>OV815975.1:2500-10002500 GCA_929112965.1 Mythimna albipuncta
AACCTAACCTAACCTAACCTAACCTAACCTAACCTAACCTAACCTAACCTAACCTAACCTAACCTAACCTAACCTAACCTAACCTAACCTAACCTAACCTAACCTAACCTAACCTAACCTAACCTAACCTAACCTAACCTAACCTAACCTAACCTAACCTAACCTAACCTAACCTAACCTAACCTAACCTAACCTAACCTAACCTAACCTAACCTAACCTAACCTAACCTAACCTAACCTAACCTAACCTAACCTAACCTAACCTAACCTAACCTAACCTAACCTAACCTAACCTAACCTAACCTAACCTAACCTAACCTAACCTAACCTAACCTAACCTAACCTAACCTAACCTAACCTAACCTAACCTAACCTAACCTAACCTAACCTAACCTAACCTAACCTAACCTAACCTAACCTAACCTAACCTAACCTAACCTAACCTAACCTAACCTAACCTAACCTAACCTAACCTAACCTAACCTAACCTAACCTAACCTAACCTAACCTAACCTAACCTAACCTAACCTAACCTAACCTAACCTAACCTAACCTAACCTAACCTAACCTAACCTAACCTAACCTAACCTAACCTAACCTAACCTAACCTAACCTAACCTAACCTAACCTAACCTAACCTAACCTAACCTAACCTAACCTAACCTAACCTAACCTAACCTAACCTAACCTAACCTAACCTAACCTAACCTAACCTAACCTAACCTAACCTAACCTAACCTAACCTAACCTAACCTAACCTAACCTAACCTAACCTAACCTAACCTCACCTAACCTAACCTAACCTAACCTAACCTAACCTAACCTAACCTAACCTAACCTAACCTAACCTAACCTAACCTAACCTAACCTAACCTAACCTAACCTAACCTAACCTAACCTAACCTAACCTAACCTAACCTAACCTAACCTAACCTAACCTAACCTAACCTAACCTAACCTAACCTAACCTAACCTAACCTAACCTAACCTAACCTAACCTAACCTAACCTAACCTAACCTAACCTAACCTAACCTAACCTAACCTAACCTAACCTAACCTAACCTAACCTAACCTAACCTAACCTAACCTAACCTAACCTAACCTAACCTAACCTAACCTAACCTAACCTAACCTAACCTAACCTAACCTAACCTAACCTAACCTAACCTAACCTAACCTAACCTAACCTAACCTAACCTAACCTAACCTAACCTAACCTAACCTAACCTAACCTAACCTAACCTAACCTAACCTAACCTAACCTAACCTAACCTAACCTAACCTAACCTAACCTAACCTAACCTAACCTAACCTAACCTAACCTAACCTAACCTAACCTAACCTAACCTAACCTAACCTAACCTAACCTAACCTAACCTAACCTAACCTAACCTAACCTAACCTAACCTAACCTAACCTAACCTAACCTAACCTAACCTAACCTAACCTAACCTAACCTAACCTAACCTAACCTAACCTAACCTAACCTAACCTAACCTAACCTAACCTAACCTAACCTAACCTAACCTAACCTAACCTAACCTAACCTAACCTAACCTAACCTAACCTAACCTAACCTAACCTAACCTAACCTAACCTAACCTAACCTAACCTAACCTAACCTAACCTAACCTAACCTAACCTAACCTAACCTAACCTAACCTAACCTAACCTAACCTAACCTAACCTAACCTAACCTAACCTAACCTAACCTAACCTAACCTAACCTAACCTAACCTAACCTAACCTAACCTAACCTAACCTAACCTAACCTAACCTAACCTAACCTAACCTAACCTAACCTAACCTAACCTAACCTAACCTAACCTAACCTAACCTAACCTAACCTAACCTAACCTAACCTAACCTAACCTAACCTAACCTAACCTAACCTAACCTAACCTAACCTAACCTAACCTAACCTAACCTAACCTAACCTAACCTAACCTAACCTAACCTAACCTAACCTAACCTAACCTAACCTAACCTAACCTAACCTAACCTAACCTAACCTAACCTAACCTAACCTAACCTAACCTAACCTAACCTAACCTAACCTAACCTAACCTAACCTAACCTAACCTAACCTAACCTAACCTAACCTAACCTAACCTAACCTAACCTAACCTAACCTAACCTAACCTAACCTAACCTAACCTAACCTAACCTAACCTAACCTAACCTAACCTAACCTAACCTAACCTAACCTAACCTAACCTAACCTAACCTAACCTAACCTAACCTAACCTAACCTAACCTAACCTAACCTAACCTAACCTAACCTAACCTAACCTAACCTAACCTAACCTAACCTAACCTAACCTAACCTAACCTAACCTAACCTAACCTAACCTAACCTAACCTAACCTAACCTAACCTAACCTAACCTAACCTAACCTAACCTAACCTAACCTAACCTAACCTAACCTAACCTAACCTAACCTAACCTAACCTAACCTAACCTAACCTAACCTAACCTAACCTAACCTAACCTAACCTAACCTAACCTAACCTAACCTAACCTAACCTAACCTAACCTAACCTAACCTAACCTAACCTAACCTAACCTAACCTAACCTAACCTAACCTAACCTAACCTAACCTAACCTAACCTAACCTAACCTAACCTAACCTAACCTAACCTAACCTAACCTAACCTAACCTAACCTAACCTAACCTAACCTAACCTAACCTAACCTAACCTAACCTAACCTAACCTAACCTAACCTAACCTAACCTAACCTAACCTAACCTAACCTAACCTAACCTAACCTAACCTAACCTAACCTAACCTAACCTAACCTAACCTAACCTAACCTAACCTAACCTAACCTAACCTAACCTAACCTAACCTAACCTAACCTAACCTAACCTAACCTAACCTAACCTAACCTAACCTAACCTAACCTAACCTAACCTAACCTAACCTAACCTAACCTAACCTAACCTAACCTAACCTAACCTAACCTAACCTAACCTAACCTAACCTAACCTAACCTAACCTAACCTAACCTAACCTAACCTAACCTAACCTAACCTAACCTAACCTAACCTAACCTAACCTAACCTAACCTAACCTAACCTAACCTAACCTAACCTAACCTAACCTAACCTAACCTAACCTAACCTAACCTAACCTAACCTAACCTAACCTAACCTAACCTAACCTAACCTAACCTAACCTAACCTAACCTAACCTAACCTAACCTAACCTAACCTAACCTAACCTAACCTAACCTAACCTAACCTAACCTAACCTAACCTAACCTAACCTAACCTAACCTAACCTAACCTAACCTAACCTAACCTAACCTAACCTAACCTAACCTAACCTAACCTAACCTAACCTAACCTAACCTAACCTAACCTAACCTAACCTAACCTAACCTAACCTAACCTAACCTAACCTAACCTAACCTAACCTAACCTAACCTAACCTAACCTAACCTAACCTAACCTAACCTAACCTAACCTAACCTAACCTAACCTAACCTAACCTAACCTAACCTAACCTAACCTAACCTAACCTAACCTAACCTAACCTAACCTAACCTAACCTAACCTAACCTAACCTAACCTAACCTAACCTAACCTAACCTAACCTAACCTAATCTAACCTAACCTAACCTAACCTAACCTAACCTAACCTAACCTAACCTAACCTAACCTAACCTAACCTAACCTAACCTAACCTAACCTAACCTAACCTAACCTAACCTAACCTAACCTAACCTAACCTAACCTAACCTAACCTAACCTAACCTAACCTAACCTAACCTAACCTAACCTAACCTAACCTAACCTAACCTAACCTAACCTAACCTAACCTAACCTAACCTAACCTAACCTAACCTAACCTAACCTAACCTAACCTAACCTAACCTAACCTAACCTAACCTAACCTAACCTAACCTAACCTAACCTAACCTAACCTAACCTAACCTAACCTAACCTAACCTAACCTAACCTAACCTAACCTAACCTAACCTAACCTAACCTAACCTAACCTAACCTAACCTAACCTAACCTAACCTAACCTAACCTAACCTAACCTAACCTAACCTAACCTAACCTAACCTAACCTAACCTAACCTAACCTAACCTAACCTAACCTAACCTAACCTAACCTAACCTAACCTAACCTAACCTAACCTAACCTAACCTAACCTAACCTAACCTAACCTAACCTAACCTAACCTAACCTAACCTAACCTAACCTAACCTAACCTAACCTAACCTAACCTAACCTAACCTAACCTAACCTAACCTAACCTAACCTAACCTAACCTAACCTAACCTAACCTAACCTAACCTAACCTAACCTAACCTAACCTAACCTAACCTAACCTAACCTAACCTAACCTAACCTAACCTAACCTAACCTAACCTAACCTAACCTAACCTAACCTAACCTAACCTAACCTAACCTAACCTAACCTAACCTAACCTAACCTAACCTAACCTAACCTAACCTAACCTAACCTAACCTAACCTAACCTAACCTAACCTAACCTAACCTAACCTAACCTAACCTAACCTAACCTAACCTAACCTAACCTAACCTAACCTAACCTAACCTAACCTAACCTAACCTAACCTAACCTAACCTAACCTAACCTAACCTAACCTAACCTAACCTAACCTAACCTAACCTAACCTAACCTAACCTAACCTAACCTAACCTAACCTAACCTAACCTAACCTAACCTAACCTAACCTAACCTAACCTAACCTAACCTAACCTAACCTAACCTAACCTAACCTAACCTAACCTAACCTAACCTAACCTAACCTAACCTAACCTAACCTAACCTAACCTAACCTAACCTAACCTAACCTAACCTAACCTAACCTAACCTAACCTAACCTAACCTAACCTAACCTAACCTAACCTAACCTAACCTAACCTAACCTAACCTAACCTAACCTAACCTAACCTAACCTAACCTAACCTAACCTAACCTAACCTAACCTAACCTAACCTAACCTAACCTAACCTAACCTAACCTAACCTAACCTAACCTAACCTAACCTAACCTAACCTAACCTAACCTAACCTAACCTAACCTAACCTAACCTAACCTAACCTAACCTAACCTAACCTAACCTAACCTAACCTAACCTAACCTAACCTAACCTAACCTAACCTAACCTAACCTAACCTAACCTAACCTAACCTAACCTAACCTAACCTAACCTAACCTAACCTAACCTAACCTAACCTAACCTAACCTAACCTAACCTAACCTAACCTAACCTAACCTAACCTAACCTAACCTAACCTAACCTAACCTAACCTAACCTAACCTAACCTAACCTAACCTAACCTAACCTAACCTAACCTAACCTAACCTAACCTAACCTAACCTAACCTAACCTAACCTAACCTAACCTAACCTAACCTAACCTAACCTAACCTAACCTAACCTAACCTAACCTAACCTAACCTAACCTAACCTAACCTAACCTAACCTAACCTAACCTAACCTAACCTAACCTAACCTAACCTAACCTAACCTAACCTAACCTAACCTAACCTAACCTAACCTAACCTAACCTAACCTAACCTAACCTAACCTAACCTAACCTAACCTAACCTAACCTAACCTAACCTAACCTAACCTAACCTAACCTAACCTAACCTAACCTAACCTAACCTAACCTAACCTAACCTAACCTAACCTAACCTAACCTAACCTAACCTAACCTAACCTAACCTAACCTAACCTAACCTAACCTAACCTAACCTAACCTAACCTAACCTAACCTAACCTAACCTAACCTAACCTAACCTAACCTAACCTAACCTAACCTAACCTAACCTAACCTAACCTAACCTAACCTAACCTAACCTAACCTAACCTAACCTAACCTAACCTAACCTAACCTAACCTAACCTAACCTAACCTAACCTAACCTAACCTAACCTAACCTAACCTAACCTAACCTAACCTAACCTAACCTAACCTAACCTAACCTAACCTAACCTAACCTAACCTAACCTAACCTAACCTAACCTAACCTAACCTAACCTAACCTAACCTAACCTAACCTAACCTAACCTAACCTAACCTAACCTAACCTAACCTAACCTAACCTAACCTAACCTAACCTAACCTAACCTAACCTAACCTAACCTAACCTAACCTAACCTAACCTAACCTAACCTAACCTAACCTAACCTAACCTAACCTAACCTAACCTAACCTAACCTAACCTAACCTAACCTAACCTAACCTAACCTAACCTAACCTAACCTAACCTAACCTAACCTAACCTAACCTAACCTAACCTAACCTAACCTAACCTAACCTAACCTAACCTAACCTAACCTAACCTAACCTAACCTAACCTAACCTAACCTAACCTAACCTAACCTAACCTAACCTAACCTAACCTAACCTAACCTAACCTAACCTAACCTAACCTAACCTAACCTAACCTAACCTAACCTAACCTAACCTAACCTAACCTAACCTAACCTAACCTAACCTAACCTAACCTAACCTAACCTAACCTAACCTAACCTAACCTAACCTAACCTAACCTAACCTAACCTAACCTAACCTAACCTAACCTAACCTAACCTAACCTAACCTAACCTAACCTAACCTAACCTAACCTAACCTAACCTAACCTAACCTAACCTAACCTAACCTAACCTAACCTAACCAGTCTGAGCCTAGCCACGCTCGAGAAAGCATCTTTTCTGTATCGCTCCTCACGAAAAAATTCAAAAAAGTGGTCAAAAGTTATCCGATCCTTGTGGATCTAGTCTCATTCGACGCGAATAGAGCCGGGTCACGCTGTGCAGTGAAATCAGTGTTTTTGGACTGCAGTGAAAAGTGGAAAACAAGAAAAACCTGAAATAGGTTATGTTTTTCTGAGTGCAAAAACAGAAAAACGCGCTTGCGGCGAAATCTAAAGCGGCGACCCCATATTTTTATTTCACCATTTGGTGTGGACGGAGCGGATCTACAGGCCAGGATTTTTCTGGAATTTTCCTGAAGAAAATAAAGGAGAAAACAGAGGAAATCTAAAAACCACGTGTGCACGTGGTAGCAGAAGGAGCTGTCGCAGAGGCACCGTTTCTTCGCAGCGCCGTGCACCAACAGCAGAGAAGACCTGTGGTCGCTGCAGAAAAATTTTAAGTTAAGTGGTTCCGTAGTTATTAAGATAAGAAAATCCTAACTTTGACTGTATATATCTTGGAAACCAAAGCGTGTACCTATCCTTTTTTCGCATGAATTAGCTGCGCGCTAAAGTTTCCAACATAACTCTGTAATAAGAAAATTTTTATCGAAGTGGGTTGCCGAGATATTTAAATTTTATTATAATAATTGGTTTTTATACGAAAACTACCCACATTTTATGGTTTTTAGAAATTTTATGTAATATTCTTGCTAGGCCTTAATTGACAAATTTTTTGCATATTTTTTAAGAATTTTCGGACTTTCGGTTCAGGAGATACGGAATTTAATTGATTTTTCAAAGATTTAATTGGTTATATATAAATTTTAATAAATTTGACTCCATAGGAGGGCTGAAATAGTCACAAATAACTCCTATAACCGAAATCCGGATCTTCTGGGACCAATAGACGCAGATTTCCGCGAAATTACTTCGATTTCGGCCATTTTGGACTTTAGATCTGGAAGTTTGGAACTCCGTAGCTCCTCAGCCGAGCAACTTAGAAGCACCGGATTTTCGCAGGTGTCATAAGGATACGGTGAAGAAGATTTTTATCAGGGTTTCAGGCAATTTGGGAGCCTGAAAACTTTCAGCGCTGAAATAGCCTTTATAGACAAGGCCTGATTAGGGGATCCACAGAATTGAAAACCGCGTCTCTCTCCGACGAACGGTCGCGGAGTTATAGCAGTGTAAAGTCGGCATTTGACAGTTGGGCGGCCATATTGGTAAACTTTGACCAGGTGTAGCTCCGGTCCCGGTAGTCGTAGAGAGCAGCGGTTTGCGGATTCGGACTTGGGAAGTTTATCTCCATCCCGTCAACATACTTTCAGGCGGATCGGTGCTGAAATTTTTCAGGATCCTGAAAACTGCTCGGGGCGGCGGGGCAGGTCAAGCCTAGTCAGAAAAGCCCAAACACAGGTGTTCTGCGGCCGCGGGGTCGGGAGTTGTACCGGTTTGAAGTTTGAGTTTGACAGTTCTAGAACTGTCAAACGAAAGTTTAGACTTGGATAGCTCCCGAACTAGGGGTCGTAGAGGATCCTGGTTTTCTTGGCAGACATTGGCGGGCTCTGTTCTCTCCGTTTCGGGAGGTTTCATTGAAATCCCTGCTGAAACATTTTTCAGGCTGAAACTGGCCCGGGAGGATAGAACTCGTCGAGCCAAGTCCGAAGACCCCAAGAACGGCGGTATTCGGTTGAACGGTTCCGGAGATAGGGTAGTTAGACTAAATTAGGTTGCCATCCTAGGCAGTTTGCCTGGAATTTCAGACTGCCATATCTCCGAAACCTTTTGTAGTAGACCCGCCGAGTTTGGGGTCATTTGGAAGGGCTCAGGGAGGGCTTTTCTCCTGGTGGTAGAGTCTGGCTCTAGGTAGAGTCAAAAAATTTTTCACTGTAATTGACATTCAGCATACTGAAAAACTGTTGTAAACCGGTGTTAAGAATTTCTTCTTCACTGTAAATAGACAAAAGACAGTGCGGCGTGTACTTTATCGATCGCACTAACAATACTAAGCACAGACCATTGTCCCTCCTTTACAGGGATAGAGTATAATCTCGACCAAATATTATCTCCTCTCTACAGAGATATTACTGGAACTTTCAGCTTATTATTTACTTTTATTTACTTTATTTACTTTTTATTTTATTAATTAGAATCAACCGTCCCCCTTTACAGGGATAGGGAAGGTAATACCTTAATATAAAGATATATTTTAAATTTTAAAATAAGGGACGATCTACCTCGTGACAAAATGATACTCGCACACACGCCCCGCAAGCAAACTGCCCCAAAGACCACCTCTCCGGTTGACAAGGAGAAGGCAGGGCCGTCTCCGAAGTCAACGACACCCACTGCTAATGTTCGGAAGAGCATTGGAGAGTGGGAAGCGAGCAAGACCAAGGACCAAAAGGAAGTAGCATCGGCCACATATACTGTGTCACCGAAAAAACAAGCGCAGACTTCGACAGCCTCCTCAAGGGTTGCGCTAAAGGTCACACTGCCACAGGGTGGCAAAGACACTAAGAGTCGAACTTCTATCGATACCACAGGTGGGTCGCAGAAGCCAATCGCTTTGGCCGACAGGGTGACAGAGGGCCGGACCTGGCTTCAGAGGGCGAAAACTCAATTGGGAGAATCGCGGAACCTGAAGTCAGAGATTAAGGCAGGGATCACCCTGGCAGTCGAATCGATGTACAGGCTGATAAAAGACGCCACGACAGAAATTGAAGGCCTAAAACAAAAAACCGACCATCTAGAAAATGAACTGACGCGGGGAAAGCCTTTAGGGGAATGCACGGGAACAAACATGAGAGAGGATACAATCCTCCTCATGAATAAAATAGAGACCCATTCCAAACTGCTGGAGGAAAACAGCAAGCGTTTGGAAGAAATAAAAAGGACACTAGATGGTCAAAAGGCAGACACCGAGACACCCTCATACGCTAAGGTGGCTGCGACACGGGATACGCACGCAACTTTAGAAAAACGCAATACGTTGCATTCGGTCGTGGTCACCTCAAAAGATGAGACGGAGAACGGAGAAGAGATACTGGAGAGGGTGAGAAAAGTGGTAGAAGCCAAGGAAGGCTGGGTAAAGGTAGAAAGGGTCAGAAAAGCAAAAAATCGGAAGGTGGTCATGGGGTTTGAGACAGAAGGCGATCGAGATAAGGTCAAAGAGAGATTAGAAAAGAATGGCACCAACCTTAACGTAGAAGCCGTGAAGAACAGAGACCCGATGATGATACTGAGGGACGTCCTAGCAATAAATACGGACGAGGACATAATCAAAGCCCTCAAAAATCAGAACCGGGATGTCTTTCGCGGTCTTCGCGATGAGGAAGATAGAGTAGCGATTAAATACAGAAGGAAGACGAGAAATCCTCACTCCGTACACGTAGTCTTAAGCACGTCCCCGGAGGTATGGCGGCGAGTGACTGAAAGAGGGTACGTCCATGTAGACCTCCAAAGAATCCGGGTGGAAGATCAAACCCCACTCATTCAATGCACTCGCTGCCTGGGCTACGGTCATGGGCGGAGACATTGTACCGAGAAGGCGGACATGTGCAGTCACTGCGGGGGCACGCACATGAAAACCGAATGCCCAGATTGGATGGCAGGAGGTATAGCGACTTGCAGGAACTGCGAAAGGGCAAATATGCTCAATAAAGAGCACAACGCGTTCAGTATCGAATGCCCTGTCCGCCGTAGATGGGACGCAATAGCGCGGTCAACCACCGCATACTGCTAAAGGCGCACAGGGAGTAACAGCTGTCTACAAAATCGTTCAGGCTAACCTCCAACGAAAGAAACTGGCAACTAACGAGCTACTATTAGAGGCGGAAGAAAGGGGAATCGCCGTGGCTCTTCTGCAGGAGCCATACGTGGGTAGCTCAAAATGTATGAGGTGTCAGAGGGGAGTGCGGATCTTCCAAGACACTGGAGTTGGGGAAGGGGTTGTCAAGGCGGCCATAGTTGTCCTTGACAAAAACCTCAAAGTAATACAGTACCCTAAACTCACCACGCAAAACATCGTAGTGGTGGGTATTCAGTCCAGTGCTTGGGAGATCACACTTGCCTCCTTTTACTTCGAGCCTGATCAACCAGTGGAACCCTACCTCAACCAGTTGAGGCAGATAGGAACGGCAATCGGCTCGAAGCCACTGATCGTTGGAGGGGACGCCAATGCGAAGAGCATATGGTGGGGCAGCCCAGTGGTTGACCGCAGGGGTGAGGATGTGTACGGAACTCTCGGCGAGCTCGGGCTGAACGTCCTCAACACAGGGGAAATTCCGACACCATTAGAGGGGGTCGACGTTTCAGTAGTCACGTTGACATCACAGCATGTTCGGATAGCGTCCTGGAGCTGGTAGAGAAATGGCGAATCGATGAAGGACTCACAAGCTCCGACCACAATGGAATTCTTTTTGACGTTGGATTGGTGAGAGCAAAAGCGGTGCAAGTAGAAAGAACGACACGCATCTACAATAGTAAAAAAGCTGATTGGATAAAGTTTCATGAGAAACTGAACCAATTAAAAATAGACCATAATATTCAGACCACCGAAATAGAGAAAATTAACAGTACAAAATTATTAGAAGACAAAATTATAAGCTACACAAAAATAATTAAAGATGCGTGTCAGGCCTCAATGCCCATTAAAAAATCTAACGAAAAACTTACCATGCCATGGTGGTCGGAGAAACTCGCAGGGTTGAAGAAGATCGTCGCTACCAGCAGAAGGAGAATCCGCTGCGCTGCTCCGGTCCGGAGGGCGAAGGTCGTAGAAGAGTACCTGAAATGGAAAGAAGAATATGAGACGGAAGTTGCTCGAGCTCAGACCGAGAGCTGGAAGGAGTTCTGCAGTAAGCAGGATAGGGAGGGGGTATGGGAGGGGATCTATAGGGTTATCGGGAGAACAACGCAAAGAGGGGTGGACTTGCAGATGATAGAAAATGGAGAGGTGCTGGATGCAAAGGGTTCCGTTAAACTATTAGCGGAAACCTTTTACCCTGAAGACCTGACGAGCACCGACAACCTCCATCACAGTCTCATTAGGGCAAAAGCCGAAATGGTTAATAAAGAAGAACAAGAAGGCTCTCAAGATCCACCCTTCACACGGATTGAGCTCAAAACTGCGTGCGAATCTTTCAATCCTAAAAAAGCCCCGGGATTAGATGGCCTCACAGCCGACATATGCAGCCAAGCCATCGGACGGGAACCCGATGCCTTCCTGGCCCTTTTGAATCAGTGCCTCAAGTACGGTTATTTCCCGAAGTGCTGGAAAGAGGCCACGGTGGTGGTGCTAAAGAAACCAGGGAAAAGAGACTACACCACCCCAAAATCATATAGGCCCATAGGCCTCTTACCAGTACTAGGCAAGATATTCGAGAAGATGTTGGTGGCTCGCCTCAAGTTCTATATCATACCAAGGATGAGTACTCGCCAGTACGGATTCATGCCCCAAAAGAGCACCGAAGACTCCCTCTATGATCTTATGCAACACATAAAAGGAAAATTAAACCTAAAAAAGATTGTTGTACTAGTTTCGCTAGACATAGAGGGAGCCTTCGACAGCGCTTGGTGGCCAGCTATAAGAGTCCGACTGGCAGAGGAAAAGTGTCCTGTCAACTTGAGGAGGGTCGTCGACAGCTACTTGAGTGACAGAAGGGTCAGGGTCAGGTATGCGGGTGAAGAGTACTCCAAGGCGACTAGTAAAGGCTGCGTACAAGGCTCCATAGGAGGCCCTAATTTCTGGAATCTCCTACTGGATCCCCTCCTAAGAGACTTAATAGGAAATGGCGTTTATGTGCAGGCCTTTGCAGACGATGTGGTCCTTGTCTTCGACGGTGACACAGCAATTGAAATAGAACACAAGGCAAATGATGCTCTTGGGCGTGTTCAGGCGTGGGGTGTCGATAACAAGTTAAAGTTCGCGCCGCATAAGACCAATGCGATGACCATAACAAGGAGACTAAAATATGACACCCCACGACTGAGCATGGGTGGGGTAGAAATTGCCATGTCAAAAGAAATAAAGATCTTGGGTGTCACCGTCGACGACAAGCTGACATTTAACACACACGTCAGAAACGTATGCAAAAAGGCCATCAATGTGCATAAACAGTTATGCAGGGCGGCTAGGATCAGCTGGGGTTTAAATCCTGAGGTCGTAAAGACAATTTACGTTGCAACAGTGGAGCCGATCGTCCTGTACGCGGCCAGCGTATGGGCACCAGCAGCCAGTAAACTGGGAATAATCAAGCAGTTGGGCGCCGTGCAGCGCGGAATTGCACAGAAAATATGCAAAGCATATCGCACCGTCTCCCTCAACTCAGTGCTTCTGTTGGCAGGGTTACTCCCCCTGGACCTCCGAGCTCGCGAGGTGGCTTTACTCTATGAAGCCAAGAGGGGAGGTTCACTGCCGATGTTGAGGGACAGAGAGATGGAACGGCCTGTGTCCGCGCTGAAGTCCCCTCACCCCGCCACGCATATCGAACTGGAGTTCGGAAGCCTGATAGACCGGGAGCAGGTTGACGCCAGTGCCAAACCGGAGGTGAGAATTTTCACCGACGGGAGCAAAATTGGGGGGCGGGTTGGTGCTGCGCTGTCCCTTTGGAACAGCCAGGCCGAAACGCGTGCCCTCAAGCTGGCGTTGCCCGAGTACTGCTCGGTCTACCAGGCGGAGCTCCTGGCGATATGCAGGGCAACGAGGGAGATACGGAGAAGCTCCGCGTCCACATTCGGAGTCTATAGCGACTCCGTAGCGGCCCTCATGACGGTGAAAAACCACAGTTGCCTTCACCCCCTGGCTGTTGAAGCTAGGGAAAACCTTACAGCTGTTTCCCACCAGAACAAGATAGTACACTTGTTCTGGATCAAAGCTCACGCAGGTTTTGAAGGCAATGAGAGAGTGGATCAGCTGGCAAAAGAGGCCGCAACGCAGAGCAAAAAGAAGCCGGATTATGATCTGTGTCCAGTTTCATTCGTCAAGCGATGCATTCGTATGGCAACGCTTGAGGAATGGAACAGCAGATATAGATCCGGCACCACAGCTTCGATCACCAAAATATTTTTTCCGGATGCAAAGGCGGCGTACAGGATTGTCAGGAAACTAAAGATTGAGGGGCATCTGACCCAGGTCTTAACGGGGCACGGTGGATTCTCAGAATACTTGAACAGGTTCAAGTGTAAGGGGAGTCCATCGTGCATCTGTGATCCGAACATGACGGAGTCGGTGCCACACCTGCTGCTTCACTGCCCTGTATATGCATACGAACGGAACGAATTAGAGCAGGATATAGACATAGACCTTACCACAGAAAATATAGGGATAATAATTTCTGGTAAAAACAGAGCAAAGTTCTTAAACTACTGTCTTAAAATCGTTCAAGCAGTCGTAAAAAGAAATCAAAGCGATCGATAAAGTATGCAACTGCTGTATATTTAGTTATATAAAAGTAGTGCATATAGAACTAAGTAGAAAAACAAATATAATATAGTAAAAAAGTAGGACCGTATAGAACTTAAGTAATGTTAAAAACCTAACAATTAAGTAGATATAAGATCAATAATATAATGATAAGCTGCCAAATTGTATTAGTATATAAGAATTGTAAACTATAGTATTTAAGACTGTGTACCATTACCCCCTAAAAATAACAAAGCATAAGTATATAAATAAGATTTCTAGTGGAAAAACAAGTAGAAGAAACTATGTATGTATTAGAAGTAAATTTAGATATAAATAAACAATATATGTAACATAATAAATTGTCATAGTATAAGTGGTAGAAAGTAGAAAATAGTAAGATAAAAGAAAATGTAAACCCCAAACATGAAATCCTGTAAACTGCAGAAAAATAAAATTGGTATTGCGTAAATCATTTACCCTGGAAAACTAAAGTAAATTATGTATGGGCAGATAGATAGAATAGCCACATAAGAAAATAGATAGTAATATGGGAGTCCCACCCATATCGGAAATGAATGAGGACGGATAAAAGAAAGACAAAGTATGAGGAATAAAAGTGCGAGAGGCAAGCAAGCGAGAACTGGTATGAAAGAGAAGTAGCTAGACATAGACTCTCGCAATGCAAGAGGTAGAGAATAAAAAAAATAAAAAAAAAAAAAAAAAAACCTAACCTAACCTAACCTAACCTAACCTAACCTAACCTAACCTAACCTAACCTAACCTAACCTAACCTAACCTAACCTAACCTAACCTAACCTAACCTAACCTAACCTAACCCAGTACCCCCCTGACTCTCGTGGCGGTCGGATCGTTTTTAGAGTCGCTCCGTTCTAAAAAATTCAAAAAAGTGGTCAAAAGTTGCCCGATTTTAATCATTTAAGTGTCAGTCGACGCAAATAGAGCCGGGTCACGGCATACAGTGAAAACAGTGCTTTGGGATTGCAGTGGAAAGCGGATAAAAAGGAAAAACCGTGAATAGGTTATGTTTTCCTAAGTTCCTATTCACATAAGTGCTTACGCTGCGGAAACTAAAGCGGTGACCCCCCAATTTTATTTCACCATTGTAAGCGGACGACATCAACCTACAAGCCGAGACCTTTCCCGGAATTTTCCGGAAAGAAATCAGGGAGAAAATCAGGAAAAATCCAAAACCACGTGTGCACGTGGTAGCTGAGGGAGCAGTTGCAGAGACGCCGTTTCTTCACAGCTTCGTGCCTCGTCGGCAGAGAAGACCCCTGGTGCCCTAAGAAAAATTTTAAGTTAAGTAGATTAGTAGATATTAAGATTAGAAAATTAAAAATTTGACGTTGAATATCTTGGGAACCACAGTGCTTACCTATTCATTTTTTGTAAGAATCAGCTGCGCGCTAGAGCCCTTTACCCGAACTTTTCTATTTTTTATTTTTATCGCAGCTGGCTACTGAGATATTCAAATTTAATTGAAAATTATTTAAAAAAACCAGTTTTTAATTAAAAAAACCACTATATATTTATTATTTTTAGAATTTTATTTTATAATCCTGTAAGACCCTAATTTAGCAATTTTTTGTATATTTTTGTGTAATTTTTGGACTTTTGACTTGGGAGATACGGATTTTTAAAGATTTTCTATGAATTTCTCAGGAAATACATAATATTTGTTAATTCTGACACCATAGATAGGTTCAAACCGATGCAATCACCTCTTATGGCCAAAATTTCAACTCTCTGGGACCATTAGACGCAAATTCACGCGAAAAAAGTTTTATTTCGGCCATTTTTGCTCTAGGGTCAATAACTTTGAACATCCGTAACTCCTAAACTAGGAAGCGTAGAAACATCGGATTTTTGGAGGTGTCACAAGGGTATCGCGAAAAACATAATTTTCAGGCTTTCAGTCGCTTCTGGGACCTTGAATTTTTCAGCGCTGAAACTGCCCTCAGTGGATAGAGGAGGTCAGGGGACCTACAGACTTCGAAACCGCATCTCTCTCCGACAAACGGTTGCGGAGGTATAGCCATTCAAAGTTGGCAACTGACAGTTGGGCGGCCATTTTGAAAAGTTTTGTTTGGAGGTATCTCCGGTTCTAGTGGTCGTAGAGGGTTGCGGTTTGCAGAAATAGTCTCAGGGAGTTATTCTCAACCCACTTGACAAGTTTTCAGGCGAATTCGCGCTGAAAATTTTCAGGATTCCGAAAGCCAATTTGAGTGGCGGGGCAAGTCGAGCCAAGCCAGACGAGCCCAAACACGGGTGCTCTGCGGCCACGGGAAGGAAAGTTATACTGGGTCAAAAGTGGACTTTGACAGCTCTAGAACTGTCAGACGAAACTTCAGACTTGGATAACTCCCGAACCGGGGGTCGTAGAGGATCCCGGTTTTCTCGGGGGACATTGGCGGTCTCTGCTCTTTCAACCTAACGAGGTTTTATCAAAATCCCTGCTGAAAAAATTTTTCAGTCTGAAACCTGTCCGAGGAGACAGAACTCATCGAGCCGAGTCCGGAGAACCCAAGAACGACGGTATTCGGTCGATTGGTTCCGGAGAAAACGCAAATTACCTAAATTTGGCGGCCATCTTAGGTTTTTAACCCAAAATTTCAGTCAGCTATATCTCCGGAACCCTTTGAAGTAGATCCGCCGAGTTTGGGGTCATTTGGAAGGGCTCGGGGAGGGCTCTCTCCCTGGACGTAGAGTTCAGCTCTACATAGAGACTGAAAAATTTTTTCAACATTTATGCACCCGCCTCTTAACTGTTGAATTAAAGCGGCCCGTGACACGTGAAAAGCTTCACATATTTTAGCATAAGCACCTAGACCTTGTGACTACATCCTATAAAATAGGGCTTGCATACTTACTGACACTAGACGGCATCCCCCTTTTACAGGGATAGCAATATCATTCGACCACCCACCGATCCCCTTTTTACAGGGACAGTGCGGCGCTTTATTACCTCCTTTTAGTTAGACTTGACTATCCCCCATGTACAGGGACGTCACTTACATTTAAGCATCAGACGATCTACCCCTTGACGAGACACCATGTTTCTTGCACACACGCCCCGCAAGCAAGCTGTACCAAAGGCCAACTCCCCAGTCGACAGAGAGAAGGCAGGACCATCTCCCAAAACGACACCCACCTCAAATGTTCGGAAGAGCATTGGGGAGTGGGAAAGTAGTAAAGTTAGGGACCCAAGAGCAGCATTATCGACTACATTCACCACGTCGCCAAAAAAGCAGGCGCAGCCCACAGTGGCCCTCCCGAAAGTAGCGCTTAAGGTGACGCTACCTCAAACGGGCAAAGACGCCAAGCGGCGAAGCTCTATTGAGACTTCGAGCTGTTCACAAAAGCCGATAGCCTCGGCAGACAGAGTGACCGAAGGCCGGACCTGGCTTCAGAGAGCAAAAACCCAACTGGGGGAATCGCGCAACCTGAAGTCAGAAATAAAGGCAGGTATCACTCTGGCTGTCGAGTCTATGTACAAGCTCATCAAAGAGGCAGCAGTAGAGATGGAAGCTCTCAGACAAAAACCTGGCCACGTGGAAGGAGAGGGACCTGTGTCTCCCCCCCGTAAAAACACACGGAGGGAGGACACGGGAGAAGCTACCGAAGAAACGGCTCTCCTCATCAACAAAATAAATGCGCACTCCAAATTACTGGAGGATAACAACAAGCGCATGGAGGAGTTAAGAATAGCTCTGGAAGAGCAAAAGTCGCACACCGGAACCACCTCATACGCAAAGGTGGCTGCTTCCCGGAGCGCGGGGGGGATTTCGGATAGGCGGAACACGTTACATTCGGTAGTAATAACCTCGGAAGTCGAGACGGAGACTGGGGAGCAGGTATTGGAAAGGGTGAGGAAGGCAGTGGAAGCAAAGGAAGGATGGGTGAAGGTTGAAAGGGTGAGAAAGGCCAAGAACAGAAAGATTGTGATGGGTTTTGAGACAGAGAGCGAAAGAGACCAGGTGAAAGAAAGGTTAGAAAGGAATTGTTCTAACCTCACCGTGGAGGCTATGAAAAACAAGGACCCGTTGCTGATACTCAGGGATGTCTTGTCAATAAATACAGATGAAGAAGTACTAAAGGCCCTGAGAAATCAGAATCGGGATGTGTTTCGGGGCCTCCGCGATGGGGAGGACAGAATGGAAGTGAGGTACAGAAGGAAAACAAGAAACCCGCACTCTGTACATATAGTGCTGAGCACGTCCCCGGAGTTATGGCGGCGAGTGACTGAGAGGGGATACGTCCATGTGGACTTACAAAGAATCAGGGTCGAAGACCAGACCCCACTCATGCAGTGCACTCGCTGCCTGGCCTACGGGCACGGGAGAAAGCACTGTACGGAGAAAGCGGACTTGTGCAGCCATTGCGGTGGTCCTCACCACAAAACTGAATGCCCAGATTGGATGGCGGGGGGCACGGCAGTCTGCAGGAACTGCGAAAGAGCAAACCTGCTGAACAAAGAGCATAATGCCTTTAGTTCCGACTGCCCTGTCCGCCGTAAATGGGACGCAATAGCGCGGTCAACCACCGCATACTGCTAAGGGCGCACCAGGGGAAAAAATCGCCCTCCAATTCGCACAGGCGAACCTCCAGCGGAAGAAACTGGCGACCAACGAGCTGTTGTTGGAGGCAGAGAGACGGAAGATTTCCGTGGCGCTCCTACAGGAACCATATGTCGGCAACGCTAGAATTATGAAAAGCCAGAGGGGAGTGCGGATCTTCCAAGACACTGGTACTGGAGATGGGGTCGTCAAGGCGGCAATTGCAGTCTTTGACAAAGACATAAAAGTCATTCAATACCCGGAGCTCACCACGGAAAATATAGCCGTGGTGGGGATCCAAACCAGTGCTTGGGAGATCACACTTGCCTCTTTTTATTTCGAGCCAGACAAGCCAGTGGAGCCCTATCTTAACCAATTGAGGCGAATAGTCACGGCTAACGGCTCAAAACCGTTTCTAGCTGGAGGGGATGCCAACGCGAAAAACACCTGGTGGGGCGGCGCGGTGGTTGACCGCAGGGGAGAGGACGTGTGTGGAACTCTCGGCGGGCTCGGGCTAAATATCCTCAATGTGGGAGATGTTCCGACCTTCGACACCATCAGGGGAGGTCAGCGCATCAGTAGTCACGTCGACTTGACCGCATGCTCCGACAACATTCTGGGACTGGCGGAAAATTGGAGAGTAGACGAGGGCCTCACGAGCTCTGACCACAATGGCATACTCTTTGACTTTAGGCTGGAGAGAGCGAAAGGTGTTCAAATTGAGAGAACCACGCGCATCTTCAACACTAAAAAAGCAAATTGGCAAGAATTTCATGAGAAATTCGACCAATTAAAAACAGAATCAAAATTTAACAAAACTACAATAGAAAAAATTAATAGCATACAACTTTTGGACAAAATCACTGACAATTTCACTAAAATCACGCAGGAAGCATGTCGCGGAGCAATGCCTATTCAAAAAGTCAAAGATAAGCTTACTATGCCGTGGTGGTCAGAGAAACTCGCTGGGATGAAAAGGAACGTCGCTACCCACAAGAGAAGAGTGCGATGCGCTGCCCCAATCCGAAGACCGATAGTTGTCGAGGAGTACCTCAAACGAAAGAGGGAATATGAGGCAGAAGTGGCTCGAGCTCAGACCGAGAGTTGGAAAGAGTTCTGCACCAAGCAGGACAGGGAGGGGGTATGGGAGGGAATTTACAGGGTCATTGGAAGGACGACGCAAAGAAGGGTGGATGTGCCTATGGTGGAAGACGGTAAGGTTCTTGATGCGAAAGGCTCCGTGAAATTGATCGCGGAGACCTTTTACCCACAAGACCTCGAATGCACCGACACCAACCACCACACGAATATTAGGGCAAAAGCCGAAGCGGTGAATAAGGACGAGGAGGACGAACCGCTGGATCCACCCTTCACGCCAACTGAATTGCGTATTGCCTGCGAATCCTTCAATCCCAAGAAGGCTCCGGGAATAGATGGTCTCACAGCCGATATATGCAGCCATGCCATTGGAAGGGAGCCCGATGCCTTCCTGGCACTTCTGAACCAGTGTCTAAAACTCGGGTATTTTCCGAAGTCTTGGAAGGAGGCAACAGTGGTGGTGCTACATAAACCTGGGAAAAGAGACTACACCACACCAAAATCATATAGGCCCATAGGCCTCCTTCCGGTCTTGGGCAAAGTATTCGAGAAGATGTTGATGGCTCGCCTCAGGTTTTATATCTTACCTAGGATGAGTACTCGTCAGTACGGATTCATGCCCCAGAAGAGCACCGAAGACTCCCTCTATGATCTAATCAAGCACATCAAGAGTAAACTTAACCTAAAGAAGATGGTTGTGCTAATATCTCTGGACATAGAGGGAGCTTTCGACAGCGCCTGGTGGCCAGCAATTAGAGTCCGGCTGGCTGAGGAAAAGTGTCCGCTCAACTTGAGGAGGGTCATCGATAGCTATTTGACGGACAGAAGGGTCAGGGTTAGGTATGCGGGCGAGGAATTCTCCAAAGGCACGAACAAAGGCTGCGTACAGGGCTCCATCGGAGGCCCGGACTTCTGGAACCTTCTGTTGGATCCCCTCCTAAAAAGCCTGACTACCAAAGAGGTCCACGTGCAAGCGTTCGCAGACGACGTGGTCCTTGTCTTCGACGGTGACACAGCATTGGAAGTAGAGAGTAGGGCAAACCTCGCCCTCGAACATGTTCAGAAGTGGGGTGTCGATAATAAGCTAAAATTCGCACCGCAAAAAACCTATGCGATGACAATCACGCGAAAACTAAAATACGACACCCCACGGCTGAGCATGGGCGGGGTCGAAGTACCAATGGCCAAGGAAATCAAGATCCTAGGTGTCACCGTCGACGACAAGTTGACCTTTAACACGCACGTTAGGAATGTCTGCCAAAAAGCGATCGGGGTTTACAAGCAGCTGTGCAGGGCAGCGAGGATTAGTTGGGGATTAAACCCTGACATTATAAAAACTATTTACGTGGCTACAATAGAGCCGATTATCCTGTACGCTGCCAGCGTATGGGCTCCAGCAGCAAGTAAGCTGGGAATCCAAAAGCAGCTGGGCGTCGTGCAACGCGGGATAGCGCAAAAAATTTGCAAGGCGTACCGCACAGTCTCTCTTAACTCAGTGCTTCTGTTGGCGGGGCTACTCCCTCTGGATCTCCGAGCTCGAGAGATGGCTTTGCTTTTTGAAGCCAAGAGGGGGGTGTCACTGCCAATACTGAGGGACAGGGAGGTGGAGCGGCCAGAGCCCGCGTCGAAATCCCCGCATCCTGCCAAGCGTATCGACCTGGAATTCAAGAGGACCGGGAGCAAGTTGACGCCAGTGCCAAACCGGAAGTGAGGATCTTCACCGACGGTAGCAAAATTGGGGGGCGTGTCGGTGCTGCGTTGTCCCTGTGGAATAACGAGGCCGAAACACGTGCCCTCAAGCTGGCGTTACCGAATTACTGCACGGTCTACCAGGCGGAGCTCTTGGCGATATGTAAGGCAACTAGGGAAATCCGGAGGAGTACGGCGTCCGGTTTTGGCATTTACAGCGACTCAATGGCAGCCCTCATGACGGTGAAAAACCACAGTTGCCTTCATCCCCTGGCAGTGGAAGCGAGAGAGAACTTAACAGCTGTTTCTCTCCAGAACAAGGTAGTCGACTTGTTCTGGATAAAGGCTCACGCAGGGATTGAGGGTAACGAGAGGGTGGATCAGCTAGCAAAAGAGGCTGCCATTCTGAGCAGAAAGAAGCCGGACTACGATCTCTGTCCCATATCATTCGTCAAGCGTTGCATTCGTTCGGCAGCGCTTGACGAATGGAATAGCAGATACAGAACTGGTGCAACGGCTTCTCATTGGAGACGTGAATCAGCTACCATTTTTGGACAGGGAGAACTTATTTGAGTTAAGGTACACCCGTCCGAATTTGGTGGCTAGCATCGCCCAGGAGTTGCTCTGTACGCATCGGAACCCAATGGACATAGCCCTGACCCTGAGTGAGATATACCCCGGTATATACTCCTCCAAGACGTCGCTGTCGCAGGTCCACTCTCTGAAAGTGGAAAGGTTCACAGGAGCGCGCATACCGAAAACCGCCCACAACACCTTATTCTTGGTCCATACACAGGAAGAGAGAGCCTCTCTTGCTGACCAAGGCTATGGGTCTGGCGAAGGGTCGCGCATTCTCACCATCCACGCAGCTCAGGGGTTGACCTGCGACAGCGTTATTATAATTAACACCAAGTCAAGGAGGCTCCAGATACATGACAGTATCTCCCACGCAGTTGTCGCAGTGTCGAGACACACGGTCAGCTGTGTGTATTACACCGACGACGCCGACGATGCCACGGGCCGTTTAGCCCGGAAAGCGATGGATGCGCCGTCTAAAATGGTCGTCGAATACAACCTTAAGACGGCCATGCAGCATCGAGACACCGCAATCGTAAAAGGCCTGATGGAGTTAGTGAAGACTCTAGGTAGCAAATAAATAGAAACTTAATACCCCAATTCTACCCACAAACCCTAAATGTACAGTCACGTGTAACGTAAAGTGTAAAATGTACTTCTTTTATTTGTGTAGTAGTTTAGTATTATAAGCTTAAGGGATTTGTATAATTGTTAAAGTAGCCATTAAGAAACCTATAAGTAATACAAAATATAAAAAAAAAAGTACAATATAACAAAACAAAAAAAAAAAAAAAAAATTATACATGTTCATACAAAAAAAAAAAAAATAAAAAAAAAAAAAAAAATAATAAAAAAAAAGAGTCTGAGGTGGACTCGCGTAGTTTTAAGCTTAGTTTTTAAGTAATATTTGTCCAAGAGGAGGGCACGACAATGTAAAAAGAATCTATAAACAAATTTAAAAATATAAACAATTGCGCCGACTACCATGTCTGCGGTAAAATATGTACGAAAAAAAAAAAAAAAAAAAAAAAACCTAACCTAACCTAACCTAACCCAGTACCCCCCTGACTCTCGTGGCGGTCGGATCGTTTTTGGAGTCGCTCCGCGCTTAAAAAATCAAAAAACAGGTCTAAAGTTGTCCGATTTTGACGAGTTTTGTGTCTTTGTGCTGGGTAAAGTGAATCCCATACGCCCCTGTGATTGAACATACCTGGATTGCAGTGTTTCAGTGCGAAAACCTGAAAAAACCTCAATTATTGAGGTTAAGTTTGGAAGAAAAATCTTCAATCGCGAACGCTGCTGAATCAAGATCGACGACCCCCCTTTTTTATTGTAAAAAGGGGTGGGGGCTGCCACCACGCACCGTTTGGACAACGTAGAAGCCTGAAAAACCCAAGCCACTTGGAGTTATTCAGGAAAAACGGAAACCACGTGGAGCTGAAAGTGCCGAATCCGCAGTGTCAGAGGCTTGAAAATTCGCAGTAACCATCTTCAGCAACACTCAAGACTTACGCCGCAAGTAAATTTTTAGTAACTTTGAAACCTGATTTTTGCCAGGACTTTGAAATTCCAAAAATTTGACCCTTATATCTCCGGATATAAGATATATTTTGAAGATCTTCAACTGCAGTCCTTGGCGCTCTCACTAGAAGAATACAAATTGCAAATTTCAGATTTTTTAATATATTAGTTTTTAAAATACAATTAATTTTATCAAAAATTCACTTTTTCGGAAAGTTTTTCATGAAAATATTCAGTTTTTCAAAATTTTAACTTTTACTCGTATAGTGCTAGATTTAATCTATTTTTTATCATTTTTTTCATAATTTTATGTATAGTGGATCCTGAGTTATCAATTTTTTACCATTTTTGAGCATTTAATTCAGAATTAATAGAAAATAGCAAATTTTGACATCGGGACTGGGTCAAATACGTCTATTGCGACCTATTTGAACCCAAACACTGGCTAATTATCTCCAAATTTGAGGGTTTCATAAAATTTCATCATTTTGGTTTTTTGGGTTTAAAATTTTAGTCAGCCATATCTCAGGAACCACTGGGCCGATGACATTCGGTTCTTCGATTTTAGTTGGTAAATTTTATGGACTATGCCCATAGTTGAGTTTCAGGAATATTTGACCTGAAAAATTTTTCAGCGCTGAAACGGTTTTCAGGATATACTTGAGGTGACGCCGAGCTGTAGATCCAAAACCAGAACTTTCTTTGACGTATGGTTCCGAAGTTATGGGCATTTTAAATTGCGTTTTGACAGTTCGGCGGCCATTTTGTTGAACTTTGAACCGCAACTACTCCTAAACCAAGAGTCGTAGGAGTTTGCAGTTTTTGATTTTGAACTCTGTGGCTTCTTGTCTTTCCTATTCTACATTTTCAGGCGGTTCAGAGTGAAAATTTTTCAGGGTCCTGAAAACAGTTTCAGCAGATTAGTGAGCTCAAGCCGAGTCTGGGGAGCCCAAACTCGGTGGTTCTGCGACCGTCTGAAACGGAGATATTGCCTGTCAAAATTTGACTTTGACAGTTGTGACGCCATTTTATCAGACTTTAAACACTCATATCTCCGCAACGGAGGGTCGTAGACCGGCGGGGTTTTCTCTTGGAAGGTCAGCATACACTTGCCTAGCAGTTGGACCAGCTTTCAGGCGTTTTCAGGGGTCAGAAATTTTTCAGCCTGAAAAGTGTACCATCGAGCAGATCTTGTCGAGCGCGTTAAGACGAGCCTAAGCACGGGGGTTTTCGGTCTATTGGTCGCGGAGATAACTGGTTTGAAATTTATATGGGCAGCCATCTTGGAAAAAACCAAAAATTTTAAACTTTAATTGCTCTGGAACCACTGGGACTAGTTGCTTCGTGTTTGGGTTCGTTGGGACGGGCTCGGCGAGCTTTGTGCGTTGAAGGCATTGAATTGACTCTACATAGAGCCGTTTTACGAAAAAGCAACAAAAATAGGTTCTGACAGTAAAAATCGACTTTTAGGCTTACTCGAAGCCCCTGACAGCTGTCTACAACCGAGGAGCCTATGGTAGAGCTCGATTTCGAGACATTTCTACAAGTATTGTTTGTAGAAATTATTTTAGTTATAAGTGTTTGTGCGGTTTTATTTCGTACTTTTGTGCGTTCTCTTTTTATGTTTTATACAAAATTTATTTTTAACAAATTGTCCCTATTGACAGTTTTATTTTATTTTATTTAAATTTGACGCATACTCTCCAACATGTTCGGCCACAGAACACCGCTAAAACCGGCTGATGGAAAAAAGTCACCGCCTAAACCTGGAGCTGCCGCTTCGTCAAATGTTAGACGTAGCATAGAGAACTGGGAAGCCCCAAACAGCAGCCCTGATCTCGCTACATATGAGCAGACGTCGCAGGCTGGCCCTGCAAGAATAAAATCTAAACTCGCTTTTACGCAAGAGAGTGTAACTGTGACACAGACAAGAAAGGCTGACACACTCTCGCCGCCGAACATTAAATACTCAGACCGAACGGCGGAAGCAAAGGCCTGCCTCGTCAAGGCTAAGCTACACCTAAACAGCTCCAGGAATACAAAAACAGAGATAAAAAATGGAATCTCTGAGGCCACAGAACGCCTTTACCAACTGGTAAAGGAAGTCGAATCGGAGCTTAAGCTGGCTAAAAGAGATATGACCAGGGAAGCTTATCCTGCAGTGCCTCGATCGACTGACGGAGTTTCACCCGAAAAAGTAAATACCGCCACAATTATGCAAAAAATCGAACTTTAGACAAACCTCCTTGTGGAAAATAATAAAAAGATGGAGGAGCTGAAAAACGCAATAGAACACCAAAGAAAGTTCCTCGAGAATGGAGTTACCTACGCGAGTGTGGCCTCAGCCCAGGGAGTAAAGGAAATACCAAAGCGTAACACTTTGCACTCTGTGGTAGTGTCATCTAAGGACGAAGTGGAGACGGGTGATGCCATACTGGACAGAGTCAGAAAAGCAATAAATGCAAAGGATGGCTGGATCAAGGTGGAAAAAGTCAGGAAAGCTAAGGATAGGAAAGTGATAATAGGTCTACAAACCGAAGAAGAAAGGGGTAAGATAAAAGATCGACTTCAAAAAGAAGGCGTTGACCTCAATGTCGAGGAAGTCAAAAACAGGGACCCACTTCTGATCCTGAGGAACGTTTTGGTAATAAATACCGACGAAGACGTCCTTAAGGCGCTTCGAAATCAGAACCGGAGTGTCTTTGACGGCCTCGGCACTGAGGAAAACAGAGTGGAAGTAAGATACCGTAGAAGGACAAGGAACCCTCATATAGGCCACATTATTATTAGCGTCTCGCCTGCCATCTGGCGACGAGTGGTGGACGTTGGAACCGTTCACATAGATCTCCAGCGCATCAGGGTCGAGGATCAGACCCCGTTGGTTCAATGCACGCGCTGTTTGGGCTTTGGACACGGCAAGCGGTTCTGCAAAGAGCCTGCAGACCTGTGTGGACACTGCGGCGGTCCACATATGAGATCTGAGTGTTCGGACTGGCTTTCGGGGCTACCACCCGTTTGCCGAAATTGTACCAGGGCAAAAGTCGAGCACGGTGCACAGCACAATGCTTTTAGTCATGACTGTCCTCTGCGCAAAAAATGGGATGAGATAGCTAGGTCGACCGTTGCTTATTGCTAAGGGCACTTCTATGGCGAACACTCCCTACGGAGTAATACAGGCAAACCTCCAACGCAAGAAGCTAGCAACCAATGAGCTTCTCACAGAAGCCGCGGAACGTGGAATAGCACTTGCGCTTCTACAGGAACCGTATGTAGGTGGGGCCAAAGTAATGAGGAGTCACAGGGGCGTTAGGGTCTTCCAGAGCACTGGAACAGGAGACGGGACTGTAAAGGCAGCAATAGCTGTCTTTAACAGTGACTTCACAGTCAAACAGTACCCAAAACTCACCACAAACAATATCGTTGTGGTGGGAATCCAGACCAGTGCTTGGGAAATCACGCTTGTCTCCTTTTACTTTGAGCCGGACCAGCAAATCGACCATTATTTGGAACACCTCAAACAAATAGAGCGTGCAGTCGGTTCCAAAAAACTGATCGTTGGAGGCGACGCCAACGCCAAGAGCATGTGGTGGGGTAGTCCAATGGCGGACCTTAGGGGGGAAGAGGTAGCAGGAACTCTCGGTGAGCTAAATCTGAACATATTGAACAGAGGGGAAATTCCGACCTTCGACACTATCCGGGGAGGTAAGCGGTACAGTAGTCATGTAGATATCACCGCTTGCTCCAATGATATCTTGGACATGATAGATGACTGGAAGGTTGACGAGGGACTCACGAGCTCGGACCACAACGGCATCACGTTCAAAATCACCTTACAAAAATCAAAGGGCATCAAAGTTGAACGGACTACCCGTAAATACAACACCAGAAAAGCGAACTGGTCTGTTTTTCATGAGAAATTTAGACAGTTGAAAATAGATTTTAAATTCACGATAGCTGAAATAGAGAAAATTAATAATATAGAGCAAATAGACGTAGTAACAGAAAACCTAACTAGAGCAATTGATGAAGCATGCAAACAGACTATACCAACTAAAAAAGCAAAAGAAGAACTTACCTTGCCGTGGTGGTCCGAGAGACTCGTCGAGATGAAGAAGACCGTCGTCACTATGAAGCGTAGGATCCGCTGCGCCGCCCCAATCCGGAAGTCGAAGGTTATAGAAGAGTACCTGAAAAAGAAAGAGGAGTATGAGTCAGAAGTTGCCAAAGCTCAAACCGAGAGCTGGAAGGAATTCTGTGGGAGACAGGATAGGGAGGGGGTCTGGGAGGGAATATATAGGGTAATAGGTAGGACACAGCGTAGAGAAGAGGACCTGCCTTTGGAAAGAAATGGTGATGTTCTAGATGCAAAGGGTTCCGTAAAACTGCTGGCGGAGACTTTTTATCCGGAAGACCAAATAGAATCCGATAACGCACATCACCGATCCATTCGAATTAAGGCTGAAACAGTAAACTCTGGCGAGCAAAATGATCCTTGCGACCCACCCTTTACGATGGCCGAGTTAAAAAATTCGATGGATTCTTTCAACCCGAAGAAGGCACCAGGATCGGACGGCTTTACCGCAGATATTTGTCGTCACGCTGTGGGTAATGATCCGGAATTGTTTTTGAGGTTCCTCAACAAGTGCCTGGAATTTCACTGCTTCCCCACTGCCTGGAAAGAGGCAACTGTCGTGGTCCTCAAAAAGCCTGGAAAAGAGACCTATTCCAGCCCCAAATCATATAGGCCGATTGGACTGTTGCCTATATTGGGGAAAATCTATGAAAAGATGCTGGTGGCCCGTCTAAGGTTTCACCTTCTGCCAAACATGAGTACCCGTCAGTATGGGTTTACGCCACAGAAAAGCACGGAAGATGCCCTCTACGACCTTATGCAACATGTCCAAAAGAAGCTTGACCAAAAACGGATTGTTACGCTCGTATCTTTGGACATAGAGGGGGCATTTGATAGTGCATGGTGGCCGGCAATAAGGACTCGACTGGCGGAAGAAAAGTGTCCTGTCAACCTTAGGCGGGTCATAGACAGTTATCTCAAAGACCGCAAGGTCGCAATCCGGTACGGTGGGGAAGTATATGTGAAGGGAACAAATAAAGGCTGCGTCCAGGGCTCGATTGGAGGCCCTATTTTTTGGAACTTGGTCCTAGACCCCCTCATAAAAGAGGCCGAAGCTCGGGGAACGTACATCCAGGCTTTTGCGGACGACGTCGTTCTAGTCTTTGACGGGGAGACGGCGAGAGACATAGAGGGACATGCCAATGCTGCACTCAATCATGTTCTGGCGTGGGGTGTCGATAATAAACTAAAATTTGCACCGCACAAGACAGTGGCCATGGTCATAACTAAAAAGCTTAAATACGACACACCACGCCTGAGCATGGGGGGAACCGAAATTAAAATGTCGAATGAAGTAAAGCTTCTGGGTGTAACAATCGACGAAAAATTGACCTTCAACAAACACATTTCACTCGCTTGTAGCAAGGCAATTGCGATCTACAAACAGCTGTGTAGAGCTGCTAGGGTTAGTTGGGGGTTACACCCAGAAGTGATACGGATAATGTATGTGGCGGTGATAGAGCCCATTATCCTTTACGCTGCAAGCGTTTGGGCGCCGGCAGCTGGAAAGCTGGGTACTAAAAAGAAACTCGGTTCCGTTTAGCGTGGAATTGCCCAAAAGATGTGCAAGTCATACCGCACAGTCTCCCTGAACTCAGCACTGGTGCTGTCTGGGTTGCTCCCCCTCGACATTAGAGTTTGTGAGGCGGCATCTTTGTATGAAGCCAAGAGAGGAATACCCCAGACATCACTGGGGGACAGGGAGATCGAGCGAATGACCGCTGCAATAGATGATCCCCATCCTGCGGCACGCAATATCTTAAAGTTTGATAGCCTGGTAAACCAAGAGCAGCTGGACAGGTGCAGCTTTGATGTCCGCATTTTCACGGACGGGAGCAAGATCGGAGGAGGGGTCGGCGCTTCTGTGTCCATATGGAATGGTGAGACCGAGACCAGAGCCCTCAAACTTGCTCTATCAAAACACTGCACGGTTTACCAGGCCGAACTCCTGGCAATTGCAAGGGCAACTAAGGAGGTAATCAAGCTCAAGGCGTCTTCTTTTGGAGTATTCAGCGATTCAATGGCGGCTCTTCAAACATTGGCAAATCCCGGATCACGCCATCCTCTTGCTGTAGAAGCTAGGGATAACATACGATCCGCATCCCGCCAGGACAAGGTAGTATCCTTGTTCTGGGTCAAAGCTCATGAGGGGCTACAGGGGAATGAAAGAGCTGACCAGTTAGCAAAGGAGGCCGCTGAAAACTCCAAAAGAAAGCCCGATTACGATCAGTGTCCGGTCTCATTCGTCAAGCGAAGCATACGTATGGCGTCGCTTGACGAATGGAACCAGAGATACGGATCTGGAGATACGGCCGCTGTTACTAAACTGTTTTTCCCGGATGTGCGGACAGCTTACGGAATAATCCGGAAGATAGGAACAAATAGCCTCAACACGCAGATAATGACGGGCCACGGTGGATTCTCCGAGTACCTGAACCGTTTCAAGCTCAAGGGGAGTCCATCGTGCATCTGTGACCCAAATGCAGACGAAACGGTCCCGCACATACTTTTCGACTGCCCTCAATTCGACAGGCACCGTTTCAATACCGAACATGAGATAGATATTAAAATAACACGAGATAACATGACAGACATAATGAAGAGTAAAAACAACCAAGTATTCCTAGAGTTTTGTAAACATATAGCGCAAATAGTTATACATCGTAATAAAACCGCATAAGCAAATATGCTAACATAATATAGTATATTATATTAAGGACTAGCATAGAAATAAGTGATAAAATAGGAATAAATAATTAGTATGTAAAGTAGACTAAGCTAGAAATAAATATGAATTTATGTAAGACTTCCGTCCCCAAAACTTGTTACTGTTAGAAAATATTGTTAGAAACTAAGGTAAAATAAGTGAGTAGTAATAAGAGAAAACTGTCTTCCCCATTTCTTCCGAAAATATGAGAACAAATACATGTAAGAACATTTGGATGTAACATAGAAATAAAATAGTAATAAAACAGCCACTGCAAAATAAAGGAAAAATTGTAAAGGATACTGTTGGAACAGTATCAAATGTTATCAAACTATATAGAAATAAAAAATGTCTTCCCAATTATTGAGAACCCGTAAACCCAATTGTTTAAATAAAGGAAACAAACAAAAGTAGTTAGACAGAATAGAATGACTAGTAGCAGTTGGGCATCCCACCCATACAAGGCATAATAGATGATGAATGAAAGAAAGATCCAGTATGAAGAATGAAAGTGCGAGAGGCATACAAGCGAGAACTGGAATGACTGAGAAATCAAATAGCCAGCATAGACTCCGACGAAAGTTGGAGGTAGAAGTTATAAAAAAAAAAAAAAAAAAAAAAAAAAAAAAAAAAAAAAAAAAAAAAAAAAAAAAACCTAACCTAACCTAACCTAACCTAACCTAACCTAACCTAACCGTCAACCTTCAGTGTGAAATCCTGAAAAAACCTCGAGTATTGAGGTTAAGTTAGGAAGAAAAAACTTTAATCGCGAACGCTGCCGAATCAAGATCGACGACCCCCCTTTTTTATTGAAAAAAGGGGTGGGGGCTGCCACCGCACACCGTTTGGACAGCCTAGAACCCTGAAAACCCCAGGCCACTCGGAGCTATTCAGGAAAAACGAAAACCACGTGGAACTGAAAACGCCGAAAACGGAAAGTTAGCCGCCTGAAACTTTGCAGCTGTCATCTTCTTCAGTTGTCAAGACTGGTGCCGCAAGTAATTTTTTCATACCTGTGATACTCGATTTTTAAAGAGACTTAGAAATATCAAACATTTGACTCGTATATCTTCGGATATAATAAACTTTTTGAAAATTTTCAACTGCAGTCTGTTGCGCGCTCATCTGAAAAACTTATCCTGTAAATTTTAAAATTTTTAATTGAATGGTTTTTTAAATATAGATAATTTTATGAAAAATTCAATCTTTTCCAGAAAAATCAATGTTATTTTTTAAATTTTCTAAATTTTATTTATTAACTTTATAGTGCATGATTTAACGTATTTTTAACAATTTTTTTCATAATTTTATGTTCAGTGGATCCTGAGATATCAATTTTTTTCTAGTTTTAGGTATTTATTCAAAATTTAATAGGAAAAAGCAAATTTTGGCATTGGGACTGGGTCCAACACGTCTATTGCGACCTATTTAAGCCCAAACATTGATGTTTTATCTTTGAAATTGAAGGTTTTGTAAAATTTCAACATTTTGGTTTTTTGGGTTCAAAATTTTAAACAATTATATCTGAGGAACTACTGGGCCGATGACACTCTAGTTTTCACCATAAGTTGGGGTACCTTATGAACTTTTGCTATTGTAGGCTTTCAGGAGCTTTTGACCTGAAAAAATTTTCATCACTGAAACGGTTTTCAGGATATACCTGAAGTGACGCCAAGTAGTATATCCAAAACCCGAACTTTCTCCGACAAATGGTTCTGAAGTTACGGACCTTTAAAGTTGACTTTTGACAGTTCGACGGCCATTTTGTTTGAACTTAAACCGTCATAACTCCTGAACCGGAAGTCGTAGGAGATTGCGGACTTCGAATTTAGATTCAGAGGCTTCTTGCCTTTTTTTATCCTGTTTTTCAGGCGGTTTGGAGCGAAAATTTTTCAGGGTCCTGAAAACTGTTTCAGCAAATAGGTGAGCTCAAGCCGGTTCAGGAGAGCCTCAACTCGCTGGTTCTGCGATCGTCCGGAACGGAGATATTACCTGCCAAAGTTTGACTTTGACAGCTGTGACGCCATCTTTGTTATACTTTGAACACCCATATCTCCGCAACGGAGAGTCGTAGAGCGGCGGGGTTTTCTCTTGGAAGGTCAACATATACCTACCTTGCAGGTGGACTAGCTTTCAGGCGTTTTCAGGAATCAAAAAATTTTCAGCCTGAAAAGTATACCACTGGATAGATCTCGTCGAGCGCGATAAGACGAGCCCAAGCACGAGGGGTTTCGGCCTACTGGTTGCGGAGAAAACTAGTTTGAAACTTATTTTGGCCGCCATATTGGAAAAAACCCAAATTTTCAAACTTTGATAGCTCCGGAACCGTCGGGGCTATTTGCTTCGTGTTTGGGTTCGTTGGGACGGGCTCGACGGGCTCTATCCAGCGAAGGCATCACATTGACTCTACATAGAGTCGTTAAACAGAAATCAACGAAAAAACGTTCTGACGATTAAAATTGACTCTCAGGCTTATCCAGGGCCCCTGAGAGCTGTTCACAACCAACCCGCTGAGGGTAGAGCTCATCAGAGACACATTTTACAAAATTTGTTTGTAAAAATTATTTTAGTTTTAAGTGCTTGTGCGGCTTTATTTCGTACTTTTGTGTGTGTCCTTTTTATTTTACGCAAATTTTTTTTATTTATTTAAGTGTCCCTATTGACACTTTTATTTTATTTTAACATTGTTGACGCATACTCTCCAATATGTTCGGTCATAGAACACCGCTAAAAGCGGCCGGTGGCAAAAAGTCACCTCCTAAACCTGGAGCAGTAGTTTCCTCAAATGTCAGACGCAGTATAGAGAGCTGGGAAGCCCCAAATAGCAGCCCCGATCTCTCTACAACTGACAAGACGTCGCAGGCCGGCCCTGCAAAAATAAAAACTAGACTTGCCTTTACGCAAGAGGGTGTGGCTGTGACACAGACAAGAAAATCTGTCGACACACTCTCACCGCCACATATCAAATACGCGGATCGAACGGCGGAAGCAAAGGCCTGCCTCGTCAAGGCAAAACTTCATTTAAACAGCTCCAGAAACACAAAGACAGAGATTAAGAATGGTATCTCTGAAGCCGCAGAACGACTTTACCAATTGGTGAAGGAAGTTGAATTGGAGCTAAAAGAAGCCAAACAAAACAGGACCAGGGAAAAGCCAGTACTTTCAGAGCCTCAATTTGTTCCCGAAACTCCTGCTGAAAACTCTGACACTGCAATAATCCTGCAAAAAATCGAACTCCAAACTAATCTTTTAGTGGAAAACCAAAAGAGGATGGAGGAACTTAAGGACGCAATTGATCACCAAAGAAAGTTCTTCGAGCAGGGAATCACCTACGCATCGGTGGCTTCAAACCAGGGGGCAAGAACGGCGCCAAAGCGTAGCACTCTGCACTCAGTCGTGGTTACATCCAAGGATGAAACGGAAACGGGTGACGAAGTGTTAAACAAAGTCAGAAAAGTGGTGAATGCAAAGGATGGGTGGATAAAAGTGGAAAGAGTGAGGAAAGCGAAGGACAGAAAAGTAATAATAGGTTTACAAACTGAAGAAGAAAGGTGCAAGATAAAGGACCGACTCCGAAAAGAAGGTGTCGACCTCACTGTCGAGGAAGTCAAGAACAAGGATCCCCTTCTGATCTTAAGGAACGTCTTGACAGTTAACACTGATGAGGATGTCCTTAAGGCATTACGAAACCAGAACCAGGGTGTTTTTGATGGCCTCGGCACTGAGGAAAACAGAGTGGAGGTGAAATACCGAAGAAGAACAAGGAACCCCCATGTTGGTCATGTTATAATCGGTGTTTCACCTACAGTCTGGCGACGAGCGGTTGACATTGGGACCGTTCACATTGATCTCCAGCGCATCAGGGTCGAAGATCAGACCCCGTTGGTCCAATGCACCCGCTGCTTAGGCTTTGGACACGGTAAGCGGTTCTGCAAGGAGCCTGCGGACCTGTGTGGTCATTGCGGTGGTCCTCATATGAGATCGGAGTGTTCGGACTGGCTTTCCGGCCTACCACCCGTTTGCCGAAATTGTACCAAGGCAAAAGTTGAGCACGGTGCACAGCACAATGCCTTCAGCCATGACTGTCCTCAGCGTAAAAAATGGGACGAGATAGCTAGGTCAACCGTTGCGTACTGCTAAGGGCACCTCAAAGGCAAATACTCATTACGGAGTAATACAGGCAAACCTCCAACGCAAGAAGCTAGCAACCAACGAGCTTCTCACAGAAGCTACGGAACGTAAAATAGCATTAGCGCTTCTACAGGAACCATATGTGGGTGGGGCCAAAGTGATGAGGAGTCACAGGGGTGTTAGGGTCTTCCAGGGCACTGGAACAGGAGACGGGACTGTTAAGGCAGCAATAGCTGTCTTTAACAGTGACTTCATTGTCAAGCAGTACCCGAAACTCACCACAAACAACATCGTTGTGGTGGGAATCCAGACCAGTGCCTGGGAGATCACACTTGTCTCCTTTTACTTTGAGCCAGACCAGCCAATTGAACATTATCTGGAACATCTCAAAAAAATAGAGCGTGAAGTTGGTTCCAAAAAGCTTATCGTTGGAGGTGACGCCAACGCCAAAAGCATGTGGTGGGGCAGCCCAACGGCTGACCTAAGGGGGGAAGAGGTGGTAGGAACTCTCGGTGAGCTAAATCTAAACATACTCAACAGAGGGGAAATTCCGACCTTCGACACTATCCGGGGAGGAAAGCGTTACAGCAGTCACGTGGATATTACCGCTTGCTCCAATGATATCCTGGACATGGTAGATGACTGGAGGATTGACGAAGGACTCACGAGCTCGGATCACAACGGCATTACGTTCAAAATCTTCTTGCAAAAATCTAAAGGCATTAAAATTGAACGAACTACTCGAAAATATTATACTAAAAAAGCAAACTGGACCAAGTTTCATGAGAAATTTAGTCAGTTAAAAATAGATTTTAAATTTACAGTAGCCGAAATAGACAAAATTAAAGATATACAACAAATTGACAAAGTAACTGAAAACTTAACAAAAGCAATAGACGAAGCTTGTAAGCAAACTATTCCAAATATAAAAGCAAAAGAGGAACTTACCTTGCCGTGGTGGTCCGAGAGACTCGTTGAGATGAAGAAGACCGTCGTCACCATGAAGCGTAGAATCCGCTGCGCCGCCCCAATCCGGAAGTCGAAGGTCATAGAAGAGTACCTGAAAAAGAAAGAGGAGTATGAGTTGGAAGCGGCCAAAGCACAAACCGAGAGTTGGAAGGAGTTCTGTGGGAGACAGGACAGGGAGGGGGTCTGGGAGGGAATATATAGGGTGATAGGGAGGACACAGCGTAGAGAGGAAGACCTACCTTTGGAGAAGAACGGTGTTGTGCAGGATGCGAAAGGCTCCGTGAAGTTACTAGCTGAGACATTTTATCCGGAAGACCTAACAGAGTGCGATAATGCACATCACCAATCCATCCGGACGAAGGCCGAAACCGTAAATTCTGGAGAGCAAAATGACCCTTGCGACCCACCTTTTACGATGGCCGAGCTAAAAAGTTCGATGGAATCCTTCAATCCAAAAAAGGCACCGGGGTCAGACGGCTTTACAGCCGACATTTGTTGTCACGCCATTAACAACGACCCAGAACTTATTCTACGGTTCCTTAATAAGTGTCTGGAATGCCACTGCTTCCCCACAGCCTGGAAGGAGGCAACGGTTGTAATCCTAAAAAAGCCTGGAAAAGACAACTACTCCAGCCCTAAATCATATAGGCCGATTGGGCTGCTGCCTATATTGGGGAAAATCTTCGAAAAGATGCTGGTGGCCCGCCTAAAGTATCACCTTCTACCAAACACGAGTACCCGTCAGTATGGATTCACGCCACAGAAAAGTACAGAAGATGCCCTCTACGACCTCATGCAGCATGTCCATAAGAAACTCGACCAAAAGCGAATAGTAACGCTAGTATCTTTGGACATAGAGGGGGCATTTGACAGCGCGTGGTGGCCTGCAATAAGGATCCGACTGGCGGAAGAAAAGTGTCCTATTGATCTTAGGCGGGTCATTGACAGTTATCTTAGAGACCGTAAAGTCTCAATAAGGTATTGTGGGGAGGTATATGGCAAAGGGACAAATAAAGGCTGTGTCCAGGGCTCAATAGGGGGTCCAATCTTTTGGAACCTGGTCCTAGACCCTCTCCTAAAAGCACTTACAGAAAAGGGTATATACATCCAAGCGTTCGCGGACGATGTCGTTCTGGCTTTTGACGGAAAGACCGCACATGAGGTGGAAATGTGTGCCAATGCCGCTCTTAACCATGTCCTGGCGTGGGGTGTCGAAAACAAACTTAAATTTGCACCACATAAAACGACAGCTATGGTAATCACAAAAAAGCTGAAATACGACACACCACGCCTGAATATGGGGGGGATCGGCATTGACATGTCGAAAGAAATGAGGCTCCTGGGTGTAACGTTCGACGAAAACCTCACCTTTAACAAGCACGTAACAATTGTTTGTAAGAAGGCCATTGCGATCTACAAACAGTTGTGTAGAGCAGCAAAGGTCAGTTGGGGGTTACACCCAGAAGTCATCCGGATGATGTATATAGCGGTTGTAGAGCCTATTATACTCTACGCTGCAAGCGTCTGGGCGCCAGTGGCTGGAAAGTTGGGCATCAGGAAACAACTTGGCGCCGTACAGCGTGGAATTGCCCAAAAAATTTGTAAGGCATATCGCACGGTCTCCCTGAACTCAGCGCTGGTGCTGTCTGGATTACTCCCCCTCGACTTAAGAGTTCGTGAGGCGGCATCATTATATGAAGCCAAGAGGGGAGTGCCCCAGACATCACTGGGGGACATAGAGGTCGAGCGAATGACCGCTGTGACAGAGGATCCCCATCCTGCGGCACGCCATATCCTGAAATTCGACAGCCTGGTGAACCAAGAGCAACTGGACAGATGCAGTTTTGACGTCCGTATCTTTACGGATGGGAGCAAAATTGGAGGAGGGGTCGGCGCATCACTATCCATTTGGAATGGTGAGGTCGAGAACAGAGCCCTCAAATTTGCCCTATCAAAACACTGCACAGTTTACCAGGCTGAACTCTTCGCAATAGCAAGAGCGACAAGGGAAGTAATAAAGCACAAGGCATCTTCTTTTGGGATTTTCAGTGACTCAATGGCGGCTCTACAAACGTTGATAAACCCCGACTCACGCCACCCCCTTGCCGTGGAAGCTAGGGATAACTTAAGATCCGCATCCCGCCAGAACAAGGTGATAACCCTGTTCTGGATAAAAGCTCATGTGGGATTACGGGGGAACGAAAGGGCCGACCAGCTAGCAAAAGAGGCCGCTGAAAACACCAAAAGAAAACCTGACTATGACCAGTGCCCGACTTCATTCGTCAAGCGAAGCATACGTATGGCGACGCTTGACGAATGGAATCGCAGATATGTAGCTGGAGACACAGCATCGGTCACAAAATTGTTCTTCCCGGATGTGCGAGTAGCATATAGGGTGATTAGCAAGATGGCAATTAGTGCTATAAACACGCAAATTATGACGGGGCACGGTGGATTCTCCGGGTATTTGAACCGATTCAAATTCAAGGAGAGTCCATCGTGTATCTGCGACCCAGAAATAAGTGAAACGGTTCCGCACATATTGTTCGACTGCCCTCAATTTGAGAGGCATCGTTTCAACACCGAGCGAACGCTGGATGTTAAAATAACACGGCAAAACCTTCAAGAAATAATTAAAAGCAAGAATAGAGATATGTTCCTAGATTACAGTAAATGTATCGCACAAAAGGTAATAGAAAGAAATAAAGCCGCATAAGCAAATATGCTGCCATAATATAGTATGTTATATTAGAGGCCAGTATAGTAATTAAGATGTAAAATAATTAATGTAAAATAGGACATAAGTAGTATTTAAAGTAAAATAAGATTAAAAATATGTTAAATTGTAAATTTATGTACTAATGCAATTTATATATGTAAATCTAGAACAGTGCATTAAAATGTTAAGAAATATTTAGAATTTAAGGTAATAATAAGTAAAATGTAAAAATAAAAATTGACCCCACGTTTATATCCCGTAACATAACCTGTATAATTAAAATTAGTATAAAAGTAAATATAAATAGAAGCTGTTAAGTAAACTTAAGTACCAAATGTAAAAATAAAATCTATCTCCCCTCTTCCCTAATAATTACCTAATAAGAGAAAAACTAAAGTAATATAAGGAAAAATATGTAGAAGTTTAGGGAAAATAGTAATAGTTGGGAATCCCACCCATAAAAGCGCAAAAGAGGATGAAAGACAGAAAGATCTAGTATGAAGAATGAAAGTGCGAGAGGCATACAAGCGAGAACTGGAATGAATGTGTAACTGTTTATGGCTAACATAGGCTCCAATCTGATTGGAGGTACAAGTATTACAAAAAAAAACAAAAAAAAAAAAAAAAAAAAAAAACCTAACCTAACCTAACCTAACCTAACCTAACCTAACCTAACCTAACCTAACCTAACCTAACCTAACCTAACCTAACCTAACCTAACCTAACCTAACCTAACCCTCAAAGCAATAGGCAACTTCCTCAGCGCACTGCTCCCGAGTACCAGCCGCACATCACCATCAGAGCGGCAAGAGTCAGCGGTCATGAGGTTTTTCAAACCGAAACCTAGAGAAACACTAGCACCAAAACCCAAACCGACCAGAGCCGACAAAGGGCAAGTCAGCCCACCGACCCTCGCTGTAAACTCGGGTATCACGGACCACATACACAGCGCATTCCTCGAGTATATAGCAGTCGTGAGGGCAACCAGAGAGGTAAACCTCGCTACTTGTAGAAAGATTCTGCAGACCTTCCATTGGAAAAATGAGGGTCTGTTAAGGGTTTTGCTCGGGGAAGCAGAAGCAGCCGTGTACGACAACGTCAAGTCCCAGGTCATTGCTGGTGAAATGACAGGGTCGTACATGGCAGCTTATAGTGCTAAGAGTGGCTTTGTGACCCTGGACGTGGAGGAAACGGAGCGCTCAGGGAAAGCTACATTCCGAACACCCGCAGACGACCCGATAGTGGTTACCGCCAAGTGTACCAAAATTATGCTGGACGACAGGATCCTCGAAATGGCACAATCCATTTCGGGGGCCTGTGTTTCGCCAGCTTCGGAAGCACACTGGGCGGTACCCAGTATCAGGTGGGTAAACGGGGTCCCAGGGTGCGGAAAGACAACCTGGATAGTGAACCACTTTGACGAGGAGAGCGATATCATAGTGACCACAACAACCGAAGCTGCTAAAGATCTCAGAGAGAAACTGGCGCACCGATTAGGAGATCGTGTTAAGGCAAAGGTGCGCACTATGGCCTCAATTTTAGCCAACGGGTTCAGACCAGAGGAGAAATGCCGTCGCCTTACGGTTGACGAAGCCCTCATGAACCATTTTGGGGCCATAGTCATGGCAGTGAAGTTGTCTGGAGCGGGCGAGGTCGTTCTCATCGGAGACGTGAATCAGTTACCATTTTTGGACAGGGAGAACTTATTTGAGTTAAGGTACACCCGTCCGAATTTGGTGGCTAGCATCGCCCAGGAGTTGCTCTGTACGCATCGGAACCCAATGGACATAGCTTTGACCCTGAGTGAGATATACCCCGGTATATACTCCTCCAAGACGTCGCTGTCGCAGGTCCACTCTCTGAAAGTGGAAAGGTTCACAGGAGCGCGCATACCGAAAACCGCCCACAACACCTTATTCTTGGTCCATACACAGGAAGAGAGAGCCTCTCTTGCTGACCAAGGCTATGGGTCTGGCGAAGGGTCGCGCATTCTCACCATCCACGCAGCTCAGGGGTTGACCTGCGACAGCGTTATTATAATTAACACCAAGTCAAGGAGGCTCCAGATCCATGACAGTATCTCCCACGCAGTTGTCGCAGTGTCGAGACACACGGTCAGCTGTGTGTATTACACCGACGACGCCGACGATGCCACGGGCCGTTTCGCCCGGAAAGCGATGGATGCGCCGTCTAAAATGGTCGTCGAATACAACCTTAAGACGGCCATGCAGCATCGAGACACCGCAATCGTAAAAGCCCTGATGGAGTTAGTGAAGACTCTAGGTAGCAAATAAATAGAAACTAAATACCCCAATTGTACCCACAAACCCTAAATGTACAGTAAAGTGTAAAATGTACTTCTTTGATTTGTGTAGTAGTTTAGCATTATAAGCTTAAGGGATTTGTATAATTGTTAAAGTAGCCATTAAGAAACCTATAAGTAATACAAAATATTAAAAAAAAAAGTACAATATGAGAAAAAAAAAAAAAAAAAAAAAAAAAAAATTATACTTATTCATACATAATAATAATAAAAAAAAAAACAAAAAAAAAAAAAAAAAAAAAGAGTCTGAGGTGGACTCGCGTAGTTTTTAAGCTTAGTTTTTAAGTAATATTTGTCCAAGATGAGGGCACGACAATGTAAAAAGAATCTATAAACAAATAAAAAATATAAACAATTGCGCCGACTACCATGTCTGCGGTAAAATATGTACGTAAAAAAAAAAAAAAAAAAAAAAAACCTAACCTAACCTAACCTAACCTAACCTAACCTAACCTAACCTAACCTAACCTAACCCAGTTCCCCCCCAACTCTCGTGGTGGTCGGATCATTTTCTGAGTCGCTCCGCACATAAAAATTGTTTTGACCGGTATTTTTCCACGGTACCGTGTAGTGTTATACACCAAACGACGCGTATTAGTGCCACGCAAGTGACTGTGAAGTTTTCACGAACCAGAAAATTCACAGCTTAAGCAAGTATGCTGGTAGTATATTTAGTAATATATATATTAAGCATAAAAATAAGTATAAAATGTAATTGGAATAGACAGTAGTTTAAGAAAAATAGATTTAGGAAAATATTACATAGATAAGAATGGAAATGTTAAGAAATTAATTAGGTTAAGAAAAATTTGTAAAACTAATAAAGGTGAAAATAGAACATTATTTCCCCCAGTGAAATGAAAAGAAATAAAGATAAGCAAAATAGAATAGGTCAGAAATGGGATTCCCACCCAATAAAAGAATGAAAGACGATGAATGAAGAAAGACAAAGTATGCGGCATGAACGTGCGAGAGGAACAACAGCGAGAACTGGTATGATAAAGAGAATTAGGCAAAGACAGACTCCGATAACGTTGGAGGTAGGAAAAAAAAAAAAAAAAAACCTAACCTAACCTAACCTAACCTAATATTCACAGACGGCAGCAAGATTGAGGGCAAGGTCGGAGCCGCAGTGTCGGTGTGGACCGACCAGGAGGAGGTCAAGGCCCTCAAACTTGCTTTGCCGTCTTCCTCTACCGTCTACCAGGCCGAGCTTCTCGCCCTCTGCAAAGCAGTGAAGGAAGTCCTCCGAAGGACCGAGACGGCGTTCGCTATTTACAGCGACTCCATGGCAACCCTCCAGACAGTCGTGAACCCCGAAGCCCTCCATGCCCTCGCAGTAGAAACAAGGGACGCCATCCGCTGCATTCACGCCCAGAACAAGAGCGTCTCCCTGTTCTGGGTGAAAGCTCATGCGGAGCCCCGCATGAGCTCCAGCCGGAGGGCAACGAGAGAGCCGACTTGCTCGCGAAGGAGGCTGCCCTGAAGTCGAAGCGGCAACCCGACTACGACAAATGCCCGGTTTCATTCGTCAAGCGTATGATCCGAATGGAGACGCTGGGTGAATGGAACCGGAGGTATTGTGCAGGAGAAACGGCGGCCACGACGAAGATGTTTTTCTCCTGTGCGATCGCCGCGTACAGGACGATAAGAAGGATGGAGATGACCAAGGAGCTGACCCAAGCCCTAACAGGCCACGGTGGGTTCTCCGAGTACCTGACTCGCTTCAAGTGCAAGGAGAACCCGGCGTGCGCCTGCGACCCCGACAAGCAGGAGACAGTCCTCTACCTCCTGACGGACTGCCCGGTGTATGCCTCCCACAGGCACGACTTTGAGATGACAGTCGAAACAAAAATAAAAAAGGAGAGCCTCGGTCTCTTGTTAGCCGACAGAAAGAGCAGACCTAGCTTCGTAGATTACGTAACGAAAATTGTACGATCCGTCAATAGACGGAATAAATAGTCGACGAATTGAATGGCAAATAAATCAAATTAAGTATTTAAGGAAAATTTTAAAATATTTATTAAGTAATGACAATTTTGATTATTATTGATTTATTTATTATCTAATATATTATTTTTTATCGATGTACAATTTGAAAGATATTATTAACGTACAGCCCATCCTAACAGCCCTGCGTCAATGTACGGCAGGGGCCTTTCGCATGGCAGGAGTGGTTTTTAGCTGGTAGGAGTCCGGCACTACCCAGGTTGCCTTCCTGCAAGGCAGTCAGGGTGTCCATGATGGATTTCACTCCTGCCACAATTAAAAAAAAAAACCTAACCTAACAAACTATTATTTGAATATTTTGATGAGGGCTTAATTTGATCACTTGATCACTGATTATTTCTTTTAAAATAATATTGCAACAGCCTGTTGAATTTATATAAGGATCTCATTTGAAAACTTCCTTTACCGTCCATGGAGTAAACACCTTGAACTCAAGTGATGTATTTCTTTACTACCACTCTATAACGTTTCCTGATATCATTGTGACTGTGTATTTCGTGTGACGTTGACTCCGTTGGCAATCATACGCCGACATACACTATATTCGACTTAATAGTCGTGCAAATATTTTAGAACATGCACAATAGTACAACAATGTCATGAAATTTCATCACTTTCATTAGTCACATTAGTCAAACATAATAAAATTTACAGTTAATAATATTAATTTGGCACATACCATTATAAAATAAATTAAAATTTGTGTAGAATTAATTGATTAGAAAATTTATAAATAATGTCAATAGTTATAATTTAAATAAATGTACTATCACTTCCAAAAGTCGATAAGAATTCTTAAAACGTATTCGTTTGACGTTTAGTTTGACTTACGACCTTTTATTTTCAAGTTTCGCCAACAAATGATTGAAATCCACAATTTCATCAACTTAGCATAAGTCAAGATGGCCCAGTGGTATAGGCACACAGATTGAAGCGCAAATCAGTGTGCCGCAAGTTCAAATCCCACGCAATTATTGACTTTTTGTAAGTTCTTACCCGATTGGAAGTTATGTATTTGCATTACATATATTAAATTATTCTTTAACTTGTTCACACATTTCTTAGAGTTAGAAAGGTAGATCACAAAAAAACTAAATAAAGAATTAGATTTCTGCGAGGTAGACATGAGTTTTAACTTGACCGAAATGAACTGTCTTTTGGTTGTAGTTGTTGGTTAGTGACGTGTGGTTGACAGTATTGTAATATTCGCAAAATGCAGGCTAATATTAGTATTGAAGTGAGGGCGACTATCATTGGGCTGCATAAAAGTGGTCTTAATAAAACACAAATATCTGAAGAAACCGGACTGAATGTGAGTATAATAGATATTAATGAATTGTAACATTATCACAAATTAATCTTCTAATTAAAACGTATGCCATTTATGAGTCCATTCATCGTATCTTTATGAGGTTTAAAAGAGAAATACGTAAATCGTTGGGTTTATTGGATTGGTTTTTGGATTAATAAATGCAGTTTTATTTTAAAATTATATTCAATAATTATGATTATTAACATTTTATATAATGAAAATGAAGTGAAGTAGATATAGCTGCCTAATATATATATTTTTTTATTTTAGAAAAATACTGTAAATCTTTGGCTAAAAAGATATGAGGAAGAAGGTAGCCTTGCTAGTCAAAAGAGAAGTGGGAGACCGAAGCTTATTAGCGAGGCGCAGCGACGACATATGGTGGACGTATACGAAACGAATGGTTTCGCACCAACGAGACATTTTGCGGAATTATATGACACCTCGATGGATACTGTTCGCCGTGCACTTCAGGCTGAAGGCGTGCATCACAGAAAACCTGCTAAAAAGCCGTACTTGACAGAGAGGCAGAAACAAGAACGATTACGTTTCGCACTAAATGTTTAATGTTAACTAAACTAAATGCTACTACTACTAATATCTGTGATTATTCGTTAACAAACACTGTATTATATTGTGTTTACTTTCGTTTAAAACAGCTATATCTTTTAACTTGTGCTATCGCCTCATCTTAAGAATGCAGTGAACTCGCTATCAATTTTGTTGACAATAATCATGAGTCTATTTCGTTTTTTATTCTGCTACCCGCACTGTTTTAACATAATACTATAGATCAATTTATTTTTCTCATCTAATTGACGATTATCTTGTGAGAACTAAAGTTCTTTTAACAGAAATTGAGGTTTAGTTTCAATCTTCTTTTCGTCAAGAAAATGAACAATTAAGCTATGACCTCAATACATTCATTGTGACGTTACACAAAAATAAAATGTTTACAAAGTTCAAATCATATATCACTTTTCAATAAATAACTGGATATAAACAATTACCTATATTTTATTTTATTAAAATTTGAATATCCGTTCATTGCTACGTTATTCATATTATGAATGGTCTAAGTGGGTATACTTCCAACAAACAATCTTACGCGTAACATAGATAACGGTTACAAGATAACTTTTTGTCTAGGTAACAATTCGACGTCACAATTCTCATAAATGTTTAATTTGTAAATATAAAGAATAAACATTTTTATTAAACACGTCTTTTTATTTCCACCTTATAACATCGAAAAGATGTAACAACTAAATAATTGCAAATTACGAATGTGATTCTTCTTGTGGTTAATAGATCACATTCGTAATTTGCAACTATTTAGTGCAAAAAAAGCAATAGTATTTTTCATAGAAATATAAAAAAACAACTATATCAATATAGATTGGGAATTTTCAAAGTAAGAAATAACTGCAACGGACCGACCATGATTTGAACTCGGGTTATGTGATTTGCGAATCCAACACTTAGTTCACACGGCTACCAGCACATGACGTATTTGCGCGAATTTTATCAATGCTATGGTAAGAACAGAAAAATAATAATGTTTTTTAAGCTCAGTGCGACGACAGTTCCTTAGTGTGTGTTATCTGTGGAATGTGGATACTCATACATGCGCACACATACGCACGGAAGTATCGCGCTCGCTCGGTTCGTAGCAATGTAATCTTTAACGTTCCTATGGACTTTTGGAGCCTTACTGTACGTAGGTCATAATTATTACATAGTAATACATCAAATCTGTTATATGTGAATAAAAACATCTGTCACACAGCCAATTGTTCAAAGTTCTATTAAACTCCAAGTCATTCAATTTTCGCATTTTTCCAGGTAGTTTATTATAAATTTTGACCGCCATAGTGTAGCAGTTTCTGTTACACTAATCTGTTTCGTGGCACTACTAGAGGTTTTTGTACAATTTCCCTCTTAAATTGGGCTTTATCATCCTGCTCAAAGAGTGAAAGATGATTTCTAACGAACTTAAACATTTCAAATACGTATAGGGATGACAGAGAAAGCAAACGATTTTTAGTGAAGATTGGTTGGCACAAATCATTCCATTTGAGTCCATAGATAGACTTTATGCATTTCTTTTGGGCTATAAAAGCTCTCTGGGCGTCTGTAGAGTTTCCCCATATAATTATCCCATACCTCAATCCTAAACACACATGAGTGTGGTATACCATTAGAGCTGTTTCTTTATTAATTATCTTTTTATTCTACGAAGCGCATAAACGAATGTGTGTTTTTTTTTTTACAAACAAGGTCAACGTCAATTATTTCCAGTTACAATAATTATCAATATTTATTCCTAGAAATTTTAATTAATTTACTTCTTCAATAATATTATTATTATATTTAATTGGTAAGTCTATTGTGTCTTTTTTATTTCTATTGTTATATATGTCAAGTTTTTCATAAATTTAGTTTTGTCGGTATTTATTTCTAAATTATTTGCAGTTAACCAGTCATGTATATCCTGTAGGGCTCTATTGGTAACGTTTATCGCCTGATCAATAGTAACCTCTTTAGTTAAAACCGTAGTATCATCTGCAAATAGTATGTACTGGTCCGTTGATCCTGGCAATTCATTTATATATGCTAAAAATAGTATCGGGGCTAGCACTGTCCCTTGTGGTACACCATAGTAATTTGTTAAGAAAGATGACCTATAGACTACCTGCAGGTTAGTCTCTGGATCCATTTTTATCTCTGTGCATTGTTTACAAAAAGGTTTTAACTACATTATAGCACGAGTGCATAATGGTAATCAAAATGTCACAGTTTGGTAACAAGCGCCTTTATATATTAAGTGCAGTGTAATAAGAGTCACTATCTGAACAAGTGTTCAATTTCGGGTTCAAGTGGTCAATTTTTTTTCTCCTTAATCGGTATGCTCACAGGTTAGTAATTTTTTTTTTTTTAAATCCAGTTTTGATGATGGAATCCATGAGGAATCAAGGGAACTCCTCAAATATTATAGGCAACTATAATAGTGATTTTGGTATTTTCATCAAGGACTACAGTCAAAAAATAAGATTTGATGAAGTGGAACTGATGAAGAAGACCAGAAATGGCCAACGGAACTTCATACTCACACAGATATCATAACGAAGATAATTAAACGACTATGAAAATACAAAATAATAAATGAATGGATCTGAATAGTTATGTTGAAAATGGTCTCATCGATGTGATCTGATGATGATAATGAAGCCTGAATATGGGCACCGGAACCCCGTAATTAATTAATGAAGCCTAGCCGTATTTGGGATTATTAGAATTGTCATGAAAAATACGTGCTCTGGATGTAAGTGAATCGCATCTAAACGGAGTGTAAGTAAGTAATAAAAAACTTTTCCAAACAAAAATACCAAACCGATTTTAAACACTAAAACGTTTAAAATAGAACGGAAGTTGGTGTTTCTCGGTATTGTTTGTTTCTCATTTATTTGTTATTCATTTATGTACAATTTAATTAATTTAATAATTTATAAATAATTACTAGGTAATATATATACAAACTTAAAATAATAATATGTACAAACGATTTAAAAAGGCTAAAAAACGGGAAAAACTCACAGGGCATCAAAAAATTCGTCCACATCGATGTCAATGGGAAAAGTGCCCAGAACACTGGCAGCATTGCCACGCTGGATGGCAATGCTGATTCGTTGACTGAAGAAGAGTCCAGCCCTCTGGTCACGCGAAGAGTCGACCAACTGTTTGCTGATATCCCGGACAACTCGATGAGCGCTCGGACCCCATGGCCCTAGAGTTTCAACCCCAAACGGCTCAAACACATAACTTCCAATGAGGTTATTATATTTACGCCGTTTGAGGTTTTCTGCACCTGCAGCAGCCGCCCCAGCACAGCCCGCCGTACTCAAAATATGGGATGGCGCAAGGGTGTCGACACATGTTGCATCCCACACCAAAGGCCTACCCAATTTCCAAGGCATTGTAGTCATCCCATCTGGCCTCTTCCCATCGTCACGTGCCAAGCCATTAGGTTCTAAAACAGCTGGCACCCCGGCGGTGACAAGAGCTCGACGGATGATGTCATTAATACTGGCATGCCGTGCTATCCGCCCAGCGCTTCTGCTGCAAGATAGGCCATGGTGTCCGAGGCGGTCGACTGCTTCGCCACACTGACATCGATGTGGACCTCCACTAGGAGCACCTAGACGCAGGCATGTAGCGATCCGGAAGGTGGTGTCACTTAGCAAAGTACCTATGTTAGGTGACGGTAAAGCCTGTAGCCAAAGGCCCGACTCCCATTCACCCACAGCCAGTAGGCGAGCGCGCTCAGCAGTATTGGTGGACGTATTAATGAGATTATTCCGTACCAACCTGCAGAGCGGCTCATCCCACTGTCTCTGGGAAGATGGATTTTCGGGCAACGCCTTGTCCGGGCAAGTGATTTTCCAGGCACTTACTGCATCGGCCAAGCACGGCACCTCACAGCTAACCAGTGATGGAGTCAAAATTCTTTTGGTCAACTGTTGAGTGCTGTGGACCGAAGACAGGAACGCCGGTAGGCTTAAACTAGAAATTTTGCGGATGCCGAGCCCACCAAAACGAATGGGTAGCGTGGCTTGTAGCCACGCTCGGTCATCCATGGCCACATTTAAAATGGAAGTCAGAGTATACCGAATTGTCTGATCAATTTTGTCCAAGAGATGTGGCTGCTTCCATAAAGGGGAAGAGCGGAGAAAATACATGAAATTTGGTGCAAAACAACAATACCGTATGAGGGTGAAGGCCGAATGTAGGTTAATTTTAGAAAGTCTTTCCGAAATGTTTTTAAAACGTTCAATTTTGTCGTCAATGAATGAAGAAAAACTGTCTTCCAAAATTGGAGAACCTAGGAGGTGCAGTGTATTTTTATCTATAATTTTGATTTCGGGAGCTATTGAATAAAATTTCAGAGTCGATTGTCTGTCAGTACTGTCAGGAACAAAAATTTCGCATTTCGAATGATTTAGATCAAGGCCGATAGATTGAAATTGGTCTTTCAGGAATTGGAAATCTTTCAAAACAGTATCTACTTCACCTCCCAGGGTTCCATCATCCAAATACCATAGGTTAAATTTCGAATTTAGTTGTTGGATGATTGGATGGATAGCCAAACTGAAAATGACTGGCCCGAGAGGGTCACCTTGTTGGCATCCAACTGCAGATTCCAAAACCTTGTTTTTGTACAATAATTTAGATGGATGCCTATAGCATTGCCACAAAAAGCCGAAAATTTCTGGAAGTTCTTTTTTTGCTTCAGCCAACAAAGTGTCCCTGTTTACAGAATTGTTTCTCATTTATTTACAACTAGCTTTTGCCCGCGACTTCGTTCGCGTGGAATAGTGACTTCCGGCAGATAGTACTGAATTGATGCCGACTCTTGACCAATAGATGGCGCTGTATGTCCGGAATAAATTTTATTTTTTATTTTATCGTTTGTGATAAAAACTACCCTATGTCCTTTCTCAAGTTCCAAACTATGTCTGTACCAAATTTCACACAAATCGGTCCAGTAATTTAGGCGTGAAGCAAAGACAGACAGACAGACAGACAGAGTTACTTTCGCATTTATAATATTAGTTTGGATTAAAGGCGTAGCCCTCCGCAGTGTGAATCGCTTCGGGTGCAAGGAGAGTTCATCGTGCATCTGTGACCCAAACAAGGACGAGACCGTGCCACACCTCCTTCTGGAATGCCCTGTACATGCCATGGACAGGTATGAGCTGGAACAGACACTGCAAATAAAATTAAATAAGCAGATTGTGGAGGAAGTAATGCGAAGTAAAGATAAAGACAAATTTTTAGACTACTGCACAAAGATTGCAAAGAAAGCAATAGATAGAAATAAGACAGCTTAAGCAAGTATGCTGGTAGTATATTTAGTAATATATATATTAAGCATAAAAATAAGTATAAAATGTAATTGGAATAGACAGTAGTATAAAAAAAATAGAGTTAGGAAAATATTACAAAGATAAAAATGTAAATCTTAAGAAATTAATTAGGTTAAGGAAAAATTTGTAAAATAAATAAAGATGAAAATAGATCATTGCGACGGAAATATAGTGGAAACCTTGGATTGCGGTGAAAAGGTGGGAAATAGTGAAAAACCATTTGGACTTTAAAATTTATATGTTACCTCGCGAGCTGACCTTTTGTATCACTTAATTTTCATATTTCTATTGTGTTTTTTTATAATTTATATTTTGTAATTTACCTCTACATATAGGATTCATATCTTTATTTATTATTTCTCCCTCTCATTCTTTCCTCACTCACCCAACCTGTTATAGCTGTACCTACCTCTTTCTTTAACTCCTCTTTATTCGTCTTACCTCTCACTACTCACCACACGTACCTTGCCAAGGCTACTCCCTGGAGGAACACTTACCTTTCATACTCACTACACTTTTTCTGTTACTCTTTCCTCTCACTCCTCACCACACGTGCCTCGCCAGGGCTACCGTTCCTGGAGGTACATACACTCCACACACTCCACATTCTTGCACTCTCATAACATACCTCTCCTCTTACTTACTACCAAGCCCAGCCCAGCCTCCTCTTATACTCAACTCTTACTTACTTACCTCTTCTACATTATACTCTTTTATGTAACACTACTTCTTTACGTTACAACCCCCACCAACCGCCTACACGAAGACACGGCAATGCACCGCACAAGCGGCTCACCTCCATCATATATGCTCCACCGTGTCTTGCGGGCGGTCCACACAATGATGACACCATCAAGGCGTTTCTGCTGCCTGATTCAGAAACAAAAACCTCCCGAAGGGCCATGTCTGGTGAGGACTTGCGTCATGCGGAAAGTAAGGAGGCCGGGGCGCCTTTAAAGACACACTCCATAAAGAGGAGACTTTCCGCCGCAATTTGTCGTTCCCAGTCCTAATATAAATCTATATACCTATATGGTACTTAAAGGGTGTAGATATCTGCTAAGAACGGATTTTACAAAACTCTACCACTAAGGGGTACGGGGGTTGGAAGTTTGTATGGAGAAATCTACGATCTCACGGACGAAGCTACTGGCAGAATTACTCATAGTATATAAAGACCTTGTAAAAGAATGCAATAAATAAATACTGAACTTGGCTCCTGTTTTCGCATTTATGTTTTTGGTAGGTTAACCCTGAATAACCACATGATACAGTGTAGGTTTTGTACAATGTCAGCTAAATACCGTAGGTTCGAACCGTAAAGTACGAGCGTATGAGGGATGCATGCAGACGAATGCAGGGGGCGAGCAGTGAGCAGCACCGTGCGGTGCAGGCGCGAGGGGTTGCGTGCGCAGCGGAGCTCGGGCGCGACGGAGGGGGGCGGCCAGGCTCGCTCAGGTCGCGGCTCGCGGGCGCTGCAGTGTGGCGCGGCGTTACGTCACGAGCACGACGCCTGCACGCGACGCGACGTGACTCGCGCTGCTCGGATCGCACGCGGCGCGCCCGGCACACGCCCGCGAGTGAGTGCAGTGACTGCAACAGTGATGAGTGTGCGCTAGTGACCACCACCGGTGACAGTTCTGTCCGACATGAACACCAGATCACACTTCCATGGACATAGTATGTAGTTTGCTATGAAATTTCTTTTCATTTAACGCACATGTCATCTGTACACACAAACCATAAGAGCTTGCAATACATTAATTCAACTGAAACTTAGTTCCAGTGAGGTACACACTTGTTGTACATATCATAAGAATATTTCTTTAAATTAGGAGCCAACCATAAAAGACGTGTCGCACGTAGCGGATGATATCGGCTGGCAAGACGCGTCGTGCGCTACTGACGTGTCGCGGCGCGGCGCGTGGGGCTCTCACGCTGACGATAAACACTGCTTAACCGAAGACCTAGCAGTCATGTACCAATATTATGATGAAATTATAACATAGACACAATAATATGAGAGTTTCTATTGCTTTAGAGATCTAGTATTTTAAGCATTAAACCAAGTAGGTATGCTACTTTTTTGGATTTAAGTAGTAGGTACCTATCCAGTTAGGGCATGCACGATGGCGCCCAATGTATAACCGAATAGTCTTAAACTGTTCATAAAAAGACATGTAGGTACATAACAAAGTTTCCTCGAAATCACCAGTTGCCAAACTTCGTGTATAACCTAACCTCAGATAGCTTTTTATTTACTAACGATATTTTTTAGGGTTCTGTACGTCAAAAGGAAAATAATAAATAGTATATTTCGATACTCTGAATAAATAAAAAAAAAAACAGTAAACAGTATATTTGTCACAAAAAAGAACTTTTTGTTAAATTCGTAAAAAGAGTTTTAGAGCGAGACTCCATTCGGGAATTGTAGTTTGTGCAGTACTCTCAGTGCACGAGTCCGACTCGCACTTGCCCAGTTTTTATCTTTACTAATATCCTAAAGAAGAAAGATTTGTATTTTTGGGGTTTTGTATTTCTGGCGGTGAAAATTTAAAATTACAGATGATTTACATTGGCGAGCTTAATCCACAAACGAGTTTTCTTACAGCGAACCACACAATGGAGAATGAAATTCTCATTTGAGGATTTGGTATATTTGTTTGTAATGAATAAACTCAAAAACTACTAAACCGATTTTGACTGATTCACTAATCAGTCAAAATCAGTTCGGTTTAATAGTTAGATAGATAGATAGATTTATTCTTTATTGTACACCAAAAATAAAAATTACATGAGAAACTTAAAATTTATATTTATTTACATCACAAGCGCTGCGAAAACAAATGACAGAACAAAAATAATGTACCTACAACCATCTTGCAATCTACAAAAAAAAAAAAACAAAAAAAAATGTAAATAAATGAGAAACAAACAATACCGAGAAACACCAACTTCCGTTCTATTTTGATCGTTTTAGTGTTTAAAATCGGTTAGGTATTTTTGTTTGGAAAAGTTTTTTATCACTTACTTACACGCCGTTTAGATGCGATTCACTTACATCCAGAGCACGTATTTTTCATGACAATTCTAATAATCCCAAATACGGCTAGGCTTCATTAATTAATTACGGGGTTCCGGTGCCCATATTCAGGCTTCATTATCATCATCAGATCACTTCGATGAGACCATTTTCAACATAACTATTCAGATCCATTTATTTATTATTTTGTATTTTCATAGTCGTTTAATTATCTTCGTTATGATATCTATGTGAGTATGAAGTTCCGTTGGCCATTTCTGGTCTTCTTCATCAGTTCCACTTCATCAAATCTTATTTTTTGACTGTAGTCTGTAGTCCTTGATGAAAATACCAAAATCACTATTATAGTTGCCTATAATATTTGAGGAGTTCCCTTGATTCCTCATGGATTCTATCATCAAAACTGGATTTTACAAAACAAATTACTAACCTGTGAGCATATCGATTAAGGAGAAAAAAAATTGACCACTTGAACCCGAAATTGAACACTTGCTCAGAAAGTGACTTGACTTTTTGTTAACAAATTACTATGGTGTACCACAAGGGACAGTGCTAGCCCCGATACTATTTTTAGCATATATAAATGAATTGCCAGGATCAACGGACCAGTACATAGTACTATTTGCAGATGATACTACGGTTTTAACTAAAGAGGCTACTATTGATCAGGCGATAACCGTTACCAATAGAGCCCTACAGGATATACATGACTGGTTAACTGCAAATAATTTAGAAATAAATACCGACAAAACTAAATTTATGAAAAACTTGACATATAATAACAATAGAAATAAAAAAGACACAATAGACTTACCAATTAAATATAATAATAATATTATTGAAGAAGTAAATTAATTAAAATTTCTAGGAATAAATATTGATAATTTATTGTAACTGGAAATAATTGACGTTGACCTTGTTTGTAAAAAAAATCATACATTCGTTTATGCGCTTCGTAGAATAAAAAGATGATTAATCAAGAAACAGCTCTAATGGTATACCACACTCATGTGTGTTTAGGATTGAGGTATGGGATAATTATATGGGGAAACTCTACAGACGCCCAGAGAGCTTTTATAGCCCAAAAGAAATGCATAAGGTCTATCTATGGGCTCAAATGGACTGATTTGTGCCAACCAATCTTCACTAAAAATCGTTTGCTTACTCTGTCATCCCTATACGTATTTGAAATGTTTAAGTTCGTTAGAAATCATCTTTCACTCTTTGAGCAGGATGATAAAGCCCAATTTAAGAGGAAAATTGTACAAAAACCTCTAGTAGTGCCACGAAACAGATTAGTGTAACAAAAACTGCTACACTATGGCGGTGAAAATTTATAATAAATTTGGAATTTAATAGAACTTTGAACAATTGGCTGTGTGACAGATGTTTTTATTCAATAGATGGTTAATTAAATTTGAAACAGATTTGATGTATTACTATGTAATAATTATGACCTACGTACATTTATTTAAATTACTAGCTGACCCCGCAAACTTCGTACCGCTTAATAGTTACCTTTTATCTAAGCTGTCAACTCTACCTACTCTACCCTACTCTACCCTACTCTACCCTACTCTACCCTACTCTACCCTACTCTACCCTACTCTACCCTACTCTACCCTACTCTACCCTACTCTACCCTACTCTACCCTACCCTACCCTACTCTACCCTACTCTACCCTACTCTACCCTACCCTACTCTACCCTTCTGTACCCTACCCTACTCTACTCTACTCTACCCTACTCTACCCTACTATACCCTACTCTACCCTACCCTACTCTACCCTACTCTACCCTACTCTACCCTACCCTACTCTACTCTAATCTACCCTAAAAAAAAAAAAAAAAAAAAAAAAAGTATCCTATGTCCGTCTCCTGGTTTTAAGCTACCTCCCCACCAATTTTCAGCCAAATCGGTTCAGCCGTTCTTGAGTTATAAGTGGTGTAACTAACACGACTTTCTTTTATATATATAGATAACTATTGACATTATTTATAAATTTTCTAATCAATTAATTCTACACAAATTTTAATATATTTTATAATGGTATGTGCCAAATTAACCTCTTAATCCCCGCACGAACGCCGGCGTTCGTTCTTACCCACTCCATTATAAGCCTTATTTTTGGTAACTTACAGATTAATATTATTGACTGTAAATTTTATTATGTTTGACTAATGTGACTAATGAAAGTGATGAAATTTCATGACATTGTTGTACTATTGTGCATGTTCTAAAATATTTGCACGACTATTAAGTCGAATATAGTGTATGTCGGCGTATGATCGCCAACGGAGTCAACGTCACACGAAATACACAGTCACAATGATATCAGGAAACGTTATAGAGTGGTAGTAAAGAAATACATCACTTGAGTTCAAGGTGTTTACTTCATGGACGGTAAAGGAAGTTTTCAAATGAGATCCTTATATAAATTCAACAGGCTGTTGCTATATTATTTTAAAAGAAATAATCAGTGATCAAGTGATCAAATTAAGCCCTCATCAAAATATTCAAATAATAGTTTGTTAGGTTAGGTTTTTTTTTTTAATTGTGGCAGGAGTGAAATCCATCATGGACACCCTGACTGCCTTGCAGGAAGGCAACCTGGGTAGTGCCGGACTCCTACCAGCTAAAAACCACTCCTGCCATGCGAAAGGCCCCTGCCGTACATTGACGCAGGGCTGTTAGGATGGGCTGTACGTTAATAATATCTTTCAAATTGTACATCGATAAAAAATAATATATTAGATAATAAATAAATCAATAATAATCAAAATTGTCATTACTTAATAAATATTTTAAAATTTTCCTTAAATACTTAATTTGATTTATTTGCCATTCAATTCGTCGACTATTTATTCCGTCTATTGACGGATCGTACAATTTTCGTTAGGTCTGCTCTTTCTGTCGGCTAACAAGAGACCGAGGCTCTCCTTTTTTATTTTTGTTTCGACTGTCATCTCAAAGTCGTTGTTATATTTAAAAGAAATAATCAGTGATCAAATGATCAAATTAAGTCCTCATCAAAATATTCAAATAATGGTTTGCACCCATAAGGCCATTCTGATCTCAGCGCGCTCTCTGCGCTATACAGAATTTTACATCAAAATTTACAAAAATCAAAGCATTTATTTCAAATAGACCATTGGCAGGTACTTTTGTATTGTCAAATGTCGGTCAGACCAAACAAGTGAAGCTAAACTGCACGTTCCAAAGCGTAGGTCTCTATGTAGAAGATCGTGCAAGAAACTCCATGGACACTCTTTTAAATCATATTATGAGTTATAAATAATTTAGTTACATATTTCTTGTTCCTTCTATTATGTGAGCACAATGTAGATAATAAAAAAATAAAATTAAAAGATAGAATTTGAATCAAGCCACTGACAGCTAAGAGACGACCAGACTCAACTGACGGCACTCGCTCACGAGCATGACGCGTGCATCAGCCCCACTCAGCTCAACCATTTTGAAGGAAACTGAATGACCCAATAACACGCGTCACCAACAGCGAGACACTTGAGTGAGCATGACAAACTCTCAACTGCCATGCTCGTAATGTCAAAAAAGCTTACGTAACCTAGTAAAAATGCTCCATGGTACCTCACATTGACAAATTTGAAAATAAAGTGCTTCTACATAATACAATGCCATTGTTTCCAAATACAAAGGTAATAAATGATCACAAGCTTCAACTGTGCTTTCAAATTACAAAAAAAATAATAAAAAATAATAATAGTTTCCAAAATAATCAATTGGTTCACAAATTCACCCTCGTCGGGTTTGCTCAAAATTACATAGCAACAAACATTTTATCGGCGTTACCCACATTGGGTTTAGCCCAAAATAACATAGCATCAAACATTTTATCGGCGTCACCCATATGGGGTTTAGCCCATAATTACATAGTATCAAACATTTTATTGGCGTCACCCATACATGGTTAGCCAAAAATCACCCAGTAAGAAATATTTTATTGGCGTCACCCACATAGGTTTAGCCTAAAATCAAACAGTTTATCGGCGTCACCCGCATAGGGTTAGCCTAAAATCAAACAGTGTATCGGTGTCACCCGCATAGGGTTAGCCCAAAATCAAACAGTTTATCGGCGTCACCCACATAGGGATAGCCTAAAATTACATAGTAGTAAACATTTGGTGTGAATTGGCTGATTGGTATTAAATGGCATCACCCGCCTTGGATCTAGCCATACCTCATGGCATCACCCGCATTGGATATTGCTCCCTAACTTAGCATCACTTGCCTTGGATGTAGCCATACCTCATGACATCAACCGCATCGGATCAGCTCTCAGACCGGGAAAAGGATACGCTGGTGTGTGTTTTCATTCATAGCATCACCCGCATAGGATATAGCCCCCCTAACTAGCATCACCCGCCTTGCATCTAGCCATCTCTTATGGCATCACCCGCATAGGATCAGCTCTCAGACTGGGAAAAGGAAACGCATAGTGGCCAGCTAGTGTAATAGGTGGGAAAGTGAGACTTGTTAATACAATAAACTTAATTTATACATTCTCCGCCCATACGGTCGGTTCATTATCATCAAAAACTTAAAATCATGAACAGCTATTTTATTCGGAATATTTTAAATAATAATCATAAAAATTAAATGTGCTAGTAAAATTGCAATAGAAGCTTCTATATCTGGGGTTTAGTCGTTGTCTTTCAAGCCGATACATTTAGACAAATCTTTTTTCAAAATGGTCTAATTCTAACCTGCTTTGCTCGTATCAAATCTTAACTCAAAATTATCGCTCGTCTATCCATAAGTTACATAAACGCTTATAACACAGTGGCAACGCGTAAATGCAACACAAACATGGGAAACTTTTACCTAATTTTTGAAAGTAAAATAATTATACACAAGTGCAAATCTCTAATAGTATTGCCACTGTTTATGAAACTCTAAAAATGTCAACCTGACAGTTTGCCGACCAGTATTGTGAACAATTAAATTTGGATTGAGATACTCATTATTTGTAAATGTATTTTTGTTTTTTTGGCATTATAATTTGTAAATGTATTTGTGTCACTAACATAGTTGTAAGGTTATTATATTATTACTAACACTAAATGAGTCTTAATGTCACTTGAAAATAAAGATTAATATTATTATTACTACCAGGGATGGTTTATTTTTTTTTCCTTTCGATTTTTTTTTTTAATACATTGTAGTCAACACTAATTCAAACAATTACCGCTTATTTGTAAGGTTTGCCGTATTTTCTTATTATTTCATTTGTAAATAAGATTTAAAAAACAAATCGATTCAAGAATCGCTCCAACAATCGATTAAACAATCGATCTAAGAATCTATCCAATGATAAAATCAACCGGCGAATCAAAAGTCAAACTAAAAATCTGTCCAAAAAACGATATTCTTGACCTGTATAATTGTTTAAATTATTCTACCTTTCCAACCTTCTTATGGTTACCCGACTAGAGGGATCATTTAGAAAATATTGAGGCAGATAATGCAAACACTTTATTTAGTGGGTATTTGTAAAAGCGAACAATGAATTATTAGCACTCCGATAGACCGCGCATCACGACTCGACACACACAAATCATTTATTGCTAACCAAAACACGCAATACATTTTTGTTTGCGTTGCGTTCTCAAAAATATTAAATTTTACTAACAATCCACAATGTTTGAATCGAAGTATCATAACCAGTACCTATTTACAAAAAATTATCTACACAGGATTGAAATCATTTTAATTTTGACAGATTTCTTTCGCCCATACTACTGACCGTTATTTCGTTTACGAAAACAAGAATTTTCTGAATGACCTTTTATAAAGCAATATTTACACTACTAACTTGCGGTTTTTCGGAGGCGTCTCCGGAAAACCTTTGCGAAAATATGTTTGCCAGTTTTTCCATGCAGTTACGAGTAAGTTGACGGCTCCTAGAAACGACCATGAAAGTTACAAAAAAAAAGACCGACAGCTACAAAAATACGACAGTGACAGCTGCAAAATACGACAATGACAGCCACAAAAACGACATTGACAGCTACTAAAATACGACAGTGACAGCTGCAAAATACGACAATGACAGCTACAAAACGACATTGACAGCTACAAAAATACGACAGTGACAGCTGCAAAATACGACAATGACAGCTGCAAAAATGTTAATGACAGCTTCAGAAACGACTGACAGCTGCAGAAACGACAATGACAGCTATTCCGTGATTTACCCGAAAATTCTACAAAAATTTATTCCAGCAAATAGGTGTTATTTTTTTCCTTAAAAGTTTAGAAAAACATTGTCATTATTTCGAATCTTGATAAAATTTGCTAGGTTTTTATGTTGTACTTTTTTGACTTTTTCACTTGTGAGCAAATTATGAAGTGTCAAAGCTCATGCAAAATAGCAGATTTTCAGAGGACTTAACTAGATTTGTTTCACACAAATTTATAAACCGATTTTCATAGAAGCCCGGATAATATCCACAAGATAAGTGTTTCCAAAATATCTAATGTCATAATCGCGTAAGAGCGGTTGTACGAAAAACAGTGAAAATGCATGTCGAGATGCATCCCCTTAAGAAAACGTTACGAGTATTGTTGCTACCAGTCATAAAATGTAGGTACTTTCCTTTCCTTCTTTTGATTTATATATCAAAATTTCACCCGCATCATTGGTTACTGCTCCGCTCCTATTAGTCGTAGCGTGATGTTATATAGCCTATAACCTTCCTCATTAAATGGGCTATCTAACAGTGAAGAAATTTTCAAATCGGACCAGTAGTTCCTGAGATTAGCGCGTTCAAACAAACAAACTCTTCCGCTTTATAATATTATTATTATATTAGTATAGATAATAAACATACCTTTTTACTCGTCGCCAAATGTAGGACCTCTGTCCACTGTAATGTTCTCGCACGCGCAGCAACAACCACATGTACTCTCGCTCACAGCTCTCTCGTAACTCCATGGCTCACCTCGTCGTCGCTTGCCCGAGACAGCGTATATCTTATTTATAAGTATAGATACTCCTAATACAAACACTACAGCATGTATCTCATTTTTAGGGTTCCGTAGCCAAATGGCAAAAAACGGAACCCTTATAGATTCGTCATGTCTGTCTGTCTGTCTGTCTGTCTGTCTGTCTGTCTGTCTGTCTGTCTGTCTGTCTGTCTGTCTGTCCGTCCGTCCGTATGTCACAGCCACTTTTTTCCGAAACTTTAAGAGCTATACTGTTGAAACTTTGTAAGTAGATGTATTCTGTGAACTGCATTAAGATTTTCACACAAAAATAGAAAAAAAGCAATAAATTTTGGTGGTCCCCATACATAGAACTGAAACTCAAAATTTTTTTTTTCATCAAACCCATGCGTGTGGGGTATCTATGGATAGGTCTTCAAGAATGATACTGAGGTTTCTAATATCATTTTTTTCTAAACTGAATAGTTTGCGCGAGAGACACTTCCAAAGTGGTAAAATGTGTGTCCCCCCCTCTAACTTCTAAGATAAGAGAATGATAAAACTAAAAAAAATATATGATGTACATTACTATAAAAACTACCAACGAAAATTGGTTTGAACGAAATCTAGTAAGTAGTTTTTTTTTAATGCGTTATAAACCGAAAAAAATACACTATTATTAAAACATCGATCAAAGTTACAACACATTACAAGAACTTTTTATTATGTTAGTTGCTGCTACGGAAACCTTCATGGGCGAGTCCGACTCGCACTTGGCCGGTTTTTTTTACTATGCAATTAACATTAAAAACGAGCTACCCATTGCTGTCCGCAAGCCCGCGCCTACAGTGGCTGGAAATCGGGATCGGAATCCCGGCGGCAACTGAGGCGCGACGGCCGCTCTAGCGACACGCGGGGTTGTGATGGTCGTTGATAGGATCCAGGAGTTGGGACTCGAGGTGGCGCTGCACAAATCCGAGGCTATGTGTTTTCACGGTCGTGGTTCTCGGAACGCGCCGCCATCGGGTTCCCAATTAACGGTAGTAGGAGTTCACATCGGCGTCGGGTCGACGATGAAGTACCTGGGACGCGTCCTCGACAGCCGGTGGAATTTTGTGGAGCATTTCCAACGTCTCGCTCCCAAAGTGAACCGGACTGGGGCTACTATCAAGTGGCTCCTGCCCAACCTTGCATGTCCAGACGTCTTCTGCCGGGGTCTCTACGCGGGGATCGTTCGGTCCATGGCCCTTTACGGCGCCGGTGTGCGTACCGTCACCGCAAAAGCTACCGGCGGCCATGCTGAAGGCATGGTGCAAACAAGATTAAAAAAAAAAAAGAAAGATTTCCAGGATACTGTAAATAAATAAAGTAGGTGTAATAAATTATAAAATTGTCTCAGAAAGACTCAATTTTATAATTTTTAACCGACTTCTAAAAAAGGAGGAGGTTCTCGATTCGGATCTTTTTTTTTTATTTCTGTTCGCGTATAACTTCGTCGTTTGCCAACCGATTTGAAAAATTCTTTTTTTGTTCTAAAAGGTATACTGCCCAAATGATCTCATAGTCACCAAGTCGAGATCTGATGATGGAATCTTGGCGAAATCGAGGAAACTCCTCAAATATTATAGGCAACTATATCCGTGCCTGGCGTGAATATGTTGACATGTCTAAAACAGCAATTTGACAGAAAGGCCATTTTAGTGTTTTGACTTCTGGTAATTCGAGAAATTACTTTAACGTGAATGTTTTATGTCTATAGAGGGTTACTTTAAGCCACTTTTCGAATGATGATAATTACATCACCTGTTTCCCTGCTCTCGCCTTTTTCACACGACTGCGCATTCGGTATTGTATAGAAGAGGTACCTAGGCAAAGTATAAAATAAAAGATGGCATTTAAAAGTACTTCAATTTATTCCCATTTCATTTACCTAATTTTACCTGTGTTCCACCAAATATACTGAATGTGCACCAAAAAATGTTCATTAAAATATGTCATAACAAGCATCTATTTAACAAAGTAAAAATAGTAATACACCTAATTTTAAAAACAAGCATTTATTTTTTTAGTTTTACTTCCGAGAATGCACTGCAAAATGTATTTGAATCAAAAACCAATTAATGTCCAATGTAGCTTTATTAATAAAAAATGAACACATTATAAAATGTAATGCTTACTAAAAATGTTTTTTTAATACTCTAACCTAACCTAACCTAACCTAAGTAACATTCAGGAATATTTGGTGCACGATCAGTATTTTTCGGGGAAGAATAAAATAGTTATTGTTACAATAGAATATTTGCAGCGCACTACAATAAAAAAGTGTTATATCTTGGTGTTAATTTGGAATTTGTTTGATGTAACATATTTTGTTGGCCGAGTAGTTTAATTATAGTAAAACAATTAAACGGGTTTAAGATCAATATTTTAGAAATGCATACATAGATGTACCTTTAGATTTTTGGTGAACACAAAAATATTATCCTAAAATAAATAATATTTATTTTATTTATTTAAGTACTATTTGTGTACACATAATATTTCCTATATTACCTACAAGTTTTTCAGGTATTCTATACATTGCCTAGGTATTGCATAGAATACCGGATTATACAAATTGCCGGTAACATAATAACCCTGCAACGATTCTCTCACAAATGATTATTTTTAAATTTTTTGAGGTTGGTTGAACAGAGAGTAAAGCCAGACCTTCGACCAGACAGGTGATATGTCTGGTGGGCAGTTGATTACTAGATAAATAATTTTGGGCTGTCGTATATATGTCGCAGGGAAATGAGGATATTAGGGATTTCACGAAATCCCGGCAGATGTCGAATATTCTTGTATAATACGTCTTCTTACTGAAATTATCTAGTGATATGACAAAACACCAAGGTATCGTCAGTGATATGTCGATTCACTGAACTAAATCTATTAAGATAAAGAATACTGTTGTTGAATAAAGTAATAAAACTAAATTACAAATTAACTGGTGCATTATTATTAGAAAATAAAGTTTTAATCAACTAAACAAAACAAACTGACAATGATATCGGGTTTTATATTTATTTTGTATTATGTGGATTCGTTCATTAGGTCCACAAAAAATAATTAAGTATTAATAAAAAAGATATAGACTTCTAGAAGTATGCAAGGCTCAACCATTAAAACGACGACAAACGCCTGATGGAAAATGGAAAATCTTGTTATTTATTTAAACAAGGCAGTGATTTGTGGCACCTTGAATTACACGAACCATATCACCTTACAAATACATCTTTTGCTTTGATGATGATAATGATGAAAGATCCAGTGATCTTTTATCATCATCATCATTTCTGCCGATATACGTCCACTGTTGGGCCTCCCAAGTGTCGCCACAATGAACGATTCTGCGTTTCGCATCCATTGGATTCCCGAAACCTTTACCAGGTCATCAGTCCACCTTGTAGGAGGCCTTCCAACGCTGCGTCTTCCGCAAGTGCACGTGTGGATACTAGAGCGAGCGAGAGAAATGCATGGTTCGATTTTTATTCGGTAGTATCCACTTTTCTGATATTTTACTAGATTTAGTTTAGTGAAACGACATATCACTGACGATCACTTGGTGTTTTGTCATATCAGTAGATAGAGTCTGTCTAAAAAGTCAAACGACTTGGGTAATTAATACGGCAAAATGAAATCTGATGTAGTCAACACTGGTTCAGTAATCAAGGTTGATTTAGAGATCTTGATCATAGTTTACTAATAGAAGAATCTTATAAAAAGTATCGAATATAAGTATGTTTTAAATGATAAAATATTGTACTGAATTCCCAAGTCGTTTGTCTTTTTAGACAAACTTTACTTTCAGTAAGAAAACGTAATAAACAAGAATATTCGACATCTGCCGGGATTTCGAGATATCCCTAGGAATTTCGTGAAATCCCTGATATCCTCATTTCCCTGCGACATATTATATTCAAAACGCGTGGAGAACTTTGATTGCGAGATGCAGGATTAGTTCTTATGTGACGCCATAGATGTCGCTACATCCTTATACTTTTCTTGGATATGTTTTTATCGAGAACTAGCTTTTGCCCGCGGCTTCACCCGCGTACATAGCCTATGCGATGGCTTAGAGTGAATACCTCGTAACTGTCAAATACGTAACTTTTCAGGAGGCACAAAACCCCTAATTAGACCTTTATTATCATTTTAATGTGCTTATACATGTTTCATTCAAATCGCTCCTCCCACCGAATAATATCGTAATGTGATAAAACGATACTTTGCGTTTTATTGCATATTCATCATGTAGGCACTCTCTTACACTTTGTCAATTTTTTTCACATTTTTCCCATGAATACATTACAAACTAGTATTTTTATAATAACCATAGCCCTAATATTCGGTTACAGATTTTTTGTACTAATTTACGTGAATAACACCGCTATTAGTGATTACGGATAGCACTGCAAATAAGTATTTCAATATGTTACGATAACGATATTATTCGAGTAAGAACATCAAACTCGTTTTGTAGTAAAGAGTTCTAACAATAATATTCCTGTAGACATTTTATTTGAAAAATATGGTAATACTTGGTTACTATTTTAATGATATTAAAAAAAAATAGCAATTACTTTTGCAATAGTTTACCGAAGCGATATCTACACTAAATCTACGGTTGCTGTATTATCATTACGCATCGCTCTCTTTTTTTCTAATGATAAAGAAAGGGATAGAATAATGCCGAGTCCGTGGCACGTGCTGTCTAGTCACCGTGTTTCATACAAACTACTACGTGGCTACTGATATAAACACTGAAGACAGAGAAATACTAGGAAAAGATGTTGTAATGAGCAAGAATGGTGTGACAACAAAAACAAGAACTCAAAATTAGCGGTAAGTCTTAGGAAGGTGCACGTTCAAAATAACGATATGCTGCTAAGACCATTGGTCCTTCATGCTCATGCAAAAAACGCTGTGGCATAATATTTTCTATGGAACAACGCCAAGAGATATTTGACACTTTTTATAGACCGAAAGATCGTGAACTCCAATGGCATGAGACACATTCAAGCACAACCTGTAAAACGTATGACCTCAGAAAGAAAAAATAACAGGACACAAAAACTTTAATACTATTTCAAGCAGGACCAGACTTTTATTCAAGTTTGTAAAGTATTATTTTTGAGTAGTCTGCGAATTTCAGAACAGGTTGTTTTTACAGCTCTATAGATTAAATTAGGCAGGACGAGAGCTTAATATACAACATAAGAACTCATTATAACAGACCTCATAGGATGTCCGAAGTTACAAGAAAGAGTATAATGACACATATTGAACTATTTCCATCTGTTGAATCCAAAGTTGAATCTCATTATACAAACAAAAGATCCAAGCGCCAATGTTTATCTGAAGAACTAAACATTTCCAAAATGTATCGACTGTACACCTTGTATGATAATTACTCATTTTTTATACCCAAGTAAGATTTATGTGTAACATGCTCTTTGGATGAACAAGCTAACGAAATAAATAAAGCTTTATTGGAAGAATCAACAGCATTTACTACGAAAGACTACGTCAAATAAAAGAAGAAAAAGTGGCAGCAGATAAGGATGATACGACAGTAGTTACTTTTCTAATCTGGACATAGTTATGTGTGGCACTTTTCTATACCTAAAAGAAGCTCTATTGAAATAAGGAGCTGCTTAATAAAGTTCATAAATATGGAAGAACAACGAGGAATCAAATGCATATCATTTTATTCGAATGGTTGCGCGGGCCAGAATAAAAACTGTTATGTCTTTACTTAGATGGTTTTATACGGTAAGCTACGGCAAGACACTATTACCCTCCGTTTTTTTGAAACGGGTCAAAGTCATAACGAAGGTGACAGTATGTATTCTTTGATTGAACGAGATATGTAAAGTTTTGTATACATCTGACCAAGTATATGGTGTTATAATGAATGCCAATATTACTGGAGATAAATATAATTTAATAGAAATGCAACAAACTGATTTCTACAATATTAAAGACCACATTGCTGGTAAAAACTGGACTAACAGATACTCAAGGCAATAAAATCGCATAGGTCTCAAATTCCAATACCAACATAGTTCAATTATGATGATCAATACCTTGAGTTAAACACGGAAAGTTGTATCACTAGATCAAGAAGAGGCAAACAGAATAGAACAGGCAATGTTGAAGTGACCGGTCTAAAGCCAGCATACTCTGAACCAATTGCTGCCAGCCAAGCTTTGTTAGCAGATTTACTTAACTTATGCAGGACTGAAGCCATACCTGCTCACTATTATTCGTTTTATAATTCGCTCCGAAGCTGTAATGAAAACCCACAACCAGCTTCGGAATCTGATGGTGATGATGATAATGACGAAGAACTATTATGTTACTGAGATGTTTATGACAGATCTATTTTAAATGTTTTTTTTTTTTTCAAAACATATGATAATGTTTTTTCATTTTATTAATAAACAGTTTTCTTTTATCATAAACCCATAGTTTAGTTGAAAGTTATATTTCTAATAATGATATTACTTAATAGGCAATTGAATCATAAAATAGTATTAAATCAATAATTTAATATATAATACGAATTATATCGGCGAAAAACCCAGTTATAGTCTATTACCGTTTATGTTATATTGTATTGTCCGAATATGGCGCAACAATCTGCACTTGGCCGAACAAGATTTAATAGCGGCCACAGAAACGTTTTTGGATACCTCGGTTGAAGATACAGAACTCACCAATGGCGAGTGGAACGTGTTAAGGCGTGACAGAAGCACGCCTTGTGGAGGTGTGCTACTTATGGCACGCAATCCCATAGTCCTTCGTCGTCGGCGTGACCTTGAGACCGACAGTGGTGAGGATCTTTGGTCGAGTTTTGCGTGGCATGGTTCACCTGTTTACGTGTGTGTTGTTTATATGAAACCAAGTGCCACCGACTGTGATTACATGACTTGGTTTACAAAAGTGGAAAGTTTTATAAACGACTTAAAAGGAACAGTTATCATTTTAGGTGATTTAAACTTAAACAGTGCTTCCTTGAATGTTCGTAATTATTATTGTTATTTTGTAGCATTTTCTAATATGTGTGAAAGAAACATTGTTGAGAACATGCATGGGGGAATGTTGGATGTTGTTTTAGTTCAAGAGATTGCAAGCCTACACGTCGTGTCTGTAACAGAAGTCGAAGGTTTAGTGCCCCCTGATGCGTACCATCCTCCATTGGACATCCAAGTAAAGCTACAGTCTTCCGATGAAAGTGAAAGGCTCGAACCCAGTAATGTGGACCGCCGTAGGGACTAAAATTTCAAAAAATGTAATCGCAATCTGCTTTACGAACTGCTTTCTAAGGTGTCTTGGGATGCAGTTGTATCATCGAACGACGTTTGCACTAGCACTCAGGCTTTCTATGATATTGTTTACAGCTTATTTGACGCTTGTATCCCTAAAAAAATCCGAAATAGAAAGGTAACTAGAAGATATCCTATCTGGTTTACGTCGGATATTATTCGGGACATCCGGAAGAAAGTTAAATTACATTCTGCCTGGAAAAAGAGTAAATGTGAACTAATATATAAGCAATTCTCTGACTGCAGGTCTAGTCTAAAGTCTCGTATATCGACTGCTTATAATACCTACATTAGGCGTATCGAAGGGAACATTAGGAAAAACCCTAAAGAGTTCTGGCAGCATATCTCGAACCTTAGATCAAAAGGTGGTTTTGAGCCTTGCGTTACCCACAAAGGTGAATTGCACAGTGGCGTAGCAGCTGCCAAGGCGTTCGCAGAATATTTCGCGAGCGTCTTCCAAACTGAAGTACCAAAGTTAGACCTCGGGAATATAACCAATCCAAGCAACAGTAATATTAGTAATTACATTAACATTCTTGCTTTGCCGAAAGTGATATAAGTACCGGAATAAAAAAACTAAAATCCGACAGTTCAATTGGTCCTGACCAGATTCCTCCTTGGTTCTTAAAAGAGGGAGAGGAATTTCTCATTCGGCCCCTAAATCACATTTTTAATTTAGCTTTAAAATCCGGAATCTACCCACCACCATGGAAGATTTCACGTGTGACTCCCATACCGAAATCTTCAAATAAATCTTCAGTCGATGAATATCGTCCAATAGCGATACTATGCTCTCCCGCGAAAGTGTTCGAGAATGTCCTACACCAAGGAATTTACAAACAAGTGACACAATACCTTTGCAATGAGCAGCATGGCTTTCGAGAAAAGAGATCCGTCAATACTAACCTACTGACACTAGTTAATTACATTTCTACTAGTCTTGATCGCAAACGCCAGGTGGACGTTGTTTACTTTGATTTCCAAAAGGCGTTCGACAGAGTAAACAATGACGTCTTGCTATCAAAGCTCAGCGCGATAGGTGTAGCTCCAGGGCTTCTACGACTTCTTGCAGACTATTTGCGGGACCGACAACAATTTGTCAGATTAGGTTTGTACGAGTCACTCCCATACCACACTCGCTCGGGTGTGAGTCAAGGTTCGGTAGTCGGCCCTCTCCTTTTCATCCTGATGATTAATGACCTCCCTGATGTGGTTGCGAATGTCAGATCCCTTTTATATGCTGATGACTTAAAACTATTTTATGAAATAAAATCTGAGCTCGATTGCCAAGCCCTGCAATCAGACATTGATTCAGTCTATGGAGTTTAGAAAATAAAATGGAATTTAATAAATCTAAATGCCACGTGATGTCTTTCGGTCGAATGCGGCACCCAGTCAACTTTCTATACAAACTGAATGGTGATATAATTAATAGAACTGATTCCATTAAAGACCTGGGAGTCATATTCGACCGCAAGCTCACTTTTCACGACCACATCACATCTACTGCTAAGGAGTCCTTCAGGCGCCTTGGTTTTGTTTTAAGAAATTGTCGTGACTTCCAGAACTCCCACGTTATCAAGCTTGTTTTTTGCGCGTTGGTCCGTAGCAAGCTTGAGTCTAGTGCGTGCGTATGAAATCCGTATGAAAAGCAGTACATATTAGCTTTGGAGAAAGTACAAAAAACATTCCTTAGGTTCCTTTACAAGCACTTGTATGGGTTCTATCCCTATTTGTATCCCACTAAATTCTTGTTGGGTTGCTTAAATTTCAAGTCCCTGGAAGTAAGACGGTCGCGCGATCAGATGACTGTTGTCTTTAAAATTCTTAGGGGTATTATTGATGATCCCGGCCTGCACAATGAAATATTCAATCTGTTCGTCCCAGACAATTATTGTCGTGGCAGGAAACATCGCTTACTGGCTGTTCCAACTTCCCGTACTATTGCACATTCCAAGTCGCCTATTCCGCGGACAGTAGCCGCCATTAACGCTCTCCTGAACTCAAACACAGGTTTTGATGTGTTTGCAGATGAATGGAAGGCGATAATGTTTGAATTTTTGTGAGAAGAATGCATGACTGAGTTAAAGAATTAGGTATAAGTTTAAATAGTGTAATTGGCTTCGGCCGTTCTATTTAATTAAATAAATAAATGTTTAGGTGTCTTCGTTTAACGAATAACATTGTAGTATACTATTATTGTGCACGCTGTCCTTTTTGTTTTTACGCGAATAATATCGTTATGTTTGTTTGCGAAATAATGTTTTTCTAGCGTATTCAGTAAAATATATTTCCTTTAATAACTTTGTTCTAATAAAATAAAAAATAAATAAGTTTATTTAGAATGATTCTATAAAAAAGTAACTTTCATGTGATATATAAATCATTCTCTAAGGTTGGACAATTTTTAAAATAATCATAAAAAACACTGTTTTATTTTTCCTGTAAAATTTGAATTTATCGATAACGATATTATACGGTGGGAGGAGCGAAATATTTAAAACTATTGGTTTATTTCAAACGCTTGTTACCCTTGTTTTTAAATTTTTTTTGCTTGTTTTGCCGCGCCGTTGCTAGGTGATCACACCAAACTGACTTGGGCAAGACATGCATGCAACATCGTAGATGGTTGGACGCTACAAGTATCGAATCAAAATTTTGCGTTTTACAAGATTGTGCGTTAAGTACTTTTCTTTTCAGAAATGTAATAAAATAAAATTACCTAAAATTGCATATCCGAAGCTTTCCATCCCTACGAATTTTTTTTATCAATTGGACTTCCAAAGATTACCTACAAACAAATTAGAAAAAAAAAAAACTGACTTCACTAATAATAACACTAAAACTATCAAGTTCGGAAGTCGGTGTTTCTCGATATTGTTTGTTCCTTATTTAACATCGACAACCGAAATTAAAATTATTTTGATGGTTTTTTTTTTTTTATTTATTCACAAAATCCACAGCTCTTTTACATAAATTTTACTTAAAGATAAACTAATATTACAGCCAATTAAGGATTTACTATTTACTATCTAAACATTTATGCCTCAGAAACAAACAGAATAAAACGCTAGTACCATTCAAGCCTAGTAGTGGTGTGCTGTGTGAGTGGGTGTGTTGGAGTGAGTGTGAAGAGTTGATGTGGTGTATGAAATAGTGTATGAAATACAATTTTACTATTATTAATCGCCATCATTCTTTTAAAAAAATATTATTGATTAATTCGTCGTGTTGTTTTTAGTGAAGTCGGTTTTTTTTTTTTCAAAAAACTTTTTTATTTCACACTTTTTAGTTTAGTAGCACAATACACTTACAGCCAGATTACATTTTTCTTATGACAATGCCAATTAACTCAAATCCTGCTAGGATACATTGTATTATTTTAAAGTTCCCGTGTCTACCTTCCGGCTCCATCATCATCAACAGATCAGTTCGATAGTACCTTACAACCAAAGTGCATCTCATGATAATTCTAATAAGCCCAAACAGGAGTAGAATACATTGATTAGGTAATTACGAACTTCCGATGCCTATCTTCTAGCTTCATCATCATCACCATTTTCAACATACCTATTCAGAACTATTCATTTATTTGTAACTATGTTCATTGGGAGATCTGTGTGAGTATGAACTTCCGTTCGCCATTTCTGGTTTTCTTCACCAGTTCCACTGCATCAGATGACATATTTTGACTATAACTGCGTAAGTCTGATGAAAATACCAAAAGAACTATATGGTTGCTTTGAATATTTGAAGAGTTCCCTCGATTTCGCCAAGATCCCATCATCAGACCCCGACTTGGTGACTATGGTACTATTTGGGAAGTATACCCATTCCAACAAAAAAAAAATTTTTTTAAATCGGTTGGCAAGTGACGAAGTTATGCGCGAACATACATAAAAAAAAATACAATCATCCGAATTGAGAACCTCCTCCTTTTTTAGAAGTCGGTTAAAAACATAAAACAAACTTTACCACTTTATTATATTAGTGTAATAATAATAATAATAATAATAATCCATTTATTTCCAAGTATACGGATGATGTAGATGCAGGGTCTGTCTAATAAGTTAAACGACTTGGGTAATTATTAGGATTTAATGAAATCTGATGTAGTCGACACGGGTTCAATAATCAAGGTTGATTAGGAGATAGAGATCATTGTTTACTAACAGAAGAACCTTATGAAAAGTATCGAATATAACTATTTTTTAAATGATTAAATATTATACAAAATTCCCAAGTCGGTTGGACTTATTAGACTGACTATAATATTATTGTTAAGCTTAGTTTTGTGTCTATGATTATGATGATGACGGCAAAACTCTAATGAGTTTATGATTTGCATCATCTAAACAGAATAACAAGGGTCAGTAAATCATAATAAGCGTATATTGCATTAAGATACAAATACATACAACATCTTGTAAACTATATATTTTGTGGTAAATCTATCGACCGCTACATTTAGATAAAATCATAGCACTTAAGATATTTAACAAATAATCAAAATGTCAAGAAATAATGTTCTGCAACATTATTTCCGACTACCTATGTATTGTATTGTGTTTAGCTAGGATTTACGGCTCACCAACAGTGTGTCACACATATATTTGCACTATACATCTACACCAGTCAACCGCCGGATGGCTACTGCCTCGTGTCAAATACATTACGTCACATTGTAGTGAGACTACCCTCATAGCCAATACTTTCTTTGTTTTGTTTATTTTTATTTATAATTTATTTATTGATACGTCTAAATTATAAAACTAAGACTTTTATACACGCAATGGTGTTTTCAGCAAATGTAATAAATATTTAATAATTTCCTATATGAATCAGGAATAATTGATATATGAGTAGGTAAAACAAAACTTAACATTGTTTAAGTAAAGCAGGATTAGGTTTCAACATTCATTTTATTGTTGTTGATTTCTTTAAGTCTTGGCACACACTCCAATTTCTTAGAATCTTTTTCAAATATAAACATTCCTTCTCATCATCATCATCATCATTTCAGCCGATACACGTCCACTGTTGGACATAGGCCTCCCCCAAGCGTCACCACATCGAACGTTCCTGTGCGTCCCGCATCCATTGGTTTCCTGCTAACTTCACCAGGTCATCGGTCTATCTTGTAGGAAGCCTTCCAACACTGCGTCTTCTGGTACGCGGTCGCCACTCCAAAACCTTTCGGCCCCAACGGCCATCTGTTCTGCGTTGTTCTGCCCTGCGCGTTGCCACTTAAGTTTGGCAATTCTTTGTGCTATGTCGGCAACCTTAGTTTTCCTGCGGATATCTTCATTTTTTATTCGATCACGCAAGGAAACCCCGAGCATAGCCCTTTCCATTGCTCTTTGGGTGACTTTAAGCCTTTTGATGAGGCTCATTGTGAGCGACCACGTTTCGGAGCCATATGTTATCACTGGCAACACGCACTGGTTAAAGACTTTCGTCTTGAGACACTGTGGTATGTTGGACGAGAAGATACCGCGTAGCTTCCCGGACGCTGCCCAACCGAGTTGGATTCGACAGTTGACCTCTTTCTCGAAGTTAGACCAATCCAACTGGACTGTCTGTCCGAGGTAGACGTAATCGTCCACAACTTCGAGTCTCCGACCTTGATAGGAGTGGGCGCCACATGGTTGTCAATCATGATTTTGGTTTTATCCATGTTCATTTTAAGACCCACTCCTAGAGAAACTCTACTGAGGTCATTGAGCATTGTGCTGAGCTCCTCCATAGTCTCCGCCATGACTACTATGTCGTCGGAAAACCGAAGGTGAGTGATGTACTCGTCATTGACATTAATGCCTAGTCCACTCCAGACCTTGAAGACATCCTCCATCGCGGCCGTGAATAGTTTCGGAGAGATGACGTCTCCCTGTCTCACACCTCGCTGCAGGAGGATAGGTTTCGAGGTCTGGTCCTGGAGTCGGACTGACATGGTGGCGTTTTCGTACAAAAACCTCAGCACTTCGATGTACCGATAGTCAATTTGGCACCTTTGGAGAGCCTGCAGCACACCCCAAGTCTTGATCGAATCAAAAGCTTTCTCGTAGTTCACAAACGCTAGGCAGAGAGGCAGGTTATACTCCTCGGTCTTCTATATGACCTGTCGTAGCGTATGTATGTGGTCTACGGTGCTGAAACCTTTTCGGAATCTGGCTTGTTCGGGAGGCTGCAAGTCGTTAAACCTGCTCGCAAGACGGTTCGTGATGACCCTGGAAAATAGATTGTAGACATGGCTCAGAACTCACTGGCTCATACGGCGAGAGAGAAAGCAGGTCTCTTTGCATCTCTCTTCGCCCATAATTCTCGTCTTGATACTGGCAGTGCTACTCCACCGACTCTACCTCACTGCGACACTTCGATGCCCGAAGTTCGCATAAGGAACAAAGAAGTTCTGAGAGCACTGTGTCGTCTAGACGTGAATAAAGCTAGTGGACCAGATGGTATACCAGCGATTGTTCTCAAGGCTTGTGCGCCCGAGTTGTCTCCTATACTGACACGCTTGTATCGCCTCTCGTTTAGGACTGGAATAGTGCCCAAGTCCTGGAAGCTTGCCAACGTGCAACCCGTGCCCAAAAAGGGCAGTCGTGCCGATCCTACCAACTATCGGCCGATTTCGGTAACCTCCATACTCTGCAAGATTATGGAGCGTGTATTGAACTCGCGCCTCATGACATACCTAGAAGGTAACGATCTCCTCAGTGATCGACAGTACGGGTTTCGCCGCAATCGATCCACTGGGGACCTACTAGTGTATGCCACCCACTTGTGGGGCGAGGCCCTCGAGAAGAATGGGGAAGCAATTGCTGTCTCCTTAGATGTCTCGAAGGCCTTCGACAGGGTATGGCATGCTAGCCTCTTGAGTAAGCTTCCAGCATACGGCATTTCTCCTGGTCTGATTAACTGGGTAAAAGACTTCCTGAGAGAACGGTCTCTTCGAGTTGCTGTCGGTGGATGCTCATCAGAGCCCATGACGACTAATGCCGGAGTTCCTCAGGGGTCAGTGCTCTCTGCAACTCTTTTCCTGCTGCATATTAATGATCTGCTGATGCCCGGTATCTATGGGTATGCAGATGATAGCACAGTTGTAGAGAGATACCTGCCAGGTGCTCGGGCTAGTAAAGAGCAAATCCGGTCCGAACGAGAGGCTATGGTAGAGCGTACGAATATCTCGCTTCAGGCAGTCTCCAAGTGGGGCAAAACCAATCTGGTGGGATTCAACGCCGCCAAAACACAGGCGTGTCTGTTCACCGCCAAAAGGAGCCCGTTCACCTCGGCTCCTACTTTTCAGAATGTATCTTTGGATTGTACCGACCGCCTTCAGCTCTTGGGTGTCGAAATTTCCTCCGACCTCAATTTTGGGCGGTTGATTGAGTCCAAAGCCAAAGTAGCTGCTAGGAAACTAGGCGTTCTCGCAAAAGTCCGGCGGTACTTCACACCGAGACAGCTTTTAATTTTATACAAAGCACAGGTCCGATTGTGTGTGGAGTACTGCAGCCACATATGGGCTGGTGCTGCAAAGTGCCACCTGGCAGCTTTGGACTCGGGGGAGAGGCGTGCGAAGAGGCTGATTGGTGATCCAGATTTGGTTAAGTCCAATCTTCAAAGCCTTGAGCACAGGCGTAGGGTAGCCAGCCTTTCGGTGTTTTACAGATTGCATTTTGGAAAGTGTGCGCAGGAACTGCATGACTTGATTCCGCCATCACATTTCTATCATCGGACAAACCGACGCACGGCGAGTATCTACCCTTACGTTGTTGAAACATCTACGGTCCGGACTAAGCGTTTCGCCTCGTCATTTATACCGCGTACTTCGAAGGACTGGAACAGTCTGCCTGCTGCGGTCTTCCCGTCCGATTATAATTTGGGTGTCTTCAAGGCTAGAGTGAATAGGCTCTTAATAAACTAGTGCGCCTCACCATCAACGATTGCATCACTGCTTACCATCAGGCGGGATCGCAGTCAAGTACTAGTTTATAACAGATAAAAAAAAAAAGAACTGAGATGGGCCTGTAATTCATCAGCAGGGTTTTATCACCTTTTTTAAAGAACACTTCTGCTCCATGCCTGTGGCGTTTTTCCCTCGAGTATGACGGAATCGAACAACTTCTGAAGGGCCGTTAGGACCGGTTTTCCACCCGCCTTCAGGAGCCCAGCCGTAATTCCGTCCTCACCCGACGCCTTATTGTTTTTCAACTGCTTCAGAGCCATCCTAATCTCGTACAGGCTGACGTCCGGGATATCTTCAGTGTAGTGTCGAGTCAATCTAGCTCTTGGGTCGTTTGCCAGATTTGTAGCGGGTTTGGAGATCAACGTGTATAACTGTCCATAAAATGCCTCGATCTCTCCCAGAAGCTCCGATTTGGCGGATATGACTCTGCCATCTTCGGTCTTCAGTTTCGTGAGTTGGCTCTGCCCAATAGACATATCCCGTACAAAAACTTTGGAGCCCTTATTCCGCTCAATCGCGTCCTTGAACCTCTTGGTATTAAATCGGCAAAGGTCGCGTTTCAGAGATTTCGAGATCTATTTATTGAGCTGCCGCTACGTGCACGCATTATCTGAAGACTGCAAAGTCACTTCACGCCTCTTCTTCATGAGCTCGAGAGTTTGATCCGTGAGCCTCTTGGTCTTACTTGTACGGGTCTTAAAAAACTGAGACCCGACTGTATGGACAGCTTCCACGAACCCATCATTATATTTGTCCATGGAGCTTCCTAGGCACTCGAAACGGTTTTGAAGTTCGAGCTGAAAGCTCTCGGAGTTTTACATCTGGATCGGTTCAGGACGGAACGTAGACTTTATCAGTCGAAATCTTTCAAGTTTGACATTGATATTCAATGTGCCTCTTACCATACGGTGATCACTCCCGGTTTTCATCGTATTTATCACAGAGACATCATTGAATATTTGCTTCTTCGTCGATATGATGTAGTCAATCTCATTTTTAGTTATACCATCAGGGCTTTGCCAGGTCCACTTCCTGCACTTACGCTTTCTGAAGAAGGAGTTCATCATGTAGAGGCCCTCCTTCTCCATAAAACTAGCTAGTAGGTGTCCCCGGCGGTTCCGATGTCCAAATCCAAATTGCCCCACTCGCAGCTCATCACCGTCTCGTTTGCCCAGTTTCGGATTAAAGTCCCCCATGACAACGGTGAAGTGAGTCTTAGAACCATGCATGGCTCTGGATATATCCTCATACATGGACTCCACTTCGTCATCGGGGTGTGTCGAGGTCTTTAACCTCAATATGCTGTGATATCCACTTTATAGTTTATAATATCTTATCTTCGTTTAATCTCAATACCCGGCCCCATGAGTATCGCCACATACTTGGCATATAAACCAGGCTTCATAACACTTCCAAGCAAGAGAGAGGGTGTATAATCAAGATAAGACCACGCATATGACAAATATACCTCCGATGCGACGTACGACGCCTCCAAAAAGCGGGTGCATCAAGAGACTTGAAATCTTTCTTACATTTAAAAAAAAATGTCGTCAAACAAAAAAACTCCTCCGCACCGCCGCCGACCGGAAGTATACCCAAAAGACTGGCGGCACTGCCACGCAGCATGACAATGTTCAATCTTTGACCAAGGCAAAAGCCAGCCCTTGGGTCACTCAAAGTTTCAACAAGGCCTTTGGATAATTCTTTAAAAAGCGCATGAGCACTCGGACCCAAGTACCTCAAACATTATAAACTGGCTTTTGCCCGCGGCTTCACCCGCGTACATAAAATACCTTCCCTCTTTCTCTCCATTTTCTAACTTTTTTACCCGACTGCAAGAAGAGTTATGGTTAAGGGGTATGTTTGTATGTATGTAATATTCTTTATTACCTCATATCTTCCAAACCGCTGAACAGATTTTTATAATTAACATATCGTTACATTCGTCTTGATAACCCAAGTGTTCTTAGATAGATGACGTTAAAAAAAAATAACCTATCGACTGTGAGGTGCTATATGATAGAGTAAAAAAAAATTTTTTTTTTTATTTCTGCTATATGGGTGTCAAATTAAAGAGCTTTTCACGAGGGTTTCAAAATGGTATGTCATGATCATATTAACAAAAAGTGCAACAGGAAATCTATGGTATTTATTTTGTTCTGAGGCGAATGCCTAGGTTGGTTATTGAACTTTATAGTGATTTTACGTCTAAAATATAGTGAATAAATAGTGATATTATAATAGTAACTAAAAAGTGTAAAATAAACTAGTAATAAACCAATAACCGGTATAACAGACAATGTAATCCACAATAGTATTACAACGCAATTATGTTCCTTTTTAACCAAATTCGAAAAGGAGGAGGTTCTATGTTCGGCTAAATGTATGTTTATTTATGTATGTTCACCGATATCTCGGTCAATTGTAGACCGATTTTGAAAATTCTTTGTTTTATTGAAAGGTAATGCTTCCAAATTGGAACCATTAAAATATTGTTATGATCTGATCATGAACTTCGAAGATATGGCACAGAATTCCTCACAGGATCACAGCACAGCAGAATTTTCGTAACAAGTAAAATTGCTTTGTTTATACGTGTAGTCGATGACTGGCTAAAGGAAAAGCGGTTGGGGATGTATCGAAATGATCTGATTATGAAGCCAGAAGGTAAATTAATGTAATCTAACTGTGTTTTGGATTATTAGAATCGTTATGAGATGCTCTCTGGCTATAAGGTATTTAAGTTTGGCTGAGAGGTACTTTTTAGTGGTGGCACCAAAATTAAAAATTTTTTACAAAAAAACATACAACCAACTTCAATGTTAAAAAAACTGGCCAAGAGCGAGTCGGAATCGCCCATGAAGGTTTCCGTAGCAGCAAGTAACATAATATAAAAGTTCTTGTAGTTCGTTGTAACTTTGATCGATGTTTTAATAATATTGTAGTTTTTTAGATTTATGATGTATTAAAAAAAAACTACTTACTACATCTCGTTCAAACCAATTTTCGTTGGCAGTTTGTATAGTAATGTACATCATATTATATATTTTTTCGGGGGGGGGGGGGGGGGGGGGAAGTCCTATCCATATATACCCCACACGAATGGGTGCGATGAAAAATCAAATTTTTGAGTTTCAGTTCTAAGTATGGGGGGGACCCCCAAAATTCCAAAATTCATTGCTTTTTTCTATTTTTTTCACAGAATACATTTACATACAAAGTTTCAACAGTATAGCTCTTATAGTTTCGGAAAAAAGTGGCTGTGACATAGGGACGGACAGACAGACAGACAGACGGACAGACAGACTGATATGACGAATCTATAAGGGTTCCGTTTTTTGCCATTTAGCTACGGTACCCTAAATACACTGAAAAGTACAAAATATGTTTAATTGCGGAAGTCGGTGTAGAATAACGAAAAGACAAAACTATTATAGAAACACCGACTTCCGAAATTAATAGTAGTTTATGTGACTAGGGGATAAAGCAGTGTCTTTAAGTCGCGGGCGGCATGTTGAATTCCGAACGAAACGAAGGTTGCTGATTTTAATCCCGAACGACAGTGAGGGATTTATAAAATTTACTCCCGAGCATTATTGCGAGGGAGTTAATAAAGAAACCTGAGTGAAGTGAGGAATTTAAGCCGCCCAAGACAAAGACAGCTTTATCCCCGTGTTGCATACTCTACTTTTTACACCATCTGTGAGATAATTAAAAGACAATTTGGTCGACCAAATCATAAATTAGAGAAATATAAGTATTATATTTACAAGTTCATTAAACAAACAAAATTCACTCCTCCAAAATTCTACAATTTCAATTTTCTATAATGCTCCCGTGTCGTCAGTAGAGTCTGTCTAATAAGTTAAACGACTTGGGTAATTATTAGGATTTAATGAAATCTGATGTAGTCAACACGAGTTCAATAATCGAGGTTGATTAAGAGATAGAGATCATTGTTTACTAACAGAAGAAACTTATAAAAAGTACCGAATATTTGATTAAATATTATACAAAATTCTCAAGTCGGTTGACTTATTAGACAGATTATACGCACATTTTATTCTATTTTCTTTTTTTTTGTTAGTGGCCAGTTTAAATCATAGTGATTACATACTCTTTGGTTTGAATTTCGAGTCAACTTGTTCGATGCGCCTATATTTTAATTCACAATGTTGACGATTTTTGATGCTCCAAATTCAAATTTCATTATTCCCTAAGGATCGACCATACTGCATTATCTCCCTAGGGATAGAATGACATGCTTTAAGTGAGGTTTGTATGACGTATAAAATGACATTATCGAGCAGGTGGTGTAAAAAGTTATTTTTCATTACTCATACTCTGAAAGTAGGTCTGAAGTTGCCTGAGCAGCGGGCTGAAAGTGATACTTTTCATCCCTAGGGAGTTTTATTTTACAACTGACATCTGGCAGCTGTCAAATTATTTAAAAAAAAACTAGTTCTGTCTTCACCACCGTGGTCTTCACATTTCTATTGAACCATGTACCAATTTTCCATACAGCCAGTCAATCACAGCGCGATAAAAAAATTGAAATAACTAGAAAACTTCACGTTCTGCTTCAGTCGAAATAAGAAAGGCAGTGTCGTCAGCGTATCATTTGATTATGCCCTGGTCTAGAGGGTCAACCGACGGACAGTTTACTAACTAGAGGTATAAAAAATCGGGGGTCTAGAGGTATAAAAAATCTTCTGAAGCTTTTTCACGCAATGAGATTGTTATGTGGCTGTGTATAGGGCGCGCTGGCGCTGCGGACAGGCGGGTGTGCGCGGGGCGGTGAGGCGAGCGACATGTGGCGCGGCGCGGCTTTGGCGCTGGCGCTGGTGGCGCTGGGAGCACACGGCGCCGCAGGCGGTTGCGGCGTGGCGGAGTTCGCTTGCCGCAGTGGCGCCTGCGTGCGCCTCGATGGCTACTGCGACGGCGAGGCGCAGTGCGCGGACGGCAGTGACGAGCCGGCACACTGCACCGTGTGCAACCGCACGTACTATGGGCGCGCAGGAGTAGCATACGCCGTGGGCGTGCGTCAGGCGCCACGCGCACCTTTCCTGTGCCACCTCACGTTTACGGCGGGTGGAGGCGCGCACGGCGATCTGGTGCAGCTGGCTTTCGATGAATTCCGGGTGGGGCGCTACGAACCGGGCGCGTTGGACGGTTGTCCCGACGGCTACATGCAACTGTCGGAGCTGAGCCGGCCCTTCACGGGTGGCTCGTGGTGCGGTGAAGCAAACGGTGCCGCGCTTTACTACAGCGAGACCCCTACTGTCACCGTGTCCGTCAAGCTGTTCCGTGCACGCCTCGGGGAGCCGTTTGGCTTCCGGTTGCGTTATAAGTTCTTGGCGCGGCGTGACGCCGTCGTCAGGTGAGTACTTTTGTAAAACATATCTAAGGCTGTCTTTTAGTTTCCAGGTGCAAATAGTATGCAAATAGGTAGTATGTATGTGTGGCCTGTGTCAGGTTCGGCGCAATGGAGGCGCCGCTGGAGCGTGGCGCGGTGTCGCCGGGTACATACTGCACACGCACGTACGAGGAGTGCCACCGGAAACCATGTCGCTTGCAGAGCCCCAACTACCCCGGCATATACCCCAGGTAACACGAGTCTGTGCACCATGCGATACATTTCACATTATAGTTCTGCTATTACATTGCAGTGTTCTTTACAGAAACGTCACCTGCTACTGGAGCCTCCGTCAGAAAGATATTCCTACATGTAAACACGCAATGATTTCTGTACGTCAAGAATATTCACACAAGATGCAAATAAAGCGTTCAATATCGATGGCAAGGTAAGTGTTCCAATAGTAGTCGTGTGTGTTAAAGGTTAACATCTGAGCACAGTGGGCGTGAGCGTGTTGTGTGCCCGCAGCCTGAACAAGACAGGGCGCGTGGTGCGTGCGTGGCGCGAGTGCACAGGCGAGCGCGACCGCCTCATCTTCTACGACGGTGCGTCCACCGACGACCCCGTGCTGGTGGAGTACTGCGGTGGTGACTGGCTGCCGCGCGTGACGTCACGCGGGCCCGAGATGCTGGTAGCCTTCCACTCGTCACCCTTCAGCGCGCCGCTGCGGCCCCCCGCGCCTGCCGCGCCGCTCCGCGGCTTCGAGCTCGATGTGGACGTCGTGTTTGCCGACTCTGACTCTCTTGATTATGCTAGGTATATTCAAATCATACATACGTGGATATTGAAGACAAAATGAGATCATTCCAAAAAGATGAAGAGACACTTTTAGTATAATATTCATTGGTTGACAAATTTTAAAATATTTGTCCCAATAATAACAGAGAGGCGCGGCGTTGCGAGTTCCATGTGAAGGCGTCGTCGTCTGAGGAAGAGACTAACTCGACGACGTCGGGCAGTGGGCGCGGGCGGCGCGGCCGACTGCGTGCGCCTGCCCACACCTTACCACCCAACACCACCTGCACCTGGACCTTCCACGGCCGCCCGGGTGAGTAGTAACTGGGACCAATTCAACATTTACGACACGAATACAAACTGCTCACGGTTGGTACTCTATGCAGGTGACCTCGTATGGATTTACTTCTCGAGTTTTACACAATACTCGCTGGTCGAGCCTCGCCGCATCGAGAGCGGGGAGCGCGACGAGGAGCACAGTGCCGTGAAGCTAAGCCCACGTGCCGCTCTCAGTGCCAGCTCACCGCGCGCGCGCCCTGCTGCTGGTGGCTGCGCGGTGGAGCTGCGCATCTGGGACGGCGGCGGCGCGGAAGAGGCGGGAGCACGCGCACTGGGCCGCTTTTGTGACGCGGCGCCAGCGCTCTGTGCGCGCGCCGCACTCGCCAACGCCACGCGCTCGCCACGCCCTTGTGCGCCGCCCGACGGCTACGTGTCGGCCGCGCCGCTGCTGTCACTGGCGGCTACATCGCGACCCGGCACCGCTACTCATCCGCTAGAGTTCGCACTTCACTACGAGTTTGTGGACGCAAGGCTCGAGGGAACGCCGTTGCCCGACGATGGTCGACGTCCGCGAGCCTTCCCAAACGACTGCGCGCGCTGGATCACGACGCCGGGGCCATTCGCATCGCCACGGAATGCGCTTTGGTTCGGACGTGGCGGTGCACGGCGACTGCGCTGCGTGTACCGGCTGCAGGCTGACGGCGCGCGCGTGGCGCTGGAGCTGCTCTCGGCCACGTTCGGCAAGGAGCCGCGCTGTGCGACCCGCGCGGACCCACTCACCGGGCGGCCGGCGTGTGCGCCCGACCCGCATGACCCGCGGCCTGACGATGCAGACGGTGCCGATGAATCATTGATCGACTTCGACGGTGACGACGACGCTCCACTGCGTGTGCCACATTTGCGAATATATGAATCACCGTGGCCAGGATACAGAGTAAGTAAAAAAATGCAATAACAGGCAAATGTATACAGGTGTCCCGTAAATAATGGTTCAAACGTAACGGTTAGGTAGCTTATCTGATTTCCAACAACTAATTTGAATAGTTAAAAAAAAACCGTTATGATAAGCAAGATATTTTTTTTTTCGAATTTTACCATTTTTTCTACCAGAATTTAGTTTTTTTAATGCTGTCGCTGAAAATAATAACATTTTTGGTATAATTTTTGTGTAACATTCATTTCTGAATAGCTAATGTTATAAGATACAATATTTTTTAGTAACATTTTATGTGCCTTAGAAAAAAATCTTGAATTGAAAAGATTTTTCTTTGCGATGAAAAGACCAAATATGAAAAAATTCTCCTGTAAAAAAATTGTATGACACCGACGACCACCATTATTTTAAAAACTTGTACATTTAATAAGGTTTGCATATTGGTATAAAATTTACGTCTAGTTCTAGCCGTTACAAAGATATTGCTATGAATCTGAGAGAGGTGCTGAATCAACAAAATAAAAAAATTACTTTAATTTCGGAAGTCGGTGTTTCTATAATAGTTTTGCCTCTTCGTTATTTAACACCGACTTCCGAAATTAAAGTTATTTTGATAGTTTTACTGTTTTTTTAATAAGTCGGTTATTTTTTTTTGTAAAAAGTTTTTTATTTCACACTTTTTAGTTGCAATAAACTTACAGCTAGAGTACCTTTTTCTCATGACAATTCCAACTAACTCAAACCCTACTAGGATACATTGATTAATTACGGAGTTCCCGTGCCTATCTTCCGGCTCCATCATCATCATCAGATCACATCGATGATACCATTTTCATCAACATACCTATTCAGAACTATTCATTTATTTGTAACTATGTTCATTGGGAGATCTGTGTGAGTATGAACTTCCGTTGGCCATTTCTGATCTTCTTCACCAGTTCCACTTCATCAAATTTCATGTTTTGACTATAAATGCTTAAGTCTTTGATGAAAATACCAAAAGAACTATATGGTTGCTTATAATATTTGAGGAGTTCCCTCGATTTCGCCAAGATTCCATCATCAGATCCCGACTTGGTGACTGTGAGACCATTTGGGAAGTATACCCTTTCCAACAAAAGAAGAATTTTTCAAATCGGTTGCCAAGTGACGAAGTTATGCGCGAACATACATAAAAAAAAAATACAATCATCCGAATTGAGAACCTCCTCCTTTTTTAGAAGTCGGTTAAAAAATGAAAAAGTGTGCACAATTAAACTTTTTTCTTTAAAATGTTTTACTGTAGTATTTCAGAGGCAATGATTTAATTAGAGGTATCAGCGTATGAAAAGAATTAGAAAAAAAAAAACAAAACAATTTGTTTAAATAAATCGTTTATTTAGTTTTTACAGCAAATGTTCGAACTGTCTTCCCCATACGAGAATGCAAAATCTGCATTTCCTAATAAAGGAAGCTCTTATCCGAAGCACGAAATGGCTTTGGTTGATTTCTCAGCGTTTGAACACGTTGCGCGTGATATGAGTGCAACCGGTACCTCTGAAACACTCGATGAACTTTGAACTACCAGCAACTCTAATCGCCGAATACTATCTGTATTTTTTAAAGAATGAGTTGCCAACATTACTATAAAACATTCCAGAAGACGTGCGGCAAGCAATGTGGTTGCAAAATGATGGGTGCCCCACTCACTATGCGACGGCAGTAAGGTCGCACCTTGACGAAAGTTATCCGATTTTGTGGCCTCCACGATCTCCGGATTTAAATGCCCTAGATTTGTTTTTACTGGGGATGTTTAAGACCCTGTCGTCTACAAACAACCAATAGCGTCGGAAGGAGAGTTACGTCAGCGCAACCAATATGCTGTATCAGAAATCAACTAAAGCCATTTCGTCCGTCAGATAAGAGCTTCCTCTTATCTGACGGACTTCCTCTTATCTATCTTCTTTATTAGGAGATGCAGACTTTGCATTCTCGTGTGGGGAAGACAGTTCGAACATTTGCTGTAAAAACTGAATAAACGATTTATTTACATTTACAAATTGTTTTTTTTTTTCATTTAATTCTTTTCATACGCTGATATCTCTAATTAAATCATTGCCTCTGAATTACTACATTAAAACATTTTAAAGAAAAAAGTTTAATTGTGCACACTTTTTCATTTTTTTTTATTTTGTTGATTCAGCACCTCTCTCAGATTCATAGCAATATCTTTGTAACGGCTAGAACTAGACGTAAATTTTATACCAATATGCAAACCTTATTAAATGTACAAGTTTTTAAAATAATGGTGGTCGTCGGTGTCATACAATTTTATTACAGGAGAATTTTTTCAAAGTACATGGCTGGATCCTGCCCAAAATTCAACTATACGTTCCATTATTTATTATATAAAAATTACTTCTAAAATAAATAAAAATAAGTCGCAACAATCCATTCCTCTACGAGTGGCGAGAAAAAATCCAAAAAAAATAAGTATGTTAATTGTTTTTGAGTCGTTTTGTTTCATAGCAACCATAGAGGATGAGGATAAATCGATACAAATTGCATTTACGTTTGGGTACACGCATAAGACAGAAAGTGTTCTTATCTGTAGTAACACGCCTGAAGGTCAGACTAAAAATATAAAATACTTGTAAATACTACAATTGTATTGCAGAAGTTAAACAGTTAACTGGACACCACTTTTCGAGCCGCCGCGCGTTTTGATGGTACTCACGGTACACATGATGAATCCACAATATTTTCAAGAGCGTGCACCCAAACGTCCTAAAATTATTTTGACATTTCTGCGCTCTTTAAACTAAACTGTCAAAACAAACTGTATGTGTCAGTCTTGCCTTGCATCATTCTTACAACATATTACTGTTTTGTGTTTTCGTAACTGTATTTGATTTTTAAACTTGGCTCCACGCTATCCTTTATCGGACTTTCCTTTACGCTTTTAATATTTATATTCTGCTGTGCATATTGGATTGGTTTGTTTACGATTTGGATTCTGAATTTCTGACGCTCACGAAGTCAATGTGAAATGAACTGTGGCCTCCGATCGAATATGAGAGCATATTGTAAGAACTTTAACACCATAACTACAAAATACATTGGCTGATATACATAAACAGTTTGAAGAACTACAGGAAAATGAATCTGGATTACCTAAACTACCTTCAATTAAACCAGTTGCTAATCAAGCAAATGTAACGGCATCAGCCTCATTCCCTGATAATATATTTTCGACGCCATCTAGTTCTTCGTTTCGAGATTTAAAAGAGAGATAAAAACATTCAATGTGTCTTGTTTGAGTAATTATTGTAGTGATGATGTGTTATAATATTAAGAAATAAATATATTTAAGCAAGTGTCTGTACTTACTTATTTATATGACTAAATAAAAATTCAAGTGTTATGTTTTTAGTGTTTTATTGCATGTCTAATTGTATATTTTTTGCTAATTCGCCTGAATATACAAAAAATATCTGTTAGACGACGAGTTCTTCTTCGATATTGCAATAAATGTCGATGTTTGAAAGTGACTATGTATTACCAACATATTATGTTCATCAATGTAAATACGTTTTACTTGGTATTTTGATTTTTGACTCATTCTTCACTAACCTCTATCAATATGTATTACTGATAGTGTTTCGAATATTTTCATAAAATTAAAGGCGTTCTCATACTAACTTACTGTCACTGTCACTGTTATTGTAGATCATTGTTGTATTGATGTCAATCATTGCTATTCAAAATGATGAGGCGTTTTTTTTTTAAATCTTATTTATAGTGTCTCTCGCTCTATCTCTGATCATAAAAATAAACTACTGTAAAGCCGTACTCTTAAGCTTTAATACGACGTACTGTTTGTCTGTGTAATGGAATATTTTTAGTTTGGGCACAGCTCCCTACTAATTCCGGCCATGTCATTTGGTTTTCATCGTAAAGAAAAATCTTTTCAATTCAAGATTTTTTTTCTAAGGCACATAAAATGTTACTAAAAAATATGGTAGGTATCTTACAACATTAGTAAGCTATTCAGAAATGTTACACAAAATTATACAAAAAAATGTTATTATTTTCAGTGACAGCATTAAAAAAACTAAATTCTGGTAGAGAAAATGGTAAAATTCGAAAAAAAAAAAATATCTTGGTTATCATAACGGTTTTTTTTTTTTAACTATTCAAATTAGTGGTTGGAAATCTGATAAGCTACCTACCCCTTACGTTTGAACCATTATTTACGGGACACCCTGTAAAGTTATATTATTCTTCTGAAGCGATCTTTATAGTTAAGCTTATTTTGTGATGTAGGTGCCTGTAGCGTGCATTTGCGACAACAGCAGCGCGCCGCTGAGGCTGGAGTCGGGCGGCGCGGCGCTGGAGTTGGAGCTGGTGGCGCGCGCGCTGGTGGCGGCGGAGGACCAGCGGCACGTGCAGTTCCGCGGCGCCTGGGCGCGCGCGCCCGCCCCCGCGCCGCCCTGCGCCACCCGCCGCCGCCTCACGCCGCCTGGCACTAGACTGCATCTGGTTTACCCTTACAGGTAAGATTGCATGCTGCATTCAAAATGATGTCTACCAAGATTATAATGACGTCTTAACAAGTTCTATTTATTATTACTCGACTACGTCAAAGCCAAGGGATTTTGACAGGCAGCGTATGTATGTTTGTCTAAATGTGAGTATGTTCATCTGTTCCCTCATAGCTCTAAATCTACTAATTGGAACTCGACGAACCGTCTCAATCGTCCGCTGAACATTGGCTACATGAGTGCCACAAAACACGATATAGCGTCCTCTAGCGGACAAAAAGTATTGTGTAAAAAAATGTTAAGACAAATACACCGGGTTTGGTATCATTTGAAAGTGTTTTACTGGCTTTTATTATTAAAAAAAAATATTATCAACATTCAATGTGGCGCCCTATATCGGACACTAAGCTAAATACGACCGGATTGGTATCATTTGAAAGGGCTTTTAGTCTACGCCGCTGTTTCACTGCTTCACTAATAAACCGGAGTTTTAGTTAATTACCTAACTAGTTCTTAATTTGACAATTTAGCTTTTACAAGTAAATAGAATAGAAGCACGGTGATTTGACAGCGAAATGGTTTGAATAAAAAAAAAGGAAAACCTATAATCAGACTACGACAAAAGTATGAAACAAGATTTTCAGGATGCTGAAATAAACAAGGTAACTGAAAAAACAAGAACAGAACAAAAAGAAAAGCCATAGTCCCTTGTTATAGGTACCAAACGAAACACTTTAATAATCGTAGTCGGGTTTTAGATTTTACTTTTTTAGGGTTCCGTAGTCAACTAGGAAACCTAATAGTTTCTCCATGTCTATCTGTCCGTCTGTCCGTCCTCGCTTAATATCTGTGACCGTTAGCACTAGAAAGCTGAAAATTGGTACTAATATGTATATCAATCACGCCGACAAAGCTCCTATATGTAAAGTGGGAACTGATTTAAATCATTTTTTGATAATGTCAACAATTTCGAAAATAATCGCTCCAAAAGTAAAAAACAATGTGTCCCCCCTTTTTCAACCATAAGTTTAGAAAATATGACAAAAATCTGAAAAGTAGAAATTTATAAGGACTTTCTAGGAAAATTATTTTGAACTTGATGAAAAGAACAGTTTTTGTACAAAAAAAAGATTCTACAAAATAATTTCTGGACTAAGTTTGTGGTATAATCATATATGCAAGCATTTTTTTAAACTCATAAGTGGGCACACTTATTGTGACGGACGGGAAACTACGGAACCCTACACTGAGCGTGGCCCGACACGCTCTTGGCCGGTTTTTTGTGTATTATTTTCATCGGTAATCCGTAGTAAATGGCAATTTCAAATGCAGTGGCAACAGAATGTCGGAGTGCGGTGAGACGCCATTTCTCCTGGAGGCGAGAGGCAACCGATCAGTATTCCTGCGAGTGTGGGGCGAGGAACTGCCCCTGGGGAGTGGGAGCGGCGGAGGTGGCGCGGTCAGCGCTCAGGCAGGGGAACCTCCCCCCTGCGCCACCAGCAACCGAGTCCTTGTGTACGAGGCGCACTCGTCGCGTCTGCTGCGCGTCATCTGCCCGGGCGGCTCCGGCGTCGTGCACATGTTCACGGACGAGTGGTGGGGGCGCGGCACGCGGCCGGGCGCGCTGCTGGTGGTGTGGGCGGCGCGCGAGGCGGGCCACGCGCGCTTCCACTGGATGGAGGTGTGGCGTGCCGGGCCCGCGCCGCGCCCGCTGGCCGTGGGCGAAGCGTGGCCTAACGCCACGGCGGCGTGCGCGCACCCCTGCGCCGCACTGGGCGCCTGCATGGCGGGCGCGCTGTGGTGCGACGGCGAGGCGGACTGCCCGGGCGGCGGCGACGAGGCGGGCGCGTGTGGCGCGGGCGCGCGCCTGCTGGCCGCGCTGGCGGCGCCCGCCACGGCGGGGGCGGCGGCGGGCGCGGCGTGCGGCGCGGCGGCACTCGCGCTGCTGGTGGCGGCGGCGCTGCGGCGGCGGCGGCGCGCCGGCGCCGACAAGCAGTTGCTAGGCGCGCTGGCGGCGGGACGGCGCCTCACAGAGGAGCTGCTGTTCGACGCGTCGCGCGCGTCTTCTGCGGCGTCCTCCTGACGTCGCGAGCGCTCCGTCGAGTACATCCACGTGGACCGCGAGACCACGGTGTGACGGAGCGCTCCCCCCCTGCCCGCGCGCCGCGCCCCGACTGCTCTCTCCTGTACATACGCGGCCGCGCGGCTGCTCGCTATGTGATACGGTGTGCACTTGTTCTCCTATTGCGTTGTGTCTCGTTCGGTTCGTTGGTTGCTCTCCGCGCGACGGTGTGGGTAGTTTTGAGTTCGGTGCTCGTTGCGGGTGTTTAGCCTGACTGTTTCTGAAGGGTGCACAAAAAGTGTAAGTGGTGTCTTTGAAGTATGTAAATTACAGATATAAATGACTAAGTATCGGTTGTGAGTTAACATTACTGCCGACGTATTCTATAACAGAACAGAAGGCCAGCGTGGCTCTGCCACCCAGTGGGAAGACGCGAAGGAAGCGCGTTGTACCTAATGTAATAGAATTGTTTTACTGAATCAGTATAGAGTGTCGTGTGCAGGCCACGCCGGGCCGCCGGTGCCCGCGGGTACGCGGCTGTTACAGAGTACTGTATGTTACGTTACGTATTGTTTATTTCGTTAAGTTACGTTTGGTTGTACTGTTGATATTTATTGACGAACTATCCCGTCCCTCGTTTCACTTAAGTTATGAATGCTAAAATAAACACATAGTTCAAATCTAAGAACATAATACTGTTGTTTTATTTGTGGACCTTGAGTCACGAGTCAGGACGCGCCAGCTGTTAGTGGCTCCTCCAGCCTAAATATAAATAATAATCAAGCTGAGCTGCACTGAGCTATGTTTATATAGAGTGAGGGGAGCACCAGCAGCATCCTGAAGATATTTGTGGAAAGGCTGGATGGACCTACAACTGGTTAGTATTTAGGTTTATCAAGCTGCATGTATTGTATGGAACTTTATAAACCATTGGCAAACGCAATTTAGCAAATGACGCAAGAACTGGATTGACTCGACACTATACTTACCGAAGATATCCCGGACATCAGCCTGTACAACACTAGATTGGCTCTACAGCTGAAAACAACTAGGCTTCGGGTGAGGACGGAATTACGGCCAACTCATGAAAGTGAGTTTTTTTTTTCCTGTGAGAAAATCATCTGATGACATCGAATCAAATCATAGCATTTATTTCAAATAGACCATTTGCAGGCACTTTTGAATAGTCAAATGTCGGTCAGTCCAAGAAAAGTGAAGCTAAATTGCACGTTCCAAAGCGTAGGTCTCTATGGAGAAGAATGCGCAAGAAACTCTATGGACACTCTTTTTTTAAATCATATTATGTGTGTTACATGTAATGCTTGGTTACATATTACTTGTTGCTTCTATCATGTGAGCACAATGTCGATAATGAAATAAAAATATAAAATAATTAAAAGATAGAAACTGAATTAAGCCACTGGCAGCTAAGAGATTACCAGTCCCATTTGACGGCACTCGTTCACGAGCATGACGCGTGCGTCAGCCCCACTCAGCTCAACCATTTTGAAGGGAATCCCCCGCTCTTGGACGGAGCGGAAGATACTGTCAGACTTTTACTGACTAAAAACGCACTCCTGTTCCTTCGTTGCCTTTCGTACCGGGGCTGAGCTATCTTTCGAAACCCTGCGGTTACTGACAACTCCTTGAGGCGCGCGGGAACGGTGCGCGCCGTCCACGACTTGAGCTCGGTTCTGACAGTTACCGGACGGTCGGATAGCGAGCTACCCATTGCTCGCCGTCCGCAAGCCCGCGCCTACGGTGGCCGGAAATCGGGATCGGAATCCCGGTGGCGGCTGGGGCACTGTAAGCGCCGTTGCCTGATACGGTCGGCCTTCACCTTTGCTGGCATTACTGCTTCGCAGAAGGAGGCGACCGCCTGCCACTCCACCTTGCTCCGGACCGAAGCCTGTACCAAGGCCCGGCGCGAGAGACCGTCGCCGCCGACCACCCCCACGAGGGCACGGCAACGCTCCGCCAAACGGGGCACACCTCCACTGTGTGCTCCAACAGTCCTCCGGGCGTTATGCACAGTTTTGATACCTGGGAGTCACTTCCGCACAAATCTGGTGCAGGAATCTCCCGAACATGTCCTTTGAGAACCAGTGTCATGCCATGGGCATGGGCATGCCCATATTTATTAGCTTCATAATATTGAGCGGCCGAATATTTGTTTGAGTGTCACGTTACGTACTGCATTTTTTTTTTCAATATTTGGCAAATGCATTGTTTACTGAACATTTTATTTTAAATGAAATGTTTTGAATGTCCTAAATATCGATATTTATGTATTATTATAAATTTCCCCGTTAAATAATAAACATAAAAATAAAAATAACTGTTTGTGCTCAGAATATACATATATATAACATAAAAGTCCATTTCACGGAAGAAGTCCCGCGGACAATTGTGGAACTTTTGCTTATTTCACAGATGAGGAGATCAGCCATGTTGTCGTTTGTCGATGTTATTAAGGTGCGTTTGTTGTGGTAGATATTTTGTGATGTTTGGACGATCGTAGTGAACAGACGTATCGAACAATATTAGTATAAATAAATAATCACTTGCGAAATCGTGACCTAGTTTATAATATTGCTGGTTATAAGGTAAAGTGGCTCATACATTGGGTTTGATGTGTTTTCTTATAAAAATGATCAATGATTAATACATAGATAAATAGTCTACGATGGAGGATAGTCCCTTCAGCCCAAGAAGTAGGTGTGCTCGCTCCCCGCCGCCAACACCTGTAGCCGTCCCCGCTCCTCCCCCTCAAGTGCCGCAGCAAAAGAATGAAACTCTAGAAGCAGTCACGACGTCGGAAATTCAGAGCTGGATGACGACCATCGACCAGAGCCTGCAGGAGGTGTGCACTATCGCAGCGGAAGGCAAGCTGAATATGGACCATAAATTGCGCATCAATGCCCTATGCCGGAAGATTGGTCATGGCACTTCGCAAATGGCAATACAGTATCAGTACATGAAAGCGAAAGCCTTCCAATCCCATAATGCTTTCAAAGTTCTTGAAACCCAACTCGACCTTTCACAGCAATTATAGGAACTCAAATTGAGTGTCGAAGAAAAATCGAAGACTGCCCTAGGAGCTTCTTTTGCTGACATGGTCAAAAAAGGAGCCAACAACTACATCCAGCCGACAAACGTAAGTTCTGTGGCCATTTATCCGAAGGATAAATTAAAGTCTAGTGATGAGACGAAGTCTCTCGTCCAAAAAATTATTTGCCCCAAACAGATGAAGCTGCACCACCGTTTGACATCATCAGCACTGAGACGAAGGACGACATTGAGAAGCTGAGACAATCTGAGCATCTAACAAAATCGGGTCTAACAGTCGACGAGCCTTATAAAAGAAAGCCTAGAGTTGTGATCATAGGAATTCCTACGTCCATGTCGGAAAACGAGGTTTTTACGTGTTTGTACCATCAAAATCTCGCCGAGAAGCTTCAGGACTGCAGCCTTGAGACGTTTTTGACCTCAATCAAGTTAAGCCATAAGTCGGGTAAGAGAGACGCTGACAATTGCAACTATGTCGTAGAAGTATCGGCAGTCCTACGCAAAGCCCTAATGTCAAAAGAACGAGTGTTTATAAATTGGTCATCATGCCGTGTAAGAGATTTTACCTTGGTCACACGATGCTATAAGTGTCAGCAATATGGCCATGCTACCAAATCATGTCGGCAGACGTCCTACACCTGTGGTCACTGTGGTGAGCAAGGCCACTCAATTAAAGAATGTCCAAAGAGGTCAGATGAACCAAAATGCGCTACTTGTTTGCATTTCAAAAAGCCAGACAAGCACAACACAGGCGCAGCTGACTGCCCAGCGAAAATGATGGCTGAAAAAAGGTATATCAACACAATAGATTATGAAGGTGCCTAAGAGCGCCGCTAATAAGTTATTTTTTTAGACCTTTTCCAGTTTTTTAATAAAGTTTTATTTCTCTCTTGTTATTATGATAAACAATTTAATTAATGATTTAGATAATTTTTCTGTATTCGAGTCTAGACTTTGTGAAGCTGAAAGCTGCAATCAATATCTTTCCGACTACAAAACACCATTAACCGTACTGACACAAAATATTCGCAGTATTTTTAAGAATTTTGACAGCTTTAGCGTTTTTCAACAACGGCTCAACATTAATTGTGACGTTATTGTTTTAACAGAATGCTGGCTTGCCAAGAAATATAATATAGTTACCACTGATCACAGGATATAAGATGTACAAAAGTGACAGAAATTACAATCAAAATGATGGGGTGATAGTTTATGTAAGAGATCATCTGAAAGTCACCGTGGAGGAACCAACTATGCAAGACTGTAACAGTTTGGTAGTGAAGATTGGATCAGATTTTGCGATAGTAGCATTATATCGACCCCCCTCTTTCAAAAATACTAACAATTTTACAGACTCTGTGAATAATGTCTTGCAAAACCTATCACCTTTTAAAAACACGCTAGTAATTGGAGATATTAATATTAATATTCTTCCAGGAAGTGCTGACGCATCTGCTCAGGACTACCTCAACCTATGCGCATACCATGGCTTGCTCCCCGTACATAGTTTTAATACGCATCATAGTGGCTCCTGCTTGGACCATATCATACTTAAATCAAATTTCCCCTCACTTGTACTTATTATTAACTCTACAATAACGGATCACAATGCTGTCCTACTAACACTAAATTGTAATTTACCTAAACAAAACACTCGCGTAGTTTCGAAATTGAATATAAATAAACTTGAAGAAGACTTACGCGTCATCAACTTCGATCCAGTCTATAATTCCGCTGATCCACAGTATTGTATGATGTATGTAATAGAAAATTTACGTCATGCAATTCAGAAAAATACTGCCATATCGCAGTTGGGCAACAAAAACAAAAATTACAACATAAAACCTTGGATCACAACAGGTCTTATCCGCTGTATGAAACACCGAGATAAACTGCACATGAAAGCTAAATCTCATCCAGAGAATACAGCCCTACAACTGTCGTATAAAAGATATCGTAATTTTTGTAATGATCTTCTCAAAAAGATTAAAAGCAACTACGATAAAACTGCACTGGATAAGGCTGGAACAAATAGTAAAAAGATCTGGAAATATATTAAACATGTAACTTTTTCCTCAAAACAAAATGAGTCATCTTTAAGTTTATTACAAGCGCACTCGTCACAGCTGACGTCTGCAAACAAAGCAAATATTTTTTTTGTTAACGTTGGAAAGTGTCTGGTGGAAAAATATAACCGGGGTCAATCTCCTTATCTAGTGAACACTTCTACCACGGGTAGTTCTACTCTATCATCTTTTGCCTTATTATTATTATTTAGAAGATAAGGAGCTATGCATCACCCATAGTGTAGGGGATGTAGTCACTGCGACCTAAATGATCTATTGTGACTCGCCACCTTGTTAGAGTAACTCTTTTAGCCCGGAGGCTTCCAAGAAATTTAGAATACTCCTAGCTTTTAGAGTTTTAATCTCCTCCGGGCGAATAGTGTGTCGGCCCAGATGGACACTGCGTTTGTGGATAAGGGGCCCGCATTCACACAAAAGGTGCATAGGCGTCTCCCTCTCCTGATTGCAGTACCGGCAAACATCAGTGTCACTCAGTTTCATGTGAAATTGGTGCCTGTTTAGTTTGCAGTGGCCGGTTAAGGCGCGGGCTATCGCACAGATGTTCGTCCTGCTAAGCTCAAGAAGCTCGGCAGTTCGTTTTTGTGAGTAGCCTTCTATGAGAGATTTGGCGTGTAGCAGACCTGGTTGTACCAACCAGTGCGTTTATGAATCGCCAAATAAGTTGCCCTTATGGGTCTGCATGGCCTGGTTCTTTGATATACCACAGAAGAGTTCTGATGACCTTGAGCCCCAGCCCGTGCAAGTTCATCGGCTTTTTCGTTGCCATTGATTCCGGAATGACCTGGTACCCATCTCAGAATAACTTTATTCCTTTGCCCTAGGTCATTCAGTTTGTTAACGCAGTCTTTTACCAGTTTCGAATTTAAAGTATTCGAGTTCAGGGCGTTAAGAGCTGCCTGGCTATCTGAGTAAATCAGAATTAATTGATTTATGTAGTTTCGTTGACGATCTTTTGCCTTGCTAGATACTGATGAGACAGAGGTAGAAAATATAATCATGTCCTGTAATGTTATTAATACTTACGTTTACTTTACTTATCAATAATCACATCTCTTTATAATATTTCTTATTTAATTAGTTTGTTTATTTTCATTGATCACTGTCATTTGTCATGTCACTACTATTTTCTTCTATGGTTTTGATTAGGTATCAACAAAGAGTATTTTTATAGTCTTAGGTTTTATTCTTTTACTCATAATATTATTTATTTTGTAAACATATAATTTGCTATCAAATTATATGTTCTCTTATCTGAAACTATTCTTTAAAATTAAATTGTAATTTATATCTTTCTTGTGAAACAGCAATGCTGGCTGAAACCTGTTTTCAAATTTAAATTATGAATTGACAGCCAGCATAGCCGTCAAAATTGACTATAAAAACCATGTTTGTGAGTTTCTTGGGGAGTTTTTCGGTCAGACTCTTGGTGCATCTACATGTACAGTTCCTGGTGTCAGTTTTTCTTGGGTCAGCTACATGTGACAGTTACTTGGCTCAGCTCCTGATGTCAGTTTTCCCTGACTGAGCTCCTTGGACCATGAAGACCTCCTCAGAGAAGGAACTGAGGACCTCCTCTCTGCCTCTGCCGGCCCTCACGGCAGAGGGCTGTTCTACATATGGACCTGGCCTCTGAGGGCCTCCTCTACTGCTGCCGGCCCTTACGCTGGAGGGCTGTGTCTACCACTATCTGTTGCTGCCTGCGGCTGCGTAGCCTTCGCCGTCCCTCGTACGGCTGAGGGCTATGCCTACTCCTGCTGCTGCACTCCACCTCTGACGCCGAGCCTGACTGAACTGATTTTTATATCTTTATATCTTTTTATATTTCTATTGTTTTTTTATATGCTTTTATTTGTATTATAACCTCACAAGGATTCATATCTATATATATTATTTCTCCCTCCATACTTTCCTCCCTTACTCAACCTCTCACTACTCACCACACGTGCCTTGTCAGGGCTACTCCCTGGAGGCACTTACACTTACACTTACTCCCCATACGTGCCTTGCCAGGGCTACTCCCTGGAGGCACTTACTCACTATACTCCCTCTAGCACTCGCGTAACACTCTTTCTCTCCTCTTACTATACACTTACTCTTCTTATTCTCACTCTTCCTCTACACTCCTCACTCCCATACTCCTCCTTACCCTCTCATGTAACTGTTACACTCCTTTGTGTACACATTACGTTACAGTCCTTGAAAGATGAATGTGCAGTTGGTTGGGATGAAATATCAAATAAAATTATTAAACATTTCAGGAATATTTTAGTACCTCCACTGACTTACATTTTTCGTATGTGTTTATCCTTAGGTATTTTTCCTGAGTGCCTTAAAAAAACAGTTGTCATTCCCATTCATAAATCAGGCAGTAAAGAACAAATAACAAATTACAGACCTATTTCCCTACTGCCTTGTATGTCTAAAATATTGGAAAAAATTATAAATAAAAGGTTATTCAAATATGTAGAGGACAAATCAATTTTATCGGAGCGTCAGTTTAGATTTAGACCTAAAGTTTCAACTGCCGATGCCGTACATCATCTCACTGACTTTCTAGCGCAAGAACTTGATAAGGGTAACCATACAGTAGGTATTTTCCTGGATCTTCCTGAATCTTGCCAAGGCTTTTGACACAGTATCTATTCCTACTCTATTGTGCAAGCTTGCGACAGTAGGTATCAGAGGTACCCAGCTAAAACTCTTCAAAAGTTACTTAGAAGACCGTACTCAATGCGTTAAAATTGGCAATGTCCTCAGCGCAGACCAAAAAAGCACGTCTTTTGGTGTTCTCCAAGGAAGTGTATTAGGGCCCACTTTGTTTTTGATATACATAAACGACCTTTGCAATCTAAAACTAAAGCACGGCATAGCAATATCTTACGCTGATGACACTGCTCTTCTTTTTTCGGCTGAATCAGAACATGAAGTCAACAAGCTTGCGCAAGACGGCTTTAATATTGTAAATAAATGGCTTCAGCACAACCCATTAACCCTAAGTACAGATAAAACTAATTATATAAAGTTTTTCATGCGCAAACCAAATTCTAATAATTCCTCAACGCTTTATGCTCATTGTTGCACAGTCCCTGCTGAATGCCCGCTTATGTGTCCTAATATTAATAAGACTAACAAAATAAAATACCTAGGTGTTATAATAGACGAGACCCTTACGTTCAAACAACATATGGAAGTCTTAAATAATAGAGTTCGTAAGCTGATATTTGTATTTAAACAGTTGCGACATATTGCGGACCCAAAAATAATTAAGCAAGTTTACTTTGCTCTATGTCAGTCAATTTTGACATACTGCATTACCTCATGGGGTGGAGCAGGTAAAACTTTATTACTACCAATCGAAAGAGCCCAAAGAGCGATTCTCAAGGTGTCTACTTGCCGCCCTTTCCTTTTTCCCACTGACCTCCTCTAGAAAACTTGTGAAGTATTAACAGTCCGGCAGCTATTTATAATGAGCATTGTACTAAAACAACACGCAACCCTCCGCTTCAGCACTGAACTTACTAAAAAGAGATGGAAAGATATAGTTTGTCCCACAAACAGCACAAAACATGCATTTACATCCAGATTTTTTGTGTTTCTGGGACCACTACTCTATAATAGACTTAATGCAAAAGCAAATATTTATTCCCTAAATTATGTAAATTGCAAGAAAACCCTCAAGGAAACACTTCAAAGTTTGTAATATGAAGATACAGAGAAGTTATTAGTTGTACTCAAATAGAGATTAATTGCACTTTTTATTATGATTAGTTAGCTTAGTTAATATACAAATTTTAGCAAGTAAGATTTTTATACTGTTTACACTTCATTTACGTACCTATTAGTTGACTACTTTACTTTTTGTTATATAGTTACAGTGATTATTTTAGTTATTTTACCTTCTCTCGCCTGAAACACAGGATGTCCTAGTTCAGGCATATAACACATGTGAACTCTACATAGAATTATGAAAAAATGTATTTACTGTATTACTTTATACTTTTTGAATAAATTTATTATTTATTATTTGTGAGGTTATTATTGGATTAGTGCGTTATAAGGTTTATTTACGATGCCAAAAGTTGTAAAAAGTGCAGGTCGAGAAATGATATTAAAGGTGAAGGAGTTCTATGAAGCGGAACACAAGAATCGCGGTGTTTTAACCAATAAGCAATGTTCGCAAAAGAGTCGCCGCCATGACAGATAAATTTTGGGGCTGCCATATACAGATTTTTTCCCGATTGATTTACAGATTGGAATTAAGTTTTTTTAATGCACGATTTTTATTAAGGAAAATTTGAAAAGGAATTAACACAACACAACAAAAATTTGTAAAGTTATATTCAACAATTATGTAATTAAATACGAAAATAATCTTTGTTTGAATTTTAATTTTTTTTATTGTCCATTTTATTGCAGGTGTTTCAGAGAAAAATGTAACGAGATTTACAAAAGAAGGCGCAACAGCGGCGAGTACTTCTAAAGTTATTGTCACCCCAGGGAAGAGTCGCCCGCATCCTAAAAGGTTCGACTTGGATGGATTTGATTTGTGCGCTATACGGCAAAAATTCACAGTTTTTATGTTGTGAAGAAGGAATTACCTACATTGATTAAATTACGTGCAGCTTTGAGAGAAGACATAAATTATCAAGGAAGCATCACAACATTGCACCGTATATTGCATAGCATCGGTTTCAAGTATAAGCGATGCCAATCGAAACGTAAATTACTAATGGAACGTTATGAAATTACTGCATGGCGTTCAAGATATTTGGAGAGAATCCGAAGAAATGGCAATGTGGAGAAAAAACCTGTAGTATATTTAGACGAGACCTATATACACAACACTTATCATACCAATAGTTGCTGGCAAAGTGAGGAGGAGCCTGGGATGTTCGTGTCAGAATCATCAGGGAGTCGTTGGATAATTGCTCATGCGGGAATTGAAAATGGTTTTGTTAATGGTGCATTGTTAATGTTAAAATCCCAGTCCAAATCCTCAGATTACTAACTCAACTAATTTTTTGAAATGGATGAGTGAAAAAGTCATTCCTAACCTACCTGAAAGGTCACTTGTAATGGACAATGCTCCGTATCACTGCACTCAAATAGATAAAGCACCTACAATGTCAAGTATTAAACGTGACATGCAGGAATGGCTGCGAGAAAAGGGAGTATATTTTGAAGATACTTGGACAAAAGCTATATTATTTGAATTAATTAAACAAAACAAAGGTCCACCTACATATGCCGTGGAGGCATTATTAAAATCTCACAATCATGAATTGCTAAGATTGCCGCCTTACCACTGCGATGTAAATCTGATCGAAAAAATGTGGAGCCTTGTAAAGAGACGGGTAGCGGATAAATACGTGGGCCAAGATCCCAAAGAAATTGTACGCCTAACAGAAGAGGCTTTTGAGACTGTTACAGCGGAAGATTGGGCAGTTCAATGTAAACATGTACAGCATTTGTAGGAAGAATATTTAAAAAATTATGGTCTTATGGATGAAGCAATGGATTGATTTATTATATCCACGGCTAGTGATAGTGAAACAGAATCTGATTCTGTTTCTATTCACTCTTCTGACAGTTATCATAGTAGGACCGATCATAATTATTCAATAAAAATTTGAATAAAAGTTTAAAATGTTATTTTATTTTTCTAATTTAAAGTTGGTCGAACATCTCCATTTTATATTTTAGAAATTACAGGAAGATTTGTTTTTCACTAATCTGACCTTAGCAGTATGGACATCAAATGGTACCTATTATATTAAAAATACATTCTATTAAAAAAAAATTTTTTCTTTCTTAACTATTCGAGTAGGGACCTAGGTAATAAAATGAAAGTAAATGAACTATAAATTATTTCCCTTGATTTCCCCATATTTAACCGTGGCAACATTATGTCGCGCGAATACAGCGCTGTGTCTGCGGGACTTCTTTCGTTCGACTCTAACATTAATTTGACATGACATCTTGTCGTTCTTTCAAAAAGACGTTTTTAAAATTCATAAGTATGTACGTCGGTATTATTGACATAATATACGTAATCTCATCAACTTTAAACTGGAATATATTTATTACTTGGTATCTATAGTAATGTCTATATTTGTTTAGAAATTTAATCTGTATACTTTTGTATATATTTTTCATCACAAGACGCTAAAAAAATATATCAGCAAAATTTTGTTCGGGACTTCACGATGACCCTTTGTTAGGTACTCAACTCATTAAAACAGTAGGTATCTCATCATCAGTCACTAAGTTTATTTTTTTATTCGCTCGTTTTATAATTCCCTATTCTAATATTAAAATCCTTCGCTTGCTCGGTCATCAAAATTGAGCACACGGTTAAAAAGTAACTTTGCACTCTTGTATAACAAAGAACGATTGTTATACAAGTGAGCAAATTTGCTCTTTAACCGCGTAAGTAACTTTGCACTCTTGTATAACAAAGAACGATTGTTATACAAGAGTGTAAATTTGCTCTTTAACCGCGTAAGTAACTTTGCACTCTTGTATAACAAATAACTATTGTTATACAAGAGTCTTTGCAGTCGAGTGTAACACGTAATTTTTCATCCCACCTCAGCGAGGAAATGACTAGATGCAAAAAAAGTTCACCAAGGAGGTGCGAGTCTGAGTGTTGAACAAATTAAAAAAAAGTTGTATGACAAAGGTACCATGGAGGTAAAAGTAAATAGGTTTAATGATGTTTTGAATGTGTGCACGCGATGTTCTAAATTCATTTTTCATTACTCATACTCTGAAAGTAGATCTGAAGTTGCCTAAGGAGCGGGCTGAAAGTGATACTTTTCACCCTTAAGGAGTTTTCTTTTACCGCCTAAATTAGAAGAAACATATCTACTTAAAATCATAGGTACGACGACTCAGGTTTTACAAAATTTTTATTTTATTTTTAGTTTCTTCGCATTCGTAATGAAAAACACAGTGTCTACCTCGGGGTGAAAGTAACCCATTTACCCCTCAAATTAGCGACCTCGCTGCGCTCGGCCGCCAACTCCTTCTCGGGACGAAATGAGTTACTTTCACCCCTAGTGTAACAATGTACTATTACTTTATCTATACAGAATAAAAACGACTTTTGCTCTCAGATATCGAAGAGCAAAAATACTCTTTCCGAGATGGTGGGATGGTGAGTGAAACAGTGACACCCTCGTCCCCTTGTCGCATATCCGATATGCGACAGGGGGACGATTCTATGATTATGAAATTGCATTTTTCTTTTTTTAAGTGGGAAATCATGGATGAATAGGGAGAGGGAAAAGAAAAGATGCCAAAGAAAAGATGGATGGATTGTGTGAGAAGTGATATGACACAAAAGGGAGTTAGTGATAGTGTGACGGGTGACAGGACAGAATGGAAGACAAAAACGTGTGGTGCCGACTTCAAATTAAACGGGATAAGGGCCGGAAGATGAGGGTGATGACGATTAGGTGGGAAATCATCAAATAACTGGCCATCATCAACTTGATGAAAAGGCCAGCTCGCTCTCAGAATTCTAAGCTTAATTCCCTAACTTGGAGTTAACAATAAAACCCGCAACTTGGAACGCTTTGTCCACTTGGTGACTAATAATCTATTATTTTTGACTGGCCTGTTGGTCTAGTGGTTAGTGACCCTGACTGCTATGCCGGAGGTCGTGGGTTCGATTCCCACCCAAGACAAATATTTGTGTGATGAGCATAATCGTTTGTTCTGTGTCTGGGTGTAATTTATCTATAATATGTATATATTTAGAAATATATAAGTATGTTTATCAGTTGTCTAGTACCCATAACACAAGCTCTGCTTAGCTTGGGACTAGACGGCGTTGTGTGATAGTTGTGGAATATTATTATTATTTACTTACAATTGTAGTATTATATCAGAATAACAACTCGGCTAGAACATATAAAGTTCAAGCTATTCGGTTGAAGGAATGTGTTAAGACCATTTATTCAAAGAATAATACACTTGTTTATTTCCTCAGATACACTGTTTCTTAATATGTAATAATTATTAGTACAAAATGTCGACTGCTAAGTAAGTAAACTTAATCACCATTGAGGAGAATTTATGTTTGAACGGTAAGAGTGCTCTGGACCAACTGCTACCTAGTGTAAGGGAGGAGACTTCCACCTTTAATATTTTAAAACCGTTATTTAAACGATTTCCGGTCCAGCACTCAAATCAATTTAAATCTTGCCACATAAAACAAACTTGCAAATTAAATTAAATACTAGGCTTTTTATTAAAACCTAAGACTAAAAATAGACTACGACAAAATATACGCGACTGCGAATAATTGATTTATCGCCCGTTCTACTGGAACCAATCTTGCGTGCTTTGTATCTGATTTAGTTGACGCCGTAGACCATGGATCGCCTGTAGATGTAATTTACACTGATTTTAGCAAGGCGTTCGACAAGGTGGATCACAAAATCTTAATTAACAAATTACACTTCATCGGAATTGCAGGAAACTTATTGCAGTGGTGTGAGTCCTACCTTGTTGAGCGCACATCTAAGGTTGTGGTCGACGGTTATTCGTCGAATCTGTTTCTTACACCTTCAGGCGTGCCCCAAGGCTCCCATCTGGGACCGATATTTTTCAATATATTCATAAACGACGTGGCGTCCTGTTTCATACACTCAAAAATATATTTATACGCGGATGATCTGAAAATTATAAAACGAATAGAGTGCAATCAGGATACATATAAACTGCAAGAAGATTTGGATCGTTTCTCCCAGTGGTGTTTGGACAACAATATGGTACTTAATGCTGATAAATGCAATTACATACATTTCTCTAGAAAAAAAGGACCTTATTTTCGTGATTACAAAATGAATAACCATACAATTTGCGAGCAAGAAGTAATTCGTGACCTGGGTGTTTATATTGATAATAAGATTCGGTTTAATATTCACGTCGATAAGGTTGCGACTAAAGGGTATAAGATGTTGGGTTTCATTTTGCGGAACAGTAAAAAATTTAAACGCGCCTCAACTAAAATCTCCTTTGACTCTCCTTTGACAGGGCCGGGCGCTAGAGGTCGCCGATCGCCCTTATGGGGACACGGCGGCACCCAATTTAGCGGCACACTTTCACCGTATATTCCACCGTGTCCTCCTGGCGGTTCACACAATGGTGGCACGTGAGCATTTCTTCCATATAAATCCAGTGCAGAAACCTCCAGAAATTATCACGTCCGGTGAGGATCTGCATCATGCGGATGGTAAGAACGCTAGGACATTTTACCAGCCATTCCTCAAAGAGGGTACGCCATAATTACACAGGTGGACCGAAAATTTTCCGATCTAACAAAGATACAAGATATTTTTTCTTACAATTTATTTTTCAATTTTTACATTGTCGCTTTGTAACTCTACCCACTTCTCACAGCGATGCTCCCATCTCTCTAACCCGTTCAAATAGTAGCCGCCGTTTTTCTCTGCAAAATAATTATTTACGAAGTTTGCCTCTATATTTGACGAAAATCTCTATGCCTGAGAGCATATACTAGATGAGGGAACAAAAAAAGTTTTGTGGGGCTAGACCTGGTCTGGTTAGTAAAGCGGATGATCAAGCAGTTCTAACCGAAAGAAGAATGCTCTGATTTCAAAGAAAAAACCCAGCTCTGGCAGAAAAGAAACATATTTTAAATTATTCATATTACGATGTATTAATAAAGTAATAAAATAATAATCGGTTTTCATCGTCATCCCTACTTGCATTCTAATTTTTTTAAATCCCATTTATTGAAATTATAAAATGCAGGTGTTACTTTAAATCTAAAACTCGAAAAAACTTTGACATTTGAAGGCGAGAAGCGCTCTTTAACATAACAGTGCTACCTTTGTATTTTGTACACACTTACTAAAGTTACCGTATAGTTAGAATTACATAATTAATATGTTTAGGAATGTTCACAATCGAGTACAATGTTCTTTAATTTTGTTTTAAGTGATTGTTTACTCAGTTTTACTTCTTTTCTCAATAAATCTATTTTGTTAAACACTTTAGGTACCAAATACTTAGATGTTCTTTTACCATAATAATTTGTAGTCTGTGGTTGAACCAATTTATTATGTCTAACCCTACGTGTGTTGTACTTATTTTTGACACTAACTTTATATTCATCATTATTATAAAATTCCAGACCTACCAAATAATCAACTTTTTTATCAGTGGATATAATTTTACAGATGGGAAATAACTTATTATACTCTTTGTTGCACTTATCTTTGACATTTTTACTAGCTAAGAACTTTATCAGTCTTATTTGTTTATCTTTGATATCTCTTAAATATGTAATAAAGCCCATACACAAGGAGACCATAACTTATCAGCGTATTGGCAATTGCGAAATAAACCATTCTCAACGTCTTGTTATTTAAAACATGTTTTAAGTAAATAAACATTTTGTAAGTGGTAAAACTTACCGAGCACCGATCTTAACCTGTTGCAAACATCAGTGACATGTAATCTCCAGTTCAGATTAGTATCAATGGTTAAACCTAAATATTTAACTTTATTTATCTAGGTACATAATCCAATTTTGTACATTTACAAGGTCATTGGGTCACTGAGGATCTAAATGAATGATATATTTATTTGCACGAATATAGGTATTTTACAAGGTCTTAAAATTTAATTGGGTCACACTATATTCGGCATTTCAGCCGTACAAATATTTAGATTTTACATTTTCAGCATGGAGTATGTACACATTTGTCATAAAAATCTCTAATTTTATCATTTAAATTTAAATAACAATATATCAACAAATCAAAACTAAACATTAAATCATTAAAAAACAAATCATTTAAAATTAAAATTATTCCATGTCAACAAAAATTATTAAAATAAAATTAAAAACAATAATAATAATAAAAAAACAATGAAAATGTTTAAATATTAAAGTAATGTCATAATTTATATTAAAAAAAAAAACATTTTGTATTCAAAATATTCATTGATGGAATAAAAACATTTGTCACACAATCAGTTATATAATTTTATATTAAATTCAAAATCTGTAGCATTTCTAAATTTTTCAGCTAAGTGGTTATATATTTTCACGGCCATGGTATAACAATTTTTGTTGCATACTTTTAATCTATTACGCGGAACTACTAGTGGCTTTTGTGTTATTTTCCTCTTTGTCTTGGCCTTTTCATCTTTTTCAAAAAGCGAGTAATTGTTTCTTACAAATTTAAAAAAAAAGGAAAAGGACAGTACTGACATTGAGAGAGAGCGGAGGTCGCGGTCTGTTCAATGTAATATGCTGGCTCGCAGGTTTGCACGCTGTACAACTCAAGTAAAGGTAACGCTTTTTAAGGCATACTGTCAATCCTTTTACACGTGCAGCCTGTGGGTTAGATATTTGCAGAGGGCATACAGTGACAACAATGCGTTCAGGATGCTGATGAGACTGCCGCGGTATTGCAGTGCTTCTGGGATGTTTGCCGAGGCCAACGTCAACAGTTTTGCGACAATCATGCGTAAACGTTGCGCCTCGACCCTAACTCGCATGCGAGCTAGTTCCAACAGCATCTTGAGCGTATTGACGGACCGGTGGGATTCTCCGATGCTGGAGCGCTGGGCACGCCACAATCATGGCGGTAAGTCCCCTCTTTGAGGCGTGGCTGGAAAGGCCTCACGGCGTCCTTACCTTCCGCATGACGCAGGTCCTCACCGGACATGGTTCGTTCGGGAGTTTCCTGCACCGGATTCATGCGGAAGTGACGCCCGGGTGTCGCCACTGTGCGGAACGCCCGGAGGACACGGTGGAGCACACAGTCGAGGTGTGCCCTGCTTGGGCGGAGCATCGCCGTGCCCTCGTGGGGGCGATCGGCGGCGGAGACCTCTCGCGCCGGGCCTTGGTTGAGGCCATGGTCCGGAGCGAGGAGGAGTGGCAGGCGGTCGCCGACTTCTGCGAAGCAGTAATGCTTGCAAAGGAGGAGGCCGAACGCATCAGGCAACGGCGTTATCGCCGCCGCCGTGCCGGGATTCTGATCCCGATTTCCGGCCAACGTAGACGCGGGCTTGCGGACAGTGAGCAATGGGTAGCTCGCTGTCCGGCCGTCCGGTAACTGTCCGGACCAAGCCCAAGTCGTCGACGGCGCGCACTGTTCCCGCGCGCCTCAAGGAGTTGTCAGCAACAGCAGGGACCCCAGCCGGGTCGAAGCCTACTGGGGCCAGGGTTATCCGAAAGGGCGCTCGAGCCCCGGTATGAAGGCTAGAAGGAACGGGGTGGGTCTTTTAGTCAGTAAGAGTCTGACACTATCTCCCGCTCCGCCCAAGGGCGGGGGATGTCAATGCATGATTTTTCCCACCATAAAAAAAAATAAAAAAAAAAAATAAAAAAAAAAATGCTGGAGCGCTGGATACAACTGCATGCAGTTAAATAGCATATTTTAAGCGTTCTGGTGTCGGATTATCCTAAAATCTTTGCTTTATGTTGTTTGTTATTTATTTTTTTGTCTTATTTCATTTGTTTTGTTTACTAACATTAGCTTTTAAGTATTTTCGTGTTACTAACAATTTATATGGGAATCTGAAATAAATTATTATTATTATATAAACTTTAATCTTATTTGTAGTGAAGTCTTTAATGTTTTTAACCGATTCAATCAATTCGGATGTTTGTATTTTTTGTGTTTATTCGCGCATAACGTCGTCGCTTGCCAACCGATTTAAAAAAATATTTTTTTGTTGGAAAGGATATAGTTTCCAAATGGTCCCATAGTCACCAAGTCGGGATCTGGTGATGGAATCTTGGCGAAATCGAGGGAACTCCAAAAATATTATAGGCAACTATGTAGTAATTTTGTTATTTTCATCAAAGACTTACAGTCAAAACCCAAACACGGCTAGGATACATAATTAAATTACGGAGTTCTGGTGCCTACCTTCCAGCCTTATCATCACCATCAAATCATATTGATGTTACTATTTTCAACATAACTATTTAGTAACATTTGTTATTTGTTTAAATAAAGTTACCTAACTATATTCATTTTGTTAGTATCTTTGTGAGTGTGAAGTTCCGATGGCCAATTCTGGTCTTCTTCATCAGTTCCACTTCATCCAATAATACCTTTTGATTGTAGTTGCTTGAGTTATCGATGAAAAATATAGAAGTATAACAAAAACATAGTACCTAATGTTGGGGAATTTTAGGGGTTCTTCAAGGAAACTTCAAGATTGTACAAGATGGAGTGCGATCACATACACGTAAATTGAACCTTCAACTAATTGACATTGCGCCGTTGATCTGCTCAGTAAAAAAAGCAGGCGTTTGATGACTCGAAGCCAAGCTCGAACATGCCCCGGGACCTTGAAAGCAGCAGGTGCGCTTTCAAGCCGACGCAGACTCAACGAGCAGTGGGCAGATCCTGTTGAAGGCTCTTCTGATGACACCAACGGAATTTATGATATCTGCCACGCGAACAATTCTATCTGACCCCTCATGGACGGTGATGACTCTTCCCAGTCTCCATTTGAGAGGAGGCAGATGGTCCTCCTTTATAACTACCAAGGAGCCCAACTTCAGCGCGTCTTTGCAGGCGCGCCACTTGGTCCTTTGCTGTAGCTCAGATATGAACTCCTTGCTCCAACGAGCCCAAAAGCGCTGGCGTAGCTGCTCAACCCGCTGGAAGCGTGATAACGAAGAAGTGGAGTAATCCTAAAGATCTTGCTGTGGAAGTGACGTTAGCGGCCAGCCAACAAGAAAATAACCACATGATGATGAGTCAGTGGGGTGAAGTCCGCTGGATCAGATGACAGTGGTGTCAGAGGAAGTGAATTCATTATCGCCTCAATCTGGACTAATGTGGTGTTAAGCTTCTCGAACGACAAATGACAATGTCCCAACACTCGCCCAAGCGGGGGTCAAGTCTACCAAGTACCATTACTTGGTAGACTTGACACCCCTTCCCAAAGTCCACCAAAATGAGGCGTATACGCGGTAAACAAACTTATCGCTGGTCAAGTCGCTCACCAGCTCCAAATGAATAGCCTTGGTTGTAAAACACACAAAGAATGCCATAATATACTTTTACCAGCCTACATCCGCGACCTTGCCTACAAGCAGCCATGATAGGACCAGCATAATCCACATAAGTAGTCTCAAAAGGATATCCACCTGAAAGGAGGCGCTGCTGCGGCAAATTACCCATCAAAGGAGAAATTATTAACGTATGCCTAATTGGCAGGACATAATGGAACTATAATTTATTACTAAGTTTTAACATCTGTATGTAACCTGTGCCCACAAAAAAGACATTCTGATTCTGATTCCGACATGCGACAACAACGCACGCAATCACGATAAAAATTCTTTGTCCACCTATGGAATAGTATGAATCTCTGATCGAAGCTAGCAATAACTGGGGGCCCGCATGCACCTTACATGTTCATTATTCAAAAAACAATTTTGTAAATCTATGAGTAGACTGTATAAGAATCGGGTGTTTTTTATCAAAGAAAAGGTAGAATTTAGGGTGTTTTTTAACAAAAGAAAAGGTAGAATTTGCTAAACGTCCTACATTTTCTAAGTGGCATGCAAACAGATGCAAGTGCGTTAGTAACCTCTGTACGGATGAACATAATTTCATTTAAATAGTCAGCCCCAGTCAGCAGATCATCCAAATCGTGTATGATGACGTCAGCAACTTTATCTCTGCTACCCGGAAATGACTTGCCTGAGTAGAATACGGAATATCGACGCACAAAACATCGATAAATGCTAATACGATGCTACAAAATTGCGATGCACGTTACGTTGAAAGACCGTCTCTGCGAAGCCACTACACTTTGATGCACGTTACCGCGATAGATCTTTACTGCGATACTATTTAACTTCGATGCAACAAACTACGGAGCAACTTGGCTTCGATAATCTATTGCGAAACATCGTTACTGAGAGACTATTAGAGACTATTATACTTCGACATCCCTGCTCGTCTTTCGTTAACACGTTACATTTATTTTATTTACGAAAGGTCATTAACATTGTTTTTGTAATCCATCCCTAATTGCTTAAGGCAGCGTGTAGCCAAAAATGGTCTAATAGCCGTGCAACACTGACGTATGGTCAGTGTTTTTTTTTTAACTTGTAATATGATCGTAATCGTTATCGCGCCACAAAACCTGTTGTAGTTGTTGTAGAAGTATATGCATCTATACAACTTCGCGACATCACCTGACAAGACGTACTTGTGTTGCGGAAAGTGCAACGGAATTGCAGATCGTCTTGCACCGTCGGACCCACCATCTGCACATCATTGAAAGACACTCCAGACGTAGTAGCACAACTTGCATTAAAAACTCCGCGAAGCTTGGTAGTTGTGCTAGATTCACGTCTAATGCCGTGGTGTGGGATGAAATATACACTGGGACTGCCCCTAACCTCTGTTGCAGTCATATGTCCTAAACTCTCATATTCAGACATGAAATCGCGGTATAACTAACCGAAATCAGGCTTGGACTTCAGTTTGCGTTCCAGAGAATATAGGCACTTAGAAGCCTTGAAAAGAGTCTCCTAAAACAGAAGGGGTTTGTTTTAAAGGGATACGAACACAAAAATGACCGTCAAAGGACGGTCATTTTTGTGTGTTTGTGTGTGGGTGGTTTAGGGGGGACTCGATTAAAGAATCGAGTCGTGTTCTTAACAAGATGCTCCTCACATAATTTCTAATCAGGTAAATAATGTGAGCATTATGAGGTAATTATTATTTATTGCAACTAATTTAATTTAATTTAATTTTTCATAGTCGCATTATATTCACAGAATATTTTGTAATCTAATAATTTAATGATGTTACCAGTGCTTTCTGTGCTAGCGGTGTTAACCTATAATTAATTGTTGCGCCCGCAATTGTATCTAACTATTATTATTAAGTTGCTAGTGTACTGGTTTAAACAGTTGTTGGTTAACCTGAACAAAATAAATAAATAAGTAATCTCCTCGAAATTCCAAAACTTAACCAATTCGTTATTAATTTGATTTAAATCATCGCTTTTAGTGGAGCCGGTTTGATTAATATGAACATAATTGCTGACCATCATTCATCAAAAAATTTTGGTGAATTTTAGTCGCTAAGTTTTTTTTTAGTCGCTCGTTTTATAATTCCCCATTTTAAATTATCATTACAAAATTTGGTATAAATGTCAATTTGTTTGGCCTTCGTTATGTGCATGCGGGTATGATTCTGTCTTCAAAAAAATCATCGAATAACTTCTCCCGCTTTGGGTGGAGCGTCCCTCTAGCCCCAGACTTTTACTGACAAAATTCAGTTAATAAAAACGCCTCTACGTTCCGGGGCTGCGGTGAACCCTGTAGGGCTGGCAGGCATCGGCACTAGCGGGTTCGACACTCCGTCACTCACGCTGACATCTCTTTGGGCATGCGTGTAGGTAGGTACGTATTTATATCATATAGGTATGAATCTTTTAACATAATGGACTCTGTATTTTCGCTGAAATAATAATTATGACTGTATAAAGGAATGTATCGGCGCCGGGAGACGTACGCCTCGCGTGTGCTCTGTTGACACGTTCAGACGAGGCGGCGGGTGGGCGGGCGGCTGGCGGTGCGGGGCGGGGGCGGGGTCGGGAGGGGTTGCCGTGCCTAGTTGACTCTTCGCATTAGCAATCAGCGCACCGCGCCGGGCGCCCAGTGACGCGCGCGCAGCGGCATATGCTCGACACACAAAATATATTACACGCTTGTTCTTAATAAACGGCTGTATTTGCCATTGCTCTCCCCAAACCAAATATAAAAGTCACGATTTGATTGCGTCACAGAGGTCACAGATTCTATTCTCCTATAGCACTCGATAGATGCCTGACAGATTAGTAGTATTTTTTGTAGGTAGTTACTTATTTTATCGCGATAAAAGAGAAATGGTGATTTATACAATGTGTTGTTGTTTGTAACAGCAATGACTGACAAGACACTGGAAATGACTAAATCTGAGAGGCGTGTACTTCACGTGACTTATTTTTTCTGAATCCGCGTTAATGGTACAAGATCCCGAGAACGAAATGTGGACGATTGAGTACTGTTAGTATGTACTACTTTGTACTACTACTACTGCTAGCTTGCTTAGACGGCCAATTTTCAGGTATCAGGTAACCAAGGTACATAAAATCATTACTTACCTCACGTAAATTCTCAAAGCTGATTTTTACGTATTTTGTAGGCAATATCTATAAAATCAAGTCGCCAATACTCCCAGACACATTCCATCGGCCATATTGCTTAACAAACGCTTTGAAGCTCCCAAAAAAATTACGTAACTTCACGTAAATTCTCATGATTGATTTTTATATGTTCGCCAAGCACTATTTTAAAACCTTTTACAAGTAGACAGACCGATCCAAGGGGCCAATCATCTCCTAAACTCAATTTTAATTTCTCTGCTAGTAGGAGCGCGAGGGCATTATCCACGCGCATGAGACTGAATGAGACATAATATTATGATTTATTCATTTATCAATATTTTTTTTTTCTTTTCTCTCTGCTCGATTCTCCCACCCCTCCTTCTTATCTTATTTAAAACTTTCAATATCTATGTTCTTCTTATGCTAAGAATCTACGTTCTTCCAACAGTCTTCTATTGCTTTGTCCTTCTTATACTTCTGATTTTGTCCATTCTTCCTTTCATTTTCAGTCCATACTTCTGTGGAATGTGCTTCCTCTTGACATCAGGGCGGCCATCAGTCAGTATGCATTTAAGTGGAAGTTACGGTTTTATTCTATACAAATAGCGGAGAAGTCTCAATTTTTTTTTTTCATTTTCCTTATAATTATATATAATTATTATATATTTCTATATAATTATGTAAGTTTATAATTATGAACATGTATTTTTTTTTATCTGTTATAAAGTAGTACTCGACTGCGATCCCGCCTGATAATGATAAGCAGAGATGCAATCTTGCAATCGTTGATGGTGAGGCGCACCAGTTTATTAAGAGCCCATTCACTGTAGCCTTGAAGACACCTAAATTATAAGCAGACGGGAAGACCGCAGCAGGCAAGCTGTTCCAGTCCTTCGATGTACGCGGTATAAATGAAGAGGCGAAATGCCCTTGTTTTCATAATAATCTATGCTCTTTTTTTTATGCACCTGCCATGTTTTCACTTCACCACCCTTGGTTGACTGGTAGAGAATGCCTGAGGCATTAAGTCCGCCTTTGTACCTATGTGTTGCATGAAGTTTTAATAAATATAAATAAATTTATCTCTGTCTCTCTTTCTCAATCCCTTATAGTTTACTTATATCAATTAATAATATTAAACAAAAATCAGGTAAATTATTAAAAATTAAATTAAAAAAAAAAAAAAACATTTATAGCAAATTAGAGCCACTACTCAGACATTAATATTTTTCTACTTTGTACATTTTTATGATTAATTTCCAATAAATAATTAATTTTAAAAAATGCTGTTAATCAATAAAGAGAAATGGCAGGGTTTGGACCAAGTGCTGTTCCAGTAGAATTGTAGCGTTTATTTATATTAAAAAATATTTATTCATTTTTTTGGCGGAAACAGTATTTTAAGATACATACAACTTTTTCGATTGGAAATAGAGTAACATCCCAGGGCCACCGTCGTCAGACGTCACGTATTTTATGACGAAGGAAATGTGGACGATTGAGTACTGTTAATATGTACTAAGAACAAAGAAAGATGGTTCAAATCATCTTGTATAGTATAGTTGTAGTATGTAGTATCAACGTCTTCAAGAACGCAGGAGGGCCGGCAAATTGAAGGTCCCTCAGAAGAAGCAGGTTGCTGTCGCTGCCCTAAATAAGAGTAAGATCAGCTTCTCGACAGGTAAGAAGTCGCAAACTGAGACCGGCACTAGCCGATCAACGCCTGTAATACCGACAACTAATGTTGCAGGAGAACAGGCGCAATCAGCCACTGCGACGCCGCAGCCCACTGGGGGTGATCAGGTTGTGGTAAAGCGTGCTCTTAACGACACCATCTCAACTCGTGGTGAGCATAAGCGCCCGCGACTTGACCAGTCCGGGCGGGATGCATCGATGAGCTACGCCCAAGCAGCCAGCTCCGCCCTGAGCGTCGCCATAGTTGACGACCGCACGGGGGTTTTAAGTCAGGGAGTATCTGACCAGGTCGTCGCCGCAATCCAGAAGAGAATCATCAGCGAGGCTTGGTCCCCTGTGCAAGACAAATGAGTCATCGATCCACCCCAGCTCCTCAAGAAAGGCCAGCAGCGCCTTGATGTCGCTAACCATTTCACGAAGGTTACCTGGATTTCCGAAGTACTTTGCCCTGTATCCAGCGACCACAAAGTCAAAGTCAAAAAAAATTATTTCACATAGGCCTACATGGGCACTTATAAAACGTCAGAAGCTAGTGCACGGTTCGGAATTGGTCGTTTTCTATGGAGAAGAACCGGCAAGAAACTCCATGGTTACTCTTTTAAAAAACTGGTTGTCGTTACAATATTTCCATATTACAGTATTAATAGGTATTATTTAAGAACAGTGTAAACTGGTCTATATTGTACTCAAAATCTTAGCCTATCATGGTCTCGTTGCTTGTGTTTTAAGATACGGAGTAGTTTTTTGGGGTAACTGCAGTGAGAGAGAAAGAATTTTCAAAGCCCAAAAATATTGCATTAGATCAATGACTGGAATCAATACAAATGAGAGCTGCGTTCCTATGTTTAAATCCCTTAACATACTAACGTTTCCATCGCTCTATATTTTGGAAATGGGACTGTTTGTTAAAAGTAATCGAAATTTATTCTGTTCAAATATTGATCACTCAACAAGGCCAACATTAATAAGATCGCAATATAAAAATCTTTTACATACTGGCAAATTTAAAACAGCACTGCTGAAAAAGAGTATTATGCATATGGGACCGGTGATTTTCAATAAAATACCTGATGATATAAAAAATTGCACATTACAGATATTTAAAAAGAAATTATATAAATTGCTACTTGAAAAATGTTATTACACAATTAATGAATTTTTAAATGACAAATCTATATGATTTTTAATCATCTACAATATTTTTAATTTTAAATGATTTTCTTTGTTTTATTGACTAATTATTGACTTGCTATTGTTGACGTTATATTGATTGTTGGGTAATTTATTGACCGTTTGCTGACTAATTATTAGCTTATTGTTGACATTGTAATATTGACTATTTTTTTATTTATTTTTTTGCTTCTTTTTGACATTGTAATATTGACAAATTATTGATTATATTGTTGACATTGTTTACCAATAATTTAGCTTACAAATTGAATTGTTTTATATATTTTTTAATGATTATTTAATAATTTGATGTTGGTTCAATACTGTATCATGATAATTATTCTGCGAGGGAAAAAAAATCTATTTTTGCATGCCTGACGGTAGAATGTACTGGATCCTTCTTTTACTTGACACCATATTTTTGTACCTGCATTCTTGCAAATAAAACATCATTTCATTTCATCAAAAGCACAATAAAATCATCACAATAATCATTTAAAAAAAGTGGGTCAAAATATGAAGTAATCTAAGAATTCGTGGAGTCTACAGTGTTCTACCATTTACATTATAAAAAGAGGCTATTTAAAAAAAAAAGCTGTCAATAAATGAGACGTTAACAACCAAAACAGAAAAAGTAACGAATTCAATGGATAATATAAAATAAAAAAAATATTGCAAAAGCAATGTGTTAAAGAAAAAAAAATGTTACAACAAAGATGGAGTAGTTAATGGATACATTTACACAATGAGTTACCAGGGGGCCACAAGTGCAGAGGTACGTTGTGGCATTGCAATACCTGACGACCATGGCGTCCTTCTCGACCTGTACAGTCGTGCAGGCAAACCTTCGCCACAGTCAGACTGCGACGGCCCAATTACGCAAGTGGCTGGAGGTTCAACAAGGGGCCATTGCCCTGATCCAAGAGCCGTGGATTAGGGGCGGCCACATACGCGATTTTTCCAATCTTGACGGTAAGATCCTCGTTACTGTAGACCATGACAATCCTAGATCGTGCATCTTTAACCTTAAAGCACAACTACTAAATGATTTCTGTTGCAGAGATGTCTTTGCAGCTAGGCTGAATATACAGCGTGACGCCACCAACATGGCCATTGTCCTTGCCTCGGTTTATATGCCAGAGGCACAGGAACCGCCACCCTACGACCTGGTAAGGTGGAGGACCTAGGTCGTAATCGGGACGGATGCGAACGCTCACCATCCACTGTGGGGTATGGACGCGCAGAATACAAGGGGTAAGGCTTTGGTAGAATACTTATTCACTACTAACCTATCCCTACTAAATACAGGTTCAGAACCAACTTTTGTAGCCAGACGCATTCGCACAATCATAGATCTCACTTTGGCGATAAAAGGAGCGGCGGAATTGATTACTGGGTGGCATGTCTCCAAGGAGGCCTCCTGCTCGGACCACAGGTGGATCCGCATCGACATCTTCGACAGTGTAGGTGGTACACAAACCTGTGTACTATATTTTACTGTAATGTTTGAATAATAGCTATATTTCGAAGAGTTTCGAAAGAAGAACCAACCCTCTGTGTTGGAAACCAGTTTCGAAAACCGAAAAATATTTCTTTATTGGAAACGGGGTTTCCATTAAAGAAAAATATTTCTGTTTTCGAAACTGGTTTCCAATTACTGGTTTCCAAAGTGGCTGAAGGGAATCATACGACACACTTGTAGGGATATTGCTGTTTACATTTTGTTTTTTTTTTATACTTTATTTTTCTTCTCTACAATAAAATCCAGTGTAAAATTTAAAATTTATTGTAACATCTAGAAACTATTATTAGTTGATTATTAACCTTTCGAATGTCTTAAGTTACACAGTTCGACATAAGCAATTGTCTTTCTATTGTGTCTCTAATTACGGCATTCAATCAGTTAATTAATTGTGCAATTTGATTGAATAATTTTGTATTTTGTATTTCGGTTGTTTATTTCTGTTATATGTTTGTTTTTATTTCTTTTTTTTAATGATTATGTCTTGTGTTTGTTAATGGAATTGGATATTTGGATATTTTTTAAGTTTATTACCACCACAGTTCACTTTGTTTAGTAATTCATTAATATAATTTAATTTAATTTAATTTAATTTATCACAGTCGCATTATATTCAGATTTGCATTAAGAATATTTTGTAATCTAATAATTTAATGATTTTACCATTGTTTTCTGTGCTAGCGGTGTTAACCTATAATTAATTGTTGCGCCCGCAATTGTATCCAACTATAATTATAAAGTTGCTAGTGTACTGGTGTAAACAGTTGTTGGTTAAACTGAACAAAAAAAAATAATAATAATTACAACTATCAATTAAATGTTAACAAAATAAATTACTAACAAATTGAAGACAGTTGAAATATAATAAAAGAAAAAAGCAAATTTAGAGGTGTCAAGGGACACCCGGATGGAACGAAGTTCATATATATATAAGAGAGAGAGAGAGAGAGCGAGACAGACCACGCCGCACGGCTTACAATAGCAAAAAGTGTCGTTACAACTTTTCGTGAGAATTTTTTCCGTCTAACCTCCTTTCATAACGCGCGATAAGGAACTTCGAGAAAAAATTGAGAGAATTACATTTTGACAGTACTCCGAAACCTCGAAAACCATGAAAAAGACACCCTTATCGAAAAAGTTGATTATTTATTGCAGCCGCCATCTTGGATTTATATTTTGATAGTGCCATCGGTTTCAACACCCTCGAAAACCATGAAAACGACACCCATGCCGGAAAATTTGATAATTTCTTGCAGCCGCCATCTTGGATTTATATTTTGAAAAATATTGTGGTAATGTTTTTATAATTATATCCACAGAAATACGCTTAAATTCAAATGTTGGTATATTCTTAGTGAAATGTTCTTTTAAAAAAGATTCAGCTAACAAAGATGAAGAAGGGCGATATTTCGTAATTTCTATCGGGATGTTGGTGAAAAAGATTTAGAACGTCTCAGCTACTTTTGACCTTTCTGAAATGATCTAATTATCAATTTTTAGTGAGAATTCATTCCGATCTCGTTGGCTTATCTTTCCGGTTTCCTAGTTTATCACCTTCCAGACAGCTTTTATTTCATTTCCAATTATCTTATTTATTGATTTAGATTTAGCTTGGGCGCAGACTCTTGAATATCTTTGAATAGAGTCTAACATGGTTATGCAAATTATGATCAGACGACAAGGATTTTTCATGATATAGCTGATATAAAGTGTCTCTGCTTTTTTTATTCCAGCAGTAGCCCATTCATTAAATTTGGATTTATTACCGATTTGAACTTTTTTGGACATGTGCCTTATTAAATTGTTGGCATACTGTAGAAAATAATGTTCCATAGTTTACATTGGGGTCTTGCGAATCAAAATTGGCTGTTGAGAGACTACTGACGACATTGTTATTAAAATTATTTAATTCCTCTTTGCTCTGCTGTTGAATCTAATTGAAGCTTTTTAACTAATTCGAAAGATACGAGTTGACCACTATGGTCAGACTTCACGCCACTAATTATGGGTGAGTCTTTTATAACACAATATTAATAAATATATTATCTATGCATGAAGCTGAAGTAGGTGTTATTTTTGTTGCCTCATTAAAAATACATTTTAGATTAAAAGAACTAAACAATGAGAGAAGTTTACATTTATCTGGTGAATTTACTAGTAAATTAATATTTAAGTCCCTACAAACGAAAACTAATTGGTTGTCTCTAATAAGTTTATTTAGTATTTCTTCAATTATTATCAGAAAAGATACTAGGTTTGATGCAGGTGGTCTGTAGACACATAAAAAAGTTCGGCCTTCAATCTCTGCACATGCTACCTCACATAAGCGATCAACAGAGCAAGCAGTGAGTCTTTCCTTTCCTTATATCTTAAAGAAGAATTACATAATATCAAGGTACCACCCCCTATCGCTCGAGCCCCGGTATGAAGGCTAGAAGGAACGGGGTGGGTCATTTAGTCAGTAAGAGTCTGACACTATCTCTCGCTCCGCCCAAGAGCGGGGGATGTCATTGCATGATTTTTTCCCACCATAAAAAAAAACCCCTATAGATGATCTGTTGTACGCACTGGCAACTGAAAAACTATTCACATTGAACATCATTCTATCTTTTGTCAGCTGTTGTATCTTTTTCGGATAGGAATAAACAAACTGACCTGCATTCATGTCTGTTATGCGCACAACATAGATTTGGTAAGGTTAGGTTAGGTCAGGTTAGGTGAAGTCAAGTTCGGTTAGGTTAGGTTAAACCTAAACCTCATACTTTTGAGGTATGTCGCAGGGCTTGAAAACGTTACCAATTCACATTAAAAATAACGTTAAGTAACGGTATTTCCATAGACATACTTAGGTATCGGTATGATTTGGTAGCGTTACTTAGTAGCATAACATTATAAGAACGTTAAAAATTGAGTTAAAAATTAACGGTATTTTTAATGTTATTGTGAAAGTAACGGTAACAAATAAACGGTATATTTTTGGTTATTTTATGCGATTTTCCCTATTAAATAAAATAAATAGAATAAATAAAATAAATAGAATAAATAAAATAAATAAAATAAATGAAATAAAATAAAATAAAATAAAATAAAATAAAATAAAATAAAATAAAATAAAATAAAATAAAATAAAATAAAATAAAATAAAATAAAATAAAATAAAATAAAATAAAATAAAATAAAATAAAATAAAATAAAATAAAATAAAATAAAATAAAATAAAATAAAATAAAATAAAATAAAATAAAATAAAATAAAATAAAATAAAATAAAATAAAATAAAATAAAATAAAATAAAATAAAATAAAATAAAATAAAATAAAATAAAATAAAATAAAATAAAATAAAATAAAATAATGGAGAACTGTTGGATCACTGTTTATTCTATAAGTATTTAATTCTGTATCAATTCTGTTTTTATTCTCGTCGACAAGATTGTTTTCCAGATACCTAACCAAATCGCGGAGAATCTCATTTGCGACTTATAAGATAGTGACGTAATTGACCAACACCATCTGTAGGTTTTTAACAGTATTAAGACTGCTCAACGCGGGACCGGTATACATCTTTGGTCAATAGATGTCACTAAACAAAAACTAAAAAGTTCGGTTAAACATACCGCCCACCAAGGACAAATGTGAAACATTGTCCTTCATATGCTAAACAATACAAAATTCTGAAGTTATACAATACTAAGTTTGAATTCACAAAAACCAATTCTTACACACAAAATAATAACATACCTAAGCTAAGTGACAAAACTAACATAAGTTTTTTTTTTTTTACTCAAAGTTAACTTAAATGAATTCTTCATACAACAAGATATACATAACAAGTTTAGACAATTGGTAAGAAACACAGTTTTGATGTTGGCCTTTTAAACGTCGAACCATTGCTGCGAAGTGTGACTACTCGTGTAAGATTGTCTAACCCTGTATGCTTTTCAACCACCCTGCCAAGAAGCCACCGACAAGGAGGTAAATTGTCTTCTTTGACCAAAACTATATCTCCTACGGCTGGTTCAGGAGTTTGCTTACTCCATTTGTATCGATGGTGTAGTGTGGTCAAATATTCATTTGACCAGCGACGCCAAAAATGTTGTGTCATTTGTTGTACAAGATGCCACCGCCGCAGACTAGAAATCGTTGCATCTTCATAATTGTGATCAGGTGCGTTTAAAAGGGGTTCTCCAATAAGAAAGTGTCCTGGAGTTAACGCATCAAAAGTGTCTGAATCGGTTAATCTACACAAGGGACGTGAGTTCAAACATGCTTCTACTTGGCTTAGTAAGGTCGTTATCTCTTCAAAGGTAAGTGTGGAAGTTCCTATCACCCTGTTTAAATGCTTTTTGCACGATTTGATTCCTGCTTCCCATAACCCGCCAAAATTCGGAGCATGGGGGGGAATAAAGTGCCATGTAGTTCCCTCGGTAGCTAAGGCTGCAACAATTTCCTTAGCTATATTTGAATTCTCAGATCGAAATAACACACCTAACTCCTTGGAAGCACCCTGAAAATTGGTGCCATTGTCACTCCATATATCCTTGCATTGACCGCGTCTTGCTACGAACCGTTTAAACGCGGCAAGGAAACCTTGGGTTGTGAGGTCGCTTACTACCTCGATGTGAACCGCTTTAGTCGCCATGCATACAAATAAACATATGTACCCCTTATACGCATGATGACCCCTACCCTTTGACGTCCTTAGATTTATGGGACCTGCAAAATCCACTCCACTGTTCCTAAATGGCCTACTAGGAGTTACGCGTGCTGGTGGTAACTGACCCATTAATTGAGAGTTTGTGGGAGATGAATAGCGTAAACATTTCACACATTTGCGCACATAGGCTCGAATCAACCTTTTAGCTCCCTGAATGTAATACTTCTGGTTTAAATAGTTAAGCATAAGCTGAAAACCACCATGAAGACTCCTCTGATGTGCGTCGTCGATAAGGAGATTAGTGAAGTGACTGTTGTTACGAATCAACATCGGGTGCTTACGATCGGTATCAAGACAAGAACGTTCCAATCTACCGCCCACCCTGACGATATTGATGGAATCGAGGTAAAGGTTTAACGACCTAAACGTTTTTCTTTTAGGATTTTCCCTTTGCAGATCCAAAATCACTGCTTCGAAATTTTGGTTTTTTACATACCCTCACACAAGTCTCTAAAGCTATTTTCATTTCGTCCGCTGTAACAAATTCATATTTCTTTCTTTCAAGTTTCGGTTTTCTACACTCTAAAAAACGCCTTAAATATGCTACTATTCTAACTAATCTAATAAGTGATGAATATTTATTCCAAATAAAATTATCTTCTGTGGTTACATGTACCTTTATTTCTTCTATATTAGTTGTTATCTGTTTACCCTTACTGAATGGAATAACTTTATTTTTTAGGAATTCAGGACCTTCAGACCACAACTTAAGCTTTATAAGTTCTGATGCATATAGACCACGTGATGCGCAATCAGCTGGATTGTATTTGGACTGAACGTGATTCCATTGCTGTGGTTCGCTTATGCATAACATTTCAGAAACGCGATTTGCCACAAAAGTCTTCCATCTATTAGGATGGCTATTTAACCACGCTAACACTATCTCTGAATCAGTCCAATAGTACAAGTCAGATTTGTTAATTCCCATGACTTCTGAAACTTCTGACAGGAGTTTTGCTAATAGAAGCGCTCCACACAACTCCAATCGTGGAATCGAAACCGTTTTTATTGGAGCAACCCTTGTTTTCGCCGTCAGCAACATGACATGTATCTGTCCGTCAGCATCAGTTACCCGGGCATACACTACCGCAGCGTATGCAGACTTTGATGCGTCGCAAAACCCATGCAATTCAACTTGCTTGTCACTACGCTTCATGTTTAACCATCGAGGAATTGAAAACTCCGTCAAGCTCTGCAGCTCCTTACGGTAAGTATACCACTCAATTTTTATATCATTTGTAATCTCTTGATCCCATCCTAAGCCACATATCCACAACTTTTGTATTAAAATTTTTGCTACAATAGTCATAGGAGCAACCCACCCTAGAGGGTCGAATAATTTTGCTATATCGGATAATACCTTTCTTTTAGTTATAGGCTCCTGCAGTGGAGGCAACTGAACAGAATACTGAAAGGTGTCGAAGCTACGGTTCCAGGTAAGTCCTAAGGTTTTAATTATTTCATCCTGTTTTATGTTAATCTCTCTTTTATCATTTTCCTGTCCTTTGTACCTTTCACCGATGACTTTTTCTAGTAGCTCATTGCAGTTGCTTGACCACTTCTGTAAAGTAAATCCTGCTTTAGCCATTAGCTCGTTCATTTCAAGGTAGATTTGGATTCCCTCTTCTATCGTCTCACAGCCCGTCATCAAGTCATCCATGTAATAATCCTTAAGAACTCTTTCTGCCGCCAGAGGATAGTTTGCTCCATCATCGTATGCTACTTGCTGCATCGCTCGAACTGCTAAAAAAGGCGCTGAAGAGGTTCCAAAAGTAACGGTAAGTAATTTATAGTCCTTAATTTCAGATTCTTTGTTCTCCCTCCATATAATACGTTGGAAATTCGTATGCTTCTCTGCGACGCGAATCATTCGATACATCTTCACTATGTCCGAAACCAAGCAAATACGGTAAGATCTCCAACGCATCAGCAGATGACGCAGATCAGGTTGCAGCACCGGCCCAATCATCAAATCGTCGTTGAGTGAGACCCCATTTCTTCCCTTGCAGGATGCATCAAAGACAACTCGCACCTTAGTAGTTTCTTTATCATCGCGTATAACTGCATGATGAGGTAAGTACGCTGCAGGTCGGTTTTGTTCTTCCTTACTTATTTGCTTCATATGCCCCATCTGTAAATACTCGTTGATCACCTCCACGTATTTCGCTTTTAAGTCTGTGTTTTTATTAAGCTTGGCTTCTAGTGCATGAAATCTATTTAGAGCTATTGTTCTTGAATCGCCATATTGGCATCCCGGATTCTGATTCTTGAATGGTAAATTCACTACATAACGACCTTCTTGATCTCTTTTAGTTGTAGCTTTAAATATTTCTTCACACTTAGTTTCTTCTTCGGTAAGTATATGCTTGTTATTTTGACTTGGTTCATTTTCTAATTCCCAGAATTTTTTCAGGATTTCGTCGTCACCAAGATGAGCGTGCATTACCGTGATGTTAGAGGTACCTTGAGTAGCAGAAGGTACAGTTCCTGCTAAAATCCATCCCAAGGAAGTACACTGCGCAACAGTTGTACCACTAGGAGCTTTCTTCAACCCTGTTTGGATGATTTGACTATAAATATCAGCTCCCAATAACATATCGACTTTATCCGGTTTATGATACTTAGGATCCGCTAACTGAATGTCGTTAGCCTGTGCCCACTCTAAATATGCTGTTTCTTTCACAGGTAATAATGAAGTGATGGATTTTAAAACATACGCTTTTACTACTAATTGATAATTTGGGTCGATCCGAGATTGAATTTTTACCTCAACTATCGAATTTAGCGATAACTTACTGTTTACGTCTATCCCTACAATCAAACCTTTAGCTGGTTTCTTTTGTAATCCCAAACGCTGTACTGTGTGTTCGGTGACGAAGGAAGCCTGAGAGCCTTGATCGACCAAGGCCCTGATAGTGTACCAAACTCCGTTTTTCGATACAGCTCTTACTAGAGCCGTGGCTAATAAAACTTGGTTATTAGCTATACCCTTCGAAAAACAAGCTACGACTTCCTGCTCACCCCCTACTCCAACCGTATGAGTGTGTTCTGTCGTTTGAGAAACCTTTTCGTTGGACGTATTTCCCGATGACTCCTGCTCCCCATTGTGGTGCAACAAGGAGTGATGTCTGTACCTACAGATACTGCAAGAGGTTGTACATTTACAAAACCTGACAGAGTGGTTGTGCCCCAAACAATTAAAGCATAAGCTATTATCCTTAACAAACTTACGCCGAGTATCCACATCTGCGCTTACAAATTGCTTACAGTTTCCTAGTTTGTGCTCATCCTTACAATATGGACAAATAATGCCGGCGGCATAAAATACTCTCGCCTTGATATTATTCGCGTTGGTTGTACCTGGTTTACAGTCTAGGAATTCAAAGGCTCTGTACCTACTCGTTAAAAATTCTTTGAATCGATTGAATGTTGGTATATTATCCGAATCTATGTTGCTAGCGGCCTTTAACTCCCAATCCTTCCTACTTTCGGGGTCCAATTTTAATGTAACAATGTGTATCACTAACAATTCAAAGCATGCTTTTTCATTTAGTTCTAGGCTGAATAGTGCGTTTAAACAGTCGCTAGTGGTATCTATGAGTTCTTTCAGAGCACTGGCGGATTCATGAGTTATGTTCTTTTGATTCAGAAGTCTCGTCAAGATACAGTTAGATAAATATTTTTTATTATTGTATCTGGTCTCCAATTGAGCCCAGCACTGATCATAATTTGACTCTGAGACAGGTATGTGCCTTAGAAGTTGTTCGGCTTCGCCAGTTAAGTAGCCTTTTAAGTAGTGCAGCTTTTGAACCTTATCTAAAGTGCTGTTTTTATGTATAGCTGACATAAATAAATCCCTAAATGTCGGCCATTCGGTATACTTTCCAGAGAATGGCGGAATAGTGATTCTAGGTAACTTTATGAATGCGCCCTTATTATCAGTAACTTTTGCTGATGATGATTCTGTTAAACCTAAAGAAACTTTATCTTCAAATTCGCTTAATTCGGTTTTAATAACACATTTTAAATCTAAATAAACATCTTCCGTATTATAAAAAACTTCCCTTTGAGTGTACGGCGAGGCCGCTACGGCTTTAGGTTCGTAATCTTTTATAATTTGTGAATGAGTTAAATTAAATTGCGCCCACAAATCTTCTATAATTTCTAGTCTTGCCTCTAAAAAATGTTTCGTAATTCTATCTTTTGGCGTCTTTTTAAAATTGCTTTTAGTTCGTGTCAATCGGCTGCTAAGATCATCCTGTACCTTAACATGTGATTCTAACGAAGACATTTTCTATTTTTATATTAATACATTCAAACAAACAAATACTAAAACAAAGTTCTCAAAAAATCATAAGTCCTAAAAATTTTATAAGTGTCAAAATTTCCTAAAAAATTTTACAAGTCCCAAACCAAATTTGAAAGTTTTACAAGTTAATGAAAAAATCAACAAAATCTTTCTAAGTCCATAAACACTTTTTAAAATTTCACAAGTCTATGAAAAATCCAAGTGATTTTTTCTAAGTGTTTAAAACTTGAAAATTCGCACGATTATTTTTTTCTTGGTAATAACGCTCACTTTTGCTTGGCAAGTATAAAAACGCAACGTACTCACGATTTTCGGCACTATCACTCACTTCCTCACGACCAAAGTCGTCTGCAGCTTGCTTGCTGCTGTTGACGCTCCAGACCCCTGCCTCCGTACGTCCCGCCGCCACCGCTGCTGGCTCCGGTATTGCTATCTCCTCTGACTCTTACTCGTACCGTCGTCACCACCGTCCCCAATCAGCGGGAGTATGGGGCTGATGCTCCTCCGTCCACGTAGGAGGACACACCTGATTTGACTGGAACCGCTTCTTCCGCTTCGCTTCGCTGAATCCGGCTTCGAAGGACCAAAATGGAGAACTGTTGGATCACTGTTTATTCTATAAGTATTTAATTCTGTATCAATTCTGTTTTTATTCTCGTCGACAAGATTGTTTTCCAGATACCTAACCAAATCGCGGAGAATCTCATTTGCGACTTATAAGATAGTGACGTAATTGACCAACACCATCTGTAGGTTTTTAACAGTATTAAGACTGCTCAACGCGGGACCGGTATACATCTTTGGTCAATAGATGTCACTAAACAAAAACTAAAAAGTTCGGTTAAACAAATAAAATAAAATAAAATAAAATAAAATAAAATAAAATAAAATAAAATAAAATAAAATAAAATAAAATAAAATAAAATAAAATAAAATAAAATAAAATAAAATAAAATAAAATAAAATAAAATAAAATAAAATAAAATAAAATAAAATAAAATAAAATAAAATAAAATAAAATAAAATAAAATAAAATAAAATAAAATAAAATAAAATAAAATAAAATAAAATAAAATAAAATAAAATAAAATAAAATAAAATAAAATAAAATAAAATAAATAAATAATAATTGATGCCCACTGTTGGACATATGCCTCCTCAGGCGATAATGACTTATGCCCACTGTTGGGCATAAGTCTCCCTTCGCTATAATGACTTGTGTCCACTGTTGGACATAAGCCTCCCCCAAGTGTCACCACCTAGGCATTATAATAATTGATGCCCACTTTTGGACATAGGCCTCCTCTCGCGATAATGACCTATGCCCACTGTTGGGCATAAGCCTCCCCTAGAGTTGCCATTTAGGCACTATGATGATTGATGCCCACTGTTGGACATAGGCCTCCCCTTACTATAATTACCTATGCCCATTGTTGGGCATAAGCTTACCCCAAGTGTCACCACCTAGGCGCTATAATGATTGATGCCCACTATTGGACATAGGCCTCCTCTCGCTATAATGACCTATGCCCACTGTTGGGCATAAGCCTAGCCAAGTGTTGCCATTTAGGCGCTATAATAATCGATGCCCACTGTTGGACATAAGCTTCCCCCAAGTTTCACCATTTAGGCGTTATAATGACTGATGCCCACTGTTGGACATAAGCCTCATAAACTAGTGCGCCTCACCATATCAGATTGCATCATCTAATTTATATTAATTTTTAAAAAAAGTACGCATTTGAAAATAACAGACATGAAGTTTTCGGTTCTTTTCATATTTTTCCGTTATTTTTTGTTTTTTTTTTTTTTTTGGGAAAATACATGAAATTTATAATTAATAAATTTCTTGAAAGTTTCGAATATTACATTGAATAAAACAATAGTATTTGAAAGAAACGGGAATATTCCCTGTTTGTTTCAACGCTACACAAGAATGACAATTTCTGATAGTGTCTAATGTTAACTGTTGCGATAGGACGAGAGCGGCGGTAACAAAACTAACACATAACGATAAAATTAACGATACCGTAGTCGTTTAACGTTACCCATGTTTAACGTTAAAATGTGCCAGATTTAACGTTAAATATGGTAACGTTATTTATTAGATAATGATACCTGCATCGAAAGGTGGTAACGATACCACATTTTTAACGGTATTTCAAGCCCTGGTATGTCGCCATAAAAAACTCTATTTACATAAATAGACACTTCGAATGACAGCTGTTGTTGTTGCTGTTGTGGTAGTGTCATTTTTGGAGACCGTTTTACGCAGTGCCCTTTGTCAAATATTTTTATCGAATCGTCTAGAGCTCGCCTAACAACATCAAAAAATGTATGACATATTATGAGTAAGATTAAGGTTTAAGACACTAGGGTTAGGTTAGGTCAAAATATAATGTATAATAAAGCCTAAAACCCATACTTTTGAGCTATGTCACCACAATAAAAGAAACTCTATTTAACTTGACGCTTCAAATGACGCCTGTTTCAAATCTGTTGGTACCAACGGTTTATATTTAATTTTTTGACGTGACAACGTCTTAAATTAGGTTGCGGCTGGGAGTCACTTATGAAAAAGTGTAACGCTCGGTAACGTTACGATGAGTCACCGAACGAGAGAGAGGCCCGCCGAATGCCTTGCGTCTCTCTCCCACTCAACTATGATCAAATTTGATGCAAAATTTGTGCAATTCTTATTTTCATTCAATTCCTTGTTCCTATTGTGCAATTTAATTATATTCATATCAATAAATATTCTACCGAGAAAAAGACGTTGTCACGTAAAATCTTCGCCCGTAAAACCGACTTTACAGGCAACCATTTTTATTACTTATCTTCATTGTGTTCATAATAGAAGCAAAAAAAGAAATATGTAACGAAGATTAATGTAACTCAATACGATTTAAAAGAGTGTCCATGGAGTTTCTTGCACGTTCTTCTCAATAGAGACCTACTCTTTGGAACGTGCAATTTAGCTTCACTTTTCTTGGACTGACGGACATTTGACTTTTCAAAAGTGCCTGTAACTGGTCTATTTGGAATAAAAGTTTCTGATTTCTGATCTAAAACATGTCATTTGGGGACAGTTATAAGCAACGTCCTTTGTGAAATATTTTTGCAGAATCGTAAAGACCTCTCAAACCTGCATTCAAAAATATATGACACTACTATATTATGAGTATAATAAAGGTCCAAAACACTTGGGTTAGGTTAGGTTAGGTCAAAATATAATGCTTTATAAAACCTAAACTCCATACTTTAGAGATGTGTCTGCTTAATAAAAAATTGATAAGATAAGCTTTTATTTTTTTTGGGTTGTAAGTGGCGCGGTACTTGCTCGTACTAGAATGATCGGGTGCGGCACTCGCGCAGGGCAGTGCGGCAGGTTATCAGAGCGTGATGATTTAATGAGCGCGTTCACCGGACGGGCCGGCCAGCGGTGCGCACAACACAACAACCTTCGGCTCTATTATAGAGAAGAACACCGACTAATGAAAGTTTTGCGGCCAACCTTTACCGTCCAGCTAAAGAAGTACAACTCACACGCGACTCAACACTACACAATGCATCACATCATACAGGCCGTCTTAAGCATGTTCGACAGCGGGCTGCGTTGCGTACTCTAGCTTTAACGTCACGTGAAAATCCAACGAAGAAAGCTAGTTTTGGCACATTATTACCCGTAGGATACATTTTTAACCAACTTCGAAAAGGAGGAGGTCCTATGTTCGGCTGAATGTATGTTTTTTTTTATGTGTGTTTACCGATATCTCGGTCAATTGTGGACCGATTTAAAAAAAATGCCAATACGCTTACTCGAAAACTGACTCTTATCGCACTACAAATAGGTTCAAGATGGCATGTTTATCACTCTCGTGTTTTTTTTTTTAATTATCATAAAAAAGGCTTTTCCCATTCCTATTTCGTCACGGTTAACCGTGATAATATTTTTTTTAAAGCAAAGAGGCGGACATTTTTAAGGTTTTAATATTTAATGAAAATTAAAATTGTGTTTAAGAACAGAATATCATGAATAAATTCATGATATTTTGTTCATAAACACAATTTTTAGATTATTTGCACAAGAATTTATAATTATCAACAAATTTACAAGTATCTGTGTTCTAAATTCAAAAATATTTGAATTTCTGTTTTTAATATTAAGTAGGCTGTATAACGGTTTGATACCTTTGCTTCTTCAACCTGTAAAAGTAAAACGTGGGAAAAATGTCTATTGAATATTAAAATGGTTTGTGTAAATAGTGCACGGCATGCGCGCGGCCTGTTGCTGGAACTTGGCCTGCGCACGGCCGTGCGCTAAGATATTTTATTTGTGAAAAAAGTGTTGAATTTAAGATTTGAAGAGCATTCTTTATATGGTACCGCCGCCGCCGAATATTGTGATTAAGTTAAAAATCACTGCCGGTAGCCTGCTGCTATCTAAATTAAAACTAAAATGTATGGTAACTTTGGAAAATTTTCTTCAGTACAAAATGAACAAAACTGCATCGTAATTTTTAGAGAAAGTAAGCATTTCTTCGTAAGTGTATTGAAAACTGTCATTTGATACACGTGGAGATTTGTCATTGCAACCGAGGCGAAATTCAGCCGAGCCGTACAGGCGATGGTGTTATGGAGCCGAGTGCTCACTTGTATCAAAATGTACTATTTTACACCATAATGGTTGTAAATCTGCACTTTATATTCTTAAATCAATAGAAACTTTTTACGGTTCTATGGTTCTACTCGAATGTTGATTTTACAATTCAATCGGATATACGAGGGGAGGGTCATGTTGAAATTTTTAGAAAATAAAAATCGGCCAATTGCGTGTCGGACTCCAACATGTATTTTTGGTTTTTTGCTACGGACGTTACGGAACCCCATTCCTTAGCAAAAACCCTTAAATATTTATTTTATTCTGTTTTTTAACCGAATTCAAAAAGGAGGAGGTTCTATGGTCGGCCGAATGTATTTTTTTTATGTATGTTCAGTTCAGTTTCGGTCGTGTAGCCACGTCACTATTTGGAAATTTGACGTGAGCTACACGACATGCCGCTACGGCCGCGCAGTACATGATCGAGTGTGTACTGGTGAGATCTTCGCAGTCTTGTTGCGCGCTTGTTGGAAAGTTGTGAGCAGGAAGCATAGCATGAGAGGCCAAAATTGTCAGGTATTCTTCAGCATGGCAATCGGTACAATTGGGTGCAATATTTATATTCAGATCGCCAATTACGGCAACAATTTTGTATTGTGTCAAATTTGATAACAGATGGTCAAGACTACATAAAAGCCGAGTCAGATCTCTTTTAGATGGAGACCGATATACGGCAACGAAAGCTGATACTCCATTTAGCTTAAGTACTAGACAGTTAGCATCATTAAGAATGGGTTGCTCCACAATAACATTTATGTAGGCAACCACAGCATCGTTTTGACTTTTAAACGATGAGGAGTAACAGGTGAAGCCATATAAAGAGTGAATTATTTGACATATACTTAACCAACATTCGTTCTTTTCTTTAATCAACAACAATAATATCAGGTAAATATGTGAGTTTACTCAAATAAACCAAAAGATTATTAAAATTACAGTTAAGACTACGTACTATGTTAGTACGAAAATTTTTAAAGAAGATGGTATTAAAGTAGACTATGCAACACGGGGATAAAGCTGTCTTCATCTTGGGTGGCTTGAATCCCTCACTTCACTCAGGTTTCTAAACTACTATTATTGTACACTAATAATAAAAATTACAATAATAAATAAATAAAATAAAAAGCCTTATATTTCTTGCAAACTTACTTACAAATAATAAATCTTTATACTAGCTGTTAGTATTTTTATATCTATTTGTATGTTACCTAGTGTATCTTAAGTAGGTACCTTAAATGCTAGATTTATCTTAACTCTAAAAATAGTATATTATGTAACTAGGGGATAAAGCATTGTCTTTAAGTCGAGGGCGGCATGTTGAATTCCGAACGAAACGAAGGTTGCTAATTTTTATCCCGAACTTTAGTGAGGGGGCATGGCTATCGCAACCCCGTGCTGGGCACGCCACAATTATGGCGATAAGTCCCCTCTTTGAGGCGTGGCTGGAAAGACCTCACTGCGTCCAACCTTCCAAATGACACAGGTCCTCAACGGAAATGTCAAGTTCGGGAGGTTCCTGTTCCGAATTAAAGCGGAAGTGACAGCCGTGTGTCGCCGCTGTGCGGAACGCCCGGAGGACACGGTGGAGCACACAGTCGCGGTGTGCCCTGCTTGGGCGTGCCCTCGTGGGGATGATCGGTGGCGGAGACCTCTAGCGCCGGGCCTTGGTGGAGGCCATGGTCCGGAGCGAGGAGGAGTGGCAGGCGGTCGCCGACTTCTGCGAAGCAGTAATGCTCGCTAAGGAGGAGACCGACCGCATCAGGCAACGGTGCTCTCACCGCCGGGATTCCAATCCCGATTTCCAGCTACCGCAGGCGCGGGCTTGCGGACAGTGAGCAATGGGTAGCTCGCTGTCCGACCGCCCGGTAACTGTCCGGACCAAGCCCAAGTAGTCGACAGCTCAAGGAGTTGTCAGCAACAGCAGGGGCCCAGCCGGGTCGAAGCCTACTGGGGCCAGGGTTATCCAAAAGGGCGCTCGAGCCCCGGTATGAAAGCTTGAAGGAACGGGATGGGTTTTTTAGTCAGTAAGAGTCTGACACTATCTCCCACTCCGCCCATGAGCGGGGGTTGTCATACGATGATTTTTCCCATCGAAAAAAAAAAAATGTTAGTGAGGGACTTATATAATAAAGAAACCTGAGTGAAGTGAGGAATTCACGCCACTCAAGAAAAATACAGTTTTATCCCCGTGTTGGATACTCCACTTTTTACACCATCTATGAGATAATTAAAAGGCAATTTATTATTTATAAGTTAATCTTACTCAACATGTTTTGAGATTCGAAACAAACAAAAGTCACTACTCTAAAACTCTATAGTTACAATTTTCTATTTCATTACTTTTTTTTTTTAGAAACTCGTCAATAAACCAAGTACCTATTATTCTTGTAATAATAAAAAATGTACTGAAAGCTGCTCTTAGAGCAGGTGAATGGGTCGCGTGTCGCGCGTACCTGCTTCGTGCCGCGTCGCATCAGTGGCAGCGATTGAATTAACGCGTTGTAAGCCGATAAAAATTATAATAGCGGCGAGAAATATTGTAGAGCAAGAAGACAGGCGAGAAGCAAGGACGGCTAATTTAACGGCTCGAGTGGCGCAGGGGTGAGAAAACACCAAGCGGTGAGTAGGAGGAGTGAGGAGTGGAGGGGACATTCACCGCCACCCGAAGCCGCGATATTTAGATAATTTCACGCAACACTTGAGCGGCTCAAAGAGCGCGCATCTGCCGGCGACGCCACCGCCACACGCACGCTACGCCTTATACTCAGGGGATTTGGAGGCTGTTTACTTAGTCTTTTCTCTCCAATTGGAATTTGCGAGTGCAGGCCATGCGGGTCACCGGGCTGACCGGCTCGCACCGACGGCGCGGTCGTGCTGCGGTCGCACCGGTTACCTTACACGCACTACACTTCTCACTATTTCATTCTCAAAAATTGTGAAGACGCATTATTTATACATATAATCTATACATCTATATAAAATTGGAGTGTCTGTTTGTAATATTGAAATAATTGTTTTTTACTACATGAATATGAAATATATACGGTACATACACCAAAATATTTTTTTTACAATTTTTTTCTGTCTGTCTGTTTGTCCGGGCTAATCTCTGAAATGGCTGGACCGATTTTGACGGGACTTTTTTTGGCAGGTAGCTGATGTAATGAGGAGTAACATAGGCTACTTTTATTTAAAAAAAAAATCAAAATCCTGTAGTCCGCGCGAACGAAGTCGCGGGCACAGCTAGTAATAATATTATGTACCCTTTATTTCTACTTAACATTTATAACAATATATTTGTAAAGATAAATAAATAGTAAAATAACCGGCAAAAATTAGCAATCAGTAACTAAATCGGGTAGGTAAATATGATTCCAAATCATTAAGGTCCCTTTCGGGTATAGGCATCCTCCAAGGTTTTCCAGTTAGGTCTGTCCCTGGTCTTCTTCTTAGCGTATCGATGACAAAATTAGTTGAATTCCTTGCCTGGCCCAGAATTCGGCCACGGCAATGCCGTCCCTGGTTTTATTAATCCAGTCAGCTCTTGCTGTTATTTTTATTTCATCGGACCAGCCCTCGTATGGGCGACCTCTGCTCCGGTGTCCACATGGGCCTGGCCATGATGTGGTTCGTTTTGTCCACCTGTCATCAGAAAGACGGGCTAGGTGTCCTGCCCATTTCCATTTCAGACGACGCAGACTCAGGTACTCACCGGACATGGTTCATTCGGGAGTTTCCTGCACTCGATTCATGCGGAAGTGACGTCGCGCACTGTTCCCGCGCGCCTCAAGGAGTTGTCAGCAACAGCAGGGACCCAGACGGGTCGAAGCCTACTGGGGCCAGGGTTATCCGAAAGGGCGCTTGAGCCCCGGTATGAAGGCTAAAAGGAACGGGGTGGGTCTTTTAGTCAGTAAGAATCTGACACTATCTCCCGCTCCGCCCAAGGGCGGGGGATGTCAATGCATGATTTTTCTCACCATGAAAAAAAAAGACAAGGAAGCAAGCAAGAGTCCATTACCCTTTTAACACGCTTTTATTAGCTTCATTTGTAACTAAACATGTACGTATATGTAAGAAAATCTTGGAATCTTAACTTGACCCACTTCCCGGTTTTCGATTAGGATGAAATTTTGCACACGGTCTAAATTCTGATGACAATACATGACTAGCTAAGAAACATCATTACAAATCCAATTTGGCGGTCTCCCCAAGATTGCTGTCAGAAATACGAAAAAATAGTCACGTGACTTAAATCCAATATGGGGGACGTCCAAGATGGCGGACAGGCTATTTGAAATGCACCCCCATGATATGGGTATTAAATGAAAGAGTTTTAATATTTTAAATTAGAAAGTAATAAATAATAAGAAGACTAAAAAGTATAAAATAAAAATAATAATAAAAAAAACTTTTTACAAAAACAAAATCTACTTCATTAAAAAACCGGCCACGCTCAGTGTAGGGTTCCGTAGTTTCCCGTCCGTCACAATAAGTGTACCCACTTATGAGTAGAAAAAATGCTTGCATATACGATTATACTACAAACTTAGTCCAGAAATTATTTTGTAGAACCCTTTTGTCTTTATTGTACAAAAACTGTTCTTTCCATCAAGTTCAAAATAATTTTCCTAGAAATTCCTTATAAAGTTCTACTTTTCAGATTTTTTTCATATTTTCTAAACTTATGGTTCAAAAGTTAGAGGGGGGGGGACATTGTTTTTTCACTTTTGGAGCGATTATTTCCGAAATTATTGACATTATCAAAAAATGATTTTAGTAAACCCCTATTCATTTTTAAATACCTATCCAACAATATATCACACGTTAGGGTTGAAATAAAAAAAAAACACTTTCCACTTTACATATAGGGGGATATACCCTAATAAAACATTTTTTTCCAATTTTTATTTTACCACTTTGTCGGCGTGTTTGATATACATATTGGTACCAAATATTAGCTTTCTAGTGCTAACGGTCACAGAGATTAAGCGAGGACAAACAGACGTACAGACAGACATGGCGAAACTATAAGGGTTCCTAGTTGACTACGGAACCCTAAAAACAACACCAAAATAATTTTAATTTCGGAAGTCGCTGTTTCTCAATATTGTTTGTTCCTTATTGAACACCGACTTCCGAAATTAAAATTATTATGATGGGTTAAGCTCGCCTATGTACTCACATCAAATGTCCTGTTTTTTTTTTTTTTTAAATTTTTTTTTGTGTGTACTTTATAGAATAAGAATGGTTTTAGTGTTGTTTTTAGTCAAGTCGGTTATTTTTCTTTTTTATTTCACACTTTTTAGTTGCAATACACTTACAGCCAGATTAACTTTTTCTCATAACAATGCCAATTAACTCAAACCCTGCTAAGATACATTGTTTTATTATGAAGTTCCCGTGTCTACCTTCGGGCTCCATCATCATCATCAGATCAGTTCGATAGTACCTCATAGCCAAAATGCATCTCATGACAATTCTAATAAGCCCAAACACGGCTAGGATACATTGATTAATTACGGAGTTTCGGTGCCTATCTTCCGGCTCCATCATCAAGTCACTTTGATGATATAATTTTCAACATACCTATTCAGAACCATTCATTTATTTGTATTATCGTAGAGGCATAACTGCATTCATTGTGATATCTATGTGAGTATGAACTTCCGTTAGTCATTTCTGGTCTTTTTCACCAGTTCCACTTCATCAAATGTCATTTTTTAACTGTAAATGCTAATGTTTTTGATGAAAATATCAAAAGAACTATATAGTTGCCTATAATATTTGAAGAGTTCCCTCGATTTAGCCAAGATTCCATCATCAGATCCCAACTTGATGACTTATGGGACCATTTGGAAAGTATACCCTTTACAACTAAAAAAGAAGTTTTCAAATCGGTTGGCAAGCGACGAAGTTATGTGCATAAAAAATACAAATATCCGAATTGCACGATAAATAATTACATAATTATGCGAAAAAACAAGTAGGTAATAATCTTTATTAAATATTTACTATGATTTATTATGAAAGAAAGCGTGTAGCGGACAAAAATCTAAAAACCGGCCAAGTGCGAGTCGGACTCGCCCATGGAGGGTTCCGTAGCAGCAAGTAACATAATATAAAAGTTCTTGTAATGTGTTGTAACTTTGATCGATGTTTTAATAATAGTATATTTTTTTAGATTAATGACGTATTAAAAAAAAACTACTAACTAGATCTCGTTCAAACCAATTTTCCTTGGTAGTTTACATAGTAATGTACATCATATATTTTTTTTAGTTTTCCTCTTATTTTAGAAGTTAGAGGGGGGGACACACATTTTACCACTTTGGAAGTGTCTCTCGCGTAAACTGTTCAACTTAGAAAAAAATGATATTAGAAACCTCAATATCATTTTTGAAGACCTATCCATAGATACCCCACACGTATGGGTTTGATGAAAATAATTTTTTTGGGTTTCAGTTCTAAGTATGGGGACCCCCAAAATTTATTGCTCTTTTTCTATTTTTGTGTGAAAATCTTAAAGCGGTTCACAGAATACATCTACTTACTAAGTTTCAACAGTATAGCTCTTATAGTTTCGGAAAAAAGTGGCTGTGACATACGGACGGACAGACAGACAGACAGACAGACAGACAGACAGACAGACAGACAGACAGACAGACCGACCGACAGACAGACAGACAGACATGACGAATCTATAAGGGTTCCGTTTTTTGCCATTTGGCTACGGAACCCTAAAAAGAGTAAAGATAAGATAAGATAAGATTTATTTCGCAAATATGGGTACATGTGATGGTGGTACAATGTTTTAACAAAAATTTTTTACAAAAAAAAAAATAACCGACTTACTAAAAAAACACTAAAACTATCAAAATAACTTTAATTTCGGAAGTCGGTGTTAAATAACGAAGTGGCAAAACTATTACAGAAACACCGACTTCCGAAATTAAAGTTATTTTGATAGTTTTAGTGTTTTTTTTAGTAAGTTGATTTTTTTTTTGTAAAAAGTTTGTTATTTTACACTTATTAGTTGCAATACACTTACAGCCAGAGTACCTTTTTCTCATGACAATTCCAATTAACTCAAACCCTACTAGGATATATTGATTAATTACGGAGTTCCGGTGCCTATCTTCCGGCTCCATCATCATCATCAGATCACATCGAATATACCATTTTCAACATACCTATTCAGAACTATTCATTTATTTGTAACTATGTTCATTGGGAGATCTTAGTGAGTAGGTATGAACTTCCGTTGGCCATTTCTGATCTTCTTCACCAGTTCCACTTCATCAAATTTCATGTTTTGACTATAAATGCTTAAGTCTTTGATGAAAATACCAAAAGAACTATATGGTTGCCCATAATATTTGAGGAGTTCCCTCGATTTCGCCAAGATTCCATCATCAGATCCCGACTTGGTGACTATGGGACTATTTGGGAAGTATACCATTTCCAACAAAAGAAGAATTTTTCAAATCGGTTGCCAAGTGACGAAGTTATGCGCGAACATACAAAAAAAAAAAATACAAACATCCGAATTGAGAACCTCCTCCTTTTTTAGAAGTCGGTTAAAAAGAGAACAAACCATATTTTGCCAATAACAAGGCATGCAAAAGTACAAAAGTTTACCCCACATAATTATGTAGGTACATGATACATGTTTTTTATAATTAATTAAACTATTTAATTACTATTCCATACAATAAACAAAAATTAATTTAGTTCATTAGTCAAATAATTAAATGTCATGGCTATTGTATACATTCAATAAATAATATAATTCTAATAATCAGTCAATAAAATAATTTCAATATTACATATTCTCATTGTTGATTACATACAAAATAAAAATTGTCAATTAGTGTTTTTGTCCAATAAAAAATCTGCAACACTGTAATACACTTTGTCAACTTCCTTAGTCTTTTTTAGCGTTCCGTAGTCAACTAGGAACCCTTATAGTTTCGCCATGTCTGTCTGTCTGTCCGTCCTCGCTTAATCTCTGTGACCGTTAGCACTAGAAAGCTGAAATTTGGTACCAATATGTATATCAATCACGCCGAAAAAGTGGTAAAATAAAAATTGGAAAAAAAAAATTTATTAGGGTAGCCCCCTTATGTGTAAAGTGGGAACTGTTTTTTTTTTTTAAATTTCAACCCTAACGTGTGATATATTGTTGGATAGGTATTTAAAAATGAATAGGGGTTTACTAAAATCATTTTTTGATAATGTCAATAATTTCGGAAATAATCGCTCCAAAAGAAAAAACAATGTGTCCCCCCCTAACTTTTGAACCATAAGATTAGAAAATATGAAAAAAATCTGTAAAGTAGAACTTTATAAGGACTTTCTAGGAAAATTATTTTGCACTTGATGGAAAGAACAGTTTTTGTACAAAAAAGACAAAAGTGTTCTACAAAATAATTTCTGGACTAAGTTTACATAAGTGTATATGCAAGCATTTTTTTAACCTCATAAGTGGGTACACTTATTGTGATGGACGGGAAACCACGGAACCCTACACTGAGCGTGGCCCGACACGCTTTTGGCCGGTTTTTTAGGGTTCCGTAGCCAAATGGCAAAAAACGGAACCCTTATAGATTCGTCATGTCTGTCTGTCTGTCTGTCTGTCTGTCCGTCCGTATGTCACAGCCATTTTTTTCCGAAGCTATAAGAGCTATACTGTTGGAACTTTGTAAGTAAATGTATTCTGTGAACCGCATTAAGATTTTCACACAAAAATAGAAAAAAAGCAATAAATTTTGGGGGTCCCCATACTCAGAACTGAAACTCAAAAATTTTTTTTTCGTCAAACCCATGCGTGTGGGGTATCTATGGATAGGTCTTCAAAAATGATACTGAGGTTTCTAAAATCATTTTTTTCTAAACTGAATAGTTTGCGCGAGAGACACTTCCAAAGTGGTAAAATGTGTGTCCCCCCCCCTCTAACTTCTAAAATAAAAGAATAATAAAACTAAAAAAAATATATGATGTACATTACCATAAAAACTACCAACGAAAATTGGTTTGAACGAAATCCAGTAAGTAGTTTTTTTTTAAAACGTCATAAATCAAAAAAATATACTATTATTAAAAAACCGATCAAAGTTACAACACATTACAAGAACTTTTATACTATGTTACTTGCTGCTACGGAACCCTACATGGGCGAGTCCGACTCGCACTTGGCTGGTTTTTTAACATTGAAGTCGGTTATATTCTTTTTTATAAAGTTTTTTGATTTCTCCAGTAAATAGTTAAAGAATGACCTACTAATTATCGTGACAGTTAAGGTTTCGTAAATAAATACATTGCTTATTGTATTCTTATTTTATTTCTAAAGCGGTAATTATGTTTGGTGAGTAACTTAGTTTTAAGTAGGCAACTAACAGTAAAGCTACGCATGTTTTGCTTACCTGTACGGAATTGCTGCTATATTTCATATCTTTATATGTGTGTAGTCAATTGTTGGTGAGCCAAATAAATAAAATAAAATAAACCTACTGATTAAGAAACTTCAACTCCCAAGGTGAGAAGTTGACGAGCGCTGAGACAGGGCATCGTCCGCGGCTTGAAGGTGATCCCAGGGGTCGGCAGGGCCCTAACTTTCACCTTGGTTAATAGGTCAGGGAGAGCAGGGCGGGGGGAGGGTGCGGCAATACACGTACATCTCAGAAAGGACGTATGATGTATGACGCTGGAACAACCTCGCTCCACAGCAGTAAACAGTATGTGATGACACGCGAAAACGCTCTACATACTAACAGTTATTTTGTGCTAGTATTGTGATGTCCTGAAGCAATGTGTCTATCGGGTACCTAGCATACAATGACAACAATGACCCAAGCATTAGGTAAGTACGTCTGTTACAATAACCACTATGCACCGCCACAGGTATATATACCTATTGATCAGCGTATAATTGCGAGTAATCCTGCCGGATTGTCTGTAATGCCGTTGTTGTCCCCAGCTATTGATCATCACGCTACAATAAGTTGAGAGTAGCAGCAGAGCGCAATCTGTGGCCGCACGATAAGAAGCTGCTCTACTGGACATGTGAATACGTTACATCGCCTCTTCTTAAGTTTTTATGGGTAGATGTTTTTATCCCATCACAGAGTTCATTACTATTAAACAAGGGTATGAAGATCCGATGTGCTAAATTAATAATAAATAATCTTGACTTGGCTCGCGATGTTGGCGCCATGTGCGAAGTGGATAGAATAGAATAGAAGAATGAATTTGTTGGTTAGAATATTGTACAAAGTTATGTGCATTATACATTACTAGCGACCCGCCCCGGCTTCGCACGGGTGCAATGCTGATACTAAATACACTACAGAAAAACTGTGAACGTTTTATATAAAAACATAGCGGCCCGCTCCGGCTTCGCACGGGTATAAAATATATAGCCTATGTGATTAAAATCGATTCAATAGTTTTGATTTATTCATTACTGCCCGTGGCCCGCACGCGTTAAATTTGGAGTAAAACAATCCCCCTTTCCCTATACCATGAAGAGGCACGCTCTTGCCGCACCGGGCGGCCGGCCGGTACCGCCGCAAACGCAACGTCCCGCAATTTTTAAATCTGTAATATCTTCGAAAATATTCACTTAAATCATACGGTGTAAAGGGCCATATAGATCTATATTAAATGAACAATGTATTCAAGGTATTTAATTGGTTAAGGATTAATGCTGTATTGGTTAAAATCGCTTCGAAAATTAGCCATTATTTGTCGTAAAAAGTAAATGACAAAAAAAAGTTATTGTGGGTTATCCATAAGAGATAGACATATACCATCACGGACTTTTCTGTAGACTTTTTCAATGTGTACAATACTTAGTACATTATTTTGATAAAACTCGTAGGGTTCAGCCTGCGTTTGCAATGTAAGCGGAAAAAATGTAATTATTTACGACATCACATTAGAAACCTCAAAAATAACAGTACTTCTCCACTATTTAATGGATGTTATTATACATATAAACCTTCCTCTTGAATCACTCTATCTATTAAAAAAAACCGCATCAAAATCCGTTGCGTAGTTTCAAAGATTTAAGCATACAAAGGGACATAGGGACAGAGAAAGCGACTTTGTTTTATACTATGTAGTGATGATCATATTACTCTACCGTGCAGTAGTCATTGTGCCGTTAGTTGTGACGGCCAATAGCTCAAACAGCCTAGACGAACATCTGAGGAGGCTCTTGTTGGGAAATTGAATCAAGGCTCGATTCAGACAACAGTACCTACCTACTCCAAGATACGGCACCTGTTGTTAAGAGACTCCTCGCTCAAGAGCCTTGACCACCGGTAGCTTAGACCCTGATACTGATGCCGTGGTGGGTTAGTACCTACTTTTTAATTTTTTTAATGTGGTTTTTTTTGTACAAAAAGTATTTACCTTGTCATCATCATCATTAGCCTTTTTAATGTTCCCACTGCTGGGACTCAGGCCTCCTCTCTAGGAAAGGGAATGGGCCGTAATCCACCACGCGGGCCCAGTGCGGGGTGGTGGATGTCACATGTCTTCGAATTTTTGATTCTAGGACATGCCGGTTTCCTCACGATGTTTCCTTCACCGTTTTGAGAGCAGTGGTAATGAAATAATTTACACAAAGTAATGCGCCTGACAGGGTTTGAACCCGCGACCTACAACTCGTAAGTCAGAGTCATTACCACTCGGCCACCACTGCTCTCACAAAAATAAATAAATGGGATACCTAACTTTTTGTAATTAATTAGTCTATGATATACTTTGAATGATGTGATTATGATACAAGTTTAACATTTGCGCAGCGCGCGAATATCTACACCTTGAGTTGTTGGAGATAAAACCTTCTTGCAAGCTTCTTGAATTAAAGGAAAAATATGACACTTCTATTTGTCACTTGTTTTCTTGTAAGATATATTGTTCACACCGAAAATAATTAAACTAATTTGCTTTGAGCATCCAGTCATTGATTTTCATCAGAATACCCATAATTCTCGTACATGGTCCATAACGAGCCGGATAAAATATAATCTTAAGAAGATCAGCGATTATTTTCGAGAAAAAGGATAGAGATTGACTTCCACGCCGGGTGGAGGTTCATGGGTTCATTGCTGGAGAACTGGGTTGATTTCAAGCAAGTTAGTTAGTGGTGTACAGTCATAATTACGCTAATATCGTCACCCAACACTCGGGTAGTATAATATAAGTAGTCATACTAAGGTCGGTACTATTTTATTAAATTACCAATTATATTGTGTTTGTGTCCGAGTTGCAGTTGCGCATGGGCAAGATAGAGTCGTTGTATGAGCAGTATGATGAGGTACAGTTACGTCTAGAATGCATTGTTGACGACATCGACTTACAATATTCTCAGCGTTCCGAGTTGAGTCTGTTTATTATAAATCCTTATCTAGAGCCCAGAATATTCTGACTGACTACAATAAAGATAATAAATCGATGGAAAGTTGTAAAAGTACTCGTGTTAGCATAAAGAAGCCGGTTAAATTGCCAACGATTCAGTTACCAAAGTTTAGCGGATTATATTGTAATTGACTTGAATTCCGCGACACCTTTACTAGCCTAATTCATTGTAATGATGACATAGACGCAATCAATAAGTTTCACTACTTGCGAGCATCACTTGAGGGAACAGCTGCTATAGTTATCAAATCCATTGAGTTTTCTTCAAGTAATTACTCTGAGGCATGATCATTGTTATGTGATCGGTTTGACAACAAAAGATTACTGGTTTAGAATCATATAAGTTCATTATTTACTATTGAATCAATCACAAAAGAATCTTCTGTTGCCATAAAGAATTTGATCGATCAGTTAAATAAAAACTTACGAGTTTTGTCTGCGGGTACGAAACTTGCGACGGGCGGAACGACGGCGAGGCGGTGCGACGGCGATGTAATCAAATGCATTAGAAAAACTTAAGCGCTGTGTACGAAACGGGCGATGGCGGAGCGGCGCGATCGAGCGATGCACGGGCGGCGGGCGGTAGAGCGGTGGCGGCGCGGAGCGACGGGAACAAACTACATAGTCTGGTTTCGCCGCTCGCGCTGGTACATAGTGTTGCATTTTTATCACATTAATATAATATTATAATATGGAAATTATGGAAATTGACAATGAGGAGTGAATATCGTTTATTTTATCAAAACCAGCTATCTATATGGCACAGTAAAAACGTACACCATAAAAACAAAAGAGTTATAAAAGTGTTGGGAAGCTGTAAAATTTTTCTGTAAAACATAATCGAATGTCTCTATACTCATTCTTGTGTAATTATAGAACTTTCTTGAATGAAAACGTAGCTCGTAATAAAGTGTAGAAAATTCTCCCAAACTGCGTCGTCGTTGATTTATTGGATGAACACCATCTCTAGGTAACAAAAATTCTCTCATTAGGAGACTGGGCTCCAATAGTTCTCTTCACGGAACTGTAAAAACAGTGGAAGAAGTAAGTAAGCGTGGCACTGTCGCCGCTAGTAAGAATCGCGTAGCGCACTTGCTGTTCAAGCGCCCTCATTCTCTAACTAGACTGCGCAACATAATTTTTAACAAAAAATAATATTAAAATGCCTTATTGTCCCTGTAGGACCTCTGTCCACTGTAATGTTCTCGTACAAACACTGGCTCGCTCGCAAGCGCACGCGCACGTGTACTCTCGCTCACAGCGCAGTCGTAACTCCGTGGCTGACATAAGCGTCGCTTGACCGAGATAGCGTATATCTATATTTAAGTATAGATACTCCTAATACAAACACTACATCCCTTTCATGTTCAAAAATATTTATTTGAGATTAAAAGGAAACTATAAAAAATTCGAAGCAAAGGTACAGTAAAGAAAATATATCCTTCCACATCGATTTAAACTTTTGATTAACAGCTGATCCTTAATTCTCATCTCCGTTATTTTAAACAAATCTTTAAATGGATCTAGCTTAGTTTACTTGCTCTGCCCGTTTATAATCATTAGGAAGTCTCAGATTGAAGAAAAAAAATTTTTTTTTCTTATCCTGATTAAACCTACACTTTTTTTTTTTTTTTTTTTTAGGTTACTACGTACTCTATATTGCGTAACGCATCATTTATCATGGCACTTAAATTAACCTCGGGGTTCTACATCCTCTGTAACTGTACAGCCAATCGTGAGTTGGACTTCGCCTAATGGACCCTACCACAAATGGTCCCTGGTCTCTACAGTCGCTATTAGCATTGGTTCTAGCACGAACATCTCATATTTGTCCTCCTCATTCACACGGGTTTGTCCCGTCGCGATGAAAGTGTTAGACAATGTTACTTGAATCACAGAACTCTAAATTATTTAGATGAGACTACCAGTAATTTTAATCAAAACCTTCAATGTTTCAGTGTCGTTACCAATTACCAGAGAGTTATTTTTAGCTTTACCTTCTGACTAACTTCCAACTGACGGTAAATTAACTTTATGATCACGCAATGAGATACAGTTTCGCGATAAGAAGTCACGTATGGCACTACTACAGGACGTACGCTTAGGGTCCAGTCATATCTTATGGTTTCACCCGTTTGAGGTAGCCCGCTAACTGGTATCAGTATGAAATTCTACGACTAGGTACTTGCGAGTCTCAATTCATTAAATCCCAAGCAAACGCCGGCGCCCGCGCACTCACCGTCCCTCCACTGTGCCCCCAATTGACACGATCGAAAGGTTAAATCATAAAACCCGACTCTTTCATAAAAATTAAATTATTTCTTATTCAATTTTTTGTGGCGCAGTTGCCAAAAAATAAACTTTACCACACGTCAAATCGTCTTTAGAACGGCCCCATACTCGAGAAAACTTAGGTAAAAACCACCAGGAGTAAGCTACTAGACCTATAAACTGTTCTAACTGAGCTACGATAAAAAGTAGGGGCAGAGTCGAATGTACGTTATCTGTTTTCTGCTAATAGGTCCTATTTCTTCTAACTTCACCACTTGACTTTATTTCATATCCTAGCAACACGAGTTGCATTATCAAAACAACCCTTTTTTTTTTACTTTTCCAAATCTAACGAAAATCCGGCTGTAGACAACGATTTTTTAAAACTACATTAAGTCTCCCGACGTCTCTCTTAATAGTTTATCAGCGAATCATTAAGCCAAATGCCTAGTCACGCCAACTATATTCACCTGTACTCTGTTCGAACATAATCATTTTGACTCAGTGGCATCAATTTGTTTTCAAAATAAACGGCTAATCAATAATTTAATATTATTCCAGTTGGCTATAAACTCTAGCCTGTTTTAGTAAGATTACCAACATAATACATCGCTCGGTCAACCTGACAATATTATTGCAAATTGCTCTGAACGTTGAATCTTCTATTTACTCTTTTACAGATCATAGTTTAAGTCAGTGATATAAGTTATTTACTACGGACCACAACATTAAATTTTATTTGATATCAGTAACAATCACAGCTTGTAACTAAAACTGAGGGTACATTTAATTTACTCCTTCAACTTTTTTAGTTACTATTTTAAATTCTAAAAAAAATCATTTTAGTAAAACAATTTTTTAGTTTGTTTTCCGACATATCAATATCTAAAAATCATGACAATTTGAAATAGATTGTTTACTTAGTTTCGTATCAACTTTTAATTTCATTTAAAACGAGCAACTTTGAACTACCAGCACACTAATTTTATTCCCTTTATAATTTTACCAAAAAGACACCCAAAGAAACCGTAGTCCAAAGACTAGTTTCTTCTGAACGCGAGAATAGTATAGAAAACCAGCTGATTCGGCAAATATTGTTTTGTCGTATAAATGTTTCTAATGAATATTATGGTAGTCCAATAAAATATAAATATTATGATTTCCTACCTAGCCGACTACTCCTGCCTAACTAACAACTACCTTAAGCTACCTAAATAACACTGAACTACTCGGTCAAATAATATTTACACGCAACAATTCATCTACCCTAGAACGTGGTATCTTCATTTCGAATACGTCCTTCATATAGCTGGTCTGCGTGTTCCTTGTTTCCGGGACAGTCTGCTGGGCGTACCCACATATTCCGCTTGGTAGCTTGCGTTTGATAGGTACACATGTTGAAAATGCTGTCTATACCTCACCTTTTTTGCTCCATTACACACACATACTCGTACATTACCATGGATATCGATATCTATGTACATTACATTATTTTTTTAATTATTCACTTTGCTTATTATTTTATGCCTATTAACTTTATGTATTTATCTACATTTCACTCAAAACCATCTGAGCGTCCGAATATCACCACAAGGATCCAGCATAATATCAGCGTCAGGTACTTTTGCCTGACACATGCTGAGCTAGACTCCCATTGGTGCAGCGCGACATGCACACCGCACTATGGGTCTATATTGCTATTTCTCTTTTTTTTTTCTTGGTACCTACATGTGTTATTTTTTTTTTCTTTCTTTTGTTGTTGTCTATTTGCTTAGTTTTTTATAATCTGTGTGCTTTATGTATTTTGGTGCATGTTTTGTGCTGTAGCCAATAAAGGATTTATCTATCAAAGGATTTATCTATCTATCTACCCGCTCACGCATTATTTTTATTGTTCCGCGCTAGACCGCTATGGTCGTCTTTTACAAAGATGAGTTAATTAAACGGATAAGGTCACTTTATGTGACACGCGTTTGTAGCATACCGATAATAAAATAGTTCAATTTCGATTTAACGCAGAAATAATCGCAGATTAATATTCCAGGGATACGTCAATGTCAACAATGTCAAAATTATCTACGGAGAAATAAGCACTGTCATAAAAGAAATCGTAACAGTATCTATTAGATCTGCCAACGCGCGACGATAGTTGAAATTACAATTGCTTACGTCGTGAAAATTGGCAATTTTTTAAAATGTATCGCGATCATACTAACTGAACTGAGTCCTTACAACAATACCTCCGGTCTAACTTATTGCCCAAATGGAGTATTTCGGGCGTTAGCAAATTGATGATAAATCGACTTCAGGAGGTCTATTGTTATTTACTTATTATTTGTCCAATGGGTGTTTTACAATGTTCGTATTTAATTATTTATTATTTTATTTTTATATTGAACCTCCGTGAATATGACCGTGGCATCACCGCGGGCCCTAACGGAATACCAGCGCTGCGTTATTTATCTTTTTAAATATCGCAGCATATGCTGAGTTAGGCGCCCTTTTGGCCTTGCACAGTTTTTAAAGTGTTTCCTATTATTTATATTATCGGATTCTACTGTATGTGTGAGGTACGAATAAAAGTTTTTTCTTTCTTTCTTTTTCTTTCTATTGTGGCAACTTGAAAAGTCATTTCTAAACTGTACCCTGCTGTCAATGACAAGTGTATAGTATACAGGAGAACATGAACATTTAATTCTCGCGAGCAAAATATTTCCAATTGAATGGAGATCTTTAAATCACAAAAGTTCCAATTTAATGGATGGTTTTAGATCGCAGTATTTCCAATTTAATGGAGATCTTAAACCCACGAAAGTTCCAATTTAATGGATATTTAAAGATCACAGTAATTTCCAATTTAATGGAGATCTTTAAATCACAAAAGTTCCAATTTAATGGTTGTTTTAAGATCGCAAGTATTTCCAATTTAATGGAGATCTTAAAACCACAAAGGACTTTTTTTTTCACACAACGCCATCCAGTCCCAAGCCAAGCAGAGCTCGTGTCATGGGCACCAGACGATCGACAAACACACCCATTCACCTTGGAGGTGAATCACACACACCTCGCGTCCATCACACAAACACTCGCCAACGAGGCGGGGATCGAACCCACGACCAACAGGCCCGTCCATTACAAGTACAAATATTAGAATTCAAATTATATCAGTTAATTATTCAAGCAGTGAAGAATATGTTTCCTTGTTCTAAGTGCTCCACAACGCAACCACTATTGCAACTTTGTACACCATATTTATTTTGCCATCACGTTGTTTTATATTTCCAAGCCCAGAAACGGACCATACGTACAGTGTACATCCGCTACAATGTAGCTACATATCTCAAACAACATAACGTCTTCACGAAGGTATACAAAACAAAACGTTGTGGATTATAGAAAAATAACCGTAGGTATGTACTCGTACCTACAAAGTTGAAAGGCGTATATTATGTAGGTTGATATCCAAGAAGCTGCTTTTCCACTCACCCATCGCAAACATCGAGCATGGTTTAAAAGCCAGTTGCTTCATCAAACGCAATCCAGCGCGATGCTTGACGAAAAGGCAACGTGATAATACCTGAATACTCTGTAATAGTAATTCCGTGATTTACTCGAAAATTCCACAAAACTTGTTCCAGCAAATGCGTGTTTTTTTTTTTTCCTTAAAAGTTTTGAAAAACATTGTCACCATTTAGAATCTTGATAAAATTTGCTAGGCCTTTATGTTGTATTTCTTATTTTACTTTTCACTTGTGAGCAAATTATGAAGTGTCAAAGCCCATGCAAAATAGCAGATTTTCAGAGGTCTTAACTGGATTTGATTTGAATTTGTTTTTATTAGATTTGACCGCTCTTAAGCGGTTGTACGAAAAACAGTGAAAATGCATGGGATGCATCCCCTTAAGAAAACGTTACGAGTATTGTTGCTACCAGTCATAAAATGTAGGTACTTTCCTTTCCTTCTTTTGATTTAAATAATTATAAAATACTGAACATACCTTTTTACTCGTCGCCAAATGTAGGACCTCTGTCCACTGTAATGTTCTCGTACAAACACTGGCTCGCTCGCAAGCGCACGCGCACGTGTACTCTCGCTCACAGCGCAGTCGTAACTCCGTGGCTGACATAAGCGTCGCTTGACCGAGATAGCGTATATCTATATTTAAGTATAGATACTCCTAATACAAACACTACAGTCCCAAACTGTACTTTAAAAACCATAGTCAGACTAAAAATCTAACTCATGGAGGTGTATCATACCACCGAAAAGTATTATTTTCGGATTTATTTTAATAAAATGAAAAAATAAAATTACGTGAAACATTGCGCAGGATATACAAACAAAACTAGTCCTTAGTGACATCAAAACAAAGTTGATTTTCTTTTCTCGGTTATTAGCTTTTCTGGAATATTCGTTAGTCTACCTATACTTTTGACGCTGTCCAAATAGTGGTGACTTTATTTATTTATTTATTTATTTATTATAATCTTTATTGTACACCAAATAAACAAAAATACAGGACAAACATTTAAAAGAATAAGTGCACAATGGGCGGTCTTATCGCACAGGGCGATCTCTTACAGACAACCTTTGGATGTACTGAGAGAAAGGAGATAGATTAAGGGTTGTCAGTGTACAAACATCAGATATAATACTAACAAGATACATTAACACAAATACATACCTACATACAAAAAAATATACTAATAAATATCAAATATATAGTTGAACCAGGAGAAGAAAATATATCAAAGAGAAAGGTAATGCTCCTTCACCATCTTTTTAAATGTTAGTAGCGTTTGAGCACGCCTTACTTCTACGGGTAACGCATTCCACAAACGTGCAGCTTGAATTGTGAAAGATTTGTCAACGAAGGTAGTGGAATGCGCGCGAATACTTAATTTTAGGTTTTCCGATGATCTCAAGGACCTACTATGTGTGTCACTAAGGAACTGAAAACGTTCTTTCAGATAAAACGGGGTACAAGGATTAAATAGCACATTATAAAGCAAAGAAAGTATATGGGCGTTCCGCTACACTTAACAATAAAATCAATCGATATGTATAATATGTATTACATTGCCTTTTTAAAATATATATTATAGTTTAATAGTTTTTGTAAGTAATATAGGGTATCTCAGTAAGAGTGCACTTTTACATTTTAAAATAAAAACAAGTATTTTATGATTGAGTTGTGATATTTTTATTGTATTGTAAAGAAGTCATATTCCGATTAAGTATGGCATAAAATATCCGGCAAATGACTCCCACGGCTCAAGTCTTTTGCACAGAGATGTGGCTGTATCTCACCGATGACGCGATGGTTTTCCAATTTGAGCTCAGGAATTGTTCCGGGTTTATTCGCATAAACCCGAGATTTCACAAGACCCCATAGGAAAAAATCACACGACGTTAAATTGCACGATCTTGGTGGCCAGTTGACATCAGAATTTCGTGAGATAATTAATTGTTCTGGAAATCGTTGCTGCAATAAGTCGATTGTTTCATGGGCGGTGTGGCAGGTAGCGCCGTCCTGCTGAAACCACATGTTGTCCAGATTCACGCCATCCAGTTGAGGCCACAAGAAGTCCGTTATTATATTCCTGTAACTTACTGTAAGCGTAACTTTCTCCATTTTTGTAATGAGTTTTCACAATTATAACGCGTTGTTCTTTCGAAAAGCGCTCCATTTTTAACAATCGGAATAAACAGAGGTGACAGCTGTCAAATTTCAGAGTTGCCACTTGCATGAGAAAAAAAAGATTCCAATTTTAAAAAGTGCACTCTTACTGAGACACCCTGTATAATACAGATAATTATTAAATTAATAAATATAATAAAATAAAAATTGTAGTATGATATTATTTTGTGATGAATTTTAAATAAATTTAGTTAAAGATTTAGGAACAACATAGGGCGTTTGAATTACACTTAACATTTTTATGTTTAGCAGTGGGCGATGACGATGATTTCAGCTGAGATGATGATAATGCAAATAAAAAAAGAGAAAAACTCAAATTATGCCTTATCACATTGTTTGGTCAAGGAAAAGATTGAAAGAAATACTTAGTGAGAATTAGGAATTTGGCATGAAATATATTAGAAGTGATTTTAAAAGGAACAGACGGAAAAAAATAACAGAGGGAATCAATGTCCCCTAATCCTTCGAACCTGGACCTTTTTAGGGGGTTGTAAAGGCGTTGCCTGCCCTCCTCGACGCCCGGTGTGCCTGATACAGCGCGGGAAAGAACTCTTCACTCTTTCTCTTTCCGTAGCCTCCTTTTGCGAGATGAAATTTTCGCATAAGGTGATCAGCCCCTTGGGACAAGACAGAGCAAAGACAATTCAAGTCAAATTTGGCAGAGTCAAGAATCTGCACTGTCGAGTATGGACTGAACCACAGCCTAGGTTTGGCGGCCTACCCACCTACACGCACAAGATGATTTGGGAATACATTCATCGTGCGTACAGCTAAGAAGTAGAATTCCCTGCCAGACTCTTTAAGTTAAGAGTGAATAGGCTACCTCTAGATAAGGGCGCACCATCGGCGGTGTGACAACGGTATACTGGTAGCGTGACAGCTTGTCGCGAGTGAACTGGACCTGCTGAGTGTGTGTACCGACTGGCGCGGTGTTCACGCGAGCGTCGATGAACGTTCGAGGCGGGCGCGGCGTGTCTCCGGTGCGGCACGATGCGGTGCGCTCCCGCCGGCCACTCTCTGATATTGGCTCTCGGCACTACTATACTCTCAGAGGCTGAGCCATTCGTATTCATAACTGAAGCTGCCAGATTGAATCTTAATACGAGATAAATTAATTCTTTGTATGGTCGTGTTTCATAAGTTCAAGTCTTTTTATTGGAACGAACATTTTGTACGTACAAATGTAATTCACAATTTTATGATCGTGTGACTTCTACAAACTACAATGTATTGTTGAAGCATAAAAGTATGTTTGAGCATAAATAGCAAACCTTTCAGCTATATTGCATTTTATTATTTACTACTTTATTTGGCTATACATATAATACGAAGCGACCACGTACGTGGTCATGTGGCCGCTTCGCATAAGACGTGCAGTTCAAACTAAAACAAAAGTAAAAAAACAAAAAACGGTAAGTCCGTTAGGTTTTATTATCCGAATGTTAGTGGCGAAGCTATGGAAGTACTGGCTCTCTCTAAGTTGTTTATCAAGCAGCTAGGTATCAAAGTAATCAACAGCGCAAAAGATATTGTCATTCAGATCCACATTCTCTCACCGAAATGTGTAAATGTGTTTTAAATAAAGTTCTATATCGCTATCTTCGTCTGGTCGTATCTCAGTGTAAACTGACTCTAAAACAATTTATTCTAAGTAACAAGTGTCGTTCGATGAAGTAAATCTGTGAAAAGAATTGCCTGGAGTAGATATTCTCTCGGTAAAGGCACTTTTGTTCGCGGTGCCTGTCAAGAGCGCGCGAAGCCGCCGGAGTAGACAAGCGGTGGGCGAGAGGCTGCGCGGAGAGCGGCGCTGGCGTGAGCGAGCGTGCTGGGACAACACACGGGAGCACACGAACTGGGCAATACTTGTCTGGGATCTACTGCAGTGTGTACCACCGCGATCATTTCTGCCCAATCACTTTTAAAAAAAAATTGCCTTGAATATTGCTGCGCGGTGCGCGCCAAACCAAACCTTTTGAAGTTTTCGTTTCCAGTGCAAGCAAAAATAAACTTAGCAGTGGTCAGGCGGAAGTATTTTTGATGGTACATTTTTTTTTTTGTTTTTGTGAATATCATCCAATGACATCTCCGCGCCTGGAGCGGAGTGGGAGATAGTGTATAATTGGGAATCAAACGAGCTTACCTGTTAAGCGAAGTCTTGATTCTAATTTTATGAGCGCCGTCACTGAAATGTAATTTCTTATTTTACATGTAGTAATACTTCCTTCTAGAGATAAATACGTGAAGTTTAGATATTTAAAAAATATAAAGCTAAAAACCCTTGTATCTAGACCCCATTTGTCGAACTGTCACTTATTTTAGAGATTATCGGAGCAGGAAGCAGTCTTTTGGACAGGCTTGTTCCCACATACTTACATTCACTGTTTTCCTGCAAGGGTACCTGTGAGTTAGATAAGGATACTTATTGCAGCTTTTGGGCTACTAAAACTAGTGGCGGGTGGGTAATTACATTTAAGTGTCGTCGCTCATAAAATTAGAATCAAGACTTCGCTTAAGGCGCATAGTTCCTTGAACCATCTGACCGAAATTATGTGAACGCAACTCTCGCACTCGCCTACGCGGCACTACGCAAATCTGTGCATTTATTTGCAGCAATCCATTTTATCTGCGAGATATTGATTGATTTACATATGCAAAGTTCACTTTGAAGGATATTTAACCACCAATTTTTATGTGTAAAAATGTTTCTAAAGGCCTTGGAGCCGTTACGAAGGAGTAGGGAAAAGTTGCGAAATTGTTAAATTTTTATTTTTGACAAAAGTATTAATTGCATGAAAAAATCAAATGTTGATATTATTGTTCATGAATCTACAATAAACATATATTTTTTTCAAACCAATTAAACAAGCCGTTACGGAGGAGTAGGCCTCAGAAAATCACTGTTTTATGGCACTTTTCGGGCGCTTGGCCCTTAACAGATAAACTCGTTTGATTCCCAATTTTATTTCACGCCGACACTGAAATTTAATTTATTATTTTACATGTAGATGTTTAGAGTTTGCTGCAATAATTAATTGTTACGCTATTATTAGTAATGGTAGATACTATCAACTCAAATGCAGTTTCTCTTTTATAGTAATTTATGAGTTGATTTACTGAGAGGCTGCTAAGATATGTCTAACTTATCCGTTGTGTGAGGCATCCTCAAATTGTTGTAGTATATATTTGATTCATTGGTAACTGATTTAGATGTGAGACATGTTATCTTTAACGAGGGTAGTTATTATTATTCTTAATAAAAGTCACTCGTGTTTTATCAGTTTGCTTTTGAAGGTATTCCCAAGCAGCACGACAGGCTGTATAGAAGCTGTATTTTAGTTTTATTGTATTCCACAGGCTATATAGTGAGGCTGTACAAGGGCTGTATAAGCGCTTATACAACCTCTATAAGTAAAAATTGGGCCCCTTGTTATACAGCCTTATGCATTATTATAGCTGTATAGTTGCTGTATAGCTAAAAAATAGGCTGTACTAATAGCTGTATAAGAGCTGTAGTATGGTGTTGAAGAAAACCATAGGCATATAGTTATTCTCTTATAAGTTTCTTAAAAAGATAATAGTTCTTCATTGGTTTTTTATGAGAATTACAATGTGAAATTTATGAAAACAAACCGCTTATTCTTTTTAGTTATATGATATGGTGGGCCGCCAATTTACTGTGAAGTTATAAGTCAAGATAAATGTTGGACTTTAGGTAGTGATAATTGTAGATTCAACGTGCCGATTTATTTTTACTATGAAATAGTGCATAGTTTTGTGGAAAAATATTCACGCGCCCGCGAAATACTGAAGAATTCACGAGGAATATTACCAAAACAAGTAAGTAAGTTTATGGTTTTGAGGTTAGAATCATAAGATTTTTAAATAATACTGTACAACAGGTATCACTTATGATTTATTTATCTGAAAATCATAACTATAACTTCAGCAATACTCAAAATAATGTAAGAAGTCATATTTTCTTTTGTTGTTATTTGTTCGAAAATGGCGACAGATTTTATACAGCGTATAAGATATCTGGAGAGTATTATAGATTCCGTGGTTTTACTACGCACTTTCTGGATTCCATTACACAGCTTTTACCCTTTAATAGCCGTTAAAATATAATATTTTTATTATATAGGCTGTACATCAGTTTTCAGCAAATAAATTATACAGCCTTTTAGGGTTATGTGTTAAATGTCAGTAATACAGATTAAAGCTGTATTACAGAATTCATTTATTATTATAGTTCTATAAAATCATATTTGACAGAAGTTATGAAACTATTACACTGACAAGAGTGTACAGTTACGCATTAATAATAAGCTTTAGAAAGTAGTTTTAATATACCATTATACAGAAACAAGTATAAAGTGATATCATTTTATAACTTATAGCTGTAGTAAGTAAGTGATCACATGCAAAATACAGCCTCTATGCAGCTTGAAGGATAACATTAGATTGAAGTGTCAAAAAATGCTTAGGGTTTTAAAGTGGAGTTCAAATATTCTGTTTTAAAGCCTTAAGTTTACACGGAGTATTTTATAAAAACTTAGTACAGCTTTAGCTGTATAATAACGGTTTAATCACTTTTATAAGTAAATAATCTTTTCTTGACACCTTTATGGGTCACCAGTAGAACTCTAAGTTCTAATGGTGCTGTATATTTGATGTCGGCAACGCTTGCGTGCTGCTTGGGTTATCATTACTGTTGAATACTTTACTTCTTGGTAATTAGTACGGTCATCGTTATATCTAGTCGTTGATGTCTGTTATATTACAAGGTTTATACAATTAAATGCAGTCGGACAAAAATTACTTGGTTTTATATTAGTGCTGTTCCTATTTAGCACAGCGACAATTTGTTAAAGTTTGTTGAAGCACAGTAATCTCATTAGTTATTTTTATTGTGTTATTGTGATGTTTTACTATTTAGGCGTGATAAGCTGTTTTGATGTTAGGGTTGTTTTATAGCAGTCATTTGTTGCAAGTCCAATCTACATTGTGAAATAAGGAAGGGCTATGATCTTCTCGTGTTCTGGAAAAACACTCATTGCGGAATATTACAGCAGAATCAAATGTTACAGAAAGTAGAGAAATTACATTACATTTTTCATATATTTAGCCTTGCCTTACATTAGACAATGCAATTAGGTGCGTCTATTATACATTGCAGCTCATTCATAGTTTTCTGTTTTAAAGATAATAAAGTCTATTCATCTCTAAGTTATATTTGTGTTAACATTGTAGTGAATGGTATGAAAGTATAGCTTACCAATTTTATTATTATTATTATTATTTATTTTGTACTGCATGATAAAGATAGTAGGTATACCTACATTTGTTTCAGCATGTAGGTATGTGTAAATTTGTAAATATGCTTACACTTGTTAGTAGTTGTATGCTGATCTATTTAAATTTACGAAAATTTTATGCCTATGAAGGCAATTTTATGTCATTTATTCATGCCTCCCAAAATGGAAGTCAATGCGATTGTTTTGCTCTGTCAGTATAGCATTTTTATGTCACAGTTTAGAGGGGTTCATGTAGTGTCGACAGACTTAACTAAACTTCCTACTAGGGATTAGGTATCTAGAGAAGTTGTAAGGTCACTGACCTTTCGCGGTAGCCTCTGTAGGACTGGTTGGTCTCTGGGATGCAATTCCTCCCCCCTACCCTTTTTTACTTCTTTTATATGTCATTTTACTTGTGTGTTGGTAAGTTTAGTTTTGATGGTAAGTACTATTAATTCAAATGTGATAAGTCACTGCCTCAAGTAACTACATTTTGACCATTCAGTACCATTGTTTTTTTTTTGTAATAACGATGAAATAAAATACGTTTATTCTACCTAAATAAACACGAAATAAAAGTATCAAAGAAACCAAATTAATTGGCTGTGGCGCACGTGTGAACTGGGCATACGCTTGTGTTACACAGTTACACCATAGACATATTATGTTAGTTACTCTAGGTTGTCTATTGCATTTCTGACACCGTTTGACAGTCTGCCTTCTCTCAATGGTTTTGGGTTGGCTTCTAGTCCAACAACTAGATACAGGCAGCAGGTAGGTGGTGCTAGGTACAGCGGAATTACTTATGATAATTTTGAATATCTCTTATTTCTTAGCATTTTATGCTTAGAAGACTTTATGATTTAAATTACAGACCGTGTGCGGCTTACCACCTCATAGTGGTTTGGAATATCTCGTATTCATTAGCATTTTATGCTTAGAAAAGTTTATGATTTCATTGACTGACAGTGTGCAGCTTACCACCTCATAGTGGTTTGGAATATCTCGTATTCGCTAAGAGTGCTATGTTTTGTATGTTTGTAGCGATCTACACATAGGTGTACCTACTGCTTTGTACACAGATGGGTAATTTTGAACTTGGCCTTCCCGAAGCCTTTTTAGGTACTGATAAAGTAGGAGCACGCCAAACTTAGTTTTTTTCCCTATTTCCGTTCTTTAGATTAGGTAAAGCATGGGACTCACCTGTTATGACGGATTCATACCAGAGTAGCACCGTGAAAAGACGCCGCTAAGAGTATCGCGTACTATCTGGTAGGTCACAATCAGTTTAGCGCGTGAATACGACGTCGCTAATGGTATCTCGTACCCTGATTGGAGATTGAACAAGGTTTCAACTCGCAAGTACTTAGCTGCAGTGTTCACTATGATCACCTAGTGCTTGGAACAGGCACAGTGAGGATCGCGTCCTCGGTGACCAGTTTCACCAGTTTCAGGTGGCCTTTCTCACGCCTTGAGCGAAAGTTTTAGGGTATAAATCCAACTTGTCTAGATATCGGAAGAGATTCTACTCCTTCCTTGATGTGTTTATCGTGGCATTCTTCGTCCTGTGTGAATGTAGATTCCAGGCTTCGACAGACTTCAGCGTTGAAATCCGTTAATGTACAAAACACTTTGTAGTATTACTTTGGATTTTGTTAATTTGCTAAAGAAATACGGTTTTATGAATTTTAAAAGCATAATTAGACAGGAGAAAATCTAAATAAAATAACTCGCGTTATTTTACCCGCGAAGAAAATAAGTGACATTTCGACAAATGGAGTCTAATTACAAGGGTTTTTAGCTTTATATTTTTTAAATATCTAAACTTTGCGTATTTATCCCTAGAAGGAAGTATTACTACATGTAAAATAATAAATTACATTTCAGTGTCAGCGCGAAATAAAATGGCATTGTTGTGTTGCTGTTAGTAAGCGGTGCAATGTTTCATAAATATACAAGAGCTCAACACGAGTCGAGACTCTCGAGACACAACATTTAAAGTGACAACGGTCGAAACTTTTCATTAGTTAATAGGTACATCATGTCGCTTAAGAGGGAACATTTTGACCTGCATATAATTTGTCGAAGCGTGATCCCTATAAAGTCAGAGTGTAAGGACAGACACAGTCGCGCCCTGCGCGGCTCTAGTCGCTCCGACCGCTCCGACCGCTCCAGCTCTCAGTAGACCAACTTCTGACAACCGCCGATATTTATGACGCCCCAAGTTAGCGATTCTTTAAGATCTCCCGAGAATAGAGAGGCTTACAATTAAATTTTGTTGTTGTTTCAAAGTAAAATTAAGTTTAATTAATTTGATAATGCATCAAAGATGTTTTGTAAAAACTTACTGCTCAGCCATAATTAATATTAACTTTTAATTAATAGCAAATTAGAAAATATGAACGCGCTGAGTAATTGCCAAGTGCACAGTTTGGCAGACTTGAAAAATCGTACATTTTTATCAAGTAGGCACTTTGTGTTCATACGTAATGTTATTAGACCAGTGTCGATAATTTTTGAAACAAAAAAAACGAATAGTAGGATGAAACCCATCACAAAAGGAGGAGAATATTATAAAAATGAAAGGAAAAATAATTTACGGGCGATCTGAGGTCGGGAAGGGGGTGGGGGTGACTTTTTAAGGGGAAAAAACGGTTTTTCTCGATTTCCGGCAAAACTAAAAGTCCTATGGAAAAAAGTCAAATGGCAAAGTTGTAGGTAATAAAAAGATCTAAAACTTTTGCATTAACACTTTTTTCACATAACCTCAAAATTTATGTGAAAAATTCAAAAAACCATGTTTTTGGTTTTTTATTTTTATCTCTTTCAAAAAACAATATTTTATCACGAAATTTGGTGAAAACTTACCTTTTTATGTCCCAAATACGCTGTAATTTATTTGATTAGAAATATTTATTTTTTCACCTTATTTTGAATAAATATCGAAAAATCACCCTAATTTTCAATCGAAAAATCACCCGTCAAAATATCTTTTTTTTTCAAAAAGTTTATATGGTGTCTGTTCGTTGAAATCTCTACTTTCCGATGGTGAAAAAAAAATATATGTTACCATAGTAAATCTTCTCAGCAAATGCAAAAAACCGAAAAAAACTCGAATTCGAATTTTTTTTTTCAATTATTATATTGAATGTAGAGCTATTTATTAAAATTTACACTTTAATTACTCGAAAAACGTAAAATTACATGTTACATAGATAACGAAAAAAATTGCAAATCAAAATATAGTACTATAATTAACAAACAAATAAGTTGATAAAATTAATACTTAATAAGACGTCTACAATATTTGGAGAAAGGAGTCGAATCTTCTTTAAGTTATATGCGTAGATGCCTATTTATAACTATTTTTAGATAACTTATATTTATCTGAGTGACCTACGAAAAATTTTAGCCCATCAAAAGGTATTTCATAGAGGAGTGGGGAAGGGGCTAGGCGGGTCCGGGTCTTACTACATACATACCTAATATATTATTTCGTAGCAGCTGTAACAACCGTTAGCTTAGCCAGTATTCGAAATACAGTATAGTATACAACATCGTTTAAAAAAATACACGTGCACGTTGAGTTTCTTGAAGATAATTGTGACAAGTTTACAAAAAAACTAAGAAGATTAAAAAAATAATAATCTCCTTTATTTTGCACAAACAAACTTAGTTACTCCCATAAGATATATAAAATACACATCGTAAATATATTGTTACTAACTAACTTTTGGCCGATTTTCATATATATATTATACATTTCAAATATATTTCAGATATATTCAATTTTTTTATTTTATTTTTAGCTATTTTTTTATGTCTTTTAGGATATATTTTGAATGTATCTAAAATATATTTAAAATATATGAAATATATATGAAAATAGGCCATAAGTTAGTTATTAAAAATATATTTACGATATGTATTTTATATATTTATATATTTTATGGGAGTAACTAAGTTTGTTTGTGAAAAATAAAGGAGATCATTATTTTTTTAATCTTCTTAGTTTTTTTGTAAACTTGTCATAATTATCTTCAAGAAACTCAACGTGCACGTGTATTTTTATAAACGATGTTGTATAATATACTGTATTTCGAATACTGGCTAGGCTAACGGTTGTTACAGCTGCTACGAAATATTAGGTATGTATGTAGTAAGACCCGGACCCGCCTAGCCCCTTCCCCACTCCTCTATGAAATACCTTTTGATGGGCTAAAATTTTTCGTAGGTCACTCAGATAAATATAAGTTATCTAAAAATAGTTATAAATAGGCATCTACGCATATAACTTAAAGAAGATTCGACTCCTTTCTCCAAATATTGTAGACGTCTTATTAAGTATTAATTTTATCAACTTATTTGTTTGTTAATTATAGTACTATATTTTGATTTGCAATTTTTTTGGTTATCTATGTAACATGTAACTTTACGTTTTCGAGTAATTAAAGTGTAAATTTTGATAAATAGCTCTACATTCAATATAATAATTGAAAAAAAATTTCGAATTTGAATTTTTTTCGGTTTTTTGCATTTGCTGAGAAGATTTACTATGGTAACATATATATTTTTTTTCACCATCGGAAAGTAGAGATTTCAACGAACAGACACCATATAAACTTTTTGAAAAAAAAAGATATTTTGACGGGTGATTTTTCGATTGAAAATTAGGGTGATTTTTCGATATTTATTCAAAATAAGGTGAAAAAATAAATATTTCTAATCAAATAAATTACAGCGTATTTGGGACATAAAAAGGTAAGTTTTCACCAAATTTCGTGATAAAATATTGTTTTTTGAAAGAGATAAAAATAAAAAACCAAAAACATGGTTTTTTGAATTTTTCACATAAATTTTGAGGTTATGTGAAAAAAGTGTTAATGCAAAAGTTTTAGATCTTTTTATTACCTACAACTTTGCCATTTGACTTTTTTCCATAGGACTTCTAGTTTTGCCGGAAATCGAGAAAAACCGTTTTTTCCCCTTAAAAAGTCACCCCCACCCCCTTCCCGACCTCAGATCGCCCGTAAATTATTTTTCCTTTCATTTTTATAATATTCTCCTCCTTTTGTAATGGGTTTCATCCTACTATTATTATTTTTCACTTTTTATTATTTTTGAAGGCATCTACACTGGTCTATATCTATAGTATATTAATATAAAGTGGTAAAGTTTTTTTTTTGTGTTTATGAAGTAATTTTTGAAAGTACTGGTCCAATTGCTAAAATGTTTTTACCGATAGAAAGCAGCTTTGTTCTTGAGTGACATAGGCTATATTATTATTGTATGAACGCAGGCGAATTAGTAAAATTATATCATTAAACAGGGTTATTCGTAAAACACTGCCAATTTCTCAGGACTGTGTTACCAACATCATAATCAACAAAGTTTTTCCGACTTTTAAAAATGTATCATATTTTAATTCATCAGATTATCATACAAAAATAAAATTATTTAAATTGAACGTTCTAAATATTACGAAGTCTATGCAAAGCAAACGATAGTATAATAGCGGAAGGGAGCGGGGATTGGGTGGTGGGGGAGGATGATGCACTTGTACCGCGTCATACATGTTAGTAGTAGGTCATTGCAAAATATCAAAATTTTATTTATTGACATTTCGGAACTTATTGTTATTTAGGATTGTAATTTTATTTTATTATTTTTATTTTTATACGTATTTTTCAACTCTGTTCTTTAATATGGGATTTTACCTGAAATGAATGAATTTTATTTATTTTATTAAAATACAGAGTTGAAATGTATTAGATAGAACAACGAAATCTTAAAGGTTTGTTTTTGGTAAATGTAAAAAGTCATAGAACAAACACACAGTCCTGCAAGGTTGTTAGTGTATTACAAATAACTCTGTACAGGGTGACCGGTAATTAGTGACCGATGCTTATGCACCTTATTGTGTTCATTATTACCAACAACTTTCCCAAAAAAACTTTTTTTTATACTCATTAGTTTTACTATAATAACAAAACAGCTATGTGCGCGAAATCCGCGCGCGCGCCTGTGACCTCTCCGCTGTTAGACGCGTAACGTTGTTGTCTCATGTACCTTACCTACAATAATGATAGTGTACCGGCTGCGACGCTTGGAAACCCATTGGTGTATGTGATCAATGTAGGTACTGTGACGTGGGGAGACGCCAATGAAAGGCTTTTACTTAATTAGACTTTTATATTCTTAGAAGCCTTTGAATTATCTTATTGTATAAAATTCAATTCCATATTTTTCTTGTTGACAATCATATGTCATATTCCAATCTATCTTCTTAATACCATAAGCCTTAAAAGGTCGATTACAATAAAGTTTCTACTTCAATTAATATGTGACCTTCGTGGTCGTCACATGAGCTACGCCCTTACGAATGGAAATGCTGAGGATGGCAAAGCACTTCCATTCCATAATGGCAAAGCATTTCTATTAAAAAAAATACTTTTAAGGTTTAGGTATAACCTGCCTATACCTAACACAGATGTCCCTACCTATGGAGGAAATAAATTTACATGGTGGTGGTCGTCTCTTTAGGAGCGAGCCTAAGTCATAAAGAACGATAAACACAATTCAAAATCTGTTTACTAACTTACTATGCGTTAACTTTGCGCTTATCATTCAACGTTGTCATGCTTAAACCCCACCGCAGCAAAACCCCGAAAAAAGCCACGGTGCTGCACCCTTGCCATAACTGACATCTACTCAGAAGGAGTCTAACATAAAGTAAACTACAACTCTTAAGGTTATGACTTTAACCTCATCGGACGCTCATCGTGTCAGAGAAGAAAAAGACAGAACTGTGCAAGTTCCTATCATCGCTAAAGAATTGAAAATGTGCCAGTATCAAAACTCTTACAAAAAAATCATGGAATATTTATGTAATCAGTCCATTTTGACTGAACTGTGGTTTTTTTTTTATATCAGCTAAACCAATGGTGTCAACTAGACACCCTTTGCGAAGGCTATGCCTTATCTGCAAAGTCAGTATCAGCCTGAATTGATATTTGTCCTCATTAATAGGACCACATTTTCTAAAAATAATTAAAATACTGCAAGTTCACTGGCCCAAATTCACCAATTTGAATAATAATAATAAAAAAAATATTAACGAAGAGAAAACACTATTTAACGCACAGTTGCTTCTTTCTTCTTTTTTCTATGGCGGCGTCCCTCATTTAAAATGAATATGAAACAAAAACAAATGATTAATACTATTCATGCCCTGCTGATCTCACAAAAATAATGCAGTGACATGATAACAAAAACAAAAGCCAAAATATTTACACAATTCTTAAAATTAATCGTTTTCTAATTTTATAATTCCTAACAACAAAATTTAATTTCTTTTTATAAAACTTCCAAAACTTATATCTAAATAGAAAAGACTTATTGTTAAATTTAATATAAGAATGTTTAGTTTTTATTTTTGAATTTATTTTGCAATGAAAGTGATGGGAGGACTTTCTTCCTGCCATGCCCATTCGTGCCATGCACTTTTTAGTTCTAAATGGGGCACGATGAAAATATTTGTTACATAAATTAATAAAATCAAACCCATTAACTTTGTCTATTATTTCTGGAGAATGAACATCATCTTTTATAGCAATAAACTAGGCCATCTCCTCTGTTTCACTCTGGAAAACACTTTTGTTATTTTTATTTTCAAAGATGTGATCATCGTCGTTTTGGTTTTGATTAAATTCGACATCCAGATCACATTGAGATTCTATTGAAAACATCTCTAGGTTCTCTGAAATAAAATTGGATGAAATAATAATTGGATTGGACACAACCAGGTTATCTTCATCCGTACACTCCAATCCCGTCTCGTCATCGACTCCACTGCTTACATCGTCATAATCCGGCTCATTATTCTCATCAGTCTGCTCAACAATTGTTTGTGGACCGTCCATCATCATGCTAGAACATAAACCTGCATTATCATCTTCATACAAAACATTTAACGGTCCGCCTTCTTCTAGTAAATCTGCAGTTTCCTCCTCTACAACACATGGTTCCAGTGGCTGCACTGCTGTAACGTGCTGACGCTGCTTACAACTAAAACATCTACACGGGAATTCGTTTCTTAATTCCTGGCATATCGTTTCGAAATCCATGTCGTAATGACGTATGCTCCCAAAATGAGTGCGTAATCACTCTCTCGCCATTCGTTAGACCTGGCAGTCAATTTAAAATCGTCGATAAATTCCTCAAGGCAGACCTTGTATATGCCTGAGAAGAACATCATCACTTCTTTTACAGAATATTAAATAATATAAAAATCACTCAGCTTTTAAGTTTTCAGGCGTTGTCCTCGCCTGCTGTAGCTGCTGTTCTCACTTATTTTGCTTTGCGAGAGGTTTATGGGACCTTACGGGTCGCAACAGTCGCCTTCCTCAACTATCGGGGTCTCGTAAATCTGAAAAAACAGTCAAGGTCTTACGGAGAATACCCGGCGCCGCCATCATATGTGACGTGGGGAGACGCCAATGAAAGGCTTTTACTTAATTAGACTTTTATATTCTTAGAAGCCTTTGAATTATCTTATTATATAAAATTCAATTCCATATTTTTCTTGTTGACAATCATATGTCATATTCCAATCTATCTTCTTAATACCATAAGCCTTAAAAGGTCGATTACAATAAAGTTTCTACTTCAATTAATATGTGACCTTCGTGGTCGTCACAGTACCTACATGTTCCAGTTAAATAATATAAGTTAAATAATGAGTAGAGTCTGTGCGGAAAGTAAACCATCGTGGGATTTGAGGGCGCTGCTGTAGATAAATATCGTTTTTGTTGTGTAAGCAACACTGTGACGTCATTATATTGCGACTGTTAAATCTTGATATTTTGAAACTCAGTTAGACTAGCTTCTTCCAGCGGCTTCACCCTATAATAAAAATTATCCTATTGGCTGAATTTGCTGACCTAACGAAACTGCAAAGTTATTGCTTATGTGCTATATTATTACAATGTTTATGATTAAGTTCATCTGTCTAGTAGTTTTTGCACGACACATCCATATATACGAGTACCTTCATCCATCTTCACAAACTTTCGCATTTATAATATTAGTAGCCTATATATTAAACTTGCTCACGTGATGAAACTTATAAAAAAAGGTTATAAGCTATATTATTGCAACGTTTATCATTAAACTCATCCGTTTATAAGTTTTTGCGTTATGAGTAACAAACCGTTAATTGTAGCGACACCTGGGGGAGGACTATGTAGAACAGTGGACGTCTTTCGATTGTAATGATGATGGACATTTAAATGCAAACAGGAATCGGTAAAGGAAAATAGCGTGAAGAAACTGCTGTACTGCCTATCTAGGTAGGTTCCACCAACGACCACTTACCCAGTTCCAACGAAAATGGTCACTTTGACTGGGATCGGTCTATTATCACTGACTAGAATATTGTAGCTAACAACAAGTTTATGTACTCCCTAGTTAAATATTAAGGTAAAAACGGGACACACTACCACTTTCTCGTTGTCTTCCTCAGTACATTTTTCCCTTTTGCTAATCAATGAAAAACATGAACTTAATGACTTTGAAAATAAAATACACTTCAGATTTTGTAATGTTCCTTCGTAAAAAAAACTATTTAGCCTATAAGGGATCATCTCGTATATAAGATCCTTGGGATCACTTGGTTGTCCGTCTGTTTATCTGTTAACCCTTTAACTCGAGAACGCTTGGAGGTATCGATTTAAAATTAAAACCATACACTCAAGTCTGCGGTCTTTTGAAGTTGTGAAAAAATCAGACTTCTGAGTTAACGAAAAAAAATACAGCCGTTTATGTCGGAAAAAATACGTATATTTCGATACTCAAGAGAATCAAAGAAACCCGAATCCCGTTGACCTAGAATCCTGAAAGGCATAAATCAAGGTCTCATAGAACAAGTACAGAGAAAAACTTAAAAATTTAATTTGCAATTCGGAAAAATCTTCGTAACACAATTCGGGAATTGATTTCATAGGTAAATTTGTATAGAATCCTCAGTGTGCGAGTCCGACTCGCACTTGCCCTTTTTATTTTAGTTACTTCCTTCCTTACTCAAGCCTGAAAAAAAATATTCTTAGTTAGTCGAAACGCATTATAAATTTAAAGTATCAATACTCTTTATACTAGCCATCGAAAATATTGACCAAAACAAAATAAAGAAATATCGTCATGTTTAAATGAATTTCCGTTTAATTTATATATATTTGGAGATAACTGGGACAGGAGTTTACCTAGGAAGTCTAAAAAGATTAAAATAAAAGTGTTACGTACCAAAAAAACAGCATACCAATGTTTCCCAAGTTCGTAACTTTGTTTTGATCAATTATGGTGTGATTTGCCATTTGTTATCTTTGGCAAAACTGTAATATATTAAATATTATTTTCCTTGCAGCTCGGTGAAATTTTTTATCACATTTCTGAAGATTTCAATTGAAAATTATAACAAAATAACATAATCAACAAACCGGTGTCAACATTTTATGACGTTTTGCATTTGACGGATGGCTGGGTTGGGTTGCTACTTAAAATCTTTAATGTTGTTTTCACTTTACGCCACGACGGTTCTTTTATCGCACAGACAATATAAATAAAATATTTAGGAAAGTTGTTTGTAATCATGAGTACAATCACGTGTATAATTATCGGTCACTAATTACCAGTCACCCTATATATCGTATCTATTTAGCGAGTTTAGGTAACACTAGTGTAGGTACAATACAAATGCTTATAACTACCGAGCCGGCCGCGGAAAATGTACAGATCAATCGTTAAGTTCGATTAGTACGTGGCCTGAGCCACTTGCACGCGTGTATGTACACGCCACGCGCCACGTGCTACGCACCAAACACCACGATCCTCCTCGCCGCTGGAATTATAACCCACACTGTTAAATCCAGTTGTAGGTTGCGTGCATCCAGTGGCACAGTGTCCACGCAAGCGTCCGTGTGTGCGCAACGGGTGTCGTGCCGAGTAGTAGTTCTGTGCATCACTACGCGATGGCGCGTCTCAAGTCTCATCTCACGCTCATCTCGGATGCCAGCACGTCTTTTTGAGCGCGTGACGTAAAAGCACGCGGGCGCGGGCAGCGGGTGGGGCGCGGGGGATCGATCGCGCTCATCAGGCGCCGTGCGGAGGGAGGGAGGCGCAGGTTTTGTTATGAGCCTTAATTATGTGGTGCTCCGGTCACGTGGGCACGAGTGTCCCCGTGCGTCCTCGAGGTGACTCGCGGCTCGCGGCTCTAACTTACAAATTGATTTCGATATGCGCTTGGTCATTATCTCGTGCCGTCTGACACGAGTCGTCTACATGATAAACTGATATTCATGTATGTATTAAAAAAGTTGCACAATTGGCTTTATGTGAAAGAAAAGTTAGAGGTAATTTTAAATTATGTAATTTTAAATGTATAATAATTTTAAATTACCGCATCTATTATAAAAGCGTACGTTTTTTTCTTAAATAGCCATTATGTGCGCCGTGCAACTACCTCCCGCACTGTCGACTATAACGACTACGAATATATTTAATGAAAGCCTCCTCAAAGGCTGTGTAGATGCGCTACAATTTAACTTACTCGTTCAATTCTTAGAAGTTATACACTTTGCGATACCTATATATTAAATAGTACTTTATTCGTAGACTTTATTCAATTCAAATTAATGTCAAAGCAAAAAGTGAGTGAGCCGGTAGTAAACATAAAACTATTGGAAAGGTTTGACTATGACTTTACTGTTGTCATGAGATCACACACTTACATTAATTTGTAGATGGAGAATTGACCGTGACATCACGATGTATGGGAGAACTTTTTTAACTGTTTATCACTATCAAGTTGTGCTACACTGTGCTACGATGAGTACGCTGTGCTACGACGAGTACGCTGTGCTACGCGGCTGGAGGTGCTACGCGCTACGGTATGTCTACGGTGCTACGCGGAATACTACAGCGCTTGTTTAAATTAAAAGTTATGGCCATTTAGTGTCTCCGCACATGGGTCACATGCAATAGCCACAGACGCTGCCACGAGAAGATAGAAGCGGCCACAAAGGAAGCTGAAGCGCGCGACAGCCTCTTGTGGGCGGTGGCTGCTACCTTGGTGGCTGCTACCTTGGTGGCTGCTACCTTTTTTTAACCAATACGCGCAGTATCATAATGGACTCTGATGAAGAAGGTTTAAATGTGCGAGTGGCGTGTGACGTCATTTTGTATCGGCGTTTAGTGGCATATGCGCAATAAACTTAATAGCTGCTTAGCTGATTGCTCTTAAATAACATAATTTTATTGTGTTCTAGCGGCAAACGTTGTTGTGCCATAGAAAAATTATATATTAAAGAAATATCTCTTACCTACCAAAAATAAAATTGATCGAGCCACTTCGGAGGACGGCGGCCACAAGCACCGTGAGCAGCGTCCACGAGATGTTTAAGTATTAGATAGACCGCCCGTAGAGACGTAAATAAAATCTCCTTGATATAATGAGTGTGGAGCAAGCCGAGCACAGTTCACGCGATCCGCAAATCATCGCGCTCGTTGTGATCGTTTGTTCGTGTTGCACTAGCGAGCGCGCGCGTTAAAGTATCCACTAATGGATTGGCAGGTAATCATCGGAGATTATATCTTCGCGGCGTGCTTCCATAATTCTATGGTAACTTTGTTCGCCACGACGAGCACGACGGACACTGACCCGAGTTGCCTGTGTTCGGAATGCTTCATGTTGTCATGATTACATCCATGTAATAGAGGACGTGGACGCAACAATTTTTTTATAGTTTGCTGTTATTCTTTATTGTTTACCAGGATATAGATATTCGTATCTACGGGTTTCTGTGAGATGAGTATGCGAATGACGGACATAAAGTAAAACCAATTACCTAATAAATCAAACAAACCAGATTGCATGATTGCGGCTGAAGTTTCCTCTAGCTTGCGGTAGTGATGCCATGAACTGTTTTTGTCAATGTATGTCTTACATAATTTTCAAGTGCTTTTTAATTCACTAGTTCCCCGGGAGGTTGGCGTACCACACTCTGTGCTCGACGCTGAGTCTCTTGTCGACTGCTCTTGTTGTTACTTGTCTGCTATGAAGGGGTCGCCGTTGGCGATTATTATAGAACTGTTACGTAACTATGTGTGACGGGCTGTGCATCTGACAAGTAGGTACACACAATACTCGTATTGCCACTTTCGGTCTAGTAACGTCGACAAATAAAAAGTGATGATCTTGTTAGCGCCGCAACAAACCCTTCTCTCATCCCTCCCTCCACCGCCGCCGCGGTTTAATCTGTAGCTTGATAAAGCGAACAGGATTTATTCCTAGAAATTCTTAGTTTTAATCCGGCGTTGGAACTGTGCCCAACAAACGACGATCAGTTTTACTGCTCTCTAGTGATATTACAAGAGCTCGCTGGACGCCGCCATACGTCAAGTGGCACCCTCCGTACAAGGAAGAGCCGCCTTGTGACCGCGTGTCAATCCTAGACAGACTGTGTTCACTGAATATGTCACAACTTTATAAATACAATTTCACAAACTTATTAATTAAGCTTGTGAAATCCATCGTCATTTTTTATTTTATAGAATAATGGTAGCCATGTTCACCAAGCTGAGTGGTAGGTAGGTATACGTCGCGTGTGAGAGGGGAATCAATCTCACTGAGTACACAAATATCTGCGGAGAGCGCTGCCGCTGCCGTAACCTCGGCTCGCAGCGACGCCTGCTCGCGTTACGCATAATCTGCGAGGGCTATACGTATAAACTAAATAAAAAAAATCTACTACGATTTTTCTACGAAAAACGAAGATAGAGAAACCAAAATTTTCGGTCGAATTTTCGTACACCCGTGTCATGTGTACAGTAAGACAATTAAGCGTTTTTCAAGGTCACTCAAGTTGAACAGACATATGTACAATCGACTCAGAAACACGCGCATGATGCGATTCACACATCAAACTAAATCTAGAAACTACTAACTCGAGAAATACTCGTATCTAAGGAATCTGTTACTCGAAAACGGCTGCACGACATCGAATGTTTTAGTTGGAGGCTTTTTTTTTTTTTCGATGGGAAAAATCATCTTATGACAACCCCGGCTCTTGGGCGGAGCGGGAGATAGTGTCAGACTCTTACTGACTAAAAAACCCATCCCGTACCTTCAAGCCTTCATACCGGGGCTCGAGCGACCTTTCGGATAACCCTAGCCCCAGTAGGCTTCGACCCGGCTGGGCCCCTGCTGTTGCTGACAACTCCTTGAGGCGCGCGGGAACAGAGCGCGCCGTCGACGACTTGGGCTTGGTCCGGACGGTTACCAGACGGCCGGACAGCGAGCTACCCATTGCTCACTTTCCGCAAGCCCGCGCCTACGGTGGCTGGAAATCGGGGAATCCCGGCGGCGGCGTCGAGAGCGCCGTTGCCTGATGCGGTCGGCCTCCTCCTTAGCGAGCATTACTGCTTCGCAGAAGTCGGCGACCGCCTGCCACTCCTCCTCGCTCCGGACCATGGCCTCGACCAAGACCATGGCCTCGACCAAGTTAGTTGGAGGCTCATTGCTTCCTACGTAAGGATTGAGTTTCGAATTAGAATGTCTCGCCAGGACTGTTGCTGTCGAGAAATAATTCCTCAAAAAGCAAAACAAAAAACACCTTCTTCTTCTTCCTTCCCTGGTCCCATTATTTGGGGTCGGGTCTCCTCACTTTCCTGCGCCAAGTGGCTCTATCTTGGGTTGTCAATTTTGGCAACTGGGCTTTCTTGAGGTCCCTCTCTATATTTGACCACCAGGTCAATGGCGGGCGGCCTCTACCTCTTTTTTGTTCTGGTAGGCTTAGGGCAATTTGGACCACGTGGTCCTTACTACGTCCTTGGACGTGTCCATACCAACGAAGGCGATTTTCAGTCATCTTTTCGGAGATCGGTGCGACTTTGAAGCTGCTTTGAAGCGCAAAACAAAAAACACCTATCGATTTTAAAAAAAAGTTGAAAAGTATTTAAGTTACAATATATGTACAATTGAACACAACCAACTTAAATGTACTCTCGCATTTGACCACAATCTCACCTGAATGATGGTAAGCGATGAAGTGGCCGACGTTGGAACACGCTTGCCTGCCTAGAAGCAATCTATTCACTCTTGACTTAAATACCCCTAGGTTATAGCTATCAGGAAACACAGGAATACTTACACCTACAGATCAGGCCAGGTCAGCCCCCCTAGCCAAGTTTCAACCGTTTCGCTTGCGTCGAACGCTTCGAGTTGGCCGCATCGCCGAATCTTTTGTTCTCACCACGTGACTGAGCGTTGAGATGACGTCATTCCCGTAAAGGAGACGATTTTTTTTGGGCCCACTATTAAACGGTAACGTATATTAATCTTATTTCAATGGAAAAAGTGATCACCTTATTATAATTAATAAACCAAAAATTATATAGAAATCTAACCGGAATAATGAAATAATAGTAAAAAAGTGTTATGGCAAAGAGTGCTTGTTTAGAACCGTTTTTAGGTTCACTTTAACGTGAAAATAAAATGTTACTACGGTACGCAACGGTAGTGACATTGGCGTTAAATACGTTTAAAGATATAATAATAAATTGGTACAGTGAACTTGTTTTTAATGCTGTTATTAACGGTTAACTCAAATATCAAGTATAATAACGTCCCTTAAAAATCACCGTGGAATGAAACGTAATTATTAATAGCCTGTTGCAGATGCTCTGTGGTCCAGTTTCAAACAGTTTGACTGTTTGACACTGACAATCTGACAGACAACATTATCCCTTAGTTCCGAACTACGTCAATAGCGATTATATCGCGAATCCGATCGAATTTAATAGTCACAAAATATAAGGACTATTGAGTACTGTTTGTGAAGTTGCGCGTTGGTCGGATTCGCGATATAATCGCTTTTGACGCAATTCGGGACGCGGGGTATTATTGTTTCAGATGATTATGGTTTCTTCTGTTCTTTTCGTGTTTGGTTTATATTCGTAATTCGAAAGATTTTATGAAAATGGCATCTGTAGATACAATGAATAATCCACAAAGCCGTAATATCAATTGTGCAGCACGGTTTCAACAGAATGTGCGCTAACTTGTGTGTATGTAGATTTCTCGCGAGGTGAGTGTTTATGTTACCCACCCAATCATTACTGGGAAGAACACATCCCAATCCCGCACGTTGAGATTTTCATACTATTTATGCTACATCATACTTCATATATTTATTTACTTGGTGTGAGTTCAAAGACTGACCCCACATCCACCTCCTCTACCAATATAACTTGCCTACCTACTTTTTTCAGTTACACCCACAAGATGCCGTTTGTGAAAACTGTGATTTCTATAAACAAAATATATTAAGATTTTTAATAATAATAATATGACATTTATTTCAGACAAAAGTCCATATATTGTTAGTAACACAAGAAACCTTATAAAGCTATTGTTAGTACATACAAAGACACAAAAACACACTCAAAGCGGCACCGCATAGTAGCACCAGTCTATGCCAGGCCCTGGACGCGACCACCCTCAGTGTGTAGTCGCATCCAGTGCTGCCACATCGGCGAGTCCCTGTGACCCACGAACACACTCAGAAGGCTGTTCGAGCTGACCCGCATGCGCTCCATCAAAGATGCACAACGCTTTCGCATGATGGCGTGAAAACCATCCACGCTTTTCTCCGCAAACATTGCTGAAGCGCTGCAGTGGGTTTATTTGCAATACTAATGATCTATTTTCTCAGGTGGAACGTTAGAACAAGAGTGTATGGCTATCTCAGCCTGCAGACTGAGAGCTTCCCGAGCTGTGCGTAGAAACAGGCAACAGGATGAAATCAGGGATATGAAAATACAGCCATTGGATGATGAAAACAGCAGTAACTTCCCACAACCACCTCCTATGCCTATGGCTGTTACACCTGCTATACACAGAGGAGTACCAACAATTACTATGTCTGATTACAAGCGTGTTATATTCTAGTTGACACCACCCCATCAATTACTAACAGTAGAGCTCTTGTTGGATACTGTTGTAATTGTTTAGTGGGCAGACGTACTGTTGGCTGTTGTGCACATGTGATGTGTATGGTGTGGTTTTTATCTTGGCCACCTACATCTTTTTTATCTTAAAAAGATGTAGGTGGCTCAACCTCACCGTCCTGCTGCTGCACAATGGTCATTTCAGTTAAGTTTTTGTCTCTCACACTGACCGAGCACGGCAAGAGACTAGCAAAACTGATTGATGCAGGAGTAGCTGGGCTATCAGTACGATGCCACGGCATTCCGCGAGATGCCAAGGCATGCCGTAGCGCGACCTACCGTACCATGCCGGCATTGACCGCCGATCCTTATTATTTTAGGTTTACAGTCAATGGCCGGCCAAAGCCGCGCTATTTCGAAATATTTCTTTCTAAACATATATTTCGATATAAATATATCTTTAGAAACATATATTTTGATATAGATGTATATTTTTATGAAGAAGTCTATCAAATCGTGTAAATCACATCAAAATCTGTCACGTAGTACAGATGTGACTTTGTTTTATACTATATATTATTGAACAGTGCACTATTTTGACTTAAAATACCAAGGACACCTATCCACTCATTAGACAATCGCTCTTGTGAGATTTTAGGTTACTGTGAGAGTCATGTTTTGACTGTCGTATTTCACAGTATTCCGGTTAGTTATAGTTTTGCTAATATTACCACTGTAATCTAGAGATTACAAGGAATAAACTAACGTGCATTTCATTGATATACGCCAAAATTTGTAGTGGGCCCAAACTCCAAACAAAAAAAACTGACTCCTTTGAAGCTTTCTACAAGCGTTAACGATTGCAGATTTGCAACATGGCTAGGGGTACAGGTTATACTTGCTCCTACAGATTGTTATGTTAGCAGAAAGGCTGATGATATCATCTACTATACTATCTAATTCTATTGGTGTCACCGCAGAATTCAGTGGTCTCCCAGAGCGGAGCTTGGTATGTGGCGCACCCTCACATTGCCGATAAGAATAAACGATAATTATTTTGCAAATAGGTTCTAAAAATCTTCTGATTTTATTGACTAGGGGATAAAGCAGTATCTTTGAGTCGCAGGTGGCATGTTGAATTCCGTACGAAGGATGCTAATTTCGGAAATCTGAACGTCAGTGACGGACTTATTTAATTAACTCCCGAGCATACCTTGAAATTACTATTCTAATTAAAAATGGCCAGATGAATAAGTTGTACGTTTTACTTTTAAAGCTGGAAATCATAAATAATGTATTAATGTACCTACACTAAGAAGTAAACATTATAGTAGTTACCGGTGGCCGCATCTACCAGCTCAGGTGTCTATTTACTAGTATGTGACACGTGGTGATGACAAATTGCTTGTGGTGGCTACCGCAGCAGAGGCTTTGAATTCGCTACATGTAATTAGTTCGTGCCAACTCGCAGCACGGCGCGCCGAGCCCGCGGACGCTCGCTCTTTTGATTGAATTTAAATTTATTTGAAAAGAAAATTAATACATTTTATTTAAAAAAGAAAATGAAATGTTTTTCGAGTTCAAAGTGAAATGGCTCAAGTTGTGACCTTTCTACGGAAATTCAGTTTAAATCTTTAAAGAGACGTCAAACGACGCACAGTTTTATATATCATGGCCACATGAATATGTTATAAATATATTTGCATCGAAAGCATTAAGTACAATTTTTTATTTTCACTAAACTCTTGTACTTGTAATTGTACTTTTTGCTTCGTTCATATTTACCGGCTTGTCTCGATCATAAGCGGCTTACCTGTACTATCCCGAGTTCCAGGAAAATATATGTGTCACGGAATTTGATAGGTACTGAATATGTATTAGTACCTATGTAGGTATTTATCGACCATATGGTTGAGACAGTAGATAAGTATAACTCTTTTATGTTTTGTATTTTAATAAGGGTACGAAAGACTGTAAATTAAAATAAAACAAAACTTCATACAAAAAAAAAACCGGCCAAGAGCGTGTCGGGCCACGCTCAGCGTAGGGTTCCGTAGTTTCCCGTCCGTCACAGTAAGTGTACCCACTAATGAGTTTAAAAAAATGCTTGCAGATAAGATTATACTACAAACTTAGTCCAGAAATTATTTTGTACAACCTTTTTGTCTTGTTTGTACAAAAACTGTTCTTTCCATCAAGTTCAAAATAATTTTCCTAGAAAGTCCTTATAAAGTTCTACTTTTCAGAATTTTTTCATATTTTCTAAACTTATTGTTCAAAAGTTAGAGGGGGGGACACATTGCTTTTTACTTTTGGAGCGATTATTTCCGAAATTATGGACATTATCAAAAAATGAATTTATTAAACCCCTACTCATTTTTAAATACCTATCCAACAATATATCACACGTTAGGGTTGAAATTAAAAAAAAAATCACTTCCTACTTTACATATAGGGGGCCTACCCTAATAAAACAGTTTTTTGCAATTTTTATTTTACCACTTTGTCGGCGTGATTGATATACATATTGGTACCAAATTTCAGCTTTCTAGTGCTAACGGTCCCAGAGATTAAGCGAGGACGGACAGACAGACAGACATGACGAAACTATAAGGGTTCCTAGTTGACTACGGAACCCTAAAAACACTAAAAAAACATTTTACAAAAAAAAAATTACCGACTTACTAAAAAAAGTGTTTCTGTAATAGTTTTGCCTCTTCGTTATTTAACACCGACTTCCGAAATTAAAATTATTTTGATGGTTTTAGTGTGGCACTTTGCAGCACCAGCCCATATGTGGCTGCAGTACTCCACACACGATCGGACCTGTGTTTTGTATAACATTAAAAGCTGTCTCGGTGTGAAGTACTGCCGGACTTTTTCGAGAACGCCTAATTTTTTTTGTGTGCATTTTGTGTTGCAACAAACATTTTTTTTTATCTATCTATCTGTCCTCTTGGAATTCTCATATTACTGGTTCATAAATACTTTTATTAAAAAAACAATATTAGATTGTGCCAACTCGCGTGTGACCGATTTCTTAATTTTTTGTTAATTTACATATAACACACGACCTGTGAGCCAAATTTCATAATGCTAGGACAATTGGAAGTGGCCTAAAGATTTTAATTATCGATCAATGAGTTAGTCAGTGCCAAAATTAGTTAAATTCACAGGGTCATATTTCAGGATATAATGAAGTTACATCTATGAAATTTGACATACTGCTTTTGTACTAGTATATAATTACGTAAATACTATTTTATCACTGTACTTGCAATAGGCACTGAGCTACAGGGAGTCAAAAGTTACTGGGGCCAGGGTTATCCGAAAGGGCGCTCGAGCCCCGGTTTGAAGGCTAGAAGGAACGGGGTGGGTCTTTTAGTCAGTAAGAGTCTGACACTATCGTCCGCTCCACCCAAGAGCGGGGGACGTCAATGCATGATTTTTCCCACCATAAAAAAAGGGAGTCAAAAGTGGGTCGAAACGGTTCGTGTAAATAGTGCACAGCATGCGCGTGGACTGTTGCTGGAACTTGGCCTGCGCACTGCCGTGCGCTTAGATTACCTCCTACAAACAAAAAACAAACTTTACCTCTTTCTAATATTAGTATAGATATTTGTCCAATAGTTTAAGTAGCTCGCGCTTTGTGCCGGATACTAGCTCCGAGATCCCCACCTGTTTCAATAAACTAGTACAGCCCTAATACCTAATGCGGGAAGCGAGATGAATTACTGTCGTGCCATCACGCAGTGGTAGGTGCGCGTCGCGACTTACGACACGAGTCGGCCGCCTCACATGCGCTCTCCTTATGCTAATACTAGGGCAGTCCGATAAGTACTTAGTCTACAAAAGAAAAACGAAAAGTTTTGAAGTGGCGATTTATTTCTCAACATAGTCTCCTTTCAACTCGATACACTTGACTCAGCGATGCTCCAACTACTTGTACTAAGCTTAGTGAAATTTAATTTAAATGACAGGCAACAGCAAGTTCAAATAAATGGTGTCAATTCACAGGGCTTAGAAGTTAAAGTAAATCATTAGTTAAAGTAAATCATTCAGTTAGTGTTAATGTAAATCATTTGACCTTGACACACCCATTAGACAAATTCATTATTATGGGTGATTTTAATTTTGGTAACAATGTTGACTGGATTTATTCTGATGGTAATGAATTGATCCCGTAAAATGTATAATGCAGCCACTTAACCGAGTTTTTTAATGGGATTCTCACTTCTAAACTGTCTCAATATAACGGTGAAAGAAATAACAATGGTAAATTATTGGACTTAGTGTTTTCTAACGATTTGGTTAATGTTACTGAATGCCGTGACGCCTTGGCATTACCTATTGACCTGCATCATAAACCTTTGACGATCACTGCCGACTTCGTTGAGATCCATAAATTGACTGATAAATTGACTACAAAATATGTATTTTCTAGGGGCGACTACACTGCTATTAATTCTGAACTCGATCAAATCAATTGGAATGAGTTTTTACTCACTGATTCGTTGGAATTTGCTGTGGAACTCTTTTATAATAAGCTGTATGAGCTTAGAAACAAGTATATCCCAATTAAATCAGTTAGACGGTCATCTTTTCCGCCCTGGTATAGTTCTGCTATGATTAAAATACTAAAAGAGAAATATAAATATCATCGCAAGTATAAAACATACGGCAACATGTCCGACTTTCACTCTTTTTCTTTCTTACGGAATAGGGCGGATAACTTGGAGAAAATTTGTTTTAATACGTATATGGACAAAATAGAATCGTCCATCATTGAGAACCCTAAGTCTTTTTGGGCATATTATGTCAAATGCAAAAGAAACTGTGATACTTTTCCAAAAGTAATGCATTATGGTGATAAGACAGCGAGTACAGGTGAAGAGATCAGCAATTTATTTGCATCCTATTTCCATTCTACTTTCCAGGAACCTGATCCTGTGCCCGCTACTTCTAGAGTCACTTGCGTTGAAGACAGTGTATCATACATTGGCTCAGTTAGTGTGTCCCAATCTCAAGTTTTAAATTTATTGAACACCATGCATTTATCGAAATCTGATGGTCCTGGGCCTCAAGTCTGCTATTACAATAGTGTCACAATGGCCTATCATTGGTGTCATAATTGTCGATTTTGACAAGTTTGGTAATCTACTAATATAATGGCGTCATAATGACTTTCCAATGGTCAACCACTGACACTCCATTGAAAGAAGTGACATAGAATGGTAATCTCGTACATATTGACAAATTAATATTTGAAATTTGCGGTAATCTGCTAAAACTTTGACAGTTTATTTGATCAATGTTTTACTATTAGAACGTTATTGTGCAGTTATTGATTTTAATATGCTCGAAATTATCATTCTACCACAATTCTATTACAAGACCATTGACCGATCAATGATCGATCATTATGAATTAGCAGATTACAAAATTTTAGTAAAATGACAATTGGATCGTGTTGGAATGACGAATTTATGAAAATAGCAGACTTGGGGCCCTGATCTTATAACTCCAGTATTTATAGTTAATTGTGCCAATAGTCTTGCACTGCCATTGTGTATTTTATTCAGACGGTCTCTTTCAGAGGGCATTGTCCCAAAAATTTGGAAATCTGTATTTGTCACCCCAGTTTTCAAAAAAGGCAATAAGTCGGATATTTCTAATTATCGACCTATATCTAAGATATGTTTGTTCTCCAAAATCCTTGAACGCATTGTTTTTAATAACGTATACGCTGCAATTAAATGTAACTTTGGTGATGAACAGCATGGTTTTCTAAGAAAACGGTCCACTACATCTAACTTAATCTTATCTCATGAGTTTATATCCCAAGCTATGGATGAGCGTGCACAAGTTGACGTCATTTATACTGATTACGGTGAATGTTTTGATCGTATTGACCATAGACTGCTCTTGGAGAAGCTATTAAAAGCCGGGATACACGGAGACTTGTATCGTTGGTTCTCCTCTTATATTGCTCCTCTTATAATAGAACACAGGCTGTGGTGCTTCAGGGATACACATCTGGATAGAGTTTCGTGCCCTCTGGTGTCCCCCAAGGTTCAATTTTAAGATCTTGTAATGTTATTAATACTTACGTTTACTTTACTTATCAATAATCACATCTCTTTATAATATTTCTTATATATTTAGTTTGTTTATTTTCATTGAACACTGTCATCTGTCATGTCACTACTATTTTCTTCTATGGTTTTGATTAGTTATCAACAAAGAGTATTTTTATAGTCTTAGGTTTTATTCTTTTACTCATAATATTATTTATTTTGTAAACATATAATTTGCTATCAAATTATATGTTCTCTTATCTGAAATCATACTTTAAAATTAAATTGTAATTTATATCTTTCTTCTGAAACAGCAATGTTGGCTGAAACCTGTTTTCAAATTTTAAATTATGAATTGACAGCCAGCATAGCCGTCAAAATTGGTATAAAAAACCATGTTTGTGAGTTTCTTGGTGAGTTTTCGGTCAGACTCTTGGTGCAGCTACATGTTCAGTTCCTAGTGTCAGTTTTTCTTGGTCCAGCTGCATGTGACAGTTACTTGGCTCAGCTCCTGATGTCAGTTTTCCCTGATTGAGCTCCTTGGACCATGAAGACCTCCTCAGAGAAGGAACTGAGGACCTCCTCTCTGCCTCTGCCGGCCCTCACGGCAGAGGGCTGTTCTACATTTGGACCTGGCCTCTGAGGGCCTCCTCTACTGCTGCCGGCCCTTACGCTGGAGGGCTGTGTCTACCACTATCTGTTGCTGCCTGCGGCTGCGTAGCCTTCGCCGTCCCTCGTACGGCTGAGGGCTACGCCTACTCCTGCTGCTGCATTCCGCCTCTGACGCCGAGCCTGACTGAACTGATTTTTATATCTTTATATCTTTTATATATCTGTTGTTTTTATATGCTTTTATTTGTATTATAACCTCACAAGGATTCATATCTATATATATTATTTCTCCCTCCATACTTTCCTCCCTCACTCAACCTCTCACTACTCACCACACGTGCCTTGCCAGGGCTACTCCCTGGAGGCACTTACACTTACACTTACTCCCCATACGTGCCTTGCCAGGGCTACTCCCTGGAGGCACTTACTCACTACACTCCCTCTAACACTCGCGTAACACTCTTTCTCTCCTCTTACCATACACTTACTCTTCTTACTCTCACTCTTCCTCTACACTCCTCGCTCCCATACTCCTCCTTACCCTCTCATGTAACTGTTACACTCCTTTGTGTACACATTACGTTACAATCTTTACTATTTACCCTCTCCATTGCTGACGTAAAACACTGTTTTGAAAATAGTTATATTTTACTTTATGCTGACGACATGAAGGTTCATAAAATTATTAAAAACATCTCTGATACACACCTATTGCAAGCCGATTTAAATAGGTTTGAAGAATACTGTAGACTTAACAGGCTAGAATGTCTAAAGTTACACTGTCCGACATAAGGTAATTGACTTTCTATTGTGTCTCTAATTACGACATTCAAAGAGTTAAATGTTTCGAAATGTTTTCACATATCTTTCACACGGCAAAAGTCTATAATTGATTCCAAATACAAACTTTACAATAGTGACATAGGAAAAGTTAATAGTAGGTATTAGAGATCTTGGTGTGATACAAGATAGTAAACTACTTTACGATCAGCGTATCGATAGTATAGTGAATAGGGCGTCAAAAGCTCTTGGTTTCATAATGAGAACCTCAGCCTGTTTTCGATCACTAAAACCGATCAAAGTATTATATTGTTCGTTCGTACGCAGCCACCTCGAATATGCATCTCAGGTCTGAAACTCTCAATATGGGATATATAAGTCTCGTATTGAGGGCATCCAGAAGAAATTCCTTAAGTTTCTTGATTTTAGAGCTAAACAAGTATCTGATAACTACACTCACCGATGCAAAAGATACCATTTTCTACCGCTTATCCAGAGACGTGATATTAATGATGTGTGCTACCTGATTAATATTGCAAATGGTTCAATTGACTGTCCTGAGATTGTCTCAAAATTGTCAATACGCACTAATCAAATGGAACTGCGACAGCGACCACTTCTGCATGTACCTAGTGCAAACACTAATTATAGGCGTAATGCATTTTTTCTGAGAGCCTGTCGCAGTTTTAATAAGATTTCATGTGAACCCGGCATTGACCTCTTTTGCACAAAAGCGGGCACAGTTAGGAAGCACTTAGCAAAGTTTTTTTTTTAATAACCAGCACCTATTTGCTCGTAAAACTTAATATTATTGTTTGTTAAAATTATTGAGAGTTTACCAACTCTGTGTCAACCTTGTGGGACCAACATTGGTTTATTTTTCGTCTTTATACTACATGTGGAAGCTTGTAACTAGTAATTTAATTACCTACTATTGTTACTATGTTGTTATTAGTCTGTAAGCTTTCCTAAAATATGAAAAATAAATAAAATAAAATAAAATAAAATGGGGGTACTACAAGGCTCTTATATTGGGTCCTTTCCTCTTTCTGGTATATATTAATGATCTACCGCATTTATTGAAAAACCAAACACATATAGTATTGTTTGCTGACGATACTTCTTTGATATTTAAGATCAATAGACGCTCCACACATATTGATGACGTAAACAACATTCTGCAACAGGTCCAAAACTTGTTTACTGTCAATAATTTAGTATTAAATGGGAAAAAAAACAAAGTGCATAAGATTTGCGTAACCGAATGTTAAAAGTAATGATTTGGAAATAGTATTGAACAGAGAGAAACTTGAATTCGTAGAAAACACGGGAATCACTCGAGGCTACAATGGGGTCCTCATTTAACATCTCTGGCAGGACGGCTTAGCTCAGCAGCATGTGCTGTCAGTAAAATCCGTCAATTTACTGATATACATACCGCGAGACTGGTCTATTTTAGTTATTTTCACAGTATCATGTCTTACGGTATTCTGCTATGGGGACGGGCTGCAGACATAGAGTCTATTTTTATTCTGCAGAAGAGAGCTATCAGAGCCATATACAATCTTCGCAGGCGCGATTCTCTTAAGGAACTATTTAAAGATATAAACAACATGACGGTTCTTTTTCAATACATTTATGAAAATATTATGTATGTCAGGAAAAATATTCATCTTTTTACTAAAATAAGTGACAGGCACAATTTTAATACTAGATATAAAGACAAGTTAGATGAACCTCGATTCAGATTGGCTGTAAAATTTTATAATAAAATTCCACTTGAAATTCTCCAATTAAACGAGTCAAAATTTAAAACATGCATTAAACGCACGCTAAGTAGGCAAGCAAATTATAAGTTGGAAGGTTATCTACTCGATAAAAATGCTTGGCTAAATGCCGGTCCTGCTCCACAGTCAGAGTCATTTTTAGCTACTAATTGTATTTTTTTAAATAGCTAAAATTTTTTTTTTTAATTATATAATAATATATTGGAAGAGATGCTGCTGGCCTTTTTCTATTGTTGTTTTCGGATTGTAACTTGTTTGACATTACGAGCATGGCAGTTGAGAGATTGTCATGCTCACTAAAATGTCTCACTGATGATGGTGAAACGTGTTATTGGGTCATTTGGCTCCCTTCAAAATGGTTGTGCTGAGTGGGGCTAATTCACGCGTCATGCTCGTAAACGGGCGCCGTCAGTTGAGACTGGCCATCTCTTAGCTGCCAGTGACTTTTTCAATTTCTATTTTTATTGTTACCATTATTATTTTTAATACTTATTTTTATATATATTTATTTTTAATACTTATCTTCATTGTGTTCACTTAATAGAAGCAAAAAAGAAATATGTAACGATGATTCATGTAACTCAATACGATTTAAAAGAGTGTCCATGGAGTTTCTAGCACGTTCTTCTCAATAGAAACCTACTCTTTGGAACGTGCAATTTAGCTTCACTTGTTTGACTGACCGACATTTTAACAATTCAAAAGTGTCTGTAACTGGTCTATTTGAAATAAACGTTTCTGATTTCTGATCCAACTTCTTTAACAACTCTGAAAAAAAACGTTTTCTAGAGGTCTGCAAAGTAGGCCTCCGTGGCGGCAACAATCTATGTTTCGTCAACGGTCACGAAACGACCCTAAAACTATCTTCGGATTGCGCTTAAACAGTGTCAAACACTGCTCAGAAGCGGTTTCTCGGATGTGTTTGTTATCCGGAGTGAGCAAACGCGGCACCCATCGAGCCGAAAGCTTTCTCATAGCCAATATTTCATGCAGGATGTGACCCACGCGGTCTTCGGTGAGATGTCTACTGTTTACTATCACGTGGGCGAAGCCGATTGCAGCAGCTAGTATGTCCCACCTTCCATCTTGCATGACGTCGTGTCTCGTATACCTAATTAATAGTTTAGCCAGTCGTGTACCTCGGACCTAGAGCTGGTACAGTACTGGGGAGCATAGCGTTTGGTCTACAGCAAGCGCTGGCGTCACCACTGCATGCGGAGCCCGCGACTCCACGCAGTGACACGCGCAACTAGCAGACTCCTGAAGGTCAAAAACAGTTGATTTGATGCAACAAATATCTATCTATCTTTGGAGTTAAATGTTGAATAAAAGTATTATTCACTATCATGAAATTTTAACATCTTGATAGTAATGAGATATTTTGTAAAGAAGACGCCTATGGCAGGCGGCGCGGCGGTCAAATTAAATTGTTATTTGGGTAGCCGAGCGGCGGCGGCGGGCGTCGCGGCCGCGGCGCGCATGAAGGCGTGGACTAAATTGCTTTTAACTTTTTGTGAGCGTAACGACGCCGACGGCTGTGTAATTACATTCGTTCTGTACAAATAGTGTTGTTAGTTAGTTCGTAGCGCGGCGGCGACTACCTGCCGCATCTATTATGTACAGTTTGCGCGACTCTCTCAAAAGGTTAAAATTAATTAAACTTAAAAATTAAATTACGCGGCTATCTGCAGACGCGCGAGTCACGCTCGCGGGTCGCGCTTGCTGCTCACATAAATTGACGAAATTGATATACGAGTATTATGTCGGTAATCATTCGGGCTTTGGTGCAAATGTATACAATGTTGCGCGTCCGGTGCCCGTCCGGCTGCCACGCCGGAACCGGGAACCGCTGCATCAGTTAATGAGGCACAAGGAGGATCGTAAATATCCTTCCGTTCCGTTCGTACTCCGCTCCCTCCACATACGCTCGGCGAGACTTGCAGGAAACGTGAAGAAATGAAACGAAATGAATCATTCGGTATACGCAACAGCAAGCACAGAACTTTGTTGAGTTTACTCTGGTAGTCTATAGCCGCCACGCGCGCGATACCTACTCGTGCTCTGGTGCGTGCTTCACTATTTCTCTCTCAATCGCGTAAATTTTTTAGTCGAGATAATTTCAAATAAAACTCTGGGTTTGTTGAAAAAGTAGGAAGATGTGACATCAGTCTATTGAGCAGAGCCAGCTCACGAAACTGATTATCGTCAATGACAGAGTCATATCCAACCAATCGGAGCTTCTGTAAGAGGCTGAGGCTATGGACAGCTGTACATTCACACTGTTACTACTAAACATGCTGCGATTCTAGCAAAGGATCCAAGAGCTAAATTGACGGAGCGACATGGTATGTCACACTTTCAATAACTAAAACCCCTCTATAAACCCAACACAAAAAGAATCATCAAGACCTATGAACCGGCCTTAGCGAGTTAATAACTCTAATAACTTAGAATTTGAACATAATATGGGTTACTAGTGTAAAGAAAGAAAGAAAGAAAGAAAGAAAGAAAGAACTTTACACATGTCATTTGCGGTATCTCTATATATTATGACATGATGTTATGTAGTGAAATAGTGGTAATAAACAAACATGTGATGCTGCGTGATGCATGCGGTGACGTTTTATCTTTGAAGTTCTCTTCAGATTTTCATCAAATAGTTTGACATCAAAGTGATGAAAATAGTAAAAAATCAAGAGGTTGTAGGCAGCAAGAGAATACGCGGTATCTTCTCACCCAACATAGCACAGTAGGTATCTCAAGACGAAAGTCTATGAACAGTTTGTGTTGCCAGTGATAACATATGGATCCGAAACATGGTTGCTCACAATGGGCCTCATCAGAAGTCTTAAAGGTCACGCAAAGACCGGCGGAAAGGGCTATGCTCGGAGTTTCCTTGCGTGATCGAGTCAGAAATGAAGATTTCCGCAGGAGAACCAAGGTTGCCAACATATCACGAAGAATCGCCAAACTTAAGTGGCAATGGGCAGGGTACATTGTTCGTAGAACAGATGGCCGTTGGACCCGAAAAGTTCTGGGGTGGCGACCACGCACCGTAAAACGTAGCGTTGGAAGGCCTCCTACAAGGTGGTCCGATGACCCGGTGAAGGTTGCGGGAATCCGATGGATGCGGGACGCACAGGATCGTGCATTGTGGCTACGCTTGGGGGAGGCCTATGTCCAACAGTTGACGTCTCTCGGCTGAGATGATGATGATGATGAGGCAGCAAGAGCAAGCAAAGCGAGAAAGTATTAAAAGCTTCAGATAAGTAGGATATTATTTGGTTCGTCTAAACTATGAGTCCCAAAAAAATGTTACAAGAGCAAGTGTTGCAAAGCTTGAAAATGTTAGCCAGTGTTGAATAAAAGTGGTCACAACTTTAAATGGGACTACCTGGTAAACAAACTCTTCGAAACAAAAAGGAATCGTCAAAGTCGGTTTTTTTTTTATTGTTGATAGGTTCGCACTTGACCGCTACATTTGGCGAAGTTATCGCTGAACAAGCAAGACAAAAAATTCAAACAACTTGGAACCTACTTTTTTTTGGACATCGATTCGGCATCGTGTATTATCAAGCCCTGATCACAACTAATGTCCAAGCCGGATGTGAACCGATATCTAACTTTAGGCTTCGAGCGACCAGTTAGCACGTATGTACATTACGCGCCATACCTATTAACCTACCAACCTATTTCAACCTACAACATATTTTAACCTATTTTATAGCGTTATTGTTAGAACTTTTGTCTCTCGTCACTCTGTGACAGAGCAGTACACTTAGCGTGTTAGTTATAATAAGTAATGGCAGCCGGGACATACGTTTCGCGAATGTTGGGCGATAAACATCGTCGCGGGGTCCGAGGCGTCGCACATCGCGTGGCGGCGCGGCTCGCTGCGGTGCGCGGAGCCCGCGAGGAACGGCGCACATTGTGCTCTGATTAATGCTGCGCTGCCATTGTTCGCTCCTCGCTCGCATCGCCGTGTTTATAAATTGCCCCTCGTTGTTACATCAAATGGAACTGCGGCCTATTTATCCGCACAATATACGAGCGGTCGGCTCATTGTGTTAATATCACCGGCTGATGATGTACTGCACCGCTCCCTGCCGGGAATCTGGTTAGCTGGCTACCACAAATGAAAGATGTGAACGAATAAAAAGGCCTAATCAATTTGACTTTTATTTTTAGAGTTCCGTACCTCAAAAGGAAAAACGGAACCCATATAGGATCACTTATTTGTCCGTCCGTCTGTCTGTATGTCTCTCTGTCAAGACCCTTTATCTCGAGAACGCGTGGACGTATCGAGTTGAAATTAAAAACATATACTCAGGTTTGCGGTCCCTTAAAAAAAATCTAACTTCCAAGTTAACATATAAAAAAGATACGGCCGTTTGTTTCGCAAAAAAACGTATATTTTGATGATCTTAAAGATCGAAATTCATATAACTTCCCGTTGACCCAAAATCCTGAAATTTGGCACAAAGCAAGGTCTTATAGCACAAGTATAGGAAAAAATCTGAAAACAGTAAATTTCTTGTTACCTACGTCACAAAAAAAATTCAATTCGGAAATCTTCGAGACTTCATTCGGGAACTGTAGTTTGCACGGAACCCTCAGTGCGTGAGTCCAACTCGCAATTGCCCAGTTTTTTATGTTTATGGTCAGTCATCACTACATAGTATAAAACAAAGTCGCTTTCTCTGTCCCTATGTCCCTTTGTATGCTTAAATCTTTGAAACTACGCAACGGATTTTGATGCGATTTTTTTTAATAGATAGAGTGATTCAAGAGGTAGGTTTATATGTATAATAACATCCATTAAATAGTGGAGAAGTACTGTTATTTTTGAGGTTTCTAATGTGATGTCGTAAATAATTACATTTTTTCCGCTTGCATTGCAAACGCAGGCTGAACCCTACGAGTTTTATCAAAATAATGTACTAAGTATTGTACACATTGAAAAGGTCTACAGAAAAGTCCGTGATGGTATATGTCTATCTCTTATGGATAACCCACAATAACTTTTTTTTGTCATTTACTTTTTACGACAAATAATGGCTAATTTTCGAAGCGATTTTAACCAATACAGCATTAATCCTTAACCAATTAAATACCTTGAATACATTGTTCATTTAATATAGATCTATATGGCCCTTTACACCGTATGATTTAAGTGAATATTTTCGAAGATATTACAGATTTAAAAATTGCGGGACGTAGCGTTTGCGGCGGTACCGGACGGCCGCCCGGTGCGGCAAGAGCATTGCACCCGTGCGAAGCCGGGGCGGGTCGCTAGTAAACATATAAAAAAAATAAAAGTCAAATTGTCACCAAGCAGGACAAAACTAAAGACAACTTTGTTGTGCACGTTTACCGTAGTAATTACATAAGTTAAGATCAGTAAGGAATTATTTTTGAATACCGTAGGAGCACACCTTTAATCAGCTAACAGAGAAGTAGCTTGTTATTATCACTACTCACACACATTAGCGCGCATGCAGATAATAAGAATTAGTTGTTCTATTATTATTATTATTTAGAAGATAAGGGGCTATGCATACCCATAGTGTAGGGGATGTAGTCACTGCGACCTAAAAGATCTATTGTGACTCGCCACCTTGTTAGAGGAACTCTTTTAGCCCGGAGGCTTCCAAGAAATTTAGAATACTCCTAGCTTTTAGAGTTTTAATCTCCTCCGGGCGAATAATGTGTCGGCCCAGATGGACACTGCGTTTGTGGATAAGAGGCCCGCATTCACACAAAAGGTGCTTAAGCGTCTCCCTCTCCTGATTGCAGTACCGGCAAACATCAGCGTCACTTAGTTTTATGTGAAATTGGTGCCTGTTTAGTTTACAGTGGCCGGTTAAGGCGCGGGCTATCGCACAGATGTTCGTCCTGCTAAGCTCAAGAAGCTCGGCAGTTCATTTTTATGAGTGGCCTTAATAAGAGATTTGGCGTGTAGCAGACCTGGTTGTACCAACCAGTGCTTTTTTGAATCGCCAAATACGTTGCCCTTAAGGGTCTGCATGGTCTGGTTCTTTGAGATACCACAGAAAGGTTCTGGTCCTATCTGATGACCTTGAGCCCCAGCCTGTGCAAGTTCATCGGCTTTTTTGTTGCCATTGATTCCAGAATGACCTGGTACCCATCTCAGAATAACTTTATTCCTTTGCCCCAGGTCATTCAGTTTGTTAACGCTGTCTTTTACCAGTATCGAATTTAATTCATTAAACCCCAAGCGAACGCCGGCGTTCGCGCACCTATTGTCTTTCAATTGTGTCTGTAATTATCACAATTGAAAGGTTAAAGTATTCGAGTTCAGGGCGTTACGAGCTGCCTGGCTATCTGAGTAAATCAGAATTAATTGATTTATGTAGTTTCGTTGACGGTTGGCCTCCGCACATTCAATAATGGCGTATACCTCCGCTTGGAATATAGTAGCACGTTTACCCAGATTCAAGCTTTTGCTGAATTTCGGGCTAGTGTCAAATATTCCACATCTTACATTCTCACCCATTTTGGACCCGTCTGTAAACCAGACCAGGCTTCCAGCGTTGCAAGGGATGAGGTTGTTTGACCAATCCTCTCTGCTCGGCAGTTCCACTGTGTAATTCCTTGTGAAATTACACTGTGGAAGCATGACGTCTGTTGTCATAGCTAGTTGATCGTGTTCAAGTACTGATTCGTGTAGCGATCTCAGTACTTGAGAGAGCCAGTTTGCTTTGCCAGTCTGTTTGTTCTGTACATGCTTGCCTTCGCCTCCTTTGCAATGAATAGATGAAGTGGCGGTAGGGTAAGCAGGGCATTTAGAGCAGCTCCTAGGTTGCGGACATGGCCCCTGTTGATATGAGGCATGCAAGTCCTTTTTGGTAAGCATGTTACTTCGGATGCAGAGGGTTATCCCTTAATGGTCCATCCCTGATGCATTCGTCCTTAATTCTTTATTCTTCATTTTTTTTTTATTCTACACACAAAAACTTAACTTCAATACATTCATAATTGACAATTCATGTACAAAGGCGAGCTTAACTCAACAATGAGTTTTCTCCCAGCAAACCTTTGAGTGACAGAGAGAGAGAGATCACATTCGAGGGCAGGATCACAGTGTATAACATAAACCTACATAAATACGACTAAAATATATACATACATAAACATATTTTATATATATACTAATATTATGTCAATTGAGAAAGGAAGTGCTCTTTAATTTTCCTCTTAAAGACATCCAGAGAAGGGCTGTCGCGAAGGGAGTGTGGGAGAGAGTTCCAGAGGCGCACTGCAGTTACAGTAAAGGAGCCATCATAGCGGCTGGAAGTGTGGCGAGGTGTACGAAGGAGAAGAGAATTTATAGTGCGGCAGGGTTTACCCCTTGGTACAAGGTATTCGAAGCGTTCACGAAGGTATTGAGGAGCATTGGGACTGTGCAGGATAGTAAAGAGAAGGGATAGAATGTGAATATCTCGCCGACGTCGAATTGGCAGCCACCTTAACCTGGTCCGAAACTCCGACACATGGTCGTATTTGCGGAGACCAAAAATAAAGCGAATGCACAAATTCTGCAGTCGCTCGAGTTTATTTAGAAGTACCTCCGTAGCATCTAGAAAACAGACATCCGCATAGTCTATAAGCGGTAGAAGAAGAGATTGAGAAAGCGCAACTTTTGTATGAAATGGCAAGAATTTTTGGAGACGTTTAAGAGACTGAAAAGAATAAAATACCTTCTTACTCACATCGGCAATATGAACCTCCCATGAGAGATTAGTGTCAATATGGACGCCAAGATTTTTAGCACTTTTGGAGTATAATATTGGTTCAGAATCATACACTACTGGTGGGAGTGACTGGTAATCTAATTGGTGGCAGATACATCTGCCACCAATAATGAGTGCTTGAGATTTTTTTGGGTTCAGTAAGAGTCCATAACATTTAGCCCATTTATGGATATTTTCAAGATCTTTATTGATGGCAGCCACAGTCCCAGCAAGTTCATCTACTTTAAAATGCCGATATAGCTGCAAATCATCTGCATAGAGATGATAATTAGAAGTTAGGACCTTAGTGAGAGCATTTATAAAAACTGAAAAAAGTAGAGGAGAGAGGACGCCACCCTGAGGAACACCCGCAGCCAAATCACACCATTCAGAGGAGTTCTCATCAGATCGAACGGACTGCGAGCGACCCCAAAGATAAGATTTGAACCACTCAATAACCGAATCAGAGATATTAAGGGAAGAAAGGATTCCTAAGAGGATGTCAAAATCAACCGAGTTAAAGGCACTGCTGAAGTCCAGTAAAACCAATACCGTTAAACACTTATGATCCATGGCCAGTCTAATATCGTCAGTTATTTTGACGAGAGTTGTGACAGTGCTGTGGCCAGGTCTGAAACCAGATTGGTAAGGACTCAGCAGGTTATTAGAGGACAAATAACAGGACAGTTGCTTTTGCACAACACTCTCGAGGACTTTGGAGAGGATAGGAGGCTGCAGAAGAGCTGGGAAGATATCGTCATCCCCTGCAGATTTAATCGGCTTGAATGAGTCTATAGCCCATTCTACCCTGGTTCGGTCTAAAATACCTCGCCGCTCTTCTCCAGTCTTCATTTGAAGGCCTGGTGAGGCGGATATGAGGAGTATTTTGTACGATATAATATTTAAAGAAATAAATGTAATGACTGTGCCTTCACAGTATATTTACGAGAATATTTTGTACGCCCATAAAAATATAGACATGTTTAAAAAATACAGTGATATTCATAATTTTAATACAAGAAACAAACATAAATTTGTAGTTCCTGCAACCAGGCTCAAAAAAATAGGGGGCTCATTTAGATGCCAATGTATACACTTCTATAATAAACTTCCTAGCCGTATTCAACAACTAAGCCTTAATAAGTTCAAATCATTTGTAAAACGTAAACTTTGTCAAAAGGCTTTTTACTCTGTAAAAGACTATATTCAGGACGAAAAGGCTTGGGATTGACCTGCTCCAGTACCTAATACAACTGTTGTCATTTTTATTTTTCTTCTTTTGTATTTTTTAATTATTTTTATTTTTAAATGTGCTTTTCCTTTGTTTATATATTTTTTTTTTTTTTTAAACAATTTGATATTGATATTGATATTAAAATGACATGTATACATTTTAAGTACTTAAAGTATATATATATTTTTTTTTTCTTTGACATAAATATTTACTTCTCTAAATATTTTGTAAACTAACAATTTGTTTATATTATTGTAAATGTGAGGACTATGTTGATTGCTTTTTCTTTTCTTTTCAGTAATTTTAACGTATGTCTGGCAATTTGAGTGTTTTCAGCGGCCTACCCAAATGTCCTTTCTTTGGTATTGTTCGTCAAGTCGTAGAGCTCCATAGTAGTCCTAAGTTGAGCTTTTCGAATACTGACAAATGCTTACACTGATTGGACAGGTCCACTCAAATCTGTATGGTTCTTTCTTCAAAAGACCATCTCAGACAAATCTGCATGGTTCTCATGTGATTTGACCATTACATATTTACTGTATGGACTTTAAAAGAGACTTTGACCCCTGAGTTTGTTTCGGTGTTTCTTCTCAGGGTAGTCAGATAGGAAACACCGGCCTCATCTAGCATAAACTGACGAAAAAAAAAAATTGACGTGTAAAAGTGTTTTTTAAACCTATTTACAAAATAAATATCATTTATCATTTATCATTTATTTATCATATTATCTGGTGCCATCACCGAGCCAGAGAAGTGTGTAGACGCCAGAAGTTTCAGGGTTTCCTCCGCTGATGCAGTGAAGGCACCGTCTGGTTTCTTTAAGAATCCCAGTTGATTTGTAGGCGATTTGGATAAAACTTTGTGATTCCACCATTTATGATCGCTCTGGCACCAATTATGATTGCTCTGGTCGTGAAAAATTTTGAACTTAAATATTTCCATAACTATTTGTGTAAATTGAAGGCCAATAGTAAAAATGTACTATTTAAATATCAATCACACAAATATCGTTTTGGAGATTGACCCAAGAACTGTTTGATAATTTCGTAATCACTCTATCTACTCTTTAATTCAAACGAACGAGGTTACCGGCGACTGGGACCAATAATAAATGATAACTTAATTCATTAAACCCCAAGCGGACGCCGGCGTTCGCGCACCGTCTTTCCATTGTGTCTGTGACTTCCACGATTGAAAGGTTAAATCAAATAATGTACAGTCAAACGACGATGTAATAATTGAATAAAAATCCTTTTTGATTTAAAAAGTAGGGTAGGTTGGTTTAGGGTATTTCGACGTCAGCGGCTTTGTGAAAAGTGACTTTTTTGCTCCAATAGTATCGTTTCTTTTTTTGTACAGTCGCTTTTCTATGTTCTGAAAATATGGTAATTCTGTAGCAAACTGTAATCCCTCGTCTGTTCTCCCTGTAGTTCTGAAACTTCCCTATTATTATCAAACACTTGCGCAACAGGGATATTTAAGTCCTTTTGAACATCTTCTACACATTTTTGCATTTGGCGGTTCACTTTAACCTTCGCGAAATCAATAGGTTCATGACAATGAGCAGTTTCATTCAAAATAGTCATCGCATCGACTCTGATTTTTCTAGCACATCGCCAGAGTTTTGAGCCATCTTTGTTTATTCTTTTAAGAATATATTCATAGCCAGCTCTTCGCAGAAGTTCACGTCCTCTTTGTGTGACATCAATATAAAACTACTGTTCACCACGTGAAATTGAATGACTTTTTTCATCCATTTTGATAATTCTAAAATCGAAAAAAAAAAAATATTAACTACCTAAAATATGAACTATATTAACTGCCTTTTTTTATTGACGATTGTTGTTGTTTTACAATTATGATATTGTTTATATATAAATATATATATTATTATATTTTTTTACAATTATGACATGTTTATTTTTACTATTTGACTGATTTTTTTATATACTTTTTTTACAATTTGCAATATTTACACTTTTGTAAATTTTATTATTGTGAATGTGAGAACTATGTGGATTACTCTTTCCTTTTCTTTTATTTTCACATGATGTCTGGCAGTTTTGATTATTTGATGTGGCCTACCCAAATGTCCTTTCTTTGGCATTGTTGGTCAAGTCGTTGAGCTCCTTAGTAGTCCAGAGTTGAGCTACACGCATATTGACAAATGCTTGGACTGACTGGACAGGTCCACTTAGAACTGTGTGGTTCTTTCTTCAAAAGACCATTTCAAGCTCAATCTGCATGGTTCTCATATGATTTGACCATTACATGTTTTGCTGTATGGACTTTAAAAGAGACTTTGATACCTGAGTTTGTTTCGGTGTTTCTTCTCAGGGTAGTAAGAAAGAAAGAAAGAAAATATGTTTATTCCGCCTTTAAATAGACGCACAAATAACAAAATACAAAAATATAAAAAAAAGTACAAAATATAAAAGCCAGTCCCTTGTTAGGCCACGTGTGTAACAAGCTTAACAATATTTCTTGTACCCAGTACCATAGACAACGGAGTTGTCTATATTATCTGTTTCATTTTGACGCCGGCCATAACAGGGACAAACATAAACAAAATTAACCTAAGAAAGAGTAACTAAACTAAAAGAAAATCATAATTATATACTAATACAATCTAAAATTATAAGTTGTGCGTCGCATCTAAGCAGGAATGGGCCGTTGCTCAGCATATTCCGTGACTCTGGGCTAATCCAGACATCTACGGTGCTGGTTTTCAGCAACCACCGTTCAGGTAGTCAGCTAGGAAACACCGGCCTCATCTAGCATTACTTGACGAAAAAAAAAAAATGACGTATAAAAGTGTTTTTATGAAAGTAACTTGCAAAATAAAGATCATTTATCAGATAATCTTATTAGATGACTTTTTTTTTTGTGAAATTAAAAAGTCTCATCAAAGATGAGAAGCAATTTTAAGTAAAAACATTTGTAAGCACGTTGTTTAACCCCCTTTAACTAAAAAATTGTTTTACATATCTGAAGACTATTAAATGAAGTCACTACACCACCACTCACTCATACAATGATCTAATACAAAACTGTCTGATGCAAAACTTGACTTTCTTAAACTGATAAGCTTCTTGTTAGTGATTGGCCGAGCCAGTCATCGGGCGATGCAAAATTTCCCGTTTATAACAAAAGGGCTACCTGACCTTAAATTCGACAGGCAAAACGGACTCGAGTTAGAAAGGAATAGTAATATACAGTCATACAATGCTATTGCCTTTGTGTGTGTTTTACCTGCATGTATGAATTATGTAAAAAAAACCGGCCAAGTGCAAGTCGGACTCGCCCATGAAGGGTTCCGTAGCAGCAAGTAACATAATATAAAAGTTCTTGTAATGTGTTGTAACTTTGATCGATGTTTTAATAATACTTTATTTTTTTCGATTTAGGACGCATTAAAAAAAAACTACTTACTAGATTTCGTTCAAACCAATTTTCGTTGGCAGTTTTTATAGTAATGTACATCATATATTTTTTTTAGTTTTATCATTCTCTTATTTTAGAAGTTAGAGGGGCAAACTATTCAGTTTAGAAAAAATGATATTAGAAACCTCAATGTCATTTTTGAAGACCTATCTATAGATACCCCACAAGTATGGGTTTGACGAAAAAAAAATGTTTGAGTTTCAGTTCTAAGTATGGGGACCCCCAAAATTTATTACTTTATTTCTATTTTTGTGTGAAAATCTTAATGCGGTTCAGAAAATACATCTACTGTTGTCGCTTCGAAGATGGACATCCATTTTTAGATATAGTTATAATTATTTTAATATTAGTGGAATTATGATTTTGTAATTAGTTGATTTATTAGCTTAAAAGCCCTCTGAATTTAAATACACTATTTATTGAGGTTGGCAACACTGGTGTCGCGCTACTATTGGTCCGTTGTAAAACTTCCGGAGCAATGGTGGGGCGATACTAGCCTATGGCTAATAAACTGTACAGATCGTTCACTTGGTTGGCGAATACAGTGTGAGCAACATCTCTTCAGTTGTCATTTTATAAGTATAAATGTTGTGATTATGTTTTGAGGTTAGAATAACGAACACGTGTTACTTGAATTTATGTAGTGTTTGATTAAATTTATATTGGCAGTTATTCAGTGTTTCTCTGTACACATTTCCTTACACTACCTACTAAGTTTCAACAGCATAGCTCTTATAGTTTCGGAAAAAAGTGGCTGTGACATACGGACGGCCAGACAGACAGACAGACAGACATGAGGAATCTATAAGGGTTCCGTTTTTTGCCATTTGGCTACGGAACCCTAATAAAAATGGGCTAGCTTAATCTATTACTAAGCGCATAGGATAAAATCATGTCTAGAACGAGTCAATGATTGTCATATAAATAATTTAGAATTTTTTTGTTTGACTGTACCGATTTTGGCTTCTCTAGATTTTTTTAAGTTACCTATGAGTGATCCCAGTCGCCGGAAGAAAATTATTTATTTTTTATGGATCCGGCAACTGGGACCGCGGTCCTAGTTGCTGGAAGCCTCAAGAAGCGAGCAGCGGCGATTTGTAGCGCGTGGCGGTCACCGGCTTTAACCATATGCGGCGCATCCATATAAAATGCATGAGAACTATAGTAAATATGAGGGTTGTGGCTGTGGCCGGTGGCCCGTGTGCGGCGGCCCTTAGATTTAATGGCCTTGTAAGGTGAACTGTCAAAAGCGTCGCGCGTCGTTATGTGATTGAGTCACACAATCATATAATTGAGGTTTTAATATTTTAATAGTATTCCGTTGTTGAGTTCAAGTTGAGCTAGTTATTTTCACTTTTCAGGAAAGACTTCAAATAAATTTTACTGGAGAACTGAACAAAACTGGAAACAGTAGCACGCAGTGCAAGAGCGCAGTGCAAGGGCAACCATGTTCCTGACATGGTTCTGTTTGCAACAGTTGGTAGCCACATATAACGCAGCTCTAATTATACCTCAGCAATCTTTGCGTTTTACTATTATAGTTTTTATTTTTCTATACTTTATTTTCATAGTTTTCTATCTACATAATATGTCGCACGAATCAACTTTAGAGTTTGTCAGTAAAGCTGCTTTGCAAGATTAAGTGTTAGTGACACTGATTTTAAGATACGAGTAGCATCGCGTGAAACGTGTGAGTAAGAAGCTCCTTGTGTCTCCTGCTCTCCAGAGCCGGCGTGTTCCGGATTACTAACCGTATCCGCCGAATTTGAAGCGCTGCGCGCCGGAACAGCGCACACAGGCGCTGCGGAGTAAGACCACGCTTAAGCACAGCACAGATGTTGTACTTGTTATTCTTTATCATTTAAAAAGTCTATAAGTTCAACTATGTTTTGTGTAATTAAAGAGGTTATTGTAGTTGCAAAGAAATGCATAATGTGCAATATTCTGTTCCGGACCGATAGCGACGCACTTGAGCGCATTGGCTGGACTTGCCGTTGATGATTGGCTTTTATTTTAAGCTGTATCTGAAAAGACTGCGGCCCAACGATGGACCCGACATTGGAAAGAGACTAGACAGATGATAACTTGAAACTTATGATGAATGGGCCTTCTGCACACTTGTGCGGCATGGCGCGGGACACCGGTGGTGGGAGACTGGGCCGCGAGCGCGCCGTTATCGGCTCTCCGCGCTTTAATAATATCTTTTAATTTGAAAATCGCGTTCATCTCGTGCCAATTAACCGCCGCCGCCTCTTGATTGATCACATTTTACTACTTTTACACAAATTGTCCACCGCGGGTTGTCGGAATATTATAAGATCACATAATAAAGTTTAATCTGATTTAGGAACCAGTCTTCGTTATTTATCCGTTTATTAATATTTATAATTTAGAGGGTACAATATGTATTAGGTACTTTTTTTAATAATAATAGTAATAATGGTTTATTGTTCAAGAAAAAATATACACTTTTACATTAAATAATTCACTGGTCTCCACACAAGGATTCCCTGTGTCGTGGAGACCAGTCTCTTTCATCATATTTCAAGAACACATACAAAGAAGAACATAGGATAATTATGTTAAATATACTTAAAAAAATACGACTGCATTTGATAACACACAGCGAAACTTAATGACAAAATTAAAAAAAGAAAACATTAGATAACTCACCTTTATTTTAAACTAGCTTTTGCCTGCGGCTTCGCCCGCATACATAAAACATAGCCTACAAGTGAGAGTGTGTCTTGAAAATGGAACGCGTAGGTAGTTGTTGAGATCCAAACAAAACTTTATTTATTACTCTTTTGATCACTGATAGTCAGGGCTGCCAGCAAATAAATCGCGGTATACGAAATGTAATGTTTATACATACAAGCGCTGAAATGTTACTGTCGCGCCTTTTGCAACTACATTATGTAAGCGTTCGCGCGTATTTCTCGGTTAGAACGAGACAACTATACGCGGAGTAATGAAATAGCCATTGTCCGGTTTCATCCTCTATCCGATTTTCCTCCGCTCTCTCCTACTGACCGGGTCAGAATAAAGCTTTTCAGAGCGTAATGTCAGATTCCGTATCCGGGGGTCTGTGTATCAACTACACTTGTCGTTGGATGTCCTGAGCATCCAATACATTATATTTGAATGTGGCTGAACTGCTCCGGCTCTGTAGTCAGATATGTTTACACAAAATCAACGGATCTCGTGCAATCATTTGGAAGAAACTGACATCTTTGGCGGCTAGTACCACCTTTTTAGGCATTTTGTGGAGAATTTTAAAGGCTAAAAAAACTTAAGTCATTTTGTGTCTCTACTAACACTAGGTTTAAACATTATTGGCCCTTTTGTTATCTGTGACATTAAAATAAATGAATAATCTAGTAAATTGTTGAATAATTATGGGGTTTTTTTTGGTGGGTAAAAAATCATCCAAATGACATCCCCCGGCCTTGAGCGGTGCTGGAGATAGTGTCAGACTATTATTGACTAAAAATCCCTAACCGTTCCTTCTTGCCTTTCGTGCCAGTACCGAGTTTCCCTTTCGGATAACCCTGGCTTTCTTATAACCCAGGTTTCGACCCGGCTGGGCCCCTGCTGTTGCTTCTACTCAACTCCTATTAATTAACTTATATTTTACCAGAATAGCTTCTACTTCAAATCAGATGTGCGGATGTCTTCTACACTCACTTATTAGGAGAAGAGGTAATGTATGAAAGTTTAGTATTAGAGTCAATTAGAGGAAATCTCCACAACTCTAAAATTTTTTGACTGATGGAAAGCTACGAGTACTGTTGAATATTATCAGCTGCTTATAAATCCGGAAAATATCACGGTTCCATGGAGCCGTCGGCGAAGTGGCCACCGACCATTATGTAACTATAGTTATCAGTATCACCGTAGGCAGTAAGTAAAATGCGCTAATTTATTATAGATATGATTGTTATTGTGACGTGGAAGGAGAGCGAAGCGGAAATTATACGACTCTTGTGTCGGGTGCTGCGGGTCCGGGAGTGGAAACACTAGTGAACACGGTACCCACCCGCGCCAGCCTTGCCACCCGCTGACTGATCACGACCGCGACAGCTACACGCGAGGCGTGCCAGTATCTCCACGAGGGCGTAATTACTGACACAGCTGCAGCTTCCCGCGCTTCGCTACACTACACATACACTTCTCTTGTTTGAATTTATGATTTGAAAATACTTCACTTTACATACATACTCAGATAGTTTCATCAATGTCACACAGTTTTTGCTGCAGGTCGGTAAGTCCCCTCTTTGAGACGTGACTGGAAGACCTCTCGGCGTTCTCACCTTCCGCATTATGCAGGTTCTCACCAGACATGGTAAGTTCGGGAGGTTCCTGCACTGGATTCGTGGGGAAGTGACGCCCAGGTGTCGCCACTATAAGGAATGCCTGGAGAACACGGTGGAGCATATAGTGGGGGTGTGCCCCACTAGGGTGGCGGCAATCTCTTACGCTGGGCCATGTTACATTACAGGCCATGGTCCGGAGCGAGGAGGATTGGCAAGTGGACGCCTCCTTCTGCGAAGTAGTAATGCTAGTAAAGAAATGGAGTGCAGTGCAATGCACGCTCGAGTACGGACGTGTTTCCACTGTGCACCGCCGCCCGAAAATACTATGAGTTCCAAAAAACTCATAGTGCATGAATTGCTGGTCCATGCTATTGACTACATGGACGAGGTGAGCATTCTGCAGATATGCAGGTCCAATTTCAAGGAGGACGAGATCAGCAGTGGAAACCTGCTACTGTTCCAGTCTCTTGGAAAACTGTACAGACTGTGCATTCAAGATATCATAGATATGTTGAAGAAGACTGAGCCGGATGACGGTCCAGATTTCGTGGCGAAGGAGCTGAGTGAGCTGCCTCCCGTCACGTTCGATCACGTCGACATCACACGGCTACTAAAGGACATCACTACCTTGAAAGTAGAGTTGACCAAGATGCAGTTTAGAATGGAGGCGTCTGAATAATCTAATTCTGAACTACGTGTGGAAATAGCATTATTACGCAACGTTGGTTCAGTAACTGGGTCACCTGAGGCCTCAAAGGTGAACACGTCAGGAGTCGCAAAATGCATCAGTCAGCGGTTTTGATTCGACAAACACAAGTGCGTCACCAGCTGCTGAAAATGCTGATCAAGCGCCGCCCGCAATCGCCGTCGCTCGCACCTCTACACCGGCTGCGGAAACATCACACGTAGGTACGTTGACCTCTAAACGTGCTTAGTTATTTATTTATTTATTCATTACAGCCTGGAGGATTTACAGCTTAACAAACTAAAAATAGAAATAAGTATAAACGACAGAAAGCCAATTACAAGTCCTCACGTATAGTGTCAGACTTTTACACTATGATTAAAGCTTATTAAAATTTTACAGCTACATAGTTACATTACATTTACACAAGTTCATTGCAAAGGTTAACGAGTAGTAACTAGAAACTTTTATTTTATAATAAATAAGTAGGTAACGATTAGAATAACAAAAACATTACAGAAAATTAGCGAAACAATTATAGTCCATATTACTTAATAAATGAATGGAATAATTTTTGCGGTACATTAAAGTGAAATTTGGATAGAAGTTCGGGGCTGTCAATACTGTTATTGAAGATTTTTAAAACGTACAGAAAGTCAGCAATCTCACGTCGATCTTTGAGAGGTAATAAATGGTATTTCTCGAAGATAATTGATAATTGACGGAGTGATAAGGAATTTTCTGATGAAAACAAAGATATTTAATGAAACGCTTTTGAATGTTTTCAATGCGATCGATGTACTTGTGATAACGTGGGTTCCATATCTGAGATGCATACTCAAGCTGACTTCTAACAAAGGTGCAATACAATTTTTTCAGTGTTTTAGCGTTATCAAAGCACTTAGAGAGACGCATAATAAACCTAAGCAGTTTAGAGGCTTTTTTGATAATGGTGTCAATGTGGATGTCAAAAACTAAGTCACGGATGGTATCACACCTTGGCAAAGTCTGGCCCGATAAAATATAGTTGGTGGCTAAAGCGGCACGTTTCCTAGTGTAAGTAATCACTGAACACTTTGACGGATTTAGATCAAGTTTGTTAGCCTTACAATAGTCTTCAAGACGGTATAGGTCAGCCTGAAGTGCCAATCCATCTTCAATCGATGATATTTTGGCAAAGATTTTCATGTCATCGGCAAAACATGTTAATTTGGATGATTGCAGGCACAGATCGATGTCGTTTACATAGATCACAAATAAGAAGGGTCCAAGCACACCGCTAGGCCCCGAGACCCAACTAGATATATAATTATTGATCACTACGGCTTGCGATCTATTATTAATATATGAGGAAAACCATCTCATGATCAAAGTGTAGTGATCAATACGATCGAATGCTTTGCTATAACCAGTGTAAACCACATCGACCTGACTACCATCATCCCTTAGTAATAAAATCGTTGAACAATATCAGATTAGAAGTGGTAGACCGTCCTCTCAAAAAACCATGTTGGAAGGAGCTAAGCGAGGGCGCAAGAGCAGGATATAACTGATCCTAGATAATACGCTCAAATAATTTACGCTGCTATTGTCACCTCCAGGAAACCATCAGGTACGTCGTACCTAAGCGACAAATGACAAATGGCTTATCGAGCAAGCTTTTTATTCTTTTGACGAATTTATGACTTAATATAACTTAACTTTGACGTAAATATTAATTCGGACTGAAATTTGTTGTGACTTTTAATTTTGTAATTTATTGTTAATTTTTATTTGTGATTTGATTTCTACTTATTGTATTTGTATTGTTTATTTTATTTGCTTGACATTTTATATTATTTGACATTTTTATGTAATCAATTTATGTAATTTTTGTTAACATGTAATTTAAAAATTCTGTATTGACTTGTAAGAATCCCTTACCAATAAACTACTATGACTATGACTATGACTATGAAAATAGGGGACAAAGAGAAAAAGGATTCTCAACCTACCGAGACTGCGGTCCGTAGCTCCTTGCTAAAAACGGGCCAAGTAGATGAAGAGGGTTTCACTCGAGTAGAAAAGAAGAAGAAGAAGCCCTGTTCCCGGAACTTGTGCGATACCGCACCGACTGGACCAAATATGCTTCTGCGTCCTGCTGTGCCTACGACGCAGCTGTATATTTCGCGTCTGCATTGCTCTACGAAGATTGAGGAAGTTGTGGAGTATATAAAGATAAATAGCAACTGGACTCTGAGGGTCGAAAGGCTGGATTCTCACCACGACACCAACTTCAAGTCGTCCGTGGTACAAGTTCCAACCCATCATCTGGAAACCTTTTTGAGAGAGGACTTTTGGCCGAAAGGTGTCGAGTTGGCGTGTTGGACGACGATGTTACGTGTATAATTATTAAATAAGTTTTGTTGTTATGATATGTATTAGTTTATTATTTTATAAGATTACTAGCGGAAAAACCGCTGCTTCGCCCGCGTACATAAAAGATCTTCCCTCTTTCTCCCCGTTTCTCACATTTTTTTTATAAATAATGGACCTCCGATGCCTGAAAATAAATGTTTATTAACAAATTATTATTATTATTATTAAAGGAGGAGGCCGGTCACCGCCGGGATTCCGATCCCGATTTCCGGCCACCGTAGGTATGGGCTAGACGCGGGCGGGACAACGAGCAATGGGTAGCTTGCATTCCGACAGTCCAGTAACTGTTCGGACCGAGCCCAAGTCGTCGACGGCGCGCATTTGCTTGCTTCACAATCCCGCAGCCCGTTATTGTTTTCACCATCATCAGTTCAGCCGATAGATATCCACTGTTGGATGTAGGTTTCCCCAAATATACTGCCACAATGACCGGTTTTATGTGTCTAGTTTCCATAGGATTACCACGACCCTCACCAGATCATCGGCCTATCTTGTGGGAGGCCCTAAAACGCCGCGTGTTCTGGTACGTGGTTACCACTCCAGAACCTTTTGCTCCCATCAACCATGTGTTCTGAAAGCAGTGTGCCTAGCTTACTGCCACTTAAGCTTGGCGATTTTTTGAGCTATGTTGGTAGCCTTAGTTATCCTGCGGATATCATAGTTTCTGTTTATGTGTGTGTAGCTTATTATTCGAATAGGTATAAGATTCAGAGAACACTTTAGCATTTAATATTAATGTTTGAATGCGAACTGGCGTGAGCACAGATCACACTCTCGCTTGCACATACGAGTAGTTTGTGATTATTGAGGTTATCATCTGGCGATGCGTCCAGCAGTGCTTACTGTGCTTACGTGACATGTGACCTCACGACACGTACCAACATCCAATTAACGGTAAATGTATGACATTCATGCTGACTGTACACGACAAGATACGGCAAGCGATTGCAACCCGAAGGAACGAGCCCAAGATGAGAGTGAGCTACACCGTGTAATGCGGACGAACAGACGCAGCTCACATGCTCTCTTATACAAAGTACCTACTGTCGATTCTCGACGGAGATTCATGTAAATATCCGGCGCTTGATAAACAGAATCTAAATTGACCTAAAGCAATATTAGATTACGAGCTCTCTGCAAATCAAATGGATATGACAGGCGCGCACCGCGGCGCTGTGAGTCGAGTGGCAAGTAGTACCGCGGCGGCATTTACCCGTTAGTTAGTCACAAATAGACCGCTTGTCAGTCCGGACCGCCGCCTGGGGTGAGGGGGGGACTAAATTATAAATTAGAGGAGCACGGGTGCTGGGAGCGGGGGAGGGGCGGATGTTTGCTAAGATAATTGTCTGGTCTTGCTCGGCGGGAGTTGCCCGACACGTGCGGCTCACACAATCACTACGACGCGCGACGTCACTCGCCACCACGTCCGGAGGCGCCGCCCCGCGCGCGTGCTCCTCACTCGCCACGCATTGCAGCCGCGACCTACAACCATTGTACCATTGTACCATATCTCTGGCGATTAAATTATTTATTTATTGTGAGATGATTGTGACCCGGATCCGCGCTGCCCCGCGCGCTTTTATCGAACGGTTAATGATTGAGTTACTGCGACGTGTCTAAACGTTGACTACGGCACGATAATCAAGTGGTTCCGCAACACACAGCTTCCTAGCACGTTTCGTTGAAAGTTGGAAATATATTTAATTCTCAAAAGATTTTATTAATACGTTGCTACTCGTTTCTCTGGTCAACTACCGCCAATTTTTACTTACAATTTACCGTTGACATCCGTGATTCTGTTTCATGGCAGTAGTTTTCGTATCTATGTTAGGTATTCTACTTACTAAAAAGCGTAATGTGGAATTGTAAGTTGAGAGTGGGACTGTGGCCGCGCCCACAGCGGATCACTCGCCACTCGCGTGGATTAATTAAAACTTGCGCCCGCTGTTGTCCCTGTTCTCCACACCTGCCAGATCACGGAGCAGCTGAGGTGATCAATAATGAACCTTAAAACGTGTTGATAAGCGCGGAGTGAACCGTACTATTGAGCAGTGCCGGTGTTGTCGGTACAAAGGTACAACAGTTCAGCACAATGGTCGTGTATCCGCGGTGTACTGTACATCTGTCACGACCGCCCGCGCCGCGCCGCCGCCTCATACATTACGTAGGTACCTACTGTACACTTATAATCTGAATGTTTTACACGTTTTTATATATAGATGGTAGGATGAATAATCAGCATCAAGCTTTGCTGAGTTAGCTATTCGTACGATGCTTTCTTTTCCTAATGTTTGAAAACTAAATACATCGTATAACTTTTATTTACGGGTGTCTAATTTGATTTCACTGTTGTTCGAACAGATATTTCGTAGGATGTGATTGATACAGGGAGGGCGCGAGGGGGGGGGGCTGTAGTGACGCAAAAGCGATGCAAGTGAATCGTAATACAGTACTACTTCTTCTTTATTCTTCTTTATTCTTTATTGTACACTATAAACACAAAAAAATAAGTGGATAGCAAAGTTCATGTAACTCAAAGTTGAGTTTTCTTCCAGCAAACCATTGAGCGATAGAGAGAGATGACAATAGAGGGTAGGGTCCAGTGTACAATTTTAAAATTGGAAATATTAAGAATAAAATAATCTATACATATAATAAAATCGTAGAAAAGTCAAAACTGTACATTGAATATTTTTTTAAAAGAATACTTGGGGCGTGATCTACAATCGATACCGAAGCCAAAAATATAGTTTTTAGAATTTTTGTCTGTTTGTCTGTATGTATGTCCGGGATAAACTCAAAAAGTACTGCATGGATTTACTTCAAATTTTGCATGAATATTACTAAGAGGTCGGGTCAACACATAGGCTACATATTATCACGCTATCACCTACGGGGGAGGAGCTGTGAGTCTTTATTTTTCTTACGCATTCTGTGACAGCGTATAATATAAGGACGCATATTTAAATGTTGTTTATGAGTAAGTCATGCTATTATCTAGCTTTACACTATAAAAACTACGCCATTAAAGTAACTTGGGCAGAGAAACATAATTTAATGAATATTAGTAGTATAAACACAATTTTAAAACAGCGCCATCTATGAGATTTCATAAAAATCAAATCAAATTATATGTTATCAGTTTTTGGAAATTATTCATTTAAATTTGATCATGTTAGCGAGGTTAGTAATTAGTTATTCTTAAAATTCATAGATGGTAATGTGCATTTTCTTCATATTATAGTTCGTTTTGACAAATTCAAATTCCAACAAAACTCCAAAAAACCTTGAGCAGAGTTGAGGAAGATAATTAAAAAAAAATGCGGTGTTAGGTATTACATGGTGGCATTTCTCAGACTCTGTGAAGTCGCTCTGTTTGCGAAATCCCTTACGTATGACGAGGTGCCTTCATATTACACGTACGACAAGCAAAGGGGTGTATTCAACCGACATCCACGAGGAGGTACTGTGAAAGGTTTCCGGGAATTTTCAAGGACACTGCATTGGATAGGGTTTATACCGTGTACCCGAATAGTGGCGAATGCTATTTTTGCGGTTGTTACATCACACTGTCTCAGGCCCAACGTCTTTCGCCTTTCTGAGGACATTTGATCGCGTGGAGTATCCCACTTACCGCGCAGCCTTTTGCCTAATTGGGATGACACCCTCGCGGAGGCAAGCGTCAGTGACAGTCCCAGTCACATGCGTCATCTGCTTGCCGTCATCTTGGTGTTTTGTGGAGTCGCGAACCCGGTAGCTTTGTGGGAGATGTATCGCTATCATCTGTCTGAAGATTTTCTACGAGCTTTGAGGCGTGCTACTAGAGACGAAGTCGAAGTAACTGATGAACGCGTGCTGAACACCTATCTCAGTTCACTTCAAGATGTGGTCATTTCTATCGGCGGCAATCCACTGATCGAATATGGGTTACCAGCTCTCCAATCATCACCACATCAAGACCGTGGAAATCGGGAGTATAACACTGAGACAAATTACGATCCGGGCGAAACGACCACCATACAAAATTACCATGTCGCTTTGTTCTCTTGAGAGCAAAATCGAATTTATGACACCGTCCTTGAAAGCGTTGGGCAAAACCAGGGTAAAATGTTTTTCTTGGATGCTTCTGGTGGAACAGAAAAAACGTTTGTTACCACTGGCATACTTGCAGAGGTCAGGAGGCAAGACAAAATTGCTATTGCTGTAGCGTCGTCGGGAATCGCTGCCACACTACTTCCGGAAGGCAAGATAGCACATGCCATGTTAAAAATTCCCATCGATTTAGAGAGCGCCAAAACGCCTGTTTGTGGTGTGTCACGTAACAGCGATAAGGGACACGTGCTCAAGGATTGCTCTCTGATGATGAGTGTACGATGGCCAATAGGAAGGCAGTTGAGGTCGTGGACAGAACTAACATTTGATGGATGGTGTCACAGTTCTGTTCAGTGGCGATTTCCGGCAAACACTTCCCGAGGTGACGCGGGGATCGAGGGCTGACGACGTGAAAGCTTCGTCGAAACGATCTTCGTTGTGGTCACGAGTTCGTACACTGCGCTTGACCATTAATATGAGAGCTCGGCTCGGCGGCAATGCACGTGCTCAAGAATTCTCTGATGTCCTTCTAAGTCTTGGCGATGGCACTCTACCAGAAGAGAGAGGTGGACAGGTGGTGCTTCCAGAGTCTCTCGTTAGAGTGGTATCTAGCTTAGAAAAACTCATTCACTGTGTGTACGGGAACATCAGTCGTATACCGCACCAGCAGAATTCTTGGGTGTGTGGCCATTTTGACGCCCAAAAATGATCAGGCTGCAGCAGTTAACGAATGCATTCTCTCGGAAATTGTGAAGAATGAAGTTGTCTACACCTCGATAAACACTGTTGTCGAGCAAGATGATGCCACACGTTATTCGAATTTCTGATTTCCCTGTCAGCAAGTAGACTTCCGGCGCATACCATCAAACTGAAGGTCGGTGTCCCGATTATGCTTCGAAGTTGTGACGGGACCCGCCTTAAAGTCATCTCGCTCCACACAGACACACCATTGAGGCGGAAATTTATTTATTTATTTTATTTAAAGCTTTATGCACAAAAACTGTACAAAGGCGGACTTAATGCCTTAGGCATTATCTGCCAGTCGACCTTAGGGTGGTGCAGAAACAAAACACATTCTTACGGGTTGTAGCGTCAGCGAGGCAGTATTTATACCACGCATTCCCCTCATACCCCATAACTTCCCGTTCCAGTTCAAGCGCGTACAGTTCCCCGTGTGTGTTTGCTTCGCGATGACCATCAATAAGTCGCAGGGGCAGACACTGAGGGCAGCGGGTGTCGACCTCAGGACGAGTTGCTTCTCACTCGGGCAACTGTACGTCGCTTGCTCCCGCGCTACCAGTCCTGACTCTCTTTACATTTTGGCTCCTGGCAGTATAACTACCAACATAGTTTATAGGGAAGTCTTGTAAAGTATGATGCCTTTATACGTATTTTTACTCTTTTGTGTCCTGGAATGTATTCCTGCATTATTTTCTTTATTTCCTTCAGTCACATCTTATGACTGAACTCAGCAGGATTTCCATATAATTCTCTTCACTAGCTTCGTTTGCGAAAAAAACGTATATTATAATGCTATTTTAAAAGTTGCTTATTTATAATGCTATAGCGACACTGGCACCTTAGGTATTTTTAGTGCTGTAGAGGCTTCACGCAGACGACGTCGCGGGCAGCAGCTAGTAATACATAAACAAATATACCTACGTACATAAATACACACATACTTTATATACTATAAATATATATATATATATATGCTATGTCATTGTGAAAGGAAATGCTCTTTAATTTTCCTCTTGAAGACATCTAAAGAAGGGCTGTCACGTAAGGAGTGTGGGAGGGAGTTCCAAAGACGCACTGCAGTTACAGAGAAGGAACCATCATAACGGCTAGAAGTGTGAAACGGAGTACGAAGAAGAAGAGAATTGGCAGTGCGACAGGGTTTACCCCTCGGGGCGAAGTACTCAAAGCGTTCACGAAGGTATTGTAGAGAATTAGGGTTGTGTAGGATAGTGTAGAGAAGAGATAGGATATAGATAGGTACTAGTTGGATGTGCTCAAGTTGTGCCTCGCTACCGACGCGTTTGGAAAGTTATCTTTTAAAATGTTCGAGCTTGTTACAAGTTGCGTTCCATTCGTTGTAACTTCCTTCAAAAGCCTAACAAAAAGAAACTCCAAAAAACCCAAAAACTCCTAGTTTTTTCACTTATTTTTAAATTACTTACCTACCTATATTTATGTCGCCGTCCTTTTTTACTTTCACATTGTTTTTAAATAAATAGATTACTATGATATAGGCATTTAATTTATCACCATTTGAGATTTGGTTTGATTCAACTCGTTTAAATTCAAACTACCTGTATTACGACGCCTGCCAAAACTATCTAATAGAAAAAATCTCAGAAACTACTTAAAATTTGGTAAGTAGGTTCCTTATAGGGTGTAAACATCCGCTAAGATTAGATTTTATGAAACTTCACCACTGAGGGGGTAAAACGGAGGTCCAAAGTTTGTATGGAGAAATCTACTTTCACGAGCGTGAAGCCTTTGGACGTACTCGTATCTGTCCTGATCATCCGACGAGTCGTATCCGTCCTGATCATCCGACGAGTCGTATCCGTCCTGATCATCTGACGAGTCGTACCTGTCCTGATCAACCGACGACTTGTATCTAGAAAGAAGAAAGAGAAGTATTTATTTTGGCGCAAAAAACATTGTAGACAACAAAAACAAAACTAAACAAAAAAAACATAACATTGTCTGTCACACGTTTGCGCCAAAAAGGTCGAGTTCAGCGAAATGCCAGACAACTACGAGGTAGTTGTCTGACGCTGGTTTTCAACTGAACCTTATTTGGAGTGAACGGATAAAAAGAAATGGTTTGTTCTTCGTTCGTCCCGAAGTTTTGTCCCACATTCCAAAAAAATATTTATTCGTCCCACATCACTATATTGAAGTTCTGTTTCGTCCCGAATCACAAGTACTTTAAAAGTACAGTCAACAAAAATAATATAATAATAATAATAATAATAATTTATTTAAAAGACAACTTTTGGTCCACATTGTATGTTAGTAGCACTTAATTCTATGTTAGTTCAAATTTACACGAGTATTAAATTCAATTACACACTAAATCAAAATGTCATAAATTACAATTACAATGTCAGTTAAATATTAAAATGATCAAAACAATAAATTAAATTAATATGGTCAGTTGATTAGAATTTCAAATTAAAATGTTAATAATATAATAATTGATAAAATAATAATAAAATTAAATGCATAATTGAAACTAAAAACAAAGTTATCTGCCCCACGCCTGATTTACAGGTGCGTGCAAGGCCTGCCAGTGCCGTATAAAGGGCCCATCCAACCTAGAGGCAACGACAGCAAGAAGACTGTTGCTGCTGCCCCGCACTCTACTCGCTAACGAGGTCGCTCTCTTGCGCATACTGGTATAAAAGCAATCAGTGTGTACCTCTGCGAACATTCCCGACGCGCTGCAGAAGCGAGGCAGCCGCAACAGTGCCCTAAGCGAGTTATTGTATTGCACGCGGAGAGCGCTGTAGGAGTTATGCGCATATGAAACCCACAGACCGCACGTATAAAAAGATGTACAATAGGCTCGAAACAAGGTGATTTTGACTTCCTTGGAGCTACGGGCAAATCTACGCGCAATCATATTCGCCCTCACCGACAGCGCCCTCCTTTCTCGCTCAATATCGGCGTCATCTCTCAGGTCAGACGTCAGAATATGACCTAAGTATTTAAAACTTGATACCCGCTCTAAGGACACCCCGCACAACCTCACTGGTGGAATCTCCGACGGACATTTGGACCCAGCTTTGAAGACCATAAGCTCACTCTTTTTAACATTATATTTTAGGCCGTGAGTAAGAGCATACTCCTCACAGATGCCTATGAGCTCCCTGAGCCCACCTATCGACGCACTCAGCAGCACCATATCATCAGCGTAGCTGATGTTGTTAAAACAAACGTCATCAACATGGCATCCAACATGGCGGCTGCTGAGCTCGGCAACAAGATCATTGATGTACAGATTGAAGAGCGTTGGTGACGTCAACCCCCCCTGCCTCACCCCGCACTCCAACCTGTACGAGTCCGACAGAGCTCCCGACCATCTAACATTATTGACCTGGTTCCCGTACCAGTGCTGGAAGATCTTTACAATTTCAGGAGAGACTTGTCTGTCACGCAGCTTTTTCCACAGCACTTTGTATGAAACCAGGTCAAAAGCACGGGATAAGTCGAGAAAACAGGCTATTGAAAGTAGTATATAAGTGGCTATTTGAAATTTTTGAATAATATTAAAAAAATATATATACATACTTCTAATAATAATATTTTTTTTTTTTATTAGCTCATTAATCATATATTTAAAAAATAAAATAATAATTAAAAAAACCCTAGGCTAATTACAACTAAAATCAAACTAAAATATAGAGAGTAAAAATCTAATCCACATCGCTGTCGACTGGTAATGTGCCCAAAAGACTGGCGCCATTGCCACTCTGTATAGTAATGCTTATCCTCTTTCCGAGGTAAAAGCTAGTCTTTGGGTTACGCGAAGTGTCAATTAGAGGTTTTGAAGAAGAAGAAGACCTTTATACTTCAATTTGTGAGCACACCCATGATCCGAGAGTTTCAACACCAAACAGTTCGAAAATATAACTTCCAAAAAGGTTATTATATTTCTGTCGTTTGAGGTTCTCCGCAGACGCAGCGACAGCACCAGATCAGTAATAAATCTTAATTACATTATAATTTTAGTTTCTGAAAAATTCACCGAGATTTAAGTGAGAGTATTTTGAACAACATGAGTAAAATACTGATTACGGAAAATAATACTTAGTGGCCAACATTAGTCAATACAAGCAATCAAACTTTCCAGGAGAAGGCAGAGAGAAGTAATTGTTTTAAATAGTTTATTGTTGTTAAGTCTTTACTTCTATACACATATTATAATGAGGAAAAATTTACGTTTTGTGTAAGTACTGAATAAAATAAAAAAAAGCAAGACAGCCTTTAATAATAATTTCACCAGAAGAATCCTACCTCATTACATAAAGTGACATAGGCAAATATTTTCTATTATCACACGGGTGAAGTCGCTGGCAGAAGCTAGTATATAGTTTTTACTCAGAAAATAGTAATATATTTTTGTTAATGATTGTACAAAAATGTAAAAATCGCCTATACAAAAAAATATGGGCCGAACAAGGAATATAAAATAGGACGAATCGAGAACAAAATAATTAAAATAACATTTTGGGACGAAAGAAGCATTTAATTTGGGACAAACTAGGAATTTTTTATGTGGGACAAAACTCAGTGGGCCGAACGAAGAACAAATCAAAGAAATTTACAATTAGTGTCAACACTACATTACATTAGTGTTACATTAGTGTGAAAATAAAACATAACATGTGATAAAACAGTAAATAAGTGTAAATATGGGTTCATTTTACAAAAAATAACATAAAACATAACAGAAACCGGTTTTAACCAATTTAGCCTCAGTCAACACAACGCCAACACCATAAACTACTATTAAAATACTAGAGATAGACTGGCAACTTAAGAATTTCGTAGGCAGCGCCATCTAGTTACCAGGGCATACACTATTCATCTGTCAATATAGGTACCTACTCAGTACCAAGTAGAATAATGTAAAATGATTAAAAATTTTGTTGTAGGAAAGCTAAACACAAAAAATTCAATTTTTTTGTGTCTTTATTACATTATTCTACTCAGTAAACCTAGTTTGTTATTACACTAAACTTGTTGTTTCGAGGATAATAAAACAAATACCAATTTATTTAGAATGTTCATATTTATTGGGAAAAACAAATTTACATACCTAATAAAAACTATAAATTTATTTCAGTGCCAGTTTGCCTTAGTCGTTTCAAACCTCTATTGGTTTTATAATAAACATGGGCTTTTTTTTTTATTGGTCATCCTTATCATACTCCGAAGCCGTATATTTACCGTCATCTTTGATGACTAGACAGCCGGGCACGCAACACTTGTTTCTAAACATTATTATTTATACACAAAACACTAAAATAATATGGTCCAAACTCCAATTTACGGAGGGCCTAAGCAATTCTATTCGATTAAATCACGGCAGTCAGCACAGGGGGCTGACCTCAACGCGATTTAGAAAAAACACACACGACGAACGTTTATCTTCTAAGATTTTGAGTAAATACGGAGTAACGAACTCGACGTAAATTATACTTAAAATCGGAAAGGAAACGAAACAATTACAAAAATATGCGCAACCGCCAAAATTTTTGCATTAATAATAATAATAATAAATAAATAATAATAAAATAAATACTACACACAAACTTTATTACGATCGCGCCATCCTAACCGACAGAACCATTCACTACAATAGACCAGATATCATTCTTCAAGATAAAGTTAATAGAGTTACATACCTCATAGATATTGCAGTCCCTAATACGCAAAATTTGCAAAAGACGATAGGAGAGAAATTAAGTAAATATGCAGAACTTAAAGAAGAAGTAACAAGAATCTGGAGGCAAGAAAAAGTTTATGTCGTACCTATAGTTATCTCTACTACTGGGGTTATACCCAACCATCTTCACCATAGCCTCAAATTAATAGATTTAAAAGATTCTATCTACATTTTGGTCCAAAAAGCAGCAATTTTGAACACCTGCAGAATAGTGAGAAAGTTCATGCAGATAGAGGAAAATGAAATTTCTCCTCATAATACCCACTCTACACCAATTACACACACGCTACATTAACTTGGCTTGGCCCGTTAATGTAGCTTAAAACTAGCCAAAGAGCTAAGCAACAGTCAACGTTTTTTCAAAATAATAATAATAATCATTTATTTGCTAATAATGTAGGTATACAGATAAGGTGTTATAATTGTTGATTGTCCCAATACATTTTGTCTTACGGCATGCAAAATATTCATAATGAAGTAATAATAAAAAAAAAAATGTTAAAAATTGTCAGCTCATTATCTTAATTGTTCAACCCAGATGATATGTAAAACAAATTCAAATACAATGTCATTCTAATTCAAATAAAATGTTATAAAAAAAATAATAATACAATGTCATACAAATACTAAATTTTAAAATTGAAATGTCAATGTCAGTAGCCTGTCACAAGCGTGAAGCCTTTGGACGTACTCGTATCTGTCCTGATCATCCGACGATTTGGCGGCACGGTTGGTACAGTGGCTGAGCAATAGGTTGCTGCACTACGTGCCGTGGGTTCGATTCCTGCATGTAACAAATATTTGTATGGCCTGCATATTTGTCGCGACTTTTAATGAGTCATGCGCACCCGGCCCGCCGCGCAGCGCCGCGTGTTCGACTAACTTGTGCCACTTCATAACTTTAGCGTATTAACGATTCGGCGCTACTGCACGCCTGTAAAAATCTGTGCCAAAATATGACTGTTTTGCATTAAGACAAAACAGGTATTATATGTTGGAGAAAACACAGCAATGACAATGAAGAAGCAGTCCTATGATTCTGTAGAAATCGAGAATATCACCCCTCCTTAGTGACTATACCGAGAATATCCCTTCCTTTTTCCCACCACTAGAGTGCGGCCCACCACTATACCGCGCGTTCAGCCGGCAGGCGCCATTGCAGTCTTCATCATCAGCAAGCTTCTTGTTTCATTGCTGTGTTTTCTCCAACATATAATACCTGTTTTGTCTTAATGCAAAACAGTCATATTATATGTCTTCGAAAACACAGCAATGACAATGAAGACCTGTTTGATATCTGCTGGTGGTAAGGAAGAGTGAAGCACAAGAATGCAATGTGAAAGTAAATTGCCAAATCAAACTAAGACGACTGATTTAGCCATTAACTGACCTCTAGGTTTTCTATCATATAAATGAAAAAGAATTGAACAATATTTTGAAGTCCAAAATCTTTATTTCTTACTTCCACAAAATCAACATAAAAACAAAATCTTAAAGTTCTCACAAAACAAATATATGCAAATAGCAGTAGAATTCTGCTATTACACCACAAATAAACAGTTAAAAACAAAAATAAACTTTAATTCAAGTATAAATCTTGAGATCCAAATTACATAATCACAATAATGGTATACAATCAAACTGCTTTGAAATTGTTATATAGTAGATCCGCTGGAACCTCTTCGCTGACAGATCTATCTATATTCTTATAATAATATTTAGAAAAGGTTTCCACACACTTCCAATTTCCTCTTTCCAATATCTCCTGAATAGGCCTATTGTCCAGCCAACCCCTAGAGGCTACTGCTGATCTAATACTGCCTGGGGAGTAGCCATCTATCTTGGCTAGCTTGAAGGCTGATCTCACCCAACCTGAAATCATGGCTTTCGAAGCCTGCTTTATGCACCCAGTGATAGATATAAAAAGAGATTTAACATTTCTATTCTGGCAGCGCCTGGTCTCTGACAGCCTAATCAACTTCTTCACATTAGTGACTGGGCAAATTTTAAGGTCTTGGTGCCTCATAAGAAGCCAGCCTGATTGCCTATGAGAACCTGTATCAGTTTTTGAGCCAAATCTTGGCCAAAACGTTATAGTGTCCTCAGTCTCAGCAAATCCTTGCTCACTAAGCTCTAAGAGGGTAAGATCATGCAGCCTGCGGCCAGATGCAAGTAGGAGAATCAATGCAGTTCGTCTGCTTTGGTAAAAGAGGGTGTCTGGAAATTCAGACAACTTCAGCCATTCAAATAATACTTTTACATCCCATACTGGGGGTTTAGCTGGGCGTGGTTTGTCCAAACTTACAGCTTTCAAAACTTGTTGGATGAAGAAGTTTTTTGCCAAATCTTCACCTTTTAATGCACAGTAAGTTGAGATCGCCGATTTGTGCAACAGAATTGTACTGTACGCAAATTTGTTGCTGAGGTACAAGCTAGCCAAAAATCTAGCTACGTCCCTACCTTCAGGGCACTTGCTATCTATGCTATGAGATTTGCACCAGTGCAACCACCTTTTTATGGGCGCATTATAGGTGCTAATTGTGGAAGGACGCCAACTACTCTTCAGCAATTGTTGTTCGTCCCTACTCCAGTCTTTCACTTGTTCTCCCCACCCCCAATTTTCCAGGCATGAAGTACCAGCCTGTCCACTTGAGGTGGGGCCAATCCCGTCGTCACATCTAGCAGGACTGTTCCCAGATCCTCTATCGGTAGCGGGGGAGCCAACGCGCGCGCTTTGAGGTCGGGGAACCAGAAACACTGGGTCCAATGTGGTGCTATCACCAGGTATGTCCCTACTGCTTTGTTCAAGTGTGCCAGGACTCTGGGCATCATGCTTGGAGGCGGAAACACCCAAGCTATTCGAAAGTCCCACTTTTGGCTGAAGGCGTCGCAGAATTCTGCGGAGCCATCCCTTGAATCTAGACTTGCATATCTTGAGACTACCGCGGTGTCTTTTGTTGCAAAGAGATCTATTTCGGGAATACCCCATTGCCTGAATATAGCCTCCGCGGCTGTTGGAAGCAGATGCCACTCGGGGACTGACCTTCCTCTTGACAGGCAATCCGCGATGCCGTTTAGGTTCCCTGGCAGATGATAAGCTGTCATCATAATGTTCAATCGACCTGTCAACTCCAGCAACCGGGATGTCAGACCCAATAGATTTAAGGAGCGAGTTCCGCCCTGATTCCTGATGTATGCTACAAGAGTTCTGTTGTCCGATTGAACTAGGATATGTGCATTGTGCAACAGTGCGCCCTGGGACTTTATTACGGCAAAAACGGCATACATCTCCTTCATGTTCGAATGCCAGGCCTTCTGGTTTGTGGCCCATTCGCCCGAAAGGTACAGACTGTTTAGATTTGCTCCCCAGCCCGCATCCGCTGCGTCTGTGGTCAAGAAATGGGTTACTTCTTTCTTGTGCAGGGGGGTTGGACTGCCCTCTACTGCATCCAACCACCACCGCAAGTCCTCCCGCATTCTGGGACAGAGTGCCTTCTTTTGGCCTTTCTGAGAAAATCTTCTCAGAAAGAGCTGTGCTCTGCGACAGTGAAGGCGACCTTGGGGAACCGCATAATTGGCGAAATTCAGCTTGCCCAACAAACTTTGGAGTTCTCTTAAGGAGCAGCTGTCCCGATCCAAAATTTTTTTCAGAGACATTTTTATGCCCTGTATCTTTCGGGTAGGCAATGCTATTATTTGATTCTGCGTATCCCAGACTAGGCCCAAGTATTCCAACTTGTGTGTAGGCTCTGTTACAGATTTTTGGTAGTTTATATGCCAACCCAGCGACTCCAAGATGGTCAGAGTTTCCGCAACCTGTACCATTAACTTGGATTTGTCTTGACAAGCCAGGAGGTAATCGTCCAAATAAACTAAAAGGCGTATGCCCCGACCCCGGAGGATTTCGGACACCCAGTTCGAAACTGCTGCAAAAGCTCGGGGGGCTGAAGATAGGCCGAATGGCAGAGCTTTCAACTGGAGAATTTCTCCATTGTATGCAACCCTTAAAAACTATCTGTGGGTCTCCGCAACCCTCAGATGGAAATAGGCTTGGTGAAAGTCTATTTTCACCAACCAGTCGTCTGGTTGGAGGAAATTGACTATGTCCAGTTGAGAAATTAGGAAAAAATGCTTTGTTGCAACATACAAATTTAGAGCCTTGAGGTTGAATATTGGTCGTAGCCCACCATCCGCTTTCTTTATTAGAAACATTCTTGAAAAGAAACCTGGGTCTAGTAATGGTGGTTTCTCCAAAATTCCCTGATTTTTTAAGTCCTGTATTACTTGGGTCATTTCTGGGGTAACTTGGGAGGTTAGGCATTTCAGAAAATCTTTGGTTGGATATTTCAGAGGAGGTTTTTTCTTGAAAGGCAAACGGTAATTGGCTATTGTGTTCAAAATAAACTGGTCTGCTCCTAGCTGAGCCCATTTTTCGGTGTAAAATTCTAGACACCCCCCTCTGAAAATACGTTGAGAGTCAATCCTCTTTGGACTTAGCGGGCTTTTCTGTATTGCCATGACGTTTACGAAAGGGCCGATTTTTATTAACGGTATGCTTAAATTTCTTATCAGATTTTTTAGATTTATTCTTATTAATGTAACCTTTTTTATTTTGGAAATGTTGGACATATTCCCCCTGCTCTGAAACTTTCCTTTCTTTTAAATAGGCTGGAGTATTGAGCCACACCTGAGACCCTCCGAGGGACTGAATAATAGGTTGTAAGGCCTCTCTACTGAACAAGTATTCCGAGCTGGGTGGAACATTTCTCAACGTGTTTCTAAGATTTGAATTAGGAATTTCCTTTAAAATACGGTCACGTCTAACTTCAATGCACTCGGAACGCTTTCCACATATAAGCTGCATGGTGGTTTCCGAGTTTTTATGAGATAAAGAACCCGGTCCAAACAGATCAGAAAATTTTTCAAATAAGGTTTTCGGATTTAAGTTTTGCGGTTCAGCACTAGCCCAATCAACGATGGATTGTAAACCTGTTTTTAATAACTGTCTCTGCTCTAAAACTTTGTTAGATAAGCCAGCTAACAGCAACTCCGTTGATGCCAAATAGTCTTTGTTTCTATTAAAGTGACATAGCTCATCATTTATATGAAGGCTTGTAAATCCCGGAGTTGCCAAACAACTCTGCAAGACTTGCTTGTACCTAATACCTTTCCAAGCCTGAGAGTCAAATTGCTGTAACCTATTTAATTCTGCAAATCTATCTTTATCACTAGGTGGAATAATCTTCTTTTCATCAACATTGGTAATTAAAGAGCCCCAATTGAGAGACAAAGATTCAGGCTGAGTAGGCAAAGTGATGAACCGCTCTGACCCAATCTCTCCACCACTAAAATTCTGCGAGCTCGTAACTGTACTACTGGGTAAACAATACACGGGGTACTGATTTAGATAATTTGAAACGTATGACATCTGAGACATGAGGGTATCAATACGCGGATCGGTCCGAACCGATTTCGATTTACGGTTGTACTTACGGTTCTTAGCCGAGGTACGAGATCGTTTATTGGGCAAGGGTGACGCTATGCCCTCTTCAACCTCCGAGGATGAGGAGGAGCTGCTGTCCAATGCCTTAGAGCTCGATGACGAAGTTTGTTCTCCTTCCGAAGCAACAACCACGTCTTGCTTACGATTCTCGTTACCACTTACCGGTTCCATTTTCTTTTAAAAACGAATTACACTGCTGTGTTATAGGAGTATAACCACTAAAAATACACTTATTTAAACTTATAAGCACTATGATAGCGGTTTTCACTTTGAAATAAACGATTTTTCTCACTAAAAAAAAACTTTGATGCGTTCTAAACGAATCACAAGAATGCAATGGCGCCTGCCGGCTGAACGCGCGGTATAGTGGTGGGCCGCACTCTAGTGGTGGGAAAAAGGAAGGGATATTCTCGGTATAGTCACTAAGGAGGGGTGATATTCTCGATTTCTACAGAATCATAGGACTGCTTCTTCATTGTCATTGCTGTGTTTTCGAAGACATATAATATAATTGCAGGTGAAATCAGGAATGTATGAAGAGTGAGAGAGGCAGAAGACTGGATTTTTTAAATTTCTTATGCCTTTCATAAACGTAAGTTACACATACCTACTTCGTAACAATGAGGGTGTTCAGGAAAAGTCGCACCACTAGTTGGCGTCACCTAGCCGTCAGGTGTTTTCTTTAATGGCGTTGACGTCTGACGACAGACGTTGACGTTAATTTTTAATTAATGTCATTAATATGGGTCATTTCACGCAGGCTCAAATTTTTGCTAATTTCGGTGGAATTTTTTATTTTTAGGTTTTCAGATGAAAAAATGAACTTATCTTATTCTAGAACACATTAGTATTTTAGATATTTTTATAGGAAACAAATAACTGTAATAGTTTTGAAAATATGACGGGCGCCGAAATTGACAACCCACTGAAATTGAAAATTTGACACCGAAATTGCAGCAGCACACCAAAATGGATTTGTTGTGTTGCATCATGATTCATGGCAGTTATTAAACAAACGACAACATTGTACGAGATCTGTCTATTGGGCTGGCTCTGCTCATGAAACTGAAGACCGACGATAGCAGAGTTATAACTACCAAATCGGAGGTTCTGAGAGAGATCTAGGCATTTTATGGACAGTTATACACGTCAATCTCTAACCCCGCTGCAAATCATGAGATCAGAATGGCTCTAAAGCAGCTGAAAAACAATAAGGCATCGGGCGAGGACAGAATTACCAGAAAACCGGTCTTAAAGGCCCTTCAGAAGTTGTTCGAATCCTTTATAATCGAGGCAAAAACGCTTCGGGCATGGAGCAAAGGTATGGTGACACTCTTCTTTAAGAAGGCCGATAATACCCTGATCTACAGGCCCATCTCACTTCGAAACCATGTCTGCAAGTTGGTTTAGTAAGTCATCACCAACATTCTCGCGCGCTGTTTCGACAACTTCCAGCCTCCTGAATAAGCTGGGCTCAGAAAAGGCTTCAGCATCGTAGACCACCGTTGACTATCAGTACATGAAAGCGCTAAAGTATTTGTAGAAAAACGCCATCATGTCAGTACGACTTCCAAACCCCGAAACCTATCCTCTTATAGCGGGGTGTGAGGCGGGGAGACGTTATTTCTCCGAAACTGTTCACGGCCGCAATGGAGGATGTCTTCAAGGTTCTGGAATGGACATGGCTTGGCATTTACATCAATGGTCTTTGACGGTTCAGCAGAGGTTCAGTCTCGAGGTTTGTCAGCGAGTCATAGTCATAGTCAGTACCTATCTTGGGTATTCGAATTTAAAACCGCGTGAGGAACACAATGCTGCGCGCCAAAATTAAATTAAAATATGTTACCCGAAAAGCTGCCACTCTAAAGTGGGATTGGGCCGGACATGTCTGCCGCTTGTCGCATGAGCTAAGAGAGCCACTTATTGGGTCCTATTACACTGCACTATATAACTTGAAGATGCCCGAACCTATTTTGATGAAACTTTCACTGTTCCCTAACTTCCTTATCTAATATAAAAAGAATTATTACTATTTGACTTATGATCCCAGAGAAATGGATAGATATATATATACATACAAACATACATCTTCAGATACACTTATGATATTTGGCACATTCGTTTAAAAGCCCACACATACCTACAATATGACAAGAATTTTAAAATTTCATCAATATTACATTCATATGGTTTTTTATTTTATTTTTTCATAAGTATAAATCATCCAAATGACATCCCTCGCCCTTGGGTGGAGCGGGAGGTTGTGTCAGACTCTTATTGACCTAAAAATCCACCCCGTTCCCTCTTGTTTTTCATACCAGGGCTGAGCTACATTCATACGGGTTGAATTATTTGCCTCCTTTTTTGAAGCCGGTAAAAAAATTATTTGTAAAATATGAAGGTACCTACTTATAACACTAAAGTTTGTCGGATTAATTTTGTAACCCTTTGGTAAGATATTTACCCAGAGATTACACATGAACCAGGTCCATATGTCCGATATTACTATCGATGGTAATAAAGTTACCACCAGTTTACCAGGTTACCAGTTGGTAAAATAATTTTGTATTTTGTATTTCGGTTAATAATTTCTGTTATATGTATATATGTTATTATTTCTAGTTTTTTGTAATGATTATGTTTTGTGTTTGTTATTGGAATTGGATATTTTTAAATTTTATTACCACTACAGTTCACATTGTTTAGTGATTCATTAATATAATATAATTTACTACTAATTTAATTTAATTTAATTTTCATAGTCGCATTATATTCACATTTGCATTAAGAATATTTTGTAATGTAATAATTTAATGTTTTTACCACTGCTTTCAGTGCTAGCGGTGTTAAACTATAATTAATTGTTGCGCTCGCAATTGTATCCAACTACACTTCTAGACACATCTATTGGCCCACCTTGTATTTTCAGTTTCGTTTGGTCCTAGCTAAAATTTTATATTAGGTCGAGCAAAAAGTTTTTATGCAGTCTTGAACCTGGCACATTCACAATTTCATTCAATAGTCTTTTTTTGAATTTCGAACACAGAATTTAAAGAAACAAAAGACAATTTGGAGCCTGTTTGTTGATTTCAAACAATCGAATACTAAGAAAACTTGGTTTTATTGGTTTACTTGGATTTAATTCTTGAAAAAGTGATTGATATCTTTGGTTTTGCAACAACCATTACTTATTCTTAACATTAAGGTGAGGTTCTATCAATAATCTATGGATACTTCACCTGAAGTCGCCGCCCAAGCTGTGGCACTTATTCAGTCCGGACACAGCCAAAGAAACGTGAGTGCTCAACTTAATTTAAGTCGATCGGCGGTCCGAAATGTTTATCGGAGGTACCTAGAGACTGGCGGCTTTGTTCGTCGCCAAGGAAGGCCACGATCTCGGGTCACAACTGAAAGGCAGGATCGATTCATCGTGACGACCAGCTTGAGAAATCGTCACCTTACCTCCATTGAGATACAAAACCAACTTCGCGACTTCCACGGAGTATCTGTGAGCGCTCGAACTGTTCGGAGAAGGTTTAAAGAACGCGATATGGTACCACACAAGCTAGCTACTGGGCCCAAACTAACGCGAGCCCACCGAACAGCGCGCCTTCATTTCGCACGCAGTCATTTAAATTGGACACAGCAAGATTGGAGCCGTGTACTCTTTTCTGATGAGTCTAAAATTGTTATACATGGCAATGATGGAAGGAAGAAGGTCTACCGACGTAAGGGAGAGCGTTTTGCACAATGCTGCTTTGAAGAGAGGGTTGCTTATGGCGGTGGCTCATGGACTGTCTGGGGCGGTATATCCGCGAGCGGCAAAACTCAACCTGAGGTTGTTACAGGACCACGGCTGCCAACATTAAATGCTGAAAGGTACATTCGTGAGTGCTTAGAACCTCACGTGATACCATACGCGGACTATGTGGGCCCAAATTTCCTTTTTATGCATGATAATGCAAGATCCCATGCGGCCGGCATCGTCAGGGAATATCTTCGGGATGTGAACATCACAGTTATGGACTGGCCAGCCAGAAGCCCAGACATGAACCCCATTGAGCACATGTGGGACGAGCTAAAAAGACGTGTTAGGGCTCGTCAGCCAGTTGCCCAGACGATGCAGGAGTTGAAAACTGCCATAGAAGAGGAATGGGAGATGATCCCTCAAAATTCAACAGTTTTTGTTCAATCTAGCAATCATATTTCGGTAGGGGCCATCGAAACCTAAACTCTATGGTGGGCATAGATGTGTCCAGAAGTGTATAATTATTAAGTTACTAGTGTACTGGTGTAAATAGTTGTTGATTAACCTGAACAAAAATAAATAAATAAACCACCGATATTGCACCACCGAAATTAGAAACATGAAAAAAAAAAAAAAAACTATTTATGCTTTCGTCACTTGTGTATGTATGATTGCTAAGGGTACCTCATAATATACTAGCAAACCGTAACGTTAAAATACAAAATTAATTCGTACAGTAACCCACCGAAATTGCAAAACTTCGTATTCCCTCTCAGAAAATAAAAGTACTTAAGTAATTTTGTGAAAACTTGGCAGAATCGGACACTTCACTACTACGAGAACGCAAGAGCATCACTGGACCTGAGCGTGTGCGCAAGGAAATAGTAGGTTAAAATAGATTTGTTTACGTTATAGATCGATTTCAACAAAAACACACCGAAATAGCACTTTTGGCGTGGACGTTTCTTATCACAACGGTCCTGATGTCTGCATAAGTATCGGAAGTAATAAATATGCTTACTATATGTATTGGCCAATATAATAATGTTTAATTGAAGTACCTACTAAATTTGCCACCACAACTATTTAAAGAGGTAAATGCATTTAAAATTACAAGCAAAATTGAGAAACGGACATATTTAATTTTTTATTTTATTTTATATTTATGAGAAATATATTTATACTAGTGCCTTCATATGAGCTAGTTTTCTTATTACACGAAAAAAAATAGAATGGACACAGATAAACATTTTATATAGTGATTTCACGCGTAGAATCTCTAAAAACGTTGCGGGTGAAACCACCCATATAATAATAAAAATCAAATATCTCGACTTAGCACACGAGGTTGTCGACTTGTGGAATGTGAACGCGGCTGTCATTGTGCCGATTGTCGTGAGCGTCAATGGCCATAGAGCCAAAAGCTTCGACGACCATCTGTCGAAGCTGGCGTTGCGCGGATGGATCAAGGGCCTGATACAGAAGGCAGTACTGCTCGATACGGCTCGTATTGTGAGGAGGTTCCTGTCTCTGGAGCCCTAACCACCGGTAGCTTGGACCCTGCTCCCGACACCGGCGGACAACTATTTTTTATATTTTTAAATGTTTTTTAAGAAATATTTAAAAATGTAAAATAATTTGTTAAAATGGAAAATAAAGGAAATAATAATAATAAACCCGCAGGGCAGTTTTGTGGCGAACTGTTGGGCATTAGCAACCCCACGGACCCGATATACCGGGAGAATTCTTGTTCTTCATCTCCAGCTTGCCTTTATTAGCCGGCCTTAGTGAATACTGACGAGGAACAGAGCTCTCACCTCTCCCTTGCCTTTATTGGCTGGCTTGAGTGGAGATTCGCAAGAGCAAATGCGGTCAGAGAAGGATGTATAATCCAGTAAGGTGCTGGTAGGGATCTTGACCGTACTTCCGGGATTGTCCTGATAGCCGTGGTATACCGCTTCACTCCTCAAGCACATCAGGATACGTTGCCCTCTTGTTGCTACATCACTTCATACTAGCAACCGTTTTGGGGGCCCATTTGTTGAATGTGCAAGTCACCCCCTGCCTTTTTATCGATGGAAATTAAAAACATTGTTCAGGCAGGGGTCATAGTTTTAACATAGTTCCTGGTAACCACTCCACTTAAGACCCCAAAAACCATAGCCCTATATTATTTTCCACATATTGCAATAGTTTCCCTTCAACCGGGGGTTGTCCTTGGATGCACTAGCATGCGCATACAGGGATAATCACCGGTTGGTACCACGTTCCATTAAAAGCGTCTAAAAGGGCCCCTACGAGTTGGTTTCGGCTCCTCGTATGCCTTCCAAAGGTCCAGGACCTCAAGGTCCTGAGATAAATAAAAATAATATAATAATAATAACTTTATTAGCAACTCAAATTACAATTTACACAAAAATACCAGTGAAACCACAATAGGCAGGGCATGAATCGTGGCTATCTAACAAAAACAATTACTCTAATAATAGTAAAATAAATTACATCTGCATATCATTCTCATGAAGTAGAAGTGAAAGTGTGTTGTATGTATATGAGTAAGAAAGGTGTAAATAAGTGTTTGAGAGAGCAAGTGTAATGTGTGTTATGTGTGTCGTGTGTGATAGAATTTAATGAGAGTGTTTAGCGTAGTCTATAAACAACTGTGCGTAGTAATAGTTCTATTTGATAGTAGTTCATGCCGGTGATTAATTTCCTAACTTTAACTTTGGCTTCACGAGTCGTATTATGTTTGAGCTGATATTTATTTGCAATTTGATTGTAACGCTCGCTCTTTCCAACAGCATGAGGTGTGATGGCGATGTGCCACCCCATATGTTTATACAGTATGATAAGATAGATTGACACAAGGAGATATAAATAGCTTTAAGAAGTTTCATGCAAGCAACATCTCTAATTTCCCTAATGACATAGATTAACTTTCCGGTTTTGGCTGAGAGTGCAGTGACATGCTCCTTCTATGTGAGTTTTTCGTCAATATTAATCCAAGATATTTTATAGATTGTGTTCTTTGTAAATTACAGCGTTGACATTTGGTGTTGGAGAACTGCCTTTGGTCGCATGTATGTATTTGAATATTTAGTAGAGAAGAAGGAGAGGAAGCTGCAGTTTTGTGAAAACATAGAAACCTGGTTTTGTTGGCATTTAAAGTTAGTAGGTTATTGCTTAGCCATTTTGCGATTGTATCGATGCCTTGTTCAGCATTTCTAAAACAGTCTTTCCAGTTACTATCATGAAATACAACAGCAGTGTCATCTGCATAGCAAACTATTTTAGCATTTTTCAGAGGTAAATTAGTCAGGCTGTTAATATATATTAGGAACAGCGTTGGTCCCAAAACGCTGCCCTGGGGCACTCCAAAAGATATTTCTTGTTTGGTACTGAGCCAGGAGTTCAGCTTAACGAATTGCTTCCTTTCAGTTAAGTAACTTTTGAACCATTCAAGTGCAATACCTCGTATTCCGATGTTTTCCAGTCTCCTCAACAATAATGGAAAAAGATTTTACTGGAGTTGAATCATTATCAAGCTCTTGTGCCAATTAAGACTGGGTTGTGTTAAGTCCCTTCAGAATGTAAGTAGCTTTGACCAACTGATGCAAAGAATTCATTGCAAAGATTAACTGCGTTTTGTGGACAAGTGTGAACATTAATCAAATCAGACGCATTTGAGTTCGCAATTTTTTTCCTATGTACCCTCTACTACTACTACCCTGTACCCTCCAGTAAAAATAAGATGTGTATACTCAGCGCGAATAACAAAAATCAAATCTTGTCGATTGCGCAAGATTTATTTGTTGACCAGTACGATTTATGTCACTATATTACACCCAACGGATCTGTGCAGCAACTTCTTAGTGGAATTCAAACAAAACTATGTGACTTTACTATGAATGATTTTTGTATATTATTGATTGGAGAAGAGGACTTTAAAATTACTAATAATTATTTTAATACTATTGTATACATTCGGGATATTCTGAAACAAATTACCTACACTAATGTTATAATCTGTGTTCCTAACTTTAAACTTGGAGTCTACAGCAATATGCACAATTGGAGAATTGAAACTTTTAATAATCTATTATATTTGGACTTATTAACTCATGAACATGCATATGCTTTTGATTCTAATTATAGTTTGGCATACGATCACACAATGTTTAACTTAACGACAGGCCGTATAAATAACTATGGCTTGCGTAAAATGTTTGAAAGTTTGCTCATTTTAATTAATGACATTAATTTAAGTACCATGACCACCTCTACAGAACAAATTCTAAATACCATAGAAGAAACATCTTCAATGTTTTTTCGAAGTTAAGTACCTCAATATCTTGCATCAAAATATTGCGGGACTACTTAACAAATCTGACCCACTTTTAGTAAATATTGAAATGCCTAAAGACAAAAAAATAGACATTGATGTGATATGTATCACTGAACATTTTATGTCCGCAGGCTATGAACAACATCTGAGCATACCTAATTACAAATTAGCGGCATGTTTTAGTCGCACCTGTAATAAACGAGGAGGAGCATGTATCCTAGTAAATAAAGCACATAACTACAAAGAACTTTCTCATATTAGTAAATTGTCTATAAGTAATGCAATAGAATGTTGTGCAGTGGAGTTAACTGATTTCAAAATCATAATAGTTTGCATAAACCGTGTACCAGGACAAAGCAATCTCAATTTGTTTTTCGATAGGCTTGACAAAATTCTGAATTGTGTTACTAAAAATAATAATTATAATACTATTATAGCTGGTGATTTCAACATAGATGTCATGAAGTGTAATAATACCACATTAGACTTCGAATGTTTATTGTTAAATTTTAATCTCACATTGGCAATTAACCAGCCCACAAGACTATCGAGTCAAACTTGTATAGACAATTTTGCACATGACTTTAAAAAAAAAGTGTAAAACTGAGGTGTTAGAATTAGGCTTAGCGGACCATACCGCCCAAATAATAAAACTCCCAGTGAAAAAAATATTTAAATTAAAGTATTGGTATAAGATGAAGCGTGACTTTAGCCCGGAAAATATATATAAATTTAAAAATTATATAAAAAACCTCTCTTTTTGTGAAATATATGACATTAGTGATCCAACAGCCGCATATCGTTATTTTATTGAAACATTTAAATTATTTTATAATTTATGTTTTCCACTGACTGAAACAACTGTTCAAGTTAATACCAAGCAAAGATGGATATCACGTGGAATAAAGGTTTGTTGTAAAAATAAAAGACAATTACTCTGGAATTTTAGACTGAAACCAACATTAAGCAACAAACAAAAATACTCAACATATTCAAAATGTCTAAAAAGAATAATAAGTCTCACTAAACGTGCTCAAAACAATTACAAAATAAAAATGGCAGCTAATAAAAATAAAGCGGCATGGCAGGTTATAAATAAAAATAAATTAAGTATTCCAAAAGAATCAATAACCGAACTACAAATTAATGATAAATTGACAACAGATCCTACACAAATTGCCAATGCATTTAATAATTATTTTATTGACAAAATTGATCCTATTTTAGGTGCGGGTAAAGAATCTACAGTCTTAATAAATCCACAAATGAACTCAATGTTTTTATCACCCTGTTTGCCTTGTCACATGCAGAGAATCATTAGAAATCTAAAAAATACTGACATAACTGTATTTCGACTAAAGTTGTGAAAGCTGTTAATGAAGAGATCTCTCATCACTTGTGTTATATCTTGAATCTTTGTATAGAAACTGGGACATTCCCAAAAGACCTTAAATTGACAATTATTAAACCTATATTTAAAAAGGATAATAAGCTCTTAAAAGAAAACTATAGACCTATAGCACTTATTTCAGTATTCTCAAAAATATTTGAAAAATATATTTACTCTGAATTAAATAGCTACCGATAACCGACCATCTTGACCTTCTTGGTGTTACGCTGACATCAACACTCAACTTTGGGCCATACATCGAAGCAAAGGCTCAACTGGCTGCAAAAAAGCTGGGAATTCTCGCAAAGGTCAGACAGTACTTCACGCCGGAACAGCTGCTCAAACTTTATCAAGCGCAAGTTCGATCGTGTATGGAGTATTGCTCTCATCTTTGGGATGGATCTGCCCGATACCAGCTTGATGCACTTGAGGCAATTGAGAGGCGAGCCAGAAGGATAATTGGCGATGATACACTCGTCGAGTCGAGGCTTCAAAGTCTTGAGCATCGACGCAGAGTTGCTAGCCTGTCGGTTTTCTACCGGTTGCATTTCGGGGAGTGTGCGTCGGAATTGTATAACCTAATTCCGCCTAGCCCGTTTCATCATCGGACTACCAGACGTACGGCTATGCGCCACCGGTATATGGTGGATATCCCACCAACGCGCACAAAACGTTTTGGGAACACATTCATTGTGCGTGCGGCTAGGGAGTGGAATTCCTTGCCGGAGTCTGTGTTTCCTGATAGCTACAACCCGGGAATCTTTAAGTCGAGAGTGAATAGGTTTCTTTTAGGTAAGCGCGTTCCATCGTCGACCGCATCGTCGCTTTCCATCAGGTGAGATAGCGGTCAAGTGCGAACCTATCAACAATAAAAAAAAAAAAAAAAGATCATAATAAAATCCTATGTAATGAGCAAAAGGGCTTCAGGAAAAATAGAAACATCAACATGGCGGTTTATGACTTTTTATACGTGGTTTCTTCACAAGTTGACAAGTCGTTACCTGTTTGTTCTATTTATTGTGATATGTCGCAAGCATTCGACTATGTAGATCACGAAATTCTCCTACATAAACTGGAAGCTTATGGCATAAGAGGGAATGTCTTAGAATTGATAAAGTCATATCTCTCTGACCGCCAGCAAATAACACAAATAACAAAATTTAACACAAAAACTAAAAGGGAACAGATTTTCTCATCTGATAGGCGTTGCATCAAATTTGGTGTTCCTCAGGGAAGTATATTAGGCCCTCCTTTGTTCCGTCTATACGTCAACGATCTGCCAAATGCAACTAAGGAGCATATGTCATTATTCGCTGACGATAGTACTGTAACCATAGCACCTCAAAATATTTTAAACTACGACTATGATTCTAATGAGGCATTGAACTCAATAATAAAATGGCTTAATGCTAATAATTTAAAAATTAATCTTAGTAAAACCAGCATAATGCATTTTAAACAACGAGATAACTTACGCAATGCATTAAAATTTGAACTTCTATACAAGGATATTGTAATACAAGAAGCTGAAACGGCCAGATTTCTAGGATTAATCATTGACAAACAATTAAACTGGAAAACCCACATTACTGAACTTTGTAAAAAAGTTAGTGCTTCATCCTATGCTCTTTATAAATTGGCATCAACTGTCAACATAGATACTCTGCTTACAGCATATTACGGACTTGCTGAATCAATATTAAGATTTGGAATAATTTTCTGGGGCAATTCAACTCTGAAAGACACTGCGTTCAAAGCACAGAAACGTTGTATACGGTCTATGTTTGGGTTGCAATCTACTGACAGTTGCAAAACAATCTTTATAAAGCACAGAATTCTAACACTTCCGTCACTTTACATATTAGAAATATCGGTATTTGTAAAATCTAATCCGCATTTGTTTCCCCTCTTAAATAATAATACAGGTAGACATAGGCGTGAGAAGTACAGATTTTGGGTGCAATCAATCCCCGCCAAAACAGCATTTCTAAGAAAGAGTGTAATATGCATGGCTCCTAAAATTTACAATAAAATTCCCAATTCCATTAAAATAATGAATATTAATTCGTTTAAGAGGGAATTAAAAAAATTGCTTCTCAGTAAGGCTTATTATAATGTTGCGGAGTTTTTAAACGAAAAATTTTGAGTCATGACTATTTAATATTTCAATTTTACTTTTAAATTTTATTATTCTATTTTCTGTATTGACTGTAATTTTTATTGATTGAATTTTGACTATATTATGTAGACTATTATTCAATTGACTGAATTTTAAATGTTTTTATTTGTATATGTTGACTATTATTGAATTGACTGAATTTTGAATATTTTTATTTGTATATGTTGACTATTATTGAATTGACTGAATTTTGAATGGTTTTTTTTAAGGAATTGTTGTTTTTTTTAATTAATTTTGTACGCCGATTTACGGCAAAACATGTTGAACTGTATTCTTTTTATCACCATCTGAACATACACATGTTTATACAAATAAATGATCTTATCTTATCTTATCTTATCTATGAGAAATTTTATTTATTGGTTTCCCAAAGTTTTTTCGGCTGATTTTTGAATTTTTCTAGTAGATCAGAATCGTAGTTATTTTTTATGTTACGCAGTAAAGTGATAAAGAAATGTATATATCTAGTGTATATAAGAGTTTTCATCATCCGCTAATAAGTCAACGTCCACGGCGCTAGCGATAGGCCGAGTTGGTGTTGTGGTCTCCAGCTTTTCAGCGAACTTTGTCCAATCCATGATTCGACGTGGCGCTGGTGGCTTCAGTCGGGTCGGCATACCCGATAGGACGACGAGCACTGGTTGATGGTCCGATTGCAGCTCGTCGTCTATCATTTGCTGGGTGATTTGGCAGTGTAGCCCTCGGTGGACCACTATGTCCAGCACATCGGGCATCTGTTGGTGGTTGTCGGAATACTGTATTGGCGTCTCGGGTCCGGACACAGTATAGCGGAAGGCTTACGTCTGCGAAGAGCCGTTTCCCCCAGGTGTTCTGCTGGCTGCTGTTCGGCGAGGATCGCCGGGGATTTGTTGCCTTCTAGAACCGCCCGCAACTCCGATAACTCTAGGTGGGAGGCTTGTAGCAGGCGTAGACTCTAATGTCCTCGCCGGCAACATGCAGCTGTACGCCTAGTGCGTACATATGTGGAGTTGAACGTCGACGGAGGGGCCTCTTGATGGACGACTCTACGTTTCACCAGTACTGCCAAACCACGGTATCGGACGTTGTGTGCAGACCTCTCGTCTTTGCAATAAACGAGGAAACCTGGGAAACTGACCTCTGGTCCCAGGTGCGTCTGGCTTATTAGCGCCACGCCGATGTCCTGTTCCCGCAGGAGATGGCGGAGTGCGGCGACTTTTTCCCGTAAGCCGTGGGCATTCTAGTGCATTATCCCCAACGGCCTAGCCATGGCACAGGGTGAGGAGTTGTGCCAGGCCATCGAAGATGTCGTTGCTTGATGGCCTTGATGAGGTCCATTAACAGGCGTATGGCGCAGGCTGTGAAGTCGTCGTTGTTGTGGGTGTTAGCAAGCTGGGGGAAGCGTTTAATATTTCCCTCCCCCCCCCCTGCAGCGATTCATATGCTAACGTAGTTTTGTCAACACTCATTATACAATCGCGAACGATTTCAAGTGTGATTTTGTTACCAGCCAGTTGTTGCAATATTTCACGTTACTTTGCATTTGCTGACGATTTACTATTGTAATTTTGTTAGTTATTATTTAGTAACAGTTTCTACTCTCTAACCTTAAAGCTGTCGTCGTTAGCCCCATAAAATGTTTAGTTAAATATCGTGGCTATGTTCATTGTTCATGTTTTAAACCAAGGACAATAAAATGTTCTTGATGTAGATAGCAAAGTCTCACAAAGTGTGCGGCGTATGAGGCGTGAGGTGGCTGAGCCAAGCGCGTGGCGTGCCTCGGGGCGCGAGTTCCGGCGCGTTAATCAGTTAGCCGCCAGTGCGCGCGACACGAGCACGGGTGAGCACACACGAGCACGGCACCCACTCCCCACTCTCCTGCGGTCCACTCAACTGATACCCGACGCACATACAGAAGGACCTTTAGGTTCATGTCTTTCAGCCAGATGATGTTGTGGTAGACCTCATAGGAGACAACGGGATGTGCTGGATGAAAACCAATCACATATGCCTGGGTCGAAAGGGCTGGAAGTTCACGTAGAGAGGACAGACGCCGGTGTGCGTTTTTATTATTATTTTAATCAAAATCAAACCATTTATTACAAATCATTATTCAGTTTTAAATTATCAATATTGAATTTTGAAATATATTGATATTAATTTGCAGGTTCCAAAGTGTAAATCTTAACGAAGAAAAACGTGTATGAAACTACTACACAGACTTTGTTTTGCAAGACGTATAATCAAGTAATAATTTATTATTAGTAGTGCCCGTTACAAGAATCTATTCTATCATTGGTAAGTGCAGCGTTGCTAGTTAGTTACTGGCATACGTTACAAACGTCAATCATTGTAACACGAACAACAGTGAAGCTTCTGCGACGCGTGACACAGCGTGGTGAGGACCACATGCGCGCGCTGCAGCCTGATGAAGAGGTTCACGCGGCCGCGAGGTTTAACTAGGTACCTGCTAGCTACCCACTACGCACTAGGCGCGACCACCGGCGCTGCCTGTCACGGTCGGCACAGTCTCGTGACTCACAGTCCCATGGGTGGGACAGTTTGTTTATTTTTGCAGAAAACTTATAGATTAAAAAAACACATTTTATTACATAGGTAGGGAAGATCGCCAATACAAGCTTTCACATATTTAGTGTCCTTGAAACAGATTGTTTTTCTTTAGAATCTATGGTTGTTTTTACTGGCCTGTGGGTCTAGTGGTTAGTGGCCCTGACTGCTATGCCGCAGGTCGTGGGTTCGATTCCCACCCAGGACAAATGTTTATGTGATGAGCATGATCATTTGTACTGTGTCTGGGTGTAATTTATCTATAATATGTATGTATTTAGAAATATATAAGTATGTTTATCAGTTGTCTCGTACCCATAGCACAAGCTCTGCTTAGCTTGGGACTAGACGGCGTTGTGTGATAGTTGTGGAATATATTATATTATTGTTTCCTGGAGGTGGATGCACCTCATCGCTTTTTGTTCGGGTCACTTTAAACAGTGAAGTTGTGTCGGCTTCTAGTAGCGACTGTGAACTGTATCAGCTGCAACACATACGCACATTCACTGTGACACATCTGCACTTCTTGGGATCACATCATTATTTAATATTTTGTTACTACACAGAAATTATTGCTCCACTACAAAATAAAATTAGTATTTGCTGCGGAAGCAAAACATCAAAAAACTGCGGGAGGTATAACAGGCAAATAAAGTCAGTGTGTGTGAAAAACAAGTGGCTATCTATCCGGACGGGTTTAACAGGCGCGTGAGTGAGCGGGGTCGGCCGATCGTGTCGGCCGGAGGCCTCGTAACCTATTTACTCATTTATAAGGACTAAGCAAAAATACGACAACAATGTGCTCAGTACTAAATCGTTCATACGTCTGCCAAATAAAAAGTGGCAGATATGAAAAAGTGTTACGCCGTGTAGGCGACGTCACTTCTACGCGCTACGACAGCTACGACGTAGATGACGTCACGGCTACGCGCTACGAAGGCTACGGCGTAGCAGATTGTCGACTGCTCCGCCTGGGCTTGATTGCACGATTTTATTTCCCTTTTTTTTTGCAAAGTTAATTGAGGTCGAATTAAATTTACATACTTCAGATAGAAATAGGTTTAAAATAACTCTGTTATTATGTTGTAATAATAAAACATATCGTACACATAATTGTATATAATTATATACCTTCAAAAAGTGTATTATTTCTTGGGTAAGCTTAGGGACTGAACCGATTCTAAAATCTGAAGATATACCACACGAAGCTATCTTTTTAAGAGTATTTATTTATACTCTCGTGGATGTTTAGAGGCCATCAGGCCAATGAAACAGTTTGCATCAAACGTTTTAATAATAAGACATAAAGAGTAGCTCGCACGAACGGCCGGCTGTCGCCTGTCGGGATAATGTATGCAGCGGTCGAGAGGGGGGAGGGACTGGAGGGAGGGGGGATGGAGGACACGCACTTATTGAATCGCGATCCGCGCCTCGCGCCGCACGTCTGTGCAACCCTTTACGTATTTATCATACCATCCAGCAAATCTTTCAGTGTCACCCTTTTTTTCGAATAACTTTATTTCTTAATATTTTACTCGCTCGACCAAATTATTTGTCTGAACTAACGTTATAAAGAGTTTTTGTTTTTGACTGTAGGAGGTAATTCTAGACAGAACTGATCTGTTTCCGGATGTTGTTCACTAGTAGAAAGAAAATTTGCCGATTTTTTTTTATTTCATGGAATGCACATTCCTGTAGGAGAGCATGAGAGCGAAGCTACCGGAGAAGCCTATAATTCAATATGGAGTTATGTAGTTATATTATATCTAGCCTGCACTGGAGCAAAGGCCTCCCTCAATTGCTCCCATTATTTCTGACTCTGAGCCATGTTCTGGTCAAGTCATTCCGCCACCTCCGTCTTGGACATTCTCGACCCCATTATGATTTAGTGCACTAATTCCATTTAATTTCAAAAATTGCCTTTAGATAGTCCTTTCATGGGCCAGTAGTAGTTCCGTTCAGCGTGTCATTATCGCGAATACCTTCCTGTTTTTTTAATTGTTTGTCAGCGTCTTGAAGACTTCTTCAGGGGTGCTGGTGAAAAGCTTTAGAGATAGTGGATCGCCACGGTTGACTTAATTCAGAATTTAGGATCTATCCTAAACCTGTCCTTGATTTTGCAATAGTCGAATATAAGTCGGTCCTAGTTCCTGTTAAATCAGTAAAGCGAATATCAATGGATGTATGTGTGGAGTTGTGTCGTAAACATAAATGTTGGCGTTATCTTGTTACCTTGGGTCTATGTTAATTAAATTGTACAAGGAGTTTTTTTTATTCCACAACTATTACACAACGTCGTCTAGTCTCCAGCTAAGCAGAGCTTGTGTTATGAGTACTAGACCACTGATAAACATACTTATATATTTCTAAATACAAACATATTACAGATAAATAATACCCACACACAAAACAAATGATCGTGTTCATCACACGAACATTTATCCTGAGTGGGAATCGAACCCACCCTTCGGCATTGCAGTCAGAGCCGCTAACAACTAGACCAACAGGCCAGTCAACAAGTTCTTATATTAAAGTTTTAAGCCTGTCCGGTTGAGAGCGCTCATCACGGCGTCGGCTAGCTCCGGACACCGCCGGTCGTACAGTCCGGCCGACCACGATTTGTTGAATAAAACATAATATAATTCAATCCATCACGTAATGAATGTCAATCGCAATCAGGATTGGCCCGCTAGAGCGCCGCACAAATATTATCGATATGCGCGGCGCGTCCCTCGCGACCCTCTTCGATGTCGATATGTGGCGCTTCCACCGCACTAACACCGAACTCTTCAATAATTCATCTGACTCACGTGGCTATTAGTGATAAAACCATTTTTCACAGAGATCAGCCGACGCTTTGCATTCACAAGTGCTTCGTGGAGTTTGGCGACGAGTTATGCACTAGATATTAATTGGAAGCTATCAGGCGCAGTATTGAAGCAGCCGACGCTAACAAACAGATTAATGATGCTTCACTAAGAGTTAACTAAGTTGTGACGTCGTGCTGTCTCTGTGAACTGTGTCAGTCGACAAGCGGCACCGAGTGATGAGCATTAGTTCGCGAGACGCGGTCACTAATCAGCTACATAACTGCACGCAAAAATACTACTCGCGGTTAAACTATACTAGAAACTTTAATTGTTTTATGTTGCAAGAATTACATGCGTTTGTGTATTGTAGTGGACCTTCTATGAGCACCTGTGCGATGCCGCACATCAGCTGGCGATTGGCTCCACATAGCGAAGAAGAAAAGTGTTAGTCAGAGATAATAACTCGTAATTTGATAGTTACATATTGTTCTTTAGTACTTGTTGTGAGATAATGGAAGTCGTTATTACACACTGCGCTGATAAACGTATACCAGGAGTATGCTCATAAGAGAACGTGAGGTAATAGATTGAGTTCTGTGTAGACGGTGGAACGAGCACGATATTAGAGCCCGTGTCGACACGCAGTGCTGCTGTAGCCCGCCGGAGACGGTTCGGTGTGTGCTCCCGGTCACAAACTGCCACCTAGCGGGCCACGCGTGCCTGCTTGAAACTTATCCTAAAAGTAAAGTATGAAGGAAAAGCGACTGGTTCACGAATATTAACTTTTTGTTCGGAAATTTGTAAACTTTTTAGACGAATTCTTCTATTCTAATTATTTTTTGGAATATGAAATATTAATAAAAATCAGATGAAATATGAACATAAATCTTGTAATCACGCTTCCCACTTTTACAAGTCTTGAGAGCTGTTGCAAGCAATGCAAGTTAGTGACGTATTGATGACGGAAGTAATAGTTTGACGCCGGCACGTGTGTGCGTGGCGCGAAGGGCACAGGCGGCGCGGCGCAGCGGCCCGGCGCGCCCAATGGCCCGGCAAATAGCAGATTTGTGTAATCCCCACTGAGCACCTCCCTACCTACGTAACTAGCTAAGCTTCGTGTACGAGCACAGAAGCTCCACTACATACTAACCAGCTGAGACAGTGCAATGTTGAAATAACAATATGTGGTTAGCCCGAGATTGATTGACATCGCAGAATATTCACCATTTCTTCATTCGCCCACGGTTTGGCTGCACTCTAAAAGCAAACCAAGTATGATAATCCTCGCCGTAGTATAAGTGACACTTTTACAAGGTCACTTTTATGACCTACACGAGGCTCTATGCCCACCCATCAAGGAGAGCAGGCTAATGACAACTGGTCCTTCTGCTAGTGATCCTCAGGTGCATAAAACTTGCAGTCGGGCTGGGCTCATGTTATTGACTAGCCGATAGGTACCGAAGTAGGTGGTGAGCTAGGTGGGCAGGTACCTACCTACCTAGGAACTGCGCAGTTTGCGCGATTGGATTGCTTTCCAAATTCACACAAGAATTTTGTGTAATTTTTTAGCGTGCGGAGTCTACGGAGCGGTCCAATGAGTAGCAGACGAGCGGGATGTGTCGGAGCGGGCGCGCTCACTCCACATGACTAGTGTGCTTAATGGAGGCAGAACTCTGCCTCAACAAATTGTGTGTTGAGCAAAACGCCTATGTATCATAAATATTATTATGTAAAAATTAGGTTAGGTTAACATTAGGTATTTATATAATTGACAGCTCGTCTACTCGTTTAACTACCCAAATAAGAAATAGAGACCTCTCACACTTTCAAAATTTAGAGGTATACCATACACCTCCAAACTAAAAGATAGATCCAGTAGCATTCCGCTTGTCGCTGCGTCACGTTGTCAGCGCGGCGCGGTGTCGCGGCGCCGATAGTTAGTTTAACTTTGACCGCACGCTCTCGCCAACACGCCTACACTGGCACAGCGTAGCGCAGGTTCCACAACATCGCCGACAACTAACTAGAAGTGTACACAGTGAGGCGTGGACAGAGAGGGGGGGAGGAGGAGGGGGCGGTCGCTGCGGTTCACGCAAGTAATTGGATCCCGTCGGAGGATTATAGTACATTGCCGAATTAAACTGCCTAACGAGCTTCTACTTCGTCAACTCATAACCCGAGCCCGCTTCCGATGAATTGGGTAAACGAACGGCAGCCACTTTGATGAGCCCTCGCCAGCTCGGGAGATCACAACCTACGTCACTCTAGCTGGATATTAAGCCTGTAAATAAGATGTCAGTACTTGTTCATAAGTCGTGATTATAATAAGCTGCCAAAGGCGGTAACAGAACTTAGTGAGGGAAAATTCAAAAGTCATATCAAGCGTGTCCTAACCGAAAAAGCATATTACAAGGTTAAAGACTATGTCGAAGACACGCTTGTTTGGCAATGACTACCTCTGTACATGTGGCCCCCTGGTAAATCATCAATATTTTGTCTATTAACTGCTCCACCTTTGTTTTAATAGTTATATATACATTTTTTTTCTCTGACACATTTTTTATTTTTATTTCAACTGTCATAAATTTGTTAGTAATTTATTTTGTTAATATTTTATTGATAGTTGTAATTATTATATTATTCCTGATTTTTTTATTTTTTTATTTAGCCTCTTTTTGTATTGTGAATGTGAGAACACTGTATACTCCACGAACTCTTAGACTACTTCCTATTACGACTTACTTTGTTTTATACTGAGAAAAAATTTATTGTGCTTTTGTGTACAATATTTGACTGGTCTACACTGTTTTTACATAATATCTATCAATATTGTAAAACAACCACTTTTTTAAAAGAGTTACCATGGAGTTTCTTGCCGGTTCTTCTCCATAGGAAACGACCAATTTGGAACCGTGCACTAGCTTCTGACGTTTATAAGTGCCCATGTAGGCCTATGTGAAATAAAAATATTTTTTGATTTGATTGAATTGATCGCGCGACGTAAAACGCTGACATTATTAGCAGTAAATAGTCCACATGAGTGCTCCGTGCGCGTCTGATCATCGCGGCCCCACGCGCTCACACGCCGCGCCAGCGTCGCGCGTCTGAGCGGAGAACGTGCCTAATGACCGTATTCTGTTCAGTGGAGCGCGAGTTGTCGCGATGCCGGAAGAAATAACACTTATCAACATAAATTGAAAATTGATATATACATATTTTTACGATATCGAAAGATGAAACTAAATAAAAGTACGGCAAAATGATCACCCCAAAGATATCAAATCGCTTTGAATGAACTAGTAATACTGTGTCAGGTAGTCACCGAGCCTGTAGCAAGACTGGGCAACACTAATTGCATAATTATCATCTGCTATTTTGTGTGCCAAGTGATAAGCCGTGACGTGACTAGAATGTTCAAATAAATATACGTCTGGTAGTCGTCCCGTCACACGGCGTACAAGTTGCGATCAAACGTGTCAGGCGCCGCGGGCTCCTGCGGCAGCGGTTAGTTGACGCTTGACTCCAATTAGCGCTAAACGGCCGCAGACGTAGAATGTCGACCCGCTGCGCGTCACGTCATCTGCATATTTATTGAACTAACACTGCAATCATTATACTGAAGCATGACCAGATTCAAACCTACGACAGCCCGAATTTATTTTATCCCCGTGACCTGATAAAACTCCAGTAGACTACATATAAGTAACACACGAGAAGCAACAAAATGGCACAAGAAGCAGCGTATCAGATACTTGCGTATTCGTACAACACGAACGCTCAGCGTACCCACACATCGATATCTTGAAAAGAAATGGATCGAGGAGAACTGCGAGCTATGTGTGAACTAGCTGGAAGGAATCCAAGAGCCTGACGCTGCCCGCGTGCTGCGAGTAATCAGGGCAGAGGTGGCCTCGTACACATCGAGAAGTAATTTATTGAACACCAATGGAATGCGACTCAGACAAATTAATACGTTCAGATCGTTATTAATTGAGTAAATTTTAACAGCGTGTTCAAGTAATTTGACATGGCGTTGGGACTGTTCGACCACGAAGTAATTATAAACAGAAGGTCCAGTGTGAGTCTACATTCTACGAACAAAATATAACCAACAACTGCCGGCTTTGTTTGTGTCTAGCAGCTTGTTGGCAACTTGCTTACATCACAACATGTGACCCCAGAACTAGCATAACGCTCAGATTAATACTAACGTGGAAAAAAATCATCCCAACTGCATCGTTACTAGAACAAAACAAAACATATTTTCTGCCTTGTATTCTCAGTATCATACACGTTAACTACAAGGTACATAGGTGCGACGGGAGTTGGGACACGCGCTCGCGCCAAATGGCACCCGCTCGGAATAATATTTTTACGCGCTGTGAGTGGAGTGCTTGTGTATTCATGGAGCCGCCGCACATCGCCACACAATGGTACAGAATAGCTGTCAGTAATGCAACTGCTTCAGCATACAACGACGTGGCTCTTTTTTGTGAAATGCCGACAGTGCAACTACTTATAAATCAGTCTTGGTACCGACTGATTTATTAAAAAAAAAATAGATTCACTTGACCTTTGAATGTTTTGTATTATTATTATTTTTTTGTATTATTTTATAGTATCCTGATTTTGGACCGGTCTATACGCACAATTGTAGAATATAGGGGAGCATTTGCGTCACCTAACTGAATGGTTGTGACTAGCTATAGATTCTACTACATGTTTGTTAGCTTGTTCACAAACACAATATTAAAAAAAAACACAACAGTATGATTGCCGCACTCGCACTGTGAGTGTACATATGTGATGTCTCGACAGTTATATGTTGTATATGATCTTCCTGCAGGGGCGAGGGTCTAAGTGGGTATCGGTTACATGCATTTAGATTGCAGCATTTAAATGAAAACAATTCTTCCAGACGACGTCGCCTCCCCTCCGTAAGCACCCCTCACTGGCCCTCGCAGATGAAACGATGGAGCAATATTACGATCTCCGATACAATGGAGATTAAAAGAATAATGTAAAAAAAAGCAAAGAGATGATACAGAAATTTGATAAAAAGCTTGTTATGAAATTATTTCAGAAATAGAGCTGGCAAAAATCAGGCGGGTAACAAACAAAATAAACTAACTAATCAGTAGAATTTGCGTTCAAATGCCGTCTGAGTAAAACGTTGATCCGAACCGAACAGAGTCCTACATGAATAATCACTGGCCGAGCTGTACACGCACATTACGAATTCCGCATATTTCCGGCAGACGGGTATCTAAACCAATCAGTACATAAAGCGTAAAGCGAGCTATTAGCACACGTACTGAAATACATTTAAATGATAAAAACGCCACCAGTGTGAGTGCTCTCACACAATGATTGCGTGCGCGAGTAATTGGTTCGTTCAGTGTTCACTGTGATCCACGGAGGTAAATGTAATCCGTTCGTTAGTCGAGCGACGGAGAGAAAACAATTGGCTAGTCTGATATATACAGTATAATATACAGTGGGCCGAATCCTGAGACTTTTTTTTTTTAAGAGCACACTTTTACTTCCGTTTTTTGGATTAAGCATTTATTTGAATTATTAGTCAAGCAATATTCTATATTCAATTAGAAAATTATCCTCAATTATGCTTCATGAAGAAACTGTTATTTTATCGCATGCTTTTACTTTTCTCCGATAAAATATGTACGGCATGCGAGTGGACTTATACATTTTTGCTTAATAGGCTTAGTAGGCTTCGACCCAGCTGGGCTCCTGCTGTTGCTGACAACTCCTTGGGGCGTGCGGGAACAGTGCGTGCTGTCGACGACTTGAGCTCGATTCGAACTGTTACCGGACGGTCGGACAGCGAGCTACCTATTGGTCGCCGTCCGAAAGCCCGTGCCTACGGTTGTTGGAAATCGGGATCGGCATCCCGGCAGCGGCTGGGGCGCTGTGAGTGCCCCATTGCCTGATGCGGTCGGCCTCTTCCCTTGGTAGCATACTGTTTTGCAGAAGGAGGTGACCGCCTGCCACTCCTCGCTCCGAACCATGGCCTGTACCAAGGCCCGGCAAGAGAGATCGCTGCCGCCGATCGCCACCGCCTATCGCCCCCACGAGGGCACGGCGATGCTCTGCCCAAGCGGGGCACACCGCCACTGTGGGCACAAACTGGGTATTTTTAAATACTTTGGCCATATTTGTTAACGTGAAGGTGACTCCATCGAACTCCTTGTTATAAAAGGAAAGGTGGACGAAACAAGGCCGCGTGGACGAACGAGTGCGCACGGAAGAATGCCAGCAGGCAAAGTGGCGGGAAGTTGTGCGACGTACCCTGATGGCTTCTGGAGAGTTTCCTTCGAGATAACCATGACAAGTCTGGTAAAAGTGAAACAACCAAGAAGAAGAAGGGCTCATACCTACCTATTTCTGGCATCCCTAAAAATTTTCTGTTGAGTGGTGTAACAAATTATTACTTCACAAACACATAATTATGTAACACTCACAGCTGACCACTATATTATATAGTACTAGAAATACAAGGTTCCTATAGATACTATAACTACTAGGCGAAATTAGTGAAAATAGAGACAGGAACACGTCCACTTCGCTCACACGGTATCAAATAACGACGAACATACGTGTATTGTCAGTTGTGTTTATACAGGAGTCGTCGTGACGTAGACTTTAAGTAAATTGTTTTATTTTATCGGGCCTTATGACCGGCCGGCTCGTCGCGGGGGATTTTAATAAAAATAACCATAAACACGGACGAGATGCTCCCTGACTTATTAATCGCGCACTTGTCCTCCGCCGCCCCACGATCCACTTAAATAACAAGCATCCGTCACACCGCGACGCAATGACACGTGATATGAAGACACAATAGCGCCATGTATTACACACATTGCTGGTTTTCTTCGCTTGAATTTGTGCGTGGAAGATAGATAATCAACAATGAATTATGAAGTTTTATTTGGAATAATGTTCGTATTATAGTACGTTTCGGTTTTAGGGGGAGGCGTGTCGCTCGGTACGTTTTATACAAACTTAAACAACAGTGTTTAATTCTTGGAGTACAGCAAAAGGTTTAATTTACCGTGGTCCGAGGCCGTCCAGGGCCGTCCGGGAGCCGTCCGTGACCGACCTGTTTCGTAGTTTCTTGGTCGCTGTTTGAATCACAGAATATTTCCATCTGAATGTGCCTCTCCCCATACCACCGCGCCGGATCGTCGGATACTCGAGTCACAGGGTACCCAAGTAGTCCGTAGCTCTTTGCGACTGATCCGATTATGCGCTCGCAGTTCGTGGAAGTCGTTGCTTGATGTTTTTGAACGTCTGTCACTTTATTAGATAGCATTTTCAGCTTTGTTATGATTCCCTGTTTATGTCTAGTTTTTAAAATGTCTGAGAAAGTTGTATGCGCTATGTTGTTTTGTTGGTAAACTATTGTTAGTGACCAAATGAAGATCTTGTTATGAATTAGAAATAGTAATATCTTTTCTGTTTCGAACTTACATTGTACCTACATTCAACTGAAATATGTTCTCGTAGCTTACCTCAACTCTGACCTTTACGATCCCACAGTAACATCACATCAAGTTTCCCCAATTTATAGTAAACTGCGGTCGTGCCCCGGCGGGCGGTCCGACCCGGCACAACACGGCGGTTCGTCATACATTGCCGGCCCATCGCGCACATGGCGCTGTAGATGACCATGTCGTACCGCAATGGAATTATTAACAGATTAGTTTACGTGGTTTTAATATTAGAGCTGTTAATATTTTGAAACCAAGTTTGGTTTTAACGGAGTCTTAAGTTGCGTTAAACGTACACCTTACTATAATGTTGCATTGCTTTATCGTAGCCAGGAATCCGGCCGCTTCTTCACGTTATGATTGAACTATTACCGCTCATACATTAGCCCGTCTAGCACCGTCATCTGTTTCTCCCACTAGTTTTAGCCTCTTTATGAGTAGCAACTGCGGTACAGCCATCGAGTGATAGCTCACGTAGGTACACTCACAATCCTCGCTGTTCCGCCGCAGCGAGTGAATCCCAGGCCTAGCTCTCAAGGTACGTGCACACCGGCGGCACTTAAGCGAGTAGTTCCGCACTTTATTGATACTAGCTTAAGAGTTAAAAGCGTCTCGTGTGCTCCAGCCGTTATAAATTACAATAAACATGAATGTCGCAACGGTTGTAGTTTGACTACTCTTGTATATGTATTCATATTTTCATTAGGGTATTTTGGTTCTTATATTCTTATATTCTTTATTGTACATAACTTTACAGATTATACATAGGTAGTAAGACCCGACATTTCTACCTTCGTTTACCTATTAGGTACAGTCAATATTTCGCGTTCCGGGCCTCCTTCAGTTCTTTTAAAAAATCTCTTCAAATCGTGATTATCGTTTCACTGCGAGTCGGGGTCTCGTTTCATTTATAAAATCTTCCGATATGTTATCAAAGCGTTCCTACATCGAGTACGACTTGGTTGGTAGGTTAGACAGATTTTTTTTCGCAGCATGGCCTCAAAACAATTAAAACTGCGAGTATATTGTTTATTCGTTTGTTTCCTGCTTGTAGAGGAAATAAGTAAGTACAGATACACGTCTAGTGGTATATGGCTGGTTTTATATGGTGACCAACACCATCACTGGAGAGGCAATCAGAAATACTCCTTACATTTAGGTAAACTGAATTTCTTATAAGAACCTATAGTGAAGGAATGAAAATATTAAGCGCACCTAAAAGGGAAAACTGACTGAAATGTCACCGCACTGTCGAAACTATTGGGTTTGCATTGAGCATCCAGTCATTGATTTTCATCAGAATACCCATAATTCTCGCACATGATTTCTCATGTGCGAGAATTATGGGTATTCTGATGAAAATCAATGACTGGATGCTCAATGCAAATTAGTTTTTTAATAATTTTCGGTGTGAACAATATATTTTACAAAAAACAAGTGAAGACAAGTGACAAATAGAAGTGTCATATTTTTTCATATAATTTAGGAAGCTTGCAAGAAGGTTTTATCTCCAACATTTCCCCGGGCGTTGAAACCAATGGTTTCAACCAGATTCTGAAGACACAGGCAAAGGGCAGATTCGGTTGAATGCCCGTCGAACGACTCCAGTAGACGTCCGAATGTCAGCTACACGGGCGATACCATCCGTTCCTGGATGAACAGCCACGATCCGTCCAAGTCTCCACTTCAACGGAGGAAGATCGTCTTCCTTGATCACCACCAAGGAGTTCAGCATCAAGCCATCCTTGCAGGAACGCCATTTGGAGCGTTGTTGCAATTCTGCAACATACTCCTTGCTCCATCTGCTCCAGAAATGCTGGCGAAGCTGCTCGATCCTCTGGTAACGAGACAGATAATTGGCAGAGCTATCCTGGTAATCAGGTTGCGGCAAAGAAGTAAGTGGCCGTCCCACAAGAAAATGTCCTGGCGTGAGCGGAGTATAATCTGCAGGATCTGAAGACAACGGCGTCAATGGACGAGAGTTCAAGATGGCTTCAATCTTGGTTAGTGTGGTGTACAGCTCCTCAAAAGTCAAGTTACAATTTCCCAACACTCTCTGAAGGTGATACTTTGCTGACTTGACACCCGCCTCCCAGAGTCCACCGAAATGTGGGGTGTAGGCGGGAATAAAATGGAACCTTATTCCGTCGTTTGCTGCACTTTCACCCAAGGACAAACTATTTAATTTTAAAAATTTGGAAAGGTCGTTGTATGCACCGACAAATGAGGTACCGTTATCGGAAAAAATATCAGCAGGTTTACCTCTCCGAGAAATAAACCGATACAAAGCCAGTAAATAACTATTGCTAGTTAAATCACCAACGAGCTCCAAATGAATGGCCTTGGTTGTGAAACAAATAAAAATAGCGACATACACCTTTACTAACCTACATCCACGGCCCTGGCGACTAGCACACATAATAGGGCCAGCGTAATCAACGCCTGTGCTTTCAAAGGGATAACCTGGACGAAGGCGTTCTCGTGGTAAGTTACCCATTAAGGGAGCTACAACCTTACCCTTCATACGGTGACACAAAACACACTTATGATAACAGGCTTTTGCCAACTTGCGACCTCCTATTGGCCAATAAGTTTCCCTAATGGAAGCTAATAATAATTGTGGGCCAGCATGCATCAGCCTTTTATGCTCAAAATTAAATAATAGTTTAGTGAAATCATGAGTGGACTGTAATAAAATAGGGTGTTTCTTACTATAAGCAAAATTAGAGTTATCGAGACGTCCTCCTACTCGCATTACATTATTATCGTCTAAATAAACATTAAACTTTAGAAGGGCGCTCTTTTTAGGTAAACTCTTTTTGTTCAAAAATAATTGGTATTCAGAAAATGACTGAATCTGACTCTTAATAATGACAAGAGTTAGTGCATCTTGTACCTCATCATGTGACAAGTATTTGGTTTTAGGGTAATGCTTTCTACATGACTTAATAAATCGTAATACGTAGGCAACAGATCGTACGAGCCGTGTGTAATTGGAATAACGCCTAAAATCAATTAAAACTTCAGGTTTCGAATCGTTTACAACATGTAATATGATTTTAGGTCGAGTCTCCGGTAACGATTGTAGTCCTGGGCTCGTAATTTGAGAAGGCCATTCAGACGAATCTAGTTTTAAAAAATCTGGTCCTTTCCACCACAGATCTGACTCCTGCAGATCACTAATATCCATGCCACGAGATATTAGGTCTGCTGGATTTTGATCTGTTGGGACGTGCCTCCAAGTACAGTTACCCGACTTATCCAAAACCTCAGCAACGCGGTTGCGCACAAAGGGCTGAAGTCTGGTAGGCATCATCTGTAACCATCCCAAGACAATGGTTGAATCAGTCCAACAATAAACCCGACTGATCTTCACTCGAAGTGAGCTCATCACCTTCTCGTGAAGACGAGAACCGACTACCGCACCACATAACTCCAGTCGCGGAATTGTCGTAGGCTTGATGGGAGCAACTCGACTCTTTGCCATTAACAAGCGAGCCATGTACTCACCCTTGGCATTAACACTGCGAATGTAGACGCAAGCACCGTACGCGGACTCAGACGCGTCTGTGAAAATATGGAGTTCTAACTCCGTAAATGAATTGCAGACTACAAGTCGCGGAATGCGAACATGATTTAAAAGAGGTAAAGATTTAATAATAATCTCCCATTGTTTACAAATCTCATTAGGTAATGGTTGATCCCATGATAATTTATCTAACCACATTTTCTGTAGCAAGATCTTCATAGTAATAACAATAGGACCTAACAGACCTAAGGGATCAAAGATTCGCGCAATAACGGATAACAAGTCACGCTTTGTGTACCTAGTCGAAGATTTAGTCAGACCTATAGGAAACCCTATCTCATCAGTGCCGATATGCCAACAGAGACCAAGCAACTTTTCTGGCTCATTTTGTCCAATGTTCAAATCGTATGACGCAGGGACAGCATTCGACAATAATTGAGAATCATTTGACTTCCACTTTCTCAATGGCATACATGCCGACGCAAGCGCTTTGGTGACTTCAGTGCGAATGAACTTTACTTCATCTAAGTCATCCCCTCCGGTCAGCAAGTCGTCGACATAGAAGTCATGTTGGATGATTTCCGATATCTTAGGGTTCCTACAGTCGAGTCCTACTTGTTTAAGGCATCGTGTCGCAAGGAATGGCGCACTGGCCGTACCGTACGTGACGGTGTTTAATTGATAAACATTAATAGGATCACTAACATTATCACGCCAAACAATCTGTTGTAAATATCTGTCCGACGGGTGGACGACTATTTGTCTATACATCTTCTCCACATCCGCAGATAAAACATACTTGTGGACTCTAAAGCGAAGAAGTATAGACAATAGACCGTCCTGTACGGTTGGCCCAACCATCTGTAGGTCATTAGAGGACACTCCCGTCGAAGTAGAAGCACTAGCGTTGAAAACAACACGAAGTTTGGTCGTGGTACTCGACTCGCGTAAAACTCCCATATGTGGAATAAAATAACCCAAACATAAATTAGGTTTATTAATTTTTGTCATATGACCAAGTAACTCGTATTCTGACAAAAAGTCATGATACATTCTACTAAAGTTCGTCTTAACCTTTAATTTACGCTCTAAAGAATGTAAACAATGTGTGGCTTTATTAAAAGAATTTCCTAAAATTGAAGGATCTTTCTTAAGGGGGATGCGAACACAAAAACGACCATCAGACAATCGTGTCGTATTTGTAACGAAATTGTCTTCACACAATTTCTCTTCAGGCATATAAGAATTGGAAGACTTCGCATTCACCTCCTCTAATTGCCAAAACTTTGTCAATTCTGACTTGAGGTTTTCCCAGTCACCATCGCTGTCGGCAACCATTTTAGACATATTGCACTTTACGTCATTCGTCAGCAGTGAGATAGTATTCTGAGTAATTGGACCGGAAACTATCCATCCTAGACGGGTTTCACATAATATTGGTTTCCCGGTACCTAACTTTAGTCTTTGAGATCCTAACAAATCCCAAAAAAGATCAGCGCCGATTAAAATATCAACATCGGCAGGGTTATAAAAAGTAGGATCAGCTAAAGTAATATTCGAGGGTAAGTCGAAATCAGAAATATTTATCTGACGACACGGAACACTACTCGTAATGAACGGAAGAACAAAACAATTTAGTTCGAATACAAAGCTATCATCTAATGGCGTACCCTTAACCCGACATATTTTACCTACGTGCGAAGTGACGTTATTGATTCCAAGGATTGATCTATCTACCTGGCTAGTTTTTAAGTTAAGTTTATTGCACAACCTATCTGTTATGAGTGAAGACGTGCTACCACTATCGAGCACCGCGCGAGCGAGATGCACACACCCATTGTGGTCTCTTAATTTGATCAAAGCGGTTGATAACAACACATCTCGTTGCGTATGACCACACGGAGATGCAATGTTTGCGGATAAAGCTACGTTATTCGTTTCAGTCGTAGCAGACAAGTTATTCATCGAATTACCACTAGGTGTATTCGATACAGTGCCATTAGAATGTACGTGAACTAATGTGTTGTGCCTACGTTTGCATAGTTTGCAGCCTGGTTTTTTACATTTGTTAGCATAGTGTCCGGAACGAAAACAGTTAAAACATACCTTATAACTAGGTAATGATTTGAGACGGTCATCGTTACTCAATGCGAGAAACTGTGGACAATTATTTAATGTGTGATCGTTGTTATTACATTTAGGACAAGGTTTAGAAGCTGAGTCAGTGCTAGAATTGATAGGAGATTGTGCTACCATTGACTTGATCTTAGGACCTGATTTACCTGGTGATTGCGAATAATGATTGCGGGGGAGTTCCAGGGTCTCGATGAGGTCGGCTCGATTGCGTAAGAATTGCATAAATGCGTTAAACGTGATTAAGCCATCCTTGTCTATCCTACCTTTGCACTCCTCCCACTCACGATAGGTTTTTTGATCAAGTTTTCGTGTGACAATGTAGATTAAAAGTGTATCCCAGTGTTTCACAGGCTCCCCTAATGACTCTAAAGCTCGCAAGTTTTTATTTAACTGATCGATCAAATTCTTAATGGCAACAGAAGATTCTTTTGTAATTGATTCAATAGTAAATAATGAACTTATATGATTCTGAACCAGTAATCTTTTGTTGTCAAACCGATCACATAACAATGACCATGCCACAGAGTAATTACTTGAAGAAAACTCAAAGGATTTGATAACTATAGCAGCTGTTCCCTCAAGTGATGCTCGCAAGTAGTGAAACTTATTGATTGCGTCTATGTCATCATTACAATGAATTAGGCTAGTAAAGGTGTCGCGGAATTCAAGCCAATTACAATATAATCCGCTAAACTTTGGTAACTGAATCGTTGGCAATTTAACCGGCTGCTTTATGCTAACACGAGTACTTTTACAACTTTCCATCGATTTATTATCTTTATTGTAGTCAGTCAGAATATTCTGGGCTCTAGATAAGGTTTTATAATAAATAGACTCAAACTCGGAACGCTGAGAATATTGTAAGTTGATGTCGTCAACAATGCATTCTAGACGTAACTGTACCTCATCATACTGCTCATACAACGCCTCTATCTTGCCCATGCGCAACTGCAACTCGGACACATCACAGCTAGATAGCTCCTTGTCCTTGAATGAGTCCAGAAAATTGAGGAAACTAGTCAAGCGACCTTTAAAGCTGCCTCGCTTCTTAATTAAATCCTTTTCCTCAGACATTCTGGGAGACGAGTGTTGTCAACCTGGCATTGATACAGGAATATAAAAATTAAAACAACAATATAATTTCAATAATTATACGCCTAGCTGTAGTCTATGCCCTTTCTGACTGCTAACTATAATTTATAACAATGACTTGTACTAATATCTAACACTCAAATATTTTTATTATGTCAAGATACTTGTTAAAAATTAATACCACTGTTAAGTAGTTATGTAATTAGTTACAGCTTAATATAATGTAAGTTTAATAATGTAGCAAAATAGCTAACTATACTGTTAAAAGTATGAGTTTAAACTTAACATTGCTGTTGAATAAAATACTAATCACAATGCAACAAAGTACCTAATGATTTTACTCAAACACAATATAATTGGTAATTTAATAAAATAGTACTGACCTTAGTATGACTACTTATATATACTACCTGAGTGTTGGGTGACGATATTAGCGTAATTATAACTGTACACCACTAACTAACTTGCTTGAAATCAATCCAGTTCTCCAGCAGTGAACTCATGAACCTCCATTCAGCGTGGAAGTCAGTCTCTATTCTTTTTCTTGAAAATAATCGCTGATCTTCTTAATTATATTTCATCCGGCTCGTTATGGACCATGTGCGAGAATTATGGGTATTCTGATGAAAATCAATGACTGGATGCTCAATGCAAATTAGTTTTTTAATAATTTTCGGTGTGAACAATATATTTTACAAAGAACAAGTGAAGACAAGTGACAAATAGAAGTGTCATATTTTTTCATATAATTTAGGAAGCTTGCAAGAAGGTTTTATCTCCAACAGTAGGAATGGTATAACATTTAGGCAACGAATATTTGAGCATAACTGGGATGACATGGGAATCAACACCTTTCTAAAGACTTTTAGTAAGGTTTTCCATTCTAGTTTCAAGAAACGAGAGCAAAAAATTAACTTAAAAAATAATTTTCAGTTGAAGGGTCACAAAAGGTGTGAAAACTTCAAGTAAAATGAAGCGATAATTATGTACTGGTGGAAATAAAATTGATACTAGTGTTCGAAGCTACAGAAATAAATACGTCAGAATTACTAGAAAGGTTATTTCGAAGCCAAAAAAACTTGATGTAAATGAAAATATTTATAAATCGAGAAATTCAAGTAGAGAAATTTGGAAAGTAATAAACAAGAGTACGAACAGAGTTAGAGCTAAGAAAACGGACATTAGATTAAAAGTAAACAGCCAAATCGTCGCTAATCCGAAGGAAGTGGCTGACGTTCTAAAACAGTTTGATCGCAAATGTATCACGATTGAATACCATGGCCGAGATGCTGTACTTTGAACTTTTCTTCACCAAAGTACTGAAAAAGTGAACAATGACATGGTTATCAGACTCACTACTCCCAATGAAATTTCGAAAATAGCTACCAGTATGCAAAACAAGAAATCGTGCGGCTACGATGAAATTCCGATTTCAGTTATTACAGATAATTTACAAATTTTATCAGAGCCACTTTCTGTGTTTTATAATAAGTGCATTGTGGAAGGCATATTTCCGGAACAATTAAAATTGGCTAACATCAACATAAAATTGGATATCATCCCTATCCATAAAAGGGTCCAAAAACGGATGCAAAAAACTACACGCCTATTTCTTTATTACCCACATATTCAAAGATTTTTGAGAAAATATTAAAGGATCGCTTATGTAAACATCTTAACTTCAACAAGGTAATAGATGTTAGACAATTTGGGTATTCTTATGATGGAAATGACAATTTACACATTAATAAATGATGTAGTCGACAAAATTAACCGCAAAATGAAAGCAGCTGGTATTTTTCTGGATTTAAGCTCTGCTTTCGATACTATCGATTTAGAATTACTCATCAAAAAACTTGAGTATTACGGTGTAAGAGGTAAAGCTTTGCAACTGTTTTCTTCGTATTTGGAAAATAGGAAAATGTTTGTCGAAATTGAAAAAACCGAATCGAATGGGTGTAAAAAAATTTACAAATCATCCATGCTCAATATCACAGCTGGTGTGCCTCAAGGATCAATCTTAGGACTTAATGATCTCATAAATTATTTCAATAAAATATTACCCGACATAAAATTAATAGTCTTTGCAGATGACACAAATGCAATAGTTTCAGCTAACGACATTCAAACGCTTAACGATGCAGTTAATGCCGCTCTAGGTGTTTTTCATTCTTGGTTTTCTGCGAATAAACTTACAATAAACGCAAAGAAAACTAATATCATGTTATTTAAAACGACAACACGTTATAAGATACCGGGACTATGGACATAGAACTAAATAAGGTTAAAGTAGAGCTTGTTAGGGAAGTTAAGTTTCTAGGGATATATTGATGATTTATTAAATTGGAAAAGAGAATTAGTAGCACTTGATTCTTCTATATCATCTGCGTGCTAAGCACTAAGAACTCTCAGGGATGAAGTTAGTTTAGAAGCTCTGAAGTTGGTTTACTACGCGCTTATAGAGTCAAGGTTACCATACAGCATACAGTTTTGGGGAAACAGCTACAATTATAATTTTCAAAGGGCGTTTCTTCTTCAGAAAAGAGCAATTAGAACAACTGTCCGTATTCCTCAACAAGAAAGCTGTCGACCCTATTTTAAAGAACTTGGCATCCTCACAGTACCTGGACTTCACATTTAGGTACTTTTATCCACCTTAAAAAATATATATTTTTCACTTTGAAACTCATGAGGGTACACTGGAAGGAGAAAAAACTCATAGAAAGGATTTAGATAACAAACTAAATCCATCACTAAACATAGTTAAACACTGTCAACTGTACCAGGCAGTTAAAATATTTAATAAGTTGCCTCTTGAATTAAAAAGCATATTGTATACAAGCTCGCTTAAAGCAAGGCTCAAGGAATTCCTTTTGGAGAAATGCCTTTACTCCCTAGACGAATTGTAAAATATATATTTTTTAATTTTTTTTTTTTTTTAATTAAAGTCATTAATTTGCCTTTTTTTGTATGGACATTGTTATCATATTTTTTATTTTTGTTACTATAATTATTTATTGACATTGTTATTGTTAAATTATTCATTGACATTATTATTGCTAAATTATTTATTGTCATTTTTTTTTTGTGTAACTTTTTTTTGACATTTCTTTATTATTAGTCATTAATGTCCTAGTTTTATTTTAAGTGCGTGTGTGATCATAATTTTTAAGTTTAATATTCGTACATATACAATTAATTGTTCAAGAATAAATAAATAAATCAATCAATAAATCAACTTGAAGCCAGCGCTCAAGATCCGTGCCGGTAATTGTAGGTAGTGATACAAAAAAACTAATGGCGCAGTACATTCCTAGTAAAGTCTTAGTTCGTAATGTAACAGTGTCGGTGCTAAGGCCAGTGCACACAACATGCGTGTGGAGCGCGTGATATTTCCCCGAAGGCGTGTTATCATTACTATTATATGTGACTGGATTGGTATACAAATCATATTTACTTTTTCTGATCTGTTTATTAACAATTAAATTTTGTCTAGCGTCATACTGTGATTTTTGAAGTCTATATCGGAGTTGTTGTGGATAATCGTTATGGTTATAAAGCGGTTCTGAAGTTAAATTACTTGGTAAAGTGCAACGTTTTCCAAATACAAGTTCGTACGGAGTGTATTTAGTTTCTGTATGTACAGTCGTGTTAAAAGCAAAGCACCAATATGGAAGCCGTAAACTCCAACTTTGAGGATGGTTCTCTGTTTGTATGCGTAGGAATGATAGTAAATTTTTATGTGTATTTTCTAGGCCTCTTATTGTTTGATGATGATATGCAGTAGATGTTTGCTGAGTTATTTTTAATGTTTTGCACACTTCATTCATTACTTTAGATACGAACTCGGTTCCGCGATCTAATATTATATTTCTGGGAATACTACATCGCAATACAAAATTATTAATGAAAGCCGTCGCCACTGAAATTGTATCCTTATTTCTAAGCGGATAAGCTTCAACGTACTTGCTAAGATCACACTGTAGTGTGAGTGCATACACATAATTACTACTACTACTTAATGGCCCAACTAAATATAAAAATACTCTACCAAACGCCGTATGCCCTGTATCAGTCAGGACCATTGGCTGGTTTATGTTTCTAAAATGTTTCTGTCGCTTGCATTTGTCGCAGCGATTTACAAACTCCGTGATGTCACACGTCTTCGAATGTTTGGTTCTAAGATATGCCGGTTTCCTCACGATGTTTTCCTTCGCCGTTTTGAGAGCAGTAATGATGGAATAAATTAAACAAAGTAATCGCCTAGCTGGGATTGAACCCACGACCGACAACTTGCAAGTCAGGGCCGTTACCACTCGGCCACCACTGCTCCGATCGAATGGGTCGTAGGGTATTTTTTTAACTCTTTCCCTCACACCCAAGTTTTTCTTTATATGGCAGAACGTTTGGCGAGTCAGCTAGTAATGTATAACTATGACGTAAGCTCTCTCCCCCTCTCCCTTGATCGAGACCCGACTGAACCCTTCTGTGGCTAGTTACGACTCCCGCTGGACGATCATAAATTCAGTTTATATCACAAATAAATGTTATAGCATGTTTAAATTCCCATTACTGGAGTATCCATTACGTTTGTTGTGTCCCATTCATCTCCAGCTCAAGTCACGCACGCGCCTCGACAGGCAAACAAATCTCTTCTTTATTGTTATTGTTTTACAATTGCTGGATATCGTTCTCGGCGCTGAGTGGTAAACAAAAAACACGCGTTTGTTTACTTCTATTACCAAATAAGGATAAATGCGAAGACAAAAGTTTACCAAATTGTGGGAACAGGAAAACGGAAGACGTGGGCCGACAGCGGCGCGGCGGGGCCCGGAATTAGATTCATTACAATTTTAATAGAGGAAAAATGTAAAACGTTTGAGGGGATTGCAGCAAGCTTTGAAATATTTTTTAGCGACGGGTGAAGCCCCTGTCAGCTGACCGCCAGCCGCAAGGCACGAGTCACGAGCTCGGTGGAAGTCGACCGGACATCTCAATAGAAAACTTCTTAACAACCAGGAAATAGAAGAACAGAGAGAGAGAGAGAGTAGTAATCGACACAGATATTTTTGCGTTCTCATTTGTAAAAAGCAGAAATATTTTTCCAACTTAATTGTAACACCAGCAACAAATCACTATCCCGCAAAAGTCAAGAGACTACGATCGATGACTCCATCACAGTTGAAACTAAAGCTTGTATCATAAATCATTACGATAGTATGATCACGTTGTTGCCCCCCCCCCCCCCGCACTCTTGTTGTCCGATAGTCGGTGTCGTGAGCACGTGTCAGGCGCGGACCGGACTCATCCATCAATCCGTAATCTGGCAATCGCGCGATTGACTGGTCGGACCATCCCGGCACGACGCACTGCACTCAATGACAAGTGAAGGAAACATTATTGAAGGCTGATATTATTTCCACAGTACTACGTGCTGACGTAATAGATACATTTCTTTAACGCCAAAAATACTAAAAATTATCGCAATGATTTATGCTACTCTCTGGTTCGACTTCATATCGAACACTTCCTGCCTCCGATTGAGTTGAAACTTGCTAAATATATGTAACTACACAAAGCAATAATAAGTATATACTACGGAGCAGTACCCCTAGCCAAGATAATCTGCAATCGTTAACGCTAGTAGAAAACTTCAAATGTACTGGAATGACGTCATCTCAAAGCTCAGTCACATGGTCAAAATAAAAGAATCGGGGACGTGGCCAACTCGAGGCGTTTGACGCAAAATAAACGGTTGTAACTTGGCTAGGGGGGGCAGGCCTGCTGACGTAGCTGGTAGGTGACCCTAGGATCTCCGTAACCAGCATTAAATAAAATGGCACCATCGTCTTTGGGCCCACTTGTTATATATTGAAAAGTGACTTTAGGCAGTGCCCGAAATCATATGATGCAGTCATAAGGTGGCCATGAGATCTCCACAATCAAACAAGATAACACCGTCATTGAACATGTATTAAAAAATTATAACTCACTAAGTCAAATCAAACTCTTACACACACGAGTCGATAGCGACTCGTGTGTGTGTGAGAGTTTGATACTATTTTGGTGAACAATAAAGTTTATTCTCCTCTATTCCATCCACGTAATTATTGGTCAACTCAAAACTGGAAATGTTGTTGCTTGTTGCTTGCTTTTGTGTATTATAGCTTTATAGCTGTTGCCATATTCATCTGTTGTGATATAATAATGATAATTGTTATTCCCTTTATTATTTTTCTATGCTTGAAAATCATACTCGTATAAAAAAAAAAACATTTTAAATATATAAAAATCAATGCCACTTTTAGTTGTAATTTTATAATTCAACAACGGGATCACCTATCCAAACCAAATGTTTAGGCTTTGTTCGGACTATTTAGTAGATGGTGTATGTGAAGTTCGGTAGGTTAGAGTAGGGTAGAGTAGGATAGGGTAGGGTAGAGTAGGATAGAGTAGGGTATAGTAGGATGGAGTAGGGAAGAGCGGGAGCGAAGCCGCGCGGGCAAAAGCTAGTAATATATAATAATATGATTATAATTATAAAAAATAATAATAATTATTATTGTAATAATTTATTCGACCAACATGGATCATGCATCAATAATAATTTTCATACCCACACTTCACACAGCTTTTACTTACAAGCTCCGACTGCTCGGCACATGTACCGTACAGCAATGACTCAGGTACCGGCAATCGAACCTCTGTGCGAATGCCCTCAGGATGCCGCTGGCGCCGGCACGAACCCTACGCACCAAGAATGTGCAGCGCTTATACGAGTTATAAAAGTAGTCAACTTGCGCCTCTGCGAACATCCTCAATGCGCTACAGACACCCTCATCAGCATCCTGAACGCATTATTACATTGTACACGTTGTATATATATATATATATGACATTTTATAACGAGGCAAATAAACAAGTCAATCCGCTTAACGTACTCATGTTACTCTGAATGTACACTCGTATGCGATCACAGCTCAGTCCGCACAGTGAGCGGAGCGGATCTCTCTTACGAAATCCTGAATCATTGATGATAACACTGAAAGGCTCGCGAGTCCTGGTTCCAATCGACGGAGCTTTAGCTGACTGATACGACTTTTGTTAAAGTAAAACACAAATCTTTACCTTCCTGTTGTTTATTTAAAAAAATAAAGAGTAAAGTATTCCAAAAATCAAAGACTTTAAATCGATTAATGCTCCTGGATTCCAATTCGAGGAAAGTGTTATTGGCTCTTTCAAGGAATGCTCGCCAGCACCCCGCAGTGCGGGAGGGGGGGGGGCTGTGTCCGGAAATTGGCAATAGGCTCGCCTTCTATTACGTGAGTCTCTCCACCCTTCAGGGGAATACATTCATGACGTTATTTTAAATTATTTTCGTTTATGGAATGTTCTCCAATGACAGACACACCTATTCTGCTATGTATTACAAATAATTATGAAAACTATCAGCAAAGGACCATGCAAAAGATTGTATGGGCGTTGTTCCAACCCACCAACAGATATGGGACTTGTGTGAATATTTTTATGAAGTCTCATAAAACACAAATAACAATATTAAAAAAGGGTGTTTTTAGGGTTCCGTAGCCAAATGGCAAAAAACGGAACCCTTATAGATTCGTCATGTCTGTCTGTCTGTCTGTCTGTCTGTCTGTCCGTCCGTATGTCACAGCCACTTTTTTCCGAAACTATAAGAGCTATACTGTTGAAACTTTGTAAGTAGATGTATTCTGTGAACCGCATTAAGATTTTCACACAAAAATAGAAAAAAAGCAATAAATTTTGGGGGTCCCCATACATAGAACTGAAACTCAAAAATTTTTTTTTCATCAAACCAATGCGTGTGGGGTATTTATGGATAGGTCTTCAAAAATGATACTGAGGTTTCTAATATCATTTTTTTCTAAACTGAATAGTTTGCGCGAGAGACACTTCCAAAGTGGTAAAATGTGTGTCCCCCCCCCTCTAACTTCCAAGATAAGAGAATGATAAAACTAAAAAAAATATATAATGTACATCATTACTATAAAAACTACCAACGAAAATTGGTTTGAACGAAATCCAGTAAGTAGTTTTTTTTTAATGCGTCATAAACCGAAAAAAATACACTATTATTAAAACATCGATCAAAGTTACAACACATTACAGGAACTTTTATATTATGTTACTTGCTGCTACGGAACCCTTCATGGGCGAGTCCGACTCGCACTTGGCCGGTTTTTTTTTAATAAATTGGTTTTAGACATTTTACAATAAATAATAAATTACATATATAAATATGTTAGAGTCAAAACTCATAACCAGTCAAAACCACTTTTACTGCAAAAATTAGGCAAAAGTAAAAGCCCTTAGTTAAAAACCTTTTTGACTGATTTACACAGTCGTAAGTCGCAGTCGCAACGTGATAACGTCTCTATTGGAAGCAGACCATTTTACAGAAAAAAATATGGATACCACGCCTGCAAAAGCCGTTCAAGTTATTGCCTTGCCCAAAACAGGTCATAATCGAAAAAGTCGCTCTACTCTAGTCTGGTGTACCAGAGGTTTCAAGAGACCCGTGGGTATTTTCGGCGCCGGCCGGTGGCGCATAGGATCAGAGCGTGATTATCGCTTTCCTATAACAAATACTTTAGCAATCGACTACTGAACGCGATTAAACTGACACAAAAGCTTCAAAAAGTTCACAATATCATTATAAATCAGAGGACGATTAGGGTGAAGCAGGCCTGATACCTAATACTCAGCAAATGGTACTAAATTCACCACAGCTTACCGACGAGCTTGGCTATAATTTGCCACGGAACACTATTTGATGTATACCTAATGGCAGGCTGTTGAGTTTTCTGATAAGTGCAGAATGATTTACATGACCATAATGGACGCTTTAGAGTCTACAGAAGTCATCAGGTAAATTTTAACAATGCTGCATATGCGAACTGGTGACTCTAGGAGGCGATTTAGGGTGGCATAATGTTGGTCACAAAAACTGACATTGTATTAATTACTGGGCCAATTAAATACTGGCCTGATACCGAGAGGGTTGACGGCTATATGATACATTAAAAAACTGCTTGAAGAAAATGAGAAACCTTTTGTGTGCAGAACAACAGCAGATCACATGTTGCTAGAACAGTTTGCGACTACATGGAAGACGTTAGAATTATTGCGACAGAAAGGTCAGCTCGCAGTTCTGATCTTAATCCAATGAAGCATATCTGGAATGACCTTGAAAGAAGACTTCGTGCCAAAAGCCTGGCTTTGCACGCCTCCAAGAGCTTCAATTTGTCATTGACGAGGAGTGGGAAGTTATACCGTAAGATTTCATGGTAAAATTAATACGGTCAATTAAAAATCGATTAACAGGCTATAAATATGGCTAAAGAAGGGAATACACTTTATTAACAAACACGATAACTAAGAATTTTAAGTATGACTCTCATTTTTCTTAAGTAAAATTTGGTAATTTTACCTATTTGTAAGATTTTGTGCTCTAAAACCTTTCAAGGATATTTTTTTACACTTTAATTCATATCATTAGAAAGGTAATTAAATAGGCTTTCAATTAGTGTACAAAATGTGTCCAATTCAAATTTATGACAAAAACTGCCTTAAAAAAAGAGTTATGATGCGCGGTTTTTTTGCTCTCGAGGATGAATTTATTGTGTGTAAAATAAAGAATTAAAAAAACTTTTCGTAAACATACGCTTGTATCGCAGCTTGCACCAAGGGATGAATGTGACTTTCAGAACGAAGAATTGTTTCAATTATTTACCAAATAGCGCATTAAGAAAAACCAGCTTCATGTTTAATAAGCTAAGAACTACCCAATTCTTCAGGGACAACATTTTTTATGTCTATGGGTATATTTTTGTAACCAACTAACGGTAACGATATGTAATTTTTTTTTGTACCGTTTAGCTTTTTCCCTTACTAGGACAAATGCCATGTTTTAAATAATTGCTGTCTAAATTCAAAATGAAAATATTTGAATTTCGTTTTCCTGATTCATATAGCGCGTCCGTTTGCCATACATCAATATAAATTATGATTATATGAAAAGGAAATAAATTGTCCTCCTACAAAAAAAAAATGTGTCATAGTTATAACTATGTCAGTGTATTTAATAAAAAAAAATGTCCGGCGTATAATACAGCAATGCCACATAATAAAGATCAATATGAGAAAAAGAAACTCGCGGAACGTAAAAAGATGAATTACATAAGAAAAATTCTAGACAAGTTTGTATGCTCTGAGTTGTACACGGCAAAAAATAAACAGATAATAATATAATATAGCATTATAATAAATTTTTAATACCTAACTGACTTTATTGAGTTGCAAATATGTATAAGGAATACTTAAAATTTCTGTTATATAAAAGTAATCTTGATTTCTCTCAAAATACAATTATATACTAGAGTTTAAAAAAATGTTTACAACTTTTTTTTTGACATTACTAGCATGGCAGTTGAGAGTTTGTCATGCTCACTCAAATGTCTCGCTGTTGATGGCACGTGTTATTGGGTCATTCAGTTCCCTTAAAAATGGTTGAGCTGAGTAGGGCTGATGTACGCGTCATGCTCGTGAACGGGTGCCGTCAGTTGAGACTGGTCATCTCTTAGCTGGCAGTGGCTTAATTCAGTTTGTATCTTTTAATTATTTTTTTATATTAATTTTATTGTCTACATTGTGCTCACATAATAGAAGCAACATATTGTTACGTACGTGGGTAATCAAATGCCGATTTACTAACAGAAAACTTTATTCACCACAAACAATAACAAATTAGTCCAGTCAACAATAATCCGAATCGCAATTAACACTACAGTACCGTTACACTATCGCTTAAGTCGTTAAGTAAAATCACTTCAAGTACTAGGGTAGTTCGCTCTTATCGCAGTCGAAATCACAACTGACTCGCTTCCGGCCGGGAGCTCGTATTTATATGCGGAGCCAAGAAAATTCTAGATACCGACGTCCCGCGATCGATCCAGAATTCCAGAACCATTGAATCGCTTCTCGAGGTCATAAATCATTTTTATTGCTCGTGGTAGCAAGAGTCACTTTCATGCGAATTTCGACTCTATTGTTAACGTCAGAGAGTACCATTTCCCTTATCGGAACATAAATACCTAACTACTAGTGGTACTTGCTTTGTGGATGTTTTGAGATTTTTCTAAGCCTGGCTACGCATAACCATTCTAGATCTTTCGAACAGCAATGCGTTTTAATTATTATGTGCTACTCGTTATTTTCTCGGAGATATCGCGTAATAATATGTAACCAAGCATTATATACGATTATACTATAGTACGAGTACTGTAGTACGAGTATACTACTACTAGTAGTAGTATTATTAGCATAATACGATTTAAAAGTGTGTCTATGGAGTTTCTTACACGTTCTTCTCCATAGAGATCTACGCTTTGGAACGTGCAATTCTTAGACTGATTGAAATTTGACTATTCAAAAGTGCCTGCAAATGGTTTATTTGAAATAAATGATTTTGAATTTTGTTTTACTAGAATTATTAATTTATTTAAAATACATACGTACATAAAAAACTTAAATACTAAATAAACTATTCATACTAAAACCTAACTATGTACATAAATATAATACAAAATGACAAAGTACGCCCAGGCATCAAAGTACTCCTCCACATCGCTGTCATCCGAAAATGTGCCCAGAAGACTGGCAGCATTGCCACGTTGAATGGCAATGCTAATTCTTTGGGCGAAGAACGAGCCAGCCCTCTGGTCACGTGAAGTGTCGATCAGTCGGCGTGAAATTTCCTTGAAAAGGAGACGCGCACTCTGACCCCACGAACCAAGTGTTTCGACCCCAAACGGCTCAAAACTGTAATTATAATTATATAATAAGGTTACAGTATTTGCGCCGTTTAAGGGTCTCAGCAGCAGCAGCGGCAGCGCCAACACAGCCTGCCGTGCTTGGAATATGGGATGGCGCAAGGGTGGGGGCAACACAGGTTGCGTCCCACACCAGAGGCCTACCCACCTTCCACGGTACCAACGTCATACCACCTGGTCTCTTCCCATCGTCACGTACCAAACCATTTGGTTCTAATACGGCAGGTACGCCGGCGGTGACAAGAGCTCGACGAATAATGTCGTTGATGCTAGCGTGTCGTGGTATGCGGCCTGCGCTCCTGCAACAGGACAAGCCATGGTGTCCAAGGCTGTCGACACCTTCACCACAGTGGCACTGATGTGGAGCAACACAAGGTGCGCCTAAGCGTAGACAGGTAGCGAGCCGAAACGAGGCGTCATCCATCATAGTGCCTATGGTGGATGACGGGAGTGCCTGAAGCCATAAGCTCGACTCCCATTTCCCCACAGCCAGCAGACGCGCACGCTCAGCAGTACTTGACGACGTATTTAATAGGTTATTCTGTACAATACTGCAGAGCGGCACATCCCACCGTCTCTGTGAGGACAGGTTGTCGGGCAAATCCGTGTTGGGACAAGCCATTTTCCAAGCAGTGCAAGTTCAACGCATCGGACAAGCACGGTATAGAATTATTGTATTCAAAAATAATTTGCACCTGATTTTTTTTCGTAATATATGATCACTAATAATATTTTTTTATCCAAAAAACCCTATTAGAGTCTGTCTAAAAATTCAACCGACTTGAGAATTTTGTATAATATTGAATTATTTAAAAAATACTCATATTCGATACTTCATATAAGGTTCTTCTAAGTAGTAAACAATGATCAATATCTCTTAATCAACCTTGATTATTAAACCAGCATTGCCTACATCAGATTTCTTTTTACCCTTATAATTATACAAGTCGGTTGTCTTATTAGACAGACTCTAATGTTGTTGTCAAAACAAGACTATTTTCTTAATACAAAGCCCATCTACTTAAAGTTTTTCACTTTTATTTCAGTTTCTGATTCATCTGAAAAAAGAAATCTGATTCATATAGACACTAAATATTCGAACATCAATAACTCGAAAACTACTTAATAAGAACGACTCCTTTATTCAAATATAATTATGTTATTTGCCCTTTTTTATTATTTTTTATATGTATATATTTTTTTATATGAACATGTGTAATAGAGCTAAAAGTGAAATTAAATTTTGGTCATAATTGTGAATCAGTCGAAGAATCAAATTTAGAAGAACTACGCTTTTATTATTATTATATTTCGTTTATTCAGCTTTAAGAAGATATAAATTATATTTTTAAATATTCATATAAAAAAAACCGGGCAAGTGCGAGTCGGACTCGCCCATGAAGGGTTCCGTAGCAGCAAGTAACATAATATAAAAGTTCTCGTAATTTATTGTAACTTTGATCGATGTTTTAATAATAGTGTATTTTTTCGGTCAGGGCTCCAGAGAAAGGAACCTCCTGACTATACGAGCCGTGTCCAGCAATACTGCTTTCTGAATCAAGCCCTTGATCCAGTCGCCTAACGAGAGCCTCCTAAGGTGTTGGTCGAGGCTCTTGCCTATCAAGCCATTGGCTGAAACAATTATCGGTACAATGATCGCTGAATCCACTTCCCACATGTCGACAACCTCGCGAGCCAAGTCAATATACTTGATTTGTTTATCTTTCTCGGCTTTCACGAGGTTCTCGTCATGCGGAACGGATATGTCAACAATCAATGCACGCCTCTCGCTTCGGTCCACCACCACTATATCAGGCTTATTGGTCACAATAGTCCTGTCAGTGATGATGGGCCGATCCCAGTACAAAGTGATATGACCAGTATCAAGAACTGGGTAGGCTCATACCTATAGTATGGCACTTCCGATTCCACAAGAGAGTATTTCAGAGCAAGTTGCTGATGAATAATCCTGGCTACAAGGTTGTGCCTATGCAAGTACTCTCCATTAGCAAGACGAGAACAACCAGAGATAATGTGACGGATTGATTCTCCCGGACGGTGACATGCCCGACAGATGTCAACCGTGCCGTCTTTCACAATAAATCTCCGGTAGTTACTCGTCATGATAACTTCGTCCATTTATTATTATTGTTCCATTCATTTTTTATAATATAAATATTTATCATATTTTTAAATATTTCTTCAAAAAATTATATAAAAAAAAAAACATTTAAAAATATAAAAAATAGTAGCCCACCGGCATCGGGAACAGGGTCCAAGCTCAGGTCAGGGCTCCTGAGAGAGGAACCTCCGGACAATACGCGCCGTGTCTAGGAGTACTGCCTTCTGGATCAAGCCCTTGATCCAACTGCCTAACGAGAGCCTCCGCAGATGTTGGTCGAGGCTCTTGGCTATTAAGCCATTGGCCGTCACGACTATCGGCACAATGATTGCTCTATCCACTTCCCACATGTCGACAACCTCGCGAGCCAAGTCAAGATATTTAGTTTGTTTATCTTTCTCAGGTTTCACGAGGTTCTCGTCATGAGGGACCGCTATATCAACAATCATTGTGCGACGCTCTAGTCGATCTATCACCACTATGTCAGGCTTATTGGCAACAATAGTCCTGTCAGTGATGATAGATCGGTCCCAATACAATGTGACGCTGCCATTCTCGAGAACTGGGTCGGGCACATACCTATAGTACGGTAAGTCTGATTTGACAATGTTGTATTTAAGAGCAAGTTGCTGATGGATTATCCTGGCTACAAGGTTGTGTTTGTGCAAATAGTCTCCGTTAGCTAAATGAGAACACCCAGAAATAATGTGTCGGATTGATTCCCCAGGCCGGTGACATGCCCGACAGATGTCAACCGTACCGTCCTTCACAATATATTTCCGGTAGTTGTTCGTCACCATAACTTCGTCCATAATTGCAAAGACAAAACCTTCGGTTTCTCCAAAAAGATCACCAAAACGTAGCCAGGAGACGGACGCTAAAAGATCTACATCGAGCCCATGTAAGGCCCGGTAAAAGCGCCCGTGAAGCTCCTTGCCCTTCCATACTTCCTTGCCTTCATTAGTATCCATTACTATAGGTTTGCGCTAGTTCTCGTTGGCCAAGGAGAGCGGGGTGAGGCCGCTGCATCCCCACGTCGGTTTCCAGGAAGTATTCCCTGAGACTGCATACCTCACGGTTGTGCAGGGTCTTGGCATTTAAGAAGCCACGACCGCCACACTTCCGCGGGATATACAGCCTCATCACCGATGATCGTGGGTGATGCATCCGATTTGCGGTAAGCAGAGTGCAGACCCTCCTATCCAGGGCGTCGAGTTCCGTCTGAGTCCATTTGAGTATGCCGAAAGAGTACATCAAAACCGGCATGACCCAAACGCTCCCTCAACGACATAGCCAAATACTTATAAGTTTCGGTTGAGCTGAGGGATCTAAGGTGTATGGAATCCGAGAGTTGGGTTCCCACGGATTCCATAATCTCCCCTCGCTTTACATGCATGACTGCACATTTGTCCAATCCAAATTCCATCCTGATGGCACTACTGAAGGTTTCAGTTACCTTCAGTAGCTCCATCAGTTGCAAGTTGGCAAGCAATATTATTATTATTATTATGTGTAAATAGCTCTGCATTTGCAAGTCCTTGATTATTATAGAAAATAGAAGCGGGTCTACCGATGACGTTAACCCGACCCACTCGATACAATCTTGCTCTCATATCAAAGACGACATTGGTGACTGGACACTGAGCACACACACTCCAGACGCAGACCTTGACACCAGACACCGGCACACATCTCACCACGAATGGACTCCGCTACTCGGCCGATGACGACACTCGATATTCACACGATAATGGACTATTTGGGTCACACACTACTGTCACTAAGTGAGGTTCTGCAGAAGGTACACTCGTTCAATGGTGTTCCACCTCAGATTACTGGGACTTTGCCTTATAGTAACCACTTTGTTTATTATTATTTATTATAAAATTTATACTTTATTGTACACCTCATTATGTAGACAGGATAAACTTTGCAAAAACTAAGTGTACAATGATCGAATGAACTAGAACTAGAAATGAACCCTTTTTTTTTCATTTAAACATTACTCTGATAAGTGAATATATCGTAAACATTAGCCCTTGTCATAATTGTGACCACATTGAGCTATTATATTTTGTGCAATATTATCGGTTAGCATAAAATTGTGCGGTACTATATCATTTATATCGCGACGATCCAGCAATTACCTGTCAACTTAATTGTCCCCTAATGGTCAGTGGCAATTGATGGCAATTGATGGTTTTGCCAATGGTAGCCGTTGGCAATTGAGTCGGCTATCAATCACGCCAAAGTGCAGTTTTATCGACTGCGGATTATCATCGAGCTTTAATGACGGCTATTGTTAAATTTGATTGGAAATAGATTAATTGGGTATAATTGGAATCTGCAATTTAATACTATTTAGTGTCTTCGGATATGAATACTTGACTTATTGTGAATAACGGGAACGATGTAGAGTGAGAGAGGTACCATTTTGGTCTAAATTTGTATTATACTTCAAACTTAGTAATATTCTGTTTGTTTGATTCAGCAGTCATTGTTAGGTAAGCATAATGTAAAAAAAAAACTACTTTCCGTGTATATCCTACCGTAAATTGTACAACATGTCTTGAAAAAGATCTTCCTATTGTAAATATTTGCACCACAGTTCCGATAGAGGAGAAGCTCGCAAGTTTACTAACGTTTGTCTTTCTAAACAACACATAGCAGCTAACCAAACCACCGCTGGCTTGCGAAAGGTACAGAACATAAGGCTGACTCACGGAATATACAGTAGCCGAAAACATACAGCGACCGACAGCCCACAGAGATTTTTGTAGACAGCGCGCCTCACCATCAACGATTGCATCATTACTTACCATCAGATGGAATCGCAGTCAAGCATTTGTTAATATAAATTAAAGAAAAAAAACAAGTAAGTACTTAATTTAGGATTTGCGAGCGCGTGTAAACACTAATGTAAAACTCTAATGAGTTTATGATTTGCATCATTTGTCTTGTACGTATTACTTGTATTCTATTTATAAACAAAAACACGAAAAAAAAAAAAACTTACTGGCTCCTCTTGCTCCCCGCTCGGCGCGCGGCTATGTTGAAGGCAGCAGTCTCAACACGCTCCCCCAGTTGAAAGGTCTTCGGCAGCAGTGACTGGACGAGGGCAGATTGTATTTAAAGTATTAGTCCGAAAGGCACCCTTACGTGTGCGGATGTCAGCGACTCTGGTGGTGCCATCTCTGCCAGGTAAGACATAAATGATTTGTCCTAATAGCTACAACAGAGGTGACTTTTTAACCTTAATGACGACAAGTGTCCTTTCTTTAAGTTCCCCGGAAGAACGGCGCCGTTTGGTTCTCTGTTGAAGCCATACAATTTACAAGTGGGAAAACCGATACCAAAAATGTTGTTTCAAACATCCTATGCGACAAAACCGTTGTAAGCTAGTGATGTTCACGTTCTGGATCTATGGATGTGGTAACATAATAAGCGATCCTCTGATGAAGAGTGGGCCGGAGTTAAAGGGACATGGTCTATGAGGTCATTGGATAAAGGAATTAAAAGTCTCGAATTTAGGACGGCTTCAAGCAAGTCTTTGTCTTCTTCCACCTCTGGTGCATTGTTTGGGGTCAGATTTCCTCACTTTCCTGCGCCTATGGGCTGTGTTTTTTTTAGTCGGAAAATCATCCAATGACATTCCCCGCTCTTGTGCGGAGCGGGAAATAGTCCTGATCCTTCTTTGCCATTGTTCCAGAGCCCCGGGGATTTCTTTCACATCACCCATGGCCCCAGTACGCTTCGACCCTGCTGGGCCCCTACGATTGCTGACAACTCCTTGAGGCGCGCGTGAAAAACTACGCGCCGTCGACGACCTGGGCTCAGTCCGGACGGCGAGCTACCCACTGCTCACCGTTCGCAAGCCCGAACCTACGGAATCCCGGTGGCTGGGGTGCAAGGCCCATTGCCTCGCGCGTGCGGCCGCCTTCTTTGCTAGCGTTACTGCTTCACAGACAGAGGCGACCGCCTGCCACTTCTCCTCGCTCCGGACCATAGCCTGTACCAAGGCCCGGCGCGAGAGATCGCTGCCGCCGGACACGTTGGTGCTCTGCCAAGGCGGGGTACACCTCTACTGTATGCTCCACCGTAATCTTCAGGCGGTCCACACAGTGGTGACACCCGGGTGTTCTTCCGTACGAATCCATAGCACGGATTTAACTCAAAAACTTCGGTTCCAATGCCAAATACGTGTGAGAAACGTAAAAACGAAATACGTGTGAGAAACGTAGTGTTACCTTAACACTGGACTTCTCACGCCAAATCCAGGTTTACGTGAAACATTATTTTCGTCGCTACCTAAATATTTACTGGCCCATACTATTTCTAACGTTTACCTACCAAATTAATCGTGAAAATAGATTACAGTCAGGCGCTTCAGTGAGATTTCGATTAGATTCGGCGTTAGATTGAAATGCTCAATGAAAAAAGAAGCATGGCTATACTCGGTAAACCTGGCGATGCACCACACTAACATCGGATTGACAAGGAGCAATATGAAGCTCAAAGCCGGTCACGATGAGTGACTACTGTGGATGCCCTCTGTCCCAGCTAGGAGATATGGGATCTTTTGTCAAATATGTAATGGTGTTCCAAACACACAATATTTCTTGTTGTTATACCTTGTGTTTAGACTTCTGGATGTTAGTCACAGATCAACTTCTCTACCAATAATATTCGAACTTCGAAAGAGTTTAATACTGGCTGTTAACCGAGATTACCCCGCACGGGACATGTGCTGAACAATGTAGTGTTATGGAAGTTACAGCAGCGTAGCACCTGCGTCCTCCCCGCCGGCTCCTCGCCCCTCCCCGCCGGGCCCCCCACGTCCACAGGAACACGGAACTAGCGGTTTGTTTGTTTGTTGTTAGTTAGGCGCGATCACTGCACGTGTGTGGTGTTCGAGTTTACAATACAACATCACGATCGCGTCGCAAAACCGTGTTAACATGTTATCATAGCAAAGGATCGTCGGCAAAACAATGTAGAATAAAGTTATATTCTTATGATTCCAAATATAATTAAGCTGTTTGGACTTTAACAACTCGTGCGATGCGAAAATTGAATTGAGAGAAACGTTTAAGCATCGCTTATTCTGACAGGATTAATTACAATAAGATCTTAAACTTATCTACGGCGGTAACGCTTTTAGTTCCCCATTCATTAATTCAGCATGAGATGTAGAAGTTGCTATACCTAATAGTAGCTAAGTAAGAGGACGCGACGCGCCCCTCGTTGTGTAGCACAGCAAGTTGTTACAGTAACCGAGTCAAACGGCGCTAGTCCCAAACCTTCTGGCTCAAACTTAGACAATGCTAGCGCAATAATCATCCTAATAACAGAATATTGTGGTTGCGGGAACACTAACTTGGGGATGCACAGAAGCTTCACAGAATCTACTTAAGTATTTCAAACCTAACAAGTTGTTTGTGTATACTTTTATTAGTATACCTACTTAAATGGGACACATACATTTTCTTTCGTTTTAACTAATTTCATACACAGTTTAATCATATAATTGACATGACACCCTTGAGTTAAAGCGTTGAGCAGTGAAGCACATATTAGTATTTTTCGTTATGTTTTTGCTATGTGTGGGAACCAGCCCAGTGAAATTCTTGATGGAAAAGTTTAAGGACTCTTAGCCCAACTACTGTGATGAAACGTTTAAGATAAATATAATGTGCTATTTATACCGTTCTACGCATTTAACCTTGTCTAACCCGCCACTCCCGTCGCCGCCAGAGGCCGTTGCACCGCAATGTGCGCCTGCCGATAGGTACACCGCCCGCACACACTCACAAGCACGAGGCACTTTTAAAATGGCGCCTCCATTGTGCTCAGAATACCAAATGCTTTAACTGCAATAAACTGTTCTTGAATTTTAAGTTCCATAAGGTTTGTAGACCAAGTAAATGGACCGCAGGATGTAAAACTGTAAGGATCCCATAACGCATCGTCTGCAAGATACTCAAACAGTTTCTAGTAAGTACGGTAGGTTTTTTATTGCAACCGTTGGGAGTCTTATTCACCACACCAGCGTCAATTATGTATATGACAATACAATTTTTTTATTGGATCTATGATAAATTGTTTTGTCACATATATCACACATTTACTCGTATTGTACTTAAATTAAATAATATAATAAGTAATTAATAATAAAGTTTGTAATATTTAAGCTTAACTTTTGTTTTAATAATGTATATTGTAGGTAGCGGGATTGGTTTCAATAATTGCGTGCTGATCGTAAAATGAAACACAAACACTCGGTGATTGGTTTAATTAAATTAAAAACGGTTCTCGGCAAATAAGCTCTGCTAGAATATAACTGAAAGTAATTAAGACGTGTTTGTTACACAAACATGGCGCCCGGCCTCCCAGCGTTGTTTCTCTTTACTTTCACACTCAATTCCAAGTTTAACACTTAGTTATAAGTTTCTGTTCGGGCAGTTTTCCTTATTTCGACTTTGTATACATTGAGTTTCCACCTGATGTAGTTTCCTGCGCGTGAACACCGATATAATTTCAAAATTTGATTAAACTGGTTGTACTAGAACATAAATTGAATAAATGTTAGCAGAAAATGAAAACAATTTGCCAGAATGGCTCGAAGCGTGTGAGGGATGAAAGTGACCGCATGTAATGTCGTCATGTGTTTATCGGAGCGCGCGGCGCGGGAGCGCGGGCGGCGGCGGCGCGCGCTTGTGATCCGCTGTAACACAATCATGGCGGATGTTCACGCACTCACCCGAGAAGCTGATCCTTGTAATTGAATACGTGGACTGACGGATAGCGCCCCACACTCACGTAGCTCCTTGTTCTTACACGAAGCGCGAGGGTACAGAAGGTTCTCTCCTATCAACACTCAGAGGCAGTGAATGCGCTCGACGAGGAATACTACTAATCAACCTGTTATGTATTTCTGCCACCAAGCAGCTTTGGCTTCCAATAAACGTCTTAATTATATTTACATAAAATATATCAATTAGGCTTATGATCCATACAGCTATATCTTCTGCGATGCCTCCGGTAGATATTGCAAAGTCCTCAGAAGGCGGTGACGAGGACGACTATAAGCCATGTTTACCATGAATACCATCATAAGTTCAGGTTTTCTTGATTGGTTACGTAATATTATTTTAGGTTATAGTTAACCTTTTGTATTTTCCACTTATTTCGCGTTACATAGGCGCACGAATGGACATCGGCATGTGCTGGTTGAGTGTCGGATCAACTTTACTTGGCTATCGTGACCCCTCGCAGCCTCGCCGCTATGGCGGATATAAACACAAGTTATTTGCGGACGACCTGCGATAAACAGCGATGTTCTCACTATTTCTGGATATTCTATTAACAGGAAGTGGTTACGCAGAATGCATAGGCAAGTATTGCTGTGATATCCGAATACTATTGTATCAAGCGCTGACACACGGGTGGTTTTGTGAAGTAAGTACTTCAAATTAGAAGTATTATAGATCGAATCTGGAAATCTGGATACGGATACACGAATATAGGAATAATATTAAACTGGTTTAGGATAAGGTTGGGAATATAAAATCATTTCGGATTGTCCGCTAGTTTTGGTTACGAATATTATCAGAATTTTAAAATTATAAGACTAAAATATTAACAGTCAGATTTGACTTTTATTTCTAGTCTAGGTTATTATTTGGTTGATAGACCAAAACTAACAAGAATTTGTCGTAACCTGTCATGTAGACTCGGTCTAAAACCGTCTTTAACCAAAACTATCCGAATTTTTTACAGCGTTTTGTTACTATTTTGAAGTACATAAAGTTTATTCTATTCTATCAAATACTAAAACATTCCAAACGGGGCACTAAAACTTCGACACGCCTTCGAGCTCCACTCTGAAGAGAGAGCAGTTATTCAATGATTTCTCACCTCAAAAATAAAACTTATTGACCTAGCTAAAGATACGCTTGTTAATGAAATTGACTGACGGTAATTGGTAAGAACACGTGATCCAGGCTTGACTGTTCCCCGGTAGTGGCGAACTATTAGATGCCGCGGTTACTGGGACTCATTACTTACATATGTAGTAGGTACTGAGAAGGAGAAAATTTGTTTTTCAGTAGTTACGCTCTCAGTTAATATAGTACTTATAGCGATCATCTTTGTGGATATACTTATTTAGTGATTAGATTTGAACGTAGTACACAATTCTACAACAAGTTGGAATTGTTACAATGTAGCTTTTAAGTCAGTGCTTGGTTCTGTCTGTTAATCTAACGTTCTGTGCTCTATGCCTCATTCCTCTGTACCTTTGTATCACGTTAACTATTATGTTATAAAGTTCATGTCCCAATCCTTGTAATGTATGTGTCGTAAGCTGCATAATACTGTACTGAGAACAAAAAACATGATCGCTGCGTGGCGCCACCTGCCACCCTGAGCTTAGCGGTTACAAGAGATGTAGCCGAGACTGCGTCAGCCTCATCGTGTCAGAATTAGCATTAAACCTGGATAATCATACGAACACTCATGTACAATAAGGTATGTACAGCTTCCTTATACCGCTGTTTTAGGTAAAAAAATTTAACTTCATTGTTACGTCTCACAATTACCACAAATCAGTCAATTAGCAGGTGACTATCGATTATCGCGTCATCTTCATTTGCAGAGAAGGCTTGAGCAAACGGACTGGGGCCTATCCCCCCCCCACCCCACCTCTCAGCGGCACCCCTCACCGCCTCCCGCGACACCCTGCCTCGCCCTTACAAAGTTAGCGACGTGACCGCAATAACTCCGCATCTCGCAGCCAGCAGAGCACAGAAGCATTGCTTCGATTTGTTTATGAAGCAATCACGTAAAAGCCAACCCTGTTTATGAAGCAATTGCTACGAAATATTATCGCGGAAATGTAATGAAAATGAACGGTTAATTAAGCAGGCGGTAAAATGGCCGAGCAATTAATTCAGGTCAGGAGCATGTTACTGAGCGAGTAGGTACGAGCCGGCACACGCGGCGCGAGCTCGCCCAACGCGTGACGATGTTGTAATCCCTTTGAGGTGCGATGTCAATTATTTTATCAATTATCTGACAACTGTTTTACATTAACAAGACAGTAGCTTCCAAGATTCTATTTAAGGATAATCCGTTGTAATCGTCTCAATACTTTGTCTATTTAATTCACTGCTGTGTTCCGACTGCCCCTCCTCCCTCCACCCCCCCGGTCCCCCCGCGCTCCGCCCGCTCACGTCCGCAATCTATTCGGACAACATTATACTCGGCGCCCGCGATAAAAACTAGCTCCATTGTGCACACATGGCCGAGTCCGGCGCTGTCCGGCGGCGTCCGGCGCCGGCCGGGCCTCCTAATAGAATAAGTTGGCGAGTTATGTGTGTTGTCCGAACATGAGAGATACCCTCCTCTGATTTATTCGAGGAGGCCGCACGCATCTGCGACCAATACGCGACTTGTTCTTAAATCATTATTATCCGAGCCTTTTGCGAACATATTCGGGTCGGCGCGGCCCTTGTACCCGGCAGTAATATTATGTGGACAAAATAAGTATTTACACAAAGACACTGCTGTTTCTATGATGTTCACGTCTAATAGTTATTTATGTTGTAATTCAAAAGTGCTAACACGGTTTATCACCAGCATTATTCACTTAGTTCTACAATAAACGCTTTGATTTTGTCACACGACGTGAAATTGTTTTTGTACGGTATACCAACATCCACCTCCGTAAATTGCCTCAAGTCCTGTATATTTATTAAAGCTCGTACCCAATAGAAACTACTACAAGTTCGTAATCGTGCCGTCTCGAAGCAAACCATCAAAAACAAAGCAAACTGCTCGCGATCAAAGAAAGATCAAAGTCATGTAACCTCATCGCAACTTCCAAATAGCTTTAGTTTGGAGCAATAAACCGGATATGGCTGAAACTATCTGTAAACTGTAAGTTGATATAATATTTATACCAGAATTGTGCGCCATCTCCGTAGACATAAATAATGATGAATCGTCCCACCACCACTACTACAGCCATCTACTTTTGACGTTCGTGCGTATCACTAACCAATATAGTACAAATAAGTTCAGAATGTCCACCAATCTTCAGCCCCATTTTAGCCACGACAGTGCTGGAGGCTGTCGTTACCTGTAAAAACGTTCACCTTCCACCTTCCCGCTCAATCTGTTAAATTCACATTCCTGACAAGTGTTTGGCGTTGAGTGTTGCTGAGATAAGAAAGAATTTGAATGAGCTAATCAAAGATAAAGTTACAGATATATGACAGCAATAAGTATAAGTAAGTAGGTACTTATTGCAATCATAAATCTGTAATTTGCTTGCTGATTCGCTTACTAAAGTTATTATCGCACATTTGTTTATAAGTAAAGCTGTTGTTATCTACTGTTCAGAGGAGAAACTAACTGGGGCTTCTCCATATTTGTCGGCGACATCGTGTCTCTCGCGTGTCGCGTGCTCGACGCGAAGGTCGCCGGTGATGGATGGTCCCGCGCCGCGCCGCGTCTGTGCAGCGCCGACCGCGTCACGTCGCCTTATCTCCCAGCATGTCACCGCTGGATAGTTGCATACTTAAACAGAGCCTGTTCTCATGTGCACGTAATATAGGATTATTAAATAAAATAATTTGACATGAGATGAAGGTACATCGTGGATGAATACACAACAACTCGCCTATTTACACCGAGGGCTTACCGCGAAAATAACTGACTCGTGCCTGATGGAGACGTACTCAAAAATGTTGAATAGAATCACAACAATGAGGTATGTGTAAAGAACACTGTCCACTTCCAGGATTAGACCAGAATAAATTTCATGAAACTGAACCTAATATTGTGTGCGAATCATTAAAACATACTAAACGATTGGCGTCCCTTTTCTAAATAAAATGGATCAATCGTCCGAATTTTTGTCTGTTTTTTTTTAATTGAGATAAACTAGTGCTTGACTGCGATCCCACCTGATGGTAAGTAGCGATGCAATCTTTGATGGTGAGGCGCACTAGTTTATGAAGAGCCTATTCACTCTAGCCTTGAAGACACCCAAATTATAATCAAAGTACTAGTCAAAGCACGATGCCTGTGTTCACAGTTGAACCCCAAAACACGCAGACAATAGCGAGTGACACGTGACACAGATCACAGGCGGCATCTCTCTGGCGGCGGCACTAATTGGAGCCAACTCCACTGGAAGTACCTACTGTACAGACGTATGTGTGTAGCGCACTGTCCAAGCGCGGCGCGTAGTGCTCACAGAAGAACTACTTTACCGATTGATGTATTTCTTAAGCTTGTCCGACCACGTAACTAGGGTTAGAGATCCAACTTTTACATTGCAAATTTGACTCTTTGCCCAATAAACCAAAATACCTATTATTTTCTAAGTAGTTTTTAAACCTGCTCTATCTGCTCAGAGTAACAGAATTGCCGGAACATACTGTTGTTTCAATTAAATGAACTAGTGACGTAAGCATTACATTAAATTAATTACACACATAACATCACGTCTGTTTTGTCAGAAACATCGCGCAGAGGTTTACCTCAAAATGAGTATGTTAGTGAACATGATGAGAACATAACCAATGCACAAATCCCAACTCCTTTGGTGGTTACAGACATAGGGCTGAGTATGTGAAGTATAAGTTTATATTCGTGAACCGCCCAGAGTTGCAGTTCTGTGTTCACCTACCGCGTGGCCACTCGACCGGACATGTCATAATTAACTGTACGCCGTCGATGTTTATGTTCTAGTCTGTAAGCGTATGATACACTAATCTGTGCTACTGAGCAGACTGGACATGTTCTGTTCAGCAGCAGAAGCCACATCTCATGATAACTTGTTCTTCGTATCGCTTTAATGTCGGCAATAAAATAAAGTTGGGAAGTCGGTTTAAAGTCCCAACTTTGCGGCGTCACTGATCCGTTTTATGTTTTATTTCGTACAGGAACGAGTATAAATTAAACTAGTGAAGGTGTTGTGATCTCTGAAATCATTCAGTAGATATAATTAAGCAGGCAAGCCAAACCCTGGACAGCGGGCTGTAATGTGTTATCCAGTAACAGTGGCAGACTAATAGGGCGCCCCCCTGAAGGGGCGGTCCACCCCGGGCCTCCGGTCTTGGGGGGGGGCCAAATGCTTCTGCGTTCCCCTGATCAAATCTTAGACCAGACTAAAAAAAAAAGGAAAAAATCTAAATCCGACTACGACAAAAAACAACACTGAAAAAGTATAAAATAAGTTTTTCAGTTGGTATGTAGGTATATGAAAGAAAGAAAATTGGGTTTATTAGTATTACGAAAACGGAAGTACCTTAAAATTAAGCACAATATGGTACATTGAGTAATGCCAATAAGGCCTCAGCTCAGCATAATGCTAAATGGTAACACAAGGCCACCACCTGACGCTGATTTTCAGCTGCAGCTCTTGGGTGCCATATCCTCGAACAGAAAATATTTACCCGACGCACGGCGAGTATCCACCCTTACGTTGTTGAAACATCTACAGTCCGGACTAAGCGTTTCGCCTCGTCATTTATACCGCGTACTTCGAAGGACTGGAACAGTCTGCCTGCTGCGGTGTTCCCGTCCGTATATAATTTGGGTGTATTCAAGGCTAGAGTGAATAGGCTCTTAATAAACTAGTGCGCCTCACCATCAACGATTGCATCACTGCTTACCATCAGGCGGGATCGCAGTCAAGTACTAGTTTATAACAGAAAAAAAATGTGCATAGACCAGCTAAAAGAAAATGTTGCGATTTTTATTTATAAAAATAGTCCAAAAAATTTATGAGTCCATTTAAAACAAAAAATATAGCTGAGATATCATTTGACAATATTAGAAACAGTCGTTAAGAGTAAACAATTGATAACATTAGTAAAATGAAAAAAGACAATTAAAATAACAAAAAGTTTATAAAATTAAAACATGCGTATAAATTGATAATTAAAATGCGTGAAAATAAATAAATAACAATGCTAAAATCGAGACAGGTAAATAGTTGATCAAACTGTAAAATATTGCATATCAAATGGCTGAAATGTCAGCTCGTCGAATATCTTGAAAGACAATTTGATGATTTAACAAAAATAACTTTAATTTTTGATTTGAAAGCCGAGCAACTTCTACTGAAGATGCTTGAAGCTGCGTAACGAAAACTGCGTCTATACTATATTTTTCCAGTTACCTTGTTTATTTCAACATCCTGAAAAGCTTGTTTCATACTTTTTTAGTGTCGTTCTTTTGTCGTAGTTGGGATTTAGTTATTTTACTTTTTTTAAATCACTGTGCTTCTATATCATTTACGTGAAGCCCTTTGAAAACTGGTGTATAAAATAACAATATGACCTTACCCGCCCAGAAATGCTTCCATATTTGCTTCTCAAGAAAGAAATCTACTATTCCCACAACCTACTCATTATGTAACACTTTGTTGGCAAAAGTATGTGATATACGGGATTTAGGTGTTCTGGTCGATAATAGACTCAGCTATAAGCCGCACATCAACGATATCGTAAAAAAATCAGCGCAAATGCTAGGCTTTATAAAGCGAAACACAAGAGGCTTCCAACTGCCCAAGACAAGAATATTATTGTTCAACACTCTGGTACGTAGTCGTTTGGAATACGCTAGTGTCGCCTGGAACCCGCCCTACGCAGCTCATTCTCAAAGGGTTGAAAAAATACAAAGAGCTTTCACCAAACATCTTGCATTTATATCTAGAGAAATTAGTCATCGCTGTCCCTTTGAACAGCGGCTAGATTTTTTCAAAATAAAGACACTGCGTGACCGTCGCCTTTCGCGTGATCTAATATTCCTTTACAAAGTAATTAATGGGTTTGTAAAATTCAGTGATTTAGTAGAGCGTATTCAGTATTCAGTCCCTTCAAAACTTCCTAGACATCCCATCTCTAGATTACTCCACATTCCTTTCCGTAAAACCAACCTTGGCCTCAACGCACCCTTGCTCCGTATATGCAAAATCTATAACAGTTTTTGCAAATCACCAGACACCGATTTACACGGTGTCTCACTCAAAAAGTTTAGGAGAGCAGTCTCGGAGGTATGAGCCGTAAAAATCTTCCAATTTTTTTATTCTGTTATTACATGTCAATGCCATATACCTACTCTATCCTCTCTTTTTTTAAATGTTTCAAAGTTTAATTTTCTATTTTAGATATATTTATTTTTAAATATACAGATACAATTGTATCTGTTTTTTTTCTCCCCCCTTGTATATTTATTTTTTTTGTAGTAATTTTTAATAATTAATATTATATCTAGCATGGTGTAAGCTGTGCATACCTGTAATAGGCATGCATACCAGTGCCTTGTTTTTAATATTATTTTTACAAAATCATATATGTAATGCTGTTGGTGTGCCAATAAATAACAAAATAAATTCGACGTATTTATCTAATTTTTTTGAACACTAAATCTTTTTGTCTACTAGAGGGCGCCACATTGAATTTGAATGCATTATCAGCATTCTGATAAGGACTAGTGAAGCCCTTTCAAATGATATGAAACACGGTGTTTTTAACACATGACTGTTTGTCGGATAGAAAGCGTCACTTTCAATTTGAGTAATATTTTGGAAATGTACAAGCATTCAAATTATACCAAACACAGCGTATTTATCTCCATTTTAATTTTAAACACATTACATTTTGTCCGCTACAGGGTGTCATATCAAGTTTTGTGATACGTCACGTAGCCAACGATTAAGACGGTTCGAACGATACCTCATATGTCGAGTTCTGATAATTAGATTAGGAGCTGTGAGGGAACAGATGAACATCCTCACATACAGACATACATAGCCTGTCAAAATCTTAACCCTCTTTTGGCTTTGCTCTAGTCGGGTAAAAATGGGCGTAGTACTTATATAATTTCATCAAGATCAAAACTCACAAAACACTACAGCCATCTACAGTAATTTTTACGTGGTAATATTCTTTTAACTTTGCTGAACGCGTCCATCATCCGGCTGGGTAAATACCCATCTTTGAAGCGGGTACTTCCCCAGGAATCCCTGAATTAAAGAAGTGCAAATAATTCAGTCTTGTACGCCTATATGTACATTCACTCACTACATTATATTTACGTCGAAAAAAGATATTGGTTTCATTTAAAATATATTAAATTTAATTAGGTAGATACGTTGATATTTAATAGTTTACCGCAGTGATACCGCAGGCATGTAAGAGCCACCGATACGAACGTTGCTACCAAATGGGGAACCCAAGAAATCCTTCAATTTATAATAAAATAGGCCTTCAGTGAATTGTTATCGCTCATACTTCATTACTTCTTGACCATTTGCATCTCGGTTGCATCATGTGAGAGGAGTTTTTCGAAACTTAAACATTTATCTTTGATCTACAATTGGTCAAGAACGACTGGTTAATCTAGCCGTGCTTTCAATAGAAAGAAAATTTTAAAAGAAATCGATTTCACAGATGTTATTTAGGAGTTCAGTTTTAAGGCACAAAAAAAAAATTGTTTTGTCGATTGGTTCGTATTTTATTTTCCTCACCCATATCCATTCCATATTGTAGGTATAAATTTTATTTTGTGTTAAATAATTTAAGCCGAATTTATATTTCACTTGCCAGATTTTAACAAACAGATCTGAACTGAATAAAAATCTTGTAAAGCTCGGGGCCTCATTCAGTTTTGCCGTCCCTGGCCTCCGACGGACTTAGTCCGCCACTGGCCGGTAATTCTTTCAACACAACGACAAGCTCCTCGACGGATTACACTGAGATAATACTGAATGCAACTGCTTGCGATATTAATCTATATAATATCTATACTATAACATTATAAAGAGAAAAGAAAATATATTTTAGTTTGTGTAATAAACTCAAGCCTATTGTGAATAACCACGTTTAGGAACCATTATTATGTCATCACTGATCAAAGACTTTCATTTTGAGACACTGTAGCATATAGGACGAGACCGCACAGCTTCCCAAAAGCTGCCCAGCCGAGCCAGAATCAAAGGTTCTTGAAATTAAATGTACCCAGCTGGACTGTCTGTCTCAAGTAAACGTAATCTACCACAACTTCGAGTGTAGAGTCTCTGATCTTGATAGAAGTGGGTCCATGTTCTTATTAAGATCGTTGGAAGCTCTACTGAGGTCATCGAGCACTGTGCTGCTGAGCTCCTCCGTAGTCTCAGCCATGACTACTATATCGTGGAAAAACCGAAGGTAAGTGATCTGTGATCTCACCGTTGACATTAATGCTTAATATCTAGTCCAGAACCTTGAAGACATCCTCCATTCCAGCGTAATTAGTTTCGGAGAAATTAAGTCTCCCTGCCTCACACTCCACTGTAAAAGGATAGTTTTTGAGGTCGTCCTGAAGTCGGACTGACGTGGTGGCGTTTTCGTAGAAATACTTCAGCACTTTTATGTACCGATAGCTGTAAATCTGGCACTATTGGAGAGACTACAATACAGCCAAAGAGAATTAAATCACAGCCCAGGTCTCGATCGAATCTAAGTCTTTCTCGTAGTCCACAAACTCTAAGCAAAGCGGCAGATTATACAGATTATACTCCTGGATTTTTTGTTTAGTTTGCCGTAGCGTAAAGCCACGCAAAGGGCAGTGAAAAGGGGTATGCTCGAAGTTTTCTCGCGTGATTAAATCAGGAATGAAGACATCCACAGGAGAACCCACGTTACCGACATAACACGAAGAATCGCCAACCTTAAGTGATAGTGAGCAAGGCATATAGTTCGCAGAACAGACGGCCGTTGGGAGTGTAAGGTTTTGGAGTAGCGACCGCGTACCGAAAGACGTTGGAAGGCCTCACACAGGGTGGACCTTTTTTAGGGTTCCGTACCTCAAAAAGAAAAAACGGAACCCTTATAGGATCACTTTGTTGTCCGTCCGTCCGTCTGTCTGTCAAGACCCTTTAGCTCAAGAACGCGTAGAGGTATCAAGTTGAAATTAAAACCATATACTTATGTCTGCGGTCCCTTCAAGCTGTGAAAAAATCAAACTTCTAAGTTTACGAATAAAAAAGATGCGGTCGTTTATGTCGCAAAAAACTTATATTTAGATACTCTCAAAATTCGAAATTCATAGAAAACTTCTCGTTGACCCAGAATTCTGAAATTTGGCACAAAGCAAAGTCTTATAGCACAGGTGTAGGAATAAATCTGAAAACAGTAAATTTGTTGTTACCTACGTCACAAAAAAAAAATGCATCTCGTAAAAATCTTCGAGACTCCAATTATAGTTTGCACGGAACCCTCAGTGCGCGAGTCTGACTCGCACTTACCTAGTTTTTTTTGGCATTAGAATGCTACGTTATCACATAGGCACTAAACAAATAACACTAACAAACAAATAGCAGAATCTTCTCTAAACTCCTTTTCTGTGTATATATATATATATATATTTATATATATATGTATGTATGTATAGCTATATATTTTATTAAATATGCATGTATGTTTAGATTTAGCTTTACATATAATTTTGTGATACTTGTTTCAATTTTTTTTTTCTTTTTTTATGCACTTGCCATTTTGTCTCTGCACTACCCTAGGTTGACTAGCAGGGGCCCAGCTGGGTCGAAGCATACTGGGGCCAGGGTTAGTTTCGAAAGATAGCTCGAGCCCCGGTATGAAGGCTTGAAGGAATGGAGTGGATTTTTAGTCAGTAAGAGTCTGACACTATCTCCGCTCCGCCCAAGAGCGGGGGTTGTTATTAGATGATTTTCTCAACATAAAAAAAAACCTAGGTTAACTGGGTGAGAATGCCTAGGACATTAAGTCCGCCCTTGTATCTTTTGTTGCATTAAGATTAAATAAATAATAGACTATACACCGCTAAATTTTGATTGTTTTAATCCCGTGGAGGGTCGATGCGGTACATGAAACACTATCGATTTGTAAAGATAAAATTATAAAATAAAGTACCTTTTTTCAAAACTCGTATTAAACGTCAGCTGAGCGAGTCCAATGACCTGTAGATAGTTTGTACACAACGCCGACTACTACCTACTGGGTCATTGAACTCACTCAGGTGACGTTTTCTTAAAGAAATTAATTTCGTTCATGCATAAATTAATACTAGTTTTGAAAAAAGGTACCTTATTTTTTAATTTTATCTTTACAAATCGATAGTGTTTCATGTACCGGATCAACCCTCCATGGGATTAAAACGATTAAAATTTAAGGGTGTATATTTTCTAGATATAAAATTCAAAATATTTTTATTTCGCATAGGCCTACATGGGCACAACAAGAAACTTCATGTAGACGGGCGATGCCACTGGCAAGAGCTAGTATAAGATAATACTGAGCACAACAACTCGCGGTACTATTGTACATTTATCAAAGCACAGATAAAGAGCGGACAATGCACAATGCTGGAGCTGTTATTTATCAGCAAACGATACCGCTTCCACGGAGATATATTTTCAATATCTGCTGGAGACTACAATAAATAGTGCGAGTGGAAGCGACTTGAACATTGAGCACTGAAGACTGTTTATTGAACATGGAACACGGAGCCTCAGAACACTGAACATGGAACATTGTCGGTACACTGCGATATGATCTGCGCGCATTCATCTCGCGCCGCGCGCCGGTGACACCCGCCACAGCCGCACGTTGTGATATACACACGTCTTATTCTTCTTCTTCTTAGTATGTCGATAGCGAAACTATTTTTATATCCACTATCAAACTCCTTCCTTGGCCCTGTGACAACCTGTTGTTTTACAATTATTTCGTACTTACCAGTTACATCGTAATAAATGTTTGAAATATTTTTACAAAATGTTTAACATCGATACGCAAGGTACTCTGGGACCAACCCATAAATTGTAAAAGATCGTTATTTCTAATACACTTTGTATAGGACAAAGAAAGTAACCATTAATAATGTGATCCTAAACTAAACAACAGTATTCAAAATGATCAACTAAACATTTGATTTCAATATCTGAATCTAACATTTCCGTTGAACATCGGTGTTTGCTCAAATAGGTCAGTTAATTGAGTCGTAGCGCGTAGCACGGCTACGACGTAGCACTGCTGTCGTAGCACTCAAGATCAACGCGCTACGAGCTGCCTCGGGCGCTACGCCGCTACGGCGACTACATAACTTTGCTCTTGTTCAAAGATGTTCTCTTTGCACATGTTACTTAATTAAAGGATAATGTTTATGTGAGAAAACGTTGTGGTTCATAATGTTATCATGTTTACAACAATCATAAAAGGTTTATAAAAATACATTTATGTAATTAAATTTCCTGTGAATAATTTTTAGACATTGTTAGAAAAGTTCCAAGTGCGAACATTATCCGAACAGGAATATCCTCCTCGTATTGGTGTTCTGATAAAACAGTACAAATACACATTGACATATTTAAAAAAGTATTTATTTATTTATTTATAAAATACATCATCATCTTTATTGTATATCAAATAAACAAAAATACAGGACAAACATTTAAAAGAATAAGTGCACAATGGGCGGTCTTATCGCACAGGGCGATCTCTTACAGACAACCTTTGGATGGACTGAGAGAAAGGAGATAGATTAAGGGTTGTCAGTGTATAAATATCAGATATAATACTTACAAGATACATTAACACAAATACATACATTACATACAATACAAAAAAAATTTACTAATTAATATCAGATATATAGTTGCACCAGGAGAAGAAAAATATATCAAAGAGAAAGGTAATGCTCCTTCACCATTTTTTAAATTTTGGTATCGTTTAAGCAGACTTTACACCTAAGGGTAACGCATTCCAAAAACGTGCAGCTTGAATTGTGAAAGATTTATCAACGAAGGTAGTGGAATACGTGCGATGAAGTATTAGGAAACAAAATTACATTGAGTCAGCTTCCTGAAGCCTATCCTACGGCCAAAGTCAATGTATCCGAGATGAGCAGCGCCCGTCAGGCGTGAGCCGCGACGATCAGTGATCGTTGAATTTTCTGTCAGTGATGGACATCCTTCACAAACAAACAACTTTATTCCTTTATTATTTTCCTTCCGAGATCGCATCAGGAATGAAGATATCCGCAGGAGAACTAAGGATGCCGCCATAGCCTGAAGAATTTCCAAACTAAAGTGGCAGTGGGCAGGGCACATTGCTCTTAGAACGGATGATCGATGGGGCCGAAATGTTCTAGAATGGCAACCGCGCACCGGAAAACGCAGCGTTGAGAGGCCTCCCACAAAGCGGACCGACAACCTGGTGAGAGTCGCGAGAATGCGGTGGATGCAAGACACACAGGATCGGTCGTTGTGGCGACGCTTGGGGGAGGATGTTTAACAATAGTCAAAAGTAAAAAAAAAAAGTCAAAAGTCAAAAGTTTTTTATTTCACATAGGCCTACATGGGCACTTATAAAACATCAGAAGCTAGTGCACGGTTCGAAATTGGTCGTTTCCTATGGAGAAGAACCGGCAAGAAACTCCATGGTTACTCTTTTAAAAAAGTGGTTGTAGTTACAATATTTCCATATTACAGTATTAATAGGTATTATTTAAGAACAGTGTAAACCGGTCTATGTTGTACTCAAAAGAACAATAAAATCATCAAAATAACCATTTAAAAAAAGTGAGTCAAAATATGAAGTAATCTAAGAATTCGTGGAGTCTACAGTGTTCTTCCATTTACATTATAAAAAGAGGCTATATAAAAAAAAAGCTGTCAATAAATGAGACGTTAACAACCAAAAAAGAAAAACTAACGAATTTAATGTGGTTGGAGTCAGATAATATAAAATAAAAATATTGCAAAAGCAATGTGTTAGAAGAAAAAAAAAATGTTACAACAAAGATGGAGCAGTTAATAGATACATTCACATAATATGAGTTACCAGGGGGCCACAAGTGCAGAGGTAGTCATTGCCAAACAAGCGTGTCTTCGACATAGTCTTTAACCTTGTAATATGCTTTTTCGGTAAAAAAAAAAAATATGGGTTTTGAACTTTCCTTCGCTAAGTTCAAAACCCATATTTCCCCGCTTTTGGTAGCTTGTTATAAAAGCGTATGCTATTTATTAAAAATGACTTACTGGTCTTGGCTAATCTCCATTTGGGTAATATAATTTCGTGTTTACTACGAGTATTTATGTTATGGAAATCGCTTCTAATTTTGAAAAGTCCTAGGTTTTTACGGACATACAAAATACTTTCTAAGATATAAAGAGAAGGCAGTGTCAATATATCGATTTCTTTGAATTTATGAACATGAACAATGAACGTCTTTCGGCTGAAATGATGATGATGATGATGATAATTAATTATATTCATATTTAAAATATGAGACTAAACTTACTATAATGTTATATAAAAAAATAAGTGAGTAACTTGTTTGTAACATCAAAACTGAATTGTCACATATATTGAGTTATTGTTCTTTATTATTCGCGTCTGCTTGAGCCAGGTGAAGCGCTAGAGCCTGTGACCTAAGGCCACCTCGCTCTAACCCACAGCCTCCTCAAAGGGCGAGTAATTAAAGTTTTCTGATCAAATAACGAGAGGGCGTGTCGGTGGTGTCGTGCGGCATTAGCTAGTCCTGAACCGAGTCCCGAGGAGTTCCTGAGACGGGAGCAACTAAGAGGAAACAGTTTGTTACCCTCCGACACTGAACACCATGGTCAGCTCCACCTTAACATTATGATGATTAGATCAACATGTTTAAGGTGTATTATGAACAAGTTTAATAATTATAATTTTCATTCATTCGAGAGAAGTTTTCATTTCTTTATGCTGAATCATTCGAGAGAGACGGATTCACTCACGTTATGATTATGAAAACATGAAGCCAAGTCGCCTCACAATGTGTTCTTTAATAACTAGCTGTGCTCGCGGCTAGGAACTCTATTTGGCATTTTGAATTAAAGTAAGCAAGGGATCAAACAGTTCGTAGAGAAAATTATTCACTTCCTTTTGTTAATTTAATAAACTAAAAAATTTTACAATTTTTGTAAAGCAGTGGCATGTATCGAAGAGTACCTGTCGATGTTATCGCCGTGCTTGTAACGCTCGAGTGTTTAATCGAATGCCAGACCCAGGCGCACCCGCGCGCCTCGCTTACTCCCGGCGGCGCATTCTGTTTACATAAATGCACTCGGAAACTGAGTATCTCCAGTATTTATTAATAGCATGCATTAACTAATAAAATATGGGTGTCTTATGTCATTCTAGCAGTTTTTTATAAAATAAAAATATGCTATTTTTGACAAAACCTTTTCCTCAATTCAGTCACAAATAAACAGATCATGTCAATACGACTGCGAGCAAAGATATAGCAACACTAGTTTACTACGAATTGATAGTTAACAGGCAAGCATTTTATTGTATTGAGAAAAGTAACTAGATCTTTTTGGGTTGAAACAGTTTAATAGTTCGATAGTGCGCAATAAATGATTGTAATGTAGCAAAGTAGTTTGTTTTTAATAAAATACGGATTATGCTTACAATCATTTCTCCAAGTTGTAGTTAGCTTTCGTCACCATGTTTTTCCTAATAAGACGTGTAACCAAATTCTAGTCAGATACATACAATTTTTCGCTAAGGAAACTAATCTTTAGGCCAAGAACCATCTTAAAGAGTAGTTTATTTATTTAATCTTCACGCAACACATAGTACATAGGTGGACTTAATGCCTTAGGCATACTCTGCCAGTCAACCTAGAGTGGTGCAATAACAATATGACGTAAAAAGAAATTTCGAAAACAAAAGTAAAAGAGTATGTATATAGTTAAAATACACATACATATATATTTAATATAATATATATATATATATACTACATATAAAGTATGAACAAAGTTGGTTGCTATTGGTGTAGAAAATGATGTTTGTATCTACTATGGAGTCTTTGTGTGTTGGTTCGCAGCGCCGAGTGGGTTCTCTGCGGCGCTGTGTCGCGTGGCCTGACGCCGACGACCTGACTTACGGCGCCGCTGCCTCTTCCAATAGCCTCCTCAAGCAGTCCAATATCAACTCTACTCCCAGACTACAAGGTTGAGATTCACCTGTACTACTACTGAATCTCTTGCCAAAAACTGCTGCAAGATTACAAAGCTTCGCTGGCAATGGAAGAGAGATTTCGATCAGTCGGCACGGCGGGCACCGCCCTCTGAGACTGAACTAGCACTATGAAACTGCACTATTTCAGATATTCATTCGTCCCATTTCAATTCAAAAGGTAGCCCACCATTGATTTCAACTTGACTTACTTGCTCACAGAAATCGGAGGGTTCAGAATTTCAATAGCATGCCGTTAAATCGGTTAAAGAACTCGCACAGAAATAATAAATTTGTTAATGCTTGCTTATTTTATAATTTTATTGGACGATGGACTGTTCTAACCACTGTTACATTAGTGTTTGAGATGATAAGTATCCACTCGGCCATCTTGTTCTTTCGATAGTCTATTAGCCGAGACTCATGTTTAGAAATGAACTGCAGGCTGCTATGATGAATTCATACGAAATGTTCTCAAATGTCCATATTTCGGCCATTCTCCGCCGGAGCCAGCATAAAGTCCCCATTACGCCTCCACGCAACATTTCGCGACTCGGCCTCATAAATCTATGAATTTGTAAAACAGTTGAGAAAATATGCGAGTTAGTGTGGAGGTCACGTGTGCGCGAACCGGCTGGAACCGGTTAAAACTGGTCGGAACCGGATGATGTATAGTATGAACGGGTCTGTCCATTCTAGCGCCAACTGTATTCATAGTGTCATAAAAGTGTCGTTAATACCGCGCCGCCGTCGAACTGAGATCGAACAAGTTCAGTAACACCCGCGGCGCCGCCAGCCGCCGTGCGCCGACCACGCGAATATTTTAAAGCAAACGAACTTACGTATTCAGGAGGAGCCGCGCGAGGTGGCGGCTTTGTGAGAGTGGAGGTGTATGCAAGCTGATGCAGTAGGCCAAGATGCTGGGTGAATACAACGTAACGCAAAGAAGAAATTCCGTACTCGTGTTGATATCATTACTTCGTTACAGGTGTAGTTCCGGACGCACCCAAACTAAACGGCAGTTTTGTTTTAATCTGTTGGTGTGTCATGTTAGCCATGTATCAAACAGAATGGTCCTTCTGCGCGATAGTTTAGGCACTCCTTGTGCAAATAAGACGTGTCACAGAACTCGGCATTCATATCTGCGCGGAATGCAAATATTACAACGAGCGCATCGACGCACCGTCGCGGCGAATTGGAATCTAGCGCAAATAGCACTGCACGTTATAGTGAGCACACAGACATACAGCGCTGCAGCGCATCCAATCCACTAATACTTCATATAATGTTTGATAATGGAATCAGTTTGTGACGTCAGATTCAATTTGCACTTGTATCAATATGAACGTCGATGTTATCATAGACAGCGCTTGTTCGCTTGTTTGCGCTCGTGATTGAAATTAGTTTTGGGTGCTTTATTATTTGCTGTTAGAGAATTTCACAATCAAAAGCTAGATTGACATTTTTTTTAACAGCCTCATGCTTGACCGCTATCTCACCTGATGGAAAGGGACGATGTAGTCGACAATAGAGCGCGCTTACCTAGAAGTATTCTATTCACTCTTGAGTTAAAGATCACTAAGTCTGAGAGTTTTCGAATAATTCTAGAGATTAAAAATTCTGACAAGAATGAAAAACTAAACAATAGAATATAAGAAACCAACTTCTATTTCACTCACAGCCACTACATACACACTATAATCTTACCAAACACTGCCTTTGAACAAGTAGGGTGGAGAAAGACGGCATGTCAGACTTTTACTGACTCGGTAAGTCCCCTATTTGAGGAGTGGCTGGAAAGACCTCACGGCGTCCTTACCTTCCATATGACGCAGGTCTTCACCGGACATGGTTCGTTCGGGAGGTTCCTGCACTGGATTCGTGCGGAAGTGACGCCCGTATGTCGCCAATGTGCGGAATGCCCGGAGGACACGGTGGAGCACACAGTCGAGATGTGCCCCGCTTGGGCGGAGCATCGCCGTGCCGTCGTGGGGGCGATCGGCGGCGGAGATCTCTCGCTCCGGGCCTTGGTTTAGGCCATGGTCCGAAGCGAGGAGAAGTGGCAGGCGGTCGCCAACTTCTGCGAAGCAGTAATGCTCGCAAAGGAGGAGGCCGAACACATAAGGCAACAGCGTTCTCGCCGCTGCCGTTGCCGCCGGGATTCTGATCCCGATTTCTGGCCACCGTAGACGCGGGATTGTGGACAGTGAGCAATGGGTAGCTCGCTGTCCGGCCGTCTGGTAACTGTCCGGACCAAGCTCAAGTCGTCGACGGCGCGCACTGTTCCCGCGCGCCTCAAGGAGTTGTCAGCAACGGCAGGGACCCAGCAATGAAATATGAAGGCTAGAAGGAACGGGGTGGGTCTTTTAGTCAGTAAGAGTCTGACACTATCTCCCGCTCCGCCCGCGGGTCATTGGATGATTTTTTCCCACCAAAAAAAAAAGACTTTTACTGACTAAACCTCACCTATGTCCTTCAGTTTTTTTTTCTGCTTTAGGAATACGATAACTTTTCTAAAAAAATCCCGCAGGCCCTAACGGGCATCAATTCTGCTGAGTCCCACTCCCAACAGATTCATTCAATTGCCTACAGTCACAAAGAACAGATCTCATACACCCAATATCTTGAGCAGGTTGTGTTAATGTGGTAGTGAAACAATTACGAGAGCATTACTGTACTGTAGGTAGGATCCTACTCCCTCTGTTGTACTACTTCCAACTACACAAACATACGCAAAGAAAATAGCGCTGTCGAGGAAAAACCAATACGTTTGAGAAGCACTCTCAAATTGCGAGTATTGGTACAAAACCAGAGGTATGTTAGAGCACCTTAATGCAATAGCTTTCGAGAAACATTTACAATTAGCCGGTCCGCGCCGGTCCGCACCGTCTCTCGCCGGTCCGGGTGGCGCTCGGCGGAATTGCTGCGAATAAAACGGCACGGTTCGATGTGAGCGTTCTGAACGACGGAACTCGGTCAGTTGAGAACCGCTGCCTTTATGTGTGCGCTGACGAAGATACTCTTTGCTTTCAGATCATGTCGGAGTGAAGCGGTTTCATGCTTTACTGTAAATACTGCTGAAGATAGCGTTAGCTTCTTCTTCTTCGCCGTGAAGATGCCAAATTAAATGTGCTTTAACCAGAATTCAGCCGAATTCAGTTGAACGTCTTCAGAGTGCACGTGTTGCAGAGATCGCGGCACGAAGTGGCGTATTGTTCGACCCCCACGAGCAGCTCCGCTGAGAGAACTCTCAAAACAGACTAAGACAGTTGATGAGGTCAAATCTGGAATTCAAATCAGTTTTAAGGAACTTATCGACTTACATAAAAGGCCACTACGAGTATTAACACGTTCGCTGCTACTACTTTCCATTCCTGCGGTACAAGATCTATACACCTGGTAATAAAACTTCCATTGTGGCGTCACAAGGCCTATAGACCTTGAAACTTTTAAGAAACCTTAATCTATTTTTGGCTCCATGTAAAAATATATCAACACTGCTAAATTTTGATCATTTTAATCCTGTGGAGGGTCGATCCGGTATATGAAACACTATCGATTTGTAAAGATAAAATTAAAAAATAAAGTACTTTTTTTTCAAAACTCGTATTAATTTACGCATGTACGAAATTAATTTCTTTAAAAAAGCGTCAGCTGAGCGAGTCCAATGACGTGTAGGTAGTTTGTACGCAACCCCGACTACTACCTACACCAAATCCCATTGAAGTTATGCCTTCTGCACGACAAGGAAGTCTAAACGTTTCTTAGCCGCACTGTAAGCGAGACGTATACAAGATGTTTAAACCTGATATCGCACTCAACGTGTTAACACTAGCAGGTAGAAACACACGCTAGAACAAGCGACGTACATTGAGTAAGACTCGGAGTAGTTCGTCTCACTATCGTCCCTATCCGCTTATCAAGTAAACAAAGCTCAGTTGTTTCTTGTTGCTAGTCCGTGAGTTTGTACAAAAGATAAAAGGGCTGACAAATGAGAGCTCATGTTAAGCCCAGTGTTAGTTGAATGTACAGAATATTAAGTGTGTTTAACTTTACGCTCAATTTGAGGGAAAGGATAACAACACCGAAGTTCCGTTACCTGGCTAGGTACTTAAAAGTTGTAAGCACAAGAGCAAACCCGCGCCGGCTCGCACGGGTACGCGCCGGCCCGCAGCGGGCTGCAGCGGGTCGGTAATGAGCGCGGCTCCGGTCCCCACGGAGCAGCTTTTTCAAAAATTGCGCCACAGAACACCTCCCCCTACCTTATCTCCCTGTGCGTCCCCTAAATCAGATCGCCGCGTAGCTAATGATTCGTCCCACGTTACTACTGAACAAATCTTTTGACAAACTCAACCTAGTCGCAGTAGATATATGTATATATATATATATATGTATTGTTCAATCGAATAGAAACATCCTGGGTACGCAACTTATTATAGAAGGTAGTTTTACGCAAGGAACAGGCATTCAATAAGTATTGATGGAGTATATGTCGGCAGCGAGCTAACGGTATCCCGAATACCGAATAAAAGCCTCTTTCATACGTGGGTAGTATCAAATATTCATACATATAAATTACGCCTTAACCTTTACACCGATAGGAAACATGCCTGCATTGAGTTGTTAAGCAAAAGAAACCCTTTCTGTATCGTTATAGAACAAAGGGAACACACAACTCGTTCCCCTTTTCAATTAAAATCATAACTTGTAAAAACTATACAAAATAATTAGCTCGTAAAACAAACCGTTGAAAAGGAGTGGGGTAGTGCGGGGTGAGGGGGGGGGGGCGCTGGCTTCGCGGGTGTATGCGGGGAGAGCACGGGAGCGCGGGGCCGGGAGGGGAGAGGTTACCCTTCGAGAGGCTTTTATTCCCCGTTATACCGCGGCTCGTGCCCTCTGCAACCCTCGGTCACAGCTCAGGCAGAAACAGTAGGTTCAGTCTGTATCAGGTGTTACAAGACCAAAGGAAATAGACTGAATGATTATTATCATGTTAACGTATTCTACTCATTATTGCAGCCAAAATACTTCCATTTACATTAGGTATAAGGCTTTCCCCAAGCAGCGCCACATCGCCAGTCTTGTATTCTCGCATCTAGTGGATCTAGTGGTTCTCCCTACCAGCGCTAAGCTTTTATTAAGAAATACATGAAATATTTTCAACATAAAATGAATGAACGAGTTATTTCAACATTAACGATGTACTTTAAACATTTTGAGTATGTTTATTTACAACTTAAAGCAACAAAATATATACATAATAAACTTAAATTAAAATATATATACATCTATAAATATGTTTAAGTATACTTAACCTAACTATACACACTAAGGGCTACTTCCTTCAGGTTTTTGGCGCACTGCCGTCGTCGAATTTTGGCACCTTGTTCAACGATACTACTTTCCGCCTAGCTGTTGCCCTACGCCTTGGCGCTCCTTGTTGTTCTCCTCATCGCTGTCACTGTGGCGAAGCTGTCAACAGCCTCGGTCACCACGGCCTGTCATGCAGTTGAAGTGCGGGACGCATAGCGCGGCATGCGAATATTAACAACATTATCCGACGAGCCCTTGTCACCGTCGGCGTTCCGGCTGTTTTGGAACCTCGTGGCCTGGCACGCGACGATGGTAAGATACCGGACGGTATGTCTTTATTTCCATGGAAGTTGGGTAGACTTTTAGTGTGGGACGCTACCTGTGTCGACACTCTTGCGCCATCCCATCTTCCTAGTTCATCGTACTGTGGTGGTGCTGCCACTACGGCTGCGGAGAACCTCAAGCGGCGGAAATATAACAACCTAGTCGGCAGTTATATTTTTGAGCCGTTTGGGGTTGAAACTCTTGGGCCGTGGGGTCCAAGTGCTCATATACTTTTTAAAGAACTGTCAAGACGCTTAGTTGACACTTCGCGTGACCCAAGGGCTGGTTTTTATCTCTGTCAGAGATTAAGCATTGCCATTCAACGTGGCAATGCCGCCAGCCTCTTGGGCACACTTCCAGTCGACAGCGATGCGGAGGAGTTTTATGACGCCATATTTTAGTAGGAAGTAGCCCTTAATGGGTATAGTTAGGTTAAGCATACTTAAACATATATATATATATATGAACGAGTTGAATTATTATTACTAAATGTTAGTGCTCTTTTTGCTTTAGACATAAAATGTGTACGCAAAGCAGTAGCCCTTCTGCGTAAGATCACGTCGTGCTGGCGTGTATGGCTCGCCGTGTGCGGCTCCGCGCGCTGCCCTACTGACACAGTATCGCGTATTGTTGGAACACGCCGCACGCCACACTCCACGGGAACCCCACCGACAGCCTATAATTACCAACTGACAACATTTGCAACGGAACATTGGCCAAACAGCTCGCCACAATACAACCTTAAACTTTATTAGCCATTTTACTGTTGATCCCTTATAAAAACATGACCTTTCTTCGTCGCAGAATAAATATTACCTTATAATATTAAAACCCTCGTCGGCAGCGGGAAGAGAGATGTTTACTGGACGCCTGGCGCGACTTTGAATTAAATAAAAATGTTGGCTTTCAGGTACACTCAGACAAAAATAGAGAGATAGCTTGAGAAGATGCTGTTGGTAATACACTATATTTTTAATTTATCATCTACTCAAGAGATGGCTTAAATGGTCCTAAAGTCGTATTCGTCATCATAATACGTAGCTGGCACAACTCGCGGTCGAGCGCAGTACTCCATCAATCTCAATGCGTCACGTGCTGGCGACGCTAGTTCTCCAAACGGCTGTTATTTTGATGTATATTATTGTGACAGTCATTGCTTTGTATATGTTATCGAATGTATTTTATTGTTACATATTTAAAAGGTAGATATGATGAAGTCTCTCCTGTCACTGGCGTTCGTGATCTGTTATAACACTTTTGATATTACAGACGTTACTGCAGATGTCTTACCATTGAAAAGAAAATGAAAAAGAAGAGTGAGAGAAGATTCATAAAAAATACAGACCATTAAAAATAAAAGTCATGAAATGATGTCAGGTTTATTCCGAGTCCCCGAGTCTTGCAAGTGTCCGTCCACTCGGCTAGTGTCAAGCCGACGAAGTTCGCACAAACAATGGCGGCGCAAACACCCGACGAAAACATCGAGCCTTCATAAACAACATAACTTATCTCGCGCTGTGTGGGAGATATCTCGCTGAGGAGGAAAAAACTTGAACAACTTATCATAAGGACGTTATGGAAGTACCTGAGGTAAGCAATTTATGACACAATTGTGTAGGGGCTATGGTTATCTGGTTATAGATAAATATACGAGAAGATACACTTGACCTGTACTGTCGCCAGATAATTCATGTACCTTTACTAAGCAGTGTTGTAGCGTAGTGGTTCGTGTGCACGTGATCTCTCTCTCTCGATGTTAATTGTATTTTCAATAAACTGTTATTACAGAGACAGACTCACACATACCTTTAATATTGCTTGTTTTACTTTTTTGATGTACAATAAAGTTTATTCAATCCTTCTAACATTCCATTATATTTTTCCTTAAAACAAATTGTCATAAGCAATCCGAAGTCTACTAGTACCTGGCTAGTGGTCATACGCTCATATTCCATTTACATGCGACTTCGTCATTGCCAGCGAAGTGTAGTATACCTACGATAACCTCTCTGAATAACCCTTTGCGAAATTCGTGTTGAGGCTTTACTTAATTCTGCAGTCATTTTTATCCCTCTTCGCACCGAGCAAGTCACCCAGCCATGTTTACATGTTCGCATTAGGAACAAGGAAATTACTAAGACGGGTTAAGTCGGCAGATATCGTTAAAAAGTTTGCGCTCGTAACCGCGGCGCGATGCGTGCATACTAAACGCGTCCCTACGGGGTGAGCAGGGACCGAGCTCGCCGTACGTACTCATTGCGGGGACTCGTTTAAATTCAATGTCTCTCATTTGTGGACAAAAAATGCGAGTATTCCTGTGTGTTATTTTGTCGTCTGCTCCAGACAGAACTTTAGCCAGTTGAAAAAATACTAGATGTTTGAAAAACGGCTAAATTCGTCATTAAGTTCCATGTTTGATTAGACCCAAGAAAAGTATAAGAATGCCAGGTAAGTAACCATGGAGTTTCTTACCAGTTCTTCTCCATATTAAACGATCAATTTGGAACCATGCAACAGCTTCTGACGTTTTATAAGTGCCCATAAAGGCCTATGTGAAATAAAAAAAAAAATTGGTATGGTTATGACAGACGGAGTAAGACAGTAAACGAGTGGCGTAAGTACATTGGCGGGAAAAAACCTCGGCGTCCGGCGGGGACGTAGGGACATGGCATTGTTGCCATCATGGGTAGAACCTGCATGATGGTGGCTCAGAAACGTAGTGATTGGTGCAGGAAATTTGAGGCTAATGTTCTGATGTGGGCGATGTCGAGCAGTGGGTGATGATGACGACATATGCATGCACGCAAGTTTATATATTGTACTAAAATATTACCGTTAGCTAGGTACCAAGAAGAAGCATGATAATTCGGAGGCAGTATTAATTTCCGCTTATCTTGTCATCTATATTTCCCGCGCGTCCATACCCGCGCAGCTATAATCATAAACCGTGCGAGCAATTAGTGTCACACTCCCCTAGCGCCCTCTAGTCATCTAACGTATTATTTGCACCAAATCACATTAATTTATTGTGTTAGCTAATTAAATAAAGAATCATGTCATATTTTGTCGCCATTTGTGATACTTCTCACAGCTTACACGCTGCAAAGACAAAACTCTACGAGTATACTCAAACACAGCTAATTCCGGCTACATTCATGTTCGTTATGATAACATGAGCCTAAAGATCGCCTGCCTACGTTGAACTTGATCTATAGATGTACTGTTATGATTTGGAGCAAGCCATTACCGCTCTATAGGATTTATCCGTATCTAAATTATGTTTTTACAATTTTAAAATTATAATCATTTCAGAGTATTAACTTGGCTAAGCCTGCTGTTATCTCCTCGTAATGCCCTCCTTAGGCTATCAACTAACAAGTCTAGATAGTTTCGAGACACTTGTTCAACAGTTCGGGGAGGTATCAACTTGAGACAGTTTATTAAAATGACTAGTATTTGTGACAGACGGGCGGTTTGCCGGTCGCTCGGGGTTTAAGATTACAGTTCCTTGTGCTAGGTCTTGCTATCGATTCGTTTCGTCAGAACAACGGTACACCTCTCTCATTGGTACATAAAAACTAAATAGTGGATCATAAATCGTCTGAAGCGGCGGATATAAAATAGAGCGGCGGATACAAACTGATTGCTCCGGCGGCGAAAGGGGGGGGGGGAGGCACAGAGCGGGACGGGGCGGGACGGAGGGGGAGTTAAAGCTGCACACTTACGTGCGAGTACTCACTACTCACATGGTAGTCTACAGGAATTGTAACTTAACAGATACAGTTCGATCAAAGAGCATGTCTTCGATATCTGTTCACGTACACAAGCTTTAAATATGTTATTGTGCTTGTGTCCATTCGCTTTACAGTGGCACATTTTATTGTTTCACACGATTTTGTTTTCGACAACATTATTTAAATATTATAAATTTTTTAAACCTACTTTCATTACATTTATTCCCTTCATTTTTGTTCGTATTTATTAATATTAGAACAAAACCGCTTAATAATATCGAAATGATAAGATATTCACGAGCGCCGCGGCGCATGTCACAATAATCAAAGGCCATTATTCATTACAGTATCAGATGTAGCAATGTACTGTAGCTATCCGCGTGACTGCTACAGTATCAGCGGCAAGTTCTGCTACAGTCACCGTTTAATTTATTATTTCTATCAATATCCGAGCAGTTAGTAATCCTATCCACCGGTACACAAGGTGAGCCGCCCGGCGCGGCCTGCCCCGGCCCGGTAGACCCGTTGTTTTTATCAAATATTGACGCTTCTATATTTTATTCAGCGCTCGCTCCGCTCTCTGCGCTCTGCTCGCTCGCGGCGGTCGGCGGCGCCGGAACCATAGAGAAATCGATGCGAACAGCAAAATGTTTTCCGCATCGCATTGGATCCTACTGTTTTATTATATAAGGCGAGTTCCCGCGAATAACGAGCGCTCGTAACTCTAACGAAACGGTTTATAATACGCGCGTGAATATTATATGGAAAGCGTACGTCGGCCTCACACAGAGGCTTGTACAGGGATTATAGCTTTCGTGTCTATTTAAAGATATAATTACCAAACTATTTGTATGTGCTGACGTAAACACGAATCGTGGCGTGGAAGCAAACGGAAACTATAATTGGTAAACAGTACCTCTGTACGTGCTCATTAATAGTTGTAGCTTGTACCATAGTGCTTGTGTAATACTCACACAATGTATTAATAGCACTAACGGGTTTTGAAAAAAATGGAAACATCAAACGGACCTTAGAGGGAAAGTTGCTTCACTCAGCTTCACACTCGAAATAGAAAAACTAATATAATTCAAAACTACTTAGTTATGCTATGTCTTAATAGCGTAACTAAGTAGTTTTAAAAACCATAGTAAGTTAGTTTTAAAATATGAATCGTAAGAATCAAAATCTTCCAACACTCCAAAAAAATTTAAGAAATGTGGACGACTCAAATTATTCTATACCCCAAAGTCGTTAAGGAGGATGTTAATGGTCACAAACAGTTCTCAGTGAAATGAAAGTAAGCAGCTGGCTCACAACAATGCTGACGCCATTAGAGCGTGGCTACCAGGCGCGCAGCGCGCGAAGGAGCAAGGAAGGTGTAACAGAGGAGTCTGCTTAAATAAATATCACCACTTAAGATTTGAGCCCCATCTCGAAGAAACGCGCGCGATCCGGCGGCAATAGCGGCCTACATAATGTATGAGCCGCCAAGCTCGGACGAACGACCCGCTCAGAGCGTACACTCCAAAACCTGCTTTGAGAAAAGGTAAGTAGAGTTGGGATTAGACTGTATGTGGTGGAAAGACGGTCTTTTGAGCAAAGCCGGGCTGTCCGCGCGCATTGAGCACAGAATGAATGATCGTTGCGTATTTATGAGCCGGCAATCGATGGATCTTATTCATTGCGCATTACGTTCCACCGACCAGGCCTGCGCCGCACCGGCTAGGAGACGGCGTTCTGTAAAACTTTTAATGAATCATTCGCAATTAACGACGTCTCGGATTGAAATCTTAAAGTATATGAATTTATTCGCAGGTAATCACGGCTCTTGTGTCCTGGACTCGGGATAATGTTAAGCTAATTCAATTATGATGTTCTTCAGCGGCCACGCTATGTATTCGGGCTCGGTATTCTGATGCTAATCCGCGCTGTGTTAATGAATTAAGAACTCGTGCGTTAATTAGTCGCGCCTCCGCTAAGATATGCGCGAGGGGTTCGCAATTAATGCCCGCGTCTGTATAAATTACTGAGATTTTGTTAACAATGTATACCGACAAGCTTTCAGTGCAAATCCAGTTAACGATTTCCGAGTACTTAAACAAAAAAGTTTAACAGTGGAAATTAGCTAGTAGTAACAATTAGCTAATACACCTCAATCCCTAATATTGTAAATGTATTTTGTAAGCAATTATGGTTGTCTGACCAAAAAAATAATAATTTACAAGATATTGTGAATCACAAATACAGTCAACCGCTCATAATCGTTAACGTTTGAATTGGTCCTAATTTCGCAGTAGTAAGGGTGGTTTTTGTAGTTCAAGAGTTATTCCTGACGTACAGCTGATCGTACTCTCTATTGTGTACTCTTGCCATAAACGAAATGAAATGAAACCAGAAAAGTGCTATGTATGGAAGATTCAGTAATAAGAGAACACAAAGCTGAAGAGATTGCTCCTCTCATGCAACACGAGATGAATTTAATAGCGGAGTGAAGAGCGAATCAGGGGATACATTAGTGATATTAACAAAACATTAACAAGAATATGTATACGCTAACACGCCAAGTAATCGTTTAGAACAGTGGCGAGAGCACAAGAACTTATTAAGGCTTAGTACCTATTTATAATATTAAACGATAATGAACTCCAGCGACAATCGCATCATGCTTAAGTAGCGGCTCCCACGCGCAGTCAAGCACTAACCACTAGCGGCTCCCACGCGCAGTCAAGCACTAACCACTAGCGGCTCCCACGCGCAGTCAGGCACTAACCACTAGCGGCTCCCTCACGCAGTCAGGCACTAACCACTAGCGACTCCCTCGCGCAGTGAGGCACTAACCAGTAGCGGCTCCCTCGCGCAGTCAGGCACTAACCACTAGCGGCTCCCTCGCGCAGTCAGGCACTAACCACTAGCGGCTCCCTCGCGCAGTCAGGCACTAACCACTAGCGACTCCCACGCGCAGTGAGGCACTAACCACTAGCGGCTCCCACGCGCAGTCAGGGACTAACCACTAGCGACTCCCACGCGCAGTGAGGCACTAACCAGTAGCGACTCCCTCGCGCAGTCAGGCACTAAACACTAGCGGCCCCCTCGCGCAGTCAGGCACTAACCACTAGCGACTCCCACGTGCAGTCAGGCACTAACCACTAGCGGCTCCCTCGCGCAGTCAGGCACTAACCACTAGCGGCTCCCACGCGCAGTCAGGCACTAACCACTAGCGGCTCCCACGCGCAGTCAGGCACTAACCACTAGCGACTCCCACGCGCAGTCAGGCACTAACCACTAGCGCTAAACTCATGTACGCAGAGAATGACTTCGAACATTATCATTCTGGCATGAAGTTATATCCAATAGCTTACTCTAATGTAGCAGAAAATGATTTAATTTCTTCATTAATAATGTTTAAACATCTTAAGACATTCATCGCACTTACAATGTTTAGCCATTATGAGTGTAAAATCCAGTACTCACATTATATTAATAATTGTGTAATAACATCGCAACCACGAGCACCGCGACGACCGCTGAATGAGATACACACACGACACACAACCACCCTCAGTATGTGATACGTGAGTGTGTACTCGTAAGTACATACACCTTACTCTAATTACGAGAGCGAGTCGGACTCAAACTGAATGCGAAACGATTCCACGAGTGCACTGCGACTAATAAGTCGCGCGACTAATTAGTCGTGAGACGCGAGCCGCGTGTCGTAGGTGCCCTCAGTTTCAATCTGGTTGACTTCCAGTCTAATCGGACACAGTGAGCACAGTGTTTTGCGTAGAGTGACTGTCTTACTAACGTGGACAATCCAATACTCGTTACTTGGTGACACGATACTTGTTGGGTGCCATGGGAATCCTCAAACAACTACTCCAGCACTTTCCTGGCACGTTTTTCACCGCTAGACATCCTAATGGATATGGAGGCGAGTGTGTTTTCATGTATTCATGTCATAATTATTCATAACAAGATTGATACCATCCGACAAAGTGGCAATAGTGTACCAGAAATTGCTTTCATCTGGCTGAGGTGGTAGGAACAGCAAAACATGCACGAAACAAGTACTTCGAAGCTGGCTAAAAATGGGAAATGAAAAAAGTATGGGGTGAGAGTCCACTGTGAACTCATCATGCTGACAGCAACTTGGGTAAGGTAATCTGTTAATCTGATTGGCCAAGTCTAGCTGACATCTTCGAATTGATGGTGGTCACCAGGGTGGATTTAGAGAGGTAAGAATCGCTTTATCACTTTCTGGCTTTTTCCGGAATACCTGGGCGCATTTTGAAGGTTTCTCACCGATAACCACAATTTTTTAACCTTAACTCGAACCGTGTGGTTATTATTATTAAGCCCCCTCACTTATTCTTACAATACTCACATAAATAGAAAACGCTCCCAAGGCACTACTTATAATACAACGAGATAGCGTAGCATTTCGTAGAGGATCGTAGCCGCGTAGCGCTGACCTTGCGTAGCGCGTAGCTCGTAGCACTGCGATTACGAGGCGAGTTTATTACATTGGTATTGTATCGAGCCACAGTGTGTCAGCCAAGTTCGTAAACCAAAAGGGCGACACACTAACCGCGGGTGTCATGTATGACCTTCTTCAGTTTTTTTTTTTTTTACCAGAAATAATGCTATTTTCTCCATTCATTAAGCACCAAATTTACGGTAAGTGTCGCCGCACATGGGCCGGTGGTCTACACTTGTGGCTGGCGGCTGCTACTTTTCTGACCAATACGCGCAGTATCATAATGGACTCTGATGGAGAAGGTTTAAATGAGCAAGTAACAGCGTTTTGTGTCCTCATTTAGTGATCAGTTCGGGCCACAAGAAGCGTGTATCGGCGTTAAGTAGTTGTGGTCGGTGGCCCGTGAGCGGCGGTCTTAAAACTTGCAAAGTCACACTATTGAGTTGTAAAAATGTATCTTCACTTTTAAAACAACTGAAGAACGTCGAACATGACAGGAGCTACGTTTCAAGCAATTTCTTGAGAACTTGGTACACTGTTAGGTTGTTAATATAATTGTAACCATTATAGAGAACTTGGCATTATTTCACATTAATGTTTAGGATCGGTTGAAATATTCTCGAATGGCTGAATACAATATGAATAACAATATCTATTGTAAGAAAGAAAATGTATTCTGTTGCAAAGTATTTGGTTTTATGTCTGAGTGTTTATTGGAGTATATTGAATGGAAGATAATATCTTTATCATAAAATGTTTGAGCTTGTACTAATAAAACTAATTCAGTGAATTAGAATGTCTGAGAATATTCTTAGTGGATAAAAAATAAAGTAACAAGCTTTTTAAATTAACACAGTGTGTGGAAACTTTCTGTGTTAAATTAATTTGTCCGGGTGCATTATTTATAAATTGTACACAGGTCTGTGTACCGTGTTAATATTAATGTGTGCACAACATTAACCGCAGTGTCGTTAGCACACCCTGTACACGCCGGGGCGCGGCGGGGCGCGGGGCGCGGGCGCGCGGGGACGTGGCGGCGCGGCGCGGGGCGGGGGGCAGGTGGACCGACCACGTTACATATTCATGCGCCTCACCCGGCGCACTATGAATTATTCGGACACATTATAAAACTGAGCGACGTGTTCGAGAATTTGCAAAAACTCTCCGAACTTGGCCGAGCGCCCTCGAATAGCTGCAAAGAGCTCCGAACAACGCTACGAAGACCTTCGGCGCTTAAAGAGACTGTTTATGGTAATGCTGATTAAACCTCACTTCGTTTGACATAACATTAGATACTTAGTCGATTCTCCACACAGATATTTTTCAGAGTAACACTCTAGGAACTTCACTTTGTCGTGGCAATAGCCGCATTCCCTTAGTTCGGAGCGCGTTGAGGCAAGTTTAGCAATGCGAGTGACCGGAAGCCGACGCCACGCTTTCTATTTCAATACAATTCAAGTTAGACCAGTTGGACTATAAGCTGTCAAAGCATACTTGCGCTGGACGCTGATATTACTTGTGAAACGTGAACGTTCTCTGAAAACTGTCCAAGTGGGAAACTTTTATTGCATTGAGCTATTTGTGTTTGAGCAGTTTAGTTGAATTTTAGTAGCAGTTTCTGATTACTCTACAGGGTTATTTGTGAAACACTGGCAACCTCTCAGGACTAACTTACTAACATCACAAACAACAACTTTTGCTCTATGACTTTTAAAAACTTTAGTTCATCAGATTTTCATACAAAAATAAAAATATTTAAATTGAACGTTTTAAATATTACGAGTCTCTGCGAAGCAGGTGATTGTACAATAGCGGAGGGGAGCGGGGATCTTTTTTATGAGCTTGCGTCGCGTCATACGGACATAGGTGAGTCTAGCTAAATACAGAGTCGAAAAGTGTTAGACAGAACAACGAAACCTTGAAGGTTTGTTTTTGGTAGGTAAATTAATTATGTTTAGTAAAAAGTCATGAACAAAAGTTGTTGTTTATGGTGTTAGCAATACAGTCGTGCCAGGTTGTTAGTGTTATACAAATAACCCGGTATATTGCTGCTCCTGCTTCATAATTTTAAAAAATCGTTCTATATAGACACCAAAGGGAGATTTTACTACAAAAGATTATCGTCGCTTAGAACATCAAAAATCTCAAGATGAATGAGAATCAGATAACAATGTGTTGGGTAAGTACGACACAAAACACTCTCATAGATCCTTACGGTAACGAGGATACTTCCAGCCAACTTAAAAGAGTATCGGAATTACAGAGAGCTATAATAGTCTTTACCAATGCCTTCCATTAGTGTGTTACCTTTGTTTACCTGCATAGCTGAGTGACGCCAGCTCCCCGTGGAATCAATTACCAGCTGCCTCGCCCCGCGAGGCTTCCGGGATTACAGGCTCCGAGTTACAGTTAATTAGATATGAGATAATGGAAAATAGCTCACGGCCTCATTAGAAATACTCCTTGTGCGGAGTCACGGAGGTAAATAATACTGACATATAACACACACTTGTTTACGATGTCCATCGATGGATTCGTCAGAAGTTAGCACTACTTCCCCAGTATTTAGCCATGTTTGTACAACGATAAAATGGTACGGGATGATAGGGCCAATACCGGAGACATCCTGCTCGGTCTGGGGTCCAGAACTGCAGGGTTAGTAGTTGCTCTTCTAAATAGATGAACAACACGGCAGCTATTATACACATGTTATTTATAATAGCTGCATATAACACCAATACCTATTTTTAAACCTGAAATACATTTGTTAGTCATCTCCTGGAAGATATGTTCTGTATTTATATTCTGGAACAGTCGCTAAACATTACATACAGTAATGTTCGTCGACGTGCCACCATTGTAAAACAAAAATAGATCTGTAATAGATTGTTGTTTCTATTTATACGACTACTGACTACAAAGCTTTAACTAAACACAAAATCAAACTAATTTAATTCTTTATGTAATACTTTAGATTTGTTTTCTATTTCTGTGCCAAGATGACACTCCTAACGGCAAATGTAAACAGCAGAAAAATCTTCAGAAATGTTATGCAATAAAACAATTGAGAATAAACCGGATATAATTTGATAACACGCGATCTATCTGACATGACGCAAGGCTTAACGTATCATATATATCATGTAAATAAAAACAAATACAATGGCGGATATGATTTGTGCGAATGTAACAAACAAACAGCGGCTGTGAGAACACGCAGCTGATCTGCTCTCGCAGACAAACGATGCTGTATCGTGCCGAGGCTAGGCTTCGTCCACGACCGAGAGCGATGCGACTTGCGACGCGATTGGCGTAAAGCGACACGTGTTCCCGACTTTATGCGACCCATTCAGTGTTGAAGGCAACTTACCTCGCTCACTTTTTGACTCGCTCTAAAGCCGAGGTCGTTAAATTGTTATAACATTTGATTTAGTCACGCATTAAATCTCACGTTACCCGTTTGGATCGCCAGGATGGACCTATTTCGACCGTCTGGACTCGTGGTACGCTGTTAACAACTTCTTGCATTTCTTTTCTCATCACTGTCCCAAGACACGTATCGCTTGATCGTGTAGGTCGTGGCAAACGGTTTAGTGGCGGCGTGTAATAGGCGGCGCCGCCAGCCGTCACAATGTGCCGATATTGCGGCTCACGGCGCGGCGGCGGCGGCGCTCGTAAATCTAAGACGAAATAAAGAGTGACCCAGTTACAGTTGTTTGTACTTATTGGCGAGCGATCCCCGGAGCATGGAGCGGCCTAATGTCGTTACGTTTGCGCTTCTCGCTTCTTCGCTCCTCTAAGGCTAATGCTACATTAAAAAAGAGAATGGCTTAATATTTAAAAAAAAAAAAACATTATTACTAAGTGGTACTGCTGCAGTCATGTTTTTATCCACATCGTAATTTTCAAGAAACATATTTATCTGCATAAAAATAACAAATTATCCATTGAAAATAGGGTTTTTATTATAACTATTACGTGATTTTACTCTGATTATAGTTCTATATGAAGTATACAATATAAAAATTTTTTGATTGTACTAAATTGAGTACAAAATGCTTCTGTCGAAAGTAAATTCACCTAAAATCTCATGAAATCTGGTTCAGGGTACGAATTAACTACGTGACCGTGTGGAGCCGAGCAAAATGCGTATAATTAAACCAGTGCAGATATTAATATATCTTCACCATCTCTATTCTATTCTATCTCCCTCGCGTTTCCCCAAATAGCGTGGGGTCGGCTTCCACCAACATGGATGAGGTTAAATACCCGTGTTTTACATGGAGCATCTGCTTATCAGACCTCCACAACTCAGTTACTAAGCATGACTGTACTTCTTACATAGACTAATGCTCAGACTTTCTCACGTCCTTTAACGACCGTCAAAAATCTAACAATGGTAATCGGGACCAACAGCTTTACTTTCTGAGGCACAAGTTGACTTTTCTAACTTTATTTAGGACTGTCTAAATAAAGTTAAAAATGTACATGCGAATTGAAAGATTCACAATGGTACTTGTCTGCTTTCGAACCCGCAACCTCATGCGTGAGAGGCAGGTGCATTAACCATTGGGCCGTCACCTTACTATTTACATAATAAAATTGATATAATTAAATAAAATGCCCGTAGCAAAGCAGTAGTAATTTGAACGTGTAATAATGTGTGTGTAAACTTTGTATTTTCCGCCAGCACCTGGTAATATTATTTACCTTGCCCTGCGAGCGGCCGCGCGCGCGCTCGACCGCCGCGCCGCTCGACCGCGCGACCGCGCCGACCTACTTCGCACACTTGACATTTACATGTAGCGTGAGCGCGATAAGCCGGGGCCCTCTGTCCTACATTAATAGATTTCGATCAAAATTATAATTAAACCACAAGGCTATCGCTGACACGTGTTGTTAGGACAGAGGCTTACAAGCCTGAAATAAACGTGGCATAGTTCTTTTTTGAGGTTTAAGCTAAATTACGGCAAATAACATACGTAAGGCAGTAAATATTATGAGATTGATGAGAACAGGGTCAGCTCCTGTTAACGGGAATTAAACATAACCGACGAAACTGAAAATACTTGACTGTGTCTGTACCGGTTACCGTTCCTTTTTCGCACTCTCACCTGTTATCCTTCACTTACTCTTTGCAATTTAAGATCAAACAACCTCACAGCCTTGGTGGGCATCGGCCCCAGCAGGCCCCGCCAGTAAACATCTTAGAGGCGCGCGTGAAACACAACGCGCCGTGGACCCGGGTCCAGTCCTTATCAGACGGGAGCTGTAGCCTAGACCAGGACCGGATGCGGAGGACGGCGGTACTCCACCCAAGCAGGGCAACAAACCTCCACTAAACACTTCGGCGTATCAACCCGCATAATCCCAAAAAGAATTTTACCGTGACAACAGTGTCTAGTGAGGATCTGCATCAAGTGGAAAGTGAGGACGCAATGCCTCCTCTTAGACCACTCATGTGGGGACTTATCACCGCGACTGTAGCGCGCCCATGAAGAATACTGGTGTCATATTCTGTTACGACGATAAATATTATTGACGTAGATCAACTCATCGCACTACAATTCACGCTTATTTTCCAAGTTTAAATATGAAATAAATCCGCGTTACGAAACCTGCATCCTACACTGAGCTAACTTCAAACAGTCTTTACTATTCAAGAAGAAATGCTTACACAGCAGGAAAAATGTATTGGTATAAAACATATAACCGATGCCAAACGTTCGCAGCCTCATATATTTTCAGCACGTACGACATACGTTACATACGTACATATCGTAACCGTTCGTTTATTGTTACTGAACCACTCAACTTTGGATGAAGACAATCTGAGCAGAGTTATCCATATGTACATGTATAACGTTCTAGCTGTAGTTACACCGATAGCCATTGCTGTCGCCAGGACGCCCTGGTCGTATCGTCCCTCGTGACATCGGCCGATCTCGGGGCAATTTAGGTGAGGGTGCGAACTAATATATTCTCCCGGACTATTTTGATTTCCAACCATTCGCCGAGTTAACTATATACCGCAGAAGTACTCCTAACACTCGTGTTGTATGTTTCGATGCTTGCGCAAGTTCACTAATTACACCAGTCGAGGGTCCTCGTGCAAGCTTCGAGCGCCACGCTCAGCGCTTGTAAGTCCTCGTATTACAATTTGTTTCATCTTTTTATTGCCGGTGCAAGTCGCCGCACATCTGTTTTCAAAGCCACCGATACGTCTAGTAAGATATCTTAACTCTCCCTTGCTGACACTTTAGAGCAACAAAGTCCCGTGTAAACAGCCCGCACTGCATCGTCTCGCCCGGCGGCGTCGCTCGCCTTTGACGGCGACTCTCTCAAAGCCCATGTTTTCAAAACTCCCCCTATTCCACCGCAATTAGAATTTAAAAGCAAATCCTCACAGCTTGGTAGCCGGCGCAGGCGGCGAACGCTAACAAAACAAAAACTTAGTAATTACTGCCTCATTGCTTTAGTTGGGAAATGTTAGGTACACTTTGAGAACCAAATAAGATTTTCTTCAAACGTTTTGAGTCGTATTGAAAAAAAGTATGACCCTGTATCCTTTTGTAAAAATTCATGCATGTGCACTTCGCATGTCTACAACCATATTTTTAATATATACAAAACCTGAATCACTCGTCTGGTATTTTTATGTAAACAATCTATGTACAAAATTTCAAAACTGTATAATTATGTATAAAATCACAATTTTTTTAAATATTTAAGGGAAAAAATATTATGGTATATGGTGTAAAAACTATTGGAATCCATTCAGTTATTGATTCTGAACCAACAATAATTAATGAGGTTTCGCATAAACTAAAAGTAATGTTGTACACTCAAAAATGTACCTAGCGGACAAACAACTGTCATTTCGGAAGCTAGGAACAAGGAAGGTAATACAACTTATTAAAGATAATACAATTTTTTGTAAAATATTTTTAACTTTTTAGTTGATCATCATCACATCTGCGGTCTTCTTTATCGGTTCCACTTTATTAAATGGTACTTTTTGAGTTCAAACTTTTGAGTTCGAGCGTTTAAGTTCTTGATAAATTAACCAAAATGGCTACGGGTATGTATGCGCCGATAATATTTTAAGAGATTTTGATAAAAGTGGGACCTATCTGGAAATACACTCTATCAAATAAAGAAGGAATTTTCCAAAATGGTTTGTAAATAATGGAGTGCAGCGGTAACAAACATCCAATAATACCTGCTTACAACCGTATTGATAACCTCCTCCATTTTTAAATCCCGTAAAAAAAGAACTACTTTAAGCATATATAAGGTGTCTCGCGTATAATACACAAACAACTCAATCAAACAAATAAAATACAACTGCTAGCCCAGCCCCTCCCCCCACTCAATCACACGCGTTCCATCGCGCGTCGCCTCCTAATACTGGAAATGTTCACTAAACTATTTGAGAGCATAACTCTTGCTGTAATGCTCATATCGGATAGTGTTCCGTGAAATATGCTCACAACTCGCGCGCTCGTGAAGTCGTGAGCGAGCAAGAGGCCCGCGCATGGACTCACTACATCACTTTTATACGCGCTCTAGTTAAGTCACTACGCAAAGAGGTTCAGAAAACACACTGTTTTTTACGTGTACGATTCTACAAGAACTATACTAGCTTGATATGACTAAAAAAATGCTAGTAACGAGTTAAATACTAATGTGATAGAGTGGAAGCCAAGGTCCAGCAGAGGAATGCCGAAAACACTAGTCATCACCTCTGTCTACGGAGATTACAACACCGGACAAAGACAACAGAAAAGCTGTAATGTCTGAAGCACGCACCGCGACGCCCATCACACCGTTGCCCACGTCTGTATTAGCCCACGCTACTCCTCTGCCCATCATCACCATTCTCTTACCCTCATCTCAATTTATTTGAGGTCGGTGCAGGTGACGAGGTCTTCTACTTCTATACTATGACAAATAATTTGACAGCGTATTTGCTTAGTGGTTGAACGACCGATTTCTGTACTGTCTGTAACGTGTTTGACTTCGGCACACAACAAATATATGTTAGTTGTTCCGGGTCTGGATGACTTACGTATGTGAGTTTGCATGTTTGTCACCTACTTGAACAGTCAGTCACAGCATATAAAGAAATATGCTTCACAATTAATTAGCAGAAACTTAGAAACCTTGTGTTTCGTTGTGTATACCTTCTGCAATGATATCCTCAGTGCTGCAGTTCTTTGACCAGCGCGTCATAATCCGCTGTCACCGCGAGCGCGGTTGAGCGCCGCCGCCGCCGATGCGAAAACTTTAACTAATCATCGGCGCGAAGCTGTCCAATTAGCTGGCTCGCTGCGCTGTTTTCTTAGTTAATACCTGTTTTAATTGCAGAACCTTATTTATGTTACTAAGAATAACGTAACTAATATTCGAACAACACTTCGCTACAGAGACATTCATTTACAAAGATTTTTTTTCTTTTTATTGTGGGAAAAATCATGCATTGACATCCCCCGCCCTTGGGCGGAGCGGGAGATAGTGTCAGACTCTTACTGACTAAAAGACCCACCCCGTTCCTTCTAGCCTTCATACCGGGGCTCGAGCGCCCTTTCGGATAGCCCTTGCCCCAGCAGGCTTCGACCCGGCTGGGTCCCTGCTGTTGCTGACAACTCCTTGAGGCGCGCGGGAACAGTGCGCGCCATCGACGACTTGGGCTTGGTCCGGACAGTTACCGGACGGCCGGACAGCGAGCTACCCATTGCTCACTGTCCGCAAGCCCGCGTCTACGTTGGCCGGAAATCGGGATCAGAATCCCGGCGACGGCGGCGGCGATATTGCCGTTGCCTGATGCGTTCGGCCTCCTCCTTTGCGAGCATTACTGCTTCGCAAAAGTCGGCTCGCGCCTGCCACTCCTCCTCGCTCCGGACCATGGCCTCAACCAAGGCCCGGCGCGAGAGGTCTCCACCGCCGATCGCCCCCACGAGGGCACGGCGATGCTCCGCCCAGGCAGGGCACACCTCGACTGTGTGCTCCACCGTGTCCTCCGGGCGTTCCGCACAGTGGCGACACACGGGCGTCACTTCCGCAGGAATCTCCCGAACGAACCATGTCCGGTGAGTACCTGCGTCATGCGGAAGGTAAGGACGCTGTGAGGTCTTTCCAGCCACGCCTCAAAGAGGGGACTTACCGCCATGATTGTGGCGTGCCCAATTTACTAAGCTTGGAACTTGGAACTGTTTAGCGGTTCTTTGAAACCTTTAAAACAGTATATATTATATCTACCTACAGTAACACATCTAAGTACAAGTCAAGCAACCAGAGACCAACATACGTCGCAGAATATTTACCCAGCATACGTGGCACTGTCGAAGCACATCAGCGTCACGTGACACATTTCTGAGCAAACTATCAGCAAAGCGCGAGTCACGATATAAAATGAACGGCACATAAAGTTTGCAGGAGCGGTCCCCGCGGCGCACGGCGATGAGGTAACGTTAACGCGCACGTTAGCACTCCCACCGACACGGTGAAGTACCGATAGTAATTACCGCTGAGGGAATGGATGGTATTGTTCTTGCAGCTGATCATTTATGAGTAGCGAGAATTACTTCAGCATACAAGAGCAAACAACAATAGGAGTTCACGATTGAAATTCCGAAAATGTACAAACTTTCAGCACATTTCAGAGAGATGCTGTCGTGGTAAATATTTTTGTAAGTTTCAGAGTCAGAACCCTGTCTTGTTACCTACATTGAACCGACAGAGCGTATTTTTGGACAAACTCTTCAAATGCAAATAAAAAATATAGAAACAGAATAACTTCGCCATAATTCACGAACATATCGGAAACACATTAAAACCGAGCACATCCCGAGAACAGCCGAACTCATCCGAATGTAGCGCGCTCATAAAATGCACGTCGAATGGGACAAAAACGCGGCTTTCTGGCACATTGTGAATTATTCAGATGACAAACGGCGACGCGGCGACGTAACCGCGCGAGCCGAGTGCGCCGCCCGCGCCCGCGCGGCCCTCTGCGCATGAAAAATGAAAGAGACACTAATTCACGCACTCGCAGTAAGAGGATTGGCTTATGCGCAGTGCAACTAGTGTTTATGTTCAGTGTCATTTGGTATTAGTTAGCCTTAATTGTACCTAGTATGATTAAATACATTAAAAATCTAAGTAGGTATTATATATATAGTATTTATCCTATTCGAGGTATTTTTTTAGGTGGGAAAATCATCCAATGGCATCTCCCGCTCTTGGGTGGACCGGGAGATAGTGTCGAATTTTACTGACTAAAGATCTACTCCTGTTCCTTCGTTGCCTTTCGTACCTGGGCCAAACCTTCCTTTCAGAGGAAGTTCGACGAGTAAGCTTCGACCCTGCTGGGCCCCTACGGTTTGCTGACAACTCTTGAGACGCACGTGGAACAATATGCGCCGTCGACGTCTTGGGCTCGATCCGGACGCTACCCATTGCTTGCCGTCTGCAAGCCCGCACCTATGGTGATCTACTCAAAGTATAACACCGGTAATATCCTTGTTGGCATAAAATTTTTAAGCATAATATTGTTTGGCAAACGTTTTCGCATAACTTTTTTTAGCATAATAATATTGTTGCATAATAGTACTTTGGCATAATGCATAGGTTAGCATAACTATGATTTAGTCTAGGTAATATGTTTTGGCTTAAATTGAAGTTGCATAAATTTTAAAGGCATAATATTTATTCGTCTAATAATCATGAGCCATAAATATAAAAAGACACAATTGGATGAATGTTGCCAATAATTTTAAATTGATCCTTAGGGGTAGGTATCCTGTCAGTTCATTAAAAATTGATTGACAAATTTTCATTTGACAACTAACGATTGGCAAAAACTTGGTTCGCTATTTCATCATTATACAATAACAAGTTTTCCAGACGATTTACTTTGCAAACAAATCACTAAATAAAAATTTGTTTAATAATGTGTACCTAATTGACAAACAATTCATTTTTTATTCATTTTATCTCATAAAACGACGGCAAAACTTTTATGCCTAATAATTTTATGCGTAATGATCATTATGCTGAATTTTGTTATGACAATGTAAATTATGGCAATATATTTTATGCTAATCATTAGTAAACCGCGAACACCTAGAGTTAGTCATGTTTTATTCGTAATTGTAATTTTTATAATTCGTAATTAAGGTACTAAGGTACTATTGAATGTGAAAGCTGGCTTCCTGTTAACTCAGTTAGCACGGGTTGGTAAGCCCAGAGAGAACTACGGACAGCTCGCGAGCGGCCACCGCCGGGCAGCTGTCACTTACACAGATAACTGACGGCACTGACCTGATATTCCAGCTAGAAATCCCCAAATCTTCTGGTCTAGCTAGCATTTGGTACATTACATCACACCTTTTTAGGTAGAAGTGTAAGTAACATGTTGAGGACTCGGTTGGTGTAGAGGTTGAATGGCTGCTGCGCTACGTGTCGCGGGGTTAATTCCTGTACGGTACTAGTATTTATATGACTCTCAGCCAGTTTTTCCGTGCCTGGAAAAACTGGCTACCATGTTTGTGGACGCACCCACGATAAAGGAGTAGAATACTTGTACACCAAAATAGCAACGAAACTTTTATACAAACTTAAATCTATGGGCATAGTGACGGTTTTACCGCTGACAACGATGTCTACCAAAGAGAAACTATAAAATAAAAACTGGGCAAGTGCGAGTCGGACTCGCGTACTGAGGGTTACGTACAAACTACAATTCCCAAAAGGAGTTTCGAATACTTTTCCGGATTACAAAAAAGTTTTTTTTTTTCTGACGTAGATAACAACAAATTTACTGTTTTCAGATTTATGCCTATACTTGTATTATATGACCTTGCTTTGTGCCAAATTTCAGGATTCTATGTCAACGGGAAGTACCCTATGAATTTCGATCTTGGAGAGTATCGAAATATACTTTCTTGCGATATAAATGGCTGTATCTTTTTTATTCCTTAACTTAGAAGTTAGATTTTTTCATATCTTGAAGGGGCCGCAGACCTGACTATATGGTATTAATTTCACTCTGGATACCTCCACGCGTTCTTGACAGAAAGACAAACGGACGGACGGACGGACACCAAAGTGATCCTATAAGGGTTCCGTTTGTTTCATTTTGAGGCACGGGGCCCTAAAAAAGGAGTTAGTCTGCTGTGTACAGCCAAACAATAAATAATATTTGTTAATAGTTGTAATTTATCTTTAATATGTATGTATTTAAAAATATGTATATGTATGTGTGTCAATTGATGTTATGTTCGGTTACCTAGTTTTAAGATTGCATCTTTTAACGCGTAAATAAACTGTTTTTATTTCTTTCTTTTTTTTCCTTATGTTTATCAGTTGTCTAGTACTCATAACACAAGCTCTTCTTAGCTTGAGACTAAACGGCGTTGTGTGATAGTTGTGGAATATTATTATTATTAATAGTAAAATACTACTTAGTGCAGGGCCACACTTCTTAAATTAAAAAAAAAAAAAACACGAGAAAAATAAATGATTCCTAAACTCTTTTCCCGATCAACAGACATGACTACGAACACTTAGTTATTTTTATTGAACTAGTGTTCAATGAGAAGAACTAGCGTTATTTTCATTCAGCGGGTCTTAGATATCATAAACACGCCTATTAACACTAAAGTTCCACTGACACTTTCTCGTTGACTCATATAGTTCGATACAGGTCATAAGCGTGTTGTTTACGACCCCTCAGTCCCGGCGCGCAATATCGCGCGGTCGCGGCAATATTGTCGTGATCGGCGCGCGGCCGTTTGTGGGCCATTAACGCGATATTAGAGCATGCTCGGCCGGGCCGCGCGTGGGCCGCACGCAGGCCTCTCCACGACGCCATTATAACTTTCACGGGAAGGGAGTGGAACCCATCCACGGTGTTAAGGGTTTCAAGGACTATTTTAAAATGATCACAATGATAAAACACGTTGTAAGAAGGTTTTGATGGGATCTATCCACAAGGAGTTATTTTTATCATTTCCAGCAAGCTTTATCAACAACAAATGTTGTGGTTTGAACCAGTTTTCATCATAAAATCGCCAGTTTTATTGGGCAGAACGCAAACCGGATATTGAAGTCAGCCCAATAAAATGGCGATGGAATTGCTTCCTTCGCGGATCGAGCTATAAAATCAAACGTTATCATTTTAACATTAAAATGGAGTTACTTAACTTAAAAATTAATATCTTAACGATATCTATTGGGAATAAGAGAATATAAGTACTTACAATAAAGTATTGTTAACACTTGTTTAGACCTCGACGTGGACCCAACTCAAACCATAACAATAGTAAAATTAAACAATTTTCCGGTGAAAGCTGTAAATGAACGAATATCATCATTTAGTATAATGTTGTAAGTGTGACAGTATTTCGGCAGTGTTCGCAAAGTACAGCATCGTGAATCCCGCGGGAGTCGTACATAACCCCGAGAACAAACTCGTCTGATGGCGGCCACTATGTGTCGAAACTTACAAAAGGCCCGCTCTGACAGCCCTTCCAACAAGCGGGTAGCTATGTAGCAGCAGCGAATACGAACTTAGAACGCAGGGCTCGTGAAAAAGAAACTGGGTAACCAGATAAATGTACTTCAGTTATATTCGTGTTCCCGAATCAGCACGGACGGCCCGCCGCAGAATAACACCTGCAGAGGCAAAGCTTGTAGTTTTAGTTTGATGATTTATACCTACGCTACGTTAGCAATGCAGTCCACAACCGTCGTAAGCACGATTGTAAAGTAAAATCCTCTGTTTTGAAAACAGACAGTAATTGTGTGACGTGAACCTTCTGCTAATTTCGTGTGCGCATGCTGGCGCACTTAGTGAGTAGTTCCCAGCGCCGGATTACTAGCTCAGTGCGCGTCTGATCACTAACTAATGGCTTTTTACGATTTACTCCGACAATCACAGCGCACAGATAAGCGACGCTAACTCTCGCTTGCAAGATAAAGCGGCTTCGGGCGATACGTTCTAACAATTTCTGTAAACTTCTGCCTCATGCAGTTTAAAAACTTGGCTCAAACCCATACGTGACAAACTTAGTTACGTAAAGCTAGAATCGAGATTGGAATTCAATTTTATCACCAGAATTAATGTAAGGAATACATTTAAATTCAAATGCATTTCCTAAACGTGCATGACGTGGTAACATTAATAAAACTACTAGTGTGTGGAATGCTCGTCGTCGCACTGCAATCTATTCGCTTCTGCAGATCTGAAACGAGAACAGCTAAGCTATTAGTCACTAGTCCAGGTATTACACCGCACAAACACACAGGCACGTGCTCATGGGACGTCACACCGCCTCACGTACACGTTGTATGTGCACATACAAACATACACAATACCTGCCAGTAGAAGATTTACGCGCGCAAACGACAAACCTTTGTGTAGAATTCAATTATAGGGCAAAAAGTGTGGCTGGACGTTCCGCAATGCATTCCCGATGAATTCGATACCGCCGGTAGCGAGACCGGGACCGATACCGATACCGGGAGCTTTGTGACTCTTTGCGTACCACTCGCGCCTGCATACAAATAGTGTTTGTATTGCTGACTTTACAGATGTGAGGCTTACTTTGTACAAGCTGTTTTAATAAAATAAAATGGCAGATGTTACATCACATTTGGTAATAATAATTAATAATAATTTTATAATAATAATTTATTAACACACACACAAGTTAGTAAGAAAATAAAGAAATCAACAATTAGAGTAAGACAGACAGTACACAATAGAAGTGGCCGTGGGCCCCAAACTAGGCGTAGCCTGTATCTTGGTGGCCCAGGTGATTATCAGTTTTTATGCGACAGTACAATTTCGCACAAAGGAAATAACAGATAGAAATTAATACAATATAGAGTAATAGAGTTACAACAAGAATCAAGAAAGAAATGCAGAATTACAAACAGTTAAAATCAATTTAAAATTAAAATATTACATTAAAATATTAATATTACATTACATTAAAATTCGGTTAAAAAAAAAACAGAAATCTAATCAAATTATAAAGAGAAAAAAAAAAACTATAAAATCTATGTCAAAATCAAACAAACAAACAATAAAAAAAAAAAATATTAAATTGACAAAATAAAATAAATGAAAGTCAATTAATAAATAAAAATAAAAATCAAATAAAATTAAAATTACATGTCAGAACTTTGAAAATAAGAACTATTTATTGAAGTAAGTGGCATGTGTGTCAGTGTGAGTGTTTAGCCGAAGTAAGTATGTATAGGTGTTTGTGTACTTGTGTGTGTTCAGATATTGATCATTTCAATGGACAAATTAAATTTTCAGTTTGGTCATACGTTAGGTCTTGCAACCATCTCTTTAACACTTTCTTGGCTTCAAATGTATTCCCAGGGACCCGTATAGATTTATTAATGGTGTTGAAGACTCTGGTTGGGAGAAAAAGTGAAAACCGAGTGGCAAAAATTGTTCTAACTCTTGGGATCGGTAGGCTGTCAGCTCCTACCCTACCTCTCCGGGTGTAAGTGAACTGCCTTCCCAACAGTGCAACCAGATTTAGTAAAGACCTTAAAATATACAGTTGACGAACACGCAGAACGCCCGCTTCCTTATAGAGTTCGTCAGTTGGAAAGCGCCGCGGCTTTCCCAAGAAGACTTTTAGGACAGCCCGCTGAGCACGTTCAAGTTCAAGCAAATGTGACTTGGCCGCGCTTCCCCAGACCCCAACACAGTACTGTAGTAGCGGCTGACATAGAGCCAGGTAGACCTTTCTGCATAAATCCTTCGAGGCACAACCTCGTAGTGATTTCATGATATAGATGAATTTTCGAATTCTTTTAGATAGAAGAGAGATATGCTCACGAAAGGTCAGATTTTGGTCAACCATAATGCCCAAGTATTTAGTTGATTTAACTCGGTTAATGACACCACAGTTGCATCCAGAGTCTTGACAATGGACACTGTGAATTTTTATTTGGTCAATGTCAGGACAGCGGGAACGGCTGGTATGGAAGGTGATAAAGTGGGTTTTATCGATGTTTAGGGTAAGGAGATTTCTGTCTAGCCAGTCCGCTATTGTGCGCATGCCATTCTCTGCAGCGTTCATAGCATCCCTCCACGTATCGCCATGGAATATGATAGCGGTGTCATCTGCATAGCAAATCATATCAGACTGTGGGATGATTTGTCTGAGCAGGTCATCCACGTATATTGTAAACAATGTAGGCCCCAAGACACTGCCCTGCGGCACACCAAAAACAACCGGAAGGCTCTCACTGACAACATCCCCGATCACAACAAACTGCTGTCTGTCGGATAAATAGGAACGGAACCAGTCCCAAGCGATTCCCCTTACGCCAAAACATTCTAACTTTTTGAGTAGCATTTGAGTAGAGACTGTGTCAAATGCTTTGGCCAGATCAAGGAATACACCAATCGACTGACTACCCCCATCAATTCTGGAGGATATGATATCAGCAAGAAGCCCAACGGCCTGCTCCGTTGACCTGCCCTGTCTGAATCCATACTGGCGCCCGGACAGCAAACTGTGCTTTTCCAGAAAACTGATGAGGCGGTTATTCACTAGTTTTTCCAAGATTTTTGAAGTGACAGACAACAAAGATATAGGCCTGTAGTTGTCCGGACAGTCTTTGGCACCTTTCTTGTGAATAGGCGCAACAGCAGCCACTCTCCAGGAGGCAGGAAAGGAGCCCGTTAACATACTCAAATTACATATATGCGTTAAGGGTTCTAGAATAGATGATTTGATATGTTTGAGTAGGAGTGGGCGGATTCCGTCAGATCCAGGAGCACTGTCGTCTCTCAGGTCAGTAATGATACGATCTATTTCTTGTTCGTTTGTGGGGTGCAGGAACAGAGAGTCCCTGGATCGATTCTCAAGTTTAGCATCTCTACAAAGTTTGCTCTCCGTAGTCTGGAGTTTGTCTAAAATATTGAGAGCTAAGCGCTTACCAACTGAAACAAAATGACGGTTGCAGTTATCGATAGAAGACGAAGTATCCGATCCGGGCTTGAGTAATGAACTGCTGTCGTTGTTTTTTTTTGGAAAATCACAAACATCTTTTATGACCTTCCAGAGCTTTTTGGGCTGAGCGTTGTGTTTTTCCAGTTCCCTGCTCTCGTACTCTATCTTCCGCTTGTGAAGAATGCCTTTGCAAAAGTTTCTGTAACGAGCATATATTCGTTTCAACTCATGGTTAAGAGGCTGCATTTTTACTTGAGCATGCAATGAATCCCGATGTCGCATGCACCGCATCAGGCCAGGGGTTACCCAGGGTTTCAAGTTAAATTTAGACCGACTCATTTTGACTTTCTGTGTGTGTTTTTCTATAGTGTTCGACAATATTTTATTGAAAACTGACACCGCCTCACCAACTTCAGTTTTGGATAGTACTTCAGCCCAGTTAACGCAACCAATCTCGACAGCAATCTTAGGATAATCTGCTATAAGCCTTAACCGGTTGCGCGGTGGACCGTTAACTTTTAGTTGGTTTGTGCCTAAAATTATCAGGTCATGGTCGGTTATTGACGATTTGCAGACAATGCCCTGCGTTGAGCTTGTGCCTTTGTTTTTGATAAAAGCATGGTCCAAGCAAGCTTTGCCCCTGGTAGGTGCAGTGATGCCTGGAAGCAGTCCGTGCTCCGACAACAAACACTGATAGGCGATATGAGAGACGTTGGGGGAACTGTCAAGAAGGTCAATGTTCATATCACCCGTCACAATCACGCACGGACAGTCATTAAGTCTGGACAGCGATTGATCTAAAGAGTTCAAAAATCTGTCGATGTTACCGAAAGAGGGAGAGCGGTAAATCCCGAGAACTGTAATATTTTTATTAATTTTGGTTACGAGACAGTTGGCATCATCGAACTCAGGTTTAACAACAGAAACCGGCCAGGTGTCCTTCACGTAAACAGTTACGCCGCCACTCTTGTTAATAACTTTACGAGTGTAAAAGCAGTTATATCCCGGTAACTGATTAATTAAGGAATTATCGTTTATCCAGCATTCCGTTAACACTATCACATCAAAATGGGAGTCGAGCCGATGTAGCACTGTTACTAGTTCCGGGAAGTTTTTGTGTGAGCTCCTTATGTTGCAAGTTAACACTTTAAAATCATGTTTTGCTAACATACCCCGACATAACTCTGGTTCATCAATGATACGGCAAGGCAACGTAAGAGTGTCGTCTATATCATCTGATAAGTCTACTTTATCCATTATCTAAGGAGGCTGTAGTGAGACGAAGGAGTGAATTAAAAATATTTATTGCCGCTTTAACGTCTGTGGAAAGGGATTGGCTGGGTCGGCCTATAAGTTCGGAGCTAGGTTTATTATGTGACTGGTACAAATGGGCCACAAGGTGAGTGTTCAAATTAAAGTTTTGGTGGTAATGTGACAGGGCGTATAAACCATATATTTTATACTTTAGGGTTGGGTTTTTAAGTGGCATAATCAGCAAGTCTGTACATGTATAGAGTTTGTAGTTTAAAAAGTCCTGACAGGTCGCAGTACAATAATTATGATACACTTTAACAAATGAAAAATTATGGTATATTATATCAAGAGTGCAGTGTTTAATTACATAATAGACTACACATACATAACCAAAAAAGGTGACAATAACATAACACATATAGCGAAGGCTTTTGCCAAGATATTTTTTAATTAGTAGCAACAGGAAAGGGCTGTAGATTAATGGGTGTGGCACCAAAAAAGTTATCCAGGTCTCGAAAGTTTTTGATTTGTATTGCTGACTTCCCCTCAACCTGACGAACGAATATTTGGCCTCTGCTCGTCCAGCAATATTTAAAGCCAGCGTTTTTAGCTCGGGTTCTCGCTTCACGAAATATAATACGATTTTCTTTTGTGAGATGCTCATTTACAAAAATTTTTCTAACCGGGCCCTGGATTTCAATGTCCTGGGATGATAGATTTCGCCTGGTTTTAAATGCTTTTATCACTTCATCCTTTTTTGAACGTCGTAGAAGTTTAACAATAATCGGCCGGGAGAAATTAGAATCCGAGTTGGGCGCTGGAGATTTTTTTGAACCAGCACGGGCAACCCAGTCGATATCATCTAAAGTTAGATTAACACCAACCTTAGTAGCCGTCAGCAGTGCGATGTGATGGAGATTTTCATTTAAAGTTTCGCCTACTCCAATGATCTCGATTTCATTTCTCATGCCAGCCTGCATCTGCTGGTTCAGTTGCTCCTTTAGTGAGCAAATTGTCTCACTGGTCGCAGCCACTTGAGTGGACTTCAGCTCCAACGACACGATACGCTCCTCGAAGTTGTCAAGCCGGGCATTGCATTTATCCACACCATCGAACAATTTATCTAGAGTGGACTTGACTTCAGCCATATCCGAGCGCATGAGACGTATTTCTGTGACCAGCTCGGAGAGTGTCACTGTGCTGTCAAGATCATCCCGGCTAGGCGATCTAACAGCCACGCGTTTGCATGCTCGAGATTGCGTATTAACGTGCAAGACGTCGAACTCGACATTCGAAGCGGATGAACGAACAGGTGTGTTGTTGTTGTCAGCGCGAGGCGTATTAGAGCGACAGGAAGGACACAGCCAGTTAGCGTTTTGCTTTGTGGAGTCGTGGATCGTCGCATTTACACAAATCTGGTGGTAATTTGATTTACACTGAGTACAGCTTATAGATCTGTTAGTGGTTATATCCTGTTTACAAGCAGCACAAACAGTATTCATTTTAAACAAAAGCAAAATAACGGCTAATTACGTAGACAAAAACTATGACTCAGTCTGCAGCGCTGAGCGCGGCGAGACACGCGCAGTTCGTATGTAGGCGCGTGATATGTGAGCGAGCAGCGAAGCAATAGTTTGCACGCGTAGGAGCAACAGCGACAGCGATAGTGTAGCAGGTAGACCGGTCGGCGCATGCGGTGACTCACCCACTCGTAGCAAGCAGCTGATCCGTGTTTATTTAATTTTGGTTCAAATTAACACTGTGATATCTTCGTCAATATGCGACCAATTTTTTTGGTATGCAAACAAAGAGGAAAACTTCCGACGAATACGTGTGCTACGAAAAATCAAATAAGGCATGGTTCCAATTCTAACATTATTTTTGTGAAATAATTCCTCCCATGCCATTTCTCTATTACAAGGTACGTAAAACACAACTGACGAAAATGTGAATATTGTAAATACTTCTACAAAACCTGTTAGAGAATAACAACAGGAAAGATGGGTACGACGTTCTATTGTGTCGTTCAGAATAGTACCTACATTCCGTACTAAAGACTAATATTTAAGTTAATAACAAAAACTTAGATAACAGTAATACCTAGTACCAGGATTTAATATAAGTTAGAAGTTGTTCTTACATACGTACTTAATGCTTGAGTCGTCGTGAGCCACATTTCCCCCATCAACGAACAGCTCGTGTATAAACTGAGGAACAAAGTTCAGGCGCGTAGATCTTGCAGAGAACACTCTACAGGAAGGTTCCCTTCGTTAGTCGTACCTGGACTTGGCGTCACAGCCTTAAGGACACGTAGACGAGGAACATTTTTTATCTATGTTCAGATCATAAAGGTAATTTGAGATAACTGCAATGTTCTAAAACTACTTCAGATTATTCTTGGCACCTGTTTAAAAATATCGTACACTAAGATAGTAGGCAAATATTTAGTCTGGTCATAAGCATATTCTTTTGAAGATATTTTGTTTCAATCTTTTCTCAAGTCGCTTAGTCAATATCTCGGTATATTAAAATGACATGTAGACGAAATGAAACATCCATATATAACCTACTGGATGTGTTTATTAGTTGAAAGGAGAAATTACTGCTACGAGCTGGAATCAAATCCAAGCAGGTATCGAAAATGCCTAAGTGTGATAAAACCAAAGCTCTTCCTGGGGACTGAGCCAAAACCTCATGCTCAGCAGACCCACGAGTGTGACGGGTTGTGAAGGGTGGTTTATTATTACCAGGAAGCACGTAAACATTTCCTGTTTTAATATCTCAGAAGTACACACCGGTGGAGGTAGCAGCGAGTGCGCCGCGCCGCAGGCCGCGCTCGGCTGCGCCGCTGTAAATCAGCGCCGCGCCACAGGCCGTAACTCTCGCTGTAACTCACGCGCTCACCTGCCGGCACACTTTCCTTACTTTACTTTACAAGTCAACTCGCTACTCACGGAGACTTGACAAGTTTTCGCTTCATATTAAACCGCAGTTTGCCGCTCGTGCTGGTGTTTAAACCGACAAAGCTCGTAATTATGGGACTGGAACTTCGTTTATATATACCTGGTGGTGATTATCAAGCGGATAGACATTAGACAGCACACCCTAAAAATGTATGCACATATGTCAGTGTAACCTTCTAACAAACTGAAGCTTGCATGGCAGCAGAAACAGACATGACGATGACTACGTAAAGTAAAGGAATACGTAGCACGTAACAATAAAACAGGCATCGCTTAATACGGCAGTAAAGAACGTAAAACTTTCCGTCATAAGGAGATGTATGTCTCAGCTCGGGTAACGAACCAAATCTTAGACGAACTTGAACGTGAACACGTTCAAAAGATTATGTCAACGAATAAACTTATTACGTGTTTTGCCTAAAATGATTTAAGGAAGGAAGACACGATTACTTTCCGCCTTTACAACTCATCCTGATTACAAAGTTCCTTCTTTTTGACATTAACATGTAAATTATGAAACATCAAAATAACAACCTTCATTTACCGAGTGAAATCCGCCTCGCTCACACACACACACACACTTACTTTGAGAAACCCCTTCAAGCTTCTCTGTACATAAATAATTTACGAAGTCACTTAAGGCAATGTCGGCTTACCTTTAAACAATATACATACTTGTGCGGCAAATCTAAATCGTGTTAGAAGTTACGGGAGACGGGCAGGGTGCCACTTACCATCCATCTTGACCCTAACAGCGGTCCTGGCGTACGTCACTACACGAGCGCCACGAGCGCAGCACGAGATACGAGCGCGAGACGACACCTTGCGCCGCGGAGCCACACGGACACGGAGTACGTGGTGTACAGAAGGTCCATAGCGTACCTAGAATGGATAGAAACTACACCCAAGTTTCCCACAGATTCCAAGCGCGTGAACCTCATAAACCATTTCAAAAAGGGAGGTTATTATTTATTTGGGACAAAGAAACAGCTTTTACATTACGGCACATATTAGCAGTGTGATCTCCTTCTACCTCCGCCTCTTTTTCAGCTCAGTGGTTGCATCAACTCCCACCAAACGTACCAGAGGCAAAAGATAGTTCAGTTCGACTTACAGACTTACAACTTATCAAGTTTTTTTTTATTTATTTATTAATCACATTTTGTTACATAGTAAGTTTTAACATAACATCTGCCAAACTGCAAATCAGTTTACCGCATGGCGACGATGGAGTTCTGTGTGAGTTTTCTGCAGCTGTCTATTCCGTGGCACTTCCAAAACTGTTTAGATACGGGCAAGTGCTGTGTACTGAAGTCGAAAGCTATCTCAAAATGTTAATAGCGCTATAAAGTTGCTTCTTTGAGCTAGCCGCGCCCGCCGAGCTCGCTTGTGACGCTTTGTTTGACGATGATGACGTGATGTGTTTGTGGAGAGGGGACGCGGCTGCCGTCCAATGAATACGCGGGAAACATTCATCAAATATTGATGACTGGCATATTCAGGAATGATGTTCATGTTCATATCCATCAAATACATTCGTATCCAACAAATAAAATCTAAAAACGAATGTTATGGAATCATTGTTTCTCTTGTTTGTTGCGAAAAGCGATTTCAATAAATTCAGTTCGTGTTGAGACATTCCAGTGACACGAGGCGAGGATAGGCAGTAACATAACCGTTACAGCGTCGTACTTGTCCGGTGCAGCCTCTGTAAAACAGTTATGCAAAGTAGTGCGGCTCGTACAAAAGGAAGGTAAACAATTTTGCATATTTCAGGAAAATCGTCTCGTTCGAGGGATGCTCACAGTGTAGAATTTCCACAGTCCACTGGATCTGTGGGATGGAAGCGACGTCTAACGATCCTTTATGTGAGCCTCACATAAAAGCATGTAAGAATACAGCCTCTATCCTCTTAAGTGCTTGTCTGGGAAACTAAGTACGTTGAGAAGCTTGGCGTGCTAAGTAGGTCGCTTATTGTAAAGTAACTAATGTTTTTACCAAAGTACCAAAAATATCCAATCTCCTTAGTATTAAAAATGCCATATATTTATGGAAGCCTTTCTCAGTACATTACCCCGACGGCGTGGGGGAGTAATCGCTCGTCTGTTCAGCGCCCCGTTACATGGCGTCGACATGTTCTAAAATAATCAACGTTTTGTGCCGACATTATGGCTATAAAACTGGTTGCCTTTTAATATTAATAAGTTAGGCTGCGGCCCTCCCTACCACGCCGCAGAGTAGAGAGATGACAGTAGCCTAACTTTAAGCAAATGACGTTTCTAAGCGTCACTGTAATATTTTCGTGGCAGAATAACGACTGAAGACAGGCTCAAGCACCTATAAACTAACTTCCGGCTCTGATGTAAACGTTCGTACTGCACCTAACTTTTCCTCTTGACTACCTTTCAATAACGTCTTTACTAGTAAGTAGTGATTCTTCTGCTCGCGTTGGTTCTGTGATAAGCCGGTGGAGATAAAATCTGAATATTATCAGGTCGGCGTCTTCCGATCACTTACACGCACTGCCGACGACGAATACTAAACGACCTCATTATACACCAGTAATTAAGAACCGAGTCTACGGCGGATTTTAATCTAAATTGTTTGATATTTAACGACGAAAAGTAGGAATTTATGAATTACATCGATACCTATGTGAAAAAAAGGAATTTCGTTTGAAGCCTAAATATAAAACTCCTGTGTTCTTCAGTGATTGTGTCACTACTGTATCCCTTTAATGCTTGAGCAGAGGTAAATGCTAGATGATATTTATTGGCAATTATGTTTTAAAAATACTTTGGTATGTCAATTTTTTCTTCAAACTCTACCGTGAGAAAAAACACTGAACAGACTCAGAGGTCAAAGTCTCTTTTAAAGTCCATACAGTAAACATATAATGGTCAAATGATATGAGAACCATACAAACTAGTGTGCGAAATGTGATGCGAAAGAACCACACAGATTTGAACTGTGCACGGTGGTGCAGAACCACACAGATTTGAAAGTTGCACCTGTAATACACTCGCATAATTATCTCAATCCATTGAAGAAGAAATAATATACAGTGGGTTCCAGTAGACAGGAAGACTCGCCTCACGTTGCCGAACTAATACATCAAGTTTATCCGTGTTCGAGCATAAAATCGATCCTTGAAGCATTGTCCTCGACGTTTGACAAGCAATTTATCATCAGCCGGAAGACATCCACTTCCGAACATTAGCTGTAGGGTTATCCACGTAAGTGTTATACCCGCTGGAAGACAACGGTAACACGGCCATTCGCCACCTCGGAGTATTACACTAAGTACCTCCGCTACCTTCTACTGAGTGTAGGGATGTTGACTACGACATTACCTTAGGATCTTACTTACCCTACAGTCGCATAAAAAGTAATGTGAAAAACTTTTTTGCATAAAAGTACTTCAAAAACAAACGTGGTATTTTTTTTCCACATTCCCACTGCTAAAACTAAATAGGGAGCAAGTTCTCTGTTAACATTTTTTTGAGATGAGTAATCCTCAGTAGACTTCTACTGCTCTAGTGTGGAGCAAGAGGAAGTGGCAGACTTTTACTGACTAAAACCCACCTGTGTCCATCAGTTGCCTGTAGCTTACTCTTTCAAACGTTCCCGTAGCCCTAGCAGGCAACGGCCCTCCTGAGCCCCCTTCAGTTTTGCTGACAACTTTCTGGGGCGTAAGTGGAACACCGCGCGTCTTATACCTTGATTTGGTCAAAACCGGATGACCAGATGGAGAGCCACCCATCGCTTGCAGTCCGCAAGCCCGAACTGAATGTTATGAAATGGTGTTAACAAATAAACAGACATGCGATTGCAGCTATTTCGGAAGATTTGCTATCATTTATTGAAGTGTTCATGGTCAATATCCGAAGTTCTTCATTAGATCTTCACAAAAAAAAATTATTACAATCGGTTCACATTTGGCCATGCGCAGACTGCTAAATATTTGTGAAAAGTATGCATGCACCCACGGACTCAGATATAATGTAAAGAAGAGTGAAGTGATGGTGTTTAAGGCTGGTAAGAAATCCTATGCTAATGTGCCACCCTTGTATCTTTGTGGTGCCACCTTAAACAGAGTGTGTAATTTTAAGTATCTGGGTCACTGGGTGTCGGAGGATCTATGTGACAACATTGATTTGGAGAGGGAGCGCAGGGCCCTGTGTGTGCGCTGTAACATGCTGGCCCGCAGGTTTGCACGGTGTACTGAACAAGTTAAACTGACATTATTTAAAGCCTTCTGTCAATCCTTTTACACCTGCAGCCTGTGGACTAAGTACACGCAGCGTGCTTACAGTGCTCTGCGTGTACAATATAATAACGCATTCAGGATACTGTTTGGGCTGCCGCGCCACTGCAGCGCTTCAGCAATGTTTGCGGAGAAAAGCGTGGATGGTTTTCACGCCATCATGCGAAAGCGTTGTGCTTCTGTGATGGAGCGCATGCGGGTCAGCTCGAACAGCCTTCTGAGTGTGTTCGTGGGACGCTGGGAATCGCCGATGTGGCAGCACTGGATGCGACTACACACTGAGGGTGGTCGCGTCCAGGGCCTGGCATAGACTGGTGCTACTGTGCAGTGCCGCTTTGAGTGTGTTTGTGTGTTTTTGTATATACTAACAATAGCTTTATAAGGTTTCTTGTGTTACTAACAATATATGGACTTTTGTCTGAAATAAATGTCATATTATTATTATTATTCCTTTATTATCTATTTTAACATATTAATTACATTTTTAAATATTCCTTAAATAAAAAAAATATTTAAAAAAAAAAACATTTAAAAATATAAAAAATAGTGTCCCACCGGTATCGGGAATAGGGTCCAAGCTACCGGCGGTCAGGGCTCCAGAGAAAGGAACCTCCTGACTATACGGGCCGTGTCCAGAAGTACCGCTTTCTGAATCAAGCCCTTGATCCAGCCGCCTAACGAGAGCCTCCTAAGGTGTTGGTCGAGGCTCTTGGCAATTAAGCCATTGGCTGAAACGACTATCGGTACAATAATTGCTGAATCCAATTCCCACATGTCGACAACCTCGCGAGCCAAGTCAATATACTTGATTTGTTTATCTTTCTCGGCTTTCGCGAGGTTCTCGTCATGCGGAACGGATATGTCAACAATCATTGCACGCCTCTCGCTTCGGTCCACCACCACTATATCAGGTTTATTGGCTACAATAGTCCTGTCAGTGATGATGGACCGGTCCCAGTACAACGTGATATCGCCACTATCGAGAACTGGGTCGGGCACATACCTGTAGTATGGCACCTCCGATTCCACAAGAGAGTACTTCAGAGCAAGTTGCTGATGGATAATCCTGGCTACAAGGTTGTGTCTATGCAAGTATTCTCCGTTAGCTAGACGAGAACAACCAGAGATAATGTGGCGGATTGATTCACCCGGTCGGTGACATGCCCGACATATGTCAACCGTGCCGTCCTTCACAATAAATCTCCGGTAGTTATTCGTCATGATAACTTCGTCCATAATTGCACATACAAAACCTTCGGTTTCCCCAAAGAGGTCACCGACGCGCAGCCAGGCTACGGACGCTAGTTGGTCTACATCGGGCCCATGAAGGGCCCGGAAAAAGCGTCCGTGAAGTTCCTTACTCTGCCATACTTCCCTGCGTACGTTAGTGTCAAGCACTACAGGTTTGCGCCAGTTCTCGTTAGCCAAGGAGAGCGGGGTGAGTCCCTTGTCCACTGCTACTACATCCCGATGCATACCCCCGTCGGCGGCTAGGAAGTATTCCCTGAGACTGCATACCTCGCGATTGTGCAGGGACTTAGCATTTAAAAAGCCTCGACCCCCACACTTCCGCGGGATATACAGTCTCATTGCCGACGACCGAGGGTGATGCATTCGATATGCAGTCAGCAGTGTACGAACTCTCCTATCCAGGGCGTCAAGTTCCGTTTGAGTCCATTTGAGTACACCGAAAGCGTACATCAATACCGGCATGACCCAACCGTTGAAGGCACGCACCTTGTTTCCACCTGACAGAAGGCTGTTAAGTACCTTCTTCAGGCGGCCAAAGAAGCGCTCCCTCAACGATTGCTTCATGTCAGTGGCATTGATGCCTAACGCTTCCGACATACCCAAATACTTGTAGGTTTCGGTTGGAGAGAGGGATCTCAGGTGTATGGAATCCGAGAGTTGGATACCCACGGATTCCACAATCTCCCCTCGCTTTATATGCATGACCGCACATTTGTCCACACCAAACTCCATCCTGATGGCACTACTGAAGGTTTCCGTTACCTTCAGTAGCTCCATCAGTTGCAGATTGTTGGGGGCAAAGAGCTTCAAGTCATCCATATAAAGAAGGTGAGATATAACCTGACCACCTCTCTTCAACCGATAGCCTAGTCCTGAATTCTCCAGCAATGTGCTCAGAGGATTCAAAGCTAGGCAGAACCAAAGCGGACTCAAACTGTCACCCTGGAATATACCTCGCTCAATCCTTACCGGTTCGCTGTTCCTCTGGATATTTCGACATCCTGGATAGCGAAGGACCGTCCTCCATTGCCTCATACATGACATCAGGAAGGTGCGAAGAGTTGCATCAACTTTATACAACTCCAGCACCCTCATGAGCCATGTATGAGGAACTGAGTCATAGGCCTTCTTATAGTCTATCCAACATGTCGACAGATCCTTTCGGGAACGCCGAACCTGTTGGCTAATGGCCATATCGATGAGGAGTAGCTCCTTCGTACCGCGGGACCCATTCCTACATCCATTTTGAGAGGCAGACATGATAGTGTTATTATCAACATGGTGGTTAATCTTTGCTCTCAAAATGGATGTAAGAACCTTATAAACTGTCGGCAGACACGTAATCGGCCGATAGTTTTTGGGTTCCGCGGTGCTACCGGATTTGTGGAGCAGGTGGGTAACTCCTGTTGTAAGAAACTCGGGTAGCGAGCCAGACTCTAAGGCGGCCTGATACTGAGATGCCAAACGAGCGTGCGACCTTTGCAACCACTTTATCCAGAAGTTGTGCAGTCCGTCCGGCCCTGGAGATTTCCAATTAGGCAACGGACGGACTGCACGGGCCACATCTTGGGGGCTGATAGTGATTGCCCCCATTTCTGGTATCGATTCGCACGCTCGTTCGACCTCTCGAGTCCAACTACCTTCAGTATGACTGACAGGCACCGACCAGATGTTGCGCCAGAACGAACACATGGCGTCATCATCCGGAAGGCGCGTGTCAGTCACACCTTGGTCCGGTCGCTCCCAAGCCCTGTATACCCACCTTTCATTACTCCGGAATGTGCTATTCTGGATGTACCGTTCAACCCGCCGCTTATACCTTCGTATACGGTTTGCCCATGCATACACCTTCTGCTTCAGGAAGTCGATGCGCTCTGTGACACGGGACATATAGTCTCGGGGGCTGATGTCAGTCCCCGAAAACGCCCGCCTCACAAAGCGCATCACTCGTGGGCGAGTGTTACCCTCCCTGAAGCAGATTAGTTTGCCAATGAGTACTCTGGCCCCACCAATACGACGCTCGATCCTACACTGCCAGGCCGGCACAGCTGGTTTTGGTCGTGTAGCTACGTCACTGTTCGGAAATTTGACGTGAGCTACACGACATGCCGCTACGGCCGCGCAGTACATGATCGAGTGTGTATCGGTGAGATCTTCGCAGTCATCAAAATAGTTTGACAACTGCGAATCCAGAGCAGCCACCAGCGCCTTATTCTTATTATGCATGGGCAAACGAGGTAAACGCGGCCTAAGCTCAAGCGGCATGTTGCGATACTCCCGAATAGCACACTCCAAAGCACTCCTCAGTTCATTATTGCACTGGGTACTTACGTTAGTGACCGTATCAGTACTCACCTCGTCAGTGTTAAGGGACATGTGGCTGGACTGTGGCACCACAACTGGTACCACAGGTTGCGTCGGAGGGGTAATGACACGGTCACTCATTTCCGTTCGGAGGCGATCAAGTACAGTATCGTCCAACATATGATTACGTTGGATGACCCGCACCTGATCCGATAGTCGTTGTGCCGAAACGTTGACGGCTGGCTCAAGCACCTGAAACAAAGAGAGCATCCGAACACGGTACGCGGTCAGATTGTTTCCTCCCTCTGTAGCCCCATAGTATGCGCGCATGACGTTTTCATTAGTCGATTGCGTCCATCGCATGCGCGGCACACTTCCGCCGGCAGCTGGGACCCTATCAGAGACCGGTGGGCCTCGAGGTCCTAAGCACGCTGGCGGCCGGCGTCCTCCCCGACGACGCGCAGGTGGTGGTGTCGTCGGCGGCGAGTAGTACTCGTCGCTCGAGCTCGACGCAGCTGCCACGGCCGGTGTCACAGCTCTCACCGTGAGGCTGGGTTCCGGCGGCGGCGAGGCGGAGCTGAGCGACGAGGCCGGAGGTGGTGGGCGTGCACGTCGTGCGGCAGCTCTTGTCAACATTATTGTTTTAGCATTGTTGTCGTTTTTATCGCATCAATTTACAATGTGTGACATGAAATGTCATCTGTCTGGTTTTAAATTTTGTTTTCTTTTCATGTTTTGGGCTTTATTGGTGGAAGAGGAGTTTATATTTGGTTTATTGCTTATTTTGTAGACTTATGGAATAAAAATTTGCAGATTTGCGGTACCGAAAATTAAATTACCGTATTAAAATTTGCATGAACGACACAGCACTTTTGACATCTAGTTATTATTATTATTATTGGCAAAGAGATCGCTGAAAAAGATTTAAAAAAATCAAACGTATTGAGAACCTCCTCTGTTTTGGAAATCGGTTAAAAACCGCCACTTATTTATAATAGACTAGTTGACCCGTTGTTGTCGAATCGCCAGACTGTAATAACTGCACTCTGGCCATATAATATATTTTTTTTTATTTCATTTACTTTTTATGTACATACCTACAACAAAAAAGTGGTTGGAAAAAATAGTTTTTTTAATATCGTGTATAGGTACCGGCACGAATCTTGAGCGCTCGGCGTCAGAGTGATCGCTTTGCGCATTCCATACATTGGCGAGCCAATCGTCGTCGTTGTTAGATACATGCAGCAAGCGCAGGGAATAAGTCACGAGTGACGTCTATGACACGATGGCGCGGCGAGCCAATCACTGACGCTCCCCGCCCCCGCATCTCACTACACACCACAAAATATGCTTGATTTCTATTATATTTATATTTGATTTCTACGCAAGTGAAAGTCAGCGCTCAAGATTCGTGCCGGTACTTATACTGATTTAATGTTATATATGATTTTTTTTTTTTCGGTGGGAAAAATCATCTTATGACAACCCCCGCTCTTGGGCGGAGCGGGAGATAGTGTCAGCCTCTTACTGACTAAAAAAACCCACCCCGTTCCTTCTAGCCTTCGTACCGGGTCTCGAGCGCCCTTTCGGATAACCCTGGCCCCAGTAGGCTTCGACCCGGCTGGGTCCCTGCTGTATGTTATATATGATGATGATGGAACCAATAATGGTAACATTGAAAATATTGTCTGAAGATAAAACTTGTCAATAAATCATATTATTTTTTTACGTACATTTACTTGTTTACCTAAATGAATAAAAGTATTTACAATCTTTCCGGAAAATCGCACCATAAGGCTCAACAACAAGCCGAAGCACCCTCTCCCCACGGAGGCTTCAGCATCACGAAGCTTCTCACAAACATGGTGGAGTAACCTCGTAGTCGTACCCTCACACAACGCGGAGGATACAATTAGCCACTAATTAGCGTCTCAGACGAGGCGGAGACGAGCGGGCTGCGCAGGATGCGACTTGTTCGGGAATTACACTTAGGAGTAACACATTACATGGATACACACAAGTTGAAATTTTTTATGATGAAACTAGCTGCAGCCAGCGGCTTCACTCGCGTGAAATTGGGTTTTTCCATACAAACTTTGGGGAATGAATTTTGGAAAATCCTTTGTTAGTGCTCACCTACGTCAAAGGAAGCTTTGTGTAGAACTTCACGCTCCTGGTCCCAGTAGTGTTGGCTGTGCGGTGACATGTCAGTCAGTCAGTTTCTCCTTTTATATATATAGATAGATAAGGACATTTTTATGTCTAAGCAAGAACAGTTACGAGTACCTTTCTGTTTCCTTTAAATAAATATTTCGATGGCACAACCCTGTTATTTGCCACAGTTCTAGTGCCACAGTAACTCTTTCAAACGTATCTGATGGCCATTAATGGTCAGACTAAAATCTGTTTACGATTCGATAGTAATTAGAGTAGCAGCTATACTTCATTGAGGATCACAAACATGAGGTTCAGTTATGATCAGACGACGGAATTAGGTACAGTCATTTATGTACTTGCATCGAATTGTTGATATTAATATGGGTCTTTCTGAGATTTCTATAGATTAGATAAGACAAATAAACCATATCAGTATTTTTAATTAAAAAAGATACGTCAATTGAAATCAGGTACAAATATATATTCACTTTCTCCTCCTCGTCATTAATGCAGGAACAAACTTTTTCTGCTATATTCCTGATTATTATTATTTAGTCCACACTGTCTTACTGCTGGGCAAAGGCCTCCCTCCATTCCTTCCAACGATCACGGTTCCTCGCTTTCTCATTCCAGTTCTTAAGGATCCAAGCCATCCAGGTCATCCCGCCATCTCCTTCGTGGTCTGCCTCGGCCCCGCGTTGCTGTGTCCGGGCACCAATCCAGCGTTTTACGCGCCCACAGCCGTTAGAGATGCGGCAGCCATGTCCTGCCTAGTCCCATTTAAGTTGGGCAGCCTTTTGAGCGGGAGCCACATCAACAATTTGCGTTTTGAAGCGCAATGTTGTGTGTCGAACATGATCTGTTAGTTTAACACCTAGTATATAAGGGTGTAAGGGACAGCCCTCCACAAACTTTAAGGGCTTGCTCAGTAGACGAAATTGAACAACCTTCCACAAAACGTTTTTTCAAGAAACGAAAAAAAAGTCCGCCTCACCATACACCATAAACTTGATTGGACAGTTTGTATGGAGAGGCCGTTTTTTTTTTCGTTTCCTGAAAAAAATTGTGCCTTACACCTTATATATATTTCTGATAATGTCATAAAAAATACATACATATAAAAAATCTCGATATTGGAGGCATATCCACTTTATTATTTCGCAGTATGAAATCAGTGTAAGTACATAAATAAATCTACCTAATTCCGACCTCTGGTTATGTCTGTAGGTCTACCAATATTTCTATGAGGTCTACTAATGCTTCACAGTACTACGGCGTCCCAAACAATGGCAGCTGTTTGGGAAATCGTTTATAAATTAATCACGAATTAATTTTATTTACAACTAAAATTACAGTAGCAAATAATAGCGGGGGTGACCGGCTCACCGGGACGGGATATTTGAACACCTTCGTTCATAAAGTGATTTCCTTGTATTAGTTTTGGTTCTGTGTGGGTGGACTGGCTATGTGGCATTTCCTAATGTTTGCCTTGTTATTGTGATGTTAAACCAATATTAGTTTTGTATTTTAACGAAATTGTCGCATTACTACGAAACTACATGAATTGATTTTTTTATTTGCTTATATTTATTAAAATTGGTTGAAAAGTTTTCATAATGTTGACCAATACGTATAGGTAAGTGTGATAACCTGCCTTATTGATAAAAGCTACGGGTGTATCTAGTCAAAATGATTTTAAAGATTAATGAAATATTATTTGGTCCTTGCCAATCCCAATGGAAGGCATGTAAACTGAAAAAAATTGCCCGCGTCTTCCAATGAACAACACAACAATATATGTAGAAGATTTTCTTGCATTGCCATCACTAACTCATGATTTTATACCATGGATAGAACCAACAAATCATACTATTTATCATATCCCAACATCATAGTATTTGCCAAGAACCACGAACTCTCTTAATGCTGAATCATAACGAGATTAGCAAGAAGCATGTTCCGCATCGAAGTGCTAAGTCGCCCTCTGGTTGGAATAGTACAAAAATAAAGAATCCGCAATCTATTCCGCGCCTGCAATCGTTTGCTTCGTGCTGAACTTATTTCAAATACTGTATATAGGACTGATTCTGGGTTCCGTACCTCAAAAGGAAAAAAGCAGAACCCTTACAGGATCACTTTATTGTTCGTCGGTCTGTCTGTCTGTCAAGAGCCTTTATCTCGGGTAGGTGTGGAGGTATTATGTAGAATTTAAAACCACAAACTCAAGTCGGCGGTTCCTTGAAGTTGTGAAAAAAATCAAACTTTTAAGTTAACGAAAAATACGACCGTTTACATCGCAAAAACGTATATTTCGACACTCTCACGGGAATCAAAGTTCACAGGCTACCTACTTCCTGTTGACCCAGAATCGTGAAATTTGGCATATAACAATGTCTTATAACACAGATATGGGAATAAATCTAAAAACAGTAAACTTTTTTTGCGATTCGACTCCGTTCGGGAATTGAACTATTTGGGTGAATTTCAACAAAAGCCATTTTTGTTTTATCATATTGGTGAACTTTTCAATTTTTAACTGTTTTGTATATTTTTCAGGTTCTATGTAATCTTTAGGATATTAAATACCCCCATTAGGACTAAAGAGAAAATTCAGTTTGAATTCTGGTTTCCACCGATATGACAAATCGGCACCGATTATTTTTTCTGTACACTGATATGATAATTTTATCCACCGAAATAATATAGATGTCCAGCGATATGATAATCTAGCCACCTTTAAATATCAAAACAGAAATAGTAAGACGACGCACAAACGAATACCATGGATCCAGTACATGATTCTGGACCCGCCGGTGGTGGAATTTTTCGTCGGTTTTCTCTGACGTGCTTGGTCGGTTTTTTGTGGTGTTGTGTAACGTTTTATCTAAGCCAAAAATAAAAAAAATAATCGAGCGTAACTGTCAAGCTATCAATAACATTTCTTTCAATTGACTAGTTGACGTTTATGTATTTGCCCTTGGGAAAAATAATTATGCTACAAATTATTACGCGCGAAAGTTTGTATGTTTAGGTTACTCTTTCACGCTACACTTATCCCAACCCGAAGCCAAATGACGTGCATGTGCAGTAATTTGGCTTCAGGTTGGGATAAATCCGGCTGCTTTTCGTCTAGCTAAACATTCTCAATTTTTCTTTAATGCTCTTAACACAAGATTACTTTTGATTTTAGCTTGTCTTATTCTTTCCAGCAACCTCTTTCTCTCTTTTTTCTCCTCCTCCTCCTTTAGTTTTGGCCTCGGCATTCTTAAACAAAATTAATCTATTATGATGTTTTCTTTTTATCTATTTATTATTTTGTTATTTATTATTATGTAATTACTATTTTTTACTTGAAAATATTTATTTTCTAGAGTATCCTTTAATGCGTTTAATTGCTCCGCCTCACGATCATCATTTCAGCCTATAAATAGACTTACATTACCGAATATAGACTTCCCCTAATGATATTTATGCATCTATTACTCAGTGATATCGTGGCAATAATTTTAGCAGTCTATGTAGGTAAGTATGTATGTATGTATGTATGTAATGTAGGCATGTGTTTGTATGTTCCATTGTTTCTTTGTATACTTAACGAAATGACATGGAATCTACCGATGTAATTATAGCGACTCACCGAGATGATAGAATGATCTACCGATATGATAAAGCAATCCACCGATGTGACAAAACTATGCGTTGGTCATAAATCAAAACACCGATATTAGATATAAGACACCGATTGATTTTTTCTTATCATTTCGGTGTAAAATTATCAAATTAGTGGTAATAAAGACCACCAATTACACCGATATTAGAACACCGTCGTGAGAAATAATACACTTTTTAGAAAATTAGAAAAAAATATATAATATCTAGGATAAAATCAATAACAGTCAAAGAAGCTAATTCACTTACTACCTCTTTTAGAATCAAACAACAATAATAAAACTACTTATTACACTAAAAAAATGCAATCACCGATAATATAAAATAATTGTCCGGGAGCAACTGAAATGGCGTACTTATGTTATTGGCCGGAATATGCAGCGATTTGAGACAAGTCTATCCTGACTGCGCACTAGCACACACTAACGAGGGTAATAAAGTTGAGGTGGGGACGCTGTCGGACTCGTCGATGTCAAGGTAGGTAATTATTTTTGTCCACCGATATGAGAACATTTCGCAGGACAAGTACGTTTGTGCCTCTCAGTAATAATATTCGTTAATTATGTAATAAAATATGCTATATATTAATTACAAAACTAATATTCTCTGAAATAGAATAAGTTTTATACTTAACTTACTTATTTTTATTAGTTTATGAGCTTGTTTGTTTGTAAAAAAAGTAGAGGGACAGCACCTATTTGAAAAAATAGAGGTTTATGTATTTATTTCTGCCTTTCTAGGCAAATTATATTTTTGCCACAAACCAATAACTACCTATTGAATACTAAAAAAAAAAATTCAGTACAATATTCCTTTATTCAAATACTAATTTCACCGAAGACAAAAAATAAGTCATTTGGGAAATTCACCAATTTACAGGTACGTTTGTACGGAGCTCTCAGTCATTTATCCAGTTTTTTTCAATCTTTACATAACTTATTTTTCTAGAAATAAAACGACGGATTGATAAGTTTTGTATCGGAAGTAAATAAGTATATCATTCTGCCAGCAGATGAAAGTTTTCTGTTTACTACAAACGTTTATAATAGTTAGAAAACTTTTTTAAGAAGTTTATACCTTATATATATTTTGAACACATTGTTAGGGTCGATAACTGTCTAATTGTCGACCATAAACAAATTCCAGTACTTACAGTCAACTAAACGTCAATAGATATTATAATAAATAACTAATTATTGCATTAAGGAAACCGGTCTTGTTCGCCAACTCGCTTTCACAAAACGCGCGAGTCCGGGCGAGCTGACACCTTCTGATCTCAGCTAACTATATGTTACAAATGACATCATGCTGATAAACCTAGTAAAGTTAAACTAATGCATTTCCAATGTCGGATGCTAGCTACTGAAAAGATCAAAACCCAAGATTACATAATATTTAGATCATAGCAGAACACTCAAGATTACGGTAATCTTGATTCTTTCTCTGTCTTTATTACTGGCAAAGTGGTACTTTATGTCATTAAATAGAGAGTTCCACTCTTTCAAATGGCTTATCTCAGCGTGAGATCATTAGAAGCAATAACAACAGTGACTGTTTTATTTGGTCTGTGGAACTAATCATCACTAAATTGAAAATCAAAACACTAAGTGAGGAGTGATTTTTCAAAAGGCCTTATTTCCATCAGAGCCAAATTTTCAGTAGAGCCAAATATCTGTGAGATATGCAAAGGTTGTACTATAACTTTTGAAAGTAGTCAAAATAAGTGTGCATTAGTTGTTCTGAACATATGGCATTTAAAAAAAATAGTTTTATATACTTGTATTGTTTTTATCTTAAATTAAATTTTGGAAATATGACCTTTTGTTTGCTACAACAGGAAATAAGGCCTTTTGTATAAAGTGAATAGGAAATATGCCCCTTTGTTGCACACCAATTTGGAAATAAGGCTTTTTGTACAATTCAGAATGAGTAGGTTAGGTAAAAAACAACTAGATAGCGGTGTTACTTAAAATATTAAAGAATTGTTGTTAGGAAATAAATTGTTTATTCACAAAATGAGACCATAACAAATTTAAATTCTAAGGTTCAACAAATCATCTGGTTCATTGCATTCACATGCAGGTCAGGTAGGATCATGCAGGTCATGCTCATCTTCCTGCAAAGGGCTTAGAACATCATCTAAAATATTTTTATACCAGCCCAGATTATCCATGTTTCTCCAGTCATCTCCAAATTGTTTTTTTAGTAGATTATCCACGTCATTCTTTTTCTAGCGCGAAAATAATTGCCAATGACAGTGACAGCTAAATGTCAAACAACTTTTTTTTCTGTGTATGATCGACGTGCAGCCTCAGTGTTACCATGCATTAAATTTTCAAACAGAACGCTTCAAATTCACCAAAAAAATAGGTTGTTTTCTTTGACCAATTTTAGCTAAATAGGAAATATGCCGTTTTGTATGAAATTTCTTAACACGGTTAAAAAACAAGCAGGAAATACGGCGTTTTGTTAATTTTCACACTGCCTGTCTACCTACGGGTGGAAATGTGCCAGTTTGTTTGACATTCTACTTTTGATGCGCCTTTTACTATAGGAAATAAGGCGTTCTGAACTAAGCAAATGCCAGTTCCAGTTGCGATTTTGACTAGACTTCACGATTCCGTCGAAATCTACATCAAAGTAAAAAATGGAAATAAGGCCTTTTGAAAAATCACTCCTCAAGTACCTTTAGATTTTCAGAAAAACCAAAAGAATGTTGGTAAGCAGCCTGCAGTCTGCAACTCAGGTACAAGAACAGGTACAAGGAAATCCCTGTTATATTTGTCGTCGGCACACAAATTAGTAGTCGACGGGCGACGTTTGGTCCACCCCGCCACCCTCTCCCCGCCCGCCCTGCCCTCCGCCCCGCCCGCGCCCTCCGATGTGCCAATTAACGTTGAACGGTGAAAAGATTTGCTTTTCCTTTAGATATTTGCAGGAGCAAGTTTTACAAGCCTACTGTTCGGATATCTTGGAATTAAATCTGCACAGTTTGTTTTTATTTGTGCTTCGTAAAAGGTTTGATGGCTGCGAAGTTTATAATTTGATTCCAGTCAGCGAAGCGACGAAATCTCCTTGAATCTTAATGAAAGTACTAAAAGAAAAGGGACAAAAGAATAATTCACCGAGAAAATGAAAGCGTTATTATGTTTAAAGCATCGTCGTAACTACGTCTGGCTACCTGCGGACATGATTACATCAGGAACCCTTCCGCAACTACGTCTTGCGACCTTTTCATTTTTTCATAAAACCGGGAGCATTTCTATTCCGTTGAACATAAAATACTGCTGAAGAATTCCGAATTCCCCCGTGGAAGTGAATGGTGGACAGATCTGCTGTTTAGCATAACAAAAGCAAAAGGTTCCGCGTTCGAGTCTCGGCGCGGAAGCCCACAAAACCTCGGCCGGACAATACACGGATTGACGGAGGCCATCGCTCAACGACACCACCGACTAGCGACGACCAGAAGACCCGCTCCTGCAGACTCACGACCGTGACTTTACATAGTTAGATAACTACAGCCGCTTGTTGCGATCAAATTTTTTTATCTTTATAAAGAAGTTTCACACAGGCCACTGTTATATTTCTAGTCTTCACTTCGTCTTCATATTTCAAGTCCGTCGATAGACTCTAGGTTTATATTCATTATTGTAAGCACACACAAATTTTGAAAAAAAAAATGCCTAAGGTATTAAGTCCGCCTTTGTACAGTGTTTATTACTAGTGTATAAAGTTTTAAAAAAATAAATAAACTTTTTCGAACAATATAAATAGGACAGCTGACGTACAAGGCGAGCTAAACCCACAATTGGATTTTCTTACACCAAACCTTATTCAACTTAATATTTAGTAAGTATATACGAAACCTGAAACACTTGTCTAGTTTTTTATTGTATAAAACCTAAAAATGAAAAAATTCAAAACTATATTATGAAAAATCACAAAGTTATAAGCCACTTATGGTATTTTTTTTTATGGTGGGAAAAAACATCCAATGACATCCCCCGCTCTTGGGTGGAGCGGGAGATAGTGTAAGACTCTTACTGACTAAAAGCCCACCCCGTTCCTTCTAGCCTTCATACTGGGGCTCGAGTTTCCTTTTGGATAACCCTGGCCCCAGTAGGCTTCGACCCGGCTGGGTCCCTACTGTTGCTGACAACTCATTAAGTCGCGCGGGAACAGTGCGCGCCATCGACGACTTGGACTTGGTCCGGACGGCTGGACAAATTTTGCACTTGAGGAGTTTTAAGTTTATCAAGAACGTAAGTGGACCTTCTCCTGCACCGATGTATTCTCCATCGTTAGTTTTGTTTGCGTTGGCTGCCCCGCGCCCCGCACTCCGCACCCCCGGTCGCGTCCAATCAATGTAACTGGCCGTCGGAAATTCCCTCGATAAGTCAGTCGAGATTGGAATTTATCGACAAAGTTGTCCCTCCCCGCTAGTTGGTCCCAAGTTCACTCCTGACCTAGTCTGTTGACTGACGGCTGCTGTGGCGACGGCACTCAGGCGCTTTGTTCAGCGGATTGACTTACACTCGGGTAAATTATGCCAAAATTAAACAAGCCACAATTCAAAACTTAATTGCTTCAAAGCTAATCCTACACCTCAAAATCCAAACGTTTTAATTATACCTATACAACCACATCAAGAGAGAAAATTGGGAGATGGTTGATTTTACCGTAATTAGGTCCTCAGTGAGCCTTACCGTACTGGCTTCTCAGATTTTTAGGCATTAGGTCTTAAAACTTGTCGATAGTACACCGTGTAAATAGTCCCCCGTACAAAAATTCAAAATTGGTTTGATTCAAAACGAATGAATAAAGAATTTATATCTTTTATAGTACCTACCTTCCCTATAAAGTAGGTGAAGCTAATATATTTGGGAAAAATAAAATAAAGTTTACGATGGAGGCACGTAGAGTCTGTGCTGAGTGAACTCGTAAAATGTTCTAAAACTGAGCGACACAATACGTGTCAAATTGTCTGGAGGAACACGTCTTATTTCTATATGAGTCGTGTCGGGACGAAAAAAGGCTTTTTATTTAAATTCATACAGGACTGAATATGTCAATTACTATGCGAGACCGAGGCGGGCCAAACAATAAAAGATATTTCAAGAGAAAGGGAATAAATTCACACATTGAAAGATAGCTACAGCCTTCCATACTTTTAAATCATAATAAATAATAAAGCTTCTTATCAGTAGAAGCTGACCCGTAGTCATTTGGAAAAGTCATTCACATCCATTGTTACCGACGACGATGTCGCTTTTCCACAACCCTTTAATTTAATCTGATTTCTGGACACAGAGGTAGCCCACATTTGTCTCACGAGCACATTAACTATAGAATTAGGAACTTGCTTAATTATACTTGCGGAGAGGCATTAGGCAAATACAACACGGATAGGGGTGACCGAAGAGGCGGCGGCCGCGGCGGCGGGACACGGGGTGACCGACGAGGCGGCCGGCCTCAGCGGCGGGACGCGGCGCGAGTCAACTAAAGGTCAAACATTTGCATGTCCCACGACCGTACTTCTCCGTATTTGTGATAATTAAGGGGGTTATTGTAAAGTGTCATTACAGAGGTTAATATTTATTACTGTGTTTCATTAGAGAGGCTAATATTTATTACTGTGTTAAACTGGACATTCAAGGCTGAAGTTACTACAAAATAAGAGTTTTACGCGCTGTTGTTAGGGTTCCGTAGCCAAATGGCAAAAAACGGAACCCTTATAGATTCGTCATGCCTGTCCGTCTGTCTATCTGTTTGTCTGTCTGTCTGTCTATCTGTCTGTCTGTCTGTCTGTCTGTCCGTCTGTCTATCTGTCTGTCTGTCTGTTTGTCTGTCTGTCCGTCCGTCCGTATGTCACAGCCACTTTTTTCCGAAACTATAAGAGCTATACTGTTGAAACTTAGTAAGTAGATGTATTCTATAAACCGCATTAAGATTTTCACACAAAAATGATAAAATAAATTTTGGGGGTCCCCCCATACTTAGAACTGAAACTCAAATTTTTCTTTTCTTTAAACCCATACGTGTGGGGCATCTATGGATAGGTCTTCAAAAATGATATTGAGGTTTCTAGTATCATTTTTTTCTAAACTGAATAGTTTGCGCTAGAGACACTTCCAAAGTGGTAAAATGTGTGTACCCCGCCTATAACTTCTAAAATAAGAGAATAATAAAAATAAAATAAAAAATTTGATGTACCATACAAACTGCCAACGAAAATTGGTTTGAACTAGATCTAGTAAGTAGTTTTTTTTTTTAATACCTACATCATAAATCTAAAAAAATACACTATTATTAAAACATCGATCAAAGTTACAACGAACTACAAGAATTTTTATATAATATATTACTGGCTGCTACGGAACCCTTCATGGGCGAGTCCTACTCGCACTTGGCCGGTCTTCTGACCAATCTTAGACCGACGCTCGTATACGCAAAACAAATGGCGTGAAGAAGAGAGCGTGCGTGCAACACAGCTGTCAAAATAGTACAGGGATAGTTACAACCTGGGGGCGTGAAGAGGTTATACTCGTAGGTTACATCGAGGCAAGCGTGCTCCGACGCCGACCACATCGTCACTTTTTTGTTTGCACTTTTTATTTTTCATTTGGTTTACATGCGTTGATATGGTTTTTCTATCTATCTATCTTACTATCAGGTGAGGGACTAGTCAATCACGAGACTATCAAAAACAAAAATAAAAGAGCTATTGAGGATTTGTCATCTTGCTTGTTCATAGCCTAGATAGATGACCACTATAATAGGCACGGATAGATACAACGGAGACTGAAGTCTTTATACCTAACTTCTCTTCATTCTATTTTCTTTCAGTGAGATTGCTTAGAAAATCTGGCAAAATACAGGTTGGCTTTTTAGCCTTCAATAGTTGACGAAGACGGTGTTGACCCTCGGGTGACCCGCCGGCCACAGCAGCCATTAAAGTGAACTAGGTCGGTTCAAGCAGCACAGCTCTTACAATCCAAGCTGTATTTACAAGCCAAGAGTACACAATAGAGTTGCATTACTTTATGTTGTTTACAGCGCCGAGCGGAACAGTACGTATAGTGAAGTAAATTGTTGGGTGCGGAACAATGGCTGCCTCGCGGCTCCGGCTGCATCGGGGAGTACTCGCTCAGTCTTTATTATGACCGGACATTATTTTAATAAGCTTTGTTCATTTCCAAACAATACGTTTGATGTAGAACAAAAAATAAACGGATCATAAAACAAGGGTTTCATTATTTTGCGGGAATTTATACAGATGAGGAATGAAAACGTCAGGAAGGGAGCCCTTCACATTCAAGAAGGACAGACACTGACCATATTGAAGGTATCATTCTGAAAAGATCCGACCGCGACATAGTGATACCTACGTGCTACGCGCAGCTATGTAGGTATACAACACATGTACACTCACAGTAATATTTTAATTTAAAAAACCGGCCATGAGCATGTCAGGCCATGCTCAGTGTAGGGTTCCGTAGTTTCCCGTCCGTCACAATAGTGTCCCCACGCAAATTACATAAACACAATTACAATTTCCCACTATACCAAAAATTCTTATTAATAACAATGAACGCAGACTTACAACGGGTAAGCGGACAACGAGCTAGAACAAATACCACTAATGCCAAAGAGAAACCCACCAAACAATTCGACAATACAATAGCTAATAATATTCACTTAGAATAATAGCAAGTGATATTCACCGACCCGCACGGGGCCCGCGTGATGGTTTGTGGCCCTTTCCCTCTCGTAGAAAGAAGGCCTGAGTCCCAGCAGTGGGAACGTTAAAAAGGCTTATTTTGATGATGGTAATGATGACCCGTCCCGACCTCATTAACTTAGGAATACGAAGTAGCCCAAAGTATAGCGCCATCTCACGGGAAATCGGGTTACTAATTTATATAAACTAAACGGGTTATGTATGTTGGGTTTTTGTTGGTAATTTTAGAACCAATTTTAATAATTCTTTTTTTTATTTGAAAGATGATATGTTTAGGATAATAAAATATGTAAACTAAATTAAAAAAATGCTTGCTTAACGGTTAAATTACAAACTTAGTTCAGAAATTATTTTGTAGAACTTTTCAAAAACTGTTCAAGCCATCAAGTTCAAAATAATTTTCCTAGAAAGTCTTTTTATAGTTCTACTTTTGAGATTATTTTCATATTTTCTAAACTTATGGTTCAAAAGTTAGAGGGGGGGGACGCATTGTTTTTTTTTACTTTTGGAGCGATTATTTCTGAAAATATAAACATTAAAAAAAAAAAAATTTGAGTAAACCCCTATTCATTTTTAAATACCTATCCAACAATAAATCGTAGGGTTGAAATGAAAAAAAACATCATTCCCCACTTTACGTGTACGGGGGGGTATCGTAATAAAACATTTTTTTTTCCACTTTTTATTTTATCACTTTGTCGGCGTGATAGATATACTTAAACATAATCATATTGGTACTAAATTTCAGTTTTCCAGTGCTAACGGTCACTGAGATTAACTACGGCCGGACGGACAGACAGACATGGCGAAACTATAAGGGTTCCTAGTTGACTACGGAACCCTAAAACCATTAGAAACTTGCGAATTGTCATGGAGTCGGTCAGTTATTCAGAAAGTTTAAGATATTTGCACTTTCAAAAACGTAGCTATGTCTGAAGAAGACCACGCCAGAAACTACGTGGTCACTCTTATTAACGTTGACGGAGCATGTTTCTGGCTGTTCCCTTGAGGCGTTGTTACTGCCCTGCACGACTCAATTCACGTCCGAGCCATCTCACACTGCCTTCTACAAGTTCTTATTACATGAATATAAATTTAATCTACTCACATTCTATTTAAACTTGGCTCAGCTTTGTTGCGTCGGACTCGCGTTCCCGGTCCTCACCGAGGTAGCTCAGACGAGCTCGTTAAATAATGCGAGTGACCGCTCAAGAAACGGCTAGTTAGCCGTTGCAACCGGACTGTAACTCGCTTTTTAATAGCCCTTTTTACTATGCATGACGTTGCTTATGAATTTATTTAGGTAACCAAAGCTTGTGCTGTGAGTACATTAAACTACAATGTAATTTTCTACTAGCTACAGAACATGCAACGCTCCCGTTCTATGCTATCTTTACAGAAAATTAAGTTGGGAAATATTCAGAGCTCTGAAGCAATGTTTGAAAGACAATTTCAGTAAAGTATTATACACAGTAAAAAAGAAAAAAGTGCAAACCAAGTCAGCAACCGGACTTCCTGAGTCGACATAGTAACGCGATCTGCCAGAAAGAATGCCAGAATCTGAAAGTGAAAAAATACATTAATCTAAAATTTCCAACATAACGGAAACCATGAAAATTCTTTTTATTCCTTATTTAATTTCGAGTGCTCCCAATCTAAGGCACAAGACATAACATTTTACAGCATCATTTCTCGTTGGCACGTAATTCCCACAATTGATCCTTTTCAGAAGGACCTCAAGTGAGAGGAAGCCATCATCGTCAAATTGTGGTGTCGGACGACTTTATTATGATGTTAAGTGGCAAGTTTGGTCGTTGCAAACATTTGGCCAACGTGCCAGACGGCCAATGTTGGTAATATCGAACTTAGGTCGTGCCGCGGATTAGGAATCGCTCAGATCAACATGTCTTAGCGTTATCTCAAGACTTGCTACACTGAACTTAGATCGATAACTAACTCCTTGATTAAGTTAAATAAATAAAGGCGCTATTTGGGTTTTGCCTATCTTAAATCTCTTCACATATCAAAGAAAATCCTCGAAAGTACGGTCTCCTGTCCATCCTTTATCAATCTAATTGACAACTCAACACGTCTTACTTAAGTGGAGCGATCCTTTTTTATTCACATCGCTCGTTACCATAAATCCGTTTGTCACATACGCAGATAAGTTAGAACGGGAGGCAAGCGGGACATGTCCGTGATCCCTATGAGCCGCCATCCCATGATCCCGACAAGGCACACTCGGTGACGTCACCGACCGTACTTTAACATTCCGCATCATGTCCTTCACTACTTGTAACTATTCGAGACAACTTTAGACCCCGTGCTGCCACAACGTGCTGCGCTATACCGCGCTGTGCTACTGTACAGTATGGCATGGCAAGCGCGTAATGTAGATCAACAATTATCCGTCGCCGTACGAATTATTGGTAAAGCAGAGGGGCACAACCAGCGTTCATAGACAGATGTATATTAGCGATCACTCAAGTTACATTTATATAACATTAATTAAATGGTCGTTACAGGTATGGAATAAATCTTCTTAGTCTATTAGTAACTCTAGACTAGTCTAACGTCACCAAAAAGCTAGACGTACAGAGTCGCTTGAAGAAAAAAAGGTACTTACTATGAACTATGCATGCTCCAAACGAAATAATTGATTATAAATTTTCAATACCTCTGAAAATAAAAAAACATGACAGATAACTTTTTTAGGTCAAACAATTCCCAAAGATCGGAATAAGATATGGAGTGACAGCAAATTAACTGTTGGGACACTTGATAAGGCTTTTCAAATCGGTGAGCAATTTACTAATGAAATGTTTTGACAACATAGAAGGTGTGATTTTAGTTAGGTTACCATTTATATTATCGTACACGGAAGACCTGGCGGCTAACACTGTCAACCGCACGAGTCGATGGTTCATGGATGACTGACCATTTCGACAAAGTGCATTTACTCCGTGCCGTTAAGGCCCAAGCGACTATATTTAATGACTTTGGTCTCGGCCGTCAATTGTAGATCTACTTTGACTGACATTACGGGTAAGTCATGCGTCATTAAGATAGGTGCTCCATGTATAATTCTGGCACTATAGTTCGATGGAAGCAGACCCCAACAAAGTTTGCAATAGGATAAGTAGGCATTTTTATACAAGTGTAGAAAGTTTGTCATTGCGACCGAGGCGGGATCCGCACGAACCGTAGGCGATTGTGTTTTGGAGCCGAGGGCTGCGCATGTGTTTCAAACGACTTTTTTCAATACACTCACTGAAATTAATATACGGGGGTTGACCGGCGACTCGTGGGGGAAGACGCGCGCCCAGCCTGATACGATAAATGTAATAAAATTGTGGCGGGGGAGAGCGCGCGCACTTTTCTGCACAAGTGCGGAAAATAGCCTATTGCGTGCCTATAATCGGTGTGATAAGAGCGGGTTTTCGAGTGTATGTATTGAATAGTTTTCATTCATGTGTACCTGCTCCATCAAAATATCGTATAGCTGATAATATAGAAGTACCTTTAGAACGTTTGAGCAAACGAAGAGTTCATTACGACAGTGGCCACGTTCATTAGGAGTCACTTTATTACTTGCACCCGGATTTACTCGACGACCCCTGGACGAACCAGAGATGTGTTTACCCCTATTCACTAGGTGAACCTAGTCTAAGATCCCGTCAACCTCTCTCTCGATTATTTTTTACCAAATAAAATTAATTAATAACTGTTAAGAAAAACAGTTTGCCAGCCTTTTAAATCTCTTAAACCTGGTCAGCAAAGGGTCAAAGCGAGGAGGAATGGTAAGCGCTCGCTTCCTTTCGCGAAGCAGGAATGCAAAGGAAAATAGGGAACCGATTTCCTCACGTCACGCCGGAATTCTTACCCCGATTTCAAGCCTCGAGCGGAGCTTCGCCGTGCCCTCGTGAGGGCGATCGGTGGCGGAGACCTCTCGCGCCGGGCCTTGTTTCAGGCCATGGTCCAGGGCGAGGAGGAGTGGCAGGCGGCCGTCGACTTCTGCAAAGCAGTAATGCTCGCAAAGGAGGAGGCCAACCGCATCAGGCAAAGGCGCTCTCGCTGCCGGCAGGATTCCGATCCCAATTTCCGGCCACCGTAGGCGCGGTCTTGAAAACAGCAAGCAATGGGTACCTCGCTGTCCGACCGTCCGGTAACTGTCCGGACTGACCGAGCCCAAGTCGTCGACGGCGCGCACTGTTCCCGCGCGCCTCAAGGAGTTTTCAGCAACAGTAGGGGGGGCCCCAGAAGGGTCGAAGCCTACCGGGGCCAGGGTTAGTTTCGAAAGACGAGCCCCGGTATGAAGGTTTGAAGGAACGGGGTGGGTTTTTAGTCAGTAAAAGCCTGACACTATGATTTTCCCACCATAAAAAAAAAAACAAAAAAAACCGTTGTAGTTGTACGTATGGGCTTGCGAACGGAAAGCAATGGGTAGCTCGCCATCTGACCGTCCGGTAACATCCGGACCGTTCCCATTCAAACAGCCCACCCCGTTCCTTGTAGCCTTCATACCGGGGCTTGAGTTCCCTTTCGGATAACCCTGGCCCCAGTAGGCTTCGACCCGGCTGGGCCCCTGCTGTTGCTAACTACTCCTTGAGGCGCGCGGGAACAGTGTGCACCGTCGACGACTTGGGCTTGGTCCGGACAGTTACCGGACGGCCGGATAGCGAGCTACCCATTGCTCACTGTCCGCAAGCCCGCGCGTACGGTGGCCGGAAATCGGGATCGGAATCCCGGCGAAACAAACAGACCTGGAATTCGTTTGCACCGCAAACAAAATTAATAAAGTCATTCATTGCATTCATTGCGCCGCTTTAAGCTATCCCTGATTTCCGTCGGCAATCCTAAGAGAAACATTTTGTTCGGAATAGAAAAAAATAATTTATTATCGTGAAGTTTAATGTCACCGATCTCTTGTACTATCTACACTAGTAGATATTTATTTAAGCGACTTGTATGTTGTAAGTCAAAGACTTGATTGCGAAAATGTGGCTCCATAGTGCTGGCGGGTCTGAGTGCCGATCAATAATGTACGAGTGGAGTCCGTCTGAGTGTGTGTCCACTCGCTTTGAGCCGGCCGGGGCAGGCGGAGCCGGGCTCATTACTATGTACACCGCGGGAGACGAGATTATTTTGATGTCGGCTGAAGAGTACGGAGATGAAAATGTCAGACATGTTGACAAAACGTTTATATAGGTTCGACAAGCTAGATCAAGTAAATGTAATCCATTCGAACTTCATATCATAGGGTATCAGGATTATGTGAAATGCCTTTTCAATTTGAAGATTTAACTGAATCTATAGTGAGTCTATGCCGTGTTTGGTGTAGCTAGTCATGACGATTCTCGACAGCAAGAATTAACAGCGAGCTGTGCGTAGCTAATGAAAATTATAACAATAATTTTTTAATTGGCGAATCTTTAAAAAGCTACATCTGGAAATGAAACAATATTCTTCAGTTTCAAAGAAATAGTTCCTAACTGTTCAAAATAACACAATTAAATAAACTTCGAATAACAATAATTAGACGAAAATATGTGAAATACGATAATATTCTCTCTCTATAACTCAAAGGTTTGCTGGGAAAAAACTCATTGCTGAGTTAAGCTCGCCTTTGTACGTGAATTGTCTATATCTCCATATGTTGTTTGTCTTTGTATACAGTAAAAAATTAAGAAAAGGTTTAACTTTAGAAGCAAAACCAGATGATTAAAACTGTATGTCCATCTATTTACGAGCGAGCTCCATTCGACTTCCAGTAACTTGCTGCTTATAAATTGTTAACGAGTTTAATATTTTCCTTTGTAAATATCAAAGGGCTGCACACCTTCTCGTTTCAAAATGTTTCTCGGTCTCTACCCTACATGTTTCATTCTACGTCATTCACATTACATTTATCCAAGATCAAAGAATAGGCTAAAGGTGCCTATAAACATGTTACATGATATTCTGAATTTCCGCTTTTGCAAGAAGTTCCTTACTAAAGTCAAGTTTCTAAATGTGGTTAGTCAAGTTTCGTTAGGTACGCAGGTAAACCTGGCAAAAGGCAACTGAAGAAACATAGGTGGGTTTAAGTTAATAAAATTCTGACACGCACTTTCGCCCCAAAGCGCGAGAAGTCATTGATGATATGCCACCAATAAAAAAGTGTACAAATACACTTGTATGTTCTACATACATTACATTTCAACAACAACAAAGTTGAATGATTGAAAGCTAATTATAAATAAGTACGTGCTATTATAATTTCAGCCGACAGATGACCACTGTTGGACATAGGCCTCCCCCAAGTGTCGCCACGATGAACGATCCTGTACGTCTCGCATCCATCGGATTCCCGCAACATTTACCAGGTCATCGGTCCACCTTGTTCTTGTCTTGTGCCTTCCAACCCTGCGTCTTCTGGTACGCGGTTGACACTCCAGAACCTTTCGGCCCCAACAGCCACCTATCCTGCGAGCAGTGCCCTGCCCATTACCATTTAAGTTTGGCGATTCTTCGTGCAATGTCGACAACCTTGGTTCTCGAAGGAAACTTCGAGCAAAGCCCTTTCCATTGCCTTTTGGGTGATTTTAAGCCTTCTGATGAAACCCATTGTAAGCGACCACGTTTTGGAACCACAATTATGTCATCACTGGCAACACACACTGGTCATATTTTATAGACTTTCGTCTTGAGACACTGTGGTATATTGGACGAGAAGATACCGCGCAGCTTCCCGAACGCTGCCCAGCCGAGTTCGATTCGACGGTTGAATTCTTTCTCGAAATTATATCTATCCAACTGGATTATCTGTCCAAAGTAGACGTAATCGTCTACAATTTCGAGTCTATACGAAGACTCGTGAATCTGAGTTGTTTATCAAGACTTTAGTTTTGTCTAAAAACTAAAGTCATGATAAACAACTATGTAGCAGATAAAAACCCATTTAAAAAAAAAAATAAAAAAAAAAAATCTTTTTATTTCAGACACTTAGTCCATATTAGGCCATAAATTATCCATTACATTTCCACTATTAATTCATTATTTTAGTATAGGTTTCTTTTATTAATTTATTATAGGTAAGTATGTCAATTCATTTTAAGTATTAGTTATGTCATTACATTACATTGATTAATCCTATTATGTTATGTATTAATTTATATTTTCAGTTATATTTATTATTAATAATTCAATTTAACTTTATTACGTCATCATTACATTGTATAATTATTATGTATTTATATTAATATTGTCATTATATTATATTATCAGTTCATTTAAATAATTCATTGTGTCATCATTACATATATCTGCGTAAAATTAAAAAATAATAATAATAATAATAAAATAGTTAGTTTAAATATTTGCCTCCATCTGGGACCCCAGGCACGCGCACTTGAATTTGAACCCAGTGTCCCAGAAGGGGGCTGTCAAGCTTGTGGCTGAGCACGTTCAGGATGGTGTTGGCGCTCCCACGCGTACGGAACATCAATGAGGCAATTCTACGCCGCAGCACGGTGTGAAAGCCGTCTGTGTGCGCGTGCGCAAACATCGCAGACGCATTACAGTAGCGTGGGAGCCCCACCAGCACTCAAATAAAGATTAAAAAAAAAAAAAAAACTATGTAGCATCTAAATCTCTCTCTCCTTTCGAATCTAAATTGAAAAAGCTGCTCAATTACCTCACTGAGCATTGTGCTGAGCTCTTCCGTAGCCTCAGCCATGACTACTATGTTGTCGGCAAACCGAAGGTGAGTGATATACTCGCCATTGACATAAATGCATAATCCAAATCCATTTAGTTCAAAACCTTCAAGACATCCTCCATTACGGCTGTGAACAGTTTCGGAGAAATGACGTCTCCGTGCCTCACGCCCCGCTGCACGAAGCTGGGTTTCGAGGTCTGGTCTTAAAGTCGGACTGACATAGTGGCATTTTCGTACAAACACTTCAGCACCTCGATGTACCGATAGTGAATCTGACACCGTTGAAGAGACTGCAGCACAGCCCAAGTTTCGATTGAATCAAAAGCTTTCTCGTAATCTTCAAACGCTGGGTAGAGAGGCAGATACTCCTCGGTCCTCTGTATAACATGCCGTAAAGTATGTGTGTGGTCCACAGTGCTGAAGCTTTTTCGGATTCCGGCTTGTTCGGAGGCTGCGTGCGAGACGGTTCGTGACGACTCTGGAAAACTGCTTGTAAACAAGGCTCAGAAGTGAGATGGGCCTATAATACTTGAGCAGGGCCTTGTCGCCCTTCTTAACGAATAGTACCACCACACCTCCGCTGCATGCCTGTGATGTTTTGCCCTCGAATATGATGGAATCAAACAGTTTCTGAAGGGCCTTAGAGATCGGTTTCCCACCTGAGTACAGGAGTTTGGCCGTAATTTCATCATCACCCGGCGCCTTTTTGTTATTAAGCTGCTTCAGGGCCATTCTAATCTCGTACAGGCTGACGTCCGGGATATCTTCGGTATAGTGTCGGGTCAATCTAGCTCTTGGGTCGTTTGCTAGATTTGCAATGGGTTTGGTGATTGACGTGTACAACTGCCCATAAAAAGCCTCGATTGCTCCCAAAAGCTTTGATTTGGAGTGTACGTGCTGCACAGGTAGGTATTTTATCATGTATTTCCATAATAATGGGCGTATTGTATACTGAATACGAAACGAGAAGAAAAGAAGTTCTGGAAATTACTCAGTTGAATAATACTCGTACGAACCATTGGTTCGTTCTCTATACTTTTACATATGTGTGCTTTTGCTTTAAAGCTTTAAATGTGAACGTAAAGCTGATTTATTAACAATTATGGCCGTTTCAGTGTAACCCGTGGAAGAATGAACGTGGAATATTTAGTATCGTATCACATCAACATATATCATTCAACGTTGCGTGTTGGTGTCGACATATTGAGGTGCCACGAATACATAATAAAAGGATTTCAAAAGTTTATCTGTAGCAAGCTGGTAGCTAGTAATACTTAGTTCGGTTTTCATAGTGGACACTACTCTTATGTTAATAGGAATAAAATAGTTCTGTAAAATGAATACCGTATCTAATACAGTATTTTTTGTATAGGTTCTTGTACCTTTTAGGGAATAAAAACAAGATAAATCCCTCATAAAAATAAGCCAATAAAGAAAATAACAGTCAACTATATTATTAGACATGAAGCCAAAAATACAGCGACATAACAATAAACCGGTCGGTAAAGCGCGCACTAAAGTGAACGGCTCACTAAATACGCGGCACTACGGACGCAATGAACCGTTCGCCGGCGTAATACAAGCGCGTGCTACGCGGTACGTGCCGTACTCGTGGGTAATACGCGTGAGGTTTATACCTCAAGATGGATGACGCTCTTAAATGATGTTACACGTCGCGAGCTTTAGTTTATAGGCGAGCTATTTAAACGCAGATTAATTAATCTCGAGATATACCCACACCGAGTTACACAGCGCAAGACCTCAAACACCCCAATTAGAATATTGAATTATAAGCATTGTGTAAGCAACTGGGGTTCGCGACCCGGTATAAACCTATAAATTCAGTTAGATTGTCAGATAGAGGAACTAGATTAATGAACTTAGGGAAGCGACACGCTCGTTCAAGGCTTCATTTGGTCCCGCTGTAAAGATGCACCAATACCAGTCCACAAGATTGAGTCACGATTCACGATGGCTAGCATTTGATTAAATATGTGCCTGTGTGAGACAGTATGTAAGTCGTGGTGTTATTTTTCACTGTTTTACTCCGTACTCGGTTGACACGGTTGTTGTTAATTCAGTTATCACAATGTCGCTTTGCCTAGTTTAGAGCCCAACACATTTATTTGCCGTTCACCTCGCCTGCACAGTTGTCGCCGCGTAGCCGCACCGTTGCCGCCGCGTCGCCGCCGGCTCACTGCCTCAATGTGATTTGCTCGTGACACAGCCCGCGGCGCGGCGTCGCGGAAACCTGATCAACTGGCGGTTGCGGATGTTTGTACAAATAGATTGTATTTATTGTGTTATCTCTTCCTATCTATGCATTTCCGTTTCTGCGGCTAAATAGAGGCAAGATAACTTAAGCCACATGATGGAGCGTTGATGGAGTATTCTAGTAGGATTGAGAGGTGCAGCAGGTAGATAGCCTTTCGCTTATGTGTGTATGAAATCTTATTGAATTTTACCAAACTAAACTCATAAACTTAAGGAAAATATTAGACCAATCACAAACTTAGAAAATGTTAGTTTTCTTACACAGTTGCAGAGCTTAGTATCTAGTACTGTTAAGTAATAATTGAGACCAAATAAGGTCTCACTAGTAATTAAAATTAACAAAATATTAAATCTGTTTTCTTTTAGTTAATTCATTCCTTTAAAAATCACCAAAAACGCAATCAATCGATAATAATAATAAAAGTTTATTTGTATTTAAAAACAGTACAGAACATAGCGTATAGAAACAGTAGGTCATACAGATCAGTCACAATTTTTTTTCGAATTCCCGAACTCCTAAAGTAGGAACGCAAACCTGTATCTTAGGAGTCGGAGATTTTGCAGCTTCTTATAAATAGGTGCACCGTGACATTTTTGGTAGTACTATCTAGTTAACACAGCAAATGTAGAGAAGGAATATGTGAAGGGAATGAATGTGTTTGTGTGAAAAGTTAGTGTCAGTGTGGAGTGTAGGTGTGTGAGCATTAATTTTTGAGTTTTTATCAATTTACGAGTATTTTTGTTACTTTTGTTCTGACGCTGAACAATTACTATTAGTGGTTACGTATGTATATTAAAATTAAAAATATTTGTGATAGAATAAAGTTTAGCCAATTTTATCAGTAAACTTTAGGGGAAACTGATTTACTACGAATTTTTAATTAATATTAAATAATAATATTCCACAACTATCACACAACGCCGTCTAGTCCCAAGCTAAGCAGAGCTTGTGTTATCGGTACTAGACAACTGATAAACATACCTACTTATATATTTCTAAATACATACATATACACCCAGACACAGAACAAATGATTATACTCATCACACAAACATTTGTCCTGGGTGGGAATATTTAAGTTATATGCGATACGGCGTTTTGTGTGACAGCAAACCGGTATGAAGGCTAGAAGGAACGGGGTGAATCTTTTAGTCAGTAAGAGTCTGACACTATATTCCTATATATATAAGAGCGGGGGTTGTCATTGGATGATTTTTTCCCACCATAAAAAATGTACTGGTCAGAATTCTTTCTATTGAATCTAATATACGCTTCCTCGAAGTGCAGCTCCGCATTTCACTGTTCCAGGACCTAGGGCACTGAACATGACATTAATACAAAGTCTACTGTAGAATCTATTTCCTTATCTAAACATACTGTAATATAAAATAAACATATGTTTAGATCACAGAATATGTGAACATTTTTCATGACCGTTTTATGTCGGACACATCCAAATAACGAGTCGACGTCTTACTCAAGTTTTTCAATCTGGTTTGAAACAGGCTTTTTCCTAATCTACCTACAAATATCAGTTAACATCATGATCGTGCCTTGTTAATATATCTCTGCAAACATTATGTCCCTTAAAAAGAATCTGCATTTTTTTAATAAAAGAGGCGTTACACATAATTACGTTACTGAAAATAGGGACTACTTAGTTCAACCAGGTTTAAGACTGGCTAAAGTAGCCCCATCATTTGGAAACGTTATAGAACCCGATGAAGTTTGTAACCTATTTGCATTGTAATTTCCTTATCAATAAAATAACTTCATGCATTGGCAGCACATAATGTGTGAGTACTATGCATCTTATACCCCCTTAAATTTTATCTTTTTAATCCCGTGGAGGGTCGATCCGGTACATGAAACTATCGATTTGTAAAGATAAAATTAAAAAATAAAGTACCTTTTTTTCTTTTTTCGTATTAATTTACGCATCTACGAAATTAATTTCTTTAAAAAAACGTCAACTGAGCGAGTCCAATGACCTGTAGATAGTAGTCGGCGTTACGTACAAACTACCTACAAGTCATTGGACTCGCTCAGCTGACGTTTTTAATTTTATATTTACTCGTACTAATCGATAGTGTTTCATGTACCGGATCGACCCTCCACGGGATTAAAACGATCAAAATTTAGCGGTGTATTAATAAAAAACAATTTACTGGAATATATCTTTGACTTAAAAAGCTTACTAAAGAGGCAACACAAAAAAAGGAATAGGTTGACGCATGAACGCTCTATTGACAGTTGGTAACTTCCGTCACTCACTCGAATATTTCACAAAACTTCTTCCAGGATATACCTATAAGTTTTACTTTTAACCCCACGAGCGCCGATTGTACATACATATTATGCCTGTACAACTTGGAGATCTTGAAAAAACGCTTAATTTTCATCTTGTACATATGTTTGTACGAAATTTATTTGGATGAAAATTTTGGTTTTTCTACATGTACATAGCCTGTAAAAATCATAACCCTCCTTTGGCTTTGCTGTAGTCGGGTAAAAAGGGGTTTTGACAGACGGATAACCCAGTGATCGTACAAGGATTCCGTATATTGCTGAATAAGATGCAGTCGTCAAAGAGTAGGTATCTGCAGAAATGCTGAATCGAAAAATTATTTTAATTTGAATGGCCTATTTAACGAGGAAGGCTATGTAACGTCAAGCTTCATATTAAGTAACCATATATATTTATTCAAATGCAAAGTTTTTGTTTATTTTGAACATTTTACATTTCTTCGACTTCAGTTACCCTTTCGAGTGATAGATGAAGAGGAAGTAACTATTTACTCTGCGCTGTATACATGCTTATGTTTACGTGGAAAATCATCAAATGACTCTGCCAGCACTGAGTAGCACGAGATGGACAGGAGTGTCAGACTATTACTGACTAAAACCAACTAGCGTTCCCGTCAGTTACAGCGCCCAGTCAATCTTGCTGACATCACTTTGAGCTGCGCTTGGAACACAACACCGTGCTGGTTTGGTTGGCTCTCAATTTAATTTTGTTTTTTATTTTACTACGCTACCTATACAACATTAGTTTTAGTAAAAGCTAAACCCAAAACACTAAAGAATCTATATACAAACATAACTGTATCATGAAAAATCACAAAGTTATAAGCTAGTTATGTCAGCAAGAATACAAGGTCACCGGGTCATTCAGGTGACTGAGGGGTTATTTTGCACTTACATCCAGCTGTTTGGTGGCTTCTAATACCCACTATGACCAGCCGTAAACTGTTGTCGGTGGTGTTCAACTTGTGAACTCTTTAAATATTTTTGAAAAAAACATATAATATAGTATAAAAACTATTGGAATCCATTCAGATACTGATTCTAAAAAACTATATTCAGGTTTCGCAAAAACTAAAAATAATGTTGTACAACCTACAATGTATCTGTAGTATGCTAATAATTGAGTAACGTTTTCATTACTCATAGTAATAAAAACTTTTTACCAAAAAAAATAACCGACGTCAATGTTAAAAATACTGAAAAGTGTAAAATAACTTTAATTTCGGAAGTCGATGTTTCTATAATAGTTTTGTCTCTTCGTTATTTACCATCGACTTCCGAAATTAAAGTTATTTTATACTTTTTAGTATTTTTAACATTGAAGTCGACTATTTTTTTTTTTGGGGGTAAGTATAAAGTTTTTTATTTTACACTTTTTAGTTATGGTACCACCACTAAAAAATACCCCTAAGACCAACTTAAATAACTTATAGCCACAGTACATCTCATAATGATTCCAATAATCCCAAACACGGTCAGAATACATTACTTTACCTTCTGGCTTCATAATCAGTTCGATACAACCCCTCCCCCCCTTTTCTGTCAGTCTATCAGTCAGTCATCGACTACACGTATAAACTAAGCAACTTGTAACCACAGTTCTGCTGTGATCCTATGAGGAGATCTGTTCCATATCTTCGAAGTTCATGATCAGATCATAACAATATTTCTATGGGACCAACTTGGAAGCATAACCTTTAAATTATAAAAATAATTTTCAAAATCGGTGCACAATTGACCGAGATATCGGTGAACATACATAAAAAAAAACATACGTACAGCCGAACATGGAACCTCCTCCTTTTCGAAGTCGGTTAAAAAATAGGACTGACGTTACCTGAGGTGCGGGTTGAAAGTAATACATTTCAGCACTAAGAAAATCGCTTTCAACTCATAGCTGTCAAATTATTAAAAAAAAAATAGTTCGATTTTCTCATTTCTATTGATCCATGTTCCAACATTCTGTACTGCCAGGATACTCAATTAAAATTGAAATAAGGACAAGTATTTACTTATTTTTTTAAAGAATTATATATTTTAAAAATAATTACTTATTATAATTTATTTCCAACCATTTCTTTAAAATACATAGATGTGGGGAAAATATTTAGACATTTTTTCAATGATGAAAGTGAAAAATAACTGCTGAATAACTGACCAATGACAGAAAAAAAAAAAACAAAATTAAGTAGGCGGGAAAGCTGCAATTCGATCTTCATTTGTTTTTTCGAGTTGTAGATAATGTCAATTTGTGATTCCCTCTATCAGAGATTAGTATTAACATAATTATCATCAGATTGAGATATGGATTTAACGCCCGATGTCGTGAGATAAGCTAAAGCAGTAGTGGAAAAACTTTTACCGCCTAAATCAGAAGAAAGATTCCTAAAATCATACGGTGACATAGGTTTTTATTTTCACTTCCCTAGTACTCGTATTCGTAATGAAAAGCCCAGTGTTAAACTTGGGTTAAAGACTTATAGACTTATAAGACTTATAAATATGTGAAAGCCACCAAAGCCAAAGTCAGTTTATTATTTTAAGTGAATTGTTATTCTAAACAATTATCTATGTAGATTATATTTCAAAATACATCCACGTTTTTGGTAAAAATAAATTGTAACTAGAGCTGACACAAAATATTTTATGGACCCTGTAAACTTTAGAAATTGATCCGAACATGGTTTTTTTTTCAGTAAGTAATACTGATACATTACTTACTGGCTTTGATTTATAACCTCCTTCGGCATAGGCAACAGCAGCGATAGCGATAAAGCAAGTGTGATGTATATATCTCCTCATAATGGTAGTACAGTAAGTTATATGACGTCACACTTCTCTATAGTAGCCACATATGTGGCAGGCAGTGTCTGTACCGAGGAGTTTCTCGACAGGGTTCCAAAGTGATCGTGTTTGATCATTATCTCGCCGCGTGTAATGAGACGAGTTGAGACGCGGCCGACGTCCCGCGACGTGACGTCTAAACACAAAGTTTTCTATGTTCAGCGTGTCTTATTAAGACAGGCTCGAGATATAAGTTCAACGAAGAAAACTTTGTGAACGTTGAGTTACGTTACCTACTGGTAAATGTTTTGCCTCAATTTTGTTTTAAATACGTAATAATAAATAAGATATAATACCTACTTCAGAGAAATAATTTGGTTTAATTAGTTACCTACAGGTTAAACAAAGAATTATTGTAACATTTTACGATTTCACACAGACCACATAAGTATTACATATTTGCTCGAGTATTTTCTTCAGACGCTAACACTTACATTTTTTTAAATTATTATTTTATGTGGTAAATCATCAAATGACCACTGTTGGTGGAGTGAAAAGTAGTGAAACACTTGCACTGACTAAATCCTACAGTGTACTTTCAGTTGCCCTTTGCAAGGGCCTCCGTAACTCTTTCGAACATTCCGTAGTCTTGTCAGGCGTCGGCCCCAACTTCCCCCGGCTATAACGTTGATACATTTCTTACACCCATTTAGCAAGCATCAGTAACTTCACCTTTAGCCATCATAACCATTGACCTAAGAGATGAATTTCAGATTGAATCTAGCGGACCACTTTAAGATCCTGATATAATTAAACGTCGTCTCCTAAGTTCACCAGTCCGCAAGTAGACAGCTCAAGTTACGCGACACCGATATCTTAAAACTCAAAGCTGAAAGTTTCAAAGTGTCCAGCTCATAAGATAAACAAATAAAGTTGGCGACCACCTTCAGACACATTTCATGTGCCTTCTACTTGTATCGCTAACATGTATGAAGCTGTCTGGAGGTGCCAACCAGCTCGACGATACGCATCGGAAATTGAACATTAGGAATTTTATACTTGATATTGTATTCAAGGTAAATATTGTAGGTAGCAGCTGCTACAGTGCTTGAGTGATTGATTGATAGAATGCTCCGCTAACCCGTAAATATGAATTCCTTGGAAATGTAGGTAAATTTCTGACGTTTGTATCTTGAAAGAATTGTGCCTAGAATTAAATCGCAATATGTAGAAGTTTTACTCCTACATAATAAATCCTTTAATTTTCACTTGAAACAAACAGTAGGTATTCTTCTCCTTCAGTGCCCAGTCATGACACGCGACGAGCACCAGTGCACCACAGCACAGCCACAAGTCGCAATAAAAGCGGTACCGTACTACACATCACACATGTATTCACGTCTCGCTGGAGGCCAAGAGGCGATCAATACACGTCTCACGTATTATATTTTCAAGAGTATATTTAATCACCACCTAGCGAAACACGACACTCTAATGTGCAGCAAATTTTATATGCTTTGGTTTTCACTGGTATTTTCCATGTTCACTCATTCGATATAATGAATTCTTAACTGCCAATATTTGCCGCAATAACGTGTTATAAGGTACCACAAGTCGTCGCATTGTGAGTGGAATCTTCCATCCATTCCCGTCTCCCGCTGTGCGCTATAAGCCGTCGTCTGGCGTGCTCTCGCGTCGTAAAGGCTGTCGGCCCCGTCGTCGCGCGGTCAGCCCGGCCGCGTGTCACGCCGTCCTTGTCGCAATAAGCGGCGTCGCCTCTCCACGTCTCCGTGAAGCTCGGAGGCAATCCGGCGCTCGCTATAAACATTTATTTCACTATAACCTCTTATCGCAGCTATTTAATGTTATCGTTCGTTTTCCAATATAATTTAACACTAGTGCTGCCATTGTAAGTTCGCTATTCTTACTAGAATTATACGTTACTTTTTTTAATTTACCAAATTTTTATATCTCTAAAGTAGTTCAGATTTCTTGTTTTACAAACATAGCCGCTTCAGATAAAGGCTCTCTCTCTCAACAAAGAAACAAAATAAAAAAGGAAAAATGTATTCAGTACAGTTACGAGAACATTACACGCTCGACGCATTTTTTCATAATTCTGTTTTTAGCCGACACTCACAAGTGCATGTTAAATAAACAGCTTGTTACATTCATCCCATATCACAGCTGTTTGTCGGAACGCTGCGCCACATTGGAACCTTTTCATCTCCGTGAGCTACTATTTCTTTTATTACTCGTTACTCCGGGCGAAGGTTATTTGCTAAAAATGTTGGCGTGCTCCGAACGAGTAAACTACGGCAAACAATCATAATGAAATATTCTTGAAATAACTCTGAGATTTGTTACAGTGAAACGGAACTAGAGCGAACTACGAAACATGAATATTGTTTAGTGTGAATGTGGATACGCATTTGCTGACACACACAATGGCTTCTATTTGTATGAACATATAGGTGACCTCACCAGCACAATGTTGTTCGTACTATTGGCACAGTTGGTGCTGCCGCAAGGCGTGGTGTGCTTGGACGCGAACCTGGAGGGGGACCTGGCGCTCGACCTGCAGGTCGCCAGGAGTCCCCGCGGCAAGGGGCGCTGGCACCGCGTGGCCTGGGAGGCGGGCGGCCAGGACGCCCATGAGCTGGTCCTCAAGATGAGTGAACAGCAGCAAAAAGTGACGGTGGCGACGCCACTTGAATGTGTGTACCAGTTCCCGGAGCAAACACAAGTAGACGCTCTGCTCAGCAATATGATGAACGAGCTGGCCAAGGTGAGCAGAGGGTACTGTTAGTTGGTAAACGCTACTGGGCGCACTTTAGTGGTGCCGGTCAGGTTATCCTGTCGTTGTACAACAGTAGTTTTAGTATATACGAAACACGTGTCTAGTATTTTTATGAAAAGAATCTATGTACAATTATATTCCATAACTGTGCCATGAAAAATCACACAGTTATAAGGTTGTTATGTTACCTGTCCGCAGGAATACAGGGTGGCTAAGGGGTTGTAATGCTCCTGCGTCAAGCTGTGTATGTAAAAAATATTGGACTCGATTCAGTGACTGGTTCTGGGAAAAAACATATTTAGATTTCGCATAGACTAAACTTAAAGTTATATGTAACGATAAACCGCAGTTCAACTTAACAAAGTAAATTGATTGTATACTTACTCCAGCGCTGGTACCATTCAATTTAAAATACTTGTTACTAAAATTCTCCGCCGAACATTTCCTGAAGAGATTTATCTTTCAGCGAGGAGTTTATCTGCAGTAATCTAGATTTATCCAGTGAAGCAATCACAGTTTGTTTGAACGCTACATTGATTGATTCCGATCCGGTTTAGCTTGCTCATAATTTGGGCAGAAATCCTTTCACAAAGTTAAATCTGTGAAAGTACCTGGCACGGGCTTGATTATCGTAACGGGACAGCAGTATTACAGTCCAAGAGTTTGATAAAAAACAGTCTTAGTATTTGTTGCTCAATAGTCAATATTCAGCGCGGCATACAATTAAGTTGAGTATCACGCGTAGATCATTCTCATAGTCAAGGAATTTTCTTGCACAACTGTCATAAAGTTAGTTAGTTTCTAGAACTATTAACCTAAGTTTATTTAACTTATGCTTTCCTTTCCAAAACGTAAAAAATATTTATTAATAAAGTAATATCTATATATGTAATGTATCTACATAAAAAAACTTAAATAAGTACTAACTAAACTATTTATACTAAAACCTAGCTATGTACATAAATATAATACAAAATGACAAAGTACACTCAGGCGTCAAAGTACCTCTCCTCATTGCTGTCATCCGATTTGCCCAGAAGTTTATTGAATATGTTTCGTGTATCATGCAGGTGTTTGTGCGAGCCAACGACTACATGAAGAGCTTTGACTTGAGACGCGATGAGAACGGACCGAAGCATGCGAGCGAGAAGATGAGAGGGACCGACGAGACGGAGCTTGTGCGAGAAGATGAACAAGAGCCTGTGACGGATAAGCTCAGGGTTAAAGTGACCCGGTTCAAAGTTGTCCACGAAAAACAAAAGCCGTTCTTCGACCTTATCTACAGAAACATGACAGATGAGTACAGGTAACTGTCCAAGTTGCGGAAATGAGGATGCATTTTAGTCTTCTTTGTTTAAATTCATCCACTATTGAATAGGTACAGCGCCATTGAGGAATCGTCTAGGACTCTAGGTCATGTATAAAGTATCTCTTCGTTAAGAGCGTTCGAAAATACTTTTTTTTTAACTTGTTCCTTACTCAGAATCTTGTAATTATTGTCTTTGTCGTATTCTAAATGTGCAAAATTTATTATGGTGTTATTTTTTAAATTTTAAATTAATGAGTACATTATTAAAGGCTTTTTACAGGATTTTACTGGATTAGTTTAGCACAAATTTAATTATTAACCTAGTCATTATCCACAAGATATCTGTTTTAAAATATCTAGAGAAAGATGTGTAATATATGACATATATAGTATTATATATAGTGATATATGGTATATATTATAACATTGTTATTTAGATCAATTGAACGGTTGTAAGGAAATGGACCTCTTATGATTCGTGCGTATGTTATCAAGAAGGGGTTTTATGAAAAAAGTCTCACGCGTGCAGTAGTCTTCATGCATGATATTAATAAAACTATATCCAAAATCTTTTACAGCATCTAGGTAGCATTTAGTCTTCTTGACATTTTTCAGTTGTAATAAATATGCTTAGTTCTCTTATGTCATTGTTTCCTGAATTACACCTATTAAGAATCACTCGAGGTATATACCTATTTCCAAATGTTCCCAAAGGTTATTAATACCTCTAGCGTATGCTTCATCGACTTCTATTAATATTTAATTTGAATAGTGTATTCAATGGATTCTAATATGCATTTCATAGCGTTGAGTTTCCCTTGTCTTATTAACAACGTTGTCAAGTAAAAAAAAAAAAACAAAACTGACAGAAAGTTCTACAACACAACATTGGAGCGAGTGAACCGCGCCGGGCAGGACGCCTGCAGCCGCCAGGCCGAGGTGAAGCTGCTGTGGCGCCAGCTGCTGCAGCACGCGCACGACACGCTGCGCCGCGCCGCGCAGCGCTGCGTCGACGAGTACCTGGCCGACACGCCCGACGGGAACAAGCCTCAGGTACTTATATAACATAATATTAAGAACGCGAACTACCGGTATACTTTTATTAAAGTTAATCTACCAGGGTGCTCAGAGGAGTGAACCCAAGGTTCGGACTTCAGTAAGTAAACTAGCCGAAGCTAGTGACGGTCAGTCCCCTTTTCACTTTCTTAAACTATCCCATAGCTTTTTTTTTATGGTGGGAAAAATCATGCATTGACATCCCCCGCCCTTGGGCGGAGCGGGAGATAGTGTCAGACTCTTACTGACTAAAAGACCCATCCCGTTCCTTCTAGCCTTCATACCGGGGCTCGAGCGCCCTTTCGGATAACCCTGGCCCCAGTAGGCTTCGACCCGGCTGGGTCCCTGCTGTTGCTGACAACTCCTTGAGGCGCGCGGGAACAGTGCGCGCCGTCGACGACTTGGGCTTGGTCCGGACAGTTACCGGACGGCCGGACAGCGAGCTACCCATTGCTTACTGTCCGCAAGCCCGCGTCTACGTTGGCCGGAAATCGGGATCAGAATCCCGGCGACGGCGGCGGCGAATACGCCGTTGCCTGATGCGTTCGGCCTCCTCCTTTGCAAGCATTACTGCTTCGCAGAAGTCGGCGACCGCCTGCCACTCCTCCTCGCTCCGGACCATGGCCTCAACCAAGGCCCGGCGCGAGAGGTCTCCGCCGCCGATCGCCCCCACGAGGGCACGGCGATGCTCCGCCCAAGCAGGGCACACCTCGACTGTGTGCTCCACCGTGTCCTCCGGGCGTTCCGCACAGTGGCGACACCCGGGCGTCATTTCCGCATGAATCCGGTGTAGGAAACTCCCGAACGAACCATGTCCGGTGAGGACCTGCGTCATGCGGAAGGTAAGGACGCCGTGAGGCCTTTCCAGCCACGCCTCAAAGAGGGGACTTACCGAAACTATCCCATAGCTTAAAAAGTCTCTTTCCTCTAACATTCTGAGAAATGTAATATATAAATTATATATATAATATAATACTAGCTGACCCAGCCACGCGTTGCTGTGGCTAAACATAGCAGCGCCATCTATTGATTACTTACTCAACCCAGTCGAAAGGTATCGACATCTGTTAGAATCATTTGGAGTTAACAGATAATTGTGACTGTCAAATAATAACAGACAAATAATTAGCAATAAATTAAAATTGTGAGTATAATTTGAGATTTAAACTATCCTATCTCTCAAGTTGGATCGAACTGCACATGGTGTGCGAATTTTATTATAATCGGTTAAGTGGTTTAGGAGTCCATTGAGGACAAACATTGTGACACGAGATTTATATATATTAAGATATTTTTTGTATCTTTTCCAGTTGCGCAAACGCTTGCAAAAGTTTGTCAAGATGGAGCTCGCCAAGATGCGCGCAAACCAACTCAACATGCTGTGCGACATCTACCAGTTGTGCTACAACGATCTGTTAGAGTAATGTCATTGTAATAATAATAGATGGTGAAGACTGTAAAGAAAGCTTGGATACAAACGATTTGTCAAAAGTTATAAATATTGAAAGTAAATAAATATTTTCACTAAGAGATGAACTCAATCTGACATGTAAAATTCAGCACATAGATTTTTGTCGATGATGTCTTCCAAAGTTGTTCAGTCGTACAAGCAGGTACCTAATGATGATACCACGTCAAATAAATTATAGATACTAAAAAATGCTTTAAGTGTATTTCCTCCTTCATATGGCAAACTCGTATCGTAACGGTGATTAAAAGCAAAACACCGACTTTCTAAAACTAAAAAATAAATAATTTCTTAACTTACAAGTTCGTTAATAACATTTTTATAGGAATTGGCACACGTACCAACATTAATTAGGCGCAATGGCCCGGGTTCGCTTCCCGAGTAATAAACAGTGATGAATCGCGTGACTTGAGACACGCTTCAGGCGGACACAGAAGGTTCGGTTCATACCTCCTGAAAGCTGACTCTTCGTGCCCTTACATCTTAACCAGGGTTACTGTTCCCGACAAACTGATCACAGTTTGCCACAGTATTATTGTTTCGAGATATGCAAAACGTAGCTTATGGTTTACAATTCTTATTAAGTAGACTTTCTGTTATTCTTAACTCAATGCGTGTTGTAAGGAGGTGGGCAGCGGTCGTGGCTCGTTAGGCAAATGATTAATATGTCCGAAGAAATAGCGCCGTAGTTGAGGGGAAGTTATTGTGTTGGGGCAATCAGGCACACGACAATACGGTGAACACTGTAGTGTTGTATGGATGGCTGGCAGCCAGTCTGCGCTGGGTATTTTTTTTTTTCATTCTACCTTTTTTTTATTTATTGGCTTGTTATGAGAGCTGATCAAGATTATCGATTGCGTGTTTCCGCAAGATTTTTTACTACTATGGCCATTTTTTTATATATCTAGCCTATGCTGTCCTATCCACCTGTTGGGCAAAAGCCTCCTTTTATTCCTTCCATTGTTCCCGGCCCTGAGCCACTTCTTGCTAATTCCTAGGAAGTACATCTAAGTCGTCCCGCACTCTTCTCGCGATTATTTTGCGAGTTCAGAGCACCAACTTTGTCTTTTACCGGCCCACCGCTCGATCGACATGCAGCAGATATCTCCAGCCCAGTCTCATTTAAGCTGGGTAGTCTTTTGAGCCACGTCAATGATCTGTATTGGAGCGCAGTATACTATTTCAAACGCGATCCTTTAATTTAAAACCTAGTAAACTGCGCTCCACAACACGTTGGCAAACCATAAGTTTGAACTTTGAGATGGAGGAGTGTCACTATTGGAGACAATTGTCACTAGAGCAGACCTAGATGAAGAACTCTAAATCGCTGGTTTGAACATATCCGAACCCCCTTAAATATGATATCCTCAAGAGGCCTGCGTGTTACTGAAAGAAGGAATCACTGGAGAAATAACGATATTTCTCCAATGAAGTTTTATAATCAGGATGTAACCGCGACTCTCAATATTGTGGAAACAACACAAGAAGAAAGATGGAAGTTCATAAAATAAGACTCTGGCGGTAGCTCCGATAATACGTTTCGTTGTGAGGAATAAAATTACCGACTAAGTTAATAGTTTATTAATAACTAACAAAATTTATTTTATTAAAATACTTTCATAATATCAGTAATCCATAATGACATAAATAATAATAATCTTATCCTACGTAGAGTAAACAAAAAGATCCGCGAAAAACATCCGCCATTTTATCAGGATTGTTAAGTTATTCTAGTTTAAATACTTGTTAGAATAACTTTTACTCCCTATCTACAACACGCAAGTCTGCACGAGTATGGTCGTTGTGATCACCAATTGCCATCAAGAAATAGAAAAGTTATAGAGATACAAGAATCCTCAAAATCATGGTTTATACAAACTCAATGGCCAGCTAAACTCATGCAGACTAATTTTTATATAGTATAAAACAAAATTGACGATATTCTTAAATAAATAAATACACACAGTACTTAGAAAGAGCAGTAAACGAGGTAGGTTTATGAGTTTGTCTTGCACCCGAGCGAAATCGGAGCGAACTACTAGTTAGACATAAGTATTAATCGTATTTAGTAAACTCTTTTCTTAGTACAAGTTAAATGCCCGACCCTTTGTTACCGTCACTAGTAACAGAGCAGATGGCGCATGATGAACTTAACTCTTTTTTGAGTATGCTTTATGGAGCAATGTTAACAATTCCACTATGATTAACCAAGACGGAACAGCATCCTTATCATACAAATAGCTAGCAACATATATATCATACAATAACTAACACATAATCCTACGAGTACTGTTCCAAGAATTTGAGGTGGAAGCTTCGTATGCTGTCCATCATGTACTGGAACTCCTCGAAAGGATGCAGGATGGTAGTGCGGAAGTGGAACGTGCCCGGCAGCTGACCGAACCCGGTGCCGGGGACTACACAAACTCCTGCGAAACAGAAGAAATATTATTATCTGGGCAAAAAACCGCACGCATCACACTGGAACAGTTGCTTAAATAAAACGTTTAAAAAAAATCCATTCAGTGCATACCTACTTATCGGAGCATATTCAAACGAACTTCGTAAAAGTATGTTCTAACGTTTTCATAAAACCTCCTTCTGTTTAAAACTGAAAACATGAGGTCAGTAGATTATGAAAGAAAAAGTTTAAAAAGATTGCCAAAACTAGGTTAGCAACATGCAAAACAAAACTCCTTTTTGCTCGCACTTAATTTTTTTTTCAAAAGACAATCAACTGCTCTTGAATTCTTAACACACGTGACTCGGTGTACCCTACAAACAGACACACCTACATACAGCCAGACTCCACGAGGAAGCAACAACTCTCAAGTTATGCACCGCAAGTTGGCGCCCGCACAACTTGGAGGTAAGTATGCAACTTGAAGCTACAACACATTACCGGAGCGCTTACCTTGCAGCGCTAATTAATAAGTGTGAGTCATTAGTGACGGCCTGGGGAACTTAAACACCCTGTATGTCGCCTTGGGGCGTCGTGAGGAACTTAAACAGCCCGTAGATATGTGTCCGTGAGGCGTTGCGTCGGGAGCCCTGTATCGTAGCTCAGATGTGAGTTCCACCTGTTTGAAGACTCCACGGTGGAAGGGCCCAATTATAGAATGATAGGAGTTAAAACTGTCAGATATTTATGCATTTTTACTTATTTTTTGAGGGTGAGGAGAGTGGGAGAAGTTATATCATGATGGACAATCATGAATTAACTTACTAAACTCTAGGTGGAGATAAAGAAAGTGTCACACTTTTACCAATTAAAAACCCAGTCGGTTATTTGAGTTCTCTTTTACGTTCCAGCAGGTAACTCTTTCACACAATCCCGCAGCTCACGCATTTAAAATTAAATCTACAATTTGAGTTCAAATTATAATCTACTCTATTCACGTTAAGGTGAGACATTTAACCTAACCTAACCTTTTTTACTGTCCGTTCTACCGATTTTGACTTTTATAGCGTTGTAACCACTTTTTGCTTTTAACGCCATCCTTAACGGATGAAAAGAATACCTACTGTACTCTTCACTGGAAGAGTACAGTAGGTATGAAACCTGAAATTTTAAAGGAAGGTTCGTATCTGAGCATTTATCGGTGGTTTTGTAAACATTTCTCTTAGTTCTATAGAAAATCAGTTATTAGGATTAGAATAGTACCTGTTTCTTCAAGCAGTCTAAGGCAGTAGAACTCGTCCGGACTCATGCCGAGCTGCTCAGCCGCCGCTTGCGCCGCCTCTGGGATGTCCACGCGAGGGTACGCGAACATCGATCCCTGAACAATGAGAAACGTCATAGAGACTTGCTCGTGGCCTTCTTGCGCGTTAAAATTATAATGTCTTTCTTTTGATCTAAACGACACCGTTTATTTTATGATGCTGAAATGCGACATTGTTCGTACCGAATCTTTGCTTCTGTACCAAAAGGAAAGTTGATGATACAACGAAATGTTCTCAATGTTTTACAAGTAGCTCACATCAATAGGATTGCAAAAGTATCCTGGTATGGAGTTGAAGGTCTCGTAGGCGGTCTCCGTCCTCTCGGCGAGGACCCGCTGGATCTCGCTGAGCTCACTAGCGAACTGCGGGTAAGAGGGATCTCCTGGTACTGGGCGTTTCATCTGTAAAAATAGAGAGTAAACTAATTTATCATCAAGTTATCTACAGCAGTGATCTTTTCACCTGAATGTTGATGATGATGAATAAAAAATAACTAATTTGGTCGTGTAGTATTAGTTAGTACTGACCACGCAGTCCAGTATGCACTGTCCGAGCACGGTGGGGCACTGCATGACGGCGCGCGCGGTGCTGAAGGCGGCGCGCACGGCGGGCGCCAGACGGCACAGCTCCGCGAAGCCGGCGCGCAGCCCGCACTCCGCCGCCCAGCCCTTGGAGCACGTCACGAAGCTGGCCAGCGGCATGCCCGAGTACGGCGCGCCCATCCCGTGCATCACCTACACCACGCAACCAGACCATCTTAGGTAAGAGCAGGCACAACGTTCAATATGTTGTTTATATCTGTACGTCGCAGAGACTAGAGTCGATCTAGTACATCAACCCATTTGAGGAATAAGTTGTAGCTATGCTGGGATCCCTTCTTTTCGCATAATGTTCTTTGTCCTAATATACTTCGGCATAACGATTTTGGCACAATTCAATTTTTTTTGGCATAATAATACTTCGGCATAATTTTTTTAAGGCATAATCATTTTAAATACTTATTTGTTTTCATAGCAATAATAATAAAATAACGTTTCTGTAACAATTAAATATTATTGTTCGTTAAAAATTTAATATGCTGTGCAACAAAAGTTAGTGACAGAACCGAATTGCTGCAAAACCGACTTCACGTAGTCTTGTTTGTCGTACCCCTAGAGTGTAATTTAAAAAGGCTGAGGCTGGCCGGCTAACCCAGCCAACAAGCCGAAGCTGCGGTGGTGAGCGAAAGCCGTCTGCGACGATTAGCACGCTCGAGGCCCTCCGGCGGCCCGCAGCGCCGGGGCCATGACAGAAACCCTGCCTGCTGCATGTTGCATACTCGCTTGCATGCTGCATGCTTGCTTGTTTGGAGCATGCTTGCTTGCATGCTGTATGCTTGCTTGCTTCATGCTTCCTACAGCGAAAAAAAACCCACAAAATTGTTCAATACGTTATATTATATTAATATGTTACATATTACCTGATTCATGAGATATAGCTTATTCAAAAATAATTTTTTAGTTATGTTTTAGAACTTTATGCTTAGTAAATTTATGCTTTAGAATATTATGCTTAATCATTATTATGGTTAGAGAAATTATGCTTTAAAAAATTATGCGTAAGCTGTTATGCGTAATTATATTATGCGAAAATATAATTATGCCAAACATAATTATGCTTAGTTATATTAGGTCTTAAAATTTTGTGCAAATAGATAGGGAACCAATATGCTTTATGTATTGATAATAAATACTTAGGAAATACGCCTAATTAAATACGCCGCATTACATATTAAACATAAAAATAACTGTTTGTGCTTAAAATATAGTGACTTTAATGTCACAATATATGATGTTGTCACAACAATAAATACATTAACGAGAATCACGTCACTAGAAAAAAGCATGTCATTTGATATTTCAACAGCCATCCAGTCTGAAGTCATAGAGAAAAAGAAAACATAACATTTGACGTGACATCTTGTCGTTCGTTCGTAAATGTTTTTTTTTTAATTCATAAGAGGTACGTAGGTATTATTGACATAATATACGTAATCTCAACAACTTCAAACAAGAATATCTTTAATATAAGAATTCTATTAATAGTAACGTCTAAGATAAATTGTTTAGAAATTTATTTTGTACACTTTTGTATATTTTTCATCACAATACGCTAAAAAAATATGCCAGCAAAATTTTGTTCGAAACTTCGCCATGATCCTTTAGAACAACATAACATTCTAATGACCGAGAGGTGTCTAAAAACCATTAGAAAGCAAGATTTTGTGAATACCTATTGCAAAAGTTTTGCAACCTCACCTTCTTGAAGGAATAGAAGGGCTTGCAGACAATATTTTCCTGGTAGACCTCGTCAGCCATTAGGAATACATTGTGTTCGTACGCGAACCTTACGATCTCCTCCATGTTCTGACGAGTCAGCACCTGCAATTATACTCAACCTCAGTAAAACCACAAAAAAAAAAATAGTAGTTTGTGATCAGATCCTGAAAACTGATTCTTAAGGTAGTAGAAAACAGACTAGTGGCACATACCATTACTAGCAAATAAGAAAGCTCTCCAAAACTGAATCAGACCGAGTAACCAAAAAACAGCGTGATGTAGAAAAGTTAATGACCATAGTGCGTTTAATATTTACGCTGGCTCTGGTCTGTTCAGTGCGACCTAAAACTATAACTTGTATTGTAGTTCCAAATAACTGTAATTGTATAAACCTGTATTCAAAGTTATGTAAGCCCGTCATCATCGCGCCACAAACCGTAAATCAATGCTATTTGTCGCGTTACGTGTTTTCATATCCCATTTATTGTCGCAATCATTTGGCTTTGGAATAGTTTCCAATATTTGTGAAGGCGGCGGCGCGCGGCGCTGCGGGCGGCGGCGGTCGATCAAATTGCGCTCGAATGTTCTGAATGTCGCTGATTAATACACGTCACCCACAAACTGCCGGCTTGTTCACCGATATTGTATGAATATCGGCTAAATACAGTTTGCACGACTATTTTTCGGTTTTTCAATTTGTATAGTATTGTGCTGTTTCAATGGAAATATCATTTTATGCACTAGTTACACAACACATGACAATCTGAGTGTATTCAAAGCCGGTCGCTTTCGTCTTTAAGGATTCAAACCCAATTTACATTAGCATAGCCGACTATTATACGGCGGCTATTAAAAGGACGAAGGACTCAGAGAAGAAGGAACTTTATCTAAATAAAAACTGCTACTAAAAAATTTCGTAGCGTAAGTGTTTAACTTAAATCACAACACTTAAATAGTCTCTCACTCACCTGTCCCGTGGGGTTCCCGGGGTTTATGACGACGAGCGCCCGGACGGTGCAGTCCTCGCTGGCCTGCCGCCAGCACCGCTCCAGCTCGCTGGCTTGCAGCGCCCACTCGTGCTCCTCATCCAGGTAGTAGTTAGCTTGGCGGAGACCAAGCTCAGACAGCGTCCCCGAGAAAAGAGGATACTGCGGGATCGGGACCATTACAGCTGGGAAAAAAAATATTAAAGGTTAGTATAGAACAACTCTCAACCCATTCTGGTTGGTCTACTCACTTACTTTCGTGCATTTGGAACACAGGAACGCTAATAAACAGCAATGGTTAACTACTGCAATTTGTATCACAAGGGTGTGTTGTTGTTGTGTGTTTGTGTTGTTACGTTTTATTTATAAAATAGTTATTTATGTATTTTATTTAAATAAAATTTTACACCCGTAGGTACACAAAATTAATATCTATTACACTTATGAGTATATATATATGCTTTACCCTAGTCCGTGCGTCACTGCGGGGTGCCAACTGAAAACCAGCGCTGGGTGTCTTACGTCCAGCAAATGCTGAGGTGGTCACCCTTTCGGTGCGGGCACGCTCGGCGTAGTTTGTACTTTTATTTAGTTTGTGTATAAATGTAATCGTTGTGCTGTGTCTGTACCGAATAAAAGTTTTTCTATTCTATTCTATTCTAAGGGTCTCGTGTCAATCATTCGATGTCCGAGTCCTGTCAATATACACCCTGCCTCAGACATCATGGATCCTGTATGTAATTCTAGACACCCGTGGAATTGGATCGGCGTTTTAATAATTTAACTTTTTATTTCAAAACTTATAAAACCGTTATACCTACTAAAATCAATCCCAATGTCGTTTTTACACCGGAGCATCTGAGCTCAGCTGAGCTCTTTCTAGTTTGCATTATTTATTTATTTTTTTTTAAATGTCTGAGACACGATGTACATTCGTGACCTCAAGTTAGTAACATTATCATAATTCACATTTGTGAAGGAGGCAGTTAGTTGAATGCACGGCAACATAAAGCATCGACATTCATGAAATAAATCGCATGAAATCGCGTAGCGGTTGCACACTGAACATCTGTTCAGGAATACTAATTTTAAAATAGATTGCTTTTGTTATCCCGCACTGTGTAGATATATTATAGAGCTCTACACCCTTTCACGTCCCCTGGAAACCCACAAAGGATGAGTTGCCTCTTGAGTCAATACAATAAGGTATTGTATTAACAGAGTGTCATGGCGTACAAATACGAATCCGCTTTTGAAGAACCTCACGTGTTTCTCTAATTGATTTTCGGGAATCACGAGTATAATTTAAATTAGTAACGGTTAAATATCTGTATTAACATTCTTATAAAACACTAAACTAAATCTATATTCACTTATCTTTGCATTGTGTAAAGTGACATTTACCATCAACATTGCTATCTACCTAACAAGGCCTTTGACGTGGTTTCCGGGGATCTTTATCAATAGTACTTAGGAACCAGTTGCATTCACCAGAATTGGAATGTAATACTGGTTCTATTCTCATTGACAACCCCTAACGTAGATCCTCAAAAGCACCTTTACAAATTTTATTTCTACATCGCTCGACGATGATCATCATTATTAAACCAAGACTCTAGGAAAGTGGGATACACATAAGTTACTGGAAGTTCATAAATACAAATACATACCTGGTGGTTTCCCGTCCACATCTTCAACAAGCATGGTAAGTACAGCCTTGATGACGTCAGAAGCCCCAGAGCCTAGGTATATGTCATCAGGTGAGGCCGGCACTCCATCCCGCGCCTCTATGTATTGTGCTACTCTTGAGCGGACGATGCTGAGGCCGGGAGAGGGGGAGTAGGCGCCCACGGAACCCTTGCTGTGGAGAAGAGGTTAATGATGAGAAAGCATTAGAAATGACATCATGCCTGCATTCCCTGCAGGGTTTAGTAGAGGTATGCCTGTGCACTCAGATTTCGCTAGTTAGTTATAAGTACCGTATAATAAGGGCCAAGTCTGTAGATAAAATGAATAGTAGTTGATAGAGTTTGTTATTGTAGCGACTTGGTGAGGAAGGTAAGTCCTTCATGATGACCCACGAAGCCGGTGCATCTAGAATCTGATGGACGCAAGAGACACAGGACCCGTGATTATGACGATACTTAAGAGTGGTCTGTTTCGAGCATGTCTAAGTTTTGTTACCAGTTCATGATAAATTGTTTCAGACAAATTGTGCTTCTGTATCACAGACATGTCTGATACGTATGATGCAATTGGTTAAGGGCCCAATTTGCGAGTTGTATGTTATTTTTATAATTGACTAGCTTTTGCCCGCAGCTTCGCTTGCGTTTTTTTTGTGAGAAAATCATCTAATGACATTAGCCTATGCACTCTCCATCCCTTCAACTATCTCCACTTAAAAAAATCACGTCAATTCGTCGCTCCGTTTTGCCGTGAAAGACGGACAAACAGAGACACACACACACACTTTCCCATTTATAATATTAGTAGGGATCTTCGTCGTGTGTGGTTAGTCCATTGAACTGTATGGCGTGCGATATTGTATCATAAGATAAAATATTATAGTAGGTATCTTAGCCGTGTGCAGCGTCCCTTAGTGAACTCCACTGCGGGTGACGTAACCTACGACAAACTTATTATTTGCAGTTGGTACAGTAACCGGGTATACGGATTGAACCGCAAAATTAAGTTTGTGTTTTTATTGTATATACTTTTCCGGGATAAAAAGTACCCAGTGCGGTGCCCAAGATATTAAAGAATAAAAATCATCGTAATCGAACCGGTAGTTTTTGCGTTACGAGCGAGACAGACAAAAAAAAATTTAATCACATTTTTGGGTTCGGTGTCGGTCTAGTAACACCCGAAGGGGGTATTTATTTTTCATTTATTTTTTTGATATTTTCAATGTACAGAATTTTCACTTCTACAGATTTATTATAAGTAAATAAAAATAAATAAAAATTATTTATTGTCTCATTTAGGTACATTACAATCATAGATCAAGCCCTGAACCCCACACTAGGATTCCCTGTGTTGTGGAGTCCAGTCTCTCTCAATCCATATTAGGAAGGTACAGTATATAATAGTTTTAGGTAACTAACTTAAACATATAAACAGAAGTTTGGGTAGAGTGTAGTGAATGTAGTGTAGGAAGTGTAGTGCGGTAGGTGTAGTGAGTGAAGTGAAGTAGGTGTGGGTGTGTGAGTGCGTGTGAGTAGGGTAAGAGTGGATGCAAGTGTAAGTGTGATAATAACTAGTATACCTATGCGTTTATTTATTATTTCTTTATTATTATTATTATTGTTTTATGACATTATTTTTAAGATGTCCTCTGTTTTATCGTAATCCAAATTTAGTAGCCAAAGGGAGATCACTTTAGAGCAAGTTTTTTTTCTTAATTTTAAAATTTTGTGAATTTTATTTAATTTAGTGTATAAGTAAGGTCCCATAAAGGCAAACGATCTCTTTCCAAAAGATTTATAAAAGTGTGGTTTATCCCAGTTCACCAGACGACTGGAGCGTTGTTGAGGTCTGCAGCTGTTTAGAGATGTTTTGTGAAATCGCAGCGTAGTCAAAAGAATGTATAACTGCCTAACTCTCAGAACCTTTGCGTCTGCGTAAAGAAGATTAGTGCGGTACCTGAACGGTTTTCTGTAAGCAGCTTTGAGCAGAGCACGCTGTGCACGTTCGATTTTCATCATATGAGTTTTAGCTGCAGAACCCCATGAGACGATGCAGTAACTAAGGATTGATTGGCAGAGTGAGAAATAAACCATTTTTACGATAGCTTCGTCAGCAATCTTACCCAAGCGCTTAAATATATGAAGGAGCTTCCGAACTCTCGAGCTCAATGTAATTATGTGGGTTGTCCAAGTGATTTTGCAGTCGAGATAAATGCCTAAGTATTTCATGGAGCTAGTGTTTTCTATTTGAGGGCAAGAGCAGCTGGCGGAGTTTACACAGGAATGAAGACGAAAGGTAATTGTTTTGCGAGGTGCTGAGCTTTTGGAAATAAAAAAGTTAACCGCTTTCGTCTTGCCGATATTAAGGGTAAGTAAGTTATGCTTTAGCCAATCTGCTGTAAGCTTTAATCCGTTTTCAACTGCCATTTGGACATCATACCAAGATTTTCCATAGAAAATTATGGCAGTGTCGTCTGCATACGTAAATAGTTTGGCTTGAGGGAGATTCATCGAGCATAGACCGTTTATGTACAAAATGAATAAGGTAGGGCCCAGCACGCTACCTTGTGGGACGCCGAAATGCACAGTAGAGGGCTCACTGCTATAGTCACCCATGACCACACTCTGTGTTCTGGTAGAAAGGTACGAGCTAAACCATTCCAAAGCACTGCCACGAATACCGAGTAGAGACATTTTTTGGATCAGTATTTTTCTCGAGACCGTGTCAAACGCTTTTGCAAGGTCCAGGAAGATGCCAGTACACGCCATGCCTTGATCTAGATTTTGAGTAATAAAATCGACTAGATTTGTAACTGCATCCTCCGTGGACCTGCCGGCTCTGAAACCAAATTGTTGATCGGAAAGTAATCTATTTTTCTCGAGGTAGCTTAATAGTCTCTTATTAACTACTTTTTCGAGAATTTTCGAAAGAGTAGCCAACAAAGAGATTGGTCGATAATTGGCAGGAGTTTTAGGATCACCACTCTTATAGATCGGACATACATTTGCAATTTTTAAACAGTCGGGAACCGTGCTTTGAGATAGGCTTAGGTTGCATAGAAAGGTGATGGGTTTGACCAGAAGATGAATGCAATGTTTAAGTACTTTGTTGCTAATACCATCGGGGCCAGAAGCTGAAGTCGTTTTGAGATTAGCAATTATTTTGCTAATTTCGTGTTCATCTGTTGGGGACAAGAAAAAAGCGTTAGGATTATTGTTAGTTGAGGAGTAATTTCTTATGTTGTTAGCTAATTCAGTTTCAGTTAACTTTAGCTCCTTAAGTGTGTTTGCTGCGAGTTTTTCACCAACTGTTGTGAAATATTCGTTGACTTTATTTAGAGTACTCACAGGGTTATCGTTATTTGCCAAAAGCTCAGTGTTACTGGATTTTTTGTCTTTGATATTACAAATTTTCTTAATTTCAGACCACATTTTTTTACAGTCACCCTCGGTATCTTTTAGCTGTTTCCGTTCGTAGTCTAGCTTTAGATTAGTTAAGATATTGTTGCAATAATTTCGGTACTTTTTGTATTCTAATTGTATGAGTGGGTTTCCTAGATTCTCCTTTTTCTTAGCTCTGATGTGAAGTGAGTCCCTACGCCTGATACATTTTAAGAGGTTTTTGCTGATCCATGGCTTGATTAAAATATCAGAATTGCGGTAAGTACTCTTAGTGGTATGGTCATGTATTTTGGTTGTTAAGGTCTCAACAAAACCCTCAAATGCGGCCGCGACATTGGGTAACCCATACAGCCAGTTCCAAGATTCATTTTCTAAGTCTTCCATTAAGTTTTGGTAATTTACTTTAGTTACAGTTTTATTTATTGGAGTCCTGGGTAACTCTCTGTGTATGCTGAATAAAACTGTTTCGTGATCTGTTATACCTGTTTCGCAGACAATAACTGTGGCGGGTCTTTGGGTTTTAAGCAGAACGTGATCAAGACAGTTATTGCCACGAGTTGGGAAAGTGTGACCTGGGTAGTATCCGTGATGGCTGATTAAATCTAAGTAGTCGGTAGAGCGATTATCACAGAAGCCCGGCTTAATATCCAGGTTGATATCACCAACTATAGCGCAGGTATGACCCTTGCAAGAATTCATTGTGTCTATTAGAGATTCGCAGAAGTTGCTTATGTTGGCGAAGGATGGTGATCTATATAGTGCAATGATAGATAGTTCATTACCAATATCTATAGTCACGCAGTTTGAGTCTTTGAAAGGGGGTTCAGACACATTGGCTTGAAGAGATGATTTGCTATAAACCACTATCCCATCATTTTGATTAAAGTATTGTTTTGAGTAGAAACAAGTGTAGCTGTTGATGTGGGGGCAGACTGACGTAGAATCGAGCCAGCACTCGGTTAGTATAATAATATCAGGAGAGAAATTGAGTCTACTTAGTAGTACCAAAAAATTGTCAAAATTCTTTCTGATACTTCGTATATTTTGGATCACAACCGAGTACTGTTGTTCGATTCTACCGAGATGTTGTCGACAGTCATCTATTGAATCTATTTTTAGGCTTATGGCAAAGGATGTAGTATCGATTTCATCGATAATTTTATTTGTTATATTAGCCATTGAAACTATTAAGTTGAATAAGTTGTATCAGTAATTTAATCACGATTTTATTTTTGTCTGTCGTGCCGGGACAGTTGTCTGTCAGCATAATCAAAAGTGAGTAACGATGTATTAGTGAGCGTGTAGGATAGTTGGGCAATGAGTGGACGTGGAGTAGATTGTTTGCGTGGAAAAAAAGTGTATGTGATGTGTGCATAAATGTTATATTGAGTAGTAAGATACGAATAGGTACAGAAGTAAAATGTGTTGTGTGTTGTGTAGAGGGTAAGTGTGTATTTATAAATTCGGTTTTGACAGCAAAATTATTTATTATGTGAAACCTGTGATAGCACTGGTAAGAGTATAAGTTAAACGTGTGTAGGTTGAGTACGTAAGGAGTATAACAATGTGTAACAATACAACTGGCAATTAAATACATGCGAAGATAAACATTTATAGCTTTAGCAAAAAGTGCAAAAAATAGTCAATTTGCGCCCTTAGTATTTACATCATAAGATTGATCCAACTGTTTTAATTTGAGGAAGCTGTTTTCATTTTTGATGAGAATCGACGGGGCGCCCTGCTTCTTGCGGAGAAAAACTCTGCCGTTAGAAACCCAACAGAATTGGTATGATTCGGTTTTTGCCAGGTCGCGAGCAAGGAAGAGAAGCCGTTTAGTTTTCGCGGTGAGATTTTCGGAGATGTAGACCGTAGTCGCAGGTCCCAGGAGGCCCAAGAGATTAGTGTTCAATTCATTGTTCCTATTTTCATTATTATATTTTTTTGCAGCTTTTAGGAAGTTGTCCTTGACGAGGGTGTTTGTGAATTCGGCCACGACCGTGCTAGTCTGAAAGTTTTCTTTAGAAGGTAGCCTGTAGACGTCCTTAATTTGTGATTCCGACAAGACTGACTTAATTGCGCGTGAGGCAGTAGAAATCAGTTGGTAAAGATCCTGCTTTGATTCACCAGACTTTTTTGGGACACCCCTTATTTCAATACAGGTTTTCCTGGAGTTACGTTCCATTGTTTCAATTTTGTCCTCAAGAATAAGGATTTGAGCATTATAATTGTTGCGTTCTCCCTCAAGTTTACCAATTTTTTTCTCGATGTCCTTCATTTGACTTGACATAAAATCGACATTTTTAATAATCTCTTTATTAACAATTTGAATATCACTGTTTTGTTGTTTGATGTCTATTATATTTTTTTCCATAGAGGTAATGGAGAGGTACTGCTCTTTTATTTCGCGTATACTAGACTCCATTGCATCGAATTTTATATTTTGTTGAGCAATCATTGACTTAATGAGTTCCTTTATGTCACCCGTGGCGTCCTCTTGTGGCAACTCCGGGGATACACCTCCGACATCATTAATTAACCGCGCACGTTTATATTTTCTCATTGTGACGTTGAGCGGAGTATTCGAAGTGTCATATGCACATGTAGAAAGGTCTGGGTCAGATACGAATAGGTTTGGAGGCGTACGGGTAGTGCTCATGTTGTTGTAGCAGTAAATAAGGCGTCCGAGTTGCGATCCTAATAGTTGAGATTAAGCCACAAAACAAAACAGTGCAAGTGTGACTCAAAGCAGCGCGTAATTGATGGTTGATATATATAGATGTTTGAATATGTTTGAATAACCAGTTATCCTTTAGTAATATCTGGCGCAATGACTCAGTGACGACGCGCTGTTTGCAGCCCGATCGTAATTAGTTAGACAAAGATGAATTATCGCACCTGTCTCTTTCAAGGCCCGGGTGTGAGGGGCGCACCGCTGAGTCCCGCGCACTAACCGAAGGACTCGACGCAGCAGCGATAATGTGGCGCTGATAAGGTCGATCTTCGCCCGTCAATTACACTTTTTTGTTGGAATAGTCGTTAAAGAGATTTCAATTATGACCTCTAATTATTTTTAATGAAAATAAACTGACACACGTCTTCTCGCAAACAAGACTTGGACGAAAGAGCAAAAAAAAAGAGTAAGTATAGATATAAACTAGTGCCTGACTATAAACCAACCTGTTGGTAAGCAGTGATGCATTGCCGCGGGCAAACCCCGGCAGGCCCTTGGTTTGTGTTAGTTAGGTATACGATCACCACTACTCTCGTGAGAAAATCGGCATGTCCTAGAACTCGTGTGGCATCCACTAACCACACTGGGCATTGAACTGAACTTTGTAATGCCAATAATTGATTTATTAACTAATAATCAGTCTAAACACAGTTCCACGTGTTAAGATGAACGTAAGTAAAACAAAAATAGTAACTGTTATTATTATCGTTTTACTGATAATAGGACTTGTGCCGTTTTAATTACCTATTAATAAAATAAATAACAGTGTAGCTTCTATCAATGCCCTATCCAATAATCCTGCGTCCACATCGTGCACAGCTCGCCCGCGCTGCTTCACGGCGCGTTATGGCACCGCCGCTGCCGGCGGATGGCGCGGCGTCTTGCCGCAGCACGGTGCCGCGAGCGGTGCGCTGTCCATTGCCCCTATTCAGCGCGCACACCAACAGCGAAATATCGACTGTTATCCACCGGCGGCAGTGCCGTACCGTTGCACGGCAATCGGCGCCGCACCGTAGACATGGGTCCACGCCCTCAGCCGGCGTCACGTCGCGGCGCGTCCAGGTGACGAAGGTCTAATAAAGCTCTCTCCATACAGCTGACAGACACCGGCTTACTAACCAGATTATTAATATTTAGAACGGAATTTAAATAGGACGTTGTTATGTGTTGCGATGACAGTTCCGTGATATGTGTCGGCGAGCCATCTGGAACTACGCTCATATCGGGAGAATTAGTTCTAAGCCATAACAATACCCAATTATGTTAACTCTTAATGTTATTGAGTCATCATCTGAAAATTATCTCGTCTTCATTTCTTTCCTTTAACTCATTATATAAGCAAGTCCATGGGCGCCGCGTGGCACCCACTTGTACGTCCTTGCACTGTTATTATAAAGGTGAAAACCCACGACCAGGAATAGCACATCTCTTTAACTTTGTATCCCAGAAGTATGTTCCATATGAATAATTTTCTAGTTTCAAGCTTACAAAGCCGCTGGCTAAGAAGTTAGTTTTATATTTACGACGGATAGTTTTAAAATATCTAATCTGGTCACACCGGTTTGAAACAAGGATCTATACCCCCTGGAAATAATCGATTTGCTAATTTAAATTGACGAATCACGTATTTTTATCTAGCAGGCACCTCTCTCCTGCACAGGTCACATCGCGACATCAACACGGTAGGTACAGACTACGAGTCAATCAGTGCGAAAGCAGAAACTCATCACTCAAATTACATTATAATCCCACGGAGCGCGCAACAGGATCGTTCAATTTCAACAAACAGGTAAAACAATGAAAAAAGTAGATTAAGAGAATTAAAAACGAATGAAATCGTGCCACCGGGGCCTCCTCTACGCAGATTCCATTTCACATAATCCTATGAGAAACAATATAATTTCGCGTCCAATATCTGTCTGTTATTTGAGCATTAATATCAATTGGATTTGAAACGCTAATGCGGCCGTCTGCCAGTGTGCCATAAACGTTGGGCTATCAATCTAAATCGAATATGGATGTCAATCAATCAATCATGGGAATCAGTTGGAATCAATCAGTGCAGGTAGTGGCATTAGCTAGTGATATGTCGAGAGAAATGTGTACTCAGGCTAATGATCTGTGTATTATGTAATTAGAAAATCATTAGCGAAGGTGTTTCTGTGATTAAGGGTGTGTTTACACGGGGCCTTGTTCCCACGGCGGTGATTTATTTAGAAGCACGTATCATAGAATTCCACTGAAATGCTCACTAGTGTTTTTTAGAACAAATCCTTCTGTGTTTCTTTTAATTCAAATTTGATTCTCTGACAAGTTATCAAAATTCAAGTTCATTGTAGGTATTCCACAGTTAATTAAACAAACTTCTGTGCCTCAGCCGCTGTATGTATAGTCGGTGTTCACAGGCAGTCTGCGAATGGGCACGCCACAATCATGGCGGTAAGTCCCCTCTTTGAGGCGTGGCTGGAAAGACCTCACGGCGTCCTTACCTTCCTCATGACGCAGGTCCTCACCGGACATGGTTCGTTCGGGAGGTTCCTGTTCCGAATTAAAGCGAAAGTGACGCCCGGGTATCGCCACTGTGCGGAATGCCCGGAGGACACGGTGGAGCACACAGTCGAGGTGTGCCCCGCTTGGGCGGAGCATCGCCGTGCCCTCGTGGGGTCGATCGGCGGTGGAAATCTCTTGCCCCTTGCCTTGGTTGAGGCCATGGTCCGGAGCGAGGAGGAGTTGCAGGCGATCGCCGACTTCTGCGAAGCAGTAATGCTCGCAAAGGAGGAGGCCGAACGCATCAGGCAACGGCGTTATTGCCGCCGCCGCCGGCGCCGGGATACTGATACCGATTTCCGGCCACCATAAGCGCGGGCTTGCGGACAGTAAGCAATGGGTAGCTCGCTGTCCGGCCGTCCGGTAATTGTCCGGACTAAGCCCATGTCGTCGACGGCGCGCGCTGTTCCCGCGCGCCTCAAGGATTTGTCAGCAACAGCAGGGGCCCAGCCGGGTCGAAGCCTACTGGGGCTAGAGTTATCCAAAGGGCGCTCGAGCCCCGGTATGAAGGCTTCAAGGAACGGGATGGGTTTTTTAGTCAGTAAGAGCCTGACTCTATTTCCCGCTCGGCACAAGAGCGGATAGGATGATTTATCCCACCGGAAAAAAGGCAGTCTGCGAACGATGGATCAAACAACAACAGACTTCCAAAGAAAGTAATTAAGAATCAGTCGCAAAACCACTAAAAAACATTATTTGAAAGTAATAAACACCGCCTTCACAAGGACAATGGCATCTTATACCTAAAACTTCTTATGACTTGTTAGAATAAAGGCCCTTTTTACGAGAACTGCGGTAACTCCTTCGAACAATCTGCAACCCTGGCACGCATCAGCCCCAACTGTCCGTGTCAATCATTGAGGCGTGCACGCAATACAACGCGCTGTCGGCTTGCGGACACGCTAATTCGGAAAACATCACTGGCCAACATCATTGAGGCGACTCCCGATACACAAGGTGTCACCGACGAGGACCTGAGGGTTGTCTCCGACTAGCGGTATCAGCCATCTATTTTACTTGCATTACTATTTCGCAAAACGACGTAACTGTCTCCTAATCTCTCTTATTCCGTATTATGGATTTTACTAGAGCCGAACATGAGAGACCGCCCCCGCCGCTCGCCTCACAATAATACGAAAGTGCTCCACCCAAGCAAACCTCCAGCGTATGCGCCACCGTCTTCTTTGAACAATTCACACAATTGTTGACACCCAGGTTTTTCTACTCTCAGAATCTGACACAGGAACCTCCCGAGACCGCCGTGTCCGGCAAGGACCTGCGTCAGACAGAACAACAAATTCTCTGCGCTTGCTGTGATGATGTAACAATAATGTTAACAAAACGCAGAAAATGCAGGTTATTCTTCGTCATTCATGTGATCTGCCTCTCTATCTCAACAATAACAAACAACAACAAAACAACAACAACAAACAATAACAGATTCTATACTCACGTGCAGTCGTCCAGTATTTCTTTGACCCTCTGGCGTACATCCGCGGGCATGTTTGCTGAGTCCATCAGCTCGGGGAACGCCGCCAGCGCCAGCACCTTCATAGAAACAAATTGGTTTATTTAGTCACCAAAACTGATCAAGTAAGTTTTATAAGAATGATTCAATCAATAGGCTAGCCTGACTATCTCTGGGAAAGAGCCTAGCCATATTTTTGCATCTAGGTAGTGGTTAGCTCTATTCTTGTGGAATTTTAAAGCCCCACGCTGCGGTCGTAGCCAATTTGCGATCTCCATGTCAAGTAGGGTTTAGGTCCCGGGACGTCTCGTGTCTTGAATTCCCGGGAATTTTCGTAATGTTAGTTGTCTCGAGTCCCGGGACTTTCGTTTCGAGACTCGAGACGAGACCAGATTGTCGAAATTTCAAATAAGGAAAAAGCCATTTAATTATGAAAGTATAAGATTTAACTGCTTAAAAGTGAATCTGTGTGTGATTATTAGAAATAAAGCAGTTATCAAGACTAAAACTAACGTTATAGTTATAAGGATATAATTTTTGGTATAATAAATGTTGATTTTTACAAAACAAACAATGCTTTTAGGGTTCCGTACCTCTATAAGAAAAAAGGGACTAAACGTATTTTGCCACACTCTCAAAGGAATCAAAATTTATAGTGTACGTTCCGTTGATCCAGAATTCTAAAATTTGGCATAAAGCAAGGTCTTATAGAACAGGTACAGGAATAAATCTGAAAACAGTAAATTTCTTGATACGTAACAAAAAAAAACTTTGCTATTTGAAAAAATCTTCCACTCCATTCGGGAATTCAACTATTTACTATTTATTATCACGATTAATATCCTCATAAAAAAAATACAAACATACAATCTCAAAAGTCACGAAGTCCCGGGAATTCCCGGGACTTTGATTGTAGGCTGCCTCGTGTCCCGGGACTTTGAAATGGTCGGGAATTCCCAAACCCTAATGTCAAGTTAAAAGGATACTTATAAATATTGTTTGGCATCCTCTGCATGTCAGCTGTTTCCCTATTGCCCATGCCTCAGTTTAATAAAACCCAGCATCTCGTTGTGATTCCATCTATGTACAACCCGCCTCCCATATTATCCTGTATTTTAATACAATCATTAAACCCGACTCGCGATCGTCGCATTTCCATGCGGAACCCTTTCTATTCCCTATAAGAATGCGTGACAACGTAAATACTCGTTCTACATGTATTTATTCCGCCCACTATGTACAGTTAAGGACAAAATATGTATACCACCACTTACCTACAGATGGCGGAATCATAAAATAAAACATATTTTTTGGATATAATTTTTTTTTTTTTTTCAGAATCAGAATCAGAATTTTATTTGTAGAACATAGGTACAAGGAACATAGGAAGATCTTACACAAATTAAATGAGCGCTATGTTTTGCCGTGAAGGCGTACAAATGGTGAGATCATAAGATCGTTAAAAACTAAAAATAAACTAACTAAATAAAAAACAAAATTAAACTCTCACAAAATTAAACTCTCTCTCTCTCAAAATTAAACTCTCACAAAATTAAACAAAATTAAACTCTCACAAGAATAAAGAAATAAAAATAACTATTTTACATTTACATATTTTTTTTTTTATATATATATGTATTTATAATTAAAGAAAACTTACTTAAAATTTAGGAATCAGTCTTTAAATATTTAAAATATAATATTATTATATAAAACAATTATTAATTAAAATATTAAAATACATCTTTTAAAAAATCTTCTACAGAATAGTAACATTTTTTAAGTAATAGAGAGTGGAGACTTTTCTTAAATTGTAATAGGGGCAAATTTTTTATACTATCAGGTATTTTATTATAAATTTTCGGGGCCATCCCAAAAAAACTCTTTTTCATTAAAGCGGTTCTGCATTTTCTGTCGCACAGTTTATTCATATACTGAGAACGCATTGGGGTCTTTTTAACATCAGATAGTTTTTGAAATAGGTTTAAATTGATCTTAACAAACAAAGCAGTTTCGTAAATGTACATAGCTGGCATAGTCAGTAGTTTTAATGATTTAAAATGAGGTTCACATGTTTCGGTAGTTTTTAGGCCACACATGGACCGAATACATCGTTTTTGTGCTCTAAAAACAGTCTCTCTTTCAGTAGATTGCCCCCAAAAAATGATTCCAAATCTCAAAACCGATGCAACCAATCCGTGATACGCAATTAAAAGTGTTTGTGTATTCACTTTTTTCGACAGCTGAAACAGTGCATAAGCAGATTTATTTAATTTAAGACAGATTTCTTCAATATGAGGTTTCCATGTCAGTTTACTATCAATGGTTATACCTAAAAATTTGGCCTTATCTGTATCATCTATTTGACACTTATTATATGTAACATGAACTGGAGGTTTTTCACATCTTTGACGAAAGTGCATTACTCTTGTTTTTTTTAAATTAATTACTAGATTATTGTTATTAAGCCAGTTAATTATTCTATTGAGGCAATCATTTATATCACTTTCGTAATAGACAGCATTATTACATTTTACAATTGCTGTACTGTCATCGGCAAAAAGAACCATATTTTGAGATATGAATATTGGGAGATCATTAATATATATTAAAAAAAGTAGAGGCCCTAGCACGCTACCTTGGGGCACCCCGTATTTTATAATTCTTGGTTCAGATGTGTAAATGGTTACTAAATTCCTTTTTTTACATAATTGTGAGATTTCAGTGCACTGGGATCTGTTCTCAAGATATGACTCCAAAAGTTTTAAAATATTTCCTCGAATTCCATATCCATGTAGTTTTTTTAGCAAAATCTTATGATCCACGTAGTCAAAAGCTTTTGTCATATCGGTATATATATAGACTGTTACGTTGTATTTTTAAATCTAATCTCAATTGTGACAAATTATTTGACTCTATATTTTAAAATGTTTTATTTAGTCTTAATTAGTTAAGCTTTTTTATGTGTATACAGTAAGTCATCGATTTCTAATCGAAATGTATGTTATAAGTACAGTTATTGTTGATTAAACAATTAAAACCTGAAAAAAAAGCTCAATTATAATTACTTAGGTTTACTTTTTTAATGAAAATCATATTATTGCTGGAGTAAAAGATAAAAACTAAATTAATCAATAAACTAGTACTAATTTTATTATATCCCAATTTTCTGTAAATGTTAACATATGTTAACATTTACAGAAAATACCAATATATAATACCTTTATATATAATACCTTTGACTGTACTCATTACATAATCCACTCTCAATACTCCGGCGGCCCTTTAGACCAATTATAATGTGTTAATAACGGTTTGTTCGTGACGCAACATGGGCAGGTTGCCCACGACCACGCGTGGGCCGTGTGTGGGATAACCGGGATTGATCGTGACCCTTTGCTTAAGATGTACCTAATGCTCATTTAAGTTATTAGTTGGCAGCTGATTGCTTGGAAAATGTAGAACGGAAGTTGTGTCGACATCCACATTGTAACCTTCCATCATGTAGGAGTTGGTAATGGCGCGTCCCACCCATATGCAAAGGTCTCAAATCTTTTACCTTTAAGTGTCTTTACCTTTTTTTACCTTTTTTCAATACGTCTACTACTACTGACCTGTCTGATGAAAGTGATAGGTTTCTGTCCCAGAGCGTGGCTGTCTCCAATATTGGCGCGGACCACCCGCTCGAATGGCTTCGGAACACCCTAGAAGAGAAAATAGTAGATAATATTATACATATACAGATATAATCCAGGGCCAGTCAATTAATCTTTACATAAACTTTTGAAATGTGTTTTTAACAATATATGTAAAAATGTTAAAAAGAAAAAAAATGCGATCTTCATTTTCAATTTTCAATTAATTTATTTTTCTAAATTATTTTTCAATACTCGAAAACCGACTCTTATCGCACTATGATTCGTATCGATATTTTTAATATTATTATTCGATTCATAGTGCGATATAGATAGCTAAATTTGCTACAATTTGAGCGAAACTTGAGCAAAATTTGATCATTGGTTACGAAGATACAAGTCAAAGATGAGCAATTCTATCGCAGTGCTCGGGAAACTGTAAAATTCTGTCACTTGTTTTAGCTCCTTTTTTTTTGATTGGGTTAAGTTCGTGCACTTGTAGAAATATCAGGCTCAAGTGCTCTATCATATGTCTGTTTGCCAAGGTCGAAATTGCAACAACGTCAACCCTGTCGTCCTGGGTGAAAAGGACGACAAGGATCTCGAAGACCTAACACCATATGCCGACCCGTCTCCACCTCCAGAAAACATTATTTGTCCTTCTTCACTCCCCCCACTAATCTTGACTGGATGAAACCTAGTCCTTCCACAAGGGCGAAAGTCTGTGAACTTCGTACCGCATAACAGTCAATAAATGTAGAATATCTTTCGATATAGTCAACCGATTGCGACGAAACAAAGCCTAAGTGATAAATCAAGTTACACACGATTTTAATGTATAAAACTTATCTACATCGATTTCGTACATTTTACGTGATGCGCACACAAGAAAAAACTTTAGCGATTTATTATATGTTTATACGAACCCAATATTTTTGCAATTTTTGAGTAAACTATGAAGCCTAGACGCATTACTTTGGTATCAATTTAAGCTAATTTTTTATACAAATTTTTGCCTCATACTTTCCTCTAGGACTATTAGTGTTTAGCCAGTACGTGTTTTTGAATATGATGCAAACACAAAATTTTCACTTTTCAAAAAAATAAAAATGCCTACTTTGACTACCTATATCTCTGCAACTAATGAACCTAGAGTACTGGGGTCAAGCTCAAATTGTAGTATATTTAGTTAGCTTTATTCTGTTATAAGCAAATATACTTAAAAAATGCTTTCTTCGGGTAGTTTTTTTAAAAAAATCTAAAAACGTGCCAAAATTTCCAAGTTTTTCGCAGTTCCCGGCGTAGCACAGGGTGTTCAAGGTTGCAAACTTGGGTGTTAAACCTTTTTTCTCTTGTTCCTCTTATTTTTCAGTAAATTGTTGTTATCAATTGTTGGGATCGCAGTCAAGCACTAGTTTATATCGGGTAAAAAAAACAAGAGCGCACAATTTTTTTTTTTTTTACTTTTATATTTGAGCTTTCAACAATACAGCCCAATAGTTTATATTAAGATTCATTAACTGGCCCCGGATTCCGAGGTTTTACTAATTTAACGCCTTGCGGCTCTCCACTAACAATGCCACTAGTGTATGTAGGGTAGCTTAAAACGTCAGGTACATTTAACCACACAGAACGCAAAGGTGCAAATAGACTGAGTGGGTCGATTGACTTGGACCTCGTCGCAATTGAACGCCTCAAAGATAGTTTACTCGTCTCAATATTAATTGTTTACAAAACGCTATCTACTAATACTTTTATTCCACTCAAGTGGGCGGAGAAACTGCCGCTAATTTCGAGCTACCGGAGCTAGAGAAAAACTTTATTCATCTCCGAACCCCTTATCTTCGAGGTTTTAAATCCAACGTGCGGGAAATAATGACAGCAGTAAGTTAGTTTGACAGCAGCAGTGGAAAAACAACGGGAATATAAATTAGATGAACCCCCCGTGCCCCGCGGGAGTCGTGAGAGCAGCTCAGGAATTATTCCGATGGGACCGAATTAATATGGTGGCAATTACTCTCAGGGAAAGTCGTACGTTAGGTGAGTCGGGGAGATACCGACCAACTTACTGGAGGTAATCGCTTAGATTGGTGAGCTGTAGAACGCCACGATGATCGGCAAACGTTTAGTATTATTCAATAAAAGAAATTGTGGAGTTCGCTCGTAAGGCCAACTTTAGTGAGTATTTAAAAGAAGTCTGCCCATTCCACCGTTAAATAGCAGCGTACTAGGAACAAATCAGATATAAAAAAATATTCTTTGTATTGAAAACTATGAGACTATGCCCACTGGATAGTTCTTCTTCGTCTTCATCGACCAACACCGTGGCTTGTTACGCACAGAGCGTATCGGCACCGGCAAGATATGCAAGCTTGACAAACCGGTGCTCATACGTGTTTTAACCACTTTTGATAAACGTTAAATACGGATAATACGCTATTAAAACTGTCCTATGGGTACAGCAGTCATTCGTTAAAACGTTCCTCATTAGAGATTACTAAGTCATTCTTAGTAATAAGAATAATAATTCGGCAATGGTGTACTTGTCGAGTCGGTTTTCTATCGTTTACATTTCGGGAAGTGTGCACTGGAATTGCACAATCTAATTCCGCCAAGTCCGTTCCATCATCGGACATCGTACCCTTACGTACTATAAGCGTTTTGGCAACACATTTATTGTGCGTACAGCTAAGGAGTAAAATTCCCTGCCGGAGTCTATGTTTCTTAGCTACAACTTAGGATTCTTTAAGTCAAGGGTGAATAGGTTAGATACTTCTAAGCAAGCGTACTCCATCGTCAGTCACATCATCGCATCGATGGTGGTCAATCACGAGCCTATAAATAATAAAATATAATATATATGTATATATATAAATCAATAAGTACATAGTACTCACAACCAATATTATTTATTTTATTTGAGGAAATCAGAACAACATAATTACAGAGCTCGAGTATTTAATTCTAAGACTCTGTTTAATTTGATGTAGGTATGTGGGGTTCTTTGCTGTTACAGATTGTATAAAAGATTAAAAAATAATCAATTACAACAATATTTTTCCTTATAATGCACGTTGTATAAATTAACAAAGCAAAACTAGTTATGTTGTCAACGCTACCTATTCTGCTGGGAAAATACTTTTTTTCGACAAAATTGATTGTTGACACTGAAAGAGCGCTGCCCCAATCACGAAATTGTCAGTTTTGGTCGTCCAATAAAGTTTACGTTCAATCAACGGATTTGTATTTATAAAACCGTCGACAGAATGTGAACGTTGTATTATTTAATTATAGCTCTAGTGAAAATTAACAGTACAGCACATGATTGTGAGAAGTCAAAAATTTAGCTGTTAGTAGAAGAATCAATCATTACGCATATAATAACTGCTAGCCACAAGAGAATGCCACCTGATGACCCTAATTTCAAAGTCACGGTTTATTGATTAGAATTTATCTAAACGTGCGCGGGAAACGATAACGCCTCCACGTCATCATGGCAGCACGTCGTCATGGTCCGAGGAGGCGTGTGCTGCACGCGCGGTCATTGTGTAGCTGCGGAAGACAATGCTGAACCATACAACATCCTTGTTTGGTCTTTTATTGTTGCAATTAATCCTTACGTTTCACCCCTGAAAAATGTTCTATTGTGCGACAGAACTAAACGGGGTGGTGACATTAAGTCGAATAGGGTAGTTTCCAGGGTCAAAATAATTACATTTTATTTAATCCGTATTGTAGATTATAAAAGAAGATTGGACACGTATTTTTTATTTTTTCGATTAAACAAAAAATAACAAATAGCCCATTAAAGTTACGTATGACGTCACCCCGTGCGAAAAAATGCAGCACGTGGTGACGCGGCTAGCCTATTATAGTAGCATAGAATCTGTATCGAATCTGTATCTGTGTGTCAGTACCTGTATACTTAATACTTCTCCCAATTACATATAATTAGGTATACTTATTCGAAAAAATATAGATAATACGAACATGATAACAGAAAAATCCCAAAATTGAAATACCTGTAACCCAATAGCTACCGACTTAGCTACGTATCAGAAAACCAATATGTCAGATATTTTAAATGCCGGCCTCCATAGGTACTCGTACCAACAGTAATGTAAGTCTTATGGCTACGAATATTAATTGAATGATGTTTTTTTTCAGAGTCAAGATTAAGCATTGAATTGACATGAAACGTGGCAATGCCACCAGTCTTTCAGGCATACTACCAGTATGCCTGAAAGACTGGTGGCATTGTGGCTAGTAACGATGTAAAGAAATTATGATGTTTATTTAGGATTTTTTATTTTAAATGTCATATTAACTATTGTAAGTTATTGGTTATTTTTGTGTTTATTTCTCCACAAACATAAAATTTACCCCAATACCTATGTATCTGTTATTATATTTGTTTCCAAGAATCTGAGTGATTACATTCTCGGTCAACATTTTCCGTGAACTTCATTATGCAGTACATATTAAGTGAAGTTATTTCCAGGAAGCATTGTGATGTAACTATCATTTACCTTTTATTTTATTTAGGTATTACTAGCTTTTGCCCGCGGCATCGCCAGCGTACATAAAATATATCCTATGTCACTCAAGAAATAAGCAGCTTTCTATCGGTGAAAAATTTAAGCAATCAGACCAGTACCTACTTCCAGAAATTACCTCCTACAAACAAACAAACAAAAAAAAAACTTTACCTCTTTTAATATTATAAGTGTAGATATTCTATTTGCAGCTAGGTTCGCCAAAATCTTTTTTTTTTTTTGTAATCTGTTGCACCCTTAATGTGAAATGTTAATAACCTATCTCAAAACGTTATTTGTAACTTGTGGAAGTCTAATTAATAATGACGGAATTTCATGAAAGATAGAGATGAAATTCACGCAGTAAATGTTACAAGTCGGCAAATATAAGTAGGTGTGCCTGGGTGTGTATTCCAACATCTTGGCCGAGGGCGCCATGTTGTGTCTCCAGCCTGTGTGGCTCACTTACCAAATTCTTACAGAAAATGCTCTTTGTAAATGTCTGTAAATACAAAAAAAATTGTAGTATTTCCTACGACAACGTACGAGTACTATGAGCATAATAATCACAGATAAACTACCGAGAGACATCGAATTGTGATGCATTTCAACAATGTACCTCTACCTATTACAAAATGAAGTCTATAAACATTAGCCTGGTTACTGGTATCGAAATAAAAAAAAGAAAATGTTAAGAGACGTTTTTAAAAGTGCTTTCAATATTTTCAGACATAGCACAATATAGCCTGCACGTCTTCCTACAACGTTGGCTCAAACAGAGGAAAATATCACCCGGAAGGCACTTAGCAGTATCCGCGCCATTTCAATAAAAACTTATCAGTGGTGGAGAGGAAATGGATCGCTGTGGCAATCTCCAGGCTCTCGCTACGTCGAGCTGAGCCAAACGACGGTCGCTCGCGAGCGCCATCTTGGACAGGTGCCCAATACCGGCCAGCAGCGGGGCTTCAGGGAAACGACCACCACGACGATGTAACCATATTGACCCCTGACTAAGGACGAGTGATGTTATGGCGCTCTTAAATGCTAAAATGAATCTATAATGCCTAAGGTCAGCTCGGCAATGAAACATGTACACGTTTAGAAGAACGAAGATAGAATTTTCGGGTAGAAGTTTCTCTGGATTCCAAAATATTGATATTTTTTAAAAGACAGTGAATACCTATAGCTTTATACATCCACATTCAAATGTAACGGAAATCTAACTGGTTTGTTTCGCTTATTGAAAACCACTCCATCAGGATTTAAAAAAGGTACATTAGTACAAATATAAATTTACTATTTTCTTGCACAAGTTTGCACAACATGCCCCTATACTCAAGAGTTGCATGAGTTACGCTACTTCGCTCTTCCGAAACTTATTATTACTCTAATATGTGACTTATAACTTTAAGTATAAGTAATTAATTTAAAATTACAATCAAACAATTCAATTAGAAAGACGAGCTTGAATAAAAACCAAGAGCTTTCAGAGTAACTTAATCACTGTTCCTGTAACGCATGTAAGCGCTACTTAGAATAAAATATGCACATTTTATGTCAGTGTTACAATAGAACACGGGCCGCTCATTTCGTCTGTTTCCCTTCCTACAATGTAAACATACGTTTTGTGGAGTTGACTGATGGTTTACCTTTACGGCTCTATTATTTGCTTTGAAGCTTTTCTGTTTATGCGATCAAATATTGGCTATGGATTGTAGTTCGGGAAAGCAATATAGATTATTGAGGTGTAAAAATGTAAGCTGGATCAAATTTCACCTATCTTATATGAGATAGGAGAATCAAGCATGAAAAGGAACACGACTACTATGCCCACTAAGAACGTGTCATCCGCGTATACCCGCAAAAACACTGGTGAACTATTACTTTGCATCTACATCAGGTCAGGTCAGGTGAGATGGTGGTAAAACGCGAGCCTATCAATAATAATAAAAAAAAAAAACGAGAGAGGAGCGATTATATTGAATGAGAAAAAAAAATATTTTATACGATCAAAAGGTTAGAAAAAAAACGAGTTTAGAACAGTTATCATACACTATTGTAACCCGTACGATGACCGTTTTGGAGTGTCATACCGGGCAACCGGCACAACATTCTTTCTTTCTTTTCTTTATACATGGCAATCAACTTAAAAAGTCTTATAGCACCTGCCGTGTTTCTTTCCGTGCAGATTGTGAGACAGACTCTTTTAGCTTAAGGTGATTGCTTGATTCTTCGAATTATCGTAATTATGAAATTAATCGCTATAAACTAAATTTGAGAAAATTTAATACATAGTATATGTCACGTTGTTTACGCGTGCCGTTTGAAAATCAACAATATTGGGCTACAGCGGGCTGTTTCGGCGCGCGGAGCAAAAACCGCATTACGAAGCTGCCATACACAGGCTGCCTTCGTTTCCCTCCCTCCTCCCCCCCTCGCCGCTCACCCCCAGCTCTGAGGTTTTTGTGCACACCGAGATAGGATAATGGAAATACACGGCTCACGGTACGCGGTGCACAGGTGGCGCGCACAACCCGGACTTTTTGTAAGTCACTCCCCGAACTGTTCAGGTAATTACCGGCCGATACTGAAAGAGAGTTGACTGCCATCTGAGCTGAATTTAATGCTGGGAACCTGATACGTTTACTTTTGTTGCTTGAGTTTAAGTACTAGGTAGGTAGGGTAGGTAGTTATTTTAGTTTTGTAGGTATTCAGAAACCTAACCTGGCCAAAGTTTAAAACAGACTGATTTCAAAACCATGTGAGCACAAGTTGTCGTCGCTACAGTGACTTCTGAATTTCTAACATCCTATGAATTCGAGCTGCCGCGCTCGGAGAACGTTCCAGCGCAGTTTCGCACCTAAAATTCAAAGCTCCGCGACTCGTTAGTTAGTTCCGACAATTTCTTTCAGAACACACACACTTGCTTCTTTTTGCTTTATTTCTGTTCTTGTAAAAATGCTGTGAAGTCAAAACCTGAGGGAAATGCTGCGCTCGGTACAATTTTCGTGTTTTATGTTTCAGGAACTGTGTAGCAGTTGTAGGTTTATTATGACGTCGGTACACTCACTTACAAAAGTCGATAGGAATTCTTAAAACGTATTCGTTTGACGTTTAGTTTGACTTACGACCTTTTATTTTCAAGTTTCGCCAACAAATGATTGAAATTCACAATTTCATCAACTTAGCATAAGTCAAGATGGCCCAGTGGTATAGGCACACAGATTGAAGCGCAAATCAGTGTGCCGCAAGTTCAAATCCCACGCAATTATTGACTTTTTGTAAGTTCTTACCCGATTGGAAGTTATGTATTTGCATTACATATATTAAATTATTCTTTAACTTGTTCACACATTTCTTAGAGTTAGAAAGGTAGATCACAAAAAAACTAAATAAAGAATTAGATTTCTGCGAGGTAGACATGAGTTTTAACTTGACCGAAATGAACTGTCGTTTGGTTGTAGTTGTTGGTTAGTGACGTGTGGTTGACAGTATTGTAATATTCGCAAAATGCAGGCTAATATTAGTATTGAAGTGAGGGCGACTATCATTGGGCTGCATAAAAGTGGTTTTAATAAAACACAAATATCTGAAGAAACCGGACTGAATGTGAGTATAATAGCTATTAATGAATTGTAACTTCATTACAAATTAATCTTCTAATTAAAACGTATGCCATTTATGAATCCATTCATCGTATCTATAAGAGGTTTAGAAGAGAAATACGTAAATCGTTGGGTTTATTGGATTGGTTATTGGATTAATAAATGCAGTTTTATTTTAAAATTATATTCAATAATTATGATTATTAACATTTTATATAATGAAAATGAAGTGAAGTAGGTATAGCTGCCTAATATATATATTTTTTTTATTTTAGAAAAATACTGTAAATCTTTGGCTAAAAAGATATGAGGAAGAAGGTAGCCTTGCTAGTCGAAAGAGAAGTGGGAGACCGAAGCTTATTAGCGAGGCGCAGCGACGACATATGGTGGACGTATACGAAACGAATGGTTTCGCACCAACGAGACATTTTGCGGAATTATATGACACCTCGATGGATACTGTTCGCCGTGCACTTCACGCTGAAGGCGTGCATCACAGAAAACCTGCTAAAAAGCCGTACTTGACAGAGAGGCACAAACAAGAACGATTACGTTTCGCACTAAATGTTTAATGTTAACTAAACTAAAGGGCCTACCATTTTATTTTAACATAATATATCTGTGATTATTCGTTAACAAACACTGTATTATATTGTGTTTACTTTCGTATAAAACAGCTATATCTTTTAATTTGTGCCATCGCCTCATCTTAAGAATGCAGTGAACTCGCTATCAATTTTGTTGACAATAATCATGAGTCTATTTTGTTTTTTATTCTTCTACCCGCACTGTTATAACATAATATTATAGTTCATTTTATTTTGCTCATCTAATTGACGATTATCTTGTGAGAACTAAAGTTCTTTTAACAGAAATTGAGGTTTAGTTTCAATCTTCTTTTCGTCAAGAAAATGAACAATTAAGCTATGACCTCAATACATTAATTGTGACGTTACACAAAAATAAAATGTTTACAAAGTCTAAATCATAAATCACTTTTCAATAAATAACTGGATATAAACAATTACCTATATTTTATTTTATTAAAATTTGTTGTTTTTATTTGTTATTTTTATTAAAATTTATTTTATTTTATTTTTAAATTCATAATATGAATGGTCTAAGTGGGTATACTTCCAACAAACAATCTTACGCGTAACATAGATAACGGTTACAAGATAACTTTTTGCTATTCGACGTCACAATTCTCATAAATGTTTAATTTGTAAATATAAAGCATAAACATTTTTATTAAACACGTCTTTTTATTTCCACCTTACAACATCGAAAAGATGTAACAACTAAATAATTGCAAATTACGAATGTGATTCTTCTTGTGGTTAATAGATCACAAATCTGTTATTTATTATCTTGGTGTACAATAAAGGATATATAAATAAATAAATAAATTCGTAATTTGCAACTATTTAGTGCAAAAAATGCAATAGTATTTTTCATAGAAATTTAAAAAAATGACTATATCAATATAGATTGGGAATTTTCAAAGTAAGAAATAACTGCAACGGACTGACCATGATTTGAACTCGGGTTACGTGATTTGCGAATCCAACACTTAGTTCACACGGCTACCAGCACATGACGTATTTGCGCGAATTTTATCAATGCTATGGTAAGAACAGAAAAATATTAATGTTTTGCTCAGTGCGACGACAGTTCCTTAGTGTGTGTTATCTGTGGAATGTGGATACTCATACATGCGCACACATACGCATCGCGCTCGCTCGGTTCATAGCAATGTAATCTTTAACGTTCCTATGGACTTTTGTCTCCTTACTGTACCTCTCGACGTACTCTCGTTCTGATTCGTATTTGAAAAACTAACTTATGAATCAATAAATCTCTACTTTGATACAGGATACTGTATCCCTATAGTTCAATACAAAGTAAACCAATTGTGTGTCTCGGATTAAAACATTTTTATATACCTATGCACCTACGCACATTACAAAACATGGTAATATCGTGAATCAGCGTTGACATATTCGCGGTCCGCCTCAAACTATCCTCAAAACTGTTGTTTTACGAGGGCGTTCATTTACAAGGGATGTGTTTTATGGTGGCCGGAGAAGCCGCGGCGAGCCGACACCGCTCGCGCCACACGTTACTACCAGGAGCCAGCCTACACGTGGCTAAAAGGTCGGCCGTCATGTGCAAGCCGTAATACCGCGGATATTTGCAAGCTTGAGTTATAGTTATGGCTGTGACACCTGCATTCCCGATGGGAATTAGAGATACAAAATATTCAGCTTCATTATATATATAATCTTTTGCAAAATACTTTCAATTTTGCAAAAGATTAGAAGAGAAATATGAATAATGTTATTTGCAAAACTCATAAATCAATGTTTTTGTTTTATATAAAGCGTATATATACATATATAACTTTTACATAAAAAACGCTCATCCTGAAAGGAGTAATCGGCAAATTAAACGATTTTATATATTTTCTAAATTTATATTTATTTATCCCGAAATCATAATTTTCCCTACCCTTTCTCGTTGCTTGGGGTTTGGGGTTTGGAGCTTGGGGTTGGCTTCTAGTCTAGCCGGATGCGGCTGAACACTCGTGTTTGACACGAAGCGACTGCCTCCACAACCCAGCTACTGGGCAACACGATACTCCTTGGCAGAAAGTGCAGAAAGTCAGTCTCTTTCCAGAAAGTCAGAAATAATAAAATTCTAGTAAGAATACTTGATGTTTGTTGCTTATTACAATATCTAGTTTCTTAAAATTTCAGGATTGAAATTATGATTGTAACTTAATTTCTAATTGGGGTGTATAAGCATTACCTATTCTACGAGTAATACACATTGTATGGATGTACAGCGTGGATATTCTATAAATCCGCTAGAATTATTCGAGTGAAATACAACCACTATAACAATTAGTTTAAAAAGGTACTCCTATACTTCACAGAAAATCATCAGATATACTCGAACGTATGTAGGTCTTATGAATAGAAAGTCGATTGCTCCTTGAAAAAGACATTTTAGTATGAGCAGACTGTTATGGCTTGATACATGCGGCCCACACGTTTGACGACACATTTCGTCGAAGTAAGCCCTCATCCTCGACAGAGGCGGCCCGGACCTATGTAAATCAGGGAGTTGCGGCCATCTTCCACCGCACTCTATTTACTACGGACAACGTCGTACACCAAGTTAATATAAGATGCAGAAAATCCACTCCATACAACACACTGGTAAACGCTGCATGTTCTGGGGGCTTTATCAACTCATATTTTTATATTTTATTAGCTTCTGCCATCGGTTTCAGCTGCGTGAAAATGGGTTTCTCCATACAAATTTTGGACCCCCGTTTCATACTCTTAGGGTAAGAATTTTAGTGCTCGCCTACATCGTAAAAGGTAACTTTGTGCAAAATTTCACGCTCCTAGTACCAGCAATTTCGGCTAAGCGTTGATATGTCAGTCAGTTTCTCTTTCTGCGAATAGATGTAAAGATTGATGAAGCGGACAAACGGGACCCTCCCTGCTGTCACTTTTCTGTGCTTTACGTTGTTGTTGTGGTTCAGTTGGCCTTCTGTATCTCCCTACTCTGTGGTGTCGATGTTGACAACTGCCTCCCAAACGGTTATTGCTTACAAATAACACTTACACTAGCCATAAAGTATGTGTAGCGACCCCTGTGAGCCGTGTGGGCGCGGGGACGATTGACTGTTTGTTTTGATGCTATCCGCAGCATTTACAAGAGAGCTGGCTAGGTCGCAATAATAACCTCTAAGTTATGTGCTGTTTACTGTTATCTCGCTTCTGTTGTTGCTTTACTCGTAGAGTTCAGATTGCTTTGTCAGATGTCATAAGATACAACATAGTGCCAACTAAAATAATAAGTTATTCTTTATCATTTGTGATCCTAAGTTGAAGTAGCCTGTACTTAATGATCTCCATTCTTTCTAGCTTTTCCAAGATTATCCTAAAGAACATTTATTACCATTCAGTAAGGATTATTCAAACTTTTGTCATTCAAAGTTAAGGTTAGTGGATTTTCCTACGGAATTTTGTAATTGCTCGCATGGAATGTGCTCTGATACTAGCCATCACAGACTATTAGATGAGATGTACGATACAGTTATAGGTATTTTGAAAGATGGTGCATCTTTAACGTACGTAGGTTCTGATAACCTGCGCTGTAAAAGGAGACATGTTGTTGGTTGGAATGTGCATGTACGGGATGCTCACAGGGAGGCTCGCATGCATTATCAGACGTGGTTGCTACATAATAAACCCACTTCAGGGTATTTTTACACCAATATGTGTAAATCCAGGAAGGTTTTTAAAGACAGGCTGAAATATTGCCAAGATAATGAGCAACAAATTAAAATGGATATTATAGCTAAAAACCAGGTAGACAAGCAATTTGGTGCTTTCTGGAAGGCAACTAATAAATTAAATCCACGGTCGAGCTTTCCTGTGAGCGTGCACGAGCCAACTAAAATAGCGAACTTATTTAAACAGCATTTTAAAGCTGAGTCACCACTTGCAGGCTCGGCGCGGGTGGTCGATGCTGAGGCCATTTGTGGGGACATTAATGTTCGGTTTACCCCAAGGGAAGTTGCGTCGGTGGTAAAAACAATGAAAGGAGGGAAGTCTCAAGGTCACGATGGGCTCAGCATCGAGCATCTGAAATACGCCGGGGTACACTTGCCGCGCGTACTTGCCATGCTGTTTAATATGTGTGTTAGTCACTGTTATTTACCAAATAGCCTCATGTTTACTGTTGTGGTGCCTATTATTAAAAATAAAACTGGGGATGCCTCCGATGTCTCCAATTACAGGCCTATATCCCTGGCTACTGTTTCAGCCAAGGTGCTGGATCGTCTGCTTGACGCACAATTGGCCAATCATCTTAAACTACATGACGCTCAGTTTGGCTTTAGGCCGGGGCTGTCCACTGAAAGCGCCATATTGTGCTTAAAGCAGGCGGTGCAATATTACAAGACAAGAAAAACACCTGTATTTGCTTGTTTTTTGGACCTATCGAAGGCATTCGATCTTGTTAATTATGACGTGCTGTGGAACAAGTTGTCAACTGAAACATCTTTGCCGGTTGAAGTTATATCAATATTTAAATATTGGTATAGCAATCAGCGCAATTGTGTGAGGTGGAACGGTTCCTTTTCGGGCGTTTACCGGTTGGAATGCGGAGTGAGGCAGGGGGGATTAAGCTCGCCTCGCCTGTTCAACCTCTACATGAACCAGCTGATAGTTGAGCTCAGCAGCACCAAGGTCGGTTGTCATATTGACGGAGTGTGTACCAATAACCTTAGTTATGCAGATGACATGGTGTTGCTGAGCCCATCAATCAGTGCCATGAGGAAACTAGTGTCTACTTGTGAATCGTATGCGGTGGCCCATGGGCTCAAATATAATGTTTCAAAGAGTGAACTAATGCTCTTTAAAGCAAGTGGTTTCTCTTACCCAGAATTTCCGGATGTGTTACTTTGTGGCACACCACTGCTTAGGGTCTCCAAATTTAAATATTTGGGTCATTGGGTCACAGATGATTTAAGTGATAATTTGGATATTGATAGGGAACGCAGGTCGCTGGCTGTTCGTTGTAACATGCTGGCCCGCAGGTTTGCACGGTGTACGAAATCAGTAAAGATCACGCTTTTTAAAGCATTTTGTCAATCTTTTTACACCTGCAGCCTGTGGGTCAGGTATTCGCAGCGGGCATACAGCGACCTGCGTGTCCAATATAACAATGCACTCAGGGTACTGTTGGGGCTGCCGTGGCGTTGCAGTGCGTCAGGGATGTTTGCTGAGGCGCGGGTTGATGGCTTTGCCGCCTTAATCAGGAAGAGATGCGCCTCCCTACTCGCTCGTGTTCGTGGCAGCACCAACACTATACTGAGTGTTTTTGCAGATAGGTGGGAGTCCCCCATGCTGCAAAGATGGATGCACCTTCATGTCGTTGTGTAGTTGTGTGTGTAATTGTTTTTGTAAAACCTACTAACACTAGTTTTTAAGATATTGTTACTAACAACATATGGACCTCGTCCGAAATAAATATTTTATTATTATTATTATTATTATTATAACAACAAATACTAAAAATAAAATAAATATTGAAGGGGACTCATACAACAAAACGCAATTTTTTACCGAATTTTCCTAAGGACGGTGCGGAATCTTTCGTGCGCGAGTCCAACGCGCACTTGGCATTCTTTATTGTACCTACACAAGTATTTTTTTTTTAAACAGTTTGAATCAAAACATTTTGATGTACACTGTTTTATTTTAGTGGACTACTAATTCTAGTAAAGAATGTGAGTCGTGATAATGTACAGTAGTATAACAGAAAGTAACACGACTGTTATTGTCTCGTATGTGGCTGTGTTCAGTAAGTGGCGCGCGGCGCGTGACGTGGACTGGATAACATCTGCTTTTGTGCTGTTATCGCGGACACAGAGCCTCCACTGTGTAAATAGTACAGGCTGTGCACCTCGCCACTGTTACCACGAGGCACACTACAGTCAAATGTTACAGGAATCAGACTTATTAAGTTACCTACTATATCTCTTAGAACACCCCATAGATAGCATTATCTATAGGTGAGGTACCTATGTGAAGCAGCTATTGTGTCCAACTATCCCCATTAGGGGCCACAAAGACATTCATCAGACGTAATAGAGATGAGCCAAAGGACCGGGTCACCCGACGTCGATCTACGCACACACTCGATACTCGATAGAACAGGATTACTCTTGGATCTGATTCTCAAATTTTACTATTCTACAATTTCCAGTAAGGTACGTAATTTTCCATAGCTAATCGAATTTGCTCATGAGTTTTTCTCTAACTTCCATTTTTATGACGCAAACAGGTTACTCATAAAGCAAAATTAGAAGAAAAGAGCAAATTCGAGACATTGTAGTGTATTCTGTACTTTCAGGGTTCTATATGTTTCAGTCGATTTGATTCGATTAAAGCACAACACAAGCACGCCAGCGCGGCCACATCCCTCGCGACCCTTCGCTGGTAACAAGTAACAAACAGTGCGATAAATCTCCCTTATTGCTGAACACATGCGAGACAACCCTGGACGAAAATATGTTTTTATTGCCCACCGCCAGCCCTGACGACCAACAATGGAACAAAAAATAATCCTACATCCACCACCACACGGGAAATGGAGAAGGTTCATTCCGAAAAATGTAGGATTATAATAGTGATACAGAGAATTGAAATGATTGGCGCCTCGGTGAAAGCGAACGAATCTGTGTGTGCAAGTGTAATTATGTGCACATAATACCAGGGTTGATACGTGTAGGTACTTTATGCCGGGGCAGGTTGGGCCTTCTTCGTTAGCGAGCAGTATGGCTCACCCCTTCCGTGTTTTCCGCGGTATCATATTACATCACAGAATTCACAATGTTGCCAGTCGCGTTAATATTGTTATTTTTCAGCTCAAATTGCCTGTTCACTAGTGTTTCACGGTGTTCCCTTGTAATCTGGGTTTTTGGTGAAACAAAGTTTCGTTTTTGAAAGAAATTTTGTTGTTTTTAACCGACTTCGAAAAGGAGGAGGTTCTTTCTATGTTTGGCTGAATGTATGTTTTATTTTTGGTTTTCTTTTTTATGTATGTTCACCGATATCTCGGTCAATTGTAGACCGATTTTAAAAATTATTTTTTTGATTGAAATGCCATAGCTTCCAAGTTGGTCCGATAGAAATATTGTTATGATCTGATCATAAACTTCGAAGATATGGAACAGAACTCCTCATAGAATCGCAGCTGAACTGTGGTTACAAGTAAAGTTGCTTTGTTTATACGTGTAGTCGATGACTGACTGTCAGAAAAGAGGGGGGGGGGAGTTGTATCGAACTGATCTGATGATGAAGCCAGAAAGAAAAAAATTGAATCAATATAATAATGTGTACAAGGCCACCAGTGGATGCTGTGCGATAAAACAGGTGATCAGGCACAGTGTGCAACATGCATGCGGGTTAATAAGCCGAGTAATCACAAGACAGGGGATCAAGACTGCCCGGCTAAGAAAATTGCTGAGACAAGACTCATAAATTCCATTAATTATAATGAGGACTTTCAGTCCATCCAGATCTTTGGATGGACTGAACGAAAAGAAAATATTTGGGTCTGTCAGTGTACAACATAAATAATGTAAAAAAGAAATATATATGCATATATATAATACAATAGAAAAAATATAATATATAAATGAATTACCAAATAATATATGTACATAAAAAACTTAAATACCCACTAAATAAACTATATACTAAAACCTAACTAATGTACATAAATATAATACAAAATGATAAAGTACGCTCAGGCGTCAAAGTACCAAATAATAAACTAATAAATATTAGAATATACAATAGAGAAAGGAGAAGAAAAATTCAAGTGACAGGTGGTGCTCCTTTTAAAGGTATTTATGTTTTAGAGCTCATGCCACTAGTGGGCTGCAGCTGAAAATTAGCGTCAGGTGGTGGCATTAGGCTGAGCCGGGGCCCTTTTGGCATTATTCATTATATTTATTTTATTTTGTTTGTGTTTTATAATGGCCACCTCTAAGACATGTAAGCAATCAATCAATCAATCAAATCATTTATTTGCTAGAATATGGTACATAGGGTGTTACAGTAAATTTGTTTCAGCTTATCCTGCCATAACATAGCGTGCAAATATATTCACAGTCAGTGTCGTCAATTAATCTAACTTACACATTACAGGTTCTATTGACTTGTCTTCTAGATATTCTTTAACAGTATAATATTTTTTAAATAGTAACAGATTGAAAAGTATTGTTTAAACATGGTCAATCGTAGATCTTGTAAACTATTTGGTAAGTGATTGTAAATAATAATCGGCATGCAGTATACATTTTTTTAAACAATTTTAGCCTGATTGGTGGCAGTCGAAGTCAGTATTTATGCCGTGTTCGGCAGTTTGGCCTGTCAGTATTCGTTTCGAATAAATTATAGTTTTTCTTGACAAAAAACACACATTTCAAAATTATATAAACAAGGCAAAGGTAAAACTTTAATGTTTTGAAATAGTGGCTTACAACTGTCTAAAAAGTGAGCTCCACAAATGGCACGAATACATTTTTTTTGAGCTTTAAAAAATGTGTCAAAATCGACTGAGTTAGCCCATATTATAATACCGTATCTTAGTACGGATGATACATAACCATGGTAAGCCAGCATTGCAGTACCTATCATGGTTTACCGTTTGTCTAATTCTTTTTAAGACATATATAAAACGATCTATTTTTGTAAGAATTGTATGTACATGAGCTTTCCAGTTGCAATTTTTGTCGATTGTTATACCTAAAAATACACAATTATAGTTGTCAAGTAAAAATTTTTATATTGAATGTCAAGTTTTTTTATGTTAGAATTGTATGTCTGAAATTGTATGATGTTTGTTTTAGTCATATTTATTTTTAAATTGTTTTTTGCAAGCCAATTGATTGCATTATCCAAAGCTTGGACGATTTCATTTTCTAAATTTTTATCAGTGTCACTCTTAAGCATTATTGTCGTGTCATCAGCAAATAATATGCAATCTTTGCCTATTGCCTCTAGAATATCGTTGATGTAAACTAGAAAGAGTGGCGGGGATAAGATACCTCCTTGTGGGGTGCCATAGTTATTTTGCTTATATTCTGACCTATAGGTTTTTTTTTTTCATTTTGAGTTGTTTTTGTTACTTCCAAGCAAGCAAGTAGTGAATTGTGTCACTCCTGACCTGACAGTTTAATGCCAATCGTTCGAGTACACACTGATCCTATGGGGGGAGGGGGAGGGATGTCCTTTAGAGTCTGCTGTGTAGACGCGACCTTGTAGCTAGTATTATTGCTAGATATTGTGTTACGATCCCTGTGAGCCTTTAATTTCAGGACGAGCTACGCTTGTTTCTGGCAGATTCCCTTTTAGGTTCTTCTTTTGTGATTTTCTCGAAATACTCACAGTATTGTTGTAAAGGTGTAGGATTGTATGTATTATGTGTTTGTTACTCCTTCGCGTTCAAATAGCTGAACAGATTTGGATGAAATTTGTTACCAAGGCAAATCATGTCTAAGAATAAGAATATAGAATATATTTTTTCATTACTCATACTCTGAAAGTAGGTCTGAAGTTGCCTGAGGAGCGGGCTGAAAGTGATACTTTTCATCCCTAGGGAGTTTTACTTTACAACTGACAGCTGTCAAATTATAAAAAAAAAAAACTAGTTCTATCTTCACATTTCTATTGAACCATGTTCCAATTTTCCATACAGCCAGTCAATCACAGCGCGATATAAAATAGTATTAATTAAATAATGTTATTGATTTATTTGTTCAACTATTTCTTTAAAATACTTTATTTTTAAAAGATTACAATTAATTTCAATTTTTTCATTAATGAGGCTGAATAGCTGGCCGTCCGCAGAAAAAAAAAAACAAAATGGCGGGAAAGTGGAAATCAGTCGTTGGTTTTTTCGAGTTTTGTTTACGTTTTCGTACAACAGAGATTTGTATTAATACGTTATGTTTATCAGATTAAAATAGTGATTTAACGCCTAATTTCATAAGAGAAGAGGCTAAAGCAGTAGTGGAATACCTTTTACCGCCTAAATTAGAAGAAAGATACCTACTTAAAATCATAGGTACGACGACTCAGGTTTTACAAACTTTTTATTTTATTTTTAGTTTCCTCGTATTCGTAATGAAAAGCACAGTGTTTTACCTCGGGGTGAAAGTAACCCATTTAACCCCTCGAATTAGCGACCTCGCTTCGCTCGCCCGCCAACTCCTTCTCGGGACGAAATAAGTTACTTTCACCCCTAGTGTAACAATGTACTATTTATATCTCGGGATCTCACGATTCACTAATGATCATATTCGACCAGTCTTGGCTGGGTACAAACCATTGATGCTGATAAGATACCAAAACAAGATTTTTTTGTTTTTATTCTTATCTGAATTCCGAATTTGGAAACATGTGTCTGGAATAAATAAATATTTTCTCGTACATCTAGTTAGCATAATGCGTTCTTAAATTGTATGTTCTTTATTTAAAGTTAATTTTTAAATAGTAAGAATGGAATGTAAGGTATACAACTGTATTGTATTGATCTAATTAGCGCTATCATTAACCTTTGGTGACATTAGGTTAATGTATCTTTAATAGGACGGTTTTATCTGAAATAAAATCATTTATTAACTATTTGCCTTATTAGCTTCAATTTTAAGTCTATTAAAATTACTGTCTGGTATTCAATTCGATGAAATGACTACTAAAGTAGGCATTGTCACAAGCTCGACACCGCCTCTCACTTTTAATATGCTAAGTAATTTAATATAGTAATGAATTATTATATAATCAAAAAAGTGTGATAACATAAATGTCCGAAGTTGTAGATAAATAGAGATTAAACAAAAAAAAAACGAACGTCTCGTATCGGCGACGGGTGCACGGCTCAGTAATACTTATTTTTGAAGAATCCAATAAGAAATAAACCTTTATCATTCCCGAGCATAGAGCACGCTGGGGCCGCAGGGGCCCGGGCCCCGGACTGGGCGCCAGATTAACCCGTAGCTACCCGTAGTCACCCGTACCTACCTGCCGCTTTATGACGGTCCCAATCACACGCTATATTTTTTGGGAATCGCCCACTACGCGACCTTTGCCAAAGAAACTGTTTAACTTAGAAAAGCTATTCCAATGTATTACGGAAAGGTTCTGAATGGGGATGAAAAGTGTTCAGGGAAATAGGTATTTTTAAAGGTTGAATGGCGCGACAGTTAAATCAATGGAAACTTACGGATTTCCGAAAGATAAACGATTTTCTTTATTCGTCGAAAAGTAAGTATATATTAAATCGTGTAAGTGCTCTGTGAAGCCGCACCCTTTAAGGTTTTTTAGTTATTTCTAAATTATGTTGATTTTCATAGCAGCTGTTAGTACGTGGACAAAACTGCACTCGAGCATTCCTTATGTTAGGTTAGGTAGGGAGACCCTAGATGCCCAGAGACATGCCCAATTCTGTTACATTACGGGTTCTAGTCCTGCACGGGACAACCATTTTCATTCGTTCGCGTACACTTAATTTATTTTCAGTCCGAATCATAGATTTAAAACCAGGAGTTACTCCTGTATCATGTGTAGGTACACAAACATGCAGATATACCTAAAACACATTTAGACCCGGTACCACTATCTGTAGGCCATACAAATTACACTATTTATTCATATTTATTAAGCATAAATATTTGTCCATTCACTTTCTGTTGCTAGAACATCTTTATTGATATTTTTTACAGAGCTTTTAACCTTTAAAATACCGTCAGTACCGACCCAATAGTAAGACAATAGCAGCGCGAACGCCGGCGTTCGCTTGAGAATTTTTATAAGTTGGAAAAAATTGATTTCACGGACTCCCCAATCAGCCAACCATTGAAGTACTTTACAAACCTTTCGAATATCGTAATTAGACACACAATAGTAAGACAATGAGAGAGCGAACGCTTGGGGTTTAATGAATTAAATTTTATTATCTAAATTGTAGATCAAAGTAGTAAAGTAGTAAATATTAGCAATCAAAAAAATCGAATCCCAAAATGTTACCTTCTGGATCTCTCTCTCAATGTGCAGGGCTCTCTGCAGGATGGGTCCCCGCACCGCATACTGTATGTTCAGCAGCTTCTGATTGATGTTCTCCGCAGTCAGACAGTTGTCCAGCTTCATCGCACTGATTTTATGTCAGTCAGTCAATCAAAGTCAAACGCTCTAGCAGTCGATGCAACCACGGAATGCTCTGCTCCGGCGGTCAACGATATTATTTAAGTGTCCCCCGCGCGGCAACGCACGCTCGTCCTAAGGTTCGCTCACATTGCGTCGGACATGCGCCACTTTGGGCACAATTTTGTCACATTAGTGTAGGCACTTATTTTGTAATTTAATGAACGCTCAATGATTTAAAAAAAAACCAGCATAGGCAAAACGTCTTAATTTAAACACAGGTACAGGTACTAATTTTAAAGCAATTTAGTTGCGTTTTACTACAAAGGTTGTAATTAGACAAAACGTCATAAATTAATTTAATTTTAAAGCAATTTAGTTGCGCTTTTATTTACTTTCGAGTAAACTATTAAAATGCTTCATATTTTGTATGAGAATAGTAAATAGCATGCTTTGTGTCGGCGCTCTGAGTCGCGCATCTCTTTCTTTTCTGTGCATTCGGACAGTGTAATGACCACGCTTTTAGTCTACACACAGCCTAAAGGCCAAACAGGTTGATTTTGTAAATTATTATTTTCTATCAATTTATACGCCTACCGACATCATACGTACCTACTCGTTCGCTAGGTATTTTGAAGAAAATCTCGTAGATGATAAAATCGGAATGTTTCTCAATCGCATCGCCGTTAAGCACCTGATATCTACTAATCTAAGCGCGATTCAACAATCGTATCGCTGCGTATTCCTACCCGTCTTCATCCCATACAACACTTCCCTCACACAAGGGAAATTGGTAATGTTGCCGCAGTAAGGATATCCCGCCATTCTTGATACGCTTTCACGTGAGATTTACTGCACAAGTATATTAGGAATAGGTATTGTCAGCATTTATTCCTCCGTGTTTTTGGCAAAGTATAATTTTATTAGTAACTTTAACTTATAAAAAGATATTTCAATAAGTAATTTGAACTGAAAACAGATCAAGTTTTTAACGTAGATAAAACAGAAGAAAATAAAGTTTCAAGTGTTTCGGCAAAAGAAAAGCTTTCCTAAGCGACTGACCAAAGAGAAAAAGAAGTCTTCTTTTTCTTGGAAGCAAGTCTAATTTAAAAATAAAAATCATTTAAAAAATTCAGCAATAAACGCCCGTCAATAGAAGACCATTCTATGCCAAAAAGAATAACACACTATATATATAGAGGCATTAGTTTTTCATAAATGTATCAATAGGCAGGGCACATTGTTCGCAGAACGGATGTCCGTCGGGGCCGAAAGGTTCTGGAAGACGTAGCTTTGGAAGCAACGGAATCCAATGGGTGCGAGACGCACAGGACCGTTCATAGTGGCAATACTTGTGGTACGCCTATGTCCAACAGTAGACGTCTTTCGGCTGAAATGATGATGATGATGTATCAATGAGGTTGGAAATCTCATAACTGGGTTACTTTTACCCGGGCCGAGAGAGCGAGTGTCATGATCCTCAAGACACAGCCTTTAGTGTTTTAGCTAAGAAGATGTAGCGCAACAAAAGAAACTCCTTAGCAACACAATTCAGATAACTTAGTCCAGTTTATAAACATTCCAAACAAATGATTACATTTTTCCAGCTCATTAGTGTGGCGGCGGCTGCCGGCGGCCGCTATCCTCGCCATCAATCTCGCCTGACGCGGCCACTTCGCCACTTTATCAACACGAGCTCCGGGCTTTGCGGCTTTTCTACCAAATACCACCTAATTTAAGCCATGCACGACGTTCCTCGATAAAATTGGTAATTCTTCAAGACAACTGCTACCTGCTGGAATGGAAACTTCGGCAAAGTCTTCCCAAATTCTTACTTCCTCGTTTCGTTCTTCTTCTTATTCTAGTGATAAGTACTGTATTGTTTTTAGATATTCAATATTTCGCACTACTGGTTAAGAAACGGCCAAGTTTTCTTACTTTATTCCAATTCCAGCTAATCTCCGTAACGGCTGGACCGATTTTGATGGGACTTTCGCTGGTAGATAGCTTCTTCTTTTCGTGTCGATGCTCTTAAACTATACCTTTTCTGACCAATAGGTAGCTGATTAAAAAAGTAGGGGTAGAATTTGAAATAAAAAATAAGGGTACAGTAAAAAAAATCTGCTTTTACTTTACCAAATGGCATTGTGCTGATTACAATTCTGATGCGGACGAAGTCGCAGGCACCAAAATCTAAAATAAAAAAAGCTATTAAAATTGTGAAAAATACGAACACACAACGAGAACGAGTAAATGTATCCCGTCAACCACAGTGTGTACAGGACCTTTAAAACCAGAACCCCTGTGTTATCAGGCAGCGAGGTAATTCCCTGATATTGTTTACCTACTTAAGGCCAGATTCTACTCATTTTGAACTTTTTTAAACCTCTACAAATCCACAAATATAAAAGAAAACACCATAAAAAAAATATTTTATTCAAATTGACTAGATAACCAACCGCAGGCCAAAAATCAAAATATCATATAAATTAGTTAAGTTAAAAAATATCGCTAATCTGACCCTAACTTACGATTACGTCACGGAAATATTTGAAAGCTACAGAAAATTAATAAAGCTTCATTTCAAAAAGGGCCTCGCAAAAACAAAAATCTTTAATAGTCAGGTACTTATCGTTTTTTTTTTTTTTTTATAATAATAAAACCACAGTTACGGGACCACGAAGTCGACATAGACCCGGTCGGAGTTCATACGAAATACTCAGTGACTACAGCCGGCTCTTAATTGCAAGTTGGTCTGCACTAGGGCTTTCAATACCGGTATTACGGGATCCCGTAATACCGTGATCACGGATATATTTTGGTCTTTTATCAATCACGGTATTGACGAGCCAATACCGTGATTACGGTATTACAATTTTTAATATATATGATTGTGTTTTGTTGTAATAAGTAGTAAGAAGTTGTATTATATAATTTAAATTACGATGTAATATTATTCTCACACTTGTATTAAGCGCCAACTCTTCGCGATACGTCGAACCATACACTAAAATGGTCTGAATAACGCGTAGTGTAATAAATAGGCCCTATACGACGTTATTGTTCTGTTAGTCAGTGTCACAAAGGCGCCCGGGTAACATGTGCATGTGAACTTGGTCATTGTGTATTTTTGATAAGCTTGTAATCTTGAAGAGCAACATGGTACATAATATTAATACTTGTATTTTATGGGGTTTGACTCAATTCTCAAAGAAGCATGCGATCGTATTTTTTTTTTTTTTTGTAAAAACTAATGAACTAATTGAAGCATCTAAAATTGAAGCATTTTCCACTTTGTTTGATATCATTTTTACTTTAACGAATCACGTTATCCGTTAGATCTACAATTAAAAAGTAAAAATTGAATATTTGAACGGTTTGGATGTGGCTTTCTTTTTTAACTTAAAATTTTATTAATTTTACCTAATTATTAATTATTTACTACTTTCGTGTTCGAAGAAACAATTCAAAATTATACATTTAATTGGTAGTTTGGTAGAACAATTACATGTGACATATTAATATAATAATAAGAAAGACTAAAAGTCTTGACGCTTGCTGACCTCTAAGGGTAGTATAGGTACGCATGGAATGTATCAGCCAGTAAACTGTAGGTACGGCAGCGCCATGCTTACTTTGAACCTTAGAACTGCGTTTTAACCTTATTAGAAATGTAGTAAAAAAGTTACAGCGTCAAGTAAGCCTAAACCTTACGCAGATCTATGGTTTTTATCTACCTTATTTGCTAATCGCCGGTAAACTAAGTATGGCAGTGCCATGCTTACTAGAATCTTATTAGAACGGTTAAGAGAGAATAAACACTGATTCGAAAACAAAAATACGTATTTAAATGGTTTTATTAATTTCCTAATTAAAGTTCATATGAGACGGAGTTTCAGTCAAGCACTAGTTTAAAAAAAAAAAACTTGTTTTGAATACCGTGATCACGTGATCACGGTATTTAATATTCTAATACCGGTACTGATACCGGTATTGAAAACATCCGGTATTTGAAAGCCCTAGTCTGCACTCGCGATAACCACTAGCCACCAGGACTTTGTAATTCCCACTTCGGTGACTACGAGTAAGGTAAGATAAGATATGGGGATCACGAATGATCTGTGATTCACCTTCTTTTGGTAACTGGCGACCAGGAAAACTGAAACGTTTTCCTCACATTATGAACGTTACTGTATCGATGTAATAAATAAACAATTACCTAACGTAATCAGTGATGTGGAATTCGGAGATCCCCGCGTCTTTTAGAACTGAGTACCTACCGCGAAGATAAGTTGCGCGCTGCATTTTTAGGGTTCCGTAGCCAAATGGCAATAAACGGAACCCTTATAGATTCGTCATGTCTGTCTGTCTGTCTGTCTGTCCGTCCGTATGTCACAGCCACTTTCTTCCGAAACTATAAGAGCTATACTGTTGAAACTTTGTAAGTAGATGTATTCTGTGAACCGCATTAAGATTTTCACACAAAAATAGAAAAAAAGCAATAAATTTTGGGGGTCCCCATACATAGAACTGAAACTCAAAATTTTTTTTTTCATTAAACCCATGCGTGTGGGGTATCTATGGATAGGTCTTCAAAAATGATACTGAGGTTTCTAATATCATTTTTTTCTAAACTGAATAGTTTGCGCGAGAGACACTTCCAAAGTGGTAAAATGTGTGTCCCCCCCCCCCTCTAACTTCTAAGATAAGAGAATGATAAAACTAAAAAAAATATGTGATGTACATTACTATAAAAACTACCAGCGAAAATTGGTTTGAACCAAATCTAGTAAGTAGTTTTTTTTTAATGCGTCATAAATCGAAAAAAATACACTATTATTAAAACATCGATCAAAGTTACAACACATTACAAGAACTTTTATATTATGTTACTTGCTGCTACGGAACCCTTCATGGGCGAGTCCGACTCGCACTTGGCCGGTTTTTTATAAGACTGCAAGTAGGAAGTAAAGTGAATAAGTACTACCGTTAGTAATACCGATATCATTTTGTAAGAAATTAATCTAGACTAATATTATAAAAAGGTAAAGTTGGTTTTTTAATTTGTAGGAGGTAATCTCTGAAAGCACTGGTCCGATTACTAAAATTTTTAACAGACTAGACTTCCAAAAAAAGGAGGAAGAGCAATTTGGTTGTATGATATGTTTGTTACCTCAGAACTCCGTCGTTTATGGACCGATTTGATTTTTTTTTTCTTCTTAATTTATACGCTTTCAGATTAACCCCATTTTTTTCAAAATCCAGTTCTGATAATAGGATCCTTGAGGAATCGAGGGAACTTTTCAAAAATTATAATATTTAAAGATAAATAATGTTAACCATATAATTACTTTGGGATTATCATATGAAAAGTAACATTTGATGAAGTGTCTGTAATTAATCAAAGTATCCTAGCCGCGTTTGGGCTTATTAGAATTGTCATGAGATACACTTTGGCTATAAGGTACTATCGAACTGATCTGATGATGGGGCCGGATGGTAGAATGTGGACATGGGAACTTCATAATAAAACAATGTATCCTAGCAGGTTTTGGGTTAATTGGAATTGTCACGAGAAAAAGGTACTCTGGCTATAAATGTATCGCAACTGAAATATAAACTTTTTCCAAAAAAAAATAACCGACTTCTCGGTATTGATTGTTTCTTATTTACTTCTTCTTCTGACTTCCGAAATTAAACTTATTTTGATCGTTTTAGTGTATTTTTTTTGTAGTGAAATCGGTGTTTATTTTTGTAAAAAGATATATTTTTACGTATAGAAAGCTGCTTTATTCCTGACTGACATACTTATGCAATATTTTATGCATGCAGGCGAAGTCGCAGGCAAAAGCTAGTTTTAAATAGAATTATGTAAACAGTCATAGTTAGGATTCTTGAATTAGGTATAAGAAAACCTACAGGAAAATAGTATGGATACCTATAATCTAACTACTAGTTTCTAAGTTCCGCGCACGTGTGAAGTACGTAGAGCACGTGTGAAGTGGCTAGATGCAGCTGAAATTGGAAATGGATGCTTACCTACAAACCTACTAAGCATAGGCGTATCCAGGTTCTGGGCCAAAGGGAGGGGGGGGACAAATCGGATTTTTGTTAGGTCTTAGTCATCAAATAAATAAACTTAAATTCATTTAGGTATTTTTTTATATAAATTCATTAATTAAGTATACAATAGCTTCTCCAAAAGCAACTTTTGAAGGTCTTCAGCGAAACGGTTTATGACGATTTCCGTTAATAGAATCGCTTCGCCAAATCCAAACTAATCCAAACTAATATTATAAATGCGAAAGTAACTCTGTCTGTCTGTCTGTCTGTCTTTGCTTCACGCCTAAACTACTGAACCGATTTGTGTGAAATTTGGTACAGACATAGTTTGGAACTTGAGAAAGGACATAGGATAGTTTTTATTACACAAAATAAAATAAAAAATAAAATTTATTCCGGACATACAACGCCATCTATTGGTCAAGAGTCGGCATCAATTCAGTACTGAAAATTCATCGGAAAAATGTAAATAAATAGTAAAAAGGTATGAAAATATAATATAATACAACTTTTAGTACAAAGAAAATGCTCTAACGGAGTATAGATAATTCTATTAGTACTAAATGTCGAGTTGGTGATCGCGCAATGGTGTCGATCGTTACACAAGTTCGGTTCATATTAAAATCTGCCGGAAGTCACTATTCCACGCGAACGAAGTCGCGGGCAAAAGCTAGTTTTATATATACCATTGAAGACACTTCCGCCTGACCACAGCTAGGTTTATTTTTGCCAGCAATCGAAACGAACGGCTTCAAAGGCGCCATTCTGACGCCACGCCGCAGGATTCAAACGATTTTTTTTTTTAAGTGATCAGGCAGAAATGACGGCGATGGTAGATACACTGACCATGCAAAGCCCATTCAGTCTATCCTTGGTCCTAGTCGATCTTAGCCATATTTTTACGCATCTACGTCTGTTAAATGATCTTTTGATTGTAGCTGTGGAATAAGACTTTGCCAGTAAAATTTCTAGCTCTACCTTTGAGTAAAAAGATTCTGCTACTTGTATTAAGAGAGTCCTTTTCTACTCGCCTATCGTCAACATCGAGCTTGGTGATGTTTGATGAAGAGGCAATGCAAAAAGAGGGAGTTAACGCCTGAAAACTCTTTTAGCATTCGGTTATTCCGTTATTTAGTCAATATTTCTTTTTATTATTTCATTTAAAATAACGATGGTCATTTGATCAAAAGTTCAGCTGACCAAAGTCTGGAATATCAATGTTTAAATTATTTATTACACTATTGACCAAATCGTTCAAAGGTCAAAACGGATTACTGGATAAATGATTAATTATCAAATGGATTAACAGTAAAAGGTAAAAATCTCGAATGGACGAAACAACTTGGACGTAGCGCTCGCCGGCCGCTGCCGCGGCACCGCTCGCTTCGCTCGCTCGGCTCACGCGCGGTTGGTCACAGTTCTAACCTAACATAACCTATTTTACCCAGTTCAAAGTGCAATCAAAATACAATCACATTTTTACGAGAGATTGTAGGTATTAGAATTCGAACTGGCAGAGTTTTAAGGTAGATAATAGACTCCTTGATATACCTAATTAATCCAAATGTAGCGACATCTATGGCGCCACATAAGAACTACGAAGAAAGTACGAAATCCTGCATCGCGCAATCAAAGTTCTCCGCGCGATTTGAACATATACGACAGCCCGAAATCATCTATCGGGCAGTCGCCCACCAGACTATAACACCTGTCTGGTCGGAGGATCCTCCCTTTTCAACGGAGGCATGCGGGACTTTACTCTCTGTTCCGCATATCCCCAAACTGGTGACCCCGACGTGATATCATCATCACTTCCTCAAGCTTTCGAGCAGCGAGCCATACAGCCAGCACCCACGGCTATAGAGGGTATCCTGACCACCAGCATGCCTACCTGGTCATACCTGGTCATTGCCTTCAGCCTCATCAGCGACCTTGGCTTGGCACACCGCACCTTCGGCCAGTCACATGAAGAGCCATGAAGAACCTCTCCTGGTCGACGCCAACAGTCAAGCCCTACGACGCACAAGCACCGCTCCGACTCACTGGAGCCTGCAGCATTGTCCCGACTCACTGGGATAGCACCACCCCGACTCACTGGGATACCAACACCCCGACTCACTGGGGCATCATCCCGACGCACTGGGATACCAACACCCCGATTCACTGGGGCATCACCGCAGACAGTTCCGACTCACCGAGAACTATGCGGCATCGGTTCCGACCCACTGGAACCAACCTACGCTGGCCTGGCGCGCATCAAGAACCATCGATCTCCGAGCTCCGGAGGGGAGTGATGTAGCGACATCTATGGCGCCACATAAGAACTACGAAGAAAGTACGAAATCCTGCATCGCGCAATCAAAGTTCTCCGCGCGATTTGAACATATACGACAGCCCGAAATCATCTATCGGGCAGTCGCCCACCAGACTATAACACCTGTCTGGTCGGAGGATCCTCCCTTTTCAACGGAGGCATGCGGGACTTTACTCTCTGTTCCGCATATCCCCAAACAAATAAAAGAGTCTGATTATTTTAATGGTTTAATATTTTAAGTTAAATGACAATACCAATAAAAAATGGTAATTAAATATATTTGTATTACTCTGCCCAAAAGCTGATGGGCCGTATGTATAATGCCCGGTCAATTTGATTATTTGAATAATTATTATCAAATCGCACTCTCATATTGGGCATTAATCATAATGACCGGGCATTATGTATAATGCCCAATTTATCATTTGGTCCATAACACACACTAAATGCCTAGCTAAATATGACGTCATAAAACTCCTCCGCAACGATATTCTGTTGATTAAAAATCTTTTTAAGTATACCCCGAGCGCGATAAGTAGTATGTAATCATTTGAAATTACTCATCGCAAAATAAATGTTGATATTAAAAACCAAAATAAAATTCAATGAGCTCAATATTTCAAACGTCATTCATCAGGTAGGTACTATATTAATGCGTACGGGTTATAAGTTGTCGTCGTCCGATAGCCGTAAATCCCCGAGCACTTGCCAACTGTGGCAATACGACGAACGCACACAGTCGTGGCCTTTATATGGTAAGGTTTTCGAGTTCAAGTGTTGCTAGGCATGCGGTTCGCCGTACCTGTGAGAGAACGTCGTACATATCGACGGCAAGGAGGACGCCGCGCCCCACGGGAGTCGCCAACAAACTCGATTTGTGTTCGGTTTCAGAGTAACTGCATCGCGAGGCGTCGCCAAAACGATGAGGTTACGTTTTGCGAAATCCACGGAACATATATTTACCTACCTACATGATAAATATAAAATCCTTTAAATGAATAGAGGTATTGTTCCCACCCACGATTGATGAAAAAGCCTTTTTCCTTCTTCTCTCTAATTAAATTTCTTAGTACCTAAGTAACAGTTTGTATTTATAAAAACCTTTAATGTCTTGATCCTGGATTCTTTCTGGATCACCTTTCAAAATCGTCAGGGTTCACTGCAGATGCACCCTGGCTATCTCATCATCCAGAGGCTTATTTCAATTTCTATTTTTTAATTACTTTTTTCTCATTATTTATTTATATATTTTTGTACATCATCATCATCATCACCTCAGCCGACAGACGTCCACTGTTGGACATAGGTTTCCCCCAGGCGTCGCCACAATGCACGATCCTATGTTTTTGTACATATTTCTAAAGAAGTCAGGGCCGTTACCACTCGGCCACCACTGCTCTCAATAAATTACACAAAGTAATGCGCCTGGCTTGATTGTAGGTCGCGGGTTCAAACCCAGCCAGGCGCATTACTTTGTGTAATTTATTTCATCACCACTGCTTTCAAAACGGTGAAGGAAAACATCGTGAGGAAGCCGGCATGCCCTAGAACCAAAAAATTCTAAGACATGTAACATCCACCAGTTAAGGCCTGAGTACCAACAGTGGGAACATTATAAGGCCGACTATGCTATGCTATGCTACATACTTCTAACTCTTAATAATATTATGGTTTAAAAAGTGACCACTGAGTTTCTTGGACGTTCTTCTCCACAGAGATCTACTCTTTGGAATGCGCAATCTAGATTCACTTGTTTGACTGACTGACTTTTTGACAATTCAAAAGTACCTACTTACGAGTGTGACACTGAAAGTTCTTAGAAAATCAAAAACTGAGCAAACTAGCAAGTTATTATTATTTTTATTATATCTTTCCAAAATTAGATTCCATTCACATCAATACATCGCTGCATTCGATAGAACCTTCGATCGGTGCTTTTCTCAGAAAAGCACTTTTCAATACACTTAGGGTCAATTTATACTAGCGCAGAGTCGAAGCGCATCGAAGCGTCAAATTCTTTGCAACTAAAGCGAAGCCGCACGAATGCGGCGTCAGCGTTATTCAAACGTTGTGGAGAGAGAATGTGCGTTACGCTGTGGAGTTAAGCTTGAATTTGTTATGTTCAGTTTTGGGCGGACGCTTCGATGCGCTTCGACTCTGCGCTAGTATAAATTGACCCTTACTCGAAAATAGGCTCTTAGCGCACTACGAATAGGTTCGACATGCCATGTTTATCACCCTCATGTTTCTTTTATTTATCGTAACAAGGGCTTTTTTCATTCCTATTTCGTCACGGTTCAAATTCAAATATCTCTGAATTTAGAACCCAGATAATGTTATCTGGGTTCTAAATTCAGTTCTATTTTTAATATTAAGTATTAGGATGTATATCTACGGTTTGATACCTTTGCTTCTTCCTCAACCTGCAAAGATATACCGCGGGAAAAAAGTCTATTAAATATTATTGTTTATTTGTGGTATATTTTGTGAAAAAAATGTTGAATTTAAGATTTGAAGAGAATTCTTTAGATGGTGATTGCGCCGTCAGATATTTTGATTAAGTTAAAAAATACTCACTATAGCTTGCTGCCATCTAAATCGAAACGAAAATGTATGGCAACTTTGAAAAATTTTCTTCACTGCAAAATGAACAAAAGTGCGTCTTAATTTTCAGAAAAAGAAAGTATTTCTTCGTAAATGTATTGAAAAACGTCGTTTGATACACGTGGAGATTTGTCACTGCAGCACTCGGCTCCATAACACCCTCGCCTGTATGGCTCGGGTGAATTTTGCCTCGGTTGCAATCAAACAAACTTTCCCCACTTGTATTAAAATGTACTATTGCCCACTCGTCCTTAGGGGTCTCTTCGATGGCCTTCTGGTACGCAGCCACTGCTTCCTTGGCGTCCATAAAATGTTTTACTCGATTTTTTTTTTTATGGAATAAATAAAAATCGCAAGGTGCGAGGTCGGGGCTATATGGCGGATGACCCAGCAATTCCACGTCTGACGACGCCAAATAGTCGATCGTTCGCCCGGCGGTGTGCGAGGAGGCGTTGTCGTGGTGAAGGAGGATCTTACTGCGAGGTCGTTTCTCTCGAACTTTTTCCAAGACAAGTGGCAAACATTTGTTAGTGTACCAATCTACAGTACCTGACTTTTGATCTTCTAAAACAATTGTCGCATAATGACCGGTCCTTCCGAAGAATGAGGCCGCCATCTTTTTTCCTACACTTCAGCCTTTCTTCAATTTAGTTGGCAACTCCTCGGAAGGAAACACCCACTGAGCCGATTGTCTTTTGTTTTCCGGATCATAGCAATAAATTCAGCTTTCGTCACCCGTAAGTATGTCGAACACAGCTTTTGAATCACCTCCGTTGAATCTTTGTATCATTTCACGGCACCAATCAACACGACGGAGTTTTTGAGCCTCGGTCAAATAATGAGGTATCTACCGGGCACAAAGCTTCCTAACGGCTAAATATTTGTGGAGGATTTTGTGCACTTGACTCATACCGATGCCTAAGCTTGTCCGAATCTGCTGATAGGTTACTATTGGATCAGTCTCTATCATACACCGCACAACACTGATGTTATCTTCAGTCATCGCCGCAGAAGGCCATCCCTCACGTTCATCGTTGAGATTGCTAAATAAGTTACTTTCACCCCTACTAGGGTAACAATGTGTGGCTTCTTATTTTAGGTAGGTACTCTTTATATAAGAACTAGAGGTCCCGGCAGACGTTGTCCTGAAGGTTGGTTATGTCAGAATAAACAAGAACCAGATTGCAGCCCCACCTACCGGGTCTAATAGTACCTACTTGCAAACCATCCAGGTAGGTACCCACTCACATTTACACACCAAATTTCGTCCAAAGCGGTCAAACCGTTTAAGAGTTAGATGACCACTCTAGGTTGACTGGCAAAGAATGCCTAAAAGTCATTAAGTCCGCCTATGTACTTTGTGTTGCATGAAGATAATAAATAATTAACAATAAGTGGCCAACACACGCACCTACAGAAGATTTATTATACCTATATGTTGTGACTAGATCTTAGAAATTTATCACTCTTCTTGACATGGCAACTAAAACTGATCAGATTGTATAAACGTTCAAGTTTGATGATATGTTCATCCTCGTTGGGCCAGTATCATTGATGTATGATTTCTATGTTAAAAGTCTAAAAAAGTAGGCCAAACGAAGACTGTGACATCAATACACAAGGATCTGGCCGGTTTTACCTGGCCATATCATGATGTTATCAATTTCTAGGATCTAGTCACGACATATATAAAAATATGTGCAATAGAACCAACGCTTGCTTCAACAACACAACTTGCTATTTTATGTCGACGCACCACGATATATTATGTCGACCCAAACATCGTCAGCACTCTAAATGCCTCGTTCTTCACTTTACTGTAGGAGTTTATTATGACTTGATACTTATTAAGACTATTTTCATAAGTCAAATACTGTAAAGTTCTTCTACTCGCAGCATTTCGTTTATAGCCGGTCGCAAGTGTGCAGCACTTGCGACGTGTATGAATTTTATAGACCTCCAACTGTTCAAACTTCCTTTTGTATTCTGTGAACTTGCCACTCCATAAGTCATTCCTTCTCAAGTTCAGTAATTACAAGTGATTCGATTGCGGGCGGTGAGGGTGAGACGCGATTGGAAGCGGCTGAGAGATAAAAATAGATACCTACCTGCTAATATATGTTTTCTTGCGTATGGACGCTGGTTGCCGACTAAGGTAGGCGGCAGACGACCGTGGAATAACAGTCATTGATCCTCCTACATTATTTTGTTGACATTGGTATTTTCAAAAACGGAAATAAAGACATGAAGCTGTCTTGAATCGACGTGTATTGTGGTCCTTGATCCACATGATCTAGTAATAAATGATCTAGAAAAGCAGTTCATTGTTTGTTTTTCGGGTACCTACGCAGAGACATTAAAGAAAGATCAATGTACTTTATTCCACTATTATCTGGCGCCTTCTCTAGCCAGATTAGTCGATAAAATACTTGCACTTGTATGTAGGCAAGTACCTATTTTAAAAATGTTTCTGTTCAAGGTAGCTTAGAAATTGACAAAAATATCGAAGTTGAGTGTTATTTTTAATCATTTACAATGCATATCATATATTCTTTTCGGTACCTAAAGCGCCATCTACCCGAGGGTCAATATTAGATATCATTGAACAGCTGGTACGAAGGAGTCAACCCAGTTAAAGAATTCGAATTCAGAATCGAGTTTTCCAATTAAAAAGGTCAAGGTTTTTATAGAAATGTTTCTCTACGAATGTGACTAAAAAGTTGTAATAAAATAAAATATACCGTACGGTTCATCTGCATTTATAGTCGTTCATTAGTATAATCGATAAGTTATTCTAGAGTTAAGTAGGTAAAAAATCGAATCTTGGCAAGAGCACAACAACCGCCGAGCCGTGCAGGGCCCTTGGGAATGCTTTTGTGCCAACTAGCGCCCTCTGCCTTCGTAGCTTCAGAAAGCAGCCTTTCGTTGCCTACTGATGGTATAGACCCTCGACATTGTGCTACGTACTGCGTAGTTCTCAAAGAGCTTTTAGTGTGAAAACTAGATGGTGTTGTTTCTTTCAGCACTTCCTATCCTAGACTTTGACCATCTTATTGGTCTTCTAGTACAGGATACGGTTAAGAACGACCTTCACCTGTTTGTTTAATGGATGAAACCTATTTTATGACAAATTTAGTATGTTAAATAATATACCGCGGGTGGGTTGCCTGAGAAATTCCTGGCCAAACAATTTTTTTTTTTTTTGTATAATGCACCGGTGTGTTTAACTAATAAATTTAATACTAACCGAAAGAGTGAAGCCTTTGGAACATAAAAATGTTGGGTTGCCTATTTGTTTCCTGGCATAGCTATGGGTTGCCAGGTATAAACAGGTATGCATAAACAGGTGTGTTTTTTTTTGGATACAATAAATTCTATATCAAAATAAACGCTGTTTCATTACGAATACGATGTTATAGTGTTGTCTGCAAAAAAAATCTGGTATGAATAACGGTTGAGCATTTTTCTAAAAATAAAATAAATTTTCAATTTTTAATTAATAATAGTCTGGCCAGGAATTTCTTAGGCAACCCACCCGCGTTATATTATTTAATACACTAAATTTATAATAAAATACGTTTTATCCATTAAACAGACCGGTGAATGTCGTTCTTAATCGGATCTTAGACTATTAGGCGATTATCACACTGCCACGCACCACGCAGCGTAGTGCGTGAATGCGTGTTTTAACGTCGCTTGTAAGTATCTCCGTTTGTATAGAAAACACGCACAGTCCAACACACCGAAAATGCATCAACGCGCGTTCATGTAGATCACGCGTCTACATGCGGAGAAACACGCGCGCGCGCGTGGTGTGGGGGATAAAAGAATGGGTCTCGTAGTGCCGTGCATGATTTTGTATGAAATGAGTCAGAGAGCCTGCGTGAATTTACATTTCACAGCTTCCGCAAGGAACCGCAGACTTGAGGATGTAACTTTATTTTCGCCGCGATTCATTCACACGTTCTCGAGATTAAGGGTCTTCACAGACAGACAGGCAGACAGGAAAGTAACTTTTAAGTACTTAATATTTTTTTTTTATCAACAATTCATGTTTTATTTTACTGTTTTTTAGGTGTCCGTACCTCAAAAGGCAAAAACGGAATCCTTTATAGGATCACTTTGTTGTCCGTCTTACATAAAGGGTCTTGGCAGAGACAGATGGCCAACAAAGTGACCTTCTGACGGCACAGCGAGCTCGCGGCGGCTCTGCACAACACACCTCACTCACTCCGCTACCCAAATGTATCGGCGGAATCGCTCACTTCGTTTCGAAGCTTTGCCACATCCTCGTAGCATTACCGTATAGCATGCTTCATGTACGGGCTTCGGCTTAGAGCAAGAATTTTTGTGTAAAAATGGTAAGAGCCAGTGGTCAAAGTAATAAATCAACAATTTGATTTTACACTTTATTCGATTTATAACAACGCATAACAGTCACTTAACTAAGTGTATCAACGAAATCACATAATTTGCATTACAGGCCTATTCCTACACGGAATGTCACCAAATAACTTTTGTATTGCACCATTCGACGGGAATTTTATCACAAAACCATCATCACAAATCATGGTTAGTTCGCCAAGTGTTGTTGTACAGAAGAAAACAAAGAAGGAAACGCAGTTTCAGCAGCAAAAATACATTCAAAATGTTTTCAAAACAACATTTATAAATAAATAAATAACGCAAAAGCGAGAATAAAATAAAGTTACAAAATATATAAGTAAAAACATAACAATAAAAGCATTGTTTGTTTCATTCACTTAATTTTCTGTTGTCTTCAAGACTGTACTCGAAGCGGCGCGGGAGGCTGCAGGTACACTTTCTAACTTTAAATGCTCTTGCTATTCGGAAAATACTTTGAAACATAGTATTATTATGTTGTCAAACTAAACAAAACATTCACTGATAATATTTAGACACAGATCTATATACAAATTTGAATAATGTAATATCTACAGCCCGCGCCGTGAAAATAACTGAAGAAGACAAACTTAGTACATTAAAAAGTTACAAAAAATGGGTACAATAGTGAGTATAATACTCATACAAAATTAAATACATAAAAATACAGTTGTGCCTAAAAGATCCTGCATTTGGGACGAAAGGGATATCATGTGAGACTAGTCCTGAAATGGCACATAAAACGAACACACATGTACATTGTGATCAGCGCGAACAAATAACTGCGAGCGAAGTAGGCACGACTCCGTGGTACACAGCTACTCTGTGTTCATTTCGGTAGCGGCTAGTGTTAAATGATGAAATGAGTCTCGCAGTTTTCTGATATTTTTATACGCAAAAAATATAAAAAAGAGCAATAATGCACGCCACAGATAATCTCAAATTTCGCTTGCTTTACAAATAGCAAGCTACGGTATTATAACTAGCTACCGAGTACATACAGTTCACTAGTACCAACTATACAAATTTTATTATAGTTATCGTACGAGGAATGTAATCCTACGTTTGCATACTGACAGTTGACAAGTTAGAAGCTGCGAAATGACTGATCGTATCACCTGTTGTTATATCAAGATAATAAGATATATTATTGGTACCAGATTCATGTTTTATGTGTAAATTAAACATGTATCTAATAGATATGCACAAGCAATGATTGTAATAAGGTTGCGTTATAGACGCCATTTTGTTCGATTTCTTTGCTGTCTTTTTCCTTGAATACATTATATTATTAAAAATTGTCGTTACTAAATATAGACATCATCACGACAGTAGCAACGTTGAGTACGAAAACCGCCATTATTGGTAATAAATAAAGACGCCATGTATCAGACTAGGCTGTTACCTTGACGCAGTTAACTTCACGTAGCCTATTGAAGACCTATATCGCAGCTCCAAATCCTTCGCAATACATAATATCTTACAAGTCCTAGTTGTTACTATCGCTGTTTCAGCGTTAGTCGTGGTGTGTGAGTGAGATATACGTATGTTTAAGAGTACTGCTGGGTGAATTTCACGTGGAAAGCCTTGAAGATATCGAGCATCTCTTGCAGAAGTTTGGGCTGCGGCAGGATGGTGGTGCGGAAGTGGTACGTGCCGGGTCGCTGCCCGAACCCGGAGCCCGGCACGATGCAGATACCTGGGAGGAAGAAGGGAATATATTTATGTGTTATTGGCGAAATCCGAAACTATCGAGGTACACTCAGGCTTATGATTAAAACTAAAACCGCTTTAATTCAATTGAAAGATGCAGTTTTGAGGTTGAAACTGCGTAACGCGGACGCCCGCGCGGTCCCTTACGGAATAGCTCCGTCGCGGACTCGCGCGCCCATCCGTTGTGCCGCGCCCGCTACTACGTAACTTAATACTGAGTTCACCAGCAACACGAATACATGCATACCGTCAAAGTTGAACTAGCGACACTGCGCAAGTAATAATCCGATTTCCGCTACGGGGACTGTCCACGTGAAAAAGAGCTTTACCACGTGACGTGCCCGTCGCGGGGTTTATAGTAAGTGGCAATCATCTCACCCGTCTCCTCGAGCAGCTTAAAGGGGTAGAACACGTCGGCTGCTTGTTTATACTAAGTGGCAATCATCTCACCCGTCTCCTCGAGCAGCTTGAAGGCGTAGAACACGTCGGCTGCTTGTTTATACTAAGTGGCAATCATCTCACCCGTCTCCTCGAGCAGCTTGAAGGCGTAGAACACGTCGGCTGCTTGTTTATACTAAGTGGCAATCATCTCACCCGTCTCCTCGAGCAGCTTGAAGGCGTAGAACACGTCGGCTGCTTGTTTATACTAAGTGGCAATCATCTCACCCGTCTCCTCGAGCAGCTTGAAGGCGTAGAACACGTCGGCTGCTTGTTTATACTAAGTGGCAATCATCTCACCCGTCTCCTCGAGCAGCTTGAAGGCGTAGAACACGTCGGCTGCTTGTTTATACTAAGTGGCAATCATCTCACCCGTCTCCTCGAGCAGCTTGAAGGCGTAGAACACGTCGGCTGCTTGTTTATACTAAGTGGCAATCATCTCACCCGTCTCCTCGAGCAGCTTGAAGGGGTAGAACACGTCGGCTGCTTGTTTATACTAAGTGGCAATCATCTCACCCGTCTCCTCGAGCAGCTTGAAGGGGTAGAACACGTCGGCTGCTTGTTTATACTAAGTGGCAATCATCTCACCCGTCTCCTCGAGCAGCTTGAAGGCGTAGAACACGTCGGCTGCTTGTTTATACTAAGTGGCAATCATCTCACCCGTCTCCTCGAGCAGCTTGAAGGGGTAGAACACGTCGGCTGCTTGTTTATACTAAGTGGCAATCATCTCACCCGTCTCCTCGAGCAGCTTGAAGGGGTAGAACACGTCGGCTGCTTGTTTATACTAAGTGGCAATCATCTCACCCGTCTCCTCGAGCAGCTTGAAGGCGTAGAACACGTCGGGCTGCTTGCCTTCGGCTTTGGCCGCCTCGATGGCCTTGGGGGGCAAGTCGATTCTCGGGAAAGCGTACATCGCGCCCTGAAAACACAATAGAACTAGTTATAATACTTTTCTATCAATTTGTTTCATACTTGTATAATACTTGTACTATGCGATCCAAATGAGAATAGGAAAGTCAATAAACTCGATCTGTCAAATTTTGATTGAAAAGTACGGTTTGCAAAAAAAGCTTATTTATGTTTTAATGATTTTATTTTTGTTTAACTGACCCTTAGTTAAGTCATATTAAGAAATAGATAAAAAAGTTATTCATAATAATTATTTAACAAATTAAACTACTTTCTTTTTTATTTTCATTATTGGCTAAATTTTAAATTCAAAATTCAAATGTGTGTGTGTCTTCGTGTGACTGAGTATCCAGATTGAATTTTGTCATAAATACAGGTAATAATGCCTATTTTGATTTAAAACAGCAGTTAGTGATATAAATATTAAAAACCTCTATTATACATGTTTTATTTTATAAGGGAAAGCAGCAGTGATGATGACGACGCCACTACTCAGACACTTCACACAGTTACGTAAAGATCAGCAAAATTGAAGAACAGGATTTTGATCAGAGATATTTCGTTTATGATTCGTAAATTAATTAAATTTAACTAATTTCTTTTTTTGCTCACCCTACTCAATTTCTTCGATTTGACAGTAAGATGTAACGTCACTACATGGCCGGCCCTCTTATTCTTATTTGGAACGCGTAGTATATGATCTATTTGGATATCAAAAAAATAATTTAATATTGATTTTATTTCCTAGGTGTCTATAGTGATATCTCTGACGCCATATAAGAATTATAAAAATCAAAATTCAAAATCCTGCATCACGGCGTTACAGTTCACCGCTCGGTTCTATGTAACAATCCAAAATGAATTCAACCAGACAATACATCCGCTGTCTGGTTGGAAGATCCTCCCTTTTCTACGTCGTAGGTTTGTGGGACGTTATACTCTGTTCCGTAAGCTAATGCTTCTTAATTACAATAATTTCTCAAATTAGACAGTATTGTTGTTTCCCGTTAGAAATTTATCAGTAATTGTCCGGAGTCTGAATCAGAATTTAGGTAATGAAAGAAGTCACTAATATTTTATTCTACTTTAAGAAGTATTAAAAATCGCTGGTGTGACCTGCACGGTGTTACAGCGGAAGCCCTTCATTTTGTTGAAGGTTTCGACGATCATCTTGGAGCGCTCGTTGAGCGAGTTGAGCACGGCGTCCCGCTCGTCCCGCCACAGCTTGTACGACGGCTCGTCCGGCATCGGCGGGCGCGCCTGCGGGCCGACGGAACAACTTCATACAATGTTCAGGGGAACACTTTGGAAGGGAAAGTAAATAAATAAATTGTGTCTAGGAACATGTAAACTTTATAATCTTTTCAGCTAAAAGAAATCCACGGATAGACATAAAAAAGTCAATTTTTTTTTGTTTGGATTTTGGGCCCACTGCAAATTGTGGCGTATAGCAATAAAATGCACATCAGTTTATTCCTTATAATCTCTAGATTACAGTGGTAATATTAGCAAAACTATAACTAACCGGAATACTGTGAAATACGACAGTCAAAACATGACTCTCATAATAACCTAAAATCTCACAAGAGCGATTGTCTAATGAGTGGATAGGTGTCCTCGGTATTTTAAGTCAAAATAGTACGCTGTTCAACAATATATAGTATAAAACAAAGTCACGTCTGTACAACGTGACAGATTTTGATGTAATTTACATGATTTGATAGACTTATTCATGAAAATGGATTAGATGTATATCGAAATATGTTTCAAAAAATATATTTCGAAATAGCGCGGCTTTTGCCGGTCATTGACTGTAAATCTAAAATAATAAAGGTCGGCGCTCACTGCCGGCATGGCACAGCAGGTCGCGCTACGGCATGCCGTGGCATCTCGCAGAATGCCGTGGCATCGTACTGAAAGCCCAGCCACTCAGTTCGGCATCAATCAGTTTTGCTAATCTCGTGCCGTGCTCGGTCAGTGTGAGAGACAAAAAAACGCGCGCGTAAGTGCGTTTTTCCTTCTCTTGCCCCCGCGCATCGACTGGACCTCACTCATCGAAATGACCGCTGCGCAAGTTTCAAACATATTTCAACTAACTTAGCAATCATAATTCCTTGACACAAAGTGACACATTACGTCTTGCGAAATGCAATGGCGCGCCGCGGCATGCCACAGTATGCCGCGGCGCGTCTTGACATCGTGGTATGGAAATAAAGTAACATGAATTCTAGAGTCATTGAAATAAGATTTAAAATAACTTGATTAGTAATAAAATCCTTTGCCGTGCCATGCCGCCCCATTCCGACAGTGGGCGCCGGCCTTAAGGTAATGTGTAAGGAGAAAAAAAACACATTATAGGTACATCACAAGCAGTGGCGTGCCTGTCATACAAGCCAAAAAGCCCGGCTTGCCCTACCAAAACCTCACCCAATTCATAGAACACGACCAACCAATCCACCACACCAATCAATTAATTATCACAAAAATCTAAACTTTAAACTTTGCGCGCTTACGCGATTACGCTAAGTTGCCACTGTCCCTTAGTGCCGAATTACGTCAAAAGCGATTATATCGCGCATCCGACTAAATTTAATAGTCACAAAATTTAAGGACTATTAAGTACTATTTGTGACGTTGCGCGTTGGTCGGATTCGCGATCAAATCGCTTTTGACGCAATTCGGAACGCGGGGTGTATTGTACGAAATTCAAAAATCATTCATAAGACGATACCAGGGCGAAGCGAGCTCTCCGATCTCACTCTAACATTTAACAAAAGAAAGAGATGAACACTAATGTGTTGTTGTCTTTTTCTGCCTCAAAGGCTTTTATGAGGCTTTATCTTCTATCTCTACTTTGGATATAAAGACGTCAAATTTTGAGTGTGTGTGGGTGTAATTTGTTATTGTGTGCAAATGCTCGTCGAACATTTTGTTCTAAAAAAAAGCCGGGCTTTGGTAAATTTATGAATGGTGATTTTTACGCATATTATAATACGAGGCGCCCTCTATGACGCGTAAAGTTGCACGAACTAAAAAGTATTCAGTTCAAATTTGCTTTGATCGGTTATCGTGTTGTACGTAATTATTGTTTTCATAGTTTTTTTTCTTTCCGTCATTTAACAGTTTATGAATTCGGAAACTATACTTATGGTTGTGTGTGGATATTATTATGTGTGGAATTGATATTGGCCAGGTAGGGTTTGAGTTTTAAAGATAAATATAATCATGTAACTTTACTATTTTGAATATTTCTCAGAAAAGTTTATAACAATGCTTGCAATACATCAGGTATGACTCAAATAACTTCGCTAGTGCCATGAAAATTCTTAAAAGTACTTGAACGCTGTTATTTTATTCTTTATAAATGGCTTTGACTTTGGTAAACCGCCAATAGAAAGTTGGTTCTCTTTCTCGACAGTTCAGTGATAAGTGTCAAGTGTGTTTTAAAAAAGCGAACAACTAAAAGCTACCGCTGTTGCAATTGTGAGTATTTGCCAATAATATTACATATTATTAATAGAACAAGTGTTTGAAACAGCTGTTGGTAGAATTAAAACGTTCACAAACTTTTTACGCTGGTGTAAGTAATAAAATCATTTTTAAATAAAGATAGACAATTTGAATTAGAATACAATTTTTTTTTTTCTATTCATGTATTCACGATTATTGGTATGATGATATAGTTTTTGTGGTGAAGCTTATGTTATCATTATTTATTACTTACTATTAACATTATATTTGTTAATAGTAGTGTAGCAATTCAGAAAAATCAGCATTACTGCACTGATGACACGTGGTAGCACGAGTTTTTTTTTTTAATAGGTAAGTAGTAGTTGGATCAAGATTCCTTGGCTTGCCCCATGTTAAGGCTGGAAGGAAGTATTTATTACTGTTCATCATCATCATTTAGTCATCTGTTAAAAGCAGTATTTTATCTAAAAAAGATGTAGGTGGCTCAACCTCACCTTGATGCCGAGCTCAAGATAAAAACAACACTATACACATCACATGTGCACAGCAGCCAACAGTGCGTCTGCCCACTAAACAATTACAACAGTATCCAGCAAGAGCAGCTCTAGTGTTAGTAATTGATGGGGTGGTGTCAACTAGTATATAAATATATATAAGTTTTCCTACTTGTGTGCCTTAATTATATCCTGACTCGTAGAAGATAATTATTTGAACAAAAATCATTACGCTTGTAATTAGACATAGTAATTGTTGGTACTCCTCTGTGTATAGAAGGTGTAACAGCCATAGGCATAGGAGGTGGTTGTGGGATGTTACTGCTGTGTTCAAAATCCAATGGCTGTATTTCCATATCCCTGATTTCATCCTGTTGGCTGTATCTACGCACAGCTCAGGAAGCTCTCAGCCAGCAGGCTGAGATAGCCATACAGACTTGTTCTAACGTTCCGCCTGAGAAAATAGATCATTAGTATTACAAATAAAGTCTATCTTAATATATTTTGTTTGTAGAAATCTTTGTTGCACTGTAAATTGACGAAAAAGCAGCCTAATGTAGTGTTTGTGTGTGGTTGTACCTTTACTATTTTAGTGACCGACCAGATCCTGCTTGGGGAAAGGCATGGCAGGAGTGAGTTAAAAAAATGTAAAGTTCAGATGGTAACCAAATATAATAAACAGGTATTTGAAATTAAATATTACATATACTATATTACATTAATTTAAAATATTAATTTTAATATTACCTGGTGCAACGGTATCCACTATAAAAAAAAAATCTTTTCTGCAGTGTCAACATGCACAGCATGTGTTTGGTGTGCTCTTAAAATTGAAGAACCACATGTGATGCAAATATTCCTATGCCCGAATCCTCTCACTGAATGACCAGTTTGAATACATTCTTGCAATATCATGAAGCAGTTTTCACAAACGGCATCTAGTGGGTATAACTAAAAACAGTAGGTAGGCAAGTTATATTGGTGGAGGAGGTGGATGTGGGGTCAGACTTTGAACTCACAACAAGCATAAATAGTATGAAGAGCTCAACGTGCGGGATTGGGATGTGTTCCTCCCAGTAATAATTGGGTGGGTGACATAAACACTTACCTCGCGAGAAATCCACATACACACACGTTGGCGCACGTCTGCAGCTGTCTCGGACAGTATACGTCGTCGCACATTCCGTTGAAACCGTAATGCACAACTGATATAACGACTTTGTGGATTATGCATTGTATCTACAGATGCCATTTTCATAAAATCTTTCGAATCACGAATATAAACAAAACACGAAAAGAACAGAAGAAACCATCTGAAACAATAATACCCCGCGTTTCGAATTGCGTCAAAAGCGATTATATCGCGAATCCAACCAACGCGCAATGTCACAAACAGTACTCAAAAATCCTTATATTTTGTGACTATTAAATTCAGTCGGATTCGCGATATAATCGCTTTTGACGTAATTCGGAACTAAGGGATAATGTTGTCAGTCAGACTGTCAGTGTCAAACAGTCAGACTATTTGAAACTGGACCACAGAGCATCTGCAACGGGCCATTAATTACGTTTCGTTCCACGGTGATTTTTAAAGTACGTTATTTTACTTGATATTTGTGTTAACCGTTAATAACAGCATTAAAAACAAGTTCACTGTAACAATTAATTATTATATCTTTACACGTATTTAAAGCAAACGTCTTTACCGTTACGCATCGTAGTAACATTTTATTTTTACGTTAAAGTAAACTTAAAAACGCTCCTAAACACGCATTTTTTGCCGTAACACTTTTTTACTATTATTTCATTATTCCGGTTAGATTTCAATATAATTTTTGGTCTGTTAATTATAATAAGATGATTACTTTTTTCATGCGTAATTTTATTAATATACGTTACCGTTTAATAGTGGGCCCAAAAAAAATTGTCTCCTTTCCCCTGACCAGTCTTGTGCGTCACGCCACCCAGGAGATCCCCGACTGGTCACCTGACCCAACTCACCACACAGTCCACAGCGGCCTGGCCCACCGTGCTGGGACACAGCATGGCGGAGATGGCCTTGTAGAGGTTGGCCTGCACGTTAGGGTCCAGGTTGACGAGCTCCATCCAGCCGCCGCGCAGCCCGCACTCGCCCATGTAGCCCTTGCTGATGGACATGAACGATGCCAGCTCGATCCCGTTGTATGGTGCGCCCATTTCGGTCATCACCTGGGGATATAAGTAAGTTTTTGTTTGTTAAAGTAACGTAAGTAGTAAAAGACCCAGTATATTAGATATGTAGACGCCACGGAGCCCATATTTTTCAGCTACATTAGATTTACACCAAGCAATGTGAAGTCGTAATGAAAATGATGTAGATACTATTGTTCTAGGTGCAGATGACAGAGATATTTTTTATCTCTGTCATCTGTTCTTGCGACACACAAAAATCAAAATCCAAGCAAGTCAAGTCTTCACGTGCCCATAGTAATAAATACATATAAAAAACAATAGTAATATAAACAAAAAAAACAATACGAAAGAAAATCAAAAAAAAAAACCGTATTGAGATTAGATTACGTAAATGATATTTAAGAAATGTATTTCGTTATAATCGAAAAGCAAAGTAAGTAAACATTATCCATTTCTTGTATTGGTTTCTTTAACAAGGTTTTATTTATAGTTTTATTCTCGTATGGTTATGGAGATATTTAATCTCCATAACCGTTTGAAAATAATAAAAAATGAAATGGAATACTATAGTTATTCTAAATTCATAGGTTTGTTATCGATTTGTAAGCCATTTTTTTTAGTTGTATGTATTTATAGTAGTCCAAGTACTAAAGGTATGAATGTATTATTTTATAGTGTTGGTTTTTCTTTGTGATTTTATTTTAGAGAATAGAATAAACTTTATTGTACACCAAAATAGTAACAAGTAGCAGAGAAGTAGTAGTAGTGTGTGTTGGGGGGTTAGTGTAGTAGTAGTGTGTGTGGGGGGGGGGGTTAGTGTAGATATTAGTTAAATACACTTTTTAGTTTTGTATTTATATACAACTATTAAATATGTGTTTAATTAAGACTGCGGTAACTCTGTTATGGTCAGAGAGTCAAAGTATTTTTATTTTTGAGATTGGTTGCTTTATCTAAAATTTGGCTAGGAGACTAATATTTAATCTGTGTGATTATATGTTTGTGACATTAGTATGTTGTTTTACAATGTGTGAGCTGTCGTAGGGTCAAGTGTCTAGTGTATGGTGTTGCTCACCTTCTTGAAGGAGAAGAATTTGCTGCCCGTGGCGTAGACGTTGTCCTGGTAGACTTCGTCGGCGAATACCATGAGAGAGTGCTTGTGTGCGAACTTGATGATGTCCTCGATGTTGGCGCGCGGCAGCACCTGCGGAGTGCGGAGAGCGGTGTCAGAGGGCGGCGCGGGGAGCGGCGTCAGAGGGCAGCGCGGGGAGCGGCGTCAGAGGGCGGCGCGGGGAGCGGCGCAATTTCAACTCTCTGTTTCTTACCATTTATAAGATACAACCCAAGTATACGTTCAACGAAAGCTTAATAATAAAACCTCATAGAATCCTTTGACTACAAAACCCAAAAAACTATAAAATCCAAAGATAGCTTAACAGATTTTACTTAATTTCCTTATTTTTAGGGTTCCGTACCTCAAAAGGAAGAAACGGAGCCCTTATAGGATCACTTTGTTGTCCGTCCGTCTGTCTGTCTGTCAAGACCCTTTATCTCAGGAACGCGTGGAGGTATCGAGATGAAATTAAAACCATATGCTCAAATCTGCGGTCCTTTGAAGCTGAGAAAAAATCAAACATCTGCGATAACGAAACAAAAAGATACAGCCGTTTATGTCGCGAAAACGTATTTGGACACTCTTACAGGAATCAAAATTCATAGGGTACTGTTTTCATATGTAAGTTTGTATGGAACCCTTAGTGCGCGAGTCTGACCTCGCACTTGCCCAGCTTTTTTAATTGTACATAAATGAACCCACTCCACGCTCTTACAACAAAAACAATATGTATTTCTTTCCAAACGAATTTCGCTCACTCTTACTGTTACTCTAAAGGCCCGAACTACGGTAAATCTAAAGATTTTCCAGTAAAACCTAAGATTTACCAATTATTAGAGTGCGCCTACTGAAAGCGTAACCTGGAGTTTTTTTATTTTTTTTTAAATTAAATTGGCAACATTGTTTTGCCGAAAAAAATCACGTCAAAGTTACAATTGTCAGTTTTTGGAAACAGACATTTATTTTTCAAGAATAATTGCTTAATTATGAAAAAAAACAATAAACAGTTACGTGCAAAAACTTCTACACACAATGGTTAATAAATTCAAACAAAAACAAGAAGAGAAAGAAGGTGTTTTCAATGAAAACCAACAATGTTTATATACGATTTCTGAATTTTTAAGTTAGTAGGGCGTTATAATCTTGATCCTTGTTAACTAATATTTAGGATAATTTTATTTAGGATATTTTTTTTTTCTTATATTTTTAGATAAGTATCTAATCTGACATATTGCGAATTTCATAATTGAAAAAAACATCGAACAAAGAAGGCTTTTGGTGAAAAGCAGTTGAGATGTAATGAAAGATTTGCCTCACTCTGTCTGGTAGTGCATTAAAGTCTTCAACTGAAGTTAAAATCGCAAAAGTGAAGGACAGTCTGAAATCCTAGTTCAAGTTTGGGAGAGATAGCTGCTGAACTTTTTGTGTCTCACGAGTCGATCCGTATCATTTGAAACAATCACTGGAATCATGTTCCTTCCACTTGACTAATCCCAAAAGAGCAGAATTTTCTCTATGCTAAAACGAATCGATTCCAACCCAACAATCTTGAAACACATTATTAGTGTTAGCGAGACGTGATGAAGTTAAAATCATGTTGACTATTTTATTTGAGTATCGCGGTGTTGTGCACTTTGTATTCTTGCCAAATGGCCAAATGGTAAATAAAGAATATTATTTGAATAATATATAGCGACATTTGAGAGATAAAATAAAATAATTTGGCATAATGATAACTAACATTTTGTGTGTTATTGACCTTTACCATACACCCACCAGATAATTAAGCCTACACACATGTTTTTGACTAGGATTTAAGTTCTTATACAACTATTATACAATAGTCATAAATACAAAATATACTCTAGTATCAAAACTTTTTTCTTCTACTATTTCAATAATACCTCATTCAAATTTTTTGGTTGTAACCTCCTTTTCTCAGGTCACGCTTTCATTAGACGGACCCTAATGGTCCATAAAAGTTTGCGATTCGAACTTTTACCCCCTTCACTTGGTAAATCATAGGATTTACATTAAAGGCACGGTATATGTTGAAAAATTATGTCATAACATGTAAAGCGCATCGACTCGTACTCGTGGGCAGTCAGCCGCCCCCGCTAACCGCGCATCATCTCTTATGTTTGTTAAAAACCAAATAATAAGAAGAATAATGATTCAGTTAGACTAACTTAATATAAGCGTTAAGTTTGTATTTGTTTGTTAAATGCCAGATAATAAGAAAAATACAGATTCAGTTAAATTAGTCAGCGTAAGCGTTATGTTTGTGAGAAGATAATTTTACTTACATTGTGTTATTTTTTACTGTTTAGAAAGTAGGTAAATATTTCAAATATTAAAAAAATGACTTCAACATTTACCAGTCCACATTGGTAAAACCTAGCATGTACTGAATTGGAATGGTAAAAGCCCGAAAAAATCACCCCATTATAAATAAATACTTACATTCACCAACTCATGTCGGTAAATCTTAGGTTTTACTGGAAAATCTTAAGATTTACCGTAGTTAGTGCTTTTACAGTAACATATACACTTCTATTCAAGGATATTCAATTGTCATAAACCTCATAAATGCAGTTTTAATTTTCATCTGGTAAGTGTAAAGGAGTATTTGCGGCAGTTTACAGCAAGCAACGTTGACAATATTAGTAGGTCGCACCTGTCCCGTGGGGTTCCCGGGGTTGATGATGACGAGCGCGCGCACGGCAAGCGTCTTGCTGCCCTCCTGGAAGGAGCGCTCCAGCTCGGCGGTGTCCAGGCCCCAGTTCTTGTCCTCGTCCAGGTAGTAGCCCACCTGGCCCAGCCCGAACTCCGCCAGCGACGCCGAGTACAGCGGGTACTGCGGGGTCGGGATCATCACTCCTGCACAACAGATATTCGTTATGTGTCACTGGGATTGTAAACACCACCAGTTTATTTAGATGGATATGAACAGTTAATTCCGTTTTTAATCAAACGCATGAAAATTCAATAACTTAATAATAAAGTGTTTCTGTGTCTGTCTCGCCGTCAGATTGTGAACGGACATGAACAGCGACAATTTAAGAGGCCGGCGAATGTCACTCGCAACTGCAAGTTGACGCGTATTCAAAATTCGTTCGCGGAATATAGCTATCTCTGTTTGACAAAAATAAGTGACGGATTGATGCAGCTAGCTGTGTGTGTATGTGAGCGTCTTACAATTTATTGTTAGTAAAATGAGGTACATATATTCATTATTTGCTTTATTTTTGCCGAATACTTCGGGAATTGTTTGTGAATGTACGAAGTGTACGAACTAGTAATGCGTTTTTTGGAAATTTTATTACCTCGCCAATATCTCAACATATTATGATAACAATAGCAGTGTCATACAAAGGTGTTCTTTTTTTACGTTACGTTTCAGGACATGGTCTACCCGCATGCTTAACTTCATCCAAATTCGTTCAGCTATTTAAGCATGAAGAAGTAACAAAATTAAATATACACTAGAACTTTCGGAAAAAAAAAAATTCATTGGATTCTTTGAAATATATGTAAAGAGTAAAGCCAACTGTCCACGGACGCGTAGCTTCATAGACGCGTATTCGTCACTATACGCTTGGCGTACGCCTGCGTGAAGCTTGCGTACAAAATTAAGAAACTCTGTCGATGAAACGAAAATATACAGGACGACATGACGTTGCAACTTCGTTGAGTTTCATAGTTTTGTAAGCAAGCTTCACGCAGGCGTGCACCTAGCGTATACTGACGAATACGCGTCTATGAAGCTATGCATCTGTGGACAGTTGGCCTTAGACGTTATGTGACAAATGACTTGTGTTTTTTGTATAAAAATTTATCATCGCTTGTTTCAAATCTAATCTAGTTTATAGCGAATCTGATATCGACAACATACTAATATTATAATGTATGCAGAACATGACAGTTGTTAGCCGCCAAGGTCGCATGTGAATAGTCCCTAATGACGCAAATGTGTGCAAACGTTTGATCACTCAGCGGTGCCTACAACTATAGAGAGCTTGCCAACTAATGCGTTACTGCTAGACAAATTGACGGCAACACGTGGAAGCGTCGAGACGAGCTCCTCCTGGAGAGATATTGCACAATAAAATAAAGCTTGGTTTGAGGAGAACTCAGTCTTTTACCTGACTGCCCCAAAAGGAGTGTTTAAAAGAGGTTTTTGTTTTAGGAAAATAATTGTATGGTTACATATAACACATATGTGTACATAACCATTACTAGACAGCACCACTTCCTAAACAGTTTGGTAAACCGTTCCCTCCACGATTACACTTGCCAGTAAACTTTAAGAAAAAAAATATAAAAAATTAAAAAAATAATTTAGATTACTCATAGAATTTTAATACGAGTAGTTTCCAGTTTCACTAAAAAAAATTACTGAAACGATCAGAATAACTTTAATTTCGGAAATCGGTGTTTCTCGGTATTGTTTGTTTCTTATTTAACACCGACTTCCAAAATCAAAGTTCTTTTTTTTTTTGTAAAAAAGTTTTTTTATTTCACACTTTTTAGTTGCGATACACTTGTAGCCAGAGTACCTTTTCCTCATGACAATTCCAATTAACCCAAACTCTGCTAAGATACGTTGTTTTATTATGAAGTTCTCATATCCACCTTCCACCTTCGGGCTCCATCATCAGATCAGTTCGATAGTACCTTATAGTCAAAATGCATCTCATGACAATTCTAATAAGCCCAAACACGGCTAGGATACATTAATTAATTATGGAGTTACGGTGCCTATCTTCCGGCTCCATCATCATCAGATCAGTTCGATAATACCTCATAGCCAAAGTGCATCTCATGACAATTCTAATAAGCCCGAACACGGCTAAGATACTTACCTTGATTAATTAAAGAGTTCCGGCGCCTATCTTCCGGCTCCATTATCATCATCAGATCATTTCGATGACACCATTTTCAACATAACTATTCAGAACTATTCATTTATTTGTATTGTCATAGTCGCTTAACTATGTTCATTGTGATATCTGTTTGAGTATGAAGTTCCGTTGGCTTTTTCTGGTCTTCTTCACCAGTTCCACTTCATCAAATGTCACTTTTTGACTGTAAGTGATTAAGTCCTCGATGAAAATAGCAAAATAACTATATGGTTGCCTATAATATTTGAGGAGTTCCATCGATTCCTCATGGATCCCATCATCAGAAATGGATTTTGAAAAAAAAAATGGGACCAATCTGGAAGCATATCATGTAAGGAGGAAAAAAAATTTTGCAAATCGCTCCATAAATGAGGTAACAAACATAAAAAAAAAAATACAACCGAATTGAGAACCTCCTCCTTTTTTTGGAAGTCGGTTAAAAATACTCTTTAGTACAATACTTTAGTTACGAGAAATAACTGAAGCTACAGATAAAATCAACTGTTTGCCGTAATATATTACGAGTATAATCCTAACTAAACATTTAGTAATAAAGCATTTATTTTGACGTTACAAATAAACACTTCAATTTAATTGATTTATGTAGCTTTGTTTAGATTTACAAGGCAAGGCCATGTTTATTTCTTTTCATACAATCATTATGCACCGAGACATTTAACAGAAGAAATTAATATGAGTTATGATTTCAACCTTGAACGGTATTAGCAAACAGGTTACGAGGCGGACTTCAGTCGCACGCAAATATTATATGGTTATACATTATTATGTACTAGCTTTTGCCCGCAGCTTCGCCCGCGTACATAAAATATAGCCTATGTCACTCAGGAATAAAGCAGTTTTCTATGGGTAAAAAAAAAATAGCAAACGGACCAGTACCTACTTCCAGAGATTACCTCCTACAAACAAAAAATAAAAAAACAAATTTTACCTCTTTATTGTATTAGTGTAGACAGGTCCTAGTATTAAAGTTAATGCTACGGAATGAAAGAAGGCTATCGTGAAACTATAGTAGTCATACGTATGTATTGGCTAAACAATTGCATATCAAACGGGTTAATACATGCTGATACCTACGATAGCCATGGTATCGATCTGAAAAGTATTGTATATTCATGGTCCTGAAACTTTAAAGGTAACGGAAGGAATATACGTGTGCTACTAGTCAGTAAAAGTCTGACATCCTCCTGCTCCATTTAAGAAGGAGAGAAGTCATAAGATGATTTCCCACCTCAAAAAAATTGTTTAACCTTTCGTATGTCGTATGTAATTAGAGACACATTTAAAAAGTTACTTGTGTCCCACGTTGATCCGCGTTCCGGCCATACATAGGGGTAATTATAGGGGTATTACATTCGATTTCGACGTGGAACAGAAACGGTATAATAAGTAGGCAAACTCAGTGGTATTTTTAAATTGTTTATAGGCTCGCGGTTGACCACTATCTCACCGGATGAAAAGCGAAGATGTAGTCGACGATCATGAAGATCGGAGGTGGAGAGATGACTTTGACTCTTACCAGAAGGACTGGTCCGCAATGGTAGAGGACAGATGTGTGGGGAAAAGCCTGATTGAGGCTAATAGAAAACATAAAGGTCGCCATTGAATGACAATAAACAGGAGGCGAGCTTCCTGCTCTAGGTTAATAGCAATAGGCACGCAGACCTTGGTCGACCGATACTATGTAATTTGTAACGGTAAAACTCAATGAAACTGCGCGACCTGGCGATCGACCCAGGCAGGACACCACGCTCACCGACGTATAGCGTTGCAGCGGTAGCCACGTCACGCAATAACAAAAAGGGTGTTTTATATTTCATCATCGTCTTTATTTCAGCCGATAAACGTCCACTGCTGTACATAAGCCACCCCCAAATGTCACCACAATGAACGGCCCGCGTCTCACATCCTTCGGTTTTCCATTCAGCAGGTTGTCGATCCACCTCGTGGGAGGTTTACCAACGGCACGCGGTCACCACTCCACAACCTTTCGGCCCCATCGATCATCTGTTCTGCGAGTAATGTTGTAACCACAGCTGCCACTAAGTTTGTGCACTTACTTGTATTGAATGGAATACGAACTTTTTCACTATGTTGGAACACCGAAAACGCACTGTGTTCTCTATGTTGGAAAACAGGAACATACTGCATTCATAATGCTGGAACACAGGACCACAGTGTGTTCTCAATACAGAGACACAGTAAATGCACAAACGGCTTAATAATAATAATAACTTTATTGAATCAATTAAAACCTTATAAACAAAGTTAAGGCTTACAAATATAAGTACATTAAAAGAAGGTATCTTCTAATATTAAGGCCGAACATTGGCCGGCGCCAATCACCTGTCTGCGATGCCCCTAATACATTACGCTTAGTGATGCTCAATTCCACTATAAACTACAGACGCGCTATAGACTATTGAATATATTTTTATAGCGCGCTATTTTATACGCTATTATTATAACACGTTTTAACAAAACTCGACAGTTGTCTGAACGCGGAGACGTTATCATTTTATTCGGCAACGCGCTAAACGGGCGCAACAAATATTATTTTGTAACGCATTACTCACGAAATAATGTCATAAAGCGATTTAACCTTTCAATCTTGGAAGTTACAGACACAATAGAAAGACAATAGGTGCGCGAACGCCGGCGTTGGGGTTTAATGAATTAAATGAACTTTCCTTCATACATTGATTCCATAATGTCTATAATAAAATACATACAATTTTGTTAAGTATTACTATCGTTTTGTGAAAAAATTGTTATTTTAAACGGTGTGCAATAGCAAAAAACACGCTCGATGCGAGCTGACTGCAGTCCAACTTCCAAGTTCCGCCGACGCGTTACGGACGGCGCTATCGCGCTATGTTGTTGTTGTAGAACAAGATGTTATATGTATTATAGCGCGAAGGCAGAGTTGATTTAGCAAACGCTATACGCTATGAATAAATAGCGTGTTATATTTTGACGCTATACGTTATATTAACCACCACTAATTACGCTAACGATCACCAGCATACATACTCGTAATCCTCTTGTATACTAACTAATCTATTTCCGTAAAATATGCGTTACTAGTGAGCAAACAATATCTCCAATATGTTATTTGTGAACATGATGTAACACATAACCCGTAACACAAGCGTGTTTTATGTTCATACGTTAAACGTACTTACTTAACCTTGGCTTTGACCACGAGTTTTCATTTCCCACACTTGGAAACAATGGATATTGCTTTGGTTTATCTTTTATACTTTTATAGAGAAAATCTAGTACATTTATCGATTATATGATGAAAAATATAAATAAATTATTTTCAGTTTTATAGCAGATACGGTAATTTACATATGATTATGAATTCAGTGACATCAAAAATACTACCTATTTATCTAAACCTTAACAATTTCTTTTACTTGACAGCGCGGCGCAGTACCTACTTGAGCGATTAGGTTCGATTTCGACGGAACAATATCTGTATCAGGATCCGGGAGTCTTGTACAGTAGGCACAACGGATCTTGAGCGCTCGACGTCAGAGTAGGGATCGCTTTGCGCATTCCATACATTGGCAAGCCTTCGTTGTTAGATACATGCAGCAACGCAGGTAACAAATGAGGATTGATGTCTATGACGCGATGGCGCGGCGAGCCAATCACTGACAATCCCCGCCCCTGCGTCCCACTTCGCACCACTAAAGAGACCGAATATTTGACTTCTCCGCAACCGCTCGAGATCCGTTATGCCTACTGTATATGTGAGAACGCAGCCACGATACAAGAGTACCTAACTCCTAGTGCACAGGCATAGTGCAGGGGCAACGTTTTCAAAACAAAATATATTGACTTATTCCGAGCTGGTTGCTGCTGACCGTGACGTTTAGCATAGATGAAGCCGACTCACTTATAACTACTGGCTAAATTACGCTATTGCCCTCATTATCCCTTTACATAACCATTCTAAAGACTCGTAAACATGTAGTTTTAAGGCAATTAAGCGCAGTTACTCTTATAGATAATAGATGGACAAAACAAAAGGCAAACACTACAAGGACAGAGACGTGCATGATTAAGTCGCGCTTATGGTCATTTTAAATAGATTAATTTATTTATTTACAGTACCTAAATAGTGTCAGTGTACAACTTCTTTATACCTGTGTTTTAATAAGGTACCAGTAACGTACAAATCACAACTACAATGAGATGAGTAAATGTAATTAAAATTTACTTACTTAGGAATAACTTACAGTTACACATTAGGTCTTTTTAACTGACTAAAACACATAAGTTCATCGTACAAATGTGCAACTCACACCAAGTTGCGGAATCATTTTCTATACCAATAGCAGAATCGTCTCAAAACTTCTGTCCTTACTTTATATAAATATATATATGTAGTATATATATTATATTAAATATATATGTATGTGTATTTTATCTATAATTATGTATAATTTTTACTCTTGTTTTAACACCAAAATTTTCTTTTTGTGCGCCTACCATATTGTATCTTCACCACCCTAGGTTGACTGGTAGAGAATGCCTAAGGCATTAAGTCCGCCTATGTACTTTGTGTTGCATGAAGAATAAATAAATAAAAACGTTATTTTGACCAAAAAGAGTAAAAACAAGTACATTATCGATTATTATTATCCAGTAAATACAAATTTCTTTTCATTATAAGCCTAATATAGTCTCAATGAGGCTGTTCCAAAATATGTCCAACTCAATAAGAAGTTTATTATAGTCATTACAAATACGACTTAGAGGTGCGCGGGCTCCAGCATTGGTTCAAATTGACTAGTACCTATCCCGACTGGTCTTCATCATCACCATTATCGTCTTTTCAACCGAAATACGTCCACTGTTGGGCGTAAGCCTCGCCGTAATGACCGGCCCTGTGCATCTATCATCCATCGGATCGCCGCGGTCCTCACCAGGTCATCGCTCCTCCTTGTAGGAGGCCTTCCAACGCTGCGTCTTTCGTCTTTGCACGGGCGCAAATTATAATTATACACACAAAAACCTATTTCATTTATTTATTACTATTAGTGAAACCTACATAACGTTAGCGAATGAACAGATAGATGAGGAAAAACGACCTAGTTTTATGTTATGTAAGGATAATTCAACCTAAACTGCATTCAAAATAAGATAACACATAAATATAAAATAAAATAAGATAAACAAACCTTTTTCGCTGTTCGTTCATCCGATTTTGACATTTATTTATTGTTTTACTTTACCCAAAACGGCTATCCGCCATTCACATTAGTACACAGGGGTAATATTTGGACATGTTTTCTTCTGACCTCAAGTGAGTTATACCCTACACTAACCTAAAAAAAACTTAATAGGGTACTTAAAGGGATAGTATCCATAGATACGCTTATAGATATATATAAAGAAAGCTAAGGTAAGCTTTTTGCACTTTCTCTAATATCAAATCACGTTATTGCGTTGGCAGTATGATAAAAAAAACAGCCGCAGTAAATAGTTGGTATTGCAACCACTTTTTTAGGGTTCCGTAGTCAACTAGGAACCCTTATAGTTTCGCCATGTCTGTCTGTCCGTCTGTCTGTCTGTCCGTCCTCGCTTAATCTCTGTGACCGTTAGCACTAGAAGGCTGAAATTTGGTACCAATATGTATATTAATCACGCCGACAAAGTGGTAAAATAAAAATTGGAAAAAAAAGTTTTATTAGGGTAGCCCCCCTATATGTAAAGTGGGAAGTGATTTTTTTTTTTAATTTCAACCCTAACGTGTGACATATCGTTGGATAGGTATTTAAAAATGAATAGGGGTTTACTAAAATCATTTTTTGATAATGTCAATAATTTCGGAAATAATCGCTCCAAAAGTAAAAAACAATGTGTGTCCCCCTCTAACTTTTGAATCATAAGTTTAGAAAATATGAAAAAAATCTGAAAGGTAGAACTTTATAAGGACTTTCTAGGAAAATCATTTTGAACTTGATGGAAAGAACAGTTTTTGTACAAAAAGACGAAAAGGTTGTACAAAATTATTATTTTAAACTCATAAGTTCACACTACACTTACTGTGACGGACGGGAAACTACGGAACCCTACACTGAGCGTGGCCCGACACGATCTTGGCCGGTTTTTTTAATTTTTTTATTTCATCCTTATGCCTACGGAAAAGATGTCAAAATCGGTTGAACGGACAGTAAAAAATGTTTGTTTAAAAGTCTTATCATATTTTGAATGGATATATTGAATAAAGTAATAATACTTAGGTATACCAAATACTTTCACATATAAATTCTTATTACTTACAGTATTAAGATAATATATTGGCAATCGTAATATAATCGATACTACAGAAAAGCCTGTCTGATAAGAACACGGTACTATTCCCCAGCGGCCCAGTTATTCGCTTGTCGCACTAGTGCGATTAGAACCGATAACCGTTGAGATATCAGGATAGCATCGCAACCAAGTTAATAAAAACATGTACATATGCGATTGGTTATATTATTTAATAGGGAAGTGAAGTAGGTTGGTACTTCATGTGTGTATTAATATCTATACCTGTAGTACTACAGAGTGCAAATGTAAATAGAGCTTGTTATTTATTTACTTTACAATACAGTGACGTTGTTACGTGTCGAATGAATGCAGATGCATTGCTATTATATGCAAAGCTTATACTAATTATCTAGGTTTAAGTGTTTCCACTGGTGGGACATACGGACATAGCGTAGTGGACATAGGTGTTCTTAATGTTGGATTATAGGAAAACACCGCGCGTCACTGTGGTTTTTAACATTTATAACTAACAACCAATTGGGACCCGAGTGCCTTTGTAGGCCTGAATTAAATAAAATATTTTGAACTTTTGCCGGCGTTTCGTAAAGAAAATGGTTGGCTAACCTGCAAAGTTGGAAGTGGCTTGTAAGTATTACACTGTAAAAATACTTCATATTAAGAAAAGAGACGAGAGAAAAGAGGTTTGCTTTGCGACACACAACTTTGAAACCCCCATTCATCATTAAAGTAAATACACTCCTTCTGGGGCAGTCGGGTAAAAAAAGTAAATTTTCCTCAAACCGACTTACACTTATTATTTATTATGATTACTTTAAACAGCTCCAAAAGGAGCTCGTCTTCCACGTGTCGTCGCCACTTTGTCTACCAGTAACATGTTAGTTATCGAGCTCTCAACAGTTGTAGGCACCGCCTAGTGATCAAACGTTTGCACACATTCATGTTATTAGGAATAAATCGTGTTTTCAACGCAGTAAAGCACTGTCACGGGTCCCCACTGACTGCGGTACTAACCGGAGTTCTTTCCGTCGACTTTGTTGCAAAGCAGCTGCAGGCAGTTCTTGATGCCGTTGGAAGCTCCCCCGGTGAGGCAGATGTTCTGCCAGTTGGCAGGGTGGCCGTCGCGCCGCTCGATGTACTCCGCCACGTGGCGCCGGATCAGCTCAATGCCGTACGACATTGTGTAGGAACCCATTGATTGGCCGCTGAAACATATTAATTACACCGTTCATTTCGTGTAAGCAGTAGGTTCAGCTACGCTTGGCCGGAGTCCACTTCATATCGAGGCCTCTCTGTAGTTAATAGTCCAAATGTCTGACCACCAGTCTTGCTAAGCAGTATTGCGTCACCCAGTAGCTCGGTCAGACAGACCACCGCACTATGTTAAATAATGGCATTCAGCTGCAGGCGGTTATACTGGGAGACAAGTTGGATGAAGGTTAGGAAGATTGATTTTTATGGCGGTAAATTCTAGAGTATTACAATAAAAGGTTTTATTTTTATTAATTTTTTGTATTGTGTACAAGCTCATAAGGCTAAAACCCCTTTAATAGCAGAAAACTCACAATCAATTTAAAAACAATGATAGTTACCCGCAACCTTTTAATATGGCTTTAGCCCTCTCCTTGACATCAGATGGGAAATTGCTTGACTCAATCAGTTCAGGGTTCACGGCGCAAGCCAAAACCTGCGGAAAAACATAGCACATTACTATAACAGAACCGCATGCGGGCCATCCGTCGCGGACCGTACGGCGCGGACATCCATCAAACGCAGCTTACATAATTATGAATACCGTCCGTTATTTACCGTCATCATTAACCACATTAGTCATTACGATGATTAACTAACAGGCCGGTCCCAGTCTATCAATGAATGCGAGAAAAAATAACATACGAGTAAGAACAAATGTTTAGTATTCTCTGAACATTCTTACAATAAAGACAAGCTTATGCTTATCTGTGCGCCCACTTTACAACACTAAAGTATTATATTAGCTACTAGTATTAGATAAAAAAACAGTTTCATTAGAGCTTTCATTATTCTCATTAAGTACAAGTAGTTAGCTATTACACATAGGAAAATGTGAGTGCCTTTATTATGCGATAAATTCTCATTCACATTCTGTTATTAAGTTGTTTTACATACAATGAAAAACCTTTTCCAGTGATTACCTTTCTTATCAAACGATCTCATTAATACCTGCCACTATATTTTATTAGTCATAAATTGTTCTCAGTGTAAAAGTCATATTATTAGGACATTGTTCAATATTCATGCTGCATTACATTGTTAATTATACCTCTTCAGGCACTCATTGGTAGCTTGACGGACCGAGTCTTAAACCAGTTTTTATTGCCACATTTTAAATTCGTTGTAAAAAAGGGAGATCTTACAGACATACCATACTATAAATGATCATATACAAGGTGTAAGGGACAGCCCTCCACAAACTTTACGGGGCTTGTTCAGTATACGAAACTTAACAACCTTCTACTAAATTTTTTTTCAGGAAACGAAAAAAAATCGGTCTCGCACTACAAATTGTCCAATCAAGTTTATCATATTGTATGGTGAGGCTGATTTTTTTTTTTTCGTTTCCTGAAAGAAACTTTTGGGGAAGGTTGTTCAGTTTCGTCTACTGACTGAGCAAGCCCTTAAAGTTTGTGAAGGGCTATCCCTTACACCTTTTAAATATATGGCTTTAAAACGTGGTCGCTTGGTGTTCCCTTGTATGATCGAATTAGGATTGAAGATGTCCGCAGAAAAACCAAAGTTACAAACATAGCTCGAAAAATCGTTAAACTAAAGTAACAGCGGGCAGGGCACATTGCTCGCAGAACAGATGGCCGATGGGGCCGAAAGGTACTGGAGTGGCGACCGCGTACTAGAAGACGGAGCGTTGGTAAGCCTCCCACAAGAATCCAATGAATGCGAAACGTACAGGATCGGTCGTTGTGGCGACACTTGGGGGAAGCCTATGCCCATCAGTCGTCTTTCAGCTGAACACAAAGTGCCTGTTTAGAACAGTTCTACACATTTAACTTATGGTTCCTTAAAATGAAAAAAAGGTTATGGTTTACCTCCCCTTCTGCTATTCAGAAGGGAATGGCGAGATCATACCTGTCATGCCTGATTGAAAGTCGTACCTGTCTGATGAAGGTGATGGGCGGCTGTCCCATGGCGTGTGCATCTCCGATGTTTGCCTTGATCACCCTCTTGAAAGGTTTATTGGCTCCCTGAAGACAAATAACAAGACTTAGTGAAACAGCGATAAGAAAAAAACCGAGTTTGTTTCAATTCATTAAAAAAGTTTTTTTTCAGTAGAAGGCTATTGAAATTGTGTTGAATTTTTGGAAAATGTAAGAATTGCAATAATAAAATGATTATTAAGGGTTCTCTGCGTGTTGATTTCTAGAAAAAAAAAACCATCTCATATCAAAGTCTTTCAAAGATTCGGATCTCCTTGGTTCTGAGTTATGTAAAGACTTCATAATCACAATAGGTATATCTAAATGACATAGATATGTCATAGCCAGACCTTAGAAATTGATCACTTCATGGTATGGCCAAGTAAAACTGGCCAGGATCGTTTTAAACGTTAATCTTTAATGATAGATGAGAATGAAAGATAGTAGGATTAAAAGGATTAAAAATCCTCATTTGGCGTACTATTTTTACACCTTTTATTAGCACAGAAATCCTATATCAATGATATGCCCAAACGCGGATTGACATATCATCAAATGTTAATGTTTAAACGATCTGGCCGGTTTTATTTGGTCATATCATGAAGTGATCAATTCTAAGGGTCTAAACAAACGGACTGCATTTCAACTGCAATCCAACTGCAAATTGCAGTTTGAATGCAGTTGACACGACTGCAATAGAACTGCAAACCAAACGTGCGGTCCGATTGCAGTCGTGTGAACTGCACACCGACTGCATTCGAACTGCACCATACCCACCCGCTCGCACGCTCTGTCTTCGCGCGCATGGTGCAGTTCGGATGCAGTCGGTGTGCAGTTCACACGACTGCAATCGGACCGCTCGTTTGGTTTGCAGTGCTATTGCAGTCGTGTTTGCAGTTCTATTGCAGTTGAAATGCGGTCCGTCTGTTTAGACCCTAAGACCTGGCCACGACAGATAGTGGTGTGATGACGCCGTGTAATCATTTCGTTAGAATAAATCTTTATGATATTTAGGTACTTAGTTTATCTCAATGGATGGTTATAATAAAGGTGGATTAGATACGACCTCTACTTCAACGTCTAGACTTAATGACCGAATTTAAACCATATAATTTTATTATTTAACCAACACTGGGTATGACTGAATGTCCATGTCCACCATGACCCATATTCAAGAACGATGTTCAAACATACATTACGCCTGTCTCTACAACAACTACCACGGCACGGGTAACGCAGTGGTTGAGAGAATAGCTGCTGTGCTATGTACCTATAGCGTGTTTGGTTCCCGCAAGGAATCAAAGCCTCCGGGTCTACATTCTTGTGTGATTTTTGTTGCCATCACGGATCTTGAGCGCTCGGCGTCAGAGTGGGGATAGCTTTGCGCATTCCATACCGTCCCATTCCATCCGTCTTCGTTGTTAGATACATGCAGCAACGCAGGGAACGAACTAGCAGTGACGTCTATGACGAGATGGCGCGGCGAGATAATCTCTGACACTCCCCGCCCTCGCGTCTCACTTCGCACCACTAAAGAGACCGAATATTTGACTTCTGCGCAACCGCTCAACATCCGTAATAGCAAGTGTACATGTTTGTGTGGTACACCACACGACACACGACACAGGAGTAAATCCTAGAGTGGGGCAACGTTTTTTTTATCTTTCCTCAAACTTTGTAGTCAATCAAGATACAAAGTAGACGAGAGCCTGTAGTTGGCATAACAAAAACAGGTCGAACAAGAAAATAATGTAGGTACTGAACGAAGCTGAACCGGTTTCTTGTGGTGTGGTATCGACCCACTGAAGACTGTTACGTAAGATGAGAACGACCTTTCGTAGAAGGCATTATTGTACAATAGTTACAGTTAAGTAGCTTGAACTGTATGAAAAGTTTTGTGAAATACATTTATGAGGCGATGGAGAAAGTTATTACTTATAATGAATGTAGCCTTAAGTTAGTGCTTTCCTTCGATGTAGGTTGCAACATGCTTTCGTGTGTTAACTCATATTAGGTTTGCAAATTGAGGATAATAGAGATAAACGCAGTGGGCTCAATGATCAATCCCCAGTTGAAGTTGAACACGAGTGTTATCTGTCGGTATCAGAGTCAACACACTGGCGGTCTTATTTGTGTTTATCAGTCACAAATATTAATATCAAAGGTTGAAAAGTTGGAATTGAAAATGAAAATCAAAGAAAATTAGACCAAATAATATGAAAGTTTTTACAATAATTTTGTGGCCAAAAAATGGGCGGAAACTTCCGAAAATTTCCGGCGAAATCACTCATTGACTTCAGTTGACAACTGGTGACAGGACCTTGAAATAACACGTTGTGTAGTAAAATAAATACTAGGTAACCTACTACCAATGTCATAATTTCATTGTCAAGAACTAGGTAACTGCCAAGAACTATTCCCAAAATATCCAATTGATTCATGAACTGAAAGGAAACATTCAGACAGAATCACGTTTCTACCTAAACGGAGTTAACTATAAAAACCACTATTTAAATTCTAATTTCCTAATAATTTTCCTTATTTACTTACATTCCTTGCCGTCACATTGAAATCTTGAAACGTAGGTCTAATAATTATGGTGACTTCACTAAGACCTATTTACAAAGAACTAAGTTCTAATATTTTCAGAATCGTTTGGCATCGCAATAATGTAGGTACATAGTACTTGCAATTAACATGCCTATCTACAACGGCGTGACGGCCTTGAGTGTCACAATAGCAATTAACAAGTTTACACAGTACTTTCATTATCTACTAACTATTTGCTAAGCAACGAACAAGCACTACCTTCTTTTGAACAATGAATTCAGAATCTATACATTGAGCCAATAATAAATACAAGTAATTAACGAAACCTCCGTAGTGTTCATTACTCTAAGGAGGTTGTGTCAATTACTTGTATTTTTTAGTGATAATGCTTATGAAGCCAGCAATAACAGACAATAATCGAACGATATTAAATAAGACGTGAGTTCCTTATCGTCACACATCGTACTTTGTACTCTAAAATTGTGTACTAAACATCCAAGCGCATCTCGAGAACAATAAGATGGGTATAAAAAATCATCATCGTTAATTACTTATTAAGAATTTATTCTTCTTTCTGCCTAAAAGACGATACCATGATCATTTGGATTACTAACACTTCTTAAGCCTGCAGAGACCAGGTTTCGCGGATATCAGCATGGACAATGACAAACAGAACGCCATTGGGTGGCCCAGTGGCATCTATTTGAAAGTGCTATCAAATGGACATTCCTGTAAATTCTGAATAGCTCTGTGACTGACTGGAACTGCTGCACACAACACATATGACCTATTTAGAGGACATTCGCCAATAGCGCAGGATCGTTAACAACGCACTTCCGCCACTTTTAGCTCATGTATTCTCGCCCATCCTTTTCTCAACCCATAACTAAAGTTCAATTCTTTAGTGTTTACACTTGACATTTACTCAGCGTGTTTAGTATCCTCGGTAATATACCGTCAATTTACGCCAGTCTCATATCTTCACTTCAGCTATAAAATAACCCTCCAGTCTTAACCGCGACCTTCAAGAACCTTGACCGACAGCTCTCAGCTCCAATGTCCCAGTCTGTCAGTGTTACACCAAGGCGTTACGCATGTGTAACATGTGACACCACAGCAGCGCGACCACACATTTTCACACTCGGCTGGCGAGAGAAACCGTACGCGAACGGTGGCAACTAATGGCCTTGATCATGATTGGATTGAATGGAAACTAATTACTTTGCATAATGAGAAAAATACGTATTTGTAAATCAGTCCATTCAAGGTCTGTGTGCATCACAGCCAGGTTTCTTGGCCTATCAATTTCAATGCAATTCTAGGTCTTCCTAGAAACGAAGTCAATCTTAATGTAGTATTGAACCTACGTACAAATAAACGTTTCAGTACATATACATGAACGAAATACGACGTGGGACTAGCAAATGTCATGACTCTGAAGCTATTGAGCATTCTGTCTTGCAGCTGAATCAACAAGCCATTTAAGTCGATAACGAATCTAGGCACAGTTTTTACCTTTCTGAATGTTTCCTAAACGCAGCTGAAACAACAGAAGCCTTGTAATAGCGCAAAATCGATACGTATATGCATTATTTAGTGCTGCACTGTATGTGAAACGACCACGCCGGTCGCCGTGCCGGTCATCAAATTATACTGCGGCTTTTATGATACTCGTGCAGTCAATTCGTATTCAAGACATCACCCTACAACCATAGGGTTTGTGAATAGGTTACATCTAGGCAAGAATGTTTCATCGTCAACCACATAATCGCTTTCTATCTGGTGTGAGTGAAAAAATGATCAAACGAAAAGCTTACAATGATAAAATATACCTAACCCACTGCCTAAGCGTGCTTTTCGACCAGAGATATGGTATGCTACGTTACTATGGATGCGTTTGATAACATAATACTGAACGGAAACGGATTCAACTAAGCTGTTTCTTATATGGCTGGAAGAATGCTCTGGGTGGATGGTCACGAGCAGATATCTGCAGTAGGCGCGCTTACTGTCAATACATCGCTTAGCTGGAGCTACGCATCTTCCTCGAACAGCTACTCAGTAGAAACTGTCACATAGTTTCGCAGCTTAGCTTTCACGCAGCCTAACTGCACATCAGCTCTGGTGGAAAAACTCCGGCACCTCTAGTCGCGGCTCTTTGAATCTAACACCGTTGATGCTCCAGATTCCATGTCTCGAAAGCTTGCAAGCCGTGATCAACATCCACACCTCGTAAATCTAGGGCCCTAACACAAGCTCTTATCATGATCCACTTTACGACAAAAAATGAATTATTAGACGCGTTTGAGTCGTCAATTAGGATGCGTAAAGAGCTAGTGGTAGTTCCTCTGTTCTCTTTAACTGAACATTGAACATAAAGACGCAGTGTTTAATAGCACTGCGTAAATCCCGTGTATTTGCAGTTAATTTGGCCAAACTTCAATGTCTTCAAGTCAGTTATTTCCGCATTGTCGTGAGTAATATGGCGAGACTTCCATGCCATTACGTAGTCCAGTCAAAGATAGCTTTTAATTTATGGAGGACATCTGTGAGGTTGTGCGTTATTAGTAATTAATAAAGGTATTTCATTGTTTGACGATAAATTACCCAAGTACCCATTCCGGTACCAAACATTGAAATTACACGTAAGGTGACCAACTGAGCAATAGGGCTAGAATTAAATAGAAAATTACCTTACTTTCGAATTTAATTCATGAATCTATAGTCGCAAAAGAGATTGGCAACTAGGTAAATCATAAGGATTCCTTTTTGCCATTTGGCTACATGACTCCAGAAAGTGAAATGAAGTTAGTTTTTGAGGTTTGCTTATTTGTAAAGAAATACCCTCATTTATTCTCTTTGAATGAACAAGTCTCAGAAAGATTAAATAAAAAAAAATGCTGGAAAACTGTTGGTTCCTCTTCAGAGATTGCATTTATATAGTAGAAATGCCAGCTGTATGACAATAAAAATATATAATAGATTACCCCCCGAATTCAGAATGCTACCAGTAGATAAATTTAAACATAAGATGTTTGCATGGCTCTTGGACATGTGCTTTTATTCGGTTAATGAATTCCTAAATCACAGTTTTTGACATTATTATTATTTTGACATTCTATTTAGTAATTTTTGACATTATATATTTTTTTTGACATTATTAAAACTGACAATTTTATTTTATTTTATCCTTACTTTTTTTTTTTTTTTGACGTTACATTTTTATCAATATTTTGTGTGTGTACCTATTGACTTGTATTTTTGTTTTTAATTTTTTTGGTTTTGAGTACTTGACATAAATATACTTGTGTGATAGTTTTGACATTCCATTTCATTGTAATAATATAATTAATGTAGGTAACAAAATTGTGCTAAATACATTTTAATTTCAACAATGTTTCTACACCGGCAATGGTAGTGTACGTGAGACGTTTTTAATATTAAGTTCTTGTATGTACCGTATACTTGGAAATAAATGGATTATTATTATTATTATTATATATAGTTGAAATAAGAATATTTTGATAGGGTCACTCTAGATTACTATAAGATTACATCACACTATCGGAAGGCGAGTGCTTAGATTACACAAACATTATCAGTTCACTCTCATTATTATGTAAAAGTAGTTGCATTAGCTATTATCTCAACAACACGCATTTAGATATTTGTTTGTTATAGATAAGCCACGGTTTTATTACTGCATGGAATCTTTCACAAACTATGAGGAAATTTCTCTTTACTCATAGTTAGTAGTCTCTCTTTTTTTTAGGTTAATTTTAGTGTAAACTAAATGATAAACTATAATTATTTAGTTTAGGTTGGTAAAGATAAAAAATCTCATCTGTCTGGCGTAATTAGAGGATTATAGTAATTGCTCTTCAATGTCAGTCACTAAAGAAGTTTTTGTCAAGAATTAGCAGCCATGCCTTTTTTTAGGTCGAAAACTGATAAATGACTTGAGCAAGAGAGAGAGGGTGAGTTAGATTTTTACTTATTAAAACCCATCTTGTATCCTTCAGTTGCCCTTTCCAGAGTCATTGTTTTCTTCTTGTGTTGATCAGACTCAAATTTTGTCCGACTAGTATTAGCCACCTGGACAGCTCTGTGGCTTTGTATAAGTCGTGGATAGTGCAGGTAGGCGTGCATATTGGGTAGGAATGGAGCATCATGGTACCTAATTCTTTTAAAAAGTCATGCACCATTGAAATTACATAATAATATTAATTTTATTTCAATAAATTGTTAAAAAAGGTTCAGTAATAGGATGCAATATAATTTGCATGAAATATTATCTCCTGTAATCAGTGAAAATCAAGATTAGCTTTCTTCATGTCAGGATAAGTTGAAAATATAGAAATTAAAATTCCCAGGAAGTCTCCCCAGACTTACAGTTATCCTTTGCAAACAAACCAATTTGAATTTATTCATAAATAAATAGAGAAAGGGGCAGGGGTAAAGTAGAGCGTTCTTTTGAGCTATTCAATTATAGGATATTATTACCCAACATCTCATCTGCATTACACTTAATGAGTATCTACAGCTTAATTTATGTTTGTACATTTTTCTTGTCTAATTGTCTACATATTGTAAAAGTTTTTTTTTAACCTTTCAGATACCGTCAATTTGAGACACACTAGTAAGACAATAGATGCGCAAATTAGTTTTATGCTGCCGGCATTCGCTTGGGGTTTAATTAATTAAATTTATATTAACTACAGCTTGACTTGTGTGCGCAAGTTGTTGTAGTAAAGCATAATTGTTTCAAGTCATCAAAAATGAGAATAAGAAGTTAACAAGATTTAAATGTGACTTTCACAATTCATAATTTATTTTTACCGCAGTAATGACCTTGGCATCTACATTATATCACTTGTGTATAAAAATATTTGAGCAGGTATTTAACTTTTTTTTCTAGTGCCAATACAAATGTATTGGTAACTGGTCAATTTTAAGTCTTATCTGAATGATTACCTTGGATAGTCTTAGACGAGAGTTAATTATGGAAAATTAAGCGCTTGCACCTGGATCAATTAATCTTGATTCAGTTACTTGTTTTCATTTGATGATGTTAAATGTAATTAATTCATTAAACCCCAAGAGAACGCCGGCGTTCGTGCACCTATTGTCTTACTATTGTGTCTGTAATTTCCACGATTGAAAGGTTAATTACTTGTAAATAAGAATGTATAATTCATTCATCCAAATTACCTTTTTTTTACTTAGGGTTCGCTTAGGGTTTAATGAATTAATTAAAGTTATTGCAAAGTGAAAAAAAAAATTAAATTCCTAAAGAACAATCTTTTTTAATGAAAGCTGCATAACATTTTCTGGCATTATAGGTACTGATTTGATATGGCATTTATATAATATAGTGTATGGAACAACACAATTTATTCATAATAGATTGTGGTTTAAATTGTATTGTTTGCAAAATATCTTCTGTCACTAAACATAATAAAACCTAATTTACTATGACCATAGAGTTCCTCTTATCTCAAAAACATTTATGAACATTTTAGCTTTATTTGCAACAACCCATGGTTAGCAAGAAGTTAAAGAGTTAATTGTTTAAGTCTAGTGTCAATAAGTTTTTTCGTACAATAAAGCAAGGTTTTAATGTTTCAGTAACTTAAAGCTATGGAAACATAATAAAATATCTACATAAATATCTAAAAATGCTTTTACCTATAGACCTTGATAACATGTTTCACAATAAAATTGAATTTGACAATATTCACGGTAGATGATAAAAATCGATATTTTTATTTACGTCAAAACAATATACAGCTTCTGGGATGGCAGTAAAATTAAGTGGGCTATGATTAGTCAAACTATGCGTAAAATGCATTATACATACCAGTCAGAGGTTCAAAAATATTATGAATATAAAAATAAATACCTTCTCAAGCTCCTTTTCGATTTCAGCGGCGCGGATGACAAGAGGTCCACGGACTGCATATTCCAGTTTTACAATGTTGGGATTCAAAGTTTCTAAAGTAAGGGTTTTCTTCTGTGACGCCATGGTTCGCACGCTCGTGTGGTACCTTTGCGGTTGTGCCGAAACTGCCTCGCCTAACACTAACTCCGACCGCACCGCTGTGCCGGACAACACGCGACTAGCGCGGCTTATCAACTTTATCTGCGACATGTCAGTAATCAATCGAACAACTTTGTAAACGTCACCGTGGTTGCGCACCGCACAAATCGAGACACAAGCCGATTTCTACAAAAATTAAATTATGAATCTGATCACCACATCACAATTATTCAAGAACGTCGCACAAAAACTGGTTACCGTAAAGTTCGTCGCTCTTATTTATCGAATGATTCGATCTATACGCGATCTTGACGACGACAGTTTATAAACAAAGATGTGAGTTCCACTGTAAAGGGAATTCGATACTGATTGATAATAGCTTCTATAAAATTATTACAGCGTTTATATTATACGATACTGTCGGCTTTGCGAGTCGATACAGTTGTTTCGATGACCCCCCCGTACAGGTTATCTTAAATTCATGTTATCTGATAGGTAGTTGTTATCACGAGTCAATTATTGTATGATTAATAAATACTTCCAAAAATTAAATATCCTGATCACAACCAAAAACTACAAACTAAATTTACTATAATAAAAGTATTAGATAATCAACGTTACGTAAAGAACACAGAGTACTATTTTATAGCTGAAAGAATTTGAAACTTAGCTACCTACTATGTGAGTAGGTATGTTATCTAATTATGTGTTCTAATGTAAATAAAGAAATCTCGCAATATTTATGCTCGTTTAGATGTGTGGGACTCAGAGTCGTACTAGTGTGGGTGAGTGAGTGAACAGATGAACTGACACTGACAGAAACACTGAGTGAAACTATTGTAGGGTTGCCAACTGCCAATATTAAAACTTTTTCGCTCGTAATAGGCAACAGAAAATCTTTCAGAGAGAGAACATCGTACTTTAATCTATTATTTCGTACTTATACGAGAAATTGAAAATACTTAATTATGCACTTTAAACAAAATATAAAACTATTCCTTATTATTTTATTAAGTATCTATCTTCCCTTTTTTGATGTTATGTTCTGTTACCTACTTTTAAGATTGCGAGCGCGTAAATAAACTGTTTTTCTTTCTTTTTTTTTTTCTTTCTTTCGTTTTTATTTTACCACTATTTTTCTTTAATTTTTTTTTTCTAAAAAAAAATATTTAATTAGGTACCTACCTCATACAAATTTACCAACAGTACTAGCTCTAATACCTACCCTAAATAAGAATAGGCCAATCCCTCCCCCCTAAAATAATGACCCCTGAGAATGTCGTTTAGAGCCCCGTACGCACGAGCAGCACGAGCCGCGTTCATCTTGATGTACGCGTACATCATGACGTACGTCCCGCTGCTGATATAGCATAGGTACCATCGTGCAAGCATCCAGCTGCTGGATATCACAGATTATAAATAGATGTAATCGAACGATTATTCTGAGCGAACGTGTTTAAATTAAAAGAACTTTAATTATTTTAATTAAAAACTTTGTACTTGATTGCACGATCTTTTCATCTCATTTCTTTGGTATAATTTCAACACCAGTAATGTTTTAAATGCATCATTTCGCGGGTCTCAAACCATAGGGGCGTATATGCAAAAATGTGATTTTTCGTTTTTAATGCCATTGGATTCTACTATAAGCAATACATTAACTGATTTTTTCTTATAATTTTGTGTTAATTACTTTTTGCATAATTATAATAAAAAATATTATTTGCCGTATGCTGGAGAGTCTAGAATTATTTTTAGACCAAATAGCCGTATAATTGACGTAGGAGCAATATTATTGCGTATTGGGGCAGTTTCGACGTGCCATAGAGACGTACGCACGTACGACTTTCAATTTTATCATGATCCAAGAAAATCGTATCGGACCATAAAGGCGTATGAACATATGACTGTTTATTTTACTTTAACCTGAAATCATTTTGTCAAGCTTTAAAGACGTAAGTAATGTAACAAATATTCGAAATCGCGAATATTCGCACATTTTTAGATATTCGAATTTGCATTCGCGAATATGTGCACATTTTTTGATATTTGCATTCGCATTCGCAAAAAACATGCGAATATTTGGCGAATGTTTCTGACAAACAAGAAGAAAATAATATTTTAATATTTTTCCATCGCACAACTTTATTTCACATTTTATCACAAATTGTGAAACATGTTAACTAAATCATAATGAATTTAACTATTTCTCCAGATGGGTGCGTGACGAGTATTTCGCATATTCGTATCCATCAGAAGGACGTTCGTAGAGTTCTGCGTAACTTTGATGTGAATAGAGCCAGTGGCCTCGAAGGGATACCAGCAGCTGTTCTTAAAACTTGTGCACTTGAATTGTCTCTAATCTTGACCCGCCTATTTCGCCTCTCTGAGACTGAATAAGTGCCGTTCAGCATGTGCCCAAGAACGGCAGTCGAGCTGACCTGGCAAACTACCTATCCATCTCCGTTACGTCTATCCTCTGTAAGAGTATGGAACGGGTGTTTAACAGATAATTCCTGGCATACCTAGAAACAAACGACATCCTCATTGACCGGCAATACGGTTTTCGCCTAAATCGGTCTATTGGGGATTTTCTAGCGTATGCCATTCACATCTAAAGCATCTGCCATTCATCGAGAAGCATGGGTAAGCGCTTGCAGTCTCCCTTGATAACTCGAAGACGTTCGATAGGGTCTAAGCTGAAACTATTTAAAGTCTTATTGCTAAGCTTCCTTCGTGTGGTCTAACCACTGGTCTGTGTGATTGTATCGTAAACTTCTTGAGGGATCGATCCATCCGAGTAGTTATTGATGGCTGCTCTTCGGGTCAAATGGATATTAATATTCAGTGGTCGGTACTCTCGGAAACACTGTTCTTGCTGCACATAAATGAGCTACTTAAAGCCAGTACCTTTGGGTATACAGACGATAGCACTGTTGTTAAGAGTTATATGTCCGGCGAGCGAGCTTATGAATCTCAGATCCAGTCTCTCCGAGATCTCTCTCAAATCTCAGAGATTCTTGGGGTGCCGCTGTCTGCCAAAAAATTTGGGATCTTAGCGAGGACGAGACGGTACAACCTCTATCAAGCACAAGTTTGATAGTGTATGGTCTTTTGAGCATCGACGCCAAGTTGTTGGCCTATCGGTTTTTCATTGTTTACATTTCGGAGAGTGTGCATTAGAATTGCAGAATTTAATCTCGTCAAGTCCGTTTTATCATTGGACCACAAGATCTACGGCGTTGCGACACCGGTACGTACATGGTGGTGAACATTCCACCCATACGTACAAAGTGATTGGGAATACACTCATTATGCGTATAGCTAAGGAGTGAAATTCCCTGCCGGAGTCTGTATTTCCTGAAAAACTTTTTGTATATAGCTTCATTCAATTAGTCTGTTAAGGCTTTGTTATGTTCGGTTTAAATTTGGCTGATACGAAATGTGAAAACTGTCTGATATTTTGCGCGCACTTTGTTTGAAAGTCAATATTCGCATTCGCATTCTCGAATGTGAGAAATCAGACATTCACACAAACATCACTAATGCCTTCCTCACCGTGTTTCCTCACGCGATGATTTCCTTCAGCGTTTTTGAGAGCTATGTTTTGTTTCAGCTCAATTTCAAATGTTTGTGATTTTAAAGATATTTCTAATATTATGTTCAGATTTATGAATATAATGAAATTTTCATTATTATAATGCTTATTTTTCTTTTCAAACACGAGAATATTTTGTAATTACCTATTAATCATTTCCTTTTTTTTAATTGTGGAACAAAACTGGTTTATACTTCCTCTTTGAATTAAAACACCTCTCAATATTTATGACAAGCCAGACAGGCGTATGATTTCTTGAAATTACGTAAATAACGTTAATTTCAATGGGTTCTCATTCCTAAATAGTAATATTTAAAGTCACCAGTTAAGTAATAATAAATATTGGTATAAATATTAACAATCTGAGAAAAAAGATTTTACGTCCAAAAATTTCATACATTTCAGGGAGTATTTTGACCGAATTTTACAGTATAGTCGTCATGCTATATAGGCGTATCAACCAAAAACTAGTGTTATAGAGGAAATGCTCTAAAATTAAGAATCCTATATTAATTGCAGTATTAAGATATAGCTACATGCAAAAAAACAACGAGCTGGCTCAATCACAGGAAAAGTTATGAAGTTTTTTGTCTCTCCTGAAAAGTAGGGGTTTTGTGGATACGCCCCTATGGTTTGAGACCCGCGATTTGGAACACTGAAACACTCTTTAGGTGACCAGCAGCCTTTTTAAATTCTAATTAAAATTGAAATAGACATAATTAATGATGTGAACTAAAAACATCTGCTTTATTACCTATTCTCAAATCAAAATTCAATTTAAATAAAATTTGCAGAATACCTATAGGACGCAACGTAACTGATCACGATTCATAACAGTCGGTATCTGTGTTTGTATTGTATCTTTTGAACCGTTGTTCCAAATGTTCCGTATCTTGTGAGTCGATGTTTCAAATGTTCCGTTTATATCTTTTGAGGCGATGTTTAAATTATAGGTACATATTACTGTTTCGGAACTTTGCGATTGGAATATTTGTATCATTCAGATGCAAATATTCCAATCGCAAAGATGACACACTTTTTCCACGCCTACAGAGACATTGCCATGGAAATAGTTTTCCATTATGTATCCGAGTGGACTTCGGCACTCGCACGGTTCCCCGCGCGTTTTCAAATCTTAACTTTGCGTATTTTTGTGAAAAACTCCCTGCCACGCCCTTCTATGAAAGATAAGACATGGTCGACCGGGTCCTTCCTAAATCAATTCAGGCTTATTGTATTTATATACAACGAAGTTATATAGCCTAAAATATTTCGAGATAAGGATAATACGGCCGCGCCGCTTTTTTGCTCGCCTTGGCTTTATTTGTTATGTTTTATTATTTGTTATGTTACGATGTTACGGTTTTTATTGTGAGACGAAAGTACTCATAATAAAGTAACAACTACATACACTCAGTGACAATAAATGTTCTGATTGGCACGTTCAAAGAATCTTTTTTTTTATACAAAAACCAAATCGTTACCCAAACTTTCAGCGTTTGAGCCACTATCACCGTGTAAATTTGTTTCCAGACTAAAGCTATTCTACGTATTTTTATGAGAATATGTGCCAAGTAGCTTTTTTAGCTGGTTTATTTGAATCGTTTTTACTTTGAACTAGCTTTTGTCCACGCTGCTTTGCTTCCGCTCCTCCCTACTCCACCCTACTATACCCTACTATACCCTACTCTACCCTACCTACTCTATCCTACTATATTACTCTACTCTACCATACTCTACCTTACTCTACCCTACACTACCCTAATTTTATTTATTTTTTTCCTTATGAACCTTCTCCTCACAATAACGAACACAGCAAAAAAGAATTAGCCAAATCGGTCCAGCCGGATTCATTTTTATATTTATAGATTACTAGCTGTGCCCGCGACTTCGTTCGCGTGGACTATAGGATTTTAAATTTATTTTTTCTAAAATAAAAGTAGCCTATGTTACTCCTTATTACATCAGCTACCTGCCAAAAAAAGTCCCGTCAATATCGGTCCAGCCATTTCAGAGATTAGCCCGGACAAACAGACAGACAGAAAACCAATGGTGTAAGAATTTTTGAAATCGGCACAGTCGTTTTTGAGTTTATTCGTTACGTACAAAAATACAAATCTTTCCTCTTTATAATATTATTATAGATATATGAATTCTTCCAAGACATGAAGAACAACAATAGAAACAGTTCAATAGAAATAAAACTCAGAACATGTTTCCATTTTGTCGATATTTTTTTTTTACGACATGCTGCTAGTTTTTAATTTATGTACCACGATCCCCGGTGACAGAAAAAAAAACATATCGTCGGGGATAGTTCAAATCCGTTCTTTTTTTATTACAGGGGAAGAATAAAACTTAATAAATGTCTTATTTCAACAAATTTTGGGTTTATTTTTACACATTAAGTAGAGGAAAGTGACCAAATATGGAATACCATTTTGTTTTTTACACATAATTTGCACAAATGTTATAAATATAAATCTTTTTGTAGGATTAACAATCAATATTTGAGCTTTGTTTAAATTTTTTTGTTATAATAATTAAATCTTATATTTATTCAGATCGAAGCGGATTTTGGAGTAAACTTCTGTCCGCCGGCACTGTTCTCTTTGCATCTCTCTTCGCCCTGGTCTTGACACTGGCAGTGCTACTCCACCGACTCTGCGTCAACGCGACACTGCGATGCCCGAGGTTCGCATAAGGTATAAAGAAGTTCTGAGAGCACTGTGTCTTCTCGAACAATCGCTGGTATACTAGATGGTTACCAGCGATTGTTCTCAAGGCATATGCGCACAAGTTGTCTCCTCTATTGACCGGCTTGTATCGCCTCTCGTTTAAGACTGGGATAGGGCCCAAGTCCTGGAAGCTTGCTAACTTGCAACCCGTGCCCAAAAAGGGCAGTCGTGCTGATCTTGCCAACTATTGGCCGATTTCGGTAACCTCCATACTCTGTAAGATTATGGAGCGTGTATTGAACTCGCGCCTCCTGGCATTCCTAGGAGGTAACGATTTCCTCAGTGACCGACAATACGGGTTTCGCCGCAATCGGTCTACTGAGGACCTACTAGTGTATGCCACCCACTTGTGGGACGAGACCCTCGAGAAGAATGGGGAAGCGATTGCTGTCTCCTTAGACGTCTCGAGGGCCTTCGACAGGGTATCGCATGCTAGCGTTTTGGGTAAGCTTCCAGCATACGGCATTTCTCCTGCTCTGATTAACTGGGTAAAAGACTTCCTGAGAGAACGGTCCAACCATCCGGTTCAAACCATAGCAGGGTTTTGTATAAATAATCAATATAAAAAGAAGCGACAAACACTCTCCCAGTGACATCAAATCACTTACGCGGTGTCGACACTGGCTGGTTTTTTATCGATTCCTGACTTCGTCTATGTCGAATGAAGCTCATATCAACACAGTGGCTGCCAATCAAGTCTTAGCGCAGATTGCTCGCAAAAACTTAAACACAACACTTAGCTAGGTACATTTGTTAGATACACGGAATTATCCAATGCTAGTTACGCGGATTTGTACTATCCCCGACGATATCACATAACTTTTTGCAATAAGGGTTCATTTTTTTAATTAAAATGACTGTCACATGAAACATAAAAATTCCCTCACACTGAACACACATTATAAGGCAAAACTATCCTAATCCACACATATCCTGTTAGCTATTTTAAAAACTATTGTAATGATATAACTGGTAGCGACCTAACCAACGTAGTTTCGAAAATATTGTCGTTTTAATCAGACCCACCGAAACCACGCACAATCACCCTAGAATTTTAACAGAAGCTTCCCTGAGGTGCATTATGGCCGCCACAGAATAAAGGTTAATATTATTATTGTTTTTCAATTGCGTCCCCATCGAAATATGTATACTACGCGTCCCTTATATAGAAAATCTTAGGCAAGACATTTATATGCCCTATTCATGTCGTAAATTCTGGCTACAGACTACATACTGAAAATTCTGGCCATAGATTACAGAGTGAACTAACCTTATTCTGGCAGAGGGAGTTTTGGTTTAGAGGTCAGTGGTATTTGTTTTTAAAAGCATAACAAGACTTTTTTCTGTAAGTGCCAATTAAAAAATACCAAGTAAAAGTTCATAGCGCCATCAGGATGCGTTGTTAGGAATGGACAGTAAGAACACAGAACTATAATACCAGTCTTGCAAAGAAGTAGGTATCATATTGGTAAATCCAGTATGCCAGTAAATGAGTCGTGCGTTGAGTAGGTACTCGTAGCTCCATGTAAATGCTGGTGTTCAGCTACATCCGGTAAGACTGGAAGCCAACCTGCAATCTCAGGAGATTGGTCAGTAGCATTGGGTTATTTAGCTATAGGTACGCGGCGACCGGGCGCGGGCGACGAATGGATTCACTCTAAGGCGAAGTGAGTGTGTTACTCCTTCTCGCTGAAATACTGAAAGGATTTGTATGAAATTTGGCAAATGAATAGACCATGTCCTGGAATAGCACGTAGGATCCTTTTTTCTCCAGGGGTGTTTTCCCTTGGGACAATTTTCTAGCAGCGTGAATCCTTTTTGTCTTCAGCCGTCTGAGAAGAGCTCTATGCTGTGGCCGTCAGTGTCATGACTCATGAGTGTCATTTGTTATTAACCATGTTGGTTAGCAGTGGTTTCATTCGCATTTTTTTATTCTTTTTTGAATTTTTTATTCGTTTTTTTTAACGAACTTGACGCGACTTTTGTGTAAGCCGTGAAACATACCTACCGACATATTGCGTAGATGTACTTACTTGGTTATTTTTCAAAATTCAGTAGAACTAGTTTGAGGGTGACAGCTACCCCTGGTAGTGTTGAGCTGAAATGGACTTGCACTACCATGACACTCTGTGAGACTTAAAGTTCAATTTGGTTCGAGGTTACCTAGTAATATGTTACCGACTTAAATGATGGGATGCAGGGACCGGGTGCTATCGACGATGCGATCGGCGCTGCGTGTGACTGCACCGGTCCGTGAGTTTCTGACAAAAAAAACCTTACTATAAAAACATTAAACCCCAATCTTGTTAAGTTGCAATATGCCGTACGAGGACCGCTTGTCATTCGTGCCATGGAAATCAAAAAGGAGCTTGAGCAGGTATAAACATACTAGTCCTTTTAAATCGCAGCTCAGCCGCCGGTTCGTGTTCGCCGACGAGGTGTACCCAGACAACGTGTACCTACGCTAAGGACAGCAAGTCCTTCAAGGTGAGAAAAGTACAAAGAATATGAATTCGGCATTGCTTTTCTAAGAAAACTACTTTAGACCATTTATATGTGCCTACCTAAGATGTCTCCAAGTCATTTCCAAAGTTATGTAACTTAATTATACTCATTGGTTTGAATTTTTGAACAATAAGTGCTCCTGTTTATTCTTAAGAGCCAAGCGCCCGAAAAGTGCCATAAAACAGTGATTTTCTGAGGCCTACTCCTCCGTAACGGCTAGGTCAATTGGTTTGAAAAAAATATATGTTTATTATAGATTCATGAACAATAATATCAACATTTGAATTTTTCGTGCATTTAATACTTTTGTCAAAAAAAAAAAAAATATTTAGCAATTTCGCAACTTTTCCCTACTCCTTCGAAACGGCTTGGACCTTTAGAAACATTTTTACACATAAAAATTAGTGGTTAAATATTCTTCAAAGTGAACATTGCTTAAGTAAATCAATCAATATCTCGCAGAGAAAATGGTTTTAAAGCGCTTTCCGGGCACTGCTAGCCGCAAATAAATGCACAGATTTGCGTACTGCCGCCTAGGCGAGTGCGAGAGTTGCGTTCACATAATTTCGGTCAGATGGTTCAAGGGACTATACGCCTTAAATTCTAAAAGTCAACTAAATCTGAAGGTATAGTTTACGTTTAAGGCGCATACATTGACACTAGCAAAGAAATCAAAACCGACAGGGTAGGTAGGTACTTCCCGTTGACCTAGTGTAGGTATCATGAAATTTAAAAAAAAAAGCACAAATGAGGAAAAAAGTCCGAAGACCATATCTAAATACGTCACAAAATAATTAGGTAGTTACTTTTGTCGATTCGGAAATATCTTTTAAGACTCTATTCGGGAATTTACGTAGGTACATACCTGGGTAATACGAGCTAACATTATTACAATGGTGCTCGAGTCTAAGGGTGAGTTGCACCATTTAACTACATATAACGATAACAAAGCCGTTAAAAGTTGTCAAATCGTCGAATTGACTAATAAGCGGCCGTTTCTCGGCTGGTTATGGTTTGGTTATCGTTATAGTTAAATGGTGCAACTCACCCTAAACCCTTTTCACTCTATCTATCGGTTTTTTTACATTGAAGTTGGTTGTATTTTTTGTAAAAGGGTTTTGACTCAAGCACCATTGTCGATAATGTTGGTTCGTTTTCGATGATAAGCAGGTATCTAGCAGAGATCCATCCCAAAAATGAGAGCATACTCTATTCACAATCGAACTTGCGCATGATAAAGGTTGAGCAGCTATTCCGGCGTGAAATACATTTGTATTGACAATCAGCCGAGCTTTGCCTCGATATAAGACATCTTTGATGATATTCTTTATTTTCAGGTGTTGATGGATATGGGTCCTCTGTACAAAGAGATCGAATTGGCCTCGTTTATGTCGATCAATAAGGGCTTCCTACATGGGCGAGTGCGGGCTGCGCGGCGGCTGGATGGAGCTCGTCAACCTGGACCCTAACGTGCAGGCCAACCTCTACAAGGCCATCTCCGCCATGCTGTGTCCCACCACGGTGGGCCAGACCGCTGTGGACTGTGTGGTGAGTGCAGCAAGGGCTACATGGGCGAGTGCGGGCTGCGCGGCGGCTGGATGGAGCTCGTCAACCTGGACCCTGACGTGCAGGCCAACCTCTACAAGGCCATCTTCGCCATGCTGTGTCCCAGCACGGTGGGCCAGACCGCTGTGGACTGTGTGGTGAGTGCAGCAAGGGCTACATGGGCGAGTGCGGGCTGCGCGGCGGCTGGATGGAGCTCGTCAACCTGGACCCTGACGTGCAGGCCAACCTCTACAAGGCCATCTCCGCCATGCTGTCTCCGAACACTATCGAACAGTGCACAATCTCTAGAAAGTGCAAAATCTAGAAATCTAATTGAATTTCGCGAACTTCTCTGGTGTTTTCATCTTACTATCATATCGGTGTTGTGTCGTCACTTCTTCAGTGCGTAATGTATGCGTTCCTGCAAATCGGGCTGCCTCCGAAGGCGGTGGATGTCTTCTACGCATTCAAGCTACTCGAGGAGACTTGTGAGACATTCAGACGTATATATACGTTAACATCGGCATTTCACATTCGTTTGAGTGTAGACAAAATATACTTTCAAACTTAGACGCCATATATTTCGTATTCTTTGATGTCGGAGACTATAATACTTAAGGGTGCTTAAGGGTTCAACTCTACTTGCGCGTCAAAAAATAACAAGGGTTTTTGTTACTTTCATTGACTTGTATTTTCTCTTTAGCTGCCCGGCACGTACCACTTCGGCACCACCATCCTGTCGCAAACAGAACTGCTGCAAGAGATGCTCGATATCTTCAAGGTCTGCCATCAGAAGTTCACCGAGGCATACTCGTAAGTAGGTATATATTTTGTTTGGTCGTTCTCACTCACACAGACCCATTATTTCTATTTTTGCTGAGCACGAAATAGTAACAAGTATTTAGCGCATGCTATGCTCGTAAGATTAGGCCGCTCTGTAGTCAGGTGCCTCAATCATACAAGACTTATAAGTCATTATTGCCTTCGAATTTTTCTAAATTAATAGTGGTCGTCGATACAACCATTCTTCGGTCTTTATATGGTCTCAGTGCCATCCTGTTCGTAAGTTGAACATGAGTACAGATTTAAGGGTGGACCAGACGGTTGCAAACTAGCGTTCCAACACGGATATCTATGGTTCCAACCAAGGTCGACTTTGTTGGAGCTTGGTTTGTGTGTTTGGTTTGTATTGCGGCTACATGGATGTAGGTAAATCACGCACCAACACGTTCGCAATGGGACAACGCGCTCGCCAACCAAGGGCGTTGAAGGATAGGTTACATCTGGAATAGGTTACAACTGGCCAGCCAGGCCAACCAGCCAGCGTGTAACCAGCGTCCCGACACTGGTCCGACGCTGGTTTGCAACTGTCTGGGCAACCTTATAATACCAACACACTAATCATTTTTCTTATTTTGAACAGCAAGAGGCAGTTAAGGTGCACTTACACTATATTGATTGGCATCGGATTGTGCCGGAAAGACGCAACGCAAACTTATGAGTGGCGTGGAAACTCGTGTGTAACCGCTCGCTGGGATGCAAGAGATCCTCAGAATGGGTCAATGTAGTGGCATTTTTGGCGAGCCCATGTTCAATAGCGGACTTTATTTTAGTTGAAATAGTGATTCTGTATATATAGAGGTAGGTTAAATTGATTCTCACTGACAAAAAAGCTATGTTTGTTAAATGTTTGATATTCTAACTTTTAATTTTTTTAGGAACTTATAATTGCTGTAGGTTTTGTTGATATTCAGATCGTAGGTTTATTTTATTACGTGCAATGAATTTATTTCTTAGATTTTATGATTTGTTCAGTGATTCTTGTTTAGAATTAAATATATTGAACGCTTAAATGTGTCTTTATTATTATTAGATATTAATTCAACGATTTTCAACAATGTCTCATAGTTGAAATTATTCAACTATGTGACTTTGTTGAAAATCGTTAAATAATCGTTCTATGTAGGTATTAACCTACCTACATAGGCAGACGTTTTTCGATTTCTGAAAGGGATTCTTTATTAATTTAATAATATCTACCTATCAATAACTAATTTATACTTACCTAGTCAAAATCACATAATTGATTATCAGATTTTTTTTATTAAAATTAGAACAAAATAATAAGGCCGGTCTAACTTGGTTTTTTTTTTTCGATGGGATAAATCATCTTATGACAACCCCTGCTCTTGGGCGGAGCTGGGCACGAGATAGTGTCAGACTCTTACTGACTAAAAAACCCATCCCGGTCCTTAAAGCCTTCATACCGGGGCTCGAGCGCCCTTTCGGATAACCCTGGCCCCAGTAGGCTTCGACCCGGCTGGGCCCCTGCTGTTGCTGACAACTCCTTGAGGCGCGCGGGAACAGTGCGCGCCGTCGACGGGTTGGGCTTGGTCCGGGCAGTTACCGGACGGCCGGACAGCAAGCTACGCATTGCTCACTGTCCGCAAGCCCGCGCCTACGGTCTAACTTTATGTCAAAGTATCTTCTCGTCCTACATATCAAAGTGTCTCAATACGAAAGGACCTATTGTATTGCCAGTGATGACATCATATGATATGGCTATAACGTGACCGCTCACAATGGGCCTCATCAGAAGGCATATGAATCCCCCAAAAGACGATGGAGAGTGCTAACAGTGGCTTCGCCCGCGTGAAAGTAACCCCATATAAAAAAAATCTGTCTTATTACATTCAGTAAAAAAAAAAAAACACTAAAAAGAGTACAAAGTAACTTTAATTTCGGAAGTCGGTGTTTCTAAATATATGTATCTATCTAACAGTTTTGTCTCTTTGTTATTTAACACCGCCTTCCGTGGCAATGAAAAAGTTTCTTCACTTGTAGCGAAATGTACATAGGTAGGCATTATGTATCTCTTTTATATACCTACTACAGATTATTCATATGTACCTACTACAGATTACTCATATGTGTAAACGTGCGTTTCCATTAAAGAGGAGCTGAGCGAAGTGGAGTTGAGCGACCCTTTGCGTGGTGCCCTCTGTTCGGCACCACAGACCGCTCCGTTCTTTCTGGCTCGGGGCTGTGTTTTCATTTGTTTTATTTGATTGAGTCCACTAAGCTTCACTCCGCTCCACACTTTTCCCACTGATGCGGAGTGGAGAGTACGAGCACTGTGACTGACCCGTTCACGGTCCGCTCTTTTCCACGCCGCCCAGCTCCGCGTCAGTGGAAACGCACCCTAACGGCCCATTCAAGACCTTGAAGATGTGAGCGGTAGCCAAGCGCGAGGCGGCGAGCGTCAGTTCTAAAGTATGAACATTTTTGAAGCATGCCACGAGACGTCGTGCGCTTACCGATGCCGCCCAGCTAGCCGCGCCGCGCGCCTCTAAGACCGGAGTCGTGCGTGATCAGGCCGTATGAGTCGCTTTTTCAGCCCCGTTGTACCACATGATGACCAGCTGTTAACAATTCATTCAAAGTATTTTCTGGGTAGGAATATTAAAAAAAAAGAGTTTAATATTTCATTATTAATTTATTTTTACACAATATCTTCTTCAACTTAACTCAGACGACTGTCTATAAACTATAATAGTCCCGATATAAAAATATTTCCTCTCCTTATCCGTAACATTGTAATATATTTATAATATTGACACCTTTCCTTTTTACACTTTATCAATTCAAATACTTTAGTCATAATAACGTGATGTTTATATTCACAGAATCGTTTTATATAGTATAGTACATATTTATAATGTTTCCAATAAATACAATATATAGAACATTACAATTTGGCCTATCAAAATGTACATCACAATCAGAACGCTTGTTTGTATTTACAATTATTATAAGTTTTGTAATTTAAACAAAGTGATGACAAAAATATTTCATAATTATAACAACAGAAACATTATCTCACACATTTATGGCAAATCGTCAGAGTTCCACAAAATTCTAATATTTCATATGATTAATAGACAATTATAAAACACAACATAGTTATTTTACATAGGCTTAAACCGAAATAAATAAATTACTCTCTAATATAGTGTATTGCTTATTGTCAAATCAATTTAAAAGCCTATAAAATGGCGCTCTGGGCCGTTACCAACAACAATTCCTAGTTCCTTATTTATGTACTAATTATTCGTTTATCACTAAGTCAACATCATTTATACAGATATTAGGAATATAGTGATTCGGGCCTAAAACGCTTAGCGCAACCAAATGTTACTTAGATATATCCAAATACAGCTAGGATGAAACTTTAGTCTTTAGTCTCAAACGAATGGAATGTACAAGTCCTACCTACGCTTTAGAAATCTCTTCATACAATAACATACGTATCACGCTATGATATGGTTTATTTAGATTAAAAATAATATATTTTAGCACAAAGTATATATAAAAGTAACAGATAACTTAAAAGAAAATACTGACATATAAGTACAACCAGAACTAGCTGGGATTACTATAATAATCTTTGTATAGAAGATAAACAGAAAATATAACGGTAGACAAATTAAAACAAATACTTATTGGAATGTTGCACACAGTAGAAAATACGAAAATAAATTATTAGCTACAACTAGAAGGACGGATAGAATCGGGAAGAAAAATATACTTAGAGGTCGCGCGTCGAGCGCACGCGCGAGCGTTACAGACAGGTGAACACTCGCGCTTTTGTTACAAGTCACCTCAAACAAATACAAAACACTTATCATTTACAGTTTTTTTTTCCTTTTATTTTTAAATGAATGATTTTGCTAAAATATCTGGGTAATTCGTGTTAGTTTTTTGAACGAGACGCAGTAAATTGCGACCGCCGAACTGTCCGAAGGGGATCACCCAAAAGTCAAGACTTATTTCACTAGAGTTTCGAATAGCTCGGAGTAGAGGTCGCTGGGGTGTAGCAGGATGCCCTTGCGGAAGTGCGGCTCGGGCAGGCGGCCGCCCCCGCGCAGACGGCGCTAGCAGGCGGCGTCCTCGCGCACCAGCGCCGCCGTGTCGCGCCCCGTGTCGGCGGCCGGGTCCAGCGCGCGCGCGCCGCCCGCGCCCGCGCCGCGCCCCAGGCCGCGCGTCTCCGTCGACGACGGCGAGATCACCGCTGACACGACCTTCTCCTTCAACTCGTCCGGAACTTCGTAAATGCCAGCTGTGGAAAAAAACGCACAATTTTCAACCTTCTCTTCTCTATTATATCTAGTGTTAGGACCGAGTAACACCAGAATGGCAGCGGCCGGCAGACTGGCTAGGCTAGAACTACTGACAAGACGCGCGTGGCGCGAGGCTGCTCGCGGCACATCGGGCGACCTCGCGACCTTTTCATAATTTTCAAGCGATACTTTTAAATTATTTCACACTGAAAGTGCTCGCCAGCGTCGCTGCCATTCCGATGTGACTCGGCCCTTAGGGAAAGCTCATGGTAGGTACTGGGTACATAGTACTTTGACTGTGTGTGTAGTACCTACCATGAGATAGCCGTCTGTCTTGCTACTCATTTTGACAAGTACCAAAGTAAGTTTTTTTTTATATATTCCCAAAGTCAGTTCATAAGACATTTGTCGAATTAACTCCCAAACCACTGTTATGCCAGGCTTCCTAATATCAAACGACCTAATAATGGGAGATAATAGGTAACTTTGATTTGATTTGAACTTCGACAACGTTCGTCCTGTGTAGAAGAGTAGTTGCTTCTAACAGAAGCGGTCTACTGGGGATTTAGCGTGTGCCATTCATATCTGAAGCATGGGGAAGCGCGTGCCGTCACCCTTGACATCTAGAAGGCTTTCGCAAAGTTTCATTCCTTTGGTCTACCTGCTGGTCTGTGTGATTGGATCGCAGACTTCCTGAGGGATCGGGCCATCCGAATGATCAGCGATGACTGCTCGCCAATTGAGTATTAATCCCTCAGAGGTCAGTGCTCTCGGACGCAATGTTCTTGCTGCACGTAAATGACTTTCTTAAGCCCGGTACTTTTGGGTAAATAGACGACAGTGCTGCTTCTGAGTGTTCGACACGCGCTAGTAGGTCACAGACCCGCGGTCTCTCCGAGAGGCTAAGGTTGAGCTCGAACTTGTCCTTGAACTTGTACTTGTACTTGTCTTTGATTAGGGCGATGCCAACTTGGTCAAGTTTAATTCTGCTCAAACCTAGGAGTGTCAGTTTTCCACTAAACGGAGACTGTGTTTCCTGGTAGCTACATCCTAGAGGTCTTTAAGTCACGAGTGAACAGGTTACTTCTAGACAAGCGTGCTCCATCTTCGACCACATCATCGCTTACTATCACGACATTGTCGTGAAACGTGAGCCTAACAATAAAAAAAAAAAGACGGGTTGCACTCCGGGAGTGCCGGCAGAAGTGAAAACTTGATTATTAACGTTGAGCATGTTTGATATTTTGGAATGGTTAGGGAATAATTTTGCACCAATTGCTTTATCAGCATAAAAGTACTATCATTTATGTGGTAGAATACAATATTCATTTATTGCGCTATCGTACACAAACATGACAATTTATATTACATTAAAAATTTAACACTTTAAAACTATTACAATTATTTTACATTAAATACTCTCCATCCGTCTTACGCTTTTTCGATCAGGTCACGTGTCCTGACGCGAGTTTAAGATTTTATACCCATTACAGAAAAAGTGCTCAACGCCGCTAAAGAAGTTTTCACTTCAAAAAATGATTATAAAAACTTACGTATAGGCGGGTCCGGTTCTCCGGCAGCCTGTGCGCGGGTGACGGCGTCGTACATGGGGTTGCTGAAGTCGCGGCCCTTGCGCGGCGCCTCCTCCAGCGTGTAGGCGGGCTCGCCGGCCGCGCCCGCCACGCCGCCGAACTCCACGTTGGAGCCCTGGCGGAACGACACGCTCTGTGACGACGCCAGGCTGCTCAGACCACCGCCCTTGCCGCTGAAATAACGAATAAAAGTGTCAAATATATTTACTTCCAACAAACTAGCTTCTGCCAGCGGCTTCGCCTGCATGAAAAATTTTGGATCCTTGTTTCATTTCGTCAGGGGGTGATTTCGAAAATCCTTTCTTGTTGTTTGTAAAAATTTGCGGGTACACGGGCAGCGCGCGGCACACGCACATTAGCGCGCCTTCCCAACAGTATGTAGATGTATACTCACAAGGGCCTCTTCCTGATGACGAACCAGGCGGCGGCGCCAGCCAGCGCCAGCAGCAGCACCAGCAGCAGCGGCACCAGCACGGCGGCGGCCGTGGCGGCGCGCTGTGCCTCGGCGGCCGCGCGCGCCGCACACACGGGCGGCGCCAGCGGCGCGCGGCACACGCACGACAGCGCGCCGTCCTCGCCTTCCACGCACGTACCGCCGTTCTCGCACGGGCAGATGCGTGGCAGCGGCCGCGGGGACTCAACGGCTACAAGATAACCAACAATTCGTAAGTCTATGTTTGTTTTTAAGCTAAATGTAAATAAGTATGGAAATCTTAAAGGGCTAAGTGTTGAACCCTGAAAAACACCTAAATTCGTTTTTGGTCTTCGTATGAGTTTTGAATTAGCTGTAAAGATTGCATCGCTGCTTACCATCAGGTGGGATCGCAGTCAAGCACTACTTTATATCAATTTAAAAAAAAATGCTCTGTCTGTATGATGACATGATTCAGTTATCAACGACTCATAGCAAGTACAATACCTGGGCGGCTCAATAAATACCCGTTTTTAAAGACATAGGACGTTCCTGATGGAAGTTAGTGTTATCATCTATTCTGTCAAACGACGACAAAACAAATTTCAGACTGATTGATAGATTAGTTTGGATTTGGGACCTACTCGAGTAAGACGTATTTCGTGATTTTCGCTACGCTAGATAAAGAGCACTATCGTTCGGAAATTAGCTTTTTATTTTTGGATGGGAAAAAAAGCGAAGAGATAAAAGCAAAGGTGAATGCCATTTATGGGGACTCGTCGTTATCTATGACCACAGTTAGATATTGGTTCAACGAATTTAAACGTGATTAATTAGAACGTGTTCGATGAGGAGCAGATGTGGTTATCGAGGAAATCATTGAAAAAGTCCACGACATGATTCTTGCTGATCGACGAGCAAAAGTGCGCGAAGTAGCAAAGGCCGTAGGTGTTGACTGGAACAGCAATTAATATTTTGCAAGTTAAGTTGGCGATGAAAAAATTGTCGGCCCGATGGGTGCCGCGATTGCTCACGGTGGGCAACAAGCGGATACGGCTGTTGACTTCGAAGCAGTGTTTGGAGCAATTTAGACAAGAACTGAAGGACTTTTTGCGTCATGTTGTCACCCTTGATGAAACTTGGATACATCAATATATACTAGACACTAAACAACAATCCAAATAATGGATTTCTCTATGTGAATCTACTCCAAAGAAGGCGAAGATAATCCCATCGTCCAGATAGGTCATTGTGACGATTTTTTGGGATGCGAAGGGCGTCATCCTCATGGATTTTTTAGAAAAAGGCCACTGGAAAATACTACAGTGAGTTATTGGACCGCATCGACAAAAAAAAAAAAAGGAGACACGGCCGCATTTGGCGAAAAAAAAGGTGTTGTTTCATCACGATACCAGCATATTCATCTTGAGTTATGAATCGCTGCCGCACTACACTACTAATACCACTACTATACATGACTTCTTGTTCTCTAACGTGAAGAAATGACTCGCTGGAAAAAAAAGCTCGATGGAGGAAGTCATCGCAGATACAAAGGCGTATTTTGGAGAGTTCGATAAATTCTATTTTTTTGGAGGGGTTACAAAAATGGTCGGAACGTTGGGAAAAGTGTAACTTTCTAAAAGGTGACTATGTAGAAAAACAAAAAAATTAAAAAATGGTGTCTTCACTTCTAACGGGTATTTATCGAACCGCCCTCGTAGGTACCACTTGTTCGATCTAAAATTCTATCACTTAAAATAAGTTTTAGACTTTGTCTCTTTAATGCTGCAGTTCATAGAATTTAGTGTTACATCGTATCCTTTTCAAAGAATAGTTACTTTTCCGTCAAGCCGTATATTTAAACATTACACCGGATAAAACAGGATTTAAATTCAAAATCAGAAGGGGGCTAATGTCTGCTACATAATAATTAAAACCATGGTATTGCTGGTCCTACAGATAATGCACAGTTCAGCCAACATACCTGCGTCACACGCCAGCTCCTGCGTGATCCGTTTGGGAGGCTGCTGCTGGTCCGGACACACGCAGCGGCGGCCCGCGGGCACGCCCAGGCACAGGTGCGAGCACGGCGCGCGCGAGCACTCCGAGCGCGACGACACGTTGTAGCGACGTGGGTGGTACACTACAAAACGAGTTAATGACATGAGAATACGGCAAAAACCTCTTTGCAGATGAAATCTTCGTATGTGCAGGTAAAAATTAGACTTAGTTTAAAAAAAAAATCGTTGTCATAACGCAATGAAATATATGCACACAATTACTTTTCACATAGGCGTAACACGGAAAAAGCACTTTCCATTTTTTTTTTCAAATTCTTAACCATTGACCTTAATTATGATAATTATGTCTAATGTAATTCAACTTACCTTTCACAGCCGATGGATTGACTAGATCCTTAGATATAACGAATGGCACTCCTCTTCCGAACTTGTCTTGTCTTACGAGTTCTCCCGTATCCCTGGTGACCCAGTACAGCGAGGACTCAAAAACATCTAGAGACAGCGGGTGCTTCAGCAGGTCTCCCTTGAGAATCACTTTCCTATTCGAACCGTCGTGTCTCATCATTTCAATAGTATTCAGCTTGGTGTCAGCCCAGTATATTGAGTGGTCCATCAAATGGTCGATCGCTAATCCAGTAGGATGTCTGATATTCTCTGTAACGATCGGTCTCCTCTTTGAGCCATCCATCCAGGCTATTTCGATCTTAGGTGCTGAGCCAGCGTCCGCCCAGAACATCCGTCCCATTTGTGGGTCGAGGACCAGAGACGTAGGGCTTTCAATTCCAGCTGAGACAAGTGCCCTTCGGTATCTTCCATCGGTTCTCGCTACCATAACACGTCCTCGGGGCTTAGAGCCTGTTCTGTCTGTTTCCGTCCAGTAGAGATTATCTCCAACATAATCGACGGCTAAAGCAGTTGGTTTCGAGTTGCCCTTCATGTTAAGGTCTTGAGCGAATCCGCTCTTGACTTGTCCGTTAAGCGCATCGATCATGTAAGACCGCTTGATGGTCTTGTCATAACTATCTGCCCAGAAGACCATCTCATGCTTTGGATCATAGTCGATAGCTTCTATTCTCTTCTCAGCTGTGATAACGTCGAACTCTTCGTTCTTGTCTTGGGCAAAGGCGTGTATTTCTGGTCCGTTAGCGAATAGTAGGACAACTTCATCTTCGACGACTTTGCATACGCCTGATAGGTTGTCTGCCAATCTGCAACGCAAAGCATTATTTATAAGAGCCGTAAGACCTGGTTGTTCGAAGTGTTAATATATTATACACATTTTTAATTAAGTTCAGAAAAGGAGGCATTTATATGTTCGGGGAGATTTTATTCAAGATGTATATTACTTACTTGAATCCTTCTCTACAGTCACAGCTATAGCTTCCATTCAGGTTGTTGCAGATCTGCGAGCAGTGATGCGTGCCGGCTGCGCACTCGTCCACGTCGACGCACTTCTTCTTGTCTACAGGAGAGATGATCCATCCTTGGAAGCAGGTGCAGATGTAACCGCCCGGGCCGCCAATAGCCGTTAAGTTCGTGCAGAAATGCTCGCAACCACCTAGGAGATGGAATATTAGTCAAATCACATTTTTGCTATGTTGAGAAAGCTTGAAATCACGAAAGTGTCTTACGAAGTAACTAATTCAAAAATTGGGGGATAAGTTACACAAAGATTTTCAAGAAGGGCTATTGTTTTTTAACCGACTTCTAAAAAAGGAGGAGGTTCTCAATTCGGATGTTTTTTTTTTTTTTTATGTATATTCGGGCATAACTGCGTTGCTTGCCAACCGATTTGAAAAAATCTTTTTTTGTTGGAAAGGGTATACTTCCCAAATGGTCCCATAGTCACCAAGTCGGGATCTGATGATGGAATCTTGGCTAAATCGAGAGAACTCATCAAATATTATAGGCAACTATATGGTCATTTTGATATTTTCATCAAGGAATGAAGCATTTACAGTCAAAAAGTGACATTTGATGAGGTGGAACTGGTTAAGAAGACCAGAAATTGCCAACGGAGCTTCATACTCAAACAAATATCACAATGAACATAGTTAAACGACTATGACAATACAAATAAATGAATAGTTCTGAATAGTTATGTTGAAAATGGTATCATCGAAGTAAGAAAAAAGTACTCTGGCTGTAAGTGTGCTGCAACTAAAAAGTATGAAATAAAAAACTTTTTATAAAAAAAATATAAATAACCGACTTCATTAAAAAAACACTAAAACGATCAAAATAATTTTAATTTCGGAAGTCGGTGTTAAACAAGGAACAAACAATAACGAAAAATACCGACTTCCGAAATTAAAATTATTTTGATCGTTTTAGTGTTTTTTTAGTGAAGTCGGTTATATTTTTTTATAAAAAGTTTTTTTTTTATTTAATAAACCTGTGCAAGAGTCTCTTTCTAAAATTTGATGTGTTGCAACACCTAGTACCATTGTGTATAATATTATCAATGACATCCAAGACTGCTGTCCAGGTAGCAAAATATTGGCCGAACAAAATTTGAGTCGGAGACGTGAGAAGAAAGAGAATGATATTAAAGTTAATCAACATACCTTTATCGAGATGTGAGCAGGTATGCGTGTGATGGCAGCCGAGCTCGTCGGAGGCGTCTCCGCAGTCGTCGGCGAAGTCGCACAGCTGCGTGCGGTCCACACAGTGGCGGTTGGCGCACTGGAACTGCGTGTAGGGGTCGCACGGTTTCACACGCGCCGCACACAGCGTCATGTTGTTCTCGTCGGAGCCGTCGCCGCAGTTGTCCACTCCGTCGCATACTTGGTACCTGGGAGAAAGAGAAAAATATTCGTATCATTTCATCGTTTTCAAAAGTCTTTGGCGATAAGAGAAAGGTTTAAAAAATGGTTATTAAATAGAAGCTGCCCTTGCATAGCAAAGGGATTAAGGAATAACCAAAAAAATAAATTAAATCTTTGTAAGTAATTTAAAGATTTCCTTACCTAGGCACACATCTGTGGTTGTCGCAGTGGAATCGCCTCAGTGTATCGCAGTTGAAGTTACTGCAAATAGACGAATCCTCATCGGAGCCATCTCCACAGTCATCAGTACCGTCGCATAGGTCCGATTGAGATACGCACAAGTTGTTCGCACACTGGAATCTGTAACAATATCAGTACACGTAAGTACCGTATCTTGTTACACAAATGCTTTTTGATTGAGAATAGGAGTAATATTTACCTGCTTTCAGGACAGTATCTGCCGCCTGGATACCGCGGTGGACATCCAATCTCGTCCGACAAGTCTCTACAATCTCTGTCGCCATCACATCTAAAGTACGCCGCGATACAGTGTCCAGATTTACATTGGAAGGTACCGTTCTTGCACTTGAACCCGCCGCAGTCAGCCTCATCGGTGTTGTCTCCACAGTCGTCCTCGTGGTCACAGCGCCATCTCGATGAAATACACTTTCCGTTACCGCACTTAAATTCTGATTCAGAACATTCTCTATACTTATGCTGGCATACAGTCTCCGATTCATCGCTTCCATCTCCGCAGTCGTCAGTAAAGTCACAGAGCCATTGTTTTGGTATACAGCGCTTGTTGTCGCATGTAAAGTCAGTTTCTGCATTGCATGATGGGCAATTCTCTGGTAGTTCATCTGATCCATCGCGACAATCGTCTTTGCCGTCGCAGAACAACCATTTTGGAATACATCTATAGTTCGCTTGTCCAGGACATCTTCTCCATCCAGTAGTACAGTTCTTTTGTCTGCACATATATGCAGGCTCATCAGAATCATCTCCGCAGTCGTTATCGAAGTCGCACATCCACAGTTTTGGAATGCATCTTCCATTCTTGCAAGCAAATTCAGTGTCGGGGTTACAAGGTCTGTTGTGACACATAACGGGGTCTTCGTCACTGTTATCCTTACAATCTGTGTCACCATCACATTTCCAGCTATCAAGGATACACCTGCCACTGGACTTACACTTGAACTCGAGGAGTGGACACTCGTGAGCGCACTCAGCTTCGTCACTTCCGTCTCCGCAATCATCAGTGCCGTCACAGATGGTGGCAGCCGGCGTGCAGTTAGTGTTCTTGCACTGGAATGAACCAGCTCTGCAGTGACGCACTGGGCAAGTTTCAGGCTCATCAGAGCCATCCATACAGTCTTTCTCGCCGTCACACTTCCAGAACCACGGAATGCACTTCTCGTCACGACCATTACATCTATGTTGTCCATCAGTGCAGTTGGCGATGCAAGTTTTCATGTCTCTTGCTAAGTAGAATTGGTTCGGGCAAGCACATTTGTATGTCGTAGCACCTTCTTCACCGTAACCCTCGATGTTCAAATAGCTGGATGCGTGGGGTGGTGCTATCAGACAGAGATGCGAGCATCCTCCGTTGTTATTACCGCAAGGGTTGGGATAGGACAACTGCCTCAACGGATGTACGACGTGGATATCATAAGGCCTATGTGTAGTGTTTCTGAGTATCATCAAATTCTCTCCAGAATGTTTGTTTGCTTTGCTAATTGCTTTGAGATTCCAGTCGGTCCAGAAGATTTCATCATCAAAAAGACTGAGAGCGAAAACGTGAGGCACTTTAGCACCCGATAACACAACATGTCTGTGTCGACCTTCCAAATCAGCTGATCCAATGTAGTCCAAATGTGCGTCAGCCCAGTATATTCTGTCAGTGAAGTAGTCTATCGTCAGAGCGTTTGGCCAGGCAATATCATCTTCCCAGTTTAGAACAGAAGTGAAATTGGAGCCATCCATTCCCAATTTTCCAATGTAAGCTTGCAGGTGCCATGAAGTAAAGTATAAGTAACCTGTTCCAGGGTGTACGACAATTGCTCGAGGATCTGTTACGCCAGTCTTTAAGGTCTTTCTTCTCGTACCGTCTAATTCTGACACATCTAAGTTCTTAGAATGTCTGTCCAGCCAGTAAAGTTTCCTTCCGATCCAATCAATTGCAATGCCTTCAAGACCGTGAGAGTCGTGTCTAATGACTACTTCTTTAGTGGGATTAGGATCGGTATAGTTGGATCTGTAGATGGTTTTTGCGGATACATCAGCGAAATACATCCTCTGTTCTTTGAAATCGAAGTCGATTGCAACGACGTTCATCAGGTCTTGATGCATGAGGTTGTATAAACTGGCGTCAGTTGACATATTCCTAACGTAGTACTTGTTCGTGAATATGATCCAAGCGGATGTATTATCCTTTCGTTTACAAGTGTGTTCATCAGGTTCTCTTTCGTAATATTGGTCATTGCATTTACAGTAGTAGGATCCAGGTGTGTTGGAGCAGTATTGCGAGCAAACTCCTGGCGTTTCTATGCATTCGTCTATATCTGCACAAGCTTTGCCATCTGCGAGGAGCTTGTAGCCTTGATTGCAGTCGCAGTAGTAGCCAGTGAGTGTATCAATACATTTGTGCCCGCATTGATTAATTTCCAATTTGGCACATTCATCGATGTTACAGTGAGCAGGTTCATCAGAGTCGTCGCTACAGTCTGATACCTTGTTGCAGACTAGTCTGTTGTCGATGCACTGGTCGTTATTACACTTGAACTGTCCAGCGGGACAAGTCTTATTCTCTTTGGTGCACCCGACCTCGTCGGAATGGTCGCCGCAATCATCTTCGCCGTCACATCTAAAGTGATTTCTGATACATTTGAAGTTCTGGCACTTAAACTCCTGGTCGGTACATTGCTTATACTGCGTATTACAACGCTTTCCTTCATCGGAGCCATCACCGCAGTCGTTATCGTGGTCGCACACCCAGCCTTCGTTGATACAACGGCCGTTGTTACATAGGAATTGGTCATCAGAGCATGGTGTAGGGGTCGCACAGTGGTGGATGGTAGAGTTCTCATCAGCTCCATCAATACAGTCTGGATCGCCATCGCATATCCATTTCTTTGGAATACATTGTGCTCGTTGCCAGAATTTATTTTCTTCGCATGTGTATTCTGTTTCAGCATCACACTTGCGTTCATTGCATTGATGACGATCGTCTTCATCGCTGTTATCTAGGCAGTCATTGTCACCATCGCAAATATAGATTCTCGGTATACAGTTGCCGTTGTCACAGGTGAAGAGGTCGCCAAAGCATGTGCGACCTTCAGAACGGCAGTATTCTGGAGGTTCGTCGGCGCCATCACCGCAATCGTCATCACCGTCGCAGTACCAGGTGGCAGGGATACATCGGTGGTTGGGACAACGGAAGCTGTTTTGCGGACACGTTCTCTGCGCGCAATGTAGAGGATCCTCGTCAGAGTTGTCGCCACAGTCGTTATCTCCGTCGCAGAGCCAGTAGGGTTCAACGCAAATGTTCGTCTTCTCACATTTGAGATGGTTTGTCGGGCAAGTTGTGTTCATTGGACAACGTTCGTGTGTTTCGTCTGATGTGATGTTGTCTTTACAATCATTGATACCATTACAGACTTGCGTCATAGGTATGCAACGGGAGTTGAGGCAAGTGAACTCTCCTTCAGCGCACGGTGGGTATACGCAGCCTTCTTCGTCAGAACCGTCTTTGCAGTCATTCTCGTGATCACACTTCCAGGACTGGAAGATGCACCTGCCATTGTTACAGCGGAACTCACTAGGTGAACAGGAGTGATACGTGCAGTAGTTCTTGTCTTCATCAGAGCCGTCACCGCAGTCATCATCTCCGTCACACGACCACATCTTGCTGATGCATTTTCCATTCGCGCAGAAGAATTTGCTAGCATCACAGGTGATGTTCTTAGTGACACACATTCTTCCTTCGTTTACTAGCTTGGTGTTATCGTCGCACTTGCACTCGACCGTGTTGTTGGGCGCGGGGTGACAACTCTGTGCGCAACCTCCGTTGCTGATGTTGCATGGGTTCAGCTGACACTTCTGTCTGCTCGGACTGTAGATGTGGATGTCACGCGGTGAGTCTTCTAATCGCTTCACCATCTCGATCATGTTAGCACCGGTGTGTTTTTCTGCTCTGTACACGCCTCGGAGCTGGAGGTCTGTCCAGTAAATGTAGTTACCGAAAACAGTGATAGCAAATGGATAGATGGTTGCGCTGATAAGGACTTCTCTATCAGAACCGTCCAGTTTCGATCGTTCAATTTTCTCTCTTACAGCATCGGTCCAATACAACATGTTTTCATCAAAATCAATAGTCAATCCACTAGGCTGCGACAAGTCTTTATCAATTATAGCTTTCTTCAACGATCCCGCCATAGTTGTTCTATAGATTTTACCAGAAGTTCCGAATCGTCCCCAATCTGTGTAGTACAGGGTTCCATTGCAAGGATCGACTACAATAGCTCTTGGTCGTTCGACTCTAGCAATCATCACAAGTTCTGACCCATCAAGGTTCATGGCATAAATCGAGTTGTTAGAGCTGTCTGTCCAGTAAACCTTCTTCTGCGTCCAGTCGTATGATATACCTTCAGGGTTGATACCCTTGCTGATAATGTTCTGAATGGTGGAAGGGTCTGGGTTGTTAGCGGACATCCAGCCTATCCTAGCCCACGGCCTGATCTGTGTGAAGAACAGCTTGTTGTCGGTGTAATCAAACTCGACACCTACGACATTCGTTAGGTTTACAACAGGTTTGAACGGTACGCCTGTAGATTTCGGGTCCAAATTGATAGCACGGATTTCAGTTCTTGTCGTGAATACCAGGTATTCGTCAACTACGTCGCATTTCTTAGGATTGCTATCAGAGATCTGTCCAGTCGCGCAATCGCACCTGTGTGTGTAGCCTTTGCTAGCTTCAGGTGGATAACTGAAACAAAGTTGATCACACCCGCCGTTACCAAGCTTTCTGCAGGGGTTGTTTTCATCAGTAGGCTGATTGTTCACATCAAATATAACTATATCTCTAAGTTTTGGAAGGTTAATCCTAACTTTCTCTGGCATCGACATGTTGCCGGGTAACTTTGACGCTTTGTAGATGGTTTGCAGGTTTCTGTCCACCCAGTAGACGCTGCCTGTATGTATCGCGACGCCCATCGGGTTCGGTAGGTTCGACCTGATGAGTTGCCTGTTGCCTCCGTTGAAGGAAATCTTTTGGATTTGGTCAAGTTTGGAATCGACCCAGTACACGTCATGTGTCAACATATCGATAGTCAGGTCTCTTGGGTTTGATATACCGGAGCTCACGACTGTTTGCCAGTTACTTCCGTCTAGGAACGCTTTACCGATTCTTGGGTACTGACCGTAGTCAATCCAGTATAACAGTCTCTTAATAGGGTTCACAGCTAGCTCTCTTGGAGCATCCATTGTGGTTTTAACTAAGACTTTTCTGTTAGAGCCATCTAGCCAGCACATTTCTACATAATTCTCGTGAGGGAAAACGTTAGTAAAGTAAAGGTTTCCAGCGACCCAGTCCACAGCTAAACCTCGGATGCCATTGCTGCCGATACCGTCTTTGACTATATGTTGGAGTTCTGTGCCATTTGGTCTAATACGGAATATTCCGTTCCATTGACCGCGGTTGAATTCGACCCAGTAGATGTAGTTTTCAGCAAAGTGTACGTCTACATGGAGGATGTGGTGTCCTAAACCAGTAACTGGGACCATGGCTTCAGCGCTAGAGTCGAGGCTGTATCCTCTGATGAGGTCCAGCTGAGAAACAACTGCGAAGGTCTTGTACGGCACGCAGTTGACTTCGTTCTCCTTCCTATAACCGACAGAGCATGCGCAAATACGAGATCCTCCATCTCCAGGGATACAGATCTGCTCACATCCTCCATTGCTTTGAGCACAGGGATGATGCACCATCTTCCTCTTCTGGAATATAGTGAACGATTTCAAGTCACTCTCATTGTCTAGTACAGTTTTGATGTTATCTCCGTTGGGAAGGTCTGCCTTGATGATCTTTTCATGTTGAGGGTCTAGGACGTATAATCTCGAGTCAAGTACTGCGATGACTTTAGGGTAAGAAATGGCGTTGTTTTCTGATAATATGGTTTTCCTGTCATTGCCATCAGTATTGACGCTGTTAATGCTGGGCGGGAATTGCGTGCTGAAGTAAATGATCTTCTTTTCAACATCGATGGTGACTGCTTCGGGTCGCTCGATGATGTCTACCAGGATGATGGAGTTGGTGCCGTCCATGTTAGCTTTACCGATCTTAGCTGGCACTCCGTATCCTCCTTCGTCGGACCAGTACATTTTTCTGCAAATTAAAAATAGTGAAAATTTATATCTGGGTATATGATTATTTTTAGTTTCGTTCCATAAAGATAATATTATATAACTAATAGAAAACGTAACTAAGTGAATTTATCAAGAGGATAACCAGTTCTTTGCATGTTACTTCTGGGAAAAAATATGAAAATACCCATAGTAGGTATATGCATTTTGTTTATTTTACAGTCAACCTAGAAAACTTATTAATACTTAGGTAGAAAAAATAATTAATGGTAATTGCAATAAACAAGTTTAGTCTTACCCTTCAGTGGGATCCAAACATATTCCTTTAGGTTTAGCAACAGACGTCTTGCTGCCGTCATTAGCCATAACAATGGACCGGTACTTCACTTTGCCGTCAACCCTAACCAGCTCAATATTACTGGCGACCCTGTTAGCCATATACAAGTTTCTTCCAAGCCAATCAAAGGCAATAGATGAAGGCGCTCCGACAATGCCGGTGTCTGAGCCGAAGAACTCGACCTTATTACCACCGCCATAAGGCATACTGAAGATTGTACAGTTTTCGTCGTCATCACTGTCGCCTGTTATGGATTGAAGCCAATACAACATATGACCTTGACGATCGTAGTCCAGTTGCACTCCACCTGAATATCAGATTAATCTGGTTATGATCTGAATCTAAATAATTGGAAGTTTACAAAAATAATTATCATTACATAATATTTTAAAATTATGTAACTTTGTTCTTTTGTATTATGATAGTCGTTAATTTTTTTATGCAATATTGGTTGTACAGTTTTAAATGAATTTAACATTTTCTTTAAATGATTATCTTACCTTGAATACCGACGATGGGCGCGAGTTGACCAGCTCGTCCTGAGCCATCAATTGATAAGTCAATTACTTGGCTTCCCTTTAGTACCATCAGATATGGACTTTCCTCTGCAACAAAAGCACCATGTTACTTAAAAAGTTCTTTTTACGAGCGTATAACTATCATGTATCTCCTATAAATACCTTCGAAACTTACCTTCTACACATTTTCCGTCAGGCAGCAGCTTGAATCCAGGTTTACACATGCAAGTGTATCCCACAGTCTTGTTCGGACTTAGCAGGCACAAGTGCTGGCACGAATCCTTCTTGCAAGGAGAAGTATACAACGGCTGGAGAGACGGATGATGGACGTGGATAGACAGGGGCTGAGAAATCAAGTGGGAAACTACCGTCTGGTTAGTTCCCTTAAACTTGTGAGCCGATAATACTCTGTTCAGTTGTCTGTCTGTCCAGTACAAAGTATCTTCGAATAACGTCAACGAATGAGGGTGTAGTAAGTAGTGACTGCCAGCGAGCACCTGTTGCCTTCCTGTACCATTGTAGTAACAGAAGTCGATGAAGTCTAACTTGGAATCAGCGAAGTATACTCTTTGCGTTGCCGTGTCTAAAGTTAAGCCGTTAGGCCAATAGATCTTGGTAGTAATGATAGCTGATCTCTGCGTGCCATCCATTCCAACTCGTTCGATGCGAGGATTCTCTCCCCAATCAGTCCAGAACAGCCACCTTGCGTTTGGAGCAGGATCAAGGCACATTCCTCTCGGCTGCGTTATGTTACCGCTTAGCAAAGCCGTTCTAGCTGAGCCATCTTCTCTTGCTACCTCAATGGTGTTCAGTTTGCTGTCCAGCCAGTAAATGTTTCCTCCCACCCAGTCGTACGCTAGTCCTTCAACGAGGTCCAGTCCAGTGGATATGATGACCTGCGGTTCACTACCGCGGTCTAACCGAGAAATCTTTTTCAGTTTCATATCTGACCAGAATATAGTTCCCGTGTGCATGTTTGAAGCTGTAGCGACGACGTTCTCAACGTTTATTGGAACTCGTTCGAGACCTTGTTCGTTTAGGTCTGCTACCAAGATAGAATGTCTGTTAGAGATGATGAGGAAGGCACTGGAATGGTTATTTGCTTTGCATGTATGGTTGTTGATAGTCAGTAGGTAGCCTTCCATGCAGGAGCATACGTAGGAACCCTTAGTGTTGGTGCAGGTTTGTGAGCAAAGGCCGGGTGGGTCGCATTCATTGATATCCTTGCAATTGGAGCCGTCAACGTCCAACTCTTCACCAGGTGGACACAGGCACAATGGTCCATTCGGAGTCTGCTTGCATCCGTTAGAACACAGACCGTCTTGGTGTTCACATTCAGCAAAATCACAGCTTGCACCTGTAATTTAATACTTAATCAATACTGAACTCTAAAAAAAACATATAAAATCTTAAAATGGACTGTATGTTACCTTCGTCGGCGCCATTGGGACAGTCGAACTTGGTGTCACAGACTTGTGTGATGTTGACACATCTGCCGGTGACGCCGGGACATTGCCACTGATGAGGTGGACACCTGGAATACCACAGTAAATACGAGCATGAGATTTACGAAAACGTCCAAATTGAATACCAACTTTGTTTTATGACAAGTGAATATTACTCTTCTAATCTAAACACCAACGTGTTACGTTAAATGTAAGTGTATTTGTAAGTTATATTTTATGGGGAATCCAGAAAATAAATTTTGAGGAGTATAACAATACATTCATTCAAGTCTTAGAGTATGTTGAATACGCGAATAGCTTGTCAAATTGTTGTTTGTAAGTTATTCTTTCTAACATAATTGGCGAGATCATATAATACCTGAAGGGGGGTGGCTTGCAGGCGTGTTCGAGCCCTTCATCGGAGCCGTCTCCGCAGTCATCGTGTCCGTCGCACACGTAGGCCTTGAAGACGCAGCGGCCGTTGTGGCAGCGGTAGTAGTTGTTGGCGCACGAGATGGTGCCGCACGTGGCTGGCTCGTCCGACAGGTCCTCACAGTCCGGGGTGCCTGGAGATATTATCAACTTATTATATCTGCTATTAATGAAAGCACATTTCACTGAGTATGTCAAAATGCAATGTGATTTGAGCCAGTTAATCTAAAGTCCAAGTATTACTGAAGTAAAACGATTCTAATAGAAAGGCATACTCAATGATTCCCCATTTCACAGCATAGGCCGCCTTTTATGTTCCCACTGCTGGGACTCAGGCCTCCTCTCTAGTAGAGGGAATGGGACGTAGTCCACCATGCGGGCCCAGTGCGGGTTGGTGGATGTCACATGTCTTCGATTTTTTGGTTCTAGGACATGCCGGTTTCCATGATGTTTTCCTTCTAAAGTTTCTTACACAGAGGAACCCGAGCTTCTCATAGTGAAGCGTCTAGAATCTTAGAGAGTCGTCCAGACTAGTGGTGGTTAATATAAAATAGGGTAAAAAAATATTACACGCTATTTATTCATAGCGTATAGCGTTTGCTAAATCGGCCTGCCTTTGCGCTATAATATAACGTCTTGTTCAACAAAACGCCAACAGTGAGCGGGGCCAAAACGGGATAGCAACATAACACACGCGTCGGGAGAACTCAGACTGCAATCGGCTCGCTTCGTGCGTGATTTCTGCTAAATATATTGCATACCGTTTAAAATATATATATATATATATATATATATATATATATATATATATATATATAAATTTTTTTCACACAAAGATACATAAAGTGTGAAATTAATGTATGAAGAAAAGTTCATTGGTCATTTAAAACGCTTCATGACATTATTTCGTGAGCAATGCGTTACAAAATAATATTTGTCAGGCGCAACAAATGTTATTTTGTTTAGCACGTTGTCGAATAAAATTATAACGTCTCCACGATCAGACTATTGTCAAGTTTTGTTATGACGTGTTATAATTATAGCCTATAAAATAGCGCGCTATAAAAATATATTCAATAGTTTATTGCGGAATTAAACATCACTAGTCCAGACCCTCACACAGAAAGGAAACTTGAGCCTACCACCTTGAATCTTTTAAATTAAACATTTGTTTTTTAATATAAACAATTACACATAAAAAATATTTATGTCTTAATTTACAAATGGATCCTCTTAAGCATCATGATGCTTAAGAGGATCCTGAGTTAAGAGACTTCGCGTTTCTGTAGCTTTGGCTATTTGTAGAACATAACAAATATCTTAAGTATTATAGGTACTTCATCAGTTTAGATACTTAACTAAATGCAAACAATATTGATATGTTATTTTATATAAAAATCAATAATTTAAAAGACATACAAAGATTATTTAAAGTTCGGTAATTACCTAACATCGATATAGGTTATTTTCAGATTTTTTTTTAGTTAAAAGAAATGTTAAGTTTGTTTACGTTTACCCACTATTGCTGTTTGCTATACCCAAACAAATGGAGTATAGCATTCCTATTAAATGTATATTTTGGAAGAATCGCAAATGTTTGTTTGTATGCTCACCGTCACAATACCAGGTGCTGGGTATGCAGATGCCGGAGGAGCGGCACTGGAACTGTTTGTCGGGCTGGCACTGGTGCGGCGCCAGCGAGGGGCAGCCCGCCTCGTCGCTGCCGTCATTGCAGTCGGGGATGCCGTCGCATTTGTAGGCTTCCTGACGATACGCCAAAGGGTTTATGTTACGAGTTGTATGAAACAAAATACTAGCCGTTTCAAACATCGTACAGATTTTTGAGCAATTTTTACTATTGATGATCATTAATCATGGACTGTTTTGGTTTGTCCAGAACTGGAGAATGGCTTGTGAACGGCTCGCGAGCATTTCGCACACGGCTCGTTCGTGCGAAGCCCCTGCACCGCGCGTGCATCTTACAAATATGAAATACACACACGTGGTTAGCAAACTGCTCGCGAGCGGTGCATTTGCCAGAACTGGACGTACCATTCAGGTCCCAAGCAACTATGAAATGACAAATCATCCGTCTATTGATATGTAGGATGTGTACGGAAAGGTTTACCCCGTTAGCTGTATTCATTTGTATCTTAAATCTGTAAGCTGCCATGAAAGGGCGCCTTTTTCCTATTTCATTGCTAAAAGTATTGCTGGTATTCGGTCGAATTCGACTCGAGAAGGAGGAATATAACTCAAACGACGTTCACACACCTGTACACATTGCTTGAGGTCGGCGCACTTGAACTGGTTGGCAAGGCAGGAGACGGGCGGGCAGTCGGCCTCGTCCTGCTTGTCGAAGCAGTCGTCGTCGCCGTCGCACACCCACGCCGTCGGGATGCAGTGTCCGGTGCGCGGGCACGTGAACTGGAATGCAAATCTCATATTGAAACGAACAAAAAAAAATGTTTAAACGTATATGAATTATCGTTTTTCCTATTCTATTCAAATGGAAGATTCCAAATTGAAATGTCAGGTGGACCGTGGTGAAATAAATGCCTTTTTTTATGGTGGGAAAAATCATGCATTGACATCCCCCCCCCCCCTTGGGCGGAGCGGGAGATAGTGTCAGACTCTTACTGACTAAAAGACCCACCCCGTTCCTTCTAGCCTTCATACCGGGGCTCGAGCGCCCTTTCAGATAAACCTGGCCCCAGTAGGCTTCGACCCGGCTGGGTCCCTGCTGTTGCTGACAACTCGTTGAGGCGCGCGGGAACAGTGCGCGCCGTCGACGACTTGGGCTTGGTCCGGTCAGTTACCGGACGGCCGGACAGTGAGCTACCCATTGCTCACTCTTTGCGACACCAGGCTCCGGGAGCCGCGCCGGCTTCTACACGTGGCGCCCAGCAACACCGTGCTACGGGCCGAGAGGGAATGGAAAGCACCAATACAAGATAAGAAATTGGCGGAAATGGCGTGGGAGAGGACATCCTCATGCTCCGCCAGCCGTCGCCAAAAGAGTCGCTCCGATGTCGGGAGTCGAGGGCGATTCTCGGCCATCGTTGCGCGAGCGACGAACAATAAGTAGCTCGTCATCCAGCCGGGTAGCTAAAGAACAAGTCCGAGTCGGCCACAACAACAAAAAAAAAAAAAAACTAAAAAAGAGGTGGTTAGTGGTCCTTTAACCGAGAGGTCTGTGGTTCAGCAAAAGAAATATTATAGACCCATCCTAATGCGTTCCGAAGCATATTGCCAGCTTACAATATAGAACCATTGATACGTATATAATAATAAAGATTTAGAAACTAACATGGAAGTAAGCACAAGTCTTCTCCGCACAATGCGAGCCCTCATCAGAGCCGTCTCCACAATCGTTCTCAGAGTCGCACTTCCAGGTGTTGGGCACGCAGCGGCCATTGTCGCACTGGAACTGCGAGGAGGAGCAGGTGACGTTGACGCAGCCGGTCTCGTCGCTGAAGTCGCCACAGTCGTTCTCCGAGTCGCACTTGAAAGTCGCCGGGATGCACCGACCTGACTTGCACATGAACTCCGATGCACTGCATGTTGTCTCTGGAAAATATAGATGACATTTAATTCATTGTCAAAATTATCATTCATCCAAAAGAGGGATAAAAGCTTTCTATATGGGTCCCATCTAGTTGAATATGAAGTTCGTATGAGTTTGATGATTGGAGAAGGGTCCTTCCTATACCTACTCTAGTTACATTCATGAAAACTTTGGTGAATCCATTCATATAAACAACAAAACAAAATAAAAATAAACGCTCTACTCACTAGTACAATTCTGTTCTTCATCACTGTTATCCAAGCAGTCATCATCACCATCACACACCCAGCTCTTCGGGATGCACCTTTGATTGTTACAGGTAAAGTCCCAGGAATGAGGACAAGCCTGGACAGGGGGTTCGGAGTTGGGGTCAGCGATACAGTTGGTACCGTCAGGACCTAACTTCTCTCCATAAGGACATCCACATTTAACAGCTAGTAACTCTGTGTTGTTCCTAGGCACAGCGAAACACAGCTTCTGACAGTTTCCATTATCTCTAGAACAAGGCTGCATAGGATCAATCCTCTGGATGTCCTCACTGTACACTTTGACTCCGTATAACCTATTCGTTTGTGGTTCCCGAACCATGATATCCTCTTGTTCTCCTGTTAGTTTGTGTAGTCTTACTATGGCGTCTAATCTCCAGTCAGTGATGTACATGAATTCTTTGTGGATGACAATGGAGAATGGATGTCTGATAAGCCTAGAGTTGACAGTCTTAACGTCAGTGCCGTCCAGTTTGGAATGTTGGACGTGGTCCAGTAAGGCATCACACCAATATAACCTGTCTGCATCGAAATCAATTGACAAGCCGTTTGGCCAGCCAAGAGTGACATTCTCGAAGACCAACAAGTTGCTACCGTCGGTGTACGCTCGGCTGATGTTGGCTGGTCGGTCCCATTCAGAGAAGAAGATGAAACCCTTGTTAGGATGTACTACAATAGCTCGCGGTCTCTTCAAATCCTTTAGCAAAGTCCTCTTGTAAGCTACATTTCTCGTCGATAGGACGTTCAGTGTTCCTTTCCTAGAGTCAATATAGTACAGGTTCTTTGACGCCCAGTCCACTGCTAAACCTTCGACTCCCTCGTTCTGTGAAGCTAAAACAATTTCTTTTGTCGTTCCGTTTCTATGAACCCTGTATATAACGTCTTGTAAGACATCTGAATAGTAAATATGCTCATCTCGAGCATCGAAGTCGAGACCAACAAATCTGGCGCGTTTTGATACAACCGGTAGTATGGCGTCGCTGAAGCCTTCTATTACCGGGTTTAAAACTTTTCCTTTGATAAACCTCTGCTGGGAATACATAAGGAACTCTTTAACAAGATCACAGTTTCTTAAGTCAGTTTCAAGCCTGTAGCCGATATTACAAGCACAGCGGTACCCGAGCCCGCCATTCTGTAGCGCCGTCACGATGCACATCTGTGAACATCCTCCGTTGTTGGTGCCGCAAGGGTTATTCACCGACGTCTGTTTCAGAGAGTGGATCACAGTGATAGCTTTTGGGTCCCTGATGTCTTTCATCTTGTAGATGGCTTGTATGCTGGAAGGTCCTTCATATTTGTTGACCGAGCTAATTCCTTGTTTTGTGTTATCTGACCAGTACACTCGGTCCTCAATAAGTGCTAACCTCGAAGGGCTGGGGACTTGTTGCCCTCTAAGCACTAAGAACCGATGGTTTCCATCATAGTCCACGGTTTCGATGTAGTCTAAGAGCGAGTCGCACCAGAAAACTCTTCTGGCGATGATGTCCACAGCGATACCAGATGCTTTGTAGGCAGCTTCCGAAACGATTGACTTTGAGTGTGTTCCGTCCATATTTGCTCTGATGATCTGTAAGAAACAAGTAATACTTAGTATTGTACACGAAGTCACAGACCTCGGTGAGGGAGAACCACTACACCTTGTATTCTGTCTCTGTCATCTTCAAAAAAAGCATAACTTGGAAGATAAGAACACCATTTCAAACTTTCATAAATAATACAATTTGTGAGGACAGAATAGAAAAAAATGCGTTACGCTGACCTCAAATAATATGAGACAACGCCGCAAGATATATTAATATATATATATTATTAATATGAAATAAAATAGAATTCGTCAAACGCTCACCTGACTACTATCAGCCACAAACATCAATCCTAGTGTCGGGTCCAGCGCCAGGTCCGCCGGGTTGGTGAGGTTGGAGCCCAGCACGACGGCATGCCAGCGCCCGTCCAGCTCGAACACGTCGATCTTCTGGCCAATAGCGTCGGCCACGTACAGCTTGTCGCCCACCCAGTCCACCGCCAGGGCCACCGGGGCCCACGAGCCTGCCACCGTGATGTCCGTGCCCGTGTAGCTCGTCACGCCGGCTGGCACGCTCAGCTGCTGCGAGTGGATCTGGAATGTAAAAGGTTTGAATTAGTATGATATATCAGAGTTTTCAGAATTTACGGTCAACGTTATATAAATCTAATCTTTTTAGTTACAACTAAAGGTAAGGGGTAAGGTAAACTTTATTTCATTAAAAATAACCAGTCCATCATCTCACCTTCCTCGTCTTAAGATCAGACCAGAACAGCAGATTCTTCCTGTAGTGGAAGTCCAAGCCAGCAGCCTGTGTGGCGTTTGCAATGTGCACGGGTGCCCGGCCATGCAGGTCCATGCGCAATACTGCTGATGCGTGAGCCAGCAGCAGGGAGGGAGCTGATGATGTTACTGCCGTGCAGCGGCCGTTATCCACCAGCGTGTAGCCGGGGGCGCACGCGCATTTGTATGCTGGAAAAGGCAGTGAATATTGTAGAATGCTTATTTGTGATTTTAATACTATTGTAAAGTATAACTGTGTCATTCATGGTCTACTTTGTAATGTTTTTATTTTTTATTTTGTAATTTATTGAATACTTAAACAAAAAAAATATTTAACTTATTAAAACTGTATTATACACTAAAGCAATAAATAAATCTTACTAAAAAAATCATAGCCTTGACTTACAGCAAAGGCACAGATGTATTTGGTAATTTTCATCAATTCCCAAAATTAAACCAATTGTTAGAAGTAAGACTTACTGATTGTCGTCAGGTTTTTTCGCACTAGTAGCAATACACCATTGCGAATCATCCTAGACCAATCTCCAGTTTATTTATTTGTTTATTAGACTTTAGACTGTGTTATATTCTTTTTTGTTTAGTTTCTTTTTAGCAGCTCAGAGATTGGATTTGTGCCCAGTTAACGGCAATCGGCTTATTGCTATTAGGTACATGGGGCTAATACATAACTAGCTCAATGCGAGTGAACTTCACCTTTTCTGTAGGGCATGTGTATAGTGTTGTATTCTTGTTTTACTTACATCCAGGAGTGTTGATGCACAGCTGGTGGCAGAAGCCCCACTCCTTACACTCGTCGCGGTCCACACACGTGCGATTGTCGTTCGCCAGCGTGAGGCCGGCTGAGCAAGCGCAGGCTCCTCCAGACGGTGACGCCACGCACTTGTACTCACACTCCAGAGCTGGGCAGGATGCTGTTGCTGTGGAAACACAAACATTATGGATTTAGACAAACTGAGGGAGAACAGTTGTCATCCCTAAAGTAACTTCACAAGATGAATCGTCAAGCTCACTTTTTGTAGTAACAAAAAACAGTGACCAATTACATGTGGAAATATTAACACTGAGCCGTAAAATATATCCATCACGATTGTAAAACTTTCTCAGAAGACATTCTAATCTTTTCGCGGTTAAATTTGGAGGCTATAAAGAAAATTACATTCGTACCAGTTTTGGTTATAAACAGTTATTTCTCTACGGATTAGTCTTAAAATTAACTCGTATGTATTCAGACCACATATTTCGTAACTCCGTCATGCTCTTGAGTAATGTTCATTGCATATTTCGAGGTGTCGAGTGTAGCGAATATAATTGAGTAACACTTTATAATATAAAATGTGATATTCTTTTTTAGATACACGTTTGTTCTGATTATTTTTATTACAGAATGTTATAGATTAGCTTTTCCAAGCGGCGCTTTGCTCCTGTGGTATCCTATCTCATAGTAATTGTGCATTTTTCTGGACAAAAGTAACGTAATGTGCTCATCGATACTTATAGTAGCGTTCTATTAGAACAAGGATAATAGGATCAGTAGGTTATCATTCCACAGTTAGGTATAGAATCTCCTACAAACAATTTTACCGCTACATAATATTAGTTTAGATGGAGTATTTTGGCTTTTTACCCATGCAGAGTAAAAGCTATCTGGTAGCTGTAAATAATAGGGTTACGCAATTTTTTCCCTAAGCATGCAAGAATACTTACAACAAGCCGTTTCCTCATCCGCATTGTCTTCACAATCCTTCTTCCCGTCACAGAGCTGAGACCTGGCGATACACTTGTGGCTTCCTCCGGGCCCTCCCTTGGGACAGAGGTACTTGTTGTCAGGGCAGGCTATGGCGGTGCAGTTGGCTTCGTCGGATCCGTCGGAGCAGTCTTTGTAGCCGTCGCAGTGGTACGTCGCGGGGATGCAGAGGGCGTTGCTGCAGCGGAACTGGCCGATGTGGCAGGGTGGGAAGCCTGGAAGATGTAGAAGAATTTGATAAAAGAAGAACTGTACTTACTGCAGTTGCTAAGCCCGATAAAAGGCTAAATATGTTGCTGTAAGGTCTTGTAGAACGTTGTGCAAATTAAGATATGGATTCTACGTGTATTACAGTTCTTAAATAATACATTGCTGAAGATCAAAAATTAAGATAATTTTTAGTCTCATACGTTAAGTTGTAGTTTGCCGAAAGTAATTTCTGACATCATGAAACAGAAATCAGGTAAGATATTTACTATACCATACCTCTTATTACATCTTTAATCGCAATAAGATGACTGGTTGTTTTCAGAGGTAATTGCAAAGTTACTGTGAAAGAACTGTATCTTGATGCTGTTCTTTCTAAAGATCAGTTTAGAAGGCAATCTCGCATCCGTGAAATTAATCTGTAATATGTCAACATATTATTGTACTCACTACAATGCGTCTCATCGGAATTGTCTCCGCAGTCGTCCTTGTGGTCGCACTTGACGGACGCGTCCACGCACTTGTTGCCGTTGGCGCAGCGGAACTGGTCCAGCCGACACGCCAGCGGGTTGCCCGTGCAGTCCTGCTCGTCGCGGCCTGTTCTACAGTCTAAGTACCTGGAAAAATAAAGATGAAGAGTTGGTAAACTAGAAGTTGGACTTTACATTTTGCGCTACATGCCAGTATCATAGACTTTTAGACATGTCTGTTGACTGTTGTTGTTAGGTACGTTTTTACTGTTGAAGCTGTCTTTAAACTGTGAGTGTAGTTTAATGAAAACCTCAAAAAAAGGACCAGGCTTGAAATTTGTCTTTTTATCTGATGCAAGGAAGACAAATTTCAAGCCAGCTTAAAGTTTAAAGGGACCTGTTGTCATTTCGGTTTTTCAAATAGATTTATAATATTCTTTTAATTCATTAAACCCAAGCGAACGCCGGCGTTTGCGCACCTATTGTCTTTCTATCGTGTCTGTGATTTCCACGATTGAAAGGTTAAATTAGAAATAGAAAGTGTTCTTACCCGTCACATTTCTTTTCCTTAGGTATACATGGTCCCTGTAATGAGATCTTGGCCGGCCCGGCGCCCTCCATGCCGCACTGGAAGTCGTCTGGCTGACATTTGCGGTATGCTGCAAAATAAAAAAAAGAGTAATATTAAAAAAAAGTCAAAAATAATAGCATTTTTAACTTAATTATGATTAAACGCATTTTGTTTACACTAGACGTTTTGTAAAACAATATTTGATTAAAAAGACAGTCTAATAAACATAACAATATTGTAGTTTCTATTCAAATGACCCTTCATCCATATTCCAGAACCAGTCCTGTCTTTTCAAAACATCCACAAAACCTGTATAAACCTGGTCATAAAACTCTGTCTCATAATTCCGTTGTTTGTGTCCGCAACGTGTCGCTTACGCAATGTTTGTTCAGCTCAGGCTCCCATACCCAGCCTGTAGGCTTGCGACAACTAATCTAATCCGCTCCGTATTGGTAATGACATGCAAAAACGGCTGTGTGCGGCTTTTTACGACAGAACCGTTCCGACACGAAATGTGGATGTACGACAGAAGTGCAACAACTAAAGGAAATATAGAGACTCGAAATACCCTAACGAAATTGGAAAGTAACTACTGTTTTTATAAATATAGGTTGTTCTTCATTAAGATCTACTATTATTCGAGTTCTATCTGCTATTCAAGAAGAAAATATCACTAAAAACGTTCTGAGAGTTCAAGGAAGGCCACAGAAAAGATGGATGGATAGTGTAACGGAAGAAAAAAAACGTGTGGCGCCGACCGCAATTAATATGGGATATTTTTTTATGGTGGGAAAAATGATCCAATGACAACCCCCGCTCTATGGGCAGGAAGAAGAAGAAGATTCAAGAAGATGATTCTGCCATTCTGACTGCTATGCTAAGCAAATGCAGCGAGTGGGGAAAATGTTACTTCCAGCCGCCTTTAACAATATGAAAGAAATTTGACTCTTCTTAGGACTCGTTTTTATAATTTTATATCAGAGACCATTTCCCACCAACGCCACAGATTACTAAATAGTTACTACCCACCATACCTTATCCTTGTGAAACTTCTGTTCCACGTTTTCTTAGCCCGGCGTTGTCGAGATAATACGATTTTCATATAAAGTTATGTAAAAATGTAGCGTTAGAGGGCGCTCGGAGCGAAGTGCCTCGACTCGACCACGTCAAAGCCGATACAGTTTATAAGAGCCTCGTGGTAAGCCCTTTTAAACAGTTTCTTATTGTAAAGTGTGTCTGGGTACTGTAGGTGTGCGCCAAGTTTGTTTGGGCTTATTTGTTTTGTAAGTTTGCTTGTTTTTGTAGAGTCTAAATATTCAGCGTAAACTGGAGTAACTTTGATCAGTTTCTGATGCAGTTAAAAAGTTTTTTGTTCAAATTCAAAGTAGGTAAATAAGCAAGTTACGAGTAATTTGTTTAGACGCTAAACTTTCTGACAATTTATGGTACTTAATGACAGAACTAATATCTCTGTCACAGCTAAAGTCCCACCATTTACCAGTCCTATTGTATGCCAGCCTGTGAAGAGCCACCTCGATACCTGCCCATACTTTCACCACGCCATTCACACAAATGGCCAAGCATTAACAGGGCCATGCAAACATCCCATTCACAGTGCGACAGGTCTATTCACCACACGTTAATTCCCACGTACACGTTAATGATATCTTTTGGGGCTGACCGCAATAAATATTAAGTGTCATAGCCGACAATGGACATGTGTCCGGCATTGTACGACCTTCTCCGGGGTTGGGGGGCGTTATCTGGTGAATCGGAACACGGTTCTTTAATATGTAGAAAGGTTTAAGGTAGGTCGAACTTAATTGTGTGAATTGATTTTTTTTTTGTTATAGATTTGGACTAAAACATATTAGTATCAATAGTATCCTAAGAAATGAAACAAAGGTCCTCGACACCACTATTTTTTAATTAGTACAAATACTTAAAGGCCTTATTAGAAAAGCCCTTGTTATTTTATAAGTAAAATCTCGATAAATAATATTTATAAACAGCAAAGTTATTAGCGTTGGTTTATGTCCCAAAATGACACTCAATTTTTGGAAATATTGTGCAGGCTATTGATTAATGAATGAATAAGTGACAATTATTAAGGAAAAACACTGCCCGCAGTATTTTCTACTAGCAATTGTTATGTTTGATTGATTCTATGATGAATTTACCTTTTCGTGGTCAATTTTACGATTTCGGTTTTTTCTACTTATGACTACAAAAATATGATCAGTGACGGGTACAGATAGCACCCCATTTTTTTTTGTACTAATTAAAATGTAGGAGTCTATAATCAAGTATCGTCTCTCGCTTCGATTTGAATAAGAAATTATTCGGCAGTTTTATGAATTAGTAATAAATCTTGAACGTTATAATGACCGAGATTTGAATAAATTACGAATTCAGTCTAGCTGTAAAAGTTCAGGAAATAATGGCCTCATTCTCATGAATTCTCATTCCACTGAAAATGTTCCAACTATCAATATTATTTTTATAAGTGTTGGATGTGTATGGTATTAGATATCAGTAGCGTAGACTATTCTTAGAATACCTATAATATTATCAAATTCAGAGTCGGAACCAATTAAAACATTGAATTTATATTGGATACCAGGCGGTATCCAATATCCCTATAATTAATTGCAGTTTAGCCCGAAGGCGGGAGGGAAAAGCTACGCGAGAAGATTTTCCTGACTTTTACTTCAACATCTCTACAAACTGCCTAGAGAAAATACTTTGTGTTGTGAGTATTACTCTCAGCTAACTCAAAAATTCACGAATTATTGCCGTCAATCTATTGGTAGTCATTTTAGTTTTTAGACCTCCATAAGGCTTATTTTGAAATGAGAAGTCCCTGAGGAAACCTTTGCCCTGCTGCAACTGCAGGTGACAAAATAGACTAGACACATACAGATAGGAATGTTCCCTCACTTTCAACTTGGTCACCAAAGCTTTCCAACATGTTATTTGACTATTACAAACATTTCGATTCCTCGAAAATCTACAAAGAGTTCGCACATTTAGACATGGCTTCAATCCAAGGCAATCGTCTCTTTCGTCTTCAATATAGTGTTAGTCGGCTTTGTAGCGCCCCGGCACGGAAGCCCCGCTGAACCCGCAAGTCCCGTGAACCCCATCAGCCCCGACAAGGCTCGACTACGTGTCAAAGGCTTACGTAGGTACCCCTCTGTTACACAAACTGCACGTACGTAAATACGAATGTATTCGGAGGAATTCGGATTACTTCGGAATGCAAGGAAATTGTTGTTAGAACTTAAAGGTTTCATTTTTAGGGTTCCGTACCTCAAAAGGAAAAAACGTATCTCAATTCGGAAATTGAACGGTTTTCATAGGTACCTAATTTTAAGTTTCTACGGAAGCGCGTCTCGGAGCGTGTCTGAATGTCCCTTGACCGGTTTTTAACTTTTACGAGTGTTTTGACAGAATTAGGTAGAATTATTTTACCTTTTCTAGCACTTGAAATTGCTTATCCTCTTAAGTGACTCCTATTACCCGATGACCTTGAGCATTTGTGTACCCCTTTTTCCCTATTTACGCTTGAAAGTTAATTTTACGTATATGGGAGCATTTCTTTTTTTTTATATAAATGATAAAATAATCTAATGCAATTTAAATTAATTTAATTTTGTTATTGACCTTTAAATTTTATGTAATTTTGTAATACCTGTACGTATGATTTTGTAACTGAAATGAGTCTTTGATACTTGAAATAAATAAATAAATAAATTTCAAAACTTATTACTTACCGAGAATTGGTAAAACGAAAAGATCTAAAAAAAAATGTATCTACTGTTAGTAAAAAAAAATTAGTAGGTACAATATTTACAATCAACAGTTGAAACACAAGCAATAAACGCTAATAGACTTTTTTTTATTGTTTGTAGATCAATAAATGCAAAAAAAATTGTATTGCAAGTAAGTAGATTTATTTAAAACTAGCTGTGCCCGCGACTTCGTTCGCGTCGACTACAGGATTTTGAATTTATTTTTTCTAAAATAAAAGTAACCTATGTTACTCTTTATTACATCAGCTACCTGCCAAAAAAAGTTCCATCAAAATCGGTTCATCCATTTCAGAGATCAGCCCGGACAAACAGACAGACAGACAAAAATTATAAAAAAAATGTTATTTTGGAGTATGTATCGTATATATTCATATTTATGTAGTAAAAAGCAGTTATTTCAATATTACAAACCGATGGCTTAGAGTGAAAACCTTGGATATACAATTTTAGGTAATTTTATTTTATAACATTTCTGAAAAGAAAAGCTCGTAACACACAATCTTGTATCACGCAAAAATTTGATTCGATACTTGTAGCGCCATCTACGATGTTGCATGCATGTCTTGCTCAAGTCAGTTTGCCGTGATCATCTCGCGACGGCGGGGTTTAAAATAAACCATTAGTTTTATATATTTGAATGAAACATGTATAATTATGCACATTAAAATTGCACGATAATAAAGGTCTAATTTGGATTTTTGCGCCTCCTGAAAAGTTACGTATTTCACAGTTACGAGGTATTCACTCTAAGCCATCGAAACAGATACTCCACATAGGTTTTATGATGCTCATCGTTTAAGGGAGCCGCCTAATATGGTGTAAATATTCCATTTATTTATTCTCGTCATCTTTTCATTTTATCAACTGTGAGTAAGTTCGATGTTTAGCAATAATTCACATCCTTATTTTCATAACTTGTAATTCGTGGGAATCATTCCTTCGAAAATTATCAGTTGCTCTGATCGTGACCGGATATTCTTATTTCCAAAGGAAATTAAAACATCAGCCAACAGCCGCACATTCGCACAACCCAATAATATACTCCGAGGATATCGCGAGCAAGCCAGTCGCGGTGCCTATAGGTACATAGAGAAGTGGCTCGGGTAATATTGAGATACTTAGACGCTATGTCATGCAGACATCAAGTCTAAATAATAATAAAAAAACGCTTTTCTCTACATTTCGTCAAGTTTATTATTTGATCAGCATAGATGAGTCTTGTGAAATCAAACGCAGCTATTGTTTTGATAACATTAACCTCGGCGTATTTAAGAGCGAACTTCTAGGTAAACATACTCCATTATCGACCGTATCATTGAGACCATCAATTGAGATAGTGTTCGAACGTAAGTCAATCATAAACCAATCATTCTTGCGTGTTGAGTAAAAACAAAATGAACAATATCAACCTCAATACTCCCATAATTGATATCTAAAGTCTTTTAAAATCCATAACTCAACTTAACTTTTCTCCATAAATCTCCATCAGTTTTCAAACTGTGAAATGTTTACGTTGTACGAAGCAGCGTGCCATAGAGAAACTCCGAGAGTGTCCAAATAAAAATAAAGATGTAATAATCGCGGTCTATTAAAACTTTTACATTGAGACTTGAGTCTGGCAACACAGTTTACCGTGCTGGCAACTTTGCTCAACGTCTCACGGATCTGAGACTTAAAAATTGCGATGTAAGCTTATTATAAGAAGTTGAGTCTCTCTACAGGTGATATAAATACTTTTTGAACTGTGAGACAAATTTTATGAGTGAAACTTTTTGAGTTTGTGAACATAATGCTATATTTTGTTGGGATGGTTTTATGACAAGACTTGGAAAATTGAACAATAAAATAATGTTGAGCCAGTAAGTTTGCATGTTAAGTACCTATACTTAAACTTGAATAAGGAAAAAATAAAAAAAAACGGACTCTTCCGAGCCATCCTAAGCTATCTACAAACATATAGCCCGTAACATCTTAAGCAGAACTTCAACAACTTAGGTGTTGATCAAGGTCTGCTGGGAACCGGAAGACGGTGGGAGGAGGGGAGGGGTTAATTACCATGGCAACGAGGAAGTTGCAGCACAGAGCAACTCGAGCGGAAGTACCGCCATGGAACACTTCGCTTTTAAAACTTTATTCAAATGCACCGACTTAATAGACGCTATTATGTTAACTGAAGAAAAACTGGACGTCACGTTTTATACTCCCGCCTTGAATTGATGAAACTGGACGACTTTGTATTTATAAGAAAATGAGGAATGAAGGCAAGAACATGAAGAATTTTCTTTAACCATGACATTATCAATTGGAATGATTCTTGATGATAAATAAACTTTTACGTAATACAGATAGACATTAGATTATCATAATTGAACTTAGCTAATCCCAAATATTAATTGCAAGAGAATCCATTGAGCCCGTGCCCGGATATCGCAGCAACATCTAAAAACTTGAGAGACAACGGATTTACATGAAAACAGGCACATCACAGATACGAACACCAAACAAAAACGCAATTTCCACACCATTAAAACTTGCCCACTTGTTGGGACTTTCCGCACTTGCGACCAATTACCTAAGATCCCTGGAATCTCAACAGTTACCCCTGTCTCACCCGCGATACTCTCGCAGAAGGGGGTGAAGGGGGTTCTAAACAAATTGGCTGTGGTACTTCGTTTACAAGAGTTCTCTTTAAAAGAAATAGGACGGTGTATTTCGGTGCCATGTTTATTTAAGTATTGCTCGGTAATAGGTGGTACGTAACCACGTACATGTGGAATGCGACTGAAAATATTTTTCTTGGAACCTTCAAAGAGGTTGAAATAAATGCGGGTAGTGTAAAGCATGTGAGATACCGGCGCTTTCACGGAAATTGGTACTCCTTAGTGCTCAGTAACAAGGCGGTGTAGTCCTTAAAATATTTGGCACAAACAACCACACAGAGGCGCGCGGACCGTTTATTTTACATATAGTGTAAGAGATTGCGTCACATTCACACGCTGGAACGTGGACCTTACGAAGGCAGACAAGTCTGTTATTTTATCAAATTATTACTACCTTCCCTACAGGTATTATAACAAGCAATACAATATACGTAAAGACTACGCCTAAATTCATCAACATAAACAATAGATTTCTAGCTAAAATGAGGTACAGTTTTAGCCATGTTTCTGTCTACAATAAATGGCGAGATATGAAACAGTGCGATCCACCCGGGACTGTCGTCCGGTACGGATAGCAGTGTACACGTAAACTAGTTTCAACTTTTAATACGATACGATTCGGATCCGGCCCGCGTGCGTCCTGACTAACTTGCTGATGGAGACATATCAATTATATTATGAGTTACTCCTATATATTCGTTCTCACGGTGTTACTGGTAATAATTAAGCTTTAATATTAGACACATAAATAAATAAAAAATGCATCGATTGCTGAATTGCACCTACCACAATTTGTCTCCGAATTACACAAAGGTTGACCGATAGGTAGAAAGTGCCCTAAGTACGCCTCTGTACTTTTGTGTGCATATAAATGATTAATCTATACTTATAATAAAACTGTAGAGAAGTCAATTCTGTACATTGAATATATATTAAAAATTAATATTAGAGGATGATTGGTAATCGATACTGATGCCAAATATGCAATCAGTAAATTTTTTGTCTGTCTGTCTGTCTGTCTGTCTGTCTGTATGTGCACGCATGGGTCAAAAACTACTGAAGTGATTTTAACCAAACTTGGTACGATTGTGGTCCATACTCCTGGGCAGGTTATAGACTATATAACATAACGATAAGATACATAGGAACTGAGAAATGACGATAAATTTGAAGCAAGTCGGATGAAAATGCGCTTTCGAGCTCCTATCTTCGCATACGTTGATCATACACCAAAAGTATGTATTACAAAGATGATGGTCTCCAAAAGATCTACAAAAAAGTCCTGAATAGTATGTATCTATCTTTTATAAATTAGCCACAATAACGTGTTTAATCGTTAGGCATTTCTTCAAAGTGCATTATTACATATAATAAAATCGTGCGAAAGTCAAAACTGTACATTGAATATTTTTTTAAAAGAATACTTGGGGCGTGATCTACAATTGATATCGAAGCCAAAAATATAGACTTTAGAATTTTTGTCTGTTTGTCTGTATGTATGTCCGGGCTAAACTCAAAAAGTACTGCATGGATTTACTTCAAATTTTGCATGAATATTACTAAGAGGTTGGGTCAACATATAGGCTACATATTATCACGCTATCACCTACGGAGGAGGAGCTGTGAATCTTTATTTTTCTCACGCATTCTGTGACAGCGTGTAATCTAACGATGCATATTTAAATGTTGTTTTTGAGTAAGCCATGTTATTATCTAGCTTTACACTGTACGCCACTATAAAACTACGCCATTTCAGTAACTTGGGCAGAGAAACATGGTTTAATGAATGTTAGTAGTATAAAGACAATTTTGAAGCAGCACCATCTATGAGATTTCATAAAAATCAAATCAAGTTGCATGTTAACACTTTTTGGAAATTAATAATTTAAATTTGATCATGTTTGCGAGGTTAGTAGTTAGTTATTCTTAAAATTCATAGATGGTGATGTGATGTGCTGTGCATTTTCTTCATAAAAGTTGTATCGTATAGTTCGTTTTGACAAATTCAAGTTCCATCAAAACCCTCAAAATTTTGAGTAGAGTTGAGGAAGACAATTTAAAAAAAATGCGGTGTTAACATGGTAACATTTTTCCAGCTCTGTGAAGTCGACCAGTTTGCGAGATCCCTTACGTATGACGAGGTGCCTTCATATTACACGTACGACAAGCAAAGGGGTGTATTTAACCAACGTCGACGAGGAGGTGCTGTGGAAGGTTTTCCGGGTTCTTTCAAGGACAAGGACACCGCATTGGATACCTACCGTGCATCCGAATAATGGCGAATGCTATTTTCTGCGGTTGTTACTTCCCACTGTCCGAGGCCCGATGTCTTTCGCCTTCCAGAGGACATTTGATGGCGTGGAGTATCCCACTTACCGCTCAGCCTGCGTAGCACGTCACCTTCTCGACGGTGACAAAAATTGGGATCGGTTGGTGTTTTGTGGAGTCGCGAACCCGGTAGCTTTGTGGGAGATGTATTGCCATCATCTGTCTGAAGATTTTCTACGAGCTTTGAGGCGTGCTACTGGAGATGAAGACGAAGTAACTGATAAACGCGTGCTGAACACCTGTCTCAGTTCACTTCAAGATGTGGTCATTTCTATCGGCGGCAAACCGCTGATCGAATATGGGTTACCAGCTCCACAATCATCACCGCATCAAGGCCGTGGAAATCGGGAGTATAACGCTGGGATAAATTACGATCCGGGCGAAATGACCACCATACGAAATGACTATGTCACTTTGTTCTCTTCAGAGCAAAAACAAATTTATGTCACCGTCCTTGAAAGCGTTGCGTAAAACCAGGGTAAAATGTTTTTCTTAGATGCTATACCACTGACATATTTGCAGAGTTCAGGAGGCAAGGCAAAATTGCTATTGCTGTAGAGTCGTCGAGAATCGCTGCCATATGTGTGAATGCTTCCGGGTGGCAAGACAGCACATGCCGTGTTTAAAATTCCCATCGATTTAGAGAGCGCCGAAACGCCTGTTTGTAGTGTGTCATGTAACAGCGATAAGGGACACGTGCTCAAGGATTGCTCTCTATTCGTATGGGATGAGTGTACGATGGCCAATAGGAAGGCAGTTGAGGCCGTGGACAGAATCCTGCAGGACATCCGCAAAACCAACATTTGATGGGTGGTGTCACAGTTCTGTTCAGTGGCAATTTCCGGCAAACACTTCCCGTGACGACGCGGGTATCGAGGGCTGACGAGGTGAATGCTTCGTTGAAACGATCTTCGTTGTGGTCACGAGTTTGTTAGCTGCGCTTGACCATTAATATGAGAGCTCGGCTCGGTGGCAATGCACGTGCATTGCAAGAATTCTCCGATATCCTTCTAAGTCTTGGCAAAGGCACTCTGACAGGTGGTGCTTCCAGAGTATCTCGGTAGAGTGGTATCCAGCTTAGGAGAACTCATTCGCTGTGTGAACTGGGACATCAGTCGTAAACCGCACCAGCTTCTTGGGTGTGTGAGGGACATCGCCGACGCCCAAAAATTATCAGGCTGCAGTAAATAACGAATGCATTCTCTCGGAAATTGAGGGGAATGAAGTGGTCTACAACTCGATAAACACAGTTGTCGAGCAAGATGACGCCACACATTATCCCGTAGAATTCTGAACTCCCTGTCAGCAAGTGGACTTCCAGCGCATACCATCATGTTGAAGGTCCGTGTCCCGATTATGCTTCTTCGGAACCTTTGTCCTCCGAAATTGTGTAACGGGACCCACCTTAAAGTCATCTCTCTCCACAGACACACCATTGAGGCGGAAATTGTTACGGGTTGTGGCGTAGGCGAGGCAGTATTTATACCACGCATTCCCTTCATACCTCACAACTTCCCGTTCCAGTCCAAGCGCGTACAGTTCCCCGTGAGTGTTTGCTTCGCGATGACCATCAATAAGTTGCAAGGGCAGACACTAAGGGCAGCGAGTGTCGATCTCAGGACGAGTTGCTTCTCACACGGGCAACTGTACGTCGCTTGCTCCCACGTCACCAGTCCTGACTCACTTTACATTTTGGCTCCTGGCAGCATAACTACCAACGTAGTTTATAGGGAAGTGTTGTAAGGTATGATACCTTTGTACGTATTTATATTTTTTTGTATCCTGGAATGTATTCCTGCATTATTTTCTCTATTTCCTTCAGTCGCATCTTATGACTGAACTCAGCAAGATTCCCATATAACTCTCTTCACTTGCTTCGCTTGCAAAAAAAACTTATATTTTAATACTATTTTAAAAGTTGTTTACTTATAATACTATGGCGACACTGACATCTTAGGTATTTTTAGTACTGAAGGCACTACCTTCACGCAGACGACGTCGCGGGCAGCAGCTAGTTAATAAATAAAAAAATAAATTGGGGATAGGATTAAGAACTCGGAAATAGATCATTTAATTTATTTTATAGTTCCAAAGCACACAGCAAATTAAAGTCTGACTCTGAAAAAGATAACTCGAATAACGGTGTTTCAAAAAATTTACGTTTGATTTCATAGACTGAAGGCATGTTTCCATGTTACACATGAATCATTGTTCAGATAAAAAAACCCTGAAAACTGTTAGCTAGCTGACAACACCATTCAAGCTCTGTATTTAAAGATTAAAAGTTTTTTTATTGAATTGAGTTTGACAGACTGTATTGTGATTCAGATTAGTTCACTAAATACTTAGTTCAGTTCAGTATTTTTGTACGGAGCTTATTTTTATGGAGATTAACTTTGTTACTAACTTAGTACTGGAAAAAGAATTGTAAAAAAGATTTAAGAAATAGGACTTTGCACGATAGAAGTTTCGAATAGCAAAAATATGATATACTAGTTGTTGTCCCACGCAGTTTCGTCGGTGTCTTTGGTTACTGCTCCGCTCCCGTGGGTACTAGCATGATGTTCTTATAGCCTTGCTCAATAAATGGGCTATCTTACCCTACAATATTAATTTGAATCAGTTGTTAACCAATTTCATACGCTTAATAATATAAGTATGAACACTCTCACAGTTGATGATATACTACACTAGTTTGAGTTCTAGCAAAGGCTTTAAATATTAAACTTTGTTATAAATAATGTTTATGATTGTGATGAAAATATTCAGTGATCAATACTAGACTTGTTGGAGAATCCAAGCTTTTAAATTGATTAAAGCATCGTGCCTAAAACTTTTGTAACTTTACAGAAACAATAACTAAAGTATAAAAGCTTTCTATATTCAATTATCAAAGCAGGATTTTAATAATTGTAAGGTATGTAGGTATAGAAATGTTCAATAATGTCGAGCACACGTAATCCCCATTGTTGGTCGAGCTATGGACGAGCTACTGACACACACACACACACGCTCCGTGTAGTACGGCTCTAATCCGCGACATACAATGCTGGTCGCTGGTGGCTACTGCATCACCGCTGAGACACAATACTCGACGTGGACACTGGACATGCTTCGTCACGACTATATTTTATCACTGTTGTCATTGAATTTTGGTGCCATCTTTAGAAAGGTCTTTTGAGTTTCACATATTTTTAGGGTTCCGTAGCCAAATGGCAAAAAACGGAACCCTTATAGATTCGTCATGTCTGTCTGTCTGTCTGTCTGTCTGTCTGTCTGTCCGTCCGTCCGTATGTCACAGCCACTTTTTTCCGAAACTATAAGAGCTATACTGTTGAAACTTTGTAAGTAGATGTATTCTGTAAACCGCATTAAGATTTTCACAAAAAAATAGAAAAAAAGCAATAAATTTTGGGGGTCCCCATACATAGAACTGAAACTCAAAAAATTTTTTTTTATCACACCCATACGTGTGGGGTATCTATGGATAGGTCTTCAAAAATGATACTGAGGTTTCTAATATCATTTTTTTCTAAACTGAATAGTTTGCGCGAGAGACTTCCAAAGTGGTAAAATGTGTGTCCCCCCCCCTCTAACTTCCAAGATAAGAGAATGATAAAACTAAAAAAAAATATGATGTACATTACTGATGATGTATAAAAACTACCAACGAAAATTGGTTTGAACGAAATCCAGTAAGTAGTTTTTTTTTAATGCGTCATAAACCGAAAAAAATACACTATTATTAAAACATCGATCAAAGTTACAACACATTACAAGAACTTTTATATTATGTTACTTGCTGCTACGGAACCCTTCATGGGCGAGTCCGACTCGCACTTGGCCGGTTTTTTTTAACTATTGGGGTCTCTGAGAATATTTGTGGACAGAAGGTGATAATTAGTCGATTTCTATAATATTCTACAAATTCCATATCGTGACGGTAATGGTATAACTATTTATAACCGTCTAAAATAATTACCAGCACCGAATGGAACCATCTTCGATATACAGGTAATCATTATACTAACTTTTACAGGAAAGGATGTGGATAGGTGCTAATTGTTTTAGAGCAATGGCTTTACCTAGTTAAAGTACGATCAGCAAACCGACCGGCCTTAAGTATATTGCAGTCACTTTATCATTATAACCGAAAGATGTCCACTGCTGGTTTAAAGTCTAAGTGTCACCATATCGACCAATCAGTGCGTTTGGCATTCAGCAAATTCCCGTGGCCAACATCCGCTGGAAACTGTTTTATCTGCTTTCAATAATTTGTCAATGGCAAGACACGTCATGGAAACCTGTGGTCTTAGAACAGAAAGAGCAACTGAAGAACCAAGTGTGGTTTTAGTCAGTAAAAGACTGAGATGCCCTTTCACTCCACCATATAGAAGGAGAAGTCATTGGATGATTTTCCACTTCAAAAAAATGATGTAAAGGTGAGTACTCACTGCAGTCGGCCTCGTCGGTGCCGTCGACGCAGTCCACCTGCATGTCGCAGCGGTAGTGCGGCGGGATGCAGTACGTCTTGTTCCACACGTACTGCCCGCACGTCAGCTGCCCGGCTTCACACTCAGGAGGCGCTGGAAGGAGAATACAGTTTAATTCACAGGCTCATCATCAACATTATCGTCATCATTTCAGACGAAAAATGTCCACTGTTGGATATAGGCCTTCCCAAATGTCACCATAACGATCTGTGCATCTCAATACATAGGTTATTATACAAAACTCGCGAGGGGTAGATAATATACTATTGTGGGCACGCTGGAGATGACCACGACCATAATTAAGATCGATAGACTGAAGGGCGATTCTCATACATAAAGCACATTCAAATTCAAGTCGCATTAATTATCATCTTAGCTACATTTGTCCAAGGCAGGTGGACTCTTTTATGTTTAAAATATTAAGGTATAATGAGAATGTCGACAAAGTAGCTTCTATGATGTTTGTAAGGGTAGTAGAATAAAAAGAAAATCTAATCTATTCCAAGCATAGTTGTAACATTTTCGAGATCGCGTCACTCATTCTTTAATACTTAATTTTACAGACTATATTTAAGTCGATAAAAAAAATATAAATTGTTAAAAAAAAATATCCGAGACAGTGTGTAAAGAATACTTATGAGGCCACTTCCTAAACCGTGAGGTACGCATATTTAGAAAACATTGCAGGACTCAAGACAACTTAATTTACGAGTATTTGCCGTCAAAATGAAGTTCGTCTCGCTACAAGAAACACTTAGGAACACTTGAGATGTTTTGGGAAGTTCAAAAATAAATAACATTTTAAGTCTAAAGATAAACAAAGTTGAACATTCCTCGCAGTACACGTCTCCTCTTAACTTTAATGACAAAAGCATGTCTATTTATTAAAGGTATACCTTTTTACGCAAACATTAATTTTTATGTTCAAAATACACCATGGAGTAAAACTCGAGCCAGGAATATCATTAATCCCGTCAAGAAGCGCTTATAACACCTCATTTCCAGTTCGAGACCTCAAATGGACAAGCTCACCAAAGGACTGTCTTACAAAGGTTACAATCTCAAACGGAATCAATCCGGTCATTAGATGGAGGTTCTTGCAATCAGCGTCGGGTATCAATCAAGACGTGGACCTGGTAGGGAATGGGCAGTAAGTCCAGTTGGCATTGCACACCAAACTGCGTGTTGTGAGCTTGAGTACAAATTAATAACACTATAGTCCATCAAAATTATCTTGTCTCATGTACCAACATTAATTGACCTAGTATAAAAGTATTTACGAGAAAAAGATGATACCGTCATTATTATTTGAAAAAATTCTAGATACGATCCCACATAGTTATTAAGGCAGATTAATAATAAAAAAATAATAAATGGAAAACGGTTAAAACCAGCTGTTTCATATATATATTATGAAATTAGTTACGAGTACATGAAACACCGTAACCATAGTCACGGACTTTGTAACCGATATAAAAAAAATAAAATAAAAAAAAATTGTTTATTGATACCAAACATAAGCATTCACAATATTATAGGTCCAATATAGCACAGGTACAGACAGTAATCGCAGAAGTTGCAGATACTGGTTCCCAAACTAAGTTTTCACTTGTCTATACTAATATTATAAAGAGGAAAACTTTGTTTGTTTGGTTGTAATGAATAGGCTCAAAAACTACTGGACCGTTTTTTTAAATTCTTTCATCATTCGAAAGCTACATTATCCACGAGTAACATAGGCTAAATTTTATTTTGGAAAAAAAATAGGGTTCCGTAAGATATTTGGTTTTTTCGGACAGAAGGTGCCAGAAAAGTTACTTATTTTGCGTACGCTGCCTAAACTATAAAAGATAGAACCATAAAATGTTCTAATTAATTGTAGGTCAAGTCCGTTCCATCATCGGACCACTAGACGTACGGCGTTGCGCCATCGGGACATGGTGTATATCCCACCCATTCGTACAAAGCGTTTTGGAAACACATTCATTATGCGTACAGCTAAAGAGTGGAATTCCTTGCCGGAGTCTGTGTTTTCTGATAGCTACAACCTAGGGGTCTTTAAGTCGAGAGTGAATAGGGTACTTCTAGGCAAGCGTGCTCCATCGTCGGCCACATCATCACTTACCATCAGGTGAGATAGTGGTCAAACGCGAGCCTATCAATAATAAAAAAAGAAAATGTTCTGTATATTAAAATATAAGAGTATAATATATTATCCTAAATATAATATTATAAATGTAGATGTTTGTTACTTAATCACGCAAAAACGGCTGAACGGATTTGGATGAAATTTGGCAAGCATATAACCTTTGACATGGAAAAGAACATAGACTACCTTTTATGTCGATTCCTTAAGTACCTAATGTCACGCGGGCGAAGCCGCGGGCAAAAGCTAGTATTTTATATAAGTTTCAAATACTTTCAGATAAAACTGGAGTCTTAATGTCATGTCATGACGACTTTTTGTTTGTTTTACCTGGCCAAATAAATGACAAATATGAAAGATAAAACTTACTATTTATATTTTACTTTTATAATTTCAAAATATCTTAAATCTATTTTTAAAATTCTTATCCATAAACTGTAAAAAACTAGTATAATATTATTTTTATATCCGTATCCGTTTACAGATGCGAAATTCTTATCCATAACATATTATAATTCAAAGATTCAATAACAGGTCCGTTTTGTGGCTTGTTTTGAGCACGTTATTGCATAGCACCTGTGAGCCTTCTGTCCATTGCTGTGTGAGGCACTCGACCCGTTCCGAGGCGTCCCGAAGCGTCCCGAGGCGTCGAATGTACACCCGCCTATAATTGAGGCCGAGGTGCAAATCGAGTTGCTGCTCAAATAGTTTGATTGGGGACGCTCGTGACCAAATGAGAACAATATTATTGTGTGGGGATGGTTCGTCTCGCAATTTAACACTGTATTTTTGAATTAATTGGTCACCTGTTATACTGACCATTCTGCACAACCACCTTTCAATCAACCACTTTTCAGGATCTATATGAAGCTAATAACAGAGCTATGTGATGTGTGATGCTATATACTGGTCAGAAAAAAAAATGTTAAAGTACATCGACACGAAAAGATGAAGAAGGAGAATTAAAAGTTGTTGAGTGATTGAGTTGTGGTCAATATTTTATTATTGTAGCTTTATTAGGTGAATCAAAGGTGAACATAATATATTACCCCTAACATCAATTCAAAACAGTTGTAATAATTTTGTTTTAAATACAGTCTAAATAGAGTCTCCCTTGAAATTCAGTTTCTCACCGAAAACTAATTACACCAATTAAGAAGGTAATGTAAATTGCAAACACGCAAAAGCAATTTTGACTGACGGATTGCAAAGCTGCGCCTGTACGGTCAACCACATGTCAGCAGTCGCATTTGAACTACGAATACCATCCTTATAGCTACAAAATAAAGGCGCTGTCAGAGTGCGGCTGACTGTATCTACGTGAACAAGGCAGGCTGCACAGTGACGTCATATCACTAAGCTCTAAGATTAAACAACGGTACAGTAAAATAATCAAATTGTCGTGTGTTCTGTGAGTAGTGAATGCACAAAGGTACTGTGGATGTACGCTGACATGTGAAAGGTTTACATAGAATTGTATATTTTTCGTGCCAACCAAACTACGGCCCATTAGTAACTACGACTTTCTGCTTCATAAAGAAACGTAGATCTAAATCCTACAAAGACCTACAAGATTCGCTGATAGAATAGAATAGAATAAACTTTATTGTACACCAAAATAGTAACAATTTCACAGAAACTTAAACCTATGTGCACAGCGGCGGTCTTATCGCTGAAAGCGATGTCTTGATCTTGAACTTATAGTCAGCGTGACCAAGCTCGTAGCACTATCGCTACGAGTGTGCTACGAAATGCTACGAGAGTGCTACGCGAGCTCGGTATCCAAATACTATCGAAAATTGTATCACTTTACATCCCTTATGGCAAACCTGTCTACTTACATTATGAAATAGTAAAGTTAACACAACTCCACGTTCACCCGACACGAGTTTACTTTCCTCCCTGGTTACAAACAGCGCTTGTCACGTGTTCCTGTAAGTTATAATAACAGTGCAGCCGGCATGTACTGTCGGCAGTCGCTAACTAACTGCCGCTGCAGTCAACTCGACGTCCACTCGGGAAATCTACAGATGGACGCGAAAAACTGCGCCGCCATTACTCACAGCAGTAACGAGGGCAACTTGCTGTTCACGAGTATTGTTCATATGACTTTTGTAATAACTACCGCGGAAATAAAAAGTAATTAATAGGCGGATTTTTTTAATCGCCTGTTTTTTTTATTGACAATTTTTAATGCAAGTATTGACTACCGACAGTTTTATTGTCCATTGTCAATCAACCAAACAATTTAGTTATAAGATATCCGATACCGAAATCTTAATTCAAGTAGTAAATAAAATAATAAAAATAAAACCGTTTGTTAGACACAATTAACGTATTGTGGTTAAAGAGTCACATTTAACAAATGTTTCACAGTACATCAGATGATAACCACCAAACTAGGCAGAGAACCTGTATTATGGTGCCCCATCGTTCAGCCATGAGGTTCAACTAGGAATACTGGGGCCAGGGTTATCCGAAAGGGCGCTCGAGCCCCGGTATGAAGGCTAGAAGGAACGGGGTGGGTCTTTTAGTCAGTAAGAGTCTGACACTATCTCCCGCTCCGCCCAAGGGCGGGGGATGTCAATGCATGATTTTTTCCACCATAAAAAAATAAAAAATAAAAGGTTCAACTAGGAAGTACATACTTAGAGAGTCCCGCTACATTAGCTCTTGTTTTGGCCTAGAGAACATATATCCTTACTAATATTATAAAAGCGAAAGTGAGTTTGTTTGTTTATTTGTTTGTTACGTCTTCACGCCTAAATGGCAAAACCGATTTTGATGAAATTTGGTTCAGGACTCTGGAGACGGACATGGCCAATTTTTTTAATATATAAAATAAGATTCTCAAAAGATCACACTAGCTTATAACGAAAGGTTTAAAATACCCGATTCATTTTTACAACACATTTTTATCGACAAGCCGACAAATGAACAGCATTCTTTACATGCAGACTATAATTTCCATCGAGTGCGTCTCTCACTTAACGATCTGATTGATTGAGTCGCGTCAGCTCAGTCGCACGGTCGCATTGTCGCACTGTCGCAGGTGTTTATTGCGACTGCTTCCATCCGTAAATGCCAATTATTTTTCCGTGTTCAGTTAATTATGGTCTCTTTTTGTATTTCCTCGAGTTTTTTTTTTTTTGGCTTGATTGGGAAGGATGAATTAAGAGGGTTGAGTGGCTTTTGCAATAAAACAGAATTTATCCCACAATTGTATTATACATGTAGGTAATATTTGTATAATATCTACAAGAAGTTTTAATATTGCAGTATAAACAAATTATGGTCTTTCTCTTTCTAACCAATAAATATTGTACATAATGTTCCAAGCCCACTGTCACCCATTGACAGCAATCCCCGGTATGGTTACTGTATTCCACCAGCCTTGCTCCTAGCACACGTCCACCGAATTATTACTGAAACACACTTTGCAGTCTATAGAAAAGGATAAAAAACAGTTATTATTGAAATCCTTAAAACGGTGTTTCTTCTGGTGTCCCTAACATTTGAACTGCATTATTATATTATCGTATCAAAATTTGCCTTGCCGAATTTCGATAAAGTAGTGAGCATTGAAATCCTATCTATTTATGAATATAGAACATTTCCCTACGCTGAAATGTCTCCTCCAATTGCAGTTCCAATACTATTAAGAAATAAAAGCACAGTTGCAACAAAGACTGCCGTCCGTTCTGTCACATAAATACCTACTTATCTTAGCTCTCGTAAATATGTGATTTATTTTAAATTGTTTCCGATAGAGATCAGCGCTGGCTGGCCGCCACCTCCTTATGCAGACAATGCCAAATGTCGCTACTTACTGTTGATGTGCTCGAATAACGCCAAGTCCTTCGGTTGGCAACACTGCCGGGGAAATCGTTTGCTTTGTGAGCATCTAAGAATGCTGACTGTGACAACGGTAGACATTAGGCTGGTGTAGGCTTGCTTACTAAACTGCTACACTGTGCCATTGTCAGTTAGCTAGGGAGTCCCAGTTAGTTGAGTTTCAAGTATGAAGAGTGGTGCAGAGGCCAAATGGTTTACCTTCAGTATTACGAGGCATAGGTTCAATTTTTAAATATTTTTAGCTTGCGAGTGTCGGTGCCACTTTTGTTTTAAGAGCTCCATTTTAAAACGAATGTTACCGATAACGTTTCTACCATAAACACGAAATCTAGTCCACTCACCATTAATCTAACCTAGACTACAATAAACCGGAGAAGCTAACTGTCACCCATCCATTACCCAGGTATAAACCTACGTGCGCTAGTAACGACAGAAGCATGTGAAAAACTGCGCAAGGAATATATGGGAGCGCCCGGCGACGCTCGCTATGCGGCGACGGCGACGCGACGTACTACTACATAAATAAGTATTGGAAGCTTTCTAGTAAAGTGTGTTAAAGTTCGAAGTATTCCAGGTGCCTTGTCTAATCAGAAATATATAATGAAATATGTATCGGTGTTCAATTCTCATCTGAGACATTCAGGAAATATAGTGCAAATAGGCTATCAAAACGCTCGTAAAAGTCTGGATGTGGAGATTGGACATAAGTTGGTCGATGACGGGAGCACTCAGGAAATAAAGATTTACTACATTTGCTCTGTCCTCCATATCAAATACTGATATATATTCACGATCAAAATAGGACTATTTGTATTCTGCAATATCTAATAGCCAATTAAATTGGTACAACACTCAAGTTGAACTGCTGCCCTAAACAAGATCACTCTCATCGTATCGATCACTTTCTATAATTTCAACAGACACGCTTCACTGAGTGTGTAAACTACAAAGCTATCGACTCGAGCGTTCACAGCGCATCACGCGACAGTTTGTCAAACTGCGATAAAAGGCAGCGAGTGTGAACCGTGCCAGTGCAGTTGTTATAAATGTACGATACCGAGGACGTTAGGAGATGGACGGCGATATGCTGACCTAGTGGACAGAACACCGTGATGGATGGCTCAATAGATGTATTAATGATGAAGATTCGGTGAGATATGCGCCGATTACAGGCTTAGTAAACATCCCAAGCATTCATTTTGGCACAAAGAAAATAAACCTAATTCTGGGGACTTTAGATCACACAATAAGTCAATAAAAAACACTTTGGATGGCTCTTTAAAATGGAAGATTATTTTCAAAAGCGCTATTTGGATCAAAACTGTTATTTAGAGAAGCTTAAAAAAAGAACACTTATGCCTTCAATAAAATGTAATATCAGTTACTTGAAACAAGCTGAAGAAACACAAACATTTCAAAAATACTGATTCTACTAAAACTCCTTATTCACAGCATTCTCATTTATTTGCCTGCAAGTTCTATTAACACATAAAGTGCATATGTTGTTGCTAGCGGCTCCACAAACACCGACAATTCGGATGCACGCCCGCAGCACGCGGCTGATCGTGACGCGAATTAATACGCAGCGTGACCAAGGATTGCTTGGACAGCGTGATTATTTATAGCGCAAGAGGCGAGTTCTGCAGTCACGCTCGTATATCGCCTTTTCAACACTGGTAAAGGTGCGAACCTCTATGCGCATTGTTGCGTTATTTGTTTTTTTACGTCATTACTTTCAAGTTTGATTAAGTTTTGTGTTTCTAGGAGATGCGTCATGTACTCATGATCAAAATAACACTACGCACTACGAGATTCACTTACTACGAGTGAATTTTACATTTGTTTTTATGCGTGACAGTTAGTGTGCCATTTAAAATTGTAAAAATCTTAACTGAGGTGCAAAGGAACTTGTTTACTTTCCTGCCCTTGTTCAACGTTAACCCACTCGTGGTTGATGCAACCCATTTTTTCTTTCTTTTTGTCAACCGTCACGCTTCCTGTTACTGGTTCCCATTTTTTACAAATCACTCTTCCACGGCGACTTTTTGTAGCGACGCTGTAGCGTGTTCGCATCGACACAGTCGCGATGCTGTAGCGCGTTGGCATCTTATCTATAGAGCTTGCAAATGTGACTAACGCGCGTTAGTAGCGCGCTTACAAAACGCGCGACACCATCGCAAAAAATCGTAGTGGGCGATACGAGTTTATATTTTTAGCGGTTCACCCAAATAATAAACATTGGACGCAAAGCTCTAACACTGCAATAGCTAATAACAGCGGCCGCAGCGACAACTGTCACGCTGCTAGCTACACGCAAATATTCGTGCCGTGAATTGATTAATTGCGGCATTAATGATTCAACCGGCGTAATTACATGCTTAGTACTGATACAGCCACTGGCAGAGTAGGCTTTCCCGGCGTGTTTCTGATATTATAATCTATGCGGTTTTAACATATAATAGAAACTGTCAACGTGACAGTTTCTATGATAGGTTAATATAATAAGCACTAATTCCGCCTTATTCCAAAACGCAATCTAAATGTTGTGTAGTCCTTGGATTATTACTAGGTTTAAAACCAAAGTTAGGTTTTGAATTTGGAATTTAGGTATAAAAAATTAAGTTTATCACTAGTTTTTGAACTATCTAAGGTGGTAAAGTCAGACAGACGAAACCCTTTGTTTAACTACGGTACCAACTTTGAACTAATATGTTTATTATTATTTAAGGGTAGCTTTGATTTTGTGTGTTATTTCATATATAAATTGTACAAAAGGATATTGACTTGACGAATCTGGAAGATTTAAATATTTTAAATACATGGATTTTGTACTATATTGAAATATAATTTTAATTAATGATCGCAACGGATCTTGTTTTCCGATCCGTTAAGAGACAACTACACATTAGACACGCGGGCCACGCCACAACTCTTGTACTAAAGCTAGTAGTCTTTTTTGTAATAAGACGGATTGAGTCTAGTAAAATACGTATGTGATTTTAACAGGCTAGAGTTTAAGGTGAAAAGTCCAAGGTATTTTATTGTCACGTCTTTCGAACTCAGGGAAACTACTAAATGCAATCCCATTAGTCTATCTTTTTAGCAGTTTCGCTCTAGTGCTGGACACCTTGATTTATTATTTATTGGTTTTTCAGTTAAAAGGTAGCCTCTGAAAAATCAGTAGTTTCGCAATTTTATCATCTACATTTTAATATAATAAAGAGGCAAAGTTTTTTTTTGTTTGTAGGAGATAATCTCTGGAACTACTGGTCCGATTGCTAAAATTTTTTCACCGATTGAAAACTGCTTTATTCCTGAGTGATATAATTATGCTATATTTTACGTACGCGGGCGAAGCTGCGGGCAAAAACGGTAACAAAATAGCAAGCTGTAAATCATACTAATAATAATAATATTTAAGTATCAACTTGATCGCTGCTAAAGCCCTGCAACTGATCGAGCAACTAATTAACTTAAGCAACGTGATTATTGGCGGCGACAGCGTGACGTGTTGCATTGACGAACACGTCTTCGTGAACACGCGCAATGTGAAGCAGTTAACGGCTCACCAGTGATTGTGCGACGTGACAGACGACTCGATTAGTTGTACTGTGTTGTTGTAATGGATTTAGAGGCAATTTGTTAAAGATAAAGATGAAGATCATTTAATTTGTCAAAACATGCGTATACTCTTACATGCAGTTTTAGCATGCAAGTTGTTACAAAATTAATGTTTTGTCTGGACATGTTTCACCTTTAAGGCGTACAAATGTATAAATTTAACAATAATTTAAAAAAAAAAAATGAAGCTAAATTACAAAAAGCAACTAAGGTTCATAAATTCGTAATTGAAAATTTAAGAAAAAGACACTAAAAATAAAAATTACAGAATTAAAACAAAATGCCAGAATAAATAAAATATGCTAAAAAATATATTCATCAAAATGCATCAACAAATAAATAAAAAAATGACAAATAAATAAAAATTACAAAATGTCACAATTTTCATTAATGAATAAAAAAAACCGGCAGAATTAAATATTAATGTCAAATAATCAATAAAATGCACTAATAAATTAATAAAATTAAAAAAAAAATCAGAATAAAATGAAAAATGTCAAATGCATTGTCATATAAACATAGTCATTAATAATAATATCGTTAACATCACAAAATCATGTCATAAAATATCCATCAATTAAAAAAAAAAATGTCAAATAGTATCATTCAAAAAGTCGTTAAGACTATAATAACACTTGTCTGTGAGTAAATCTCGAAACTTTTGTTAAATTGCTAAAGGATTTATTATTTACTAAATTTTGCCCGCGACTTCGTCCGCGTACTTAAAAAATTTTATTTTCGGTGAAAAAATTTTAGCAAACGAACCACTATTTCCAGAGATTAGACAAAACAAACTTTGCATCTTTATTATATTATAGGCCAAGAGCATGTCGGGCCACGCTCAGTGTAGGGTTCCGTAGTTTCCAGTCCATCACAATAAGTGTACCCACTTATGAGGTTAAAAAAATGCTTGCATATACACTTTAGCCCAGAAATTATTTTGTAGAACCCTTTTGTCTTTTTTGTACAAAAACTGTTCTTTCTATCAAGTTCAAAATAATTTTCCTAGAAAGTCCTTATAAAGATTTTTTTCATATTTTCTAAACTTATGGTTCAAAAGTTAGAGGGGGACACATTGTTTTTTACTTTTGGAGCGATTATTTCCGAAATTATTGACATTATCAAAAAATGATTTCAGTAAACTCCTATTCATTTTTAAATACCTATCCAACGATATATCACACGTTAGGGATGAAATTAAAAAAAAAATCACCTCCCACTTTACATATAGGGGGGCTACCCTAATAAAACATTTTTTTCCAATTTTTATTTTACCACTTTGTCGGCGTGATTGATGTACATATTGGTACCAAATTTCAGCTTTCTAGTCACAGAGATTAAGCGAGGACGGACAGACAGACAGACATGGCGAAACTATAAGGGTTCCTAATTGACTACGGAACCCTAAAAACCTAAATTAATTCCACTAGCTGATGTAGTTCATTTTTTTAAACAGACCGTACAGCTTTTTTTAAGACCGAAAATCATCAAATAACTCACACGTAACTTTCAAATTAGTAATAATGGTAAGGTTGAAAAAATTTCTATCTTCAAATAAGTTGGTAACTAATTAACATATTCCTGCACATCTCTTACGTAAACTTTCGAGGTGGTTACCAAAGGTCGGTGGGTCGCGAGCACGATGTGCAGTTCAGGTTAAAAGGGGCAGCGAAAGGGGAGGGGTAGGGTCGGGTGCAATCCCCAACGGGGTCGTGATTGCAACTTTCAAAGCCAAAGGGTCGAAGATTAAAAAGTCTATTGAAATTGGCGATTGATATAAAGTAGGTCAGATTTTACATCTAAGATCAGACGATCTGTGAGATTATGATCTGGAGATGAACTTTGAGTTCAAAGCAGCAAAAGTACTCGGAATGCTTTTAGTTGAAGAAACTAATTGACAGTCCTTCCGTAAAGGTTTTGAATAAACTTCCAATAGGCAACCACTCTAGTATTGCGATCCATTCAAGTTTTCTCTGGTGTTTGCTAAGCTTTGGGCAAACTTCTGACTATAGTGTCATCCACCAGTCAGAACGTATTGTGGTACACTGGCATGCCAGCTACTTGCATGCTTTTGTTCTAGCTACAATCGGGTGTATTTCAGCCACTCAGTAACTTTTGTTTACGTTTGGCTTCAGTCATGTGTGAGAGCAGTGGTGGCCGAGTGGTGGCCCCGAATTACGAGTCGCGGGTTCAAACCCAGCCAGGCGCATTACTTTGTGTAATTTATTTTAACACCACTACTCTCAAAACGGTGAAGGAAAACATCGTGAGGAAGCCGGCATGTCCAAGAGCCAAAAAATTCGAAGACATGTGACATCTACCAACTTGGACTGGGCTCGTGTGGTGGATTACGGCCCATTCCGTCTCCTAGAGAGGAGGCCTGAGTCCCAACAGTGGGAATATTATAAGTGTGTACATTGAAATTAAAACCTCATAATGTGTAATTATGGAGCTTGTTGTCGGCTTGCAGTCTGATCGGATGTGGCTAAATAACTGTTTTACATAGGGTGACTGCTTATATATCAATCCTCCACAACCCAGTTTCTAACCAACACAATACTACTTGAATAGACTGACTGTTTTTTTTGGTGGGTAAAAATCATACAAATGACATCTCCCGCCCTTGGGCGTAGCGGGAGATAGTGTCAGACTCTTACTGACTAAAAAACCCACTCTGTTCCTTCTTGCCTTTCATGCCGGGGCCGAGCTACCTTTCGGAGCTAACCCTGGCCCCAGTAGGCTTCGACCCAGCTAGGCCCCTGCCATAGACTGATGGTCAGATTTTCTGATGTACCTGTAATAACTGACAAAGATCTACGAATGACAAATACGTGACCAATGATTTCCGAGGCACGGGGTCCTAGCTATCTTAAATAATTAGATAAATAGAAAAAATCATATTAACTTTATAAGTCCCACTGTAGATAATTAAAATTATTAGAGAATTGTCCCTACATTAATTTTCAGTTCACAACTTTGCAAATAAACATGACAACCTGTGTCAAAGTTATTATAAACTAATGCAAACCACTTTCTTAACTAAAGTTCGAGGAGAGAGACGTGTGTGGAGAGCGTGAGGTTTCCCCGCACGCATCTAAAATTAACAATATTAATGTTTAAAACCGACTTAACAATTAATTTAAAGCCGTCAGTTCTTCTTTTTCTTCCTGCCCTTACCCAATATTACTTGGGGTCGGCGCAACACGTTTTTTTCTTCCATTCTGTCATGTCACTCGTCAAACTATCATTAACTCCCTTTTATTTCATATCACTCCTCACACAATCCATCCATCTTTTCTTCGGCCTTTCTCTCCCTCTCTATTTAAAGTCTTCAGTTATGGGAGAGCAATGGTGGCCCAATGGTAACGGTTCCGACTTACGAGTTGTAGGTAGCGGGTTCAAACCCACAAATAAGAAAAAGTTACACAAAGTAATGCACCTGGCTGATGTATTACTTTGTGGCACTTATTTCATCACCACTGCTCTCAAAAAGGTGAAGGAAAACATCGTGAGGAAACCGGTATGTCCTAGATCCAAATATTCGAAGTCGTTGTGACATGCACAAATCCGCACTGGGCCCGCATGGTGAATTTACGGCCTATTCCTTCTCCTAGAACTGATTATGTTTAAGCTACTTCAGTTATAAGAACAGGACACTGCGTTGATTTAAAAAAGTATATTTAAAAGTTAAAATCAAATTACAGCGACAATCAAGGTCAAAATATTGCTAAAAATGTATGTAGAGAAATCACGAGTTTTTGAAATAATGAGATCGGAATGTACACTTTCTAAGAAATAAAAGAATTGCCCTTTAGGACGCGTCAGTTCTGTCTATCGTCCTCAAAGGAGTTTTTGTCATGACAATAAGACAGCGCGGGGCCTAAGCCGCTGTTAATAAAATAAGGCGGTCTACTCACGGCACGACTGGAACTCGTCCTCGCCCTTCTCGCAGTCGCGCTGGTAGTTGCACACCCACAGTGCTGGTATGCACTTGCCTTCTGGACACCTGAACATGCCACTCGGACATATTGTGTCCCCTGTGAAAAAAAAAACACAGTAAGTATTTGTAACGAGTAAGTACATCTTGTTAGATTGATTAAATAATTCACCCTGTATTCGGTAACACTACAAAACAGTCCTGAAAAATTATAGATTAAAAAGAAGACCAGAAATTAATAAAACAGTGCAATCATTACAAACATTAAGCTGCATTTCGATAATTTTTATATACGGTAACATGGAGATATAAACAAAAAATAGTTACAATATCTAAGAAAAATAACACATAGAAAAACGCATGATAGGTACATAACGGTACTACAAAAATAAATAGGTACTACACTTTCCAAAAAGTTCGTCTTATTGGTCGCACGGCAAGCCGCACATCTGTCGTGCTCCTTACACTGGATGCTCAGGTAATATAATCAGCTTACGTCAATTTGTCGTGTTACCGACAGACACATCGCACGTGATCGTTGTGTCGTGATAGATGTATGGAAACCGTTGATATGTCGCAGAAAACTAGCTAATACACCATTCGGTTACCTGTCTAGTCTTTTTACGAAACGGTGTCATTTAACTAGTCGTCCGAATATATTCAGACATTTAATCAAATAGTCAGGACTTAGAACTGCAAAGGTTAATTACTTGCATAGCCCAAATATTAAATATATTGTGGCTAGTCGCTTTTTTTTTTAATTTTGTTCAGTCAGCCATATACTGACGATGGTCGTAAGTAAAAGTGTTTAGAGGAACCTAACACGAGTGAGATGACGGGGGCTTTGTCAGCTTACTCTAGCTCCCGTCATCTCTTTCGAGCCTTTTATCGTCACATGGTCATTCTATTGAATGAATGGCACTAGCCAGCTGGTTAGTGAAATGATGTAGGTATAAGACGCATTGGCTGAATCTAATCTAGCACAAGTTGAACGGCACCATTTAGTTACTAGAATAGGCAGTTAGCTGAATGTCAAATTAAACTAGTTGGCTGCGTCAGATATGCACCGGTTTTCAATAGGATGAGATGGCCGGTCGGAGCAGACCACGACCAGGATTTACGATTTTCTTTCTAATCCGAAGTCCGTCTGAGATGAACTGTAGCGACATAAATATTATGACCATTTAAGTTGAAAGCGCCGGGGTAGCCCGCCATATTATATACTTTTTCATTCATTATGGTTAGACGAACTGGAAGGGTTGTCTCTCCGTTCGCCTAAGTTTATTGAATGGCTTTTTATGATAAAAGTCATTCAATAGGGTTAGCTAAACTGAGGGAGTTGTATTGATGGTTTTAATGCATATCCTGTAAATAAATACATGTTACGATTCAATAAAAAACTTAAGACTGACCTAAAAAAAAAGAAAAAAACATCTGAATTTCGTGGTGTACCCTTTAGCATCCACCTTAAAATTAAAGTTAAGTACCGTTTAATTCATTAAACCCCAAGCGAACGCCAATGTTCGCTCTCTCATTATATTTCTTGTGTCTCTGATTATAGTATTCTAAAGGTTAAGAGGTCAATATTTTTTTTATAAGAGATTCAAAAATGAATAATCGTTTGACTATCAATTCATTTTTCACAACTGCGCGGTATCACCGCACGCCACCTTCACAATTATCTCCGTCCCCATAAATCTTAGTGATCGCCTATCTTAAGTTATTAATCACCAATTAACAGTAAAAGTTTTGACAAGTCCTTGTTCTCAATGAACTTTATTGTGGTCAAATATTGCAAAGTTAAATGTTGAGAATGGAATTAAAGGACTTTTGAGGACAAGAAGTCTAAGATCCGTTTAATCGGAGTTTGTCCTTTGTGAAATTGTATTCAGTAATGAACGACTTTTGGCTGAACTCATGAAATTCAAGACTAAATAAGTTATTTCTAGACACGAGCTTTACCATCAGGTCGGACATTGGTCAAGTTCGAATCGAGCATAAGATACTGCAAAATATAAAGAAGAATAGACATATAAATACACAAACGAAGCAAAATAAGAATTATATTAGTCACTCTTTTTAGCCGTGTGGAAAGATGGTCTTCTTCACTTTGCCGTGATGAGAAATTTCTGAGTTTCCGGATATGTTTAACTGTGCACGAAAAATCTTATTCTTCACTTAATATACTAATTGTGCACCAAATATTAATGGACTACAAACAATTATTAAGGGACTTGGGCTCCCCAAGGGGGTAGGGGTTAGGTTAGGAGGGGTCGTGTTCGCTCGCTTCGTTCGCTCACTTGACCCCGCAATCCCTTCGTGGTTATTTTTTAAACCACCTAGAAGAGATCTAGAGAGACTGTGATTTCTCTCTATCACTCAATGGTTTGCAGGAAGAAAACTCAACTTTGAGTTAAGCTCGCCTTTGTACATAAACTCTGATATCCACATATTTGTTATTTATCATGGTGTACAAGAAAGAATTAAAGAATAAGAAGAGCATATTTTACTGCACAATTAATATTCTTGGTGGAACAAAGGCATATTTTGTAGGAAAGAGGAATAAATTGAGGGACGGTTGAATAACTAACCTTATAAAAATATAGTGAACCAGGTATATTTGGCTTGAGTTTTACTTGATTTGAAACTTTTAAATGAACGTAGAAAGAGTTGAAGATTCTGTTGTTAACCTTTACTGGCAACAAAAAAAATAAAAATTTGTTTTTTTGTCTCTCGGTTGTAAGGACCAACTCGAAACGACATTTTCAATCGCAGCTAAACAGCAATACCGCAGTTCTGTTCGGTTATTCCCGGACTACCCACATTTCGGCATTCCCGGAGCGAGCAGATAATTCCTCGCTCATCGGCGATGGAAACAACGCTGCCATTAATTAATGCGAGTGTCGATTTACCGGAACTAACGAGCTCACGTGAGGCGCTCTCTGCAGCCGGCAGGGGGCGCCAGCGTAGACAGGAAGCGAGAGGGGTGGAGGGGGCACTTTAGAGAGTGTTTTTAGTGTTTTAGATGGGTGTGTTATTGTTCTGGGAGGTAGCGAGTTGACCACTGCGCTGTTTAATTGTATTATATTTATTATATACTAGCTTTTGCCCGCAGCTTCACTCAGGAATAAAGCAGCTTTTCTATCGGTAAAAAAATTTAGCAATCGGACCAGTACTTTCAGAGATTACCTCCTACAAACAAAAAACAAACTTTACCTCTTTATTATATTAGTGTAGATAGAAACATTTGACTGGAAGAGAATGCCTAAGGCATTAAGTCCGCCTCTGTACCCATGTGCATAAAGTGTTAAATAAATAAACATTGTTCCTTCTGCTAGGTACAGTAGGTACGTCAGAAGTAATGCTAAGGTTGTATCGGCTTAGCGCAGAATGTAGCTTCAATAGAACGCCTACTATATCTGCACAAATTGCATTGTGTGTAAAATACGCTTTGAGGCCCATAACTCTGCGAAATACCGTTTCCAAATTGGTAGTTTTAATATCGGCTTACGTTAGCGATTATAATACGTAAACATGACGAGGTAATTAAATGACCACAATGCTGGTATTGCCAGGTGCAATATTATGGCTATTGTGCATGGGAATTATATCGTTGTTATGGGTTTAATTAATGTGAGTTAATCGTTTAGAACCGTATTAAAAAGAGACTGTACAATGAGGGTGAGGAGATTGTATGTGTGTGATGACCTGGATTTTATTTTTATTGACCAAATAGTCTGCTTTCAGGCGCGACAAGATAAAAATGGCGCTCGATGCAATTAAGGCGCTTGGAGAAGCTTCCCGTTAATGAAGGATGTTCTCAAAAGAGATCTACCACTATACCTGAAACGGATATGTGCAATGTCCCTGTACTCATGTACGGAGCACAAACCTGGGCTTTTATATTTCAGCAGAAATCGAGGTTTGTCAGCGAGACATGAACAGCGCACAGTATCTGCCTTTTGACGGCACGGATGACGCAGTGGTTGACGAATGTCTAATGCGCTGTGAGTCGCGGGTTCTACGTTTTGTGTGTGAATTTATATGTTTGTGAATGCACCCACGATACAAGAGTTAGTCTTTTTTTAATCCTACATTTTTAAAAAACTGTAAATAAAAGTTTGTTGAATCATTTGAAACAGTTTTATATTTCTTTCATTCATTCGGAACATAAAAGTCCGTTCTTATACATAATTAATAAGCTTAACGATAATTTCATTGAGATAAAAGCTCTCAAACCAGAAATAAAAATACAAAGGGCCAATGTTGTCGAGGCGGACAATAATTTACTTTGCCAACAGAACATAAACAGTCTAAATTATTATAAGATTTCGCAAACATTATGAGGAAATTAACTTGAAGATAACAAAGTTGAAGATTTCTTACAAACTCGCTTCCTTTGTAACAGATATCCGTGGATATGTCCGATTTTTTCTGGATTTTGTGCTCCCGGAAATTAATACATTAGATCTAGAAAGTCCTCCAAGAGACTCAATGGCAAATGAGGCCGCTTTACTACTTACTAAGCTTACTTACTTTATTACTTCGCTAAGTAGAGGTCGATTTTATATATATTTTTGAGGACCAGAAAGTAATTCTTCGTGAGCAATTTTCTCGCTAAGCCTAAACAATGTCTTTGTTTGTCATTGTACTATTCAAGAACAAAGGATATAAACAACGCTATTGGTGCAGCCATTAGACTACATTATTTAAGTAGCAGCACTTTACCACACAAAAAAATAATGAGATGACAAAAGGGCACAGTGTAGCAACATAGGTACTTCAATCTCTCAAATTATTCAGAATCTTCAACATCTTATTGCTGTACATAAAACTCGAGACTTTACTTAATAACTGCTGATACCGCAAATATTTAAGTTAAAAGTTGAGTGTAACAGCATTTTCCTGAAGCAGGCGCTTTACGAAGCTTATAAAGTGAACATGATACTGCTTAGTGCGTGTAACGGAACGCGTTGAGGGAATAATAATGGCCGACCTGGAGTGGAAGGCGGGAAAATTGTGAAAAACGTTGTTTGCCGATGTACGCTTCAAAAGAAGTACATTGTAAACGGATTTTTCAACATTTAATACGAATTTAAAGAATAATATAAATAGTTAATTTATGAGTTAATATTTTTAATATAATGCCAATTTGAAATCCATGAACTACAAGATAGCTAAAGGACACAAGAAAAATCGTATGAAAATGTACCTTATGCTAACAAGGTACATTTTCATACAAGGTTTCAAACAAGGTACCCGCATGCTAATGCGGGTTGGTCAATTGAATTTAATTTTAAAAGCTGATCCATATCCATCTGATAAAAAAATTTACGACTTAAGTTTTTAGAGGACTTTGTAACAGGAGTGCCATATATAAATATCAAAATATTGCCGTCGTCAGATTCACTTCATCACACACTAGATCCAGAAGCATACAGCTGGACCTTCGCTTCAATCCCTACGCTAGGTGCCAATAATTTGTACAATAGAAACATAATGATGAATATTAATGTACGTTATTGCTTCCAACATTTTGACAGCACCAACAAAGCTTTCAATGGAAATTTGATGACAACCTCATTTGTTTATCATTTTCATTTACTTGATGTTAGCGTACTCATGGTTACAAATTGCTAATGTCATTGAACTAATAATATCATTGTGTGAAAAAAGCGTGGGGCTCTTTGTGCCATATTTTTCGTAAATCGAGCACCCCATGCTTTTTTCACACAATGATATTAATATTTTTCGTTCATTATTATTATTTTCTACCTATATTGAAAATATTTACACTTTTTAGTTTGATATGCTATGAAAGCGTGTTTTTTTAGTTTTCTTTTTTAAACAATATTTTTATTTTTCACTAAAAAAAACGGATTATTGTATTGTCATCAGTCTTTGATGGGTGTGCAAAGTTTGAAGAAAATCTGATCGCCCAAAGTTGGTCAAAATCGAACTCAAAGGCGTTGGTTACAAAAAACATACAGGTGAAGCTAATGTAAACGTGTTAAAAATCCATCTAACTTTTGTTTTTGTATGGAACTCTCACCCGCGTAACACACGTCCGCAAAGGTGAAAGGGCGAGTCAGCGACGGCAGTGGCCAACGTTGAAAAATGGCGCCAATCTCACGCTGTTCGCGCGCTACGCAGATTTGAATTTAAAACGGAGAAAACACCGATTGATTTACAGCCAGTAACATTTTCTAACGGTTTTTAAAACGCGTGTTTTAAAAAGATACAAAAAGTCCACAAAGGCTCCGGTATTTTAGGATTAGGTCAGTGATTTATGTGAAATGGTGTGTCGCCCATATTTGTTGGTTCTCACACTGTAAAAGTTAATTTTCAAAGTCAAATTCGATTTTGTTTATGTTGTATTTATTTATATTGAATAAACCTTTAAATATTTACTAAAGTAAAGTACATTCTCCAAAAAACCTTCAAAGTGCGGACGCCTACACAAATTATGTAAATGTTAAAACATTCACCTTGCCGCAATACTACGAAATTTAAACATAAACACAGTATCTAGCTTCCCAAAAGTATCATTGTAAAATAACGTGTAAAATATCGTTATTAAAACAGGTTTCGGCTAACACAGCCGTTATTGCTATCAGGTTGGACTGAACCCGAGCTCGACATTTATACTGAAACAATTCCGTCCCTCAGAGAACTTGAAAATTAACTTCTTTACCGTCTTCCTTGTAACGTCGCAGAGTTGTCTTCCAGTTAAATGAAATTCATTGCGCTGATTTAATTTTGCAAAGATTTTTTTGCGGGTAGGAAGAAAGTTTTTCTTTTGGCGCCCAACGTGGGACCAAGAAAAGTTGTAAATGCAGCGATGATATGAATAACCTAATGGTAAAAACAGCAAGTAAGTTTCCTAAGCACGTCCTATATCACATAACAGGGGAATTTCCCAAAGAAAATGGGGTAGCCGAAACTGTGCGAAAGAAAAAACATTAGTAATACATATCAATCGTGGTTACCTGATATAATGAAACGTAGCCGGCACACGTACCCGCGTACCCAGCGCACGTACCGACAAGAAGGCAATAAAGCGTGTAATGTGGTACACAATTATGACATATGGTCGGTATTGGTGTGTTGTAGCATTCGCAATCAAAGAACAGACTTTATTTGGAGTAAATTAGACAGGATACTGACATGTTCCCATTTTGCTCAAGGAAAAGTATATGTGCAAATGTTTCCTCATGGTAATCATACATTTATGTTTTTGTTTTTTTTTTTTACATTGAATATTTTGGAAACGAAATACTTTTTAGCAAACCAAGCATAGTTTACTATAATAGTTGAATAAGGATTGGTTTAAGTTTTATTAAAAAATCAGGAATTCATCACACATTCACATCACTAATTACCATCACTAACATAGTGTAATATGTATCCTCATGTGATGACAGTTATCTCTGGCCATTCCCTGTTTATCTAGACAGAAACTTACTTGTCCATTCATTCAATAAGACAGGTATCAATGTAAGTAGTGTCTATTTACCTTAACACCGCCATTTTGCTGGGTCGTTAGCTTGGCGGGACCAGCGCCATCTTTTATTCAACAGACCCATGAACAACTCAATGTGAACGAATGAACGGCGCGGATTGACGAGCGGCACAACCCTGAACAACTTTGAGTTACAGGTTGAAGAAACCCTCTCTGTATGCACATAAAGTTGCTTTTGCAAATTGCCACAGAAATAGGGTTGTCAATCTTGATGAGCACGGACTTGGAAGTAGTTTTATTTGTGTTTAAAGGAGTGTAAATGGTTTAGTTGACTTTGTGTCCCATCTATTGAATATGGTAAAGATGTAAATCGAATTCGGATTCGAGTAGTCAGGTGGATAGTACCAATTTAGCGATGTGCATTTGAATAAGGGTTTTTGGATATGTACTAAAATATCAAACTTTATGGAAATCAGAGGATAATTCTAGTTATTCCAACCATCTATGATCCCATGCAAATTCTGAAGTCGACAAAGGGATTTTCTGTACTCAGGCGCTTCTAAGCTGGATAATAGCGAGCTTTTGTAGGTACTTAATACTCTCGAGCAAAGCTTTCCTTTTTGTCAATCAGTTAATACCTACATTATCTGCTCAAGGTTTCTGTTTTCAAACGAAACTGCGAGGGGTCTTGCTTAAGTCTTTTTATGGTCCTGTCGATTCTTAGGTCGTTAATATTAACATCATATTTTGAGAAAGTCGCTAAACGCCGCTGAACAAATGTTCGTCACGTTAAACTGTTTACGAGTGTAACATCAAACTTTTTATTACGTGTTTACGTCGTTTTTAGGCAATTTTATTGCGTCAGTGTTGCCAAATACATTATCTATTGGGTCGCACTACCCTCTTTTAACCTCCGAAAGCTTTCAACAAAATAGTTTATTTGAATAGAAAATATAAATCGATTTTTCCATTACAGCTGCTTCTAGTTTGAAAGGAAATAAAAATACTTATTGATAAATCGTAAAGTTAAGTTTTCTATATTTTGCTGTTTTATAGTTTGCCAAACTATGAACGACCAAATCTGGCATTTTTATTCCACAATAGCGTTAACCGCAATTTTGCTTTTGAATAACTTTCTTACTTTGAAATAACTCTCTCTGTAAATTATGTTTTGTTCACAGATTAATTAATTTATACTCTTTATTGTACACCATAAATAGGATGGTCTTATGGCTCCTCCTCCTTGCGTCGTATTCCTCAATGCTGAGGGTCGTGACCTCCCTGCTTCATCACTTTAACCTTTATGATATTCCTCTATCTTTCTGTCTCTGGCGCTCTGAAGGGCATTGTACATCGTAAAGTCAAGAGCGGTGCGGATCTGGTCGGACTAACGTATTTGGCTGCGCCCGCGAGGCCTTTTCCCATCCACTTTACCATTCACAATGAGCCTCTCGAGGTTGCCACCGTCTTTTCTTGCAATATGACCGAAGTATTGCAGAACCTTATGGCTAAAAGCGATTTTTTACAAACAACCTTTGGATGAATTTGACTATGAAAGTTGTTCGTTTTTTTTTTTTTGCTGAAACTAACTTTTAAAACCGGGTCTTTTTTCAAGTGAAAATCTGAGTAATGTGAGGAGTGTCAGACGGTTACTGGAACCACCTGCGTTCTTTCAGTTTCCTTTTGCGTGCCAGGATCACGGTGTCTTTTTCAGAAATTCGCCGTGGCCTCTACGGTTTGATCGACTTTCTTTGAGCCGCGCGGTCTTGCCGGACGGCGAGCTACCCATAGCAGCTCTCCGACTGTAAATATGTCAGATCAGGAGTTCTACTACAAATATCTAGTAAGATACCTATATATGGTAATTTTGTTACAATGTATCAAACACTGAATTAATAAAGAAATTCTAGGAAGTAGAAATAGAGAAAAATGCGCACAACTCTTAATTTATCGCATTTTGAAGCTTTTCACTTTACGACGCGAACAGAGCTATTGTAATGTTGTAGTTAAGACTTTAAACCATAAAGTGCCATTAATGGGTTTTACAATCCTAACTGGATGAAGTAAAAAGGACCATAATCCTAGAGAACTAAAGTCTGTATTTCCGCGTACAGCCGAGGTAGTTAACCTAGAAGTACTAAGTACTAATTCAGCTCTTAACAATTTGACACACAAAGATTCTAAGTTCTCTTTAGAAACATTAAATAACTGACAGGCGGAGATAGCTCTGGAGATCAACGAGTGGGCGGCACTCGCCAGCCAAACACAATTAACGACTTAAAACAGTTTGAAAAGAGCAAATCAGCAGAACTGATACAAATTATTATAAATTAGGTACAGAAATAGAATTCGATTATTCCTTTCATTAAATTTCTAGGAATTAAACAGAAATAGGTTTTATAGCAAATTCTCCACGTAGCTGCATGAAAATTATAGACTATAGGTACGACGTTTTAATGGATTTTTACAAGCATATGCTATTAAATGCTAAAAGTTATACATGACATATATTGTGGATTCTGCTAACTTCTTAGAATCAACCATTTGTTACCGACATTTAATTTAGCGAGGAAATCCCTATAAATATCTTCTTTTTTAATAAGCCCGCGCAGGATTCCTTAGACTTTAACGCAAATCCATTAAACGTCTAAGAAATCTTACGTGGGTTGTACAGGAACTTCAAAAATCCAAGTCTTTTTTACAGTCGATAAATGCGAAAGCAGAAAGCCGTTAAAAACAGTAACGGAACTTCAAGTACTAAAACTGTTCTTAATTATCATCCCTCGATTGAATAATCCTATAAGTGGAAGTGCAGTGGTCACCGATAAGAATCGTGAGGACGCTAATTACCTCTCGGCACTTACTGGAGAGTTCCCGAGCTGCTCAGCTCGGCTGCGATTGCTATCGGATTGAATCTTCTCGCTTTATGTGCTTTCTGTAATGAGCGGTCACTATTGGCTTTGTTTTAAGCGGCTTGGATGGTTTTTAGGCGTGTAACGGCCACCTTTGTTGTTTTGTTAATTATGGGTGGAGAAAATGGTAGAATTGTTTGTTTCTTTGTAGACATCTCTGGAACTAATAATCCATTAACGAGGAATCTCCTCCATCGCTAAGTAGAGTGCTTATTATTCTAGTAAAAGTGCGCGGTCCCTGTAGGTCAGCAGCGCAGCTGCGAAAAATAAAGTGCAAATAGAAATCTTTCCAGGTTGTCTTATATAGCCACCTCAATTTGAAACTATGTTCACAGTAAAACAACAAATCCCAATTCTTAAATTTAAGTAGTGACGCTGATCTTACAGGCAGCCAACATATGAACATTTAGAACACGTCAAGAATCATACTTTCAACGAAATATATTCAGAGTACCGTATGGATCAAAAAATAAAAATGGAAAAGATTGCAAAAGTGTTCAATTTGTTCCAGGCCGCCGGCAGGCTGGCGACTGGCGTCTCAGCTTCAGTTCCTTTGCATATATTCCGGAAAGACCGACTCCAGCATTACGTGATCCAGAAATATAAAAATGATTTTAAATAAAAGTAGATAGGTACTAGATACCCTCCATCAGAATTCAAAGAACTTTACCAACTGTCATTAATTCAAAATGTTGAGCATTCTCTCGTACATATTTCCCTGAACTGTCAAAAACACACATCCCGTAGGTAGCAGCGTTGTATGAAGGTTTATGGTTGATGGCGAGGTACTCAGCGCCTGATAAATGAGGCATTTAACCATTAAGGAGCGCGCCACAGGTGGCGACGAGATCAGCGCTAGATGCCACTCGAGGCTGAGGCGAAGCCGGGACCTTCATATTTATAGAAATTATTAATTAACATTTTCTATAACTAATTCTACAATCTTGGCGTAAGTTCTTAATGTTTCACTTCCAAATAGATCCCAATAAGATTGGATTTTAAATTAATAGCATCGTATTGTACTGTTAAAAGTTGGAGGTTAAATACAAAGCATTGCAGCTAACGGGTTTACTTTATAGAAACTTAAAAAAAGTACAGCAAGATAAAAACACGAATTTTCGACCAGATTGCGACATTTTTGGAACCACCCAGGGTGGCCTGGATTTGGAATTTATAAAGGCACCAAATTCCCAACATATCGACAGCATTTCAGCACATTTTCGTAGTAAAAGCTTGGGAACAGCGCAGTGGAAGTGCGAGCCTCCGACGCTCCGCCATGTTGGCGGAAGTTCTGGAAACGCGGGAAGCGTTACCGGCTTCCGCGCCGACGCACTTCCGGCCTGCACTCGTTATTACCAGCTGGTACAAGGCCCGAGGGCGAAGGGTTATTACTCGCTCTATAGTCTTTCGGATGACTTTAATGTGTTGGACCGACTTGAAGTATTTCCGTCAAGCGCGCGAAATATAAAGTAGGGATCGATTTTCCCTCCTGATTAAATTCAAGAGGGATGAAGAAAAAATACATGGGGAGAGAAAGCCGATAACCTAACATAATGACAGCATTTGGATAATCGTACATCTTTATCGCCTTATGAAGTGATTTAACAGGGCATGTCTCCTTGTACCTATTAAAACTGAAATAAAAGAATGTCGTAAAATGTTAGCTGCTTATCATGTTGTCGTAAAGGCAGCTGTTAAAGATAAGTGCTCGGTGCGGGGCAGCAGATGCTCTGTTACTTATATTTAAACATGTGATTTTATCCTAACTTTTCATTTGCTTTCAGAATATTTGAGATTTCTTAAAGATATTCTCGCAATTTGCACTGCCACAGGTTTTCGTATCCAGACTGGTTTTTCCAGAGAAGAATTCATTAAGGCCAAAACTAAATCTATCTAGTCTAGCGGGGTTGGCTTCCTGTTTAATCAGATGCAACTGAGTACCAATATCTATACATCTATAGACATAAATAAAATTGGAGTGTCTGTTTGTAATATTGAAATAACTGCTTTTTACTACATGCATATTAATATAAATACGGTACATATACCAAAATAACATTTTTTTTTACTTTTGGTCTGTCTGTCTGTCTTTTTGTCCGGGCTAATCTCTGAAATGGCTGGACCGATTTTGACGGGACTTTTTTGGCAGGTAGCTGCTGTAATAAGTAGTAACATATGCTACTTTTATTTTAGAAAAAATAAATTCAAAATCCTATAGTCCACGCGAACGAAGTCGCGGGCACAGCTAGTTTTACATATAACAAGGATCAAAATGCTTCACACATCCCGAAGTTGACAGAGTAGCACAACTTCAAGAAAAATTGAAAACCAACTGAAGAAAATGAGGAAGAATTTAGTTCTGTGTGCAACGAAGCAATGATCTCCAGCGCTTATGGCTGGCGCCGCGTCCTGCAGCCAGCGTCGGTCGCGCGTCGCCGGCAAGGATGCTAATTTATGTGCGATTGTTCTCCCGCGCGATATCGCCGTGATTTCCAACCGCGCCAAAAATAAATACACCGCGTTTAAAGAGTTCATTCCTTTTAATTTATATCCCGCCATTCGCGGGTGGATTAAAAAGCTCGTATTAAGTAAATACTTTTGTTCTGTTAGTTTTAAATTTAAATTGTGTTAATACTGAAACGTTTGCGGAATTAAAGTTGGAACGTGAGCGATGTAGTTTAATGATTTAAGGTTGCACTGGAATTTAGTTCTGGGAAAATGCAATCGTACGTTATCACTTTTGTGATTAAGGCTTTTTAAATACTTTCTTTTAATATTAATACAGCCTAAGATAATTATAATTTATCCCACTGATTAAAATACAGATTGGCAGCAACAGAAATGTAATTAAAATGACAAGAGCTCTCTCCAACTCAACCTAAATCCAAGAAATTCACGCACAAAATGAGACCTAATTACTTTGACGGCTCAATATTATCGTTGACCTTAATTTTGCTTCCAGTTCAAATTGCCCAGCGCTGGTGTTTATAAAGAAGTTTATATTTCTGGCAGAGCGGCGTGGGCTGGCGTGGCTCTCAGGTGGCCGAGATAAGGACAGTAATAGAGCACCTAATTTCCGAGTGTCGTTTCGCGCCAGACGCTCCCGTCGTGCTGCCTAGTTATATGCTCTAAGGAAGTTCTCTCAGGAAAGATAAGGTAGAGTAAACGTGATGGTAATAAGAGGTTGAGTAATTGTGAATAATAGACCTCAAGTTCATTGCTGGCATTAAATTAGTCCAAAAGATACGTTTTCTTGCTGCATAACAGTAAATACTTCATTTTGTTTGAAATAAAATTTTCAGTAGGACACCCAACGAAAGGAAATTCAACACGCTCGTTGAATAGTCATAAGTTGAAAGATAACGGGAAGGGTAATGTAGAAATAACTCACTTCAATAAATGAGAAATAAGTAGCGCTCGTTGCGTTACTCATATTGCACAGCCGTAATAATGTAAGGATGAGGAGTAATGGCGCCCGACGCGGGACCAGCGCTACGCTCTAGGACACTCTCATTATTTTCGTATTAAGGCCTTACATATAAATTTGTAAGGTAATTTTCAAGATTCAACCTTAACACATTATTTGTTATTGGAGCAAAAATGTTGAATAGGTAATTGGCGCCCAGTTGGGACTCGACTACCTTTTTATTGTCATGTACCTTCGCCCACACAACACATTTTAGTGGATACTATTATGTATGGTGATGATTTCAGTCAAATATGCAAAACATCTGTAGGTACAAACCTATTTAAATTTCGTAATGTCGTCCACCCACCAAAAAGGTTCAAAGTCAGGGTCGTAATTATTATCACAAAGGTCACGGCTGCAGACTTCCGCAGAGGCCCATTTTAGACTAAAAATATATTAAAATGTGGAAAATCCGCCGGATCCGTGTCCGGGAATCTGTGCCATTTGGTAGAGTTATCAGGTGGCAGTCGGAGATGTCAGCGTTATCTGCGTTATCTCTGTTTTCAATCCGCTCGAGTGCGGCCGAGTTATGATTTCGTTGTTCAGCTGGGGAGTGGTGGCCCTCACAGCGAATGTAGCGGAAATAAAAGTTAACAAGGATATTTATTACATAGGAGATGAATCTCACAATGCTCTAAGGACTTCGCACGTATGATGCGTGTTCAAGAGTTTTCTTTTTAAGAATACAAATGTTATATAACGTGCCTCGAAATGTTGGCTTTTAATTTATTTGACGACGAAACCTTTTGGCTACGTAGGTATGTCTATAACTTATGTGGTTTTTGATTACAGATGATACAGTTGTATTTGCAAAAGGTTTTTGTTCGAAATACTTCAGAATATTGAATCTTTGGTATGTGATTTAATGTTATGTTTACATCAGGTTATGGATATATGAATTTCGAGTCTGGATACGGTTTCGGGTATAAGAATAATGTCAGATGATTTAATATTTGTTTTGCAAATAGGTTTAATAAAAACCGCTCTAGTGCGAGTCAGACTCACCCATGAAGGGTTCCGTAGCAGCAATTAACATAATATTAAAGTTCTTGTAGTTCGTTGTAACTTTGATCGATGTTTTAATAATAGTGTATTTTTTTAGATTTATGACGTATTAAAAAAAACTATTTACTAGATTTGGTTCAAACCAATTTTCGTTGGCGGTTTGCATGATAATGTACATACATCATAATATTTTTTTTAGTTTTATCTTTCTCTTATTTTAGAAATTTACAGGGGAGGGGGGGGACACATTTTACAACTTTGGAAGTGTCTCTCGCGCAAACTTTTCAGAAACTTCAATATCATTATTGAAGACCTATTCATACATAACCCACACGTACGGGTTTGAAGAAAAAAAAAAAATTGAGTTTCTGTTCTATGTATGGGGACCCCCAAAATTAATTGTTTCTTTTTTTCTATTTTTGCGTGAAAATCTTAATGCGGTTTACAGAATACATCTACTCACGAAGTTTCATTAGTAAGTCTTCAAAGTTTCGGAAAAAAGTGGCTGTGACATATGGACAGACAGATAGACATGACGAATCTATAAGGGTTCCGTTTTTTGCCATTTGGCTACAGATCCCTAAAAACACTTTTACGCGTCAATTTTTTTTTTCGTCAGTTTAAACTAGATTATAGCCGGATTATATCATACCGGATAATATCATACCGGTTTCAGATACGACGGATTATCCGCTAGTTTCGGTTCCGGTTACGGAGTTTCATAACATCCCTGGTTTACATGACACGAGTACTGAATGCGACCGCGCCGCCGTCTCTCATACATTACACCGTCTGGTACAGACAGAGTGGTGAAACAATCTCGTAGACAACAAAATAAATTGCTGCGCGTCTCGTGGGGATTGTTTTTAAATTTCGTTACACAAACACCGGCTCTGTATCACACGCTATATGAGACAGAGATGCAAATATACACAGAGCAACATGTAAGAAAGAGAGATGGCATTTCTTTTGTAAATCACGTGTTGAGAGCGTCGGCGAGCGTAATTCGCATTACAATAGTTAGGCGACGGTGACGCCTCAAAGCCTTCATGACGGGGTGACGGGATGGGCGCTTTTCAATTTGTTTTTGATTCATACACATTGATGTTTCCAGTGATTTGCATTCTAAATGAATGAACATTTGATGAACAGACACGGCTTCCCCTTTTGTTTACAGCGATTTGTTTTTATTCTGATTTTTGTGCTCGTTAAAGTTAGATTAGCACTATGTTTCTATTTTACATTTGTTTTTGGTAAATAACGAAAGAAAAATTGAGATTTTATTTTACAAATTTCAGTCTACCCTTTCAAAGAGTAGATAAGTACTCGAATTTTAAATTCGTAGTAAAAGTCAATGACAGCGCGTCATAAGTTAATGAGATCGGGCTTCATTCTCGTCTGTCGGTAATTCGATCTGCGGTGAGACGGTGACGCTCCAAGTTCGCTCATCGATCACTAATTGAATAACTCATTTAATAGCTCGTCGCCACAGTGCAGAAAAATTAGTTGACTTACCAGTAACGTCACTTTTAAAACTTATTTCGAAAGCGAAATTGTATTATCAATTGAGATTTTTATTTTGTGTTTTTAATTGACGATATTAAACTGGCGAAAATTGATATTGGCAGTTGTAGATAAAAACTAACTTTACCCTTATTTCTCATAGGCACTATTACTAGGTTAGGAATATTGCAGTGTCAAATGATCAACATAATAATTGCTCTGTGCGATAAGATCGCAGAGCGATAAGGAGTACAATAGGCGTGGCTGGAAACACCTCACGGCGTCCATACCTTCTGTATGATGCAGGTCCTCACCGAACATGGTTAGTTCGGGAGGTTCCTGCACCGGATTCGTGCGGAAGTGACGCCTGGGTGGCCACTGTGCGTAATGCCCGGAGGACACGGTGGAGCACACAGTCGAGGTGTGCTCTACTTGGGCGGAGCATCGCCGTGCCCTCGTTGGGGCGATCGGTGGCGGAGACCTCTCACTCCGGGCCTCGGTTGAGACCATGCTCCGGAGCGAGAAGGAGTGGCAGGGGGTCGCCGATTTCTGCGAAGCAGTAATGCTCGCAAAGGAGGAGGCCGAACGCATCAGGTAACGGCGTTTTCGCCGCCACCGCCGCTGCCGGGATTCTGATCCCGATTTCCGGCCACCGTAGGCGCGGGCTTGCGGATAGTGAGCAATGGGTAGCTCGCTGTCCGGCCGCACCGTCCGGTAACTTTCCGGACCAAGCCCAAGTCGTCGTCGGCGCGCACTGTGCCCGCGCGCCTCAAGGAGTTGTCAGCAGCAGCAGGGACCCAGCCGGGTCGAAGCCTACTGGGGCCAGGGTTATCCCAAAGGGCGCTCGAGTATGAAGGCTAGAAGGAACGGGGTGGGTCTTTTAGTCAGTAAGAGTCTGACACTATCTCCCGCTCCGCCCAAGAGCGGGGGATGTCATTGGATGTTTTATCCCAACATAAAAAAAGACGTACAATAAAGAATATAATAAATAAATAATTTGTATACTTATAATATTCTAACAAATTGGTATGCTGTTTAAAATTGACTGTGACATAGTAAGAGTGCCAAAGTTAGATGAAGTTAGTAAAAACCACTGCGTCATAATATGGAGTTAAAAAAAAAAAGTTTTAAAGGACCCCTTTTCTTTATAGTTTGATTTATGAAAATCCTGAGGTTGTGAAGAATGATGTCAATGTTCCGAGAAAATGTCTTTTTCTTTCGTAACAGAAAATGCCTTGAAAAAAAATCTGAGAAGAAATACATACATCTCAAAAGTGTTATGTCTTCGAGAGTCCAAATACTGATCACAACGTAAAAATCCTAAAAGTAAACCCTTGACAACAGACGCCGCCGCCGCTCGAGTTCTGTGAGAAACTGAGAAGTGTTGGCACATGTAAGACAGGCCTCGACAATGTACCCACCTAACCTCAAACATTGAACAATAAGGATATTTTTATCAAGAAGACATTGTGTGATTGTACTCGAAAAGTTGCCTTTTAGACTTTAGCGGGTACACAAGTATTATAAAATGATAATACTGCTAGCTTGTTCATATATAAAAAGATATCCCAAACCAATATTACATAGAGTTAATATCATATGCTTGGCATCGTACTAAAAATATAAAGGTGAAAGTCTGTTTCTTTGTGTCATCTTTGAGTATTTGTTAATCTTTCAAATTCAAACGGCTGAACGGAATTAGATGAAAATTGGCAAACAGGTAGATAACGAAACAACATGATTTGATCCCGGTAGTACTTTCCTTTGAAATGTTTTTTACTTTCACGCGGCCGATGCCGCTGAATAAAAGACAATCCAAACAAATATTATAAAGAGGATATTGTTTACTTGTTTTTATCGAGCCTTATCAGGAGGAACATGGTACCCGACAGTTTGCCGTTTTTATGTAGGGGTATTTTCTTGCCTAATGTAAAAATATATTTATGGCTAGCTAGCTAATGCGCTTTTTATGTGGGACTGGCCGGTAGAACAGGACACGACCATGATAACCTAGTAGATCTGTCATCTGTGATCTGATCTGTGTGTAAGTCTGCAACATGTGTACTTTGGATTATTTTAAAAAGTTCCGCTCGAACTTTATACTATTCATCAAAAGCAATGAACACGAAATAAAATATGAGCGTCCGAATGAATCGATGCTGATTGCAAAACGTTTGATTAATTAAAGCGCCGCAGCAAATACAAGCATTTATTAACAAACTTTTAAATTACAAATGGTGACACAACCGCGCCGCTCCGTCTGCAGCAGTTTTGCATTTTTAAAGAACGGTGAATACTGTCAGCGTATGAAATCGTTTCCAAATAGTTCTACATTAAGAAGCTATCCATGTGGAAGAGTAATTGGTCGAAGGGATTCCGACTCACAAATACAACTGATACCTACACTTCTCTTACAGTTCCACGCTTCCGCATGCGTCAAATACCGCATTTTTTTTTTTTTTAATAACAATACTTAGTGCTTGACTGCGATCCCGCCTGATGGTAAGCAGTGATGCAATCGTTGATGGTGAGGCGCACTAGTTTATGAGGAGCCTATTCACTGTAGCCGTGAAGACACCCAAATTATAATCGATAGGGAAGACCGCAACAAGCAAATTTTGTTTTTAAAGATTATTTTAAAAACAAAATTGTCTAGGGGCTAAATAGCTAGGTATGCGGTAAGTACCTACCTACATTTCTACCATCACATGATTAATTAATTTTAATTATCCCCCATTTTATTGAAGCGCAAAAGTATATCTAAAGTCGTCTATCATCATTACCGGTCATCGGACTTCCATTTACCTGCCCTCAATGGAGTGCTAATGTAAAATTGAAAAGGGCCCATCAATAAAAGTGACAATTTCAATCTATTATAGGCGACATTTAAGCCCATAACTCGACGGAACCCATCGTCGTATATTAGGCGAGGGCTCTTGAACGAGAAAATAGCCATAAAAAGTATTTAGATCGCATCCATATATCTTGACTAGGATGCTGTGACTTACGGGGTGTGTGTGTTAAGTGCATAGAAATACAATCTTTGATGTACATATTTACATTATTTTTTCATGAAGGCCACTTCTAGGCGGATATTTATAAACTTGGAAGTTTAGTTTCTTTTTATTATCATAGATAAAACCTTGAAAGTTTGGACCCAGTCGGTGGCCGTATATAATCTCAAACTTTTTAAGTGTTAACACTTTTTTCTTCTTCTGCCCGTGTCCTGTTCACATTATGAGGTGTATAGCCAATTAGCCATAAAGCATATATACACTTCTACACTAATATTTATTTGTAGGAGGTAATCTCTGAAATTACTGGTCCGATTGCTAATTTTTTTTCACCGATAGAAAGCTGCTTTATTGCGAGTGACATAGGCTATATTTTATGTATGCGGGCGAAGCTGCGGGCAAAAGTTAGTAAGTAATAAATAAGCGACGACAGAAGACGCTAATTTGCCCGGTTCAGCCAATCTGAAACTTGCGGAACTATATCAGAATATCAAATATAATGTATCGTTTGACATGCAACCGGCTCAAAGTAAAAGACAATCATCACAACAATTATTTAGAATTCATACTTTTTAAGTAAACAGTATTCCTACAGTTTGTCAAAGCATTCGTCATCTCCGTGTCTCATGTAAACAGTCGCCGCCCGCAACTTACACTCGTGGGTGCAGCGGAGCTCTTTCGCATTTATTACGCATGCTCTATTTATTACGCTTACGTATTTATAAAGGCAGTTGAATATTCCGATTGCCTTGTTTGAATACTACAAATTACTGTTTCAATATATTGGTGAAATATCTCTTTAAGCAGTAATTGGAAGTTCGTTTGTATAATGCGGGGAAAAGTGGGATTTTCTCTGTATATTGGTAAACAGATCTTTACCAGTTCGGAGAATAATGAAAGTTTTATAAAGTAGTTAAGAGTAATCGCTTTGCGTGATGAGACCGAGGTTTAAATAAGTCATGTATTTTATTCACCGATAAATTTTTGAGAAATTAGTATATTAGAGGGAAAACTCCCTCTAATATACTAATTTCTCAAAAATTTTAGATAGTGGCCCGAGACTGGAAAATTGAATGGGAATCGTTTGTCTTGTGAAAAAAAAATGATGAAACGCATGCTAGTAAAAGAGTTATGAGTAGGTACAGTAGGCCAGAGTAAAGTTGGATGCATTGTCTATGAAATGATATGAAAGAAATGGAAGTTAGTGATATCGGTGGCAAGAAAAAATACTTACATTGAAAAAAAAAACGTGTTGCGCCGACCCTAAATAAAACGAAACAAGGGTACGGACGGATAGATTGGAGGATGATTATAAATTTTCATTTAAAACACAAAATTATTATCAGTATGTATAATATTTGTGTTTTAAATATATATCAGTAGAGTAACTATATCATCTGAAACCCTTGGCAAATTCACTGAATGGTTCCTTAAAAAAATCGTCATGATGTAGTTTAATTTTACGTAAAATAGGTTGGGTTACTTATTCTGAGCCCGCGGCCTCCCGGACCAGGGGCCCCATTAGACCGGAGGCCCGAGCCATTTTGCAAGCCTTGCCACTCTATAGTTCCACCGTTGTATGATCTTTTGTAGTTATTTGACTCAAAGGACCAATATCTTTAGTTTGCAAAAATTCATCAATATCTGATGACCGACAAACTGCACGTCCGCACCTGACACACGGCCGGACGCGGCCCGGCTCCGCGCCGACCGCGCCGTCGATGGGACGGCCAATATTTGCGCATTGAGTTAACCCTCTCACGGCTCCTACTGGTCACCAAATTGATTTTGTAGCAACCAACGATATTTAATATATGCTAGTGAGTTCCTCCTTTTTTTTTATAAATAAAGAAAGAAAAACGTTTAATCGTACCCCACACATACAGTAGAATTAAAATCCAGTAGAATTAAGTTTGAAAAAAAAAACTACTAGTAAGTACTACTACTTTTTGTGTTCTATTCTATTCTGTGCAAGGTCAAAAAGTCGCCTAACTCAGCATATGCTTCGATATAAAAAACGATAATTAACGCAGCGCTGGTATTCTGTTAGGGCACGGAGGTTAAATAAACCATACTGTCATATATCAGAATAATAAAAGAATTTGTAGTAAACAGTCAGCAATCGCCTCGTATAATTATTTATTTGGGGCTCATGGTGTTTTCTACCAAAACTAATTCCCTGTTTACTCACTGCCTGCACCCAACAATAACAGAGAGTAAGTTTAAGCCGAGACCTGATAAGGAACAAAAGGACCTATCCGCCCAAAGTAACAGTTTATTACGTGGCGATTACGTGAGGTCCGAGATAAGCCAGGCCCTAAGGTCTGCATAAATTACAGACACTTTTCTACCACATAAATCGTAAGGTCTTACACTAATACCTATTTTGTTTTGGTGATAAATTGACGACGAAAGAAAGAATTATAAATATTCGTTCATGAATTTTTTTTTGGTTCTATTAATTGTTTGCTTAGCTCTGAAGTTGAATTTATGACCTGAAATTTAAAAGATAAAAATTTAATTTAAGTAGCAACTTTAATGTTTGCTGTAATTCTCACAGCCTTAAAAACACAATAGCAAAAAATATTCCACAATGAATTATCATAACAACTATTTATATTTTTATAAGATCCAAAATATCAAATATAGGTAAACACTAAAATCTACACACACATCTAAGACTAAGAAAAAATATAGAAGATCACACATAAAATCTACTAAACACACACTAACACAGAAATATTACAAAAGTATCCCAAACTACAGAAACAGAGGAAGCTTGAAATGGAACTCATTTGTATGGAAATATAAAACTAACAGACAAAAGTGCTGAGGTCCGGGAGTTGGACAAACCCGCGGGTTCTGAATATATGTGCAGCGCAGCTGCCCAACCGCCATATTGAATTATTCCAACCGTGTCAAGTTCGATTTTTTTTTCATCAAATGAAATTAGAACTCAAACAAAACTGTTTTGTCGGCCCTTCATTTTCATTTCCACTAAAATCGTCAACAACATTATGAAGAATCTAGACGAAAAACAGTTTCATTTGTCACAATATACTAGTTAAACATTTTATAATAAATTGAATTTAAAGAGCAAAACCAGACATGAAAATTAAAATAAAGTAACAGCAAGACAGAACAAATGCAGAATAAACAAAATCGCATCGCAGAAGTATAACCCAATACAAAGTACAGTGAACAACGCAAGTACAAAGGCGGGCAAAAAAAGAAAAGAACACAAACAGGGTCCTAGAAGCGCCCTCTACCGACGTACCTTTGAAGCGAATCTTTTTAAGGAATTGCTTTGGTAGGCGAGGCTTCATGCGCCCCGTCCGTCCTGAAAACACACGCCAACGCTCTAATATCAAACTTTATAATAGTCGCTTATTTTGATGTTTTACCTAATAAGACTAAGTGGGCTTTTGGGCCAAATGTTTTGTTAAAAGCAATCTGTTCAATCTTTTCCACATCAAAAAGTAGCTTGGTCTTCCCTACTTCGCGAAAATATGTGATCATCTTATACTTTTAATGTTCACGTCAACATTTTTCACGAAAGATTACATTAACACAAAGCCAAGAGCTTTGATAAAACCACAACGTTTTAATAAAACCATAATGTTACATTTATTTCTATAAATAAGTATTATACGCAGAGCTGTCAGGAACATTAGATTGCTGAAAACATAAAAAAAAAATAAACACAAAAGCTCGTAGCTTTTTCCCTTTTGTAAATATTACCTTTGAGTAGGTATTTTGTGATTCAAAACATACGTTAAACAAAATGGCGGATTAAAAATGACACCAGGAATTAAGACGTCAACTGGTGGAGATTAAAGAGTAATGCCTTAAGCCGTTGGCATCGGAAGACAATTTAATTTTAATCTAATCGAGCCGAGTCGCGAGATCGAATGCGCCTCGTGATAATCCAGGAATTAAAGATGGCATTGACTTGAGCCGTTGTTTACGTTATTTTGATTTTATTTGTAGCATTGAGCTCTTGATTTCTCTTCTTGTTACAATTTGTTCTCCGTATGCATTTTAAACCAAGCTAGCTTTTTAGGTTGTTATTTCTTAATTAACTACTTATTCTGTTAGAACTTTGCAAAAGGTACCTATTTAAGAACTTAAAACGCTGTAGGAAAAGCGTTTCTGTTAAGTATTCACGAAGCTCGTTGGATATCCTCAGTTTTACAATCTTCGTATTGCTCAAATGGATGTAAAACATTTTAGGGGTAATCCAACCTTTGTTGCAGCTCTTAATAATCCAGAAGGAGCGTAAAATCCTAGTTTTACGTGAAACCCGATGATCCTACTTAATATTTAGAAGTGAGCCCTGACACGCACCGAGCGACGTGCCGAGACAAATTTTAATATAATTACACAATTTCATAAGCAATTTCCGTGAAAATTGAATTTATTTTTGCTTCGTCAACGTAACTTTATAATTTTGTGTTCCATGGCAGCATTATGAGAATAAAAGGACCAAACGCGATTTGATAAAGCGTAGGTAGCGTGTTAACAAGGGATATAAATATTTGTGAAACAATGTTTTCATTAAAATATTTTGCAATTTCAGCTGCTAACATTTTTATATTGAATATTTGCCTTTTTACCTTCAGTAACTACTTTATCAAATACATTCAGTACCGGAGCTTTAATGTAGATGTAGAAAAAATATGCTTACGAACCTCTTCGTCGGGAATCGGATTACGAGCCGTTCGGTAATAGCAACAATTTTCCGACGTATTTCCATGTATTCTTCAATTCATATGGTTTCTTTTTCTTCGCAAAAACTTGCCAGTATAAGTCCCGTAACAACAGTGGCATACTAAGCTCGTATATGTACGTTGTCGGTTTCTCGGTCTGTTCGATTATCTGTCATGCCTTCTATAACAGGTAAGTTTTCAACAAGCTATGCCACCATTTTGTCTTTCAAACTCTTCGCGTTGCGACACGAAAATGAAATCAAATAGCACTTAATAATGAACAGCAACTTTTTCTTTAGAAATCTTCACAATAGCTACAGTCTGCAGATTAACTCGGCACAAAGTCTGCGAAGAATGCCATCCTGCTTAATTAATAAGCAAATAATTAAGCATTCAAATCCTTGCGTTAAGGCGGAATGGTATCGTTCAATATTAACGACGCCGTCGAATTAGCCGCGTCTTCTCGCTCCATAATAATGCTATAATCTTCTCTCGTTTTCAGATGTGAATTGTATGAATACGTATGATGCCAGCTATTGTTGTTCCACATTGTTGAATATTCATTGTCAATTGCAGATATTTACCTAGAACTCCTTAAGGAAGGCTCTATAATAATCGTTTTTGAGATTCAGGGAAACTATCAGTTTCATTAGACTTGTGTAAATCCATTCAAATATTGTATCCAAAATATTCCACTGTCACAGTCGTCTATGTGTATCCAGCAAGTGCTAAATAAAGATCGGTTCGAAAGCCTAACATTAAAATAATATAGTACATAATCCTGCCTGGATGGTCTGCAACGCATCTTAAACACTATTAATGGAAATACATATTTTACGTAATATCTTAATTTATGAGAAGCTTCTATTTTGATGAAAATTTTCAGGTTTATTTCTGCAAACCTAAACAGTTTAAAATGATCACAATAGAAGTGAAATATCAGCAAGTTGTGAATGTTTCTGTACAACAGTAATATTATGTTCACGCCGCGTAACTTAGAACCAGAAAATTAGTACTTCAAACAATCCAGAATATTCTGGAAACCTTCCATTTGGCTGTCGCTGTCAGAAATTGTAAATAAAATGAATATTAAAGCACACGATATTTACATACTCGCCGTAGCTAGTCCTTTAAATTATTTGACCGTAAACTGTGACTCTCTGGCGCGTACCTGAAACAAAATTGAAAATAACATTAGTTGACAGTCGGACCAGCACATATTTTAATATATTTGTAAAATAAAACAATATGATATAAACTACTTTTTGTTATGTAAATTACGCAGTGTTGAATTTCATGAATTTATCTTAGAATTTGTTGACTAAAATAATAACTGTTGAATAATATAAAAATAAATGTTTTGATTCCATATTTGCAGCAGATAATGATATCTTTCAATTACGAACAAAGTCCTCCTAACAATACGTAGACAGTGGAAGTCACAAAAGTGCAACAAGACGCAATATGACGACACTCGACTCGTCTCGAGCTGCCCGCAATTTGAGAGCAGTCATAATACCGACCCGGAGGACCAAATTACACTTTTGATGCCAAGGAATATTTTCACTGCCACTTTAGTGACGTATATAACATGAAGTTATCTATTTAATAGAACTGCGAATATTATAACCAAGATTAATTTAAGAGTTATTGCAGATAAAAATTGAACTTTTGTATCATCTTATCCTATTAAAATTATAAAATCTAGTTTATGGATGTTCGTAAATCAATTATGCATTGATTTAAGGGCTTCAAGGGTTTCGATGTAGCTAGAAACATGTACGGGAAGATTGTAACTTGGATTAGGACATATAATTATACGTAATAATTACTTTTTACCCACTTTCACGCAAGCGAAGCATTGACAAGACCTGTTATTCTGTGCTAATTCTTTCAAATACACATCCAGGGAACATTAAAAAAAAAACAACGTTCCCGCTAGCCTCCTAAATAACGCACATAAAGCACAGAATGATAATAACGAACGACATCACGACGACGATAAAGAGGGCTGAGCAGATCAGTCTCCGTTCGAAGTTTCCGCAACATTAGCTCCGGAAGAGGCGCTTTATGTTGCCGCAGTTCTAAACAAATATCGATGGAGACGATGCTGACAAACAGCGTAGTTGAATTTATGTGTCAATACATTTTAACTTCACCATAGCGTAACTGGTTTGATTCGTACGAAAAGATCGAAGTGCAATGATATTATATTTATTAGAATATCATTGCCAAAGTGTCTATGAAATCATAAAAACTGCAAGGGTGTTAATTACTGTTTATTAAAAACCACTTAATTAAGATCTTTTTTTTTCCATAATAAGGAGTTTTATCAATTTCTTATAGCTAAACGAAAAAATATACAAGTTATTTCAAAAGTTTATCCTAAAATTTATCCGTCGGAAATGTCCTTTCATTAAATTTTTTCGACTTTTTGCCTCCAATGGGTGCTAAATAACATAAGCCTACATAGGTCCGATTTAACCGCAAGTGGAACTAAGTAAGGTACATATATACTTAGTTCTAAGTGACCCCTCCAGACTTGGACCATATTGCTAGGTATTGAAGCTATCATGACTATTTTATGATATAACAAAAACAACATTTCGGATTTTCTCAGAAAAAGGGTAATCTGCTTTATGTTTAAAATTATTTTTCAGGGAAAAACATTTTCTATGTAGATTGCTCGGTTGTCCGACGCTTAAATATTTTACTAAAAGAAAGATGATGGAACAAGGAGAGGTCTTTTTTAGACTTCATTAGGATTGTCATTCTTAGATATACTGGAGATCATGGAATGTTTAGGTTACTGACTAGAAAACCTGTGTAAGAAACTGAGTGGCACAGAGAAATAAGACTAGACGGTCAGTTTCATATTTAGATAGTCTTTAGCTTTACGCGCAGTTAGAATCCGAAAAGTCTTACCCAGTCAGCTAGTGTTTGAGCTCAGACAACAGTTAATTTTAACGTCATAAAGTACAGGAAAAAAAGCTCACCATCTGCCACAGACGATGAGTACATCAACAACTGGAAGTCCACAAGACAAAGCGACTCCAATGAACATCCAGTAAAGCTAATACATTCACAAATCGGCAGCAACGAACATGTTATCGAAAGGTCCAACCACACTAATGAATTGGGTACCGAAATCCACTTTAAATTCTATTGGAAAATTCCGAGTTTCCCGAGATTCGGCGCTTTTTTGCTAAAAAAGGGTACGTTTTATCAATTCGGGACTGGCGAGCCGTTCTAATTATATTATGTAGATTGCTCTGTGCTTGTAAACGACCTAGCGTAGGCTTCTACACTGCTGTTGGCTTTCCCTTACCTGTCAATATCAGTCGTTTTGATTTGGAACTAGTTTAGGTTTGGTTTTTTATTTAATTTTGTCCAAGAACGTTTCAAGAATTATCTATTTGTAATGAATACCTACCTACTGAAAATATAAACTACGAGATGTTGTAAGAACTGTTACTATAAGAACCTGGATTCATTTCAATCATTTTAAATTTCAACTAATATTATAAATGGTTTCTAGAAGTTCTCATTAGATCACGAAAATACTTTTACTGGTAGAAAGCTAATCTCGCTGAAAAGTTTTTATTTAGCTTGGAAATTGAACTGTTGCTATGAGATAAACCACACGAACCAAGTTTGTGTTACATCAGTATTCTCAATTATTAACAAAGCAATAACAATGTCTACCCAATTTCCTGTGACCGGAATCCTTTCAGACGTCTATTACTGCTTTCACCTAAGCAATCGACACCTGTCTATAACATCGACACGTTTATCCCAAAGTAAGCTAAACTATCTCATCAGCATATCTGCATAAATCCGTGGCCGCACTCCAGGCGTATTCTCGGCATCGCATTTTAAAATAGGAACGCGTTGTATGCGAGGCCGCCTTGCCTCGAGCCTCGTGAGGCGGTGACGTCACACGCGAGAGAGTGCAATTACTAGCACGCTTGTTCCACAGCCACGCCACGGCTACGCTACGTCCATGAGACGAGCGAGTCGCCATTATGCAACAAATTTGTTGACTCGCTTCAAATATTTCAAATAACTGTTCGTATTTTATATCTAGAATATCCAGTACAGAATATTTAGAGTTGTAATAGTTGAATACAGGTATCAAATATCTTCAAGTCTAAACAAAGTTGTAAGTCCTGAAAGAATTGAAGAAAGCAAGCAAAGTTGTTAACGACGATCAATATCTGTTTCGGATGATAAGGTAGTAAGCCATACAAATATTAGCAAAATTTAAAAACATGTGCATTTTGTCATCATCATTATTTCAGCCGAAAAACGCCCACTGTTGGACATAGGCCTCCCCCTAGTGTCGCTGCAATGTACGGTCCCGTGCGTCTCTCCATCGTATTCCCGCAAGCTTTATCAGGTCATCGGTCCTACTTGTAGGTCTTCTAATGCTGCGTCTTCTAAATTACTTACGGTACTAAAATTTGATGACTTTTTTTTTCGATATTTTTGATTTTTATATTAGTAGTCATATTAGATATTTCCTATACCATAAAGTATTTAAAAATACTATATCGGATATACTTTATTGTAGTTCCATAAACCATAAAATAAGATACCTATTTCAATCGCAAAGCGCCATTATGTTTACGTACTGTTATATTACGTTGCCGTAACTTCCCTCGCATATACATACATTATTACTGTGACCCTAAATAATGTATGCAACATTTTAGAGTGATATCTACATAGCGTAAATGTTACGTGGCTGTACCATAAGCGAGAGCTTTCAGATCAGTTTAATCATTCGTAGCTTTACGATAATGATAACATTGAACTGAATAGTTAACTAGACTAGTATGGTGATACTTACAAGCCATTTGTTACCATTAACGCGTTCAGTACGGTACGAGGTCTAATATGCCCCGTATGTGTCTTCCTTGCGGTGCGGTTAAGGAAAATATAGTCTTCTTTGCCATGCGGAAGCCGTAACTTTAATTTGGTTTAGTTTAGGAAAGAGATGCATATATGTCTAAGTTACCATCATCATCATCATCATTTTAGCCGAAAGACGTACATTGTTGGACATAGGTCCCCCAAGTGTTGATACAATAACCAGTCGTTGTTGCCTTATTAAAACGAATACAATTGTGTATTTACTTTAATACGGAGTTTCTTTTGCCTCGAACCGCACTGATGAAATAATATGCTTTTTTTATTTATCCAAAAAAAAAACCTTTCAGATTCTTAAACGTACGAGGTCTAATAAGCCCCTTGGCGCCATAAAGTTAGTTTTCTTAAACGCTCTGTACTGCAGGAATGGAAATAATATAAAAATGAATGTCAACATGTTGATCTCTATCAACACGTTACTAAAAATTTAAAGCTTTATTGCAGAAAAAATTCCATACAATAAATAAAGAGAAAACCAAATCTGACACTGATGCAGCGTTTCTGTTATCAATATTTTAGTCAAAAGCCTGTATTCACTAGGCATATAAGTAAGGTGTGTAAAAATATTAGTTTTCCCAGTTTAGAAACATTACTTAAACATAAACGGAAACCAAACAAAAAAATAAATGCCTGCATTTTGTCTCTTCATGCTAAATAGCACAAAATGACCAGTTTTAAACTAAAAACACAGGACTGGGCATTCGCAATAATTAGCATCGTCGCCGGTGCCTCGACGAGAGCTATTTACATTTTTATGAGAGTGCACCGAACGCCATCTAAATGAAACGCGACGATGGACAGAGAACATAAAGACATAATACCTGCTGCCATATTACAATATTTTCCTCACAAACCATTATATTAATCTGGTTAGAAATGTCTTGATTGCAGACACCTATTGTCTGCTAAGAGACTTAATTAGTGCGGGAAACGAGAAGTTTCAGACTGCCGTTTCTGTCATGAAAGGATTGTTCTTTTCAACATTACTTACTTGTTTTAGAATCTTCGAGGTAAGTCTTAAAGAGAATAGTGTTGAATGTGAAGAAGTAGCAGTAAAAAAGTTAATCGAATCCAAATAAATGGTCCTTTTAATTAAACCACAGTTTATGTAGGTCCATCGATGCCTACAAATAGGTTTCAAGAAAAGTCACAAACTTATTCTCTTTGAAATAGCACAAATAGCAAATTTCCCGTGTAAGCTTCGTGGAAAGCAATCGCTGGCTCGTCCCGCGAGGCGAGGCGTCTATAATTGAGCCGTACGTCGAGACTGGCCGATATCACTGCTATTATATGACGGAATGGCTTCCTCAAGCCTGAGTTTTCCGGGACTTTGGATGGAAGGACCAGTAATTTGGTTTGGTCTTTCGATACGGATTGGTTTTTGATGACTATAATATCAAATGTTATACGGTTTAGTATAAGGGTTTTTAAGTTATATACAAATAAATAAATGACAAAATAATAAGCATTAAACAAAAATATTAAAATTATCCTTAAAACACGTACAGTTTTGAATTTCATGTGCCAGTCACAAAACTATTCTGTTTTTCCAAGCCGACATTTAGATTGATGTTAAACTGGTTGGCTTTGCGAGTGGAGCATCGAGATGGCAAAAAATTGGCAATTGCATATGACGAGAAATACTGACTAAGCTTTATTTATCTATAGTAATATTTTACAGCAAATCTGGCCAGAGATGCCCTAGACAGAGAGATTTGGAAGGAGAAAGGAGGCCTTTGCCCAGCCGTAAGACATAATATAGGCTATAAAAAATAATACACAGAGAAAAAACCTCCTAATTAAAAAAGCAAAAATTCAAAATGGTTTTCTTTATCACAGGCCAAAATGGGCACATATAAAAAGCTACACACTTAATCTCTGAGCATCCCTGGCTACTAGTCTGTCTAAATTTCTAAAAAATCAAACAACTTGGATAATTATTAGGGTAAAATGAAATCTAATGTAATCGAACACTGGTTCTATAATCAAGGTTGATTAAGATATCTTGATCACTGTTCACTATTAGAAGAACCGTATAAAAAGTATCGAATATAAGTATTTTTTAAATGATTTAATATTCAAAAATTCCCAAGCCGTTTGACTTTTTAGACAGCCTATATCTGAAATAAATTTTAATTCCTATTACTAATCTCAAAAAAATGCTCTGTTTGTAGTTATAGGCCACCGTTTGAGAGCGATACTGTAGAAAAAAGCGCGTACAAATTAATTATACCTTTGTCCCACCTTTCCGAACATACGTCCTCGTTCGTGAAATTAAAGTATCACGTCTAGAGACACATTCTACTGACGTTAATAACATTAAAGGTGCTCTAGAGTATAAAAGCAGATTGCTTGTGCGATATAGCAGTGTTAGAAGCGCGTTATAGGCGCGCTACAAGCCTTTACTGATATTTCTTACTATGTAATAGGATCTTAAGCCAGGGGTTTAACATAGTCTTCAGGGTTATGGGCCTCTTATAAAAGTGAATTGATCTCTATGTGTGGTCGTATATCGCTACCTTCACGTGTGGTCCTTAGTGCCGTTAAAGTGGTTGGATGGGTACCCAGGTGCGCACTTAGTTTTCCCGGTTTCAAGGCTTTTATATTGCGGTAATGGAGAACATAATTTAGGTTCAGTAAATCTGTCCTATTGAGCGTAAAAACATTAAGACCTAAGACGGCCGTTAGTGAAGGTTGGCGCAGGGGTTGAGCGATTGGCTACTGCTTTGCGTGTCGCCTGTTCGAGTCCCGCACGAAACAAATATTTGTATGGACGCAATCCACTAAACCGCACTAGGCCTGCGTGGGGGATTACTCTTCATTCCCCCTCCTCGAGAGGCCTACGTCTCAGCATTGGGAACATTATAAGGCTGATTATACTGCAGATAGTAGTTCTGGGGTCTAGGAGTCGTGTGTACTGGGTGAGTTTACATGTTTGTCAACGAACTTACAATACAGAAGTAATTCCGACTGCGGGGCTATATTTTTTTTTAAAAGGGGCCTCCCTTTCCTATGCTCAGGAGTAGGCAAAGTTGATCGGTAAATAGTATCTACACATTACCGAGCGAGGATACCTGTCATGAGATATGAAGTTCGAAAAGGGAGTGACCATTATTTTGCGAAACTGTCAAAGTCGTAAAGATTTTCAAACAAAACGCATAAGACTAAGCAACTCACTCATGGAAATAGTAACCAATTTCAGCACCTTTTTCTCGATACAACAGACAAACAGCAGTCACGTAAACGTTATGGAATCACGTGGTAGTCTGTCTCCCCAAGACAGATGGGAGTGGAACAAAGCCGACAATCAAACTACCCGCCGCTAAGACAGTAACACAACTGTTAATAAAATCGAGTGTGATTTTAATTAATATAAACTAATGATTGACTGCACCTGATGGTAAGTAGTAAAACAATCATTGATGGTGAGGCGCACTATTTTATTATAAACGGATTCACTCTAGCCTTGGAGATATCCCAATTATAATCAGATGGGAAGACCACAGCAGGCAAATTTTCCCAGTCCTGCGATGTACGCTGTACAACGAGACGAAACGCTTGGTCCGGACCGTAGAGGTTTCAATAACGTAACGGTGGATACACGCCTTTCGTCGGGTGGTCCAAAGGTGGAAATAAGACGGTGGATGATGATGATGATAGCGGAAAGGTTTCATGTGTTCACAATATTTGTACCTTTTTTTTATAATTTATAGGCTCTCGTTTGACCACCATCTTACCTGATGGTGCAAGCGTATAGAAAGAATAGTGGAAATAAAATTAAAGTTATTTTGAAACCATTATTTAAGAAGACACTCAATGACAGCATCGCCCAGGATGCTCTGGAACTAAAGATAGATGACCAAATGTAGGTGCAACCACATAGCAAGTGAAGGCTTGTATATTTGTTGTAGCAGATAAACCAGCAGGCAACATGCCACTATGTTACCCAGAGCATGCCTTCCTGACGTAGTGTGCTTCCACGCAGTTTGGTCGTGTCGTGTGTGAGCCCAAGAATTATGTCCGTCGGCTTACATTATAAACATTGGAGATACAGTAGTAAATAGCTGAATAGTGGGCTTTAAATACTACTACTGTATTGTATTGATAAGAACTTAGATGGCCTTTTTTAGCAGTGGACTGATATAGATAGTCAAATTAGTGGCCAGTCATAAAAGAAAAAGATCGTCAAGTAACGAAATCAATCGGAAAGGACTTTGCTCTAGTGACTGAAAGAAAGAAAAATAATGTATTGCGGGATATGACAACCAATCTTCTGAATATAATATTATATTGTAAAGCTAGAACTACACTACGCACACGTGAGTCACACACGCCGATCTGATCTCTATACATTTTACATGGAAACTAGACTTGTAGAGCTACAGTAGATCCACGCCACGCGACGTCGTTCTACGTACAAATCAGGTGTAGTCCACGTGTGCGTCGGTCAAATGTAGATTTAGCTTTAAAAAACCAAATGAAAGTAAAATATTTTGCAAGAATTATATTAGTAGGTACACTTCAGATGTTTGTAATTTATTATACCTTCATCTGAAAAAAAAATAAAAACTTTATAAGCAAAATAATGTTTATCTATAATATAAAGTGAAATACTTATTGTTTCTTGTCCTTTCAATATGGAAAGTACATCTAAAGCATCTAATTGAGTGTGAAACTGTCTCGCCAGCAGATAGGGTTGGGCAAAAATATAACCTGAACAATATTTATGGTGTTATGGGTAAATATCGAAAATGCCGAGTTTAACATATTCTATGGGGAGGAGAATGTATAGCCCGTGTTATGGCGGCGAGTGAATGATGGTGTATTTGATGCTATCTTTAATTATATCAACCGGGCACAGATAAAATTGAATTGTAATAAAAAATATTTATTTTGATGTAAAAATGGTCTTGGTGTAATTTTAACTTATACCTAAATTACATTTTACAGTCAATTTACGTATAAACCCCTCACAGCTAGGCTTCCTCTCTATTTCCCTCAGTTGACAGCCAATCTCTTTGATATGACATAAACGTTCTTCTAACATATTATAAAATAAGTCGCATGTGTCTCAAACATATATCGCGTTTCCATCAGTTTAAAAGTCACACAGAATATTAATTACCGTCGCATGCGGGAGACGTGCCAGTCTATATCTTTGTGACTCTTTATTATAAACTTTGTTTAATTTCTCAAAGTAACTAAAACATACAAATTAAACCTTACAACTAACTTACAAAATTGTGAGTATGATCGGTTAACGACCGCCGTGTTAAATCAAGTAATGAACCAAGTATTAATGCCTAGCAATAAGTCGATATCTCTTAGAGCAACTGAGGAAAGACTTAACTAAGGCAAGTCGTTAAAATAAAAACAATACAAAAGTCGTTAAAATAAAAGCTTGAGTAACCACGCTTAGAAGATTCGACACAGGAATGTTTGAATGGCAGGACAGAGTGCTCAGATACGAATTATGAATCTTTAAAAAAAGTTATGGATATTTTATGAGTGAAACGTATACCATTAGCAATTTCTTATAGTTTTTAAAAGAAAATATTTCCTGCCATAAAATCTGCACGCAGAGTCGACAAAACATGTAACAATATTGAAATCTCCTTTATTTCTTTGCGTACATAAAAGAAATCTCAAACAAGTGCCCAGATTTTTTGCCTCGAATTGATCGTAGCAATCCTAAGCTAAATCCATGTAGATTTACGAAACTACAAAGGCAATAACACACAGGATTTCAATAGAGCACTCAAAGAACTCAGGTGCCAAAGGCTTTGCAGGAAGGCAAAATAAACCCATTTTTATAGAAAGAAAGAAAGAAAAACTTCGTCTACAATCCTAAGATCGTATTTAAGGAAAGTTCACAACTTCAATAATCCGTTCTAAGCAAATCCTTTATTGTTGCCCGTGTCAGTCCGCAAGAAACACTTTAATTGGTTCACCCTGTTAAGAATTAAGTGTGCTCCGTCGGACATACTTCGGCAAACTGCGTGGAACTTCGGCCAACTTCGGAAACGAGTTCGAAACTTGCTGGATTTAAAATATTTGCGCTATCTAGTGAACTATTCCCACACTATCACCGTTTTTCCCCGTGTCCCCTACATAAATATAAAATGCAACGTTTCTCTCCAGGGCTGGGCATTGATGGCAGTTTTATACAGTTTTATCTAAGTCGCCATCTTCGTTTTAATAAAATTGGTTGAGAAGTGGCGAGCCAATCAGATTGCATAGGAACGGAAGAGGTGTCGAGACTCGAGTGCTAATCAAAATGTCGAATAATAATGGAAAGTTAAGCATTCGATATTAAATTGATTTCGGATCGAGTCGTGAGATCGTGACTCATTTCATCACATTATGATTTTATAATAATTATATTTGGTTTGGAATAAAATAACCTTGAGAGTGACAGTCACCATTGTCACCCCAACCCTGCAGCGGCTGAAACCAAACAAGCACTTAAGATTATTTTGTGATGCGTCATTTCCTTACGTTAAATAACGTGTAACAGGGACCCTAATAATTGCCAAGAGACAAAGGCAAGGATATAATAATATCAAGAAAGCAGTTAAATAATAGATAATAATAATAACGAGAAAGCGGGCTGCCTTAACAGAAAAACTGGCATTAACACTGAAACTAAGAAATGGCACCAAAAACTGAAGAAAAAAGTGAACATTTGAACCGTTTAGAAAGTGAGCAGTACTCGTAATTCACGTAAAATCTCGGCCCGTCCGATCGGCTGATACATTCGATCCGTAAACGATAAACAACAAAGCAGTTTCATTAGGATTCGACCCGCGCGGCCGACGCAACCAAAGGGTTTCTCATTGAAATTCTCGGTGCTGTGTTTACACACGCAAGTGTACTGGAATAGCAGCTACTAATTAGATAACTTGTCAAGTAGATTGAAATGTTCGAATAAGTAATTAAATAGAAGATAATACTTTAACTGTTATTCATTCTCAATACAAAATTATACATATATCTTGATTCAATTTCCGAACACCAACCATTGAGCAAAGTGCCAACAAATCCTGTTGAAAATTCTAACTGTGCCACATTTTCTAACGCTATATACTAGCGTGCTAGCGGGAAAGTACCGTAGATTATCTAGTAATGCTCTATTAATAGCACTTACATATTAGCAAGCCAGTCAAATACTGGAATAGCTGGTTTTGCATATAACAGTCCTATTATAACTGTTTCATACCATTCTATCAGGTTGATGACTTATAAAGTTATAAAAGACTGTTTTTTAATGTAAAGCATTAAATTATTTAAGATATTTTTGAAATTCCAAGTGGATATTATATTTATTTTACACCCAAAATTAATGATCTGCACAATTAATATTTTATTTCTGTAACTGGTTTTGTAAGTGTAAAAGTTTTTAAGCATATTAAATAATTTTATTAAGGTATTATTAAAGTCTTTGTGTTTGAGAAAAAGATATTTTTTGTTAATGAATCACAGGCGATTTTATTGCTCACTAAAATAAAAATTTGTTCCTGAAAATAGACCCATATCTCACAGTATTACGTAGGTACTATCCGTTTACTCTCTTCCCAGTAAAACAAACGCACAACAAATCGGCCCCGCGGGTCTAGAGCAGTTACGCAGAGATTTATACAGGACCTCTCATCGCGAATTACGAGCGATTGACGCCAGTAACGTTGTTTACCTACAACTTCAAGATTAAATTGACAGAAGATCTGTGGGGTATGTCTATAAAAGTTTGTACCTCAATTATTGAGACTATAGCGCCGTACTTGGCTTTAATATTTAATTTGTGTATAGATCAAGGAGTCTTTCCAGATCTAATGAAATATAGTAAAGTGATACCGCTCTTTAAATCCGGGAATAGTAAAGACACTAATAATTATAGGCCGGTGTCCGTTTTGCCGGTTCTTAGCAAGATATTTGAAAAGGTAATGTTAAATCAAATGCTTAGTCATTTTAACTCCAATAACATCCTACATGATAAACAGTATGGCTTCACCAAAGGACGTTGTACAACTGACGCGGGCGTTTCCTTACTAAAACACATTTTTAATGCGTGGGAAGAGGCACAAGATGCTATAGGCATCTTCTGCGACCTATCTAAGGCGTTTGATTGTGTAGTTCATGAAACATTGCTTCGGAAACTCAAGCATTACGGACTAGGCAATGCAGCGTTAAGCTTATTAAAATCTTATTTGAATAATAGACAGCAATTAGTGCAAATAAACGGTGTCAATTCGTCTGGATTGAATGTTGAAATGGGGGTGCCCCAAGGTTCAATTTTAGGTCCTTTTTTGTTTTTAGTTTATATTAATGATTTACCCAATTTGTTGCAAAATAAACTTAATATGGTGTTGTTTGCTGACGACACTTCTTTGATTTTTAAGATAAATAGAAAAACTAACAATCTTGACAACGAAAATAGCGCCCTATTGCAGGTTCAAAACTGGTTCACTGCTAATAATCTGGTTCTAAATGGGAAAAAAACTAAATGCATAAGATTTTCCTTACCGAATGTCAAAAGTAGTGATTGTGACATTGTATTGAATAATGAAAAACTAGAATTTGTTGATAAAACGATTTTCCTGGGGATTACGCTTGATTCAAGGCTACAATGGGGTCCTCACTTAACTTCTCTTGCAGGTCGGCTTAGCTCAGCTGCATATGCTGTTAGAAAAATCCGCCAATTTACGGATGTTGATACCGCTAGACTAGTCTATTTTAGTTATTTTCATAGTGTCATGTCGTACGGTATCTTACTATGGGGACGGGCTGCTGACATCGAGTCAATCTTTGTATTACAGAAAAGAGCCATCAGAGCGATTTACAATCTCCGCCGGTGCGATTCTTTAAGGGAACTGTTTAAAGATATTAACATAATGACAGTACCTTGTCAATATATCTATGAAAACATAATGTATGTTAGAAAAAATCTTCATCTTTTTAGCAAAAGAGGCGATAGACATAATTATGTTACAAGAAATAGGGATCAATTAGTTCAACCAGGTTTCAGACTGGCTAAAGTGGCCTCTTCTTTCATGGGGTACTGTTTGAAATGTTATAATAAAATACCTCCCCACATATTAGAACTCAATGAAACGAAATTTAAATCTTGTATTAAACGCACACTATGCAGGCAAGCATATTATAAGTTGGAGGATTATATTCAAGATAAAAATGCTTGGCTCAATGCTGGTCCAGCTCCACTACCACTAGGGCGTACTAATTAGTTGATTAGTTGGAAACTAATATTATTATTTTTTAATTTGAAAGACACAATTGCATTGTATAATGTAGAAGCACTTTTTCCAAGTTTGTGAATGTGAAGCACCATGGAGCATTTTTATTAGGTTACAACTTTTTTTTTTTTTTTTTTGACATTACGAGCATGGCAGTTGGGAGTTTGTCATGCTCACTCAAATGTCTCGCTGTTGGTGGCACGTGTTATTGGGTCGTTCAGTTCCCTTCAAAATGGTTGAGCTGAGTGGGGCTGATGCACGCGTCATGCTCGTGAACGGGTGCCGTCAGATGGGACTGGTCATCTCTTAGCTGCCAGTGGCTTAATTCAGTTTCTATCTTTTAAGTATTTTACATTTTTATTTCACTATCGACATTGTGCTCACATGATAGAAGCAACAAGTAATATGTAACCAAGCATTATATGTAACACATATATGATTTAAAAGAGTGTCCATGGAGTTTCTTGCACGTTCTTCTCCATAGAGACCTACTCTTTGGAACGTGCAATTTAGCTTCACTTTTCTTGGACTGACCGACATTTGACTATTCAAAAGTGCCTGTAAATGGTCTATTTGGAATAAATGCTTTGAATTTGAATTTGAATTTGAATTTGAATTTGACTTACAGCTTAGTGTTATGATCTCAACTAGCACCGTCTGAACAAGGCTTAATTCCGGACGTAATGAAGCTATTTAACATAGTAGCGAGTAATGGAGAAGGATAGTATTAAATGAACTAGATTAGTGTAGTTAAAAGCGTTAAATATTTATTCCGAGATGATTTGCTTTAGATGGCCACAGAAGAGAAAATGTGGATTTTCCTTAAATCAATTGCTGATACAACTCTTGAAAAATAAATAAACTTTCAAGCAATAAATCGGTTGAAGTGAATTGATTAGTTTTGTTTAGTTGGCATTATCCGCGGCTCTACTAGTCTTTGTTCTTAGAACTTAATAAAAAGTGCTTAGGAACTGAGCACAGACTACAGGCTAAGTTCAGACCTAGAGCTTACTCTCGAACCAAGTTTTTACCTGAAAAATTCAGCTAAGTTCCAACTTAATAATCACGAGTTGTGAAACAAAGCGGTACTTAGCTGAAAGTTTTAAATTGATATTAATTAACGAAGTTTTTATGTGTTTCAAAAGAAAGGGAGTTATTATTATATTTTATGGTCCCACTGGTTTTATTGTTCGAATTCGTTACCGTGTTCTCAGTATTGTCTTGGCAGAATTATCCTTTTCTTAGTTATCTCTTGTTCCTATACAGATTTGTATTACCATTATAAAGCAGGAGGTGCGTATGTTTGGTGCAATATGTCCTCTTCTTCCTTAATACATAGAGATTAGTATTTTTGCCTAATCAAAAATGAAAAGGAAGAGACGGTTCAAATTATTCAAATAAACGTAGATTTCTCTAGGAAATCATTATAATAACAAAACACATTAGAAATAACATAGAGATCCATCACTTAATATTAATGAAGACAACAGAAAGGCGGGTAAAAGTGATACACATAATACAATTAGTTCACGCACAAGGAAATAATGCTAGGAGACGTAGAAGCACATCGAAGGAATGTCAGACAGAATTGTGTTTAGTTAGCCTTTTCCGTCTTCGTCTTCACCAATAAACCAATGAATTGCATTATGTAATTAGTACTAATAGTGATCATGCGCGAGGTATATATTTTTTTTAACTTTGTGTTTGGAAATAATCCCCACAAATGTGCGGTGGATAATCTTAACGAAGAAGATTATGGTGCACGAACTTGTGCGCAAACATAAGTTTAAATTAGGGGCAAGACTAGCGGTTTCATGTGCTCTCCGAGGCGCGGAGGTATCACACCACCAACTACCAAACTCCAGCCAGCTATAAAAAAATAATTCTTAATGAAAAAACCCAATAGCATTTTTTTCCGATTTGGAAACGAACTCAAGACCCCATGCTCAACAGTCACGCTTGCAGCCACGAGACCGACGTGATAGTAGCAGTAGCAATAAATTATAGTAGTAATATAAAATCGTTTTCCCCAGTATATCCCGCATTCGTGGTAGCGAAAGCTGAAGCTTAAACTAATGTGAGTCGCATCCATCCGCAGGAACCGCCGGGTACTTAGGAAACTCGCATTCATTGCTTTTATGGATCCCGTGGAACATTCACGTGAGTTATCCTTGCAGGTATGACTGAACACGGTGATAAAGATGTTCAGACGTTCTCTCTAATTCAAAGAACTATCAAAAGACCAATTTGAATTTTGAACTAACTAGGTACATAGGTTTTTTTTTGTCTGATATAGAAAGAAAGAAAGAAAGAAAAAATAATTTATTTGATATATTATAATGTAGTTGATATATTATAATATTTTTTTTTAATAATTTATTTGATATAAACTAGTGCTTGAGTGCGATCCCACCTGATGGCAAGGTTTAAAGAATGTGGTTTTCAAAGGAACAATTACAGCTCATTTAAAATGAGATACAAAGAGTTCTAGAGACTCATATTATAAATATTATAATATTCGCATCTAGTGCGTTAGCGACGTCATAGGGTACATACATGTTTTTTTTTTTTCATTTAGATTTAAACATATTAATATTATGACGCTTCTTTAATTCTTCTGGTAAATCCATTAAACAGCCGTGCTGCTACAAACAGTACCTACTCAGTGTTTTGGGACCCGACAGCCGTGGTTTTGTCAGTGCTTTCAAGTCCGCAAATAGGTCATCAAAAGAATTACTTTTAAAAAATAACTACTAACCTGCTTGTTAATCAATCTCACCTCAACGGCTAAACAGATTTGGATGAAATTTAGAGCGCAGGTAGATATTATTAGGATATAAAATACCACTTCTTACACCCGGGGAGTCAAAGCTAGTTTGATTGATCATTAATCGACTCAATAGTCAAGTCACATTTACCATCGACATCACTTTTGAGTAAAGTAAAGAAGGCAAAAAAATTATCTGTGACTTGCACAGGAAAACAACCAAATAAATAAAACACCTAGTAAACTGAAAATAATATCGTAAAAAAAACAAATGTTACCAGCAACATCACATTTCAATGGGTTGAAAGACGGAGGTACCTAAGCTGGAGCCTCGGATCCATCTTTCGACCCGTTTAGCTCATAACCAGACGGATGGTTCCGAAATGATTTAACATAGAAATGCCATTGGTTCTCCCGGTGATTGATTACCGGCGTCGATTTAAATATGTACAGGTGTTTACACACCACCACCAAGACACGAGTGATGGCGGGAAACGGTTTCGTTTTCGGTTTAAAAGAGTTATTGAAAGTGAATAAGAATTTGTAATGGTCGTTTTCCTGCATCTTTTGGTCTTTAAAGTTCTATTTTAAATGGGTAGAATTTAAATGTTCCTCAATTTATTTCTTTTATCTATGTACTACAAAATATGCTTATGTCCCACCAAAAATAGTTACTAATTGTGTACCGAAATATACTCATCTGGGAGGTCAAAAAAAAAATTCTCGAAGCAATGGTGGTGTCCGTGTTTGCTCGCTTAGCTCGCTCACTAGACCCCACCATCTCCTTCTAACCAAACCAATCTGAGTCGGGTACCCCAAGTCCCTTAATAATTGTTAAAAGTTAATATAATATTTGGTATACAATTGGCATTTTTAATGGAGAATAAAAATTTTGATGCACAGTAAAAATATCCCATTTTAATTTGATGTCCTACTCTCACCATTCTTAATCTTCATTACGTTCGCTACCCTAATTGTTATCTTATAATTTAGGCGCACCCACTTTCCGCATAATACTGACTCCCCCTCCCACATGATTATGACGCAGCCATGCTTCCCGCGAGCCTCATATCCTACGTTTTAATTTAACGCCACTCCAACAGCCTTTAAATCACGTATTAATATGAGAAATTTATATTTTATGACACCACAAGGGAACGTCAAAATGTTTTCCTCAGTAGAAGTTTTATCATTACGCATACTCGAGTTTAGATACTCGTTTTTTGGGACCTATGTTGTTGAAATCTGGTATTTTCAGCTTTTGATTAACTTTAGTTTTCAAATTTTTAGGGAATACCTTTGGTTTTTATGTCAACCTTTTAACATTTTATTGCAGTAACAGTGATGGATTCATCAGACTAGTTTCAAAGATTAATGAGTGTTTTGCAAAGATTTTAAATATCCTAGATATATGCAATATTAGGTGTTATGATATTTTAATCCTGCAACTCAAAGGACTAAGAAAACAGATCCTCCACAGATCACTTAGTTAAAACCTTATCCCAATAATATGAACCAGGTAGGAACCTACGTTTTTGTGACGTCAAACCGTGTCAAGAGTGGAAGGTGTGGAGAGGCAGTTAATGGCTCCGTGCTCGCAGAACTCTTGGGCAAATTGCTTCAAGTGCCATCGACGGGCGCAGATGTACAGCTGTCTATAGCCACATAATGGATATCGTTTTATCAAATGTATTTTTAAGTAAGGAGAATTTGGGGTTTGAAATTATATGGAAGATGTAAGAATGGCCTTAACTTAGTTTCCGCGGATCAGGAAGGCACCAAGAACATCTCGTTCTAAGAAAAAACAATTATGCTTTCAAAAGTATCGACATGACATCGTTCATGTGATGGCGAAGTAAAAAAAAAATATAATTCTAAATTTTTCTTAGTAAGTCAGAAAGTGTTGACTTGATTTTAAAAACCCTTTCCAACTTACTACTCAGATTCCATTCACTTCTTAACAACAAAGGTAGCACTTTCAATCAAATTTTAGCGGCTAAAGCCAATTTGCGAGTTCCGAAGCGCGTACGACTGCACAGCGCCCGACAAATTGCTCAAAGTGCTGCCCATAGACAATCACCTCTGACATTTTATCGTTTCGACATCGAACCCCATCCATAGTCAGGACTATAGGATCGGCCTTTACGGCGTAACATTGTTAAAAGCGTGCCCCGGTGCCCGAGTGGTATGAAAAGTTATTGTTTATTGTGATACAGGGAACATTGATCAAGTACGTGGAATTTGTGCAATATTTGGTTTAACATTTTGACTGTAGGGATTTTTTCACGAAACTACTGAAAATTCGAACGTCCTATAAAAAAATTTATTGCTTTTCATGCTTTTGTAGCTACTAAAGAGTGGGTCTTAAAATGAACATGGATAAAACCAAAATCATGATTAACAACCATGTAGCGCCCACTCCTATCAAGGTCGGTGACTCTATACTCGAGGTTGTGAACGATTACGTCTACCACAGACAGTCCAGCTGGGTAGGTCTAACTTCGAGAAAGAGGTCAACCGTCGAATCCAACTCGGCTGGGCAGCGTTCGGGAAGCTACGCGGTATCTTTTTGTCCAACATACCACAGTGTCTCAAGACGAAAGTCTTTAACCAGTGCGTGTTACCACCAGTGATGACAAATGGCTCCGGAACGTGGTCGCTCACAATGGGCGTCATCAGAAGGCTTAAAGTCACCCAAAGAGTAATGGAAGGGGCTATGCTCGTGGTTCCCTTGCATGATCGAATAAAAAATGAAGATATCCGCAGGAGAACTAAGGTTGCCGACATAGCACGAAGAATTGCCAAACTTAAGTGGCAATGGGCACATTGCTCGCAGAACAGATGGCCGTTGGGGCCGAAAGGTTCTGGAGTGGCGACCTCGTACCCGAAGACGCAGGTGAAGGTTGCGGGAAACCGTTGAATGCGAGACCCACAGGAACGTTCGTTGTGGCGACGCTTGGGGTAGGCATATGTCCAACAGTGAACGTATATCGGCTGAATTGATGTAGTATTTAATGTTAAATGTGTTAAACAATATTTCTCTACCTCGTAAAGCTGAAAAAATGCAATGTTGCAAAAAAATCTTCGGTCGTTTTAGGCGCAACACACTCTTAGAAAGTTACCTAAGTCTTCGCGGCTCTTTAGATGACTATGAATTATGCTTCATGCATTAGAACATTTACATAGAAAAGGATCTTCGACTACTGGTGGTATATCGACATTTGGTGATAATTCACCGACATTACTGAAAATGACGAATTCTAATCACAGAAGACAATCAATCTAAAACATTTTTTTGGAACACCTGACCTGAATAATTTCCTAATGATGAAGTATATACTTAGGGAAATTAGGAACAGACAATTCGCTTTTCGCTTTGACTTTAAAAAAATAATGTCCCAGTAGGTAAATCTTGGACCAGGTACACGTAGCCAGTAATGTTTTTATTTATAAATTAGGTTTTTTAAACAAAAAGTAAAGCGCGTTTTTGGTAATTTTGTCACAGGTATTTCTGGCTGGATATTTTCACGAACGACTTATCATATATTTATCTATTTATTTAACAATTCATGTACACACTTAACTCATATAAGAAAAGAAGACAGAAACAAAATCTATCTATTTATCTAGGAATAATGTAACTAAGTATATATGAACACTTTCCTAGTGATTTTTATTCCCAGAAAGGAAAAATAAGGTATCAGGTATGCGTCAGCCGCCGTCCCCGCAAGCAATCAGGCTGCGGTCTCAAGCTAACAAAGCGGAGCGAGCGAAGCGCCTGCGCTCATTAACAGTTCTTTAATCAACATCTGTCATTAATTGAAAAGTTTTCTAAGTTAAACACATGTTGGGGAGCACAGCGATCTATGTATAGTTCCAGTTTATGCCAGCGGCTTCGTCCGCATGATTTTGTTAAGATTTAGATGATTTATGATTGTATATTTTGTATAGGATTGTATTTTGGTATGAAAACCAATTGGATGTAAATAGTGGATGGAGATAGACAGAAATTATGAATAATTACCCCGGACACTACCTCCACCCACCTACGAATGTACTTAATAAGCTACCTCAAACATGATTGGTGGATTAGATTTTTGTATTAGATGAACACTACCACTACCTCCACCCATGCTCGAGGAGCATATATATAGCCGCCTCACGGCCAAAAATTGTTCAGTCGTTTCCATCGCCTCCTCCGAAGAAGAACAAATAAATCAAGTTGAAGCCTTCAGTCAAGTCTTTTATTCTCTTCCTCGGGAACCCATCCACCCCTGCGCCTGAATATCTTACAAAATTGGTCCTTCGAGCCGGATCGTCCCTAGGAAGCTGAAGGAGTCCTGAAAAACTGAAGATTACTGAAGACTACTGAAGACTTATTTCAAGTTCGCACGTTTTTGAAGACTCAAGATCAAAGAAGCCCAGTGAAGATCAACATGAGTGAACGTAGCGCTATGACCACACGCAGCAAGTTACGCAAGTTGGAAGAGGCGATGAACAAGCGGCGAGCCATGCAGAGCGACTCGGGAGTGCCTTCCGAAATGGCACCGGGGTCACCTTCAATAGCGCCCTCATCTGTTCCTGCGCCGGCACCCGTGATTCCATTGGTGGGGCCCGGTAGAGTTATCGACTATAGTGATGCTGTCACGCCAAGGGAGTCGGAAGTACAACGGAGGCGAGCAGGTTCAAGAGCAAGCCACGTCTCTTCGAGAAGCGGACAACGAAGCGCCGAGTATCTCAGGAAGAGGGTCGAATACGAGGCTGAGAGGGAGTTGGTGCGCTTGAAGGAAAACCTCGTCAGGAAAAAATTGGAAGCGGAGCTAGCCGAAATAGACGCCGCAGTCGACGAGGAAGTGTCGTCAGATGAGGAAGGAACAACCCGTCGAGTAGAGGAGTGGATCACTCGCACAGCACCTCCAAACCCAGTGACCGCGCCCGCGACCTCGCGCGAAGTATCCGAGTCCGCGCCCGCGACCTCACGCGAAACAAACGTGTCCGCGCCCGCGACTTTGCGCGATATGTCCGCGTTCGCGCCCGCGACCTCACGTGATATACCCGCGCCCGCGACCTCACGTGACGTACCCGTGTCCGCGACCCCGCGCGAGGCACCTACGTTCGCGCCCGCGCCCGCGACCGTGACACCACGCGAAGTGCCCGCGTACGCGCCCGCGACTTACCACGGACTCGCATTAACGCCCCAAGTTTCAGCGCTCCCACATCAGTGTGCGCCCGCGACCGTTCAATTCAAAGACGTAGCGCCCGTAACGCCTAATCCAAGTGCCAGTGTACCGCGAGTGCAAAAAGGAATGCCCGAATGGGATCAGATCACCACGGAGGACACAGGAAGAAGCCTGCCGCGAGACAGAAAAATAGACCAATTAGCGGAGGCCATATCAAACTTAGCTCGTCCACGGCCAGTACCTAGACAAGCATACGAACTGCCGTTCTTCAATGGGGACCCAGCGGATTGGATTTCGTATCGAAACATGTACTGGGATACGACCGCCATGTATAATTTCAAGCCGCACGAAAACCTGGCGCGCCTGAAATCCTCACTGCAGGGAGAAGCCAAGACGGCAGTGGAAGACTTGCTGAGGACGTCAACAAACCCCACGGAAATAATGAAGACGTTGGACGAAGAGTTTGGACATCCGAATTTGATATTGGAATGCGCATTGAAGAAGGTGCGAACGTTACCCAAAGTAACGGAAAGCGGTCGCGAGCTAAGAAAGTTTTCGTCGACAGTTCGAAACTGCGTGTCGCTGTTGAAAAATGTGAACGCAACGGGGTACCTGAATAACCCACAATTGGTGAGCGAGCTACTAAATAAGCTGACACCTGTACAGAAGGCACAGTACGGAGACTTCGCTATGGGCATAGCTGCATCCCAAGGAATAGACGTGAGGGTGTCGCCGAGTCTCGAGATATTGTCGGACTTCCTGAGTCATCTCGCCCGCGCCACAAGCTATTATGTGCAAATGGAAGTGAACACTACCTGTCCTCCAGTTAATAAGCCGCAAAAGACCGCAGCAAAAGTTCCTCCATATCGCAACGTGCAACGTTTACACGTCCAAAGTGACGACGTGGCTTCGAAGACAAAGGAGACGCGGTGTACGATGTGCGAAAGTGACCACAACCTCACCAAGTGCGAGAAGTTTGCGAAGCTAAGCGTCGACGACAGATGGCAGCACATAAAGGAAAACCGTTTATGTTTCAAGTGCATAGTGAAACGACATGCGAAGAACTTTTGTCGAGCGAACAAGTGCCCATCATGTGGTTATGCGCACCACATATTATTACACGCAGAAAGGAAAACCACCGAAAGCGTCACAAACGTGAGTGAATATCACGGAAAATCACTCCTCAAGATATTGCCAGTGAGTGTAACCATTGGAGATAACACGCATGAATGTTACGCACTGCTTGACGACGGAGCGACGGTATCACTGGTGGACGATTCGTTAGCAGAGAACGCCGAAGGCCAGGAAGAACCTTTAGTGTTGAAAAGTGCTCGCGGACAAGAAATTTCCGATAAAACATCGCGAAGAGTGTCAGTGTCAGTGCGTGGACCAAACAATAAAGTGCATGCAGTGAAGTGTCGTACGTTCAAGAGACTGGACTTACCTGCACAATCAGTGCCGGCTGCGTTGCTTGCGGAGCACGCTCACCTGCGCGACTTGGGCTGCGAGGGAATGTATGGAGCCAAGCCGCTGCTGTTGCTGGGACAAGACAATTGGGAGTTGCTAGTCGGCAAGGAATTACGCCGAGGAAAATCTGGTAAGCCCGTTGCTTCCTTGACCGAGCTAGGGTGGGTCGTTCATGGGCCCGTAGGCAAAGGACATAGGCCGGCTGAGGAGTCTGTAAATTGTGTCGCTGAACCATTTTCTGATTTGCATGCACTTGTACAGAATCAATTCCAATTAGAATCGATAGGAATATCTCAGACACCTAGATCACATAGAGATAATGATAGAGCTTTAGAGATTTTAGATAATACTAGCCGTCAAAACGAGGATGGCCAATGGGAAGTAGGGTTGTTGTGGAGGCATGATAGCCCGCAGCTCCCCGATAATTACGCGAATGCTCGCCACCGCTTGGCGGGGATAGAGCGGAAGTTGAAGCGTGATCCCGAGTACGCGGAGGCCTACATAAAACAAATAGATAGGTTGATTGATCAGGGTTACGCCCATAGGTTGGTGAGCGGTGTCCAAGATCCGGTTTGGTATTTACCCCATTTTGGGGTAAGGAATCCAAACAAACCGGGGAAATTACGTTTAGTCTTCGACGCTGCGGCTACGTATCAGGGAACATCCCTGAATGACAACCTATTGGCGGGTCCCGACCTTTTGAATTCCTTGTTGGGTGTCTTATTTAAATTTAGATTAGGACCGATAGGGTTCATGGGAGACATTGCAGACATGTTCATGAGAATAAAAATAAGAGAGCAAGACCGCGGAGCTCAATTGTTCTTATGGCAGTCGGGAACGGAGAAGGAACCCCAGACTTATGTCATGAGCTCAATGATATTCGGGGCGGTGTCGTCTCCGACCTCTGCGATATACATTTTAAATAAGAATGCATCGCGATATGAGGAGGAGTACCCCGATGCGGTAATGGCAGTGAAAACCAAACACTACATGGACGACTATCTTGATAGTGCTTGGTCTGTCGCTCAGGCGAATAAATTGATTAATGATGTGACCCATATCCACGCCGAGGGCCAGTTTCACATACGGGGGTGGGTCACGAACTCCCAAGAACTTAGGAGTAGATTACAAGTAGACATGCCAGAGCGCATATCTCTGGAGAGTGGGGATAACGCGTACGAAAGAACTTTAGGCATGATCTGGTCACCGGGAACCGACCTCTTGGCTTTTGACCTCTCCTTTAAGAAAATACCCAAGGCCATCGTGGAGGGGGAAATAGTGCCAACGAAGCGCGAGTTTCTAAGATTCATAATGTCGGTATTCGACCCGCTGGGTTTCCTGTACCCATGCGTCATACAGTCGCGCATTTTAATGCAGAGGATATGGCGTACAGGGATTCAGTGGGACGAGAAACTTGGCGAGGCAGAGGCCAAGACTTGGTTCGAGTGGCTGCACAACTTAAAACACCTTGAAAGGGTGACCATCCCGAGATGGTATGGCTTAAATTTGAACGAAATAGAGTTACATGTTTTCGGGGACGCGAGCGAATCCGCTTATGCCGCAGTCGCTTATATAGCGGGAAATGATGAGCTCGGTAACAGGCGGGTTAGCTTTGTATTAGGGAAAGCCAGGGTGGCCCCTCAAAAGGTGATATCAATCCCACGTCTGGAATTGCAGGCGGCAGTATTAGCCTGTAGAATAGCTTCCACCGTAGAATTAGAGTTAGGGATTAAGGTAAATTGTAAATATTTTTGGACGGACAGTCAAACCGTCCTCAAATGGATAGGGTCCGACGCTACAGACTTCCAGCGGTTTGTGTCCCATAGGCTGTCAGAGATCGACTCAAGGTCAAGGAGGTCCGACTGGCGCTGGGTTCCCTCGGCATTAAATCCGGCCGACAAAGGCACCCGATTGGATTGGCCTAATAACAGTAGTGAATGGCTTTCGGGTCCGTCGTTCCTTCGCTGTCCACAGGAGCAATGGCCGACGGCTTCCGGGAGCAGCGTAGTGGCGGAGGAGGACCTGGAGCGGGTGCAACAAATAAACGCAATGACCACACAGGCCGACCCTATATTAGCGTACGAGCGGCTGTCAACGTGGACACGCGCCGTGCGTGTCGTGGCCCGAATTGCTATATTCGGGAAACTTTGCCGCAAACGACGCGACTCAGCAGCCGTCACCGTGACAGACCTGCGAGAGGCAGAGCTACACCTGCTGAAACTTATTCAAACCGAGAGCTTCCATGAAGATATTAAAGCCCTACAAGAAGGTCGACCTCTACCAAGGAACAGCAGAATAAGAAGCCTAGACCCAATGTACTACGAAGATGGGCTAGTAAGAGTACGCGGCAGACTGGGCGCCTGCAGCGAGCTAGTCTTCGGAGCGCGTCATCCAATAATCTTGGATGGGAGACATGCCCTCACGCGCCTTTTGATATTAAAATACCATGTGGCCTCCCTGCACGCCAATCAAGAAACAATTGTTAACAATGTGCGGGAGAAATATTGGGTGACGAACCTGCGATCGACCGTCAAAGCCGTAACCGCAAGCTGCCAACAGTGTCGAATTAGAAGAGCGACACCTACAACACCAAAGATGGGAGACCTACCGCCAGCGAGACTCGAAATAACTCGTCGTGCTTTCGTCCACTGTGGAGTAGATTACTTCGGCCCTATGGAAGTAGTTATCGGGCGACGTCGAGAGAAGAGGTGGGGCGTGTTGTTCACGTGCCTCACCACACGAGCAGTACATCTGGAGCTGGCTGCATCGCTGAGCGCCGACTCTGCAATACTGGCACTTCGGCGCCTAATCGCGCGTCGTGGCTGTCCCGCGGACATGTACTCAGACCGCGGGACAAACTTCGTCGGGGCACACTCCGAGCTTCGTGCCGCTCTACGTGAACTGAATCAAGACCGTCTCGAAAGCGAAGCTACTGGCCGGGGCATAGCCTGGCACTTCAACCCGCCTGCTGCGCCACACATGGGTGGCTGTTGGGAGCGCCTGGTGCGATCAATAAAAAACGCACTGCGGGCAACTCTAAAGGAACGGGCACCGCGCGAGGAGGTCCTACACACCCTCCTTGCGGAAGCTGAGCTGGTCGTGAACAGCCGACCGCTCGCTTATGTAAGCAGCGATGCTGAGCATCCGGTGGTGCTGACACCGAATCATCTCCTGCTTGGCACAGCCGCGGGAGATGCTCCGTGCACACGTCGACATGCCGTCGACCTCGATTCGCGACGCATGTGGAAGCGGGTGAACGCGCTGGCCGACCTCTTCTGGAGGCGTTGGCTGCGCGAGTACCTTCCAACGTTGCAGCAACGAGGAAAATGGTGTAGTGATGTGCCAAACGTAAAAGTGAATGACGTAGTGATTATTGTGGACGACAACAAACCGCGCAATCAGTGGACAAAGGGAATAATTACTAAGGTGTATCCCGGATCAGATAATGTTATTAGGATCGTGGACATTAAAACCAGTAGTGGTGTTTTACGACGACCAGTTGTAAAGGTCGTTGTGCTCCCTACCGACGGGACTGTAATCGGCTGAACCCTCTTACGGGGGGTGGGATTGTTGGGGAGCACAGCGATCTATGTATAGTTCCAGTTTATGCCAGCGGCTTCGTCCGCATGATTTTGTTAAGATTTAGATGATTTATGATTGTATATTTTGTATAGGATTGTATTTTGGTATGAAAACCAATTGGATGTAAATAGTGGATGGAGATAGACAGAAATTATGAATAATTACCCCGGACACTACCTCCACCCACCTACGAATGTACTTAATAAGCTACCTCAAACATGATTGGTGGATTAGATTTTTGTATTAGATGAACACTACCACTACCTCCACCCATGCTCGAGGAGCATATATATAGCCGCCTCACGGCCAAAAATTGTTCAGTCGTTTCCATCGCCTCCTCCGAAGAAGAACAAATAAATCAAGTTGAAGCCTTCAGTCAAGTCTTTTATTCTCTTCCTCGGGAACCCATCCACCCCTGCGCCTGAATATCTTACAACACAGTTTATACTTCTACCTTATTTATCATTCTAAATTAATAAAGTACTATCCGAAAGCCGTCCAGGTCCTCCCGCCATCTCTTTCGTGATCTGCTGCAGCCCCGTGTCGCTGTGTAACGGTCCACAGCTGCTCGTTAGACATGCGGCAGACCACCGTAGGCGCGGGCTTGCGGACGGTAAGCAATGGGTAGCTCACCGTCCGACCGACCGGTACCCGTTCGGACCGAGCCCAAGACGTCGACGGCGCGTAGTGTTCCACGCGCGCCTCAAGGAGTTGTCAGCAAACCGTAGGGGCCCAGCAGGGTCGAAGCCTACTGGGGCCAAGGATTTGTGCAGGAGTAAGTTTTTAGTCAATAAACGTCTGCCACTATCTTCCGCTTCGCCCAAGAGCGGGGGATGTCTGTGGATGATTTTCTCAACAAAAAAAAGACATGCGGCAGACATGTCCGGCCCATTAAAATTCCATTTAAATATCTGATATTTTACCCTATAAATGTCTGATATATTCATGAAATCCAACACATTACACGTCATCTTTCTATTGTCTCTTTCCAAGTCAATAAGCTTGGAGGCCTACTCACCAAAGACAAGCCGCCACGAGTGCCGAGAGAATGGACCAAGTTAGAAGATTAGTAATTTACCTGAAACAATAGAAGACGAATTAATGAAACGTTTAGCCTAGATTACGAAGCGCCGCTCACCAGATAAATAACCAGCTTAATAGTATAACATAGAGCAAATACTACAGAAGAACCAGTGGGTATAAGTTATACTCGGAAAACGAATTTAGGAACACTGATTACCTGTGCCACAATAAATTTTATGACAGAAATAATTTTCTCTAACTAATTTTTATTTTGTAAAACTGGCCTACACAAATCGAAATCTCTTGCACTGCTTTTTGCGCTTTTTTTTTAAGACTCGCCATAGTTTCGCACAGGTCATTTTTATTTAATAATATGTTTGTTTGTCTCAAAGGAAAAAAACGGAACCCTTAAAGGATTACTTTGTTGTCTGTCCGTCCGCCCGTATGTCTGTCTATCAAGACCCTTTTAATCAAGACCTCGAGAATGTGTGGAGGTATCGAGTTGAAATTAAAACCATACACTCAGGTCCGCGATCCCTTAAAGCGGTGAAAAAAATCAAACTTCTCTTGATACTCTCAAAGATCAAAATTCATTGGGTACTTTCCGTTGACCCAGAATCCTACAATTTGCTACAAAGCAAGGTCTTATAGCACAGGTATAGAAATAAATCTGAAAACAGTAAATTTGTTGTTACCTACGTCACAAAAAGAAATACTTTTTTGCAATTCGGAAAATCTTCCGACACTCGAAGAGAGAATTCGGGAATTGTATTTTGCACGGAAACCTTAATGCGCGAGTCCGACTCGCACTTGCCCAGTTTTTTAATGTATATTCGGTAGGTCTGAGAACAGGTTGTACCTAAGCTATTTTATACCCTCCTACCCCCACCTCCGTTTTTTCTTTGTTAATGTATACGTCAAAACAACGTTTGCCGAGGCAGCTGGAGTGAAATGAAAAATATAAAATCCACTCATACAGCCATAAGTAAAGCTAACACATTCTCAGGTATTTTTTCAACTTTCATGATTCTTTATTTTGTGAGATAATAATAAGCCCTATAAAATGTACAATCTACTACTGAAACTTGGTGATTGAACAACTCCATTTTGATTTGTATCTGAACAACAAATTATTTATAATTATGCTCTGTTACGATGATCCATCCGCACAGAGTTGACCTTCTGTTTATCCCCCTGTTTGCTCTACCGGAGTCTGTAAGGGCATCATTTCCCTTTATCTTACCGGGCTCATTGACAGCTAATTATGATGAATACCCCAATAATACGGATAATCTTACTATTGAATTTGGATCCGAGGAATAATTTGCAGAAATTTTTGGCAAAACTGAATTTATAACGTTATCATGTTTCAATTGTTCTTTAATGGTTTTGTTTTATTTCCTTCTTATCGAGCGTTAGTAACATTGGTCAGGTTCTCGAAAAGGGCAGGTGTGTGGGCCCTCGGAGCACTCCAGAATGTGATTTACAGATTACCCGAGCTTTATGTTATATTTTACTTTGGGCCACTATGAATGACTCATGTACCATAAGGCGCGTGTGATCACAAAACCAAAATCTCACATAAACAAGACACTCAGACTCACACTGTGAACAACTGTCTACTAATATTGGTTCCATGCGGGGATCGCATCCGCGACACCCAGTGCAGCTGCCAAACTTAGAGCACTCCAGAATTTGAGTTACGGATAACCTGAGCCTTATGTTACATTTTATGATATCTAGTTACTTTCATATCACATCTTGTAATCTAGACGCCTCTCCACGTTCATGACGCAACTCTAGAACATAGCCCAACAACTGATTGCCACTCATTATACCGCGACACACGGCAAAGCACGTCCAAGTTCGCTTATAGCATTAATTCGCAGCCCCGCCGCAACAAACTCCTATTATTGTCGCCACTGTCGCCAACTTTAATGGCGTCACGACGATCCTATTCTTAGTTGCTACAGAAATAAGTTAGTTGTTTGGCAAGCAATAAGTTGGCAACACCGGTGAAAAGAGTATCATTTATTGTAGTCTGTGCAGGTAATGAAAAGTTGTAGACTAGAAATTGTGATAAAACCGGGGAAATCCTTTCTTTTTTTGCTTTACATTTTACTGTCTGTTATGTCAGTTACAGTAAAGAATTTATTTTATATTTTATTACAAGAGGTGATATAAAATTGATTGCGTCTGTTATAGTTAGTAGGTACACAAAACTTGACAAGGTAGGTAATAATGCGAAATTGTCAAGGCCATAAACCTGTTTAAAACCATTTAGTTCAAAGAAATCACTAAATTTTATCTCAATGTTTGAAAATAGAAGGTGAAAATTTTGGAAATCAGACGTAAATGTGTTTCTCCTAAATAAAAACGAAGCGTAAATTCCTTTATTTATGTATCTATCTAGCATCCATTTTGAAATTCAGTCAAGAAGTGCAATCAGCACACAATAACTTGGCAACAATACAAATTCAGACATCAGTCTGCGAGTGTTCCGCGTTGCATGGCATTAGCAAGTTGGTCGGTTCCTCGGCTACGGTTGTGACGCGCCGTGATCCACTCGCAACTAGTTCCCGACAAGTCCAGAACTTTCCGAAACGTGCGAGAACTAACGAATTTATAGCTTAGGCGCCCAGATCCAGGGTAAAGCGCTTGTTTAGTGATACGGACGGATTTGCCGCGACAATTTGATAGAATACTGTCGAGTTTGAGTTTGTTGCTGCAGTTGGAATCTTATTGCTTATTGTTTGGGTTTTGACCCTTGTGAAGCAGTAAAATAATGTTTTTATAGCACTAGATATGACTTCTGAATACAATTTTGTCTTTTCTATTCAAAAATAGAAACACCAATTCACTAGCGTAGCGAAATATTAACAGAGGTATTACTCAATATTCGGTTCTTTTACTGTTCTTCAATATCATCCGAATGAAGTTGAAAGTAATCACATAAGAAGCTTTACATATAGGTAGGGTCGACATTAATATACGATTTAATCAGTACATAAGAACCTAAACTGTTCTTACGTAGAAACATTTATATATTTTTTGAATAATTTAGTTTGTGCTGGCAAATCTCAGAATCAAATCAAATCAATTATTAATTTCTTATTCTACAGTTAGTGGGCTCCTTTGTGCACGTTTTTCGTGATCAAACGCTTCTTAATATATAAACATTTTGTATCACATAATTTTTCCAAACGTGTCAATGCTAACGCCTTGCTCGGAGCAGTCGACCGAGAGCTAATGTGCTTGATACCATAACATGTTCAACGCTTATATTATTTGTCTTTGATTATATTCTGTGAAACGAATAAAAAGGGACGTTTGATGAAGAAAAGTGTAGTGAGTGGGTTCCATCTTGTCACGAAGTGACATGAGAGAAGCTTACATTGCAAATAAAATGTGTCATTAAAATCTTAGTTTACGTTTAAATACTTTTCTTATGATTAGCATTTAATTAATCAACATCATCATTTCAGCCGAAAGACACTGCTGTCCACTGCTGGACACACAATGACACAACGACCGGTCCTGTGTGTCTGTGCTTATTAATAAATTGTAAAAACATATATTAATGACTAGCGTTTGCTTTTTTTTTAATGGCTAATGACAGAAAAGAGCGGAATAACGGAAAGGAGGCCTTTGTCCTGCAGTGGGACACAATGGGCTCATAATAAATAATATATATATATATATATATATATAGCCTATAAAATATAGCCTATGTCACTCAGGAATAAAGTAGCCATCTATAGGCAAAAAAAAATTAGCGATGGTCCAGTACTTCCAGAGACTACCTCCTACAAACAAAATAAATAAAAAATGTAGATAGTGTAGAAAAGCATCAGTTGTTATTGCAGGTCTTACAATTCTTTTAAATACGAGAGTTCAGCAAATAAATGGATTCAATTATCATTTTTTCTCAGTCTCAACGTAGACTTAATTTCTCTGAGTGTAACCACAAAACTAAAATTACGTTTCCTGCTAGTTCCCGAGCATCAGGGTAGTGAGACCTTCTCTCAATCAGTAGATTGAGAGGTCTCACTTTCCTGTGCTCTGGTCTAGAATGGCAAACCAATGCAATTTAAACTTGCCACAAGTAATTTTGAGGGACTTAGCGTGTCTGTTGTCGGCTTACAGGAGCAGCAGGGATCGTCCCGGATTCGATGCCCGCCTCGCTATCTAGTTGCAATCAACTATTTTATTTGTCGGTGTTTCCTTATTAGAGGTGAATTTAAAATGGTGTATTTTGAGGCCGTTTTAAATGGGGAAATGTGTCGTTGATAAAAGAGAAGTTGTGATTGGCGATTCTGTCACTAATTAGGCGCTTTGTTGAGTTCACACTTTTCTGGGGTATTGTTTTCAAAATAATAATCATCTAATTAAATATTCAAGCCTACAAAGAACCCTCAACTGTAACATGACCTTTTCATCTAATAACTTCTCCCGTTCTAGGTGAAGCAAGAGAGTGTCATATTTTAAATTACCTATTTAACCACACATGTGTTCCTCCAGTTGCAAGATACATCCCAGGGCCGCGGTAACTCTTTCGATTAATTCCGCAGCACTATTGTAATATGGCTGCATTTAACAAACTATCAAGCAAAGTATCAAGAACCATACCAAACTCCGGCCAAGTATCAAGACTACTCCCAAAATACACACGAAATTTAAATCCGTGTGCAGTACAGTTCAAGATCGCAATACTATTCTCAGCTTATGTGCGAGTATGTAAGCTTAATACTAAGTTATTGCCTCAGTTCGCCTCATCGAGTTAAGTTGCCTAAGTACAAGTTAAACGGTAACACAATCAACCGCGTGCACTGCTTACCACAATACAGATAAATACAGAAGGGTAACCCGTAAAAAGAGCAAAAAGACACACGCATACTGGGAGATACGTAAAAAAAAAAACTTTATGCCCGGTATAGGCACTGCTCACCAATAGCCCACGGGTGTATATAATATAAGCACGTATCTAACGTGTTTTTTTTTCTGTTTTGTTAATGATACACAATTGCGTTTGACCACTATGTCAACAGCTGGTAAATGATGATGTAGTCGACTATGGAGCACGCTTGCCTGTGCATTAGAATTAGAGATGTGCTGTTGCCGGCAATATGGGAATATTGCCACCAGTATTCATACTTCGGGCAATATTTCCCACTTCACGGCAATATTGCCGGCAGCGGCACATATTCTCTAATAAGAATGTCTAGAAGTGCAATGTCATTTTTTTTTCTTCAGTCATCCATTGAGTCCAATGCAGCACTGGACTCAAAAGACTGCTGGAATGGACTGGATGTCTTGATCGAATTGTCTACACAATTTTAACTATTAGTATTACTAGAACAATGTTTACTGGCATATTTTAACAAAAATGCGAGTTTAGAATGCTCTTGCACTCACTCAATGCACACGCGTGTCTATGTGTGCTACCCAACGTGGGTGCGTTATCGCTCATTGTATGGAGTCGCCCTTCTGTCCTGTCTATATTATTTGGTTTTGCTACCATTATCTGTAATTAGTGTGTTCTTAGCTTTGTACTTAATTATAACTTAGTACATCTTGCACTGTCGAGATTGTGTTGAATCCCTCGATACCAACGTTGAAAGCTTTTGTAACTATTATGGTTTGAATGAGATGGGCAATTGTTGAGGGAAATATGTATATTGGTTTAGGGGCTAGACAGGATTTGCTGAAAGGGACTTGTCTCTAATTAGCTTGTTTCAGAGTTCTATGTCAAATGTTTGAAATGATTTATAAATCTAGGATCCGAGCACAGTTTGAAGTAAAACCTTGAATTAAATTCTGCTATTTTAGGGAGTTCACTGGAGATCCAAATTACAAGTTCACAAATGTCGATTAGTTATTCACACAACACATTTGCATAATCTGAACTCAATAGAACCAACAGTCCTTTGAAATTAAATTGTCAGTCTTAGGTTATATCTGTGCGAGACCTGAACAAACAAACTAGTTAATGCTAAAACTAAGTTATTCTGTGATGCAATTAACAAAACTGTAGCAAGACGTCGCAGTGACAATTAAATGGTAATGTGTTTGTAAAGTCGTCGCCACATCGCTCTCTATCGCTATATCGCTCTCTATAGCTCTATCGCTGTTAATCGCAGTATACCTATCTCTCGACGTAGAGAAGCAGAGCATCTGGAAAACATTCGACTTACCGAATCTCTAAAGAGTGAAAATAAGTGAAACTTCAATATGTGTAGAATGTTTTTTTAAGGATTAAGCTTACCTTTTGTACGTAGATACTGTGCTAGAGAAGATCTCGATTTATTTCAGCATGGTTCCATAGCTGATACTTGGATTAAATTGGCATTAAGTTGCCACAATTTTAAGGAATAATAAAAATAAAACAGTTGGTAGGTATGAGTGGAAGATGACAGTTTTTAAGAGATGCAAGAACTGGAAACTAATATTGTAAAAGGTTCTGCGATTTAAGTGTCACGCTTAATAATTTAACGAAAACCACACAGGATACGTAAACATTCACTTTTTATATATCCTGTTGTTTATAATGTGGATGTGAGAACACTAAACTCCGCGGGTTCATAGACTACTTTCTATTTCGATCCACTTTTTTAATATTTTTATTGTTTTGTCATAGAGTACCATGGAGTTTCTTGCGGTTCTTCTCCATGCCTGCAATAGGCTAGTTGCCGTAAGTTATTCAAAAATAAGGGACACGTTTTTTTTTTTTGCAAAAAGTAAAGCACAAAAAAGTTAGCATAGCCCATTAACGTGAAAAGTCACGCCGTGCTGCATTTTTTCGCACGGGGTTACGTCACACGTAACTTTAATGACTATATCTTTGTTATTTATTGTTTAATCGAAAAAAGAAAAAAATATGTGTCCAATTATTTTATTATAAAAAATATATTGTTTTCTGATAGTAGATATTTTACCAAACTAGTGATTACAACGTAATTCATTTCAATCCAATGTCCAGTAAACAATGACAGCAGCAAATGGTAATCTGCAGAGATCCACAGCACAATGCAGATCACCTGCATTTTCATATCGTTAATAATGAATGTGTCCGCATGGCACCGCCGCCCGCCGCCGGCTAGTTTCCATTGCAAACGAAGATATTTGCTTTCGTGGGTCAGCTGATCAAATTAAGGGACTAGCCAATATTATACGGTTTGGTTAGATCTAAGTGGATGGATTGGGTATTATTGTTTAGTTAAACTATGATAAGTTACACTGAAGTTTTAGGTTCAGGCAGTTCTGAGAAAATCTTCGTTAAGTCATAAATATTAATTTTCATGAAGCAGTTCACACCCGAAGTAGTATTTTTATACTTATGATAGATTATTCTATAGCATCGTCTATATTTTTCAATACATTTTTACTAGGTAACCATTTTTTCCTCCCTTTTCTTTAAATTTTCTTGCAGTAATTCCACGTCAATTTTTATAACCGTAAAATAACTCATCATATTGGACAATATGTGCAGTCATATAACTAACAAAACACAGCATTTAATGAACTGTTTCTTCACATCGCTCTGCTAATACGAGTATTATAGAAAAGTATACAATAAACATTTTTGTACAAAAAAAAGTAACACAACTTATAAATAAACTAGAAGCCAGGCTGGTTAGCCAAGTTCTGTCTGTAATAGCCGCGACAACAAAGCCCTACTTGTCACTTACATCAGTCAAAACAAAAAACTCCTAACGACCCAAAAAGCGGCGGCGCGTGCCACTCGCCCACTTCGAACTCTATTCAAAATAATTAAATGGCGGAAATCTTGGAGCTCCATTGAGCAGCACGTTTCCAATAAACGGCTCGCAACTCGTAACAGTTACCGCTGGTAATTTGCGGGGACCTACAGGTTACACACAGGACAAAGAGGCGCCGGGAAGCAATTACATGGCGTAATGACTTTTACGTCTGTTTTCAATAGCATATGTGACGCAGCCAAAGAATATGGGGAACGAAATTATTTTACCAAAAATTCGATAGATTTTTTTATGCAATTCATTCGCTTGATAGATTTTTCCTAAAGGACTATAAATCTTAAATTGGATGTGGATTGGTGGTCAGAATTGTATTACAGAAAAATAAACTCGAATCATTTTAATATCAGTCTCTACACATTTCCGTTTCTAATGCCTCCAAAGACAAAATATATCAAAGTGTGACAAAAAGATTATGAATATGTTTCTGTATAAAATAGAGTTGTTTTATTTTTAATGTGTTATTCATAAAGAAGAAAACGTACCTTTCAATATAAAATAGGAGTTTCATTATTGTTTCCATGTAGTAAGTACAAAAGCAGCTAATTATGTATTTGAACTGCGAAGCAGATCCTTTAATCCTAGCCTGTAGGAAAATAATTAACATTACTCTCGCTTCCAGTGATTGTCACTGTACAGATAGATGATCAGATTCAGTCTGCACAACATTAGAATTGGACTTCAAAACCAACATTTGTGAAGCTAATTCTACATTAAAAAGCAATCATCAAAAATACATTTTCTTTAATATCTCTCTTTTAAATGTCGCATTATACAGCATAGGGCATAAAGAGAACTACGTAGGCGTGGGCTTGCAGACAGTGAGCAATGGGTAGCTCGCTGTCCGGCCGTCCAGTAAACAGTCCGGACCAAGCCCAAGTCATCAACGGCGCGCACTGTACCCGCGCGCCTCAAGGAGTTGTCAGCAACAGCACCCAGCTGGGTCGAAGCCTACTGGGGCCAGGGTTATCCGAAAAGGCTCGAGCCCCGTTATGAAGGCTAGAAGGAACGGGGTGGGTTTTTTATTCAGTAAGAGTCTGACACTGTCTCCCACTCCGCCCAAGAGCAGGGGTTGACATTGGATGATTTTTCCCACCGTAAAAAAAAAGAGAAGACACCTGAAATGTCAGCCAAACTCCATAGGTTCAACAGCAGTAGGTTCAAAGTGCTTTGTTTTTTACATTTTACATTTCGTATATATGGACAAAGGCGCTCGAGGAGTTGGTATTATGTTCTCAAATGTATATCTTGAAACAACACATGTTTACTGTTTAACTGTATCATACTTAACACATGTTTTTGTAAGAGTGGCACTTTGGTAAATACCTATAATTATATACCTTTCGAATGTCTTAAGTTACACAGTCCGACATAAGGTAATTGTCTTTCTATTGTATCTCTAATTACGACATTCAAAGAGTTAAATAATACAGTGTTCATTTGTGTACATATTAAATGTAAACACTAGGTAGGTATTATGTATAGTCAAGCGCTCGAAAAAAAATATTGAAAATATATTTATTAAACCCTTTTATGGTTCTTCTGTACTTCGTCATTTTGTGGTTTTACATGTTGCCGACGTCATAGGAAAAGTTATTATAAAAATCGCAGCACATAAAGCCGCTGAAGATATTTCCTGGCAACGATCTTTTTTCTACACCAACGCTATTTTTGCATTTTATTTACAGTAAAAACGTAACAACTTTGTTCAGAAAAGCTCACCATCTAAAAATAAAGGTTATGTTAAACAAGAAAGTCATATTTTTTTAAATTAAGTGAAGCAAGAAATAAACAACTAATTATTTGGTTTATTACGGTTCCGCAAAAGCATTACCCCCCGGATTTAAGGTTTAAGCAACCGAACTTGAGTATCTCTCAAACTTTACTTTAGTCTGAAAACCTTTGAGTTGTTCTTAACTCATAATAATTATTTATTTGTTAGAGTTAAGTTTGGAAAACGTATATGTTTTTTTAATATCGAGTCAATTCTCTGCAAGCTTTGCTAAAGTAGTCACCAATAAAAATTTCAGTTTCATATTTCCGAGATCGTGTCCGTTGCAATGATTCCACATTATTGTCTTAGTACTTCAGAAACAAAACTAAACTAATTTTACATTACAGTAGCCACAAGGAACCAATTTGCGAATAATTAAAATAGCCATTGAATTACACTTGAAAAAATCTCATAAGGAATTCCAAAAAAATTAAATTAGCTACACTCAAGGTTATACTATACTTATATATACTTCATATGGCGACTGTTACGATCGCACTATACAATGAGTAAAGGAAAAAGAGTCAAGCGTGTCACATCCTAAACCTGTGCAAAGAGCACGGAAGCTTCTCAGTAATATTTCCCTGTCGTAAAGGGCATGCGGCTCTTCCATCTTTATCGGCTCTCAGTACACCCGGGGGAAGGCACGAGCCCATGTACGGTATTCAGAGCCCGCGGTTCTTATTTATTGCTATGGTTTTGTGTTTATATAATTCCGTTTATTTTAAACTTTTGTGAACTCCATGATTTGGAAAGCACTTAAAGCTCTTGTAGATAGGTGCGATACGAAAAGGCAAGAATGTGTTTGCATAGACAGGAAAAATAGTATTATTTTTTTTTTTTACTGTAGTCTCGCGTTTCACCACCAAGCTTGTCTTGAAGTAACTTCTTTTTGACTTAAAGACCCCTAAGTTATATTTATATGTAGGGAATTACACTCCTAGCGTACAGCGGCTCAATATGTGTTCCCAAAACGCTTAGTGCGTTTGGGAGGGATGTCTACCAAGTAGAAGTAACGTCACGTTCACGTGGTCGCGCATGTCTTCACAAAGCGCGTCAAAATGTTAACGACTCCACGCATTTAATGTGTGTGGAGTAAAGGACCATGCGATTTAATTAGATTTTTTTGGTCGGGTAATAGTTCTATTACTGACATAATTTACACCTGAGATTCATTCAAAATGCAAACAAAAACTACCTCAAAGATTTGTTGCTTACATTACCATAGTTCAGGAAAATGCCACTAAATGGCGATATTAAACGAGCAGGTCTCGATCGCTTGAAGTTTTTTCATAAAAGCCCGTCTCAGCGGTTATAGTGAAACGCTTTGCTTCGGAAATAACGAACACAGAGAGCGCACCTGTCGTTCCGAACGCAGACTATTTCCCTTATATCTGTACATTACATTTTAGCGTGGCCCGGGAATCGAACTTTGGTCCGTCGTAAAATTTAAGGGTTTGACGTAACCCGCTTAAATCATTTTTATGATGGTGAGAATATTTTCCTTTTTGTTAAGGAATTTTATATTGATGTCGTTTTGGAATATTATACGTAGGCGTAGTAAGTTATTTATTACTGATTTTTTTCCTTGCAATCTAAATAAATTGAATATGTAGTCGGAATCTGTGGTCCCATTAATAGCCTCAAAGCCAACGTACATCTTACCTAACATGTGGTTTTTAAAATCTCTCGCTCCTGACCACAGCCCTAACCAATGTTTAGGCGTTTCTAACGAAATGGCCACAACATTCGCTAACAATATCTAAGATGTTAATACTACTAACTTACCTGAGCTTAGCGTAAACCTCGGATAACGAAACATAAAGGCTCGGGGACACAACCGAGGCGGGAGATCCCGGAGATATTAAAAATTCGACCAGAAACAAAAGCGCCCATAATTTTGCTGTAAGCTGCTGTCGGCACCTAAATAAGTATCAACTGTAATACTAGCGCTGCCTGCCGGCTGGGCTCGGGTGCAGGGATCAGCGTTGCATTGATTAAGGGGATTACCGAGTGCAAAGGGCTACGACTCTATGGTCGGTTTAAGAGGCTCTTTTTCTACTTGCCCATCGTCAACATCGAGCATGGTTTAAAAGCTTGTTGTTTCATCCAATGCAATCCAACATGATGTTTGATGAAGAAGCAATGCAAAAAAAGAGAGATAACGCCTGAATACTCTGCTGGCATTCGGTAATTCCGAGATTTGCACGAATATCTTACAAAACTTGTTCCAGGAAATGCATGTTTTTTTAAACAATTAAAAATGTTTTAGAGAAATTGTTGTCATTCCGAATCGAGGTGAATGTGCAAGCATTGATGCACTTTTTAATATTTTTAATATATGATGAGTACATTATAGAAGGCTAAAGTTCACGAAATTAGTTTTACACAATTTTATGTTTTTATTTCTATAGAAGCCTAGATAATATCCACAAGAAAGCTGTGTATCCAAAATATCTAAAGAATAATCACGAAAGAGCGGTTAATGGACGCTCTTATGTCGTAGTTTTTGAGGGAGTTATGACTGAAACCAGCTTTGATGAATACTTTTTTTTAAATAATATGAAGTAATGCTTGACTACGATCCCACTTGATGGTAAGCAGTGATGTAATCGTTGATAGTGAGGCGCACTAGTTTAATAAATATGCCTTTGACGCCCCTGTCTAGTTACAATGACATGTATTGTGTCGTTTTCATTTGTTTTCTGTTATTTGAAGAGGTGTATGGCGTTGTATATTTTAACTAGCAATTTGCCACGGACTTCATTCGCGCTTAAACCTAACAATAGTTTTTTTTTTTTAAATGATATAAACCAGTGCTCGACTGCGATCCCACCTGATGGTAAGCAGTGATGCAATCGTTGATGGTGAGGCGCACTAGTTTATTAAAAGTCCATTCACTCTAGCTTTGAAGACACCTAAATTATAATTGGACGTATAATTGGACAAATTGTTACAATCTTTCGATGTACGCGGTTGAAACAACTAAGATATTGATTTTGATTAGAATTCGTGTCAAGTTTCAAGTTTAATAACCCAAGGAATAATATTTTTCCATAGAATCTTTAACATACCCTAATTCGCTTTCTAGGATCATTATATATTTTTGATAGGCTCGCGTTTGACCACTATTTCACCTGAATAATAAAAATCTTTTTTAATTACTATTATTTATTCTATGCTTCGATTAGGTATCTGAATCCAAGGAATACAATTTTGCATACAAACAAATTTCCCTTATAGATGTTGCATAGGTATTCCTTTTCAGTGTTCGCCTACATAACAAACACAGCCTTGTGCTAACTCACGTTCCTACACCCAGACGTTTCGGCAGTGCGTTGATATGTTATTCAGTTTCTCCTTTTATATTATAGATTGCAAGCGTTCGCGCTGTTATTGTCTTTCTATTGTGTCCAATTGACGATGCGTGAAAGGTTAATTAAAACACTTATTTTCATTGTTGATATATTCTTTTCTGATCGATTGATGTCTGTTTCATTGTTAATGAGTATTTATTCTAGAAGTCTTTATACCTTAATAAAGGCTTTGTGGCTTGTAGTCTTGTTTTGACAAGTACAGCTGTAAAAATACAGATATTCATAACAAAAACATTAAACTTCTTGAAAATATTAGCTTTTGCCCGTACCTTCACACACACAAGATATTATAGCCTATGTCACTCAGAAATAAAGCAGTTTTCTATTGGTGCAAACATTTTAGCAATTGCAGCTTTCACAGATTAACTCTTACAAACAAAAAAACAACGATCCCTATTTAGGTAACGTCATGATGAGCTGGTGGTGAAGACACCCGCCTCACATGCATGTAGTTGCGGCTTCAAAACCGTACAAGTACCAATGTGTTTTTTTTTATTTATATCTACTTTTCCGCTTTACTCTACCCCCGTGCCTAGGAAAGCACGTAAAGCCTTTGGACAATCGCGTCGTTGAAACGGACGCCAGAAAGTCATCAGGTTATCCAAGGACCTATCGTCCCCCTGGTCGACTGTCGTTGTGTCATCGACCTGTCTCTGCACCACCCTACGTTGACTGGCAGAGGATGCCTAAGGCATTAAGTCTGCCTATGAACTTTGTGTTGCATGAAGATTAAATAAATAAATATCGTGTTGCTCAGTAACTGGATTGTGGTAGACTGACTGACTGGCGGACCCGAGTTTAACATGAAGCGAGTGCCTATACTCGCTTCATGTTAAACTCGGGTATTCAGCCGCATTCGGTTAGACAAGAAGCTGACCCTAAGCCAGTTGGGAAAAGGCTAGGAAGATGAGGACTTAGGTAATGGCATATTTCAGAAATATTATTTATAGACCACATAAAGTATCACACTCAAATATCCAGTACCATGAATGCCTGATTACGATATTCGCACTTTTCTACGTAACATCTTTCTATCCGATTTGGTTACGAAAACATAATTTGAGAGGCTTATCGAGTTAACCTTCGGAGATTATAATCTAAACTTCTTTTCTATGAAGGTATAACTTAATGCGCTAGCTTTCGCGGAAGTTTAAATTGGATAAAATTGGAGCGGTGCAGATCTGGAGTCCGGAGTCGCGAGACTGGACAGACGAGCTTAGACATCACTCTAAGTTCGTGTTGAGTCTGGATGAGACACACTGCTGTGTAGGAGAGATAGTAGCTTTCTTTGAATGTTAACCAAATATATCTAATTAATTCTATTAAGTTTTTGTTTTGTAACCACAATTTGAACGTCGCAATTTCGAAAAACAAAAATATTCTCTCTGAAAACATATATGCAGGCCCTGTTTCTAAAGCCCCTTTCCAATGTAAATATTTAATAAAAACAAGAAGAAGGAAAATTGATTTGATGACAAATATTCTTCTCTTTATATTCAGAGCATTTCAATAAATCTTATTATAGGTACATTAATTTCCGCATCGTTAAGTTCCACCTACACACGCTTCTATGTACCTACTCTTTAGTAACTGCCAGTTTCTTGTCTTTTGATTGATGTCTTCTATAATTAATTGTACTCTTAAACCATGTAAGTACATATAGTGGCATGGCGGGTGAACATAGGAAACCGTACACATTAAACCTTTTGGGAATACTTTCATTACGCGTACAGCTAAGGAAGAGACGGACACAGTTTTCTGATTACTATAACCTGAGGGTCATTTAGTTACCCAATATTTTTATGCAAGCGTGTTCCATTGTCTACGAAATCATCGCTTATCAGGTGACATAGTGATTAAGTAAGACTATGCTAACTAAAAAGTCTCACCTGGCCAGATGTTGAGCTATCAAGCCGTCACAAATCTGTGTGGACTAGGTTTGAGCTGAGTCTTGTTTAGCATTCTGTCCACGACAGGTGGTCTAAGTTAGTGCGCTGTTGACCCACTTGGAAGCAGCGTGCTGTGATGCAGCTCCATTGTTCACTGGTTTTACACTCTTCATAATTTGTTCTTGAAAGATTTGTTATTTATTTTAGCCCAGTCTTAAGAAGCACGATCTCTTCGTAACACCACTGTCAGGATTTGGCGGTTAGTCGTTAGAAAAACGAAAAAAAGACACCAGACAGAAGGAAGGTATCATTGGTCATCTTCCTTCTATCTGGTCCATTTTTCTACCCGGTTTTGAAGTAGGTGGACAGTACAGACACATTTTTTACAGTGTTTTGCGGAAATAAGTACAGTAAAAGATTTATGATTATCATATCAACAGATTGAAATTAATTCAATATTGGAATTAACGTGTAATTTTTCGTAATGGGGCTGAAGGCAAAAGAGGTGTTTGATATAGATCATAGCTAGTGGAGTTCTATAGTTTCTGCTAACAGCACTGTGGGGAAAACGTATGCGTAGGAGAGATAGCACAAATTGAAGGCGAGCGCGCATTAGTTAGGCCTTTTCGACCTCGTATTTTTTTATATATGTATTGATATTTCAGTAAGATCTTGTGTGAGGCTTTCTTCTTTCTTTCAGGACTAAAAACTTCACGGTGACTCATAAAAAGAAATCGATCATAAACTCTAAGACAGATCGTAAACTTAACAAGGAAGAAATAAAGCAGCAATAAAATAATGTTATCACCTTTTAACTTCATCAAATCCCAGTCAACACGAACCGACAAACAAAGGCACCGCGGCGCCGGCAGCGGACAATGGACACGAGCCCCCGGCGGCGCGGTGCACTCCACGGATCCAGTTATCTCACTTGAGATACGGCTCTATTTGCCAAAGATATTGTTCTATTTGCGAGCACCCGATTGTTAATTGTTCGCAAATATTTGCGAGGATGAGCGGGAATGCGCACGATATATTTTTGGTCTTTAAAGTCGCAAGGGTTCGAGTCAACTTTACGTGTTGAGGGAACGAGCAAAACGGTTGGGTAAGGGTTGTAGGATGGCTTTCTTTCGAAATATATATATTTTTTTACCTTTTTACTGTATTTGTCGAAACATGTCGAGGGACAGGCAAACCCCTTTCAAGACAGATGACTTCCAAAAACAAGACTACATAGAAAGCCCAATATAAAGAACATCATCATCAAATATCCTAAAAGCATGACATCGCTTACTACCAGTTCACTATCCTGTTTTCAATATAACCCATATCGCTACTTCACAAAGTGTATCAGCAGTGATATCACGTCAGATCATCGACAGGCATTGTTTTCTAGCTTCAGTGGCTTCTCATGCAAATCAGACAGGTAGCCAGACTGACACTGATGCTATCAAACTGAGGCGCGGTTTGACGGCTTTGTTTGAGCCACATTGATGGTTAGGAGCTGTGATGCAGCTAGTGTATCTCGGGAAGAGTAGGTGTTTTCTTTCATGAGGGATGAAAAGTCTTCAAAACTATTTTGGCGTCGCAAATTATAATTATGAAGGAATTAAAAAAGCTATAATATTTTTTTTTTTATTAAATCTGCTCTACAAACAAGTGTATAAACGCTGTCAATATATAATACGATATTGAAGGTTTAAAGGAACAACATCCGCCATGTTTTAAAGTAGTTTCTATCGTTAATGGACTGTTAAGTGAAATCCAATTCAATTCCAACTGCAATATTTAGTTTCCAAGCTTTTAGACAAGTTCGTAGTGAATTTAGAAGTTTACTGGAAATCCTAATGCAATAGCACGTGGTGACGAGTCGCTTCGTCTCACCCGCGATTGTTTGTTGCCACTTACACGACAAGTGGCTGCTAAAAACATTCTTTGTAGTTGTCACTTCAAAATCCATTATACATTTTCAACTGGTAAATAATTCTGATGGTTGTAGTTCGTCTTCAATGTATCGTGAATGTGTGACACATCAATTCCTTCGTAGATTGAATATATTAGGGATCTCATTGAATAATGGATAGTAATTTGTTCATCAGGCACAAATCCCCATTAGTTAATCCGCCTGAAGTTTGTGACAGAGTTGTTTTGGATCCCTTATTGTTAATGTCTCCAAGTTGGATAGGATGGATATGTGTATTAGTTCGAGTAGAAATCCTAATTCAGCTCAGTTATGATTTTTACAAATGATTTTGTAGCTTTTTTTACTTTGTGAAATTTTTGTTCATATTGAGTAATTAATACTACTTAGTACATTTTTGATCCTTTGATACGAACACTCTTTTTTTACTTTTCGGTTGGAACAAACCCGAGTGACTGACTTCAAAAGCCTTGTACGTCAGAGGAATAGCTTAAAGTAACAAAGTCGGCGCAACAAGTGAGACAGAACACATTTGTCACGGCGCAAATAAACTAAGGTGACATTACAGTCCAACTGAGTTTATAACAACTATCCGTCTGAGTCCAACCGGCCCCACACAATAACGCAGCAGGGCCGGATTACGAGATTTGAACTAGAAACTCATGAAGATATTGTAAAGTTTAAATTATATATAGGGCACCGAAAAACAGGTTGTTAAAGGACGCACAACATCGAGAAGCCTGGCAATGAAAAAGGAGATCTATACCCTATAGCAGTAGGTGATCCCAGCATGAAAATAATGATGCTGAAGATATGAATGTTTGTGGCTTAAGAACAGAAGACAGTCTGCTAGAAATAGGGTATTACTGCAGTGACTGAAGATGTTGAATTTTAGAAGATTAGCAATTATGCAGTGCAATTTAATAAAGACATTTTCTAGAAAATTCAGTCGTTGTAGTAGCATTATTCCGGCTTAAAAAGCAGCCAAGCACTCGGGGATAGGGTGTGTCTATCAGTGAGAAATTTAGGAAAGAAATGACTCCCACTTGCGAACATACAAGGTTTTTTTTTTGTTTACTACTTAAAATTAATACTTGGTGCTTCTAAAGTTTGCAGCGCGCTCTATTACCAAACCCCTGCTCTTATCTCCAGGATCAGTCTGGAGACATGCATCCCCAACATCGCATTCCATCCCTGCACGTTATTCAATACACGGCAAAATATACGAGGGTACGTGAGCTCACGAAATTGTGCCTTTTATAAATGCAGCTCGGCAAAGTTTTGTAGCCAGGATGATTTACCTGTGTGAGGACGTGTTTATGTGGAGATACTAACGTTGTTCGCACTTATCTTGTGTTATCACCTTTTTATGAGCATTTGTTTTAGTTGTGGACCACTGTGTATTTATTAAACGTATGACTTTGTTGTGTTACTATTTTATTTAAATTGTGACACATTTGTACTTGTAGGTTAACTGAGTTAGATAAAGATTCAAACGGATGACATGTATTGTTTGTAGTTTAAGAGGTAATCAACCTGATGATCCGTAAGAATGTAAAACTGTGAAATTAATTAATAGAAAGCTAAGATAAGGAGTGGAATTCGCTGCCGGAGTCTGTGTTTCTTTATAAATTAAGTCAGGAGTGAATTGGTTGCTTCTAGGCAAGCTTGTTCCATCGTCGGCCACGTCATCGCTTACCATCAGGTGAGATAGTGGTCAAACGTAAACCTATGCATAATAATAAAAAAAGACAGCTATCGCCGTACGTTTGCACTACTTTTCATCGCGAAAAAGCACTTAAGGTACCTCTGTAATAAACGTAAGCTTTCATTATTTGTAGAGATTTAAACCTCGAAACTTTTGGTACGGCAGTGAATATATCACAATTAACCGAGCCTCTCCAGTAAGAGTTCCAGTAAATCAAACCCGGGTAATCACACGCGGGTATTGCCGCCGACCGGAAATGAGCCAGCTACGTCACTACGTCACATGTCGACGTCACTTCCGCTCCGACGCACGCGCCATTATACCATACGTACATTCTACAACATTAAAGCTATACCTACATTTTCAGTACAAACTGACCTCGCATCGTATCGACTGTCTGTACGGTGGGAGTTCAACCAAAATTGGTAATGTTAGGTATATATGTCACTGTGTGTACAGTATATCGACTGCAACGTTAATTCTTGTCTGTGATTGATCGGGGCTGCTTTTGTGCGCATTTGTTTATTAGGGTATTATCTCTGGTGATTTAATATTGTGCGTTGGCAAGGTTTGTTTAGTAGGTGACTGTATATTTAGGATAATGGCTGGTGGTCTTTGGGTACGAACTACAAATGAACACATTTAGTTATATTATATCTTCCTATTGTCTATTAAGTGCCTCATTAGACCATTGGTCGCAAGCGTTCCTGCCAGCCAAGATTAAAGTCAGTGTTAGGTGAAATAAAATATAGTCGGGATTTATTCATCTGAAATATCCTTGTAACAGTTTTGAGCCTCGGTCCGTTTGTAATATCTTTCTTTTCTAAATATACCTGTTTTCTTTCTGTCTTTTATCTAGCAACTAACCATCGACTTATATTCTAGTGACAGAAAAGAACGTTCATGGAAACTATTTATCAAAATACTGAAAAAATAAAACAAGAGTCTGCTGCAGCGCTACATTGGCATTATATCGTCTAACAGAACTATTAAAACATACAGCGCTTAGACAGCTTTTAGAGGATACTTTTTAGCGACCACAATGTCAACGCCATGAAATTCATGGCACTTTACTCATTTCGTTCAACATAGTGTAATGTTCAAGGTGTAAGGACTTCATTACACCTCAATCGGTTGAAGTGAGTGTTCGGCACGCGCAATCTAGTGCGCGGTACATATATATCGATGTTACCAACCTTCTGTATTGCCTTTAGCACTGCACTTCAAAACGTATAAAACATGGCAATGATATACAATTAATTTTAAGGAAATTTCCACGACAAATGATAGTTAATATCACGTCATGGCTTCATAATGCACGTCCTTGATCGACAAGCGTGACGGCGAATAATACCAGATGCAATCATATGGTATGGCAAATTAGCGTGATTGTATGATAGCAGTCATCACGATGTGATGGGCCATGATAGAGAATTGTGGGGTTTCCCGTGAGACGGTACGATTGAGGCTGGAGAAAATAATTATGCAGGTACCTAGGCTTTGGCATGAATGTCTGAACATACAGAAGCGTAGTACACAGACCTAGCGACATTTTTACTTCCTCGTAGCACTATCTAGTCTCACACACATATATCGTTATTTTCATAGGTAAAAAATATCTAGTTTGTGACACTTCATGTGATTGTGTAGTTTTCTATAAGTGATTTTGTGTTTGTTATTGCATGAAGACTTCTAGAGATATTTCTTTTATTACTGATAGGCTTGTATTTCACATACTGGTAAGCGATGATGTGGTCGACGACGGAGCACACTTGCCTAGAAGCAACCTATTCAGTTTTGAATTGACGATCAGGAAACAAAGGCTCCGGCAGAGTATTCCACTCCTTAGCTGTACACACAATGAATGTGTTCCCAAAATATTTAGGGTTTATGAGATGACCACAACGTACCGCTGGTCGCATTACAGGAAGTAAGAAACATTACATGCCATGATAATATAGTATGGAATATGGCAATAACAGTTTTTATGTCATCGCAATTGCATAAAGAGAAGTGTGTACCTATCCGCATAAATTGTACATGTTTCAACAATAGAAACAGGAAGCCAATGGCGTCTGTGTCATCTCTCACGAGAGCGGAAACTCGTCACCGTATCAATTATCGATAAATGTTGCGATAAACATGGCTATTATTATCGTTTAGTGGTCAGCCAACAAACAGGTTGGCGGTGACCGTGAATTGTGGCTTCTTAGGTATATTGTGATGGCTATTAATGTCACATAGGTAATACATACTAATTAATTAATGTAATAATGATTATGTTGATTTTTACTAGAAAAAACACTTATGAGTATGTCTGCGTCATCTGTTTGCTACAACCTCATTCTTAAATGTTTGTACTTTGAAGTGGCTATCATGTTTCCTTGTCGCAAACTGGTTGCCTATAAGTAGTTGTTTTAGCAATATGGATGGCTTTTTTACTAACCATTAAGCGCCTGACATCGAACAAACATTTTGATTCCTCTGGCCCAATAAAAGGCAGAAGAACCCCGACGTACGGCGAGTATACGTAGTTGAAACCTCTACAGTCCAGACTAACCATTTCGCCTCGTCGTTTATACCGCGATCATCGCAGAACTGGAACAATTTGCCTGCTGCGGTCTTCCCGCACGATTATGTTTAATTTTGGTGTCTTTAAGGCTAGAATGCATCTTAATAAATTAGTGGGACTCACCTTCAACGATTGCATCGATAGTTACCATCAGGTGAGATCGCAGTCACGCACTAGTTTATATCGAATAAAAAAAGTATAGAAAGGACCAAAAAGTGCATACATACAATATCTTTTCTCAGTAAAACCACAATAGTAACAGCGAAAAATCATCTTACATCTATCAAGAATTCACACAGTAAACGGAAAACATATTAACCACATAACACAACACATTTCAAACAATATTTTTCCGCTCCGCCAATCAGAGAGTCGTGCGGAATTTCCATTACTTGCAGCTATGGTAATGAATGAGTGACGCTTCAGAAGAATGCGTTGCACCCGCCGCCAAATGTGCGACGCGCGGGAAATGCCGAATATGTGTTGAAACGAGGGCCACACCACAGTGACAAACGTAGCGAGAGCGATATTTTTGACATAAGGAAGTGATGCCTCTAAGAACAGTTATGACCACTACATGGCACAAAATATGACGCCATTATTTTTGACATGTTACCATTGGCAGTTTATTTTGAACTTCAAGAAAGTTTAACGTATTCCGCAACGAATAATAAATAAAGAACAAATTATAAACTAAGTTAGTGTGACAGTGTTCTTTTTCATTTTCCTTTAAAAATACGTATTTTTCAACAAGCCATATGACGAAGTATTCTGATACATAAGATATACACACATACTATGTGCTAGTCTTAATTTGCCTCTCGCTCCACTCAGAGCATGAGGAGCCTTTTGTTGATTACTTGAAATAAAGGTGCCATGAGTAACATACACTGCAATTTATCACAATTTGCCTACAATGACACAATGCTATTTGAATTCAATAATAGTAACCACATGCCAAGTAGGTTAATACGAAAGGTGTTAGAAAAACTCTTAGAATTTCCCATTAAGCATTCTATAGTAAGCACGGTGACATGGTAATGAATGACAGGACAAAAGAATGCACAATGCATAGCGTCGCAGTGAGTGGAATGGCTTTACGAGCGACTCGACAAGACACGGCAATGTCGGGCTGGAGCACAGAGATAAGCGACAGCGGGTAATCTCTCATAAGCGATAGCGGTTTGTGCAACTAATTATTTGTGTTCCTTTTAAACCAGGGCAAAGAAAACATATTTTTTGAGTTTTTTTTGCATTTTGCAGTTTTTTCGGTGTCCGGTTTTATATTTATTAAAATATAATTTGCGATTATGACATGTATTAATTTACGGAATTATTATCATTAAAATAATTAATAAAATCTTCTCAGCGCGTCTATTCGTATTAAATGTTAAATGATATATATTTTACAAATAGGTTATTAAAAAAGGCTTTTGTAAAAAGGTAAATTTTTAGATTGAAGTGCCATTTGATGAAAACCTCATTATCTATGTATAAATGTTCATAATAAATTTCTTTCCAGGGATCACAAAGACGACTTTTACACACGAATTTGCTGAAGTGTTTCTGAGAAAATATCAACTTCAAGATTCTTACAAAGAAGGAATTATTTTATCTTTTCACTAAAGTCTTATTCAAACTTGACAAATAATGAAGTTTATATATTAATGAATTTGAAAACTTCTTTACTTCTAATTGATCATGACTCAGTTAATTAAAAGTCCTCTAAAATAATAACTGTGTAGTTACAAAACTAAAGTCACCTTTGTCTTTGCAGTTACGTACCTATTTGCTAATTGACAAAAGTTTTTATACAAAACTTTGGCTACATGAGTGACTAGGTTCGTTTTCTTTGTCCGCTGTTCTATCGCCACTGTGTGCTCTACCCTCGAAGCACAAGGAGCGAATATTAAAACCCATCCATGAAGAAAATGTTAGCAAAATGCGGTGTGGCGGCGCGCAATTTTTAAAATTGTCCTGCTTCGGCTTCCCGAGTGTTTCGTGGATCCGTCTCAGTATGGCGTCACACGATGTTTGTCGAACGACCTTGTTGAAGGTTAATAGTTTTATAAGTAAGCTTGTGTTTGGGTTTTTCTTTTGTTGAAGGAAAAACACTGTCTCTGACTTACGTAGTTGCAGTTGTTAGCAAATGCAAAATGTCATGCTTTAGTTTTACAGTTCTGTCTTGTTACTTATGTACGATAGAGTACACGTAACTGCATAAGATGGCCTAGTATTGAATTCCTATTTTATACTAGGTTAAGATCAAGGTCAATGTGTAACTTTCTACGTAAAAGTGCAGTGTTTAGGATTTTGTTTTCCCAGTTTTTGGAACATTGATGAAGTTTTTTTTATTAAGATATATTATAATATAGTGAAGCTTTACAACCAGGTTGGTAAAAACCATAGCAGCAATCCACCCTCATTTCTTTACGTTATACCGTACTATTAATCCAAACATGATACGAAACCCGATAAATCATTTTCTTAGAAGCTGCAAAAAGTGCGGGTAGTAAGTGAGCGCAGCAGAAGCGCATCCGGCGCGCGTCGGGACCGCAACGTGTATAAATCTGCAGCAGATGCGTCTAGCATCCGGGCACTGAGGTATAAGCCTGGAAGGTGCTGTTACGTAAAGTCTGGGCTTAGGTACATCGTTCATCGAACGACTGGAACAAATTTACCTGCTGCGGTCTTCCCATCCGATTATAATTTAGTAAAAAGACTCTTAAAGAACTAGTGCACTTAACCATCAACCAGATTGCTTCGCTACTTACTATCGGGAGCATCATTAAAAAACAAGGTAGCCAGAAGCTGCGCAGAGGTATTGAGAAACATGAAATAAGTATTCATATAAAAGATCCAAAAAAAAAAAAAACGATTTAAAAAAAAAGTGTTTCTGGTGGTTTTTTTTTTCGTTTTTCGGAAGAAGAACCATCAAAATCGGTTACTATTTGATGAAGATATCGCTGAACAAGATACAATACAAAAAAAAAAGATTCAGACAACTTGAGAATCTCCTTCTTTTTTAGAAATCCGTTGACAAAATTGTGAACAAAAATCTACAACAGTTGAAATATAAAAATAACACGCAATTCCTGTTCCAACCAATACAGCAACACTATTTACTATTCAAAGTGACTGAAGTACCAAGAAAGCAAAATCAATTTCCTCGACTGAATCAATTTACGCATAAAAATGATCCTTGACACACTTGTGTGGCAGGTGAGCTGGCGATAGGGAAACAATCACGAACACGGCCACGGGTTATTAAACACCGATATCAACAAACAAATGGAAAACCATGGCGTAAGCTGTTACTTGGAACACATAAAATGTTGGAAAGTACCGTGTTACTAGACCTTTTCTATGTCTCCACTCTTGTAGTTTATCCAGCTGGAATTGATAAGTTCATACTACTCTGAGCACACGTGTGCCGCACACTCCGATCTGGGCGCGTCGGACTCCATACATTTTATATGGAAACTAGACTTGTAGAGCTACACTAGATCTACGCCACGCGACTTCGTTCTACGTAAAAATCAGGCGTGGTCTACGAGTGAGTTGGTCTAATGTAGTTCTAGCTGTATTGTTTTCTTATTGTTGTATCTTGGTAGATAGGTAAAATAATGTCTCTTTGTATTAGATATTTGGCCCTCAAGACCTAAGGCTAGAAATCCAAGTGTTTAATATTGGTCCTTATACCTTCCATGGTCTTTAGAGCATGGTGTAGCGGTTAGCAGCATGTTGTATCAGACAGATCGTTGCAACTGAGTTATTGTCATTCGGCAATACCATAGCAATACCACGCTGCCGACTGCCGACCAAGTGCCGACAGTCTGAAATATTGCTTTTTGTACGCAGATTAATATACTGACGGCCAGCGCCACTCCAACTATCAGAATACCCGCGTATTGGTCTGTTTTTCGATATTAATTTTCATGTGCAGAATTAATGGGGAGGTAGGCATTGATCTTTGAAATACTGTACAAGCCATTTCGGCACAGAAAACTCATTATTGATGACTTGTTTTGAACGTTTTTGCAGCTCAAGAATATCAATTTTGGTGTTAAAAGATATTTATATATGGCTCTTAAGAATATGAGTAAAGTATTACAATCAACGCTATAAATGTAACATTACATATTATGATGAAAAAATTCTCCTTGGGATAAGGCTTAAGGTTAAGTACACATATTTGCCCAGTTACGTATGTTTAGTTCCTATATGACAGAACACGATCCTAAAAAATCATTATATCATTATTATCAAGCCAACTTACACCTAGAAAAATCTACAATCAACAGCCTAATGAACTGGACCAGACTCCTAATCCAAAATCCCGAAACGCAATCACGGTCCGTGCTAATCACATATGAAATCTGTAGCAGCTAGTCAGCATCCCTAGAGGAATGGTCCAGCGGGAGCGCGTCATCTCCGGTGCAGCTGAATTATCTACGAGACGGACCTGCAAGACGGCGCCAGATAATTGGGAGGTGAAATAGAGCTTGAATTTTGATTGAATGGGGTTTGAAAATGAATGACGCGTGGTCCTAGGGGACGCCATCTAGCCTGGAATATCTCTAGCTAGGGTATCTAACATAGTGTATTTTCTGGATTTACTGGTAATACTCTGTAGTTCTTCAGGTTTTAAAATAAGTTTAAGTTTTTTCTTATATCTTATCCATCGCTCAGTACGAGAACGAAGTCAAAACTGAACTCGTCAGTAATGAAAAAATGGTTTCCTTTTGATTGAGTTCTTGAGAGCTTCAAGCAATTTTGGAAAACATTAATAACTGCTACATTAGTAAACATTAAGCATTTCAGTTCGTTACGACACAGCTTTAAGAAAATTACGCACAAAGACTAATTGTATTCATTTTAAAGTAAGCTCAGAATAAATAGCAGTCATTTAATATAAGCCAATATTATGACAGCCTCTTACAAGTTAATATTATGCAGAAGAAAATAATCCCAATAATCTAGAAGTACGTCAAAAGAATATAAGTTCTACGATTTTAAAAGAATTCTAGGTACAATTAATTGAATGGAAAACTTTCTTCGCTAAGTAACCTTTGTAAAGAAAAAATCTTTTGAACTACAAAAGGACTAATTGAGTTTGGCGCCATTATTATTCACGATGGGGGAAGTCAGTGGAGATGGCGGGTCCGGGTGGTATACTTCGTGGAGATGGTATTCAGATTGACTTCATTTATTATACAGCATTATTTGTAATACACTAACAGCCTTGCCAAGTCATAGAACAAAAGTTGTTGTTTATGATGTTAGTAACATAGTCCTGAGAAGTTACCAGTGTTTTACGAATAACCCTATATAAACCCAATGACGTGTTATATAGTTTTACACATCATTGTATAAACGTGTCCGTCTACATGTTGTTCATTGTGTGCGCTTTCAAAGCTAGTTAAATATAAACGGAAGGCTAATTCTCATTGTATAGATGAGTAGTTCCTGAATTAAATCCCTATGTACCAACCTATTTTATTTATAGCAAAAGATAATATATCCTGCCAGCGGCAGCCGCGGGTTCGCCTGCTTATACTCCAGAGATAATAAGTATCCTTTTTTTTATTTAATTATTCCAGATCTATCTTCTTCTTCTTCTTCCTGCCCTTGTCCCATTTTATTTGGAGTCGGCGCAACACGTTTTTTTCTTCCATTCTGTCCTGGCATTCGTCACGCTATCACTAACTCCCTTTTCTTCCATATCACTTCTCACACAATCCATCATTCTGTGTACCAAATTTTATTCAAATCATTTCAGCCGTTCGAACGTGAAGAAATAATAAATATTCATACACACTCACAAACTCTTTGCCTAAAAAGTGTGGTAAGTTATTCCTAGAAGAGGTATGTATTTGCCTTCTGTTAATCAAATAATTAAAACAGGTTTTTGAGTCTCACAGCAATAAGAAGTAGGTAATGAGATCATCCAATTTGCTTGCACAGATTAATACAGCCATGTTTAATATCGGCTAGCTACACGGTGATTTATCGCTATACCTCGAAACGGAAATGCCGATAAGCATTGAAAATAGCGACTAACAAAAAGATCTCTCACACAAACCATTGAAATTTACGGAAAGTCTTCGATACGATAAAAATACCTGTCCCCATTTAAATGAAATTTCACTGCTCAGGAATCAAACTGATGAAGCATCGCTGCGGGTCTCCGGAACACGTCATTACCTCCACAAATTGGGGTCTACCTGTTGACCTTGAAGGTCCAAATGGAACCTTTATAGGTCTTGGAGATATATCGAGCATCGTTACAGGAAATTGGGGGCGGCAGAGGTTACGATCGGGAAATCTGAGGTAAGGTGTAAAAGTGATCGACCTTTGGAATGCTGATGCAGGATGGACGGAAATTGAGTGATTTGAACATAATTGTCAAGGTAATCTTGTAATAACTTAGGCGAAAGGAAAATATTGATGCTTATCGACTGTTTAGTACCTAAGGTCTTTTACTTAATATGGGTAGGATGCTGATATGATTGGGATTTTATCACTTTTTCTCTATATCTTACTAATCTTTCATTTTTATAATCTTTGCCCATGAAGAAACCTAGAATGATGTAAAGAGTCAAAATAGTTTTCTGTTAATTTTTTTACAAATAACAATGACGATGCTGAAAATCATTTTCCTAGTTCCATCACCCACCAACAGATGTCGCTGTTCTAAATTAAAAACAATTTAAGAACGTTCGCGATTAGTCACTGTCGGAGTGCTCAAACAGAATTAGTTCCAGCAGTCATTGTCAAGAGCAAGGTCGGACACTGTTGACGTTCACACAATACACACCGTTTTACATAAATTATACACGCAGATAACATAATCACTAAACTATGTAGCTACTGTATTCGTTATTTTTGAAAAACTATTTGTAATATTTGAGGAGGAAATTTATTACAAATTACATGAAAACTAGGTAATTGTTTACGCTTTGACAAGCTTACCAAAAAAGTGGAGTAGTTGCCAACATAATGTCTTTTTAATAAGCTGGTGTCCAAATGTAAAGCGTCCAACACTTAACATCGGACTCCCAAAAACCACTTATATTGTTATTATTATATGAACAAATGAAATAATTAATCAGCACAGACTGAGTGCTAAGCATTAGTAGTTATGTTATTAAATGAACACAAGCTGTTCCTCATATTTCGATGGAACTGTGTTGTATATGTCGTGACCAGATTTTAGAATTGATCACTTCATGATGTGACCAGCCATATCATGAAATGGTTGCATTACATGATATGGCCAACTTAAACTGGCCAGATCGTTTAAAAGTCAACGTTTGATGATATTTCAATCCGCGTCAAAAAGTTAATTACTAGTACTTTAATAATATGGCCAATCATTAATGTAGTATTACATATTTATGGACTTTTTACAATTATTGTTAACTAAAGTAATAATGCCACCAACTGCAGAGAAAATGTCTGGAAGCAGAAGAGCTGTTGCTCAGATGATGAATGTGGACTTGGGGCACCCTGATATTTTTTAACCTTTAAGACCACCCAGACTTAGATAGGTAGGTATATGAAGACACTCGAATATAGAATTAGGTTCTGATTATAAAACCATGTTTTCCAAACGCAAATATGCCATTAATCGAATCAATTAACGCTGTTTACGATCGCTGCTACAGCGACATTGGGTTGGCAAATACTCAAGCGGCCTTGACACTGTACCGTGACCTTGAACTGGTGACGCCGAGCGAATGCCAATGGACTGACCTTGGACTGACTGCGAGAGACGGGGAGAACCAATCGAGCCTGATTCCTGTATCTTACCGTTTTTAATGCGTTAAAGAAGCCCTTCTCTACCATCAGCAGTATTAAAGGTTTTCAGGGTTTGATGTAGGAGATCCTCGTGTCTTTTCGTAGCTAGTTCAATTCAAAATCATAAATACACAAAACGTACTATTGTTACAAAAAGTATTCTACATCCCAATTCTAATTCAAACCATATTGTACCTTTGTGCCAAGTTCCACATAAACCCGTTTCGCCACTGGGGCGTGATTGATTAGACAACACACAGAGTTTGACATTTATAATATTAGTACCCAGGATAGAATTACGCTCATCGATAATATCAAAGGACCAGTCACATACGAATTAGTAGCTACTGTGTTATACTTGGTCCTTTCATCCGAGGGACCAACAGGAAAATTGTGAGGAAAACACTCAAGTCTAATCTACAATAAATAATTGTTTTTATTTTACCTTTTAGGATGGACGTGGTTGGTTTCACCCCTGTGTAAAAGAGGAAAATGTGGTTATTTTGATTGTTCTATTATTTTATTAACCTAATCTAAAGGTATCGCAAAAAATGTGCTCAGCTTAATTGCTATTAACGCAAGGTGGTCGACACTCCACGTCATCCTAAGAGACGCACAGATGACCTTGAGATTATACAATACATACTTGTAAACATGGACCTCAAAATAAACTCACAAAAGATTCATAATAATATTATCATCATCATTTCAGCTGTTAGGCACAGACCTCCCAAAAGTGTCGCCACAAAGACCGGTCTTGTACCTCACGTATCCGTCGGATTCCCGCAACCCCCACCAGGTCATCGTTCCACCTTGTGGAAGGCCTTCCAAAGCTGCGTCTTCCGGTACGTGATCGCTTCTCCAGAACCTTTCGTCTCTATCGACCATTATAATATACCTAATGCTGTTTACTGTCACACTTGGCAGACAGTTGGGCGGTCTATAAACGTATGTTGCATCACGTCATTTCTTCTTTAGTCACCTTTTACAACGTTCGCGGAATACGGGTCTCCCCCCTTTTCGTTCCGATTAAATAAATATGTCTGTTTATTGAGGAAGTCTTAAAGGATAAAATACAAGATATTTACAAATAGCTTTTGCCCGCGGCTTCGCCACGTACATGAAATATAGCCTATGTCACCCAGGAATAAAGAAGTTTTTTATAGGTGAAAAATTTTTTGCAATCGGACCAGTTCTTCCAGAGATTACCTCCTAAAAATAAAAATAAAACTAATTTTACCTCTTTATAATATTATAGTGCAGATGATAGGCTTGCCTTATTTGCGTAAATCGCCAAAAAAAGAGATATCGTTTCACTCATTTAGTCATAAATTAGCGCCAGTACCTGTCTCCGACAGGTTCTCATGCACTTACAAGGTAAACCTTGAGCAATATTTGAGAAATCGTTTATTTATACGGGTCGATTAATAAAATAAATAATCACTACAATACCCAATTGACGTCCGAAGGATGCTTGTGTTTTGTTCTTTTGTTACGTACCTGGAAATAACGAAAAACAATTTGTTAATTTAGTCTTTTATGAGATCTTCGGTTATTATCAAAAGAAGATAAAATACAAATACAATATCATTTGGTTTCGAGCAGGTAAAATAGTATTGGACTGTAAGTTCTTCTCAAACTGTTATTTATCACCCATGTCTTCTTTTGGCGAAAACTCAAACTTTCTCTTCACATAAGTATCTCCGCCAAATATGGATTGCTTAACTTAAGTAAATACTAAACCAGAATAAAGAATCTTTATCAAAAGTGATAAATATACGGATAATTTAAATAACTACAAGTATAGGTTTTTTTTTTTTCGATGGGAATAATCATCTTATGACAACCCCCGCTCTTGGGCGGAGCGGGAGATAGTGTCAGACTCTTACTGACTAAAAAACCCATCCCGTTCCTTCAAGCCTTCATACCGGGGCTCGAGCGCCCTTTCGGATAACCCTGGCCCCAGTAGGCTTCGACCCGGCTGGGCCCCTGCTACTACAAGTACCTATAGGTAAACCTGATGCTGAACGTAACATTGCTTCCTTAATACTAAGTAATTCATAAATTCAATCAATCCATACCAAGAATTTAACAACAGTTGTAACAGTCAATTACACAACAGTTTTCAGTACAATTTAATTAGAAAAGTTAGAGGCGTGAAATGTTGCAATTGTTTTACAAATAATAATAACTTTAAATGTGTAATGTAGCTCTGGTGAAGGTAACAGGTTGTTGGACCACAAATGTAATAATACCTAAGAACAGGTTTTGTTCTCATTCATTAGATCGTGGAACTGGTTAATTAGTATCACTAAATGAAGTACTAGGAATATATGAATGGGTAGTGATGAACGCAACATGACTGAAGACTGAGACAGAGCTGCCACAATTAAGGGAGTTCCTATAACGTGTATAACAAGATACGTTCCTACAAGTACACCTAGACGAATGACCTTTTCGGAAGGATGAATATTTTTCACAGTACCATAACATATATCAGCCTTATAATGTTCACTCTGGCCACTTCTCTAGGAAAAGGAATGGGTCGCAATATACCACACGGTGCAGTTTGGTGGCAGTCACATGTTTTCGATTTTTTTGTTCTAGAACATTTATCGGTTTCCTCATGAGGTTTTTCTTCAACGTTTTAACGGATAGTATTGAAATAAATAACATAAACTAAAGCGCCTGCCTAGGTTTAAACCCACGACCATCTGCTCCGACACTGCTGCTATTTTCGCAGTCATTTCTATATATTTAATCTTGGACTAAGCACACTATTAGACCTCTGGGGGTCTGTCCTAGCATGCCATGGCCTGTTATTCAGCACATTATTAAACAGTTAATGCTTTATTTATTTAATAAAGATTAATTTAAGGAATTTAATTAGTTTTGCCATTGGCACGCTAAGAAGAAGAAAAACCATGTGATTAGATTAAACACGTATTAGCCGGCTCTTGATTCTAAATTGTCTATGGAGAATTTGAAAAAAAAAATAATTAGTATTTAAACTAAGCATTAGGTTAACGAGTTATATAAATGCTTGCTACTCCTTAAAAAACAAGTTATAATCGAGTATATGTAGTGTTTTTTCAGCTTGCGCTTTATGTGTTTACTCTTCATTGCTATTCATTGAGTTTCTAATGTATAACGGAATTAGAGTTAATAAATTGGGTATTATAAATTGTGATGCAGTTGCCATAAAAGTGGTTTTTGCGTGGCATTTGAAATTGTTTTGTTCATTATACATCATATTTAAGTGAAATTTCAATGTCAATGTTTCTAAATGTCCTATGAGGAACGAAGGACTATTCAGCGTAGACTATGAAACTAAAAAAAAAACATAAAATATAAGCCTATACATATTATAATGATCACGGTAGTAAAACGACGGTAAATCAATCGATTGTGGTAATATTGAAACAAGGAAGAGTATCAAGGTTGTAGGGGTGTATGAAATATCACAACAGAACATCCGCAATTGCAAAATGACTCAAAAGATCCTACAACTACAGAAAATTTAATAATATAATAATAATATTCCACAACTATCACACAACGCCATCTAGTCTCAAACTAAGCAGAGCTTGTGTTATGAGTACTAGACAACTGATAAACATACTTATTTACTTCTAAATATTATAGATAAATTACACCCAGACACAGAACAAATGATCCTGCTCATCACACAAACATTTGTCCTGGGTGGGAATCGAACGGCACGAAAGGAACGACCTCCGGTATAGCAGTCAGGGCAGTAGGATGTTATTGGGCATTCTACCCCACTGTTGCGACTTCGCTTCGCTTCGCTTCGCTTGTCGCGTGTGGTAGAATGCACAATAACATTTTTGTGAATGATATGTTAAAAACACTGGTTCAGCGCCTATTCCACTTTCAAAATCTAATTTATAAAATGCTCACTATCTTTTATTGAAGGACGGCCATGGTGAGCAAACAAGCAATCGTTTAGTTGTTCGGGTTAGCGACCATGACTTATAAATGTCGATGTAGTACATTATTTGAATCATTATCAATATAACCCTTCTAAGCAGTCGTCATGAAATTTGTAAAACAACCGCAATCATTACATGTAAAAAAACTTTGTGTGAATTCTCAGGAGACTGGTTTTCGCCATGGAGAATTATTACCTAGCTCGATACGATGCATCATTTGCGGACCGTCAAATTGTGGAAAAACTAATTTATTAATTGGTCTTCTTATACATGAGAATGGTTTAAGATTTCAAAATGTGTATGTTTATTCGAAAACCTTGCAACAACCAAAATACGTTTTTTTGGAAAAAGTGTTACAACAAGTACCAGGCATTTCATTTCAGAAATATTGTGAAAATGAGCAAGTACTGAGTGTTCAGGACGCAAAACCGAATTCTGTAATTGTATTTGATGATGTTGCTTGTGAAAATCAAAATAACATGCGGGATTATTTTGCTATGGGTAGACACAAGTTCATCGATTGTTTTTATCTAAATCAAACTTACAGCAAAATCCCTAAGCAGTTAGTACGAGATAACGCTAACCTAATCGTTCTTTTTAAACAAGATGAAAGAAATATGAGACATGTTTATGAAGAACACGTCAACACTGACATGACATGGGTTGAATTTCGTGAAATGTGTGCAAAAATATGGAGTATTCCTTTCAGTTATGTTGTAATTAATAAAAATTGTTCCAAAAACAAAGGATGTTACAGAAGTAAGTTTGATACGTTTGTAGTCTTTGACTAAGAGCATATATATAAGACTGTTACCTGCCTGAAATTATTATTTGCCTTGCGACGCTGATTCAATTACGACAAACTTTACCAATATGGAAAAATCATTAAAACGACCAATTGTTGACGCAGCAGAAGCTGTAAAGGTAAAAGTACGTAAAATGAGAGATGCTGAGATTAATAATAAACAAGCACTGGAGTCAGTTTTCAAACCTGTAACAGAGCCTCTCAACTTAATTGCTAATGCTAATAAGCAAACTCCTCTCCTGCAAGCTAATGATGATTTTGCTGATGTTCCGTTTGTTAACAAAACTTTGCAGAAAGAAAGAACTGATAGTACAGGAAGTAATGATAATAACGGTGATGAGGTCGATAAATATGAATCCGATGTCAACAGCGACTCTTCCTATGAATCAGTAGTTGAAAGTAATCAAGATTGTGATACGTCATCTTGGTCAGTATCTTCGGAAGCGTTAGTAGATATTCCATTTGGGGTTAGAGCAGAACGTGGAAAACTGATGTTAGGTTCTGCTTGCATAACGGTCAACGATCAGTTCATCACTGTAGCTGGACGTAAATATCGTAATACGCCTGGTTTAAAACAGTTGCTGTTCAAGAAAGATGTAAACTTAAACTTGGTTACAGATAGTGATATGCAAAATTATAAGTCAATGTTACTTGATACAAATGCACATCGTCGAGACTATGAACCAAGTAAGCCAATAAAAAGTAATAAAGGACAAAAATATTTGCAAGTTATTAAACCTCTTTTTAAACTGAAGAATGCAGTTCACGGAAAGGGTCTACCGTTACTAAAAAGGTGGAGAAAAAACGTAGATTTAGTATACTGGGACGATCCTAATGAATTAGTAGAAAGGTTGAAATTGTTAATTGCATCTAGAGATGCTGGCAACACAGGATTAGATAATGAAATTATATCTATCATTGAAGAATTGCGTGAAAGTAAAGTTATAAATAAATAAATATTTTAAAACTTGTTTATTTTACTATCAGCCTCTCGATACAATACACCTGAAACATGAATGTAGACAAATTTGGTCACTACATCCATAAAAGAATGCGTTTGTCAGAGTTATTCGAGTTTAATGAGAATGCATTGCTAAAATCAGAAAACGGAGATTTCGATTTAAAAACATCAAGACTGAGAGGAGTTAGATCTCCAGTAGAAGCAGATGATGCTGTGAACAAGGATTATGTAGATCGATTGAATGCTGTCACATTAAGAGAAGTAAATAATTTGATTGGTAAATTGCGTTCTCAAATCATAAAAGATGCAAAGGGTACAGTTCAAGCTACTTTAAAAGCAAATATACCTGAGGTTTTAACTCATTTGCAAGATAAGATTCACACTAAAGCAGAGGTAGACAAATTACTACAAAAAACTCCGTAATGGTAAAACAGCAAATTGTAAATGAAATCCACAAAGCGGCACGAAGAAATTTTCCACGGCGTTCTGTTATTCTGAAAGGAATCCACGATTTATGGCAAGCAGACTTGATGGATATGCAAAACCTGAAAAAGTACAATAAAGACTATAAATTCATCTAAGTGGTAATTGACTGCTTCTCAAAATATGCCTGGGCTGAACCGTTAAAGTCAAAAAATAAATTTGATGTTACTCGTGCTTTCGAACATATACTGCTTAGTAGTCGTAATAATCCTATAAACTTACAAACTGATAAAGGGACTGAATTTTATAACATTACGTTTCAAAAGCTTATGAAAAAGCATAACATTAATCATTATTCCTCGTTCTCTACTAAAAAAGCATCAATTGTAGAGAGACTAATTAGAACTTTAAAAAATAAATTGTATAAATATTTTAGTCTCAATGGAAACTATAAGTGGTTAGGTCAACCATTGGTAGCTACAATGCAGAGATATAACAACACAAAACATCGCACTATTCAATTTAAACCGGCTGATGTGAATAAATGTAATGAACAAGTAATTAAAGAAAATATAAACAAAATGAACAAACATACTTTAGTTCAGTGGAGACCTAAATTTAAAGTTGGTGACTGTGTTCGTATAAGCAAATACAAACATAATTTTGAGAAAGGTTACACTCCTAATTGGTCAACAGAATTATTTACTATAAAAAAGGTGAATAAATCCTTACCAGTGACGTATCACATAGAAGATCAAAGAAAACAAAATATATTAGGAGCTTTCTACGAACAAGAACTACTAAGATCTAATTATCCTAACGTTTATTTAATAGAAAAGGTTTTGAAAAAGAAAGGAAATAAATTGTATGTTAAATGGTTAGGTCTAAACAGTGCAGAAAACAGCTGGATTGAGAAAACTGAAATAATGAACTAAGATATTATATAACTGTTTCTCGTTTGAAATCCTATCATTATAATTTGAGTAATGCAAGGAGGCGGACTAGTTAACAACATAATTAATAATCTACCATTCGAAGTTCATTTGCCGGGATATAATTATTGCGGACCAGGAACTAAACTTTACAAACGTTTAGCACGAGGTGATCGAGGTGTGAATAAGTTAGACGAAGCTTGCATGCAACACGATATTGCATATACAAACCATACAGACTTATCTAATCGTCACAAAGCCGATTTACAACTGCTTAACATGGCTAAACAAAGACTTAAATCAAAAGATACAGGAAAAGGTGAAAAACTAAGCTCTTGGCTAGTGAGCAAAGTTATGAAAGCAAAACTAAAGTCTGGATCTGGCATTAAAACATTTAAAACCTTAGTTTCAAAAATAAAATCAAAAATTAGGAAACTTAAACACAAGGATAATAAAACTTTAATAAAAGCAGCTTACTTATCTGCAAAAAAGTTATTTCCAAACATTCACCATCGAATTCGAGTACCCCGAGTAATACCCTTACCAAAGAGTGGTGGAGTTCTACCTTTAATTCCAATTTTCGCTGGTTTATCAGCTTTAGGGACTTTAGCTGGTGGTGCAGCTGGAATTGCAAAAACCGTTAATGATTATAAAGCAAGCAAGCAAAATTTACAAGAAACAGAACGACATAATAGAGCTATGGAGGCTTTAGTGTTGGGCAAGGGTTTATACATTAAACCATATAAAAGTGGTAAAGGATTATTTATAACAACTTCAAAAAACTGAAAAATAAGCTACCTAATCGCCCTCTAACTGATGTAGACATCCAAAAGTATTCAAGAGACATCCCATATTTTCGAGGGGTCTACATGAAAGATCGACTACCTCGAAAACCGAAACACATTGAATGTGGTATCGTTAACTTAGACGATTCCAGGAATGAAGGAACGCATTGGGTAGCTTATACTAAAGTATACAATCACTGTGAATACTTTGATAGCTATGGAAATCTAAAACCTCCGATGGAATTAATGCAATATTTAAAAAATTGCAGTGTTTTTTATAACTACACAAGATATCAAAAATACAACGCAGTTAATTGTGGTCATTTATGTTTAAACTATTTGTGGACTTTTTGGAATAAAAATATAATATAAAATATATGCTTCTCTTTCATTTCAATCATTTGCAAGATGTCCCTCACTTTGGCGATTACTGGAGACTCATCAGTGTTAACTACATACTATTCCAATACGTTGCAATTAGATGGAGAGTATGAGTGTGCTTTATTGCACTTTTCTACATTTAATTCTATTCCAAACATTGATAAAAGTAATAATAAGTTTTATTATGGCTCTGATGAAGTTATTGAAATACCGGAAGGTACTTATGAATTGCAAGATATCAGCGATTACTTAAAATCAGAAATAAAAAATGCAGAGATCAAACTACGGTGCAATAATAATACTTTAAAAACTACAATATTTTGTACAAAAGACATTAATTTTATCAAAGAAGACTCTTTTGGAAGACTATTAGGATTTAACAAACAAATCTTGAAGGCAAATAAATGGCATGTGTCGCCGTCTCCAGTCAACATTCTACCTACGACCGTAGTCAGGGTTGAATGTGATATTGTAAGCGGTTCATATATAAACGGTGAACCAAGTCATATTATTCACGAATTTGCACTTAATGTGCCACCTGGATATAGGATTATAGAAATTCCAAAAAACGCTATATATTTTCCAATCAACCAAAACAACATAAGCTGCATACACATCAGGCTGCTAGATATAAACAATCGATTAATCAACTTACGTGGTGAAGAAGTGCAAGTATATCTGCATCTTAGAAGAAAAAATGATCGATTACAATAAAAATGTGTCTCAACAAGTAAAGAATATCAGTTCTGCTCGAGCTACCTATCAAATAAGACCTCTCTCTAAAAAGAAATCAAAATTAACTAAAGACAATAAAGCATTCCTTAGAGCCATCGGATTGTTAAAATGAATATCTTAGACGTTTTATCCGCTCCAATTTATGATAATACTATAGAAGGTATCGAATTTCATTCTTACAAACCATATGTAACAAGTTTTAACAGGAACGATGAAATTCGCATACCTATCAACCAACAAGACTTGTACATATTACCATCAGCTAGCACCCTATATTTGGAAGGAACTGTTATTGTTACCAAAAAAGATACGAAAGACAGAGCTACTAGTGTCAATTTCACGAACAATGCTCTACTCTATTTGTTCCAAGATATAAGGTATGAGCTAAATGGAGTGGAAATTGATAAAATAAAAAATGCAGGTATAACAACAACCATGAAATCACAAATTTCAATGAATGAAAGTGAATCTAAAATGTGTAATGCCTGGGGATGGAATATTGATGGTATAAAAAATATCGATGGAGGAAGATTTTCTGCTTCTATACCACTTCGTAACATCCTCGGTTTTGCTGAGGATTTTAATAAAGTTGTGATAAATAGTAGACATGAACTGATATTGTTACGAAGTAGCACTAATTTGAACGCAGTAAAACTTAATACAGGCGAAGTAGTAGATGATGTTCAGATCAACAAAATCATATGGCGCGTACCTCATGTTAAAGTATCTGACAAAGAAAAAATTGGTTTGTTAAAATTATTAGAAAAAGATCGTCCACTTCAAATGATATACAGAAATTGGGATCTGTACGAATACCCAGCTTTGCCTAAAACTACAAAACATACCTGGTCCATCAAAACTTCATCGCAGATAGAAAAACCAAGATATGTTATTATTGGTCTACAGACAAAAAGAAAAAACAATGCAAGTTCTGACATGTCTCAATTCGATCACTGCCATATTCGAGACGTTAGAGTTTATCTAAATTCAACTTATTTTCCATATGAGAACTTAAATGCGAGTTTTTCTAATAACAGAATTGCTTTATTATACGAACAATATATCAGATTTCAACAGTCGTATTACGGACGTCGCTCGGAGCCCATACTAAGCGAGAAACAATTTAGAGATATAGCGCCGCTGTTTGTAGTCGATTGCTCTAGACAAGCGGATAACCTAAAGACAGGTCCGGTTGTGGATGTGAGAGTAGAAATTGAGAGTGATTCAGAGATACCAGATCAAACTTCAGCATACTGTCTCATTCTGAACGACTGCATTGTTGAATATCGACCACTAAGTAACATTGTTAAAAAGATATCATGAAAGCGGATACCCTTATAGTGGAATTGCAAGGATTTAAAGATTATGTAAATAATTTCATCGTCAAAGAATTGGCTATTGTAAGTCAGGATCATACACAGACATTCTTAGTAAAACCACCATATTTATTTCATTACCTAACACCAGAAGAAAAAATGCAGGTGAGGTGGTTAGAAAGAAATCGAGGAATTTACTGGAGTGAAGGCTACATAGACTACAAAGAGTTTCATCGCGTTATTTTACCCTATTTAGAAAACAAAAAAATTATTACAAAGGGTTTGGAAAAGATAAAATGGATTAAAGAGTTATGTGCAAACTGTGAAGTGATTGATATAGGTGACAAAGGATGTCCTAATTTTGTAGCATTAAAACAAAAGTTCTGTAAAAATAAAACTGATTTTAATTGTGTGCACCATAAAAAGAATTGTGCATTAAATAATGCAGTGTGTATTAGAAAATGGTATGATGATAATAAAATGTCTGTGTTTAATATGTTTTAATTTTAATATGTTCAATTAATAAAAATCTAAATGTACCTACTTTTTGTTTTATTTAAATGTATTTAGGAGAACTAAACCACAAACTTTATATTAGCTCTAATTAGATGAATTGCGATAAGTAAGTATTCTATTAATTTCAAAATATTATAAACATAAAACCTATAATGAGATTCATTTGAGCTAATTTAAAGTGTATGTTTATGTAATGTCAATAAAACATAATTTAAATTATAAACATATTATTTATTTAGTTTTCACGTTATTCACAAAATAGTTACTTACACCTATCCTTATTATATATTTAAATATGTGACAAAATCTTGATGACCTAAGTAGATACAGGTTAATACACTAGCAAAGCACAGGTCCGTTCGTGTGTGGAGTACTGCAGTCACATATGGGCTGGTGCTGCAAAATGCCACCTGGCTGCTTTGAACTCGGTGGAAAGGCGTGCAAAGAGGCTAATTGGTGATCCAGATTTGGTTAAGTCCAACCTTCAAAGCCTTGAGCATAGGCGTAGAGTAGCCAGCCTTTCGGTGTTTTACAGGATGCATTTTGGAGAGTGTGCGCAGGAATTGCATGACTTGATTCCGCCATCGCAATTCTACCATCGGACAACCCGACGTACGGCGAATATTCACCCTTACGTTGTTGAAACCTCTACGGTCCGGACTAAGCGTTTCGCCTCGTCGTTTATACCGCGTACGTCGAAGGACTGGAACAGTCTGCCTGCTGCGGTCTTCCCGTCCGATTATAATTTGGGTGTCTTCAAGGCTAGAGTGAATAGGCTCTTAATAAACTAGTGCGCCTCACCATCAAAGGTTGCATCGCTACTTACCATCAGGTGGGATCGCAGTCAAGCACTAGTTTATCTGAATTAAAAAAAAAAAAAAAAAAAAAAAAACTAGCAAATTAGCAAATAATTTTATAATAAATTCAGAATTTAATACAACAAGTTAAAGTGGACATATGTACAAACATTAGAAACTACTTACTAATAACAATCATCACCACAAAGTTTCTTCGAAATTTTGTTTATTAATGATTGTGTCTCTTCTCACCGCTCAGCTACAGAAGAGACGGGGATTTATAATACAATAGTATACAATTTCGCATCGCAAAAAGTACAAAAATAACCATCGCGGTAGCAGTCGCGGTGAAACGACACACAATCATAATACAAAAAGGTATTAACACAATACACAGACCGGCCGGCACAACGAGCACACAGATGATAACACGTACGACGCGGCGAGTAAAAGGTCACACGCAACTTGACCCAGTACGTAGGACAAGCTCGCAAGTCCTCGTAGAACACACGAAGACGGTCGGCAGTCACCTCTTCGTCGAAGATGTCAATCTCGCTATCGTGCATGGAGGGGTTGGGCACAGGGGTGAGCGGCTCCGCCGATCCAGTAGACGGTCCGGGTCGAGGCTTCGGGACGGGTGGCGGCTCCGGAACGGGTTCAACGTTCTGCAGCTCGACGAGGGGTTCACGTTCAACACCAGGTTCGAGTAACACCGGAATAGGTTCATCGACCTCCACGGGGGGCGGGAGCGCAGTAGGGTTGAAGAAAGGACCGATATCCTCAGGCACGGTCACTTCGTAGACGAGATCTTCAGCCATGACTTCAAATACACAAACCATCAACGTCGCGAATAGTTTATTAAGAGCCTCTTCGACGTACGCGGTATAAACGATGATGCGAATCGCTTAGTCCGGACCGTAGAGGTTGTCAATCATACGTCATAAACAACGAAAAGAAAAAAGGTTTACGACTGATCCAGATACAAGTGTTGAACATTAGTGAACGACAAGAAAGCGTGAAATGGATTGGTTTTATACATAAAAAATACCATATCAGCAGTATTTGTCTCATTACAAAATTCAACCTTAATTACAGGTCTTCAAAGTTGTATGAATAATTTGTGTTAGTTACGTCAAACTAAAGCGTAATGATATCCAATTTTTCTGTCTAATCACAATTTTACAGTGAGAAATGAAATATAAAACCAGCCTTTTTCGCTCGCCGACAAAGATGAACCCGACACCTGGCTGTCGCTTATGATAAATACATTAGGTATTATAATTAAGTTTGTATGTTTGTTTAATGTTATGAGGAAGCGAAATAAATTTGTGCAAATAGACTACAGACGGAAAATCGAAAACAAAATAATTTCATAGCTAGATTGCTCCAATGTAGACTATTACATACACATATGTAGACTAGTAGTCTACATGGACAATTTGGCGTGCTTTTAAATGTAGACTAGTAGTCTACACGAGCAATCTAGCGGTATTTCCACATAACTTCGCAAATTACTTAAATTTAATATATATAAAAAAGTCCTTTTTATACACATGTAAATAAAAATAACAAAGTACTCTGAAATCATTATTTTTATACAAAATAATTAATGGAAGCGAATCCACGTCAAGCAGTTAGTTTGCAAGTACCTATGTTGTAGTAAAACTTAAAATTATTATATAATATTATAAAACCATTAAATGTCTAAAATGAATGTATGAGTTTTAAATAACATCGTTCAAAAGTTTTAGGTAAAAAGCTACTGCTAAATTCATTTTTGATAGAAGATTCATCCTTCTAATAATTTTAAATTGATATACCTACTATCTAATTAGAGATGTGCATACCTTAGCAAAGTCTGTCTACGTATTTTACAGTAAAACATAATCTACATTTTAATGAATTAAACATTGATTGTGGGATGTTTTGTATCATACAAATTTTAACAATGACTGCTACATGCACGAGGATCACAGCGGTTGCATTGTAATTGTAGAACCCATGGGAATCACTCACACATAGATAAATCAAACGCAGCAAATTTATATAATGCAACTTTGCAGTCTTGGTGATTGTTAAGAGTCATTTACACTTATCGTGTAAATGTTCAATATGATCGCTTCTGACGCCGTCGTCCGGCGATTTTTTTTTTAAATTGAGATAAACTAGTGCTTGACTGCGATCCCACCTGATGGTAAGTAGTGATGCAATCTTTGATGGTGAGGCGCACTAGTTTATTAAGAGCCTATTCACTCTAGCCTTGAAGACACTTAAATTATAATCGAACGGGAAGACCGCAGCAGGCAAACTGTTCCAGTCCTTCGACTTACGCGGTATAAACGACGAGGCGAAACGCTTAGTCCGGACCGTAGAGGTTTCAACAACGTAAGAGTGAATATTCGACACGATATGTGCGAATTATCCGTTTGACGGCGATTGTATCAGTGTAAAATCCTCTTAACATAGCAGAAAGTGATGTGACGATGCGATACGTATTTATAAACTGTACAGTTTTGTTGGTAAGGTGCAGAGTGATTATGTCTGCCTGAATGTATTAAACTAAAATTCGGACGTCCTTGGAATCCAATCTGGATCATAAAATACGGAGTGGCGTGTCAACTACACATGCCATTTCTAATTTTGTGAAGAGACGTGAGACAATCTGTCCTGAATCTTAGTTTAATGATTACGGTATCCTAAAATTTAGACGTCCTGGGAGTCCAATCCGGACCATAAATCACAGAGTAACGTGTCATCTACACACGGAACCTCTAATTTTATGGAGAGACGTGAGACAATCTGTCCTAAATTTTAGCATACTATATTCGGATAGTTCGCTTAGTAAAATTTGAAGTGAAAATGTGAAGCTTAGTTATTTGCTTAGTATTATAGTGGCATAGTGGCATTGCGCAAGAATCTAGTAAGCAGCCGAGGTAAGCAATTATATTTAAAAGTGGAATAGGCCTTAGTGACGTGCAGGGTGGTGGTGTCGTATCTGAATGAATTAAACTGAAATTCGGACGTCCTTGGGATCCAATCTGGATCATAAAATACGGAGTGACGTGTCAACTACACATGTTATTTCTAATTTTATGAAGAGACGTGAGACAACCTGTCCTGAATCTTAGTTTAATGATTACGGTATTCTAAAATTTAGACGTCCTGGGAGTCCAATCCGGATCATAAAATACAGAGTAACGTGTCACCTACACACGAAACCTCTAATTTTATGGAGAGACGTGAGACAATCTGTCCTAAATTTTAGCATACTATATTCGGATAGTTTGCTTAGTAAAAATGTGAAGTGAAAATGTGAAGCTTAGTTATTTGCTTAGTATTATAGTGGCATAGTGGCATTGCGCAAGAATCTAGTAAGCAGCCGAGGTAAGCAATTATATTTAAAAGTGGAATAGGCCTTAGTGACGTGCAGGGTGGTGGTGTCGTATCTGAATGAATTAAACTGAAATTCGGACGTCCTTGGGATCCAATCTGGATCATAAAATACGGAGTGACGTGTCAACTACACATGCTATTTCTAATTTTATGAAGAGACGTGAGACAACCTGTCCTGAATCTTAGTTTAATGATTACGGTATTCTAAAATTTAGACGTCCTGGGAGTCCAATCCGGATCATAAAATACAGAGTAACGTGTCACCTACACACGAAACCTCTAATTTTATGGAGAGACGTGAGACAATCTGTCCTAAATTTTAGCATACTATATTCGGATAGTTTGCTTAGTAAAAATGTGAAGTGAAAATGTGAAGCTTAGTTATTTGCTTAGTATTATAGTTGCATAGTGGCATTGCGCAAGAATCTAGTAAGCAGTCGAGGTAAGCAATTATATTTAAAAGTGGAATAGGCCTTAGTGACGTGCAGGGTGGTGGTGTCGTATCTGAATGAATTAAACTGAAATTCGGACGTCCTTGGGATCCAATCTGGATCATAAAATACGGAGTGACGTGTCAACTACACATGTTATTTCTAATTTTATGAAGAGACGTGAGACAACCTGTCCTGAATCTTAGTTTAATGATTACGGTATTCTAAAATTTAGACGTCCTGGGAGTCCAATCCGGATCATAAAATACAGAGTAACGTGTCACCTACACACGAAACCTCTAATTTTATGGAGAGACGTGAGACAATCTGTCCTAAATTTTAGCATACTATATTCGGATAGTTTGCTTAGTAAAAATGTGAAGTGAAAATGTGAAGCTTAGTTATTTGCTTAGTATTATAGTGGCATAGTGGCATTGCGCAAGAATCTAGTAAGCAGCCGAGGTAAGCAATTATATTTAAAAGTGGAATAGGCCTTAGTGACGTGCAGGGTGGTGGTGTCGTATCTGAATGAATTAAACTGAAATTCGGACGTCCTTGGGATCCAATCTGGATCATAAAATACGGAGTGACGTGTCAACTACACATGTTATTTCTAATTTTATGAAGAGACGTGAGACAACCTGTCCTGAATCTTGGTTTAATGATTACGGTATTCTAAAATTTAGACGTCCTGGGAGTCCAATCCGGATCATAAAATACAGAGTAACGTGTCACCTACACACGAAACCTCTAATTTTATGGAGAGACGTGAGACAATCTGTCCTAAATTTTAGCATACTATATTCGGATAGTTTGCTTAGTAAAAATGTGAAGTGAAAATGTGAAGCTTAGTTATTTGCTTAGTATTATAGTTGCATAGTGGCATTGCGCAAGAATCTAGTAAGCAGTCGAGGTAAGCAATTATATTTAAAAGTGGAATAGGCGCTGAACCAGTGTTTTAAGAAATCATTCAACTAAACGATTGCTTGTTTGCTCACCATGGCCGTCCTTCAATAAAGATAGTGAGTATTTTATAAATTAGATTTTGAAAGTGGAATAGGCGCTGAACCAGTGTTTTTAACATATCATTCACAAAAATGTTATTGAGCATTCTACCACACGCGACAAGCGAAGCGAAGCGAAGCGAAGTCGCAACAGTGGGGTAGAATGCCCAATAACATCCTACTCAGGGCCACTAACCACTAGACCAACAGGCCAGTCATTTACATGTTAGACAAAGACAAAATTATGTCACTGATGAAAGGCCAATATTTAATTCATAGTTTAGTATACAAATAAATATTATTTAGTATACAATATAATTTGTAGGTGTTTTAGGTATTTTGGTTAATTTTTAGTATAGTACGTAATAGCGTCGCATTGGGTGTTATAGCAGTAAAAATGTTATCAACAACATTTTAAATAAATAAAGAAATATTTACCGATGCACTGGGCCACTGGTACAAATAATCTACACTTATAATTTAAAAGAGGTAAAGTTTGTTTTTTTGTTTGTAGGGAGTAATCTCTGGAAGTCTGTTCCGATTGCTAAAATTTCTTCACCGATTAAAAGCTGCTTTATTCTTGAGTGACACAGGCTATATTTTATTTTATGTACGCAGACGAAGTCTCGAGAAAAAGCTAGTTAATTATAAATTGTATTCTAAAAATTGTAACAAACTTTTAAAAAATTGTGTCTAGTCGATACTCTTTGAAGATGTCAAGCAAAAAATTTACACTCAAAAAAAATATTTTCCTAAAATCTGCAACCATGTAGCAGCTAGAAAATATTCCGTCAAAGCTATGTTATACAGTATCAAACAGGCTTTGACAGGCTGAAGGCAGTTAGGACAAGTCTGAACATCCAATTAGCATGGCGACGGTTAGAAGAGGACTAATTCCTAGTTCGTTCGGAGCACCAGTCCGCATTAATATTCTGAATACATTGAGGCAGACTGTATTCAGTCTTGCAGCGTGTCATTGTTTTTTAGTTGATGAACTGTGCGCTGATTTTGAAATGCTTTGTTGGGACTATATTTGGAACAAGTGTGAATTGTGCCTACAATGTTGGTTGTGGACGTGTTCCTAGCTAATGTGGTCAGTAAAAATATTAGTTACTAAAATAGAAGACCGGAATTATGTGAAGATGACCTAAATGTATAAAAAGTGAAAAGATATTTTTATACTTATAAATCAAAAATCATGGATGGATTATATTCAAACGTAACGCTAAACATATATTCTTTGATCTTATCTTATCTTTATGGTCTGGTTTCCGCACTAAGTCCACGTGCGTGGGCCCATGGCGACCTTCATTTATATCCTGCTAATAAACACAACACAATATTTATTTGGGTGCCGCACAAAAACTCATATTTGAAGATACATAAAAAATATACAACATTCACCATGTACTTCACACACGATCATTAAGCATATTGTACATTAATTTTTTTCAAAGTGTCGATGTCAGTCTTCCGTGGTGTCCCTCAGGGCTGTTCCTGAGCCCTCCTTGGGTGTGGTTCCGAAACTTGCATATATTATCCCCACCAGTTAATTAAATTTGCTTGATGCTCTGAAACAGTATGGTGCGCAACTAATTGAAATCAAGTTTGGGAATATGTAAATATGTTACGACTTCGAGCTAGGACAGACTACAAAGTGATAGTACCTATCGGAGCCTCGTACGATATGAGGAAGACACAAATGTGACAGAAGATGTAAAAGAAGGTTGGTTGTAGAAAAATGATGTTAGAGATAGAGGTAGAACATTAAATAGAGCTAAAGAGAACTTACAGCTGTTATGTATAATATGGAATAAGATGAACGGAAACTGACAAATTTAAAAGTAAATTACGTACATCTAATCCTAAAACATAAATTTAAAAAAAAAATACATAACAATAAATGATGGCGAAACGAGTTAGATGCCTTCCTTAACAATTGGCTCAAAGCCGGGAACAATGGAAGGAATGGAGGGAGGCCACTGCCCAGCAGTGGGACAGCATAAGCTAGTAAAAAAATGTTAATTATAATGAATCCACTAAGCCTCCATTTATTGAAATAAATCTACGAAATACCAAAAGGATGCAGCTGTCATCTTTATAAATACTTTTATTAACGATCTCGAACCGATGCGGGACGGTGAGAAGTGTGTCAACAGCCTAATGTAGGACATTACCGACTGACCGCGCCCCGGAGAGACCCATTCAGGTTTTTCGAATGTCAAGCCCAATTTAAATGTGACCGACAAAAATAAAAACCCAAGAATTTCCCATAAACATACCTAAGAGACCCACAAATGGAAATGACGCCAATAAAAGTCGCATTGTCTGTTATATGCATATTTCTTGAATCGCTTACAGAATCTGCTAAGTTGTTATTGTCCGATGTTTTTTTTATTGTATGCTCACATTCATGTCCCACGGGTGGACATGAACTCTTCAAATCTCTCTGTCTTGGTTGATCACCGGCCAAGTTTTCACGAACACGATCAAAAGAAAGAAAGAAAGAAAAAAAAGAAAATACGTTTATTTGGCACACAGGTACACACAATGAGATAACAATTATTATAGTATAGAAACTTAAACTTAAAGATATCTACATGGTTTGTCTCACGGCTGCGCCAAATGGGTCCAGTTCAGCATGCTGCCAGGCCACTACGTAGCAGTTGCCTGACGCTGGTTTTCAACTGAACCTTGCTATGAGTCTACGGATGTTAATCATTTATTAGGTGTGAGATAAATAAATATATGTATATTATTATATGTAGGTATAAATTAGTATGTAGTAAATGATAAATAATAGTACCTAAGGTGTTTAGTGATAGATATATGTAAGACGACTGTCCGTCACACCAACTTCACTACAGTCAACCTCGAAGGCGAAGAGCAACGTGCTCCCTCAGACGTCCAGTACCTAAGTGACGATTTTCGCCCATCTGTTCAGGTGTTTAGCTCACCCAGCCTACTTCCACTAACCTGGTTCTATTTTTTTTTCTCAAGATCTTCTACTTAAGCTATGAAGCGCAGGGTTGGTTCTAGTACGCAATTTAATCGCTGAACACCTATGATGAAAAAAAGGATGGATATCAAATGTTTATTCATTAAATTAATGTCGGTATATAGGTATATTGCAAGTTCTAGCCTATTCTATGAACAGTGATATAACAGCCATTCAAAAAAACCGGTTGCAAATAACATCTAGTGTTCAGATAGGAAAAATTACGAGTGAATCCCCCAAGGTTAAGAATTAACTAAAAATTAGACAAACAAGTTGTTATAAACAGACGAGCGATAGGTAACTGTACCTACTGGCTGTTCGAACGCATTCTTACGACGCCTGGCACCGAGTGGTACGGCCCGGTAATATTACAGCATGACCGAAAACAAATCCTACCTCACAACAAATAAAGTCGGAAATCTTTCGTGACCGATCTAAACCAGCACTTGAATTGACATGTGTGGCACACTGAAAATGAACTTTAAAATTGGTAAGATAAGATCTAAAAATGAATGACCATGAGACGGGTTTACATAAGCTTCACACTCACACACCTCAAACTCAGTTCTGTTTAGTTCGACATTCAACTTTATAGGTGTTCTATTAAAATTGGTTTTGGTGTGAGAAGGAATGGTGTCACTTTGTACTCAGGTGTCACAGTTATTGAATTAACGTGAATGTGTGAGCTAACGGGACTGGTGTGCGTGCTGCGCAAGAGTTTACCTGTGACAGGACAGGACAACCAGCTCTATTGTGACAGTAATGATTGATCTAAACACGGATTTCATTTTGTACTATTCGTAAAAGGTTAAAGTTTAAAATAGAAACCAGTCATTGAGGTTTTATTTGATGCCTTTCGAGAACTGATCTATTTGCGACTTGTGTAGGTACTGAAGGACTAATGCATTTTTTTTAAGGAACTGACGAAATATCCTCTTAATTTTAAATTATAATCCCCGAAAAAGCTTTTAAAATTATGCATTTCAAACCACGCACCAAGCTTTTACAAGAAAGTCCAAAAAATCTTTGAAATAGAATTTTATATGCAAATTAATACAAACGTACTTTTTGTACCGTATGGTTTGGTGCGAATGCAAATTTTCGCGACAGTTATAATTTCTTGATTTTGTGTCCATTATTTTCAGCTTTAGGAATATAAGTACAAACACAAGTGTCTTTATATACTTATGTTTGTACTTAGAGATGTTCCTAAAGCTAAAAATAATGAATACAAAAACAAGATACCGAAACATTACCGAAAGTCCTCAAAAGACATATGCGTACTTAAAAACTTAAAACCCATTCAGTATACCCATTGGGTTCTAATCTAATCGATTTTATGAACCTACCTAATATGATTTTAATTTAGTTGAATTTTGTTACAACATGATAACTATAATATTTTAATGAATTCTATGTTAATGATTTATATTTTATCAAAAGATGAATTTTAAATTTTAGTTGTTATTGTTTTCATGTTTAATGTTATTGTGGGTTAATGAAATAAAAATATAATTATATTACCTACGTTAAACTGTATGATGACGCGGTTCGTTCGATTTCCGTACGGAAATATTTTTATAGCTTATAACTAGCGTTGTTTCGGGTCTGGGTGTCTTTTGTATGTAGAAATACCGAATTGCTAATGTGGGGCAATGTTTTTATATAACAATTTGTTTAATTTTTTTTTTATAATAACTTTCTTATGAAAATGATATTTTACAAAACAAATCATTCAACACGATTTAAAAACTGAATGGAAATTAAATGCAATCTGTATTTGGTTTGGTTAAAAAATTAAAACTAACAATTTTAGAAGATTTTACAAGAAACATTGCTTGTAATTTATTACAAAAACACGCTTACACTTTTTGTTTATACAAATGTTGCAGCTACATCAGCACGTCCATTAGCATGAGAATCAGCGCTCATTACAACTATTTATATAACTTAGTTGGCAAAAAGACCAGACTAATTGTGAGAGAGTCCGCTATGTTGTGCAATGTCTGGAGGTTACTAAGTCATCACAACTTCAGATATAATTATTATGAAAAAACAGTTCATATTCATATTTTAGCAATAATCTTACAAAAGCCAAAATAACTGTTTCCTGTTACTTTTCAAGTTTAATGTAGGAAGGCAAAACCCGATTTCATTTATTTTTGTTGTTTGTAATTAGTGGATGGAACGAGCAGGCTTTGTAATTAAGTACTTATGCATATGTGTGTAATGATTGCTACTATTTTTACGACCAAGAATCTTATGGTGCGTTCAAGTAACTTATAAGAAATTGAATGCGAAATACCAGACTAACGTTATTTATTTTATTTAAACTTCATGTACACTAGTAGTAGTTGTTCATTATAGGACCAGGTTACGTGTACCAATTTCTATTTCTAAGTTTTTATTTTTATTTTGTAACACTCGTTGGTGATCCTTAAATAAATAGTAGGCGAACTCAATGCAACAAGGCCTTCTCTCTCAGTCAACCTTTGGGTTAAAAAACCCGAACATAGAATCTCCTCCTTTTTGAAGTCGGTTAAAGAGCCAACAAGGCGGTAGGTTTGCATAATAAACAAATAAGTGATACTTCAAATGGAAAAAATAAAATTTAATTCTTACAGTATTCGTATATTTTTGATTTTTTCTGTATCTAAGGACTAGATGCCAATTGAGTGAAAAATAAGTCACTCATTTATTTACTGACACACTAAATATACATGCAGATAAAAGTAGAAATAAGTTTATTTTTGTCTTGTTTTAGTTTTACTTCCTTTTTTCTTTTCTTTTGTCAATTTAGGTGAAATAAACATGTTGTCTTTCTTTTTGCTTCTTTCTTTAAATTTAATTAAAGTATTTAAATAAAGACTACGATTATTAAACCACTATAACTAATTCTCGATAATTCCATCATAATCTTAATGTATTCCTTAGCATGGTGCTCACTGCTCATGATAATCGCTGGCAATCGTCACGACTGGTTCAAGGTCCACAGGCTACAAGCTGCTCTGCAGGTTTCTGCGCTAATGCCACCATCACACGACGCATTTACCATAATCTTGAATAAATTGAGATCAATATTAGCTGCATTTGAATTTGATTTTGAGGTGTTTAAAGTGAATTCACTTTGGATGGCGAATAGCCGGATGTTAAAGAAGATTGTTATTTCCCAATTTAAAGTTAATCACATAAATTATATCAGAAATTGGTGTTTACGACACAAACATTATATCAATGGTTCTTAAACTTTTTTTACGACTTGATGCTTTATGTGCTTTGAAATCTTTATTGTTAACAGAGACCGGAACATCTCGGAAATTTTTACTTATTTAATCTAAAAATGACATAATATATCAAAACTTGTAGCCTTAGCATATTTATGTATATTTCTTCAAAATGAAAGAAATACTTAACAGGTAAAAATAACACATACAAAACACGATATCTCTGACAGAAACTACTACTTACTTTTTAGTTCAAAGGTTTGACATTCTAAACCTCTTGGGTTGGGAACTGCTGTATTTCATATACGCTGGATTGATAAATCGAATATCATCAATGAATTTATAGTAGGTACAATCAAACGTATGGTTTGTTATCATTCTGCTGCCACCATTGTTCTAACTACTGAGAATTTGTATACTTTTTCCTTCTTCATCAATCGGCCTAGCTTACTGCCGTGTTTGCTAGTCTATAGAGGTGTAATATTTCTCACCTTAACCATGTTTTAATTTTCAGCACAATTCAATGAAACAATTTACGTAAATGATTGACGCTCAATCCCTGCTGACTCCACAACGCGTAAACGCGGTAACTATAGCTATCAACCAATGAGCGATGTGAATTATGTCGGGAACACGTCGCCGCGTCAACGCGACATCGCGACAACTAATGTACGCCGCACTAATTGTTGTCACAGTTGTGTCGCCTGCACACTGTCCGAGCGACTGCAGCAACTTGGGAATATTCAGGAAATTGTGTTGCCTGCCTTTGTTGTGACACAATGACAAGTGCTGGAGCATTTGTGGCAAACTATGATGTTTGACTGGAGTTTCTGTCAGTGCTGTGTGTTACTGAGTGAAGTTATTTTAAACCATGTAGTGTCTCCACAGATGGGGGTTGCTGGATGGTTCCGACCTTTAGTGTTTGTGCGTCGTCTCTCTCACAGACCATGTCCCACCTTCCATGCATCACATGCCCTGTTACCTGTTCACGTAAGGACTTAATGACAACATCAGTGGACGGCATTGCCGTAGCCGAATACTGGGCAAGGAATTTAATTAGTTTTTCCATTGAAACCTTGTAGTTAATTTATACATGTAGTACCCAAATGATTTTGGTTTTTGGCTTTTAAATCAATTTCTAACTAACAGAGCCATAACAATATGGAACAGGCTCCCAGAAAGTGTTGTAAAAGCTCCCATATTCAACTGCTTTAAAAATCGGTTGGACAGACTTAATAATCTCAAAACTATTTGAAACACATACACATTAGCTAATAGCTGCTAGTGTGTCTTACTAAATGATAACATTTAATGTAAATGTTATATGTTTTGTGACTTCTTGGTTTTCTTTCATGAAATATCGATGTGATATAAGGATGCCTGAAGACAAGCAAGCAATAAGACTAACTTTAAACGAATCATTATAACTGCTGTAAACCAGCTTATCATTGGGAACATACAGCGGTGCTCTAGAACCATTCATAAACCGGTGTCAATCCAAACACAGGCGTGACATGAACGCTTCATTAAACTGCGACTACTAGCGAACTGTCAATTACACGCGCAAAACAAAAGAAAATGGCGAATAACACACCGGAGCGCATTGTTCACTTGTTAGCGGCCTGACATCGGCACGCGTAGCTAATTGTGAAATTAAAACAATATGGTTTAAGTATTTTAATATAGGATTACTAATAAATGTAATGGTTGAGAGAATGCTGGGAATTAAAAATGGCTACCAACAGGTAGGCATTTAACAAAAGATAACAAAGGTTTTTTTTTGTTTTACGGATAATATCTAATAATGATTGTCTACATCAATCTGTTATATTTATTAATATTATAATAATATGCAAATATTGTAGAATCAATATTTATGTACAGAGTAACCATGAAGTTTCTAGCCGGTTCTTCTCCATAGGAAACGGCCAATATTTCCACAGAAGCTAGTGCACGGGGAACCGTGCACTAGTTTATCCTGATTTGTTGACCTAATTAGCTTGTTAATAAAAATTACATAGCATAATAAAGGTTAACAAAACCCTAACATAGGTACAAAAAACATCAGAAATCAGAAAGAAACTCGTAGTATATAAATAAAAAGTAACTATAGTAAAAGCACCTATTCGACTGAAAACTTATCCTAGAAAAAGTTGGAGAAAATCTAGACAGGTTACAGAGTAGGCCAAGGCATTCACGAAATCCGTTTTCCCTCACATATTAATGGACCGGTAGGCCACAGTACCCTCATTTAGCCAGTGTGCACGTTCCCTTAGTCCGCTAAAGTGGCTAATGAATCGCGGAGCTGACGTTAACACGTTTATGATAATATTCAGATCCCGTGAGTTATGGCGTCATCAGCTCCGTCGCGCCAATGTGTTCATTATGAGCGTTAAGTGAAAGTTATATTGTGGTTGAAGTCCATGAGTGAGGCAAACCGTGAAAATCTCTAAATCAGAATCTATAGCGAGTCTCATTTCAGCCAAAAGAAATCCACTGCTAGACATAGAAGTCTAATGGTCCCCAATACCAAGGCAACTGGTCTTGTGTGCACCTCGTATCCAGTGATGCGCTAACTATTATGCTACGTTTACATGTGGGCCCAGCTTCGGCCAATAGCCATTGTGTTAACGGGGTTTCCCCGTTTATACAATGGCTACACAATAGCGATTGGCCGAGGCCGGGACCACACGTAAACATAGCGTAGCATTATGGAGGGTCGTAAAGATCAGGAGTCACTTTGTAGAAAGCCTTAGTCTCGGCAATGCACATCTATTAAAAAAATCATCATCATCATATTTTGTCGAAAAAACTTAAGGCGAAACATTACAGATTTTAAGGCAAATATTTATTATTGATTTATTGCGAAATATCATATCACATAGTTTTTCGAGGTTCATTAGGTGATGCGATCTCTGCATTTTCCGTAAGCATTAGAGCCAAGCTGTATTAAAAAGAAGTTATTTAAATTAGAATAGAGATTCTAGAGTGGAATAGGACCAGATTAGTAAGATTGCTTGTTTCAAAGCTAAGTTTGTAAAACAGATTGCATTTAATTTCAACAACATACAATTCACATGCGGCGGTGCAAAGCAGCGGGGTTAAAGCTAGGAGAAAATGTTCAGAGTTATTTTTAGTGATGAAAAGTGGTCATATATTACTGAAGGATCATTTACCGTAATTAACCGACATACTATACAACGATTACTATATGAATGGGTACTAGAAACACGAACGCAATCCATCTTTAAAACAATAAAGTGAAACCATAAACTATATCTCTGTCAATCACGCATTTACTCAATGGACTAGTCAGCTTACAAACACAAGCAAAAATCACCTTTATTTCAGTTCAAATAAAGTCCTATAAAACCACACAGGTAGTTTAGTTACGCATGATACGGCAATCCTAATGCGAAGAGAAATGAACGTTGTTCTAAACAGATTAGGGTTTGTTTTTGTGTGTAGTATATGGTTCAAGGAGGTGAAGGCTCGGGTACCGTTGCTAGGTTACGGAGGTGCGAGGTTGTTGACCCGTGCGTACGCGCAGCTTCGTGGGAAATTGGTCTTTTGCCTTTCATTTGGTAAAGGGATTGTGTAGTCAATACTAATAGTACCTTTGACGTGGTATCATTAGGGTTTTGACATGTTAGTGTAAGCGAGGCACTGGTGTGTCATTGGTAAATGGTGCCAAATCTTGTGATGAAATAAAAGGTGATAAATGGAACTAATAGACACGGCTGTATATATGCTGTATAATACTTTTATTAAATACTAGCTTGCCCGCGGCTTCGCCCGCGTACATAAATTATAGCCATGTCACTCAGGAACTAAGCAGTTTTCTATCGGTAAAAAAATTTTAGCAATTGAACAAGTACTTTCAAAAAAATAATAAAAAAACAAACTTAAGTAAGGTTTTTTTTTTTTTAAACCTCTGTAATATCTATTTTAAAATAAAATAAGTAGTTAGTGTAGACAAGGTAATCTATAGTCAAAAAGCTTTTTGTTTTTAAGATTACCCAACACTAGGAATTTCTCCTGTATCGTGGATGCATTCACACAAATTTAAATTCACGTATAACAAGACACCTAGACCTGGAAGAACATCTGTAGGCCATACAAATATTTGTTCCATGTGGAAATCGAACTCACGACATTTACCGCTGCACCCAATCGCTTAACCAGTGTTCCATCCGAAGACAAATGTTGTTTTATTGCCGTGTCTATATTAGTACCCTATACTGGTGCCTTGCAACACGAGTGTGCGGCATGTCGCAAGTTGAAGCGACCTGAGTGCTAAAGGTCGCAGGTTTGACGAACTCATGCCTTATTGTTCTATTATCTTCAATGAATCGGAGATGTGTGCCCGGGCCATGGTGATAGGCCTCTTCTAATATGGGACTTACACATAGCGAGCGAAACGTGGATACTACGAGTATATAAATGTACCTACCATTTTTGTAAATCATTAGCCATGATTTAAAAGAGATCTACGCTTTGGAACGTGCAACTTAGCTAACCTTTTTTTAACTGACTGACATTTGCCAATTCAAAAGTGCCTGTTATTGGTCTATTTTAAATAAAGTTTCTGATTTCTAACTAGCTTAAATATACCAGCGGTTTCGCTTGCGTGAATGTAGAAATATCATACTTATCATCCATTATAAATGATTTCTATACCTTAATCTAGTATCTACCTGTGTGCACAACCGAATCAGTTCAGCCGTTTGCGCGTGACGGAGTAACAAGAACAAATATTCATTGTACCTTACATCAAAGAAGTGGAAATCCCTGCCGGACTTTTTGTATCCTAGTGGCTTCAACCTAGGAATCTATAAGTCAAGAGTAAATTGGTTACTACTAGACAATTGTGCTCCATCGTCGACCACATGGCCATCAAGTGATATGCATCAAGCGCGAGTCTATCAATAATAATAAAAACATACTCACTCCCATACATATACTATAGAAACTTTCGCTTTTATAAGATTAGTGTGAACTGTGACAGGCCCAAACAAGCCTAATCCTTAACGAAATATCGGCATAATGAAAACAATTCGTGACACACACAATCACAAAAAAAACAACGTAATCATTTCTATATCAAAACTTCTTTTCAAGTCTTTAATAGCTAATGCCCGTTCATCACCAAGAAAGTCTTGAGGAGCACACCCCTCGACTCCTGCTCACACCACAATACTAATCTCACCGCTCTACAACATCCTCCTTATGGGGCCCATAAAAAAGTTGAAAGGAACTTTGTATCGCTTGTGAAAAGATTTCCGGCACATTAGTTAGCAAGCCATGGTGAACTCCACAAGGACGTAACGACCGTTTCTACTGATCATGGGATAATGAGACGAGCTAATGGACTGTATGGTATTAATGATGTAATATTTACATTCATGGTATATTTCTTTTTCTTTTTAGGGTACCTGCAGTCAATCGCTCAACATCTACGCCAATCGTGACATATGACTTTGTCAAAGATGAAAAGGATTTATAAATAAAAAAAAATGATTCCTGTAACAACTTCGATTAAAAAAATCTTAACAAGATTGAAGGTCAGGAAAGTACTTTCAGTTTAGTAACTCGAATTAACTTTTTTATTATCGTTCAAATCTTTGATAACCTTTTGGGTGTAGATGTTTTTTAAATCGTGGAAGTGATTTATTTAACATCGAGTTAAATTTTCGATTACTCGAAAACATTGTGCTGTGCTTTTAAGAAATTATATTGATTAACCCTCGATTCCTGAATTAGTAATTCAAAGTTGAGTATTTTACACACAGAAATATATGTAAAAGTTTGGCTGGAAACGCCAAATATTTCTGTTTAATTTCCTGCAAAATATTAGCATTAAATTAGGTTTGAAATGCAACTACTTAACTCCGAAATCAGCATTCAAAAACCAGGTCTCGATGAATTAAATTATTCTAACTTTAGTTTCACTTAAAAGATCTTCTTTGCTTATGTCCAATTAGGAGCACATTATGAGCAGCAGTGTCTAGTTACATATGAAGCAGTGGCATCATCGAACAGTGCCTTACTGTGCGGAGTCCTGCATCAATGGGACTTTATTCCGCCTTCTCATCACGGCATACTGCTGGCAAATTATAGTTTAATTAAATGCTACCCAGTGTACACAGTATGAGCAGCAGGAAACAGCACAAAAGACACAGCTCACTGAGCAGCGCTGCTGCGCGGAGGCCTGCCTCAATAGGACTTTATTCCGGCCTCTTATGCTGTTCTGCTGTAGGACAAATTATAGGTGACAGCGGTTAGCTAAAATATACTAAGATCCCAGAGCGATTTGACATAACTTATTTTCACACGGATGAATCCATTGGTTCTCAGTAGCGTCTCATGTGCTTTGAATACCTGTGTGTTTGTGGAGCTCCCCCTTGGGGCCATTGGGCAGGTACCAGGTGGAAAAGGGAACAAAAAATAACAGTTACTTAAACTGCTGAAATTTATATATGTTTTATAGAATACTAGCTGTGCCCCGCGGTTTCACCCGCGTTTTTCTCGTTTCCGTGGAAATACCGAGATAAAATATTGCCTATAATTGCCTCCCTCAATAAATGGACTATTGAATATTTAAACAGTTTTCATATCAGATCAGTATTTCCCAAGATTACCGCGTTCATAAATGTATTTATTATACTCTTAAAAGATCTTATACTTACAACCATCACCAAATATATTTCGAAAAAGATTATTACAGGATTCTATGTTGATAAAAAACTCTATGGCCCATAACTCATTAATAGGTATCAACTCTTAATATCTTACACAGGTGATAACTTTTAAACGAAATATCCGATTGAGATGAAACAAAAAGTATTTTACTTCTACATAAATATTCTTGATAACATAATGCTTAATTTCGATAAAGATTAATATTACGATACATATTTAACGTAGTTTTTTTTCTTCAGACGATTTAATAATTATTTTGAACACAAAATCGGTTATTGTGATTAAACCATGATAGCTAGATATATGTTCTCGCGGACTTTTTTGTAGGTCTTAATGGGATCTACAAACCCGTAGTACATCATTTTGTTCTATTGTCAATAGTATTTGCAGCGCACGCAAAAATAGGTTTTCGATTTTACACATTGTGTTACAAAATAGCAATTTTATTACGGATCCCTAATTTTGAAAAAAAGCAAACATAGCCTATAGCCTTCCTCGATAAATGGGCTACCCAACACTGAAAGAATCATTCAAATCGGACCAGTAGTTCCAGAGATTAGCGCGTTCAAACAAACAAACATACAAACAAACAAACAAACAAACTCTTCCGCTTTATAATATTAGTATAGATTATTCTAAAGTATGGTAAAAAAGCTCCACAAAAATAAATAAAATTGTTTTTTTTTTTATATTACAAAGTTATATTTATTGGTCAGACAAATTGTAGTGACCAAACATCCAGTCAGTGCATGAAATCGTCTCACTCGCTTTGAAACGCATGCGCGCCCTCACGATCATACTCTCGGCTGATTTTTGTGTTTGGGGGATTTCTGAAAGAGATACCGGGGTCCTGAAATTCAAAGCTCTGAAGGACTCAGGTAGATTTTAGTCAGTAAAAACCTGACACGGCCTCTTGCTCCACCCTAGAGCAGAAATCAAAAGATGATTTCCAAATCAAAAAAAAGAACTGCCTGTGAATGTAAGTTCATCGCCATGCAGAGACCCTTTTCACGTAGCAATCTATTTTTTTTTCTAATATCATGCTTGATTTCATAAAAATATAATCCCAAGATGCGCGGATACCTTGCACCCTCCCGGCGCTCTTTCACAGTCCCTTTGTGAAGCTCGTGGAGACGCGAAAAATAAATTACGTCGCCCATTGACAGCGGTAATGATCTTGTTTGAATATGAAAGAATTATTCAACTACCTTCCTCTTTACACAACCTATACTATATCGAATAATCATTATTTTTGTGTATTTATCTTACTTTTCATTTTAAGGCACTGTTGTATTGATGGAGAATAATGAGAAAAGACTTTAGTGACAATAGAAATTTTGGGTGTACTTTGACTTGATTTTGTGTTCTTATTATATAAAATTGGGTATTTTGGTGGCAATTTTTGTGAGATGAATGTATGACCGAATGTATAATATTTATTAAATGCTTAGATAATAAATAAAGAGAATTGGGGTTGACCTATGTCCAACAGTGGACGTCTATGGGCTGAAATGATGATGATGAAATAAATAGAACATAATTAAGGCACTGTTGTATTGATGAGAAAAGACTTTAGTGACAATAGAAATTTTGGGTGTACTTTGACTTGATTTTGTGTTCTTATTATATAAAATTCGGTATTTTGGTGGCAATTTTTGTGAGATGAATGTATGACCGAATGTATAATATTTATTAAATACTTAGATAATAAATAAATAGAATTGGGGTTGGCCTATGTCCAACAGTGGACGTCTATCGGCTGAAATGATGATGATGAAATAAATAGAACATAATTAAGGCACTGTTGTATTGATGAGAAAAGACTTTAGTGACAATAGAAATTTTGGGTGTACTTTGACTTGATTTTGTGTTCTTATTATATAAAATTGGGTATTTTGGTGGCAATTTTTGTGAGATGAATGTATGACCGAATGTATAATATTTATTAAATACTTAGATAATAAATAAATAGAATTGGGGTTGGCCTATGTCCAACAGTGGACGTCTATTGGCTGAAATGATGATGATGAAATAAATAGAACATAATTAAATAGATGATATGTGCGACTTCTGACTTATATTTTATTAATCTACACTTCTACACTAATATAATAAAGAGGTAAAGTTTGTTTTTTTGTTTGTAGGAGGTAATCTCTGGAAGTGCTGGTCCAATTGCTAAATATTTTTCACCAATAGAAAGCTGCTTTATTCCTAAGTTACACAAGCTATATTTTATGTGCGCGGGCAAACTAGTTGTATTATATTTTATTGTTTTTTTCTTCTTTGTAAAACTGTTTAAATGGTGTAATTGGCTTTAGCTGTGCTGTTTAAATTAAATTAACAAATTGAAACATAGGACTCAATCCTAGCTGCTTGTGCGTGATTTTAATCCCACTCCCATCGCGGAGGCGTGTTGTTGTGTAAAGAATCGCAGTCCACCCAGGCACACAGGTCTCAGGGACTAAGTAGTTGTGCTGTTGTTATTTACTTACATCTGGCACTAATCTTCATCGTGTCGGGCTCGTCACGTCGCGTGTCACGTGGCGAGGTGAGTCTGCACACGCTTATATTTGTATTATTTTGTATTACACTAACACTTATACTCAGCGCTAAAATTACCTGATGTGATTTGTATTAAGTATTTCGTTATTAAGTTGTCTAATTTAAAAAAAACCGTAGACATTTTTGAGATCACATTCAAAACTGAAGATAGATATTCGTATCTACTTTTATTTTGATTTAATCCCTGGTGCAAATATCACGAGTTGGTAAGTAGTAAAACCGCTAAAAGATGCATAATACTTTTAGCCAGCCAGTCTGAAAAAAAAACTTAGTATTTCATGATTTCTGAATACTGAATACTGAGAAGTGATGGAAAACTCTTATTTGTGAACTAAGTTTGTGTACATAGTAAGAAATAGTAAAACCATAGTAAGGACTCAGATAATTTCTAAAGTTCGATTTGTTGAGCAGGGTTTTCGGTTCTGAAGATGCGAACAAGTCTTAAACTTCTCGTGAACACTCACTCACTGTAAGTACACTGTAAAGCAATCAAACCCTTGTCAAGTAATTAATTGATTAGCTCCAATCGCAGTAATTAACCTTAAAATCTTTCCATTATTTTTTGCCTCGTCTTGATGGTAAAAACAGCCTATCCTCCCCTAGCATAATATTTAACATAATCAATCAGCCTTTTATTGTTCCCACTGCTGGGACTCAGGCCTCCTCTTTAGAAGAGGGAATGGACCGTAATCCATCACGCAGACCCAGTGCGGTTTGGTGGATGTCACATGTCTTTAAATTTTTGGTTCTAGGACATGACGGTTTCCACACGATGTTTTCCTTCATCGCTTTGTAAGCAGTGGTAATGAAATAAACAACGAAATACGCTTGGCTGGGTTTGAACCCACGACCTACAGTAGGCACAACGGATCTTGAGTGGTTGCGCAGAAGTCAAATATTACCGAATATTTGACTTCTGCGCAATGCTACTTCTGCGCAATGCGCTCTTTAGTGATGCGAAGTAAGACGCGGGGGTGGGGAGTGTCAGTGATTGACTCGCCGCGCCATCGCATCATAGACGTCACTCCTCATTCGTTCCCTGCGTTGCTGCATGTATCTAACAACGAAGACGATTGGCTCGCCAATGTATGGAATGCGCAAGCGATCCCCACTCTGACGCCGAGCGCTCAAGATTCGTGAAATGCGGTCAAGAACTAGTACAATGCGGTCGTTACCACTCGGCCAGCACTACTCCTCTCATGCTTTGAAGGATTTCCATTTTTAGACAGCCGAATTTTTGACAAAAATAAAAGGCCGTGAACGTCCACGTTACAGGAAAAGTTGCCAAAACTCGCGCCCTGCGACGGTCGGCTGCGCTTTTAATTAAATTAACCTTCGAAGGAACTTTCTGTTACTTCCTTATTCCTCTGTTACACGGCGGTATTGCACATTACCTTATTTTAATTAAAATTTGCACATTAACGTGGAAAACACGAGACGTTAAAGGAGTTAAATATTACTTTTGGCATGAATTCAAAAATACATAGACAGATAATGTGCATTTCTTTATAAATAGACTATGACATTCTTCTGTTACATTCTTCTATTGTTCAAAATCCCAGAATTTCAGATTTTCTAGCGATTGTTTTCACAAACATATAAAAACATTACAAACCATTTTATCCCTTAAAAAAAATACATAAAACATAACCAAAAGTGAGTTTTACTCTCTTCGTTAATCGTACTCATTATGCCAAATAAAGTGTGAAATTATTATTCATCATTAAATTTCATGTTACAAGCTCATTTTCATCACATAAAAACGAATGCTTTCACCGTCTCGTAATGTCAATGGGAATACCGCTATTTGAGCTTCCACACCCTCGTCTTCCATCTCTTTCCCTCTTCCTGAAGCTGACATAGGTGCATCTCTGTTTAACGTTGTTATTTTTTATAGGCGTTGCATCGGACGAGGTCGTTATATGAATGACAGCTGATACTCGGAGGAGGATTGCAGTTGCCAAATCAAAGGGAGGTTCTGGCGTTAAAAGATGGATGAATTTGATGCAAAAATGAAAATAAAAACAGTTTGCAAGATACAGTGAAGATCTTTATATCTAACGACGAAAATGCAGTAAGAAGAATTACTACAAGAGAAAGTATTGGTCGCAACCTGTCTCCGACCAAACAAAGTGTTACCAAACAGATGATTTATAAAATAGTTGTCATATTCTGTCTCTTCTTAATGGTTTTACACAATCTCAATACCTTCGTGTAACGCATTGAGTATGAGGGACGAGGGACTCAAAGAGTACGACTTGTCGCACTACTGATTCTCTAAAAGGAAAACTCTTTGACGTGGTATTCGTTGATGGCAAATGCCAATTTTATACTAGCTTATGTATCTTATGCTGAAAATCAGAATTAATTGAATTTAGCATACAATAGCGAGCGGAGCGTGCTCGAATACGTAGCACCCTGCATCATATATGTTAACTAAATGAAACATGAACGAGCTAAGCAAGCTAGACAAACAACAGCATTTAGAACGAAAGAGTTGTTTATTTATGACAAACTAAAAGTTACGTGGCGGCAATACTAAAGAAAATAGAGCAATATGGTGGCGAGGCGATTCTCGTAGGTGCTCAGCTGAAGGTCACGAGCACCCGCAGATTCAGTGCCCCTACTAACCCTCGACCCACCCTCACCATCCCTAGACACAATATCCTTTAATGAAACCATAGGAACACAACAATTAATAAGTCCACCCTTACCGTGCGCCCCGTAGGTACAGCACGTTCGCATCGAGACGCGCACTTCATTCCGATTCGCGCAATTATGCAGGCGTCGGTAATTAAAACTTGCATAGCATTGCCCGCGGCGCGGTCAGTTCGGATAATTGCATTTGCAATTTAAAACTATTTGTGAGTAGAACAAAGTTATGAAGCGTGTGTTGTATTTGGGTTAGGTGTCGGAGATAATGTTCTATTGTTATAACTGACGTAGAAAGAAACGAAATGCAAGGTAATCGTGTTTAAAAATAATTCAACGTTTAAATATGGCAGGAACATTGAAAGGAAGGAAGCGCATGAGTCTCGTAACTTCCCGTTTAAAAGGAAAACTTAAGTAAGTTAGGAAAAACAAGGAAGTTGGTTACCACACAACACTACCTATCGAGCGAGTAGTGGTTAGCTTATTTAACTAAGAATATAAATACAGGACAGAAACATTTAAACGAAATACCGGAATAATAAAGAACAAAGTTTGAAGACTTTATAAGAAGAATTATAAAAGTCAAAATAACCAAATAAGAATTTCTTGAATTCTACTACAGTGCCACAATTCCATTTTTATGTTTTCCTCAAAGGCATACAGATTAAAACTTAGGTTTATTAAAGTAAGTAAAGTAAAAAATACCACAAGCTCATTTACGTCGAGTTTCTCTCCTCGCTTCACAAACGCCTCAAAGGTCAACTTACTTGTGTAAAATTATCAATTACCTCATTGTAAATAGGACTAATCACATGATACGTCCGCACCGGTCGACGGTCCGACAAAAAGTGGCGACAGCGGTACGGTCCGCAAAAAGCTAATGGCACGTTTAATTGTCGTTTTTCCCCGCTCTCGACCTTGGCTAGTTTTTGTTGACGCTACTGTTGTTGTGTACCTAAATGAGAGTTGGGATGTGTGCAGTATTTACAGAAAAACTCCACACAAACAGAAAATTGTTTTATACTTTTTGGTAAATACTGAAATTATAAGTTTTATTTACATTCCTCTTTTGGTGGAGAACAAACATCAGCATTGCTACTTCAGACACTTTTGAAATTGTATAACCATAAGGAAAATATGTGATTTAGTATTTAATTTAAGTCAGAAAAACAGCATGTTATAATAACCACTTAATTCAACTGGGAATTCCTTTTAAATGACAGCTATAATAAAGAAATATGATATGAAATGTACCAAATTTTGCTAAGAATATGAAACTAACTAACTCCGGAGGACAGACGCGAAAATGCGACAAAGTGATTTTATAGAAAACGCTCTTATCCATATACAACATTATTTTTAATTATATGTTTTTTTTTCATAAAAATATTTAAAAAAAGACAAGTTGGACACCACCGACACTAAGTACAACACGGCACAGGTCACGGCAGGTCATAGCAAGCATCAGGCGCCAGCAAATAGTAAGTGCAAGTGCAAAACAACCCCTCAGTCGCCTGGATGACTCGGTGACTATGTAACAAACTTATAACTTTGTGAATTTTCATAATACAGTTATGAAATTTTGTATATAGATTCTTTTCATAAAAATACTGGACACGTGGTTAATGCGACTAAAACTTGTGTTGTATATCGTTCTACGACATTACGTTGAGACTTTACAGGCCCTCCAACTGGCAAACAGTCTCCTGTCCACAAACTAACCAAAGGCAAGCCACACACAAGCCACAAGCCAGCCACACCGACCACCTAATAAATAATTCAGCCAGGTAATTAATTGACATGTTTCATCAAATACATCAGCTTCAATATTTAATTGATGTTGTGTCAATCACGACTCTATTGGTTCTGCTGCTGAAATGTTATTACACAATTTAATAGAACTAATGATTAATTGGATTTTGTGACGAGGATGGGAAGTGGCATCCTGCTGTGTGTTTTAACAACGTATTTACTATCGCCAATTGAACTTAATTTCAAAGGTTCTAGAGAAATAAGATTGACAACCTATTAGAACATTATCGAAAAGTCCGAAATATATACAGTTATTTGTAAAACACTGGAACAACAACTTTTGTTCTATGACTTTTAACAAGGAAGTATCATATTTTAGTTCAAGAGATTTTCATACAAAAAAAAAAAAAATGAATTGAACGTTCTAAATATTACGAAGTCTAAGCGAAGCAAGCGATAGTACAATAGCGGAGGGGAGCAGAGATCGGGCGACGGGGTGATTGGTGCGCTTGCGTCGCGTTATACACTCGTAGGTTAGTACTATAGCAAAATACAGAGTTGAAATATATTAGATAGAACAACAAAATCTTAATGGTTGGTTTTTGGTAAATAAATTATGTTTTTAAGGAATCCAATCTTTAACTGTACGCATGTTTTAGCACTGTCTTTACAGAGTGCTATGTCCTAAAACCCATTATAATGAACAGTATCTAGAATCTTAAACAAACAGTGAGAGGAAGCTCATCGTAATAGCTAGCTATATGACCCGGCTACGCTCGAACTAACGTCTTAATTAAACGGACTGTTTGCTCAGAACCAACTTTTACAGAAGCATTCAAAGTGTCAATTCAGCTGGTTAATTGTGCTTTTACAGGTTGAGAGGCAATTCTTTCGCTGAGGTTAGATGTTTAAAGAACTGGGTTTTTTAGTTTGTTTAAACGTTTTTGTGGAAAGGAAAGATAATTATGGGTTTTCTGCAAAGGCAGCATGGGAATTACTCTATTAATTTTTAAAGTTTCGTACCCGAAGAGTGTAGTGTACTGTGTGTGTGTAGTGAGTCGTATACTATAAGATCCTGCTATTAATATGCCTCTGCTGTCCGCCCGTCTGTCTGTACGACTGTCCGTTAGTAGGGTGTATCTCACAAATCGTCAGAGGAAGAGAATTGTAATTTTCACAGAATATTGCCTCTATAACAAATAATCTATTTAAAAATTAAAGGGATCTCCATATAACAGACGTGTTTTTACGTTTTTCGCTCGATTTTAATATTGTAGTACGAAACCCTTCGTGCGCGCGTCCGACTTACACTTAGTCGTGATCAAAATTTGAAAAAAAAGGAAATCATGTTCACTTAATTAAAGGAACAATTTTTTATAACTGTTCTGTTCGGGTCTGGTGGTGGACTCTACGTATGTATATCCAAAAATATTCCCTCTCCAAGAAAATTCATATTAATTAACTGCCCCATACAGCACATAACCACATGAAACAGAACTCCATTCTCTAAGTAATAACACTAAAATGATCAGCAGTGTCTCGGAAACAAGCTAACGATAATCGCTTGCAGTTATCAAGGGGGATGCAGGGACGGGGCGACGAAGACACTGCTGAGCGCCATCCATTGCGGTGTAGACACCCAGCGATGGCTGGAGGCGGGTGATATAGCCAAAGATGTGCATGTGCCATTTGTTTGCGTCGTATTAACATGTTTTGCTGACTGGTGGAAGTGTTACGAGGTTACGAGTGTGTATGTAGACGATGGGAAACGATGGCTACGCTCCTCTAAGGGAAAGGGGATGAAATAGATTTGAGTTTGGAACTGAAAATTTATATATTATTTTTATTTTACTATGAAGCTATCTTCATACTAAATAAGATACGACTGTCGAACTGTGCAAAATTAATTCAATCAATAACAGAAGCAACCGCACGTTTGTCAATTTGTCATTATGTTTTCTGGTCATTTTTAGGGTTTCGTGTCCAAAGGGTAAAATTGGACCCTATTACTAAGACTCCGTTTTCCATCCGTCAGTATGTCTGTCGGTCTGTCATCAAGCTGTATCTCGTGAACCGCGATAACTAGACGGTTAAAATTTTCACATTATGATGTATTGCTATAACAACGAATAATAATAACAGAATAAAATAAATATTTGAGTGGGGCTCCAATAAAACAAACGAGAACTTTTTTGCCGTTTTTTGCTACGGACTGCAAGGACCCTTCGTGCGCGAGTCCGACTCGTACTTGGCCGGTTTTTCTTCCTTTAATATGAAGTTCAAAAGAGTAGAGAAATTGAATAATTTAGATTATTGCGTAGCTTTATGACTGTTGCTTAACGCCACCAATGTAATCTCCCCTTGCAATATTATATGACATAACAATCACACAAGTATTACATTACCTCGACTGTTAATGCAAAATAATGTCCATAAGCACCATAAGCGTCTTAGCAAGCCGTTTGACAAATAATGTCTTCTCACAATAGTTAGCATTGTTTGCTAAAGTGAGCCTCCGCAAGATTCCGCCGTGACTAATGTGACTGCGCGTGACAAATCGACGCCACGGCGCGGTGATGCCGGCGTGTGCTAGTTAACACTTGTATGTGATCAATAAGGATGGCCATTTTGGTGACAAATATGTTCGCTGTGTTTTGATGAAATTATGTCGTGAGGAAGTCGCACGACGGGGTCGCGGCAGACCAAGGTGATGGCGGGACGACTTAGATGCCTTCCTTGGAAATTGGCAAGAAGTGGCTCAAAGCCGGGAACATTGGAAGGAATGGAGAGAGGCCTTTGCCCAACAGTGAGACAGTATAGGCTAGGTATAATATAATATGTCGTGATGGCCCAGTGATTAGGACAACCGCTTCTCATGCATGAGGTTGTGAATGTGTGAATTCGAAACCGGGTAAGTACCAATGTAATTTTTTTTAGTTTATCTAGGACTGACACCCCGTGCCTCGAAAAACACTTGATTGCGGTTGTTATTCGTAGATTTTGGACTTTGAAGCGCCACCGATGCTAGAGTTAACGGAGCCACCCAGAGCCACCCTCTACTGGGCCCAAACAATTTAAGAATTTATCCATCGACTCGAAAAGAAAAAGAAGGACACAGGATATCACATAGATGTTTGTGACTTCTTCACGCTTGAAAGCTAAACAGATTTCTATGAAACTTGGTAGGCGGGTAGAAGATGTCTTAGCATAAGGGATACCTTATATTCCAGGAGATTGTTCCATTGGGATCATTTTCGACTTCACTCGGGCGAACTCGCTAGCGGTAGCTAGTTACATCAAATCCAATAAAACCTTCAACCTTAACGCTTGACAGATTGTAGTAAAAAAAAATCTTAATTTCTTCCCGACACCTTCAGTGATCGCGAACTCATAATAAATTCTCGTCTGATAACACATGATTACGTGAACAGGCCAAATGAAAAAGCTGCCAACCCGAATGATTTATAAGCACGTTAATTTCCATATGAAATGCTAGGCGTAAACCGCGGGGTCGCTTGCCGGTGATAAATATCTAAGGTGGGGAGGTTATCGAAGATCTTAGTTCAAGGGCTCCAACCGGCTATGATTTTTCTTAGTAAAATATTCCATCAAGTCAACACGCTTGCGGAAATCGTTAGCTATAATTCCACTGCGTTTAATAAGAAACAAATATTTTCCAAGAAATAGTTTATCTTTGTATTGATCTCGGAATAAGGAAGCAGTATTAAGTACCTCAACTTTGTGGTCCTTTGATACCGAACCTCCTTCGAAGTTATGAATTTGATCCATACTCAAATCTGGTAGCCAAAAATTTGCATACAGTAAGTATACTAGCTACACAAAAATTGCAATACACCTCAACTCAGAGAAGCCATGCAGATTAAAAAAAAAATATCTTCGAAAAAACATGAATGGCCAGCCGGCCTTTTCTTAAGTCGAGAGTGTTTGGGTGAGCTACTTCTATCGTCGACCTCATAGAAATATACAACCTTATCACCGTTTGCCATCAGGTGCGATAGTGCTCAAACGCGAGCCTACAAAAAAAACCGGTCAAGTGCGAGTCGGGCTTACAAAACTTATTGTAAATAGTTCAATTCCTGAATCGAATTTGATACCTTACCTTGGTAGATGCCTCTACGCGTTTTCGAGAAAAAGTGTCTTCTCTTCAGACGGCCAACATAGGGATCCTTTAAGGGATTCGATTTTGATGACTATGGTATGGAACCCTGAAAACCATCGCTTAAACCAAAAATCTGCGTCCAGAAAATCCAGCGAGTTCGAGAAATCACTAGTCGAAGATTTCCTCAACAGAGTCGTGTGAAGTGTCCGTCCCCTGCGGATGTCCAATCAATCCAATTGCTGCCCATCATCGGCCGGCTTCCCGCCGACCACGGCGTCACAACCGGGTCAATGACAACATTCTACTACAAGGGATTTGTAAACAATAGTTCAAACTCGATTTGGTCAGTACGGAGACAGGCCATCTTTCGAACAGAATGTTTCGTAATCAGGGCAGCCATTATAACTAGCTAAAACCCTTGGGCCAGATATGAAAATACAAACTGATATTAAGTACATAATAATCACGATAGTATTTGTGTACCGAAGGACTTAAAAACAAAAACACCGCCAGCAATCGAAAATGTTTCAGTTCTTTTTTCCAACAAGTGCTATTCATTTCTTCAGCCAATATTCTAATAAATTTCACGATTTTACTCTGAACCAGAGAAATCTGATCGCGCATACTCAGATTTCAACTTCCATTTTTCCGATAAAAGTAATTTATATTGTAAGTCCGGTTGGGCGGAGGTTTCAAGTCTTCCTGAAATAAGCGCCAACAAATAAATTCAAAGCTTATACATGCTTCTGAAATAATGATGTTTTCATAAATCAAATATCTCTTTAACGAATCAAAGTTTCGTGAAGGGGAATAAATTTAGGACAGAAAGGAAATATTGTAAGAGGTACTTCAAGTGACGATTCTCGGATTTCAGATTAACGATGGTTTTCTGTGAGAAATGATTTCTCAAAATTATCTGTTGTGTAATTGGAGAGTAAATCTGTTTATACAAATTTTCGTTATCTAGTTATTGACCTATTTGTATAACCACGTATTTGTATATAAGATAGATCGTTGATAGGCAGATAAAAAAAATAACAATGGCTACATAGTATATACATATTAAAAATAAAACTAACTATAATTAAATTTCATATACACTTAAACAAAAATAAAACGGTATTGCCATACAACGTGGCAATGCCAGTATTCTGAGCAGATTACCAGTCAACAGCCGCTGTCGACTGGTATGAGGAAGCTGCGATGAGGAAGGGTTTTTCGTTGCCATATTCTTGATTGTTTTTTACTGTTTCAGTTTTTCTTTTCTAAGACAACACATACATATTAACATAATGTTATCACACTGCAACTCACATTAACATAACGGGATTTTATTTAAAAAGTTTGCAAAATTCGAAAGACCATTAGACCCTATTGATCAAACTTCAGCCAACTCAACCTTGAACTTCACGCGTGAATTTGCAAAAAACTCAAGAATGCGTACATTTGCCTTAACTCTGCTAATACATTCTGTATAGCAAGAAAGTGTTGAAAAGATGGAAATATTCCTAAAACGTTAGGCAGGAATCCGACAGAGCATTCTGAGTGAGGAGAGGTATTCAGACCACTCTCGTGCGAATTACAATAATTTATTCGCTTCTGCAATGCTTACACATACAAAATATTTTGATGAACAGGTCCTGTAATAAAAAGGTAAATTATGTGAGTGTTTACATGAATGTAATTATACAGACTGGTACCTACTTCCCATTTGTTGTAATAAAGTTAACATTGCTACCTGATTATAATTATTATGAGTATTAGGTTTATTGGTTCCTATTAACATAACAAAGCAAGAATACGTAATCCTAGCTTCCGAATATTTGCATTAGGTTCAGACAAGATCTATTCTTGTCTAAAGAGGTTTCTAAACGCCTGGTTAACACTTGGCGTGACCCAAGGGTTGGTTTTTACTTTGGACTTAGTATAAGCATTGCCAAACAATGTTGCAATGCCGCCAGTCTTATGAGCGTATTACCAGTCGACCGCGATGTCGAAGAGTTTTTCGACGCTTAGATTGTATTTTACTCAGGGGTCTGTTATTTTTATTGTTTTAGTGCTTATATAATTAGATACAGGCAAGTGTTTTAAAATGCTAAGGTCTACAACAATTTTAGTGTTCCGGAGAGATTTTCATTCATACGATCATATTCATTCATCAATCTCTCGATTGGTCTTTTCTCCCGTGCTTTTTCACTATAGACCAAGATGCCTCCAGTCCTCCACCTCTCACCAGTCAACTTCAAGTCTTTCATTAGATACATTCCGTGGAAGACATCTTCAGCTCTAAAAGCATCTCAGTGGTTGTCTATAAGCATTAAGGAAGCAGCACAAAAGGGGAGCGGAAATTAAATCAATCAGCGGACGAGCGGAGCAGGAGCGAGTGACGTCAGTCAGCGTATCTTTATCTTTTATTCATCATGTCATTATTCTGGGAAGATGGTGAATGACGGTACATGAGGAAACGTGTGAGACTCGGGGACGTATAGAGGATATTTTCCAATTGGTAGACATCAGAGGGTGACAGAAAGTAACATATTGGTGATGATACTATTTGATCTCTATTTGAATTCATTATAGTAATAAGGGAAGAGGACAATCTTATCAGTGGAAATATTGTCAAGTTATGATTATTCTTACAATCCAAACAACCTAATAATACTCTGTCACCTGTTTATTAAATTATATAAATCTTATTCAGACACACGAAAACAGCAATGAACCTGTCAAAGCGCGTGCGGTGTCAAATGAAGTATTTTCCCTAATTCAAAGCTTTATAAACGCTAACACTCATTACAAAGTTGGTTATTCAACAAATCCTCTTTACGTAGATGGGGCCATAAAAAACGCGTTAAACAAATCTGGCCACAAGAAAAGGTCGCTCGCCCGACTCAAAGGACAACCGCGGACGGCCAGACCAGCAGAACCTAATTAGTATGTTTACACGGCTCGTGCTAGCTCCCAAGTCATGAGAGGTAGCGGTAAACAAACAGTTTAAATAATATTTCGACAATTGCTGCTTACCATGGTCTGTCAGGATATAATATAATCAAAGATTCCACTTCAACCGTCTGGAAATACAATGTCGATGAACAGTGAAATGCACAACGCACATAACGTTATGCGAACAAACGGAGACATTTAAAAAGTAAACCTTAACAATTAGAATGCGTTCTGGAATCGTGTATCATTTCATGGTTATATGAGAAGACTATTCAGCCGGCACATTTCCCACAGCAGCAGACAGCTGTAGCTTATCCAAGATATCCACTATACTCTGTCAAAGTTCGAGCGTGCCTATTGAACCTTATACTATAATGACTAACTAGGTTTGGTCATCTACTAAATCTGTACCTATTTAATTAATTTTATAATTAGTTAAACAATCAAATTGATTTCCATGTTTTCCATTACTGTTGTGATTAATTAATTGATGTAGAATAAATCAAAGTAACTAATTACTTGTTTTTTATTGTTGTAATGGTATTTGTATTTATTAACATTTGTTTGAATTACTAAATCATGTCGCTATAATTAGATACAAACATGTTTTTTGTAATTTTATGGTAGATAATACTATTAGCATAGCACACGGTGTTTTAAGACGTAGTAAAATAAGAAGGACTTAAAAAGCTAAGTAAATATGTAGTGTTGTTGGCTACAACGTATTTACCTATTTACTCTTTTTAAGTCAAGAGTAAATAGGTTTCTTCTAAGAAAGCGTGCTCCATCGTCAATACATCATCGCTTAGCTTACCATCAGAGATAGTACTCAAGCGCAAGCCTATCAATGAATAACAAAAAAAAACAATAGTTAAAGCAAACAGGTAGTCTCCTAACAGCCTTTAGTTCAGTATATTTCTTAGTTATTTACTACCGCTTTAAACTTAACTATTGTCCCTAGAATCTTACGAGCATACGCGTAATACACACTACCCGTAGACAGGACCATATAAATCACTCACACAAGATCAGAAATGCCTAATACCTAAAAAAATAGTTAGGTAGTTTATATAATGAATACAATTTCGTGTCAGTTTAGTTTAAAGGCTGACCACTGTTACCGTCCACATTAGGCAGCTAATTAGTGCGTTTACCCACCGACCGACCCAAGCCACGGGCGATATCGGGACGTGATTCACTGAAGAATTTTGTGGTGTGGTGCAAGAGAAAAGCTGAGGCGGTTTGTTAATAAAATGGTGGGCATTTTACCGAATGCAAGCTGTTGTTCTAGAAAATCCTAATTAATAATGAGTGTATGTCACGTTCTCAATGTTTTGATGGATTTATGAATTACGTTTCAAATATCATGGTCATCTATCAATAGATTCTTTAGTAATTATCGCAAACATAATTTGAGACAGATTGATCCGAGTTTCAGTTAGTTGACCTTGTTCATTTAGTTATTATTTTACTGGCGTATATAATTCCTATGTTTTATTATATTATTTGGCTAGTATAGATGACACTTCCGACTGTGCCTTTTCAATGGCCGTCGAGTTGTTATTGTAAACTTCCAGGAGGAATCCACACCTATGTGTAGAGGCACACTTCGTCACGCAGCTTAGATTCGCGGACTGTACCTATAAAACCTAAGCTTTCTCCTTTAAGCTTCAGCCCTAGATCTGCAACCGACTTCACTGAACAATAATAATACACAACCTTAGCGATGTTGTAGCCTCATGCTTAAAATCTAACAACTGTACAGGGACAGATCCCAATGTGACATCGATTGATTCATTATCCCTTCGTGGCCCGCTCATCCCTCGTCACTCGCGCCTGCCAGGACCACGTATTTGAGTTGCACGGCGCGTTACAGTGCGCGGGACAAATCAAATATTTACCTGTATCCCGTGGATCCGCTAGATCCGCCAGAACCGCCGGATCCGCGCTCCGCTGTATGTTCGCGGATATTTACACTTTTACACAACTAGAGCGGTGATCAGCGGTGTTCAGCGCTTTAACAGATTTTATTTAAACAACCTGTCTTTGCGCGACAAATTACGATTTAAAAATTCCGTTTTGATGTAGATTTAATCGGAAATCTTTGAGTGAGCTGTTTGATGATTGATTTGAGTTGAAAAAAATCTGTAGTAAAGAGACATAATAAACTATAAGTAAAAAAAAATTCATTCACAAATAAAACTTTATAATGTCATAAGCCAGACTGGTTTTGAGTTGATCGGAAAAATCCATTTATATTGTAGGTATCCTGGGCATCAGATAAATGAACATAAATATTAATAAACATTGGATGACTCCATCATTCCGGCAATTATTGAGATCCGCACAAACATGCGATTTTATCGATGTTGCGAAAACATTATCATTGTTGTGTAATCAATTCTGAATTCCGTCGCAATCTGATATTTTTGTAATAATAAATGTAGAATATATTTATATTTATTATTCTATATTTATTATTAGCTACAAGTTTAATGTTTGGCATTCTATTTTTAACACATCACAATTAAATTATATATAAAAAAGTCGTTTTGAGCTCTAACTGCGAGTAATAAACAAAACCGGGTGAGTGCGAGTCGGACTCGTGCACTGAGGGTTCCGTCAAAACTTACCTATGAAATCAGTTCAATTCCTGAATTGAGTTGAGTACGAAGATGTTTCTGAATAAAAAAAAAATGTTTTTTTTTTGGTAATTGGTATACGATTCAGGTCAACGGGAAATACCCTTTGAATTTTGGTTCCTTTGAGAGAGTCGTACGTGTTTTGCGACATAACAGCCGTATCTTTTTTGTTTGTCATTAACTTGGAAGTTTGTTTTTTTACAGCTTCAAGAGACCGCAGACCTGAACATGTGGTTTTAATTTCATCTCGATACCTCTACGCGTTCCCGAGATATAGGATCTTGACAGACAGATAGACAGACAGACAGACGGACAACATAGTCATCCTATAAAGGTTCCGTTCTTTCCTTTTGAAGTACGGAACCTTAAAAAAAAATAAGTGTATCCTCATACATGATATTAACTACAGGTTTACTCTCGCAGCTCAGCTACACTCCCGACCTTTACCTTTATCCCCTCAGGATAATGCGAAAGAAATCGTATCGTTCAATGCAAATTTATGTAAATCTGTGATTATCAAGGTTGAATAATTCAAAATTCATTATTCATGCAGATTGTCGCAGCAGTACTTTTGGGGCAGAATTTCGTAATTTTTTTCCTCCTGACTCCACGGAAAGAAGCACTCCGGAAGTTTGAGTTCGCACAAAGTACCTGAAACAAAAAGTTTTCATTGCTTTAATTGCCGTTTGGGATGACCGAAATTTGAAACAAGTTAAGGTTTATAAAATTTTATATTAATAGCAGCCATTTGGTCCATAAGGAAAAATTTGGATTTATAATTTCTTAAATAAAAGTTAGCTAAAAGCTTGTTTGACTCTGACTTTATGCCAGAGATCAGCTATAGAAAGAATGAAATTTTATAACCGAGTATTATTGGTTTAACTTGGTAAAGGCTGGCTTTACAGTTCTGAAGATACTTATCATCTTCCAGCCCTCACTCCGCATTATTTGTGGTTAACACAACACGTTATTTTTCTTCTATTCTAGTCTATCATTTTTCGCGCTATCACTGTCCCTTTTCTTTCAAATCACTCCTCACACAAGCCTCCCTCTTCCTCATTATCCAGCCGTATTACTCGTACTTAACTCTTTTAACATACGTTTCATCCCTCATATAAAGATGGCCATATGAAAATAAACATTTCACTTTCAACTTTTCATTTACTGGCGCTACTTTCAAACTTCCTCTAATATCTCATTTTATCTATTTTCATCACTCCACACATCCATCTTAACATTTTTATAAAATGTCCTCTACATGCAATCTTTTTGTAGCCGTATTTTCACAGCCTAATATTCTGATCCATATCTACAGTATCACGGACTTATAGATTTTACCCTTCAACTTGAGGGGCACCCGTAGGTCACAAGGCGTTCCAGTGACCTGTTGGCATTTTATCTATTCTAATTTGATCCAGTGCGTCTCGCTCTGCCTCGCCAAACCTAAGGACAAGCGAGCCGAGGTTTCGAACTGGAGAAAATTAAATTCAAGACACATAAAAATTAAATTTATTCTGTTTTTTAATTATGAGAATTTAGGAAAATTTTGAAATAAAAATTTGGTCCTTCACCCCTTAAGAAACTGATCAAAACTGTATCACATCCATGAATGTCTGCCTCGACACACCGCTAAACTACACACAGATAGGAACCAAGTACAAGTATTATAATTTATAAATACTCGATGGTTACTGTACTCGACAGGTGACCTTTGTGTAGTTGGAGAAGAAATAACATTTCAACGACGTGACGTGCGTTTTACGATCTTGTGTAGCAGATGGACCGTAAACATTTCTCAGACAAGTAGCAATTAGATACGTTCTACTATTTTCCAACCCTTGTGCAAAGAAAAAATAAGAAAATGATTTTGACCGTATGTCTTAATTTATTTCACACGTGCTACACCTATTCTATTAAATTTCGCAAAATGAGCTTCACAAATACTTCTCCGAAACAGAAACACAAGGGTGTAATTCAAAGCGTTTCTGTCGCAAAACCTCACACAATCCAATTCTGGGAATCCTCGCAAAACACCAAAGAGAAGACAGAACTTCGTAGACACATAAAAAGTTCATACGCTCGTCGATCAAGGTTGTGCGGCGTGTGGTGTCACGTGGTACGAGCGAGCGAGACGGCAACACGCTAGACACGCTGCGCGCGCGCAAGGCACCGGCTGGCACCGCCATAATGACAAATCAGCAGGTTTACACACCCGCAAACACGATCTTGCCGTCCTCACAACCTTTTAACTAACATTTTTCATACAAAAACATTAAAACCTTAATTTTATAAAACGCAAACCTAACTTTGTGCTGCCGTACATAAATTGGCTGTAAATTACGTAAATAATCCGGAATTTAATCGCAGTTTTCAACAGATTCTATTTTGAATTATTATTATTGCTGTTTTTATTGAGTATGGTTAGGAATTTAGGATATTATGAAACAGCGGAAAGACCAATATGGATATTAAGGTTTAATTGTGTAAATTGTAATACGTAATTAATTGTACTAGGCTAACGCAGAGAACCTCATTTCCATTTTGTTGACTTATTAAATTGTATTTTAATTACGACATGAGTTATTCTTTTTATTTGTACCGATACCATTAACACTAGCAACTCATTAAAATGGCTAGAGTTTTATTGGGGTCTTCTCTCAGAACATCAATTCTGTTTTCAGTGAGTAGAAGGATGCGAGCTAAATTGCTTACGTATATTTTATATGCCATGCGTCACTAGCTCTTGGAATTACTTCTTCCTCCTCACGAACGGAACAAAGAAACAAAACCTACAGATATAGGTAAGTACTTAATTAATAGATTCAATTCAAACCTGCATTCAGTAATGAAGTGCATTTTAATGACGCGCTGTAATTACTTGGCGTCGTCGGTCATTTGAATGTGAAGAACATGAAAAATTATGCGCGGTAATGGGTGGTAAAAAACCACCGGATGTTAAACGTTGACGCCATTGCTTTTAAAATAGATATTGATTTAGCAGCAGAAGTTCCAAAAGACAATTATAAATGTATACGAAACGAAGACGATGCTGATTGGAATTTCTTCGTGAAACTCAATAGAGAAGCCACAAATCTTCTCAACTTATGATCAAACGACTCTAAGTACAGGAGCAGGACTACACAATTACACAAATTCCACTCTTCAAGTTAACTCATCCGACAATGGGAGTGAGTCATTAAGCGAAGTACAAATAAGAATTGAAAGCTGCACAAAGGCTGATGGCCGAGATAATGCAAAGGGTAGTCGACAAAATTTAATGGAAATGTCACAGCCACTCCGCGCCGTTTATAGAAAATACCACTTAATAGGAGCTTCCAATTGGTTGTACAAATGCGAAGGGAGAAGGGGTGGAAATATTACAGGAGTCTAGTGAAAGGAAAAAGTGCAAAAAGCATTATTGATGATGATGTACTTTTGAAAAATTCATTAAGCGATTTCGGTTTTGATCTGATCAAATACAGTCACATATTGTAAATATTTTATAAAACAAAGACCGTTACACTGAGTACTGAGATTTGTTAAGCAATATTAATCATATTCATAAATGACGAAACGAAGTATTAAATTGGTAACACTTTACAATTATTCAGACTCAGTTCGGTATCCCTTTGTTCATTCTATCGTATAAAATCTAAAAATTTGATATTATTCCAAGCGTGCATAAATAAATCCAACTTATTTGTTCTGTACACAATAAAGATTATCAAAGCTATAATGAACTATAACATTCAACAACTCCGTAGAACTACACAATAAACATTACGGAACTATGCAGGAAGTACTAACAAAATAGCTGAGAACTACTATTATATTCTCTAATGCTGTTCATACAAGTTTGCAGCTGCGGATCCCGCCTGATACGGTCGGTGTGAGCCTTTATTTTAGGAATATTAGTGAGTGAACAAGTCCCGCGTTGGGCGCCAAATATACAAACATTGCAACATGTTGGGCGCCAAATATACAGGACATGTTGCCAAATGTTTAGCGTCGTCGTGAATCTAGTCCGACGACTGTAGTTGTGGGCAGTGGTCGCGTGATGAGGTGGTTTGGCATACAGCTACAGAGGGAATTAGTTTAAGACTTCAAAGTCCTTAAAGGAATAACTTCGGTGCAAAGTGCTCTTATTTGAAGAACAATAAATTAAGCAGATTACTACTACTAACTAAGGCTTTAATTGTTTACGAATGTTTGTTTAAACAAAAAGAAACCAAAAAAGAAATACGTTAAAAACATCTTATGATAACGAGTACAGTTTAGGTAGCCACAGCGTCGCTCACTAAATAACAACATCTACGCACTTTTGATTTACGAGTCCCATCGGATATCTATGAAGAAGAAAAGAAAGAAAAGTACAACTTTGCACAACGTCTGCTATCAAATAAAAAGTTAAGGTTCAATGGTACTTTTAAGTATCATTGTAGTAATTAAACAACTAACGAATTGCAGTATTTACAAATGTAAATCATTTAGAAGAAATGTAACGTCAACACGACTGGCTATATTTAACATAAGTATTCTTCTTTAGAAAACGCATTCATAATGACTTCACATCTAAATCTATCAAAGCCAATTTAATCGTGTTTACTCTTCAAGATCTATTTATATGGACCATCAACTTCACAACAGAGATTTCATCTTAGAATAAGTGCCCTGTCTGCGGTGCCTATGTGTGGTCGGACATGAACTAAATCTTCTCTCCGGCATCTTTTTGTCGTACTTCTTCTCCGTCGGGGGAGCGTTTACCAGACTTTATAAATAGCTGCTGTTCGTTCTCAATTGTTTTCCCCTGTTCATAAATAGGCATGGCAGCAAAACGACTCTTTTTACGAAAACTGCACATAATTTTGAAATCTGGCATTTCATATTGAAGCATTTAAACGTCGAAAATGTAACCAGTGTTTACGCTTGACTAAGTAGAACTCAGATTGGATTAGTATTTATTTCAAGTTAAGTTTTAACACAAAAGTAGCCGTAACATTGTCTAGATTTCTTAATAGTGATTTAAAATTCTCTTCTAAAAGTTTCATACTCCAACTTGTATTACACAATTTTAAATTATGGTACGTTCCATTGCAGATTACAGTTCCTGTTGGCCCATTTTCCATGAAAGAATGGCTTAGTAATAAATATTAATTAAAATCGCTAGGACGTTAGTTAATAAATTACTATTTGTAAAGGGGGTCAATAGGTATATCGCATATCAAGACGACAAGCGGATTAATTTGCCTCTGAAGCACGATCATAGATTAAGATTACACAGATTGATTTGCATTGAAACAGGTAGACCCAAAATCTGACACTTGACAACAAATTTGGGTCAAGTAAAATCAAAGGCAGAACTAACTCAACAACTCTTCAAATCAAAACGGTACATCACCAATCAAGACAAAACATTCGACTTCAAATCGATTGGTTAGCGTCAATAAACACAGCACTTACTATCGGCAGCCATTAGAACGTACCTATCACAGCGATCTTCTCATGACATTTAGCAGGGGTTATTGACCTGTTGGGTCGTCCGACCGGTCGGCCAACTAGTTGGGTGACTGCTGGCCAGTTTGCAGATAGCCTGTAGATTATGTTGCTGATGAGGCGGAATAATTACCATAAGGATTTTTTAAAACTGAGTTCAGTTGCGTTTTATATACAATAAAGTACTCAAGAACGCAGAAACAATTTCTACCGTATTTGAAGATGTTATTTTAAGATGTGGGACGATCTCAAAACATTACTTTAATATTTATTCAGTAGCTGCGTAGTTTATCTAAACCTAGCAGCCATATTTTCTTGAGTTACAGAGTAATGAGATATGAGTTTTGAAAAACGAGGTTAACTTCTAAGAAAGCCATTTGGATGTAGCATCTGTCTCGGCCATAAAACAACGTCGACTGTTTAAGCCGCAGTTGATGTTACTTTTATAACAGCAAAACTTAATTACTTTAACTGTCCGACACAATAAGGCAATATTTCACAATCTCATATAAAGATTAGTTCATTATCTGTAATTACAAATTGTGAGTTTTTTGACCTGTCCCAGACAAAAGAAAATTACGTTCTATTTTTATCTTGGGATGTTATTATTTGCTTATTTTACTTATTTGCATCAAAAGCTGTTAATAATGTTGCTAATGTTTAATTGACATTATATTTACTTGAACTTGAAATTATTTCAAACGAAATTATATCCCTTGTTGATTCGTTAAAAATAGAACCATACAATACCTTCATTATACCATATTATTCTCTATATATTATTCTTTACGATGGAGAAAGCTATGTACAGCGAAATTGAAGTGGGGGCAATGGCTTCCCAGTCACCGCCGGTGGCAACTGAGAATTTTTATTCCCATTTGCTTCCGGTGGTAATCCCCGCGGGGGCGACTGGGAATAAAAGAGAAGGAACAGGTTGGGTTTTTAGTCAGTAAGAGTCCGACACTATCTCCCGCTCTGCCCAAGGGTGGGGGATATCATTTGAATGATTTTTACTCACCAAAATGAAAAAAATTCTAATAATTTTTGTGACAGTTAAATAGACCATCATGCGTCAGTCCCATGATGTCGTTGACCTAACAGAAATGGTCTCAAATAAGAGATTTTGATATTAAATTTGTAGCTTCCTTGTATCCATTCGCAAAACTTAATTTATCTTCACATATCAACTCGTGATTTGCGTGCAAAATTGGCGTTTTTTGCACTGTTTACTGACTGTACAGTTATAACGAGTCTAGGAAGCAAATATGAAGTAGCAGAGAGGTTTCGAGCCGGTTTTTATACATTTTGCATGTAATTTTAGAGCATTTTTGCTTCCAGATGAATATATTACTTTTAGCAGGTTTTAGATTTCAACAAAATAAAAACAGTAAAACTAAATGCAAATCCAAGCTTTTAATTTAAAATATTTTCGTCAAAGAAAGCTTTTGATGACATAAACTGATCAAACATGAAGATACATAGCTCCCTCTTCCATTACATTGATACTGATATGCTCTTAATTTCTAAAACCACTTGTAAACGACTAAACCAACAAAAACCGGTAAAGGTTTCAAAACAAAGACATCCAGGAACACAATCTGGCTCAGTTTCATAAAGCAGGTCAGTCTGACAAAAAGCCAGCTCATCGCGGTTCGCGTGGCGCAGTGAAAGTGTTCCCACGAGCGCACGCGCATACTATACGACGTCGGGGAGAACGGCGCGAGCTGCAAGCTTGCAGCGAGCCGAACCGAATATGGAGATGCAATACAAAATAGTTATATTGACGAAATTGACCTTAGACTTTGTTGGAATACAGTCATGATTGTTATTTATAGAAACTGTGAACATAATAATACACATTGCATCGATTACCATTAGTTTTGGTGATTTTTGGAAGAGGTCTATGACCAGCAACTGACATCCGTTCCAAATAATGATGATATACAATTTAGCAATACCTAACCTTCTTTCGACACTTTGTAGTTTTTCTTTACCAAAGTTTCGTGTATAAAACGAATGCTTCTTATAACTTGCTCAGCGGTGTAGTCGTGTCGCAGAGGTTTCCGGGTCATCCTCAATTCGGTTTGTGTGATTGTTTCGTCACGCAACGCGCATTGTGGTACCCACCACTACTTGCGCTACTTACTGTGTCAGTGATAGTTCTTGACTCTAACTTACGTAGTGCTACCAGAGCCGCTAGAGACTAGATACAGTAGTTCAGTAATCTAGTGTGCATTATCGTATGATGTTTATTTTCACCCATTGTTTGGTTACGGTGAATATAAATTAAAGGTGATTGTCGCGTGATAGGTCAGAGGTCTTGAGTGTCAGTCTTGATTGCTGTGACACTTGGGGAAAATTCTCTAAGTTAAGTATAATTGGAAGAAAGTTGGGTGATTGAAGAGAGTGTTGATGTTGCGAGGTTTAAGATGATTTTTTTTCCAAATCTCAAATATCACTGAACTTTTGGTTTGGATCACCATATTAGTCATAGAAGAAGCCATCTTAATCTGTTTTATTTTATTTTATTTTCATGAGTCTGCTCTCTAGCTAGTGCATTATTAAATAAATATGTAAGGTATATGATAAGTAAAGCTATACTCTTGTACGAGTATACTATACTCATACAGGAATATAGCTTTACACAAACTTAATAATTTAATAACATTCATATGTCTCCAAAGAGAAACGACTAACTACCATCATGTCTGATGATTCTTTATGAGAAATTTCTCTCTCATTTCCATATTATCTATGATTCCATGACTTTCGTCGAGAGCTGCCCTCTGAACTCACACGTGCTTCAGTGAAGGGAACGAATGGGTGAATGAAGAAGTCTGGGGCATTATTGCGATCATAAATGAGATTTATGACGAAAGTTGTTCATAGTGGCCACCTTTATGATAACTGTTTAGTGATAAGACTTAACCGTATAAATTCTATTACTCTTGTTTGAGCTGTTAGTTATTACATAATTATGTTAAAAAAGCTTGAGCCATAGTGGGTCAAAAAGAACGGTAAAAAAGGTTATTATTAAAATGCCTGATCACAAATTCACAAAAATAATATAAACGCGAAAGTTTTTGAGAAGGTTTGTGTGTCTGAAAAAATTCTTCACTCCTGAAAGAATTTCTATGACACTTAATACATGGGTAGACCATGTACTGACATAGCATATAGACCTTTTATCCCGGTTATACTCCGCGTCGCCACCGCGTACGTACGTCGTACGTGATTGTTTTAGTCATTCAATGCATTCAGTCTTTATGTGGATATTTGTGATTTTTTTTTTACTTATTTTGTAGGTAAGTTGGTTCTTGAATGCATTGAATGAGTGTACATTTTTTATTACTGGAGCTTTTTGGTTATAAAACTGAGTTCCTTCAAATGTTGTAATGTCTTGTCGAATTTAGTTCCCATCTTTGGTAAGATTAGTAAAGTAGCCCAGTGACTGCTACGTTGTATTATTTCTTTTGCTTCAGTAAACGTTTGCTACTATACTTGATATTCATCCCACTAAAACCCAAACACATGTAATCAGCCACACGAGCACTATCAGTCTACTCCATCGCACTCAACTGCCAACCAATTACGTCGAACTAAAACAAACGTCCGCGAATATAATAAACTCGTCCACAATAGCCGCTCTTCGGCCGATTACGCGCCGTCCGAAATTCGTCCGAATCGCGTCGATTCGGGCAATCGTTTCCGCGCGAAATAAATTCGCGATAGTCGCGATGAAAGCCCGGACGATAATTGGCCGGTAGCTCTGTAGGGATGCCTCTAGGATTTTGGTGGTTGAAATTGCACGAATTTCAGTTGAATTTACGATGCGATTAGTAAGGTGCTTTGCAAATTCAGGGTGTAAACTGTAAACTAAGGTCTGTCGTCCATGGTGATGTCGTGCTGTCTTGTCTGAGTTTCATAGTTATGTATGCAAGCTGTGAGTAGGTGTACACCAAGCGTATAATGACGAATCTATGAAGCTATGTGTCGGTGGACAGTAGGCCTAAGTGTATAGATAACAATCAATTTGCACTTTTTACTGAAAACCGAAGATACCTTTTAAAACTTTTTATGGTATATTTTTTTTTCTAATTATGTATAGGCTCGCGTTCGAACACTATCTCACCTGATGAAAAGCGATGATGTGGCCGACGATGGAGCACACTTGCCTAGAGGTAATCTATTCACTCTTAATTAAACTCTAAAATGCTAAATAGTCATCCAGGAAAATTTATGACAATCAAGAATAAGTGATGCTGATATCATTTTCTTGCAGCTTCACCAAAGATGATCTACAGTTCCTTTACTTCCATTTTGATTTATATGCAACATTTTTTAAAAACATAAGTCGATTATTATTATAGCCGGAAAATATTCAGGCATGAGAAATGGTGAACCCTACCGTTGCATTTGGACAATTCGACCGCACAGCTCATATTTGATTGTCATCGGTGACGGAGATCAAAGCACCCACCGCCGCCACCGTATTGAGTACTATGTATGTACAGTAATGTAAAGTAGTCGTGGACGGCTGCCGAATGTGACCACTGATATGTATTGGTTATAGGGGACTCACTCAGACCAACACTGAATTCATAACTACAACCAAAGCAAACCACGGCATCTAAGGGACGATGTGAAGATCTTTTTTTTTTTCATATTTTTTGCCGAAAATCGTTCACTGCTACACACACGCCACCTTCATGTGTCTCCCCATCAACTTGTCCACATACAACGGTACCAAGGTAACATAAACATGACTGTCAGTGATAACGTTTTTGGACATCGTCTCGCTAACCTTTTCCCAAGTAACTTGGGTTCGACTTCCAGTCTAATCAGAGGCGGTAAAATATCCGTGTTTTATATAAAGCGACTGCCTATCAGACCTCCACAGCCGCGTTACTGAGCAACACGATACTCCGTGGATAGACTGATGGTCAGACTTTCTGGCATTTGTTTACCTGTAAAGACTGTCAAAGATCTATGAATGACAAGTGGAACCAACAGCTTTAAGGGATTTCCGAGGAACGGTGTGTCAGTAAAGTCCTAGATAAACTTAGAAACATTGAGACTTGCCCGGTTTCGAACCCGCAAACTCACGAATGATAGGCAGGTGCATTTACCACTGGGCTAACTTAACGACTTCCGAAACTAAAGTGGTTTTTCTTCTGTATTTTTTTAGAATAAATCTTCTACGAGTACATCCATCTATGTCGTGGCATCATGCTCAATACTTACTAGCTGTGCCCGCGACTTCGTTCGCGTGGACTACAGGATTTTTGAATTAATTTTTTTTACTCCTTATTATATCAGCTACCTGCCAAAAAAGTCCCGTCAAAATCGGTCCAGCCATTTCAGAGATTAGCCTGGACAAAAGGACAGACAGACACAAAAATTGTAAAAAAAAATATTTTGGTTTATGTAAGTACCGTATATTCATATGCATGTAGTAAAAAGCAGTTATTTCAATTTTACATACGTCTGTATGTACTCCAATTTTATTTATATGTATAGATGTAGGTATAGATTATTTTTGACATTTCAATGTAACAAGCAGAGAAATATTATTCGTGTGCACTTCAATGAAATGTTTTTGATTGGTTTTTCATAATAGAACTCATATACTTACAATAGTTCATTTTAATAATACCTACATTATAATATAAGTAGGTAATCATCTAGTAGGCAAGCAATTATATTTTTTTGGTAATGAATGTACTTTTAGTACCAAGGTTAGTCCAGATATATTCAGCCAAATTGGTAACAGTACATTCTCTTTCAGAGTTACAAGGACTGCTGATTATTTGAGTCCTATTCAAATCGTAGTCTATTTTTATAACTGTAACCTTAAATTACTTCGTTTATAAAATACAAGCCTCTTAGTAACGTATGTACGTGTGTCTTCAAGTCTAGAGTGAATAGGCTCTTAATAAATCAGTGTACCTCACTATCACCGATTAATAGCATAGCATAGTCGGCTTTATAATGTTCCCACTGTTGGAACTCAGGTCTCCTCTCTAGTAGAGGGAATGGGCCGAAATCCACCGCGCGTGCCCAGTGCGGGTTGGTGGATGTCACATGTCTTCGAATTTTTTGGTCTAAAACCAAAAACATGCCAGTTTCCTCACGACGTTTTCCTTCACCGTTTTGAGAGCAGTGGTGATGAAATAAATTAAACAAAGGTATCTACATATCTATCTATATCTTGTATCAACGATTGCATCACTACTTATCATCAGGTGGGATCGCAGTCAACCACAAGTTTATAACAATAAAAAATAAACTGCAGGGCAAAACATACGTTCTCATAAAGATAAGATAAAATTAACACTAATAAAAGCTACCAATATTACTTCAAAAATCCTTAATTATAAGTCAGTGGCCACAGAAATTGTTCCGAATGCGTTTAACAAGGTAAATAATAAGGTTAACACAAAATGAAAATAAAGCACGATATAAAGGGTACGTGGAACGGAAAAGCTGATTGAATAAACGGTCACTATAAATAAATAAAACGTTCATTCCGTAGTTCCACGAGTGCCGCCGAATCAAATAAATTGCAGGAAAAGTTACCTTCCAACACTGCATTAATGCATTTGTTTTTTATTAAATCTGAAAAAAAAAAGTTTTAACAAACGACATTTTAGTAATGGTGACATTTTTACTGGTGACAAAAGTCAAAGAAAACACCGCCTCATTATCATCAATTCAGCCGAAAGGTATCCACAGAGGCCTCCCCTAAATATCACCACAACGAACGGTCCTGTGCGTCTCACATCTATCGACTTTCCGCGACTCTCATTAGAGAGCTTAGCCAAGTTGATAATCTACAATCGTTAACGCTAGTAGAAAACTTCAAATGAATGGGAATGACACCAACTCAACGCTCACTCACGTGGTCAGAACGACGGAATCGGAGGCGTTGCCGACTCCAGGCGATCGACGAAAGAGAAACGAAACGAAACGTTCGTAACTGGTCTAGGTCTGCAGGTCGTGGGTCCACTTTGTGGGAGGCCTTCCAACGTTGGGTCTTCTGGTGCACAGTCACCACCCCAGAACCTTTCAGCCATATCGACTATCTGTTCTACGAGGAACGTGCCCTTAAGTTTGGCAATTCTTCACACTATGAAACCATAGCCCAACATAAAAGTATTCGGAACCATTATTGTCATTTTTGGAATTTCATTTTTTGCCTCATTTATATACTGAACTAGCTGCCCTTCGCAGTTTCACCCGCATCTTTGGTGGCTGCTTCGGTCCTATTGGTCGTAATCGTAATATTCGTGAGTCTCCCTCAATAAATGAGTTATCCAATACCAAAATATTTTTTGAATTCGAACCAGCAGTCCTTAAGATGGCGAGTCAACATTGTTAGTAGTTGTACTTCTGTATTTGGTTCTTTGTTCTGTGGCAGTGTTACCACGTTCCGGTTCATTAATTATTTCGGTTGGACAGTTTTTCGGACTGCTCGTTTAATTGACTAATTATCGCTATTCGCTTGCATTCTCAATGTGTGGTAACGAACTAACGATACAATAGTTTTTGTGTAATATAGAGAAAGTGCATTTGATACGATTGCCTAATGTAGCACAATGATTACGTGCTGTGTACGAGGAAATTGTGTTGCATTCTCACCTTACAATAACAAAAACAGTGCTAGATTTTATATTACTCTTTATTTATGAGCGTGCATAACTGCAGTAAAAAAGTTAGCTAAGTATTGTGTAGGTACATATATGTCACATAAAGAACCTTTTATTTTCTCTAAACTATAATTATCTTCTTTACATAGACCTAGCCTCTGCCAGCGGTTTCGGCCGTGTAAAAGTAGAAAATATATGCCTATGTTTATAGAAGGGGCAATACACGAGGAAACTCGGCAGTATCGGTGCACCTCTTGTTTCGACTTCTGAAAAGGTTACCCGTGGTCCTGAAACGTAAAGGGCAGCTGATGGACCAAAGGTAAGGTTAGGTTAGGTTAGTCAGTAAAAGTCTGTCCTAGAGCGGGACAAGTTATTAGAGGATTTCCTATTTACATTTTTTTTTCTAACGCATTGCTTTTCCATTTTTTTTTAATTATTTAGACTTCAACTACCTTATTAAATTAGTTAGTAATTTATTTCAATTATAATGATAATTGTAATTATATTTTCTTGCTTTTGTGTAAAATATTGTCTACACTGTTTTTACATAACATCAACCACTTTTTTTAAAAGAGTAACCATAGAGTTTCTTCCCGATTCTTCTCCACAGGAAAAGACCAATTTGGAACCGTGCACTAGCTTCTAACGTTTTATAAATGCCTATATAGACCTATATTAAATTAAATATTTTGAATTTTCCCAACCTCAAAAAAAAATCGGTGCATCGCAGCCTCCTTCATAGAATACAGGCGTGACCTTATACTATGAGTGTTATTACATTATTTAAAAGCAGACCATCAGACATACAAGAAGTGTCACAACCTCGTACGAACCAGGTAAGGCACTCTACTCAGGACGGTCGTAACGAATAAATCACAAAAATTCAAGGAACACGCCACTTAAACAGCTTTATCCTCACAAATGCAATCCGAGAACAGTGGCTGCATGCAGGACGTGGTTTATACCAGGGCTGTCCAAACATGGGAAGCTCTAAACTACATCAGGGTTAGTAAAGACAGTGGCGTAGTAGAATGACTAGCGCACAAAAAAGAACTGTGGTCCCTTCTTTTCGTAAAAAATCATCGAATAACTTACTCCTCCTGCTCTAAGTAAAGCAGGAGGGAATATCAGACTTTTACTGACTAAAACGAGTTGCCATGATTAAAGTCGTATTGCAGTTACATTTTATTCAGATTTCGAACGTGGGAGATTTTTTAGATACTGCAATAAGAGGTTTAGTAATCAGTTTTGGGTATATAGCTTAAGTATTTCGCCCCGCCAAGTATATGCCAAATGAACGGCCCCTAAACTTCCAACAGCTAGACAGTGGTCAGCCCTGCCACCCCGAGCCGCAGGTTCCATTACACTAATGCACTAACACTAGCCTGCAGCCGACGTTATCCCGGTGAAACATCGCATTTTTCAGCAGGACGTCTCATATCGCAGATGCTATCGTAAGATTACCCTGCAACTGTAGCATGTACTAACTTTTGTAACTGGGGGTTGGGTTAGGGGGGGTTTCAATTGGATTGACATTAGGGACCCAGGTTGTCTGTAATATTATAAAACTATTAGACTTTGTAGTTACTTACATTCATTGTTTGTATAGCTAAGGTGTGGAATTTTCTGCCTGAGTCTGTGGTTCTGGTAACTTCAACCTGGGATCTTTAAGTCAAGAGTGAATAGGTTACTTTGACGGAGGCGGTGGCGCAGGACTGGACCGAGACATGACCACGACCACTCTGTCAAGAGTACACGACTTAGAAGAAGGTTCTGTATCATGCACTCTTTAAGCACAAAAGTTCTTTGTTGAAAATTCGATCCGAAAATTGTAGTCTAGAAAAAAATATCACCTTTAACCATTTTTAACACCATCCAAAATAAATCTACTTTTAGTAAACACGTTTATAACCTTTGAACTTCGCTTCTCATTTGTTTTGTTGACAATATAACCTTGAAATTCGCAAACGGTCAATCATTGTCATTAAAAAAAAATACTGAATAGGATGAAAATGATCACGTATAGTGTCTAAGTGACAACAATTGACGCATCACATCCGGGTGACGGCGACGGAGTCACGTACTTAGTGTTTAGTACCTACTGAAAACTAGGCGGAGCTGTGGCCTAGAGGCCTGATGACCTGAAAAACTTTGATATTAAACAAGAGCAAAGAGATAAGAACTGTGACTCTTTATTTGATATCTAGTTAGACTGAAATACTCGAGTTTTGCCTGTTTGAGAGGGTTTCTTGGCTGAACAAAAGAAGAACTATTTGCCCCTTAAAGAGAGTAGTTCCCAACTTAAACTGAAATAAAGAAGAAATAAGAAAATGCATAACGATAAAGGCGCAAAGACCTCCTGAGACCTAAAGCTCTTTTACTTAGCAAACAATCTAATAAATTCATGCCGAAAATTTGAAAGTTGAAGAAGAGGCAATGCTAAACAGATCATTAAGTAAACAGAGCCAGTCTCGGCTCGGCTGTGTTCGCATAATGCAGCCCAGCCCCCGCCGCGCAGTCCCCCAGCGATGCAAGAACAACTCATTTCGCAAACATTTTTGATATTTAATTATATGAATAGTTGATAAGATTCGCAGTTTTTGGCTTTTCATATTTATAACTTTTAGAGAAGTTTTAAGTGCGATTTCATACTTCAAAAAAACATGATAACGCACTTTAGAGTCTTGTTCACATGTTTCAAGAATGTCCTTCATTTCCAAGTCGTATTATTTACAATATTAACATAACATAACATATTCCACAACTATCACACAGAGCCGTCTAGTTCCTAGCTAAGCAGAGGTTGTGTTATGGGTACTAGACAACTGATAAACATACTTATATATTTCTAAATACATACAAATTATAGATAAATTACACCCAGACACAGAACAAACGATTATGCTCATCTCATAAACATTTGCCCTGGGTGGGAATCGTACCCACGACCTCCGGCACAGCAGTCAGGGCCACTAACCACTAGACTAACAGGCCAGTCAAATTAAGCTTTACTCGCAGTTGTGTGATTTAAATCTGACCATGCAACAAAAACCCAAGTTATCACCACGAATATAAAACAACAAGCAGCACGCTCTTATTAAATTGACCTAAAACCGATGACCCATAAAGAATTCATGACCTAAAGCCAGATTAAACATATTTTTCATAAAACCAGCGCAGGCTCGCAAATTAGCAATTCCGCGGCGCATAGCGGCACAGATGCCAGCACTAGTAATATGATATTAAGCGCAGAACTTCGATACGCGACTGGTTTAAGAGTGCATCTTCGGGGGATGCTGAAAGGGCATAAATAACTAGAAGATAGTAGAAACGTGCCACAGAAAGGCTGGAGTGCCGGGGTGCCGCGGGCCGCCTTCTGAGAATTTTCAAGCGTAAGTTAGGAACAAGCCTCGACGTCTTTGAAATTTTGTTTTCAGGAAATTCTGATTCAAAAGTGGTTGTATGAAAGTGGATTAATGTAAATATCGATGAGTAATATAGATTACTTTTGGACCCGGACAAACGTGAGGTTCCAGAGGGATAGTTAGCTTTTTTTACTATGGATATTGGATAGGCTCGCGTTTGACCACTATCTCACCTGATGGAACACACTTGCCTAGAAGCAATCTAGCTGGAAGTTAAGAAGCTCGTTTCTTTATAAGTAGTGTTTGTTTATAATATTGAGTTAAAAATTTCAATTATGTGTAATCTGTGGGTGTATTGATGATGCATTCGTCGAGTCAAAGTTCCAAACTTGAATTGCTAGTCTGACGGTTTTCATCGGTTGCCCAGCAAAAAGTGTTCGAAGTGCTACAACCAGGGGTTAAGCCAAAAGTGACTGTACTTCTACGAAAATATACTTCAAATTCGACCACATCGCTTCGCCAACAAATGAGATAGAGGTCAAACACGGACAGTACAATAATATCCCTTCTTCTTTTTTATTATTTTGTGTAAATAAATAAACAAATAATTGAATACAACCTTTTTTAAAGTTTACCTTCTTTTACAGTTGCAATTCATACATAGGTGTGTACGTGGTTATAAAATGCACATGCAACAACTAATAGTAAACATGAACTTTAAGTAATTATCAAGATACGTGCTTAAAAAGAACGCAGCGCTCTCGGGGCTGTTCGGAACGGAGCTGTTTTTTTCAAACCCTGACGCCATATTGCATCGTGTAGGTAATATTAATCTAATCTAGAAATAGCTAAATGAAAGTATGAAACCTGTATTATCTGCGTTAATTAGTGAAGCTTTATATCTCCCTGTAACTTTACAGAATGGATTTAAATAAGTTAGTATGATGGTACGTGAGCTACACAAAGGAAGCCATTTTATCGTGCACTTGCGGGAGAGCAGCGTGTTGCGGAAAAGCAGTTTTATCTAAAAACTTAACACACATTAAACCATAGAATACGTGCTTATTAAATTGTCAGATCGAAATAACTTAACGCGTAAGAGCCTGGCAATATAAAAATTATATACTAGGAGCTATAAATGACTATGTTAGCCAATAGATGGGGTTTATGGAGTGTTGCTTGAGTTGGATTTCCCGGCTAGGCTGATTTTCTAATAGTGGTGATGTAGTTGTAACGGACCCGACTTATGAGTTATATGTCTCCGGTTCAAACCCAGCTAAGCGCATTGCTTTGTATAATTTATTACATCACCACTGCTCTCAAAATGGTGAAGGAAAATATCGTGAGAAAATCGACAAGTCCTAAGATCAAAAATTCAAAGACATGTGACATCCATCAATCCGCACTGGGCCCTGGGTGGATTAGGTACGGCCCATTCCCTCTCTTAAAGAAAAGGCTTGATTCCCAGAAGTGGGAACATTATAACTGACTGACTGAGGTCGAGAGTTCGATACCCACCCAAGACAAATGTTTGTGTGATGAGCACGATTTTGTTCTGTGTTTGGGTGTAATTTGGTCTAGTACTCATAGTGTAAGCTCTGCTTAGTTTGGGCCTAGATAGCGTTGTATGAAAGTTGTGGAATTTTATTATTTTAGTTTTATTAATATAATCTAGGACTTATTAGTACCTAGGTATACTAGGCCAGGTTAGAGAACACAAACGTGATGTATGTGTAGTGTGTGGCCATATTAAATGCGTTTTCAAAGCACACGTGTGTTTGTCCGATGCCTTAAGCCAGGTCGCAGGGTAAACTCGCGCACTAAGGCAGCGATACACGACACATAATACGCGTATCACAAAGGAAGCGCACACACGCTGCACACTGGGGATTGTTCTGCTTGACGGCGTACTCTGTGAAGAGGCGGCGCTGTTACATGTACCTTTACTTTTCAGGAGAAAATTGATTTTTTATCAAAGTTGGTTTTTCATACATGAGTTAAGAAAAAATTGTTGGTGAATACTGCAATTATAAGATATTTTTTTCCTGTTAAAATAAAGAAATCATTGTCGAAAACATGTACCATCCATCAAATACGCACTGGGCCCGCGTAGTGAATTTCGGCCCATTCCCTCTGCCAGAGAGGAGGCTTGCCTTCCAGCAGTGAAAACATTATTTATAAGGCTGATTATGTTATACTATGCTTATAACTCTTCAAATTCTAAACATATTAAGGTGTACTTTATGTAATTTCCTAAAAAGAAGACCACCTTCCGACATAACCATTATGCGGCAGGGTATTTCCGAATACGAACACAAAAAGGCAATGGCGCTAGTGTAGGATGGCGGGAATTTTTCGCGCCAAACACTTTGATTACCGCACAATGTTCTCTACACTTGATATTGCATAAAATGGTTACAACACGTTACACGGTTTTGTATAGGAACCTTTTTATTGTAACCACTACGCTTCTGTTGGGATTTTTATTACGCGATTTAACTTATGGGATGGTCTAAACGTTTGGGTAGCAGATATTTTTTCATTTACTTAGTTGAGATTTGTTTTAGGCTTAGTAAACTGTTTATTAACTGAATCTGAATAGGAATTTATCTTTTATTAGCTGACCTGATAGATGTCTTTCTGTGAAAAGTGGAGTGGAGAGGAATGGAGTGGAGTGAGTTGTTTTATGTGTGGTTTTGTTTTGGGTGTCTGTGTGTGCGTGTGCGTGCGTAATTTGCGTCTCTTCCGCCATATAAAATGTTTTTCAATCTCTCTTCCCTTTCTAAGTGGGATTTGGTATTAGCTATTGTAGGATTTATTGATAGGTAGGACTAATTTGAATGAAATAAGATAGAAAGTATTTTTTTTAAGGGTTTGCGCGCCATATTTTTTATTTTTTCTTCATAAGAACTTTTCAGCGTCTTCAATGAAAAGTTTAAAAAAAGTTCATCCACATTGTTCCAGTCATACTCAAGTAGGTATTGCGCGTAGGGACACAATATTAGTCATTCATTTTTATTGATAGCAATACATAGGTAGGTTTACATTCAGTACATGTTACACAGGCCTTGACAGGCTAAACAATTTATCTACGTCCCTACTCCTTCTCCCCGTTGCATAGTCACGAGCATACGATTGTACTATAAGCAGCCATACCAATATTATATACATTTCCAAGAAGGCATAGACAACCACCGTCTGGTCTCACAAACACAGGGTAACATAACAATGGTACCAGGAACTCCCTGCGCCATTTTGTTATAAATTTCTTAGGTTTGTTCGACGTTAGTTGATTAGCAGGCATCCATTTGCAGATTTTATTGGCAGACCAACAGCATGAGGAGCAGATGATCTAAATGATGATGAGAATCACAAGGATCTGTGAAAGAAGAGGCATGTACTTCGTGGTAAGTGGACCAAGGCTATCAAAGATGAAAATGATTCAACAAATCAAAGCTATAACCACGCTTATCCAACGCATTTATTTCTTAAACTAATTACTAGAAAATTATCCCCAGGGAAACTTGCTCTCTAATTAAAAAGTTTCAAAAATATATGCTATTCCAAGACATAGTTTACTTGTATAAAAAAAGTTAAATTTCATCCAAATCCGTTCAGCCGTTCAAGAGTGAAGAAGTAACAAAAATATACACAACTTTTCATCTTTATAATATTTGTGTGATAGCTGAGCATGAAAAGAACGCCATGTGGAAAGAAAATGACTAAATATATAATCACAAAATATTTGCTAATATTCTGAAAAGTTAGGTAGGTCAAGGTTAGAAACAACTAGGAATTTGAAGGTTAATACTGAATCCAACACAAATCTCATAGCTCGCCAGTGATTCTAAGAAAATGTACAACTTCAAAGTTTCTTCAATGAGTCATCAGTCGTAAATGTCATTCGCTACTGCATAATTGACCTTTATCGTGTTGCTAAATAAATATTGAAATATAACTCATTTCAAGTGTGCTCAAAGATAATATTAACAAAATATAATGGAAACCAATAAAATCAATCCCAAAGATCGATTATGGTTATGATCAAATAAAATAACGAAATATTAAAAATAATGGAATAAGCATCAGACAGAATGACGCTACATTACACGACTGATGGGTATTATAGTCCATAGAAATATAAAAAAATAAATAAAAATCCGCCAGCAAAAATCTACTAGAAACAGTCAAAACAAGATATAATTAAGTAACAACAACGACAAAAATAATAATAAACATAGTATACGTGATGGGATACACTCCTAGCTAATTAAATAACTATGAAGCAATGTAGAAATACTTTTCTTATTGAAACCATTCACTCATACAATTGTATCGTAGCCTTATTAATATCTATCCCATTATTTTGAGGTCGACAAACCACACTTATCTTTCGTCTCTATTTGCCACCCTTAAAATTAAAATCACTTTCTCTCTATACATACCTTTTTTTAGAAATGTTAATGGTATATTGGTATTTATTTAGGTTTTAAAAACAGTTTTACTCGTCAAATTTGTCGTTAATATAAATTAAGATGAGGCCAGTGTTTCTTAGATGAATGTAACACTGAGAACAAACATCGAAAAATATCAGAGGTCAGACTCTTTTAAAGTCAATCTAGCAAACATGTAGTTGTGCGTGTGTTCTGTGTGGTATATTAAATGTAAAAAAAATAGCTATTACTCTATTCAAAATAACAACCCCTTGAAAATCTTTATCAAAGTGAATCAAATCAGCAAAATGTCGACGACGAATATAAATATAAACGCAGATGAGCAGCTGACGTCACACACGCAATAAAATGACGATATCAGTAACACTTAAGCCGATAACATACTACCTACAGGGTACATCGAAGCATCGAACCACGAGCGTTTGGAAGTTGAGAAATACGGAAGAAACGGGGATGAACATGAGTGATGAAAGTGTTTAGTTTTTCATACTGTATGCAGTCACTTTGTTTGTCATTTAAATTAGCACAATATTTGATAACAAACGCATCGATTTAACGTTCTCTATAAGTTTCACTAAGGTGAACATTAAGTACTACCGTAAAATTCTCAGCTCTATTTAAACGAAATCGAAACTTTTTAAATGATTTTGCATATTGTCTAGTTTTTTAGATTCTTGAACTTTCGTACATCGACAATGAAGAACAATATAATATATCAAATATTCTGACGTTTCGTAAACATTACAGACAGTGGCATAGTACAAACAGGGCCCTAGAAAACTTCACAAATACCATAATAAACCAAATCTGAATATACTATTACCATAGAAAAGACTTACCAACTCCATGCATTGAGCGATGTAACAAATCGAGCGTGTAATGAAACGTATGATGTATCACTGGTGGCGTACCTGTAACAGATTTGAAACATTTGTTACATTCGTGTTACATAAGCCGCGTTCGGGTATTGTCTCGTTATTGAAGGATTATTGCTCGAGAACGAGAACATTCGGCATTTGTTATTGTTTTTAAAAGGTATGGTATAAGCGAAAAAGGTTGAAGCTAAGAGGATTAACTGGTTTTAGTTTTACATATTCTTAGGAAAAAAATGTAGGTTGGTTTAGGGTTTAAGGAACGTAAGATAGAAATAAGCATAAGGTACCTATCTGCATGAGTAGGGGAGTCTAATGTGATTTATTTATGGCGGAATATAACTAAAATCTAGTTCTTTCAGTGTTTTTTTGATTTAATTTGTTCTTATACTTGTGTAACAAAATAAAAGAGAACTGAAAAATCTAGGATTTTATCTATCTTCTGTAAACAACTAAACAAATAAATAATTTACTAGAATATATACAACTAATATGTACAAACTAGCGTTTGTCTATTGTTGTCAATCGAAAATGTGCTCTAAACACTGGCACCATTGACACGTTGAACAGCAATGCCTATACGCGAACCAAAATCTTCAATTTTACAAACCATAACCACTGTACATCTATATCATTAACATACAGCCCCCTTTTATTTCCTTTCCAGAATCCCTCTAACCAGAGATTCAGACAACACGGAAAAATTCTGGAGCAGAAAAAAGTAAGCCTCGGGAACAGTTATTGGTACATTTGTCGCTGCAGTCCGCTGCCGCATGCCGCCGGCGACATAGCGACATAGAACTCGCATTAGGAACAGGCGTCTGCAAAAATATATTTTATACTTCGAACACGAGAGGACTTACATACTGTGAACAGGGATTTGGGAGACATGTTCGACTAGGTTTGTCGCGCTTTATTTTACTGTAACCTGTAATGGATCTTTTCTTTAAGAGTATTAAAATTTAATTCTACCATCGGACAACCCGACGTACGGCCAGTATCCACCCTTACGTTATTGAAACCTTCACAGTCCTAATTTGGAAATGTGACGATTATAATTTGGGTGTGTTCAAGGCTAGAATGAATAGGCTCTTACTAAACTAGTACCTACGCCTCACTATCAACGGTTGCATCACTGCTTACCATCAGGTGAGATTGCAGTCAAGCATTAGTTTATATCAGATAAAAAAAGAATATACTCAAAATTGTTGCTTTAACCTTTCAATCGTGGAAATTACAGACACAATTGAAAGACAATACGCGAACGCCGGCGTTCGCTTGGGGTTTACTTTTTTTTTTTTTATCTGTTATAAACCAGTACTTGAATGCGATCCCGCCTGATGGTAAGCAGTGATGCAATCGTTGATGGTGAGGCGCACTAGCTTATTAAGAGCCTATTCACTCTAGCCTTGAAGACACCCAAATTATAATCAGACGGGAAGACCGCAGCAGGCAAACTGTTCCAGTCCTTTGATGTACGCGGTATAAATGACGAGGCGAAACGCTTAGTCCGGACTGTAGGTGTTTCAACAACGTAAGGGTGGATACTTGCCGTGCGTCGGCTTGTCCGATGGTAGAATTGAAATGGCGGATTCAAGTCATGCAATTCCTGCGCACACTCTCCAAAATGCAATCTGTAAAACATCGAAAGGCTGGCTACCCTACGCCTGTGCTCAAGGCTTTGAAGATTGGACTTGACTAAATCTGGATCACCAATCAGCCTCTTCGCACGCCTTTCCATCGAGTCCAAAGATGCCAGGTGGCACTTTGCAGCACCAGCCCATATGTGGCTGCAGTACTCCACACACGATCGGACCTGTGCTTTGTATAACACTAAAAGCTGTCCCGGTGTGAAGTACCGCCGGACTGAATTAATACGAGGTCTGATTCTATATCCTTGGCCAAGCCCACTCTTCCTTTGGCCAGTCATATGAGGAGCTATGAAAAACTTCACCTTTTTTTTATGGTGGGAAAAAATCATGCATTGACATCCCACGCTCTTGGGCGGAGCGGGAGATAGTGTCAGACTCTTACTGACTTTAGTCAGTAAGACCCACCCCGTTCCTTCTAGAGCGCCCTTTCGGATAACCCTGGCTCCAGTAGGCTTCGACCCGGTTGGGTCCCTGCTGTTGCTGACAACTCCTTGAGGCGCGCAGGAACAGTGCGCGCCGTCGACACTTGGCTTGGCTTGGTCCGGACAGTTACCAGACGGCCGGACAGCAAGCTACCCATTGCTCACTGTCCGCAAGCCCGCGCCTACGGTGGCCGGAAATCGGTATCAGAATCCCGGCGGCGGCGGCGGTGGCAATAACGCCGTTGCCTGATGCGTTCGGCCTCCTCCTTTGCGAGCATTACTGCTTCGCAGAAGTCGGCGACCGCCTGCCACTCCTCCTCGCTCCGGACCATGGCCTCAACCAAGGCCCGGCGCGAGAGGTCTCCGCCGCCGATCGCCCCCACGAGGGCACGGCGATGCTCCGCCCAAGCAGGCCACACCTTGACTGTGTGCGTACAAACTTTCGCGTTTATAATATTAGTAGGAAGTAGGATATGTATGATTTGATTTCTCTACAATTAAAATAATAGTGTTATTTCTGCCAGATTTCTTAACCTTTTTGAGAATCTCAAGCAGATACAACTTGTAAGTCAAGAAACTTTTGTTTTTCAGCCTAACTCAAAATATTTATATTGCGTCAAATTTCGCACAGATCGCAAAGTTCATTATTCTAACCCATTCCAATTTGAATGGGAAAATATTTGTTGAGAATCTCGGTTGCGATGGAATTAAATGTATTCATGAAGGAGCAGAGTTTTCGTATTTACGAGAAATTAGTCATAATTTTGTAATAATATTTACTAAACAGGCCCAAGCCACAAAATAGATATAACCTATCTATTTTATGGCTTGGGCCTGGCTAGAACAACGCACACAGACACCGCTCACGGACACGCTATCTCGGCTAAATCGCCATACAGTTCGGAGCAAAGCACGTCCGTGTGTGCGATCGCCAAGCGAAGGTATAAACAATGTAGTACATACATGAGATTTACTGTTTTTTGTATATCAATGTGTACCTATCTATTTTGTGCCCAAGCTAACCGCGAGCTGCTTAAAGATCCTTTCAAAATAATTAATTTAAAAATGTGGTTAGTTTATTTCGTATACTTTCTCTACAATGAGTTAAAATTGTTGTAATGTGCGGTTTCGGCCACCTCTCCTTTCCTCTGGGGCTAATAAAAGACAGCGAAGGTACGGGAGGAGAATGGGCAATAAAGGTAACATTCTTTTGTACGTTATATCGCGATCTCGATAAGGCTATTCCACCGTTTAAAAAGTCATAATATATATTGGGATATAACCAAATTATAATTAGGTAGGATGCTTTTCAAAATACAAACACAGGCTGTCAGTGTAAGGGACAGTTCAGACACGGCGATAACCGCGCGATTGACAAATCGTGCGGGTTGAACCGCAAAAATGTCAACTGTTCAAACATCGGCGGTTAGTTAGCGATTTGCGATCAGTTCAAGATGGAAATCGAAGAGGAACTAGCGTGTCTGGAGCAACAGAAAAGAAGGAAAAGGCAGTATTGGGTGCATCCAATATTAAGGGGTCAACTGACACATGGCCAATATTCGTAACGCTATATCCCAATTTAAGACTGCTTGAGAGAATTTTTTTTCACTATTTGAGAATGTCAATAAAATCGTTTGATGAATTAATTAAACTGATCAGGGAAGATATTTCAGGCTCTAAAACACATATATGAGGGCAAGCGAGTCACCGGAAGAAAAACCGCGCGGTCGCCGCACGATTCTATTTTCTGGCGGTTGAGTGGCGGTGACCGCGTGGTTGGCCTAACCACGCGATTACGTCTGAATGATTTCATAAATATCTACGTAAATAATACCCGCGCGGTTCCCGCACGATTCTTAAACCACGTGGTTCCCGCCGTGTCTGAACTAGCGCTAATACATTTCAGTAATTATCTTATCAAAGATGATTTCGTACATCAAAGTAATTTTTGTATCGTATTCAGATTTCCGATATTAGATTGTCTTTCAGCGGTGTGTAAACGTTCAGTATTAATGGATACTAGGTACGGGTAGGTTATTAGTTGTATCAAGTTATTTGTGTTATCTCTGAGTCCTGAGTTCGTTTAATAAAATATATACTACTACCAGAAAATAAATATGGCTATGTTACTCAGCGTTGAAGTAGCTCTTTACTAGTGAAAGAATTTTTGAAATCAATCCAGTAATTTTTGAGTTCTTTCATTACAACAAAAAAAGTTTTGATTACACCGAAAAGAGACACTTTAATACTAACAACATTAACTTGAAAATTATAATTGAAAATTCCTTGCATGACACGTTACATGATCTAAATCACATATGACCTAAACTAAAGTCCACCTAATACATTAAATCAGATAAGTACAGTCAAACAAAAAAAAACCTACAGGTAGTCACTGGTAGTCACAATTGAAAACGAGAAAGAGTTTCTATCCATTACTGTCCAATTTCCAGCAACTGAGCACTGAAAAACACAATAACCCTCCTCAATTCACTTCAAAGTAACTCACACTCAGAAAACAGCAATAAAGAGGTATTCTCTACGAAACCTACCTAACGAATACACAAATGGGATTCCGAATGTATCTCACAGGAGATACAAACCCAGTTAATTGAAAACGGCATCCAGCCCGTCCGCACCGGGCGACGGCGCGACGCTTCTATTTTGTCGCATTATACCACTAAAAAGTACTAAAAGGCTCGAGAGAAGTTATAGCAGTCTTTTGATTTTTATTCTTGAAAAGCTTTATGAGTTGACTGTTCATTTGATGTTCGTTTTCAGTGTTGGTCCTTCGGTACGAATGTAAAATATTTTTTTACGAATTTTCGCGTGTTCTGATAAGATTTTCACAATTATTTTTTGTAAGAGGGTTACAAATACAAAATTTTTGCATTAATGAATGAATGTCTTAGCGAGAAAAGATCGAACTCAATCTGTCACAACTCAGAACAAGGCACTGAATCACTGCTACACTTAGTGCTACCACCATATCCAAAAAAGTCAACCATTTGTCTAGAACTTTCTAAACATTTTCAGTTAAGAGTACAATCCAGTACGAAGCCACCTTCCCAAGAGACATATTCGTTGACTAATCTACAAACATTAAAAACCTATCATCTTCCAAACCTGTCATAAAACTGACAGCAATTTTTTTCATGTTACTTCGACAAAGTCCCTAAACAGCTTTTACGGTAGCAGAGGTGTAACTCACGAAATTTAGAATCTTTCCCACATGGCTCAAGTTGGCAAGTAGACGAAGTACGCGAGTTGTCGGAGACTTATTATCAAGGGGGCAGCCATTTTGCATAGTGCACGTGTGAGGAACGGTGTTGACTCCAAGTTCACAGGTCTGGGAGCGGGGAGTTACTTTACTGCTGTTAAGATTGCATTGTGCAGCTGTCCGTGAAGTTAAATTAGCCATATTGGACATATGAGGTGAAGCCAGCTTTGAGTTCTCATGTTTACTTAAGACCCAACATGAGATTATCGGAAATGAGGGAAGATGAAATCTAATTTTAGGTTAGTTAGTTACAAGAAAACGCTAATTCGCTTTCTAAGTTTGGTGAGCCACTACGTTTAGGAAGGATTTTTTTAACTCCCTATAGGTAGAATTTATTTTGTACGAGTCAAATTTCAAGTCCCATCAACAACACTAAAACTCATATGAATGGGGAATAATGATGACACAACTATCCATGTACTTAGGTTAGGACATATAAAGCTAAGTACCAGAATTCCCGACCGAAGTCTGTGTTTCCTGACAGCTACAACTTAGGATCTTTAAGTCAAGAGTAGACAGCCTAGGTTACATCTAAGCAAGCGTGCTGTGTCATCATCAGTCATTAAGCGCGAACCTATCAATAATAAAAAACATCTATTCATGACCGCTGTTCATACAACATTGTTTAGTGTGTACTCTACATTATCATTTTTCCCATATCCCAATGAATTAGTGGTCGTCATATCATTGTTTTTTTATCATACCGACTTTTATGTCAGTCGTCTTACCCCCTTTCCCGCTGGAAAGGGGGTGAGACGTTTAACTCCCTAGTTATTTTTACTATTCTATAATTGAAATACAATCTATACTTTATAATATTATAAAGCGGAAGAGTTTGTTTGTTTGTTCGTTTGTTTGTTTGTTTGTTTGAACGCGCTAATCTCTGGAACTACTGATCCGATTTGAATTATTCTTTCAGTGTTGGGTAGTCCATTTATCGAGGAAGGCTATAGGCTATGTTTTATTTTTTTCAAAATTAGGGATCCGTAATAAAATTGCTATTTTGTAACACAAGGTGTAAAATCGAAAACCTATTTTTGCGTGCGCTGCAAAAACTATTGACAATAGAACAAAATGATGTACTACGGGTTTGTAGATCCCATTAAGACCTACAAAAAAGTCCGCGAGAACATATATCTAGCTATCATGGTTTAATCACAATAACCGATTTTGTGTTCAAAATAATTATTAAATCGTCTGAAGGAAAAAAACTACGTTAAATATGTATCTTAATATTAATCTTTATCAAAATTAAGCATTATGTTATCAAGAGTATATAAGTAGAAGTAAAATACTTTTTGTTTCATCTCAATCGGATATTTCGTTTAAAAGTTATCACGTGTGTAAGATGTTAAGAGTTGGTACCTATTAATGAGTTATGGGCCATGGAGTTTTTTATCAACATAAAATCCTGTAATAATCTTTTTCGAAATATATTTGTTGATGATTGTAAGTATAAGATCTTTGAAGAGTATAATAAATACATTTATGAACGCGGTAATTTTGGGAAATACTGATCTGATATGAAAACTGTTTAAATATTAAATAGTCCATTTATTGAGGGAGGCAATTATAGGCAATATTTTATCTCGGTATTTCTACGGAAACGAGAAAAACGCGGGCGAAACCGCGGGGCACAGCTAGTAAAAATATAATAGGCTAGTGGCCGTAAAAAAAAAAATTAATTAGTCCGTCTTTTAGATTATTCAAAAATAAGGGACATGTATTTTTTTATTTGTAAATTAAACCAAAAAATAACAAAGATATAGCTCATTAAAGTTATGCGTAACGTCACGCCGTGCCGCATCTTTTCGCTCGGGGTGACGTCACACGTAACTTTAATGGGCTATATATCTTTGTTATTTTTTGTTTAATCGAAAAAAGAAAAAAACATGTCCAATATTTTTTTTAATTCTAATACGGACTAAATAAAATGTAATTATTTTGATCCTGTAAACTACCCTATTAAAGCGAGGCCTTTCTGGCAAACGTCCAAAAACACAAAATAATACAATAATTTAAAGTAAACGAATCAGAATGTAGTGGTGCGGCGGGCGGCACAAATCTGACGCGAGACGGGATCACGTCGACGTAACAATGGTAATGCACTACTACCGCCCGCCGGATTTGCCCGGCCTGGCACTTTAATTATATTAGCCGAATTACCTGAATATTTGTGTACACGCTAATGTTGAGGTAATAAACGAGCTACCTGCGAGGGTTATGTGGGAGCTGAAATTCGTAAAGTGGTCCTTTCATCATTTTAGTGGAGAGACTCAAAGGACCAAGATGAAAATTACTTTTCAACCCAAATATTTATCTTTAACTGAAAATGACATTTATATAAGGCGTTTAAGTAGACACATTTTTGTTATTTCAAAATTATGTCTATTAATATAAAAAAAAAAACTTAAATTTATATTCTTTGAATATAAATGAACAATTGCTCCGTTTCGGTCATTACGAAAATATGTTATTTTTAGCAATCACTCTGACCTAGGATATACCTCACAATTTTTTTAAAATAGTTTATGTACACCCATTTTACTATTCCAATATTTATGTTCAAGTCTTTAAGGTTCATAATCGTTTGTTTCTATGTAAGACTTATCCGAGCGCACAAATTTAATGGAGCTCAGCGTTAGACGAAGAAAGTGGGAAATATGAGTAATTCCAGATATTCCTTACAGATGCTTGGGTACACGCAAGTAAATAAATTACAGATTATTGATAAAACAGATGCTGTTCTAGTCAGAAAACTGTATTTACTGGATAACGGAAAATAATATTTATTTCTAAGCGCCTGAATTTAAGAACACAGCAATTACAACACTGAAATATTGACTGTGAACATTGAAACAGTAGGTCAAAGCTAGTAACTAATATTGTAAACTGGTTCGCTAGCAAAATCATGTCTGCCAACATAGTATATAACTAACTGATTACCAGTATATGTAAATATAGCTCTTCTTGCAGTCCACACAGGGAATCCAATCATACCAATTAAATTACACCTATACAGTGGAGGCGCAGCTACCATCTAACAGATGTTATCATTTAAAAAATCACATTCTCAGCGACATGTACTTAACAACCCTTACCGGGTGATTTACAAAGTACACAAAATAGCTTTTACTTCAACTTTACTTCTTGATACCGCTAATACCACCGTCCACTCATTAAACATTTTGATATTAAAAGTGGAATACACTTACACTCTAGAGTTTAAGTAAAACAGTGACATTCAGTGAATTACTCGTTAAAGTTAGACTCGGTATAATCTGAGTGAGTCGGTACTGTTACGATACGATTTGAATAAACTACACTCGCTCATTGGTGTTATTTAGTTTAGGGTTCACGGTCACTGCGGTGTAACGTACCGCAACAAATGTGTGTGGAGTCAAACTTTAGAAGTTGGGTTTGTTGTAGAAATAATGTCAATTCTGCGCTGTTAAACAGCATAGTAGTACAATGTGTAAGACCTTATCGCGGTCGCGGAACAGCAAAAAAAGTGGTTTTATTTCAGACTAGCTTTTACCCGCGAACATAAACCATAGTACAGTACGGTACTAACGGCCTTTGTCACTCAGGAATAAAACAGCTTTCTATCGGTGTAATAATTTTAGCAATCGGACAAGAATTTTCAGAAATTACAAAAAATAAAAAATAAACTTTACTTCTTCATAGTATTACTGTAGACTTAAGGGAACCAATAACTATTGTAAACCAAAATATCGCACTGTGTGATTTCGATTTACTCGTAAAGAGAAGAAAGAAAGCACTAAACTAAGCAACTACATTGAACTGTTGTTACAACGGTTCATTGATTGTATAATATTATAATTTAAAACTAACATTAGGCTAAGTTGGACTACTATTAACACATATGGATATTTATCTGAAATAAAATTTGAATTTGGAAAAAGCAAGGCCGAGAGCACAACTAACCCAACCCCAGTGTACGCGAACCTCAACTTGGGAAACTTTAAATGATCGTCTTGTAGTTAGCAAATGAGCGCAGAGAGCCGACAGCAACAAATGGCAACGCTTAGCAATGGCAATTTCATTATTGTTTAAACATCCCAGATTTGATAAAATGCACCTTTGCGAGATATTTTTCTTGCTTACTTAGCAATTAGCTTTATTGCTTCCTTCTCGTTTTTCATGTTTTGTTTTCGTTTAGCTTTTCCTTGTTTTGTCTGTTTTTGCAGTCGTGGACGTGTGTTGGTCACAAAATGAAAAAATATTCTGTATTTAAGCGAAATATGTCTTATAGATAGAATATCTATCTAGTATTTGTAACGTCTAGGCAGCTAAGGCTTACATACTTGCTAGATTGATATTTGCCTGTCCATATATCTTCAAAAGACTTTTAAAACATGGAACCTACAAATAAAAAAACCAGCGACTGTATTTATTCAAACTAAAATCTAACAATCCAACTAATTTCCTAGTCAAACAAAGCCAGTTGCACATCGACCACAAAAGCGAAAAGTCACATGCAAGTCCAATAGCAATTCGCGACCACTCTATAAACAAGAGTAGACCTAAGGCAAACTTTTGCCGACACTTAATGCAAGTTTAAGCGAAGCCGCGTGCGTGAAACTGCCCTAATCACAGTTTGAAGTCGCCACCGCCCGAGGCCGGAGAGGGGAGGGGGGAAACTTGTGAGAATGGGCTTTGCTGGTAATTCTGAGGGACAATTGTTCTATATTTGATTCGATGCGGTGGAGGTCTGTATTTATTTTTAAGATACCTTTTAGTGTGAATTAGATTGAATTAAATGACGGCAAATATAGAAAGATATTACGCATGAGACCCAAAATAATTTAGAATATAGACAGACAATACTTCTTTTTTGCGGATTTTTTAAATATTTCGTTGATACCTGTACATTTTCAGCACTAAAGGTCTATTCGGATTCCATGCAATCGATCCTATTACATGGAACCATTGTCTTAAAAATGACATTGTTTGCAAATTACTGTTTGTTACCAAAATAAAATAAGATATTAGAATAAAAATAATTTTCATGATAAAATATTCTTACTAGTAACAGTTTAAAGTAATAGACAATGTCCAAAAAGGTTTAAAGATGTAAGGAATTAAGAAAACCATGGACTGACAAAAACAATCGCTTCAAAAGAATTTGATGTCATAAATAAATGACAGTTTAAGATTGAATTTGTATAATAAGTAGGTAATAGTTAGCAAGCTGCAAAATTTATTAGCGAAATACTGAGTCCTAACTCCCTTTGTCTCAGAAGCCCACCCCCATAGGCTTGCCATCACGCCTAACTTAACCCAAACTTAGCGTTATTCGATACAAAACTTGAACAGTCAAGTTAGCAAGTTTGCCGAAGGTCAGGCGGTGACCACCTGCCCTTAATGCCGGTCTAATCTCTACTCCTTTGGTACCAGATGGATACAGTAATTAAGTTCTGTAGTTAATTTCACTGACTTAATTTATTTTTTTATTTCTGGGCAGATGAGACTGAGTTTAAAGATGGTGGTAAAAAAAGGAAATTAAATTGACAAATTCGTTTTTTTTTTTTAGGTGAGCTATCTTTGGACTTCTTGGAATATGGAGATTAATATCTAGCTACACGCAATTCAATAGGTTTTGTTTACATTAGATAAATAAACTAATAATTAATATGTACCCGTTTTATTACAGTGAACTTATTGGCCAGATATGACACGATATCAGCTAGTCAGCGTTTTCATTATAATCATTATTCTTAATTTTTTTATCCATTCCAACAAAAATAATGTAAAATCAATGTTTTATATCACAAGTCAGTTTCAAGTGACTATTTAGGTACTTATTTTTTTCGCAATTTCTCAAAATGGAGAAATGTTCGTCGGTACGGACCACAACTGGTCCAAGTGTAAGTGAAAGCCGTGCCTATTTGTGGATCATTCCGAAACGTGTTCGTTAAGTATTTCACTCTTTTCCATAATTTCATCCGAATCCGTTACTTTTACTTTGGGCAAGAGAGGGACGCTGCATCGGAAGAATATGACGGCGATTAATGTCCAAAATATGCAGTCAGACTAGGTTTTTTGAGGCCCTGCGACGTAGATTAATTGACATTGACACAGTGTTTAAATATCCAACTTTTAAAACCGATCAAAATTATTTACGTACTTATTATTTGAGTGGATAGTTTTTTTAAATATTATTGTTGATAAGATCGCGCTTGACCTTATCAACAATAATATTCTCATCAAATGACATCCGATGATTTATCGTTGATGATAAAGCACGCTTGCCTAGAAGTAACCTATTCACTCTAGTATTGCCTAAATTAATTACGACCAGCTTGTATCCGCGACTTCGTAGCCGTGATTTCTTTCAACGGAACTGTACATTTTTCAGGCTAAAAAGGTATCGTATGGCTCTTCGTCATCGTGTTGATTACTATTAGTAAAAAAAACTCGATCTCAGATCAAGATTTAAATAAAAATGACCTCCTTTTAACAAACGATCCAACCATTTTACCTCGTAAAAATATTTTAGTTAACTTTATTGCTTTCGTTTAGTCATAGAATTGCCACATTTATCTTTTAATCGTCAAAAAACAGGAAGTGAAAGTAGCATCATGAATTAACCACAGAAAATAACGAAGCAACAACTGTTTGTCACCACAGATGTCATTCAGACAAAGCTCCAGGTAAACTTACAATTCCTACAAACAGAAATATCCTAAACAATGTCTAAAATTTAGAGGATTTAGACTCTCAATCCGCTAAAAGGCCGAGTCTGCCCGAACTTCTCCGACAAAACCCGAAAGCAAAAACCGTGAACTGTCAAAGAAGCCACTTGTAAGTTGGCTCGCTGTGGCAAAAACTGACGTACAAAAACTTTGTGTAACTGCGGCCGTGAGTCCGGGAGACCGTGACTACTGTCCTCCTAGCTAATAGAACGGGTTGAATTATAAGGGTCCAGCCAAGTTTGTGGTCGCTCCTTAGTTGGTACGACGAACAACTGCAAATACGTTTAAAATTAGAGGGGCTACATGTGATTAAGGAGTTAGTTTAGAAAATAAATATTAGGACGCTGAAGAAGGGTTCATATAAAGTTGGGCTAACCACATGACGTGTGAAGCAAGTAAATAAGGTTTTTATGACTTTAAAAATCTCATAGATACAGAAGTCCTAAAACATTAAAAGAAGTCAGTATCGACGTAATGCAAGCTAGGCATTATCAATCACATCATCGCTTACCATCAGTTAATGTAGTGGTCAAACATAAAAAATACATAATGTAACCAAAAAAAAACAAATAAGAAGGGAAACATAAATCCTCCCCATGGAAATTAATTCTCAAAACAAAATTTTAATTAACCGTTTCAAGTGATAATGATCAAGTCAGTGGTCAAAGCTCAAAAAGATGAAGAGCCTAGCTCCAGCACTAATGTGGCTTAGCCCCGGGAACACGCGAACTAATCCCGGGACACCGCAGGGTGGCGACGCGGTGCTGTTCGATTTGTCAAGTGTATCTGCGGCTCTGAGATACCTGTTCCTCCCGTCCGAAATGGGCGAACACGGAATTAAACTTTGTGGTTTAATCTTGCGTTACATACCTTTGTGTTGTAAGCTTTGATTAGCAGTCTGTGTTTGTGTTTCTTAGTTATATTTTTTTTGGTTTTTCAGGACTTAGGTGCTCGTATTTTTTACATATTTATGCATTTTTGCTAAATATCATTGAAATCTTTGGTAACACAAAATTCTATAAACCAAAATTAACGTTCGCCGTAGTTATCAATGCAGCCATTGATATCTACGGCCATTAATTTTACATCTATTAATTACACAAATGCAGGTAGTTATACAACGAATCTACTTTGTTAAACTTTAAAACAAAATTTTCGGTCACGTAAATCTCTTTAAATAAGTAGCTAGTGCTTCAATTAATGCAGCGCACTCGAGCTAATCCCGGGACACGGCGGCTAATTCCGGAGACCGCAGCCCGGGACTGTCCGGGACCGGCTAGTGGTTCAGCACTCGGTTTGGCGAGCGGGCTCGCGGTTTGAGGGTTGTTACTGTACTTACCTATAACTTTGGAGATTCGGAATCGTGAGTGGTTGTGTTATACTCAAGAGTCATGTGATACTTGTTGGGAATTTTGGAAGAAATTTCAAGGATGCAATTTATTCTTGACAAAAAATTCGATTTCATTCTAACATGTCTACTAATAAACGATGAATGGGCTGTGTCAATACAAATGTTTTGATAATGGCAAGCGAGTGATGAAGTACTGCGAATCCTCATTTATTCCGTGCCAGTGAGTACTCCCTTACACCTTCATTAAAAGCTCAATCTACCATTCACTGAACATCAAAATCCTTTAATCTCACTAATCTCTCACAATCAAACCGAGATATTTCTCATAAAAAGCGCTCCAACATGAAAGCAATGCAGCGCTTTAAATTAAAGGGTTTTTTAAAAGGAGATTCAATGAGATGCGGTTGGGACGATCTGAATGGTTTATTGCGCACAGACGGACCGTACGTACTATTTTTATGTATTTTTCCGAGTAATTAAATAAAGTGTTTTGTTAAACGTTCTGTGGGCGAAATAAATGCGAGTAACGTGGAAATGTTGATGGAGTGTAAAGATTTAATCGCTTTTATAGCTTCTGGGTTTTGTATGACATCGTAATGGATCGCATCGGACCGAGAGTGGATCCGATAGATCCTGTGCTTAGAGATAACATCCGTTTTCAATTTTACACTTGGGAAATAGATTGGAAATGGTTCACGTTACTAGCAGACATGCATAGACCCGGTTTGTGCAACGAAAAATATCGTAAAATTAGGATGTGATAATTTGTCAAAAGCGTGCTAGTTGCTGAGATGGTTGAATTAATTTTCAAAAGATAGTTGCACCACTTGACTAGCGCTTAGTATCCAGAAACACTTCTGTTACACTAGAAGGGAGGAGGGATGAGAAGGATGCGGAGAGGAGTATACACTTGGATGGATAGAAAAAAACAGGCGACAGAACAGAGTTGAAGAAAAAAACATATGTTGCGCCGACCACAAGTAACGTGGCACAAGGGCAGGAAGGTGATGATAACTGGTGTCACACTACTCGTACTGCCCATAGTCGACTTCCTACTAAGCGCAGCGGGATTACTAACAAGAATTACCGTGAGTTTGGAACGCAAAGGTTAACTAAAGTAAAAGGTAGGCAGTCAGTTAAAGTGTATAACACTAAAGTGGATGAAGTCGTTTTTTTTTTTCCATAAATAAAACAAAGTTGGCCGTTCCTTTAAGTAACCTAGCATTCAAGCCAAGTTAGACAGTCAAGTTCCGTCTCTACGAAATATTCCCAATAATTATTCATCATATGCAACTAAAAGCAAACAAACGTGCACCTAAATGTGGGCAACAAACCCAGAGCTCACACTCTCCGCACCCGGCTAACTGTTTATAGTGTTTATCGACACGAGAACTTAGTTTACATTCTGATAAACTCCATCGGGCTTAGCACTATGTACCTTTCTAGTTTGCCAAAACCTACTTTAAATTCTACACGACACAGTTGCATTTGATTAAAAGGTGTTGAAAGGTGTTTGGAAAACAATAGGTGGTAAACAGAGAAGCAAATATTGTTAAGAACCGAACATTTTCAGGAAATGAAACGAAGTTTTCATTTTCTGCTCATTTGTTTGAGGTTATGTTGAAACAGTGATTAATTGTACGTTAACCTCTGCAATAAGGCTTGCAGAAGCATTGAAACGTACGATGTTTACTTCTAAAGTAATAAACATAATGTATTTGTAGGTAGGTATTCCCCCTCCTTGCATCGTACTTCTCAATGCTGAGGATCGTGTCCTCCCCCTGCTTCAACACTTTCATTCGAACGAAATTCCTCCATCTGTTTCTGTCTCTGGCGCTGTGAAGGGCATTGTATAACGTAGAATCAAGAGCCTGGTCAAACCAACGTGTTTAGAAGCGTCCACAAGGTCTTTTCCCATCTACTTTACCGGTCACGATGATCCTTTCGAGGTTGCCGCCATCTTTCCTTGCAATGTGACGTATTGTAGGTTTTTTCTTTAATTCATTAAACCCCAAGCGAACGTCGGCGTTCGAGCACCCATTGTCTTTCTATTGTGTCTCTAATTCTCACGATTGAAAGGTTCATTAAGAAATCATCTAGGAACTTTCATCTGCTCTAGGTGAAGCGAGAGGGATCGTCAGACTTTTACAAACTAAAACCCAGCCATAATCCTTCAGGTCCTTTGTGTTGCCGGGCCACGGTATCTTTTCGAATATTTCCGCAGTCCATCGCACTGCTCCTTCTCGTATTAGCACTCACTATAGGCTTCGTTATATTCGGAAAAAAGTAAAATTCGTGTGCCCCTAGTACGAGAGCCGAGGTCCAGAAAAAATACAGTGTTTTATATTATCACAACTAAAACACAGTGTTTAAACTCGACTCGAAAGATCAATTTTAAGTCTGATGTAAAATGACAGAACTACAAATGAAATGAAATCCATTTTTTTTTTCAAACAAAATTTTAACGAAATTACGAATACGTCCACAGTATTCACGGTAGAACAATATTCGTATAGTATTATTATTCGTATAGTATTCGTTGTCAACCAATTACAGTTACCTACCACACACGGCCGGCTCGCCACAATTGACGCCATTGTGCCACAAATCATATCACCCGGCCCTTTCAGCAGTAATAACTAATTTACTGACGTGGATGTCTAGCAGTTCAATAAGCATTGTTGTGTGGTATCTATTGAATATTTGGAGGGGACATAGATATTTAATTGCAACGAGGACAAAGGTTAATCGAAAGATACAAGACAAACAGAAAGGGAGATTGACTTGAAATGTTGTCTAAACTAATATCAAGAAGCGGTTATATAGTTTGTAATATCTGAGTAGAACAAATCAGATCACCAGTGACTTCCAAGGAATTGGATTGTCATAAGAAAAGGTAGGCCTATGCTCAGCAGTCGATAAAGTCCATCTGTGGATGATGATGAATCTCTGAAAGATATGATCAAACTGCAAAAAACAATTTACAGTTAGAAAGTCACAATATAACCGAGTATAAAGTGAGTGTTATCCTGGCAAAATTCGCTGGTCCAGTAGGGATCTACCATACAGGTTCTACGAATTTAGCTATAATTATATAGGGAAGCGAAACCTAGAGAAAAACTACTAGGTTATACTGAATTAGATTTTATTTAGAGTTTATTTACCTTGCTCCCCGCATCCAAATGGAAGTTTCCCAAAAACAACATACATGTCCTTTTCAACCCCAAAGTGATTAGAGGCGTTAAACCGAAATGCGTGTTAATTGGACCCTTGTAATCAGACGCCCCATACAAACAGCGCCGTGGCCCAGGAGCCACGTACCCCAATAGACAGGTAAACAGGCCATAACACAGGGTACAAGGGATGCAAGCCGATATTAATTGCCGGTTCGATGATCAGCTATTGCGTTTGCTAAGCAAGGAAAGGGGTAGGATTAACACAAGGCAGCCGCTTGATATTAAAATTCATAAAGTATTAAAGGACCAGGATTTTAAAATTGGTCCTTTGAGTCGTAAGAGCGAAAATCGAAAGTCGGATGAAAAGGTTTGGTATGAGTGTCTATAGAGTATATTTGATTATAATAAATCTACTGTGGCAATATATATGACGTCACAATGATCTAAAATTCTATATCCTGCATCACGGTATTAGAACATATACAACAGGCCGAAAACAACTATCGGGCAGTTACCGGGACCAGAAATAACATCCGTCTGGTAGGAGGATGTTTCCTTTTCAACGGATGGATGGAAGAATTTACACTGTTTTCTGCATCCACCTAAACCACAAGTTGAATGTAATTATTTGTCCACCAGTTCTGTTCATTCTATATTGTCCCATAGCTGAGCAAAGGCCTTTTTTCTGCACGCTTATGTTGTTTTTTTAAATTAAATAGTTGAATAGTCCTTTCAGGAACAGGAACTGAATTTACAAAAACGTTTCAGATGAAAACACTGTATTTTCCACACACTAACACAATAACCTTCACAAAGAGGACTCGGGAGGTACAAAAGGAAAAAAACCCAGCTCCCTGGCGCAAACAGTCCTCTCTAATTGACTCGATAATCCCGTCATTGAGCTGCTCAAACGAAGCGTTTTGTTCATATGCGTGCTTAGAATCCGATTTAAAACGTATGGAATAAACAATTTTAAACATTTTTGAACTAATATTTCGATTTAAAAGTATCTATTAGATAAATCAGCGTACAAAGCACTGATTTCGCTATTCGTTGTAACTTGAAATGAAAAATAATATGATAAAGTACTTTCAGTTTCATAAGACATCGAACATTTATTTGGCATAAATTCTGAGGTACACAACACCCTAACTTTAAAAGTACAAAACGAAATTTAAAAAAAGTCTACATTAATCTACACTTCTACACTTATCTACACTAATATAATAATAACGGTACGTTCCGGACTACTTATACCGCGTACGTCGAAGGACTGGAACAGTCTGCCTGCTGCGGTCTTCCCGTCCGATTATAATTTGGGTGTCTTCAAGGCTAGACTGAATAGGTAGGCTCTTAATAAACTAGTGCGCCTCACCATCAAAGATTGCATCGCTACTTACCATCAGGTGGGATCGCAGTCAAGCACTAGTTTATATCAATTTAAAAAAAAAGGAGTAAAGTTTGTTTTTGTCTTGACCCCGATTTCCAGCCACCGTAGGAGAGGGCTTGTGGACAAGGAGCAATTGGTAGCTTGCCCTAGCACAAGTCGTCGACGGTGCGTAGTGATCCACGCGCGCCTCAAAGAGATGTCAGCAAGACCGTTTAGTCAGTAAAAGTCTGACACGACCTCACGCTCCGTCCTAGAGTGGACATTAGATGATTTCCCAAATAAAAAAGAAATAACAAAAATCACACTAACATGAACTCCATTAACGTCGTAACTCACCACAACGATGCGGAATCACACCATTACATTTATTAAAACATATTTCGCGGTGTTTTTAACAAAAACGTTTCATTTTACGAGCCAAGCTAGTTACTGACTGATGCAAAAACTTGGAAGTAGAATGTATAAACGCAGTAGATCTTGATTGTGGAGCAAAATGGACATAATTGCTCCTGGATGGCCGGCCGGGCAATTTGAAGAATTAACGTGGAACCGGTCAGGAAGTCTCGCTACGTAAATTACTGAGTTTGTGATCTAGAGGTGAGTTTTATAGAGACGAGTAATTTGTGGGAAGGCAAAGTTGAATAAGGACTGGTATTTGATCGCCATTTAACAGCGTGTTTTTTTTTTTCTCAGAATTTATTCTAGAAGTAATGAAGCCAATCTAAAATTGATGAAATAATTGAGTATTTGGCTCTTAATTGAACCGATGAACTAGATCTGTTTTATTAAACGTTGTGTTAGGAATAGGTTTCTACTGAAAAGATCCACTCAGTATATTCCATGATGATTACATGCATCAGATGATCACAGAAAAAATGAACAATTAAAAAAAAAACCAAGAAGTGTTTTGCTGGCCAAATGGTTAATCAGGCGCCAGAAAGTCTGACCATCAGTTCATACAAAGAGTATTGTGTTGCCCGGCAAGTGGGTTGTGGTAAAATTAAGATATTCAGCCACATCCAGTTAATACTGAATGACCCCTGACCCCAAGCTAGTTAAAAAACGACTGAGGAGTTGATCACAGAAAAGATGACAGAGGTTAGAAAGGGAATACTTTCCCATTTGCGTCTTTATCTTTAATTCCACTACAGGCAATAAAGCAATACGAACGCGCATTACGCAACTAACAGACCACGCACATTTAGATCGCAAGTTTGCCATTGATTGTCAAGGCCATCCTGAACTCTTTCATCTTTTATATATGGAGATGATGATCTCAAGAAATTGAAAGAAATCGATGTATACGCAGCATATATTTATCTCTAGTCTATATACAAAATAAAGCCACACAAAACATTGATTCGTCCGTTATTTTATCCCTAACCTCAAAGCCCTTAATCCTCAAAAAGTATATAACCCGCGCACATTCATACCGTCCGTCACTCACGCCGACTTTATAGCGAGTGTCAGCAGTGACATGCGGCGGGGCAATGAAATGTCGCGTCTGTACCGATGGACACTCCACACTGACAGTTATTTTTATTTATTGTATGAAAACACTAGCTTCTGCCAGTGGCTTTACTTTCAAGAGGAAAGGTTTCTCCATACAAACTTTGGACACTCGAAACAATTTTGAAAAATCCTCTCTTAGTGCTCATCATCATCATCAGTTTTTTATGTTCCCACTGCTGGGACTCAGGCCTCCTGTCTAGGAGAGGGAAAGAGGGAATGGGCCATAATCCACTACACAGGCCCAGTGCGGGTTGATGAATGTCACATGTCTTCGAATGTTTGGTTCTAGGACATGCCGGTTTTCTTACAAAGTTTTCCTTCACCGTTTAGAGGGCAGTGATAATGAAATATATTACACAAAGTAATGTGCCTGACATGGTTTGAACCAGCGACCTACAACTCCTAAATCAGAGCCATTACCACTCGCTCTCTTAGTCCTCACCTATGTAAATACATAAAGAGATCAACTCATTGCAAGGTAGGTACATTTTCATAAATGTTTAGAGGAAAAATCTTTGCATTTTATGAAGTAGACATAGTTTTTGTTAGTTTAGCTTTGAAGGGTTTTTTTAAGAAGGGAAATCAACCAATGACTTCTTCCACCCTAGGGTGGAACAAGAGAACATGTCAGACACTGACCCCATCTGTGTCCTTCAGTTGTCCCTTACGATCTAAGAGAGAGAGTGACCATAAGGTCACTCTCTCGGACCCTTCCGCAACTTTGTAAGGTGAGATCAACATCATCATCCAACGTCGAGCACTACTCCACAAGTTCCGAGTATCTTTATTTCAATGTCGGCGGTTGACGGCACGGTCAGCGCTGTGGTTGAGCGATTGACTACTGCAGTGCGCGTCGCGGGTTCGATTCCCGCACGGAACAAACATTAGTTTGGCCTACAGATATATTATGTGTTGTGTCTGTTTATAAGTTTTTTAACGCATCTACGATATAAGAGTAATTCCTATAGTAAAAGCAGCAAATAAAAAAAAAAAATTTTACTCTTTTATATTTTCTCTACATTGGTTCCCTAGGTTAAAAAAACCTAGAATTAAAAATAAAAGGTTAACAGGAAAATATAATGTTTGAATGGATTCCAAACTGATGGCTGTTCCATTTCCTGGAGCTTATCAATCAAAAGTAACAAAAACTCTGTCTACAAAATAACCAAATCTCTTTTGTCAAGAACCTCAATAAAAAACTGTCCATATATTTTTCCTCTGATATGCCAATAAAAAGCTTTTGCCTAAGTAATTGAAACACATCAGTACTTCAGTTGAAATCCACTAGAACATTCACAAATAAAATCTATGATACTTCAAAAATAAACTCCATTCTAGACAGCGTTTGCAATTCAAAATAGACTTTAGGATGTACAGTATAAGAATGCTAATGTATTGATGAGCGTAGTGAAATAGTTACAGCACTACACGGGCTGCTTAGAGTGCAATTTCTCAGGAGAAACGTTTTATTTTAAAATTCTTTTTTAACAGGGATATAAGTATTGGGAGTTGGTGTGTAAATGTTGCTCTGATGTAATTTTAATAGTTACTCACCTATGTAAGTCCTCATGTTATTGATTCCCTTTGCATGTCTCGAGTTGCAATTGTAGTGTAAAAAGTATTGTAGACATACCTGTAACAAGTAATTATTAAATTAGGACATAGTTAAAAAAAGAACCAATTAAATTAGTGGCAACTCAGACACAAAATTTATAGCAGCGACAAAGTGTTGAAGTAAGTAATATAGATTACAGCAAAAACAAAATACATTGTTTTCGATAAATGAATTACCTTTTCAAATGGTTCCACATAACGTCAACTCTAAATTGATGTACATAAGCACCAAGCATGTTTGTCCTGTATCTTTTTTGTTCATGCGGTGTACAATAAAGAATATAATAAATAAATAAATAAGCACTCCTCTAACCCTTTTGAAAAACAAACATACCAACCCAAGGTACAAAGTATATCAACATTAATTTCCCTATCCCATTTCACGAAAAACTCGTTTCAAAAAAATCCTTTTCTGTATTCCAAATCGATATAATTTAACCCTTTAATAATCCGTTTTGCCGATACAGGTAAATCGGCAATCCGATTAGAGGCAGGGGCGTCAATAGGCGGCGATTAGCGCCGGATGGCCGGGCGCCGGGGCGGGCGAACCGGACCGGTGGCCAGCCAGCCTCGACATATTATTAAGGACGTTTACTCTTTATATCCTTGTTTTTTGGAATTGTATAACATGTTGGATTACAGGCGTTTGTATTTGATTTTTTTCATTTTGATCTATCAAAGTGTTTATTTACGTCAAACATGGCGAATACCTTAAAATAAAATAAATAACATTATCGACTAAAGTAGCACGTAAGTAAAATATGCGTCACATCCGCGCAAAACGGCCAGCGCTCAGCAAAATGCTGGGGTATCAGTTAAGCAGTTACATCGCTTTATACTTTTTTTGTGTATATATGTAATACATCACTGCTTACCTTCAGGTGGAATCGCAGTTAAGCACTGTTTTCGATCAATTTAAAAAGATCATCGAATAACCCCTCTCGCTCGCTCGGGAAGACTTTTAGTGAAAACCCACCTGTGTTCGTTCAGTTGTCTTTTCGTGTTCCAGGGCCACGGTAACTCTTCCAGATAATCTCGGAGGCCTATCAGGCATCGTCGGCCCCAGTGGCCCCTGTCCATTTGCTGACATCTAGAGGTGGGCATGGAACACGACGACCAACGTACCGTGCCATCCTACAGCGCTTTATACTGGGTCTGTGTTAGTTTTTTTTTACTTTCTAAGATAAACAAAGCTACAGTAATCGTACAAATAGCATTTGGTATCTACTGATAAGTAAAACTAGTAAATTTTGGTTAATTACAGGTATTTCAGAGTAATTCAAAGGCATTTATTTAAAGACTAACATAAATCCAATTTCAACGATTTTAAGCTTTTAAAAGCTTAAATATTATTTAATTAATTAAGAGCATTAATTAAGTAATTCAACATTTTAGTTTACTCAGAGTTAACTTACATCATAATAACTATTAAGTAATCATAATGGAGCTTAAAATATTTGAACTGAAATAACTATTGGAAACGATCTCCTTTAATTGGAGGCTTTTGCATTTAAGCACACAATAATGATTAGGTTATGTATATTGATAATTCGATACTCATAATTCTGCCTTTTCTTGGCAAGAGACTAGGTAACGAAGTACGTTATCTACTCGTAGATCATCATTCCAGACGAAAAGTATCTACTACTGGATGTAGGCTTCCCCCATGCGTCGCCACAACGACCAGTCCTATGCATCTTGCTGCCATTGGTTCACCTTTAGGGAAAACTTGCAACGTTGCGTCTTGCGGACAGCGGTCGCCGTCCCAGAACCATCAGTCATTTAATGTTCTACGAGATTGTTTGAAAGAGTTACCGCGGTTCTGGAACGCAGAGGACAACTACACTCCCTCTCGCCTTACCCAGACGGAGAAATTATATTTTCAAACAATAAGAAAATAAAATAATAATATAATATTTCACAACTATCGCACAACGCCGTCTAGTCCCGAGCTTAGCAGAGCTTGTGATATGAGTAATAGACAACTGATAAACATACTTATATATTTCTAAATAGCTCATGCTCATCACACAAGCATTGGTCCTGGGTGGGAATCGAACCCTCGACCTCCGGCATAGCAGTCAGGGTCACTAACCACTAGACCAACAGGCCAGTCGAAATACTAATTTATATTGGTCTTCCTATATAATTCTTCGTCCATAACTACATACATCGCCATTCGCGCTATTATCGGGATCGCCACATCTTTCCTCGCCATCTCATCTTCAAGACAATAATTCCATGGAAGCTAGTCTTCCTCTTCTCTTATAATCTTCCACATAAAATCTAAACTTTTTACACAAATTTCGTACAAATTTGTTAAAAGTAATCTCGGAAAATACCAATTTGGTTAATTTTTTTTTTGTTGGTTGATAGCTACCCTGTTCCTATCTGTCAGCAGTTACATGTTGCTCAGCACAGTTTCATCAATCAGACATCAATCTATATTAGAACAAGGCTAGATCATACAAACGAAATTGAATCACAGTTCAATTTCATGGATCGCATGGCGAGTCTCGCGCCAAATCAATGAGCCGACAGCAATTCATGGAGAACACAAAGCAGATTACTGTTAACAAGATTATAATCAAGTGCTTATTTACACATACAACACTAGTTTTTAGTATATGCGAAACCGAGTGTTCTTATGTAAAGAATCTATGTACTTTCATAACTGTTTCATGAAAAATCACAAAGTTATAAACCTGACAAGTCAGCAAAAATACATAATCGTCGGGTCATCCTGGCGACCGAGGGGTTGTTTAGCACTTGCACACAGCTGTTTGCTGACACATAATACCTGCTGCGACCTGCCATGACCTGTGTTGTACATTGTCGGTGGCGTCCAACTTGTAACCTTTTAAAATATTTTTGGAAAAAAATACAAATGTATAGATATAAATACATGGTGTTAAAACTTTTGTAATCTATTCAGTACCTCTACCATGAGTTTAAAGCAATAGTATTCGTCGCTACTCGATATCGACGCCATAACTTTTTTGTATGGCAAAAGCAGCGCCTCTAGCGGTAACTTGCAAAACAAAAATCGCTAGTATGAGTCATCAAGTGCAAAACGTAGCGACTAAAGTTTTTTGTAGTTTTATGAAAATCGGTACCATGAGTAACAAATTTGACAGGCGCTATCGAAACAAACCGTTACTACAGTAGTAAAGTTACTCACTAACATATTGCAGGGTGAAAGTGTTGTCGAGTTTAACAATATTTCATTTATTTTTGCATAAATATGTCCGTAAAACTTATTTAACGTGGAATATGTTAAGTACGAATGATTCTAACTAATGTTGCAAATATGGGGTTATTGACACGTTAGAACATCGCTTTGTTTAGCTCCATCACATTATCGTTTAGTCAAATCGATGACATATCAACTGTGTGTCAATGCGTTGATTGAGCTGGTGTAATTATATCATTATCACAGTTAGCTGAATCGACGGCAGAGGGCGCTGAACTACTCACAATACTGATTGGAATCGGTTGCAAATAGATTTTACAAATACAATGTTAAAAAACTATTTCACAACTGTACATTACTGATTTCATCTAGCTAAAAGCTACAAATCGGATAGCGGGCCCAGTGCAGTGCGGTTGGTGGACGTCACATGTCTTCGAATTTTTCGTTCTAGGACATGCCGGTTTCCTCACGATGTTTTCCTTCACCGTTTTTAGAGCATCGACTAATTAACATCTTAATTTAACAAATCCTGGCTAAGGCCGAGCCTGAGTGACCAGAGGTGTACCCATATTTAAAATTATCTGCAAAGCTAAAAATAGCATTGGTGAAAATTATAGGCCAAATCTAATTGTTCGTCATTAAAACATCACATTTCGCAACAAAATACCTGTCTATTTATAAATTAAAAATAAAATAACACACAAGACAGTTTTATTGGCAAGATTAATATAATTGATAACCTAAGATCATCCTCAAAACAAACTCATCTTTGTACTTCAGTAAGTACAGTCAGCGAGTTAGTAGTCTGACTGAACACTGACTGTAAAAATATTTAATTTTACGTAATTTAATATTTTCACAGTCAGTGTTCACTTACAGTATAACCAAATTGTGCAATTTTTCATCCAATGACAACCCCCGCTACACTATCTCCTGCGATAGTGTCAGACTCTTACTGACTAAAAAGCCCACCCCGTTCCTTCAAGCCTTCATACTGGGGCTCGAGTTCCCTTTCGGATCTTTAAGTCAAGAGTAAATAGGTTATTTCTAGACAAGCGTGCTCTATCCATCACTTACCATCAGGTAAGATTAGAAATCCATAAATAAACGTAAATTACAACTGCAAGAATACAACATCAGCAGTTTGAATTTCGAATATACGAAAGAACACAATATTGTGTGATAGCGCCCTTAACAAAAATTACGAGGAAGTTAAAAGTTCGAATTGTAATAACAAAGCAGAATTGCGACAGTGTTGTACAAATTTATACCACCCGGGAGAACTTATCAAAAGTAACAAATATGGAGGAAACTTTGGCGAGACAAGCTCATCAGTGCAAAACCGAAGACACAGTTACAAACTAGATTTCTAAAAGATGAAAATTCTTAACGACCTAGCCAACCTGCCGCGCTAGAAACTAGATAACTAAGAGACACACATAACAAAGGTAAGTAGGTACTACATGATAAATTATATTTATTTTGCAAATAGGTTTTTAAAAACACTTTTACAAGAAAAAATTTCTCGTCAATTTAAACTAGTCGAGGCCGGTGTTTTGTTTTGTGTGTATTATGACCTTTTATTGAACAAAATCTGCTAAATCCGAAAAAAAAACTTAAAACATCTCTAAGAAAACCGATTTATTTTGATTAGGTTTGACTATACTGAATGTACCAAATACAAGTTGTTGGTATTCGTTCGAAATGGAAAATAAATGCGAGTTCAAAAAAATAAAAATGGTTTTTGATAATAGAAAGGAATAAATCTCCTAGCTCTTTTTCCTCCTGAGAAGAAACACCTAAACAAACTCAAAGGTTAACGTCTCTTATAAAGTTCATATAGTAAGAACATGTAATGGTCAAAACATGTACTAACACAGAACTTCAGCTGGTCTATCAAATAGGTAGCCATTTCTCTTCCATCATTTTATTTGTCTGTACCCTACTTAAAGATAAGATAAATTAACTAATCGCCAACCACATTGAGGAAGCTGGGAGTTAGTCGAACAACATAATAACAAAGGGCTTTTGAAGATCTTTTACTGACACAATTCATACAAGTAACATTCGACGTTATATTCTACTTCATGTTCAAAGCCTTTCCCACCTGTGCCCCTGCCTACCCCAACGATGATAAAGCGATGACAAATAACTGCGGTACATCGCCCAGCATCCATGCATCACTCGCACAATTCTCCCGTTCGCACACTTCGCACTGATTCGCACACACACTCCGGTCGTTACTCACAAATAATCGCGCGATGTAGTCAAACACAATTGATAGTTGGTCGCAGAGGATGGCAGGTACAATTGTTACGTTTTTACTGTTGTAAAGGCTTTTTGTTTTTGTGGATATTTATGGGGCAAACAAAAGGAAAAATGAGTGAGAGGCCCCTTCAATAAGCACACAAGCAAATGATATTGTACCATTTTTTTGTTAAAGCTGACATCACTCCAAAACCTGACTCGCTAGTTTGATCATAGTTAAACATGAAAGTGAAATTTATTTTGCAAATAGATTTAAAAAAAATATATACGCATCAATTCAGACTATATGAACCCCGGTATTTCCTAACTGACTGCCTGGAGATACATCCACTGAAACCAACTCAGTTTTCCAAGTCTCTTTTAAGGTCCATACAACAAACATGTAATGGTAAAACCATGTAGATTGGCGACTGACATGGTATTATGAGGAAAGAACCACACAGATCAGAATGATAAAATCTAGATAGACATCTAAAAGCGTAAAATTATCCAGATTTTAAAACTATGTGTTCTTACCCTAAGCATATCAGTTCAAGTCATCTTGCACTTTATATCTTAGCATTTCTACTCAATGCAACTTATAAATAAAAACTACATCATCCAAAAATTTCATACCCTACACACAATCATAAGACCCATTCTTTTAAGCCACACAGATTTATTTATTTATTAAAACTTCCTCCAACACAAAGGTACAAAAACGGACTTAATGCCTTAGGCATTCTCTACCAGTCAACCTAGGGTGGTGAAGAGAAAACATGGAAGGTGCAAAAAGAAAAAGAAAAGATTAATAAGAAAACCAAGGAACAAATGTATCAGACAGACAGATCTTCCCAATAATACAGAAATTGCTAAAATAAAGCTTGGCATTAGTATAAAACACGCATAACACATAAAGGAAGCCGTAGCTACTAAAAGAACTCGTGCTACTTAACAGAGGCGGGGAACATAACTCGTAATATGCTCAGCGGGCGCATACAGCGCCACTACGTCTTTATTTCACGGGGTTATGCTTCATGCACACCACGTCACATAAAATCTGACAACACTGGTGACAACACAGAACAAGTTGAAAAGGTTAACCCAAAACATATCTTTGACAGTCCTTTTATGTAGTCAGAAACGAAGGGTAGTCGGTGTGACCATCAGTTTGGTCAAGGGTATTTTCCGTAGGGGCCCAGCTGGGTTGAATTGAAACCTACTGAGACCAAGGGTCGATTTCTGAAAAGACCACAGACCACAACAAGGGAACAGAGTAGGTTTTTTAGTCAGTAAAAGTCTGACACCATCTCTCCCTCCGCCCAAGGGCGGGGAATGTCGTCTGCATGATTTTTAACCACCGAAAAAAAATATTATTACGTATAATTGTGGTGCATGTTTTTTTTTTTTATCGAGGGTAGTACCACGTTTAACCACTATCTCACCCGATGGCAAGTGACGATGAGGTTGTTGATGGACCACACTTGCCTAGAAGTAACCTATTCACTCTTGACTTAAACACCCCTAAGTTGTAGCTATAAGAAAACACAGACTCCAGCAGGGAATTTCACTCCTTATCTGTACGCACAATGAATGTGTTAACAAAACGTGTATGTATGGGTGGGATATCCACAGTACACCATGTACCGGTAGCGCTACGCTGTAATAGTGTTTCGATGATGTTCTATCAACAAATCAATGAAATATCCAATGTTTCCAACGTGTCTATGTTTGTTTTCACGTTTTGATTTGAAGTGATCCTTCTAATACTTCTTCTGTTTATGCGCAACTCCTATGAGAAGCCACCACTTTAGAACACGATACGATCTAAGTTCAGTAACTTTATAACAACGTGAGGGAAGTATTGAGATAAAATTATAAGTAACGCCGGTTTTTCGATGAACACTGAACTGAGAACCAGAGATAGAACAACGATGGAACGGTTTTATGCGGAGGATGAAAGAAAGTAGAAATTATTTAATACTTTGGTCATAAGATGGTCCAATTAAAAAGTTTCGGTAAATAGAACCTGAAAGCTTAACTATCCACCTGTAAAATCTCTTGATGTTACAATTCTTGTCTTTAATGCTTTAATGTTAAAGATAGAAAAGAGAGAAAAACAAAAAGTAACATTACTTATACCAAAAAGTTGTTAGCACATAGTTAGAAGAACATCATAAATCAAAAAGTTGCGAATCTATAAAAGCCGTGTACACATTTACGAACACGAACATAGCGAACACAAACAGCCAACTTGAACATTGTTCGGCATGGGCGGCATATTCGAACATGAACGCGAACATAGTTCGAATCGAATTTGCGCAAAATAGTCGTGAACTCTCCTAACCTTCAATCGTGGTAATTAGACACAACAGAAAGACAATGGGTGCGCGAATGCCGGCGTTCGCTTGGAGTTTAATGAATTAATAGCCATGGCGGCGTCGTTGGAAGTGGTCGATTGTACAGTAGCGGAAAGTTTTTTGATTTGGTTTTTTGGGTTTTTTGGCTCATTGATTCATGACGAACACCGTCCATACAAAACTTACTAGTAATAGGACCGCCGCAAACATGTTTAACGAACAGAGTGTTCAATGTTCCTTAGTGGTACACACGTGCGTACCAAGTGGTTGCAATCATGCAACGCAACAAAGTTCGTACGTGCGTAGGTACATGGCTTAACGCTTAGGTACTGAACGTCATTATAATGTTATGCAAGTCGCAAATAAATACAGAAGCACCAATAATGAGCCTATTCATTACAGATTTCTTCTAAAATCAGTTTTATAAGTGACTCGAACATTGTTATTTCCATAGAAACTTTATTGACAAGGATGACGTCAATAACAAGTCAATAACAGCACGCTGGCTATCACTGTCTTCACCCGTGTTGTTTGGGATCGGCGCTACACTTTTTTTTTTATTCTATCACCCGTCACGCTATCTCTAACTGTCTTTTCTTTTATAATATCACTCCTCACACAATCCATCTAACTTAACTTTGGCCTTTCCCTCTCTCTCCATCCATCACATGTTACTTTTTAGTAACTTGCGATAATTTATTAACATCATCATTAATTGACATCACTACATAAATATTGAATAGGAAAAAAACCTTATAAAATACAAAGTGTTGCACAAATACTAAGAAGAGTGGTAAATAAGACGCGATTGTTTTTCACTTTCCTAGAACTGTTTACTTATTGTTGAGTCAGGCTTACTTGGCAGGCAGATACTTGTAAGCTTACGTTTTTCTTGGAACCTTGGTCTTGGTTTTTCTTAGCCTTTTTACCAGTAGGCTGCGTCTCCACCTGCAAACAAGTTGTATTACATTGCGGGCTACTGAGGCCTAATGTGATCAATTGCTCATAAGTAACCCGCAATGTAATTTTACTTCATGCTATTTGCTTGCAGATGGATTCGATCCTAAGTTTACTACTGAAGTCAAGTGATAAATGTTAAAGTAAATTGCAGTAAATTGGTTTGTACAAACATGGCATGAGAAATAACATTTTAAAATTAGATGAGATCGGTGATTCCTGTCTGACTAGGTACTATCAAGACACATCCGAACTAATCTACTTACAATTTCATAGTCAGCCTTACAATGTTCTTGCTGCTGAGTGGGGCTCTTGGCCTCCTCCCTAGGAGAGGGAATCAGCATTAATCCACGCGGGCCCAGTGCGGGCTGCTGGAAGTCACGTCTTCGAATTTTTGACAAGCCAGTTTCTTCTCGATGTTTTTCCTTTACAGTTTTAAGAGCAGTGGTAATGAAATTTATTACACAAAGTAATGCGCCTGGCTGGGTATAAATCCGTGATCTACAACTCGTAACAATTTACGAGTTTTGGCACATTACCACTCGGTCAAAACAAAACCTATAGTTTTTTGTATTATTATTATTATTGATAGGCTCGCGGGTTTTTTAGTCAGTAAGAGTCTGACACTATCTCCCGCTCCGCCCAAGAGCGGGGGTTGTCATAAGATGATTTTTCTCATCGAAAAAAAAAACTACCATCTCACCTGATGCTAAGCGATGTGTGTGTGGTTGACAATGGAGCTCGCTTGCCTAGAAATAACCTATTCTAAGTAAAAATATTATCTTTCCAGCTCGATCACTTCCAGGTAAACGGCGTCCAGTTTCAAGTTTTCACAATATTAGTAACAATTTCCACTCACAACGTATAGTTGTAATAGAATCCAATAATTCATGAGTAGGTTATGTTTACAAAGATACCGTAAAGTTAAGTCAAACTGCATGAATGAGGACGTACAGCGACACACGAGGCACAGTTTACAAACAGTATGGCAGGTGACAGTGTTGCGGTGGTCGGGAGAAACACGATATGACATGTTTGTTTAAGGTGAACAAGACCAGTAAGTTCAAGGAATGGAGCGATAAGCTGAGACCTAAGGAAGTCAGAAAAAAAACCTAAAAAGTAAAAAAATACAATGGCAGATTAGCAGTACCCAAACAACACAAACGGAAGCCAAGAAAATTTCACCCTGCCCGTCTTTCCTAATGTTCTTATATTTATCAGATTTTTTCCATTGTAATAAGAAGGTGAAAAGCATACAGTTTTGGTCAAGAACCTTAGGAAGATCATTACTTCTATTATGATCTTCCTAGCATTTACAACTAGCTTAGGGTCCGCATCCAGTCTAAACATATGCTAAATATTGGTGTTTTACATGGATCGAGTGCCTATCAAACCTCCTCAAACCAGTTACTGGGCAAAACGACTTTCCTTGAATAGGCTGATGGTCAGGCTTTTTGGCGTCTACCTGTAAATACAGTCAAAGATATGCAAATAAAAACAGAGACCAAGTAATGTCCTAGAAAATCTTGAAGCGTACATAATAATATGAATTGAAAAATTGCCGCCCTAGCTCAGTTTCGAATCCATGCAGGTCTTAACCACTGGGCCATCACGACATTTATACAATACTTTAATACAAAGTCGGATAGACTTTGTATTAAAGTTCCCACCGAGATATTCACAACATTCAGCAATACCTAATACATTACGTAGACCACCTCCATCAACTCAATGATCGATCATTTAGTTCTTAGTGATCAGTCATGGCGAACATCTGAACTCAGGCAGATTTCACCCATATCCATCACATTGGGTCTTGAATGCATCCCTTAATTAGCTGGCAATTAATGAGTAGTGGTTGACGAGCACTAGTCACGCGACTATCTCGTTAGACACCGCCAACTTCTTATATATTAGAAGTTTGTGTATATGTGTGTAGATACGTACATGTGTTTGTTGGAATTCCTCGAGCTACAGATGAAACTTTCACAACAAAATATATTGTAGAAAATCTCGGTACAGTCTCATGTGGAGTATGAAATTTTTAATGTCTGACTACGGTAGAACTGAGCTGATTTGTACTGAGATTTTGCATTTTCTTTCGTTTCTCGTAGGTTACTGACTTATCAGTTATTGCTTCAAAGTATAATGAGACTTTCTCTTTTAAAATGGCTTTTAAATTACCAAGCAAACCCATACCAAAACAAACATGTAATCAAATATTAAGTAATGAAACGTAGACTTGTAATCATCTCTCCGATTCGTCATTTCTTAATATTTACGCAACATTCCCTCACAAAGAATCAAAGTATTTAGTTCAAATAAAACTTGTACTTTTGAATTGTCAAGAAGTCAGTGAATCAAAAAATTGGTGCTAATTGCACATTCCGAAACGTAGGACTATAGCGAAAAGAATGTGCAAGAAACTCCATGGACACTCTTTTCATTTCAATCATGTTATGTACTACACATATCTCGATTAGGTACATATTTCTTATCGCTATTGCGAATATTATGTGACAACAATGTAAATAAGTAACAAAAAAAAAAAAAAAATTCTAAATATAGAAATTAAAATAAGCAATTGGCAGCAAAGAGATGACTCCTGACTCAAGTCATCGTGTACCTAATTACCCTATCAACTAAGAACAAAACCGTCTGTTATCAGACACACGAACACGTTATCAGAAGAAACAGTTTGCTCACATTACTGAGTACCTCACTGTCTGTGCCTATTTGCATAAGAACGCATTCTTTGTCTTGAAACAATACTGCAATTATGCCGCAAAGAAAACTTAATGCTGTATTAAGATGTTTAATTTATAGTTTGGACGTTAGAAAGTGAATTAATTCATGTTATCAGTATTAGGAAGTAGTGGGTGTAATTATATACCCATACATTAATATATGATTGGATATCGTTGAAAAGTTCAGAGCCAGGGGTATTCCAATGTGAAAAGCAGTAATATCCGGTGCCCAGCTGTGACTCAGTGAGAACCTTTTCTCTTGCAGTCGGTCATATATTAATAATAATATTACTATCTTATCAACTCAGTAATTAAATTATATTAGCAACCTGATGAATTTTATCCATTTATTATGTTTGACCAAGTACTAACATACATTTTAGTGAGCAAACACATTACATATTATGTACCTTTTTTCCTACATTTTATTTTAATCACCACACAATTATTTATCTACACATTGGGTAACAGATACCAAATGTCTGGTAAATTAAGACACAATTTACACAAAAACCAACAAAGCAAATGTGATAAAGAAAAAAAAAACCTTTTTTAGGGCACAACTATTTTTTCTATTACCACACGGTTTGATAGTCTTGTAACAGCAGGGTATTTCTAAAAACCCTCATTACATGCCAAATATGAGTAATCTAAGATACATTTCCGCCATTACCAATACTTGTCGTTTTCTCTTCAATTCGGCATACAAATGATTACAACACAATCATCATTATCACCAAGAAAGCGTACCGATTAGCGTGGATACACAAAAAGCCCGCGCCAACTAAAGTTTACGCTCGAAATGATCCGAAAGTAACAAAAAATATGAGAAATGTACCGCTCACCAAGCGGAACGAAATCGTCTGTAACAGAGGTCTAAACCTGAAAAAAATCAGACGAGCATTAAATTCAGTCTAGATTTGGCTCTGAGAAAGTTACGACAATATTTCTTATTGTAGTCATTCAATACAATAAATCTATTTATTACTAAATAGCGCGGAAATGACTGGTCTGATTTCGATTAAACTTCCTCTGATTAATAGTCATAATTTGCACCAGCAATAAAATCGACTCGGAAATCCGATGTTCCAAAATAGCTTTCTACAGACCTCGTTTAAATTAGAATCAATCAATGAATCAATTTCTGGTTCATCGTATTTTAATTGCGTTCTTATAAATATTCAGATTTGCCCCGACAGACACTACTTGGCTCACGAATTGCGCATGATGATGATCTTGCGCAACTCGTACTAGCTGCCCCTGCGGCTTCGCCCGCATCTTTAGTAACTGCTCTGCTCCTGTGGGTCATAGCGTGATGTTATATAGTCTTCTTTGACTAATGAGCTATCCAAAACTAAATGGAATTACTCAGTTAAAACCAGTGGTTTCGAAGATTCCAACAAACTCTTTAACTATATAATATTATTAATACATATACTAAAAAAAGGTTCTTTCACACAATGAACAAGATCACTACGTAACTCCGTACTAATAATTAGTTTTGTTCCCCATCAAACGGATCAAAGTAATTTGATCGCTAAAAGGACAAAACCTTGTCAAACACAAGTCTTGGATTTGAGAAGTTACTTATAAGTAGGACAAGCTACTACTACTACTAATTAATTGAACAGATCGTACACAATATGTCAATTGCTAGAGGATCAACTTGTACAGTATTCTCCTAAAATGCCTTCTCAGAAAGCTTTGATCTCTTGATGTCTAAATAATGTAGAAGTTCATTTAAATGGATCATTAAGATATATGCTTACTATATTTTAACGTTGCTCCACAAATTACTCCTGAATCGTGGATGCCTTCACAATCATGTAAACTCACATATACAAGACATGCAGTATCCAGAACTGTCTGTAGGTCATACAAATATTTCTTACATCAGAGAATCGAATTCGCGATACGCAGCGCAGGATCCGATCGCTCAATCACTCCACCACCTGTGCCTTCGGTACCTTCGACATTATATTACGCTATTCTTAGGCCTGAAATCACCCATACCTCAATGTTCCTACTTAACTCTGGCCATAGATGGTAAGAATTCACTGATTATAACGTCAACTGACGTAGCAATAACACAAGTTGATCGCAATTAGTTCGAACTAAATCTCAATATCAAAGTATCTCCTTAGCCAATAAAGTCAGAGCATTCATTGTGTGATGTAGATAAGCAAACTAATCCTGCAGATAATTTAATTTGTGTCAGACACATCACTGAGTGAAATGCAGACTCCAAATTAAATAGGAGACTGCTATAAACATGATAAAGTAAGTATTAGGTACACAGGAGCCTCTGAGATATCTGCTTGGGTCGACAGAATTAAATAAACGACGTAGTTGATTGTACTTCACTTCAGGTTAAACAGAACTCACTAAAAATACATAAATCCTCAAGCCATCCCTAGGTTGAGTCTACTCGCAAAAGAAGGGCAGTTAAACAAGCCCATTTGAAAATTTTTACTTTGGTCCTTCGAGCCGGATAGTGCTGCAAAAATATTAAAATCTAACAAATGCATTAATATAAATAGGTTAACAATTAATTGAACTGTACGATTAAAATAAAAGTAGGCAAAAACTATGATAGAAGGCCCTCTATCACTATGCCACAGAATACTAATTCAAACTACCCACACAATACTATAAAACCGTAATCGACGACATATGCCCGCCATGTTTGACCAACTAGGGCAAAACAACGTCAACGAACTGACAATACTCGTAGGTATAGTAGGTACTTTATAATGTGACAATGGCAATTCGAATTACTTTCTACTGATTCAAACTTTAACAAAACCCTATTTATTTTAGAAAGCACCACAAACCACTGTTTAATATCTACTTATTTAAAAATGTTATTAATTGTTATCTACAATAACGTACACATATAAAAAGCGTTATTGTATAGTTCGATATTGAGGTAGGCTCATGATAGTCATAGTTAAATCTTAATAGGTTTTGATTGCTATTGAATATGGATAATCCTGTATTCTATTATATAAATGATAGACAACTAAAATAAATACTTGGTAAAGATCAGCTGGTTTACGAAGCCGATCCTGAGGCCCTTTCAATGAAAATATGCTAACTGCACCTGTTCTATTAGAATAATAGTTATATGAATAATAAGTTATATTTTTTAGAATTATTTTATCTTATATTACTTTTGAACTATGGATGAGAAACCCCATTTATGCAAAAAATAGAAACTGTCACTTACGATGTTCTTCTTCCAAAGGATCGATGTTATAAATTACTTAAACTCAGATCATATATTTCAACTAAACCCTTTTCAATGGCCATAGGGTCGGTTAGTTAGTTGTTCTGAAGCTATTTTCACGATCCAATACGTAATTCTCTATGTAGAAAAACTACTGATCCTAAAGTTGGTCATTACTATAGGAACGGTTTGATTGTCAGCAGTTATAATACATAATTACAAACCAAGTTGCCACTTCCATAAACTTCTATAAAAGCTGACAATCAATCTCCAGCTCTAGCGTAGGGATATGGATATAGTACATTGATCCTACCAATCAATTGGCCCAAAACTATGTTGGATATCAAAAACAAATCTATCCTACTTCAACATAATGTCGTTTCTCTTTCTAACCAATAATATATTTAATGGACAGAGTCTCCTGGGACCACTTGACTAAAATCCCTGTTATGGTTATAGTTACCGTATTCCACTAGCCATGCTTACGAATCCTTAAAACGAGGTTTCTTTTTGGTGTCCTATTAACCCCAACAAACTATACGAGCTAAGGCCTATTACCATAACGTATAAAGGGATGCAGCTATACACCCTATATACATAACTGCATCCTTAAATACTTCTCTTTAGATCACTAAGTGGATAACATTAAGAGGTCTTGGTAAGACCTCTAAAACTACACATAACCTGAAGCCTCCCTATCCAGAATCACAGTCACATGTATCAACAGAACCGAGGATCAAGGCAGTATCAGCAACTGCATACACTGACGGCGACCCACATCTCTGACCCGCAGCCAGAGCAAATAAAAGCCGACTGCCGGCCGCCCAGCGACACGTCGTAACGGTACCAACAGAGGTGGAAGTCACAGGTGGTAGCGGGTACAGGAACCTTACCAAGACAGGTTAAAATGTCAGGCGTGCCAGTAATAAATCCTTTAACATTGTCGGCAAAATGTAAAGAGATTTTGCTGGCAAAATAAAATGTGGCTAAGTGGGTGTGAGTGGTCTAATTCATGGACACCGCTGACATAGCCATATCTATTATGTACAACATAATTACTTCATATAAAATTAGGAAGTTTCTTCGCCACTGGAACATCTCACGTAATTTTACTTGGCAGTTGAAGTTCGTGCTAAATTATATTAAGCTACATTTAAATCTCTTTACCACTTACGGATTGTCAAGTACTTGTAATCAGCCCCGCCATCGCTGCAAGCTTACAACTTTACTACCCGCAATCACAGTTAACGGTCTGCAGCGCACGCGCACGTGATTCATTGGACCACATCCGTCTCTCTCACACCTGCGGTAAAGTGCTGCGTGCGAGCGAGACAGAGGAACAATCGCCATTGAAGTTGTGGGAGACAGCGCGTCAGACAGCAACCGACAGATTATATGCTGATTATTTTGTTTAAACGATTAATTAAATGTTTCGTCCATTGTAATAAACACTTTTTAGGTTATTGTAAACGGATATTCGATTAAGGCCGACAATTTCAGCGTATTTTACACAATGTGAAGAGAAAATGAATCATTTTACACAGTTAAATTGTCGGTGCTGCTCATTTGAATATGATGAACACTTTTTTTGAAAAGAAGAAGCTGTGAGAAGTTTTTCCACGGCAGTGTCGCGGCTGGAAGTTTTACTTTTTCCTTCAGTCAAAGAAATATCTTAATAGACTTGTATTTTTAGCCTGTCATAGCCTCACATGGCAGCTGGTGTAACATTTCCTCGGAAGTATCACAAAATAGATACGTACAGAAGTCAATCTCATGTATGTACTTTTCTTTTTATACCTACGCTAGGCGATGACGCGTTGCACCGCGAACGTTCGCACGTTGTACGAATGCGACCGGACGATTGAGCAGAGAAGTCGTATCCGTGAGCGGTGTGTATGTGTGCGTTGCTCGAACGCGCTTTGTGGGTAGATTGTCTTCTGTACCTATCTATTTTGTGGAAGTTTATACCGGTTCTGATCAACAATGGTCGCCCATGCTGGACGAGCGGCGCTTAACCTCGATGATCAATCGACCGTTGCGACATCGTGTGCAAAGTGTAAGTGTGCTTCGCCTTCTAATCCCCTCTATTTTTTCTGTTCATATAAATATTGAATAACTAATTTTTGTAATTGATGAAAGGAACAGAGCGAAGTTTTGAAACAGTTTTTCCCGTAACTTTGTTCTCTCACAGGAACCGTACTTTTTTTCGAAATAAAAATACTATCCGGCACTCTGCAATAGTGTAGCTCATTTTGAGTAAAAATTAGTTATCAGTCTAAGTTCCAGGCTGTATTACCTCAAACAAATAAAAAATTGTATCCCTTTATAACTAAATATAAAACTTAAATAAATAACACAACATTTACGGAGTCACCAACTCCGAAAAAGTTGGAAGTTCGAATTACCGTGGCCGCAGGGCCAATGCAAAAAAATACTGAAGGAATACAGGTGGGATTTTTTTTAATCAGTATAAATCTGACACGACCTCACGCTTCATCCAGAGCGAGAGAAGTTGTTTGATGATTTTTAGCTAAAAAGAAAGTGCGGCCAACTCGGATTTCCTTAAACTGTCTTTCAAGATAAAAGTAGCCCTAGTTTTAAGGGTTTAGTCCACTCTCGGCCCCTCGACCCCTAAAAAAAGATTTGTCTATTTGTGTCCTGTAGGGTTCATTTAATTTATGACACAGTTATTCGATTTTTTTTTTGTTTGATGATGATATGAATGAAGGTCTGACTAACACCAAACCTATGTTCCACCTGATGCGGTCGACGATGGAACGCGCTCTGCTTACCAAAAAAGGTAAGGTTATGGATATCCAGGACAACCTGTGTTTCCTGACAACTACCAAGCTATCAGGAAACACAGACTCCGGCAGGGAATTCCACTCCTTAGCTGTACGCACAATGAATGTGTTCCCAAAACGTTTTGGCGTGTGGTGGGATGTCCATATTGTCCATGTAGATTAAATTTATTTATTTGCTGTTCATATTAATATTAGTATGGATCACTGGATTAACTAACATTAATATAATCCTACCAATTTTTACCATACCCACGCATCACCTCGGCACATATCTATCTATAAAGCTCACACACAGGCTCTAACTGACTGAGGTTCCAACAAAGCCTTTGACCCTTTGTAGTACAAGTCCATTACTTGATGAAAGTTTTGCTCAAGGTAGCTATGACGGATAGAATATTTCTATAAGAAACTAATCATAATAATATCATACATATACGGAAAACCTCAAAAACTTATGGAAACGGTAATTTTGGTAATGTTTAGCTATTTTTCATAGGTAAGAAATCGAAATGTATGCACGTCAGAAAGTTTTTATATTACAAGTAAAGTAATATGTAGAATACCGATGACCTGGTGAAGGTTGGGGGAATCCGATGATCGATCGTTGTGGCGACACTTGGGGGAGGCCTAGGTCCAACAGTGGACGTCTATCGGCTGAAATGATGATGGTGATGAATATGTATAAATATACCACTGCCACTGGTCACAAGTGGCTGTCGTGCGCTACAGTTTCCCTTGTGGCCGCTTATAGCTTCTCGTGGAGGCGTTTGTGACTATGGCGTGTGGCCCGTGTGTTACACTTACAATCACTGTGACACAAGATTTTTATACATTAGAAAGATTAACCTAAGGTTTTAATCGTTTTGTCCTAATTCATTAAACCCTAACCGAACGCCGGCATTCGCTCTCTCATTGTCTTTTATTGTATCTCTAATTACGGTTGCAGCTCTCTCAGTCTCATAATATTCATAACTCAAAAGAAAAGTAGATTATCCTTCCCTATCTCCTTACCAATGGATTTCCTACCCTATTTGATTAGCAAATCTTCTAAGAATAGAAAACGGTTAATGCTTTCAGCTTATCTTTAAACCAATGCTGTTTGTACAAAATTGAAAAATAGCCATTGTATTTCAATTTTATAACCCATAATGTGAAGTATAAAGCCGGTTTAGATTTACATCTGATACAATAAACTTGCGGTCACAAATAATGATTTACATACATAGATTGTACAACTATCTGGGTCAGTCTTACAGAACCTACTGTATAAATCACTAGCTGTTACCCGCGACTTCATTCGCGTGGAGTTTAACAACATTACTCTCTTATTTTAGGGCTAATCATGTTGCCCCCACTCCCCTGGAATTTAGTCACTACTGCAAGAAAATAAAAAGTAGCATTCTAGCAGTAACTGCTTGTAAAATCGGTTATTCGTCAGTAAAAGTCCAATCAGTACAGGCGTTTCGGAGCAAACAGACTGACATATACATATTTTCACGCTTTCATATGAATTTAGTAACCAAAATAAATTGATAAAACAAATAGGTATTTCAGTTGTTTTTGTCTAAATATATACCTAGATTTAAGCTTACTTCTATGTAGTGTCTTTGTAAATAGTTATAGGTATGGCATGTAACACAAATGGGTGGTCATATTTTAAATACTTTTACCCATAGAACTTTCTTCAAGAAAGTCATGATTGCCACAAATATGAAGAAAAGAAAACCTTTTTAGTCAAGACCAAACCTGACAGAAATAAAAGGGCCAAAGAAAATGCGAATCCATCATAAAGGACCTAATTTATTTCAATTTTCCTGAGACTGGACAAATTGCCGACGACTTCGTGTAGGTAACCTAACCTAAGTCAAAAATGAAAAATTACGTGGTCCATCCTTTGCGAAGTACCTATAACAATCATTTTCACGTAGAGTCTGGAGTTCCACAAAATGTGTGCCGCGGCACATTGGCGTACCGTAGTGAATAGTTGGTGTATCTCAGAAAAATACTGTTATCTCATAAAGTTAATAGACAGACGGAAGATAAATGTAGATCTATCTACCTATAGACTCAGGCTTGCAGACGGCGAGCAATGAGTATCTCGCCGTCTGCCCGTCCGATAACCATCCAGGCCAAGACCAAGTTGTCGACGGCGAGTAGTGTTCCATGCACGGGATAGAGAGAGAGATATCAAGGAGATGTCAGCAACAGCAGGGGCCCAGCAGGGTCGAAGCCTAATGGGTGATGAGAAAGGGAACCGGCCCCATAACGAAGGCAAGGTCGGAACAGGAGTGGGTTTTAGTCAATAAAAGTCTGATACGCCCTCCTGCCTCGCTCAAGGGCGGGAGATGACATTTACGTAGAGAGTAGGTTCTAACTTCATCATCCGAGAGTATACCTTTTTGAAACTCATCGATGAATGAGCGGGAAGAACAGTTGGAAATGAAAACGGAGAGCAAACTTTACATTTTCAGAAACTTTTGTTGTTTTGATTAATCATCTGTTAAAAGGAGTTTTTCTTTTATAGTGTACCTCCAAATTTTTCCGATTTCCTAGATGTACCATAGACACAAAAAGTTTCTCCTGGCCCTGGAACGAAGATAAAGAAGGAACAGGAGTGGGTTTTTGTCAGTAAAAGTCTGACACGCTCTCGTACTCCGCCCAAGGGCGGGAGATGTCATTGAATGGTTTCCCACCTATAAAAAAGGACACGAAAAGCTTGCGGAACACTGACTTAGACAAAGTTTGCCTAGTAACTCTGGACATGTACACTAATATAATAAAGAGGTACAGTTTTTTTTGTTTTTATGTTTTTGTTTGTTTGTAGGAAGTAATCTCTGGAAGTACTGGTCCGATTGATAAATTTATTTCACCAATAGAAAGCTGCTTTATTCCTAAGTGACATAGGCTACATTTTATGTTCGTGGACGAAGTCGCGGGCAAAGCTAGTGCCTAGCAGTAGCATCTTTAAGTGTGGTAGCATCTGATGCCCATCGAACCCCTCATCCCTTTCAATAAAAGCAGTGAGGAGCCACTTATCTTTACAGTTTCCAATCGTTCAGGAAGTGGTTCCAGACACCCTCGAGCCGCCAGCTGTTGTCGCCTGGGTTTTACTGCTATCTTCATTACTGACACAACTAAGTTTTATGATACATTCTCGTTGAAGTATTTCCAAAATTAATAATAATCAATTTTTTTTTTTAAGTTTTAAAAAGAGAAAAGGCGATATTGTTTATTTCATGATCGTTGGAAGCAATGGAGGAAGGCCTTTGCTTACCAGTGGATAATACAAGCTAATTTTAGTAATATAATTAAAATTACTACTAGCAGTAAGAGCTAGATTTTCAGTTGCAGAGTGCTGGATAGTCAGATTTATTTCATCACGAGAATCTAGGATTCATGAACGCTCAGGTATAGCAAGCTTGCTAGTGCTCCTAGGCACTTCAGAAAAACCACTCGGAAGAGGCTATACTTTCTAAAAATAATGCTATGCAAAAATATACAAAAAAATATGAATATCATACGGATTCATTTTTCAATTAATTAGTTATGAAGCCTCATCAGACGCACAGGACCGTTCGTCGTAGCGACACTTAGGGGAGGCCTATATCTAACAGTGGACGTCCTTCGGCTGAAATGATGGTGATAATGATGATGAAGCCTCTTCTCACAAAAAGTCTTTTGACAATTAATACGTACCTACGTTACAAAACATTGAATCGCACATACCTACCTACCCTTTTGTTTGAAATACTGAAAATTACAAACTAAACAAAGTGTCTATCTAGCTATACAATAAGCTTTATACGATCTATAATAATGACTCAATCTATATTTACAGTTACCGTTCTATGTACACTAGAAATAGCCGCTAGGTCTAAGTATAAACGGTCCGTATCGGTCGCCTACACACGCCCACGCGTCCCAATGTGGCCAGCTGACTAATAAAGTCATTATTTTTACATTCAATTGAGAATAATTGAAAAGTTGAGTGTTCTGCTAAAGATAGACAACCTTAGTACTCTCGTAGGAGGTGTGACTAAGATACTTACTGACGCAGAAGGCACTCAAATATGTTATTCGAACCATTATGAGATTTTCCTGTTACTACAGAACCATTCAAAATCTTGAAATGGTTTACTTAGTGCTTAACTGCGATGCCAGCCTAATGGTAAGCAGTAATGCAACCTTTGATGGTAAAGTGACTAATTGAATTAAAAGCTTTTTCACTATTATAGACACCTACATTATAACCGGACGGAAAGACCGCAGTAGTATAGTTGTTACACATTAGCGTGGCAATTGCGGTTCATCATCAACATCATCATTTCAGCTGAAAGACATACACTGTTGGACATAGGCCTCCCCCAAGCGTCGCCACAATGACCGGTCCTGTAAGTCTAGAATCCATCGGATTCCCACGACCCTGACTAATTGCAGTAATCATTGCTTTTTCCCAATCATTTCTTCGTTGGAACCTAAACCATGAACTGATTTCTATTATTGACTCTAGCAATGCAGCAATGTAGCCATATCAATAAAGACTGGTGACATAATAAAACGGAAATGGAAGGCAAATTTATACAATTCATAACAAGATAATTAACAATTACATTTTGGATGACATATCAACAAACCTGCTTCTGTGTTTCTACGCTCCGTATGGTTCAAAATGGCTTTCATTATTGATGTATTTCAAACTGTACAAAACATCAGACAAAATAGATTCACTATGCGTAGTATTACAAATCATTGATCACTAATACGTCGATTCAGAGCAGATTGCACAATAACCAGTAAATAAATACAAACAGAAGGACTACTCCTTACGACAAATGAAATAGTGAACCGACTGTAGCAGACATTGTCGTCGTTTATTGCAGACTCTATGATAAAAGGACTGGAGATTTAGGTAAAATCCACCCATTAGGCTAAAAAAAAGCTGCACAGAGGTTTAGGTGCATAATGTCAAAAGTGCAAAATGACAAGCGGTGACAAAATAAAGAATTTATTTTCATTTTTGTCGAAAATTTGAAAAAAAGACGAATATAAAAATATTAACAGAAAGGCGTCCTATTACGAATTACTGCTGTGTCATAGGTGCAGTCACGAACATGTAAACATGACACCCAGACTTGGAACAACTATCTGTGGGCCATGCGAATATTGGTTCCATGCGAGAATCCAACCCGCGACATACCTTATAGAAGCCAACCGTGCCGTCAATTACTGACTAAAACACACCTGGTCCATGTTACGTCATTTACCCTTTCCGACCTAACTAGGACTTCTGTCAGTAGCTACTGAGTGGTGGTGCGCCGAGTCGCGAAGCAGACTGCACAATTACACAGCTGGGCGGCTACCTAATCGCTCAGCGTCATGTCTTCACGTTCAGATATTAAATTGTACGCAGAATCACTCAAAATAAATTACGTAGGCCTACGCTTATTACCTGGATCCGTCAGGGCTAAAGGACAAAAGGAAAAACACCCAAAATTACGAATTTGTGTCGTCGACTGACGCCAACAGTTTTAGATTTGAAAGCTTGTAGAAATTGTTCAATTCCACTGGTTAAGAAGCAAAGGTACAAAGGTACTTCACACCAGGACAGCTTCTAATGTTATCCAGAGCACAGGGTCGATCGTGTATATCGACCGTGTATGGAGTACTGTAGCCACAAATGGACTGATGCTGCAAAATGCCTCCTAGCAACATTGGAGTTATTGTTAAGGCGTGCGAAGAGACTAATCGGTGATCCAGATTTGGTTAAGTCTAAGCTACAAAGCCTGGAGCACTGGCGTAGGGTAGCCAGCCTTTCGGAATTTACAGGATATATTTTGGAGAGTGTGCGCGGAAATTACATGACTTGACACCTTTCTGCCATCAGACAACCTGACCTACTGCGAGTTTTCACCATTACATTGTTAACAGCTCTACGATCCGGATTAGGCGTTTCACCTCGTTGTTTATTCCACATACATCGAAGGACGAGGTCTTTCTATCCGATTATAATTTAGGTGTTTTCAAGGCTAGACTGAATAGGATCTTAATAAACTTAATCTTAGTGCCTAAAAAAGCCTTGAATGAGGTCACTTTGTTGATGGTTGACCAAGTAGTGAGTAACCTTCGTTTATTTATCTCTTTATTTCTTCCTGAAGTCACCACGGTGGTCCCAAATACACAATTGATGAAAAGAACAGGAATTTATGATAACTTCTACCATTATCACCCTCCCACAATGCAATGTTTGAGGTTGAACTCACTCATCGGAAATGTACCGAGAATAATCATAATAGCTAATCTTTCTACATTACCATACAATATGGTGCAGGACCGGTATGAGAACTGACGTCATCCAAAAGTCCCAATAAAAGATGAACTCTGAAGGTAAGCTTTTGTTTTATGATTGAGGATCAAGATAAGTTAGTGTATATCGTCGGCTTAAAGGTAAGGGGTCGCTAGAACGTGGACCTAACTGGTTCAGAAATAGACGCTAGTGAATGAATTCCAGAACCTGTGAATAAAGATATCGAATAAGATAAAATGTTTAGTAAAAGACAATCATACTCATTGCTTTGTTTCTGCACTATACTGTAAATTCAGATTTGACCGGGAATTCGGTGCTCAAACTACAATACAAACAATACTGATTTGGTGTACCTTCTTAAATTTTGTAAACAGGTATGTTAGTAAAAGGTAGCTAGAGTGAATACTGTGATAGGCTCTTAATAGACTTTTACTACGCTTCACCATCAACGATTGCCTCACTGCTTACCAAACACTAGCCTATATCACTTTTTTTTTGTCTGGAAGTACCTAATGGCCTGTGGTACCTTACCGAGTGGTACATACGTCGTGGTTTTAAACCCAAACAAGCACTTTACTTTGTGTAGTTTTTGAAATATGAACGTAAGGCTGAGACAATTTCCAACAAAAGCTTGGATGCTGTTGGACAGGGACCAGGAGCGAAGCCAAAAATCAGTCTTAAATATTCTTGACAAAGCTACTACCAAAAAGAACATTATACCTACTCTACTTTATTCCTCTACTTCATACACAAAAAATAAATATCTGAAAACCCGTGACAAACGAATATGTACATTTATATGATTAGCATTCGTCCGCCGTTTCGAGTGATTGACCCAAAACAATGCGGCTCTTAAGTCAGCATAGCGGAGTCGATGGCCACGCGGCCGTGTCTCTTTGTGAAGACATCTTTGTCGCAGATGTGATGACGTGGGCGACTGATAGTGGACTGTTGTGGGAGCAAGATGGCGTAGATAAAGACAAGAGTATACTGATAAACTTAGGAATTCTAAGCCAGTACGCAGAAAGTCAACGAATTAACCGTCTATAAAGAGATTGTAATATGTAATTTTTTTAAACTAATTTTAAAATAGCAATTTAGTGACAATGGGACGATTGCAGTAGTTCTAAAACATTTTAAAAATGACTAGAACCATCCAACAGCAGAATTGGGAGTCAATTTAGCTACACTTTTCTTGGACTGACCGACATTTGACTATTCAAAAGTGCCTGTAAATGGTCTATTTGAAATAAATGCTTTGATTTGATTTGATTTGATTCCTATTTTTGTTGGACCAAGACACACATTAACTAGTCATGTGCACTTCAGTGTATGGACTTCACGTATTGCACTCCTTAAATAGATCCGCATTAGAAGTCGTGATAGGATAGAGAAGGTAGTTAATCTTGATAGCTCACGACATTAGATACTTAAAGATGTAAATTACACTTTAAAGTGTTTTGTATATTTTACTGCGCAAAATATTCAAATGACGAACGTCCTTGAACTTCCCAAGCACATACTCGATCAAGCGTCCGCATTGGCCAAGTAGGCACGTTTCCAAAAATCCTCAGGAGTGGTGTAACAATCCACCATCCTGGCTCGCACCATCAATCAGGGCGAATGTGTAATCCGACGCTGTCAGGACTCGAAGTGCCGCTATCCGGCAACAGGCTTAATTTGAAGCTAAATATAGACGAGTGTGTGTCGTTATCTGATGAAGGTCTGCGATTACCGAAGAAAAGAAATAGTTTGTAGATGTTCGAGTGTTTACTTAAACCTAAATTAATTGTTGAAGTAAAACGTAGTGTTTATTTTCGAGAAGTGTTCTACAAATACTATTTTGTGATTCATACGTGTATGAGCTTAAGTTATTTGCAAAGATCGAAAGAATAAGTATTTTTAATTTTCTACACTTGTAACTAAGAGAAGTCGGTGAAGACAGAAGAGTTAGTTTAGATTTTATAATTATAACCTACATAATCCTGTTATTTCTCTTTCTGTTAAAGAAAACCGTGTCAAAATCCGTTGCCTGGTTTAAGAGAATTTAACGGATAAACAGGCAGATACAGAAAGTGAATGTTTAATACAAGAAGTTTTCATACAAACGCCAAAACGTCACAAAGCAACCAAAATGTCAGCTACCTGTCGGGTGAATTACATTTGTCCCCGTGCAAGGTCATATACTTGGCAACACAGAGAGAATACTAAACATCTACTGAGATCATCTTTTGACTCACAATTTCTTGCATTGCACTTTAAGTTTCAATAGATGGGTAGAAACTTCTTCTACAGTCATAGTTCACTATTCATCTTTCTATAATTAGCATTCATTTCTCTGGCATACCTGTTTGATTTTGTCTAGACACCAGGATAAACTTTTTGCGGTCATTACTATATCACTCTTTCAAATTCAGCAAGTGTCATATAAATTCGCGTCCTATTAAATTATAGTGTATTCTTAATTATGGTGTATCTTCATTCTAAATTACCTTACTTTGCGGTGCAAAGTAGCGAGTTATAACCATAGATATCCGTGGTTATAACCATAGATCGGGGTAGGTCTGTTTTATGTACTTGCCATAGGTTAGAATAATATGGATATTCCTCGAGTCTCGGGATTTGGATTTAAAGTACTAAATTTTATAGCGTGCTGTTGACGTAAAATTTACAACGTCGCATATCCTGCGCTTATTGGCTTACATAATTTATTTTCATACATATTGACAAAAAGAATGAAATTCAATTAAATCCCGTAGTATCAGCCGGAATCTCGTGGAATATCCATATTAACATCAATGTTTTCGGTCAATGAACCTAAATAGCCCTACCTATTCCGATCACTGGTTATAACTCATCAACTCGTCCTATATGCCTACGGCCCATATAGGACCACTCCCAAAAAATCGAAATAAATAATATTTTTATTATTTATCTCGTCCCACGTTTAATGTGTGGAACTGTTAACTTTATCAACGTTTGGTATAGTTATTGAAACAAGATAAAACCATTTTTTTATTTTTTGTTTTTAGGAGCTCTAATGCATTAAGTTTATCAGTATGTTTGTTCGTTTGTAGAACTCTAGAAACCAAACGCGTGGGCCGATTTTGATGATTCTTACGTCAATCGATTGGTATTTGTTTTTATGTTGTTTGTTTGTGAACTTTATGAGTGTCATTAATGACGAGACGATCAAAATTCAATATAGCAACAACCAAATAGCCATATTGTGAATATGAAAGTCGTTGAACAGGTCTTTGAAAATCATCTCCGGTTTTTTAAGTCATTTTTATTTTGAATTATCATTTAGTATATATAATGATTAAAGTCAGTTAGCAACATTTTCCTTTTTTTTCGTTCCCCAGCCTTCAAATACCTACCGTCTATGACAATAGGCTAGTTGCCGTAAAAAATGTAATTAGTCCGTCTTTACGTCACGCCGTGCTGCATTTTTTCGCACGGGATGACGTCACACATAATTTTAATGGGCTATATCTTTGTTTTTTGTTTAATCGAAAAAATAAAAAATACGTGTCCAATATTTTTTTATAATCTAAAATACGGATTATTTCGTCCCTGGAAACTACCCTATTACTTACAGACTACACTTACGTACAGATACTTCCAAAGCAATAACACTTGGTTTCACCTGTCGTTATTTTACGAACATTTATTTGACAGCAATCCCCTAGTGTTCTGCTAACTCGTATACATTATATTCAAAAAGTTCAGTGAGGTAGTAAAAAATGTCTGTGTGATGTTATAGTGCTATTTAGGTATCGGAATTACTCAGGTTCAAGCCAATTATTCAATGTATGGGTTGGATAAAAGAGTGGTCAAGACCAAAGAAAGAAAAAGTATAGAAATAAATAAGAAATTCGGGCATTAGGCCAAACCTTTAAAAGTGATTCTACGCAGAGATTCACAACAAAACTCTTGGGAGATTCTTGCTTGCTAGCTCGGCTCTTCTAGAGTCAGTCCACACTACACGATTTTGCGTTCGGCTCGTGCTTGGCTCGTGTAGCGTACATCATGTACATATACCTAGCCACCGAAAAATTATGAGATTGATATAAAATAACCTTGTACCGTGACAAGTGGAGACATCACGGGAGCCTCACTCGCCAACGAAAATGCGAAAACGACCAAGGAGGAGCAGGACCTTTTTCTGACTAAAAAACCCATCCCGTTCCTTCTAGCCTTCGTACCGGGGCTCGAGCGCCCTTTCGGATAACCCTGGCCCCAGTAGGCTTCGACCCGGCTGGGCCCCTGCTGTTGCTGACAACTCCTTGAGGCGCGCGGGAACAGTGCGCGCCGTCGACACCTTAGATGTCTGGTTTTATATTGGATCTTGTTTAGCAAACGTCTTCATCAAAGAGTTTTGCTATGACTACTTTTATTCGTATTTATTGATTTAGAATTTATAACGAAAAACGGTCTACTCATACATTAAATTACATTATCATCATCATCATTATATCAGCCGAAAGACGTCCACTGTTGGACATAGGCCTCCCCCAAGCGTCGCCACAATGACCGGTCCTATATGTCTAATTACAGTATTAACAGTTATTCGTTTTTATAACTCAGAAAATAAAACGATTCAGGTTAAAAAAAGGTTAAAACACTCGGCCCGTGTGATGTAGCCATGTTGTTTCAGCCGATAATAATAAATGATAAATAAATGTTTACCGTCTCAGCACCTAGACGGTACAATATACTAAATCTACATGTTTCACTTTACACATTTTGTTGATAAATGATAGCGTGTGGCAGATCGTTAGCACCTACGACCTGGGGGCATTCACACTTCGAACTTTCCATCAATATGCCTTGAAATCAAAGAAACCCGAATAATACGTCACTTTTAGCTCGTAGGGGTTTTTTTCTTTCTAACGAATTTAAAAATTCACTTAAAAATTTCGGTGTTAAAAATAAAAAACAAAGCTAGAACCACCGGCTTCTGAAATTGAAGTTATTTTGCCTTAGTTGTATCTTAGGTTCCGTACGTAAGGGTTTTCTGGATCACTTTGTTGTCTGCCTGTCTGGCCATCTGACAAGTCCTTGAAATAGGTAGGTCCAAAAATTAGGCTAGTACGAGTCGCATTTGCTAGGTTTTTTGTGTTTTGTCAAAATTGTGTGAACAAGTACAGCCTGTTATGAAACCTTCTAAAGCAAATACTGTATCCTTACTGTTATATAATTACAGTTTTGAGCCGTTTGGGGGGTCGAACCGCTTGGGCCATGGGTCCAGTAGGTACGCGTCTCCTTTTCAAAATAATTTCACTGATAGACACTTTGCGTGATCAGACTGGCTCATTCTTCAACGTGGCAATGCCAGTCGTCCGAGTTTTTTTAAATTATTGTTGTTGGAATATTCGCTTTTAACCACCATTTCACCTGATAGTAAGCGATGATGTGGTCGACGATGGAGCACGCTTGCCTAGAAGTAACCTATACACTTTTGGCATAAGGACCCCTAAGTTGTAACTATCAGGAAACAAACTCTGGCAGGGTATATTTCCAGATTTAAGCTATGTGGAGAAGTACTTTGACCCATGAGTATATTGTGTTATCGTATTATATGAGGGTACATTTCAGGGTTAATATAAATACTTAGTTTAGTTGATAAATAAGTTTCATAAATACATACCTAATATGGATTTAATAACTGTTACAAATCTGTAATAATAGAAACCTTCGCGTCGAATCCGCCCCGAGCTGTGTGGTCACGGGTTCAAATCCGAGGCGACTCTGATAGCGCCATCACGGTCACCAACATTATCAGTTATTTAGACTCACTCATTATAACAATACAAGGTTATCTTATTCGCCAATTAGAACTGGAATATAATTTCAGAAAACAGTCTCATTAATATATTTTTTTATCTATTATTATAAGTAATAATATAATTTAGTTGAATTTTAATTTTATACAATTCTTTTAATATCTGACTGACTAATATTACCTACTCGTATAATTACAGTGTATCGCAATTTAATTTAATTTTAATAGTTTCAATTTTGTGTAATTTAATTTATATGTTAATGATGCAAGTCTACCTAAAATGAGCCAGTTATTTGAAATAAATGAATAATAATAATTATCTCTTATACTAAATGATGTTTTTTTTTCTGCATGAGTATATGCCTTATAATGTTTCCACTCCTGGGACTTAGGCCAGCGTTTTTATGAGTATATATACGCTGGGACTCAGGCCTCTCTAGGAGAGAGAATGGGCCCTAATCCACCACGCGGGCCCAGTACGCATTGGTACTATACAATGCCTCCTAAATTTTTTTACCATTGCCCGTATTTTCAGCTTCCTATGCTCTGCCCATTCTGATGAGAGAGTGTGTCAGTGATAAAAAATGCGATATTTGGACTTCATTATCTCGTGAAGATTTGATCATGAGAAGGAATAAAATAGTCTAGCTCATATTGAAAGTGTGTAGGTTAAACTGATTTTAAGTTGTGAGGGCTCGAAAGTGGACCTAAAGTGTTGCCATTGCCGATATGTCGCCATTGTTCCAGGAACTTGGTATTTAATCTGTGGCTAACACACTTACGTATGTATATCTAAATTGCACATAAAAAGAGAGAAAGAATGTCAAATGTGGAGTGTTACTTCCAACCCCTGAACAACCAAGTCTTACACAAAAGTGTAAATAATGTAGAATATAATAAACTTTATAGTAAAAAACATACACAAATTGTCTTATCGCTTTGTAACAGCTTCCAATGCCTAACGTTTTATTAATTTCCCTTCTACTCTAGACCATGTCATCCTAAATCCCTCTAAGTAGTCTTAATATCCTTCAATCAATAGGCACTCTTCAATATTACCTCCAGCCGGTGAACGATGGGCCGTCGACAGGGCGCGCGGCGGCTGCGGGGCTGTCGAATTTAAATAATGGCTGACACGGGCGAGCTAATCACTGAGAGAGGATGTGTCTGTCTGGCGTAAGGTGTAGAAGGTAGGTTTTGTGATGAAGAAAGCCGAGTTTTGATAGTAGGAATTGGACAGGTAATTCCCTAAGCGTCTGATAAAATCTCTGATCCACCACTCTGTTAAGTCTACCCATTGATGTGGCCATATAAAAAGGAGACGAGTCAATAGAATGTTGTCTGCTGCCGGCCGACTATGAAAACAGATATGATAGCTACAATGATTACATAATGTGATAAGTGTGATACTAACTATCTATCTATCGACGTGGGCAGTCAAAACGGACATAAGTCAATAGCTCTATAAGCCAAAACCCACCATATTGTTGTCATGGCCTCGAACGACTAATAATTGAATGACCCAAAAATTATAGCACACAAAAGAACTTTTTTGGTTACTTGCAATTGAACCTATGGGACTCTCAAAGAGATGATCTGATGCCTAGCCTTCAGACTTCAGTTAAGAAGACATAAAAGCGGCAACTTAAAAAAAAAAATTGACAGGGAAAAATTATTTTATCCTTAGCACATTCTTTAAACGCTCGAATTAATAAAAAAAGATCCATGGCGCCTGCCCTCCAAACATTGGACCACAACTTAACACATGACAGGCGTCCCCAATCCATCAGGCCTCCACCATACTCAGTGAATGACAAATTGACAATCCTTCATGACTGTCAGTCTGTCATGAGACCTGTCGTAATCGAGATAAACTTAAATCCTACACGTTTCTCTGAACAACTAAGCTTAGTACAGATTTTTTTATAGGGATGAGGTATACATTGGAAGACTAGGTTATACTAGCGGCTTCGCCCGCGTGAAAGTAGTTTTCTCCATACTAACTTGAGACCCCCGTTTCATACTCTTAGGGGTTGAATTTTGGTAAACTGTGTCTCAGTGCTCGCCTATGTTATTAAAGCAAGCCTTGTGCAATATTTTGCCCTTACAATTCCCGTAGTTTCGACTGTGCTTTGATATGTCAGTCAGTCAGTTTCTCCTTTTATAAATGTGTAAAGTGTAGCTTTGAGTTTTCCCTTTTCGTTTACATTAAGTTGTATTAATGGCTTGTATATCACTTTTAAATACATGTATATGCGAACATACTTTCGTGAGTAACATTTTTATTTAAGAGTGACACTGGCAACCTTGCTATGTAAACGGAAATAAACAAACATACAAGTACTGATATAATTGAAATAAAATCAACGAAAACTAAATTGCATATGCGGGCTTTTAATCACAAATGAATTCATCTACAGTATTACATCACTGGCCAATTCAGAATCCATACAGGAATCACAGGAATAAATATAAAATCAAAAATTTGTACATGTGTGTATGACATACGTAAATCTGATTTGTATGAAATTTAGCACACGGGTACACCATGTTCTGGATGGATATAGAGTATCCATATTTGGATCTCGACAGTACGTTCCCTTGAGTTAATTTTCTACCTTCTAGCGGGTGAAGCCGCTCGTAGAAGCTAGTGTTTCAATAATCCTCGTCTACAAAATAAATAACTTTAAACAATTCGAGAAGACTACATAATGAGTTTCCAGCTAAAATGTTGTAAATTGCATTTTAATGGGAAGCCATAAATCACCCCACTTCCGGTTTTCCTCGATTTTATGTGACACAGACAAAAGGAAGTATTGTGCATTTTCCTCTTTGCGTGTGTGTCGCGACTGCACGTGCATGCTTCTTAAAACGATTTATCTGGTATTGATAAACTTTGTACGTTAGACTTGTAATGTAAACATACATTCTAAAATGTATTTTTATTTATTTATCAATTGCTTGGTAGCAAAACACAGTACACATAGCAACACACACACTCAGTAGACTACAGTATCATCATTTATCATTTCTCTATAAGTGGTGATTAATGATTAATTTGGCTGCCCTAATTTTAAAGCATCAAATTAGGGTGCTGATGGAATAACTAACGCAACAAACATAAAAAAGTAAACTAGGAACTAATTGCAATATGAAATTTTTAATCTTTCAATTTACTAACACTTATATGATAAGTTTTCTACTAACCATTGGATCAATGATATCTGAATGAATAAATTAATATAAAAAGAAAAGAACAGCTTTATTTATAATCTTTTTGAATGCTTCGCGCAAAGCACATCGTATCCGGTATATACACAAGTTACACTCAGAAAATACAATTATAGTATATACAATCAGAGAAAATGGGCAATATTATGATAAGTTATTATTCATACAGACGAATCCACAAATGCGTAATATTCTAGTCTTCGACTCCTCATATACCTACTGGTTTGCAAATAACATTTAAATAAACCATTTTCTTAGAAACATCGTAGCATAACACTAGGAAAACATACTAACGATATAAATAAGTATATTATACTTACCTCAGCTGCCTTCTTAGATAAATCCTTCAAGTCTTTCCATAACAAATCCCAAGAAAAAGTGATCAATTACCTGCAAAGAAAAACAAACTTTATTAGTAAGCAGTTAAAGTTCAGAGTAACGTATGGTTTTCTCGTACCACCATGTGCCAGGTAAGGCATTACGTCAGAATAAAAATATTATCATCTAGTATTTAATTATTGCAATGACACTGTTATGTTCATAATATCGGAGAATAAAGGAAAAGTTATAGCCCAAACATTCTATGTTTTCATAAATGTTAGGGTGTTGGAAAAGTCTACTTTATAAATTTTTCCATCCTAGTATAAACTGTATCCCACGACTGGGCAAAAGCCTCCAACTTCTTCTTCCAAACCTCAGTGCGATCTCTGGCCAAGTTTGACGAGCAAACGTGCCCAGCACACCTTCAAGGCTACTTTTCATCTAATCTAATGTAAGTATAAAATTTTGGTGTAACCATTGACTTATATTCTAGTGAGGTGTAACAGTGTTTGTAACAAAACTCCTTCGAAACACTTTGATCGTATTTTATGGAATATTGTGCGTCTGTGATTAGCTCGTAGGCTATGTCTTGTACCCATAGTTGATAAGTCTACTATCACGCAGGCGAAACCGCTTGCAGCAGCTAGTAAGCTTGTTGTTTTATTTGTTTGTTTGCTCATTTTTTTTGCTTAATACAGGTAGACAGATGTTGCAGATTAATATAGAGAACGCTGCATTATTAACTAAGAAGGCGTGCAAATATTGTGCTTATTACGGTTAATATAATTATATACATAACTATTAACATTTCAAAATGAAAAAAGAAACATATATGTAAAATTAAACAAATCTAGAATAATAAATGTCAAAGAATATTGCCAGATAAAATATGTCATAAACTTAACTGTTGATACCATAACCCCTTAAAATAGAGCTATCAATAAAATAAATGTTCAAAGTCAAGGATTTATAATAATTTTATCCAATAAACAATCTAATTTTCCAATCAAGCCCACATTCAAATTAGCCTTTACTCAAACAAGCACAAATTAAACTATAATCAAATATAATGCAACAAGATAGAAGCTAATAATCTGGCAACATTAACGTCCATTGTGGAAGGAGTCCGCTAAATCCTCTTACGTTCCTCTCCTTTGTTGTGGCATAATAGCGGCTTTGCTGCCATCCCCCGAGTGGGCGAGCGTGAATATATTGTGTTATTGTTGGACCGAATGTGTTAGTGGCTAGTTTGGGAAAACAAAATACTTGCATGTAGGGTAGTTCTGCATTGCGAGCGATTCGGAGAAAATGCGGTAATAAGGTAAAACAGCTGTTTTCTATATTCATAGACTAGTGCCGGAATTTAAGCTAACATCATAGGTAGCACACCTAAATTTCTGGAACCGTATAAATAGGTTGAATACATTTTGGTTTATACTTAAACTTTATTTTCGGCCAAGAGGTAAACTGATACATAGTTATTTTCTGAGAATCACTACGACCATATCAAACTAAACAAATACTAAGTGCACTCATCAAAATCAATAAAACATAAACTAACAACTACATCTCGTATTTTCTTCGGTTTATACGCATTAGTGTCTCCAGGTCTTTTTAATTTCACCTGTCACAGATCTGCTAAACGTAATTAATTCAGAAAAAGCAGTTCTATTGTATTCAGTTTCATAAATCTCGACATAATATTTCTGCGTCTTTGAAAAATAAATCTAGTCTATTGTAGAAAAGCTAAAAAAGAAATAACAGGTTATTAGAGATACATATACTTCCAGGTGATAAAATAAAACTAAACAGAATAATGTTCTTCCTATCGTCACGAACATATTACCCATAAATATTATCTCGACCATGTCTAGACGTGACTGCAAGCCGATACAACTAGAGACTTAAAGGAAAAATGCAGGTTGTACAGCCTTGGGTAGCAAGGTTGATTCTTTGTTTGTGATGAGGAAACTGTCAGATGACTGGGCCTGAGTTCCGTGTCTGACGCCTCTTGAGATAACTGGGTAATCTCTCCAATTGATAGAGATTATTGTGCAAGCATGCGGGCAGGAATGTATTGTGCAGTTGTGCTATTGTGTTCAAGTAGTATCGTAGATCCGGAGCCTAGCCTTTTGGACTCCGGGATTATTCGAAACAGTGACCGCAATCCTGGATCTCAAAGAGCTGCCGCAGGAACACGGGTAGGTTTCAGTCAGCCGCTCTCACCACCTATAAATTATTTGATGATATCTCACCATCAAAAAGACTTTATTTGTGTAATTTATTTTAACATGCTATGAAAACGTCGAAGAACATGTTACATCCACCGTCACACACTGTGACTGCGGTGGATTACAGCCGCATTTTTCCCTCAGAGAGGAGGTCTGGGTCCTATCAGTGAGAGAGACAGTGAGTGTGAGTTTTTTTGGTAGGAAATTACCCAAAAACTTCTCGCGCTCTAGAATGGATGAGAGGCCATGTCAGACTTTTACTGATAAAAACCCGCCTGTGTCCTTTAGTAGCCCTTTGCATTCCGGGACCACAGAATCCCGGTTCTATTTCAAAAAATCACTGTGGCTCTGCTGGGCACCTCCAGTTTTGCTGACAGTTTTTGAGGCGCCTGGGAAAACTATGACTAATGGCTTTATTATGTGCCAGTATGTTGAAGTTGGGGAGGCTTAGGCTGGTAACCGTCCTACAGATGACGAATAGATCACAGTGTCGTAGGTCATGAATTACACGACACATCACACCAAACAATCAACAATTTGAGTGACATCTGTGATCCCATTGTTATTGATCCGGCATTTGAATGCAATCTGAACGCATTGTATGATGGAAAACATTTTGTTGTTTTGATGTTCGAGGCGCATGAGATGGTATAATACGAGCATGTCATTGTTTGTGAGCCTTTGATATTAAGTAGGTTATGGAGATTACGAAGCGGGTGACAATAATAACACAGGACGTAACAAAACATTACGTTTTGTATACCCTGAATGGTTATACAATTGCCGAAACGGATCTTGAGCGTTCGGCGACAGAGTGGGGATCGCTTTGCGCATTCCATACATTGGCGAGCCAATCGTCTTCGTTGTTAGATACATGCAGCAACGCAGGGAACGAATCATCATGCAGCATCGCAGGAGTGACGTCTATGACACGATGGCGCGGCGATCCAATCACTGACACTCCCCGCCCCCGCGTCCCACTTCTCACTACTAAAGAGACCGAATATTTGACTTCTGCGCAACTTGAAGCCAGCGCTCAAGATCCGTGACGGTAGTTATACACCTACGTTCCACCTTTAGGTCACCTGCAGGCTAGATTATTGCCATCAATGGGGTACAAGTCAAGACTTTGGACTATCAAACACGGTCACAAATTTCAGATAAAAAAACTCAGTAGCAGTTTTTCCGGCTCGAGAATAAAACCAGGGGGCATTTTCATGACGTGGAGGGATAGAACTTATTCACTGTACATAGCTGCATCCCATTAACAGTTTAGTTTAGGTCGTGGATCGCGTTAAGAGTTCGTGGTAGGGACTCTGGATCTCATTATCTTCGCAGCGATTGCGGCCACTAGACCTTAATAACAAGCGTATGAATGTGTTGTATTCACATGGTGTATCATTATCACCATCCTTTAATGTTCCCACTGCTGGGACTCAGGCCTTCTCTCTAGGAAAGGGAATTGGCCGTAATCCACCACACGGGCCCAGTGCGGATTGGACAAGAAAAGACAATTTTTTCATGTTTTTATGCACCTGCCATATTCTTATAGAGGTTTCTTTGCGTGATCGAATAAAAAATGAAGATATCCGCAGGAAAACTAAGGTTGCCGACATAGCACAAAGAATTGCCAAACTTAAGTGCCAATGGGCAGGGCACATTGCTCGCAGAACAAATGGCCGTTGGGGCCGAAAGGTTCTGGAGTGGCGACCGCGTACCGGAAGACGCAGCATTGGAAGGCCTCCTACAAGGTGGATCGATGACCTGGTGAAGGTAGCGGGAAACCGATGGATTCGGGACGCACAGGAACGTTCGATGTGGCGACGCTTGGGGGAGGCCAATGTCCAACAGTGGACGTGTATCGGCTGTAATTATGACCTGCCATATTGTCTCTGCACTAACCTCGGTTGACTGGTAGAGAATGCCTAAGACATTAAGTCCGCATTTGTACTTTTTGTTGCATGAAGATTAAATAAATAAGACTGTATAACATTATTTTGTCGCTTATGGCCAAGATGATCCTTCGATACTAACTGGGCCGCATAGATTACAAAGTGTGTGATATATATATATAATAACAGATAGATAGATAGATAATAACATAATGAAACTGTATTCTATGGTAAGAATGTGTTACACGCAAGGTAACTTTATAATAGGGAACTACTATGTAAGCAAACCTGTTTCTACAATTGTCTACTTATCAATTGTTATCAATGAAGGTTTTACTTTACAATATAATTAAAACTAAAGGACAATACTTGGTTTAAATCTAAATATTTATAGTTGTATGGTGTAGGTACGTGATTCCTTGGGATTGGTCATATTTTTTTAAGTACTGTTTTCCCATACTAGGAATAGGTAGTCCTATATCATAGGTGCACTCACAAACTTGTAAACTCATATAATAATAATAATAAGCTTATTTAATCTCGTTAGGCAATTGGATCAAGGGCTTGAACCAGAAAGCAGTACTCCTTGACACGGTGCGTATTGTCCGGAGGTTCCTCTCTCAGGAACCCTGACCACCGGTAGCTTGGACCCTGTTCCCGATGCCATCCCTTTTTTTTTAAGAAATATTTAAAAATTTAATTAATATGTGTAAATATAAATAAATGAAATAATACTATTAATAATAAATTATAGAAATTCAAGAATATAATTATATTCAAGAAACACAGACCCTAAAGGACTATCTATAGTTCATACAAATATTTGTTCCGTGTGGGAATCGAAACCGCAACACCCAGCGCAGTAGCCGATCGCTCAACCACCGCGTCAACCGTGCCGTCAAAAGAGTTTATTTCTTTTGTTATGCTTGACGAAATAGGATGAATGAGGTTTACGAATGAACTTGAGAAATTAAAATGTCTGATCGATGACTTTTTGAAATATCTTCATCATCATCACCATCATTATTTCAGGTGACAGACGTCCACTGCTGGACATAGGCCTCCCTCAAGTGGCGCCATAACGAAAGGTCCTATGCGTCTCGCATCCATCGCATTCTTGCGACTCTCACCAGGTCAACCATCTTGTGTGATCTACACTAATATTATGAAGAAGTAAAGTTTGTTTGTTTTTTTGTTTGTAATCTCTAAAAGTACTGGTCAGATTGCAAAAAAATTTTCACCGATTCTTTTCGTGTCGATGCTCTCAAACTATACTTCTTCTGACCAATATTTGGCAACCTGTACAGCTCTATTGTTGGCCTCGTCTAAATCCTAAAAACTGCAGGTCGATAGAAAGTTACATTGTTCCTAAGTTACATAGGCTAAATTTTCTGTACGCGGGCGAAACCGCGGGCTTAACCAAGTTGGAAATAAAGATTTGAATTTAACTGCGTTTCTTAAGTCTTACATTTGCACTACTTTGTGCAATGTGTAGCTACACGTTACCCTCGCTCTGTAACCCGTCCGCGCCGAGCAGCGAGCAAGCGCCGACACATCCGGGTCGTGCGACGCCTTCCAATGGCGGCAGGCGGGGGTTAACACCCGATACTGCTCAACCTGCTCCCGGTGAGCTGGGTGTCGATAGTGTGGAGATAAGGCAGCACAGGTTAAGTGTTATCGAGAAGGTTTAGAGGTAAGTGCATTTTGTTAGCTTAGGATAGTTTTTATTTATGTTTTCTTTTCGCTTTTCGTCACAAAATAAACAATTTGGTTTATATAGACGACGGCTTATCCTTATTGTCTTGCCCAAATAATAATTAATTTGTGCTTGGTGCAGCATGTCTTCTTCTTTCACATTCCTTTTCCGATTATAGAGTCTTCTGGCCATTGTTATTTTATGGTCTACATACATTTCATCACATTTTTGGTTCGGGGCTGCGGAATTTTTGAAAAGAATCACGGCGGCCCTGGAACGCAATTTACTACTTAGCAACACGGCAGGATTTTAGTCATCAAAGGACTGACACTCCCCCTCTATTTGAGGATTTCCCTCAAAGATTAAAACGCGTGTTTGGTCTAAGACAAATCCACAGAACGACGAATGACATTCATTTAAATTCTACTTCTCCTAAAATAAAATAACACACGATTCAACAAGCTATAACAAAACGGACATGCTAAAAATCCAGCTTTATATTACAAACATTAAACACGGCATTCCGGACGCTGTGAACTGCGGACGGAAAGTACGGGCGCGTCAGGGCGTCCGGACGAGTTGCGCTAATGTGTCGGACGGGTGTTGAGATACTTGATAACGGTTATGTGCTGGAACACAAGGTTTCAGTGACGAGCTTAAGAGATGGCAGGGCATCCGCCAAAGGCCTCCCAGATGACACTTTTGAATATTTCTGCAGCCCTATCTTAAAAAACTCTAGGTAGTAGCTCAGTACACTACATCATACACTACAGAAGTCAATCTCACGTATGCACTTCACTTTTTATACCTATACTCTTAGGTCACGCTAGTGTCAGCGCATTGCTCCGAACTGTACGAGTGCAACCGGGCGATTGAGCCGAGATATCGTGTCCGTGAGCGGTGTCTAAGTGTGCGTTGCTCAAGTGCGCTTTTTATGTAGATTGTCTTCTGTACCTATCTATTTTGTGACTAAAGAAAGTAAAAATTACTAACCTACCAATTTGCCTAAAAAAATAATGAGACAATATGACCAACTCCATATAATTTAAGTAGTAAGTACTTCACTAATGATGTAGATATGACAAAGTACTCTAGTACTAAGGACCAAATTTATAAGTGTCCTCATACCAACCTCAGACCATTAACTTAGGTCTAAAAAGGTATCATTCTTATGAACCTTAACTCAACAAATAATACTTATGTAAATATTGTACGTCGTTCGTAATAATAAGTAATTAATCTTGTCTATTCAGCCGCCGTAATTACAAGATGGAGATAGGCCCACAATATGGCTTGCTTCGTGATTTATATCTGTGTGTGAACAAGTAAAACATGAGGTCTTATTGTGATGGAATATGGAAGATTTTCTTGTAATTATTGTTCATTAGTACAATAACTAAGTACTCTGTGGTTGTAGTCTTCTTCCATTGCTTGATGGAGTCAGGTTATAAAAGCCATTGTTTGGTTCATCAGGTTATAAAAGCCATTGCTAAAATTGCTAACACGGGGTCCTGCATTCAATTACCGGCTGAAATTTCTCTGGAGCAACTTGGAGTCCATATTTGGGCTGTATCTCTTATTCCATCTTCATGAAACTTAAAATATAACGTGTGAAATCTGACTTAATCTTTGGGGAATATAGGTAATTCCCATAACCTAGTATTTTGTTGATCAATACCAATAGTTGTCACACCAGGGCTGCGGGATTAAGATTGCGAAGATCTCTCGCATTCGGCCCTGGTTCAAGCATGGTATGAGGGTAGAGGAAATGGGAGGTGGTCCCCTCTAAGTAAAGGAAAGGAGCAAAGGAAGCGGCTGAAGTTGTGAGGCGGAGACAAGCCTCACGCCCTTCCCCTGGCTTTGGGAATCGCAAAACGACTACCGATCATGGTTTGCGGTTTGCGGACGGCGAGCTATGGGATGGGCGTGAGGCTTGTCTCCACCTCACAATTTCAGCCGCTTCCTTTGCTTCAGTTCACCATCCAGCTGTCTGGTAAGGATCAAGCCAGGATCAACGACGCGTTGTGGTCCAAGTGCACCTCAAAGAGATGTCAGCGAATTTGTAACGGTTGACGGCTGCCAGGGCTGCGGGTTATTTAAACGACCTAATTGCAGCCCTCGCAATAAAAGCCAACTGAAGAAAACACTGTGGGTTTTACTCAATAAAAGTCTGACACTCCCTTCAGCTCCATCCAGAGCGAAAGGGTAAAAGACTTCGAAATTGTTCGAAAAAGTCATTGTTCGAAAAAGTCACCGTGGCCCTGGATCATTTAAGGGAACACAGAGTTTTTGTTACAAACTCACAATGCAACCGCCTCCACCCCGATTACGAAGAAGTATTTCATAATTTTCCACCCTTAAAAAACACCACATGCGACATCATTCATCATTAACAAACAACATTCTAGAAACTCTTGTATAATCACAATTTAGAGTAACACGTATTTACTTAATCACTTTTACTCGACCAATGAGTTATCTAAGCACTTTCTAGAGCCCTGTTCGGTACGAATATGAGTTTAACTGGATTTTTTCGATCGATGCGTGTGCGCAGCGGAAGCCGGTCCACTCTTCCGTGGCGCGTTTTCCGGTGGAGTCGATCGAGCACGGCGTGTGGCATACGTAAGTATTGATACTGTTTATTTGTAATCTACGAGTAAACGAGCAGGTATGTTGATGCTGAGGCTATGTTTGACTGAATCTTTGCAAACAATTAACATCAAAGCTATCTGATTTCAATTCTGAGAAGATCTGTTTTTAGCATATCGATGCCAAATAGTTCAAAACTGTCTCGCCCAAAATTCAGTTATGCGGACTTAATAACACGTTTATTTGTCCTAGATTCTTTGTGTGAACAAAGATTCTGATTCTGTCATATTCATTACTCTTCAAAAGTACTGTCAATTATGAGGACATCTATAAGCCTAGAGCACGGGCGCAGAGTAGCCAGTTTTTCGATATTTTACAGGATTCATTTTGGAGAGTGTGCGTGGGAAATGTATGACTTTATTCTGCCATCTCCTTCCTACCATCGAACAGCCTGAAATACGGCGAGTATACCTATACTCTAACATTGTTGAAACCTCTACGGTCCGGACTAAGAAGCATTTAGCCTCGTCATTTATGCCGCGTACATCGAAGGACTGGAGCAATTTACCTGTGGCGGTCTTCGCGTACGATTATAATTTGGGTATCTTCAAGGATAGAGTGGATAGGCTCTTAAGAAACTAGTGCGCCTCAACATCCAAGATTTCATCACTGCTTACCATCAGGTGTTAGTATCAATCAAAAACAAAAACATCTGAGACGTGTGTCTCTCCATATCTATATTAATATTTATTTATATTTATTTGTAATTATATTATAAAATAATTAAGTATATCAATAATATTTAAATAAGTACTACCAAGTAAATATTACCAGCTTGTGACATTGGCAAGTGTCGGGTCACTGTCCCTACCTGTAGGTCAAAAGTGAACGTTCAATGAAACCCACGTAGAAGTGAAACAGTCGTGCTTGCAGATCATATCACCAGACTATTACACTAATGGCTTAAATCGAACTTTAATATTATTCTCATGAAAATCACCGGCCATTTTTCTTAGTCTGGACAAGCATTTATTTTGGTGGTCTAAGCGTTATTAGGATTTTATTTGTTTTATCAATTTAGGATTCTTGCTGATTTTGCAGAATATACCTACGATTTTAGGGTTCCGTATCCAAAAGGTAAAAAATAGACCCTATTGCTAAGACTCCGCTGTCCATATGTATGTCACCAGGTATCTCATAAACCGAGATAGCTAGACAGCTGAAATTTTCAAAAATGATATATTTCAGTCGCCGCTATAACAACAAATACTAAAAAAAGATTCTTTAAATATTTATGTGAGGTTCCCATATAACAAACGTGATTTTTTTGCCGTATTTTGCTACGGACGGTATGGTATCTTTAGTGGACGAGTCCAACTCGCACTTGGCCGGTTTTTCATTCTTCAAACAGCCAATTTTAGTAATTGGAGTTTTGTTAGGTTAACTTAGACCGAACAGAAGTTATAAATGAAAATATTTTTAGTTGTGAAAATATTACTTGAAATACCCGTCATAGAAAATAATGTAGAAAATAAAGATGGTTCAGACTCTCATTTAAATTCCTAAGATCTTTAAAAAAGCAAATAAAAAGATTAAAAAAACAAAAGACCCACCACTAAACCAAAATTCAAATCGTGCGTCCCTTTCATCAAAAGTTTCGCCCAAAAGACTTTGTAACAAAGGAATTTGTAATTTTCGTGAAGCCAGTGCTCTTGTTTGTACATTAAAAAAGCGATTTTGCCCAAATTAATTCGCTCGGACCCTATCGTATGGATAAGCATGCATCGATGGTCAAAGCTCCGGAGGGTCCAGTGCCACTCGCAGAGGACTCGACCCTCAGAGAAGCTCTCCAACTGAAGGATCTATACTTAATGGTTGTTTTGCATTTTTGTTTTAATGATGAAACTCTGATGAGGAGACCAAAAGGCAGGTATTCAAACAAGAGCAATTCAATTGAATTCAAAATATTTTGTTTCACATAAGCCTACATGGGTTCTTATTAGACTTGCAACGAATATTCGGTTACTATTCGGTATTCGGCCTATTCGGCTGCTTTTATAATATTCGGCCGAATACCGAATATCTACATATTATTCGGCTGAATGCCGAATACTTAAGTAATATATTTTGTTATAGGGAGATAATAGGCAAAATGAAAAAAAAAATCCATTCATTACGTATATATTCATATTTTCATTTCTCTTATAATCATTTAGTCATTGGTACATAACACAGGTACATAAAAATCTTCTGAAAAAATAAGGATTCTATTTATTTAAATTATTGTCGTAATCAAAATTTAGAAGGATAAGGTTCTCATTTCTTTTATAATCATTTGTTAAGTAGTCATTGGTACATAAAACAGGTACATAATTTAATCATCTTCTGTATTAGATAAGTTAAGAATTTTTCTATGCATTTAAATTATTTTCATAATTAAAATTTAGAAGGGGAAGGTTATGGTGCAGAAAGACTAATTTTTCTGCATTTTTAGGAAGTAGTTTACTGCTAAAAACCAGCCGAATACTTTTGCCTAATATTCGGCTATTCGGTCAAGGGGCTCGCCGAATATTCAGTTTTCAGTATACTGCCGAATATACTATTCGTTGCAAGTCTAGTTCCTATGTCAGAAGCTAGTGCACGGTGCCAAGGTAAGTTTGAGAATAGGTTGTGGCCTATTTTTTACCGTCCTAGACCTAGTATGAAGTTTGGACCACAAGACCATTTTTTTACAGTTTTATTCGCTTCAAGTTCTATGTGTTTAGATCCTAAGATCAAGACCTAGACCATGACGTTTAAAGTAAGATTGTTTTAATCTTGTTTCAGTGTGGGTAAGAGACAGAACTATACAGGTTGTCTAGCGCCATCTCTTACCCACACCGAAACAAGATTAAAACAATCTTACTTTGAACATTATGGTAACCCCGCTAGTGTCTAAACTGTTATTACAACTTCCAAATAAGTAGACACCTATAATCGCAATTATCTTGGACACCCCGCTATCAATCGCTCCGCACCCCGTCCGGCTGGAGCCACCGAAGTGAACACAGTGTACCTTACATCTTACATAAAATCCATTGCAGATTAGTTTTATATTTCGGCTGAAAACTGATGTTTAATATTAGTAATTCATTACATGATTAGTATAAGAGATAAAGAAAGATAAATACTAACAGAACGTCTTTCAGTTTGACCCTGGGTTAAATATCTAGCCAATAATCAAACGACCAAAGCTACAGAAATAGCCCAAAGAATCACCAAACTTAAGTGGCAGTGGGGGGTTAATAGGGACGAAAGGTTCTGGAATGGCAACCAGACGCAGCGTTGGAAGCTATCCCGGTTCAGGGAGTTTCGGGAATCCGATGGATGTGAGACGTACATGACCGGTCATTACGGCGACACTTAGGGGAGGCCATTTTCCAACAGTGGACGTCTTTCGGCTGAAATGTTGATGATGATGATGACCCAAACGACTAGAGTTATTGGAATCAAGTTGCTAAGGGAAATTATATTACCTGTAGCTATTTTTTGAGGTCGGAATGTCATCAAATAACTTCTCCCAGTCTGGGAGAGCGAGAGGGAGTATTAGACTATACTGACTAATCAAAAACCACTCGTGTTTGTTCATTAGTCCTTTACTGGGACGAGTTACCCCTTTAAATAATCTCCCAGGAAAACTATTTAGTTTTGCTTCAACTATTAATGCCGATCCTGCACAAAAAATCCTTTTCCAAACAGTATGATCAAGTCTCTCTAAAAAGTTAAACGACTTCGGTAATTATTAGGGTAAAATGAAATCTGATGTAGCCAACACTGGTTCAATAATCAAGGTTGATTAAGAGATCTTGATCATTGTTTACTAATAGAATACTTTACTAAAAAAACCTTATAAAAAGTATCGAATACCTATACGTATTTTTTAAGACAACTAAAATTCGTTTTGCCAACAACAGATTTTTTAGTTCCTTCTAGAATTACCAACTCATTTGACTTTTTAGACAGACTATAACAAGTCTATACTGCGCAACACACATCCCCTATAATTATGTATGTATACATGTATTTATGTATGTATTATGTTGCATATGTATGTATCTGTGTATCTATCAATTATAATAAAAATAAATAATTATAATTAATTTTAATGCTTATTGCTGAACTTATGACAACCCCATATCATGTTCTGACAATTACTGTATATTATAGGTTGCCTGGAAGAGATCGCGGAATAAGGCCGCCCATTGTACGTGTTTTAGATATAAGTTTTTCTTTGTTATGTTATAATAATGTAATAATATTCCACAACTATCACACAAAGCCGCCTAGTCTCAAGCTAAGCAGAGCTTGTGTTATGAGTACAAGATAACTGATAAACTTACTTATATATTTCTAAATACATACATATTATAGATAAATTACACCCAGACACAGAACAAATCATCGTGCTCATCACACAAACATTTGTCCTGGGTGGGAATCGAACCCACGACCTCCGGCATAGCAGTCAGGGCTACTAACCACTAGACCAACAGTCCAGTCAAATGTTTGTATGTAACTACAATAAAGTATATAATAAATAAATAAATCCCCAAGCTGCAACATCTTCTCCACATCTTAAGCGTAACGGCACATCTCAGGCAATACGGCTAGGTGCACACTAGTCAGCAACATTTCATTACACACTGTTCGTTGCCAAATTGCTCCGCTCAGTGGCGCCTAGTAATTGCTGTTATCGGCCGGTGTGTACTTGGGTTAAAATCGCTTCGCTGGTATTGGCTCGGCCGTGTGTAAGGGCTTTACCGCCGTCCAAGAGCCAGGTAAGCTGGGTTGATTGATTAAATGGATTAATCAATGAATTGTTCGGGGAGGTATTATTATGGTGTGTGTTGGTACCTACCTATTCGGGTTATTTTAGATACTTTTATATGTGGTTATGTGTGATTGAATATCTGATGGACATGGAAAAAATATTATTGAAAGGAACTTTGAAAAAAAAAAAACGTAAGTACCTAAATAGTTTTTTTTTTTGTATTATGGATAGGCTCGCGTTTGACCACTATCACACCTGATGGTAAGTGATGATCCGACAATGGAGCACGATTGCCTATAAGCAACCTCTTCATATTCACTCTTGAGTAGAGTGCGGAAATGTTTATCGAACATCATCACTTGAATGGCTGCCTACCCTCAACGGAATAACCAGCATGAACACGCCCAATCAACCATGTAAAACTATGTAACACTCTCGTAAACATAAAACACCCACTCATCGCATTTTCTAAGAAAATCGCGCAGATTTCCACTCTTGCGCATATTAATGCTAGACACGTGTGCAAACGCAATATTAATTATTAATTCGTCATTAATTATGATGGTACGACGCAACTATTTCTTGTATATGATTGCTATGCAAATTTTATAGAGAAATCATGAGGTAGGTAGGTATGACTTCCTGAATCTTCATTGAAATCTACAATGTTTTGATGCAAGATATTCATTCAATCGCTTCCTGACCGTCGAGACAAAACGCGACAACCAAGTTTCTACAGCAGTCATTTTGCAGAATGTTTATAGACACTACATTTTAAAGAGCTCCCACACAACACTGCGATAGGACGCCACAACGCAGAATCCTACGATGCACATTACGAAAGCATCGGTTCAGGTGATTAAAGTGCGATGCAATTTTTTTTTTTTTCGATGGGAAATATCATCTTATGACAACCCCCGCTCTTGGGCGGAGCGGGAGATAGTGTCAGACTCTTACTGACTAAAAAACCCATCCCGTTCCTTCAAGCCTTCATACCGGGGCTCTAGCGCCCTTTCGGATAACCCTGGCCCCAGTAGGCTTCGACCCGGCTGGGCCCCTGCTGTTGCTGACAGCTCCTTGAGGCGCGTGGGAACAGCGCGCGCCGTCGACGACTTGGGCTTGGTCCGGACTGTTACCGGACGGCCGGACAGTGAGCTACCCATTGCTCACTGTCCGAAGTGCGGTGCGATGCGATGAAGTTGTCGCAATGCGAGATCACAAATGTAAGATAAATTCGAGTAAATGACGGCATTACTGAATGCCAACAGAGTTTTAAGGCGTTTCTTTTCATCAAGCATTGCGTTGGTTTGCATGAACCAACAGACTTTTAAACCATGCTCACGTTTACGAAAAACGAGCGGGAAGGGCCCTCTTAATACTGGACACTGAAATACAAAAGATGATTTAATTTGCAGTCTTTTGCGAAACTACATATTTTCTAACGATATTGAATGTACAGGAACATAATTTAATTGCTGAAGGTAGCCCGTGTGATTGGGCCATTCAGTTCCCTTCAAAATGGTTGAGCTGAGTGGAGCTGATAAACGCGTCGTGCTTGAGACTGGTCATCTCTTAGCTGACAGTAGCTTATTTCAATTTCTATTTTTTTTTTCATTATTTAGCTACATTGTACTCTCATAATAGAAGCGACAAGAGATATGTAACCAAGATTTATGTAACTCATAATATGAATTAAAAATATGTTCATGGAATTTCTTCCATGTTCTTTCTTCTCCATAGAGATCTACGCTTTGGAACGTGCAATTTAGCTTCACTTGTTTGACCGACCGATATTTTGACAATTCAAAAGTACCTGTAACTGGTTTATTTGAAATAAACGTTGCTATTTCTGCTGTTTTTTTTTTTCAAAAGTAAGAAAACAACAAAGTATTCACGTCTGTTTATTTTTTTCCAAATTACTTCTACTATGGAACTAACTTCATTTTCTTTTTTTATCTTATGTGATTACAGTGAGTGTGACTGTGTGCCAAATAAAATATCTTTTCTTTGTTTCTTTCAAATAAAATTCTAAAAAACTGTAAGTATCAAAAACTTCCAAGTTAAATAATTCTAAATCGCACTTGGCTGCTGTAGCTAGCTCAGTAAGCGTTGCCCGGTGTTCAGCTGAAATAACAAGCAAATACAGGAGCAACACAAACCGTGCGCAAACGTTAGTGGACAGCCGGCACGTTCCGGCGCTTGTTGTGGACACTGAGCACACTGGGAACTGGGACAGGACAACACTTATAAAACACCAACTATTCCTACTTCGAATCACCAGAACTTATGATGATAGTTTGATGAACTGATTAATGCCAAATGAGCCTGTTAAGATCATCGCAAGTAGATTGCATCTCATGCTACAAGGCAATGCTGCTAAAGAAACCAAGAAATTTGGATTTCAGGGAAAACACTTTCACAAAGTCATGTAATATTCTTAACTATCGTTACAAATCTTTAACATTTTCGGCATTCCTCTAATTTGACGTGCATTTTTATACACTTTAAACCTTCCTCAACCATCACTCTGTCTATTGGAGAAAACCACATGAAAATCAAGTTAGTAGTTTTGGACAGACGTGATGAGAGACTATATTAGGATATAAGTCAATGGTTTTATTATTTTATAAGAACAAAATAGAGAAGTGCTGTTAGAGGCTATCATCAATGCAATACTGAAAAATTAATAAATTCTTTACCATTTTCCTTAACTGAGGTTCCTAAGTTGCTAATCTTCAGGCAAAACAGATAACCTGTTTTTGAATCATCTATTTTAAATTTGTCAGTGCATAGTTATCAAATAACAAACCCAGTCAAATAACTCCAAATCGTAAAAAAATAGAAAGCCATTATTTTTCCCAACAAAACCTAATCAAAAGTCCATCGTATCCAGTCCATCGGGCGACTATCCACTGATAAAAAGACTAACGCAATCAATGAATACCGTCCGGCCGCCGGCCGCCGGCAGGGTAACGAAGTGTACGGCGCAGCGGCACGACGTCCGGACCGGTCCGGTTCAATGCCGGTGAACCCGATCATTTTTCATAACAATTTTAATAAAGGAAAAGAGCTATATGTATAATTATGAATATTTTATTTAACTAGAGTGTTTTAGCTAAGTTTTTTTCAAGTAACAAGGAGCAGCGATGTACTTTTGCGGCCACAGAGAAAAACAAATGACTAACTAAATACTGAAATTATAAAAATATGCTATTCCTTTGTTTTGACTCCTGTATAACGATAATCAACTTCAAATTTCTAAAGTTAAGTGATTTATTGACAGTCTCATGTCTTAAGTAGAGATATATTTACTAGCATACCTCTGACAACCCCCTTCGAATTATTTGGTTCTTCTACTTCTACTTCATCCAAAGGTTATTTGGTAGTCGCCGCTGTCAGCGATAAAACCGCCATTGAACCTAGGGCTAATTTGAAGCTAAGGCGATTCGCAAGTCAGTGTCGTAGCTAGACGGAAAGGGGCCCCGTATCAAAAATTTACAGAAATATATTTTTTTAGGATTCAATACTTAATTTCGTACCTACCTAAAATGGCAAAAACGTAATCCGTAAAGGATCACTTTGTTGTTTGTGTTTTTCCAACCAAACTAAGGTTTACAACCTGCTAAAAACATATTGACAACAAGGTATTCAAATCTCAAGGTTGTAAGAGGTTATATCGAAACTGCCAACACAATTAACATAACAATAATTGATTATTTATTCGCATACGTAACAGCCAGATGTCCCAGCGACAATACCTCGCTGACTTGTTTCGACTATTCGCATGCGTGAGTCATTCCTACATGTGTCGCTTAGTTTTATTTACAGGGTCAGTAGGTATTTAGGTCATGAAATGTATATAATCCGTCAGTAAATACTTCAACTCTTCATTAAGACAGGCGCGACGTAAAAATAAAACAACGATTTTCCATAAAACTTGATCTAATCCGTAGAACAAAGCAATATAATGATGAAACTACTGAATTTATGAAATTAGCCTAGAAAATTTCCTAAAAATTGGTCGAGTCGTTTCGTTTTCAAGAAATTCGCCTAAATACACGTCACTTTTACCCGACTACGGCAAAGCTAAAGGAGGGTAATGATTTAATATTATTACAAATTCTGTTGTCGCATTATCGCCATGTGCGTCTCCGAAAGCCTTTAATGACCTTTGTGGTAACCATAATTATGGCAATATCCCTTGGTTTTTAAGAAAGTGAAGGGAGAGAAAATAATTTACAAACCCTAAAAATAATACCAACAAAAACATTCAAAGGAAACCCCTGCAAACGTCACACAAATATAACATCCCTCCACATGTCGAATTCACTGACGGACAATTCAACAAAATGACAACCCCGCATGAAAATAATTGTCGCCAATGAAAACCTGGGAAAAGCTGCGCGGCAGACAAACAGACCAATTACGCAAGGTAAACGGAACGCGAGGGCTTGAAGCGGCTGCAGGCGGCTGATAAGTGTAATGCGCTACATTTGCAGCCGCTGCATTCAAGTTCTGCTTATTAAATAACTACTGTATTTATTATGGGGATAAGTGCGGCTGTTGCGGCCGGAACGGTTGATAGTTGAGTAGGATTCTTATTGATTACCTTAAATGCAGCGATACACATACTTGTAGCTAGTACGTAAGTATGCAAGTAACTTGAATGCCGTAGTGACATAGCTACACCAATCAGAACTTGTTGTTCACCGGCGTCTACTTGTACTACTTGCGTGCTTTTGTACTAGGTACAGGTAAATGTATCGCTGCCTTTAATTTATAGACCTTCACCGTGACTGAAACATTTAAATTAATAGTTATGCTAGGACTGACCACTTATAATATATTTTTTTTTTTACAAAAATTACGTTGGAATTTCACTTTTAAGTTGCGAAGAATAGACAATCAAATCAATGACCAATGTCTCAACCTTAGAGCTACCACTTCCGTTCTGTGCCATCGTACTCCAATCCAGCCTAGTTAACTACATTAGTTGAAATTGGCATAGAACTAACAGTATCTTAAGTAATAAAACAATGACGTCCTAGAACCGACTTACACTTTGAAAGATCAAGCTATTGCCCTACCTTTACTCACAGCAGTAACTCAACAAAGCCAACATACTTTTAGTTACCATAACTTCACTCGGTGCATCTAAAAAGAGTCTATCGCAGCTAAAACAGCCTCATTAGATCAAATCTGTATTTTTCCGCTCGACAATCCACTTCATCATGCCAAAAAATTACAGTAATCGGCATGCTATTCACAGGCTCATAGCCATATCTCAACGACAATGTGAACAATAATTTCATGAAATAACCCCGTAATAACCGAGCGCAGCCAGCGCATTGTCATTGTCTATGGATAGCCGTTTCCCATGGAGTGTCCCAATAGCGACAGTTTGCGTCCACACAATGGTTTCGACATTTTGTGCACAAATGAAAACGTTTTCAACGGTTCTCGTTAAGTGAGTGTTAATTTAATTTTCGAGTTGCTTTTTTTACAATTATTGTGTTTTTTTTTGTTATTTATAAAAAAAACAAAGGCATGGGAGTATTACAACACCAACTTTTAAAATCCTGGCTGCTACTGATTAATTAGCTAATTAGCTGAGGAAAAGCTTGTAGCACCTTTCTTAAGGCGGGAAATCATTTCATGATTTTTTCCACTTGTGTCATTAATTTGCCCTTTGCGTTCTAAGACCACAGGTTTCCTTCTCAGAAAACGCCCGCGGCCCTCCTAAGGCCTAACCCAGGAATTGATTCCAGGACTTCACTCTCAGTAGTATAGCTCGCCACGACGATGCCAACAAGAAGTAGCAGGACCTATTCTTCTCTCATCTCATCTTTCTAAACATTATCATAGCTCCACTTCCAGACTGCTCATTTATCTTTGTTTTTAGTTTCTCACGAAATATCCCTCCACAAAAAATTTTCAGGTGTTCAAAGTATAGAAACATTTAAGCATTCAAATTTTTTATTCATACAATAATAACAATGTCTTACTTCCTACTTCTCAGAGAGTTACAAATCTCTGACTCATCAACAAAAGTGCACACCCATCCGAATCGCGACCGTGACAATACGTGCCGCAAACTAGGTCGACCTCAACGTTACATTTGCTGATGTTATAACTCCTGCAGTTTATAAACAAATGCATGTTTTAAAATAATCTGCATTGTATGTATTTTTGTTTAAATTACTTGAAGCAGTTCGGTTACCGCCGTTACCGGTCACAAAGTACGAAACAGTTTATTTTGCTTCGACTCGAAACAATGTGTGTCGAATTTGTGTTAGATACGGCTGAAATATCAGTACTTGCTGTGTTTTATAGAACCACTTCTTGGATTTCCCTAAAACACTATAGAAACTCGATGTTAATATAGTTTCTTGATACTGTTCTCTTATCTATATGTATAAAATAGAAGGAGAAACTGACTGACTGACATGACAACGAACAGCCGATACTATTGGGACCAGGAACGTGAAACTTTGCACAAAGCTTCGTCTTATGACGTAGGCGAGCTCTAAGGTTTTGCAAAAGTCACGCCCTAAAGGAATAAAACGAGAGTCCGAAATTAGTATGGAGAAGCCTACTTTCATGCGAGCAAAGCCACAGGCAGAAGCTAGCACTTTTTAATACTGTAACATGGAAATTTGTATTAATAATTTTTTTTAAGAGTTCTTTTCTATAGAAAATGACCAATTACAACTATTCACTAGTTTCACTAACATTTCATAAATGAGTACATAATTGTAACGAAAATGTGTAAATATTTTGAAGAGCTTTGAACGATAGATCTTATCTTCATACCTCATCTCGACTAAGAATTGATAACTTTTGTGGAACAGCAATCTTTAATCCGTCCGCCTTCCACAAGTAATAATAGAATTCTAAAAATATGATCTAAGTTAAGAGCAGGGACGATATGATAGCTAGCTATACGTCGTGATGCAGACCCCAATTAACTTAGGATAAGGGTCGGAGGACGACGATATTAAGATCAATCTTAGTGTCGACTTTAAAGAGCCACTGCCCATAAAAAATCCAAGGTCTCCAAGTGTCCTTAATCTTTTAAATCTTAAATACAAACAGCTCATAAACGTCGTTAGTTTGTTATCAGTTGTCACCGCATGCCCCAGTTCCCCCGCTGTTGGCTGCGCATCTCACGCCTCGCTAGAAACACTGACGCGGCTTAACTAACTACTGCCATTTATTACTTGAAACTAAATTATATGGCTAAGGATAAATGCTTATTGTTTTACGCCATATCTGTTCTTTTATTTCTACAAGTACATCTTTTGGCTGATGGATTTGGCAGCGAAAAAATGGATGCTCCTAACTGTTATTTCTTATAAAATTATTTGTCTTTGTTACATTTGACGATTATCTCGTCTGATGGTATGTGACGGTTTAGCCGATAATGCTTTGAGAAGTTGGGAGTGAGCACTTTCTATTTGTCCAGCTGGTGTGAAGAAAAAAAGGAGAGATTTGTCAGCATCATGTGATGCTGATGAGTTTTTTGTTGTCCAAAGAGTTTTCTTTTTTATACTGTATAAAAATGTTAAAAAGATTCTTAGTCACCAAATATTCAAAGATATTGTGACAAAGAAATTTTTGTTTTTAGCGTTCTGTACTACGTTGACCAAAACTCAAACTAATAAGTTAACGAAAAAAAGATATGGCCGTTTATGTCGCAATTATAAACGTATAGGTATTTTGACGTCAAAATATAAACGTATGTTTTGACACTCAAGGGAACCAAAATTCTAGAGAACTTCGCGTTGACCCAGAACCCCACACTCAAGTATTGAAATAAATCTGAAAATAGGTATTTTTTGTTTAGTCACAAAAAAAAAATGCGGTTTGGAAAAAAATTCGAGACTAATCAGGTATTGAACTTTTTACATAGACCGTAAGTTTGTACGGAACTCTCAGGGCGCGAGTCCAACTCGCACTGGCCCAGTTTTTAAAGTTAGACTAAAAAATAGCTATTTTATCTAGAAAAAATCCAGTAACGTAGCAGCTAATGTTGTGATACTGGCATCGTGGCAATAGCCCTACACACAATGGTCGGTTGACAATGATCCGTGCATTAGCGGTGCCGGGCCGTGCCAGGCAGCGCGCGCGCCGCTCGTAGGGCTGCCCGGGCCACCAGCTGCTACGTACGATAATAAACATTGTATAAATGACGTGAGATATTTACAGGCTATCAAAGGTGGGAAAATGATTGTGTGTAATGATTTAGTTAGTGTCTCTGAGATAGTTTTTATTTTTATTTAATACTGGCTTTTGCTCGCGGTTTCGCCCGCTTACATAAAATATAGCCTATGCCACTCAGGGGTAAAGCAGCTTTCTATCGGTGAAAAAATTTCAGCAAGCGGACCAGTACTTCCAGAGATTACCTCCTACAAACAAAAAAAAAACAAACTTTACCTCTTTTTTATATTTAATTATTTCCTTAGCCTAGAATGTCATTTTTTTTTTTTATTTTTTTTTTTTTTTTTTTTTTTATATTAATGATAGGCTTGCGTTTGACCACTATCTCACCTGATGGTAAGCGATGATGTGGTCATTTTGGTAAATGTTTATTACGCCTGGAAAGACTCGAACAAATAAGTAAATAAGAAGATGTTTTGAGATAAATTAATAACATAAGTTTTTTATCTTAAAAAAATAATGTCGAAAGTAAAATTATGAGAGTCCTACATTTTGTAAATTGTACAGGACTTTAAAAAAAACATGAATGATTGAAGTTAAGCTGAAAATAGCATTTTTGAACATAAAGAACCATTCAGTCGAATTGAGAACTTAATTTAAACCCTTTTTTTTTAAGTGTTTAAAAATTACAAAGGTTACTATGTTTTGTGGTTTTAGATATTTGTATATCTCACAACATAATACACATCAGGTATTTACTTATAATAAGAAACTCTGGATACTATAGTTCGTAAGAAATGAGCCTCCCTTCTCCAAAAGCTTTCTAAGAAACTGACTTAACCAACTCCCTAGCATCACATCAGCCCGTTATTTGTAACTACTCTGTAACCGGTACTGATAACATCTTCAATTTGTAAAATTTTAATTAAGTAAATTACTGAATTCAAGCGATTAACAGCCCTATTAGAACGGAGGCCGTTTTAAAAACACAACACAAGTACCTAGTTGCGTTGTTTCTTTAGAAAAAATAACCCGCGCCATTCAAACCGACATGACACTTGGATACACAAATACTGTTTAATGCCTTGATCACACGTACCGAGTAAACGGGCGAGACAGTACTCTCGGCCGAATACTCGGTCCGTGTAAACACAGCGCCGAGTGCTCGGCCTACCATTTATTTCTACAACTCGCTTACATCACTGTCTCGGCCGAGCAACATTTTACAGTCTCGCCCTTTTACTCGGTACGTGTGATCAAGGCATCAATGTTTTTTTTTTTTCAGGTGCGAAATCGTCAAATGACTTCTCTCACTCTATGGTGACTAAAACCCACCTGTGTCTTTCAGTTGCCCTTTGTATACCAGAGCCACGGTCCCAGTTTCACATATTCCCACAGCCCTAGCAGGCATCAGTCCTACTGGGCCCCTTTAGTTTTGATGACACCTCTGACGTTACTTCGAATATGATGGACGGCAAACTGGCAACCGAGACGAATATAACCTATATCATACATCAGTGTTTACTGTGTTTAGTATATAATATGCGAAATCTGAAACACATATGTATATCTGTTATTTTTATATAAAGAATCTATTTACAAAATTTCATGTCTGTATCATGAAAAATCACAAAGTTATAAACTTGTTATGTCAGCAAAAATACATAGTCACCAGGTCATCCAGGCGATTGAGTGGTTGTTTTGCAACTGCACCCGACTATTTGATGGCGCCTAATAGGTACCCGCTATGACCTTCTATGACCTGTGCTGTATTTTTGTCGGTGGTATCCAGCTTGTGACCTTTCTAAATGTTTTTGGGAAATTATATAACTATTGGAATCCATTCAGTTACTGATTCTGAACAAATTAAATTCATGTTTCGCATAAACTAAAAATAGTGTGGTATATTGACACTTGTACGCATAAATAAATATAGTATGAATGGCAAACGCAATTATACCGCTGTGTGGAACATGTTGAGTAGGCCAGTAGGTTCTATTTGTATTGTACAAACCTTTCAAAGTGAATTAGGGCAATTTATTGAAACTCGACACTTGTGCATACAAATGTAAGACAGTTTACTTTCAAAGTACGAAGTCAGGGGTAATCTCAAGGCTTAGGTTACCCTTGAGATTCAAAGTTCAACAATATTTTATTTCACGCTAGCTTTTGCCCGTGGCTTCGCTCGCCTACATAAAATATAGCCATTATACTATAATACTATATATACTATAGCCACCCAGGAATAAAGCTACTTTCTATCGGTGAAAAAATTTTGCAATCGGACCAGACTTCCAGAGATTTCCTCCTACAAACAAAAAAAAAATAAACTTTACCTCTTTATAATATAAGTGTAGATAGGCCTAAAGCAAGTTTACTTGTTGCGACAGTTCTGCTAAGATCGTAAGAGGAGTTCCGTTTCATATCTCCGAAGTACATTATCAGATAATAACAATATTTCTATGGGAACCATTCGGCCATCAGAAATCGGTGAACATACATAAAAAGTACATATATGGTAAACTAGGCATACATGACAGGAATTCGTGCCCCAATCGGTAACGTGCCCCACTTACAAAACTAAGAAACGCATTTAAAACTAGGTGTTTATTTCGAACCGATCTGGTTACTTTATAAAAATGACGGCGATGTAAACTAAACAACGCCAGTTTAACTGACCTTGTATAATTTATGTAATTTTAAATGCGTGTCTAAGTTTAGTAAGTGTGCCACGTTACCGACTGGGGCACGAATGCCTGGTTTACCCTACAAGTTATAGAAACGAACCGTTTTCAAGGAATCGCTTACATTGGCTCCCTCTTTCCTATAGTCGGTCTGTTAGATCACTCGATACTATATCCATTTCATATTTAGGTTCACGTCAGTGAACAAAGTAACGAGCAGACCGAAGTGAACTGCATAATCGTGATAGGTTAAACTATTTTCTAATTGGCCCGATCATACTTGTTATTCAAAAGTTATAATAACTACCTCTGATATAACTTTAGTATTGAACATAGTTCACTTTGGGCAGCAAGCTCATCGTATTTGCAATAGATACGTTAATTGGTGAGCACTAGACTGGACTGTTCGTTATAAAGTTACAAACTAATTGATATCTTTATCTTGTGAAACAATAGCTTTGCATATTAAACACACCGAAAGATAAAAACATGCATGTATTCCCTAAAAGGTAACTTATGTGACTGAGCGCAAGTTACATTGCTCGCAAAACAGATGGTCGATGGAGACGACAGGTTCTGGAGTGGCGACCGCGTACTGGAAAAGGCAGCGTTGGAGAGGGTTGCTTGAATCGGCGAATCTTAGGAGAGGACTATGTCCAACATATTGAGAAATTCCCAAAGGAGAAATTAACACTTCGCCCGAACCGGGTTTCGATATCAAGACTTTATGCTTCACTGTAGTGTTGGAAGCTGCTAGGTCACGAGCTTTTAAAGCGATCCATTTGATGAGCTAAACTAAACTGTGAACAATGTAGGGTGTATTAGCTATACAGCCTACATCAAAAGAGTGTTCATGGAGTTTCTTGAACGTTCTTCTCCATAGAGATCTACGCTTTGGAAAGTGCAATTTAGCTATCCTTTTTTGGATTGACTGACATTTGACTATTCAAAAGTGCCTGTAAAGGGTGTATTTGAAATAAATGCTTTTGATTTGATCGCACGACTAGCTTTTTAACAGGTCTTGGCGAAGCAGTCGAAACTATAGCCAGCCTATGCCCAGCCTATGTACTTTTTGTTGCATAAAGGCTAAATAAATAAATAAAGCTAAATGTTTACAACACTTCGGAATCGTTTTTTGGCCAATAATTCCAGTATATATTACTATGTAAATGTTAAAATACCAGTTGGTACCTAATAATTCAGCTCGCGTGGAATTTTAATAAGCAACGATTAAACACAAATCATGCAATATAACCCCACGGTTTAAACTGCCATTTACATGATTGATTGGATTAATATTATTATCTGTTTCAGTTGATTTTGTATCTGATATCTAGTTTTGTGCATGCTATGAACGGAAATGCGCACACTTTATGAAGTTGTATTATTCTCTTTGCACTACTAATTAAATGTTGATGAACCATTGTTGTTTACCATTAAGTTGCACCTATCATGTTATATTTCTGCATCACCCTAAGGTCGACTGGTCGAAAATGCCTAAGGCATTAAGTCCGCCTTTGTACACTGATTCTTACTACTGCATTAAGTTTTAATAAATAAGAAGAAGAACGCAATATAGTGAGGAATAAATTGGATTAAAAATTAAATGGAATAAAAGAGGACGAAAGAAGAGAACTCTCCGACTCCAAGTAAACTGGGGGCCGGATTGATACAGACTTACTGCAACCCTAGAACGCAATGGTCAGATGCCTAACACTCCCTCTCGATCCACCTAAAGCGGGATAAGTTATTTGATGATCCTCCTAACACTAATAAAAAGAAGTTCAAGAAGACAAGCCTACCTTAAGAGTGAGTCAGGATCGAAGCCTTTTGAGGCCATGGGTTAAGTAGAAATTAATCCACGGGCCCTCGAACGGAACGCAAGAAAGGAACAAAAGAGTGAGTTTTAACCAGAAAAAGTCTGACATCACCCTGCCGCTCCGCCTAAGGGCGGTAGATGTCATTAAATGATTTCTCACCTAAAAAAGGAAAATATTATTACAACAGAAAATTCTCACTTATCTATAGAATCTTTATTTATAGTTTCAACAAATCACAATAGACGTCTTCTCTTGACCTAGATTCCTGTTATGAAAAGCTATAATTAATATTTACAGGTCCACGACCATCCTTGAATAGCAGTATTTATTTTCTTCATTATCTGATTAAAACAACAAATAATAACAGACTCCAGAGGAAATTAATAGTATTCATTATTTATAATAGAAAAACGTGAGCATTATCTTTTAGACTAACAATATAAGATACTCTGATATTATTGTTTTCTTTATCGTTAAAAACAATCATGATTTAATTAAAATCATTGATTATTGTAGTTTTAGGAAATTACGCAATGACTTCTAAGGTGTCACCATGAATGTAGAAGAATTCTTCAATAGGTAATATCTGTATGTATTTTCTGGGGGAGTCATGGAGCCGGTCTGCCAAATTCTGCCTTCTTTTTTAGATAGGAAATCTTCTAATGACATCTCCTGCCCTTGAGCGGAACAAGAGAGCGTGTCAGACTTTTACTGACTAAAACCTACTCCTGTTCTTTCCTTGCCTTCGTTTCAGGGCTCCGGGGTTCTCTTTCGGATCACCCGTGGTCCCAGTAAGCCTCGACCCTGCTGGGCCCCTTCTGCTTGGCTTTAAACAAGCGACGTACGACTCCTAAGTTGGGGCCGATACCACCGGGCTACTACTGCTCACTATTACAGGTTTTTTTTTTTATATGATACCAGTAAGGCAACAGGATCCTGTACCGCTTAGCAAAAATAAAAACAAGAAAACAATTCACGACGGTTTTTTAATCGTAGTTGTCCCACTAATATTCGCCTCACGACAATCTAGTGTGGTTAACAGCAGTCTGTAATTACGTTTCAAGTGGCCAGCACCAGCCAGCATGGCCCATTATGTACACGTGGCCTAACACATGATCAAAACCTCATAAGTACAGCATGAGGGCTCTATAAATCATTCTACGTCTTACCACAACGCCCCATCGCGGTATATAGCCATGCTAATCACGTGTAACTGCCATAACTAATACATAGAAGTATATAATGTATGTATTGGTGTATTTGTTGTACATAAATGTAGCGCTACCAAGGTTGCCAGTGACTTAGCTACAGGTGCGGAGAAAAAGAAACTAGTTTGTTTTTTGTTAAATACTTTCGTCGTAACGATGACTTAGCGATAATAGCGACAATTTTTTGCTACTCCTATAAATCTAGTAACTTTTTAATTAGATGTCTGGTAGAAATACTGTATTACTTAACAAGAATTTTAGAACTAAATCTTATCTCAACAACCTTCTGCATTGAAATATTCTTACTTTCACACGCAAAATATTGTTTTATTTTTTTTTACAAAAAAAACACTAAAAAGTGCAAAATAACTGATAACCATTTCGGAAGTCAGTGGTATCGGTTCGGTTTAGAGGTTATTTAACAATGACTTCCGAATTGTTTTCTTATTAAAGTCAGTTGTATTTTTTTATATTTTTTTTTTATATTTGTTTGTTGTGGAATTCTGTTGCTTAGTTAACGTAGAGAGCCCTGATCCCATAAGTTTAATCTTAGCTTGGGTGTCAGAGGTGATTAACTGTGTGTTGATTTACAATTTTCTACATGTATGAATTGCAAACTTTACTGTACTGCACAATTGTAAACCTGGAAATAAAGATTTATTATTATTATTATACTCCATTTTACGATTTTAATTTTTGCATGTAAGAGCCCTAAACGACTCTAGGACATAATTGGAATACAAACGTTGTGACCAATCTTGACCACTACATATTTAAAGAACTGCACCGTTCCGCCGACGTACGGGAGCTACAACGTTTTAAATAATTCATCGACACGCTTTGTGAACACACTATATAATATACATGGTATTTAGAGGAGGTATTTCGAGATTAAGGAAGTCAAAAGGTGTTGTATCTTTATACTTATAAGTCTTTCGTCGGCCACATCATCGCTTACCATCAGGGGAGATAGTGGGCAAACGTGAGCCTACCTAAAATAAAAACTTATTTTATAAATCTGAAGAATATTGGTTTGTTTGAAGGTGCTTATCTTAGGAACTACTGGTTCAAATTGATTTTTTTTTGTTCTGGATAGATCTATCGAGGATGAACTATAGGCTAATATAATACCGCGTTACCACCCACGGGAGCGCAGCAGTATCCAAAAACGTGAGTAAAACCACGGAAAAGCCTTAGATAACAAGTGGCCACTCTGAAATGTGATGTCACCGCAAACTTATCATATTTAAAAGAGGCTAATGTACACTGTCTTGTGTCTTGCACCGACAAAGGTTAAAATCGGCTGTAAATTTTCTTTCTATTTACTATCTCAACTTTCAAGAATCCTGGTGAAATAATCTGCTACAAAATTAATTTTCCTGGTGGAAAATCAGGCTTTCAACGTGGCTAAGGCTTTAAATACGTGGTAGTGGACTTCCCTCTCCTAGAGATAGTGGACTGAAGTCATGTAATATAATTTGACTTTATACAGACGCTGCGTGGTCTAACTGAACTACATAAACTCTATATTCTTGTTAACCTAACGGCACGGCCGCCTATCGTGACTAAACAAATAACAATAAGCATCCATTTATTCCACGAGTGTTCCTAAAACATGCGCAAGAGTTTCTCTAGCCTCACGCGCTGCGCTGCGCCCGCGCCTGCGTGTCAGAGGTCGACTAACAGTTCTTTAATTCGCTATAATATTGCGCCGCTAACGCTCGGTAATATCGTAATGACGGACTGGCGTGTACTTGTGTAGTTCGTAAGTAGCTCGCAAATGGCTCTGGATTTTGTTTTGTTATACTAACCTGATGCAGGTTCGCAAATCCTAATAAGTGGCTTCCTTCTTATTAATATCGATTGCCCTTTATCGAGCAATAAACAAATGATTCTAAACATCACCACATCTGACGTTATTATGACGTAGGTAAAGCCTATTCAATTAATAACGAGTCGAGAGACGGTTCCTAGGCACTGTTGTTCACACGAAGTTCAAATATCAAGAGAGCTCTTTGGGTCTTGATCACTTTTTTAGTCGGACTCACTGTAAACGTCATGTGTGCATGACGTTTACAGTTTGGACTCTGGTCAAAGCGTGTACATGTCACATGATGGTCACATGATGCTTCGTCTCGTTATCAAACTGGCTGATTTGTACATTTTACAGAACAGATGAATGACCTATGAGATAAACATCGATTCCATCACTAGGGATCACGAAAGTCGCCTGTAAAAAATAAAAGGGCATATTTTTATAAGAACATACAATAAACATGGTTCGGTAAATAGCAGACTGTATAGTTGCAGACAATCGTTGTTAGCTATAATGGTTTCATGGCTACAACCGGAGTCGACGCGCTTGGTAGGAGGAAGTTTGGTTAACACTATATTCCACAGGTCAGTGTGTTGCAGAAACAAAGGAAGCTGTGCAATCTTTAATTAAATCTACAGTCGGCTAACAATATCTTTTCTATTATATACAGAGGAGAAACCTTATGAGGTAGGCGATAGAGATAAATCTTATGTTGCTTCTTTTTCATGCCTAAAAACTACAATTACTTACCACTACAGCACCACCTCCGCGCGCTTCAGGGAGTTTTCAGCAACCGCAGGGTCGAAGCCTACGGGGGCCAAGGGTCTGTTCAAGGCTCGGCCCCGGTATGAAAGGCAACGAAGGAACGGAGTGTGGTTTTTTAGAAAGTAAAAGTCTGACACTATCTCTCGCTCCGCACAAGGACGGGGGATGTCATCTGGATGACACACTGTTTTACTCACAGAAAAAAAAACTACAGTACCACTGCATTACCAACAGTAATTAAAAGACATACTTTCAGTCCTTCATCTTCGTCCATGATTTGACTGCTGGCCCTCCATCTCCTCTTTGGCTTGCTATCCATAATTTTGTGTCAAAATGCAAATGCCTGTCATATTCCAGATACAAGCATCATCAAGAAATATTTTAGAAATATTGACAAAACCATTCCTCAACCGATACCCTTGAAAGAGTGCGCGATTTCTTTCCTTTTCATATTTCAATGGCGCGGAAGTTTTCTGAATCAATCTAAATCATTGTATAAGGTTTCTCGGTAATATTCAACTCCTACGCAAGTTCGAGGCAACAATGGCGGCCCACTGAGCCAGTTTTTTCAATGAGCGAAGTTTTTTCCATCAATCACCCCTTTCAAAGTTAAATTAGTCTGGCGCACTAAGTGTCGAACTATTAACTATGGGGCTGCCAGCTCCTAACTTGGGTTATCTACGGTTGTGCGCCCGTGTCGTTATCGAGATTTACGATAATCCTATACGGGTGATGGAGTTGAAGAGAGGAACTCTAATTTAGAAGATTTAGGTGAGATTAGAAGAAGCTTACGTTGACACTGTCCAGATGCCTAATGAAAGTCTCTCATCTATTTTATAAAAGAATGTCTTCGTGCCGGAAATTTCATCAGTCTTTGGTCTTTGTGTATGTAGTTTAGCAAAAACTATATTTCTAATTGTGTATATTTCTCGATTGCGTGGTGGATAACGGCCCATTCCCTCTCCTAGAGAGAAGGCCTTAGTCCCAGCAGTGGGAACATTGAAATGTTCATTATGCCTGTATGCCATATTTTTCGATTAAGATTTCAAATTCATCGCCATTTAGCTATACTCAAAGGTTTACGATGGTTTCTTCGTGAGAAAGCATCGTCTAGGGATTTCAATTACTACAATGTAGATTTAAATGAACTGAGGTCAAATTCGATATACCAGTTAGCAGTAAATATCTACTCTCTCCTTCATGAAAACTTGGAGATACTAGAACATGCCTCTTGACTGGTACCCGCAGTGACATACAGGCTTTAGAGGTGAACAAGGTTAGTAACAGGTATGCCAATTTAATTTGATTCTGCGTTTTGACTTCGGCGGTTTCTTATGAGTTTCTCAAAAGAGCATGATGGTGGTATATTTTACCACTTAATCTCTGAGATTTTGTAGTTTGTGAATCTCTGTGTAAGACTCTACTTTCAAAACCGCATCTTGATTCTTCTGTGTAAATTAATATTTATAATAAAAATACGGATATTGTAGCATGTAGGTACATTATTTTACAGAACAAATGATATGGCACTTGTAATAATAAGTTTATAATTAATAACGTTAGAGACACTACTAAGTATCTACTCTCGGGAAAAACACATGTATGGGCAAATCACGACTCACGACGTTAAAATACGATGCCAATACATCCTAAGTAGCTACAGTCGTGGCCAGTTCTAATAAACCAGGTCGAAAACTGATTTGCAACAGTTCCGTATACCGTCTAACATATTAACATACAGAACATTTAGCAGCCACGAGCCACGAAGGATACACACAAACTTAACCCCATGCCCTTGAAAGCCACCACAGCCATGGTTACTATACCGACTGCCGACGATTTTCCACCATACCCAGCGATGCATGCGAGTCAATGACCTACTCTGACAACACTTTCATTTCACCTCCCAACCATTGCTGACTACATTCGCATGACAAACAACTCTGCTCATTCCCACCCGTCAACGGACGTGGAACATAGTGATGTTTCAATTATAAAAGTGTGCGATGGAGGTGGGGAGTGCGGTGACATTCTTTTCGCCCGCGCATCGGCAAGCGGTCGTCGTCCATCGCGAGGCTGTTTTTTGACATTGACAATGCACTGATAATGTTGGGTTTTATTGTATTTTTATGGTGGCTCAAGGTTGTTCCTGCACGGCGCACGCATGTGCAATAAAAACGCGGTGTGGTTTGTGAAAAATTTAATAATGGTAATTTTATTGCATTTTTTTGCTATAATAAATAAAAAGTTTAGAGAAAAATCAAAGACTTTAGACGATCTAAAAGACCGAGCCCAAAATACTTATTTTCGGCAGTTGTGTTTACCAATCAGAAGTTGAATACGCACGATTGCGCATAGCCCAAGACACGTTTCTAACGGCACAATTGGACGATTAGGGCAAAAAATTATGATATAATTATTGTCAAAAAATTCATCCTAAACCGCGAGCTTCTTCAAACACTTGCTTTCAAAGAACAACACACATCCATCAAATATGACAGCTTATCATTAAGTCTTTCACCGATCACTGAACTTTATAGTAGAAACTTATTAATTCCATGCCGATCACCAATATGTTGGACGCACGCGATTGGCTGGAGGCGGCGTAACCGCATGTGCTAATCACAACTTTTCAATTAATTGCCAACAACACGCTTCCTGTTATGCAAGAGTTTCATGAAACAAACCAATTGAATTCAGTGAACCGGCCGCTAATCGCTGAAAAAACTCCGACGAGATTTTTATTGTGCCGGTGAAGTGAAAGTAAATTTGGACGGCGGAAAACTTTTGTTATAAGAATGCTTTGTTTCCTTAAAACTCACGCTGTCAAATTCTAGAAAACGTTATTTTAATTAAGTAAAAACATACAATGAACTTAGAGCCCCATTGTAAACTGTTCTAAGTTAGCCATATGTTCTTCAATTTTTTGCAAGGTTTTTTCTAGATGTGAAGAAAAAAAACTGTAAAATATTGAATGATGTAGTCACGAATTGACGACAAAAAACCTGAATTGGATCCTTCGAATTGAAATCCTTATTTTTATTACCAACCAAAACCTTGTGGCGATTCCAACAACGTATTCCAGAGTTTTCTGGCAACCATTTCTGTTTTGTTAGTCTAACGTAAGACGTAAGACTTAAAACTTACTGCTAAATGTCGGATAAGCACAAATTGGCTAGCAAATCCAAAAAATAGTGGACAGCCTACAGCCGGGTATGCTCAACAGCACGTCAGAATAACGAATAAACTTCAAAAATCATCCTTACTCCCATGATATAAAGAAGCTTCCAAACTCAAACTGTACCATGGATGGCCAGTCGACTGTACTACTTGGCCTAGCGGTTAAGCAAGTTCAAGGCGAATGCTTGCCAAACTGGTTCTACTCTCCCTCCCTTTCTCTCACTCGAAGAAAGAGCGAGAGGGCACATGTTTAGATACCACTTTAGAATGTTTTGAACTAACTCGTAGTAATTCGATGTAAAATCTTCAGTATCTTGGACCGGTCCGTACAAAGTTTGTGGAAATTAATTGGTCTTATAGTGACAGATAGACTCACATTGAATTGAAGCTGACAAGTTGAGATGGAAACTATTGTTGGTAATAGTTTAAGCTTCTGAATGATAGTAACTTCTACCTTCTAAAACGAGAGTTTACTCCTTAAGGGTTAAGCTAAGGAAAACGAAAGATTTATAAACAGGAAGAGGAAGTTTATAAATCAATTGATTCATTATCTTTGTCCCAGTGGAATCGTCAACGAACGGGCTCAAAAATTTCATTTACAATGAGAAGGTGAACCCCTAGATAATGTCAAGCTTTTCCATGTTGCAGATAATTTAGTCTATCGATAGGAGTTGGAGTTTTGAGATCTATACATTTTAAAATATTTAAAAAAAATACATCAATGTCCAAGCTTGGCCTTCAGGGCTCCAAAGAAAAGAACATTACGAGAAGTGCCGCTTACTGAATCAAGACGGGATTCTCTTGATTAGTTTGGTCGAGGCTCGTGACTATTAAGACATATTACCAACAATTTAGTCTACCCATTAAGGCTGGAGACTAAATTGTCGACGATTTATTGATATCCCTATTTATAGCTATCTATTTCTACGTATTGATTTACTACTTGCACCAGATTAAATAGATTATTTAATTGCAAATTTAGTGGTATGGATCATACTTTGGGTAATATTTTAGGAATTAGCGCTGTAGCAAGCGAGATAAGACAAGACGAGCCCCCAATTAAGTGCTTCTTATTTGAAACGAGAAAAGACAGGTTTACAAGCCATCAAGATGGTGTCTTTACTGGAATATTAACTTCTCATTAAATAAATGTTATGTATGAAAAAACCTGAGGCAGTACACAAATATTCACATTAATCACAAATATACCTTAGTTTGAAAATCAAATTAGCAAGCTGTCTATTTTGTCTGTTGATTTTGATAACATGCCGATAATTCTAAAGTATTCGTCAGCGGGACTTCTTACCAGCAGCTCAGGTAAAAACCCGAGCTATTGTCATGTGGAAATACAATTGAAAACTGTTTAAATAACTCTTAAACCCAACAAAGTGAATAAAAAACCAATCTATCAAACTAATCATTTAAGTTTCTACTAGTATTACTTTCTTAGCTAGGTCGAGAAGTCTGAAAATTGCGAAATTCTAGTAAACCTGTAAAGTTGCTTTTGAAATCCAAAAAAAGCGATTACGTTCGCTTGCGAGCGCGCGGTGTGGGGAGCTGGGCGCGCGGTGCGGGGTGCGGGGCGGCGGAGAAAGTGCCTTCGTTCGTGTCTATTGTAATTTCGACCGCTTTTTCATAAAAACGCTCATCGATGTAAAAGTTTTTTGAAGTTATTTTTTAATTTCGCTATCTCTGCGAGAAACGATTTTATTTGTTCGAGCGCAAATGTGTTTCAATTTTAATTTTTATCTTCAGGTTATTTAGTTATTTTTATTACTAGGATTATCAAATACTCCTCAATTTACGTAAAACAAAATCAGTATTAGTGACGTATATTATTATCTGTTAGTCTTATAATATTGTAACTTTGTGGCCGAAGTAATCCTACTTCTGTACAATTCAATAGAACAGAAAGCGTGTTTAAAAGATTACTTTTCCAATTGTGACCAAAAAGTTTGTTCTCAAAACAGTCCCCTTCTACGAAAACTCTTTGAACCATGAACTTTTTATTACAACAAGCCTACTTTTACCGAGTGAGAGGTATCGGGCGGCGACCGTGAAATCAATTAACGCAAAAAGCAAAAAAATCAATTGTTAATAAAAAAAGTACTAACCACGTAACCTAAATTCGCCGGATTGCGGTCAACCACACGGCAATGCAACTCTCAATTACTAAATGCAATTCAGTACTCTACTATCAGTGCATTAAGCAATAGATTAGCATGTGCTAATTGCATTCGTATGAAATTTCAGAAGCATCAGCGTTTTGGACACTAAACATATAGCTTGCAGTCGGAATAGGACTTTATTTGTTTATCGGTAAGGTATGATGTTGACTGTGATGTTGCCCCGTTGGGTCATACTACCGGAAGTCACTTATTGAGCGGACAACACGTCGTCGCGACGAGTCGTCTTCCGGTGGTCAATGTTTGGTACTTGTCTGCGTCTTTTCCACGTACCATTAGTTCCAGACACGTCGAACTTCTGTCAAATTAGCTATATCAGTGTTTCCCAAAGTTAGATAGGACAACGGAGGAACAACAGTATCAAAATACGTCTAATTTGTTTCGGTATTTAGTTTTAATACTTATCGCCACCAAACAGGTATTTTTGTCTAATCTAGTTTGATTCACATAGCCAAAAAACCCACCTCAAAAGGTATGAAGTAGGTACTGAAGGGAAGAAAAACTTTCAAAGCTACACTCAGCTGCGTGATTGCTGCCTGTCACCATAAGTAGTCGTCCAACCGCGCGTTGCCCCGTTAGTCGATCGGCTGTCCTATTTTTCAAAGCCTACCACATATTATTCGCTCGCGACCCATACTTTGGGTACCACTGATCTAATACAACACAACAGTGAGTACACTGTACGAGCCGAGTAGTAGCTGTGGGCCATCAGATTTAATTTGTGTGTTTATTCGGTCGGAGGCGCGTCTCTATCCGACTCGCCAGGCGCACGGGCCGTCGTCGTGTTTGGCAAACTTGTATGTGTCATTGTCTAGAACTTTTCGGCAGTTTTAATGGCAGTGTTGACTTGAATTTGAATGATTAGTGTAAGCTGTGTACGTATCTTTTTCTCTTTCAATCCTTTTTTTATTTTACAGAGATAAAAGACTATATGAAAAAGCATAAAAACCTGACAGATACATAGCCTAGATTTAATAAAAACCTCACATCATCTGTATTTAATATTTTTAATGAAATCTACGCTCATGTTTTTACATGGAACAAAAAATCCAATTACTATTAATTAACACAGAATAGAACAGCAGAGACCTGGTAAGGGTCGCGGGAATCCGATGGACGCGAGACCCACAAGACCGGTGACACTTGGGGGAGGCCATGTCCAACAGTGGATGTTTGGCTGAGATGATGATGATGAAAACAGCAGATCTAATGACACAATTTTGACTTCTCAGCTTCTCGAAACATCATTTTACTTAAACCGGATTCACAGTGACAAAAAAAAATGGCAACCCATAAAACGATCGATAGGACAAAACCAGCTTTATGAGAATGCTCCTAAAACAAATGGCAATAGCAATGACGTCATCGTTAAGGTCATTAACCCGTGTCACTCGACGACCTCAACAGAACATAGGTTTGACCGTATTACTGTCAAAATTACACTTTAGTAGCCCACTTTGCAATGGACGGTAGATCCGTTTAAATTGCACTTTGATTGTGCAGTTGACATTTGGGTCTTGGAAAAGTATCTTTAGGCTAGTTATGGACTGTAAAATGTCGGTTGTTATGAGGCTAGAGGGCACAGTCGTGATTGCATTCGCTGATAACTGTAACCGAGATATTAAATATAATACATAACATGAAAAGGGTATCCATAGAGTTTCTTACATGTTCTTCTCCATAAAAATCTACGCTTTGGAATTTGCATCTTTTAGGATTTATAATTAGTATCTTTTTTCTGACTGACTTGTTAACATTTCAAAAGTACCTGTAAATAGTTTAATTGAAATAAATTAATGTTTTGATTATTTGGAAATTTTGACAATTTGACACAGCCTATATGTAGGAACAATTTTTAACGTAAAATAGATTCGCACGCTCGTATTATTTGAAAAACCAGTTTTCTACTGATACTTTATTCTGTAAATGAATGTCTTCTTAAAATTATAATTAGTAATATTGTAATGTGGAAATGTTCTAAAAACAAATATTTTTTTAAAAGATTAACTCTTACAAGAGTAACCATGTAAGAGTTTATTGCCAGTTCTTCTCCATATGAAATGACCAATTAGAACCGTGCACTAGCATCTGATTTTATATAAGTGCCCATGTAGACCTATGTGTAATAAATAGGTACTTGCATTAAATAAATACTTAAAACGCAACAAAATACAAATAAACTAGAATACTACTAATTTTTTAAACTAAAAAATAAACAAGACATTAAATTCAACTTGTACTTTTGTGTTGTATAAAGATTAAATAAATAAGGTTTTTTGTCCAACTTCCAAAGCATTACCTTACCGCGTTATAAGGTAAACTTCTCGCAAATTCTGTAGCCTTGTAACACCATCTAGACTTCCTCATCAAACTATTTAAAGTCAACTTACTGTACCCATTTCCACTAATTATTTTATTAAAACAAAATCAGTTTATTGTTCGGCAATCAATACATTGCTAGAACATAGGCAAATAAAGGCATTGCAGTGGAAAAGATTTCAACGAGCGCACACTTACGTCGTATTTAATTTTTAATACATTTTAATTTTATTTATAGGATTTTTAAATGGGTAGGTTAAAAGAATATTCCAATTAAACAAGTCGGATATTTTTGAGTGAATTTCAGTGACTGTTTGGTTAAAAGATTTTGCGGTTTTGTATCTCAACTGTACAATATGTGGAATCGTTGAAACAGGTGCGATATTGGTAGCACAAAGTTGAGTTTTTGATTGTAGTATTTATTGACTACCTTAGCGAAACTTCCAGAGAAGGTGACTTGATATATTTGCTGCGAAATACTACGAACATATCAGAATACGTCGCAGTCACATCCGCATTGTTAGCGAAAATAAAATGACTTTAGCGAAAACTTTCTAAAACTCAAGTGTAAATCAAAGAATATATAAAATGCTAAAGGCAAATAATAATGTTTTTTTTTTTATTTCGCAGGGAAAAAATATAAAAATAATTAATAATATTATAATTTTCTCTTATTGTCATTAAGTCCTTTTACTTATCTGTGGTGGAATTTTTTAAAGTCAGTTTTTATCGTAAAAACTCTCAAGTTATGATCACAATTAGTAATGATAAGATAATGTCACCCTACTACCCCAACTTACTTCGAGAGTGGTCGAATTCTTCCGCTTTGATAAGACATGATAACACAAAGTACCTACCGACTAAACTTTGAGCGGAAATACTTTTACATCGGTTTCGTTTGTAATTAACAAAAAAATAACAGGGTTTTAATTACCAAAAATAGCTTGAATACCATAGATTTTTGAGCTTCGAACAGTTATTTAATATTCATAAAACATGGCGCACAAAAAACTCAGCAGTTCAACGAACACCATCGAGCCGCCATTCATTCCACGATCACGTACCATAGACACATAGACCATTGTCTATGGCCTTTGTGATGCAAACACACCGTTGTTTAGTACGTTCAACATCGCTAATTATAGAACTTCCAAGCCTGTTCAATGGGGTAGGCAGAACTATGTATGGAACCTTCTCTAATTTGAATAAATAATTTACCTGCAAAATTTCATGGGAGTCTTTATTCATTTATGAGTAGTCCACCCAAGTCCACCACATGAAATTCCAATCTCTTGATTGGCACAGATCGTGGTGGCATAGTTTGGTTGTTCATCTCAAAAATATCTATTAAATAAAATACCTACAGTTGTTTTTATGTAAATTTTAAAGTATTAAAAGGAATAAAATATGTTGGTAGGATATTAATTTAACTTTAAGACAAAAACAACCAACTAGAATAACCCAATTTGTTATTTAAATTTGTTGATTATTTTCAAAAGATATCACTGACTACCCGACTGTTTACTTTTAAAATGAATTAGTTATCTTGCTTCGACAACTTGTGATTACAATAGTTACGTTTGACTGAATAAAGTAAACTGAATCCTGTTCTTGCTTCTATAAAATATCAAGACAACGGTTTCATAAAAGTTGCTAAGTAGGTTGCCTATCACGACAAAATATCTCCGACTTTTACCGTTACCTACAAAACTTGGCTGTAATGTTCTGTTTTTAACCAAAGAGTCGTATACAAAATTATTTTGAGTAAGTATCTTTTTGAAAACTACAAAAACACTTGGTGGTAACGAGAAAAAAAAGTTTTTAAAAGTTGTGTTCTAAATTCAAACTAAGTCAGTCTGAATACAGCGTGTTTTATTTTTGCAAGTGGAGTTCGTTGGTTGATTTTTTTTAATGAAAAGTAGATTTCTAAATTCTAACCTGATAAGTGCCTCGTGTCGATCTGTGCTGCGGCTGCCACCGCCAGCAACAGGAGGCAGAACGCCTCCCAGGCGCTCCGCATCTTCACTTCACCTCAAACCACATCAACACATACAAACACTCACAATAATATCAATAAAAATTGGGCACTCGCGTTATTACTTTGTATTCGTTTAGTGGGACGTAAAGAAAGTTAAGTTCGGGTTGGAAAGTTTTGGTGACGTGTCGTACGCTCCGCACGACAACAGACGTGGACTCGAGACGGGCGCGGACTGACGACTGACGCGCCGGCCGGCTCCGCTCGCTCGCCTCGGGGTGGCAAGCTCCGCGACACTCAATTTCACAAAAGGTGTATTTTTCACGCGAGTTTGCGTAAAGGTGTTGCATTTTTGACTTTGCATTGTTATGTCGGGGTTGCTCAAAACTTGCATACAGGTTATTGGTTAAGAATTAAATAGTTGCATTAGGTGGCTGGTGGCTACGTACCAGCTCAAGTTATAAAACTTCTTTCAATGCAAATTTAATACAAAGAAAGATTTATTTAAAATAAATTTTAAAAAGCTTACATTTTTAACCTATTTTTTTTTCGTAGTATTTTCTTTAGACATTTGTTATTAATATAACTTACACGAAATCTTTTTTTAAATATCAATGAAATGTAGAAGCGTTTTCAATTTTACCCCACCTAAAACTTAATTCACATATCAAGCAAAAACAGAATCTCCCCACACAAAAACCCCCTGAATTACGCGACTATTTTCATAGCTAGCAACCCCATGACTCGCACAGGTGGTCGCAGGCTCGCAGGGTGCAGGTAGGCGGTAGCGGGTAAACAGACTCCGACACGCCGACTGCACGCGAGCCCTGTAGCCCTGCAGCCTGTAGACCCGGGAGCACAAGACAGGGATGAAGAACCTGTGAGACAAACTTATAGAAACAATGGTCATTCCTAATACTCTAATTGGTCCTGCAAGATTTACATCTTTGCAGGTTGCATGGAGAATAATTACGACCAATACAATTTTTATTCCAAAAACAAGCGCCACAAATAAATTAAGATAGTGGTCGTTTCAAATTTTGAAAAATTCAATTCTTTGTTTTTACACCAATTACCGATAAATTCTTTGTGACTAGAATTCCAATAAGTAATTAGTCAACCTGAACCCAACTTCACCTTGATTTGATATTTTTGTCGATTCTTTCAGAGGTCTTACCACGAGCTCTTAACGCGATCTATTTCACGACCTGAACTGAACTGTTAAAGTGATGGAGCTATGTAGGGTGTCGTCTGTCTCGCTCACACACTGACATTTTAACAGGTCATAATACGGCCCCAGCTCCTTAATTCGAACGCCAGCGTTCACTCACCCATTGTCTTTCTATTGTGTCTCTAATTATGGTATTCGAAAGCTCTGCATGGTTCTCATACAACTGATCACATTATTTCTATGAACTTTAAAAAAGACTTTCACTTTTAAGTTTATTTGGGAATGATGCTCTTGTGAAGTCAAAACTCCAGTCTTGATCATCGACGCCGAGTTGCTAGCCTGTCTGTTTTCTATCGTTTACACTTTAGGGAGTGTGCACTAGAGTTACACAATTTAATCCCGCCAAGTCCGTTCCATCATCGGACCACAAGACGTACGGCGTTGCGCCACCGGTACATGGTGGACATCCCACCTATACGCACAAACTGTTTTGGGAGTACCTACATTCATTATGCGTACAGCTAAGGAATAGAATTCCCTGCTGGAGTATGTATTTCCTGATAACTATAACCTACCTACCTACCTACCTGACCTACCTAGGGGTCTTTAAGTCAAGAGTGAATAGATTGCTTCGTCGGCCACATCATCGCTTACCATCAGGTGAGATTGTGGCCAAACGCAAGCCTATCCATTATAAAAAAAAGTGTAAGCCAGTAAAGAAGCTTTGGCCTTCTCATACAACATTGAAGTGATAAAGATTTATTTGTATTCCACATTTAATGAGAGTAATAGTGGTCCAGTGGTAACGACCCCGACTTGTGACTTTGTAGGGCGTGGGTTCAAACTCTGCTGGGCGCATTACTTTGTGTAATTTATTTCATTATCTACCACTGCTCTCAAAACGGTGAAAAAAAACATCGCGAAGAAACCATCATGTCCAAGAAAAAAAAAGCGAAGGCATGTGACATCTACCAACCCGCACTGGGCCCGCGTGGTGGATTACGGCCCATTCCCTCTTCGAGAGAGGAGACCTGAGTCCCAGCTGTGGGAACATTAAAAGGCTGATTATACTATTACACTTCATTTAACCGTAACAATACTTAAATTCTAATTGTGCCCAATATTAGGTAGCAACGAAGTTGTACCTACTTATAAAGTTCAATTTTTTTTTTAAATTCCGCTCTGGTGGCAAAGGTTTGCCATCCCTGTCTGAAACAACAGGCTTCGCGTGCCCGGCTTAGGTAGCATTGTTGAGATAACGAGAACGATCATAAACCTTTATATAGCTGTTTATAGCTTCGTCGAAAAAACAAAGACGTGTGCCTTTGATTGCTTCAGACGAGATCTGATGAATACCGACCGTCTGTGGACCGTGTTTGTGTCTCTATTATCTTTAAGCTAACAACAGGGATGCTGTACCTTTTATCCTTTGGCTCCACTTACTGCAACGTTGACTCCGAACCTTGAACTTGACATGACATTTAATTTTTTGATATTTAAATCGTAATTTTGATGGCATTCATGGAAAGGACTGGAAGAATTTGCCCACTGCTGTCCTTCCGTAGTGCGCCTCACCATCAACAATGGCATCACTGCTTACCATCAGGTGGGATCGCAGTCAAGCACTAGTGTAGATTATTTAAAAATATATACTATTAAGTACTTCCATGTGACTGTATACTGATCGTGTATTGGGTAGTAACAAACCGGGCAGTCGACTGTATCTACAGCATGCTGTAAGTTGGTAGTGATGCTGCACACAGCACCAGCGGAGATTTAACTCATAATCTACAAACACTGCACGAGGACCGCTGTCATGCGTGCACACGTGCTCTCATCTGGTCATCATTATCAAGATGAACCGAAAATGAAGCAAATAGAATGATATAAATTTAGAAGCTATGGATACGGATTCACTTTTAGATTTCACTAGAAGTATTGGCTATATCAGCTCTTCATTAAACAGAAATAAAAATAAACAGTATTGAAAAGTAGAAAAACTATTTAGCATACTATAAAATAAGAACATAATGTCTACTTTTTTATTTAGTAACGGGTAGTGAAGAGAGAAGTAAAAGTAGGAAACACTCGGACTTGCGGACGACAAACAATAGGTAGTTCGCCGTCCGACCATCCAGTAAGGACTGAGCCCAAGTCACGCACGCTTCGCAGAGATGTTCGTCAACAAACCTCAGGGATCCAACAGGGCCGACGTCCACTACGGCCACGAGAAACTGAAAAGGAAACGTGGTTCTAGAACACAAAGAACAAAAGACACAGATAAGGTCTTAGTCAGTAAAAGTCTGACACCTCAAAAAGCAAAGCTCCCTCCGAGCTTCACCCAAAATGAAATCACACCTCAAAAAAAAAGATTAGAAAATAGTACATGAGAACTCGTCAAATTCTTAATTTAAAAACAGAAACAAGACTTACACAGAGTTCGTAAATAAAGATCACTACATAAATGATGTAAATAATCCTACCGACAGAATTTCGATCACGGTGGCCAATCTCAACAGAGATTAGCCAAGTACGCAGGAGATATTATAGTGCACAAGCATGTGCGCAAACATAGACAGGCACTGTGTTCCTTTACTCTCGTAGCGCAAATGAGATGGCAATCCGACACGACCAGAGAGATCAGGCGCAGAAGAAACGGTTTTTGTGCTTTCCGAGGGACAGGGGTGTCATACCACCAACTTCGAACTTCGGACTGCATAGCCAGCCTTTTCAATGTTCCCACTCCTAGGATTCAGGCCTCCTCTCGGGGAGAGGAATGGGCCGTAATCCACCGAGCGGGCCCAGTTTGAGTTGGTGAATGTCACATGTCTTTTGATTTTTGGTTCTAGGACATGGCGGTTTCCTCACGATGTTTTCCTTCACCGTTTTGAGAGCAGTGATGATGAAATAAATTACACAAAATAATGCGCCTGGCTGGGTTTGAACCTGCGACCTACAACTCGTAAGTCGGGACCGGTACCACTCGGCCACCACTATCCCGTACTCGGGCTGCTACAGAGTAATTCCTAACGGAAAACCCCAAATGTACTTTTTACCCAACCTGGGAAACGAACCCGGGACCCCATACTGAGCAATCTCGCTTTGTTCACAAGACTATCGAGGCAGATAACATTAGAATGCGATGGTAAATATAAGTAGGTAATGTAAACAGGACAAAGATGTGTAAGTTCCGATGTTTCATACAACAAAAGACTTGTCAAGTCCGCATCACAAGTATCCAGTAACACCGACATTTTAACACAGTGACTGCCATTTCTTGAAAGAACTGAAGTTATAGAAATGTTTTTCTTCTTACGGATAAAATTTTATTTAACGCTAGATGTGGCCCGCGACTTCGTCCACGTCAAACTATTGAAACACCACAAATACCATACCTACAAGTAAAACACTTTTATACAAATAGCTCATCAAAATCAGTACGGCCGTTTCGGATATTAACCGGAATAAACAGACAGACAGACGAATTTTTTTTTTTTTTTTTATAAGGTCGAGTGTCGAGTTCCGTACCCAAAAGGTAAAAACTCGACTCCACTGTCCGTCTGTCTATCACCAGGCTGTATCTCTTGAACCCTAATAGCTATAGCCAGTTGAAATTTTTACAGATACTGTATTTCTGATGCTGCTATAACAACAAAAATACTAAAAACATAATAAAATAAATATTTAAGGGAACTCCCATAAAATATAAAAAAGTAATTTATTTACCCGTATAATGTTGCTAAATAATTACGGAACCCTTCGTACGCAAATCCGACTCGCACTTGGCCAGTTTTTTTTATTTACTTAAAAATTATAGATAGACTAGCTCGATTTACAAAAGTAAGTCTAGGCAATATTTAGTTTAAGAAAAAAGTAAATGCATCAACTCATCAAGAAAACTCAATAAACATCTTCAGATACAGACTAGGCACACGATTGTTTTTACGGCATGACTTCTCTATAAAGATCAGGTAGGTAAACAATACGTAGAACACTGTTATAAGTAGGTAATATATTCGCAAAAACTAGTTACAGGAACTGATACTGCTTGTTTTTGTATAAATAAAAACTTTGTGGTTCAATCAATCTAATGATACGGACGGGTCTTTCCAAAGTTGCACGTTTGGTGTACCATATTTTCGTAGTTAGTTTGGTAATGTATATGTCGTGGCTAGATCTTAGAATGGATCACTTCATGATATATGACAAATCAAAACTGGCCAGATCGTTTAAACATTAACATTGGATGATATGTCAATCCTCGTTTGGGCATATCATTGATGTAGGATTTGATAAAAGGTCTAAGAAAGTAGGCCAAACGAAGAATGAAATATCATTAAACTTTAACGTTTAAAAAACGATCGGGCTACGACAATGACTGGAGTTTTACTTGGCTACATCATGAAGTGATCAATTTCTAAGATCGCCACAACAATAAATAATATTGTATTGAGCTGAGGAGCAGTGATGGTAAAGGCCCTGACTACAAGTAGTAGGCCGTGAGTTCACAAGAGCACGCTTTACATTAGGTTTTACGTTAGGTATTTTATCACCACTGCTCTCAAAACGGTGAAGAAAAACAAAGTACTTTGTAGCTGTTGTACTTTAATTCTTTAATTCTTTATTGTACACCATGATAGATAGCAAAATATGTGGACATCAGAGAGTTCATGTACATAGGCGAGCTTAACTCAAAGTTGAGTTTTAATATACCCGGGAATCTTTAAGTCGAGAGTGAATAGGGTTCTTCTAGGTAAGCGCGTTCCATCGTCGACCGCATCGTCGCTTTCCATGAGGTGAGATAGCGGTCAAGCGCGAACGTATCAACAATAAATAAAAAAGTGAAGAAACTGGCATATCCCAAAACCAACAATTTGAGGAAATGTGACATTTACTAACCCGCATTGGGTTCGGTTCGAGTGGTGGCCCTTTCTCTGTCAGAAATGAGGTTTAGGTGCCAGCAGTAAGTACATTATTAGACCAATTATAGTTATTAGATACTAGCCCTATAATTACCTATACACAAGTTAGACTAATCCCAATTTACTTACCTCCATCCTAGATTCGTACGTTAGAGACATTAGCTATTGAAAGCAATCAGGCGCTCACACTGATCATGTCATTAACAACACTCGGCTTCAATTGAAATCATATTCAACCCTCGCCATAATATAAGAACGAGAGAACTGAAGTATTTCATCTGAAACTAGGAGATTTAGTCTACTTGGGTCATTATTTTTTTACTACAATCTCTTCTGAAAAAGTAAAAAAGATGAAGAAAACTGCCTCGGTATCTAATTTGCTTTGGTCTTCTATACGTAAAAACTCGTTGCATTTTATTATAAAATATTGTTAAATCTATAAGAATCGAATCTTCCTTTCAGAAACAGATCCGTGGCCCCAGTAGGCTTCGACCCTGTTGGGCCCCTACGGTTTGCTGACAACTCCTTGAGGCGCGCGTGAAACACTACGCGCTGTCGACTTCTTGGGCTCGGTCCGGACGGTTACGAAGGTCGGACGGCGAGCTACTCATTGCTCGCCGTCCGCAAGCCCGCGCCTACGGGAGTGTAAATCTGGATCGGAATCCCCGCGGCGGCGAGAGCGCTGTTGCTCGATGCGGTCGGTCTTCTTTGCTAGCATTACTGCTTCGCAGAAGGAGACGTCTGCCTGCCACTCCTCCTCACTCCGGAGCATTGCCTGTACTTGATTTTGGGGAACTTGTAACTTGAGATAGCACTCGTCGAAAGCATACAAACAATTGAAACGCATAGGTAACAACACAAGAACCAAATAGAATTATAATTTGGAGCATCCGCCTGTGTTCACTAAACGCTGATTATTCTGTGTGAGAGGCTAAAACCCAGTGTTATCATTATCTACCATAGCAATGAACTAAAGAGGATAGTGAGTCACAAGAAACGTTTTTATCTTGAATATTTATCCAAACAAGTAAATACAATGATTTTCATTTACTTATCTTTATTATTTATAAACCTAACTACTGGTAAAGTGCCTACTTACTGGGTTTTTTTTTTAATTGATATAAATAACTAAGGAAAGATATAGTGATGCAACCGTTGATGCTGAGGCGCACTAGTTTATTAAGAGCCTATTCACTCTAGCCTTGAAGACATCTAAATTATAATCGGACGGGAAGATCGCAGCAAGCAAATTGTTCCAGTCCGTCGATGTACGCGGTATGAACGACCAGGCGAAACGCTTGATCCGGACGTTAAAATTTCAACAGCGTATGGGTGGATACTCGCCCTTCGTCGGGTTGTCCGATGATAGAAATGAGATACCGCCGTCTGAGCCAGTGTTCCATCAGATTTAACTAGCGGAGGCAATGAGGACCTCCAGAACTAATTTGCAGTGTAATAATAGTACATTATGATATAAGTGTGTAATGTTAGTGATTACCATCGAGGCGGTATTAAGACCCTCGCCATGGCTCGGGTCTTAAGAGAGCCGAGAACGGTAATCACTAATTACTCACGTGTATCATACGAAGTTTTTCAATACACTTGTGAAGTAGCCGAGGTCATTTCTTCCCCTTTAAGTCATATTATAAATTTGTGTATAAGCGAAGGGATTTTTCCAGAAGCCCTAAAAAAGTCAATAATAAAACCTTTGTTTAAAAAACAAAATAGAGAGCTAATGGAACACTATAGGCCAATTTCTTTGATACCATTGTTCTCAAAAATAATTGAAAAGTATATTTATAAAGAACTCAATATATACTTAGAAGCGAATAATATTCTTTGCCACGAACAAAAAGGATTTAGGAAAAACAAATCCATTAACATGGCTATTTATGAGTTTTTGCTTACAGTTATGACGAATATGGATAAAAACACTCCAGTGTGCGCAATATTTTGCGACATGACACAGGCCTTTGATTATGTGCAACATAATATTTTACTAAAAAAGCTTGAGGCTTACGGTATTAGAGGTAATGTACTTGAGCTCATAACATCCTACCTCAATGACAGAAAACAAATAACGGAAATTAAAAGAATAAATATGAGCAGTAAAAGAGAAGAAATCTTTCTTTCGGAGGAACGTACTGTTGTCTACGGAGTTCCACAAGGAAGTATACTAGGACCACCGCTTTTTACATTATATATTAATGACTTTCCAAAAGCAATCAAATATCCTATGACACTGTTCGCGGATGACAGCACTATAACCATTCCGTGTACACAAAAAGATTTCTATAAAGAGGACATAAATAATACATTAAAGGAAACTGTACAGTGGTTAGACAGTAATAATTTAAAAATAAATCTCAATAAAACAGTAATTATGCATTTTAGCCAGCGCGCTTTGACTCTTCCCAATCTTGACATAACATACGATGACAACAAAATTGACACAGTTAATACAACCAAGTTTTTAGGAGTTACAATTGATCGGAATTTAAATTGGAAGGCACATATAGAGACCCTGACCAAAAGAATTAGCAGTAATACATATGCTTTGTACATTTTGTCACGGAAGGTTAACATAGATGCATTGTTAACTGCATACTACGGGCTAACAGAATCTGTACTCAGATATGGGGTTATCTTTTGGGGTAACTCAACTGACAAAGAAGCCGCTTTTAAAGCACAAAAGAGATGTATCAGAGCCATGTTTAAATTAAAAACAACCGACAGTTGTAAACCCTATTTCATACACTATAAAATATTGACACTGACCTCTCTTTATATTCTAGAAACAGTAATGTTCGTTAGAAATAATATTAACTTATTTCCGCAAATGGTAGATCAATTTCCCAGAAACAGGCGTGATCAATCTCAGCTGTGTCAGCATAGGAGTAGGACTGCACTTATGCGCAAAAGTGTTTTCTGCATGGCTCCCATTATATATAATAAGTTGCCTAAAAGTTGGAGAGAGCTTAATAATGTACAATTGAAGAAACAACTAAAGTCATTTTTAATAGATAAAGGGTACTATAACATTAATGAATTTCTGACAGAACCATTTAGAGTGACTTAGATTGAATTATGATTTTAATACTCTTGACATAACTGTGTATACTTTGACATTTATTACCATTATGTTTAATTCACAGACATAGATTATATTATTATTATTTTTACTTTTCTTTTGACATGTACCTTTTTGACTTGTATCTCTTTTGACATAAAATTTATACTCGTTGCTAATTTCGTAGAACTAAATGTTTTTGCTATATTAACTTTGACATGTTTAATTTTGACATTGATATATTTTTCCAATGATGTACTTAGTAAAAATTTTAATTATTATTTTTTTTAAACTATTCAAAATATTTGCACGCCATAGTATGTGGCAAACATGTCTGAACCAATTTTCATTACTTTGTGTCATCCTGCATGCATTTTTAAATTTTGTATGTGTACACATGCTTGAGCAAATAAATATATCTTATCTTATCTTATCTTATCTTAAGAAAATAACTGTAAAACTAGTAAACTTTTGTGGCGATAAAAATCTGTTTTCATATGCGCGCCTATATTTTTTTTTTTACCTTTCAATACACTCACTGAAATGTTTAAACGGGGTTTGACCGGCGACTCGTGGGAGACGACCTGCGCCCAGCCTGATACGATAATGTATTAAAATGATGGCGGGGGAGAGGTTGAACAATAAGGTTTTAACTACATTATAGCACTAGTTCGTAGTGGTAATCAAAATGTCACAGTTTGGTAACAAGGGCCATTATGTAGGTGCAGTGCAATAAGAGTCACTTTCTGAGTAAGTGTATTGAAAAGTAATTTATTTAAATTAACTTTTATCTTCCACTTGTAATTATAATAATCTACTATAGTTTATACAACTTATGAGCAGTAGTTTTCCTCCTGACGCACGTCGTATTTCAAAGATGGTACGAACAAGCACGGATGCTTATAAGGAAAATGCGATTGATGTCTAAACCAATTATATCTTATTTTTGATACCTATTATTCATAATAATTATTTAAGACTTTTCCTGTTAGTAGATATTTCGTGTTTTCCTGTCGATCTTGTTTGATGATATCAAAAGTACATTTTTGCTACCTATTTCGTAGTCGATTCTGTGTTTCCTGATATCTACAACCTAGAGGTATTTAAGTCAAGAGTGAATAGGTTATCGACTTCTAGGAAAACGTGCTCCATCATTGACCACATCATCGCTTGGTAAAATAGTGGGCAAAAGTGAGCTTATCCAGGGACGTCGGCTTTTAGAAAACCTTATGGGTGCTCATGCTCATTCAATGACTCAAAAAGTGGCGAAGTGAGAGAACAGAAATACACACTGATCGACTGACAAATAAATTAATGTCCTACTTACAAACTTTTGTACTCGTCTGGGAACCGAAGCCGCGACCCTTGCATCTTAACCGGCGGCGGCGCTCTAAACACTGCGATAAACGGGTCGTCGGGTGATGAAAAAACGCCTGTCCCTAAAAGGCATATAAAAATAATTGCAGTCTAGTTAATCAACTGTATGAGTAATCTACATAAAACTCACAGATTACTCATAGATATTTTTTTTTTATGAAATAAAATTACTAGCAATTAGCAATGGGGAATTATAAAACGAGCGACTAAAAAAAAGTAAGTGACTGATGATGAGATACTGTTTTAATAACTTGAGCGGTATGCATTTAAGTAAGCGATGCATTAGATAAACTAACGATAAATATTGAGTAACAATAAAATCCAGTACGAGCTTACTAAAAGTGGGTTATTGAAGTTCTCATTAAACGACTAAATTAATAAGTGAGCGACTAAATTAGTAAGTGAGCGACTAGAAATAAAATTGATGTTTTAAATAATGAACTACTAAAAAGTTAACTATAACAGATGTTTTCACCATTGTCTAATCATCTAGTCGCAGGTGGATTCATCATTTTGGACTGGGTGAATTAGGTTAGGTTAGGTTAGAACTGTGACCTACCGCGAGTGAGCCGAACGAGCGAAGTGAGCGAGTGCCGCCGCAGTGGCCGGCAAACGCAACGTCCAAGTTGCTCGCAGATTTAATTTGCGTTTTTGCAATAATCGAATTATCAAATTACCATCTGACATACATAATACATAAATATCGATATTTAAGACATTCGATACTTTGTACTTATAAAATGCCGCTCAGTATAAAGAAATCATTGGCCAAATATTGAAAAAAAAATCCAGTACGTAACGTTCACACCCAAACATATAATAAGTCGCTCAAATATTATGAAGCTTCTCATTTTGTACTTAAAGTTTGTATGTGGCTGTTCTGTTGATTTCTCGCCACTCGCAGTCAGTCGCTCACTTATTATTTCTATAACCCAAAATAATATTTTTGTCACTTAAAATTATAATTTACTGTCATACGTTTAAATACTACCCATTAGCAATTAGCAAACATTTATAGCAATTAATCTATTTATTTTATTAATAGCTTTTGCCCGCAGCTTCACCCTCGTGGAACTTGGATAAAGAAACAATTTCAGAAAAAAAATAGTAGCGTAATGTGCGTCCTAAGTCGACGCTCGGGTGATGCTGGAATACCTCACAGTCTCCCGCGAAGCGGCGAGCCTCCTTGGCGGGCTAGCCTGCCACCGTGGGACCTGGAGGCAACAGTCCTTGCACGCATGCACGGTTTGCGCATGACGATGTTGACAAGTCGCAGCATGGCGGACAAAGTTCCGGTGGGATCTCATGGTGAAATGGCGACAGCGACTGTCACCGAGTCACTCCACTCCACAATTATGGCGGTAAATCCCCTCTTTGAGAAATGGCTGGAAAGATGTCACGGCGAGCGGCGGCGTTCTCACCTTCAGCATGACACATGTCTTTACTGTAAAGAATACACACTGGTAAACACGAAATTGTCTTACCCAAATGGAGACTAGCTAAGACTAGCAAGTCATTCTTAGTAAACAGCATTCGCTTTTATAATAAGCTGCCAAAGACGGTAACAGAACTTAGTGAGGGAAAATTCAAATCTCATACAATATTTGACTGGTCTACATTGTTCTTACATAATATCTATCAATATTGTGAAACAACCACTTTTTTAAAAGAGTAACCATGGAGTTTCTTGCCTGTTCTTCTCCATAGGAAACGACCAATTTGAAACCGTGCACTAGCTTCTGCTGACGTTTTATAAGTGCCCATGTAGGCCTATGTAAAATAAAATATTTTTGATTTTGATTTTTGAATGGACGTGGACGCATGAGTTCAAGATGTTCCTGCACCGGATTCGTGCGGAAGAAACGCCCGGTCCTCCAATCTCTGGATGCCTAGCCTCGGTACAGGCCATCCGAAGTAAGGACGAATGGTAGGCGGTCGCCTTGTTCTTCTGGTCCTTTCAATCGTGGTAATTAGAGACACAATAGAAAGACAATAGGTGCGCGAACGCCGGCGTTCGCTTAGGGTTTAATGAATACTTTACCGAAATTCAAAGTTAATCCGTTCCGAACCAAATTGAATGTTCACGTTTCTTTTCGTCGCAGCTTGATTCGAGTGAGTTTTGGACTCGCAATTTAGTTTTTTGTTCATTTATATTTTACGTTTATTTCAAGAACACGACACACAATTCACGGACGACTTTATTTTTATATAAAAATATTTATATTGGCAATATTGGTTTAGAAAACGTCACGTTCAACCAAACGTCAAATTGAGTGTTCCAGTTCACATCTCATCAGAAGCGTAATTTTAAGCATCATTTTTATACTTATCTTTCTCTAATCAGATACATTTTCCCACGTCAAAGTAATGCTTAAAATTATGAAAATGTTACATTCGTGTATAATGTGAACGCGCTGGCGAAAGCAGACGACTCGAATTTATGTTTTGTTCGACTATAAAAATGTTGTAATCAACAAATTCAGAGAAAGGCTGCTTAAAATACAGTAAAATGTCGGCAAATGAACAGCCTAACCTTTTGTTTTTCGACACATTCTCACACGACACCAGTGAGGTACAGAAAATAAAATTATTTTCAAGCTGCTTAGCGCGGCTGTTTACTGTAATCTGAGTTTATCCAAATCTTTGCTTGTCCTATTTCAGGAGCTTAATTTAGACTTGGTGCAGTTTCCGAAGTCAGTTTATGTGAGGGAAATACGAATTATCCCTTTGGGGGCTCGTGTGGAAGGCGACTTTCCGGGCGGTGTTCGCCTGGGTGCAACGAATCCAACCAAGTTTCACATAGATTTCTTCGTGAACGACCTGAGCAAACCTGGAGCATCCACGTTTGAGGCCCTCGGTAGCCTGGACTACTGCCAGAATGGACAGATACACATGGAGTGTGGCAACGGGCTGGATCAGCCCAGAATCCCAACTGATGGACTTGTTCTTAGAGGTTAGTTTGTTCTTTGCTATGTTTATTAAAGTGGACAACCTGTAAATCTACCAGCTACTCCTATTTTACTTAAAATAATTAACTCATAACCTTCCAAATACTGTAATTTGAGACACTATAGAAAGACAATGAGAGAGTGAATGCTAGCATTCGCTTGGAGTTAAATGAATTGATTAATTAGTGTGCCTCACCATCAAAGATTGCATGACTACCTACCATCGGATAGGATTGAAATTAAGCATTAGTTTATAACCTTTAAAATAAAACTTAATAGGTATGTACTTACTTAACCAATTTTACTTGTAAAACCTTTTACATTTTCCATAAAAACTTTGGTTTTTATTGTACAAATAAAACAAAGTAGGTACAAAGTTAGTACTGTAGTGGCAAGCAGCCAGCCCACCAAGCTAACATACATTAGTGTTCCTGATAATGTGTGGTTGTAATTTACTGTACATATCATAAAAGTTGTGTTTTTCCAAAAAAAATATAACTATACATAGATCAGGCAGCTCAGTTTATTCTAAGATAATAATGTAATAAAAAAACACTTAGTTTCAATTTTCATTTATGTGATGATTATGCTAACAAACATGTCCTTAACTAAAATTCACAATGATTTTAAGATAAAAACAATAGCATAATTCTGTGGCCCTAGTGAAAAAGGGTAAAAGTCCGATTTTGTCGAAAATGAGTTAAAGTATACCAAAATGATCAGAAAAAAATACTCTATCGTTTGGTGAAAAGAGATCTAAGCTAGCCCTAAAAATAAGGAAGTTACTTTGTGCAAAAGGATTCAACTGACACCAAAAAAACCACGCAAGTTGGTTTCAAGTCCATTTATATTGTTTTAAACGGAAAAATAAAAACTTTCTTTTGTGTTTTTTAATCAAAATTAAAATAAATCAACCACATTTCAATTTGGTTCGTGTTTATCGATACAACAACACTTAGTCCATAAAAATGGTTTAAGTTAGAAAGGATATTATTAGACTTATATCCGTTTTCACCGAAATAAAAAGAAAAAAAAATTCCTTCCATTAGGTAATTAGTTATTAAAAATAATTTCAAATGCGTATCCCTTTTCACGTGCATGAATTAATATTTAACTTATGGCAGAACGGGTCTAACTTATTTTATACCCTTATGGAATTCTGTGATTGGTATAAGTCACTATCTTAAAAACTATTAACTTTACATAAAAAATAACCCAATAATAGTAAAGAGCATAAATTGTTTACCTATAAAAACTTCACATGTATTTTATTTGGTAGCGGTTTGAATGACACACGAGGTCAAACACGAATTTGAAGCACGCAGTGTTTTTTACGTCTCCTGTAAAGTTGCTTTTTTGGACTTAGATCCTTTTTCACTAGGGCCACAGAATTAGTCTGTGAAAAAGGTTGAGGAAATCAGACATAATATTTTTTTTGTCTTTACAGCTTGTGTTACAATGAAACAAGTTTTTAATTTGAATAAACACGTTTTTCCTTGAAGCCTTTCCTTGTAGTTGCAGTACCTTCCTTGTAAGCTTCTTTGTTGGTAAGGAAAACAGCCATGTTTGTGTCTTAGTTAAAAACCCAATGCTAGCTAGTTTGTGCTAGCTAGGTATGCATATATCAAGTTGGTGTCCGCCACTCCACATCCAAAATGTGTACTTTGCACAGACCAATTATACTTTAAAAAAGCAGTGATGTCAATTCTTGTTCACAAAATCCTTATTGATCTACTTTTCAGGTTGGTACACTACAATCACCCTGGCTGTCTATGGAAACTTGACTCAAGTACTGCCTGAAACTCCAGTAGGTGCTAATCCTCCCCCAGTGGTTCAAAGACCTGTGGTGGCTCGGGAAGTTCCACTGGCTCCTCCACCAGCCGTCCCTCCAAACCCAGAATGGACTCAAGAACCTGTGGTCCCAATACCTGCTTACACTGGCAATGTAGCCACAGCAAATCCTGATGCATATGGACCTGCAAACTATCCTGAGAATTACGACAATCAGATGTATAGAGCTGACTATTATGATGCTGAGCAGCCCAAAGATCCTCGGACTTACCAGCACATAGAGGAGAGCACTTGGGAGAAAAGAGATATTAGCATCGAAAGAGATGCGGACAGGTTGCGTCATAGTCCGCGGTCTATAGACCATGACAGGGACAGAGATCGGAGAGACGCGCGAAGCCGTCGACGGTCCCTCGACAGGGGACGAAGTCGAGAATCGTCCCGCCTTCGAGACAGAAGCCGTGAGATCGACAGAATAGACAGACTTCGGTCTCGAACGAGGAGTCGCGACAGAGATTATGTCGTTAAGGGAGAATATCGTCCTTTAAGCCGTTCGAGATCACGCAGTATTGACAGGTTACGCGCGATCTCAACCGACCGCGACCGTGACTGGGACAGAGGGTCCTACAAAAAAGATGATTATCGCCGCCATCGCGAACCATCGTACGACAGATCTCGCGGCGGATCTTACGACAAAGAAGCCGGTTCTTACGAACGACGTTCACCGTACGAGAAGAGGGCTCCATCGTACGAAAGAAAGATTCCGTACGAGAAACGTTTGTCGCCGTACGAGAAACGTGCATCGTCGTACGAAAGACGTGCGCCTTCTTATGAGAAGCAGTCATCATACGACAGGAAGCGTCATTCGCCATATAGTCGGATTAGAGGATCTAGTTACAGCAGCCGATCTCCGAGCCGCGACGACCCTAGGAAGAGACCTAGAACTCCACCTGGAGAGAGTAGTCGAAGACCTGTATCACCTAGGGACGTTGATGCGTCAAGTCCTATCAACTCTATTAGGTCTGAGGAAGGGGGCGAGTATGACAGGAGTGGGAAGCAAATTCCAAGAGTGGACTTTTACCATCAAAGCTATCGCCACAAGACCTCTATCCGCAGTCCTTCCCAAGAAGCTGAAAATGCGGCTTATGTTGAACAACAGCAGCACACTAGCTTGGTCACTGTCCAAATAGTCGACAATGCAACCGCTAAGCCTATTGAGTCACCAAATAGAAACCCAGAAGAAGACAGATCAATAGATGCTGAGCAGTTCGAACCTATTCTATCTGACGAAGATATTTGTGATGATCTTGAAGGTCCAGCATACATGGAGGTGGACTATGACGTGAATGATTACTGTGGCGTTGACGACATCATCAAATACTACAACCCATTCAAGTGTGACTGGAATAAATACGAGCATGTGAACAAAATACATTTATTGGGACCAGATAGGGAAGGCATCAAGGATGTGTTAAATGCTACATTTGATGAGTTATGTGATGCTAGTCCAGAATTGTTCAAAATTTCAGAAATGGCGAAGTCCAATAAGAAATTGGATCAAAAATACTTGACAAACACTTTTGCTGAAATTGACAACACAGCTAGAGAGGAATGGGTGCACCAATGTGAACAACTTTACGTATCTATTACAACTCTATGCAAGAACACTGATATTATACTAAGAATTTTCAACAATCCAAATAAGAATGACACAAGTGATGAGTTTACAGAAATCTATCAGTTATTGATAACTTTTTGCAAAATTGGCTTGAACTTTGAGTTTGCGTTGGCTCAGCAACAACCAACATACAAAATAAGGCACATGAAATGTGGTATAAGGCTAGCAGAAGCTTTAATGGGTCACAGGCATAATGGAGAAGTGACGAAATTATTGCTAGCGTCTGGGATAGATATGTCTATGTTACTACTAGAAATGTATTCCAAAGAATACATGGCATTGAGCATCCGTCTCATGATTCTAAAAGCTTTAAACGCCTGTTTATCTTCAAAAGAATCTATAGAGCATTTCATGAAAGAAACCGTGTTCCCGAAGTTTGATAAAAATGATGATAGAAAACCAAGGAATGGCTACCAAGCCTTGATCACAATGATGCAAAGTAATCCTCTCGCGAGACTCAAGTTTTCGATTAGTGCTTTGATTAAGAAACTGAATATCTATGAACTGTTGAACAAATTGCATGATTTGGTGATTGACTTCAGTAAGTCTAGTAATGATGATACCGAGCTTTCGGAAGCTGACTCGCATTTCATAGTAAACTCTCTTGAAGAGTTGTTATACATGTATCGGTCTCAATGTTTTCACTTATCACAACCGAAGCGTTTCTTGCCAGTCTCCGCACAATTCGAGATCAACAAAGAATGTTCTAACGAAACTTTACTAGAATTTTTCAGTATTCACCAAATCTTAGAAGTGTTTCTTTATCTGCTAACTTGTCCACAGACTTGCAATAATCTAGTCGTGGTCAGTCCGATCCATGACTTGATTTACGAATTGATAAACTCCCAAAATGGACTGAATTTCCTTTACAAGAATATGGAAATGAGTGGATTGTTGTTCAAAACTTTGACTTTACCGTACAGCCAGCAAAATACTGACGAGTTCCTCTACCCACATGATTTGAGTAACTACAGTGACCTGCAAATTCTGGGCTTAGAACTGGCGTATAGATTAAAAGCATTGTATTATCTGCAGTCGATCTGCGATCAGCAGGCAGGGAAAGCTGATGAGAATGAACTGATTGATAGATTACAATCCTTGTACTGTCTCAGTTTCGGTAGCATCGGTAGAACTGCCGTACCAGACGTGATAGTAATGGGCGACAATGCTGAATGTCTTATGGAAGTATTTGAGAATGACTTGAGAGCAAAACCTAAAAATGACTCGCCGTTAAAACAAAAGTCACCAGCGAAAGGGTACGCTATTGAATTAATAGTTTCTGCTGTAAGATTCGCAGCTAGCGTTCCATTTTTAAAGAAATATGGACAAAGATTAATCAACGTGTCCAGAGAACATGACAGATTTGAGCCTAGCGTCTCAAGTGTCTTACAAGAAGTGATACCATACCTAAAACCTGTTGAAAAACCAACAGTTTTATCCGGCGAAGACATGGCAGAATGCGTCGAAGTATTAAAAGCTAGTTCAGAACATGCCCCCGACTTGCCGGGAGAGTTAATGACATGTTTAAGGATATTGAGACACTACTGCATATCAGATTATGAGAATAACGTGACGATTGCTTGTGAGTCGGCGACTGAGGAGTATGTAGAACTAAAATATAAGTACAATGTTCTTCAACTATTTTCGCTAGATGGTGTGGCGCATTTGGCAGGAGTTCTGGACCGTTTGGCCACACATTTCGACCAGCCAAGCATGCACACCTCATTATTTGCATCAGTGAAAGGGCTACAACTAGCCCAGATGCTGCTACCATGTCTCAGATTACTAGATGCTATGTTAGCAAGAGTAGTCCGCTGTCGAGGACCAAGATTCCGCGACTTAACCGCAGCCCCAGTGCTACTGAAGACTTACGGGATAGCTAAGGCCTTCCCAGTAGGGTCCGTAGGGTACAGAACTGCTTCCAAAGCAGCAGAAGCTTCTGTGAGAGCATTACTGGCATATGCTCAGCCAATAGCTGATGATGCAAACGATGGAGACTCCATCCGTCGAGGACCTTGGACTTCTCTATGTTCCGAAGTTATATCATACATAACCACAGCTCCATACACATTTGTCCCTGGTCTTTTAGTATTTTCGGAGCTACTCCCACTACCACTACCGATGCAAACTAAAACTCCTCCTACTGACCGAGAATTAGCTGATGCATCGAATGAAAGACGTCTCTGGTCTGCACATCTTCACGCTTTATCCAATGACTTGACAGACATGATACAGATTATCTGTATGTCTACTTACAGGCCTGTGGTGCATATGTTGAGACGCGTTTGCGTGCAAATCGCTGATTTAGCTCCTAATACAGCTGCTACCGTCGCAAGAGCCGCTGTTGGAGCCGTGACCAGAGAATTGAAGCCTGGAGAACCAGCTACTGCCAGCATTGCAAGAGTGCTGGGCTTTTTGGCTTGCCTAGTGTCTCATGCCCCAGTTAAATGTGCAGTACTGCATTCTATGAATAGTGGAGGACCTAGAGCAACAGATGTTCAAATTGCCCTGTGCTCGGTCCTGGGGCTTGCCAATGCTTCTAACGAACATGCCGCAGCTCAAGAATACGCAGCACATGCGTTAGCAGCCTTCTGTGATGCTGAAATAACATTAACTCCTGTAAATGGACCTTCAGATATAATTTTATCCAACTCCTTGCCAAATAAAGATGCTTTGGCTGCATTTTTGGATGCTACAGCAGACTGCCTGGAGTCGACAACGAAGACCTGTTCTGTCGCTTCGTCAATACTCAGAGCTTACTTCGTTTTGACAGAACATGAGTACGGTTTCCAGCAGTTCAGGAAATTCGTGTCTAAAAAACGAGAAAGTTTGGGCAAGTTCTTTAAATGGGCGTTGGAAGGTCAGGGAGAAGACAAGGCGGAGTGCTTGAGCCTATACATAGATTTGATCAGGATCCTCAAAATGGAGGAAGGCGAAGGTCCTGTGGGTCGGAAAACCATGCTCACGGTGGCAGAAATGGCTGACATGGTGGGCTTCTCGCCAACTGATGAAGAACATCCTGTCTTGAAGTTGGATACGATTTTGAGAGTGAGTATTATTAGTATGTTAAGAAAACTTGTAATTTCATTTCGAAGCTCGACTTTTACTTTGAATTACATTAAAATTTGTATTGATTAGATCTTCTAAATCATAATTTACAGTGTCTAAAGCAGACTGCTACATCTTGACTGTAAAAGGAGCTTCGTCAGAACCAATCTTCGCGTGTTCACTTACATTTCAATTGGAATCAAATAATCTAAATGAACAATGTGAAGGAATTTCACAGGTTGATATTACTTCAGTCCCTCTGCTAATGTTTGTGTTCCTTTCAGAAACTGACTGTTTTAATCCTATTGCATAGTCGACCTCGTAATATTGCTTTCTCATTTTTGACAACATACAGTAGAGCCTCACTATTCCGGTCTCCCGTTACTCCGGTGCACTCTGTAATCCAGACAGACGAAAGGATCGCGCTGGGGTACGTTCGCAGAGGAAACGGTAGGTGCAGGCCACAGAGTCAATATTAAAAAAAAAAATAGTTTTTCCATAACTTAGAAACCGTGCTTTGGAAATTAAGTGCAAAATTGTAAGCAGAACAGACTTTTTCAAGAATTAATTATTACTTTTTTTTTTTAATGCGCAATTTTTTTTCATGCATATTTGAATCCGGACTCCTTGATAATTCGGAAGGGGTCTTGTTTTTCCCTAGCTGGATTAGCGAGGCCCTACTGTACTACTAAATTAATACATCACTACACCACTTGTCGTTTAAAGACATACTCATGGCATTCTCTGGGTAGTAAAGGAATAACGAGCTCGACTATAAATACCAAATAATCTCTGTGCATGCACCTAACCAAAACATTACTTGTAGGCATACATTAAGAGTAGACTTTCCTTCCACAGCCAAGAGAACAGAACAGCAATTTTAATCACCGTTTTCAGGAAAGGAACTCCGACGAAGATGCCTTGGCCAACGCTAGCTTCTTGGCGAGCCACCTCCAGAAGCTGAAGGTTCCGGAGGAGCCGGCTACTCCTCCGGAGGCTCAGGATCTGGTGCTGCCAGGGCCCGAGAGCTTGGTGGCTCAGTTCCAAGCCAGGACGATATATACGATTGGAGAAGCGAGCGATGAAAGGCTGACGTCCAGTTACTGGTTGAATGTGCCCGCGGCTGGAGGGGAAGATGATGTCAATGATAGTGAGCTGGTGAGTGCACTTGCGTTTTATTTTGAAAGCTTCAATAAAAAGGATTCAGGATTCGTAAAATATTCTCTCTATTTAAAATAAATGATTAGTCAATAGGGGAATATGCATGCAATTAATTTAGATTAAATAATGCTGTTCTAATAAACAATTTTTTTTTCTCTATTAACAACAAAATTATTTTCTAATGAAAAACTTCTCTTTCTCGTTCGTTCGAACTTCTTTCCGGAATAGAATTTGACGTCAACGTTCATCACCACAGAAAACGGCGTCTAGGCGAGAGAGGCATATTTGCTTAAAATTTTTTCTTCTCTTTTACTTTTCTACCAATTTTGATAGTTTTCACTGTTAATATTTTATTTTTGTATATTTTTTTACCACCTGCTCTCTCTACGATAATGTCCTTTTATATGTCATCCAACCATCACTTCAAGCAAGTCATTCTATCCATAGGGAGATACAGTATGGGCGATCCCTAGAAAATAATGAGATTTGAATTTGGAATATCAAAAATCGTCAATATCTCTGTGGATGGTGGTGACATTATAAAATGTACGTGCATCGAACGAGTTTATTCGAAATTCAAACTGGGCACTAAGAAAAAACAACCAGAAATAATTCGTGGTTTATTGACGAGTTTCTAAAAAAAAAAATTAATATACATAAAATTGTAACTATAGAATCATAGAGTAGTGAATTTTGTTTGTTTCGAATCTCAAAACATGTTGCGTGATAGTTAAGATTAAATTATAAATTAAAAAATAAATTGTCTCACAGATGGTGTAAAAAGTAGAGTATCCAACACGGGGATAAAGCTGTCTTTGTCTTAGGTGGCTTGAATTCCTCACTTCTCTCAGGTTTCTTTATTAACTCCCTCGAATTTGCTCGAGAGTTAATTATATAAATCCCCCACTGACGTTCGGGATTAAAATTAGTAACCTTCGTTTTTTTCGCAATTCAACATGCCGCCCGCGACTTAAAGTCACTGCTTTATCCCCTAGTCACATAATCTACTATTTCATGCATTTTCCTTAGTATTACACTTTCGACCTCTTCAGGGTGCGTTGGACCCTGCTGGGTGTGCAGCGTCTTTTCGACGTGGTTTGTGTAAGTGTAGCTTGATTCATGGTCTTGTATGGTGTGGCAGGTGTCGTGCGACATCATGGAGATAGCGGCGGGCTACGTGTGCGGCGGCGGCGCGGCGCTGGCGGGCGCGGTGCGGCGCCTGGCCGGCTGCCTGCTCGCCGCCAGCGACGACCCCGCGCCGCCCGACGACAAGCGGCCCCCCGGTAATACGCACACACATTCATTCTTAACCGCTCACACACTTATCTGGTCAAATTAACAGTTTTATGCCTCATAAAAGCGGACGTTGGTAAACCATAATTTTGGAAAAGATGGATTTCGTCAGCATACTATACATACTGCATAATCAACTGTGTCATCAAAGCGTAGCGCACAGCAGTAGATTTCATATCATGCTCTGACGTAGCATAAGAGATGACGTTTATAGATCATCTTAAAGTTATTATAAAACAACTACTGCCACCGGCTTCGCTCATCCCATGGGAACATACTCCTGGAATAAAAAGTCCTAAGTGCTAATTTAGGACATGGTCTACCCGAGTGCCTTTAATCGAAATTCGTTCAGCCTTTCGAGTATGAAGAAATAAAGTCCGAAACTGCGTTAAGCGGACGCCCGTACGGTCCTATACAAAAATGATTCGTTGCGAGAACCTGCGCGGGCATAAACCGTGGCTCGTGCCCTCTTTTTTTACGTAATAAATATTAAGTTCTCCATCGACACTACTACATGCATACCGTTAAAGTTGAAATAGTAATAATCCGGTTTCCGCGACGGGGACCCGTGCACACGACACGCGCATAGTGACGCGCCCCGTGCCCGTCGCGGGAGTTTGCTTAGTGCAATTATGGCCCTTATCGAGACAAACACTAACAAACTGTCACCTTTGTAGTATTAGTGTGATTCCAGTTTGTAGAGAGCCTGATGAGTAAAAGTGGTGTCGTAATAATGGAGTGATTGTTCCCAGTGGCGCTGTCGCGCGTGCGCGCGGAGGGTGGCGCGGACGCGTTCCGCTCGCGGCCGCCCAACACGTCGCGGCCGCCCTCGCTGCACGTGGACGACTTCACGGCGCTGCACCAGCCCTACACCGCCACGCAAGTCACCAGGTAACTCAGCGCTGCTACTTTATACACCACAGGCTTGAACACATCACTGTTACTAACTTTTCGAGATTGGGAACTCGAAATAAAAATATTAATAATTTTTACTGCAGTCCAACTGTCTAAAAATCTCTCTGCAGCGCACAACCTATCTTTGCAAAACTCTCCTGTCTAATTTATGGAGCAAATAGCCTAAACGCCCCTGGCTGGCAGACTTTCGTCACTGTATAAAAGCTGAAAGTTTATCAGTGCATATCCCCAACACAGGTAGGAACAATGCCCTTTAGTTGGTTACAATTAGTAATAAAGGTATTTAGTAATCATGCCAGATACTTAGTCTGGTGGCAACCCCTCGCCAGACAAGGAAATGAAATTGTACTTGCATTATGTTACCTATAAAAGCTGTTTTTTTTTTTATGTTTCATCTGTAATTGTAATATAATGTTTCCCCAGTTGCCACACGGTTTTGATGATTCTAACACTTCTAATGCTCAGCCAGGCTATTTTAATGGCGCGAGCGCGTGAGCGATCAATTAGGTCTTCCGCGCACTTTATGCACATTCAGTACGTCAAAAAAAACCTAACATTCACGATTACCTTGTAAGAATTTAATTGAGTTACGTGTTTTGTAGCGACATCTATGATTCTACATTGGAAGTAAAATTCAATGAAGAAGTATTTTGTGGTATAATAGATGTCGTTACAGTCACGGAAAAAACATTTCTACTCAGTCAATTTTTTTTTAGTTATACAACAGTCAAATGTATCATTATAAAAAGTAAGGAGCTGTTAATTTTTATTTCGTCAATTTTAAAATCAAAGGTGACAACAATGTGCAGTAGGCACAACGGATCTTGAGCGCTCGGCGTCAGAGTGGGGATCGCTTTGCGCATTCCATACATTAGCGAGCCAATCGTCTTCGTTGTTAGACACATGCAACAACGCAGGGGACGAATGAGGAGTGACGTCTGTGACGCGATGGCGCGGTGAGCCAATCACTGACACTCCCACCCCCGCGTCTCACTTCGCACCACTAAAGAAACCAAATATTTGACTTATGTGCAACCGCTCAAGATCCGTTATGGCAACTGTAGCTACCTGTCCTTTTTTCTAATCTTAAAGATGCATATTTTCGCTGCTGCCTGCTGTCATCCTACCCATGCTATGTAAATATCACCTTACCTACATACAGTTTGAACTGCCATTTCGTGTGTATGTAACATGATGGTGTCTGATTGCAGAGGCATGCGGCGCGGCATCGCCGTCGCGGACCGCGGCCGGTTCGCGTCCGCCGCGCCCATGCACGCGCACTACCGACATCTGTGAGTACCGCCTTTATTACACTATCCTACGTAATGACACTAACCGAAATTAGGCTGTAGCGGCCTATTTTAGCGAAGACTTACCATCGGTGCAGTAGATAAAATAGTGCAGGGCACAATTGTGTACAAATACGGGTGAATACTCAATGCTCTTTTGGATAGATGCGGAAAAGGGTGTCAATCCACACAATCAAAAATCCCACAAACCTGCATTGAAAAGGGAAGATCCTCCAACCAGACGGATGTTTTGTCTGATCCAGTAACTGCTCGACAGTTGATTTCGGACTGTTGACGTGTCCTAATCGCGCGGAGAACTTTAATACCGCGATGCAGATTTTTGTAGTTACAGTTCTTATTGTGGCGGCAGAGATGTCGTCGTCTTCCGGTGCGCGGTCGCCACTCTAGAACTTTTCGGCCCCATCGACCATCCGTTCTACGATCAATGTGCCCTGCCCACTGCCACTTAAGTTTGGTGATTCTTCGGGCTATGTCGGCGACTTTGGTTCTCCTGCGGATACTACTAAGCTCTGGGCTATCGCTAAGAAATTCTTCCAGAAGCCACAGGATCTGTTGCAGAAGTGCTCGGCGTTTCCGACAGCCCAGTTACTGCTATGTAGGACGTGTACCGAGTAGTTCTTTATGTTAGCCTACTTTACTGGCCGATTCCGCCTACGTTCTCAGGCTAAGCGAGACTAAGTACAATTGCGGAACATACTCGTAGACGAAAATTCATACATGCAAATTTACATGGTAAACTAAAATTTCACTGTGCGAACCTCGAGATATTGAAAATATGTTTTACCGTGTTACAGTCGCGGCCGCGGAGCGTGGGAGATGGGAGCCTCGCATTTCGGACACTTTCCACCAGCGTCTCAATACATGATGGGTAAGTCTTTAGTTTATTCAAATGATGCAGAATTAGACAAAGGAAATGTTAGGGCATCATGCTCAGCGGTCGCGCTAGCGATCACTGGATTTAAGAATCAAACCGTTGTCCGTATTTTTTGAAGAGTAGGCAGACGTGTAAAAAGACGATCATACCATATTCAGTAGTTTTGTTATTAGTTGTTAGCCTATTGTCATATAAGCTGGCTATCAATTCAGACGAAGTCTAATAAAGTAAGTCTACAAAACTAAGTAGTAGCAGTAGCTTTGTTTCTATTCTTAATTAACTTTAAAAAAAAAATATTATTATTACGTATCACATACATTGTGCTCACATATTAGAAGCGACAAGAAATATATGATATAACCAAGATCTATGTAACTCATAATATGTTTAAAAAACAGTGTCCATGGAGTTTCTTGCACGTTCTTCTCCATAGAGACCTACGCTTTGGAACGTGCAATTTAGCTTCACTTTTCGTGGACTGATCGACATTTGACTATTCAAAAGTGCCTGCAAATGGTCTATTTGAAATAAATGATTTTGACTTTGACTATAGTGTGAACACACTTTTTGATGGAAAAGCCAAACCTGAGATTCGAATCCAAGAACCCCACGTTTTGCAGTCGTGCTAAAATAAACTCAATATTAAATATATTATTTTTACTATTATTTTTCATCATCTTCTTATCCCAATTTTTTTATTGGCGACACAGCGCGTCTTCTAGGCATGAGTCAGTTACCTCAGTAGTTCGGTAGCTTTAAGGCATGTTTCAGGCATAGTTTGGTAGTAGTGACGGGCGTGTTGTTGCAGGCGGCATGGGCTGGGGCGGCGCGGCGCGGGGCCCCCGCGGCCGCGCCCCGCGCTCCTTCCTGCGCTGATGCCGACTGCTGCGCCCAACGGGAACATCAGCATCGTGACCGGTGCCCTGAGGTCTCTCCTCATCCACGGATATCTTGTGCCACCCTTCACCTCACAATTTCTCTCCCTCCATTTTCCGAATAAGACAATTTTGTCAATATCATACAAGAACCGTGACACCTATTCCGCTTATGTTCGTGCTAGGTGTGGACTCAACATCATTAGAACTTTTAAAACTATTTTGTTGTACCAATATGTACAGGAACAGTTGGTTTCAAATATGTGTGTATGACTGATTTTTTCTAAAATAATCTTTGTTGCAATATTAGAATAACGTTACATAAGAAATGTGTGTTCTTTTATATTTCTTCAGAAATCCAATAGCTCGTAATTTTGTCCTTCACAGAATATATTACATTTGCAATTTTAAACATGTTTAATAATATTTTATTGGTAGTCGCGTATCTCTGTGTAATTATGATCTCTGTACGCCAGTTCTCATGACTAATTTTATGATTCCTTAATGTCAGATCAATTTTTTAACTTTTTGTAGGTATAAAGTCAATAAATATTATTATACTAAAAATAATATCTTTTCCTTATAATCCATTCGCCACTTACCTCCTAAATAAATAAAAACATACTGAAATCGTAAGTGCTTGTAGTAAAAACCATACATTAATTACATGGACGTCTCGTGATTGGTTTTACGCACCAAAGAAATCGGCAACTAGCTGAGGTATGTGGGAGCGGGGTACAGCGTTCTGATTGGCCCTATCAAGAACAAGGATTAATTTCATTACTAGAGATGATAGTTTGAAAAAAAATTAAGTTAGTTAATAATTGCAAGAATTTATCATTACATTTTTTTTTAATTGATATAAATTAGTGCTTGACTGCGATCCCACCTGATGTTAAGCAGTGGTGTAAATATCGATATTTCGTGAATAAATCACGAGTGTCGGTATTATCCCTATTTCTCTTGAAATTGTTAAAACATAACAATATGTACACATGTTATTGACGTGTAAAAGTGTTTTTATAAAACCTACTTGCAAAATAAAGATCATTTATCATACTTAACGAACTTAATAAACTTTATGTTAACATGAAATGTAAAAAAATAACAAAAAAAATATTTCCGGGATCAACAATCGATTCACAATTAAATTCCATCCTGTTACGTAGTCAAAGGATGTTCATATTTCGTATAAATAGTAAATAGGTTTTTTGCTTTATCGATAACAGAGGCGGTCGCAGGAATTAGTGCATCATTATGTTAGAGGGAGAGAAAATGGAAAAAAAAAACAAATGAGAATCAAATACGGCATCGCTCACATGTCTTTAGTTGTAACTCTGATACATAATATCAGAAAATTAATAAAATTATAATTACCTATCTATTAACTTTAAGTTACCGATGCAATATCATGTCATCTTTTCGGATAGTCGCACCAAAGTATTAAAACAAGGGGCCATTATTATATTAATTTTCTTATTATCTATTGACTAACGCGGAAGTGTTTACGGCTCACAGAAATGGTCGAAACTAATTGGCATACATTCAGACATCGGTCGCCTGTTATTAGGTGTCTATGAGCTATATAGTCGTTGGTTTGTAGCAAAGACATGTTCCTCCTGTTCAAATATCGGAATGACACAAAGAAAACAATGTTAGAAAATTTAGAAACAAATCAACTTTATTATCAAGATGAAAAAGATCAAATCATATATTATATTATAATATATAAGCTTAAGAAACAGATATGTAACCCGCGACAATCAGTCAGCTCGAACATAACCCTTGCTTGGTATACCTTACTGCGAAACAAAACAAACGTTCACTATACATACAATACAAGTATATTATAATTTACATTATACAATTATACATATCAAATAAAAACAAACTAATCATTTCCGCGTTTGAACTAAAGAGTAACGTTGTAAAATTTATAATTATAAGTATTATTAATACTCCACCGAGAATTTCCCATAGCGTTTCGTTTACTATAATTGTCTTTGTTTTTTTCTTATTTTGTTTTAATCATTAAACGGTAAAACATCTCACTAGCATAAGTTTATATTTACAAGCCCGGGGGCACAGTCAGTTCAGTATAAAAGTATCACTCGCACACATGGCAGGCGGCGCCGCGCCGCGCACTAGTCTCCGGGGTGCTCGGGGCACGATCTGTTCACTTCGAACCATTGGTCTATACATCTGGAACATGACAAAGGATACATGTTAATATTTTGTACTATGAACTAAATAAAAGTTTTGAAAACCAAAACAAGATTAACGTTTTTGTTGAAAAATAGGGAATAAGAACTAAAAATAATCCCTTGTTCTTCAATCAAAAGCACTGGTATTTTTTGTAATATCCAAACGAAGACTTGGTAACTGCTATTGCTAACAAGTACACAGTACAGTACAGAACATTATAAATACACAATGTAGACAACAGATGGCGTTAGCAGCCCTTCTAACATCCAATACCCTTACACTAGCTGCACTCAAGCCTCCACTATCTACAAACAGGCAGGGTCGGGCACTAGGTACCCCAATGGCATGGCTCAGGTCAAAAGTTCTCGAGTAAAGTATCGGACGACCTAGATCGGCGAGAGCCTTATCGGAGGCTTTGTCTAGGTACCGCTCTTTGAGCCCCAGAGTACCCTGAAGAGCAGCGATGTTGCTAAGGGGGATTTGAGAGTATTTCTCAGAACTATGGCAAATATAAAATGTAGGGGAACAGTTATATTACAGTTCAAGTGCCTAGCACATAAACTGCCATAGAAACAGGTACTTATACAAGTTTTTAATCAATAGTGATCAAAAGCTACTAAGAATGTGATGGCAAGCTATCATTATAGAAATGTAAAGACGACACGGTAACAATTAAAACTAGTTTTAGGTGATAATTGATATCCAGTCGATTCTTTATAAATACAAGGCGCATGAACAAAGAAACTACTGTCTTTCAAAACCTGCTATTAGACGGACACTTATAAAAAAACCTACGATAATCAACGTGGTAGTCACAATAACGATTTTACGATAACACTGCAGGTTTAACTAGATAACTGCAAGTCTAATTCACTTCCCAGTATCGCGGTACCGATACAATCAATGTAGAACCGCTATCTGTCAGTCTCATCAGATAACGCGCTATCGGCAAATTGATTGTGAAACTATCATTTCGTTTTATCTAGCCAACGTATTACATGAAACTGAACAAGTTAATTTATGTACGACTAACTAACCTAAGGCTAGAATTATAATAAGCTTCGTTTCCTCGAACAACGCACCTTAGAATTTTTTTTCGATTGAAATATTTACAGCGATCATCGATCTAAGTCTAAATTTAATTAATTAGCGGTCTTTGAAAAGTTTATGAAAAGGAAGTAATCATAATCAATTAGGATAATTACTTTTGTGTTTGTAAACAAATGAAATATAAAAAGGCACGTAACACTGATTTATTCACGATAGTCATTTTATCTCAGCCGTTCTCTGACGTGAGCCTCTCGTTGCTTTGTGTTCCCTGTTTCTGATGACTTATCGAGTGTGTCATCAGAAAATAACTACCATAACGTTAACTATATAACGTTAGATATTACTGCGCAAAACGCTGCCGTACGTTTTTAGAACGAGTATACAGTAGAATGTTAATGCTACCGCTTGATAGAAAAAGCAAATTTTAGATTCACTTCCCAAGATTAGCTGCAGCTTCAATGAGTGTTCCTAGCACGTGCCGTAATAAAGACAATTACTGTGGCGTGTGGCACGGCGGGCCAGCAGCCGAGTGGTGCCTCGCAGAAACTTAATAACGATTTCTTCACAGCCGAGATAAGGCTATATACCCATATTAGAGCTCATGATCGCAACCCATAGTCGCACAGAAATTAATCGTAGTCGAAATCGACATAGAATATACATATACAGGTATATAGACTTAGATAAGCAATAACATGTCAACGTACCAACCCACACAGCATGTTGAATTAACTTATTGTTACCATTGCATTGTTATCAAATGTTACTATTTTCCAATTTAATTTTAAGTGGTTTGAGGAAAATCCTTTTCTTTTGTCGTGTTATTGTATCTCAAAATATCAGCTGTTTGGGTTATCTGAGTCTACATAGTAAAGATTCTTTATCTAATCTATTCTATTGTCACCATGTTATAACTCTAATGTATGAGGTACCCACTAAGCCTATCGCAGTTGCCTGCTGGACAGAACTCAAGTGGGTAGCAAACACACTATCCACAATTTGCCACAGTGTTGGTGACCATCTGTAAGATCTGACTATCTGATCTCAACAACCAAGGTAACACGTCAGCCATTAGTAGTACGAGCCTAGACCAAGAAGAGTAGTCAGCAAATAATAAGTGAACAAAGATCTCACCCCTTGTGGTAGATGCAAAGGCAGGGCAGGCGGGCTATGGTGTCTCCGGCCGAGAGCTCCTCCAGGCAGATCACACACTCGCCCTTGGAGTCACTCAGCACGTCCTCTGGAAAATACAGGAAACACTCATCAGATATAAACAGACTAATACAGGCAATGGATATGAATAACACTATAAAGGTTCAGAAGTATTCCCTGAAGGTTTGAGAGGTGCATCTATTGTACTCCCACTTTCGTCCGTCATGTTGGTTCCTAGAAATAGGGGGCGAGGCTAGTCCCATCAGTCAAGGGCACAAGTTTAGTCTAGTCTCCAGGCTGCTACTGAGAAATAGCAGATAGAAAAACCATATAACATATTGCTCGAGTCGGGTATTGAACCCAGATCCTCGTAATCGAACCTAATATTCGCCAACAACGGTTACGATGGCTTGTTCATCGGTGCAATTGAACCTTTAGGTGGCTCCAAAAGAGAAGTAAATTGTATTAACAGTTTCATCTTATTTAAGCAGCTTTATTAATATCCATGCTATCTACCAATAAGTAAATTCCAAAATATTGAAACAAGTAAATCTTTATAGGTAAAGTTGTATTACAAAATATCAACAATTTAATTATAAATTAACACAAACAGCTTATTATATTGGATATTTAATTATTGAATAGTTACAATGTCAAGTTAGTTTAACACATACCAAACATTTCATGCCAATTATACATAAAGTTAGTGTAACTGTGCAAAGTTTACATAATTTTGATAAACTATCTTCTATAAATTGGATCTGACTTGACATAGCTGTGAACTAACGCTTCTCACAACATGACGATAACTCTCGGAAACTTTAATATCACGCCTATATTACATAAAAGGATGGGCAGGTTGTATACTTTATATTTCTGCCAAGGCAGTGGGATTGTTCGAAATAATTACCATGGTTCTGGAACGTAAAGGACAACTGAAGTAACACAGGTGGGTTTTAGTCAATAAAATTCTAACAGTCCCTCACACTCCACCCAAAGCGAGAGAAGTGACTTGGTGATTTTTTAACCAGAAAAGGAGGGGTTTATATTGTACACACATATCGCTAGTTTTGTTTGCGTACTAAAAGTGGGCGAGTCTATTACAATTAACCGGGCCGTGGGCAAGGCCCCAGGGTACTAACAAATTCCTAATGTCCACCCACTTTGGCTACCTAAGGATTTAATCTAAGACCTTATGTTCAACGGTCGCACTTCTGACTACAACACCTTTCAATGAGACAGTTAATTAACATAGCATAATCTGCGTCATAACACACTGCTGGGATTCGGGTATAATCCACCACACAGGTGTCATAGCATATCACATGTCTTAGAATTTTTGCTTCTAGGACATGCCATTTTCGACACGATGTCTTCTTTCACCGTTTTGAGAGTAGTAGTAATGAAATAAATTACACCAATTAATGCGCCTGGCCGGGTTTGAACCCGCGACCTACACCTCGTAAGTCAGGACCGTTAGCCACCACTGCTTCTGGGTGATTCTTTGAAACCGAGAGAATGCCTCATTCATCTGGCCTAGTTCTCCTAGATCTAGATTTTGTGTCGTAAGCCATAGGGCACAAATGAGTGCCTTTGATACATTTAGTTATCGGGGAAAACTAACATGCAAATAAAAATATCACAATGTGACTTGGTGACAGCGCATTGACAATTCTAGTTTTAAGATCGTTTATTGATCTACTACCTATAATAATTATCGACTACGTCAATGCTTATTTGTAAATTGTATTTTGTCCGTTTTGCGCGGATGTGACGCATATCCTATTTACTTTTTGTTTTATTATTTTTAAGATATGCGCCATATTTGACAAAAATAAACTCTAAGAAAAAGCTTAGCCTAAGAATGAGACATTCTCTCGGATTCAAAGAATCGCCCTTCTACAGTTAATAATTATAACTAATAATTTCATAACATTACATTTTCTCGTCAGTTTCCGAGGAAAACTTGTAATAACCATAATGCAAAGACAAGCATAATCTCTCAGCCAGGCTCCGGGCTCTACATAAATACTTAACGAGCTATTTCACTCAACGTCTTGTTGCTAATTACCGGGAAAGCCTCCGTCCTGCTCTCAAGTGCTCATTTCCACTATTTCTTGATGAATCGCATTGTGAATTACGTTTAGCTGCTTGTAAACCTTGTTGGGAGCTCCCGAGGTAATTTAACTAGTTGGCTTTAAAACAAGGCTTTGTAAATACAGTCGATTATGTAAGTAAAGTAGTTTAAGCAGTCTGTAATGTTCCCACTACTATAGATTACCTCTTCACAGAGAGAGGATATAATTTGGCATATAAGCATAATCAACCTTATAATGATCTCAGTACAGTGCCTCAGACCTCCGCTATAGGAGAGGAAATGGACCATAATCCACCACGCAGACCCAGTGCGGTGGTGAATGTCACATGTCTTCGAATTTTTGGTTCTAGGACATGCCGGTCCCTTACGATTTTTTCCTTCACCGTTTTGAGAGCAGTGGGGATGAAATAAATTACACAAAGTAATGCGCCTGACTGAGTTTGAACCTGAGACCTACAACTCGTAAGTCGTGGCCATTACCACGGGGCCACAACTGCTCTATATAATTTGGCACCTCGGGTTTAACGAAAAGTATAATGTTATACAGTTTCGTCTTATCATATGAACGCCTAGCTCCTGGAAATAGATTTCTTAAACAGGCACCCTCTCTAGACGCTCCTCAAGGAGCTATCAGCTACGGCAGAGGCCCAGTTAGGTCGAAGCCTACTGAAGCCAGATTTAGCTCCGATAGGTAGCTCAGCCCCGGTACGAAAGGCAACGAAGGAACTGGAGTGGGTTTTTAGTCAGTAAAAGTCTGACACTATCTCCCGCTCCGCCCAAGAGCGGGATTAGATGATTTTCCCATCGAAAAAAAACCTCTCTAGACCCCGAATTGATTGAATAATGTGAGAACTTAGAAATGTCCTGGCACTAGTTTGGCAAGCATCAACCAGTGGTCATCAAAATAGTCCGCTGTCGTGTCGAACACCGCTACTGAAAAACGCACGTCGGTGTTTACGCTCACTATAAAGAATCCGACTCAGCTGTACAAGCATGCACTATTGACTCATTGCGTTATAGCTTTCCCGATTTTAAAAATACCCTCTAGCATAGAACTGTAGTATTTCAATCACAAATGCTAAAGTGTTTCTCCAGAACCTACTACCTGTGTTGTGGTCTTTTTCCACAGTCATAATATTCGTCGTATAGCGGAAAGATATGAACATAGGTCTCCACAACAATAGTCGTTGCTTGCTTAGTTGACGATTTCACAGTATCCGCTGAATTTATAGGTATTCAATTCGCTGAATACCTATATTTAGAGGATACTATGAAATCATCACCATCCACAGTCTAACTTCGTCCCCAGCTAAGCGAAGGCCTTACGCCAATCCTCATGCTTCAGTTCCACAGCCTGATCCGAGTCCCACCCACTATTACAACTAATGGTCGCGATGAATACTACCTATCCAGTTCCTGATTACATATGTCGCAGTCATCTGGTTAAATTAGCCATCCAATTGGACATCATCTAATTGAATGCCTAGGCCGATAGTTGTTTGAACTAAAATCACTCAACGTTTAACAGCTTGGCGTAATGAAAGTTAGACCTTTCGAAATAACTGATCAAGACTCAGCCAAGTGATTCAAATTTAGTTCCGCTATTTATTGATTTAATAATATTTCACTATTACTTGGTGGACACTATTACTGAAAAGCAGTTTTATATAATTTATAAACTCATAGTTTCCCTACTAAACTAAATGACTACACAACGTTCAGCCATCTGGTTAAACGTTGCGGTCAACGACATGGCTAGTTGTTGTTCAGCCATTTCATTGGATGCCGGCGTTTCACTAACGCCCCAGGCGTCCAATTGGATGGCTAATTTAACCAGATGGCTGCAGCATATACATTACAAACAAAAGAAAATGAAAAACAAGGTGTTACTGACCATTATAGGAGAGTCTTGGCCTCGTGAGGCACATGACCAGATGGCACTCGATGTCGTCCGGAAGCACGAACTTGCTGCATACCGGACATTTTATACCTGGAACACAAGCACATATACTAGTTAATATACATAGTCACTTACTGGCTGAAGAAGACAGAGTTGGTTCCAAAGTTCAACACAAGACTAAGAATTAGTCAAGAATGTTTTGAATTAACTTGTATTACTCAGACATAACGCATAACATTGTAACTAAAATGTACGTAACTATTGTTTTATACTACAGGTAGCCTAAGTACGCTTATATGTACCATAATTGCATATACTAGTACTTGAAATAAATAAATAACCATAATCTTCATTGTCCATTGTGGCGACACTTGTGGGAAGCCTATGTCCACCTAATCCACCTATCTTCATCGAAAACATATTATTAAATGGACATAGATATACTAGAATACGTATCGTTGAAAGGCTTTTACCTAATTGTAAAATATAAGTGTTCAACTGATGATAATGATATGACAACGCGCGTTTAGGTAAGTGGTACATACTAATTAAACTATACTAAAAGTTTCAAGTACATTTTTTTTTAGTTGGGAAATTCATCCAATGACATCCCCCGCTCTTGAACGGAGCGGGAAATAGTGTCAGACTTTTACTGACTAAGACCCACTCCTGTTCCTTCTTTGCCTTTCGTACCGGGGCTGAGCTATGTTTCGAATTAATCCTGGCCCCAGTAGGCTTCGACCAAGCTGGGCCCCTGCTGTTGCTGACAGCTCCTTGAGGCGCGTGGGAACAGTGCGCGCCGTCGACGACTTGGGCTCGGTCCGGACAGTTACCGGAGGGTCGGACAGCGAGCTACCCATTGCTCGCCGTCTGCAAGCCCGCGCCTACAGTGGCCGGAATGTGTGGTGGTTGGGGCGCTGTGAACGTCGCCGTTGCCCGATGCGGTCGGCCTCTTCTTTTGCTAGCAATAGCATTACTGCTTCGCAGAAGGAGGCGACAACCTGCCACTCCTTCTCGCTCCAGACCATGTACCAAGGCACGGCGCGAGAGAAACACGTTAGTGTCAATACGTAAATAAATAATCGACTGAGCTTTACCACGGTAATAATATCATAGCTAGAGTTTATCTAAGAGTCAAACACGGCGGGGGTGATATAAAATTCTGTGTGATGGTACAGCATCCGGTAATCCGGTCAGAGTAAGCCAATTTAACGCTTATCGCATGTACATAAAGTAGCTATAACACAGAATATCTAAGTATACCATATAGTGTGGGTTTCATCAATGTTTTATTTTTGTTAACGAAGTAAACATAGTTTTTACGTAAGCTGAAGAAGACATAATGGATATGTAACAAAAAAATCGATAATGTCAAAACTATTTTTGTCTTAGTAATTTCCTTAATGGCAACAAAATTGAAGGTGTCGGTGTAGAAACGTAACGAAATTTACAAACAGGAAATCTACAAGCAGATTCTGTGCAGAGAACAGTTTTCCGGGTGAATTCACACGCGTTCCAAATTCTATAGATGCTCTCAAATTGATTACCCAAACGCGCTTGCCTCTCTAGTTATGGGTCAAACTAGGAGCGGAAGGCGGAGAACCAGGGCATGTGGTGCAACTTAGGAACCGTCTACATTAAGCAGGAGATTGTGATACTTATGTAGGTACTACCAAACCCGCCTGACCACCGCTAAATTCATTTTTGCTTGCACTTGGAAACAAAAACTTCAAAGTGTTTGGTTTGGCGCCGCCGGATTCAAGCGATACTTTTTTTAAGTGATCTGGCAGCAATGACCGCAATGGTACATTGATTGAATTCATAAAAGTGTTTGGAATAACGCAAGAGCGCTAATCAAAAACATAATTACTTTTATCACTATTGAACCGTCTATGGCAGGCTGTCATAATTGAACACAATAGTATTGATCGTCAATTATGCGTATGGAGTCAAGTATAATATAATGGAGGCCGCAGGATAGTGTCTATGCAATTAGTCGTAGCCGACAATAGTGGTGAGCACCGAGGCACTGGCAATCGATTTTGCCGTGCTACGTGCGTTTAGTGGTGATTGCTGTGACGACTGGAAATAATATTCCAACTAAAACGGCCCTATCTCGATCCTTTCAGCAGAAAGACGTCCGCTACTAGACATAGACCTCCTCTAAGAATCGCCACAACGACAGGTTCTGTGTGATCCGCATCCGAGAGAATCGGAAAGCGATCCTCACCAAGTCGTCGGGCCACCTTATGTTAGGCCTTCCAAAACTGTGTCTTGCGGTGCGCAGTCGTCACTCCAGAACCTTGCATTAGACCCACCACGATAGTAATAGCTACATAGATACTATAATCAAAGCGTTTCTAAGTGCTACTGAGCTAATTGAATAATAGTACCTGCGTATGACCACGGCATGATAAACTCTAATTCAATTCGTTTTGATACAAGTATACAAAACTATAAAAGAAGAAACAGAGATATCAATATAAAGGAACCTCAAGTTAGCTGACGCGGTACATAATGTAAGAACATAGCACATTACACACCATATTAATAAACGATAGTGAATCGAGTTAGGTAACACGCGTGTACATTATGTAATTACTCGGACGTGTCCAGTCATCAATGAAATGGAACGTGTTAGGTGTTATATACTCGTACGTTCGCGTCATGTGGCGAACTTGGGAGAATTCCATACTCAAATAATATCACGCCATACTTCTTTATTCAACTCTTGAAATCAATGACCGTGTTTACGCTTGAGATGGAAGATTTATAAATTTTAAAATTCCTTCACTGGAATACAACGCAGAACCTGAACCGATTGGCTATATCTTTTCTTTTGGGAACAAGCTTTGAGAATCGTCATTTATGGGAGTTAAATAGGGGAAGGTTCATCTCTCATAATTATAACATTATTAGGCGTAGCTACAAAGTACTAACGAGGACTCGATGGAACATTTGGTGGTGCAAGGCAAGTCGAGGGCAAAAGATCTCGTAGACGCTCTCCAACACGGTGAACGGACCTCATCAAAACGGTGACACACTGAAGCGTAAATGTAGGCTCCCTAGCCGCCAAACACAGAGCTACATGGCGTCATATCGCGAGAAAGGCGTTGGTGCGCAGAAACCGACCGATACATGACCACGACCACTATGTCAAGAGTGCACGACTGACCAGAAAGTATTAGGATAAGGGTCGTATTTTTTACCAAAGGTACACCTATTAGGTTCTGTTGCTACCTATTTCACGAAGTCGAATTGGCATAAACAATCTAAATGATTTTACCAGACTTAACCCTCTAAAAAATTGCCTGTCTATCAATATTCTGCATGCAAATACTGCTTTCTTCAGGCATGTGATGGTAACAAGTCAATTAGCACGCGCGGTCTAGCATAAAGACTCGATCTAGTCGCTGACAGGCAACATACAGAAGTCCAACTGACAAATTAATATAATACAGAACATTTGAAACTATTGGGCACGCCGTAATTATGGCGGTAAGTCCCCTCTTTGAGGCGTGGCTGGAAAGACCTCACGGCGTCCTCACCTTCCGCATGACGCAGGTCCTCACTGGACATGGTCAGTTCGGAAGATTCCTGCATCGGATTTGTGCGGAAGAAACGCCTGTGTGTCAACATTGTGTGGACCGCCCGGAGGACGCGGTGGAACATACGGTAGAATTGTGCCTCGCCTGGGCAGAGCACCGCCTTGTCCTCGCGGCGCGGGCTTGCGGATGGCGAGCAATGGGCCCGCCTTTCAACCGTCCGATAATCGTCCGGACCGAGCCTAGTCAGTGCGCGTGGAGTTCCACGCGCGCCTCATGGAGTTGTCAGCAACCGTAGGGGCCCAGCAGGGTCGTAGCCTACTTATGATGCGAAAGAGATCACCGGGGCCCTGGAACGATGGCAAAGAAGGAACAGGAGTGGGTTTTTAGTCAGAAAAAGTCTGACACAATCTCCCGCTTCGCCCAAGAGCGGGGGATGTCCTTGGATGATTTTCTCACCTAAGAAAAAAAAGAGCATTTGAAAATATAATTTTTTCTTGAATTATCTTCTCAGTTCTCAGGTGCTCTATTCCAGTCTTTCAGTACATATTGTCTGGTAAGAATACAAGAAGCGATGCCCAGCAGTTGAAACAATTATGACGATGACTTCTTCTTATCTAGTATCTATAAAATCTTAAGAAAATGCTCTGTATACTGTGCTCTCAATTTTTAAGATAACGGGGCAATTTTCCTGAAGCTACAACGATTAAAGTGCCTCCTGCCCTTGCTGCCCCATCTCAAAAATTCAAGTTTGTGCACCTTCTGCAATTGTCTGTATGACGGCGTGGGTCTGCGAGAGCACTAGACTGTGGGTAATACCACTATGATGTTGCCAGGCAACGGGTTCAGGGTAATTGTTTTATTTTACCTACAGAGCTAAACGGAAATGATGGAATAGGTACTTTACTATGACTTACATTGTGACGCAGTTCCAGTGGGACGCAAAATGAGTTAGCTAAATATTATGATGTACTATTTGATTTTCATTACCATTTAATTTCTTTTCTTTAATATTGCTCTAGTCCAGGGGTGGCCAACTTGATTAGACCCTAATGAAACCCTATGCGATCTACCAATTACATACTTATTGAAATCTTAAATGAAACAGCATAATTCAGTACACAATCATGTAGTATTTTTTTTATTAAGAGAGAAAACATAAATGTGAAAATTATTCATAGTGACTAGGTACTTATTTACCTTTATATTAGTGTGAGTATTGCGTCTGAGCAACTTCCACTAGTTTGGCATAACATTGTTTGCCTTGAACTACTGAACTACAGTCGCGATCAACCGGTCGATCGCGATCGACCTTTGGCCACCCCTGCTCTAGTCCGTTCCAGCATGGAAATAAGACGTAAGGTGTGGCGCCACCGGTACATTGTGGACATCCCATCAATACGTACTTACAAAGCGCTTTGGGAACACATTCATTATGCGAACATCTGAGGAGTGGAATTCTCTGCCGGAGGCTGTGTTTCGTGATAGCTATAACCTAGGGATCTTTAAGTCAAGACTGAATATGTTACTTTTAGCAAGTACTATATCGTCGGCTACATTATCGCTTACCATCAGGTGAGATAGTGGTCAAACGCGAGCTTATACATAATAAAACTCAAGTACCCATTTATATTTCCTTTGGCATTCCTCTTCCTTCATCAACATTGATGTATAAATTCAAACCTTTGCCATGAAGGTAGGCAAAAACTGCAAATCACCGTCTGCTCGACCCTTACACAACACACTCTTTTTACTTGGATACAAGAAGTAAGGACCAAGGAGGTAATATCAAAGTATAAAAAAAAATCATCAGTTTCTTAAACCAAGAATACATTAATATGCCATTCCTTGTCAGATGATCGTCACAACAAAAACACGGAGGCTTCGAGCCCGGCACCGCGCGTTGCGAGTCCGGTCACGCGCGCCGCCGCACCCACGGCGCATAGCGACGTGCCCCAAGTTACGATGCCATGGAAAACATGTGGGACTCTGTTTACTATGCCAAGTTGGGCTTTTAGTTTTGGTTAAACAGGCTTGTGTGAAGAAAAACAAGTTTTTATTTGGTTTTTTTACGTCAATTCCCAAGACGTGATATTATCTTAAAATGTACAGTTGTTTACGCGAATCAAACACATGTTTTGTACCTCTTAATCAAAATTTAGACCTTCAAACAAATCTTGTTGGCTGGTCGGTGATAAACAAAAGTTTCTCATGCTCATTAAGTTTTAATTAAATTAACTAAGTATAAAACTAACCGTATTCGTTTTACTGTCAACAATAAGTGCAGGAAACTGTCGGCAGCCATTTGTGGCAGCTACATTGAATCGTATAAGTACAGCATTGTAGCAGTGGGTACATAACATGTAGTTACTTTGTTACAGAGTTGCCACCAGCCACAACCACCCGTTTAATTGTTTTCCTTCAATTACTACACGAGTAAAAGGAAAAACTACAAGACCCTTTTTCTACGTGTGACAAGGTTAAATTGGATGAAGAGAAAAAAACGTAGAAGTGGTGTAGTCTAACACTCGTATTTATAAACAAGTACGAGTAATTACATAAGTAACGATTTGTACACTATAGTTAAGAAATTGCTTGAAGTTACAACTGCCAACAACCACCACCTAGCGTCGAGTGTTACTTGAGCATTTTCTCAAATAAGTAACGTATGTTTACTATAGAATGAGATTTAGTCATTAAGAATCCTAACCTTAAGTCATTACTTCTTTATAGAGTCTATCTAATAAGTTAAACGACTTGGGTTATTACTAGGATTTAATGAAATCTGATGTAGTCAACACGGGTTCAATAATCAAGGTTGATTAAGAGATAGAGATCATTGTTTGCTAACAGAAGAACCTTATGAAAAGTATCGAATATAAGTATTTTTTAAATGATTAAATATTATAAAACAATTCCCAAGTCGGTTGACTTATTAGACAGACTATACGGGTGTTATTCTCTCTGTTCGGCGAGAAAAATAGCCAGCCCTCTACAGGCTTATCAAGTCGACAGGTTGAAAAATAACGACAGTTAATCCTATTTTCTTTTCATAAACAGACGAAGGTCGATCAAAAGAGTAAATTCGTCTATCTACCTTTTCCTTTTTCACTAGCAAATACTTATGGGCACCTACCGACGAAGTCCCGTAATCCTGTATGTGCCGAATAAAAACAAACCAAATGACCCGTCCACAACACACGTCAGTTCGACCACCACACGGGGAGATATAGAAGCCTCATGCCACACGAACCATGAAAAGAAAGTAAAATTGAGGTAGACATTTAAAGCACATTGTTTGGTGAAAATTATTTAATAGCCACTGAACTGGGAAAGAAACCAGGGTTTAATTACTCTAGGCTAATGACCTATGCATAAATGTCAACGGAAAAACTGACGGCAGAAACCAGTATAAGGATAATATTTCCCCAGGAGCCTGCCAAGGCTGCATATTATTCGAAGAAGTCACCCCAACCCTCGCCGTGTATATCACTGTGGTCAGTAAAAGTCTGACACTCCTCGCTTCAGTCAGAGGTAAAGAAGTTATTTGATGAAATAAAGTATTTCCCCAAACAAACTCTTTTCCGCAAAGAAGTCTATGTATACGTTCAACTAGCCTTCTGCGTGTGTGTGTGTAAGGTGGTCTGACTAAACCCAGCTCATCCGCAGTCCGCACACGTCCGGCCGAGAGTGACGGGCGCCGGCTCATTGTGCCGCTTACGGCCCGGCCCGGCGCGGACGCGGCCCGGACTAACGACCGGCTACTGGCGCGCCGTCCCCCCAATTGACCATTGTTCTACGGGCTTCGTGATCGGCTCTATTTGTACTACTAAATGTAAAAAAATGTGTACTAACTTTGTCCGAGCAAGGCTGCTTCTAGTAAGGTTTCATACACACATGTACATAATGTTTATGTACTTTACGCCGAGTTGGGCATAGTATTGTAGTAAGTGGGACCTTAATAAGATGTATTAATGTGTCAGTTGTTCGAGCGAGAAAGAGGGTTTTTTTTGGGATGGGAATTCATCCAATGACTTCTTCCAGACTTTTAGTGACTAAACCTACACCTGTGTCTTTCAGTTGTTATTTCCGTTCTGGGACTACAGGTTTCCTTTTCAGAAATTCCCCGCGGTCCCCTACGGTTTGCTGACATCTCTATGAGGAGCGCGTGGCTCGCGCGCCGCCGACGACTGGGGCTGGGTTCGGTCGATTACCGGACTGCCGGACGGCGAGCTACAAATTACAGCGAGAAAGAGGGGTGGCGTTATACACCACAGCTCTATCCCTCTAACAGTTCAGTTTGTGTCGTAAAATGAACCGATTTAAGATCTAGTGGTAGTACTCCTGATCCTGAACTGAATTTTCTCCATAAATTCGCTAAAAAACTTGTACTGAGGATAATCGTCTGTCTGGGTCAGCCTATTGTCGGGTACACCTCTGAAAATAGCTTTCGGTCCGAATAACTAATAATTCAGTTTACTTGGCAAGATAGCAGCAATCGTGGTAGCTAAATAGTAACTTACTGATTACTCTTCTCTCGATTACTAGACATCTCTCCCTTACACAACATATATTTAGAAAGAGATCTATAGTACAGGTAAACGAGAGCGTTACAACTACAGTATATATACATTAAGTAAGTAAAACATACAGTTTCGTCAACAACGCGGCTGATGGAAATACAGGGAAATGTAGTAACATTTCCTAGTAAGTACAGAGGACATAAAACACAATAAATGAATACGAGTATGAAATAATTTAGAAAACCATGCTGCAGAAGAATTCATCATCAGAAGATCTAAAATTTACATTCCAACACTTGGTAAAAAACATAAGCCTCAAAAATCAGTTGTGTATGTTGTTGTTCACTACAATGACTGTATTCGCCATACTTGACGGTGTATCCCCTTCCTCCGTCGCCAACTCCTCAACACTGAACACCTGATGCCTCGATAACTAAAACAAATAACTTGGCGGCACATAAATTGCTTTCGCAATGTTTGCGTAACACGCCGTTAAAATACATTTACACGCGGAACACATCAGTAGCGACTCGCTCCGAACAAACGATCCACAACTAGTGTTTAACTTTAACTTTTAAAACTTACGCATGCCGAATATTGGGAATCATGAAGCCAAAATTGGGTATGAATTATGATTTTATCAATATTGTTAAAAGAAATCGGATACAAACGAATTAATGACAAGAAATGGAAATTAAAATAAACTATAGTTTTAAAAGGAAAAACTGATTGACTCATATATCAATGCACAGCCGAAACTACTGAAAATCCTAAACTGTGAAATTTTGCAAAAGATTCACACAAAAAAAATTGGGAACGTCACTACAGTGGTGTGGTTTAGTAGCGTCGTTGATAATACACGATTTCCACTCATGACAAAGCTAAACAACGATCTCAGAAATACTTATTATCTCTAAGGTCTTCCGTAATGATCACCTAATTGCACTGGTATATCAAACGACATTTAATGTTCCTCAGTAGCACAAAACTCCAGTGTTTAGGGCTCCATCCAATCTAGTCTAGATGCATTATTTCTACTTGCAATATTCTGTTCCAGGCCCCCAGTACTCATAACACTGGTGTTGCTGACCATAATACCCTCGAGTCCAGGGTACATTGACTGTAGGATATCCTGCAGACGGTGCCACGAGAACACAGAGCATCCAGCAGTACTTGAAGTGTATTGCGCTATGTGTGAGGAGTGCAAGCAGAGACGACGAGAAAGGTTTTTTTTTCGTTTAATCGATATTTCTCAGGTGTCAAATGTAATATAATTTTTAATAAGAAAATATTTTTCAAGGATGCAAGGGCGGGCTTTACAGGGAAAGGCAAACCCCACATCGAAACCTTCGGCACAGCCAACATTAAAACCTTTAGCAAAGCTAACGAAATTAAAACAATTGGTGAGAATGAGGGACGGCGAAGAAGCCAACGCCAATGACGAAGCAATGCAAGCAATAATCAAACCACAGGATAATGTACAATTTCGACATGGGGAGCAGGATTACCCAGGGCAGCCGCAGCAACAGCAACCGTTTGTGGTGCAGCAGCTGTTGAATCCACCTCAGCGGCCGCCGCAACGAATGCAACCTCAACTTAGCTATAAGCCGCAAAAAGCACTTCGAGGTTCGTATGGAAATTGTAAGACTGGACTCTGTAAAAATGAAGTCTACCAAAAACATGTACAGAAAATGCTGCGACACAAAACAGCTTTTGCAATAAATCTCAACGAATAAATTAATTTCATTGTAGTTTAACTTTTACTTGTGTGCTTTGGTAAGTATCCGTTAACTAATACTGTCTAATGATTAGGGATGGAGTATCCGGCGGGTTGCCCGACGCCGCCGATATGCTCCGACAGTGAGGATGAAGAGGAGCGGCTTCATCTAACAGATGTGCCGCCTTTCGTACACAGCGACGCCACCACCGCCACCGTCACGATCACCACGACCACCACCACGACCACCACCACGCAGCAGCCGTGCCCGCCCATAACACAGTGTAGGAAGAAGAAGAAGAAGACGACGGGGCAGAGTCCATGCACGAATCCGTGCATGTTTCCTCCGTACATGTGCCCGTGTCCTATATACCCACCGACCCATCCATACTGGCCACCTTCCAATCCTACGAATTTTCCACCTATGCCGCCAAATTTCCGTCCGTCTGATGTGCCGCCTATGCCGCACCCATATCCACCGAACCCGTATCCACCGCCTATGTACCCACCCCCACCACCGGTTTTGGTGCCGATGCCCCCCCCTCCATGGTCGGGATGGTTTCCTCCGATGTACCCACCGACGCACTCATCGATCGTTTCAACTTTAGAGTTTGAACGGGAGACTACGAAAACGACTATTAGTATAATTCCTAGTACTATTACTACTATTCCTACTACTGTAACAAATGAGGGGTATTTTTACTTGCATGTTGGATTGCCAGTACAAAATAATACATGAGAGAGTATGGCTGGAAGTGAACCTTTTTTTATGAGTTAAGTATATTGAAATAATGTTTGTACAGGCATATTTTATAGGGTGTAATATTATTTGGTAACGCACGTTTCTATGTTGTAATAAAAAGTATTTGCTTAGTAAAAATTTAATGGTTTGCCTATATAGGTTCTAAGTTTGTATGAAGAAACCTATTTTCGGGCACTAGCACTAACTAATATAATAATGAGGGATCGAGAAAATTTCCCTCTCAGAATTCGGCCCTTGGAAATTGTTATCTATCAAGTTAACAAAAACACAAAACATGCTACGACAAATTTTCAAAGGGGCATTGAACACGATTATCAAGTCCTGGACCAAAAGCACCATTGTGTACAAAATGCTCTTCACATCAACTAGAAGAGTCTAGTGCAAGTTTGTTTTAGATTAACGCGATCGACATGTTTTTGACGTTCAGCGCTCTGATTGGCCCGCTCCAAGCTTATAACCAATCAGAGGGCTAGACGCGGAAAACGTTAGGTTACACGCACTCAGCGCACAGACGAGCGACTCCTGCACGCGTCGGTGAAGTCATAGCGTCGTCTTTATGCGAGACGTAATTTTCGGGCAATTACTACTGCTGTTTTATCCTGCACAATGTGTGTATCTACGACCGTAGGTAACGTAAGAGTTACGTCAAACATAGATAGTATTTTGGCCCCGAGCCCGTGACCCAAGATAACTCATGTTTATGTCAACTGATAATAAATTTGTATTGTTAATAAATGAGTTTAACGCGTCGTTTGGTTAAGATTTGGTCATAAGACTGTCTAAAAAAACAACATCAAACGACTTGAGTAATTATTAGGGAAAAATGAAATCTGATGTAGTCAACACTGGTTCAATAATCAAGATTGATTAAGGGATCTTGATCATAGTTTACTAATAGAAGAACCTTATAAAAAGTACCTATCGAATATACTCGTAAGTATTTTTTAAATGATTTAATATTATACAAAATTACCAAGTCGTTTGAATTTTAAACAGACTATAACACTCGGTAATGTTGGTAAAACTGTTTTTGATTTTGGAAATCGTCAAATATCTTCAGCTCCTCAGGGTGGAGCGAGAGGTTGTGTCAAATGTTTACTGACTAAAACCCACTCGTGTTCCTCAACCGCTCAGGTCTGGTCTGGTCTAGAGGTCTGGTCACTTGTTGAGCGCGGCATCGATCAGTGTTCTCGACGTCATCTGTATGTTGGGAGTGATCGGACATGGCGAGGGTCAGCTTTACTTACTTACGGCTTTACTTATTTTACTTAGAACAGTTGGGAGGAAAAAACTAATTAACGAGAAAACCAACGCCCAATAAAACAAATTCATTTGAGTACCTCTTTCTAGTTACCTAGTAATTTTCATTGGTTATCTAGTTAAAAGTATTTATATCAGAGTTCAGATATTTTTGAGGACATTTGGATAAATTATTACAAAACATTAACCAAAATAACTAACTTATTTTTCCCTAACTATGTTTTGTTTTCCTGTGAGCACAATGTAGGTACCTACTCGTATTTAATTAAAACTTATATATATAAGCTATAGCCTCTTATTAAACTAGTGCGCCTCACCATCAACGATTGCATCACTGCTTACTAAGGCTCGACCGAGATGGGTTTTTCGTTCTCGGCCGAGACCGAGACCGAGACCGAGAATAAAATAATATCTCGGCCGAGACCGAGAGCCGAGAACGAAAAACCCATCTCGGTCGAGCCTTACTGCTTACCATCAGGTGGGATCGCAGTCAAGAACTGGTTTATATCATTAAAAAAAATAAGGACCAATACGATAAGTAAGATATTTGGTAAGTAATACATGACAATACGTGGTTCCGCTTGATTAACTATTAGGCATTCAAAGGGGGTTCAGTTCACAGTATTAATATATGAATACCTTCTACAAAAATCATAGCATAATTTAGCCAATAAGCACACCACACTATAATCAATAAACGATAACTTTAAAGGCAAACAATAGTCACCAATAAAAAGTAATGTCGTACAGTTCGTGATGACGGCACAAGGCGGCGCTCCCTCCAGCCCGTCGGGTTGGCACTGCCGAGCCGGCTTCGAGGACGCAACCTCACTAATTTGGTATTTTGTCTATTTTCTACCGGTATTATTTATTAATTTATTTCATACTTTATTTGTGGATAGGATAAACATATACAAAAACGAAATGTACAAAGGGCGGTCTCATAGCACAGGGCAATCTCTACTAAGGGTCTTGGTACATGGCTTTCTAAAGGCAACTAAGTTTTAAGAATTTATTTATAATTTTAGATGCCACCTAATACGATACATCAATTATGCCCAATTAAATTAGTTTACGTCATACATTTTTGTATGCGTTATCCCTTTTTGGTAGGAAAATGGCACATAAATATATTCTAGTACCTATGCTCTCGAATGTTTGTCTCGATAAATTTATAAAAATTAAATATGTAGATGTACTAACAACGTATAACGGAAATAACGTATGACGGAAAGTCATGATGCAGAGTGCGGAAACCAAACTCCACTAGATAAGTGATACTTATCATCACCTATGAAACTTAAGAGAAAAAAGAAAATGTAGTAATAGAAGAAAAGTTTGTCTTCTCACAGATGTATTTGACGTAGGACGACAGACGTCTAATTTAACACCTAATCGGAAGGACCGATCTCGGGCTGCTATCGGGAGCCAGGGCCAATGTCGATAAGTGGGGACCAGAGTGATTGGCGCCGAACTAATAGCTGCGCAGAATACACAAACCACATACTATAGAAATAAGTCAAGTTTTAACATCTGTTTAGAAGATCATTTTGATCAAACCAAAGAGAAAATACCAACACGACTGGAAAATTATATAAATTCATCATAAATTCATACACATCGAGCTCACAGAACTAAATTGGCATATTCCTATGTTTACACAAAGGACGTACCTCGTCTAGTACTTCATAACGGACAAACTTTTTATTACTTTCTCCATCATTGTTTTATTTGGATCGATATGTGTACAGAGCCACCGTTTTATCAGACACACTGATCAAATTATGACCAAACTTTTACACTGCCCGCCCGAAAATATGGCTAACAGTTTTATAGAGAGTTCACGTTTTAAAGTTTATTTTCTGTCACTTATGATCGATGTCCGTGTCGACGGAATAAATTTTTTTTTCTGTATTGTATTTGGCAACCTGTACAGCTCTGTTATTGGACTCGTAGAAATCCTGAAAAGTGCAGCTGGTTGTGCAGGACGGGTAGCAGAGCAAGTGATGCATGTCCTGTGAGTTGTCCATGTCCACTCAACTCAGTGTAATAATTCATTCCAAAGCTCAATGTGGCATTCACTCAAGTCTCCAGGTCCGAAGAATTAGGTATACATTTGTACCATTTTCGCGGTGAAGGTACAGAAGTTAGTTCTTTGTTTGGTCGAAGATAGATTGAGCTTCATAATTCTCCTTTACCATCAAGAAGATAGAAATCAGTCCTTTTGGCTCGTAGATGAACTTTGCTCAACTTTATGTGATGTTGTTAACAGTTGAAAAATAACCAGTCGTGACTCGAGATGGCTAATTATATTTATTTATTTAAACGGGCAAGCGACCTCGTAAAGTACCAATGGACCTTAAAATGACAGCAAGGATCTTTGTACACAGAAGCCGCACCCAACAACCGGCTTCTACCTTATAATTAATTTTAATAAAAGGATTTTGTTGTTACACCCAAAATATGAATAATAAATGTGTCAATATTACAAGAACGTCCTTTAGTTATTTTCAAGAGAAGTAAATAATGAACCTTTTTTATAATTGCTACAATTATCATTGTTTACCTCTTAAACAATGAGATGTTTTATAACTAAGCGAGGTAAATTAAATCGCCTTAAAATGCATACCGTATAAAATCCTCCTTGGTGGGCGCCGGATCTGCGCCCCATACGCGGAGTCCTGCTCAGCATCAGGCACACAGGTTCCTATGATAATACCCATCGCCACCATACCACTAGTCCGCACACACATCAGAAAATTCACTATCAACTCACGTCATAAGCACTCGAGGACACAAAAACGTCACACGACTCATTATTTCAAAAAGTCATCACAAAATAATTACGATAAAGTTTTAATATAAATTGTATAGTGGAACGTGCGTTCGTCGCAAGAGTTGGAATGGAACTGGCTGTGGTTTGGTGCCGGTGTGCTAGGTCGCGAGGTTCTCGTCACATTTGGCACGCAACTCGTGACGTCACCGACGGCCAGCGCGCGTCACTTGCCCAGGACTGCTTGGACTACCCTGCCTTGAGCGTGCAAATAAGGCGATATTAATAGACCCATTATACACGCGGAAGAAAAACTGCCTGACGTTTCTTTTACGTTTTTCTTTGCGCAACTAAGGGTCCATATTTCACGACTTGGCATGACTATTTCTGGTATAACATGACCTTTCGAATACCATCAATTAGAGACACAATAGAAAAACGATGACAGCGCGAACGCTGGCGTTCGCTTGGGGTTTAATGAATTAAGTTTTTAAAGATAAGGTTAAAGATTACACTACCTTTCCTCCCGCACATCGTCATTAAGTAGAGTATTTCTCTGCTTTCATATTTATAGAGATATATATATATTATTTGTGTTATCTATTAGTTTATGTAATGTGTTTGTGTCTTTTATTTTTGGTGTACAATAAAGAATACATTTATCAATCTATGTAAGTATTATTTACTTGCGCTCTTTGTCAACATACTAATAGACTTTTACACGATTTTACTTTTTATCGCTGATACTTATAATATATTCAGAAATAACAACGTCGAAATAATTAACAGAACCGTAGGGCTGTATGAGGCAACATGATATGTCAGTCACGTGCATGTATGGCGAACTTCAACTGGGTGGCAACTTAATGAAATGACAGTGTCCCTGACTGTACTAATCTGATTCATAGGAGAATAAGGCTCGCGCGGACGAAAATAGAAACGGATTTCATTAATTTGATTTGTGACGTAGGAACTTGTGGAAACCGCCGTCGAATGGTGGAAGAATCAAGATAAATATGGACATGTGATGGGCAGAGGTGGTAGACCTTCAATGCTAATGATAGAATTATAACTGTCGTGTGTACTTTACTTATTTTCAGGGTATTGGATATAGTACTACAATAATATAATTAATAGTAATGACTGGAAAATATGTAACTCAAGTTTGGTACTCATTCCGTTTTGTGTCATGGAAAACTACCAGCAGTTTCAACAATAATGTCACTGTCAACGTATTTCTGTTTAGTGTGTGATATGGAAATGTTACTCAACTTCATACCTCTCACGAAAACTTGTGCAAATAAGATGGACAATGAACTAATGACATAAAAGCGAAACGAATCATTTGTCTCTACTTATTTTTCGACCTCAAAACGTTGCATAAGTTTTTGTAGAAATAAATTTCATATTTTTATATCCTCTAACGTATGAAATTACAACAGAATGTAACGTACGAAAAATGTAATCATTGCATAAAAATAAAATTTAAAGTACGTTACAGATGACATTTTGTTGTATAACTAAATAGATATAGTTGAAGAGGCAAAGTTTGGTGAAAACGGTTGTTTAAGAAATTGACAAGGAAAGGTTAGGTGTGAAGGCGTTGCGTGCAGCTAATGTTGCCTTCGACCTGGCACAGATCTGATACCCTTGTTACTTCAACCAAGCAGCTATTCAACTGAAGTTTTTGAACGTAGAAATTTGAATGGCATTCAACGTTTCTATACAGAAGTTTTGGTTTTTGCATGCATGTTGACAGGCTCGCATGCATGCAACCTCACTGAATAATGAAACAAAACAGACTGCGCCAGTTACACGATGAATATCTTCTGTACAATAGAACCAGAACTGAAAGGCAGTTGACATACGAGTCATGTACGAAAATGATTCAAGAAGAGTTTGGTGCTGAAAAAATCAGTCATGGTACAGAAAAAATAATCTTATCATAATGTTGTTGCGACTTTAAGACCTCTTATGTGTCACTTTTGGCAAAATCACATTTTTAAGCCACCCTTTTTAAGATTTTGAAGCTGTTTCGAATGCAAAAACTCTTATGTGTATACGACGATTTAATCGTCATTTGTTTACCAATTTCAAGATCAACAAACAGTATGCTTCATTTACTTTCATACTAATGTTGATTTCAAATAACAATAGCAAAAATAAAAGCAAGAAATCATAATATAGCTGATACCTATATTTTTTGTTATAGATGGTTTCATTATATTTTTTTCAGTAGACTTTTTTTATCGATTTCCTCATAAAGTTGAATTTTACACATAATAGGTCGTCACCATTTTTAAGTTTTGTTCTTCAATCCCTCAATAGAAATACCTACCTGACCCTACCATACTATAAATGCAAAACTTACCTCTAATTAGTTAGTACCCACCACTTTGCGTACACCACAAATGAGAGCACTCTACATAAAGATTACTAGGCCTCGACTACAGGCGGCGCTTGTTATCCGCTATCAACTTGAGTACATAATGATTACCCTTAAGGGACTGCTGTCATTTGCGGAGCCGTGAATGAGGCTATGTCGACACGCAACGCCACAAAGCCAAGCTTGTCATGGACAAATTACAAATAAATATTCCACAGGACCTGAGAACCATCTTATATCTCAGCACTAGACTCGTATAATATCTAAAAAAAAAATATTTTTAGGGAGATACTTTATTTTGGCTCGCACTGTATCTGTCCTTTCAGCTACATTAATAATTATTTGTTTTTATAACCCCCATAGCTCGGAGTTGTGGATAGTTCTACTTATTTTATATAGAAGCTAGAAATAGATATAATAAAACTCGGCAAACATACACTAAAAGCCATTTCAATCAAAGATGTCCTATTCATCGGTTTTATCAAAATAATAGTGTATTATAATGTAGAATAGTTCAATAGAATAATCAAATCGGAGATCTTTTATACAAGCCATTCAAATAATATATTATAGACGAAGGAAAAGACGGTACGAGGATGAAAGCAATCATTCGCTGCGTAATTTTGGTTATAAATCTTCCGTATCACATTTCAATTATATTTTCATCTTTTAGCTAACGTTATTCACCATTATTCACTCGGAAAACCGAATTATATAACAAATAAAGACCATAAATAAAACGAATACAAAGATGAAAATTGTATGCGTATAATATACATCGATCGGACGATTTTCATTGGCCCCAAGTGTATGTGGAAAGATTAATACGGAACCATCGGTGGAATGACGCGGCTGTCACGGGGAGGTTGGAACGATCCATTTGACTTGCGGAACCCTAAAAGGGACAAATTACTACAATCAAGAGAAGTGAATCAAAGTGAGGCGGATTGTCTGTGTTTGGCAAAGTTCTGTTATATTTTTTTTTTCCAAGTTATATTAAGTATATGCAAGTGATTTATGTTGGGAGTGGAAAGAGGCTGATGTTAAAAGTCTTGGGCCTTTTTTTAGGGTGAGAAGTGGTCAAATAACTTTTCCAGCCCTGTAGGTAGCCCTGCCCCCAGTCAAGTAACTTTTTCGACCAATCTCGTGACCAAACAATTCTGTAGCCCGCAACCATTTTTAGCAAGTTCATAAAAGAACGACACAGGAGTAATTCATATTCATGATACAGTGTAAAATTTTGTTAAAAAAATAATAGTTATGAATTGAGAAAAGAATTGTAACGTTAGTAGAATCAATTCACTATAAAAATGTAAACCGAAAACCTTAAATATAATGTCAAATGCTTGTAGCAAGATATGAAAGAAGAATATCTCCAATGTAAGCGACAGTCACATTACAACTACAATACCGCGATCTCGATATATTCACTTGTAAAATTGTATGGAAACTAAATTTGAATTGTATCGATAGTCGATAAAGTGAATGCTCGCATTGTTTCTCCAAGCGAAAACCTATCGATAGCGGAGGAAATAACATGAACGGAGCTCTATTATAATGTGTCGTTGAACTTGTATCGTAAATATCTTCAATGGTATGATTAGGTGGCTTTGTGGCTGGAGAATTATCTGAGACTACCCACAAAGAAGCCAAGTGCTTCGTTACTCACAATTGTACTGAGCACAGCATGGTGCTGACGTCACGACAAATTGCCAGCCATTATCGCAATGGGGTTTATTAACGTCTGTAGGTCTGTGCGTAACATGGGAATTGTAGACAAACATATAATTTAGATGATTAATAGATAAAAATTGTGATGAGTAAGTGGAAAATACCAAGCACGAAAGAGACACTGGATATGACAAATATAATCGTTGATAAGGGGAAACATTCATTTATTAAAAAAAAAAAATTGTACCTATAAACAATTGTGTGAACCCAAGCTAACAGCTAACAAAATGGCTGGCCACTTTTCAAGAATAGAATAGAATAAACTTTATTGTACACAAAAAAGTAATACAACTTATACAAAAACTTAAATTAATGGGTGCAACGGCGGTCTTATCGCGGAGAGCGATCTCTTCCAGACAACCTTAGGATGGATAAGAACTTATAATAATACAGGGGGTAGCCTGTGGTGTACTGCTAACAAATTGTTTAAACTCTGATGATCTCAAGATACCATTCCAAAACCAATCGCACATATTTTTGACGGCACGGATGGCGCAGTAGTTGAGCGATTGGCTACTGCGCCACATATCACTGATTTGATTTCCACAAGGAACAACTATTTGTATGAACTACAGATAGTTCTTCCGGAACTGGGTGCCTCATGTAGATACGTAAATTTCCATATTTGTGAACGTAACATTTTTTTTATTTATAAAAAATATGTCACTGTAAAAGGTACCAGTCACAGAGAGACGCTATTAAGCAATTTACTGCCCGAGTCGGCGTTATGTACTTTAATAGATTCGTGCGAGTTATTTAATAATATACCTACACACAAGCTGCTGATATATTCATGTCAGGACAATTTAAGAATTCAGTTCATATCTTAACTGGATCTACAAGGAAAAAGGAACGACCTACAGACAAAGTCATACAACGATATAGTTCCATTCTTAATATTTTCCTCATTGATTACGTATTCATAAGGTCTTGACGCAAAATCTCAACGACTACGCGAATTGAAAGTCAGAACTTTAACCGCCAGAACAGAGTTTGTGTTACATTTTCTGAAGTAGTGTTAAAAGCAATATCAACTTCTAAAATACATTTCAATGTCTAAATAAACATTTTCACAAGTTTAGATAAATAGGTGTAAGTAAAGCGTGACGTACATGTGTCAATGTACGCATTTCGGTCCATTTACATAGTGACAGCGATCATTCGCACACAGACTTCTGCACGTAAGGATGTGTGCGCAAAAAGATATGCGTGCGAGTCACTCTCGGCTTAATATAGACCGACCTTAAGGGCACTGAACTAGACTTGCAAGGTTTTTCATATTAAGAAGCATAATGGTGGCATTCATTTAAAGATAAATGGTAAAATAAACAAAACAAGGATAAAAACTTCGTCTTTAACAGTAATGAAATCAAATGAAAACTAACTATATTTTTCTAGAGCCTTTAAGAATATTAGTATATAATATATTCATTAGGTTTTTGGTAAGTTAGAGGTAGAAAGGAAATTAAGGAAAAAATATGAATAAGAAACAAGGTCAAAAGTATGAATATTAATTATAATCTACAAAGACGTGAAGGAAGAAAGTTTGTTAAAAGCATTTTAATTATAGTGTTAAGTAAAGGAAATGTAACAGGCCTAAAATCCAGACTTACAAATTAACACTGAAAGCATCTGAACAAGTTTTACAGAAGATTTCAACAAAAATTTCACTCGAGGCAACCCTAACGAAGACAAAATTACCACGCCCCAACACGCATAAGTCAAATCAGAAACAAATAAAAGCGGAGTTCATACAACTCGATATATTTCGGGAAGTCGGAAGTCATTACCACTTAACTATGACCTGAATCTCGTACATTTGGGTATTTACTGTTTGTTTTTGTCTCATATTTATAACCAGCATTTGCGTTTTAAATATTTCAGCTCAGAGATAACGACCCGCATCATTAAAATGAAATATTTTTTTTCTGCTTGTGCCTACGTGAGTACTCCATAACTGTAGCAAGTTTGTGAATATTAGGTAAGCCTATTTAAGCACATGAACCAGCCCAAAACGTCTGTATAACCCGTCCTCCAACTAGGCAAACCCATTGACCAGAAGGAATGGTGCAAAATACCAATATCTCATGGACGGTATATTGATCAGAGGTTATTGCAAAAACGAGTGGTGCTGGAACCAGCGGTCCGGGCGACTCGATCGCGGGTCACTCGTCCAATTAAAACATTTCAGACATCAACGCTTCCCTTTATAGGTGACAGATTTAGGAGAAATACTAGTCTGAATTTTGTAAATTACCTAGGAAACCTTAAAGGAGTTGATAAAACTTCAACTAGCTCTAAATGAGCTAGTTGAAGTTTGGCGTGGGTATGAAGTGAAAGATATATTAAACATAATTACATGTAATTAAATAAAATAAAACAATACTGGTAAGAGACAATGAAACACACTTGATAAGCAGAAGTTATACTGTGAGCCACAAAGCGTTGCTGTTAAACCTAACACAAAAACAAGAGAGATGTAAAAGAGGAAATAAACAAATTGAAATCACCATCTTCCAAAAGCACTCATTCCGAAATCCGTCACAATCCGGAGCAGGAGTGTAAATTGTGCGATATTAAAACATGACACACGCCAGTTGGTAAGTCGACGTAATTGAAACACATCGGAGCACTCGCTAATGCGACGACGAGAATCCCGCAAAACGCTCGTACGAGCGACTTCATTTTACCGGCTTAACCAGAGCGTCATGTAGGCCTCGCTTCGCCTCATATTATGTCATATTTCACAAAAGTTTTCACGTTTTACACGTCAAATATAATTTGATGGGACCGCTTTTTGAAACCTTCTGCTGTTTTATTAAACTCATACGAAGCTGGTCTGATAATGAAAGTTTGATATCAGTCTGATTGGTTGGTTTATTTAATTTGGGTTTAATTTCTGATAAAGGCTTCATACTAATTGAATCAATTGATTTTATACCACACTGCAGCGGGGAGTAGGTAACCATTATATTTGAAAGACTTATTGATTTCTTGGTGCACGACGTATTGAAATAAACATAAGCTGCGTCAGCTATTTCTATTTTCATGTTAAAAGAACTAGGTTGAAGTAAAGTTTAAACTCAATTTTATGCTCAACTAGAATCTTCGAACGTTATCGAAGCGGCGCGCGCTGCTATCTTACTTCACATTAGTTCAGCTCGAGGTTTCCCCGTGAACGAAGAAAACGGACAAATTCCAAGGACTTGCTGCGGTTGAAATATTTTCGATGCTTTATCAAAAGTCGGTAAAGGGAAAACGGTGCACACTCTGCAGGAGATTCGGGAATTGCGGGAGTTAAGAAATATTGGAGAAATTGCGCTTGTTATAATAATTTTGTTTTCAACTTTGTAGTTGAATGTCAAACTGAGAGGAATTAGTTGCTTTTAGATTTAAAGTTATTTAATTTTCTAAAGTTTTCACACAAAGCACGTAGCGGTATGACAACACAACAGAGAAACCAGTACAGTCTCCCCAATAAGTGAGCGAGATGTGACCGCTGCCGATAGCTCCCTCGCTGTCGATATATCGTGGCTTTTCCTCAAAATTTGCTCCTACATCGAGGGATTAGTTTCCTTCCGGATTTCCTCCTGGTATTAAACCGTCATAGGCCAGTAAACCTCCATTCTTGTTGACGATATCAGTTCAGGGCACGGATTTGATATTCTTACTAGGGCAGAGTTTATTTTTGGAGAGCATTGTATAAATTACGTTTATAACATAATAGAAACTTGGTCTAAACAAAACTTTTCTGTCTCGAAGTTAACCAAAGTTACTGTTAAGTAGAACAATGAGGGCTCGTTTTTAGAAGGACAACAGTATGGCAAAGTTCTTTAGCAATGAAACAGTACAAGTTCCTAGATACACGAGTCTAGAATTAGTCCAATTAGCTAATTAGGTTAGTTATTGACAAAACAAGAACATCGAAGCCTGCGAAAATTTACTTTATTGTTTTTCGTCTGGCGCGTTTTGTTTTTCATCTTTTGGAAGGATATAAAAATATCGGAAAAATTAAGAGAGCTATATTTATAGCTAATAACTTACCGCTTAATGAAAAAAACATGGAGTTTATGAAGCACCCTAAGTTAAGCAAGTGGAAACTAGTGTGCTCACAGATCAATGAAATGTTAATAACGGGTAAAGAGTTGAGTCCTGCAGATACTGTAGACGGAAAAAAATGCGTGAGAAAGACTTTTAGATAAACAATTTGCAAAAGCTTTCCTTTATTCTTTCACAAATATTTCGAAGACTTTAAGCTATTTACAGAATGCCAAGATAAAATCTGTTACATAAAGAAGCCACAGATTTTGACGACAATATACTTAAATAAAATAGTATAAAGAATTCTTTGAATATCCAAAGCTTAGGTTCGCATGTCAAATTTCACAAAATTCCGATACTTTACAAAAATGTAGATAAATATTATGAGCGCTTTGCGGAAATTCACAAAGCCCTGAAAAGTCGTGGGCTATTGAAGTGAAATGAGAACAATCAGCATAATTAAACCGTTCTTGCGGATTATTTCACAACCTGTATTTTTTAAATTCCCTTTTCCCATTTCACCCTTCGTCTGGTTTTGGAGGGCGACACTTTATTGGTTTTGTGAAAGGTTAAGAGTATCTTGAAGTAGGCGTTGGATTTCCCGGATGGCCAGAAAGTATGATTGTGTTTTTCGAACGAAAGAAATCCCGTTTTATTCCGGGATTGGATGGCCAAAGGATCGTCATTTATCGGGTCATGGGGCTTAACACCGTCATTGACAGACGATCAGCTAAAGATCGTCAATATCGCGCCCTTCCATTACCAGAGGGATCGTAGATGAGATATTACGGTAGTTATCGTGAAGCCAAACACATTGCCTTCACGATAAAGACCGTATATTCTTCTTGAAACATTGGGTTCAATAACAAGGTTAATGTAAATTCCTTGCAATAATAAAGGTCTCCCGTTCGAAAGGTACTACATAGGTCAGAACAACAGAATTTTAACAATGTCACCGAGGCCAGCGTAACAATGTGGAATTTATAAATTGAATTACAACAACAAAAGCTGAAAGTAGAACAGTGCCATTAAAGTGAGATTAAAAAAATACACTATTATGCCAGAATATACCAAAAATATTATGTTCCATGTTATCTAATAGCAGCATCCTTAATCCAAGGATCATAGAGCAGATGCAACTGAATTTGATTTTCACACGGCGCTACGGACTTCTGACTTAAACCCTATTGGGAAAACCAATAGCAACACCGCAAACAATATAATCTAAGCCGTCGTACATAGCTAGCTACGAAATCATCAGATAGTACCGTATCGTAATCGCGCAAGCTCGATCGATACAAACAAATTACGATACACGGCCATATATTTTTAGTGATAGTCTGTACGTGTGTGCGTAAATCAACAAGAGTTCAATAATATTAGAAATGGAACCAAGGCCGTGAGAGCTAGTAAACATTATAAAGTAAGTTTTGCTTTTAAAATAATGGAGTTTCTTGCACGTTCTTCTTTGTTCAGATCTACGTTTTGGAACGAGCAAATGACATTAAATGTTTAAGTAACTGACCGACTCCTTGAAAATTTAAAAGCTCCTATATATGTTTCAGTAGAAATAAATGCTTTGACTTTACAGCAGTTAGATTTCTCTTCGTCTTGAATGCACTTTGTTTGTCCAAGAAAGAGTTTCCAATGTTAACACAAACAAGTTGTGGCTGGGGAAATCTCAGCCGTAGCTACAGCTTAGCTTAAGTAATCAAAGAAGGTTCCGAGTAAGAAAAGCTTAGCGCTGAGAACCATTCAGCCACAATACTGCAGATTTCTTCGAGCATAAAAATTAAGGATGTCTAGAAGGAAATTGAAATAGACGTAGAGACGCCGACTCTCGGAGAATACTTGGAAAATATATCGCAGCAGACACAAAACGATCGCAAATTAGATTTAGATGAAGATATCGAATTCTGTAATTTAGTTTTGTTAGTTTGCCAACAAATCACATCGGAGGACACGGTGGAGCACACAGTCGAGGTGTGCCCTGCTTGGGCGGAGCATCGCCGTGCCCTCGTGGGGGCGATCGGCGGCGGAGACCTCTCGCGCCGGGCCTTGGTTGAGGCCATGGTCCGGAGCGAGGAGGAGTGGCAGGCGGTCGCCGACTTCTGCGAAGCAGTAATGCTCGCAAAGGAGGAGGCCGAACGCATCAGGCAACGGCGTTATCGCCGCCGCCGCCGTCGCCGGGATTCTGATCCCGATTTCCGGCCAACGTAGACGCGGGCTTGCGGACAGTGAGCAATGGGTAGCTCGCTGTCCGGCCGTCCGGTAACTGTCCGGACCAAGCTCAAGTCGTCGACGGCGCGCACTGTTCCCGCGCGCCTCAAGGAGTTGTCAGCAACAGCAGGGACCTAGCCGGGTCGAAGCCTACTGGGGCCAGGGTTATCCGAAAGGGCGCTCGAGCCCCGGTATGAAGGCTAGAAGGAACGGGGTGGGTCTTTTAGTCAGTAAGAGTCTGACACTATCTCCCGCTCCGCCCAAGGGCGGGGGATGTCAATGCATGATTTTTCCCACCATAAAAAAAAAAAGCCTTACATTGATATTGTAGCTTGGTAGCAACACCGGTTACTGTTAATTACTCTAATATTAAAAAAAGGTGAAAGTTTGTGAGTGTGTATGTTTATTACTTCTTTATGCTTTAAAGGTTGGTCGGATTTGGCACTCGGTTAGACCATGTCCTGACATAGCACATGGGATACTTTTCATCCCGGGATTATATTCCCTTGTCTATCTAGCAACAAATCATTGTAATTTGGTACTGTCTTCGATTATATTGATGACTAGCTTCAGTCAGCATCTTCACCTGCATCGATTATTAAGGCGCGAACCCAAAGTCGAAAGCAGGTAAAAAGTCGAAAGCAGATAAAATGTTGCTAATATCCTTTCTTGGAGTTCAAGCTTACTCAATTCCAAATTTCATCAAGATCGGTTTAATTTAACTGCGAAAGCGTAACAGACAGAGTTAAAACCTTAAGGGTCTTTAGGGTTTTTACCTTAGTGGTTTTTAGTTGCTATTTAACCTGTAAACTTGGGTATAAAAACAAATATTCCGACAATTATATTACTACATTAACTAGTATGTGTTGATCTCCTGAAGTTTTAAAATTTTAACAGCATTTGAATCAATCCTGTTAGCTTATTCATCAGCTTCATCAATTACACATTTTCGTTTTTGGTATTCTCAGCGCACGCGAGCCTAGCAACAAGGCCTGTACCATTTATATGCAAATATAATATACAGTACATTTTGATACAAGCGGACAAATTTTATCACTGCGACCGGGGCGCATTGCGCCCGAGCCGCAGGCGAGGATCTTAAGGAACCGAGTGCTGCTGTGTCAAATTTCCACGTGTATCAAACAACGTTTTTCTAAACACTTGATATTATATAATAAACGGCGAGCTCGCATACTTTCCCGCATTAGTGTTAAAAATAGTAAATTGCGTGCCCAATAGCGGTAAGACTAAGTGGAAGAATCTAGATATTGAAAAAAATTTTTTTTAAGTGTTAAAACTAAATATTACGTTTTGCGTAAGATTTTTTTACAAGTAAAAGCAAGCTTGGAATAATGCCAGTTTATCTTAAGTTCGAATAACTTAAGACAAACCTTTTGCTATTCAATTTTATAAGGCCATTCTAGTTGAACGTTGAAATAAAACGCTAACCTTGGTTTATGTTCCTCAGTAACCCCGTATTGGTTTTTGTAGTGTTGAAGCTAATTTTAAGAACACCTAGACATGTCACGAATTCAATATTGAAACAAAAACATAACTTGATATTATATTTTTAATATTGTTCAATTAGGACGTTTATATAAATAGTCTATGATTCTACATCTCGAATAATAACGTCTGTTCTTTATTTGAACTTGGTTTTTTATTAAAAACTAAATCCTCACGGTACAAAAAATACAGCTCTTTTTTTTTAGTGTATGAATTACTTTTGATCCGTTAACTAAAGTCAGAACATGGCAGGTTTTCATTTTCATTATTAAGCACAAGGTTTATTTAAAGAGAAAACAAAAAGCAAAAAATGTTTCATTACTTTTAACGTACACTATTCAAACTAACTATAAAATCTCATATAAAGGGATTCTCTTATTTTTAATATTTCAGTGGTGATAAAAGGCGGAAACTATCCGGTGCCGGATGCGGTTCTGCCGCCCTACCCGCCCGCCCGGAGCTACCGGAAGCGGAAATAAAGACACCGAGCGACACCTTCGGGCAACGACCCACGTTCGACAGTACTCGTGTGTGCACCACTCCCTCCCTCACTTGTTACTCCAACTTTTCAACTGGTTTGTTTCTTTACATACGAGTTTTTTTTAACGACGTCTGAAAGGGGAGGACTGTTACTGTCGAGAGAGGGGTTTTCTGTTTGCAAGAGTATTTGTTCTTCTACAATCATGCAGTTTTACAACTTGTTACCTTTGTTATTTAAATTGTTGAATGTACGAATGTGTGTGTGAATAATGATACTTCATTCTATTTGCAATATCTTTTTATTAATTTATTGTATACATCTACCACAGTTTTGCCTTTTTTAACCCAAAGGTTGGCTGGTAGTGAATGCCATGTTGCATTAAGTCCGCCTATATACCACTACTGTACATGAAGACATAAATATATAGTATGTGATCAAAATTGAAAGCAGTGGTGGCCGAGTGTTGGCTACACTCGACCGCCACTGCTCTCAAAACGGTAAAGAAAAATATCGAGAGGAAACCTCTATGTCCTACAATAAAAAAATTTGAAGACATGTGACATACACCACGAGTCCGCGTGGTGGATTAAGGCTCATTCCCTCTCCTAGAAAAGGAGACCCAGTCCCAGCAGTAGGAATATACGCTAAGTGGGGCCATAAGCGAGAATGTATTGTCACTGATTCTTCACATGTCGGTAAGATCCACTGAACTCGAGTAATATCTCGTATCGAAATCCATTGATGGACTGAGTCCTTCTCAGAATCGAGGGTAACAGCCGCAAGGCGAGTCTATCGCAGTTTAATTTAATTTACCCGTTAAAAGATTTCACTTAATAATAACCTATAACTTTACGGTCAGTTAAAAGAAGAGTAAGCCATCTGCAGTCTGGACGTGTCAGGTTCTGTGCTAAAAGATCTGACGTGTTGGAATGAAAAATTATGAAACTTTAACAGAGAACCAAAGAGTGAAATAAAAGAAAAAGGGTCAGGGATGACTTATTTCATTAAATTAAATTGAATCTAGTTTCCAAGAAGTTGAGAACATAAAAATACTGGGACAAAGTGTTTAGACGCTTCATTTCAATACTTATTGTGCAAGTATTATTATCTATATGTTGGTTGGTTGGACTGGACATGTAGTCCTTATTTTTGACAAGCCCGTGACTGCATTCCCAATTTCCCAGCCGTTCCAACTCCTGAAAGTCCTATTTATCAAGTACCAACCAAACCGCCCACGGTCGACGATCCGAAGAAATGATTCAATTGATCACAGAAACAAAAAAAAAAAACAAAATAAATTGGGAAAACTGACAAATTGTGTTTCCTGTTTAGCTACAACCTAGCAAGAGTAAATAGGTTACTTCTAGGCCAGATCATCGCTTACCATCAGGTGAGGTAGTGGCCAAACGCGAACCTATACCTAGTAAAAAAAACTGACTGACAGTTGATTCAGTAAATCTGATCATGTCTGTCAACTTTGGTATTTTTCATTGCAGCACTTGTAGCCATAAATTCTAAACATTGTCATATAAAACATTTACTTATGTACTTACATGATCAATAAACACAATTTGCTTAGCTACGAGGTGTTCGCCTATTACCGATTTACATACACTTTTTTTTAAGGTTGTCTGAAAGACAACGTTGAATGGTATTAAACTAAACATTGGTTCATTAATTATTAATGTACATGTAATTTAAAAGCCTTAAAAATAAGCAATAGAGTTCTCAGTAGGCGTCCAATATATTTAGTTAATTTTACTCTTTCGAATAAACTAGAGCAAAATAGTTTTTCCCATCGTTACGCTCCTGACGCGCACTAAAATAAATATTGATGGTTTCTAAAAGGCAACAATCGGATCTTATAAGCACCGACGAACCGCCATGGACTGAATATCTAACATCTTAATGCAAACAACCGTCTCGAGGCGGACGCATTGAGGAAATTTCAGCAATAACACGGCCAAACGAAATATTATTCACTGTATTTTTGTACACTCCAACCATTCCCCTTGAGATACTCTTCAAGAAAATGCCACTTATACAATTTTCCATTGTGGGGTTTTTAATTAAATATAATTGTGTTTGTTACGGTATGTCTTAAGGCCACGCCAAGGCTCAACATTATTTCGTATAATTACACCGTAATGCGGGTAATAATCTCATTAAATAAACTCAATCACGCCAAGTCGCGAAATCCTTGACTCTACAAGACATATGGCATCCATCAAGGCATTAAACAGACTAACTTGATACAAAGTGCATCGTCGAGCAAAAATTAATCAAAACTTGTTCACAACTCGTCGAGTGGAAGCCAGTGTCTTTGTTTTGTTGGTTTTCCGTTGTTAATCAAAGTCACATTAGCAGATCCTCAACTTAATAATGCCTTTTACAAGCTAATGTAGTGATTAAATACTACCTTTATACCTGCCTTTAACTGTTTAACGATTCATCAAACCACAGACAGTTAAATTATGTGAATAATAAAAATACAACACCTAACACACACTGCGTGTTCAGTAAAGAACTGGTTGAAATATCACGATTATTTGGATATATCATAACAACATCAGTTATTAAAGATGTGTCAATATCGGAGGTGAGGGGAAGCGCGGCGACGCGACCGGCCGCGACTGGCGCCCGACGGCGACTGCCACTCGACCCGCCTTCCCCCACGACCAGCTCCCAGAAAATACGGAAAACCCAGGAAACAAGGTACGAGGGTGCATTTATAAAACGAGTCTTTAAGGATAAAATATAGCAGGCGAAACAAGACATGTTTTTCTCTGAGAATAATAATATTTAATTAAAACGAAGGTGCAGTTAGAGGGAACTTGCGGAATAATGACCAGCGAGGATTTATCTACCGTCTAATTAACTAGTTACTTTTTTTTTGTTAGCGTGCTAACTTAATTAGATACTTTTAATATGTCCTAATGACTAACACCCAGAACAATTTTTTTTTTCTTCTGGTAGATGCGCGTTTAAGGCTTTTATCTCCGCCAGAGAGGAAAGGTTCAAGAATATCTTTGTGAGAAATAAACAACACAATGTTTTCCCCATTCAGCGATATTTCTTGCGGGCGCTTTCCTCGGAACACTTTTAATAGGTGCTATCGTATAAAGTAAGACGTCGCTACATTTTGAATGTGGTTGAAGCAATTAAACATTTCTTTGGTATAAAATTCCGGTGAAATTAGCTTTGTTTATGATCACCAATAACGTTCTTGAACTGTAAATAAACACGAGCTTTGAGCTTTCGTTTTTCTGAGTAATCAGAGCGGAATGTTCTTCAGAAGTCAGTAAGACGTTCCATTCCGTCTCGTCATAATACTTGAAGTTATTCTGGCGTTCGGTGACGTGCTCCGCATTGCAAATAACCCTGACAGACGTTGAACCGAGCAGGATTTGCCTTGAACTGCCTTCTTGTGGTTTTTGAAGAGCACAGGGTAGACTTATAGATCGGATATCAATCTAGAGATGGCTGTTATGGCCGGTTATCAGGTGTGATACTATGTCAAATACATAGTCACTTCACGTAGTCATAAAACGCTGGTATTCATCTGGACTAAAATCCGACGGCAACATACTTGAGAAAAGAGTAAGGAGACGAAAAAATGTATTTTGAAAAACCTTTCTATTACTTTGAGGTTGGGATATCATCAAATAACTTCTCCAGCTCTAGGATGAGCGAGAGTGTCAGACTTCAACTTACCCATGTTCCTTCCGAGATGAAAAAGAGTTTTTTTTATTTACCCCACACTAGGATGATTGAGACAAAACACCCACACATGGAAATTTTTTCTCTGGGCCATACAAATATTTATTCTATGCGGGAATCGAAACCGCGACACGCAGGGAAACAGCCAATTGCTCAATTACTGCACTAACCGTGCAACAACCAGGTTATGGCGGCGCCCTAGAATGCAAGGGGCAACTCTTTGGGACCCAGGGTCGCAGCGACCCTTTAAACCACAACCCTGTCAGGTCCAATGAAACCATTGATTTATCTCTTTGCGGCTTTCAATAACCCACAAACCATGGAGGTGTGAGCGGCACAAATACGCAGTTTAGTTTTCCAATTTACATTTATAACAAGCGATGGTTGTTTGGTTGCTATGGCAGTTATGTGGTATAATGTGAGAGCCATAATCCGTCGGTTCGACATGTCTGCAAACAAATTGGTTTGTTTGCGCTCTGAACAACAGCAGAGTGTCGATGCGGTGACGTCATGGCACACATGTACACAACACATGGGGATAGGGCTGGCAAGTTTGATATCTGTGTCGAACTTGTTAGTCCAGTTGCTGCACAGGACATCAGCTATTCAATAATGGAAGCAATATTGAAGCCACACAAAATGAAATTGTTTTCGGCATTTGGTCTGTCAGTTCGATTGAAAGCATGTCACAACGCATTTTACATCAAATCTAACAGCCGGCAGTAATAGGTACATATAAAGTTATTACTGAAGCCAAATTAACTATGGAACGTGACAGCCCTACCCCGGGAATAGATGCGAATATTTACTTTAGCATCGCATCTTTGTGCCATTAGCGAGACCAGACATAATTATTGGGCAAATAAGAAGTTAGCTGAAGATCTCACCATTCTGGATTATACCATTTGTACTTACGCACGATCGTGGAAGGTTACTGGTATATGTCGTGATGAAGCCGACGAAATAGTAGAATTTGTGATCAAATAGTCAATGCTAACCATATGACAATGAATGGTAGCACCTTCATAAAGAATACGGTGGAAACCACCTTGAGGGATGTGAATTAGAATTACTATCTATACTTAGATAAAGCGGAAGATTTTTTTCGTTTGGTTAAATGCGTTTATACCTGGAACTACCAATCCGAAAAAACCTTGAAAATTACTAGTAGGTATCATATAGTATATATATTATATAGTATAGGCCTATGTCCGACAGTGGACGTCTTTCGGCTGATATGATGGTGATGATAGTATAGGATATAACATCGCCGTGCCCTTGTGAGGGCGATCGGCGGCGGAGACCTCTCGCGCCGGGCTTTGGTTCAGGCCATGGTCCTTCTGCAAAGCAGTAATGCTAGCAAAGGAGGAGGCCGACCACATCAGGCAACTGAGCTCTCGCCGCCGGCCGCCGGGATTCCGATCCCGATTTCCGGCCACCGTAGATGCCAGCTTGCGAACGGCTAGCAATAGGTAACTCGCTGTCCGACCGTCCGGTAACTGTCCGGAACGAGCCCAAATCGTCGACGGCGCGCACTTTTCCCGCTCGCCTCAAGGAGTTGTTAGCAACAGCAGCTGGGTCGAAGCCTACTGGAGCCAGGGTTAGTTTCGAAAGAGTAGCTCGGCCCCGGTATGAAGGCACGAAGGAACGGGGTGGGTTTTTGGTCAGTAAAAGTCTGACACTATTTCCCGCTCCGCCCAAGAGTGGAGGTTGTCATTAGATGATTTTCCTACCATAAAAAAAAAACCACGGAAACGGAATAGTAACGAAAGATGCGGGTGAAACCACCTGGTACAGCTAGTTCACTATACATATAATCCTGAACATGATCGCCTAAAAATAATAGCAAGGCCCAAACTTTTAATAACCGCGTATCAAAGGGTAGTACATAAAGCAGTGTGTAAGCCGTAAAGTGAACAAAGGCGCGCAACAAAAAGGAAACATACTTAATTCTTTAACTATAAAGAGAGCCTTAAACTTTTTTAATAAGATCGCCGAATGACAGCGACGCTCTGCCCCGAAGTTAGATTATTTACAGATTTCCAAACGGACGGGCAAGCTCGTAAATCCTGGGAGAGAAAAGACAAATAAGTGGAAAACTTAAAAATAATGCGCTGGAGTGAGGGCGGATGATGAACTGGCCCTATCGGCGGTGTTCGTTGCCTGATTCAATTATGGCCTGTTTGGTAATGGCTGTTATTTTTCTCCAATTTTTGCGGAGTTGTTTTTCGATTTAATGATACGGAAAAATGCGAATTATAGTGCTTTTAAGCTGGCGTGGGCGGTGATGATGACGAGTTACTAATTGTACACTTACTCTGATTTTCGCAAATAGTTTTCATTTGAGTGATCGGCAAGGAGTTCATAGTTTTACCTCTTAGTTTGTTTACCTTGAAATCCTCTAGCAGATGTTAAGTGCTTACAAAGTATCAGCTTGTATTCAAGGTATATGCGTAACGGTACGAAATAACAGGGCACGATCAATACATAGCTGTTTCCTGAGGAATATTTCAGTCTGCACATGAACTGTGCATTGTAAGGTAATTTCCTTTTCACAGTTGTGTTATGACGTTTGGTTCAGCATTGTGATGAGAAAACTGAAAAGTTAATTGAATTTTCACATTTTCTCTATGAATCGAACAACTGCGAAACTATGAAAATGCTCAAGATCTGTAGCTTCAGGTGAACTCAGTTCAAAACACCATGAAAACTGTGTAACATACGCTTTCAAATAGGTTCACAGAAAAAAAGGTTGTATGAATTTATACTAATATTATAAGAGAGGTAAAGTTTGTTTTTTTTTTGTTTGTAGGAGGTAATTGCTGGAAGTACTGGTCCAATTGCGAAATTTTTTTCACTGATAGAAAACTGCTTTATTCCTGAGTTACATAGGCGTATTTTGTATGCGGGCAAAGCCGCAGGCAAAAGCTAGTTACGAAATAATGTCGAAAAAGGTAGGCTTGTGCCCGGCAGTGGGACACCATAGACGAACACACTGCAATATGCAATAAATACGTCGTCATGTATGGGATACCTGCTAAGTTCTACAACTCCTAACAGTACCTCGCACACTAATCCTGCACGTTTCAACTGGCAACACCGGCCTTGTCCATGATTTATCAGGCTTCCAAGCGTCAGGCGGCGCGATTATCAAACTTAATTGCGAGGAAGACTCCATTGGCCTGTCGCCATGATTAATGGCTGCTCACCTGGATGTAATCAACTAGAATAACTGACGCTAATCTCGCTGCTTCTACGTGTAGTCGTGTTCTGACACCTGTGATGGGGGTGTGAGCTAGTGGCCGCATTGCGAACTGTTATTAACAGGCTTTTACTTATGATAAGATGGACTAGGCTCAAGGTTTTTCATGCCAACTAAAATCAGTCAATAACTAGTAGTAGTGGATGAAACGTATTTTATGATAAATTTAGTATAAAAAATAATATAACGCGGGTGGGTTGCCTGAGAAATTCCTGGCCAAAATAAAAATGCACGCAAGCTTATTGTTGTAAAAATTATATTAGTGTTTGATGATAGCATGGTTTATGACAAACTGTCACTCTTTCAATATCATAGACACGGTAATTCCAACGCATTTTTAAGTTACTTCATCTTTCCGTGCGTGTGACTTCACTGAAAAAACCGACCATTCAAAAGAAGAACACATAACTGTCATCCATTTTAAATTGAGAACTCATAACTGTCATCCATTTTAAATTGAGAACTCATAACTGTCAAATTCAAAGTGACAGTTCAGTGTTGAAATTTTAAAAATGGAAGGTAATAACCGTCGCGTCAGCGATGCATCAGTTACGTGATTACATCAGTCAGGTCATAGTTGGGAATGCAATAAGCGAGGCTAGGGCTGGCACGGCGAGTAGGCATCTCGCCAAACTGTCGCGCTTGCCAACTGCCAGGGTTCGATACCCTGCCGAGTTCGAGGGGTGCTACGTGCTGTAGTTTCGTGCTGTATTGTTTAAGACTAAACTGCGAGGTTGATGTATGGGCTGCACGGATAAGTTTTAAAGTATTTGCATCTTTAAGCTTGTTCTTATCGAGCTCCGGATGTTAAGCTGAAAAAGGCTTTTATAGCATATTCGCAAGCTTGGATACCGTGTGAAACTCAAGTTAGCTTTAAAAATTTTATGATATTACTAGCTACAGCCAGCAGCGGCTTCGCCCGCGTGATTGTTGAAAACTATCTACCCTATGTCCGATTCCAACTCATTATCTACCCGTGTACCAAGTTTTATAGAAATTCGTTCAGCCGTTTGATCCTGAAGGTAATCCTTTACAATCCCCAAAAATTGCCAACACAAACACGAGACCAGCATACAGTCACAAATTTTTATAATACTTCTTGTGTTATGTTGTTGTATTTACAAAATGTTTTCTACTCGAGAAAACAAACATGTTTCTTTGAAAGTTCCTTATCTACAAAGATTCTCATATAAGCTTTAAATTGTCAATAAAGCCAGTTGTAAGGAACTTACATAATTAAGATGAATCGTCTGAAGAACGGTTTTATTGCGCAGAAGTAGTAATGTTGAACTGCATGAGATATGGATGTCGTTAAATTAATCGTCTCGTTACTTACGCTTCCTGGTTCTAACTTTGTAATGATGTGAGATTCCTTACCTGGAACAAAACATAATGAAAATCCATTAATAAAAGAATGTTAACGATAAGTCATCATCGTTGGCTTCGAGTCTCACCAGATGCACTTGAATACCAGTATTTTACATGGATGGAGTCACTGGTCTACACCATCCCTCTTGGGCTAGGCTGGCTGTTACATACATATTATTTTACCTTCTGATTACCCTAATGAAGCTCTACTACCATCTCATCTTATGGAAAGCGACGATGAGATCAACGATAGAGCTCGCTTGCCTAGAAGTATTCACTCATAATCGATTCAGACTCTCAGATAGTAACTGTCAGGAAACATAGACTCCGTCAGGAATTTTCAGTACTTAGCTGCACGCACAATGAATGTGTTTATAAGACGTTTTGTGCGTATGGGTAGAATGTCCATCTTGTACCGGTGACGCCGTATGTCTGGTGGTCCGATGATTGTACGGTTTTGGCGGAATTAAACTGTGCAAATCCGACACACGCTTCCCGAAATGCAACCGGTAGAAAACGGATAGGCTAGCAACTCGGCGTCGATGCTCCGACTTGACCTATGCATCATTACTAATGATTCTCTTGTATACTATCAAAGATTGTGAAGCCATGTAATAATTACTATATTCTGTATTTCTATACCTTGTTTCAAGTGAATTCTACCGGAATTTACTAAGTTAGTGTCTCAAGTGAGAAACTTTGGCCTAAACTTTGGAAGATAGGTGGCAAGGTGTGAGGTGCTCCATGCTAATGTAGTCCATAACTTTAGTTTCTGTACATAATTTAATATTTAAACTGTATAAATAGGTGCTAGGTGATGACTACCTAGTGAGAGGGTATTTTTATCGAGTGCTAAATAGTCTCGGTACCCGTATTTAATTATGGGTATTATGACAATGATTACAGTTGTTGTTAGGCTCTGGGTCTGATAATATTGCCAGTAAATGCACGTTAAAGGTTTCGTTGTTTCTGTGTATCTTAATAGGACTTAATTTCTAGGGGTATAAAAAATATCCTACAACCTAGTATTTTCAAGTCTACCAAATAAAAGTAAATTAAAAAATCCGTTTCGGAGGAGTTCCGTAACAAACTCTGTCACACGAGATGTTTATAGATTAGATATACCTGTTCACAGAATTTGGTAATTACACCTCGACACGGGAATTAAACGTATTTAAAAATGCAGTTTTGCTCTATGATTGAAAGTCTGCTAAATAAGATTATCTATATACCTAATACTTCAAAAGGAGACTAGAATTTTTCTTTTCCGTATAGGGGCCCAGTAGGATTACTGAAAAGAATAACATAATCCTAGAACGCAAAGGGCAACTGACGGACATAGGTGGGTTTTAGCAAAAGCCTGACACACCCTCTCGCTCCACCCTAGAGCGGCCGAAATAATTGAATGATTTCCCACTTCAAAAAAAAAAAACAAAAGAAAATTTCACGCATATGTACAGTAGTATTGTTATATAACTATGACAATTAAATTATGTATCATGAGTAAATGACATGTTTATTTATTTAATCTTCATGCAACACAAAGTACATAGGCGGACATGTTATTGTTATGTAAGGGGCCCGAACCTTGGCGTGACTAACTAACATTGAGTTACACGCGCTGGACTTTATCAATACATAGTAAACAGTGATAAAGATAATCCTTGTCTAATTACCTTCTTCCTTTTGGTTAATTAGTATTGTGATGATTGAACCATCAGTATACTAATCCTACTGAGAGCTGGCCACATCATAGGCGAATAGTGGTTTAAGAGGTTAGGAGATACCTTTCTCTGGAGCCCTGACTGCCGCACCGGTAGCTGGACCCTGTTTCCGATACCGGAAGTGGGATATCATTTTTTATATATAAATATTATAAATCTACACCAATATTACAAAGATTTTATGTTTTTTTTTGTTTGTACGAGGTAATCTCTGATAAGATAAGATAAGACATTTATTTGTAGTCTGAAAGTAGGTACTGTCTGATTGCTAATAAAAGCTAGTTTATTTCTGAGTGTCATAGGCTATATTTTATGTACGCGGGTGAAGCCGCGGGCTAAAACTAGTGATAAATAAATAAGGAAACATTATAAACAAGATCATTTTCACGTAGCTTTCCGTTAATAGAGACAGTAAAGACAGGGTTATGTTAGTTCACGCACGGTTACTGACGAATTAAATAACTGGCGAACTGACTGAACAAAACAAATACATTTTTTTTTTTTTTTTTTTTTTTTTTATGGTGGGAAAAAAATCATGCATTGACATCCCCCGCTCTTGGGCGGAGCGGGAGATAGTGTCAGACTCTTACTGACTAAAAGACCCACCCCGTTCCTTCTAGCCTTCACACCGGGGCTTGAGCGCCCTTTCGGATAACCCTGGCCCCAGTAGGCTTCGACCCGGCTGGGTCCCTGCTGTTGCTGACAACTCCTTGAGGCGCGCGGGAACAGTGCGCGCCGTCGACGACTTGGGCTTGGTCCGGAAAGTTACCGGACGGCCGGACAGTGAGCTACCCATTGCTCACTGTCCGCAAGCCCGCGCCTACGGTGGCCGGAAATCGGGATCAGAATCCCGGTTGCGGCGGCGGCGGCGATAACGCCGTTGCCTGATGCGTTCGGCCTCCTCCTTTGCGAGCATTACTGCTTCGCAGAAGTCGGCGACCGCCTGCCACTCCTCCTCGCTCCGGACCATGGCCTCAACCAAGGCCCGGCGCGAGAGGTCTCCGCCGCCGATCGCCCCCACGAGGGCACGGCGATGCTCCGCCCAAGCAGGGCACACCTCGACCGTGTGCTCCACCGTGTCCTCCGGGCGTTCCGCACAGTGGCGACACCCGGGCGTCACTTCCGCATGAATCCGGTGCAGGAAACTCCCGAACGAACCATGTCCGGTGAGGACCTGCGTCATGCGAAAGGTAAGGACGCCGTGAGGTCTTTCCAGCCACGCCTCAAAGAGGGGACTTACCGCCATGATTGTGGCGTGCCCAAACAAAACAAATACATAGATTCTGATTACATATTTTACTGATGGTATATCTAGTTTACGTCTTTTCAGATCACTTTCTTTTCTCCATAAGATATTTTTTTTTTAGTTCGCGTGTTACGCAGTTGAGTTGTTTTTCGACATTTCCCTGGTATTCTGAATACAATTTCCCGGTACTGTCGGTTAGTTTGTTAAATCTAAGCCAGTCACTGACGTGCGCACTTCGGGTTAAAAATACCGCTGAAAAGTGATGACTTACTCATTGGGAGTTATAAACGGAGCGACCGAGTATAAACGCGAGTTTTATTTTGAACCCTGTGAATATTTTCCGCTGTTTTTCACTAATTTTCTTATTTTTTTTAAATTAAAACTTTATATACTAGTAAAACACTGTATAAAGGCACACTTAATGCCTTTGTCATTTTATTTTTTGCTCAGAAAATCACCAAATAACTTCTCCCGCTCTAGGAGCAAGAAGAAGTGTCAAATTTTTACTAACTAAAACCCGTATTACTTCCATAAGTTGTGGGAAAGTGTAATCCACTCCTGTTCCTCTTTCTGTGTAGCCTTTGTGGAACGAAGGCCAAGAACAGGAGTGGGTTTTAATCAGTAAAAGTCTGATTCGCTCTTACGCTCCGCCCAAGAGCGGGAGAAGTCATAGGTTGATTTCTTTCCTAAAAATCCGTATTACTTCAGTTGCCTAGCTCCAGATCCGCGGCGAACCTTTCGAACAATCCCGCAGGCCTATTTGTTATTAAATATATTATCTTTAAAAGTCCCTCACTTCCACCAAATACTCTCAAACTCAAAGCAAACAATCTGTAAATTGTTCCGAGGTTATTCGCTAGTTTTTTTTTTTTAATAACCGGCCCCACGTTTCCGCAACTTATTATTTTTGCTAGTTTGTGTGTGCAGAGCTGCATATTGTACAAGTACATCTCTCTTTGTAATTGTTAAATGGACGCTATTAAAGCTGCCATTTTGACAGTTACGATCTTCATTACTCACTTCAAATCAAAATGTATTAATTGATTTTTACAAAGTATCAGCAATTACAACGTGCTGATACTTTGTTAAAAGTCAAAGTTTACATAAAGAAAGGTTTACAATCGCAAAGCTTGTATAACTTGTGTTTCAAGTATTTCAGCAGTTGCGGCCATAACAGTCGGCGTGCGAACGCGATGCATGTGTGTAGTGACGTCAGAGCGATGGGTTCGCGACCAGTGCACGTACATATGTACATACATTCCCCCAGCCGGCCCGACCGGGTCATAACACCTACTGGTACCGAGACTGACCCCGATCGGGTCAATAGCTTACTGACTGAACTGGAGTGAAAATATTAATGCAACATATTTATGTTGGACATATTTAAAAATAAAGTAAAGCAAAGTATTTTTAAGTAACTGTTTTGCTTTCGTATGTGGATAGATGAAAGGTAGATCATCTACACTAATAAAGAAGTAGTTTGTTTTTTGTTTGTAGGAATTACTGAATGTACTGGTCCAATTGCAAAAAAATTTTCACCAATAAAAACTGCTTTGTTCTTGAGTGATATATTTTTCATAGGTTTTAATTTTTGTACGCGGGCGAAGCCGCGGGCAAAAGCTAGTTTATATTAAGGTCACTAAGTCAATGTTGCCGAAATATTACGACGACGGCCAAAGAAATCACTTGCAGCAAATTAAGTAAAGAAAGAAAGAAAACATGTTTACTCCGCCTAAATAGACGCACAAATCAACGCAATATTATAAAAAAATATATACCAGCCAGTATCCCTATCAGGCCATGTACACGTTCATGTTCGCGAACACGGTTGGTGCAGTGGCAATAGCTGTTACGTTGCCCGTCATAGGTTCGATTCCCGCAAATGGCATAGATAGATAATTGTTCCGGGTTTGGCGTCTGTTGTGTATGTGTGTAAACACTTATGTTTATGAACGCACCCACGAAACATTAAAAAAATATGCTAATGAAATTGCTTTGTTAATTAATTAAGACCAGTATTTTTTTACCTAAAGATTGACTCTAACTCTATTGAAGAGCTATATTATGAAGAGGTTATTAATTAGGGCTAGCTTCTTAATTTTAATGTTTATAATTCCTTAAATAAATATGTGTTACGAACGCCAATCATATTTTAGTCAACATGCAACTTGAAACTGATCTGCCAAACGCCAAAAAAGAAAAAGAGGTATGTGGCACAGAGTGCAAACCCTGCGTTGAAAAAAGAGCATGCTCCGACCAGACGGGTGTAGCGTCTGTTCCGGGCAACTGCCTGATTGTTGATTTCGCGCTGTTGTAATAATTTATGTTCTAATCGCACGGAAAACTCTAATACTGTGATGCAGGATATTGAATTTTAGTTCTTATGTCACGTCATAGATGTCGCTATAAACATGCTGGAACATCCAATTTAAAGGTTAAAAGGAATAACAAATTATAATCTTTCTCATATTACCTGAATCCTCAACACAACTTAATTCTAACAAAGAATACTAAACTGACGTTATTTCACTCAAAACAGCAGCTTACCATTATAGAGTCAAATCAGAAACAGCAGCTTACCATTATAGAGTCAAATCAGAAACAGCAGCTTACCATTATAGAGTCAAATTTCCCTCCAACACTTGATTACCATTCACCATAAATTGATTTAGGTTCGTTAACAAACAAAGTTAGCCTAAGAACACAACATTGTACACTTACCTACTAGGGATGTAAATGGTTATATCGGACACGAAATCGGAGATGGCTAAAGCGTCAAATAAAAAAACCGGCCAAGTGCGAGTCGGACTCGCCCATGAAGGGTTCCGTAGCAGCAAGTAACATAATATAAAAGGTCTTGTAATGTGTTGTAACTTTGATCGATGTTTTAATAATAGTGTATTTTTTTCGGTTTATGACGCATTAAAAAAAAAAACTACTTACTGGATTTCGTTCAAACCAATTTTCGTTGGTAGTTTTTATAGTAATGTACATCATATATTTTTTTTAGTTTTATCATTCTCTTATCTTGGAAGTTAGAGGGGGGGGGACACACATTTTACCACTTTGGAAGTGTCTCTCGCGCAAACTATTCAGTTTAGAAAAAAAAGATATTAGAAACCTCAGTATCATTTTTGAAGACCTATCCATAGATACCCCACACGCATGGGTTTGATGAAAAAACATTTTTTGAGTTTCAGTTCTATGTATGGGGACCCCCAAAATTTATTGCTTTTTTTTCTATTTTTGTGTGAAAATCTTAATGCGGTTCACAGAATACATCTACTTACAAAGTTTCAACAGTATAGAGTTTCGGAAAAAAGTGGCTGTGACATACGGACGGACGGACAGACAGACAGACAGACAGACAGACAGACAGACAGACAGACAGACAGACAGACAGACATGACGAATCTATAAGGGTTCCGTTTTTTGCCATTTGGCTACGGAACCCTAAAAACTACTAAAATTAATAAAAAAAAAAATCGTGTTTAAACTAGCTTCTGCCAGCGGTTTCACTATACAAACTTTGAACCCCTTTTTCCTACCTAGGGTTGAATTTTGGAAAATCCTCCCTTAGTGCTTACCTACGTCATAAAAGGAAATCTTGTGCAAAATTTCACGTTGCTAGTCCTATTAGTTTTGTCTGTGTGTTGATATGTCAGTCAGTTAGTTAGTTTCTTTTTTTAGATATTTAAATGAAGAGCAAACTTACAACATTCTCAAATATGAAACAAAACAACAAGAGCAAATAATCGAAAGAAGGCTCGGGAACTCGGGAAGGGAGTTTTCCCGCACAACAAGTATAAACTTAAGAGGACCCTTCTTGAACCATCAATCGTCAACGTGAGCATGGTTTAAAAGCTTGTTCTTTCATCCAACGCAATGTTAGATAAAGAGGGTACGCGAAAAAAGAGAGATAACACCTTAACGCTGTTAGCATTCAGTTATTCCGTCACTCACTCGAATAATTTTCACAAAACTTGTTCCAGAGAATACCTGTTTTTTTTTTAAACCCTTACAAGTATTTGGGAAAAAAAATCCTCATTTAGAATCTGAATTAAGTGTGTAAGGTGCCAATACTCGTATTTTTTTTTTAAATTCATAAGTAAATTATACACATTTTAAAAGCCCAAATTTTACTCTAAACAGCAGATTTAAGAGGTCCCACAAGTTTTTTACACCAGTAAGCTTTGATTTCAATGAAAACCTAGATAATCAAGGTATCGGAATTTCCAAAACTTGCAACCTGGTGTTTAACAAAACCAAATCACTTAAAGCAGTTGTATGGAATTGTATCTCAGATTGGCCGCTCTTAATTTATCGAAACCGAATCGGAGTCGATTGTGTAAAATCAATCGAAGTTGTGAACTGTCGGAGTCGGAACCGTACTTCGTAACATCTCTAGCACCAACAGACGTCCATATAGAACTCATACATATGTTATGAGGGTTGTATACCAGTGTTTTATACAAAGTGAGAGGCGGGTGCTGTGCAGTGTTTACACTCACGGGTCTGGCGCTCCGGTGTATAACCGCACAGGTACACATCCGACCAAATGCATGCTGTATTACATTCTTTTTGTTAAACAGTTCGTACATTTGCTTGCAAATTAAATGAGGCGTATTTTTTTGCTTGTGGTAAATAATTCAATGGGGTTCGTATTTTTTTAACTTTCCCTATTACTACTTATAAAAAGCGATGTTTTTCTTTTGTTTGTCCAATCAAAACAGATATATAAATAATTGCTATCGTGAGTCTCATTACAGTTTTGGGACGCTACATTTATTGATCCGAAACAACCAGTAAATTGAATTCGGAGATTGCGTAAATTCAACCGCAATTTCAAGGATCGCGACAGAAAAAAATATTATTTACTATATGAGATACATTTTCAATAAAATCTACTTTATTTCAAGGTACATTAGTTGTTCAGTCTTACAAAAGAAATAAGATTGTTCTTCTATTCTAATCTTTTTCAAATACGTCTGTATCAGGCCGAATGGAACATTGTAGATAGAAACAAGCCAGGATTATAACAAGACTATTAAAGTGTCGTTACTTCATTAAGATTATACGGTAATTACGTTTATCTCTTAAGTCTTCAATGATTCGTTTGGACTGTGTAACAACGGAAAATAACTATAGTTACGTGTGGTTACGTTGTCAAGTGCCCAGAGATTGTAATCAATCATTATAAATATCACACTTAAACATTATAAAGGCACGGTCTTCTCCATAGAGATCTACGCTTTGGAACGTGCAATTTAGCTTCAATTTTCTTGAACTGACCGACTTTTGACTATTCAAAAGTGCCTGCAAATTGTCTATTTGAAATAAATGATTTATATATATATATTTTTTTAGCGTGAGTGTGTATGTTTGTTACTTCTTCGCGCTCGACTGACTGAACGGATTTCAACGACACTTAGTACACGGGTAGACGATGTGTTGGAATAGCACACGGGATACTTTTTATCCTGGAAGTATATTCATTTAAAATAATTAACTACTATCACACAGGCGAAGCCGGTTTCAGCATCTAGTTTAATAAATGGTTAATCTTAGCATAGTTTGCAGCACTTGTATTAAAAAGCTCTCCAAATATTTAAGCTAGTTATTTCTTTCCGCATCAACAAAATAAAACTTCTGAAGAGTTGCAACTGGCGAGTGACTTTGTATCGACAACTTCATAAAAATGTATTTTTACGAACCAGCTAAAGTCTGTGAACATTTTATCCGCTTTTTCTTCAAAACAACTATTCAGACCATTCTCACAACATGACCTAGTTGCCGAAACTCACCGTTACACCGGTTATTCGCGATTTGTGGGAATGTTTTCATTGCACATGCCATTAAGGAGGCTTGCGTATCGGTCGCATGTGATTCCATGTATACGACCGTAAGTAATCTAAACGCAAACATGTTGAATATTTCATAATCTAAGTCGTTTAACAGGATTGTTGTAACTGTCTTGTTATCTGATCTAGTAATCGTAGGAAAACCTGTTTCGTTCCATGTTCATTAATTATATCTTAGCAAATCGCAGCTAGACGAGCCACACGGAAGAAACGCTCCAGAATCTGCATAAAGCTCATAAAAATATCCTTCTGGTAATAAAAATGATTTTAATGAGAAGAGATCGCCACCTGCGACTTCCACGTAAATGTAACAAGAATAGATGGGACTCGAGCATTCAAATAGCGCCTTTCAGCACACTCAAAGAGAACGTGTTATTACTATAAATATTTCCAGAAATATATTTTATATGCAAATACGTAGCGTGACGAGTGACAGGACAGAATGAAAGAAAATAAAACAAAATAGGCTCTTAATAAACTAGTGCGCTTCACCATCAATGATTGCTTCAGGTGGGATCACAGTCAAGCACTAGTTTATATCAGATATAAAAAAAAAACGTGTTGCGCCAACCCCAAATAAAACGGAACAAGAGCAGGAAGATGATGAAGATTTTCTAAGCAAATACATAACGCAGTATTTGAGAAAGAATCAAAACTTAGTGTAAGAAGCTTGTCTGAAGAACTACTACCGTCATTCCTGTTTATCATCAAGCAGAGTTGCTATATTCTTGTCTACTAGCTGATAGACTCACAGGCAAATGAGAATTTCCAGCGTCACTGACGATTGCATCAAAATTTACGTGACATTTGAGTTTCAAATAGAATTTGAAGTTCAGTCAAGACAAAGTCTCACATAAGTCCACACTTGAGATGTACCGCAGAGCAACGCAACGAGCTGCACTTACATAACACTTCACTCCGACCTCGCTGCACACTGACACTTACGAATAACATCTTTCAATCAGTTTTACTTTCTTGAAAACTGACCTTTTGGCTACAAAGTTGTACATTATTGGTGTAAATCGTACAGTATCGCACGTTGGAGGAAATATGACGCCATCAATCTACATAGAAAGACCAAAACTTTTATTTCAGCGTACCGTTAAATGAAATATTCAATCAGTAGTTTATTTCCTCATAGCTGTAAGGAGACATTGTTACATAGAGATATTAAACCACGAAAAGGTACTATGTTAACCGATTTTATTGACCCGACGCGCTGACTGCGAACTTATGTAATTTATGCTCCCCTGCAAACTCACGTATTCAGCAAAAAATACCGTAAATCTGTAGTGTCTACAGCTTCCCGCTACTTTCCTTTTACTATTTTTTTTTTTTACTTTAAGAGGTGGAATGTCTGTTCTGTATGCATTACAAGCTTCACTGGTTTAAGGAACATGTACGTCACAGAACTACATTTGTGATTCGGGATATCACGAGTGCTGCGATGCAAGTGAGCAAAGAAGAGACTCTGGTCCTTTGAGAGTTAGTGCCATTGTGAGATTACTGAAAGCAAAGTATTTGATGGAACCGACACTGCAGTGTGCTCAATCGAGAAGAGTGCTCTGCGAAATTGGTCCAAGCGGCCATTTTTGTGAAACGATATTTTATAAAACTTGCTTCTAAACATGAACTATTCCATATTTCTGCTATGAAACCACTTGAAAAGTTGAAACCCACTCTCGTATCCGTTCAGTCTGAAATTTCATCAACAACTGTACATTTCGTAGAACCATAACGTTTTTTGCGCGTAAATAAAACCCCATGTGTACTAGTGTACATATTCGCGCAGACTAACACTAACAACGTAGTAATAGTGCGGAGCATAAAGCCGTATATTTGAGTGGTTCATTTTTCTGTCCGCCAGTGCATCCGGGTGTGTTATCTGTAGGGCTGGCACCAATGATATTATGCTGGCACTTGGCACATATAAATATTATGTTTAAATTGTAAATATAAGTTTAAAATAATAATTTTACACTGCCACATTTTAATGTTTGATTAGTGAAATCAGGGGACCTGAAAATGACGGTTGTACTTACTGTTTCCGCGACCAAAATCGCATAAAACGTAACTTTACGTCATAGCGAATTGTCTGTTTTAAACTATACATAATTGCTGCCTACTTGTGGTTCTTACAGAGTTTTATTTGTATTCGTTAATCATATGTAACAAAAATGTTCGTAACATTTTGAAAGCACACTCTTGCTTAAACCGAAAGGTCAAATTTCCCAGGATTCGGGTAAAACTTTGTTACTGAATAACATTTAACTTATAACGACGGACCTTCAGCACAAATGGCTATATTTATTTCGAAAGGTACTTGGACTGCGACACCTAGCTCCATTTCACAGCACATTGCCTTAATCTAGAAATCTAGACTACTTAATTGTGGGACGACCACTCGTAAAACACGATGGAATACAAAATGATTCAGATTTTCTGTTTCGGAGCTGCTAATTCATCTAATCTCAAATTGAATAAGGTTTAGTGAATTAGCTGATACTACTGGAGGCTGAGCACCAGATAAGGTGATCGAATAATTCTCCAGTACCTAAATTAATTTTCTTTAAGAATATGAAATAGTGGATTAGCCAGCTTAGATGTATAAAGTGGTGTGTTTATGTGGGCTGACACAAAAATAGCTATCAAGCGGCAATAAATAAGATTAGCACTTAAGATAACGAAAGTAATCTGAATTACAGGTTTAGCCCAGTTCAGGTTGAATCCTATCATTACATTTTTAGTTTATGACCTTTAATTCAATGTAGGTGAGTTATTGCGCCAATATCACACTAGTATTATAGAGGCAAAAGTTTGTGTATATTTATGTTGTTTGTTTGTTATTGCTTCACGCTCGAACGGCCGAGGTGATTTCGATGAAACTTGGTATACGGGTAAACCAGATCCTGGACTACCTAGGATACTCTTTTTAATAGCTCGTACATGGGTTATTTACGAGCATTTTTGAATCGTCAAAATGTCGGGTAGTAAAAAAAGTGAAGCTAAGTTGCACGTTCCAAAGCGTAGATCTCTATGGAGAAGAACGTTCAAATAACTCTATGGCCACTCTTTTAAATTATACTATGAGTTACATAAATCTTGGTTACATATTCCTTGTCGCCTCTATCAATCAAGTTGAATACAAATGTGATCCCTTAAAATACTGTGTCATGTTGGCCAACCCTACGGCTGCCGCTCTAGCCTCGAATTATGCAAGTGCACTGTAGTGCAGTTTAGTTATACCGGCGTAGTATAGTAGCTTCACCTGGCGTCGCCCGCGATCGATACGTCGCGACGACCGGGAAGTGCGCCGTCTGGGGTGAAGACTATCTTTTAGTTTAATTGTCACTTGATATATGAATTTACGTGATGTTTTTGTTATGACGGAGAAAATGTTATCTAATAGACTTGCCCGGGCAGAAACCGGACCTAAATGTGTTGTTAGAATGATGGACGAGTAAAATCTTTTCATTGTTATGAACGGTTTATGACGTCAACAAATCCATAAATACCTCAATATTTACTGAAAGCATTAACATTCCTATTCAAAGAAAAGCCTCTAATTCTGTCAGTTAGACTCTGTGCCCATCAATTGGCAGTGAAGGTACATCGCCACAAGCATTGACGCCATCAACTTCACGACGTGTGATTGTGTGAACGATCTCGATCAATCTGCCACTATGGGCTGACACGGCCCCGTGGCAGCGCACGGGTTGGATCGGTTCTATCACTACATCGCAGCAAGATAAACTAGTGCGCCTCACCATCCATTGCATCACTACTTTCCATCAGGTGGGATCGCAGTCAAGAACAGGTTTATATCATTAAAAAAAAGATACTTGGAAAACTTAGGATTTTTGCAAAAGATATTTTTTTTTTTTTTTTTTTCAAAAAATGAACTTGCGTATTTCAGATTAAACGTGAACAATGAATATGAACGCTGATTGGCGGATATTAAATGCACAAAATGTATATAAAATGCATTTCATCATCGCCTATTACATACATTCGTATCGCTTGCCTAGAAGTAACCTATTCCGCATTTCCATGCATTCCGCAACTCCACGACTAAAGCGCGTATTTTGCGTACGGGGGCTTTGAAAGAATTAGATGTTTTATTTCAGGTACATAAATCTAAAACAAAATCGTATTATTGCAAAATTCAATTATTTAATCGAGTCCTAAAAGATTAATGGAAAAACGATTTTTCCTGCTACATACATGAAAAACTCAATCGATTTTTATTCGAGTTCAAATCGTTTTGTTTTGTCACGACTCGCTAGGTATTCAATTTGAAGTTGTGTGCTCCACGTATTAGTTTGTTTTGTATTTCAGTGGACTGCAATACAAACAACAGGTAGATTTGTTTATTTAGCTGGATACAGTTCTAGGTATTCCGTCATCAGTTGATAGATTCCAATCCTGTGGAGATTGAACAATTGGAACATGAATGGAAGTCACATACGTCGGTATGTTGAATTTTCTGATGTTTATAAATACATATTATATCATGAGCATTCTGATGACTGTTTATTATATCATCTATCTTTACCACAAACAGTAAAAACTTTTCAACCGACCTTTAAATAAAAGAGAGAGAGAAGAGAGAGAAGAAGGAAATAGAAAAATAGGTACAGAGGTAATGCTTATTTCTAAGGAAATCTCTACCTTCGCATACGGCGAAAGAAGAGTTGGAAGAAAATACACTACTAGTACTTATTTTTATATTACTGTTACACACGGTGTCATACAGTAATAGGAAAATAAGCAGCTACACACAAAATAATATATTTTTTATGACGTTATCTTGGAACTCTGTCGTTGATTGACCGATTTACAAAATCCTATGCTAGGGGAAATTTAAAGTTAATTCTAGGTATTTCAGTCGTTTGAAGTCGGTTTATGTGTGATTTTTAGGTGTTTCGAGGTCTGCCTGTATAAAGTATACGGTTAAAAGGTGGCATTTCAAGATATAAAACCTTATCCGCGACTACATCTTGATATGGGAAAACCAAATCCGAATCCTCCAATCCAAAACCTTCCTGCGTTAACGCTAGAGTTAAACTGTGTTCAGCATGCCATGGTCACGACTACATGATGTTGCGAAAGGGCGAAATCGCAGAGTTGCCTGTAATAGAGCACAATTTCGCTTTTTTTACATGGCGGTCAAAAACTCAAAGATCTTCAAATTGAGTTTTCCAGCATTACCGTGGAAAACTTATATACCGTCAACAATAATAAAATCCCTGTCCAACAAGATCCATTAGGTATGCTGATCAAATTGAGCGCACTGATCAAATAGCTGCGCGTGATCAGTTCGAGCCGGAGCCAATGCTGGTCAAGGTCGCCGGCAGACGAGTTACTGGACCGTTAGGAGGAGCGGTTACTTGGATTATGTCATAGTTGTTGTACTGGTTAAGAAAGAAAACTAGTGATGTGGATTTTGCCTCCAACTAAATTTTCATGAGAGGAAAACTCGGAACATAGTCCTATTTCCAACTATATTAAGGCTTAAGGCTTATAGCCCCTTGAACCATCTTGCCGAAATTATGTGAACGCAACTCTCGCACTCGCCTAGGCGGCAGTACGCAAATCTGTGCATTTATTTGCGGCCAGCAGCGCCCGGAAAGCGCTTTAAATCCATTTTCTCTGCGAGATATTGATTGATTTACATATGCAATGTTCACTGTGAAGAATATTTAACCACCAATTCCAAGCCGTTTCGAAGGAGTAGGGAAAAGTTGCGAAAAGTTGCGAAATTGCTAAATATTTATTTTGACAAAAGTATTAATTGCACGAAAAAATCAAATGTTGATATTATTGTTCATGAATCTATAATAAACATATGTTTTTTTCAAACCAATTGACCTAGCCGTTACGGAGGAGTAGGCCTCAGAAATTCACTGTTTTATGACACTTTTCGGGCGCTTGGCCCTTAACAAACTTTACACCTAGCCGTTGATACCTAGCTTAAAAGTTTCTGGCTACTTGGAGTGATAAGTCAAAGGTTTTGTAAGACGTAGGTATATGACGAATGAACTATGTATATTGATAAAATAATATTCTGCGACATTCAATGTCTTTCTCGAAATCGGTTTAGTTTATCTGAATACTTTAAAACAAACGTTACCTAGCTGTTCTTGTTATTCAATACCCCAACTAAGGTGTTCTTCTTACTCAATAATTTAACGCAAAAATGACATTCGAATCGAAACGTCATACAACTCTTGAGAAGTTACCTCTAAACTGAGGGATTTCGTCTTGGCCGCGAGATAAACAATACCGTGCGAATTAGGCTCTTATAGATCTAGTCTGCGTTATAATGTAGTCTTTGTCTTAACAGCAAGACGAAGCAGGTCAACAACCTTATCAAAACAAAAGACAATCCAATAATCAGATACCTACAATTCGGCTCATCAAATATAGAGTTAACCTAAAAAGGCCAAGTCATCAGAAGTGCCAATAACTGGGTAATCATTGAGTGGTTCATAGCAGATCGGGGTGACCGTGTTTGTGTCACATTCGGACAATGACATGACGAGTGACGACGGAAAACTGCGCAGGAGCACCGTTACCGTGACGGATTGACGATGCGCGAAAATTATCACGTTGTTTGTTTGGGGTTAGTGTTTATGTTTAAAGTTGTAAAATGCAGAAAGAAGGATAGGAAGATCAATCTACCGTGTATTGATCACTGATCATGCCTTCTATGTGTGCAGTCTTTGCTCCGCACTGGGACTAGTATCCAGTATTAGGACAGCTCTCAACATCAATAGTATTTGTAATACATAACATGATTTAAAAGAGTGTCTATGGAGTTTCTTGCTTGTTCTTCGCCATATAGATCTAAGCTTTGGAATGTGTAATTAGCATCATTTTTCTAACTGACTGACTTCTTGACAATTCAAAAGTAAATATTTGAAATAAGTGCTTTGAGTTCTTTGATATGTAAATTAGTATACAACCAGTAAAAACAAACAATTTCTAAAAACGTTCCAAGCTGTGTAAAAAATACCTGATAAAAGGTGACCATTTCTTTTTCAATTTAACCATTTCTTCACACAATAACCCTAATTTTAGCGCGTGACTGCTTTCTAGGCCACAATAAACAACACGGACACAAGCAATTCTCCGTTTAACAGTTAAAAGGACAAGAAACACAAAGGACTAGTCTGAGGTTACGCGATAAAATGGATATAAAGAAAATACACATTAAAGGGTCTTTGTGACCCAAAGTTCTATGTATCCCTCAACCCGTTTCATAATCTGGCCTAACTTAATCATAGGCATGATTGACTTGTAAAGAAAAACAGTCTTTGTGTAGCGATACCTTTCCGCCACCCTTAGTTGAACTATGTCCGCCTGTGTACTTAATAAACAACAGTGATGAATCCTAAACTGTATGGTTTCAAATCATCATCATATTTTTTTCCACTGTTGGACATAGGCCTCCCCCAAGCGTCGCGACCGGTCCTGTACGTCTCACATCCATGGGATACCCGCCACTGTCATCAGGTCATCGGTCAGTAATGCTGATAAGTGTGTACCGAGGCCTATGCTCTTTGCATCGAATCGGTTACAGGTCAATATATAGTCAAGCAAGCTCCCAGCATCTGCCGCCCCCCACCGAAACGAGGCGTGAAGCAAACGATGATGAATGATTTAATAAATTCGCAACAGTCATATAAATCATTTGCACTGCTATAAAGACTTAGAATCACACGGGCGAGGGTAACGGTCGGAACCGCCACGGCTATCAACGCTAATACAGTTCTTATTGTTTTGCGTCATTCTTACGAAAGGACGTCAAAACACGAGGTTATATTGAGTCTTAAATTTTATGGTTTGAAGCGATAGCTACGAGAGGATTCATAAAAATGCAGTTTTAAGATGCAGTAATAAACGAATCTTAATTTAGATAACGGGTGTAGTATGAATAAAAATTTATGAGTTTGCAACGTGGATCGGCAAATTCTCTGACATTTTTTCGTCATCACATTATATTTTCTTATATAGCGAGTTGACGAACAATCCAAATTTTTTCGTTAACAGCAGACATACGAGTATTATTTAATTTATGATGCAACTGTGACGGAATAACAATAAGTTAATTAATATCCACATCAAGATCCAATCATATCCAGCTATAAACAATTCTTATAAATGCTCATTAAGGTCGCTGTTTAAAATGATTTACAGCGTAATTAATTCATGATATAAAGTGATTATGCAGTTATCAATGACCGCATGTGATACGATGGGGTCGCGGGGCAGATCGTAACGCAACCCCGTGTGTTTACAGCGACTGAGAGGCTAAACAAACAAGAGCTAAAAGCTTTGAAATATTTCTTTCTTCGTTCTATTTGTAAAATATTTGAGTGTCAGATGACGAATTAATCGCCTGTTGTGGATTTTTTTGTCGCTAGGTACGTTTAAATTGTGGCGTTTTTTGATCATTATTCGTTTTTTTTTTGTTTTCTCTCTTCATATACTTAGATGTTGACTGAAAAATGCTCCCAATGTGCACAATATGATTAAAGATGGGCTAATCTAATTCGTGCTTGGCATTGTACGACTATTTTTATGTAAATTTTCCTGAAATCCCGATACACTAAATTCGCAGAACATCCGATAACAATGTAGCATTATTTTTTGTCTAATTAATTAATTTATTCATGTATTTATTAGCTATTTAAATACGGTGACATACGGCGACCTAATTATTAAAATGAACCGAACAAAATTCAACGGAACAACGTGTGCGTCATACAAGTTTCGTTGCTAAGTTTTTACCAGAGTTTGAATGTTTTTAGTACCTAGAGTAGGTTTTTATGTCAAAAAAGAATACAGGTGTGCTCTTTAATTTATTTGTTTGTTCTTCACCCACTTGACATCATTGGCTCTATGTTTTTTGTTACAAAACCAACTGTATGTTTATTAATTTTGATAGAACACTTTATTGGTAATGTATTTGAATCAATATATCTACAGATAATCTAGTACTTATTTTTTCGGTGTAGAAGACCTTATGAATGGCCTCCACTCTGGCGTGGGCGGCGGGGTCTAGACTGATGCTGACTAAAACCACCCTGATGTTCCCTCGTACACTTACGTCGGGGTTTCTGTATGCTGTGTAACTTTCGCTACCCTGAACGAATGCTAGTCTGCCGTCGTTCCGTACACTACGTACGTGGAACAACTACGTGTCACCATCTCGGGTCCAAGCTAATAGCTTAACTCAACTCTCTTCAAGTTTGACTAGAGTAGGTACTTACTATTCTACAGCTACAACGTTATTCCTGCACTTATTAATTAAAACTTTAGTGTAACTTTTCTATTGCAAAAAAGTCTTTGTGTTAACTTTTCCGCATATAAAGGCACCCGCTTACTACCGGAATACATCCCACTCTATTTGCACATATTCATTACGCGTACAGCTAAGGAGTGAGATTAGCTGTTGGAGTGTGCTTTCTCATAGCTACAGCTTGGAGATATTAATTCAAGAGTGAACAGGTTACTTCTAGGCAAGCGTGCCCTATCGTGTGCCATACCATCTCTTACCGTCAGGGGAGACAGTAGCGAAGACCAGTCTGCGGGACGGTGCACCCTGGGAGGCGGCCAACGACCCCCTTGGGTATTGTTGCCTATGGGGCCTCGATGGCCGTCTGCTAATGTTCTGTCTGAAGGAACGCTTCAACGCGTGTCCCTCTGCTATAGCAGAGGGCACAGTGGCGAAGTAAGAGCGGGCTCGGTGTGCACTCACAATGCCGCCGGGCAGGCAGGAGGAAGGCTTGCTCCTCCTTCTGCCACCGTTAGTCTCGTAGCCCCAGAGATTGTCCAAGGTCATGTTTCTGACTTTTGATGGGGGACGAGGGTCTTGGCTTAACCGCCCGGGCCGCGAGGAAGACAACCTCTATAAAAAATTACCCCAAACCTCCAAGCGGCGGCGCACCGTGAGGGAGGTTGTTAGCTTGACTAATGGGTAGCTAAATTAGTCACTAGTGCGAACCATGTGTTTGAGCAAGTACCCAAAGTTTTTACTCGTGGGAACAAAAATGGAATCGAAATTTTTCAAAAAACCCAATGAGAGCGATGCGCGGTCGGAGTCCGACGCGGCATCCAGAGGGAGCCGGGAGGGCTCGGAGACAGAGGAGGCTGGGGGAGACCCCGGTAGAGGTAGAGGCGAGGAGGCTGCGGGGGACCCTGGTGGAGGCCCCGGTGGAGACACCAGTAGAGCCTCTCGTCTCTCCCGAAAGCGGCGCTCTGTGCCGAGGGACAGGTTGTCCTCCGAAACAGAGGGAGAGAGCCGTTCGGCGCCGAAGGTCCCCACGAGCGGCCGCGGCGTGGGCCGGGCCCGTGGGCAGGGGAGAGGTTTGGCGGCCAAAGACTCCGCTCAGCGAGCCGTCAGGCTTGCCGCGGAGGGGCGTCACCCGGGAGCGGCCGCCCTTGGGAGGGACCTCTCGCAGCCGTCTGGCAGCGAGAGGCGTGCCGAGGTGGACTCGGACGGGGAGTCGGGCAGGTCCTTCCAAGAGCTGACCGTCACCCTTTTGCGGGATATGACCCGCAAAAGGGACAAAACCTCGAGGGAGAGAACGATGCGGCGCCACGCCAAGTCTCTCAGGGAGGCCTTCGGCACGTCTCTCAAAAAGAAGGTGGAGAGGCTCCGGAGCGAGCTCCAGGCTGAGCTCCGGGCCGAGATCCAGGCGGAACTCGCAAAAGCAGGCCCACAGGAGCCGACGGAGGGGCGGCCCAAGCAAGGGCATGGGCAAAGCCGGCCCCAGACCCAGCCCGAGCCGGAGAGCCAGCTGCTGGTGCTGGTGCGGCAGGAGCTGGCTGCCTTCCGGCAACAGCAGCAGCAGCAGCAGGAGCAGTTCCAGCTGCGGATGCAGCAGCAGCTGTCCCTGCTGGAGGGCATTGTGCTGCGCCCTCCGCTAGCGACCTCTGGCCAGCAGCGAAAGGCGCCGTCTTACGCCGCCGCCGCCGCAGCGACTTCTGTGCCCAAGACGGGTCCGTCGGGGCAAGCGGGGCGCGGGGCCGTGGCGTCGGAGCCCGCGAGACCGCCCCCGACGGCCAAGCAGCAGCGGCAGAAAAAAGGTGTGGCGGTACCTGCCGCTAAACCAGCGGGACCTCCTGCCGCGACGGCGACTAGACCCCGCCCGCCGCCTCCTCCACCTGAGGAACCCGGCGGCGCTTGGACAGTCGTCGGCGCCGCGAAGAAGGCGGGCAAGGCGGCCAGAGCGGCCAAAAAGCGCGCGAGGCGCAAAGAGCGCAAGAAGCGGGCCATGGCGGCGAGACTTCGCGCCCCGAACTCCGAGGCTGTGGTGATAACACTGCAGCCAGAAGCGGAGAAGAAGGGCGTGACGTATGACGCCGTCATGGAGAAGGCGAAGCAGGCGGTGCTGCCCCATCTTGAGGAGCTCGGAGCCGCTGGGGGCTTTCGCATGAGGCGCACGGTCACCGGGGCCCGAATCCTGGAGGTCCCCGGTGCGACCAGCGGCCCTGCGGCTGACGCTCTGGCCGCTAGGATCAGAGCGTCCCTCGATGCGGAGGAGGCCCGAGTGTCCAGGCCCACAAAGTGCATAGACATGCGCATCATGGGCCTAGACGACTCAGTCAAGGTGGACGAGGTGGTGGCCGCCATCGTCAGGGCGGGCGGGTGCACGACCGATCAGGTTCGGGCGGGCACCATCCGCGCTGACGGCACGGGCATGCGGGCGGTGACAGTTAGCTGCCCCGTTGCGGCGGCCAGGACCATCACCGGGGAGGGCCGACGGCTTTTGGTGGGCTGGGTCTCCGCGCAGGTTAAACTGCTGGAGCCCAGACCTCTGCGGTGCTTCCGGTGCCAAGTGGGGCACCACGTTGGCGCCCACTGCGCCGCGGAGGTGGACCGCAGCGACCGCTGCCACCAGTGTGGCCAGCCCGGTCACAAGGCCGCAGAATGCCGTGCTCCGCCGCACTGCTACGCATGTGCGCTGGCAGGCAGGCCGGCCAACCGCCGGGCTGGGGGCAGGTCCTGCGACCCCCCCGCCAAGGACAAGGGCAGGGCCCGTAGGGCCATCCCCGCCGACGTCCTCACCGCCGCAGCAGCCTCCTTGGCCGCCGCCGCTATCGCCGCCGCACCCGCCGCTCTCGCCGCCGCACCCGCCGCAGTCGCCGCCGCACCCGCCGCGGCAGTGCCCCCTAGAAGGGCTCGGGAGGAGACGATGGACTGCCAATAACGGCCCCATTTCGTCTCCTCCAGGCGAATATCAACCACTGCGCCCCCGCTCAGGATCTGTTGCTCCAGAGCATGGCGCAGTGGTCGATAAATGTCGCCGTCGTCTCCGAGCCGTACTACGTCCACCCCCGTGGAGACTGGGTTCAGGACCTGGACGGCTCGGTGACGTTAATCTCGTCGGCCGCCGCCGGTACCCCGCCCCTCGAGGCTGTTGCGAGGGGACGGGGCTGCGTGGCAGCACGGTTCGGGGACATTGCAGTGGTAGGCGTCTACCTGTCCCCGAGCAGATCTCTCGACGAACTCCAGGTCTCCCTTATGGAGCTTAATGTCGTCGTCGCTGGATTCGGTACCCTCCCCGTGGTCGTTTGCGGAGACTTCAACGCCTGGAATACGGCTTGGGGTTCCCGGTACACAAACCCACGGGGTCAGATGGTGGAGGACTGGGCTTTGGAGCTGGGCCTGGTCGTCCTGAACCGGGGTTCTGTCCCCACGTTGGCGCGGATGCGGGGTGAATCAGTGGTGGACATCTCGTTCGCCAGCCCCGCTCTGTTGCCGCGTGTCGTCGACTGGCGCGTTATGGAGGAGGTGGAGACGTACTCTGACCACCGGTACATCCGGTTGGACGTCTCCGCCGAAACCTCGGCCACGCCGGTCCGACAGAGCCCTTGCGGTCCGCGGTGGGCGCTTAAGCAGATGGACCGGGAGCTCCTCCTGGAAGCCGCGACGGTACAGGCCTGGGTGCAAGCACCGGACAGGCCTGTCGACATAGACGTCGAGGCAGAGTGGTTCCGGGAGGCCATGTCGCAAATCTGCGACGCGGCAATGCCCCGAGTCCGTCCAGGGCGAGCTAAGCGCCAGGTGTGCTGGTGGTCGCCGGAGATTGCTGCACTGCGCAACGCATGCAGTCACGCGCGGCGCCGGTACGCCAGACACTGCAGTCGCCGCATCCGCCCGCCGGATGCGGAGGCCAGAGAGGCGGAGCTGTATGAGGGATACAGAGCGGCAAAACGCACCCTCCGAACGGAGATCAAGCGGGCCAAACTGGAGGCCCGCAACGTGTGGCTGGGGTCTCTGAACGCGGACCCATGGGGGCGCCCGTACAAATTGGTACGGGAAAAGCTCCGTCCCTGGGCTCCCCCACTGACTCAGAGTCTCCGGCCCCAGATCGTAGAGGGTGCGGTGAACGCTCTGTTCCCTGCGCGGGGGGAACACTCCCCCCCGCCCATGGCTCCGCCTCCACTGCCAGCGGTGTCTGACGCGGACCGCAACAGCGACGATGACGACAATGCTCCAGAGGTGACCGAGGTAGAGTTGAGAGTGGCGGTGCGAAGGCTGAGTGCCAAAAACACCGCCCCAGGACCCGACGGCTTGCCTGGAAGGGCCTGGGTCCTGGCCATGGAGGCTCTCGGGCCTCGACTGAGAGGGCTCTTCAGCGCATGCATGGAGAGGGGCCAGTTCCCACTTTGCTGGAAGACGGGGAAACTGGTCCTCATAGCGAAGCCAGGGCGCCCTGCGGACTCTCCGTCCGCGTACCGGCCCATTGTGCTGCTCGACGAGGTGGGCAAGCTCTTTGAGAGAGTCATTGCAAACCGCCTCGTCGGGCGCCTAACACGGGTGGGGCCGGACCTTTCGGACGGACAGTTCGGCTTTCGCAGGATGCGCTCTACAGTGGACGCCATCATGCGCGTGCGAGCCCTCACGACGGGGGACGCGGTGTCCCGGGGCAGGTGTGTCGTGGCAGTGTCCTTGGACATTGCCAACGCGTTCAACTCCCTGCCCTGGAGTACGATCCGGAGGGCACTCCGGTACCACCGGGTGCCCGAGTACCTCTGTCGAGTGGTCGAGGCCTATCTGTCGGAGAGACTTATAGTCTACCCCGGTCACCAGGGAGACTGGAAACGTCGAGAGATGTCGTGCGGTGTTCCGCAGGGGTCGGTACTAGGGCCACCCTTGTGGAACATCGGGTACGACTACGTGCTGCGCGGCGACTTCCCTGACGGGGTCAGCGTGGTTTGCTACGCAGACGACACGCTGGTCCTAGCGCGGGGAGAGTCGTACCAGGCGGCGGTCGCTCTAGCGACACGCGGGGTTGCGATGGTCGTTGATCGGATCCAGGAGTTGGGACTCAAGGTGGCGCTTCACAAATCCGAGGCGATGTGTTTTCACGGTCGCCGGTCTCGGAACGCGCCGCCATTGAGTTCCCAACTAACGGTAGGAGGAGTTCACATCGGTGTCGGGTCGACGATGAAGTACCTGGGACTCGTTCTCGACAGCCGGTGGAATTTCGTGGAGCATTTCCGACGTCTGGCTCCCAAACTCAGCCGGGCTGGGGCTGCGCTCAAGCGGCTCCTGCCCAACCTTGGGGGTCCAGACGCCTCCTGCCGGAGGCTCTACGCGGGGATCGTTCGGTCCATGGCCCTCTACGGGGCGCCGGTGTGGGCGCCGTCGCTGAAAAAGCAACCGGCGGCCATACTGAACGCCTGCCAGAGGGTCATGGCGATAAGGATGGTGCGGGGATACTGCACGGTCTCCCGCGAAGCGGCGAGCCTTCTGGCTGGCCTACCACCGTGGGATCTGGAGGCAACAGTCCTTGCACACATGCACGATATGCGCGTGGAGATGCAACGCCGGGGTGAAAGTCCGCTGCCGCGACAGGTCACGGCATGGCGGACAGAGCTCCGGCGGGATCTCATGGGGAAATGGCGTCAACGACTATCGCAACCCAGTGCTGGGCACGCCACAATCATGGCGGTAAGTCCCCTCTTTGAGGCGTGGCTGGAAAGGCCTCACGGCGTCCTTACCTTCCGCATGACGCAGGTCCTCACCGGACATGGTTCGTTCGGGAGTTTCCTGCACCGGATTCATGCGGAAGTGACGCCCGGGTGTCGCCACTGTGCGGAACGCCCGGAGGACACGGTGGAGCACACAGTCGAGGTGTGCCCTGCTTGGGCGGAGCATCGCCGTGCCCTCGTGGGGGCGATCGGCGGCGGAGACCTCTCGCGCCGGGCCTTGGTTGAGGCCATGGTCCGGAGCGAGGAGGAGTGGCAGGCGGTCGCCGACTTCTGCGAAGCAGTAATGCTCGCAAAGGAGGAGGCCGAACGCATCAGGCAACGGCGTTATCGCCGCCGCCGTCGCCGGGATTCTGATCCCGATTTCCGGCCAACGTAGACGCGGGCTTGCGGACAGTGAGCAATGGGTAGCTCGCTGTCCGGCCGTCCGGTAACTGTCCGGACCAAGCCCAAGTCGTCGACGGCGCGCACTGTTCCCGCGCGCCTCAAGGAGTTGTCAGCAACAGCAGGGACCCAGCCGGGTCGAAGCCTACTGGGGCCAGGGTTATCCGAAAGGGCGCTCGAGCCCCGGTATGAAGGCTAGAAGGAACGGGGTGGGTCTTTTAGTCAGTAAGAGTCTGACACTATCTCCCGCTCCGCCCAAGGGCGGGGGATGTCAATGCATGATTTTTCCCACCATAAAAAAAAAAAAAAAAAAAAAGGGGAGACAGTAGTCTTGCGCGTGCCTATTACTAATAAAAACATATTAAGCATAATCGTGACGCACTTGTCTGCAGGAGCCTAAAGTTTTTCCCATAACTCTTCCATGTAATAATGTACTCTTTAATCTCCTCCGCACCAGGAAGTAGCTAATGTCTAGCCGCTATTGAAATGAGCGCAGTTCGGTGCGTTTCACAGTTCACTGGGCCAGTACCAGCTGACACAATGACATTGTATCCAAAACCAGGAAAATACATTTTGTGCAAAAAGCCTGAAAGCCGTGAGCGGGTTCATGTAATATGTAGTCGCTCAAGGGCAATAGCGTATTATAAAGTGAAGTGCTCTGGGGTAGGAAATCTTAAGTGCACTGGAGTCATGCTACTTCATTAATCACATCTTTGTGATACTCTGTCAAAGAAAAATACCTCTACATGTTTAAATAACTTAATTTAGATACAAGTAAATTATGTACTACACAATATTCTGAAATATTTAAAATCGTAAAACATAGAAAAACAAATAATCAATTCACATAACTGAAAACTAATTCAAGTGCAAACACTAAATCACCTACGCGCCATTAACAAAGTTTAAGTAAGTATGTTAAGTGAGGGTACATCGTTAAAAGCGGCGTGGTGGGGGATGACTATGTTAGATAAGGTCATTAATATTAGAGACTCGTTCGAGAGCGGTCGTGTCTAGGGCATGCTGCCGAGCGTATTAGCATTCACAAAAAACTTTCAGAATACTAATAACTACTAAACAGTTTTAGTTACTTCATATTATGTGAAATTATATTCTAGTGATTAATTGGAATGGGTTACTAATGTAAAATAACTTAATTTACGCTGACTTGAATGGGGTGATTTATCAAAAGATGTACGTTACTAGCTTACATATATTTAAAAATAGGTCGGATTTTACGACGCTTTACGATAACGATAAAAGTAGCGTGGTGCCTGAGGTGTATTCTTGATTGAGTAGGTAGGGTAACAGATACGTTATCCGCACGTATTGCTTCCAGATCAATATGGAAGGAACTATCATCGATCTTATAGTTTGATAAGCCAACAATTTTAATCCAGTATCAGTCAGTCTCTTCGACCTGAAGCTAACGAAGATTGATATGTTTGGAAATTATCTTCCTATGACTCATTTTAATACGATTTAGTTTTAGATGAAATCTAATCTTTATCGGAGTTAAATCCACAAACATGACCAAAGCCATAACGATGTGTGAAAAATTAAACATTGGGTAATTTTTATTATGGCTGTAGTTGACATACTCGTAGATACAAAATGTAAGTTTATTTTCAGAGATGTTCTCGTCATCATTTATCATTTCAGTTCTGTATTATCCACTGCTGGTTATAGATACATATGCCTCCTCATTATCCTGTCATACTTCCCGGATCTACATCCCTCATCCAAGTGTATCCAGCAACGTTGATAGTGTCAACCTTCAAAAGCAGCATGTTTCATAGTTTGCGAACTAGGGGGCGCCACAGTGCCTGCCATGCATTGAAATTTTTGCTCGTTGTGCTTCGTAATTGATATTGAGTGTTAAAGTGATGTCTGTTGTTTCCGTCGATATACCTTGTATCTGTGTTGGCAGCAGCAGTGAACGTTTCAGCTTTGTTATTTATTCAGCTTCTAGCTTTGTTATCTGAATTGTGTATTGACAACAATTGAATTTTGAATATTGTTTACCTAGTCACGGATTTAGGTATCGTAGGAATAAAAGGCTTCATCATTATCATTTTTATTTCAACCGTAAGACGTCCACTGTTAGATATTGGCGTCTCGCATCTAACGGATTCCAGCGAGTCGCGACCCTCACCAGGTCATCGGTCGACCTTGTGGGAGACCTTCGCAACGCTGCGTCTTCCGGTTTATTATAATAATATAATATAATTACTGCAATCGGTAGCGGCTTCACCCGCTTGATAGTACAAAATTATCCTAAGGTAACATACTCCCAGGTTTACAATCATCCTATGTGCTGTTCCAGATCGTGATCGTTCAGCTCTAACTGCACTAATATTATAAGGAGGTAAAGTTTGGAAGCGCCTACTGTTCCGATTGCTAAATTTTTTTCACCGGTAGAAAGCTGCTTTATTCCTGAGTGACATAGGCTATACTTTATGTGCATACGCGCGCGAAGCCGCGGGCAAAAGATAGTTTTTTAATAAAGATTTAAAATTGATAATTATGCTTAAAATCAATCCCGATTTTGCAGAGGCCATGTAACACTATGCCTGACATTTGGAAAATTAATTAAATAAACCAATTACTGAGATGATTCGTGGAATCGTAGCTTTAATTAAAACTTATGTTGCATTGCAGTCGTTGTAAACAGACAGTTAATTAATTACATTAACCAAACATGTACTTGTCGAGTAAAATTATCCTACTTTGATCTTTAAATGGATACGTTGAGTTGATTGATTATAATGTTAGTGATATTAAAAATTAAAAGTAGGTGCCGAGATAAAAAAAAAGTGAAAAAAAAAAATCCAGTTGAACTTTCAGGATAGCAACATCCTATTACACACAAATTTATTCAATTACCATGGCAAATAAAGATTAAAATATAACAAAACAAAGTTTGTTCAACAAACGTCACACCAATTTGCTAAATGACTCGCAGACTAAAACGCAAAACACTGTAATCAGCTGTTATCAGTACAACAGAGAAACGTAGAAAGGAAATGATAACCAGGTGCAAGTACATACGAGAGCATGATAAGGATTACATCGAATAATGACTACGTCACAAGTTCAAACAAGCCACATAGTGGAGGAGTAACGAAGGACTGTTTCATACAAAATGATCAAGTTGAACAAAAATATAGCCCAAAAAAACCCAGAGTGAACAACAAAAAAAAATTACGGGTTATGAAGGTTTATTATTTTGCATCTACAATATGTAATCGTTAAATCGATAAACCATCAGGTATTATTTATATTTAGGGGTTAAAGTTCGGATTTTAAGTACTAAATAATACGACAGACATTCTGTCGTGGGTAATATTTCTATTACTCCTACAACAACAAATAATAGAATTATTTATTTTAATTCCACTATTAAAAAAAAAAAAAAGAAATAACGTAATTTTTTCGGCGGTTTTTGCACGATTTTAATATTGTAGTAGAGAAGCCTTCGTGGGCGAGTCGACTCGCACTTGGTTAGTATTTATATGGAAATAGGATGGCGTGGATACTGCCATCTGGTTACTAACACTGGAAACTCCTTTTAAATAGCTTACTTTGTACGTTTCTTGTATGGGAACCCTCTTTTATTTTTTTGCTTCATTTGAATTTTATTATTTGTTGTTGTAGCGGCAATCGAAATACACATTCTGTGAAAATTTCTCTTGCGATTTATGAGATATAGCCCGCTGACAGAGGGACAGGCAGATAGACGGACAACGGTGGTTTAGTAATAGGGTCCCGTTAACCCTTTTTAGGTACGGAATCCAAAAAAGACCTTTTAGGGTTAAAGTAGAAAACAATAGACAGCGCATTCAATTCAATTCAAAATACGTGGCATGAAAGTGGGACGAAAGAAAAATCAGTAAAAAATATACATAGTACATATTTTACTTCAAGTTCTACGGTTTAGTTGTGACACCACGGTGCTGAGAATGTGGTCACATATTAAATAACGATTATATGGTCATGTACAAAAAACCGGCCAAGAGCGTGTCGGGCCACGCTCAGTGTAGGGTTCCGTAGTTTCCCGTCCGTCACAATAAGTGTACCCACTTATGAGTTTAAAAAATGCTTGCATATACGATTATACTAAAACTTAGTCCAGAAATTATTTTGTAGAACCTTTTTGTCTTTTTGTACAAAAACTGTTCTTTCCATTAAGTTCAAAATGTTTTTCCTAGAAAGTCCTTATAAAGTTCTACTTTACAGATTTTTTTCATATTTTCTAAACTTATGGTTCAAAAGTTAGAGAGGGGGGGACACAATGTTTTTTACTTTTGGAGCGATTATTTCAATTATGTTTGTTGCAATCTAGAGGTTGACTCGTAAGTGGTAGTTTGTAAGTGTAGTGGTAGTTTTCCATTTCATTGACTTTATCTTTGTAAATAAACCTTCTGTACCTTCCGGTTACGTAATTATGTAAGTCTTTTAAGTTTCTTTTCCTAATCAGTAATATTAATGGATCATTTTTATCAGCTGTTTAAATATAGATTTTCCGGTGTTGTTGATTTCCATCGCTGGGGTGTAGCGTATCACCTGAAGGTACATAGATATAATGTATATTTAAAATAAAATGTTATTACTTTAATCTGTGTGATTAAGGCAGTGTGAGATCATCATTGCTTTTGATGATAATGGGACCATCCATAAATTACGTAGGTACCTCCTTCGTCCTTGTCACAGCTGGTTACATTTGTAAGACTTCTCTAGAGTGACGTCAATTTTTTTTTATTTATTATAAATGATTACAACACATTTTCGAAATTAGTTTTATTTACAATTAAAATATTGTTTTATAGGAAAATCCAAAATCAAATTAACCGTTTGAAAATAGTATTTCGTTAAAAAATAAAATAGGTTGAATTCTTTTTTAATGGTATAAACCAGTACTTGACTGCGATTTATGGTAAACAGTTATGCTGTCGTTTATGGTGAAGTGCACTATTGTATTAAGTGCCTATTTACTCTAGTCTATTATTATAAATATATAAGTATTTAGAATTGTGACGTCACGAAGCTCCTTCCATTCCTTGTCACACTTCGTCAACCCCTTTTTTTTTATGGTGGGAAAAATCATGCATTGACATCCCCCGCCCTTGGGCGGAGCGGGAGATAGTGTCAGACTCTTACTGACTAAAAGACCCACCCCGTTCCTTCTAGCCTTCATACCGGGGCTCGAGCGCCCTTTCGGATAACCCTGGCCCCAGTAGGCTTCGACCCGGCTGGGGTCCCTGCTGTTGCTGACAACTCCTTGAGGCGCGCGGGAACAGTGCGCGCCGTCGACGACTTGGGCTTGGTCCGGACAGTTACCGGACGGCCGGACAGCGAGCTACCCATTGCTCACTGTCCGCACGCCCGCGTCTACGTTGGCCGGAAATCGGGATCAGAATCCCGGCGACGGCGGCGGCGATAACGCCGTTGCCTGATGCGTTCGGCCTCCTCCTTTGCAAGCATTACTGCTTCGCAGAAGTCGGCGACCGCCTGCCACTCCTCCTCGCTCCGGACCATGGCCTCAACCAAGGCCCGGCGCGAGAGGTCTCCGCCGCCGATCGCCCCCACGAGGGCACGGCGATGCTCCGCCCAAGCAGGGCACACCTCGACTGTGTGCTCCACCGTGTCCTCCGGGCGTTCCGCACAGTGGCGACACCCGGGCGTCACTTCCGCATGAATCCGGTGTAGGAAACTCCCGAACGAACCATGTCCGGTGAGGACCTGCGTCATGCGGAAGGTAAGGACGCCGTGAGGCCTTTCCAGCCACGCCTCAAAGAGGGGACTTACCGCCATGATTGTGGCGTGCCCATCGTCAACCCCTTCCCCTCTCCTTAATGCGACGTAATTTATGTGTGGCCCCTAAGGTGTTTTTATTTTATTTTTATAATGTCTTTTCTAGTTCTTTCTTATGATGGTTAGAATCAATTCCTACAGTTTGTACAATGCTTTCAAATATTATATTCCTTACTGCAAATACACTGAAGAGAAATGTCATTATTTGTTTCTCGGAATGTACCTAAGTACTCCCAACAATCTCCGAGACAACAGACTACATTCACAATCAAGATCGTCATCTTTACATGTTCCTTCACACATGATTGTTATTATATCTCAGAGATACATTCAGATTCCGTGAATATCATTTCAATCAACCTTTCCAACATTTCATCCGTGTCTGTATTTATATTCTCATTGTCATAAGTACAATATATTTTATAAATTTCTTCATTGTTACCTGTATTTCCACGTGTTAATTACTCACTTAGTCAATTCAATGGTTCGTCGTAACTTACCTGCAAACAAAAAATATTATTATTAATATATTGTTTAATTAAAGTTTATACTATATAACAATATAACAATGCTAAACAGCTAAACAAAAACTATCGGACTCCCACAAAAGAACAGCGACCTCAGCGAACAAGGGACGTAAAAAATAGTATGAATAACTAACGCAATAACAATCGTAAAAACTTTAATATACTCTACAAAACGGTCAAGGCCTATACGTATACTATACATGCTCATTATAAATTGCTTTAAAAAATGGCAATAAAGCTAAGAATAGTGTAAGAATAGGTTTTTATGAATATCATACCAAAGAGAACATAAACATAATTTATTATTTATAGCACATAATGAGATTGTAACTAGAAAATATATTTAAGTACGATGAGAGATAAGGCGATGCTTTAACGAGGCTTCTAGAAGAGGACGTCTTTCAGCAGAAATGAGGATGAAGGTCTGAATAGAGAAAACCATAGTATACAAAATCTAGTAAAATTTAACAGTCAAAGCAAACTTTAAGAACACAAAGAATCGAACATAAAAACCATAATAAATCATATTTTTCAGTTCCAACCTCAATCAAAAGAAAAACTAATTCATAGCAGTGCTTTCCAAATACGCAATTAAAAAAAACTCCACGAGCAGTTCATTAACCGTTGTAAAGTTCAAAGAGTTCTTGAACCTGAATCGAACCGATGAAAAACGATTGAAAAGCCAACTCATCGATAATTGCTTCACTAGGCATCCGCTGAACTTAGTCTGGCCCAAGTCTGGGGGGAAATGGTAAATAGATTTTGATATAAAAATGGAGAATACATTTTGAAAGGCTTTCAAAGTTTTAGGAGAGTTGACGCTACTGTTAAAAATGTTTAAATTGTTTACTGAAATATGCTTAGAGTTGACGTTGTTGGTAATTAAGTTCAAATTGTACTTTTAAGATTTTGCCTTAGACTTTGACCTCTTAGTTTCGGTGTTTCTTCTCAGGTCATGATCTCCGGCGTCATCTAGCTTTAAATTGACGTGTAAAAGTGTTTTGTACATCAACTCTTTTCGTCCTTTCTACTTTGTTAGCATAAGCCTAACATATTAATTAGCGTTATAATGTTCCTACTCCTCAAGCCTCCACTTTAGGAGAGGGAACACTGTGTTATCTCTATTTCAATACAATCAGTGATATATTTGTCGTCTTAATTAATTAGAAACATGTTAGTACATTGTACCATTGCTTCTCATCTAACTATACAGTCGCTAGGTACCTACTTATGAACAAATCTACTAGTATATCGCGCTGAGAACCGAGTAGCACATACGAACGAGTTTGTGTACGAGAAAATTAATGAGGTTAAATGGATTTCGGGTCTAGAAGTTACTGGAAGACGCAGATCGGACTCGTACATCTACTTGAACAGAATAGTGCAGGACATGGAGTCTACTTTTGTGTGACTGATAAAGGGTATTTTCGTGTGATGGAAAATGGAACAAGTCTATACTCTTCAACAGTGATTTATCCACGGATGTTTTGATAGATCGGATATCTATGGATTGATCAAAGAAAACCCTATCTTGCTCTATGGATTTCCATCCATCAGATTTTTCCAGTGCAATCTTTTTTGTTTTAAGGCATGAAATCATCGGATAGCTTCTCCTGCTCTCGGGCGAAGCAGATCAGTCTTACGGGTTTGCTGACATCTATGTCGTCCAGTCGGGCTCAGTCTGAACGCTTACCGGACAGCCAGACGGCGAGCTATCCATTGCTCGTCCTCCGCCAGCACACGCCTACGGTGGCTGGATCCAATGGGATCTACGATTAACTTGGAATTACAATGTCCATAATTTATGCGCCAAGCCCCCTTACAGTTAACACAGCTGCAATACCAGGCTGCAATACCAGTGGTCACACCAGTTTCTGTACCGGCAAGTAGCAATACTGTTGCTACGATAAACATTTCAACAACAAACAAAATGCTATTGACAAACACTCATAAACTTCTCACAATTCGTAATGTTTTATGGATCATTCTAGTAAGTTTAGATCAAGGATAACCTAAGTGCCGAGACTAACGATCCGAGAGACTCTAAAACGGATTACCTAGACGTCCTAGACCAAGCTATAATATCAATAGACGTAATGAAGGGTAGCATAAAATATGACCTAAGTAATTAACGTGGTTTGTTATGCAGCAAGGATATTTATGGCTTAAAAACCTTTCATAAAACAAAACTGACTTTATTAGATTGGTTGGTGGCGCTTGATAAAACGCGCACAATAAAAATATTTGTTATCTAACCAGTTTATCAATAACTACACAAAAATATAATACTAACAGTGAAAATAAACGATATCTTGTTTGTTTTCGTATAAATTTTTATGTAGTTACATCAAAAAATTATAACCAAATATATCTGTCTCTCTCGACTCGTTGTAGATGACGATTTTTTTTTTAATTATTTCATTATTGTTGAGCTTATCATCATAATCATCTTTTTGCCGTTATAAAAAAATGGGTTATTTGGGATCGGCACAACACGTTTTTTTCTTCCATTCTGCCCTTTCACTCGTCATGCTATCACTAACTTCCCTTCTTTCATACAATCTATCCATCTTTTCTTTGGCCTCCCTCTCCCTCTCCACCCATCCACATGTATACTCATAACTCTTTGAGTAACAAACATTTCATACCTCCTTTTTACATGACCATACCAAGTCAAACGATACCCCTTCAACTTCCATATTTGTTGAGCTGTGTAATGATTTAAATTTGCAAAAAAAAAATTGCATGCATATTCCCAATTAATTCTTAGTTGAATGATTAAACAATAGCCAGTCGAAAGTGATCTTGAACTAAATCAATATCCAATCGAAACAAGCTAACAGCTAACTATAAACCAGTCCATTGAATTTCTCGACTGGTAGGTATGCCAGTCATAAATCCAGATCCAATCTCTCAGTATTGCGGTAAGCTCACTCCTCGAATACCTAGTCAATGGTTCTGTCTGTGCATAACTCTTCAAAAGATAAACGGAATGTAATTAAGATCAAAGAACTGGTTACTGAAGGCAGTCTCTCAAAGGGCTCGCTAAGTGCAATTAATTCTCAGCAACTTGCAACTTTGTTAACTGTTAAGAAGGAGAGAGATGGTGAACTTTCAGATATACTTTCAGGTTACTAGATACTGCAGTATTGGTATTCATAGCTGTTCTAGAATATAGATTTAAACTAGTTTTTGACTGCGATCCCACCTAATGGTACGCAGTGATGCAATCATTGATGGTGAAGCGCACTAGTTTATTAAGAGCCTATTCGCTTTATTTAGTCTAAATTATAATAAGATGAGAAAATTGTTCCAGTACCTAACTGGTTTTAAATTCGAGGCGAAACGCTTAGGCCGGACCGTAAAGGTCATTATCATCTTTGGCTTAAGCTTCAAAAATATGTTAGATGTAAAACATGGCTAATATTTTTTTTTAATTCTGGTTTGAAAAACCGACAATCAGTGTTTGTTACATTACATAACTTTCTGTCTAAAAAGTTTCCCTCTGGCGTATGGCCAATAATCTCGAGATCATGAAGCACAGATATAACTTTGTGAATGAAGATTCAACAAACTTTGGCTTAACAGATCTTTGACAGACTCCATTATAAATACATTTAAAGAAAAATAACAAGTGACATCAAATCTTGGAAAGCGAAAGTATTTGTTTGCTTTTAAGAAAATTTTTGTTGCGGAAGATAAAGACTAGGCAAGTGCGAATCAGACTCGCTCATGAAGGGTTCCTTAGTACAATATTAAAACAGCCGAAAAAGTAATGTCTCAACTTTAATTTAATTTTATTATGTGTTGTTGTAGCGCCAATAGAAATACACATTCTGTGATCATTTCAACTGTCTACAATAAGCCTAAATACAGCCTGCTAACAGACGGACATAGAGACAGACAGACAACGGACCCTTATTTATTATTCTCCCCCATATTTCGCTGTCCTTATTCATTATTCCCTTATTCATTATTTTTTATTCCTTATTCGGGTCTCATAAGTTGACACTTCGGATATGAAACCGTAAAAACTCGATGGTAAACAAAGCCAGTAAAAATTTAACCGAGCCCCAAGATAAACAAGAAACAGGAGTTACATTTTGGAGGCACGAGTTAGGTTTTTATGCTGTTGGACACAATTGAACTAGTGGCAAAATCTTTTTCTAAAAACAGCATCAAATTGCTTATTAAATGAAGCACCAATGGCGGTGACGTCACATTTCAGTATATGCATCCTTTTACTGTTACTTAACAGTTTCCACATCATTAATATTGAACGAACCTTCTATTTGCGAATATGGGTAAAGATACTTTTTGTAACACAAAAAAAGAGTTAAGTACCCAATTACAGGGAAAAAACGCTAATAGTAAAACACAAAGGGGGCGTCACAAAGCATGATCAATAGAGGATTGTGCAATCGTAGCGCAGTTGGTTGCGCAACCGTGACGCTCAGACGCTCGCTGTGCCGGAGCCCGTGTCACCGGTGATATCACGCCGATTATCTTGTGCACGCTCATTTGCCATCATCGAGGTAAGCTAGTGTAGGTGGAGTTGATTGTATCCCAAGTGCGAGTCTACACCATATAGTAATGTTGATGTAAATTGGGGAAAGAGTTGATGGTCTTCATGTTTTAGAGGCTGATTAGGAGGTCAAAAAGGGATATTCAGACATTTATACAAAGCTGGGTGCGAGGGCGCCAGCGCGGTGCGGGAGCAAAACAACCCCTCAGTTGCTCTGATGGCCCGTTGAACATGTATTTGTATGGACAACCCTGTAACATAATGAGCTTCTAACTGATTTAAAATTTTATATATAGATTCTTTACATAAAAATACTAGACTTGTGATTCGGGTTTCGAATAAACTAAAATTAATGTAGTAGGTAAAGACATTTACGGAACAGATTGTAAAGTCCCGCGGATCTCCATTGAAAAGGAAAACCTTCCGACCAGACAGGTGTTGCGTCTGGTCGGGGCATACCCAAAAGTTGTTTTCGGACTGTTGTTTTGGTATATTTAATCACGCGGCAACTGTGTGATACAGCGACATAGCTGCTTTTTTAGTTCCTCTATCTAGATTGTAATGATGTGTTATTTGTTAGTTATTCTGAGAGCGACTTTTAAATGTTTATGGTTAAGACTTCGTAGCCGGGGAAGATAAGATAAGATAAGATAAATCTTATCTTATCTTCCCCGGTTGGTGTGCCTACATCGCGCATCGATATACCAACCAGGGTTCTCAAGGCTTTCAAGTTGTCAAAACTCAGAACTGTTAGCCAGGTACTGTTTTTTTTTTTCTCAAAAATATTGCAGTTAATAACAGTATCAAGTCGTTAACAAATCTACCGTAACAAACCATTTCACTCATTGTTCCGCCAAATAACGGCTCCAATACAACACGCACGGAAGTGTACGGCCAGCTTGCCAAGACCCTGGCTGCTGTCGCCCGCCAGTGCTGTCCTACTGACTACGCTTCCGGTGTAAACGCGTCATTGGGACGAAAATACCGCGGTTCGACGACCGACCCACAATCACTGAAACTACCTGTAACTACACGCTACTGTAATACAGTGTTAATGAACCGTAATTTTACAATTGTGGAAATTTGTTAACGACACAAAAGTCTGACGCGGACGTAAGTGTATTTTCTGTCGTCTATGAACATTCCAGGAGTGACATTGATAAAGAACTTAGAGTTTACACACGTTCGAACTTGGTGCGACGGATTTGGTCTGCCCGTAGCGAGGTTGAGCGTGACTTAGAGTAATAAGTGTTACCACACCCTCGAACTTGGAAACAAGGATTTGGTCCATCCGTACCAAGGTCGAGCCCGACTTAGCGTAATTAGTATCAACACAGGCTCGAATTTGCTATAACGGACTAATTATTAGAAGCCTCTTCATTCTAGCCTTGAAGACACCTGAATTATAATCGGACGGGAAGATCGCAGTAGGCAAATTGTTCCAGTCCTTCGATGTACGCGGTATAAACGATGAGGCGAAACGCCCAGCATCGATAGATTAGCCCGTTCACCATCTCACCACAGGAAACGTTCTGATTCCATTTCCCACATTTCCGGTTCGTTCAGCATTCAGTTTCCTTTCCCACAGAGGAAAACAAAAGCGTAAGCACGCAGATAGGAATCTGTGAGAAATGCTGGTAACATGGTGTCTACGCGGTCGTGCATTACTCACGTCCCCTGGGGCTCAGCCATATATTACGTCGCGTCGGCGTCGCCAACTGTTCCACGATCCCTCACGTCACTCTTTCGTATTAGATGGAACGTCGCATATCAAAATGTCACAACTTCCAACTCCCGCCTTGTTTATACGACATGTAATTTATTGACGATCCCTTAAGAGGAAATTTAGTATCAGCCGAGTATGCTGTATTAGGGTACTTGTGTGTGGTAGAGCAATATTTACCATAATCCTATGAGCCGAACTCTCAACGGATTTGAGATCAAGAGATATTATGTGAATTTGTGAACGTATGTTAAATCTCAGATGATCGTTCTGTTATTAAGTTATTATGTATAGAGTACAAGCAGAATACGTTTAAAAGATTGATGAATCCTTTTTTTTGAGGATATCAATCATCAAATACCGTCTCTCGCTCTGGGTAGAGCGAGACTTTCAGACTTTTACCGACTAAAACAGACGGTCCTTCCTAGATGAAAACTCAACTTTGAGTTAAGCTCACCTCTAAGCTCACCGCTCATAAACTCTGGTATCCACATATAGTGTAACTTTTTAAGGAGTACAATAAATAATTAGGAATGATCCAAGCTTCGTCATCACTTGACTAACATCCCTAGGATGGTTACAGATGCTGTATTCCTTTAGCCTTTGGAGCACACGTCTCACGTAATATTACTGAAATACACCTTCTAGTATACATATAAAGACCTTTTCATTACTCATCAAGACCATTCCAAAAAGCAAACATGTTAACCCTGTCTGAGTTCCTGTGGTCACCTTTCGGTTCCATCATCTGATCAGCTCGTCCAGCTGTATGTTCGCAAGATTTGATTACAGACAAACATCGAGACAGGTGAAACTAAATAAAAGCTTGTTAAAGGTGTTGGTTTCCACCTATTAAACCTAGCAGTTGACTCTTTTGAACAAAGCCGCCTTGGCAGGATGATCAGCCAGCCTCGTCACATCTAAACACGTCATAATAACCCCTTTTACGACAGAAATAGCTAAGATATATACAGAACTGTAATATCGCAGAGTATTCCGTCATTAGAGATGGCCCACACCTCATAATCGCGGCGAGCTATACAGCAGTGGAGCCGTATCATTAGTGAGACAAACCCCAGCATAGCAAAGCTTCGGTCGTTAGGCGAAAATACCGACGTGCAATCACGATATTGTGAATTTCAAATCGGCAAATTAATTAGTAGGTATAGGTATTGCATATCAGTGATGATATGAGATATCCGATCTCATATCAATCATTCCCTTTGATTGATTAAAAAATATTTTTGAAAGTAGAAAATTATCTGTAGGGTACGAACACCTAAGATAAAAAGTATCTTATGTGCTACTTTAAAACCTGGTCTACCGGACATCAAAATCTGTTCAGCCGTTTAAGCGTGAAGGAATAACAAACATGCTCGTATATACACATATGCAAATATTCACCTTATAATATTAGTATTATTTACGAAAAAGATATGAAACACCAAGGCCATGTATGATTTTTTAAATTAATCCTGGAATTAATCACTGCACAAATATTGATTTAAATATCTACCACAAAGCGCAACAAGGCAACCGATAAATCAATAGGCCAACAAATTAAATTCCGTCGTAGACTCTTATCATTTTAATATTAGGACAATTATTATTATTATAACGCCACTTGACTTTCAAACTAATATCCAATAGTGATATCGAAACAAAACTAATACCACGTAGACCTTATCTAGCGACCATCAGACGTTTCAAGAGTAAGTCGAGTAAAACAAATGCAAGCCGCCATATTTGTGTGCTCAAACAAGTTGAGTAGCGTCAACGGACTGCCAAGGTAGCCATTACAGGCCATCGAACCAACTTATCTCACTGGACAGCCTTCATGTATCGAGTGTTATCTGTTTACGTACTTTTTAAGTTATTTAAATTTGTTTTTTTTGTGTTGCTGCCGTAATGTGGCTTTCTGTGTTACGAACTTACGACCCATTTGTTAATTAATCAATTAAGGGAGAGGGGCTAGTTCATTGGAGACAGGGGTAGTCATTTATGGCCTTTTTTACGACTGGGCTCGCTCCCTCGGCTTCTATGAAATCGTATTTATTACAAATTCTGTTGAATAGCAAACAATTGCTAAGTAAGTAAATATTTACTTCTGTTAGAACGAAATTGAATCTGGTGACGGTGAAACTATACAATTTCTAATCCATTTTAGCATTGAAGCCTTTCAATCAGCGATCACTCAGCAGGCCTAAAGACAATTTGATTTTACATTTACAGGCGAAGTTAACGGAAGACTTTCTAAAAGTGTGCGCAAGAGCACTTGTTGTGTAACACATGATCCTTTCTAACTGACGTGAAAGTGCTGGATGCTGGGCAACACAGTCATCTTCTGCTGATGCACATTGAAGATCATCATCGCGTTTATAACTGGACTAGCTTTTACCTGCGGCTTTTCTCACGTACATAAAATGTAGCCTATGTCACTCAGGGATAAAGCAACTTTCTATCAGTGAAAAAATTTTAGCATTCGGACCAGTACTTTCAGAGATTACCTCCTACAACAAATAAAACGAAAAAAATAAACTTTATCTCTTTATAATATTAGTGTAGATAAAGAAGAAACAAACCTAGAGTAATCTCTGAATCAGAAAAACAATAATATTTGAAAAAAAAAAGAAATTTGTAGGTAACATCGGCACAATGAAATAAAAAATCTATGCACACTGAAAACCAATGACATTGAATTACTCAAAAAAACTAAATATATTTTGTGCACGTTGAAAGATGTCTAAAACAGAATTAAGAAAAGAACTATACTATTATATAGATTCCAATTCTCTTGTACACGACATTTACAAGGTAAAGAAACAATCAGACAAGAGAGACTTGAATACAAAATATTAAAAGCTTAATTTTTTGACTAAGAAGATCTGACAGACGCGTTTTATTATCCCAGGCTGAATCAATGACTCAAATAATATCTCGTCTGGGACACAATTACTCGTACTAATTAGATAAACACGTTGATATAAAAGTGTCAACTGGTCAATTATTATCATCGTAATAAATTTTCTCGAACCTTCATGGCCAGCTAATGATTTTAATTAGTTCACAATATTAAGCTAAATGATAGTGTGACGGGTGACAGGACAGAATAAAAGAAAAAAAAAACGTGTTGCGCCGGCCCCAAGTAATATGGGATAAGGGCAGGAAGAAGAAGATTAAGCTAAATGATTGGAATTTTCAAATGATGTGCCTATGAAAGCTACAAGATGATATCTTCTTTACAAGACTACGGCAAAGCCAAAAAAAGTGTTATGACTTTAGATTAAGACTATTATATAATTTGTTTTTTATGACACCCGTAACAAAATTAAAAACAAGAATTTATCTTCTTCGTAATTGAACACCATAAAAAAGAAGAATCAATAATAAACATTTTAAAAGAAAAATGCTTTCTTCAAACAAAGAGCTAACATAAAAAGATTTTCTTGATTCCAAATAAAGAAAACTACGCATTTCAATAAAGTGTGTCAGTGAGGTCATAGCCCCAGATTTTGGAATTTCACTATCTATCATAATATCACGATACCTTATCAATAGCAGGAATAATAACACCTCCTTTATCAAAAGGCTTGTTTTCTGTTCCGTCTCAAGATAAAATTGTTTGTCTGTTTGCACAATATAATATTAGCATGTTTTTGTAAGCCTTTTGTTGATAAAAGATAATAAGAATACCACCCAAATTGTGGGTGGAATTGAAACGCGGTGTCAATAGCGTGAGAGGTTCGGCTGTGAAGTCACCAATAGTCTTAAACCCAGTTAGCGCACGAAATCATGACTCCATAGTTCAGTAGGCACCCATTATAACGTTTGGAATATTAGCATTTACGTAGTAAAGAATAATCGCAGTCTAGTTGTTGTATGAATAAATGTAGCTCTTAATTTAGAGTTTGCCTTTCTCAGGACTCTGGTGCTGGCTGGTGCTCTTCTTTAGCTTTAAATCTTAGCAGATGAACGGTGAAGGAAAACATCGTGAGGAAACCGGCATGTTCTAGAACCAAAAACTCGAAGACGTGTGACATTGAGGAGGGCAGGAGGCCTGAGTTCCAGCAGTGAGAGCATTAAAAAGCTGATTATGCTTAGCAGATGCACCTATACAACGTCACAGTTACATCAAAAATACTTCCTACGTAACAAGCCAACACAAAAGAAAAATCATCACTACCTTTCCGATCGTATCTCAATAACCAATGCTTTGTATCAGATGGGCATTCACACGGCGGACGTGATAATACCAAAGTCAAAACAAACTCGACCTGAGGATTCAATGACGCGAAGGACGAATGTCTAGACTTTAGACAACTGGCTCCAAGTACCTCAACTAGTTAGCAATCTGGGATAAAGTTTTAACTTAAAAAAATACGTACCTACACAATTCATTCATAGACCAAGTAACATAAGTATGCAGCGACTATAAAATTCTGACTCTAGGTATCTCAAGGTGAATTCAATTGCACATGATTGTACCGGATACAAAGAATATAGATTAGTTGATAACTTAATAAAACCTGAAGGTAGATCACATTTGTAGAATAAGCAGATAGCGATGGTCAATGAAATACGTGTGTCATAAGGGTAGAAAGCAGTAGCTTACATAGCACTTGCTACGATCTGTCCCCGTCAGCTTGCGTCGCTTTCTCCACGTCCTCGCAGCTTCCATTGAAGTGCTGATTACACTTGTGCACTATTGCTGTGCAACAGCTGCTCATTTCCGATAGACGGTTAGCTTCCACCTGCCAAGCACCATTCAATTTACTTTCCGTATTCACTAGGTACTCTCCTTTTCACATTCGCAAAAATTTCAGTCTTTATTGAAATGGCTTTTCTACAACACAATATACTATATCAAATTTTCTTCTTTTTGTGTGTCAAATAATGAAATAGCCCTTCTGCGTCGATAATTCTAGAAGTTTGTAGATTCTAACTCCAGTAAGTAATATAGAAGTAGATTCGTCATAATCGGTTCACTGACCTTTTATAAAGGACATGTCTCACCGAGGTGACGTTACTTCGCCAGGAGGCGTGACGGGCAACCACAAAACCAAATACTGTAGCAGAGGCGACCTGAGACAGATATTCCAGATTTACAGCAATCTGCAATCCGCTTTAAACTCCCGTCTACAGCATAGATCTGCTAAATCCTACATTTGAAGTTGTGCAACATTGTCGGACACCCACATTTGGAAATCGTACAAATACATCGAGTGCTCTGTGCAAACTGGATTATTCGCGAGTGGCCCAACTAAGTGCGAACCACACTTAACCGGTTTCTGAATTGAATACGTTCCGATGCCATTTTGTGTCATGTGTGATGTGAGTGCAACTGTTTATTACTCCGGCTCACATCCTGAACACAGTTCAAGGGAGTTAGCAGATTTGACAATAAGTGTAAGATTCAGGTGCTTGTAATAACTGAAATCAACATGTATGTACATTAGAAGAAAACGAAGCACAGCAAAAAACATATTACCGTTTTTCTTTACTAATTTGAATAAATTAAATGAAACCAATGTTGTGATGACCTCGAAAGCGGCCAAAGAGCCATTAAAAATAATAATATTTTCATCAAAATATATCTTCGTAAAAACAATCCCAAAATAAAATGTTCAAATGGCCTTCTGGCTTCTGGTTTGCCAGTCACCACTCGCTCAGAATTCTAATTTTATCAAATCTTAGCAACGGAAAACTAAAAAGCGGATAAAATGTCAGTTCTAAGCATGATAGTTTTGTGCTAAGAAAGACACCTGCAATTTTAAAATGGGGCTTTATTTTTGTAAAGCAATTCTCTATCATGACCAATTCTCAACTTTGGACTCAACTGCTGGATTCCAACCGACACCATTTATTGGCCGTTCTGAAAAGTACAGAACTTTCTTTATAGTTCTTATCGATTAATTGTCCTCCAAATCTTTTCGCACAAAACAGAGTATTCGTATCGTAAATTAAACCCAAACAGTGTTTGTTTGCGGGCGAGCGGTTCGCCTTGAGCTGCGCCGGCGCCGCTCGGCCTCAGCCACACTTCAGTACACAACGCGCGAATTGAACCTTTTTATTGTGTTGTCAACACGCCCAATGATTCAGACTCAGATATTATTTTAAGCGGAGAGAATGATCAAACGAGTGTCTTTATAATGAAGTATCTACGTCTATACAATAATTTCAATGAAGATTTTATTAGCCTCTTCATTGCAAAATCTATTTACAATTCTCTAAGCAGTAATATGGCAGCTTGCGTCACTGTCGTTCATTGCCGTTCAGTGCTACAAGGTAACTCTCCAAACGGTATAAGAAATAATCGGTTATCAATATTGCACGCTTGACAAACAAAACATGTTTCTTTTGCGTTTCTCCTTAACGAAAACAAAAGCAGAGGAAATTCGAGCGAACCGAGCAAAGTGGTGAATGTACTTTTTCATAGAAACGAAGAAGACGTTATAAAAGAGACATGGTTGAAGGAGTCGAAAGATAAAGGTATTGGGAGAATCGAAACGGTTAACTTCCCACATCCAATTTATACTGATTCATCGCGTATTAATACACTATATCATCCAGACTAATTTGCGTTTGCACTTTTAATTAGTTCCTCTGTAACCCTATAACTGTCACAACAAACATGTCAAGTGAACAGCAGCTAAAAAGATAAGTGCGTATTCAACGCGGCGACGCGTCGGTACGCCTCGCATCCGGCATGCGCGCTGATTCAGAGCTGAACAAAGAATATAAACAAGCCGGCTGATACATTGTATTGCTTTTTGTACATTATGGAGGCGATTGGAGACAAATTATAAGCGATTTACGACCTAAGTTATAAGATATTATGCTATTTTGGTTTTAAAAGTACTGAGCTACTGGAAGAAGGAAGCAATTTGCGGGACACGGGAACAATTGAGAGAGATCTTTGCTCAAGAGTAAGTGAAAGAACTAGCAAAAACAAGTGTCTGTAAAATAAGCTGAGCCATAACATTCTGAATCATCAATCAGGTAAGATAGCGGTCAAGCGCGAACCTATCAACAATAAAAAAAAAACATTATTTACAAAAATATCACAATTTTGCAATTATTCAAAATTCTGAGCCATTAATGCAAAGCAGTTTCTTTCACTTTTATAATTCAGTCATTTTGCACATCCAAATAAGTTTTACTATGTACACCAGTAAAATATACAGATAAATAATAAACCGACAAAGAATAGAAAACTACCAGCATATAATCATAGGTACTATGATTTTAATGAATGCTTGATACACACAATCATAGCGGTAATTGCGCAGTAATTAGTTTACGTTCAAGGTGACAGGTAGTGCTAATTGCAATCATTACATAATCTACAGGTAATACAAAGGTTGATTACGTGCAGACGGTTAAGATGATCACTATCTGTCCAAAAAATAAGGCAAGAGGATCGTAAGCGAAAAGGATATAAAGCAGAACTTTTACTTTCAAGTTTCAACACTTTCATTTTTGAACTGACTGAAGCTTTCGATCAGTTAAATCACCAATAATGTAATATATTGCATGTTACTTTTACCATAATACCAGTGTAAACAATTGTTGGTGAACCAATAAATAAATAAATAATCCCGTTTTGTGAGGTTCATGTTTCGGGAATCCTGAAAAAAGATTAAAGAATATCGAGAACTCATGAAAGAAAAAAACATGTTCCTCCGACCCCAAGTAATATGGGATAAGGGCAGGAAGAAGAGAACTCATGAGCTCATGAAAAGGATATTCATGGCGAAAAATTAGCAAAGGCGTCATGCATCATTATAATATAATTATAAAAAAAATATTTAGGTACAAAATAATTAGTTTAACTATACATATAGAACTATAAAACCGAAATTCCTTTCAATTTTGAAGTTGAAAATCAAAATTAAAAGGAATTAATTATGCATACACAGTATTTTTTTTTGGTCTGCGATTATAGTGATAAATTGTATTTGTGAGGAAATTTAACAGTACAATTACTATTTTTATGTTGATAATCTAGAGATGTCTATATTATTTTTTGAGACAATTCACGCGGGTTTTAACAAATTGACTACTGATCGTAGTTTTGTTGTTTAAGACCTGCGATTATGAGGATTCTGTTGATCTCATTATTATATTTTTATTTTTGTACTTCATTATTAAGAACCAATTTCTTAATATCATAATCTAACCTAAAATACAAATAAGCAATTTACAGTTAAATTAATATAATAGTAATTAGTCGTCCAATGATGATTAGACAAAATAATGCTTGCTTTGTAAATAATACAAATACAAAACAACCTAATAATAGACCGTAGAACATTCTACTATACCATCTGTAAATTGTCTATTTACATTTCAATTAGTAAAGTGATTAGCAAGTTTAAATTAGAAGCATCGATTACTTAACGAGGGCTGTATATACTAGCTTTATTTGTCACTCTGTATACTTGTATTATCACTCTTACCAACCGTGTTATCCACTGAAGATGTTGACGTCTTCACATTATGATCTTTAAACAATTATACACGTCGTAAAAGAAAAGGTGTAAAAGACATTAATTCGGATGTCCCTTACGTCATTTAGTCAAAAATAATCAATATTAACTGGCTACCTGATCCTAAGCTAAGGACCTTATTAAGTTTTTTAATAATCTCTTTTGGTCCATACTATCTTCTTATTCATTTTCTTGTCTCCTCTTTTCGCCTTCTACATCAAACCAAAACAGGTTTGTAACATAGTCTATATGTTTTTGTATATACCGAGTCGGTCACCTTAGTTTTTGGAGCAGATCACATGACCTGTAATTTTACCTGCATTTTTTATCAGCCTCAACAGGTTTTTGACCCAACTTTTCTTAACTTTGGGAAAATTTATTTGCGTGAAATATATTTAAGTATGTGTCAATTTTACGTATCAATAAACTGATTTCTAGATTCCTGAATTCATTAGACAATTTGATATGAGAAAGGAGAATTCGAGGCATTCTCCTTTCTCATACTCGCATATCACGAGAAGTAGAAAATAAAGTAAAATGGTAAAACTTGATTTTAATATAACAATATGGAAACCAATGATCCAGAAGAAGTTAATTTGTAGGTATAAATAAATAATTTAACAAACCTGTGTAATAAATAAACATATCCTTCCGTTGTACCTCTGTAACGAGCAAGGTTGAAACATAAGGAAACAACCACGAACAAGAAACATGTATTAAACGAGAATAATTCGTTGTTTTCCTGTCGTAGGTACAGGAAGAAACCTTAATTCGAATAAATTATTACAATTGATAAGTATGTATGAATCGATTGAGGTTATTAGCGTGCTAATAAGTAGGTTATCATATCAGACATGAGAGTGACATCACAAAGTATCTGTTATGTTTTAGATAAAACTATGGGGACTGGCAATTGTTGCAAATGTTGCAATACACATTATTTATCTTTAGAAAAGAAATACATTTACAAACCATCTAAGCCAATTAAGAGACGGTAGGTTGATAGCGAAGATCGAAGCATACGAAGACACCCAAGTAGGAACTACAGAGGATTTTAAGTACCTAAAACAAAAAAAAAAAACCTCACAGATGAAACCAGTCTCAACTCGCACTTGCACTTGCGAGCACTTGAAGAAGAGACCGCAAATTACAAAGCTACACTCAGTTTCCGAAACCGACAGGATTCCATACCTCTATAAGTCATAACAGAAAGTGAACAATTACATGTACCCGAAGTGAATGCAATCATTAGAAGAAAGTGAGCACAGGCTAGCAACAGGAGAATAATCTTGCCGCAATAAAACGGCAAATACCGGTTTTCTACCCGGTCCGGTTAATGGTCGCAAGTGGACTAACCACAGATTATTGTGAAACGAATCAACTGGTCAGTTGGTATTAAATCACAGATCTATCAGCAATTTAATTATGTGATATGTTAAGTTATACAACCACATGCGTAGATATGATAATCTCAGTGACGGGCTGACGGCCGGTGGGTCAATATAAATATCCGACGTATTCAAGATAATTTTATCGGTGTTAGGGAAACTTTGGCAATGAAATTGTAACGGCTTGGGTGCCAATACTAAAATAATTAATCGATAATGTTCATTAATAGATAGATACCCTTATTTTGAAATATAGATAAATGGATTTAAAATTAAAATTCACCACAGAGAATATTGTGAATCAAGAACCAAGAGGACCCACCTTAATTCAGCTCCTATCAATATAATTGAATAGATTACATCGTTTTTAACAAAGGTAGATAAATATTTAAACAGTAAGTAGTTTCCAATTTTCTGATATTTAGGAATAATGTATCTGTATATGTATCCTAGATATTTTCTAAGTATTGTTTAAAATGCTGTTGATAAGTACTAAAAACTACGAAGGCAAGTATGATTCCACTTGCGCAAAACGTTATCTCTATTAAATTACCTGCCTATTACATTTTCAATAATTTTCATTGATTGTTGAATTGAATATTTTAAATAAACTTATTTACTAGTTTTGAAAGAAAGAAAATTATAAAAGTTTCTTACTTTTATATTGATGAATGTCAACTGGTTTTTAATTAAAACAAATGCATACCGTAACCACTTGATCCAAATATTAGTAATTCCAAGGTTTCGGTTTCAATGCCTTGAAGAAATGCAAAACATGTAACTAATAAATTAAATAACATAGTTTTTGGCTTACTATAAAGGTTTAAAACAGTTTAATAAACTAAATCTTCATAATGCCCTAATAAAAACAAAAATAATCGTTCATAATTTGTAATCATAATATTGTTATTCAAAATTCTGGAGAACTTTGTTAATACTTAATCAACGGTCCATTTTGGGAAATTTAAATAAATAATTCCGTTATTTCCTGCCTGATGTATTTTTATCAGTGGGAATATACAGAAAAATACATTATTTCTATAACATTACAATTAGCTCATTAAGATGAATTTTACGATACACCAACACACACAATCAATTGACAATTTATATCGACACATACTTTCTGGAACACTTCAAAATTAAATGTCTATGTATAATTAACCGTTAAATTGTAGATTTCATAACAGATGATAAGAAGTGCAGTGCATACATCATGAGTACAATGAAAGTGTCACAAACATTCCCTTATCAATTACAACGAAGGAAAAACAACTTTATTACACGGAGATAAGATATGAAGGGAACACAAAAAATAAGTTGTTTTTGTTCACACGATAAGAGCGACACACTATCAAACTAACATACGTCTGGGGAGACAATAAGTACTCCATTATGGACCATTAGTGTACATTAAGATATTGAAAATGGTTATTAATTTACAATTATTATTTTCCGTCGTTTCTCATTCCAAGACAGGTTTGATTAATTGAATACCTATTATTTGCAATACTCATTTAATCAAACGCTTTAGTAAGATTCATAAGTCTTCTGACAATGATAAAACGCCAAAGGATTGGTGTCACATTCAAGTAGCCGTTCATCAATATAAAAACCAACGCCAGTTTTCCAACTAACATCTAAGAGTTGAGAATTGACCGGCTTATTCAGCAACGATGACAAAAGATAGTGATCCATAACTCCTAAGAACAAATGATAAACAAACTAAGGAAACAACTAAGGTAGATAGTGGACATGAAAATGAAGAAGCAAGAAAGAAACAAGTCAATTATGCGAGTTAAAAAGGGCCTATGTCTTAGAGCATTAAACTATGTCTTTCACTGGACTGCTATAAACTAATGTAGGTACATGATGCCACTTCACTTCTTTTAATAATATGAATAGCGGTGATATTATTGTATGAAATACACGCAGGTGTTGATGCAATCGTCTATGACGTCACACAGGTTCTTTCCTTTTGAGAGGTAAGTGTGTCTAGTCTAGACGTAATGTCTATGGAATTCCCTGAATCGCATTTTACTTTGATTAATATTGTATTGTTGATTATGAATAATTTGATTTAGCCTCTCGAAATCAATGTTTTACTTATTGCAATATAATAGCTTGTACAAATGTACATTATACTCAAATCTATCTCGAAGAAATCTTTGTCTAGTTTTTGGCATACCAGAATACTAAAAAACTTCATTAAAAGCATTGCAGTAAAACATGAATTCACAGCACAAATGTCTGTTTAGTGCATCTATAGAAGCAAAAGAATTAAGTAATGAAATATAAATTCACTAAGGCGCCAAGACGCCAAGTTCATATAGCCATTTCAGCATCGCTACGGAACACCATTACGACATTAAATGGATTCAACTTGACATTAATCACTGTTGAAGTATATTTCTCACTGATGCGGAGCGAGAAAGAGATTTGTGAATAAATGTTACTGTTTTGAAAGACGGTGAATAACGAAGATGTGATACAGATGACTCACGGCCTTTGATTCTGTGTCGCGAGTTCAATTCCTGCACGGAACAAATATCTATATGGTCTTGAAATAGTTATTCCGGATCTGGGTGTCATTTTATGTGCTTACATGTATGTCTCACGCACCCACGATACAAGTGTTTCGTAATATTGATAGTAATTCGTGTTGTCTAGACAAAGTCTTAAAAGAAAACCTTAGTACAGTGAAAATTTCTTCTAATATTTGTTTTATTTTCGTTCCATTGTGAGAAACAAGTCATAACGGTAATGCTTTACATAAATATGTAACAGAACATTAATTATATACGTAAACGTTATAGAGAAAGTTTCTGTTTGTCTGCTGAGTAACAGACTCTTAGGCTTCTGGCAACTTTCTCGACGTAGTTTAAGTTTACTTCAACTTTGTTTGTTATTTAAATTACCTATATTCAATTTTGAAATTTTTCAGAGCTCTTTCAAGAAAGTACAGACTGGCAAAAGTATTGAATTTAAACGTACATACAAATATTGGAAAACCATTGTTAATTGCGGCTTTGTTAAATAACATCCATAATGACTTCCTACTTATATAAAACACATTCTTTGATTATATTTCATACTTTTTCATTGTCCATTTGTAACGATACAGGCCGGTATAAAATAACTCTATTAGTCACAATAGTGCCTCATTTGCCGGCTATTAAGAGCACTCGAGGCCTAAAAGCGAGATAAGAACATGAGGAGAGCTATGATATGGATTCAATAGATGATAACATCGGAGACAGTAGATGTAATAAAGCTAAATACCTAACTAATGTGGGCATCTGTACTACTTCAGGCCATTTAGAAGGCATTTTAAGAGCCTTTTCGGCGTATTTTTAGATGTATCTCTGAAATAACTAATTCTTTTAAAATTCTAACAAACTATTATATTACCCATGACATATACAAAACCTTCATATTCAAACTAGTCACAAAATGTTTTATTTTTATTGAAGAACTCAATGGATGTATCACAAAAGCAATTAGGGGTACCGCTAGGGATAGTTGAGGTTAGGGAAAACCCATTTACTCATGCATTTAGGTGCATATGATTAGTCACCTGTTAAATTTTGGAGATGCAATAGATGCAATATGGAAATTATAATGGACATATTTTGGATTGTGAAGATGCTACTTCAAAAGTGGGAAACTCTGGATTTATGCATAGGCCTAGAGTTAATCCTCAGTAATCAGCTGGTTTGAATTGAGAAGCTGTTCTTTTCTCGTTCTAATAGCCAATACCTTAGCAAAACAGAAGGTTGCCCATATAGTGCCTATAATAACACACTGCTCCGCCCACCGCCAGCGGACTCCAACAATAACAAACAAGACAATTGACATACCTATTTCTTTTCTGGTATAATGCCTCTGCTCGTCATTGTGAGAATTCGTCGTTCCAAACGCCTGACCCATCTTTATATCACAGCACTGAGATCACAAATAGAAAATTACAAAAAACAATGACAATCAGCTGATTACACCGAACGTAATTATGCGTTTGTAAGCATGCGCGGGCTCATATCACGGCAGACGTGCGCGCCCAGCGGCGTCTCATACAACACTGGAGTTTGAGCACAGGCCCGCGGCGTGGGAGCGAGACAGGTTACCTGTGACCGATAAGCTTCTCGGTGACCTACATACAACCGGTATACGAGCGACAGAGACGGCACCACTTTAAGTTGCACAGATGCAGTCAGACACGGTCTGTTTACATTCTGGGTAAGCGCAAAATGGCTACCGGCTGAACGTCTCAATTCTCAGACAAGTTGCAAAAACAAACTAACACTGTGAATTCTGCTTAGTTTCATCAACGTCATTAGTTCTTAACAAAAATAAGGTATGGTGTTTTGCTTTTCCTGAAAACAAGTGCGGTAGAAAAGCGAGCCAGCTTGGGAAAACTCGGTGAAAACTTTTCTTGTTTAAAAGTTATAGTAGCTCTCGATCCTACAAACTACCTGTAGCTAAATTCATTTCGCTCACAAGAAAAGACTGCCGAGATAAATCTCTCAGAAAACTTATTACAATATTAAAGAACGATTAATCAGTCACGATTTTAGAGATCAGACACACTTGTCACAAGCATTTAAAATGAATCACCACAAATAGCCGACCGTAAACAATTTATGGAACTACTGTAACTAATTATAATTGCCAATTAGACTTGAGGTCAGCCGAAAAGTCTTTGACTTTGCACGGAGCCTCAAATTTTGTAAACTTTGAGACGAAGTGCACTTTTGGGCAAAATTTCTTTTGGGGTGACCAACGAAAGAAACTCTTGAATACGTTTTAAAAGGCTTAAAAACAAAAAAAAAAGTAATAGGATTGTACCATTGAAATGCCAAGATTTTTTTTTAAATAGTATAGACTAGTGCTTGACTGCGATCTTACCTGATGGTAAGCAGTAATTCAATCGTAGATGGTGAGGCGCACTAGTTTATTAATAGCCTATTCAGCTTTTAATATACCCAAATCATAATAGGACGAAAGACCGCAGCAGACAAATTGTTCCAGCATTTCGATTTCGATGTACGCGGTATAAACGACGAGGTGTAACGCTTAGTCTGTTTTATAGAACTTTTTATTTCTTTTTTTTTTAATAATTTTGCCCACTGGTAATTACTCCTATATCGTGGACGCGTTCAAAAACATTTAAACTCACATACACAAGACACCCAGACCCATACCCAAGTGTTGTGGAAATTGAAAGACAATCCAGATTAATATTAAGGATATTAGGGCAAGCTTATCTAACATCTTCGAGTCGACATGAGTCAAAAATCTCTTGACGAGTCTATTGTCCCAGTGCCCTTCACATGTTTGAAATGACGTCAAAAGACGAACAATGCCTTTATATCGAAATGTATTGTGGCATTCAAGAATTAAATTGGGTTGGAAACTTTAAAAATACAATAGTGAGAAGAGGTGTGAGCACGGAGCAAATACAAAGGGTGTGAGTAATGAATGACTTGATAATGATCTCATTAACACATATTTTTCTTTTTTCTAAGAATGTTTAAACTAGAGAAATAATAATAATGTTTTAACCAGAAATTATAAATCAAAGATGAATATAGGAAGAGTCTGTAGGTACAGCAAAAAAAAGAAAGAAAAACATTACTAACATATTTCAAACATTTCTATGGCGACGAGTGATCGAGGCACCCTTCTCTAACATGGTGTACCTACAGTGGTAGAATATAATCAAAGATTATGATTTGATAAAGATACAGTCAATTCTTGAAATTATAACCTTATTTATAATTGGTCTTCCCGTTTCATTATTATTTAGATGTCTTCAAGGCTAGAGTGAATAAGCTCCTAATAAACTAGTGCGCCTCACCATTAACGATTGCATCACTGTTTACCATGCCGTGGGTTGGCAGTCAAGCATTAGTTATTTTCTCAGTTATATTTTCTTGTACATAAAAGGATTATCTTATTAGAACATTGCAGATCCCATAAAGATAATAATCAACTTTAAAGACACAGACTACACAGGAATCAAAACTATGTACCTATGTGTACCGCAGTACTAATGATTCTCCCTTGAATAAACAGAAGGCAATCATCAACCTAATGACAGTACAGCACAGCGACACAGCCCGATGCACAAACCGCAGTGTGATGATATAACACCGCAGTTGGCGATGCAACCCATCCCAAATCAAAGGCGGTGGAGTGCGAGATCGCGTTACCGATGCTATTGAACCGATTGTGGAGCGAGGCAGCTGGAGCGCTGCTGCGGTTACCCTACATTCTGGAGATGTCCACTGTTTGGCTAAAATGCTGCCGATTTTATCTATAAAGCACTTGTATACAGCAATTTAAGGCGTGTTTGAATTAACTGTGAAAATTCAGAAATAGATAATGTTGAATAACTTATTTTGTAATCTGAAATGTAGAAAACTTGGCTTTTTATGGTTACTTTTCCGATAATTTTCAGTGCTGGACAGTAGAATTTTACAGTAGACGTGTCTTGGAACTTGTCGAACAATTCCAAAGAAATGAAGGACATTTGAGTATGCCGTATAATAGTAGACTAACTGCCAGACATAAATTAAAATTTCTGAAGAGAAAAAAAACGATCCAAATAGACACCACATTTACAAAGAAGATTTTAAAAATATCTACGACAAAAACACAACAAAAAAAGAGAAAATGACAACAATATTATTATAGTACGAACTGGAGTAACTTAATCCTAAATCGTTTTGCCCTCAAAAATAGTAAAAATTATAAAAACAGAATAAAAAGCCTCCTGAAAAAGTTCACTAAACAAAAAAAAAATTAAGGCTTAGGTATTGAATGTGACTGGGAAGTTTATAATAAAAGCGTATACATTGTCATCTAAAAAAGCCCCCTAAGTTGAGCCTGATAGCAGGAACCTTAAAAATTGTGTTTGTTGGTTTGTTCCTAATATTAACATTATGGACATCGCTGATTTTTTTGTACAGATTTCTTTACGTGCTTACAAAATATTTTTATAAAAAATTACTAAAATAATACAGTCGTTACAATATTAATATCTTTCAAATGTCTAAGATAGTATACAGAACTTAATTAATTTATAAATTGAACGAATAGCTCTTTTTGCAAAAGAACACGTACAGTATATAAAAGACTAAATGATGATAGTGATTGTAATAAGAAAAATAAGTTGTCTTCTATGCATTTATATTGTCTAAATAACCAAGAATCTAATAAAAGGTTTAAGAAACGTGTAGGTACCTATAAATAGAGGAATTATCTATACTGTAATGAAGTCATAGTTATAAATAGCACCATTCTAAGTTAAATTTGTATCGAAAATGGACATTAGTGAATAAACTTTTAACTGTGAAGCAAAACTTAGTAGCATGGCATGAAGATTTAAAAAGCCGGTAGTAATTTCTACTTATAAAGATAACGCCGCTTCTGGTTATAAATTCCAGTTAAATCCAATAACCTCAAATTGTGGAATCAGGTCCATTTCCTAGTATTAATGATAATTTGTCTAGATTTTCCGCAGTCGACAAGGGACAAAGAGACTGTCGTACTCTACGCAGGAGCTGATAAGGACGGCCCTGAGACTACATGTGGAAATGCTACGTAGGCATGTATTGCGCAGTTTTCACATGTCCACGCCGTCGCATCGACATGAATATGAACGCATTTGCATAAGTGGATATGGAATTCTTGAAGATATTATTACAAATATAAAAACTGTTGAGGAAATTGAAACCAATGAGATTTCTAAGAATTTAAAGACTATGACAGACTCCTTAAATTCTTAGGAATTGATAGTTGAATAATGAGAGTGTTCTAAAATGACGTTCACCAGGTGGCAGCACTAAGGCGTCAACTCTAGGCACCTGTCAAGACGCTTATGTTAATGACATTAGTTAGACACCAACGTCAACGTCAAACGTTAAACGTCAATGATGATGACGTATACGTTTTCAAAGAAAAGGACCTCATGGCTAAGTGGTGCCAACTGGTGGTGTAAATTTTCCTGAATACCCTCATTGGCGGGAAGGAAGGATTCTTATAAGAGCCCTTTTTTTCTTCAGGCTTTTGGGTAAAATAGATCTGTTTGTTGTTCTCTATATTATGATACAAGACATCATCAATGTCAAAGTACCTGTCGACACGAAAACAAGAAAAAACGTTGAGCAAGCTAGACAGGTAGCTCTCACTCACAATACTATTGTTTCTCTAACATTCTGCACGTGGCTTCTGGGTATTGTGTGTGCGTTTGTTATGCTTCTCATTGTCATCGCCGAGCGTGTTGTAAGACACGCAGAAACTACGCCATGTTGGTAACTTCGTTTGAAGTTGCGAGACTATGGTTGTTTCGTTTCAGCATGGTAATGACGGTCATTGGCCTATTCCCAACATCTATTGGATTTGGTAGTAACGCGAACCAAAAAACTACGCAACGTTGAAAACGTTGATGTAAATGAGAACGAGAGGGAAAAGTAGGTGTTGATTCAGTAAAGTTTAAAGGCTGCACTGCTCACAAGTGTGCCACACACACCGATCTACGCGCGTCGGCCTCCATACATTTTATATGGAAAATCGACTTGTAGAGCTACACTTGAAACACGGCACGCGAACAACGTCCTACGTACAAATCAGGCGAGTTATACGTGCGCGTTGGTCTAATGTAGTCCAAGCTTAATGATTTAATTCTATTTTTTTATTATGAATATACCGCGTACATCGAGGATTGAAACAATTTACTTGCAGCAATCTTCCCGTCCGATTACAATTTAGGTGTCTTCAAAGCTAGAGTGATTCACCATCAATGTTTGCATCACTGCTTACCATCAGGTGGGATTGCAGTCAAGCACTAGTTTACATCATTAAAATTATATCAACAAAATGAAGGCGAGTCAATTACTTCAATATTGACATGTTAAAATACAGCAGCTTTACCACACTCAGTGATTGTGACTAATAGCTTGTTGGTCATATCACTTCACAGATATACAATATCGTCTCGTACACCACAGCAGCAAATACCACCATGTAATTTCAAATTATCACAGGCAAAATAGTAAGTTGAGGTTTCAGTTACGAAGAGACCAATTTAACCATTTTCCCCTCAAAACGTTATAAACCAAACAGAGCTACGAGAAAACAGATAAGCGATTCTCAGATCAATTGGAAATGACAATTACGCCATTGGTAAACCTGTTTAAGATTTTACAATAAAGTTAAGCAAAGTTAAGCAACCATATATTACAAAGTTAACCTTTACAGCCTTCCAATATTTACTTCACACCAAGTAACGTTCATTTGAGACCGAAACCTTCGGTAGATAACTGCGTACAGAAATAAGTTGTCCTTCAAATATTGTTCAGTCAAGTGTGACCTGTGCATTCACACCAAACCCTGCCTTAACTCTTCAATGATAGAAGCCAGAGTCGTGTGAAGTTCTTCAGTCTGTACATAGCATTTGAAACCGTATTAAAGTCGGTATTAATGCCGTGTATCATTAATCCTCTTGGAAGAAAACCTTTTATATTAGTTGCTTGTCATCTGACGCATACTGAAAGAGCCAACTGAAAGTTAATCATAGCTTAGACTGACGCGAAGGACATGAATACACAGGGTATAGAATATAATGCTGTACAACTTATAGCAACATTATAAGACCGTCAACACAACCAGACAGATTGTTATACTTAGGAATACAGTTTGAGACTCCTTGGCAAGGGATGGCAGGGATCCTAAACGAAAATAAAGATCGTAGTGATTGAGATAGTGACTATAATTACACAGACTCATTAGTAATACACATAACGGTAATGGACTGCCATTATACTAATTGCTATCGATGGTGTTTTAATGACGTAGAAAGATAAGAGGACTGTGTAGAGAATCTGCTGAGGATAAAACTGATGGACTTGCTAGCTATGAAAAAGTGGCGCAATTCCCTCGCATCGTCTGACATATTAATGTCGAACGTGGTTCTAATTATCACATAGGCGTTAACTTTGTTCCAGTCCTCACTTCACACTTCAAAGATCATAACAATTTAAGTACACTACATATCTAGTAATAAAATTTTGTCTCAATTACCTCTACTGTGAATGTCATCATACTCGATTTCAGCTTTTACTCTTTGTTCTAAAATGGAGTCGTGAGTAAACGTTCGTGGAACATTTGTACCTACGTTACCTACTAAGTGACTGATGACATACTTCTAGCGAACCTAGCAAGCACTAGCGTGACAAGAGATAACACGTCATATGTCACTAAAGTCCTAAATTTGTGCGAGAAAATCGGGGATGCCCGTAAAATATTTCACAGTAGAGCGTGTAGTTTCTTAATAATACATTGTACTGTCATGAGACAACAGGACATTATCAAAATATGTGTTATCAGAAGTGGTGAGTAATTAGTTCTAGGAAGACGATACTGTTAGCTTAATGATTAATTCAAGACAGGAAGCCTGTAGGTACCTACTTAAGTGCTGATGTTAGTACGACTGTCAATATTGAGTCAATGATACCTATATTTTAAGTATGTAGTTATTATTCTTTGTAAGCAGTTGGTCCCAGTGTCATGCGTAGATCTTTAACAGTCGTTACAGATAGTCAGACGTCGGAAAGTCTAACTATCAGTCTGTCAGTCAGTCTATTGCCCCGCTTGGGCAGAGCATCGCCGTGCCCTCGTGAGGGCGATCGGCGGCGGCGATCTCTCGCGCCGGCCTTGGTACAGGCCATGACCCGAGCGAGCATGAGTGGCAAGCGGTCGCCTCCTTCTGCAAAGCAGTAATGCTAGCGAGGAGGCCGATAAGGAGGAGCCCCAGCCGCAGCCTCCCTTCCAATCCCGATTTCCGGCCACCGTAGGCACGGGCTTGCGGATGGCGAGCAATGGGTAGCTCGCTGTCCGACCGTCCGGTAATTGTCCGGACCGAGCCCAAGTCGTCGACGGCACGCACTGCTCCCGCGCACCTCAAGGAGTTGTCAGCAACAGCAGGGGCCCAGCTGGTTCGAAGCGTATTGGGGCCAGGGTTAGATCCGAAAGGTAGCTCAGCCCATGTATGAAAGGCAAGAAGGAACGGGGTGGTTTCACTAAGACTCTGACACTATCTCCCGCTCCGCCCAAGGGCGGGGGATGTGATTTGGATGATTTTTACCCACCAAAAAAGAAAACCATCAGTCTGTCTAAGGATTATCGTGTTGCCCGCTGAGTTGTGAAGGTCGGATATGCAGTGGATCCATGTAAAGCACAGGTTTTCAGCCGCATTCGGTTAGACTGGACGCCGACCCCAAGCTAGTTGGGAAAATGCTAAGGAGATGATGATGTGGCTAGACAGGAGGTGACTATTAACATTGACGGCGAATAGGGATAGATATATGGAAGAAGCCATGTTACACAAAATTAATTGGGTGAGGGCAAAAGGATGCTGGGCTGCGGGGTTGTGTGCGAAATAGCCACCACAGCCTTGGAACACAAACGGCAACTGAAGGATTACGAGCGGGTGTTAGTTTGGTAAAGTCTGACATTCTCTCTCACTCTAGCTACGTTTTTTTTTTTTTTTTTTTTTCGATGGTAAAAATCATCTTATGACAACCCCCGCTCTTGGGCGGAGCGGGAGATAGTGTCAAACTCTTACTGACTAAAAAACCCATCCCGTTCCTTCTAGCCTTCGTACCGGGGCTCGAGCGCCCTTTCGGATAACCCTGGCCCCAGTACTCTAGCTACGTCATCTTTCACAAAAGCCATCCATTATTTTATTAGTCTCTCTTTATTCTAATTTCATAATTAAAATCTAAAGCTATTTAAGCAGAACCTTGACCAAAAACAATAATAAAATTACCAATACCACATCCGTATTGAATCCTCAGAATCGTATGTGACTTACAATGGTGACCTACATTACTCTGAAAATTATAACGATTTAGTTTTTCTACCGGTTAACATGAATGAAAATAAATGGTGAAATCCGTAAAAACTACTGTTAGTCATACTTGGCACTTCTTCGAAATAAACAATGTAAGATTTGTAAGCACTTACCAAGCGTGTTTTTCAGTCAAACTGCAAACATGTTCATGATTTGTTTTCTTTATTACTAGTGTATACACTCGATTTTAGACTTTATTTCGGTTTGTTTGATCTTCAAACCAGTCAGTTATGATGTTATTAATCGTAAGTATCGGACAAGAAATTTTACCTGAAACAAATAAAGAAAACATAATATTAAATCAGAGTCAAACAACTCCTATTGCAAATAAAAAGCATAAAATACTACAAAATAACATCAGTCATCAAATAAAAATAACATCGGTCTCTCTTTCTAGTACCCAGTCACTGCGAGCGCCTAAACATTTGGCCATAGCAACGAGTTGGAAATTGTAGCTATTACTTTTGCGGCAGGCGCTTTCATGAAATATTACAGGGCATTATTCACGACAAACGTCCATCCAAGAGGTCTTTTATTTACATTATTATTTTCCCCAATTCCACTTTCACCGAAACATAGTTCAAATGCTCTATTGAATAACTATTTAAACAGAAAACAGAACAATAAAATAAAAACAGTAGGCCATAAATAAATTATAAATGTCATCACACTCATTACGTAGAAGTTAAATATAAATCAGAGGTTTAATTGAGCGTTGGACTATAATGAAACGTGGTGAAAATAGTTGGCAGCTGATTGTTATTCGAGACTCTTGGCGCCATCTCGTGGGGAACATGAGAACTCATTATATATAGTACTTTTTTTGGTGGAAAATCATTATATATGAAACTACTTTCGCTCTGGGTAGAACGAAAGGGCGTGTCAGTTCCCCTGTGCCCCTTCAGTTGCCCTTTGCATTCCAGGGCCATGGTAACTTTTTCGAACATTCTCGCAGCCCTAGCAGGCTAAGGCAGATAGGGTCCAATTGAGACGCGCGTAAAATACAACGCACCATCGACTAGTGCTTAGTCCTTACCGGACGGCCGGACGGCGAGTTACCTAATGGTCGTCGTCCGCAAGTCAATGCCTACGGTGGCCAGAAAACGCCTTACGGTTGCGACCAACTCTTTCGCTAGCATTATTGCTTCGCAGAAGGAAACGATCGCTTTCCATTCCATGGCTTGAACCAAGGCCGGACGTATAAGAGGTCGCCGCCGCCGCCAATCACCTCCATGAGGACACTAAGGTAGGTTGGGGGAAGATCGGCATTGGGGTAAGAAGTAGTAAGAACGTATAAATCAATATACTACTTATTTAGCTTCATTTTTAATGCCAGTCACATTGCTGAGCAAGGTGGAACATAATGACGCGGCACGCAATATGACTAGCATTAAAAATAAAGCTAAATAAGTGTATAATTTAAATTTATACGTTCTTACCCCAACGCACTTTACTCATTATAATACTACGAGTAAGTTTAAATGATAATCAAGTTGACTGTTAATTATGTATCTATAAAGCACATTAGAAGATTCCGTAGCAATTTACATCATCGTCTTCCGGCCATCCTCCCGTGTTCCCATGTTACTGGGGTCGGCGCTAAACGGGTTTCTCCCATTCTGTCTTGTCAGTTTTCTTTCATATCATAGCATAGCACAATCAGCCATTTAACTTTCCCACTGCTGGGACCGTAATCCACCACGCAGGTCCAGTGCGGGTTGGTGAATGTCACATGTCTTCGAATTTTTAGTTCTATGACATGCCGGTTTCCTCATTATGTCAACCACTCGGCCAATGCTCGTTCTTTCCTGTCATTCCTCACAAAATGTAAGCTGTGTTTTCAGCAGCCTTATTTAAAAATGAAGCTCATAGTAGGGAAAAAGCTGCGTGTCACAATATTTCTTAGTTGTTTCCTCCACCTTGGAACCGGTGTGAATATATTTTCCCTTGTACCCGCCTGGCCTTCCGAATAAATCTCGCTAAAAGGGGTGCATGAACTCATTAATCTCATGTTCCTCCATTCTATATCGCTTCGAGTGCTCTACGAGTATATACCGCGATGAACCGACTGCAGAGCTAATTTTGTTATTTGACGTAGATCTAACTACATGTAGCATAGTTACAAATAACTAGGCTATTGTCTTGTAGTATTCACGGTATACCAGATAAGCATCTTGCGTCATAAATGAAGAAGGAAAACTGACTGTTTTCTGGAAGTAGACTTAGTCTTAATCTTACTATGTGAGGACCTGGTTTGGTCACAGAACGATAAGATTTAACCTTTCAATCGTGTCCATTAGAGACACAATAGAAAGACGATGATAGCGCCTGCGTTGGGGTTTAATGAATTTAGACTCTGAAGAAAAGTATCCAAGGATTTTCAAAAAAGAAGCTCGTGGTCCTAAAAAGCAAAGGACAGAGGTGTGGTTTTAGTCAAAGACTGACACTCAATTCGGTTCCACCCTAAAGCGTGAGAATCCATTAAATGATTCTCAACTTTAAAAAAAAAGGTGAAGACCAGAGTCAAGTAGGCTATTATCGTTAAACACTCCCACAAAGTTTATGTTTAATTAATTATTAGTAATTGACGCAGATTTCCATGAGTAACAACCACTCATTTCATATTCCTATGAAGAGGTTTTATCAGCTAATAGCCTTTTTTTTATTAACACTACATATCTTTTGCAAGATGCATATCAGAGGAGTTTACTTGGACACTCCTATAGAGCCGATATTTATTACAGACTTAATTTACAGGCAGTAGTGAACCATCTAAGTGTTAAAACATCCGTTAATAATCAAATCAGCGGTGCCTATCCGCCATCCCGCATGATATACAAACTTGGAACGAGCGGTATTGAGTTTATTCCTAGAAAAGCTGCTAGGAATTTTCACTCCGGATGTGAAAAACATTCCTTTACATTTTTATACTAAATCTGTTATTGAGTTTAAGCCAGCGTGCTGTGAAAATATTGGTGTTTTGTAGCTTAGTCATGGGGTTTACGAAAGAAATTTATTGAGGTATTTTGTGAAATCAAAACCGCCTGTCTATAACCGCTACTGCATCAAGCTTAAGATGAATATTAACAAAGTACGCTATCGCTTCTTTCTATCTGTATGCGATAAACTCAAAAGCGACTGAACGGACAAAGTCATTCATGAGGAAGGATTAGGTACATAATCTATAAGGAGAAACTGTGAATGACTGACATATAACTAGGAGACTAGAAGTGCGAAATTTTGCACAAGGTTTTCTTTTATAAAAAAGGCGAGCAGTAACACCTTGATCACACGTACCGAGTAAACGGGCGAGACAGTAGCCTCGGCCGAGTACGTGTAAACACAGCGCCGAGTGCTCGGCCTACCATTTATCTCTACAACTCGCTTACATCACTGTCTCGCGCCTTTACTCGGTACGTGTGATCAAGGCATAACAGACGATTTTCCAAAATTCACCTCACAAGAGGATGAATCGGGGGTCCAAAGTTTGTATGGAAAGATCTACTTTCACACGGGCGAAACCGCTGGCAGAAGCTAGTAGACACAAATTATAGTAGAGAACAGTCGAGAAAAGTTGGGGTGGGTCGCTAGTATAACTATATAATATGACATAACTGCTCAATCGCTATAAAATTGCACAGGGGGTGGCAGGTACAGTGGGTGTGATTTATTATTGGCGAGGAACCATCAAGTTATTTTTATGTAAGTATTCTATTACCATTATTTACTATAATTCTTTGTTAGCACTATGTCAATGACACTCCATCTGACGTCAAACAGTGTAATCTAGACGCGTTACATAAAATGAAATATGGCTGAGATTTTAAATGAATGTTTTCCACAAATCAAAATTGTTTTCTTGATAGCAACGAGAAAAGAACTAGCATTTGTTAGAGCTGAGTGGACTCATCATCTCTCTTGCGAGTAAAATGAAAATTGAAGAGGTCGTCATGAAATGTATTAGAAATATTCTGGAAATAGTCTAGAGAATACTGTTTATCTTAGGATCGAAGCGATCGTATCGTGACGTTAGGTACATAGTTTCTGCCTGCCCCCATGGGGGAAAATGTGAGTTTATTCATGTTTGAATGTTAAACTGCTTATCAAATGAGTATATATGCAATTTGAGAGTATTAAGGTGCCACAAAATGAGTCTGGATGTCGCTGTCCCCCAACATGACGCTGCAACGTTGCTCAAAGTCCCACAACTTGCCCTTCAATATTATACAATGCATTCACGTGACGCGGGACATATTGTTAGACAATTTGACAGAGATGCGCGTCATGTTGGGGGACCTTTTGTCCCCTAATGTATTTGAAGCTTCAAGTTAACTTTGAAATAACTTTTCGGTAATTTACTGGAAACATACAACTGAACAGGTGGGTTTTAATCAGTAAAAATCAGACACTCCCTCTCGCTCCACCAAGAGCGGGAGAAGATATCCCAACTCGGAAAAAAAAAACTATTATTCGTGCCATTTTATAAACAGTTATAAAATTTTAACTAGCAGGTACACTTACTTAGAATTAGTTACTAAAATACTGAAAGATTTATAGCTATAATTTTCTTCGTCTTATCGCGATTTTCTATATCGTGTTCAGAAAAGTTAAACGTTACAAAAGAAAGCGCTAGAAGGCTATTTTAAAATGTTGCTTTGATTCTGCTCATCCCTTTGAACATCAGCTCGAGATAGTATGGCATTAGGTTATTATCTGATTTTTCTTTTATCTGATAACCGTGACAGCTTTATGGATTCCCATTTCAGTGCTTTCACGATTATCAAGGGGAGTTTTAGAAACAGATTGCTGCATTTAGGTACTTATTTAATTTTTGCTCGCGTTAGAGATGATGCTGGTTACGGAAAATCGGAAAATGCTATAAAATATTGAGCAAATGAAATCGATATATTAAAACTGATTACAAAAATTTTGTAATACCTAAATACAAATTTATTTATTTACTTCATATAATATGTAAATAAATCGTTTCGCAAATATCCAGGGTTACAAAAAGCTATCAAACACAAAACGTGGGATAAGCTTTTAACAAAAATAGTAAATGATGATGATTTATATAAGCCTACGTAATAGGGAAGGCCTATACCCAGTGGGCGGTTCAGGCTGAAAGGTAGACGTCGGCCGTCGAATGCCTATAAACGCCGGTAACGAAACCATAGCGACTTCTATTTCGACGCCAACACCATCTAGTTGCAAATTAGGAACTAAAGCCAAGAAAATTTTCTTCAAGGAAAATTTCTTGATTTTAGTTCTTAACATCGCCGCCGCCGCGCTGCCGTCGGTCGTCAATGGGGCTTTTTGACTTTTCAATGGAAAGTGATGTACTTAATTCGGTCTGTTCTGGATTAAAACAACTTATTTACATACATAAGCGAATGTGACAGTTTTACAGCCACAATAACTCATCTAATTACGACTGATTCCGAGACAAAGCATCTTACAAACGCACATGAAGGACAAACCGTCGGAAACATATCGTTATTGGTTCATTGACATTAAACCGGTTTATTGGGCATAACTTTAATAAAATACGTAAAAGTAAATAAACCTAAACCATTTTATTGTAGTTTTCTGTTTGATTATGTATGCGGTAGAGGCCAAAAATAATAAAGCAATAGGTTTCCGCCTATTTATTACAATCAGATTTATATGATGAGTTTTTTTTATATTCTTGAATACATACATACGTTAAACTGTAAATTAAAAAAAAAGCAACTAGCAGCAGCTTAGTGCGATTTTTTTTTTTAGGTGGGAATTCATCCAACGATCGCGCCCTAGGTTGAAGCACGAGGGCGTGTCAGACTTTTACTGGCTAAAACCCAATCCTATGTTCCTTCTTTTCCTTGCATTCAAGGACCGGGTTTTCCTATCAAAAGCGAAACCATTGCCCCAGTAGGCTTCGACCCTGCTGGGCCCCAACGGTTTTGCTGACATCTCTTGGGCAGAGGGCTGGCTCGTTTTGTGCCCAAAGACTGCACTGCCATTGAACGTGGCGATGCTGCTGGTCTTCTGGTAAAGTTTTCAGGGAGTCTAGATTGTGATGTGGAAGAGTACTTAGACGGTTAACTGTATTTAGCAAATAAACATAAGCATAATCAGCCTTTTTTTTTAAGTTTCCCCTAGTGGGACCGAAATCCAAGTGTATGTGGTTTATAATATATGCGAGATTCTTTTACTTTCTTTAATTTTAAAGAATTTACTCCCTGTATCATGGGTGCGTTGGCAAATATATAAACACACATACATATAATATCCAGACTCAAACGCCTATCTGTAGTGCCTTGATCACACATACCGAGTAAAAGGGCGACAGTAAAATGTCGCTCGGCCGAGACAGTGCTGTAAGCTAGTTGTAGAGATAAATGTTAGGCCGAGCACTCGGCGCTGTGTTTACACGTGCCGAGTACTCTGCCGAGAGTTCTGTCTGGTCCGTTTACTCAGTAAGTGTAATCAAGGCATTAGTGTTGGGAACCGAACCTATGACACGCAGAACAGCAGCCAACTGCTCAACCACTGGGCCGACCGTGTCATCAACTTAGGTTGTAAATACTTATAGTTAGGGAATATTTAACTCTTAGCAGACATGAACAAAGTTTCAAAGAGAAAAGTTTAAAGACGATAGAGTGGAAGCCATTTGTTATAACAAAGCTGAAAGCTTTTGGACTGGCCGGTTATGACTGATGGCGCTCATGTTGACATGTAATAATTACTGCCAGTAATCTTAGATTTAACTACTTAAATAGCGCAACATTAAAGTTATGAGACGACACATTTCTTGCATTGATTTGTCGATAACAAGTACCAGGTGGACCGATGACCTGGTAAGGATTGCGGGAAACCGATGGATGCGTGACGCACAGGACCGTTCATTGTGGCGATACTTGGGGGAGGCCTATGTCCAACAGTGGACGTCTTTCGGCTGAAATGAAGTACCAGGTAAACAACGAAATTTAAACCTACCAACTACATGATCAGGAAAACCTCGTCATCTTCCTAACCCATGTTTCTTGGGGTTGGCACAACACTTTTTCATCTCCCATTCTTCACTGTCAACCGTCACGCTGTTATTCACTCCCTTTTTTCATAGATATCATTTATCACAGCAGTACCTATTACAAATGTCATGTTGTATGCTAATTAATACTTTTCTAAAGTGTGCGCATAATTTATAAATATAAAAAAAAACTATCTTATCTTTGGTCTGTTCTCTCTTTCTGTAAATGACAAAAAAGGGAGACAATTGAAAAATAAATTATATCCAGGATAGCCCGTGAAATTAAAATGAAATTACAAAAACATTTTAAAACTAGCTGAGAAAGTAGTCAGCTAGGAAATACAGGCCGTGTTTCCTAGCTGACTACTCTGAGAAGAAACACCGAAACAATCTCAGGGGTCAATCTCTTTTAAAGTCCATACCACAAATACATATTGTATTGTGACCAATCGTCAAATCATATGAGAACCATGCAGATTAGTGCCTGTCCTTGATAAAGACCCATATAACGAAAGCTACTTAATAACTACCGCCAACCGCATTGTAGCCGCGTCATTGAACAAAGAGTTGCATGCGCTATTTATAGCGCTCCCCGCGTTGTCATCACAATTCACACGCCGCCGAGTCCACTGACCAGGCCTTGGGGTATTTGTGGCCAGGCTGGCTGCTGGGCGGTGGGCCACGACGAACTTCGCGGGGATTATTGTATGATTTATTGATGTAGTTACTGGTGTTGTTAGTCACACAATATTGGTTTCCCCTGACGAAAACAAAGATTGAACTTTGACTGGAATAGGGTTGTCCTTTGAAGAATAAGTCAAGATACCATTGGCCTAATGCATTTTCGTAATATAAGGAAACTTATTTTTAGCTCTAGATAAATGGTCTGGTTGAGAGGGAGAATCTTCAAAGTGCTACTAATGTTTATTTTTTTGGCGCTGTCATCAGAGACAGCAACCATCATTAGCACTTGCTAAATGGCATAGCTCAAAGCGAAATATATCATTGAAGGGTTTGAACAAGAGAAACAGTAACAGCAGTGAATGATCTGATGACCAAGGGGTGACTTTAAGCAAAACTAAAATGGTAAACAAAAGGCAACATATGACCATAAATGGAAATGAGGTGGCAGACTGAAGAACTTTCAAAGTATTTTATTTGCCACGCTTTAGGAAAGAGATATTGAATTAACCTTTCAGATACCGTCAATTTGAGACACAATAGTAAGACAATGGATGCGCGGACGCCGGCGTTCGCTTAAGGTTTAATGAAATCGAGTTGGGATAATCCGATTGAAGTTGGTAATATTTTAGGCAGAAAGAAAAATAACTACTTCTTTATCTTTAAATTCCCTAATAGAGAGATTGTAGGTACTTTAGATAAAAAAAGATTAAAGGCATAAAGAGGCACGTAGGATATCTTACACCCAGGAGACTAATGAGGGAGACAAATGAGGGTAGTTAAGTTAGCACCTGACTTAGCTTTATAATATTAAATGCAGGACTCATGTAAGTCTATTCTGTAAAATCTAACTTGTAAACTTTGTTGAAGTTAGGTGACTACACTACTAGTCGATGCTTCACAAGAATTTAAGATCCATTAAATATTTGGGAACATATTCATTGTGCATACAGCTAGGGCTTTCAATACCGGTATTACGGGATCCCGTAATACCGTGATCACGGATATATTTTGGTATTTTTTCAATCACGGTATTGACGAGCCAATACCGTGATTACGGTATTACAATCTTTAATATATATTATTGTGTTTTGTTGTAATAAGTAGTAAGAAGTTGTATTATATAATATAAATTACGATGTAATATTATTCTCACACTTGTATTAAGCGCCAACTCTCGCGATACGTCGAACCATAGACTAAAATGGTCTAAATAACACGTAGTGTAATAGGCCTTATACGACGTTATTGTTTTGTTAATCAGTATCGCAAAGGCGCCCGGGTAACACGTGCATGTGAACTTGTTCATTGTGTATTTTTGATAAGTTTGTAATCTTGACGAACAATATGGTACATAATATTAATACTTGTATTTTATGGGGTTTAACACAATTCTCAACGAATCACGCGATCGTTTTTTTTTTTTTTGTAAAAACTAATGACGAATTCACAACAAATTGAAGCATCTAAAATTGTGTAATTTTCCACTTTGTTTAATATTACTTTTACTTTAACGAATCACGTTATCCGTTAGATCTACAATTAAAAAGTAAAAATTTAATATTTTTGCGGTTTGGATGTGGCATTCTTTTTAACTTCAAATGTTATTAATTTAGCCTAATTAGTACTTATTGACTACTTTCGTGTTCAAAGAAACAATTCAAAATTATACATTTAATTGGTAGTTTGGTACAACAATTACATGTGAGATATTAATATAGTAATAAGAAAGACACTAGTCTTGACGCTTGCTGACCTCTAAGGGCAGTATAGGTACTCGCATCGGATGTATCAGCCAGTAAACTAGAGATACGGCAGCGCCATGCTTACTTGAACCTTAGAACTGCGTCTTAACCTTATTAGAAATGTCGTAAAATAATTACAGCGTCAAGTAAGCCTATACCTTACGCATATCTATGATTCTAATCTACTTTATTTGCTAATTGCCGGTAAACAATCATCGCCATGCTTACTAGAACCTTATTAGAACGGTTAAGAGAGAATAAACACTGATTCGAAAACAAAAATATTTAAATTATTTTATAAATTTCCTAATTAAAGTTCCTATGAGACAGGGTTTTAGTCAAGCACTAGTTTAAAATAGAAACCTTGAGTTCAATACCGTGATCACGTGATCACGGTATTAAAAATTCTAATACCGGTATTGATACCGGTATTGAAAAAATCCGGTATTTGAAAGCCCTACATACAGCTAAGGAATAGAATTCCCTGCCGGAGTCTACTGAGTCTGTTTCCTGATATTTACAACCTGGGGATACTTTAAGTCAAGAGTGAACAGGTGACAGTTGGGAAGCGTGCTCCATTGTCGACCACATCGTCGCTTTCCATCGTGTGAGATAGTGGTAAAGCGGGAGCCAACAATAAAAAAAGTATATGAGACGGTTGTTCGCCTTTCGACAAGCTTATCAAAAATAACTACAAAAACGAACTCAGAAGTTCGACTGCTGTTAACAAAACCTGCTTAGTATTCAAAAGTTAAACATTAAAGAAACCAATTCAGTTAGCGATTAGGTACGACTATCTTACGTGACATGAATTTTACAGTAAGCAACAGTTTGAATAAGTCATTTTACGACTATGTGATGGATTGCCGATAAAAGGTCCGTTTGGTACGGTTACAAATACTCATTGGGTACCGAGGAAGGACAGGCTTGACGTCACTGGCTTGGCGGTAACAAGCACGGAGGGTGACCTGCTTTTGCTGAGACCGTGACCGGTTACTCTATGGAACTATGCCTTAAATGCCTTTGCCAACTATGTAATATAAATTTCTTTATGGGATCCAACAACGTATGAGTTATAGCCAACATCGTGGGGAAATTCTGAAGGGCATTCCAAAAATTTGGTTTTTCAAATGAACTTTATATTGCCTACACAATCACACAGAACAAGAAGAACATAGTCCGATAGCGGATAATTCGAGTTATCATCAACTTTTTTTCTTTACCTACTAGGTACATTCGTAGTCAATTCTCCCACATTGGGTGGAGCGAGAGCGATTATTATCAGACTTACTGACTAACACCCAGTGCTCCTTTAATTGCAATTCGCTTTCATTCAAAGAATCTACAGCCATCGCCCGTAACTGATCCCGTCAACGTTGCTGAAATCTCTTTGAGGCTCGCGTGAAACACTACGCGTCGTCGGTCCAGGTTTGGTCTTGCTTATTGCTTCGCAAAAGGGAGTATCCGCCTCCCTTCCCCTTTCTGCGTACTATAGCCTGAACTATAACCGCAAGCGATGGTATTAAGAACATGTTTAATTGTCCAACCACGGGAGTGACGCTAGCATAAAGATTGAAATAAAAGGAGCAACAAACTCCCTTCCATTCCCGCATTAACAAGAAAACCAAGCGAATCACTTAAATCATAAAAAAGGGAAAATAAAGACCACGTTATTCTCGTTTCCCCTCATACGATAAACAGAACAATAACACACATAATAACATTAGAAGACGCCGCCTATTCCGCACGAAGTGTCCTTGTATCGGCGGGCAGCGGGGCGCGGGTGCGGTGTCATACGAACAAATCAAATGTAACGTTCGACTAAATTCACATTTGCATTGCAAAGCAGGCACGGAACAGGTCGGGTGAAGTGTGTTTTAAGGGGAGAAACAAAGGATTGTAATTTCCGGGATGCTGGAGGTTTTTTTCCTTCTGGAAATTTGCAAAGAGTATCCGAATTCTATGTGGGTTGCTGTAAACACATTGTTTTAATCACTTTTAAAGAAGTCCTGAATCTGAGTCCTAACTGCGGGAAATATACAAGTGTGAGACCACACTTGTTTTTAAACAATTATTTTATTTTTATGTTCTATAAAGATCTTTCTCCAACGAAATCACTTTTGAAACAAATTGCAAGCGACAAAATTATCATCATAACAGCAAAGCATGCACGATATAAATTGTGTCTAACTGCTTTTACGTGTTATGATATTCAAGTCTCGTGTTTCGCCAAATTAAAATATTTTGCACAGTAAATCTGAGTAACTGAAGGCTAAGAAACTACGATGAAACTTAATTTTTACGATTTTCCTACGAATAAAGTTGGCAAACGCTCAACAAACGATTACTGTGGCAAAGAAGAAGCTTTACCACATTAGATAGAACGTTAGGGTCGTATAAAAACATTTCTCATTAAGAAAACTGATTAATAGGCTACGTCAAACAGGATGAGATCAGCGGCGAAAAAAATATAGAAATAAAACTCTGGCAGAATTTGAGTTGAATTCAAAACAGTCGAAAACGTGGCAAAAATACAGAACATGCAGATAATATAAACATAATAGACCTATAAATCAATTGAGAATATTTAAGTTCTGAGAAACATGAAAAATTGATGTTTAAACATTTAGTTTTATGGTTTCATTTATATGCGGGTTGGGATGCAAAAAAAAACCATGATGTTTGAAACATCGTCATATTCATGCGCAAATTCATAAAACCATGCCATTCAATTGGTCTCTATAGTCACAACACGGGATTTCCTAGTCACTGCTATTTTAAGACCTCTGTTAATATGACGTTCATTGAAGCAGTACACTAGCCATTGGCATAGCAACCAGCTACTTACGTACTGAACTCTACGACTTGCTTAAACCAGGTTGCAGTAAAGCGGGTGCTTTATATTTATATTAATTTAAAATTGATGTTCTAATTTTTTTTTAAATATTAGCAATCACTATAAAATTGCTAACTCGAGCACGTTTACGTATGTTAATATTATCTGCGTAAAATTGGCGTCGTGTTAAAATAACTCCGCCGGCACGAGGTCACTGCCTACTGAACATGACCGAAGATTGATTCTAAACAAAACAAATTAACTAAAGTAATAATTAATTACGTGGTATCTTTACATGGAAATTGGTAGAAGATTTTGTACAGCGCTGGTGTAGATTTATTTATATTTTGTTCAAGTAGTCAGAATAGCAATATCTTACAATGAAAGTTTTTGAATAGATTCCCAAGTAACTTTGGAGTACAATTTAAATATTTTCCCCACGGATTCTTGAGCTGTTTATTTATGGAAATAAAAGGAAAATTCACAGCTAAAGGGAAACTTTTAAAAAACTAAAAGTACTAGTTACTTTTTTTTAAAAGTAAAAAAGTAATACCGACATTAGTAGTTTATGATACTGTCACATATGAAAATTTAGTATTTGAGTGTGAGCTTATAAACTGAGCCGCTATGTTTATGATAGTATCACGACAATGTTTTAATATCTTATTATGTGCAATATTGTATACGACTTTATTTAATCATCTATTTTATCGAAAACACACAAATTTCGAAATACGGTGTATAAATCTATATGTCCGCGATGTAATGATGTGCCAGCGATTTATTACCGTGTGCGTAGCCATAGATAATGTAGAAGCGGAGCTAGTCCGAAACTATTGACCTATTGTACGTACATGTTAACATTAATTTTGGCTTAAATGATATGTTGAAAAAACATTGCTGTTACTTCTTTTGTTTAGTTTAAATAACAATTAAGCAGATCAAATTTAATTATTTTTTTGTCGACTTCAAGTAAAAGTCAGTTGTAAAAACATATTTTTTATAGAAAATACTTTTTAATTTTATTACAGTTTGTATAAAGTCTCTCAACGAGGTTTATAATTGATTTTAGAATTTCGGAACTGTACGATATAAGAGTAGAAGGCCACTTACACTCGTTTGACCCCGACTTTTCATTATATTAGGCTATTTATTTATGAATGAAATAAAAAATCTTCAGTATTATGTTTTTTTGCGACCACACGGTAATTTTTATGAGAAAACCTGGTCATCAGCCAGGAAACTATTTTAGTGAACCCAATGTCGTAAAACACCTGTAGAAGGGTCAACATACTGAAAATTACTATAAGTACCTTGACCGAGTTCTTAAAAAAAAAGAAACTATAGGTAGATAAGTGTAACAAATAAATCCAAATCTGCTGATAAAACTTATAACTTCTTAAATTAACAACAAAGTAATACTTAAATATCTACAAAAGCAGGTAGAGATAGCAGAATATATGTAAAAGTTGCAAAAACACTCATATTCCGAGAAGCAATACCAGCTTATGAATAAAGAAAGAGGGATCTGCGGATCTGTCTGTTGTTCGGCAGCATCCAATCTCAAAACAGAGGACTTTACGAGTTCGGCTGCACTCGTAAACTGGCATCTTAGTCTAGTTGCTCCAGAACAATATTAATGAGACAGAATAGCTGATCCGAAAACCTCGAGTGAATCATAAAGCAGTCATTTGGGCCATTGAAACGAATTTCACAGTTGAATTAGCTAAAGAGTAAAACGGTTTCGGAGAAATTGCAGCTCTTTACTAAGATTATGAACCACTAAAAGCAAATCCTCTGAACAAAGATTTGGAAACTGAGCAATATGTCTGCGGAATTAGAATGTATTTCGCTCTCAACTGAGAAAAATGACGTTAAAACCATATCTCGTTTCAAGCTACTACAGTACGGGTAAATTAAAACCTAACAAAGAAACCCAAAACACAACAAATCGGTTGCCAATTCTTTAATCCTTTGGGTCCTAATGCATTCCTTGGTTAGCATGTCACTGTCTCATACAACAAAGTATAAAATCAGTGACACAATAAGAAACAAATGAGAAGTGTTGAGATTCGTTGAGATTAATGGCCCTCTTTGAGAATAAAATGAAAACTTACAACACAAACGGCTTGCCAAAATCCTGGCAAGTTTTCTAGAAATCATTTCCAATGATAAAGTTAACGTTTCTTAATGAATTAGAATTTCAGAATACATCTTTGACTAGATTGTGAAAAATGTTTTCGCAATATTTTTTTCTAATATAAGACATATTATCGTTGTCTGGTTTTTAAGCTCATTAGCCGCTTGTGGGGCATCGTCGTGCGTAATCAGGATTCCTGCGGTTGTCCCTTCAACGGAACGTGCAAAAGGCAAATAACTAAAGAAAGTAAGAACTTGATGACTTTATAAATATAGGTACATCTAAAGTTATTCTCTTTGACTGTTTCCTGGAGCGTTTTTAGTAATAGAAGATAAACAAACACTTGTGTGGACAAAGCTGTTAAGCGGGAACATTATAATTATGTCTCAATAAAAGCACATGACAAAAGACAGCATTATAAGACAAATAACAAAACCAGAATTGAATTTAATACACCCGTATGTAATATAATAACCCAAATTAAATGAAACTTCATCTGCAAGTGGCAGGCATCAGATAAAATTAATGAGAGTTGTTCGAAAACTACGACTTTGTTGACGTTTTTCATTCCTTGCAAAGGAAAAAATGTGAAGGTTTGTATAGTCATCAAATCAGGCAGAATTTATTGACGTAAAATCTGAATTTTTTGTTGTTGCAAAGAACGATGTTTAGTCGCATAGATGTAGCCAAAACAGATTTTTACGCTAGTATAGTAGACAATGAATATGACGATAGATATCTGGAAATAGGTGGAAAATGTTGCTCGAGCATGACACATGGATTCAAGTTTATCGGTTTCAGTTTTATACGAGTTACGAGAGAGTTCCTTCCCTCGAACCTATTCAGAGATGTCAAAAAGAAGCTGTTGGTGCATTTTGAAGAAAGATACATCTCCTTATTTGGATATAACCATAATCGTAAAAATCTTACACCGCAAAAACCCATAAATGTTGATCAAAAGGATGACAGCAATATCTTTACAGAAATACGTTTATATGTTCTGAAAATTGTTCTTATAAACCAACAAATAAACATATTTGGGAAATTAAATGTTGTTTCTTCCCTAAAAGAAGCTATGGAAGTAATATAGGCATAAAAGCTTGAACATATTCGTCCCACACGTAACTAAGTCTTCTTATATAACTTTGTTTACGTCTGAGGTTCAATATCTCGGAAACATCTCGTAAACTTATACAGTCTGACACTTTGTGACTTAAATATTTATTGGAGAAAAATGTGGGCAATCTAACAACATGAATTCTGATTATGAACAAGTTAAAATAAACCAAAAGCATTAACTGCTGAACATCAGAATGCTCCGTGACAGTGATCTATCCAATTATTTATCCTGGGTAGAATTGTGCGATTAAGCCTATTATTCAATCTGCACGAACCCCTCTTCTAAAACAGACATAACAACCGGAGGATATTTTTATGTGTAACAAACTCAAATTCTATTTGTTACGCTCAAAAACTCGACTGTTACCGGGACTAATGACTAGTGAAGAGTGGCCTAATAAATTATAATCAACATCTCCCAAATACACCACTTAAAATCACGAATCTGGTGTAATAAAAATATTGTTAAATCCCAGACACTTGTAAATTGCAAGCGTTGACAAACGAGAGGAGTCGAAAATATCTTGGAAAAAAACTGCGAAATGCAACTGCTTTATCTACAGTCTCATTGATGTAGTCTGTCATCAGGTAAGGAGTGGGTGTGCAGATCATCTCTATTGCGAGTAATGAGCCCTGACTAAATATTATCACGCTTTGATGACCCTAGTAACATCAAGTTTAAGTCCTGCAATGGACAAATCTTTTGGATAGATTAGACTTTGAACAGAAACCTTAACTTTCGACAGCTGATGTGACCATAAAGCATACTAGAAGCAGAAGATGCTTTGATGCTTTCGTGCTTTATGGAAAGTAGGTAGACTGACGGGTGTTGCTAGACGTGTGTCAACAACCCGTAGGCGATTTAGAACTGAGCCAATTGTGGCTAGCGCTCGTTCACAAATGCATTGGAATTCATAGTCTCTCTCTAGCGTTGTCTCAGCTTCTTAAATAACATTTGACAAACATTTCATCACCTTATCCACACTATCAATTACACTTTACCCTAGTTTAAAGGTTAATATGATGTATAATTTCCAGTCATAACTAACGATAAAATAAAGTTTATTTATTACTTTCACAGCATGCATCCGGCCTTTTGCAAGAAGCCCCGCGGTTGGGAACAATGCGTTGCAGTAAAAATAGCAAGTTAGCCCCAATACACAAGGCCGAGTGCGCTTTATTTTAACTGTAAAGTGACACCCACTCGAAAGAAAAACAACGGCAAAAAGTTTCTGTTCCAAGTTTAAAAAGTCTGGCGCGAATTCAAGGACTTGTGTTGTCCTTTGATACGAGTAAGAAAACGTGGCGTTGTATGCCCTAAAAGGCAAATTAATACATGATCAGTAAATTAATAGAAACAGTAAAAAATTAGTTTCACCAAATCGTAATAGACTAAGCATTTGCGTATGATGCAGAGTTAATTGGCTAAAGCTTACTGTCCACGGACGCGTAGCTTCATAGACACGTATTTGTCATTATACGATTGGTGTACGAGTATAAAATAGTAAGAATGTTCACAGTGAGACTGTTGACGAAGTGGCAACAACACGACGACGACTTTACGAAGTTGCTGCTTTGTCGTAGGTACACCAAGCGTTAAATGACGAATAGGTACGCTTCTACAATTCTCGGCACGGATCTTGAGCGCTCGCTTCAAGTGGCGCAGAAGTCAAATATTCGGTCTCTTTAGTGGTGCGAAGTGAGACGCGGGGGCGTGGAGTGTCAGTGATTGGCTCGCCGGGCCATCGCGTCATAGACGTATGAAGCTACGCGTTCGTGGGCAGCCTTACGCTACTAAACACAGTTATTGCCCACAAAACCACGTAAAGAAAACTAAGCTAGTCTTCAAAGGCAATAAAAATATTATCATAAAGTTTCAACTTATTTATTGTTGCCATTATTTCTTCAAAAACAACCCGGCGGCACTATTGGATTTATTACTCAACATAGACAAAGTCAATCCGCCACATTTTTACAGCGATATAAATCAGTTTTAGAATAAGAGTCGAAGTCGATCAGTCCAAGGTCCAAGCCAAACCGAAGGTCGAGGTCGCGAGGGATTACCAGTGTCAAGGTCACATATGAAAAATACAAGGGCTTATATAACGCCCACGTATTTGATCTGTTAAGTCTATTTGTGAGACGTTGTATGGGCGCCATGTTTAGGCTTTTTATCAAGCAAAGCCCTTTATGAGTTTTGCGAGAATCCTATTTGTGTGTTTGGTAAATAATAATAATGGTAAGGTTTCTGTATTTAACGTGTTTTATAATGTTGAATCTTCTATGCTTTGGGAAAAATTTCTTAGGCTTACGCTGAAAAGTACACAGTGATACACACATAGCGTGAGTAAAACTTAAAACTTTTTAAAGTTCCAGACATTATAATCAAAAGTAGATTCTGAAGCTTTGTCAACAGATGGCGCTATTACAAACAAGACGTAACACGAATGCCTCAACTCGCAAGCAAAGTTTGCATAGTGAGTCTGTTTGTTTTAAACACGTTACGTGATTTTAACTCAAATTACATGCAACCTAAGGAAGTGGGGTTGTTTTATATTAATTATTGTATTATTAATAGCTGAAAGCGTTTGCATGCGCGGTACATGCGCCTGATTGCTTGAAATAAGGCCGATATTAGCATAAATATGCGTGTCTACGTGGGTTCAGTCTCAAGTTTGTTCGATTTGTTAAGCAGTACAGTTTAACGGTTCTGCAGGGTTGATGTAACTTGTAAAGATGGACGTAAGTTGGAAACACTTATTGAATTTATGCGGACTTTGGACTACTTTTAGTAGAAGTTGGTTCAGGTAACCGTACTTCCTTGACTTCTAGTATTTCAAAAGTTGAAGACGTGAGAGGTCGTTGGAATTAGTTCCACGTCAAGAAATGTTTTGAATATTTAGAGGTAGGTATGTGGAATATGGTGTGAAGTCCCACAGACCTTCGTTGAAAAGGGAGGATCCTCCGACCAGACGAATATTGTGTCTGATTCGGGGATGTTTACTCGATAGTTGATTTCGGACTTTATTAAATATGTTCTAATCGCGCGAAGAACTCTTAATGCCACGATGGAAAATTTGTCTTTTAATTTCTATTAGGCGTCTTAGATGTCACCACAAATACCTATGCACTCTAATTTTTGGTGAGCACCGCAATTTTTTTTAATGGTACCTATAAACTAGTGCTTGACTGCGATCCCGCCTGCAGCCTGATGGTAAACAGCATTAGTTTATTAAGAGCCAAATTCACTCTAACCTTGAAGACACCTATTATAATCGGACGGGAAGATCGCAGCAGGCCAATTGTTTCAATCCTTCGATGTAGATACGCGGTATACGACGAGGCGAAACGCTTAGTTCAATCAAAGTACTGAAGCAACACAAAACCAATGACGATGTCCAGTTTAGCGACTGTTGTATGCTGATGACGATAACAAACCCATAGAAAGATACCTAGTAAATTAAGAAGCATTAACACGTTAATGATCACCATCAAATCCTGTGCCTACTTCTATTTTTTTTTCCGTAGTTCCCACAAGTCCCCAGAGACAAACACTCCACGTATTATGATCGGCCAGTCGTACATGATTCACAGGTCCGCAGCAATTTGAGGTCATTACGAGCACCCACGCAGTCGCTTTATGGTTATTGACTCTACGCGACTCCAGCATTCACGGTTAAGACCCAAACATGCCTTTTGGATCTTCTTTCTGTAGAAACCGTTCGTGGAAAAATAAAAATGCTTCGATTTTCAAATTGTTGTCTGCGACAACACCTAAAATGTCAATTCTTGCACTTAAAAATTAAGAACCAATTCAAAACATTTTTTTTTTTTTAAAAAAGCAAGTTAAGTACCTATAAATTTCAATTTTATAGTCCCTAAAACTGAGCGTCATGAGTTTTGCGTTTATCATTTTGCGTTTATCATTTGATAGGGTAACACAATGGGCCTTCTAATCGCGGAAAGCAATCTCATTCTCAATGACAACAAAGACGGAGAGAGATACAGAATGTCATATACATAGGTATGTCAACTCAGACCGAATACCTCGTTTGGATTAAGATACCTAATTGTTAACTAAAATAAATATTAATGCAAGTACTAGCTGACCCCGCAAACGTTGTTTTGCCATTTAAATTGGGGTGTGGGGTAGGAGGATAAAAATAGCCTACGACCTATTCTCAGACCTACCAAATATACAAAACTTTATAAAAATATGTCAAGCCGTTTCGGAAGAAGTTCGATAACAAACACTGCGACACGACATTTTTATCTATTAGATTAGAAGGTTTATTAATATAGAGGTAACTAGCCATAGGAACTTCATTTGTGCTAAAATATAATTCAAGTTTTTTTTTCATATAGGTAGACTGAACATGAGACATGATTTAAATGTTTAGATCACAACGGTCTACATAATATATAAAATTAAGATAATATTAAACTACAATTTAATACGGAACTACCATTAAACGAGACAGTTCTGGCAACGAAACACGGCATACATGATAATTGATAATATAACCCATTGCCATTAATTTATTTCATTTCATTTCACAAACAAGGACGTGATAACATACGGATGTATGTCATCCCGTCCTAAGCTTATTCCTTTGTTTTACTGTTATTCTTCTAGAACTAGAACTCAGTCCAGATAATCGCACTGTTGGCGCAGTGGTTGAACGATTGGTTGTTGTGCTGCGTGTCGCGGGTTTGATTCCCGCACGGAACAAATATTTGTATGATAGATAGAGGTGTCTTGCGTACGTGACTTTACGTGTTTGTAAACGCATCCTCGACACGGGGAGTTATTCCAAATTTCATAAAAAAAAGTTTCATACCTTCTACATCTTTTTTAGGAACCACTATATCATTCAACAACAAACTTTTGCTATTTATGTATTCGACACTAGCAAAATAATCCGGCTTCGTACGGGTGTAGCACTATCATCATCATCATCATCATTTCAGTCGAAAGACGTCCACTGTTGGACATAGGCCTCCCCCAAGTGTCGCCACAATGAACGGTCCTGTGCGTCACGCATCCATCGGATTCCCGCAACCCTTACCAGGTCATTGGTCCACCTTGTAGGAGGCCTTCCAACACCACGTCTTCCAGTACGTGATCGCCATTCCAGAACCTTTATATGATTCCAGACCATGATGTCTTTCATTCGGTGGTTGAGTTAGAGCAGTCGTGTGACGAAACTTTAGCAGATGTCTATTGTATGTAGCTTTCTCGAGAGAGTGCTGGAGACCAAGCGCGCAGTGCGGCCGGTTACGAACAATTCACATCCTATGAATACCGCTAGGCCACCTGTCATACGCTTTAAGTCTTATAGAGTCGGCACGCACTGTTCCCGCGCGCCTCAAGGAGTTGTCAGCAACAGCAGGGACCCAGCCGGGTCGAAGCCTACTGGGGCAAGAGTTATCCGAAAGGGCGCTCGAGCCCCGGTATGAAGGCTAGAAGGAACGGGGTGGATCTTTTAGTCAGTAAGAGTCTAACACTGTCTTCCACTCCACCCAAGAGCGGGGGTTTTCATTGGATGATTTTTTCCCACCATAAAAAAGAAGGTCTTATAGAGTACTCTAAATTGATTGGCAAATGTACCTATTGCATATTTATTTATAAGATATCGCTGAAAATGTTTGAAAAACATGACTAAGTGCGTATCGGCCACGGAACAGTAAAATCGGCTACGTACAGCTAACCACGTATACGTAAGGGCTATATTTCACTGGCACACCGTGGCGGCGCAACTGGTCGCGCCAGTGAAATATAGCCCTAACAGTTCGGATAACCATGAAAATGACGTCCATGGCAAAAACGGGACTGTAGACTTACTAATATAATATTAATTTCAACTTGCCTTTTTCTGGAAGCATAAATACTACTAAGCTTCCAGAGAAAAAGGGTCGTCTAGACAGACAGGCAATATTGTTCTAAATTAAACACTCAACATAATTACATATTTATTTAGTAAAGATTTACCACACTTATCGCCATAGCAAATAAAGCTATCTTTTATATTAAAAACCGGCCAAGAGCGTGTCGGGCCACGCTCAGTGTAGGGTTCCGTAGTTTCCCGTCCGTCACAATAAGTGTACCCACTTATGAGTTTAAAAATGCTTACATATACGATGATATACGATTATTCTACAAACTTAGTCCAGAAATTATTTTGTAGAAACTTTTTGTCTTTTTGTACAAAAACTGTTCTTTCCATCAAGTCCAAAATGATTTTCCTAGAAAGTCCTTATAAAGTTCTACTTTTCAGATTTTTTTTATATTTTCTAAACTTATGGTTCAAAAGTTAGAGCCCCCCCCCCCCCCCCCCTGTAACTTTTGACGCATTGTTTTCTACTTTTGGAGCGATTATTTCCGAAATTATTGACATTATCAAAAAATGATTTTAGTAAACCCCAATTCATTTTTAAATACCTATCCAACGATATATCACACGTTAGAGATGAAATTAAAAAAAAAATCATGTCCCACTTTACATATAGAGGGGCTATATGTAAAGTGGGACACAATATGCTTTACTGATTATTTTGTTAGAAATATTTCCAAAATACATTAATTTCGCGTAAATTGATCTATTTGTCTATAAAGCACATTTTTTTTCCGACTGCTTATACTATTTTCGTCACATTTCAGTCAATTAATACAAAACTTCAATGAATTATACACCATATACCTTCTATGGAGACCTAAAAACCCAAATCCATTGATGGAGACCCAAATGAAAATCTGTTGGGTAAATTTTGACTTTAATAAGTGCAGACAGAGACGCAGCAGATTTTCTTTTATGTTATGTAATGATGATTCCTCTCGAGATTATCAACGATTCTTCTTAAGGCATCTACATCAACTCTTGGGTCATCGCAAAATTGGTTTAGTAATCAAAACAAAATACCAATAAACCTGTCATCAAAGTGTTTTAATCTCCAATAACTGACACATATTGCAAAACATCGTACTCAAGAATACATACGACCTATTTCTCCCGACCTTCACACATACAAAATATATAAAAAAAGAAAGATTAACAACTTTTTAATCTTAACTTTTCCAGCAGAAAATAATGATGGCGTACTCCGGCAACTGAACATATAAATCAAGCAAAGAGTAGATAATAATTACTGCAAGAGACGTTTTTATATAAATCCGCGCGGAACCGACGGCATTTGCGTCAAGTAATAAATTCCAATTTGGCTTTATACCAAAACATGGTGTAAGATGTGTCCAACTCTATTAACGATTGATACGAGACGAGTTACTCGATTGCAACTTTTAATCGGACTGTATTTTTCCATAAAGTTCTAGGAATAAGAAAAAACACTAGGACTATCCAGCAGATAGATAATTTTCGAACAAAACCAAGCAGATCAAGCTGAAGAAACTTTTGTAAGCATGAAAGTCGTAAGAATCATGACCCACCCATCCACTAACAGTTACACCCCAAATCAACTCTAGTATTACCAACCTTGAGTGGACGGAGCGACAAGACGGGTGAGTGAAGTGAGTGCGATGTGATCTTATGTGTCATGATGAGTGCTTGTGGTTAAAGAAAACTATAGACCCTGTAGTGTGATAATCTGAGCGAAAGCGAACAAGAGATGACGCCAGAAAAGGTGACATTGAAAACGGCGATTAGTTTTCTACCAAAAATGATTGGAGATGAGCAGGTAACCTAAAATGACATCTCTCTTTGGGTGGAGCGAGGAATGTGAATGTCAGACTTTTACTGACTTAAACTACTAAAACCCACCGGTGTTTCTTTACGCTGTTGCCTTTTGTGTTGCAGGGTCACGGTCACTCTTTCGAAAAATCCCGCGGCGAGTTAAAGCGTCTGGCACAGCAGTTTTCGTCCCAAATCGTACACTTCGCATTTCAACATTCAACACAATATTCTGTACAGCCTAAAGCTGAGATAGTATAGTAAGGTAGGTAGGTTGAAGCAGTATATTACATCGATGAGTTCTCAAAAAGTAAACAAAGGTCGTAATAGCGTTTCAAGAGACTACAACCGCAGTTTGCGAAATTTGATGTAAATTTTTCTAGGTGTAGAGTAAAAGATACGAATAAACCAGTGGCTACAAAGCTCTAACTTGTATCTAACTTTTACACACACATCATGAAACTAGTCAAATTAAAAGCTTCCATAAGTAGAAATTCAAATTTGATGACTTGCAGTAACTTGCTCGTTATTGTGGTAGGTCACATCGATCAAAAGACGCGATATTTGTTCGAACTCGGTTTGAATCAAGTCTTGTAATGCATCCAGCCTTCGACGATCAGAAAGATTAATTAACCTTTTCCTGCAAAGGCTTTGGAAATGGCTTTCAATTAGATAAGCAATTTGAGATGTCTCAAACCAAATACGAGTATAGCTAGTATGTAATCATTGACTTTTCGCTGGTTTAAGTATTTATTGCATTTCTTGGATAAAATATCAGGGTCCACTAGAACTACTCGGTTCAATAACCCCTTAACCATCATCTTTAATCTTCACGAGTACAGTATAGTCATAACTTACAATCATAGATGCATTAGAAATAAATATTACAAATGGAATACTATCAATAACTTTGCGGAAAAGAACACAGCCGATGACGTCAATCCACTAGCTAGACGAACCCAGTGACGTCAAGGAAGTAATGTGTTTCTATCGATGTTATCATTTCATAAGATACGAGAAAAACCAAAGTTAAGTCTGTTCAGAACTAAGAGCACTGGGGCACGAGCTCGCATATAGGATTCAGCACAAAGAGAATGACGTGTAATTATATGAGGACAACATCCTGATTCATCTGGGACAACTGGGACTAAGCAACATCAAACAAAGCTGTGAAATGCAACCAGAGTCACAACAGAATCACAACAAGCTGGGTTTATTTCGCAACGATTAACTATTCTGCCAGATCCTCCGCAACCGGCAAGTAAACAACAAAAAGACAGTCTCTCAAATAATTGGACCGATCCAATTCTCTACATGTTTTGTAGAAAATAACGTTCTGATATTACCAATCACTTTCAGGGGATCCATTACAAGGAACAGAGGAAACGAAGTTACGTATTTTGGAGATTGAAATGTTTTTGCCAGTCGAATAAAATTTTCCCAGATGTTCTCAATTATTTGGTAATATTTGGAACATTTCTTTTGCGCAAGTTCAAAATTATTTTTGGACTCAGTAACGATTCCAATAACACAGCCGAGATGATTTTCAGAAAACGCAACATTTTGTAAATGAGTTCAGAATACGTATTGAAATGTGCTCATCTGTAAAGATCGAGATAAAAATGAACTTCCTGTGAAAAAGCTGTAAATTAACGTTGACTTTTACAAGATCGTAAGATGGTGCAAGCCTATGTCAATGCCAAGGCGTCTCCTCTTGGTTATAAAGGCCTTTGTGCACTGGTGAGTAACGCGACAATACATGACTTCACTAATGAATAATTTAGAGTTGGTAACCAAAAAAATGTTTATGGCAGATATTTTACCATAATACTCCAAGAGTTCAATATTGATTACTTTCTCATAACAACTGATAGAAACAATGTAAATAGATCTGCTCGTAATAATAAAGACGACACAAAATAACACTTCTTTTTTGGGTAGTCGTGTTACAATAAACACCATTGCAACAATAAAATTGATTAGAAGAAGCTACATCTAACACACTGGACTCTGCACGCCACAACGCCAGTGAATTAAAACTTAAAGGAAGCGGGAAGATAAAATTAAAGATATGAATCTGCAAATTCGCGGAGACATCAAAGATTTGGCATAAATTCACATCTGCGGGGATTAAACACAAATTATTATCTAAGATCTATTGTTGTAGGCTGGATATGCTGTAACTACATGTGAGTTTATTTATATTGCACCACAGACAAAACAAGTTTGTAGTATATTAAACGTGCGTTTACCGTACTCCGTGGTAAAACAAACAAGTAGTTTTGTTGTTCTTGCTAAATTACCAAGTGCGTGCTAGCCTGGATGTGGTAAATTATGTTTCAAACATGATTATTACTTGACGAGAACAACTTAGGAAATTGTACTCGTCGTTCTCGAAATTGTTCGTGAAGTGAACAATTTAAATTAAACCTTTGTTTTTATAATCGTGGGAAAGACATTTATTATTCGTGGAATAATTAAACAACATTTTTAAAGGTTTCAAATCTAGAACCCTAGCGTTTCAAATATACATGAATCATTTCTAATGTTACTAAGGAAATCGAAGTAATAAAAATACCAAAGCCCATAGTAATAACAGTAAAAAAAAGAAGTAATAACAGTAAGCAATACAAAGGGGTAGCTTTAGGGTAAAACCACTAGGATTGTGAACAACTCTCATGTAACGGAGCGGTTAACAAGACGAACTAAAAATACGCGCGCGACACGACACCGCGGCCTTCAAGCCAATTTTTATACAAACCGGTATTGTAATTCGATTGAACGAAGAAATTCTGTCAATTTCTTTAATACTTTAAGAAATATACTGATCCTCCCTCAAGGCATTTTGAAAAGTACAAGATTATCCTTATCGAGTTTTATGATCTCTTCATGTAAAATCCAGTTTTGGTGTCCCTGAGGTCATTTGAGACCCGTTTTTTACTTGGTCAAATAAGCAGATATTGATTTAGCATAAAAAAAACCAAGCTCACTTCCTTTTTAGGCACACAAATAATGCGAGACTTGATTAACTTGTTTTAAAAACATACCTATATTATAAATGTCGAAAAATTATAAGGAAAACTAAAGGCTAAAAAACTTCTACAAAAACTGATGCGTAAAAAAACGTTATTCAGGAAATTCAACGTAGTTTTGTAAATATAGAAGAAGTTAAAAATCGTAAACTCACGCAAAGCACGTGTGAAGGACTAATAAATTATTGCGAATAATATCGGAATATAAACACAATTGCTAAATGGAGCTGATCTGGAGTATTTCCAACTGATTGACGAAGACGGAGCGAATTACTGTTGGAAATATTGACGAAAAAGACAACAAAGACATCGGAAAATAGAAAAAGAGAAAGCAACTGAATGCAAAATCAATGATGCACAAACATTGTCACGAATTCCAAGAAACTGAAGGATTGGAAGTTGTCACATCCAAGAAAACCTTTTCACGCTTCTTTTTGACTCAACTCTCTTTAATTTCAACTCTCTTTTTGACACTTTCGACGAAATCTGATTTCAAAACCAACATCCCGGAAGCCTCAAGAACTCAAGACCAATGAACCTGAACAGTTATTACGCAAAGAAACACGTGACGAATCTAAATGCAGAACTTTTGATTCCTGGCGAGATGCACAGGCTGAGTTCAGAGACCGGCGCGGGTCGCAGTCGCCGAGACTGAGTTAAATCCCGTCGTGATAAACACGGGAACTGGCGAGCATCCAACGGGAATCGAACTGCACCCACTGGTGAACGAGCCCATGATAAATGCTGGTCTATTGTTTTTATTTATTTATTTAATCTTCATGCAACACAAAGTATACAGGCGGACTTAATGCCGGCATTCTCTGTTTTTATAAAATTTTAATGGAATTGAAAAGTTTGAGATAATGAAATCGGTGACCGTGGTATTGACTTCATGTGGAAATATTTTCCTTGACTAACACAAACAAGAAATTAAGGGTGAGTTGCACCATGTAACTATAACGATAACAAAGCCGTTAACAGTTGTCAATTCGTCGAATTGGCCAATAGGCGGCCGTTTCACAGCTGGTTAAGGCTTGGTTATCGTTATAGTTAAATTATGGTGCAACTCACCCTAAGAGCTTGTTGGTGAAGTAAGAAATACCACAGTATAAGCATAATAAGACGAGCTTTGAGAAGGAATGACCCACAAGGATTCAGTGCTGATTAGTAGATATTTATATACTATATCGAAAATAAATTATGTTTAGAAAAAAAAAAAACTCACAGACACAGCCTTAAAGTAAAGACGGCTACATAAACCGTGTTCTAAAGGTTTATGTAACCGTCTGAGGTATAATCTTCATTTGCAAAACATCTGTTTTTCCATAAAATAAAGAGTAAGAAACATATTCGGTTCATAGACTTTCGCATCATCAAAACACATCCCAGAAAACGAAATGCGAAGTGTTAGTGAACTTGATTGTTAATTTTGGACATCCGGAGAAAAATCTGATAAATATAGTCCGCGTTCCTTTATAAAGTTCTTTAAATAGCTTTTCACAAATCTTTTCCCGGCACAGACTTAAGTTTGTTGTACATTTGTTGTTTGTTGTTGTTTTTGTTTGTTTAACTCTCGATGTTCAACGCAAAATGTGATGCTTTACTTGACATTTTGTTTACAGAACTTAAACTGGACCTTTTCGGGACCACTTCACCTAAAAAGGCATAAATTATTTTCTGTTACCGGAAAATAAATCTTTCTTGGAATTTCAGTAATTTTATTAAGCATCTCAAGTTTCAATAACATCCTATGTAAGTTTTTAGTAAAATCGACATGTGCCAATAGCGGCTCGGTAGATGCGCGTACGCACTATTTAAAGCGGATATAGGGCAAGTCAGTGGGGCGGCCGAGTCCACGCTAGTGCCAAATATTGGCCAGGTGGCAACCGCACACGGTTACCGACTATTTTAGCTCTTACTACAGCGTTGGGGAGCGGAATTAGTTTTATAACCAATATATGAATGGATCAATAAATAGCTCTTTATTTTGGGTGTTGCGTTCTCTACTTTAAGTCTGTCTTTTTATTGTTACGTCAAAAGTCTATCCATCTTTTCCGATTTGCCAATCCTTTATGCACCAATTGCAACTCTTCATCGCCTGCATTTTGAATAAAGCGAAATTTAATTGTTCCTCTGCATTCATAAATCAATTTCTGCATAGTCTAAAGCTATGATGTCTGACCCAGTTTTATTGTTAGCGCATATAGGACATCGCTGGTGCTAACTATGCTACTATTTGGAACACACGGATGTTTAACTTACGCCCACAAATAAACGTTTGCATTAAAAATACACACATATTGGAGTGCCTTTTAACTCTTTGATGCGAAGCGACCCAATCACATTTAAGTTGCCATCAAGAGTCATGTGCAAAATGTACAAAAACGTAACAAAAACAGTAGATTTTCTTTCTCGTTGACTTTCAGTACTAAAGCTTATGATGAAAAGTTAACATCTCAACTACAAACTGATGATCCAATTAAGCAAAAAATGTGGTAACTATCCTTGAATTAGGTGCAGACACGAGACGCCGTAACAAGTCTATCAGTTAGCACCTGAACGCGAGCGCTACAGCTAATTAGACAATCTCGTGCGGTTAGCAGTTCCGACACGTTGATTCACTTTTTACACACAATTGGACTCTAATTTGGTATTAAATATTTGTTTTTTCTTGTAAATCAAAATGATATCATTCAATTTGATTAGAAACATTATTTAAATTGAAAAATCAAGAATAGATTCTTTTGTTCACAAGAATTATTACTTACAGCAGCAGTATCCGTTCAAATTAGAAGCATTATGCAGACGCATGCACTCTAATCTGATAACGATAGATCTCCCATTGAGTTCCTGGCCTAGTGCATGATTCAATCGCTTTTCAGCTACACAGGTGACTGCTGAAGCTAGACCAACAGTTTGTATAAAAATAATAACTTCGTTAGAAACCACCGAGACGATAATCACAAAAGAATAGAGATCCGCAGTCGGTACGGAACGCGAGAGGAATCTTATGACACCCTCGGGATCAATATGGGAGGTATTCATTGTCGGCACGTGTGCGTTTGGGAGGATAACGTAAAGATGCTGCGGTAAATAGAAAAGAAACACACTGTATTAAGCTATTCTACCTGGCGATATTCTATTAGTTTGTATTTGTAGTACTGAGAAGTTTTAGCCGTTGTTCGCTAAAACGAGGAACATTTTACACTCAGAGTCATCATGATCATACCTTGTTTCCATTCAAGGGCTTTCGACCTAGAGATGACTATACTTTGCCCTGCAGATAAACTTTCAGCCCAGTTACTGCAGCTAACTTCAAAGTACTTGAAAGTTCTGATACCTGACAGACAGCTATCCAGAACAGTATCGGTATAGATAGCGAAACGACACTTTAGAGTTCCAGAAGACAGATGCCAGTCGTTTCGTACGGGTCTGTTTCGTGTGTTGGAGAAAGACCGAGCTGATGAATTGCATATACTGCATCCCTGGATTTATGTTCTACATTATAAGCGTACATACGTCCTACCAAATGGCGCTTCCCTCTACAACACAAACAAACTCCGAAAGCTCGTAGTAGTAATACGACGTCCCAGCCCCAGGTGCAGCCGCGTGGATCACATTACATGTGTGGTTTATGTGCAGCAATGATGCATAAACAGCAAGGAATTTATGACCTCAATTTACCCGGGTAGGTTTATGACATGCGTCAGTAAATATAGTAGAAAACTTAAGCACTGAGAGATGGTACAAAGTATTATTATTTGCTAAGTTCTGTCCAGAACTTAGCAGGTTTGGAGGGTTCCGATCGTAAATCCTTGTATTCCCTAGCGACTTTATTCACAGTCTTAATTTTAATTAGGGATTACTTATTTGTTTGGTATTTAGGTTCTGACACTGAGCTGAGGAATGTCTCCCTGTGGGCAGAACAAGATGAAATCATCCACTAGTAGTGCCAGCAGTTAGTTTACTTACTGAAACTTCGAGGCCATGATGTGGTTAATGTCCAAAAAGCCAGAAGCTGATTGATTGACATACTGTTTTTTCCACCCGGCTTTTCATTCGTATCATTTTATTTTCCCTCAATATTTTTAATATATATTTGAAAAGTGCGTCATTTCCTAACATAATTGGTGTCGCGTAAACATTGCGATAGCGGATAGGATAATAAATAGAACATTATTGAGGCAACTTCCTCGGGAAAACTGCTACATTTCCACTAGGGAAGCGACCCTGCGGATATGGAACCGGCTCGCGGATACGAGATACGAGAATTGTGGCGGCAAGCGATTACGTTGTTCGTGAAACTGTGAATGTTACGGCGGGTTTCAGAGCTCTTTTTAACACCCACTTTACCTTATATTATGGAAAAAAAAAACCGTGGAAATAATCGGTAAGTTGTTTTTGTTATTCGGTATAGTACTTGCAAATTGTTTGCACAATGCAGATCCCACAGCAAAGCTAGCAGTGACGTTAAAAATAAATAGCAGTAGTAATTTCTACCGCCGACACGTTGTTAGGCTATCCACGATAACCTAGATCCCAGTATTCCCACAGCTGATTCGTGAAACTCGTTCGGGATAACAAACACCAGATACGCTGTCTTATTTCCAGAACAGCGTGGAAAACCGCAATATAAAACTGAACAATTGTAAACAAGAATAAGACGCAAAAGCTGAAATAGCAATGATGGTGCAAAACCATTGTTACGATAACATAAAAGACCTATACGACAGCAATGTTTAAAAAAAAAGAGTTATGCTAAATAAGTCCTAAACCAATAATCCCCCACTAAGTCCTATTTTCTTACTGTCTTTAATTCTTTATTGTACACAAAAACGATCCATAGTAGGTACACAGTGATTTGATAATTTATAATTCATGTACAAAGGCAAGCATAACTTAATAATGAGTTTTCTCAAAGCAAACATTTAAGCGATAGAGAGAAATCATATTCGAGGGGAGGATCCAACAAGACGAATAATTCTTTCAATTATTCAGTGCGAAAACTTATTCTAAATTCAAACTTGCGGATATGTAGCTGTTTACAAGCGCGGTTACGCCACTAGTTTCGTCCGAATCGTAAATATTAAAATTAATATCTTAGCGGAGTGACACGCTATTTGATTTAGATTTTACGACAAATCGGGATCAGGCGCTAGTCAAATGTCAGACTTATTTAAAGTGTGGACGTCTGTCATTACAGCGTGTTTACATGTGGCCTGACTTTAGTTGGGCTGGTCATATATTTTAATAGGAGACATAACTATTTAAATGATCCATATCAAAGGCTGTCGCGTAAATCTCTCGTTGTCCGCTGGTTCGTGAAGGCATTAAACTTTTAAAAACATTTATGTTTGAATGAAGTAGTTTTCTTATATTTGTTATTGAATATTAACTGTGACATTCTCCTACAAATATCGTAGGAAAACTTCGCAGAAAACCTACGGTATTTCAAATATGATAGTTTAAAGCTCATTAAGGTCACGGTACGCGGGCAAAAGCTCGATCCTAGAACTTCATTACGCAGAAAACGTAAAACACGCTTAAATTACAGCACATAAAGAGTAGAAAAAAAATATTTAGTCAAAGGTACGCTCTGCCTGCGCTCACTTGTAACTTGACTACCTGAAAAGGCAGACAGAAAGGTAAGCTTTTGAAAAAAATATTAAACAAGGTCGTTTGTTAAAAAGTTAAATAACCTTAGTCCTCTGGGGATGTTTCTAGCAGTTTATTTACTTTAAGAGTATATTTTGCGTTGAGGAATAATTTACGATCCGTAGTTGACAGGAAATAATATAAGTGAGCTTTTTCAAGCTTTTTAGTTCCGAAAATTAGTATTAAATCAACATGCGATCGAATGAGGCAACAGTTATAATAATGGCTCGTAGTTTGGTAGAACCAAACTTCAGACCAATCGATAAAGCTTTTCAGCGGTATAATACTGAAGACTATTTCAGCGAAAGCGTTGCGTCTTGCTTCACCAACACAAAGACGAGTCCAACAGTATGTTTCGCCAACTTTTTCAGTTAACCCTGAAAGATTTTCTTTTCTGTTTTCATTGTCACTCTGTCGCAGCTAGCTCATAAGGTCATCTAGTCTAGCGTTTGTCAAACCGCGTAGTTCTACGTTCTCAATATTCTCTGGTTGTCTGACACCATTATGTCAAAGCTTACTTGTCACAGAATTCGGGCAACTCCACTATTAATAGGACATGTAACAACTGTATGATTTATTAACTAAACAGCGGTTCCAGCAGTTAAATATTATTCGACTTTTGTTTCAGATTTCAGTTATTCAATAAAATATTTGAAATTGAATTGAAATTTTGTTAGCAGATAAGAGTGCTAAACCGGAATTAATAAAATAAAAAAAATAAAGTACGCAAAAAAATAAAGACAAAATACAAGTAAGTAGGTAGTATTACTATAGAACTATAAACAGTAGGTCCTCCGATAAAACGATAATATTAAAAGCTAAAAAAGTTCCACATTTTTATCTGGATCACGAAAATTTTGCTTCACTCGGGAAAATCCATGTTATCAAAGAGGAAAACCATTACAATAAAGGGCGGGGAAACAAATATAGTTGAAATGGGCAATCACAACGAACATCCCTCACATAAGGAAAACTAACAAAAAGGCTACGACCAGCCATTACTCAGCTGATATATGCGAGAAAAATAAACATGAAAATATCTCTTAGTCTTGAGGAATCACAAGAGAATGGTTATTAGTCGCACACACGTTAGTAACACACGCACCTTGCGCTGTGCCGGCGTTTTCGTACTTCGATTTGAGCTTAGCGGCCGTCGCACGCGCATCCGAGCGGACGGTGTCGGTGGCGGTGCTCGTGGTGGTGGTGGTCCTGAACGACAGCGTCGTGGAGAACGACGACGAGAACGAGGAGCCGAGCCCCAGACCCAGGGTGGTGCGGTAGCGGCGTCTGTACATAATGCTGATGTGAACGCTGCGGTAGTCCGAACGCGACTGAACGACGAAAGCGCGTGCGCCCCAACCCGGAAAAGCGGCCGCGATTTATTATAGTACGAGAAAGTCGCTCCCAGACGCGTAGACGCACGGGAGTTAACAGTGCCGGCGCTGTCCGTCGAGGGTAGGCAGAAATAGCGCGGTGATAGCTCAATAACATGACAAGTGATGCCCCTGTCGGTAGCACTGTTCATAATGCCTGAGGTGAACAAACTATTTCAATAGTTTTGCGCCAAACATGCCAGAAATATCTCGCGTGATGACGCCAAAATAGTGGATGTTTATCAATGTTGTATTGAAATCGCGATCCTGAATGCAGACGGGATTCAGTTATAATGAGAAGATCGTATACAACAATAGGAAAATGAGAAAACTATTTTTCCCGACTACGGAAAGGCCAAAGGAGGGTTATAATTTTGACCAGCTATGTATGTATGTGTATGAGTATGTTCATCTGTTCCCTCATAGCTACAAATCTACTTATCGGAATTCGACATATTATAAGATATCGTTAGATCCGTCTTTATCATCCGCTGAACATAGGCTACGTGACGTGTCACACAATTTAATATGGCCCCCTCTAGTGGATAAAAAGTAATGTGTTAAAAAATAAAAATGGAGATAAATATGCCGTGTTTGGTATCATTTGAAAGCGCTTTTCTAGTATATTTCCAAAATATTGCTCAAATTTAAAGTGATGCCCTCTAGCAGATAATGTATCAAAAAAATGATAATATAAATACACCATGTTTGATATAATTTTTAATTACCTGACCAAAACAGGTAAATGTTATCCTTATTTGACTAGTATTTTGACCAAATGGGATCTGTTTAAATAAACTGCGTAAACATGTAGGTAAGTATTATTGATTAATAATAATGACATACAACTTTTTAAAAAGATAATAATTTTGATATTATTTTATAAATTAACTCATGAATATTGAAATCAGCAAGTCATCATTCTACTCAACAGAAAAATAAATAGACTTAACTAAAATGTTTTAGAAGCAAATGATTAGGCATTTATTATTAGAAAAACTTAAACTATATTTTTTTTATATTTAGTTGTAAATAGTAACATGATATTAATATATACTATAATATATATAATAATTAGCTGACCCGGCAAACATTATTTTGCCATTAAAGAAAAATGTTAAGGGTGGACAACCCTTATCACTAAGGGGTATGAAAAATGTTGTAAGATGTTTGCTGATTCTCAGACCTACTCAATATGCTCACAAAATTTCATGAGAATCGATCAAGCCGTTTCGGAGTAGTACGGGAACGAACATTGTGACACGAGAATTTTATATATTATTATAAGATAACGATAATTTATAATTATGCAAATCGTGAATATGTTAATGATGTTTAGTTAAACAGCCTATCTATGAGAGCAAAGTCAGTAACAGTAACAAAGCATGAATTAACATTCTATTCAACACTTGTAATAATTCTGAAGAGATGTTCCATTAACTTATTCACTACGTAATATTTTCAGATTCCTTGGTCAATGTCAATACAAGTAGGTAAGCAGGGACACATTCTGTTATTTTTGATAGTAATATTGCATTATACCTACTCTTTTTTTTTTAATTGATACAATAGTTTGTATCAATAGTGCTAGACTGCAATCCCATCTGATGGTACGTAGTGATGCAATCGTGGATGGTGAGGTGCACTAGTTTATTAAGAGCCTATTCACTCTAGCCTTGAAGATACCGAAATTATAATCGTACGGGAAGACCACACCAGGTAAATTGTTCCAGTCCCTTGATGTATGCAATATGTCTTACCAAAATCAAACAACAACTTGATTAATCAAATCACTAGGAATATTATTTTATTCATAAAACCTCAAGCGAATGCTGGCGTTCATGCTGTCATTGTCTTTTTATTGTGTCTCTATTTGACGGTTTTTGAAAAGTTAATTTGACTCTATAATGATCAAAACAACATCTCAGATTGTTTGTTCTTCTTCGTCTTTATTCCTTCGTCATTTGTCTAACCTATTTCCAACTGTGTTAGGGTCAAACTCCAGTCTTACCAAATGTAGCTGAACACCAATGATATTTTACATGGAGCTACTGCCTATCTGACCTCCAAGACCCAGTGAGTATCAGATACCCTTGATAATTCAAAGAATTCTCCACCCTACAATAATAACATTATTAATCAATTTGATTTCAGTGCAGTTCTTCCTACAGAAAACACAATCATCAAGTACGATTCATCCTTTTCATACATACTAGTCTTATTCAACCTTCCATTCTGTTGAATGTCAAATATATTGGAAATTAATGTGTATTCTTAACCTTTCAATCGTGGAAATTACAGACACAATAGAAAGACAGTGGGTGCGCGAACATTGGCGTTCGCTTGGGGTTTAATGAATTAATAAGTACTTAGGTACTATTTCCACAATGATAAATGTCTAAAGCAAAAAAGTTTTTTTTTTTTTATAGTGAGATATTTGTCATAGTTAAACATTAAAAAAAATCTCACTATTATAACATAAAATAATTAGCATTAGTTTATTTATATAAAACTAATCACATAAATAATAACTTATAGGAAGAAAATGTTTGTTCATAATAATGGTCATGGTTCATAAAGATGTTCCAAAATTTAAACAAAAAAAAAAAAAACTAAATTTAATAACAGAAAATGTCTTTTGTGTAAGTAGTGTTTAATATTCATTCTCCATATTTCTACACATTTCAAATGTACACAGAACAATTTGTAGACAGAAATAGACCTTATCTATTACAGAGAACTTGTTAATAAGCTGATCAAACAATATTCTACTCATGAAAACATATCATTTATCTCAGAACATGCCACTTGACTAGTTCACTATAGCTCAGTTTGAAACATTACATGATACTGCAGCAAATCTCAATGTATTCAGTGCTGGCACGTAGTGTATCACACCTACTTGTGCACATAATACAACTAATTAGTTATGATTGTGATCGTAAACATTGTTAGTTTTGCAAAGCAGTCATTATCTAGAAAAATAAAAACACTGACGATTACCTAACAGTTGATAACACTGCATGAGTACACATTGAATACTGGTAGAGTGAAAAATGTTATCTGAGAGTACTCACCGTTTATGGACCAGATGTGTGAAGGCAGCGAGTGTGCGGCGTACACCCGGCCCAGCGCCAGCGACGTGCCCGGGCCCGGCCCGGCCTCCTCGTTGGAGCTGGAGTCCGTGTCGGGGCTAGCGGCCGCCGACGCCTCATAGCTTTGCGAGTTGGGCGGTATAGCAATAGCCTCGTGAGACGCGTGCAAGTCTGGCACCGACGACAGGGACCTGGCGCGCTGGCGGTCGTTCGTCACCTGTATCCCCGGTATTGCCCTCAGCAGGCTGAAGCCCGCGCCACCTGACACCACCTCCGAGCTGGAGCTCGTGGAGAATGTCCTCGTGCGCGGACTCTGCCCCCCGTTCGCAGTACTCGCCTTTGCGCCCATCGCGACTCCGTTACGCAAAATTCACACCTGTCACGCACTAAAACCAAGAATCACGACCACACGCTGGAACCGACCACCGCGCCGGCGGAACACATCGTATAACACACAATATTTAGATAACTTTAAGCTAAAAAATTAACACCGTAACGACAAACACAAGTCTGTTGCGAAATTGTAAACAGCCTTTGCATGTGCCCTGCTGCAAAATTTTGACAGGTGTATCTTTTTTATAATCGAGTGAAGTTAGAACGGGTGTTTGCGATATGCGCAACCTTCGTTCAAAAACTAATTTTATGGTTTCAATTTTGTTTTGCTGCAGAATATTCTTGATACCGAGCTAAATAGAAATAAGATCTTTATGATAGCAGGAATTGCTTTCAAACTATCTTTGGATAATTTTTAATAGACTTTAGTTTTTATTTTTTTTATTTTTTTTTAAGTTTCGTTCAACAACAGAAAAATAAATCCATTAATTCCATTAAAATGTATGTGTACAATCGTATATCGTGTACAATTGTATCCTATCTTATAGTATGCGAGTACACAAATATCAGGAGGACAGCTGTATCCTTTTTTTTAATTTATAATTCTAGAACTTGTCACATGATTCACAGGTAAGGATCCAAATTCTCGGGTGCAGTGGCATAGCATAACTACTGAGGGCCCCAGGCAGGCCTCACTTAGGTACGATTCAGACCAACCGGCTCACATCGGGCCCGGGCGGGCGGCATTTTACAACGCGGTAAAGAACATTGAAATGTATCAACAGTAATTTTGTACCTCCGTCGGCATCCCACGACGCGTCGCGACGTTTCGCAGAATGCATTCGGCTGTCGCGACGGCCGACCGGCTCTGACCGGCTCCGAACGGCGCCGTCGTGTCCGTTCTGTCGTGTCTCGTGGAATACGAAGGGAGATTACGGTGCAGCAACTAGCGAATCATTCAAGTTGTATTCTTCAAGCGAGTTTCAAAAATGGATACGGAAGAAAAACTCAGACAATGATTGTTTTTATGACATTAATTCCCGTTAATACAGTGACAAGTTACAGCACTTCTGGACGCTTAGAGAGCGCGATTCCAGCGGACGCTGTCGGTTGGCTGATCCGTTCCAATGCGGCAACGCGAGCCGGTTGGTCTGAATCGTACCTAGTGTCACCTCAGTGTGTTGAAAAATGTCATTTATGTCACCAACTGTAGCTATAGAACTTAGCTTTGCCATCTGTTAATTTGGGATTTTTAAAGCTAGAAGCCTAGAAGACCCTCCTTTGGATAAATTTCTTATAGAGAGAAAATTGCGCAGAATATCGTTTAAAAACGTTTACTTTATTGCATATTATAGCGACATCTATGTCACCAAATAAAAAATTACAAAAATCAAAACACATTGCGGTATCAGGAGATCCTGTGCGATTAGAACAATTTAATCATAGAACCGTCCGAAATCAACTATCGGGCAATTGCCTGGACCTGACACAATATCCTCATCTCCTTTCAAACTTGCAGGTGGTGTACGGGACTTTTCACCCTGTTGCAATACCTACTTCCAAACGAAACTAAAGTCCTATTTATTCTATTCTATTTCTAATTGTCAATGTTAAATGTTATGCTATACCAATCCTTATCTACTACGAGTATTTAATCTGTGTGGTTCTTTCCTCAAACGACAACCAGACACTATTCCGCATGGTTCTCAAAATATTTGACCAATGCATGTTTACTGTATGAACTTTAAATAGAGACTTTGACCTCTGAGTTTATTTCGGTGTTTCTTCTCAGAGTAGAAACCCTTTTTTGAAACCAGTCTGTCGAGTCTGCTAGTTGTGAAATACAATGTAATATATTTATTCCCGTAATAATATTTTCGGCTGTCAAAACAAAAGCTTACCTACATTGTGAGGCAATAAGACTTTCGAGGATGATCCACGTGACTGCACCCCATGAGTCATGGTCTGTCGAATATGACAGACCTTGACTAAACCATGGTTCAACACTTCAACCTGTAGGTTGAACCATGATTAGATTAGGTACAATCTATCCTGTGAACATTACTTAAATGATCATCTCTCTTGAAAATTGTTTTTCAACACACGCCTACCGCTTTTAGACACACGATTTACTGTATTTTTGCACTTGTGAGCTAAAGTGTCACACCAGCGAGCCCCACCACAATTTATTTACTTTTATAGTATCAGGCTAGTATCCAATCTGCCCCTGAGTCGCTGAGAAGCCCTCGTTTATTTATGTCTTCGGATGTTTAAAATATGTTGTTTGATACACGTGAAAATTACCCACTGCAGCACTCGGCTCCATAACACCCTCGCCTACAGCGTGGGCGAGTTCTGCCTTGTAGGCATCAAAAAGTACTATTTCTTCCTATTTTGTTGCGGATTCAATTTAACATTACTAAGCACGCATAGGTACACCATAATAAATTGGACAAGTGTCGTCAAACCTGTATTTAAAGGATTTTTTTTTTAAGTTTATATTTTTATAGAAACCATTTACAAATATATTTTTTCAAGGAACCCTAATCCGATATGTCATCGCTTTGCCTCGTCCACACTGTCAATGTCATACCAAATAATGGCGCATTTCAATTAATTTTGCTCTAGATAAAAAGCATACACTACGCAATGCTCTCACTCTCTCAAATACAGTTTGCATCTAGCTGTCTCTTGTGTTCCCTAGTAAATGCTTCTATTGACAATTAAAAAGACGTGTTGTCAAAATAGTGATCGATGACGAATTAAAAGAAGTGTTTTATTTGCATTTTAGTTAAAAAGTACACAATATTGATAGCGTAAAGTGTAGTAATTAGCAATTACACAGAGATGAATAATCCAGGAATGAATTCGGCGACGGTAAGTACTTTAAATATCTAAATATAACGTCATTTTAATAATGTGTTTGGAAGCAGCGTTTCTATTTAATTTTCATAACATTTCCCTGATTACTGATCATTATCATCGACGTTATAATAAAATCATAGCCTGTTACTGACATTTAGACCTTAGCTGTTTTGATTTGCGAGTAATTACGTAGAGAGAAGTTAATTTGGAGCGATGTATTTTGGAGCTCGATAGCGATAGTGGATGGATAGCGTTGATTTGCTTTGCACGGCTTGAGCTGATGTAGTTTTGTTACCGCGCTACTTACAGCCAGGTGTGCCGCAGGTGCCGCTGCTTGACGACGACACCCTCGCCTTTGGTGAAGAGGATAACGCTACCAAACAGTTTGTGTAAGTTGCCTACTTTACCTTCCATCTGTTGAAACTAAATTACAACATTGTGACATATCTTTTAGATCAAGTATTGATCTAAAAGATATGTGTATGATTATTCTGGCCTACCGTTAGCATTTATACATTACCTACAATGAATGTTTTTGGAACTTTATTTTGCAGTTTCTTGCAAAAATGAGATTGCCTGCACAGTAATTTCAAACTGGAATTGGATCTTGCTCTCCCTATCAGCAAACTGTCTTTTATTTCTAAAACTTTTACAACATTATTGTAGGTACCAATAATGTTGTAAAAGTTGTTGATGTCTACTGAACAGATAATATTCATATAAAACCATGTTTCAAATAATTTCAGGCACCCATACATAGTGTTCTTCCACCTAGTATTCCGGTGCTCAGCCATTGTGGTCTACATGCTCTGCGGCTGGTTCTCCGACTCCTTCATCGCCAGCTTTGTGCTAGTTGTTCTTCTGCTGTCAGCTGACTTCTGGACTGTCAAGAATATAAGTGGTTTGTATTGAATCGGTTTGTATTATAAACTAATAAAATACTCATACGGGAACTTTATTTTTGCTTGAGACTGCAAGAATAATTTATTTGACTATCTTGTATTATCTTGTGGTCTGATTTCCAAACTTAGTCCTTGGTGGATCATTGTGCCATGCCTTGGTGGGCCGTGGCAGTCTTTATTCTTAAGTTAATTATTATGGCATTAAGTCTGCCTTTGTACTTTGTGTTGCATTATATAAATATTTTTTTATGTATTAATTTGTCTCAGGATTCTGGGGTCCTAGATTTTTGGAAGGCCTTTGGAGGGGCTGAAGCTAACTCACAGTGACCCCTTGGACAATTTTTGGAATGTAGTTATTATTAGTTTGCTTTCTCTAATTAGTAAAGAATAATACCAAAAATATTCTTACCACTCAAACCATAGTCATAGTTCCATTATAGTTGCCACAGAATAGTAAGAAATGGAGCAATAATGTGCCAGTGAATGGTGCAATTGAAATCAAACAACTAAGTTTGGCTCATAAGTGTATGAATACAATGTAATTGATAATAAGACTTTATTTAGTCAAAAAATTAGTACATAAACATAAACTTCCTGGTGTTTGACACAGTATAGGCAATGATTATCCGTGCAAATTACATGCATAAAATATTGTGATTAATAGTAGCAAAATATATAAATAAAATATAAGTATCGCCTATTGTACACTTATTTTTATAAATGTAAGGTGTGTAATAAAGAAATAAATAATTATTCATGTTTCCAGGTCGTCTTCTAGTGGGTCTGCGATGGTGGAACTATGTGGATGATGATGGCAAGTCACACTGGGTGTTTGAGACAAAACAGGTAAATGTGAGTGTTATTGATGCTTTTACACTTTTACCATAGATAAGTAAAATTGACAGTTTCAAAAATCTTTCAAAATACGAAAATACTAATTTTAAATTAAATGCTGACTGTATAGACAAAGTGCATTATATGATTTTATTATCATTATTCAATATATTGTTTCCAGAATCGTGTGAACCAGAATGAGAGTCGTCTATTCTGGATGGGTCTGGTCCTGTGTCCCGTCATCTGGTCAACATTCTTCATCTTCTGTTTGTTTGGACTCAAATTCAAATGGATGGTATGATAAATATGTTTATGCTTCATTAACGTTATGCATTTTTCCTTTATGGATGTTTATTCTTCTGTTTAGCTAACAACAGAACATGATATTGTAATTCCTTGCCTGAGAGAACCAAATTAGCAGCAGAAAAACATAATTTTACAAAATATTGCCTTGGATTTCTGATGACTCTTTAAAAAAAAACCCTTGCGCACGATTGGTTATTATTATTACGTAATTGCGCATTTTTACGTAAATCACCAAAAATAAAAAATATTTTTTCTGGTTTTTTACAGGAAAAACAAAGATAAGACATAGACTCCAAAATTTTCGTCTAAAATCATTTTCGTACAAATGTGTGTACAAAACGACAATTAAGCGTTTTTCAAGGTCATTCAAGTTGTACAGGCATATGAACAATCGGCGTTCGAGGGGTACCTACTATGTTTAATGATGCAATCAAACAAATTCGTAGTGTTTCATGATTAAAGTTAATTTTAAACAGTCATAATCAGATAACATAAGACATGAATTAACTTTTACTTATGTTGATGGACTGAAGTGATTATTAATACTGTGTTAATGTTTGGAAATGCTCTATAATTCGTCATCAAACTACCTACCTAACATTATATTGTTCTATAAAAAGATAAAATTGATTGAGTGTACCTAGATATACCACCTATCTAGGTCCTATCTCTGAGAGTATCTTTCACTGATAGACAATTACGATGATGGTTCACTTTTTCTATTGTTGTTAAAAAAATATCTCATTGCGTAAAATGTCTCATTGCAGAATAAGAATCTCCCTCTCGTTCATTTTGGAATGTGAGAAATAGACATAAAAAGCCACCAAATAGAAAAAAAAAGATAGTAAACGAAAATAACTGATGTCTTTTTCCTTTCCAGCTACTAGTCCTTATCGCACTGACCCTGACAGGCGCCAACCTGTATGGCTACATCAAGTGCAAATTCGGCGCCAAGGAGAACCTCAAGTCTGCCACTACGGAGTTCGTAAAGAAGCAGCTGTTCCAGAACGCGACCACCTTCATGTTCACGCAGCCCGCGCCTCCCACTACTGGGAACACAGGAGTCGTGTAGAATTGTACTTTAAATTAAGTAGGGCCGTATATCATGTGTTGAGTACTTCAAACATTCAGTTAGTTGATTTCAACTGAGCACAGTTTATTCACCATTTTTTTTATGTCATCAAGGAATATTAAAATTATTTAAACTCAAAACAATATTCGATACTCGTATTGCGGTCCAAAGTTGGAGATGCTAATTAAATCCGAATTTCTTTGTCCTATTAAAAAGTTTTATCGCCAATCTCAATCATTTAAAATCATAATATCGCCATGTCATGCCGTTCGCACGATTTCGATTATAAATAATTGTTTAGCACACTGCAAGCTCTTCATTTAAAACAACAAAACAGAATTTAAGAAAAAAAAAATTAAAAGTTATAGGTATAAAGCTGATTTTGTTATGTGCAGGCCCTAAGTATTATTCCTATGTTAAATTACTATGTGATGTAGTTTTTTATATTACGTGTATTGTTGGGAGTTCCTTGTTTGTAGTTTTTTTTTTGTAGTAATCAGTACTTCTGTTCAAGCAAATTAAAGTTGCACAATTAACATAATTATTATAATTGATAAGGCTTCATTTCACCACGTCCGGAAAAATCACGGGTTAATACCCGTGAATTTTCCGGGCGCTGAAAATGCCGAATGCCAAAAAATTTTATAGTAAATCTTGCTGAAATTATCTGATAGATAATGCCCATACGGACTTTGTGAAACAGTTTCATAGTTGTTTCGAATTTAAAACGAGTTTAAATTATGTGATTTTAGTCAGTTACTTCTCATTTAATCTTGATGTTACACTTCTATTTGTTTTTGATTTTTACATGGTTATTTATTTCTTTCGTAATATACAAAATATTCATGTTTCACATTAGTAACAGCAATAGTTAAAATCAGAGTGACAATGAACAATTCATTAGTAACAGTTCATTTACTTACTACCTACTCTGTGATTATAACATAATTTTACGGCATATTACAATAATTCACTTTCATGCTTTTTTGTATAGAATAACTTTAAGTTCAGGTAGCATTAAAACAGTGCTTGACACAATTCCCATGACCTGCTGTATTTAGACAAACCAACAAGTTATTCATTATATTGTATTGTATTTTAGTGTTGAATACATACAAATGGCGTTTTATATAAACAATCATATGGTCATAAAGTTTTGCTTGCATTTTTGTTAGAATCGTGTTTCTTGTGAATCTTGAATGTTCGATAAGAAGCAGATGTTACTATGTGAATCACATTTGAATTGTCGTTTGTATAATAAAAAAGAATGCCCGCCGATTTACAGGCTCCAAAATTGTATAAATAAATATTTAAAAATGTAATTCTGTATTTTTCTTCTGAATTTACGAATGTTCTTTGAAAAAATTTTTTATTCTGAACAATATTTTAGCTGTGTAACAGTAATGTCTAACTGTACATTGTTAAAAGCCCGATAGTTTTATTTATATTGTATATAATTATTTTAAGATAATCAATAAATTATATTAAATATATGTTTACAATTATTTATGTATTTCTTTGGTAAAATATTAAAAAACACTGATTCTCCCTAGAAGTGTCGATGAGAGGCATATCCATTAGAAAATAACCACCGATTTAATCATTTGATTCGACTCACTGAAGAAGTTCTTTTATTATTTTAAGTCTGTGTTATTCTACAAGGCCAAGACGGCCTTCCCCGATTCTACTGTTCGCTGAACACGTAGAATAGATTTTGATAAAATTGTTATAAGTATGAAGGAGGATAAATACCAATAAATAAAATAAGACAAAACCTATTTATCTGCTTGCCAAGTAAATACACCTGTGCGTCGTCATATACATTGTTTAGTTGTGTTATATTATACATAGAAGCGAATGCGTTAGCCCTTACAATGTTCTTAATTACTTATTATCTGATAGATAACACAATTTTCTTTGAAAACTGAAACAAAACTTTTAATAACGAATGAAACAAGTAACAAAAATATTGCTCCAGGTGAGGCTCGAACTCACAACCCCGGCATTACTCACACGAAGCACTGTCTTATAAGTACCGTGCGCTAACCAATTGCGCCACTGGAGCTATGAGGAAACAGGCGAAAAACCGGACCTATATCTACGTCACCACCAGAGTCAAGCGATGTACTCTTTTGTGATTATCAAATGTCAAATCAGTCCCTCAATTCACTTTTCGTGGCACTTGTTCGATCTGAAAATTATCGTATTATTTAGCATTAGTTAAAAAATAAGCCACAACATACATTTTGCAGTAAAAATAAAGTAAAATAATTTGACAATTGCAAAATTCTTTCAAAAATACATAAACAAAATGGAAACGTCATCTGGTTTGTTGTGATAAGTTGAAGACTATTTCCATGGATAATCTCATAACAAGCACGTTATTCAGACTGTTTTAAGGGTTACATTACTGAGTGTTTTGATTAAGTTGTGGTTTGTGCTGTGTTGTGTCTAATGCGCCGACAAAATGAATTGGTTCGACACGTCAGGCCTTACGAGCCTCGCTAAGAATGCGCTGAAAGAAGCACAGAAGACTATAGACAAAGCGCTGGACATCCAGGACGAAAGCGGAGAGGAACCAGAAGAGGAGGTGACCCCGCAGACCAGCGCGAAGTCATCCCCCGGACACAACAGTACGTCACTCAAAGACAACTCGGATTTCTTTTCTTCCTGGGGACTTACAGTCAGTGCGGAAAGTGAACAGAATGCTCCCATCAAAGATCAGCCGGTTGTCACCGAGAGTCCGTCCAAGTCTACGTCTCAAAGCATCTGGGGCTCGTTCGCGGGCTCGTTCTTTGAACAACCTAAAGAAGATGACCCTACAATCGTGAGACCACCAAAAGCTAAGTCTATGAACGTTATTCCTGATACTAATAAATATGGCAGTCATGATGACTTGTTCTCCAAAAGTCAGCTAATAATGTCAGACAGTGATGCATTAGATCACAGAATCACAAAATCTTTGAAAGATGAACTCCCAAAAGCTGAAGTGCGACGTGATTCAGCCAAGTCACACAGATTGTCTCTTGTGTCTAGTAGGAATAGTTCTGACTCAGTAGAAGTGTTATCACAGAGTTTGAAAACAACTCCTGACTCTGAAGCATCTGTTCATTCCATATCTCACAGCAGTAGTACTGGCCAGAAACATAACTCGGATTCAGTAGAAATATTACCTGATAGCCTGGTGAGTCCTAGCTCCATAGAGTGCCTTGGTTTTGATAGTTATTCTAGTGATAAAAACAGCAGCTCATCCTCTCTTTGCCAGTCCCCTGGAGACCTCAGTGATAAGAAGTCCACTCCCATTGGTGATAAGACTGAGAAAGTAGAAACTGCTGACAGTGTCAGTTTAGTGGCAGATGATGACGAAGACACTATGTCATACAACTCCATATCAGAATGTACGGCACCCACTGTGTTGGATACTGATGACAAGTCTGTGAGCCCCTTTCCTAAGCTAGTCAAAGCCGATACAGGAAGAAAAGTAATTGAGAAAGAATTCATACATTTGGAACAGGCCATCTTACCACAGAGAATGCAAATCAGCGAGAACTCATCAAATGATGGCTCTTGGTCAGATAGAACTCTGAATGCTGACAATGACAGTATTAACTTGGACATAACTGTTGAAGAACAGAAGAAGGAGCAGGAAGATGTTCTAATTGATAAACTGAGCGACTCATCATCCTTCTACAATGTCAATGTTTCTAATGACATGCTGCGATCTGAAAGTTCTGCCTTTGTCAATGTAGAGAAGCAGCAATGTAATGAATCTAGTAGTAGCTCTTCTCAGAAAGACGGCAGCATTAAAGAACGAACATCTCCAATAAGTTCCGATAGCAAAAGTGATTTAGTCAAGATAGGATCTGACCGGACTTCAGGTCACACATCTGGGGATGAGTTAGAAACTGCAACTTCTTCAGATATTGAGATAATTCCTAGTCCTAATGGGGATGGTCATGGGTTTAGGAACAGTCCAGCTAAGTATGCCTTCAAACAGTCAAAGTTTGATGGTACAACGTCACCAAACCTTGTTGACTTAGTTCTAGGAAAGTCATTAGCCACTAAGATACGGGGGCACAACCGAGAGCTATCAGAAGCATCTGTACAGAGCAACACAAGTGATGAGAGCCAGGGTTCCGAGAACGAGAGGTTGATGAGGAGGCTAAGTGAAATGGCAGAGCTTCTTGAAGCAAGAGAGAATAGACTATTGGAAATGAGTAGGAATAATGCGGACCTGGCAGAGAATAATGCAGACCTGAAGAGTCAGGTGGAGTCATTGATATTGAAGCACGAGGGAGGCGATATTAATACCATCACAGAAGATTACACACAGAGGATGTCAGCTTTAGAGAAGAAGTTCCAGCAAGCTATCAGAGAAAAGGTATGAATGTATATTATAATACTTCTTAGGATTGTTAAATTAGAACCTTTGACTTTTAGCATTTTAGTTAGCCTTAACCTTTCAATTGTGATAATTGCAGACACAATTGAAAGACAATAGGTGCGCGAACGCCGGCGTTCGCTTGGGGTTTAATGAATTAATATTTATTTAATGATTTGATTGGTATTGCTAAGATAAAAGGTTTCAAGATTTACAATATTGAATTATAAAGATTTCATAAAATTATGTAAATCATATAAACCCAGATTTGTAGTACATAATTTTTGTACCATAAAACCATAAACCTGTTACCTCAGATTTTTTTTTGTTTACAAATAATAATGTCACAGTCAGCTGCACTTCAATGTTTGACCTTGCAAGTGTTTTAATTTCGTACTAGTTTTCGTATTGACATCTTTTTGATAGTTATTCTTGATAAATATTTCCACAGGATCAGCTAAGAAAGCAAGTAGACGCCTTCAAATCGGAGTCTTCCGCGCGCAAAAACTCGTCAGAACTAGAGAATGCTCTCAAAGAGAAGGACGATGTGATCGCCCAGCTGCAGGAGGAAGGCGAGAAGTTGGCGCGCCAGCAGCTGCAGCAGTCCAATATCATCAAGAAGCTGAGGAGCAAGGACAAGGATAATGAACAGGTCATTAAGGGCTTGAGGTGAGGCAGCTTGAACTGGCTATAAAGATTTTCTTGCCGTGGCAATACTGGTTAATTAAGATGCAATAAAGGACAATTTATTATTATTATATGGACCTTACACAATGTGGGATGTCCATGTTACTGCACCACAAAACATTCTTATTATAATGCCTGCTAAGGGGCAAATGAGATCCTAACTAATATTATAAATGTGAAAGTGTGGATGTTTGGATGTTTGTTACTTAATCACGCAAAAACGGCTAAACGGATTTAGATGAAATTTGGCATGAGTATAGCCTTTGACATGGAAAAGAACATAGGCTACCTTTTATCCCGATTCCTTAAGTGGCTAATGCCACGCGGGCGAAGCCGCGGGCAGAAGCAAGTATTTTTATAAACATTTAAATTACAAATTAAAGTGGAGATGCATTTGATGTAGAAGGCTTACACACCTGCATCTTTTAGCTAATACAAGTAGTTTTTTTTTTGCCAATGTATGTGTCTCTGTTCTATTGGCATAACATTGCTCCCTGTTTCAGAGATAAAATAGCAGAGCAAACAACAGAACTAGACAGATTGAAGCGGTCTATAGCTGCTAAGGAGGAAGTGGAAGTGAGCCAGATTGAAGCAGTCTACAGGCTTACCACTGCTAACAAGAAACTTGAGACTGAACTTATGGAGGTAAATACTCTTGTATACTTCATGAACAGAAGATTTTGATCTAATCGTTTCATGAACAAGGTACAAGGCTAAGAGCTAAGGCTAGAGAGCCTTGTTCCATGGACTGATAAGAGAGCCACCAGTCTACCTTTTGTCAGATCATCGTCGTCTTCCTGTTCATTTTTCTTTGACCTCCCTCTACATTCATCCACACATAATATTAAACATACATACATGTTCGCTTATACAACTCCTTTAGTAACATGCATTTCCCTTCTCTTCACAACTATGACTGTACCACACACAGGCAAAAAATTCTCCTTCAACATTTCAGTCACACTTTAAAATTTCCTCTAATTTTTCATAGCATGTGTCTTTTTCATAGCAAAATTTTGTCAAATAGACAATAGAGCGAGAACTACATATGACCAATGCACAAGTGGGCCAGTATGTAGAGTCGCGTCGCGGTCGATGTTGGTATAAGATATTTATGTATGTATGTATGTATTGATTTATTATATTTATGTTCAATGCTGAGGCCCTCAAAGCCGCCTGACGCCCCTTTTCCTTAAAAAAGAAAATGGGCTAATTGTTGCAAAAAATTACAAAAAACCCTATCCTGTTGGATATATGTCGAGTTACTTCTAACCATGTATAAAAAGTCACTATCAGTTCAAATTAAAATTAAATAAAAATTCAAATTCAAGTCAAACTTTAATAAACTTTTTAGCTAAATGATAGATGGAGAAAGGTTCAATGATAGATGAATATTGGTACTAATCATAAACAGCTATCCATTTTTTGAATTACTGAAATTAATTGTTCACAACAAATGACTATGATAATCTGTGGAAAGTTGTAAAATGTCCATTGTAAACATAAACGCATCTAGTTTGTGTTGCTTATCGCAGCGAGAGCTCTTATCAGTAGCGGAACGCGACACCACTCCAGCGCAGCAGTGCGCTGAACGAATGGATTTCTATGTTGTTTATGTCTAGCGATTTGATGTCGTTATTATGAGCAATAAAAATAGCAGGGAAATAATTAGTCTGCAACTCTGCATTATCTATGGGCAGATAAATGCTTTTCCTTCAGGCAATTCTTTCATTTACACATCTTGGGACTTGTTAGTAAACTTTGCTGGTCGATTTTATAGAAAGGATTGTATAATTATATCTACTTACGACTGTATTCCAATTGAAAAATTCATTACTATACCTACTAGCTGATGTTTTTGCAAAACTGTGTAATTAACCCATTGTAGCTATGCCAACACAATAAAAATTCCATTATACAGGCACAATGGAATTATAATTATCTGTTACGTTATCATTATAACAGACTTATGAATGTTTTTATCATTTTAAACAGACAAAAAGCCAGCTAGACGATACGATACACAAACTCGAAGGTAGCCGGGCCTCCCTCGAGGGGGCTCGTCGGGAACTGACCGACTTACAGCGAACGAGCGCTGACCTGGCGAGGAGGAGCGCCAACCATGAGCAGGCGCGGGACAACCAGAGGAGGGCTGATGAAGAGGTGCAGAGGCTCAGGGCTGAGCTGCAGCAGCTTAGGGTTGAGATGGTCAACGGTTAGTAACGTTTCATGTCTGTTTTCGCAAGGGTGGACAAAAATAAATTTTAGTAGTGCTCACATTTCATATCAGAGCTAACGGTAAGTTTTATTTGAGGCAGTCAACTTATCTTGTGTATCTTGTGTGGTTTAAAACAACCTGTAACTTTTTAGAGGAAAAAAAATGGGTATCCCGTGAGGAAGCCCTCCGAAGAGAACTTCACGAGGCTCGGGAAGCCTGCTCGGCGCTAGAGAGCAGCGAGAGCTCCGGCGCTGCCGGCGACAGCGGCGCGGCCTGCGTGCTGGCGCAGCTCGCGCAGCTGCAGCGCGCCGCGCTGGAGCGGGACCACGCGCACGCGCATGCGCTGCGCCAGAGGGCGATGCAGCTGGGTGAGGCATTCTCGAATACATTTTACCCGTTACAGTTAGCCAATAGCAGTCTTTACACATTCGTTCAATCGCGCGTGATTTGAAAAAGAAAAGCATTTAAGATGTTGAAGAAGAATGGAAAGCGAAAGATCTGGTACGAATTCTTTCAGCACGCAGCCGTGTACGATCTTAAGCATTCACAATATTGTTTAAAGAGGGTCTATGTCTATGTCTGAGTACGGTTTCCGCACTTAGTCCTATGCGGACGCACGTGGGCCATAGCGGCCTTAACCTTGGGGAGGTGGGCTTATTCCTACTAGCCCACCACTCTTCAAAAACAGATTAGGCTTTTCAGGTTTTTCAGGACATCTATAAGGGAATACGGGGATCCTAACGTTCGTGTGCGTATTTCAGTGACACCAGTGCAGTTTAGGAGCACATGCGCAATTGTCTCCTCCCCCTCCGAGCATGTTCTGCACAGGAGACTGTTTGTGATACGTATTGTGTGCAGGTGCTTATTCAATGTGCAGTGTCCGGTGATGGTCCCCGTCACCAGGCGCAGGCCGCCTCTATTCAATCTTATAAGTTTTTTGGTGAGGGCTTTATTGAGGTGTGGCAGGGCCTCCTTACCCTGCCTGCATTCTGGTGTCGAGGATCACCAGCGCTCGCTTGTATATGTGAGTGTTGACGTAGCCAACCAAGAACTTGTATAATTCTCTTTTTTCTTTTTGTCTAGGGATTGTAGGACTGAGGCACTATCGGAGAGTATCCTAATATTTTAAGTTTAAAGAGTGTAATGGTACCCTTGTAGATGTAAAGATACACGGAATATAATCGTTATAAGGTTTGGATATACTGCAATCCAAAACAACCTAGTCACTGGTATCGTGCAATAAAGAATTTGCATTTCAGCTGGACTATAATTTTCCTTGTATATCATTTGTTTGGGACAACAATTATACTATACTAATTAGTTTTTAAGTTAAATTATGCGCAATTGTAGTGACTTTTAGCGAAATCATTTCTTGTTTAGAAGCCTTTCAGTATGTCTTATCAGTTCATCTGAAAACTTGTGTCTCAATCGTCCACTAACGACATGTCCCCTCGGCAGCGGAAGTGGAACGCTCGCTGGTGTCGGCGGTGGAGCGCGAGCGCGTGTCGCGCGAGGAGTGCGCGGCGCTCACGGCGCGCGCCGCCCACCTGGACGCCGCGCTGCTCGCCGCCACGCAACGCCTCCAGCAGCTCATGCAGCTGGACAACGAGCGCGTCACGACCGTGCAACGGTTACAGGATGAACTGGCAGTGTAAGTAACGACGACATCAAAACTGCATGCCGTTATGTGGTCAAGCTAAGTTGACAGAATGTTGTGGTAGTAACATGAGTCACAGCCGCCTGACTATTTTCATTTTGACCGTTTTCTGTCAATTTTTGGTGCATGGTAGCACCTTTTCCAATATCAATGAAACTTTGGGAGACTGAACCAATCAAAACTTTTCTTGTAAAAAAATGGCTGCCTAGTGCCCAGGAAAACGATTTCGTTTCCACATCAATTTCTAAATCTCTTATTCTTATCCTATTATTTTTCGATTCGACAGTAAGACTCAAGAATTAGAAACAATTCGAACCGAGCATAAAAATCAAATATCTGAGCTTCATCAGCGGCTAAGCGATGTTGAGCAACAATTGAACGCTGAGAAGAACGCACTCGACACGGAGAAGAAGAGGAATGCCATTTTACAGGTAGGACTGGTGCAATTAAAATATTGAAAAGCAAAAGTAGATCGGTAGATGCGTTACCATCTTAACATGCCGTGATTCCTTTATGTCTTGAATGCACGTTAAGCCTTGGCTAACGTTTCTAGGTCTTTGAAAGCCCCCACGGATAGGTCTGGTTTGACTAGATCTCGACTCTAATTTAGTTGGGTAAAAGGCCATACAGATTGATTCATTTTATATGAATATTTAAAATTACACTTTAGCAGCACGAAAATACAGTTGAGATTAGTATAACGTAATTGTTTATGTTTCAGGAGCAAGTATCGTCGCGTGGAGACCTGTCCCCGCCGCACTCCGTGGCGTCCGACTCGTTGTCCGCCTCGCTGTGGCACTCGGTCAGTATGTGCGCTGTCTGCACACTGCACACGTTACACCTTACGCACGCTGCGGAATAGTCACCACCGGCTTTCTACATTAATATATTAATAACATGGAAAGTTGTATTCGAGCCAAATTAAATTTGTATGTTGATCAATTGAAAAACTATATGGAATCAAATTAAAATATACCATACAATATCGTTTATACTAAAACATTTATTGGGAACAAAAAACAAACGGTGATAGTATTTCATTCATTGACCTTCATCAAAAGCTTTACTACAATTCATAACCTGTATACATACCCATATTGTATGTTCGCTATGCTGATGTAGCTACAACGTGTTACAGGAAGAAGGTTGCGCGACTCCCACGGCGTCGTCGGCCATGTGCGTGGAGGAGACGCTGGCGCAGCTGACGCGGCGCGACGGAGAGCTGCGCGCGCTGGCGCTGCAGCGGGACGCGCTGCTCGCCGAGCGCGGCGCGCTCACGCACCACCTCGCCAGGCTGCAGGCCGCGCTCGACGAGATGCAGGTCACCATCGAGCCCTTGTCATATCTAATCATTTGTAGCCAAATTTATGCAGCCACATAGAAACTAAAAGTACAAAATACTGCATCGCGGTATCAAGATTTTCCTCGCAATTAGACAACAATCAGAAATCAACTATCGGTCAGTTGTCCAGATCAGACATAACACTGGAGGTTTGCAGGACTTTATACTTTACACTGCCTGTTCCGCATACCTTTAAAATCTGAGGACCCGGACATGATATTTATTTGCCAGGAATGGATATGTATGTGAAGCTGTTCTTCCTTGGGTCTCCTTAGTTCATGCTCGTGGATCCCGAGTTGGGAATTCTCAGTCGAAGTTTGAGTCTCTAGGAAAAATCTTCAAATATCTGGGAGTCTTTTCAAGTCTGAAGTAAATAGGTTATTTTTAGGCTAATGAACACTAAATGCTTCTTACTTGTCGCTGGCGATACTATGGTGGGCAACTATCAACCTACGTAATGACATTTTAAACTGATCTTGGAATTCTCGTTTCCAGACAGTACGCGAGCAGTACGACGCGCTGCTGCAGATGTACGGCGAGAAGGAGGAGCAGATGGCGGAGCTGCGGCTGGACCTGCAGGACGTGACGCAGCTGTACAAGGCGCAGCTCGACGAGCTCATCGCGCTCAAGCAGGCCGCCAAGCGATAGCACCCCGCCTGTCTACGCCTGTGCCGCGGCCCGCACAGGTGGGACCTCTGACTACTTCAAATACACTCAAAAGAATAGAATAAAATTACTTTTATTCGGGACAGACACAGCACAACGGTTACAAATACAATCACAAAGGAAAAAATAACAAAAGTATAGTGTGCCGAGCGTGCCTACACCGAAAAGGTGACCAACACAACATTAGCAGGCCGTCAAAAAATACTAAAAAACAAATGGGATTGATGTATCTAATCTTATAGTAACAACAGTTACCAGCAGAAATCGAGATATTGAAGCCGAGAAACGGCTCAGATTATGTTACAATAACAGGGGTGAATGATGACAAAGGGATCTGTTTAATATCACTTTTGTTACTGACTATTGATCCCACATCAAATGGTGATAAAGATGTATAGAAAAAGGATTAACCCTCATGGGTTAAACTTACACACGGCGGTTTACTTTTGAGAATACAATTCGCAAAATTCTTACACAAAGCGATATTGGTTGCCGTCTCAACGTATTCGTGATTGATTGATAATGAATTGAAGCACATGCCATTAAAATTTTCAGCACGTTTCAGTCAATTCAGAAGCTTTTGCTTAGACCTTGAAACATTTATGTAGGTCTGGGTAATTGCTTCCAGAAAACATCGTGCACAATACTGTATATTGCTAAAGCACTTAAATGTCGCTTCGTTTGAAAACACCAACGATTATCATGGAGAATGTATAGTATGAAGAATGTATATCATGAGGTTGAAATATGTTTGCTTTTTACAGTTAACATATATGGCATATCAATAAACAATAAAATTCAGTTGTGCAAATAATATTGTCAACAATAAATTGCACAAGTCTTTGTTGCCTTGTGCAAATGTGGTTTCAAACAGTTTGAACACGATCATGAATCTTGTGTCGCCAAGGAATGTAAGCGTCGATATCATTAGGATATCAAAATTTATAACAACTCAGTGTATTTCAATAGCATTTAATTCGTTGTCGACCAGTGATTACTGTCATGAAACTTTTGATCGCCACGTCAAAAAAAAAAGTGTGCCCTCGGCGCCAAGTAACGATTTCTTTCTTTAATCTGTCACGTAGTCATGACCGTGGCGTGTGGGACACATTTTGCTTTTCAAGTATTTAAGACTGGCGGTCAAAAGGTTTAAGATTTAGGGCTGATTATTCAATACAGTTAGTCAGATAACTTTTATCTGAACAATAAATGTGGCGGATATAATATCACCGTTTTATCTTAGAACAAGTTTTGTGACTAGTCGGTATTCAAAAATCGGTCTTCAAATAAAAGTATTTTAATCTATAATAATTTTATCTAAACATGGCGCTAAAATATAACAGCAACTTATCTCACTAAATAAGTAGTAGTAATAATGGTTGACTATAGATGCCGCTATTATACATAGGTTTCTAGTATCTACTGAATTTATATAGAAGTTATTACTTCGCCATCGCGAAGTTTTTTATAGATATTGTTTGCTTCCGTCTTGAATATTTATAACAAATTTGGCCAAACGATGAACGTTCCTTTATATTTCGATCTTGTCATATTATTATAATTGTCAACTAAATGCTCTATTATTAAATATTCTAAAAGTATATTATTATTGAAATTGTATAACATGAGTTTATTATTGCACATAGATGTAATTATTATTGTGTACAGTTTAGTATAGTTTTAAATTCTTCGTGGCATGTTGAACTGTGTGGGGGGATATGCAATTAGGAAGACAAACAAATATATGTACTTACAAAACCATCATTGTAATAGTCAATTTTCAAAAATACTCGTTCAAGAACTTATTCGGATATTAGTTACTCAAAAAGGCACGTAATGGTTTTGAAATCCATCATTACACTTATACATACTCAATAAGTCATATTTACAATACTCAAGAAGTTCTTCCAAAAATCTTCAAGTAAAGTTACTTGTCACGGCAGCCGCGATGTAAATATCAGTATTTGTTTGTCTTCCTACATTGTGCGAGCATTTGTGTTTGACTACGAAGTGTGATGTTTACATTTGTTGTTGTTTGTTGAGTGCGCACGAGTAGTTGTGTGGATTGCTTCTTCGACGCGTATCACCGTCGTACTGAGTATTCTTTTAATTCATAGCTATCGGGGATCAAGGGCGTGTTTGTAGATGTACTCTGTGGTGCGTGAAGTACAGTAGACAGACGAACAGTATGAATGGCAATCTGTACTATGCGTTCCAAATAGAAGAGAGAATAGGATAGATTGTCATGTTGTGACGTCACGTCGTACTGTCAATTCGAAGAAATTTTGGCAAAATTGAAGAACTGGATTCTGAATAAACTTTTTTCGTTCATAGTTCGTAAATAAATTAAATTTTCGTAAATAAATTACCTAAATTCTAAATATTTCTTACCTTGATTGGACAGTAAATCGTGACGTCACAACATGGAATCGATCCTATTCTCATTTGGTACGCATTGTATTGATTCTGGCCGGAACATACCTACGAGTTTGTACACCATCACTCCATATATTGTGCAGGCAGAGCACATTGGATAGGATGTCCACCACTTTTGCACTCCAGCCTGGACTAATCTGCGATTTTCCAACTGAGCAGTTTTCCTTGCATCAACCAACCTGTGACTTAAATAATGTAGAAAGTTAGTATTTTAGACTTTAGAGTATTGCAATATTCTGCTGTTATCTTCCTCTCTTCTTAGTCTCTTGTCTTCTTCTTCCGTACTATAGTAGTCCCTTTTATAACTGGTAGGAAGTCATCAAATAACTGTTCTCGTTCTGGTTGCAGCGAAAAGGCGTGCCATACTTTTAATAACTAAAACTCACTAGTGTTCCAAAGCCGCGGTAACTCTTTTTAACATTCCTGCAGCCCTTCCAGTAGTCCCCACACTTATTACTCCGTCACTATGACGTGATATGTTGAAACCTGATGGCTATCTTAAACCAGACTGCTGCGTTGGTTTGTTTGTCGACTGTATTTCACGTAAACTAGATATTAGTAAACTTATTTTATTGCTCATTACCCATCTTATGAAACAGGTTCAAAATATTACAATATTAAAGTACCTTCACTTTTCATCCCACATGTGATTATTGTTATGTAAATAAATATAAACTGCCAATTACACGATTGAGTTTTATTTATTTATTTATGTACACACAAAATACTTAAAAGAAGAGAACAAATACAGATACAAGAGTACAACGGTGCTGCTTATTTATTTTCAATTGATTATTTTGATACTTGGAAGAGTATGACCTAACAAACCTTATTATTGCAGACTAGCTTTTGCCCGCGGCTTCATCCGCGTACATAAAATATATCCCTATATCACTCAGGAATTAAGCAGCTTACTATCGGTTAAAAAATTTAGGAGGATAGCAGGAAAGTACTGGTCCAATTGGACCAGTCCAGAGATTACTTCCTACATACAAAACAAACTTTATATAATATCAGTGTAGATGAAAAACACTGGTAAGAATGTACTGTATGAGTCAATTTATACTAGCGCAGAGTCGAAGCGCATTTCGATGCGTCTATCCAAAACTGAACATAAATTCAACCTAGTTAAGGTTCCTCAGCGTAACGCACACACTACTTCTGAGATTTTAAATCTCTTTGACTGCGCGCCATATCGTCGGCTAGTTGCGGCTGTATTGGCAGAGGTGCAGCATAGGTAGTAGGCACCTACATTTTGCGCGATAATGATTAAGTCCCTATCTAAATTAGGCATAACTTTTGTTTCTGGCTGCTCCTGCGAAATATCTGATAAGGAATTTGGGGAACATTAGAAATCAAACACCATTTGCTACATACACCATTTATTTTAATATGAAGCGATACAATCACACGGTCGATAGATGCATTGTTACGATTTAGACCAAAAACTAAGCGTTACAGGGAAATACATTCAATGAGGGTGATCTACGTGCGTTAGTTTACAGACAACGCAGGGGTACACAACATTCATCGTATTTAACATCCAATATTATATCTATGAACTATTATTTTCTATGAAACAGCGACATCGCTGGAAACAATTCGTTTGCCGCTACGTATTATACTAAAACGCCTTATCTATTGGGCCGTACAACATAATGTTCGACATCTTCATATAGTCCGTCTGGGGAGTGATGCCAATGTGTTGGGGACTCTAACACTTAGTACATTACCTATCGAGTCTCGACTAATAAGACAGTAAAGTTCGTGGCAATCGTGGGCTCTCGAAAGGCTGAAAGCGGTCTAAATCTGGATGGTAGCGGTTAAAGTGTCCAAATGCATCCACGTCACAAGTACACTACGTCCTAGAGACGCACGCACACACACTACGTCGTAGGGACGTGCGAGGTGCGGTGTCACACATGAGCGTGAAGATTATATAGTGCGGTACGCGATATATAATATTATTATATGTTATACTATGTACTCATTACCTGAGGAAAGGATTGTGTACGGGACAAATTTCTGGCAAGTTACACCATGAATTTCTGGAACCAGGAATTTATAAATATTAGATTATTTCTTTTTTTAAGTCATGGTTGTCAACGTTCTTTAACGGTTGAATTATCTGCCGAATGCTATTATATTGCATTTTGGACAAGGACATTTTTTTTTAAATTATACTTATTGTATTCAGAATATAGAACATGCTGACTACAGAAAATATTCTCATTTGAGTTAGATTATTTTGTTGAAAAAAAAAAAATGATTTTAATCATTCATATCCTCCAAAAGGCGTCGACAGTTGCACATGATAATGTTAGATGTTCATTAGCCGAAATAGTTTCTGTATTTTAAACCTTTATAATTATTAAGTCGTCAAATTCTAAAACGATGGACAAAACTTTCAAGTAAGGAAAAGTGATATTCATGTCAATTTTTTACAAGTTGCTTGCATAGTACATACAGTGCCGGATTAAGCCAGCGCGGGGCCTATAGCTAATTCGACCAAGGGGCCCCTGTGTTCCTCTTAAATACTTGTCATTTTTATCTCAATCCCCAATAACCCCGTGGATTTTAAGATTGGGTAAGTGGTGGAAAGTACTGTAATGAGGGAAATCTAAGAGATTGACTATTATATTCAATGAAATAACCAGCTGTATTCCGTTATAGTTTGACTAGATTTTTTTAGTGTTGAATTACAGGATGCGTGGGGTCTGCACTCTTGCTATATTGCTAATCCGCCACTGAGATATACATAATGAGATACTGTGACTTCTTTCACATGGGTACCTACAATTCTACTTGAACATGGTCATGTTAGTCTGCGCCTGAACATTTTTGGCAGTAAGTAGAAATACCTAAGTATATTGTGTTTTTTTTTTTCATCTGGTTACGTGAATTACGATTCAGTACAAATTTGTATAATATAGTCCCATAAATTGTAAGTAAGGCGCCACCTACAAAGGAGTGTAAGTATTGTAAAATGCGCTAACTTACGCACTACGAGCTAATCCCCAGAGCACGGAAAGACCCTAGCGGCCGCTGCTAGAGACGATTTTCTTAGCAATTTCCATACAAATCTGTTTACTTAATATAAACTGGCGGGTCGTGACAAACTTTGATTTTAAAAGGTAAAACGTACGCTCTCACAGCTTGTGCGGCATGAATCTTTTATGTAATGGCGTCTCTAGTAACTACCGGTGGGTCCCTGTGCTGTGAGCTCATCTCTACGGCAATACGTCGCGTGGTTTCAAGAGGGCGGGGCCTGTCAAGCTAATGTAAACCGCTCAAAATGAGGCGCAGATTTTACGTTCAATAACTTCGCAAGGATTTTTTTTTGCGTTAAGTGTGACAAATCACAGCGTGGTGTTATAGCGTAAGGAACGTAACGATGTCTTCGATTCAACTTGAGAGGCGTACCTAAATACAGATGAGTTGCGCTGGTCTGGTCCCGCGTGTAATCATCGTCGCGCTGAGCAGAATTATGTCCAGTGTAGACGGTGACGCCGCGTAGACGCTGCGTATATGCAGCGTTAGTCGTGATTGTATGGAAAATACGTCACAGAAGGGCGTCAGCGTCGGTATTGAACAGCGTCTACGCTCGACTAAAGCGTTCACTAGACCACGTTACATGCGAAGGAAAGCGCGCGTTCATTGCGATATTACGTTGGCACTACAAAATGTGTATTTTCACAAAAAATCGCGTTATTTCGTTAGTAAAAATTGACCTTATGTCAATAGCTCTAGAGCATATTTTATAATACCCAAGTTATGCAAATATTTTTACAAATACATCAAGTGAAGTGCCAGCATTTGATAAAACACACCACAAGGTATGGTCGGCTTCGCCAACGTATCATTACGAGTTGCGACTACACCCCCGACTAATTTAACTATTAATTTGCAAAACAATGTTCTTTGCTTTTCATTTCCGGAAAATGGTTGTCATAGATAATGTATTTGTGGAATGACTTGTAGGAACTTATGTCAGATATTACGAGTCGTAATGATACGTCGAGAATAGTGACCCCGTTATGACGTTTGTTGGCAGTAACAGTGAGTGGATTCAGATTGGCACAGCTCGATAGTGCCTCTTACCTTATTGGCAAGCAGTTGTTTAGTAAGCACATTAACCCATTGGGCACTAAACATAAATTGACGGTGTCTTAGTTACTAAATACATATATTTTTAACCCAATAAAAGCAAAAAAAGGGGTAATAGATTCGCGCCCTTCGCGCAGTACACATGCAATCTTTTACAGCAGTATTTTGTTCGGAATTTAGTTATAATTAATTAATTATTATTTATTTTTAATAATGTTCTATATTTTTGTTTATCTGGTGTACAATAAAGAATATAATAAATAAATATATGTTTTTAGTGGAAATTATAAAACTGTCGATTACTCTTTAGAAAAAAGAAAGAAAGAAGAAAAAGGATTCATTCTGTAACAATACAATGAATGAATTGCGGACTTCAAAAACATAAAAAAATAATAATTTTATGTTGACAGCCGAATTTTTTGTTACTTACTGCTAAGTTTTAACTTATTGTTTTCAACAGCGCAGAATGGGTTAAGCTTACGGAACAATATAAAAGAGTCCACTCTCTGTTACTACTTGGAATGCTGCTTCAAATGTTAATGCTTTAGTAAGAAACATACCGTGTAGGTGGCGCCCAGTTATATTTGTTTACAGAGAAATTATAAAGAGTTTAAGGTGGTTTTACAGGAAATGAGTACAACTAAAATAATGCCTACATTAAGATACATTTATGTGTTAGAATATATCGAAGTTTAGTCATAAATGAGTTACATGAATACGTCAATATGATGAGAGCTATAGTAACGTGCAGAATTTAATGCCATGTATTCAGTTTTCTATGTGAGCGGTCTTTTAAATGGAATATAAATCTAGCTATTATAATACCAATTGATATATGCTGAAACTGCTACAATATTATTGTTCAATGGAACTGTATTCTATACCGCGGTATAGTGCACTACTTCGGATAAAACGACATTCAAATTACATCTAGAGACGAAAAATGAATATATCAGTATATCGATTCCGCACAGTTCGTGTCGTTATTATTATTACTTTTTTTTGTATTTTTATTGGTTTTTATATAAAAGTTTTCATAGATGAGCTACAAATAAATTTTGTACGCCAATAATGTCACATAAATGTTTAAATTCATCGCCTCGACTGGAAGGTGTTGATAGAAACAAACACAGTAATCGCACGGATATCATTAAGAACATTTACTTAAGTTTAGTTGAAAGTAACACCAGGTCGGCATTGTATTCTGTGTAACAGCTATGTTTCTGTAAATATATACTAGATACGTTTATATACTGCGTCATATTTCTGATACGATACAATAACACGTCAACCTCTGGCGACACGTTCGGTGACTCGGAGTCACGTCAGTTGTAGATGGTGCCACGGCCACGGCTCCGCGTGGCGTCACGCTGTCAGCGCCTCGGGGCGTCACGCTGTCAGCGCCTCGGGGCAGGCTGCAGTGCTCGGGCTCGACTGGCCTGAGCCTCGGAGCTTCTACAGCAACCATAATCTAACCCTAATGCTCGGCCCGCTGCGAGCGACGTCACGACGACTGGGCGACCGGACGCGCTGCTACATGCGAACGCGAACAAAAAAGATAAAACTAGTAAAAAAACGTGGTACCGACAGTGAGGTTTAAACTTGTTGTTTCTCGGCGCTTAGCCCTGGCGTGCCTCTTGCGGCTGCGGGCTAGCGGTGCGGGGAGCAACAGCCGAGCGCGGGCCGGCGGTCCGGCCGGCTCACACCCACGCCATCCAGCCCTCGTACATCATGCACAGGTTGTCGCAGCTCACTGCTTCCGATATCATGTGCTCCACCTAAGGACGGACACACTCAAACTCATTTCTGCGGATTAGGCGCATAATGCCACATTCGCAAAATGACATACTGAAGCAAAATGCCACATTAGCAAAATGCCACATTCTCAAAATGTCACATTCTAAAAAAAATATCTAATAATTATCGCATAATGTGCGATTTACGTAAAAAGTAATTATCAAAATTTTCGCCAGGTGGCCGATATAAATATTGTCATTACACTGATGTTATTTACTCTGTGAATAAACTAATTAGTTTTTTATTCCAAATTCGCTCATTTTCAAGGCGTATAGTTCGTTGAACCATCTGGCCGAAATTATGTGAACGCAACTCTCGCACTCGCCTAGGCGGCAGTACGCAAATCTGTGCATTTATTTGTGGCGGAAAAGCTCGGAGAAAGCCCGGAAAGCGCTTTAAATCCATTTTCTCTGCAAGATATTGATTGATTTGATTACATATGCAATGTTCACTTTGAAGAATATTAAACCACCAATTATTGTGTAAAAATGTCGTTTCGAAGGAGTAGGGAAAAGTTGCGAAATTGCTAAATATTTTTTTTCGACAAAAGTATTAATTGCACGAAAAAATCAAATGTTGATATTATTTTTCATGAATCTATAATAAACATATATTTTTTTCAAACCAATTGACCTAGCCGTTACGGAGGAGTAGGCCTCAGAAAATCACTGTTTTATGGCACTTTTCGGGCGCTTGGCCTTTAATAAGTTTTTTTAACTAACTAAAGTATTCAGTGATATATATAATAAATTCAATCAGTATATGATTCAAACAATGTATCTTGCATGCTATACTTGTAATCAAGCAGTTATTAAGTTTTAGCCAGATGGCTTTTCATAAAAACATACTAATATCCAAATAAAAAATTCTGAGTTTGAAGTGACATTTTGGCATTATGCGAAAGTGGCATTTTGCGAAAAGTCATTTTGCGAATGTGGCATTTTGCAAAGATGGCATTTTGCTAATGTGACGTTTTGCGATATGGCATTTTGAGAATATGGCATTTTGAGAATGTGGCATTTTGAGAATGTGGCATTTTGAGAATGTGGCATTTTGAGAATGTGGCATTTTGCGAATGTGGCATTTTGCGTCAATATGTCATTTTGCGAATGTGGCATTGTGCGCCTAATCCATTTCTGCTACTGTCCGACACAAGATGCCATACCACCGACTAGATATCCTCGTATGCTGCTATAAAATCTACAATTTGTAGATACCGTGAGATTGGTTTATTTTGGTAAGGTACTCTCAAAGTATTTTACTATGCGGATGGGGGAGTAGACATCTTTCATTATTTTCTGCAAAAACGGACTATCAGAGCCATCATCAGGTGCTTCAAAACTCCTAATTTGGTTCCCGAGTAACGAGTCAAAATCTTGCAAATTAGCTCTAGAACCTGCGAATTCAAATCACACTATGTACAGATGGCGGCTGCAGAACAGTCGAGCTACTCACTTGGTCGTGCAGCGCGTAGCGCCGCGTGCCGTGCGCGTCGTCGCGGCCCTCCAGCTTCAGCCGCACGCGCTTCCACACGCCCGCGCCCACCGCGTTACGCTCTCCTCCTACAACAAATGTTAATCAACATGTTGCAGACATACTCGTCTACTGTTAATACCTCTATCTATAGTGTATGTGCGTTAAGAAAATAGTGAGTCATCGTTGTCACTCGGCTTAGCTGCGCGCCGTGCAGAGCGTCATCATCATTTCAGCCGAAAGACCTCCACAGTTGGACATAAGCCTCCCTAAGCGTCGCCACAATGACCGGTCCTGTGCGTCTCGCATCTATCCCTGGTCATCCGGGACAGTATATACACACCTCTACTTTGCAGTTACACTGATGAGTCACTACTTTCGGACTAAAGTAACAAGTGACATTAATATCGTTTAATTTTCGATGACATACCATTTAACTAGCAATCCTAACATTGGATTATGCGAAAAGCTGTCAACAGATGGAGTTTAATAAAACACAATCTTTCATTAGCAAGCTTTCTAGCTAACAATCACTGAGATTATCCTCGGACGGACGGACAGACAGACAGATTTGGTGAAAATATGTAGTTGATTACGGTATCGGTACCCTAAAAACAACGAATTATGAATGATGTTACAAAATAAAATTTTTCAAGAAGTTAGAATAGGGTAGGGGGCCTGAGATGTGCATTGCCTAGGGGCCCCGACATGCATAAACCGGCCCTGTTCTAGAGAGCCTCTCGTTTTCCCCTCTCTTACTACGGCAGCACATCGCGCGAACATGAATATCGCAGCCGATTAAATTATCCACTAAACGCAACGTCACGCATACCTTTGATACGCGTAAATGATTTCACGCGTGTCAAAGGTTTGATTTGTAAATGATTTATATCGAGTAATGGACCTGTCAAAATGGATGGATAAAGACCACATTTAAAGATATGATAAGACGCATTGGTAAGTGGCTCATCCCCATATACTGTTTTGAGGTTGTCAGATTCGACGTGTCTTAATATCTGCCCCACCACTTCCAAGCTTCAAATTTTCCCGGAATGCTTTTCGCACAAACATTTCGATCTTACGCGAAGTAAACATCAAGACTAGTCTCTCAATTACTTGTGTGAGTAGAGTGCTAGAGATTTTTTGTCACATAGCCAGGAAAAATGGCCACAACCTTGAACAGCTCATCGTAACTGTCATGAAAATCTGATTGGTCAAGGGGAGAGACTAATTTCTCATCATGAATAGGTCTAGGTCGAATAGGAAGTCGGTCAGGTGTGTGTAGTAAGTGTGCCAGGTGTGACGGCCGCACTCACCGTGCCTGGTGCTGTTGCCCAACTTGACGGCGCTCTGGCGCGTGAGGCGGCGCCCGCTCGCCTCGCGGGGCCAGTTGTTGTGTAGTCTGCAAGTTAATGGCATATTAATCATAACATAATGTCTAGAAATTATCCAGAACTAACCTATAAATAGTTCTTTAAACAGTTCGTTAGAAAACTGACGGTATACAGATACCATCAGTTAGAAAGCTATCATGTTGTAGAAATTGAAATAATTGATTGATTGAATTGATTGTTGTATTGATTGATTGAATTGTTTGACTAGCCTGTTGGTCCAGTGGTTAGTGACCCTGACTACTATACCGGAGGTCGTGGGTTCGATTCCCACCCAGGACAAATGTTTGTGTGGTGAGCATAATCATTTGTTCTGTGTCTGGGTGTAGTTTATCTATAATATGTATGTATTTAGAAATATATAAGTAAGTTTATCAGTTGTCTAGTACCCATAACACAAGCTCTGCTTAGCTTGGGACTAGACGACGTTGTGTGGTAGTTGTGGAATATTATTATTAATTGACCTTTTAAGCATACCCGTGAGGTACACATTTTGATTTTTTTAAATCAACTTGAAAACAAAGGAGGTTCTCAATCCGTATTTTTTTTTTTAGTATATCTAGTAGAAATACAGGTGCGTGTTAAGTTAAGAGATAGTTATCGAGCAGTGGCCGTGTGTTTTATGTGAATTTGTATGAAATAATATAAAAATGTAACTCACTGCAGCAGCTTGTCATGGTGCTCCGGCAGCTTCTTGATGAGGTAGTCGGCGGCGTCGTGCACGCCCCGCACGGCCACCTCGTTGTCGCGCACCGTCATCATGGCTGCTATCTCCTCAGTGATGATCCTCTCGTTCGTCACGAACTCTAAGGCCGGGTTGTAGCTCTGAACAGGAACAGTTCATTAGATTAACCATAAGGTGCTACTGTTGAGCGTGAGGCACGAGGACTTGTAACGTTTTGCAACGTATGGTTGAATTAAGAGTGGGTAGTTTAGTTTGGGGAGTTTGGTGCGTCACTTCGCTCAAGCAAAAAACTTGGAGTTGTCTTTTGTACATTGATATCTAAAAAGTTAATATTTGTGGGAAGGTGCCATCGCCGTGGCGCGCTCCACGGCGGCGGCGGTGGCGTCGTGGAGTTAGTGCTAACAAGAGATTCGTACTAGGTTGACATTGATGAGTATGGCGAGCGGCCCCTTGACGTCCTGCAGCAGGTGCTGGCGGCTGGCGTCGGGGGCGGCGGCGCGCTCCACGGCGGCGGCGGTGGCGTCGTGGAGTTAGTGCTAACAAGAGATTCGTACTAGGTTGACATTGATGAGTATGGCGAGCGGCCCCTTGACGTCCTGCAGCAGGTGCTGGCGGCTGGCGTCGGGGGCGGTGGCGCGCTCCACGGCGGCGGCGGTGGCGTCGTGGAGTTAGTGCTAACAAGAGATTCGTACTAGGTTGACATTGATGAGTATGGCGAGCGGCCCCTTGACGTCCTGCAGCAGGTGCTGGCGGCTGGCGTCGGGGGCGGCGGCGCGCTCCACGGCGGCGGCGGTGGCGTCGTGGAGTTAGTGCTAACAAGAGATTCGTACTAGGTTGACATTGATGAGTATGGCGAGCGGCCCCTTGACGTCCTGCAGCAGGTGCTGGCGGCTGGCGTCGGGGGCGGCGGCGCGCTCCACGGCGGCGGCGGTGGCGTCGTGGAGTTAGTGCTAACAAGAGATTCGTACTAGGTTGACATTGATGAGTATGGCGAGCGGCCCCTTGACGTCCTGCAGCAGGTGCTGGCGGCTGGCGTCGGGGGCGGCGGCGCGCTCCACGGCGGCGGCGGTGGCGTCGTGGAGTTAGTGCTAACAAGAGATTCGTACTAGGTTGACATTGATGAGTATGGCGAGCGGCCCCTTGACGTCCTGCAGCAGGTGCTGGCGGCTGGCGTCGGGGGCGGCGGCGCGCTCCACGGCGGCGGCGGTGGCGTCGTGGAGTTAGTGCTAACAAGAGATTCGTACTAGGTTGACATTGATGAGTATGGCGAGCGGCCCCTTGACGTCCTGCAGCAGGTGCTGGCGGCTGGCGTCGGGGGCGGCGGCGCGCTCCACGGCGGCGGCGGAGGCGTCGTGGAGTTAGTGCTAACAAGAGATTCGTACTAGGTTGACATTGATGAGTATGGCGAGCGGCCCCTTGACGTCCTGCAGCAGGTGCTGGCGGCTGGCGTCGGGGGCGGCGGCGCGCTCCACGGCGGCGGCGGTGGCGTCGTGGAGTTAGTGCTAACAAGAGATTCGTACTAGGTTGACATTGATGAGTATGGCGAGCGGCCCCTTGACGTCCTGCAGCAGGTGCTGGCGGCTGGCGTCGGGGGCGGCGGCGCGCTCCACGGCGGCGGCGGTGGCGTCGTGGAGTTAGTGCTAACAAGAGATTCGTACTAGGTTGACATTGATGAGTATGGCGAGCGGCCCCTTGACGTCCTGCAGCAGGTGCTGGCGGCTGGCGTCGGGGGCGGCGGCGCGCTCCACGGCGGCGGCGGTGGCGTCGTGGAGTTAGTGCTAACAAGAGATTCGTACTAGGTTGACATTGATGAGTATGGCGAGCGGCCCCTTGACGTCCTGCAGCAGGTGCTGGCGGCTGGCGTCGGGGGCGGCGGCGCGCTCCACGGCGGCGCGCACGGCGGCGGTGGCGTCACGGACGCGTTCCTTGCGCGTGTTGGAGTCGGCGCTCAGCGACAAGATCATCTCGCGCAGCAGCGCCGACACGTTGTCAACCTAACGAACAAATGTTCTAATCACTAAATGAAACACCTACACTGCGCAGTTCAAATGAAACATTGCTAACTATTTAAAATTCAAATAGTGCTTGGTGTACAACTGACAAGTCGTAGGAAAAAATAGATCAGAGCAAAAACCATACAGCCGACCATACAAAAACTAGACGCCTAATAAATGGCGACCGATGTCTGTTAACACATATGACTTATAGATCTTTAGAGTGCGTCTACTGAAAGCGTAACCTGGAGTTTTTTTTTTAAATTAAATTGGCAACATTGTTTTGCCGAAAAAATCACGTCAAAGTCTATGGTTGCAATTGTCAGTTTTTGTAAACAGATATTTATTTTTCTATAATAATTGCTTAATTATGGGAAAAACAATAAACAGTAACGTGCGAAAACTGCTACACACTATGGTTAATAAATTCAAACAAAAACAAGAAGGGAAAGAAGGTGTTTTTAATAAAAACCAACAATGTTTATATACGATTTCTGAATTTTTAAGTTAGTATGACGTTATATTCTTGATCCTTGTTGACAAATATTATTAGATATATTTACGATATAATAATATTTTTTTTTCTTATATTTTTAGATAATCTGGCATATTGCGAATTTCGTAATTGACATAAACATCGAACAAAGAAGACTTTTGGTAAATCGACTTAATCAAAAACATGCTAATGAGTAGTAGAATGCATTCAAAAGCGGCTGAGATATAATGAAAGATTTGCCTCAGTCTGTCTGGTAGTGCATCAAAGTCTTCAACTGAAGTTAAAATCGCGAAAGTGAAGTGTTTGAAATTCTAGTTCAAGTTTGAAAGAGACAGCTGTTGAACTTTCTGTGGCTCACGAGTCGAATGAAATGGTAAATAAAGAGTATTATTTGAATATTATGTAGCGACATTTGAAATAACAGATAAAATAAAATAATTTGTAATAATAACTAACATTTTGTGTGTTATTGACCTTTACCATACACCCACCAATAATTAAAGGTAGAACTATACTGCTCACACGTGTGCTACACACGCCGATCTCGGAGCTTCGGTCTCCATACATTTCAAATGGAAAATAGACTGTTAGAGCAACACTTGATCCACGCCACGCCATGCGACGCTACGTCCGCGACGCGGACACATCGGTCCCAGAAATTTTAGAGGAAGGTGGGTGGGACTATCCACGCGTCTGATCGTGGTGGTCAGGCGGAAATGTAAATGGATGGTAAATGAAAAAGCAAGCTTGATCTGTTTTTAATCCTCCGATGAAATCAAAGGCATCACATGTGTTACGCGTTGCGTCGGTGTTGTGTGCACACCTGCCGCACACGTCTGAGACGTCTCACACGTGTGCGTCGGTGTAGTGTAGTTCTAGCTTAAGTCTACACACACCTTTTTGATTAAAATTTAAGTTCCTAAACAACTATTATACAATCGTCATAAATACAAAAAATACTCGAGTATCAAAACTTTTTTCTCCTACTATTTCAATAATACCACATACAAAATTTTTGGTTTTAACCTCCTTTTCTCAGGTCACGCTTTCGTTAGACGGACTCTAATATAAATCGCCACACAAGAATTTCAATTAGAAGAATTTCACACTTCTGTGAGTCGTAAACGCAGAACCTCCGCGCCTCAGCATCAAGCCCCTTGTTTAATACATTGGTATGGCAACATTAGCCAAACTTCAAGTATCCGTGAAGTAAAGTAAAGTAAAATTTATTTGCAAAGATTGTAGGTACAATGATTGGATGGAACAATAATTAAGTGAGCCTTGTACAATCTACCGTATATTAGGCATGCAAATGTTAATGAGGTCGTTAACAATATTCACAGACAATTTTATACACCGCTAAATTTTGATTGTTGTAATCCCGTGGAGGTTCGATCCGGTACATGAAACACTATCGATTTGTAAAGATAAAATTAAAAAATAAAGTACCTTTTTTTTTCAAAATTCGTATTAATTTACTTATGTACGAAATTAATTTCTTTAAGAAAACGTCAGCTGAGCGAGTCCAATGACCTGAAGGTAGTTTGTACGCAAGGCCGACTACCTACGAGTCATTGGACTCGCTCAGCTGACGTTAACGTACGATAACGATTTCTTTCTAAAGTTTTGATTTGTGTAATTTTTAATGATATTGGGTATTTTATTAAAGACTAGTGGGCCCATATTAAAAATACTTTTTTAAGAAAAGCAGTATTACCACTCTCAACATTTAGTAGGTATCTATACTGACTTCTGATAGGCATTTTCGTAGTTTCAGTCAGTACCAAAAAGATTCTTTTAACAAAAAGTGCAACTTCCAAAATATACATGCATGGGAAAGTTAAAAGTTTGAGGGACTTAAACACAGGAAAGCAACTATGCGTCACTTTCATATTGAGTATTGCCCTTATGCAACGCGTATATTAGTATACCTAGAAATTTTGCAACTTTCTCTTGGTCTATATACTACAGTTATCATATTCTATCACTATACTTGGGATTGAAGTGCGTTGGTAAAAATGCATTATGTTTGTTTTTGTAGGTTAGTTACTAAATTCACAATATCCTTAAGCGTAGTATTTTTGTCTTGTTCGTATTTATCTAGGTCTGTACATTTTATTAGAGCGCGCTCTAATAAATTGTACGCGGTATGTAGCGGTACTGTCATCAGCGAACAAAACCATGGGATGTTTAATATGGTGGGGTAGTAAAGATGGTATGATTTTTCAAAATAATATGTAAAACACCGATTATTTTTAAGTTATAAAAGTTATTTAAACCTGTCTCATTCACTAGTGTGCCATAATGGCCTTGGTAGGGCCAATCAGAACACCCATACCTCTTCTAGTTGACCAAATTGTTTTGCTGCATTAAATTAAGTATGAGGTGTTCATAGGTATATGGTCGTTAGATCAAAGCAGCTCGTTTCTTAAAAGAAAGGTTTGCATAATACTTGATTAAATGGCCACTCATATTATCATCTAATATAAGTGCCGTAAATCTGAGCTGTCCGTATGAACAATACTCACGAGGCTGAATAGTCACAGGTTTAAAATGACTTACCCATTGTGTGTCAATGTTTCCTTCTGGATGTAGCATTTCCATGAGCGACTCTTCTACGGGCGATACTTGTAGGGAGTACTTCTGTGCAAGTGTGCACGCCTGGCAAAATAAGACAAAAAAAAAATGATTATCACCATGGGCTTAGTTCTTCCCGATTCAACTGGAAGTAGTAGTATGTTAGAATGTTAAGGGCCAAGCGCCCGAAAAGTGCCATAAAACAGTCATTTTCTGAGGCCTACTCCTCCATAACGGCTAAGTCAATTGGTTTGAAAAAAATATATGTTTATTATAGATTCATGAACAATAATATCAACATTTGATTTTTTCGTGCAATTAATACTTTTGAAAAAACAATGTTGCTATATTTTTAGCAATTAAATTACCTAATATTAGGGAGATAAATCATACCCGCACACGGGCTTCAAAACGCCGACACATAAAAACGCTAGAAGCGGCCACAAAAAAACTAGAAGCGGCCGCAAAAACAGCTGAAGCGCGTCACACGTTGTGTTCGGAGAAGCTTGAAGCCGGCGGCACCGCCGCATACGAGCCACATAAAAAGGCACCCTCAAAAAGAAGCTTGAAGCAGCGTTTTTTGTGGCCTGTGTGTGGGGGACATACTTAAAATTTTGTTGTTTTGTTTGAATAAAGTATACGATGCTTGCCTCCATTTCGATTGTTCTGCAATTCTTTTTAAAAAGTTATGTCACAATTTTTTTTAAAATCTGTTATAACTAGTACTTGACTGCGATCCCGCCTGATGGCAAGCAGTGATGCAATCGTTGATGGTGAGGCGCACTAGTTTATTAAGAGCCTATTCACTATAGCCTTGAAGACACCTAAATTATAATCAGACGGGAAGACCGCAGCAGGCAGACTGTTCCAGTCCTTCGATGTACGTGGTATAAATGACGAGGATATCGTATCTTTCCATTGACAACTTTATTTTATAGTAGAGGATACGGTGAGTGAGGTTTTTTCAAAATGATACGGGGTTTTAATATTGTATGGAAGCCCGGAGGACACGGTGGAGTATACAGTTGAGGTGTGCTCTGCTTGGCCGGAGCGTCGCCGTGCCCTCGTGAGGGCGATTGGCGGCGGCGATTTTTCGCGTCGGGTTTTGGTGTAGGTCATGGTTCGGAGCGAGGAGGAGTGGCAGGTGGCCGCCGACTTCTGCGAAGCAGTAATACTAGCGAAAGAGGAGGTCGATTGCATCAGGCAACGGTGATGCTCCTAGCGCTGCAGTCGTCGCCGAGGCTCTGATTTCGATTTTTGGTTACTGTAGGGCTTGTGGACAGTGAGCAATGGGTAGTTCGCTGTCCGACTGTTCGGTAATTATTCGGACTGAGTTCAAGTTGACGAATGCGCATTGTTTTCGCGCGCTTCAAGGAGTTGACAGCAATAGCAGGGGTTCAGCCGGGTCGAAGTTTACTGGAGCGAGGGTTATCTCGGTATGAAGTTTAAAAGGAATGGGGTGGGTTTTTAGTTAGTAAGAGTTTGCCAGAGAGTGGGGGTTGTCATAGGATGTATTTGTTCACAAAAAAAAAAAAAAAAATTCATGCGGATGCAGTCGCTGGCAGAAGTTTGTTTTTAATAAAATTGATATGTTGTGACATTATATGCTATGTGTAAGAGTAGGGCATCAGTTACCTTTTCCCAGTGATGCAATGCAGTGTGCAGCGAGTGGTGGTGTTTGGCGCGCGTCTTAGTGGGGCGCTGCGTGCTGGCGGCGCGCGCGTGCGCGGCCAGCGCGGCGCCCGCCCCGCACAGCGCGCGCGCGCGGGCGCCGGCCGCCGCCCCGGCACGCGCTAGTCCCACGCCCACGCCGGCCAGCGCTGGGTTGGCGCCGGCACCCCACTTCACTCTGGAATTAACACAACATTCTTAATACAATCTTACCTATTTACAACAATGGAAAATTACCACAAACACAACGGTACGTAAGTACTCTCTTTAAAAAAATATACTAGAACAACACCTCAACATCCTAATCTGTCGCAAATTCTTAACAAATAATATTCAATAAAAAATTAATTTTGTTTCAAGTTTCATATTCAATAGAAAAAAAAACAATGAAGTATACGGTAAAAACCTACCCCACTTAGACAAAACATCGCTGTTTCCTTTTTTTTAAATAAGGAATTTACATCCTCAACTCTTGGACGAAACAAAAAATACTGATAGACTTTTACTGCCTACTTCTGTTCCTACTTTGCCTTTATTCCAAAGCCCCAGGAATCTCTTTCCCCAATAACCTCAATAAATTTCAACCCTTCTAAAGCCCTACGATTGTTAGCAACTCTTTTTCAGACACGCGTAAAACATCAACGACCGGAACTCAGGAAATCGAAATCAGCATCCCAACAGTTGAAGCAAGAGGGCCATTACCTCGTGCGTACAGCAACCTCCTTTGCTAGCATTAATGCTTCGTAAAAGACGTAAAGAGGCGACCACCTATCACTCCTCCTGACTGCGAACCATGGCCCGTACCAAGGCCCGACGCGACCTCGGTGTCCTTGTGTAAACAATCAACAATATGGTACCGAAAAAAATAACCTTTTTCATTAAATCTCTTGAAGAAGTTATCTGCGACTAACTTCCAGAACACCCTCTAAAACCTTATACTGCTGTTATTTAGAACATGTTTATGATCCAGCCTTATGGTTTAAATCGAGGCTATGCTCCTCGAAAGCTATTACTTTAAAATATGATTTTATCGAAAGCCCTCTTAATGTCAATAATAATATTCCACAACTTTCCTAGTCCCAATGTAAACAAAGCTTGTGATATGAATATCAGGCAATTAAATACACATACTGATATATTTCTAAATACATATGTAAATAGATAAATTACACCCACACACAGAACAAAAGTTTGTGTTCTTCACACAAACATTTGTTTTGGGGAATCGAACCCACGAGCAGTCAGGGCCACCAACCACTTAACCAACAGGCCAGTCAAAAGCTAACAAAAAGCATTTTTTTTTCAGCCGTAACATTTCCAGGTCAATATACGATATAGTGTCTGTATTCCATACCTCTGGTGAGCGGAGGTCAGTAATGCGTGTGCCTTGTTGTTGGCGGCGGTGAGGCGCTCCACCGCCGCGGTCAGCTCCCGCGCGCGCCGCGCCAGGGCTGCGCTCGTCTCCTGGTTGCTGCCCAGCACCTGCAAGTTCATAAGAATGCTTACTGAACTCGACTATCTCTACAATTGCAATAGCTTAGGTATTAAGCAGTCGGTAAATATTCCGATTGTTGACCATTTAAAGAGTGTCAGACACGTGTTAACAGTTTCACTTAGATAAAGTATATCGAAAAATAGTATGTTAAGGTGTAAGATTTTTTAGGTAGGAATTCATGCAATTCTTTCTCTCGCTCTTGGGCGGGGCGGGAGGGTGTAAAGTTGTAAGCAGTATGTTATAGTTCACAATCTTTCGACAGTTTACAATTTCGCGAGATAGATTATAATCTAACGGTATTTACAATTTTATAGTGACGAAAACCTAGGTAGATTTCATCATAAAATAACTTAATAAAAAATAACATGAATTGTAGAGTATTGGGACAAGAAATACGGAATATACCTCGGCGTGTAAATGTTTGTGTGCGGCGTGCGTGAGCCTGGCGCGGTGCTGGTGCGCGGCGCGGCGCGCGTGCTCGGCGTGCGCGGCCGCGGCTCGCTGCACGCGCGCGCGCGCCGCCTGCACGCCGCGCGCCAGTGCTGCGCCGCGCTCCAAGCACACCGTGTTGCTGCCCACGCAGCGACGACGCGCTTTCTCGCACAGGGACTCTAGGGGGACGCTCCACGATGCACCTATAAAAAAAGAAATATGATAAGTCACTGTTAATTTTACTGTCGATGAAAATCGAATCACTACTCACCATGACGTCATCGATGGTCTTTAACCGCGACACTCGTTCCAAAACCGCCTTTTTTAAGGCAGCGGACAATAACATTTCCGTAACAGAGATTATCTAAACCTTGTACCCTTTCAGGGAACTTATCGTGGTCCTTGGTAGAAAGCTTTATGGTGCCAACGAAACCAAGGAGTGTTGCCACAACACTGCCTGATCCTGATCTCCTTCCATTCAATTGGATTTAGGAGCTAGTGTTTTGGCCTTAAACTATCTTTTTTCCTTTTAAGGTTTTAAGGCCTTATTTCTTCCATGAATAATGTCAAAGCACTAACCGATCTCCTTCTGTTCCACTTCGGCGTGTAGGTCGAGCCTGGCTCGTCGCAGCAGCAGGCACAGCACGCTGGCGAGCGCCTTGGAGTGCACGCCCAGCACGCAGCGAGACACGTACTCCGCGGTGAACCTGCAACATGTACAAAGTACATACAATGCGTTTACACCCACCGTACCCACAATGTTGCCAGTGTTTACTGCTTAACACACTTTTTTATTCATTGGCTAACGTGTATCGTTGTCTTAATAAGCAGTCTAGCTTTTGGGTTTATATAAAGTCTAATAACAACTTGAACCATCAAAACCACAACATCTAATGGTTGCCTAGCCGAGTCGAAGCCTTCTTGGTTCGCTTCTGAAAGGAAAAGTCGACCTTGGTACGCAAGGCAATGAAGGAACTAGTAGTGGGCTTTAGTCAGTAAAAGTCTGACACGCTCTCCAAGGGCGGGAGATGTCATTAGATGACTTTCCGCCCAAAAACTGGTTCAAGTTGTTATAAAACATCGAGTTTTAAAAAGATATTGTCACAATAGTTACCCAGAGACAATTTTATTTAATGGCAGTTTTTCTAATTCTCGTATTAATTAAATTACATCATTAATATATTCACTGAAAGAACACTAATTGTTCTCAATGGAACATTTTTTGTTATTTTTTTATTTTTGTTGTTTGTTTTTTAAATAAAAAGTAATAAAACAAAACAGTTTTTGGTTGTGAATTGCAACACTTATATTCCAGCAGTAGAAAGAAGGATCAAGGCGCTTATGCGTACTTACGTGTATGTTTGTATGTCTGTACCAAATATATGCAGCAGTTGACTGGGATAGGGAAAATGAAGTGTGCCAATTATATTCTTGTTTATTATCTTACCGTTTGACCGGCTTGCAGAGCGCGGCGTCGTCGAAGAGCGCGGGCGGGCCGCTGCCCTTGAAGGCGCAGGCGGACTGCGCGCACATGGCGAACACCTCGGCCATGACCTGCACGCGCCGCACCAGGAAGATGTCCTCCAGCACGCCGCGCAGCAGGGGGCTCTGTAACGCCGCCTGGGACGACACAACAACATAGGCTCAATTGGAGTTCAAGTTGGCACGTGTTGAAATGTTTGTTCTCGTGGTTGCTGTAAGATCTCCAAAACACTTTACAATAAAATGGAATTGCAAAGAGTCGCAGTGCATTATATTTCACTATGACAAGCAGTACGAAACTAATATAAAAAGCGATATATTTTCGCGAATACTCAAATGTGTCAGCCTCAAGTATCTGATCGTGTGTAAATAAAGTGACATAATACCATAAGGCTTTCACTGCCAGTTAAATATCTGTTGGATCCGGTCATTCAGTATGAAAACAAAAACGAATCGCCAGTGGACCCTGGCCGGTCTTCGATACACAACTACAGTTTGTCGCGCTTTCAGAACCGCGGTAATTAGCTCGCGATGACAGGAACGGCAATGTATGACCGCCTTCGAGTTAGATTGTTGGTGAACTGTACTAGATTCTTATTTCTGTGAACCAATTTGTTATAGTAGTGTGATTATGTAGCTTTAACTGTTTGCATACGCTCAGTGTATGTAACGTCATTTCACTATTGAACCTATCGGCCGGGCACGCACATAGATCTAACCAGATTTCCTTAAAGCAACAGGTAAATACTATATGTCCCGATATAAAACTAAAAACCTTCTCCAGACTCGATCCTCAAGGTCTCCATGACAGTGCCATGGCCAGGTGGCTAGTCAGCTCCAGCGCCCTCAGTTTCACGGCCGCGAAGAGTCCGTTGAATTAAATATGGTTGTTACTCACCGACATGTGCATAGACTCGCTAATGTGGTCGATCTTCCTCCAGGCCGGCGGGATGGGTATGGCCAGGTGGTCGGCCAGCTCGCGGGCCCGGAGCTCCACGGCCGCGAAGAGCCCGTTGAAGCCCATGAGCAGCATGCGGCCGGCCGACTGGCCCTCGGCGTCGGTGGAGGACAGCAGCGCTTCGTAGCGGCCGCGCACCTCGGCGGCCAGGAGGGGGGCAGTGCTGGCTGGGGACTGGGGGGAAAGGAAATGCCTTGATAAATAGCCGTTGTTTTTTTATGAATTTTTATTTATTATTTCGATTAATATACGTGGGCATTTGATATTTCAGTCTTTCGTCTCCATAACTTTTACATTTATCAGGTTGCTTGTTAGTAAAGTTTAAAAAAAAAACACCATTGTTGTCTTAGCAATGGTGTTTGCTTTGTGACGAGACTCAAAATTATTATGGGTGGATTTCTGAATTGAGTTAAGAACGTATTAAGGTCTAGTTATTGCCAAATGACAGGTTTTCAGGTTAAAGTAGAGTTTGAGAAATAGTCAAAGTTCGAATGCTTAAATCAGAAATTTTTGAAGTGCTGAAGCAAAGGCATGAAAACTTACTAAGTATACATATAATAAAAATGGAAGGCCTTTACTTTAGACGTGTCATCTAGACAGTCTGTTGTTTACACTCAAACAAAGATTGCATAATGCAACGCATGGTTTCCAAATCAAAAGATAATTATATTGTTTTGTATAAATGGGTTTTAAAACACCTACTAAACTGTTGACATTAAGGACCATGCAATAGTTGAGGATAATAAAATCTCACCTCCATATCCATAATCAAATATCTAAGATGCAGTTCCAATTGCGTCAGTAACTCATTGAGAGGTACTGGCGAGTTCATGATGACAGCATTCAGTTCACTGATCATTAGCAGCACCGACGGGTCTTCGGAGTGCACCTTCTTCAAAGCTTCAGGTAGTATGATGGTGCTGAAGTTGTAGTTCAGCTGCACCAAGTCAGCCAGCAAAAGATTGGCATTCCTGACGCATTCGACAGCCACGGGCATAGCCGCATCTTCGACAGACGCTGATTGCAAGGGCAGCAGTGATAACAGCTCAACAGCTTGCATAGATAAAGCACTCATATCGTCTAAGAACCACTCTCCTTCGCGAGATGTTAGGTCTACCAAACAGTCTCCAGCGCTTTGGGCACCATTCTCCAGCATCAGATATCGTCTATTCAAGTTACAGAGCATGCCAATCACGACACACTCTAAAGCTGCTCCAGCACCTTCCTCTGCCCTCACCCAGTTGCTAATGTTCGTTTTCGCTTCACGATAAGCCTCTTGAGCCAAAGCTAAGGCATCGGGGCCACCTTCCAAGTTTAACCTTTCTATTGCCTTGGTCAAGTTAGCGTTTGCTTCAGCATTCATGGTTTGTAGTCGATAATTGTAGTTTATGATTTGTTGCGATGTGTCGCCCTTGTTGTTGTCAGCGTTGATCAGGGCGGTCAGTTGGCTAGCCACGTCGCGACATACTTCAGGAGACTTGCTCTCCAGTGCCGCCGCTAAGAATTTCCTGAACATCATCACCCGGTGATACTCTGTGTGGCTCTGAGGGTAGTACTGAGACACTGCTACGTATTGTGATAGGAGCTCCAGGCAGGACCTGACGAGGTGGTGCGTCTGCTTCATGCTCTGATACAGCTCAGTCTCGGCTTGCTCGCACTGCGATATCATGGCACCTTGACCAGCATTGGTGAGGAACTCTTTAATATGTTCAAATATCGGTTGCTCCTCTTCGTCGTTTCCGGAGAACTCTTGCACCCATTCCATGAGTTGTGGGCCGTTGATAGCTTCTGTTGTGTTGGCGAAGTTTTCGATTTGAGTGTCGAAGTCATTAAGAATCTTTACCAGCGCCTTCATGGAGTCCTCCATGGCGTTCTTCGCTTGTTTGTAAGACGTGTATTTCTGAGAGATGGTGAATAACGGATGATTGTTTAGATTCGGTCCGTATGCCTCTATTTCCTTGATGAGAGCCATCTGCTGGTGACAGTCTTGCAGTCTCGTCTCCACTGACTTCAACTCATCATTCTCTTTTAGCCAATTGTTCGCGCACTCTTTGATTTCGGGCAGCACGGCCAAATATTGTTCCCTGAAACAAATATTCGGACATAAATAAACAGTTCACGTTATGAATTTTTAAGCAGGTGTATTGATCGTGTCACATTAATCATTCAGAGGAACCGGGAAGCGCGTTATATTGACGCATCTTTTTGTTTAACATTAAGTTGAACACGGACACAAATTGACATGAAACATTACAGACAGGTGTGATTCGTGAAATGAATATTGAAGAGAAAACAGCGCCACATAGCCTTACTTAGAAGAGTCTGCCCGCTTGGGTTGTGCGTAATAAAACCCCGGAGCCCTAAAACGAAGGCAAAGATGAAAAAGAAGTGGCTTTTCGTCAACAAAAGTGTGCCACGAACTCCCGTGCCATCCCAGAGCTGGAGAATTGATTTGAAGTGATGTGATTTTTTACCAGACCGCTGTAATTCGTGAAATGATTGTATTAAAGAGAAAACAGTGCTTTGGAGCCTTACCGTAGGGGCCCAGCACGACAACTACCCACTGGGACAATTTCTGGAAAAGGAAACCCTGGCCCTAGAATGCAGAGATCTACTGAAGGATACAGATGTGGGTTTATCCAGTAAAAGTCTGACTCGCCTTCCCGTTCCACTCCAGAGCAGGAGAAGTTACTTAATGATTTCCCAACTCAAAAATAGCGTCTTAGAGCATAACTAAGATTGTGTCTTTGGAGAGGGTATTTCTCTATAATGAGTTGTGTGATGTAATAGATGTAATCTCGGAATGATAAATAGTCTCGCAAGTAATTATATATATACGAGGTGTTCGTCTACGTGTTAAGACTAAATCGTACAAGGTCGCGCCCATTCATCAAGGATACTAAGTAATTAAGCTACCCACAAATGGGCACATTAGGAACTACAAAGCGCTTTCGATCCTACGAATTTCTGAAACATTAACGACGAAACTTTAAATTGGTGTGATTTTGTATCTATAGGGATCGTCTTTATACTTTCAATGAATTTGATTTATATTTATTTCGTGACCTATTTAAAAATATTAATTTATGTCGAGGTGTGTGAAACAGTTGAGAAGAATGTATTAATTATTCTGAAGTCATGAAGGGACAGGGTACCTGACTGGAGGACGGTGCTCGACATGTGGGATACTCACGCACCGCAGGTACTGTACCTGCGGTGCGTGAGTATTGATAGTCGTGAGAGCCAGTGCTATAACAGCCAAGAGCCTCGACGAACCCTGAGGATATTGTCATTGGATAGTTGGCCGTAGAAAGTGGTTGTTCTGGACAGCGTGCGTGGCTTTGATTATGTTCCCGATACCAGTGGGCTACTACGTAGCGGGGCTTTGGCTTCTAATATTTTTTTCATAATACCTTACAATTGAAGACACCTATGGATTTTCTCGTCTATACTAATTGTATTTCTCACTCCAGTATCAATTAGTTGACATAATATGTTACTGCCAATGACTTCATAGACATAGTTGTTATTGTAGGCAACCGGGTGAACTAATGTAATAATATTATTTCATCATTAGCACGCTCTGCTATACAAATATTGGACCGTAGCTACATCGGGCGGCCTCGATAATATTGAACGTGCTGGGCTGAAAGAAGCTTTCAGTTCTCCGTTGAGTAATACACTTGAAAATTGACTTCATAAAATTAAATAGGGATGGGAGAAATATCGATATTCGTGTTTTTAATTTAGAAATTTTAGCCCTGGTTTTTTCAGAAAGAGGTTTTGCCTGTTATGGTAGATCCTACTTTGTAAAAGAGTGAGCCTATTTATTGACTTCAAACATCAACCACAAATCCCAACTCCAGGCTGCTAAAAAGAAATTCCGAGTTGAAAACCCAACACCCTTTGAATAGACTCAGAACCGTCTTCTACTTAGCGAAGCACTAGACTGTGACTGTCTACTGTGACCAGTAGACTAAACGAATGTCTAACGAATATTTTCTAGAAATTGAAACTATAATATTTCGGACACATTGTTAAACAATTGCAAACATTACAAAATATTTCATAATATGTAAAATTACAGATAAAATTAATCCTGTAGTAAAGCGAGCTATCCTCATTATCATCATCTTCCTGCCCTTGTCCCGTCTTATTTGGGGTCTAAGCAACACATTTCATACTCTCAAGTGAGCTCTCCTAAAAAAAAAGAAAATCTTTTAAATATGGTTCCGTATATGTAACAAGAATACTTGTAAGATATCCGCATGGCCCATCCCTATCGGCGATATAAATAGTGGCATAGTAAGAGCATGGACGCGGCATCGCGTCAGATAATGTGCAGTATTTATTGGGCACGTAAATCTGCGCCGATGAGCGTCGGCGTCGTATATCGCGGCGTAACAAAGCAACGCGGGCGGCACGGCTCGTTTTCCACACGTATAAATGGACTAGTACTACGTCTTTGTATTGTAGGAGTCTTTATGATTCGATGCTCTTGTGGGAATAAATAGATTGGATAAAGTGGCTTCTTTCGATGAAGGGAACTTTTGATCGTCTTCGTGTTAATACGATGATGCAAATTTCAGGTTGCAGAAGTTTTTGTTGCTGAAATATTTGCAATGAAAATAAGGTGCTATAATTGAACATTATCTTCATCATTTTGGCCAAAAGACTTCCGCTGCTGGACTTAGGCTACCCTTAATTATCGCCACATCGATCGGTTTTGTGCGACTCATGTCCAGCAGACTTCCGCGGCATTTATCAGTGGCTTTTTACCCGAGTGCGCGCCGCAAAGGAGGGTAATGTGTTCATTAACACTGTGTCTTCCGGTATGCGGTCACCACTGCAGAGACTTTCAACTTCATCCACCATTTGTTCTTTGAAGTGCGAACAATGTGCCCCGCCCAATGCCATTTATTAAGTTTGGCGATTCTTCGGTAACTTTAATTGTCCTACTGCTACAACTCCGAGCATAACCCTCTCTGCGTTACCCTTTGAGTGACTTTAAACACGGTCGACGACAATTGACAAGCCATGGTTAGGTAATGAAAAAAAAATCAAATTAATATATGTTTTTTTTTCGGCACGGTGAACACTAAAGTCATAAGTAAGCTAAGCAAAGTCTTCGATTACAGTCTAAAATCATCAAATGGTCAATGTATATCCAACGTATCTTCTTTAGGTGATTAATATACTTCTGATCTTGAGGCTAATAAAATAGTTTGAAAAAAAAAATTGATAAATAGGTAAATCAAGGTTTACTCACGTAACTTCCGTAAAGTGATGCTTGAGCTCCTGCGCCCTGACTTCCATCATGGCGAGCGCGGCGCGCACGTCGCGCGCGGTGCAGCGGCGCTTGCCGCCGGAGCCCGAGGCGCCGCCCCACTCCACGAGCGGGTCGTACACGAAGGCCTCCAGTAGGGTCAACAGCGTCTCGCGCCCGCGCCGCATCGTGCGCAGCACGTGCTCGCACGCCAGGCGGAATATGCCCTGTGGAAGAAAACAACAAATTATAACAACAGTTTTTTTATAAAAAAATGAAAGGGTTCGGTTGAGCTTTTTCATTTTCCAACACATTCGCGAAGTACTAAGTCAAAAAGTGCTAACTCAAAATTATAAAAAATCTTTTCTTTTTGCTTCGGAATGCCTTAAACGCTTTATTTCCATCACAGCATAGTTGGGATTCAGGCCTCCTCTCTAGGAGAGGGAATGGACCGTAATCCAACCACGCGGGCCCAGTGCTGATTGGTGGATGTCACATGTCTTCGAATTTTTGGTACTATGACATGCCGGTTTCCTCGCAACGTTTTCCTTCACTGTTTTGAGAGCTGAGTGATGAAATAAATTACACGAACTAATGCGCCTGGCTGGGTTTGAACCCGCGACCTACAAACTCGCTAGTCGTGGCCGTTACCCCTCGGCCACCACTGCACTATCACAGGAATATTAAAAAAAAAAGAATTCGTCCTTAGTTATTTTATAAATGCGAAAGTAACTTTGTTCACGTCATCATACCTAAGCCGCTAAACCAATCTTAGTAGAATTTAGCTTGGTGCTTTAATATTTGGCTATTCTAAAACAAGAAAAAGGACTTGATTTAGATACATTTTACCAACATACAAGCCGGTGAAACCGCGGGTTTTAGCGTATGTTACAAAGAAAATAGTAATTTTTCTTTACAAAATACTTTTCTTTTGCGAAACTCTCTTTAGCTTAGTAGGGCAAAGTAAAACTCCCGCAATTTCAAAAAAGTTGGAATGTTCGTCTTTCCTAATAGTAGATGACATTTAAATGAACGCCTGAATAAAAAAACCGGCCAAGTGCGAGTCGGACTCGCCCATGGAGGGTTCCGTAGCAGCAAGTAACATAATATAAAAGTTCTTGTAGTTTGTTGTAACTTTGATCGATGTTTTAATAATAGTGTATTTTTTAGATTTAAAAAAAAAAAACTACTTTGAGATCTCGTTCAAACCAATTATCGTTGGTAGTTTACATGGTAGTGTATATCATATATTTTTTTTTAGTTTTATCATTCTCTTATTTTAGACGTTACAGGTGGGGGGACACACATATTTTACCACTTTGGAAATGTCTCTCGCGTAAACTATTCAATTTAGAAAAAAATTATATAAGAAACCTCAATATCCATAGATACCCCACACGTACGGATATGACGAAAAAAATTTTTTTGAGTTTTAGTTCTGAGTATGGGGGACCCCCAAAATTTTTTGTTTTTTTTTTTCTGTTTGTGTAAAAATCTTCAAGCTGTTCACAGAATACATCTATTTACTAAGTTTCAACAGTATAGCTCTTATAGTTTCGGAAAAAAGTGGCTGTGACATACGGACGGACAGACAGACAGACATGACGAATCTATAAGGGTTCCGTTTTTTGCCATTTGGCTACGGAACCCTAAAAGTGCTCGGTAGAATTTCACAACACTCAGCGCCGAGAATTGAAAATCTAACATGCATTTATTTAGACGTTTAATCAAGAGTTGTAAGTGTTAGAGAAAAAAGGGTATAACTGTGTGATAAACTTGAAACGTTTGCAATTTTTCTAGAAAGTAAATTGCCCAACACTCTAAGATGCATACGTAGGTATATTTCGATGTTCGTCTTAATAAAACATTTTAGATAAAACAACCAACTTTAATTCGTTTAACGATATTCAGTGCTAGCTCCAGTAAGTAACCGCTAACCGTCAAAGCCTTGTCGATACAATCCAGGTTATTAAAGCCGCAGTTAGTAATAATTCGCGGCGGTAACAAGCAGCAGAATGTTGGCCCCACCGCCTAGTTTGACCCAATTCACTCGGTGACTCTTAGCGGAGACCTAAATAACCAATAAACTATACTTTCCAGCCATTTCGGATCTGCTAAATAGGTTTACTGGATTTATAAAGCGGATAATATGTAAAAAACATTTATGTACTTATTTCCAAACTACATTATCGAGTTATGTAGCTGAAGCAGTAGTTGTCCAGTAGTCAATACGATAAGTAGGTTTACTTTGCAACATAACCACTCACAAAATGGTAAAAAGCCGTGGTTCTAAAAAGAAAAGAACTGAGACATAAATAACGATCTACCAATTTATACTGAGCCTGCGTGCTGGATTACAGCCACGCTTACAAAAAGGAGGCCTGTGCCCCAAGTCCGGTGGGAACATCGTAGGCTGTTTATGTTAAGTAAAGGAAAATAAAGATGTACCTATATTCTATTTCCAGAACCCTGAATCAGTCTTACAAAAGCACATATAATTACATTACATCACACATTAAAGCCTATTTCTATCCGAGCTTAGAGCGCTGTGATACTCATATTGGCAGCAACTTGTACAGCCTCCGCGCACAACATTATGAGCCTGTGAGCCGCCAAGCCACACAGTTACGAGTTCGCGCCGTGTTCACATGATTATAACTTAGCTGTGTATAATGTAATGAACACAGTTCTACTGAAGGTCGAACACGGAATTGTAAGGTTATACCTAAGACATGGTACTAAGTGTCATTCAGAATGTAATATATTTTTTAGAAAATAACAAAGGACATTGTTTTGAAGAGATGTGTCTAACTTCTAATTAAAGATTTTGATAACATATTAATACCTAGTTATGTGCTGCCCTACTTGAAGCTAAACTTTGACATACACTCAACTTCTTATTTTTTAATTCAGAAATCGGGAGGTAATCATTATAATCACTAGGTTGAATAAACTAAGGCGTTCAGCCAGAATATAGGGACGGGATATTCATAAGTGTTTCACTTGGATAGCGGTCAATATTCTTTATAGGTGGGCAGCTTACATTTCAGTAAATTGACATAAAATATAATTCCTTAGATAATGTCATACACTAACTTACTCGTAACTAAATTTAAGCTTGCATAATACTCCAAATATTTAACGTACAACCTTTAAACTGCCGCTCACGACGGAGTAGTGGTGCATATTATACGCCGTGCACAAAGACGCCAGCAAGAAATATTCCTGGCTGAGCACAAAGGAGCTGGGCCGCTCATTTCGCTCCAAATATGTTGAGTTGAGCAGCACAACCTTCCTCAACCTTCACCTGCTGAATATTTAAACGAGACCCAGTTTATTTCTTTAGAGCCCGAAGTGATCGGTTTTGTTTATCTATATGTTTGTGAGAAGGGTTCGGGTATTTTTGAAAGTTATGTTTACATCCCATTAGGACTCTTTAGAGACTGTTTTGGTAAGTCGTTTTAGGATATTCACATAGTTGTAGGTTTATCTAACTATGTCAAAGACGAGGTATAATGGTATGAGGAAATATATTAATCACTGAAATATTGAAAAGTTTCGATTCTAATAAAACAGTACAGAGTACATTTTCAATTATTATGACGTTCAACGATGAAGCGTACTATATATTGCAAGCTATCCTATCTGCGATTCGATAGCTAGCAATATGAACAAGTTAGACTAATCATAAGTAGGTCAATAATAATAATAAGAACTTTATTTCAGACCTTTTTAGGGTTCCGTAGTCAACTAGGAACCCTTATAGTTTCGCCAAGTCTGTCTGTCTGTCTGTCTGTCCGTCCGTCCATCCGCGAATAATAATCTTAGTGACCGTTAGCACTAGAGAGCTGCAGTTTGGTTCCAATATGTATATCAATTACGCCGACAATGTGGTAAAATAAAAAGTAGAAAAAAAAGAAAGTTTTATTAGGGTACACCCCCTACACGTAAAGAAGGGATTGATTTATTTTTTCTCGTCAACCTAAACGTGTGATATATTTTTGGATAGGTATTTTAAAATGAATAGGGGTTTACTAAAACCATTTTTGATGATGTGAGGATTTTCGGAAATAATCACTCCAAAAGTAAAACAAAATGTTTCCCCCCCTTCAACTTTTGAACCATACGTTTAAAAAATATCTCAAAAGTAGAACTTTATAACGAGTTTCAAGGATTTTTTTTTTGAACTTGATTGGTTGAACAGTTTTTGAAAAGTCGTACAAAATCATTTCTGAACTAGTTTATTACTTAATCGTATATGCAAGCATTTTTTAACTTAGTTACATATTTTATTATCCTGAACGTTACGCAATCCAAAATTACCACCGAAAATCCAACATACATAACCAGTCTAGTTTCTATAAATTAGTTACCCAATTTCCCGAGAGATAGCGCTGTACTTTTTGTGGGGAAACTTACTGTGACATCCAAACTAATATTAGTAAGTACGTAAGAGCAGCGATGTCCTCACAAACAACTAATACACATTATCTACAAGATAAAGATCCACCAGCAATACAGAACAGCAACGTGTACAGATTCGTTCCCACGCGACGCGACGTCTCGCGCCAATTGAAAAATTCCGCAGTTTGTTGCCGACAACACAACTATAGTGCAAAGTGGAGGTACAAGCGTTAAAACAGATAGGTATACAGGGAGAAAATGCTACCCTTCACTAACATTTTTTTTCATTATTACAAATGTTTAATGAAATATTGGGTAAAATCAACAATACAATGTTTTGGAAGATCTATACAAAATAAGTAATTAAATGATTGTAAAATTGTTCCTTACGTCAGAATTCTTATATTTGCGAGAATGAACACAAACTGCAGTTGAAGGAACACAGGAGGCTTTTAGCTAGTAAAAGTCTGACACCGTCTATGCTCTGTCCAGGTGGACGAATTTATTTGACGATTTCCCACCTCGAAAAAAGGGTTGAATTGTCAAATAGTCAGATTATTTTAATCTTTATGAATTAATAAAGCAGTAGGACAATTGATGACATAAACGATTTCCAATGATTTATAATCTGCTTTATCTTATTATAAATTGTCTTACGTTATCCGATAATTTAAAATCTGTTGGTTTTTATATTATTCACATATAAGATATTACACACACACTAGCTGCTCATAAATAAGATAATCGATCTCAAAGTCCTGACTTACGTGGACAATTTGATTAGAAACTTATTTGAAGTAAACTACCTGCATACGTATTTGTTTCGTCGACTGTACGTACCCGTAATGTGTGGAAGCATTGTGTTCTCTATGTAAGTATAAACAACCACAACGACAGTTTAAGTGTGTGCTTTCAGAACGAGGAGATAAGTGAGAGACGAGCGCGGGTTCACATCTCCGCCTGAACAGATGGTGTCACATGCTGGAGGATAATGTTTCTATCTACAATTTGAACGGAAGTTTGCATGGGAGCTGATATTAATAGCTATGTCTTTACTACTTTATTCAGCACTAGCTTTTAACCGCGGCTTCGCTTGCATATAGCCTAATATAGCCTATGTCACTCAGGAATAAAGCAGCTTTATATCGGTGTATGAGTAAAAAATTTCATAATCGGACCAGTACTTTCAGAGTTCACCTCCTACAAACAAAAAAAAAACAAAGTGTAGATTTCAGAAAATTTGATGGATTATACTATTAGACCATGACACACATATTAGACATGCCCCAGAATTCTCACACAGTACGCGCAGCCAAGAAAATGAAAGACGACGTGTTAAAATGTTAAGCTTGGGAACTTCATATAGCTTCATCCCTTTAACAGTTCAGTTTAGGTCGTCAAATGGATCGTGTTAAGAATCCATTGTAGAGCCTCTGGTCATTGTTGGTCACGCAGTCGTCCATACATTTGTTTCACTTCATGACCTGGCTATGCCGCTATGGCGTCCCAGTAAAGCACAGCCCTTATCAAATAATTATGCTCTTGTCCTCTGACATGGAATTTTAATTGGGTTTTTATTCATGAAAGTAGTACCAGAGGACGAGCAAAGCTTACCAGGTGCGCTCCGACACAACTCTCTTTGTACATAGATTAGAATTTAGATAAAAACAAATACAATACAATCTAATTAAAAGTCTACTATATTAATCACAAAGATCAAAATCGCACCAACTTCAGAGCTGTATATACGGTATTCATAACAGCAGCATGCATAAGAAGAGAACTTCTTTTTATCAATTTCGTTAGTTTTCAATATTGTTACGTACAAGTTATCACTTTTAAAATGAATGATAATCCAGCCGCTGAGCCCCGACCAGACATGTTTTTGTGGCGACGCCGCAGTGAAGGTGATCGCCACCCGGGGACGAGATTACCCTCGGTCCCAGACCGCGGGGAAGATACGGGAATATTGGCTTTATTGCCGATAACTTGACGCACGAGCTATTGTTACTCAACAAACCAATGTTTACATAACATGCAATTATGCATATTTATTTATGTTTTAATGTTAAAACATGTCTTAAAACATGTCGTATTTCAACAATGTTTTTTTTTTGCCCATATATCCACGCGTATCAAAAAATTAAACGTTATTGAGAAAAATTAAAAATTTTGTCAGTCAAGAAAGCACTCTTATACACAAAAGTTATAACAAGTAACTTCTATGTTATTCAAATCAACAAGCAGTTCATCATCGGTTTTATATTAGGTCCTTACATATGAAATGGGCGTTTTGTACGGGAGGTATATAAAGTCCTTTTTGTTTTTTTTTTTTGTAAAATATATTTAATTAATCAAAGTGTGTACCGTTGTTATCTATGCACTTTTGCCATCTCATATGTAGTTCATTGATCCCTTTACTAAAAAAACCATGGGGGCGAGAATCAATAAACTCTGGCAGTTTGGACTGCAGCTAAATTAATTTATGAATTTGGAATTCTTAACCAAAGAGATTATTTCAGATCAAAGTGGTCAGTACGACAAAACGCTAATTTCATATGTAAGGACCTAATATATTACTAGCTTTTGCCTGCGACTTCGTCCGCGTACATAAAATTAGCCTATGTCACTCAGAAATAATCTGACCAGACTTCCAGAGATTACCTCCAACAAACAAAAACACTACCTCTATTATATTGGTGTAGTTAAAGTAGTATTTTATATATCTTACTTCATGGTACCAAGACACGTTTCCAGGACCTACTCGTACTCTGGGGTCAGGGTTATCCGAAAGGGAACTCGTGCCCCGGTATGAAGGCTAGAAGGAACGGGGTGGGCTTTTAGTCAGTAAGAGTCTGACACTAGCTCTCGCTCCGCCCAAGAGCAGGAGTTGTCATTTTATGATTTTTCCAGCATAAAAAAAGGACCCACTCGTACTAAGATAAATAAAACGTATAAAACAATAAATTAATGTTCTGTTTTAACTGATACTAAAGTCTTGTACATCGCAATAACTGTCTATTGGGTTATAACGTGCACAGAGAACATCTGGTAACACAATACATCAGTAAATTGAATCCAACTAACAAACACAAAGAGCTAACGACTGCGACGTGATAACTCGTAGCCGCGTAGCAGCGCTACGAGCTACGGCGTAGCAAGCCTCGTAGCTTATCTTTTTGAAATTATAGATATAGGTACCATTTTCGAACATTAAACCGGCAATCTATACATTTGGTTCGTCCAAATTAATCAATTCTACTATTATTTGATTGTAAAATATTTGTTTTTAATACAGAATCACAAAGATTTTCCTTTTTTGTAATTAGAGACATTGCTTTAGGAGAATTTTCAGAGTGCAAAACTCTTAAAATTACCCTTTGGATTGATATGAAGTGGTTAGCGGCAGCTAGCGCTAGGCTAACCTAACCAACTAATCAATCAATCAACGAGATAGTGATTGCAAATGAAAATGTCGATACCCCATGGTATCCTATGTAATACATAGGATACCGATGTTCTTCCGATCTGGAACATACTATGTTCCAGATCGGAAGAACATCGGTAAGCAATTGAGTGCTCCCCCACTTATCAATTTACGACGGAGATATTTTTACAAGCTTTCACTAACATTGTTTTACCTCCTATTCCTATGTTTAGGTTTATCTATGCGTTTGTGCTGTTAAAGATGATTTCACTCGCGTATATAGTTTCGTTGTTCAGAATAAAGAATACAATGCATTTATTACATCTCAAGGAAAAGTACAAAAAAAAAAAACTTTTCCAAGCGTCACCACATCGACTGGTCTAGGGCTCCTCGCATCGAGCAGACTCCGATCGAGGCCCGACGGCATCCGATGGATAGATAGATAGATATATTCTTCATTGTACATCAAAAATAAAAACCACCACAGTGCGCCTAATGGGAGGTTATCAGCACTGTGATCGCTCCCTTTCGCGAGCTCTTAACGAGCGATCCATTTCACGACCTAAACTGAATTGTTAAAGGGACGGAACTATGCAACACATTTTTTATTATAATATGCAAAACATGAATATAGTCAACCAGAAACGAATTCCAATATATTTTATATCACGTTATATTTTTGTAAAAGGACACAAGTTGGACACAAAGCACAACACAATTCACGGCACTATAAGTCATAGCGGGCAGAAAAAGCCGGCGTGCAGCTGGGTTTGGGAGCAAAACAACCCCTCAGTCGCCCAGTTAGCCCGGTGATCATGTATTTTGTATAGACAACCAGGTAACATAACAAGCTTATACTTCGTGATATTTCATGATACAGTTATGAAATTTTGCACATAGATTCTTTACTTAAAAATACTAGACACGTGTTTCGACTTTCGCATTAACTAAAATTAATTTTGTTAGTTTACAGCTACATCCCACTATCTCGCTCCAGGGCATATTGAATTCTGATTAATAAATGTGGTCGACACAATTACAACGTATTTTTGGCACTCGGCTTCGAAACCATACAACGCCAATATGTAAAGTGCCTAATTATAATCTAGGAGTTAGTATTATACAGTGGGCTGGCAACATAATTGTTCATTAATATCGTAATATTCCCCTGACCTGAAGCGCTTGTGAGGTTTGCGTATAACACAATTGTAATAACGTTATAACTTATCGAGAACTGTTCGCCACTGTTACGGGTTCTTACCAAACTGAATTATTTAGTTTAGTAGTTTAGTGTTTAGTTAGGCTATGGCAGTCTTTACATGGAAGGTGTTCGCGTCGAAACAAATTGCGTAATTTAGAAATTAATATTACAAAAAGTACAAATTGTTTGCTTTATAATCGTATTATATTAAATGAGATTGTTTAGTTCGATTGTATAGTATTTGTAATATTGATATTATTAATAAAAGATGTTGCAAAAGGTCCCTTGTGCAGAGAGTGAATAAATTAACCGACATGGATCTCATTACTTTTTACGGTAGAAAAACTGAAGACTTGCGAGCCTTGTGTTTTTACGTGTTTGATGGCATCTGATTTATTTTAGTAGATTCCTGTATACTGTAAATATACAGTATTTAAATACACTGATTCATTGGTTATTCAATATATTTGTATGGGATCACAAAGTTATTTATGTAGTTGGTGTATCTAGAAAATTGTACCGAAATTGTAAAATGTTTTAGTTTTTCATTGATTTATACACTAAAGAGTATTCAAAATTTTGAAGCTTCTATGTCTGCTAGAAGTACTTTAGAGTTTTGATGATCGGTCAGTCAGTGAGTGACAAAGTTTTGACGTTATAATTCTTAAAGTACTGGTTGAAATATACTATGTTTATACAATGCCTGCTTGGTTACTGAAAATTCAGGCTTCTAATTTTATACATAAAGGTCATAGGGGGTCGAAAATGGCCTGAACTCAGAACAGAAAATTATGGTACGTGTCACTAGTTTGCTCGCATTGATGGTGTCACTACCGTGCCCCCTAATACCAAGAGACTGAAGCCACAGGAAAAAGTTATGTCAGTCCGTCATTACTTCAAACATGAATGTCCTATAGGCTCTCTTTAAGAGAAGATTATGAGCAATATAAAATAGCCAGTTTATTATAACTGTAATATTGTAGGTTACCTGTGTGTTATAGCGCAATTGATATTTACGCAGATGGCCGTAACACCTACGTGTGACCGTTACCCTATTACATATTGTATGCGCACGATACATATATGATTTATTTAATATTCATATTTATACAGCTTCCCTCGAGTACCTGACCTGAATAAATAAATTAGTGATGAACAGACTATTACGAGCTTGTTTAAGATGAGGTGTAAACGGAGCAGTTACATAACTTAGGCCAGTATTCTAGAGGGTTGCTTACTCATGAATTTCTATTTGAGACAAACTGATTTACCTACTATATATCTCCTAGTAAGTAATCTTGAATTTTAGATTAAATTCAAGATTAGCTTTATTTCGAATATTTGATCTTACTTGTTACATACGAAACTCAATTACATCATGTTAATTATTACTATGATCACGTAATTGAAGTTTGCAGCAGTAACATACTTGCTCCACTATTGGTTGTGTATTTCGTACTTACTACAATATTCAAATACAAGCAACAAAATACCCCTTAGCTGCCCGTATCGGGTTACCTAACGTTCGACCAGAGACATCACAGAACACAGAGACTCGCCCGGCTCAAAAGACCAGTTTCCCCTTACATGGGCCTCGGACGCTCCTTCACCAGAAATTACACATTCATAATAAATGTGGCAGATTTAAGAGGTTTACTTTTCCGCTTTGCGCCGAGATGAAAGCCTCTTGTGTACTGAGAAATGTAAGTAATGAAGTTTACAGGGTTTCATTTATTTTATTAGACGTGATGATGGAGAGTGCCATTTTAAAAGTAAATTCTAATTTATTTTAAGCTTGTTTTTATATGTGGTTTATACTGTGTATCGGATCATTATTCATATGCCTTTCGTAATCAGCCTTATAATATTCCCATTACTAGTCTTAAGCCTCTAGAAGTAAGCCTTTAGCTCTCTAGAGGGAGTTGTGCACGTGTTCAGTGCGGGTTGGTGTATTGGTTCACATGTTTTCGAATATTTGTTTCTAGAACATCTAATAACCAGTTTCCTCACGATATTTGCCTTCACCTCTTTAGAGTTCCGTAGCCAAATGGCAAAAAACGGAACCCTTATAGATTCGTCATGTCTGTCTGTCTGTCCGTCCGTATGTCACAGCCACTTTTTTCCGAAACTATAAGAGCTATACTGTTGAAACTTAGTAAGTAGATGTATTCTGTGAACCGCTTTAAGATTTTCACACAAAAATAGAAGAGCAATAAATTTTGGGGGTCCCCATACTTAGAACTGAAACTCAAAAATTTTGTTTTCATCAAACCCATACGTGTGGGGGTATCTATGGATAGGTCTTCAAAAATGATATTGAGGTTTCTAATATTATTTTTTTCTAAATTGAATAGTGTACGCGAGAGACACTTCCAAAGTGGTAAAATGTGTCCCCCCCCTGTAACTTCTAAAATAAGAGAATGATAAAACTAAAAAAAAAAAAATGGTTGCCTGTAAAGTCGGTTTTACGGGCGAAGATTTTACGTGACAACGTCCATGCGCCGATTCAATGCGCCTAATTCTCTAGTGCTGCGCGCGCGGCAGACCGATCATAGTTGAGTGGGAGAGAGACGCAAGGCATTCGGCGGGCCTCTCTCTCGTTCGGTGACTCATCGTAACGTTACCGAGCGTTACACTTTTTCATAAGTGACTCCCAGCCGCAACCTAATTTAAGACGTTGTCACGTCAAAAATATGATGTACATTACCATGTAAACTACCAACGAAAATTGAACGAGATCTAGTAAGTAGTTTTTTTTTAATACGTCATAAATCTAAAAAATACTCTATTATTAAAACATCGATCAAAGTTACAACGAACTACAAGAACTTTTATATTATGTTACTTGCTGCTACGGAAGCCTCCATGGGCGAGTCCAACTCGCACTTGGCCGGTTTTTTTTAGAACAGTTGTGTTGAAATACTCAACAGTAAAGTGCCTGCCTTGATTTGAACTCATGACGTACAAACTCGTAAATCGCGTCTGATACTGCTCTCACGTGCCCTTCTTCAAATTTATATGTCATCGCACCATGTATTCTATTGTTTTTTAACCAGCATCTCAAAGGCATGCCCTTTCAAGCTTGGACACAGTCCATACGTTTCCTCAATCTTCATCTATTCTCATAGCCGTATTGGTTTTAACTGTATCACACGGCTGTTAATCGCTTGGTAGATAGTAGGCGGTCACAGAAAATAAACCTTCCATATTCTGAAGCAGACCCGTAGTGGCAAATGACATTTCGTAAGACCGAGAACATTTAAAAACTTTGTCCGACATTGCAAAGACGCCAAATACTAATGTACTGTTGACAAGTTCACTCGCTAAAATATACTCTCGGTGGAATTTCTATTCAGTGAAATTCTTTGAATTAACTTTCTGGGCTTGTAAAGTTAATATTTGAAATGTGGAAACGCAGCTAAATAATTAACTACATAGGAGAAAGTACGCGGAGAAAGTCGTCGGTATGTGTGCGAGTTCATGTTTACGATATTGTTATGTCGAGCGACACATACATAAGTAAAAGACGCATCAGTGATGTGACTAAAGAGATGAATGATATATATTTTGTGATTAAGATTTTAATATTAAGTATTTTATCTATGGGCCTTAGTTCCCTGACAATAAACAAATAATATTAATATATTTTTTTAAAGTAGTATCTTAAACAATGTAAACCTAAGCGTACTCTTGTAACGCTTTTATAGACATGACAAGTTTATATCTTTATAAAATCTTTCTACATTCATATGCGTTTACTAGTTAAAGATCATTGTCAGCATTTGCCATCCTATTGCTGGATAAGGCTACTATGGTCAAGAGTTAGTGTGAACTAATTTAACTAGCTCGTCCCATGTTATGTGTTGTTCGTTTATTTGTTCCAAACCCTAAATCCCGTTACACATCTTTGTAATACTCTCCCAGTATTTAGTATGGTGCCCTCGTCTGTGTAGCTCGCGTGTACAATTATGTAGCTAATTACAGGTCAAAGGTACGGCGGCCATGTTTTATTCACGCGGTGGCTTCCTTTGTAACAACTGTTTGCGCGCCTTTGACGACCGACGCGGCGTGGCCAGATCATCTATTTGCATGTGGTTATGATAACCAAGAAGATGTCGTAGGATGGATTAATAGGAGTTAAAGTGGCTGATGATAAGCAAGATGTAAACTTAATTAGAACCTAGAGAAATCGTTAATTTATGGTAGGTAGCTATAAAGTACATTCTCCGATGGGTCCGACAAAGGCATACCTGTAGTGTTACACCTACCTTTTACTCGTAACGTTTTAAGTCACACGTAAAAGTACGAGACTCAGAACCATATATAGTCGGGAGCAAGATCCTTATATCAGTTATACATATCTAAGTGGCTGGGAATTACACGAGTCAATCAAGTTAAACTGCTGCGACAAAACTATTACTTCTAGCAGAATTAATTAAGATTGAAATGATTAATCTTTCCAAAATGTCTAGAGCTTGACCCACATGAGTTAATCTATCATTCCTCGCACAGATTTCGCTGGTGGTTGGCAAGTTCTAGTCAAGTGTGAGTCGGTAAGCAGTTGGCGCTAGTTTTAAAGTCGGGGCTTGGGGGCACAGACACGACACTTCATTAAAAGTTGGGCGCGCGCTCAAAAATATCTCGCCCGGAGATATTGCCCCAATTCCGACCAGCGCTGATGAATTGCGCGCTTAGATATGGAAGAATTATGTTGTGATTTGATGGGGGGGAGAACTGTGGTTTATTTAGTGGACTATAGTTTGCATGTTTTTTTTTAATGCATACAATAACTTTGTTTGTTTTATAAGCGATGGCAGGTCAGCATTTTGAAATTAGTTTACTTTGTATTTTGTAATTCAAACTAAATGTGTGAATAACTTGTACTTATCTTTTTCTATTCTCAGATTAGAATCAGTGGAAAGTGTTCAGCGAAATAGAAATGGCAAACTTTCACAATCTCTCACGAAAACCGATCATTATCGGAGTAAGTCTTACATTTTTGCACACGATCGCGATCTTTTTAAAATGGACCTGATAAAATCACACAGAGACTTGAGAAGCAGGTACATTATAGATTCAGAGCTTCAAAGCTTCAGAATGTTCCATTCATATTCGTATATGGCAGATTTAAAAACAGTATCGAGGGAAAACAATACAGAGTTGCGTTCTGCGTTTCACAAGCAATGAAATAGTAATGAGTTCCCAGTGAAGTTAGTCGAAAGGCGCGGAGAGGTCGGCCGGCGAGCCGATGCAATATTCATACTCTCCTAGACCCGCTCTAATAGTCACTGACAAAATTATCTTCAATTGATGCTGGAATAAAACGTGGAATTATGCAGATTAATTCCAATAAAGATTATTTTTCTCCTTTATATAAAATGTGGGTCATTAGGAGTAATAAATCAAGCGTCGATTCCTTTCTTTGTGAAAAAATTTTACTCAAAAGTTTAGAGAGTTGATTGTATTAAGTAAGTACATTATAAGGTTCATTAATTAGGCTGTGTAGTTTGCGTAGTTTGAAAGGTCATAGTGGTATAATAATAATTCACTATTTTTAGGCCACTAAGGCCCTTTAAACACTATACACCGAATTATCTTAAAAATAATAAAACTAGAACAAATTAAACATAACACACGATATATCACACTACTAGTATGTTATAGTTACTTCTTCACACTCGAACGGCTGAACGTATTTCGATGATTCTTGGTAAACGGGTAGACTAAGCAATATAGAGGGAGTATGTTAGGCAAAATATATTTAAGTCGCATATTTATATTAAAATTCGGAGGTTCGCTTATTGCCATCAATCGACCAAGTCCTCCTCTGGTCTGCTAAAAGGACATTCCAGCGATCACACCCAATCCGAAACAAGGAAACTAAACCTAAGAGCTCATGATCGACTGATTTGCAAACTTGCAATCACTAGTCAAACTAGACATTCAATTTTCTGTAGTAAAATCTAATCTTGCCTAATATAACATTGCTACGGGAATTTTCAAAGAGACGGGATACGGGATTTTTGTCGTTGTCCTGGAACGCAAAGAGCAACTGATAGACACAGTTGGCATTTAGTTAGTAAAAGTCAGCCACGCTGTCACGCTCCACCTAGAGTGGAGGAAGTTATTTGATAATATCCCACTTCCAACAAACCTAATATTTATGTCGATGTAGTTAATGTGGTACTATGACCAATTTGTCACTAAACACCGTCAACTTACATATCAAAATACAAAGTTTCCGTATGTACATACAAACACGTGTTTCCGATTATATCCTCCAGCGTACGCTTAGTGGGTTACCATCATAAATAACCGGAATGACATGTGATTTAAAGTCGCGTGTCTCAACACAAGGGCTTTGTCTCGGCAACTATACACATCGGTTATATTGTCGGGCGATAAATTGTTTCACGGTATTACGGTTACTAAGACAGAAGACCAGACATTATGTCAATAAAAAACATAATATACAACTAATATCAGGACTGAAAAATGTCTAAATGTCGAAAACTTGGTCAAACTGTACCTTATCACATTAAAGATAGAAGACTTGTTACTTGCAGGTAGTAGTCGGCGTTGCGTCCAAACTATCTACAGGTCATTGGACTCGCTCAGCTGACGTTTTCTTAAAGAAATTAAATTCGTACATGCGTAAATTAATACGTTTTAAAAAAGGTACTTTATTTTTTAATTTTGTCTTTACAAATCGATAGTGTTTCATGTAACGGATCGACCCTCCACGGAATTAAAACGATCAAAATTTAGCGGTGTATAAGCATCTATGTGGTATTCCAGGGAATAAGCACGAGATGAATACGATACTTTGTATCCCGGGAGTGTGTTCTCTTGGTATTAATAGAATAGAATAGAATTAAATAAACTTTATTGTACACCAAAATAGTAACAATTTCACAGAAACTACTAACACGCAAGTAATTACAACTAACACGCGGGCGAAGCCGCTGACAGCAGCTAGTTTAAATAATAAATAAGCTGACTTGCACTTGAAAGCAAAGCTTGACTTATTATCATCTCCATCCAAAAGCCTCCAAATAAGTTGTATTATGATAAATCTTTATTTTTCTGCTTACAAAGCAAAAAATTTAAAATCTTATAATATTTCTGAACATATTTATCTGCAATGCATTATTTTTCGTTTAGCTCTCTATCAGCATAATTTGTTAGAACTGAATGCTATTTATTTTAATAAAAAGAAAATTATAGCGTATTTATAGCAGTTTAGCTTAAGAGAAAACTAAACGATTTCTATTCGATTGTAAATAAAATTAATTCAATGATAATAACAGTCGTTACAATTTCAACGTGAAAGCGTCTTCGTGTGAAATTGATTTGATTAGAATTATCGATTCTGTTGAGATGCTTTAAAAATTTAATTATATAAAAAGAACTTGCTATTTGAAGATTTCATTTAATTTTATGTTTTTACTAACTCTTGCCTGCGGCTTTGCTTGCGTGATAGTAGGTTTCCCAGTAAATACTTAGGACCCCCGTTTCATACGCTTAGGGGGTCAATTTTGGAAAATGATGTCTCTTATTGATCGCCTACGTTATTAGTCCCAGTAGTTTCAGCTGCCTTGACATGTCAGTCAGTTTCTCCTTTCATATATTAAATAGATTTTTTGCTTACATTTTTTTTTTATTAGCATGTTCTGTCCCACTCCTGGGCAAAGGCCTCCCTTCTCTCCTTCCATCTGTCGCGCGCCCGGGCTTCTTCTTGCCAGTTCTGGTGGAATCTATAAAGTTCGTCGCGCCATCTCCTTCGTGGTCTACCGCGACCCCGACGCGCTGTTTCAGGGCACCAACTTTGTGCTACTTTGGCCCACAGTTTGTCGGGCATGCGGCAGACGTGTCCTGCCCCTTCCCTTTTGCTTACATATCGTAAAAAATATATTTAATGTTGTTACCTATTATATAAGTGACTGGTTTGAAGACATTTTTAAGTACTTAAAAGCTCGTTTTCGCATTACATTAGAAGCTCTCACAATAAAAGTCTAGTGTCAAAAGATATTCAAATCACAAATGAATAAAATTCGTTCTTGAGATAAGTAATGGATGGCTGACACGTAAACAATATTGGAGATTTTCGCTGTTTTGGAATATGTAAAGATACTTGTGACACATCTAATTTGGTTGTACCCGCGGTATTTCGTGGTATTATTAGTTAATGTTAAACGCTATACTACTTGGAGATGAGACAAATAAACATTCCAAGAATTAATGTTTAATATTGAAACATTTACCACATCTTATCGCATTACACTACTCTACAAATATGAAAAGACCCTCCAGTCCCAAGTGTAATGAAATTTTCTAGGAAATAGTCAGAAATATAGTGTGTACGATTACGTAGCTCGAATTACAGTTAAAACTGGGTAAGATGGACTGGGTCCTTTTAAGTAAATTTAAGTCTTATGCATATAAATGAGGAAAAGGATGAAAATTCCCGCAACCTCCATTGAGGAGGGGAAGAAACAATTCTTCGACCATAAGCCACAGAGGATCGAAGCCTACTGAGGCTAAGGTTCTGTTTCTGAAAAGTAAATTCGGCCCCAGTACGAAAGGCAACAAAGGAATAGGTGTGGGTTTTTAGTCCGTAAAAGTCTGACACTGTCTCTCGCACCGTCCAAGAGGGACTAGGCTATAGACCTTACAGTGATGTGTTAAAATATCAATCGTGCGAGCGAGAAAGAGGGATGGAGCTATTCACTCTACATATCCCCTTTAACAATTCAGTTTACGTAGTAAAATGGATCGTGTTAAGAGCTCGTGGTATAGCCTCTGGTGTCCGTGTCTGGAACTCAGGATGGCCTGACCCTACTAACTGTAATTCAGTAGTTTACTGCTTAGTTTAACGGTCCCCGGTCTCAGTAGTATCTTGAAAATTGTTGATGTTTTAAGAAAATAAACGCTTATCGGGCTGCTTTTACAAAAATTATTAATACGAGTATACCGGGTTACCAATATATTTAAAAAGCAATAATTATACAGTTTCACAAAAAACTAAATATGGTAAATGATAAATATCTTTACTTTGCAAATGGGTTAAAAAAAAAAACACTTTTACACGTCATTTTTTTTTTCAGTCGGTTTAAACTAGATGAGGCCGGTGTTTCCTAGCTGAGCACCCTGAGACGAAACATCGAAACAAACTCAGGGGCAAAAGCAGACATTAAGAACAGGCGTAATAAACACGTATTGCGTGTGGACTCTCCCACGTATAGGCTGTATTGAGCGCGTCAGTCAGGAGTGTTATAAGTGAGCTTCCTGGCAGCACGTCGCCGCGTCGTCGGCGTCACGTCGCGCACATCCTCATTACCGCTGACAGCCCATGCCTCCAACACTCTTCAAGCTGACGTCATCGATTTAACTTTAAACTCCACAGTTAATTTCGACACAACCCTGCGGCTGGTGGGCCGACCATTTGCTTTGCTTTGACTGTTTATTGCTCAGCCGTGTGAACAGATCACAAGCGATCTTTTCGGCTTCCAGTCTAAGTAGATTTAACTAAATACCAATAATTTTCCCAAATGGGAATAGGATGCCTTCTAATTCTGATTGCCTAACCTTCTAGCTAACTATCAGTAGTCCTTACTTTTAAAGATCTACAAATAACAGCCGGGAAAAACAAAAGCAAGCAACTCCTTGCTGTTGTTTAGCGGTAGGCAATTGATGGTCACCAATCTACTGACTGGCCTCTGCAAGCATTGCTTTACTTTGGTGATCGAATCATGCGGTCGTTATTCTTCAGTCTCGAGTTGATAACAGACAAAACTTAGTTGCACCATCGAGAAAATTGGTTTAGTCGATCGTTTGAGCGAGTCAGTGCTACGCGGCTACACGCTACGAGATTGCTACGAGTCAGCTACGAGCGTAGCGTAGCCACCGTAGACGGGTTACGAAATCATGTTACATCTCTTTTAGTACTAAAACTACATTTCTATATGAATATGTGATCAGAGGTTCCTTTTGATGTTAGTTTGAAAGATAGTTTAACATTCTAGGAAATGAATATTTCAAAGAACATTAATTTGTGTGTAACATTAATATGTCTTCTGCTTCAGTTACAGCCACGCCAATCATTTGTTCCATGTAAATTGGTTCTAAGATGATCCTATTGTAAGGGAGGTCCATTGTGATGTGATGACATATCCTTTACAAACACACGAGCCGCTTTAACCGATAGAATTTAGCATTAATCAGATTATGTCAAACGGTTTTCCATACAGACGAGGCTGTCTGAAAGGGATCCGTTGACTGGAGATAACTATCTGGTTCATTATACGCATCTTTGTGCGATAGAGGCGAGCGCCACCGACCTGATGACACGCTGATAACTGGCTAATACGTCTTAATACCGAGGATATTAGCTCTAATCTAGGAGGTATTAATCTTGGTGAAATGGAGATTCAGGTAGTGGCTTTGCAGATTTATGTCTATGTAACTGATTCACTCTGTCTAGGTTATATTATAGGTATAGAACATACTCAGTTCATTAAATCGGACATACAGTGTTTTCACAGGGTGAAAATACGTAAGTAGGTAATATAAACCACTTTAAGGGCCAAGCGCCCGAAAATTGCCATAAACAGTGATTTTCTGAGGCCTACTCCTCCGTAATGGCTAAGTCAATTGGTTTGAAAAAAATATATGTTTATTATAGATTCATGAACAATAATATCAACATTTGATTTTTTCGTGCAATTAACATTATTGTCAAAAAAAAAAATTTTGCAATTTCGCAATTTTTCGCAACTTTTCCCTACTCCTTCGAAACGGCTTGGACCTTTAGAAACATTTTTACACATAAAAATTGGTGGTTAAATATTCTTCAAAATGAACATTGCATATGTAAATCAATCAATATCTCGCAGAGAAAATGGATTTAAAGCACTTTTCGGGCACTGCTGGCCGCAAATAAATGCACAGATTTGCGTACTGTCGCCTAGGCGAGTGCGAGAGTTGCGTCCACATAATTTCGGTCAGATGGTTTAAGGGACTATACGCCTTAAGGTTTTGCGATTTCAGGATTTGGTCTCATTGGTCGGCATTTATTTCTATTTCATATTACAGAGTTGAACCGATAATAGTTGTGAAATTAAAGTCAGCTTGTACACAGTTTCAAATATATTGTTACGCCAATAAACGTGAACACGCCATATCTCCAAGAAAATAATGAGTAGCACGCAATAATTAAAATGCATTGCTGTTCGAAAGATCTAGAATGGTTGTACGTAGCCAGGCTTAGAAAAATATCGAAACGTCCACAAAGTAGGTACCACTAGTAGTTAGGTTAGGTTAGGTTAGGTTAGAGAACAATAGAGTCGAAATTCGCATGAAAGTGAGTCATTTTTATTGTACATCGTGCAATAAAAATGATTTCTGACTCCACGAAGCGACTCTATTGTTCTGGATCGATCTTGAGATGTCGGTTTCTAGAATTTTCATCGCTCTGCATATAAATACGAGACCCCGACCGGAAGCGAGTCAGTTGTGATTTCGACTGCGATCAAGAGCGAACCACCTAAGTGTGTGAAGTGATTTTATCTAGCGACCTAAGCGATAGTATAACGGTACTCTAGTGTTAATTGCTATTCGGATTATTGTTGACTGGACTAATTTGTTATTGTTTGTGGTGAATAAAGCCCTCTGTTAGTAAATCGGCATTTGATTAGTCACGTACGTAAACAATATTAAGCACTAGTTGCTAAGAACGATACAAAACACAGTAAAGGTAATTTAACTTCGCTAAAAGCAAGAATAGTTTCTAATGCTACTGTTTCGTTTACTTTACGTCTTCTAGACAGCACTATTGATTCGGCGAGGCCTTCAACCGGGCCCACCTCTCTTACAAGAGACAATCCGGCCGAAATTATTTATTAAGAAGCAGACTAATCTAACGATTTATGCGACATTTACAAATTAACTTACGAGCATCAACGACGTGGAACACGGAAAACTAACACACATTAAAAATACTTTCGGGACTAGAAGTATTTCATTTTAAGATTGGTTAATAAACTCCCTAAATAAACCTTAAGACCTTTTATATAGTAGGATAGTAGGAGAAGAACCACCTCCTAGTAACAAGGAAGTAGGACTATTCAATCCAGCGATTTGTACGTCAATAATCCTCCCGACTGAATTCCGATCACCGTGGCCAATCTCAACGAATATTAATTAGTCGAAAACTTAGAGACGTACAGTGCATTAGACACAGGTGCTTGCACACATGTCAGTAAACACGGGTGCCCTCTGCGTCACTTTTCTCTCATAGTCCGACGACATCATCGATCATCAGACAGGAACGGCTAAACGTGCTTGCTCAGACACGGGAGTTATAGACCATCAACTTTCGAACTCTAGGCCGCTAATGTGAAATTCCTAGAGAAAAATCCTGATAGCGCTTTTCTTGGGGCCGCTTCTTTCATCAATAAGTTATGCATAAATGAAGTCGACCTATAAACGTGAATGTGTATGTTTGGCAATTTGTGGGCTCATAAAGTGGGCTAACGTTACAGGCTTTATGTCCTTCAGTGTGTAAACTTTTAACTTTCTGGGTCAGCGCTGCTTTTGATTCATTTTACGGCCGCCCTCGGGCTGTTTGGACGATTGTTCTGGCGGTTATCATAAACTACTGTATGACTGGTTAGGGCGCATGAAAATGGTGTTTTATGGTATTTAAAGGTCAGACTGTGTAAGTGTTACCATGTAAGTGTTGAATGAAGCATCAACCGTGGCTCGTAAACATTTCAGGTTGATGGCAATATCCTCTACTTCTTAAGAGAATATAGAGTTTGAGTGTTATGCTCGTCTTCCTCTTTGGAGAAGACAAGCAACCTTGTATTTTCCCACGGAGAAGAAGAGCTAAGAATAGATTGATGATCTAACTTTACCTTTCAAGGCTAACCTTGATATATGTAGATATAGTGTAATGTTACTAAAAGTGTGTAGGACTATGCTGTGGGAGCCCATCCATGAGAAAAGTGTAATGTGATATTTGAAACTAGTAGCTATGCTTGAGTTGACCACATGAATCATGAAGTCGGCTATTATGATTATGTACGAGTATCATTACGTCACACTTATATTTAAAAGGCGATTGGCTGTGTATGTTTTTTGCTCTTGCTGAAACTGATCAGGGGATTTGGACGAAACTTGACACACAGGTAAACCATGTTCTGGAATAGCACAGAGGCTACTGTTTATACCAGGAGTATGTTCCTTTGAGAAATTTTACTACTTTCACTTATACATATGTGACAAAAATAATTCATATTATTTTAACCAACTAACTAGGAGTACTAAGAAATATGAAAATCAATTCTGTTATTATAATATTCTACCAACTCAGTACTCTGGATGTTTGTGTTACTCGACAGCCTCCTCACTCTTCGCAGTCAGAGAAAGCTTCCATCGAATACATACAAATCGACCCAGGTGTTAAAATTCCAAGCGCATGCCGAGTAATATCTTACACAAATCCGCGTAATTAATTCTATTTATCGAGTTATTTGTTATTCACATCGTCGGTGACTCGCTTCCAATCGAGTTGCAAATGAAAATACTCGTAATGTTCTAATTAGATTTCTATATTTTCCGATAGTACTTCAATAGCGAGAATGTTCTCACATGAATTTATATTTATTTCTGTTAAAATAATTGCGGGTTTAATTGCAAACGACGTAAGGTAAGGAAGGCTGATTTGGACGCTCTCAGCATCTGAACTGATACTGATACTGTAAAGAGGTTTGTTTATAAAAGATAATAATGTCTGGAAGTAGGAACTGAACCGATTATGAGAATTAGTAGTGATAAGATAGACTTCTTTTCCCGGTTTCATCATCACAGTAAGCGGATAACTAGTGTAAACAAGTTGGTGTTAAATTGTAAAAGACGCGACGTAGACAGAAACTTAGGCTGAATTGGACGCTCTCATAAGGTTTTAATTACATATTTAGGAAACTGCTTTTTCAACAGGAATATACCATAGCTTTTCTTCTTTCGGCCCTTATCCCATATTACTTGGGGTCGGCGTAACACGTTTTTTTCTTAAATTCTGTCCAATATATACCATAATACTCTCTGCTGTTTTTGTTGCTTTTTTTTTGCTTTTTTTATACTTATTTTTCGTAGCATAACTAAAAGCCATAAAACGGTAGTCAATAGTAGTTAAGGTTCCATAATCGGAAACCACCTCACAATGCGAGCTTTATCCGGCCCTTGTTCCAACTATGCACCGACAGCCACGACAGATGGTCGTAGAGGCTTTTGGCCACCAGGTCGTTGGGAGAAACGACAATCGGCCCAATGACAGCCGAGCCCGCATTCTACATGTCGACCATTACGAATGCTGCCACCACGAGTTCCAGTTCCATAGCCTAAAGGTACCAAATGAGCCGATCTGGGCGCGTCGGTCTCCATACATTTTATATAGCAACTAGACTTGTAGAGTTACAATAGATCCACGCCACACGACGTCGTTCTACGTACAAATCAGGCGTGGTTCACGTGTGCGTCAGTATAATGTAGTTCTAGCTAATTGTTTGCCCATTTAAATTGACGTCTGCTGCTCTAATCAGACGCGAAATACAAACAAAACAAATAATATCGTGCAATCCGTCAAATTGTCACATAACTTTGCTAGAGGATGTGGCAGTCGGTACGTGTCTGTGTATCATATAACATATTGTACCGCACTGCACGGCTGAGTTTGAATGTTACATTTTGGATTCATTCGTGCGGTAGAATTTATAGCTTCTAGTGTTACCTTTCACACTAATATTATACAGGCAAAAGTTTGCATGTTTGTTTCTTTTCACACTCAAACAACTGAACGAATTTGGATCTCTTGGCACACGCGTAGACCATGCCCCGAAATAGAATACGAGATATTTTTTTTATCTTGGGAGGAGTATGGTCTACTTTCACGCGGGCATAGCTACTGGCAGAAACTAATTGGATATAAAGCAAAATACCATCAAATATACATCGCCTCTGAAAGAAGCAGTTGTGTACCTAACATTAACATTTCACTAGTTAATAGGAAACGAGCCTTTTGCCATCAACTAGGCACAAAACCAGGCTCTGAGCTGACACTGAGGAATCACCATCTTCCTGCCTCCAATATTATTTGGGGTCGGCGCAACACCTTTTCTTCTAGCATTCTGTCCTGTCAACCGTAACGCTATCATTAACTCAGCTGCCTTTCAAATCACTCCTGAGCTGCTTCTGAGGAATACGAGATTGTAGAATTTTGAAACCATGAGTAGAGTACCGTTAAAAATAGTAGGTCTACAAGATCAGCTTTAGACCAGTTCAATATTTTTTACCAAGTACATAAGATTGAAGGCACTTATTTTATTTCAAAGTCTAAAAAACACTAACAAAAAAGAAAACACCGAGAGTCTTTGGTTAATCTGTCGGACTACTCGTATAATATTAATGAAATTAAAAGTATAACAGCCAACAAGTTCAGCGCTCGCATTAGATGCAGTTAGCGGCGCCACAGACGCTGCCGGTGAAGCACATGCCAGGGAGAATTACTTTTAACTCACAGCTTATGTGCCGCGTCATTATACGATCTAGTTAATTTGAGTTTATATTAAGATATCTTGAGTTTAACTTTTTTGAGGAAGCAAGACAGACGTAGTCAAAGGCTAAAAAGGAAACACTTGGTGAACGTCCCACAAGGAAAAGCAATGGTTAAAGTTTTGGCTAATTAATCATCAGCTCGTAAATTATTCTACTTAAAAAATATTACAAACTGTGCGTGTGCGAATTAAACAATTATCAGGTACGTATAGCGGCAGGCCGCGGACCGGGAAATTCAAATTTTGATTATGTCCAAATGGCTAATAAAATGAATAGTAAGTATCTCTGCTTTGGTAAGCAAAGGCTACTTAATAGTTAAGTAAAAGGAAACAATTGTTTGTTTACTCCAGGCATACCACCACGGTATTTCTAGTAATTTCATCTGCAAATATCTGGTAGCAACCACAAGCTAGACTATTTATTGCACAAACATTTAAATACAGGAAGTTATTTCCTAATGTAGTTCGATTCTGACATTGCCAAATTGGACTTCAAGAATTTGTAACCTGACGTTTCAAGGAGTTTCTATTTCTGGGTGTTCGTGTATATGATTATCTTATTCAACATTAAAATTTTCGTTCTTGATTTATATATAACGGAATTAATATCGGAAGCACTTTTATTACATACAAAGCTTAAGTGCTTTTTGCATTTCTAAAATAAATCAGCAATATTGCAGCACGTCCAGCACATCGCTAGTTCAAGTTTCTTCAAGACAAAGCTACAATTGCTTATAGTTTCCCTCGCGAATAGCTATTCTGAACATCTGCACGACGCTCGGCTGCCGGAAAACTGCCAAACTTAAATACTTCCACACATTTCGTTTATATTTATAACTTAAAAAGAAGGTAAAACTGGTAATATAAGATGTTTATTAATTGCTTAGTACTTATTCAACTTTAATTTGAAATGAAGATAAATCAAGATTTAATATGGAATGGCATTTAATGATAAAACAATATAATTAAAATCAGGCCGGCAACGAGACACCCCAGTTTCGTATTGTTTTCCTAGGTTTATTTATAACCAGAGCTTAGAAGGCGTATCACACAATTGTTGTTAATTCGTGCAAACGGGAACGATTCACATCGCTTCTCCTGCTTCTAAAGGAAATATCAGGCAATGAAATCTTGAAGATATTAGCAATTACTCATATGAAAAGACGTCTCGGTACAATCAGAATTGATCAAAGACGGCAATTACACGACAAAGGGCCGGCACAACAATGTGCAATAGATCGAGGCGGCCAGGTGTGACGCACAATTGTCGTGTCGTCGCGGATCCTTCGGAATATTATATTAAATACGTCCTTTCAGAGAGAGCATGTTGAAGGAGTCAAAGGCAAGGATGTTGTGTACGTGCCGGCGTAATGATAACGATCATCAATAGAAAACAACAAAGATACGCTTCTTCTTTTGGTGCCACTTCTATTACTGAAGATTGGCCATCAAGTCTGAATATTTCTCCTTAGATTTACAACTATTCTAGGTAAACTGTGTTATTTATTTGTAATGATTTGAAAAGATCCGACTTAAACCATACTTTGTTTGAGAACTAACGAAAATTATAGCAGTTTTTGGCCATCAATAAGAAGTCCTTAAAAAACTAGCAAGTTGGGCTATCGCACTGACCGTACCGTATAAACTTACCAGTGTGAACAGATCAATTCCTGCCTGCTCACGTAGGGACCTAATGACAGCATCAGCGGACTGCATTTCCGTGGCCGAATTCTGGGCCAGGCAAGGAATTCGGTAATTTACGTCAAAAAAAATCACATTTTTTTTGACGTAACTACACATTTTCAGTTTTCAGCCTTTTATTGTACCTACTTGTAATATGATAGCACGCTTCATGCTTTTCAAGATTCTAGGTCAACGGGAAGTACCCTATAGAGTTTGATTTCCTAGCGAGTGACAACATATGCCGCAACGGAGCATTAACGGCCTTATATTAAGATTACTTTGATTTAGAAGTTTGTTTTTTTTTACTGCTGCTTATATTCTACATGCAGACTTGAAGTATTTAATATTAATTGCAGCTTCATACGTATCTCCACGCTCCAGAGGGTCTTGACAGAGGCACAGGCAGACAACAAAGTGATGTTATAAAGGTTCCGCTTTTGCTGACTTAGGTACGGAACCCTAAAAATAAACATTATCATAAGCTATCACTTATACTCCTCCCTGATAAAGCACGTACACAAGAGCCAACAGCCCCGCACCAGTACTATTTTGTACAAGATTAAATAATGTTCCTAGTAGTGTGCACACTCTGGCGACCCCTTCCAATCATACGAACACGTAGCATATTGAATACCGACTCCCATCGGAATACGAGTCTGGCATGTACCTCACAAGTGTATATAGAAACTGCTTTTATTTGCGTTATCTTGTTTATTTCGTCAAGGGCTCTGAGGATTCTGAATAGCAAGAAAATAGAGACTGACAATCGACTTACATTTATAAAAGGTATTTTTCAAGACTCGGTCTAAATGAACACAACATTTTGTAATCTTTTTGTGTTTTTTATAACTTGAAATAAAAGGTTCAACTGATAATTTTTTTCGGTTTTTAATTAATTCTGACAGCACGAGCCTAATTCTTTGGTATTAATTTTACGAACATTATTCTGAAAATAAACGGACCTTTTTAATAAAATTCGTTTTAAGTATTTTCAGGAAAATATTAGGATTAGATTTCAACACAATAGTAAATTTACGAAGCTAAGCAATCCAATTACGGAAAAATATAGGTAAACCGAGGTTTAGTCTCCTAAAGTAATCTTAGTATAACTCTGAAGGGTCCTCTTGTACCTGGGGCGAAGCAGATAAAATAAAAAATTGCTTGACCACCGTAAATGAGAGAGCAAGGAAACTTTTTATTTAAGTTAATGACATATATTCTACAGCGACTCGGTAAATAGAGAGCGGACTTAGTTAATTGGACACCATTAGCGACACTTGACCTGTGGCCAGGGCTGCCACGTGTATGTCGGCGCATGACCGCCATCAGAGTCGACGTCACACGAAATACACAATCACAGTAATATCGGGAAACGTTATACAGTGATAGTAAAGAAATACATTAATCACATTACATCGATATTTATACATTTGCAAGTATAAAAATTCACTATGACAGTAGAAAAATATTTAAAATAAATAAGTAGAACGGAAATTGTCACAGTAAACTCTTATTTAAATCTAACCGGATGGTCTGATATTTTTAAAGAATTAAAAAAGGAAGTGGTCAAGTTAAATCCTTACAAATTCGACCGGATGTTTTAATATTTTCTAGAAAAGAAGTTGTCATTTAATTTGTTATTAATTGAATAGGATGTTTTAATATTTAAAAGAAATAAACGGGAAGTGATCAAATTAAATCCTCATCAAAATATTCAAATAATGGTTTTGCACCCATATGTATTATGCGAAACTGAAAGCTTCGAAACATGTAAATTGCGGAAATAGTGTAATCAAATAACAGACAAGAACTAAAATCTATACATATATAAAAAGAGAAACTGACTGACTGACATATCAACGCACAGCCGAAACTACTGGCACTAGGAGCTTTTATGATACAGGCAGACTAAGAAGATTTTTCAAAATTAACCCTTTAATAGGATGAAACGGAGGTCCAAAGTTAGTGTGGAGAAAGCGCTGGCAGAAGCTTATATTCAATAGAGAAGAACTATTTAGGCCGCCTGAATCTCAATGTATCAAAACATCGAGATTATAGTTGTATTGTAGTATAAGGTTTAAACTTACTAACTGAAAAATCAAGTCCAGTAATCTATTAATGACTGTTCTAAGACCTCCTTTTAAAGAATGTGCGAGTAAGAATAGTAACGGAGAAAAATGACAGCCCTACTCGTAGCAAATACCAAGGTAACTTAATGACGGACGAGGTAATTAAAAGTTTGTAAAGTACATATGCTTTAAGGGTTTGTCATGCCTTTTGTGCCATTCGGAGACGAGGCGATCATTCAGTTTATTTACATATTTTTTAATTATACACAGCCGTTGCAGATATAGGAGTTTTTTTTAGGTGGGATATCATAATGACATCTCCCTTCCCTGGGTGGAGTGGGAAGGCGTGTCATACTTTTACTGACTAAAACCTACTCCTGTTCCTTCTTTGCCTTCTTTCCAGGGCCCCGGGATTCTCTTTCGCACAACCCGTGGCCTAGTAGGCTTTGACTCTGCTGGGCCCTTGCGGTTTGGCTGACTTCTCTATGAGGCGCGCGTGGTTCACTAAGCGCCGTCGACGACTCGCGCTAGGTCCTTACCGGATGGCTGGATGGCGATCTACTCACTTGCTCGTTGTCCGCAACCCTACGCCATCGGTGACCGGGGATCGTCCCGCGACTCCCGACGCCCTAGGCCTCTCCAGTAACGGCGGCTGGGGCGTGAGGATGTTCGTTCCTTTACGGCTATGGCCATCTCCCCCGCTAGCATTACTGCTTCGCAGATGGAGACACCCGTAACCCTCCGCTGCCAGTCTCTTCAACGAGGACACGGCGGTACCGCACCCAAGCGAGGCACACCTCCGCCGTATGTTCTAGCGTGCCTTCTGACGGTTCCCGCTCTAGGCGTCACACTTTCATTAACTAAAACCCGTTCCGGGGCCGCGGTGGGCTTTTCTAACGATTCTACAGCGCTGGCAATCGCTCTTTCTTTGCCTTTGCCTCTGCTCACTCACTTATGAGTTTACTGGGACACTGATCCAAAATATAAAAAAGTACTATTTTAGGTAACCTACTGTATGAGCATTTCCGTAAACCATGAATGAAAAGCAGCTCCTTAGTTAGATACAGACACCAAACATTTCAAAACGCTATCCGATCTTTTCATTCCGATCATTGCACGAGATCACGCACTGCATATCTTTACAGCAGTTTTTGATGTTCTTGGGACATTTCGCTGCGTGAAGGTACTTCACTAATAGTGTCATAAAATAGTTCGATAGCGGCCATTTTACGGTTATATTCTTCTTTCAGTCGCTTTTGAATAGCTTTCTTGGAGATACCACCTGTTCGGGTAGTTTTAAACTACTGATACAGGTGCCATAACTGCGTGACTCTTTTTCTTAAAATGAAGCGCTGTTTTGCCAGGTACTGTAGCAGTGAAATGTTAACGGATCAAGTATAAATAACTACACAACTAGTTTGAAATGCTGTTTGCAGTCAAGAAGCTGTAAATCATACTAATTTTATACGGGGAAAGTTTATGTTGTTACGTTTTACACAGACGAAAGTTTTTGAGTATGTTTATTTTTTCTTCACGCTCAGACGGCTAAACAGGTTTCAATAAAACTTGGCACACGGGTAGAACAGGTCTTGGAATAGCATATAGGATATTATTTATTTCTGGAGTATGTTCGCCTGGGTTATGAATTTACAAATGGATGGATGGAGAGGGAAATGGAAGCCAATGAAAAGATTGATGGATTGTGTAAGAAGTGATATGAAAGAAAAGGGAGTTAGTGATAGCGTGACGAGTGACAGGACAGAATGGAAGAAAAAAACGTATTGCGCCGACTCCAAATAAAACGGGACAAAGGCAGGAAGAAGAAGAAGAAGGAGATGGAGATGTATTCGCAAGTACTTTTGTACCATATTTTCACCGAATATGCACCATTCATTTTTTTTTTTCTAGCCGTTGCTGTCCCACTGCTGGGAAAAGGCCTCTCCCAAGTCCGTCCAAACTTTCTTCTCCTGCGCCGTCTCAATTCATTATATTACATTAAAATAATATAAAATCGAAACGGCTATTAGATTCATGCAGTAGATAGATAGCATCGTTCGGAAATGATGGCCCGTCTCAATATCCTGACGGACGTACGTATCACAATATAGGCAAACACAAAAGGTGGCTACTGAATATTGTGTTGTTACTGCTGGGGCACAGGGTTTCTCTCAGTGTTAGACAGGGCGCATTGGTTAAGCATGCGGACCCGAATGCGGATTGGTAGACCATACGTCACCGAATTTTTAATTCTAGGAAATTTTATGATTTCCTTCACTGTTTTCATAAAACGACCGTAACGCATAAATACCAGTACAGTACGTACGGCTAATGTAAGTCGGACTGCGCTTGTACTCGCCGTACGAGAAGCGTGTCAATGTGTGCGTGCGTTGTCGCTCGTTGACTGAAGTTGTCCTTCTGTTCCGACCTATTCTCCGGTATCGTTTATTTAGCTCAGTGCGCACAACTATACGGCAGCACGTTGTTATAAATAAGCTGATTAATTAACACGGTGGCTGAGTTATTTATGACTTCGTTACGTGAATTTGTTGTTCATGTTCGTCACGTTTGCTGGGTGACACCATTTTGTTTGATCCTATAAGTTTATTATTGAATGTGGATTTAGTTGCAACAAGTTTTAATTACAGGCACATTTATTTGTTTGTTATCTAAAAAAATGTGGGAATTTAATAACATCTACACTAATATAATAAAAAAGTTGTAGGAGGTAATCTCTGGAAGTATTGGTCCGATTGCTAAATTTCTTTCACCAATAGAACGCTGTTTTTTTCCTGAGTGGCATAAAAATATAGTTTTATGTATGAGGGCGAAGCTGTGGGCAAAAGCTAGTAACTACTACTAACTTGTTTATTTGGATACGTAATATGACGATTAATAATCGTCATATTACGTATCCAAATAAACAAGTTGTCGACATCAAAAATTACCATTTCTCAACACTTAACACAAAACACAAGATTAATCCAACTTGGACCATACATCATCCACGTCAAATCAATCAAATATTCAAATAGATATTAATTTTGTATCAATCAATAACACTTACAGTGATCAAGCAGCACTTGTCGCGCGACTCGTAATTGATTTTTAACTCGATTATTATCTGTACAAAGCGTGGACACTTGAATATCGAACGAAAAACTTTCAATTATTTGATAGAGTTTCAAACTAACGAACAATTTTGTCACAACTTGGAATGTTGATGAACCCTATAGCAATATGGTCGCTAAGCCATGGGTGTTGGAATAATTAAATAAATTACGAGTATAATAAATCTGTGGAAGTAAAAATTCTGTACATTGAAAATATCAAAAAATATAAATGGCAATAAATGGTGTTACTAGACCGACACCGAACCCAAAAATGTGATTAAAAAAAATTTTGTCTGTCGAGTCTGTTTGTTCGGGCATCACGCAAAAGCTACCGGTTCGATTTCGATTACGATGAAACTTGGTATAATTATTTATTATTATCCTGGGCACCACACTGGGTACTTTTTATCCCGGAAAAGTATATAAAATAAAATAAAAATGCGGTTCGATCCCTAGACCCGGTTACTATACCAACCGCAAATAATAAGTTTGTCGTAGGTTACGTCAGCCGCAGTGGAGTTCAATTTTGAAAGAAACAGAAGGAAAGAATTTTGGTCTTGACAGAAAAAGTTATATTTTTCTAGTACAATGCAATTGACAGCTTAATAAAGAGTTTTGATTAGGCTTATACAAGAAGTATTTATTTTAACAACGGGTCAGGTTACCAAGTAGAGAAACAGTATGGCTGCGTTCCCACTATGTCGTAACGGTTAATTTCGTCGGACGACTATCGTCTCCAGCTGTTCCCATTATAACGACTGTGTGTCGTGGTCACGACAGATAATCGCTATAACAACACATGATAATTATCGTCAGTTTAGTTGTGACAAATTTACTATCGTATTACGACTGTCGTGCTAGCCGTTCCCACTTTTATGACAATTTGTTGTCACCGCAATAAAAGTTGTAGACGACAGTTAATCGTGCCGTCCCATTCTAATACAACCCATATGTGAACACCTCCATTTAAATGATTATATCAGCTACGACACTTATAACGACACGATTATCCGTCGTCAAAGTGGGAAAGCGGCCTTATAGGGACAAAGTACATGTCATGTAGTTATCTTAAGCGCGAGGTAAGAAAATAATAACCACCGATATACAATGTTTACGGCTAATGGCTAGTTTCAAATTGCTTACTCCATTTTTTATTGGTGAGCGTCACAGTTGTGCACTTGTGTGCACAACTCAAAACTTGTGCACACAAAATTAATTAAACTCACTAGTTATATAAGAATGCTAAGTTTGAACCTGCACGATTAGGGCACGCCTAATTATTCCGTATGGAACAACGCGAGAGAGTCCATTAAACGCTGTTTATATTTCATGTTTGGTGGGGTTTGTTATTTGTGTTAAATAATTCAGAAGAGCTAAGTTTTCTGGAACGCTGATTTGTGTGTGCAGTTTTTTCTTTCTTTCCTAGGTACTTACTAGGAAGTACACGAATGCAGAGAAATTAAGGCCCACTGTTCACGAACGCGTAGTTTTATAGGCGCGTATTCGTCATTATACGCCTGCGTGAAGCTAAAACTATGAAACTCTGTCGACGAAGCGGCAGCGACATGACGACGGTAAACGCAACTTTGAAGCTACGTGTCCATGGATTATAGGCCTTATTCTTTACTACCAAGCTACGTTTCATCTGATTGGCAGATTAAAACTGACAGAAAATCATTTATTCATTTAGATCTGCTGAATATTTATGAATGTTTCCAAACCAGTAAGTCTTTTTTAGTTGTGAAATCTTGGTTGTGAGCCGTTGGCAACGAAATACTTTATTCTACAATTTGCTCGTCTATGTTCACAAAAATGAGTCAGTAGAAACATGGAACGGCCAGACGAACAATACACCAGCCAACCGGCCATTACACTTGATGAAATAAATAGGTAGGTAGCAATTGTAGAAAGGCCACATAGCATACGTATACAACAATTTCAACGACTCGTGACAAATTGGAGTGGCTCGCGACATATCAAGGACTAATTGAAGTTACTTCTATAAATTGGTTAACGACTTTTAAAAAATATTGCTATTAATACGTAACGTAGTGCTAGATCTGAGGTGAAAAAAAGCATTTACGATTTGGATTTGATAGTTTGAAAAACACTTTAATCTCCTTGAGATTTTAAGCTTAATTGAAGTGCCTAGTTTTTAAAGTGTTAATATAATTTTGATTACTATTTTGGATTGAGATTTATTCTTGATACATTTTAAAAATAGATTATACTTGATACATTTTCGGTTGGATCTCTTGCTGAAAAGCACGATTCTATTCAGTCTCGCGTAAATAAACTTTACAACACTACGCAATATTGCACAAAATGACAACTACCCGCCAAAGTGCAGTGACTGACTAACAGACGAAGAGATTCTCGTCAGGAATCACTGTCATGCACACGTTCCCTGTTCTGCTAAAAACTCAGTACTTACAGTAAATAAATACAACAATACTCACAAAACGACAACTACCTGCCAAAGCGCAGTGAGCGGCAAAAAGGTCAAGAGTCCCATGTTGGGCGCCACTAGCGCACACGCCTCACCTAACGACGGCTCCTAAGCTCCGCAACACAGCGTACAACACTTTTATTTGCTAAATAAAACTTTATTATCCTTACTGCTGGGGAAATTGGGAGATGTTTTAATGTAGAATAACGTCCTCGCCTCGTTCTCTACACAGACGTAATTCTAAGATTGAAACTAATGGTTTACACTTAAGACTCTGTTTTCTAAATCATTGTTGCTCTAACAATAACAGCACTTCTAACATATATGATGAAGCTAAAGACTACAATCTTATATCGTTAATCTTTTATAAACTTACAAAGTGTAGCTCAAACGTGTTTCATCTAAAGCTACATCCAAGTTTTATATTACTGAACAGCACTGAAATTTACATAAGGTCGTTCTTAGTACTAACACGAAAAGTTAAACTTTTTCACGTAACCGAATATTCTTTTCTATACAGGCTTTCACCCATAATTTAAGTTAAACGTTCGAATCTTTTCATCTACCGTCAAAATGTATTTGAAATTATTTACATCTATCCACATTCGCTTGCAACGTTTGACCTTGGTTTGCAAGCACATGTGTTATGGTTATGGAGCGCACATTAGTAATGGCTGAGCTGAGCGGAGCGACGGAGAACGTAAAGTCAGGACTACATTATTCAGGCTGTTATGCACTATGCATTCTGGTTTAAAAGTTGGAACTAAGTGACAGCGCTGTTAGAAACAGTTTCGAATATAATGCGCGATTTTGTGAGAGCTAGCTGACTTAAAAGAGATTACTGACAAAGAGCTTTTGTGGTAACTTGTGGTCAAGAATGGCGCTCCAAACTAGTTAAAATAGTTAAGATTATAATAGACATCGGATAGGATGACAAAGCTCTAAAAATTTAATTTTTAAATTTAAATTTTAGACTGTTTTCTAAAATCTGTTACACACTATATTTTTTAAAGCCTTGTGTTCCATATTTCTACCCAAGCGGAACACAAGGCTTTGGAACAACCAACGACACGGCGGACAGAGTTCTGGTGGGATAAACACCAAGGTGCCCTAACTTTACGCCTGTCACAGGACCTCAATGGACATGGCTAGTTCGGATGGTTATTGTTTCAGATTAAGGCGGAAGGATCGCCCGGATGTCAACATTGTCCGGATCGCCTTTTTTTACCAATAATTATATAATAATAATATGTTTATCTGTTAAAAGTCGGGCATACCCTCTCGCATCACCCTATAGCTCCACCTTACAAAAAAACATAGGTAGAAAACCAAATACATTACATGTATTTGTTGTAGGTAAATTCAGGCATCAAAACGCCGCTGCTGCGTGCTGGTTTTATTCGCTATTTGTGAATCATAAATGTAGCTTGATTAAAATCAACACGGAGAGTATTTCGGGTAAGCCGGTCTATGATGAATTACATCAAATAATATAGGGCTTAGCTTCATGTTAATGATACGTTTTGCGAATGTTTATCTTGGTCTTGATTATGTATGTTAATCTCTTGTCGTCTATTATTAACACGTACTTAATAACTCGAAACTCTAGTGTTAACAAATATATTCAAATTGTTAATAGTTATTTTAATTTCTCAAGTATGATCCATTTAAAAATGCGATTTTAGTTTAAATTATATTTAATTTGCAAAACGGTTTAAAAAACCCATTTACAAGTATTTTTTTTTAATCAATTGAAACTAGATGGGAACGGTGTTTCCTAGCTAACCACCCTGAGAAGAAACGCCGACACAGGCTCAGGGGACACAGGCTCAGGGGTCAAAGTCTCTTTCAAAGTCCAATTTTACAAGTTAAAAGTACTCTATTGTTCTCAATTATTATTTGTGTGAGAACTAAGAACGATGTAGCGTCCCGATTCCATATATTTTCTGTCACGATCGTTAAGCTCATCACCAGACTATAATATGTTCCATGAAATGCTAAGCTAGCTTCCCAGGCACAGCAATGAGTCTCTGTCAGTTCAGCTGCAAGCCTGCACCGCGCCAGCGATCGATCATACGCAATAACCGAAACGAAACACACACGAGCTATAGCGGAGCTGTAGCCTCAACTAATGGAATATAGCCAGTCACACGGCATATTTGATGAAATGGGTTTTTGAGCTATAACTCTGTTTATCATGCAAAAGTAATCTGTTCCGGTGCAGAAAGGCAGCGAACGAACGTAACTCTTTTTTTAGCTGCGCACTGCAGCCAGTGGCAAGTTTAGCGAGTATTTCGTTTTCTTTTTTGTGATTAGAAAGTATTTAGTATTTACAGTCACTTTGAGTTCTATTAGGATGCGGCTGTAATACATTCTAATGTTTATGCAGTATATGGCAGCAAATATATCGAGTCAGCCTTCACGGCAAGCGTCGCTCAGGGAGTCAATATTACAATAAAATGCTAAGCTTCATTTTCTTATTGTTTTATTGATATAAACTAGTGCTTGATTATACCGAGGTAACGTCTATTTCAATGAATCTACATATTGCCCAGTGATGTAGACACTTGATACACAAAACTACATCCACTAGGAATCAATTTGCGAATAAATAAAAAAGCAACTAAACATTTTTCGAAAAAGCCTAAAACGGCTGATAACTTCATTCGGTTGCATATTAGAAAATCAAAACTTTCTCGAGCAAATTTCAAAAGAACAATAAACGAAATAACAAAATTTAAATGACCAAATGTTTTATTTAGAAAATTTTTAGAATCCCAATGTATGTGACATTAAATGAACGACTAATCAAAAGTTGCTAGATGTAATTTTAAAATATCAAATCATTCAAAATTCAAAAAAATTCAAAATTCAAAATTCAAAATCATTTATTTCAAATAGACCATTTGCAGGCACTTTTGAATAGTCAAATGTCGGTCAGTCCAAGAAAAGTGAAGCTAAATTGCACGTTCCAAAACGTAGGTCTCTATGGAGAAGAACGTGCAAGAAACTCCATGGACACTCTTTTTAAAATATATTGAGTTACATAGATCTTGGTTACATATTTCTTGTCGCTTCTAATATGTGAGCACAATGTTGGTAGATACGTAATAATAATAGTTTATTATTCTTTTTATTAAATGTAATTAAAAATAGAAACCGAATTAAGCCACTGGCAGCCAAGAGATGACCAGTCTCAACCGATGGCACCCGTTCACGGACATGACACGTGCATCAGCCCCACACAGCTCAACCATTTTAAAGGGAACCGAATGACCCAATAACACGTGCCACCACCAGCAAGACCAGCATTAATAATCAAATTACATAATCACAAATGACGACTGAATAAATGGGTACTGGGTATTGAATAAATGGGTACGCATCAAAATCCCGACTCGTCCGTGTTGCCCGATCTGTTTTATTTTGAGAAGTAGCACTCGCCGGTCGCTGCCGCGGCACCGCTCGCTACGCTCGCTCGGCTCGCGCGTGGCTGGTCACAATAAATTGTTACCTAACCTGACCATTTCAGCCAGTTCGAAATAACGAATAATACCTACAATCTCTCGTAAAAATGTGATTGTATTTTGATTGCACTTTGAACTAGGTAAAATAGGTTCGGTTAGAACTGTGACCAACGTCCAAGTTGTTTCGTCCATTCGAGATTTTTACCTTTTTCAGTTAATCCATTTGATAATTAATAATTTCTCCAGTAATCCATTTTGACCTTTGAACGATTTGGTCAATAGTGTAATAAATAATTTAAACATTGATATTCCAGACTTTGGTCAGCTGAACTTTTGATCAAATGACCATCGTTATTTTAAACTTTGTTGATTTGTACGTTGTTCTTTTGAAATTTGCTCAGGAAAGTTTTGATTTTCTAATATGCAACCCTTCATTCCACCCAAAAATATTCTATTTCATTCTTAGATGGTTGCTACTTGATAAAACCACTGTCTTTCTCTGCACCACCCAAAGGTTGACTGGAAGAAAATGCCTAAGGCATTAAGTCCGCCTCTGTACTTTTATGTGCATGAAGTATTATAAAAAAAAAAAAAAAAAAGTATGCCAAATTAAAACGACCCAATGTCACCTTCTATCACCTGTACGATACGTTAAAAAGATCGAATAAAATATTCTTTCCAAAAAAGTAATCTGTTTAAGAGTTTCACCACAATAGCTGGGCGAAGTTGTGATGAATGTGTAAAAGCACCGAGGGACGGCCGTGGTGCGTATTGCCGACTTAATTCAGACATTACGGGAAAGTTAGGTCTTATTTGAATATTTTTTTTTTTGTGGATTTGTAAAGCATCGTTTTTTTTTGTGATTAATTATATTTGATAATTAGGTGAGACGCCAAGAAATTATTTATTTAGATTTACAATGCCAGACAAAGGCTATGTGTGTAAACACTCCGTAAGGCGGATTTTAAACATTAAATGCGGAAAAGAAAAGTCTTTACAACGACCCGAGCATCCTAGTGCACAATGAAGATAATTGCATATTCTTGCAGCACATATGTGCACAAAGCTGAAAACAAAATGTCGTCAGTTCCCCATCGCTGTTTCTTTGCCGCGCCGAGTAGCGTCTGAATAATGCATGCCGCTTGCTAGCCCACGTGTTCGACAATTGCCGCGCCGCTGTCGGCTGCACGCATGCGTACTGCATTCACGATGTAACAAGTAATCGTACTTGCCTTTGACATGGTTAACTCGTTTTGAACAGTTATAGGAAATTGGAACCATTTTTTTTTATGGTGGGAAATATCATCAAATGACCACCCCCGCTCTTGGGCGGAGCGGGAGATAGTGTCACACTCTTACTGACTAAAAGACCCACCCCGTTCCTTCTAGCCTTCATACCGGGGTTCGAGCTCCCTTTCGGATAACCCTGGCCCCAGTAGGCTTCGACCCGGCTGGGTCCCTGCTGTTGCTGACAACACCGTGTGGCGCGTGGGAACAGTGCGCGCCGTCGACGTATCATTTGAATTCTTGAAGTAATGTTAAGTCCTTATTGCCACAACACAAGCCTTTTCCCAGGCCCGTCTTAAAAGCCTATCTGCTTGAAGCACTACCTGCCTAAGGGTGCCCCGATGGGATCTAGTGATTGAGTTAGGCGCGCAGATTGACCTTACTGCGGTATAATATGATTGCATGGCCAACTGGGCATAAGAGCTTCTCTGATTAATTACGCGACCTCTCGCATGAGACACTCAATCAATCAACTCTGCCTCTAACTGAACACTCGATTACAAAACATATGCTGTACACAAACAAGGAGACTATCATCGAACTTATTAGTAACTCCACATACCTTCCCAATATGAACGTTTTCATAAACACATTATTAGATATCTGTGTATTTGGCACGAGATTTCATAATATTATCAGTTTCCAAATCGCTCTAAGTGATCATTGTCGGATTGGCAAATAGTCAACGTGTAAACATTTTTTTTGGCTGGCTCGCCCCAACGAGCTGTCACTATGGTGTCATTGTAGTCTTTAGGTACTAAACTATTTTTACAGTGTAGAAAAATATAATGCCTCTACGATTTATTTTCGGATGAAGTAGTAAGGGGACAAGTATGGGTCTCGTGGGTGCCGTTGTACAGCATGATATTAAAATATAGTTCAGTACTTTTAGCTCTCAGCTTTTTTACGAGGACTAAAGAAGATAATCGCGAGTTTTATAATGCGCGCCAGTATATACTTGCGCGCATTATAAAACTAGCGATTCACTGCAGTAAAGAGAGACAGAAAAATATATGTTATTCTTCAGGACAAATAGTGATCTGATAGAATAGATAAATAGTGTGTTCATACATTGTATTTAATACGACAGAAAAAAATCACGAATATGCCTTTAAAAAATCCTTTTATCGATTAAGAACAGGACTAATATAAATGCAATAAATTCTGATTGTTTGTCAGATTATTCTACAAGCATAATTTTACCGTTACAGTGTAGTCATGTAGTTTTCACCAGTAGACAGAGTGATTCATGAGAAAACTTTAGGTTAATACATGTGTGTATATACTCGTATAATATAGAAAAGCCGAGAATTTCAAGGTTCCGTGCGAAGCTGAGGCGGGTCGCTGGTGCTTAATATTATATTGTTGCTGTGCTTAGTTTCGCTGCGAAAATAGTGTTTTTTTTTCTAGATCAGATAGACCTGAATGATCCACCACACACGTCGTCATCAATAAGACAATTACAGTAAGCTTGGTCTTTTACAGAATCGCACTGGGAGACATTGTAAATGGATCTGATGGCCCGTAACTGCAGAATAAAAATAAATTAGATGTCTGTGGCCCGTCCCAACATTAAAATATCGTACACCATGATACTATAAAAGCAACTAAAATAGATTATATATAGCATTTAGTTTGTGTTAACATCCGTAAAATGGCGAATTTTCTAACAGTGTATAATACCAAACGTAGCCTTTCTGCAAGAGATGATAAATGAGGACCCTATTGTAGTCAAGCGTTGGCCCCAAGAAAATCGTTTAATCGACAAATTCGCTGCCTTTGATATTTGTTAAGGAAAATCTTATGCACTTAATTTCTCCCATTCACAACTGTTGGGACGGAGTAAATGAGTGGAGTGTATTTCATGAACGCTGGTATATTGCCGTTAACCAAGATACTTAAAAATACAACTGTCCCGGACAAAAAACTTGTTATTAATTTATGAGATCGAGAATTTTCGTCCGTTAATCTTTGTAAGTCTACACTTCTTACACTATTACATTATTATTATTTACAGTTTGGCAGAGGTAATATTTATTGTGCTAAATATGTATTTCTGTGAATAAACTATTTTTCATTTTCATTTTTTTTTTTCATTAAAGAGGTAAAGTTTTTTTTTTGTTTGTAAGAGGTTATCTCTGTAAGTAACTACTGGACCAATTGCTAAATTTTTTGCCGATAGATAGCTGCTTTATTCCTGTGTAACATAGGATATATTTTATGTGAGCGAGCGAAGCCGCGGAAAAAAGCTAGTAATCAATAATTTTAATCAAAAGACTTGACAATAGTTTATTTAAGTAATGCGGAATAAGTATATCGCCTCTGCGCATCAATTAGTCTTTTGTTTTTTGTATTTTATGTTTTGTGTGCAATAACAAACACGATACATAGTTCGTTCGTGGTTGTCACACAGCCAGGCGACTGCGGGAGCTCAAGAACAAACCAGCAAACGTTAGCAACTTGCGTGCAACCTAGTTTTATTTACTCTATAAATAGTATGAACACTTGATTAAGTCAATTACAGTCCCATATTAAAATATAATTAGTTTCAATGCAAAGAAAATTGCTTATTTGAAAAATAAAACTCACTGTTGCTTTACGGTTATGTTTAAGAAAATCAAGATCCAACTTAATAGAAAGCAAAAGATCTAGACAAAGCTTTTGACCTGGAAAAGTGTCTAGGGTAAAATTAGCCTATTGCTTTGTTTACTTTACATTGTGGAGCGCAACTCGGACAGTGACGGTCTGGAACTTTAGACATTATACTTTCGAGCTGTCATACTCGTTCAGGTCAAACGTCAGCGCGTTTGATATAATCTGACGTTACGTCTAAACTAGTTTAAAAGTTATAGTTTAATCTAACTTGATTGTTCTTTCTAGTTCCATTTGTTTCGGTTTATCTGCAAAAAATCAGTAACATTCTAAATGAAAAAGAAAGAAAGAAAACATGTTTATTCTGCCCGAATAGACACACAAATAATTACAAAAAAAAAAATAGTTTCCCTGTCAGGTTAAGTGTGGACCTAAGTGACTTGAACTAGGTTGTTTAATAAAACTAGTATAATCTATGCGACGCCGGCCGACTGGAGACCGACAGAGACAGAAAAAAATGTACGGTAAATAAAGCTTCCATCTCATCTACATATGTAATTACCTGTATAATCTTAAGACTTCCATAACATAATTCCCATCCATACAAGATCTCATATCCCGGTGTAATCTCGAACAAATCACAGTCGAACGTGCCCTCGCATTGGCTTCCTCCCATTTATTACTCCAGGTTGGCTCAACCAAGTCTCCGCACTCTTGCCGTTCCCAAAACGTTTTAATTCACTTAATTACACGAAACATCGAAGAGGGAATTGTCACAACAAAGCCATGACCAAAAGGACCACTATTGCCTGACCGAACGGAAGCAAGGTCATACGAGCTCATACCTACAGCACAATTAGATGACAAAGTCAGGTGTAATCTGCAACCTCCGTTCTAAGACTGTTCCAGTTTACCTCCTTTATGGACTGAATGAGTTTACTGGTGTAATTTCGTCCAGCTATGAACTGTCATAGACCGTGTTGATTATTCCATATGGATCGCAAGAGACCCTTTCTTTTCTTGCTTAGTGGCACTTCTGTGTCTGCCTTCGGTGTACCAGGTATTATGCAATCGTCGGCAGTTAAAGCCTGGAAGCAGTTACTGTTTCGGGGGTTCGCCCTCCCGTAATCGTGTATAAAATATGTACTGAACCCAATGGAAATCTAGTAAATTTAAGTAAATGGTATGTGTTCCTTTGTCGAGGGAATTGAAATAGAATTGTAATCAGCACTTTTAAGATCGATAAAAGTGATTTGTTATACAGAGAGCCGAGTTAGCGGTGCGGTAACAAGTAGTTAACATTATAATATCATATCATAAAAGGAAAAACGAAAAGCTGTTTTTATATTCAAATAGGAAGGATCGTTGCCCCACACTATAAATTACTTCTACTCTGTAAGTAAGTTCAGAAACATGTAAACTCTCACACACAAGACACTCAGATTCAGAACAACTATTTATAGGCCATTGAAATATTTGTTCCGTGCAGGAATCGATCCCGTGACAAGAATCCGCGCAGACTCGTGCCGTCAACCGTGCGTGTATACACACCGATTTATGAACACTATATTTTTAACTCAATAAGAACTTGCCTACTAAGTAACATATAAAGCAAAAACAATCTATATAATCAAAATGGCAAATGTAATCGCTGACATCGACTATGGGATTGCGTGATAACGAAAGCAGTGGAACTTGCAATTTGTCAGTCCAAGTGCAATGCTGGAACTCATGCGGGTCAAGGTCACAACTCGGCACGTGCAACGATGCATAGGAGACCTAGTTGTGTATAGATACAAACATAGAAGGATATTTTTAGAGCAAAATGAAAATGAGAGAATGTAGAGCAAGATGTTGAAAAATGAAAAAAGGTGCATACAAAACAGTTACAAGGAACAAAAGGAAATTTCACAAATAGCACAAAAAAGTATTCTGTTTTCATCGTTACGAAGTTCGTAATGAGGGACTCCAAATTCGAAAACGAGATGCTGCATAATGTATTGCATTGCAATGCAGCGCAAAAATAAAATGATGACCGAAATGACTACTACACTGGTGAATATTTTAAGCTATAGTTGCCTTTTAAAAGCAGGTCAGATTAAAAAATTCATTTAGTGTTATATAGCTTATCTAACGAGTGAGGAGGGAATAGAGCCGTAACCAAAAATGTAGATGAAACCGCACAGCAAGACAGCTAGTGCAGAAACTTAAAACCGTTGTTTATTTTATTTCATTTCAAAGTTCGCTCTTAATTAAAAATCTAAAAATTGAAGACGAAAATACCGCTAAAGAGATACTAGAAGAATTAGAGCAGAAGACGGTTATGAACTGTGAAATGTTTAATGTATTAGAAAACGCTAAAACTTTTCAGTTTAAGACCGATTTCTGCATTGCTCAAGGTCATATAAGGCACGTGTATGATTACGCTAGATGCTGCATCCGCACCCAAGTGCAAACGAAATGGGTAATACGGGAAGAAGCGAACGTACTTAACATAATATCACCGTTTGTCATGAGCACACGTACATTTAACTGTACCAGCACACGGGCCACAAAAAAACGCCGCTTCAAGCTTCTTTTTGAAGCGGCCTTTTTTGTAGCTCGTGTGCGGCGGCGTCGTCACAAAAAAACGCTTGAAGCGGCTTCAAGCTTTTCCAGCTTCTTTTTCAGCTGTTGTTTGCAGCCGCCTCTAGCTTTTTTTTTGTCACCGCTTCTAGCGTTTTTTCATGGCGGCGTTTTTTTTGAGTCCCGTGTGGGGACGCAAAGGATTAATAAGAAGAATGCGTTATAGTAGATCCGGATTTAGTTTTGTCTGCAATTTATGTTCGGGAAATGTTGGAAAAGCCACATTTCCTAACAACATCTGGTAACGATTTGTCCTTTGGAATAAAACCTGATGGTCTCGTCACTTTGCTTTTGATATTTTTTTTACAAAATTAACACCCCGTTTGCAGTTATGTTGCGAACTCTTGTTCATTCCACAAATAACACATGAACGAAAAGAAACTCCGTGTCACAACATAACGCCCGAGGGTAAGCCGACGTCGCCCTTATCACGGAGCGTTGAACTTAGCCGAGTGAAAAGTTTCACAAAGAAACTTCAGCCTTTGGTAAGAATTGCGTTTTAAGTTGATGGTTTTTAAACACAACATATGTAAGTACTGGTGAAAAGCATTTTTACCACAACATAGGATAAAACATAATTTATATAAAACATAGCCTTCACTCTAACCCAACAAATAATACAAACTCGAACAAAACAAGTGAAAAGCCGTAGATATCAGCTGCCGAATAAAACCAGATAATTAAATTGAGCGTCAAAACTCTGCCAGACAGCACTTAAAGGCCTCCGTATATCCGGCCGAGCGTCTGCCGAATATTAGAGGATTAAAAGCCGGATATTCAGCCTCGCTGGGAAACTCGTCTGATTTATTCATGGAGAAAATTGTCGAAACTACACATTGATATATTGCCTGTCCATTAGTAATCGCTCACTCGAGCTATTTATTTTGAACGACGAATTAATATTAATAGGCTTTGTTCAGTTGAAGCTAAATAAACATACATTTTGTTATTGCTAGCGGATGGAAACGAATATTTCATGTGCGGATAAAACAAACAGCGAGGGAGAGATGAAATAACGATGTCTTATCAAATCAAAAATCTAAAAGCCTTTTCACAGTAAACATTCTGTTCATCGACGAAACAACGTTCAGAAAAGTTCCAAACCTCAGTTAATAATAATTTCATTTTTAGAACAGATTTATGTAGTTTGCCAGCAATTTGAAAAACGGTACTAGATCAATATTTGCTTCAATTTATAGGTGCCTCCTTGGCTACCTATAAATCGACAATAACAGTCGTGCTCTATGAACAAAATGGCTCTTTGGAGTGCGCCCCCAGGGGCCCGCGGCATGCATATCGGGGCAAATTCCAATTTGCTATCGATATTTTACCGGGAACTCCTGCAATTGTTCCACCCCAATAATTTTTGTATTAAAATACGCAATCACTGACCGCAGATATCTGTTCCAATAACCGGCTATAATAATAACAACGTATATTTATATATTAACCGGAACGCCGGTCAATGTGACGGGAAAACAAACGATTATAACAGCCGGCCGAATGACGGGATAAATAAGACGCACTATATCGGAAAATGTTTCGGGGAGTCTGAACGAGACATATGCCATAAAAGTGGATCCAGAAGAAAGTCAACTTGTGCGGATACTTAAGACATGGACACGGGAGTTAGAAATGACTTAACGATATTATAGTTATGGTAAGATAAAGGTATTGAGCTACATTCGGCGAGACTGAAAACAGAACCTGGACCGGCAAAAGGGTAAGCAAGCGAATAAAGTAAGTAAGTATTCTCGCTTGTTAAAGATGAAGAAGTTTATAATTGGCTCTAGTCCAATGGAGTAAATCAAATAAACTGTCAATAAATGCTGTGTGATGATCTACAGCCACACGTATACTTCATTGAGGCTTTAGTTCGAGATGGATTCTGTTCTAAAGCCGAGCGTCAAGCAGGTGAGGGACCTGAGTTGTCGCGAACACATAGTTGCAGTGTGCGGCAGGGCTTTGCTTTTTCTTTGGTGGTTTTATCCTGATACAATGTAAGGATATTAACGATACAGCTGCTGATCAAGTTCTATATAATGCACTTGTAAGGAACCACCTAGACAACAGTTCAGTTATTTAGAATCCTCATTAGACAAAGTACAGGCCACGTTAGAAAAAATACAAAACAAGTTTACGAGATTTCTGTACTTAGACCAATATGGGGTTTACCCCTGTTATTAGAGTCTGTGTGTCCTGGGCATGGCCGGGTATACTAGGCTGGTGGTAAGAAGAGATGTTGCGCTGATCAAGTGCGTGCCTACGTGGTGAACGTACTGCTAGAGTTTTGTTTTATGTTTGTAGGTAATCTCTACTACTACTGCTAGAGTTGTTGCACTAGATGGACGGGTGCATACCTACTCTGTTAGACGTGCCGTCTGCTAGGACTATCCTCTTAAAGTTTACCCCTTTGTTTCGAGCCACATGTATTATTAATAATATAGCACTATCGGAGGATACGTTTGACCATAACCTATCGATTAAACAAGTAATTATTGCGAGTTGTCAGGACGTTTTTTCCTATTTATGTTAATTGAGTAATAATTATAATTCAATATATAAAAATCATAAATTGTCAACATAACATCACCTGTGACGCGTCAGTAAAAGTGTTATAATATAACTTATGCGCAATATTCTTCTAGCAAATCCTGTGGCGGCATAACTCAGAGTTTTTGCAACTTTCCCTTCTCTAATTCTCTACAACATGAAACAGATGTGAAAACAATCGGACGTGACGTTATTATGATTGATTCGACGATACATTAGCCGGTAATGCGCTCGTCTTGCGACGTGACAAGACTTGTCGCGGCGACAGACAGCTCGACGACGTGGCGCCGCGCTTACACCTATATCTACGTACATTGTTCACTGTGGAATATAAAAAAATGTAGCTTGAATTAAACGTCATTTTTACGTAGTATTTGTAGGTCAAAATAGTCTTATTTTTTTTAGTTAGGTCATATAGTCCCACTGCTGGGCAAAGACCTTCCTCCACTCCTTCAAACGACCTAAATGTGAACCTCAAAATCACCCAACACGAAACTATTAATAGTAATCAGAACACACTCACAGTAATAAAACAAGCCAGTTAACTGAATACAAAGACATCACAGAATGAAGTAACAATTAAAACGAATGTTTGTGATGTAAACGCCGAGGGAGCAAACACCAAGTTTCATTTAAGTTAACAATAGTTTTCATTTTAGTTCAAATCTAAACGGAGCACGGTTACCGGCGAACTTCTAACTTTCGTCTGGAGAGGAGCTCAGACGGAAAATTTACGTTTTCACAACTTAATAGAGTTTTATAAGAGTAAACTATTACTCTTATAAAACTCTTTCTGAAAGGGGAGGGCGGCACGTTCCCGCCCCCCCCCGCCGATTCGTTCTGTGAGAAATGTGCCTTGTCCATTGACACTTGTTTGGCAAAATTTTCAGGAAAATTCCCTCGATCATGGGCGCCACTTAGGACAGAAGTCTTATTACGTAGACGTAACTTACGACGTAAACATGACGTTGATGTCAATTTAACTAATGTCAAAAACACGACGCGGCGCGGCGCCGCAGCGTTGCGACGTCATGTCAGAGAACCCAATAAAGGTTTTTCAGGGTTTTCCTTGGGCTATGTCAGTTACTTTTGTTCTCTGAGGAATTACTTCATCTCTGATTCAATTCCAAAAGTAAAATTGTGGCAGCCCTTCTCTATGTACTTTGACTATCAGCCTTTTGAAAGGAGCTCATTCATACATTAAACGTAATATGCTCAATAGAATAGAGAATTACCAATACGTACAAGTTATCTAAGAACCTTTAGTATAACCGTTCTATGTAAACTAGAAAATCGTTCAATATTCCGATGGTTCCCGCGGATTTGAATAATGTGGGCTGATTGTTCCTAGCCGGCTACCAGTATGCAGTTAATTTAGCTGCCGAAGCGATGTGGGCTCGGAAACGAACGGGTTTCACAGTCAGCACACGTGGTGGTTTGTGGTTGCGTTAGTTTAGATTCATGTTGGTGCTCGAATACGTATTGGACGAAAGGTTACACTAGATAATCATTGTTTTGACTAAAAAAACGTACTCGAACTAGGTATTCGCAACATTACAAGAGCACAAGGATAATGCGAAAGGAGCACTTAAATTTGTGGAAAAACATAGAAAGGGTGTGAGACGAAGATCCAAGAATAAGGGACCAAAAAAGATCACAACTTTTTATTACTAGCTGACCCTACAGACGTAGTTCTGTCAAAGGCTAGGATCAAGAAAATAACGCACTAACTGCCAAAATCAAATGTTATATCGTAAATTCAAAATAAAAATAACAATAACAATGGATTGATAGCAAATTCTGATATTATAGTAAACAATAAAAAAAAGTTCAGCCATCCGCGAGTTTTGTGCTTAGCAATGCACTTAGTTAGCCAATCATTTTTATTTATATAGATAGACTAAAAACATATGGATTGAAACACGCGACACGAGAAGACAAGACCATGCGTAGAGTGCGAAAATTAAGCAAAAGTAACATAACACGACCAATATGTACAGACAGACCAGACGCTAGACTGACAAAACAAACTCATTACATATCCGAACTGCCCATGTAACACTGGGCTCGTATTCAGTATTCGGTCTCGTTAGCGAGCCCGCGCACTCGACCCGCTTGCAGCCGATCGATTGTCTTCAGCCACTCAGTAATTATACATACGTTCCTAACATGCCTGTCAACTTCAGGGGCACTAGGACAGCCGACGGACTACATTTAGATGTATTGATCCTAGCTTATGGATACGATACGCAGTTAAAGTAGGTTGTGCTGTAATTGAATTTAAAAAGTAATTTTGTATACGTTGCCAATTGTGCCGTCACCAACATAGTGCAAGCATTAATTTTTACAAGCAGCAATTAAGAATTTCTTTAAGAAGTACTGTAGCGTATTCCCACAGTTGATGACCTTTCTTTTAGCAGTATAATGAGTGGGAGTTGTATGATTGATTGTACTTATTGGTCTTATAAACAAACTGTTTGGGTTATGAGGTCTTAGAAATCTACGAATAGAGAAACAGAGCCTAGAAATATTGAAATATCTAGTCAATATTTTTCTTAGAAACTTGAAAACCTACTATTAATCATCACCGTATCTATTTTACTTTCAATAAACTTATGTCTTCAATGAATACCGTTGATACGTTATGTGCGGCAACAAAGAAAATAACATTGAAACTTATTCCCAATCGAATGGCGGTATAATGTTACTTTCAATATTTTCAATCTATATCAACTTTTCTTTATATCTGTACAATAGAAGTGAGTTGTACAAACAAAATATTATCTGTTCGGACAATCCTTTAGTTCTAAACTTGGTGAAGCGCTTATTTTCGGATTCTTTTATCCCCGAACAACGAGTTCGGAGATTTTGTTGGAAATTATTTGAAGGTTGGATGAAGACTAAGTTTTTGGAAATTGATTTATTATCACTCAACTTGAGAGATCAAAAGAAAAATTGATTGTGACTGTGACATTCGATTTTTTACTTTGTATGATAATAAATTAAAGTCATAATATTATTATTGTTAATATTATAAAAAGAAAAGTTTCGTGTTTTTGTTTGTAATTAATAAACTGACCAACTACTGGACCGATTTTAAACATTCTTTCACTCGTATGCTACAGAAAATATAAGAAAGTAATATTGTTTCTATAATATTTATCATTTCTATTTATATATTACACAACGTTACTTTTTCCACAATAATCGGTTTAAACTATAAATAAAACAATAATACCTAAATTCGATTTTAAAAAAGAACATTATTTTTTTTCGCCAAAACTAAAAACCTCTTATTTTTATTGGTTTCTCGCTTACCTGCCATCTCACCTTATAGTAAGCAATAACATGGTCGACGATATCGCACGCTTATCTAAAAGTAACCTATTCACCCTGCGACTTAAAGACCGCTAGTTTGTAACTATCAGGAAACACCTTCCGATAGGGAATTCCACTCCTTAGTTGCACAATGAATGTGTCCCCGAAACGCTAACGTTAATTGAAAAGGCCAGCATCCTAAAGCCTGTGTATCCATAAGCCTGCCATATAAAATTAAACAATAACATTAATACAATTTACTGGAGTATCATGTGTGAGCATGTAACAGAGGGCGGGTCGCCAGGGAGCGAGGTTATTACCGCTGACATGACCAGGGACGGTGCAGTAAGCACTGAGAGGCGCTTGACTACTTGAAATGTATGAGTTTTATCATTTTTACATAGCATAAAGCAAAGTGTAAAAGCAGTGGTGGCTCAATGGTAACGACTCCAATTTACGAGTTGTAGGCCGTAAGTGAACTAAGCTAGGCGCATTACGTTGTGTTACTTATTTCATCACCACTGCTCTTAAAACGGTAAAGGAAAACAATGTCCTAGGACTGAAAATTCGAAGACCTGACATCCAAACCGTGATGGACCCGCTTGGTGGATTACGGAACCTCTCCTAAAGAGAAGGCCAGAGTCCCAGCAGTGGAAACATTAAAGGCTGATATTAGTATGCTTATGCTTATAAAACAAATTTAAGTCGCTTTCCACAAGTCTCTTTATCCGCTAACCCCTTCTGAAACACGGGACGGATTCTGATGCGGCTTCAACTAATAGAAAGATCAATAAACAAAGAAGGTTTATGTTTATGGTTTACTATTTGCACCCGAACGAAGCCGGGTAAGGATATTATCAGCAACTTCACGAAAAGTCTTAAAAACTGCCTCTAGACGATGATAACTCCTGAATTGACAATATTATTATTAAACTAACAGCTAAATAATGAAATAAACTGCCGCAGCTTTCCTGATCACACGCGAGCTTACTTTTGCGTAATCAAGCTACGTCATCGACCTCATCGTCGCTTTACATGACGAAAGATTTTAGTGGTCAAACACGAGCCTATCTTTTAAAAAGTCATTTCTAAGGATGAAATACTTCCAGCTATGTTCAGCACTTCGTCAACCCATGTTATGATAGAAGCGGTTAACGAATGCGAATTACTCCCATATAATATCTTCTGACCCTAGGGACCCTGACTCTGTCTTAATAATACACACCTAATTTACATGTAGACCTTCAGACTTAAGAGGTCAGGTCCCCAGGGCACGGGAAGTGACCGATGTACCGGTAAGTGTACTCTAGAGCCGTCCGTTACAGGATTTATTTGTTAGCATTATTTATTCTTGTACGTGTTTACCCGGAAAAGTTGCTGCTTACAGAAAAATTAGATGGGGAAAAGACTTCGAAGAGTCCGATACGTCGGTCAGACCGAATCCGTGCTACACTGGAGACCATAGTCTGCGACGCCATCCACATCGCCGAAGATAAGACAACATGGCGGAATATAATCCACAAGAAAGTTATTTGTCGAGATCAAGACCCTCAGCATTGAGGATAAACGACGCAAGGAGGAGGAGGACGAGTCAACTACCTACGTCGAATATATCCGACAACTCTCGCGTCTATACCACCAGGGTCGCACATCCACGACCAAATACTCCATCTCATCAGCTCTTCCGTCACCTATGTGGATTGAAGAGTTAAACGAGATAGAGTACTTTGCAAACACTCCACCCTGGTGAAACCACTTGTCGGCCCAATCCGACGTAAACGGTTAAGGAACTTCACCATACTTCAAGCTTACCTATGTATTTTTGAACTTATAGTGGCACTTGGAAAGAAAGAAAAGTATTTATTTTGACGCACAAAACATTGTAGGAAGTAACATTGTATGTCTCACGTTTGCGCCAAAAAAGGTCCACTTCAAGACCAACTTTCCAGAAATTGGCAATGAGACCATTAGGTGTGAACAATATTTCTCATATCCGACCAAAATAAAAAAACTGCTATAAATGAGGCCAATTAAGTTGACCACTATCTTAGCTGACTAAGCGATAATGTGCTCAACGATGGAGAACGTTCACCTAGAAGTAACCTATTCATGTTAGACGTGAAAACCTTCAGGTTGTAGCCAGACCCCTCTTCTCCACTGGGCACACTGGGCACGTGCCCAGGGCCCCGCGATCGATTGGGGCCCCCTAATCGACCAACTTGATTACCAAACGACACACGCTACTCTACTCTCGCCTAAAAATCAGACTTATCGATTACAGAGTGTTTAATAAGTTTAGATTAACTTATTATTTTTTAATTAGTACAGTTTGTCTCTTATGTCGATATAATGGAACTATACTCGAAAACACAGATTTTGAAGATGTGATTAACGATTTTGCTCAACTCAAAGCTAGAAAGAAGGGTGTAAGTACCCAAGCATTATCTACTTAAAAGGACCGATCCTAGTTGCTAGAAAGTGTCCTTGGCAAGGACACTTAAAAACTGTGTGCATCGCGTATAGCCACTTTAATTGTCTGTTCTAACAAAATAGTGTCTTATTATGCGCATAGGGGCCCCTTTATCCTAATGTGCCCAGGGCCGTTAATAATTGAAAGGCGGCCATGGTTGTAGCTATCAAGAGAGTCCAGCAGGAAATTACAATCCGCACTGCTCCGTACAATGAATGTGTTTCCTAAACATGCATGTGGGTGGAATATCCACCAAATACCGGTAGTGTATCGCATTTGGAGGTCAGATGATGGAACGCGCTTGGCGGAATTAAGCTATGTAATTCCGACTCAAACTCTCCGAAATACAACCGATACAAAACCGACAGGCTAGCAATTCTGTGTCGATGCTTAAGACTTTGAAGCTCCGAAAATGTTACAGCACTTACATTCCGCAAACCACAGACAGTGAGCCACAGCTAGAAATACAGCCTAACACAATTATCTAATCCAACCAGCCCGACACACGTAAATACTTAGTTAACAATAACAAATTAGGTAGTTGCCCTTGTAGCGTAAACACAACGACTCATGCATTATTCAGAGGCTGTACAAGAGTGATTCGCAGCGCTTATCAGCAAACGCCTTTATTTATGTATGGCTGGTCTATGTTTATGATATGTTTAGCGCCGCTTATTATGTTCGATTGAGCACTGATGGATAGGCTTATGTCTTTGAGACTAATTTACCGTTATAATCTTGTGTTACCCTCAATTTAGCCTGAAATTGTAAGTGTAACTTTAGTTCAAATTAGAGATGGAACTTACAGATATTTCTGTAAGAGATTTTTTACTTATTTAACGTCCTAATTCATTACATTTCGCCGTAAGCGGCAAATTAGGTTTAACAATTTTATTTCTCATAATAACTTACAAACCTCGTCATCGCAAATATCCATTTCTTACAAGTATTTATTGTAATGCGTGAAATATACACGTGGGATGTGGGGCGTGATCCCGGACAGCAGTGTCCCACGCTGCGTGAAATTTTCTGCATACGGAGCAATCCCGCATGCGTTATGCATTCCGCACAATGTTAAAAACACCCTAATACTATCACACTTCTTTCATTCTTCCGGCAGATCATTTAAACTATCTCAAATTATTATTTTTTTTAATTGTTTTTTAAAGAAACAAATCTAAAACTGTCATTATTGAAGTCGATTCTTAGAATAGTTCCAACTTAAAACTGCAATAAGGTTCCGAAGTAAATACTGTTGTAATATAGGTCCGTGCACAAAAGCCCGAGTATCTAGTGTTTGCAGCCCGCCAGCCAATTCAGAGGTATCATCGTTTCCACATCAATGGAGCCTTCTTCCACTCCCAATAGATCCAAGACTTAGTGGATCTCGTTTAACTTTCTATTGGATTCCATTGTTGGCTTTTATCATGTTATTATAAGCTTAAAATGAGTTGAATGAAATGGTTTTGGAGCGTGTTTATCAAACTAACGATGCTTCCGTGGTTTAGTACTTTATTTATAAAAAACCGGCCAAGTGCGAGTCGGACTCGCCCATGAAGGGTTCCGTAGCAGCAAGTAACATAATATAAAAGTTCTTGTAATGTGTTGTAACTTTGATCGATGTTTTAATAATAGTGTATTTTTTTCGATTTATGACGCATTAAAAAAAACTACTTACTAGATTTCGTTCAAACCAATTTTCGTTGGTAGTTTTTATACTAATGTACATCATATATTTTTTTTAGTTTTATCATTCTCTTATCTTAGAAGTTAGAGGGGGGGGGGGGACACATTTTACCACTTTGGAAGTGTCTCTCGCGCAAACTATTCAGTTTAGAAAAAAATGATATTAGAAACCTCAGTATCATTTTTGAAGACCTATCCATAGATACCCCACACGCACGGGTTTGATGAAAGAAAAATTTTTGAGTTTCAGTTCTATGTATGGGGACCCCCAAAATTTATTGCTTTTTTTCTATTTTTGTGTGAAAATCTTAATGCGGTTCACAGAATACATCTACTTACAAAGTTTCAACAGTATACCTCTTATAGTTTCGGAAAAAAATGGCTGTGACATACGGACGGACAGACAGACAGACAGACAGACATGACGAATCTATAAGGGTTCCGTTTTTTGCCATTTGGCTACGGAACCCTAAAAACCGGCCAAGTGCGAGTCGGACTCGCCCATGAAGGGTTCCGTAGCAGCAAGTAACATAATATAAAAGTTCTTGTAATGTGTTGTAACTTTGATCGATGTTTTAATAATAGTGTATTTTTTTCGATTTATGACGTATAAAAAAAATCTACTTACTAGATTTCGTTCAAACCAATTTTCATTGGTAGTTTTTATAGTAATGTACATCATATATTTTTTTTAGTTTCATCATTTTCTTATTTTAGAAGTTAGGGGGGGGGGGGGGGACACACATTTTACCACTTTGGAAGTGTCTCTCGCGCAAACTATTCAGTTTAGAAAAAAATGATATTAGAAAACTCAGTATCATTTTTGAAGACCTATCCATAGATACCCCACACGCATGGGTTTGACGAAAAAAAAATTTTTGAGTTTCAGTTCTATGTATGGGGGCCCCCAAAATTTATTGCTTTTTTTCTATTTTTGTGTGGAAATCTTAATGCGGTTCAAAGAATACATCTACTTACAAAGTTTCAACAGTATAGCTCTTATAGTTTCGGAAAAAAGTGGCTGTGACATACGGACGGACGGACAGACAGACAGACAGACAGACAGACATGACGAATCTATAAGGGTTCCGTTTTTTGCCATTTGGCTACGGAACCCTAAAAATCAGGATATTAAGTCAAGATGTTTTGCATATGCCATATTTCCAGTTATTGACATAAGCTTTTGTCAAATATCCACAATGTCATTGGAACAGTTATTAAGCATATCCGCATTCCCAAAAAAGGGAATAATCGTGAAAACATTTTTATGAGAACCCTGTTTAATATGAAAATGTCTTAAAGGATTCTAGATGATGGTAATAAACATGTTTAAGAGAAGAAGAATGTTTCCAATGTACCCCCCGTACCGTTATTGCGGGGCGCTATAATACACGTAAATGTTGTTTAAACTAAATTACACTTACGAAATTGTTCTATTAGATTTTTCATATTGTGGTGTTTCAAGCAAGATAATCTATAATTTTTTTAATCGTCTATCAAAAAGGAGAATTTTCTCAAATCGTCTGAATGTATTTTTTTTTTGTTCCTTGTTCAACGATATTTTCGCCATATATGTGGACTCATTTTACAGTTTTTTTTTTTTTGTTTGGAAGACTTTTTCTGCCAGGCAGTGCCATTTACTGTATACTTGAACTCATCGAAGGTGGACCATAGAACTGTGATAGCAAATCTTCCGGAATTGCTGCAATCGCTACCAATTTTATTGATATCATTTCATAACATAACATCACGCCAGAACGCTTTGAAGGGGACCCGAAAATGTATAGACTGTAGAATTCACACTGATATGATATAAAGAGGGACCTTTCACCAGTTACGTTCAAATCCGTGTAATAAATTCGCGCATAACTTTTCGGTTTATGGACCGATCTTGATTATTCTTTTTGTGTTGGGTTAATTTATAACTCCGTAATAATATCATTATTTACCTACATTTTATTTAATTTATTTTTATTACTTTACCATACCGTAAAATTTGCTCGTTGTTTAGTTTTAGCTGCGAGATACCACAACTAAAAAGTAAATAATAAAAAACAACCGATTAACAAAAAAGGTCAAAAGTTATTTTACACTTTTTAGTAGTTTTTTTTCAAGTTGGTTGTATTTCTGGTTAAAAACGTTTTTGTTCATTTATCTAAAACTAGTAGTCTTCCATAGTCCGCTTCGTGTTGCTAAATCGATGCGAACGCCTCTAAGTTAGCAAACCTGCCTTCCTCAAGTCATAAGTGGTCACTTACCTGAAACAAAATTATTTACATTAATATTACTTATATAAAACATACGAATAATCTTAAACAATAATAATCCCAACCATCTCAGCAGAACACTGTCTCAAAACAACAAACAATCGTAGCTTACAAACAAACCTTACTTATAATTACCATACAAAACAGGGAAAACAATCTACCCGCATAAACAGACGAAACTACCCACATGTAATATTCACACGCACGCGTACACAAAAATAGTACCTACGTTTATGTATACGAAAATACTCGTTTGGTTAAACAAATAAACTGGTTGCATCATTGTTATTCACAGTCCCGGGTGCCGGCGGGGCTACTATTAAAAACAAGTTAGGTTACCGCCACACAACCCGCAACCCGCTGCAAGACCGACGAAAAACTGTGACGACCTTTTGAATACAGTTTAATAATACTGTACAAAATTCAATATTTTCTAAAGTGTCGAACTCTAGAAAATATTCAATTTTCAATATTTTCTAGCCTTACGTGTGCTTTTGTTACAATAATAAAAAAACTTTCACACAGATTGCAGAGCAATTGCAGTTTATTTTCTAATCCAATAAAGTGTTGTTGAAAATGACAAAAATGATAAATATTGCATTCAATGATTTATGAACCAAAAAGACCGAATAATGGAAAATACACAAAAAGCTGCTGTCGTAAAATAGATGTAGTAAAGCCCATCAATAACTGTAAAAACTGAATACAAAAAAATACTTGGTTATATTTCACTTTTTATGTATGTAAAGCATCGAATGTGCACATATAAACCCGCGTATATGTACCGTCACGGCTGCTTCGCCGAGCGTTTCAGGCTTAAAATTTTAAGCGAGACCCAGTCCCGACATGTATGAGCCTTAATGCTACAGTTTAGTTCCAGACAGCAGTAATTCATTTCCAACAATAAGACGTAACTTTATAGCTAAAATAACAATGACAAGTAATGTCGTCTATGCGACAACGTATACGATTCTAAATGACATTACAAACTTGAGTGAATGGAAGGAATGAGACGCGAGCCTACGTCATAACTCTATCAGCATCCCGTCGGAGTTGAACGCGTGCTTAAAATTTCAACTGGGACGACATTGACACTCAGACATTCACATCACGTAAGTTTTACTGTCCACCGGCGCTTCAGGGACTTGTAATTCAAATCAACCTAAGTGCTGGGGACCATGTAGTACAAAATAGGAAATTTTCGAACCTCCTGGGCCCCCTTTGCTGAACGAGACCGGAGAACCGAACGGGATATTGCAATGAAATGCAACGCAATAATAAAAGACGAGTTCGAAAGTAATATATCTGATGGCGCCCGACGTGGGACTCACAACAACACGTCCTCCCGCCGGCCGCCGTCGCTGATGAAAATTTGAATTGGACGCAACATTTGTCTGATATTTACCTTTAGAAAACGCGCCTTTTAATCCAAAAATATTTTTATTTTTGTAACTTAAAAAAGCACTATTTACTTACTTTTATTAATCACTACATAAAAATCAAACACGATTCAGTGGTCCTTGAAATATAATTAGATGGTGAGTCAACTTTGAGTCTGTCATCAAAGTGTCAACTTTTAAATTAAGTATGATTGCAGTAAGTTGGCTTGTCATCTGTGACATTGAAATATTTCAAACAGCTCGTTCATTCAAAACAAGTCGAAACATGGAAAGCAATAACCATTTATTTTGGCGCCCAACGTGGGCCCGGCGCAATTGAAACTGCTACATACAGACTTACATATACCTGTGTAGAGATAACGCGCGCCCCTGAATATGTAAATGCGTGTATTGTGCCTACTTCGGGCTCCTACTTGAAATGATTACTCGCATAATATCTGTTATTGCTGCGCGTATTTCATCTCATTACGTTGAATGGAGTTAATTGAAGCCTGCGACGACGGTGAAACTAAATTAAATGCGGAGTTGTTACAGTTCGAACTATTAATATGTAAGTTTAAAGCTTGTTCGCTTTTTTTTAGGTGGAACATTATCAAATAACTCCTCTCGGTCTAAGTGGAGCAACTTTTGTAGTCTAAAACCAATCTGTGTTCCTTCAATCGCGTTTTGCTTTCCAGGGCCGCGATAACTATTTCAAACAATCTCGCTGCTAACTAATCGCCTTCCATACAAATTATAGGAATAGGCTCAGAGAAAAATTCAATCTATGAAAAAGTTTTTAAATAACGCCCGAAACGTTTTAACCAACCCGTCACTCTACATTTTAATCGCCTTTCAAGCTTAACTCAAATATTCCGTTCACTAAAAGCACGATTATATAGCATTCGCCGCGAGTTAAGACGGAAAATTAAAGAGCTTTCTATTAAAATAATGAGAACATAAACTAACACGTTTATGAGAAACAAAATACTTGGCTTCAAGCGCGTGTGAGGAGTATAATGAGCATTCAAACACGGGTTAACCATTTGTTTGAAGAATTTAATAAGTAAATTATAAAGCAAAATTAATACGCCCACTTACGAGAGTGTGTTGTTGTGTAGGCAGATTCGAGATACTGTTTATCCCTTCTCCGCTCTGGGTGGAGCGGATTTTAATGACTAAAACCTACTTGTATGAAGGAACACTTGTTTTAGTCAGTCGCTCTTTGCATTCCAGGTCCACGGTAACTATTTCGAAGGATCACGCAGTCCTAGCAGGCGTCAGCCGCAGTGGGCCTCGACATTTCTTAGGAACACGTGGAACTCAACGCGCCAGCTCAGCTTGGTTCTTAATGGACGCCGAGCTACCTATTACTCTCTGAACACAAGTGTAATCCGCCTTGCAACTCCCAATGCCTGGGACGTCCTAACCCTCACGATCGCCTCCACAAGGACACGTGCGGCGTTAAAAGACAAAAGTACTTTTGAACGAATATCGTTAGACTCAGTATGCTACTTTCAAAGTAATCGCAAAAAAAAATAAAGAAAATGTGTTATGCTTTAAGTCACTAAATAATGTAACTTGTCAATTTCTTACTCACCAACAATTTATCAAATTGTCAAGTCGCAATATTGAGTGACAAAATATAATGCATTTTCTTTTTAAACAACTGACGAACTTTTTGTATGACCTGAGCAGTGGCGTGCCTGATGCCTTAACATGGGGCAAGCCAAGGAATCTTGACCTAACTACTACTTACCTATTAAAAAAAAATCTCGTGCTACCACGTGTCATCAGTGCAGTAATGCTGATTTTTCTGAATTGCTCCACTACTATTAACAATTATAATGTTAATAGTAAGTAATAAATAATGATAACAAAAGCTTCACCACAACAACTTTATCATCATACCAATAATCGTAAAGTTTGAATAGGTACATGAATAGAAAAAAAAATCGTATTCTAATTCAAATTGTCTATCTTTATTTAAAAATGATTGTATTACTTACACCAACGTAAAAAGTTTGTAAACGTTATTCTACCAACAGCTGATTTTCAATTGCAATCAAAGATAATTCGGAAAGCCGCTCTTGTTGTCGAGTACCGGCCGGCCGGGATGGTCAGCCAATACTATTACAACGATTAATTTGAACATAATGAATATTTAATGTAAGGTTGAGTTGAGTGTGGAATAAAACAACACAGTACTAGGTACTGATCTAATGTTACTGTTTTGACGCCAACGCCATCTAGTTATGAATGTGTAACTAATACATATTTTTTTAAATCTTGGTGTTTCAAACACTTGTTCGTTATAATTATATATAATATTATTGGCAAATACTCACAATTGAAACAGCGGTAGCTTTTCGTTGTTCGCTTTTTTAAAACACACTTATCACTTAACTGTCGAGAAAGAGAACCAACTTTCTATTGGCGGTTTACCAAAGTCAAAGTCAAAGCCTTGTATAAAGAAGGAAATAACAGCGTTCAAGTACTTTTGAGAATTTTCATGGCACTAGCAAAGTTATTTGAGTCATACCTGATGTATTCCAAGCATTGTTATTAACTTTTCTGAGAAATATTCAAAATAGTAAAGTTACAAGATTATATTTATCTTTAAAACTCAAACCCTACCTGGCCATTGATATCAATTCCACACATAATAATATCCACACACAACCACAAGTATAGTTTCCGAATTCATAAACTGTTAAATGACGGAAAACAAAAAAAAAACAAAACAATAATTACGTACAACACGATAACCGATCAAAGCAAATTTGAACTGAGTACTTTTTAGTTCGTACAACTTTACGCGTCATAGAGGGCGCCTCGTATTATAATATGCGTAAAAATTTCTGTCATTCATAAATTTACCAAAGCCCTGCTTTTTTTTAGAACAAAATGTTCGACGAGGATTTGCACACAATAACAAATTACACCCACACACACTCAAAATTTGACGTATTTATATCAAAAGTTGAGATAGAAGATAAAGCCTCATAAAAGCCTTTGAGGCAGAAAAAGACAACAACACATTAGTGTTCATCTCTTTCTTTTGTTAAGTGTTAGAGTGAGATCGGAGAGATTTCGCTCAGAATGGCATCCTCGCTTCGCCCTGGTATCGTCTTATGAATGATTTTTGAATTTCACACAACACAGTGGCAACTTAGCGTAACCGCGTAAGCGCGCGAAGTTTAAAGTTTAGATTTTTGTGATAATTAATTGATGGGTCGTGTTCTATGAATTAGGTGAGGTTTTGGTAGGGCAAGCCAGGCTTTTTGGCTTATATGGTGGGCACGCCACTGGACCTGAGCAATGATTTAAAGAACTTCATGAGACAAGTTCTCATGAAGTTCTTTAAATCATCAATCAATCAATCATCTACAGTAAAATATTTACTCCTTTTATCAGCAGAAGCTGTAACAAAGAACTAAGCATTCTTTGAATGATAGGATAGAACTTTTAGAGCCATTAATAATTAACCACAAGAAAAAAAAATAAAGATCATTTTAAACACTTCACCTCAATCTGATCTAAATATATTTGCAACAATTTGGTACACTAAGCTAGTAAACATAGCACACAAAATCTTGATAAACGCATGACGTAAAGTTAAATTGTATTGCGGCCGTAAAGCTCAAATGTACCAAAGAAAGATAAATATGTGCTGAAATGATTTGCGTAAGCCTGTGTCTGTTTAGGACGAGGAACACATCGGGGATACTACCGACTTCTAGCTACTGCAAATAACTCTCCTTCATAAAATTAGCTAAACTAGTTTTACATTCTAACTAATAATGCGAAAGTAAATCTGTCTTCTTTTTTACGCCTAAAAAAATTTTATGAATTATGGTAGGTATAGATTGAATCTTGGAAAAGAACAGACAATGAGGACATTTTTATCCTAGGAGAGGGTACTCTTGAAATTTTCTCTTGAGATCTATAGGTCATTGGACTCGCTCAGCTGACGTTTTCTTAAAGAAATTAATTTCGTACATGCGTAAATTAATACGAGTTTTGAAAAAAAGTACTTTATTTCTAAGTTTATCTTTACAAATCGATAGTGTTTCATGTACCGGATCGACCCTCCACGGGATTAAAACAATTAAAATTTAGCGGTGTATACAGTCCTGATAGATGATTATGTTCATTATACTATTTCGCTTTACGAAATGGGAGACCTAGATTCGTGATCCGTGTATCAATATGCATAAATGTAGGTAAGTACCTAACTACTAGGTTAGATCGACGCAAGTCGCATAGCAATGACGTAGGTACCTGCAGGTCGATGTGTAAAACAAGAATTAGTCATTGCGAAGCTGCAATCTAATCACGATTCACAATGTAATTTTATAGCAATCTGGCGAAAGACAACTGAAGATATAGAGCTTGTGTCATTTGAACAACTTTCTAGCTATAGCTACATATGTTAGAGATCACGAGTAATCCTAAAGAAAAGTTAATACCACTCCTTGTAAGTTCAACTAAACTTTCTGCACTTGTGGGAGCAATTTGCTACAAGAAATATGGTGTTCGTGAGGCGGGTCTCCACAATACTGACAAAGTTTGGCGATACGATATGAATCGAAACACTTTGAGTATTACAGACTTCCCAGGAACACTTACCGTGATTGACTTGGACGGTTTATTTTATTAATTTAGGAATGAGCTTAACTTCTTCGGAAATAAACTTTGTAGAGTAGATATTACAATTTGGGGTAGAACATTGATAAGGTAAATTTAATGGTTCATTATTTACATGCACCAAAGTTGCATCGTGTCACCATTGTACATGAAAACACGACTTTGCTCTTCCTGTTTCTCTGTGAAAAATAAAGCCGACGTACTAAACAGTTTTCATACATTTCTCACTGTTTGATGACCACAGTTTGCATATAAATCTCATGCGGGAGGATGCGGCAGAACAAAGGCGTACAATAAACATGTCCCCGAAGAGGTACACACTGACCCGAGTTCTGGAATTGTCTGACCAGTAGCCACAGAAGTAGGTCTGTCCCGAATTACAGACATTTCACATTCAAATCTACTTTGCCCATACGGAGATCAATGGAGATTCGCGAAAGAAACATTATCTGTTGCTGCAAACCAAACAGTTAAAACTCGTAAAAGTTGCATCGTCAACTTTGCTAAATGGCCCATTATTTTCGCCTGAGCCATTTCATCCGTTCTTATGTTACAAAGAATATGTGAACATCAATATAAAATGTGACACAGAATTTTAAAACGCTTTACTGTTCATGGGAGCTTAGAACTGAGACTGAATGCATTTGAGTCGTAACTCATGTCCGACATGACGGGTGACGGTAGCTATCGACGCTTCCACGTCATTACACACGTTAGGTACTTGTTAGTGACCTATAGACTCAGTTACCTGCTCATTTGAAGCTGGATTCAATTGAGGGAGCAAACCTTTATGACTAGAATGTAAGCTGAGCTTTTCAAAGGACGAAAAATAATAACGTGATCTAAAATATAAATGATTGCCAGTTCATCTACTCCTTCGGAATCGCGGACATGAGTTACATTTGTGATACTTTTACATCTCAAAGAGTACGTCCTCCCATTTTATTTGTTCGTTCATATTTTAGTAACGTATTTATTACCGGCGGCTCTTGTAATAAATACCCGTAATTTGCAATTGAAATAAATTTGCTGTTGTAGCGAGTGTGCCATTTATTAGTGCAGTGCTGTACCATCACGCCGCACCGCGCCGGCTACCGCTGTACTGACTGGCTAGTCACTGAATAAGTAGATAGGTGCTATTAGAGGGGTAAAAAAGAAATAATTAAGCAATTTCCTATTAGTTGCTCACACTCAGGACGCTTACACAGATTCTTTTATGATCCTGGCAAAGTCGTAGTCTCAAAATCATCAAGAAACCTTTTTTTACACCTCTAGCAAATTGGCCACAGTCTCTATCTACTGTTTGTGTAAAGCTAACCTTCTGAACTTACATATTATTCTCGCTCTGCCGACGTGCCACTGAGCTGTAATGTTGCCGCATTAGCTTCATATGGCGTTAGTGGGTGATATATCTGCACTATATTGTTCATTAGGAAGCCATACTTGCTGCATAGTGCATACTATTCGCATACCCACCCCGACTCTAGGTACGATCAATTGCGTGTAAAACCATTTAGCTACGCCCTAGATAATATTATTTCTTCACAAGAAAACCGGCATTACTAAGCTACGTGAAATAAGTACAATTCTTGTAATTAGTATTAAAGCAAGCTTGTATAGTAAACTCAATTATAACTCCTCAGTCAATATTAAAACAAGAAAGTCAGAAGGGTCTTGCTTATAAATATTTATGAGTAAATCTGTAATCCTGAAATATCCATTACCGTCGGCATTAGCACAATATTTCTCCAGCTGTGTGATTTGCGCGTCATAATTGGTATTACTGGTTTATTTCGACGGCAGGAATTTAGCTTTTCGACTGTGTGTATTTCGAAAAATACGAGTAGTCGTAGAATACAGCTATAGGCATAACAATACGTAAACGAATTACGATACGGCTGATTGTGAGGCGTAAATTACAAAAGAAAATATGAGAAGGCTATGTTGTTAGTTGTTACATCGTTCTTATTCTTTTGCTATTAGGTAATTATACGCGAGATTGGCAAGCTGCTAAGTTCCAGTAAAGTCAATTAAGTTTCAACACATATTTTGTACATCATCTTTATCGTCGACTTCGACAGAAGGTCACACATTTTTTTCAACGAAATGGCTATAAAGAGAAGGACGTATTACATATTTATTTATTTAAACTTCATGTACAGTAGTGGTACATAGGCGGACTTAATGCAACAAGGCATTCTCTCCCAGTCAACTTGTGGGTTAAAAAAGAGATCACTGTGGTAGGTTTGCACAATAAACAAATAACAAATAATTAAAAAGGAAAAAAATAAATAATAAGTTATTTATATATAATATATAATAAAATACATAAATTTGCTAAAATAATAAACTAATAAATACTATGAAAAATATCAAATCTTAAAGAGAACATAATAACAATTCTGACGAAGAGCAAACTAAGGTTGAGAGGACTTCAAGTAGTAGTTCCGAATTTTACGTTTGAAGGAAAATTTACTTTCGGCTTTTTTGATGTCTAGGGGAAGTAAATTCCAGAGTTTTATGGTGGAAACAGCGTAAGAGTTGGACATAAAACCAGTACGGTGAGAAGGGATCTGAAGAAGCATGTTTTTGGATGCACGAAGGTTAAGATTATGAGAACTGCCTAACACTTTAAAATATTGTTTTAAATAATCAGGAGCACAATCAGCACAGGATCTTTCATTACGGTGAAGAGCATGCAGAGGGATCTGAGGGATCTCCTGAGACGGATAGGCAGCCATTTAAGCTGAGAACGGAAGGAAGAAATGTGGTCATATTTACGAAGCCTGATTTATTAGTAATTAAGTTTTCTGGTTGTATTCGTGTATGGTACTTAATTTTATTTATAAGCTTTATTATAAGCTGTGATCTTTTGGAAATACAATTTTGGGATTATTTTTGTTTTATGATGGATTCTGTAGTCAAACTCAATAATTGTAATTGACTCTAAATGTGGCATGACGTGACATTTAACGAATAAAAATATTAACTGAAAAGTAAAGAAAGTTTTCAAAATTATAATATTATTTTTCCCTATTTTGTGTTTTAATACCTACTAATTAAGTATTTTTGTAAACCGAATAATACTCGATAAATTCGTGTATATTATCCAATTCAATGTAAAAATAATGTTAGCCAAGTTTTTCTCTCCACAGTGCTCCCCGCGCCCCAAACATTCTCAGCGCAACTAATTTCACCAGCAATGTGTACCAAATAAATAGTGCACCATTTTTCCCTTTTACCGCTGAGCGCCGATGTTGAGTCGGCGGTGTGGCTCGACTAATTAGTGTGGCCGCAGTTCGGCTTGCTCTTTGTGTGCGACACTATTTGCAGTACCAATTTTAGGTACAACCAATTATGATTTATATTTTTAGCAAACGTGTTCTGATCGTTAGTGATAATCGTAGTATAGGTTGGAAGCCTGCAGCAAGTTACGTCTCCATCGTGTAGGGTTACGGAATAAATCTCTTACATAATTAGTTTCTTCTTCTATCTCTCATAATATTAATCACGATAATGAAAATTGCCTGCGTACTCTTTTACTAATTGTATAATTTCATCTACATCTACATCATCATCAGCATCATCATCATTTTTTTTTGTTATAATTACACCACAAACTGCCCTCTGTTATTTGTTGTTATCCATCCTAAGGTTGTCTGGTAGATATCGCTGTCAGCGATAAGATAGATAGACAGACCGCCATTGTACCCATAGTTTATGTATAAGTTGTTTTATTTTTTTGTGTAGAAAGTTTATTATATTCTATTCCATTCTACACAGCTATTACTAAGCCACATTGTTCTACCCATCATAAGATTTCTGTAACCTAGTTTGACAGTATAAATGTGCCTGGTATGACAGTGGCCTACTGTCAAAACAGGTACATTTCCCGCGACACATTTCACATTCATCCAATACATTCACTAAAGGCATTAATGAGCGCGCGTTTTAATTAATCGTTTGTACTCTGACGGCGATCGATGAACATGCAGACCAACAACACCGATTGAGTTACGAATGCAATACAAGCAATTACTGGACGATTGACTAGTTTACCATGTTTGTTTTTGGTGTAAACTGCAGTTTAAAAACTGAACAATTGTATATGTTGAATAGGACCTGAACTATTTTAGAATTCGAAATAAAAATGGAAGAAATCTGACACAATTTCTTAACCTGTTAACCGCCTACCGTCGGATATATCCGACCAATACTCTCACATTCATTCTGCCAGTGTCGTACATCCACGACCAAATATTTTATCTCGTTAGCTCTTCTGACACTTATTACCTACGATTGAAGAATTAAACGAGAGTACCCTGTCGTAAACACACCACCCTGATGAATAGGATGTAAAAACTCTCGTCGGACCTATCCAACTTCTTCTTCTTCTTCTTCCTGCCCTTGTCCCATCTTATTTGGGGTCGGCGCAATACGTTTTTTTCTTCCATTCTACCCTGTCACTCGTCATGCTATCACTAACTTCCTTTTCTTTCATATCATTCTTCACGCAATCCATCCATCTTTTCTTTGGCCTCCCTCTCCCTCTCCACCTATCCAACGCGGGTGGTTAAAGAATTAATTGCCTTGCGTTAAAATACACGTAGACCTGACCAGCAGTGCGATAAGCAAGTCCAAAGATTTCTAGAAAATTTTATCAACAGGAAGGTTTCAGGTCATATCTACCTACGAATACATTGTGTTCTACAGCGTTCTACACTCATATTAGAACTTGGAAACTTTCTCAAAATTTAACCAAACCCGGTGCATAACCGCCCCCATACTTAGAAGCCATGTTTACCACTTATGGCGTCGGTTGTCAACAACTTAATACGTAGCCTATTAGACTGAGCCCCAAGGGTACTGTGCCTCCGCAACTCATAAGATCGCGTCACAATATCCCCAAATGATAACTACGTAACATTCAAACCATTAGAACTAAAGTCACGTCTGGCTAAAAACAGACCGGATTAAAGCCTTCGTGATTACACCGACTAGTGATCGTGCCTCAGTTTTATGGTACTAAAAAACCCGAAAATAGACACGACTTTTATGAACTCGTGAAAGTAATAATAATTGTGTTGCTATGTCGGTTTCATGGAAGGTCGGGATTCTTAAAATGTAATACAGTGTTATTTCTGCTATTTATCAGCTAAGTTTTGATTGTGATGTATCTTTCGAGCAGCTAGTCTGGGTGCTGCGTAACTAGACTGCGGCAGCCATAAGTCTGCGAGGGACCCATAAGCACCAAGTTTATCGAAGACATATCGTATGGTATGTAATGTAATGTGTCTACACCGCACGTGGTTTTATTGTACCTACAATACTGTTTACAGCCACTGTAAATCTAGTCTACAGACATGAATAACAACATTTTATGAAACTTAGTTTATTGCATCAAATAAACCTTTATTCCCGACATAAAACCTATATTTGTTAATCCTTGGTCAACACTCGTTAATCCTCTCTATCGCAGTGTCCACAGCGGCCATTTTTCCTCCCATTTGCATAATGGTTAACCTGACAATGATCGTGGTGACAGCGTCGCATAAATACGAATACGTTATTAGGCACGCATCGTCCGGATCGGCTGGACAGCCCGGGTCCCGGAGACCGGACACAGCGACACAGGCGTCTCTTAATTTGCATTTTAATTTACTAGTATGTCGTTAATATAGCGATGTGTAAAAACAGCTGCGTCGCTTATTGCTGGGAACTTATTAATTGCATGGCTCTTTTGGGTCAGATTAGGTTGGCACGCTGTTGTCTCGTGTGAGCCTACATTTACCCGAGTTACCAATTTCAACAACTTCCACCCTAAACCACTCGACTGCTCTCTGGGACTTGGTCTGATGCACTTAGCGGTGACCTACTTGAAATCTCGCTTACTCGCATTGTAAGCTCAACTAACTGAAGTTAACTCCTATGCGGTTGGAGCTAACTACAGAGCACCACGTGCTGTTCACAAACATTTAAAGACAAAGCTAAAACAAACGCTTTTATCCTCACCCGAATTTCAAATAAGGATAGATATCCAAGTCAATCCGATGCAGTTTCACATGGACCTTAGCTTTTATCCAGATTACACCAAAACCATCGTCATTGAAACCCACCACAAATACGTCTTCACATCGTACTTGACCTTGAAATGCAATGCATCGCAATCTGCACCACAAGCTCGAAGGCTCTCGAAGCCCGCTTGCATTACAGTTGAATTCCTCACGCTTGCGACCTCCAGCGCGCTGTACTGACGAGAATATGCGCCCAAATTTAATGGTGCTTCACACATGATCGCACTCGCGCACTGAGTGGCGGCTGTTGGATCACTGCGTCCCAATTTAAATGCGGTTTCATAACCAGATGCATTATTAGAGGGCTGTTCGACATTTATAGGTACATTCGAAATAGAATGATCAGTAAAATAGGTATTAGTTTTACTCAGGGTATTGTGTTTAGACCAAGCTACTGTATCACACCAGTTTTAGCTATTGTTCCACGAAGCAACTAAATTAAATTGTCCCGAAGGCTATCACTTTGAACAGCCGCATTCGATCGAGCATAGCTCTTTAGCACTGCCATTATCCAGCAATATTTTACCCTGAATACACATTTGTTTCGGCGCAGCGTTCATTTGAGCTTTAAAACGCTACAATTTGGTGGCTAACAAATGTATGGAAACTAGGTTTGTATTGTTACATGTACGAGTAACCTTGGCGCTATATTTGGCTCAAAATATCGGGCGTGGAATACGTGGCCAGACCGCAGGGGCACCGAATGCGCGACTTGTGTAACTGGATTAAAGTTTATGAGTCTGGGACTGTATGTGACCTGCACCGTTATTTTTACGTGAAAGGGGTGGATGGGTTTTTAAAACTTAAGGTGAAATTCAGACACCAATAAAATATTGAGTTAAAATATGTTTAAATTCATTTAAATTTATAGATTTTTGACAACATTACAGCGTACGACATATTTTACAATTAGCAAGAAGATTACTCCAGTCAATATGTTTCATTTCCTTATTGCAACTTAGAAATCCAGACGCACTGAGTACTTCCACATATCCATAATGTGAGCTCATCAATAGCACTGGAGCATCCTCAGCGGACCTTGGTCGGAGTTGGCGCGCTGCCAAAGGTCGTCCTTGCCCACTTTCACCCGCTATCGATTTTGGAAGATGCCCCACATCGAGGCTTATTGCCCCGGCTAACGCAAGTGCAAGTTCACAAGTGTTGTATTGGGGATGTTGCCAGTGATGCCGGCTGTTGAGGGTGCTGCTTTTAAAGCTTTACATTGTTTAAAAAGTATGCTGTTTGTTTACCTAGCCATTTTAAAATAGTTTGGGGAAGGGTCAGAAGTTCTCCTTGAATTTAAAAAGTAAGTACGCATGGTAGCAATTAGAATCACCCGGCGAGAGAAATACGTTGTAACTTTTTTCAAGTAGTCTTTAACGAATTAATTTTGTTACCAAAGACGGTTAGTCTCTCCAAATCCCAGAGGCACGTAAATCACTAGAACTTCCACTTCCTACGCGAGTTAGAAAATCCTGCAGAATAGATAGATAACACACATTTTCTACACGCTAACATTTTTCAATCGTTAGACACTTATCTATGAATCTAAATTCTGCTCACATTTTCCCTTCAAGGCAATCGAGTGATTAAACAAAATTTTATTCTAAAAATATCTGTTTGTCCTAAACTATTTTCAATAACAAATATTACACAAGAAACTGCGAGGAAAACTAACATAGAGAACTGAAATGTTTTATTTTAACTGAATTGCAAAACTTAAACTGTTCTGAACACGGTGCAGGAAAACATCATGGTTCCTCACAATGAAGGCATGGCCTAGAACCAAAAATTTGAAGACATGTGACATCCATCAATACTTACTGAGCCCATTTGGTAGATTATGGTCCATTCCCTCTCCTACAGAGGAGGCCTGAGTCCCAGCAGTGGGAACATTATAAGGCTGATTATATTATGCTATGTTATGATGCGAAGCGAAGCATTTTGCATAGCAAATATTATTAAACAGAAGTGTTGAATGAAAAGGAGTGTGGACAGTCGCGGCTGCAGGTCGAAGCGTGAGCCGCCGTCGACAGGCTGCGTCACGGAGCCACCGAGCAGCGACACGAGATAATATATAATTCTAGAAATTTGCATTTTAATCACTGTGTCGCCACCCGTAATGGACACAGAAAAAAATGTATGAATTTAAATACACATTTTGCATAATTTACATCGATGAAATGCTAAATCAGACACTGAATGATCCCGGAGATAGTCATTTCAACAATAATATCGTTTACCGACATTTTCGTTCTATCAAACTTCCTTCGAATGAGTCATTGTTTACGCCAGGAGCGGTGAACATTTCCACTGAACAACTTTGTCTCGGTATACCTTACATTTAATAAGAATTCGGTAAAGTAAGTCGACTCAAAACGGTCGCATTCATTTTGATTTATACCCTCCACTAAATTCTCGTGAAAATGTACGAGTAATAGAATTTAGAAAAAGTGGTGCTGGGTAAAATGTAGCGAACGTAATTTTCGGTACAACCTGTCATCGCATAGGAACTTTGCATTTATAAACTTATTACGAATATATTATAATGTCCATTTGGAAAATGGCCTGATATTTTAATAAATAAAAGGTACAGTCTGCAGCTCAGTCCTTCCGGAATCGGCTTTATTTTATTATCCCGTATGTCCTACTGCTGAACAATGGTCTGAGTCTGGACGCGTACCGTAGGGTCTGGTAAGCGCAGGTACGGGTTTACAATATCTGGAAGCACTGGTGTTTGTTAAATTAAAAAGGTACAATAATCAAAGAGATTATTTTAAAAATACGCACGATTTTTGTACGTGCTTTTTTTAAATTTCCTGTTTTTATTTTTAAAATATGGGTACAAATTGTTAAATAAATAAACGCAGGGGAAATATTACCCGTAGGTATTCCCTAACATTGTCAGGCCGAAATGTTGGCACAAAATCTGTGCCGGAGTGAAACACTCGTGTAATTACATGGCCCTCTCAATATGACGTAATTCCCTCTAAGACCTCCACTCTGAAGCCTCACTAATCTCCCGGGAATGTGTTTTTACGCAACTGTATCAAAGTTTTATGTACTTACGACAGGTATTAAGAAAATTTCAAGGAGCTTTTATTTAAAACATTTTAGAAGAGCGCTTTATTTCATAAAACGAGAGCGACGAAGTAACCAGAAAGGTAACCATAATTCTGACTAAACAAATGATACCAGTATATACAAGCTTTGTTCTCTTGTTCGCACAACGCTGAGGTATGCGGTGTGAGGCGCCGGACACATGGCGTATGTGTCCTCTCTGCTGACGTAATGCTCTGCACTGCTAACGTTTTTATACGAATACGTTTCTGGTACCGCAAACCGCAGCGTTGTGCGTTTTGATCAAGAGAACAAACTTTAAACTAAAGCTCAAAACATAATTAAAATATCGGTAAATATCGGCCAAGTTATGTTATATTGATCTTGCAAGACATTTATCTGAAAATATTTCGCACAATCTTTCTTAAAAGGATCGTGAAGTTCTGATTTAGAAGACCTGGATCACAGCTGGGTCATCGATCAACCACGTCGCGGTGAGGAAACACTTTTAACGAAACATTTCCGATTGCTCTAATGACCGGTGCTACAATATATCAACTGTTATTAGGGTTCCGTAGCCAAATGGCAAAAAACGGAACCCTTATAGATTCGTCATGTCTGTCTGTCTGTCTGTCTGTCTGTCCGTCCGTCCGTATGTCACAGCCACTTTTTTCCGAAACTATAAGAGCTATACTGTTGAAACTTTGTAAGTAGATTTATTCTGTGAACCGCATTAAGATTTTCACACAAAAATAGAAAAAAAGCAATAAATTTTGGGGGTCCCCATACATAGAACTGAAACTCAAAAATTTTTTTTTCATCAAACCCATGCGTGTGGGGTATCTATGGATAGGTCTTCAAAAATGATACTGAGGTTTCTAATATAATTTTTTCTAAACTGAATAGTTTGCGCGAGAGACACTTCCAAAGTGGTAAAATGTGTGTCCCCCCCCTCTAACTTCTAAGATAAGAGAATGATAAAACTAAAAAAAATATATGATGTACATTACTATAAAAACTACCAACGAAAATTGGTTTGAACGAAATCTACTAAGTAGTTTTTTTTAATGCGTCATAAATCGAAAAAAAATACACTATTATTAAAACATCGATCAAAGTTTCAACACATTACAAGAACTTTTATATTATGTTACTTGCTGCTACGGAACCCTTCATGGGCGAGTCCGACTCGCACTTGGCCGGTTTTTTTTTTTGTTATTCGTGAAAACGAACTATCAAATTAGTTCCTTGACGAGAAAACAGTAGCCAGGTTTTACAGACAAAAATTAATGATTTAATTTAAGAGCACAGCTATTTCAACAATTCTGATAGCTCTTGCCTGATCTGACTTGGTAGCACATAAAGCATTCCTAATCCTCGAATGTACAATGACTAAGGAGGCCGTACATATCGCGGTATCGGGCCCAAAGCCTACATCAGTAGGTATCGGTGTCACGACAGCCTCCGGCATATCTGGTCGCATCTCGCCAGATGTTCGAATTGGGTCACTGTTCTCACACTACTGTTGACTTGTGCATACTGGATTCTGCACATTTCATGCGGATTGCGATTCTATTTTTGGCTTGAACTGCGGTATCGATTGATCTCGAAGTCTTGGCTTTATGTAATAATACTTTCATGTTTGTCTAAACTGATCGTCATATAGTTACTGGGACAAAGAGAGTGTTTCGCAGAAGTTTTCTTATTATTACGAAGGCGAGCACTAAGAGAGGATTTTCCAATTCATTCCCTAAGGGCATGAAACGGGGGTACAAAGTTTGTTTAGAGAGACCTACTCTCATGCAGGCGACGCCGCTGGCAAAAGCTAGTATTATAATAATAAAGATCAGAATCCGATTTCAGTCGCACAACGACAAAGCTTGATCTATATTCAGTTCCATAAATAGTTTTATTTTTAAGATCCTCTTCCCTCAAGAAATTCCAAACTCCAGAGAACAAAGCTTTCAAGAGCAAAATGTATTAAGGATTACCTCGGAACAACATTTTATTAAAATTTACGAAGGTGCTGCTTTACATTCTCATTTCCTTGACTAAAATAAAATCCAAATTCGTAATAGGTATGATCTCCGCCTACTGGGGTGTTGTATTGACACCTGACCTGTGACCTTCAGGCCCCATGTATTTCCCAGTGATCCGTTGAATTATAAACACGTCGTTAGCATAGGGGTGCGGGCAGACGGGCAGCTCGTCACTCAGTCTCTGTTAATTAACGGACACCTCGCTCGGGATTGGAACCGACGACCCGTTGGGTAGATTGCCTATTAGCGCCGCATCTGGATTGTGAAACACGTGACTCGAGTAATTGTGAACTACTTTGATTGTAAATTCCGAGTCACATTTTGCTTATCAAAGCTTATCTATGAAGAAGTCACGTCATTCATACTCCTTTACAACATTACCTCCCTAAGAAATGAAAATTTTGATCATGACTATCTTCGCTTTTGAATATTATTTTTTATTATTGATAGGCATGCGCTTGACCGCCATCTCACCTGATGGTAAGCGATGATGTGATTGACGAATTTTATTAGTTATTTAAAGAAAGAGGAAAATAGCCCACACACATTGCACGCAGAACAGATGGCCGTTGGAACCGAAAAGTTCTGGAGTTGCGACCGCGTATCGGAAAATGCAGCGTTGGAAGGCCTCTCGCAAGGTGGACCGATGACTTGGTCAGGGTCACTGAAATTCGATGGATGCGAGACGCACAACATCGGTCGTCGTGGCGACGCTTGGCGGAGGCCTACGTCCGACATTGCACGTCTTTCGGCTGAAATGATGATGGTTCTGATGAAAATAGTCCAGATTTGAAAATCAAGATAGATACACAAATCTATAATCTAAGTTCAACAGGCGATCATTTATTTGCTGGACTTTATCTGAACCCATTTTTAGTATAATATCGTAGCAAGACAACGCAGTAAACATTTATATGAACTGAACAATGTTGATTTAGTCATAAACTCAAACAGCCCCGTCCAATCACGTCCGGTTTTCGACTACCCGGGATTGGAACCGGCGACCCGTTACTCCGACGCCCTATTAACGTCGACTGGCTAACTGATTTGTAACGGCAGTTTAATCGTGTGAAATCGACCAGCGACTCTGCTGCTAACATTATTACAAGTCGATGATAGATACGGTTTCTGGTCTAGTGGTCGCAAGATAGACTGAGAAAAATAAATTGTTTTTTTTTGAGGTGGGATATTATCTAGTGACGTCTCTTGCTCTAGGGTGAAGCGAAGCGCCTCTCAGATTTATACTGACTAGAACCACAATTACTTTCCTTAAGTTACTTTTTGCGTTCTAGGACGAGTATCCCTTTCATACATTCTCCCATGAAGCTACGGTTTGCTGATCTCTATTTTAGGCTCGGTCTTTATAGGATGAGCGGACTACGAGCACCCCTTGCTCGTCGTTTGCAAGCCTGCGCCTACGTTAGCCGGAAATACTTACACTAAGCTTTTATCAGCAGTTTTGCTCGCGTAGGTTTAGCACTTCTCTCATTTTGAATTCTATTTATTAAATCCAAGTAAGCCGTTTGAGCCACATGCAAAATTTCACAATTAATATTACTAGTTACCCGCCGCGTATTCGCGCCCTGGTGCAAATTATATACTTAGACCATCCTCGTTTGTTTTTATTTCTATTGATGAAATCTGCATCATAATCCGTTGCGTGGTTTAAGAGAAGTAAGCGGATAAATAGACAGATGCGGAAAGCGTCTTTATTTCATAATATGTTGAGATACTGTGATGTACTAGGTCGATAAATAGGAAAAAAGCACTATCTTTCAACCCCAGGACAGATGGGAAGAGGCTTGAAGGATAAAAGCCTCTTCCCGTCCACCCTGAAGGAGTTGGATACCAGTATTTTACATGGTGCGTGTGGATCTTGATAACCGTCACTTAGCCTTCGAGCTAACCGCACGACCAAGATATTTAACCACGAACCCACTATGAATAAGTGCCCTGAATAGATATATAAGGATCAAATATGTTTTCATACCGTCCACATAGACATTTACTACTTTGAGTTTTCAGAAGTGACGTAAGATCGTTGTAGCAGAATGTAATCAGCGCTTAAATTCGCAAACTCGTAATGTGTGGTCAAAACTAATATCTGGTGGTTACGTGCAGACAGGTCGAGTTTACGAGTAATTCCTTAATTGCCATAGTTGTGTACCTCCATCAGTCAGTCACAGGCCATTTGTGTTTAATGTTGGTAAGAAGCTTTGATGTTACGAGCGCGCCGTGTAAGCCTCAGGAATATGTACTTACTAAAAACTGTTGGTTATGAACACGGTTGATCCATTTCGAGTTTCATTCTGCCTGAGATTAAGCCTGAGCGTAGTAGTAGCGACTGTGATTATTTAAGTTAAATGGTTTTATTTTCAGGGTGGAGTTACGTAGTGTAGCGAGATTTATGATTTAGGTCCCTCATAGTTTAATTTCTATAGGCCACCTTTTTTTAAGGTTATGCAAAAAACCTAAAGACCACGGCTCCTTACTCTAATAGATTTATAAATATGTATGTTTTCAGTTCAAGAATTGGCAAAGCCAGATTTTCATTCAGATTATAAAATACTCAAAATGGTTCAACAACCGAAAGTCACGAAATTCTTATCTTGTAGATTTGTTTTCAAAGCAACGGCGTTTTTTAAAGATAATCTAGTAATGTAATGGAAAGCATATTTTAAATATTGGAAAGATAAATATAAGCTCAGTTTTAAACGAAGCCGAGATAAAAATGGAACCGCCAGAAAATGAACACAATAATTTGTCGTAAGAGGCGCCATTTCAAAATAAGTGACTATTACGAAATCCTGATTTTTCGGTTTGTTCTAACTTTCTAAGCTGGAAAGTAAATTTGAATGAGGCCCAGGCTTGAGATTACTTTCGCAGCATTGCCCGGAATAAGTGTAATAAACGAAATTAAACGCTTAAATAAGCTTAGACGTTGTTTCTACAAATTACTAGATCAATCGCATAATATTTAGGGTTTTTATTAGTTATCTACTCTTGCGAGTATATATATGTAACCAAGTTTATAATATATCCATGTGATTTTGGTACATTTTCACGGTTATTAATTAAGTGAGGTTAAAAAATAAGGAGATATAACTCGGTACGACAGTAGGTACCTTTGTTTACTTGTACAACGCCCAAAGTTTACAGTAGGACGTGGGCGAACCCACAAGTACTGCTGGCCTTGAAGATATTAACTTATTTACTGCTGTCCTGCTGAAATATATACGGGGTTATTTGTAAAAACACTGGCAACCTCACACGACTATGTTACTAACATTATAAACAACAACTTTTGTTCTATGACTTTTAAAAAATTGTCATATTTTAGTTCATCAGATTTTCATACAAAAATAAAAATATTTAAATTGAACATTCTAAATATTACGAAGTCTATGCGAAGCAAGCTATGGTACTGTAGCGAAGGGTAGCTGAACAAAAATTGACCTATTTACGGACAGCCCCCAGTCCCTCACTAGTCCGTCGGACGCTTTGATGCGCTCGCGTCGCGTCATACGTGTTCTTGTAGTGAACTTCGGCAGTGCGGACGTAATTATTTTTATATGATGGTGTATAAATATTCTAATGTCGAGTACACGGAAATAGTGCGAATTCTTGCTAGGTGTGATGACAATGATTCGAAAGTCTGCTTACCATTACTACGAGAACAGTGCGTGGGAGGCGTAAGTAGATACGGCAAAATACAGAGTTGAAATGTGTTAGATAGAACAACGAAATCTTGAAGGTTTGTTTTTGGTAATTGTTTTGTAAAAAGTCATAGAACAAAAGGTGGTCACGCCATCACGCGTGAACGGCTGGACCGATTTCGCTAATTCTTTTTTTGTTGTGTTTGTTATTGTGAGAAGTTTCTTATGGAAAATTAAAGTAGTGTAGGGCAGAGTAAAGTAGAGTAGGTAAGGGTAGGGAAGGGTAGGGTAGGATAGAGTAAGGTACAGTAGGGTGGAGTAGGGAAGAGCGGAAGCGAAGCCGCAAGCAAAAGCTAGTCGTAAGTAATTTACACAAATAGTTTTTTTTTAATAATTACGTAAAGGAAAATGCGGAAAAATCACATGCCTTCATAACAGAAGCCTTACAACTTCTAAAAAACAAAAGCAAATATTCACCCTCATAAAATACAAACTTTTCCTATAAAACAAAATTGAAAAAAAAAAACAGCATCAGAACTAACAGGGTGTACATGAATCTATTTGTGTAAGAGCAGAACAATGGCGGTGCGGGCCGGCTACGTAGCGACTACGTAACGGCTACGCAGCGGGTACGCTCGAGTGTCGAACAAACAAGTACCATTGTGAATGTAAAAAAATGTGGCAGTTAGTGCGGGATTGAAAAGGAAAAAAGCAAATTTGTGAAACCTAGGCTTTGTATGACTTTTAGACTGCCGCTCCGCCCAGAGCGGGAAAAGTTATTTGATGATCACACCCACCTCGAAAAAAGAAAGTTTAGAGGGCATTCCATTTTTAAAACAAGTTCTCTCACACACACACACCCAGTTATGAATGATAAAGACGACAGTACACAGAGTTGTACTTGTTTAATTATTCGAATTTAATTCAATCATGCTGTATTAAGAAGAAAACGAAGAAAGAAAACTGTTGCCTTGACCCCGAGTAAGAAAGGAGAAGGGAAAAAAATGCGAAAGACGTTCTATAACAGTCGCTGACATCCAGAAGCCAGTGAACGATCGACCGTGAACTTCAACAATGGGAAAATAAAGGTTGTTCACAGGTTATACATGTGGCTCTCTGTCAAATAGTTCGTAAACGTTTACAACCTTCAAACGGGCCACTATAATTACCGGTCGTAAAATTTCTTTAATAGCTTGAGTTGACTAACTGATTAGTGATCGCGATGTTGTTATTTTCGCCCATAATCCCTTATCGGTTTCAATAAACGAGGTGGTTTATTCGCCCCACAAAGCAACAGCTATATGTTTGAAAAGGTAATTAAAAAAAGTTCCAAATAGGCCTTTGTTTAACACTACAATAGATACTAACAACATACAAGATAGGCGATTAGTACAAAAACTTGTCAACAAAACGTTTATCGAATGACTTCAAGACTGAGTCCCAAATAATGATCTCGACGGAATTAGGTTAACTACTGGCAAGCAGATACTTAGCACTATCTTAGCATAATGAGTACAATCTTCACTACAAATCTTTAATTGCTTAAGCTTCTAAGATACCACGGCCATCCTTATTTTGACGATAAAGCCAAGTTTCATTTCAACTGTGTTTGCAGACTATTGATCTAGCCGAACAACATGGCTCTGATAAGAACCTAAACAGATTGTTTTGTTAGATAACTACCGAGAGCACTTTACTAATAATAGGCGTGACATTTTCATTTCCATTTCCATTTTAGGTCAATTAAACGTGAATCTGAATGATTTCGACATTCATATTTGTCCCTATTGTTTAATTACAGGAAACGCAAAACAAAACGAACCAATAAATCGGGCTAATGATTTGCCTATTAATCAGACATAATTAGCTGCCTGATGCAAGCCTAGGAACAGGCACAACAGACTGTATAGAGACACAATTAATCTACGTTCCAGTCTGTCACCCTTCCGGCTTGCTGGAGCACGTGACTGTCAAGTTCAATTAAATGCAGATTCCAGAGCAGCTGATTAGATTCATGTGTACCGCATAGCTTATTTATTTCAGAAACTGCGATATAAACCTTCAGTGTATTCGCCCTCATGTACCTTAAAACTTCAATAAAAGTAAGATTAAAACAAACTTTTAAGTATAAACGTGATCAAGCACACAGTTCGTTAAAAGTTATGATATTTATATTTAATCTCACTTAAAGCTAAAACTATCATCTCTGTCTCATACTTTATCACGTTAACAGCTTTCGTGAACTCGAAACCTTGTTTAACATCGTTTGGCAAAACTTTTTAAACTTTATTTGTTCAGGATAAAGTGAAAATCAGCAAGACAGGCACTTCAAAAGATTTAGCAGCACTTGAACTTCAAACATCTGTACTGGACCCGTATAACAATTGATTAAACAACGTCTGCAGTGTTGATTAAACAAAGTTCATTGCCCAAGAAACCCAATATTTCGGGACTTATTTCATCTGAAATAATAACATAAAACAGTATCAGAGTTCAAAGGCAGGTTGCTTAGTGGGAAACATTGCTTCGTCAAGTTTTCACGCTCGTTCGGCAGTTCCGTTAGGTATAATTTGTTGTTCCGAAGACGGGCGAGCGTCCCCGAGCCGCGCCGAATATTTCGTGTTAACTTAGCATTGTAATCTCTCTTTGTTCCGGTTTTTGAGAGGGTTCTTCATTGTGGAAAATTAGTCAACATTCCTCTCCCATTTGCACACAATTGCCACCTTTTTATGTTTTTTTTTTTTTTTTATAATTATTTTATGTAATTTTTTTTTGTGATTTAAAGGATTGTTATGAGATTTTGACACTGTTCTGCGAAGAAATGAAATTCAAACGGTTCATTTCATGAGGAATGAATCTATAATTAAGGACAATAGTTATTTAAGAGGCTTTAAATGTTAAAACAAGGCTCAACAAATTACACAAACAAATGACTTTACAAAATGTCAGTTTCAGTATCAGTCGCCAGTCTCATGTGCGGGGAGCACAGCACAATACCCGCCACAGCCACACTTCCATTACATAACCCTTGAATAGTTAACGTCCTGAAACAGCTCAATACAGACGATAGCACTCCAATTGAATACTGCATCAAAACAGAAAGCTCCGAGCCCACGGGCCCGCGGGCCCCCGGGGGTCGCTTCCGGACCGATGCAAATAAACTATTGTAATTGTGCTGCAAATGTAAATGAATGATGAATAGTAATGTAGTGCAGCTCGCTCTTCTGTTGCAGACAAATGTGATTGAATCTAAATACACGACAAATTGTCTTGATTAGAGAGTACACATTCACTTTATTTTAGCTGCGTTAAATATAAAATAACAAAGCTACAACCTCTATCTAAAAGATCGGGATTAAGTCAAGAGTGAATAGGTTACTTTTAAGCAATTGTGCTTCATCGTCGACCTCATCGTTGCTTTCTATCAAGTAAAATAATGTTCAAGCTCGAGCCTATCAATAGTAAAAACAAAGCATTAATATCAGTGCCTAGATTTCCACATTTTTATGTTTTTTTTCCATAGATAATAGTGCAAAAAATAGTAAAGGAATGCACGGCTGTCTATTGAAGCAGATCACTAAACAGAATTCTTGGACATCTACAAGGTGTCGTTTTGAAGATGCAAAATATTTCAGGAGGTTGTAATACAACTCATAATTAATCATGTGAAAAAACGATACCTGGTCAATAATCAGTAATACTTGTTATTTTATTCTTTAATTATACTAAACTAATTCGATTGATCGATGGCAGCGGGGGCGTGGCTAGGTTGTGGCGTGCGGGATGATGATTGGATGATACATTATTTATGAAACTATCGTTGCGAGTTAGTGTGTGTGAAAACGCCCTTTATTTTTCCGTGTTTGTGTGTGTGAAAGAAAGCGCGGTTATAAGGCAGGTATCAGACTGGCTGCTTTTTAAGAAACGTAGTTCACACATACCGATTTTAATAAAAAAAAAAAAAAACAAAAAAAAAAATCCTACTCATTTTATTATTGATTCGGGTCGAGAATCACTAACATAATTACCTCCTGAAATATTTTGCATCTTCAAAACGACACCTTGTATAATGGCATCTACAATAAAATTCAAAACCACTACATACTATTAAGAAAGCTTTGTTTTTACTTTTGTTTGCGAAACCGCCTTTAATACTAGACCTACTTTCTGTACCATAACAAATGATATGACATTGTATAATCGCTTTTTGCTGGAATTGCATCGGTACATATCACACGGCCTATAATCTCCAAAATGTGGTGGGCGATAACCTTGGGGCCGATATCGGGAGATTATTTGCGCTTTTAATTTTCACTCATACGTGAGTGACAAACCAAAATGGGTTTAGTAAATATTAAAACGGAATATAGAAGCCGGTATTAAATACCATTAGATTTATTTATTTTTACTTTTGATAAGCTCGCGTTTGGAAAGCGACGATGTGGTCGACGATGGAGCACGCTTGCCTAGAAGCTACCTCATTCTTGACTCAAAGATCCCGATGTAGCTGTCAGGAAACACAGACTACGGTAAGGAAATCCACTCCTTAGCTGTACGCACAATGAAAGTGTTCCCGAATATTATTAACTATATTTATACTAAATTATGTACGGTGTAGGTATAGGTACTCGTCTTAAATCATATCTTTTACAAAGCTTATGATTTTAAACATTGTATTTATTTATGTGCTATTGAAGACGATTTATCCACAAAAGAACTTAATTATTATATTATCTAATAGAAGCACACTGCGCCTATCAGCAATTTGTTAGGGATATAACAGAAATTATCCCCCTAGGAACTAACGGCCCGTTGTAGATATCCATTAGAACATTAATTTACAGGTTGATAATATGTTCTGGTAATGGATTAACTACAATAATAGCCTGTCTATATCAGTATTATTGGAGTTTCGTGAATCCGTCAGGGTCATGACGTAATTATTGCTTTACTATTAATAAAATAAACATTACTACGAATATTCGATCCATTATTAGTTTACTGGAGCCAGGGTTATCCAAAAGGGAAGCTCAGCCCTGGTACGAAAGGCAAGACGGAACGGGGTGGTTTTTTTAGTATGCAAGAACTTTTTTAGTAAGTACAAAAAAAAAACATTATTAGTTCATTTTTAACTGGACGGAAACTAACAAAATAAAAGTACAATACAAAGACTGCAATACCCCTGCAATGGAACCTACAGAAGCAGTAAATCTATAATAAAACAAAGCATAATTTCAACCAGTCGTATTATTTCAAAGAAATGCAATTATGAATGCATCGGTAACCCTTTGTTTTGAACACAATCGTCTCCTGCACAAACAAAGTGTGCATCTGACGGGTTATGATTTACTTACCCTTACTCTTACCTTTACTCTAGAAACTTATAGATAAATCTGATTATTATGCTGTTTAATTCTTCAATATCTCTCAGCATTATAGGTAAGGGAACGAAGGCTACGATCGTGCTCTTTGGTAAATCATGAAAAATTACCTCATAAAAAGAGGCCTTCCACTTCTGAAAGCTTCGTGGTTACGCAATTGTGATTAATTTAGAGATTGCGTAACTACGAAGCCTTGACCAAAGAAGACGACAAACGTCGCCTATGTTAAATGACCCCATGATAATGTCACGATACAATACATAGGCTTTAACGAAGTTAAGTAGTGAGCACGCCCCAGCAAACATACATGCAGAAGCGTTTATTTACAGTATAATTTATAGAGTAAACCAAGACAGGTTTTGTAAAAGGCTTAGTTTTTCATAGAAATATAATAATATTCCACAACTTTCACACAACAACATTTAGTCCCAAATCAAGCAGAGCTTGTGCTATGAGTACTAGATAACTGAAAAACTTACTTACATATTCTTAAATCATCATCAGCCTTTTTAATGTTCCCACTGCTGGGACTCAGGCCTCCTCTGTAGGAGAGGGAATATTCTATTCTTAAATACATACATATTATAGATAAATTACACTCAGACACAACTAATTATCGTGCTCATCACACAAACAATTGTTCTGGGTGTGAATCGAGGCCACGACCTCCGGCATAGCAGTCAGGGCAACTAACTATTAGACCAACAGGCCAGAAATTGTTTTATAACAATGAGCCTGGTGCGAAAAAATCTTTGAAAAAAATAAGCCTTTAGTGCCAATTGCACGATGAACGGAAACAAGTTATATACGAGTAAATATCATAACCACTGCCTCGCTGAGTATAATTTGAACACATTTCATTAGTGAACAAGCAGTAGAAACAATAACGCAGCGAATAGTACCGATCTTCGTGCGGATTACTCGTCTGCTCCGTATTCATTACATTCTAATTCATTCCGACTGTCAGGTCTTACTGGAAGATGAACGGAGTAAGGTAAGTGGATTCTGTGATCAGAACAAGTTACCTAGATGGTTATGATTATCAGGTTGATTTTAAGAAATCAATAAATCCTCCTGAAGTCCGACAACAATATTTTGGAAAGCAATGAGAAGAGATGAAACGCATAGCGATAAAAATAAATGTTGATAAATGGAGAGCTCTTCCTCTCCATTCATCAACATTTATATTCATCGCGAAGGTCAACGAGAGATATTGTGAGGACTAAGGTATGTCAAGAGAGAAAAAGAAGGGAATGATAGAGTGACGATCACCAATGGAAGGAGAAAGATTTTGCATTGCCCTCAAGTAACACCAGCGCAGGCATATTCCTGTCTTTACTTATCTTATTCCATTTATTTTCATATTTCAAATTAAATCGGACAAAATATAAACTACAAAACTGAACCAAAAATTATTGCAGGGGAAAATTAAATTCAAACCTTGTCCTACTAAATAGTACTTACCTGAGGGTCAAAGTCCCTGCAAAGTTTCAGTAAGTAGAAACAAAGTATATTCAAATAGGGGCTCCTAACTCCAGACACTTTAACTTTCAGTAAGTTTGCCTGTGACAGGATTATATTTATTTTCTCATCAGAAATAAAGGTACACATGACAGGGTAAATATCTTGACTGACTATGAGAACATTGCGAGATTAGATATTAGATATAGCACGTCAATACTAAAGATAGATTAAACATTGCAGTGAAACACCATTCATAAACAAAACCGGACCTACGAAAGCTTCAGAGCAAACAACTAAAAGTATATGAAAATAACATGAAGCTTCGTCGCAGTTAAAAATTCAAACAGGAGGCTCTCGTTTGGCGGCTGGATCAAGGGCTTGATTCAGAGAGCTGTTGTTTTGGACACGATTCGCATTGTCAGAGGTTCCTTTCTCTGCAACCCTGACCGCTGGTAGCTTAAACCCTGTTCCTGTAGATACTGTTTTTATATTTTTAAGTGTTTTTTTTCCTATTTGTTTTTGAGTACAGATACAAAATGATAATATTTTATTACTGAAATAAAATAAATAGATAAGGAATAAATTATGCCCCGTCGTGACGATTGGGCATAGGCCTTGCTATTGTTCTTTCAGTCACGTCTATTCTTTACCATTGTGTGGCTAGTCTAGACAAATGACTGCACCGTTACAAGCCGACCAATAATCAAAACCACACCCCCCTAACCCCTATTTTTCCAATAAATAAAGCAAAACACCTGATAGCTGATGTCCCTGGCGCCCCGCCAACACACGAGCCCCACATTTCATATTCGCAGCGACCGCTGTAGAACACTCCAGCTCTCACGGATAATTCAGCTCCCAGTGAATAAGTAAACAAATCTATAGGAGTTTGTTTACAAGCATGGACACGGGTATTGATTTTATAAGGCTTAAGGGCGCGAGCAGTAAACATGCATGATGAATAGTTGAGAACATACCAACTTGAGAGTTTGACTTACGACCTCTCCTAACACTGTTAGGGCGAACCGTAAACTTAAATTCACATGCATGAATTAAGGCTTCCTTGTATGCTCGTTATGGCTTGGGTAAGTAAACTTTTCTTACACGGTCGTTGTAACTCCTCATATTGTAAAGTCGCGTCTGCCCTGCGTTTAAAATCCTCACAATTGCGAAAAACAGGTTTATTTACAAGCTTTTATTTAACTTGTAATGTTTGTAGGCCGTATGTTTGTTTGGGGCAAATCTTGTGAATGGATTTTGAAACAGCTGCCTCTAATTTGAAGTTGAAGTTTGGTATGCTTGTGTAACTAGGATGACAATGCATTAATATGTGATACCATGGCATGGAGCAGATCTGATGATAGAGTCAAATAATGGCCTTAGGAATTGCTGAGTGCAACACGATAACCCAATCATGTTCGAGCTCTCTGGAAGACCTCGATGATCTAACACGCGATAAAAGCTTGTTATGATAAAATGTTTTTGTTTGAAAACTTATTTCATCTTCGTGGCAATAGTACCTATGATTTTATTTTAATTTCCAATGCACCGTCTAAGACAACGAGTCAGTCAGTTCAACTGCAGTTTTTTATATTATCAGCGAACTGTTGAAAGATCAACTAATTGAACCTTGCAATCATAACAACCTGTGGATCTTTAAGCCAAGAGTGAATAGGTTACTTCTAGACGAACGTGCTCCATCGTCGGTCAGATCATCGCTTACGATGGTAAACGATGAGATGAGATAGTGGTCACACACGAGCCTAAAATTACATCGCATTCTTATTCCTCCAATTAAAGGCGTCTTTCGACTGAAAGTTTCATTATTAGTTTTAGAATCTATGTATCTAACACTCTAAATTCATAATTTACTACTACTCTTTGTCTACTCAAGCTATTGCAAAAAAATTCATTCACCACTATGACTAACCTTGCTCATAAAAGTCGTATACTACCCACCACAACGCTATAAAGTCGACGTAAAGCTCATAAATATTCTCATAACACTAATAACGCATCGGTTAGACTGCGGAGCGCGCATCGCACGCGTGCACTCGCACGTCACCGCAGCATCTACGTGCTCAGATGTCAAGTGTGCGCGTCACGGCGGACCACAACGCAGCCACGTGGGGATTGATTTATTACGATTGAACAACACAAACGCAGTTTATTCTATTTCTCACATAATTGTTGAGAAAATCACTAGTTAACACTTATATGAAACTTGGCACACGGATAGGCCACGTCTTATATTATGACATAGGGTACTTTTTCTCGGTTTCCTTGGGATAATTTCATTCGGGCGAACCGCGAATATTGTTTGTTTATGTTTGTGTAACACCTGGAAGTTCTGATCCGATTACGATAATACTTTCATCAATATTAACCACACTAACGCTCAATATCATAGGTTGTCATAGTAGACAAAATGTTTTTCATGCAAAAAAGATAGTCTTTAATAACCGCTGACCTCGTTAAGTAATAATAAAACCCAAACAAAGCATTCAAATATATTAAGTAAAGTTATGGTAAACTAATCATAATCAATATTCAATAAGCTCTCAATGTATTTATATTACAATTACACCGAGTGCCTACATAAATAAACTTGAACGGTTACTCAGATAAGATAAAGCCCACATTATCGCTCGGTTATCGTTTACCAGTGCAATTACTACAAGAAAAACACTTAGGAATATTTAGTACTAACGATATCATCACATAATAGATATCAAAGGGACGAACAAACCAACAAACATGTTTCAAATGCGTTTATAAACAGAATTTGTACGGACTATGCTACGCCACGTAGCAAGCCACGTAGCAAGCCGCGTAGCATCCGCGTAGAAATTCGTAGACGCGCTACGAATCCCGTAGCGACATGCTACGTGTTTGTCTACGTGTGTAAATAAATGTGGGCTACGCAATTCTAATACAGAATTCCGTGTATGTGTACATTACGTTTAGGTTCAGGAAACTACTGAATTAATGGCTATTAGTATGACGTGAAAATATAATCACTAAAAAGCAATTTAATTTTAATTTATAGGCTTACTTTTGTCTTAAAGACCCCTAGATTATAGATATCATGAAACACAGACTCCGGCCGGGAATTCCACTCCTTACGCTCCTGCTGTAGCCAAAACGAACGTGCTTCCTTAACGTTTTGTGCGTCGCATCGCCGTACCGGCGGAGGTCCGATACTTGGTAGAATTAAGACATCAATTCTAACGCACACTCCCTAAATGCTATCAGTAAAAAACCGACAGGTTGGCAACTCGGCATTTATGCTCAAGACTTTGACTCGACGAGTGCATCATTACCAATGTTCCTCTTGTCTCGTTTATCAATTACCTCAAGCGCATCAAGCTGGTGTGTGGCAGAACCGTCCCAAAAACGAGAGCAGTACTCCACGAATGGACTTGCTCGTGATAGTTTCAGAAGCTGTTCAAGCGTGAAGCACTGTGTCAAGATTCCTAACTTTTTGGCAGCCAGCTCAGCCTTAGCCTCGATGTACGGCCTAAACTTGAGAGTAAATGTTAACATAATACCCAGAAGATCTTAATAAACTGCTTCACTGCTTATTCACTGCTTATGCTGCTGGTTTATATCATTGAAAAGAAAAGATCAAGATGGTTGGTTGCCGCCACAGTTTCACTTCGGCAAGTTGGAGCACACTTGGCAAGTGGAAACAAGACAAGCCTGCGTTCAAGCAGCATTGAACCTGACCAAATTGGCCCCATTCAGAGACCGGATGCAAGGGCAAGTTCAAGCGCTCAACCACAGCCTCTCGGAGACTCAATTTGTGACCAGGTCTGTGCACTTGAACCAGCAGCATGTAGCTTCTGTAAAGGCTTCTGTACCTCTTCGTACTTATTGATGTACTTTATAGTCTGTCACCAAAGATGAGACATAACGGTGTTTTTTTACGCTTTCCCTAATCCTAATCTCATGTGATCACTCCACAATGCACATTTTTATGTAAATGTATTAATTTAGGCTTTATTTTTTTGGACATATTATTAAAAAAAAAACATCAAATTGTTTATTGGTGTTCTTTAGGACTTGTATCTAGGATTATATGCTATTTTTAGATAAAAAAAATATACGTAGATAATCCTAGTCGAGACACCCCCTCTCCCCCCACGTGAGATCAGATGAGATCCGATTGAACCCCCTCCCCCCTAAACGTCTCATATTATTAATGGCAACCCCTTTATATCATTACTGTAGCATGATTTGACCCCTTACTAGTGACCTTAAGGGGAAAACGATCATAAAATAATAAAAGGGTGGTACTAGAGACGTCAGGGTTACTAAAGTAAATAGTAAAGGAGTAACCATGGTGTTTCTTGCTGGTTCTTCTCCATAGGAAACGACCAACTTGTAACCGTGCACTAGCTTCTGACGTCTTATAAGTGTCCTTGTAGGCCTATGTGATTTTTTTTTTTTGAGTTTTAGGTACAGCTAGGAGCTTCTAGCCGCCATAACAGTTATTATATGTGTCATGAACAAACAAAACCAGTCATAGATTTTAAGCTGAGAATAACAGAGATATATTAGTTGATTTTGTTTTTGATGTATTGAGTAATTTCACTTTAGGATCATAAATAGGAATCACTAATTTATGTCAGGATTCTCCATTTATGTATTAATCAAGTATTAGTATTAGCGTAGTGTTTCTGATAAGATTTCTATAATTGTTCCTCTACAGCAATTAATTCCCACAAGTGACTACAAGCATAGCTAGAATGTATAAAAAATAGATTTTCATAGAACTCATCAAGTTAAAACTACGAGCTAGCGCGTAACTAAGGGCGAGTTCCTAAATTGAGTATTTCATTTAAGAACATGTCAATCCCTAATTCATGCCTTTTGACAGGTTTCAAGCTTAAGTAGAGTTTGAGAATTATTCAACATCAAATGCTTAAGTTAGAAATCAGAGGTAAAAGTACCAAGAGGTATTTTATCGAAAGCAATTCAACTAAAAACAAATATTGCACAATTCTTTGGAAATTATTCAATATTCAATGAAAATAAAATAATCTGTTGGTTTTCGATACGCTGGACCTATTGTCTGTTCAAAAAAGCGGTCAAGCGTATTAATTGTTCACAGAATAAATAACGAACTGCGCAGTTACTGACTCTTCTATTCAGACGAAATATCGACTGTATTTGTTTTTAATCTAAATCTCTTTTATTCAAGCCAAATCCCAAAATTTGTCAACAATACGTTGGCGACCTGCCCCCGCACGTAAAAAATCCTATTAAGAACACTTTCATTTTACCTACAGCTAATTAGTAGAAATATGTGCTGAATCCTTTGTTTCCTAATAGCTACCCGGGGAATCTTCACGTCAAGACTAAATAGAGCAACAGGTTCAAAAGCACTGAAATCAAAAATCCTTTATCATACTCCATAAACTTCACATTCTGTTTCCGCACGAAAGGAGCTTCACTCACGATCTAACACACTCAGAGGAACCGGTGTACAGTCAGCGTTAAAAATAATATAGGAAAAAACAACAATTCAAAATTACTAGAACAACAAGGCCGACTTTTATATTTTCTTTTGTCTGAGGAATAAATATGTCGTATGGCAGCTTTTCTACAGAGAATAAATGACGATGGAAAAATATATTCATCATTTTCCTGGTTTCATTTTACGTGCGACCGGCCCAAAAGATATTTTTTTAAACCCAACCAAGACGATCAGTTCCCTAACATTTTTTTCGCTATTTTCAAACATCTTCTAATATTTCACACTTTATCCTTTCTCATCACTCTACACGTCCATCTCACATTCATGATTTCAAAACAAAATGACTTATGTACATGACAATTAAGGCGCACATAGCGCTCACTGCAATAATTTTGCTGCCTTAAAAATTATAATCGAACATTTAACATAAACTAACAGTATAATCAGATTGAAACAAAAAAAAAAACTTAAATAAAATCTCACAAGTCAAATTACGTTTACATTAAAAAAGTCAAATTACAAGACATAAAAATTAATTAAATTTAAGAGTTCTAAAAGTCACAAAAGCATAAACTGCATTAGAAGCCTCCCCCAAGTGTCGCCACAATGAACGGTCCGGTGCGCCTCGCATCCATCCGATTCCCGCAACCCTTACCAAGTCATCAGTCCACCTTGTTCTCTCCTTCTCTGTGGAGCTTCGGTAGATTATTGTATTTAATTTTTTTAGAGGTGTTGAAAAAAGGTTTAGAAAGGAAATGGCGGGACGACTTGGATGTCTTCCTTGGGAATTGGAAAGAGGTGGCTCAAAACTGGAAACATTGGAAGGAGTGGAGGGAGGCCTATGTCCAGCAGTGGGACAGTATGGGCTAGATATAATAATAATAAAAAAGGTGTTAAGATAATTTGGTCTGTTCTGCATTACTTTGTTGACTGTACGTCAGAGTGGTAGAAACAAGTGAACCCGCTCTACGTCTGTTGCAGATCTCATTGTTGTACTGAGCAAAGATTACTTCACAGTTACTGTTCTGTTTCTAGTTGAAAGGACAAGACCGAGTGGCATAACTTTATGATAAAAAAACAATAATGACGGGACCGCTTTCGGGTCGTATGACAAAGGTGTATTTTGTCCACTTTGTCACGCAAAAAGATAGTAAAATATTATTAACCAATTTAAATAAATTAAATAGTATATTTTTTTACTACTAAACTTAAATGTTTACTTTTTTTTTGTTAGGTTCGCACTTGACCTCTATCTCACCTGACGGTAAGCGATGGTGTGGTCTACGATTGAGCACGCTTGTCTGGATGTAACCTATGGTGGAAAAAATCATCCAATGACAACCCCTGCTCTTGGGCAGAACGGGAGATAGTGTCAGACTCTTACTGACCAAAAGCCCACCCCATTCCTTCTAGCCTTCATACTGGGGCTCGACCCTTTCGGATAACCCTGGATACAGCAGGCTTCGACCCAGCTGGGTGCTGCTGCTGACAACTCCTTGAGGCGCGCGGGAACAGTGCACGCCGTCGACGACTTGGGCTTGTTCCGGACAATTACCGGTCGGCCGGACAGCGAGCTACCCATTGCTTACTGGCCGCAAGCCTCGGCGGTCCCAAGCATCGGAACCCGGCGGCGGCGGCGAGAGCGCCGTTGCCTGATGCGGTCGGCCTCCTCCTTTGCGCGCATTACTGCTTCGCAGAAGTCGGCGACCGCCTGCCACTCCTCCTCGCTCCGGACCAAGGCCTCAACCAAGGCTCGGCGCGAGAGGATTCACTCTTGACTCTTGACCTTAAGACCACAAGCCGTAGCGATCAGTAAACATTTCCAAACAAAGAATTCTAGTCCTTAGCTGAACGCATAATGAATGTATTCGCGCATAAACGAGCGTGGTAATAAAGAAAAACTTCCCAAAATATATACTACCTATAGTATTTATATACGATCCCATCAGTGTTGTTTTTTATTTCTAATCTACAACACTTTTCACTAGTAAAATCTAGGTAAGTGAAACAGTCCCACCCATGATCACATAGCTTACATTTGACTAAACAGTTACTATGTTATTATCCATTGAAAATTTAAACTCATAAGAAACAAAACGATTAGAAACCAGAATCTAATTGCTCGCCTACAAAACTCTTCATCAGGAAAATCCTAATCACCAACAAGCAAATAGGTACCATACATAAAAAGTGAGCAAAGCCGCGGGCAAAAGCTAAGCCAAAACAATAATAGTTCTGTCCTCTATCTGCATCACATTACTACGAGTATCATTTTAACCGGTTAAAATACAGGCCCATGCGATTACAGCCGAGTGTGCCACAGTCAAAGCAAGATTTCCAACCAACGGCCATTTTAAATTACAGCCTTGTGAACTTGCACCGGCGCAAACGCGCTACCGTGCACTTAACACACTGGCTGAATTCATGGGACCGTCTGACTTTAAGCGCAGAATGTCAAAACGGAAAGAAATTTAACAAGGGAAGGAAAATTACAAACTTGTCAAAGGGTTTAAAAGGGTTCGCATAAAATTTCCGCATGAAACGTAAGTGATTTAAAATTTCTTACTCCGAGGCTACCTTTGTAAAACTTGGGATATACATACGTGGCTACTTTTTAAACAATTTAAGAATCATGTTCCTCAAATTCTAAGTATGGGAGCACTGGTCAACCACTACTGGTCACCTAATTCAGTACGTAGAAAATAACAAAGTGATGTAACTGTAGCGTTATTTCGGTAGGTCCCTAAAGGCATTTCCACAATTATAGCTGTCCAATAAGTTACGCTTCTATAGTCGTAGTCGACACAGTGTCGAAATTCGGCTAGTCCGGTTACGTAAAGTTTGAGCCGAAGTTAGGCTGCATCCGTCCCATATCCGACGTGAAGCTTGTGTATCTTGACTATAATACGAGGCTAGTAGGTAAGCCAGTGATGAAAGCCAGTTAATGGGCAGCACTGGCTTCTCGTACTGCTCTAGATTAACGTAGTTCGCACCGGTATAGTTGAAATAATGCCTCAGATTATTTTTTCTGCACCAAAACGTGATGCCATGCAAAGTATTTTTTGTACTCGGAACAATGTGGAAAAACAAGGGTAACCTGCCATAAAAACGATTCTCTCTATAATACAATTAATTGACGGCATGGTTGAGCAACTGGCTGCAACCCTGGGTGTCGCAGGTTCGATTCCCAGGTCTGGATGTCTTGTGTATGTGAGTTTACATGTTTATACCCACGATACAGCAGTAATTTCTAGCGTGTACCAACAGTTTTGATCAATTGCGAGTTGATATTTTTTTTTTATAATTAAGTTTCGCTTTCGCTCAATAATTTACAAGCTAAATCAAACTAGGCCAATTCGAGGTGACGTAAGTACGTTAAACGTGAATAATTGAGTATCAAACATAGGTTTAATTGCGTGATGCGGACTTGCAAACGACATTACTCCAGTTATCACGAGAGGCACACACAGCTCCCGCCTACCACCTGCAATACAGTAAATTAGTCGCTACGTTAAACGACACATTACTGCCACTTAGTGCGCACATTCACTTTAGTGAGACTATGTTATTGGCAAATTATTCAGGCTTTATTTTCAGGTTTTAGCAGACTATGTATATAGGACTTCAGTTGCCGTACACATCGAAAAACTATGAACATAAAACTATAAACTATAAAGAGCTAACCTTAAATACAAGAAAATGTGCTCTGTAATGTGCTCACTCTTTTGTGATTTCATTTATTCTAGACTTCAATACGAAGAAAGTAGTCGCAATTGATGAGAACAAAAAAATAAACATTCCTTTTTTAGGGAACTTTCTACTTTTAGAGCCAACTCACAAAATTAAATTTCTGATTCCAAAAAAACAGGCTACTAGGGAACTTGACGCTTGAAATATAATATTAAATGGTAAATGATTGCAAAGTAAAAAGCAGATAGAACTATTCGGTCCTCAGGAGATAATTAAAGAACTTTTATTGTTATAGGACTGGAAACCAGAACGAATAGTGGGCCAGGAGATTTATTACTGAACTACAACAGTACGTTCCGACAAGAAACTTTAGGAATTGTTTATTATATTTATCTTTGTTTCTTCCGAAAGGGAATGAAAGAAAATGTAAAATAGCTCTACGTGCGTAGCTAGTGTTACGGATGAGGGCATCTTATTTATGCCATAATAACAAACGGAATATAACAAACAGATCTTAATTTCAAGACACCTGTTCATAAACAAATGGCGGAATAATAACGGAGTCTGCGACAGTACCCAATGTCAAAACTTGTCTTAAAGCCACGATTTATGTGCGAGGGGCAATAAAAGGCGTACGGACTTTGAACAAATTCTTAGATCAATTACTTACAAAATTTCGGAGTGAGAACGAAATACAAACGGGTACAGAAGGACCACGACGAACCTAAACTTGATTGTATTGTAAACAGTTTTGATTATGAAGCTGTGATCCGATTAACAAAATTATATCACTACTAGAAACTTTATCATAGGCTAGAATAGAAACTTTATCATAACATAATCAGCTTTATAATGTTCCCGCAGCTGGGAGTCAGGTTCTCTGTAGGAGAGAGAATAGGCCGTAATCCACCACGCAGGCTTGATGCAGGTTAATAAATCATATGTCATGGCATTCTTTTGTTTAGGACAAAATGATTTTTCCTACACCGTTTTGAGGGTAGTGGTGATGAAATAAATTACTCACAAAAAGTAAATGCGCCTGGCTAGGTTTGAACACACGACCTACAACTCAGTAATTCGCGACCGTTACCTCTGGGCCAGCACTACTCAAACCTAATCAACGAGTGTTGTTTCTGGAAAATGGAAAGCTTCTATATCTATAGAATATGGGAGGCGAAACTGCAGCGAGAAGCTAGTTGCGAATATACACATGGACAAATACAAAATACTATCTATAAAGTTGGCTGAGGTTATTTAAAGTCTTGTGATTCCGTAATCGCGTTTTTTCATGTGTTTTTTATTCTACGGACCCAACACGTTGTGTACCTTACATATTGTAAGGTAAAAGAAACGCCAAACGCCTCTTGCTATAGAATAAATTTGCAATATCTTCAGGACTGTTTTATTAAAAACCTATTTCCATACACATTGCGTCACGTTAGCTTTATTAAACTCCTGTGAAAACAATTATTGGAATGGGATATTGAATGGTTTTACGGTTATGAGCACAAAACTTGAGTATTGAGATACATAGCAACAAATTTTTTTAATTAAAAATTACTTCTTTTTGTACTCGTTTGCACTAATATAAGAAAATCAGCTCATCTACAAATCTCGAAAGTAAAACAAAACGCAGACAAGAAAAACCTCCCCGGCGTTGTTTTGAAGGAAACTCGTTATCTTTATTAGGGGTTATATTGAGCGCCCTAAAGGGGTGAGGAGCCAGGCAGAAATAGCGCTAGGTGTGCCTCAGCACCGTATGGGACGAATAGACGGAGGTCGATGACTTGTTTAAGGCTAGTCAGGTAAAGGTCAACTTTTTCGGTTAATAAAGAACCTTAGACTGAGTAATAAAGACATTTTATGAGATGTAGTTGCGACAAAAAAATGTCTGGCTTTGGTTTGTTTTCTTATGTAAGGACTAAGATGTTAAATCTCCCAAAATATGAGACAGAAAAAATTCAGTAAATGATCGAACAAACATCTCATTATCATCATTAGATTACATTTGTCATATTACCTTCGAGCATATTGCACAACAAGTACATCTAGATGATGATGATATGTATTCAAGCACCCACATTTGCTCGAAGATCTCGAAGACTTGGGTGGCAAATATTTGGGCTGCCGAAACGATATCAGAAGAGTGAATCATTAAACTCACATAGCAGTTTGCACCCCGAGGGCAGGGTTGTTAATGAGACGGACAATGTCGCAGCAGATTGTAGCCACCTCCACCTCCAGCCGTGCAGGCTCACAGTCTCGGCAATGTTACGAATTCATAGCCGCGGAGGAATGTCGGACGACGACGATCGAAGCTTGCCGAATACTTGCACATTGATTTTATGTTTAAAAGGAACGTCACAGATTTGTGACATGATATAACACTTAGGTTGTGAACTGAAGGAGACGGAACTTTTGTTTGGACTACCGCAGCACTTACTTGTATATAAGAAGCAGTTGTGGAAGTTATGAGGAAAACGTACCGGGCTCAAACTAGTAAGCAAAGGTATTTTTGTCTATGTACCATCGCGGTCATTTCTGCCTGATCACTTTAAAAAATTGTCGCTCGAATCCTGCGGTGCGGCGCCAAACCAAACCCTATGGAGTTTTCGTTACGAGTGCAAGAAAAAATGAACTTAGCGGTGCTCAGGCGATAGTGTATTTGATGGTACAGCAGTGCACATCATTTAGGTGATTATGAAGGAGAAAAGGTTAAAAAAAGTTCCCAACTAGATAATCTAAATATCAGAAAGCGTAAACAAATAAAGAAAGCCTTTATTCACCTGAATACCTATTCTACTGGCTTTGTTCTGTTTTCTCTGAACAATGAATAATGTTGAAAAAAAGGTTATAAATAACCTTTCCAATAATACCATTGTTACTTCATTTTGTGGCCTAAGTAATCACTACGAAGTATAATGAAAACATACATAGCGGGCTGGAAAAAATACTAGGATAAAAGCGGCATTGAGGCGGACAAAAAGGCCGCAGGCGCTGTTTCAGCTGCGGTGGCGAGGGATGGACGAGGATCGTGGAAATAACAGGGATATGTCAATAGTACAATATGCTAACTTATCCTCTGCGAAGCCTTTAAATTGTGCCTAGAGCGAAAGACATGTGCAAATGGCAACGGTGATAAGAACCCACCCTTCGCCAATAATGTTTAAGCCCCAATCCAGAAAAACATTTCCCAGATGGAAATACCAAATAACACCGTCCGTGAATCGAACCCAATACGTCCTCACAAGCAGCAGCGCTTTCGATCACTAGACCGTCGACCGTTTCATGTACAAAACGAAGTTTAATAATATAGTTTATTGATATGAAAAATGTGTCAAATAATAATAAAAATCGAGATATCGAGAATTCGTAATGTGCCAGAAAAGTATTGACCTAATATTTTGCTCATTACTGAAAATGAAGACAAACCTGTCAGAACCCGTTCCCACATTTCTTCAAATATGCATGTTTCAGTGAAGCACCGAGCAGATCATCCGCCACTAACGAGAGCAGGCGCGCCCGACGAATACCAATGTATTACATAAACGTCGGTCATTTCAGAGATATTACCGCGCGATAGTTTATCTTTGAAAAAAGAAAAATCTGAAAAAACAATTGTAATCTGAGAAACAGTCCTTCAAGGGCCCACCTCTAGGTCAAGTGCTTTTTTGCTTAGTAAAATAGTTTACATAGTGTATTTTAAAGATTTAAATACATCTCATGACGTGGTTAATGTCGACTCACAAAGTACCAATACTATTTTTTTTTAAGTATACATATATCATAGTGAAACAAAATCAGAATGAAATTGTGTGTTTTATTCGGTCAGTAGGTAAATAATAACGACATTAACGGAAATCGCGCTACCTTTACAGTCATCGCAGTAATGCTTCAATTTATCATTTTAATATAGTGTGATACTCGTAGTGGTCGAACTTAATCCTATCTGGGGCCTTACCATGACGTGTTAAAATGTCAGTCGAACGAGCAGAAAGAGGGATGAAACTGTACAACCCACATAGCTCCATCCTTTTAACAATTCAGTTTAGGTCGTCAATTGGATCGCGTTAAGAGCTCGTGGTCTCTGGTACGAAATTCAGACGGAATATGTGACACTTTTTAGCGTAACACCAGTCTAACTTAAAATTATGTTTTTGTGTGGAGCAAAGAAACCACAGAGTCGACATTGTGAAATTTAATTTTGGACAAAATATTTTTGGCAAGGCATTTTGTAGGCTGTTCTAAAGTTTCGCGCGCAAATTTAGTGACAACGTAATGTAAAATAAACCGCTAACTGGCACACGTTGAACTCGCCGGATTCTGGCGGTTTGCACCTGTAGGGAACCGGCAATTTTTTACTGTAAGAAACTAATTTTAAGGCTTACGACATGCGATGGAGTGGCAGTGGAGCTGGTTTGCGAACCTCACGCCTGCAGGTCAATTTGTAATTTAAACTCAACGCATAATTTGTGGTAGGCAATGAATAAATAACGAAGGATTCTCTACATTTTTTTTATCGAAATAAAATACAAATGAGCACATGAACATGCTCGTCCTTAAGTAGAGCACGCTGCGTGAAGGCTACATTCAGTTTAACAAATGAAACGTTATTCAATTCGTCTGATCTGTTTAAGTAACACGCGCGGTACATACAGCTTCTCGTAAACGGTGTCACTCTATTCACCCCTCAATAGCCAGTTATGTTCAATCCAAAATTTCATAAACAGGATAATTTAATAATTTGCCATAATCCACCTAACCTTACTTACTAATTTCGCATTTCATTTAATATGGCAACAAAAATTTATATTAAGATCAAAAGAGCAATCTTAACAACCAAAAGGGATTTGGTTGAGAGCCGTACTGGGCGGCTGGGCGGCTGGGCGGCTGGGCGGCCGGGCGGACCGTAAACAGCTGTTTGATGGCAATTAGACCGGGCGGCGGCTTCCGGTGAGACGATATTGTGTAAAAACACCCCCATCCGGTTTTATGATGGAAAAATTAAATGGCCACCAAATTAGATTTGTTACACGACAATCTGTAAAAAAAAGTTAGGAAAAACAACTTTCACCGAGTCTGGTTAATAAAGTACAGTAATAACGAGCGACGACAGGAGTTTTATTTCTTATTTAGCTGTTAATACGGTTATAAAACATAGAATGTATGCGCCCCAAGCCAGCGCACGCAAGTCTCGAGGCAGGCGGCGAAATGGGTCACAGGCTCTCATGCAACCGCGCAATACTTCACTACGGACGCACGATTACCGCTCTGTACCCGACATGTATTTCTTATTCATACCGAAATGCTCAGAAATTACAGGAAACAAAAGAAAAAGGGTTTGTTGACCTGCAATTTTTCATGAAAATAAACAAACGGGGTTCCCTCATGACACCGCACAGAGAGCAGCTCGCTCGCGGGCGCCATAACAAACAAATCTCATACACAAACCACTGAGCTTGGAACAAATATCTATAAAGTAGGAAAAAAATGGCTGTGCAAATATTTGAAGTATGCCCTAAAGATATTGGAAGCGATATAGCAATCGAACTCACATCAATAAGTTTGCCAAGCGAACATCGCACGTAGGCCGATACGCCTACATAATTTACTAGTGAAAAAGTGCGGAAATTTTTCCAAAAACTCAATAAACAGATTCGAACCCATAACGTTTTTATGATACGCACACAGAAATACTGTGCAGCTACATAAACAGTTGTTATCGCGTCTTTTACGACGGTTTGCCGATCTACAATAAAGATATGGTCGTAATAAAATACGTTGGCTCGTGCCGGCTCCCGTGACAAATACCGGGGGAATGTCAGTGGCATCCTGACCTTCTGTGGACGACCTCCAGTTATCAATCAATGCTGATAAAATTATTATTGGCTATCGATTTCATGAAGCCCTGTTGATGTTGAGTACTCGTATAAGTTGTCCTTCAAGTTTTGCCTAGTAAGTAAAGGCTTACGAGTAGGCTATAAATATTAGTTAGTTATTAGTTATTATAGCTTTTCAGACAAACCAGTGAATGTTATGAACTAGCAAAGATAGATATCTAACATTTTTTTCTCACAATTTATTTTTCCTTTTCACATTGTCAACTTGTAACTTTACACACTTCTAAACCGTCAAATAGTAGTTGGCCTTTTTCTCAGCAAAATAATTGTTCACGAAGTTTGTCTCCGCATTTGACGAAATCTCTATCCTCCGAGCGCAATAATTAGATGAGGGAACAAAAAGAAGTTGCTTGGTGCACATCTGGTGAGTTAGGATCATGCAGTTCAAACCGCAGTTCGTAGACTGTCGCCGTAGCTACAGCTGAAGTGCGATACGGCGCGGTGTCTTGGCGTAATAGGATTTTCTTATTCTGCATCTCACATCGACTCACTCAAATGACTGTCTAATAACAACTACATGTCCAAAACAGCTGAAACTTTGGTGAGTAACAGACGAAAGATTCACTACTACTAAAATAGTATACTAGCTTTTATTGACGAGTACTGCTATCTTCACATTGAGGTCTGTAACTGTTCAGACCACCTACGTAAGCTACTTGCAGGTATGTGCCACCACAACATTTGGAGCTGAGCTCCACGAAACCGTTAAAAGATTTTCTGTCACTATTTTAAAATAGAACACCATGTCAAATAAATTTCCACACTCGTGTGAAATCGAACGGAACATGTACGTACGTAATAGAGCCTCGGATGTGCTGAATATTTCAAGCACGTGCATCCTACTATAGGTCAATTTGCAATGAGAATTTGCCTTAACATTTGTCTGCGAGGACACGTTCACCTACCGGGCTTGGTAGCGTTTGAGAAAAGAGACATTAGTATTACGAACATTGTGAAAATATATGTACCAATTTGAACGTTTATATTTTCAGCAGAATTCAATTGTAATCAAAATAGTAAATGCATTCACATTTTCAAAGTTACATTAAAAATCGAAAGACGAACAAATGCAACGTCACCGGCTAACTGAACATTTTGCAACAAGGAAGGAATCCCGCCGCCAGCCCAGCCGGGCGGGAAAACCGTCGAAAAGTGAGCATGGCATTTGGCTATGCCATTGACATTGGCTGTAACGGCTGGCACGGTGCCAAGGGCGAACACCATGCCCGGTGGAGGTCGCTGTCTTGCCATTCCCGCATATACCTTCACCCTGCCATGGAATTTTAGACCTTACTGGTCAAATCAGAAGGGTTATTGGTCGTGAAATATTAAAGCACCAAATTGTGTCGCGCCTTACCAAGCAAGTTTTTAATAGTCTCCGGTAGACATGTGGTTTTTACGGTTCAGTTTATTCGGGATAGTAGCCGAATGACCTCCGCCGGGAGTTCGCACCACGTGCTGCTTATGAAGTGCGTTTACTTGTTCTATAAAATGCTCAGCTCTTTGGACACTCGTTCGTCTTAATTATGAACTTACCACTTTGTTTACGAGTAGACTACATTGTATGTGATCTTTATTTATATTAAGCTTGTCTAAAGAGTTTAATCTCTTCGTCTATAACTTTGAAAGCTCACTTAGATTAATAGCGGGCAGAGAAGATTGCATATTAGCAGTGCTAGTGTAAAATGGCACGCAGCCAGCTCTAATTTCAGCGTAACATGATCTATCGTGCCTGTGAGAACAGCCCCGGAAGTAATGTGCATTGTGCAATCAAACCTGGCCTGTGTTCCAACAGGAGCGTGTCGCCTGCCTGGTGCAGACGCGCTGATTAATTGATGAAACGTACCTGGGGAAAAAATACAGACAGTTAATTCATGTCAAGCTAATAAATACAACAGATAAAAAGAAAATAGGTGTTCTCACGACCTTATCATTACAATAGGTGACATAGTAAGTTTATGAGCCATTAAAGACGTTGTGAACACCCGTTATTTGTGAAGAATCACAAAATTTGTGATCCTCGTGACCTTATAGACCCTTAAACACACAATATACCGACAATAACACAAAAAAAAACATTCCAATTACGCGGCTCACTATAACAAACATAATTTCAGACGAGACGCACTTTCATTTCTTTAGTACAGCACCGGCTCGGTAAATATTCATAAGGTATGTTTGAGGTATTCTTTTATTTTGCCAATTTATTATCTTCTTAGAACAATGAACTACTGAATATGTACCATGTTATTATATGCGTATATACTATTTTGTTTATGATAGATCAATTGTATCGGATGTGTACTCCGTCCAGATTTCTTACTCAATCATATTTCTAGCGCGCAGAATAAAACTGACTGAATAAGTAAATACCTACTTTATCGTTTCGAAATTGTTGAAACTCTTGACAAAAGTGATGAACAGGAATTGGAGATAAACGATTCCATTCTCACACATATTTGAGAGAATTTCTGAGACCCAAAGTTTTAGTTAATGTTTAAACATTAGTAGTTAGAATAGTCTTGTGTCAGTCCTCGTCCCCGCACAGGGCTGCGGCGCCTTTCTCCGGCGGGACCAACTCCAGTATGCTCTTGACCTATAATGGTGACACTTGGCAACACACGCGGACCACGCTTGCCGGAGCACACTTATTATTTCTCTGGGACAAAGTCAAACGATAAAAAAGCTATTTATTATGGCATAATATTTAATTTTTTTATGTTTATATGTTCTACATCCTTGAAGCCCAAGTTAAGGTGAAAGCAAAGGTTGCTTATTTGTTATTGTCATTTTTCTCTACATAAATTGTACAAAAAATATAAAGATATTTTAGACAATTCGCAAATGGCAAAAATGTTTTGCCAAGACACGCATGTAGACTTAAATATTAATCATTTTCGGGCAAACTTTATCCGCTTTTGACAAATGAAATATTATCTGGCTCATCTAGGTCACGAAAGAAACACAAGAAACACGACTAAAGAAATATCAAGGCATGAAAGCCTCGTGAACTTCGCACTTTTTGTGTCTCACTGCTAAAATGCTACTACATATGCATCTCTGTCAAGTTGCCTACGGGCGGTCGATTTCAACAAAACAATCTTAATTTGACAATGATTTACCTCACAACAATGACTTCAATGAATTACCTAACAATTTTATCCCATTCATTCGTAATAAACCTTTAGTCCTATAAACATAGTATAGGTAATTAATCCATGTGTACATCATTATTACCCCCAAACACGAGGGTGTAATCAGGCGAGTGTCAGTGTTCTTGACATTAACATCGAATGTCCCTGGATGGCAGCCAGGGAGCGAGCGCCAAGCGCCGCAGATGCTCCCACTACACTATACATCAACGTAAATTGATAAAACATAGTAACGCTAGGTGAATGAAAGCGTATTGTGGACGTAAATAAAAATAAGTGTCGTTTTGAACACCTGCCGCAAGTGCCTTGCCAAACATTTGTGAAGAACGCTGAGCGTTAGGTTCGACACGACGCCGCGACGTTCGGTACGAGGGTACGACAACAATGAAGACAAAGGTACAAGCTTTTGCCAGCTAACAAGCCTTTGTTTGTATTCGCTACGAAAATCAGAAAGGTTTTTGTGCTAAAGCAAGACCGCAGTGCTAATAAATTTACCTAATTAAAAGTAGTGGACTTTTAAACATGAATATACAGTATGCAACCAATGTACTCTATTTTAAAATAAGATATAATCCTGAATAAATTAGCGGTCAGCCGAGGTAGCTCGTTAGAGAAAATAAGAAGAGGATCTCACTCGACTGCGCCATACATCTAATCCAATTTAACAGAAAATCCATACGACCTTACTGTGGGAGCCGGGAAGCATCGCTTTACTTCTCTTAATAGCCTATTCGTCTACATCATTAATCTCCTTTAACAATGTCAATCTATTAAACAGAAAACAGGAAAGTAAATAAATAGCTACCATCTGCTTAGAAGTTCTCGAAAACTAACAAAGATTTATTAACTTAAGAGAAAATAGTTTGAACTTAATTAAAGCTCCATTAGTCATACACCACCGACTTCATAAGTCTTCTGCTGCGAGCCTTGACTTATAAGCTTAGGTTGGCAACAAGCGACTGCCTTGCCATTACAAAGTACTCACGAGGCAATTAATACAACTTGTTCTCTCTGGGGTAATAAATTCTACAGGGTTGTATATTATTCACAAGTCATTGGCTCCTAATCGCTATCAAATACGGGCCGTTTTCTGCGCACAAACATAGCACCCCGACCCCTATGTTCTAGTAGAAATCACTGGCTGGTGGATCTTTAACGAGCAGTAAAAAACGAGCTCTAAAACAATAAGATTCAAAGTAACAAGACTTGCGCTCTTAAACCACATTTTTATTGAACAACAATTTGAGGTATCTGCACTTCCAAAACAAATATTCGAAGGTACAAGGATACTAAATGTACTATGAATACCAAAATACTCAGGAACGTCAAGTTTTGATTGTAGGACTAACCTTGATGTCTGCGTTTAGTTTACGAGGACAAAAAATGTGTATATAAATAAGTGTAGTCTGAAAGTTTTTATGTTCAATATTCCTGCTTGCTACGAGAAACACGTAAACCTTAAACAGTGTTTGTATTTTACATGTGCTCACGCACTTCTGAATATAAAATTCACAAACCTGTTTTCTTTCTATTTAGAATAGAATAAACTTTATTGTACACCAAAAAGTAACATACTATCTATGTCTATTTCTTTGAAACTTACACGCCAAATAGAAACCACAATTATGTCTTCGAGCAAGTGTATATTATAAGCGTTTTGATTGGTTGTATGATGAGCTGTCAGAGTCATCATTCAACCAATCAAAACACTAATCCAATAAAAAGATTTAGATAAATCCCACTGAAACTCCCTCCGCAACGATCAAGTAATAAAGCACAGTTTCAGTAGTATTATTTTCTGTATTTCTACAAACAAATGTTAATGAAATAATTTTGGTACATTCCCAAGGTTGCTTTCAGGGATTCCTCTCGGGAGAAAAGAACTTGATAACATCAAACACAAGTAATCGGGTCACTAGCAGCCTTGGGCTTATGGAGCAAAGGACCTTGATCCGAGACTCTACAATCAACAGGCTGAAGGAACAAATGATAACGAGTTAACTTTAGATCATTATAGAATAGAATAAACTTTATTGTACACCAAAACAGTAACAATTTAATGTGTTTCTCATTTAATGTTGGAAAAGGAAGTCTAAGTGTATACTTTGACTTCTTTAGTTCTGTATAGAACCAAAGAAAATATTAAAGCTGAAATTAGTCAAGTTAAACAGACATTTTAAGGCGGCAATATTACTGCTAAAAACATGGAATTTTAAGAATTATAGAACTTTAACATGTATAGTAAAAGAAATAGTTGAGGCAAATAGCGCAGTTTCCCAAGACCAGCTCGAAGCTACACATTCATTTAAATTCACGGTGCAGACACCATGATATCGTCAAAGTAAGATATTCTGAACGTCAAAATTTCGCTTTGTTTCGCCGCGCCGGCCTCCTTTGTGGGCTGTTTATTCAGGACTGCCAATTTTTGCGGTTCATATTCTTTATATTTTAGTTTTTCCTTTCAGCTCCCAACCCTCGCGTTTGGTGTCATTTCAGTACAGGCGGTATGTATATAATTTGCGATCTGCGAACGGCTACAGAATTGAGCCATTTGAACACATTCTGTTTGGCTCCTGAATTTCAATTTAAAAAATCAAAATCCTGCTTTTTTACATTTCCCTACTCAAAATCTTAGTCAAATACATTAAGTCTAAGATCTATAATACATAGCGATTACGTAAGTAATAAAACTATCAAGCGATATTACTCTCATCCTTATACCTTCCAATCAATCCTTGCAAAAAAACAGTTCCGAAAGCGGAATATTTACGTGTGAAGCTGTGGGATAAACATCGCAGCATTCGGAGCACGTACATGAGATTGATGAGTGCACAAATAGCGCAGGTGTTGCAGCACCGCCCGAACAACGATTAACACGAGTTTTTTAACGTAGCCTTTATTTATTTAGTGCGTGGGTTTGATTGGAATAGAGGAAAATATTCATCTAGACTTGTGTGTATGATCACGTAGAAAATATTGGAATTCAGAACTAATCTCCAGAAGGACTAAACTACTCTGAATACTGCTCATGTTACCTTTCGGTAGAAGTGCAATTTTATCAGGTTTCAACCAACCACATTATGCCAAACATATTCCCAAGAGTAGTGCTTGGCAAAAAATACGTTTTTATAATTGCTTTACCCGCCGGAGCGTTACAAGCGTACATATTAATGTACTTGCGAATTACCCACACCCAAGTCTATTTTCTGTTTCAAAAAAGCCTGCCGACTACTCGCTTGCGTGAATAATGAGTGTGTAGATAATTATTGCACAGAGGACAAAAGCTAACCGAAGTTAACTCTACTAATGAACAAAGTGCTAGCTGAAAATTTCAGGTATTAAAAAATTTAAGATTCAGTTCACAAAACTGAATCTGGGCTACTTACGTGCTGACCTATTTGTTGGCGACCTTTTCGATAGATGAGGCTTGGCACTCAAAGGTCACTAGATCATCTGTGTATACTATTAGAAGATAGACGGCTATTTTTGAGACTAGGCAGAGGCCTCCTAAGCGCAGAAGGTCTATTCAATGAAAACTCAATGAGGTGCTATTTTGATGGTGGTTTTAGTCAGTTCGAGCACTGTTGAAGCTGTCGCACGCCTGTGATGATAATACAAGATAATTACGTATTATCACATGAAGAGCAAATTTATCTAATTTCTCACAAATACTATGGACGAGAAATTCCTAACGAACTGAGTCTTTAACTAAGGATAAACCAACGTATTGTTATCGTAGGCATTATCACTTGTCAGTAATTATCCAGATGGATACAGCTGGAATTTCCGTACAAACTAAAATGCTATATCGGTTCTTAGCAACAGTTAACTTTGAAAAAGTTTCAGTCATGGTTCGACAATGTGTAACTGTTACATGACACGAAAATCCATCGCTGTTAGTAAAACTAACAAAACTACATCAGTATGAGACAGCTTTTAACCCATCAGCTCATCACACACAGTATTCATTTTACACTCAACATTAAAACGACAGAACACAGCACACCTCGTGGTTTACTCAACTAATGAAACTCTGGAGCGGAGAAAAATCTGAGGTGACAGCGTCGACGGAATTCACTTGGAACAAGTAACTAGCACTGTGTGCTAACTTGGGACTAAAGCTGGAATATTATACTCCTGGGGTAGTTAGCAACTTTGCACTTAGAATAAGAACGAAACACGTATTTTTCTACAGATATGAGTAAAAATTGATTAGTTACCTGCAAGGTATTAAATTAACTTATTTTTTGTAGACTAGACAAAAGCTTGATAATCTAAATCAATATATATTACAGCTTTGGATAATCAAGCTGATCTTTTCTGCTTGATGAACACAAACTTAACTGCCATGAAATAATTGAATGACCCGATCACGACAATGAAATCCAATGAGCAGAAGCTAGAAAATATTTGCCCAAAACTAAACTGATACCAGCAATAAATATTGAAAAGATGTCTCCAACGATCCCAATTCATTCAATTTGAACGAGATAAAAATAAAGCGATCATGAATTATCGATATTAACGATTACACCAGATTGAACCAGATACACGTCTTGTGCTTTGAGCTTTTACCGATCCCATTCGATCAAATGGAGTGCGGCCACGAAATGTGACGTCAGCGAAGGTGGCCATCACACCACAGTAGCCCTCCGACTATTGCTGAATGATAATAAAAATCCCAACCGCGACTATCAATCTTTATGTGCGGAAATATCGAAAATTCTTGGCCGCTTTTTATACCATAACTATTTCAGAGAAAATTTGATTAATTTTAGATAAAAAATTTAATCAAACTGAAGACTGGAAAGTTTTATACAAAGCTAAACAACAGTACAAACAAAAGGCCTAGAACAATATTTTAAGCGAAAACACAATATTTTAAAGGCTGAAAATACAAAGCGGAACATTTGTACGATATTCTTTCATTATTCCGCGGAATTCTCTTAAAAATGCACTCGACGTTCCTGATCTGCATTTTGCGGTAGGTAAATAATGCGAATATGTGTCTGCTGATAAAAAAAAAATCTTTTCGTATAATTAGCTTTATTTTTCATAGACATTTTTAAACCGTACCTATAGGTGCACCGTTTGGGTTCAAAGCAATCTGTAAAATTTAGAAATCTAATATAGGCATTGAAAACCTCTTAAACGAGGCATATTTTTTACACTCCTACCCCTCCCCTTCCATTTCTTTTCCTTGACTATTTATATCGCAGAACAACATTTGCCCGGCCAGTCAGTATTATATAAAACATTTTTAAAGATGTGCTAACAGTCAAAGCTATGGAGGAGCGGAGTTTTCTTACACAGGCGTCAACACCAGGGTGTTCACCGGTCCACATGCTCAAAAAAATTCCTGACTAAAACCTTCCCTAACCGGTTTACAAAAACCTGACAAAAAAATGAACCTTCGTTTTTGTCTTCTTTTGACTTTAATTTTGAACCCATTTTCGTCATAAAAAACAAAATAAATTTACAGCCGATTTACGGTGTCTTTGCAATCTATCTACATTTATATAATATATATTTTTAAGATTTGAAAAGTCATATTGCACCTGTAAGTAATTTCCAATGAAATCCAAGTATATTTTATAAGCTGACTATTATTTAGCTACAATTGTTTTCATTTACACTACGTTATATCTAATACTAGCTTTTGCCCGCGCGGCTCCGCTCCCGCTCCACCCTACTATACCCTATTCTACCCTACCCTACTCTACCCTTTTTTTTTGGTGAGGAAAATTATTCCATGACAACCCCCGCTCTTGGGCGGAACGGGAGATAGTGTCAGACTCTTACTGACTAAAAAACCCACCCCGTTCCTTCAAGCCTTCATACCGGGGCTCGAGTTCCCTTTCGGATAACCCTGGCCCCAGTAGGCGCCGACCCAGCTGGGTACCTACTGTTGCTGACAACTCTTTGAGGCGCGCGAGAACAATACGCACCGTTGACGACTTGGGCTTGGTCCGGAGAGTTACCGGACGGTCGGACAGCGAGCTATCCATTTGTCTAATGTCCGCAAGCCCGCGCCTACGGTGGCTGAAAATTGGGATCGGCATCCCGGCGGCGGCGAGAGCGCCGATGCCTGATGCGGTCGGCCTCCTCCTTTGACCCTACTCTACCATACCAAACTTCACATAAACCTTCTACTAAATAGTCCGAACAAAGCCTAAACATTTGGTTTGGATAGATATGCCCGTTCTTTAGTTATACAATTACAACGAAAAATGGCATTGATTTTTATATATCTAACTAGCTGACCCGGCAAACTTCGTACCGCCTAATAGTTACCTTTTATCTAAGCTGTCAACTCAACCTACTCTACCCTACTCTACTCTACCCTACCCTACTCTACCCTACCCTACTCTACCATACCCTACTCTACGCTACCCTAAGTTAAAAAAAAAAAACGGGATATCCTATGTCCTTCTCCTGGTTCTTAGCTACCTCCCTACCAATTTTCAACCAAATCGGTTCAGCCGTTCTTGAGTTATAAATAGTGTAACTAACACGACTTTCTTTTATTATATATATAGAAACTTTTTTTTAATTTGATCGCAGCGCTAACGGTCGGGACAGACTAAAATTAAAATACGAATATTATTTAAAATTTGACACTGCGATGGTAGCGCCGTCTGTCGGATCCAATGTAAAACATTCCAAAATCAACAACTACTAATAAATTAAAAATTAATTAAAAAAACATTGTCCAGCGGACAAAATTGTGAATCTAAACCATTCCCAGATCCCCTTGAACACACACAAAAAATTTCATCAAAATCGGTCCAGTCGTTTGAGAGAAGTTCAGTGACATACACACTCACAGAAGAATTATATATATATATATCTATAATATAGTGAATACTGACTGTAAAAAAAAATACCGGGTTTAGTCTGCACGGGGAGGAGGGACAAGACTAACAATAATTACCAGTTTAAAGTTTATATTTCGCAAATGGGTTCCTAAATCAAAATATGATCGCAAAAAGGAGGGACGAACAGATAGACTTAACGAAACTATTGTTTTTCTATGGAACTCTAAAAGGGCGTAATCTAATTTACCAAAAACAATGTCGTAATGAAGTTCACTCCAAGTCTGGGAAAAGTAGTGAATAGTCTAAATCTAGATTAGTAACACTAGAGTCTGAATTAAATTAGACTCTCATTTTACAAGTTCCGGAAAATTTTAGGACGCAAACAGTGTAAAGTCTCTATTTCCCCTGACTTTCTAGGTGTCTCCCCGATTTCACTGACTTTCCCTAACCACCCTGAGCTTCCCTGACTGGTGTATTCTGATCTATATTAGCAGCAATAGTTGTAGGCATAATAACATAGGTGCAATTGTGCAATATAAAAGAATCTTGGTGGTAAAACTATCTTCTAGCTCTCCAACAAGAGCGGCTCCTCTGACTAAAGTATCAAGATCAAGGAAGCAAGGAAGATGTACAAAAGAATCTAAACTCGACGACTACTTACCTCTTAGGCGAAGAAAAAAAAATAGGCGTAGAAAGTAAAAGTTACCTTTAGGGAGGAACACAAAAGCAATTACCTCCCATATGTTTATTCTTCTACTTAATCTGGACTTAAGCTCAATGAAACTCCTAATTTTTCACAAACTATTCCACATTCATATCACGCACTCACCAGAAAGAAGCGTCCAATTATTCCCGAGTCAAAGTGTATTGTCCAAAATACATTGGTTGGGTGGCACAATAGGATAACGTTAGTTAGCGTAATCTGCCGGCGCGACACCTAGCGACAATTTATGTGCCGGCTCGGACGCTCGGGATTAAACCCTCCACCGGGAGCAGCGAGCAAAAAGGAAGCTGCGTGATTTGCGTCAGTAACGGTACATTTAGGTAGGAGTAAAAATTAACACCTCATAGCAACTACACCACAAATTTTTAATTAGTACAAATACTTAAAGGGCTTATTAGAAAAGCCCTTGTTATTTTATAAGTAAAATCTCAATAAATAATATTCATAAACAGCAGAGTTATTAGCGTTGGTTTATGTCACAAAATGTCACTCAATTTATGGAACTATTGTGCAGACTATTGATATGAATAAGTGACAATTATTTAGGAAATACACTGCCCGCAGTATTTTCTACTAGCAATTGTTATGTATGATTGATTCTATGATGAATTTACCTTGTCATGGTCAATTTTAGGATTTCGGTTTTTTCTACTTTTGACTATAAAAGTATGATCAGTAACGGGTACAGATAGAGCCCCATTATTTTTTGTACTAATTAAAAAGTAGGGGTGTATAGACTGATTAAACTCTCAAGGAGCAGTGGTGGCGCAGTGGTAACGGCCCCCGGCTTACGAGTTGTATTTTGTGAGAATTATTTTATGTCATTTAATTTATTACCACTCTCAAAACGGTGAAGGAAAACTTACTACCCTACTTTGACATTCACGATTACGGTCTAACACTTCTCCGAGAGACGAGGGCTGAGTTCCAGCAGTGAAAACCTTGAAAAGCTAAGAAGAAAAAGGTTGAACTATGTACCAGCTTCTGTGTTTCACAAATAACCTCCAGGAAACAGACATATTCTAGGCAGAATCGTTCCATCGAGGTCTTCATCCATCTTTTCTAATTTAAAAATAAAATGAAAGACGTGATTATACCAAACGCTAAAACAGCCGCTAGCTGGTATTTAATTAACAGATACATAGAGATGTTGTTGCAACAATCACAACGCTGTAAAAAAAAAGAAGATCATTGTCATGCCTGTTTCAGAAAATACCAAGGCAGCAACAAGCCGTAAGAATTAGGGAGAGGGGAAACAGGTGTTACATGCGAGCAGGCTGCGACAAACAACCGTGACGTGAAGTGTGAGCTCGCCAGCTCGTCAGCTTGGCAAACGCCGCTAAATCGTCTAACAGAGCCCACTGCCTATTTTTTTACACGTAAACTGAATGATGCAAACTGCTAACTGAGATTTTATCTAGTTTTCTTTCAAATGTGCCACTTTAAAGTAAACAGAAGATATTCAGATTACCTTCACAGTGCGTCAAATTATTTTTTTTTGGTCATCTCATCATGAATAATAGGTTTTTGAGCCATTGACATGGTACATCCACTAATTATTGATCAAAAAGAGCATTTTCAATAAAAAAGAATTGGCAGAAGAGTTGGCTGCCACCCCTGAGAGGGAGGTCGTGAATCCCTAGCTTCTCGATTCTTTCATCGAACAGGATTTAAGTACACTTCTCGTGACACTAGTGTTAGACTGTCGCCATTTGTGCCGTAGTCTAAATGTAAATGAAACCTCGGCCGAGAGAAATAACTTACAATAGCGTCTGCAATTAATGCAGTTTTAAAACCATTACTGTATTTTTTCATCCCCTGAAATTCAGTAAACAAAGCTTCCTAACTGCGGAAATAAAAATAGTGAGCTTGGTTTTAAACTTCTCTTTTTAAGTCAACAAAGCAATTTGAGTCGGCGAACACTGGATATTAAAGTTCTGAAGTATTCATAGATACTGCCTGAGGAGTCGCTTATTTTAGAAAATCGGAACACTTCTGAAATGATTTCTGAATCTTAAGAAAATCAAGTTTTTCTTGGGAGTAACAAAAGCAACTAAGAATACCATAACAACCGAGAATATGCTAGAGCTCGCCAAAACTTTTTCCATTTCGGTAATAACAATATTAACTTTAAGAACCATAGCTGTAATCGCGAAAAACAATTTACGAACTAGGACCGACAAACTTCGGGAGTAGCGCTCCTATATCATCATTACACAATAACGTGCTACTGGGAAAGCTGCGTATATCATGTCTGTAATCCGCTTCTGTAATACATATTTGTAGCATCGAGTAACCACGAAAAAACCATGACCTCTGCCACTGGTGTTTGTCCACTAATGCCTTCAAAGACCTCGAATTTCGTGTTTGGAAGCCGGCGACGGCGTCCGCGGCCGTTAGTTGCGTGCCGAGCGCCGCCGCGAGCGTACGTCACCACCAACACTCCACACCCTCGGACAGAACCCTACAATACGAAAAAGTTGCTTCCAGTGAACAAACATAGTTGCGAGTGCCAGTGATTGTTGTATTATGTAGGAACGTGATGTTTTCTCATATCAGACCACTTTGGTAGTCTGTTCGCGCCAATGGCAATATCATCGTGAAGGTAAATATTGTCGCTCGCCGGCACTGGTGAGTCCTCGCGACCACCGTCCGGTGCCAGATAAGTATTTGCTGAACGTTCGAACGGCGTCCATTCCATTTCCCCGCGATTTCATTTGCATATTTGCATGTTCATTGAAAGAGGATACGGTTCGGACACGTACTTTCATATAATCCCTAGCAAAGCAAACACTAAAAGACACAAGCTCGTTTCGAGGACACACGTTATATTCTCGTAGTTTGTCGCAATAAACGTAACTTCAACATAATTCCGAACGTTTAGAACTTAGCACGTCGTTTACAAGCCTTTGCTGGTTTTGTCGCGACCGATATGTTAATGCAGGATCGTACGCTGGGCCGGTGGAAGCACGCTCGGCGTGTGGACATCGCCACCACAAGACACGAATTAAAGTGCTCTTTATATTCCTCTGTTAAAGTTCCAGACGAGCTTACGTAAGCTTCCGACGGACTCCCCGCCCCCACTTATGTAACTACCCGATTTGGTTGGAATTTTATCTTTTTGGGATTCAATTTTAGGGAATATTGAAATTGCTATCTAAAAGTATATCTCAAAGTTGATTGTATCTGCCGCCGGATGCTGAGTTTGGTTTCAAAAACACAGCTCAGTAAATTGTCAAGCGTGGCGTTGCTCTGTTTCTGCGGACCAAAATCTTTTCATTTAAAAGCTTTTGTTTCTTTAAAACAGTAAAGAATTGAGTCGGGCGTGAATAGGCTTCGGAAGTTATTTCGGTAAATAGGTCAGTGCAACCTTGTGCTTGGTGTTACTGTGGCAGACGAGGTTCACAGCGTGTGCCGAGCAGACATTCGGTGCACGCGAGCTAATGGGGCTAATGCAATCGTATTGCGCCCTTGATCGATTATCTCTGCAGCATTATCAATGAAGATTGTAACAGATTCCAACTGTCTATTAATGCTCCGCCGCCTGCCAAACACATCTGTGTATCTGTTGAATCAGTCGAAGTCGAATTGAGATGAATGATGATTTCGCTACGACAGCCAAAGTTTGAGTTTGATTCATCTATTCTTGCGTAGGAAATATCTAGGATCTTGCTTTGAGGAAAGCGGACAAAGACAGTGCACACAGAGTTTAACCCGCTCCCAGCAGAAGTTTTAGATAAGCAATCGAATTAACATTCAAGGATAGTGGAAGTGATAACTCCGGCTTTCAGTGTTCGTAATCTAGGCGCTTTGGAAGGGTTACATTTGATGGAGCCATTAACCGGTAAATCTCGCTAGATTTGAGACTTATTATCAGCTGCGCTCCGTTTACGAGCTCCCTGCCTGGTGCCAACCTTGTGTTTTAAACGGCAAATAAAATTATCGTTTATGTAGGCTATTCCAGGATAATGGTATTAAATAAATATTAAATGGGCAGTATAAAGTAAAAGGTATTCGCCTCAAGAGTTAGTAGACAAGTAATACTAAATATAGGTAGATAGGTACGTAGATAAATTTATGAATCAAAGATAGGAAAAATGTCAGGTAAAAAATGCGAAAAGCGTCAACTGAAGCTCAACGGTCGATAAGAAGCTTCGAATTATCTATTCCATTACACCGGATGGCCTATATGAATATTTCCTCAGGGGAAGCTTTCTGTATGACCTCGTATAATTTCTGATACACTTTAGCGTCGCGCGGCCAACCCGCGGTGCGTTGACCGCACTCACTTTACATACGCACCACCTCGTAAACTTGGTTCGATACTACATCCACGTTATTGGGTAAAAATACAAGCAAACATCGATCAGGTCTTATTTGCGGCCAGTGCTAAGTTTCGCCGTATATTTTCAACAGTAGACGTTCTTTTTTTTCTGTTGATGGGATGGGAAATCATCAAATAGCTCTTCCCACTTTAAGTATAGTGGGAGTGTCAGATTTATGCTGCCTAAACCCACCGGTGTTCCGTCGGGAGCAATCAGCGTTCCAGGGCCGCGATGACTCTTTCGAATTACCCCGCAGCCCAGCAGTGGACAGCAATAAACTATTTTTTCTGACAATACACATAAATCTTTACAGAAACCATTTGAGGTGAGATAATCACTGCCTAGAAAGCCGGCAATTTTGATCACACAGTACGTTCATTATAATTTCACGGAGTTATGAAGTCAAATAAATGTATGAGAAGGGTCTGCCCCCAGAGGCCAGTCATGACGCAACATTTCTCTAGATTTTGCTTTACGTGATCCGAGTGACAAACATACACTCACGGTGGATATCTTTCATATATTTCACACCAAATAATATCTTATCCATTCTCATACTGATATGGATGGAAAAACAACATAACATGACTAAGCTGTTTTTATCGCACACCCAATAAATATTAGGAATCAATTAGAAGATTTATTACATGGACAAAGAGCGGTCTGTTTTATGAGTCAGTTATAAAGGAAAATACTTAAATAGCTCGCAACTACAATGTGAAACCATAGGAAAGAAACCCTGCATATCCGATATATGCGATATACTCGTAGATGGCAAATGCATTCACTATCAATTTGATGAGAGAAATAGCCAATATCTGTGGAATGGGGTTGAAAACCCATTATCCAGTAGGTCAACAGTGAACACTAACGCTTCTGGATTGGACGCTTACGACCGGTCTATGATTGAATTCTGTGCCGACTCTTCCCATAGATAGAAAAAAAGAACTACAGATACAAAATTGACACTAGAATTGAAAATTCAGACGACCATTTAGGAGAGAAAGCAACCGCAACTTGTAACCACAAGTTATCTGAGTTTTTTTGTGATAAACAGTTGTCTATTGACATCATTTAAAAAATTAAAATCTAGGACCGGCATAAAATAATAAATTTTCCTTTTATCGTGGATCAAACCTCCAACCATTTGTCGCATCAAGCCGGCTCGCGACGTACAAGCTTATCTGCTGCTAACGTTATGAATAACAACTTGTATTGTCCGGCTACGCGTGTACTCTCCATAATTCATGATAAAAAATAGCTAAAGAAATACTATTGAATAGATAATAACGTCGATAGCAACAGATTAATATCGACAGTATCATAATGATAACGTTTCTAGTAGCAGCACATGTACTTAGTATCCATATTTGTAGAGAGGGGAAAGCTGTGTTTCACTAAACACTGTTTGTACAAGACACAAAGCAAATTAAAACCTGATTAAGTAAATGAAGTGAGAAAAAGTGTATGTACCTAGGTGACTTGGTGGGAAAAAAGATCTCGCTTATGACCCAACTAAAAAGAAATGAAAGTGATTAATGTACTACATAACCACCCTTTTACCTAAGAAAGGAACATTACACTTAAAAATCTTCCTCCTGATATATGCGAGGGGTAATAAAAGTTCAATTTGTGAGGTTCGATCGTTAATTTCGATCTCGGCTAGACATATTGCCTACAGTTAGGCAAATTCATATCGCCTGGAACTTGACCTAGAAAAACTGGTAAAGGTTCGCGACTATCTATCATAGTAGCGTCCCGGGGCTTTTAGGAAATGGTTTGAGAAACATTACGAGACAAAACAGTGAAGTGGTGGGCTATTATCCCTTCAGTTTTACGTAAGGCTAGCTTAACGAATAGATACGATTATTCAGTACGCTTATCTCATGATGAAACCCCTTCGAGTACTACAAGCCGAGCTCATAATCCTGCACAAAACATCCACAATTTGTTAAGGGAGGAATTGGCGCTGTTTCATGATAAAATAAAAGTTAATGTTAGAGCAATAAACGCAGCCGGTCATTTCGGGTAATTTGGGCAACGTGGGCGGTAATGTCGTTACGCACGGCACGATGATACAGATTGATAAAGATCAATAGCTGGATGTGTAAAGTAACGTTTTCAACATTATATTGTGGCTGGAGATTTATCATCAGTAGACACGAAATAAAATAAAATAACAGAAGTTGGAAAGGTTAACGCACAAGTGAATGGACAGTAAAGTTGGCCAACCAGTAAAGTTTTAATGAAACGTAAGAGCTATCAGATCGCCGCCTCCTCCACAATACGACCGCATTCACAATAACGTTCAACTGATCTTTTGTGCTGACTGGGATCCTGTGGAGAAGACTCTTACACTCTTTTATGATCGTACCTACCTTTTTATATGGAAGAGCTCTGGGCATTGTACAAAAACAAATTCTGATTAAGCGCAGTAATCCACCCATACCTGGATATCACTAATTTCAAATGCAACCATAAAACCACATGACTGTATAATTATGTATGTTTACTACATCTGCACCAACTCGACACAGTTAGATAATTAGATAATACTCCGAAACAATTTTACAAATGTGTGCAATCTGCAGCTAGAATATAGCTGCGCAGTATGTACAAATATCCAACACAAAAGCTTGTCAAATCTGCATAGACTCCTCGTTCCCACTAAACTATAAGATTACTGGTAATTCGTTATCCAGGTAAGACGGGATAGTGTAACCTATTTCCAAAAAATAAGCACCCGAACAACCATGTTTTCGATTAGTCGTTTTAAAGTAAAAGAACGTGTATTAACGAACTCTGAAAAAAATAAAAATATAATCCACTTGATGACACTATCACGTCCTGGCGAGAATACGTCGAGTTACCTATAACTCTGTGTAAAATAATGTAGAGGTATCTATAAATACTTGATGACTATTAGACGTAGTTTTCTAACAATTGATACGTAATATTTAATTACGAAAATTGAACCGGAAACTTCATTGCACGAAATACCATATGAAGCAGTCAAGGCAGTTTGCTAAGTTCAAGGATACAACAGTGGCGTGTAATTTAATACAAGAGCAAGCCGCCATTATAAAATATTTAGCTGTAGGTTGTGTTAGCTCCCGTACAACCACCGAACAACTCTCAACAAAGCGAACTTCACTCAAGAAACAATGAAACTTATGAATAAAATATCGCAGCACCTTTGAGTTACACGGTGCCTTGCTTAGTTATTTAGTACAAGTCGGAAAAGTTCTCAATCTATAAACAAAACAAAATCTGGATAAACTTCCAGTCGAGGAACTTTCTCTTGACAAAGGGAACCTTTTAAATCCATCAGCGCCATATGACGCGTGTGGCAGACTTCAATAAAAAGGGGCTCGATAAAAAAGGGTCTGTACAATGTACTTACAGCTCCAGAACCATATATTCATCGCAGGCATTCATGTAAGATCTGGCACCCGTGAATTCAAATAATTTAGAAGAATCAAATAATCGCGTAAAAATGTTATGAGCCAAACTGTTGTCCGTCTCTAAGATTGAAAGCGTCTATTATTAGAGTTAATACAATAAAGAGCTTTCTTAAAACGCTGTCCATCAAGAGGTTATTTGCTTTCAGGGTAATGTCAACATTGACCGGCGCACCCTTAACACACAATGTAACTTTTATCACTATAATAAAGATGGCGGTGGATTTGAAAGGGTACCACAGTCAGCCGGGGCCGCGGACCACTATTATTGTCAAGAACATAAAATGTTTTAGGAGATTAGTAATGAGAAAAAGTAGACGACGACCACTATTTCTTACTACTACTTCAGCCATAATTGCAAATGAAATTCTAGTTGGAAATTATTTTATGCACTGTATTCAGACACCACGACTCTGTACAAACTACAAATTTATAAACAAGCAGAAAATATAAAAATGTTTTCGCTTTCATGTGGCGGATGACCTAATAAAATTGAGATAAACACATTATCGGTACTTGAATCAGTTATCTTGTCCATTAGGTAGTATGCAGAATATGACCTGCCGGTGTCAATTACTTCCGACCTCCTGACGTCTGACGGCGAAATAGATCTGCACATCAAAGGAGACAACCGGACCCCCTTTGATGTTTGTCAATTTGTTTCGGCATTAACGAAGTATACTATGTCTATACAAATGAAAGATTCGCGTTGCTGTCTCCGGGGTGTTAACGCAATTTCCTATAAGCTCCCGAGAGCAAAGACTTGTGCCAAACATATATCGTCTAAATTGCTTTATGTAAGATCGTGGAAATAAAACTCGTGATTATATTTGACACCAGAAGGATTCTTTAGACTTGTGTCTAACGATCAAACAAAGTAGGTATATCTCATGATTTAGCTTAAAGGACCAAAATCTGTTTTATATTAAAACTATACATTGAACTGGACGGAAGGTAAAGCTATACTTATTAATAAACGCAATATTTTTTCCAAAAATTACCGTAGTTCGCCTTCGATAAAATATTTATCTCAATAAATATCCGAAAATGGGTTCAAAATTTTCCGCAGCAATAACTGTATCACACCAAACACAGACACCAAATGGATTGTGTTTAAAGTAAGTAAATTAACGGGAATTAGCGGCTCACATCTAATCAATTAAGTGGTCTTAATGAAAAGCGCCGCTTTACCCTTGCGGAGCACCATGCGACATGTCGCCTGCCACACTATGGCGGAAAGTTCACCGGCCAATTACGACACGCTGTCGAGATGTGTCGATGTGAACCGTCTTTAAACTCTCAAGACTTCGCGCTTCCCGATCAGACGCGTTTGTGAATTGATTTACTACCACGAGGCGCCCGTTATTAGAGGGTTAATGTAACCTTTGACAGGTAGGTGAATCTATCTCATGAGACGAAAACATGATAACAAGATGTTACTAACAAGATACCTATTACTAACGACCTAAAAATTGTTGAAAATATATTCGAACATTAGTAAAATTGAACTCGACTAAACGTTTCTACTAATTTATTTGAGTTCATCACTTTCGCTTCAATCTCAATTCTGCAGCGAAACTGCAAACAGAGTTCGTCGTTCAATAAACATTGTCAATCAAAGAAGGCATCAGAATCACTGAATCTTCTATTGTATTCTTTGAATTGGGTGTATCTAGATACATGTTTATGAACTCTTCAACGTTAGTAATAAACTGTTAGTGATACTCAACGTCCCAGGAATGTCCCTTGAATAGTTTCCTGTTTCTTAAGTGGCTTGTTAATTCGATTGAGGTTTGTTTTTGTTTTTTAAAACAGTAAAAATGCTTCAGAAGCTTTTTTATGTAAGCGGCAATTCGTTTAAACATAATTTTGATGCTTCTAAAAATAAAATACCGAAGGCCTTTTCAGGTTATCTTAATTACATTTTTTTAATGCAAACAAAATTTTGCAGACGCGACATCAAATGTACCGTAAAATAAACCGCAGCAGAACGAAAATTAACTTTCAGTTACCAATTTAGATATTACGTTATGATATCTTAAAAACACAAAATTTAATAACTACTGAAGCCGGGTTTATGAAAGGGCAAAGGTTTATTCGCCGGCCGACGACCTCTCGTCCACCCTGCCCCATGCCTGACATGAGCGATGGCCGCCTTTACCCCATGCATAACAGTCCATCAAATATATGGGAAACGCCACATTCAACTGCCATATATAACGATAACTATAACGCTCATAACCCCATGAACAACGAATAGGACACTAGCCATTTCCTCTGCCATTAACTTGAATAATCAATTTGGACATTTTGTTATTCAAATTCCAACGACCCGAACTAGGCTCTCGTCAAAGGACTTTTTAATTGAGTTTTAGTTAAAAAAAAGCTCCTTAATTCGACTTTTGTTTTCACTGAAGAGGAAAATATTGGGTTCAGGACTTTAGGTAGACAACTAATAACTAGCAGACGTCTGTTAATTAGAGAGTCTACAAAATGTTGCATTAACGACATTGTTTGTCGTGTTCATTCGGCGAGTAGGTATTACTTTTTGATGCCGTAACGCCAACCTTCTGTCAAACCGTTTAAAGAACATGAGGTGACGTCACTAACTCGCAGATTTCGCTATATTTGCACGCATTGCGCAAGTGCCCGATGCCTATGTAAAAGTTTTTTGTAATTCAAAAGCGCTCATCGAGTCGATAGTTTCGTAATTTTTGTGTTTATTCCGTCTTTCGACCTCGGTTGGACATCCGGCTGTGGTCAAATATATTGTACCATACACAAGTTAGGCCACCGTTTATTTATTCGCGATAGACGGGCGGCGGAAAGTGTTAAGATTAGTTGGAATGTCTCAAATCAGATAAGTCTGGGAGGCACTGCTCGACGGCGGCAGGTTCCTCTCTCGTTAAAACTCAAAGCAATTCGGAGGTGCAGCTGCAGCTCCACACATTCTGGGGATAATATCCTATATTTTTATCGAGTCCAGGCGTACTTCGCCCATCACTTTTATTTTCAAGTCTATCCCATTACACCATTCACTTCTATCATGCTAAACCGTAATCTTAATTCGGCGGAAGCATTTCTGTAAATTGGATAGACATTTTCCTCACTTGAAGACGTTCGCATCGCCTTCAGAGTACGCCAGTGTTGCGGTCGTCCACAACTTCGTAACATTATATCTGAAGTACTAACAAAGTAATGAGTTCATACTTTCGAAGGCTCCCGCCCTATTAAACATTTCATGTAATTTAGAAGGATTATGTGTTAAAGTTTTCAGGCGTTCAAATGAAGCTGGAACCGGCAAGTACGAGTATAAATCAAAGTTATTTGACAGGCGAGATTCTCCAATAAAATGGACGTTTTCGTTTCTGCGCGTTCTTCGGAACGGGAACAATGTTGTCACGAAACTTTCTTAGTCTCATATTATACGTTACACAACACGATTCTTAGAGAATGTTGATGTTCGTCTGAGACAATATTGTGCGATGTAATATGTACGTAGACAAGGCTAGAAGAAATGATTTTACATGCGACTGTTACTACCAATAACAGCTACTCAATGAGTCACAGAAGTCATCGTTATCGCGGACCCTTAACCACGTCATTTGATAACGCGGAGTAAATCGAAGATCAGTAAACGTGCCCAGACCTAGTGTGCAACGTCTGAATGTTCACTTCCAAACACACTGGGACGACGATACGATACGACCTACTACATATCTTGATTGAATTCTGGCCAGTAATAGTCTGACTATTTGTCTTCATTTTTGACCTTTGCTGAATCAAATGGGAGTTTACTAAGATAGCATGTTTGTGGTCTTTTCTATCTTAGATAGTGTTTGGACGTACAATCTCTACCTTCCGGGAGTGATTGAGATGGCACGTATTGATAGTAGTCGATATCTCCGGGGCTAGTGACGTAACCGGTAAGTGACAGACGTTAGTTTATTTGTTTAAAACGTTGTTACATTATTTAGTAGATATTTTGTTGATCCAACCATCAAAACCATGCAATTAAACAGTGCAATTGAAGCGTGTTATGTTGCAGCTCTTAGCCCCGACACCTACTTAGATAGATGTGCGTTTGTTCTACTCGGTGAAGTAATTATAATTACTTCGAAACCAAGTTTGAATCATTGTTCAAACTTGATATTGAAATACTACTCATTACAAAGAAAAAATAAGCATTCATTAAAATCGAAATGTAACCAAAAATTTAGCAATTAAAATAGTTACAATAGTAGTTATCGAAGTGCAGAGGTCGCACGCGGGCCCACGCGACCGGCGCACGCCACCTTACGTAAAGGACGATCGTAGATATCAACACTAAAATATTTATAAATCGATATCCAGTAACGAAACGATCATTTTTTGCTGTTTTCTCGATTAAATTTCCACAATGTCACAGAGTTATTGTCCTATATTCAATTAGGAGCAGTCGAGAACGTTTATCGAATGCGAGGGACTCATTTAATAACATTTTTAAATGACAAGAATAAACACGTACCTTTTTTCAAAGATGATAGTGATCTTATTTCCCGGGTGTTACAATTATTTCAATTTAATTTACCTTCCTCTAATTCGGTTCACGAGATAGCGGCTCGGGTGCGAACTAATAAATACCTATAGTAGGAGTTGTCCCGCGAGTGAAGCGAGTTGTAACGAGTGATCAATATGGCGGTTGGCGCCAAATAGCTAATATTCACAAACACGCCTGTAAAACAGCTCAATCAAGGCGTCAGCTCACTTTAGCACACGTCACGGCACATTCATTATTCTTCGACTGTTACGAGTACCGGCTCATCCAACACTTACAGAACAACTTATTTCGTTTTAGGATTATCTCAATTTAGTTGAGTGACTTAAGATATACTCGTAGACCCAAGGGTTTTATGTCAAAAACTCGACAGCTATTGAAATGATCAGTGGTACTTAGGTCCGCGTAACTTCCAATAAACTTACATTGGGGAAAACTGTTATAGCTTTAGTTATTGCCACTTTTGAACATTTTATATATGTAATATATAAATGTAACGCTCTTATGTAGATAAGCACACAAGTTTCAGCATCGATACTTTAGCCACTATTTACTGACTAAATCTACTGAAGCTGTTATGTGGTGACGTGTGGCTGTCATTAGCAGCGTTCAGAGCAAAGTGATCATAACCGAGAGCCCGCAAACCGGCGCCATGAGCGAGCCATAGACAAACGACATTAGTCACGGCGGTCGCAGTGCATGCTAATGCACTAGCATTGGCAAAGGGCATTCTAATAGCCCTGTGCGCCTGTGACCAGAATATCATCTCGATCACGATCTATATGGACTATTGCTGGTAACATATTTGTCGCATCTAATTGTCTATTCCGACTTTGAAATCCGATATTTTGCAATACGTAAAGGTTTTCCAGTTTATGGCTTCGTTAGAACTTTGTCGTTTGCGTACCGAGTTGCGTAAGTAAACGTTGTTGTTTAATGAATCAATATTTCATTACAGTTTTTCCTTTCCGAATTCTAAGACAACGGGACTTTAATTAACAAGAGCCTGGCTTAATTACGGGTTTATTGAAGCCGAATAATAATATGAATTTTCCTGGTAAATATTTACTTTACACAGATGAACATGCCGTAAGGATCAGATTTAGATTCAATTATTCATACTCATGAAGAACAACAAAACGAGAGCATCGAATCAAAACACTAGAGCTAAAAGCATTAACGTATTCTGGGAGATATCCATAAATAATTTAACGGTACAAACTAATCCAATACGTGGGCTACAGCACGGCACGCGTGTGCGAGCCCGCGCCTAAATCACGCGCGAATAAATCCATCCATCCAGTCTAGTCGTATGAGCGTCGAAACCACCGCGTTACAAATTGCTACCTAGTATCCGTCATCGTCGCCACACAAAGGCATGCAACCAAATTGTAAAGCCACTTTTGACAATTCATTCATCAAACTTGGTTTGGATTTACTGAGCAATTACGACAACATTCGTTCTGCCACATCGCAATCTGATTTCGATGAGGCTCGCAGACTCACTCCTCTCTTATTTTATTAAAACGTCCATCAATGATACCGACCGGGATATGATATCCAATATCGTTTTCAAATTGATCGTTTTATTAATAAATGCCAATGAATTGTCGTAATAAGGCTGTCGAACTCTGAAATCTGCGTAAGGAAGGACCAATTCCGTACAAAAATTCTAAAGCCGTTTCCGCGTCTCAGGAAATTTACGTTTACTACCGCGTAGCTACTTCGTTATTTGTCCGAACATAAATTACCATCAAATCGACGGCGGCACCGATTCCACTTAAACAAAATCGAAATAAATGGACCCGCTATAATTTTATTACTCATAAATACTCAAAGGCATTAAAAAAGATATTTCAGAAGCTGATAGCACGTTTGGTGCTCCATTATTTATTAATGTTCAATTTTAAATGTTGAATTAACCATTTTTTTTTTAACGTACTACAACTTAATATGTAAAATTTTTATGAAATGATTAAGGAATTTTAGATAAATCAGCGTCGGTCGATTCCTCTTTATAAAAGTAGTAGGATCAGCGAAATGTTGGTGATGGATTTAAATGAATTGAGTCTGCACAGTGTTGTGATCCATGCCTATTTGTAATTCAGATGGCCGTGTCGCCGCCCGGCCCAGATGAGTCGAATATAATTGACGTTGTCACTTCCAGCTGAATTAAATATTTCATCGACAAAAGTACGCCTTCTGAATTAATTTGTTTAGTAAAAAAAGATTTTTTAATAAAAAAAATCAACAATCTTGATTTTAGTTTAGGTCTTGCTTGACTGCTGTACTGTATAGGGAGATCAACCACGTAAAGTAAACATTACTGTAGTTGGAGTACTTTTGTTCCAAGAACTAATAACTACGAGCGTCTACATTTCCAATACACATTGTTCCATCGCTGAACTTTGCACGGCTGAAAGCACTCGTTACATATCCAACGATCAATCGCACTTGCGGCTCGGAATCATTTATTTAGTTTCCAACCTGATGGCGCTGCACGTGAATAAATAACCTACCCCTGAAGGACGCCACCTCCAAACATTACCGATTGTAATTGTTACAAAACAGTCGCGAGTTTATGAACAATATGGCCTTCGACGTCTGGAAATAATTCATTTATAGCGGCACGGCAATCGATTAGGGCGCCGACAGGCAGGCTCGGCTCACACTGTGCAACATAAAAAATTCAGCGGCGACACCAGGAGCGGCAACTCCCGACGCTCTCGCCGGCGGCGCGCGGTTTCCCTTGAAAAAGTTGATAAATTTTATGTGATTTAGAGAGGCTGCGAAGTGGCTCATTTGTGTGGCGACGCGCGACGCGCCCCTGCATACTGAGCGAGCTCGCACACCACCGCTATGCATTACTAGCGCACGCCGCTATGCATTTACAAGGACCCTCGCACGTGCGCCCGCTCCGCACACGCCCTAAATACTAACTCAAGTAATATGTACACTTTGTTCCAGGTGGTCGGAACCTTCAATATAGTGCAAATAAAATGTGCGACAAGTGTAAACGGGAAAAGACCTCTGTGAAAATATCTAGTATATCGCGAGTGACGGGTGAGGGGAACAGTTAAGAGTATGTGCGCGTGAGTGTACCACGACGTCGGACTACTCGCAGGGGGGGGCGCTGGCGTCCGCGGCCAGCGATGGTATGGACGTTGTATTCGGGAATGATAGCGACTGGGGGTGGAACGCGACCGAGGAGAGGGAGAGTGCGAACCTCTACAACCACTGGGGATGGAGCATCGTGGACGGCTCGCTAATGCTGCTGATCGTAAGCGGCAACACGCTGACAATCCTGGCGGTCACCATGAGCCGGCGCCTGTCGTCTCTCGTGTCCAACCAGTTCGTGCTCAACCTCGCCATATCCGACCTGATGGTGGGGCTGACTCTGCCCTACCACCTGGTCTTCTACCTGAACGATGACTTCGGCACGATTAAGTGGTCGTGCCTGATGCGCTTTATCCTGATAATCCTCGCGTGTCTGGCGTCCATTTACAACATCATAGCGATTGCTGTAGACAGGTAAGTGGAATGCCCTCCATTTCGCTTTTATTTCAAAGAAAATTGTCACTATGAATAGAAACTTCAAGTCTTCAATGTCGTGGTTTTGTCACGCCATGTGAACTTGAATATGTTAATAAATCTGTTTTCTGTGTAACTGTATCTTGAAAATCACTGACAACTTTGGTGCAGTATTATTTTCTAAGTCAGTTGTTATATTAACTTGAATTCTTTACATTTGCAGGTACATAGCGATCGTGCACCCGCTGCACTACAGCCGGTACATGACGAAGCTGGTGACGCGCCTGATGATGAGTTTCACGTGGTCAGTGGCCGTCTGCATCAGCTGCATCCCCGTGTTCTGGAACGACTGGCACGAAGGCATCTCGTGCGAGATGAACATGGTATGTGACCCACTGAGATTTTAAAAGGTTAAGGAAGGCAGCGTGGGGGGATGTAGTCAAATGTAGATTTCCCATCTTCATTTTACGAACATACAACCACACGCTTACATTTTTCATTTTCATATGGAGCTTTTAACTGCTTCGGATAGCTTACGGTACGTTGCGAGCTTACCATATGGATGTCAAGATTTATGGCAGTTTCACGACTTTCAACGTCCTCTAGACATCCAAAAGCCTCATAAAACATGATATCGCTTGTTATAGAATCTAAACACGCTAACCCTTATATTGCCACGAGTACACAGCATATAAATATCCCCGGGGATGAACGCTCTGTCAAGACATCCCGTAATAAGACAACATTATCTGAAATTCATAGTGGAAAGAAATTGTAGTCTCGAAGTACGCTCCGCAAACCCACTACAATATAAATAGTTAATACACTTGTTTCTAGAAAGACTATCTTGTTACCGCGGACGCACTTGTACGTCTGAAGAGCTATCTCATACATTAGTGTATAATATAAATGTAACCATAACATACACTAAAATGATTTGTTACGGTAAGTTTTTGGCTTGGTGCCATTATTTGTAAACACTATGGTATAGACACGTTGCTCTTCCATAATATAGTTTTTTCTAAAATAAAGGTAATTACCAAAGTCGTTTAGTACCGGAATGGACTATTGAATCTTTATAGTGAATAAAGATATTGAACATTGATCTTTGAACTGTGTAACTGCGAAACTTAAACGTGACCATTAACGTACGACCTTTGTCTACCAAATAGTTTTTTAACCGATGATGGATCACAAATATTTGTTCGTACAGCTTCGTTTGTTAATCAAATGAAATAAGATAAAGCGAATATTTAAATACTTAATATGCATACACGAGCAAATATTGGAAACGTGAGATTAGCTAATACCTAAATATAGATTGACTAAGCTATCCTCAATCTATTTTTAGGTATGCTAATATGGATTTTAACTAACATCTTCTATTAAGTTATGGCAGGATATGCTGAAACAAATTTACTGTAACATCTTATGTATAGCAAATAAATAGTTTGATTGATTGATTCATATTGGGAAGTTAGTTTTTAAGAAGTATGTTTTTTCCATTCCGATTGAGTAACCGTGAAAACAAAGGCATTGCTTTTTAGGGTTCCGTAGCCAAATGGCAAAAAACGGAACCCTTATAGATTCGTCATGTCTGTCTGTCTGTCTGTCTGTCTGTCTGTCTGTCTGTCTGTCTGTCCGTCCGTATGTCACAGCCACTTTTTTCCGAAACTATAAGAGCTATACTGTTGAAACTTTGTAAGTAGATGTATTCTGTGAACCGCATTAAGATTTTCGCGCAAAAATAGAAAAAAAGCAATAAATTTTGGGGGTCCCCATTCATAGAACTGAAACTCAAAATTTTTTTTTTCATCAAACCCATACGTGTGGGGTATCTATGGATAGGTCTTCAAAAATGATACTGAGGTTTTTGATATAATTTTTTTCTAAACTGAATAGTTTGCGCGAGAGACACTTCCAAAGTGGTAAAATGTGTGTCCCCCCCCCTCTAACTTCTAAGATAAGAGAATGATAAAACTAAAAAAAATATATGATGTACATTACTATAAAAACTACCAACGAAAATTGGTTTGAACGAAATCCAGTAAGTAGTTTTTTTTTAATGCGTCATAAACCGAAAAAAATACAATATTATTAAAACATCGATCAAAGTTACAACACATTACAAGAACTTTTATATTATGTTACTTGCTGCTACGGAACCCTTCATGGGCGAGTCCGACTCGCACTTGGCCGGTTTTTTTCTTGCAAAAGCTCAGAGTAATGCAGACGAGGGCAAAGGCTTAGGGTTTGCCTCGGTTTCAATGTTTAACTTGAATGTTAACGTTCTTGGTATGAATGTTGCAGGTGGTGCCGACGCAGTACACGACGAGCATCCTGGCGCCCATGTTCTCCCTCATCTGGATGGTGATGTTCATCCTGTACTGGCGGATATGGCGCGAGGCTACGTGCCACGCGCGCCGCATGAGAGCCAACACCTGCTGCCCCACCGGAGCCAACGATTGGAAGAGCATACAGGTACTGTCTCACTTTGGTAACGCTATTTTAAAAGATACGATAGAAAACTATGAAATTATGTGAAGAAATTAAGTGGTTTTTTTTTAGTAACCATGGAGATTCTTGCTGGTTCTTCTCCATAGCAAACGATCTGTTGGAACCGTTTACTACTTTTAAAAGTGTCCATTTAGGTCTATGTGAGATAACATAATTATGTCGAATTGTTTTGAATACATAAAATTAGATTAAGAAAAACAATCTTGCATAATTGATAGATAACGAAAATATGCCAAAATGCATAAGTTAGAGAATAAACACATGATTTAGTTTAAACACTTTTAACGATATTATCACATTCCTATATTGCCTGTTAACAAAAGATTTGTTTTTAATTTACTCTATATCTCGTTAAACAAGTAGAAAAATTTAATTAACATTATGGTAAGTAGTTATATTTTTCCACTCGTTTGCCATTCTTAATCACTCGCCATCGCATTTCTAATTAACTTATAAGTTCGTAAGTAGTTTCTACAAGATATCAGCCCAATTACTTATCTGGTAATTAGCATTACTTCGTGATTAATTCGCAATGTTTTCTGTCGCAATTGTCCGGGAGTGTCTAATATCAATTTATTAATTAAGTGATTTTTATTTAGACGATTGTATTGTGTCATCTACTACTAGGACACCTTCCCTTTAACTTTTAAAGGAATCCGTATTGTCATTTTTCAGGTGGTGCTGCTAGTGCTAGGATCGTTCTCGATATGCTGGATGCCATTCGTGGTGGTGGCGTGCGCGCAGACGCTGCCCGTGATGACGCTACACAATCACATCGCGTACCGGGTGACGTCGTCGCTGGCCATGTCCAACTCGGGCATCAACCCGCTCATCTACGCGTGGAAGAACGCCGGCTTTCGCGCCGCCTTCGCCAAGTTACTGCGATGCAAACGACCAGACACGTCGGAGTACAGAGGATCGCCAGCCCCGGAGAGGAAACGGGGCTCAGTGGCGCTTCGCGAAGGTTCCATAACGCGGTCTAGCGCACCTAGTGCGCTGTCTACGCTGGGCGGGCGGCCGGCGCGCCTGCTGTACATGGAGCACGAGGCGGACACGGCGCGCTGCCGCATCATCGAGAACGCGGGCTACGTGGAGGCGGAGCGCGGCGACCACAACCCGTCGTACGCGCCCGACGCGCCCACGCCCGTGCACCGCCCCGCGCCGCCCGCGCGCGCCGACATAGTGTAGTGATACAAACGATCTTAGACGTTACGTGGGAAACGTGAAACGCTTCTAGTATTTAAAGTTGTTAGTGACTGTAGGTACCCCTTTCGCATTTAGGTACCTGTTCGAATCTACGCTCAAGTTTTTAAAAGCTTTATTGTTGATTTTTTATTGAGAGATTATAATGAGTTCCCCGCCATAAAGATGTTTTAATAAGAGGTTCTCTGTCAAATAAAGATGTTTAAAAGATATAAATATTAATTAAAAGATGTTCTATGTAATATTAAAGCATGTACATAATGTGTATTATTTATCTCATACCAATTAACAAAAACTATTCTCTTTGTCTGGAGTAAGACTCACAACGCCATCTATGATAAAACGATGAAATGCCTAAAGTATGTACCCAACTAAAAAACACACACACACGCCACAGATGGCGCTATATGAACTTAATTACACATGGTCCCATAGCAAAATATTGAGGCATGTTGAGCGAGTCACTAAATATAATTTGCATAATTGCTAAATAAATGATTACTTCATTTATTTTGTAAAAAAGTCGAGGCAAACATGCAAAACATGGAAGTACTATTGCAATAAAAGTATGTTTAATCGAAGATTTGCTATAAATGGTATATTTATAAAGTTAATGACCCAACCAATTAACGAAACATTTGGCTGATAACGCAGAGCTCACAGCTGATATAATCCAGTTTGTCCGTATTGTGCAATCTAAAGAGGTCAACAACAGACGAGAATCGCGTTAGCTCGCCACTTATTGCAATATATTTAGAGATTTTGATGAACTTCGTAATTGAGAACTTTGTATTGATAGTGATATATTAATTTGTACGTATAATGTGAGCACAATCAGATTAAACTATTAGAATAATGGCGCTCTTTTCGTTTAATTACTCGATATTGAATACACGAGTAGAAAATAAAGATTCTATTAAAGAAACTATGTATAAGCAATCCACCATAACGTGATGGATACTACTCGAAGTAGGCTATATGCAAAATGTGTATAAAAACATTGATTAGAGAATGAGGTACCTACACATCAAGCCATGTTGTTCATTATTCGTGCCGCAGTATTCTCCGCCAAAACCCAAAGTCACCATCTTTAAACAAGATGGTGATGGTGACCAGAAAGCCGATAAGCTTAAATGTATTTAATTATTAAATACTTCATGCACACAAAAGTAGAGAGATGTATTAAATGTGATCGAGCAAGGTGTATAGTGCATTTCACTTAGGAGGTTCCTTCGCCGTAATGTTGGCTCCTCTGTATATCTACAGAAAAAATAAGGGAAAAAGAAAAGAGTTGCCTACTCTACCAAAATTTTTTGCACGAAATGTGAAACGAAATCAATTTTAACGGTACTCGCACCACTTAATTGAGAATTATGAGGGGAATGGGTTTAGTCGTTGATAGGATCCAGGAGTTGGGACTCGAGGTGGCGCTGCACAAGTCCGAGGCGATGTGCTTTCACGGTCGCCGCTCTCGGAACGCGCCGCCAATGAGTTCCCAACTAACGGTAGGAGGAGTTCACATCGGTGTCGGGTCAACGATGAAGTACCTGGGACTCGTCCTCGACAGCCGGTGGAATTTCGTGGAGCATTTCCGACGTCTGGCTCCCAAACTGAACCGGACTGGGGCTGCGCTCAAGCGGCTCCTGCCCAACCTTGGGGGTCCAGATGCCTCCTGCCGGAAGCTCTACGCGGGGATCGTTCGGTCCATGGCCCTCTACGGGGCGCCGGTGTGGGCGCCGTTGCTGAAAAAGCAACCGGCGGCCATACTAAACGCCTGCCAGAGGGGATGGTGCGGGGATACCGCACGATTTCCCGCGAAGCGGCGAGCCTTCTGGCTGGCCTACCACCGTGGGATCTGGAGGCAACAGTCCTTGCACACATGCACGACATGCGCGTGGAGATGCAACGCCGGGGTGAAAGTCCTCTGCCGCGACAGGTCGCGGCATGGCGGACAGAGCTCCGGCGGGATCTCATGGTGGAATGGCGTCAGCGACTATCGCAACCCAGTGCTGGGCACGCCACAATTATGGCGATAAGTCCCCTCTTTGAGGCGTGGCTGGAAAGACCTCACGGCGTCCTTACCTTCCGCATGACACAGGTCCTCACCGGAAATGGCAAGTTCGGGAGGTTCCTGTTCCGAATTAAAGCGGAAGTGACGCCCGGGTGTCGCCACTGTGCGGAACACCCGGAGGACACGGAGGAGCACACAATCGCGGTGTGCCCTGCTTGGGTGGAGCATCGCCGTGCCCTCGTGGGGGTGATCGGCGGCGGAGACCTCTCGCGCCGGGCCTTGGTCGAGGCCATGGTCCGGAGCGAGGAGGAGTGGCAGGCGGTCGCCAACTTCTGCGAAGCAGTAATGCTCGCTAAGGAGGAGGCCGACCGCATCAGGCAACGGCGCTCTCGCCGCCGCCGGGATTCCGATGCCGATTTCCAGCCACCGTAGGCGCGGGCTTGCGGACAGTGTGCAATGGGTAGCTCGCTGTCCGACCGTCCGGTAACTGTCCGGACCAAGCCCAAGTCGTCGACGGCGCGCGCTGTTCCCGCGCGCCTCAAGGAGTTGTCAGCAACAGCAGGGACCCAGCCGGGTCGAAGCCTACTGGGGCCAGGGTTATCCGAAAGGGCGCTCGAGCCCCGGTATGAAGGCTTGAAGGAACGGGATGGGTTTTTTAGTCAGTAAGAGTCTGACACTATCTCCCGCTCCGCCCAAAAGCGGGGGTTGTCATAAGATGATTTTTTCCATCGAAAAAAAAAAAATAAAAAAAAAAAGGGGAATGGGTTTATAAACTGGTCTAAAAGGAAATTGTTAATGGAGAAGAACGATATTATGGCGTACGAAGGCTAGAAGGAACGGGATGGGTTTTTTAGTCAGTAAGAGTCTGACACTATCTCCCGCTCCGCCCAAGAGCAGGGGTTGTCATAAGATGATTTTTCCCATCGAAAAAAAAAATATATATTATGGCGTGGCGTTTCCAGTATTTGAATGAATTGCAGGACAGTCGAAATGGTGGCCAGCGTCGTATATTTTATTCAAAAATAGTTTTTACAGTTTCCAAAAGAAAAAGAAAAACAAACTTATAAGACAATTTTCAAAAGTAACGAAATATCAGTTAATCTCCCCAATTTTAAGTAATTTCATCGCTCAAAATATAGCAACACTGTTTTTCCGTATTGCCAACATTACAGCGAAGGAACCTCATAAGTGAAACGCACTGTAGCGACCCCATAAAAAGTAGAAATGGGCTAAAATAATCAGCGAGTGGGTCACAATGAACTCCAGACAACGTCTGCGGCAAACGTGGCCATAGATAACGAAAGAAGTTCGACTCCCACCGAACGAACTGACCTACACCAGCAGCTAACTAAATTATGTGAAAAAGGATATGGAAGCCTCTGGCCTGCAGTAGTACAATGTATAGGCTAGATAAAATTTGGAAATGTCAGGACTCATGAGGAAGTCTTAGCATAGCTTATGCAGTAAGCCTGTTCCCTATAATTATGTAGAACTAGCTGTGCCCACGACTTCGTTCGCGTGGACTACAGGATTTTGAATTTATTTTTTCTAAAATAAAAGTAGCCTAAGTTACTCCTTATTACATCAGTTACCTGCTAAAAAAAGTCCCGTCAAAATCGGTCCAGCCATTTCAGAGATTAGCCGGAACAAACAGACAGACAAACAAAATTTGTAAAAATGTTATTTTGATGAATGTACCGTATTATTGGTATGCATGTAGTAAAAAGCGGTTATTCCAATATTACAAACAGACACTCCAATTTTATTTATATGTATGTATGTATGTATCAGTCCGATGAGAAACTGACATAATTTAAAATTATTTTAATGTCTACCAGTTTCACAATTTACTAAAAGGTCTGCAGGAGATCTTAGGAGTTATAGTAACACGCATGCACTCCTATCAATTGAAAGAGATCACTGTCAAACTGGCCATATCGCGCAAGAATGTCATGACAGAACATCCACTACGTTCTTTTTACGAAATAAAAATGACACTCACCTCAACGCCAGTCACGCCAAGCGCTGTCACCATGTTGGGGGTCATCCGGAAAGGCACCTTCTCCGGGACGCGCAGCGTTTTACCCTTCTCGAAACACACGTTATAGTCTATATGCACCACCTCGCCCGACGTGAGGTCCACTAACACATTGTCCATGTGCCTATCACCGAGCCCGATTATGTACCCTATAGTACTCATCACGGCCACCGAGTAACTGTACCGACGCGTTATCTGCCACCACTGCTCAGGACTAATACTGCTGCACCAAAACTCCCTCCACAGTAAATCCCGAGGAGTCTCCGCGCCCAATTCTTGCAAAACTTGCTTTAGAATCGTCACTGGCCAGTCTTTTCTATTATCCGATGTTATACCCGCTTCTCTCAAAAGAGGATTTAGCTTGTTGTAAAATAATTCCGAAGGACGCAAAATATTGACTGGCTTATTGGTTTTAGCTGAAAGAATGGAAGCCTCCCGATTTTGCCACCGTTTGTACACCGCGAATAGTGGTGTAACGTTGTCTACCCAGCTAATCAGTCCCGATCGAGGACCTAGAGGTATCACCGAGTAATGGCGCGCTCTATACGTTTGATTATCATTATTTTCAGAATCCCTAGCCATCATCGTATTAGTAATCGATAGCAGCTGCATGATCCTCTCGTCTAAATGCAAGTCTTCTAATCCTTTGAACAAGTACGTGTAAGCCTTGCCGTCTGACCCGTTAAAGACCAATTTCTTTGGTCTTGTCTTTGTTGGTAATATAGCTACATTATTTTCAACCGCTTTTATTGTGACTCTTACGGCTCTCTGATTTGTATGTACTCCTGGCATAGTTATTACAGTATTTTTAAGTTCTGCTAATACGGGGCTGATATCCGACATCTTTAAAATGTATGAAGTTCTTTTATTTACTTTCTGTTGAAGCCTTATTTGAAGTTGTTTAAATGGCGCCCAAGACTCCTGCGGTTTGTCAGGATGCTCAGGGTTCTTTAACTTCTCTATCACGTCGGTGATGAGAGATTGGAATTTATTTTGGAATGACACTTCATGCGGGGTCTCGGGCTTCGCCGAAATCACTTGACAGAGTTGCTCCAACACACAAACTACAGGCTCGAATATAATACGATGCTTCTCTTTGATGAGTTTTTCTTTATCTTCAGCTGACAAGTGTGTGTTATTCTTCACTTTGCCAACTTCGCATTCTAACTGTGAAAGTCGCTTCGTAAAATCTGAGTGATGTTGGACTAATGTACCCAGGCATAATTCATCCCATAGCAGATTGATTCTTTGCAACTCTTTGACCAACAGTTTCACTTGTTGTATCGTTTTTGGTGCTTGTTTTGAAAGCGTTTCCACCATATCCAGGAAACAAGAATTAAGTTCATTATTGACAACTTTATCGCTAGCAGCATCCTCAATGTCAAGATTCTCTTCCTCACTTCCAGCGTCATTAGCCATGAAAGATCTTGCAACGTTTAACTCCATTAAATCATTCTGTTCATTTTCTACCGCACCAACTACTGCTGGGAATGTGATCAGATGCGGTGTGTCTTCTGCCAATCTGCACAAGAGATCAGATACACATTTTCTTACGTAAGTTTCCGGGTGGTTAAGCCGCGAGAATAACTGTGGAATGATAACTTTCCAAGGTTGAGTAGGCGTATTTGCTAAACCGGATTCCAATACTGTCTGCAACTCCATAGCGTGTTTTACAATCAAACGTAGAAGTCTCAACGTCGCATTAACTACCGCGTTTTCTCCGCTGTGATTAATGAAGTCAGATGCACAAATAAGTTGCAGAAATTTGAAGTAAGCATCAGCTGAAAGTTCAAAATAAGAAAATACTCGTTTTTGTGCTTGACGCCAAATATCCACTAATAGTGCAAGGTGTTCAGGAAAAGCATTACTCAAAGATGGCACGGTCCGAAGTTGACTTTCAATCATTTCGGATGTGTTAATTTCGTTCCAGTCAATGTCTTCGTCATCACAAGTAGCTTTTGTTTTCGACAATATTTCACAAACCGCCTCAAAATCTTGAGGTGAGCATCCAATCATGACGCTCTCTATCTGAAGCTTATCATTCTCTGTTAATTGTTCTCGAGTTTTTGAACTAAATTCAACCATTTTACGACCCCATCTGAAGCACCAAGCAGCAAAGCTAGCCCAAGCTTTAGCTAGTCCTGGACATTGATTAACACCAAATTGCAGTAATTTACCAACAGCAGAGTCTGATACTGGTATGACGTTCTCCGATATATTATTGTCGACCAAACCTATTTCTGGTAGAGCCGACACTAACTTTAGTAAAGGTGAATCTATGTCCAATACATTTTCCGTTTCGCTCTGCACCCATTTAGAAAGGGTTAGTAGTAATCTTGTTCCTTTTTCCCGAAGTTCATAACTTTGTTCACTCATTGCCAATCTTTGAGAAAATCCGAAAGATATGCTTGCACAAAGGTTGACAGCGCGTAGTTTAGTTTCTTCTTTCGCGTAGGTTAATTTGCAAAGTTCAGCCAAAGCCGTGGCATTGTTAAGAGTCCAAATTTCGAGATCATAAGTGTTGGTAGACATCAGAAGCGCTTCACTTAAGTCATCCAAGTTATTTACGCTGCCTAAACACATTTGAAAAGCAGAATTTTGTTTAAAATGATTTAAGAGTTCTCTTTTAGCCATTCCCAAGTTAGCGTTTTTCCTAGCACTCTTTATTACGTCTAGACGAAGGCATTCTGCATAGAAAACGTTTTCTTCTGTCACATTCAGTTTGGTAAAATATTGATTCCACCATAATATTCTGCTTAGGTTTTTAAAATTAGTTCCGTACTTATACTCCTTCACTGTTGATGGTTTAAAAGGATTAGGGATAACCTTCCCGCTCTTCACGATGTTCCTTAAACCATGATTTGCTAATTGCAAAACTGCGACTTCTTTTAAGAAGTGTATGGCATTCGTTCTGGAAAATTCATCTGCTTGTGCTTTAAGTAAATTGTCGCATTGTGTTAATAAATCGTCATATTTGTCATTGTAATCACTGTTATACATTTTCACTGCAGTGCACACCAGAGTCGATTCAATTTTGTTCAATAAACCTTGAGAGGAGCATGCATTCTTAGATATCTCACTGGCTTCATGATCAAGTATGTCCCAATTAGTAAGTTCTTGCGGGATTTCTGTGGAATCTTCAAAAAATTTTAATGTTGAAAAACAGCTCCATTGCGAAACATTGGAATTGAATTGATCACTTTCTTTCCATTTTTGCATGTCTTCCCAGTTTTGTATGTGTTTGTAACTTTCCATTACTTGTTCGTCAATGAACCTATTAGTTTTAGTATCTACTTGGGTTGAAGTTTCACCCTCTTTCGAAACTTCAGGTGTTTTAAAGTTCTTTATTTTTTTATAAAACTCTATAGCCACTTCGTGTTTAGAGTTTGCCTGTTCAGCAGCTCCCTTTAGCCACAGTAACTTCTTGTCAAAAGTCTTTTTCATCCAGACATATAAACCATGCAACACTTCAGGTTCTTCAATTTTTATGAGTGCCCTGGCAAGGGAGATCACAATTGCTTCGACGTCAATACTTGCCTTCAGAGTAGATGCTGTTTCCAATATCAACGATGCATGGTAGATGGCAGCACCGTAATGTCCAGCATACAGACTGACGACGAGTGCCGCGGTGCGGCCTCTAGTGAACCACTCACGGCAAGTCGGCCTGTTCGTATGAAAGAATGTTCTTACAGGTTTGGCGACTGCTGGCAATACTGTAGCAGTACCTTCGGCGGCATTATAAATGTACTTCTCCAAGAACATCATGAACTCCGTCATCCAGCGCGTCCTCGTCTGTTCTGATGTTACTACCTCCACTAGTTGTTGTTGGTCACTGCCAATATATTTGGTATCAAGCAGGGATATTTCTCTTGCTATTCTTTTCAAAGCTTCTTCTATCTTCATAAAAGTCTCTTGTGGTTTACCAAGAGTAGTTCTTAATTTCAGTGACACACAAGTTTGTGCCAGTTCTGAAAGAGCCCACCCAACACAGATAGATGAAAAGCTTGTTGCACATTGCCGGAAGAACAAAAGATTGTTTTCATCAATATCTGCAGTTTGTAATGGCCATGATGTCAAAAATACATCTATTAGAGCTTTTTTATCGTCCATTGTGTTCTGAAGGATACAATTTATTATAATTTTGAAATGCTGGTTTGATAGGTTACAAAAGGACCCTCGCATAAGATATTCTTTAAAGGAATTAGCCTTTGTATCACTGTTAAGCACATTCAACGTCATTTTCCTTGTGGTAAACACTTTCACCACTTGTTTGTCCAACTCTAGCTGAACAATATCCCAGGGTAGCTCAAAAAGAACATCTTTGCAAACATCTGATAATATTTTATTTTGATTATCAATGTGCAATATACAAAGTACTGCTATTGTTTTCAGCAACATAACATTCCAAGTGAGAGTTTTATTTTTCAGTAAATGTTGGGAATTTTTCATTACAGGCAAAACAATATCTTCATCAAATTGGTATGCCAGGGATAACATGTTAGTAGTTAATACAAGAAAACCTTTTGACATACTTACTATAGGTAAATATTTGTCTAACTGGCAAAATATATCAGATATCCAATTGAGGACTAGGATTAAAGTTTCTCTTGGGGCTTCCTCATCTAATACCATGCTTAATGTATTGAGGATCACAGCTAGATGTCCCGAGGTGGGGCTAGAGCTAGAGACATCACCAAGGCTCAAGTTTGATAGGCCAAATATATCATTCGCTCTTTGCTGGGTATTGGTAACCAAGTCGCTAGAAGCAATAAAGTGATTATTCTTTTTGCAATGTGAATAAAGCAAGTAAAGTACAGAGTACTGAAGAGCTGGCTTCTCTTTAATCAGCTTCTCATGATGGGGAGACATTTTTATGGCCAACAGTTCTAGTATACTAGGTTGTAATGCCCACATACCAATGATTGAATTACTAGCATTAGCCAGCTCTGACAAACATTGTAAATAAAATATTACATTTTTTTCTGCATCATCTTTATCTACTTCTTCTTGGTACTCTGGGTTTATTATTTGTATGTCGGGTATTATGACTGAATATGAATTCTGAATATCTGTCAAAACATATTTGTATGTTTCTTGTAAAAGAGGTATATTCTTCAAGTTCAACAAGTTACTGTATACAGACAACACACTATTCAATATGTGAGAACTATCTGAATATCGCAGTCGGCGCAAAAGTGATTCTGGTCCAATAGTTTGTGCAATGAATTCAATGGGAAGGTTTGAAGCAATTTCTTTTATAACAGTGGACACTAAGTCAATGACACTGAGGCTGACACTTTCCTCTCCTTGCAGAAAGTTATTCATCTGTTTTGTTATTAATGCAAACAGGGCTGGAGAACAAGATGACGATCTTGATTGCAAATATTTCAAAAGCAAAGCAATACATTCATTACCTGCCAGTATCAGATCTGCTTCAGCATCATCTGTGAGAGTCTTAGATAAAACTTGCAAAATCTTAGCAAATGCTTCTGTAAGAAATGACCAGGACACGATTTGTGAGACTGTGGGACTCAGCAGCGTTCCTAAACTCTTCACAACAGTATTGAAAACATTGAGGAATGAGGTGATCTTCTGCTTACAATCCTCAGGTGTGGTGGCATCACTTTGTTTGTCAGTTTGATTTGAATCCATCTCAGTAGAATAAACCACCATGTCTTCAACAAACTGATTCAGTAGGTTTACTGAAAATCCAACATCTGCTTGCCAGTGACGACTGAGTTTAAACAATGACTGTAGCGCAAACTCTTTAATCTTCTTAGGCTGAGCATTATCCACATGCCAACCAACCAGAATGTCTACTGTGTCCACAAAATGATTTGCAAAGTGTTCTGGATATGAATTTGACATGATAATCATTGCATTTATAGCAGACATGAACACATCAGCCGAGTCTGTGCCTTCAATGACAGTCTGAAGCCGTTCTAAAGTCAATTCAGCAAAATCTGTTAAGTTAGGAGTTTGATAATCAAGCTGAAATGTCTCCGAAAATGAGAGAGTCAAGAAATGTTTTATAGTTGAGTTATGTACTGCAAAACTAGCAGCAATCCAATCTAGATGTTTCCTGAAGTCAGGCCCCATGACGTAGCCGATCCTCCCGAGCACTATAGATGCACCTTCCTTTGTCTCAGGGCCAGGAGCATCATAGAGCACGTCCAACAGGGATTCCACTAGTATATCGTAGGAACGACGTATGTAGCGCGAGTTTTCCGGTAACATGACGGCATCTTGTAACTTGCTGCAAATCACAAGCGATTTTTCCATGTCCACCTCGGCACATAGTCGACGCAGCAATTTGGAGATGCGTGGGTCCTCAGGGAGATTAACAACCAATTCTGAACGCTCATAGAACTTATTGCTGCTGCTGCCTTGAGCCCAGGTGTCGTTGGATGGCTGGTTTAACGATTCGTGATACTTATAGGAATTATCAAGAGGTTCACGATCGCTGCGGGGCGGGAATCCGCCGCGGCCCCTGCCTCCGCGCCCACCGCCTCGAGACGGCCTGAACTCGGTGACACGACCGCGGGACCGATACCTGCCATCTCTGGACGGACCCCCAAATGACGAGGATGCATCATACGCACCAACATAACCTCTGACCTTATCGTCTGTGTTTTCTTGTCCAATTTCGTCCCTTTCCGGAGTGTCGGTACCCTCCGTTCCCCTCGGGTTTTTCACTTTACTGTTTGCAGTGGTGGATATCATCACTAGAAATTTTGTCAAACACGTAACTGTAAACACACATGGCCTTAAATTTACGACAAAATACGGGCAAAACAGACACTCTTCGCCAACAGTCACTGTTTATCATAGACAAAATCGTAATTCTGTCACGACTGTCACTGTTATTTTGGAAAACTGTCAAGGTCCGTCAATTCATGCGCATAGAGATTGTAGAGTAAAAATAAATTCATTTCGGAACGAAATATAAATTCACTCAAAGTTCACATATTTCTAGTAATATTCAATTGAAGAGTTTTAGAAGTGGAGATATTTTTAAGCTATTGCATAGCTTTTATCGCTGGCCTTGAGCGCGGAGACCGAATCCAGAAATGCCGTAACGAAAATAACCTAACACGGGGGGTGTTGTGCACTCCTTTGTTTTTTGAGCGTGGTGACCGATAAGAAAACAAATGAGTGATCAATCAATCAAAATTCAATTCAACATATAATTATAATTGCATAAGTTGATAAAAATGCTATGCAATCGCTTTACCGCGGCAGTGCCCGAGTGCCACACGTCTTTTTTTTTATAGATAACTGTCTTGCGTAATATTATATAGTCAAAATTATTTAAGTTAGTATATAGAATAAATTATCGAACTATAGCTTTTTTTTGTCCGATGGGAAAAATCATCCAATGACAACTCCCGCTCTTGGGCGGAGCGGGAGATAGTGTCAGACTCTTACTGACTAAAAGATCCTCCCCGTTCCTTCTAGCCTTCATTCCGGGGCTCGAGCTCCCTTTCGGATAACCTTAGACCCCTAAATTTTTAAAACCTTGAATGTCTCATAAAATACTAAATTATGTAGCTGGCCTTTCTAGTTATGGTATAACCATAGATATCCATATCGATATCCGTGGATATAACAATTTAAATATCTACTAGAAATAGCAATTAGCGATCTAATTAGAATTAGATTTTTAATAAGACAAAATAAGCTCAATGATCCATAACATAGAAATCAGTGATTAATGGTAGAATGTTTATGGAAGAGAGAGACACATTATTATTATTTTTTTCTGAAAAAGTTTTTCGAGTGGCTGTTTTAATTATTCATAAAATTCCTAATAAATATAGATTTGTAGGTATCTCGAATTCTCAAGTGGCTTTGCAACTGAGCAATATTTGGAATTATTGAAACAGACACGACATCGGTAAAATGGTGATGAAAATTTTATAAGTCAAACGATTTGGATAATTATTAGAGCAAAATGAAATCTGATGTAGTGAACACTTCAGGCAACGGCGCTCTCGCCGCCGCCGGGATTCCGATCCCGATTTCCAGCCACCGTAGGCGCGGGCTTACGGACAGTGAGCAATGGGTAGCTCGCTGTCCGGCCACCCGGTAACTGTCCGGACCAAGCCCAAGTCGCCGACGCCCTGTTCCCGCGCGCCTCAAGGAGTTGTCAGCAACAGCAGGGGTCGAAGCCTACTGGGGCCAGGGTTATCCGAAAGGGCGCTCGAGCCCCGGTATGAAGGCTTGAAGGAACGGGATGGGTTTTTTAGTCAGTAAGAGTCTGACACTATCTCCCGCTCCGCCCAAGAGCGGGGGTTGTCATAAGATGATTTTCCCATCGAAAAAAAAAAATAAAAGTAGTGAACACTGGTTTAATATCAAGGTTGATTAAGAGGTTTTGATCATAGTTTACTGATAGTATAATCTATACTTTTTTTTATCTATGTTTGTTTGTTTGTTTGAACGCGCTAATCTCTGGAACTACTGGTCCGATTTGAATGATTCTTTCAGTGTTGTGTCCATTTATCGAGGAAGGCTATAGGCTATGTTTTTTTTTCAAAATTAGGGATCCGTAATAAAATTGCTATTTTGTAACACAAGGTGTAAAATCGAAAACCTATATTTGCGTGCGCTGCAAAAACTATTGACAATAGAACAAAATGATGTACTACGGGTTTGTAGATCCTATTAAGACCTACAAAAAAGTCCGCGAGAACATATATCTAGCTATCATGGTTTAATCACAATAACCGATTTTGTGTTCAAAATAATTATTAAATCGTCTGAAGAAAAAAACTACGTTAAATATGTATCGTAATAATTAATCTTTATCGAAATTAAGCATTATGTTATCAAGAGTATTTATGTAGAAGTAAAATACTTTTTGTTTCATCTCAATCGGATATTTCGTTTAAAAGTTATCACGTGTGTAAGATGTTATGAGTTGGTACCTATTAATGAGTTATGGGCCATAGAGTTTTTTATCAACATAAAATCCTGTAATAATCTTTTTCGAAATATATTTGTTGATGTTTGTAAGTATAAGATCTTTGAAGAATCTATTAAATACATTTATGAACGCGGTAATCTTGGGAAATACTGATCTGATATGAAAACTGTTTAAATATTCAATAGTCCATTTATTGAGGGAGGCAATATGCAATATTTTATCTCGGTATTTCCACGGAAACGAGAAAAACGCGGGTGAAACCGCGGGGCACAGCTAGTACCTTATAAAAAGTATCGAATATAAGTAATTTTTAAATAATTAAATTCTTCTTCTACTTCCTGCCCTTATCCTATATTACTTAGGGTCGGCGCAACACGTTTTCTTCTTTTAAATGATTAAATATTATACAAAAAAAAAAAAAAAAACTCGAGTCGTTAGACTTTTTAAACAGACTATACTTACTGTTGATTACCTATACGAAGTTCATTGAGAACTTCAACTTCAAGCCTTAACAATTTTTTTAACGCCTTTGTAAAAAAAGTAATAGTATTTCAGTAGCCAGTGAAGTGTATAATGTACGCCAGGGCTACGTTCAAAATTGAGTTTAGAGACAACTCTAATGACGTCATTGGGTAATTAACTTAGATTAAATACCTATACCGGAAGACGCAGCGTTCGACGGCCTCCAACAAGGTGGACCGATGACCTGGTCAGGGTCGCGGGAATCCGATGGATGCGTGATGCACAGGACCGGTCGTTGTGGTGACGCTTGGGGGAGGCCTATGTCCAAAAGTGGACGTCTTTCGGCTGATATGATGATGATGATGATGAAATACCTATAGATATGGCAACCGCGTGGCTACAGATGAGACAGCACTATAACACTAAAATGAGGTAAACTTTTCCATAAATATGACCACAGAAATACACTTAAAACTTAACTATAGGAGTCTATTTATCATACATACACTAAAACTATTAGTTTAATTGCCTAAATTATTCTAAACACATAAAAAATTACTCGAGTTGACCTCGAAGTGACAGTGATTGGCCTTTGTTTGGCTCACTTTCCAAAGTGAGCCAAGCAAAAAAGCGGCACGCCGAATGAGACAGAGAATGTTATGTTTTGTCTCAATTTTCTTACTTATTATGCTTCTCACTTTCGCACTTCCATAGAGTCGCATGGCTATATCTAGAGGTATATAATCTAAGGTAATTACCCTGGCATTTTTGAACGCGAACGGAGTTCACCTGTCAATGTCAAGTATATTGCCGCCAATGATTTTATATACCTATCTTATAGATTACCGCTTACTCCAAGTTACCCTGCTCAAAGTTAGGGTTAGTTGGGTTAACTCTAGGGCTACGTTCAAATTTGAGTTTATAGTTAACTCTAATAACGTCGCGAACGGAGTTCACCTGTCAATGTCAAGTATATTGCCGTATACTCCAACCTACTCTGCTCCAAGTTAGGGTTAGTTGGGTTAACTCTAGGGTACGTCGACTCTAGAATTATTTTTGAAATCACTGCAGTGATGCTGTGTCCGTGCTTGTCAAGTTGTCAGTGCTGTCACTGTCAACTGTCATCACATTAATATTAACGTAACCTCACTTCCATTCCATATACATGTTGATTGTGTGTTGATTTGTGTTTTTATTTCAAAAGAAATGATAAACTTGTAAGTGGTTTAGTTAAAGTTATACTTGAACTATACTAAACTATAAACATGAAAGCTGCGAAACGAACTCAAGATTTTAAAGGTAAGAATCCATTTGTTTTAGGTTATATTATCTTGTTGTTTATTGGTTTCAGTTCTATTAATACAATTTCTTTTAACAGCTTTGGAGCTCCGGTTAACAGAGGATTCAGTAGCACCACACACTGTATATCTCAAAGAGCATATAGTAAGAGAACACACAAAAGACAAGCCACAGGGTCGCACGTTACTAGTAGTGAATGTTCCACCTTACGCTGACGAAAAAGGATTGATTAACGCTTTCAGGGAAGCTGGCAGTGTAGACTCAGTTCAATTGTATTTAAAACCATCTACTGCTGACATAAAGCATATTATAAGATTCATTCCTGAAGAAAATAATACCACATTCAGAGCTGCGTATATTGTTTTTAAAAAAGTTGTAGAGTTAGATAAAGCTTTGAAATTAACTGAACTACAACCACTGAACTCAAATGCTCACCAAATGCAAGTGGGAATAAAAAAGTGGATTAATGAATATAATAGCACTATACCATTACCCAAAACACTGAAAGATAATGTAGAAACATTTATGAAACAGTTTGATGAAAATGTACAGAAAGCAGACAAGAAGGAAAAGGAACTGGAACAAGAAGATGATGAGGGATGGGTGACTGTCACTAAGAGAGGAAAGTTTCAGAGCTTTGCACGGTCTGAGAAGGTAGAAAATAAAATAATGCAGAAAGAAGAGAAGAATAAAAAGCGAAAAGAGTTGAAAAACTTTTACACTTTCCAAATCAGAGAATCAAAAATGAAGCATATTGTGTCACTGAGGCAAAAGTTTGAAGAAGACAAAAAGAAAATAGCACAGATCAAACAGAGCCGACGATTTAAACCATTTTGAAATAAATAACAATAATTTTATAAAATTATCACAGTATTTTATTTACATTATGTACATATACACTCTTTCACTTCTTTTACTGATTCAAAAGAATCTCTTGACATTAGGGCATTTCACTTACAATTCTGGAACTTTTTTTATATAAACTAACTTTTGAAACCTTGAAATCAGTGCACTATGAGATTAGAAGGAAATCACTTGAGAAACCTCTAGTGATTTACAAGTGAACAGTACTGTTCACCAATGTTCATTGTTTATTATTTAGTCAAAGCACTTGTCAGATGATCTGCTGGTGAGTTTTGATGATGATGCGCAGCAGTCGGTTCTCCGGACATGTGCTTAATGCAGCAAGGAGGTTGTTGATGTTGCCATAGACACAGCCATTTGCAAGAGCCACTTGAACTGCCTGTCCTATTCTGTCTAGGCAATTCTGTAAAAACAAATTTCTTAAGTAAGCATGAATAAATACTACAGTAAAATGGGGTAAATAGTGACTTAGGGGTGAATAGAGACAAAACTTTAAAGGGTATTTTCTCGATAATTGAACATTTTTTGCAGCAACTATATATTTTTTTTAATGAATTGTTATTCTAAAAAATCGATGCTTTGTTAGAGGCTGATATTACAGTATCAAAGTGAAAAACCAAATCAAAGTTTTGTCTCTATTCACCTAAAAAAAAAAAAAACCCCTAAGTCTCTATTCACCCCATTTTACGGTATGCCTTTATTATGTCATTCTTATTATTGAGTCACGAGCTACGGTCTGCATAAGTAGTTATAAAATGGTAAGTAATGCATACCTGCAACTTATAATCATTGTGTAGCCTGCCCCCTCTTTTGATAACAGAGTGCGCATACCCTTGTACAACAGGTGCCAGCACAGCCAGATGCTGTGCATTCACAGCAGTGGGGGGACCGTGCGTGCGCCTCCCAGCCCTCAGGCTCTGCAACACCCCCAAGTGAAGCTTAATATACAATTCTGACTCTGTCAAAGGCTTGCTTGTCACAGTTTTTATAACTGATCGGTCTTCTAGTTTAATTTTTTTGACTGGTACTGATACTTCCACCATTTCAGAATCTGCAAGGGAAGAAAAAAGTGTTTCATTAAATCTCTATAACCAGTTATTGTTTTGTATTTGTAACCAAAACTGCATAAAATGGTTACCTTCATCAATATAAAGTGGAGCAAGTGCACACCAGTGTATGAGGCCTGCCAGGGGTGTCACAGCAGCCATAGGTATGGATCCACTTGGTAAAGCCGCAGGATTCAACTGTGCTGACATACATAGAGTGGGGTTTGAGTATACCTGCAAAAGGAACAAATTATTATATTTAATTCATACTGTTTTTTGAAAGCCTTAGTTCAGAAATGTAGTGACAAAATTGCAGATTTTATCCATATTATGTTGCTGATCTCACAAATTAACAAGCAAGAAGGTAAAATACTAAGGTTATTAGAACAAACTGATGGCAAACCAACAATTATTGAAGTACCTAGTATAGTTTTGAGACCAGAATACTAACCCAAGCTGTGATCACTTCCAAAAGGTTCTTAGGTGGCAATTTAGTAGTTCCTTGAGCGTCTCTCATGTACAGCTCAGTCACTGCAGTAATGAAGTTTGACACAAACTGTGGAGCCGTGTTAGCCAGAGACTTCAGAGCCAACTGGTTTGAAGTGTTTAGGTAGAAATGATCTCGGATTACATTCTCAACTAGCTGCAGGGACTGTGCTGATGAGCAGCCCATCTGTTGCAGCCAAACACCAACTGCTAGTAACACCTGAAATCCAGATTAAGGTAAAGTATACAGTTAGCAGTGAAGCAAGGTATAATCGCATTATCTTGTAGTGGAAAAATGTTTCTATAGTGAAAAATATGTTTTTATCACTCACTGGAGTACTTGAAGCAGACACTGCCATGCTAGCAAGTATACTCAGTATCTTCAGTCTTCTCTGGCTCTCCATACCACCAAATAGTGATAAGAATACAGTATTCTTAGTAATCTCATTAGTACAAGCAGACAAATAGTCACAAATGATTTCTATAAGCTGCAAGTCCTGGAGCGGCGTCAGGCCTCCGCTCCGCCGGCCGCCACGACGATCTGACTCGCAGAACACAAATTCTGATATAATATCCATTGCTATATCCAACTGCTTATTTGATGGAGCAGCTCGGCCCACCAAGAGTTGTTCTAAAAGTGAATATAAGTCATAAGTTTAAACATGCAACAGTCTCCAAAATTCAAAAGTTTTTTTATTTCACATAGGCCTAAATGAGCACTTATAAAACGTCCGAACGTTATAAGTGCCCGTACTTGTGCCTGCGCTCTAGCACGGTTCCAAATTGGTTGTTTCCTATGGAGAAGAACCAGAAAGAAACGCCATGGTTCTTTAACCTTTCAATTGTGATAATTACAGACACAATTGAAAGACAATAGGTGCGCGAACGCCGGCGTTCGCTTGGGGTTTAATTCAAAAAAAAAAAATGGTTGTTCTTACAATATTTCCACATTACAGTGTTATTAGATATTATGTATTTAAAAATAGTGTAGACCAGTCTATATTGTACTCAAAAGCACAATAAAAATAATCATATAGAAGAAGTGAGTCAAGTCTACATAGGAAGATCTCGAACTGTAAGATAAAGGACACTAGGACAGTATTTGTATGACTCGTTTCAGTATTTTTTTATGTGGATGGATGGTTACCTAAACTTACCAATTTTGCTTAGAGCTTCTTTAGCACATACTGGGAAATCAAACTTCCTGAGAGAATGTTTTAAGTCAGATATAGACATTTTTGAAACGAGTATTTAACGAAATAAGCCAAACAATTATTATCGGGAGATAACTTCGATATGGATAGTTTGTTCAGAAATTTTTGTTTGACACACACAATAATACATTTATTTCTGTTCATGATCGTATATAAAACAAAGACAGTGGCATTTTAATGCTAAAAATGTATTTTCCTGTAATTGGAACGTGATTCTCCTGTCATTAACTACGTTTTATTCAACGTTCGGATATATTTTTTGTGATAAAAACGAGATAAAATATATTTTAACTAAACGTAATCACGAAAAAGTACTTCATTCAACTGTCACATTTCTTATTGTTTATCTGTGCCGCGTTGGATTTTGTCGCCGTTGTATTTCCTTGCGTTTGGTTGGCTTCAAGAATTAGTTTTTATTTCCACAAGAAAGTAAAAATAATTTGAGAAAACATGGAAGTTATTGTCGCTAACGTCGACCACATAAAATTTGATATAGATTACGCTTTAGAAGAGCAATATGGAGCGCTACCACTGCCATTTCCAGGGATGGATAGTGAGTTGTTTTCATTTCAATTAAATCCAATGATTTGAGATTATATCAAGAACTACTATTCAACAGTACTAATGAAAAAATAAATCAATAAAAAACCTAATTTTTTCCAGAGTCCACCGCGGCAGTATGTGAATTCTTCAGCCAGGCTGGAGGTTGTGGGAATGGTCCTCAATGTCCTTACAGGCACGTCCGAGGAGACCGTACAGTGGTCTGCAAGCACTGGCTGAGAGGTCTTTGCAAAAAAGGCGACCAATGCGAGTTCCTTCACGAATATGACATGTCCAAGATGCCTGAATGCTACTTTTACGCTAGATTTAACGCCTGTCACAACAAAGAATGTCCTTTCCTTCACATAGACCCTGAAAGTAAGATTAAGGATTGTCCATGGTATGTATTCACTGAAAATACAGTTTTGTTGTCTCTCTATCTTATTACAAAAAGAATTACATTGTTCAGGCTGAGTTAGTATTACCCGTCCATCATAATTATATGTGGATCAATCTCAACTCCACATGCAAAGCAACAAGTATTTGTCATTTGATACATCCCAGCCTGTAAAGAAAGGCAAGTAGCACCCTGGTCTTACTGATCATTTTGCACTGAGTATCTGGGTTCGGGACTTCCCAAATTAAAGCATTCACACACAATACATATATGGCAAAAGTACTTGATTTGCCATGTTTCAACTACCACTGGATAGCTTTGAAGCAGATGAGCTGCTTTTTTTTCGATGGGAAAAATCATCTTATGACAACCCCCGCTCTTGGGCGGTGCGGGAGATAGTGTCAGACTCTTACTGACTAAAAAACCCATCCCGTTCCTTCAAGCCTTCATACCGGGGCTCGAGCGCCCTTTCGGATAACCCTGGCCCCAGTAGCCATCGCCTCCTTTATGCAAGCTCTACGAAGTGCGCTGTCTGCGAGTCCTATGACAGAGAGGTGCAATGGATTCAGGCTATCACTGCCAAACTTCTGGTGAATACCTGTCCTTTTGATTCTTTGAGTGATTTCTTTATTGTATTAATCAAACTGGTTCAGGGGTTGTTGACAGTTTTATGTCAGTCCAGTGTTCACTATGTCTGATTGTACCACATTTGCAGTGTGGCCATAATATCTGAGATGATGCATGTGTCCTTAATATTTAGGTAAGTTAAAATTGCTAAGGAAATGCCCAAACATTTGGTTTGTTGTGATGTGAACTTGGAGATCCTCTCAAAAAGTCCCATACCCGATTTAAATAATAATGAATGATGATCTACAGCTCTGTATGGGATAAAGAGACAGTCTTCAGCAGTGTTGATTCTCATGCAGTTGGATTTTTATTCCTTTATCAGTTTAATAGGTTTAAATTGAAGAATAAAACATAGGTACACTCTGTCCAGCTCAGGGCCATGTGGCTTTATTGGCTGACCATCAAGTGAAGAGCAGACCCGGTTGACTTACCCAATTGTACATGTTTAAGTTATCATATATTGGTACTTTAAGATACTACTTTGTCGCTTCAATTCACATAGCCTTTCCACTGTCTTTGGTAAAAAGGTTAGACTTTAAAATATATATTGTGTATAATCTATAAGTTTGCCTTGTAATGGGGCAGTATAGTAGGTGGCACAAAACGCTGTCTAACTTGTGCAAACGCAACATGTAGTGCACTGCTGTACTCAAGTTCACAGCTAGGGAATCCAATCACGCATCAAAATCGGTATCTCGCCCCGCTCCTGGGCGGTGCGGGAGATAGTGTCAGACTCTTACTGACTAAAAGCGCACCCCGTTCCTTCATTGCCTTCGTACCGGGGCTTGAGCTGTCCCGCATATATACAGGATTGAAGTCGGGAATACCGTAGATATATTGTTTTTATTTTAAGCTCGAAGGTAGCCCGTAGCACTGTGACTTGAACAATGCAAACAATTTAAGAAAAATTGAATTTCGCGGGCTACTCTGGTGCTATAGTATTATAAAAAAAAAAACTGGGCAAGTGCGAGTCGGACTCGCGCACTGATGGTTCCGTACAAACTTACGTATGAGAACAGTTCATTTCCCGAACTGAGTTACGAAGATTTGTCCGAATCGCAAAAAATTTTTTTTTTTTTTTACCTGATGTAACTTCAATTTTACAGTTTTCAGATTTATTCTTATACTTGTGCCATAATACCTTGCGTATGATTCTAGGTAAACGGGAATTACCCTTTGAATTTTGATTCCCGTAAGAGTGTCGAAATACACGTGTTTTGCGACATAAACGGCTGTATTAGAAGTTTGATTTTTTCACAGCTTCAAGGTTTTAATTTCAACTCGATACCTCCACGCGTTCCCGAAATAAAGGGTCTTGACAGACAGACACGACCACACAACAAAGTGATCCCATAAAGCTTCCCTTGCTTTTGAGGTACGGAACCCTGAAAAATTATAAAGACAAGTTAATTTCAAAATATTTTGTATTTTTGACTGAAGTTATTACTCGTTATTAATATATATATATAATTATGTGTTGAGGCATAAATAATTATGAACAATAAATTAAGATGTAATATTTTGACTCTTTCAGATTTAGAAAGATAGAATTTAACTGACATTAAGGCTTCTGCATCGAATTTTGCAGGCATCGGGGCGGCGGCGGCGGCGGCGCGGGAGCGGAGCGGGCAACGCAGACCCGTTCTCGAAACTAGCGGGCAGGGCGCGCGGCACTATAGCCGCGTAGTGTGGTGTTCGTGGTTGTGTCGTCCAGATATTTGTTTTTATTCGCGAACAAAATGTCTAAACAACGGCGACAACATCTTTTTGATTCAAATTCATTCCTAACGCTCTATTTATTGTGGGCTAAAGAAGAAGTGTATGCCTACTATAGGGCAAGGAAAAAGAAAGGCGAGTTGTATAGAAATTATGAAGAACAGAGATAATGTCCTGACAAATTCTACGACTAAAATAAATTGCACAACACTGCAATGCAGACGCGCGGGCGGTCACCGCTTGACTGGCGCTCACCGCTCGTTGCCCGCCTCCGCTCCGCTGCCGCGCCGCTGTTTTCGAGAACCGGTCCATTTTAAGCGCCGTACGCACCATCAATCCTGACGTACGTCCCGCCAAGGCCATACAGATAAAATATGATAAAATCAACGATAAATCAGGGCTGCCAGATGCAAAAAAGGGGTGATCGTACGACAATACGACTACTAAAAATCGAAATTTTGAAACGAAAAGATCGTACAACGAAGAAGTACAAAGTTCTTATCAAAAATAACTAAAAATCTTTTCTAGTTTTTATTAAAATTACCTAAAATTTTGCACCTGGCAGCCCTAATTTATCGTTATCTGTATGGCCTTGGTGGGACGTACGTCAAGATGGATCGTGCGTACGGCGCTTTACGCGTTAGATCCTACCGCTCCCGCGCCGCCGCCGCCGCCGCCGCCGCTCGCTGCCCGCAAGATTTGAGGCAGAGGCCTTACGTAGATACCGTTCCACTTCTGATTTAAGACTCGCACAGTACAAAATAGATATTTAAAATATAAGATTGCAACTTGCAACTGTAAGATAAATTTGGAAACAATACCTATTATTTTCCAACAAACTTAAAAAGAAAATAAGAAGAAAGTTGTTAAATTAGTAATAATTATTATTTCTTATTTTCTTTCGAGGCTGTGATAGGTCAACTAATAGGTAATCAGAACGGCGCGTCGTCTACACAAATTTTTCTTCAAAAAAACTTGAATCTCCCAAACGTGCCCGATCCCGCGTGCCTGATTCCGCATAAAAAAAAGTACGTGATCCCTGCGCGATTGGATTGCCTCAGCCCTTGTAACAACAGTGTGGTCAATTGCAATGTCTGTGCAGGTATGACCGAGGTTTCTGTCGCCACGGTCCCCACTGCCGGCACCGACACGTGCGCCGCGTCTTCTGCATGAACTACCTCACCGGCTTCTGCCCCGACGGCGCCGCCTGCAAGTTCATGCATCCGCGGTTCGAGCTGCCCGCTCCCCCGGAACAAACTAAGGATGTTAAGAGACTGCCAGTATGCCACTATTGCTCTGAAGCCGGCCATAAAGCTTCCTCTTGCAACAAGATTCCAGCAGAGGTTAGTCCTTAAAGTGTTAAACATTTCTTTGTTTCAGGAACAGCAATACTGCCATGTTCAATTCATGGTTTTACCTTCAATCAATTTTCTCCCCATTTCCATGGGAAAACACGTATTACCTGGTGACAATTAAATATTAAATAATTGCCTCTGTTTGAAATAACCATTTAAATTATAATTACAGCAAAGGGAAGCCGCTCAAAGACAAGAAGAGGCGAGATATCGCGCCCTCGGCTACGTCAAACCAGCCAATGATAATGAAGAAGTCAGCACCCAAAGACTGCAGAGAATTGTTCACAAGCCTCTGGAAGAAGTTACATGCTTCAAGTGTGGTACCAAAGGACATTATGCCAACAAGTGCCCTAAGGGCCACCTGGCCTTCCTGTCCAGTCAGAATCAGAACCACCAAAATAATATGAACCATCAGAACAATCCCAATCATCCTAATAATCAGCATCAGAATAACCAGCACATGTTCAAAAAACCCAACTAGTATAAATTTGTGAAGCCTCATTGAGAAGCTTCAGTGACAAACTATAAAAATTAACAATAAGTTATGTGAAAATTTTAATTTACTGTGTAATAATGTGACTCCTGCGAACATCCGCAATAAGTGTAAATATCGGACAAACAAACTGTGCCCTGTGCAGTGTTGAACACGAATGGCGCTATTTCTGGTTGTAGATATTAAATTAAAAATTAAATGGTTTGCAAGTGTATCCTTGGCTTAGTTTTCCAAGCTTTCACTTAATATTGAAGGTGAACATCTCAAGAGGTTGAGAGAGATGATAGACTCATCACTCAATTTTGAAGGCTCAGCTAAAGAAAAATAATTTTACGACAGAAGGATTTCCATGGTACATTCCATAATGGAATGATAAATAAGACACATGCGGAGGCAGTGATCACTCAGTTGGCAGAGGACACTTCAAATGACCAGTGGCTTATTTAAAGATTTGTCACCCCTTAATTAACAAACATAAAACTGATAGGGTTGCCAGGCGTCCCAATTTGCGCGGGAAATCCCGATTTTTAGAGGTCTGAGGACGCGTCTCGATTTGCACCTGATCGGGACGCTAAATGTCCCGATAAATAAAAAAAGCCATCATTATTATAATAAATAACTGAATCGCATTCGCATCACTTTGTCGAGTGCAACAATGCGGCTCTGAACGAAAGAGACAGACGTCTCTTTCGTTCAGAGCCGCATTGTCTTCGTCCGTGTATCTGCGAGTATCTTCTGTTTCACTCGATCCACATAGTTATAACTATTCTGTGACCCAATTAGTACTATCTTCTTAGTAATTTTGATATTTGAAAAACAGTAATCATTTGTAACTTCAATTTCTTTTTGTCGTTTTTGTTTTAATTAATACGGTGGAGCTTAAGGTGGAAGAGTGCTCTGATGGGTGGAGTCACCGGCGCTGTGTCCCCGTGGGGGCATTTGGCGGTAGTGACCTCTCGCGCTAGTCATAGGCTTTCTGGTCATGGTCCGGAGCGAGAGTCGCAATCACCTCCTTCCGCGAAGTAGTTGACCGCAACCGTGAAGGACCGGACACCCTCACACCCCAGTCGTCCCCAAAGACGTTCCGAGTGTCGGGAGTCGCACAGCGATTTCCTGCCACAGTAAACCCATTGTTTACAAACGATGAGCAATGGTAAAGCGAGCGTTTGTTCACCCGTCCAATAAAGACCAGGCCCCAGTTGATGGTGCGTCAACATGACGCATATGCTCCTCAAACAGATACTAGCAAAATTGAAGGGGCCCAGTAAGGACGATGGCTGCTAGAGCTGCGGAAACGTTTAAAATAGTGTCCGTGGCCTAGGAACGCAGTGAGGCTGAAGAAGTTTAGGTTTTAGTTTCTTCTAACTATAAGCAGATGTGATGAAATTAATATATGACCTGCAGATCAATATCCCCCATGGGACAATCTCTATATTCGATCATGTGCAGCTGTCTGTTTCCAAAATATGCCTCCTTTTCAGTCTTCGCAATGATTCTGGAATGATCAACTGCACTGCTAGTTGGTTGGAATGAATTGCAAGACGCGCTTTGTACTTGGAGCAGGATGATCTAATCTCTTCCTTGACTGTCAATCTCTAAATGTTCGTGTATTTCAGAGATCCGCAGAAACCACGGTGAGTTAGAGATTTGTTTTAGTATGTAATTTTGAACCCTTTGTATTATATTTATACTGGAGTTACATGCTGAACCCCATAGTTCGATCCCGTAGATCCAAATAGGTTTGAGCATGATCTTATAAATAAGAAGTTTGTTGTCCAGTGATAACTTGGAGTTCCTTGCAAGTAGCTAGTGTAGTTCTCTGCATTTCAGGTTAATTTCATCCCTTTTTTTCTCCATGTGTTTCCTCCATGTGAGTCTACGGTCTAAGTGCATTCCCAGATGTTTGGCTAAGTCACTATGTGGAAGTTGATTATTACGCATCGATACAGGCGGACAGATTCCCTTGCGTAAGGCGAATGTTACATGGACTGATTTATTGGCACTAGATTTTATCCTCCACTTAGTCAGCCATTGGTTAACGTTGTTCAGGGCACTGTGTAGGATTACGGAAGCTTCGGTAGGACAACTGCTACATGCAAGAATATTTGTGTCATCCACATAGGTAGCTATGGTTACATTTTCACTCTGTGGTAAATCTGAGGTGTATAAGGTCTATAGCAATGGACCCAAAACGCATCCCTGAGGTACTCCAGCTAAAATAGGGTGAAAAATTGATGTGCTCTCGCCTTCTTTTATTTGAAAAATTCTATCCTGTAGATAGGATTCAATGATGGTAAAGAAGGAAGATGGCAAAAGGGATTGTATCTTGCATAGCAACCCTCTATGCCAAACCCTATCAAAGGCCTGTTGAATATCAAGGAATGCGGTAGAAAAGTACTCCTTTCTTTCAAGCGCTTGTCTGAAAGTTTTACACACCCTGTGTATCTGTCCTACGGTCCTATGTTGCTGTCTGAATCCGAACTGGTGGTGTGGGATTAGGGATCTCTGCCTGATTTCATGCAGCAATCTGGTCAGCCATACTTTCTTGAGCACCTTTGAGCTTATTGGTAACAGGCTTATAGGTTGGTACGAAGCTATTTCATGGGGCGGTTTTCCCGGTTTGGGGATCATTGTAAAATTGTGAATCTTTCCACAGAGCTGGAAAGTAACCTGTTCTGAGAATCCCGTTAAACAAAGAAGCAACACACAGTATAGCTTTCCTTGGGAGTTCTGTGAGGACTTTTTTATCAATTAGGTCAAAGCCTGGTGGTAATTGATAAAAAAGTAGTTTTTGGGCTGACATGTTTAAGGAGTAGCTCTAATTGAAACGGTTGGCTCACGATTTCAATGTCTGAATCGTCAGTTTGAGGATCAGCTTCGTTTGGAGTGAAAACTTTAGCTAGGTGTCTACCAAAAGCATTGCTTTTTCCTGCTTCGTCCTCGCCCATTGGTTGTTGTGTAGCCGAATTGGCGGCTTAGAATCTGAAGGTTTATTTCGAGATTTGCAAGCACGCCAAAATGTGTAGTTAGTAGCATTTGTAGCACTCAGCGATTCCAAAAGAGCCTCCATTGAGTCATCATTGGATTTAGCAATAGATGTTTTCAGTTCCTTAATTGCCTTATTGAGAGCAGTTTTATCACTTGAGTGTCTGCTAATTTGCCACACTCTTCGGAGCCTCCTTTTTTCCAGAATTTGTTGTTTTATGTTTCCTGGAATAATGTTTTTCTTTCGTGTAAGGTTAGAACTTTCCGGAGGATATAATCTTTTTTATTGGGTGCAATTCTGAAAACAAGAAAAAAATAAAATTTTATTTGCCCGAAAGAGGCGCACACTTAAGACTAACATAATTCTTACATTTTTATATTAAAAAAAGAAAAAATAATTAAAACAAAAAAAAAAAACAGAAATAGCAATAAGAAAATATGCGCCACGTCCGAGCAAAACGGCCGTACGCTCAGCATAATGCTGTGTCCACACGCAAAAATGCAACGAGTCCACAGCGCTGATTTTCAGCGTGGCGTGGCGTGGGTGGAAATTATTATTTGTTTTATAATTTGCTTTGGCTATTATTTGTTTATGCAAATTTACAAGAATATTGACATACGAAATAAGATTTTACATACGAGGATGGATTGAAAAGTTCGTGACCTCAGCAAGAAAACAATATAAAATATAAAAAAACTAATTTTATTTGTGCACGTAATCTCCACTTAATGCACTTTTTCCATCTGTTTCCAACGCCTGTCTTCTTCTTCCTGCCCTTATCCCATATTACTTGGGGTCGGCGCAACACGTTTTCTTCTTTTATTCTGCCTGTCACCCGTCAAACTATCTCTAACTCCCTTTTCTTTCGTATCACTTCTCACACAATCCATCCATCTTTTTTTCGACCTTCCTCTCCCTCTCCATCCATCTACATGTATACTCAGAACTCTTTAAGTAATATGCGCTTCATCCCTCCTCTTCACATGACCATACCAAGACAACCGATTCCCTTTCAACTTTTCAGTCCCTGGCGCTCACAAGTTGTTCCCGTGACCTGTCGCCATTTCATCCATCCTGCGTTGATCCGACGTGTTACGTCTCTGTCTACCTCACCATCCCCTTGGACGAGTGAAAGTCGGAAGAGATTGGTATGGGCGTTCCAGCGATAGCTAAAGGCACAGGGTTGGAGAGACCGCCGAAATCGCAAAACGAATACTTCGTTTTAGTTCTACTTAATTTCAGGCCAACACTTTCCAGTCTGCCACCACATCTTCAATCTGTTTTGGGCCTCTAGGCCACTCTCGGCAACCAGCACAATGTTGTCAGCAAAACAGCATACACTAGGGAGCCTCCTCCTGAATGTCCGACGTCAGAGCGTCCATTATCATCAGGAAAAGGTAAGGGCTGATAGCCGATCCCTGATGTAAGCTGACTGCCACATTGAAATTTCCAGTGGTGCCCACTGTGGACCGGACTTGCGTACTAAATCGACTGTATATCGCTCGGATCAACTGCACAAACTTCCCAGGCACACCTTTCTCCTTAAGGGCCCACCACAGAACCACTCGAAGTGCTCGGTCGTATGCCTTTTCGAGGTCAACGAATTCCGCCTGTATGCAAGTCATAAAAAAAGTTTCTTCAAGGCCTTCAAAAAAGTCACCCACCGCAGCTTCAACCTCCTCATTTGATGAAAATTTTTGACCTCCAAGGTGTGGTTTTAGGTTTGGGAATAAATGAAAGTCTGAAGGTGCCAAATCAGGGGAATAGGCGGGATGGGGCAGTAATTCAAAGCCACAATCGTGAATTTGAGCCATAGATTCAAAAGACAGAAAGCATGCATTATCCTGATGGAACAACACTTTCTTGCTGAGTAATCCTGGCCTTTTTGATTGTTTCACGCAAACTACGTAAAATAACTCCGAGAGTCCTCGGTTCAACGTCTTCGTAGCTGCTTGTAGTTGGAAGCCTGTTGCACTAAGTTCAAGATCTTAGCTGTGAGGGCGGCATCCGCGGGGGTGTATGCCTCGGGGTTAACTGCAGCCTCGTCACCCTAAAAGTGAAAATGAATAAACTGTTAGTGAGTCGGTATTTCGGTAATATTAACATAACATAAAAAAGTACCACATGAACATCATTAACTAATTTAGTACGAACCTAACTTTTCAAAACAACGGAATAATGATCAAATTAACGAGCCTGTGATCTTTCTAAGTAATATAATTAAATATGAACACTGACGATAGTATATTGACACCGAGCGTTGATTTATAAGTCAACCTCTCAGCGATTTCTCGCTTCACTGAGGAGCTGGAATCACAGAGAAGCGTGGAGACTGATTGTTAAATGTAACCTGTTTTCTGAGTACCTATACTGAGTGTAAACGAAAAGAAAAGTGTAATTTACAGAAAAGGCAAAAGCAGGCACTGTCACTAGACCGCCCAACGCCGCAAACACAACCTTTTCACCACTTAGTTAAAAGTCTTGCTTTTAAAAACTCCTCTCTTAGTGCCCTCCTACATCATAAAATAAAGCCCTGTGCAAAATTTCTATACAGACCCAGTAGTTCCGGTTGTCTGCAGTTGATATGTCAGTCAGTTTCTCCTTTTATATAAATAGATATAGATAAATAGACTGAGCCGGCAAATAAAACTGCTTTAAAAATTATCTTAGGTAGAAAAAATTACATTCCAGACTTAACAAACAAAAAAAAATCAGTCAAGCCGTTTTGGGGGATTTTGATAACAAATACTGACACTCCTTCGTCCGCTGCTTGACCAACAGACGGCGTAAAGGGGGCATACTAAAGTTGTTCACGTGTAGGCTTTTCGGGGCCAACCAACCAACGCTGCGTTAAGCGGGCGCACGTGTTTCGTATGCGACGGTCCCCGTAGCGGAAACCGGATTATTACCTGAACAGTGTCGCTAGTTTAAAATTTATTACAATTTAGGCGAGCCGCGTTGGTGGACTTTTGTATGGACCCGATGGACCGCATGAATGACCGCGTAATGCAGCGTCGGCACTAAATAATTAGTGAATACGTGGATGTCGGGTTGAGGAGTTCGAATTTATCACTTGCTAGGATTTGTCGGAGGGACACCTTTTTCAGAAGTGACCACAGAGTTCAGTATACAACGATGTCTTCTAATGGCCGGAGCAAGAGAGCTCGTGCGAGCCAATGCAAGACTGCCAGCGTAAGCCATCACGAGTCGGTACTTGACGGAAAGTGTAAGTTCTCGATGCTCTGAACGAGATTGTGTGCTTCATAAAGTTAGTGAATACTTTATTTTTAACGATAGTTTTCATTAAACCCCAAGAGAACGCCGGTATTCCCGCACCCATTGTCTCTATTGTGTCTGTAATTCTCACGATTGAAAGGATAATAATATTCTAGATAAGTATTTCAATTCTAGCCTCCCTCGCACATCTTCGTGCATCTGCATTGCACTAATGAACTTACAACGCCAGCGCAGGTAAAACTGTGGTGAAGCTTGTGCATGTTGTAGGCCGTAGGCCCATAAAGATTGCCATAAAAAAAAAAACAATTATCCCATCCTAAAAAAGGTGTACGAAAATTCCGTAAATGAAAGCGTGCATGTATGGTGGATTTAAAAATTCTATAATATATTCAGGTGGAAAAAAATACGATACTACATTTTACCGTTTGATAAATGATAAAATGTGTAACATTTTGTAATGCAAAATGCACGGAAAAATAATTTAGAATTGAGCTTAAAAGCCTCAGTAACCAAGCCAAACCAATAAATTAAAAATACTAAACTGTCAAAACTGCGATTTTGTAGTGGTGAAGTCAAAAACGCAATAAAGTATCAATATATATCGATATCGATTTTTTTTTAAATATTAATATCGATTTTTTTTTTAATATTAACATCGATTTTTTTTAAATATTAATATCGATATTTTTATTTAAAAATATCGGTAGCGGTACCATACGAAAAAAAAATGGTCTAATCTAATTCAGTTTTTGGTTAATTTTCTCGTTTGTTTGTCTATTTTTTTGAAAAAGTTCCATCAACAGTAGACATGATTAGATCACTGAAATGCTCAAATTGATTATTGATTGAATTAGTTTTATTCTATACTACAATCAACTCAAAGGCAGAAACGCGCACATTGAGTTTATAATACCGATAACGGACGGCCAATTGTTGAATTGAATGTTTTTTTTTTTTCGTTAATTTTATCGTTCCCAAAGAAGCAAGAAAGCAAAGGGAACTGAGGCGAGCCCATACAGCCTGGTCAGATACACAAAAGAATGTTAAGCATGAAATTACTGAACTGTGAACTAACACACGTCACATGTGTCATTGACATAGACAGAGTTGCCAATTTAAAAACCAACATAAGTACCAAATTAAAAAGCAGTTCAGTAGCAAATTGAGTGAATCAAATAACAACATTAAAAAAAAATCGTTTTTGATACAATTTCGATGTTGGAAATTTTGATAACGACATATCGTTTTAAAATATATCGCCCAAAAACATCAAAATATCGAATTGAAAATATCGATATTTCGAATTGAAAATATCGATATATCGATACTTTTTCTCCAAGCCTATTTTGTTATTCCATTTGCGGGCATTCCATTGCGTCGTTCAGCGGACTAGACTCTAGTGACAGTGCGTGCTTTTGCTATTTTTGTAAATTACACTTTGCTTTTCGTTTACACTCAGTAAACAGGTTACATTTAATCATCACTCTCCACGCTTCTCCGTGATTCCAGGTCCTCAGTGAAGCGAGAAATCGCCGAGAGGTTGACTTATAAATCAACGCTCGGTATCAATATACTATTATCATGGTAAGCACGTGTTCATATTTAATTAAATTACTTAAAAAAAGATCACAAGCTCGTTAATTTGGTCATTATTCCGTTGTTATGAAAAATATGGAAGTTAGGTTCGTACTAAATTAGTTAATGATGTTCATGTGGTACTTTTTAAGGTTATGTTAATATTACCGAAATACCGACTCACTAAAGTTTATTCATTTTCACTTTTAGGGTGATGAAGCTGCAGTTAACCCCAAGGCATATCCCCTAGCGGATGCCGCCCTCACAGCTAAGATCTTGAACTTAGTGCAACAGGCTTCCAACTACAAGCAGCTCCGCAAGGGCGCCAACGAAGCTACGAAGACGTTGAACCGAGGACTCTCGGAGTTTATCATAATGGCGGCTGATGCCGAACCATTGGAAATTGTGCTACACATTCCTATCCTCTGTGAGGACAAAAATGTACCTTATGTATTTGTTAGGTCAAAGCAAGCGCTGGGTAGGGCGTGCGGCGTGTCCCGCCCGATCATCTCGTGCTCCATCACGATCAATGAGGGCTCGCAACTGAAGCCACAGATTCAGAGCATTCAGCAAGAAATTGAAAGACTCTTAGTATAAGTTATGTGACACTAAAGTGCTATTTTTTAATACAATTTGTATTTCAATTGATTGATTCTAAAAAATCTGTTTGAATTACAAAATCTACTTACAACAAATACTGTGTTTATATTTTGTCTGTTTCCTAAAGTAGCCATGTCTAAAACTGAGTCTGTAGACTATTCAAGTTTTGAATACTAGAGACACAACAGAAAAACAATGACAGTGACCGCCAGCATTCACTAGGGGTTAAATAAATAATCTTGAATGTTCTGCAAAAAAATATAAGACTAAGTATTATATATCATTAACAAATTTATTAAAATAAAAGCATCATTTATATTACAATTGGCCCTAAAACTAAAACAACACTTGATCAGGAGGTAAAGAATTTTTTGACTCTGAGGTTCCAGTTGTCTTCCCAGCTGGTTTCCCTGAAGGTGGCAATTTCCCTGCGCATTCTTTCAGCTATCTGGTTCTGTCTGCTGTTATCAGGGAAGTTCAAGAACCAGCTCACTAGCAATTTTGAAAGTTCATCACTGGATCTGAAGGTGTAACCATTGACGCCATCTTCAACGAGCTCATCCAGGCTGTGTGCAAACAATAATTTATTACTTGAAAAAGCTCTCTCGCTCTGGCAATTAGTTTTTGAGAAAAGCATACCATGGGATTTAACCCATCGACTGCCAGATCTACGCGAGACACAATGGCTTTTTAATTGTGTCTCTAATTATGGCATTCGAGAGGTTAAAACAATTGTGATGTAGATTATAATATCACTGAAAGGTAGCAAAGAATTAAATATTCTCAAAAACATACACTAAATTATTGCCCGAGATTTTTCTTATTAAATAATTAAGAAACAGTTTTTAGAAGAATTGTGTAATCTTTAACATACCAGAGGAAATCAAAAGCACAAACAGGTAATCCAGCCCCAAACATATCAACAACTTTCATAGGTAGGTCAAGGCCTGATGAGCTGGTGTGAAGACACACCCCCAGGTCTGCGCTGGCCACCATCTTGGGGTAGTCAGCAGCTTCAAGCCAAGGTGTGTATACTTGGATGTTCTTCCATTTCCGTCGCTCTATTTCATCTAGATAGCGCTGCTTCTCAGGACCTTTCCCAGTTATTACACAGACTAACTTGGGCAGTGTTTGAGATAGGTCATAACTTGTTTCATAGACTGTTGACAACATCGAAGATTGAATTAGAATAATCTATATAATAATATAAAAATGAAGTCTATTTGTAATATTGAAATAACTGCTTTTTACTACATGCATATGAATATACATACGGTACATACACCAAAATAACGTTTTTTTTTAATTTTTGTCTGTCTGTCTGTTTGTTCAGGCTCTGAAATGGCTGGACCAATTTTGACGGGCCTTTTTTGGCAAGTAGCTGATGTAATAAGGAGTAACTTATGCTACTTTTATTTTAGAAAAAATAAATTTTAAATCCTGTAGTCCACGTGAACAAAGTTGCGGGCACAGCTAGTACTTAATAAATGAATTGTTTTATATACTAATGAATATATTTTTTGTGATCTTACGCTGCAAAGCCTCCATTAATAATCCAAAGTCTTCATCAGGTGTCCAACTTGTACTGCTTATTAAGAGGCCTGGTCTATCAGGCCGAGGCTGCACAACACCATTGCTCTCCTGAGTAAACAATGTTTTTACTGCAGTCTTCCCACTTCCTTCATTCAACTGCTCACGCCTGGAGTCCGCAAACCCAGGATACGTCTTGCTTAGCTCCACAAACCAGTCATGCTTTTCTTCTAAAGTAAGGGGCTTAAATATTTTTGGTGGTCTATCATAAAGAACTGTTGCATTGCTAAAATAATAAGAAGGCTTGTTTTAATATTGCAGCAACTTTTTCTACACATTTGGGCATGAAATAAATAAAAAATGAACTTTACAATGAGAAATTATTTTTGTTAGCGATGAGGGTAGCAGTATCTTTATATTTCACTTAACCATGGAACATAACATACTTTTCATTTATTTAAATGCTAATGAAAGTCGTGATAAATATTGTCACATGAATCATGACTGAATCAAAACACAAATAGAAATATACTTACTGAACATTCCAATTCGTTATCAAATCCTCTTTCATTGAATAAGTAACACAAATGCTGTGGTCTGCCGACTGACCAAAGAACTTCTCTATAAACCTAGCTACTCTTACAAATATGTTATCAGGAGACAGAGACATGGCCATTATGGAATATGCATAGTTGTGCCAATCTATTATAAATTTGGATTTACTAAACAAGCAATATATCCTACATACTGGCAATGTGGGAATTGCCGGAGGGTTCTGGCAGAGCACATAATGACATTTTCCAGTTACGAATAAGGTAAAAAGTAAGCTTATTGTCTGCCATATCGTTTTGGCGACATATCGCACGGCTCTAGGCCCAATATTTATAGGCTGAAGCTCCGTTATCGTGATATGAGGGTGTTCTAAGATTTCTCTCAGAGGTTTAGATTCCAAATATCCAATAATATTAACTTTCAATCCATTATTTGCAAGAGATAAGGCATGATATTGCATACGTGGACTTCTGCCGATATCGCCCAAAACCACAACTTTTACAACTTTTTTTCCCGATTCCGATGCCATAGTAATCAATACACAATCATAAAAATTTTTTCGTTGTCATCCAAAGACATTAAATACATACTACCAATAGACAGGACATAGCGAACAAATGTCCAAAACCGATACTTGTTACTTGTGAGTAACAAGTCGCTCAGTCTAGTATGTCACCTGTACCTGTCAAGTCGCGTTTGTGTCCGCTGTGTGCACCAAAAGAAAATATTTTTCTGGAGAAATATGCCGACTTGCGCATTGCGCCACTGTAAATCGCGCTACGGCAAAACGACTGGACCTAACATCAGTTTATTTTCGTAAATATTTTTCGTATTTACTCAGTAATTAATTAGAATTCAATAATTTTCGCAAATAGTTCTAGAAAATTTACAGATTTAGTGATAGCGCCATCTATTGCCGAGTAGTTTATACCTTAAACCACGTTTACAAACTGGCCCAGCATCGGCCAGCGTCCTGAAATTTGACATTTACACGCTTGCGGGTGCGTCAAAGCGCGCGTCTACGTTTCAGACAGGCAAGCACGGCAGAAGTAAGTACACTAGCCTAGATTGGCAACCAACTTAAGTCAGCCATACCAAACACCCCGTTACACCCCCCCGTCATCCCCCGTTGTCCGTCGACCCCGTTGTCATTTGCTTGTCAAGCATGGACGCTGGTAAGAGACGTGAATGTCCGAATGTTATTTATCGATTTTATTATCGATACAATTTTATGAGTAGTAAATAATTGTAAATAGTTCTATTATTTTATTTAAATGTCTATAAAGGGAAAAGGTCTATTCATTCAAGTAGTTTTCTGCTATTTTGTAGATTTCTGAATACAAATAAAGAAGAACGGGAAAAGTGGATACGGTTTGTCCAGGCAGACCGTAAAGAAAACTGGCTTCCGTCTGCTTGAATTAGTGATAGCATGGCATGACAGGTCAGAATATGAAAAAAAAACCAACGTTTTGCACTGTCCCCAACACGGGACAAGGACAGGAAGAAGATGATGTTGCAACTAAACCTTACTTGGGTCACTAATCATCCTCAACATTTAATGATAATTTTGTTATTTGTATTAAAAAAAGAAATTTACACTGAAACTACTCAATTTTATTTGCAATCTAGTTGCTGACAACTTTTACTATCGATACCGTATATCTAATTTGTTGGTAACATCCCTAGCACTGGCCACATACCGCGTGACATTGGCCCAGCGTCGGCCATCATCCAAGCTTGGAAAGCGTGAATGGCTAATTTAAGAACTCAAGTAGCGGTTTACACTCGCGGTTGCGAGACTGCAGCTTCTGTAAAATGCAGACAGACATACATGTAACAAATTAAAGCAAATTGCACAATGCGTTTTACGCCCGCAATGTGCTCAGTTGTTTGCGGCTCTCCGCAACCTCAGCGGGTTGCGCCCGCACGTAACGCAGTCGGTTGGCGCTTCTAGTGGCTGGCAGGGGAATAGAAATCCGACGTAAAATGCGAATGTAAGTGGATGTACAACTTCCACTTACATTCTAGTCTTCCTTTTTTAATTCCCTACCTATAACGCAACAGCTTGTTTCTGGTGTGTGTCTATGGCGATCTAGAGCTCAAACGATAATTAATCGCTCGTCTTGGGATTATCACCCGCCAAGTTTACGAGCGAATCGCAACCGCGATGGTTAGGTAACGGCACTAAACTCCGGTCTCGAGTTTAGAAATAAAACTTCCGTACGTTTCCTACACCGCATCGGGCGCGGGTGAAAAACGTAATTTTAATTTACCTATAAAATATGCAGTTTTTTTGTTTTTTTGATATTTGAGTTATTTTAAAATTGAAGTTATTTACTTTTGCCATGCTTGCCTGTCCGAAACACACTGACGTACCCGCATGCGTGCAAATGTCAACCGAGCGTTTGTGGTCGATCAAAACTTTGGACGCTGGACCACGCTGGACCTGCGTGGAAACGGAACCTAAAGACATTATAAATGACAAATTTAATTCGCATGTTCACTACTCAAAACTAGATGGCGTCACTGAGAGATAGGATGACAGTTTTTCTAAGAAATTTCTTCTGATGGCCGCTCTATTGTATCTCTTTAAATCTCTTTGTTGTCATCACTTGGCGAATTGGTTCAACTTTCTCACTTTTACCGGCGAATAAGAGTTCGGGTTGTTTTCAAACACTTGCTTTCAAGTTTCGACTCCAAAACTGACCTCATACACACACTGACAGACTATCACAGCATAGATAATAAAAGTGGCTCAAGCTAGTGATGGTAATTAATGCGATTTCGCATAAATTTCATTAGCATGCGAATTCTCGAGTCTTAGCATGTTAATTGCTATTGCTATGCTATTTGCTAATATAACGATAATTGACAATAAGTAATTATATGAATTTTGTTATTATACGAATTATTAAAGAGCGCGTTCGCCTTATGAAGCGTGCGTTTAGTTTGCTCGCCGATAACGTTTTATTTCTGCTAGTACACTTGCATTGTGTTGTGATTATGATATTGATCATATTATTATAATTAAAAATATTTGACAATTTAAAACCTTTTGTTGTTTAAGATTTTGTGAACTTTCCTTCATACTTTATCCAGGCTTAGGACTGGCAGTAAAATGTTAAAAAACTGGCGTATTTATAAGTATTCGTATTTACATGATTTAGTTTTTACATATAATGTACATTATTTACAAATTTACTCAACATTAATTTATGGCATTAGTTTTTTGTAGTCGGAATTTTTCAAATTGAAATTTAAAAATACCAACTGTTCGGTTTTTTCGACAGAAAGCCTTGTTCTTCTCTCTGACAAGGTGTAACCAGCTTTTGAAAAAAGTCTTTCACTGGGCACTGAAGTCGCGACTATGTTGCAGTTTGTAGTAAACAATTTGCCGAGATGCGGATATTTGTATCGGCCGCTGGATCGCCACCACTCGCAAGGGTCACAGCTATTTTGTACAAACTCATCTTGTAGGTACAATTCTACTTCCCGTTGAGCGGTTTGAAAAAGATTTTGGTTAGGGTTAACCCTTTTTTTTTCTAAGATTAAATTTCTTTTTCTCCACAAACTAATTTCCTCGTCGTCCTCCCTGCTTGACTGAGGTTCCGCGGTAGCTAAAGGAGCTAGCCCTGTCTCGTCTGTCATGAGATTATAGACTTTTGTCACTAGGTTGGACTTGGCTCTTTCAGCTGCACTTTCGTCAATGAACATTGATATTTTGTACCTCGGGTCCAATATTGTGCACAATGCTAAAGATTGCTCGTGCTCAAGATCTCCAAATCTACTTTTTAATTGGGTTTCGATGCATTGAACTATGTTTTTTATAGCATCAAAATAAGTTGGTTTTCGTTTTAGCTCTTCCATCACATCATTCAACGCGCTTATGACGGCAATAGCTTTTGAAGCGCACACATATTTTTCTGCACTTAGTTCTTTCGTCGCTTCATCAAATGGTTTTAATACTTTGCAGAGCTGTCTAAGCGCGGTCCACTCTTCACCTGTTATTATAGGTAAATCTACGTCGAGAATTGGTGTCGTTGCTTTGACCGCATCTTGAAGTTGGATAAAACGTTCTATCATAAAATAGGTGGAGTTCCATCTTGTTGGCACTGAATTAATCAGGACCAAAGGTTGGCTAGCGCCTTGTACTTTGACTTGGTACTCCATAAGCTTTTCTTTGGCCTTGTAGCTAGCTCGATAGTACGTCACTATTTTCTTTACTTTTTTTAAAGTGTCGTCCAATATTCTTAACGGGTGCTGCAAAGTGAGGTTCAGCTTATGAGCCATGCAGCCACAATGTGTCCAGCCTAAAATATTGATTGCTCCGACTATATTCGCAGCATTATCCGTTACACAAAAATTAATCTTATCTAATATACCCCATTCCATACACGTGTTTCTTAAAACTGATGCAAGATTTTGACTTGTATGTCCACCATGCATTACACTGCATTTCAGCACCACGGATTTAAATTCAAACTCATTGTTAATAAAATGAGCAGTGACACCTATAAAAGCGTCCATTGAAACAGACGTCCAGCAATCGGTAGTTAGACAAATTGTTACTGCTTCCTGACGCAACATTCTTTTCTGGTCTTCTAAACATCTGTGATATAAAAATGGTATTAGCCTTTCTGATAACACTTTACGCCCCGGTAAAACATAATTAGGGTTTAACGCCTCTACAAATTCTACAAAATCAGGTTCATCAACGATATAGAACGGTTGGTACGTTCTTGCAATGAGCTTCAAAAACATGGCATCTATATGCTTTTTTTCTTCGGTACGTAAAGGTCTTCGAAGTCGTGCATATTCTAAAATATTTCTTTGGGTCCCGGTTCTGGTAGCAGTGTTTTCCTGTCGGGATTCCCCAACATAGTACTCCTGGTGCGCTGATGTAGACGGCATAGATCCCGGTTGAACTGGTTGCGAAGGTGCAGGTGCATCAGCATTCTGCAGCTGACGCACTTGTACCGAACGGGACCGAGTCGGTTCACTTTCGGCTAAAAAGCTATTGTAATGGCCAATGTGTTTAAGTTTTAGATGGGTTTTTAAATTGGTGATTGATGTTCGATATGATAGGTTTTTAGAGCACTGATTATAGTTGGCAATTTTATTTTCACCAGAAACATTTGAAAAATAATCCCAAATAGGGTTAGTTCGGTGAGACATTTTCACGTCCAAAAGTTTATTTACCTATAAGTACCTACTTACACTAAAATATTTGTATAATACAAAACCTAAAATTATTATTTACACTTTTATACACAACCACTTCTCACTACTTTTAACTAGGTACCTACTATTGTTTACAGATAGGTACCTAATGAGTTCACACTATTATCAATTTAAGTACAATAATAAGCGTAACGAAAGAGTGTAATTTAAAAAACCAAACTCTCACTCACTATCACTTGCCAAAACGTACTGAACTTTGACACAATAAATTACAATACGACGCGCGCCACACACGTGTCACACAAATTATTATTCAATTTACGACCTTAAATACGAGCAAATCAAAGATTATAAGGTAATAATTTGCCTAATCCCTTTCTTCGCATCACTCTGCTGATAATTTTAACGAATTAAACGATCACACGCATTCATACAATATACGACCCTAAGTGCGAACAAATCAAAGATAATAAGATAATAATTGCTTAACCATATTCTTCGCATCAAATGCACCTGCTAAAAGTCAGGGTCACGTGAAACAGATAGATTAGTATTCCCGTGGGTGCGACGAAGAGCGCACGCTGCCGCTGTGGCGCTGTCTCGCTGAGTGCCGCGGCATTATCGTGCATCAATAGTATGAACGAAATACGAAGCGATGAAATCACTTCGCACTTCACAGAATTTCGCAACTACATTTCATTTGCTAAATGCTAAATAAGCATTCGCATGCTAATAATGAATGCTAATGCTAATTAATCCATCACTAGCTCAAGCTAACACTGAGATTGCCCGTTACTTTACATGCTCTTTGTTGCCCGTATTGTTGTCGTATTGTTAACTCGGATTAGGATTATAACGTATAATAAAATAAGACATTCCACCTTATGATAATTCCAACTAGAATTCGCCAACAGAATAGTCGATCTTTTTCTTCTTCTTTTCGTGTCGATGCTCTCAAACTATTATACTTCTTCTGACCAATATTTGGCAATCTGTACAGCTCTATTATTGGCCTCGTATAGATCCTGAAAACTCCAGGTCGTTACGCAAGATAGGCAGCATAGCAGGTGGCGCATGTCTTGTGGAGAGGCTCCACATTCAGTTCGCAGTCGGTTTAGAAATTTCCAAATTGGCCACTGTAGTTCGTGTCCAGGGGGAAGATGTTCCGATAGGGTGATAAAAAGTGGCGGAAAAAACATCCAAGTTTCTGCCTCCACAACGCGCATCTCTCGTCCTCTGCACTGTCTTTCGAAGATGTCGTAAACCGCATAAAACTTTTACGGCTTTTTAAACGTGCAGGTATTAGTTGGTCATAGTTGGTGTTTATGCAGGGGGAGACGTTCGTCCCGTTCCTGTTTACTCGATGCAACAGGCTATTAGCAAACTTCTTCTACCTGTTAGAGGATGCAACAACTCAAGGTCAATGACCTTGACCTCAACGTTAAATATAAAAATGTAGGGAAACGCTTGGGACACTCAGTGAATGAACTCAACGTTAAATGTAAAAATGTAGGGAAACGCTTGGGACACTCAAGTGAATGAGTCTTCCCCAGCATTATTTACATTTTACCTTGAGGTCAAGGTTTTGAGGTTATTGCCCTTGGGTGTCCCATGCGTTCCCAACATTTTATACTTTGACCTTTGGGTCAAGAAAATTGACCTTAAGGTCAAGGACATGAAGTGTCCCCTGATGTTTCCCCACCCCTTTACTTCCACATCCCAACGGATCCCGAAGGCTTGATTAGGCGTTGTTTTATAGATTTTTTTTCCTCAGTGCCCCGTTTTGTATCCACTCTAAATCGTTTGGCATTGCATTCGCATTCACGTCATCTTGATAACAAATCGTTTCTAGTGACGCCCGCCCCACCGCGAGTAAATTCGAAGGAACTCGAGTCGATTCGCTACATCATCGGAGCATCGTATTTCGCGTTGTTTTGAGGAAGTCTCGAGCACTTCCAAGCACTTCGGAATTAGCGACTGAGGCAAGCACCTATAGTTAACGTTGATGGTTGACTTTAGTCATTCGATGAAAATAACTCGTCTCAACCATCGATTAATTTTAATACTCCTATAATGAAGGGTTTTTGGCGGGATTTCTTCCAGTGAATTTCTTTAGCGGTTATTTTTTTTAATTATTCGGAAATATTGTGAAATCATTGAAACAGGCGCGATCTTGGTAAAATGAAGCTAAGAATTTTATTACAGTGTTGACTATGTCAGTGAACTTAAAAGGTATCCAAGTACATTAAACAAAAAAACTTTAAACAAAAAAAACTTAAAAGGTATCCAAGTACACAAAAAAACTTGATTGTTGACATATAATTTATTTACTAAACTGTGGACTGTGGTTGTCATTGTCAAATTGACATTGTTATCACAGAGCTTTTTGTTGTTGTTTTGTTGATAAATTCTGTTCCACGAGAAAATAATATATTGTGCCTAGTTTATTTAAAGTACAACATGTCTAAAGTGTTAATGATAAGGCATTTACCAGCTACGCTATCGTTAGAAGACAAGGAACGCCTGTTGAAACATTTTGGAGCTGAAAAAGTATGGGAGACGCGGTCCAAACGCAATTACACTTTTGCTTCATTTAGTTGCGAAAATAAAGCAAAAGCATCGCTTTCGCGACTACATCAACTTAAAATAGCCAACAGACGTCTAGTAGTTGAATACTCTAAAGATAGGGAACCAGTAACAAGTGACAGGCCGGAAGCAGAACAGGATTCGGAGACTACTAACGTAGTAAAACAATTCTTGAAAGTTTTGAATGCATGGAATCCATCTATCGACTTTTATCAGCCTCCACCAATGCATTTAAAGTATAAGTACCCAGATATCAATCCAGAAATAGCTGTCAATATAATTTATGCATTATTTTCACACAAACCATTTTATACGCAAACTTTACATTTAATGCAAAAAATGTGTCTTGATTTACCCTTCCAAGAAAATGCAAAGTCAATGGAGTTTTTCAAAGAAATGTATAGGAATTTCTTTGTTGGAGACATCAATCTACCTCCACTGCCTGCAAGTGAACCAGAATCAGAAATATCAAGTGCAGAGGATGAGCCAAAAGTGCAGCCTGCCAGAAAATTAGTTACCAGGAAAAGAAAACTAGCGGTGCCTAAGCACAATCCCTTGAAATTGCCTCCTGTTGTACCACCAGCTAAGACTAAGAAAACGGTAGTCCAGCAAGAAGAAGTGTTTGAAAATATTATACCAATTCAAGAACCAAAGAAAATCATGCTGAATGTCACTCAAGATGCATTGCAAAAGCCTACTGAAGAACCAGAAATTATCGGAGAACTTGGGAAATTCCAGAAAGAGGAGCAGCCAGTTGAAGTAGAACGAAAACAAGAAGAACCCGACCAGCCCATTGTTACGAAGACAGAATTGTTGCGCAACAGGATCTCATACAAGGATATGAAGATCCTACCAGTTTTCAAAAACTATCATCCTGGACAACCATCAATGAGATTATACATTAAAAATTTGGCTAAAACTGTCACTGAACAAGATGTCAAAAGTATTTACAAGAGATATGTTGAAGGGTTGACTGATGAGGAACTGACAGGCTTTGATGTGAGGGTCATGCAGGAAGGCAGGATGAAGGGTCAAGCATTTGTGACCTTCCCTTCTGTGAACATAGCAGAAACAGCACTGAGTGAAACTAACGGCTACATGCTGAAGGAGAAGCCAATGGTTGTACAGTTTGCTCGAGCGGCTAATAAAAAAACTATAGAATAAACTACTGTGTAGTTTCATTTCTTTTAACACCAAAAACCCTGTTCGCATTAAGATTAGAAATTTAAAGACACCTTTAGTTCTGTTCAACCAATTTTAAATTCTAATTCGTAGGCTTAAGGATGACATTAAACAATTGAATAAATATGTATTGTATATATGATTGTACCCTTGTTTTCTTAATATATTCTTTTTTTATGCACCTGCCATGTTTTCTCTTCACCACCCTAGGTTGACTGGTAGAGAACGCCTAAGGCATCAAGTCAGTCTTTGTACCTTTGTGTTGCATAAAATTTCAATAAATAAATAAATTAAGAGCAAAAAAGCAGCAAGTATGTAGTGAAACTGCCAGTTGTCATGCTACCAAAGTAATAAAAGTCAAAATCGGAAAGGTTTTCATTTTCTAATGTAATTTAGAACAGAGTACAGGTTAATTCATAAAACCCCAAGTAATGGCGGCATTCACTCTCTCATTGTTGTTCCATTGTGTCTCTAATTATGGTATTCGAAAGATTAAATAAAAGCAAAGTAGGTCAATAAAAGTAGTTTGTTGGTAAAATTTTATATTTGCATTAATTCAATGGCATAGGACATAGATTCTTCATCATTTTCAATCATCTTGCCAGATAGCAACTTGTTTAGAACAGGTAACATCTCACTGACTGTGTGTAGCTGCTTTATAAGGTCTAGTACAATGTTCAGTGTGTTTTGCAAAACTGAAGTTACTTTGTCATCCTTTGTCATCAGATATTGTTGGTAGAATGCATCCATCAAGAGCGTGTACCAATCAAACAGCTTACTCTCATAGTCTGTGTCCATATTTTTCTCTGAATTTGCAAGTACATGTGCCATGTATGTCATAAGAAATAGTGTGTCATCCAAACTGAGCCCACTTCTCAAAGGTGGAATAATCAGTGCATCACTGAACGAGATTTGCAGAGTAGAGTTCAGCAATTCAAACTTCGCCCTGTGCACTAGCTGGTCCTTCTTGTTTTTATGCTCACCGGAACATAATTTAGCAAATTCCTCAGCATCAGTAACATCAATATTATTTGGATTGACTAGTCGTATACAATACTTCAACAATGCCACTAATGTTGTTTCTGGAATATCTTTGAACTGCTTGAGAGTTTGGTACACAGCTCTAAAGTCATCTTTTTCTAATAGTGGCGGTATGACATTGCTACAAATAGTTCTCTCTGTGAGACCTAATTTTATTAAGTCCTTTGTCTCATCATTGACTGGGAATTGAGGGTCAGTAGGTGAATCCCAGTCTGCTACCTCCATACACTCATCCTGAATGACTTCATGGGATCCTAGGAGACTAGAGAGGTTCCTTTTAGTCTGTAGGACATATGGTAACATGCCAATATGGTTAGAGGCTTCCAGAATGATGCGTCCATGGTAGCAGTATAGCTTAGCACCTTCTGAGTACATCTTCATGGGGTATCTACATGAGCCAACTCCTAGCACTATGTTGTATGCTATAATGATGGCCCCATCTTGCTCTGTATTACTTCCAAACAGAATGAGGTGCTCCTTGCCCATCCAGGCTAGGGACACACTGGACAGAGTTGATACCCAGGGAACACTTCCTATTGTTTTCCAATCCTTAAAGTTGTATACTGTCATTTTTCCATCGCTCCCTGAAAAAGACAAATGAACATTAGTCCAATTACCTGTTACAGTTTGTGCAAATTGATATCTGTTGTAATTGGGTAGTAAACTAATACTCACACAAAATATATACAGCATTCTTTTCCTCAGTGCAAATAAACTTCCCAACAACATAAACATCATCAGGTCTTGTTATCTTGGTCCTCACCATCTTGGACCTGTCCATGTCTCCAAGCTCATCTCGTAAAGGACAGTTTATTATTTCATAGCTATCTTTATTGTTCTTCACAATATAACAAATAAAATCGGTCTTGTTGATGCTGTAGCATGCTGACTCTACTATGGTGTCCGTGTCTTTTAGTAGAGATTTGCTCTCGTAAGTCTTTCTGTTGTCAAGTGCATATGGTAGAGATGCACAGTTGCCATTAGAGAAAACAATAAGTGATGACTGCTTGTCTCTAGGAATTACTTTCAAGATGTTTAGCGGAAACTGAAAATGAAATTTTAGATGTTAGTCAGATACTTATTTTCAACCCCTGTTTCGAATTAATTTGCAAGTTACCTAAACTTAGAGATTATGCTAAGTTACCTTGAATTTTTTGATTTTATCCAAATTGTCCGAGTCCTCTTTCCATGTTTTGATGGTATTTTTATTGAACACTCCAACATAGCTTGCTTGCTCTTTATCATAGATCACAGTGGATGTTATGTGGTCTTTTGATGTCCATCCACCGACTTGTTTCTGGTCTGAAAGCTAAAAAAATCAGCTACGATCATAACCTCTACCAATGATAAACAATAGAATATATACAACAATTACTGTGAACTGTTAACTAATCAATTCAGATTTTAAATAATCCTAGGATTGTTTAAACAGAAAAAGAACAGTATATACCTGGTATTTATTGACAACATTTCGTCCTAAAGTTACGATAACGTGTTCTTCTTCTTTATCTTCTCCAACACCGAGAAAACTTTTCTGATCTATTAATGGACACAGCACGTAGTAATTGTGTAATTTAGCCATTATTTGTAAACGTAATTGCTAGATTTAATTCATAAACACAAAAAAAAAACCGCATGCATGTACGACACGATGTTTGATGTTGTGTTTTTGTAGCCCGCGTTCCGATCCGACGAATTGCGTCACTCAAAAGCGATAATATTGCGAGTCCGACCAACGCGCAACGTCACAAATATTACTCAATAGCTCATAAAATAAGTGACTACTAAATTTGGTCGGATTCGCGATAAAATCGCTTTTGACGCAATTCGGAATATAGGGGTAGAATCGTTCCAGTTTACAACATCAAATTCTGACTGTTTAGCATAGTTTTGACATTAAGCTCGTTCGGATATTCAAAAAATCTTTGTGGTGAACGCAAGGCTGGGTTTGATACTCCACAAGTCTGCATCAGTCTGCATAAAGCCACGTACGCACTGAGCAACAATGTTTCGAATACACAGTTTCTGAAACATCACGTAAAAGGTTCCAGGAACAATGTTTCGGAAACTCTGCCGTCCACACAGTCAGACGTCAGTTGCTTAGGTCATGTCGCCCGAGGAAGTACCTAGTGTTGTTATGTAGAGCCTACATTTTTAGGGTTCCGTAGTCAATTAGGAACCCTTATAGTTTCGCCATGTCTGTCTGTCCGTCCTCGCTTAATCTCTGGGACCGTTAGCACTAGAAAGCTGAAATTTGTTACCAATATGTATATCAATCACGCCGACAAAGTGGTAAAATAAAAATTTGAAAAAAATGTTATTAGGGTGATTTTTTTTTAATTTCAACCCTAATGTGTGATATATTGTTGGATAGGTATTTAAAAATGAATAGGGGTTTACTAAAATCATTTTTTGATAATGTCAATAATTTCGGAAATAATCGCAAAAAAAACAAAAATCAATGTGTGTCCCCCCCTTCTAACTTTTGAACCATAAGTTTAGAAAATATGAAAAAATTCTGAAAAGTAGAACTTTATAAGGACTTTCTAGGAAAATTATTTTGAACTTAATGAAAAGAACAGTTTTTGTACAAAAATGACCAAAAGGTTGTACAAAATAATTTCTGGACTAAGTTTGTAGTATACTCGTATATGCAAGCAATTTTTTTAAACTCATTAGTGGGTACACTTTTTTTGACGGACGGGAAACTACGGAACCCTACACTGAGCGTGGCCCGACACGCTCTTGGCCGGTTTTTTGCATAAGTCCATTTCAAGTAAAAAGAGAAGAAAAAGATGGTGGGTCAGGAATTAGGTACTTGCTAAGAAGACATGCATGTATGATGGATCATTTATAAACTTTCGACGAATGTCAAATTCAGATTTTGAATATCTTTTGCAAAATGTTGGACCATTTATAGAGAAACAAGATACAAATTTATGGAGTGCAGTTACCGCTGAAACAAGAATAGCCATTACTTTAAGATACCTATACTGGAGATTCATATTCTTCACTCTCTGTGTTCTCCGCTGCAAGTGGGGAGCCTGGGGAGCACGGAAACATACCGATAAACACGTAGTGTTTACAGAAACAAAATGATTTGTTTCAGAAACACGTAGATTTTGTTTCTGAAACAGTGTTTATAAACAATTGTTGCTCAGTGAATATGTAGCTTTACTCTAGTTTTTTTGCTTTTTTTGAACGCAGGACAACGCACTTTGGCAGGACGCAGGATTTAAAATAACTAAAATAATTTGTAAACAAAAACAAAAGAAATTCACTAATTTGACTTTAGCGTTATCAATTCCAATCGTTTTAATTAAAATTCAGGTAGCTTTCTCTAGAATTAATAGTAATTGTAGAAGGTAGCATTGTTGTTGAATTTAATTAAGAATTCATCGAATTCATGATCATTCATGATCATAGTTCAAGGTTATCTTCATTAAAGTTAGATTCTTATTCTTATCGTTCATAATTTGTTACATCATCGCTACGACATAGATACGTCGTGACTCGTGTCAAACGTGTTCGTTTCATATATTTCAGCTAGTTGTGTTTTATAATTTACTTATTTTGTGGCAGTCATTCGGTGCGCACGAACATGTCGACAGCCGGGAAAGTAATCAGGTGTCAAGCGGCCGTCGCGTGGGAGGCCGGCAAGCCGCTGTCTATCGAAGAGATCGAAGTGGACCCACCTAAAGCCGGAGAAGTGCGCGTCAAGATCACAGCGACTGGAGTATGCCATACTGATGCATACACGCTCTCCGGCAAGGACCCTGAAGGAGTGTTCCCCGTGGTGCTGGGGCATGAAGGCGGCGGCATCGTCGAGAGTGTCGGTGAGGGCGTCACCTCCGTGAAGCCCGGGGACCACGTTGTACCCCTGTACGTTCCCCAGTGCAACACATGTAAATTCTGCCTGAACCCCAAAACCAACCTGTGCCAGAAGGTGCGTATCACACAGGGCCAGGGTGTCATGCCCGACGGCACGCGCCGCTTCCGCTGCAAGGGACAGGAACTGTTCCACTTCATGGGATGCTCCACATTCAGTGAATACACAGTTGTTCTAGAAATTTCTCTCTGCAAAGTTAATGAAGCAGCAGCTTTAGATAAAGTGTGCCTGCTGGGTTGTGGAGTGCCCACTGGCTACGGAGCTGCCCTAAACACCGCTAAGGTTGAACCTGGATCAAACTGTGCTATCTTTGGGTTAGGAGCAGTCGGTCTTGCTGTTGCATTAGGATGCAAGGCTGCTGGAGCTAAACGCATCATTGGAGTAGATATCAACCCTGACAAGTTTGAAGTTGCCAAGAAGTTTGGAGTCAATGAATTTGTGAACCCCAAAGATTCTGACAAACCCATTCAGCAGGTACTTGTGGACTTGACTGATGGAGGTCTGGACTACACTTTTGAGTGCATTGGCAATGTGAACACTATGCGTGCTGCGCTGGAAGCCTGCCACAAGGGATGGGGTGTGTCTGTCATCATTGGTGTAGCTGCTGCTGGGGAGGAGATCAGCACGCGCCCATTCCAGCTTGTTACTGGACGTACCTGGAAGGGAACAGCTTTCGGAGGGTACAAGAGTCGTGAGAGTGTACCTAAGCTTGTTGATGAGTACCTCGCTAACAAACTTCCCCTGGATGCATTTGTCACCCACAATGTGCCTCTGTCAGAGATCAACGAGGCTTTCCACCTGATGCATGTCGGCAAGTCTATCCGTGCTGTAGTACAGTTCTAATTTTAAGGAAAAAAGTTGATATTTTTGTAAGCATTTATGTTATTATTCTTGTTATACTGCATATTATTAAAAAAAAAAATATATAAACATGTCAGTCATGTTACCTGATATTTATAAAAAATAAACTGTATTGATACTCAAACTGCTTTTATTTATTTATTTTAACTTCATGTACAATAGTGGTACATAGGCGGACTTAATGCCACAAGGCATTCTCTACTTGTCAACCTTTGGGTTAAAAAAGACAACACTGTGGTACTAGGTTTGCACAATAAAAAAATACATAACAAATAGTTCAAGTGTAAAATATAAAATAAGTTATTTATAATAATAAAATACATATATATGCAAAAATAATAAACTAATAAATATAATACTTTTATTTTTATTTAACCTACCATGCTGAGAGGCATGTGATTTCATATTATGTTATCATTAGCACCAATTGTCATCACAGAACTGGAATAGTTGTATCCATAGACATAAGTGTATACTCATACATAGTTTGTATAAACAAATGCAAAACCATTTTTAAAGACCTTTGATCCTTGAGTCCAGTTGTGTGAATCAACCCTGACAAGATTTCTAATACATATTACCTGAGAAGGCTAGCTATGTAACTAAATTACACATTACATATAGCTTACCTTATTAAAAATGCCATTATCGTTATCAGTATTATAATAATCTCATGTCAGAGGTCTGTATCTACTGATACTAGACAGTAATAATACTGTTAACACACGCATGCTCTTACTTTAATATGACGGTTTTGGTTCGTTTTGTATGTTCAGGTCACGGCATGGCGGACAGAGCGCCGGCGGGATCTCATGGTGAAACGCCACAATCATGGCGGTAAGTCCCCTCTTTGAGGCGTGGCTCGAAAGACCTCACGGCGTCCTTACCTTCCGCAAGACGTAGGTCCTCATCGGACATGGCACGTTCGGTCCGGATTCGAGCGGAAGAGACGTCCGGGTGTCGCCACTGTGCGGAACGCCCGGAGGACACGGTAGAGCACACAGTCGAGGTGTGCCCTGTTTGGGCGGTGCATCGCCGTGCCCTCGTGGGGGCTATCGGAGGCGGAGACCTCTCGCGCCGGGCCTTGGTTGAGGCCATGGTCCAGTGCGAGGAGGAGTGGCAGGCGGTCGCCGATTTCTGCGAAGCAGTAATGCTCGCCAAGGAAGAGGCTGACCGCATCAGGCAACGGCGTTCTCGCCGCCGCCGCCGCCGGGATTCTGATCCCGATTTCCGGCCAGCGTAGGCGCGGGCTTACGGACAGTGAGCAATGGGTAGCTCGCTATCCGGACCAAGCCCAAGTCGACGGCGCGCACTGTTCCCGCGCGCCTCATGGAGTCGTTAGCAACAGCAGGGACCCAGCTGGGTCGAAGCCTACTGGGGTCTGACAGTATCTCCCGCTCCGCCCAAAAGCGGGGGTTATCATTGGATGATTTTTACCCACCATAAAAAAAAAGCAAGTGATACTAACACTAGAAATATTTATGTTTATATTCTACTAGCGACCCGCCCCGGCTTCGCACGGGTGCAATCTATATCTACATCTATATATTCTATATATAAAAATGTACTCTGTGGGTGCAATGCTGATACTAAATACACTACAGAAAAACTGTGAACGTTGTATATAAAAACATAGCGGCCCGCTCCGGCTTCGCACGGGTATAAAATATATAGCCTATGTGATTAAAATTGATTCAGTAGTTTTGATTTATTCATTACTGCCCGTGGCCCGCACGCGTTAAATTTGGAGTAAAACAATCCCCCTTTCCCTATACCATGAAGAGGCACGCTCTTGCTGCATCGGGCGGCCGGCCGGTACCGCCGCAAACGCTACGTCCCGCAATTTTTAAATCTGTAATATCTTCGAAAATATTCACTTAAATCATACGGTGTAAAGGGCCATATAGATCTATATTAAATGAACAATGTATTCAAGGTATTTAATCGGTTAAGGATTAATGCTGTTTTGGTTAAAATCTCTTCGAAAATTAGCCATTATTTGTCGTAAAAAGTAAATGACAAAAAAAAGTTATTGTGGGTTATCCATAAGAGATAGACATATACCATCACGGACTTTTCTGTAGACCTTTTCAATGTGTACAATACTTAGTACATTATTTTGATAAAACTCGTAGGGTTCAGCCTGCGTTTGCAATGTAAGCGGAAAAAATTTAATTATTTACGACATCACATTAGAAACCTCAAAAATAACAGTACTTCTCCACTATTTAATGGATGTTATTATACGTATAAACCTTCCTCTTGAATCACTCTATCTATTAAAAAAAACCGCATCAAAATCCGTTGCGTAGTTTCAAAGATTTAAGCATACAAAGGGACATAGGGACAGAGAAAGCGACTTTGTTTTATACTATGTAGTGATTCTTTGCATTCTACCTTATCCCGGTAGATGAGCAGGTAGTAAGTAGTACCTTTTGATCTATTTCGAGCGAGCGACAGCACTTACTTACTCGCACTAGTGCGGAAATGGCTTCCCACACACCCAGCGTTAACTTGTAAAATTTCTCTTTGAGGACTCCCTGGAAAGTCGTCACGGCGTTCTCTCCTTCGGCATGACGCAGGTCCTCACCGGACATGCTAGTCTTGCACCGGATTCGTGCAGAACATACGCCCGGGTGTCACAATTGTGGACCGCTCGGAGAATACGGTGGAGGTGTGCCCCGCTTGGGCGGAGCACAGCTGTGTCCTCGTGGGGGCGATCGGCGACAACCACCTTTCTTGTACAAGCCATAGTTTGGATCGGAGTGAGGACGAATGGCAGGCGGTCGCCTCCTTTGCGAAGCAGTAATACTAGCGAAGGAGTCGACCGCACGTGTGAGGGACCGGACCTCCTCACTCCCGGGATCTCACGTCCGCATAACCAGCCGGACCGAGCCCGAGTCGTCGACGGCGCGTGTTGTTCCACGTGCGCCTCACAGAAGTCAGCAAAACCGTAGGGGCCCAGGAGGGCCGAAGCCTAGTGGGGCCATGGGCTCGCTTTTGAAAGAAAAACTCGGGGTCATGAGAACGCAAGGCAGTAAAGAAACATAGGTGTGGGTTTTCGTCAGTAAAAGTCTGTCACGCCCTCCCGCTCCGCCCTAGAGTGGAAGTAGTCATTAGATGATTTCACACTTAAAAAGAAGCCTATGTATTCCTATCGGTTTTGTTCGTATCTATCTACTGACATAGAACTGTTAAACGTAGTGCTTTTTACCTTAATAAGTAGTTTCTAATTGACGATAAACTCCCGACCTTGGTGTCGGCTGTTATAAAAATAACACGTGGAAAAATACTCGTAAAAACAAGTCGAGACAACTTTTATATGTCCTCTGTGAGTTTCTATAACTGCGCCCTTAGAAATGTGTAATATAAACAAAAATAATTACCTTTTGAAATGATTGCCTTTTTTGGTTAACTAATAAAAACAAAATATGAAAATAACATTTGTCTATATTCATAACAAAATATACATTTCATTACTTAATTATGTAACAAACCAACATTTTTACAAACATATATTATTTACAATTTATACAATAATTTCGAGTAATTAGGGAAACGTTGTCATAATAATTATAAATATTTTGTCATAATTATTACATCTATAAAATTTAATGATAAACAATGAAAGATAGTGTAATCTCGCAGACTGGTAAATCTTTGTCATAATTTTATAAAAAATAACATCTTAGGTATAACATTACAAATTACATTGGACAAATGCGAGGATCAATAAAATTAGCGAGTATAAAGTATAATATAAATTAAATAATCAAGGAAGTCAATTGGACAAAAGAAAAAGTCTCCTAGCACATGTTAAAACATCATTTCAAGTGTAGACAATTACTTTTAGCACATACGTGTGGTTTTATAAGAGGGCTACAGTTTTTGTGCTCACCAGTTGGCACCACTGTCAAGAACGGTCCATATGTGTTGCTTTTGAAAGTTGTTATTATGCGCACAGGAGTAGTTTGAATTTAAAAAAAAAAAATTCTAATACTGTAAAACTGCCCCGAGCGACGAGAGTTACAGGACGATTATAAGCCACCGTAGGTGCGGGTTTGCGGACGATGAGCAATAAATAATTCGTCGTCCGGCCGTCCGAACCGAGCCCGAGTCTTCGACTTCGCGTAAGACTCAAATCTATTTTCAGCTATTTGAGAGCTGTCAACATGGAATTCTAACTCTCTTGTGCACACGTCAAAAGGTATAATTATTATTGTTGTTTATCTGTTCATGCGAGAGTCAAATGGCTAATGAGATAATGAGGTGTTGTTTGAGGGTGAAATGATGATATTCAAGCATTAACTACAGAAGAAGGTTTCTGATCTTCTGCAGCTCTTCAGAAAGGTACACCAGATTTTTCCAGACTGTTTCGATGGTCCTGTCCTCCAAGTTCGACTCCATTACCGTATTCGTGCTTTACTGTGGCTCCGCAGTGATCTGTTTGTAGTACTCGACGTAACTGTCGCATTGTTCGCCTGAAACAATATGGTCGTTGTTGGCACAGATACAGTTGCCATCACGGATCTTGAATGCTCGGCGTCAGAGTGGGGATCGTTTTGAGCAATCCATACATTGTCGAGCCAATCGTCTTCGTTGTTAGGTACATGCCGCACCGCAGGGAACGAATGAGGAGTGATGTCTATGACGCGATGGCGCGGCCAGCCAATCACTGACACTCCCCGCCCCCGCGTCGCATTTCGCTCCGCTAAAGAGACCGAATATTTGACTTCTGCGCAAGCGTTCAAGATCCGTGATGGCAACTGTACATTCACTGCACAATTGGTTTAAACATACTTGTGAAAAATAACAAAAAAATTACTTGGTTGTATAAAATGAGGCAGGCAAAAATAAGAGAAGTTTCACTATTAAGACAAAACATTAAGCTTGGTGTAGTCAAGTTATATAGACCTAATTAATGGTATAGCAATATGTTTGGATATAACATGTGATATGTTATCTCTCTCGCATATCATCTCCATCGATTGATGTTATATTTGTTAGCTAGTTTTAAGACTGCGTCTTTTTTTGCGTAAATAAACTGTTTTTCTTTCTTTCTTCTTTTATATCGGCTTAACCCTTTGGATAATAGGTACAGACGTGATGTATAGTTCCCATACGGAACAAATATTTGTATGGCCTATAGATAGGTGTTGGGTCTGGGTGTCTTGTGCACGTGCCTTTATAGGTTTGTGGACGCAACCACGATGCAGAGCTCGAGAGTAATTGCTAGTACGGGAAATTAAAAAAAAAGGGTAGTGGTGGCAAAGTGCAACTGCTTAGCGTAAGGTCCTAGGATCGATGCCTGGGTCGGGCGAGGCATAATATGTTATTTGGACTGTACTACTACTGTGAATTTGAAGCGTACTTATATTGCTTTTTACCTCTTTGCAGTATAATATCTCTTACTTTATGTTTATATTGTAAACTTCAATCACTATTGGCGGATGCACAAGAGCGCTAAGACATAATCTCCTGTCATTGGAAAGGAAGAAAGAAAAAAAAAACTACAATCACCAATTTATCATATTGTGTCTCAGTTCATGCTTTATACTATTTAAAATCATCTTTCTCTGTAGGCATCCTACATCAATGGCTTATCATTTACATAAAACAAAGTTCATCAGAGGCAGCAACCCCATGACATCAACAGTAAATGGTGTTGATAAGTTATCATCTGAAAAATAACCGTCACACCATGATAAAGAATTGATGTGTTTAAAAAAAAAACTGTGTTAAACTGGTTCAGGCTGATGCAGATTTACTTGTTTTGGAGGCCAATGTGTGTTGTGAAAGAAACGAGCTCCGGTGATGAGAAGGCTATTTTACTGTTACCATAGAATCCAGTATCAGTAAGTAGGTAGCGACTTTTGCACATTGTGTGACAATGTGCAAACATGCTCTTGATTTTTGTAGCGTTTTGAATTGGGTACTTGCTAAGGTATTTTTTTTAGAATGTTTTGTATTAAACAACGAGTAACACTAAAATAATATTTTTTTATGAAAACTGTTTTAAAATTGGTTAATTAATAAATAAAGCAGTAATTAGCAGAAAAGTGGGTGCATGGTGGGATGTGTGGGAACATCTCGAAATTTTTCCACGCGCGCTAGGTTTAACGGAAGTAATGTTACATTGTAGTTTGTGTATCCTTTTTCTGTTGTTTGTCAGTTTTTTTTCAGCAGAATTGAAAGGTTTCTAATTGACTTATAACAATTGGTTCGTTTGAAGTAACCTTTGAGGAAGTGCGGCGAGCCCCGGGTGCGCTCGTTCCTGTTGAGCAGCGCGTGGTAGACGGCGGTGAAGGCGGTGGGCTCCCCTTGCGCCTCCGCGGCCGCGCGCGCCGCCGCCAGCAGCTTGCGCGGCGCCAGCGCGGCCCACGCGCCGCCCGCCTGCTTGGCGGCGCCCACTGCGCCCACCGGCTCGTTCCAGCTCAGCAGCACTTCCACTACCTCCTGTTGACCATCGATACACATTCTAACGACAACTCAAAAATGGAACACCAATGTGATATCTAGAAGTGGCAACTATCAAACGGACACTTATATGTATATAATAACTGCGCAACTGGCTGGGATAATATTCCAACTTCAGTAATTAAGCTTTTACAAGAAGTGTTGATACCACCTATTACACACATTTGCAATATACCTCTATTGCTGCTGGTGTATTTCCAAATAGCTTCAAAAAAGCCATAGTGACCCCTGTATATAAGGGTGAAGACAGAGAGCGACTTACGAATTATTGGCCTATTTCAGTGCTGACTACATTATCAAAGATCCTGGAAAAGATATTTAATAACAGCTTGACCAAGTATCTTAATACATTTAACATAATCCTCAGAAAACCAGTATGGATTTAGATTGGGTGTATCAACTAAAGATGCTGTGACTAATCTCAGTGCTGCAGTAGCTGATAAAATGGATAATAGTTACAAATGTTATGGTATATTTCTAGATATTTCAAAAACCTTTGATACGGTCTCTGTCCCAATCCTTTTATCCAAATTGGAGCGTATTAGAGTTCGAGGACTATCTTTGAATATTTTTAAAGATTATCTTACCAATAGAAAACAGGTAGTAAAAATTGACACCGTGATAAGTGCGGATGAACAGATCGAATATGGAGTCCCGCAGGGGAGTATTTTTGGTCCCACGCTGTTTATAATATACGTCAATGACTTGTGCAGGATGGTTCTTAAAAATTATGATATTTTTACATAATATGCTGATGACACCGCCTATATTATTATTTATTAGTCTATGAGAAAAGCTGGACAGAAGCTAAGGTACACGCCGAGAATAATCTAAGAGAGCTCATGTTATGGCTATCTACTAATTTGCTTACTCTAAATGTAGAAAAAACAAAAATATATTTGTTTTTCCCCCAACACCTCAACACCTTCAGTGGAAACCACAACACTTTTTGCCCACAATTGTGCCAAATCATCAATTACTTGTCCTTGGATACCATTGAAGAATGTTTGCAGTATAAGATACCTTGGCGTATTAGTTGATGAACGATTGGATTGGCGCTTACAGGTGGAGACACTTACAGGACGAGTCAGAAAGTTGGTTTACGTTTTTAAGAATCTTCGTCGTTCTGCCGATCGGTCGATATTGTACACAGTCTATCTTGCACTATGTCAATCAATATTGGGTTATTGTATTCCGGCGTGGGGTGGGACTCACAAAACTTTATTTTTGAAAATAGATAGAGCCCAAAGGTCTATCCTTAAGATCATAAATTGTAAACCACGGGACTATTCTACCACCGGATTATACAAGGAATGCGATGTATTAACGGTGGGACAGCTGTTTATTATACGCATGATTCGGCGGCATTCGTTGTTTCCCCTAAATAAAGAGGAAACGTAGTGGTGCACTTGTTTGCCATTCTGTGCGATGTAAAACAGCATTCGCACAGCGACAGTACAGGGCATTGAGTTTCAGGCTTTACAATGAAGTCAACAAAAAGATCTCACTTTACAAACTCAATAAGCACAAGTAAAAGGGGTTCAAAATAAAAGGTTAATATAGGTTAATTTTAGTTTCGTATGTGTACTAATATTACAAAAAGAGACAATTTGATTTTTTAAATGTTTGTTTACACACGTAATCGATAGACCATAGCAAAGGCGATAACTAAGCGAAATACCCAAATTCTGTCGGAAGTCATTATTCCACGCGGATGAAGTCGCGGGCGAAAGCTAGTACCTTATAAGAATGCTTATTTAGTACGCTACTCGATCCTGATTAAATAAAATTTTTGTAAGCATTCATTTTTGTAAAAAAGTGAAAGTGTTTTAGTAAAACACATATTTAACACACGTTTTTTATTCATTCGCGGAGAAAGAAGGCACATTACATTGCTCGCAGAACAGATGGTCGTTGGAACCTGGAGTAGCGACCGCGTATCAAAAGACGCAGCGTTAAAAGGTCTTCTACAAGGTAGACTGATGACCTGGTGAAAGTTGCCGGAATCCGATAGATGCGAGACACACAGGATCGTTCATTGTGACGACACTTGGGAGAGACCTATGTCCAACAATAGACTTCTATCAGCTGAAATGACGGAGAACGGTGACCTTTGCGACTGCTTGCTGCACCTACAGTACCTCGTATCCCCGCAGTCTCCACAGCATGTCGAGAGCCAGCTGCGCCGCGGCGGGGTCCATGTGGCCCAGCGACAGCAGCGCGCACGCGAGCGGCCGCGCGTCGCCCAGGGCTCCGCGCCGCAGGGCCGCCCGCAGCCTCCCCGCGGCCCCGCGCGTCACCAGGGCCCGCACTGTCACCTCCGCAGCTGCTTGCTGCACCACCATGTCGTGGCGGCAGAGGGACGCGATGTACGCTGTTACCACCTTGTGACAAGGGTGTTACTTGTTATTAATGCTATAATAAGCGCTTAAAATTGCGCAAAAAGCGTTATTTTACTTCTCATTTTCCCAAACTTTAAGAATTTTTAAAGTATTCCTTAAACCTGAGTCACATTAGGGTCTAAAATGTCCCCCAATATAAAGCGGAACGCTCATTCTACGTGTCCCGAAACTTGCCACCCAACATTTTACACAGCATTCACGAGACGTAGGACATGTTGTTGGACAATTTGACAGCGTTACGCGTTACGTTGGGGACCTTTTGTCCCTTAATGTATCTGAGGTTTTAAATATCCTCAAAAAATATAGATTGAAATTACTTTTATTTCTTTTTTCGAAATAATTGGATAATTCATAAAATGAAAGTAAAAAAAAATTTCATTACAGATAAGTTGTTACTTTTTTCTTCTCAGCTAAGCGATGAAGGAGTGTGAAGGAACGACGCCATGCCACCCGCACGGCGTCCTACGTGGGCCATTTAAAGTAAATGCGATTGCGAAGCGATCCGATGCGGTTCACGGATGAGCAGCAGGTGACGCATGTCCTGTGCTGCAGCTACACTGGCACTGTGTTATATGTAGATGGGTCGAGGAACGTTATTAACAAGTAAAGAGTTCTCGGACCAACTAACCTGCACCAAGTACTGGTCGTCGGCGTGATGTTGCAGCACGTGGCTGCACATGTCGGGCTGCGAGATGAGCACGCGGAAGTTGTGCGGCGGGCGCGCGCACTCCGCGTGCCCCGCCGTGTTGCGCGCCACCTCCAGGTCCGCCCACTTCCTGCCAGGCAGGTAACAATGTATTTATTGATTGATTGGGTAGCTAGCTATTAAAATAGTTTTTGCCCGCTCATTCACTCCCGTTAACTGACTACTCTATTCTACTCTACCTTACCCTACTCTACCTTAGTTACTTACCCTACGCTACCTACCCAATCTACCTACTTACTTTATCTTTTTTTTACTTTAAGACCTTCCCTGTGTGCCGGATGAACAAAACAATAAAAGAATTATCAAAATTGGTCAAGCCATTCTTAAGTTCTGTGGCCCTAGTGAAAAGGGGTATAAGTCCGATTTTGTCGAAAATGAGTTAAGTATACCAAAATGATCAGAAAAAAATGCTCTATCGTTTGGTGAAAAGAGATCTAAGCTAGCACTAAAAATAAGGAAGTTACTTTGTGCAAAAGGATTCAACTGACACCAAAAAAACCACGCAAGTTGGTTTCAAGTCCATTTATATTGTTTTAAACGGAAAAATAAAAACTTTCTTTTGTGTTTTTTAATCTAAACTAACATAAACCAACCACATTTCAGTTTGGTTGGTGTTTATCGATACAACCACACTTAGTCCATAAAAATGGTTAAAGTTAGAAAGGATATTATTAGACTTATATCCGTTTTCACCGAAATAAAGAGAAAAAACATATCTTTCCATTAGGTAATTAGTTATTAAAAATAATTTCAAATGCGTATCCCTTTTCACGTGCATGAATTAATATTTAACTTATGGGAGAACGGGTCTAACTTATTTTATGTCCTTATGGAATTCATTTTGTGATTGGTATAAGTCACTATCTTTAAAACTATTAACTTTACATAAAAAATAGCCCAATAATAATAAAGAGCATAAATTGTTAACCTATAAAAAACATCACATATATTTCATTTGGTAGCGGTTTGAATGACACACGAGGTCAAACACGAATTTGAAGCACGCAGAGTGTTTTTTACTTCTCCTGTAAAGTTGCATTTTTGGACTTAGATCCTTTTTCACTAGGGCCACAGAGTTATAGCGTGGCCAGGAGAAATAGGCGTTTATTTTTGTATTCAGGGTTACTTGTAAAACACTGGCAAGGGCAGCCTCTCAGGACTATGTTACTAACATCATAAACAACAACTTTTGTTCTATGACTTTTAAAAATGTATCATATTTTAGTTCATCAGATTTTCATACAAAAATAAAAATATTTAAATAGAACGTTCTAAAAAATTATATTAAATTACAAAGTCTGTACAAAACAAGTGATAGTACAATAGCAGAGGGGAGAGGGTATCGGGCGGCGGGGGTGCTTGATGCGCTTGCGTCGCGTACTTGGGTTGATATAGCAAAATACAGAGTTGAAATATGTTAGATAAAACCACGAAATCTTGAAGGTGTGTTTTTGGTAAATGAATTATATTTTGTAAAAAGTCATAGAACAAAAGTTGTTGTTTATGATGTCAGTAACACAGTCCTGCAAGGTTGTGTTTTACAAATAAGCCTGTATACGAGTATATAAATAAATTTATTCATACCATGGTTTTTAACTTGACAAAACTTCTCTGGCTTTAACTAAAATATCTCGTAAATAGACGTTCTTGCAAAATGTGTTCCTCTCGTTCGAGACGAACACATTTTAGCTTTGAGTCAAGCGAAATCCCCAGGAAAACCAATTTATCGATGAAATTTAGTTTTCCATTGTTCAATACTGATACTTAAGTTACAATCACTACTTTTGATATTTGTTCTTTAGCTTCATGTACAGTAGTGGTACATTAGGCGGACTTAATGCAACAAAAATTATAAGGACTTAGTCTTTTCCCATTCATAACTAAATTATTTACATTGAACTATCCTTGAAAACGTCAAAAAAATTGATCCGTCTATTAATCATATAAATAAAAGTATCGCAGGCAAACAACACCTTAACCTCAGTATTTTTTGTAATAAGTTAGACTTAAAGGCTTGATTTCTCATAATCTCATAATTTGCCTAGCGTCTTCCTATATTTTTTTAAAGTGAGAAATTAATGACTTCTCCTACTCTAGTGCGGAAGAGCGTGTAAGAAAGAAAGAAAAGAGTTTTACTGACAAAAACCACACCCCTATGTTCCATCTTTTCCTCGCGTTCCAGGACCACGTTTCCCTCTAGGAAGTCTACCCATGGCCCCAGTATACTCCGGCCCTGCTTGCGCCCTACAGTTTCGCTGACACCTCTTTGAAGCGTGGAACATTACGCTCCGTTGATGACTCGGCTTCGGACGATTAAAGGACGGTCGGACGGCGAGCTGCCCAATGCCTACGGTTCCTAAATATGTTGGGGTCGGCTTCCATCTAACCGGATACAGGTGAATACCAGTATATTACAAAGAATGTCTTGTAGGTCTGCTAGACCTTAGGTTCCTTCTCCTAGAGGGCTGAGTCCCAGCAATGGGAACATTCTAAGGCTAATAATGCTTCGCTATATGCCATGTCATGTAGGCTCTTTGTTTGTAATCAATATGAAAGTATTTGTTTTTACATTTGATATTAAAATATCCCTTATTTAACCGCTTTAGAGGATGAATTCTTAAAACTCCTTGTTGTACATCCCGAGTCATTCACTCTCACAAACAATCACTGAATTTGAGCATTTTGTTATGTTGATAGATGTTAAAGAGAATAGCTATACATTAGACAGTAAACCTGCAACAAAGCCTGACCGTCTGCCCACTGCAACATTCTTGAGGAAGCGGCTAAAAGATTGTTTTTTTTTTCTAAAGAAATTTGGATAAGGTTTTGATGGAGAAGACAACACACCGAGAAATGGAGAAGCTAAGGGGGAGCCCTTTGTCCAGCAGTGGGAATATAACTTATATATTCTATATTTATATATAATAAATATACTATATTGTCCACTACCAGACATAGGGCTACAAAACCGGCCAAATGCGAGTTGGTCTCACACACAAAGGGTTCCAACCCATATATATATCACTTTTTGTTTACACTATTTATTTTATTCTGTTTTTAATATTTGTTGATATAGCGACAACAGAAATACATACATCATAATGTGAAAATTTCGACTGGCTAGTTAGCACAGTTTATGAGAGACAGACATTGGAGTCTTAGTAATAGGGTCCCATTTGTACCCTTTGAGTAAGGAACCCTAAAAAGGGCAAAAGCATAATGAAGCCATTTAGCATATAGCCAATGAGCCCATTTCCACTGACCTGTAGACCGAGTTGATCTCGTCGAACACCTGTGACAGCTGCACGAGGTAGGAGCCTGCTTCAGTCACGAGCTGGTTCACGATCCTGTATATGGTATCCTTGCCGTCAGTCCGTCGGAGCAGTACTGCTACTATTTTTGCTATCTCATCTTTTGGTACCTGGAAGTAATATAATGAGTTCAATTTTAAATTATGGTTATGTGCACAGGCGCTACCACGAGCTTTTAACGCGATCCATTTGACGCCCTAAACTGAACTGTTAAAAGGATAGAACGATATAGGGTGCAAAGCTCCATCCCTCTTTCTAGCTTGTACACCTGTAGAGTATAGAAACATCTATAAAGCCACATAATATGAAGAACTATACTTAAAAATCCTGTATCGCAGTATCAAAAGTCGCCGCGCTATTAGAACATATACAACATTCCGAAATCAAATATCGGACAGTTGCCCGGACCAGACATAACACCCGTCTGGTCGGAGGAACCTTCCTTTTCAGCGGAGGTTTGCAGGACTTTAAATCCCGTTCGGCGGAACAGGGGGAAAGTAATGAATTTGATTACGTACTCCAGTGGCAAACATCCAAATATAAGATTACGTGAATTTTGGCAAACATTAAATTCGTTTTCGATAATTATTAGAAAATAAAAACGAACATAAAATCGTCTTTCATTCCCCGTCATACCTGAAATATAATATGACAGAGAGTGAGCATACTACCGACTATTATTGTATTTTGTCAACGAATAGAGGCCATTACCGAGTGCGCCAACCCCTCGGGTACAAGCTTGACGCGCCACAGACAGCCGAGCCGCGCGTCTATTATGTAGTCCGGCTGGAACACCACCCAAGTGTCCGAATCTATGGTTATAGTTAAGGTATTTATGTGTTCGAGTTATACGCCTCGATTGTTTAGGGAAATATTTCGCTCTTTCGTCCAAATCGTTCGTTAATAGTATTGGTGTCAAGACTTCCACGCAATGCTTTTGACAGGCCTGTTGGTCTAGCGGTTAGTGGCCCTGACTGCTATGCCGGAGGTCGTGGGTTCGATCCCCACCCAGGACAAATATTTATGTGATGAGCATGATCATTTGTTCCGTGTCTGGGTGTAATTTATATCTATAAAATGTATGTATTTAGAAATATATAAGTATGTTTATCACTTGTCTAGTACTTATAACACAAGCTCTGCTTAGCTTGGGACTAGACCACATTGTGTGATAGTTGTGAAAAAATATTATTATTATTAATGGGTACTTATCACAGATTGTGATTTGTGCAGAGTATGCATTGAGTCAGAGGAAACAATCGCGTAAATGCTCCTTAAGTATACAGGTGACAACGAAATAGGCACATGAATCCTGAGAGCACCAAAAATAGACACCCTGAATAAACTGGTAAGCCTAGACCGATTTCGAAGAGAGGCGGGCTGGTTGTATAAGAGGTCGCTTTGGCCCATGAATAATGGTCCATCAAGGACTAAGTGACCAGACGGTTGCAAAGTAGCGTTCCAACCAAGGTGACCTTCTTTTATGTGTTTGAGCTGTGTTGGGGCTACATGGATGTAAACCACGCGATAACACGTTCAGTGGTTGGGAAAACCATCTGGATACCTCATTTTTTTTTTGGTGGGTTAAAATCATCCAAATGACAGTTTTTTTTGTCAGATTCTTACTAACTAATGACTACTTGCCACTCTGTTCCTTCTTGCCTTTTACACCGGGGCTGAGCTATCTTTCAGAGCTAACTAGCCCAAGGTTACCCCTTAAAATAAATATTGATTCGTTCGTGTGCACCATTTGGGTTGTGACTGGTCAGTAAAGGATACACATAGGACAGTGCAGATCGCCGATGCGCGCGGGCTGCATGCTGAGGCCGGCCACGCACGGGATGTGGATCACCGTGCCGCTCTCCGGACGAGACTCCTCCATTATGTCGAATAGTTGAGACGTTTGACTGGCCTGCAATTGAAAGAAGCTTTCGTTAAAGTGAACGCACACTTATTCGAGCCGAACGCGTCGGACGATTTAGAGTTAACTTCAAAAAGGTTTCGCACATATATCCGCATCGAAAAATCAACCGCGCCAAAGAAATCGTTTCTATTTCCTTTATACCTGTCGCACTGAAATAACATGTCAATTGCGATGGATCTTGACGAGATTTTCATTGTGAGTGCTTTATTAATGGAAAATGTGGAAAGTGAAGAACATCAAAGGGAACAAGAATATGGGTTCATAAAATTAACTTAAAAAGGCAGTACTCTGGTGGATCTGAATTTGTGTAGGATTTCTGTAGTTTTTCCATTTTCGGAGGATTCGACGCGGTTAGGTGTGCGAGATTTCATAAAATAGGTATAGAAAAGAAAGAAAAGAAATTTAGAACGCTTGTTCCAAATTTCTTTTCTTTCGATTCGCTTGGCTCGGATAAAATTTATCCGAGCACATTCACATTTAATGTGCGTTCGCCTTTAAATGGCTAGTCAGTTTTTGAGATGATTCTGTTTAATTCAAGGCTAATTTTTTTACACTAAGGCCTAGTTTGAAAACAAAAATGTACTCTAACCTGATTGAAAATCTATATTACACCGATGAACTTTCCATCCTGTATTGTCGCTAAATACAATTTTGGGAAGTGATGAAGTTTTTCGGTCAGGTTTACGCCTTTGTCAGGAGCCGTATCATTAATAGTATACTGTATAGCGCTGTCGGAGGATGTTTGACCAAAAGCTACCGAAATTTGTTAAATCGGGATAAAAAAATATTAGAAATATTTTTTAAATATATTTTGATACTAGCTTTTGCCCGCGGCTTCGCCCGCGTGGCATTAGGTACTTAAGAAATCGAAACAAAAGGTAGCCTATGTTCTTTTCCATGTCAAAGGCTATATGCATGCCAAACATCCAAATCCGTTCAGCCGTTTTTGCGTGATTAAGTAACAAACATTCAAACATCGAAACATCCACACTTTCACATTTATAATATTAGTTAGGATTACATAAACAGACACCTAAATTTTCCATGTGATTATGTGATTTATGCAGTTTCGGTCTAAATTATAATATCGGCCTGGACGCATCTGTAACGTTCTACGTTTATAAAATAAGTTATCTTGTCGTGCATGATTTGAAGTAGAATATTGACCTGATGATGCACCACGACCAGGTCATCGACAACGTTGACCGCAAACCTGCCGACCAGCCCGGTCTTCAGTACGTGCGTGTAGTGGAACCCTGAGGGACCTGTGATCGGCATCAGCCACACCTGGGGAAATATTAAAAAAATCGTGTTCAATCAGTCATCTATAATATATTACAATTTCTCGAATTCATCTTATGTACACAGTAGTCAAAAGGGGTGAATAGGAACGCAGGGGTGAATAGAGACAAAAAAATTAAGGGGATTTTTACGTTCTTTAACAGTTTTTTTCTGGTATTGAAGTGCACCAATTTATTCATTAAATGTAACAAAAGTCGATGCTTTGGTAGAAATCAAGAAAAATGTAAAAATTCTAATTAAAGTTTGTTTCTACGAGTAGTCACCCTGTTTGACGGTATTTAAGAAACTATCACACTTTTTAAAGTGACCCGCAATTTTTGCGACCCAGTGTAGTATGAGCTATTTCACAGTTACCTCCGTGGGTCCAGGAGCCGTGACGGTGGCGGAGTGCGCGTGCCTGAAGACGGCGCACCACGTGGCGTCGCACAGCCGCAGGATGAACACGTCGCGCTCCACCACCGGCCGCGTTGCGTCCACTGAAACATACATGTTACATGTTCTTCTGGTAATTAATACCACACAGAAGTTTTACTATGATTAAGAAGACTACAGGACCTAAGCCGCGGTTACTTCTGACTGCAAACAAAAGTGGTGCAAAGACACGCGAATATGAAGTATTTTAACGTTTCACTAAAAACTATCTATACAGATTTGATTATAAAATTAAAACACTGTAACGATAAATCATTGGTTGTAGAAGAAGACAGACAGGAAGGTCGTGAAAACACTACTTCGGTAGGAGCAGACAGAACCTGTTATACCCAGGAAATGATTACAGAGGGAGTGGAAAGCGTCCATACATATCTCCATAGCTTCCGCCACAAGGCAACTGGAGGGACTGAAAAGGACATCACTTCACAGATCGCCAAAACTCGAAGAACATTGGCACAGCTGAGACCTGCTCGAAAATAACGGAAAGAACCCCAGTTAAACTCGAGTTCTCAAATTCTTTGGGTCCGATGTCAAATCCGTACTGCTTTACGGGTGTGAAACCTAGAAGATAACAAAGGACATTTCACTACATAACAAAGTTTTCAACCGATGTCTTGGACGTATCCACGGAATTTATTAGCCTGAGAGCATCTCTCACATAGAGCTGTTCGAGAAATACCACGAAAGCCCATGTGGATATAGATTTGTAACATGTTTCAAACTGAATCCTGTCACATACATAAACAGGCGTTGGATTGAAATCCTCAAGGGAAAAAGAAGTGTGGCTGGCTATCCTCGGAAAACATGGTTACACACAATGCTGGCAGAAGGGACGAGCATCGGATCAACATGGAGTAAGGTGACGTGAGATTATGTGGATGTTGTCTGCCCCAGCCAATGGACATAATTATAATGTTAAGGCAAAGGAGTGTTAAATTGAATTTGGTGTAATGTCATATAGCCTATAATCAACAGACAATTGATATGGTTCAAACAATACCTTATTAAAGTTATGAGAAAACAGATGAGTAAACATACATAGATACAAGCTAAACTCATAACTTTTTTTTTGTAATTATTTGGTAAAGTTTGAAATATGTTGAAATCTGATTTAATCTCAATAGCAAAATTTATAAAAGAAAATTTGTTTCTTACATTCCAACTTCTGCAGTTTGGTGATGGTGGAGTTGTTGAGTGAGAAGGGCTGCAGTAGCACTCCATTGTTGCCGGCCAGCAGAACAATGTTGCTCTGTGAGCACCATGAGAACCATGCACAGCTGGAAAGGTCAACCATCAATTATTCAGGTGGAACAATGGAGTTTATATAATATTAATTATATGGACAGAAGATATTCAACTTGGTATCATCTAAATCATGTTTAATTCATTAAACCCCAAGCGAATGCCGGCGTTCGCACACCTATTGTCTTTCAATTGTCTGTGATTTCCACGATTGAAAGGTTAAGCTGAACCCTCTGGAATTCTTCACTAACAAGCTCAAGCTTCATATTGCTTTATTATGTTTTTTTTTTGGTTTAAGTTTTTTTTAAATTACTTCTGGATAAAGTGAATACAGCTTATTTACTGTGGCATACAGAAAATATGGCATTATTATTGAAATTATTGTGACTGTACCTGAATGAAGTGTTTTTCAAGCTTTTCAACTGTTTTTTCTCAGGCAAAACTTGAAGTAACTCAATACCATGGTCTGTTATAAATGTTATCTCATTGACTTTAGGCCAAACAAAACCTAAGATCTTCGCGTTCTTCCATTTACAAGTGTGTGAGTACTCTACATTGGTAGGAGCCAGGTCTTTGAAGTTCACAAACTCTACAGTAGCATTCTGATTATCTTGGTTTCTTTGTATAGCCAGAATTTTGAGGTCTGGTGAAAATTTTATTGATATAATTGGCCCGCGGTCTTCCATTCGGAATGAAGTCGACTTTGATTCATCCATGCCATTGACCGTCACGCCTGTGACGCCCCCAGACCTAACTGTGAACACCTAAATGAAACAAAATGGTAATAAGTATTTCTGCCACACTAAACATACGAATAAAATAGTTTTACTTAAGTTAGAATTATAAAAATCAAATGTATACAGTCATAAGGTAAAGAAACCATCAAATAATAAAATAACAAGAAAAAAACTGAAGGACACAAAAAATTTCATGAGCATTTACCTGTCCATTACTATCGTCGAAAAATACATTTGTAACTGGACTATCAGCATCAAATCTTTTTGGCTGATCTGATAGAGCCAAGTAGTACTCAACGCTGTCTTTTAAACAGAACCGTGACATCTTATAAACATATTAAACGTTCGTTTTAGAAAAATAAGAAACCTCTTCTTGTTCTTTTGTTGTGACAACCACAGTGACAACAGGCGACACTGTCAGTAGTGTCAACTGTCAGTGTCGAAGAGAAGTGACAGTGACAATTGTGAGAAAAATTTTCAATAATTGGCTTATGGTCTTTAGAGACACAAGTAAAGCTCCCATTTCAATGAAGTGTTTACTTTTTTTTTATTCTCATGACCCAACCTACAAATAACTTCTCCTGCTGTGTCAGCCAGTGTGGACGTTAACACCAGTCAACTAACAAATGACTAAGCTCCACGACCTCTGCCACACATTGCAGTTTACTGCAACTGCTTATAGCAGGCGCTATCTCAATTATTAAGCGATAGGCTGGCCGGCCAGCGACTTTAATTTAAGAAGGCCGTCACACGTTAGTCCGGCTAAGCAGTAAGCAAACAAAAAACACATGGGCTGCGAGAAGCTAGTCACAAAAAAAGTTTAATGACTGCAGATCGCAGTACGAGCTGGCGACTGTGGTGCGTTCAAAAATAACCAGAGTCGAGTAGAGTTGCAACCCAAGGTCATTCATAATATAACTCGAGTAACTACCCTAGAGTTAACCCAACTTGGAAGTGGCAGCAAAGATTTTATATATCCGGATTCCAGGTAGAGTAATTATATCCAATGACGTCATTAGAGTTAACTATAAGCTCAATTTTTTAATGATATTTTTATTATAAAAGAGGTCGTAAATAGGATGCATAGACAAAGCGAAAAGGCTATTTTGAAAATTGTGTTGTCATAGCAACGAATGGTGGTAACAACAAACAGTGATTATATACTCTTTGACAACAAACATAGAAAGCTCGTAGTGTTACGAAAATAAACTTATTATGAATGAAAATATAGAATTAAATACTTTGACGGCGGATGATTCATTTGAAAATGATATTCAAGAGTATCACGAGATCAAGCAAGACACTACACTCGATGATATCGAAACGTCGTTTTCTTCAAAACAATCACCGAAACACGTGAATGAATACGATTTCTTTACAAAACATGATATTAAAACTGAGCCTAAGAAGCATTTAAAAAAGAAAAAGGGGAAGAAGAAAGAAAAGCCGTCGAATTTAATGGACATAATAAGTTCTGAGATCGCCGCGTCCATAGCACCTGTGACCGAGAATATTGTCACGTTGGTTGATGTTACTAAAGAGCGACAGAATAGTTATCTTCGAACTGATTTTAAATACCCTATATTTCATAAATCTAAGACAATTTCCTCCGACTTAGAGAACGGGTAAGTTAACACCACCTATTTTACAGTTGTTTTTATTTCAACTTCTCTTCCATCTCTTCTAGAGTTTAATTATAACCACGGATATTATGGAGCTCCAAAATCATAATCGAAACCGTCAGATATCCAAAATAAAAAATATCCTTAACGTAACCGAAATGTATCTTCTTATAAAGAGGTACCTAAAGTTTGTTTTTTTTTTGTTTGTGGGAGGTAATCTTTGGAAGTACTGGTCCGATTGCTAAAATTTTTAAACCGATAAAAAGCTGTTTTACTCCTGATCCTGAGTGAGATGGGCTATATTTTATGTATGCGGGCTAAGCCACGGCCAAAAGCTTAAAGAAATCTGTAGAAGTTTTTAGTAGTGTGCACATCATCCCAATGTAGATAAGAAATCGATGTAGATAACTTTTAGACTGTTACAGTATCGACTAGCTTTTTTTTTGGTGGGTAAAAATCATCCAAACGTCCCTCGACCTTGGGCGGGCGGAGCGAGAGATAGTTTCAGACTCTTACTAACAAAAAGAAAAAAAAAGAAAGTGAAACCCACCCCGGTCCTTCTTGCCTTTCATACCAGGGCTGAGCTACCTTTCGGAGCTAACCCTGGCCCCAATAGGCTACGACACACTGGGCCTCTGCTGTTGCTGACATTAACTCCTTGAGGAGCGTGGGAACAGTGCGCGCTGTCAACGACTTGGGCTCGGTCCGGACGGTCGGACAACGAGCTACCCATTGCTCGCCGTCCGCGAGTGGCCGGAAATCGGGATCGAAATCCCGGCGGCACGGCTGGGGCGCTGTGTGCCTGATGCGGTCGGCCTCTTCCTTTGCTAGCATTACTGCTTCGCTTTTTCGCAGAAGGAGTCGACCGCCTGCCACTCTTCCTCGCTCCGGACCATGGCTTGTACCAAGCCGATCGCTCCCACGAGGGCACGGCGATGCTCTGCCCAAGCGTGTGCTCCGCTTCCGCCTCCACTGTGTCCTCCGGGCGTTCCGCACAGTGGCGACACTCATGAGTATCGAGTAGCTGACCCGGCGAACTTCGTAGGACCTACAAAGTCGTTATTATAAGTTTCGGTTAAAGACAGAGTCCAAGTGTCGTCGTTTTGTCGTTGGTTTTTGCCCGGCCTGACATATATCTATATTCATTTCTGAAACAATCCGATATAATTTAATATCCGTAACCGTATCCGAACTCGGTATACTTAATATTGTTCATAAACCCGTATCCGTATTCAGATCCGTGTATCCATAATATCCCTGATAATAACTTGGTACAACCTTATTTACCCATTCATTATTTATATTTAAAATCATCATCCACAGCCCAATCTCATCATCTCTCAAATGCTCGGTATACTTAGTTCCAACGTTGCTTGTGTCAATTCGCCGCTTATGTGCCTATCAGTATTATTTTCTAGTTTGTGCACTTTTAGGTGGAATAAAAAATCACGAGCTGTTAATGTAAGTCCTATATTTCCGAGAATTCTTGAAAATACTATAACTGAGGACTGTTTGGTTCCAGTCGAATATGTTGAGCCAAGTATGTTTAATGACATAGTTGCAAATAATGATAAAGATCACGATGTTCCCATCAAGTTTTTAGACATCGCAATAAAAAATATTACATCTAAACATCATCATTCTTTCACATTAGAAAAACTTCTTTGTCTGAAAGTTGTAGATAGTTATAACGAATACAGTTACATTCAGAGGCTGTTAAAAGAGCTGATCAAAGACATAAGAGTCTATAGAGAAACAAAGGATAATCTTAAGAAAGATCTCATGAAAGTGAGCCCTAGTAAGAAAGATGATGTACGATTTGATAAAACTGTAAGAAAATATACAGAAAAAATAATAAAGCTCAAAGAAAAATATAAAGAAATTTTGAAATCCAAAAAAGAGATCATTCATATAATAATGTCACTCTGGTCAGATATAGAAATGATACGAGAGAAACTTCAATGTATTGAAACACCGTATACATTAGAAATAACGAAAAGAGAATTAAGTCAAACTGAATACGAGAAAGAATGGAATGATGCATTTAAAACAGAATACATAGATATGCTTGACCAAATTGAATTTGAGTACGTAACTAATTACTTAGAATATAAAGAAGCGAAAAATGAACAAAATGGAAATTCCGATTGTAAACCGACAAAGCCCAAATTGCATCTAGACGAAGCGAAAATCAAAAGTAAAGTGGAAGCGTTAGTTAATGCTGTTATTAATAAAGATCAAATAGAACTGGAGTTAAAAAAAGACGAAAGGATTTTAACAGACTTTAGGCAAATAGGTCAGCGCTTCCTGAAAAATAATTATAATTTTTTGATATATGTGGATGATGTTTTTGTTTGCGAGTCTGATAAATATTCTAGCAATGATATGTTTAGTGCAGAGTTTACAGAGAGTTTCTCCGTACAGATTCTACCAAAGAATCTTAGTATTAGAGTAGTATTACTAGAAAATGAAACGAAAGTTTCAGATTTTATAATAAACTTAATAGAGGTAAGAAAAACAAATGCAAATGCTGATTTTATAGCTGAAGATCTCGTTTATGAAGAAATGGTTGAACCTAACTCGAACTATGTAGGTAGTGGAGTAAGTATTAAAGAAATAGCTCAAGCAAATAAAGTGAGACTTAAAAGCAGCAATCTGTTCAAAGAAAAATTATTTACCAGATACCAGATTAACATTAAAGTGGGTTGGAATGACAAGCTAGAACAAAATCAAACTGAAGCTATAAAGTCTTCTATGGAAACTGGACGACAAATAAAAAGACTGTTACATGGCATTGACAAGCCGAACTTAGAGGTGTTATTAGATGTAGTAAGTAAGGTATATGAGAAAGAAGTTACAGACGAGGATATGGTGCAAACATTACAAAAACTAAGTAGAATGGAAATTGTCGATGATGACAGTTTTCTTTTAGACCAAAACAATCCCGATATTACAAGGTTGAAGCTGCTTCATTTGAGAAATATTGGGGGCTTTACTAATATCGATAAGAAACTGATTCCTCTCCACGCAAGCCAAATAACGACAGAACAGTTGAACTGTCTTCAAAAGACAAATGAGAAAGAATTTGATATAGACTATCTGAATGATAGAGAACTGGAAATGGATCCGATCGAGTTGCAGAGGTTTATTGGCGCCAAATATGTGCAGAAGCTTAATAAGAATATGTTGAGGAATCTTAATGACTACCTGCTACAGAAGACTCATAAAGACATCGTTAAGGAATTTAATTTCAGTCTAAGGTTCGTATTTCAATTTAGTTCTTTGATTGAATTTCCAAGAATACATTCAGAACTCAAATCAATTAACTTCTTTAGTAGTTACGTAATTCGACCACTGCTATGTTTTCTTTTAAGTTTATCAAGACCTTTACATTTTCACACCAATATTCAATTAATTTTTGGATTTTGACGCACACATATTTTCTATAGATATATTCTTGGTTACAGAAGCTTATTTTCCAATCAAACTAACGGAGGAGCTTTAGCGGCCGCATCAAATTCTACAAAACAGCAGATTCTCAAAGAGTCTCTGAGCAAAGACCAGGAGATTCAAGTTACTGTGCTGAGGGCATTTAATCTGCGCGACAGGAGTTCTGTAATACTAGATGAGGCGTCTGAAGATGACGAGAAGATTGCAGGTTAAAGTCCAAAGAATATTACCGCTGACTTATTATTCTAACCAAAATTTTATAATATGGATATCGGATTTATTTACAACGGATAAGCCGAGATGTGACCAAACATGCATTAAATTGTTACAGGATTCAAAGTGCGACCCCTAAGACCATTCGTCCGCGTGAACTACAGAGGGGCTTCAGCTCAAACCGTCACAGCCATCGGATGCCACCCTTCCTGGAGTCACACCCTTAAAATGAACACCAAGTCAGTCAGTGGCGTAACTATATCATCTGAGGCCCGTGGCAAATTCATTAGATGGGGGCCCCGATAAATCACGTTGTGATTTCATTTTAATATTTTTTTTAAATATATTTTGGGTTACTTCTTCTGAGCTCGCGGCTTCTGAGACCGGGGGCCCCGTCGGGCCTGGGGCTCGTGGCATTTTGCCAGCCTTGCCACCCTCCATTTGGCACCCCTGACTTAGAGGAGTTTTTTTTTCTACGACTTAGAGAGGCTTACCTGATCGAATGCCTAACTCGTTTATTTTTTTTTTTCTTCCAGGCTGGAACCTCTTTCGTCAATTCACATTAACATCTTCGATGAGTACAAGGCGAACATAGTGGAAGGTTTCTCTGAAGAGGATCACTCGAACAAGACTGTTCATTACCGCTACTTTAACAAGTGGCTCGGCACCTTGGAGGTGCCCCTGTATGCGGTGTTAACTTTGGGTACTGTATGTATCTCTCAAATACGCTGAGGTTTTTTTCTATACGTATTCAGATACTTATTTCATGTTTGCAGCTGACTAAGATCTATAGGCCTTAAATACTTTGTCCCGTCAAGGAATCAAACGCGCCTCCCAAAGCACAAAAGCCGATAAATCCGCAACTGCTATCATCGACTGCTTGTTTGTAGTTAACTTTACGTCATCAAAAAAGTTACAGCTAGTTCTAAAAATACAATATTGAGTAATTTTTGGTTAACATTGTATCATAATACATAACGCCAGGAAAAAAACCTGCCCATTTAGACTTCGAAGTCTACACTCCCCAAGGTTTGAGAGAGGTGTGTCCATTCAACATAGCTAAGTGAGAGTGACACGTATTATTGAGTGTCGCGAGGAAGCAGTGTGATTCACACTCAATCCAGTGCAATTGGGAGTAACGTCCTGGCAGCGGACATTACTCGGTGACGCCAGCCGCCGATGGGCGTGGCGCAGTCTGACGTATGCCTCACAATCAGAATATTTAGCACGTCTCAGCAATGAGCAATGCCACCGATTTCGATTAGCTCGTCGAATTAGGTACATGGAATAGTAATATATAGTATCTAATTGACGAACAGCAATGTGATCTTAAATCCATTTGCGTTATCGTTTTCATCAAATTGTCAAGATTTTAAGATGGGCACAATAGTGCTGGCGAAGTAGGTAGCTAAATTCTGTTAACACATATCACAATTTTGATATAAATACCCAAGGGTCTGCTTCTGAAAGGAAGGCTCGGCTCTGGTTTGAAGGGCAACGAAGGAAGGGTGTGGGTTTTTTAGTTACCAAAAGTCCGACACTGTCTCCTGCTCCGCCCAAGGGTCGGAGATGTCATTTGGATGATTTTTACTCACCGAAAATAAAAATAAAATATATAAGTACTTCATACTTTTTGATTTGAATAGTATTAAGTTAAATAAAGTAGGTAATTCTGCTGTTGTTAGATCATCAGTAAGCCGAAAGCTCTACCTAAAACACAGAATAAACCATAGGCAAGTAGTCGAATGATCACAAATATTGACCAAACAGTTATTGCTCCAACTATCACGCTTTCAGCTCCGGGGCACGTTCAAGATCACAACCCCGCCACTCTTGTTTGGATACGAAACCCTCCAAACGAAGGAGTCAACATCGCTAATCCCAGAAATAACCCAGCTCATGAAGAAAGACACCGCTTTTATAACATTGGAAATAACTACCAACCTTTCGCATTTGGGAGGATTACACGCTTACAACCAGCCGTTACCAAGCTCAATAGAAGATGATTATTTGATCAAACATTTGAACAATTTCGTAACAGAATACACAAATGAATTTCCGATGAGGAATATTTCGTTGACTTTTATAGATAGCGCGGGTATGAACAAGTGTGTTACGCAGTTTTTGCAACCGATCCCGTTGCCTGAGAGGGACTTTATTCCGAAGAATCCGAGGGGGGACTCAGCTATTTCGAAATCTTCTGGGTTTTCGAAGAGCTCGTCTTCCAGTGGAAGACGAAGAGAGCTAGATGTGGATGGAGTGGGTCAGGAAGAGAGGGAGTCGATCTACAGTGCGAGGGAAGGTGATAATCTGGCTAAGATGATGAATGCGTGCTTGCGATATGTTTCACTGATTCCTAGTTATGAAGTGACGGAATCGCACGCTGTTACACTATTGGGACTCGTTAGTATTACTACCAAACTTGCTCTTTACTCTGTTCAATAATGAGTCCATGTAACATTTTAGTTTTATTTCCCCACAGGAACTGCTAAAAGTCCTACACGGCTCGCCTCTAGACCACACAATCCTTCTTGCCAGCTACTTCATTTACTTAGGCATCAAATGCTGGGTAGCCATCGGCTTGGGGCTCCCCCGAGGTCACAGTAGCTTCGTCCTAATAAAATACGACCTGACTACTCGCAGGCTAGTCCTAAAGAATGACCAGCTGTTCAGGAGTCGAGGGTTCTTGAACAAAAGCGATGGATATACTTGGTATGTATGTGATGCAAGCAGCGGAGCGAGATATGAGCTCAGAGACGTGGGATGCCCTTTGAAGACTGTCGATTACGTGTTTGATAATGAAAATGTAAGTAAAACGAAACGAAAATTGGTACCTTAAAGATGTATTTGACATGATTAGAGAACCTCTTTTTTCAGATTTGGGTCAACGTGCAAGCGTCCCAAGATTGTGAGAATATGGCGTTTGATTTCACCAGGTCTTCGGACTGGCAAGCTGTAAGTTTACCATTGGCATATTTGAGGATACGTCAAACCTAGCCTAGCTAACTGGTAAAGTCAATCTTTTAAAGTTAGGCATTTAGTTTACAGGAACAGAAACCTTTTTTATGGGTAAGACAGATCCTTACAATTGTTAAAACCGTCCAGCAGGTCGGACAAAGAAATAACAGTTTTAAGAGGTTGCTGAAAACACTAGTTACAAGGTTCACCTATCTCTCGGCAGGTGTTCGACAAAACCGTCTTTGTAATGAAGCAGCCAGTGGTGACTGACAACACACTGTATTCTCCACCTCCTAACGTGGAGGGTCTCAGGGTGGCTCTTGAGAATAAGATCAAGACCAAGGTCCAGAAGTGGCGATCCCACATGAAGACTATTTGGAATAGGTAATTATGTACCTACCCACTGCAGAATAAAGAGCTGGAAATGATGATAAAATATTGAAGGGTACTTACTAACCAGCTTGATGGCAATCAGCTGCCAACCTTTATCCCCCGAGGTTCACTTTGTTGAAAGGCTGTTGGAATGTCCTGTTCAGTTCTTATTAGATGCAAGGTTTAGAATAATGAGATGAATGTCGAGTTTTGTATTTTCTGAAATGATTAAGTAATGAGTTAATAACATACGACTTTGCCGTATTCTAGTACCTACTTTGCTTCACTAGCGTAGATGTAACTTTTACAAACACGACAGTACGAAGAAGTGTAAGACATAGTAGGAGGTAGCTGATCCAAAATATACTTCAATGATAATAAAGTCAGTTTCTAATGTCAGGTATTGCAGTACGCTATTACGTGACATGTTGCTACAATGGGAGTATTGGGTGTTCCATCCAACAGGACCCAAGCCAAGCTTCAATCAGAAACTGAAACATTTGATGGTCACCTTCAAGGTTAGTGACCGTTCTGAAGAATATGTTTCGATATGTAATTTTGACAAAAAAATAAAACTTTATTTTCTTTATAGATTTATGGCTTTCCTCTAAACATGTCATACGTGAACACGAAGTCCGTGATATCGAGCGTGAAGTCCACCGGGCTGCACTTGTGCGACGACCCTACTGCGGAGTTGGCGCTCGGCGTCGAGGTGTGCGCCTACCCGAACAACGTCATCAGCGTCTGGGTGTTCCTCGCCACTATCGCTAGGATGTGATGTTCCGTTGCGGTTCCAACTAAACACCGTGCGCGAACACTGTGTTTTGTACATTATTTGTGTCAATACACGATGACGTACACATTTTGGCTTCCGACTATTTGAATAGGATTACAAAATACGTCAAACAGTTTTTGCTGTAGTCTAAAAGCAGAGCATTCTGCGCCGCTTCGCAAGGTAAATATTTGGGTAGCCACCGTCCACCAAACAAAAACTTTACAGAAGAGCAATATAAAATGTTTATTTTAAAACTCATTTCATCAGGACTAATAAAAACGCAGATTAATTTAAATAAAAAATAGAGCTTGTATGTCTTTTCGTTTTAATGCTAACAAAATAAAATTAACATTTATTCCATTGTAGTATAAAAATATACGTAAAAATAGAAAAAAGGAGATGTTATACGTGTGGCGTCTGCGTCGTTATGAGCCCAACGCTCGGGGGCGCGCGCGCTGCGGCGCTCGATTCAGTTCCGGGCTGACTTAACCTAGGGCGGCGCGGCGGGCTTAGCTGCCGGGGTCGTCGGGCTTGTTCTGTTTGGAGCGGCGCAGCTGCTGGATGTAGTGGCGCTGGATGGGCTTGTGCAGCGCCAGCTGCGCCAGCGCGTCGTCGATGCTGAACCACTGCCGCTTGCGCCCCATCAGCCTCGAGTCCTCCCACTCCGCGAGCTCTTGCGTCACCGTCATCACATACACTTCTGTTCGGTGTTTGTGCTCTCGGTTCTGGAATCAAATACAAACACTTACAAATGTGTTCATACCACATTTGAGGTTTCGCGGACGACTTACAAACAGGTCAGAGGATCGACACAACTGTAGCAATCTTGGCAATACATGTCATTGAATCTAAACGAGACATTTATTCGCCCATTTGCATTGTGTGTTAGGTTCAAAGAGTTTATAAAGATAACCGACTTTTATGGTCGATTTTAGTGTACAAAGAGTTGACCACGACCGCAAAACATGATACCCCACAAGTCAGGCAGGCGGCCGCCGGCCCCGGCAGTATTTGACATAGGCCCAGTAATGTAACTCTACACACAGGTAGCTTTACACAGCGATTGTCGGGGATCAAATGACGTCACCGCGCTTGTTATTTTTTTCCACAGTAATGAAACCTGTTTGAAACCTAATAACGCTACAAAAACAGAAGCACTGTAAAAAGTAGTTCAGTTAGTCTTGAATTAAATCTAGTTTGTAAACAATAGAAGTGAGCCATATAACGTAAATTCCAATCAAGCAAACTCGATTTATTTTATGACAAAGTAATTGCTTACGTAATTAACGAGGTTAGTTAACGTTTGATAAATAAGTCAGGAGTTCACTCTGATGAGCTAAATCATAAGCGTTATTATGTAAATAATATGTGTTTAATCCGATCGGTATGAAGGGAATGTTTTTCTTATAGGCACTTGGGTAGGTATTTATTAGCTGTTACCGGCTGCGGATTGAATGCCTCGACTGATTAGCGTAAATAGGTTATCGTTAGATTGGTCCTGTAATACCGGTTGTTGCCGTCGGCCCCCGCACCTGTTGTCTGAAATACCTGTTGCCTGGTTCGGAATTTATTTCAAACGGTAAATAAACATGTAAATACGTTTAAGCTTTCAGAAGGTTTTCGACAGGTGTTGAAGCAGATATACATATCTGCGGGAATTCTATATTCAAAGGATAAAATTCGTAAAACTTCAGCATTGTTGCACATATTGTCTTTGGGACATTAATTATTTTACTGAAAGCCTATCTGTAATTGGAACATTTTAGCGTGAATGTTTATGTTTTGTGTTTAATTTCCGTAATGATTCGAAGAAAAATAAACAGCAGTTTTTTGCATAGCCAGCTTTGATCACAAGCAATTTTGAAACAAGGAGGACATTATGCTTTCTGGATCGTTAGTCGTGTTTCATAGCATTGTGTAGGCTTCATAAATGACTATGTAGCTAGAGAAACAATGTAAAGCGCAATATGTTGTTAAATTGAAATTTCCGGCAATGATTAACGTCCGTATGGTTTCCCGGACATGAAATAACAGGTGTAAATGGAGACATTCCTGAGGATGGCCTAGCGTCACGCGCATGCAATCAACTAGGTATCTGCGGCCATCAAAATTTTGTTCCAAGAATGGTTAGATCGATAGAGTTTTCTAACATTCTATGATTCGTTAAAAGAAGTTTCAAAAAACACCTGAATTTTTTTTTTATTATCTTGGTTTTTCGTGCACCGTTTGGCTTTGGTGAGTCAGATATCCTTGAAATACATTCAGTCGATTTAGAGAGGGAACTTAAAATAAATACGGACCGATTATGACAAATTCTAGGTCAAAAATATACTTGATAGTAAAGTACAGATTTTATCGTTTTGTTTAGAATTAATCATTTGCTTCCGTGCCTTATTTTATGTTAAGTATGGCATAACTTTCAAACTTTTACTCGAGAACCTTGGCATTTTGTATGATTTGTCAGGAATCGTCTATCCTATAGTTCAGTCGAAAAGTTACTCTGCGGTCTATTATTGTTACAATAACTCGTTGTTTTAAAGCTCACTAATTTCCTATGAATTCGCCATAATATTTCCTTATAAAACAGTTGGATCGCTTCGCCGAACGGTTTGTTACATAGTAGGTAAAACTAATTTTAGATAGGGTAAACAGTAGCTTGTTTACTTTCTGTTATGATTGAAGCGTTGTTATTTAGTGTTATATAAATTGCACGTTACACTACAAATTGACCTAATGATTCTTTACTGGTTGAGAAGTGTAGCAGTTTATTAGTGGCTTCTGCAGTCTTATTGAAGAAAGGTCATATTTGACACCTTCCGAAGCAATAAAGGTATCGGTCCCACGGGCCTGCAGCTATCTAGGTCAAAGGATATCTATTTTATATCCCAAGTGACTAACTTATTGATTTTAGGCTCTTCAGAAAGGGCGAAAATTGGGATGTGTGCGTACGGGTCATATTTTAGAAGCCATCATGTGGTACTAAAACTGTCGTTGGAGTGCGTTGTGTACGTTGTTCAATCTGCGTGTTTATTTAACGATTCCTCTATTTACGAAGTAGGCGCCTTACGCCTACGTCGTAAAGTACAACAAAATTTGATTGGTGTTTTGCCTAAATTGTTGCTCTTTCTATCGAAATTTAGTGGAAAACCTTTGAACACAGCAAACAGGACCGTTTATGGGGCGAAAAAATGCTTATTTGTGTAGGTGCTCGCCCTCGCGCTTCTGGGGCTATCTATGCAGGTAGAGTGCTTGTCCCCGGTATCAAAGCTCAAAAGTAGTATTGGATCTGCACTTGTACATAAATGACCTTTTACATAAATTTTGGTTGGTTGGCGTTTTGTAACAACTTTAGTCTAACTTGGAGTTTTCAAGGCTTCGTAGCTAAATGGGTGACTCTTTTTATTGTGTTGTATTGTATGAGTATGTCGGATTGGTGTTCGCAACTCCATGTCTAAAGCTCGTTTTTTTGCGTACTAGTGGGAAAAATGTGTCATTGGATTTATCTCAGCTCCTCACGGAAGGCTAGTAGCGCCTTGATGTTACTGACCATTTCGCAGATTGTACCTGGGTTCTCGAAGTATTTTGCTCTGTATCGAGCAACCACTGGGTAGCTTAGAAGTCGTTATTTGCATATATTATAATGCTAAGTGACATAAATATATTCTTTTTTACCCGTGAGAACCCAATTTCTTACAATTGTTATCCATTTGTTATAACTGTTGGTTCTCCCATGATTAAATAAATATGTCCTATTCCCCGTCTGTCTGTTTATCTGCTGACTACCGCATCCGCTAAACCGCAACGGATTTTGATGCGGTTTTTACTAAATTAAATAAATAAGGTTTGTGCGTATAATTGAGCAAAGCCAGAGCGAGTTACTAGTGCAGCATAAAACTGTAAACGTGATAATAGATCGATTTTGAGTAAGGCTAAGTGTCTACATAAGAGGAAAGTATGTACATAAGTCTAATCCACAAATATATATGTAACAACGTATGTCACGAATGTATGTGGCAGTGTAGGTAGAGGACGGCCTAATAGTAGGCCTGGGTCGTATCGCTTTTTCTGAGTATCGTATCTGAATCAGATTTCGAGTTTCAATATCAGATTTCGAAACTATATATTTCAATATCTAGATATTGTGCATACGCGTTCAATTTTCAAACCTAATCCGATACGGTGTTTTTGGGTTGCGACGAAATTCGATGAAAATCGGTATGTAGGATATCTAGATATTGTGCGTACGCATTTTTTATGTAGACATATATTTTCAAACCTGATCCGATACCGCGTCGTTGAGATTCAATGCGACGATGTTGGACTTATGGATGAGAATCAGTTCTGTCTGTAGGTTTGTTTATTATAAATAGGAACTTAAGTTTCTCTGATCCTGCAAGGTTGGGTTTGGGTTTAGATAATATGCCTTCTCGGTGTTGATCGTGGTGAGATTGATACATTGTCGTATTACTTATTTAATTTTTATTTCATATTTGTGAGAATTTAGGTACCTAGGTACCTACAACACTAAAAACAAAAAATTCCATTACTTACTGGGCTTAGGACTGGCTACATTATTTAATAGAAATAAATTGATATACTTAACCTAAACTATACTTTAAATTAATAACTTTAAGATTGGAACTAACTCATTAAAAATAGTCCATAAAATATGATGAATAGGTTCAAAATCATAATATAATTATTTTTACTGTAAGTACAACTTGCAACTAAAATAACATTGCCATACCCATACCGCCCTAACTATTGCAAATTGATATCGCTCGCGCTCTTTCGCACGCGCCACTTGGGCCGAAATCTGATGTAGAGCGATATCGGGTACTGCGCGACCGACCGGTGTGAATATCAGATTTTGTAATATATAGTTTTCGGACGTGCCAGCGGTTTTTAGATATTTGTACCGGTATTGTCATAGACGCGATGCGAGTGCTCGGGTGGTACGTCAATATCTAGATATTGAAATATATAGTTTTCAAATACGTCAGTAAGCGGTTTTTAGATATTGTACCGATATATAGATTTCGTAACTATATACAATTTGTATCGCCCAGTCCTACCTAATAGGCACACGATCGAGTCGTGACCTAGTGCTTATTTATTATAAGTTAGAGAATAAGTAGAGGAACATTAAAACAGTTTTATTTGGAATTCAGTACCTACAATTAAAGAAATTTATGAAAGTTTTTTTTGTTAACTATTTGCTATTAGTGCTTTTTATTTATGTACGTTTCACTATGCCTAGGTATCGAGCAGGCAATACAATAAAATTACCATATTTGGAAGTAGGACATAAAATCGGCGACAACATAATTCATAGGTATCATAAATATCCATCTAAATAATGAGTTTTGGCCGAAGTAGGTTTGTTCAAACATTCGGCATTTCGTGCCACCCTCACATGACTTAGATACAAGCTTTTTCTTTGGCTCTGCTCCTAATAGCCTATTGTGTAATAGTCTGTTTATAAACAGAAACAATAATTACTCTGAAATAAATTCATGACATCTTTATCTATTGTTATTCTGCAATTTTTATTAGGTGTGTTCACAGACATTTTCTAGTAGATATATTCACACACTTTTCAACAAAATACTAGAGAATATCTAACAACAAAAGCAGGATTTATTAGTATCTCTTGAGCAATTCTTTATTCAAAATACCGTCAGATTCCAAATATCTATGGTCTTCATATGAGCCGTCTGGGCATTTTCATTTTTAAGGGTACCCTGATAAATTAAAAATGTCACCAAACTGACGTCAAATTCTGATAAAACGTAATGTGTTAAAAAAATGTTAAGATAAATACACCGTGTTTGATATCATTTGAAAGGCCTTCACTTGTACTTATAAAAAAATATAATCAAAATTCAATGGGGCGCCCTCTAGTGGACAAAAAGTTTTGTGTTAAAAAAAAAGATAAGTACGTCGTGTTTGGCATCATTTGAAAGGGCTTCACGTAAATAGTCTAAAAGCACAGTGATTTACACCAAAATTGTTTTTTGAAACAAGTTTTTCAGGATTAACAAAAAGAAAAGCCGTAGTCACACGATATGGGTACAGTAACACTTTAATCCTGAAAAACTTGTTTCATACTTTTTCAGCGTCGTTTGTTTTTTGTCGTAGTCGGGTTTTATGTAATAAATAAAGGATGGAAAATGTATTAACAAAAAATAACATCACTAAACTGACTAAAAGTGGAGACAGTTGCCAACACAAAAAAAAAACCACCTTTTCACTTGAAGCAACACTTTAAAATTGACATTTTAAAAAGCCGGCTGTAATAATCTTCACCAATATGAGTTGCATTTGTGATTATTTTGAACAACTGGAACTGTCACCAAGCTGACATGACCAACTGGCTTCAGTTTAGAATATTTAATTAAAAATTAGATTTGGCCTATGTTATTAGAGTTTATTGTACACATTTAATTAATAATGTGACGACAAAAACAACACAGTGTGGTTGCGCCAAAACTTTGAGTGTCTTCTTGTATAGGTCTTTATTAATTATAACATTTATAACCAATTTAATGTTGGCAACAGGTGGGACATGCCAGAAACATTTAAAATAGGTACTCATAAATTATTTTTTTTAGCAAGATTGCACAGATGAATTTGATGAATCCAAAAATTAGACAATAATTATGTCCATTATTCATCTCGATTATTGTGCGTACTTCCAAGGAGTGGAATTCCCTGCTGGAGTCTGTGTTTCCTAATAGCTACAACTTAGGTTTCTTTAAGTCAAGAGTGAATAGGTTACTTCTAGGCAACACAGTGTGTTATTTTGACTCTGATGTGATCACTCTGTTTTATTTCTACACCCTTATTTTACCCTTTACATCAAATTAAGGATTAGAGTAAAACTCCCATACTTTTATTTAGCATAGTTTTAGAGAAATTATATATAGTATTAGCATTGTTTTAAAGAAATTTGACTGGCCTGTTGGTGTAGTGGTTAGTGACCCTGACTGCTGTGCTAGAGTTCGTGGGTTCGATTCCCACCCAGGACAAATGTTTGTGTGATGAGCGTAATCATTTCTTCCGTGTCTGGGTGTAATTTATCTATAATATGTATGTATTTAGAAATATATAAGTATGTTTATTAGTTGTCTAGTACCCATAACACAAGCTCTGCTTAGCTTGGGACTAGACGGCGTTGTGTAATAGTTGCGGAATATTATATTATTATATTAATTTAAAAACTCGAGAAGAATTCCAAAACTTAGAAACGCTATAAATCCAAAATTTTACGAGATTAGCATTTCAAATAGGGTATTATAGGTACATCTATTCTAAATAAGCTGAACAAAAAAATAAACTCTAACATTGCAGTACTTCAGAAAAAAAATATTTATACTAATTATGATTATGTTTGTAATGATTTTAAATGATAGATTAAGTTTTGATTTACAATATAAAAAATAATCTTGGAATTTTTGACAGTACTTTAGGAAATATAACAACAAATAGGATATTCGGAGGTCATTGACCTAACTTTCAATAATTTTTATCTTGGAAATAAAACAAATTATGAAGTTTTGTTGAATTGTTGTATGTTTTTATTTGTAACTAGCTGTGCCCGCGACTTCGTTCGCATGGACTACAAGATTTTGAATTTATTTTTTCTAAAATAAATTTAGCTTATGTCACTCCTTACTACAACAGCTACCTGCCAAAAAAAGCCCCTTCATAATTGGTCCAGGCATTTCAGAGATTAGCCCGGATAAACAGAAAGACAAAATTTGTAAAAAAATATATTTTGGTGTATGTACTGCATATATTATATTCATATGCATGTAGTAAAAAGCAATTATTTCAATATTACAAACAGACACTCCAATTTTATTTATATGTATAGATGATGATGAGTAAACTCAAAAGCTACCTATTTTTTCCAATAGGACGCTACTTTTAACTGAGTGACAGGAACATAGGCAGAAGTTAGTTAAAACTAAACTTTAAGAATACCTTACTGCCCCTGATAATTAAAAAGATGTATCTAACAAAAAGTAAAAACGGAGAAAAAATGTTTTAATGAATGAAACGGGAAATTGTTTGCTGTCTTTGAGTAAATTTAAATATTTACATATTAAAAGTTGTAAATAAAGCCGAATATAATGAGCTTTAACTTGGTTTGATAATAATATGAAACTCAAATCAAATCTGAAAAAATAATATTAGATGCGTCTTTTTTACTAACGGGGGCAGCCTATTCCTAAAATAGGAATTTAGAAATTATCAACAAGCAATCAATCAATAGGTCAATTTATGTTTGTTTATTATATTTGTAATAATAATTATGAGGAAGGAAATAAGATTCGGAGCTAATTAAAATGATAGTAGTAACAAGCTATTTCGTGATCTGTTTTACAATATATGATCCAACACTGAATATCCAAACAAAACTATGTTGAAAATATTGGACTATGGACTGTGCGTAAAATTGATATGTCAACATAATTTACCTATATATTCATTACCATTTAATTTATAACTTTTATGACTCATTCAACTGTGCCATCACATAAACATAATTGAATATGTTTATATAGATCAGGTTCTGTCACTTTTGATAACACATGTGATGAACTAGGAAATTGACCTTTCATGTGATTGCCATATGTTTCAATGTTGTGTCATAATGATAAAGAATATCTACTTAATCGCTAACTACAGTCCCAGCTATGATCATGTGCTTATAATAACACTGTCATCAGGCTCCTAGTGATAGCTTGACACTTTCTGTCTAACCTACGACACATTTCCATGTTTACATGCATGCTCACCTCGAATACCCCGAGACACCTGCCCAGCTTGCCGATGACGCCAGCTTCTTCGAGCACCTCGCGCATAGCGGTCACCGAGGGCTCTTCTTCGGGCTCGACGCCGCCGCCGGGCACTATCCAGTTGTCGGGACGTCGCGAAGACGTCACCAGGAGCACCTACACAACACAACAGCAAACACACGAACTTTACAACCTCTTCACGTCTCAAACAGCACCGAAATAACAGAAATACAACGCTAACCTCTGTTTCGGCGTCAGAACGAACGCAGATACACGCCGCACGACGTCTAAATCCCTCGTCGTCATAAATCCGAATCGAATTAGGCTTCTCCTTCACCATTTTTACATTAAACACGTAAACACGAACTAAACAGACGATCACAAACGAAAAGCTGACATCAAATATAAAGAAAAACTATGAACTGAACGTAATTTTTTAATGATCAACAAACGCCATAACCGAAGTATCCTATGTTGAACGTATCCATTTTCTACTAATAAAGTTACACAACGTACATGTAAAATGAAACTATAATAACAATAACGCTACAATTAGAGCAATATTTCAGCTACAACTAGCTTTTGATCGCGTATTTCAAGCCCATGTTGAATGGTGCCTGACGTATTCTTTCTTTGCGAAAATCGAAATAGGTTTTGGAAAGCAATAGGGAGTCTATCAGCTGACAGCCGGAAGTCGGAAACGGTATTGCCCTTTAATTAGATTTATTTCTATATATTGTTAGGTTTTGTATTCCAAGGTTAGCGACTAATACTAAAATATAGAATACTAAAATCGATTTTTTATAATATTATTTAATACGTCAAGTGCTCAGATTTTTTCCAAATCGAAGTTGATCTGAAGGTCAAAAAAGGTCTCGACTTGCTCAATATACTTAGAGGTGGGTGACAATATAACAAAGGCAAAAACTAAAAATAACGTTTCAGAAACTTTTTAATTTGCATAAAATGTATCGTACGCTGAGTTAGATTTTAGTGTGTGTGGTCACCACACCACACTGTGGTGTAATTGTATGCTCGATTTGACAATAGTTTAGAAAGTATCGACAATCAATTCAATGAGGCGAGTACGAGTGTTGTGCGATGCTTTACGCACTTCACTAGTAGTAATGACTTTTGTTTGAGCTTGTTGACAGTTATTTATTTAAAATTAATTTTGCTTTTTAGTTTCAGGTATTTATTTATTATGGGTAAGATCTTTTAAAATTATACTATGTTTTCAATGATATTGCCATTCATTAAGTGTTTGAGTAAACTTCTGTCGTTCTGAAGAAGCAAGTAATAGTATTACAACGTAAAATTTAATGGTCACTGATTGATTTGAATTTGTATAGTGTAACTTCCAATAAATTGCAGAGGAAAGCTTCGACTTCGGGAAGCTGCTGAAGAACCACGAGAAGAAGCATAAGAGCAAGCCCATACAGTTTGGGAGCGTAGCAGGCGGGGTGTGTTTCTAGTATTTATAATAAAAAATCATAAAGTTTAGTTATCATCATGCATGAGGTAGAATCCTCCCGTCATGTAGGTATATCAGGGTGCATTTATATCGCTGTACTTTGCTTGTAATGCTAGTGTACCTTATAGAAAATAATCTGCTGTTTTTTTATGCTTGTTTTGTTTGTTCTTTTTGAGTTGACTATGACATGCATCCTTTTATAACATCTTCATTCCTCTTATTTTTTCTGTAACATATTACATAACATTGCAGCAAAGTGCACTATATGAATGCACCATTTTTCGTGAAATAAGATGATACTTACAACCAATTCATCAGAATAACTTTGGGTTTCAGGTCCAAAAGAGGTTAGAGAAGAACTTAAAGTACAGGAAGAGCAGCCGATTGTCATTCTTTGACAATTTGAGGAACTTGTCAAAATGCGACAGTCCAGCTCCTGTAGTCAATCCTGTGCTGTCCAAGGTGGAGCACAGGAGGCAGCAACTGGAGAAATGGAAGGAGGAAAAAGAGAAGAAGAAAAAGGAAGCCGCTTCCAAGAAAAAGAAACCTTTTGTAGCAGGAGTGCCACATGCACCACTCAAGTTTGTGCCCCCCCCTCCTCCAAAGCCCATGCCAAGCACTTCTGGAAGGGTGACACGGTCCCAGTCCGCTAAAACTACAACCAGTGTCAAACCTAAGGAAACTAAAGTGAAACATGCACACTCACAGTCATTTGCACCCAAAAATGCATCATTTAGACCACCAGAAATCAAAACATTGACAAAACTGCCCAAGTTGGCACCATCAAAGAATAAACAGACTAAGAAACACAATATAACATTTGACCCCGTGTTGCCAACCACTCACAAAGAATCCAGCAAGCAGACAAAATCTAAGGCTGTCAAACCAGCCGCCACAGATACAAAACCTGTGCGCAAGCAAACTGAGAGACAAACCAAAGGCAAAGTAAGCAAACCTCTGCCTAAAATAAGTAGAGTGTCAATTACTCCACTACAGAGTAGTTCTTCTAGTGAAATAGAGCAGAATAAGGAATTCTCACCAATATTGACGAGTAAGACCTTGAGAAAATCTTTACCACCGCAAAATTCACCCAGAATAACTACCAAGACACCAAGGAAATCCATTCAAAAGGTCACACCTAATAGACCTGTGCCGAGGAGTGAGTCGAGTTCTGAAGAACGACTGCGGTCTCCCAAGTCCTCAGATGATTTTGCTCTGACTCCTGAACAGATAGCAGAGGAAGCAAAGAACATAAGTCCTTGTGTCACTATGTCTCGAGGCAAGGAGAACGCAAGGAAGGAGATGAAGAAGAAACTTGATGAGGGTATGTATTTGTTCCCATTGATGTTATGGGCAACAAGTTTGGCCTTTTGATTGACAGCATATAAGCATGATCAGCTTACAATGTATCCACTACTGGGCGTCAATTGCTGGGTTATTATCCACCATATGAGCCCAGTGGGGGCTCATGAATATAATAATTGATAAAGAACAATTAACAGCATGGCTGATGCAATAATATTTGTATCGCCTAAAGTTTTCTGTGATGTCTTGTGTATGTAAATTCCATGTTGTGATGGCTGCCCACTACTACAGGAGTAATTCATAGTGTGGGACGACATTTATTATAATTTATGTAACATGTTTCCTTAATCTTTCAGAAACCTTTCAACATACAGTTTTGTCTTGTAACTGGCCATTTATATCCTTCATTTCCTATGGTTTCTAAGAAGAATAATAATAATGTTTATGACACAGGTCTGCTGGACGAGGACGCCAGCAATATAGACAGTGTGGACCACTTCAGGCGACAGCTGGCCTCGGAGATCAAACGCATGACTGAGATGTGTGAAACCTGGGACAAAATATTGGGGCAGACTGTGCTGTCCGATTTTGTGCAGGTAAACTAACTTATTGATATTCTTGTTTTGAGTTGGTTGTGTCAGATATTATCTGTAACACTGTTGGCTCTGAGCTTACGGACATAAAAGCAGTGTGCACGTAAATCTACACACAACCCAGACAAACTTGTCTTGGTAAGGTAGAACAATTGTACAAGATGTAGTGAAAATAGACTGATCTCAAACATGTGGTTTTCCAGGAAGAAGTCCTATCAGCAGTAGGGCAAGCTCGGCTGCTGATGTCGCAGAAGCTTCAGCAGTTCGCGTCGCTGGTGGAGCGCTGCGCGCGGCCCGAGCCCGGCAGCGCGCTCATCACGCCGGCCGACCTGCACGGCTTCTGGGACATGGTGTTCATGCAGGTATCTACAACAGTATTATCAGCAGTAGGATAAGGATGAGTCACTATTTTCTTAATGCGAATTTACTACAATTTACAGAATGTTTGTTTGTCAAGTGTGTTGCATCAAATTGAATTTGATACAAGTCTTGTTTCTTTGCAACAAAGTCTACACAATTTTCTTGCTCCATAGGTAGAAAACGTGGACATGAGGTTCAAGAAATTGGAAGAATTGCGCCTGCGCGGCTGGGTGGAGGAGAAACCGGCAGAGATCAAGAAGAAAGTGATCAAGCCTACAGTGAATGTGAAAAAAGCTGCCAAGCCGACCGGCGGTCCTAGCCGATTGAGAGATATGATTGCTGGTGAGAATTACGAATATAGCTATTTAAGTAAATACTTCAGTATTTTGTTTAGTCAGTCAGGAGACTGATGTTTCTCAGTTTGGGTTGTGGATGAGTTGGAGTTGGAGTCTGGCTATGTAGAATACTGGTTACAGGGGAAGCCAATTTCAAACAAACATTACATTCGATAAATCGTGATGATTTGTCATATCACTATAAGACCGCCGCTGTGCACATAGGTTTAAGTTTCTGTGGAATTGTTACTATTTTGGTGTACAATAAAGTTTATTCTATTCTATTCTATCACTGTACTACAGAGGCGCTTTTACACAAGTAGAATTTTTTTACCGTGTTGGGAGTAAAGAATGTCTTTGCAAGACTTAGACGATTATTAATCATTATGTAACCGAGTAAAGCATGGTAAAACAACGAAGTGGATAGTCTGCCTGTCTGCCAATTGAACGAGTCATAATCAACCTTTAATATTTCCACTACTGGTTCCAAGATCTCTGCTGTATTTAACTGAAAGTCACTAAATTGAATTCCATTGTATGTTCCTTCTAGCTGCGAGAAAAGCAAACAAGGAGCAACAAACTACCATGGCCACCCTGCAGCCTCCTGCCGGTGACAGCAAGACTTTCGAGGCAGGGTTCTTCAGCGTGAGCTCTCCCGTGCGCTCGCCTGCCAGCACACAGCAGTCTCCTGCGCGCACGCCGGGCAGCAAGAGCAGTCTGTTGAAGGCCGTGCTGTCCAGTGAGGCTAAGAAAGCATCGGCCAGCAAGGTATGCAGACAACATTTTCAGAGATTTGCTTTTAAATATGTAATTTAAACCTTTTTTTCTGTACGCCAAATCTGGCAAATACTGGATGGAGATTAACGCCTTTAGTGTGTTGTTAATAAGTTTATAAATTCTTAAATAAACGTAAAAAAATTAACTGTAAAAATGCTAAAATATGCGATATTTTGGCCGTTCGAAGCTCAGATGTAATTTTAGAATGTAATTTTGAAAAAACGCCCTGAATTCTATTTCAGAATTCGACATCGTTTGCCATGCTGCGTGCGTCTGTTTTCGGCAAAAATGTGGAGTGTGACGGATTCTCACTCCTACCGGTAAGTGGAATCAGTAAATTAGGGCATTATTTAACACAACCTATCATTAGATGATTATCTTTATTAAAACCAAAATTTTTCACAGCAAACTCCAGTGCCGATGACTCCGATAAATCTATACGCGACTCCAGGACGAAGCATACTCAAGGGAACAAACACCGAGAAGAAATCCACCAGAAAGTCAATTAAAATGGTTCTTTTCAACCGATCAGACGCCGACATACAAGACGTATCCTACCGCACAGCAAACAGTGAAGTCAATGAACAGAAAACAGAGGAGCCACAAACTGATAGTGGGATCTCTTCATTGGACTTCGAAAAGGTGGAAAATAAAGAAAATACCAGAAGAAAGTCTAAGTTAGTGAGACAAGATGCTGAAGATAGGTCTCCAGTGGTGACTAGGAGTCGACGCAAGAGTATGAACACGACGCAAGATGGCGACCATGACGCGGCCACTCCGAGGAGGTCCTCGCGCAAGAAGGTGCTGCAAGAGGCGGAGCACAATGTGTCCGAGGAGAAGACCAAACGGGCGACAAGAAGACGGAAGAGCGGAGTGCAAGCGTAGTACTCATATAAGGGGTACTTCAGTACTTTTTCACTACTACTTCAGTTCAGAATTACACTAAAAACTGTTGCCATTTGGAGTTTTCTTATTTTGATTGCATGGCTCTATGGATCACCAGGAGAATGCAGCCTAGCTATAAATGGCGTGAATGTATGTTGATACTGTTAGTTCTTACCCACGATTAGTTGATTAGAAAGGGATAGCGCTATCAACTTTGGATAGCTTTATCTCTCGTTTCACCTCAAAAAAATGAACCAATCTTGTGACATTTGTGCCTGAATTCATCAATGAACTTGAAAGTTTTGCTATGTCCGACCAATGTGGTTATATTGTTTGTAGCCTCAGTTCGTAAGGCGCTCCGATTGGCCAGCTCCAAGCTCTTAACCAATCAGAGAACCAAACGCGGTAAACGTTTCGTTGGGGTTAACGTAAAAACAACTGTCAATATACTCAAATAACATTACTTTATGAAAACCTTTTAGTACTATCTGTTCAACCGATTTTGACTTTTATTACGATGGAGGTATGACAAATGTCGGCTGCAGTAAATAGTTCGTATTGTAAACTTTTTGCATTTAATGCCAACCTTATGCCTGCGAAATAGAAGTTAAAATCGGTTGAACAGGTAGTAAAAAGGGTTTCTTTAAATTTCTATTCTTAACGCGAATAGGGTATAGGCGCCCAGATGTTTGTATGGGGTGAAACTAGATAAGTTGTGTTTGCCATAGTTACTATAGTTATTATTAGTTGTAATTAAAAATACCACTTAGCCTTAACAACTGTGTGGAGATGCTCATGAAGAGGCCAAAACTGTTATTTTATATTACTCGTACTTTAGGGTTTTCAAGATTCCATTGCGCAAATATGACACTTGTCATGAATTAAGAATTCTATTTTTTTTTTTTATAAAGATCTGATAAATAAATTGCATATGTAAGACTAACCAAAGGAATTTTAGCCATAATTACTTATAAATCACAATATTCCATTTTATAACCTATTTTATTGAAACAACTTCGATAATCATCATGTTCAGTTATTGTGGACTCTACGCCTTTTTAGTAAATATATTAGTATGAATGATAGTTATGTGAATTTAATTAATTTTATCGAACTAGTTTGTGTAGTTTTTTTTTTGAGAGACAGTCTTGGCGAATGAGACTAGTGCCTTTTAATAAGCAAGTATGTCTTTTTCTATGTATGTTTTCGTCTGCATTTTGTTGACTTTATTGCGGTAGCGTTAAAACTATATAACTAATAATCAAACTTTAAACTAAGATTTTTGGGGTCCATGATTCTGTCACCTTAAAATCACCATAATTCCGACTTGAGAGAGTGATGGAGCTATTCAGGTCGTATAGCATTATTCCTCTCTCATACCGGATTAATGATGATTTTAATACGTCATGGTAGGGTATCTGGGGCCTTACCATTATGCGTTAAAATGTTAGGCGAGCGAGCGAGAAAGAGGGACGGAGCTATACATCTTACATAGCTCCATCTCTTTAACAGTACAGTTTAGGTCGTCGAATGGATCGCGTCGCGTTAAGAGCTTGTGGTAGGACCACTAATCGCAAGGTTTATAAAATATCGTTTCTAAATGACATACTTGCACGAATGTCTTAGGGCTAACGCTGCGTTAAGCGGGAGGCCGCGCGTGTATCGTGTACGGTGGTCCCCGCAGCGGAAACCAGATTGTTACCTATGCACTGTCGCTAGTTCAACTTAAACGGTGTGCATGCAGTCGTGTCGATGGAGAACTTTAATGTGTTATTAGGACGTAGCAAGCTGTCCGTGACGGAGCACTTCTGTATGGGGCCGCGCGGGCGCCCGCGTAACGCAGCGATCGGCCTTAGGATACCAGTATTACAGTGCCTTGACAATGTTATTTATAAAGTTTGTGTTGAAACCAAGGCTGTCTCGGATTTAGTTATGTTATATTGGCTATGTTGTGTGTGTATGGTACGTCGTGATTATTGTACAATAATAGTAATTATACAAAAGTTTTAAATAAAATACTTGCGTTTTATTTCCGGTTTCTACCGTCTACAGTAGGTACTGGCTAATCGCACGTTTTACCAAATAAAAATCTGAAAAGTAGAACTTTATAAGGACTTTCTAGGAAAATCATTTTGAACTTAATGGAAAGAACAATTTTTGTACAAAAAAGACAAAAAGGTTGTACAAAATAATTTCTGGACTAAGTTTGTAATGTAATCGTATATGCAAGTATTTTTTTAAACTCATAAGTGGGTACCTACACTTATTGTGACGGACGGGAAACTACGGCACACTGAGCGTGGCCCGAAACGCTCTTGGCCGGTTTTTTTTTAATTGATCTACTGACAATATTGGGTACCTAATTGCAAGCTGCCGTGACTGCCTAATCACAATAAGTGCCCGAGCAGTGACTCCGAAGCCTATTCCTCGGTAACGGATAGGTCAGTTTGAAAAATATATCTGTAATATTATGTTTATTATAGATTCGTGAACAACGTTATCAACTATTGATTCATTGCAATTAATACTTTTCTCTAAAAAAAAATGTTTTGCAATTGAGTAACTTTTCCCTACTTCTTCGAAACAGAAACATTATGTACATACATTCAGTGGTTGTAGCTTCGGTCGAACCGAACGGCCATTACACAAAGTCCAGCTAAATCCAGCCGAGACCAGTAGTCTTGGCTGAAACCGAACCTTTGATCTATGATGAGATATTTTGCTCATGAGGCGCAATATTGTGATTAGCTAAGTTGAAACTCCAGGCTGCAGGAAAGACAGCAGGCCATGGTCACTGGGCTGGGTCGTCAGGATTTTAATACAATAAACAAAAACCATCGAAAAATGTCCTTTAAAAGAAATCAAGCACATCTGAGGCGAGAAATTAAAATTTTCGAGCTGCTTGTAGGACTCCTGCGTCCAATCCATCTATTGGGCCGAAAGTGTCCCTATGCCTACATTTCGGAGGACCTAAAAACGCCACTCACGCCGCTATACGTGGCAACCTACTGGGCCCAAAAAGTTTGAGGGAAACGAAAACTATAGATTCGAGAAGAACAAGAAAAATCTATCGGGCAGTTGCCCAAATCAGACAAAACATCCGTCTGGTCAGAGAATACTCCATTTTCAAAGGTTTACGGGACTTAACACCCTGTTCCGCATTCCTCCAAATCTCCGCGGACGGACACACACTGCATTCTTCACCACCAGAACCATCGTCATTCTGGCAACGTCGAAATCATAAAATTTAATTTTCAATTCAATTTTATAATTTCGCTCTAAATTAACCACTCAAGATGACTAACACAGGTTTTTTTTTAAGTCATCAAAATGACATCCCCTGTCCTTAGGCGGAGCTGGAGATAGTGTCAGACTTTTATAAAAAATCCACCTCGTTCCTTCGTCGCTTTTTATACCAGGATTTGACCCTGCTGGGCCTCTACAGTTGCTGACAACTCCTTGTGGCGCAGGGGAACAATGCGCGCCGTCGACGACTTGGGCTCGGTCCGGACGGTCGGACAGCAAGCTATCCATTGCCCGCGCCTACGGTGGCCGGAAGTCGGGATCGGAATCCCGGCGGCGGCTGGGGCGTGAGCGCCGTTGCCTGATGCGGTCGGCCTCCTCCTTTGCTAGCGACCGCCTGCCACTCTTCCTCTTTCCGGACCATAGCCTGTACAAAGGCCGGCGCGATGCTGCTCAAGCGGGGCACACCTGAACTGTGTGCTCCACCATGTGCTCCGGACGGTTCACACATTGGCGACACCCGGGCGTCACCTCCGCACGTACCTGCGTCAAGCGAAAGGTGAGGACATGAATAACATAGGTACCTATTTATTAAGATAGATATTATAAAGCTAGGTTACTTGTGGGTTATCGGTAGCTATATCTGAAAATACCTTTTGAAACCAAAGATCAACTTGCAAAGCTTTCGCAAAGCAGCAAATACATATCTACCAATATTACTTACGAGTATAAATGCGAAATAAACTGTCTATTTGTTATCTTAGCTTTACGTAACCGACAGATAGACTATTCTTTTTTAGCATGCAACATGTTGTATAAGCACGCCCGGAGTGCTTATCCAACATGTTCTTATGAGTTAATTTTCGACTTCCATGTAGCTGACGTCGCTGACAGAAGCTAGTACCAGATAAAAACACGCAGCTTAATCTGCACCAAAGCCTGGCTTACGTAAGCGACTCCGACGATCTAACGCTGGCTCGAGCCCCCAGCCGAAGCCCTGAGCCAAGTGGAGGACATAACTAACAGGAGTTATCCGCTGGCCCACTGCCGCCGCGCCACGCTACACTGACACATTAAGCACGGTGCCAACTCGTTATCGCGACGACACAAGTTCCGAATAAAACGTAAGTACATAGCATTAAGTTAGGAGACGGCTTTTGTCGCTGATTTGAATAGACTTAACTTGATTAACAGCGTCTTTGCTTGCTTTAGATCAGGGTAGTTGGAATGCTCGGGTGCTCTGATTTGATCATTTGAGATTGTTGAACGCCTTCGCATTTCCGGATAGCAAATGTAAGAATGGACGTTATTTGAATAAGAAACTGTCTATTAGTTATTTTTTTTTCTATATACTTATTTGTGAAGCTGTTTATAATTTAAGTACCTAATACTTGCCAAGTTACCTTCTGCCAACAGATTCACTCGCGTGAGAAATATTTTAGCCGGGAATTATCCCGTATTCCCAGAATAAATGTGACTTTAGGTAACAATATGTCTTCATGTCTTAAACCCAGGCCTCATGACACCTGGCCTTGGTCCTCATGACTTGTTCTACTCGTGTTCCAAGTGTCATTCAAATCCGTTCAGGTTTTAAGACATCTTAAATAATCTAACATAAAGGCAGTTAATTTCGCATTATTAGATATATCCAGCTATTCGTTGGTCGATACTACAATATATACATTCAGTCAAAAAAGTATCGGGAATGGATGATTTGTTTATGGTTCAAAATTCAAATTTTAGATTTTTTGTTGTTGCTAGATTGGCACAACTGTTTTCCATTTTGGCGCGGAGTTTGAGCTGCATCTGTTATTTGTATTAAATACAGTGCTGTTTTTATTAGTTATATCATATCTAGTGTGTATTGCGAATTTCATAATGGACAAAAACATCGAACAAAGAGTTTGTCTTAAATTTTGCATCGCCAATGGAATTTCGTGTTCGGAGTCACTGAAAATGTTACAGAAGGCTTACGGTGAATCGACTTTATCAAAAACACGTGTATGAGTGGTACAAAGCATTCAAAAGCGGTCGAGATGTGATGGAAGATTTGCCTCGCTCTTGTAGGCCATCAACCTCTGCAACTGAAGTTAACATCGCAAAAGTGAAAGAAAATAGTGACTGAAAATCCTCATTCAAGTTTGAGAGAGATAGCCGCCGAACTTTCTGTATCTCACGAGTCGATCCGTACCATTTTAACTAATCATTTTGGTATGGAACATGTTGCCGCTCGGCTAGTCCAATTTTCAACCGTACACTCGGAATAAGGTTCAGTTGAAAACCAGCGTCTGGCAACTACCAGTTGTCTGGCATTATTGCTGAACTGGACCTATTTGGAGCCGCCGTGAGACACACATTGTTAGTTGTCTCTTTTTTTAGAATAATTTATTAGTGTCTACATGTTGTTACTACATTGTGTGCATCTACGAGTATGTATGCCAAATAAAATATTTTTCTTTCTTTAGTCCCAATAGACCTGAATTATCTCTAAAAACTCAATCGCATGAGAGTCGCTGAGGACATGCTAGAACGAGTCAATTCCGACCCAACATTCATGAAATGCATTGTTACTGGCAACGAGACGTGGGTTTACGAGTTTGACATGCAAACAAGTCAACAAGCTTCGGAGTGGCGCCTTCCAACTGAACCAAAACCGAAAAAAATCACGCTAAAGTCGATCAAAAGTCAAAGTCATGTTGACTGTTTTCTTTGTCTATCGCGGTGATGTGCACTCGGAATTCTTACCGGAAGGTCAAACGGTCAATAAAGATTATTATTTGAGCGTTATGCGGCATTTAAAAGAAAAAATTGACGAAAAAGGCCAGATTTGTGGAAAGAAAATTCTTGGATTTTGCACCACGATAATGCGCCTTCGCACAAGGCCGTCATTGTGAACGAATTTTTGACCAAAACACTCAACAAATACCATCGAGCAGCCACCATATTCGCCAGATATGGCTCCGACTTCTATCTTTTTCCTAAACTCAAAATACCACTTCGTGGCACCCGTTTTCAATCTGTAGAAGACATAAAGGAGAATTCGCGCCGAGAACTAAACTCAATTTCGGAAACAGCGTTTAAAAAATGTTTTGATAATTGGATTATTCGTTGGCGTAAATGTATCGATTCTGAAGGGGCAGACTTTGAAGGTGATAAAATAAATTTAGATAAAAATTTTGTGTATTATATTGATCTTTTCCCGGTACTCTCTTGACAGAGTAGTAGGTATCTACTCCCTAGAGGTTTTGAATGAAGGGGTTTACGTCTGTTAAATGTTCCATACCTATCTTAATTTTAGCTTAACAACAAATCTACAAGATTAATTGATAGTCTTTAATCAGCACCGAACGTCCATTAGGCCAGCTTCATCTAAAGGAAAATCTCAAGCAATTTCCCGACACTTGACTTTTCAAGAGGCCCATAATTAAAAGGGACAATTAAAAATGGCAGTAAAGGTCGCTATAATAATAACAATTAAACGAGTTTTCCGTTGTTAAACTGGAGATAACAATGGGTCAGATTAACTAAATCTATGCAAATTCAGGCTGGGCGGCAGACAGTAATAGGGGGTAATTTGGGTTCTCTCGCTGGCAATGCTGGAAATGGCGAGCGCGCGAAAGTGCTCCGTAAATATTGTAGGTACCTAAGCGATGACGTTTTTTTTTGAAATTCACAAAAATGGCGGTTAATAAAGACTAATAAATACACTCTGCGGCAATATAAGTATGTGGCTACTTCAACTGAACGCCTGGTCTGTTTCTGTGTAGGTATCAAACAAGGACACAGACCAGGTGTTCCTGAGAAAATAATATCAAATGCTCAGGTCTGCTAGCTGCTACCTCTTGTTACATATATTTTTTTATTACATAACATTTAATTGGGTAGATATGCAGTATAACTGTACGCAGGAAGGTGCTTATCTGTAGTGATTTTATACTGCCATTTTAAATTATATAGGATTTATAACCTAGACCCCTGTTTTCTAAATCCGGTAAAAACCTACCTACAATAGAAAAAAAAGTAAGGTAAGCCAGTAGGTTTGTATTAAAAAGTAAGAGACAGTAAGTAGAGTAAGTAGGTAAGTATCCAAATTAATTGATCAATATGATCAAAAATATTTAAGTTTTGCTCAACAAGTCATCGATCTTCCACGACAGAAGATTTAATTTTATTCAGAATTAAATAATCTTGTCACACTTTTAAAGATTTCCAACCGGAATATGCAAATCCCGTTGTTTTAAAACGTCGGTGCGCCATTTATTTCGTTATCTCATAATTACTCCGGGGACAGAATACTGTAGTAAGTTAAAAAATCCGTTAAAATTTGTCTCGTGCCAGCAAGCGCTCTAAAGACGCGAACATTTCTCACATAATAAAAAGTAAAAACATGTGCATTTCGCGTGTGCTGAGATTAATGTCGATGTTTGTACGTCTGTGCTTAGTGATGTGCTGCTGGAATAACGAGATAAGTATTACTTTTTTATTTATGTAAGTTGCGCGTCTTAGAAAACCAGAATAAAGAATCTAGTAGGTACAAATGCCTTATCATTATATGTAGGTAGGTAGGCATGCATTGCACATTGTTTTGTTTGCGTGTGGGACCTATCTTCGGTTTAAAAGATCTTTATTTCTATTAAAACATAATTGTCACTTACATGAGAATATTAAATTTAAATTAAAAAAAAAATTAGTAATACTTATTGTCCCAGTGTGGGTTCATGCTTCCTTCTTAGTACCTACCTACGTGAAGGATGAAGCTCGAACCTCGTCCATTAAACTAAAAACAAGATCAAGTATCAATCAGCCCAAGAGATTACTTGACAAGAAATTAAAAAAAAGTTGGTTCAAACCTCTGCTGTAGAGAAGGTAGAACTGGCAAATGTTATGCCTCCTCCGAAGAAGCTTTGTTTGCAGGTAGTTAATTTGTCTAAACTTCTGAACGCTACATTGTTGCTGTTGTTGTTGTTCTGAACGCTGCATATTTTCGATATTATCCATATAAGTAGATACCGACAGGCCAGCATCCCTAGTCGTCCGCCGTCGTCTCGCGGCAGCTGCAGGAATTTTATTTCACTTCATTTCGCCGTGACATGCTCCACGTTAGCCAATAAGCATGATGTAATAACACATTTTTTGGATTGTTTTTAAGAAACTACAGTTGAGGTATGTTATATCCATGACTTCTGCACTCCATTTTGTTTGGGGAAATACCTAAACTAGGTAATATGTTGTAATTGTCATTACATTACAACATGTTAGTTGCTGGAAACTGCTGCGAAAATATCACAAATAAACAGTTTCGTAGTAGTTCGTAATCTAAAAAAACCACAACTTATCAATGGAAATATGGTGGCTAAATATGGGTTCGACACTAGACAGGATAAACGCGTGAAAATATTTAACTGAGCTAATTACTGACACGAGTTTTGCCCCCTTAATTTTAGTCTAAGACGATACGTCTTCATTCATCAATGACTATTTATTTCGCCATACATCCTTCTCAGTAATGAACTCCGTGACCTCAGAGGGCAAAGGCTGAATAGTCATTGTCTTTGCCCCGAGTCTGTGGGGAGGACGCAAAAAATAGTTGTCTATGACGAAAGGAAGGCGCGGCGCGCGCTGCGATGCGAATAATCCACTAGTAATATAAACAGTGTCTCTTCTCGTCGCTTTGGTTAGAGGGGAGGATCGGGGTGTCTGTGCGTTCAGATTCAATGGGATAGTTTGCGGTTTTCGACAGTCCTTTTCCTGTATCTACCTACTATTTCCGACGTGGAATGGAGAAATGAGGAGAATAGATATGGTAACAAATAAATGAAAGTTTACATGATGTCATATGTGTGTGTCATGATGTAATATTATTATTATATCCCAGCTCATTTTTTTTTTGGTCTTTTACGTTTAGGCTATAGCGACAATAAATATAAATAAGGAGGAACTCCTAAGCTAAGTGGTCATGTAATCATGTTTTGTCATGGCATCCTTAAAATAAAAATAAAAAAAAACTACTTACAGCTGTTTAGTTTTCTGGGCTTAAAACTTGTGCATCTTGTAGGTCGGTCGGACTCGGTTATGGTATCACTCTCCACACTTTCATCAAATTCGGTTATTAAGATCATAAAAAAAACCGGAAAGATACATCATTTCTTATTGTAAAATGAGAGACTAGTCTAGTCTAGAGTTATGAAGCTACTGGCTTTATTTAAAAAATGTTTTTACACCACCTGCTCGATAATGTCGTTTTATACGTCATGCAAACCTCACTTAAAGCAAGTCATTCTGTCACTAGGGACATAATGCAGTATGCTATGGCCGATCCCTAGGGAATAATAAGATTTGAATTTGGAACATCAAAAAACGTCAACATTGTGAATTAAAATGTACGTGCATCGAACAAGTTGACTCAAAATTCAAACTGGCCCATAACAAAAAAAAAAGAAAATATAATAAAACGTGCTTATTGACTCAGCGTTATGAAAAATACAGAATCTTGGAGTAGTGAATTTTGTTGAATGTTTGATGGACTTGTAAATATAATACGGGTAGCATTTAAACGAGTGACTGTAAATTAAAATTTTAAGTGACAAAAATAATTATTTTAGATTATAGAAATAATAAGTGAGCGACTAACTGCAAGTGACGAGTAATTAACAGAACAGCGACTTATAAACTTTAATTTGAGTTACTTAAAATACAAAATGAGAAGCTTCATAATATTTGAGCGACTTTATATTTGTGCGAGTGTCAACGTTACGTCCTGCAGTTTTTTCAATATTTTGCAAATGATTTATTTATACTGAGTGGCATTTTATCTTAAATGAAGTGTTCCGAATGTCCAGAATGTCGAAATACACAGTATTGAATGTCCTAAATATCGATATTTATGTATTATGTATGTCACAACTAGTTACATGGTAATTTGATAATTCGGATATTGCGAAAAAACGGATTAAGAAAATGTCGAAATAGAATCTGCAAGCAACTTGGTCATAACGTTAGCCGGCCGCTGCCGCGACAATGCTCGCTTCACTCGCTCGGCTCACGCGTTCACAGGTCACAGTTCTAACCTAACCTAACCTATTTCACCCAGTTCAAAATGATGAATCTACCTACAACTAGATAATTAGACAATTGCGAAAACATTTGTTAAAGTTCACTTTTTAGTAGTTCGTTATGTAAAACTTCAATTTTATTTCTAGTCGCTCACTTATTATTTTAGTCGCTCACTTACTAATTTAGTCGTTTAATTAGGATCTTAATAACCCACTGTTAGTAAGCTCGTTGTAGATTTTATTGTTAATCAATATTTGTCGTTAGTTTAGTTGACGTGTCGCTTACTCAATTTCATACCGCTCAAGTTATTAAAACAGTAAGTATCTCATCATCAGTCGCTAAGTTTTTTTTTAGTCGCTCGTTTTATAATTCCCCATATAATACTTATTTCTCTAATATATGATTTGGTCGACCAAATTGTCTTTTAATTATCTTACAGATGGTGTAAAAAGTAGAGTATGCAACACGGGAATAAAGCTGTCTTTGTCTTGGACGGCTTGAATTCCTAACTTCACTCAGGATTAAAATCAGCAACCTTCGTTTCGTTCGGAATTCAACATATCCCTGCGACTTAAAGACACTGCTTTATGCTCTAGTCACATAATCTACTATTATTCTGCAATCTGCGATGTCCCAATTTTCCGACGGAGGCATGGTATCCCTTCTTAGGTTAAGAGAGTGAGTTTATTAAAAATTGGATTTGTTGGAAGCATAGCGTGGCACGCGGCGCCGCCCTCACACCGGCGCATTATTATTATTATTTTATTATTACCCGTAAGTGGGGAACACAGTAGGCTCGGAGATGGGCAAATATTTTGTTTTGATTTGACGAACCGATTCGATTTCTGAAATAGTGTGACAGGAAAATAAGAATAATATATGTGTATAATATTTCAGAGCAGTAGACAGACCTTAGCTTAGGTTTTTTGTAAAGAAATTCCAAAGTAGGCTTTAGTTGAATGTTGTTTACCCCTGGACCTCAGTTCTTCATCAAACCAAAAAAATCAAATATTTTTATTTCACTTAGGACTAGGCCTTTATGGTCAATTATAAAACGTCAAAAGTTAGTGCACGGTTCCAAATTGGTCGTTTTCTATGGAGAAGAACCGGCAAGAAAGTCCATGGTTACTCTTTAAAAAAAAAATTAGGATCACACATCCGATGCATATTATTATCTAATTTTAACAGCTGAAAATTATATCACTGATGTAGTTTAGTGGAGGACAAGATAACGTGGCTACTAAATATCTATAATATAAATTAACTAATTTGCACCGCAGTGCATAAACATAGATTACTGAAACTTGAAAGACTGAAAAGTTTGGACCGTTAAAACAATATTAAATTTCAAATCAATTTGCTTAATTCGAGGTAAATCCAAGTTTATTTGGCAAGTTTGCTTTTCCGACTGCGTAGCTATTAATGAAACAATGTATAATTTAATTACCAAAGATCGCATTAAAGTTGTGCAGTTTGCGCGGCGCGCCGGCACGCCAAAGATGCGTATTTCTAAATTAGATCGGAACTTATTTAATCCGGTTTGTGACCCTTCGCCCTGTGCCCTCCGGCTCCAGGCATGTCGACCTAAAATATTGCTGACATTTTTCAGGGACTTAGTTCTCTGGCCACCCCTCACGGATGGGGATAGTTATAACGAGATGCGTTTGTTTGCTATCCGAAGGGGCGGGATTTAATTTTGTTGAAATTTTCAATTTGATATATTAGGTGCTACGTTTGCGTGGCCGAGTGTGTAAACGATATCTCACAGCGATTTTAATTTAGTCAAACTTATTTAATGTTTGTTTTCAGAAATATATATTAACATTGACCAATGAGAAAAAAAATACTAGAATTTTAATTTAGGTACTTATTTCTACTGCGTGTTAAAGGATAATTCTGGTGTTTTAAATGTGTATATACTAGCGACCCGTCCCAGCTTCGCACGGGTGTTAGAAATCTTTGGAAATCTCGGTTTTTCTTTACTATGCATGTATTAGACATCTAAACCTTCTTCATGAATTACTCTGTCTATTTGTGAAAACTGCATAGATAACCGCTCAGTAGGTTTGGAGTTTATCGCGTTCATACAGACAAAAAGACGCAGTGGATGGACTTGGTCATATAATATGTTTGGAGAATGCTCTAATTAGGAAAAGACAGTGGGTGTAGACGTACCAGATAATTTTCTTCTTATTATTTCAACGGTGTTTTTTTAAATAACGCCATCGGTCTGATGGAAGGGGAGGATCCTGTCTTTTATAATGGAGTATGAAGACCTTGACACTCTGTTCTTATACAGAACAGAGTGTCAAGGTCTTCATACTCCATTATAAAATCATCAAATCAAGGTATCTTGCGACCGATTTTATGCTCATACATAAAGTGGTGACGACCACCAAGCGAGTAACCGTCGCCAACAAATTGTTTCCTCCCGCTCCATTAATAGATATCAACATAAACATAATTACAATCAAATCAAATGCAATCAAAGGCTGTGCCATCAACTGTGGCCCCGGCCCTATCGCCCGGGTGGTCCGGTTCCGCGCCGTCATCAGCGCCCGCGCAGCGTCGCCAATCGCTTGGACGCGCCGCCATTCGTACCGAGACTCCGAGACGTTACGCTACGGGTTTTTCTGGTTAATGCATTTGAAGGAAGTAATCTGAGAAATTAATTCGAGAATAAGTTAATAACGCCTTGGTGGGTACAATAACCATGATCATCGAATGCTCCTGCTAGTTCTCGTAAACTTGATCTCAACAGTTTTAAAGGTTTGGAGCTCTAGGTACCTGTGATCTTTTGGCTAGCCATTATTTGAGGAATGTTTCTACTGTCAAAAATTTAGACTGGTGTATTTCCTTTTTCGTTTCGACTATTATATTTATTTATTGAAACTTCATGCAACACAAACCAACCTGCAGTCTAAGATGACGTCGGATTCCTGTAAAGACATCTGGGTCGTCAATTCAATTCTACGTACCTATTTACTGTAAAATAAGTCTTCAACTGATTACACGGGTAATGTTCAAGAACAGCCCTTTATTCAGGAATAATGCTGAATAAATAGAGGAAAGGGTGACAACAATTTTCATCAATAAAATTTTCGACGTAGGTAATAAAATCTCGCCAACTATTTATAGCACCATGATAGAACAGCACGTGTGTATACTACTACTGGTTGAAGGTAGCCCGCATTACATTACAGCAACATTTTTCGATCTGGCGGCGTTCACTTATAAAACGGTGTGTTATACGAAATGGCTTCGACAGTCATACATTTATTGTGCGTACAGCTAAGGAGTACAAGTTTCTTCCGAAGTTTCCAGATAGCTACAATCTGGGGATCAATGAGTCAAGTGTGAATAGGCTACTTCTTGGCAAGCGTGCTCCATCACTGATTACCATCAGGTGGGATAGTGGTCAAGCACGAGCCTGTCAACAGTAAAATAAAGAACAATCACATACCTACATAACATATTGTGTTTAAGAAACACACCTCAAATCAATGTCTACATTTCCTCGTCGGTTCGCGCGCCTGACAAATCAATCGTAGGATACATGAGTGATAGCCGATCGCCGCTGCTATCCGACGGCCATTTGCATTGATTGATCTGTGATTGAACTGATACTCACGTTTACAACCTGCAGTAATGGATGGTTGTGTTTGAAATGTTACTCATCGCACAATCACAATAGCGCATTTAATAGAAGTAGGCAATGTGAGCTTCCTGAATCCTGACTGATTACTGACATTATTCTTGTCACTTGACATATCAACGCTTGGTTGGTGTTTTGTACAAAGCTTCCTTTTATTTTGTAGGCGAGCACTAAGAGAGGGTTTTCTAAAATTCACCCCCTGGGGGATGAAACGGGGGTCCAAACTTTGTATGGAATTACTTACTTTTACGCTGACGAAGCCGCTGGCAGAAGCTAGTATCTGATAAGTAAATAGGAAAACATTTTTTTTTATTATTATTATTGATAGGCTCGCGTTTGACCACTATCTCACCTGATGGTAAGTGATGATGTGGCCGACGATGGAGCACGCTTGCCTAGAAGTAATCTATTCACTCTCGACTTAAAGACCCCTAGGTTGTAGCTATCAGGAAACACAGACTCCGGCAGGGAATTCCACTCTTTAGCTGTACATTTATTATATTAGAAATAAAACACCATCTGCTACATACACCATTTATTTTGGCCGCAGGTGCGGCGGGCGGCTTCAAAAGCTAGTTCTTCATATCAAGTTCAGTTGCCAATGAAAATTAGTCAACCTAAATCTTAGTTAGTTTTAGGACTTCTAGGTAACCCACCCAGTGTCTGCATCCAAATCCACGATAATCCCGACGTACTGATCAGTTGTCACTACAAAGGCTACCGGACACATCTGCACTGGCGAGAGACTGGCGGGATCTGCTGGCAGCGGGCCCTGCGGCTTCCTGGAACGTTTCGTTTGTCACCGATGAACTGCAGTTTGAAATGTAAGTGGTGCCGATATTATGTTAAATTAGACTTTATTACGGAATCTTAAAAATAATTGGATGTAAGTGTAGTATCCTTTGAAAGATTTAAAGATTTACTTTACGTTGGGTAAAACAGGATTTTTTTTGGTGGTTAAAAATCATCTAATAATACCTCCCGCCCTGTGGCGAAGCGGGAGATAGTGTCAGACTTTTGCTGACTAAAAAACCTACCCTGTTCCTTCGTTGCCTTTCATACCAGGGCCGAATCTTTTTTACAGAAGCAGACCCTTGACTCCAGTAGGCTTCGACCCTGCTGAGCCTCTACGAGGACATTGGTTTTTTACTGTGGTACTTCCTTCGAATGAAATTGGGCGAAACTGGTCGATGAAGTTGAGCAAAAAAGAAAAAAAATAGTAATGAATAAAAATAGTATGACTTGGTTGAAAAAGAAACGAGATTAGTTATAGCGAAAAAAGAAAAGACACTTGGGTGAAAAAGAAAAGATACGAGTACTCTGGTAAAAAAAGGATAATGAAAAAAGAAGAGTAAAAAAAGATAAGTGCCAAAAAAAGATAAGATACTTGGAATAAAGATTATGAAAAAAAGGGAAAACATACTTGAGTAAAAAAGAAAAAAGTTTTGGGAACATCCATTATGCGTCTAGCTAAGGAGCGGAATTTCAAGCTACGAGTAGAGTCTATTATGTTTCCTACTTTCATCAGTTCTGTGGCTACAACTGGGGATTTTTAACTCCAAGCGTGCTCCATCATCGAGCACATCGTCGCTTTACATCAGGTGAGATAGTGGTCAAGCGTGAGCCTATAAACAGTAAAAATCTTGCACTTAGTCATAATGATTTAATAGGAACAACCTTGACTTAGCTTGTCGTTTGCCAGCACTCGCCACAACACAGATCAACATGAATGCTGACCGCTGAGTCACCTTTACCTAGATCTAGCAGATTAATAACCTGACTTTATAGAATTAGGTCGTCGTAGGCAACAGTTTAATGTCTTATTCAAACACTAGTGTGCTGAGCTTGAGTTGCTTTTAAAACGTTAACACTTCTTTCTGTGAGAGACAACCCGTCCACTGTTCCATGTTAACGTGTATTACTGTATTTGATCTTAAATTATTAATTTAAATTTATGTGTTATTGAAATAATCCTATTATAATAATCAAATTAATTATTTTCTAAAATTCCATACCTACAACTGTCAACATTATGTATAATTGTTTTTTTTTTCTCTCTTTTTAAGTTTTTTACAATTCTATGTTTTATATAATTACTGTAAGTGGGCATGTACCGTTTTAATTAACTATTAATAAATAAATAAACACAGAGAGTCAAACGCTCTAACTAACGTTTCGATCGCGTTAACGTAAAATCAAGTCGCACTAGGTACTCAGATGATATAATACGATTACCTAAACAGAACGAACAGAACTGGAGTTTGAATCATTCAAATATTTGCCTTATCTCCGATATTGACTTAGTTACAACGTGGTTGACATAATAAAGGTAATTTATGTCTTAGCTTAGTAGAGGAACTCGAGCTCAATAATAGGTAACTGCCGCACAAGATCGATCAGCTTCTTGGTTAAGCAACGCTTGCCGAGGTCAGCCCGTAGATGGGTGAGTACCTTAATCACGGATATCTATGATCTTAATATACTTACCGAGATTCCTTTGAGCCTGGTAAAGCACAATGATGCCTACCAAAGCACCTGACGCTGGTTTTTAGTTAGACCTACTCTTCTACTTTCAAACATTGAGTATTTTCCGTGTTCAGTCATCTCCTTATGGTTCGGACCGAGGAAAAATGGCAGGCGGTCGCCTACTTCTGGGAAGGAGCAATGCTAGCAAAGGAGGCGGCCGCACGCGCGAGGGAACGACTCTCATGCCGATGCCTCAACCGCCGGGATCGTTGGCGTAAGGTTGCAGACGGCACACAATGGGGTGCACACTGTCCTGTCGTCCGTAATCGTCGGACCGAGTTCAAATCGTCAACGGCGCGTAGTGTTTCACACACGCTTCAAGGAAATGTCAGCAAATCGTAGTGGCCCGAGCGGTGTCGAAACCTATTGTAAGTGAAAGTGAACCTGGGGACCAAAAGCAAAGAAGGAATAGGAGTGGGTTTTAGTCAGTTAAAGCCTGATATACTCTCTCGCTCCGCCCAAAAGTGGGAGAAGTCTTGAAATGATTTCCCACTATAAAAAAATAACAGGTTATAACAACCTTTGTCTAACCAAATAATCTTACACACAATTCATCCAATTGACGTAAGCAACATTTACTTGTATGTTTATGGCGTCTTATTCATAATGCGGTGTGTCACTGTGTTCCTAAAATCAGTCTTATTGCAGGCATCCGTATAATGAGAGATGATTCAGTAATTAACTCACTAAAGGGAGATTACAATATATTCCTTTTGCGAGATATATCATCTGGCGAAAACTAGTTTCACTGTTTGACGCACGCCTCAAAGAGATGTCAGCGGGCACTGCCCATAGGGGCCCGCTAGGGTCATGGAAAATCTGTAAGGGAAAACTTGGTCCTAGAACGCAAAGGGCAACTGAAGAACCCAAGTATGATTTAGCCAGTAAAAGTCTGACACGACCTCCCATTGTACCCTAAAGCAGGAGAAGTCATTTTATGATTTCCCACCTCAAAATAAGCCATCCGCTTATTGTAGATCTCGATAGTTATTGCATGAGTCCTTACACGAGTTTATGTATAGAATTATTCAGAACTAGTGACCCGCCCGGCTTCGCTTAGATGCCAATTATATTCGCAAATCTTCCTCGTCTATTGCTCTTTCTATTAGTGACTACCGCATCTGCATAGGTTGCGGAATTTAGGAAGATTTAGCGCTAGTACAGATAGACGGGGAGCCGAGTTTATATCTCTACACGACGTGCAATATGAAGGATATGTGCCAACTTAAGTTTTTGTGTACTTACTAAGTACTACAGTAATAATAATAAATGTTATATTAGCACAAAAGGGTTACATTAGTTGGTAGAAACTATTTGAAATTCAGCAATTGTAAACATACAGTTTATGAACCCTGCCTCTCAAACTAGGGCTACCTGTATTTTGAGAGACAGTTTTCGGCTAAAATTTGCTTTACATATTTGTGTAATTAATGAGTAGGACATCGTATTTTACAGTTAAGACACTTAATTGAGAGAGAGAACAAAATAAGTAAATTAAATTAAATACAACAGTAGTGTGACGGTGGAGATAATGTGAGGGTCCAGTATGTTTTCTGTCTGTTCGGCACTGCACCATGTTTAGGTCGGTCCTTGCCTATATTTACTTCTTCAAGATCTTTTCCTGTGATATGTTACCATAGGAAAAGATCTTGATCATCATCATTGAGCATCATGAGCAAATATTCATTTTACACACGACACTAGACGTAGAAAAATAGGTGGCTAGGTTACAAGATTGGTCAAAGAACTCCGAATATAAATTGTTCTTAAAATGCACTTTGTATCAATGAATTTTCTCGTAGATAACTTATGAGAATGGACAACTGTAACAGTGCACAATGATGCACGTGCGTCAATGCATGTGCTTGATAGTGTTAATTGTGTAACTCGGTCACTTGTCGAGTCTAGGCTGTCTAGCGCGCTACTACCGCACGATGTGATACGATTCTCCTTCTCAATTGAGATTGTCACAGCTTGATTGTGTGACTCGCATTGTGATACTGATGGTTCTATTAACAAACACTTAAGTGACAGTTACAAGCTTAAATTAACGTTCCTAGACAGTTGTATTTACAATCTTTTAAACCAATTGAAGATCTTGTATGAAACTTGTTTAACTGAGCGCTGAAACTGCCTGTTTTCGAGCTGATACTCGTTGTTAACGTTTCAAATTCGTTACGATGCTACCCATAGGCATCTTTAGTACCTCAAAGGTGCTCAAGTAGCTATTTCATGCTCAAAATGGTAAAAATAGTGCGAAAGCAGAAAAATGTTTCGTAATAATAAAACTAGGGGATTAGGGGATAAAGCAGTGTCTTTTAGGTCGCGGACGGTATGTTGAATTCCGAATGAAACGAAAGTTGCTAAGGTTTAATCCTGATTGCAGTGAGGGATCATTACAATTAACTCCCGAGTACTGCGAGAGAGTTAATATAGCAATCTGGGTGAAATAAGGAATTCAAGCCTCTTAAAATCCACACAGCAAAAATTTAATGGTCAAATAATATGAGAACCATGCAGACTAGTGTCCGAGATGGTATTTTGAGGAAAGAACCACAAAGATTTTAGTGAACCTGTCCAGTTAGATTAACAACCTAATTCCAAAGTGAAAGTAACAAAAGTTCAAGTCGCAAAGTAATTTGTTGGACGAGCAGAGAAGTAATAATAGTTAGTTAAAGTGTAAGCCAAGTTTTACCGTCCTTACTGCCCAACTAACTACTCACTTGTGGAGTTGAGGCTAAAACTGAAACAATTAATGAGAACATTCGCGCCATTGAAGGAAAAGGGAGAGTTTTCTGCGATCAGATTGTTGTAGCAATCAGATCGTAGAAAGCCTCCCTTTGAGAAATTGTTTATAATAATATCTAGTGTTCCTGTTGAGAACCGAGTAATATCATATCATTGCATTGGAAAATCTTCGAATGTATATCGATGAACCCACATCTTTATACATTTTATTGAATTAAAACAATAGGCCAATCAATCAATCAAAATCATTTATTTCAAATAGACCATTTGCAGGCACTATTGAATAGTCAAATGTCGGTCAGTCGAAGAAAAGTGAAGCTAAATTGCAATAGATAAATAGCACACCACCAGGATATTGTACACTATAAAAAATCATCTAGTAAATTATGAAAAAGTTTTGCCATGTTTTTATGGATTTCCGTAGTGCATAGCATAGGAATAGTCTACATTATTGAGGTCCATTTTACAAGCTTTTATTTAGTTTCACACGATTGTCCCGATGTTTGTGTGTCTATAATCAAAAATTACAAATAAAATTAGATCCACTTCTGGGTTAGGTACCTATTGAGCTGAAATTTTGTAGGCACGTTTAAATCAGATGAAAATTTATTTATTTACAATTTACATAAACAACATTACAGTCTAAGCTAATGCGTTGTACAGAAACAAGAAAAAAAAAAAGAAAACATATACATTATGTACCACTAATATAAAATATCCCACAAAACCAAATAAGACAACGTTTACTTATTTTTCATCCATCCTCTCACAAAACCTCAGACATTCACGACACACATCTATCCATCTCCCAGCAAACAAGTCACACTCTGGTGTTAGAGTCAGAAGAGCATTAAGCACAGAAAGCGCACGAACGAGTGGCGAGTTAGCTCTTGACACTGTCTGCGATAAAGGATCAGCTAACAAACGGTGTGTTCGCGGCCTGAGGTGTTGTTTAGGTACAGGAGGAACAAACAACCTCACCAGCTGAGCAACTAATTCAGGACAATCAGTTTTACCCCGAAGAACTCGACAAGCGAAGACGAGTAAAAAGTAATTAATGCAATGCAAAATTATTATGACTTGGAGCTGATCTGATGATGGTACCGGAAGGCGGAAGGTGGCTGTAAGAACTTAGATAACCTTATCGTGTTTAAGCTTTTTGGAATGGTCTTGATGAGTATTAATTATATGTATAAGTAAATTATCGAGCTATAAAAGCTTGCTTTGAAAATATTTTCGATGAATACTTGTTTTATAAAAATGAATATACTGCAAGTGTTGTGTAGGTAGTTTTCTTTCAAAACAATCCAATTTGTACAAAACAGGTAAATAACAATAAAATAATAAACCGATCGCCTGTCTGTCAAGTATTATTGATCCCTTTCCGTAACAAGTGACAACGAATTGAAATGTGAAGGGAAAGGGACGAAATCCCACAAATATTACAGGAGAAAATGTAATTGAATGTGTGACACTTACATAACAGGTAAAATACTGAGAATATATAAAACTGCTTCTTTGTTGTATTGTGTGAAAATGGTGGAAACGTAAAGTGTTTACAGAATGTGATTTTGTTTTCATAAAATATTCAAGAAAATTGGGTGCAGAACTCGTAAAATACAATCATGTTACAATGACATTGTATAGTTTATTTATTCTGTCGATATGGTGACCATACAGTATCAATTCTTAAATACTTTGTTTCTTGCTAAAAAAGATAATGAAAGCTTGGGAGAATCTCAATGTAATCAGCAATTCTCTTTGTAAAATAACATGTTTTCTCCCTGAAAATTAAATTTAATAAACGCTTAAAAAAAGTGGTATCGTATTTTTTTTAAATAATTATTTTAACTTAGCACACATAGCATTTTATTTAAATTTTCTTGTACATTTGTAAACTACATTTCCATACATACACGACAATCTTTCCATTAAACCTTTAAATGTAGGGTTTTGAACCCTATAACGTGGCTAGGCAGGTGGCTAGTTGCTAAGGGTTGGACGAATGACAACGGTGGCCCGCCCTACCGACAGACCCATCAATACGGTGACAGAATTATCTTTTTACAAGCCGTCACACGACCGCGACGGTGGGAAACTGAATAGAAGGGTATTATTTATCTGTGGGATGGTTCGAAAGAGTTACCGCGGAATTTTTTGGCGAGATTCGCAAGTGGACAATATGTGGAAACATTGAAGCAAACGCGATCACGGTTTAAAATGGAACTGAGAATTTTGATCACACCCTAAAGTTGAAGGATACTTCGCTAAAAAGTGACCTACCTACCTAAGCGAGTTTGCCGAGAAAGTTGACTCGATACAGTTGCTGCCAAAAAAAACTAAAACCTAGAATGTGTACCTATTGGAAAACAAATGAATTTATTCATAAGAAGACAAAGGTAAGCTGGACTAGTATCCAAGCCAAAAAGAGAGTTTCCGCGACCCTGGAACGCATAGGCTGAAAGAATACGGCAGGATATTATAGTCAGCAAAAGTCTGACACTCCCTCTAACTTCATTCCCAATATGAAAAAGAGAATGGGTTTACCTATTATCTAACTGAAAATAGGAAGACGGGGTGATTTTAAGCACAGTCAGAGTTAGAATACGACTACCTACTTATTATAATTTGAGAGCATCAACATCTTCTTGTCCTTTTTCTTTTGGTGGGTAAAAATCATGCATATGGCATCCCCCGCCCTTGGGCGGAGCGGGAGATAGTGTCAGACTCTTACTGACTAAAAACCCCACCCGGTTTCTACTTGTCTTTGATACCGGGGCCGAGCTACCTTTCGGAGCCAACCCTGGCCCCAGTAGGCTTCGACCCAGCTGAGCCTCTGCTGTTGCTGACAACTCCTTGACGAGCGCGGGAAAAGAGCGCGCTGTCGACGACTTGGGCTCGGTCCGGACAGTTACCGGACGGTCGGAGAGCGAGCTACCCATTGCTCGCCGTCCACAAGCTGAACATGTTCTTGTCCTTTTTCCGTGTTATTTGAGGTCGGCGCAATACCTTTTTCTTTTATTTTACTTTTTGGCCTCCCTCTCTATCTCCACCATAATACCATCATACTCATAACTCTTTTAATAACATGCGTTTCATGACTTCTTTTCACACGACCATACCAACACGATTCCCTTTCTACTTTATCCATCACTGGCACCACTTTCAAACTTCCTCTAATATACTCATTTCTCACTTGACGTTGAGTGCGACTATCTACATTAATGCTAAAACGTATGTTTTATGCAATTATCGGCCGCTAGGTGTCGCTAGTTGGCAGTGAGTGGCGCTACCACTCTCAGTCTCCCCACACGATGAACATCGCACCGCGAGCGTAAGGTGAGGGGGACACACAAAGATAAAATATCAAGGCATCTACGGGTGTTCGTTGTACATTCCCATGTCGTGACCTTAAAGGAATATAAAAAGCACTCCTGACTAATATTATACCTACAAACAAAAAAACAAACAAACTTTACCTCTTTATTATATTGGTGTAGATTATTACTTAATGAACTAATAGGGAATGAATTATAAATTAGTTCCATTCGCGCGTTAAATTTTGTCTAATTATCACTGCATCAAACAACTTGTCGATAGCGGCTCTTTACCTAAAGAACGGCCAGCAGTTATTGATGATGATCTTCATCCAAAGTCAAAAGTATAGCATGGCATGAATTACAGCAGTGCCGTGAGCACTCCTGGCATCACGGCGCAGTAATGAAGTCGGTTCAGACGCGGCTAATAGTGCGAGCGAGTAATAACTTGTAACTGCACTGTGCTCGACATGGCTCTCTATGAGGGTAGGCAGACACCACCACTGACGAACTATTGTAGAGGCAGTTATATGTTGCGGAAGGGTCCTACCAGCTTTTATCGATGTAATTTTCGTAACAAATACACATAGATTTTTACATTCAAAATTGTTTTTTTTTTTTTAAACTACGGTAACTTGGTCTTTTGTAAAGTTTTTCATCATTTTTTTTTGTGTTGGAATATAGGGTAGCGAGAGGGCGTGGCAAACTTTTCCTAATCCACCTATATTTTTAAAGCTCCGTTTCGTTCTAAGACCACGATAACTTTTTCAAAAATTCTCACAGCACTAGCAGGTATTGCCGTATTAGGCCCCTTCCGGCTTGCTGACATTTCTTTAAGCGCTTGCAGCACTAAGCTATTTTATGCCTTCCTAAAAAATTCTAATAGAAACACTTTCACATCTCCTTAAACCTGAACAAACAAGTATAAATCAGTGCAACAATACTCAAATGACTTCCAGCCACCGATATCTCGTCATAAATCTCGTCGGCACATCTATAAATTCATTACGGCCACGAGAGAGCTCGGCAGGACTCATTCTTTTAATTTATCGGCTCCTAGTAGCTCGGCGGCTAATTTGATACCGGCTATGGTTCCGTTGCCCTGGATATTAGGGTTAATTTGAGATTGTAAAATTGAGATTTATCCTATTTAAATTTAAGGCCAGTTTAAAATTATTAAGAAGATTTGGTGTAGAACCGTGGAGATTGGATGAAGAAAATTTTTTTACCAAAAAAGAAAACAACCGAATTCACTACAAAAAAGACTAAAATGTTCACTTTAATTTTGGAAGTCGGTTTTTCTAGTTTTGTTTGTTCCTTGCTTAACACTGACTTCCTAACTTATAGTATATTTGTTTGTTAAATGATGTGGGTACCTACCTATTAGATTTCTTAAGTTAAATGTTTTGACAAAACTCATCATTATCATCATTTCAGCCGATCTAAGACGTCCACTGTTGGACATAGGACTCCCGCAAGTGTCGCCATAATGAGCGGTTCTGTGCGTCTCGCATCCATCGGATTCCCGCAATCTTTACCAGGTCATCCATCCACCTTGTAATTGTTGCCTTCCAATTGGCAAAAAATTAGACAAAACTGTTTATGCCTAAAACTACCGTGTTTTTCTAAATTTATTAAATGATAGTAAACAAGAGTATTGCAAATCGGTTTATAAATGACGGAGTTCTGAGTTGACAAAAACTAAAAAATACTGTTACGTACGTGGGTAATCAAATGCCGATTTACTGACGAGAGAACTTTATTTACCACAAACAATAACAAATTAGTCCAGTCAACAATAATCCGAATCGCAATTAACACTAGAGTACCGTTACACTATCGCTTTAGACGTTGATAAAAATCACTTCGAGTACTAGGGTAGTTCGCTCTTGATCGCAGTCGAAATCACAACTGACTCGCTTCCGGCCGGGGGCCCGTATTTATATGCGGAGCCAAGAAAATTCTAGATACCGACGTCCCCGGATCTATCCAGAATTCCAGAACAATTGAATCGCTTCTCGAAGTCATAAATCATTTTTATTTCTCGTAATAATAAGAGTCACGTTCATGCGAATTTCGACTCTATTGTTAACATCGGAGAGTACAATTTCCCTTATCGGTTAGATATATGCCTACTACTACTTGTAGGTATGTTGTGGATGTTTCGAGATTTTTCCAAGTCTGTCTAAGCACAACTACTCTAGACCTTTCGAACAGCAATGCGTTTTAATTATTACGTGCCACTCGTTATTTTCTCGGAGATATGGCGTGTTCACGTTTAGTGGCGTAACAATACAATAAATTCAGAACCTCGCCCTGTTTTTTGAAGTCGGTAAAAACGAGAGGCCGATGCTTAGCAATGGATGAAGATGAACTGTGGGTGATGAGGAGGAAACCAGGGTTACTTTATTGTCAAGTTAAAATTTACATTATCAAATTCTTTATTTAGTAACCGGGTAGCTATAATTTCTGCAGAAAAAACTGATTGGTTACGTAGGAAGAGTAGGATGGCTTACCATCAATGTGTGATAAAACTTGTGGTCAAACACTGAGCCTGCAAATCATGAAAAAAAAAATGACGTACAGTATACAAATATTTTATAAAATCATGCTTTTCGAATAACTGTGAACTCTATAAAATGCGATTACTTTCCTGTTTACATATTTTGATTTACAAACCTGACCATTTCATATCGAAAATATACTGAGCTGTTTTGTTACGTTTCGTTTTGGAAACGTGTTGATTTGATTTAGTTTGACTAGGAAAAATAATAATATTACATATAATTTAGTGTTTAAAGAAAGAAAATTGCATTTATTGGCATTATAAAAACGGAAACGCCTTAAAATTAAACAAAATAAAAAAATACCTACACTGAATAACGCTAAAAGGGCCTCAGCACGGTAGAGCTCCGATGGTAACACAAGCCCACGTGGAGCTGATTGTCAGCTGCAGCCATTTTGTCCAAAGTTTTCAGTTTTGTGAACCAAATGTAGGTAAGTTTCATGGCCAAACCATCGCCCTCGTAAAACTAGATCACTGTAAGGGCATAATCCAGCTAGGGAAGCTTCATTACCGATAGAGGTATTTCCTTGTTGTTGTCACTCAATCACCAAACGCTACACGCCTGACACCTGACGTATTCCTGTCGCACTGTACTCTTGTACTATATGTACAGCGTGCTCAGCATAGCATAGGAGGCGCCACCTGTCGACATTCTTGGAATACTTCGCGTGTTACGGGTAACGTACACAGAAACACGGTTTGACATTACGAGAGATTGATTGTGGATAAAATTGACAAGACGTCCAGTGATGTCGCAGCAGACCCGGGTGAAGATGGTGAGACAAGTTAGTCACCTACAGACTGGGCTGGTTAACAAGTACGTAAAGCCGGGTGAAATGGTAAGAAGAAAGGAAAGCTTTTGAAGTAGGTACAGTGGAACAAAACTTATATCGAACCAAAACAGAAATATAAACTGGTGTTCCATTGACAACTTTTTCAAGAAACGAAAGGGGCAGACAAATAAATCCTTAAAACTGCGAGTATGACTTCTTATTATATTTATTTATATTTCATAGATTTTTGTGGGTGGCAAATCATCCAATGGCTTCTCTAGGGCGAAGCGGGAAGGTGTGTCAGACTTTTACTGACTAAAACCCACCCCTGTTCCTTCTTTGCCTTCGTTCCAGAGTCCCGAGGTTCTCTTTCGTAGAACCCATGCCTCTAGTAGGCTTCGACCCTGCTGGGCCCCTACGGTTTTCTCACGGATATCGATTGCTGACATCATCTACCGTATGCTCCACCGTGTCCTCCGGGCGGTCTACACAATGGTGACAACTGACTGTTTCTTCCGCACGAATCCGGTGTAGGAACCTCCCGAGCTTACCATGTCCGGTGAGGACCTGCGTCATGCGGATTGTGAGGACGTAGTGACGTCTTTCCAGCCACCCTTCAAAGAAGAGACTTACCGCCGTAATTATGGCGTGACCAGCACTGAGTAGCGACAGGCGCTGTCGCCATTCCACTATGAGGTCCTGCCGGAACTCTGTCCGCCAGGCTACGACTTGTCGCGATACCGGAGTTTTACCCGGATATTTCATAGATGAAAGTCGTTAAAGGTAGTCATTCGCCAGAAAGTCGGACCAATGGTCTATCAAGAATTATCGTGTTGCCCAGAAAGCGTGTTGAGGAGGTCTGATAGACAGTCGCTCCATGTAAACACAGGTCTGAATACCCGTGTAATAAACCCATGTGTTTGGCTGACACATTGGGTTAGACTGGAAACCGAACCCAAGCAAATTGAGGAAAGGATATGGTGATAATTTATAGGCCTCATTATTATCATCATCAGCCTTTTTAATGTTCCAACTGCTGGGACTCAGGCCTCCTTTCTAGGAGAGGGAGTGGGCCGTAATCCACCACGCGGGCCCAGTGCGGGTTGGTATTTATAGACCTATGCTTACAAAAAGATAATACCTTTATAAACAGCCTCAGTCAAGTTCTAACTAAGTCAATTTCCTACGCATTGATTAGTGGCCGGATTCGAACCCGCGATACTGTTCGCACCGTGTCTCACCACTTATCGCTCGGGTTATCGTGCTACTGTTCCACGAAACATAAATCAAGTTAGAACAATATACTAATACCTCCTTATTTGGAAACTGGTTTATATATTTATTTACTGCCCAATGTACACGCTCGATCAACTTGGTTCCTGAAGCTATGATCATACAAATAAATGGATATGTCATAATTTGATCTATGTAATTATGCCTACTGGTAGTTTATTGTGAAGTTAACATGTTATTTGATTTATGAAGTATCATAAAAATAACACGTTGCTAAAGATAATCCTTTTTTACGCAAGAAATTATCAAATAGACTAAAAATCACAGTGTACCTTCAGATGTTCTTTGCGAGAGCCACGGTAATTTCGTACGGCCCTAATTGGATCTGCTATAGAGATAATCTAGGTTGGTATTTTTTTATATGCCTTTTCTTTAATTGCCTCCCACTATGGAAGCAATTTCAAAAACGTAATCACATCAAAAGAGTCTTCGTTTTTCTTTTGAGAAATGCTTGACCTTCAGTATCGAAATTAGTTCAACATTGGCAATACATTTTGTTCATGCGTGACACATCTCCTTTATTTCTATGATCGTTCGTTATAGTTTTTAGTGGAAGAGTTTAATTATAAATATGTTCTGCAAACAATGGCGACAGCGCGGGATTAAGATTTCGTTGTAATAATAAACTGGCGTTTGGAGAAACATGACCTTGTTCTCAGTAAGCTTTTAATATAACACGGATTTAGTAAAGGACAATGCTTTATGTTATATTTGCAGTAAGAACAATATTTTTTATGTAAAGAATTGGACAAAAATTCACAATGTAGGACGTAATTACAAAAAAAAGGACGTCCACTGCTGGACTTAGCCTGGGACCAAGGAAAAGAAAAGCCTTGATTGATTGATATTGTTTTTCCTATTGAAGACTTACTGCAGATTTTTTAAATAAGAATTTAAGTTGAGTACCTATTTGTCAAGCTCTAATTTAATCTAAAGCTGTCACACTTTGGTGGTTGTTACAACTTCAAACACCAACTTGACGCTGGTGCATGCAGAGGCGTACGAGCCATAATCTCCTGTCGATGGAAGAAGAAAAAATATTCTAACATAATTCAGAAACCGGCTCTTAATGTAGAGTACATCATTACCAGATGCTGCTACTAATGTGGCCACCCACTGGACCGAAATTATATAAAAACTCGAAAAGTAGAAAAATAAATTGATCTATTACGTGTGTGTGATACTCCTTAACTCGATTTTTTTTATTATAATTTGCGGAGTTTGAGCACATTTTTGTCACTATCGATTTGAAAGAATTCGGTGTCTCATACTTTAGGAATGCTCTTTGAGTTAATTGTTTTTTTTTTCGTTACAAAAACTCGGTCCATTGAAACAGATTCCGTCGCAGTTAGCCGAAATCTGATGAATGACATCAGACGTGAAACAAACACTAATTACTGCGTGTCACTTCAGTGCAGCGCTGTGTAGGTACATTTTTTCACAAAGCTCCGCAGATAGTAGTCATCTCAATAATGAAGATGTCCGAGTCGTTGGTGGCTGTAATGATCTGTAATAGGTCCTGAGACGAGGCGGGGCCTCCATTAGCTTGATGTCTGATGGGTTCCGGCAACTGAGGAGCAGCCGTGTCACGTGTAATCAGACACTGCTAATTTTGTGCACGATCATACGTCCGAATGAGTACGATAAATAACGTGGTTTTAAACTTTCCAGTCTTGTTTTTCTTACATTACAATCTGCTGCAGTTTAAAAGCGGTGTGCATCATTGTAATGTTCCTTATCATCTTCATGTTTTATTAACCTTGCGTTTTCATAGCATAACATAACAGTAATAGCTTTCTATCTATTAGCGATGATATACTGATGATAACTTTCTCTCAAAGTAACCAATTCACTCTTGATTTAAATACCCTCAGGTTGTAGCTGTCAGGGAACACAGACTCCTAGGAAACACAAACAATAAAATATGTTTTGATTATTTCCATTAATTTATGTAATTACAAACATCTTAATATTTGCTTACCTGTAATAAAACGTAGGTGAAATATATCTTGGTCTTTAATTGTTACCTACTATAATAACTTAATACAATATTTACACCAAATAAATGATTTATTGATTGTTTAGATACGATACCTTAATTAGTGTAAGCAAAATGATGTACATACCTGATTGGTCTAATCTACTAAATAGGTAGGTAACTATGTGTAGATGTTCAAATATAAAAAAATAAGTAGACTCGTTTTAATAATTGTTATTATTGTAATTCGTTATAATATATAATTTAATCAATGGTTTGGTCAGAGCGTTAGTCAGACATTTACGATTCGTTCTTGTTCGAATATCTGTATGCCAGTAAATGGCAAAACATGTAAGATCACAATTCAAAGATAAGACTTAGATTGTAGAAGATTAATAGGTACCTTGCCATGTTTTAAGGCTATTTAAAAAAAATCTTATACTGTCACAGAATTCCACTCTTCATAAATGAATTCAGAAATCCTTTCTATAATTACGTTAAGAAACTACCCTCTCACTTTTTGTTAAGCCAGCCTTATCCCAAGGTTTGAAAGTCAACAGGCATCACTGCATTCTCATCAGCTATCCTAACGGATAATAACCACCCGCAGAATCGGCAAAAAAAAAAAACTGATCTCAAAGTATCCAAAGTATCCCTCCCCATCCCATATAGAACATCAATAACCCTATTCACCAAGCCCGCCCTCCTCAGCAACTCGTCTAGACCCACACATAATAGCCGGTGGCCGGGTTGTGATGCCGGTCACGTGCCGGTAATGCACTCGCCACGGCTCCGGAGTTGAAGCCGTGTTTACCTTCAGAGGAATGCTCGTAATGGCTACATGTGCCTCTCTGGAAGAACATGGTACTGTAATGTATGGGTGTGTGGAAGTGGGTGAATGGGCTTACAATTTGTATTCAACTGTTTTGAGGTAAAACTAGCGAGCTGCATCTGGATGAATAGTTTTGATTAATGATAATAAAGGTGGTGTTAATAGTTTCCAATGCAACAGGTAGTGATTTAGTACCAAAAAAGAAGTCAGTAATGTGGCTTTTCATCAAGCTTCCATGAAATCGTGAAAAAAAAAAATACTAACAAGTACTGTGATTTCAATTAGATACTTAGCACATACTTATCCTTCGAACTCCAATAAGTTTGATAATTCATTTTTCTTTTTCTTTCTTTAACTTAGCTTACCAACAAAGCCAACTAAGCCTGCTAACCAACGAAGCTAACTTAGCCAAGTACCTATCTAACAAAGATTGCTAACCAACAAAATCAATGATGTCAACTAAGCGATTAAGCCAGCTAACTCAGAAAGCCATTAAGTGGCTTAGATTAATTGGTCAACTAAACCAGGTGACGAACTAATCTTATTAAGCCAACATAACACAGCAACTAAGCCTTGTAAACAACTAAGCCCATTAAGGCTACTAAACAACTAAGCCAGGTGATCAACTAAGCCAACTAAGCCAGGTGACCAACTAAGCTAATTAAGCCAACAAAGCTAGATAAGTGAACTAAGCCAGGTGACCAAAAAGCCAAATAATAAAAAAAACTTGCTTCTAACAAACTAAGCTAATTAAGCCTACAAAGCAACTAAATCAGATGATCAACTAAACTAAGTATCTAACTAAGGCAACCAACGTTTGCTTGATCTAGTTTTATTTAAAAATAAACATTTGTTTACTTCCTTGTAATGCAATGCAATGCGTCTAGTTGATATTCAGGACCGTTGACGAGTCGACTTCGTCCCCAAACCACCCATAAACAGTTGGGCTTATTATTATTCCATAACCCAAATACTCGTAGAATCACAAAAACATCGCTAAATCAAAAACGCATTTTCTCGCCGAATTCTTCAAACCGAATATGATATAAACAGAAGGCATTATGTAAAGTGAATCGCGCAGCTGTTCTGTCATGAATAATTCAGGGCTCGTCGCCAGGGTGCCTGGTCCACTCGCGAAGACTTCGCAATGATGTGGGACTCCCGAGGTAGAGCGAAGGGGTTGGGAATTAGGGACGTTTAGTTTATTGAGGCTTTTTGTAACTGCTGAAAAGCGGAACGAGGAGTCTAAAGTTAACTAAGTAGCCGAATGCATCGGAAAAGGTTTTTGTATTTGACGGAATTGTTTTTGTGGCGCAGTTACTGAGTTATTGTTTTCTGCGCAGTGAAAGCCGTGTTCGCGTGTTTATGCTCTGTACAAACTTGTTTATTGTGGAGTATACGTACGGAGTTAATGCGCATTTGAGTGTTAAAATATGTAAGATTTATGTTTAGAGATTTAGGGTGGATTCCTAAATTAAATATATTGAGCAAAGAGAATCCGAAACCACACTTAAATGCCAAATTATGACATGTTTTCAGGCTAAAGTATAGTTTGAGAAATACTTAAAAAGTATAATGCTTAGATTAGAAATAGGGGTTAAGTGCGGGTTCCTCAATTGATAATTTTGAGTTAAGAATGTGTCAAACCCAATTTGAGTTCGAACTTTGACAGATACTCAGGATATAAAGTTTGAGCAATACCTACCTTCAAATGCTTAATTAAGAAATTGGGGATTTCAACAAAGCGCCAGAAAAAGCCGAAATACACTCAGCGCAGTTAACACTCTCTTATATCTCAAGCCGTATCTGTTTTGTTCCCATTAAATCCAATTACTTTTCCAAGAAATGTTTACACAAGTAAGAACGCGAATTTGCCTTCGGTATCTTTGCCGACACCATCTAATCTAAGTTGAGAGCCGCCGCGGGCAACGCCTAGTCTAGCTACTAACTGTACCCGGACTGTGCCGAACTTAGCCACCGCTGCATGCGGAAGTGCAGCCGCGCGCAATTTCCGCCCGTCGCTCACAGCGCCCTCTGCAAATTAAACTATTAATATAAAATTACGGGATTGTTATTACAAGTGAAGCGTTGAGGTGAAGGATACTGTCTTCAGGGCCCTTACTATAATGCCTTGATCACACGTACCGAGTAAAAGGGCGAGACAGTAGAATGTTGCTTGGCCGAGACAGTGATGTAAGCGAGTTGCAGAGATAAATGGTAGGCCGAGCACTCGGCGCTGTGTTTATACGTATCGAGTATTCGGCCGAAAGCACTGTCTCGCCTGTTTACTCGGTACATGGGTTCAAGGCATTGGAGGTGTTGAAATATTAGGCGTGCTAGCGAGAAAGAGGAAGGAGCACAGACCTTACGTACGACTGGCCGGTTGGTCTAGTGGTTAGTGGCCCTGACTATTAAGTCGTAGGTTGTGGGTTCGATTCCCACCCAGGACAAATGTTGTATGATGAGCAGGATTATTTGTTCTGTGCCTGGGTGTAATTTATCTAAAATATGTATGTATTTAGAAATATACAAGTAAGTATGTTTATCAGTTGTCTAGTACTTACTCATTATAACACAAGCTCTGCTTAGCTTGGGACTAGACGGCTTTGTGTGATAGTGGTGGATTATTATTATTTATACATCCTATATAACAGTTCAGTTTAGGTCGACAAATGGATCGTGTTAAGATCTCGTGGTAGCGCCTCAGATGCTATAAGGCTATAAGATGGTTTGATGGAATGGAGTTGTATAATTACGGATGTAAGACGATTATAGCTAGTTTGAGAACTAACTTTGTTGGGATATCTTGTGAAAAGATTCCACTACATGCTATCTCTTGTGTTTCGGATAGAAGTATGTTTTTTTGGTATTTTTACCAAACTACTGGCATGGTTATGAGTTTAGCAGTTTGTCTATGTGTGTAAGGATGTTCATTTGTTCTTTCGTAGCACATAAACTTCTCATCACCTTTGCATTAATGACGTCGTTACGCTTATCAATGAGATGACACCTCGTTCAATCTAATTAGCGGCTAGGTAATCTACACTAATATTATTAAGAGGAAAAGTTTGTTTTTTTTGTTTGTAGGAGGAAATCTCTGGAAGTCTGGTCCGATTGCAAAATTTTTTTCACCGATAGAAAGCTTTATTCTTGATAGGCTATATTTTATGTACGCGGGCTAGTACAATATATTATAGTTCCTCATCGGGCTGCTGCGATCTGCAAACTCCATATTGCATGTAAAATATTTAAAACAAAAGCCCGTTTTAAACAACAAATTAATTACAAAAACGGCAGCTAGTCACAGACTCACAATATAAATAACTACGCCTCCAAGAATGCGGAATTGTGCGTATCAACGGGGTAGCCCCCGTTAATTAAATGTTTTCAATGGCCAGGGGAGGCTGGGGAGGGTGGGACACGCGCCTGGGGAGGAGGGGGGAGGGGTTAATCTCTCACAATTTGTCACGACATTTGATATTGTATTTATTGCGTTCAATAAAAAGGTTAGAGCAGGTAGGTACAACAAATGAGTGGGTTTGTGAAAGGGTGTTTTTCAAATTAGGGGTTGTAGAGACAATACTGGATGGGTTTGAGGGATTCTCATATTACCTACAGATAGTGAGGTTACGCAACTGGTTTGAATAGAAAACTTTAACAAAGTTTGTTAATGAACATCCCTCGGAAATGGCTTCTGATATCTGAAAAGTATAACCTCGTTATTGAAGTACCTATAAGGTTTGAAGAATGTGCATTCATTTATTATTATACACTTTTTTTTTTAATGTGGGAAAATCATTCTACACCCCCCCACCTCACAACAACACCCGCTTTTGGGCGGAGCGGGAGATATTGTCAAACTCTTACTGACCCCGTTCCTTCTAGCCTTCATACCAGGCCTCGAGTTCCCTTTCGGATAACCCTGGCCCCAGTAGACTTCGACCCGGCTGGGTCCCTACTGTTGCTGACAACTTTAACAATGCGCGCCGCTGACGACTTAGGCTTGGTCCGGACAGTTACCGGACGGCCGGAAAACGAGCTACCCATTGCTCACTGTCCGCAAGCCCGCGCCTACAGTGGCCGGAAACCGAGATCAGAATCCCGGCGGCGGCGGCGAGAACGCCGTTGCCTGATGCGGTCGGCCTCCTCCTTTGCGAGCATTACTGCTTCGCAGAAGTTGGCGACCACCTCCACTCCTCTTTGCTCCGGATCATGGCCTCAACCAAGGCCCGGCGCGAGAGGTCTCCGCCGCCGATCGCCCCTACGAGGGCACAGCGAATTTATTATTATACCCTGAAAATTTTGTATTAGCTATCAAAATTAAATAGGGTGTGATCTTTAGGGAGTGGTATTATCTGTTATTATACACAAAAACTTATTAGGTTTTGACAATTTATGTACAAAGACGAGCTTGAAATCAAGAATGAGTTTTCTTCCAGCAAACCTTTGAGATATTATATTGATATTAAGCCTCTAACAGTCTAATATTTTTTTTGAGGTGGGAAATTATTTAATGTCGGCTCTACGGTGGAGTGAAAGGGTGTGTCAGACTTTTACTGACTGTAACCACACCCATGTCCTTTAGTTGCCTTTTTCCTTCTAGGTGAATTGCTGGAAGAGAAACTGTGGTAGTTTCTCGCGGCGGTTTTTTCGGAAAATGATGGGGACGTAAAAGTTTCAAATAACTATTTATTTGACATTCTCGCATCTATTAATTCATTTGTTTCTGTCTAGCCTCTGAAGGACTCATTTTAAATACACAGACAACAGACAGACGCCTCATTTTGTTCCAAGACACGTTGTTTCCAGGTAAAGTCGATAGAATAATATAAATAATACATAGGTAATGATTGAGATATTAGACATTTTGTGGTTTTAGTACCTTAGGTACTATAAATAGTTCAAGGTCACTTTGTCTGACACTGGGCAATCATTTAGGTCACACATTAAGATGGATCTGCGCCACAAGAGCTCAAATTCGTGTGGTGTCGCTTGTGCTCGGTTCCTCTAGAGTCAATCCACACTACACAAATTTAGGCAGCGCTCGTGCTCGGCTCCACTAGCGAAACCTTTAAGTGACTTTGCGACTTTATAAAAAGCATTTGGGTTTTTTTTATTTAGATATAAGTGGGTTTGCTCCTGTGTAAGGGGTTACATTCTACAATACAAGGCAGGTCTAAACTTTGACTATACGGTTGGCGTAGTGAGTGAGCGATTGACTGCTGTGCTGTGCCGTGGGTTCGATTCTGAACGGAACAAATAATTGTATGGCCTACAGATAGTTTAGTTCTTGCAATGGTTTTGGTGTCTTGAGTATGTGAGTTTACATGTTTGTGAACGCACCTATTAAAGACGATTTTATTTTTAAGAAATAAAGTATGACAAAATCAATGCATTGCCTACTTGTTAAGTACTGAAACTGAATAGTTTTTGACGCAATCTAGGTCGACCGCGGCGAAGGTGGTGTGACGATCTGATCATGTTCGCGGGGCAAACTTGGCCAGAGATCACCCTAGACAGAGAGGTTTGGAAGGAGAAAGAGGAGGCCTTTGCTCAGCAGTGGGTCATACAATAGTCTTTTAAAAAAATACATAGACTAGTATTTTTTGACTAGTTGTCTTTAGACACGTATAGCCAGCAGTGATATAATCTATGGTGGTGAGGCGCATTAGATTATCAACAGCCTATTTACTCTAGCCTTGAAGACACCTACATTTTCTGACGCAACATCCAGTTTTGAACCTTTGAATCGAACTAGTGAAAACACAAGTTAAGTGAACTCATTAAATTATACGAAATTATTGTGTGGTGTACTTAGATACTGTACTGAATTATATACCTCGCACAATTGCGTTGTACTTACAGATCATTTGATACCACTCAAGCCCATAGCCTAACTATTCGCGGCCAGCACTTAAACCTACGTTTAACACTAATTCGGCCGATTTAAATTCTCATGAGAAGCTGTTTTAGTAAAATTCACTTAGTACATATAGCGAATATTTCTCGATTAGCATTAGGGCTCGCAGTGGGTGTTCACTAGTTCACCTTTTTAGGGAATGTTCACTTAAGGTTTATGTATTTTATGTACTAATAGGGCATTATAACGCTTCTCTAACGAGCACCATAATTGTGTAGCGGCTTAGTGGGCCACTGACTGTACGACTTTATGTGCGAACTTAACGCACCTGACTTTTTAGTAAATATACGAAGAAGTGTCTAGTTGTGGCCAAGAGCCAGGAACAATGGGAAGAATATTATAGGTAAACCTTCGTCCAATACTGGGACAGTACAAGCTAGATGTAATAAAATAGTAGATTATGATACAAGTGTGTAATGTGATTACCGCTGTGACGGCATTTAGAGAGTCGCAGATGGTTATCATCATTACTTATGTTTTTCTACGCTTATGAAGAAAAACGATTCAACTATTAATGCATTAGTAAAAATAGTAATTATGAATTTCCTTCCAGTGATCCAGGATTCCAAGGTCATGAGAAATATAAAGAAAAAAGATGATGGAAATTAAAGAACACATCAAAGTTATTACCATATAATTATACGACAAAGAAATCATTCACTCGTAACAAGTCTACAGACTTAGGCATACGTATCCTTTCTACCAACCCTAGGCCATCCACTGCACCAGGACATTGCTCAAGAAATCGTTAGTCTGATAAGGAGAGGCTCACGACGCAATAATGAGATGGAAACTGATTCACTTGCAGTGAAATGTGGCTCAAATCGGAGCTATCTCGCGTTATCAGTAATTGAACGTGTTCAGGTGATAACGAGACATACGGACGGACAACTGTTGGCGCAGTAAAAACTCAATCAGGAACACACCTAGTTGGGGCGGGAAGCATTTTTTATGTCACGACACGACTGGTTGTGCCAGGACCCATCAGGACCTTGACTCCTCTTCTGTGGTCTATGGAAGATGTGTCCTATCAAAGGTTGCTTCTTTAAACATTAGTAGATACTTCTGATTGATTTTTTGGAGTATATTTTTGGCCCTCAGTTTCAGGCTGGAAAGAATCTGTATAGTTGTAAAGTAGGTCAAGCACTTTGAGACCTAGACAGAGTACATTATGTACACACATAAACCTTTTTTGTTTATGTTTCTTTTCCGATCCGTTAGTGGTTTAAGAGAAGATAGCGTGAAAAGGCATTGTTTTACTACGTAAAGACAAAGTGCGAATTTATCTACACTAATATTATAAAGAGGTAAAGTTTGTTTTTATGTTTGTAGGAGGTAATCTCTGAAAGTGCTAGTCCGATTGCAAAAATTTTTCACCGATGGACAGCTGCTTTATTCCTGAGTGACAGGCGTATGGGTATTTAATGTATGCGGGCGAAGCCGCAGGCAAAAGCTAGTCAACAATAAAAAAGATTAAGACAATTTTTCCTTGTCACATTTGCTATATCTACTAAAAGCAAAAGACTTATATTTTGGCCCAGGATCATTAGATACGAGTTCGGTCGGATGGTGTCAAAACACCACACGTCACGACTGTCACCCAGTCTAAATGTCCTCGAACAATCCGTTTTATTCGACCACTTTATTCCAAGTTTGTTTTAAGGTCTATAAAATTTACAACCAGTCCCGATAAGGGCCCCACCACGGCCGGGTGTTTGTTCAGATTTATCACCTCATAAATAAACATAACATGTTACAATTATATGAATTCTTCGCCGTGATGTATTCAAAGACAAATTAGTTTCGTGGGGAAATTATATCGGCCATAATTTTGGAAGCCAAACGGTTAACAAGGCTGTAAATCAAAATTGTGGTTTTTGATTGCGTTGTCGCAACAGTAAAAATGTGGTATACGACATTGATTACTTACTATCTTCGTTTTTGAGAAGCATCATTATAGAGTTAGGTACTACAACCCCTTTTAGCGCAGAATATAATAGCATAATCAGTCTTTTAATGTTTCCACTGCTGGGACTCAGGCTTTATCTCTAGGAGAGAGAATGGGCCGTAATCCACCACGCGCGCCCAGTGCGGTTTATCGCATGTCTTCGAATTTTTGGTTCTAGGACATGCCGGTTTCCTCACGATGTTTTCCTTCACCGTTTTGAGAGCAGTGGTGATGAAATAAATTACACAAAGTAATGCGCCTGGCTGGGTTTAAACCCGCGACCTACAACTCGTAAGCCGGGTCGTTACCACTCAGCGACCACTGCTAATATAAATACAATTGAATAATATTTGATTCAATACATACAATACTACAGCAAAAAAAAAAACAAAACAAAAATTGAGTACAAAATACCTTATAGTTGAACTGAGTACCAGCACTCTGAAAAAATCATCTTATGACAACCCCCGCTCTTGGGTGGAGCGGGAGATAGTGTCAGACTCTTACTGACTAAAAAACTCATCCCGTTCCTTCAAGCCTTGATATCGGGGCTCGAGCGCCCTTTCGGATAACCCTGGCCCCAGTAGGCTTCGACCCGGCTGGGCCCCTGCTGTTGCTGACAACTCCTTGAGGCGCGCGGGAACGGCGCGCGACGTCGACGACTTGGGCTTGGTCCGGATAGTTACCGGACGGCCGGACAGCGAGCTACCCATTGCTCACTGTCCGCAAGCCCGCGCCGTCGGCTGGAAATCGGGATCGGAATCGCGGCGGCGGCGAGAGTGCCGTTGCCTGATGCAGTCGGCCTCCTCCTTAGCGAGCATTACTGCTTCGCAGATTGTGTGCTCCACCGTGTCCTCCGGGCGTTCCGCACAGTGGCGACACCCGGTCATCACTTCCGCTTTAATTCGGAACAGGAACCTCCCGAACTTGCCATTTCCGGTGAGGACCTGTGTCATGCGGAAGGTAAGGACGCCGTGAGGTCTTTCCAGACACGCCTCAAACTTCACTACTACTCATGACTTATCGCCATAATTGACCAGCACTGAGCGTGCCGAACCGATGCTATCTCAACAATTGCTGGTCTTCAGACACTCAATGCCGATTTTCAGCTGGAAACCCCCGGTAAAGCACGAACGAGGGAAAATAAGTAAAAAAATAAATCTATGTAGGCTTTTCGAGGTTGAATTTGCAATAATTGCCGTTTCCTCCAAAAAAAATTATGGTTACAAATAATTTGGTTGATCAGGAATTATAAAATGAATGCTCCAAAACCAAACAATCAGAAAAATATCGTATTAATTGCTGTTTGTGGTTATTCTCAAAAAACAAACGAATTATATTAAGCATTTATCATTTTTCTCATTACCAACTTAATAATTTATTTCTGTAAGAAATTCCTGAGCCCACTAACCCAATTTAATTGAATTATTTGCGGAATGAAGATGAGTGGCGCTCGTTTTGTCACCCCGTCACACACTACATGATTATATTTACGGCGCTTTCGGCAGACATGCGCGCGCGCATACCGCAGTGATCCGCGCCTTCCTGCTGGTTCGCGTGACATTGCGCAGCTTTAGCAGACAGCGCAGTGGACATCCGTATGACTAAGAAGCTTATTTTTTATACTTGTATACAAAAGAAAGAATCTGAACCAGTTAGAACGTGAACTTAGAAGACCACCTCGGATACTAATATGTATGGTGCTCATATCGACGCTTGAAAGGCAAAAATTAAATTACTAAGCGACATTGAGAAAACTTTACAAAAAGTGATTTAAAGTTTTCTCAATGTCGTTTAGTCATTTTTGCCTTTCAAACGTCGATATGATTTCACCATTACATGTTTGCTGTATGGACTTTGAAAGAACTTTGACACCCGAGCCCGAGTTTCGGGTTTCTTCTCTCTTTAGATGAGAAAATTGATGTGTTTTTTAAAACTTATTAGCAAAATAAATATTATTTATTCAAAACTCTTCTGCTGTCAGAAAACTCAATTGTTCACCTGCGTTCATCAACTGTTCGGTTAAAATTGTAGTGTGTGCAAGAATAAAATAGAACTAAAAAGCATGACGGGACTCTGCCGATGAAAAGTATCTTTTTCGTTTTTTAGGTGGGGAAATCATCTAAATGACATCTCTCGCCCTTGAGCGGAGCGGGAGATAGTGTCAGACTTTTACTGACTAAAAATCCACTCATGTTCCTTCTTTACCATTGTTCCAGGGCCCCGGGGATCTATTTCGCATCACCCATGGCCCAAGTAGGCTTCGATCCTGCTGGGCCCCTACGGTTGCTGACAACTCCTTGAGGCGCACGGGAACAATGCGCGCCGTTGACTACTCGACCTCACGGCGAGCTACCCATTGCTCGCCGTCCGCAAGCTCGCGCCTACGGTGGCTTTGCAACTGTATCTCACCCATCAATTTTTAGTCTCAATTTGTTAACACCGAATGAAAGTTACCAGAATTTCGATACGGCACACCAAAAATGCTTTAACACGTTTTTATGGGAATTTATGTTAATAACTCATTCAATATGCAGATTGCGCTGTAAATACTCGCAGCTAATTATTGTGTGGTCTTACGAGCGAAACTGGACATTGAACTTGGATATTTTATCGATTTCCTTGTACATTAATTGGTCCGCAGTCCGACACTCTAATACTTTCTTGGTACGACAACCTGCAGTGATCACAGTCTAGTCTAAGATCCGATTAAGAACGACCTTCACCGGTCTGTTTAATGGATGAAACGTACCAGCAATTTCTTAGGCAACCCACCCGCGTTATATTATTTAATACACTAAATTTATCATAAAATAGGTTTCATTCATTAAACAAACCGGTGAAGGTCGTTCTTAACCGTATCCTGTACTAGTCGTTTTTACCTGTTTTTTTCTCTAAAGTCAATTTTCTTGATTGATCTTTTTTCTGAGATAGGAAATCATAAAATTTCTCCGACTTCTCGTGCTCTATGGTGGAGCGGACGAGCATTCCAGACTACTACTAACTACAACCGCTCCTATTCGACAGGCCTATTGGTCTAGTGGTTACTGGCCCTGACTTCTATGCTGGAGGTCGTGGGTTCGATTCCCACCCAGGACAAATGTTTGTGTGATGAGCACGATCATTTGTTCTGTGTCTGGGTGTAATTTATCTATAGTATAAGTTGTCTAGTACCCATAACACAAGCTCTGCTTAACTTGGGACTAGACGGCGTTGTGTGATAGTTGTGGAATATGTATGTCTTTCAGTTGCCCTTTGCGTTCTAGGATTAGGTACTGATTTCCTTTTCAGAAATTCCTTGTACCCCTAGCGAGCATCGGCCCTGCTGACCCCTACGGTTTGCTGACATCTTTTTAAGGCGCGCGTGAACACTACGCGCCGTCGACGAGTTAGGCTCGGTCTAGACAGACACCGGACGGCTTGAAGGTGAGTTACTCATTGCTCACCGTCTGTAAGCTTGCGCCTAAAGTCGCTGGTAGTCGGTGTCGGTGACGACGGCTGGGGTATAAGGATGTCCATTCCCTCTCGCTCTGGACCATGGCCTAAACCAGGATTCAGCGCTCGAGGTACCGTCGCCTCCTGATTAATCTATGAATGGTTAATTTAGTGGCATGTGTTCTATGATGATGACTGTATATGATTCGAAACGGTTATAGTGTTGTAGAGAAAGCATGCAGCTATGAAAGAAGTATACATAAGCAACAAATATTTTATAAAGGAGAGTCCATGACATGACTACTGTATGCCAGACCGAGCTATGAGCCCGTAAAAAACCACTAGACTTACATATATACAAGGCAAAGAACAAAGTCGAGAATGACGATGGTTTCGTTCTGGTGCAAAGGAGGAAGCGTCGAACGCAAACCAGCAAGAATCGCTGCGGCATTGCACCTACATCTCCTAGCGTGAGTCTGCGTGCCGCTCCGCCGAACACTCCAGTATACATCTCCCGCCTACATTACACTAAAAGGGTGGAAGACATCGTGGAGTACGTGCGCCAAAAAACGAAGTTCGCACTGAGGGTACAGCTGCTGGAGTCGCACCATAACGTCAATTTCAAGGCGTTCGTGGTGCGAGTCCCGAACAGTTTTCTGCCCCTCGTGTTGAAGGAAGACTTTTGGCGGCAGGGCGTGGTGTTCCGTCGCTTCCGCGGACAGGTGCCACAGAACAGCACAAAGTGAATTAGTGCAGTGGAAGTGCTACTAACTTAGTCATAAGTCTTATTTACTAACAATACACTGTATCTACTTTATATTTATGTTAGTCTGTAAGGTATGTGTCTATGGGCCAAGATGCCTGAAAATAAATGATTTATTATTATTATTAAATATTAAAAAATCTTTCACTCATACTCGAAAGACATAGGCTATATTATATGTATATAGGGTAGAGTAGGATAGAGTAGGGTACAGTAGGGTAGAGTAGTGAAGAGTAAGGTAGAGTAGGGTACAGTAGGGAAGAGTAAGGTTGAGTAAGGTAGAGTTGGGTAGAGTAGGGTATAATAGGGTGGAGGTTAGAACAGTTGTTCAGTAACGATAACTTTTTACCTTTGATTCCATAAAATAAACACCTACACTATTGAAATTATAAGAAACTCCATTAAATTAACTACTACATCCATCTAGTGGTCTACAGAGCTGCGCATGATCACCTGAGCAAATTACACCTGCGTGGTCTCCATAAAGGCCTGTATCAGTTACAGCAACTTGTTCTTGTGATAAAGACCTGTAACTGATACAGCAACTAAGTCTTGTCATAAACAACGTATATGAACGCCGGAATGTCGGAAAAGCTGTGAAATGAAAGTTTGTTTCTAATGGCAGAGCGTGGGCGGCGGCACAGTTATTGTTTTAGAAAATTGTGTTTATCGTCCGTGTGACCTTGTGGATTCAGTCGCATTAAACTGCACAGTAAATTGAGGTTAGACTTGGCAACCATAAAATAAAATTCAGTTGTTTTCAGATGAAATAAACATTGTTTTATCTTCGGTGGATAGAGAAATTTCAATTTGGCACATTTAATGTACTGATCATATTTACGTTTTTTTGTAACGTTTGTCATAATTGGTAAATTCATAATAGAATTAATCATTCATTACAATTGCTAATACTACAAAAGACTACGCGCAGTGTCTTTGCCATTTTTATCATCGTATTCATTCATAATCAATCAATAGCCTGTACAATATTTCCATAAATTTAGTGATATTTTGGGATATGAACAAACGCTAATAATTTTAATTAACGTTTGTATATATACCAATTTAGTAGTCTCAATAAATAATATTATTTATTGAGACTACTTAAGTAATAACTAAACCTTTTCTAATAAGCCCTTTAAATATTTGTTCCAATTAAAAATTTGTACTGTATGTAAAAGGAGAAACTGACTGACTGACTCTGAGTCAGTCAGTCAGTCAGTGACTCAACGCACAGCCAAAACTACTGGGACTAGGAACGTTAAATTTTACTGAAGGTTTCTATTTATGACGTAGGAGAACACAGAAAGGATTTCCTAAAGTTCACCTTCTAAAGGAATGAACCCCCGTTGGGTTCCAAATTTGTATGGAGAAAACTACATTCACGCGGGTGCTAGTTTAGTATTTGTTATTACTCTGAAGCGCCTCGGGTGCATGCAGTGTATCAGTAATCCCTACACCAACAACAAAAAAATACAGACTAGTTCCATTGAAATACGTCGGGATATACATAAGAGTGTAGACAAGGGCTGAGAATTCTTTTTAGATACTTAGTTTAGAAGTCAAGGCATATTTTATATATAAAACAAAAAACCTATCGTTAGTCCCTAAATTACTCGCAATAAGCGATGAGCTTGCTGTGTGAGTCAGAAATTATCAGGGCCTGTCTTATAAAATGAATCTGTCTAACTTATTCATTTTGTAAGTCACAATAATCGTATTTTTCAATTGCCTACATCCACTTTAAACATCACTTCTTCTTACACGTATGGCAAGGCTTTACAATGAAATATATTTACTATAATACAGACGCCACCTGTATAAACAGTGTGAATAGTGTACGTCTTTATATTTTGGTGTGTTTTGTCTTTGTAGTGATCTGGATCTAGTTGTACTGGACACACTATTTGTTATTCTTTGTCTCTAATTTTTCATTTTTTCAATGTCATGCATACCTGTTATTGGCGTGGTTACTGAAATGTCATTTTTTAAATGTAAGTTTTATTTGTACTGTAATTGATTGTGCGGTTAGTATGCTAATTAATCTATAATATAAAAATGAATCGCAAAATGTGTTGGTAAGCGCATAACTCAACAACGCCTGGACCGATTTCGCTAATTTTTTTTTTGTTGTGTTCATTATTATGAGGAGAAGGTTCTTATGGAAAAAAAAATGGAAATTATGGTAGTGTAGGAGTAGGGTAGAGTAGGGTAGAGTAGTGTAGAGTAGAGTAGGGTAGAGTAGGGTAGAGTAGGGTAGAGTAGGGTAGAGTAGAGTAGAGTAGGGTAGGGTAGAGTGGGGTAGAGTAGGGTAGAGTAGGGTAGAGTAATGTATAGTAGGGTAGAGTAGGGTATAGTAAGCTGAAGTAGGGAAGAGCGGGAGCGAAGCCGCTCGGGCAAAAGCTAGTCTATAGATATAAATAAAATTGGAGTGTCTGTTTGTACAATTTAAAATAACCGCTTTTTACTACATGCATAATGAATATGTATACGGTACATACACCAAAATAGCATTTTTTATAATTTTTGTGTTTCTGTTTGTTCCGGCTAATCTCTGAAATGGCTAGACCGACTTTGAGGGGACTTTTTTTGGCAGGTAGCTGATGTAATAAAGAATAACTTACTACTTTTATATTAGAAAAAAATAATTCAAAATCCTGTGATCCACGCGAACGAAGTCGCGGGCGCAGCTAGTAATAAATAAATAAGTAAATAAATGATGATCTTACAGCTTTGTAGGTTCAGGTAGTGAGACTGTGAACCTAGACCTTTTGCAATTTCTCGTCTCGTTGACTAACGGTATAAGATGAATGTCTGAAACTGTGGGCTGCAACTATTTGATATCATTGTTCTCTTGATAAGACAGAGCAGGAGCATCGGCGGTAGATAGTATTATCTCACTCTAGGATTGCAATGAGTTGAAATTGATATTTCATCATATAATTTAATTTTTGTGGATTTTGTGGTTTGCAATTAAATCAACAATACTTATAAAAGTTAGCTAAAAGGAGTCTCGAGCATGTGTTTGGAATCTATATGTATATAAGGGGATTGGAATCTGAGACCCCGACTTGCTGAGGCCAAACTCAATGAGTCGAGGCCTCAAGTTGCCACTGCAGCACGAACAACAATTATGTTGGTGTTGGCTGACAATACCAATACTGTATGTCCTCTAATCCACGAGATTCTGGTAGATAGCACCACTTTGTACCTAGTACAGCTACACAGTGACGTATCTGCCGTGTGTAGTGACACAAGTGCCCGGCGCGAGAGTTCGCTGCCACCGATCCCCTAACATCAGAAAAAAATTGAATAGACTACATTTTGGTCGTTTTTTTTTCATATATGGTGCATTGTTTGCAGTAGAGACTTGGGTCCTTTATATTCGCAAACCCTTGACTACAATCTAATTAGCTATTACATAGACTCCCTCATGAACTTGCATCAGCTCCAGCAATCTTCCGAACCACGTCATTGAGGAGTTGATCACGTCTCGGACACATAATTGGCTATTAGCAGCTGTTGGTGCTGGCAGTTTGCCAGGGTGGAGCCAATCAGGTGACCGAAATACTGCCGTGAAAGGAACACGTCACGTAAGGTACGGAGATATTTTGTATAATGTATATAAAAGGCCTTACTTACTCATTGACTTGTTAACGCCCAGCCAAATTTTGGACCTAGATCGCTGAAATTTTGCATAGAAGTTCTTTTTATACTTGATGTATACAACGATATTGATGTATACAAAGAATAAGACAGGATTTTCCACAATTGCGCCCCTAAGGGGATGAAACTGGTTTAAGGTTTATATGGAAAACCATTTTAACGCGGGCAAAGTCGCTGGCAGAAGCTAGTAGATAATATGTAACTCAGGTAAGAGAAAAATTTTGACAAGAGAACCCAGTCTAATGATACAATATGTTTGCTTCAATAGTTCATCGAGTTCAACAGTAATTCGTTACAGTAGCTGATAAAAAACGTTTTGCAACACTCCTGAACTCAAAAATGTATCTACCCACCAAGTGACCCTAGGAAAGACGGTAAGTATGGTAAACAAGTGCTGCCGTACACACCGAGGCTCAGGAGAGACACCTTTACAGTTTCCTCTGGGATGTCCTAACAGGCGTTGTACAGAGGGGGTCCCAGGATGATATTCTAAGAGATCACCGGCCGGACCCCCTTCATGTTGTTATAGTGATCAGCAGGGTAATGGTTTTCAGAGACAATCTCTGCCCTTTTCCTCAAAAGTACAGACGTCTTTAGAAGGATTCTCCCCGATGGTAAAAAAGGTAATTAGCGTACCCTGTTTTTTATATTTCTATGAGCGTACCTGAAACTTTCAGTATTATCTATCTACATAGACTAGGACATTCTGGCAAATAATAAATGCAATCCCAAAATCTTTCAAAAACAAATTCACACACAAATAACTTGAAGTACAGTCAACAAAACAAATGTAGAGTCATCAACTGAAGTACATCACCTCAACGATCACTGATTTGACGTCTGTACCCGCGTATTGACGTGCCAACTTACTTCTACACTTCAAAGTACACTCTCCATTGAACCTTGAACCTTATGTCCTTGTGATAAGGAGGTGGGTGGGGTTTTAGGAGAGTGAGGTTATGTTTGTTTGTCTGTCTGTCGGCACTTTGAGCGTCCAATGATATACCAATACTTCAATACTTAAGATGTAGGGTCTCATTAACTTTGTAGGTGTTTTTGATGGCCGCCATATAACTAAGTGCTGGCCTGATCGTTGTTGTAACGTCTATGTGGGCTTCGACGTATTTATATTATTTATATCAGGTGCCTATGTATGGTCAACATATTAAACGGAGTCGTTAGCTATCAAGGTTATGGTGTTGAATGATGGTCAAATGTAATAAATCAAAGTATTTGTAATGAGCCCTTAGTTGGAAGTGTTAAGAGATAGTACGTGTTGTATTTGGGTACTGCTCATGGTATGCTTATCATTTTAAACTTTACTTTTTATTTATTACTAGCTGTGCTAGACTTCGTTGGCGTGGACTACAGGATTTTGAATTTATGTTTCCTAAAATAAAAGTAGCCTGTGTTACTCCTTATTACATCCCAGACCCGTCAAAATCGGTCCTGCCATTTCAGAGATTAGCCCGGTCAAACAGTCAGACAGACAAAAATTTAAAAAAAAATTATTTTGGTGTATGTACAGTATATATATTCATATGCATGTAGTAAAAAGCAGTTATTTTAATATTACAAACAGACACTCCAATTTTTTTTATATTTATAGATTTATAGACTATCTTTTGCCCGCGCGGCTTTGCTCCCGTTCTTCTCCACCGGTATCTTACTATGGGGACGGGCTGCTGACATCGAGTCAATCTTTATATTACAGAAAAGAGCCATCAGAGCGATTTACAATCTCCGCCGGTGCGATTCTTTAAGGGAACTGTTTAAAGATATTAACATAATGACAGTACCTTGTCAATATATCTATGAAAACATAATGTATGTTAGAAAAAATCTTCATCTTTTTAGCAAAAGAGGCGATAGACATAATTATGTTACAAGAAATAGGGATCAATTAGTTCAACCAGGTTTCAGACTGGCTAAAGTGGCCTCTTCTTTCATGGGGTACTGTTTGAAATGTTATAATAAAATACCTCCCCACATATTAGAACTCAATGAAACGAAATTTAAATCTTGTATTAAACGCACACTATGCAGACAAGCATATTATAAGTTGGAGGATTATATTCAAGATAAAAATGCTTGGCTCAATGCTGGTCCAGCTCCACTACCACTAGGGCGTACTAATTAGTTGATTGGTTGGAAACTAATATTATTATTTTTTAATTTGAAAGACACAATTGCATTGTATAATGTAGCAGCACTTTTTCCAAGTTTGTGAATGTGAAGCACCATGGAGCATTTTTATTAGGTTACAACTTTTTTTTTTTGACATTACGAGCATGGCAGTTGAGAGTTTGTCATGCTCACTCAAATGTCTCGCTGTTGGTGGCACGTGTTATTGGGTCGTTCAGTTCCCTTCAAAATGGTTGAGCTGAGTGGGGCTGATGCACGTGTCATGCTCGTGAACGGGTGCCGTCAGATGGGACTGGTCATCTCTTAGCTGCCAGTGGCTTAATTCAGTTTCTATCTTTTAATTATTTTACATTTTTATTTCTCTATCGACATTGTGCTCACATGATAGAGGCAACAAGTAATATGTAACCAAGCATTATATGTAACACATATATGATTTAAAAGAGTGTCCATGGAGTTTCTTGCACGTTCTTCTCCATAGAGACCTACTCTTTGGAACGTGCAATTTAGCTTCACTTTTCTTGGACTGACCGACATTTGACTATTCAAAAGTGCCTGTAAATGGTCTATTTGAAATAAATGCTTTGATTTGATTTGATTTGATTTGATTTGAAAGAGGTGAGGAATGAATTAGGAAATACTCTTCGAAAGTACTGAACGGTTTACGAAAATTGTTTCACAGATAGAACTTGCATTGTGTGTCACTGGATACTTGGAGAAACTCAAAGAGCGAAGCCATGGGAACAGCTACTACTGTACATAGGGAATGCAATGAGTAGGAACTTTTTGTCTTGTTACTAGTTCTAATCAAGTTTTCGTATATAGAAAAAGCAACGCCTTTATTATTGTTCTAGGTCAAAATGTTAAAAACTAGCTTCTGCTAGCGGCTCCGTCCGCTGGCTGAAGCGAGTGTATTATTTTCATGAATATTCGTTATTGCGGACGCGAAATTGAACTCAAAGACGGATAAAAAGTAAACGATGTCCATCCTTGGAGTTCAAGCTTTTTCTGTGCCAAATATCATCATAATCGGTTCAGTAGTTTAACCGTGAAACCGCATAAGACAGACAGTCAGACTTATTTTCACATTGATAATATTACGAGATTCTTTTTACAGGAATTATCTAATATTATTTTAACCAATTTTAACCTACAACTAATAATTATTATTTGACAGGCCTGTTGGTCTAGTGGTTAGTGGTCCTGACTGCTATGCTGGAGGTCATGGGTTCGATTCCCACCCAGGACAAATATTTGTGTGATGAGTACGATCATTTGTTCTGTGTCTGGGTGTAATTTATATATATGCATACATGTATTTAGAAATATATAAGTATGTTTTTCAGTTGTCTAGTACTCATAACACAAACTCTGCTTAGCTTGAGACTAGACGGCGTTGTGTGAAAGTTGTGGAATATTATTTATTTATTTATTATTTAGGAGTATTTTATTGTATCAATTGTACTATTTACATATTTTATATAGTTAGCAGGAGAAGTGTCTAGTTAGCGCTTTGTCTTGAAGTTATACAGGGACCGAATGATGCCAACTTATTGGGTTTATAAGGGAGGACTGCCGACGAGCTGTGAGCGGAATATTGAGCAGTTAGCGCCATTATTTGTATTAATATTGCTTTTATTAGCGGTATTTAGGAAGCCGATCAATAAAATATATTCAGGGACGCTTTGTGTTACCACGGCAGGTTGTATTTAATGTACAGAGGCGAATAAAACCTCGCTATTTCTTGGAAATCTGGTATGATTTCTAATTTCTAAGTAAAAGCGAGTTTTTTCACTGGCAGCCGTAGGTACCCACTGTAATTGAAACGTAATCTTTATAGTTTAATCTCTTTCAACCCTAAGAAGTGTTTTGTTAAGGAAAATTTCAGCAAAAAGGAAAATTTTAGGTAATTTCAAACGCAAAATTATTCAGGACATTGAACTCGGAGGCTATGTGGAAGGGAGTAGTGTTTGTGGATAACTGAATTATCTTTACCTTTTTTTTACATGGGAAATCATCAAAACCCTTTTCCCGCTCTGTTTGGAGAGGGAGGGAGTGTCACACTTTTACCGACTAAAACTCACAGTGTTCCTTTACTTGCCCTTTATTGCAAGGCCTGCGGTAGCTCTCTTGAAAAGTCCACAGCCCTGAATTATTTATTTTATTTATTTATTTTTCACATTTTAGGAAAGCTCACAGACTAATAACAACATAGTGACAATAGTAGGTAATTAAATTGCTAATTACAAGCTTCCACATGTAGGTAGTTATAATGACGAAAAAAAAAACCAATGTTGGTCCCACAAGGTTGACACAGTTGATTAACTCTCAATAATTTTAACAAACAATAATGTTATGTTTTACGTGCAAATAGGTGCTGGTTATTCAAAAAATGACTTAGCTAGGTGCTTCCTAACTGTGCCCGCTTTCGTGCAAAAGAGGTCAATGCCGGGTTCACATGAAATCTTATCAAAACTGCGACTGGCTCTCAGAAAAAATGCATTACGCCTATAATTAGTGTTTGCACCAGGTACATGCAGAAGTGGTTATCATTAAGTATTATCATTGCATGACTTGATTCCACCATCTTATTTCTACCATTGGACAATCCGACAAACGGTGAGTCCTTACGTTGTTGAAACTTGAAACCTCTCCGGTCCGGACCGGATCAAGCGTTTCGCCTCAACAATTTGTCTGCTACAAGGCTAGAGTGAATAGGCTCTTAAAAATTAGTGTGCTTCACCATCAACGACTGCTTCACCTAAGCGGTGATGCATCCAACAGATGAGATCGCAGTCAAGTATTAGTTTATAATATTAATAAAAAAAAATATATATATTTGATTCAGGCAGTGGCAGTAAGTAACCCAGCAATTCGGCGAAGCTATTAAAAAACTGAAGAGTACTATCATGGACATCAAGCAAGTTCTCCCAGATTGAAATCCCAGGTATCCTTTAATGGCTTGTTTAACTCGAAGTACAAAAACCAGCAGTTGTCAATAAAAGTAATAGTGATTATCATAACGTGAAGTTATTGAATGCTCCATGTAGTACATATGCTCCCGGCTGCCTGCAGATACTATCTACATACCTTTTATGAATATTCTAAGGAAACCTACCAGGAGTGCAGAAGCGTGGTGGAGGTGGCGAAATGTGCGTACTAGTTTGAAAGCTTTTACGACAATATGTGCGAGCCTGGAAGGTATTTTGGTAGTGCAAAGGTCAAAGTCAAAGCATTTATTTACACTAATATTATAGGTAAAGTTTTGAAAGATTGTTAAAAGTTAAATTGTCAAAATTGTTTCACCGATAGAAAGCTGTTTTGTTCCTGAGTAACATACGCTATAATTTATGTACGTGGGCGAAGCCGCAGGCAAAAGCTAGTTTAAAATAAACCATTAAGAGGCACTTTTGAATTGTGAAAAAGTAGTCAGTGAGACAAATTGATGCCAATTGCACATTTTAAACAGTAGATCTAAATATGTGGAGAAGAATGTGGAATAAACTGCAAGTATTTGACTGGCCTGTTGGTCTAGTGGTTAGTGGCCCTGACTGCTATGCCGGAAGTCGTGGGTTCGATTCCCAACCAGGACAAATGTTTATGTGATGGGCATGATGATCAATGATCAATGTTCAAAAAAATGTTCTGTATTTGGGTGTAATTTATCTACAATATGTTTGTATTTAGACATATAATATGTCTATCAGTTGTCTAGTACCCATAACACAAGCTCTGCAGGTTTAGCTTGGGACTAGACGGCGTTGTGTGATAGTTGTGAAAAATTGTGGAATATTATATATAGGTATTTCACATTCTTGAACTTAGTCTTGAACTTAGTATCTTCAATCTAAATACTATATTACATTTATTTGCACTGTAATTCATAGGTCCTAGAGCGCAAAGGAGACAGGTGGGTTATATAGTCAGTAAACAGTACCGTCATATTGCTTGATTCCATAATCCTTGTCCTCGTGACTTATCAAGAAGCAGTACGATGGATGCGGCACGCGCCCCTCCCGCCCGCGCGACTGTGCGCGGCGCGCGGCGTCGCTCACAAGTGCGGCCCTCGCATGCCTTCCGCATACCTCCTTTTTACCCACGGGCTCCGCGAGCCTCTGCTCACCCGCCCTGGATTAGTAGCGTGCTGCTACTACCTGGAGAGTGGGGGTTGCGTATTCTGGAAATAATGTGGTTTGTAGTGGTTTAGATATGTCATAATTTGACTCTGGGGCCCCTTTAGAAGACATACGACAGGCCGAAGCCAACTCGCAGAAGATCTTTAGACAATTTTCGTGGAATGTGGTACTAACTGACGATTATCTCTATCTCTCATCTCGAGTACGCGTATTGCTAGTGTATCCAGGGACCAAAACCCGGTTGGTGGGGAACTATTGCGACGAATGGAAAACGAAGATAGGACTATGATTTTGAAAGCCTCAAATGGACTATATGAAGATTATGGCCCCTGTCTGAAAAATGTTATTAGTATCCATTGATAAAAAAGGCAGTGAGTGACTTGTACACTCAATGTGATAAAACAAAAACATTATTAGGGATGCATACCCTGAAGCTGATGTTTCTGCGCTGTTTTGCAACACGGTAACTACAACTTCTACAGTTTTCGGGTTGCATTTACTATTTCGATGCACAAAAAATAAAATAAGGCTACGAAATACAACTATTCAACTAGCGACCCGTTTCAATAACACATTACACACATACGAGTAAGTCCTCCTGGTTTATCGTTTTTCCAGTAGAGGCAAAATCACATCAAAATTTACTGGTTTAGAAGGGTCAGTATATAAACAGAAAGACAGAATTTGGAAAGTGATGTTGTTCTATATAACGTAAATACCTACACTAGGTCGTTACCCTAGGCCTAGGCTAGGGTAACTCTTTCGAACAAACCCGCAGCGTACAAACTTTAGTGTTTGATCTAAATATAGCGCTTGTTCCCTAAGAAGATGGTCACTCACTTCTTGCTCGAAAACGTTGAAAGTTTTAACCCATCAACTTTGGCAACTTCAGAAATTCTTGAGGAAGGACTTATCCTAACAATAAATTACAAACTTGTGAGTCCAGGGTCCGTGGAATGTCAACCACGCAAGGTCGGCGTCCAGCCTTTACGCCTGAATATTTTTTCTAACCCTTAAATCGATAAGCGTGGCGTTTCGCAGATAAAGTTGGTGGTATGTGCTCGTAGATTTATGGTCTGTGGGTCGAAATGATTGGAATGGGTCTCGCTTATCAGGAATCTACAGCGAAATGAGACGGTGTGGATTTAATAGGCTTGCCAACAAAATGGTCTTCTTTGTAACAAACCGTTTAAGTTTGAAGAGAACTCTTCAAACTTACTGCTTTTGGATAAAGTTTTCCATTTGTTTTGGACACACAGCCTTTGTGTATTAATTTGTTTTTTTTTTCAACCTATCTAATAAATAGTACATTTTGATACAAGTGGAGAAAGTTTGACATTGCGACCAAGGAACAATTCGTCCAAGTCATAGGAAAGGGTGTTATGAAGCCGAGTGCTGCAGTGACAAATTTTAATGTGTAGGTATCAAATGACGTTTTTCAATACACTTTTTAAATATACGGGGTCTGATGCGCTACGCGCTTGGGTCTTTTAGCGCCCAGTCTGATACCATACATGTAATCAATAGTGGCGGGGGGGCGAGCTTGTATAGTTTTCCGCACTAGTGCGAAAAATAGTAAGTTGCCTACATAAAAGCGGCGGATAATGAACGGCGGGTATTGAAAAGTAAATAAGTTACTAGTTCTTAAGTGCGTTCCATTCCTTGTGAAATAGCTACGACATAGCAGCTCAGCACCAGAATAAGTCGTGTAACAAGACTGACGTGTCCCCGGCGTCGATAAGTAATTGTCCGCTAAGCAGGAGCGACCGCCTGTCCGTTTTTGTGTGCGCTCGCCCGCGCCCCTACATGTCCTGCGGTTCGCACAGAGTAGCGCATATCAAGGACTACTCTGTACACTATTGTGCTGAAGCTGTTCATGATTTTGATTTTAGGTTAAATAGAGATCATTTTATTATACATACTAGTAACCCACCCGGCTTCGCATGGAGGCAAATTATATAAACAAACCCGACCGTTCAATTTATCAATGCTATAAGCGAAAATCGACTTTGTTTTAAACTTTGCAGAGACTTTTAGAACTTTCCTTTTTTTAAGCTTTCTAGAGTACGTTCACTGACAGAAATAATATTCGCGACTAGCTTTTGCCCGCGGCTTTGCCTGCGTACATAAAATATTGCCTATGTCACTCAGGAATAAAGCAGCTTAACATTGGTGAAAAAACTTTAGCAATCGGACCAGTACTTTCAGAGATTACCTCCTACAAACAAAAAAAATAAACTTTACAAAGATGTATTATTAAATTAGTGTAGATAAAATCAGCATACAGCTTCACGAAAGTAAAAAGCAAACAACAAAATCAACAATGATCTGTGTTCGCCACTACTCTATGTCGCAGTAGTCCGTAAAGGGATAATGGCTGCGATTAGTCGCCATTGGGCCGCGACTTTTTGCGCAACTATTCGTCAGATCGCATCGCAGACAAGTTCGTATCGTCAGTTATGTTATTACACTTGCTAAGCGCAGTTTTTAACGTGGCCTTTATAGGGTTACATGGTGGTGGGCGAGGAATCTTATGCGCTGTGTTATTGGCTAGCGACTAATTGGAACATTGTAGAACAGCTCACTGAGAGCTGAGATGGCCCAGTGGTAACGCTCCTGACTTACGATTTGTAGGTCGCGGGTTCAAACCCACCCAGGCGCAATACGTTGTGTAATTTAATTCATCATCACTGCCCTCAAAATGGTGAAGGAAAACGTCGTGAAGAAACCGGCATGTCCTAGAACCAAAAAATCGAAGACATGTGACATCCACCAACCCGTACTAGGCGGCTGGTGGATTAGGGCCCTTTCCCTCTCCTAGAGAGGAGGCCTGAAAGCCCAACAGTGGGAACAATATAAGCTGATTATGTTTATCTTATGTATATACAACACAACAGCTCACCGTGGTTCCACAGAAGTGCAGGTACACTCGCAGCTTGCTATTGCAGTGTCTAGTCAAGTATGCCTATAGAATTCCTGCATGATTACGGAGGATCCTTCTTAAGGGCATTCAAAGCGATTGAGAAACGTGCTAGGATGTAACATCAGTACTTCTTCTTTCAATACAGGATATGGCTGCCACATGCCTGACAAGCTGTAAACCTGTAAAATAAAGGATTAGTGCTCGCACACTATCACCTCGGCAGGCTACGAAGATGATTGCGGGACGACCTGGATGTTCTTTAACCTCTCGAGTGCCGTAATTAGAGACACAATTAAAAAGCCATTGTGTCTCGCGTGGATCCACGTTTAGACACACGACGGGTTAAAAATCGAACAAAATTAAGGAAAGGCCTTTGCCCTACAGTGGGACAATACAGGCTAGTAATAAATAATCTATACTAATATTATAAAAAGGTAATATTTGTAATTTGGTTTGTAATGAGTACGCACAAAAACTTATTGAGCGATTTTTTAATTCACCATTAATTTTGAATTCTACTGTATTAGGTAGAACTCAGTTTTTAGAAACATTCATATTTTCACGGGCGAAACCGGTCTCTAATACCCTGAATAAACAGTAGCTGCTGATGTTTTTATTTACGACTTAATAAGCAGAAAAAACTGTCAAAATCTTTTATGTGTTTCCTTTGTCAAATCATAACGATCTAACTCAAATCACAAAACTCCTATGATTTAGCTAGACAAGAATTCCGCTACTCACAATAACCATCGAGGAGTGGTCGTCACATCTTCGAGCCGATCTCCTGGCGGCCATGTTTCAGTCATTCATACAATTGCACTTTGTTCTTATTGTTCCGAACACATCACGCGTAGCATTTGCGTAATCATACACCTCGGCATACTCTCAACTTATAATCGTACGCCTTTGTGATAACTGTCTAGCTGAATATAGGCCGAGCTGTAAAGTTCTAGGTTTTAGTAACAAGAATAAATGACCTAATAAACTGTGGAGACAGTACGAAACTAATGTCGTCTATTTTGGCTTCTGAATAGGACAAAGTTCGCAAGTTTTGGTGGGCTAGATTATTTTACAACCAAGTAGATTAATTTCGGAAGGAAATGGGGGAGGCTTAAATGTCAAAAGTCAAATTAAGTGTTTGCTAAAAATTTCGTTTATCATAAGTTAAGAATTAAGTAGTATAAATCAAAACTGTAATATGGCAGGCCTGTTGGTCTAGTGCAGCCATACTCAAAGTGTGCTCCGCGGAACCCTACGGCTCCGCAAAGCCTCCTTCAGGGCTCCGTGTGAATATAAATTACAATGTGGAAGAAAGTATAAAGACCAGGGGCATTGCCATAACGTGTTAAAATGACAAGCGTGCGAGTGAGAAAGAAGGATATGGCTATATACACAATATATACCTCCATCTTATAGTTTAGGTCGTCAAATGGCCATGAGGTGGTTCCAGGCTGGAACTTCCAGCCACGCCTTAAAGAGGGTCCTCAATGAGGTCGTGGTAGGGTCTCAGTATTTCAATTTTTGTTTAATTGTTAAAAAATAAAAAGCCACGTCACACCTCGCATTAGATTTTTTACTGTAAGTCGTTCAAAGTAAACATTACCCGTAAACCTTTTTTTTTATTTAAGGGCTCCGTCAAATATTGTGCCTTCCAATATGGTTCCGTTGCAAAAAAAGTTGGAGAACCGCTGGTCTAGCGGTTAGTGACCCTGACTGCTATGCCGGAGGTCGTGGGTTCGATTCCCACCCAGGACAAATGTTTGTGTGACGAGCACAATCATTTGTTCGGTGTCTGGGTGTAATTTATCTATAATATGTATGTATTTAGAAATATATTAGTATGTTTATCAGTTGTCTAGTACTCATAACACAAGCTCTGCTTAGCTTGAGACTAGACGGCGTTGTGTGATAGTTGTGGAATATTATATTATATATTATGGTCAAAGAATGAAGGTTTTTATTATTATTATTAGATTAGAATCGATCGATTCGAGGTTAACACTGTAAAAGCTAGGATAGGTTGAGTTCAGATTAAACTTAATTATGTTTTTTTTTTTATATTATGCGATAAGGGCAGGAAGAAGAAGAAGAATCACGCCACACATTCTTTTTTCGCGTTGGATGAAACAACAAGTGTCTCAACCATGCTTACATTAACGAGTTAACGACAGCTGGATCGGGAAGTTTGCACTTGTGTTTAAATACAGCAATGTTAACTACATTGCTGTTATTTCTACATGAAAATATGGAACTGAAACAAACGGTATAATGTGAATGAATCAGCCATGTTTTACTTGTAAGTGGTTGTAACTTGTAAACAATGTGCCAACACGATATTGGATATTGTAAATCGATGCATTATGTTAAACGTCCGGTTTTCACAATAGGCGGAGGGAATTACAGGGAGGTATGTAGGAGGCACCTTCGCCTACTTGAGTTGCACACTTGTAAAATTTTGCATAACATCATGATTGTACCTATTCTTTTCAGAGTTAGAAAAAAGTCCTGTCCAATTTGTCAGGACTTTTTTTATGTGGGATATCATCCAATGAATTCGACCGCTCTAGAGCGGAGTGGGAGGGTGTGTCAGACTTTTACTAACTGTCCCCATACACGGGCCACAAAAAAACGCCGCAACGAGCTTCATTTTGAGGCGGCCTTTATTGTGTCTCGTATACGGCGGCACACAAAAAAAACGCTTGAAACGGCTTCAAGCTTCTCCGGACATAAGAGGCGTCGCACGCTTCAGCTGTTTTTTACGGCCGCTTCTAGCTTTTTTTGTGGCCGCTTCTAGCGTTTTTTTGTGGAGACGTTTTTTTTAGGCCCGTGTGCGGGGACAGTGAGACCTATTACTAGGACCTCGTGTTTCCCTATTGGGAAGCGAATCTATGGGCCCAGTAGTCTGTTAGTCTGTGGCTTTCGGCCTTGCTCGACCCCTGCGGATTGGCTGACTCCTGAGGCTCGCTTCAGATGGTTTCTGGACAGCCAAAAAATTTCTTAGAGCTGCAGGAGTGTCCGCAAGAGTCACTATGGCTCTAAAACGCTAACAGTTGTAGTCAGTGAAAATATGACATTCCCTCTCGCTCCAAACGGAGTGGAAGAAGTTATTTAACGATTTCCCAAACGAATAAAAATAGGATGTCTAATTGCGAGCTCTGTCCTGTTAAATAGTAGACAAGCCTAATGCTGTCAGCGGGGTATAAACACATACTTCAAGATGCTGCTGAGAAATTATACCCAGGAATTGAACAAAGAACGTCGTCAGCACATGTGCTTGTGATCACTAGAACTACGAGATATAAAATTAATCCTATTGACAAAATAAGAAAGACGTGATGTTTTTATTTTAATTAAATCCTGTGTTACCAGTTAGCAAGTAATATACAGCCAGTACCAAGAGTTGGTCACACCTACCCCACAAATGAACAGTTACAACTCGCCCCGACATTAATACGTGAGATAACCACGCAAACTTTTTCAGCAACATAAAACAAAAACTTCTTCCACGAAAAACACTATAAATTGCGCAAATCTCTCCGCCATTAAAATATGAAGCCCATAAAGGGATGTCGGGGTGACCGGAACTACGGAAGTGAGTAATTACCGTCGGCTGGCCGGCAGGAAGATAACGTAACTGCGTCATCCATGCATCCCGGACCACAACATAGATGGGTACAGAAGTCAATCTAGATACAAAGCGCGCTCGAGCAACGCACACATAGACACCGCTCACGGACACGATATCTTTTTTTTTATTGATATAAACTAGTCCTTGACTGCGATCCCACCTGATGGTAAGCAGTGATGCAATCTCTGATGGTGAGGCGCACTAGTTTATTAAGAGCCTATTCACTCTAGCCTTGAAGACACCCAAATTATAATCGGACGGGAAGACCGCAGCAGGCAAATTGTTCCAGTCCTTCGATGTACGCAGTATAAATGAAACGATATCTCGGCTCAATCGCCCGGTCACACTCGTACAGTTCGGTGCAACGCGCTGACCACAAAGCGATCGCCTAGCGTAGGTATAAAAAGTGAAGTGAACATGAGAATGAGATTGACTTCTGTGCCTATCTGTTTAGTGGCCGGAGTGTGGGGCGGCGTGGTCGGCCAGGGGCAGTCAAGTGCAGAGTAATGAAATTATGCACGTCCGGAATTTTAAACGAAACTTAAAGAGGACTATTTGTAATTAGTCGAGAGTCAAGAGCTTCCGGAATTTTATGCTGTGCGCATTTTTTGTTATAAATGAGTTTTTTTTCAGTTTTCATTTTGTAGGAAAGGGTTGTACCTCAGTCATATGTAACTACCTACGAGTCTGCTTCTCGATTTAGATTATGTTTCGATTTACATTTTTTTTATATTCAACCACTTTCACGCAACGCTATTTAGTCCCAAACTACCCGTAAGCAGAGCTTGTGATATAAGTGCTAGACCACTGATAAACACATTTATAATAATATATACAATATATTAACGTTAAATTAAACTTTGACACTCTGTGTCAGAGTTTAATCACAACAACTGATCATGACACAAACATTTGTCCTGCATGAAAATCGAACCCACGACTTTCGGCATAGCAGTCAGAAAAGAAAGAAAGAAAGAAAAAATATTTATTTGGAGACAGTCACCAGGATCGCACAACTTAAATAAAACAAAAAAAAAACACAAAAATAATAAAAAGAAAATAAAGAACAACATCATTGCGTGTTTCACGGCCGCACCAAAAAGGTTCCTTTCAGCAAAATACTGTCTGACGCTGGTCTTCCAATGAACCTTTAGTGATAAGTGAGGGAGCAAACGGTATCAAACATCATCAGTCAGGGCCGGTCGGGGCCACTGAGCACGAGATCAACAGGCATAATGAGTTCTTTCCAGTCTTCTTTTTGTGGAAAAGGCTGGTCGCTCTTACGTACTTAACTCATTAACAGTTTGCGTTAGATTGGTCCGAGTGTTTTTATGTCCTATTCGCCAGGGTCATGTGTTGGACCTGAGTCAGGTCCAGAGCGAGGAGGAGTGGCGGGCGGTCGCCGACTTCTCTTCTGCGAAGCAGTAATGCTCGCAAAGGAGGAGGCCAAACGCATCAGCCAACGCCGTCCTCGCCACCGCCGCAGGGATTCTTATCCTGATTTCTGCCTACCGTAGGTGCGGGCATGCGGACAGTGAGTAATGGGTAGCTCGCTATCCGGCCGTCCGGTAACTGTCCGGACCAAGCCCAAGTCGTCGACGGCGCGCACTGTTCCCGCGCGCCTCAAGGAGTTGTCAGCAACAGCAGGGACCCAGCCGGGTCGAAGCCTACTGGGACCAGGGTTATCCGAAAGGGAGCTCGAGCCCCGGTATGAAGGCTTGAAGGAACGGGGTGGGTGTTTTAGTCTGTAAGAGTCTGACACTATACTCCCGCTCCGCCCAAGAACGGGGGATGTCATTGGATGATTTTTTCCCACCATAAAAAAAAGGTCATGTGTTTGCGACTGGGTACTCCAACTCATTTAGTTCTTCAATCCCTACCGGTGACAGAAGAACTAACGAGATGGAGTTTTTGGTCTTCGATGCGTGATCCTGACGGAATAAACGCAAGACTGTTGGTCGAATATACCCGACGTAGGCGGTTAAACCCGGTCCTTTACTTTGTGTAATTTATTTTATCATCGCTGCTCTCAAAACGGTGAAGGAAAACGTCGTGAGGGAACCGCCATGTCCTAGAACCAAAATTTTGAAGACATATGATATCCATCAAGCCGCGCTGGGCCCGCGTGGTGGATTACGGCCCATTCCCTCTCCTAGAGAGGAGGCCTGAGTTCCAGCAGTTGGGACACTATAAGGCCGACTATGCTATGCGGCTAAAGCTAGGCTAACGTAAGTTATATGGTTTCGTCTTCCCGATGTGGAAGATTTTTGTTATACATTGTTCTTATGTCTGCAATTCTAGGTTCATCAATGTTTTATTGGTTATGTTCATACGTGTAGTAGCGAACAGTGAAGCGACAATTGTCGGTAGCGGATCGTTGGGTGCGTTTCGACCGAAACAACGATGTACTCGACGAACTAGCGCTCTGTTAGTGAAGTTGTGTTGGTATTGTTGTGGTATAGTCTACCTGATATATGACAGCAGTTTTAAGCACAAGACTAGTTGTAGCCAGCGGCTGCACCCGTGTGAAAGAAAACTATTCCAACTCAACATACTCCCAGGATAAAAGTGTATTCTGTGTGCTATTTTTAGGGTTCCGTAGCCAAATGGCAAAAAACGGAACCCTTATAGATTCGTCATGTCTGTCTGTCTGTCTGTCTGTCTGTCTGTCTGTCCGTCCGTCCGTATGTCACAGCCACTTTTTTCCGAAACTATAAGAGCTATACTGTTAAAACTTTGTAAGTAAATGTATTCTGTGAACCGCATTAAGATTTTCACACAAAAATAGAAAAAAAGCAATAAATTTTGAGGGTCGCCATACATAGAACTGAAACTCAAAAATTTTTTTTTCATCAAACCCATGCGTGTGGGGTATCTATGGATAGGTCTTCAAAAATGATACTTCTAATATAATTTTTTTCTAAACATAATAGTTTGCGCGAGAGACACTTCCAAAGTGGTAAAATGTGTGTCCCCCCCCCTCTAACTTCTAAAATAAGAGAATGATAAAACTAAAAAAAATATATGATGTACATTACTATAAAAACTACCAACGAAAATAGGTTTGAACGAAATCTAGTAAGTAGTTTTTTTTTTAATGCGTGATAAATCGAAAAAAATACACTATTATTAAAACATCGATCAAAGTTACAACACATTACAAGAACTTTTATATTATGTTACTTGCTGCTACGGAACCCTTCATGGGCGAGTCCGACTCGCACTTGGCCGGTTTTTTTTATCTGATATAAACTAGTGCTTAAGGCCTAAGCGACCGAAAAGTGCCATAAAACAGTGACATTCTGAAGCCTACACCTCGGTAACGGCCAGGTTTATTATTGATGAAATTCACAAACTTAACATTATCAACATTTGATTTTTTCGTGCTATTAATACTTTTGTCTAAAAAAATATTTAGCAATTTCCCAACTTTTCGCAACTTTTCCTTACTTCTTCGAAATCTTCTTGGATCTTTACAAACATTTTTACACATCAAAATTGGTGGGTAAATATTCTTCAAAGTGAACATAGCATAAATGTAAATCAATCAATATTTCGCAACGAAAATGGATTTAAATACACAAATAAATGCACAGATAGGCGTACTGCCGCCTAGGCGGGTGCGAGCATTTAATTTCAGCCAGATGGTTCAAGGGACTATAAGCCTTAACTGCGATCTCATCTGATGGTAAGAAGTAATGCCATCGATGATGCACTAGTTTATTAAGAGCCTAGTCACTCTAGCCTTGAAGACACCTAAGCAATTTGTTCCAGTCCGTTGATGTACGCGGTATAAACGATAAGGTGAAACCCATAGTCCGGACCGTAGAGGATTCAAGAAGGTGGATACTTGCCGTACCTACGTATTTCAGGAAAAGGTGGGTGTACCCGTGTGCCAAATTTCATCCAAATCCGTTCAAGCGTGAAGAAGTAACAAACTTACAAACACACACACTCATAAATTTTGCCTTTATATTATTATTATATACAGTGGGATATAGAGAAAAAATACAGAAACAGTAAATGTGATTTAGGAAACCATATTTACTGTTTTCGTACTTGAACTTTAGAAGAGCAAAGGGTCCAAGACAGTTCCCAGAAGAACACCTGACTTAACAGATAAATCATCTTCTGAGGCCGATTTATTTACATTTAAATAACTTTATTCGGACGGATATCTATTCATCCGGTAAGAGCATAGGTATAAACTGCCATTTATATCCATAAATGGTGGTTTATACCTAAGCTTTACACTTCTAGCCTTTGCCCACGGCTTCGCCTGCGTACATGAAATATAGCCTATGTCACTTAGGAATAAAACAGCTTTCTATCGGTGAAAAAAGTTTAGCAATCGGTCTAGTACTTAAAGAGATACAAACAAAAAAAAAACTTAATCTCTATAGTATATTAATAGTGAATATGGCTGTGTATATCTAAGATTTTATGTAAAATATAACACCTGTAATATTGAAACTTTATACTGACTGCCATATTTAGAAAAATACAATAAAAAATAATCATCTTATTCGTCCTAATAAACGTACAAACGATGGCTACCATCAAACCAAGGTAGGTATACACCCTGGCCATAACTCCGTGAAGGGCTTACGTTAAATAATGAAGAAGGATCAGGCCCCCTCGGAGTCAAGCGTGATGTAATGCACTCAGCTTTAGAACCAGTGGCACATGACAGACGGACAGACGTAGCCATCTTGTGTGGTCGGAAAAGTGCGCATCATCATAAAACTGTAGGTACAGCTGTACGTTTAACGATCTGTAACTTGGTAGTGCGGACTTTAGGGATCTTATAGTTGTTTGATTAAATTAATGCTTTTTCTTAATTTTCTGATAATTTTTAGTGTTCCGTAACCAAAGGGTAAACCAAAACCCCGCTGTCCGTCCATCTGTCACTATGGTATATCTCATGAACCATAATAGCTAACAGTTGCATTTTCACAGATTATGTATTTTTTTTTTGCCGTTATAACAACAAGTACAAACAGAATAAAATAATTAAGTTGGTCTACCATACAACAAACGTGACTTTTATACCATTGTTTTGTTATGGATGATCCAGAATTCTTCGTGCGCGAGTTCGACTCGCAATTGGTCAGTTTTTTTTTAATTTCGTCTAAAAAGTTTTTAGATTTAGGCTTTTTTAAAAACTTAAAACAGCCCCACAAAGTTATCTTATGTAGTTGTTAAAGTTTTTATAACATTATTGTTAGGCTCGCCCTTGATTACTACATCACCTGATAAAGTTAATACAATATATAGCAAAGTAATTCAATATACACTTAATGACCCCCCGTTGTAACTTTCAGAAAACACGGGAATTTCGATTCATGGACTTACCTACTTGTATAACTTTCACTTTTAATCCATAACGTAAAAGTTCCGAAACACTATAAAAAAAAAAAACATCAAAAACGTCAGCAACTAAGCGGGCATATCGCCAACGGCGTATATACAATATCGATACACATAAAACAGCTTGAAAATACAAACAAATCAGACAATGAGTTATGAAAGGTATTTAATTAGTTAATTAACAACATGCCAGCGGGTAATGAACACGGTGATTGATGATTGTAATTTGCACATATGACTGATGAGAGCTTGTTGGAAGAAAAAATATAAGTGCTTACATTGTATGGCGCTTAGGATATTTTGTTAGTGAAGGATTATTCGATAGATATACCGAAGTCCTGGAACACAAACGGTAGCTGTAGGAACACAGGTGGGTAAGGTTAGTCAGTAAAAGTCTGACGGTTCATCTGGCTCCACCCAGTGTGGCACCGTAGGAGTCCGGACCGCGAGAAACGGGTATGGCTCGGCATCCAGCCGTACGGACCTCGTCGTCGACGGCGCGTAGTGTTCCACGCGCGCTTCAAGGAGTTGTCAGCAACCGTAGGGGCCCAGCAGGGTCGAAGCATACTGGGGCCATAGGTTCGTTTCTGAAAGGACAACCCGGGGTCATGGAACACAAGGCAAAGAAGGAACATAGGAATGGGTTTTTGGCAGTAAAACTCTGACACACTGATTATCATCTAAAAAAAAAACCAAGAGTGGCAGAAATAATCTTACCAAATAAAAAAAAAATAGTGACTGAAATAATATCTGATAAAGCCTATGTCACTCAGAAATACAAATACCTTCCATTCTATTGGTGAAAAAAAATTAGCAATCGGACCAATACAGCTACTTTCAGAGATTATAATATTTGTGTCATCAAGGTAAAATTGTTATTGAAGGATTATTTTAGAATGAACATGATGAAATCGATTCTGTTACTGATTTTGAATATACTAATTTCAGGATGTGTGTAGGTTATTACGTTACAGGTTGTATATAAATGAGGGTAATAAGAGATCGAGCCCGTTCATTTGTACAAGTTAAACCTTGTTTTGTGGAAACAAGGCCAACTGGGTTTATTTAAGATACAGATCACAAGCTTAAATTAAACAGAATACCTAGTACTAAGCATGTTTTGAAAACTATCAATATCTAAGTACCTATCTATTGAATAAAAATGCTGATCTTTAAAGGTTTTTATGAAATTTCGGAGACTTTATAGACTCTATTAATGAAAGTCAAGTTAAATTATAATTAAATATTTTTTTAATAATTTAATTAATGGCACGATAAGCCTTATAAAGTTCTCACTGGAGAGGGGATAGCTCGTAATCCACCGCGCGGGTTGGTAAGTTTAAATTATGAATAAAAAAAAAAAAAACAAAAAACTGATACGAACTTATTTTTTTAAATTTAATTCTATTTATTATTTTCGTTTTTCATCAAACACAATATTGAAATTAATTAAACATATTTTGTTCAGTACTAATTGGTAGACTTCATGTCTTCAGAGAGCTTTTTAAGCTTATTATGGATTATTTGTGAAAACCTTTCAGTTTATGTGCAGTTGGGCGCGAGGCCTAAGGCGGCGCGTGATGCGGCCTACATCGACATGAGGCGAAACTTTCCACAGCACGAGCTTTTAATGATAGTTGTAACATTACAGCTACTGCCGCCACGCAACTCAGTCTGGTCACTTTCATGTTTTAACTTTTTACGATTGGCACATCCTATTAAACAGAGCTATTTGCGATTATTAAGTTTCACTTTATTAAAGCAATAATACTAATAAGTACCTAATTAAAAAACTCATTGCAATTATTAGAGTAACACAAATTATTCTTATTAACGACCCAGGCACTGCACACAAGTCTCTAAAGTGTTCATAAAACCACCAATTAAAAATTGTACAGAGAGCGAACAAACACACAAATAAGCTGAACAAGCAAACATAATAAAGTCAGTCCGTATAACACGGACGACTCAAAACAAAACGTTTTCAATGGAGCCGTGGGGAACTCTACGAGCGGGGCTCGGGGCCCAGGCCTGCGAGTTATGAATTAGTCTCAGGTATGATGGGTGCGCGGAGGGGCGCATTCTTACACACGCGGGATCACACCGTCTGGCGGAGAACACGTCCCATTGTACTACCCTAATGCTCCAAACGTTCGAAAGATCTCAAATAAAGTGCTTCAGACACGGATAGCTTTTATATGACGTCAAGAAAAAATAGCAAACATAATAGCACACTCATCAGACCAGTCATACTCGACCAATCTCATAAATAGCATGAATGATTACAGTTAACAAGAGCCCAATCACGGAAGACGGCACTTAGCCGTCCGCCGCCAAAGAGCGGCTCGTTGATGTCGTTTGTACAACAGAGGTAATTTATACTATCAACTATCTAATCAAATCACACACGATATTAAAAAAATAGTAAACTTTCACTGCGCGGCGGGTGCGAGCCGCGCGCCGCTCGCCGCTCCGCCGCTCGCCCGCAAAGCTCGCAAAGCTCCGCGCCCCTTCAGTCCGCCGGCGGCAGTCGACCGGCGAGTACGTGCCGCTCGCATCGCCCTCCCACGGAAACTTTACGCGAGTGCAGTGACAGTGAGTGAGCATGCCCGCCCGCGCTGTGGCCCTCCTAGCCACCGCGGCCCTCGCGCTCGCCGCCACCCCGCCCGACCCCTGCCTGGAGGACGGCCGCCCGCGCCGCTGCATCCCCGACTTCGTCAACGCTGCCTTCGGCGCCCCTGTGGTCGCTTCTTCCATCTGCGGAAGACGAGGCCCCGAGCGCCTCTGTGACCCTCCCGGAGACCAACCTCCGGAGAACTCGTGCAGAGTGTGCGACGCTGCCAGGTCCGACCGACGACACCCGCCGACACATCTCACTGACTTGAACAACCCTCACGATGTGACCTGCTGGCGATCCGCTCCGATACCTCCGACCTCCTACGATTCGCCACCCGACAATGTTTCCCTTACTTTATCTCTCGGTAAAAAGTATGAGTTAACTTACGTGAGCCTTCAATTCTGTCCGAAAGCCGCTCGACCTGACTCTGTCGCTATCTACAAGAGCGCGGACAACGGCGTCACCTGGCAGCCCTTCCAGTTCTACTCCAGCCAGTGCCGGCGGGTGTACGGGAGGCCCAACAAGGCGACTGTGACGGCTGCCAACGAGCAGGAGGCCAGGTGCTCCGACAGTCACAGGCTGACTGGAGAGAGCTCTGGAGGAGCGAGGCTGGCATTCAGTACCCTGGAGGGACGTCCGAGCGCCGCTAACTTCGACATATCCCCTGTTCTGCAAGACTGGGTGACTGCTACCGACGTCAGGGTTGTTTTCAACCGTCTGCACATGGTCAACGAGGGTGACGAGATCGACAACAAGAAGCAGGCGGCCCCGGGCAGCCAGCACTACGCGGTGTCGGACTTCGCGGTCGGGGGCCGCTGCAAGTGCAATGGGCATGCCTCGAGGTGTATTCCGATGAAGGGCGGGGAGGTGGCTGCCGGAGGCGTGCAGCAGCTGACCTGTGAGTGCAAGCACAACACGGCGGGCCGCGACTGCGAGCGCTGCAAGCCCTTCCACTTCGACCGGCCCTGGGGACGCGCCACCGCCAGGGATGCCAACGAATGCAAAGGTCAGTCCCCGATACCTCGCTTGCTGAAACTATTATTTGTTTCTAAGAATCCATTAATGGTTTATTTGAGTTTCCATCCGTAGATTGGAGGCAATTTACATTCTTGTTTTCAAACAATTAGATGATTTGCTTATTTTTTGTTGCTCTCTGTTTGTTTTACGACTGTCCAATCAATGTTATTTCCGTAATTACTCCGCAATAATTGTGGAGCGATCATTAAATTCTACAAAGTCAATTCGAGATGAAAAAAGTAGTTGAATTAATTACAATCTGTAAGTTTATCATTTTAATGATGTAGAGATAATTAAGTATTTTAAGTTTGTAAGCAGATTGAAATCGTAAAGTTAAATCATAGCAAATAAAACCGAAAAGAAAAAAAAAAGGATCGATACATTTATATTAACTTATTTTATATTTAAAACCTAGCTTTAAAGTGAAACTTAAGTAATAGACTTCAACGAGGGAAGATTACCACTCGCCTACACTACTTACTTAAATGTGAGGCTACGTTCAACAGAATGGCTTTGCCTTCATATTACGAGAGTCCAGAATATTACACATTATTTTTATGAAATCGAGCGCACCAGACATTTCTATATAACGCCCTTACTTTTGAATTGACTGACGATTTTTTCCGAGTCCGTGATTAAATCATTTTATTTTTATCGTAAGGAATGAAACTGTATGGAAGTTATAATGAATCCCCCTTTTTCAGTAAATTACGTAAACGAGATTTTATTTAAATGAGTTTTATGAAAAGTAATCCTTTGGGAATTATGATAAACCGACATTTAATAAAACGCCGCCTTGTGTATTATTGTTCCGGTTAAAACTCAACGCACAGATACAAATATTTCAGTTTTATTTTTTGTTTTGTCTATTGTCTCATTTAGTTTAAACAGAAAAATCTTTCAGAAGAAAGAGAGGAACTCAGTTTGGAATAAATGAGACTATAAATATTTCTTTACAAGCAGCATCCATACACATTATTAAGTCCAATAGTATTGTTCTGTAATTGCATTCTTATACTTTTATAATCTTTATTGTACACTACATAAACAAAAATACAGGACAAACATTTAAAAGAATAAGTGCACAATGGGCGGTCTTATCGCACAGGGCGATCTCTTACAGACAACCTTTGGATGAACTGAAAGAAAGGAGATAGATTTAGGGTTGGGATTTAGGATTTATGGTTTATATTTCAATTAAACTTTTTCCAATATTTTTTTTAACTGTTTTAACAATACGTATATATATATTATATTTGGATTCTTGTAAATGGCTCGTAGTGGTCTACCCGACCGTTATTTATATTGTAAGCAACTACGGTTCATAAAAAATCTGTCAATTGTAGAATCGTTCATTTGCAGAATTGTACATTCTGAGAATCTGTCCATTATATACTAAACCGTGTAAGATCCCTAAATAAAATAATATAATAAAAGATTAGAATATTATTTCAAATTAGAATTGTTCAAAAAAGACGAAAGAATTAGACAGAATTTGATTGTAAAATTTTACCAAAAAAAAAAAATATTCTCCGGAACCGATAGACAACAGCGCGTGAAAGATATCAACCAAATATAATAACAAGTTCCTACAAACAGTACTCAATCTAAGTCTAAGATACATTTAACCCGTTCCCCGCCGGCTAACTGCTGGTTAACTTAATTGATTTATTGCACGGCATAACTGTCCCTTAATTAACATTTATGAGTTATAAATTTTTACGTTGAGCGGCCCGCGCAGCCCATCCGTCAAACATTGATGGCCGTCAACTGAGCATACCATGTTAGAAAATTAGAATGTGGATGGAAAATGTTGCAAGCAGTTTTGAAGAACGGAATTACTGTTTTTTATTGGGAATTAGGGCATTGGTAGCTAGCTTATAAAGATGAAGTTTTTAATGTTATTTTGCGATAATTAAGTTATATATGTTTGATTGATTTTGTAGGTTGGAAAGTTTAAAAAGCTGCTATTTTTTAGACAGATTGACTCAAGAAGCTTAAAATTTTGCGTAAAACTTATGTTCGTAATATTTTTAAGTTAAATCTAACTAAATATTACATCTCAACTGAGCCACAAAGAAACTTGACTTGTAATCAACAATTATGTTGGATTCTTGTCCTCACGTAATTACCCATCCATTTCGTATCACAATGTAGAGCTAACAAACTCCGCCGCGATAATAGAGGTGCGCCCACGCATCCCACCTCTATGATTTGTGTTCCACAAACGCATATTATCATAAATTTACCAACTCTACTTTTAAAGATGTCTCAAGGATATTTCTTTTTATTTTTCAGCGTTATTATCGCCCCTTAAAAGTAATAGAGAAGACTTATTTAGATTTTTATGTAGATCGTTAATTTCTTTTTGGATGTTTTAATGGATTATTTGTTAACTGAACAAATTGAATTTCATTGTTTGACTGTCGTCTTACGGAGATACTGGTTACGTAAACTAGAACGAAAATGATTTAATTTTTCCGTATCTAGCCGCAAATGTTACAAAAATGTAAATTTTGGCAGTAACTTTTATGAGAATGCCCGAAAAAATAACAGTTGGTATTTCATACTAAAATAACAGCTCCGCGGTTATACAATAACCGGTTTTTATTAAATTGCTGACCTATTTTACTTCCGAAGCGTTTTTACACTGAAACAATCACCGACATAGGTGGCATTGAGAACCAGATAAAAATTCATCCAGAATTTTACAACCCAACTAGTTTTATCAGAAACACATAAAAAAGACATCTTATTTCTGCAGCGACTGACCAAAAACTAGTTTCAACAAAAAAAAAATATCAGAATAAAGTCATAAAACGATGTATTGGTGTAATAAAGGCCATTTGGAGCCATTTCTCTATCGCTACAACATTCAGAAGCACCCACATACATCGCCGTAACTAAATAAAATATAAATAACTTAACTTTGTACTATTTCAATAAAGTAATGTTGTTTGTTGTGGCAGGTGACGGAAAGCTTGATAAATTGGGTTTTTTATTACCTGTGGTATAATCTGTGATAAGAACGTAAGTATATATTTTTTTCTGTTCCTTCTAGGTAAGTAGGATTGGAAAATCGATAGACTAGGCATAAGCTAGGTCGATTCGATTAAGTTTAGCAACTTATTTATTCTATTCTATTAATTTAGCGTATTTTTTTTTTTGTCTAATTGGCTATTTGATTTCAAAAGTACCTACCTGTTATGGTTCATCTAGTAGAGAGTTAGGTGCTTTAGAGTAGTGCAGAGTAGTGACTCGCCCCGTCTTCGCTGGGATGCAAATTATATACATATTTTTTTTATTTATGGTGTGAGAATAGGTCGTAGGCTTATTTTTTACCCTCCTACCCCCAACTCCCATTTTTTCTTTGATGATTAATTTGGCAGAACAAAGCCGAGTGAGCAACTTATTATATACGTAAAAATGTGCAGAATTTATGCCTTGATCACACGTACTGAGTAATCGGGCGAGACGGTGATCTCGGCCGAGTACTCGGTACGTGTAAACACAGCGCCAAGTGCTCGGCCGAGCGTACTGTCTCGGTCGAAAAACATTTTACTGTCTCGCCCTTTTACTCGGTACGTGTGATCAAGGCATTAATGTCATTTGTAATAACATCGTTATATAATTTAGTGTCATTCGACTTGTAACTCTAAAGTTTGTAATAATCATCTTGATCTCAACATGAAGACCTTATCTCTCTTGTTCGAAGGCCAACGTTTAAAAAAAGTCTTAGATCTGGGTTAATTGTATCATTATCCTTATTCTATTTATGGCTTTAACTGCTTCATAGATGCTCGCTGGTCACACTGATAAGGATCCAATGATACAGACTCGAGGCACTAACACTAGCTCTTAACGTGATTCATTTGTCGAACTAAGAAGAAAGAAAGAAAGAAAGAAAAACGTTTAGTCGTACTTCCCACATTCACACCAACTCCAACCCTCTTTCTAGCTCGCACGCTTGACAATTTAACACGTCAGGGTAAGGCCCTGGGAGCCCTACCACGAGCTCTTAACGTAATCCATTTGACGACCTAAACTGAACTGTCAAAGGGATGGACCTATATTTATAGGGTGTATAGCATCATTCGTTTTGCTCGCTCGCACGCACTTAAGGGCCAAGCGCCCGAAAAGTGCCATAAAACAGTGATTTTCTGAGGCCTACTCCTCCGTAATGGCTAGGTCAATTGGTTTGAAAAAAAAAAATTTTTATTATAGATTCATGAACAATAATTTTATTTATAGATTATTAAAAATAAAACTTTTGTCAAAAAAAATATTACCCTTTTCGCAACTTTTCCCTACTCCTTCGAAGCGGCTTGGACCTTTAGAAACATTTTTACACATAAACATTGGTGGTTAAATATTCTTCAAAGTGAACATTGCATATGTAAATCAATCAATATCTCGCAGAGAAAATTGATTTAAAGCGCTTTCCGGGCGCTGCTGGCCGCAAATAAATGCACAGATTTGCGTACTGCCGCCTAGGCGAGTGCGAGAGTTGCGTTCACATAATTTCGGCCAGATGGTACAAGGGACTATACGCCTTAACGTCATGGTAAGGCCCCTGTTTCCTTTGAAGTATTAACAATAAAAGGTATAAAAATTAGGATGAATCACAGCGCGCCGATCGCCATCAGATAATGTACTTTATTGTGCTAGTTTAGTGTTAAACGCGTTGTTTGTCTCGGAACTCTAGTTTATGGCTTTACACACCGAACAGGGTTGGCGCGAAAGGAAAACTGGATTTTAATTTTTTACATTTCCGTAAGATTAACCCACCTTGAGCTCACGCTATACAAAGTGCTAATTTATCAACGATGACTATTTTTTTTTTTTCATTAATTGTAAATCGTTAGATCATTTTGATAGATGTGAATATGTGAAAACTGTCATATACTTTTTGTAAAAGAAGACTTAAATACTGCTACTACTTACTAATAGATTGAAATGAGATGTGTAAAAAATGATAAACTACTAGCTTTTGTACGCGATCGAAGCTGCGGGAGCTTTGCCTGCATAAATAAAATATAGCCTATGTCACTCAGAAACAAAGCAGCTTTATATCGGTGAAGAAATTTTAGCAATTGGACCAGTAGTTCCAGAGATTACCTTCTACAAACAAAAAAATAAAAAAAAACAAACTTTACCTCTTCATTATATTAACTTTACTTTATTATTAAAATGACAATGTATCACGTAGGATTACCTATAACGAACGCAATTTTCTTTTTCATTTATTTTATAGAAAGCTTACTGATGAGAGGAAAAATCGCTAATGATATTTAAGCTTCCACATAATATATACTCGTACATCTAGTTAGAAATTACGGCGACTAAGAAAATTAAAGATTTAAAATTAATTAAAGTATCAAGTCATGCAAAAAATGTAAATAACTAGAATTCGGAGTTGTTTTGTAGTAATCTAGTTTTTCACATTCGTTTTCAATTCAAGTTCTCGAGAACACATCGTTTCCCATAAACACAAATCTGTTTTAATGTGTTTGCTTGCTCGTAATCTTTTTAAAAATTGTTGACCACAAAATGCTTTCTGCTCCTGATAACTTGGCAAGGGGAACAAGAGATAACTAGGAATTTGCGCTGAAGCAAATCTTAATGTCCAAAAAGGGTTCATTTAAATCAGCAGGAGCATCCCAGAGATATAGGACAGCCTTTTACGTTCACTCGCAGAGAGTTAGTCATTCTATTTCAGCTTGAAGCTCAATTCTTCACAGTGGCGTAGCTAGTCCCACAGGGGTCCTGTGTCAAACATTAATTGATAATTTTTATTGTTTATTTATTTTTAGTAAGTTATAGCATAGGACTGAGCCTGAGCTGTCCGATAGACTACGAATGAGATAGTTAGACTAATTGCACTCATTTTCATACTAACCATAAAACGTGCGGGCTAATTAGATGGATGATGTAGTTTTGTATATACCGGGCTCGAAAATAGGTTACTCTAACTGAAACAAGACAAAACTGATTGAAAATATGCTCGTGTTTTGAAGCAATCTGGACTAGCATAGATTTTGTTTTTATTGTAATCTTATAAAGAGTGCCAGAACAAACCGAGTCAACTCTACAATTGGAACCTCCCATCATATAGTCACTATTTATTAAATATAGACCTCTTATTAATAACAGAATTGAAGGTTGTAGATACCTTGTTACGAATTTTTGCGAACTTCGGGGCCCCTGTAGCCCAGGGACCCGCATCACCCACGGTTAATACATCGGTAGCTACGCCTTTGATTCCTCAAAATTGCATGCAAGGCGGAGCAGGTGAAGGATTCTAGCAGGTCCGTAGTATTCATTTCGCATCCTTGGTAGTTCCGAATGGGTGAAGTAATTTCGAAATCATTTACTGGATTGTAAGACTTGTATCCAATTACTGCTTTCAAATTCCAGGTATTTCTTCAAGGGGTGTTGAAAATTTCTGTGTAATTAACAATATTATACCGATTTCGCTTACTATTTATTAATTTATTATTATTTTACAGCACCAACAAAAAGTACAGGACAAACATTAAAAATAAATGTACAATGGGCGGTCTTATCGCACAGGGCAATCTCTTACACACTATTTACGAATGTTAAATTATTTCGGATTAGACTTTTATTTCTAGTTCAGATTATCATTTGCTCGGGCAAAGCAAACAAAACACGGTCGTAACCTGTCATTTAGACTCTGTCTTTATACGAAAATGCCTACAAAGGCACGTAATGATTCCTATAGTTGGTTGGACTTTATAATCACACTTCAGTAACTTAGTGATTGTGGATTCATTTAATAATATGAATTATGTAATTGAAAATTGGTACGGCGAGAAAACAATAATAATAATATATGTTAGGACGCCGTTCGATGTGGCGACGCTTGGGGGAGGCCTATGTCCAACAGTGGATTGGCTGAAATGATGATGATGATGTTAGGGCGCGTGCGTGAAACTTCTAGTTACGGTTACAGATTATTTATAATATCCGATAGTTTATAGTAACGGTTGCGGAGCTCCGTCCCTGATTTTCCCCACGCCTACATAACCGACGAATTCTTATTAAAGAATTTCAGTTATCAAATCAGAGTTTGGCAACATGTCGAGTTTAATACAGAAACGACTCATAAAAGAATTAAAATTTAAACTGTCTATTAAAGTACAGTGTATTGCCGTAAAAACTGGTCGCACCAACCCTATGCATTCCAGTGATTGATATTATCAAGTTATTTGTCGAGATATGTCGTACGGTCTGTTTTATGGCCTTAGGAAGTGATAAAAACCATGTATTTGATTACCGATGGCTTATTTCCTTTACGACACGTCTAATGGCTGGGTTTGAGGAACAATCGGCCATCTCCCGGTATTATTGTCTATGGTTCAGGACGGTCATGCGGGCGCATGATGGTCTGTGGTAAGCGAATTGAAGGAGTTAGCTGCCGGTTTTAATTTGAGGGTGATTTTTAATGAGTTGCGGTGTAATGTTTTTGTTATTGGTTTTTTTAATAGCTATTATTAACTACTATGTAGGACGTATTCGTAGTACTCGTATAATATCGATACCTGTAATAAGAATTGACGTAAGAGACATTTAACTATAATTTAAAAATGTACCTCACGACGATTGACGTAAGAGTTTTTTTTATTAAAATGTAAATATTTCCCTTACGTTAATTTTTAATACAGGTATTGATATGTATCATGTAAAACATTTCAGAAATAAATATACCGACTTTCTTTCAATTGTCTGTTATGGACTGAAAGTTTTTTTTTTTCACTGTTTCCAAAGGTTCATTTGTATATTTTCACGCGTTTCTATGGAAAAAGCTTTTGACAAACAGACAGCAAAGTGATCCTATGAGGATTCCGTTTTTGAAGACACTGTAAACGTTAACGATAAAATGAATAAATTATAATTTATTTATTAATTAATCAAGTATTACTGATAACCTACTGGAGCTTCCTTTTGAGCGAAATGAGTTAGGAGACTCCGCTATAAAGCTAATTAAAGCTCTCAGTGGCTTTTTTACACTAGGAAGCTATTTACTACTCTACTCCAGTCCCAAAAACCCACGTCTGATACAACGCAGCTAATTTTGTAAACAAAACGCAGTAAAAAAAACTACAGATAAGCGAGTATTTACGGGCGAGTGTTTATCCGGAGCTATCTGGTCGAGTTGGCAGCGCCTCAACAGGCGAGCTACTGGCGCGAGTTACTAGCGCCAGCGATAAACGTAATTGGCTACGTAACATTTGTAGCTCTTGATTTTATGGGTTGTTTTCATTAGATTGCTTTTTAGGGTTCCGTGTCTCAAATGGAAAATACGGAACCCTTATAGGATCACTTTGTTGTCCGTCTGTCTGTTATGTTCCAATTAACACGCTCACTGCGTTATGAGGTCGAACAAGCCACATTCGTAACTTATAGCAGGTGCGGCAGTCAAAATCGCTTTCTTTTACTCTGTGCGAGGGACCGCTATGTTAACTATTCTATGGGTATAACAGAGACATTTATAGATAAAACTAGCGGCGATGTTTTTTAGAAAAAAAAAATGTGAGGCTGGAAAGGTCTCATACGCACTGAAAAGAAGTTCAACTTTGTCACTAAAAGACCTCATACGCTTTAGCTGAAAGACCATGATAAGTGGCTCCGCAGCGAGCGTATACTCATGTCTGCGGCCCCTTGAAGTTGTAAAAAAATTAGACTTCTGAGTTAACGGAAAAAAGATACGGCCGTTTATGTCGCAATGAACGTATATTTCGATACTCTGAAGGGGATCAAAATTCATAGTGTTACTTCTCGTTGAGCTAGAATCCTGATATTTGTAATGAAGCAAGGTCTCATAGCACAAGTACTTATAGGAAAAAATCTGTAAATTTTTAGTTATTTCATAAATATAAACATTTGTTTTTGCGATTCGGAAAAATCTTCGTAACTCGAATTAAAATTTTTTTTTTACTAATGAGCTTCAGTTCTTTGCTATGTATGAAAATCTAAAAAGTAAAGTTATGCATATTTACAGAGTTATCGTATTAATATTATAAAGGCGAGAGTTTGTCTATATGTGTGTGTATATTTGTTACTCCTTCGTACTCGAAACACCTGAGCGGATTTGGACGAAAATTGGTACACGGGGTAGACTATGTCCTAGTATAGGGCCGAAGCCTACGGGGCCATCGGTCGACTTCTGAAAAGGAATCCTGGAACGCAAAGTGTAAAGGTAAGGTTTTAGTCAGTAAAAGTCTGATACGCTCTCCCGCTTCACTCGAAGTCAATAGATGTGTAGCGACATCTATGGCGCCACATAAGAACTACGAAGAAAGTACGAAATCCTGTATCGCGCAATCAAAGTTCTCCGCGCGATTTGAACATATACGACAGCCCGAAATCATCTATCGGGCAGTCGCCCACCAGACCATAACATCTGTCTGGTCGGAGGATCCTCCCTTTTCAAAAGAGGTTTGCGGGACTTTACTCTCTGTTCCGCATACCTCCAAAGATGATGATGTTGTTGTTCACATCGTTACTTTCGATCCGGTGAGATGGTAATCAAGCGCGAGCCTATCAACAGCAAAAAAAAGTTTTGGATACACCAGTATCTACTTATCCGGTAAATGAACAGTGGATATGTGATCACAGGTTTTATAAATTCCTTCTCTTTAAGAGAGGGAATGGGCCGTAATCCACCACGCGGGCCCAGTGCGGGTTGGTGAATATGACATGTCTTCGAATTTTTGGTTCTAGGACATGCCGGTTTCCTCCCGATGTTTTCCTTCACCGTTTTGAGAGCAGTGGTGATGAAATAAATTACACAAAGTAATGTGCCTGGCTGGTTTTGAACTCGCAACCTACAACTCGTAAGTCGGGGCCGTTAACACTCGGCCACCACTGCTCTATCTTACTTATTATTAGTTCCTCGCAATTATGGCGTGACATGATCCATTTTTTACAGCCATCGTAATGTTTTACAGTTGAACTCCATGTATTAGAGTCCAGTCCTATTGGCTCTCAGCGTCTCGTCGTCCATAAAATAATAAACGTTCAATAAATCTTGCCTATCTTGTAATTTTTCTTGCAATAAAACGAGTTCGCAATACTAATGTGGGTTTTTATAAATCAAGTTGTTATTTATTGATTTAACTATTAAATAAAATGGAAATCGTATTTTTCTTTGCCCGTGTATGGAACGAGGCATAGAAGTATATTGACTTATGTACGGTATCTTGTATGTGTTTAGAATTACAGTTTTAAAAAACAAATAACATTTTTTTTTTCGATATAACTTTGTATGAATTTTTACTTGAAATTGCAGCCTTGAGATTTAGTTACTTTTATCTGCAAAAAAAGGGCACAGTCTGATTTAGATTTAGAGGAATGATTTACTGTTTTGTTTGTATTTATTTGTAACTAATTACCTCAATAACTACTGGACTGATTAATTTTGTTTCGCCATTTGAATGCTACTTTATCAATGAATTGATGATGATTTTCCCAACTAAAAAAAAAAACATGCACGCTCTTCTTTTACGCTGGCGTAGCTGCTAGTAAAAGTAAGTAAAACATACAAGATGTAATCCTAACAAAACCCTATTACATTAAAAACAATATATAAACCTTAGAATAATTATTCCTAGATAAAAACATAATACAAATTTCCACAAAACGATTAATTTTGAGACAGAATACAGGATGTCTCGATGTTTGAACAAAACGGTTAAATCAAAATGAAGTCTTTATATTTATGAACCATCCTTCACACCTAAAGGACGCCATTTTAATTGCTATATTGTGAAATGGAGATGGAATCTTTGGACCTTCATTTCTTCTCAGAAATGTCACTGATACACTAAAAATCACAGGTCTACTTGAAGAAATCTCATTGTGATCTTCTATTAGTATTTGTTAATAGTCTTTCATCATCATCGTTTCAGCCGAAAGATGTCCACTGTTGGACATGGGCATCCCCCGTGTATCACCACAAAAAACGTTCCTGTTCGTCTTGCAACCATCCAGGGGTGTAGCTACCGCCGTATCAGCCGTATCAATGATACGGGGCCACCTAATAGGGTCCCGATGCGTGCAAGAAATAGTGACATTTTATTCTGGTCACCTCCATGGTGGCATGGCTTATCGTGACTTTGTCTTGCTGTTTCTGTGCTAGTAGGGCCTACTATGTAAAAGAAAAAATAACTCTCAATAATTTTTGATATTGGGTCTCTTTGGAATTAGCTACGCACAGCGTCCATCGCATTCCTGTGTCTCTCTCCTGGTCATCGGTCCACCTTGTGGGAGGCCTTCCAACGCTGCATCTTCCGGTGTTTAAGCATACACAATAATGGATTCTTCTTTTTACATTTGACAAAATTGGACCAAGAAAAATCTAAAAACACAGAAATCCCGCTAGACCATCACCGTTCCCATCGCAGCTATTACCTAATAGCGCGCATAAATCAGCGTGTAGTTGTGGAGCAAACAGCACAGTTATCATAACTGCGGTATTTATTCGTTGGGGCTCGAGTTCGAGTGCTGCTCTGAAATAACACTCGCAGCTACTGCTTGACCCATTACGGATCAGTTTTGAGTACGAGCATTATAGCTGTCTTATTTCTTCTGGTTTTATTGGAAGCTAGTGCTTTGTCCCGACTTTGCGTGGTGCCAAATGATGTATTCAAATGTTTCTCGATTCAAATGTCCTTTCTTTAAATGATAAATGATCTTTATTTTGCAAGTAGGTTTTATAAAAACACTTTTACACGTCAATTTTTTTTTTTTCGTCAAATAATGGTAGATGAGGCCGGTGTTTCCTAGCTGACTACCCTGAGAAGAAACACCGAAACAAACTGGGGTACTTTGGTATTGTTCGTCAAGTCATTGAGCACCTTAGCAGTCCTAAGTTTGAGCTACACGAATACTGACAAATGCTTGCACTGACCGGACAGGTCCACTTAGAACTATGTGGTTCTTTCCTCAAAAGACCATTTGAGGCACTAATCTGCTTTGTTCTCATATGATTTGACCAGTACACGTTCTTTACTATATCCAAACAGTTCACTTTAAAAGAGACTTTGACCCCTGAGTTTGTTTCGGTGTTTCTTCTCAGGGTAGTCAGCTAGGAAACACCGGCCTCATCTAGTTTAAACTGACTGAAAACAAAATTTACGTGCAAAAGTGTTTTAAAAAAAACCTATTTGCAAAATAAAAATCAATTATCATTTGTCGCAAAATTTATTGAAATCCGATGCGTGTCATAAAAAAAGTACTTACTCAGTGTAACCGATACAGTTGCACGCCGATTGCTTCTAGTAAAGGTATTTATGTTCAACCGTTTCGAGGACATTTTACATAGGTAACTCATTTCAAGAGTAGCTTGGGTTATTCGTTTTGACACTAGCTATCCGCAGTGAAACTCCCGTTAAACTAAGTCCAGCCGTTTCAGAGATTAGTCGGAATAAACAGACAGACAAAAAATAACTCTACAGCACTTAGTTTATTATAGATGTCTCTGCCGTTTTGATACTGATTTTGAGAACTTCTCATGTTTACTCACTAAGTAATATAAATCTAAGATTTTTTCAATGGCATATTTCTGGTCCTGAAATTTTTGTAAGTTCACCCTGGCCAGTACTCTGATCTTTCGAAGACGCTTTCCTCTAGGCTTGAAACAAAAGGCCGCTCTTCACATCAATGCATTTGTCATACAGACTCGCATTTAACATGTAAACCATTATCCTTGTAATAAACTGGAGCTCTCACCTCCGGTTGGCGTGTCCCCAAGTTTCCAATAAAGCGATGGCATTCACGAGCTCAATGAGCTACTCACAACTTACTCACTGTAACAAACTACTGCTGCTTACATAATAACCTGCTTTATTTCACATGGATACTAATGTTCCTTCTATTCTCATATTTATAGTCCTTTACATATTTTATGTTTTATTGTGACAATTTGTTATGTTACGAAATTGAGTTTGCGTAACTATTGTATGATAGAATCTGTCCAAAAAGGAATACTCATATTACTATACACCACTATAAAGATATTATTTATATTATTATTATATTTTGTACGCAACGCCGACTACTACCAACAGGTCATTGGACTCACTCAGCTGACGTTTTCTTAAATAAATTAATTTCGTACATGCGTAAATTAATACGAGTTTTGAAAAAAAGCTACTTTATTTTTTAATTTTATCTTTACAAATCGATAGTGTTTCCCTCCACGAGATTAAAACGATCAAAATTTAACTGTGTATAAACTTATATTCGATACTTTTTATCAGGTTGATTGTTGTACCAGTGTTGACTACATCAGATTTCATTTTACCTTAATAATTACCTAAGTCGTTTGACTTTATATACAGACTATAAAATTGCTCTATAAATAGAGTAATGGACCGGTTGCTGTATTGTGTATTTGAAGTTAAAAACATGTCAAATGCTATATTAAGAATTTTGCCAAACACAGGAGGCTCTAGTCTAATTTGCCAAATACGCAATTTGACATTCTTAAAAAAACTGAAAAAGCGTATCCGTTTGGTTGTCGTATTATCACTTGGCGCCTGACAGGGGAGCCCTAATAATCCATTTATAGGAAACCCTTTCTGCAGTCGACTATTTAGTGTTGTAGGTATGTCAAGAAAGGACTTTACCTGTTTACTTATTTCAAGTCACAGGACATAGTACTCTCTCCCAAACATTCGGTGTAACTATTGACTTAAAAAAATAAAACATTCACACTAGCAATGAAAAAAAAAACAGTAATTTTAGATTTAAAAGACATTATTTATATTCAAAGATCTAAAGACAAAATTAAGACAGTAATTTAATCAATCAACAACACGGTGAGTACAAACAAAACATTACCCATTTATTTGTTAATGATGACCGCAATCACCATCAAGCGTAACGGTTTCATATAAATCTTTTTTTTTCCAATTTTATGGCATGGCCTTTTGGCCTTTGTGCCATTTCATATAAATCATTGTCAGCGGCACACAGATTAAAAACCAACACATCAAGACGATTACCTTCGGAAGTCATCATTCAAATCATTGTTTATTCATATTCATGCACATACGATACAACCAAACCGACACATTGTCCTTTAAGTCACTGTTTCTTACAAACTTACTGTTGTCATGCCTAAAATTCTAAAGTACATCTCTATGCTTTCTTCGATAAGTCCTAAAATCGTTTGGGATGTGGTATGGCAGTAGTAAATGTCACAATGTTTTGAACTGTCAATATAATTGATGTGTAGTCAAGTATTGACCGCCCACTATGCTAAAATTTTTTTTTTTTCAAAGTGTGAGTACAATGGTACAATAAAAACAATTGGTAGAATAATAGAGGTTTGGCTCTGTAAAAAGATGTTTTGGCTAATTTTGTATAAATTACTGGAAGGTAATTGTGGTTCATAATATCTAATGGTGTCCTGCTGATTTTAACCAGAAGAAGTTGAATTGAATCTATTCAAAACGGTGTTTTTTATGTTAAGTTGGTCCTATACAAACAGACATATTTTTTGTGGTATGAAAGTAAAACATACACGTCTTTATATTTTCTGCATACTACGAATGACAACTGGGTACCTCCCACAAAACAACTGGTTCTCATAGTTTTGATGACTTCGATAAAAAAAGCAATAAATTTAACATTGGTTTTCATCAGGTGAGATAAGGGTTAAGGGCAAACACATCAAACAACAACAAAGATTTTTTTTTAGAGATTGCAAAGAAAATTCTTCTTTGAAACCAACCTATTAAATCTTCTTCTAATTATTATGTTTCTTTCTCGTACTAATCACCGTATTTGTGGTCGCACTCCTCCGAAACGGCTCGACCAATTTTTTTATATGATTTTTTAAAAACCTCTTCTTCTTCTTCCTGCCCTTATCCCATATTATTTTTTTATAAACCTATTTGATATATATAAAAACAGGTTGTAAAGTAATTTTGACCCTCCTAACTCTACCCCTATTTTCAATCGCGATTTTAGTATTTTAGTTTCGATTTAAAATTGCATTCGATTTTTTTGACAATATATATGACAGAACAACGTTAAAACCAACCCTTCTTCAAGTCCCCACTTACACAATCCCAATTTAAAATACAAATAAAGGAATTATTTAAAGATGTTGCAAGTCACCCATCCACATAATTGAGTCTCACAAACCCTTACATCTCAAGAAATACCTCTATCTTAATAATATCATTAAACCAGGTTCCAGCTAGCCAGGGGAGCAGGATCCTTGTATCAATACCACCGTGTCGGCATCAGTAAAGGCCTGGCGAGACGTGTGGGGTCAGAGATCAGCTCGAGCAAATATAACGGAGGCTGCGTGGCTGGACTCGTTAGTTTTATAGACTACGTAGATATCTTTTTTTTATTATTATCTAATATTAGGCAACATTAAGTACGCTAATACATTATAATTTGTACATTTAGTAACTTACGTCGAAGCGCCTCATCACATACAGAAAAGCACAGCATGCACTACATTATGCGCAAATAATAACATAACTAATACATTTTGACCAGTAATACATTACGAGTCTATGGTTTGGCAAAAAGAAAGTATAAATTGCTTACAATCATAATATATAATAAATATTTTTTTAATATTTTTTGGCTTCGCACGGTTTGTGCATTTAACGAGTCAAGTTTGGAAATGATTAAGTTTTCAGTCACTTTTAGCTACTTTGAGTTCCATTTGAATGCGGATGTAACACATTCTAATGTTTCTTGGAGTATTTGGCAGCAAATGAGGCCAGTTAGCTTTCTTGGTAAGTTTCGCTGTGGTAATCAATACTACAATAATTCTCAGCTCCATTTTACCGAGATGAGACAGGCGCGCTGTTTTAGTGATTCCATACATTGTCCAGTTGCGTACACATTTGAGCTACAAGACTACACCAATTTAACAACATAATATCCAAAAGGAATCAATTTGCGAATAATTAAGAGACACTGAACTTGACTCGAAGAAATCCCGCCATAAATGTATTTTAAGCTTTATAGCTTTTAGTCTATAAAGCTTAAAAATCAGTATGTAGTCTACTTACTGATTTTTAAGCTTTACAGACTACGTACTGATTTTTTTGACGTGAGGTTGGTAAACCTGCTGTAAGTATTTTTTTCTAATGTTTGACGCGGTTGCTTTTATTCATCTTAGTTAATAAACTTATAAATTTAAATGTGAATGTTTATATTGTACGTTTGTTAATCAATCAAGCATGAATTAAAAAAAATTAATGAATTAAACTTGGCACATGGGTAGTAACTTTTTGTGGGTAGTCATTGGCAACACCTAAGTAGGTTTTGTCAATGGCTATAAAATACGTAGATCTTGGGGTTATGTAATGTAATTTAGTTTATAATAGTTACAAGTAATTACGAGAGTTTACGAGAGGTTTAGTTCTAAACGTTTTTAAAGAGATAATAAATAGTTGAAATATTTGATGAAAGCTGTTTAATCCCTCAGTGTTGCAAGCACTTACAAATCACCAATAATTCATGTAAAATGTCGATAAAAAGTAATCAATATGATAGTACGGTAATTTCTCTCACATTCCCAGCTGGCTACGTATTTTCTCACGTAGCCGACACTTATTAACATAAGAAACAAGTTTTCAATGAAAACAAACACTATTTATTTCACTTTTCTTTCAAAACAGCACTTAAGTCATTTCCTTTAGAAATTATGTATGCAAACACGCGAAGCTTCAATTACTACAGGACCAGTGTAACATGTACCTTCATTTTTTTCATTTTCTGCTGGAGTTGGAACAGTTAGGAGGTTTTGATGTATCAAGGTGATTTGGTTGGTAGAGGCTTATTATGATAAGTCGTTCTCAAAAATATGAAATAGTTAAGCTGCTTGTCGAGTTAATAGTTATGTGCTTTTATAATGATAATCTAGCCCTCATTATATGTAGTTAGGGTACGATGAAAGTACAACATTTGGCTTTTTTTGTCGTCCGTCTCAAAGTTTGAATGATATTCTTTGTAATTGCCTGTTTCCACAGTTGTCAACAATAATTGTGAGATAGTTTTGCTATGTAAAAATTCGCCTCGTTCTATCGTAATTTTGGCTACAATTTATATCAAAAGTAATTTATTTAAATAAGGCTGAGAACCAGCACTTATTGAATGCCTAGTATATATAAAGACTCCCTGTGCTGTGCTGAGAACAGTTAAGAGATATCTCAACACAGTACAATTGCAGTAGGTAGGTAGATATACCTACTGCAATTGTAAGACCCAGACAGTCTCTTTTGTTAGACCAGCAAAACACAAAATAATACATCATTTATACCTACTGAAACCTGAATAATTATAAAGGTGAGTGACCGCTACAACCCAGCATGACGTTTAACAAAGTAAGTTAATCATAGCTACCTATTATTACTTACCTAAAATTCAAGTAAAAAAAAATCCTCAGTGCTATTATTATTAACTCCGTAGGTAACTACTACACATCAGATCGCTACTAACCAGTTACTGTTGCTGATCTCTGACCCAGCACGTACAGAGCTTCGCACTTCTAATATATAAGCTACAAGAATACATGCTACTTACTACTGCCATGATTAATTTACTCAAAACCAACTAATGGCCGCTCAGGACAGAATGTAATCATTCCTTCTTCAAATATTTAACTGGTAGCCATTTAATTTTGAATAGCAATAATGCCATGACGTCAATGAATAATTCGTGTTTACTTGCATGCGATTACCATTAATTTTAGCAAAGGTATAGGAAAATTGTTAGGAAAGAGCCAAGTTAATCAAGTGTCTTTGGTAGGGAAAGTTGGCAACATTGCAAAGCAGACTTTCGGTTAAAATTGGAAAACTGTTAAAATTATCTACACTTGTTTGTTACTTACAGAGTACTTTAAAGTGACCATTCTTTTTTACTAGTTTTTGAGACCCCTTTCCCCCATAAATAAGAAAAAATAAGAATAGGGCCCCTCCCCTGTTTAACCTTTATTAAGTAAGAAACTAAAGGAAAAAAAAAATGAATATACGTTTGGTTGGTTTTGATGTTAATTTTATAAAGTGGTAACACTTTTAGAAAAGTTTAACTTTCGCGGAGCGGGTACGTAAATGAATGACCCTATATCAATAAAATTAAGGATAAGTAACCAATTCTAACAAACTTAGTCGAAAAAAAAATTAGGAAATTAATAAAGAGAAAAACTGGATAGAAAAACATTCGGAACCTGTCCTGAAACCAGCACTTATGTGTCAAAAGTTAACTGCAAGATGCAAACCAAATATGTTCCCCGGATGACGTTGAGACGGCCACTCCTCTATTCATAGATTACATTATAGAAATAGGTCCATCCGTATTGGAACAACGAGATAATTCAAAAATGCCCGTTCAGAGGACGCCGCCGATAGAGTTTAAGCCGCCATGATGGATGGCCGCTGATGACAGTAATGACAGTTAAATACGTTCGGATATTCTTCTAATAATATGTCATTAGCTGGGGCTTAAGGCTGTGTATGTGTTGACGTGTGCCTATTAAGAAGTGTTGCCAAGTTTTTTATTAATGTCGATGACTTAAAAAAGGTGGGTGGGGATTTTATGTGTAAGAAATGGACAAAAGAAATTAATATGGAGCAGATCCAGTTTTATGTTATAATAATAAAAACGGTTAGATCTTTTCTCTCTAACGGTTATCTAGATATTGGTTTTTTGATAGAAAATACTGTAGACATTGTTTCATTCGACAAAAAAAGTCTCTTCAAAACCCAAACTTCATAAAAATTCGTCTCATATTTTATGAAAACCATTTCCTTATTACACGTGCTTCTATTTGAAACGTTCGAGGAAGCCATGAAAGTCCCAGTTATTATATAGTTTTTAACGTCACATTTGTTTAAAATAACGATACGTTTAGTTCGAATATCAGTCATAAAACCGTCGTTGTAATAATAACTAACGCGTTAACTATAGCGCGGAGTAGTGTTGCCAGATATGGGGAGCTACATTTTGGGATAAAGAATTTTTAATTTTGGTTACATCAATTGTTAAGGGACGAGATGATGACTTTGGTTTATTTTTGTAAGATGCTAAACCACTAGCTTCTGCCAGTGGCTTCATCCGCGCACATAAAATATAGTCTATGTCATTCAGGCAGCTTTCTATGGATGAAAAATTTTAACAACCGGACTAGTACTTTCAAAGATTACCTCCTGCAAACAAAAAGTAAAAAAAAGCTTTATTACAAGTGTAATAAGTGTGATTATCGGGGATGATGTAAGTAAGTAGTAGTCTCTTAAAACCGCTGTGTATGCGCTTATTTTTAAATATAGAGTAACTTCAAATTTAGAACTTCAGTACTATCAGTTCCACACCATTTACATACTATATTGTAACACATTTCCTGAAGATTCGTCCATAAAACCTTAACATTACAAGGAACTAAACGTTTGACAGCTAACTTCAAAGTCCCATTACCAAATCCAGGTTAAACACGCGCCCGTGGTCCCGGAACCGTCGTCCACCTGGCCACTCTAACCTCAGGTCTATTTTAACTTGGCGTTAAACGCGCGGTTAGTGCTAGATTTATGGCGCGCCCGGTAACAGGACTCTTTGCTTTTTTTAAACAGTCGTCAATGGTAACGTTTGTTGCGAGTTCTGTTATGTAATACGAACATACGAATTTGTTTGAGAATAAGGACGCGTGTTTATAAATGTTTAGTGGAAACAACAGGTGGTCTGTGAGGAATAGGCGAGCTATTTACTTCTGTGTTGAATGGGCGATGACCGTTTGAGAGAATCGATGTAATGACGTTGAAAACTACGGTGATAATGTTAACATCTATGCATAAGTATTTGTAAATATTGTATTGAACAACTATCACAACAGTCCCAAGCTAAGCAGAGCTTGGGTTATGAGTACTAGACAACAGAGAAACATACTTATTTATATTTCTAAATTATATTACATATTATAGATAAATTACACCCAGACAGAACAAATGATCATGCTCATCACACAAACATTTGTCCCGTGTGGGAATCGAACCCTCGACCTCCGGCATAGCAGTGAGGGCTAGTAACCCTGATTGCTATGCCGGAGGTCGAGGGTTACAAACCACTAGACCATCAGGTCTAGTGGTTAGAGACCCTGACTGCTAGTCCTAATAATTTGTTCGCCCATGCATTATGCCAAGTTGAATAAAATGATCGATTGTGGACAAAACTAATCCAGCCCCGCTAGCCAAGTTACAACCGTTTCGCTTGCGTCGAACGCTTCGAGTTGACCTTGTCGCCAATTCTTTTGTTCTGACCACGTGACTGAGCGATAAGACGACGTCATTCTTCAAAATTAATATTTATTTACAACTTAAAGCAACAAAATATATACATAATAATACTAACTACGTCATTCCCGTAAATTTGAAGCTTTCTACAAGCGTTAACTATTGCAGATTAGCAACTTGGCTAGGGGTACAGTTTCTTCTCCACTATCAAGGACAATGAAGCTGTTTACGTATATAACGAAATTAAAACCAACTTAAATAAATTGTCACAGTATTTTTTTTCCTGAAACCTATCTAAGTTGCGCGGCCGACCTTCCCGCGCGTTAGCTGCATGCCTATAACAAGATACACCGTTGTCTCACAAATGACTGCAATTTGTTCTATTTCAAGCTAGCAGCCATTCCACTCGCCTACATGGCCGCTAAATTGGCCTTTCGCCAAAATAAGTATGTTTCCGAGTTGTCAAACAAATACCGTATTTAGATGAATGCTTCAGATCTTAGATTGAATCGTTTCGAGAAATTTATGAAGTTATCAGAAGCGCGAGGGCTATGTTGGATGTGGGGCAATGGCGTGCGTGAAATACTTGTCATTTTTGTGTCATGGTGTCTGAGATGTCGTTAAACTATGAGTTGTTGCATTATCTTCTGATTCTTGGAAATTGTTTAATGGTTTTGAAATCAGCATCAAATATTAACTTATTACTTCGTGACTTAACCCAAACAAGTTTATTGTTCTTGTGTTTAAATTAATATTTGATAAGAAAGACGATCATTAGGCAGGTTTGAAGAATCATTACTTTAAAACATAATGATCGTCATTCTTATCTTCCACACTCGCAACTACAGTTTACAGTCTGTTTATAAAATACCAACTGCAATGGTTTATGTACCAGAGGGTGGACAGTGAATTATGTCCAGTGGAGTTGTGTAGCAGTCATTATGCAGAGACAAGTAACAGATGACGACAATGGTCAGTGTCCTTTCCACACGCGTTTATTAGGCTAATAACATTAATAGCCTTTATTCAACAGCTGTGTATTGTTACAATTCAATTAGTAGAAATTAAATCGTCGCAAAGTTAACGCAGATGTTCACATGACATCCGGCCTGCTACTGCAACACTGACACCCCCATTTGACCTGCACTCCGCACTATTATTGCCAATACAATAATACAAAATGGCCGTCTAACTGTCATCCGATTCCAATTCGCGCGCTTTCTATACAATTGTACGACTTCATTGTGCCCGCCAAAATTTTGGGGAACTCGTAAATACGGCAGATAATTTGATGTATGAATAGAGTTAATTACGGCATTTATTTATTGTATCCGTTTCATTGCAGCGGGGGTGGCACTGCCCCTGTTTTTATTAGCAATATGCGCCCTAAACTTTACGGTTTCCACTGGGGTGAGTTTAGCCATGTTGATTTATTTCTTTTGCGACGCATGAAAACATAATTTTTTGTCTATGCCGTGCACAAAGGAGGTTACGAGAAAGGTTGGCTTTTATTGAGGTTATGTTAAAATTGGCGGAAAATACATTTTTTTTTGTATCGCCAGTGACGATAGTAAACACGTAGAATTTAGTGTAAACGAATCAAAAGGGGGATTTGCCTTTCAGAGCAAAATAAAGCGAGTTCTTTTGTGAAACGAGATCAACCGAAGTTAAGGCGAAGTCTATGCATTAGATAATTCGCATCAGAATTTGCTTTTAAAAAGCTCGTTTATCAAGCGGACGTTAATTTATTTAATAAATCAGTTTGGAGGATGGCGGGCCTGCCATTAGTCAAACAGAGCGAGCTCAGATTCAATACGGGGATTGGCCGGGCGGGCTGGCGGCGAGTGGCGGGAACTACAAATGATGCTGTATGACGGAGATGGATGGAGCCAGCGGCCGCGGACAGACGTTTAACTTGATATAACGACACAGCGCTAAGTACACGTAATTGGAAAACTTATGGGATAACTTTATTTAGTGATAGTTGAGTCGGACTGTGGGACACACTGGAATTATGTATTTATTGTCTATTTTAAGTAGGTACTTCAAATGACCAAATATATTTGTGCTTTTAGTTCTTATTCAATTGGGCTTAAACTTATCGTAATAAAGTCACAACGGTGGTGTAAAATGTAAAGCGAAACTTTTCATTTATTCTTTTTTTTAACGTATAGTTGTGTTAATTTATAGCTAAGCTTGCCTATGTAATTGATGACACATTTAAAAGAAACGTCACAATTTTCTGAACATGGACAAATATTTCGGTCAAAATGTGATTACATAAGACAGAACGGCGCAAAACAAGGTTTTTCATTTATTTCAGAAGCCAGTAAAACCTTTGTTTAAGTTTTTACGTTCTAAAGTTCTTTTTGGAACCGTAATGAGATGAAAAAAGTTTACAGCCTCCTTAGATCACTCGGGAAAGTTCGCTCCAAGTTATATGTATTATGAGTTTATGACCAATATCGGGGGCTTTTAAAAGCAACAATGGATATTTATTACCTGCGTGTGTCCTAAAGTTCGGATATTATGAAAATGTAATGCCTTCAACTTTTTGTTTACATTATTAGGACGACGTGTCTGGCGTGTTATTAAAAGAGCCAGTTCAAAGTGAATGAATAACTTCGACTCATTCATGACAAATAGTCTGTCGAAGCTCACCGACTGTTTGATCTCTATGCCATGGTCTTGTTATGGTTACGACGACCATTTGCGACAGAGGAAACATTTTTTATAAATATTTCTTTCACATGTCACTTTCATCGGTCAACTAACATTAATAAAAAATATTTTTGTAATCCTTCGAGCGTCGCCTTAAGGGTACGCCTCGTGCGTCGCGCTCCCGCATACCTCGCGCGGATTAATGCTACATAATGCCGCGGAAGTTCTACCGAAAGTACGTCCCCTTAATGAACCAACTTAACATTCATAATTACGACTTTATTACCTTACTCCTAAAGGTTAATTTCAATTGTTTGAGGTTACATAAAGTTTGGTAAAAAAATATAAGCTCTATGTAAGTTTAGGTGAAAGTGGATCTTATTAGCATGGAGTAGGGTAGACTTTTGTTGGTTTAAGATAGAACAAACATAGTGGATGGGACAGAACTCGTGTCTACGCATAATATCATTGGCACACACTCTTATTGGTGATGATTTGTCAACTTTACTCTACACGTTGAATTTTGGACTCTACATTAAGGATGTGAAGGTAGTTTTTCTCGGAAATTTGTTTTCAAGACTATGTTTTCTTTGAGCAGAGAGTTGTAAAAAGTCCATTCACGCTGTGATCTTGGCAGTGTGAGCAGGAAATTATTAAAATTTTGCCTCCACGAGACGTTTCTTGAATTTTAAGTTGTATTAAAATGTCGGCTAACTTGACTGTCATGTTTTCTTTAGTGCGCTCAGGTTTTCCGTAATGTCGTAATTTGGAAGATTTTCGACAAAGTTGAGGTTGGATAACCTTTGGCTGTCGTAAATGTCTGTAATAATAGAAACTATTGGCTTTGAATGTAATCTTGGAAAATAAAATATGAATATGTATTAAGGGCAAATGTCAATAAGTAAATTCTAGTAAGTCTGTTAATGACTAACAGTCTACTAAATTTAATAACTTTTAGGGTTCAACTGTTCAAGGGAACTTTTTTTTTCAGGAACGCGTAGAGCCATGAAGTTGAAATTAATATCAAATACTCAGGTCTGCTTCCCCAAGCAGAGTGAAAAAAGTCACTCTTATAAGTCAACGCAATCTAAAGAAAATGCCATTTGTACCTACTCTGTTCAAGTGCTTATTTTGACCCTCGCCTAGGAAATTAAAATTCCCGTTGACCTAGAGTCCTGAAATCTGGCATGAACCAAGGTCTCATGCATCGATGACCCATGTAAAGGTCTCGTGGCACAAATATAGTCAAGCTCATATAAAAAATCTGATATCTGTAAGTAGTTAGGTACAAGTACGTCAAAAAAAAAATTTTTTGTGATTTTCAATATCCAAAAATTAAATTTAAAATATTTTTATTTCACATAGGCACTTATAACCGGCAAGAACCTCCGTGGATTTGTAAAAAAAATCGAGAAACGATTCGGGAATTGAACTAATACCTATGTAAGTTTATGCGGAACCCTTAGCACACGAGTCCGACTCACAGTTGCCCGGTCTTTTCTTTACTCTATTTAAATTTAATTCTTAATTTATGTAATGACTTATTTAAAAAGAATGAATTAAAAAGCTAAAAAGGGCAGCAAATATCTCTTCAATTATGTAGAAAAATTAACGAAGGCACATTTCCACTGCCGTGAGGAGCCAGCACTCCGGACATTCGGACTGACACCTTTTATTTCAGCCCCAATGAATAGATCTCGTTTTCCAAAGGAAGTCGGGATGAATAAATCATGACGTCAGTGCCGGTGAGACTTCAGGTACCTCCCGCGTAAATTATTTTCTTTCTTCGGAACACTTCCGCACAGAGCTTTGCTAATTTTATTTATTTTTGGCTGAAACTTGAAGGCGCGTAGTCTTGAGGTAATTTTTTATGTATATTTATGTCATTTTTCTGCCGTTGTACGAAAACAATGGAGATTAGAGTCTGCACTGAATATCTTCTTAAGAGTTTAAAGTTAGATAAATGATTGATTACTTACTTACTAGTTCTGTTTGATAGGTACACATACGATAAATAATACTATGTATTTATAATTATACTTAATAATAGGTACTATTTGTATTTTCATACATGTGGAGAAATTTGTCAAAGCGGCCGGGGCGGAATGTTGCTTTCCACGTGTGACAAACGGTTTACATTTACGATGATATAAACGGGGATTGAGCGACGACTCGTAGGGGCGCTTAGTACCCAGCTGATACGATACATGTAGTCAATTATAGTGGGGCAAGCTAGTGCACTTCTTTGCACTAGTGCGGATAACAGTAAATTACGTGCCTAAAAGTGGTTGGGGTAAGAGTAGATTTTCGAGAAAGTGCATTGAAAATGATTTTTAAATATAGGAGTTTAGCCAAACTGCACTTCTACACTAATATAATGAAGAGGTAAAGTTTGTTTATTTGTTTGTAGGAGGTAATCTCTGAAACTACTGGTCCTTTATTCCTGAGTCATAGGCTATAATTTGAGTACGTGGACGATGCCGCAGGCAAAAGCTAGTAAAATACATTTTAATTTGGTATGATACGTGTGCAATGGAAATCAATTGTTTCGTACATCTACAAATACTGGTACATTATACAAGCATGTCACGAATACACCACAAATCCATCGCCCACACCCGTAATTAGTAACGTAATCCCCACTCATTACCATTGATTACCAACTAACACCATTCATTCAATTCTCTAAGTGTTGCCAGTAACAAATTATCCTGTCATAATAATTATTATTACCACTGGCAACCTCGAAAACTATATTATGTTATTATTTACGATAATCCAATACTAACTGACGTATTGTTGAAGAAACTATTAAATCAGATAATATTAATACTGTTAGACTTGCTGAATATTAAGTTATTATGACAATTTACACAGTATATAAGTAGGCTGAATGTATTTTGGGTTGTAAATTGACTTGCCAAAGTATTTAATTCTATTGCTCTGTACGCAATACGATAATATAATAGTATTGTAGATAAAATAAGATATATCTACGTGGTATAATTCCGTCATATACCTGTGGTTTGCTGTGGAAACCATACTTAGTTAATTTAAACACAACTGGGTCTTTTTTTGAAGTTCTTTAGGTACAAAGGATATGCCAATGGGACCTTCGTACTAAGGCTGCACGCCCCCCACGTCCGATAATCGGTGACCGATTTTTTGTAGGAGAGAAATAGATCACACTGATAGCAATAGTGCAACGCACACGTCCTACAAAAAGTCGGTCAGAAATACAGAACAAATGTTACAAATATACAAAATCGGGCCGATTATCTGTCCTACCAAAAGTGTGCCGTGGGCGGGCAGCGTAGGCCTCCACTGTCCGTCCGTCTGTCTGTCTGTTTGTACATCGGTCTTTCAGCGGGCTGTATCTCATAAACCGTAAGAGAAAATAATAATAAATGTTAGAGGGGTTCGCATGTAAAAAATGTTATCGGCGTTGTTTGCTCGATTCGTGATTATAATATTGTTATACCTACGAAACTCTTAGTGTGCAAGTCCTACTCGTACTTGGCCAGTTTTCGTTTCTAGGTACTAAATTATTGGTCGAAAGTGTCGCCCTCGAAAATGTAAAAAAGTATTCTACGCTGACTTTCTTCAGGTTTTCAATGATCTTTTATCCTACAGATTATTAGTAAAAACATAATTTAAGGGCTTTAAATTGGATAATAAAAACACAAAACTATTTATATTTAGCGTGGCAGTGGACGAAATACACCTCCTTCATCATTTAGTATATTGATTGATTGTCGATAGAAAATAATGTATGAAATGATGAAAATTCCCATAATTGGTAATTTTCATCTTCTCGCTTGGTGATTTTGCCGAAATTAGAAAAATAGCAGTAGGTACCCAAATTACAAAGTGTAATCAAAGTTGTGTAAGACTATAATTTAATGCAAAGATATCTTAGCTTTTAAAGCTAAGCGCGTTTAGGTGTTCAACTGAAAAACTAACATACCCTTTTACACCGACGTATTTACGACTACAACAATATTGTTGCATTTTCATTAACCAGTTCTCCCTATTCTAGACTTCCTGCCATCGACTGTCAGCGAAGCCCTACGTCCATGCACAGCTAATCCACGGAGAAAAAATCCGCACTCAGTCGGATAATCCATCCATACATCTGTCACAGTACCCATACGTTTCAAAACGTAACAAATACACGACTATTTCTCTTTTTGCTAGCTTATAATGTACATATTCGTATTTCAATGCGCACAGAATACGAAACAAAAGCTATTTCAACTTTAGATCGTGGTCTATTTGAGTTTTAAGGTATATTTTGACATAGATTTATTACTAACTAACGTGAAGTTTATTGCCGTTTTGATAGAAGTGCTATTTGATCTGTATTGTTAAACAAATACCGCTGTTTAATATACAAGGCACGATGGAAGCGATTTACAGTGAAGGTAGAACTACATTTCGTCGTTGCGACTTTAAGACCTTCACTTTTGGCAAAATCATCTTTTTATTTTGAAGCTCTATCGAATACTCATGTGTGTAGGACCATTGTATCGTCATTTGTTTACCAATTTCAAGACCAACAATGTGCTTCCTAATAAAATACTACATTTACATTTAAACTACATTTACATGTAAACTTTTAATTTCAACTGACAACAGCAAGATTTTATTAAAAATAGGGAATCATAATACGACTTGCAGCTTGCCTGCTGCCATATTATGGCTGATACCATATTTTTTGTTCTAGTTGGTTTCATTATATTTTTTGACTGTTTTATTGATTTTCTCATAATTTTACACATAAGAGGTCTAAAGCTAGAACTACATTAGACCGACGCACACATGGCCCACGCCTGATTTGTACGTAGAACGACGTCGCGTGGCGTGGGTCAAGTGTAGCTCTAACAGTCTATTTTCCATATCAAATGTATGGAGACCGACGCTCCCAGATCGGCGTGTGTAGCCCACGTGTGCGCAGTGTAGTTCTACCTTTAAAGTCGCAACGACGATTTCGCCGATATGGGCGCGTTGGTCTCCTTACATTTTAGATGGCAACTAGGCTTGTAGAGCTACGTTAGATCCACGCCACGCGACGCGACTACGTACAAATCAGGCGTGGCCCACGTGTGCATCGGTCTAATGCAGTTCCCGCTTTACAGTTACACAATCAGGTGCAATCCTATTGTCGATGGCTGGTGTCTACCTGTATTCATATTCCCTTGTCCACAAAAACTTGGTATCCATGGACGATTCATATTGATAGTCATTGTCATTTTACTTTTAACAAAAAGCGACCGCAGCCTGGCATTTAAAGCCGCAGTAGAAAACTTTTTGCGGATTCAAGAATATGAAATTAAGACGGTTTGTCGGTAACTTTATTCCTTAGTGAAGAAAAAAAAAACAGTTTATTTACGCGAAAAAAGACGCAATCTTAAAACTAGTGTTGAAATAAAAATGTATAATGCATTTAATTGTATTAGTTTTTTAACCAAGTTTTATTTTCGTGGAATTCGAAAAAGTATACTTTGTCTTAATCTAAAATCTAGGCAAAACTCAACTAAACTCAATCCCAGGGTTTTTTTTGTGGGTAAAATTCATCCAAATGACATCCCACACTTGGGTGGAGCGGGAGATAGTGTCAGACTCTTACTGACTAATAAATCCACCCCGTTCCTTCTTGCCTTTCGTACCGGGGCCGAGCTTCCCTTTCGGATAACCCTGGCCCCAGTAGGCAAACCCTGGCCCCAGTAGGTATCTCTCCCAGGGTTACGGGAATGTTCAAAAGAGTTACCGTGCCCTTGAAACGCAAAGGGATGCAACTGAAGGAATACAGCTGGATTTTAGTCAGTAAAAGTGTGACATTCCCTGTCGGTCCACCCAGGTGTGATTGATAACAAACTTTCAAACTTGCAGATTTTCATAAGTATGATATTGGTAGGTAGATTTTAGTCATTTAACAAATGTAAGAAAACGTTAACATTTACCGTAGACAATACAAACAATATCTCACACCCAGTTCTCATTCAATATAAAAGCGAATAAGTGTAAAAATACCTTATAGAAACTAGATAATAAGTTGCTTTTCCACACTTGTCGTTCACGCCAGAATGGCGGCGCGGCGATAAAATTCTGATCGAATATGAGTTCCATTCCAATTACACGGGATTCCGAGTGGCGGCCATAATGCGCTGTGTTATTAATTTATTCATAGGACTGCGAGTTTACTAACTAGCTGCATTTTAGTGGCACTTCCAGACGCACTTAACTGCTGAGACATACGGCGCTGAAGGATGACTAGCATTCCTACATGTCTCGATACCTACTGGCACTAAGAAAGGGGTTGGTGTTGTAATAAGCATATTATGTCATTAACTGATCTTTGATCGATGATAACCGTTATTAGCTTCGTTTTACTTACATTTGTGCAGTTATTCAAATTAATCGATTGCACAATCATAGGGCTAAGTGTTAAATTATTACGAGCTTTTAAAGCAATCCATACTAATATTATGAACAAGTTTCTGACAGCGGCTTTTCCCACGTGAAAGTCGAAAGGTCTCCCAAGGAAACATACTCTTCGCTTCGAATAAATAAAAAAGGTATCCTATTTTTAATTCCAAGCTATGGTCTAGACGTGTGCCAAAATCAGAATCCGTACAGCCGATGGGGCGTGAAGGAATAACAAACAAACACATATATATTTAACGTACACACTTTAAATCTATTCATTTGTTAGTTTATTATTAATATCGGTTTAGAAATATACGTAGTCCCGGAGAAAAAATTTGGATCCTTTTTATCACCATAGCGCCAGTACGACGCCATGTGCAGACGCTTAATTTAATAGATATCGTCAAACAATTAAATCACAGTTTTACTTTATGTACATCGCCAACACTCGCCGTCCTCGCAGTCCGTGTGTCTCAGCCAGCAGGGTGTCTTCATCGCTTGCCGTGTTAAACACATTGTCACCAAGTCGCCGCCACCACTCGCTTACTGGCTCAACTTAACTATAACTTAACTACTAAAGCACTAACTTCAGTTAACTTCGCTTCCGGCACGAGTATTGCGGAATGCTTTTTCACTGTATTTATCTTGTAGATCTGTAAATGAGATAAGAAAGAAAGATCTTCTAGTTTGGTTTTGATACGTAGATACGTTTTATATTTTTTATACTATGAGCAGGTAATTTATCTACCCTAATATTATAAAGAGGTAAAGTTTATTTTTAAGTTTTTTTGCTTCTATGAGGTAATCTCTGAAAGTATTGGTGCGATAGTATTCCTGAGTGACATAGGCTATATTTTAAGTATGTAGGCGAAGCCGCGTACAAAAACTAGTTTTCTATAAATTAAGTAAAGTTAAGTGTTACACTTAACTATTATTATGGAATAGAATAAACTTGTACACCAAAATAGTAACAATTTTACAGAAACTTAAATCTATGAGTACGGTCATTATACGTTTGGTTTTTGTTAAAACTTGATCTTTGTTTTCGGTCTATTTAGCAATGTCTACAGCGCATATTAACTGCCATAAAATACCGTATTTGGGTATCTATTGAACCAACTTCCTACAGTTAAATTCGTTCTTAATTTTTCTTTTTCCCACATCGTTTATGGTCAAGTCAAACTACCGAGCGGTATTCACAACATGCGTGGGCGCAATGACGGCGGAACTGCCGATACCGCTGCGCTTACAGCGCGCATCCAAATGTTTTGATGACAGCGGGTTACATTTTACTTGGCGATGTTAGTACCATATGTAAATCCGAAACGGTGACGGAAAATTGGAGAGCTAAATACTTAAGCAACCCACTTGAACTGGGCTTGGCATTTCTAACAAAAAACAACAATCCAACGTTAGGTCGAGTTATGCGATTTTTTTTTATTAAATTCTCATGATACACTTTCGATAATGGTGGTCAAAATAGACCGATACACATGTGTAACACGGGTTTGTACGAAGAAAGACGTCGCGTGGTGTGGCTCAAGTGTAGCTCTACAAGTCTAGTTTCCATATAAAATGTATGGAGACCGACGCGCCCAGATCGGTGTGTGTGGCACACGTGTGCGCAGTGTAGTTCTAGCTTTAATCTCAATGGAAATTAGCCAGGAGATATTAAGTTCACAAGTGTGTGTGAAAACACACTCTCTGTTTTACTCTCATAGTCCGATGTGACGGCCATCCGACACTCGCTAGAGATCAGGTGCAGGACCTTACGTGCTTTCCGAGTCATTCCTAATAATAAAACACACTTTAAGCACTTTTTAGAATACTGGTTGAACCAAAAAGATAACTAAACGGCTGAATAGTCAAACCCATCATCATCATTATTTCAGCCGAAAGACGTCCACTGTTGGACACAGGCCTCCCCCAAGCGTCGCCAAAATGACCGGTCCTATGCGTCACGCATCCATCAGATTCCCGCGACCCTGACCAGGTGAGCGGTCCAGCTTGTGGCAGGCCTTCCAACGCTGCGTCTTCCGGTAGGCGATCGCCCCTCTAGAACCTTTCGTCCCCATCGGCCATCTGTTTTACGTGCATTGATCTTGAGCGCTCCGAGTCAGTGGGGATCGTTTTGCGCATTCAATACATTGGTGAGCCAATCGTCTTCGTTGTTAGATACATGCAACAACGCAGGGAACAAATCAGTAGTGACGTCTATGATACAATGACGCGGCGAGGCAAACGCTGACACTCCCTGCCCCCGCGTCTCACTTCGCACCACTAAAGAGACCGAATATTTGACTTCTGCGCAACTTGAAGTCAGCGCTCAAAATCCGTGCCGGTAATTGTAAGTTGGCGAATCTTCGAGTTATGACGGTAACCTTATTTCTCCCGCGGACATCCATACAAACCCATCAGTCAATAAAAAAGTAGATCAAAATTAATGTTGGTATATGAGTCTTGTTTGAACAGAAAATCTATATTGTTGTTAAGTCTAGTTATGTAGCGCGTGCGCACAATGTAACGTACAATCTTGTGGTTATAGTGACCAGAGTTATGTTCAGGGTTATTGCTGCGTTGAACGTGTTAAATATTCACGAGTACTTTCACCCTTTTTTTATTCATTCTGTGATACTTCACTTATGCTCATCAAATAAATTATCCAGCTCTAGGTGGACCTTCCCGTCAGTTTTTTTACTGAATATAACTCTCCTGTGTTCCATCAGTTGCCTTTTCAGCTCCAGGACCACGGTAACTCTTTCGATTAACACCTTTGCCCTTTTGCCCACAGAAAGATAAACTAGTCAAAAGCCACCATGAACTGAGATCTGAGACCAATGCTAAATTTATTTTACAAGGGAATTAAAGCTTGATAGTCGGAAACTAGAATTATAATGTTTCGCAATAAAACTAGTTTTACCCATGATAATTTCAACATGAAGCCATTTTATACACTTCAGCCTTTTCTAGTTGTTATGATATTATGCCTGGGGCTAGACTGGTAGGAGTTTGTGTTCCTACTTATTTCATAACATCTCCGCTCAGAAGTCCTAGCTACAGTTGCCATCACGGATCTTGAACACTTGCGTAGAAGTGGAATATTCGGTCTCTTTAGTGGTGCGAAGAGCGACGCGGGGGCGGGGAGTGTCAGTGATTGGCTGGCCGCGCCATCGCCTCATAGACGTCACTCCTCATTCGTTCACTGCGTTGCTGCATGTATCTAACAACGAAGACGATTGGCTCGCCAATGTATGGAATGCGCAAAAGCGATCCCCACTCTGACGCCGAGCATTCAAGATCCGTGATGGCAACTGTACATACTAACTTATGATCTATTTTATTATATTTTATATTAATGGGAAGTACTGTGCCAATGGGAAGTTCTCGACGATTCTGCCAATTTCCAAAGTTTCGGTAAGTGTGTAACTTGTATCATCGCCTACCTAACACAAAGAACTAAAACGGAACAGCTGTGGACATGAACATTTTCGATTGATACATTGGAACTTGATGGGTTAGTACTAACTAAGTTATGTTATTCCATAGAGAATAAATTGCAGTCAAATGTAAAAGAAATTCTTCCCGGTAGAGGAAGTTAGTGCAAAAAATATTTTGACAGGCTGACGTCTTTAGTGCTTCTATCCGGTTCCTTTCGCCTTTTTTGTCTTATTTTTTTTGCTAACGGACATTTTTGTGTATAAATTACTGCTACGATATTTAGTCTCAAGAGGGTTCTTTTCCACTCGCCTATCGTCAACGTCGAGCATGGTTTAAAAGCTTGTTGCTTCATCTAATGCAATCTAATGCGAATTTTGTTGAAGAGAGAACGCCTGAAAACTTTGTTAGCATTCGGTAATTCCGTGATTTACTCGAAAATTTCACAAAACTTGTTCCAGGAAATACGTGTATTTTTAAAATCCTTAAAAGTTTTTGAAAAAGTTTGTCGTCATTTAGAATCCCGATTAAATGTGCAAAGTATATTTTTAACTTTTCGAATGTCTTAAGTTACACTGTCCGACATAAGGTAATTGTTCTTCTATTGTGTCTCTAATTACGACATTCAAAGAGAATATATACACAGATATGCGATGCGATGCGTTTATATGCGTAGATTACGGAAGGAAATATAGCTGCTTTTCAGGTGTCTTTACTGGATTAGATTTCTATAGAAGCCTACATGATAACAACAAGATATCTATGTATCCAAAATATCTGAAGAAAAATATGTAATAATGACGTAAGAGCGGGTGTATGAAGATGTACCTCAAGTTGGTGATAATACTTCCCAGCTCTATTCCCATTTCTATAGAATGTTATCTTATAAAATGGATACGATTTTTACTTGCACTTCACTGCGGTCTGCTACGTAAGAGATTGAGGAAACTCGTGAGGTACCTGAGTCTCGTTAGAAAGAGAAATGTGAAACAAAATCGAAATCTGTGAATGTAAAAATGACAATGAGACACTTGGAAAGGCAAATTCTAATCCGGCTTAGGTATTCCAAGGTTGCTTCTACAAAATGCTTTAGTACAGTATTATATTAAAAAAAAAATTGCAGTAATTAGAACGTTGGTATTTTAAATGTTTATTTGTTATTATCTATGCTTTATTGTACATCGCATAAAACAATGAACAAACATAAAATCAGCATACAATGGGCTGTTTTATCCCATAGGGCCAATCTCTTACAATCTCTTATAATCTTTGGATGGATTGAACCTAAGCAGACAGATTTAGGGTTACTAGTGTATGAAAATGAGATCATCAGGGAAGATATTATAGTGATAAAACGAGAGGTTATCTTATTTTTATGGACATTATTGCTTATTGATATAAGAAAAGCCACAAATACTTCTGATAGGACATAAACTATGATAATGTCCATCGGCAGAAGCTTAAAAAAAAATGATCAAGCTTCTGCCAGCGGTTTGGCCGAAACTAGTGTGCGGCTCGCGTCCTTTCCTATAAAGAAGATATCCATGATTACCCTTTTAAAAAAATATTTGTTTTTACAATGATTCCATGAATGGACAGTGTACACCACATCATCATTATCTTTTTGACCTTGTCCCGTATTACTTGGGGTCGGCGCAACACGTTTTTCTTCCATGCCGTCCTGTTACCCGTCACGCTATCACCAACTCCATTTTTTTTTCATATTTATAGTCTACACTATTAATAAAGAGGTAAAGTTTGTATTTATATATTTTTTTGTTTGTTGGAGGTAATCTCTGGAAGTTCTGGTCCGATTGCTAAATTTTTTTTACCGATACAAAGCTGCTTTATTCCGGAGGGACATAAGATATTTTATGAGCGCGGACGAAGCTGCGGGCAACAGCTAGTACCAAATCAGAACATAACGAAAACTTGAAACATTCCTAATTTCCCACATTCCCTTGATTCGTCAACTAAAACCCGCTAGGCTCCGTGTAAACAGTATCATGTCAGTGTATAATCAGTCGGCAACTTGAGTCCGCCATGTTTGCGCACAGTATCGCGACTGCAGCTCAGCCGCTCGTCACGAGCTGACAGACAAACAAACACATCTTCAGTACTGTGTGCTTTGGCTTATTGGGTTAATAGCACCTGGCTCTCAGAGGTGTGCACTTGTGCAGGGGTTTGTGTTGAAACTAGTCTGGGCTTAGCTTGCAGATCGCTTTTAGGATTGGTTCAAGTCAAGTTAATAAAGCTTTCAAAGTGCTGATGTAGCGAATCTTTTAAGTTTGTGTGTTTTGCAGAAAGTGATTATTAAAAAAGTATCCAGGGTTATTTGTTGAACACTAACAACTTTGCAGGACTGTATTACTAACATCATAAACAACAACTTTTGTTCTATGACTTTTTACAAAACATATATTATTTACCAAAAATAACTTTCAAGATTTCGTAGTTCTATCTAACATAATTTCAACTCTGTATTTTTTTAAACCTTCCTACGTCTGTATGACGCGACGCAAGCGCATCAAGCTATTGCACTACCGCGACTTCGTAATATTGTCCAATCAAGTTTGTCATTTTGTATGGTGACACTGATTTTTTTTTTTGTTTCCTGAAAAAAATTTTTGTGGAAGGTTCAGTTTCGTCTACTGAGCAAGTCCTTAAAGTTTGTGGAGGGGTTACACCTTTTATATCAGTAGTTGTATGAATAACATTCATAATTTGATATTACAAAATAATTTTTGGAAAGAAAGAACACACTAGCTAGAACAAGGAAATTACACATTGAGTTCAAACAATGTAAGGAGTTTACTGTTGTTGACTCAAAAAGAAGAAGTTTGTCAATTGACAGAGGAGTACGGGGGAAGAGAACGCCCCATGGGTGCCTTAGGACTATTTTCAAGAAGGTGCATGTCCAGCAAACCTCCTGAAACAGATATAGAACTAACTTCATAATTAATGAATAAAGGACAATTATGAGAGCGACCGAAGCGAGCTCAATAATTTTCTAAGAAGTTATTTAAACATTTTTTTTTGCCCAAAGGGGAGAGGGATATAGTGACACAACGATCCACCCCCCTACAGACGTCCATGGAAAAGGGTAGAAGTATGATGATTATCAAACATCAGGTATCCAAGTTTGTGATCGCGGAGCTACATGCCGCATCGTTTTTACTCGAGAACGTTTCATTCATCGATCCATTTCTTCATAATACTATATCATACCATAAAAAGTATAGATATCTTACCATCCTATTACACACATACATATTTACAATTTTGTAGAGGCAGCCTGTCATTTTCTTGAGGTACGTGACGGCTAGCTGAACGTGTTACGACGCCAAAAGATGGCGGGTCCAGCGTCAGCCACTCGTCAAGGAAACGTCCACATTATTCATCAGCACGGACATTTATGGCGAAAACCTCTCGAGAACCCTCGGACAGTGTGTACCAGCACATATCAATGTTGTCAGACCTTTTATGAATATTCACCGCGCGAAAGTGTGACCAAACAAGAAAGCCAGTGGCGTAGCTACCTAAGGGCTGGGTGGGGCAGGACCCGGGGCCCCTAAGCTCGGGGGCCCATCTAAATCTCATTAGCTACCGAGAAATTCTCCCACCTTCTAAATCTAAATAAAGTAGGTAGCAACACTACTTCAATCATGGCCACTCGTTTTAATCAGTAAAATCTGACACTCCTTCCCTTTCCACTGAAAAAGGGGCCTTATTTTTATTTTCTGGCATAGTTACCGAAGTGCTAAGTGGGGCAGGGCCCCGAGCCCTCAGGTTCAGGGGTCTTCAAAACCTCATTTGCAAAACTTTTATCGAACTACCGAGAAATTGTTCTACCTTCGAAATCTAAATAAAGTAGATTGCAACTCTACTTTAATCATCGCAAATTGTTTAGGTCAGTAAAAGTCTTACAATCCTTCCCAGTCCAACCAGAGCAGGAGAGGTTATTTGATGATTTGTGTCAGTTAAAAAAAGGGCCCCCAAGTTTTTTCTTGCCCCAGGGCCGTTGATCAGCTACGCCATGAAGAAAGCGTCACATTCTGACATCGATTCTTGAAGAACGCTATGATATGTTTGATTTTAGTTATGTTTGGACAGTAATTGAGAGTGTTAAAGTGTTTACTGCAATCGTTTACGCATACTTACTGCGGAGATGACGAACTTAATGTGTTGTTAATTGTTGCTGGTCGACTGTTTGTGTCAACGGTAAATTCGTTGTTGGGCACATTTCTTGTACTTTCTCTGGAAAAATTATTATTTGTTGAGGTTTTTGTCTATTTGCTTTTTCAAAGATTTGGAAAAAAGTTTTTGTAGTATGATTGTAGAATAGCAGTAGTTTGGAAGTAGTATGGTAATGGACAATAGGACCTTGTCAAATACACACTATAAGTGGTTTTAACCCATACCGCCCGCGTCGGATTGGTCCGACTAGTGTTTATGTCTTATCTGCAAGGATTGTATGTTTGTGACTGGGTACTCCTTAAGTTAAGCTCTTCAATTCCCATAGGTGACACAAGAGCTGACGAGATGGGAGTATTTGGTAGTGGATGTGTAAACAGATGGAATAAACGCGAAAGTGAAATATCCGACTTAGGCGGTTAAAGGGTTAACGCGGGCACCCGCACTGGTCCCCCACAGAAGGGCACAATTGTATGCGACCGCGCAGTTTCAACCCCATAGATATAAGAAAGATTTCTATGTTCGGCCCTAATAGTACGATTATTACCTACGTTGGGTCTTGCTTCTAACACATATGGTTTCACACAATAACTTTACAGTAGTATGGTAATATAAGTGGTAGTAGTATTGTAGTTGTAGTGGTAGTATAGTAGTGGAGTATTTTATGCATATTTAATAGTCTTCAGGGATGCAGTGTGTTACTAAGCGTTGTGATTATTTTTTCCGTCTTCTTTTTAAAACAAAAGTCACTTGCTATAAAAAGAGAAAAAACAAACATTACGGCACTCACATTAGCTGTTAAAATATTTGTTTTAACACCACCAAACATCGCACTTCGGTATACTATAGTTTCTAGGTAAATCATAAATTTCTTATCTATTACCTAGTTACGTAAAAGACAACGTTGGTATCTAACTGTCAACTCTGATACCGTTTGAAATCCTAAGTTAGAGTAGGAAGTCATATTTCCACGGAAACTAAGGGCTTCGGCCGCTCCTTACAAATGCATCGATTAACTTCTTCTCCATACAAACGGCTGAGACGCGCAATAAATTGTGAGTATTTATTACCTAACGTATACATTATTTATGTACTTACTTAATCATTTTCCAAGTGAAATTGTATCAAGAGTGTAGGAACGTTTGTGCAGGGCCAGGTCTAGCCGGGGGCGGGGTGGGCAAATGCCCGGAGCGGTAAAAATGAGAGGCGGTAAATTTGAAAGTGGTTGGCGGCTAGAAAAGTACTTTTAAGAATGTTGTAAACAATGAACGCATAAATAAAAACCTGGGCCAGTGAGAGTCAGACTGCGCACTGAGGGTTCTGTACAAAATTTCCTAGAAAACAGTTCAATTACCGGATTAAGTTAGATTTTTCCGAATCGCAACTACGACGTAACTACAAATTTACAGCTTTCAGATTTTCTCTTGTATTTGTCATGTGAGACCTTGCTTCATGCCAAATTTCTGGATTCTGGGTCTAGGTCGGAAAGTACCCATGAATTTTAATTTTGCTTGAGAGTGTCGAAATACAAGTTTTTTGCGATATAAACGGCCGTATTTTTTTTTTCGCTAACTCAGCTTCTAGGGATTGCAGCCCTGACTAAATGGTTTTAATTCCAACTCGATACTTTTACGCCTTCCTGAGATAAAGGGTCTTGACAGATAGACAACAAAGTGATCCTATAAGGGTTCCGTTTTTTCCTTTTGAGATACGGAACCCTAAAAATGAGAATAAAAGTAAATTGTCTCTAGACGTTTTATCTTTAACGTGTTTTCGACATATTAATTTGTTGTGAACCGACCTTTCACATTCTGCAAATATATTTCTGGATATAGAAAAGTGGGCAAAGTACTTATGGCTACGTATCAATAAATACCTACAAGTGCGCACAACATACTATGTTTCCTGCTTATTATTCCGCATCATAACGATGAAATTAGGGTAAGGGCTTGCGGTGTTTCCCGGAAAATAATAGGAATAATAGGCCACTTATATTTATCCCCAGGGTGCAGTCAAGTCAAGAGGAACAAAGCTAGTTAGGTAGGTACATCCTCGAAGCGGAAATAATAACGAATTCTAAGCATCAAACCGATTCCGAGCTTTCTAATAATAGTGACGTTCGACCTATATTATGTTATTGAGATTTTGCAGCAGTTCCCACTTTACAAAATCTACACCAAATGGTGAGGCAATTTTACTTTAGAGACATAGTTGATAGAGCTATGTATTTGTCGACTTTGTTTCTTTACAGTTCTTAGAAATAAAATCACATTCTATCAAAGTGCAGTGTTTGGGATGGACCACCTGACCTTTCAGTAGGGCCATCGTTATCACTGATATATTGTCACTTTGTTTATCCCTCTTGATAATGATTGCAATGAAAATTCTTCTTAGATCTACAATGGGTGACACTGGTTCTTAAGTGATAGCTAAATATAAAGGACGAACGTACTGTGTGTGATCCTTAGTTATACAACAAAGTTCCTCACAGTTTCTGTCGTTTTGAACGCGATAAACTCAAATAGCAGTAGTATTAGAGTTCATCGCGAACCGATTTTAATGTAATTTCACTAATAGACTGATTCATGAGGAATGTTAGGTTGTATAATAGGTATAATATGCGTATTATAGTACAGAAAAAGCGGGAATTTCAGAGAATTCTAATAGCACTGTTTTTTTTTTACGGTGGGAAATCAAAACCACACCTTTGCATTGCGTTCAGGTACCCTAGGGTTCCTTTTCGGACTATCTGTGGCCCCAGTAGGCTTGGGTTGTAGGGTTCTGCTGGGATACTACGGTTTTGCTGACGTCTCTTCAGGGCGCACGTGGAACACTACGCCGTCGACTACTCAATCTCACTCCGGACGTTTATCTAAAGGCCGTCCTATAAGGTGGACCTGCGACCTCGACCACAACTGATGCCAGACGCACAAGATCGGTCGTTGTGTCGACACTTGGGGCAGGCCCCAAGGCTGTAGAAGTCTATCAGCTGAAATGATGATGTTATGACTTATGAAACTCTTTTTTCACGACTTCTTATCTTCTAAAACATCCTGTTACAATGTCTAAGCTCGACTTTGATGTAACGCGTGTACAATACAGATCGGAATCAGGGAAAGTGGAGCAAACGTTACGTGTTCGTTACAGCCGGTGTTATTGCCCAAATATGTCGCGGAGACAAAGAGACTCATTTGGCACGAGGTTGAGACAGATTCGCGAAAGATTGTGTCGCGGACTTAGAGGAGGATTCTTGAAGGTTATGTCATCTACAGTCATGTTGTAGCTTTAAGCGTGTTTTTTTATATTGGCCAAAATGACTAGTGTAGTTACAAATACTGCATTTTTCTTTGTGTTATGCTGCTGATCCAGTTTTATAATTGTATGGACACATGTTTACGCAAATAGATAGATTGAGTATACGTAGAGACTTGGGTATCTTACTGGGTTATGTAGAACTAGCTGCTGCCAGCGGCTTCATCAGTTCAATCGGATTCCCGCAACGCTTACCAGGTCATTGGTCCACCTTGTAGGAGACCTTCCAACGCTACGTCTTCCGCTACGTGGCCGCCGTTCCAGAACCTTTCGGCCCCAACGGCCATCTGTTCTGGGAGCAATGTGCCCTGCCTAATGTGCCTTAAGTTTGGCGATTCTTCGTGCTATGTCGATAACCTTGCTTCTTTTGGGGATATCCTCATTCCTGATTCGATCACGCAAGAAAACTCCGAGCATAGCCCTTTCCATTGCCCTTTGGGTGACTTAAAAATAAGAGAATAAAGAATTCACGTTAGAAAGGTAATAATGAAAGGATGTAATCACCATTTTATTAAAACTGCCATTTAAGTGTATTTTATGCAATATAGTACTTCTGAAGATACAAGATTCACTTTACAGCAGCGTTTAGAATATTAAACGCTTTATCTCAAATCTCTTTAGTAAATCGGCTGGTTATCTTTCTGTTTAACTGATCATTAGACGTCTTTAACTAAAGGTTACCGCTGCAAGTAAGCGGTTAATTGCTTAACTGATATTTGTCTGTTAACTGTGACATCTGATATCTTCCGGGTGCAAAAGTTTTCTCGTTGCTGGTGGAGTTAAATGCGTAGATAACTGCCTGTGGGTGCAGTATCAAGTGACTGACTGGTACCGCTACTGACCGTGCAGACTGATACACTAACCATTATATGCGCAAGAGTTTATTTCACAAAACTTATTCATACTTGAGAGAAGAGGAAATTATTGAGGTTTTTTTGGACCTACTGTATATAGTTTTTTAGCGGTACTTACTGAGTGTAAAGTTCCGAAGGAAGAAAAACGTGTTACGCCCACCTCAAGTAATATAGGACAAGGGCAGGAAGAAGAAGAGTGTAAAGTCCCGCACTTCCATTGAAAAGCGAGGATCCTCCGACCAGACGGGCGTTGCGTCTGGTCCAGGCAACTGCGATAGCTTAGAAGTATGCGGACCAAGTATACCACGCGACCTTGGTTGTACCATTTCTAACTTTTTCGAGTATTGAGTAAAAATTGTTGAGCTATTTTTTCTTGGTCGTCCCATAGATCGGTGTAGCACACTGTTTTCGTTTTAATGGTGGAAAATCATCAATTAAGTTTTCCCATTCTGATTAGAGGGAAAGGGTTTAAGATTGTTACTGACTAAAACACACCTGTGAACCTTTAGTTACTTTGCGTTTCAAGGCTGCGGGAACTCAGGAGTTACTTTTTTAAAGTGTGAAATCATCTAATGACTTGTCTAGCTCTAGAGCAGGAGTGTTAGACTTGTGTTGACTACATAAAACCACGCGTCTATGTTCCTTCAGTTGCTCTTTTGGTTCTCGATTTAACTCTTGTTCAGTTCCAAACGTTCCCGCATCCATGTAATACACTGTCATCGCCTCATAAAATATGTGGTGAGAAAAATAAAACGTCATCTACATTGTAGCAGCTGTTTATGTTATCACATCGCGAGTCTCCGTCCACGCGTCGTAAATATGCAGTGCTGCACATTATCGCCAATCGCTAAGTAATTCAACGTTTATCGCTGAATACTCACCTCCAAAAGGAAAAACTAGAACTGCTGCTCGTAGGACCGAGGGATGGTTGAATCATTTCGTACGTATCTGTCCAAATGATCTTTTTTTTTTGAGGTTGGATCAGATGTCTTACCCCGCTCTAGGGTGAATCGAGTGGGTGCATCAGACTTTTACTGTCTGAAACCCACCTGTACGCGTTCTGGGGTTGCGGTAACAATACATTTTATAATTTCATAAAAAATAACGATTACTCTCTTCAAATAACAAATGAGAAAATAAATTATTAATTTTAGTACAATTTTTATAAAAACTAGTGTGATAATTAGGTATTTTATTAAAGGAAGTGTTGGCGGTTTACACACAGTTCGTACAGCCTCAGATATATTAGGGGACACCGTGTCCGCTAAAATGACACGCAACCGCGCAACGCTCTATCTAAGTGAAGTTGATACGTTGCCCGATGATCCGCAACTTGCTCCCTAATATTTTACAACTCATGCACGTGAGTTGTAAAATATAATAGCGTCATGTTGCGGGACATTTTGTCCCCTAGTGTATTTGAGGCTCAACAGCCCCAAACTGTAGTTAGTGCAGTTATTCGTTGCTTCACCCTAAGAATTACTCCTATATCATGGGTGCGTTCACAAACACAAGACCCGGAACAACTGTAGGCCATGCAAATATTTGTTCCGTGCGAGAATTGAACCCGAGACACGCAGCTCATCAGCCAATCGCTCAGCCACTGCGCCAACTAAACAACAAAATATTTAAGACTCAACCACACAGTTGTCAAGAAGACGGTGCATAAGTCAGTGTTTATATTTCCATCATAAAGTCTTTTTGTTGTTTCATATGCATCCACATATTCTCTTGATACCTAATGTTACGATATCCTATCTTGCAATCTATAATGAATTGCCCTGTCATAGCAAAATAAATAATTTCCCCTACACATGCCATACAACTAATTTACAGCATCAGTTAACTGTCTGAACATTTTTTACGCCATCAAGTTAGCGACAGTAACCATTCGGTATCCGAGTGTCATTGCAAATGTGCTGTCGTTAGTGGTCGAGAGTGCTACATGTCTTCTACTTTATGGTGAACAGGCCCTGATAATATTGTAGTGTTTGTAGTACAAGCTATGGCGTTGTAGCGATCATCTGTTTTATGGAAATAAGGAAGGCGAGTCTTGGTTTTATTGTCTTGACTGGCTACAAGGATCCATGGGTCTTATGAAGGGCTTTCAAAAAGTTTTCATGTTTATTTATTAATTTCGTAGTGTTTTATGGATGTTACTGTACTTTTAGCTGTGTATAATTATAGACCTAGTTAGAACACAACACATTTAGTTTTAACATTAAAATTAGGCTTTGATCATACTTATTCTGTGGTTTGGTTAAGATAATATTTTGACCATTACATGTTTTGCTGTATGGACTTTAAAAGAGACTTTGACCCCTGAGTTTGTTTCGGTGTTTCTTCTCAGGGTAGTCAGCTAGGAAACACCGGCCTCATTTAGCTTTAATTGACGACAAAAGAAAATAGACGTGTAAAAGTGTTTTTTAAAACCTACTTGCAAAATAAAGATCATTTATCATTTTATCATTTAAAACTAGTAAGAATTTCATAATTACAACAAAAATAAAAATTAAAAGACTTAGCCATTTTCCTTTTGAACTAAAAGGTCATATTAGAATAAAATAACTCGTAAAAATAACTAAACGTGATGTCAAAATTAAAAGAAGTATACAAAAGTTGAAACTAAGTCTAAAAATAGCTTTTAGTTGCAAAATTCTATGACCTTTCTTACTGTAAATATTTCAGTTGTGGTACAAAAACATCTTTGGCTTATTCTCTAAGTTATTATATGAAGAAGTCTGATTCTGTCTTCATTCTCATCTGTCATTGCCAGTTTAGATATATGAATTTTGAAAGAGTGCTACCATGAGCTCTTGATGCGATCTATTATACGACCTTAACAGAACTCTTAAAGGGATGGAGCTATCTCTAGGATAGGATAGGGTGTATAGTTCTATCCCTGTTTATCGCTCGTATGACTGATATTTTATCCCATCATGGTAAGGTTCCAGACCGTAACTGCTAACTTGTGTCTAGCTTACCTTAGGTAGCTTTCGCTGACTCATAGACCCGTGAGGTAAAGTTTACATAATACCTAAGAGCTGCGTGGAGAAAACTTATCATATTTTGCAATTAGAATTACAAATATAGAACATGAGTCAACGCAGACGCAGTCTATCTATAAATAACTGTCCTTTCCTGATAGCTTCACCTCGCATCACACACATACTATGTGTATACACAGTTATGCGCCACGTGCGTGGAACTCAGTGTTTATGATCCGACTATCCGTGTGCTAGTTGTTTTAACGTCAAAACGATCGAAACGTTCACCGCGTAGGGCTCTCTGATTGGTTAAGCGCTTGGAGTGAGCCAATCGCAGCACTGAACGTTATAAACGTGTGTTATCGCATTGACGTTAAACAAACTCGCACTAGGCACTCAGACGAAATAGAAATCAAGACGGAATGTCTGCTAGATATAGTAATTACTGATGGTTACAATTCTTGAGGAAATGCATGTGTTTATCTTTATGGAGTCTCGTTTATGACAGACAGTTAAATTGCAACGTTTTTAATTTGCATACTACCTATAATTTAGTTTTTATATTCCCATTTAGTTTATAACCTGTCTGGACTGGTACTACTAAAGCTTTATCTTCGGAATGCTAAGATTCCAGACTTCATTATATTCTTGCTACTCGATATAGTTGAAACTTCACGCAACTCCCTAGTTTTTGTAACACAAAAAGAAACGAAAACTTGTTCTCAAAAATAAAAGTAAAAGTATTCCAAGAATCCTTCTAAGGAAAAACACATGTAACCATTGAGCAGCGTGTTATTTAACGGCCGACAAGCCATAAAGTGGTGAACCTCCCACGCGAGGATAGCCATCGTATACAGGTACACTGTACCAGGGACCTAGCACTCGCGAGGAGTGCGGGATTCCTAATATTTTGCAGTAAGAAATGTATGGTCGTGTACGCGACACATATGTTTCGGATCGGATATAGAAATAATATTACACCCGTTTTGGACTTACAATTAAATAGTTTCGATTACGGATGTTCATCATCATCATCATGTGTGGTCCCAAAGTACTACTAAAACAAAATTAATAGGCGGAAGTTGGAACCACGGTCTCGGTTCAAGGAGTCTCGACCTAGACCAAAGACCACGACTAGGCCGTTTACTAAATTTTACTTAAAGTTTTTTTACTAAAACCGGACACAAACTTGATCTCGAGCCTGTTTCGCCTGACCAGTCAGTTTAGAACCACTGAGACTAATGGAAAGCTATATTGTTGTGGAGACAAAGTGAATCAACTCGTCGCATCTTATGACTATTCAAAGCCCAATGTTTCATGATTCCGCCATGGCGCCCATGCCGTGGGGAAACCCAGTGTCTTCTCAATATACATCATTGTTATGCCATACAATATTAGCTACTCTTAACACGTACACTCACTTAAGATATTCACACTTTGTCTTAACCAAATTTATTGTTACTTGTTACAGGTAATTAAGATTCTGTAATGGCGTGCGGTGAGAATATTCAAACGTTAGTTATGGCCTGCTCTGAAGCGGAGATGAAACTTTCACACTGGCGTAGCTACTGAAGGACCCCGGGGCCCCCAAACACTGGGGGCTCCCCAAAATCTGATTAGCGAACTTCTTATTGCACTAAGTTTACGTTGTTGAAACCTCTACGGTCTGAACGAATTGCCTCGTCCTTATACCACGAACATTGAAGGACTGGAACAATTTCCCTATTGCGGTCTTCCCGTCCGATTATAATTTAGATGTCTTTAACGTTAAAGTAAATAGGCTCTTAATAAACTAGCGAGCCACATCATCAACGATTGCATCACTGCTTACCATCAGGTGGTATCGCAGTCAAGCACTAGTATAAATAAATAAAATAAAACTAGCGAACATTTGTCCCATCTTTGAAATTTAAATAACATAGATTGCAACACTACCCACTTTAAGCATAGCAACTTGTTTTAGCTTCAGTAAAAGCCTGATACTGCGACCCACTCCTCCTAGAGCAGAAGTTATTTAAAGATATCTCCTGAAAAATAAGGGGCCCCAGATTTATTTTCACCCAGGGTCTTTTGTCACCTAGCTACGCCCCTGAATTTACAACTTAATCTAAGCTACTAACGACTCATTATAATGAAGTTTGTGTTAATGTTACATGTATTATTCTAATAGATTTACGTCGAGGTCGACATAGAAACGACCTTTTAGTACATGTAAGTACATTACTATAAGATCCTGTCTTAACTGGAAGCTAATTTCAGTTTAGTCACGATAACTGTTAAGTTAGAAACATTCATTATGCCAGTTTCTAATTTATAGAAATGAAATGTGCCTCCTTATTTATATATTCTATTAAGCAAACACGTATACTGTAATAGTACATTTTGATAAAAGTGCGGAAAGATTGTCATTGCGTCCGAGGTGGAATTCGCACGAGCCATAGGCGAGCGTGATATGGAGCAGAGGACTGCAGTGATTATACATATGTATTTTTTCAAACGACTTTTTTTCGACAAAGAAATGAATAAACGGGGATTGAGCGGCGACTCGTACTCCCAGCCTGATACAATAAATATAATAACATTGTGGCTAAGGAAGGCACGGTCACATATCTGCATTAGTGCGGAAAACAGTCTATTGCGTGCCTAAAAGCGGTGGGTTAGAAGCTGGTTTTCAAGTAAGTGTATTGAAAATATAATTGTATAAAATGCATGCATATCTTGTAGGTACCTATCTATATGTGTATTTACGTTTACTTTCGTATAGAGATGTTGTATGTCTATGTTAATACACTGAATAATGAGTACGTATGCCGTCACAAAAATAGAAGTAGATACCCAAACTCTTAACCTAATTGAGAAAACATGATCTTTCATAACGATCGCTGTTATTTTTAGAGCAATAACGCCTCTCTTCAAACTGAAGAGCTTCACAATAGTTTGTTCTACTCGCGTCTGCTCCAACTACCAGCTAAAGAATAAATAACAACTCGCCCTTGACTTGTTTTTGTTATACGGCTAAATAAACTTATTCACTCTTCGATAGCTACGTTATTACGACACTAGTGTCGATAATTAGTTAACTCCCACGTAGTGTTGCGCAACTGTTAGTACCATCACTAATTATTTATTAAAATTAACATTAATATTGATTGAAAATTGAAGAAAAATCTACTTAATTGCTATGACAGTAAAGTGTAAAATATGTTGAAAATAGATGGTTGTTAAGCCGTTGTCAAGACGAGAATATAACTGCAGTGCACATAGGTTATGGTAAAATAATAGGAGAATATTTAAAATAAATAACAAAACCTTGAGCCGCCGGTTTACGCTGTAATAACGCATTATTTACTGTCAAGATTACTTTAAAATTACTGTTCGTGGAAGCAATTATTTTTTGCTACTTCCAATCAATATAACAATATGTTTTGTTCAATACTTTACACAAATTTCACACACCTAAATTACTATTAATTGTAAAATGTGGCCACTAACTTGTCCCAAGTCACAATATTGACTACTTCGCCATCTCCTAACTTACACTCATTAGGCAACAGCTGTGAAATAAATAATATAAAACCAAATTGCCATTAATGAATAAATAACTGGCAAGCAACTACGAATGCAAAGTAGCGCCATTTCTCACGGCTAAGGAAGGCGACGTCGCCGATAGGTGTCGACATCAAACAAAAAACAAAACTATCGATAATTTTTCCTCGCACTAAGCTTGTGGTGTAAGAAATTGGCGTAAGTCGCGAGCGGAGCGATTAGGAAGACGTGGAATACTTCGATATCAGAACTACGAATTAACGTAAGGGACCTTTATACGGTTTGCGTAAAATACCCTTACATCATTTATCGAAAGGAACATTTTTACATTTTAGGTAAATGTCCCTTACGTTAATTCATACTTTTGGTATCGTTTCATAGAAACTAAGTTGGGAGTATTCCTGAACGGCCTAGAAACAATAACGACTGTTGACCAATTGTAAGTCATTGTAGATAGATCAATAGTTCGAAACACTAATTCAACATTTATGTAACGACATTTATGAAACGATGATAGAAAGTAATTTTTTAAAAGTCCATATTTTAGAGGTGGGAAATCATCAAGTAGCTTTTGCCGCTCTGGGTTGAGCACTTGTTAGATATTAAAAAAAAAAAACATTGTCCAACTAACTAATTTCCTTCGCAATTCTGTATAGTGGGTGCGTTCACAAACATGTAAACTCTCATACACAAGACTAACTAGAACCGGATCAACTGCATCAGTTCCATGTGGGAATCTATGCGCATTGCAGTGCAGTAGCCGTTCGCTCAACCACTACGCCAACCGTGCCGTCAACATTTGAATAGATATCATAATCACAAATCTTTCACAATTAAGGTGAAGGACATCCGCAATAAAATACATAAAGAGTGAATCCGCTTCTAAATTGGTGCCCTAGAACAAATCTTAATTAGTTTGGCTGACCACCTTATGACATCTAGACTCTTAAATTTGCTTGAAAACCGATGATTTGAAACATACTTGGCATTCGCAACGCTGTCACACGCGTCCCACGTTAGTCGTCTGTTTTCAAGCCTATTCAAGAGTCTAGATGTAATAATACGTAGCATACGTGGCATACGTGGGCAGCTTGTCTTTAGGTTTAATGTTATACTCAACTAACTTTCACTTTATTTCTTGCAAAGTGTTGAATGAATATTACCTCATTCTTAGAACTATAATTGCAAATTAAATCAGATACCGCTGTCTAATAACTGCAATATTACCTTACATAGTTGTCCAGCCAATATAAAGCACATATTTTATTATCATTCGAGACACATACTTAGTGACTTGAATATAAATAAGGCGTTAATGTATTCATCGCCTAACTGTGGCAAAATCGCCGCAATTTTATGTCTTGGGCCACGCCCGCTCCACAGGGGTCCTCTAATTTATTTGAAGGCTCTATTACTAGACACCGCGTGGTCCGATAGGCTTTTTATTTATACACACACCGTAATACACACATATTTATATATAGACATAGTGCACTCGGGACATTCCCTGTCGTTTTGCTGTTGTTATGCAGATTCGATTACTCTATCGTCTATTCTGATCTTTTTACTACTTCAAATTATAAAAAATAAAGATATTCACGAGGTATTTGCTATTCTCACTAGTGTTTCCTCGTGTGGTTTTTAGTTTGTATCTCGTCTGTCTGTCCTGCCCACGAGTCTACGTTTATTACGTTTCTAACACACCGTTTTGACGGCTCGTAATGGTTTTATTGGCCATATTTTAAAGTTCTTCTTGTGTACAAATATGTGTATATATAATGGTCGTAAATGGCCAGTGGCCTGTGAACCGGGTTACGTATGTAGGCAATGATATATGGTTTTATTTTAATAAACCTTCAAAATTAATGTGACATTTAATAAAGATTTCAACAAAACTGCTATTTCGTTTTTGAGTGCAGTTTTTAATTTTATATAATTAAAATATGCTGTAGTTACCGATCCGCCAATCTATTTATAATAACGGAAAGACTGACTGACTGACATATCAAAGCACAGCCGACACTACGGGGACTAAAAACGTGAGATTTTGCACAAAGTTAACTTTTATGACGTAGGCGAACAATGAAAGAGGATTTTTCACAATTCACCCCCAATGGGGATGAAAGGGGATGAAATGGCGGTCCAAATTTTGTGCAGAGAAACCAGTTTCACGCGGGCGAAGTCGCTGGCAGAAGCTAGTTAAATAATATATTACATTCACTTTTTTTGTTTTTTGTTCGCCTATTGTGTGTCGCACAGCTGGGCAAAGGCCTCCCCTTTCTCCTTTCAAACCTCTCTGTCTGGGGAGATCTCTGACCAAGTTTGTCCCGCGAACATGATCAGATCGTCAGACCACCTTCGCCGCGGCCGATCTCGACGGCGCGACGTCGACTTCCTTCTGGCGTCCAGTCAGTGACAATCCTCGCCCACCTGTCCGGGTGCGTTCGTGCGACGTGGTCAGCCCACTTCCAACTTAGCCTGGCTGTTTTTTCCCCGACATCTGCTATTGAAGTTATGAGTACTTTCACGTATCCATTACAAAATCACTTCTATAAAACTACTACGCATTTATTCGAGTCAGTAGACTTGCAACCTGTCACTCACGCTCTGATCGACCTTTAATCCAACAGCCTGCCTACCTCTGTTGCATGCACGCACTAGTGAGGCTTCTGATGATGGCGACGCTGGCAGTCGATACGATGTAACGTTATAAAGAGATTATTTAGAAATAGATACTTGTAGTTTTAATAATGTCTGGATTGGAGTGTAAAAAAAGGAATAAAAAAGATTGCATGCAACGGAGATAAGAATGTTGAAATAAGTACTTACGTATATTAGAGGAAGTTTGAAAGTGGCGCCAGTGACTGAAAAGAAAAGAAAACCGGGCAAGAGCGGTTCGGACTCGCGTACTGAAGGTTCCGTACAAACTTACCTATGAAAACAGTTCAATTCCCGAATGGAGTTAAAAAGTTTTACCAAATCGCAAAAAAAAATTGTGACGTAGTAACAAATTTACATTTTTCAGATTTATTGCTACACTTGTGATGATCTTGCTTTATGTCTTCAGGATTTTGGATCAACGGGAAGTACCCTATGAATTTTAATTCTCTTGTGAGTGTCAAAATACACGTTTTTTTACGCCATAAACAGCCTTATCTATTTTTTTGCTTTAACTCAGAAATTCGATTTTTTCACAGCTTTAAGGGACCGCAGACCAGAGTGTATGGTTTTAATTTCAACTTGATACGTCAAGACGTTTCCAAGATAAAAAGTCTTGACAGACAGACAGACGGCCAACAAGTGATTCTATAAAGGTTCCGTATTTTCCTTTTGAGGTGATAGTTTGACGGGTGACAGGACGTAATGGAGGAAGAAAACGTGTTGCGCCGACCCCAAGTAATATGGGGTAAGGGCAGGAAGAAGATTTTGAACGGAACAGTAAAAAGGGATGAAACACATGTTACTAAAAGAGTTATGATGTTTCTTGAGAGTGGGAAATGAGGACAGACTTTTACCGACTAAAACCCACTTGAGTTCATCCAGTTGCCTTTTGCTTTTCAGAGTTTCTTTAACTTCATTGTAGACATTAGATGAAATGACTAAATATACATGTAGATGGATGGAGAGGAAGAGGAAGGCTGAAGAAAAGATGGATGGATTGTGTGAGGAGTGATATGCAAGAAAAGGGAGTTAGTGATAGTGTGACGGGTGACAGGACAGAATGGAAGAAGAAAACGTGTTGCGTCGACCCCAAGTAATATGGGATAAGGGCAGGAAGAAGAAGAAGAAGTAGACATTTGATGAAAGACTTGAGAACAATAGTTTAGAATTCTAGGAATTTTGAATATGAATTGTGTTAAATCAACCTTCAGATTGGTTTAGCACAATTTACCAAACTACGTGTAATATGTTTGATAGTAGGTATTTAGGTACGAATAATTAATTAGCTCCAATTTGTAGTCAGTGTTTGTACTAAATATTCGATTAATCTGTCGGCTTATTACATTAACGCGTATCTAATGCAGGCCGCATTATTATTGTACATTTGAATGGGTAATTAACTAAGTCCTGTGAGCGATTGTTTCGATTTGAATTCATTAATTAATATCTGAACTGGATCTGCAGGTTCGCCGTCAGTTCCATTTAAGATCTTGCATAATATGAAAGTGAAGTTATGGTCGGTTACTGTGAATATCATAGCATACTCATTTACAATATTATCGGATCCAGTTCTACCTCTCCTATCTCTTAACCCTGATGTTTTATCCAAGTCTACATACAAAATGTGGTCGTGGTTGTCGAAAAAGCACACTAAGATGCCAATTCTACATAAATAACGTTCAAAAAGCCATTATCTCATTTTAGCAGCTGTCATTGTATGCCAGATCTGAGATTATTTAAAAGAGTCACAGCGACCCTAGAACTTAAAGGGCAACAGAAGATTCGCGTGGATTATAGTCAGTAGAAGTCTGACACGCCCTTCCGCTACCCTAAAGTGGGAAAAATTATTTGATTGTTTCTCACATCACAAAGAAAATGGAGATTAAAGGTGTTTTGGAGGATTGCGATTGAGATGCATAGGCAAATGTTCCTTAAAAATACGCCGATGTCACTTTTGGTTCCGTTAAAATATGTATTAGTCTCTATTGACAACCTTGCTAAAGCTGGCTCAAGTAAATAGAGTTAAGAGGGTTCTTTTCCACTCGCCTATCGTCAACGTCGAGCGTGGTTTAAAAGCTTGTTGCTTCATCTAAAGCCATCCAATGCGATGTTAGATGAAGAGGCTACGCAAAAAAGAGAGATAACGCCTGAAAACTGTGTTAGCGTTCGGTAATTCTGTGATTTACTCGAATATTTCACAAAAGTTTTTCCGGGAAATACGTTTTTCTTTTTCAGAATCAGAATCAGAATGTGTTTATTGTAAACCCGTAAAAGTTTATGGTTATTTAAAATCTTGATTAAATGTTTTTAAAATTGCAAGGCTTCCATTGTTATATTTTTTTTAAATTTCTGAGTACATTATGAAAGGTCAAAGTTCATGCAAAATATCAGATTTTCAGAGACCTTTACTGTTAGTCTTATACAAAGTTACAAATTGATTTCAATAGAAGCCTAGATAATATCCACAAGATTTCTATGTTTTCAAAATATCTAATGAAAAATGTGATGTTTAGCGAATATCGAAATATCTAATGATAACGTCAAAATCGCGAGAGCGGTTGTATACAAAACAGTGAAAATGTATGTCGAATTGCATGCCCTTCTTCTTCTTCTGAGTCGGTACACTCTTGCCAGAGTGGTCGTGATCATCACTGAGAATCATGATAAGTGATCATCCTTGTAATGCGGCGCCATTCATCGCATGCCCTTAAGAAACCGTAAAATAACTTAACTAAAGTGGTACCTGAGCACTTTTATTTAGCTCACAGTTCCTTGAACGTTCATATTAGCACTACAAGCTCAGCCATATTGGATAGCAGATACTGTATCTGAGTCGGTTCCAGTGGAGTGCTTGCTCACATGTAAATTCAAGGTGACACAGCTCACAAGGTGAAGTTGCCTACTTACTCGAGTTTCAGCAGGTCTTAATATCGAGTTTACAAAATAAATTAACTGGGTAACGAATTACGATTACCTACTTGAGATATTGTACAAATATTTATCATTATCTTCATCAACTGTTCCTTAAAAAACACTATCTAAGTGCGTTTAAGTCAATGATAGAAACTCAATTTTCACTTGGCTATGTTTATTAAAGAAATCAGTTACCCAAATTGTAGGTAATCATATTGAAATAGACATACTACATTGGAAGCTCATCATTATACCTATGTATGCACATAAATACACTAGTGACGCAATCAAGAAAATTATCGAAACAGGTTACTTTTAACTTGAAAAAGTCTTGAAAATAGCTTATAATCGATTGTGTAGCCGATACTTTAAGGAAATGCGTTTATCATGTTACACGTCGTATGTGACTCATCCAACCAACCAACAACCACACATTTCAACACACACAACGAGACCCTTCCTTCGTGAAACAGATCCTTTGTAAATGTGTTACTAGAGTAACACCAGCTTGTCAATCGCTCCCTATTTACAATTCCACAAAGGTGACCGATCAACACAAAACCTGTGCATAGCTCGTAACTCCTTTACGACAGCTGTTAATGTAAGCTGTATGGCTGTAAACCATGACATGGTAGTTAACTGGCCTCTATAGGATCGTTGTCAGAGGAATGTTGCTAGGACAATGATGGCAGAAGAATACTTGGCAAGAGAATGAGGACAGGGGAATATTAGCAGGTAAATTATGGTAGGGATGAATAATGCAAAGGGAATGATTGCAGGGGAATATTGGCAGATGAATTGCCATGGGGAATGATGATAGCAGAATATTGGCAGATTAATGACGCCAGAGAAATTATGATAAATAATATTGACTGTTGCATGATGCCAGTGGAACAACAATGCCACGGGAAATTGCAAGGTGAACGATGCCACGGGAATTATGGCAAAGAAATATTGGCAGATGAATGATGCCAGGTGAATGATAGCAAGGGATAGACGGCAGGGAAATTATGCCCGGAGGTTATTTCAGGAAATTTTTTTTCAAAGGAATCACCAAAAAGAAAATGGAGGCAGGGGAATGATGCCAGGGAAACAATAGCATTTTTAGTTTTTACTTTGATTTACATTATGTCGAATTGATTTAACTTGCAAATTAATTACCAAATCATTAAGTACGGTCCTCGGCAAGTGACAAGAGAACCACATTCCTCAATAGAATGTAACAACACTATATTTAAACTTTAACGGTAATTCGTTGACCTGAGGTGACGTCCTCCTCAGCTATTACGTGTTTATTTGGACGTAAACAACACTCAATGGGGTAATTGTGAATTGAATGAAGTGGTACTTACTCTTTAATACTACTATTAGAATAATACGCCTTGCTTATGCCAGGTTCTATGGTAAAATCTTGTCTCATTTCCATTTGTTTCGCTTCATCTATATATTATATAGAGTGACTGGAAATTAGTGACCGATACATAAACACGTGATTGTACTCATGATTTGAAACAACTTTCCCAAAGAAACTTTTTTTATACTCATTAGTTTTATCGTAACAAAACAGCTGTTCGCGCAAATTCGCGCCCACCGCGGTCACCCATCGGTGTTCACGTTTCACGAACACTCACCGATGAGTTTGCGAGTTGAGTTTGGTAAATGTATCCTTATTATCTTTTATCACTATTGTAGGTAAGGTACATGAGACATCCGTGTTACGCGGCTAACATCTGAGCTTTGTTATTGTGATAAAACTAATGAGTATAAAAAAACAGTTTCTTTGGGAAAGTTGTTTATAATCATGAGTACAAATACGTGTATAAGTATCGGTCACTAATTTTGAGTCACCCTATATAACAGGAGAAGCTGACTGCCAAAGAACACACAGACGAAACTATTGGGATTGGTGTGAACTTGTACACAAGGTTTCCTTTTATTGTGCAGGCGAGCACAAAGAGAGGATTTTTATAAATTCACCCATTAAGGAGATAAAACAGGGCTTCATAGTCTATACGGAAAAACCTACTTTCATACTTTTTCGAAACCGTTGGCAGAAACTAGTTCCCCTTATAAATTATACCATCACAGAATAGAATCAAGGTAAACAGAAGTTAATCAACTACAGACAGTTGTAACTATTGATTAAGTTATTAGTGCACTGAAGACTAAAGACGTATTATTATTTGGGGTGCAACCCTCATAGATCTCTATCTGCTACCGAGGGAAATGGAAGGGCATTGTTGAAATCTTTCCAACTTACAATAAACCCCGTGATATTCTTGTCAACGCCTTTGTTATCATAGAGAGCGGCTTGATGCGCTTGCGTCAATTGAGAAAAGAGCAGGGAGCGTCTTGAGCATCGATGCCGAGTTGCTGGCCTGTCGGATTTTAACTGGTTTCATTTTAACCGGTTGCATTTCGGGGAGTGTGCGCCATTACTCGACCACCAGACGTACGGCGATGCGCCACCAGTACATGGTGGACATCCCACCCATCCCACAAAATTATTGGGAACACATTTATGGTGCGTACAGCTAAGCAGCACACCACAGACTACCCCGTGTATTATTTTAAGCTCTTATCCATCCTAAGGTTGTCTGGAAGATATCGCTTTCAGCGATAAGACCGCCATAATTGTGCCCACAAATTGAAGTTTTTGTATAAGCTGTATTACTTTTTGGTGTATAATAAAGTCTATTCTATTCTATTCTAAGGAGTGGAATCCGCTGCCGGAGTCTCCTTTTTCCTGATAGCTACAACCTGCGGATCTTTAGGTCAAGAGTGAATTGGTTACTTCTAGGCAAGCGTACTCCATCGTCGCTTTCCATCAGCTGAGATGTAAAAAAAAAAACATCCGCGACGTATCGACTAAGAATGCACGTTCACTAAAACCTTTCATTTAAATGTATCCTTATTATCTTAAATTTCGATGGCAGGTTTAATTCTGTAATAGTTATAATAATAGACTAATCTACAATAACTGTGCGAGCAACATACTAGGTATTAAAGTATCAACGTCGTTTATGTGCATGGACCGGGACAGTGATGGTTATTGTAATTGAAGAGCTTTAGATTGCCACAGAGCGGTTCAACTGGTTGCTTGCGGGGAAATGGTGGTGTATCGGTGTTTACGTGTTGGCACTGTTGTTATGGTCCAGGATATGAAGTTTATTAGCACTGTTTATTGGTACTTGGAAATCGTTAATGTCGAACAGCATTAGCTAAGAATTTTTAGGTAATTCCTTAAGATAAGTTTGCAATCACGCCACTCATCAGGTTCTTGCCTTTATCCTGTTTTATTTGGTGTTGGCACAACACGTTTTTTCTCCCATTCTGTACTGTCACCCGTCACGCCATCACTAACTACCTTTTCTTTCATATCGCTCCAAACACAATTCATCCATTTTTTCTTTGAAATCATGCCCAAGTTTTAAAAAGGCTTCTGTGCAGAACAAAATGAAAAATAAAATAACCAGTTACGCAGTACACTCTTTATACATTTATAATATCACAATTATTTCATAATCAGTCAAAAGTAAAATCTCGTCGCTAACAATACGTCATAAGTTCATCAATGGTACAGGACTTGTAGCAGCACTCGTCGACGGGGCCGCGCTTGCCGCGCACGCCAACCAGCGCGGCCGCCGGCGGCCCCCACCCGCTGCGCTTGCTCTCCTCGGGCTCCCAACACAGCGCGGCCAAAGCTTCGGCCAAGCGCCGCCCGCAGTACACGCCGCGCCCGCTCGTAGCTCCCGCCACTGCCGTACCCACACACACACAACACATCACCACCGCCGCAATCAACAACACTAACTTCGACATGGCTGCTTTACTCAAGGGTCTTCTACTCTTCGATGTGACTGTCACAAGGGATGGGGTTGGAATGTGTTCCTCCCTTAGATTAACACCAATTTATACCTGGATGAAGTTTATTAATATTCAGATTTGTTTTCTGGCACATTGTAGTGTAGGTCGTGAGACATCCCACTCACGTTGTGCACCTTTAGATTTGCTTACGACACAATACAATGTTCCTATGGAAGAAATAAGTTCGGCCCTTTGGCGCATCTCATACAATGTAGCTTCTCAATAGATTGTAAAACAAAAAAACGGTTTCCGCTTTTATCTGTGAGCAAATCTTATACCTTGTAACAGATTTTGATGCAGTTTAAAAAAAAAACAAGAAAGGCTTTTTTATGGTGATAAAATCATTTAATGACAACCTCCGCTCTTGGGCGGAGCGGGAGATAGTGTCAGACTCTAAATGACTAAAAACCCACCCCGTTCCTTCGTGCCTTCATACCGGGGCACGAGCTACTCTTTCGAAACTAACCCTGGCTCCAGTAGGCTTCGACCCAGCTGGGCCCCTGGCCCCTGCTGTTGCTGATAACTCTTTGAGGCGCACGGGAACAGTGCGCGCCGTCGACGACTTGGGCTCGGTCCGGACAGTTACCGGACGGTCGGACAGCGAGCTACCCATTACTCGCCGTCCGCAAACCCGCGTTTATGGTGGCCGAAAATCGGGATCGGAATCCCGGCGACGGCGAGAGAACAAGAAAGGCTTGTTGTATAATTTGCATTCTTGCGAAACCGGGGCATCTCACTAATTCAATTATATTTGAAGGCAGTTGCTTTCACAGATCGGTACAGTCAAAAGCTGTGAACATGACATTTCTGATTTCAGAAGTCGACGATTACAAGCAAACTGCATATATATTACAAGATCAATAGGATATATTATAGGATTGTCGTTGAATATGTACTAAAGTTTGATACTTTCGTAATATGGATGATGGGAAGAATGACAGTCTTTTTTCCCAAGAAGGGATGAAAATACTCTAGGAGGTGAAGGGTCAGTAAACTCTGCATAAAACCAGTATCATATTTTGTGATGGTTGATGGATATTCTTATGGAGTCTTTATAACGTGTCATCTCAACAAAAATTTAGGCCGATAATCTAACACCGAGTTACACGAAAAGAGTGGGAAGTATCAGCGCCACAACCTACGCATTGAAAGGTGTCAGAAATTAGCATTATTAATGAGCTATCATTTGGTATAAAAGGGTAGTAATCCAAGGGTAGAACACATTCCAACACTATCCTTTGAGATAATCACATCGAACAGTATAACATTCTTCAGTAAAGTCGACATGTTGAAGTTAGTGTTGTTCATTGTGGCGCTGATGTGTTGTGTGTATGTGAGCATGGCGGCGGCGGGCGCTACGAGCGGGCGCGGCGTGTTTTGCGGGCGGCGCCTAGCCGAAGCTTTGGCCGCTCTGTGCTGGGGGCCGCAGGAGGACAAGCGCGGCGGGTGGGGGCCGCCGGCGGCCGCGCTGGCTGGCGTGCGCGGCAAGCGCGGCCCCGTCGACGAGTGCTGCTACAAGTCCTGTACCGTTGATGAGCTTATGACATATTGTTAGAGATGCGGATTGTGATTGATTGGGAAATAATTGTGATGATGTAAATATATGTGAAGTCTACTGTTTATCGAGTTGTTTTATTTTGGTAGAAGCTTAAACCTTCAAAACACAGATGATTTAATACTTGATGGCCTGTTAGCTACGGTAAAACTTATTTTTTTCTCAGTAGGTATTACGTTAAGAAGCTGATTGTCTAGGCTTCTATACCCATGGGTTTTGCTTGACTCTATAACTCTATTTGTTTATGTGGGTTTCATCAAATGACTTCACTCTGGTTGGAGCAAGATGAAGTGACTTAAGTGGACATTCTCTGACTGAAACCCACCTGTGTTCCTTAAGTACCCCTTTGCGAGGGGGGCCATAGTAACTCTTTTATATAACTTGCACCTCGGGCAGGGTTTCTGTGACTTTGAGATTATGTCCCTTTTGCTCCGTTTATCTTTTTAAAGCCTGGATTTCTACACTTCATATTTCTCCATATTTCAAAGCAGGTACTATCAAGATGCATGTTTATCCAGCTAAATCCAACTTCACGGAAATTCTTGGCGTCTTAGCGTCTAACGCAATAGCGATAATTAATAGAATTTATCTATCGGTGTTAATATGATAATCTATGTAAGCCTAGCTCATAACTAACCGCCTCGCAGTTAATTATTTACTGCTTTTATAACTTGCGGTCTGACAGCTAGATAAGATATGATTGATAATTCTATGATTTTCTTTCATGCTAATATTGATTGCAAATGACTGTGTGCCACTTATGAGGTACCTAGTTATTAATTAAATTAAGACAACCTAACCAAGGGCAATCCAAAGGGCTCGTAGTTTCCTAATTTCCTTGGGTGGTCGCATCAGGAATAAATATATTCGCAGGAGAACCCCGGTTACCGACATAGCCTGAAGAATCGCCAAACTTAAGTGGCAGTGGGCTGGGCACATTGTTCGTACAACGGATGGTTGATGGGGCCGAAAGGGGCCGTTGGAAGGCCTCCCACAAGGTGCACCGACGACCTGGTGAGATTCCAGACGCACATGATCGGTCATTGTGGCGACGCTAGGGGGAGGTCTGTGTCCAACAGTGGACGTCTCGGAAAGCTTTTCAGTAGTCAACACTACAATAAATATCTCAGCTCCGTTACTGAAATCGCGCCTGTTTCGATGATTCCAGATATTGTTCAGTTGCGTAGACACTTCAGATACAACTACACCAAGTTTACATCACAATATCTTCTTTGAATCAATTTGCGAATAATAAAAACAACGATGGAATTTCACTTGAAAAAATCCCGCCATAACACTCCAGACTCTGGAGTCCACCTGGGTGCAGTTGATGTAGCAAAGTAACTAAATTAAAGGAATGTCAGACATCGTTATGGTATGAAATAAGCCCACTATTGGCAGGCTTGCGGACAGTGAGCAATGGGTAGCTCGCTGCCCGGCCGTCCGGTAACAGTCCGGACCAAGCCCAAGTCGTCGACGACGCGCACTGTTCCTGCGCGCCTCAAGGAGTTGTCAGTAACAGCAGGGACCCAGCCGGGTCGAAGCCTACTGGGGCCAGGGTCAGTTTCGAAAGACAACTCGAGCCCCGGTATGAAGGCTAGAAGGAACGGGGTGGGTCTTTTAGTCAGTAAGAGTCTGACACTATCTCACGCTCCGCCCAAGAGCGGGGGTTGTCATTGGATGATTTTTTCTCACCATAAAAAAGCCCACTATTGAATAGTTGCACAAAAATTCAGCAATTTGTACAATCTACAATAACATTCATAACAGGACAGTAAAAACGATCAATTTTATGAGTAGGTATTAAAAATTTATGTCTGTTCGCCTGGGTGGTACACCACTGTGCACACGAGGGTCAAGTAGCTTCGTAAATCAAGCAGATAAAACCAGGCCTCAATGCTAGCTTTGTTAATTATAAACCGATTTATTTGATTAATTCTGTCTTTGGATATTACTGAGTGGAATAAAATCATTGTTCAGACTGTATCTGGCTGTAAACTTTGGCTTTACGAATACATTTTATTGAGCTTAGACATAAAGCTTGTGGTAGTTCGTTGTACTAGTGTGTGATCCATGTTATAATAGGCTAGTGGCCGTAAAAAATGTAATTAGTCCATCTTTTAGATTAGGTATTCAAAAATAAGGGACACGTATTTTTTTATTTGTAAATTTAAATTGCGGTGAGTTAAATTTAAGTTGCGAGCTGCATTTTTTTGTACGGGGTGACGTCACACGTAACTTTAATGGGCTATATCTTTGTTATTTTTTAATTAATCAAAAAAAGAAAAAAACGTACTTATCCAATATTTTTTATAATCTAAAATACGGACTAAATAAAATGTAATTATTTTGACCCTGGACACTACCCTATTACCGTATAAACTTACCTATATTATAATAAGTACTAGGCTTTTGCCCGCGGCTTCGCCCGCATACATAAAATATAGCCTATGTCACTCAGTAATAAAGCCGTTTGGTTTTGGTGATAAAATTTTCGCAATCAGACCTACCCTTAGAGATTACCTCCTACAAACAACAAAATATAAAAATTCGCTTTTATAATGTTAGTAGCCAAACAATTGTTTGAATTAGCCTTAAGGTAGTTTGTAAGTTTTTGTTTTCTGTACTGGGCGGTGTGGTCGCTAAGCGACAAAGCCCTTTAATTAAAGGTACCAGCTTATCAGTAACAGTAATACACACTGACACGCCTTCTCGCTCCACCCAGAGCGGGAAAAATGGTTTGATTTCCCACCAAACAAAAGGGTGAGACAGAATAATAGATTGTAGACAGTAACACTCCACATTAGTCCTTTATAGAGTCAAAGATTTATAATCAGCATAAATTAAGAGTAGTTAATAGAAACAAGCCGTGTTATCAGCGGTATCCGCGCGATCAGCGATAGTGGTCGTTAAGTGGCGGGCATTGTCTACCAGCTTATAAACGAGGCTGATAATCTGGAGATTTATTACGAGATACAGCTCGAGAGCTCGTAGGCGGGTGCCACCTTGTACACGATTATGTAGATTAAGGATTAAACGTCGGTTTTGATTGAGAACGTAGGAAATTGGTTTAGACTTTTTTTGTGTGTGATTTGGTGTCACTGGGCCACATAGAAATTCAGGGTTGACCTAAAAAAGTTAGTGATTTTAAGGTTCCATAGGTATCCAAAGCGAAAAAACGGGACCCTATTAGACTCCACTTTCCATCTGTCTGTCACCTAACATGGTGCCAGACAGATGGAAAGTGATAGATAGACAGTTAAAATTTTCACAGATGATGTGTTTTTGTTATCGCTACAACATACACAAAACTAAAACAATAAACCAAATAAAATAAATTGTGTAAAAAAGACTAGTCTATAAAATAATAATGGTACGCAATACGTTGTGAGTAAGTCCGACTCGCACTTGAAACAAGCTCTCCTGAAACAATAACAACAGGGTCAGTGAGGCTGTTAAGGAATAGTTTAGCTAATACTACTCGTAACAATACCAGTATTAGGTAAACTGTCATTTATGCAGTTAGGCGCATAAGTGTAAACATTTAGCTTCACCGCGAATCCCTGGCTAAGATTTATCTCCCGAAAAAGTTTTATTAAATACATACAGTTATCATTACCTAAATATTAGAGATTTTTTGTATCATTTATTTATGTACCTAGATGCGTATTATTGTATAAATTACAGTAGCAAACATAATCAGCGTTTTAAGGTCCCACTGCTGGGATTTAGATCTCTCTAGGAAAGGGAATGGGGCATAATCTACCACGCATGCCCAGTGTGGATTTGTGGCATGGCTTAAGTACATATTGTTTTTGTACTTTCCTGCCTCATTTTTGTATAGCTGAAAACCATTTTCCTTTGACTTCCAACAAAATTTGATTAGCCTAATTTAAATAATTGACTCTTCGAATTTGGTCTGATATTCTCCCAATATCATGTCCACTAATGTGTTCTAAACATCGTACACACGTATACCATGTATACACGAGATATTGTGCGGCGAGTTCGATCTACTTAATGATTGGGAACACACGAACGCATTAGCCGCCGCCGACGCCCGATCCCATCATATTACTATTAAAAGTCATCGCTCGTGACTCTAGATGAGAATTATGCATTTAGGGTGTGGTGCAAGTGATGAGCGAAGTGGTGATAAGTATATAATATTTTAATTGTTTTTTGACTGTCAAGTTTTAGGTAAACAATTGTACATTTTTGCCTTTAAACTGAAGTTATCCTGTTTAATTTCGAATTGTTAATAGTCGTAAGTATATTATTGTTATTAAACTAATCCTTACAGTTTTTGGTTACTGCTGTCTGCTACTATTTAGTAGTAGTGTGATGATGTTATAGCCAATAGCCTTTTTGGATAAATGGTTTATCCAACAATAAAAGATTTTCTTAATTCGATCTAGTAATTTCTAAAAATAGTGTGTTCAATTAATCAAACTATTTAGTTTTATAATATTAATACGTTTTTGTTAATTTTAAAAATTCCTTTTAACGTGTGGCCACAAGATTTATAAAAGTTAACCATAGTTCAGCCAAGCCACCCTAGCCAAGTCCACCCTAGCCAAGTTACAACCGTTTGTCTTGCGTAGAACGTTTTTAGTTGGCCACGCCCTAATTCTTTTGTTCTGACCACGTGACTGAGCATAGAGATGACGTTAGTTCCGTAGGTATATTTGAAGCTTTCTACTAGCGTTAACGATTGCAAATTAGCAACTTGGCTAGGGATACTGGCAAGCATTGTGTAGCAACGAAACTTTTGTAATACAGACCAATAAATAGATACTGGCTGAAGTTACAAATAGTCGCTTCCACTCCTACGTCGCGACATCTCTAAGATATAAGTATAGTAGGTACAGCTCTAGGCGGTATCACACCTCCAGTGAGCGCTCGATACTGGGCATTATCGACACGCCAGGCCTCTTTATCCACTGATTGAAATAACACGTAATCATATGTAATTATATCCTTCTCAACAATGAAACCCCTAGAATAAAAGAGGAAAAAACAACTTTATTGTTTTAAATTTTCCCGTGTTTGGCTTCAGGGAATCTCTTAACACGTTCATTGCATTACGAGATCTATCAGGTCTCTTGCAGGACTTTTGTATTGTGCGTTGAAAATAATCGTGTTGTTTCACTCCTTGCGGGAGGGTCTAACGTGTCAAGTTCTTTAAATATGAGTAAGACAAATATACATATTTGCTTCCTACTTAAAGATGAATTCAAGGATATCAAAAAATAAATTAGAGATGGATTAGGTCCCTAACGCACAATACTGTAATTATTTTCATTCCTTGCGTTAGGAGATATGTCGGTACTCGTGGAATCGTACGCCTCGTAGACGCAAGAGAGTGAGGGTGAGCGGCGCGGGCGCTGCGTGACTCGTTTTAGTGTTGTCCTAGCATCGACGTGGAGGTTGCTCGCAAGTTTTGGAAATAACACTCGCGTATATACCTACATGTTCATTATTTTTGATAAATAATGAGTGCTTTTAAAAGAAAAAAGTTGGAGCTCACGCAGCTAAGTAATGAAAATATATATCAGGACATGTACTGGAAAACGATTTAGTGTGTTTCAGAATACGATATCCAGTCCAAAAAATAGTAACAATAATACCATATTATTGATGACGTATACTATTTATAATATAATAATAGTTATATTAAAATGCATTATAATTATAATGCATTATATTATAGAATTCCCCGAAGGAAGATGTACGGATCATTATTTTCCAACGTGGCGACAAAAAAAAAAGACGTTCTGTGGGTTGTTACGAAAGATTACGACGCACATTAAACAGCACACTGACGCTTCTAAAAAAACTAAACGAATTGTTACCATGTACGCGTAATGCAAGCAATCAATGTGCTTAACATGTGTTAATGAGAAACACTTTGCATTATTAATAAAACTTTTTCAATCAACAACTGAGATATTATTTTATTCCCATCACTACTTACTACACAATTTGAACTATCTTCGGTTGCGTTACGAGATACAATCGATATCAAATTTTTTTTTGGTATTTGTAGTTTATTCAAATGTCATAACAGCGTGCGAACCTAGCAAAATATAAAGCAGTAGGCTATCTTTCACCCACAACAACTTCAAAATATATGTCATTGTTTTTTTAGAAGATATAAATTATTTTCAAAACTGTATCTTTAGGAGACTGAATAAGTCTCAAACGCACCAAAAGGTAGGTTAGTTTCGAGATCTTTTAGGTCTCTAAAGCACCAGCTGAAAGTTCTTTGAAAATGATGGCGCAGTGAACGTGTTAAAAGGTGAACTTAAAAAAACAAAAAGAGAAGCGTGCACAGTTGTGATAATTTTTCTCACGAAGAAGCTAAAACAACAGCAATAAAATTAACAGAGCAACAAATCATACAAATTAAATTTCTTCTTGACACGACAATTACGAATACAAACATTAATTTCCGCAACAAATTAAACAAAAAAAAAAATCTCGCAGCTCACAAATACGCCACATTCCTCGCACCTCGCCCGCTGCGCCCACAGATTATAATTGCCCTAACGGCTACACGTTATAAATCTTTCGCCGAGATGAAGATTAGGCTGTTTGTAATAAAAATAAACATTCCCTTGCCTGCGATGATACTATGACAAATTAATCGGAACGCACCCGACGCTTTGTAATCATTTGAAAATAGAACGTCGCGTGGCTGGCTGCACAGCGTCTGGCCGTTGTTGTGGCGATGGGTAAACATGCAGAGTTGCCAACTCATAGTCGAAAACTGCAACTAGTTAAAAAAATCTGTAAAAAATATAAATTAATAGTAACAAAAATACGTCGGTAAAATCTCTAATTTGTATTTTTTTTTTTTGTAATATTATGTATTTACTTAATTTCAGTTTTCAGTTAGTCAATTTCTACTTACCTTTAAACTAAATACAATCATATACGCAGTAGGTATATAACTTTCAATCTATTGGGTATTATCATCATCTGCAACAATGTTATTTTCTGATAACATCCTTACTAATATTATGAAAGCGAAAGTGAGTTTGTTTGTTTGTTTGTTACGTCTTCACGCCTAAATGGCAAAACCGATTTTAATGAATTCTGGTTCAGAGATAGTTGGAACTCTGGAGACGGACATAGGCTAATTTTTTCACGCGGGCGAAGCCGCGGGTAAAATCTAGTCTGAAATAAAACGAAAAGATGCCGATTTAGAGCCGTAAACGAAAAACTAAGTAACTTTCCAAATAATTGTAAATCTATAGTTAATACTGTAGGGTTGGTAACCCTGCAAGCATGCGTAATAATAGATTGCTGTTATTAATTATGAGACAGCACGGTGGGTGCAGTGGTTGAGCGATTGGCTGCCTTGCTGCTTGTCGCGAGTATGGTTCTCGTGAGGAACAATAAACTTTGTACGCGACGCCGACTACTATCTACAAGTCATTTGACTCGCTCAGCTGACGTTTTCTTAAAGAAATTAGTTTCGTACATGCGTAAATAAATAAGATTTTCACAAATCGATTGTGTTTCATGTACCGGATCGACCCTCCACGGGATTAAAACGATTAAAATTTAACGATGTATAGCTAGATGACAAACTGAGTCCACGTGTGCCACTTATGCTACGCATTATTACATCTGGACTCTTGAATTTGCTTGAAAATGGACAACATGCATAGAGTGTGACAGCATAACGTATGCCTGTAATCCATGTTTAGGCCTATTGTGCACGGACGCGTAGCTTCATAGACGCACATTTGTCATTATACGCTTGGTGTACACCAGCTTATACAAGGTGTAAGGGACGGCCCTCCACAAACTTTAAGGGCTTGCTCAGTAGACGATACTGAACAACAATCCACAATGTTTTTTTTCAGGAAACGAAAAAAAAAATCTGCCTCACGATACAAAATTATAAACTTGATAGGACAGTTTGTTTGGAGAGGCTGAATTTTTTATTCGTTTCCTGAAAAAAACTTTTGTGGAATGTTGTTCAGTATCGTCTACTGAGCAAGCCCTTAAAGTTTGTGGAGGGCTGTCCCTTACACCTTGTATACAAAACTATGAAACCCTGCGACGAAGTGGCAATGACACGATGGCTCGACGTTGCTGTGGACCGTACTTATTATAACAATAAAACCCTGCTGATGAAGCGGCAAAGTCCAGCTGTCGTATCGTTGCCGCTTCGTTGTCGACGAAACGGCAAGAGTTTGTGTGTATGCTCATGCAGTCGTACATCAAGCGGATAGTGACGAATACGCGTCTATGAAGCTACGCGTCCGTAGACAGTAGGCTTTAGTCATTTGTTTACTTTGTCTCAGTTTGTCTGTAGCTTTATTCCTAGTGTGAAGCACTGTCCTTGTTTTTAACAAAATAATACTTTGTAACAGTCTAGAAACACTCATTCATGACGCTTTTTTTTGTAGCAGACATGATAAGAATTTGTGAGGAAAATAGATGTTTTTCTAAGTCGCAGCGTCTCGCCGTCACGCGTCGTGTCAAATGATGCTGATGACAGAAACACGAGTCTGCGCTAAATCTGAACAGCATTACCTCACATTTTGACATTAATATATATCTTTACAAACATTTACAGGGAAATTGGTCAGTATTTTTCTCAGAACATGTAACTATGGGCTGTAGGAATGTAGACTGAGACTATACACGTGGAAGACTTCCACTGTTCTATCTATTAGGGTTGCCAGGTCCTCAAACTGAAAAGCCCGAACAGACTATCCTTTTTAACCGAACATAAAAAAGCCGACATTTTTCTAAAGTCTAGATAGACTTCATGACTTTTTAATAATAATAAAATTCATAAAATCTTTTTAAATTCTAATTAAAAAAGAATCAAAATTGTCCGCTCTGCTTGTCGCAAAACAAGGTAAGGCAAAACTCAAATGACAATTCTAAAAAAAATGGTCAAATTTAAAAAGCCTAACAAAAGCCAAAACTTGTCATATTTGGCCGAGCACGCAAATAAAAAGTCTGACCATGTCCGGCTTTTTCCGGACATCTGGCAACGCTATATCTATAGGTATTTTCTGAGTCACCTCGCTAGCCTTTTCTCAATAAGCTCAGACTAACCGGATGCGGCGGAATATCCGTGTTTTAGATGGAGCAACTGTCTATCAGACCTCCACAACCCAGTTACTGGGTATCACGACACTTAAATAGACTGATGGTCAAAATTTCTGGCGTCTCGTCTAACTAGCTGGATCTGGACATCCTTTCCGAGGCATGGACTGTCCGTAATGTCTTAAATAAACTTAAAAATTACATTGTTATTTGCCCGGTTTTGAACCCGCAACCATATGAAGATTCGGACACAATATGTTGGGACATAGTATTCGAATTGGCACTTTTAAATTTTTTTCAGTAAATTTGGTGGTGTCCGAATCGACAACGGCTCCTTGCATGAGATGCCGGTGCCTTAACCATTTTGCCACCACGGCACTTAGTATAAAATGTAAATATTTAACAAACAACAGAAAATATGCTTGCTGATTTCATCTCTCTCACACTTCTTTGCGTATTTTGCCTTCATACCTAAATAAAGGAAGCTCAGTTCATTCTCTATGGCCAATACAAACAGACCCTGTGGTAAATAATAACTCCATTTTCAAATAAGAAATCAAATTAAGATAACGATGTTCCTTTTTTTCGACTGGCAACTTTATCGGCGGCCATTATTGATGAGTGAATTTGAGTAGACAGAACGTCTTTTGTCTTATAAATTATTTTGTTAAAAGCTTTTCTTGTTTGTTATGGACATTTTTAATGTGATCGGCAATTTAGCCTGTTATTAATTTAATGCTTAATATCGAAGAGGTAGACTGCTCAACGGCACAGTTGGCACAGTGGTTTAACAATTGACTGGTGCGCTTAATGTTGCCGGTTCGATTCCTGCATAGAACAAATATTTGTACGGCCTACAGTACAGATAGGTGTTCCGGGTCTGGGATTCTTGAGTATGTGAATTTACGTGTTTGTGAACCAAGTTTTTTTTTAAATATATCTAAAGTGCTCAAGCAACTTAACTTAATGTTTTATTTATGCCCCTCTCAGAATGGTGTTGCCATAAAGAAATTATGTTCCGTCAGTGTATCTTCTACTAATTAAGTCATTCGCAGATACATAACAAGTGAAAAGACGTCTTTTAATTAGCAATAAACTTAGATTTCTGTCCTGTAAGAGTCGAATACTGGTGGGTTTTAGTCGGTAAAAGTCTGATTATCCCTTTCGTACCAACCAGAATGAGACAAGGTTTTCGAAGATATCGTACACTCAAAAAAAAAGCCTACCTACCTACTTTCTCCATATTTCACCATATCTACTGAAGTCTTTGAAAAAGATTCCTTGGTCCTGGAATGCAAAGAGCAACTGAACAATATATGTGTGTTTTTGTCAGTAGAAATCTGACACATGGTGGAACGGGAGCCCTCCCGTAACAGGTGCTACCTCGGTACCGTAAAATGGGGTGAATAGGGACTTAGGGGTGAATAAAGACAAAACTTTAAAGGGCATTTTCTCGATATTTGAATATTTTTTGCAGCATTTAACTATATCAATTTATTAATGAATTGTTGAGGCTGATATTATAGTATCAAAGTGAAAAACCAAACCAAAGTTTTGTCTCTATTCACCCATATGTCCCTATTCACCCCATTTTACTATAAATGAAAAACTGAGAATTTTGTTGTAGTGTTGATTATCTCAGGATTTATTTTCGAGGTTGACTCGTTACATTGGCTGCCAAATACTACAAAAACATTAGAATGTGTGTATGTACGTGTATATCCACAATATAATGGTAAACTATTCATACTACGGTAAATATTTTATTATTTACTAGTAAAATGTGGAGACTTAGTAGATTGTGCATTTACTAATAGCATACTGTGTTTCCAGATTTTATATATAATGTACGATTGTTTGTTTCCCAAATAAAATAAAAACCATTCATACGAAGACATGGTCTAAAGGACTTAGTATCCAAACCAAAAACTTTAACAATATACATAATTATCCATTGTTTGAACCATCGCTTTACACATTCCTTCTCACTTGGTAAATTAACAGCTCAAGCAATTTAAAAGCGATTTCCATACGCAACATGGTTTAAATTATTAATATTGTTGTGTCGAAGTTAAATTTACTTTGCGAGTTCTAAGTTATGGCTTATTGTGCCGAGAGGACAATGGGGGAAAGCGCACCGCGTCGTACGCTGGAGGAATGCTGAGCACCTGATGCGGGCTTATAACTCCTTAGTTAACTGTATATTTTGAAAGTATGCTCTATTAACTGATTCTATGATGAATGACAGGCCTGTTGGTCTAGTGGTTAGTGGCCCTGACTGCTGTGCTGGAGTTCGTGGGTTCGATTCCAATCTAAGACAAATGTTGTGTCACGCATTTTTTCTGTGTCTAGATGTAATTGATATATAAATACTAGCTTTTACCCGCGGCTTCGCCCGCCTCTTTTTCCCCTTTTCTCACTTAAAAAAATAAATAGCCTATGTCCGTCTCCCAACTATCTCAGTACCAAAATTCATCAAAATCGGTTTTGCCATTTAAGCGTGAAGACGTAAAAAACAAACAAACAAATTCACTTTCGCTTTTATAATATTAGTAAATATATAATAATATATTCAAAAGGAAAAACTGACTGACATATTAACGCACAACTTAAATTACAGAGCTTAGGAGCGTACAATTTTGTGAAAGATTTCCTTTTATTATGTAGGCGAACACTAAGAGAGAGGATTTTCCGAAATGGGGTAAATTCTGAAAAACCCTAAGGAGAGGAAACGAGGGCCCAAAGTTTGAATGGAGAAACCTACTTTGTTCAAAAGAGTCACAACGGCCCTGAAACGCAAATGGCAACTGAAGAAGCTCGGGTGGGCCTGTATAACTCTGACACTCCATTACTTCTACCCAAAGCTAGAAAAGCCACTTGATTTTCCCACTAATAATTAAAATCATGGTTTGTAAGGCTCAAAGTGACAATGAGTTTTCAGTTTTCCTAACAAACTTTTATTACGCGCTATAGTCCTAATCAAGACCACTCCAAAGAGCTTTCTTTCAAGGAGAACTCGATGGAGTTATCTTTTCTTTTATAATTATATAATGGCTCCAATAGTTCATATTTTCTTTTGCCGATTGAGCCTGAAAAAAAACAAGAATAAATTATGTTGCAGAGGCTAACAACGAATTAAAAACACAAGTATGCAGCAGGACCTAACAAATGAATTGAATTTCATTTTTACACCAGAGGTAGTTAACTACCTGTGAAGTAACAAAACAGCCTTTAATATCCGAACAAGTACCCACGTGACGAAGCGGTAACAAATTCCTATAAACGCCTTTTCTATCGGGCGTGGCACATAATAATAAATTCATAACCTTAAGTACCCCATTTAGCGTACAACATGGTTGCGTCATTAAAAACCTATTCAAAACTACAGTTAAATCATAATTATGTTACTTTTACATTGCGCCAGTGATCAAGTTTAGTGATCTGACCCCTATTAACCTTTATCTAGTCGATACTCCCGCCCCTTTAGTTAGGAAATACTAGGAAGACGGCAAATTAGTCTAGCATTAGTAAGCAGTACTTAGAAGCTTGCATCACGAAGTATATTAGGTTCAGAAGTTCAACTTTAGGAGACGTTCGCTGTTGAAACTAGTGATTTTGTAATCATTCCTTTTTTTATTGGTATAAACTAAAGCTTGACTGCGAACTGCGATCCCACCTGATGGTAAGCAATGATGCAATCGTTGATGGTGAGGCGCACAAGTTTATTATGAGCCTATTCACTCTAGCCTTGAAGACATCTTTAGAACCGAACGGAAAGACCGCAGCAGGCAAATTAAATGCAGGCCATTTATTTCTTCATAATTTGTGTAGTCCTTGGTTCTAAATAGAACTTTTGATGTTTATATGACGGAACTCGACAGAAAGTTATTAATACATAAATCTTCTGCTGTAATATGTAGTAAGGTCTCATAAAGTTTCTTGCACGTTCTTCTCCATAGAGATCTACGCTTTGGAACGTGCAATTTAGATTCACTTTTTTTGACTGACCGACATTTTGACCATTCAAAGTACCTGTAATTGATCTATTTGAAATAAACGTTTCTGATTTCATGGATCTTCTTTCTGGACAGATCAGCTCTAGATAGCTTCCATGCAATTTACGTGGCAGGGGCACGAAGGGTCCTATAAGGGCTTCGAAAAATGCTCTAAAACGAATGGATACCTTCTGTCGTTCTTTTTCCTTGTCTAAACGGACACACACAGCCAGACAAATTGAATTGATCAGTGCATTGTAACCGAGACAAATGGCGTTTTTATTGAAGCCGTCGGGCTGATGCAAAATAATGTAATGTCACTGCTATGATTTTAATATCAGTGACACGCAGACCGCTGTTGACGCCGTACTGACATACTTAGCGAGATGGTCCTGTAACAGGAGTGGAATTAATGGCGCATCATGTGCTTGTCAGTTATTACATTGTGGTAAATGAGGGTAGTTGAAATGATGACTGTAGCTCATAACATTGAGTACTTGTAAAGCCATAAGTGACATCTCTTTGGTATGCACAATAATCAGCGTCAACTGTTCCTTTTTATTTGTAGGTGGGTAATCATCTTTTATTCAGACTTTTACTGACTGAAACCACACCTATATCCTTTTTAGGGCTGCGAGTTTTCTTTTCAGAAATTCCCGATGGCATCGCCCCTACTGGGCCCTTACGGTTTTGCTGATATCCTCTGAAACGTGCGTGGAACACTTCGTCGGTCGGTTACTAGGCAGCCGCACGACAAGTTACCCATGGCTCGTAGTCTGCAAACCCGCGCCTACTGTGACTGGTAGTCGGGGTCAGGGTGAGGTTATCCGTTCCTTCCCGCTGGCCTACTATAGATTGATTGATGTGACATGTTTTCGAATTTTTGGTTCAAAACATGCGGATTTTTCAGTAAGTTTGAAATACGTTTTAATTGCACTATTGTATTTTAAGAAGGTGCCATATCTGTATTTTAAACTGAAACGTCTACTGAAAAGACTATGAAATTCTATTTACGGTAGATTTATCCACCGTCGCCGACGCAATGACGCAACCTCATTGACGATTCATCTAAAATTCTAAACAGATTGAAGACTCCAAAGTAAACGCTTTCTCCGATGAACTGTGAACCCTTGTAACTTCATATTAGTCTCGTTATCAGTTGCCCACGGGTAACGGCTGCGCGAGCGGCTGCCTAGGGCCAGCTGCCAGGCAAGCCATCCGTCAATGCAGCCCGATTCATCTCCCTTATCTGTAATGTATTCCACCACACAATCGATGTATCGGGCCCTTGGGTATTGTTCACGAATTTTGGGATAAGTGGATCTCGAATAATGTGTATAAAGGCAGGTGAGATGATCGATTCCATTGTTTTGCTGTGTTGATTATGTCTGTAGACGTGTATTTTAAATATCAATAAAATTATTCTTTCTGCAAGAAAACAAATTGTATTTATGTCTGAAATGGAGTAGAGATTATTTTTTTAAATCTCTACGATTGAAGAGAAATTAAAATTGAAATGTTGCCAATTTATACAACCACCAAGTTCCTAGAATTGAGGAGGGCGAAAAGTTATATGGATTTCATACCATTTATCATGTCGTAAAAGTGAAGATAAAATATAAGAGGAAGAAGATGAGTCACTATGATATTCATGGTGACACTGAATACACTGGATTACTCACAAGAAGTATCTAAGCGAAATATGTAACACTAGCTTAGTCCGCGGCGTCACCCGTGTGAAAGTATTTAGTAAAGGTACTCTATCTGCTATTGCATATTATATCTACATATGTCAAGCATTATCTGAGTAACAAACGTACAGGTGCCATCACGGATCTTGAGCGCTCGGCGTTAGAGCGGGGATAGCTTTGCGCATTCCATACATTGGCGAGCCAATCGTCTTCGTTTTTAGATACATGCAGCTACGCAGTGAATGAATGAGGAGTGACGTCTATGACCCGATGGCGCGGCCAGCCAATCACTGACACTCCCCGCCCGCGCGTCGCACTTCGCACCACTAAAGACACCGAATATTTGACTTTTGCGCAAGTGTTCAAGATCCGTGATGGCAACTGTACACACATAATAATACAAACTTTCGTCTTTATAATATTAGTACCAATGATCATCATATCCCTAGCCGTGTCTCAACTAGCTTGGGGTCAGCTTCCTGTCTCACCGATTGCAGCTCAATACCAGAGTTATAATGGAGCGACTGCCTGTCAGACATCCACAACCCAGTTACTGGGCGACACGATATTCCTCGTATATACTGGTGATGTTAATGTGACTAAGCTGAAAGAACGAGACCTAATCTCAATTCGCAAAGATCTAACAAATGTTCACAAAACATATTAGTTAACAGAGAAATCCTGCCTTGATTGAGCACAGTGGGTTTATCTACACAACTGACAGCAAAATAAAGCTCACAAACATCACCATTACCACACACAACACTAATTTACAGAAATACAGTCAGACACACGATTCTGTGTCTAATAAACCCGAAGGCTTCCATTAACGCGAATCGTGATCATCCAGCCATGGTGAGAATGTTCGTGGAGTTGCGACACACTCGAGTTGACAGTATCGAGTCGGCTTGTGAACGATAATCGATTTAATGAGGGGGGGACGCAATCGATGTCGATGTTTAATGCAAGGACTTAGGTACTAGGTGTACAGTACCGGTAAGGAGTTTAAGTTAAGCTCACCGGCTGTTATTTATTGATAGTTTTTTGTTTTAGTGAAAGTTTTTTTTTTTGTTTGATTGTCTGGATATTTGGACGTTTGGTACATAGATATTTCTTATTGTATACCAAAAATAAAAATTACATTAGGAACTTAAAATTAATAGGGTGTCACAATGGGCGGTTTTATCAATAAAAGCGATTTTTTACAGACAACCTTTATTTAACATTTTGGTAATTAAAATAAAAGTCAAATTTTATTTTGTAAATATGGGTGGTGTTTGGTAATACAAATAAAATTAGGGGAACAGCCATACTTTTCAAATAACAAGGCATGCAAAAGTAGTATTTAAAAAGTTTTTTTTTTCTACAAATAATTACAAAAAAATATAACAATTTAGTGAGAAGGCCAGAAGGTTCCTAGCAGTGGGAACATTGAAAGTCTGATTATGGTTATGCTAAGTTTTAAATCTTTCTTGGAAAGGCTACGGTTTTCTCACAATGTTTCTTCACTATTTTGAGAGCAGTGGTGACGAAATAGATTACATATAGTAATACGCTTAATATTCCTTTATCCCCTTTTATTTTCAAGCTTATTAGTTTAGTTAATTTCGGCTATAAAATATATCTTTAGGAGTAAATATTTCATCGATTTAATTACATAACCGCTAGGCATACAATGTTAACCCTCTAAGATCAAAATTCCGAGACGCTTCCATTTTCATGACCGTTAAATTTTACAACCCTATAATTTCGTCACTGTTTATTAACCCTTCAGAGTTTGGAAAATCAAATGCCAATAAAATGTGGACATTATCGCTGTAGGGTTAAAAGACTTACTGACGATTTGGACACAGTGGCTGATTTGACATATTTTTATTTCTTCACTGACGTTTCGGACATACTTTATTTAGTACAGTCAGATAAAAAGTTTATAATGTATATAGGGGAAAAAAGCGTTGCCAGAACTATTATACGAGTAGGCTGAATTTAAGGTAGGTAATACATTTCTTTATATTATATTTTAAGACTTTTTATCAGATTATTAAATAGCTTCAATTTTGGTTGTGTCCGAAACGGCAGTGAAAAATATGCTTAGATTAAAAAAAAGTAATAAGAACAATCAGTTCACTTAAAATGAGATACAAATAGCTTAGTACTTAACTACAGTACTTTAATAATCGCATCTGGTGTGTTGGTGACGTCATAGGTTATAGACATAGACATGTTTTTTTAATTTAGGTTCAAAAATACAAAAAAAAAAAATAATGTGGCTAATTTATAACTTTAATTTGTAAAAGTTTTGTTTAAAATACTGTGAAGTTGGAAGCAATAAATATATTTTTAAGCAAGGTTATTATTTTCACACTTCTTTAATTCTTCGGTAAATCACTATGTGATATTGATATGGAAAATAAAATGTGTCGATTCGGACACAGTGTCCAAATCGTCACTAATTCAGTTGAGCCGTGGTCCGTGAGCCCCGAAGTTTACAGAGAGCTTTGTGCTGTGAGTACAGTCGCGCGCGTTTGTTACATGATACTGTTGAGATTGGCAACCCCGCTCGTTGGGAAGTTGCAGTTCAGATTCGCATGTACCTTTCTTTAGTATTAGGTTTTTGGGTTTTGTTACATGTTGGTTACATAAAAATGTTTTTTTTTTGCAAATAGATTTAAAAAAAATACTTTTACTCGCCTATTTTTTCATCAGTTTCAAATGGCCGGTTTTAAACAACCTATGGTTATGAACATTCATGAACTAGGAAGTCAAAAAAAATCTTGTTGAAAAACTGCATTATTTACTTGTTTGTACTTTTACAAAAAATATTGTGGCAATCAAATATAATTAAGAATACTCAGTTTCATCTGACTTCAGCTAGGTTGAATTTCGGTATCATTTTACTCACAAAAATAAAAAAAAAAACTTTAATAAAAACAAGTTGTAAAAATAAATTTAGATAAAAGCTTCAACTTGGGGCCTTTAAGTCAAGAGTGAATAGGCTATTTCTACGTAAGCGTGTTCCTTCAGGTGAAATGGCGATAAAACAAGAGCCTATCAATAAAAAAAAATATAAAAAACTATCAACCCCAATGTTGTGTGTCCGACCGTACACCACCGAAGCCCGCGGCGTCCACTGATCCCGACGTTTCATTAGTATCCCAACACTATCGACCACTCAGCCCTGCTCTCCCATCTCACTACTAACCTCCCCTTTAACCCCCAGAACTCAAACAACCAGCGAGGGGAGGCAGCTCAACAAAAACTGGCCAATAGTTTGTACGCGCGTAATTCTGTACTAGTTGTTCCCGTCAGTTTGTTTGACGGAATTTGCATAGTTATTAGCCCCGGCGTTGTTTATTTAATAGTGGATATTTGTTTTATTTCTCAGTTTCAAAGGGGAGCATTTTAATTATTTTGGGATTTGGGATGATAGTAAAATATTTGATGCTATAGTTCTACTTAGTAGCTCGGCATATAATATTGAGATTTAAATCTCTTTGTGAGATTTAATTTAGAAAGAGAAAGATTTACTGATGTACTTAAAATGTTTACGAGTAGCTTTTACATCTTATTGCATTTTTTTTATGCGAGCAATATTAAATCCAAAGTATTGCCAAGTATTTTTCTGATCAAATATTAGATACAATTAAATATTCTAATGTTCTTAATAGAAACAAATTATTATGTGCATAGAAACTACCATTGGTAACACCTACCTATTATGTACAACTAAACTAATAAGGAACTAATAACGCATACAAAAATATTTAATTGGACATAAAAAAGTCATTCACATTTTTATCAATGGGTGCCCCAAACGCTGGCAGCTTTGACATGAAAATGGATAATTCAATTTTACTACAAGTTTCATAAATTATCCTTTCACTTTCTCAATTTCCAATCCAAGTTACATGCCTAGACATAAGAATAAAAAACGATTTAATCAAAAATGTTTGGTTGGTTGGTAGTGGTTTTTGCATGCTATTGTACAAGTTTTTTAAAATTACACAAGTTTTTTATTCTTCTTGTTTTAATATTTTATCATATTTAAAGAAAAATGCTTAAAAACTTAAGTTTAACTGGAAGTTCTTTAAATCTGCCCTGTGTAACATTTTTATACCATTTCGTATCTTTATTGCAAAACCACTTCTGCAAACAAAATAGTATTATCCATTATATAAATACAATAACAACTATTATTCAATCCGCGACACAATATTATTGTATAGCATTGTATGTAGATGTAGGTCTGTTTGTCTGTCCATTGTCCTGTCTACTGGCCAGGCCAGTAGCTAGCCTGACTTGTGGATACGCTAGTGCACACTCATTGCTGGTTTTTGTTACTTGCCTTTCGTTTTTTGGTATAGGTTTACAGGATATTGTGTTAGGTACTAGCTCTGTCTAGAACGCTCTTTTATGTTTGGTTAGTAATAAATATTAACTTGTGTGTAATAATTAATTTCATCAATACGGTCATGTAGGGCCTCAAAATAAATGGTTCAGAGATATGATTTCAAAAGTATTTTTCACTAAAACTGTAGGAAATAAAAAATAAAAAGCCTAGGTTTTTTTTTTTTTTTTTTTTTTTTTTTTTTTTTCGATGGGAAAAATCATGCATTGACATCCCCCGCCCTTGGGCGGAGCGGGAGATAGTGTCAGACTCTTACTGACTAAAAAACCCATCCCGTTCCTTCTAGCCTTCGTACCGGGGCTCGAGCGCCCTTTCGGATAACCCTGGCCCCAGTAGGCTTCGACCCGGCTGGGCCCCTGCTGTTGCTGACAACTCCTTGAGGCGCGCGGGAACAGTGCGCGCCGTCGACGACTTGGGCTTGGTCCGGACGGTTACCGGACGGCCGGACAGCGAGCTACCCATTGCTCACTGTCCGCAAGCCCGCGCCTACGGTGGCTGGAAATCGGGATCGGAATCCCGGCGGCGGCGGCGAGAGCGCCGTTGTCTGATGCGGTCGGCCACCTCCTTAGCGAGCATTACTGCTTCGCAGAAGTCGGCGACCGCCTGCCACTCTTCCTCGCTCCGGACCATGGCCTCGACCAGGGCCCGGCGCGAGAGGTCTCCGCCGCCGATCACAAAAAGCCTAGGTCAGAAAACCCCGACCACAAAATATGACTAAAAGACACTTTAACTAATCAGATACAGTTAATGGCGTCAAATTTAAGATTGAACTGAAATAGATTCGACAAACTGGATCAGATAAACTTAGACTCTTCGCCTACGTTCCCCGATAACCAAGAGAAAATAGCCTTAAGTTCATCTCTAGAACTAAAACCTAACTATAACGAAATGTAACTACACGCTAAGCTCTCAGTAAGGATCCATTTTCAAAGTTTCGCTACAACAATAGTTCCGCGGACTTGGGCGAAATCCGAGCTTGTCCGAACACGAGCCGAGCCGGGCCGAACCCGAGAAGGGCCGAGCTGGTCCGGCCGGCGTATGTTCTGCGATGTGAACACGTCCCCCGACCCTTGGGCCGATCCCTTTTATGTCCAGACATGCTCCGTGAGCAGTCAGTAAGATTAACTCCTCGCAAATTGTTCCGATGTATACCAATGTTTGTAGATGTGTGTCTGAGCGGAAATCAATGTTATATTTTGATGTCAGTCCATTGTATGGGATAGGAATGTCTTTATGAAAAGGTAAAGTTGAAAGTTCATGGTTATTAGATAGGTACCTTTTCATTTTCGATAGCTCTTGTTGGTTTTCGACGAATCATTGTTGTCATTATCGTCACTTCAGCCGAAAGAGGTGCACTTTTGGACATAGGCCTCCCCCAAGTGTCAGCAAAACAACACAACGTCTTCCGGCAGTTGGTCGTCACTCCAGAATCTTTCTTCTCCATGTGAGCAACGTGCCCTGTCCACTGCACACTTAAGTTTTGCGATTCTTCATAATTATCGTGATTGCAAAATTAGAACTGTTTGATAATCTTTACTCATACCGATTATACTTTCCTAACTCTAATAAGGCAACATTCCACAAGATGCATATATTGTCTATTATTTTCAATAAGCAGAATTGGCGTTGATAAAAACTCGAAGCGAATTTCCTCGGCGCAAACTAAACGGTTAAAAAGGTTCAAGAATAATCCCTGAACACTCACATTTAAAATTAGGCTCCATTAAACTGTACTGAACTTTAACTAGTTCCTGTCAAGAGAGCAACTTCTTCATTTACGAAAGCTATGAAATGTGTCGGTTACAAAATTGCGCCGTTCAGGCGCTGGCTCCAACCTGAGAGGTTTGGTTTGGTTGATTCCCCCGGGTTGGTTGGTCACCCTACGTTGCCTCCGGGTTGATCGGTCACCCTACATTGCCCCCGGGTTTATCGGTTATCCTACGTTGTTGGGTGTTATGGTAACGTCTGAATGATCGTTTAACGAACAAGAAATCTACGTGATCTGTTACTGATACATCACCGATTTCGATATCGGTTTTTCGCTCTTATGGTAATTACATCATTTTTAATTTAAAGAAAGGCGATGTGAATCTGTTGGATGCGAGAAGCATAGACTTACTGGCTTTGGGGAGGTCTTTAGTAGTAGACTTCTAAAATAATGTCTTATATATCACACTGATATTATAAAGGCGATAGTTTGCGAGTGTGAGTTTTTGCTTCTTCACTCTCGAACGGCTGAACGGATTTCGATGAAACTTGGTACACGGGGAGACGATGTCCTGGAATGACACATAGAATACCATAGGATGTTATCCTAGGAGTATGGTAATGGAATAATTTTCTATTATCGCGCAGGCGAAGCCCCCGGTAGCAGCGCTGTTTCAAGTTCGACTGCATAAACTCATACAAGACAGTACAATCAGCCTAAAAAGTTCTCACTGCTGGAATTCGGGCCTCGTCTCTAGAAGAGGTATGAGGTCGTAATCCACCACATAAGCCCAAAAAAAAAGATGGTAGATGTCACAAATTGTTGGTTCTAAGACTGCTGGTTTCCTCACGATGTTTTCCTTCACTGTTTTGAGATCAGTGGTGATGAATAAAGTTACACAAAGTAATGTGCCTGGCAGGGTTTGAACCCAAAACCGAGCCGTTATCACTGGGCTATTGTTCAACTCTATTTTTCGTAAATTATATACATCGATCACTAGATTATATAGAACCTTTTTTATGTAGCGTAAAGTATCGGTATATTTCAGTTGCAGTGTGTTACGGACATTGAACTTTGTTCCGTTTTAGAAATATGTTGAGATAAATCTGCCAAGAAGTAATAGAAATTCTGTCTGCTTGGTTGTGCTTGAAAAGGAAAGCGATGCGAGAAAATTATGAAACTGTTTTCTATAGTTTGGTTGGTAGTGTTAGCGGTTTACCAACTCCTCGTAATATGTTTAAAACAGTTTTTTTTTTATCTGATATAAACTGCTGTAGAGGCTCCTAGAAATCTTTGATGGATTCGATTGAGATGATGGTGAATAATTTGGTGGTTTGTACTAACACTTAAAACAACTTTTGGTGCAGTTGGTGAAAATTGCCCCAACTACCTACAAAAGAATTTTGAGACACAGGTGCCATTTAAGTCCACGGGTTGTCCGTAAGGGAATCCCGGGGTCCTGGGACTCAAGGGCAAAGAATAGAATAGACTAGAATAGAATAGACTTTATTGTACACCAAAAAGTAATACAGCTTATACAAAAACTTCAGTTTGGGGGTCAGGAAAATTGGAGTGGGTTTTAGTCAATAAAAGTCTGAAACGCCCTCCCACTCCGCGCTAGAGCGGGAGATGTCATTGGATAATTTCCCACTTAAAAAATGTTCAGTATAAGTTTAAGTTTTGGACCTAATGACAGCATCAGCGGACGGTATTGCCGTGGCCGAATTCTGGGCCAGGCAAGGAATTTAACTAATTTTGTCATCGATACGATAAGAAGAAGAAGTGTAAGTTTTACGAAAGTATCCAATGGGGGACAGGGGGGACTATATGTTGATTATGTAAGCCATATTTTTATTCCCTGTTTATGATGTTCTGAAAAATTGCATGAAATTCTTTATTTCTCGACTTTTTGATGTTGATCAAGGGGGCACCATTACTTAAATTCAACTTACGTAATACTTTAAATACTCCAAAGGCAGGAGGATGATAATTAAAAGTACTAAAATACGCAGATACCTATACAACAATGTTGCATAAGATAATAGCCCTCTTGGATAAGTCCAAATCAGGTATTGGAGCTAGGGGGCGAGTCTTACACGTGTAGCGTTGCATTCAAATTAGATTCTTGTACCCTCTTTAGAGTAGTTTAGAGTAATCATATTTGACAGTTATTGTTAATTGGAGAGGAGAGAGGATTACAGCCAGTCGCCACTGTAACATTTATAAACAGGACCCCGTGGGCGTAATAGTGATTAATCTTAATTATTCATTTATCCTTCCTGGGTATAGTCTTGGTGGGGTTTCTGGGTGGTGGGTGCTGGAAGGGACTATAGACAGTATTCTGAAAGTTTATTATGTAGAATGGATTAGAATATTGTGCACAAGAATAGTTCCAAAACATTTACGCAAACTTAATTCTATCGGTAAAATGGCGGTATTTTTGCTGATAATAACAATATCTACCAGACAACCTTAGAATGGACTGTGAGAACTTAAAAAAATAATAATTAAAGAGTAGTCTGCGGTGTACTGCTAGCAAATTAAATTTTACATAAAAAACCAGACTGTATACCAGACTATACAGAATATATCTACTATATAGAATTTTTGAACATTGCGAATACCGTAATTAGAGACACAAAAGAAAGGCGATGAAAGAGCGAACATCGGCGTACAGCGTTACGGCACAAAATAGATAGGTACAGAAGTCAATCTACATACAAAGCGCACTCGAGCAACGCACACATACACACCGCTCACGGACACAATATCTCTGTCGCGTCTCGGACCACTCGTGAAACAATTCCGGCTCAAACGCTCATTAGTGTGCGTCCACCGAGCGTAGGTATAAAAAGTGAAGTACATACATGAGATTGTCTTCTGTACCTATCTATGTTGTGGTTACGGTATTGGAAAGGACAATGAATTAAGGCCTATTGTGGTCACGAACAAAATCTGTGATCGCATATCATCATAATACACGGACTGCCTTTGTTTACTGTATCATAGCGGTAATTTCTGCCTGATCACTTAAAAAAAATTCGCTTGATGCTTGAATCCTGCGGCGCGGCCAAACTCTTAGAAATTTTCGTTTCGAGTGCAAGCAAAATTGAACTTAGCGGTGGTAGTGTGAGTCTTACATATCCAGAACATTCTTACGATGATAATAACATCGCCTGCCTATCAGGGTAATCACGTGATGCGATATAGAATCTTTGTATTATCATAGACCAGATATGAGCACACTTGGTATTCCCATCAGCTCCTATTCTCATTATCTTCACGACATTATTTCAGCACCCCTCTCAATATTCCTGGGCCCGCTATAATGGTCTCAATAACTTAATTAAGAGAAGATTTCCTCCCGAGATGCGTCGCTTGCGCTTAATGTGGAGGGGCCACGAGCCTCGTAAAATTAATTAGCCTTAAGTAATATATTTTGCTAATTTATTGGCCGGGAATGTTGCTTGTAAGGCTGTGTTATGAATTTTGAATTGTTGGCAGTTAAGTTTTGTTTATTAGGTCGGGTATGGCATGGGGTGTATAGTGAAATGGAAAGGAGATCGCATGAGTTGTTTTAAATAGCAAACTGGCTTGATAAATATACTTTTAAGGATTGTGCATTTATAGTGGCGAACGTGTACCGGAAAGAGAGACGTAGTGTTGGAAGGCCTCCTACAAGGTGGACCGAAGACCCGGTGAAGGTTGCGGGACGCGCAGGATCGTTCATTGTGGCGACGCTTGGGGGAGGCCTATGTCCAACAGTGGACGTCTTTCTTCTGAAATGATGATGATGAAGATAATGCAGAATTATATTAACGGAGGATTGTGTGAAGAGTGATATGAAAGAAAAGAGAGTCAATGATAGTGTTACTGCCGACAGAATAGAATGTAAGAAAAAAACGCGCCGACTCAGAGTAATAAGGAACAAGGGCAGGAAGATGATGATGAGGATGCAGATTTATATTACACACTAGCTGTTGCCCGCGACTTCGCCCGCGTACATAAAATATAGCCTATGTCACTTAGGAATAAAGTAGCTTTCTATCGGTGAAAAAAATTTAGCAATAGGACTAGGGATTGCAAATATTCAAAGTTTTGATTTTCGAATATTCGAATAATATTCAAATAGCTCTGAAAAATGTTCGCATATTATTCGAATATTCGAAAATCAAAACTATCGAATATTTGCAATCCCTAAACAGGACCAGTACTTAAAGAGATTACAAACAGAAAAAAAAAATAAAAACAAAACTTTACCTTTTTTGACATGTTCTGTGCCGTTTTGTATTTTTTATAGAATCTTAAAAAACAAAGAGCACAATAATAATCTCCAAATCTATCTTCGATTCTATTTATCCTACTTTTTACATCGACACCACAAAAAAAATTGACTCAATCGTATTAATTACTTCTTCACTGACCAATCAAATGTTTATTTCATCGATAGTAACTTAGTAAGTTTATCTGTGTGAAAGCGTAGCATTCAATCTCCGAGCTACGAGGCGTAGCACCGAGCGGCGCCGGCGCATTTGACGTCCAAGCTGACAGCTGGCGCGATCCGTCACGGTAAGCCGTGGAGCTGGTTCAATTCTTAACTGTATAACAGTATAACCCATTCAGTGACTTGTAGGTTGAGTTTTTATTAAAAATATCCATGTTAATTATGAAGTCGTCATTATCATTCCAGTCGAAAGATGTCCAATGCTTGACATAGATCTCCCCCAAGTGTCGCCACAACGACCGGTCCTGTGCACCTCGCCTCCACCAGATTCCCGTGAACTGAGAAGACACTTCGTACATTTTAACTCCCGGAAACCCAATTTATTGTTTATAGCTTGAGTTGGTTCTTGATTCATCAAAATCAAAGATATTTCTCACTGACTGATTGACACTTTGCGTTGGGGTTTGCTAGAGGGTTAGTTCGTTCTTTGCCCAAAGAATTAGCATGCCACCATTCGGCGGGGCATATAGATGACAGTGATTGCATAGAATAGCCAAATAATTTTTGGAAATAGAAAACCAAATAATACCCAACTAGCTTCTACCAATGGCTTCGCGCGCATAAAATTAAGTTTCTCATCCCTTTTTTTGAAAAGCCATTTTATTGTTCGCTTACGTCATAAAATGAACCCTTGTGCCAAAATTTCACGCTCCTAGGCTCTGTAGTGTTGGCTGTGCGTTGATATGTGAGTCAGTTGCCCCTTTTATATTAACATAAAGAAACCAAGTAAACAATAGTTGGACTACAGTATTGTATAACAGCTTTACATCTATCAATGAGCACTAATATGCTATCTATCAAAACCGTGACATCAGTATTAATTACAAGTAATTACTATCAACAACTACCCGCTTGTCAACAGCCACTAACACAAAGATACAAGCCCCGTCGGCTCCTGATCCGACACCCGATACCCGGGTAATGTTGACACTTGTATTAATTAACATATGTCATTGACAACGCGGCATCTTGTGAGCATTGATAGTGTCTCATTCGTGATTTGAAACCGTATTTGATCAATTGCCAAAGCTGTATTATTATGTATTGATTTACAAAATTTGTAGTTTAAACTAAGGATTGGTTTTAAACATTTAACTTGAAAGATTCTCTTCTTAATGAGGTACAGATTATCACTGCTAATAATGTTGTGAGTCAGCACTTTTACAACATTAGAAGTTACAAAAAAAAAACACAAAACATTCGAAACTGGCCTTGTCCAATACTACTTTCGGTGTGAAGCGTAAAAAGAAAAATGTTTCAACGAAGTCTTCCTCAACGAAGTCACATCATCGCTTTCTTCTGTTTTTGATTTGATCATAGGTAAAGTAAGCTCATTGAGGTTCGCAATTTGACAAACAAAACGGATTTGCTACCTATGTTCTCTAATCTAACACATACGTGTAAACAAAGGAGGTTTATCTTCACCAAACCTCAACACGTCCTGGAGTAATTTAAACCACATCAACCGTATCACATTGTAATTTACTCCATATAAGATACAGCAATCAATCCGGCACACTTGGCTTCTGCTGCTATCCCACGCCGAATTAGTTTCCGACACGAGACTAATTAGCACATCGTTACGAACTGTCGTGTAATTTGTTTAGTTGTACTACTGGGGCTCTTCACACCCACGTGGCTACATATTAGCATTGTGACTAGGTAACGTCCTAGCTTGAATATACTTCCTACTATCTCCTGTAAAGTTATTTCTTTTTCTTTTGCATTTATCAGGTTTTCATTGTAGAGCAGTGGTGGCCTAGCGATAACGGTCCTAACTTGTACGTCGCGGGTTAAGCGCATTACTTTGTGCCAGGTGCATTACTCTGTGTAATTTTTCATCACCACTGCTCTCAAAACGGTAAAGGAAAACACCGTGAGGAAACCGGAGTGTCCTAAAATAAAAAATTCTATGACATGACTGTGACATCCACTAATCCGCACAGGGTCCGTTTGGAGGATTATACATGATTGTTATGTTGGTGTATTGATGCATTTAAGGAGGCGATTTTGTGTTTGATATCTTGCCACGCTAAAAAGAAAAACTGTAGCGTATTAGAGTTAGAACAAAAAAACTGTCTGGAATCAGCAATATGTCTGGCAGAGCTAAGTTAATCCCTACGACAGTCGTTAAATGGTAATTTAGAATGTAATGAGTTTCGCGATGTTTGATAGTAAATTAATCCGTTTACTGCTAATAAATGGCGAGTTTTAGTGGGTCTGGACTTATATTGGTGCTGTCTGACATTAGGTTCTTTGCTTTTATTACTGTGTGTAAAGGTGTATGAAGGTCGAAGACCTTATTAGTTTTACTTTAACTTACTCCTGCTTTATTTGGAACTCGATGAGATAAAAAAAATGTAATTGGAAATAACTCTTTGAGAATGTAATTCTTTGAGCTTCCACTTCTATTCCATTTTTATTATACATACATATCGACAAACTTCCTTCTCACGGACATAATACAAAAAAAAAAACCGATCTCCAAATTAAATCAGCACCCGAACCGAGTCTGGCGGAGTTAAATCAAATCTGGCGTCGATTGCTGAACATAACAATTGCACGGTGGATCGCTTCTCTCGTAATTGGTGGCGCAGTAAACGTCGCCGTATATCGCTTACTGGGTGTTGATGCCCTGGTACCATCGCGGTAATATGGGCCTGTTCAGACATAGCAGGATACGGTAAACACGGTAAGGTTAGGACGCCTGTGTGGGATGCGTTTTATTAGCGTTTGCAAGCTGTTAAATCGTTATGATCTACTTAAGGAGTGATTAGGACTGTAAAAGGGTTCTTATGTTAGTAATTTGTGTTATAAATATTATCAGAAATGGAATGGTCGCTTCTGCAGATATAACGTTAAACTTTGGTGTACAAGATACTTAGCAACGAAAAAAGGCTGTGAGACATTTCGATGTTTCTTAAAAGTTATGTGTAACATGTTTCTCCTCGTGGACTTTTATGGACTGCGATGTTTAAACAGCTAAACGCAGGAGACAGCAACACATAAAAAAATCCTACACCAAAAGCAGACGATCTCAAATCACAAGTTACAACATTAGTTTAACGACATAGATACGCCATAAAACCCCGTAAAGAAATAACCAAACGTCCATAATTATAATTTACGGCAGTCGCCCGATCGGGTGCAGTTTCTAAATAAAGCGAATTTACTGGCGTAGTAAAATCTATTGGTCGGCGTGCGGCGCGGGGTGTACATTAATATTATTCGCTTCTTATTCGCTCCTCGTATACCGTTGTGGAGAAAGGTCACGGGATGCCGCAGTGTTTCACTACAACTAATATTTTCTGGTTTGCGGAGTAGCTGTGTAGCAGTTTAGTCCGAGATTTCGTGTAATGGTTTTCTTGGCTTAGCTCTTGGAATGTTTTATTATTCTCTTGCTGGTTCCCGACTTGGCATAAAGGAAGGCTAGATTTCTTACTTACCCAAAGTCATATTTTCTACTTTGGCTTCCAAGAAAGTAAATACTGCGTTCTATCGTATCTTTAAAATAAAATGAAATCCTTTTTATAACTCTTCTGTGTAAATGGAGAACGCCACTTGAGAGTAATAATAAAATCTAATATTCCTCGGTTCCATGTCTGGCGTAAATGAATATTATTCACTTTACTTGTTTTATGTGGGTGTCTGCGATTGCTCGTAAGATTCCTTACAGTAGTCGCGCTTTGTCGGCGATATTATCGCACTTGAAGTTCCTTAGAATTTCTTGTGTGACTAGTACAATTGTTTTGTTGAATTATCATGGATTTTCTCATTCTGAAACTTTAATAAATCATCTTTTATATTAAATGTAGAAATTAACAATAGCTTTGCCGGTAACATGCCTTGAACAGAACATGAATCGTGATTTTAATAATGAACACGTTCTAGAAATTTAATGTTATAAGCAGTTTCTTCTCACTTCCTTTCCCAAATCAATCGTTATCCAAAATCACTTTGCCTTTCGATTCGAATAGAATTCCTTAAAATATAACGACTCACTCAATATCTAATAGCAGGTAGGTACACCGCCGCCTTGCGCTGTTCATTTTTTTTTAGCTTCCTTCGAGTCGCCGGGTCTCAATGGAGAACGATTTACGGCAGACATCGTGGCAACAAAAAGAACCTTTTTTCAAAATACGAACACGACGAGTCATTCATAAAGATGACCTTATAAAAGCTTTATGTTCAACCTTTGCTGCAAAGAACTTTGAACTTAAAGTTCTAATGTTAAAGTTGAATTTAGGTCGTTAGGAAAGATGTATTTTTTTTTATATAAGTTTGTTTAGGACTTTAAGACCATTTAGGTCGATGTATCGATGCGTTAATTTTTTTATGGTAGTTGACAAAATTATTTGCGGTTAAAACGAGATGGGACCTTTAAAATTGAAATTCATTTTGGGATTACGAGCGTAAATTAAATCTTTTACTTTTCTTTAGTGATCTGTTTAGTGGCCGGTCCCAGTTCAGTTGTCTGATAGAAAATAAATGTTCTTTTTACGTTTCTTTTTACGATTACTTTGATTTACACCTGTAGCTTTTAATAGATTGTGTGTGGTTGTTGTAATGTACCTACAGCAGGGTTTTTTATTTTTTGTTTATTTTATGGGAAAAGGACTTGTCTGTCTGTATTTGTATCCTGTAATAGTACTTATTTGTAATAACTTGGTACGTGTGTACACACCTAGCTAGTGTAATTTTTTAACCAACTTCCAAAAAAAGGAGGAGGTTCAAGTAAGGAGATCAGTTCGGTTGTAGTTTTTTTTAATGTTTATTATCTCAGAACTCCGTCGTTTATGGACCGAATTGCATTTTTTTTTTAAATTTGTAAAGAATTTATCATTTTAATTTATGTTTTTGGTCTATCTTCGGTCTTTTTGAGTTCTATTGGAATGCGGATGATCGTGATGGTTTAGATGCATTCTAATATTTTTACAGTATTTGACAGCAAATGAATCGAGTGAGCCTATTCGTCAAGCTTCGCTGAGTTAGCCAAAACGACAATAAAATTCTCAGCACCATTTTACCGAGATCGCGCCTGTTTCAATGATTCCACATATTGTCCTGTTACGCAGACACTTGAGATACAAAACTACACCTATTTTTACATCACAGCATCCACACGGAATCGATTTGCAAACATTTAAAGAGCCACTGAACTTCACTCGAAGAAATCGCGCCAAAAACTTCTTGTCATCTTTATTTTTTTGTTAATATTTTTGGCCTCATTACTAAGTCCTTTAAGCCATGTATTCCAATGAATAGTTAATTTGTCTAACATTATCATTTTAATTAGTTTTTATGAAAATCACAAACTAAACTATGAACCGTCATGTAAACAACATAAGCCGTTTCTATTTTCGTCGCCAACTCTGACAAAGGAAACGTGATACACAGCCTACTCGTTATTTTCCGCCAGGTCACCTAAGTTCAGACAAAAATAAAAGGTCAGTTCACAATTGAACGAGAACAAGTTAATTACAAACTAACATTGTTTAACGACGTGTGCATGTAAACAGTTCCCTGCCGAGCCATAACACGCGTTAACAATGTTAATACCGTAAATATTTGTATGTCTGTCTGTCTGTTTGAGGGCCTATTGCACCCGCTTTGCTTCGACTTATGTTATTTGTTACGTTTGGAAGCTATATGCTATTATGATTAGGGTTGCCTTTGAAAATAATTCGGGGTTACAAAAAGAAAAAATTGAAGTTTGAAGTGCAATTCAAACTACACTACTACAGAATCTAATTAGTTGGTCTCCATTTTATTGGCCTATTAAATGCTGTTTAATATATTATAGAGTGGCAAAACAAATGATAAGGTCATAAAAATAAAATGCTGTTTTTTGGTAATGGTCTAAACCGTTTTGTTACCTGCCATGTAAAAAAGTAGGGCTTCTTCACTGTAGCCTGATTCACAGAATGAAAACCGTAACGATATCGAAGCGATTTAGTCGTTTAGACCATTTCCGTATTCACATTCATCAATCGAGTTTGAACGACACCGATTTTAAAGCCGTTTGAAATTCGTCGATTTAATAAAAAGTCTGTATTACATTATCCTGGTAGAATACTTATTAATTTAACTGAAAATAAGTCGATAGATCGTGAATACCGCTTTTGGAGAGGATATCGATCGAACTACTATAAAACTTCAACGATATTTGGCTTGTTTGATTTTACGTGAATCAGGCTACAAGGCAGGTTACAAAATGGTTCACGAGCTCTTAACAAGATCCATTTTACAACCTAAACTGACTTTTTAGGGATGAAGCTAAACCTACGCCATAAATAGTTCCATCTCTTTTCTATGGTAAAGCCACTGATTAATTTATTGACATAAAGTAACAGCAATATCATACTGCAAATATAGGTACTGTATAAGTACAAAGCCTCAATTCCTGATGCACCGAGCATCGACACAACTAGCGGTTTTTCTAATAAATCTTCACAAATAATTCATCTCAGCATCATCTTGCGTCTTCATATCAGTCATTTGTCATGTTCATCTGAAAACGTAACGGTTCTCGATCACAAACAATGCTGCAACTCAAAATGGCGGCCCGTAGCATACTTTATGGTTCTTTGTTAGCATCGTCATTAAATTGACGACTGTTTGTCTTGAGTGTGTCGCCCAAATTACACTTGCACAGTTGCACGTCTTGTTAGGACAAGACAAGACTGAGCAGTTTAAAATCTTGTTAGACCTATTGTTTGTGAAACTCAAGCTATGTTTTTGTTTCTGAAATGATTTAACAAAAGCGGTGCTGGTATCCACATCCTTGGATTCAGTAAGACTTTCAAACTGTCTGTGTTATTTACTTTTGTCAAAACCGTGAAACAATTGAATAGACGTTAGATGTATGTCGATACAGTTAACGAGTGGAATTCCCTGTCGAAGTCTGTGTTTTCTGATAGCTACAACTTGGGGATCTTTATGTAAAGAGTAAATAGGTTAGGTACCTACATATTTATAGACTTTCTCTAAGCAGGCATGCTCTTTGAATGTCGTAATTAGAAACACAATAGAAAGACAATTACCTTATGTCGGACAGTGTAACTTAAGACATTCGAAAGGTTAATATAGACCTCATCGCCGCTTTCCATCTTGTGTGCGAGCCTAGCAATAATAAAAAAGAATGCAGAATTGCTGACACTTCTCTTTGTTGTAAGAATAAGTTCGTAAAGCAAAAAATTCAAAGTAACAAAACTACTTAAGTAAACCACCATTTTCACTTGAAACAAAAACAAATTTAGCTTTCATCGAAAAAAAGTTCTTTTCATCGAATCGATGAGTAATCCAGATCCCTCACAACACTGCCACAAGTTTATTGACGTTCGACCAACAGCCAGATGCAACTCATCCATATTGCTTCATTTATGTTCGCAGCTCTCACCGTCTTAAACACATTGTTAATTTGGCCCGAGACGCATTAGCTCGACAAATGTTTACGCAAACACTAAGTTTACACTTTAGATTGTTGCTAATATTTGTTATAAAACACTAACTTAGTCCCATGTTTGTTTAGCTTCAAACAGTACATTTCGTTACGTCCGGGTGTTGGATGGAAAATTAGAGATGCCAATATCCAATAGGCTGTGAGGAAATGCATGGAATTAGCAGGTATTGTATAGGTACCTACATTTTCGGTTAATTTTTCAAGTGGGAGTAAATTATTTCATACAAAACCTTATTAAATAATTTAAAATAAGAATAACTTTATTAAGACTTAAAGATTTCAATGTATTTCCTAGAATTTTAAAGTTAGTATCGACACTATTTGATGGTGTAATAAACACACTGTTTTTTTTTAATTCTCGCTAAGAATATTGGTTTTACAAAAACGAATTTTTCAATTTTAGTTTTCATCAAAAGTTTCTCTTGAAAATAATAATTATTTTTGACTATTCCTCATAAATAGTTTTGGATTGCGCCATTCACGGCCACTTAAAAAATTATCATATTGTAGGGACAGTACAACAAGACAGCTGGTGGTGTGCATCTCTATTGAAATGCAAAAACATGTTAATTATAATAAGAGGAAAACTGGTTTTGTGAAAATATCGAACACGACAGTGCTTCTAATAGAGTAGCAATTATGTGAGGACATTAAATTACCTATTTTTATATGCAAATAGTTGACTGATAAAAAGTAACTTAATGAACAAAATCAACAACAAAAGAATAACACAACACAATTTAAAATCGATGCCCCCCCATCATGAAAATTGCACTGCAGACCGATATAATTAATCATAAGTAATAAAGTGAGGAACATCGTAAACACGACGCGGGCGCCATTAGGACGTTTTGTTTTGTATTTACTGCTTCATGCCTGCCTGCTTTCTTATACATTGCGAGCATTGTTAAAAGCCTTGCCCGACTGTATTTAGGCTGGTGTAATGGCCCTTGGCCTATTGCATATGTCCAAGGGCAGGTCCAAGCAATGGTCCAAGGGCAGGTCCAAGCAATGGTCCAAGGGCAGGTAAAGTTTTTCATCGCTGGAGGGTCTAAGCAGCAGCGCGGCAACGCAACATTCTGCTAGAGCTATGGTGCAAGGGTTTCACACCAGAGGCCCACCATCTGGTATTTATCCATCGTCACGTAGCGTACCAAGCCGCCAGCTTGCATTTTCTTCGACAGGAAAGTTTTTTCTCATCAAGTCCATATTAAGCCCAGTTTCTACAACTCACATTTTATGAATGTATTTAATGTAGGTATTTCTCCTTTCTTTCAGTCCATCCAAAAGTTGTCTGTAAGAGATTGCCCTGTACGATAAGACCGCCCATTGTATACTTATTTTTAATAATGTTTGACCTGTATTTTTTGTTTATGTGGTGTACTATAAAGTATAAATAAATAATAATAGTTACAATAATCATAATATAATCATAACCAAAATGTATTTTTTTTACTATGTGGTATATGTATAGGCTGAAGGGATATCGACGAAATGTACATAGGTTGACTATAACTTGCAACAGCAACAACATAGAATTATAGAACTTTTTACCCCGATAGTACCAGTGAGATAATTCTGGACTTTCACACAGCCGTTAGATAAACATAGTGAATCATAAAATTTCATTAAAAACTTGGTCAAAGCGATCGCACAGTCTCGGAAGACATATATTTTGTCATCACCGGTCCTATATCAGTCGTGCTATTTAAATCTTCTATATGTAGGCCTAGTCCAGTGACGGATTAGCCATGTAGCATGAGTAGCAAATACTTTTAATTTTAATTCCCTCATTATTCAAAAATCAAAATTAATCAAAAGCATTTATTTCAAATAGACCATTTGCAGGCACTTTTGAATAGTCAAATGTCGGTCAGTCCAAACAAAGTGAAGCTAAATTGCACGTTCCAAAGCGTAGATCTCTATGGACAAGAACGTGCAAGAAACTCCATGGACACTCTTTTAAATTTTGCATCTTTTGGCTCATACACGGGGCCCCTTGATCAAATTTGTTACACACCAGCGCTGGCTTAATCCGGCACTGGTCTAGTCGTGTCTTTTTATTCCGTCACTCGTGGCTAAGAATAGATTGTCGCATGTTTTCCGTGGGTGGAGTCAGGTGGGTAGATTCCACCTGTGTGGACACGACGTTAAGTGCCAAATTCGATGAGCCACGATTCATTGCGCTTGTGATTTTAAGGTCAGCACAATGGCTGTTTAAGAAAGATCGATTCTTAAAGCAATCTTGATATTAATTTACAACGATTTTAAATAGTCCAGTTACAATTCCGCGTAATCTATGTAGTTGGAAGTATCAGAACCGCTTGCAAATTTAAGTGGTCATATGTAACCAATTTGGTCAATAGGTTGCGTGAAAGTGTACCCTGGGGCCCTGGCAAAGAAGGAACAAGAGTGCGTTTTAGTCAATAAAAGTTTGATACGCCTAGCTTGGCCCGAGAACGCCAGAAATCATTGGATGATATCCTACCTTAAAAAAAAATACCAATGATGTGGCTGCGGATGTAGAACTGCAATTATTTTTGAAAAAGTTTTCTCCTTACAAGGAATTACTCATGTAAAGTGCGGTTACAAATATGTAACACGTCATCATATTTCCATAATATCACTTGCAAATTAAGTCTCTTGAATTAAATCAATAAGAAGCTAATACATTAGCATTAGTTATTACAAACATCCGAAAAAATCCAATTAGAATTCAATTATTGAGATTATTCGATTGTAATTACAATCAAATTGTCATTAATCTCATTCCGTTACCTATCAATCGAAACAAAACCTTATCTTCTTGGAGCAAGGTATGAAATCAAAAATATGTAGTTATGTATTATGAAGAATGACGGATGTCTAAATAATGGGTAAGCACAGATTGTGGTATTTGTGTGGGTATTATTGTTATGTAATTATGGCTATAATTTGGTCGTTTTGTTCATTGTCAAATTGGTTTTTGTTGCTCAATCGGGTCATTTGATGGGTGTATTACTGTTTTGGGTACGAATATAGTATCCAGCCAAAACTTTATCTACCTAAATAAAATGTAATTTTCTTTATTTTGTTGCAGGTAATTGATTGGCTTACCTTCAGTACACTGTAAATTAACATCAAGGAACAGTCCGTAGCTCCTAGGTACTAAGAAAATCTTTCAGGTAAGAACTTAGAGTGTTTTTAATCTAATGCGGTTTTGATCACGCATGCGGGATTGCCCCGCACGTGTAATCCCCGCAAAGTCAATTTCAGACAAGTGTGTATTTTATTGTAATGCGTGGAATACGCAAGCGGGACGCGTGTTTTTTTTGCATTTTGAAATTTTCTGCATGCGGGGCAATCTCGCATGCGTGTTGAAATCCGTGATATTAAAAACACTCTTATCAATATATATATATATATAAATGCCTACTACTTACGTGAACTTTTGTTTTCATTGACAACAAACACTAGTAAATAATTATGTTTCAATATAATATTGTGAACCAATGTTATAACTTCCGGATAATTAACAAATGTTTTGTTACAATAATTGCTCAATCATTGTTAATGTAATTTATCAAATTATTGAACATTAATTTGTTTGTTTGTTTCCTTATTTACCATTTCAACTAATAAAGTTGATTGGAAATTTATGAATCGTGGATTAATCAAATATTAAAAAAAAAAACGTTTTTATTACTAAATTAAATAATTAAAAAAAATGCTTTTATTAAAGTTACCGTTTGCTGTGTAGTCCAGAGTTAGCAGTTAATTAGCTAGATGTCTAAGCAGATGTGTCCGTTACTTTAGTTTACTGCATACATCCTGAATAAGTTTGCTTTAGCGATGAATTCAAGTACCAACGTATAGGATTAAGGAAATTGCCACATAAACCAGCAGCATTTCTTTTCATAGCAAGAAATTAATAATAATATGTCCATATTATGTAAATAATATGGCTACATTTTTTTTCTTTATATAATATTTCTGGCTTGGATACTAGGTCCTTTAAACCATATGTCTTCTGTTATTAGAATAAGTACACAACATTCTAATGTTTTTGTCTTATTTAACAGTTGGTAAATGTATCAAGTTGACCTTCTCAGTGAGCTTTGCTAAGGTAGTCAACAGTAGGTATAATAAAATGCTCAGTTCCATTTTACCGAGATCGCGTCTGTTTCAATGATTCCATATTATTATATGTATTGTCCAATTGCGCAGACACTTAAGATACAAAACTACATAAATTTTACAACACAATATCCACTAGGAACCAATTTGCGAATAATTAAAATAGCCACTGAATTTCATTCAAAAAATTAAAAAATCCGCCAAAAACTCTCGGGTCCATTTAAAATTTTACTTGACATAAAATAAAAAAGTGAGCAGTCTCAAGATTTCAGCCGGTATATCCTGGCAACATTACCGACGTAATAACTGTAGTCTGTGGCCGCGGATAAACTGTCAGAGATTCCTGTTGTGTGTAATGACGCCGGGCCGCGCCCGTAGCGATAGCAAATTATTATTGGCTGAAAAGATGAATTAAAAAAAACAACTTTTATTTTAAACTAGAAATAAATATAACAATTTAAAGTACAATGATTGCTGCAATACATAGTTAGAAACTAAGGCGCAGCTATCAATGACCACATATAGAAACATAAGAACAGAAGTAGTTAGTAGTACCTACAGTTGTGTCAGGAGTGTAAGGCAGGACGTAGAGTGTATTTTAAATTAAAACATTTAAACAAGTGTGTGTTGAAAGAGTTAATAAGTTAAGTTTAGTTTGGTAAGTTAGGTACAGTATCGGAGCTAGATATAAAGTAAAGATGACTTACCTGCTCACTTGGTAATTTTACAACTTTTTATATAAAGTATCAGAATGTAAAATATCTGACTCCTAAAAGGGAAACCCACGGGTTTTTTACAGGACCGCGGACTGGAACGCAAAGGGTTACTGAAGAAATATAGGTTTGGTTTTAGTCAGTAATAATCTGACACGTCCACCTTTTCCGCCTTACAGCGGGAGAAGTCATTAGATGATTTCCCACCTTAAATAAAGCATTTCAAATACTAAAAGCACTATTCATCGCTTCCAATACATAATATTTCTGTCCGCTACCAAATTATTGCAAAATAAATAAATAATAAACAAGGCACTAAGTGTATAATTATGATGAAAACAAAAAGAAGGCTTGTTTAAAACTAATTTGACTACCTTCCAGGAAAGACACTGATTTGCGGACCGTACTTTCCGGTCGGCCGGTCGCAATGACCATCTTGCCAACTCGTCATTACAGTATTGGCAAAAACTCTAATAACCCATTGTTTTGTGACCAAACAATTGAGCCGCCATCGAGGGGTCTTTTAAACCCGATTGTAATTTCATCTGAAGCTAATGTAGGGTTACAGATTGATATTTGAGAGTTCCAATTCGCGAATAGTGAATCGAATAAATGTACCGAAGTATGAACACTGAAGTACCTACGTTTGTGTAGCCATGCGTCCGAATAAAACCGGATATGATCAGGCTTATTGGTAGCGTGTCCGATTGAATTAGGCGGAATCTGGCTAGTCCGGCTTTTGTCAGGTTTTTGAAATTAGACCATTCTTTAGATTGGTCATGTTTTCTGCCTTATCTTATATTGTTAGTGCAAGCAGCAATTATAACAATCAAGTTTATTGTTATTTCATTAGAATTTAAAAAGATTTTACGGTCAATAATAAAAAAGCAGTGTTATATATACTTATACAAAATCTTTGGCCAATTTTTGCCTAAATATCTGGCTAAACCCTGTGTTAAATTGTCTTAGTCTGTGACTACAGACTATAAACTAAAAACTGTGAAAGACTTTTCACAGTTTTTAGTTCTGCGCACTTCACGTAAAATATACGATATCGACGTAGATAACTTTTATAATTAAAAATGTGTGTAACTTAGCATAAGTATTACGTAGGCTTTGTTTTTTTTTAAAGATATATGACTGTTAGGAACGAAGTTCGCCGGGTCTGCTAGTAATAAATAAACTTATTGGAATTGTCATGGGCTGTAATTAATCTCTCACAACTAAAAAGTATGAAATAAAAAAATACCTAAGTATTATAAAAAAAACAAAAACCATGAAGTTGGTGCAAAACTGTAGAAACAAACCAAACTAACGAACAGTTCGTTTTTTAACAAAAGCGACCTATAACAACATTTAGTTAGTTTTGACAGTAAAACTGGCTGGTCTATCCGGCTTTTCAGTTTCAAAACATGGTGATCCTATTTCTGCGTGGTGATTTGAAAATAAGACGTAATTTTTTTTTGCGAAAATTTGATTGATGGCTCGATGTGATCTTGAATGTTATTAAGTCAAATGTGAATGTTACCGTGTTGTCGGAGACGAGTTAATCTGCAACTGTATGATGGATGAGCATGAGTTTAAGTTAGATAAATATCAGTACATGGCTTGATTTGTAGATTAGTGTTCCGATTATTAACTAGTTTATTCACGTGGTTTGGCTCCCGTGGTCATTCCCAGAGGAAATGTGGACTTTTTCGGGATACTATGTAGACACTTAGCTTAGCGCTTAGTATAGCAATTACGTTACACGGCTATTGCTATACTGCCAAGTTAGACTGTTTATTTCTTAAATTTGATTAGATTTTCCAGAGAATGCATGTTACAAACATGTAAACTGACGATAAAATTGAATAGAATTATAAATTAATTGTACACTAAAATAGTAATAAAACTGTGGTCTTAACGCTGATAGCGATATCTACAAGACGATTTTGGGGTGGGATTATAAGAACTTATGGATCCTCGGAACGATCAATTGCGATTGACAATGTTTACATGAATGACAATGACAATGTATTGACAATTTTTTGAAGCAATTTAAAGGAAACGATTAATTTTTCCATCAATTAGCGTCAATCACGTAAATAATTAATTTATCAATCGAAATTCGGGGACACTATAAAATAAAGAGGGGTTACCACGTTACAATATTAGTTTCGACAGATTGATATTATCATCTTCGTCTGTACTTAGAATAAAACATTGGCCCTTTCTGTCTGTTTGTTTATCTTGTAACTCCCCCTAAACCATTTTTTTTATCTGTTATAAACTAGTACTTGATTACGATCCCGCCTGATGGTAAGCAGTGATGCAATCGTTGTCACATAACAACCAACTAATCAATCGTTCCATGCAACGATTTTGATGCTGTTTTTACTAATAGAAAAACCATAGACCAGGAGTATGGTTTATGTGTATAATTTACAAACTCCGGGCGGGTCAATAGTATATGCATATATACATATAAAATATGTTTAGTTATCTTACTTCCAGTTTCACACATGCCAAAAAACAGTAAAATACTTGTCATTTTCCGCATATTTTCTGCTCTGACGTAAAGCCTGTCTAAAATGGCGGGGTGTCAAGTTTTTGCGAGGTCGTCCATGCTCGACTGACGAGTGTCGGCGTGGTGGGCGCCCGTGTATGGGGATCCTGGGAATACTGACAGCAAGAGTTGGGTGGTACAAGTTGTAGGAGGAGGCGGGTTGGAAGAGCTATGGTAGTATTTGGAATAGGTATAAATACCAGTCCGAAAAAGAGATGGTGGTACCAGTTATGGATAACTCCCAAACACAAACCAAAAACTTTTAAACTTTTAACTTTTTGCCTGAGTCCCAGCAGTGGGAACATTTAAAAAAGGCTGCTGATGATGATTAAAAAAGCACGTATTGCCTGGAATAAATAAGTTTTGTAAAATGTTGGAGTGAGTGACAGAACTATTAAATACCAACAGAGTGTTTAAGCGATGTCTCTTTTTTCGCGTTGCTTCTTTAGCAAACATGACGTTGTATGAAACAACAAGGCTTTTAAATCAAGTTCTATAAGTTAAAGAAATGGTATTAGCAAAAATCAGACATTCCACTTTATTTAACACTAGCTTTTACCCGTAGGTTCCCCCGTTTACACAAAATATAGCCTACTGCCTTATAAAATGTATCCTATGTTACTCGGGAATAAAACAGCTTTCTATCGGTGAAAGATTTTTCGCAATCGGAGCCGTACTTTCAGAGATTACAAACAAAAAAGAAACTAAAAACTACCTCTTTACAATATTAGTGTAGATTAGATAATCAAATTAATCCCTCAAAATACCCCTAACTCTGATGGATAGGCCTGTAGTTGTATGTATAGCCTTAAGGCTACACAACTTGTTTGATAAACATATTTCAGAATATTTTGTAAGAAACATGTTACAGATATTAAATCATATACAATTTGTTTCATTTTGTAAACGTGTAAGAAATGCAAAGTACCCTCGTGTTGCTCAGTGTGAAAATATGGCCCTTAGGGAAATTAGTTCAATGTTTTGTGTATGCACACAGAATAAGCTGAATAAGTTACATAGGTATTCCTTTGCTTATTATATTAACACGAAAATTTAAAAGAAAAATATAATAATAAGGAGATATAATTAGCCTTATCATGTTCCCATTTTGAATTATTTTAACACTGAAAATATATTTTTTTAAATTAAATTGATATCCTTTATGTAGGTACAATAAATCAAATAAGAATCATATTGCTAATTACGTCACAAGCATGTCGTGTGTCGAAAAAAACAATGTTCTGTGATGCAGCCAACATTCAATATGATTTTTAACGTTCTTTCCAAGTTACTAGTATAGTCTGTCTAATAAGTCGACCGACTTGGGAATTTTGTAAAAATTTTCATCATTTAAAAAATACTTATATTCGGTACTTTTTATAAGGTTCTTCTGTTAGTAAACAAAGATCTCTATGTCTTAATCAACCTTGATTATTGAACCCGTGTTGACTACATCAGATTTCATTAAATCCTAATAATTACTGAAGTCGTTTAACTTACCATACACACTCTACCTATAAACGTAAAACATCGTGATAGTATTCCGTTCGACTAAATAATATAGATCTCTGTGTTTATACTATCTTGTAAAACTAAGCAAGCGTGCTCGATCGTCGACCACTTCATCGATTACATCAGTTGAGATAGTGGTCAAACGCGAGCTTATCCATAATATCTAATAATTAAAAAAAAAGACAGTTCGAAAAAAGTCATTAATCGCTTCAGCTCATCGCTTGTTTCTTGGCTGTAACCTGTCTAATTTGACAGGTGTCATTCCACTTGCGTGCCGAATTCTCTGGCTTAACTTTTTTTTTCCTTTTTTCGCACACACGTGTATGCACACACGTGTGTGTGAATCTTTCTTCGTGTATAAAATTATAGAAGAGATGTAAATTACGCAAGTATTTTTATTTTGGAATATTCTTCAAAGTATTATGAAATTTTCGCTTGTATTATATGAAAAGGTCTGTAGATAAAAGTGTTTAGGCTTATCGTGTTGTCGGTCAAACATTCGGTAGCTGAAAAGACCTGTCGGCGAAAGTGTCGAAGATGAAGGTTTCTGTCGGCGAAATGTCCATAGGTGTAAGATTCTGCTGGGGAAACGGAAATAAATGAATCGTCCTGTCTATAAACAGTCCAATGACGAATCGGTCTTAGGAGAATAATTGCAGAATCGATTTCAGTTTATCCTTTTGATTTTAAAGAGTACATTTATAAATATACATAAATTGACGAGTGACTTTAGGATTTATTAATAGATATTTAGAGACCTTTTTCTTAATATACAACATGTCCAAGCAGGTGAAAGCGCTTTTAATTTAAAAGACTCTTACACTAACACAATACCCCCACGTCGTCTGTCCTATCCTAGTGTATCTATGTCTGTAGTACAACAGATAGATAAGGCTCCATAACCAAATAAACACATCGGCTTGTGAGACCGCTATAAAATGGGCAAACTACCGAGAAGGGTTTTGACCAATTTCCGATTTGTGTAACAAAGTGTGTGGAATCAGAAGGTCTACTTTTTGAAACTTGTGAATACGTTTGGAAGTAGTACAGCTATATTGAGTCCGTTTTTGTGCAACTAACTGTACCTGAGGAACAAAGTTTACAAGGTTCAGAACGGGATCTTTTCGAGTGAATTTCTTGAATTTGATTCCTAGTGGTAAAATTGATGTAGTTTTGTATGTAACAGGCGCGATCTCGCTAAAATGGTGCTGAGAGTGTTATGATGTATAGACTACCTCAGCGGAGCTTGCAGAGAAGGCGGACTCGGTTACATTTGCTGCTAAATACTGCAAAAGTATTATAATGTGTTACATTCGCATGCTGGTGAAGAAGAAAGTGACTATATATTATACGATGAAAGGTTCTAAAGAATTATATATCTAGTTATCTACTTGATAAGAAACATAATGAAGGTGTCTCTTACACATTCCGTTTCTACAAATTATGATTCGACTGAAGTGGATTTTCTGCCGTAGATATCCTGCTTTGCGTCAACAAGAACTATGTTGAATATGTATTCAATTTTGAGTTACTGAACATTACGGAGGCTTATAGGAAATTGTGGGTTCACTAAAGGGGTTGGTCAAGAGTAAATGATTGCCCACCGTGTATGAATATAGGGGTAGTCAAGTATGGTTGAACGCGATAGGCATTTCTAGGGAAAAATGGGCAATTAATTATTATTAATGTTCATAGCTTTTTAACTTTAATTCCTTGCATAAGGGGTTGCGGGAATATTTGAAAGAGTTACCGTGGCCCTGGAGCTTTGGAATACAGGTGGATCTTAGTCCTTAAAAGTCTGACAAGTATTCTCACTTCACCCAGAGTGAGAGAAGTTATTTGATGATTACTTACCTTCTACCTCAAAAAAGACATCCTCTTGTTTGCACCCATAATGGCGACCTTTGGCAGTTCAGTTTACCTCAATTATTTGGCCAAGTACAAGTTAGTAACTATACCTATTTTCGAATTATGAGTTCTCCTTTTACACTTTTACATTACGTAATTATACGTAATAAATAAGCTGAACATGATCTATGTACCTATGTATGACGGTATACTACATTGTATTCTGTCATACCAATACTAATAATAATAACCACCTGGTTTTTCCGATTTTTATATATTCTTTGTTTATAGTAGGTAAGTCTGAGAATAGGTCGAACAATTGGAACCGTGTAATAGCTTCGGACTTTTTATAAGTGCCCATGTCATTTAGGTCTAAGTAAGTGAAAAAAATAATTATTCTTTAAACTATTTTACACCCAAAGGGTTATATTGTCATATCTTACATTACTTCTAACAAATTAAATGGAATTACCAAACGTTTCCCTCGGGAACTGGTATAATTGAACAGTTACTCCGTCGTACACTTGGTGTCAGTAAATCTGTCACCGTTCAGTCTTCAGTGTTGCCACACATTGAGCAGCGATGTAATTGTGCTGTGGTATGCCTTAGCTATTTATTGGGTATAGTCTGTCTAAAAAGTCAACCGACTTATTATTATTAGTTGATTTTAGAGACCTGAAGAATTTTTGGTGCTATAGGTTTTTTTATGTAAGAAAATGGTGAGACTACAGACTTTGGATATGTTAAAATTTAATTTTATTTATACGTCATTCTAGTTTCTTATTCAGTAAAGTAATATTTTCTATTCTCTGACAGCAATATTTTAATACTGGCTAAAACTTGTCAAAAACTCCAAGTCAGACGATCTTTATTAAATAAAAACAAAATTAGAAAACATTTTTAATGGCTTTCAAATTTTTTTCACGAATAGAGGCCAGTATTACTGGTATTAGTTAAAATATTAATGAAAAATACTCAAAGAGTTTTGATAGGTACTATGATTTTCAGATCTGAGTTAAAGACCCTTGTTGTACTTTATCTGGTAACACTAGACTGCGGCATATCGTTATAAATATAGTACCTATAGTCTGTCTAATAAGTCATCCGACTTGGCAATTTTGTATAATATTTAATTATCTATAAAATACTTATATTCGATACTTTTTTTAAAGTTCTTCTGTTAGTTAACATGATCTCTATCTCTTAATCAACTTTGATTATTGAACTCGTGTTGACTACATCAGATTTTATTAAATCCTAATAATTACCCAAGTCGTTTAACTTATTAGACAGACTTTACCTACTGCAATATTTACCTATTAAAAAAATAACTCATACTTGTTGCTAATAGTATGAACTACTAATGATTTTAAAGTTTTTGTTATTTTTTTTTAGTTAATGTTTTTGGCTTGGATACTAAGTCCTTTAAGCGATATCTTCGTAAGAATAATTCATTTGTTATTAGAATATGGATGTACAAATTCTAATGTTTTTGCAGTATTTGGCAGCATATTCTTGGTAACCTTTACTGAACTAACATTTTAACGAGATTGCGCCTAAATATAATTCTGATGCACAAGCACTTGGAAATTAATTAAAATTAGGTACACCAATTTTACATCTTTATATCTAATAAGAATCAATTTTTGAATAATTAAAACAACCACTAAACTTCAGTCGAAAAAACTTCGTACATACAAGTAATATTTTCAATTCTCTGATAGTAATAATTAAAAAAAAAAAATTTTGGTGTTTCGAAATAAGTTTATTTATTTAAGTACAGGCAACAGTTTGTCAAAAACTCCAACTCCGCTTTATTGATAAAAAAAAACTAAATAAAAATATTTTTTGATGGTTTTCAAGTTTTTTTTTTCACGAAACGTGGCCAGTGTTTACTGGTATTACTTTAAATAATAAAAAGAAGTTAGAGTTTTTAATACTATGAACAGCCGATCTTTATAGCATACAGTATTGCAATATTTACTTACAGACAATTGTTTTTAATCTAAGTATAAATATTGCTAACAGTATAAACCACTAATGATGATGATTTTACAGTTTTTATTCTCTTTATCAATATGACCGTGAAAGTGTGACCAACTGTAAAATTGTCACTTATAAAATCCAATACAAACAATACTTTCTAATACCCCCAACGAAGTAGAACAAAAACTCCTAATTTATAAGTCACTAAACCACCAAGTTCTCCTTAAATTTTCACTTTATAAATTATACCGCGGCGCGCATGCGTGCGACGTGTCATTAGCACCCCATAAACTGGGAAGTGTAAACATGGGGGGCTAAATGTAACCACGGAGATGTGGAGTTAATTTTGTCCCCAAAAACAACTATCGACTGGCACGTAGTATCGGAATTTAATGAATGAGCTTCATTTGGAGAATGCGGATTGTTACAGAGGGATTTTTATTTTGAAAAACGTAATTAATTCATTTGATGACAGGCTGTGTATGATTTCAGGAGATCAGTAAATATATAAATATCCTGACATTACATTAAAAAATCTCGATAGAAGATTTGATTTCTTATTTGAAATTGAATATCGTTTGATCTAAAGTAACTTGAACAGTAGCTCGATAGTTTTAAAATGGCATATGACCCGGGTTTTTGAAATCCCACCAAAACATAAATGTGAGAATGGGAGCCATCGACAAAAATATTGAGGTCTAAATGGGTGCCAAGTTCTGTAGACTATGTACACAATCCTGAAAATGTATTAAGAACTTATAAGTAACCTTAACATTTGACCTGATTATAGTTTGTTTTACTAGCAAAACAAATATGTATTTAGTACGATGGCACTTTACAATATAAATTTCTTCTGTACTTAATAATACAAAGAATAAGTTGATTATCCAAATATAAGATGAATGGAATAAACTAGCCAAATATTGTAGTCGAGGAATTTATTGAAGCATCATTTCTCGAACTTAATGCAATTTTTTTTGAAAGCACTTAATTTTCATAATGATCTTTTCTTTACAACATTGTTTTAGTATAATATGCGAAACCCGAAACACGTGTGTATTTTTATGTAAAGAATCTATGTATAAAAAATAACTGTATCATTAAAAATCACAAAGCTTTGTTATGTCAGAAAAATATAAGGCCACAAGGCCATCCAAGTGATTGAAGGGGGTGGTTTTGCACTTGCACCCAGCTGTTTGCTGGTACATGATGCCCGCTATGACCTGCCATGACCTGTTTTGTACTTAGTGTCGGTGGTCTCCAGCTTGTAACTTTTTTAAGTATTTTTGGGGAAAAATATAACATGGTGTATAAACTATTGGAATCCATTCAGTTACTGATTCTGTATTTCAGGTATCACACAAACTATAAATTATGTTGTAATATCAACCAATTGTCGTGAGTGCCTGCTTGGCTACTTACAATGAGACGGCACCTACTTGCCTAAGTCGAAAGTTAGTTTGCAACATCTTTGTAAATATTCTTAAGAATTTGCATTTCTGAGTATTTACAGAGATGCCAAAGACTGAGTTCTTGACATTAGGTAAGTAGGTACAAGTACCTATATTTGTCTAAAACACATAGATTAAGTACCTACCTAACTGCCCATTTAGTTTCGCCATAAATGTCTGGAAAACTGAGAATTATTTTGCAAAAAGAAAAATGATTTGGAAATTTATTTATTTATTTGAAATTAATTTGAATGTTTGTGATGAGTATTTTCATTTGTTCTGTGTCTGGGTGTAATTAAGGTGTTTATAATATGTACCTATGTACGAGTATTTAGAAAGTTTATCAGTTGTCTACCACTCATAACAGAAGCTCTTCTTAGCTTGGAACAGGACGAAGTTGTGTGATAGTGGAAATAAAAAAAATAAAAAAGGAGTTTACCAACGATATTTTTCTCGTAACATTACGTTAATAAAGGTATTTAAATTCCTTCATGTCATGCTTTGTCGGTAGGAATCAAACAACATGGTGAGACACTGGAAATCTATACAATATTTCAATATTATTTAGTGCAGTAGAGTGGTGTTTCGTATGCAGCACACATTCAGTAGCTGCAACACAAAATACAAGTCCGTTCTCTATACTTTACACTCACTACCTGCACAGAATACCAAAACGTTAAAATATTTAACTTCAGCTTCTCCTTACATACTGCAAAGCTTATAAACAACGCAAAACACAATATAAATCCTCATCGTGTTACATTACCAAAGAAAGTAACCCACATTCATCAGATTTTCGGTCAATTAGTCGATTATTCGAGGTAAGTATCAAATAACAAAAATAAAGAACTTATGTATGCCATGCATAAGCATTTAAACATTCGCTAACCGGCATAAAATACTTCATTACCAGTGCCTCGCCATTTAAAAAGCGAGACGAGTCGGTTTCGCGCCCTTTTTGTTTATTTTTCAAAAGATTCTTTTTCATCGGGTGATTGATGTTGTGCACGCAGGTCGTGAAAGGATGCACCCTGCAAAAACCTGCCGTATTAAATAACAATTTTTCACTTTGATAAATAACAACGTGCTCTTTATAATCCTTATTTATGGAACTTTTTACGCGCGTGATTGAAAAGTCAGATTCGGTGAACGCGTTCCGAAAATAACGATAAAAAGCAGAGTTTTAGAATTTCCATATTATTTATTGTTTCGAACAAATAACCTTCAAATCAATTTACAATAATCTGACGTGTATTTTTGATAGAACCAGAATCGATTCGTGATCAAAAGTTCTGTTCGATCGCGGAATCGATCAATCGATAATTTTGTAAATAGTTCGCCTTTGATGTGTCGAGGGGCGCGATTTGATCAAAGCATTATATATTAGTGTCTGTTTGTCTGTATGTTGTTAGCTGGTCGACTGGACATGTTTTATGGACTTTCTTTACTAATTTATTGATGTGAATTGAAATCGTACCAGGTAGTTGAGGTACGCAGGAGATAAATTTACGATTGTCAATCTAGGAATCTCATATGTAAAACGTTAGTAGGCCTTCTAGCAACGGGCTTTGAATGTAACATTACTTGTCTTGTCTAGCTGAGATTGGATCTCACCATCCTTAATTTGCTGTTTACGAGAAATTATAGTCCGTATTTTGTAGTCATCTCCTCGATTTAAAACTAGATTTAACTTGAACTTATGATGGCATCTATTCGAGCTTCGAAATTCAAAACTCAGCGTCGCTATAAATCAGTGATCATTCTACACCGCACTAAAGATAGAGGCAGAGATTTTTTTTTCTGTTTTTTAAAAGGCACAAGAATCTGTAAAACCGTCACTTTAAATAATATACAGTAATACAAAGATAAGCATAATTCTTTCACGTCACTGTCTCTTTATTTCGGACATGACAAGACTCAACGTCATTCCTAAAGTACAGCACGGGCGTCAAGTGTGTCAGACAGAGTTTATCACGACTTCACACTGTCACACATTCAAATATGACATAAAAGTGAAAAATCCAAAAAACGCTTGAAGGCTTGCCGCGCCGAGTCGCGAGTCGCGCCTTATCGCGGCAATTAATCTCGCGGCGGCTGGCCGTGTATCGCGCGACAAATCTGTTCCCCGCCGTACGCCGCTCGGCAACGCGTTTTATGATTTCATTTTGTCGATGTGATGTCATTTGACACTTTCTGGATACGTGGACTGGTTTGGAGTTACATTTTTGTTTATTGTGTTTTTTTAATGCGTTTTGAGGTCGATTTGGATTTTGTATAATGTTTGTTGACCGTACGGTCGCTTGACCTGAATTTTGAAAGCCTGCTAATGATCGCTATTATTGAGTAAGTAAGTACAGCAATAATGTATATGAGTATATTCACTTTTATCAGACACAAAATTTAATTTGTGAACGATCGAAGAACGATCTTTACTTCCACATAGATAATTAATTTAAGAAGATCGTATTGGCGTTATGTTTTGCTGTGAAGGCGTACAAATATTGAAAGGAACGAAATCTTTGAAAATGAATAAAAAAGAACTAACTAAAAAAAAAAAACACTTCCGAAATAAATACAAATGACTATTTTGGTTTATAACAAAAAAAAAAAACAGGTCAATTTTCAAGAGAGGGTCACACGCAAATACTTAACATAATAAGGTTACCTAAGTTTTAATATTAAAACTGCAAGGAAAATAAAAATAAAATCATAAAAATAGTGTTTCTAGTTTATAATCAGATTAACAAAGCAATAAACTGAAATTAAAAAACCACAAACGTTTATCTATGCTTTTTATAGCTGTCATTTTAAGTGACAGTAAAACCTAAGCTCGCGTTACTATTGAGCATGCAATGACCTCACATGATAGTAAATAAACACAGTTTATCTAGTAGGTAGTCACACTAGTTTATGATACTGCCACATGACAATATTCGTGTAGTCCTATTGTTACCTTTGGCTGCGGGTCAGTTTATAAACTTAATACTTTATATTAACACTCATATTTTGATAATTTTTGTTCTGCAGCAATATCATAAACTACTATTTTCAATTTATGAAAAAAAATATTTCTGGCGCCTTGTGAAAAGCAAATCAACCAATGCTAGTTACAAAGAATGGAGTAGTAATAGGAGTAGCAGTAGTAAAATCCCGCCAAAAACTCCTATTACTAGTAATAGTTTCGATTGAAGTTCAGTAACTGACATAATTATGGGCAAATTGTGCTGTAAAATTGATGTAATTAACACGCTTATATTATTAGCTTCACCTGTATGTTTGTAACCAACGCATTTGAGCTCGATTTTGACCAACTTTGAGCGATCAGATTTTCTTCAAACTTCGCACACCCATCAAAGACTGATGACAATATAATAATCCGTTTTTTTTTTGTGAAAAAAAAAAATAGTTTAAAAAAACGAAAAAAAACACGCTTTCTTATGAAACTAAAAATGTAAAATAATTTTCAATATAGGTAGAAAATAATAATAATGAACGAAAAATATTAATATCGTTGTAAAAAAAAGCGTGGGGTGCTCGATTTACGAAAAATATGGCACAAAGCGCAAGAAAGCGTGTTTTTTTAGTTTTTTTAATTTTTTTTTTGGATCATTACTCATTAAAATTTATTACGCCTGTATTATTTTTTACACTTGATACTGGTTAAATGCACAAACCCTGTGAAGCGAAAAGAAAAATAAAAGATATTAAAAACAAAAAATTAATGGCATCCAAATTTTTTTACGAAAAGTTGCCTGTATTATAGTTGCGTCATTTTTAATATAAATCAAGGAGGTTGTAATCAAAACCCTACCTGCCTTTTCCACAGTTCTTTTTTTGAAAATTGGCAGTATGTCAACAATCTCCATACCGTATTTTTAGTTCATCGCAAAAAATAAACATGAATAACTGCAACATTATTTTACAAAAAACAACAAATCCAAAATTAAAATACACCTGTACATAGGCTTAAAATAAACCGTGTATGGACGGGAATTAATATCACGATCACTGTCAACAGGTGTCACGCATAACTTACGAATAAATCCTTATAAGTGCCCCAGTCCACTACACAACATAAACGCACTAAATTATAATGTTGATTTGTTGGTTAAGCGCTTACACTTCTTGGGACAAAATAATAGGAGTATTTTATGGGTACAACATGCAACTTGACAATAAGATTTATGTTTTATCGTTTCTGGCGAAAACCGCTGTAATTTCTCATTTTCCTTACACATTCCTTATTTATATATTTTATAACAGGTACTCTTTCCACTAACAGTCGAAACCAACACGTGCAGAGAATCATTATATTATTATTTATTAAAACTTCAAGCAATATAAAAGTAATATATTTTACAGTATATTAAAAAAATTACACAAATCACATACCTAGTACAATTAGCAATGTTTTGGTTTACAATACAGTTTACTCTATTCTATTTTGTTATATTTACAAATCAGAAAATTAATAATTTACAAAAATAGTATTAAAAACATTAAAAAATAATTAGTAAATTTCTAGATACAAAATATTTATATGGAATGTACCTGTTGAATATGAAGTGGTGCATCAGATTCAACGACATTAAAAGCTTCTTCTGTGATCAGTGCTTTGATCATCCGCTTATTATTTAAGTTAGTTCATAAATACACTTTAATCTTTTGCTACTATCAAATACCACATAAAAAAACTCGATCCCTAAACCACAGCTTTCACCGTTTTGTAAATATCTCTACAGTCTTTGGCAAAGCCTTTGCGTGTTGAGGTAATCCTTTCCATAGACACGTTTGATAACATAGATTCGCAACTGTCAAAATGTTTGACAGACGGTGTTTGCTCCCAAAGGGCTTCAGAAGTCATGTTCCTTTCCTCTCAACATTTCCGACACTAACTCGGCTGTGTTGACGCCATGATAAGCATTTGTTATAATTTGTCGAACCTTTGAAGTTGATTTACAAGCGCGAATGGCGGATTTTAGTAGTTAAGCTGACAGTTTTATTAGTAGGAGTTTATTTGGAAAGATTATTTTGAGTTTACGTTTGCATTAATTAATTTTGATTTTGTGTTTTGTGTTTAAAAGTTGCATAAGTTTGCACTTTTGTGGAGAATTAATATTTATCGTAATGTTAAATCTTTATTACTTAAAAGTTTATTACTTTTAGAACCTTTAATTACATAACACTGTTTCTACATTATCACTAATTAGCATCTTAATACTGTACTAATTGAGTGCTCATTACACCATGTTGGACACGTCTCGTGAGCGTCAGCATTTTAAGTTCTGTTGATCAAATAGTTGATAAGCGTCGCTTAGTTGTTTATAAACTACTAAGTTTATGCCCCGGCGTTGCTCGCAAACTGCGATGTTTACGTTCTCGTCGCAATTAGAACTTTTGATGTGGGGAAAGTTGGTGACAGTAATTTGTTCTAATTTGTCGTATTTTTAGGTTAGGCTTATAATTTGGTTAAGTTAAAGTTATGCGTCTGGCGGTGGTAGTAGACAGAATTGTTTATTTTTCAAATAAAGATATTCTCTGGTAAATGTTGGTCCGTTTTTCTTCGAGGTGGGAAATCATCAAATGTCTTCTCCCGTTCTAGGCTGGAACGAGAGGACGTTCTTTCGCTCCACTTCAAACTTTCACTGCCTAAAACCCACCTTCGTTTGCCCTTTACGTTCTAGGACTACGGAAACTCCTTCCTCCAGATCATAATGACATTTGGGGCCTAAATCTAGTGGAAGAAATCTTTTGGTAAAAATGATGATCATTAGTAAAAACAAACCAAACATAGAATTAAATACGAAAGTAAATCAGTATTCGGACCCCTTGCTCTACCCATACTCTACATAAAGGGGCATTATATTCCCATAAATCATAGCATAACGAGGGATCATCATGGCGAGACTGTTTTGTGACAGTATTTATATTAATAATGGCGGACAAACGAGCCAGCAGTCCACGGCACAATTACAAGCTTGTTGTTTCCGCGCAATTTAACAAAACAAGATGGAAGCCGAGACGGTCGCTTGATGGTTGCTTATTTGCGTTTTTAGATCGTTTTGTTTATTTATAAGAATTTATTCTTAATTTCTCATGTTTGTTTTGTTGAAATTGAAACGTATTTTTTAGGACTCTAACAGACAGGGAATTGTAAATCATATAGCTTTACTGCTTCCTTGATGGCAGGCGGTCGTCTTCTTCTTCGAAGCAGTAATGCTAGCAAAGGCGGCGGCATGCCCGAGACGATGGCCCTCGCGCTCCAGCCGCCAAGATTCCGATCCCGATTTCCGATATGTTTGCGCAGGCTTACGGACGGCGAGCAATGGGTATACACAACGCAACAGTCAATCACTCAGTAACTGCGCCAACCTTGCCATCACATCCGTAACTGTCCTGGAGTTCTCAGCTTGAGCCTTGAAGTTGTACTGTGGCTACAGTGGTGGCTCTGTAAGGGGGAAGGCTAGCAAAATGCCACGGGCTGACTGACTGCCAAGGCTGGGGTCCAAGGGACAGCGAGCTCGCCTCAGAAGAAGTAACTCAACCTACTTTACAAAATTTATTGACATAATATCACAATAACAACACATCATCATTATTTCAGCTGAAGGACGTCCACTGTAGGACATAGGCCTCCCCAAATGTCACCACAACGAACGGTCCTGTGCATCTCGCATCCACTAGGTCATCGGTACACCTTGTGGGAGGCCTTCTCGCTGCGTTTTCCGATGCGCGGACCACTCTAGAACCTTTCGGCCCCATCAACCATCCGTTCTTCGAGCAATGTGCCCTGCCCACTGCCACTTTAGTTTGGCGATTCTTCGGGGTATGTCGGCGACCTTGGTTCTCCTGCGGATATCTTCATTCCTGATATGATCACGCAAGGAAACTCCGAGCATAGTCCTTTCCATTACCCTTTGGATGACTGTATGCTTTCTGAGGCCCATTGTAAGCGACCACGTTTCAGAACCATATGTCATCACTGGCAACGCGCACTGGTCACAGACTTTCATCTTGAGACACTGTGGTATGTTGAACAACACAATGACAATTTTTCTGAGGCCTTGTCCAATGAATTTGCCACGGGCCTCTCATGATATAGACTTTACGCCACTAATACAGATGTTCTATACCCGTATTGGAGTAGGTAGCACAGTTTGCATATCGGCATAAAAGGACCATATTTGTAGTCGATTTAAATTGTTTCTGCCATATTGAATTATATTCGACCCACCAGATTGCCTTACTACAGTTTCCTTACAAGTTTAGCAGCGTTTGCAAACATTAAACATGGCGTATTTGGTCAATCAGAAATGCCTGGAGTCACAATTGTGTTAGCAGTTTAAATTGTAACATAACAATGGAATTGGTAGTTATACTTGGCTCTTTCAATGTAATTGCTTATTTCTCGACCTGATTCGGTATATTAGTCAGTACCTAGGTAATTCAAATGAATTTTGTCGGTAGGTAACTAAACCTTATTACATCCATGTAGAGGTTACTGGATAGTTTCTGTGTGAATAAAACGTTTTGCGAGAAAAGCAGGCGATTCTCCGTGAGTGAAACTGCAAAATGAAACCAGTGATTAAAAACTCGGTAGAAACATAAATAACAACTACTGATCATCTTAGTAGACTCGTTAAAAAATAAAAGGCCATGTCTTTTGAGAAAGACCCTATAACTTGGAACGAAACTGAAAGAAACGATAAAATAATTAGGGTTCCGGTGTAGTACTAGCTACAATTACACCTGACAAGCCGCAAGCACCCGCAAGGTAGTCAAAATACTAATGTCAAAACAGACTTTTTATTTATTGACAATTTTAGCAGTCGTAAAACTAATAGAGACAAAACAAGTACAGCCATTTCAGTATTTATTTGTATAACAGCACGTGACGTGACAATAAAATCTCTGCAGTAGTGTGGTATAATTTGATGTGATAACATATTTATGGCGGCAGTGTACACAACACAATGTCGGACGGTGTCATCGAGTGACATTTCTACCTGTCATTATAGAGCCGCGGTACGCGTGCACGGGGATATTGGGGCGGCGCAAGTCACGAGCGAAGGGGTCGGGGAAAGAGTGAAAAAAAAACAAATATTGAAAAGAAGAAGAATGACTAAAAGAGAGGATAAGTTGCCTTGCGAGTCTAATTATTTATTTATATATTTAAACTTCATGTACATAGAACATAGAAAGCATTCTCTACCAGTCAACTTTTGAGTTAAAAATACTACCTATCCAAACCTAGCACAGTAGGTGCAACAATAAAAATGGTTTTTGAAATTAAAAATTAAGTGCTATAATTAGAATTACGTGCTTATAAAAGTATAGTAGGTACATTCATATACCAAAATAATGAATGCTGTGATAATGGCCAACAGAATTCAAAATACTAGTTATAACAATGATTCGCTTGAAGGAAAATTTATTCTCAGAAGATTTGATGTCAATTATTGTTCAGAATATGCTAGATCTTTTGCAGATATGAATAACACTCATGTATTTCTTGATTCTACGTCATTTGATATTTATTAGTACTTATTTCTCTATAACATGTACGTTTATAACAATTATAGAGTTCTCGTTTCTAGTCAGTATCTAAACAACTGGACTATCTAAGTTGAAATAAAAAAAAAATATTTAAAGAGAGAGTCGTAATACGTTTAACTTTTTAGGACACAGGTTTTTAACGAGTTTTCGTTAAAACGCTTCAGCTCTAAACTTACGCTGTCCTAAACAAAATCGTTGACAGTATGACAAATTAATACGGTGAGCGCGCGTGCTGCATTAGCGTCGCTCGCGATCGAAGGGACACTGCCCCTGCCTCATGCCTCATGCCTCATGCCTCATGTTGCCCCACTGCGCCGCTCGATGTGCCCATTACCGGATCGGGACCAGCCTGGCTAATAAACACGAAAATATATGGATTGACCACTTACATGCATAATTTCTCGGTAGAAACTACGGATTGGCACGTGCTGCGTACGATCTTTACATATTCATGTTTGAATACAGGTTGCGACTTGAGTACTGTGCTTGGCCTTTTAGAAGGACACTTTAGCTGATTATAATTTCAGCCTGCAGGCCACTTGATAATAATATATTCCACTGTAGAGTAGGCTCGATGGAATATAGAGAAGAAATGGGCATTGATCATCGCGCTTGTTAGTAAAATCTCAGTAAATTTTTCGTTTGACCAAATATTTTTAATAATGATGGGTGATTGTTATACGCATTACTGGGCATCTTTACGGAGCCTCATGTTGCTGGGGTTAGATGTGCTGAGTAGGTCAGTATACAAATAAATTTATTTGTATTTGTAGAGAGAACCCATATGGATTCAAAATCATAGAATAGAAAAGAATAAACTTTATTGTACACCAAAATAGTAAAAATTACACAAAAACTTAAATCTATGATAAATAAATGATTTTGAATAATTTTTATTTTAGTTTGTTTATAGTGATTTTATTTTTAATTTTGGATTTGAATTAATTACCAAGATATTAATTTTAAAATAGTTTTTGAAGTGAAAACTTCTTTAGCGGCGTTGAGCACTTTTTCTGTAATGGGTATAAAATCTTAAACTCGCGTCAGGACACGTGACCTGATCGAAAAAGCGTAAGATGGATGAAAGTTGATTTTTCGGAGAGATAAACTTTTTAATGTAAAATAATTGGAACAGTTTTAAAGTGTTAAATTTTTAATGTAATATAAATTGTCATGTTTGTGTACGATAGCGCAATAAATGAATATTGTATTCTACCACATAAATGATAGTACTTTTATACTGATAAAGCAATTGGTGCAAAATTATTCCCTAACCATTCCAAAATATCAAACATGCTCAACGTTAATAATCAAGTTTTCACTTCTGCCGGCACTCCCGGAGTGCAACCCGTCCTTTTTTTTTTATTTTATTTTGGTTTTAATTTAATTTGTAGTCTGATAATCATATAGAAATTTACCTGCTATGGACTCGCAAATGATTTTTATTTTATTTTTATTCATTAAAATTGAAATTGGACTAAAAAATAAATCTTTCAAGGGGTACGGAAAATGTTAATGGCTCCCTAGAGGAATCTATGTGGGAGTTAAGTACCTTTAGTGACCATAGTTATTATGGTATCGAAGTTATCGTTTGGATCATCAAAGTACAGGTATAAAATATATTATGAATATCCATTGCTTAAGCAGCAGTACCTGCTAATCATATCGATTGAAACTTAACAAGCATCGTTTCAGTCGAAATTCAATATGCCACCAGCGAATGCAAGACACTGCTTTATCCCGTTGTCACATAATCTACTATAATACAAAGTTTAAAGTGATCTTCTCACGAAACTAAATCTTCCAACTATTAAAAACATTAAAACCCCATTATCTCTTACAAGTACATCACACATTTTTGTTCCGTCGCGGCTCGTTAATTATACACAAATTGTCCGCCAGTGTTTCGGTTATTAATGGCAGTGGCCGGACAATGTGCGTAACGACCGGAATATTAATGCTTTCGCCAATGCACTTTAATCATAACTGTGTTGGGGAATTACGAGTTTATGCGCGTGTTTCACGGGAGTGCAAATGGAGTTTCGTTTTGACTGTAAACTGAAGAAACGATTTAAATCAGGACTTACTTAACTTACAATTGGGTTTTCATACAATACAATTTTGGTGCTCGAAGATAAGCATAAGTACAGGACAAAAATTAAACAAATAATTGATTACAGGATTAACATACATGAACATTATATGTTATGTTATACAAAAATAGAAACCTATAGGTACTATATATATATATATATATATATATATATATATATATATATATATATGTATGCTTAGTTGCACCTGTGAAACGGCTTATTTCAAGAAGAAACACAAACCTTTAATTACGACGTAAAAGTAGAAATCACTCGTTATTTCTTTGACGGTGAAGTTTGGCATATCGCAATTAGCAAAGATATGATAATTCATTAATTTATTTATTTATTAAACTCTGTTTACAGTAGTGGTACATAGGCGGACTTAATACAAGAAGGCAAATTAGTAACCATCCATTTTGTTTTTGTTTTTATAATTTAACACTGAATGATCGTTCGTTGAGTGATACTTCAATGAAGTTATTACACAATGCCTAAAAATATCTGTTATAACTTATCTTTAAGAATAAAACTTGAATACTTTAGAAAGGTCTTTCTCTTTCAATAATTTCACACAACAGAAACCCATCTTCAGCACAGGCGAGTGCATCCATATCCAATAACCCGTCGCAATAATACGAAAAACCATCGAGACCTTTGGCAGGCGAGGGTTAAAATAGTAGGAACAAAAAAGCGCAACACTAAAGGGTTGAAAGTTGGAACATGGCTGAAACCCACTCGCTAGCCAATCGACTGGGATCCAATCCCTGTGCCGACGGTACGAAAAAAAAAAACAAAAAAAAAGATCTATGGTACTGTTTCGTGTGTAGGGTTTTGGAAAAATCAAAAAGGATGGAGGTAGGTACGGAGTTCAGTTCGTTTGGTAAAAAAGATTTCGTATAACGATTTTCGATTTTTGTCGCATTGTTGGTCCTATTCTAGTTTCAATAAATTTTAATTGATTTTTGTTTCAGGTAAAACGATAATACATTAGATGTTTCTATTCGTTTGAAACAGTAAATAGATTAGCTTCAGCCAGATAAATGCACTGGGTCACATTGAAAAACCGAGTCCCAAAATTATACCTAGTTCGCTTGCTTAATACACGCAGGGCTGCAAAAATCCTAGTCGCAAATAAAAAAGTATGATAGTTTCTTAACCCTTCGAACGCCGGCGTTCGCGCACCTATTGTCTTTCTATTGTGTCTGTAATTTCCACGATTGAAAGGTTAAATGCTTAGGATGAATTCGTGGGACTGTAGTTGTTGTTATAATTTATTGATTTAGTAATCACAATTAAGTAAAAAATTTCTAAGAGCAGTGGTGGCCGAGTGGAAATGGCCCCGGCTTACGAGTTTTAGGTCGCGGGTTCAAGCCCAGCCAGGCGCATTACTTTGTGTAATTTATTTCATCACCACTGCTCTCAAAACGATGAAAGAAAATATCGTGAGGAAACCGGCATGTCCTAGAACCAAAAAATTCGAAGACATGTGACATCCACCAACCCGCACTAGGCCCGCGTGGTGGATTACAACTAATGTTTTTCTATAATTTTCTAGATTGTAAGGCTACTTAATACTGTCCAGTTTTTTTTTTTTGTACAAATTGTAGAATAACCAAGTAACCAACAATACTAGTAGTACACCATAACACCTATGCACGCCCAATTTTTAATTTCCCACGACTGCAAAAATAAAGAAACTGACAGTTATCAAATAAATGTCAGTGTTTTCGTTCGCGTTTGGTCAGGCCGTGTTATTGTTTGTGCAGCGTTGGGCAAACCATTCATAACGGCTCGTGATGAAACTATTGATGTCAACTTTAAAACAACTGTGGTGGCAAAAACCGCGAGTTTTCAATGAACAGTCGCGCGCTTTTTTGTTGCTTTAAAAAGTTTTTAACAGTTTATTTTTTGAGAGTTAAAATGACATAAGGTGTTTTCTGAATAGTTGCTAAAAAGTCACCGAGACCAATCGCCACGTTATTTATTCATTTTCATGCAAACTTTTTGTCAAAAAAAAAAAAACTAAGTTTGGAGAAAACATTGTGCTATAACCTTATTTTTTTTTTTGCTAACTTCCGCATACTAATAAATATTATTTTATTGTTACAGGTATGTGTCTACTATCCCACCACATATCTACTATAACTTGGTAAGAATTTGACTAAGAAATCATAGCAGCATAATAATAATCCCCAAGGGTAAGCAACGCTTGCCGAAGTCAGTATATGAATGGATGACCATCTTTTCATATCGAGATTCCTCCGTGCCTCAGGAAGCACGCTGAGCCACCCGGTCATTATTTTTATTATTATTGATAGGCTAGCGTTTGACCATCCTCTCACCTGATGGTAAGCGATGATGTGGACGACGATGGAGCACGCTTGCCTAGAAATAACCTATTCACTCTTGACTTAAATACCCTAAGTTTTAGCTATCCGTAAACACAGACTCCAGCAGGGAATTCCATTCCTTAGCTGTACGCACAATAAATGTGTTTATTCCCAACTAGCTAAATATGTCGTAAAAAAGTCAGCAGCACGTTTCTATTTCAGCTATTGGTGGAGAGACGGATCTTTAAAATGTCGAGTAAATGATCTGTGTTAGTGTGCACCTTCTCTCAACGCGATTTGGGCGCACTTCTCTCGGCCTTAAGTGATATAAATATCGTAAGACTATCTTCTAAATAGCCAAATAGTCGAAAGAATATCGAAAATACAGAACAGAAAAAATACACAAAGAAATACAGTGTCATTATTTCACAAATCAGCTATTTTTAAGTAGATAGAAGCTTTTTCATTCGACTTATTTATTGCAATATAGCAGTGCAGTAGCAAAAGGTTGTATTGTGTAGATGGAACTGAAAACAAATGTATAAGTGTAATATTTTTACAAAATAGCATACAATTTTACAGTCACAGTGACTCTGAAAAACTGCTTTTAAATAACATGAACTTTTACACGAGTGTTTTGTCGATCTATAGTCGTAAGAGTAATTGCTTATACGATCTTTTTGCTAGTTGAGTTTGTACGAGTAGAATTTTGATAGACGTTACGGAAAGTCAGAAGCCAGAAAATCTGACTCATCTTGCCATATCATCGCAACTGAAGTTCCTGGGTAACACTCAGGTACTTCAGTTCCATATGGAGATCAGATAGGCAGCCGCTCCAATTAAAATAATAAGATTTTACATATTAAAATGTGCATTTTTCACACATCTGACCTCAAATCCAATTTTCTGAGGCGCCCGAGGAGCACTACTGGATGGGCGGACGGCGAGCTATTCCTTGCTCGTCATCCAGCGCAAATCCTAACGATACACCACTTACATACTTTCTTATGGTAAAAGCCAGAGCAATTATAAAATAAACTCCTCAGTCAGTTATTCCGAAAACGTCAATGCGATATCTAAGTCATAAAAATAAAATTAAAAGACTGTACTAATAATAAAATTTGGCAGTGGGTCCAGTCGACCTATTCAAAACAAGACGGGGTCGAGTGATACCGCGGGCCCATTTCATTAGGCTCCAGTTAACCACAGACTCCTAAACATCTTAAATAAATCTTCACGACATTCTTTCATTGCCCTTTTAAAGGCTTTTAAATCTAAACCGTGTGGATACCACCACGGGTAGCGCTCTGTATATTTCCCGTACGATACGTATAATGTCCGGTATCGTATGCGGTCCGTACGATGCGGGGCGTGATCCTAATTCAATAACATTCAATTAAGGCCCTCCCTGCAATTAGAAACCGGGGCCTTAGGTGGTGAGCGACCAGGATTCCAAATGTTGGATAAGGAAGTTTTAATTCTGTTAGCAGAAAAAGTTGTGGTGCGTTTAAAGTGAACTTTGTAGAACGGGAAGGAGAATTTTGTTTTAGATTGGATTTATTTTAAAGATTTACATTAATGTAATGGATAATGTTGACTCGGTAATTATGCTTGTGATTCCTTGAAAAAGTTTTTGGACCTATTCAAAGGTATTTTTTATTTTTTTTTTATTTAGTAGGTGCTTGCTTACTTGTACTTTTTATAACTTGTACATTAAATATCTTGCCGTTAAAATACAACGTTTTGCTCTACTTGCCAAATTCCAGTCTATTTATTTTTGAATTTCAAATATTTATACTAAAATACATATGTCTAAATATTTTCGAATATTAAAAGAGAACAACATAGTCCATATATTTAGTAAAAAAAGCAAGATGTGCAGAGAACGATATGACAAGGAGTAAACTACCAAGCCGTTCTCTCCACATAGTGCTTCAAAGTATGGCTGTAATGTATAAGTACCTATCCTTTTTTATTGCCATTTTTTAACATCAGTTTTGTTACTTGCGATTCTTATCCACGGTCAGCGTACTCCACGCGAAGTCGTTCAGAAAGATCTCCGTAACAAATTGTGTTGTCATGTTTTCTGTAATTTAAGCGCTATCTACACGCACCGACTGACGCGCCTACCAGCAGTCGCCAGTGTACAGTCATCTGCATTAATACTTCTACGTACCAGTGCAGTGGCCGGTTATGTACAATCACCTGCAATCATACTAAACCTGCAAAATTTTAAAACAATTTCCACTTGACGACATGTGTTCCATTGAAAAATCGCTCATAGATTCATAGCAATTTTTAGCCTAGCATTTATTATACCTTTCTTTTTTTAAATTCTTATTCCTTATTTACCTACCCAAAAATTTTAACAAGCAATAGTATTTTATAGGATTGTGTGAGGCACGAATAAATGTTTTTTCCTTCTTTTTAAAGCTACTGGATGCTAGATTTATATTTTAGACTATACACTACAAGAAAATATATTTTCTAAAATAGCATAATTTTTAAATAATTTCCACTTGATGACATGCGTTTCATGAAAAAAGCGCTCATAGGTTTGTGAGTACTGGCTGCTAGTACCTAATTGTATTTTAGACTAGACACTCAAAGATACTACAAGAAACACTTATTTTATAATAGCTTCATTTTAAAAATCTTGTTTTCTATCACCATAACATTTATATAAATACTTAAGAAGCTACGCTTTTCAATGTTTCGTCATTGTCACATATTTATGCCCCTGACTGTACACTTGCACCATAATGTCCGAAGATTTCTGATCAATATCAGGAGCTCACGGTGTGATACGGACAAAGTAGTGATGCTGTGATTGTGAGCTTTTAGGAGATTTACAACGGTTATGTTGTCAAATAAAAACAGGAGATGAATAAAATGCACGCTGTTTAAATTATCACGAAGAATTCGATCGAAAATTTTATTTTTGTTGTCCGTGACTCAAGGAGCTGTCAGCAAAAGTTGACGAAGCCCTCTAAGACTGTGGGATTGTTGGAATAGTTACCGTGGTCTTGGAACAAAAAAGGCATCTGAAGGGACACAGGTAGGTTTCAGTCAGTAAAATTCTGACACTCAATCTTGCTCCACCCAGAGTGGTATAACTTATTTTTTCCCACATTCAAGAAAATAGGTATCATTAATTTGAAATTATTAATTTATATTATAATTTATGTAGACACACATTTATAACAGAAGAAAATAGAACATTACGTATAAAAAAAATGTAAAAAAGGTACTGCTTATTTCAAAATAAATTTCTTCCAGCAGACTTGGGACACGAGAGATTTAAAGAAGTGTAGACAATAGAATAGAATAGAATAGACTTTATTGTACACCAAAAAGTAACACAGCTTATAAAAAAACTTCAATAGTGTGTAGAAACAAGAAAAGTCCGTGAAATTTTAAATTAAAGTTACAAATATACATACAATTTAAATATTAATAAACACCTTTATGAAATATTCACTTAAATATCATACTAGAGAGAAAAGGTGCTATTTTACCCGAATTTTAAAGAATTATAAGCAAAATTCAACAAAGTTAATACCTACTTTAGACTTTCAAACAAACTAACTCCTTAATTTCGAAATACTAAATGCACTAAACTGGGAAATAGAAATCACTATCCACCGCCATTAGAGTCCGTGTTAACATAAAATTAAAGCCCGCCGTGTTATACCTCCTACATTAACAATAATTAATTAATAAACATTACCAACAGGTCCTAGACTTACGAGCACCTCACTAACCTAGATTCAGACTGAACTAGACTAAGTCCAGTCCTACAACTTAGGTATAAACATACTTAAGAGGCTAATCCATAGACAAGATCGCGCGATAAAGATCGACAACGTGTATATAAGAAGCAAGTGAGTCTATGATTTCAAAATATTCTAATGCTTGGGTTTATTTTGCGCATACTTACATGAGATTTACACCTAAATGTAAAAACGTAATCTCTTTTAGCTTGTCGTGAAATGACAACACGGATAACTTAAACCGACATCTATAATAAAATTATGAAAAGGAAAGATTTATATTTTCATTTGTAACGTTTAAACTCTAAAAGTACTGGAACGATATTAAACATTCTTTCACTAGTGGAATGCTACTTTATTACTAAGTTACTTATGTATATATTTTCTACTTTCACATGGGCAAAGCCGCTGACATAAGCTAGTATATTGAAGAAGCAGGTTTATAAGATATTTATTGTTGGGTGGTTTTATGAATCTTTTGTCTGCATCGTAAAAAAATACAAAACAACATTAACTTTCAAATTAAAGATAGTTTTCATCGGTTTTACTCAGGTACTTAGACCCAGTTTCTAATTTGAGAATTCGAAATATGGAACGTGTCAAGGTAATTTGAAAGGTTTTTAGGGTAAAGTAGAGTTTGGCAAATTAATTAATTTCGTAAAGCATTATTGTTAAAAAAAAAAAAAAAACTATTTAGAAATAGCAAAAACCGAATGGAAAACATCTTTCACCATGAAACGTATATTTTTTTAAATCTTATTACTACATTAAAGTGCCTGTCTGAGTGCCATGAAGATCAAGGTGTACGAAAGTGCCGAAAAACCAAAAACAAATTTTACACTTTTTGTTAGTTTCACCTGCGAGTCTTGGCAAAGACATCAAAGAAGTATTTTAAATCATGATACATAATGTTTACCTCCCTGAGAGTTATCTTCAACACATGTTTAGGAAACTGTTCATCATGCAAGAGGTGCGCAAACGAAACTGATTTCATCTTATCGTAATCATGTTTGGCAGTTTTGAAAAAGATCTTAATGTGAGATATTTTAATGTCAGTCAGATTTTGTTATTTTGAAAGGTGTCTTAAATAAAAGAGTTTAGGTAATATGCGTCATCTGCAGTCTTTACAATCTACACTAATACTCGTATTATAAAAAAAGGTAAAGTTAGATTTTTGTTTTTTTGTTTGGTAATCTCTGAAAGATTGGTCCGATTACTAAATTTTTTTATCGATAGAAATCTGCTTTATTCCTGAGTGACATAGGCTATATTTTATGAACGCGGGTGCGAACAAAAGCTTGTTGATAATATCAGTTAAATTATAATATCAATAAGAATTAATTAATTAAAATATAAGGGCAGGAGGAAAAAGAAGAAGTAGGCCTCATCGAGTATGTTTATTTTAAATTTTATTAATTTTAACTTCAGGTACAGTAATGGTACATAGGCGGACTTAATGCAACAAGGCATTCTCTCCCAGTCAACCTTTGATCAAAAGATAACTATGGTAGGTGTGCACAATAAATAAATAACAGATATTTCAAATAATATCATTAAATTAAATTGCTTATAATAATAAATTATACATAATAATAATAATAATATTTATTGTTTCTCTCATAAAGGTACAAATGTTGACAATAAATCAAAATATTTTTAACAGTTTATCCTTTGTGAGAGCTGGAGTCTATACTGGGTACAAGACCTGTGTGACAGAACTCCAGGCTCACATCTTTAAAATTACAAATTCTAATTGCACATAACAGACTATTGACAAATTATGGAGTTTATGTGTTGAGAGGAGAAGAAATGAATACAAATAAAAAAGTTCTAAAACAAAAATTAATAAAAAAAAAAAAAAACATGGCGTTATGTCCGCAGTGCAATATAAGTAGGTACTCGACTACCAACAGCCGAAGCTAAAAATCTACTAGTTTATTCGAGAGTGTACTGAACGTGTGTGTATAGGTGTGATGGTGTGTTTGTCTGTGTGTGATTCTGTATGTGTATGTGTGTAAAATAATATATGAATTAAAGGGAGACGCTATCTATGGGTAAGAAATTTGGAATATTTACTAATTTGTAATAGTTACAATTTTTTCTGTCTCAGCATAATCTAACTGAGAGAGCCAGTTAATAATTGCTTTTTTACAGTTTGATTAGCGCATATGATAAATACATAATATTTTGTTGACTTGGTTATAGACATGACTGCCAAGGAAAAGAAAACTTCACTGCGAAGAGCGACATTGTGTACGGAAGTAGGGACAGACAGTGTGTTTTCGTCGTAGGGAGCTAAATTTATTTAAAAACATAATATACAAATATATAAATTTATACATAATAAACATAATATATAAATTTATTTATAAACTAATAAATACTATGATAAATTTTTAATCATTATAATTAAGACAAATTAAAATATAATAAAATATAAATATAATCAATGAAATAATAATATTATCATATAGTTTACTTTAGAACATGATTCCATTACAATTTTAGGTAAACCTTAAAACTATGTTGGTATGTGTACCTTATGCCTACTACTACTAGTTTAAATTGACGAAAAAATGTACGTGAAAAGTGTTTTTAATATAAAAATGGTAAATGATACTTATTTTGCAAATAGGTTTCTATTTGCAAAATAAGTATCATTTACCATTTAGACTTTAGATAGACTAATTAAAACTAGTCTAGAAGTTTTTAGTTCGGTAACTAAAATAGTGAATAGGTTACTTCTAGGCAAGCGTGTTCCATCGTCGGCCACATCGTCGCTTACCTTCAGGTGAGATAGTGGTCAAACGCGAACCTATCAATATTAATAAAAAAAAAAACTATGATATTTCGTTAATCGTTTACGACGCTATTTTTTAACATAACAGCCCACGAGAGTCAGCCCGTTCTGTTCTTCGTATCTTCAATCTACAAATTCTACATTCAATTTTATCAGTTCTTAATCACTGGCAGTTTTCTCCAAAAAACTTTAAAGGAGGCTTTCTTTCTCCACAATCTTTTTAAAACAAAAGCCGGTCTTCGAGGACATGTCTGCATACGTTTGCATATCAATAATAACGGCACAGGGCGATGTTTTTATGTCTTGTTGCGCCGGCGCATCGCTCTGTGGCGGTGCGCGGTGGCCGAGATCCACGATAACGAGTAATGGACGAACTTAGACGAAGGCATTGTTTGTGGTGTTATGTTGCTTGTTGTTTTTTTTAAATGATATAAACCAGTGCTTGACTGCAACCCCACCTGATGGTAAGCAGTGATGCAATCGTTGATGGTGAGGCGCACTAGTTTATTAACTCTTTGAATGCCGTAATTAGAGACACAATAGAAAGACAATGGCTTATGTCGAACTGTGTAACATAAGACATTCAAAAGGTTAAGAGCCTATTCACTCTAGCATTGAGGACACCTAAATTATAATTGGATGGGAAAACCGCTGCAAGCAAATTGTTCCAATTCTTCGATATACGCGGAATAAACGATGAGGTCAAACGCTTAGTCCAAACAGCAATGTAAAAGTGGACATACGTTCGGCTGTTCAATGATAGATAGGTAATGGGGAACCAAGTCATGTAATTTCTGCGAACACTTTCCAAAGTGAATCCTGTAAAATACCGAGAGGCTGGAATCCTGTGCTTTGTGTTGTGAAGTCAAACCGTCATTATAATGCATCTACGAAGAACTTCACATGAAGTTGTTAGTCGTCACAACTCGATTGTTAACTAGGTACATCAAGAATAAAATACCCTAATATATTGTACAGGTTGAAGTAAAGAATCAATGTGCAATTTTTTATAAGGTTTTCACAAGGTATGGATCAGAATGTGGGCGGTGAAAAAGAGGGATGAAAAAAGGTTGCATGTACCGGAGATGAGAATATTGAGAAGAATGTATGGTGTGACGAGAATAGATAAAGTGAGACATGAGTGAATTAGATGAAGTTTGAAAGTAGCGCCAGTGACTGAAAAGTTGAAAGGAAGTCAAACGATTCCTTTTCTCATGGTATGGTCATGTAAAGATGAAGAATGAAACCCATGTTACTAAAAGAGTTATGAGTATAGATGTGAATGGTTGGAGAAGGGGGCAAAGAAAAGATGCATGTTTTGTTTCAGGACTGATATTAAAGAAAAGGGAGTTAGTGATGGTAAGACGGGTGATAGGACAGAAAGGCAGAAAAAAAAAGGTTGCGCCGACTCCAAATAACAAGGGGCAAGAGCAGGGTGGTGATGTTTTCCCAAGGTTCCTTGTTGTTATATAATGTCAAAAAAATAACTGTAAACATATCTAGTAAAAACACAAAAGCCTCTTGACGGTTTTTGATGTCATGACTTCCAAAGCTACCAATGCGTTTTATTTCATAAATATACCTATGTCTAATTTAAATATTGATTACTATCAATTACTATCAAAAGACTTTGATTCACCCTTAATGTCCATAGGAACAAAAACAACATAATTGAGAGCATTTATATCGCGTTTCAAATAACTTATCGCAAGCATCTTTGGTATCACTTAGTAAGGGATTCGGAAAAGGGGTTGGGGCTCAATAAACGGTGCGGCGGCTTTCTCCGACGACTTACAATGACCGATCAGATATCTAAGTATTAAACAACGGCGATCAAAGTGTTGTTTTCATCTTAACGTGGCTTGAAGTAGACGTTATTTTCGAAAAAAAAATAAAGAAAAGATCCAATATTCTCTTAAAGATTGGTTTCGTCAACTAATTTTAACCAAGGAAATTGATTTTCTGCACACAGTTTTGATTTCCTAAAACTAACAATACAAACCAAAATTCAACCCAAAATCCCATCGATGTGCGTTCAATCGGAAACGCAGCGTCCATTCAAGCGTCAGATGAAGTTTTTTAAAACAATAAAATTAAAAAACAAAAGCAATGTTGCCATCCGGTTACGGCGGAATATTTACAATGAGTCGAGTCGCCATCGGGCTGGTTCGATTGTCTCGATTCTCGATTTATTTTTATTCGATTCTTGTCTCCAGATCAGCGAGTGGGAATGCGTGAAGCGTTCTCCGAGTTTATATTTAATGTTCACGTTTATTTGGGAAGCAAATTGGTCTTACGATCTCAAATGAAGACATCGCTTTCTCATTTGTATTAATGTTTATCCTCCATGTTCGTCCTCTCGTTTCTTTCTTCATTTTGAATCATACGTCATAAATACTTACCCAGTCATTTCAAAGCTTGAGTTTATTGAATTTTCATTTCTCTCTGTTTGTTGTTTCAGTTGCTTTTATTTCTGAATAAGATATTTTTTCCTTAAGCTACATAATCATTTGTTGTGAACTATCACGTTTCGGTTTAATACCTTGTGTTCTTAATCGTTTACTGTTACTTAATCAATGGGAGAAAAACGCATTAAACTAAATAAAATGACTGCAACATTATTTTTCTTTAAAATTAATGGCCTAATAAATTACATTATCAGTAATTACTCCTCCTATCAGCACTTAACTTCGTCTTTAAGATTTTAATCGGATATGTTAAAGGTAAACGATCTGGTATTAATTTGGAGTTCATTTATCGTGTCTTTAGTCAACCACAGGGGAGAAGTAAAGCTTGTGTCACAAGAATCAACTTTCACAAAACTCTGTACTTTCATTGTTCCCGCAACCAACTTACTTCTAAACAGAATCTTACACCCATTTAATCACAAACTTTATTACAAAACAGTAGGGAACAGTCTTGTATTCTAACTGTTTTCTAATTGAAAACTCAAGTTGGCTCGTGGACTCGTGGAGCATTCCCTTTGCACTGGACATTATCCATTTTTACGACGGCACCTTAATAGAACCGGCATGTTTTTGTCTACAACCTCCCACTTGTCACCTTTACGAAGGACATTGCGCTCTCCCCCTTTCGAAATAAGAGCTTTGTAAGTTACACATTTATGTTTGTCTGTCGGCGTTTTTTAGTACGCCGAGAATTGTTTTAATCTCGAAACTTCATTATTCTGAGGACTTTAAAAATTAACATCTCAAACGGTAGTGTTTTATCAGAAAAGTCATTACAGTGGCAATTAACTCCTGTAATCTGTTTTGGTTAATTTACTTTGATTGAGCTCGTCTTTGTTTTTGGAAGATATTTACTGGGATCAATTTGAAACATTTATATAATCTTTCTTATTGTGTGTAGAAAAAACTAGCGAAGGGCGGAGAGGACTCCTACACAAAGGGTTTCTTACCGTCTGTTGTAAAAAATAGCATTTCGCATTCGGTAACAAATATACATTATCTGTGAAAATTTCAATTGTCACGGTTTATGAGATACAACTTGGTGACAATCAGTCAGACGAACGGACAGTGGAGTGTAGTAATAGGGTTTCGCTTTACCCTTTGGGTACGGAACCTTAAAAATGGAAAATTAGGTCGGAATTCACAATAAATCTATTCTAATATTCAAAAGAGGTAAAATTTGTAAGTTTGTATGTAGGGGATAATCTCTGGAAGTACCGGTCCGATTGCTAAAATTTTTTCACCGATAGAAAGCTGCTTTATTTCTGAGTGTTTATATGTATGCGGACGAAGTCGCGGGAAAAAGCTAGTTCTCATATAGAGACGATGTTTTTGTTAATTAAATATTTTCTCCTCTCAAACCACAACAAGCTTCAAGACAAGTAAATTCAACTTAATTCCCACTATTACATACCAATACCAGCCATACCTCCAAGCGGTCACGTTCTTAAACAATACTTTTATCCTCGCACTCGCTACCACATTCATGACTTTTCACACAATGCACCAATATTTTTGCATTTACTTCGTGACAAAGAGCGATAGCTTTATAAGCGAGAATGGCGCCTGAAGGGAGTTGTCTGGTTGTTATTTATACAATAGCCCTGTACCCCGTAGCTCGACGATGCTAGATGTTGCTCGAGGTATCGAGGAGCAATTTTGTCGAAGCTTGTGAAGTTGAGACATCAGGTGTACTGTTTGGTTGGGCTGTCTGCTGGAGTGTAACGATGCTCTTGTTATCAAAATGGTGCTGCTAACTTGTCGCTGCGACGAGCTTTGTCGGTAAATTTTACAAGAAAATAAAAGACTGAAAAGACGTTGATTTCAGAACTTAGATGCTTTTGTGAAATCGGTATTTTCACATGCTTATAACCGCATTATAAATTAAAACAAACCTCGTGTATTTCATATATTTTTTTTGTTTTATGATTGCCGAAATTGAAGTTGAAATGGCTTTTGATAAGGTCCTCAATAAAAAAGATGCAAGTATGTTTTAATTCAATACCATTACAAAAAAAAAACAAAACAAAACAAAAGTACTTTTGTACAGGTCGCTACGCCTCCCCATATCATTTTACACCAGATATTAGTTGGCGGAAAGTTTTGTAACGGAGCGTGCCTCAGGGCAGTATCCTAGGCCCAGTACCGCATGCAATCATATCATCTGCGCCCAGCAATCACCAGTCGTTTTGTTTGCTTGCACTCAGCCTCAGGAGGCAAACCCGACCAAATTATCTGTTAGGTTACACTGGTATTTTCGTTTTATGTTTTAATGTAATTTTATGCTGCAAGTAATGTTATTAGAGTTAATTTTATTATGAATTTCTCGTCATCATCAATCATGGCACTAATCCATCATGCGTTTCACGTAATAAACGTGTGATAAATGGGTATGCAATATAATCAGTACGTTCGAAACTAGCCTAACGATGTTATTAGATAAATCATCGTTAAATACTAGTAAAGGTGCATGTACCAGCAAAGACACTTCCGCCTGACCGCTAAGTTCATTTTTGTTTGCACTCGAAACGAAAACTTCAAAGGGTTTGGTTTGGCGCTGCGCCGCAGGATTCAAGCGAAATTTTTTTAAGTTATCAGGCAGAAATGATGGCAATGATACATTGCTTATTTGAATGACAATTATATCATCAAACACAACCTGTAGCTTTTTTAATATAAAAACTATCAATTTACAAGGAAAATCCGCGTCCATAGACAAGCTACCCTTCCCGTAAATCAGCTGTAGAAATCTCGTCGATATTTCCCTCAAATCTTCTTCCTCGCTTGTAAGGTATAACTCGGGCAGGTCGCCCGGGGCAGGCGATTGGGCAAGCGGCGCATGAGTTCAGATAATTACACCAGTTTGCATGTCAGAAGGATCTTCAACGATGGGATCTGCTGTACCTATGTGAGGAAAAGTTTACGGAGAATTACTTGTATCATATTTTGAAGAGTTTGTTTCTGCTTTTTTATTGGTTTCAATTTCATGAATTATTACATCATTGTCTATCTGTCTCTAAAGCCAAGTTAATGATTTCCCATGGACGTAAAAGTTTTACTTTCGTGCAGTTTTCCGTGCTACGTAAACGAGCGCGCCGTGATGCAAACTTGAAGCCTCATCGCCTTTGCTTGTCGCTTTGGCGAGAAGCCGCAGATTGTTAAAACTTTTGTCTACTACTGTGAATGGTTTGGCGACTGTCACTGTGGTTTACTTTGGTCTTTTACTTCTTTTACCATATAATATGGAAGAACTGATTTTATCAAACATTTTATTTATTAATGTTGTGACAGCAAAATTAATGTGTGAAATCCTTAATCATCATCATCATCATCATTTCATCCGAAAGACGTCCACTGTTGGACATAGGCCTCCCCAGGTGTCGCTCTAATGACCGGTCCTGTGCGTCTCGTATTCATCGGATTTCCGCAACCCTCACCAGGTTATCGGTCCACCTTGTGGGTGGCCCTTCAACGCTGCGTTTTCCGGTACGTTGACGCCACTCCAGAACCTTTATAGTATATAGTTAGCAACATTATAATTAATAGATGTTTATTTTGTCGACGTAAATATTAATTACGAAGTTCAATTACACCATTACATTTTAAAAACCGAAAGCCATTTTAATTGCCAAAATTTATCATATTAATGATTTTACAAACGAATAGCTCAAATAATTAATATTTATAATATGCCATTTGCGGACGCCACCCACTTAATGCGCTCAATGGTCGCTATATTTAAATCCTGCAAACAGAGTACAATGTTTCAATTTAAATAATAAATAATCGATGCCACCGGGCATGTGTGATTGCGAAATATGGCCCGATCCTACATCACAGCTTAAATTACTGCTGCCTCGAGATAAAAATATGGTAAATTACCTTATGATTAAGCAGATGTTTATAGATTATTAATTTGTGTACAAATACGCCGAGATGTAAAAAAGATAATGACCCACCTACAGAGTTTCAGTTTTGGTGAATGGGGAAATAAATCTGGGACTTATGGGCTCAACGTCCGGCTGGGTGAGAACACTGGTATCGGGTTATTGCGTGAAACTCGCACGTTAAACTGCACAATATATCGAACATTTCACGGTGTGCATGGCTGTGTTCAAGCTCGTTCGTCGTGTGTGCTGCCGTTTGAAGATTAGTTCACCTAGTGTTCTTGTATGTTATTGGACACACTTTCATTGCTCCATTTATCTTCAAGGGTTACAAACAAGCTCTATTTTTTATTTGTAAATTGTTTTATATTTTCGGAATTTAAAGCGACAAATTATAAACGAATTTTAATGACTAACCGTCCACACGATCCATCAAAATCAATTAGGTACGTATGTACGCCTCTTCAAGCGTGAACTAGACAGCAGCCTAGCTCATCTTTATTTTATATTTATATGAGTTATTATTCAATGCCCGGAGCTTTCCCATTTCCATCCATCAGAGTGCAATCTTTAATCTGCCGGGCACACCGTAGGCAACCGTTAATATATCATAAAACACCCACTCGCTATGAAATATGAACGATATTTTTAATACGTAGCTTTAAAACGGATAAAATGTTCTGTAAAGTGCATTAATTTAGGTTTTACGCGGTTGCTTTTACCTTTATCAATTCTGCCGCGAAATGTTGTCTATTTTTTATAATCTCTATAATGGCTGCTTTACACGACATCAATATAATTTCGCTCTACACTCTATAACTGTAAGCAGTTTAAGAGACCACTTTTTTTTGGAAATCTGCAATCGTTAGATATGACCACCAAATAATCAGCTTTACATAGATTTGTAGTAGATAACCACAGTCTTTTACCTATATAGATACGATTACCAAAAGTTTGTTTTATAAAAAAAAAAAAATGAGAATGCAAGTTAGAAAATTTTCATGAAGTTACTATGTAAGTTTTTTAAAGTAATAATTTTAATATTTCTAACGAACGATTATAAACATAGTTCTTGGTATCTTATTTTATTTGTGTAAAAGTAAACATTTTCACGAAAAAATATGTTTAAAACCATACAATTGATGAGCATAATTTGAATTATGTTTCATTATAAATGGAACATCATTATGATTAATTATTCTTTCAACGCGAAACGTTAAAAATAAATTCACGCTGAGTGCCATCGACAAACTTCACTTTTTATTATCTCTCACGTCTATTTTTGTTGATCCGAAAATATCGGGAGTACGATAAAAATATTAAAATGTACGTTTATTGTCATGTGCGGCACGCTGAGTAATAATAATGTGTATGAATCATTTATTTTACGTGTAAGGGTTGCTATACTTTAAAACAAATGAAAGTAATGAAGCAGAATTGATGTTATCGCAAGCAATTTCATCACCGCGCCGCCAATCTTTTTTTCTAAATCACCACTTTTCCCTTTCACCCTAAGGTACTTTTGAAGAACGTTTTAACGACATTTCTTCTTAACTGGGAAAACGGGTACTTTTCTTATAACAAAACTGGCAACCCTCATTCACTCCGCTCTTAATAGGCCGTGACATCTGGCCGTCCACCAACGCAATCGAGCATTACATTTTCTCAACGAGATTTCCACGGTTCATTCATACGGTCCATGCCTAAAAAATGTCAGGAGACCGCGGCGCTGCACCATTCATCCTAACCTAATTTCGTTTGCAACGGTCACTGGCCTGTTCGCGCTCGTTTTTTATGTGTGCTAGATAATCTGCGTGAATTGCTAAATGTGCCAGATCGAATAGTCATTTTTGTTACGTATTAGCAAATGAAGAGGTGGCGTGACGACCTAGATGCCTACCGCAAGGGCTGATTCGAGGTGCCTCAATAAAAGTATACCTGGAAGAAATTGGGGGAGGCCTTTTCCCAGCAGTAGGACAGTACCTATAGGCTAATAAAAAAAATACCAACTATTATTTATTCTGTGGCATTACTAAGGTCCTACTAGCTGTGTAAAAAAATAATGATCGCGAAGTAGGCTGAAAAATGTGGCTGAGATTATATTGTAGAAAGTTAACTGAATTTATCAGATTAACTAGATAAGCAACTGCAACATTCATTGCTTTTAACCAATAAGCCAAAATGTAACAGTTAATTTATGAACCGAAAGAAGAGTTGTGGTCATTAAACTCTACGTTTTATTGTTTAACTTGTTGAGTAAGTGAATAAGGTCAATATTGATTGCCCGAAAGGTGGCAATTAATAAGAAACTTTGAGGTGCTACTAGAAAACGATGTTTTTCACTTGAAGTTCACCTACAGACTACTGATAGAAAATCCGTCTTGTCAAATAAAAGACGGAGTACTAACTGACAAACTATAAACGCTCTCTTCTTGATAGTTAGTTTTATAATCGAAAATTCACAAATTTCAGTAGTTATATTTGTAATGTAAGAAACTTGAATATAAACTAAACTATGTATTTTTATGAAATCTAACTATGTAGGTACATATAATACAAAAACACAAAATACACTGAGGTGTCGAAGTACTCCTCCACATCGGGATGCCATCCCAAAATGTGCCCAAAAGACTGTCAGCATTGCCACGTTGAATGGCAATGCTAATTCTTAGGGCAATCAATCGATCTCTCTACTTAGTTGTTCTTATCCATTATTTTTCATAATAGATAGGCTCGCGTTTGACCACTATCTCACCTTATGGTAAGCGATCGAACACGCTTTCCTAGAAGCAATCTATTCACTCCAGTCTTAAAGACCCCTAGGTTATAGCTATCAGGAAACACAGACTCCGGCGGGAAAGTCCATAATATACTTATAATTATGTTTTTTGACACTACACTGAAAGAACACTTTCGAAATCGCAACTATAGACCACCTATTATACTTTTTACGATTCCCGCCCTCGCGACCCGAGCGCCACTTAAAGATGACAGCTCAAATTACGCGCCGCGCATGCGCTCAACAATTAATGAGCTCATTTCGCGCGCTTTTTATTTATTACTCGGATATTAGTCTGCGCTTAAAGGAACCGGTGTAATAATTTGTATTTACATGCGCATTTGTCATTTTTATTTTGTATTACGTTGCGTGTTTTTCTTAGAAAGTTTGACTTGGTGTGTGATTATTTTTAAGAGAAAAGGGTAAAGTAATTTGATTTAGTTGCCAATAAGTGTTAATTAATATTCTGTGTCGTTTCAGGTAATATACTAAACAAAAAAATCTCTTCAGGACCTCATGACACAACTAAGGCTATAAGCCTCGCCTCGGGAACCAATGTAAAGTAGTTTTTTTTTTTTTTTGTGAACTTTGTGTTGTCTATTTGTAGCTTTACATAGAAAAAAATGTGTTTGAATATGGAACACATTTTTGCACCATCAAAATTATGTCAGTTAAAAAACCCATTAAGAGACTTCTGAACAATTTCCGCAAAAAATATCTATAGATTATCTACGTTTCGTTTTCCGTAATTCCCTCGGTTGCAAGTTTTAAGTGAATTAGAAATGGAACTTTGTTGGAAAGTCTTGTTTTACAAAAGTAAAGTGAAGCTGGTGTGCGTGCGAAGTGCGTGGCGAATCGGACCGAGACGGAACGAATAAAACAATGACCCGGCCGGCCTTGTGCACAGGGTTACCAGACCTAAAAAGGGAGAAAAGAGATATTTTTGTTTTGAATTAACTTAAAATATTTTAGCAGCTGGCAATTTGAAAATGGCGACGTTTTACTTATAAATCGAGTCTGTTATTACGATTTCCAGGGTTGTTTTGATGTTTAATATATATGATTTCAACAGAAATGGACGATCCTTTTTATTACTTACACAATTAAATTGTCCACAATTCTCATGAACACTCCAAATCACACAACCCTGGACAAATCTATAAATTCTAACTTTACAACGCCACAAATGTATTTTCTAGATATTATTGCAGGAACAATAAAATAAGCTGAAAAATGTTATGACACGCTTTCACACGAGAATAAAACCTTGTTTATGGTTTAAAAAGTAAAACATCGTTTAGTTCGCGATAGTAAACGATCTTTTTGTCGAACACTATGTTTTACAACTCTGCTACAAAGTGGAGCGTGTAAAAACATACGTTTGAAGAATTACTAAACATGTTCGACGAAGCACTTTTACTGATATAAATCAATAGAGGATGAAAACGAGCCATTCATTGTATAATGAAAACGCCGGTTTCGATATTTGAACAGAACTGAATTTTATTTGACACGTACATAGACAATGTCACAACATGTATACATAGATGGCGTTACTAGTAACTTAGGAGTGATTATTTGTATATAATTCAACACCCCCACTATATCAAATAATCACATAAACTTTATCTTAAAATTTAAGTCTTGACTACACCTAATAAATCCATAAAGCTATAATGCTTCTTAGAACATAAACTTTTTGTGAGCAAGTCAGCAGGCATTTCGGCTGTTGGCAAATACATTAATTTAACAACATTATTAGAAACACACTCTCTAGCAAAATGATATTTCACATCAATATGTTTCGATTTTTTATGAAACACAGGATTTGTCGACAGCCTCTGTGCACTCTGATTGTCATTGAACAAACTCAAAGTATACATTTTATTTGTAATTTCGAATTGTAAAGCTCTCAAATAAATGGCTTCCTTGCAAGCTTCGGATAAAGCCATGTATTCTGCTTCGCAACTCGATAATGCTACAGTCTTTTGTTTTTTGCATTCCCAAGATATTATTCCATCAGCAAGCACAAAACAAAACCCGGTATAAGACCGTCTGTCTAAGATATCATTTGCCCAATCGGCATCAACAAAACCTTTTAATTCAAAATTTCCATGTGAACTATATTTTATGCCAAAGTTTACAGTCTTTTTTAAATATTTCAAAACCCTCTTAGCATATCCCCAATGTTCATCTGAATGGAAATTATTAAACTGGCTTAGGTAATTTACAGCATATGTTATATCTGGCCTAGTCAGCACGGATAAGTACATCAAGCTCCCTATGAGCTGTTGGTAAGGAATTTGATTATTTACATTTTTATCAATCTTGACATTCAACTTAGCCTCCATTGGAGTATCAACAGTTTTACAGTCTGACATTTGAAACTTTTGTAACAAATTATTAATATAACTCTCTTGACTCAAAGTCACAGACCCTTCTACTTTATCAAACTTGACATTCATTCCTAAACACTGTTTTACTTCACCTAAGTCTTTGATTTTAAACTGACTTGACAAAACTTTCTTAAGTTGTTCATTTTCAGATTTACAGTTAGAAAATATGAAAAAATCATCAACATATAGTGTCACAATTGTTTTGTAATTACCTGTACTTTTAATGTACATACAAGGTTCCAACTTGGATTTACAATAACCATTTTCAACTAAACAACTATCTACCTTCTTATTCCAAGCTCTAGAAGCCTGCTTAAGGCCATAAATGGCCTTTTTAAGTTTTAACACTTTGTTAGAGCCGCCAGAACCATCAAAACAGTCTGGTTTCTGCATGTAAATGGTTTCCTCTAGGTCACCATTAAGGAATGCGGTTTTGACGTCTAAATGCGTAACTTGTAGTCCTAGTTGTACTGACAATGAAAACAACAGTCGTAGGGTTGTGTGTCTAACAACTGGTGAAAATGTTTCTGTGTAATCTACACCTTGTTTTTGAGAAAACCCTTTTGCGACTAGTCTGGCACGATACCTTACTTTGTTTTCACTGTCATACTTCTTGCGCAAAACCCATTTACATTGCACTATAGTTTTATCTTTGGGTACATCAGCAACTTCCCAAGCATTATTATCCCAAAAACACTGCAATTCATCACGTACTGCCTCTAACCATTGTTCTTTTTCAGGCCCTTTCAGAGCTTCCTCAAGTGAAAGTTCATCAGAAAGTTCTACACTACTACCAATACAAGCATTAGAAAATCCATACCTGTCAGGTTGCTTTCTCTGCCTACAGAAATCATACCTCTTTTCAACACTCACGGCACTTTCCTCACTGTTGATCAAAGAGTCCTCTGGTACATATGTTTCATCACCATCATGGACCACTTCACTCATTGCACTTTCCTCATTGCTAGCCGAAAAGTCCTCATTTGGTACATATGTTTCATCACCATCATAGACTGCTTCACTCCATGAATCATCAGACGTGCCCCCCACTGAATCCTCATGCACCTCAGTAGAGACGGATGGTTTTTCCTCAATCTGGATTAGTTTTTCCGCTGCTGGTGGTTTTTCAATAATTATTACATCCCGGCTGGTTGTAATATCCTTGGTTTTGGGGTTATAGACTCTGTATCCTTTAATATCATCTGGATAACCAACTAGGATTCCTCTCTCTGCCTTTTTGTCCCATTTATGCCTCTTTTCTTTGGGTATATGTGCCATCACTACACTTCCAAAAACCCTTAAATGACTGATATCTGGCTTTGCACCTGTCCATATCTCAATGGGCGTTTTTCCCTTAAGTGCTGACGATACAGTCCTGTTTTGTAAGTAGACTGCAGTGTTGGCTGCTTCAGCCCAAAACTTCTGTTCAAGATCGGCATCAAATAGAAGACATCTAGCCTTTTCCACTACAGTACGGTTAAAACGCTCAGCCAACCCGTTCTGTTCCGGTGTGTAGCTGTTGCTCTTTTGATGAATTATCCCTGAATTCCTAAGATAATCATCAAATTCTTTGTTGCAAAATTCTTTACCATTGTCGCTACGCAGAATCTTTATTTTCTTATTCAGCTGGTTTTCAACGAGTGCTTTGTATCTTTTAAAACAACTAAAGGCCTCACTTTTATTCTTCAAAAAGTAAATATAGATCATACGACTGTAATCATCCACAAACAAAATAAAATATCTAGAACCTCCAATCGAAACACTGTTGAATGGACCACATACATCTGTATGTATGGTGTGCAGAAGTTCACTGCTTCTTTTGCCATTCTGTGGAAAGGGTAATCGACTCTGTTTTCCCTCACAGCACACTGTACATGTCATCTTTGAAATATCCGACTTTCTGTCTAGTGTAAGACCTTCCACGGCATCCTGCATTTTGTTTAAGTAGTTGCTGTTAACATGGCCAAGTCTGCGATGCCAAACATCACACGAGTCCATCACTGTAGCCACCAGCACTTCAGGTATTCTCAGCTTGTAGACACCATTCAACAATGAAGCCGTACCAACTAATTCACCAGTTTTATTATAGATTTCACAGCCACTTTTGGTGAATTGTACTCTATTGCCTTTAGCGATTAGTTGACTTACTGAAATCAGGTTTGTAGTTAAACTTGGTACACATAATACTCCCTCGACAACAACATCATACTCGCAGTTATCTGTCACAGTCGTTATCGACACATCACCAGAGCATTTAACCGACATTTTCTCCTTATTTGCGACCACAATTTCTTTAATCGGATGCTCGGCGGAAGCATTTCTAATCCAATGTTCATTGGCGGTTAAATGGGCACTTGCACCTGAATCAATATACCAGTCATTCTTCGAAAAACTACCATTCAAGAACACTGCACTGAACGCATTTGTTTGTTTACGTTCACAAGACTTTTCTTTCATTGAATTTTTATCAAAACTGGTGCATTGGTTACGATAATGTCCTGTTTGTTTACATTTGTAACATTTTATAACCTTCGGTTTTGATTTTGACACATTCGAGTTTGACGTATATCCAGTGTCTCTAGTTCCGCTAGTGCTGCCACACTTATTATGTTTACGAAAACTCGCAAATGCTCCGCTGGCGTCGCCACTGTCTTCCTCTAAATCCATTAACTTTGTTTTAATGGCGTCCGCTGTTATTGCAATTCCTGAATGCTCGATCGCCATTATCATGGGCGAATATTTATCGGATAATCCTGCTAAAAGTAGCGATCCGACCCATTCATCATTGATGTTAAAGCCCGATCCACTTAATTTCTGACTTGTTTCAATGATTTGCGTGACGTACGAAGTCATGGATGTACAATTTTCTAGACGAATTGAAATAAGAGTTCTCAGTAGGCTGATTCTCCTTGTGAAGCCAGAATCGTCGAACAAATGCTTGAGTTTCTCCCATAATTCCTTAGTAGACTTTGAATCTTTGACGTGTATATAAAGCGACGAGTCAATCGTCAAAATCAGCTTTGCTCTGGCTTTCGCATCGTTTGCGGCTTCTTCTGGCTTTGTTCCTTTGATAAAATCAAAAGTTCCTTCCAAGATTAGAAAATTCTCCGCTGCGAATGCCCACTCATTGTAGTTCTCCCGGCCTTTCAATTTAGGCACACTCACAATGTAGTTCGTCGTCATTTTCACTGATTTTCACTAGCGCAGTTCACAGTTCCATAGCACAGTGTATTCTCAATCTGCGAAGACTAATCGGCACTAATTTGCAAGTCTTTTCGCGAGAAATAAACGTTTTCCTGGGCCCATAACCTATAATGAAAACGCCGGTTTCGATATTTGAACAGAACTGAATTTTATTTGACACGTACATAGACAATGTCACAACATGTATACATAGATGGCGTTACTAGTAACTTAGGAGTGATTATTTGTATATAATTCAACACATTGTATACGGAAGCCGTTAGATGTAAAATAGACAACATATACTTATGAGTTGGTGTTGCAAATGTAAATATTTTCTATTATTGTTATGGAAACTTTGAAGATAAAATAAAAACCTAGTAAACAGACTTCCTGCAACAGTCTCAGTAATATTTTTTTTTAAATATAAACTAGTGCTTTACTGCGATCCCACCTGATGGTAAGCAGTGATACAATTTTTGATAGTGAGGCGCACTAGTTTACTAAGAGCCTATTCACTCTAGCCTTGAAGACATCCAAATTATAATCGGACGGGAAGACCGCAGCAGGCAAATTCTTCCAGTCCTTCGATGTATGCGGTATAAATGAAGAGGCAAAACGCTTAGTCCGAACCGTAGTGGTTTCAACAACGTAAGAGTTAATCCTCGCTGTACTTACGTAATTTAATCACTACATTTTAAACATTAGATCAGAAATGAAAACTACTTTTTACTTTACAAATCCGGAATAAAATACCTACTAGTAAAGTAGATATACAACAAGTATTTTGTAAAGTCAATAAAATTAGTTAAGCAAATGAGTAGGTATCAACAAACTTTATCACATTCCTTTTAAAGCGAACTCGTAAATAAATTGTGAAACCCAAGTACGTATTTACTTAACAGGACAAATGAACTGAATTTATAATGCATTTTACCGCCAAAATCGGACCGAGTCCAAGATGGTGTCTTTTCGGCGGGAACTTGCGACCATTCCATAACATGTTTGAAACGGCGAGTAAAAGGCAAATGACACCATTAAATGGAATTATTGCAACATTATTTTGCAAGGTTTTTCTTTTTAATTTAAAAACTTTGTAAAAAAAAAAAAGAAACGTTGAAGTTGAGAAATAGTCACGTATGTACTTATTTTTGGGGAATGAATTAAAGAAAGAAAGAAAAAACGTTTATTCGTACTTCATACAGACAGTAAAAATCTAATCCTAATCTATCTAATCTAATTCTAGTTTAAAAGAAAAAATATTCTATTTTATCATTGTTGTTGTATACATGTGTACCTACTTATGTTACCATTTCGTTACTCCAGAAAAATGCATGGTTTCGGTCGCGAGAGACAATGAGAATAAGCTGGTATTATTTATCTTCAAATATTACTGAATATTGGGTTCAAATCAAGTAAATGAAACACCCAAAATCACTTTATCAAAGAAATGCGATGTCAAACAGACACACGTCCCCTTGCGGTGCAAATAAACGGTAATGGCTGGGGGTGGCCACCCCGTCGGAGGGCACATTAAATTTAAAATATTTTATCTTTAAAATAAAAAGCATGTCCCGCCCGCGGCCACACGACGGCATTTGCCAGAATCTGCCTTCATTTTACAATGGGACTAAAATATAATATAAATATAGCTTCATTTTACTAATACATTTTACATTTCAGAATGCGTCTGGCTTCTGATGTATTTAGGTAGATATTATTTTGTTTTGCAGACGCTACAAATCATTCTATTGTTTTCGTTAATTATCTTTATTTAAACAATGGAAATTGGATGGTTGTTATAGCAATAAATAGTCAGTAATTATGTAGATACTCTAAGTTTTCAGACGATGCCAAAGGTAGATAACTAAAAGGCAATTTGTATTACGTACTCATACTTAAACATATAAAAACAGTCAAATTTCATGAAGATCGGTTTTACTTTTTTCGGTTTGCTGATTTTGGTCGGTAAAAATATCTCACTCTACCCTAGACGAGGAAAGTCAATAGATGATTTCCCACTTCAAAAAAAGGACACCTCGTCAGATGACCAAACCAAACTGATCTTTATTCAAGTCCCATAAATTTTTATTTTAGGCACTTGAATAAAGTTCACGCCGCCGAACGTTCGCAACGTTCATGTCGCCGAACCGAACCGATCAATACTAATTAAATGAAGAAGAAACAAAACATCATTGAACTTAACTTTTAACTTAACAAGAAAACAACTTTCTTCAAACCATCAGATCTTTTGATCATCCTAATAAATTCAATTGAACAGCAATATGGCTGCTTGTAACTTTACCGCTTCGAAATCTGAAGTTTTATTTCTCAAAATGAAATCATTCAAGGACTTGAATTTACTGTCTCTAATAATGATGGATATCCTTCTTATATCCTTATAAATGTGAAAGTCTGTATTTTTTGATGTTTATTTATCAATCACGCCATAACAAAACGGATTCAAAGAAAGATGGCCTAGTTTGGGACTTAAGATACTTTAATCAAGATGACTAATAACTAAATACTTAGTGATAAATTATGGTACAAGTTCGTTAATTTATTTGTTATTGTTTAGGTACTTTATTCATTGTTTGAACAGAACAAATAATTAATAAAACAAGTGTACAATGGGCGGTGTTGCCGCATAGAGCAATCTATTACAAATAACTTAAAGATAGACTAAACGACAGAAAGGCGCAATATAGTAGATATAGGTATATAGGTCTTAACATTATAAAAAACTGGGTAAGTGCGAGTCGGACTCGCGCACTAGGGGTTCTGTGCAAACTACAATTCCCAAATTGAGTTTAAAAGATTTTTCTGAATTGCAATTTTTTTTTGTGACGTAAGTAACAACAAATGTTGGTGACCCTTTCGGTTCAGGCACATTCACTGCAACTGTATTGTATGTCTGTACTCTTTTTTTATTATTTTTTATGTTGTTGTATATTGTGTTGCTTGCACCGAATAAATGCTCTTCTATTCTATTCTATTCTATTCTAAATTTACTCTTCTCTTGATTTTTTCCTATACCTAGCACAGGTATAGGAAAAAATCTGAAAACAGTATGGTCTGAGGCCAGTTTTATTTAGTCATATCATAAAGTGATCAGTTTCTGTGATCTGGCCACGACTTATCCATAGGTATTAGAGCCCAATTACTGGTAGGTACTGTTGCCAAGGTTGTGTCAGTGGCATTTTATCCAACCCTTCGGTGATTAGCAGGAGGCACATTATGCACCCTCAGATTTACTTGACAAGATACCGCGTCCTGGTAACGGCAGTTTGTTATCAATTGGTTTTTTGTTAACCGTGCCTGAGTAGCTTGGTGACAATCAGAATCCAAAGTTTGCAAGTAAGTTTTTGTCAAGGGATATTTACCAGTGCCAGAATCAAGAATCAATGCATTTATTTCAAACTACCTTTTGCCCGCGACTTCACTCGCGTACCTACATTACATACAGCCTTTGTCACTCAGGAATAAAGCAGCTTTCTATCGGTGAAAGAATTTTAACTATCGGGACAGAACTTTAAAAAATTACCTCCTACAAATAAAAAAACATAAAAACACAACTTACCTCTTTATAATTATATATATATATATATATATATATATATATACTAGCTTTTGCCCGCGGCTTCGTCCGCGTAAATAGAATATAACCTATATCACAGTATGTAAACCAGCTTCCTGTCGGTGAAAAGATTTTAGCTATCGGACCTACAAACAAAAAAACATACTTTACCTCTTCATTACGAGTATATTACTGTAGATTATTATACTCGTAGTGTAATGTAGAAAGGTACACCATTTGAAGGGACTTTTAAATTGTCAAGAAGTCAGTCAGAAAAATGATGGTAATTGCACATTCCAAGTCGTGCGTATCTCATCATCGTTGTCACCTCCTACTATTTCGCGGGCGAAGCCGGTGGCAACAGCTAGTTAAACCTTAACTTAAGGTTGTTCTTGAATTACGCACCTTTGACGAATTATTTTCATCTAGGCAGAACATTTTGGCTACTAATGATTGAACAGATGTCTTTCCGAGAAGCTGAAAGACGTAGTATTCCGTGAATTCGGTGCTGCCGACATGAATCCGGCAATTTGTCAAGATTACTGTCTGAGCGACAAATTATTGCTGATTTACTTTGCGAGCTAATTTGGGAAAACAGCTGTTAGTGTTAACAGTTTTAGTAAGTTAAGAGCGTCCTACTCGAAGTACATTTTTATATAAATGATGTTATTACACATATTTCTCCGGATACTTTGGATATAATTCAGATATCTTGCGTATATTATCCAGGTTTCTATTAAAACCAAAATGTAAATTTGTGCAAAACTATTCCAGTAAAGACCTCTGAAGATTTTCAGTTATTTTACGTGAACTTTAGCCCTCCATAATGTACTCATATATTAAATGTATAAAAAAGTACATCCATAGAAGCCTTGCACATCGAGATTCTTATTGACAATAATTTTTTTCAAGCACGTAATTACGTGCTTGAAAAAAATTATTGTGGAACAAGTTTTGTGAAATATTAGAGTAAATCATGGAATTACCAAATGCTAACAGAGTTTTTAGGCGTTATCTCTCTTTTGGCTTGCTCGCGTTGGCTCTTCATCAAACATCGCGTTGGATTTCGTTAGATGAAGCAACATAAGCTTTTAAACCACACTCGATAGACGAGTGAAAAAGGACCCTCTTAAGAGGATGAACTGAGAAGTCAGTTGAGAGCAGTGGTGGCTTGGTGGTAACGGCCTTCACTTAAAATTTGTAGGTCGCCGGTTCAAACGCAGCCAGGCGCATTTGCAGGTACTTCGTGAAATTCATTTCATCGTCATTGTTCTCAAAAACGATGCAGGAAAACATCGTAAGGAAACCGTGAATGTTCTAGAACTAAAAATTCGAAGTTATGTGACATTTACCAACCCTCTCTAGGCCCGCGCGCTAGCTTATGGCATTCCCTCTTCTAGAGAGAGGAATGAGTCCCAGCAGTGGGAACATTGTAAGGCTGATCATGCTATGCTAGGAGGTTGGAAAAATATGATTGGAATGACTGATCAAGTGTAAGCAAGGCTACTGCTGAGGAAGTGCTCTTCCTGGTAGTGACCGACATATTGTGATAACAGGATGGGCTGCACCTTTCTGTTGTTTATTATCTCCGTTTTTATAAGGAAGCGGATAAGTAATATAAATTTACGATTTGATTTATGAAATATGTATATATTATATTATAGCTTTTACGTCATTGAGAATTCTTTTTTTTAAAAGGGTTCATTTGATTAAATAAATCATCGGCTACTTAGCTATAATGAAGTAGTGCTACCGCGATCCATTTCCTTAACTTAATTTAGATAGACGTCCACTGTTGGACATACCTAGGCCTCCCCAAAGTGTCGCCGTAATAAACGATCCTGTACGTCTCGCATTGGACCATCTTGTAGAAAGCCTTCCAATGCTGCGTCTTCCGGTACGCAAACGTCTCTCTCAGATCCTTTTACCCCAATGGCCATCTGTTCTGCGAGCAATGTGCCCTACCCATTGCCCTTAAGTTTGGCGATTCTTCTTGCTATGTCGGAAATCTTAGTTCTCCTGCAGATATCTTCATTTCCGACTCGATCACGCAAGGAAACTTAGTTCATAGCCCGTTCCATTGGGTGACTTTAAAAATTATTTCCTGAACATAAAGACAGATGAATAAAATTAAACCCAAGAGTTACGTAGCTTATTAAACTGGTAAGTACATCAATATCGATATGTAAAGTGTCCAACTTATCCCAATGACCAACTCAACTACAAAAGATTCGCACATTATTTCGTGCATCTAAAGAAAACAATATTAATGCAGCGGAGGGGTATTATTCCACAACGCGTCGCCCGCGCATACAATCCAGCACTTTATCAAGATAACTGTCACCGTGAGTAATTTTCACTGATACACGAACGACGTTGATCAATCGATTTTTGTACTCGAATCGATGCCGCTCGGAATCGGATCGCGTCGAATCGAACTTTGGCGTAACGTGTTGATTTATTCGATTGATCCGAGATGTTACTGGTCGTTCAAAGGTCACAGTTTCTTTATTTGTGGCTCATGCGGCTTATCTGAACGACAAATGGGTAAGATTCCGCGAAACTGGACGTGTGTTGTTTTATCGTTGGCCGTGTCATCGTAATTCGTGGTCTTTATGGGATCTTCCAACGGTTTCAACATTCGATTCACACGCTCTTGTGATGTGATTCATAATTTTTTCCTGATAATATGAAAAACCGGCCAAGTGCGAGTCGTCGGACTTAATCATAAAGGGTTCCGTACCATTTATCTAAACAACATTATACATACACTATTAGTATTTAAGCAAAAAATATTTATTTTATTTTAATTTGATTATTTATTTTTAAAGTGAATTTATCACTAAATATTCTTTGTATATTTCAAGCGTCTACCTATTGCCTTTATCAATATCGAGCAAAAAAGGCATAAATATCACGTTTGTTGTATTGGAGCTCATCTTAAATAATTATTAAACTCGGTTTTTATGTATTTATTGTTATAACGGCTACAGAAATATATCATTTGTGATAATGTCAACTGTCTAGCTATGACGGTTCCTGAAATACAGACTGGTGACAAACAGACAGACAGTCGAGTCTTATTAATAGGGTTCCTTTTTTAACGATTGGGTAGGTACGGAACCCTAAAAAAAATCTACACATAAACACACACAGTTAAAAGACAGAAGTGGACTTTGAGCATCCCCATTTTATCCCTACTCAATGCTTTCATCCCTCACCGAATCAAGCAAACACATAAACAAAACGCCCCTAATATGAAGCACAAACACACAAACCCTTTATAATCCTTAACGCTCAGCAGACGTATAATTACTAATTAAATAATTAATTACAAACGGTATCCTGTTCGGTGTAATTCGCAGCCGATTCGAGAATTGAACCCTTTCGCCCCTCGGGGTTCACTGGGGGCATTTGATCCACTTCACTTGTTACAAAACAACTTTAAAACGAGATGATTGAGGAGCCTATTGTTATCATAATTACTTTTGATTTGAATATCATTTTTCACTTGTTTGGTGAGACGTTTGCTTTTGAGATTTGATGAGATAATTCTATGATTTCTAGACTCAATTGTTTGTTCTTGTTTGGTCGCAAATTGGTAGTAGGTACATCTTCTAATACCTGCTAGTTACAAATAATGGAGAATAATTTTATCATTAACAGCGGCATTCGAATTATTACAGTGTAACATAGGCATACTCCCTCGTCAACCACATCGTCGCTTTACATCCAGGTGAGATAATGGTCAAGCGCAATCCTATCGGCAGTAAAAAAAACACTAACAATTTTCGCGAGTTTCTTCAGGAATGTATTTTGAAGGATGATATTTGTCATAGACACCTGCATCAATTGTGTATCCCTTTAACATTATTGAACTGCCGATTGCATATCCGATTACGATATAATTTAATCAGAACTTATCAAAATTCTAAACAATTTTATACTGGTCGCGCGAGGAACAACTCTCCCCCATGCCTTCTGTCGAATAAGTATTCTTATAGGTACTTGTTCTTTTGTTTTGGTATCTGGAATATTATAAATTCACTCTACATGAGTTTTTGATTAGCCTCCGATTTTAGTTTTGTCTCCCGTGCGTCCGATAAGATTCCGACCAACAAAATTTAAAAATTCTGGTTCTGAATTCGTTTCCGATATAATCATTTACTTAACATCCCTATTAAGATCTACCCCAGTAGAAAAAGTATCCAAAGAATGTTCTTATTTTTTTTTCTACTCTGATGTTATTTTTCTCGTAAAAATTATGACATATACACCTACAACATCAAAAGGAACTCAATACATTAACTATGACTGTGCGGATTACTTTATTTTATATGTGTATTCGATTTCGTTCTCTTTTAATGATTGGATTTTATTGGGTATGTCTGATTAGATGCTCTGGATTAGTTAGATGTTAGATCCTTAAACACCAAGTCGAAATGGTGTAGGTAATCACCATCAACTCAGGAACACCAACTATCAGCAGTAAAATATATAATAGTGCACTTCACTCTAATATCTACATCTACACTAATACAATAAAGAGGTGAAGCTTGTTTGTATGTTTTTATTGTTTGTAGGATAATCTTTGTAAGTACCGGTCCGATTATTAAAATTTTTTCACAGATAGAAAGCTACTTTCCTGGGTGACACAGGCTATATTTTACGTGCGCGGGCGAAGCTGAGGGCAAAAGCTAGTCTAGTCTTATAAAAGCGGAAATGCGTGTGAGAATGTTTGTTAGAGCCATGGGGCTCTTTGGACCGGGACCGTGGTCCCAACTTCAACCTATAAAAATCGTAGGGGCCCAGCAGGTTCAAAGCCTACTAGGGCCAAGGATCTGTTTCTAAAAGTAAGGCTCGGGCCCGGTTTGCAAGGCAAAAAAGTAACGGGGTGGGCTTTTTAGTCAGTAAAAGTCTGACACTATCTTCTCATCGAAAAAAAAAAACTATTTTTTTATTTGTTTTGTATTTTGGGATCACAAGGATTAAAAAAACATTAAAGTATATTTATCAAAAAATTGTAGGTATTTGTTATGTTTATGGTCCCAAAATACTACTTAAAAAGTTATTATTTTTATAAGTAGGTGGAATTTTGGACCGCTGTCCAGGTCCAAGGAACTCCACGACCGTTGTTACACCTTCACGTTCAAACACCTAGTCCAATTTGGATAGCGCACTGGAATACAGTTTCCTAGTTTAATATTCCACAACCAGCACACAACCCCATCTAGTACCAAACTAAGCAGAGCTTGTGCTATCTGTACTAGATAACTAATAAACATACTTATTTATTTCTAAATCTAAATACATACATATTATTATACACCCAGACACAGAAGAAAATGATCGTGCTCATGATATAAATATTTATGTTATTTATCATCTGAGCTTACTACCACCACGAGCCTATAACGAGCCAAGGAATACGGTCGCTATGGCCGAAATCGGCTAGATGGCATCATCATCATTATCTTGGGTGGGAATCAAACCTACGACCTTCGGCATAGCAGTCAGGGCTCCTAACCACTACACCATCAGGCCAGTCAAAAAATCCTATAACTCAGAAAACTTAGAACATAGGATATTTTTTTATCCCAGGAGTAGGTACATTCCCTTGCGATAATTTTCTCCTTTCGCGCGGGCAAAGCCGCAGGTATAAGCTAGTCATTTCCATTTACGACACCTGTCTCAATAAACCCTACTGTAACTACTGTACCAAATTACATCACTAGTTCACTACCAACATTAAGCAGCACTATAACCCTTTCAAAGACAGTGAGCTCCATACTACCCTCGCATACGAAAACCCATCTACAATCGAACTTAACTAATCACATCTTCGCATTAACGCAGACAGCCCTCAGACCGCAGAGAGGGAGGGAGGAGGGAGGGGTGCCCTTTGAGTTAACACCTCACTGCTCGATTATACGAATGCGAGTTTATGCGAGTTATTCGACGGTGGTACAGACACGGTAATGACGGCCCGTAATGACGTGGGATTCGTAATGGTATTAGTCGCGTTTTTTTGGGTGTGTAATTTTTTTTTTGGCGTTTGAAGATTTGCCAACTTGAAAGTCTAAGGTTTCGGTTGCGGTGCAGTTGGTAAATTGAAATGTTGGCCTTTCTAAATGCTTAGTTATGAAACTCAGAGCTATATAATAAATCTCACAACTTTTAACACATCGCGATCTAGTCCTAAATTAAGCAGAACGAATGATCGTGTTCAACACACAAACAATAGGCTTGAGTAGGAATCAAACCCATGACCTCCGATATAGCAGTCCGGGCCACCAACCACTAGAACAGGCTTACTTACAGATTTCTTAGTCGTTTATGGTGAAGAAAAACCATGGCATTAGCAAGTGATTCGCCATTTGTATTTAACACTTTCACTACATTGATATTCGATGGGTGACCGGACAGAATGGAATAAAAATACGGAAAATAATGATTTTCGACATTCAATTTTACAACATGACAGGTCTGTTGGTCTAGTGGTTAGTGACCCTGACTGCTATGCCGGAGGTCGTGGGTTCGATTCCCACCCAGGACAAATTTTGTGTGATGAGCACGATCATTTGTTCTGTCTTTGTGTAATTATCTATAATATGTATGTATTTATTTAGAAATATATAAGTATGTTTATCAGTTGTCTAGTACCCATAACACAAGCTCTGCTTAGCTTGGGACCAGAGGGCGCTGTGTGATAGTTGTAAAATAGTATTGTGGAATATATTATTATTAACATGTCCTTCCAGTTCTATAAAAAAAAACAAAATACTCTTCCGTTCAAACGAGCTTCAATCTTTCCCTATACTTATCATGAATGAAATCACCAACCCAGCCAAACCTACTCCTAGACAAAAGCCTTCTCTCGATTGCACCACAGCACAACTCTCGACCCTCCTCAAGCATATCGCTAGCTATCACAATGTTTGTTGGTAATGGCGCAAATGACATTTGTGCAAACGTTCCTTTGCAGCGGACGGTAATGAGCAAGATTCTACTGATATAACCTCGGAGCCTAATGATATGACTTGTGTTATGGTTTTCATGTATTTTTAAATTGTAAGACATATTATAGGACCTATTTTTTTATGTGCAATGTACCGATACGTAACAGAGGTTCAAGTCTAGCGGTGCACATCTTCTGGCTGGATTGTTTTTTTTTTTTTGGTGGCTAAAATCATGCATTGACATCCCCCGCCCTTGGGCGGAGCGGGAGATAGTGTCAGACTCTTAGTGACTAAAAGACCCACCCCGTTCCTTCTAGCCTTCATACCGGGGCTCGAGCGCCCTTTCGGATAACCCTGGCCCCAGTAGGCTTCGACCCGGCTGGGTCCCTGCTGTGGCTGGATTGATGAAGTCTCTCATGTTTTTTTTTTTCTTATTGATATAAACTAGTGCGTGACTGCGATCCCACCTGATGGTAAGCAGTGATACAATCTCTGATCATGAGGCGCACTAGTTTATTAAGAGCCTATTCACTCTAGCCTTGAAGACATTCAAATTATAATCGGACGGACGAGAAGACCGCAGGTGGCAAATTGTTCCAGTCCTTCAACGTACGCGGTATAAACGACGAGGCAAAACGCTTAGTTCGAACCGTAGAGGTTTGAACAACGTATGGGTGGGATGGGTGGATCTATATTTGTGATCAAGGCTCCATAATAAATATTACACATGTAAAAGTCTGATTGTTTGTTTGAACATACATTTAAGTTTGAATGAAACTTCGTACACGGGGTAGGTCACATCGTTTGATACATGTGGAAATTTGTCACTGAAGCACTCGGTTCCATAACGTTTTCATGAACTCACGAGAGCTGTAGACAGTCGACAGCTCGTGCAAATTCCGCCTCGGTTGCAATGACAAACTTTCTTCACTTGTATCAAAATGTAGTATTATTCTAGGTACGCTTCCGTAGGAATATTTATAACTTTCATTCAGGTGAAGCCATTAACATTCGTCGTAGTCTATTATTCAAGCAATAGAACTACTTATTACTATATTTATTGATTTAAAAGATAGGATTTATTGACCTGGCTTTTATTACAATTACAGAAAGTATACTTTAATACGTAAATACTTAACGATAGATCAATCATTAATGTTGATTGAGAATGGAACTGCCACTTTCGATATGAATGTTTAATAGTGCTTCGTAATTAAGAACAAGTATTGATTGCATTGCGCCAGTTTTGAGACAATGACTTACCTGTTTTCCTAATATTAGCTATAGTGAAAAACTACATCATGTTTTGCATTTCTTAAGCACTAATAACTATAAGTGTTTAAGAGCAATTTCTTACTAAGTGACAGTACTTTTACATTGACGAACTGCCGCCCCAGATAAATATTGCAATTGTACGTTTATTATCGTACATTATTGATCTGTAGAGCAGTCGTGGCCGAGTGGTAATGGCTCCGATTTACAACTTATAGGTCGCGGGTTCAAACCCTACCAGGCATATTACTTTGTGTAATTTATTTCATTACCACTGCTCTCAAAACGGTGAAGGAAAACATCGTGAGGAAACTGGCATGTTCCAGAACCAAAAATTCGAAGACATTCACCAACCCGCACTGCGCCTACGTGGTAGACTACGGCCCATTCCCTTTCCTAAAGAGAAGGCCTGGGTTCCAGCGGTGGGAACATTAAAAAGACTGATGAAGATGATGATTGATCTGTATATGTTTGCTGATATCACCGACTCAGCTTCTAAATATCAAGTCATAACGTTGAATAAAAGAGTACTTTACCGTATCATTTCACTTAGTACTACCGTGTAGTAGAAAAATCGTTGAAAAGATTAAAGACCTGACGAGGAGTGGGAGTTCACCGTATTCGAGAAACATACGTTATAATGACGAGGAAATACAATCAATATATATCATCTAAAGTATCAACACAATCTGATCTTATTACTTCCTAACTGTAACCTCAAATTAATAATTGATGAACCAACTAAATCCTTAGAAACACATCATTACATGGCAAGCACCTGTCGTCATTCCCAGGCGACATAACACTCATTACCTCACTACGCAAGGGTCAAAATACCACTCATACGGGTCATCGCGGGAACAAATAGCCCAATGACGTTTTCAGGAATAATTCTAGATGTGATGTGTGCTTTAAAAATAAAAATAAAACGCTCCTAATTGATAACGTCTGATTCTATTGAATTATCTAATGATTGATAAGTAAACCACATCCTAGGAAATCCATCATTACATGGCGAGCACCTGTCGCCATTGCCAGATGCACTCGTTACCTCACTACAAGTGTTAAAAGACCGATCATTTGAGTCATCGCGGTAACAAATAGTCCGATGACGTTTTCATGTCATACAATGAGCTTTAAAAAAAAAACGCTCCAAGAATTGACACAATCTGATCCTTCTATGTACTTGTCGCCGATTTCTGCGAAGCAGTAATGCTCGCTAAGGAGGAGGTCGATCGCATCAGGCAACGGCGCTCTCGCCGCCGCCGGGATTCCGATCCCGATTTCCAGCCATCGTAGACGCGGGCTTGCGGACAGTGAGCAATGGGTAGCTCGCTGTCCGGCCGTCCGGTAACAGTCCGGACCAAACCCAAGTCGTCGACGGCGCGCGCTGTTCCCGCGCGCCTCAAGGAGTTGTCAGCAAACGCAGGGGCCCAGCCGGGTCGAAGCCTACTGGGGCCAGGGTTATCCGAAAGGGCGCTCGAGCCCCGGTATGAAGGCTTGAAGGAACGGGATGGGTTTTTTAGTCAGTAAGAGTCTGACACTATCTCCCGCTCCGCCCAAGAGCGGGGGTTGTCATAAGATGATTTTTCCCATCGAAAAAAAAAAAAATCCTTCTATGTACTTCGCATCTTTCCCTCAAAAAAACATCCGAATTGAGAACCTCCTCCTTTTTTAGAAGTCGGTTAATAATAATTATAATTGATAAAATAATAAACTAAATCTTTAGAAACACATCATTACATTACGAGCACCTGTCACCATTCTCACACGACAAAGCATCATTACTTCACTACGCAAGGGTTATTCGAGTCGCCGCAGTAGGGGGTTAACAAATAGCCTGATGACATTCTCATGTAATATGACGGTATTGTAGGATGTAGTTATTAGGATTTATTGGTGGGATATGGGGTAGATGTTAAGCTTGGTGTTTCAGAAGTTATGGTGTTCATTTTGTTCTGTTAGTGGGTAACAATAGGGATTTGCATACATAATAGGTTCATGATTTCTGTGTTTTTTGTTAGGACTTTAAAATGATGATGAATGACTTTAAATGGAACGCAACGTTGGGAAGCTTCGCACATAACGCGCCGAAGACCTGGTGAAAATTACGGGAATACGATGGAAGCGAGATACACAGACCGGTTATTGTGGTGACACTTGAATCCACTCCGGATTCTAGGTCTTTCGGCTGAAATGACGAGTGATGACTATGACTAAAATGATCTAGCAAAGCTCTAGGCACGAAAACACCAACTATTGCTTCGAATTTCTAGAATCAGGCTTACCTTTTTAGGCTCGTAAGCTCCAAAAAAACCTTGACACTACAGCCAAAACTTTAAGAGATTACTATGCTTTAAGAGTTTCATATTTTAGCAAAATAATCTAGGATCTGAGCCTCTATGCAAACTTAAATTATGTACTACTGCGATTCCTACCCATTTCATTACCTTATCACGATCCCGAATAAAATATTTAAGAATTAAATAGGTAGTCACTGTAACTACAGGTAGCAAATTCTTCTAAACACTTTAACCACAAGCTCTTATCAACCATCACACACAACCTAACCCCGCGGCAATCCAATCAATAATAAATATAGTCACATTAAAAAGAAAATGGCCGCCCACTCCGGCGCAGGTGACGGATCGCTTCCGACGCATGCGCTCGCGTGTCGGACTGTTGGCCAATCAATACGGAAATGTTGCCATACCTCTGATAAGATAGATACGACGCATTAGTTATGCGTAATTGGGAGGGTTAATTGAATTAAGATGTAGTTTCGGGTTATTTTGATTGATATGTAATATGTTGGTGTATTGGGCAATAGAGGAGGCACGAGTCACCATGAAAATTCTTGTGATGACAGGTTGAAGAAAACATTCGTCTAGTTGCTCGCAGAGCAGGTGGTCAATGAGGCCGAAAGGTTCTGAATGACGGTCAGTTACAGAAGACTCCTCTACTTGTCTCCCAAATGGCGAACCGATGACTGAGGAGGGTTGCAGGTATCCGGTGGATGCGAGACGCACATGGCTGATCATTGGGGCGGCAATTGAGAGTTCTATTTATTTAATGCAAGTGGACGTCTTTTGACTGAAATGGGGATGAGGATAGTGACATAACCGAGATTTGAATGGTTTAGAAACAAAAAAAAAAGTAATTAACAACAAAAAAACAATAACAACAGATCGTCGGCCGAATAACTAGACTCATTATTTAGATAGAACTGCAGTGCTAGAACACAACGCCGTCTAGTCCCAAGCTAAGCAGAGATTAGCTTGGGACAAGACGGCGTTGTGTGATGGTTGTGGAATATTATTATTATTACTATTTCCATCATTCTTTCTCTCTCGCCCGCCTTACATTTTGACACATCACGGTAAGTCCCCAGGACTTTTTATTACTATTGATAGGATCGCGTTTAGCCACTATCTCACCTGATGGCTGCCAGTCAATATCCTATTGCAGCGTCATAATTTAGATAATAACCATCTGGCCTGCCCACTTTGTATTAAGTGTGCGGTCCGGGTATCGACTGTAAACAATCTATTTAATTTGAATAATAACCACTGGGAACATAATCTAACTCACTAGTAATTACCAGCCAGGGTTGTCTCGCACTATCTGTGTTGAAAGCACGGTTTATCTTGAAATGTTTCTGTTGACTGTATTATCTTAGAGCGAATAGGTTAACTTGTAACGTGTCTAATCTTGTTGTATATTGCAGAATAATATGTAAAGATAATTTTAAACAAATATTAAAGCTGGAGACATTATTTACTCGTATTTTTGAGGGTTTTTTGGTGAGTAAAAATCATCCAGGTGACATCCCCACACTTGGGCGGAGCCGGAGATAGTGTCAGACTCTTACTGACTGAGAAACCCACCAAGTTCTTTCGTTGCCTTTCATACCGGGGCCGGCTGTCTTATCGGAGTCAGACCCCTGGCCTCAGTAGGCTTCGAACCTGCTTGGCAGTGGCACACAGTTGCTGATAACGCCTTAAGCTGATCGTAAGGGCCCAGCAGGGAATAATATGTAAAGATAATTTTAAACAAATATTCAATTTGGAGACATAATTTAATTTCAGTGAATTTCGTGGTCTTTAACCGTGCTGGTATCTTGTTCGTCGTTGAACCAGGTCTGGTGCTTACCGGAAGGCGACCTACCCATTGCTCGCTGTCCGCAATCTCCTTACGGTAATCGAGAATCGTTCTGCAACTCCCGTTTTCCAGTAATCAAGGAACATACATAAAAAAACCCAACGAATTGAGAACAGCCTCTTTTTTTAAGTGAGTTAAAAGCGACACTAATTTGATTTCCCACGACAGTATCGCCCATTCCTCATCTCCTTGCCATCCTTAATTACGGTGTCGATCGCGAACTTGATTACAACTTAATTGGCTGGCTGCGAATTCGGTCGCACCACAGAATAGATAGGTACAGAAGTCAATCTACATACAAAGCGCGCTCGAGCAACGCACACATAGACGCCGCTCAAGGATACGATATCTCGGCTCAATCGCCCCGTCGCACTCGTACAGTTCGGCGCAACGCGCTGACCCTAGCACGATCGCCGAGCGTAGGTATAAAAACCGGCCAAGTGCGAGTCGGACTCGCCCATGAAGGGTTCCGTAGCAGCAAGTAACATAATATAAAAGTTCTTGTAATGTGTTGTAACTTTGATCGATGTTTTAATAATAGTGTATTTTTTTCGATTTATGATGCATTAAAAAAAAACTACTTACTAGATTTCGTTCAAACCAATTTTCGTTGGTAGTTTTTATAGTAATGGACATCATATATTTTTTTTTAGTTTTATCATTCTCTTATTTTAGAAGTTAGAGGGGGGGGGGGGACACATTTTACCACTTTGGAAGTGTCTCTCGCGCAAACTATTCAGTTTAGAAAATAATGATATTAGAAACCTCAGTATGATTTTTGAAGACCTATCCATAGATACCCCCCCACACGCAAGGGTTTGATGAAAAAAAAAAATTTGAGATTCAGTTCTGTGTATGGGGACCCCAAAATTTATTGTTTTTTTTTTCTATTTTTGTGTGAAAATCTTAATGCGGTTCACAGAATACATCTACTTACAAAGTTTCAACAGTATAGCTCTTATAGTTTCGGAAAAAAGTGGCTGTGACATACGGACGGACAGACAGACAGACAGACAGACATGACGAATCTATAAGGGTTCCGTTTTTTGCCATTTGGCTACGGAACCCTAAAAAGTGAAGTTAAATCATGAGATTGACTTCTGTAGCTATCTATTCTGTGGTCGCACCGCTCTCGGTACACGGGCGACCGCGCGACTGCTAATGGCGACTAATCGCAGCGACCGGACACGTGCGTCACGCGCGCCCGCGGCGTTGCGATTAATTGAATTCGTGTAATTTGAGTCCGTGTATGAAACGTAATGCCTTGTTTGTTTATTGGTTGCAGATGATATAAATCGCTGCGATTAATTTGTGGTCGTCTGGTGGAGCCTTTAGTGGTTTTGTGGCGGTATTTAGTCGTATCGTCTTGATACTTGATTAAGTGTCTGGGGTTTACTTTACTCGCGTGAAATTAATATTAACGTCATTTTTATTATTTATTATCAAAAAATCCCATTGAACAAAATTATACGAGTACTTAGTTAATCATAAATGTTAGGTACCTTTTTCTATTCTTTTCTTTTTTTAAATGCATGTTACTACTAGGAATTATTTTTGTATCGTGGGTGCGGTCACAAACATGTAGGTAAATTCACAAACACGTAACATCCAGACACGGAACACCTATCTATAGCTTTACAAATATTTGCTCCGTGCGGGAATCGTACCGGCGACCCGCAGCGCAGTAACCAATAGCTCCATTACTGTGTCACCGTGCCGTACCTATATTTTGAACAATCATAAAAACCCACCTGTGTTGCCCTTTGCGTTTTAGGACGACAATAAACTTTTTCAGACACTCTTGAATCCTAGCAGGCATCGTCCCTACTGGACTCTTCAGTTTTCCTGTGCTGTTTTTGGTTGCGCGTGAAACACAACGCGCTGTTAACTCAGGGTTGGTCCTGAAGGACACATCTTCAGTCGACCTTTGCGTTTTAGGGCCACAGTAAACTCTGTCTAACATTTTTGGGTTTTAGCAGGTATCAGCTGAGGCCCTTCTGTGTTGATATCTCTTTGAAACGCGCGTGAAACAATGCGCCGTCGACTCTGAGTTGGTCTATACCAGACGGCCGGACGGTGAGCTACTCTTTGCTCGTGCTCTGAGGACCTGCGTCAGGCCGTAGCACGTAGAGAGGTATCACGGCGTCCTTATTTTCGACCATGCCGTCTCCTTGAAGATAAAACTTCGCCAATTTTGTCGTGCCCAAAATCTAAAAGCGTATATTAGGTATCGAAATGTGAATACAAAACGGTCTCTTTTAGTACCGAAACATATCGCTAGAGGGCGTGTACCACAGGACACAGGTAATTAGCAATAAATAACATGAACGTACCCAGATAATTAACTAACACGGACTAAATAAATATCAGTAATCGATAAACATATTTACTGCATAAACCTCGTGTATCAATACGTTCATAATTAACCGGTGCATATTCGTTTAATTTGTTTAAGTAAATAAATAAACTGCCGTAATTTATTTAATTTCTGTTAGTAATCACCGGAGCGAATGGACTCGTTCGTGAAATAATTACATGCTAGGGCTGCTGTCAGTCATAACAAGGTTTTCATATTTCGTATCGTATTTTATTTCGATATTTAAAAGAGAGTCCACTGAGGTCTATCAAGAATAAAATTGACAGGTATCCTGATATGCGCTTTGCGATTTTTAAGGGTTTGGTAACCCCGGGTCGGGTTACTGTAAACTCGTCACCGTTGATGTGCCAAATATTCGAAAATTCCACATAAAAAAATAAAAAAGCTTTTTATTGCAATTAAGTACAACTAATTCATAAAAAGAACATGACAAATAAAATCACTTAATTAAAACTATTATATACACAATAACTCTTACCTAAAATATGGCGTCAACAAATTCCTCCGCGTCGCTGTGTGTGTGAAAGTGTGCCCAAGAGACTGGCGGCATTGCCACGTTGTATGGCAATGCTTAATCGCTGACCGGAGTAAGAGCCAGCCCTTGGGTCACGCGAAGTGTAAACCAAAAAAATAAAAAATAAATAATTCAAACAGCGACGAGTTTACAATACCGCCCCGATTTATCCTTGATTGGGTAGCTTAATGTCTCGATATTCACCAACTTCCTTAGACTATTATTTTTCTATTTACTGACTCTGGTCTTCTTCCCAATTCCTTAGGAAGACATCTAAATTGTCCCGCCGTAATTAAAAGTCTGACACTCCCTCCGACTCCTTGGACAATTTCTAACTGCAAATAAAAAATGGGTAAAGTACAACCTTACCTCGAAGTAGACCAATCAATGGCCAAACATATTATAATAACCTGCCTCACTAGTTTGAAAAATTTGTTTTAAATTTTACTAATTCGCTCTCTATGTGAAGGACCCCAAACTCTAATAGTCCGTAACGACACGCAAGTGAGACGACCATTTCACCACAAGCAGAATCCTCCACTCCAAAGACTTCCTCTCATTCACGGTCCTACAAAATTTCCTGAAAACAGAGTATACCAACAAACAATGCCTGAAATATTACAAAATACTGAGAAAAGCCACAGAATGGCGCTGTGTTTTTACGGCGGACTCAATTAGGTGCGTTTACGAGATTTTTCAGTTTATTCCAGTGAGACCACACGCGCTCACTGCTGTAAACTGTAAAGCTATTTACATGTTTTACTGTTTCATTACTTCACGCTGTTTTTCAGGGAAGGCAGAGAAACTGGGCAGTAGGTTTTAATTAAGATTAGGAGATTCAGAGAAAGAGGAAGTCTAGGAAAAAATGTCACGACGTTATTAAAGAATCAAAGCAAATGCTTAGGTTGACAAAGATATGTGACAAAGTGCTTTTCCATAGCTTATTTATCATCATCATCATTTCAATAGACTGTTGGACATAGGTCTCCCCCAAGTGTCACCACAATGCACGATCCTGTGCGTCTCGCATCCATCGGATTCCCGCAACCTTCACCAGGTCATCGGAAAAAAAAATCGGAAAGGTTCTGGAGTGGCGACCACGTACTGGTAGACGCAGCGTCGGGAGGCCTCCTACAAGGCTTATTTATACAACATTATTTTTAAATACGAAACCTGAATATAGTTTGTTCAGTTGTAAAAACGGGAGACTTTAGCTCAGTTGTAAAAAAAAGCAAAATATTTAGTTTGAAAAAGAGAAAAAAACACAGTATTATTTTAGGCTTTAAAAGTAACGGTAAGTTTAAAATGTATTAGCAAAGGAATGATTAAAGATACATAAAACGACTGTCGGTGAAAAGTGTACTGAAACAGCCAAGCGTTAATTACAAGAGATAAATTGAATCGTTATTAGTATCTTACAAATTCATCCTGGCGTCGACAGTCGCTGGGCGATTCGCGGCTACCGTAGCTAAGGCGCGGGCTTGTGGACGACGACAATAGGCAATATGAGTGTGTAACTCTTTACCGAACCGACTCACTGTTCCGAAAGATTGGAAAGTCGTTAGTAATGTTTTAAGTATATCATTTGGAACAATTGAAATACTGTAACGTCTGTAACACTCTTTACTTTAAGGGTGAGCTGCACGATTTAACTATAACGATAACCAAACCATAACCAGCCGTGAAACGGCCTCCTATTGGTCAATTCAACGATTTGACAACTGTTAACGGCTTTGTTATCGTTATAGTTAAATGTTGCAGCTCACCCTAAGTGACCGGGTCTTATTAAAATTCTAATTAAAACGTAAGTAGTGTAAATATTATTAATGACTTGAACTTAAAACGTCTGTTTAAAATTATTCTTAAATCAAAATTAAATTAAATAAAACTGTTAGTGTATATGACGCGACGTAACAGATCACGATTTTTAACAGTCAGTGTCTGTACTTTTGAGCCATTGTTCCAAATTTTCCGTTTACATCTTTTGAGCCGATGTTTCAAATCTATATAAATAAAAATCAATGCCACTTTTCGTTGTAATTTTATAACTCAAGAACGGGCTCACCTATTCAAACTAAATGTCTAGGCTTTGCTCGGACTATTTAGTATATGGTTAATGTGAAGTTTGGTAGGGTAGAGTAGGGTAAAGTGCGGTAGAGTAGGGTAGAGTAGTGTAGAGTAGGGTAGAGTAGGGTAGAGCAGGATAGAGTAGAGTAGGATATAGTAGGGTGGAGTTAGGAAGAGCGGGAGCGAAGCCGCGCGGGCAAAAGCTATAAAACATATTACTGTTCCGGAACATTTCAGTGATTCAGATGCAAATAATTATTCCAACCGCAAAGATGACACACTCGCTCCGTCCAGTGAAGACCGAGCCCAAGTCGGCGACGGCGCGTAGTGTTTTAGTCAGGTGGGTTTTAGTCAGTTAAAGTTTGACACGCTCCTCTCGCTCCACTCTAAATCAGGAGAAGTCATTTCATATTTTCCCACCTCAAAAAATTTTTTTTCACTTTCAGAAGTTTTGGTACAGGTCACATACAGACTTTTATTCGCGTATAAATAAATAAAATAAATAAAATACCGGTTGTTTACGAAAAAATAAGACTAAGTGAAGTGTTCCTCTTAAAGAATAATGAAGCTAAGAGATTTTGTTTGTGTAATAAAACAAATCTTCCTCAGCACCGGCTTATAAAAACTTGAGAACTTATTATCAAGAAAGCTTTGGAAATATTCCGGGAAGAAGCCAGGATAACTTAGTTACTAACAACTAATCTCTTCTGAAGTTAGTGCTTGAAAAGCTTTTGGACTGTTCAAATTTTGACGTTTTCTTGTGAAACTTGCACAGTAACACAGTTTTAGATTGTAATTGCCAACAATACTGTGAAATAATTATTTTTAAAATTGATACTATATAAAATACACTAAGGAATAAATCAGGTTTCTATCGATATAAAAATTTTAGCAATCGGACAGGAGATTAGGTACCAGCAGGTATGTATGTTTGTAAGACAAACAAAAGAAAAAAACTTTATCTCTTTATAATATTAGTATAGAAGTGTAGATAAACTAGTGCTTGACTGCGATCCCACTTGATGGTAAGCAGTGATGCAATCGTTGATGGCGAGACGCACTAGTTTATTAAGAGCCTGTCTGAGAAGAGAAATGTCTTCAAAACATTTAAATTCTAACCGGACGGGAAGACCGCAGCAAGCAAATTGTTCCAGTCGATGAGGCGAAATACTTCATCCAGACCGTAGAGGTTTCAACAACATAAGGGTGGATACTCGCCGTACAATTGCCGAAACGGATCTTGAGCGCTCGGCGTCAGAGTGGGGATCGCTTTGCGCATTCCACACATTGGCGAGCCAATCGTCTTCATTGTTAGATACATGCAGCAACGCAGGGAATGAACCACGAGTGACGTCTATGACGCAATGGCGCGACGAGCCAATCACTGACACTCCCCGCCCCCGCGTCTCACTTCGCACCACTAATTAGACCGAATATTTGACTTCTGCACAACTTGAAGCTCAAGATCCGTGACGGCAATTGTACGTCAGGTTGTCCGATGGTAGAAAGGAGATGGCAGAATCAAGTCATGCAATCCCGCGCACAGAATGACAAGCGTGAAAATTTGTATACAGACCCTAACATAAATATCAGCTTTCTGATTTTATTGCCATGTAGATTATAGGTACAAATTTTGTTAGCCATAGGGTTGTCAAATTCGGGATAGGTACCTACGATACTTTTTTGTAGAATTTATATTGTGTTAACTGTGAGTAAGTAAGTAAGAGTAAGTAGATTTTTGGCAAATTAAATGTACCTATCCGTAAATTTTTATAATACTTCTTCCAAGTCGGGTTGACAAAGCTTGATTGGACTGAATGTATTTTTTATAACTTATTCATGATATTTCCTTGATGGTATTAATGATTGCTTGTTTCTGTATTTTTATATCTTTAACCTTTCAATCGTGGAAATTACAGACACAATAGCGTGCGCGAACGCCGCCGCGCCGGCGTGGGGTTTAATGAATTAAATATGAAAATGTGCCAACATAAGAAGCAGCAGATACTTCTAAAAACACATATAAGTAACCTCAAAGCTCTACCAATATCTTGTTTCTATTCTTCTTTGTTGTCAAAACTTTGTAAATCTTAGAAACCGCAACGCTTATGCTTATCGCCAAACCGTTATCGTGAGCGTTATAACAGAACACGTTATAACGTTATTCCCGAGATAATATTATTGCTTTTGTTATAGTCATGATACGCGAGAAATTAACTGTTCCCGTGGGTTCCATACAGCTATTGCTTACGATATCCTTATTGTTTCTTCTCCACGATATCGGAAAATTGGGTGTTCGAAGTTTGTGAATATAATTCGGTTTCATTTGCTATTGTTTTCGTTATTGTCACGGATTCGGGAAACAACTATTAACAATATCTTGGGACTTGAATCTGTGATATTGTTCGGTACAAAAGTTTTAATTGTTATAGGAGATCAAAGCAGAAAGTGTCGACAGTGGAATAATTCATTTTACGCGAGATTTTAGTTGGTATAATTTCTCCCTATCAAAGGTAACAATTTCTTTAATACTCAATTTAATATTCAAGTCAAAATATTTTATATACACATGAAGTCAGAAGGTAAATTTATGATATTATTAAGAGGTAATTTTCTTTTTGTTTGCAGTGTCTCTGAAAGTACTGGTCCGATTGCTAAAATTTTTCACTGATAGAAAGTTGCTGTATTCTTGAATAACATAGGCTATATTTTATGTAAGCAAACAAACCCACGAGCAAAAGTTAGTACCCGATAAATTAGTCATCGTGTAAAGAAGGTCATTAATATAAAGTAGAAAAAGAAAAGGGCCAAACATTGAGCCCAGAGGCACGCCCATTTTACCTAAATACCCCGAGGATGTCGGTCGCCTCATTAATGACTACTTTTTGCTATCTGAAAGATAATTAGGAAAAAAACAGGAGCAGCTTGTTCATGAATAGCATAGTTGTGTAATTAACAGATCGTGGTACATGGTCAAAGCAAACAAATGTTTTTGAAAGGTCATAAAATATGCAAATCGCATTCGTTTCAGTCACATTTCCAAATTAAAGGAGGCTGATAAGTTTCACTCCAGCATCAGTTGTTGATCTTTCTTTCCTGAAGCCAAACTGATGACTAAGAAAATGTAATTACAGGTTATTTCATAGGCTTGCGTGCAATTTAGCGTCACTTTTCTTGGGCTGGCCGACATTTGACTATTCAAAAGTGCCCGTAAATGGTCTATTTGAAATAAATGCTTTGATTTTTGATGTTTTTTTTTTTTGCTTAGGCTTATGTGGTAGTTGGAAGCACATATATTTGAAAGTTCGTACTACTTTACAAAGAATGTACTGCGCTGTCTAAATATTAAATGTGACTGTTAGGACAGGAGCAAATGTGTTAGTGATATAACTAAGAACCTTAAAGAAGATTGGTGTTTTTTATATCAAGACTTTCAAAATATATTTAATTGTACTAACAGAAACAGTTAATTAAATTTGGGTTTATTAATTTGAACTTTTTAACCAAAAATGCCTCATTTGATTCTTGGTATAATGTGCCAAAGTTATATTTTTACACGACCATTTTAATTACATTGTCATTAGAAATTAGAAAGTCATCTAGGTTTTTATTCAGACACTAACTTTCTATTTCCAAATCATTTAACGTGTACGTACACTTGAATGTACCCTCGGGCAAATACAGATACTCGTATGATAGTAACATCAAATGCATCATAAACAAAAAAGCATCAATACCTCATTTCATTGAAGCATAGCGATCATATCGATATTAAAATGCATTAAAGCTGTACTATCTCTCATCTCTTTCTAACATGACTGATATCCAATATTTCTATCTCTTTCTCAAAAGCTGCAGTACAACTGGGAATTCCAACACTTTCTCCATTGACCTCCGCGCCGTCGGTCATTTGTCAAGACGTCTAGATACCCGTGTCTCTATTAAGGCGTATTGTGAGGATACCAGTTTTATTGCGGGTAAACGGTTGTAATATAAACATCTAATGATATTAGTCACGGCTTGTTAGCTTATTGATACACGGGATTATAAGAAGAAATTAATTTTGAAGTAACGGAAGATTTTTTTGATCTTCTGTATTAAGTTGTCATGACCAAATCAGCTTTTAACTTACACCAGCGGTTCTCAAACTTTTTTATCATCGGAACGCTATTGGAAGGCAAAATATTTGACGAAACCCTTAAAAATGGCTTACGGGTAATGGTTACTTTGAATGAATTATCATTACAGTTAAATCTAAAACGAGGTATTACACGACTTTTTATTTTGTAACAATTAAACAAAAATTTAAATAATGAGGAAAAAAATCTAAAGACACCTGAGGGCCCTACCACAACCTCATCTATCGTTCCATTTGACGACCTAAATTGAACTGCTAAGGAGATGGTATTTTTTACTTTCTTCCACATTATAACTAGTATTCACACGGAAACCGGGAAAAAGGCTAGGGTTCTCTTACAATATATTTAGGTAGTAAGTTTTATTTCGTTTTATAATAAATTATCGAGAAAACGTCCATTTCGAGGACACGTGCCATTAAAAAAATGCAAAATTATCAAAAGAAAGCCTATTCATTTTGTATACTATGTGCAAAATCTTTCACTGATTCCTATCTACCTAACCACTGAATGCCATAGTTCACTTTTCCTGTTAGATAGGCCATGCCGCCGGAAATAGTCAAAACACAAAGGCTTGCAATCGTGATACAACAAAAATATATATTTAGGATAATCTTATCGCCTCGCCTCTTGTTGCTGAAGGCGTATTGATGTTATCATTCTGCTGTACTTTACAACGAATAGAAAACAACAAGGTCATCTCTCTTACTAGCTTAGAGTAATGTTTTCAACATTTACGGAATTTTATAAGTGGTAAGTTCTTGATGAATTGTGTAAAAACGACTTACCATGGCTCTGGACGCCCTTCGTAGACGGCGTGTAGTGTTCTACGCGCGTCTCAAGATGTCGGCAACAGCAGGGGCCCAGCAGGGTCGGGGCCAGAGTTATCCGAAAGAGATCCCCGGGGCCCTGGAACAATAGCAGAGAAGGAACAGGAGTAGGTTTTTAGTCAGTAAAAGTCTGATACGCCCTCCTGCTCTCTGCCTAAGGGCGGGAGATGTCATTTAGGTAGATGATTTTGCCACCTAAAAAAAAATGGACTCAGGACCCCAACTGAAGGAACACTGTGTGTTTTAATTAGTATAAGTCTGATCCTCTCTCTTGTCTTTACCCAGAGCAGGAAAAATCATTTAATGATTTCCCTCTCAAAAGAAGTGGCAGTGTGTTTTCAATGAAAAACATTTTTTCATTAAATACAAGCTTTTATCACGCGCTCTATAGTTCTCATCAAGACCATTTCAAAGAGCTCAAACCCGATGGAGTTTCTTGAACTAGCTTTTGTCCACGGCTTCGCCCGCGCACATGAAATATAACCTTTAATTCTCAGAAATAAAGCTGCGTTCTCTTGGTGAAAAAATTTTAGCAATCGGACCAGTACTTTCAGAGATTACCTCCTACAAACAAAAAAAAAAACAAATAATAAAATAAAAACAAACTTTACCTCTTTATAATATTAGTGTAGATATAGATTTTCCACTTAAAAACAAAAGGTACTTCAAAAAAAAAAAATATTTCACACACCCCTACATAGGCATAAACTAGTTTTCATTGGGTAGTAACTGAATTCGATCGATTTGACAAGTAGCTGCCGCTAATTTCCGTTCAATTTCTACTTCCGCTAATATATTAAGAATTAAGTGCGCCAATTAACTTTTGCATGTAATATGCAGCAGTGAAAGCTACACAGACGAGCTCAAATGAATTAGACAAGTGTTTTTATTAAATGATACATACTTTCATATAGGCTAGATTCAAATAATTAGCATCTATCAAAGTTTAATCAAGTTTCGGGCCAATGATGTAAAAAAGAATGTCATAGAAAGTTGCAGTATTTAGCTTTATAAAAAATAAGAATAAGAATAATGTTTATTGTTCATTGTTACAAAATGCATCTCTATTATTTATTATTATTACTACCATGTATGGTCCCACTGCATTCCACCATCACGATTCTTCGCTTCCTCTTTCCGATTCTCAAAGAAGACGCCCAGGTGGTCCCACCTTCTCTTTTGTGGTCTGCCACGGCTCCGTGTCGCTGTGACTGGGCACCAATCCTGTGTTGTTCGGGCACACATCTCACAGACATGTCCCATATGTAAGCAGGGCAGCTTTTTGAGCATGTTTATGATTTTTGAAACATACCGCTACAATCATCAAGTAGCTGCAATTTTCAGGACACGAACACTGTTGTTTTTTATTTCTGTGTACACTGTAAATTAAAATAAGCGAATAGAAGTAGAATAATGCCTATCAGCATCTACAAGGTTTTTGATTGTTCGAAAGAATCTTCGCGGTCCTGGAACGCAAAGGAAAACTGACGGAACAGGACTTTTAGTCAGAAAAAGTCTGATACTCACTTTTGCTTCACCCAGGGCGCGAGAAGTTATTTAAAGACTATTCATTAAAAAAAAAACTTAGTTTTGTATCTACATATCTAATTCAGACAATTGATTGAAACCCTATTAAATGATATTTAGTGGTTTATTATCCACTATCAAAACTATTATTTTGTTCTATAAAATTAAATAATTGAAAACTAAAAAAATAATAAATATTTTTTACGCCAGCGTCAGCCCTAGCGATCAGAAAGATCGATCAACCACGAAAAGCCGAATCAGCTCAGCGCAATCAATTGAAACAATTTGAGCATTAAATACGGCAGCACGCCGCCACGGTACGCGAGTACGCCAGTACGCGCGTATCGGTACGCCGCAACCGCCGTGATTGATAACAGTACGCCGTACCAAACGGAATATCAATTGTATTCAAATCAATGTTGTGTTAGCATGGGGTTGCTATTGATGAGATGTTATTGGGATAAAAATATGCATTTTGAGCCTTATTTTGTACGTGATCTTATGCTATATTTTCATCAGAGCTGTGTGATAAACAAGCTTACTGACTTCACTAAAACACAAAACCTCCAAAATCACATGCTAACTAACCAACTCGTCTGAATTACGTCTTTCAGTAACTACCTAATAATTTAAGTGTATTAGGCTAGGGTGAATAGTTAGTAATAAACTAGTGCGCGTCGACGTCAATGATTGTATCATTGCTTACCTTCTGGTGAGCCGCAGTCAAGCACTAGTTTACGTCAATTTACAAAAATACTAGCATTGCTCATAATAGCGTCTGTGAGAAAATCTTTATTAGTTTTCTTCTCAACTAAAAAGAAAATAGTTTTGTAAACTTGAGTCAATTCGAGACTAATAAATACTGCGATAGACGTGTCTCGGACGTCGTGGGCGTTTGTGTTTATCCATAATCTGCAGTCTTCAACAATTTTCCCACGACTGCTCAATTCATCTTCAATTCTGATGCAAAACAATAAAATTTTCAATTTTCTCCCATACGCAGAGACAAGCTGGGTAAATTGAAAACCTTTTACGGCGCTATGAATGTGTTTACGATGTTACCATCCCGTTTCCGTTACTGTTCCCACTCCGTGTCGGACGCGTCCCGTTACGCCTAAACCATACGCATTGAGGAATGGACTGACTGTTCCATGGTCGAACATGATCAATAAAATATGAGAAAGACATAATAATCATGCGGCTAGGACCCTATCTATAAAAGGAGATATTGACTGGCTGGCTTAACAACGCACTACACGACTAGGGCCGTGAAATTTTGCATAATCTATCCTTAATAACATAAGCGAGCACTAAGAGAGAATTTTCTAAAATTCTATACCGAAAAAGACGAAGCGGGGTCCAAAATTTGTACAGAGAAACCTATTATAACGCGGGAGAAGTCGAAAAAACAAAATATATTATGATCACCGGTATTCACTTGATTATATTGAATAAAGGGGCACCTGTAGGTAGTGGTTTTTTTTGAGAATTTTGATTTGAACCACGGCACAACGGGCAGGCATTGGACGCACAGTTGCATCGTCTCTTTCCAATGACTAGTCAATTCCGTGCTGGTATATTCAGTCAGTCCATTCCTCTACGTTTATAGTCTGAACGGACGCTGTGCCAAGCATTATTTTCTGATTTTGTTGCGCTTTAGTATGATGAAGCCTTAATGAGTACCTTTGTGTTCCTAATTGTATTGCTTTTAGAAATAAGTGGTTATGTTCAGTCAGTTCTGTTTGTTTTGAGAGCTGTTTAATGTTCTAGCCACTTGTAATAGATTAGTTTCTTTAGCAGCTAATAACACTAAACTTAATTGCCTTGTGGAGCGAGATAGTTTAACTATCAGTGCCGGTTTGCATATGAATTCTTTCACAGCTTTTTCAGGCGCAGGTGAACTGTAGTTGAAAATATATTGAAATTATAAAATGAGTATAGAATATTGGTTTCCTAGCTTCAACCGGTAGCTTCGCTCTCGTTATAGTCTAACATTGTTCCAAGGAACATACTCCCGGGATAAGCCTATGTGTTCCGAGACATGGTCTACTCGTGTACCAAGCCATTCGAACATGAAGAAATAGCAGGGATACTTACTCACAAACTGTTGTCCTTATAGAGGAACCACTTTCTTTGTGGAAAATCATTAAATTACAAACTCCTGTTTTGGGGGGAACGAGAGGGAGTGTCAAAATTTTACTGATTATAACCCACCTGTATTCCTACAATTGCCTTTTGGGTTCTAGGGCCGCGTTAAGTGTTTCAAACTACCCCGCAACCCCTAGCTGGCATTCATTGGTGATCCGAAAGGGAACCCCAGGATCCTGGAAAGGAAAGGCAAGGAAGGAATATAGAAGTGGGTCTCACACGCCCTCCCGCATGTTTTCCCACTTAAAAAAAAGCCCTAGCTGGCAACGAACCTTGTAGGCCTTGTCCACTCCCTTACGCTTTTCGCCATCACCTTCGCTCGCATTACTGCTTCGCAGACGGAGGTGCCTACTTCCCATTCCCTCTAGTTCTATACCACTGAACCAGGGACGAAAAAGGAAATGGTCTGCATAATTAGTCTGTCCTGCTGGGTCGTGGGTTCGACTCCCACCCTGGACAAATGTTTGTGTGGTGAGCACGATCATTTGATGTACTTATTTAAAAATATGTGTATATAAGTTTATCAGTTGTCTAGTACTCATAACAAGATCTGCTTAGTTTGAGACTAGATGGAATTGTGTGATAGTTGTGGAATATTATTTTTATTTCATATATTCATTTACATTAAATATTTTTAATTAACATCTTAAAATATTTTTAACGTACAAATTTAAAAATAAAATAAAAAATTGTCCACCGTTGTCTAGAACAATTGGGTCAAAGCTACCGGTGGTTAGGGTTCCAGAGACAGGAACCTCCTGACAATGCGAGCTGTCTCGAGGAGTACTGGCTTCTGTATCAGGCCCTTGATCCAACCGCGCAACGACAGCTTCGATAGGTCGTCGTCGAAGCTTTTGGCTATAAGCCCATTGGCGGGCACGACAATCGGCACGATGATAGCCTAGTCCACATTATTATTATTATTTCTTCCTTTAAAATCATCGATACAATTCCGTGTATCACCTACTCACCAGATGCATTTTCCTTGCATCTCCCACAAGTAAGTCACAGACGTACAGGCGAGCACTAAATCTATTTAAAGCTTTCCCGCGCGCCTGTACTTTACGACCTCGTAACGTCGCGCGTTCACCTGCCCGCCCGCGTACACTCGCGCACACAAATGCCTCCTCCTTTTTTGGGGGAAATGTGTTTAGGTATTAATTGTTGCGGGATTTATTTTCGTGATAACTTTTGATGATGATTCTTGATTTTGCTAAGCAAGTATAAGGTCGATAAGCGTCTATTAGATTGTCCGAAAGAGTTTTTGTGGTCTTAAAACGCCAGTAAAAAAGTATCAGTAAATAAGTACAAAATATAGGGCCACATAATGTGGCGACACTTATGGGGAGGCCTTATGTCCAGATTTGTATGACTTTTCTTAATTTGTTTCTTATTCTGAATGTCAAAAGAAAGTCTCTTGCTCCACCAGCGCGGAACACTTTCTTGAGATCATCAAATAACTCGAAAAAAAGGAATGACTAGTTACTTTATAATGTTTTTGGAGTACTTTTATTTGTCTATGTTTTACTACGTTTTACTAACTGTGCCAAAATATTGAAGGTGTTAATCTAAATAATAAGTCCTATTTTTTATACAGCAATGAGTAAATTATACAGCTTGATAAAAATCTCAACATCTTCGCCTTCAACTTTCCCAATATAAATTCATCAATCGTAAGCTCATCTCACTGTTTAGACAATTTGCAATGACTGCACTACACACAAGTCTAACACCTAGTTCTGTGTCACTTAAATCAAATTCAAATCCAACCTCCAAACCGCACTGACTTCAAAGCTCATAACTCATAACTAACAAAGCTGCGGCCCGCGATAGCATCAAACGTCGATTATCGCCGTAATCAGCGCTCTGCATAATGAAATTATCGCGTTAGCACTTGTGCGCGCGACTGTACGTTAGCACCTTGCCCACGCGCTGAACGCCGCCGACAAATAAACACTAGTGCGCGCTGGGAGGTGGGTTTACAGTGATAGCGATTAGCGGGGGATACATCCTGAAAAGCTGATGCCTACAGCCTATCCAGAGCCATATTTGGGAATATCATGACTCTTCTTCTCGTTTTTCTTATTGAGTAATTTTTAAATCTCAATATAATTTAATAAAACTCATTTTAATCCAGATCGATTTTACCTACCTCCTACAATGGCCATCGGTCCACCGATGGCCTGGTAAGTATTGCAGGAATCCGATGGATGTGAGACGCACACCGTTCATTGTGGCGACACTTGGGGAGGCCTATGTCCAACTGTGGACGTATTTCGGCTGAAATGATGATAATGAGTCAATTTTAGACGTTACATAGGTACCTAGTTCTTGTGTTATAGTTCAATACTAAAAAAAATTTAGGGAAATTCTTTTGTTTATAGGGAATATTCGCATCGTAGCCGCAATCTGCCAAAAACACGTTTAATTTGACAAGTTATTGACATTGATTGAGACTGAGATAACATTGTGACTTGAATTTCATCATAAAAGAATTATTTGACCTAATTACTTATACGTTAAAGTAGCGCTGACTGAATTGCAAAACTAGCAGCTTGCCAAAAAAAAAAAATACAAAAATGGCTTCCCAAATGGGTCTGAATTATTTTGACGAATGCCTGCCAGTATTAGACATGTTGTGTCATTTCTTTTTTTAAACAAAGAAGGTTTACGTAGAATTTAAATAAAATACACAGATAGGCTTTACATATTTTTATGTAATAAACTGGATCGTGAGGTTGATGAGGATAAACGGTCCAATTTTTTAATACGAGTATGTACTATATATTATTATAAAGAGATATTTTTGTATAATAAAATTAAAAACTACTGGACCGATTTTATGCCGAGTTTGTCACTGAGTAATAGAAGCATGTATTAATGTAATATTGCCTACACATTCGGGCAGACGAAGCTACATGAAGAAACAGTCCAGGATCACAGATATGTCAAAAAGTATCCAGCATATAAATTCTCCATCGTTCGTTACTTTCATTTAACACAACCAGTCTCAATGAATTTGATCCAAACCCAAGTTCCGCTCTGTCACTGCGACCCCACTAGTGTTGTACCATGTCGGACGCCACGCTCCGAATACTAACGGTGTCCGAAGCACACAGGAACACGGCCCTATCGCGTTACACCGACAATCGCCTACATCACACATCTAGCTTCTCCTACGAGAGTGATACATCGACAACTCTTGCGCAGCTTCCTTGAGCAATAACTAGTGTAGTTCGTTGATCTACATGGCGATTGGGATAAAGATTGGAGATCGAAATGATACACAGTGTTTTTGGTTAGTTGAAACAGTACATTTTGATATAAGTGAAGAAAGTTTGTTATTGCGATCGAGGCGGAACCCGCAAGAGCCGTAAGCGAGTGTGTTATGGAGTCGAAGGCTGCAGTAACAATTTTTTAAATTTAATTGAAATTTATACACCGTTATATTTTAATCGTTTTAATCCCGTGGAGGGTCGATCCGGTGCATGAAACACTATAGATTTGTAAAGATAAAATAAAAAAATAATGTACCTTTTTTTCAAAATTCGTATTAATTTACGCATGTACGAAATTTAACGGTGTATATCTAGTGTTAGTAACAATTATGTTAGTAACACATCAAAATGATCATTGGTTCAGCTGAGATACTAGAGCAACGATTTACAACACATGTGTTAGGCATGTGGAAGAGAGAGGGAGACTAAAGAAAAGATGGATGTATATATGAAGAGTCATACGAAAGAAAATGGATTTAGTGACAGCGGGTGACAGGACAGAATAGAAGTAAATATGTGTTGTGCCGACTCCAAATAACACGGGTAGAAACATGGCAGGAAGATGATGATGATGATGAATCCGGCCTGTCAGCAATCATGCCCAGCACCCCTAGCCAAGTTTCTAATCTGCGATAGTTAACGCTTGTAGAAAGCTTCAAATGTACGGGAATGACGTCGTCTCAACGCTCAGTCACGTGGTCAGAACAAAAGAATTTGCGGCAAGGTCAACTCGAAGCGTTCGACGCAAGCGAAACGGTTGTAACTTGGCTAGGGGGGCAGGATGTTGCTCGAACAGGCCTTACAGCCCTTCGCACCAAGGACGCACATCTTTTCCTATCCTCAAGTAGTTTATAAGATAGTTACCGTTACAATAATTTAAAGCTAATTACCACCGGCCTATCCTTATACCCTCGAATAGCTTATTACCGTAATATCAGGTTATTACAACAGCTTGTGTTATGAGCCCAGCCGTGATTACAGCTCGGTGGAACAATTGGCCGTAGTTCAAGTTTCTGGCCTCGTAATCATGTAGGCTTTGATTGAAACATTGTTGTGGGCACTTAACAGGCTGATTCAATGGGTGTGAATTTTTAAACGGTCATGGATATTTTTGTTTATTTTTTGATGATTTTTTGCTTTTTTAAGTTTCCGTTTATAGAGAGCAGTGGTGGCCGAGTGGTAACGGCCACGACTTACGAGTTGTAGGTCGCGGGTTTGAAGCTAGCCAGGCGCATTACTTTCTGTAATTTATTCCATCACCACTGCTCTCAAAACGGTGAAGAAAAACATCGTGAGGAAACCGGCATGTCCTAGAACCAAAAATTCGAAGACATGTGACATTCACCAACACGCACTGGGGCCGCGTGGTGGATTACGGCCCATTCCCTCTCCTAGAGAGGAGGCCTGAGTCCCAGCAGTGGGAACATAAAAAGGCTGGTGATGTGATGATGATGTGAAGGTTCCGTACCCAAAGGGTAAAAATGGGACCCTATTATTAAGACTTCGCTGTCTGTCCGTCTGTCTGTTGCCAGGCTGTATCTCAAGAACTAAAGAATTTTCACGAATTATGTATTTCTTTTGCCGCAATAACAACAATACCTACTAAATTACACGCTATACCAATAAATATTTAAGGGGAGCTCTCATACAACAAACGCGATTTTTTTGCCGAATTTTCCTAAGGACGCGACGGTACGGAACCCTTTATGCGGGAGTCCAACACGCTCTTGACCAGTTTTTTATTATTAATAGACTTACGTTTGACCACCATCTCACCTAATGGCAAGCCATAATGTGGCCGACGATAGAGTACGCTTGCCTAGAATTAACCTATTCACTTGTGTCTTTAAAGATTTCCCACATGAAAAAAAAAAACAGGCAATAGAAATATTATTCTTCTTTCAAGTGAATCCAAATACTAATAAACTGCACCCTTCCAATACTCAATTCTCCTGTCCCGTGTGGACTTAACCCCGGGGCACACAGTGGTAAAACACACATAATTTACCTCTGTCTGTCTGTCTGTGCCCCCTGTGCCCTGTGTACACACAGCCTAACGAAGCCGTGACTCGATTACCGAACAGTGAGCACCTTAATCCCGTTACCTTTTGATTTACCAAAGAAAAAAGATTTTTTTAAATTTGGCATGTAGTGAGGATTCGTATGTAAATACTACGCAGTTTTCTTAAGAGGGTCCCTTCCTGGTCCGTCTATCGACAACGTGAGCAAGGTCGAAAAGACTGTTGTTTCATCCAACATTGCGTTGGATCGTTTAATAAAGAGACAACATGAAAAAAGAGAGCGTCTGAACCCTCCGTTGTTCGATTACTTCAGTTGCGCACTCGAATGTTTCATACAACTTACTCCAAGAAATACGTGTTTTTTTATAAAACCTGAAAAGTGTACGTCATTCAGAATCTTTATGTGCGCAAAGGTTCTATATTTTTTACTTTTTTAATTTAGAGTAAATTATGAAGGGCTAAAGTTCACGTAAAACTTGTGCTAATATCACATTTTCAAAGGTCTTTATTGGAATTAGTTTTACAAAAAATGTTTTGTTTTGAATAGATCTAGATCCTAACAACAAAGTTCCTTGTCCTAAAGTCCTCTCTCTCTCTCTGGCCTGAGTACCAACAGTGGAGACATTAAAAAAGGCTGAATATGGTTGTTAACCACAATACATCTTTTTCTAAAATATGTAGAGAACGATGTGTAATAACGTTATAATCACGTAAGAGCAGTTGTATGGGAAGTATCACGGGTAGGGCACTCTTAAAAACAGGACGTGATGGTAAGGGTAGATATTAATGTCGACTAAAACAACACAAAATAATCTAAACTGTTTTCTTTTAATTCCAGGTAACTGCACTACCAGCAATGATTGATCACGTCGTACCTGCTATCAACCTGACAGTAAGAGATAAAATTTTTCAGGTTTAACAAAAATATTCTTCATTAAATAATTTCAATTTAAGGAATAATTTTGGCCGTTTGATATATTTTCCAGAGAAAAGTTGTCAAAACGATATATTTATTTATTTAAACTTTATGTGCAGTAGCGATACAGTCAACAAAGGAGATAAGTAATCAGGGTCGTCAGATATAGTTTGTGTTTTATTATAGATGGACCAGTACTTTCAGGGATTACCTCCTACAAACAAAAAAAACCATAAAAAAACTCAATCTTTACCTTAATGATAATGTAGATATTAGTGTAGATAAGTGTAGATAAACCACTCAATAATAAAGTTACTTGTCTTCTTTCAAGCCTGGTTACTTGTCTCTTTTGTTGACTGTACATAGGCGGATTTAAGCATTCTCTACTATTCAAACTATGATTAAAAAAAAAAAAAATCACTGTGGTAGGTGTGCAACAAGAAATAAATAATTAAATTAAAAATTAACTAACTATATTAAAATCTGCTTATAGAGGTCAGTGCCACTTTTAAGGAAGTGGAACGGCGAAAAAGCTAAAACAACTAGTTATTAAAATAAAACTAGTGTATTAGAATTTGCCTAACTAAAATACAATCATGGATTGAATAAAAAATTAAGCTAGTAATTTATTTACTTAGTGGTCCTTAGTCGTATTTAGCAATATGGCAATATTGCTGGCAATATTGCCACCAATATTCATACTTCGGGCAATATTGCCACCAATATTCATACTTCGGGCAATATTGCCACTTCACGGCTATATTGCCGACAACGCCACATCTCTAGTCGTATTCGACCTAGAGATGGTCGCTACATTCATGAAAGTACCTATTTTCTCTAAGCTTTAGGTAATCTAGTAGATGATATTTTATGATGCAAAATTAAAATTATCGAACGTTTTATGCGATTTGCGGTTCAGTAAGTAATAATATGTATATCGAATAGTAAATAACATATAGATATTTGCGATAATGATATGTATATAATATAAACATATCATTATCGCAAATACCTATATGTCTAAATACCTAAATATTATATATTCACACAATTATACTCATTAAAACCATTTGTATAACTTTTAGAAGATTGTCTTACTTATAGAAGAGCTAAAATGTGCAATTTAATTAAAGGTTTACCTTGTCTCTAAATTGGATACTTGTGATAATAGTTTTGGTGAGCATAGTTGTGTATATGTCATGGCCAGATCACAGAAATTGACCAAAACTGTAACGTTTAAAACGTTCTGGCCGGTTTTACTTAGCCAAATCATGAAGTGATAAACACAAAAACAATTTTTGGTATCATATTAACCTATAATTTTTTTAAATGATATAAACTAGTGCTTGACTGCAATCCCACCTACAATCATTAATGGGGGGTCGCACTAGTTTATTAAGAGGCTATTCACTCTGAGCTGTAAAAAACTCTAGATTTTTTAATTTGGCGAACTACCCTGTTGTTTTAGGTGGGAAATCATCCAATGATATCTCCCACCCTTGGGTGGAGCGAGAGGGCGTCTGACTTTTACTGACTAAAACCCTCCCCCTAGGCTCCTTCGTTGCTTTGCAGTCCAGGGCCGGGTTTTCCTTTAAGAAACGAACCCATTAGCGCACCAACTTGGAACATTTACCGTAAAAAAAAAACTATTTATTCAGGCACTACACAATAAAAATATTGATCACTCAATATTCGTTTACAAATAACATTCATAAATCCCATAAGTCATAACGTCAATTATTGACTGTACACCGCAGTGGCCTCGGGTGCTTGATGGATTTAATATCGACTGCTCGTAGTGAGGGTAGTTTCGTAAAAATACGGAGGGAGCCTCAGGGTAGGTAGTGGTTTGGAGTTCAGGGGATTATGCCGCACCGTTAACTGTGATCGGATGAAGATATGTGGGTAATGATGGAATGTTTTTGTGAGGGCTAACCGTAGCATCGTAAAATAGAATATATTGTAAGTATATAATAGTCATACCTACACCATAATTGCAGTTCCATTTCCCTCTTATTATCAAATTTTTGCTATTTCTGTATACTGACATAAATACTACAAATTTTATTTACAAAAAAATACATACAAACGTATACAAAAAACACTTAAATACATAACTATAATAAATACTAAAACAAAATTTAATGAAAACCCTAAACTAATTATAGCTTACTAAAAACCTCCTATTACTTAAACCTATTTAATACTTTAAAATTCATCTGGCTACATTACAGTTTTTTTTTTGTTTTGAGAAATCATCAATGTCTTTTTAAGATGAAGAGATAGGGGACTTTTTAAAACCCACCTAAGTACGTCACAACAAAACAGAAATCTAACTTTCGAAAATGCTCGTGATTTTCCAATCTTGTAGTTTAAATTAAGTTTATTCTTAACCCAATAGGCACTAGTAGCTTTGGATAAGAAATAAAATCATCGGAATTAGAATAGCATCCAGCTTAGGCCCCTCACTCACGGCGACTTATTGTAACGATACTGTCGCGCGTTTCCAGCGCGACTCCATCGCTACAACGCGCGTTAGTCGCATTTGCAAGCGCTATAGAAAAGATGCCAACGTGCTACAGCATCGCGACTGTATCGATGCGAACGCGCTACACATCGCTACACAAAGTCGCCGTGATGTTAAAGAAAAGTAACTATAACATTTTTACAATGTTTGTTTTCACCGGTTATACAACTTACGCGTAATAACATACTAATACATAAAAATACACCACAAATGTAAACAGTAGCATAATTACGATACTTGAAAATAATCGTTTAAAACACTCATGTTTATTTTTCTTCCTCGTTTCCAAACCTATAATAATTAAACGAAACGTAACGTTTTTAAAGCAAACTCAAAGCATTGGGTTTAAAAAAACATCGAATAACATGATTCCAAGGAATTGGAAATGTGGATATGAATGTAATGATATTTGCTCTGTCTGTGTGAGTGGTGCAAGTGAGAGGCTTTTGGCGAACAAGTGAACCGTTTCTGTTAGTATCATCTTTTTTATCATAAAGCAGGCAACATAGTTTATTCATAACAGCTTTCTAACGGTGAAAACATTTTTGCAATCGGACCAATACTTTCAGAGATTACCTCCTACAAACAAAAGAACATAAAAACAAACTTTACCTCTTTATAATATGAGTATAGATTAGAGATACTTTCTATTCATAGCACAAATTTAGAAATCCTGTTTGGCATTGTGTATTCTAAATTGACAATTAAAACAGCAAAAAAATGTATGAGTTGCAATGGAATTTGAACTTTTCTCTCTAACAGAGCTGGCAAATTCTGTTTGACACGGTGTGGCAGAGTTGTTTATCTAGAATTCTAAATTCAAACAGCATTTTTACTAAAATGTGAAAAATTAACATGGTGTGGAAAATGGGATATTAGATAATTGTAGACCACTCTCCTATAAAAGGGAAGTTGTGAAAGCTATTTTTTGTTTGGCAAAATCAAAGGATATGAATTCTGGAACTTTTAATTTATATATTCAATGACCCTCTAAAATATCTGTAACTTATTTCACACCGTCTTTCCGTCTCGTTTGATATCATATCAACACTTAAAGCGCATCAGTTGACATGACGCACGCTCTCGCTCGTCGCTCATCACTTCAGCATCATCGCTTAGTTAATTTCTGTTTGGGAGTTCCCCTTTGATGTGCGGAGGTTGCATATTAAATTCTCTTAGTCGACGGACCCCGATCAAAGAGCTTAATTATTTTAATGCGAATTGCACACGCGATTTCGACAGAATTCGTATATTTTCGACGCCATATTTTTTATGATATAAGAAAACGCATGACGAATTTAATGAGTTTGCTAAAATTTTCTGGAAATTGTGTGACGTTTGTTGTTAGTTTTGAAATAATTGAAACGTTTATTTATTTTGATTTTCGAGGATTGAAGAAACAGTGAATCAGTTCCAACGTCATTAGCGCCAGCTGTAAGTATAAGAAATAACATATTCTAAAATAATGCTAGTGTAACAACATAATCACTTTTATAATGATTTTACTGCTGTGGTTCGGGCTTCCTTTCTTGGAGAGAAAATGGGCCATAAACACGGGCCCAGAATGAATTTGGTGGATGACACAAATTTTTTTTGTCGAGCGGAATCATTAAATGGCTGCCCCCACTCTATAATTGAGTGAAAAAGCGTATCACTCGACTTCTGACTGACTAAAACCCACCTGCTTTCCTTCACTTGTTTTTTGCGTTCCAAAGGCCACGGTAATGCTTTCGAACATTTCGGCAGCCCTAGCAGGCATCGTCCACATTGCTGCCGTCTCTTTGAGGTACGCGTTGGAAAACAAAGGGCCGTTGACTGTGGCTTGGTCCTTACTGGAAGGGCAAAGAACGACCTACCCTTTGCTGGCCGTCCGCAGGCCGCACTAACAGTGATTGGGAATTCCGGGGTGATTCCGGCGCCCCGGGCGTCTCCTGCACCGATAGCACTAGTTTAGGTTTTGAGGACGTTGGAACACTCTTACGTTGAAAGAGATTGTTACTTCATGGCGGTTTTCTCAATTTGTTTTCCTTCACCATTTTGAGAGCAGTGGTGATGAAATAAAGAACACAAAGTAAACTACCTGCCTCCGATTGAAACAATGACCAACGACTCTTAAGTCGGAGACCACTACTATTCTTCTGTCTACTTTTACTATGAGAACTGAATTCTTCTTCTTCTTTTCCTTATTCTTTTATCGGGGTCAGCTCTCCTCATCTTTCCCCTCTTTGAGGTGTGGCTGGAAAGACCTCACGGCGTCCTTACCTTCCGCATGACGCAGGTACTCACCGGACATGGTTCGTTCGGGAGATTCCTGCACTCGATTCATGCGGAAGTGACGCCCGGGTGTCGCCACTGTGCGGAACGCCCGGAGGACACGGTGGAGCACACAGTCGTGGTGTGCCCTGCTTGGGCGGAGCATCGCCGTGCCCTCGTGGGCAACGGCGTTATCGCCGCCGCCGTCGCCGGAATTCTGATCCCGATTTCCGGCCAACGTAGACGCGGGCTTGCGGACAGTGAGCAATGGGTAGCTCGCTGTCCGGCCGTCCGGTAACTGTCCGGACCAAGCCCAGGTCGTCGACGGCGCGCATTGTTCCCGCGCGCCTCAAGGAGTTGTCAGCAACAGCAGGGACCCAGTCGGGTCGAAGCCACTGGGGCCAGGGTTATCCGAAAGGGCGCTCGAGCCCCGGTATGAAGGCTAGAAGGAACGGGGTGGGTCTTTTAGTCAGTAAGAGTCTGACACTATCTCCCGCTCCGCCCAAGGGTGGGGGATGTCAATGCATGATTTTTCCCACCATAAAAAAAAATAAAAAAAAAAAGCTCTCCTCATCTTTAGGCGCCAAGATAGTCAATCCAGCCAGGGTTGTCTATGCATCCAGCTAAGCTCAGTCCAGATTTTAGATACGATTGTCCATCACGTAGCTAGAGGGCGCCCTCTGTCTTTTCGCCTTTCCGCGACCGCTAAGGCCTTTACTGGTGGTGGTGGTACTGGTGGTAGTGGTATACTTCGTCCCGTCTCATGACATGTCCGAACCAGCGCATACGTCTCTCAGACGTCTTGTAGCAGACAAGACGTCTGAAGGTTCTGATGGGTGCAACTTTGAAGGAGCTTCTGTTAGTATATTTGTTGCGTACCTTATCAAGTCTACTTCTTCTTTCTTCCCTTATCCCATATTACTTGCGGTCGGTGCAAAACTTTTTATTCTTCCATTCTGTCTTGTCACCCGTCACACTATCACTAACTCCCTTTTCTTTCATATCCATCTTATCAAGTCTACTTTAAGAACTTAATTATTTAATGGAATTGCTCAATTGCAAAGTCGCGCGTTCATTATGGAGATTGGAATTCTACTGGTTAGTCATAATACTCTTATTCCGTAACTGATATCTTAAATGACTTCAGAGGAATGAAAATGTAAATAGAAACTTGTCGCTATCCAAAGGACGGAAATGCACGGAGTAGTTAGTAAGTAAAAAGTATCGTTAAAATTACATTGAACTAATCAAAGTACATTAATTACCAAGAGAAAAAAAATTACATTACTTATCCTGTCTTGTCAGCTTCTTAGTAACAAGAATCGATTCCACTCGATTACCTTATGGAGTGCACAATTACCGATTCTCGATAAACAGAACACCGATTATATCATACATTTTAGTGTTTGTTTGTGGTATAAAAATGTGTATGAAGCTTCACAGTTAAGTTGACTGGGCGCGCTTGATTGTGATCATTATTTCTCACACTTTCCAATATAATAAGGTGCCATTACGAATTCCGGTGGTAGTGGTAGCCACAGTATATAAGCAGGCAGAAGATCAACTTCTCTTTCGTTTCTTTTACATTAAGAGTTTACTAGTCGGATATATTAGTTTCAGCCAGTGGCTTAGCCTAATAATCACTCGGTGATAAAGTATGGTACTACTGGTGAAATTTTTTTTTAAATTGGTCTAATAGTTTTGGACTTTCTTCATAACAAATTTAAAATACAAATCTATTCTCTTTATAATGTTAGTACAGACAAGTCCTATAGTACTATTTAAAAACGATATTATTCTGTTATGTACACTATTTACAATTTATTTCGTTACATATGCTAACGTGTTTACAAACATTGAAACATGTATGAATTTCTATACAACTTTGCAATGAAATTGAATAATTCTTAGAATAATGAAAGGCCTTAATCCAAAAGGTATCAGTATCATTTTGCCTACAGAATGGTTGTTTTCAAGTAGGTGGTATTTTAATAAGTAGGTACCACCAGAGCTGACTTTAGACGTTAGTTGTTTCACGGCATTCAGCTACACTGTGGCTATTCTCAGCAAAAAGAATCGGTGCTCGAAATTATCGAGCCGTTGATATTAAACCAAGTGTTATAGTGACTGGTCTTTAAGTACCGTCGACAACGAAATTATTTATCTTATACTGGTGTTAGGCTCGTGCTAAACTATGTCACTTGATGGAAAGCGATTCACTCTTGACATAAAGAGGATCTAAGTGATTTTAAATGATTTTCAAAGTAGATGAAACACTGACAAAAGAAAATAAACTAAAGAAATTATAAATTGTTATCTTGTTACTAGTGAACTACTTATAATTAGTTTTTCTTTAATTCTTTACAAAAGTACAGAAGCAGACTTAATGCCTTTGGCATTTTCAACGAGTCAACTAATCGACTCGAAAACACAACATTGAATATTCACTATTAAAAACTTTATTTACATGCAGAGATATATAGATATAAATGAGTAGCCTCTACCAGCACCAGATTCGTCCGCGTGACACTAGGAAATTGGTCACTTAGTGATAAAATAATCGTAGCATTATACTGGTGAAAAAAATATATAAATAAAATAAATAAATTCAACTGGTGAAAAAAAAAAAATGTTTAGTCCAGCAGTTTCTAAGTTTATCAAATACAACAAACAAAAATACAAACATCCAAATATTTCTATTTACAATATTAAGTATAAGTAAATAAAATACAGAATTGTATTCAAATTAAAAAATACGAAAAAAAATACTTAAAAGATTTTTTTTCTTCACGTGTGAAAGTTTCCAGTACTGAATTGTAAGAAATATTTCGACATGTAGTTTTCAGAACTCTTTCTTTTGCTTTTTAAATAAACCAGAATAATTATCCTTAATATTTTTCCAATTTTTGATTGAATTGGTACTCACTGGATATGCCGAATTGATTGCGATAATTTTAAATTGTTCACCATTTTGTTCCTAAGCCGGCTTCTGTACCATACCTACGCAATAAAAGTAGTAAAATGGATTCCCTGAGAGGATTTTTTAATCCAGAGTACTTTATCTAAAAGTAAATAAAAACCTTTCCAAAAAATATTCAGCCGATATTTCCCACGGGAGTTCAATTTATAAATTAATATCTGGAAAAAGTTTCGTGCCGGTTAAAATGTGGGTAGATACAGAATTTAAATTTTGGGGAAGGGATGTATCAAAATTAAATCAGTATTTCACGATTTACTGAACAATGGATAGACCATTACGGATTCAAATTTTTCTTCTCTCTCTGTGAGCCAGAGAAAATACGCAGGTATTGAGTTTTATTTTGATTGAATTTGTTCAACCAAAATAAAACTCAATACCTGCGTATATTTATTTATTTATTAAATACTAGCTTTTGCCCGCGACTTCGTTCGCGTGGAATAGTGACTTCCGGCAGCGGCGGCGAATTGATGCCGACTCTTGACCAATAGATGGCGCTGTATGTCCGGAAAAAATTTTTACTTTTTATTTTATTTTTTTTTGTAATAAAAACTATCCTATGTCCTTTCTCAAGTTCCAAACTTTGTCTGTACCAAATTTCACACAAATCGGTTCAGTAGTTTAGGCGTGAAGCAAAGACAGACAGACAGACAGACAGAGTTACTTTCGCATTTATAATATTAGTTTGGAAGTTTGGATTTATGCACACAAAAGTACAGAGGCTGATTTGATAATAAAACGGTTGTCTTAATATTAGTAAATTATTATTATAATTTTACTTGTAGCTGGTGCTCGTGATTTTGCCTGTTTCAGACTCACAAAACACACTCCCACAATGCCAATTGGGCGTGATTTCAAGAAGCTTTTTTTTGAGCGAATCCTTAATTATAATTCTAAAATAAAAGTAGCCCAAATCACTCCATATGAAATCATCTGTCTACCAGTGATACTTCCGAACAAATAGACAGACAGTACGATAGACAAACCGATAAATATCGAATATACTTTTATATATTTTTTGAAAGAAAAAGTAATTTTGATATTATAAAGAGATACTTCAATTTAATTTACATTTATAGATTTTATATACTTTAAAAATGCTTGTCCTAGGAGTAAGAGGAAAACGCATAAAATTAAAATTTACAACGTGCGATAAAATAAAAAGTAATCACATCACCACGCGACTGTACCTCGTGAAAATCGTGATCATGAATTAACATTTTACGAGATAAACGCCTCATAAACAGTTTAACATTTTCAAAAATTAAGCACGCTGTACCCGGTTGTACTTAATAATGATCTTTTAACATCATTGCAACAAAAACGGATCTTATCACCAAGATATAAAGTTGATATTGCATATTATTTGATCTAGTTTTTCTACTATAGTCCCTGCAGCGAAAAATCAATTTAGTGGCCTTGTGATAGAGTTGAGGATTGGTTGCTTTGCAGTGTTATGAAGTATTTTACCAGCAATGTAAGTACATATTGTGTTATTTGCATGATAATTGACTTAATGTCGTCAGTGATTGGATTGAAATCCACCTGGAGCTCGGCACAATATTCATAGGCCGGTAATGGAGGTAAATATGGAGTAGGTCCCACGTAAATTAAACTGTTGGCTATGAATTTGAGATCGTTCTGATGAATTTATTCTCAGAATGTGAGATCTTATGACTTTTACTGACTAAAAATCAATGTTCCTTTAAATGCCCTTTGCGTAAAAGGACCACGAGATCCTTTTCAGAAGGTTTACAATGGGCCTGCAAGCGTCAGCCCTGCTGGGCCCCTACGGTATACTAACATACACATCACTTCGGGGTATACGTGGGACACTATGCGCCGTCGATGACGCGGTCTCGGTCCTTATCGGATGTGCAGACGGCGTGCCATTGCTTGATTGTCGTCAAGACCGTAGTTACGGTGGCCAGAAATTGTTCTGCGACTCTTGAAAGCTGGGATGTTGTTTCCTGTTGCGGAAACTGGTCGTGAGGATGTACGTTCCATCACTCTAGCACCCGTCTCCTTCGCTAGCATAACTATCTCACTCCTTATCACTTCGGCCCCGTGAGGCCTGATGCGAGATGTCGTCGCCGCCGATTGAAATCCTGTGATTGAATTTGGTTTTTGATCGTTTTTTATTTTCTGGGTATTTTAAGATAAATACGAAGAAAACATAAATAAGTTTTTAATGAAAAACATTTCATAAGTAGTTTTTTATCGCGGGATTTAGTACTGATCAAGATCATTCTAAAGAGCTCAAACATGGTGGGGTTATTGATGCGTAAAGTTTTAATAAATAAATCAATGGTTTTTGCGAAAAAAAAATGACTAGAAAAAAAAATCAAACAACCCCATAAATGCTATGCAAAAACTGATCTAGCAAGCAGAACCACTTTTCAAACTGCACAGTTGCAACACAACACACTTAAAGAGCTTCTTACTTCAACCGTGACAAATTCTTATAGAGCCCATTGTAGAGGTCTGCCGGGTTTACACCTTGCTGCTCATGTAATATTTATTTGTCAGATGATCAGCGTTCTGGTGGAGAAGTCAATGCAGTCCTTACTGGAAGGCCTGGGGAGGGTGATAGGCGGAGCGGGGAAGGTAGCGGGAGCGATATACGTACGATAAAGGTAGAAGGGAAACGATTTTTTTAAGAGCCACATGGGCAATGGCCTACATTAAAAGTAGTAATAGTAAAATAAAATAGTTTGCTTTGTTTTAAAAATTCTGATACAAAGTAGAATAAAATCCTCATGGGCATCACAGATTTACCTAATTGAGCAAAATGCGGAATAATTGAGGACGTACAACATATTCTGGTGGAGTGTGAGCGGGGCGAATGCCTCAGAAGAAATATGTTTAGCACTTTAAATTTGTTAGATATCGGTATTTGCAAAAACATTTTAGCTAAGCCTACGTCAGACGAGGCAAGAGTTTTATACAACATTTATTACAATCATCTAAAATGAATCAAAACACAAAATTTGGCTATGATGGAACGACATGGTCAAAATTGTGACAAAACTCCTTAATAAAGATTGAAAAAAAAAAGACGTGTGGCACTCGGGGACTGCCGCGGTAAAGCTATTGCATAGCATTTTTTGTCAACTTATGCAATTATAATTATTTATTTATTTTATTTATGCTGTATTTTCTCCTTTGTTTTTTTTTCTTTGATATTAATTGAAGTTACACTTTTTGAGCGTGGTGACCGATAAGAAAACAAATGAGTGTGGGGTGTTAGGTTATTTTCGTTACGGAATTTCTGAATTAGGTCTCCACGCTCAAGGCCCGCGATACAAGCTATGCAGCTAGATAGCTTAAAAAAATGAAAATTGGGAAAATCATTTTGATAAAATATCATAGTTTCAATTCTTAGGTGGTTTTACGACGTCCATCATCTTACGACTAAAGTGATGATGACGGTAATTCGACATTTTTTTAGATAATGCAACGTAAATGATTGCTTAGCATCTGAGTTCGCCTCTGTACCTTTATTTTAATAAATAAATGACGACGCAAAAACTTATAGAAAACATTTATTACCAAGTAGTTTTCATAAAGTGGCTAGTTTCTTATTTTGCTGTAACTTTCACGACAACGACTAAGGGTAAACTCACACTGGCACAGGGTCGAAGCGTCGCGATGCGTCATGGTTTTCGCCTATAGCATTTCTATTTTCCCATTATTAAGGTACTTTGATTATAGTATACATATATAATCGTTCGCCGATGACAAAATTCTCTAAACTAGTTCAGCACTGTAATCCGGGTGCACTTATGCGAGAGAAGTTGAAAGGCTAGACGCGATTTAACGCTTCAATTCTGCACTAGTGTGAGTTACACCTAACTCTTTTGCAAGACATTTGTTTTTTTCAACTTGACAAAATCTACCGCATAAATCAGTGCACCCCTTTACGATCTATAAATACTTGTGAAAATTCCAGCACCCTTGTTTTCACCAGTAAGTTTCGACGTCAAAACAAGTAACAGTTTACGACATGTATGACGTCACTATAACTCAGCAACACGTGGGAGAAAGTAATTATTACCAACAATGTTATAAGGAGAAACAATAACTTGTGTTTACGAGTTTCCGTAAATTAAATATATTATGTATTGTAATTCCGTGTGTAGGAATATCTTGGATTGGTTCTTGTAACGCTTGAATTGTTTTATGCAGGTGCAGGACTTGGGTGAAAAGTGTTAGATGTATGCGGTTAAGGGTGTAAAGTAACGCAAGCATTCGTTGAAAAAGGAGGATCCTCTGATTAGACCAGTGTTGTGTCTGGTCCAAGTAACTGTCCAGTAGCTGACTTTGGGCTGTTGTATAATAATTATTTATATTCTATCGCGCGAAAAACTTAATACTGCGATGCAGGACTTCGAGTTTTAGTTCCTATGTGGCGTTATAGATGTCGCTACAAAGGTTTTATATCTTTGAAAACTAATAATAATAGAAGGAACATGCATGAATTAAATTCTCTACCGAGGTCTGTGTTTGCTGATTTTACTGACTTTTCTCGACTCAACTTTTCAAACGCTAACCATAATATTCACACACACACACACACAACAGTTGTGCAAATACCTTTAACAATGTTAAAAAAATAGATCAAACTCATAACAGAAAACATCATCTCCGCTAATATCTAATTAATATAAAGCTTGTTATTTTTAAACCCACTAATCTCAGGAACTACAGGTTCGAATTGAACAATTCTCTGTATATCCTCACGGGAAGACCCGCGGGAGCGGAGCACGTGAAACCGCGCTTGTTAGTAACACAACAACTCGCTTTTCACCAGCACCGTGTCTCAGCCTCACCGCTCGCCACAGGAGTAGTTCAATAGCGCCATGTTTTATTCATCCCCGTCCACAGGCGTCGCAGACGGACCCCCGATGACGGCGATGTGTCAACAGGCATGTTTAGCGACTACTCACACATTTCATTTTAGTTTAAATTCTTATCCGAATGGCTGAAAGTCTTTTTCCAGATTGCTAAAAAAAACTGGGTTATGTTTTAAAGGTGAATGCTCCAAGGCCCAGAAAATTCAAATCGAACACTTTTTTATGAAATAGACATTCAATAAACGAACTGAGAGGGACATATTGATAACTAGCTTTTGCCCGCAGCTTAGCCCGCGTTAAAAAAATATAGCCTATGTCACTCAGGAATAATGCAGCTTTCTATAGGTGAAAAAAAATTTAACAATCGGACCAGTACTTTCAGAGATTACTTCCTACAAACAAAAAAACTAACTTTACTTCTTTACATTAGTGTAGATGAATACAGGTTGGTTTTACTCAGTAAAAGTCTGACTCGGACAGGGAGAAGTTATTGGATGATTTGCCACCTAAAAAACAACGCAACTGTCATACTTATTGTGTTTATGCGACACCTGAATATAAATAGTTTGTTCGGAATCAATAACTGAATGGATTCCGATAGTTTTTACACCATGTTATATTATTTCCCTAAAATATTTTAAAAAGTCACAAGTTGGACACCACCTACACTAAGCACAACGTGTCATGGCAGCTCATAGCGGGTATTAGGTGCCAGCAAACAGTTGAGTCGCCTGGATGGCCCAGTGACTTTATTTTTGCTGACATAACAAGCTTATATATAACTTTGTGATTTTTCAGGATACAGTAATGACATTTTGTACATAAATTCTATACATAAAAAATACTAGACAAGCATTACGGGTGTCGCATATCCTAATAATTAAGATATAAATCTCAATATTTTTATGTTGAGCCGGAATTTGTAACGCAAAGAAACTGTATTGGTTGTTTCAATATGGCCGCGCGGTACGTCAGAACTTCGCGACGAGTAACTTTACACGAAGTGTAAAGAACTGGTAACTCGATAATATTCAGCAAGTTGCAGGGAAGTTGGTTCAGTGGAGCAAATCTTTGGACGTATGTGAGAGTTTTTAAGAGGTTATTCAAACTACTACTTTGTAGATAAGACGCGGCCATTTTGGAAAATATTTTAGTGACTATTTTACTGTCTTATCAACCGTCGGGATTCCAATTCCGATTTTCGGCCACCGTAGACGGCGACTTGCAGACGGCGAGCAATGGGTAGCTCGCTGTCCGACCGTCCGGTAACCGTCCGGACCAAAACCAAATCGTCGACAGCGCGTACTTTTCCCGCTCGCCTCAAGGAGTTGTCAGCAACCGTAGGGGTCCAGCAGGGTCGAAGCTCGAAGCCTACTGGGGCCAAGAGTCTGCTTCTGTATGATGGCTCGGTTCCGCTAACACACACGCTAGGGTAAACACGCTAGAGTATACCTGACAGGTTTGCCTGTACAATTGAGTTTTACAGGCAAATTGGAGCGTGTATGTTGCAATAAGCTTACCTGACAGGTAAAGTTATAGCAACATACTACAGGCAACCTGTATGGTATGACCTAGCGTTTATGGCTACCTTAAGCGTTTAGCCTCGTCGTCATTTATACCGCGTACATCGAAGGACTGGAACAATTTGCCTGCTGCGGTCTTCCCATCATCCATCGATTATAATTTAGGTGTCTTCAAGACTAGAGTGAATACATACACATACATTTAGTCTTTTTTTTAAATTGATGGTAAGCAGTGATGCAATCGTTGATGGTGAGACGCACTAGTTTATTAAGAGCCTATTCACTCTTGCCTTAAAGACACCTAAATTATAATCAGACTGGAAAACCGCAGCAGGCAAATGGTTCCAGTCCCTCGATGTACGTAGTATAAACGACGAGGCAAAACGCTTGGTCCGGACCGTAGAGGTTTCAACAATATAAGGGTGGATACTCGTTCGTCGGCTTGTCCGATGGTAGAAGTGAGATGGTGGAATCAAGTTATGTAATTCTTGCGCACACTCTCCAAAGTGCGTCCTGTAAAACACCGAAAGGCTGGCTACCCTTCGCCTGTGCTCAAGGCTTTGTAGATTGGACTCAACCAGATCTGGATCGCCAATTAGTCTCTTCGCACGCCTTTCCACAGAGTCCATAGCTGCTAGTCTGATCATTAAAATCACAGTATCTTCACCTGCTAACAATATGTCTGTACACCGGTTCCTATTGGCCGCCATCCTTTTCTGCTCCACAAGGGCACCATACAATGCGTCCGCTCCCAGGCGTCGCCATTTGCAAGTTAAATACGAGCAAATAAAACCGTTTGCAACATTTAATATAATGCTGTACCGTTGTTCCTGTTCCTTTCAGCTGCTTGCATTGTATGGGTGATGGATGTGGACGACCTAGGTCTCGGTTTACGTCTACTTAGAGGGAAAAGTGGTAGGTAATTATGAGGTGGTGTTATAGAACCGTGACTTTGTCATTGTCATTTTAGCTAGCAGAAAAATGAAAGCAAGAGATGAAAATATCTGTCCATAATCTATCATACCTTCAAAGGCTTTTTAATTGAAAGAAAAGAAAGAAAGAAAGAAAGAAAGAAAATATGTTTATTCCGCCTTTAAATAGACGCACAAATAACAAAATACAAAAATAAATTTAAAAAAAAAGTACAAAATATAAAAGCCAGTCCCTTGTTAGGCCACGTGTGTAACAAGCTTAACAATATTTCTTGTACCCAGTACCATAGACAACGGAGTTGTCTATATTATCTGTTTCATTTTGACGCCGGCCATAACAGGGACAAACATAAACAAAATTAACCTAAGAAAGAGTAACTAAACTAAAAGAAAATCATAATTATATACTAATACAATCTAAAATTATAAGTTGTAATTGCTGAATGGTTTTTTTTATTTTTTATTCAGCGATCGTCTAATTATTTCTCCCGATCTGGATGAACCGATAGTGAGTATTAGACTATCTGATTAAAACCCACCCATGTTCCTTCAGTTGCTCCGTGCGTTCCAGGGTCACAGTAACTCTCCCGAAGGAACTTGCAGCCCTATTAAACGATGTCGTGAAACGGGAAATATTCAAACATTATTTATGCATCTATTCATCATTTTTATTCCTAGAAACGTATTTATTTACGTCATGATTATTCATTCCACCTAGCGACTTGATAGCCGACCTACTCATTGGGTCAAAAAACCAAATCTCTTCTTTTTCTATCAAATTCAAATTATATTGGCTTAAACCTTGAAAAATACAAGTCAGTGCCAGTCTGCAAGTTATAAAGCGCTGCACATGTGATCTCCTTCAATATCACAGTATCATGATTTCCATGGGTTGTCCAAAAGAGGACCCCGGAGTCAAAGCAAGGCAAAGGTTAAGGGAACATAGGAGTGAGTTTTAGTCAGTAAAAGGCTGACAGTTCTCGCTCAACCCTAGAGTGCGAAAAGTAGTAGAATAATTTCAACTTAAAAAAAAACATCATGAAATTCTGTCAAGGGTAAGCAACAATGTCCACAATATGACTACACCTAACATTCAGATCCACCTCCTCAATCAAACCCAACTTTGATCACAACCGCAAAACAGAACATCAAAAGATGAAAGGCTCACAATTACCTAAATATCAATAATCCGACGAGGTGTCAATAAATCTGGCTAATCCTAGCGGGTGACTAAACGGGGAGTCGGCCAACTGGGTGCCGCCGATTACCCGCACCCATACATCTTAGTTTGGAAGCTCGCCAGACTTAGTCTGATGCTGCATCGTTACATGGACTATTTGCGTAAATTAGTCTGTGATTTACAACCACCTGATTTTTCTTTGTTGTGCGGCGAGGATAGACTAAGTGTCTAGTATTGTTGTGAAGCCAAATGACAACGAGAAAGGATTTTAATTGAGTTTGTGTTGTTGTCTTGGTTTTGTTGTTTTTCCTAAAGTGCTTTCGGTTTGCAGAATTCTTTTTTCCTCCTTATTTTCTTCTCTATAAATTTTGTCGAAAGTTTGTCTGTTGTAAAAGTCGATTTTAGCGATAACACCGCCCATTCTTACACTCTATTATTTTTAAGTTCCTACTGTTATTTTTTATGGTGTACAAAAAAAAGTATATCTAACTATCTGAGCTGACGTTTCTAATGAAAAGCCATATAGCTAGATAACTACCGGATTTTTTTTAAAAGAGATACCATAGACGAGGTATGCAAAGGGCATGGGCAACCGAAGGACACAGATGGGTTTTAGTCAGTTAAAGTATGACACGCACGCTCACCCAGGTAGACCATTGGATAATTTCAATATACAAGGAGAAGAATGGGTACCATCCATTCGGAAGAACTTCTTTTCGAATGGATGGTAAACTCGTTAAACTGTTTGGGCCCAGTAAGTGGCTATGATAACAGCTGCATCGGTGGTACACATCAAATCCTCCAAAGTGCAGGCGTGTGGACTCTTAGGGCATTCTAACGTGGGACTCATGTTTTTAACACACACACTTACTTATCAAAGCATGCAACCATCTGTTTTTTTTAACTGACCAATTTATGTTTCGGCTCTAACGGTGCAAGTCTAATATTAACGGGCGGATTTTCACTGGCGCAGTTACCAAAACCAAGACATTTCAGAGAGCCTCTTCACAAAGTTTAGCTTTTCCCCATTTCAACTCCCATTATACTAAATAGGGATGAAGATAATTGCACCGAACACTGTCTCGTGTTCATCCCATCTTTGCTACATGCATCTATCTACACAAGTATCTATTGTATACGGTTAAGAGCCGGTTGTAGTCACTGAGTATTTCGTATGAACTCCGCCCGGGTTATGTTGATATCGCGGCCTTGTAACAGCGGTTTTAGTTTTATATGAAAAAAAAAAACAATAACTATTCAAGCAATAACAATTCTTAACTCAACTCAACTCTTAACTATTCTTGCGAGGCCCTTTCAAAAAACAAGTAAGTATTATTATTTTTTGTAACTTTTAAATATTTCCGTGACGTAATCTCGTAGACATACACGTTTGAAATCATAAGTTAGGATCAGATTTGCCATTTTTTTATCGAGTCAACTAACTATTATCATGTTTTGATTTTTGCCTGGCTTTTGGTCATATAGTCATCATTTTCATCATTTCAGCCGAAAGATGTCCACTGTTGGACATAGGCCTCCCCCAAGCGTCGCCACAATGACCGGTCCTGTGCGTCGCGCATCCTTCGGATTCCCGGTCATATAGTCAATTTTAATAAAATATTTTTTCATGTTCTCTTTTATATTTGTGGATTTCCAGTTGTTTAAAAAGGTTCAATATGTAGAACAACCTGTAGTAGAACCTGGCCTTAACAGTATAATGTGTGGAGCTGGAGTGCATGCTTCTGACATGCCCTAAAGGCTTAAGTTGAAATGGGGGAATCTGGTATCACAAGTTATGTTATTAATTTTGATTTTATGTCGACTTTCCTACTTACATATTATAATAAGCAGGGGGAGATTGTGGTTTTTAGAGCCTCAAGAATTTATATTTATACTAGCTGCTGTTAGCAACTTCGCCTGCGCAGAAGATAGTCCTAACGGAACATATGTATTTCAGGGATAAAAAGTATTTTAGATGCTGTTCCAGGACTTCTACTTTTTTTATTTGTTTATATTGAGGTTTCTTAAGAAAATGTATGATTTGTAGAACGCCCAGTTCATTAACTAGTAGTTTTTGAAACCATTATGTAATTTTAATTTTTGTTGTACAGGGAGGGTGAAGTCTTTGGCAAAAGCTAGTTTATAATAAATGTAAAACATTTTAGTTGGGTTTGAAGGAACGGTAGCTTACTAGATAGATAGATATATGGGCTGACTGGTAATTAGTGACCGATAATTATACATGTGATGTGTTACTCATGATTACAGACAACTTTCCCTAAGAAACTTTTTTTTTTACTCATTATTTAACTTATATTATTTAACCGCAACATCGGTGTATGTAATCAGTGTAGATACCTACACCGACGGGCTTGCAAGCAGCGCAGGTGCACAATCAATATTGTAGGTAAGGTACATGAGCGACAAGGGCGTTACGCGGCCAACATCTGAGGGGTCGCAGGCGCGCGCGTGCATTTTTGCACGAACAGCTGTTTTGTTATTGTGATAAAACTAATGAGTATAAAAAGAAAGTTTCTTTGGGAAAGTTGTTTGTAATCATGAGTACAATAACGTGTTTAAGTATCGGTCACTAATTACCAGTCACCCTATATATCTACCTATCTATCTAGTAAGCTACCGTACCTTCAAACCCAACTAAAATGGTTTATATTTATTATAAACTAGCTTTTGCCAAAGGCTTCCGCCTCCTGAAAGTAAATTTCTCCTTAATCTGGACGTCCGATTCGCCCTAAGAGTGTGAATTTAAGAAAATCCTCTCATATTGCTCATTTGAGTTTTATTAGGAAATCTTAAGCAAAATTTCACGCTCCAAGTCCTGAGACTAGGACCGTAACTACTGCAATTTTTGGCTGTGCGTTGATAATGTCAGCCAATCGGTTTCTGCTTTTAAGTACATATAGATAGTAATAATTTAAGAGTCATCAAAACACGCTACAAGCTTCCCATATACCAAACAGATCTACTTATAACAGCTGGATCCAATATTAATCATGGATCCGCAAGTAAACAGTGGCATCAAGGAGGCGGCTCCACGGGTGTCAGGACCTCATTTGTCAATCAGTGTCCCTGTGAGTAATGGTCGGCGGAAATTCGACAGATTACTGTCCAAATCGATATCCGAGGATTTATTTTTTTGATAGGCTGGTTGCCAGGATTTGTGATGTGTTTACAAATGAGATTTTTATCATCCAGTGTGGATGCATTGCCAAATTTATATTTTTATTTATTTATAAGTAGATAGTCCGTGATAAGGCCTGTCATACTGTATGGGTCAGAATGTTGGGCTGTGAAAAAGACGGATGAAAAGAGATTGCATGTAGCGGAGATGAGAATGTTAAGATGGATGTGTGGTGTGACGAGAATGGATAAAGTGAGAAATGAGTATATTAGGGGAAGTTTGAAAGTGGCGCCAGTGACTTAAAAGTTGAAAGGGAATCCTTTGTCTTGGTACGGTCATGTGAAAAGGAGGGATGAAACGCATGTTGCTAAAAAAGTTATGAGTTTACATGTGGATGGATGGAGGGGAACAGGGAGGCCAAAGAAAAGATGGATGGATTGTGTGAGAAGCGATATGAAAGAAAAGGGAGTTAGTGATAGCGTGACGAGTGACAGGACAGAAACGAAGAAAAAAACGTGTTGCGCCGATCCCAAATAAAACGGGATTAGGGCAGGAAGATGATGATTTATAAGTAGATAGTATTTCTACCGTTCGTAGAGTAAAGATGGTACGTAAGGCAAAATTCAAAAATATTTCTATTTCTAGGCCTACTTTTTCTTTTTCTTCTTCCTGCCCTTGTCCCATTTTATTTGGGGTCGGCGCAACACGTTTGTTTCTTCCATTTTGTCCTGTCACTCGTCACGCTATCACTAACTTCCTTTTCTTTCATATCACTTCTCACACAATCCATCTTTTCTTTGGCCTCCATAAGTACTTATAAAACGTCAGAAGCTAGTGCACGGTTCCAAAATGGTGATTCATTGTACCACAGTCCACAGAGTTCTTACAAGTACATTTAAAAAAAAAAACAGTCTACTCAGTTGCATAGGCACAGTCAACCATAATTCGTTTGTTTTAGTTTCAGATTAAATGATCTTTTGTAATTTATTGCGAGTCTATTCGAGCAGAATAAACATCATTTCTTTCTTTCTTTCATTCATTCTTTCTTATAAGATTACCCCACTGTTGCGACTGCAGGCCTCCTCTCTAGTAAAAGTGGTAGAACGTAATCCATCACGCGGGTCCACTGCGGATTATTGAATGACCCATGTCTTCGAATTTTTGTGTTTAAGACATGCTGATTTCTTTACGATGTTTTCCTTCACCGTTTCGAGAGCATTAGTGACGAAATAAATTACACAAAGTAATGCGCCTGGCTGGGTTTAAACCCACGACCTACAAGTCGTAAATCAAGGCCACCTCTGCTCTTACTTGAGTCCTGAATACATCCATCGTCTAGCGCACCAGTCCAACTTTGGTAGAACGGCAGAAAACATTCCATAACTAAAATGACAAGTATCTATAGTGAAGCGCTACCGACCGACACACACGAAATGTAACGACGTTACAACCCCCCCACACGGTACCTGCCGGTACTCGGCTCACGATCACGCTGATATTACATTAGTAACATTGTCTACAACGTCACAAGAACTGCTGGAATTCAGAAGCATCACTATTTAGGGCAAATTGGGACTGAAACAATTTACTTGCTGCGGTCTTTCCGTCAGCTTATAATTTTTGGGTGTATTCAAGGCTCGTCATAAACTAATACGCCTCACTACCATCAACGATTGCATCACTACTTACCATAAGGCAGTCAAGCACTAGTTTATATTATTTAAAAAAGAAAACACAGACACAATTTTTTTTATAATAATTGTTAGTCTCGCATTTGACCTCTATCTCATCATTAGATCATTAGGGTCAACGACGGAGCACACTGGTGGTTAATTCCTGATAACTAACCTAGGTCTTTAAGTCAAGAATGAATAATTTACTCAGAAGTTAGAGTTATCAGGGAACACAGACTCCAGCAGGAAATTCCACCCGTTAGCCGAAAGTACAATGAATGTGTTCTCAAAACGTTACATACAAATGGGTGGGATGTGTGGTGCCACCAAGTACCGGTGGTATAAAACCGTAAGTGTAGTGGTCCAATGATGGAATGGGCTTGGCAGATCAAGTCTTTTCTGAAGCACTATGTCACTCTACTGTGCAGGTCCGTTCCTTCTTACACTAACGTGAAAAGGTATGCGATTTTCGCTAGCGTAAAAGATTTAGAAGCTATGAAGCCTTGTTCAAAATCCGCAAAAAACAAATAATCGCTTGCCGATGTGACATTTTAGTTACAGTTGACTTTTGTTCCTGAAAAGATTTCAAGTACAAAAGTAACGAACTACCTATTACATCTCAACTTGTAAAGCCTAAATTACTCTTCGTACGATTTGGTTCTTCTGTACCTAAATAACTCTCTATTATCATGCAGGGTGCACAACCTTCGCAAGTTATTAAGCCCATGTGTCTATGAGCCAGGATTAATCAAATTAATAAAGTCGTTATCTCGAGTGGGGCAATTTGCCACCCCTGTTGACTTAATACTGTTACTAAGTTCAGTTTGGAGTCTTTTAGCGCTGATGCGGACGAATAAATCGTATTAATATGTGCTGAGCGTGTTCGGCGCGAGAATTAAATGGTTATTGAAGCGCTAAGTCTAAGTAAATTTATCGTCATTGCGTATTATATTGTGATAATGGAGAATTTATGCGCCAAGTAGGGGCAATTTGGATTTAGTGCTGTGTTGTTTTTTTTTAAAAAAGAAGTTAGAAGAAACTTTATAATTATTTTTGTTTGAACAGAACGGTTGAAGCTAATACACCATTTTTAAACACTGATAAAAGTACAAATAAGACAGAATGATAAAATATAAAACAATAATAAAAATTAAAAATACTTTTGGGACTTTTAGGGGTAGGTTACCTTTAAAATAAGTACAAGTATAATCAACAAAGTCATACATTCATCTCACGCATACATTCTGACAGTATCGTCTTCTATTCTTAAAATCTGAGTTCTTGCCTAGGAGAGCATTAATTGCAGAGAGTTTCCGAAGTATGGGTGACATGACACATTTCTCGTATTGTGTTTATATCTCAAGGAAGTCAATTAGGCCTCCCAATTTATTCAGGGCATCGGTGTGGGATTCCAGTGACCTTAGGGTTTGCATACGTATGTTGGTGACATCCGTGCATTCAAGGATCACGCGAGCGACTGTTTCCATCGTCTCCATGTATGCTCTGCATAGAAAACTGTCTGTGATGTCTATTGTGTGAAAGTGTTTATTTAGTGAGCAGTATCCGGTGAAGGTCCCCGTCATAAGGCACAGACTGCCTTTGTCCAGTCGCAGAAGCCTTCTGGTTAGGGTTCATCTTCTTTACCTTGCTCTATTTATTTGAAGTCAGTGCATTGTCTTCTACTATCTCTTCTATTAGTCTTCATTATGGGCGATACCTTCAATTCGGTTGAATCTTTATTTATTTATTTTTTCTTCTAAACTATTTACACTACATGCGAATATAAATTGACAATATTATAGAATTGAATAATAAAACCTTACCAAACCAAGGTGGACCGAAGACCTGGTGAAGGTAGCGGGAAACCGATGTATGCGGGACGCACAGGAACTTTCGATTTTGCGACGCTTGGGGGAGGCCTATGTCCAACAGTAGACGTGTATCGGCTGAAATGATGATGATGATGATGAATAAAACCTTACAATAATAAAAAAAATAAGACCATTACATTACCAAGATTCTGTTTCGTGACTAGCAAAAATCTCTATAGAAAAGACTGTAAACTGCAACAGATTTCATAAAATAAAAATCGCACTATTCATATAAAAGCTTGATGAAAGCACAGTTTACCGTCCATTTGGCGAGATCGTTAGCGAACGACAAAAGGAAGAGTGGCCGCGTCGAGCGTCCGCCTAGCCTGCGAGATTTATGTAGTGTGACTGTGCAACTGTGCGACGGACGCCGATACTCAGCCAAATAGTGTAGGTGACGCGGGGGCTTAATGATTTGGAAAAAGTGGATATGTGGAGTGCTATTACTTTTCCCTTTTCTGTAATTTTAACATAATGTCTGGCAGTTTTAAGTGGGTAGGTACTTAATGGGGTCAGGGTTCTATCCAAATGTCCCTGCTTCGGTATTGTCCGTCAAGCCGTCGAGCTCCTTAGTAATCCTGAATCTTGTTTGCATTGACTGGACGTGCACCGATATTCAGCTAAATAGTGTAGGTGTATAGGGTTTTGATTTGGAAAATGTAAAGTCTGGCAATTTCGGCACAGCGCTGCTCTCGTGAGGTTACATCGTGACACAATATTTTCTAACACAATTGAACATACATTGCTAAACGTTCTGCTCTACAGGTAGCTCTTGATATTTGATATTTGCAAGTGTTGCGATAAAAAAGTTTAAATAATAGCTTTAGTTTTTGCTCAATGGTTTGCTGGAAGAAAACTCAACTATGAGTTAAGCTCGCCTATGTACATGAACTTTATTATCCACTTATTTTTTGTTGTTATAGTGTACAATAAAGAATTAAAGAATTTACTATGGCTGCTAGAGACTACCACTAAATTCTGTGTAGTTCTTCCCTCAAAAGACGATCTGAGACACTGATCTGAAAGAAAGAAAGAAAAATAATTTATTTACACGCATACACACACTGTAAAAACAAAATTTTAGACAAAAAAAAAGATAGAAACACTGACACAATGTGTGTCTCACGGCTGCGCCAAATGCTTCCAGTCTGAATGGTTTTCATTTTTTTACTGTGTGGACTTTTAAAGAGACTGACTTCTGAGTTAATTACGGTGTTTCTTCTCATTGTAGTCAGACAGAAAACACCGGCGGCATCATCTAGTTTAATTGACGAACAATATGACCCATTTTAAAATATCGATGATTTTTACAAATACCTTAAACAACTCTTTTTAAATGATAAATGATATTCACTTGTCAAAAAACATTTACACGTCAATTTAAACTAGACGAGCCCATTGTTTCGTAGCTGACTAACCTGAGAAGCAACACTGAAACAAAATCGGGGGCAGAGACTTTGCTGGGAAACATACAAGTGAATTGACCTGGTTTTCCCTTACAGCTGTTTCCAGTTTTAAATGAAGTGACGCCTAACCAAAGCCGAATAAAACTTTCTCAGATAAATCAATTAAGTTTGTCTTCCTATATCTCTTGATATACATCACAAAGGAAGAAATTAGGGCGGCCCATTCCTGCGCCTGACCAGGGGGCCGCAGTCTCAAGTAAAAGTGCTATAAATTATGTTAAGGAAATAGATTATTGTGTTGGTAACCCACCGAGCAGGCTGGAGGTAATTTATCACTGTTTTAACAAATAAATTATGTTCGCTAATTCAAGTAGTGGTTGGGCTTGAGCACACTTTATGTTACTTCTATGGATATGGCTTAGTACACTAAGATTTTTCCCGCAAATTTCTTCGGCGCAAAAAGTTTTTTATTGTCCCAAAGAATTATACCATAGGGATAAAATATCCTCGCGCTCCAGCCGGTGGCTAGGCGACCGGAGAGTGGCAGACCGATCCCCCGCCACAGTAGGCTCAAGCTTGCAGACGACGGGCAATAGGTAGCTTGCTGTCTACCCGTCCAGTAAGGACCGATCCTAAGTAGTCGACGACTTGTAGTATTCCTCACGTACCTCAAATAGATGTCAGCAAAACAGTAGAGACCCAGCAAGGACGATGTCCGCAAGAGCCACGAGGAAGTATTGAAAAATAAACCTGTGATCTTAGAACGTAAGGGCAATTTAAGGACACGGATGTGCTGGTGTGTTTTTCGTCAGTAAAAGGCTGACACATTCTCTTACTCCACCCTAAAGCGGGGGAATGATTTCTGATCTCAAAAAATATAAATAAAAATTCATTTAGCCGCGAAAATGTAACAAACAAACAATCAGACAGAAGGACTTTCACATTTATAGTATTACTTACATATATCTAGCATCTGAGTTTCGAAGGGAGAAAGTCTCGAACTCGTGATATCACGTGCGGCAACCGACGATTTCTATCAATACAATGAAATAAAGATCGCTTTAAAAGCCACCGGATTAGTAACGGAAACGGAAGTTGACTAGAAAATGGACAGGGACAACAAGCCATATAGTCCGCCGTCCGGCCATCCGGTATGGACCAGACCCGGGTCGAGACGGGGCGTTGTATTCCACGAGCCTCAAAGAGATGTGAGCAAAAATTAACGGAGCCAGTTAGGGTAAATTCCTATCTATCTTTTTTTTTGGTGGGGAAAATCGTCCAATGACAACCCTCGCTCTTGGGCGGAGCGGGAGATAGTGTTAGACTCTTACTGACTAAAAAACTCAAGCCTTCACACCAGGGCTCGAGCTCCCTTTCGGATTACCCTGGCGCCAGCAGGCTTCGACCCGGCTGAGCCCCTGCCTGCTGTTGCTGACAACTCCTTGAGGCGCGCGGGAACTGTGCGCGCTGTCGACGACTTGGACTTGGTCCGGACAGTTACCGAACAGTCGGACAGCGAGCTACCCATTGCTCACTGTCCGCAAGCCCGCGCCTACGGTGGCTGGAAATCGGGATCGGAATCCCGGCGGCAGCGAGAGCGCCGTTGCCTGATGCGGTCGGCCTCCTCCTTTGCGAGCATTACTGCTACACAGAAGTCGGTGACCGCCTGCCACTCCTCCCCGCTCCGGACCATGGCCTCAACCAAGGCCAGGCGCGAGAGGTCTCCGCCGCTAATCACCCCATGCCTATCAGGGCTGCGTATTGTTCGAAGGAGTTACCGTTGCCCTCGCAAAAAGGGTAATTAAAGAAACACTGGAATTTAGTCAGTAAAAGTCTGACATTTCCTCCCAACCCTATCCAGAAAAGGAGACCTCTTTTGATGATTGTCCATATAAAAAAGGTACTGACAATACCTAATGTTAAAACCAAATATATAACTAGATTAAACTCATAATATATCTACAAGATCATTTATTTTACTAAAACATGATATTTATGTAAGACGTTACATAAAATTCCGTTGAGTCATGTTTTGCCGTAATGGCGTACAAAATTTATTTGAGTAAGAATAAATTTCATAAAATTATTCACTCATACACAAAAAACATTAGGGTCTAATTAAGTTTAAAAAAAATCCCTCTCCATAATATTACAGCTTCAATTTGTTATAGTAATGAAATTTTTTAAAGTAAAAATAGTGTTACCGGTCCACGTAACTTAACTAAAAAATAAACAGAATACAATTTAATAAACTAGCAACGCGTGTCACTCACCAAATTAGTTAATAAAAACCTCTACCGCTACACAAAATTAAATCTCAACACAACGGCAACCAAATCTAAAAAACTATCCAAGTGCGAGTAGGCCTCGCTCAGAAAAGGTTCCATATAGTATGGAACCTTTCCAATAATAAAAATAAAATAAAAAAACAGCAAAAAAATATCGCTTGTTGTATGGGAGCCCCCTTAAATATCTCTATTAGTTTCATTTAATTATTTATTTTTAAACTTAATAGTAAAGAAATATTCTGTAATTTTTTCAAGAATCTATCTGTTACGTTACGTTATTAATATCGAGCAAAAAAACTGCAAAAAAAATCACGTTTGTTGCATTCATTTAGTTTCATACATTATTTAATTCTGTTTTTGGTATTTGTTGTCATAGCGATAACACTCAACAGTATACATCATTTGATTTGAAAAAAATTCAACTGTCTATTTATCACGGTCTAATGGATGGATACAGCTTGGTGACAGATATACGGACAGCGAAGTGTTAGCAATAGTGTCCCGTTTTTACCTCTTAGTTACAGAACTCTAAAAACTCAAAACTTCATCAGCATTTCTTTTGCATTTCACCTTTATGCTCCGGCACGCGCGGACGTATTGTCGCGAAAGTAGCGTCGGATGCGGCGGCTCACGTCCGGCGTCCGGTCACGTGGCCGTGTCCGGCCCGCGGACGGCCAATCAGCCGGCTCTCTAATTAATTTACTTCGAACGCTTCTTATTGGCTGCTACGTGCTCCAATCAAGACGGAACCACTTCACGATTAGTTTCCACCGGAGCGGGTTTTTCCGCTGACTTTAATTTCCGCTGATTGGGAAGTCCGGATGTGTCTGTTTTTTCTTGTCCGTTAAAGTTGGCAGCTGATAATATTATTGTAGCATCTGCTCTTGTAATGTTGGAGTCTTTTTTATGCTGGCGAGAATGGAATATTGAGACAGGAGACTGCAAGAAACAAACAGCTAGAACATTGTATTCATTGACTGGCCTGTTGGTCTAGTGGTTAGTGACCCTGACTGCTATGCCGGAGGTCGTGGGTTCGATTCCCACCCAGGACAAATGTTTATGTGATGAGCATAATCATTTGTTCTGTGTCTGGGTGTAATTTATCTATAATATGTATGTATTTAGAAATATATAAGTATGTTTATCAGTTGTCTAGTACCCATAACACAAGCTCTGCTTTGCTTGGGACTAGACGGCGTTGTGTGATAGTTGTGGAATATTATTATTATTATTATTGAAAATTAAATTCAAATAATTTTAAACGTAATTTTTCTAACCATTGGGTGGGAAATCATCAAATAACTTTTTCCGTTCTGAATCGACAGGGAGTATCAGACTGTTACTGACTAAAACCCACCCGTGTTCTTTCAGTTTTCCTTTGCGTTCCAGAGCCACAGTAAATCTTTCGAACAATCTCGTAGTCCAATATAAATTTAGGTTAGTTTAATCTTCATAATATAAATACTAATTACTTCCGGGCAGTTGCCCACCTGACATACACTCGTCTGGTCGGAGGATCCTCCCTTTTCAACGGAGGTTCGCGGGACTATATTCTCTGTTCTGTATATCTCCAAATATCTATAGCATTTAATATGAAAACATAATCGATAGTTAAATCGACCTCTAATTTCAAAACTTTCTTTTTGTCCTTCGAGCCGGATACATCAAGGAAATGAGTTAGACTAAACGATGATGGACACGCGCTCGTTAACATTTGTGCGTTGACAATAACACATCTATCCATGCAACATTGTGACTTGTGTGAAGTATGTTAATGCCTATAATCCCTCGGATCGTTGCGGTGGATTCTTGGCACGCAACGAATCCAGGTCGGTCCGATAGTTTATACCCTAGACGCAGGTCTGTGACGATTATCACCGGCGCCTCTGCACAGGATCTATTGGTACCGTTCTTAGAATATTCGGTGTGGATGCCAGGATATGTAGAAAAGGATTAAAAGATTTGTAGACCAATTTAAAATTGGTACAGGAAATGCTTCGGTGAGTAAGAAAAAAAACATTGGAAACCATTAATTGGCATAATACTGGTTATTCTTATGAAGAAAACGTGACTTTTTTATTTATTCGATAGGCTCGCGTTTGACCACTATCTCACCTGATGGTAAGCGATGATGTAGCCAAAGATGGAGTACGGACGCATGCCGTACATACGTACGCTTGCCGTGGAGTTGTGCGTAACCTCTTGACTTAAAGATACCTAGGTTGCAGCTATTAGGAAACACTGACAAAATAATTTTCAATACCATACACTTATGAAGAAATGAATAAACAGGGGTTAACCGGTGACTTGTCGGGGTCGACGTACGCCCAGCCTGATACGACACATGTAATAACATTGTAGTAGGGAAGTGCACGCGCCTTTTCTACACTAGTGCAGAAAACAGTCTATTGCGTGCCTAAAATCGATGGGATTCTTATCCCACCTTTTTTATCAAAAACTCGCTATTGAACAATAATTTAAATAAAGAAGATTTACGGAGTTCAGCCTGAATTGACATTTGATTCTTCAGAACCTAACAAGTCCTCCAAAATCCAGTTCTCACAGAACCAAAAGTATTAAAACAACACAAAAGACATCACAGCCATTACTGCCATTACAAAAGTGATCGTAAGTCTGCGCGCGCGCCGCCCCATCCACATAAACCTGTCAGCGCTCGATCTGTGGTTCGCTATTACGTTTAACAGATGGCGCTGTTAGAAAAATACCCAGCTCCCCTTTGTAGTGGGACAGGCACGATGATTTGTATGTCAACATATGACAAGATGCTGACAGGTATAAATCTCAGTTTTTTATCTGTGTTCCTTGCCTTCTTTTGTTTGTGGTTTTATGTTGCCAGTATTAAAATGTGTCATGTTTTTGGCAGCTTACTTTGGATTAAAACTAATGCCACAATTCTACAGGTTAGGTGGAGGCGGACGGCGAGCAATGCGTAGCTCGCCGTCCGATATTTATATAACCGTCCGGACCGAGCTTGAGTCGTGGACGATGCGATGTGTTCACCTGTCTCAAAGAAATGTCAGCAAGTCGTAGGGGCCCAGCAGGGTCGAAGCCTACTAGAGCCATGGGAGGTGCGAAAGCGTACCCCGGGGCCCTGGAATGAAGGCAAAGAAGGAACAAGAGTGGGTTTTAGTCAGTAAAGTCTGACATGCCCTCTCGCTCCGCCCATGATCGGGAGAAGTCATTAGGTAATTTCCCACCTGGCAAGAAAGAATGGGGTGGGTTTTTTAGTCAGTCAGAGTCTGACACTATTTCCCGCTCCGCCCAAGGGCAGGGGATGTCATTTGGATGATTTTACCCGCCAAAAAAAACCTAAAAAAATATTCTAAAAAAAGTTTATTCCACAGATACCTAATGATAGTAAGCGATGCAATTGATAAAATAAGAAGATAATAGATTGATTAATTAAATGAAACCAATTATTTCTCGAGGTGTGAAGATTACGAAACACGACTAGGGATCAGAGCCAAATAGGACACTAAGACGAGAACTGAGCGAGACACTGTCAATTTTAATTATTAGATGAATCTGTCTTCATTTCGTATACCTACCCTATACCTTACCTTATACCTTATCACCTCTTTAAAATGTAACTAATCACTATAGCTATTGTTGCCTGGTCATTCATCACCGTCATCATCATTTCAGCCTAAAAACGTCTATTGCTGGACATAGGCATCCCTCAAGTGTCGCCACAATGAACGGTCCTTAGCGTCTCGCATCTATCGGATTCCCGCGACGCTTACCAAGCCATCGGTCCATCTTGTAGGTTGCCTAACGCTGCGTTTTCTTGTACACCATTGACACTCCAGAACCTTTCTGTCAGAGACAGGTCTCCACGACATAGGGAATCCTAGTGTGGTTTATTAATTTTCTGTATTTACCTTTTTGGAATAATAAACATATTTTTAAGCTATTGCATAGCTTCTATCGCGGGCCTTGAGCGTGGACACCGAATCCAGAAATTCCGTAACGAAAATAACCTAACACCCCCCACTCATTTGTTTTTTGAGCGTGGTGACCGATAAGAAAAAAAAGAGGGAACAATCAATCAAAATTCAATTCAATGTGTGAAAGTGTAACTTCAATTAATATCAAAGAGAAAAAGATATTGCATAAATAAAATAAATAAATAATTATAATTGCATAAGTTGATAAAGCCGGTCTGGTGATGCTATTGGCGGCAGTAGATTTATTCAACCAACCACAGCAGGAGGTTTTTGGCTTCGTTATTTTGAAAGCAGTTCAGTAGCTGTTTTAATTATTCGTTAATTAGATTAGAATAGAGAGAGATTTATAGAGAGAGGTTTATTCGGCGCAAGCAACACAATATACCACAACATAAAATAGTAATAAAAAAAAGAGTACAGACATACAATACAGTTGCAGTGACTGTGCCTGAACCGAAAGGAAAAAAAAAACAAAATTGATTCCTACTGCACATTGTGATATAAAATTGGTGCAGTTTTGTATCTAGAATGTCTATCATCATCATCATCTTCCTGCCCTTGTCTCGTATTATTTGGGGTCACGACTAGACAATATGTGGAAGTAATTAAAAAGGCCCGAACGCGGTAAAATGGAGATGACAATTTTATTGTATCACCGACCACTCTAGTGAAGCTTGCAGCGTAGGCTGACACATTTTCGATACATTGTCTACCAAATACTGAAAAAAATCGCTTTCTAACTTAATCGTAAATATAGTCATAGTCATAGTAGTTTATTGGTAAAAGTATTGGTAGTAGTTTATTGGTAGTTCTTAAAAGTCACACATGTTACATAATACTTAGTCAATAAATGATTACATACAATGTCAAATAATAAAAAATGAATAAATTGAAGTCATAAATCCAATACCAAATTTAAAAAAATCAATCAATTTAACAAAATTCAATATTCTGCCAAATACCGGAAAAGTAATTATTTTATATTCCGTATCAAAAACAAAATACATACTACTTTTTGATTGTGATAATGCTTTTGCAAAGACATAAAAACGCACCTTTGTTATTTCACAAACAAGACATCTAAAAACTGGTCCTTACGTACCTAAATACAATCTAAAAACAATTTAAAAACTTGCATCCACCGCAAAAAATATCAAAAAACCGATCCCTTACTATCCAACCACAGCAAATAAATAATCGTAAGCTTAAACTAATGTCTCGAGCCGATAATGAATCGCAACACATTTACCTCCTCGGAGTCGCCGCGGTCGGCTAATGGCGTCATACGTCACAGGGCTGAGGCCTGAGAGCTGGGCCCTGGTCCTGGGATATTAGGACTGCTAGACGGGGTATTAATGTTCACATTGCGAGGTACATTTGTAAAGTGTAAGTAATCCAGTAGCCGTGGACGTCGGTGTAGTAAATGCAACGGTGGCAATGAAGTTCTTGGATGGAATTAATTAATTTACACAATTACGAGGTTAAAGTAACCTTATTGGTAATTGCAGTTTAGAGCCGTTTGGGGTCGAAACACTTGGGCCCTAAGGTCGCGTCTCCTTTTCAAGGAAATTTCACGCTAAATGATCGACACTTTGCGTGACCAGAGGGCTGGCTCGTTCTTCGCCCAAAGAATTAGCACTACCTATCAACGTGGCAATGAATTTCTTGGATGAAATAAATAAATTAATAATGTAAATTAATTAATTTCATCCAAGTTGATACATAATTACGGTGTAGTTTCTGTCAAATTAAACTAGGTAGAGGTCATTCTCAAGGCCTATCTTCCACAACCCGATCAACCAACCCGCACTGGGCCCGCGTGGTGGATTGCGGGCCCATTTCTACTCCTAGAGAGGAAGTTTGAGTCCCAGCAGTGAGATCATTAAAAGGCTGATTATGCTATGTTATCTCCTAAACGGTCAACCGATGACCTGGTGAAAGTTGCGGGAATCCGATGCATACGAGACGCATGGGACCGTTCTTTGTGGCAACACTTGGGGGAGGCCTATGTCCAATAATGGACGTCTTTTGGCTGAAATGATGATGATAATGATCTTACTATAGATAAGCAAAAAGACTGCGTTTTTACAAAAATAATTAAAAATGTGCTTCGCAAGCATCACAGCCCCTCTACAAACACGGCTATCGGTTTCAACGTTAAAACAAAGATGGTTATTATGTGTATACAGCACTTTAAAATTAAACTCAGTTTAGGAGCAATGCTGATAACTGTTACTTCTTTTATTATAGACTAGCTTTTGCCCACAGCTTCGCTCGCGTACTAAAAATTATAACCTATCACTCAGGAATAAAGCAGCTTTCTATTATTAAAAAAATTTTGCGCGCGGACCAGTACTTTCAGATTCTCCTACAAACAAGAAAACAAACTTTACCTCTTTATAAAAGGTGTAAGGGTCTCCACAAACTTTAAGGGCTTGCTCAGTAGACGAAACGGAACAACCTTCCACAAGACTAATTTTCAGGATCGAAAAAAAAAAAACAGCCTCACCGTACAAAATGATATACTTGATTGGACAATTTGTAAAAAAAATTTTTTTGGTAGGTTGTTCAGTTTCGTCTACTGAGCAAGCCCTTAAAGTTAGTAGAGGGCTGTCCCTTACACCTTGTATATTAAGTGTAGATAATTAAAACTAATCAAGACCATTCCAAAAACTCAAACACGATAGGTTTGTTTGAGTTCCTAGGGCCACCTTCCGGTTCCATCGTCAGATCAGCACCATGTATAAAAAAATGGCACTGTCATCAGTTCAATCGGTAACAGAGAAGAGGATCTTTAATTTGCAAGATTTGATTACAGACAAATATCCAGGTGAAACTAAATAAAAGCTTGTAAAAAAAATCTACACTAATAATATAATAAAGAGGTAAAGTTTATCTTTTTGTTTGTTTGTAGGAGGTAATCTCTGGAAGTACTGGTCCGATTGCTAAAATGTTTTTCACCTATAGAAAGCTGCTTTATTCCTGAGTGACATAGGCTATATTTTATTTACGCGGCCGAAGTCGCGGACAAAAGCTAGTGCTTAATAAATACAGGAGTTGTCTGGCAGACAGTAGAGGACTTAGAAAAAAAATTCTAATCCTAATTCTCTCCATCTTTCTTCACCAGAATGTAACTGCAACGGGCACGCGCGTCGCTGCCGGTTCAACATGGAGCTGTACAAGCTGTCGGGGCGCGCCTCCGGGGGGGTCTGCCTCAAGTGTCGCCACTACACCGCCGGCCGCCACTGCCACTACTGCCGCGAGGGCTACTACAGAGACCCCACCAAACCCATCACGCACAAGAAGGCTTGCAAACGTAAGTGTTAACATATTTTTTTATTGATATAAACTAGTACGTAACTGCGATCCCACCAGATGGTAAGGAATCACTGAAAGAAAAAAAGATGTTCGTTAATAAAAACGCGATGGGAATCAATTCGTGCAATTTCCGTGCACACTTCAAAATACATCCTGCAAAATGCTGAAAGGCTAGTTAAACTAAACCTGTGCTCCTTGTAGGCTTTGTAGATTGGTTTTTTTAAACAAATCTGGGTCTTCTTAACAGAATCAGCAGATATAGAATAAGTCATACTTTATATTTATTTACCTCATTCCTACCAAGCTGCCCCCCTAGCCAAGTTACAACCGTCTCGCTTGCGTCAAACGCTTCGAGTTGGCCACGCCGCCAATTCTTTTGTTCTGACCACGTTACTGAGCGTTGAGATGACGTCATTCCCGTACATTTGAAGCTTTCTGATGAGCGTTAACGATTGCAGATTAGCAACTTGGCTAGGGGTACTGTTTAGATACCTAACATCCGTAGACTCATAGCAAGATTCAGTCGTGGCCTGGTATTATGCTGAACTGGACCTTTTGGCGCAGCCGTGAAAATGAGACACACAATGTTATTGTTTTTATTTTATAAGTTTTTACATAATTCTTAATTGAGTGTTTCTGTGTGCTAAATAAATGTATTTGCTTTATTTCTTTTTATATTCTATGCTGCGTCTTGACAGCTAAATATCGTGTTATTTTACATGCATATAATATAAGATTTCTTATACTGTTAGGATAGAAATGTTACGGACATTAAAATGCAAAGTAAATTTTAAATTCCAATATCCATAAATAACGGATATTATAGCGTAAAACTTAATGAATGCAAATCACAGTTAATTAAGTTCATGTCAATCGTTATCGACTCCATCAATTTTTTTTTTTTGATACATCAGCTTTTAGTGTTTTACTTAAGAGAGCCGTAAAACTGACCCGTTTTATTACTTGTATATATGATCGATATATCTATCGAGCTATTCTATCAAACACTACTATTTTTTGCTTCATTTTCAAAGTAATAAAATTCTAGATAACGTCATAAAAATCACATTATTTCACTTAATTAAAAACAGTTAATATGAATTTGGAGCTGTTAATCTATTAAATACTAGCTTTTGCCCACAGCTTTACCTGCGTGCATAAAAAATAGCTAAATACACACTCAGGAATAAAGCAGAATCTTATCGGTGAAAAAAATTTAGCAGTCGCACTATTACCCACTTCCAGAGATTACCTAAAAACTTTACCTCTTTATTATATAACCACTTATCCTGTTTTAAGTTTCCTCTTCGACACAATTATCTAATAATAATTTGCTTGGTAAGGCAGCACAAAGTTCCTCGACTGATCTTTTACATTCACGTTTGTCTGTTTATCCACTAAATCCATCGAAACCACCCGACGGATTTTGGCGCGGTTTTCACTAGTAAAAAGAGCAGAATTAGCTTTAATTTGCACCCGTGAGATGCCTGAACGAGTTGGTTCCGGTATTAATCGACAAAAACATTACAACCCTAGAACGATTTTAGTCAGTAAAAGTCTGTCACTCCTCCTTCTTCTGGAATTGTACTCAGGGTGAGTTCAAAGGGAAACTCGTGGTCCTGGATCGCAAAGGGCAAAGAAAGAACATAGGTGTGGTTTTAGTCAGAAAAAGGCTGACAAGTCCTCTCACTACGCCCAAGAGCGGGAGAAGTTATAGGATGGCCCCAAAAAGTTAGTTTGTGAGATCTAATAATTTTATCTGCCATTACTTACAAAAACATATTTAAGTCTATATAAAATCTCAAAACGATTCAAATAACACTCCCTTTTTCCCCATAAACCGAAACATTTAAAGCGTAAAAGTTAAATATACCTACAATAAAGTTAAACTGACGATAACCGTTTACACCTGTCCACGGACTGACAAACAGACAGACATAATCTGAAACTATCTATGTACAAATAGACACGGTCGTTATACAAATACTTGGTTTAGTTAAACGGAGTTTAACGTTGAATGTTTGGATATACGTTAAGGCCTTAACGCCCGAACAGAGACATAAAACAATGACTTTCTGAAGCTTACTCCTCGGTAACGGCTAGAACAATAGGTTTGAAAAAAATATACGTTTACAATAGATCCGTAAATGACATTATCAAATTTACCGAAATAAAAAAAAAAAAACAACAGGATATTTTTTCGATTGTTTTTCCAACTCTTTTCAAACGGCTTATTAAGAAATATGTTTACACAAAAATATTGCCCGTTAAAGCTAGAACTACATTAGACCGACGCAAACGCCTGATTTGTACGTAGAACGACGTCGCGTGGCGTCGTGTGGCATGGATCAAGTGTAGCTCTACAAGTCTAGTTTCCATATAAACGAACCAACGTACCCAGATCGTCGTGTGTGTGACACGTGTGAGCAGTATAGTTCTAGCTAAAATGTTCTCCAGAATGTACATAGCCTACGTAAATCAATCAATTTCGCAAAGATAATGGATTTAAAGGTAAGCGGAGCTCTGTGTGGGCGCAGATGGCAGTACGTATATGTGTGCATGTAACTCCGGCTAGATGTTCGAGGGACTGTACGCCTTAAATGTCGCATCAATTTAGAGATTATGAGCGCCTTTTATTATATTTTTAGTGTTAACTTTGGTATTAGGTTTTATTTTATGGTTTGTATTATTGTTATGTGTTGTTGTAGAAATAAGTACGGTAAGTATGTGTTACTAACCTAAGCTAACCGAAATGGAAGATTATTGTTATATTTTATTACTATATTATCTTTACATCGTAAACTCGAAAGTTCATAAAACACTCAAAATCATTTTATTTCACTAAGGCCTACATGGGCACTTATAAAAAGACAGAGGCCGGAAAACGGGTCATTAGTATTGTCATGGTTTATTTTTGGCATCATATTGGTAACACCGAGTTGCAAACAAAAAGGAATCTCGATGACTACAGACCTACATCTTCAAAACTATGTCCCCCAGTGGCACCCACTAACAACTCCGCAAACATTTAACCCTATCCAACCCAAGGATAAGATTCGGACCCCAAAAGAAATGGAAATTGCAAAACAAAAAGGCGTAACATCGTAAAATCCAAAAGTAAGCGAGTCCCAGTCACATCGTCGTCGTGGCCGCAGCTACAATAGTTTTCACATAAAATTCACCAAAAACCGAGTCGGTCCTTCGAGCTGGATTGGTCCTTCGGGCAGGATTGGTCCTTCGGGGCGCTTCAGTTTTATTTGACGGCCGCGGTAGGTTTTTCGCTGATTGGGCCAAGATTGGGGTATGGAAATGGGTACACTTATGCTATTGTTACGTCGGCTAGTTGAGGTTGAGTTGTAGGGTAAAATGGGGTGCAAAATTGAAATGGTATCTTGGAAATTCAAGAAGCTATTATGGGAGTTGTAGTTGATATTACGACTATATTTTTGATGAAATATTTCCTGCTATCTATTGTCTTTTATTATAAGCAAATATTGCATTGAGTTTTTTCAGGAAAACTGAAAAGCTGATAAAAGAAAACCTTTGAAAAGTTTGGAAAAACTCCTTTGTAACACTACTCAGCATATTACGTAGCTATGAAGCTAAACTTAACAACTTTTCCCATACCAATCTCAAGAAGCAAGCCAAACAATCTTCATAAGATACTGTTCCCGAAACCTTTCTCGATTCTCAGAATTCGCAAACAGCGCGCAGTAGGCACGCCGATACAATTGCCAACATTATTTCCGATCACAATCCCCTGTCATATACCCGGACCGCTATAAAACGCGGGGTCAACGCACAACTCGACAGTCGACACTTTCCCGAACCGAACCGGACCCATCCGGGTAATCGAGTTCAGAATCGAACGACACACGGGGGAGAATCCGATTATCGAATGAAATCAACTATGTATATCGATAACAAATCACGACGCACAATAAAACGAATTCTGTTTCGAATAGTTTCGATTATCGATAGTGATTTAGGGTTTGGCAATTTTTCGTACAATTTGAGATTGTGGGATACGGTAATAATAGGAGTATTTTTGTGTAGATATTTTTTTTTTAATTTATCGTATAAAGGAAATTGTTTGTTTGTAGAACTACCACTGGGGCACCACCGGTCGATAAGCAGTAGTGGTGGTCCAGCTATGAATTATATGTGGTAGTTTCAAACCCAGGTAGGCGCTTTACTTGGCGTAATTTATTAGATCACCACTGCTGAAACAGTAAAGGAAAACATCGTGAGGAAATTGGCATGGCCTAGAATCAGAAATTTAAAGATGTAGGTATGACATCCACCATCCGGCACTGGGTCCGCGCGTTGGTATACAGCTCATTACCCCTGTGGGAACATCAAAAGACTAATTATGTTTCTTATTCTAGAAAGGTGAGGGGTCTACAATAATTACCTAGTGAAATTCTTTCACTGCGTATTTATAGGTACATATGCGCGAATGTGTGTATGTTTTTTATTCCTATACACTTAAAACGGTTTCACGAGTATGGTACACGAGTAACAAATAGGATATTTTTTCTTATCTCAGAAGTTAACTATGATAATTTTCTACTTGCACGCTGGCGAAGAGAAAATAAAACTACCAAGATTTTCCTCAGCGTGTATAAAGTTGACGTCTCAATCAAGTTCATATCAATTAAAACACATTAAAATTACCACTCAACACCAAGTTTACAACTCATTTAGGTTTTTTCAAGGCTTTTACAACCTAGGAAATAATAGTGTTAGAATTACATTGTTTACTGATTAACGCGAAAGCATTAAAATAAACGTACCTCTCGTTATAGGGCAGGGCTATAAAGTTGTTGGCAAGCTAATAAAACGTGATTAGGTAACATGTGTATGCCTTTATTCCTACTGTTCCTAGATTGCGAGGTGTACACTAGGGGTGCTACGTACGTACGGATACTCGGATCCGCATCCGCAATTGCGAAATTTTCGCATCAGTTCTGTATTCTTCATCACATACACATCCGCTTCAAATGAGTGCAGCAATCAATTACAAGCAATATAATTTATTTTCAAAATACAAGCGCCATTAATAGAGACAGAGTGATCGATAATGAATAAGAACGCTTTTTAGAATTTAATTCTGTGTTTTTACAATTTAATTCTCCAAAATTCTTTGTGATTCCAACTCCAATGAGCATGTGGCCAACCTGAACACAACTTCACCTTAATTTGATATTGGTCGTCGAATCGTTCAGAGGCCCTATCACGAGCTCTTCCCACGATCAAATTCATGACCTAAACTGAATTGTTAAAGAAATGAAACTGTCAAAGTGTCTCCATCCCTCTTTCACGCTCGCTCGCCTGACATTTTAAAACATCATAGTGAGGCACCTTTCTTTTTAACGGACGTGGATATATAACTGCAACAAGTAATGACATATATAGAATGTGGACAGGACCAGAGCCAAGTATGAGGTGAATATTTTTGCGAGGAAAAAAATCCTCAAACAATTTTCTACGATATGTCAAACGGAGAGTTCAATTTTAAACGAACTTCGACGTTTTTTTACTAATTTGTTGCGCTGTCCACCATACTTAAAGTTTAAACTTAAAATTAATTCTGTAATCCGCATCCGGATTCACATCGGCGGATGTCGAAATTTTTGCATTTGTGACAACCCTAGTGTAAGTACACTATGCACTTAATCGAATTTAGACTTTAAATACGATTTAATTTTCTTACAGACCAATTACGTTGAGAGTTTTCTTATGTCTTCTTCTTGCCAGAGCTTAGAATGTGGCTACATTGTGGCTAATAACGTTGTTCTGATGGTTTTTATTGTAATGATTCCACTTAGACTGGAAGTTTTTTGCAGAAAATGTCTTGGCAATGAATAATAAGAGTTTAAATGAAATAGTCTTCAATTTTTTGTACCTATTCAGTACTTATTAAGTTAAAAAAAGTTTAGAAAAAATTACCTTGATATCCGATAAATTACATACATACTTAGACAATGCTCAGATCAAATCAATACCTACGTAGTCCGTAACATAAAAAGTATGGGACTTAGTAAATTAAACAACATAACAAAAATAACGATATTCAGAAATCAGAAACGTTTATTTCAACTTTCAACTTTTGAATTGTCAAAATGTCGGTCAGTCAAATAAGTGAAGCTAAATTGCACGTATAGCACTCACAAAAAAAAAAAAAACCTAACTGATTGTTTTCATTCAATTACATTCTGCTGTAACAGGCATATTGAATTATATGGGGTGCCAATTGTGCTTTTGAACACATTGCAAACCCCTTGTAAGTCTAAAATAATTTCTCAATCTCCAACTATCCTGATTAAACTAACTCCCACCAGTTTAAGCAAGATTAACAGTAACAGTGACTAAAAATCACACTCAGATCCAACAAAATAATATTAGTTCAAAATGTACAACTAACTTCGCAGTACGACGAGCTACGAAGTTAAACGAAGATCCCCGAAGTAGTACAGCTTGCAAATACACTGTACGAGCTAATTTAGTCAGTAAACAAGGCGAAATAACATCCAAGAAAACTGTGTTACGAACACAAGACTTCGTTATTTCCTGGCAACAGACTTAGTTCGGGAAAAAAATGTAATAATAAGGAAAGAAAGGAAGTTTTCTTCTTTCTTTGCGACGGTCGCATCTAAGTTCGGACAGTGATGTTATCGCATTATGTTTTTTCTTTCGAGAGACAAAACTATCAGTTGCTTATGTAGTTCTGATTGAGGAAATACTGTGCAAACAATAAAAACGGATTTTTCCTCGTCCATAGGAAATAAAACTGTTATTCCAAATACCATTTACCTTAGTTTCGAAGAAATAGCGTAATAAAATTGTAATCCTGAATCGTCATCAAACAATGAGCAAAAAATAATAATTATAAGTACATAATATCAACATGTAATTATCCCACTGTTGAGCTAATATGCCTCCTCTCGTTTAAAGAAAAATAGCAGGGTTAATCAGTATTTAACATAATCAATTTGCATTAGCAATTTCATTGTTATTAGTAAATTAACAATAATATGTTTCCCTGTTCTCGACGCGACAACGATAGATCCATATTGAACTAAAATTAATAATGAATTAAAATTAACTTAAACCTAGTGTTAGTATGATAATATCATACTATCGCGCTATCTTCATTATAATTGTTATGAAGAGGAAAATATCTCTTCGAAACGGTACTGATTCTAAAACAGAAAGTCGATACCAGTTAAGTGACTCAATGTTGGAAGGTAGTTGGGTGAGAGTCGTGATTCAATTATCCCTGTCAGGTGACAACAGTGCGGATGGAGCACAGTCGACGAAAAATTCAATCGACGCTCATCCACCCTGTTGTAGCCTGGCAGTTATATGAAGTGGGAGCGACATTACTATTCTGTTTACTAGGTCTGTGCTTATTGTTATACACAATTCATAGTCACACAAAAACGAGGAAATTGACATTTGGAGGCAAGCGAAATAGAGAGTAAAGTCCCGCAAACCACCTTTGAAAAGGAAAGATCCTCCAAGCTCCGGAAAGACGGGTGTTATGCCTCGTGGGCAACTGCCCGATAAATGATCTCGGGCTGTTCTATATGTTTAAATCACGCAAAGAACTTTAATTGCGCGATGCATGATTAGTGCTTATGTGACGCCAAGATGTCGCTACAGACACAAAATAAGAAAAATTAGAAGACGGTTTTTTTAAAGAACAAGTGGGGCCCCTGAGAAACCTCTTATCAATTCACTAGACACTGCCTTTCCTTGAGGAGCTAAAGCGGATCGAATGACAGAATGACACATTTCTCGTTAAATTCGCGCTTTAGACTTAGAGTCGCGGACTGGGTCCTACGTACAATAGAATTTACTTCACATGTCTTTTGTTATCATAAAGGTGATATATCCAAGTTACTGTGATGTTTAATAATTCTATTTTTCTTTTCTCTTCCACCAGCCTGCGACTGCCACCCCGTGGGAGCGAGTGGCAAGACCTGCAACCAGACGAGCGGCCAGTGCCCCTGCAAGGACGGCGTCACCGGCACCACCTGCAACCGCTGCGCTAAGGGATACCAGCAGTCGCGCAGCCACATCGCGCCGTGTATACGTAAGATATTCAGCTTCAAGTGTATGGCATCGGTCTGATAGTGACCGTGCAAGAACTGGCGTTGGTGAATATTAACTGTTCTGAAGCTTCAACCTAAAGAATATGATAGTTTGGCGTAAACTTGTTTGTAAAATGGACATGTGTAGCTACTAGGAAGAAAAATACACAGTCATGCCACAAAATAGATAGGTACAGAAGTCAATCATATGTATGTATTTAACTTTTTGTACCTGCGCTAGCCGATCGCGCTAAGGTCAGCGCGTTGCGCCGCACTGTACGAGTGCGTGCAGGCGACTGAGCCGAGATATCGTGTCCGTGAGCGGTGTCTATGTGTGCGTTGCTCGAGCGCGCTTTGTATGTAGATTATCTTCTGTACCTATCTATTTTGTGGTTTTGCAAACCAAAGCTGAAATATCTCTCTAAGTAAGCTACCAAAAAAGGGACTGTAAGATTTCACGAAACCAGTTAGATTCATGTCACAAAGATATAAAAAAGGAGCGCGGGAATATACTTAGGGGTCCCGAAAAGATGCGCAAAGGATCCATTTACGTTATAAAACTATAAACAACTTACCTTTCAACACACCAAAGCTATCCACGGAGGAAATCGATCTATTCGCACCATTGGCGTCCTTGATAAGGTGTAAACCGATGTCCGAGAACAGCACCTGGCCATAATCCCACGCATTAAACGTCAGTTAAAGGTGAGGTGTCGTGATTGTGGCAGTAAAGCAACCATTACATCGCCACAGTCGTAACTGTGCTGTAATGGAGACTTTGTGATGCCGACGCATGGGGGCATCGCCGGTCGGATTGGCGCGCTGTGTAGGGAAATTGTTGAATTAAATACAAGGTGCAGTTTTAAAACTGCACAATATTTTAGGAGGTTGTAATAAAACTCATAAATAATCATGTGAAAAAACGATACCTGGTCAATAATCAGTAATACTTGTTATTTTACTTTTTAATTATACTTAACTAATTCGATTGATCGATGGCAGCGGGGGCGTGGCTAGGGTGTGGCGTGCGGGATGATGATTGGATGATACATTATTTATGAAACTATCGTTGCGAGTTAGTATGTGTGAAAACGCCCTTTATTTTTACGTGTTTGTGTGTGTGAAAGAAAGCGCGGTTATAAGGCAGGTATCAGACTGGCTGTTTTTTAAGAAACGTAGTTCACACATACCGATTTTCATATACAAAACAAGTAACTTTCAAGTAGTCTGTTGACTGTATGGCTGTTCTCCGTGGACGCGTAGCTTCATGGACGCGTATTGTTCATGATAGGTACCTACTCTTGGTGTACGCCCTCACAGTTTACATCGTGCCGTCATGTCTTAGCCGCTTCGTCAACTGAGTTTTCCAGTTTTCAACACCAAGCTACACCAAGCTTATAATGACGAATACGCGACTATGAACCTACCTCCATGGACAGTAGGTATACCTATATGTGGATTGTGAGTGATTAAAATGGTAAGCATTGTTGAAGAAACATCATAAGAACTGCTTGCTGTTTTATATTCCTGGAATCTTTTCTTGCACCTGGCCGAAATACACATTGCGTAATATTTATAGAGTGTTTAATCCACTTGCAGTGAAATGTAAGCAGTTATAAACTGCATCTGATTTGAATCAGAGAATTATCGATCCGAAATAGCTGTAACAAGGGCTGTGCACTAACACCCCAACCGAGTCTGACCGCATTCAAAGTGCCTAGTGCGAGTTTGTTTTACATAACCGCGATCGACACGTTTATTACGTCTGGAGTCCTGATTGGTCCACTCCAAGCTTTTAACCAATCAGAGAGTTAAACGCTGTAAACGATTTGATCGCGCTAACGTAAAAACTCGCACTCGGCGAAATGAACACTTCCAATTTGTCTCACCCGGTGACCTCTGACTGAACTGTGACCTTTGTTAATGATAGTTTGGTCTGCCCAGGTATACCGCGAGTGGTGACAGCCGTGCAGGCCATGGAGGCGGTGGACGGTGACCCGGGCCGCGGTAAGTAGTAAGTGTACCTTCATGCACTCTCGCCTCACACTCACGAGCATGGACATGGATACTCAATCGCCACACTAGTATTTTTTTACTCTCCAACTGCGTAAATTTTACAAGTTTTTTTTTTGTCTTTGTACTAAATGGTGTTAGCAAAAGACTTGTCCTTATTGAATCAAAGGACCAATTTTTCAATATTTTTATTTTTTTTTATTATGATATTATGTGATTGAGTATCTGTGATTAGGAGCTTACTGTACTTTAGAAATTAATATTTATCTAATTAGGATTGAACTTACATTTTCTCCGACTATTTTCTGCAGAAGTTTTACAGCATATTTGCCTAATCAACAAATAAAAGTATTACCGAGTGACTGCAGTTATTATTATTATTATAGCAAGCCCGTATTGCCCCACTGCTGGGCAAGACCTCTCTCCATTCTTTCCAACGGTAACGATTCTTCGCTTTCTTTTTCCAATTCTTAAGGAAGACATCCAAGTCGAATACAGTAACTGCAACATTTAAAGATATATTTGAAGTTAAAGCCAGTAAGTGTTGAGATATTATCTCAGCAATAAAATAACTTAAACCTCTCAATCTCCGCATTCCATCGTTAAAGTCGCGTTATGAGATGGTTATGAGCTTAAAATAACAATGTTGCTTGAGAGTGCGTCTGCGCAGGCTCTAAGCTTTACGTCATTTACTGATACACTCAATAATAAGCAGTAACTTTTTACGATATAGGTATCCTGAACGGTAAAACTGGAGAAGTATTAGTAGCAAAATTTTGAAAATTTTAATTCTCATGCCAGTGACACAAATATACATTAACAAGATCGTGTAAGAAAATAATTGTTTACGACATCCAAGATATAACTTAAAAATATGAACTAAAAAACTAAATTTTTATTTCACATATCTGGGCACAGTTCCAATTAGTCGTTTCCTATGGAGAAGAAATGGCAACAAACTCTAACGTAACTCTTTTAAAAAATAAATATTGATTTTATAATATTTCCTTACTACAATATTAATTAGGTACAGGACAATGCAGCCTAGTTAAAATTGTATCCAAAAGTACAATAACTAATAACTAAAATGGATCGTAATATAAATGATATATTGGAATGTAATCCATGATTCCGCAGAGTCTACAGTGTTCTCACATTTACATTATAAAGAAGAGAATTCTAAATAAAAATATACCTACTGTAATATGGGCAAATACTATATGTTTTAATTTACAACAGTTGAAAAGTACAGTTAGCTCCATCTTATTATTAATTTGCACTTTAATTTTATTTACTTCTTACTGCCTTTTGATAAGTGCTTTACTTTGTTGCAAGGGCGACAAGTAATCTCGTTTATCCGCACTACTGAAGACATAAACACTCGGAGTGTTGATGTTTGTATCATCTTATACCAGACCAATAAAATACTTTGTTCGCTAATTGATTTAATTACTTGGCAACATTTCTTGTGAAGCCTATCAAAATGCAGTAATGAATGAAATCCATTCTCACACCACATGACTAATTTCATACAAAAAAAAATATTAATTCGTTCATTTCTCAACATCATGAAAATATTTATTAACAATCTGAAACCTAGTATGTCATGAATGCAATCTATTTCTAAAATTATTCTGGTCTTTTCAAAATAATATTTGGGTTTGAATTCGAACTTTCGCATCAAAGGACCATTTTTGTGTAACTTTTCAAATTTCTTTTAAATCTTTGGTCTATTAAAAAGGATACTTTTACATTTTCATGGTGTAACAACTTTTCCGTAGTGTGGGAATGTTTCTGTGTCGTATTGGTAATCGTATAATGTTCATTTCAAGCTTGTTCCGTGTCATCCACTGTCAAACTCATAACTCTTTTTTGTTTTATTTTATCAGTGCCGAGTGAGAGGTAACCCTTTCATATTAACATTATTTTGTAATTAAAAATTTCTCTTCATACTTTCCGTACATATTCAACATCCAATAAAATATAGTTTCTAATCACTGTATTCAAAATCAATTAGACGTTGATCATTATGATTAAAATCATTGTAACTGAAGCAGTTAATCCTGAAGATGAACTTAATTCAAATAATAATTATATTGATAATCACTATGAATCTATGATGATATACTTCTGTTACTGAGAAGTATATGCCGACAATGATGTTTATAACTATAGCAGCACAGCACAAGATAAATAAAGTAACGATGAAATTCATAATGAAAATGAGATTATTAGTGTAATATTTACATATGTTGATGGTAATGTCTGTAACAACAGCAACGGAGCAGTGCGGCCGGTGTCGCGCCGCCGCTCGCACGCTAAATCTCAACAAGTTCTGCAGCCGAGACTACGGTAAGTACTGCTACTGATCTTTTTATTCCTAACAATGATACTACTATTGTACCTGTCATAGTGACATGAATCGTCTATAGAGGCTATGCCCTGTCAGAGAAAACCAAGATATATCTACCATGCATTGAAAACTAACGATGACGTTGCTGGAACTGGTGATACTATGTAAACTTATAAAGCAAATGCTTCAGCTGTAGCAAATATTGGTTCTTTACTATTTGTTTTATTTGTATTGGCTCTCAATAAAGTGTCTTCTCAAGAGAACGATGGTTAAAAAGGTAAAAGTATGTCATCTTTATTGCATGGTATTTTTAACATATAATATAATATTCCACAACGCCGTCCAGCCCCAAGCTTAGCAGAGCTTGTGTTATGAGTACTAGACAGCTGATAAACATACTTATATATTTCTAAATATTATGAATAAATTACACCCAGACACAGAACAAATGATCGTGCTCATGACAAGAAGTGTTCGTATTGGGTGGGAATCGGCATAGCAGTCAGGGCTACTTACCACTAAACTAACAGGCCCGGCATCAATAACTACTGTCTCTAATAGAATACTACTTTGTCTAGCTAGAGCCTCTGGTCAAATTATGTTTCGAAAAATCTCGCTGTCAGATTATGAATTAATACTGTTAATCATAAAAGTAATTGCTTCAAGAAAATTGTAATTAGAATCACCGTTAATGACGTTAACACACCTTTCGCTAGTAAACGGCCAATAAAATGTGTAATTATCATCTGTTAGATACTTTTCATCGTTGGAAGTTAATTAAACTCTCTCTCTCTCAATTATACGTAATCTGCCTCTGGCGGAAACTTTGTTTTCTTAAGACAGTTAATTATCATCGAAATTATAATGATGACCAAAACCAAAAACGAATTGAAAAAAATATTAGCTAGGTAAGTAGCTAATGCAGATTTAATTTCATTGCCAGGTTACTTAGTATATACTACTAAACTCCTAAAAAACTCACTAAACTCTAATACTCATTCACTAATTCTAGTACTTATAACAACTATTTTATAAAGTCTGTCAAGGTTACAAAGCTCCAGGTGGATACATTATACCGAAAAAATAAACGATTTCTGAAGAGTCGATTTTTGAGAAGTTTAGCATACTAGCTAAGCTTTTTTACTCTATAAAGGGGCTAGAAGGGTATCTCAAGCAAATGCAGTAAGGTTACTTCTTAATGGACGTCAGATAGATAGATATACTCTTTATTGTACACCATAATTACAATTACACTAGGAACTTAAAATTAATAGGGTGTCATAATGTACGATGATGTCGCTAAAAGCGATCTTTTGCTGGATTTGGATGGATTTGACAGTAAACATATGCGCAGGTAGTTCGAAGCCGAGGTTTGAAGATAATAAAAAAATACAAGCCAATAAGACAATCCTAGTTACAATACTGACAAATTCGTTTTCCGCAGTCATAATGGGCAAGGTGGTGGGTCGCGAGGCGAGCGCGGCGGGCGACCAGTGGGTGCGCCTGGCGCTGAGCGTGCAGGCGGTGTACAAGCGCGCGCCGCGCAGCCGCCTGCGCCGCGGCGCCACCGCCCTGCACGTGCGCGCCGCGGACCTCGCCTGCAAGTGCCCTAAGATCAAGATTAACAAGTAAGTAACATGCAAAAACTTCAAATATATATATCCATCTATGCTCTTATTTCTTTTTCTCTTTGAGCTCAGCGGTACTCTTTTATTCTTCCCTGTCGACCGTCATTTTAACAGCATCACCTTTTTTTATCAATTAGCTCACAATCCATTAATCTCTTTTTTGACTTTCCTCTCCTCCTCCATCCAATATCAGAAATGTACTCTTTTAGCAACTTGCGTTTCATCATTTGGAGACCGTCTGTGATGGTATGTATGTATTCGTACTTCTTGAGTAAAAAAATACACATCACACCTATCTGGATAAAATAAATCTTCTCTCTAGACCTGTAACCTTTTTGATTTTCCCGCCCTACCTAATTTTTTAGGGTAAAAATATTGTCCATTACCTTTCAATACTGCTCAACTAAAAAGCATACTTAACTGCCTATAAGATTTTTGATAGCACAGAAAATAACATTGAACGTAAAATAATAAGATACGGATATCTTTAAAATTCTACAGACCTAAAAATAACAGGCTCTTGCGAATCATTTAAAATTATAAGTTTGTAAATTGCTTTTAGATCCCCTCGTCTAACAATGGATGCAGAACCATTATTTAAAGCATTAGGAGTCAACGAGCCATCACTAAGTTTCTCTTAGTGTACTTACGGTCCAATTACTGTTTTGTATAAATCTTAATATTTTATTTTTGCCAGACATTGTTTGCGAAAATGTTAAACTTTTAAGTATTTTCAACAATTAGGAACGTTTGTACTTGGCTCAAATAGGGATAATTGGAGAAAGAGTAAAGGTCTTCTATCCTGCAATAGGTCACTAAAAATAACAAGTAATAATTGTTATTTTTTTACTCCTAGGTCATACCTAATCCTAGGAGTGGAAAAAGAGGGCGTGTCAGCCGGTCTGCCGGGGCTGACAGTCGGCGAGAGGACACTACTATTGGAGTGGCGCGACGACTGGCACCGACGCATCCGGCGGCTTCAGCGGCGTGCGATCAACTGCCATTAGCGGGCGCCATCTTGGAATGGTGGGGATAAAGCAACCAATGAGAGCGCACCGTTCTCGTCGTAATCCGTCGTTGCAAACATACGTGAATTGATAAACGTAGTTGTTTTAACTGTTACTGCCATATACGTGCTGTCTATATAAATTCATATTACAATAATTTGTCTCGGGAATTAATGTTGATATTATCGTAAGACTGATTGTAATCGCCCTGCAATACATCTTCGTGTAACATAATCGTGTTCTAGGTACAGATTCTATGTCAATTCCCCTGCTGTGTCGTGACCCTTCGTATGCTAAATATATCTAGTTATTAGACAGAAGTATTATAAATGATAATACAAGTAAGATATTCAGATGTTGTCAGCAAATTCGTTAATAGTAATAAGTCTACATTTACTTAATAATAATGTAACCACAAGCTATAAATTGTGATGGATACATATCGAAAGTAGAGCCTAATTTATTACACGAAATAATTTTTTGATTACGGATCACAGGCCTAAGTTAAACCTTTCCATTTTTTATCTAGATTCTTGATGAATATTTAACTAAGTAAATACTTATTCGATAGTTACTCGTCATAGTTGTTGGCACTCAATATAGCCTGTTTATTTCCCATAATATTAAATGTAAAGTTGTCCATTCTATCAAACATTAATTCCTGGGGCACTCGAACGTTTACCTAGTCCGTTTTAGGAATAACGTTAATGATAAATAACTGTAGTTTCACTGTTATGTACGACAAGTATTTATGCCAAAAATGCAAGAGACAATGATTAAGGCGCGTGGAAATTGGTCCTTTGGCCCAGAACCAGAGACTAGCAGTTACATTCTCAATTTAAGAACTCGTGAGAAATATGCTCTGAGGTCTTTTTAAAATAAGATCTAAAGGAACCAAAAACCGCGTGTCTTGGTCTACATATAAAAAAAACTTCGAAATTTTCCCAATCCTAGGATTTCGTTGAAAAAAATTGTACATTATTATTATTATTATTTATTTTGAATAGTTTAATCTTATAAGGCAAAAATAATTGTATCGTTCCATTTCTTGCATTTTTTGTATAATTGTTATTTTATATTGAAAATGCTAATGTTGATATTGTTTTTATGTGCTGTGGCTGTATACACTTGCGGAATCTGTTGAATGGTGTGAAGTATGACTAAAATAAAAATAAAAATATGCTATCAAACCTGCCATATCTATTAATAAATATTTTATTCCATCTTTTTAAATATTATTAAGCAATAAAAATCATCACAATATGAAACGTACTTTGAAGATGGCATGTCATCTCTACATGACATGACATCTTAGTTTGACAGATGGCGTGAGTTGTGTGCGCGATTGTACACGTTAGATGTAGGACACATTCGAAGATGGATCACCACATAGTCACAATGGTTTAACGTACCTCATTTATATTATAAATCTTATCACTAAGGTTAAGTGTTTAATTTATATCGTTAGCGCTTAGATTTTATACACTTTAAGCTAAAAAATATCAATCTCTCTATGTGTTCGTATTTTTCTCTTTTTTATTTTCTGTAAATTAAATGATTTAAATATTAGATCTTGCCAAAGTAACATTTTTTATTTTGTATAGAGTACTTAGTTTCCTCTGTGTAATGTCTTCGTTGAGGACATGACTTGAACAAATGCGTCGCCTAACTGAGGTATGTACAGTATTACTAGCTTTACTAAGGAAAATAATACTAAGAAGCTTTTGGTTTTTGAAAAAGTACAATCGCGAACAAAAAGAATTCCAACAAAGCAGAACCCGATTATGACTAGGTTTTAAAAAAATTACATTAAAAATCGTTAAGCACCTATAGTCACAGAATTTGTATACAGAATATACCATAACCATAATTTTAAATCTTATTCCATTCACTTCAACAAAAACTGTACAATAACACAACAAAAGCCATTCATAATACATAAAAAATTGAACATCTCAATCGAGCATAAAGACGGAAAGTATGCGTAATCATTTACAATTGACCTGTCAGAGTTATTTATGCTATCTCCTGGGCTAAGCATACAATTGTATAAATCATCTTGAAGGCAGAACATTTTACAATAATCAATGTACACGATGCGCCGCGCAGTTCTGGCCAAATTGGCTGAAATGGCAGATTTATAAACGTAATAAAAATATAACATTTTGCAATAGTTAGCGAGCATTTATCCCGCATTTAACTAAATTGTACATTTTCAAGAACAAAAGAACGTAATCTATAGATAAAATAAATATTTAAAAAACGACTTAGATGTTTCGCTTGAACGTACTACGGATTGTAAAAAGTGTATTTAGTTGTAGATCGAACTATTAACCGGTTTCTAGTTATGCATATCTTTAGATTTCATAATTTGTATACTTTTAATTATATTTTGGCACCGTAGATTTAAATCTTTATACTTTAGCGACTAATTTGATTAATAAATAAACAGATGTCAATTTAGTATCAATGTTCTTTTTTCAAAGTTTACTTAAATATTGTTGTGCGCCAAAATATAATTTAAAATATCGTAAAATATAATTATTAATATCTGAACGTAATTGTACCTATAGCATAGTCTTTACTTTATATTTTTACTGAACGTAATTATATTTGTGAATATTGTTTTATTTTCCAATTAATTTATTCTGTATGCAGCAATAATGCTCTGTTTATAACATTTAAAACAAAAATACAATCATAAATTCATAGCGAAGTAAATCCGCAAATCACGGTTCAAAAGTTGAGTAATCTTGTTTCCTCAGAACTGAATTCAACAAAAAGTTATAAATCTTAATCTTAATGAAACCCTTCACTTTAATAAAAACTTAAAGTAGGTACTTACATACAGTCCATTCTGTTTTTTATGCAGACCTTAATACGACTGACATAATATTATATCTTATTAAAATTTATTTTGTTTTACTGTGCTTAAAACTTAAATAACACGTCTTAACGTTTACTTATATTGGTTTTTAAAATAAAAGAATTATTATGTAACGCACAAAAGTTCTACATGCTTACTTACTGTCGTGAAATTAACATAAAACATCTGTAATAGTTGGCGACATGTACTGTACTGTTAATAAATAGTATAATATTCATTTAGTTATACTTATTTATATTTTAAGGGATGTCAATTGAATTTAAGGAAAGCGCGCGAACGCTTCAGCTGCGACCATAGATTAAAAATGGCTGACTTTTTGTCTATGGTCTGTGAAACGTTTAGCGCGCAATTAATTGTGTTTTCAAGATACCCTGCTCCTGTGATGTAATAAATGTTATTGGTTATATTTATTTAAAAATAAAAGTACATTAATATACGGACTTGTTGTCTTGTTATTTATCGTTGAAACTCGTCGAGACTGAAAAGTGAAGTAAACTCGGAAAAATGAAAATATACGCAGAAGAAACAAGGTTACCGACATAGCTCGAAAAATCGCCCAATTTAAGTAGCAGTGGGCAGGGTAGCACTCACAGAACAGATGGTCGGCAGGGATGGAAGGTTCTGAAGTGGTGACTACGGATCTACTGGAAGACGCAGCGCTGGAAAGCATCGCACAAGATGGACTGATGACTTGGTGAGAGTCGTGGAAATCTGATGGATGCACAGTACCTGTCTTTATGGCGACACTTGGAATCAAAGTCAAAGTCAAAATATTTTATTTCACATAGGCCTGCATGGGCACTTATAAAACGTCAGAAGCTAGTGCATGGTTCCAAATTCAGTCAGGTTGAAATGATGATGATAATATCAGAAATGTTAACTCAACGAAAAAAAAAAAACATAATGTAAGTAGTTTCCAAGGACAAAATAATTACATTTTATTTAGTCCATATTTTAGATAAAGTATAAAAAAAATATTGGACACGTATTTTTTCTTTTTTCGATTACTTAAACAAAAAATAACAAAGATATAACCCATTAAAGTTATATGTGACGTCACCCCATGCGAAAAAATGCAGCACGGCGTGACTTTACATCACATCTTTGTCATTTTTGGTTTAATTTACAAATAAAAAATACGTGTCCCTTATTTTTGAATAATCTAGACGGACTAATTAACTTTTTTACGGCAACTAGCCTATTCAGAGAACTTTCTTCTTCTTCTTCCTGCCCTTATCCCATATTACTTGGGGTATATTCAAAGAACATTGATACCTACAATTTACATTTCAATAAAGACAACTAAACTACAATCGCCAAGCTGTCCATGTAAACCGGCCCTAAGGCTAACAACTACATGTAACCCAGCGCACGTAGTCATAAATCAGTTGTAAAGGCAGCTCCACACAATACAGCTCCAAGGGCCGCTCGACACTCGTCTGATTTCCCCCGGGACCCCTCGACGCTTCTTTGATGGTTCGCCCTAAGATACGGGAAATTTTTCGATATTAACATCCATATTTAATGAGATTACCTTGATTTATAATATCAGGTATGATAAGGCGATGAATTCTGATCGGTTTAAGATTGATCGATTGGAATTTTTGTCTTTAGGTAAGTGAAGCATGAGGAGGCTGATTGAATTTTTAATATTGGTGGAGCGTATCTTTTTAAAAGCTAAAATTGGGATTTTAAAAGATCTCAGAAGTAGAAAAGAGGGACCCACGTGGACGAAATGTTAAAGGAACGGAGCTATGTGTATGTAGGTTGTAGGCATAGCTCTATCCGTCTTTGTCATTCGCACGCTTGACATTTAACCACGTCATGGTAAGGCCCCTCAGATCGTCAGACCATCAGATGTTTCTAAAATATTATTTTTATTATTTAAGGACCTCTAACAAAGGATTTACACACACAAATAAATGATGTGGCTCTATATATTTTAATGTTTTTTTTATGTAGTTTCTCTTAAGAAATTTACTAATATAACTATAACATTTAATCCAATCTAGTTTAATTTATATTAATTTTTTAAGCCTTTGTACAGATTTTATTTAAAGAAATGTGTAAATTACATAGTTAACAATAAAATACACTTAAATAATGTAAATGATTTAAATAAATGATTAATACATAATTAAGTTAGTACACTCCCTCAATTACCATAACATTACAATCATAGGCTCGCGTTTTACCTCTAAGTATCTCAACTGATGGTAAGCGATAATGTGGCCGACGATGGAGCACGCTGCTTGCCTAGAAATAAAAATTCAAAATTCAAAAGTTTTTTATTTCACATAGGCCTACATGGGCACTTATAAAACGTCAGAAGCTAGTGCACGGTTCTTCTATTGTAATACTTTTTGACTTTTTTAGTTTTTGAGTAAATTATGAAGTGTCAAAGTTCATGCAAAATAGCAGATTTTCCGAAGCCTTTACTGGATTAGTTTAACATAAATTTATACATTGATTTCAATAGAAGCTTATGTAATATCCCCAAGATACTGTGTTTCCAAAATATCTAGTGAAAAATGTGTAATAACGTCTTAATCGCGTTAGAGCGGTTGTATGAAAAACAGTGAAAATGTATGTCATGATGCTGCCCTGCCCAATCACGAAATCTCAGAAACTAGAACAATTATAAACTTAAAATTTGGCCAGTAGGCTCCTTGACATCCGTTAAGAACGGACTTTCCCAAATTCACCACCAAGGGGATGAAACGGGGGTCTAAAATTTGTAAGTAGAGACCGACTTTCAGCAGACTTTCTGGGAGAAGCTAGTAATAAATAATAAATGACACTTTTACAATTCTATCTTTTTTGTAACTTCAAATCAAATGAGGCCGGTGTTTTTTAACTTTATAGGAAGTGTTTGTAGAAACCAACCTTTAAATTTAGAAAAACATCTTTTGACAGAGTCACGGACATAGACAACTGCCTACACGTACAATGTTCTTGTTAAAAAAAAAACAACCAGTATGAGTGTACGCAATAAAATCATTTTGTTTACAACTAGCTTCATACAACACAATGTGTAAAACCCACACATATGGTTTTACTTGCAATAAATTTTAAATAATGTACTAACTGTAGAACGCCCGAGTGTTCCTGAATGCCATAATAGGTACAACGACCAAAAATGGTATTAGGAGGAATAGTACATTTTGATACAAGTGCAGAAAGTTTCTTGCGACCGAGGTGGAATTCGCACGAGTCGTAGGCGAATGTGTTACGGAGCCGAGGACTGCAGTAACAAATTTGCACGTGTATCAAACGATGTTTTTCAATACACTAATGAAAAAATTAATAAACGAGGGTTGACCGGCGACTCGTGGGAGTCAATGGGCTCCCAGCCTGATAGATGGCACGTACACTTTTCTGCACTAGTGCGGAAAACAGTTTATACCATGCCGGTGGGATAAGAGTGGTTTTTGAGTAAGTGTATTGGAAATTGTTTTTGATGTGTTTCTTGTGTAATAAGTTTTGCTTTTGTTTTGTTGCAGAAGATAAAAAAAATAGATAAAAACTAATACAGTTAAGATTGTAATGTGGAAGTATTATAAAAAGTAACATTATTTTAAAGAGTAACTATGGATTTTCTTGCCGGTTCTGCTCTATAGGAAACAATTATTTGGAACCGTGCACTAGCTTCTGACGTTTTATATGTGAACGTGGACACTATGGCTACGTGAAATAAAAATATTTTTAATTTTGAATTGAATGTAAATATTTCGTAATTACATAAGCTAAGTTTTAAAAGTAAAACACGGTTTTTGTACAAACTCTCTTACACCCACACATAACATACACACAATACGTTTCGGGAACACATTTATAGATAACGAATAGAAGTCGTTGCCCAAGTCTTTGTAAGAAACAAAGTCTCAGGCAACGGCTTCTATAGCTAAGCATTTAACCCTTTCTGTAAGTCAAGACTGTATAGGTTATTTCTAGGTAAGCGTGCCCCATCGTCAGCTTCACCATCGCTTACCATCAGGTGAGATAGTGGTCAAACGCGAGCCTATCAATAAAAAAAAAATACAAAGAACGCCCCACATGACCACTAAGTCACCTCATGGTAAGCGATGATGAAGTCGACGATGGAGCACGCTTGCCTAAAAGTAACTTGATCAATCTTTACTACAGTCATGTAATTTATTTATTAATTAAAGCTTTATGCACGTAACACTGTACAAAGGCGGACTTAATGCCTTAGGCATTTTCTAGCAATCGACCTTAGGGTAATGCAGAAACGTAACATGGCATGAAGAGAGACAAATACATTTTTTTTATCTCATGTAAACTAGGGCTTGACTGCGATCCCATCTGATGGTAAGCAGTGATGCAATTGTTGATGGTGAGGCGCACTAGTTTATTAAAAGCCTATTCACTCTAGCCTTCAAGACACCCAAATTATAATCGGATGGGAAGACCGCAGCAGGCAAACTGTTCCAGTACTTCGATGTACGCGGTATTAATAACGAGGCGAAACGCTTAGTCCGGACCGTAGAGGTTTCAACAACGTAAGAGTGAATACTCGCCGTACGTCGGGTTGTCCGATGGCAGAAATGAGATGGCGGAATCAAGTCATGCAACTCATCATCATTCAACATACAAATAAGCAATATTGTGAAAATACAAATCCAAGCAATCAGTGCTGTGATGATTCTAGCAAGTGCTTGCAAATATACTCACGTGCCTTCACCTTAAAGAAAAATCGGCTGGTCGCCATCCTGATTCATGATTTCAATTACGTGTCGATTGTTGCCATCGACAAGTCACTCCGCACATTTATCCTTTTTAAGCTCCTAAATAAACATAAACCCGTCATTACTCCTATTGTGCACACACAATTCAGATTCTAACTTACTATTCCAGCTACCACGTTCTCACATTTTACCCAGGCATTCTATTCAGGCTAGAATACTGTGGGCCATATAGCCCATAGCTCGGGTACATTGTGCAGCCGCCACATTGTGCTGGCATCTCGATGCAAGGCGAACATTTTCCTGAACTAATGCCCGATCACGATGCACAACTGTGCGATTGTGCGCCGATTGGATAAGGCTGGCTGTACGCTGGCGACTTTATAGAAAAATGTTTTTAAAGTTATTTTTTTTTTAATGTGGGTAGGCTTACATAATAACTACTATCTCATCTGTAAAAAGCGAGGATGTGTTCGACGGTGACCAAGAAGCCATTAACCTATTCATTCCTCTTGACTCGGTAAAGATCCCAAGGTTGATGCTAGCTGCAAACACAGACTCCGATAGGAAATTCCACGCCTTATCTGTACGCAGAATGAATGTGTTCCCAAATACTAGTAGTGCATGTGGGTGGAATATCCACTACCACCGTAACACACTTAGTTGTGAAAAGTAAAAATATTATAATAATGTTGCAAAGTTCAGAAGCATAAAATACTATTAGTTACCAATGAACTATGGCTTACAGTTCAAAGTTAGAACGAATTCAAGTTATTAGATAATCTATGTACGACTTTTGACCATTCAATTTATTGCATGAAATATGAAATTCATTCATATTTAGTCGTTGACACTGACAGGTACACCTAATTAAGTAAGAGGGAGGAAAATTTACTTTTTCTGCCACCTGCACGATTATGTCGTTTTATACGTCATACAAACCTCACATACAGCAAGTCATTCTATCCCTAGGGAGATAATGCAGTATGGCCGATCCCTAGGGAATAATGAGATTTGAATTTGGAACATCAAAAATCGTCAACATTGTGAATTAAGATGTACGTGCATCGAACAAGTTGACTCAAAATTCAAACTGGCCACTAACAAAAAATAGAATAAAACGTGCTTACTAACGACGGGAGCGTTATAGAAAATTGAAAGTATAGAATCTTGGAGAAGTGAATTCTGTTTGTTTGATGAACTTGAGAATATAATACTTATATTTCTCTATAAATGATTTGGTCGAACAAATTGTCTTTTAATTATCTCACAGATGGTGTAAAAAGTAGAGTATGCAACACAGGGATAAAGCTGTCTTTGTCTTGGGAGGCTTGAATTCCTCACTTTACTCAGGTTTCTTTATTAACTCCCTCGCAATGCTCGGGAATTAATTTTATAAACCCCTCACTGTCGTTCGGGATTAAAATCAGCAACCTTCGTTTCGTTCGGAATTCAACATGCCGCCCGCGACTTAAAGACACTTATCCCCTAGTCACATAAACAACTATTCTTCGAGACGTTAATACAAAAAATATCTACGCCATTTAGCAAGAGTGTATAGTTTAAGTAATAAGAAGAAAATGTTTTATGGATATCCACGACTCAATGTAATGTTGACAGAGAATATTTCTAGCTGTTTCAACAGACTTCATGCTCAATCAAAATGCATAATTATGTGATTGTACGCCGATTGGATAAGGCCCTCCACACGCTCGCGACTTCATCGCAGCGTCAATAGGGTACATTTCGCTGAGCTAATGCTGAATCGAGATACATAATTGCGTGATTGTGCGCCGGGTGAGTAAGGCTCACCATACACGCACGACTAAATGAAGTTGATAAGCGATAAAAAATAAAACTCTGATGCACAAGGAACTTAGGGGCATGAAGCTGAGTGTTTGACCATTACCATTTGACAGATAAAAGTCTAGTGTTTAATAATATAAACTCACACATTTATGTAGGTAGGTAAACGCTTTGGTTTATATTGTAAGTGTAACGAGCAATAAATGTGGAACAGTTACCATAACAACGCTTCGTCAAAGTGTTGACGTGATCGCTGAAGTTATGATATAATACGAGTAGTTATACATTTTTACCGCTGACTAGCGGCATTTGTCAAGAAGGAATATATACAATAATAAAATAATATTAATAATAAAATTATTTATTGATATAAAGTTCTTACACAAACAAAAATACCCTAGCTTTTGAGCTAGTTAGAAACTGTACACAGCAGTCAGTGTATACCCCATATTGTTAATACAAAATCTAACCGATTAAGTCGCAAGTCTGTAGCCAGCCTTACAAAAGCACGAACTCTTATCCAACAATAGTCGGTAATAACTTTCTTTGTGTTGAAATATAAACTGTGTACGCATATTTTAATCACGCATTGTTGTACCGTTCCCGAGGTTAGAGCAAACATACGGATAGATTCGGATGCCGTTACGACGTAGGCGAAATTTTTCGGGTCCATTGTTCGACTGAGTCGAATGTCGAAAGAATCGTAAATCGTTCGAGAGCACTTTCGTTAATAAATCGTGCGTTTGTTGTTGGTCTAGTAAATTTTTATTTTTATTGACCGTGTACCTACTTCTTACTAAGTAGTCGCCCGTGGATTAGAATGAAAAAAACCGGCCAAGTACGAGTCGGACTCGCCCATGAAGGGTTCCGTAGCAGCTATCTATGAAAATATTTTGTATGTTCATAAAAAAAAAAAACATGTTTAAAAAATACAGTGATATTCATAACGTTAATACTAGGAACAAACACAAGTTGGTGGTTCCTGCAACCAGGCTCAAAAAAATAGGACGCTCATTTAGATGCCAAAGTGTACATTTTTATAATAAGCTTCCCAGTCCTATTCAAGAACTTAGCATTAATAAATTCAAAAAATTTGTTAAGCGAAAACTTTGCCAAAAGGCTTTTTATACTGTAAAAGAGTATCTCGAGGATAAAACGGCTTGGGATTGACCTGCTCCAATACCTACTCACTGTAATTGTTATCATTTGAATGTTTTTTTTTTGTTTTAACTGACTTTTTTTATTGACGATTGTTGTTGTTTTACAATTGTGATATTGTATATATATATATATATATTTTACAATTATGATATGTTTATTTTTACTATTTGACTGAATTTTTTATATAGTTTTTTTTATAATTTGACATATTTACTTTTGTAAATTTTAATATTGTGAATGTGAGAACTATGTGGATTACTCTTTCCTTTTATTTTCACATGATGTCTGGCAGTTTTGAGTATTTGATGTGGCCTACCCAAATGTCCTTTCTTTGGCATTGTTCGTCAAGTCGTTGAGCTCCTTAGTAGTCCAGAGTTGAGCTACACGCATACTGACAAATGCTTGCACTGACTGGACAGGTCCACTCAGAACTGTGTGGTTCTTTCCTCAAAAGACCATCTCAGGCTCAATCTGCACGGCTCTCATATGATTTGACCATTACATGTTTTGCTGTATGGACTTTAAAAGAGACTTTGACCCCTGAGTTTGTTTCGGTGTTTCTTCTCAGGGTAGTCAGGTAGGAAACACCGGCCTCATCTAGCATTAATTGACGAAAAAAAAAAATTGACGTGTAAAAGTGTTTTTATAAAACCTACTTGCAAAATAAAGATCATTTATCATTTAGCTAGTAACATAATATAAAAGTTCTTGTAATGTGTTGTAACTTTGATCGATGTTTTAATAATAGTGTATTTTTTTCGATTTATGACGCATTAAAAAAAAAACTACTTACTAGATTTCGTTCAAACCAATTTTCGTTGGTAGTTTTTATAGTAATCATATATTTTTTTTAGTTTTATCATTCTCTTATTTTAGAAGTTAGAGGGGGGGACACACATTTTACCACTTTGGAAGTGTCTCTCGGGCAAACTATTCAGTTTAGAAAAAAATGATATTAGAAACCTCAGTATCATTTTTAAAGACCTATCCATAGATACCCCACACGTATGGGTTTGATGAAAAAAAAATGTTTGAATTTCAGTTCTAAGTATGGGGACCCCCAAAATTTGTTGCTTTTTTTCTATTTTTGTTTGAAAATCTTAATGCGGTTTACAGAATACATCTACTTACAAAGTTTCAACAGTATAGCTCTTATAGTTTCGGAAAAAAGTGGCTGTGACATACGGACGGACAGACAGACAGACATGACGAATCTATAAGGGTTCCGTTTTTTGCCATTTGGCTACGGAACCCTAAAAACCTTTTACAAAAAAAAATACAACCGACTGCAATGTAAAAAAAAAATCTCTAAATAGTTCAAATTTCGGTAGTTGTTTCTGTATTAGTAATTTTTTTGTTCTTAAATATAATATAACATCTTGTTCCGAAATCAAAGTTTTTAGGGTTATACAATTATAAACTATAGACATTAGACATTTTCAGAAACGATGTAACTATTTCTAATTTTTATTTATTTAAAAAAACAGTATTATCAAAATTATAGTCTTCTAAAAATCAAAGAATATTTTTTCAAAACTTGATCCACAATTGACCGAGAAATCAGTGAACATACATAATAAAAAATACACGCTGCCAAACGTATAAACTCCTCCTTTTCGGTCGGTTACATATAAAAATGTTGAGTTTCCTTTTATGTTTCAGATATTGACATTTCACTTATTTAATAATAGTTATATAAATCAATAATTTGTAATCAGCCTGTTCGAAACTGACATCTGTTTTAAACTCTTCCTAAATAAAGAAAAAAAAATCATCCTTTTGATTCTTCCGTTATTTTTCCGTACGACCGTTTGGTCGACTTTGCCAAAGAACTTACATGAAATACTCGTAGGAAAAGCAATTTGCTAACATAACCTGTCAAATCGATCATCCATACATCTGCTCAGCTCTTTTACTGACATGAACACTTTGGTACTTTAATTTTGAGAGATAAGAGAACAGTTCTTATCATCTAGGCTTCACCATGACGTGTTCAAATATCAGGCGAGGGAGTGAGAATATCGTCTCTTTAACAATTCAGTTTAGGTCGTCAAATGGATCGCATTAAGTTTTTATGGTAGCCACTTCCATTTTTTTATTCACTCTTGACTTAAAGATTGGTTGTAGATGTAGTACTTAAAACCCCTTGGGTTGTAGTTGTAGCCATCAAGAAACACAGACTCCGGCCGGGAATTCCACTCCTTAGCTGTACACAATGAATGTGTTCTCAAAACGTTTTGTAATAAATATATCAATAATAGGTGCGATGTCCACCATGTACCGCATCGCCGTACGCCTAGTAATCCAATGATGGAACGGGCTAGGCGGAATTGGGCAAAATATCTTTCAAAATTTCCTTTCCCAAAAAATCTAATTAAAGCCAACAAAAAGCACAAACTCTCTTATATTTACAAAACGAAGAAAGCCTTTGCTTAGAAACCAAAGCAAGTTCAACTTTCCTTTGCTGATAAAATAGCAAACACTATAAATAATAAGTCCCTTGAATATGGACATTGTTACATTAAAAGTCGAGTGAATAAACTTCGACTTTGCCTTGTCATCGCAACAGATAAATCTAGTATTAGAAACGAAGATACGGGTGACCACAAAGTTGGTGACAGCAGGGATACACTTTACTACAGAGAAAACAAAACACATGGGGAAATATATCCTTGATAAATTACTTGATGACATAAACATTTAAAACATAAAAATAGTGGAATCTCAAAAACGGCACGTTCCTTCTTGTTGATTGGAGTTACAAATGGATACAAGATAACGTTTTATTTATAAGTAGCTGTCCCCCACGTCTTGGGATACTACTTCCGTGGAATGTAATGCGATGCGAGCTATAAATCATCGTCGAAAAATAGGCTATCAAACAAATATTTTTTTTCAATTTGAACCAGTATTTCCTAAGATTAAAGCGTTCAAAACTTTAAACAAACTAGCTTTATAATATTATAATACCGTCACCTAATATCATCCTGTATGGTAAAGCTGCGAATGTGCATAATTACTTTACAGGAGATCAAAAATCTCTATTTACTTGTTATTTCAAAAGAAAGTAGTTTAATTTAAAGCAAACATCTTAAAAAATAAAAACCTAGCTGTTCTTTCTACTAAACCCATAAAAATTGAAAAATAGCCTTCACCCGAGCGCCAATTGTACATACGTCTGTAAAACTTGAATGACATTAATTATAATCGTTTTATTTTCGTTTTGTGCACACGTTTGTACGAAAATTATATGGGCGAAAATTTTGGTTTCTATACATTGTGTGTACAGTTTGTTTTTCCTAGAAAAATCCAGAAAAAGTTTTTTTTTTGTTGATTTACGTAAAAACGGCAATTTTTCAGGTCATTAACCCCTGGCGCTCGAGGGGATACAACGAATGACTTCGAACTCACCTAGTTCACACCAATTAAACACGTTTTCTCAGAAAGGTCACAACCACAATTACAAGCAAGAACATGGCTCGCAAGTCACTACTACTTAATACACTTAACCCTATTTTTCCATCTGGATCAAAACACGCCAACCTCACAGGCGTACTTTACGAGCAGCGAACGTGCCCAAACACGGTTGCTGCGGGCAAAGCAGCGTGACTGGGCAAACTTCCCCGAATGCCCGCCGCCTTTGTGGTCGCCCCAGCGAACCGTGAGCCACAATATTTGTCCAACTGAGTGTACTAGGCACGTATATTATAAGTACATAATCCTATGGGAAACTGGTTTGCCTGTGAATGATACCACTGAAGTCGCCTATAGAAATGGTCTGGCTGATTTAAAGGACCGATTCTTTTTTATGCTTTGTTTAATGTGTGTCTGAGAATCGCTCTTTGCGGAAGTTTTATCTAGTACTAAAGTAGGCGCCAGATAACAAAAAAACTGGGCAAGTGCGAGTCGGACCCGCGCACTGAGGGTTCCATGCAAACTACAATTCCCGATTAGAATCTTGAAGATTTTTCCGAATTGCAATTTTTTTATTTTTTTGACGTAGGTAACAACAAATCTGTTTTCAGATTTCTTTCCTATACCTGTGTTAAAAGACCTTGTTTTGTGCAGAATTCTGGGTCAACGGGAAACTTATGAATTTCGATCAAAATATGCGTTTTTTTACCGCCACCTCATTTCTACCCTCAGACAAAGCGACGAACGGCGAGTGTCCACCCTTTCGTTGTTAAAACCTCTACGGTCCGGACCAAGCGTTTTGGCTCGTCGTTTATACCGCGCACATCGAGGGACTAGAACAGTGTGCCTGCTGCGGACTTCCAGTCTGGTTATAATTTAGGTGTCTTCAAGTCTAGAGTGAATAGGCTCTTAATAAATTAGTGCGCCTCACTATTAGGAATTGTATCACTACTTACCATCAGGTAGGATCGCAGCCAAGCTCTAGTATATACCAATTTAACCTTTCAATTGTGATAATTGCAGACACAATTGAAAGACAATAGGTGCGCGAATGCCGGCGTTCGCTTGGGGTTTAATGAATTAAAAAAAATACTAGATACAATCGTTTGTTTCTTCCACTCCTTCAAACAATTCCCACGATGAACTTACCTCGCCCCCTTGGAGATTCTGTGTTGAACTTTATTTTATAAGTAGCTCATTACCTAGTCTTTATCCGTTGGCTCAAACTTGCCCAATGCTGCAAAATGCCACGCCGTTTATGCCCATTGCTGCCAGATGCCTATCAGACATCAATCAACGAGGTAATCTATAGGTTAGACGTGGCCTAAGTTAATGAGGAGAACTGTTGCGAATTCAAAAATCAAAAATATAACCTTCCTCTTTTTTTAAGTCGATAAAATCTTATTTATCGACTTAAAAAAAAACGACTGCAAAAAACTACATAAGTAGGTACTCCTGTACCTACTTATTTATTTAGTTTCTTGCACAGTCTTCTTCAGTAGAATAAGCGTTGCGTAGAAAAGCATCGATCTCTATTACACTTCACAAATTGCGTAATTTTTCTGATTGCCTTTTTTTTTAGGTGGGAAAATCATTCAATGACATCCCCCGCTCTTGGGCGGAGCAGGAGGGCGAGTCAGACTTTTACCTGTTTCTGTTCCTTCTTTGCCTTCGTCCTAGAGCCGGGTTTCACTTTCACACTACCCGTGGACGCAGTAGTTTTCTAGGACTGCTAGGTCCCTACGGTTTGCTGACATCTCCTCGAGGCGCGCGTGGAACAATACGCGCCGTCGACGACTTGGGCTCGGCCCGGACGGTTACCGGACCGAAGCCCGCGCCTACGGGTGGCCAGAAATCGGGATCGGGATACCGGTGGTTGGGACGTGAGGGCCGCTACCTCGCGCGTGTTCTTACAGCCTTCTTATTGCCTGACTTCTTGGCAATTAAAAAGAGCCTGAAAATGGTATATTTGAAATAAACTGGTAAATGCTTTTTGATTTCATTTCATTTGAATAAATAAACATTCTTTGAGGTCCCATGATTCGATCAGAATCTACAAAAACACATCTCCCCACTTACCACGAGATGTAATCCAGGTGGCTGCACACTGGCGACATTCCCGGCGGTACATTAAAATTAATTTACTGCCACAATTTCGCAACTTCCTGAGCGATAAGCGTATTGTTAGCAGCCATTGTGTGCAATCGTCGTGTGTTGCTAACAGCCGCGGCGCACCTGCTCCCTTGTTTGTCATTTATTATTAATAACATTAATTAAGTTGTTGTGAAATTCGAAGATTAGTTTTGCTGTAATTTTGCTTATTGTTTTACAGTAAAAACAATCAGAACATAAGTAGGAATGTACAGTCAACAAAGGAGATAAGGAACCGAAGGAGGCCGATGGAGAGATGTGAAAGGAATGGTGAAAGAAGAAGACGAAGAAAAACATTTCAGGCTGGAAATACATGAGACCGAATTGACACGTGTTCCACGCCTGATCTGTTTGTAAAGTCGCGTCGCGTGGATCTAATGTAGCTCTACAAATCTAGTTGCCATATAAAATGTATGAAGACCGATGTATATGTGCCGATATGGGCGCGTCGGAGACCATATCGGAGTACGTGACTTTGGACCTTCATTTCATCCCCTTAGGGACTAAATTTTGTTCTTTTAGTGTCATAAAAGGAATCCTTGTGCAAACATGCTCCTAGGCCCAGTAGTTTCGGCCATGTGTTGATATGTTAGTCAGTTATTTTCTTCTTTTGTACTACAACTATTAAGCCATTTTGTCCTCATTGTTCAAGCTTCGTCTATTTACATTTCCTGTTTCCTATATCCACAGTTACTAAAAGGAATTTCTTCATCTGACATAAAATAATCTAATAGATTATAACAAAACACATGATCTCACGAAACAGGTAATAAGTTAGAACCAGGAAGACTCCATACAGTCATTCCAAGGATTATCCCAAAATTGGTTTTACCAGAATAGCTCATAAAACCGTAGCTATGTACGCAAGGTAATATAATAAGTAAACTGTAGAGAAATTCGTCAAACTCCCCTTGAGAGATAAACCTGTCGTATCTTATTATGTTTTACGATTGTCCTCACAAAAACATTACATGAAAAGGGTATTTTAGTCCCCTTACACGTGACGACACGAGAGGTCAACGACTTTCTCTAAGAGGGCCTTTCCTGCCCCCTAGCCAAGTTACAACCGTTTCTCTTGCGTCGAACGCCTCGAGTTGGCCACGCCCCATTTCTTTTATTCTGACCACGTGACTGAGTATTGAGATGACGTCATTCCCGTACATTTGAAGTTTTCTACGAGCGTTAACAATTGTAGATTATCAACTTGGCTCCCTAGCCGCGTCCTAGTAGACCGGCCTACTGGTCCGTCTATCGTCAACGTGAATATGGTTAAGACATAATGTGGAAAAATAGATATAGCGCCTAAAGTTTGATGATAAGATAGACATATTCATCTATCCGTTTCCTAAAAGTCCACCGTAAAAAATTAAATTGAGTAAACATCTTTTAGCTAGAAAGACAGTTCACTTCAGACTCACTTCACGTAACTTTTTACAATGAGACGTTTATAGCTTTACTTAAGCACAGATGTACTCGTATGTTCTCAATACTCAATACTTTATTGCAATCCATAGGTATGTATACATAGATGGTTTTGAAAATGTTCATACACACTCGTAGATCAATTTGGACCCTGTCGGGCACAGCAAAATGTAGGCGAGAGGAAGAGGGCTAATTACAGTACAATTCACAAATGATGGCGGCAGTGAAGTTTGCGCAGAAGGCTGCGCAGTAACGTGTTTTAGGAACCAAATGGCGATGTGCATGTGCGAGAAGAGTGTAGTATGCGCGAACGTTCGCAAAGGCTAACTTCACGGCCGCCATCATTCGTGAATTGTACTTTAGAAATTCACGGAAGTCAATACATGATTATTGTAGATCTAATTTGCTGCATATAATTTGGTGTATTATTATGTATTTACAATATTATTATTCACAGATAGTATGTGTATAAGTATGAGTAAATTATATCAGGCATTTTATGTGTATTTTGTATCGTCATTATTATTGTTATTATTTAAATTCATTATTTAACGAATGTTTATAATTATTATGCCGTGTATAAGTATAAATTAATTAGGTATGTCAGGTAATCTTTTTTATTGTCATTACTATTTAATTGTATTTTTATCAAATTATCTATGTTTATTATTATTTCAGTGTATGAGAGTAGGTAAGTTATGTCAAGTATTTTTATTTGTTCATATCGTAATTATTATAAACTAGCTTTTGCCCGCGCGGCTTCGCCCCACTCTTCCCTACTTCAGCCTACTATACCCTACTCTACCCTACTATAGCCTACTCTACCCTACTCTACCCTACCCTACTCTACTCTACTCTACCGTACTCTACCCTACTCTACCTTACTCTACCCTACTCTACCCTACCCTCCTCTACTCTACCCTACCCTACTCTACTCTACCCTACTTTACCCTCCTCTACCTTACACTACCCTACACTACCCTACACTACCCTAATTTTCATTTTTTTCCATAAGAACCTTCTCCTCATAATAACGAACACAACAAAAAAAAATAGCGAAATAGGTCCAGGCGTTGTTGAGTTATGCGCTTACCAACACATTTTGCGATTCATTTTTACATAATAGATTACATTTTTATTTAAATTAAAGACACCTTAAGAAAGTGATAGGTGGTGGTGACCTGTCGCGATTAGCACTTTGTGTTCTACGTGTGCCTCAAAGAGATGCCACCAAAACCATAGGGGTCAGCACTGTCGACGACCGTTAGGGCCACGGGGAATTTTGGAACAGGAAACCCGTGGTCCTAAACTCAAAGGGTTACTGGAGGACATAGGTGTCGTTTTAGTAAGTAAAAGTCTGATACGTGCTCTCGCATCACCCAAGAGTAGAAAAAGGCATTGGATAATTTCCTACCTCATAAAAAAAACACAATGTAAAACATAAAATAATAATAAATAATCATCTGTCATTATCATCAGCCTATGTCGGTCCTTTTTAAGTTCACATCATAAAACTTCCTCTCTGATCCATCCTCTTCTCATCACCTACCTCCCAACCATCATCATCAGCCTTTTCAATGTTCCCACTGCTGGGACTCAGGCCTCCTCTCTAGGAGAGGGAATGGACCGTAATCCACCACGCGGACCCAGTGGGGGTTGGTAAATGTCACATGTTTTTGAATTTTTGGTTTTAGGACATGCCGGTTTCTTCACGATGTTTTCCTTCACCATTTTGTGAGCAGTGGTAATGAAATAAAATAAATTACACAAGGTAATGCGCCTGGCAGGGTTTGAAGCCACTACCTACAACTTGTAAGTCGGAGCCATTACCACTCCCGGGCCTTGGTTGAGGCCATGGTCCGGAGCGAGGAGGAGTGGCAGGCGGTCGCCGACTTCTGCGAAGCAGTAATGCTCGCTAAGGAGGAGGCCGACCGCATCAAGCAGTAACTGTCCGGACCAAGCCCAAGTCGTCGACGGCGCGCGCTGTTCCCGCGCGCCTCAAGGAGTTGTCAGCAACAGCAGGGGCCCAGCCGGTCGAAGCCTACTAGGGCCAGGGTTATCCGAAAGGGCGCTCTAGCCCCGGTATGAAGGCTTGAAGGAACGGGATGGGTTTTTTGGTCAGTAAGAGTCTGACACTATCTCCCGCTCCGCCCAAGAGCGGAGGTTGTCATTGGATGATATTACCCATCGAAAAAAAAAAGACATTACCACTCGGTCACCACTGCTCTCTCTCTCTCTGCATCTCCCAAGAATCGTACCAACTCCGTGACATATAAACGTCCCACAAAAGGGCAACTAACCCGTCTCCCTGAAGATTCAATTTGCAAGGGCGAGATTCGCGCAGAATAAAAAAATAAAATATTATCCCTACTTCATAGGTCAGCCATGAACTGAACGAGGAAAAGAGGGACATTTAGAGGGATTTGAGGAGTCCCTGATAAATGTGCTGGTCGAGTATAGTTGAGTTCCTCTTGTGAATGTTCTATTATCATATCCTCTTATTTGGAGTAGAATAAATGTCTGTGTTCTTTATCTTTATCGTTTAAAACAAAATCACTTTCAGTTTCTGTCTGTTTATCCGCTGTCTTCTTAAAACATGGGTAGAATTTTCACGCGGTTTTCACAGATTAAAAAATATATATTCTGAATTCAATTAATTTATGTCAGGTCATAAACCATTTAAAAGATTAAATAAATACAAAAATCAATAAATAAATTAAAACCAACACAATAAATTACAATTGTCAAAAACATTAATTAAATAATTATTAAAACATTAAAATCACCTAACCGTACGAGGCTGGGACGCATCACTAGTGGCTTTTAAAATTGCTGTACTGTACCGATGCTTGGGGCACTCTGACCTATATGATTACGGTCGAATCAGATTTGTCAGACGTTAAGTTTTTTTTCCTAACTTTGGACCTTTGACAGTATTTAGCGTGATTCTCAGAATCAGCCACACCTTTTTTTTTAAAAAAAACTTTGGCCCACATTACTTCTGTATCGTGGATGCGTTCACAAACATGTAGGTAACCTCACATAACAATACTTTTTTTTGTGGGTAAAATCATCCAATGACAACCCCCGCTCTTGGGCGGTGCGGGAGATAATGTCAGACTCTTACTGACTAAAAAACCTATCCCGTTCCTTCAAGTCTTCATTCCGGGGCTCGAGTTCCCTTTCGCATATCCCTAGCCCCAGTAGGCTTCGAGTCGGCTGGTCCCCTGCTGTTGCTGATAACTCCTTGAGGCGCGCGGGATCAGTACGCGCCGTCGACGACTTGGGCTTGGTCCGGACAGTTACCGGCCGGTCGGACAGTGAGCTACCCATTGCTCACTGTCCGCAAGCCCGCGCGTACGGTGGCTGGAAATCGGGATTGCAATCCCGGCGGCGGCGGCAAGAGCGCCGTTGCCTGATGCGGTCGGCCTCCTCCTTTGCGAGCATACATAAGCAATACATCCAGACACAGAACAACTAACTAGGTATCTGTAGGCCATACAAATATTTGATCCGTGTAGAAAGCGAACTTGCGACACGCAACGCAGCCAATCACTCAACCAATCAACGACCGTCCTTTGATGTCAATATCGTAAAATATCACAAGGATACTACGTCTAAATGTCTAACGGACGCGGTCGCGATGGCCCAGTAGTTAAAGCACCTGCCTCTCACGCATGAGGTTGCGGGTAAGAAACCGGACAAGTACCAACATTTTTTTTATTATTGTTAGGTTCCCGTTTAACTATTTATTATTAGTGTATTGTGTTGCCCAGTAACTGGGTTGTGGAGGTCTAGTATTCAGCCGCAACTGATGAGACTGAAAACCGACCCCAAGCAAGTTGGTAAAAAGCTAAGGAGATGATGACAGATCGGCGCCAACTAATGTATAGATACCGGCACGGATCTTGAGCGCTGGCTTCAAGTTGCGCCGAAGTCAAATATTCGGTCTCTTTAGTGATGCGACGTGAGATGCGGAGGCGGGGAATGTCAGTGATTGGCTCGCTGAGCCTTCGTGTCACAGTCGTCACTTTTGATTCGTTCCCTGCGCTTGCTGCTTGTTTCTAAGAACGACGATGATTGGCTCGACAATGTATGGAATGTGCAAAGCGATCCTCAGTCTAACGCTGAGCGCTCAAGATCCGTACCGATAACTATATGAAGCTACTAAATGCAATGAAATCAAAATTGTTTCACATTACAATTAAGGCCCAAGCGCCCGAGCAGTGCCATAAAACAGTGACTTTCTGAAGCCTACTCCTTGTTAACGGCCAGGTTAAGCCTTAATGTCATTGAAACCAACAAGCAAACAACATATTCTAATAAGTCCATGTTGTCACCCCTCACGGCGCATCCACTCTAACAGTTACATCGTGATGTCAATTGTAATTCATCCCCTACGACGCGCTAATTAAGTAAATATGGTGGCTCACGTGACGCAGTTGCCATCACAGAGTTAGGAATCAAGAGTGATAAGCATTCATTGCAAATGGTAAACATGAGGCTACTGCATTATGCTGGGCGTTCAGCCAATTTGCTAGGAGATGGCGCATATTTTCCCAATAGAATGTTAACAATTTTAAAGTTTTTTTTAGGGTGTGATGTGAACTCATCCAATAACTTAATTCTCGCTCTGGCTGGGCGTAGCGAGAGGGCTTATCAAACTTTTACTGACTAAAACCACACCTTCATCCTTTAGTTGCCTTTTGCATCCTACGGGTTTCCTTTTCAGAAAATCTCCGTGGTGCTAGCGAGCATTGGCCCTGTTGCTTACATCTCTTTGAGAGAGATGGAGAGAGGTCGCTCCGCCCAAGCAGGGCACACCTTTACTGTACGCTCTACCTATCATTTCTCGTAAATAAATTGTTTTTCTTTCTTTCTTTGACAGATATTACTAGCGACCCGTTTGGATATCTATGGACCCGCCCAAATGCGTAACAGATATTCATTGATTCTCGGCTTTTCTCTACAGTAATATCCATGTATTATAAATACACTTATATCTTCCTCATGAATCACTCTGTCTGTTAGCGAAAACCGCATGAAAATCCTTTCAGAAATTTTAGAGTTTATCATAAACATACAGACAAACGCGGTGGAGGATTTTTTTAATAATATATGAGGATGAGAAATAGTTTTCAAAGTAAATCAATTATTTACAAGATCCACACCTCATAACGTGAATGATACTCATTGCCTCATTGCTTACCATCAGAGGATCGCAAGTCAGGCACCAGTTTATATCATTAAAAAAACATATAAGTAGATGGCATTATGAGTCTGAACTGGACCAATTTGGCACAGCCGTGAGCTGCGCCAAATTGGTCCAGTTCAGACTCACAAAAATGTTTTTTTTTTTATTTAATTTTCTATTTACTTGTTTCTTCATTATGTGTGTCTGTGTGCTACATAAACAAGTTTTTTTTCTTTCTAGATAAGTAATGTTTACTTACCGAGAGTTTATGCTCATTCTGGCCATATAGTGTCTACACCCAGTCTACCACCATCTCATCTTAGCTTTTTCGTTCCTAGTGATGATTGAATTAGCGAAAGCTGAGCAGTGTGCCTGTGTGCACAGGATTACGCGTCAGGTATCAATTTCATTATGTTGCACCCTCAGGTTGGGGCCCTTCCCACGTACCCTGTGTTTGACGTTCACTTGTGGAAAGGTTAATTTTTAAGAGCGGGTTGTGTTTTTGTTGATTGCTGAATTATTTAAGTACTGACTGAATGTGTAACTAAATTGCCCGTGGCTTCACCCGCTCACTTAAAATATAACTAAGTTACTCAGGAATAAAGCAACAATCGGAGCAGTACTTCCCTCCTGTAGGACATGTTTGTGTGTGTTTTTGTATGATTTTTTTGTTTGTAAACATAAAAACATACGTCTTTACCTCTTTATAATATTAGTGTCGAAATCAAAAATAAATATAATCAAAGATGTCGCAACGTTATTAAAAAAAAAAAACTTAGGGTCAATTTTCGCTCGACCTTGGCTAGGTACTTACCTAGACACAGTAGGATTGCAGACGGCGAGCAATGTGTGGCCCAAGTCGTCAAGGTGCTGAAGGCGCTTTGCTGGCATCCAGCAAACCGTAGGATCCAACAGGCTCGAAGCCTACTGGGACCATGGGTTCGCTTCTGAAAGGAAATCCCGGCCCTGGAATGCAAGGCATCGAAAGAACTAGGAGGGGTTTTATTATTTGTCATCGCGGTCATTTCTGGCTGCTCACATAGAAAAAAAATTCGCTTGAATCCTGCGGCGCGGCGCCAAAGCAAAACCTATGAAATTTTCGTTTCGAGTGCACGCAAAAATGAACTTAGCGGTGGTCAAGCGGAAGTGTCTTTAATGGTACCAATGTTTTACAATGAATAGCGCCCTCCCGCTCCGTCCAAGAGCGAGAGACGTCATTATATGATTTCCTAGCTAAAAACAAAACGACACAATAGATTTAACTTGGGACGCTTAAAAGAGTTTTGGAAATAGACACATAGTATAACATTATAATAGTAGTTTTTACACCACCTGCTCGATAATGTCGTTTTACACGTCATACAAACCTCACTTAAAGCAAGTCATTATATACCTAGGGAGATAATGCAGTATGGCCGATCCCTAGGGAATAATGAGATTTGAATTTGGAGCATCAAGAATCGGCAACATTGTGAATTAAAATGTAGGCGCATCGAACAAGTTGACTCGAAATTCAAACCAAAGAGTCGTAATCGTAAGAGTATGTAATCACTATGATTCAAACTGGCCACTAAAAAAAAAAAGAAAATAGAATAAAACGTGCGTACTGGCGACACGGGAGCATTCTAGAAAATTGAAACTATAGAATCTTGGAGTAGTGAATTTTGTTTGTTTGATGAACTTGTAAATATAAAACTTATATTTCTCTAATTTATGATTTGGTCGACCAAATTGTCTTTTAATTGTCTCACAGATGGTGTAAAAAGTAGAGTATGCAACACGGGGATAAAGCTGTCTTTGTCTTGGGCGGCTTAAATTCCTCACTTCACTCAGGTTTCTTTATTAACTCCCTCGCAATGCTCGGGAGTTAATTTTATATATCCCTCACTATCGTTCGGGATTAAATCAGCAACCTTCGTTTCGTTCGGAATTCAACATGCCGCCCGCGACTTAAAGACACTGCTTTATCCCCTAGTCACATAATAGTAGTTTATGTGACTAGGGGATAAAGCAGTGTCTTTAAGTCGCGGGCGACATGTTGAATTCCGAACGAAACGAAGTTTGTTGATTTTAATCCCGAACGACAGTGAGGGATTTATAAAATTAACTCCCGAGCATTGCGAGGGAGTTAATAAAGAAACCTGAGTGAAGTGAGGAATTTAAGCCGCCCAAGACAAAGACAGCTTTATCCCCGTGTTGCATACTCTACTTTTTACACCATCTGTGAGACAATTAAAAGTCAATTTGGTCGACCAAATCATAAATTAGAGAAATATAAGTTTTATATTTACAAGTTCATCAAACAAACAAAATTCACTCCTCCAAGATTCTATAGTTTCAATTTTCTATAATGCTCCCGTGTCGTCAGTAGTCTGTCTAATAAGTTAAACGACTTGGGTAATTAGTTATTAGGATTTAATGAAATCTGATGTAGTCAACACGAGTTCAATAATCAAGGTTGATTATGAGATAGAGATCATTGTTTACTAACAGAAGAAACTTATAAAAAGTACCGAATATTTGATTAAATACTATGCAAAATTCTCAAGTCGGTTGACTTATTAGACAGACTATCTATTTTCTTTTTTTTGTTAGTGGCCAGTTTAAATCATAGTGATTACATACTCTTTGGTTTGAATTTCGAGTCAACTTGTTCGATGCGCCTATATTTTAATTCACAATGTTGACGATTCTTGATGCTCCAAATTCAAATCTCATTATTCCCTAGGGATCGGCCATACTGCATTATCTCCCTAGGGATATAATGACATGCTTTAAGTGAGGTTTGTATGACGTATAAAACGACATTATCGAGCAGATGGTGTAAAATAGTACATTATGATATAAGTGTGTAACGTTAGTGATTACCGTCGAGGCAGTATTTAGACCCGAGCCATGGCGAGAGTCTTAAAAGAGCCGAGAACGGTAGTCATTAATTACTCACGTGTATCATTCGACGTTCTTCAATACACTTGTGAAGAAAATAACTGTAAAACTAGTAAACTTTGTGGCGGTAAAAATCTGTTTTCTTATGCACGCTGTTATTTTTTTTTATTTACCTTTCAATACACTCACTGAAATGAATAAACGGGGGTTGACTGGCGACTCGTGGGGGACGACCTGCACCCATCCTGATACGACAAATGTAATATAATTCTGGCTGGGGAGAGGTTGAACAAAAGGTTTTAACTACATTATAGCACTAGTGCTTAATGGCAATCAAAATGTCACAGTTTGGTAACAAGGGCCATTATGTACCAAAGTGCAATGCAATGCGCCATCCTGACTGCGTGCGCAGCCAGATGGGACTCTGTACTGATGGCGCACTTGATAGGCCTACACGCGAGAGCAAGCGCCTAATATATTTTCATTATTATTATTATTATTTTATTAATGCTTTTCTAACACTAGGCTAAGACATTGTTACTAACAATCTATGGAATGAATTCTGAAATAAATTTTATTATTATTCTCTTTATTCAATTTTTTTTTTACATATAAAATTACATTTTTAAATATTTTTTAACGAAATTATACAAAAGAAAAAAAAAAACATTATTATTATTATTATAATAATAGTCACTTTCTGAGCAAGTGTATTGAAAAGTTATTTTTGATGTGCAAGGTCTTGTATTTTATAACCGATTTCGAAAAGGAGGAGGCTCTATGTTCGACTAAATGTATTTTTAAATTTAGTCGATTCAATGTTCTTAAATCATTTTTTTTAAATATAATTATCGTAACCGTGTTAAGGGTAGCAGTTGAGAAGTGTGAAAGCAGACGCAGCAAGTCCGGGGATGCGGGAAGGGGGGAGGGAGGGGGAGGTGCGTCTTAATACGTCATTAGCGAACGATTGCTGAGTGTTTTTACACTGTTCAGATAGGGCTGGCGCTCGTGTCTAAAGGAAAACACGATTGACTGTCTTATGTCTTTTTCTTCATTTACAACATATCGCGCATAGTTATGCGTCCATTAACGACTAATGTGACCAGCTAAGTTTAGCTGGTTACACTGAGGTATCCAGTTAATAAAGTAGGTATTTCGTTTTTAGTCTCCTTGAGTTCCATCAAAGTTCGCCGGCCCGAAAAAGTTTTTCTATTTGTCTACTCTGCGATTATAAACAATATTTTTCCCCAGTGTTCTGTTCATAATAGCTGTAACAGTTTTTCGCACTTTTTATCAGTTATCCTGGTACGAAACTATTTGGTGATTTTCCGCCAATATTTTCACAACATTCCCGAACTACAGCGGCATAATATTATCTCATTTTTTCAGCCATTTTCCCCTAGGAAAGCGTCCGTGTTTCCTGTTTGGTCGTGACTCTACACATTGTTGAAACATGCAAGTTATTGTCATGTCTTATCTACTCGTATATTCTTTTTTTTTGTGGTGTTATATCAATATATTTTTTTTGTTAATATTTTTGTTTGGAGACTAAATCCTTGAGCCAGGTCTTTGGCGCTTAGACGTAAGTTAGCATAGTCGGCCTGATAATTTTCCCACTATTGGGACTCAGGCCTTTTTTTTTCGACTTGGGCTTGGTCCGGACAGTTACCGGACTGTCGGACAGCGAGCTACCCATTGTTCACTGTCCGAAAACTCGCGCCTACGGTGGCTGGAAATCGGGATCGGAATCCCGGCGGCGGCGAGAGCGCCGTTGCCTGATTCTCCTTTGCGAGCATTACTGTTTCGCAGAAGTCGGCGACCGCCTGCCACTCCTCCTCGCTCTGGACCATGGCCTCAACCAAGGCCCGGGGACTCAGGCCTTCTCTCTAAGAGAGGGAAAGGGCTGTAATCTACCACGCCGGCCCAGTGCGGGTTGGTGGATATCACATGTCACTGTTTTAAGAGCAGTAGTGATGAAATAAATTACACAAAATAATGCGCCCTGCTGGGTTTGAACCCGCGTCCACAACTCCACACACAACCGACAACTCGTAATTCGGGGCCGTAACCACTCAAATTGTAATGTAATAGCACACAGCACAGTACATTGTTGAAAAGCTTAATAGTAAATAAATAAACAGTAGGTAATAGTGGTCAGCCCTGGGTCGCAGCCGTGGGACGATATCGTTCGCTAATTCGATCCGTGATTTATATGTTCACGCGGAGGCGGGCAGCGGGTAGCGGATTACTCGCCGGATTACGGGTTCGATGCTCGCGCAGATAATGGCGGATTTAGACCCGGAAAGAACTCGTAATGGATTGGAGTCTGATTGCTTCTTTGTAAATGTAAATATTGCTCTTTCTCTACGATTTGGAGTGATTTGTTTGTTGGCCAGTCTGGGTTTTAAGTGTTTACGAAATGCGATTCTGCGTTGTTAGTAATTTTGTTTGTTCATACATAGTTAAATATAATTAAATATTGATAGATACGAATATTTCCTCACAAAAAAAACTCAAGCACAAATTAATACCAATAAAAAAAAAAACAGAAAAAAATCTCTCCATTTTATCCGGTTATAAAAATAGTGTGTCACACAGGAGACAGCTCTATAACTACTCTTTACTGCACATCCTAGCAAAATACAGTAGGAGCTTCAAATTAATAGGGTTTACAAAGGGCAGTCAGCGATTTTTTACAGACAACCTTTGGATGGCTTAATTCCCTAATTAAGCCATCCAAAGGTTGTCTGTAAAAAATCCCAGTATCCATAACAGTTTATTTATTTTTTTCTAGAAAGAATTCTTTAAAAGGCTTTGAAGAATTCCTCTTTACTGAAGGTCATGAAGTTTCTGTTGGATTATCTTCTTACTGATGGTGTTGCCATCTGTGACGGTCCTTGGCGTCATGAAGAGCGACATGCAGTATGGAGCAGACCAAAAAAAAAAACTCTAGCACTATGTGCATACAACTAGAATATATTGAAAAGTATAACAATTACTGGAAAAAGAAGGATCCTCCTACCAGACGGGGGTTATGCTTGGTCCGGGCAACTGCCCGAAAGATGACTTCAATTGTATACATTCAAATCTCGCGGAGAACTCATTGTGCGTAGTTTATTTCCTATGAGACGCCATAGATGTCGCTACAACAGAAACTACTAAGTATCTCTTCCCATCAATTATAGCTTCACACAAATATTGACATTTCAAAGCACTCTAACTGCCGTGCGTCACACGATGACGTCAGCGAGTAGGCAAGTGAAGTATGGACGCCAATAACAGCACTTTAAAATCGCTATTAGGGCAGTGATGAAAGAAAGCATCGCATTAGTGATGTAAATAATGATTGAAGAGATGATACAGTGCAACTGGTCATTCCTTTAAGTCATGTTTAAAATTTTTATAACATCGTAAATCACAGATAGAATTTATTGAAATAACTATAAATCGAGGGGTCAATGTACTCATCATTCTTTGTAATTTTCCCTAAATCCTTTTTTTTTTCGATGGTAAAAATCATCTCATGACAACCCCGCTCTTGGGCGGAGCGGGAGATAGTATCAGACTCTTACTGACTAAAAAACCCATCCCGTTCCTTCAAGCCTTCATACCGGGGCACAAGCGCCCTTTTGGATAACCCTGGCCCCAGTAGGCTTCGACCCGGCTGGGCCCCTGCTGTTGCTGACAACTCCTTGAGGCGCGCGGGAACAGCGCGCGCCGTCGACGACTTGAGCTTGGTCCGGACAGTTACCGGACAGCCGGACAGCGAGCTACCCATTGCTCACTGTCCGCAAGCCCGCGCCTACGGTGTTCCCTAAATCCTTCAAGTCCGCCATCGTCCATCTGTCTGTATGTCGTGATGTACCACTGAACGGATTTTTCAGTGATTTTCATCAATAGAAAGTGATTCATGAGGAAGGTTTGATGTTATGCACATTGTAGTAGAACAGACAAACATTTCAAAGATTTTTCTAACACCCTTGTGAAACAGAGTCTTTAGATACAAATAAGTGTGGTTTTGAGACAAACTGGAGCCGCAAACAAAAGTTATTTGTAGATTTCTCTGCTGAATTTCAATTATGTTTTGGTTCGGTTAGCAATAATCATATAACTATAATAAAGTAATTAAAAATAAGAAAAACTGGACAAGTGCGATTCGGATTCGTGAGCCAAGGGTACTGTTACCAACTTAACTATGTAGGTAAATAACACAATTCATGAATCGAGTCTCAAAGATTTTTCTTTTCAAAAAGTATAGCATTTTTGATATTTGCAAATTTTCACGAGTATCAAACGACCTTTTCGAATACACGGGGCGGGAGCCTAAGCCAAACTTTTATAACAGAACCTGAGTATTTAGTATTAATTTCAGCACGATACCTCTACGCGTTCTTAAGAAAGTCTTCCAAGCATACAGTCGTGTTTTTATGTTATGTTCATGCAGATCTATGAAAATATCACGTGGTAAGGCAACTACTCGTAATTATTTGAACACAAAAAAAGACATTCAATTGTTTTTTTATCAATTTGATCTCGATTCACGCAGTCAGGTCCATCCATCACCTGAGTACGTTGATAGAGCGGTGCTGTGAAGCGCGGCCATTTTATTTATGGCGACAAATCTGCTGACTACCCGCTTTTCAATAAAACCACAACATGATTGCATGCAGTTCTGGGAAAACCGCATGCAAGCTGGCTTTGCGATTGGTTAATGTTTTTGGCTGTATTTTTTTTTTGTAGATAATATTTTTGAGGTTCAATCAAGCGGATGCGGCTGTAGTAACAGTCGCATCTGTTCTCAGGTCTTCTGCATCAAGACTATATCTGAAATAATAATAATTAATTCTAAGCACCTACTCAGTTGGCAAACCTACTAGTATCAATAAATATAATATTAAACAAGTGCGAGTCGGACTCGCCCATGAAGGGTTCCGTAGCAGCAAGTAACATAATATAAAAGTTCTTGTAATGTATTGTAACTTTGATCGATGTTTTAATAATAGTGTATTTTTTTCGGTTTATGACGCATTAAAAAAAAACTACTTACTGGATTTTGTTCAAACTAATTTTCGTTGGTAGTTTTTATAGTAATGTACATCATATATTTTTTTTAGTTTTATCATTCTCTTATCTTAGAAGTTAGAGGGGGGGGACACAAATTTTACCACTTTGGAAGAGTCTCTCGCGCAAACTATTCAGTTTAGAAAAAAATGATATTAGAAACCTCAGTATCATTTTTGAAGACCTATCCATAGATACCCCACACGAATGGGTTAGATGAAAAAAAAAATTTTGAGTTTCAGTTCTATGTATGGGGACCCCCAAAATTTATTGCTTTTTTTCTATTTTTGTGTTAAAATCTTGATGCGGTTCACAGAATACATCTACTTACAAAGTTTCAACAGTATAGCTCTTATAGTTTCGGAATAAAGTGGCTGTGACATACGGACGGACGGACAGACAGACAGACAGACAGACATGACGAATCTATAAGGGTTCCGTTTTTTGCCATTTGGCTACGGAACCCTAAAAAATATCGCATGCTTAATCATAAAGAGGATAATTGAATCTGAAAACATAATATATTTTTTCAAAAAGAAGAAATTTATATTTTCAAATGGCTTATGTTTAATTTACCACCAGATATAGTAACATATAAAAGACAAAAATAGTAAATGATCACCAAAATTAAACCTACATTTTAATGTAAAATTATAACCAAAGTTTTAACATCTCGCTATCATATTTAAGCAAAATTAATCCAAATAAAGCATCGGCAGAACCCCATGGTTACGGAGATATCAGTAGTTAAAATTTTTAAGGTTAGGTTAACTACCTGCCTATTTTTGACAAAAGAACTAAGGGTACCAAAGCGTTTTATGGTGATCATTATATTTAATCCCTTTTCAAATACCTACTCGTTTTTTGAGGTGACATCTCTTTTTCACAGCATGTGATATAATGTACAGCCACAATAAAATAACAGATTACAATTTAAAAAATTACGAAGAAATTAATAAAAACAAAAACTACACACATTCCAAAAACACTCGAAACGGTCGAAACACTATAGATATGTGTGGCAGTCCCTAATCGCGTTGTTGTATTGGACATGTAAGGCGTTCTAGTTATGCCCACAGAGAGTGTAGTAAACCTAGAGGCTGCATAATTGACATATTTGGTAGTACCTAAGACTTAAATAAATAAAGGGTTCCGTACCGTATTTAGCAAAATTAGGAAAAAAATCGCGTTACAATAAACACGATTTTTTTTCCTAATTTTCCTCCTATACAATTATAGGAGTCCCCCTTTAAGTATTTAGTTTATTTTGGTTTTTAGTATTAAATTTGTTGTTATAGCGACAACAGAAATACATCATTTGTGAAAATTTCAACTATCTAGTTGTCGCAGTTTTAGAGACACAGCCTGGTGACCGTCAGACGGACAGAGAGCGAAGTCTTAATAATAGGGTTCCGTTTTTACCCTTTAGGTACGGAACCCTATAAAAGAAACGGAAACTATACACATTTAGTGTGGCCAGGGAGAATTATCCAGTGCTCATCGTGTAGAGTGTAAGCGTGACATCATAATCATCATCATTACAGCCAATTGCTGACGTAAGTCTCCCCCCCCCCCACATATACAAAGATAAAGATTGTAAAATGTGGGATAGACATGAATTACCGAAATGACCAGTGCTCGTTCTTAAAAAAAGCAATGTAGCCCTTGAAGCTACTGACGTAGGAACTAATGTATCGCAACATTTACACCCAAAAGGGCCCTTCCCTCTATTAGTAAACTTGACCCAGCAGACGGATCGTATACTAGTACCATCAAAGCCTACATTTAATTGTGTAATCACGTCCCGACTGTCGCATTAGCCGCGGCCGCTTTGTGCGCTTGCGCCGTTGTATGGAACGTTGTACGATACGATGCTGAGGATCTAGAGATAACGGAAGAGATCCCTGAACGACAATTCTTTTGCTTACAAAAACTTTAAAATAAATCAGCAAGGTAGGCCTATAAAATTTGTCCTATGAGGATACAGATAAAGATGTAATGCACTTTTTATTATGATTAGTTAGTTTAAATAATATATTAAGATTTTAGTAAGTAATACTTTTATACTATTTACACCTGTTTTACATACCTATTAGATGAATATTTTACCTTTTTTTGTTATAATTACTGTGATTATTTAGTTATATTATTTTACCTTTTCTCGCCTGAAACACAGTATAACCTAGTTCAGGCATATAGCACTTGTGAACTTGACATAAAATAAGGCAAAAATGTTTTTACTGTATTACCTTATATTTTTTAATAAGATTTTATTATTAAAATTTTATTATTTATTATTAGCAATCTTATCTCGGTGGCAATACCTACGTACATATACCTACATTCGTATATCATACGCTCAAATATACCTAAAGGAATATCTATAATATATAATAGAGCGAAAGAAAAACGGCGAAGAAATTGTTGATGAAATTTTTAAGGGTCTACATATATCACCATGATAATTATATAGTTGCGATATAATTTACTAAGTATGATCAAATCACGCTAATAACCAGTTTAGGCAGTGTAAAAATATCGTCATAATTCGAAACTGAATTGACAGATTTTACATGATAATAAATAATCATGGCATAGTTTTTTTTTTTACTGGCTTTACTTCCAGGCTTTTGGCTAAACTTAACTCTTAATGTTGCCACTAATATAAATCTTGGTCAAGTAACATAATATGCTTTGCGAAAGTTCCTTAAATCCTGAACTTAATCTTTTAATCCTCTTGAAAAGATTATCAATTCCGGGATATGTAGTATGTTACACGATCAACTGTTGCTCTATGTAAAATTTTGTTATTTAGCTGCATCGGTTAGCTGGCAATCCAACCACAATATTTCTTCTAGTTAAAAAAAAATTAGACTTAATTATTATGGTTTTTTTTTTGGAAAAATGATCATACACCTTTTTACATGATCATTTCAATCACACTGGATCTCGCAAGATTTTCCGACCATTGCCAAAGATTTTCTAACCAAAGATCTTTTGCGGAAAACCTATCAAGCCATATCATGGCACCAATACAAAACTTCCCTGCGTATCGTCTACAAACTAACACCTACTGAAACATTAATTCTCATAATGTACAACATAACAGATTACCAGATAACCTAGTGTCAATATTACCATACAGACAGACACCCACTAGATTGAATTCTCGCGAGGTCACGGGACAGACCTCGGTCATAACATTTTAGTGGCTCTAACTGAAATGTAGATGCTAACCGAATGGCTGCCGGAGTACGAATGGAAGTAGTTACGATGTTTAGGAGGACATTTCATCTTGTTTTACGATGCTCCGTTGAGGTTTAACAAAACTTATCCGGGCTTTTTGGTGAATGACTTCAGAATATACAGTTTTAAGGTGGGTGCTCTATGTCTACTGGGGCCAGGGTTATCCGAAAGGGAGCTCGAGCCCCGGTATGAAGGCTAGAAGGAACGGGGTGGGTCTTTTAGTCAGTAAGAGTCTGACACTCTCTCCCGCTCCGCCCAAGAGCGCGGGAAAAAAACATCCAATGACAGAATGTTTTTTTCCCACCATAAAAAAGGTGAGTGCTCTACGTTAGCCTAACTAAGCCATATCTTAGTGCCCACACGAAAAATAGAATCGTAGAATTTGTCTTTAATGAGGGACAAAAGTTTAGTCGTTATACACCACTAATTTTTAATTAGTACAAATACTTAAAGGGCTTATTAGAAAAGTCCTTGTCATTATTTAAGTAAAGTCTCAATAAATAAGATTCATAAACAGCTAAGTTATAAGCGTTTGTGTTTATCCCAAAATGTCACTCAATTTATGGAAATATTGTGCAGGCTATTGATTATGAATGAATAAATGATGATTAAAATGGAAAAACACTGCTCGCAGTATTTTCTACTAGCAATTGTTAGTTAATTGAATCTATGATGAATTTACCTTTTCGTGGTCAATTTTAGGATTTCAGTTTTTTCTACTTTTGACTACAAAAATATGATCAGTGACGGATACAGATAGAGCCCCATTTTTTTGTGTACTAATAAATAAGTAGGGGTGTATATTTTTTACTTTTGATGTTTGGTGGTCTGATATTCATTAAATATCTTTACGAATCTATACTTAATATAATGAAGAGGTAAAGTTTTTATTCTTTTTGTTTGTAGGAGGTAATCTCTCAAAGTACTGGACCAATTACAAAAATTTTTTCACCGATAGCAAGCTGCTTTATTCCTGAGTTACATAGGCTATATTTTATGAACGCGGGAGAAGCCGCGGGCAAAAGCTAGTTATTTAATAAATGTCACCTTAAGTTTTCAAAACTTTCCGAAATCTGTCGGACGGTCTGTATGAACTGAGAGACCGCATTTTAAGGGCTGTAGTTTTTAATATATTTGTTTAACAGTTCTCAGATCCAGACTGTTTTACAATTATTACTAAATCCTAAGATTTTTATTGTGTGCAACACTTCACACGCACATTTGTACAAAAAGTTTTCTTAACACATAGTTCTGCTAATGCTAAGATTACTGAACAGCGTTATTAAACAGGGTTAGCTGTGAACTGGGAGGGATTGAACAATTATGTAAAAAATATGTGCTACGGCCGCCAATCATATTTTAATCAACATACTCGTACAACTGGTCACTAACCTGAAAAATGCAAAAAACTTCAAAATTTCGCAGTTTACATTGAAACATCTAAGACTGCTCATATTTTCTGACATCGCTCTTTTACTATATTGATAACATGTATGTGTGTATGTTTGTTACTGTTTCACTCTGAAACTGCTGAAGGGTTTTCGGCAATTTAGCACAAAATTAGACCATGTCCTGGTATAGCACAATTTTCTACTTTGGCACAGGCAAAGCCGCTGCAACTAGTAGTCAATAAGGTGTGTACATCAACTACCTAAGTCGCCCGGGGCCCGTTCCAGCACATTACAAGTCCGTAAAGCTACAGAGCCATCGCCGGTGCGCCCGCGCAGCCGTCGTAAATCTGCGCGCGCCATTGTGCATTGAACTCACATTTATGTGCCCCGACTTTGTTTGTGTTTGACAACTACGTACTGATCCGTTTATGTGCTTTTGAAGTTGATTATTTATTTATATTGGAGTAGATATTTCATATTTGATTCTGGATACCTGGACTTTACTCACAACATTTTAGATTTAAAATTAAAAGTAATCTGATCAATTATTAGGCTCGTGCTTGACCACTATCTCACCTTTTTTTTATGGTGGGAGTAAGTCATCAAATGACTATGACAATGACTCTTACTGACTAAAGACCCACCCCGCTCCTTCTAGCCTTTATACCGGGGCTCGAGCGCCCTTTCGGATAATCCTGGCCCCAGTAGGCTTCGACCCGGCTGGGTCCCTGCTGTTGCTAACAACTCCTTGAGGCGCGCGGGAACAGTGCGCGCCGTCGACGACTTGGGCTTGCCCGCGCCTACCGTGGCCGGAAATCGGGATCAGTATCCCGGCGGCGGCGGCGATAACACCGTTGCCTGATGCGTTCGGCCTCCTCCTTTGCGAGCATTACTGTTTCGCAGAAGTCGGCGACCGCCTGCCACTCCTCCTCGCTCCGGACCATGGCCTCAACCACCACTATCTCACCTGATGGTAAGCGATGATGTGGTCGACGATAGAGTACGCTTACCTTGAAGCAACCTATTCACTCTTAATTTAAATATCCCCCGATTGTAGCTATCAGGAAACATAGACTCCGGCAGGGAATTCCACTCCTATCACTGTGTACAGCAAAGTGTTTCTTGGTGAAACGCTTGGGTGGGATATCCCAATGCTGGGTGAAAACCTCCCTCTGCCGTTTCCACACACATCTGTCTTCTGTAATCGCGGACCAGTCTCTCCGGTAAGAGTCAAATTCATATCTCTACCTTCGTCTGGGTCTACCGCGATGTCGTCTTGCGTGTAATGAGACTCAGTAAATGGGTTTTTAGCCCATAGATCTATGCAGCAGCTATGTCCGACCCTATCCTATTTAAGAATAGAAGCTTCCCTGGCAACATATAATTTGGCGTGTTCATCCAATCCGTCTGTCTTTGACTGTTCGCAATAAAAAGTTAAAAAACTACTGAACGGATTTTGATGCGGCTTTCACTCTGAATAGACGAAGTGATTTATGAGGTTGGTTTAAGAGGCAGGCGACGGATGAATTTCCATACAAAAGTTATACCACGCTCATTTGCAGTTGGAGCATATTTCCAACATATAGACAATATTTATCTAGGTTCCTACGTCTTTCTTTTTTAAAAAAAAAAAAAAAAAAAAGAAATTTAAGCGAATTATATTTCGCACTTTTTTACAGCGTAAGTGGCAAAACATGCCATTTGGCTTTTCCTGTATTAAAAATATCAATATTTCTTCTCGACGTAGGAATCTAGATAAATATTGTCTATAACCGAATATCATCATAATATTCTGGAAATAAGCTCCAACTGCAAATGAGCGTGGTATTACGTTTGTATGGAAATTCATTCGTCGCCGGCCTCTTAAGTGCCTACATGCAGGTTATAGTAAGAAAAGCCCAAACTTGTCAAGATTTCTAACTTCCATGCGAAGCTAGGGCAAGTCTACACTAATATTATAAAGAAGTAAAGTTTGTTTTTATAGTTTTTTTTGGCTGTAGGAGGTAATCTCTGAAAGCACTGGTCCGATTGTTAAAATTTTTTCGCCGATAGAAAGCTGCATTATTTTTGAATGACATAAGATATTTTTTTTTATATTGCAGAGGCGCGGGCAAAAGCTGGTTTATTATAAAACAAATTATGAAATCGATCGATCGAATTTCCATGCGGTTTTCACTCTAGATAGATAGAGTGATTCATGAGGAAGGTTAGGTTAGGGAGGAGGAATATACCTAGTATTACGTATGTAGCTGCAATACATTGATACGCATCCGTTCGCTGCCGCCGCCATCGGTGTACTGGCGCCTCGCGCGCTGCTCCGTAATATTTATGCATGAGGCACACTAGCCGCGCATGGAGCGAGCGCTGAGCCCGGCAGTGAGCCGTTTCGACAACAGCGATCGGCGCGCCACCTCACGTATTTCTTAGGAACCATACCTCGCAATTTAGCTTGTCAAACGGTCCACTACTTGACCCTATGTATTTAGTTATAAGTTCTGTACATATTTCTGTAAATTCATTCCCTTCTAAATTCATCAATACAAATTTATCAGTACATCTGGAGTATCATTACTGCACACCACCTAAGCGCTACAGTGGTGACCCCGACGTGATTTTTAAGAAGACCTCCAGATTCATAAATCTAAGTTTTCATCATGGCCAACAAGGAGGAACAGGAACTCTCCGGTGTCTCGACGTCGCTGCGCATCCCACCTATTTGGCGTGACAAAATACGGTTGTGGTTCGCGCAATTTGAAGCCATCATGAGTGCACAGAAGAAAGGAGATCAGACAATGTACGAGCTCGTTATCGGGCAACTTGAACGGCAAGATCTCGACGAAATCTCAGATATAATTCTCCATCCACCCGCAAGTCAACGATATGAGGCTCTGAAAAGTCGGTTATTCCAAGTCTACGAGGAATCAGAACAGCGTCAAGTACAGAGGTTACTTTCTGAAATGGAACTTGGCGACATGAAGCCTTCACAGCTGCTACGTCGCATGAAGAACCTCGCCGCAGATAACATCTCCGACTCAGCGCTGCGAATAATGTGGACTAACCACCTTCCACAATCAGTTCGAGCAGTCCTCGCCGTCAGCGATAACATCGCAAAAAAATCCGACATTCACGAGCTGGCGATGATGGCGGACAAGATCCTCGAGCAGACGCAACCATACGGCGCAATCGCGGCAGTTTGCTCCACATCCACCACCCCAGCTGCACCTACATCAATTGAGGAGAAGATTGACGCGCTCGCGAGAGAAATCGCAGAATTGAAAACGAGACAACCACGTCATCAAAACTACCAACGTAGATCGTTCAACAGACGATATTCGAGATCGCGTTCTCGTTCGTCGAGCCGTCACAATCACGATCGCGCTCGAAATGAGCAATCAGCGATTTGTTTTTACCATCGTAAGTTTGGCAAAGAAGCGCGAAGATGTACCCGTCCGTGTAGTTACGAAGACAGCAGTGCCCCCTCGGGAAACTAAAACCTGCGTTGGCTGAGGCGGCAACCGGCGCAAGCAACACTTCCTACCGCCTATTTATAACGGACAAGAACTCACGTTTGTCGTTCTTAATTGATACCGGCGCAAACGTCTCCGTGATACCCAAGAGGAAAGGCGGGAAAACGACCCCTACAGATTTTTGCTTGTACGCGGCAAACAACACGGTGATTCCAACATACGGTGAGAAAACACTGCAACTGGATCTCAACCTACGCAGACCATACACCTGGAAATTCATCATCGCAGCAGTCAGCAAGCCCATCATCGGTGCCGACTTCCTAAAGCACCATCAACTTCTTGTCGACATAGCCAGCCGATGTCTTGTCGATAAAGTAACCAACCTCACCGTAAAAGCGCCAGTCACCTATTCTGCTGACCCTACAGTCAGAAGTATCGACGTTGATCAGCCGTATCACCAGCTACTCAGCAAGTATCCCGACATCCTTCGACCGTCATGCATGAAGGATACTCCTAAACACTGTGTGGAACACCACATCGAAACTACTGGCCCACCAGTTTACAGCAAGAAGAGACCCTTACCACCACATCGATATCTGGCCGTGAAAAAGGAGTTTGAGACGATGATGCAGCAAGGAATTTGCCGTCCAAGCAAAAGTCCATGGTCCAGCCCGCTACACGTCGTACCAAAGAAAAACGGCGACATTCGCGTATGTGGCGACTACCGAAGGCTCAATGACGTCACTAAACCCGACCGCTATCCAGTACCTCGTCTCAAGGATTTCACCTACCTACTACACGGCAAGAAAATCTTCACCACACTAGATCTAAATCGTGCATACCAACAGTTACCCGTGCACGAACCAGATATCGAGAAGACCGCCATTACAACTCCATTTGGACTATTCGAATTTCCACGAATGTGTCCAGGTCTCAAAAATGCCGGGCAGACCTTCCAAAGGTTCATCCATCAAGTACTCAACGGATTGGATTACGCGTTTCCATTCATTGATGACGTCATCATAGCTTCGAACAATGAAGCACGCCACGTCGAAGACCTACAAGAAGTGCTACGCAGATTAGACGACTATGGCATAACAATAAATCCATCCAAATGCGTCTTCAGCAAAGAAAATGTGAAGTTCCTGGGCTATGAAGTGTCAAGCAAGGGAATTAAGCCACCTCAAGATAAAATCACCGCTATCACTTCTTATCCCAAACCCGAGACGATTCAAGACCTACGTCGATTTCTTGGAATGGTAAACTTTTACCGCGACAGTATTCCGAACGCAGCACACATACAAGCACCTCTCAACGCGTACCTACATAATTCCAAGAAACGTGATAAGACCAAAATCGATTGGAACACAGAAGCTTCACAAGCATTCGAGTCATGCAAAGTTGGCATACAAAACGCTGCTTTGCTCGCTCATCCATCTCCATCACCAAATGACGCCATCTCCCTCATGTGTGACGCATCGAGTACCTGCGCGGGAGCCGTACTGCAACAACTTGTAAGCAAGAAATGGATACCACTGGGCTATTTCTCGAAAAAGTTCTCCGACACACAACAGCGATACAGTACATTCGACAGAGAACTATTATCAATCTACATGGCAATCAAACACTTCAGAAAAATGTTCGAAGGAAGAGAGCTGATTGTTTATACTGACCACAAACCGCTGACTTACGCTATTCGCAAGCCACCGTCTGATAACGACACGCAACGACGCACGCGTCAGCTGTTATTTATCAGCGAGTTCACGACGGACATACGACATGTGAGCGGAGTGAACAATGTTGTCGCTGACGCACTCTCTCGCATTGAAACTATAGAAACACCGTCACCAATCAGCTACGATGAGTTATCACAGGCGCAAGAAAAGGACAGTAATATTACCAACTTATCAAAACAATCAAATATCCAACTCAAGAAAATCGTCATGCCCGGTACTAACAAACCAATATTCTGCGAAACATCTACTTCACACATTAGACCATACCTACCAACTGACTTTCGTCGCATCGCATTTAACGCCGTGCACAATACAAGTCACCCGGGAATACGGACTACACGCAAGATGATGCAAGAACGGTACTTCTGGCCAGCAATGAATACCGACATTGGCGAGTGGGCAAAAACATGCACGTCATGCCAACTATCAAAAGTTCAACGGCATAATTACAGTGAAATCGCAACATACCCACCGAGTGAAAGATTCCAGCACATTCACGTAGATATCGTCGGAAAGCTACCCACATCTTCCTGCGGACATCGATATTTACTCACGATTGTCGACCGCAGCACTCGATGGCCCGAAGCAGTACCTATGCAAGAAATAACCGCTGATATTGTCGCAAAAAAGCTGTATGAAACCTGGATATGTCGTTACGGTTGTCCTTCGAGAATAACGACTGATCAAGGACGACAGTTCGAAAGTCGACTATTCCATGACCTTGCAAAACTTCTTGGCATAGAACGAATCCGAACTACTGCCTACCACGCACAAAGCAACGGAATTGTTGAAAGATTTCATCGCACGCTGAAAGCTGCACTCATGACCCGACTACAAAACAGCAACAAATGGATTTCTGAGCTGCCCACGGTGCTGATGGGATTACGAGCTGCCGTGCGCACAGACACCAACACTAGTGCCGCGCAACTCACCTACGGTCAAGCATTGCGACTACCCGGCGATTTCATATCACCATCACCAGCTGTTACAAAAATGGACCACAACTATGTTGATCACCTACATGACGTAATCACAAAGCTCACACCCACATACAAACCGCATTCCAACAAGCGATGTATGTTTGTGCACAACGCCTTGCAAACATGTAGCCATGTGTTCGTACGCGATGACACCGTCCGAAAGCCTCTGCAACATCCCTACAAAGGTCCGTACCAGGTCGTCAATCGCAATAACAAATACTTCACCGTACAACTACCAGGAAGATCAAGCAATATATCGGTCGATCGACTCAAACCGGCATTCACTGTCAACATCGAAGAACACGAACACACAAGTAGTGAGACACTCCAACCAGCTGCAGCTACCACCGAAGATCACTCCAGCATACTCCCAGCGAACACCAACGAACACCGGACCAGATCAGGCAGGATATCCAAGATGCCCGTACGCTTTCGCTAGGGGGGGAGTACTGTAGCTGCAATACATTGATACGCATCCGTTCGCTGCCGCCGCCATCGGTGTACTGGCGCCTCGCGCGCTGCTCCGTAATATTTATGCATGAGGCACACTAGCCGCGCATGGAGCGAGCGCTGAGCCCGGCAGTGAGCCGTTTCGACAACAGCGATCGGCGCGCCACCTCACGTATTTCTTAGGAACCATACCTCGCAATTTAGCTTGTCAAACGGTCCACTACTTGACCCTATGTATTTAGTTATAAGTTCTGTACATATTTCTGTAAATTCATTCCCTTCTAAATTCATCAATACAAATTTATCAGTACATCTGGAGTATCATTACTGCACACCACCTAAGCGCTACACGTATATTCGTACTAAGCGGAGGCCAGTCGCTAATATTTTCTAAATCCAGTCTGTCAACACGATAATAACTTAACTACTCCTCAGACATTTACAAACCAAGTATTACGCATTTCTGTCCTTTCACACGAGAATCTACCAAGAAAGAATCCTGCCAGCAGCCATTACGAATTATTAAGCGCAATTATTGCTTATAATTACAATTTATGTCCGCCATTACCAGGCTGCGCGGGCGCAAGCGCGGCGAATATAGTCATCTATCATGTAAAGATAAATATTAGCCTAGAAACTTGCAAGATTTAATGCCTGATATTTAGCTGGGAGCAGGAAAATTATAGTTAAAATGTCAGAGCCGCAGATCAGCTATGTTCTTACATCATGAACATTTGACCTGCTGGACTCAGGCGTAAAGTAGGATGTCATTTCCAATAGTATCGTAAGAAAGTTACGAAAATACTTACCCACAATAGTCGCGTAACGTCTATTTATTTATACTTCATGCACATAAATTACAGAGGCGGACTTAATGCCTTAGGCATTTTCTTCCAGTCAACCTTTGGTTGGTGCAGAGAAAAACAGTGGTAGGTGCAATAAAAGAAAGAGATAAGGTGGTTCCAAGAATTGATATACTAATAAACCATAAATATTACAATACACTTACAATTATATAATATAGGTCAAGTTTATTGAGGAGATCTGCATTCAGGTCGTAGTAGCACACGTCGCCATAATCGATGATTGGAAAAATCAAGGTCTGCACAAGCATGGTCTTCGTGCTCGATGGTAACAGGTTTTTCAACCGATACAGAGCTCACAGCGTTCCTGTAACTTTCTGACTGGCTTCCTGGATGCCACTTAAACTCAATCAACTAAGATCAAATGCTACGGGGCCAGTCATGTTTATCACATGTCGAACGAATCATGAGTTTTTGTGTTCTTGCACCTAACCATGGCATTAAAAACGTAACGATGCGAGTGAAAAAAATTGAGCTTTACCTACACCCTATATAAATTTTGTTTTTTATGGTGGGGAAAATCATCCAATGACAACCCCCGCTCTTGGGTGGAGCGGGAGATAGTGTCAGACTCTTACTGACTAAAAGACCCACCCCGTTCCTTCTAGCCTTCATACCGGGGCTCGAGCGCCCTTTCGGATAACCCTGGCCCCAGTAGGCTTCGACCCGGCTGGGTCCCTGCTGTTGTTGACAACTCCTTGAGGCGCGCGGGAACAGTGCGCGCCGTCGACGACTTGGGCTTGGTCCGGACAGTTACCGGACGGCCGGACAGCGAGCTACCCATTGCTCACTGTCCGCAAGCCCGCGCCTACGGTGGCCGGAAATCGGGATCAGAATCGCGGCGGCGGCGGCGGCGGCGATAACGCCGTTGCCTGATGCGTTCGGCCTCCTCCTTTGCGAGCATTACTGCTTCGCAGAAGACGGCGACCGCCTGCCACTCCTCCTCGCTCCGGACCATGGCCTCAACCAAGGCCCGGCGCGAGAGGTCTCCGCCGCCGAATGAACATTTGACCTGCTGGACTCAGGCGTAAAGTAGGATGTCATTTCCAATAGTATCGTAAGAAAGTTACGAAAATGCTTACCCCCAATAGTCGTGTAACGTCGATGCCACTCAAACTCAATCAGCTAAGATCAAATGCTACGCGGCCAGTCATGTTTATCACATGTCGAACGAATCATGAGTTTTTGTGTTCTTGCACCTTACCATGGCATTAAAAACGTCACGATACGTGTGAAAAAAATTGAGCTATACCCTATATAGTTCCATACCTTTAACAGTTTTGTTTTTTATGGTGGGGAATTTCATCCAATGACACCCCCCGCTCTTGGGCGGAGCGGGAGATAGTGTCAGACTCTTACTGACTAAAAAACCCACCCCGATCCTTCAAGCCTTCATACCGGGGCTCGAGTTCCCTTTCAGATAACCCTGGCCCCAGTAGACTTCGACCCGGCTGGGCCCCTGCTGTTGCTGACAACTCCTCGAGGCGCGTGGGAACAGTGCGTGCCGTCGACGACTTGGGCTTGATCCGGACAGTTACCGGACGGTCGGACAGCCAGCTACCCATTGCTGACTGTCCGCAAGCCCGCGCCTACGGTGGCTGGAAATCGGGATCGGAATCCCGATTTCCAGCCACCTGCGGTCGGCCTCCTCCTTTGCGAGCATTACTGCTTCGCAGAAGTCGGCGTCCACCTGCTACTCCTCCTCACTCCGGACCATGACCTCAACCAAGGCCCGGCGCGAGAGGTCTCCGCCGCCGATCGCCCCCACGAGGGCACGGCGATGCTACGCCCAAGCAGGGCACACCTAGACTGTGTGCTCCACCGTGTCCTCCGGGCGTTCCGCAAAGTTTCGACACCCGGGCGTCACTTCCGCTTTAATCCGGAACAGGAACCTCCCGAACTTGCTATGTCCGGTGAGGACCTGAGTCATGCGAAAGGTAAGGACGCCATGAGGTCTTTCTAGCCACGCCTCTAAGAGGGGACTTACCGCTCTAATTGTGGCGTGCCCATCCCTTTAACAGTTCAGTTTAGAGCGTCAATTGGGTCGCGTTTTAAGAGTTCGTGGTAGGCCCTCTGATGTTTTTAAGTAGGTATCTTAATTTTGACATTGATTATTTGTTTTTGTTAAATTCCCTTCAACTGGATGCTATAGTATGTAGCAAACATGTCTGAACCAATTTATTTTATTCTTAATGTTGTCCTATTTGCACTTTTTTATTATTGTATGTGTACGCATGCTTGAACAAATAATATCTTATCATAGCATCGTTTATACCGCGTACGTCGAAGGACTGGAAAAGTTTGCCTCCTGCGGTCTTCCCGTCCGATTATAATTTGGATGTCTTCAAGGCTAGAGTGAATAGGCTCTTAATAAACTAGTGCGCCTCACCATCAGAGATTGCATCGCTACTTACCATTAGGTTACCACTTGTTTATCTCGATTTAAAAAAAAAGCAAATCTTGTCATATCATGGAAACCTATATCTACCACTTTGTAGGTCCCGGATCAATCCTATATCGCGCGCTCTTCGTGTCCAATACAACAACGCGTTCAGGGCGGTGATGGGGCTGCCTCGAACTTGTAGTGCTTCGGGCATGTTTGCAGAAGCACGCACCGACTGCTTCCATGCCACTATGCGAAAACGTGCCGCGTCTATGTTGCGCAGAGTGAGGGGTAGCACCAACGCCGTACTGGCGATGTTTGCTGCAAGGATGGATTGCTATATCCTTAAGCATTGTAGTGGCCGAGATGTAGCGGTACAAAAAGCACTCAGATGCTATTAAATGACTATTGTGAATTTAAAGGTAAATGTAAATGCTATTTATTTATTTATTTTTATTTAATGTTATGATGGACTTATTTATTATTTTTGAATTGTTAATGTATTTGTATTCTGTAGTATTCATTGATGAATTTATTATGTTAGTAATTTAAGTTTTTGTGAATTGTATTGTGTAATGATTTGGGTGTAACTTACCTGAATAAAGATTATTATTATATCGTAAGTGCGTTCTTAATCATGAAAACTCATATATATAAGTACACAGACCATGCTTGAGAGGGGCCTTAAGCACATGGCCATCACGACACCATACCACCACACTCTCTACTCACTCTTTGGACGTCCAATTTCGATCAATTACATTATCTGTAAGTATGTTTGCTGTACCCATTCATAACTCAAGCAGTTAAGTGTAAACTCTAGAGAATTGAGATTTAAACACAAACAATTTATTTAATTGAAACACTTAGTTGTGCCCGTGACATCGCTTGCACGTTTTTCTAAAAGGACTGCTGTTAGTTATTTTTATTTAAATAACTAGAGAATAGTTAAATAATGATACAATTCGTGTTTCTTAGCTTTAAAGAACATTTTTTTTTAATCGTCGAGTTGTGAAAAGGCAATCTGAAAAATCTTTTTTTTTTATTATTGATAGGGTCGCACTTGACCACGATATCACTTGATGGTAAGCGATGTTGTGATCAATGGTGGAACAAGCTAACCTAGAAATAACCTATTCACTAGACCCCTAGGTTGTACCTACGTAGTTATCAGGAAACAGACTTCGACAAGGAATTCAACTCCTTAGCTGTTCGCACATTTAATGTGTTCCCAAAACGTTTTTTGCGTAAAGGTGGGATATCCATCATGTAACGCTGGTGCCTCGCTCCACGTAGTCCGATGATGGAATGGATTTGGCGGAATTAAGTTAAGCAAATCCGACGCACAATCCTCGAAATGCAACCGGTAAAAAACCAACCGGCTAGCAAGTTGACGACGCCTGTAATAATAATATTCCACATCTTTCATACAACACCATGTAGGTAGTCCCAAATTAAGCAGAGCTTGTGCTCTGAGACTGATAAACATACTAATATATTTCTAAATACATACTTTATTACAGATATATGAAAGCCAGACGCAGAACAAATGATCGTGCTCATCACACAAATATTTGATTTCGGTGGAAATCGAACACACGATCTCCGGCATAGCAGTCAGGGTCACTAACCACTAACCAACAGACTAGTCACCAGGTTCTATTTTAATCAAAGACCTATTTATCAAGTGCCTTTTTTTTTATTAATGATAGGCTTGCGTTTGACCACTATCTCACCTGATGGTAAGCGATGATGTGGTCGACGATGAAGCACGCTTGCCTAGAAGAAACCTATTCACTCTCGACTTAAAGACTCCTAAGTTGTAGCTATCAGGAAACACAGATTCCGGCAGGGAATTCCACTCCTTGGCTGTACGCACAATAAATGAACTGAACAGTTAACAAGCTATCAAACAAACATAATACCTAGCTAGCTCTTGCGATAGATAAAGTACTCAAATACTTGTGCAATTTCCCAGAAGAATAGAAAGAAGATGCAATATGAAAGTAAACATTGCAGTCTTGAACCAAAACCTTTGTGCTTTTCAGCCGGCCATTCAAATCAACCACAAAACAAACGAACGGACAGCAAAACCTTTATATCTTCGGATCGCCGTATGTTTACGGACAAAAGGCGCATAGGGGGTAAGCAAATACTGAGCAGAAAGTATTGACAATGTGCCCAATATCGCGAGGGGAGCGCTCGCAATTTGTCTGTCTGTTTGTGGCTATCGCACAAACATGACAGCGGATTTGATGGCTTATTTTGTTCAGTTAGAACAGAGGATCAATGAGTTTTGTTTCTGGTTTAGACAGGTTTTTCAGGGTTCCGTTTCGATGTGGTAAATAGGAAACCCACACGGGTTCCCTTTTGACGAACTCAATAGGGTAAAATTGATTAGAAAAGACTTTTTAGAGTGAATAGGCTTTTAATAAATTAGTGTACCTTTTTTTTATTTTTATTTTTTTATGGTGGGAAAAATCATGCATTGACATCCCCCGCCCTTGGGCGGAGTGGGAGATAGTGTCAGACTCTTACTGACTAAAAGACCCACCCCGTTCCTTCTAGCCTTCATACCGGGGCTCGAGCGCCCTTTCGGATAACCCTGGCCCCAGTAGAATTAGTGTACCTCACTATCACCGATTACATAGCATAGAATAATCAGCCTTTTAATGTTCCCACTGCTGGGACTCAGGTCTCCTCTCTAGAAGAGGGAATAGGCTGTAATCCACCAAGTGGTGTGTAACAACACACACAATTTCAGTCAAATATATTTATTTCACATAGCCCTAGGGCTCTTATAAAACTTCAGAAGTTAGTGCACGGTTTCAAATTGGTCGTTTCTTATGGAGAAGAACCGGCAAGAAACTTCATGGTTACTCTTTTAAAAAAAGTGGATGATGTTACAATATCTCCATATTATAGTATAGTAGATATTATGTAAGAACAATGTAGACCAGTCAATATTGTACCCAAAAGCACAATAAAAATAATCATAATAAAAAATGTATCGTATAATTAAGCCCTAAACATTGTACATGCGATGAAGGGGTAATAAATATCCCCCTCTCTAATAAAAAATACATTTGAAATCATTCAATTAGATTTATATTCCCAACTCCTTCAAAGCGATTTATATTCCTCAACTCCGGAATTAAGACACCTTTCTTTTTTCCCATTTCCGCATGGAAAAATATAATGTTCTTCCCCGTGCACCCCCAGAGCCCAGTGGAAGGATTGCAATTATTCGGGGAGGGCTGAGGAGGGTCACTATTAACATAATGAGGAAGCCAGACAGGGGCTGTAACAAGCTGGAACATTTTTCATAATTCCCACCCTTTATCTCTAGGGCTTTGACGCTTAGGGTACATACGGGAGTGGAACATGGACGGAGAAGCTGCGTTCAGCGGAAAACCTTTATGATATCTTTATAACTATCTACTACTAGGTCTGCCGGAAGAAATTTCATATGAAATAAGCAGTTCCTTTATACTCCTCTTTCTGTATTTGTTCATAAGTGTTTGTGTGTGTACATAAATGAATAAATAAATAAATAATGCAAAACTGCGGGATTTTTTCAAAAGTTACCGCGGTCCTAACACAGGGTCAATGAACGAACGTGCGTGGGTTTTAGTCAGTAAAAGTCTGTCAGTCCCGGTCGTTCCATTCAGTGTAGGAGTTATTTGTTGATTACCCACGTAAAAAAAAGGTTAAACTGTGAGCCGATAACAATGTACGTAAAATGCTTAATAAATATATACATCTCTATTATTAGTATGTATTTATAATTATATTAGTCATTACGTTTTTTTTTTTTTTGCGATATTTATTCTACTATATGTACACTACCGTTCATAAGTACTCGTATTTGAGCACCCTTATATTCTCCATGACCAGTATTTTTTTAAATAATCATTATGAACAAACAAGTTAATAGATATCTTGGCTCAAGACATGCCATAACTTGCACTCGTCAGAAAACTCAGTGTTATGCAAGTTGACTAGGTTAGGTTGGTAGATTGTAGGTGTTACAATTTCTTTACAAACGTATTAAAAGTTATAGAGCCCTTTTTAAATATTTTTTCATAAATTCTCGTATTAAAATTTACATACCGATTTATTACTTCGTTAATCTGACATTGTTTTCATTGTTTTATTCGCGATCAGTTTTCTCAAGTGCAACGGCTAAAATATTTGTAAATTCGTTAACTGATCTGGAAGAATTCCGAAAACCAGGGAAATTCCTATTGAAAAACGAGCTCTAAAACTAAACTAAGCTAAATAGCAAAGCACCAAATAAGCATTCAGCAATCGCAAAATCGCCACAGAATTAAAGATTGACTCAACTACAGTTTGAAAATCTTAGCGAGGTCCCATCATCTTGAGTTGACGTTCATTAATATTTAGCTGTTGACAAGCTTTTATATGTAAATATTAAATAATAATAGCTACTTTAAACAGCAATTTGCAATCCTTTTCACTTTTGTTCTATAGTCTTTACAACATTTTCTTCTTAATAGAACATGTAATTACTTAGCACATAATTACAAAACCGTTATTAGAAAATGCTATTATGTCGTTGTGTCTAATGGCAGACACTAAAATAGTAAGTGCCTTAAATACAAGCTGCCTGGAATGTTACGTCTATCGGTGCGGTGGACTGGGTGCTGTTCAACCTGAGATGAGCGAGGTAGCTAAACAGTGCGAGGAGCTGCGGTGTCTACATCTCTTTTTTCCAATTCTCCTTTGGCAGGTAATAATATAATATTCCACAACTATCACACAACGCTGTCTAGTCCCAAGCTAAGCAGAGCTTGTGTTATGGGTACTAGACAACTGATAAACATACTTATATATTTCTAAATACATACATATTATAGATAAATTACACCCAGACACAGAAAAAATGTTTATGCTCATCACACAAACATTTAATTTTGTCCTGGATGGGAATCGAACCCACGACCTCCAGCATAGCAGTCAGGATCACTAACCACTAGACCAACAGGCCAGTCAAAAGCAGGCAGGTATGCTGGAAGAGTTTTCTTTTTTATTGATATAAACCAGCGCTTGACTGCGATCCTACCTGATCGATGCGATCCCCTCTGATGGTGAGGCGCACTAGTTTATGGTCCTATTCACTCTTGCCATGAAGACACTCATATTCCAATCGGTTGGGGAGACCGCAGCAGGCAAAGTGTTGTTGTTGTTATCGTGATTGTTGTGCTTTTTTCTGTAGTAACCTAATATCTACCTATTTCTATTTTCTTGTCTTTTATTATATAAGTGTGTAAATACATGAATAATTAAATAAATAAATACGTAGCGGTACTGTGAAAATTTGTGGCTGTACCCATTAAAGCTGTGCGAGGAGCTTGCGCGTAGGTACTGATGCTGTGTAACGGTAAAAAGTGAGAAGTGTGAGGATATATAAACTGGCCTTAATAAACTATTACGCCTCACCTTCAACAATATATATAAAAATATATACCGGATTCTGGTCAGCTGCGCAAACACATCGCCTCGTTCACGTCTCTCTTAAGCATCCCTCGCACACATACCTTGCACACATTTCATACTTTTTGTATTTAAAAATAGGGTAAACCTATACCTTTCCCACTAGAACTATGCTAAGCCTGGATACGCGTGCTAGCGGACGAGACTTGCGACCATCCGGTCACCATCCGGACCGAGTTCAAGATGTCGACGACGCGTACTTATTCCACGCGCGCCTCAAGAATTTTTCAGCAAACCGTAGGGGCCCAGCAGGGTCGAAGCCTACTGTGGTCAAGGATCTGCTTCTGAAAGGAAGATTCGGTCCCGGTACGAAAGGCAACGACGGAACAGGAGTGAGTTTCAGTCAGTAAGTCTGACACTATCTCCCGCGCTCCGGCCAAAGGTGCGGAGGTGTCATTGGATACTTAATTTTCCCAAATAAAATGAAGCTATCCCATTGGTGTATTTTTACTACGCACCTTGCTACCTCGCACATCTACCATGGAGAGCACCCTAAATGCTCAGGTAGTGTCGTGGTCCACAATACGCAATAAGGACCAGCTACTCACGACCAATTGCGAAATCGTGAATCGTATTTATGTACCAATTATTACGTTTTAGTGGTACTAAAGCTTTTCTATTTTCTAGTAACATGGCATTTACATATTTGCTATTATTCGACTGTTGCAATTCCTTTCCTAGTCAAAAACTTTTGCCTTCTAGTGCTATTCGTGTGATACGTAGATATGTATTTTTCTATTGGCAGAGCATCCATATAAATATTACCTACTTTTTAGTAACTTAGTACTAAATTCATGTATCATTACAAATATAAAGAACCGACTAAAAGTAACCATTAAGTAGTACCTATGACGCGTTTAATATTGGTTCGCTATACTTTGTATATATTATTTATTTCATCATCAATGCTCTCAAGACATTCTGTTGTTAAATGATAAATGATCTTTTTTTTTCATTTAAAAATTTGTAAAATGAAAATATAAAAGTGTATTATGTTAGTCTTAAGCTTGCGCTTTTTCGGGCAAATTTAATGATTTTCTTTCTTTCTTTTTTCTGATTTTCTATCCCTTTAAATAATAGTATAATTAATATCTTATTCATCAAAAACGTTGTAGTATATGATGACAATTTACAGGATTGTTTTCAGTGTACAAAGATTACAACAAATAAATGAGAATTAACTACTTATGCCATCCAACTAAGAGCGTAATAATTTGCATGGATGAGATCGCGGAATGCCACGGCCCGCCCGTTGTATGTACATATGTTTTAGTTTCCTTTTATATATGTAATGGTGTACAATAAAGTATATAATAAATAAATAAATATTTTTCCATGTATTAAACGTGCTTGACTATGTCTTTGTATGTCTGTTACTACTTCACACTCGAACGACTGATCGGATTTGGATGAAATTTGACACACGAGTAGACCATGTTCTAGAATAGTACATAGGATTCTTGTATCCCGGGGTTACGCTCCATTGGAACAATTTTCTACTATCACACCGTAGAAATCGCTGGCACCATCTATTTTTTTCTTGCTTACATTTGCGCCTAAAATAGAATCCCGTATGTCATCTTTGGGGCGGGTTCTGTAGCAGATATAATCGGTTTACAGCAAGCGGGTCGCGGCACGATTCTGATCAAATAAGCGTTTGAATGGCGTCTCCTGATTCACAACACGGGATTACCTCGCGTGCTGCTCTCTGAGATTTCATAACATATCTACTGTTAAGATGATTACTGGATTGAGAAGCTTTGTGTTACCTTACGTATCTACGTATTTTAAGTATTTTTGAGGTTGGATCATATTTCCCTTTTAGGCTCTAATATAAAGAAAGAAGATAGAAAATTGCGAAATAGGTAGTGTTGTTTTGTGTGCAAAACATCTAATGACATCCCCCGCTCTTGGGCGGAGCGGGAGATAGTGTCAGACTTTTACTGACTAAAACACCACTCCTGTTCCTTCGTTGCCTTTCGTAGCGGGGCTAAGCTACCTTTGCCGAGAAGGTGTCAAGTCATCCAAAGCTTGTATTGTGAGACCTTCCTTTACGGTTAATTTCAGGATTTTAAATCAACGGGAAGCATCCTACAGGTTTTCATTTCTTAGCGAGTGTAAAAAAGGCTCTCAAACGGACCATACAACTTTTAAATTGCGTTGATTTTGAAGTGTGATTTTTTCACTGCTGCTTGGAGTCTTGAGTCTTCTTCTTCTTCCTGCCCTTATCCCAATTACTCGGGGTCGGCGGAATACGATTTTTTTATTTAATTCTGTCCCGTCACCCGTCACACTATCACAAACTCCCTATCCCTTTCATATCACTCCTCACACAATCCAAACATCTTTTCTTTGGCCTCCCTCTCCCTCTCCATCCATCTAAATGTATACTCAGAAGTCTTTTAGTAACATGCGTTTCATCCCGCCTCTTCACATGACTATACCCTCTTCCTCCTTTCGTTTCAGTCCATCCAAAGGTTGTCCGGTAGAAATTGCCCTGTGCAATAAGACCGCCTATTGTATACTTATTCTTTTTAATTATTGTCCTTTAGTAAGTTAAGGTGCGCAATAAAGCTATATAATAATAATACCCAGACATACGAAGGGGACAATACACGCGGGCTTGGAGTCTTGACTATTTGATATTAATTTCAGCTTCATATAAGTATCCATCCGTATTGCGTACCTGACAAAAAGAACTGAATTACATCTCAAAGACTTGTTTCCGAATAACAACATAACTCTAACAACTAAACAATAGTTAACACCTAATAAAATCAGCACCAATTACACTAGCTCGTAATCGCGGCACTTACGTCGGCGTCGCTTTGTTCGTATCTTTCAGTCGCAGGCGGCGCCTGATTGATCGCGCTAATGTGCTGCGCTGCAGCGCTGTACCCCAGCGCTGAGCTAGCTAGATACAGCGCAATTTGTCACTGCTGAGCCCACGATAACGATACTGGGTTAGTGTGGCAATGATGTGGGTAGTGAGGTCGAGAGTTGCGGCTTTGTGGAAGAGCTGCTCATTAGCTGAAACCATGGAATAGATCGTTAGAAAGTGTTTAGTAAGGAATTTTGGATAGATGGTTTGAAATACAGTATTTATAATACAGTAAAATGGGGTGAATAGAGACTTAGGGGTGAATAGAGACAAAACTTTAAACGGTATTTTCTCGATCGATATTTGAATATTTTTTGCAGCATTTCACTACATCAATTTTTTTTAGGTAGTCATTCTAATGATATCATAATATAAGTAGCAATACCATTGAACTATACAGGGTGTACGGGACAGCCCTCCACAAACTTTAAGGGCTTGATCAGTACACGAATCTGAACAACCTTTCCACAAGACTTTTTTTTAGGAAACGAAAAAATTAAAAGTCTCACCAAAGTTAAAAACTTGATTGGACAATTTGTACGGAGAGGCCGAATTTTTTTTTCGTTTCCTGAATAAAAGGCCTTTAATATGTGTGGAGGACTGTCCCTTACACCCTGTCATCAATCTATATAGGTAAATGTTGCCACCCGGTTATATCGTTATTGAAAATATCTGGCATCCTGAATCTTTTAAAAAGAAAAATCTATTCAGTTGTGACCTGAATACAGGTTTAATTGATGGAATTAAGCAAGTACCTGTTAGTGTGTATCATGATAAAATATGTTACTTTATGTAAATATACAAAATCATACCTATAGATACATATATAAAAAGAGAAACTGACTGACTGTAAATATAAACGAACAACTAAAACTACTAGAAGGAGAAGAAGCGTTAAATTTTGCACAACGCTTCCTCCTACGTACTAAGAGAGGATTTCCTAAATTCACCGCCTAAGAAGATGTAATAGGGTCCAAAGTTTGTATGAAGAAACCTACTTCCACACGGGCGAAGCCGATGGCAGAAGCTAGTTTAAAGATAAATAATGCCTTGTTATGTAATGCTTTTTTTATTTATTTTTGCTTCATCATACGGTTTGCGTATTTGTATAAGACAGGTTGTCAAATTTAAAAAGTATTAAGTTTTAAGTCACTTTTAATTACTTTGAAATCCATCAGAACTCGGTTATAACACATACTAATGTTTTGCATTATTTGGCAGCAAATGTATCGGTTTAGCCTTCTCGATAAATGCTGCGTTTGTCAATACTGCAATAACTCGCAGCTCTATGTTACCGAGATCGCGCCTGTTTCAATAATTCCACGTATCCTGTTACGCAGACACTTGAGATACTAAACTACACCTATTTTACATCACAATATAAATATCCACTAGGAATCTATTCTTCATCTTCTTATCGTATCGATGGCAAAATTAGTTAAATTCCTTGCCTGGCCCAGAATTCAGCCACGGCAATGCCGTCCGCTGATCCGCTGAAGAATCAATTTGTAAATAATTAAAACAGCCGCTAAAATTCACGTGAAGAAATCCCGCCAAAAACCTGTTAGAGTCTGTGTAAAAAGTCAAACAACTTGGATAATAGCATAGCATAGTCGGCCTTATAATGTTCCTACTGTTGAGACTCAGGCCTCCTCTCGTAAAGAGGGAATGGGCCGTAATCCACCACGCGGACACAGTGCTGGTTGATGGATGTCACAAGTCTTCGAATTTTGGTTCTAGGACATGCCGGTTTCCTCGCGATGTTTTCCTTCACCGTTTTGAGAGCAGTGGTGATGAAATAAATTACAAAAATTAATGCCCCTGGCCGGGTTTGATCCCGCGACCTACAACTCGTAAGTCGGGGCCGTTACCACTGGGCCACCACTGCTCACACTTGGACAACTATTAGGGTAAAATAAAATCGGATGTACTCAACACTGGGCCCTACATACTACACAATAAAGAGTATCGAATATAAGCATTTTTGATGAATATTCAAAATTCCTAAGTCGTTTCACTTTTTAGACAGACTTTAGTTTTTCTTTAGTTAGGTTAGCCTTAATATTCATATTTTATCTGTACCACAGCTTAGAACAGATAAAAAATGTTGTCCACCAAAGAGGTCGCCGTGCATTCTCTATGGCGCATGCCGCTATTGTTTTCCCGCGTCTTTTGTCGTGCTCAACGACCAGCCATCTTGGATCCCCAGCCTTTAATTCTGTTTCTTACTTTTTTATAATATTCGCTTGGCCGCTTTGGTGTTAAATAATGAGCCACTGTCTTGTTTAAATAAAATTTTATATTTCAAAATATAAATCATAATTAATCTTCAAGTTTTGTTGATCTCAGATCTGTTAATAGTCAACAATGACTCACAGACAAACCCACATAGTTAGTTTTAGATTTTAGTCAGTAAAAGTCTGACACACCTTCCTGTTGCGCCTAACAATGGAAGAAGTCATTGGATAAATTTCCTACCATAAAAAATGGTTTTAACTATAAGTAACTGAAAAATAAAACAAAAAAAAAATATTTATAGCTGCAAGAAGTATTTATTTATAACAAAAAACAAATGATGGTCCAACCACCGCTCAAAAAGCGTAAAGCAAAACAATTCAAACAAATATTATCGTGTTACATTTTGCAAATCATCTTTTCTGACAAGGGGCGCCGTGGGCCGTGGACCACGCCACGGCAGGCCACGCTTGGCTGGCGCACCGTCGCCCACTCACCCCCACTCCACGTCAAGTGCTCCGAGAGCACGTTTGTTAAAGATACACGCCCGCTCGAGATATTTCCGATAAATTCCTCCTTGTTATATTTTTATTAAGGCCTAAACGCCCGAGCAGTGCCATAATTATAATAATAATTGATATTTCAGATAATACTTCCATTATTGTTAGTAAAGACACGCGACTTAAAATAGTGTTAGTTTTAAACTAGTGTTAGTACATATATAAACATCCTTCAATTCATAAATAATTCCAATAAGTATGTCAATAATAATAACTAAATCACATTATCAAATAAAAATTAACAAACACACACATAATCCAAATATTTTTATTTCACATAGGCCTGCATGGGCACTTATAAAACATCAGAAGCTAGTGCACGGTTGCAAATTGGTCATTTCGGAATAGAAACGGCAAGAAACTCCATGGTTACTCTTTTGAAAAAAGTGAAACAACACACATTACACTACTTCTGGGCACGGTTTGAAGATAAAACTTGCGCCCTCGAACAATGTTTCTATGCCATCGGTCCTATCCATTGTCCTTAAAACAGTAACTTCGTAAAGTAACGGCCAGGTTTGAAAAAAAAATAGATTCATGAACAACAATATCAACTATTGATTTTTTCGTGCTATTAATACATTTGTCTAAAAAAAAAAATTCGCAACTTTTTCCTTCTCTTTCGAAACGGCTTGGATCTTAAGAAACATCTTTATACATAAATATTGATGCAAAAATAATAAATATTTTTCAAAGTACATATGTAAATCAATCAATTTTTCGCAAAGAAAATGGATTTAAAAATCATCGGGGCTCTATCCGGGCGCAGCTGGCCGAAATTAAATACACAGATACTCGCACTGCCGCCTATAAGGCGGGTACGAGTGTTGTGTCCATTTAATTACGGCCAGTTATTCAAGGGACTATAAGCCTTAACGACAACATAGTCGGACGGACATAGCTTCGATGTCGTTGAAACGTAAATTCTTAATAATATTCAGATAAATGTGAAGTATTTGGTTGTTCATAAATGACCAACGCTACAAATAGCGCATGGAAGGCATGATACAACAAATATCTAACGAGAATTTGGCTCAATTATTAAAAGCCTAATGGTGTTTTTAATATCGTGCGAATTTCATCACGCATGCAGGATTGCCCGCTTGGAGGAAATTTCAAAATGCAAAAAAACGCGTCCCGCGTGCTTATTCCACGCATTACAAATAAATACTTGTACGAAATGGACATTTGTGAGGGTTACGTGTGCTGAGCAATCCCGCACGTGTGAACAAAAAAAACCACACGATCGTGATATTAGAAACACTCGTTTTTTTTTACATAACATTTGTGTCAGTGAAGGAGACTACAGTATGTGCAGAGAAGAATCAGCTAGCGAAGGAGAAATATTTGAAAAATTAAATTATAAGACCACCTATCTATATCTGCATATTTCGTCGTAGTTGCTTTTATTTTCATCGAATCAATTGGGTAATGCAAGATAAGTATCTCAAAATAAAACCAAAATGCTTAACTGCACTGAAAACCTAATCCTAACCGATGATAAATAAGATACACCTAAGTTTAAATACCGCTGTGTGCTGCACCTTGCTCTAGCCGCTATGATGAAGGTTAAACCTAGGTCTAACGGAAGATAAGTAGGATACACCTAAGTTTAATCGCACGTGGTCGGCTGCAATCAGTTGTAGCCGACTAAAACTAGGTGTACTAGCACTTCGGCTATTAGCCATTACATACTATATCTTATATATAAAATTTCGCGTGTCATAATGTTCGTTCCCGTACTCCTCCGAAACGGCTTGACCGATTCTCATAAAATTTTGTGAGCATATTGAGTAGGTAGAATCAGCCAACATCTATTTTTCATACCCCTTAGTGATAAGGGTTGTCCACCCTTAACATTTTTCTTTAATGGCAAAACAACGTTTGCCGGGTCAGCTAGTTTACATATATTATACTTAGTAATTTGTGAAGGAAAATATCGTGAGACCCGGCATGTCCTAGAACCAAAAAGTTTGAAGACATGTGTCATCCACCAAACCACACTGGGCGCGCGTGGTGGATCGCGGCCTTCCTTTTCTAGAGAGGGGGCCTGAGTCCCAACAGTGGGAACATTGTAAGGTCGACTAAGCTATGCTATGCTAATATATCTGTAGATTTTTTTAGATGTGGACATCACGTAAAATGTACGAAATCGATATGGATAAATTTTATACATAAAAATTGTGTGTTACTTGATATATTACTTAGGCTTTAGTTCATAGCAATCGGTTGACAATATCGAAAGACTTTACTACGTTCATGGACTGACCCTTGAGCGCCGATTGTACATAGGTCAAGAATCTTTGTTTTTCCTAGAAAAATCCAGAAAAAGGTTTTTTTATGGATAATATAATTTACGTAAAACACGCAATAACGTAGTTCGTCGGGTCAACTAGTAAACAAATAAGTTAGTTTAATTTATCCGCTACCCAACACACCTAGAAATACTTCCACATCTATCTCCAATCCTCTAAAACAAAAGACGGTTCTGATTAGAGTAACTAGGTGACATCCACATTACGTTCCTCCCTTTGTTCGTGACAAGTGGGTCAGCAGTCAGCACAGAGCCAGCCTCAGCCTCTGTGTACCACACAATGAGGCTCTAACGGCCTCAATTAGCAACATCTGTGTTTTTATTGCTTAGAGGTTACAAAGGAAATTGTTGTCCCCGGTAATGTGTGGTAAGGGGTATGTCAGACGGGGTAAAACACGCGTTTGTTTCGCACCTGCTAAAACGGATAAGGTAGACGATTTTTAAGTATATTATGAATGATTTCACACCCATCGTTGTGCTGTTCAAACTTTTTCAATCAAGTAATGACATTGCTCTACTTATCTATCTTTTCTTGAAAATAATACACTTATGTGGGAACGTAATTTTCTATTTCTCCTGTAGTCGGGAGCTTAATCCCGACCCCGACTACCAGCCACGGTAGACGCGAGTTTCCGCGGCTTTCGGGATTAAGCAATGGGTAGCTCGCTGTTCGGCCGTCCGGTAATTAACCAGACCGAGCCTAGTCGTCAACAGCGCGCAGTGACCCCTCATAGAGAGGTCAGCAAACCGTAGGGGCCCAGCAGGGCCAATGTCAGCTACCCGCTAAGGTAGGACCGCGGGATTTTTCTGAAAAGGAAACCCGTAGTCCTAGAACGCAAATGGCAACTGAAGGACACAGGTGTGGTTTTAGCCAGTAAAAGTCTGGCACGCCACACATAACCACCCTTAAAAGCAGCGTATTATGTCAAATACGCGTCGACGTACCATCTTAAGCCTACAGTTTTAAGATGGTACGTCGCCGCGTCGCCCGTCGCCAACTTCTACAGTTTCCCCGCGCGTTACTCCGCGACTATGTGACGTCACCTTAACAGGTCGTGTGACCCGCCTCGCTTGCCGGGATTTCGTGTTTTCTGTTATTGTTTAGTTAGCAGTGTTATTAAGGCCCCGTCTTTTGTTACACGGCGGTATTGTGCGCTTACGAGAGGGCTTGTTACAGCTTATATTCAGCGTTTCTCTTATGATTGTTCGGATAATGTAAGAGCCTGAAATTGAACTGCTGTTTGGTTATGGGTTTCTTGGCTTTATGTGTATCGGATATAGTGCTATTTTAATGTGGATGCAAAGTAATACTACCAAAAATCAGTATATATATACATAAATAACAATAATAATTTAAAATTTTCACACAACGCCATCTAATCCCAAACTAAGCAGAGCTTGTGTTATGAGTACTAGACGACTGATAAACATAATTATACATTTCGAAATATACATAGTATGGGTAAACTACCTCAGATCAGACACAGGCCACACTCACACAAACACACGGGTCGGGTCGGGTCGTGCTCATAACACAAACATTTGTCCTGGGTGAAAATCGAACCCACAACCTCCGGCATACCAGTCAGAAAGGACCACATTACCACTAGACCAACAGGCAGGCCATTCAATGCGCAACTTACTGGGGCTACCTCAATTTATTTATGCTCACAATGTTATAAATGAAATGTGGACATATATTTTGTATAAATATTAGATCAGTAACTCTAAAAATATAGTGAAAAGTTTTTTTTTAAATTGATATAAACCAGTGCATGACTGCGATCCCACCTGATGATAAACAGTGATGCAATCGTTGACGCTGAAACGCACTTGTTTATTAAGAGCCTATTCACAAAGCAGCCTTGAAGACATCTAAATTATAATTGGACAGGAAGACCGCAGCAGGATCATTAACACTACATGTGATATGAACAATATCGGTTAATACTTCCACAATAGATTAAGAAGCTCCGTGTTTATTCTATGAAACCAACAATAAGAATCTCTATTATTTCTAAATAACAGCAATCCACATAAATTCTAATAACAAACAATACGTCAATTACTTTATTTATGTTCCCATGACCACTGCAATTTGAGCCACTCTCACCCGTACTTACCATAGACAAATCATGCAAATTACTTTAATACTATGATAACTACTCCAATAATGGCGGGAGAAAATTTCTACCATAAAACCAAATATATATCTACATCTTTACTATGTGATCAGAAAGGAATGTCCAATGACTATAGACTTAGAAAATGGACTAAGCGTCCCCTTTTCAGTTAAACTTAAGTGGCAGTGGGTAAGGCACAATGCACGCAGAATAGATGATCGATGGGGACGAAAGGTTCTGGAAGGCCTCTCACATGGTGGCCTGATGATTTAGTGAGGTTGGCAGGAAACGGATGAATGCGAGATCCACAGGACCGGTCGTTATGGTGACAATTAGGGGAGGCCTATGTTCAACAGTGGACGTCGTTCGGCTGAAATGATAATGATGATGTTGATGACAGGATAAAGAGAATATGAAAAGAGACAGGTATTCGAACAGCCGCTTGTCTGTTTCTATAGAAAGGTCAATTTTGTGAGGATATTGTTATTCATTTATTTCAGGCATAGTCCATAAATTGAATACAACATTAAAATCAAATAAGACATTAATATATAGGGTGGCTGGTAATTAGTGTACGATACTTAAACACGTGATTGTGCTCATGATAACAAACATTTTTTTTATTATGGGAGCAAAGCCGAAATCGCGAAAAAAAAACAGCTGTTCAGTACATTAGGCAAACATAAATGTACTGAACAGCTGATTTTTTTTTTCGCGATTTCATTTTATCGTACACTAATTGCCAGTCACCCTATATAATCAAATTAAATAATAATTATCAGATGTCAAAATATACACATTAAAATGTTACACATTAAAATATTAGCCAGGTTATTCTCTATGTCTATGAGAAAGGTATAATATTGTAACAATACAAAATAATATACATGATATTGTAACAATGAGAATGGTGAAATAATGATAGTGTTGATGGAGGAATCCTTTCACGCGGTGCGTGAATTGTTAACAATGTCTGATGATATGGAACAGAAATACGGAGAGGTCAAAGATTTGGAACCAGATTACTTACGCATATACTAATAGGTATGTATTATTTTATTTTAGTTATTATTTAGTATGTATTTGTGTGATATTTATTTTATTAAGTATGTATATGTTATAATTATAACAGTATTAGTATATCTTTAATTATTTTTATTTTTTTTGCCTTTTATGCTATTTCATTGTTAACTATGTATTTTGTGTGTACTAATTTTCCTTTTACTTTTACACACATTGTCTACTTATCTATTTTCTTCAACTTTCCTATCGCAGGTATGCTGGAAGAGATTTCATTAGAAACAAGCATCACCTTTGTACTATTTTTCTGTTTTCTTCTTCTTTTCTTTTATTTCCATGTGAGTACATAAATAGTTAAATAAATAAATAAATGAAAGTAACAAGAACTTACGGGTAATAGACTATCTCCTCTCGCGCCGGGCCCTGGTACAGGCCACGGTCCGGAGCGAGGAGTGGCAGGCAGTCGCCTGCTTCTGTGAAGCAGTAATGCTAGCGAAGGTGGCGGCAGCACGCGTGAGGGAACAGCGCTCACGCCCCAGCCGCCGGGATCCCAATCCCGATTTCCAACTACCGTGACCGAAACACGTAGTCGTTGTAGTAGGCTTGCGGACGGCGAACAATAGATGTCCGGTCGTCCGGTAACTGTGCAGACCGAGCCCAAGTCGTCGACGGCGCGTAGTGTTCTACACGCGCCTCAAGGACATATCAGCAAATCGTAGGAAACCAGCAGGTTCGAAGCCTACTGGGGCCATGGATTAAATGAAAATGAACCACCGGGGACCTGGGACGCCAGGCAAAGCAAACGAGTGGGTTTTAGTCAGTAAAAATCTGACATCCCGCTCAGCCCAAAAGCAGGAGAAGTAAAAACGGGTAATTGACTATCTGCATACAATCGTGAAAGCAGTAGGAAGTAGAAACCGCCTAAACAGAGTAATAATGCTAGCAAGTACCAGCCTATAAAAAAAAAATGGTCACTCTGAATATTCACAAGAAAATACGGCTCAAATGTACAACGTCCAAACGCAAGAACATGCAAGAAATTTCAGCAAAACCAAGCGCTTCAGTATCCTTAAGCTATTCATACGCAAAACCACTTCCAATATATCTCGAACTACATCATAAATCAGCTTTCCAACTAAAACTTCTGTTTCACTTACTCAGTAGTTGTCCGTGTGGCCGTACGTAATCTGATCTAGTGTACTCCGTGTTCTCTCTGTTCTCCGAGTACTCCCTGCTCTCCGTGTACGTGCATACATCGCTGTGATCCAGTAATTTGGCTCACGTATCGCCTACGTTGTGCTACGAGGGACGAAGCTAACTTGCTGGCCCCTACTATGATACGAAACAGTGGTTTTATCAGGGAATTGGCGTTAGTTTATGAACTCGCACTAATCATTTTTGTTAGTATAGCGATGCGCCACCGGTACTTGGTAGACATTACAGCTGTACACACAAAACGTTTTGGAATCAGAAATCAGAAATTAGAAACGTTTATTTCAAATAGACCAGTTACAGGCACTTTTGAATTGTCAAAATGTCGGTCAGTCAAACAAGTGAAGCTAAATTGCACGTTCCAAAGAGTAGGTCTCTATGGAGAAGAACGTGCAAGAAACTCCATGGACACTCTTTTAAATCGTATTGAGTTACATGAATCTTTACACACATTTCTGTTTTGCTTCTATTATGTGAACACAATGAAGATAAGTATTAAAAATAAATATAATGGTAACAATAAAAATAGAAATTGAATAAGACACTGGCAACTAACTGGGAAAAAATTCATTGTGCGAACAGCTAAGGAGTGGAATTCCCTGCCGGAGTCTGTGTTTCCTGATAGCTACAACCCGTCAAGAATGAATAGGTTACTTCTGGGTAAGCGCGGTCCATCGTCGACCGCATGGTCGCTTTCCATCAGATGAGATAGCGGTCAAGCGCAAACCTATCAACAATTTAAAAAAAATATCAAAAATTGACAAGGATACTCTTCAAAAAACGGTTTTCCCGTCTTAAATAAACTTATCCCTAGAGACCATATTCTTTATTCCGAGAACATGGTCTCTAGGGATAAGTTTATTTATCATCCTACATGCTATTTTAGTACATGGTCCATCTGAATGCCAGTGTTACAAATGTGCGTTGGTCTAATGTAAGTATATAATTCTAACTTTATAGCTACCCCCTGGTAGACAATGCAAGGGGCACGGAAATCTGGAATTACTTCGTGCATAGATCATCAAGTTAATTTATTGTACCTTAAAGCAAATTGGACACCGCGCCATGGTATAATCATCATCAGCCTTTTTAATGTTCCCACTGCTGGGACTCAGGCCTCCTCTCTAGGTATGGGCCGTAATCCACCACGCGGGCCCAGTACCGGTTGGTGAATGTCACATGTTTCCAACCAATTAAAATCATAATAAATATTCAAGCAAAATAACAAAAAACAAATTATGGTCCAACCACCGCTCAAAAAGCGTAAAGCAAAACAATTCAAACAAATATTATCGTGTTACATTTTGCAAATCATCTTTTCTGACAAGGGGCGCCGTGGGCCGTGGACCACGCCACGGCAGGCCACGCTAGGCTGGCGCACCGTCGCCCACTCACCCCCACTCCACGTCAAGTGCTCCGAGAGCACGTTTGTTAAAGATACACGCCCGCTCGAGATATTTCCGATAAATTCCTCCTTGTTATATTTTTATTAAGGCCTAAACGCCCGAACAGTGCCATAATTATAATAATAATTTATTTTTCTAATAATACCATCCATTATTGTTAGTAAAGACACACGACTTATAAACTAGTGTTAGTACATATATGAACATCATTCAATTCTTGAATAATTCCAATAAGCATGTCAATAATAATAATTAAACACATTATCAAATAAAAATTAACAAACACACACAAAATTCAAAAAAATCAAATATTTTTATTTCACATTGGCTTTCATGGGCACTTATAAAAGATCAGAAGCTAGTGCACGGTTGCAAATTGGTCGTTTCGGAAAAGAAACGGCAAGAAACTCCATGGTTACTGTTTTGAAAAAAGTGAAACAACACACATTACACTACTTCTGGGCACGGTTTGAGGATAACACTTGCGTCCTCGTGCAATGTTTCTATGCCATCGGTCCTATCCGTTGTCCATAAAACAGTAACTTCGTAAAGTAACGGCCAGGTTTGAAAAAAAAATATATACCTATAGATTCATGAACGACAACAATATCAACTATTGATTTTTTCGTGCTATTAATACTTTGGTCTAAAAAAAATATTTCGCAACTTTTTCCTTCTCTTTTGATACGACTTGGATCTTATGAAACATCTTTAGACATAAATATTGATGCATAAATAATAAATATTTTTCAAAGTACATATGTAAATCTATCAATATTTTGCAAAGAAAATGGATTTAAAGATCATCAGGGTTCTATCCAGGCGCAGCAGGCTGGCCGAAATTAAATGCACAGAAACTCGCATTGCCGGCATGGCGGGTACGAGTGTTGTGTCCATTTAATTCCGGCCAGATATTCAAGGGACTATAAGCCTTAACGATAACATGGACGGACATAGCTTCGATGTCGTTGAAACGTGAATTCTTAATAATATTCAGATAAATGTGAAGTATTTGGTTGTTCATAAATGACCAACGCTACAAGATGCGCATCGAAGCCAAGATACAACAAATACCTAACGAAAATTTGGCTCAATTATTAAAAGCCTAATGGTGTTTTTAATATCGTGCGAATTTCATCACGCATGCAGGATTGCCCGCTTGAAGAAAATTTCTAAATGCAAAAAAAACGCGTCCCGCGTGCTTATTCCACGCATTACAAATAAATACTTGTACGAAATGGACATTTGCGAGGGTTACGTGTGCGGTCGTGATATTAGAAACACTCGTTTTTTTTTACATAACAAATGTGTCAGTAAAGGAGACTACAGTATGTGCAGAGAGAAATCAGCTAGCGAAGGAGAAATATTTGAAAAATTAAATTATACGACCACCATCTGCCTATTTCGTCGTAGTTGCTTTTATTTTCCAATATAATCGAATCAATTGGGTAATGCAAGATAAGTAACTCAAAATAAAACCAAATTGCCGATGCCGATGGTAAATAGGATACATCTAAGTTTATATACCGCCGTGTGCTGCACCTTGCTCTAGCCGCTATGATGAAGGTTAAACCTAGGTCTAACGGAAGATAAGTAGGATACACCTAAGTTTAACCGCACGTGGTCGGCTGCAATCAGTTGTAGCCGGCTAAAACTAGGTGTACTAGCACTTCGGCTATTAGCCATTACATACATATATACTTAGTAAATCTGTGAAGGAAAATATCGTGAGACCGACATGTCCTAGAACCAAAAAATTCGAAGACATGTGTCATCCACCAAACCACACTGGGCCCGCGTGGTGGATCGCGGCCTTCCTTTTCTAGAGAGGGGGCCTGAGTCCCAACAGTGGGAACATTGTAAGGCCGACTATGCTATGCTAATAAATATGTAGAAGTTTTTAATTGTGGACATCACGTAAAATGTACGAAATCGATATAGATACATTTTATACATTAAAAAATTGTGTGTAACTTGATATATTACTTAGGCTTTGGTTCATACCAATCGGTTGACAATATCGAAAGACTTTACTACATTCATGGACTGACCCTCGAGCGCCGATTGTACATACGTCAAAAATCTTTGTTTTTCCTAGAAAAATCCAGAAAAAGGGCTTTTTTATGGATGATTTACGCAGAAATGCGCAATTACGTAGTTCGTCGGGTCAGCTAGTAAACAAATAAGTTAGTTCAATTTATCCGCTACCCAACACACCTAGCAAATACTTCCACATCTATCTCCAATCCTCTAAAACAAAAGACGGTTCTGATTAGAGTAACTAGGTGACATCCACATTACGTTCCTCCCTTTGTTCGTGACAAGTGGGTCAGCAGTCAGCACAGAGCCAGCCTCAGCCTCTGTGTACCACACAATGAGGCTCTAACGGCCTCAATTAGCAACATCTGTGTTTTTATTGCTTAGAGGTTACAAAGGAAATTGTTGTCCCCGGTAATGTGTGGTAAGGGCTGTTACAGATGGGGTAAAACGCGCGTTTGTTCTGTACCGGCCAGAATGGATAAGGCAGACTATTTTTTATTATTATTTTAACGATCTTACACTCATCCTTGCACTGTCCAAACTTTTTCAATCAAGCCTACCTTTTCTTGAAAATAATACACTTATGATAATACATAATTTTCTATTTATCCTGTACGTAAGGATAACGGGAACGTAAGTAAACTAAATATATCCTGACCCCGGCTCCCATTGCAGCCACAGTAGACGCGAGTTTCCGGACGTCGAGCAATAGGTAGCTCGCCGTCCCTTTCATCGAGTAACTGCCTGGATCGAGCCCAGTTGTCAACGGCGCGTAGTGATCCTTGCGCTCCTCATGGAGATATCAGCAAACCGTAGAGGCCCAGAAGGGCCGATGCTCGCTAGCTAGGACCGCGGAGAATTTCTGAAAAGGAAACCCGTAGTCCTAAAACGCAAATGGCAACTGAAGGACACAGGTATGGTTTTAATTAGTAAAAATCTGACACGCCACACATTACCACCATTAAAACAGCGTATGTCGAATACGCTGTTTTGGCTTACAGTTGTAAGATATTACGTCGCCGCGTTTTTTTCATCTACAATTTCCCCGCGCCAACTTCCGCACGTTACTGCGCGACAATATGACGTCACCTTAACAGGTCGTGTGACCCCGCCTCGCTTGCCGGGATTTCGTGTTTTCTGTTATTGTTTAGTTATCAGTGTTATTAAGGCCCCGTCTTTTGTTACACGGCGGTATTGTGCGCTTACGAGAGGGCTTGTAACAGCTTATCTTCAGCGTTTCTCTTATGACTGTTCGGATAATGTAAGAGCCTGAAATTGAACTGCTGTTTGGTTATGGGTTTCTTGGCTTTATGTGTATCGGATATAGTGCTATTTTAATGTAATACTACCAAAAATCAGCCAGTCAATACATAAATAACAATAATAATTCAAAATTTTCACACAACGCCATCTAATCCCAAACTAAGCAGAGCTTGTGTTATGAGTACTAGACAACTGATAAACATGATTATATATTTCTAAATATACATACTATGGATAAACTACCTCAGATCAGACACAGAACAAATGGTCGTACTCATCACACAAACATTTTTCCTGGATGAAAATCGAACCCACAACCTCCGGCATACCAGTCAGGAAGGACCACACTACCACTAGACCTACAGGCCAGCCAATGCGCAACTTACTGAGGCTACCTAAATTTATTTATTCTCACAATGTTATAAATGAAATACGGACATATTTTTTTTTATATGGTCTCGAAAAAATAGGGAAAAGTGTTTTATTTAATTGATATAAACCAGTGCTTGACTGTGATCCCACCTGATGGTAAGCAGTGATGCAATTGTTAACGCTGAAACGCACTAGTTTATTAAGAGCCTATTCACAAAGCAGCCTTAAATACATCTAAATTATAATTGGACGGGAATACCGTAGCAATCCTGCTACGGTATTCCCGTCCAATTATCCAATTGTCCATTAACACTACATGTGATATGAACAATATCGGTTAATACTTCCAAACTTTGAAAGATTTCCTATTGATTAAGAAGCTCCGTGTTTATTCTATAAAACCAACAATAAGAATCTCTATTATTTCTAAATAACAGCAATCCATATAAATTCTAATAACAAACAATACGTCGTACATTATTTATGTTCCCATGACCACTGCAATTTGAGCCACTCTCACCCGTACCATAGACAAATCATGCAAATTACTTTTAAGTACTATGATAACTACTCCAATAATGGCGGGAGAAATTTTCTAAAATAAAACCAAATATATACTTCTTTACCATGTGATCAGAAAGGAATGTCCAATGACTATAGACATAGAGAATGGACTAAGCGTCCCCTTTTCAGATAAACTTATGTGGCAGTGGGTAGGGCACAATGCACGCAGAATAGATGATGGATGGGGACGAAAGGTTCTGGAAGGCCTCTCACATGGTGGACAGGTTGGCAAGAAACGGATGAATGCGAGATGCACAGGACCGGTCGTTATAGTGACAATTACCCCTAATTGGCCATTTTCAACAGTGGACGTCGTTAGGCTTAAATGATGATAATGATGTTGGTGACAGGATAAGAGAATATGAAAAGAATACCTGTCGTATTCGCACAGCAGCTTGTGTCTTTCTTTATTAAGGTCAATTTTGTGAGGATATTATTAATCATTTACAATAGGCATAGTCCATAAATTGAATACAACATCAAAATCAATAAGACATTAATATATAATCAAATTAAATAATAATTATGAAATGTCAAAATATACACATTACAATGTTACACATTAAAATATTAGCCAGGTTGTTCTCTATGTCTATGAGAAAGGTATAATATTGTAACAATACAAAATAATATACATGATATTGTAACAATGAGAATGATGAAACAATGATAGTGTTGATGGAGGAATCCTTTCACTCGGTGCGTGAATTGTTAACAATGTCTGATGATATGGAACAGAAATACGGAGGTCAAAGTTTTGGACCCAGATTACTTACGCATATACTAATAGGTATGTATTATTTTATTTTAGGTATTATTTAGTATGTATGTTTATAATTATAACAGTATGTAGTATATCTTTAATTATTTTTTATTTTTTTTTTGCCTTTTATACTATTTCATTGTTAACTATGTACTTTTACACACGGTGTCTCCTCTATTTTCTTCACCTTTCCTGTCGCAGGTATCCTGGAAGAAATTTCATTAGAAATAAGCATCACCTTTGTACTATTTTTTCTGTTTCCTTCTTCTTTTCTTTTATTTCCTTATGTGTACATAAATTGTTAAATAAATAAATAAATAATAATAATAATATTCCACAACTATCACACAGCGCCGTGTAGTCTCAAGCTAAGCAGCTTGTGTTATGGGTACTAGACAACTGATAAACATACTTATATATTTCTAAATACATACATATTATAGATAAATTACACCCAGACACAAAACAAAAGATTATGCTCATCACACAAACATTTGTCCTGGGTGGGAATCGAACCCATGACCTCCGAAAGTAACAAGAACTTACGGGTAATAGACTATCTCCTCTCGCGCCGGGCCCTGGTAGAGGCCACGGTTCGGAGCGAGGAGAAGTGGCAGGCAGTTGCCTCCTTCTGTGAAGCAGTAATGCTAGTGTAGGAGGCGGCAGCACGCGTGAGGGTACAGCCCTCACGCCCCAGCCGCCGGGATCCCAATCCCGATATCCAGCTACCGTGAGCGTAGGTGTCCGGTCGTCCGGTAACTGTGTGGACCGAGACAACCCAAGTCGTCGACGGCGCGTAGTGTTCCACATGTCAGCAAATCGCAGGGAACCAGCACGTTCAAAGCCTACTGGGGCCATGGAAAAAACCACCAAAAAAATACTACCACCAAAATCAAAACCACCAAAACAACAAAATGAACCACCGGGGACCTGGGACGCCAGGCAAAGCAATCGAGTGGGTTTTAGTCAGTAAAAATCTGATAACCCGCTCCGCCCAAAAACAGGAGAAGCCAAAACGGGTAATTGACTATATTTCTTAGACTTTGTTTCAACTTCCTACAGCTTTCACGATTGTATGCAGATACAATCGTGAAAGCAGGAGGAAGTAGAAACCGCCTAAGCAGAGTACCTAATAATTCTAGCAAGTACGAGCCTATAAAAAAAATGGTCACTCTGACTGAATATTCACAAGAAAATACGGCTCAAATGTACAAAGTCCAAACGCAAGAACATGCTAGAAATTTCAGCAAAACCAAGCGCTTCAGTATCGTTAAGCTATTCATACGCAAAACCACTTCCAATATATCTCGAACTACATCATAAATCAGCTTTCCAACTAAAACTTCTGTTTCACTTACTCAGTAGTTGTCCGTGTGGCCGTACGTAATCTGATCTGGTGTACTCCGTGTTCTCTCTGTTCTCCGAGTACTCCCTGTTCTCCGTGTACGTGCATACATCGCTGTGATCCAGTAATTTGGCTCACGTATCGCCTACGTTGTGCTACGAGGGACGAAGCTAACTTGCTGGCCCCTACTATGATACGAAGTGGTTTTATCAGGAAATTGGCGTTAGTTTATGAACTCGCACTAATAATTTTTGTTAGTATAGCGATGCGCCACCGGTACTTGGTAGACATATCACCAGTACGCACAAAACTTTTTGGGAACAAATTCATGATGCGATCAGCTAAGGAGTAGAATTCCCTGCCGGAGTCTGTGTTTCCTGATAGCTACAACCCGTCAAGAGTGAATAGGTTACTTCTGGGTAAGCGCGCTCCATCGTCGACCGCATGGTCGCTTTCCATCAGATGAGATAGTGGTCAAGCGCAAGTCTGTAAAAATAAAAATAAAAAAGTATCAAAAATTGACAATGCTGCTCTTCAAAAAACGTTTTTTTCGTCTTAAATAAACTTATCCCTAGAGACCATATTCCCGGAATAAAAATCCTATATGCTATTTTAGTACATGGTCCATCTATTCAGATGTCCAAATGTGCGTTGGTCTAATGTAAGTACATAATTCTAACTTTATAGGTCAACCAGGGGTCCTGATAGACAATGCAAGGGGCACGGAATTCTGGAATTACCTGGTGCATAGATCATCGAGTTATTTATTGTACCTCAAAGCAAATTGGACACCACGCCAAGGAATAATCATCATTATCATCATCAGCCTTTTTAATGTTTCCACTGCTGGGACTCAGGCCTCCTCTCTAGGAGAGGGAATGGGCCGTAATACACCACGCGGGCCCAGTGCGGGTTGATGGATGTCACATGTCTTCGAATTTTTGGTTCTAGAACATGCCGTTTTCCTTGGGATGTTTTCCTTCACCGTTTTGAGAGCAGTGGCAATGAAATAAATTACACAATTCGCCTGGAAGGGTTTGAACCCGTGACCTACAACTCGTAAGTCGGAGCCATTACCACTCGGCCACCACTGCTCAAGGAACAATGGGTGCCAGGAGTTCAGTAACAAATAGTAAGGGAAAATGATTAATTCTCTCATCGAGCCGACTTCGCACCCTCGGCCAATGTTTGTCTAGTTACAATAATTGCATTTTCTTGTTAACGCACACAAATTAAAATAACTATTCATAATTAATAAAGTATTGGAAGAACGTTCGACGGGTCGGGGCAAAGTAAGAAAGGATATGGCGGGCAATTTAGATTTTTTCCTTATGAATTGGTAAAAACAACTGCTTTACAATGTAAACACTGGCAGTTAGTAATCTTTTATACATACAGCTGGCAGTTGCGCTGAAGTCAAAAATCGGGTCTCTTTAGGTTGTGCGACGTGAGACGCGGGGGCGGGGAGCGTCAGTGATTGGCTCGCTGCGCAGCGCGTCATACACGACAGCTCACGACACTCGTGATTCGTTCATAGCGCTTGCAGCATGTATCTAACAACGACGACGATTGGCTCGCCAATGCATGGAATGCGCAAAGCGTTCCCCACTCTGATGCCGAGCGTTCAATATCCGTGGTTCCAGCTGTACTATGATTTAAAATAACAAAAAAAAATCCTGGCATTCTTTATTACTATTACTTAACACTCATTACTGTTAAATAAAATAGACTAATATAGCAACTGTTTATCAATTGAATTCCTCATTAGTTTTTTTTTTTTTTTTTATGTTAGTAAGTAATGATTAACTAAACAGTAAACACTGAAGGTTTTGTAGACGTTTTCGCTTTATTTATTTTTTTATTTATGTACACTTCAAAATAAAAAGAACAAATACAGATAGAAGAGCACAAAGGTAGGTACTGCTTATTTCAATTGAAATTTCTTCCAGCAGACCTGCGACAGGAGAGTTGGATGAGAGATGTAGACATAGTGTATAAAAATAAGATAGAAAATTAAAAATATACCTACACTAATATAATAAAGAGGTAAAATTTTTTGTTTGTAGGAGGTAATCTCTGGATGTACTGGTCCGATTGCTAAAATTTTTTACCGATAGAGAGTTGCTTGATTTCTGAGTGACACAGGCTATATTTTATGTACGCGGGCGAAGCCGCAGGTAAAAGCTAGTACTAAATAATCTAAGTTAAATCATATGCTACATATATTTTTGTTTTTTTCCTCGAAATATTTTTTATACATAGTATATAATATCTAAATATATCCACCAAGATTCACAGAAAATTAATTTGTCACAACTAGATATTAATAAGCCGGGTTATTGTGCCTGAGGGAAGGCCATAAAAATGCTTTTTATTAGGAAATTCATGTTCAACGCTAAACGAAATTGGCGCCTTGATAATACGAGGATAGAGATTTCTAAAATGTAATAAACGTTCAGCTTTTTCGGGGAACTTGGGGTGTCTTTTATCAAGAACTAGCAACGCGCCCCAGCTTCACACCGATGTTAGAAATCTTTAAAAATGTGGTCTTTTTTCTACTGTTATACACTTGAACGTTCCTCATGAATCACTCTATCTATTGGTGAAAACCGCATAACAATCCGTTCAGGAGTTTTAAGACTATAACCGTAATAATGTGTTATACCACTGTTTTTTAAAGCAGTTTTAACAGAAAAACACTTTTAAATGTAACAGATACAATAATGTTACCGAATGAACCTGTAACCTTTTATATGTGTTAATAAGTTTTTCCGAATTAAACTGTAACCTGTTATATGTGTTAATAGGTGTTAATATGTGTAACTGAATTAATCAGTTTTAGTACAGCTTTAGGTATAAGTAATTTTACCATACCTTAAATAAGCATATTGCTTTGGCAACGCTGCGTTTACCTGTTACACTTATTAATACTGTTAACACTTTTATATCTGTTACAGATATGTTACGGTTACAATTTTATAAGTGTTTTGGGTTAACACATTGAAAACACTCTTATAAGTGTTACATATTTGATTCTGCTACCAATTCAACATGTAAAACTTATAATTCTGTAACCTTTATGAAGGTGTTTTTAAGTCCCTGGTTTTAAGTATAGAACATACAAACAGGCCGATTATATTTTGTTTGTTAAATTATATACCTGTATACTCGTAGATTATATGTTATCTTTCATTTGTTTTTTTTGCGCCTGCCATCTTTTCTCTTTACCACCCTAGGTAAACTAGTAGAGAATGCCTAGTGCCTTGATCACACGTACCGAGTAAACGGGCGAGACAGTACTCTCGGCCGAGTACTCGGTACGTGTAAACACAGCGCCGAGTGCTCGGCCTACCGTTTATCTCTATAACTCGCGTACATCACTGTCTCGGCCGAGCAACATTTTACTCTCTCGCCCTTTTACTCGGTACGTGTGATCAAGGCATTAGGCATTAAGTCCGCTTTTGTACTTTTATGTTGCATGAATTTTTAATAAATACCTAAATAAATACTAAGAAAGATCAGTTACTACCCACGGAGTTAATAACATGTATTTACAATAGATAAGATAAGATAAGATAAATTATTAGCATAAAAAACATGTACAAAAGCAGTGAGACCCTTTTTTTTTTTTTTTTTTTTTTTTTCGATGGGAAAAATCATCTTATGACAACCCCCGCTCTTGGGCGGAGCGGGAGATAGTGTCAGACTCTTACTGACTAAAAAACCCATCCCGTTCCTTCAAGCCTTCATACCGGGGCTCGAGCGCCCTTTCGGATAACCCTGGCCCCAGTAGGCTTCGACCCGGCTGGGTCCCTGCTGTTGCTGACAACTCCTTGAGGCACGCGGGAAGAGCGCGCGCCGTCGACGACTTGGGCTTGGTCCGGACAGTTACCGGACGGCCGGACAGCGAGCTACCCATTGCACACTGTCCGCAAGCCCGCGCCTACGGTGGCTGGAAATCGGGATCGGAATCCCGGCGGCGGCGAGAGCGCCGTTGCCATATGCGGTCGGCCTCCTCCTTAGCGAGCATTACTGCTTCGCAGAAGTCGGCGACCGCCTGCCACTCCTCCTCGCTCCGGACCATGGCCTCGACCAAGGCCCGGCGCGAGAGGTCTCCGCCGCCGATCACCCCCACGAGGGCACGGCGATGCTCCACCCAAGCAGGGCACACCGCGATTGTGTGCTCCACCGTGTCCTCCGGGTGTTCCGCACAGTGGCGACACCCGGGCGTCACTTCCGCTTTAATTCGGAACAGGAACCTCCCGAACTTGCCATTTCCGGTGAGGACCTGTGTCATGCGGAAGGTAAGGACGCCGTGAGGTCTTTCCAGCCACGCCTCAAAGAGGGGACTTATCGCCATAATTGTGGCGTGCCCAGCACTGGGTTGCGATAGTCGCTGACGCCATTCCACCATGAGATCCCGCCGGAGCTCTGTCCGCCATGCCGCGACCTGTCGCGGCAGAGGACTTTCACCCCGGCGTTGCATCTCCACGCGCATGTCGTGCATGTGTGCAAGGACTGTTGCCTCCAGATCCCACGGTGGTAGGCCAGCCAGAAGGCTCGCCGCTTCGCGGGAAATCGTGCGGTATCCCCGCACCATCCGAATTGCCATGACCCTCTGGCAGGCGTTAAGTATGGCCGCCGGTTACTTTTTCAGCAACGGCGCCCACACCGGCGCCCCGTAGAGGGCCATGGACCGAACGATCCCCGCGTAGAGCCTCCGGCAGGAGGCATCTGGACCCCCAAGGTTGGGCAGGAGCCGCTTGAGCGCAGCCCCAGTCCGGTTCAGTTTGGGAGCCAGACGTCGGAAATGCTCCACGAAATTCCACCGGCTGTCGAGGACGAGTCCCAGGTACTTCATCGTCGACCCGACACCGATGTGAACTCCTCCTACCGTTAGTTGGGAACTCATTGGCGGCGCGTTCCGAGAGCGGCGACCGTGAAAGCACATCGCCTCGGACTTGTGCAGCGCCACCTCGAGTCCCAACTCCTGGATCCTATCAACGACTATCGCAACCCCGCGTGTCGCTAGAGCGACCGCCGCCTGGTACGACTCTCCCTGCGCTAGAACCAGCGTGTCGTCTGCGTAGCAAACCACGCTGACCCCGTCAGGGAGGTCGCCCCGCAGCACGTAATCGTACCCGATGTTCCACAAGGGTGGCCCTAGTACCGACCCCTGCGGAACACCGCACGACATCTCCCGACGTTTCCAGTCTCCCTGGTGACCGGGGTAGACAATGTACTTGTCCGACAGGTAGGCCTCGACTACTCGACAGAGGTATTCGGGCACCCGGTGGTACCGGAGTGCCCTCCGGATCGTACTCCAAGGCAGGGAATTGAAAAGCAGTGAGACCCTGACTCCTGTGCTAGGTGGGATACCTGTGTTACAGTCTTCTCCTAATTATTTCGTGCAAAAAAACCATTAAAAATTGAAGAAAAACATTATCTTGCGAAAAACATTTAAAATAGGAATATTTACCTCTTCAAAGAATATTAAAGATACATCTCCACACATTATTATACATATGTAGTACCACATTCTTACTTACATAGCCTGTATCTACACTAATATTTTATAGAGGTAAAGTTTGTTTTTATGTTTTTTGTAGGAGTGACATAGAGAGTGAGTTTTTATGTGACATAGGCTAAATTTTATGTATGCGGGCGAACCGCGGGCAAAAGCTATTTATAAATATAGAAGTAGGTTTGTCTGTCAATCTATTTCTTACCTCTATTTGGATGAATACGCCTTCCAACGCTGCGTACCGGTACTCGGTCATCACTCCAGAACCTTTCGGCCTCAACGGCCATCTGTTTTACTACTACTGTGCCACTTAAGTTTGGAGATTCTTCGTGCAATGTCGGCAACCTTGCGGATATACGATCAAGTGCCTTTCCATTGCCCTTTAGGTCACTTTAAGCCTTCTGATGAGCATCAATGTCATTAGCGAGTACGTCATTCAACTTCGGTTTGCCGACGACAAAATAGTCATGGCTGAAATTACGGAAGAGCTCAGCACAATGCTCAATGACCTCAGTAGAGCTTCCGAAAGAGTGGGTCTTAAAATGAACATGGACGTAACTGAAGCCATGACAAACAACCACTCCTATCAAGATCGGAGACCGTCTACCTCGGACAGACAATCCATGGTCGATTCCGACTCGGCTGGGCAGCGTTCGGGAAGCTGCGCGGTATCTTCTCTTCCAATATAACACAGTGTCTCAAGACGAAAGTCTATGACCAGTGTGTGTTGCCAGTGATAACATATGGTGCCGAAACAGGGTCGCTCACCAACTGTGCGGTCACAAAAATGCCATGTCCTACTTATTCCTTTCCTGGAATAGGACATGGGCTTTTGGGCTTTTTTTCCTTCGAAATAACTTTCGACTTTTACACAAGCAAAGCCAATTACTTTATTATCTAAGCTAAATATTTTATTTATGATACAATATTGGTATGTACTTGTGTGATATTCGAGTACCGTGCGCTCGCCGGGGGCCACTGTCGGCCGCAGCTCGCAACCTCATCTGATGCACCTTTGTGCTCCCAAATATCACAACAACGCTAATTTATTACTCTTTGTGCTATTACATCCATTCGCTTTGAAATTCGTGTGTATATTAATTAATTTTAGAAATTAATTTAGGAAAATTCTAATTAAACGCAGTACAAATATTATGCTTCTACTAGGTATGCACGTTGGTTTTACCCGTCTCCGCTATTATTTCGTTTTTGTTAAGCTTTCTGTCTGACTTTTGTCTCGTTTTGCTCGACTCCTATTTTATTTATTTACTATTATTTAGTATAGCAAAATAGCCATTACTTACAGTACCTACTCATCATCACCAGAAGACGTCCACTTTTTGATATTAAATAACCTACTTCTTCTTCTTTGGTGGGCTTATTCCAACTCACTCGCCAAAAACAGATTAGGCCTCTCAGGGCGTCAATAAAGGAATTCAGGGATACTAAGGTTCGTGTGCATATTTCAGTGACACCTGTGCAAACCAGGAGTAGGTACATGCGCAACTGGCTCGAAACATGCTCTGCACAGGGCCTAGTTAATATAGTACCTAAAAAAAAAAAAGAAATATAATACATATGGGCATAAGCAACCATCTTGCTCTTATATCTAATGCCTTGATCACACGTACCGAGTAAACGGGCGAGACAATACTCTCGGCCGAGTACTCGGTACGTGAAAACACTGCGCCGAGTACTCGGCCTACCATTTATGTCTACCACTCGCTTACATTACTGTCTCGGCCGAGCAACATTTTACTGTCTCGCCCTTTTACTCGGTGCTTGTGATCAAGCCATTAGTGTAATAAACAAAGCACAAAATAAATTACATGCCAAATCTTCTTGTTTCGTGAATATGAACATTGCTTTGTATTAAAATTCCGAGATATTTTTTGCGCGGCACTCCCGTGAGAAACCATTCTCAAATTAGTTTCTGCTTACCATTTTCATGTAAATTAGTTGAAAAGCAACAATGTAACCTTAACTAAACTTTTCTACTTGAAAGTCATATTCAGAATAAAATGTATTATCAACAGCATTATTTTGTTCTATAGAGACAATAAAACCAACTTCATAGATAATAATGTGATTTGTAATCGAAATAGGAAAACCGAAATACGCAATCGTACGAGAAATATTACCAATATCAATCTCGTAAATGACATACAATTTAAACAAGTAACACACCTAGAAATAACATCAAGAAAATAAAGCGTCGCGGTGCGTCTTCCCGCCAAATCCGCCATATTGATCAATCGTTACGTTCGGAAACGGCACCAAATCAACACCCGCGAGATTGGAACGCGTGCTTGGAATACGCACCGGTTCAATGCAACGCCTCTACTCGTTCCGAAACCGTTTTACATAAGAATGCGAATTCACGATCCACTGACTCGGATAATAGTGAGTGCCGGAGTGAATTTTAGAGGATCACTTTTGGCTGTATAGCCGATATCATTGCTTTTTGGAACTTTTCAAAAGGTAACGACCGGAAAATCGGATATAGGAAGCTTATAACGCCAGAATGTAATGCAATATATCAAAGAGTTACCCATGAGCCATCATTCACGCGAACTTGGTTTTTGTAGGTTTTTTACGGTTTTCTCGTATTGGGGTTGAAGTTGAGGAGAAGTCTAGAGCTCATAAATTTTACTGGTGATACCAAAAGAAAATTAAGTACCTATACTGTGTTTCCCTAAACCAAACTTTTGTTGTAGCCTTAAAAAGCAATAAGACGGAATAGTGTTATTAGTTACTATAGTAGGTATTACTACTACATAATTTCTTTTAACTAATAAACTAGTACGCCTCGCTATCAACTGCTTGAACCATCACACGGAATCGCAGTCAAGCACTAGTTTATATTATAGACAAAAAACTAGTTCAAGTTTTCCCATTTTTAAACTGCTATTTCGTTTCCCACAAAGTTTTCTTACAAGACCAACACTTGAAACTGTTACCAACCAAAACATATTGAAAAACAGATTTAGTTCCGTTCGAAAACACATAAATCCGTTTAGGAGATTCGTTTTAAAAAGTAAAACAAACTTTTTAAAATCGCAAGCTCCTTATTTCCGCCTCGCGAAATAACCGTTCGGAAACGTAGACGAATCAAAAGGATTCATCCTTTTCGATCGCAATGAATTTCCCGCGCTTGGTTGGGCCATGACGATGGCGATATCACGAGAATATGCAGCTTAAATAAAGGAATAGTTGGAGAAAAGCCAGTAGGTCAGCAGGCCAGTAAGTTGAGCAGTGGTAACGGTCTCGACTTACGAGTTGTAAGTCACGAGTTCAGACCCAGCCAGGAGCATTACTTTGTGTAATTATTTTATTTCATCACCATTGCTTTTCAAAGTCATCAACATCATAAGGTTGTCCTAGAACCAAAAATTCTAAAACACGTGACATCCACTAATCTGCATTGGACCCGTGGTGGATTACGGCTCATTCCCTGTTCTAAAGAGGAGGCCTGAGTCCCAGCAGTGCGCGTCAACGGCGCGTTTTTAAAGCGTGGTGTGCACAGGCCCTTAAAGTCGCATATTTCGTGGCCACAGCTGTACATCCGCCTCTCCCGTCGCAGCTCGGATATTCGTCTGTATGCAATCCTGCCGCCAAACTAACGCGACCGCTAGATGAAAACATTTGTCATCACATGAACTAACAATACCCACAGTAAAGCTACGTGAACGAAGATCCGTTTGACTCAGGCAAAAATATAAAAAAATTTCAACACAGATACTCAAAAATTTGCTGCTACCGCTGCCGCTTTTAGACACACAATTAACTGTTTTTTGCACTAGTGTGAAAAGAGTTCCAGCGAGCCTCCCTCTTAAATTATTACATTTAATAAATCAAAGTAAGCGCCAAGCCAAAGCAGCCCAATTACACTAGACTAGATGTCGACCAGCCCCGTTTATTTATTTCTTCATATGTATATTGAAAAATATCGCTAGATGTTTTGTCATTGCGTTCGGTTCCGTAACACGAACCATTCCACCTCGGTCTTCATGATAAAGTTTCCTCACTTTTATCAAAACGTAGTAAATACTGCGGCTCCTAGGTATAATTTATATCCAATACTATTAAAAGATGACGCAAAAAAAAAAACATAAAATATAATGTACCGTCTTGGCCCGCAATGGAGGACAAACGTGTGTGAAAAAGAGAGGGAGGCCTTCGCCCAGCAGTAAGACATTAACGGGTTAACTGTTCTAACTCTTTTTGATCATTTCTATAGTTAGTTTGCAAAGCCGATCAATATACTCGTATATTGATCGGCTACATAATAAATCACCACAACTATTACATAGATTATTAAGGGTGAGTTGCACCATTTAACTATAACGATAACCAAACCATAACCAGCCGTGAAACGGCCGCCTTTTGGTCAATTCGACAACTGTTAACGGCTGGCTACACTAATATTATAAAGAAGTAAAGTTTATTTTTTGTCTGTACAATCTCGGGAAGTAGGTACTGGTCCGATTGCTAAAATATGTTCACTGATAGAAAGCTGCTTTATTCCTGAGTGACATATGCTATATTTTATGTACGCAGGTGAAGTCGCGGGCACAAGCTAATCTAACTTAGACTCCCTTGATTAGTGTCTCTGCATTAAGACTCACCAATGTCTTACATGGAAGACTTACGATTTTGTCATTAGTTAGTTTATGAATATTCACAATAATGTGTTTATTTCAAAGCCTACATTATGATGAATGCTAATAATGTTCTGCTAAGAACTGCCATAAATACTTGATGGACGAATTTATGAAACCAGTAGACGCAGTGTGAGAAGGCCCCACAAGGTGGACCAATGACCTGGGGTGCAATTCTCTAAGAAAACAACCTTGAGCTCAGCGCTGGCACAGCGACGAGTCGTGATTGTTAATTCAATCGCTCACGACTTGTCGCTGTGCCAGCGCTAAGCTCAAGGCTGTTTTCTTAGAGAATAGCACCCCTGGTGATGGTCACGGGAATCCGATGGATGCAAGACGCGCAGAACTGGTCGGGGACGGCACTTGGGGGAGGCCTATGCCCAACAGTGGACGTCTTCGGGCTGAAATGATGATAAAATCAACATGCTAGCGGTTTCATCTGCGTGGTCGTAGTAAATTATCCCAAGAGAACATACTCCCTAGATAAAAACTACCATGTGTGCTATTCCAACATACAAACATACAGTGGTAGATTAGAAGTGTAGAAAGAGTAGCAAATGCTACAGGCCCCGCGCGTTCGGGGCCCTGTGCTTTCAACGATCCTACACCTGAATGCAAAAAAAATACCTAGTCGAAGTCATCATCATCATCAGCCTTTTTAATGTTCCCACTGCTGGGACTCAGGCCTCATCTCTAGGAGAGGGAATGGACCGTACCTAATCCACCACGCGGGCCCAGTGCGGGTTGGTGAATGTCACATGTCTTCGAATTTTTGGTTCTAGGACATGCCGATGTTTTCCTTCGCCGTTTTGAGAAGTCACTCGTCGAAGTATTGAAATCTAATCTGGAGGTGGAGTTGTGGGTGTCTCACAGACTCACACATATTTATTCAGTATACACTATACACGTACACTATAAATATGTACTCACCTACATCTATTAAGTCTATTTATACATTTATATATATTTATATATTTCCAAGTTCACAACACACATATCCACTAACACTAAACACAACATACATATTGGATGGACACGCGCACTGTCGATGACGCGCCGGCGACTTATTTTCTGCTACCGCCAAGTTGTAGCATTTCGTTTCTCACCAGTCACGATCAATGCTGCCCGCTGGACCTACATACATACGTGCGCTTGCGCCGATATAAATTGTGAACAGTCTAACCGCGCTAACTTATCGCTGTAATCGCAAGAACTATTTCTGTTCTCCTACTGCATAATCATTACTGTTGTAATACAAGGTGTAAGGGACAGCCCTCCACAAACTTTTAGGGCTTGCTCAGTAGACGAAACTGAACAACCTTCCATTTTTTTTTCACGAAACGAAAAAAAATTCGGCCTCTCTATACAAACTGTCCAATCAAGTTTATCATTTTCTATAGTGAGCAAGATTTTTATTTCGTTTCCTGAAAAAAAAAATTGTGGAGGGCTGTCCCTTACACCTTGTATACCAGCTTGTGCTTGGCTCATTTGCGCCTTCTAACTGTCTGTGTTGCTGTGCTGTGTGTAAGGAATTATACCTGGAAATACCTACTACAGCAAGGACTTTTACTTACTCGTCACCTACCCAAACAACCAAAGAGTCCTATGTCCAACACGTCTTTGAAAGTATAACTACCAGAATTACATTCAGACTTTCTGAATTTCTCTAGCCTAACCTAACGGTTATAAACAATGCCACATGTAACGTAAAGGATCTTTCACTATTTCCCACAAATTTATTCAATTGTACGAGAACTCAGCTGAGTAACTATCCCATGTCATCAGCGACTATTGAACCGTGGCTCATCACTTTGCCAATCACATTTGTCTTTAATACGTACTCTATTTCTGCTGTAATCTCGTTATTTACACTTCGTCACTCGAAAATTATATTACTTATTTGCTAGAATACAGGCAAATACCGGTGACAACAATTTCAGATAGTTTCAATGTTTTCGACTTTTAAGTCGTGCAAATATTTATAATTAGATCCATGCATGGTAGGTACAATTTAACATGCATTGTAGATTAATATTAGTACACAGGATTGATTTCATTACTATACTAAAGACTAGCTTTGCCCACGGGTTCGCCTGCGTACATAAAATATAGACTATGTCACTCAGGAATAAAGTAGCTACATGTCGGTGAAAAAATTTTAACAATCGGACCAGTTCTTTCAGAGATTACCTCCTACAAACAAAAAAAATAAAACAAAAAAGAACCAACTTTATCTCTTTATTATATTAGTGTAGATAATGTGAGTACATATTTATTGCAAGATTAATTATCTTCCTGCCCCTGTTCCGTTTTATTTGGGGTCGGCGCAATACGTTTTTTTCTTCCATTCTGTCCTGTCAATCGTCACACTATGACTAACTCCCTTTTCTTTCATATCACTTCTCATACAATTCATCCATCTTTTCTTTGGCCTTTCTCTCCCTCTCCATCCATCCACATGTAAACTCATAACTATTTTAGCAACATGCGTTTCACCCCTCCTCTTCACATTACCAAACCAAGACAAACGATACCCTTTCAACTTTTCAGTCACTGACAATTTATTGCAAGATTAATATCTTTAATTTTTTCTCATTGACTTTTTAATAAATGTCATAACATGTCAAAATTTCAACAGTAGGTACATAAAAGTTGGATATCTAATAAATCGAATTGCTTTGTGTAATTTAATTCATCACCACTGCTCTCAAAACGGTGAAGGAAAACATCGTAAGGAAACCGGCATCGGCATGTCCTAGAACCAAAAATTCGAAGACATGTGACATTCAACCCGCACTGGGCCAGCGTGGTAGATTACGCCCCCCGATTAGAGGAGGTCTGAGTCCCAGCAACTGTGGGAATATTATAAGACTGATGCTAAAATAAAATTATAGTATAAAGAGTAGAGTATTAATTATGATCTACTTATATAATTAAAATAATTTATGAAAGTAGATCATAATAAGATCATGTATCTAATTACTTAATATTTTATGAGCCTATAATATCATCATGTTTATATCTATCGTTCATGTTTTTAACAGAACACGAGAAAAAGTCATAAAAAAGGTAAATAAAATATCACATCAATTTCTTCTATTTAAATATTGCCATTGGTTATAACCAGATTCCATTTACCAAGTCCTGTGTATACCAAACCGACTCCATATCATATAACCTTCATATTCATTTATTATTCTCAAAAGTAAATAAACGAATTCCATCAAAGTGTGGTAAAGCGATGGCGCGCCATGGAAACGATTGAAGCAATAAAGTGAAATTAAATACGCTACGTAGACGAGATCCTGATACAAACAGATAAATATCGTGCAGCTTGCGATCAGGGTGATGTACGCTTTGTTTGTGTGGAAGGGCTTTTAGCTGGAACTTTGAAAGATAGCGCACATGATCAGTTTTTATCTTCAGTTTTGACGTATTCAAAGGTTGGGGACCTGGTTGCGCCTCTTTTTTTGTCCATTTAAAGTAATAAAATGTGGTCACTGATAACAATTTTGGAGAGATTTTAGTACATAATAGCACCTATATTAGAATAATGAGATCTTTAAAAAAAAATACAAATATTACTAAGTGCCATTGTGAATAAAAAAAAATTCTTAATATCTCTATCATACCTATAGCAATTATCGTGGATATTTTTTTTTGCTACAAATAAGAATAACTTTAGGGCAATATACCTAATACAACACAAGATCATTCTGCATATTAAAAAGAAAAACTCTTAAAATGCCTGTCATATAATTGTAGTAGTTGTAATTTATTGTGCGTTTGTTTTACCGACAGTGCGTATGTTCGTGTTACTTAGACATGTTCAGCCGTATCGTACACAAGGATTGGTTCTTCATAATTTATAGTTACCTTAACTGACAATATACAATGTGTAACAATAAATGCACAAAACTTGAAATTTTTTTGATCAGAATCTATTGAACCACTTTTTAATATAGGTAACATTTTTCAAAAGTCTTCATTAAAAATGTTGCCTGTCTGTTTATTAATACGTCAAGTCATCACGTGTGCAAAGTGCCAAAATAGGTAAACAAACACTATTAGTGGTTGCCCATTTCAATTTTCTCATACGCAAGATATTAATAGTTCTCTCTCAGAATTAGGTCAATTGCATTAAAAATAATTTGGAGTGTCTAAGGTTTTGCGCATTTAACGTTACACTTTGTATACTAAAATAAATACAAATATATATATATATATATATATATATATATATAAGTATATACGAAACGTTATACGCTACTTTATAGAACGTGTCGTCAGCACAATCCGGCTGATCGTGAGGTAGCCGCATAAAATCACAGCGACGTTTTTCAATCCGGTGCGCCTACTTATTATACGGCGTGTTATAAGTAATGGCTTCGACAGACACATTTGTATGTAGCGAGGCTCAAGTACCTTTTGATACGGTAAACTTCAGTCCTAAAAAAAGTTATTAAAGATCTATGCACCATCAGTAGCTGGAAGGACCCTTGTTTCAACAATCAGGCAAAACTGACACCGATTTTGACAGTTTAGTTCGGCTCTATGTGTCTGACTTTCGGACGTGATATCGAGCAACCTATTTATCGTTATGTTGTCTTATTCTTCTTTCTTGGTTTTAGTTTTCTCAGTTCCTTTTATCATATAAAACTGTTGGTGCTGCAGATAATCAATGGCGCCAAAAGGTTCTGGAGTGGCAACTATCCACAGGAAGATACAGCGTTAGAAGGCCTCCGATAAAGTGAGCCGATGACCTGGTGAGTGTGTTTTTCTTCTTTCTTGTTTTTAGTTTTATAGTCAAAATTCGTTAATGATGCTAATCTTCGATGACACTGAAAAGTTCTGACGACGGCTTACAGGAAGACGCAGCGTTGAAAAGCCTCCCACAAGGTGCACTGATAAGGTCTCAAGAATCCGATGAATCTAAGACGCACAGGACTGGTTTTTGTGGCGACACTTGAGGGAGGCCCATGTGGTGGTGTAACTGACACCTATACACATACATGTACATTATTTACAAACTTCCGCATTTATAACACCTATTAATGTGATCAAGCCTAAATACAAGAGAATAGTACATTGGTTTCCGCATATTAATGAAATCAAATCAACAACATCTGTTCACTGATATTAGCGATTATTGCTTTGTGTTTCGATGCGGCTCAGCTATTATCAAAACATTTGCTTTGGAATCGATTAATGAGCTTCGAATACAAACACTAATCAATGTTGCAACTAACAAAATATATTATCATGTAACTATTGAGCTATTTATTCAACAAATCTATTATTATTTAAATATCCACATCGCTGTCGACTGGTAATGTGCCCAAAAGACTGGCGGCATTGCCATGCTGTATGGCAATACTTATCCTCTGTCCGAGATAAAAATCAGCCCCTGGGTCACGCGAAATGTCAACGAGACTTTATTTTTCTATTTTATACTTAATATTATAAGTATTTAAAATAACTACTCGCTGACAACTTATTTATCATTCTTATTCTAGACTTACTGACCCGACAAACGTTGTCTTGTCTTAGTTTTTTTTTAATTGTTAATAGTTTCGCGCTTGACCGCTATCTCACCTGATGGAAAGCGACGATGCGGTCGACGATGGAACGCGCTTACCTAGAAGAAACCTATTCGCTCTCGAAATAAAGATTCCCGGGTTGTAGCTTTCAAGAAACACAGACTCCGGCAAGGAATTCCACTCCCTAGCCGCACGCACAATGAAAATGAATGTTTAGTTCTGTGAACTGTCAAACACGTGAAGATTAAAATCCTCGTCGTAGTTTTCTGTTTTCTACTTTTCTGCGCAACATTCTTAATTTTTCTTTCATAGGAACCTTTGCATAAAAATAATAAATAGTGAACCAACCGAAACTTATCAACAATTTAACATATACTTAAGTAGGTATTTTTATATCCTAAAAAATCTTCATCCTTTTGGATTAAAAAAAAAACTATTCTGATAAAAACAAACATACATACACGACACACACATAAAAGGAGAAACTGATTGACTGACATATCAGCGTACAGTCAAAACTAATGGGACCAGCACGCTTAGCCAAGTTGTTATTCTGCAATCGTTAACGCTGTCGAAAAGTGATGAAACGTATTGGAATAACGTCATCTCAACGTAAAGTAGCGTGGTCAGAACAAACGAATAGACAATTCGTAGCCAAGTTCACATCGTTCAATATCGTTTCTACAATATTTAACGCTACATCCTTTGTTATACACACGCTGCATTGTAGAACGAGCGGCCGACTCGGGCGCGTCAACATGGCTACCAACTTATCGTTTTCTACAATTGCTGTCACCGAGGCGTTACCGATTAGAGAACGGAATTCGATTGTAACTTGGCTAGGGGGGCTGGATCATGAAATTTTTCACATGGCTTTCTTTCTTGTCGTAGGCTAGCACTAAAGAAAAGATTTTCCAAAATTCAGCCCCTAACGTGATTAAACGGGATTCTAAAGTTTGTATAAATAAACCCATTTTTAAGCAGGTGAAGTCGCTGGCAGAAGCTAATATACAATATAATATTCGTGTGATTCGTATTCTTATATTCTTTATTGTACATATTGGTACCGGCACGAATCTTGAGCGCTCGGCGTTAGAGTGGGGATCGCTTTGCGCATTCCATACATCGGCGAGCCAATTGTCGTCGTTGTTAGATACAAGCAGCAAGCGCAGGAAAAACGAATCACGAGTGACGTCTATGACATGACGGCGCGGCGAGCCAATCACTGAGACTCTAAAGAGACCGAATATTTAACTTCTGCGCAACTTGAAGCCAGCGCTCAAGATCCGTGCCGGTATTTTTAACTTAACAAATTATAAACAGTAAGGGTGAGTTGCACCATTTAACTATAACGATAACCAAACCATAACCAGCCCTGAAACGGCCGCCTATTGGTCAATTCGACGATTTGACAACTGTTAACGGCTTTGTTATCATTATAGTTAAATGGTGCAACTCACCCTAAGAAAGCCGATGTACACAGGCCAGCTTAACCCAACATTGGGTTTTTTAACAGCAAACCTTAATATCTCTACAATATTATAATAAGAGGATAACTAAACCAAATGCACAACAAAAACTAAGATGACCCTAACTGCTGAAAAGTTAAAAACTACTCTCAGATTCTGTAACCTCATGAGATCAGATTGGTATAATCTAGGTACACTAGCCTGCACAAATAAGTTATTTAAATGCAAATACTTAATCTTCTCATTCAAAGATCACAGCACAAAAAAGAGAAACATACATAAAACTATTTCGTTCGCAAGTAAATGAAAATGTTCAGGTTTTCTCGTCACGTCTCGTCCTTCGTCCTTCGCCGTCGGCCTCTAGTGACAGGCCGAATGCCGAATGCTAATGCTGCTGGGATGGCCATCGATAAACATTTTATTGATAGAGTGTAGGTTTAGGGATCGGGAATTTTAAACTGCCATGAAAGGACTTTCTTGCGTTTAAATAATTTATTTCCATAGATAATTTGTTACTCTACATAAACAAACAAACTTAAACTATTTATACTAAAACTTAAATAACCTAACGTATATAAATAAAATACAAAAACACAAAGTGCACTCAGGCGTCGAAGTTCTCCTCCACATCGCTGTCATTCGGGAATGTGACCAGAAGACTGGCAGCATTACCACGTTGAATGGCAATGCTAATTCTTTGGGCGAAGAACGAGCCAGCCCTCTGGTCACGCAAGGTGTCGATCAGTCGGCGAGAAATTGCGTTTGGTGTTTTTTCCACAATGATTTTATTAATAATACAGTGGCTATCTCTAAAACCGCAGACTTTCTCTTCCTTCTGCTTATTTCTATTTTAATTTTAACATGTACCTACAGAGTGCAGGGTTATTTCAAAAACACCAGCAACCTCCCAGGACTCATAAACAACAACTTTTGTTCTACGACTTTTAAAAATGTATAATGTGTGTGTGTGATGTGTAATGTGTCTGTATGTATGTTTTAGTTCTACAGTTTTTCATACAAAAATAAAAATATTTAAATTGAACGTTCTAAATATTACGAAGCCTATGCGAAGCACGCGATGTTACGATAGCGAAGGGGAGCGGGATCGGGTGGTGGGGGTGCTTGATGTGTTTGCGTCGAGTCAACTAGAGACGTGGGTAGGTATAGCAAAAAACAGAGATGAAATGTGTTAGATAAAATAATGTTTTTCTCTCTGTGTCTGTATCTGTAGTCCTCGTATTTGTATTATCTGCTATCCAACTCTAAAATAACCAGCCGTTCTCAACTCTTCAGTTTTATAATCTTTGTTTAACTTTATTTTTCACCTAAATCCTTCTAAACGGCTAGATCGATATGGTTCGTTAGTGCCGCTGAAACTCTAAAACGGCTCGACCGATTCCATAAACCTTTTTTGTTTTGTTCCTTTTAATATAGAGGTGGTTAAAAAGAATTAAAAAATAATAAAATGCCTAAGGCATTATTGCCTTTGTACAGTGTTTACTAGTGCATACAATTTTAATAAATAACTTACTGAATAGGTAAATAAGCCAAAAGATAGTTTTTTTTATTATTATTGATAAGCTTGCGTTTGACCACCATCTCACCTGATGGTAAGCGATGATGTGGTCGACGATAAGCACGCTTACCTGGAAGTAACCTATTCACTCTTGACTTAAAGAAAGTTGGAGAGAGGTAATTTCACGGGGCCAAAGCCGCGGGTAGCAGCTACTTCTAATACATATTCTCCTTCCACCAGGAGGCGGAATTTTACGTCGTTTGTCCTCAATGCTAAGGGTCATGAATTCAACGAATAACTTTGTCATGGACAATATTTCGTCATGCGGTTTATCTAGCAGATCGCAAAATTGCAAATATCTGTTCCGTATGGAAGTCGAACTTACGACACACAGCGCAGCAGCGTTCGCTCAACCACTGCGTGCTGTGAGTGTATTATCCGTAGTCTGCATAATTCACGCCCAATTGCCATCACAATTACATTAACGAAACGTTCCGTACTGCTCTTCCACCGCAGCGTAGGGGCGTAGTTAGGCGCGGGCGAAGTGGGTCCTCGCTCATGGCCTAGCACCTAAAGGGGCCACGCACAAAGGAGGACTCTAAGGCTTATAATCTCTTGAACATCTGGCCGGAATTACATGGACACAACACTCGTACCCGCCTAGGCGGCAGTAAGAGTATTTTCGCATTTAATTCCGGCCAGATGCGCCCGGATAGAGCCCTGCTGACCTTTAAATCCATTTTCTTTGCGAAATATTGATCGATTTACAAATGCTATGTTCACTTTAAAAAATATTTAACCACCAATTTTTATTTGTAAAAATGTTTCTAAACATCCAAGCCGTTTCGAAAGAGTAGGGAAAGGTTGCTAATTTTTTTTTTTAACCAAAAGTATAGTACGAAAAAAAATCAATAGTAGGTAACGTTGTTCATGAATCTATAATAAACATAGATTTTTTTCAAACCTTAATATGGCCGTGACCGAGGAGTAGGCTTTAGAAAGTCACTATTTTATGGCACTGCTCGGGCGCTTGGACCTTGAGATCGAGGGTTTTTTATCATTGGTAGGCCCGCGTTTGACCACCATTTCAACTGACGGTAAACGACGATTTGGTCGAATGCCAGGTTGCAACAGTCACTGTCTCGATTTCGAATTTATGAAAGAAAAAAGTCTCGCTGATGTGCCGTCACCCCCGTCTTAATTAATCCTCGCTACGCCTCTGGCAGCGTATCGAAGGGTATCGAAATTAGCAATTTTATTAGATACGGATCGCCGGGCGGCCATACGTCACGATAATTCCGCAATTAGGCCGGATGAGTCGGGTACTTATGTAGATTTACGTGCCCCTTTCAGATTGGGCCTCGCTCTGTGATTACTGTTGCGTTATCACTTTAAAATTTTGTAATTTATGTTTTATATTGATTGGCGATAAAATTAATTGATTATTTTTTAAATTAAAATTCATGTTCGAGGTACCCTCATTCTTTTAATCAGTTAAGTTAATCTCTTCTATAACAAGGTAGCACGTGATCCGTAGAAAAAATTATTTCCCTCATTTGTTATACGATTATGATAAATATTTATGTGCTAGATAATGCGCTTATTAAGACATTCCGAATAGGTTGTCTAGCTAAATTTGGTGCCAATGATGATCGATAATCGAATAACAGATGAGATAAGAGATTTCTCGTACGAATCTTAGATCTAGGCACCAGGATGTCTGCGTAGCAACTCTTTAATGCAGACTGCCTAAAGTTGTCAAACGTTTTGAAATTTATATTTTGACTAGCTAGGGGCTTATCCGGTTTAGTGTAGCGACTATTCAAATAGCTACTACTACACCGGACCCCACCGGTTCCAAGTTACATTCTAGGGTTTTTCTCAAATATCGAAACGGGTCTTTTATTTTCTAACGAGTTTAGGCGCCATCATTTTATAAAGAGACTAGCTTCTGCCAGCTGCTTCGCACGCTTAAGAATAGATTTCTCCACACAAACTTTAGACCTCCATTTCATCTCCTTAGGGGTTGAATTTTCAAAAATTCCTTCTTCATGCTCACCTACGTCATAAAAGGAAGCCTTGTGTAAATTTTCACGTTACTAGACCCACTAGCTTCAGATGTGCGTTGGTATGTCAGTCAGTCAGTTTCTTCATGAAGAGATTTGTTTTGATAAGCTTGCTACGCAGAGAGCGGCGTAGTAGCGCCTACGCCGTAGCCTCATTATTCACTTTTTCGTAGCTGCGTATGCTGTCACGCTAGTATATGATTGTGTTAGTATATTTATTAGTTCTTCATGCTTGAACAGCTGAACTACTTATATGAAACGGATAGTCCATGCCCTGGAAAAGGACATGTTAATTTTGGAATTTAAAGCCACTAACATAGTTTTAAGTAAACACTGTTACGAACCCTTATTTGAGTGTAAACTTAAAACTAAATAATTATTCAATGCTTATTATAATAATAATAAATATAAAAAATATGTAAATAATAATAATAGTAATTTATTGTCTAAAGTCGAACCTCATTCTATCCACGCAATTTAAAATACGTAGATGTATGAAGCCAAAATACCTTTATTCATCAGCTTTTGCCCGCGACTTTGTTCGCGTACATAAAATATAGCCTATGTCACTCAGGAATGAAGCAGCCTTCTATCGATGTAAAAATTTTGGCAATCGGACCAGTACTTCCAGAGATTACCTCCTACAAACAAAAAAAAACAAAAAAAAACTAACTTTACTTGTTTATTAATGTAGATTCTGATTGATATTACAAATTATTTATTACAATTCGTATTTAATAAGCTTCATTATTTTTGCCCCCAAACATTGTAGGGAAGAAACCTATCGTCTTTATTCATAGAACAAAAGCTTCCCGTGATCTTAATTCACAAAGCGTGAAACAATCACAGCACAGCTACTTAGCACCTCGCTAACTAAAACAAACAACAGTGCTCACCTCCTACAACTCAGTATCAGCCGGCACCTCGCCGCAGTTCGGCAGCTCTTTAACTAATTGTCCGATTCGCTCGCACTAATTAAATTTACATTTACAATCATTTGCTGTCTCCCTCCCACTTTCCTTCTTCGGGGTGTTTTGTTTCTGCGGATCACTGTGATTCTAGTTGAACAATCTGTTTAATAGATTTTAGGGGAGTAGGGAAGTTTTGGCGAGTCATGTTAGATGAGTAAATTAATGGATTTGAAGATAAAGCCTTTTAGACTACCACACAAATTGCGATGCGATGCGATACGATCGCTGGAACCTTTGAAAGTGTACACGGCAATTGCATGACTTGACTCCCCCTTCTCCTTTCTACCATTGGACAACCCGACATACGGCGAGTATATAATAACGTAAGGCCACCTTTACGTTGTTGAAACTTCTACGGTCCGGACTAAGCGTTTTGCTTCTTCGCTTATACCGCGTACATCGAAGCACTGGAACAATTTGCCTGCTGCAGTTTTCTCGTCCAATTATAATTTAGGTGTCTTCAAGGCCAGAGGCCAAACTAGTGCGCCTCACCATTAACGATTGCATCACTGCTTACCATCAGGTGGGCTTGCAGTCAAGCACTGGTTTATACCAATTAAAATAAAAACCTGCGATGCGAATTGCTGCGACGCTTTCTCGTGCGGCAAAGCGATATTATGGGGCCCTACCATGACGTGTTAACATAGCAAGCGTGCGTGTGAGAAAGAGGGATGGAGCTAAACACCCTAAGCTGCGTACAGACATCGCGAGGCGTGCGTCGCGAATGGTTCGTCTCGCATGCCTCGGGCTGTGTGGACGAGTGTGCTCACAGTGAGCATTCACGTCATACGATCGCTGCGAACGCCGCCTCAGTACAAGCCGTGCGCTCCGTGTGGATGGACAGGTGTTCTTTGCGTTTTCTACTGATGCCGTACTGTGCTCAGCTTGGGTATGTGTCGTTCGGGACGCACGCATAAATGTACCGTCGTATGCCTCAGGTGAAGGCATTCGTGACGAACCATTCGCGACGCACACACGATAATAGCTCCGTCCCTTTAACAGTTCAGCTTAGGTCGCCAACCGGATCTCGTTAAGAGCTCGTGGTAGGACCTCAGCTCCCCTAGCCAAGTTATAACCGTTTCGCTTGCGTCGTACGCTTCGAGTTGGCCACGCCCCCAATTCTTTTGTTCTGACCACGTGACTGAGCGTTGAGATGACGTCATTCCCGTACATTTGAAGTTTTCTACTAGCGTTAACAATTTTTTTGTATTATTATTATTGATGGCTCGCGTTTGACCACCATCTCACCTGATGGTAAGCGATGATGTGGTCGACGATGGAGCACGCTTGCCTAGAATTAACCTAACGATTGCAGATTAGCAACTTGGCTAGGGGTACAGATGTCCATACACTATGCGAAGCGAATCAATTCGCAAGTTGTTGCGAAGCGACGTCGTGCGAGCTCACAAATTTTTACGAAGAAACGTCGTATCGCAAATTATATGAGTATAGAGATAATGCTTATTTTTTAGAGGAATCTCATTCAGAAGACTTACGAAAGGAGAGATAAAAATAAATGTAGACAACAGAAAACAAAAGGAGAAAAGTTTGTGAAATCTTAAACCAAAGTATTAAATAAACCTACATTACCTACTATCCTGAAAAAAAATCCAAGGAACTTCTGATAAGTAAATTAACAAAAGTTGTCTTGAAAGACGTAAAGACTGCCTAGTCAACAGCACCGGTGCTGCTACAGGAAGTGAAAGGCCCTCTGTATCCACATTTTAGTTTACACCTTGTGCCTACAATCACACTAAACGCAGATTGAAAACGAATAAAAACCACTTCCAATATCCAATAAAGTGCGCTCCACGCTAAAGTTTCAAACAAATAGGTTTTATTTAACATTCTTGGTGCGTTTCTTTTCACTCAGCCGCCGCCGCGCAATCAGAGTTGTAAAAGTAAAAATGGTGAATTGAAAAACTCCAGGCTTACGAAATTACGAGGGAGACAACCGTGGGTTATGACTTTATGGGGACTTTTTATGTTTGAATTAGGAATGTAATAGACACCATTTAACAAAGAAGATGGAAAAAGATTTCTGTAATTACCAGCCCTTTTATTAAAAAAAAAAACTATTTATAAATACCAAAATAAATCAAACGAAAAACTATGACCATCCGGTAACGGTCTGGTAGAAAGGTTCACAGGTAACAGGAATTAAGGGCTAACGAGCGAAATAGGCACTCTACCACCTAGACCCTCTCCTTTGATCGATCATTGTCGAAGAGCTGGTTATGAGGGAAACCCATTGAATTATATGGGGAAACCACACTTTGTGAGAGAAAATTTTAGAAAACAATGTTTTGTCTAGTTGAGAATTTGTTTAATTAAAAAAGTAGACCCCAAGAAGTGTTTGCCCAGGGCCCCCCACAAATTCACGGTTCGCCCCTCGGAGGCAACAGTGACTGCATAAAAATTTTTGGAATCCATATTTACGTAATCCTTCGGAAGCATAGGCAAACGAGTGTGTTTTGAAAAATAACATGGCCAACCTTTGTTATCAATATCTCTACATAGTATTAAAGAAAGTCTGTTTAACCGCTAATTACTAAATGACGCAACGGATTTTGATGTGATTTTCAATGTTAGAAAGAGCGATAAACAAAACAGACTCCGAATGAATATCTATATATTAATATTCGAAACCGCATATATCACTACCGCATTTATCAATATTCACCCAACCACTAAGCCAACCTTGACGAAATAATCACGTAGATAATTAACTATACTACATTAATTCCTCATATTTCACAAACAATTAGATGAGTACCTACATAACTATCTATTATCTCACAAGCCTCTCCACGAATTTGATTCCCGCAATCTGCTCACTAATTCGTTAGTAACACGATATCCTTAACATTAGTAGGTATTTCGCAGCTAAACTAATTGTCTTGCACGTAGTTAGTACACTAATTCCGAGCTAGTCAACACACAATAGAATACTAACCAACGGAACACCTCTAAACACGTTCCATAGACTGGCTTAATGTAAAGGTGCGCCTCTAATGACTAATCAAAAGAGAACTGAGACTTACTTTTTTTATTCCCTTTTTTGGCTTTGAATTGTTTGTGCATTCAGCCAGTGTCAAGTTTAAAAAAAGATTCAGTTTTTGATACCGGAAACAAATACTGAAAAGGATGAATAAGGATGTAACAATATTCTAATAGTACATTGTTACACTAGGGGTGAAAGTAACTCATTTCGTCCCGAGAAGGAGTTGGCGGGCGAGCGTAGCGAGGTCGCTAATTCGAGGGGTTAAATGGGTTACTTTCACCCCGAGGTAAACACTGTGCTTTTCATTACGAATTCGAGGAAAATAAAAATAAAATAAAAAGTTTGTAAAACCTGAGTCGTCGTATCTATGATTTTAAGTAGGTAACTTTCTTCTGATTTAGGCGGTAAAAGGTGGAATACCTTAATACTACTGCTTTAGCCTCTTCTCTTATGAAATTAGGCGTTAAATCACTATTTTAATCTGATAAACGATAACGTGTTAATGCATATCTCTGTTGTACGGAAACGTAAACAAAACTCGAAAAAACCAACGACTGATTGCCATTTTCCCGCCATTTTGTTTTTTTTTTCTGCGGCCGGCCAGCTATTCAGCCTCATTAATGAAAAATTAGAAATTAATTGTAATCTTTTAAAAATAAAGTATTTTAAAGAAATAGTTTAACAAATAAATCACTTAAAATATAACATTATTTAATTAATACTTGTCTTTTAAGTTATTTCAATTTCATATCGCGCTGTGATTGACTGGCTGTATAGAAAATTGGAACATGGTTCAATAGAAATGTGAAGATAGAACTAGTTTTTTTTTTAACAATTTGACAGCTGTCAGTTGTAAAGTAAAACTCCCTAGGGATGAAAAGTATCACTTTCAGCCCGCTCCTCAGGCAACTTCAGACCTACTTTCAGAGTATGAGTAATGAAAAGTCTTTTTTTAGTTGTAAAATCATCCAATGACTTCTCTCTTCTCCTGATTTCTAGGACGGAGCGGGACGGAAAATGTGTCAGACTTTTACTGACTAAAACCCACTTCTATGATCATATTTTGCCTTATGAAAAGGGGTTATTTTAAAAATTAGTTATTAAAAATTAGGTTTTCTTTTCAAAAGCAAATCCATGGCTCCAGTAGGCTTCGACCCTGCTCAGCAGGGTCCCTACGGTATTCCTGACATCTTCTTGAGGTGCGCGTGGAACACTACGTGCCGTTGATGATTCGGGCTCGGCCCAGACGGTTACCGGATGGCCGGACGGCGAGATACCCATTGCTCGCCGTCAACATATTGTAAAGTTACGTTTTTTTTTTATGGGAAAAATCATCTTATGACAACCCCCGCTCTTGGGCGGAGCGGGAGATAGTGTCAGGCTCTTACTGACTAAAAAACCCATCCCGTTCCTTCAAGCCTTTATACCAGGGCTCGAGCGCCCTTTCGGATAACCCTGGCCCCAGTAATTGTAAAGTTACGGTACGGTTATTGTTGTGGTGAGCGATTGGCTACTGCGTTGCGTATTTCGGGTTCGATTCTCGATACAAATATTTGTCCTACAGACAGGTGTTCCGGGTGTGTGTCTTTTATCTCTCAAAGGCGAGAACTCCTAAGGTATAAAATTCTTATAATCCAGATCCATCTTACAAATCCAAACCAGTACAAACACAGCTTTAACCTCATTCCAACTACTTCAAAGTGTAAAGCAAGTTATCCCGAGCTGGGGGAACTTCCACAATGACTAGGAATCAGCCCGACATGTTTATAGCGCGCGCTGGATGCCGACCTGCGATCCATCCTCAAGTTTACTGCACCTGAATAGCAGACCTGCTTGAGTTCAGCTAGTTTAGTTAGCGAGTTTCCTTTTAATCTTTGTTCAAAAGTTATTCGAGAAATATACGTGGCTTAAACAATTTTCATAGCACAAAACATTCTCATTAAGAGGATGCAACTCTACATATATTTTCACTGTTTTTCATACAACTTACGCGATTATTTTCGACTCGCCTATCATCTACATCAAGCATGGTTTAAAAGCTTGTTGCTCCATCTAACGCAATCCAAAGCGATGTTTGATGAAGAGGCAATGCAAGAAAAGAGAGATAACGCCTGAAAACTCTGTTGACGTTCGGTAATTCCGTGATTTACTCGAACATTTCACAAAACTTGTCCCAAGAAATATGTGCGTTTTTTTAAACTCATAACTTTTTTTCAGACATATTGTCGTCATTCAGAATCAATGCAAGGCTTCCATTGATGTAGGTATTTTTTTATATTTTTAATATTCCAAAATATCTAGAGAAAGACGTGTAATAACATAACCACGTAAGAGCGTTTGTATGAAAATGTACCTCGAAAAGGACTCTCTTAAGTTCCTTTCCTTATTTCTCATGCAACTTCCTTGAAATAATATGAATAGAGTTTTAAATCTACATTAAAATTATTTAAAAAGACGCCGCGTCAAATTCATTTCAGAACACTGAAAGTTTAAAAAAAAAGTAACTCAGTCCCAAACCACGCAGACTGTTTGAAATTAAAAAAGAATTCAATTCAAATTTGGAATTCTTACAGGGGCTGGGGTTGCCACCTCGCCGAACTTTACCCATAACATGTAAATGGGGAAAGTTTTGGCTAATTGCTTGCAAGACTGTCGCCAGACGGGCTCGACTCACTTAATTAAACCTACAATCTTTACTATGAAGCTGCTTATATTTACTATTAATTACTCGTTGTTGTTAGATGCGCCTATTCTTTTATATAATTAATAGATATTAATGGATTACTCTAAGACGGTTTAGGTTTAATAATACCCAAGTATGGGATTTTGGAAATAAAAAGCAAAAATTGAACTCTTATAGGATAGCATTTCGTGGTCCGTCTTTCCGTATGTCAAGACCTTTTTTCTCAGGAACGCGTGAAGTTCTACTACCTCTTGGAACAGTGATAAGATCATATACATTTAAGTCAGCGCAATCTCAAATCTGCAAGATTAGAAAGCGAAACATATTTGTTTAGGTAAGTATATGGTAAAGCCTTTGATTGATCCGGTCTTTTAATAGTACCTAGTCTCTACTAAATACTATAAATAGTACCTAGTATCTACTTAAGTTTTACTTTAAAAATAATAAACAGCTAAAAGTCAAGCTCCGTATAAAAACATATATACGTGTGCACTAACTTAACTTTATTGATTAGGTAAGAATAGAATATACCTAGATGGAACTGTGGAAAAATTTCTTCATTTTCGAAATGCGCACCCTAAGCTCATAAGACAAAAGTAAATCCTATAAAAGTAAATTACCTCCAAAAAGAAAAGCTTTCTAATAGATTTTCCCATCACGCAGCCAATCAACAAAGTTAAATAATCTTTTAAAACATTAAAGTAACGTCGCCAAAAATCGATAAACAACACTAAGGGCATAGACAAGCTTATTAAAAACTCTCCCTGAAATCGTTTTGCAACAGTCCGCGGGCAAAATGTTGTTTAAACGACATTTTTGCGGCAATTACTCTTCAATTAGGGGATTTTTGGGAGATGGGGGAAAACGACGGGATTTACTTGTTTTATGTTATGCGTCCGTATAATGGAACGAATCTGTGATGCAGATTGTGTTGAATAATGTTATTGTTTGTGAAAACGTAAGTAAAAGCAGACAAAGACGATGATCTGATTACTCAATTAACAATATGAGTAAAATAGGTAACATTTACCAATTAAATTTTTAAAACCTCTTTAATTTTTCAGAAAATTCCATTCAACATTTTGATATATTTATTTACAAATTTAACAAACGCCAACGACTGCGTTACAGTCACAAGTCGTGGCTTGGATCAAAGCTTGAACTTACCCAGTAACAAATGGTTGATGTTACACCTATGGAGATGTAATCTTTTTGTTATAAATAAACAGAGTACAAGGCACAGTTAGCGTTTAATCCATAGACATCCGAGAGAAGTTGATGCATACCTATTAAAAGATGATTACCATACCACACTAGTTATCTACCAAAAGGTAAGTATTTCAAAAAATAATAACTGTCTTGATAAAGATTAATTACGTGTGTAGTGCGGTTAGACAGGAAAGCAACGTCGATATATCTAGTTAGGAAAATGCAAGTTAGAAAAATACTACTTCGGAAAACGCTACTTAGGAAATTGCTAGTTGAGAAAATGATAGTTGAGAAAATGATAGTTGAGAAAATAATAGTTGAGAAAATGATAGTTGAGAAAATAATAGTTGAGAAAATGATAGTTGAGAAAATGATAGTTGAGAAAATAATAGTTGAGAAAATGCTAATTAGGAAAATGCTACTTGGGGAAAATGCTAGTTGGAAAAATCAAAGTTATGAAAATGCAAGGTAGATTGATTGATGGGTTAATTGGGCACTAATTTCCATAAAATTGTATCCACAGAATGTTGTTTTAGGCAGCCTAATTCGAACAAAGGTAACCAAAATAAAACTATTATTCTCCAGGCCTTATTCAGAAAACAATCCAAAGAATAGTTGCGACTCGCGAGCTACTCCATCAGAAAGGATTACCTCAAATCCGAGCCAAATTGAAGATTTTCCCGCCGCCATGCCAGCATCGGGGGGAAATAAACTTACTTGTCTTTGTAACATGTAGGTACAGTCATCTACACGTACACATGCATGGTAATAATATGTCATTGGTATGGTAAATGGTAGCAACCAGAAAAAGCAATAACGCTCATTGAGCATCTTGCGTTTATTGACATTCTAAATTTAAAAACCGGACTAGAGCTTGTCGGGCCACGCTCAGTGTAGGGTTCCGTAGTTTCCCGTCCGTCACAATAAGTGTACCCACTGAGTTTAAAAAAAATGCTTATAAATAATCGTATATCGATTATACTACAAACTTAGTCCAGAAATTATTTTGTAGAACCCTTTTGTCTTTTTTGTACACAAACTTCCATCAAGTTCAAAATAATTTTCCTAGAAAGTCCAAAATTCTACTTTTCAGATTTTTTTCATATTTTCTAAACTTATTGTTCAAAAGTTAGGGGGGAAGGACACATTGTTTTTTACTTTTGGAGCGATTATTTCCGAAATTATTGACATTATCAAAAAATGATTTTAGTAAACCCCTATTCATTTTATATACCTATCCAACAATATATCACACGTTAGGGTTGAAATTAAAAAAAAAATCACTTCCCACTTTACATATAGGGGGGCTACCCTAATAAAACTTTTTTTTCCAATTTTTATTTTACCACTTTGTCGGCGTGATTGATATAAATATTGGTACCAAATTTCAGCTTTCTAGTGCTAATGGTCACAGAGATTAAGCGAGGACGGACAGACGGACAGACAGACATGGCGAAACTATAAGGGCAGGAACCCTTATAGTTTCGCCATGTCTGGTGGTCGTGGTCTTCCAGTTGACTACGGAACCCTAATAAAAATTAAAATAAAAACATAAAGCTGTCTTGAAGAGATATTATCGTGATCGTTTTCATATTTTTGTATTGAAAATCAGTTCATTAATAACAAAGTTCATGTTTATGAGAGCTTAACTCAAAGTTGAGTTTCATTGTTGTTATTCGGGTATCTAACGTACCTACACTAATATATTATGAAAAAAGCAATGTAATTTATTGCAAATTAATGCAAATCTGGCGCCTACCATAGTGACTTTACATTGTGGCAGAATTAGTTGGAGCGTCATTATCATTATCATCATCAGCCTGCATCAATGCACTGCTAGACAGACACTTCTTAACTTTAGAACGCCTGACAAATATTACATAGCAGCAAGGCGTCTAATTAGCTATAATCTCCTACACACTGTAAAAAGGTCCATAGTTTACCGAATTGAATCTATGTTGCTCTGTGGGGTACTATTCTCTAAGAAAACAGCCTTGAGCTCAGCGCTGGCACAGCGACGAGTCGTGAGCGCAGTACATTGAATTAACAATCCAATGTAAAAGGGCATTGGGTTGTTAATACAATTACTGCGCTCACGACTCGTCGCTGTGCCAGCGCTGAGCTCAAGGCTGTTTTCTTAGAGAATAGCACCCCTGGTCTGATATAAGTGATTTAAAGCCTTTATATAAACTAATAAAGAGGTAAAGTTTGTTTATAAGAGGTAGATACTTAATCTCTGAAAGTAAGTAGGCCTCAATGACATATCACTTGTTATAAAATCCTCATACAATTATAATAACACCGAATTTTGCTTTGAGCACCTAGAGTTTATTTTCTTCCGGAATATCTCAATATTCCACACAGAACATTACTTCACTTACTAGGTATAAAATTGACCTATAGTACTCGTAGACAGTAACCACATGAATGTTGGGCTGTGAAAAAGAAGGATGAAAAAAGATTGCGTGTAGCGGCGATGAGAATGTTGAGACGGATGTGTGGTGTGACGAGAGTGGATAAAGTGAGAAATGAGTATAATATAGGAAGTTTGAAAGTGGCGCCAGTGACTGAAAAGTTGAAAGGTAATCGGTTGTTTTGGTATAGTCATGTGAAGAGGAGAGATGAAACGCATGTTACTAAAAGAGTTCTGAGTGAACATGTATATGGATGGAGAGGGAGAGGATGGCCGAAGAAAATATGGATGGATTGTGTGAGGAGTGATATGAAAGAAAAGGGAGTTAGTGATAGTTTGACGGGTGACAGGACAGAATGGAAGAAAAAAACGTGTTGCGCCGACCCCAAGTAATATGGAATAAGGGCAGAAAGAAGAAGCTTATTTACTACTTATGTCTTTCAGATATACAAACTAATATTCTACTTAGAACTACAGATTACCAACTGATGCTGTGATGCCAAATTAAAAGAATCAAGGAATACATAGTGCCTTGCAAGAAATGATAGCAAAACTTCTTAAAGCGTTGTTTTAATTTCAGGCGTTCAAATTATTTTGTCAAACCTTGCTAGTTAAGTAGTTATACAAAGACGATTTATATAAAAAAATATTATCATGGTGGTCTTTTATGGGTCGCCGGGCCCATAAGGAAGTTAGTATAAACACTAGCTCCCACATTTAGCCTGAACGTTATGTTCAGTTGTTCGAGTTGGGAATGGACACAAGAATTTAATATACGAGCTTTGCTTCAACTGGCCACAATTAAAAAAAAGTATTTTATTCCTAACAGTATAGTGTCAACGTCCTAGGTATCAAACCAATATCAATTTAAAAACAGGAAAAAATACTGGGCAAGTGCGAGTCGAACTCGCGCTCCGAAGGTTCCGTACAAACTTACATATTTATGTTAATAGTTAGCAGGAAGAAGAAGTCCAATTCATCAGTTTTTTTGTAACGTAACTACTTTGCTGCTTTCAGATTTATGTTCTATAATTCAGGATTCTGGGTCAACGGAAAGTACCCTATGAATTTTGATTTTCTTGAGAGAATCGAAATATCCGATATTTGCGACATAAGACAGCCGTAACATTTTTTTTTTTATACCTCCACGCTTTCTTAAGATAAACGGCTTAGATGACAGACATAATGGCTTGAGATGTTCTCAGGTCGACTGATTTTTTTTAAATAGTAAGTTTATTGCTTGACTGCGATCCCACCTGATGATAAGCGATTGGTGGTGAGCCTAGGCCGCACTAGTTTATTAAGAGCCTATTCACTCTAGTCTAGACCCAACTAATAATAGGACGCTACCCAAATAATAATAGGACGTGAAGACCGCAGCAGGCAAATTGTTCCAGTCCTTCGATGTATACCGTATAAACGACGAGGTGAAACGCTTAGTTCTGACCATAGAGGTTTTAAGAATGTACAGTGGGTCTCTCAACTACTCACCGTACATCAAGTTGTCCTATGATGGCAGTATCGTGAACAGAGTCCAAGCTACCGGTGGTCAGGGCTCATGAAAGAGGAACCTCCGGACAGTACGCGCCGTGTCCATGAGAACTGTCTTCTGAATCAAGCCCTTGATCCAACTGCCTAACGAGAGCCTCCTCAGATGTAGCCGAGAATCTACACTAGTATTATAAAAAGGTAAAGTTTGTTTTTTTGTTCAGTAGGAGGTAATCTCCAAAAGTACTAGTCCGATTGCTGGAATTATTTCACCGATAGAAAATTGCTTTATTCCTGAGTGACATAGGCTATATTTTATGTACGTGGTGAAGCCACAGGCAAAAGCAAGTTGTATATATAATTAATCATCATTTCAACCGAAAGACGTCCACTGTTGGACATAGGCCTCCCCCAAGCGTCGCCATAACGACCGGTTCTGTGCATCTCGTATCCATCGGATTCCCGCGACCCTCATCAGGTCTTTGAAACGCTGCGTCTTTCGTTACGTGGTCGCCATTCCAGAACCTTTCGTTCCCATCGACAATCTGTTCTGCGAGCAATCTGCCCTGCCCACTGTTGCTTAAGTTAAGCAATTCTTTGGACTATATCTGTAACCTTAGTTGTCCTGCGGATATCTTCCTTTCTGATGTGATCACGCAAGGAAACTCCGAGCATAGCCCTTCCAATTGTCCTTTGAGTAGCTTTAAGCCTTCTGATGAGGCCCATTGTAAGCGAGCTTGTTTCGGAAAATGTCATCACTGGCAACACGTACTGGAAGACGTTGCGCAGCTTCTCGATGATTGACCTCTTACTCGAAGTTAAAGTACCCAAATAAACCGTCTGTTTAAGATAAACATGCCATCTTGATATGAGTGGGTGCTGCATGGGGGTTTACCATGACTTTGGTTTTGTCCGTGTTCATTTTAAGTCCCACTTTTTTTAAAGCTCTACTGAGGTCACCGAGCATAAATTAGCACCGAGTTTAAATTTACGAAATTAAAACAATATCCGGGTATTTGCCACAATCGGGTAAAAAGGCCCTCGATTTTTTATTATTCAGAGCCATTGTACCTCCTCCTTCTTTTTTTGTAGTCGGTTAAAAAATAATGGTAGGTATTAGACTAAAACCTTATTCTTACACAAAAAATCTTTTTTTTTGCTTGAGACTTCATGAAATGTCTTTTTCCGCTCAGAGTGGAGTGAAAGAGGGTATCATACTTAAAAAGAAGGGGAAAAAAAAGATTAAATTAAAAAAAAATACTGACAAAAACCCACCCGCGTTTCTTCATGTACCTCTCCTTAACAAGGGCCACAGTAAGCGATATGTAGGGCAGTAAAAATTGAGCCAGTGTAAATATTGACTTTTGGCAAGTACGTATTAAGTATTTTAATACACTGGTTATTCTATGAAAGCAAAATAATATTTATCTGCATTTCGATTTCGGTAATTTAAAAAAACATAACAATAATAAAAAAAAATTGATTAGGTACCGGATTTCTCAAACAAGTGTAACGGAACGTAATGTGCGTTCAGAAACGAGTAACAGCTTGATAGCTATCAAAAGAAAACAGAAATGGATTCAAAGCATACTATTAAAACAATGGATATCAAATACTTGTCTTACTTAACCTAATGTAAAAATAAAAATAAATGGTAAATTGTCTTAAATGTTGACATATTTACTTTTATCGATTACAATTTTTGACAAGACGACGCATGACGCATCAGAGATGTGATGACGTAGTTTCTGAACGGACTCATGTCAATTTATCCACTTGCGTGTGCATACAAGTCGTGAATTTTACCAAATTAGCACAGTTTTCACAATAAACTTATCAAATCAAGCTACCATAAGTGATGGCTGGGAAGTTGAATAAATTCGAAACGCCCAGCTCTGCCAGCTCCGATAGGTAAAGCGAGTGTGTTACCCTTGTGTAATGTTTATTTAAACAGCTGGCTCATGTTTTAAAAAAAAAATGCGCTGTTGAAGAATCGTTTTTCAGTGTTGGCTTAGTCATCGTGCAGTCTACGAGGAGTTTTCGCGTGTCGTGTTTTTGTGCTAAACATAATACATCAAAATTCGTGGAAGCAACGTTGCATTATAACCTCTGCACGCATTGTGATATTTTTAGAAAATCATTTAGTTCATTGGCAGCTCGCTTCTCGCTGAATAATTGTGTCGTGGACACACGTGGTCGTCACTGAACGTGCCCAAGCACGCCGTCTAGCGCGACGACTCCGCGATCTCAAGATATGGAGACAGGTTCATTGATCTTCCCAAACCCGTAAGATATTCTGTCAATACGATGTTAGGTCGTCTGTGTGACTAGCCGCCGGCTTCTGTACTGTGACACACGCATTTTATGTTGTTTGTGCTTAGAATTGTTGTTATTATTATGTTGCTTTATCACAGAAGTGTTATCCTATCACATTCTGTGATCCACAGCTTTTTCTTTAGAGGTAGCACATCCACACATGACTGAGACATGTTTGTTGACTAATTTCAATCACACAAAAAATGTAAACACTGGCAATGGCCTTCACAATATGATAATCAAGTATGAATCAGTAAAATGTCAATTTTACAACAATTTTATTAGTTTTGGACTGATAAATCTAATCTGAAAGAAAATAAAGCTGATGGTATCTTGATTAGTAAACTATAAAAACACTATTTTGTTTTGCAAATTATTCAATTTCTCACATTAATGAATAACCTTGATCTAAAATTATATTATTGGTGGTTTGACTGGTATTGTTATCTAGATAAGTCTGACCTTTACTCAAATTAATACTTAACTATCTATTATCAAATGTCTTAAAACTATTTTTCTCAGATAAACTTTGCCTAAAAATTATTATTTACAAATAATGCATATAAAAAAATATCTCATTACATGTTTTACTGTTTTTCATATAAACAAATAAATTATGCACACAAACAGGTGTTTAAATGAAAGTTAACATTTGTTTTAATGATAGACTCCTCGGTAGGTATCAAATAACTTACCATAAATATGATTGTTTTAATAAAGACAAGCAAACAAACAAAGGTAAGTAAATAACAATTAATATAGCAATGTTAATTACGACCTGATAATAATGTAAATACCACAGCACATGAGAGAAGCAGAGATGCAACTTTACCTAGTATAAAACATAATGTCCTCCCAACTGTGTCTGTCTGTCTATTTGTGATTAACTCAATAACTACTGAATGGACTTTCATACACTTTTCACCAATAAACAGAAATTCATAAGGAAAGTCTAGGTTTATATACATAGAGTAAAGCAAAGGATCTCAAAGATTTTGAACACCTGTATGAAACACCTTTTGAATACTGCAAATAGAGACAGAATAGAAAGACAATGAGAGAGTGGACACCGGTGTTAGCTTGGGGTTTAATGAATTAACCTGCCTCCCGCTGATAACAGGTGTGAAGGTTTGCTACTTAGATGGGACTAGATGGCGTTGTGTGATAGTTGTGGAATATTATTATTATATTATATCAAAATAGTGTGCAAAATCATGTTTCAAGTAATTTATAAATGACAAGTAAATACTGATTGAAAGCAGTGATTAAAACAATAATATTATCAGTTTCAATTGAATTAAATATTATCAATGATTCATAATAAGATAGATGTTATCTTTTATTATATTATTTGTTTTATAATAATGATTGATAGTGTGCAGTGGCTGCACTCTGTGGCCTAATTATTATATAGACTCATGAAATAGCTGCTCAATTTAGTGTCTTCCAAGTATTGGTCAAGTAGGTTTAGTTTTTTTTTTAATGTACAATATTTTAAACGCAACACAACAAATAAAAATCTAAAAACAGCATCTAAATTAGTTATTAAATGAAGCAGCAGTTAGCATTCCATATAATGGTATTGAAGAAGAGTGAGAAGTTCTGGTCAGAACTCGACAAAAAAAAGTGTGTTAACTACCCAATTATTATGCTGTAATTGGCTGAATGAGTGATTTATTTATTTATTTATTTATTTATTCACTAAATCCACAGCTCTTTTACAAAAAATTTACTTAAAAATAAACTAATATTACAGCCAATTAAGGATTTACTATTTACTAACTAAACATTTATGCCTCAGAAACAAACAGAATAAAATGCTAGTACCATTCAAGCCTAGTAGTTGTGTGCTGTGTGAGTGGGTGTGTTGGAGTGAGTGTGAAGAGTTGATGTAGTGTATGAAATACTATTTTACTGTTATTAATGGCCATCATTCTTTTAAAAAATTATTATTGATTAATTCGTCGCATACAGACGTTACCAGCAGTCTCCTGAAAGTATGTTTTTTGGTATTAAATAAATCAAGATGAGAGAATTTCTTATTATAGTTCAACAGCTAATGTGAATCAGATGTTCATCACTTTGCATTTAATTTGTGACATATCAATAATTTCTTACCAGAAACCATGGGTAAACTTCTTCTTTTAATATGACAAATATTTCTTGTGAAATGACAGAATGATAATCCATATTGCTGTTTTTTGTAAGGTCAATCATCCAATGAATTCTCTCGCTCTAGGGTGTAGTAGGAGGGTTTGTCAGAATTTTACTGACTAAAGTCTTTCAGTTACCCTTTGTGTTCTATGATCACAGGTGTACTTTTATCCCCTTTGGAACCGTGTTACTGAAGTGAAGAATTTAAGATTAAAAGGTTATTTTGTTCGTATTTGCATCACTGTCTCTTCCTGTGCTGTGCTTCAAATATTAATAAACTGCTATAAATACTCTTCAACAGCATTGTTGTGATAACAATAATTGCATGCCCTGTATGAGAACATGATAGCATAGTATCTTTACAACAATGAATTGTTTTCATACAATTAGCATTTTGAAATACATATCTATACTCCAGTCACGTTAAGATTAGACATTAAAACATTCATTTTTTACTCTCTGTTCAAACAGGTGTAGGAATAATTATTATACCGATTTCGGATACGATTGCGGATATGAAAATAATTCGGATTACTTGACCCGGCGAACTTCGTACCGTCAAACGGTCAATGCATGTACTATGCGTTTCAAATGAGAATAGGATCGATTGCCATGTTGTGACGTCATGTGGTACTGTCATATCGAAGAAATTTTGTCAAAATTGAAGAACTGGATTCTGAATAAACTTTTTTCGTTCACAGTTCGTAAATAAATTACCTTTTTTGTAAATAAACCACCACTACTGTTCCTTCGTTGCCTTTCATACCGGGGCTGAGCTATCTTTCGAAACTAACACTGGCCCCAGTACTGCGCGCACTGTTCCCGCGCGCCTCAAGGAGTTGTCAGCAACAGTAGGGGCCTAGCTGGGTTGAAGCCTACCGGGGCCAGGGTTAGTTTCGAAAGACAGCTCGAGCCCCGGTATTAAGGCTTGAAGGAACGGGGTGGGTTAGTAAGAGTCTGACATTATCTCCCGCTCCACCCAAGAGCGGGGGTTGTCATTGATGATTTTTCCACCATAAAAAAAAACACTGGCCCCACCCACTGGCCACTGGCTTCGACCCAGCTGGGCCCCTGCCGTTGCTGACAACTCCTTGAGGCGCACGGAAACAGTGCGTGCCATCGACGACTTGGGCTCGGTCCGGACGGTTACCGGACGGTTGGACAGCGAGTTACCCATTGCTCGCCGTCCACAAGCCCGCGCCTACGGTGGCCGGAAATCGGGATCGGAATCCCGGCGCTGTGAGCGCCGTTGCCTGATACGGTCGGCCTCCTCCTTTGCTACTCCCTAATTTTCTGACGCGCTCGAGTATCGCGCAAAATCCGCATCTGGCCGCCCCTACTATCCACACCATCCCTGCTATCCAATACAATAGAATTTCTCTATAAAATCTATATTTTTCTCGATTATATTCTTCGTCACTATTAAATATAAAATGTTATAGACGTTTCTTTGATCTACAGACCAGCTGGTGCCGTTTCAAATGTTCAGAGAAAGTACATAATTAACTATCTAAGTATAAAACTCATGTACTTTATCCTTTAAATAAACACTTGTATGATCATTTCTGTGTATTTCAAGATAAGTCATTGTTACTGAGAAAAAGACAAATTTATGAATCGATTGTCTCACCAATCAAGTGGAACTTTTTGGAAGTAAGCCAGATATGAGATTTTCAGTGTCATTTAATTTTCCTTATTGCTGGAATAGGTGTATTTACGTACAGTAAAGATTTTTTTTTATTGATAGGCTTCCGGTTGACTACTATCTCATATCATTTAAAGGGGCGATGGAGCGCGCTTGCCTAGAAGTAAACTATTCCCTCTTGACTTAAAGATCCCCAAGTTGCAGCTATCGGGAAATACAGACTTCAGTAGGAAATTCCCTTAGCTGTACGTACCATCGAAGACACTTCCGCCTGACCACCGTTAAATTCATTTTTGCTTGTACTCGAAACAAAAACGTTTGGTTTGGCGCCGCACCGCAGGATCCAAGCGAGATTTTTTTTTATTGATCAGGCAAAAATAACCGCGATGGTACAATTAATAAACGTTTTGTGCGTATTTTAAACATGAATATAAGTTACCGTTCTACTTATAAGTGAGTGTATTCTTGTTTTGGTGCAAAGGTATTGTTTCCCCGGCACGCGTGAACGTAACTGACCTACACAAGTGGATCATGCGCTCGCGCACTCACCAAGTAACCTACATGCTATGTAAACAAGCACAACTTGAGATGTATAACGTTATTCACAAGTACGATCTTTCTTGACCGACATCAAAAGTCGTCGTCAGCTGGTGAAAAAAAAACATTATCAATTTTTTTTTTTAATTCGTTGTCTTTAAATAAGGCTAAATATTCGAGATGAGCTTTTTTTAAAACTTAGTTATTTGTATAATTTCTTTTTTATTTTACGTAAGTCCATTATGTGATGTTGTAGACGTGGACACACCTCTCGCTTATCAAATGTTATCACATAATTCCGGTGAAAGATAACACAGTTTACGTGGTTTTACCATCACACCGATAAGTTATCTGACGGATATCTCTGTGTTTGCACTAGTAGATAAATGTTTGTGTATCGTGCAATTCCATGGTTTGTTATGAAAGTATAAACGAACGTTGTTGAGTCTACGCCAGTTACATTTAGGTTGATTTTATGAAACATTTTAAAATTCTTTTAATTTTCATCAACAATTTTTGAATTGTGTAATTAATAATCCACACTGATTGATCACCAGTATAAGTCCGTACGATTTTGCGGCACGCTACGAAGAGATTATAAAATAACGAATTTTGATCCGAGAGTTTATAATCCCGCTAGTTATTTTATAATCTTGCAGCATTTACAATAATTTGTTGACATATCTAATGTACCTATGTAATAAAGAGGTATTGAAGGGGTCAAAAACATCGTGAGGAAACCGGCATGTCGTAGAACTAAAAAATTCGAAGACATTCACCAACCCGCAATGGGCCCGCGTGGTGGATTACGGCCCATTCATTCCCTCTCCTAGAGAGGAGGCTTGAGTCCCAACATTGGGAACATTATAAGATCTGCTATGCTATGAAGGGGTCATGGCAATGGGAAAAAATTGCTCAATGGAATAACAAAATTTTTTTCTACTAGGACTGTAATAATAACAATATCAATTGAAAACAAGAATATTCGATAAGTATTGCAGTCTTATCTCTTCAATATATGCAATTACCAAGTTATCTCGATTCTTTATCCTGTATTTAGTGTAGTGTAAAGTTCGCCGATATCAGTTAATCTGCATAAACAAACGTATCTCTCAGTCACTGAACTTTTCATGACAATCATTATCATTCGCATGGACTGTTTTTAAATATCGGAATGTGTGTTCTGCATCTAATTTCTCATTAACTTAATTCACTCCTGATTTAATTAAGATCTCCAACACAAAAGTGCGATGCGATACGACGCCACATCGCAGGAACTTGCGATGTGATTTTGCGCGGCAAACCATTGCATCGGCTCGGGTGACTAGACAATGTGCGATGCGAATCAATTCGCAAGTTCTTGCGATGCATCGCTCGAACTCGCAGTTTTTACGATGCAACGTCGCATCGCCGTTTTTTATTTGAGCCCTCACTACGCGACACCTGGCAATGAACACATCAATAAAAGCTTGCTATTGGATTTTAAACTCTCATCGTTAAGTCGAGAACTGTAAATCCAAGTAACATGTGTTTGCACTATAGTCGGGGTGGGGATACATCAATGTCATCTATTATGGCGCTGGCTAACGGGCGTAAAACGGTAGCAATATTGTTACCTTTGGCACACCTTGGGTCTGGGTCATGGTCAAGAAACTTAGGACTTGCTTCTTATCACAACTTTGTGTCATCGGACTGTACAAGCTAGGACTACACTTTAGGCATATAATATAATGGGGGGTTGATTGGGATGCCAATTTTAATATGGTTATACGTTGAATTTGTCAAAAAAAATTGTGTGTCCGGTTCCCGTGCATTTAATGTATTTATGAGCCAAAATTTTCGAAACTATTCAAGCTTCTGTATAGTTCTAACCTAAGCGCTAATAACTGAAGCCACCAATAACAGAAAGAAAGAAAGAACAGCTCATTTAGCACAAACTTATGCACAGAACACAACACCAAAACAAAAGACTCCCAATTTGAACAGTATTATTATATTTAGTGGGCCTAAATATAAACTGTTCAAATTGGGAGACTGCTGGCCAAAGGGCTCCTTCCATTTCTTTCATAGTTCCTGGCTCTGTGCCACTTCTTGCCAATTTCAATCTTAACATTATCCAATTCAAAGGTTTTCTCACGAGTATCAATTTTGCAGCGACACAGAACTGGCGCTGGAGCTGAGCGAGCAGGTGTTCCTGGATGATGATGAATACCCAGCAAGAGCGCCCGCCTCGCCCACCACCGTCCCCAACGTGAGGCCCTACAGGCCTCCTTCCACAGGTAACAGCAACCTTATTACTGCTACTATCTACATAGTATAAAGCAAATTCACTTTCTGTATCTTTCAAACTACACCACGGATTGCGAAAGAACGGGAAAAGTTTCACTAACATCGGTCCATTACTTTGCAAGAATAAGAACTTACCAGGTTGAATGAAACTGACGCGTAGAAACTTGAGGCGTAAATAGAATTTGACTACAGATAGAATAAAATTGACTCTGCATGAGCTATTTGTGACAGTCTCTGGTCGATGCGAAGATCCATAATCTAAGAGTCACTGGCCACAACCAGAAAATGCCGCCACCGGCATATTTCCTGTAGGTTTCATACATTTTATATGGACTCGGCGCACACAGTTGACGCTGGTGGCCGCCACACGCTACAAAACGCCGCTGCTGGCTTCTTGTGGCCCGCACTGCCGATACAAAACGCTGTCACACGTCATTCATGTATTTAAACCTTCTTTGACAGAGTTTAATATGCTAGCGCGCACATGGGTTAAAAAAAGTTCTGCTTCTAGCTTCTCGTCGCGGCGTTTGCGTTCTAGCTTGGCGTGGCACGTGAATCATGTACGGCGACACAAGTGCGCTTAGCTTTTACTGATTTCTAGATGAGTCGTAAACGAATTGTTTACGTACGTAATTCTTAAATGCATCGCCCGCCTGGCCTTGACTGCAACTGGTCTGTTTGCGTCATCACTTAACTGCACCAACCTAAATGCTATTTAAGAAGACAATCGCTTACGTAAAAGATAAATAATTTGTTGACATTCTTATTAATGGCACGATCTCGGATTGCTAAAGGTCATGTGACAAATTCAATAAGATATTCGAATCTGACCTAGATTGAAGAGATATTATTATGAAGAAGAAAATTTTTCAACGAAGCTTCTAGCAGAAGCTAGTTCAATTTATAAAAGTCATGTATGTCATGACTTTTATGACTTAAACGAAGCTTCTGCTAGAAACTTCGTTTGAGTTATCCCATGGAAATAAATCCCCGACATCTACTTTGTGCTAAATTCCATCCATCCGTTCAGTCGTTTGAACGTGTAGGAGTATCAAGCATACACACACTGTTTGAACAGTCCATACATATAAAAATGTATCCCTATCCCCTTGGTCACGTCATCACGCGTGAACTGCTTGCACGTTCTTCTCCATAGAGATCTACCCTTTAAACGCGCAATTCAGTTTTACTTTTTTTGACTGACCGACACATTTTAACAATTCAAAAATGATCTATTTGAAATAAACGTTTCTGATTTCTGAAAGGAAAATTCTCTTTCTGCAAAAAGCACCAACCGTGGCTTACCATCATTTTCCTGGAAAGGCTTGACATAGTCGGGAAAACTGGAAAGGTTAGCGAGGCAGATGATGCTTGAGATCTTTTGAATCATTTCAGCCCAGCCCACGTATTAACTATTAATCCATTCATCACTTGACGTTTACGACAAACCAGCGGATGATGAACAACAGCTGATTCACGTCTCATCTATAATTAGATCATTTTCTCTATGCTACTCGCGTAGAACGCGCCAATAACCTATGACGTCCGAGGGGTCAGTCGCCTGAACAGTTCGTTGAAAGAATAATGCTCTAGAAAAATAGTTTTGTTGTTTTTGTTTATGGTAGAGCTAAAGTCGTGACGTCGCTCGTGACCTTAGACTAGGGAGAGTCAATACATTTGGATCTTGGATAGTCACTGTTGATAGGTTTTGTTCTGCCCGCTGGCAGAACAAAAGCTAAGCCCGCGTTAAGGTAGAAAGTTATCTCAAAGAAACATACTCCCTTGACAAAAAGTATCCTATATGCTATTTCAGGACATTGTCGTCAATCCATGTGCCAAATGTCATCCAAATCCGTTCAGCCGTTTGCGCTTGAAAGAGTAAACAAACATACAAACTTTAGCCCTTATAATATTAGTGTGGATGGTGTGATCTAGAAATTTCAGTCCGGACTTTACTGCTTTAAATGCTTATAAAAAGGGAACGTATTGCAGTTAAACTGACTGAGGACAAACATATGACTGTGATAGATAGATATACTCTTTATTGTCATCATTTCAGTCGATATAAGTCCACTGCTGGACTTAGGCCTCCCCAAGTGTCACCACAACATCCTGTGCGTCTCGCAAACTTCTCTTTGTTGTAAACCAAGAAATTATAGTAAGAACCTAAAATGAATACGGTGTAACAATGGGCGGTCCTATCCCTAAAAATGAGGAATTTTTACAGACAGCCTTTGGATGAATTTGAAAGCGAAGAAGACAAAATATCCAGGTAGTTCGTGGTTCTATGACATTGCATAAAGGCCAAACTACACCTTACATTATATCAGCAAGAAATACTATCGTAATGATTACCTGCATTGCCTGCATGTAACAATATACCTGTCTTCATTTCAACATGGACAATCTCACGGCAAATAAAACATAATAATAAGAAAGTTTATAAATATCATGGCACATGTATGCAGTGACTTTTATAACAACTAAGGTCAAGTCAGGCATTGTTAGCGACACAGCTCAATATTAAACTCTATGTTTGTAACAGTAAAGTTTAATTTTGTTTGTAACTCCATCAGACGGTATTTTGATCTATTAGTTAGAACGTAAGTCGAGTCGATGTGAACTGTGCATGGTGTCAGACCACACATGACCTACAGACATGTGTTACAACCAGGGTTGTACGATGACAACAGCAGGGACCCAGCCGGGTCGAAGCCTACTGGGGCCAGGGTTATCCGAAAGGACGCTCGAGCCCCGGTATGAAGGCTAGAAGGAACGGGGTGGGTCTTTTAGTCAGTAAGAGTCTGACACTATCTCTCGCTCCGCCCAAGGGCGGGGGATGTCAATGCATGATTTTTCCCACCATAAAAAAAGGGTTGTACGATGATATGATTTCTTTTTCTCTTTATTTTTAGGGACTTCAATCTCAAAGAGAGTCAGCCCCATCGTAACCTAAAATAAGTTTACAGTTACAACTTAACTTAATAATCAACACAATTAATTTAATGTTTTTACCAAGGTTGAGCCGAAACATTACCATGTCAAATGTAATCTTAGCTGCATCACCTAGAGAATTAACCAGGATTAAAAAAAAAATCCTTTTACAATTTTGTCAGTAGCTATTATGGCTTTTAAGGCAATTTTTCTCAGGCTAGTGTACCTGGTTTTATATCGGAATTTCACGGATGTGAACCAAGGTGAGATCCTAATAATTGAATCTAAGATGGTAAAAGACTTTGTACTGAATTTATTGTTATTATTGATAAACTCGGATCACCTTTGACCATTATCTTATCTGATGGTAGTTTCTTGCACGTTCTTCTCCATAGAGATCTACGCTTCGGAACGTGCAATTTAGCTTCACTTTTCTTGGACGGACCGACATTTTTCTATTAAAAAGTGCCTGCAAATGGTCTATTTGAAATAAATGCTTTGACTTTGGTAAGCGATGTGTTCTACGATGGAACGCGCTTGTCTAGAAGTAGTCTATTGAGTTTAAGACAACGTTGGGGAGGCTGTAGAAGTTATCAGGAAACTCAGACTCCGGATATACGAATATTATACTTACCGGTTACGGATATGAAATTATTTCGGATAGTTTCGGTTAACTACGATTACGGATATAATATTTTTTTAAATTATAATAATGAAATACAAACAGCAAGATTAGACTTTTATGTGTAATCTAAATTATCATATGCTTGGCCGAGCAACGAAAACCTGTAGTAACCTTGCGTTTAGACTCCGCCTATAACCGAAACTTTTAGGGTGTATGTCAAAATGCAAAAAAAAAACGCGTCCCGTTCGCGTATTCCACGCATTACAATAAATACTTACATGAAATGGATATTTGTGGGGATTACGCATGCGGGATTAGCCCGCATGCAAAAAATTTCAAAATGCAAAAAAACGCGTCCAGCGCGCGTATTACACGCATTAAAAATCATTTCATAATTATTCATTTAATTAAATTGCATAATTAGGTCACCGGATTATTGCAATCTACCAAATTCCAATCACTGAGTCACTGCTTTATCCTTACATATTATAAAACAAAGTCCCCGTCCGCGTCTATCTGTCTATTCGCGATAAACTCAAAAACTACTGAATTGATTTTAATGCAGGAGTGATTTCTGAAGAGGTTTATCTGTTTAAAACCGTGAATTTAAATGATTTGGGTTGCTAGTTTGTAATAAATCTTACGAGATTATAAACTCTTACTATTGTGAACAAATCGTTTCAAATACTTTAAATACCATCCGATTTTGATCGTTTACATACATATCCGTGTGTTATCGAGAAGAAAGAGTTTACAATCTCTCGCGATTTATTATAAACTGACGGTGTTTGCAGTAAGCCACCCCGGGTTATTGCAAACGCACACTTCCTAATAAATATATGGGATGTTTTATAACAAAGTCATCAGTCGAAAAAAATAAAATTGACGTGTAAAAGTGTTTTTATAAAACCTACTTGTAAAATAAAGATCATTTATCATCCTATAAGGGTTCCGTTTTTTCTTTTGGGTTACGGAACCCTAAAAATATAATAGAACCGCGAACGTTAGGAAGGAAACTGACTTCACCACATATTACCTACAACATTTATCAATTTCATTAATTAATTTATCCATTATCACGTTTGCAATGTTTTTGAAGGAAACGCATTGAGCTGTTTCCATAACGTTTACAATGTTATCGTCTAGAACTAAAATATATTAGACCATATAACCGAAGTGTTAACACGTGTAAGTGTAAAATATAACAATTAACATAGATTCTCCAACTGATAAGTCATGAAATATTTAAAGTGTGAATATTCCAACTGAGCGTGTAGTCTTGGGCCCTCGGATATCGATTGGGCCCTAATTTTTATGAAAACTAAAATATCGGATATTTGAGAAAGAATCCATCCCCTTGATTAAAGAATAGAATATAATAAACTAACACTACAAAAGTACCAAAAAAAAACTAAAACAAAAATTAATAAAAAGCATACACACATACATCATTCACAGTAGTCGTTAAAAGTTACAAAATCATATTATGTGATTTTACTAAATAAATTGAATTAAAAAGATGGATTGATTACCTACATTAAAAATATAATAATGTAAATGTCAATATTAGTAACAAATAAAAAAAATATTGGAAAAGACAAAAGATCGAATAAGAAACAAATTAAAACCAATAAATTATAAATTAAAAAAGAGAATACAATTGTTGTGGTAAATTAATTGAAAGATCAATGATCTGTACTCAAGTCTTAAAAATCAAATAAAATAAAGAATGTCATGAATCAGCTATTATCAGTATACATTTTCCTTTTTAGACATACAGCCTTATTTTATAAAAACATGCTAATCATACACACGTTTTAGCTATTAGCGGGTTAAAAATTCAAATTCTCCATTATAATAAAAAATTAAGAACTGCTAATCAGTATTCAAACAAACGTGCTTAATTTTTTTATACACTAGTGACTTGCCAGGTGGCTAGCTTCGCACGGGTGTTAAAAATCTTTGACATTCTCGACTTTTTCTATTATAATAATGATATGAAGTGATATGAAAGAAAAAGGAGTTATGCATTGATCACACGTACCGAGTAAAAGGGCAAGACAGTAAAATGTTACTCGGCCGAGACAGTGATGTAAGCGGTTTGTACAGATAAATTGTAGGTCGAGTACTCGGCGCTGTGTTTACACGTACCGAGTACTCGGCCGAGAGTACTGTCTCGCCCGTTTACTCGGTACGTGTGATCAAGGCATTAGTGATAGCGTGACGAATGACAAGACAGAACAAGGGCAGGAAGATGATGAATAATCCCCCCGACCTTCAATCACGGTGGTCAATCTCAACCAAGTACCTACGCAGGAGATATTATGGTTCACAAGTGTGGGCGCAAACACAAGTGCAATCTCTGTTCCTTCAGTCTCGTAGTCCTATGGGACGGCAATTCGCCATGACCGGAGAGAGATCCAGCTCAGGACTAACGGCTTTACGTGCTTTCCCGTGCACGGGGGGTATCATCCACCATTTTACAAACTCAGGACAGCTACAGAGTAATTCATAAGGGAAAAAACACAATAACACTTTCTTTTTTTGCCTGACCTGGGATTTGAACCCGCACGCTTGCGACCATGAGAGCAACGAAGCAGTCTCACTATAATATGCATTAGGCACGCCACAATTACGTCATCTCTTTGAGGCGTGGCTGGAAAGACCTCACGGCGTCCTCACCTTCCGCATGACGCAGGTTCTCACCGAACATGGTAAGTTCGAGAGGTTCCTGCGCCGGATTCGTGCGGAATTGACGTCCGTGTGTCGCCACCAAAACCTTCAAATATAAAGAAAAGGATAATAAACAGTTATTATTGAAACCCTTAAAACTTTACTTTGATGTTCCACCTATCAACCCTAACATGAACATCTGTTACATAAACACAGTCCAACGATAGAGGAAAATTTATCTTTAAAACTCTTAAAAAGTCAACGACAATAGCAAAATGTAGCACAACGAACGAAGTTGTATGAGTGGCTGAACCTACTCGCAATTAAGACTGGCCACTAATTGGCCGCGATCCCATTATGACGTACCTACATAGAGAGACGACTAACTTGGCTACATATTATGATGGATAAAAAAACACGACCATATGTCATAATTAGGGTTGGCCTTTGCCAACCTCACCATTTACGACTGTTATTATAAACTACGTTTTTACTTAAGAAGTTGCCGTTTTATAAGATTGACATGAAATTATAAGTTCAAATAAACTTTATATTTATGGTACTTTTTCAAAATGAGTTATTCATTGGTCACATTACTTTTTTTATGTGTATATTTTACAGGCTAAACCAGATTTTAGGATGAATTAGTTTCGTTTAGGCTAAGGCAGGAGCGCAGCGGAGCTCCCGCCTTAGCTTTCGTGGTTATATTTTTATAACCATCCAGAAATAAGAACCCCGCAGAGCGGGGCTCAGCGCGTGTAGGGAGAACAGCTGGATTCAAGCTCAAAACAACCCTTCAGTCACATGGATGAACCAGTGACTATGTATTTTTGCTGAAATAGCAAGCTTATAACTTTGTGATTTTTCATGATACAGTTATAAAATTTTGTGCATATCGTCGACCGTAGGTTCAATTGAGGTAAGGGACAAAATACCCAAAATGAGTTAAGTATACAGTTTTGTTCAGAATTGTTCGCTCTATCGAATGGTGTATATGAAAAAATTCTAGCTCAAGAAAAATGTCCCTTACCCTAATGATTTTTGGATCCAAATTTCGAATCAGCCTCATAATAACAATGTATCTGAAAAACTATGCAATATAGGAACTTGAAATGATGTAATTATTGCCGCCAATCCACTTGAAATAAGGTAAGGGTCTTCCCAATCAACGAATTACCATTAAATTGAATCCTACTCAGAGGTCAATTTAATGTAAGGGACGAGACTACAAGATACTTGGTCAGTAAGGGACATTACTAACAAAATACGTTGTTATAAGGGACATCTATTTTCTTAAATAGCTAATTTATTTAAATAAATGTTACACGTGTAGATAGAGCACTAAAATACCTACAAGATTATGTATGAAATCAGACCCGAAAAAGGTTAATAAGAAAAAAAGTTATAGGCGATTTAGTCCGAAAAAAAACTTTGTCGGCCTCTCCTGAAAAATCGTATTTTGTCCCTTACCTCAATTGAACCTACGGTCGACGATATATAGATTATTTACATAAAAGTAGGTACTAGACACGTGTCTGAGGTTAGCTTGCATTGCTTAACGGTAATCGTACCTCGAAGCAGGTAAAGCCATTGGTTCAGAACCTGCTGATCTCTCTCCAGTCGTGTCGGATTGCCATCTCTTCGGCCTATGAGGGTAAAGGAACAGAGTGCACCTGTGTTTGTAGTTGTACACACGCTTGAACACTGTAATATTTCCTACCTACATGGCTAATCTCTTCCGAGATAGGCCAGTGTGATCGAAATTCGGCCGGTAGGATTATTATGGTAATCAAATCGGTTAATATATCTATTTTAAAAACTGGCCAAGTCGAAGGGTTTCGTACTACAACGTTAAAGCCAAGCATGTGTTTCCTGATGGCTACAGCTTGGGAATCTTTAAGTCAAGAATGAATAGCTTTCTTCTAAGTAAGCGCGTTCTATCGTCGACCGTATCGTCGCCTTCTGTCAGGTGAGATGGCGGTCAAAAAACATCAACAACAAAAAAAGACAAAATTGCTCCTAGTATGGGAACCCCGTTAATTTTATTAGTGGTTATTGCAGTGGCAATAGAAATACGTAATTTGTGAAAATGACAGAAAGACGGCCAACAGAGGCTTAGTAATAGGATCCGTTCCTTCGTTTATGGAATCTTAAAAACTTCAACAGACACCGGTTCTTCAACCAGTAGATCCTAACTATGTAATATTATAAATGTGAAAGTGTGGATAGGATGTTTGTTACTTAATCACGCAAAAACGGCTGAACGGATTTGGATGAAATTTGGCATGCATATAGATAGACTTTGACATGGAAAAGAACATAGGCTACCTTTTATCCCGATTCCTTAAGTACCTAATGCCACGCAGACGAAGCCACGGGCAAAAGCCAGTATTCAAATAAAACACATATATCTACAAATCCGTTCCTCCGGCTAGCATTTAACGTGTTCGTAAACAATCGCCGCGTGTTACGGACCAGTGTTATCACGCACGTTTTCCAGCACGCTGCGAAATACACGTGATTACTATACTCAGTGTTATTTGCGCAACACATTGTGTTAACACAGTAAACTTGTGCGAACTTCGACGAAGCTTAGACGTTTGAAAGGATTGAAGTTTTGTCTAGGAAGACAAAATAAAACTCGATTTCGGTAGACTTGTAGTATAATATTGAAATAATTGAAACGCGGCACTGACTGATACAACGCTCACTTTAACGTTTATTTTTCGACTGGCGGCGCGCGGCAGCCGCGCGCCGCTTGCGCCCGCGTCTCTCCCCTCTTCACCTCCTTCCGGCCCGTAGTGCTGCGCGTATATTGTAGTGCGGGGCGCGAACATCCTCCCGGGGTTTGAAAGAGCAGCTTTCAAGCATCTTCCTTGGCTGCAACATCCTTGGCTTCGTTTGTGTTGGGGAGACTGCACATCTTGTTTACAGCCCTTCGTACCGTGCCCTTGGAAGTGTAGACGTCGGCTACTCTGGTGACTCCATCCTTTCCAGGGTACAATTTGGTTACTCTGCCAAGCCTCCACTGTAGCGGGGGAAGGCCCTCCTCCTTGAGGATTACTAAATCGCCCACACGAAGCTCGAGTTGCGACGTTTTCCATTTCGTGCGTTGCTGAAGCTCCGCTACGAACTCCCGGCGCCATCTTTGCCAGAAGTCTTGTCTGATTTTCTCTATAAGCTGGTAACGATTTGGACTCTTCGTGTTGATAGGTGCCGTTGGTAATGATGTGAGAGGTCGCCCGACAAGAAAGTGCCCTGGGGTAAGTGGTGTAAGATCGGTAGGATCGGAAGAGAGTGGAGTCAGAGGACGGGAATTAAGTATGGCCTCGACTTGTGCTAATAACGTAGCAAGCTCCTCGAACGTTAAGGAAGCTTTACCGGCAGTGCGTTTTAAATGGAATTTAGCCGACTTGACTCCGGCTTCCCAGATACCTCCAAAGTGAGGCGAGTATGCTGGGCTGAACACGAATTTAATACCGTTGTCATTCGCGAAACTATCGGTACACTTACGATTGGACCTGAGCACTCTACACATTTCGTTGTTTGCACCCCTGAAATTAGTGCCATTATCACAATAGATGACACTAGGTTTGCCTCTTCTTGACACAAACCTTTTTAAAGATAATATAAATGCATCAGAGCTCAAACTGCTTACTAATTCTAAATGAATTGCCTTAGTCGAGAGACATACGAATAAACAAATATAACATTTTGAAGATTGACTTCCTCTGCCTTTGCGACTGGAAATAGTAAAAGGACCAGCAAAATCTACACCGCATGTATAGAAGGGGAACATTGAGTAAGTTCTTTCCGATGGTAAGTTACCCATTATCGGTTGAATAGTTTTCCCACGAAAGCGAATACAAAGTAAGCACTTCTTAGTTGTACTGCGAGCTAAATGTCTACCTCCTATGGCCCAAAATCGCTCTCTGATAGACGCTAGTAGGTGTTGCGGTCCGGCATGAAACAGACGTTCATGTTCTTGTCTAAATAATAACTGAGTGAACTGATGTTTTGCGTCTAAAATCATGGGATGCTTCTTATCATAACCAAATTCAGAATTTCGAAGTCTACCCCCAACTCTCAATATATTGCTGTCATCTATGAATGGATTTAACGACAGTAATTTAGACTTACGATTAAGAGTTTTCTTATCACTAATTATTTTAATTTCGTCAGAGTAACTATCTAACTGACTTAATCTAACTAAAGTTAGTAATGACTTATCTAATTCCTTTACATCTAATGGTCCATTAATTCTGCAATTTTTATTTATACAGTTATGTACAAAACGTTGTACATATGCGTAAATTCTAACAAGTTTATTAAAATCAGAATATTTCTCGAATTCAATTATTTTATTCACTATTGTGGCGTGACATTCAATGTTGCGTGGGATTTTGAGTTCTGGTAAACTGGGGATTTGTTGTTGTGTAGGCCAACAAGTAGGGTCATTAGCGAGGAACGAAGGCCCTGCCCACCAAAGGCTGGAAGCTTTTAACTGTTTGGGAGACACGCCTCTAGAACCCATGTCTGCGGGGTTTTGATCAGTTGATACATATCTAAAGTCGAATCCCGGCGTTAGTTGATTTATTTCGTTCACTCTATTACATACGAACACTTTAAGGTCCCTGGGTGGAGTTTGCACCCATCCCAACACAACCATCGAATCAGACCATAGAACCTTTCTAAATATATTACATTGTAAAGAATCTAATACCTTTGAACATAGACGAGCCCCTAAGAGAGCGCCACACAACTCCAGCCTCGGTATAGTGGTTGGATTCATTGGGGCGACTCGTGCTTTAGCACACAACAACCTCACTGTAACTTTTCCATTACAGTCTTCAGAGCGCAAGTAAACACATGCCGCGTAGGCTTGTTGTGAGGCGTCGACAAAACAATGTAGTTCTATAGTTTTAGGATTGTCACATAGAACCCAACGATCTATATTAATTTCAGATAAATATGAAAATTCCTTTAAGAGGTTAGACCAGTTCTTACAAAATTCAACTGGTACTGGGTCATCCCAGTCCAGTTTAGCAGACCATAATTGTTGTAATAAAATTTTAGGTACTATAATACATGGGCTTAATAGTCCTAAAGGATCGAATACCTTGGCAGTAGCAGAGATTACTGACCGTTTGGTTATTTGAGCAGAAGGCTGTAAATCTGTTGAAAATAGTAAGTTGTCAGACTTAGGACACCAAATGAGACCTAGTACGCTAGATTCCTTATTAAAGTCTAGACATTTTGATGTATCATCATCATTTTCAAATAAGTAAGGGCAATTTGTTCTGAATTTTCTTAAAGGCAAAAGTGCTGAATTAAGAGTGGCAACAACTTCACGGTAAATATATTTTAAACCATCTACAGTTTCGGAACCAGTATTTAAATCGTCTGCATAAAAATCATTTTCAATGACGCGTGCTATAGACTTATCTTCACATTCTTTTGCTAACTGTAGCAGACATCGAGTGCTAAGGAAAGGGGCAGAAGCGGTACCATATGTGACTGTGTTCAGCTGTAACACATCTATCGGCTTTGTTTCTTCATCGCGCCACAATATAAGTTGAAGATGGCGCTGTGGTTCCTTAATTTCAATCTGCCGAAACATCTTCTCGATATCTGCTGTGAGAACATATTTATGCTTACGAAAGCGAAGCAAAATTGAAATTAAATCACTTTGTATGACTGGACCGATCATCTGTATCTCATTAAGTGATTTTCCAGAACTGGTTTTACATGAGGCATTAAACACTACACGCAATTTAGTGGTTTCACTTTTTTCTCGTATTACTGCGTGATGGGGCATGTAGTATCCAAACTCAGGTTTACATTTTAATATAGATAAATGTCCTAAATTAGCATACTCATCTATGAACTCCTTGTATTTAGTTTTAAGGCTAGGATGCTTAACAAATTTTTTCTCTAGGTTTAAAAAACACCCCCTTGCTATAAAATAGGAATTTCCGAGAGCTCTATCAGGTGACTCCTTAAAAGGCATTGTCACAGCAAACCTACCATTTGGTAATCTAGAAAAATTTTCAATAAAATTGTTTTCACAAAGTTGCTCCTCTACAGAATATGTTTTAGTGACTGGAAGGTCATCAATTGACCAAAACTTTTCTAAAGACTCTTTTATTTCTTGTGTGAAATTGCAATAGATTTGTGAGGTTGGCTGTTGTGTATTTATGGGACCACTCACTAGCCACCCAAACTTGGACTCCTGTAAAACAGGATTTTTATTGCCTAACTTAATTAAATTAGAGCCTACTATGTCCCAGTAGACATCTGCCCCTAAGAGGATATCTACCTCAGAAGGGAAAAAGTAATTTGGATCAGCTAACTCAATGTTATTTGGCAATTTGAAATATTCAGTATTTATTAATGAATTTGGTAAAATTCCAGTTATTCTTGGAACAACTAAACACTTCACTTTAATTTCAAATGGATTACACCTAGATTTTATTTTTAAATTGCAACTTTGATTAATATTACAATTGGAATTATTAATGCCACAAACGTTAACTGACCCTCCCGGGTTAATCTCTAAAGCTAATTTTTCCTTTAAACTGTCAGTGATGAAGGATGATTGGCTCCCTGTGTCTAACAGGGCCCTGGCTGTGTAAATTTTCTTATCTTTCACAACCTGAACAAGTGATGTACTTAATAACACCTGGTCGCTGCTGGCCACAGACAGTGACACCGGTAAAGATGATGTTGATGCTTGTTCACCATTCTCTGTTGGTGTAATATGCACTAAAGTATTATGCTTTTTCTTGCATGTACGACACATCGCCTTTAATCTACACTGATACGCGTTATGACCACTTCTAAAACAATTTTTACATAATCGAAATTTATTGACCTCACCTAATCGATCATCCACTGACATGTTTTTAAATCTATCACATAAATAAAGAGGATGATCTTCCTTACATACAAGACAATTAGTATAAATTACTTTCTTATCTACAGCTACAACTAAACTTTTAGAATGTGTGTTGGTTTTTGGTTTGTGGTCAGTCACCTTGTCTGAGTAGCTATTATTAAAATATGCAGTCTCAAGTATATCAGCCCGGTTACGAAGAAAATCAAAGAAATCACTTAATAACACAAGTTCACTAAACTTGCTCTTATATTCCTGCCACTTTCTGTTAGTATGTAAATCTAACTTGGAGGAAATCATAAATATAATAAGAATATCCCACTTATTGGTAGGCAATCCTAATGTCTCAAGCGCTCTAAGATGTTTCATAACATGGTCAACAATGAACCTTAAAGATTTGTAGGATTCCCGCTTCAATGGCTCAATATTAAATAAAGCTGTTAAATGATTATTAACTAAAATATCCTTGTTTTCAAACCGTTGGCACAATAAATCCCAAGCAACCTTATAATTCTTAGCGCTAAACTCTATGGACTTAATGACTACAGCTGCACTTCCTTCCAGCGCAGACCTCAAGTAATGGAACTTATTGATGTGTGGAATTTCTAAGTTGCTATCTACTACAGACAGAAAAGTATCTTTAAATTCCAGCCACTTTAAGTAATTTCCATCAAAAGTAGGAAGTTTTATTGTAGGTAATTTTATTCCACTATGTTTATGAGAACAACTACTACTAGAATTCTGATTGTGATCACTTGTCACCTTTTCATTTCCACAAGAGTCTATTAATTCTAAACTGCTGGTGATTAAAACAATAAACTGGTTTTCTAACTGTTCTCTTTCTTTAATTTGCTCCTCAGAGTCGGAGTGTAAAATATCAATTTTATTTTGTATTTCTTCAAATTCAGTCATTAGTGACTGGATTTTGCTCACCTTTAGTTCTAATTCTTTATATTTTAATGATGGAATATCCTTCAAAACTCTGAATTCAGATAGATAATGCTCGAATCGCGTTAAGCGACCTTTGATGATCCCACGTTGTTTAATTAACGTCGATAATTCTAATTTAAGCTCTGATTCACTCATAATTATTTTGTGGTACTTACTTAAAACGCAAACAACGAAATAACATAAAATAATGTGCACTCAAACCGGTTTCGGAACGACGAGAAGCTCAGGTCCAATCGCAGGCGCTGGTGCCGGTGCTGAAGCTAACGTCGAGCAGACAGCTTGGCCGACACCTCGTCTCGTAGCGACGCACGCGATGAACCCGACGCCTCAGCCCAGCAAACACGTCACGTGGAGCCGTGGAGGGATCGCTGGAATAGTCGGCGAATAGATTGAAAAAGCGTTTCAAGCATTGAAATCTAGAAGGGTTACGTGCAACGTGCGTGTTTTACAGTTAGACTTACACCCACAAGCTAGAAAGCTTTACAGAGCTGACGCCATGAAAGCGTCACACGCACATGCTTAAACGTCAAGTACCTATTGAAATCTAGAAGGGTTACGTGCAACGTGCGTGTTTTACAGTTAGACTTACACCCACAAGCTAGAAAGCTTTAAAGAGCTGACGCCATGAAAGCGTCACACGCACATGCTTAAACGTCAAGTACCTATTCAGATAGGTAATGCAACACCCTTTTTAATTAAACAGCTGAGTCGAACGAAGCCTTGGTCGAAGCGTTGTGTATTAAAGATAGGTACGTGCACAGCCTGCCACCGGGAACTAGTTAGGAATATGTACCTAACGCTCGAGTCGCAAGCGTCCGTGATTCACTCATAATTATTTTGTGGTACTTACTTAAAACGCAAACAACGAAATAACATAAAATAATGTGCACTCAAACCGGTTTCGGAACGACGAGAAGCTCAGGTCCAATCGCAGGCGCTGGTGCCGGTGCTGAAGCTAACGTCGAGCAGACAGCTTGGCCGACACCTCGTCTCGTAGCGACGCACGCGATGAACCCGACGCCTCAGCCCAGCAAACACGTCACGTGGAGCCGTGGAGGGATCGCTGGAATAGTCGGCGAATAGATTGAAAAAGCGTTTCAAGCATTGAAATCTAGAAGGGTTACGTGCAACGTGCGTGTTTTACAGTTAGACTTACACCCACAAGCTAGAAAGCTTTACAGAGCTGACGCCATGAAAGCGTCACACGCACATGCTTAAACGTCAAGTACCTATTGAAATCTAGAAGGGTTACGTGCAACGTGCGTGTTTTACAGTTAGACTTACACCCACAAGCTAGAAAGCTTTAAAGAGCTGACGCCATGAAAGCGTCACACGCACATGCTTAAACGTCAAGTACCTATTCAGATAGGTAATGCAACACCCTTTTTAATTAAACAGCTGAGTCGAACGAAGCCTTGGTCGAAGCGTTGTGTATTAAAGATAGGTACGTGCACAGCCTGCCACCGGGAACTAGTTAGGAATATGTACCTAACGCTCGAGTCGCAAGCGTCCGTTACGCACAATCGGGCACACGATACTTATATATGAATATGAAGGATTTTAAAGGAACAGGCTTACTCTCCTGGGCTAGACCTCTGTGGCTCCAGTAGGCTCCCGAGCAGCTCAGATGTCCTAATGTCCTCTGCCTCGTGTGCGCTTCGGATTTGGTGTCTCACGTAATGGCGTCGCGCGCCGCGTCGTCCGTTTTGTAGTCCTGTCACGGTCGCCACTTTTGTCTAGGAAGACAAAATAAAACTCGATTTCGGTAGACTTGTAGTATAATATTGAAATAATTGAAACGCGGCACTGACTGATACAACGCTCACTTTAACGTTTATTTTTCGACTGGCGGCGCGCGGCAGCCGCGCGCCGCTTGCGCCCGCGTCTCTCCCCTCTTCACCTCCTTCCGGCCCGTAGTGCTGCGCGTATATTGTAGTGCGGGGCGCGAACAAGTTTAATAAATTAGTTGTTGTTGCTTGTTTTCAGGCTACGTTCCTTTTTTATTTATTTATTATAATCTTTATTGTTCACCAAATAAACAAAAATACAGGACAAACATTTGAAAAAATAAGTGCACAATGGGCGGTCTTATCGCACAGGGCGATCTCTTACAGACAACCTTTGGATGGACTGAGAGAAAGGAGATAGATTAAGGATTTTTTGTTAGGTAGGAAATCATCCAATGATTTCTAGATAGGTATAGACAGACATCCCATCCATACGCACAAAGCGTTTTGGGAACACATTTATTGTGCGTACAGCCAAGAAGTGGAATTCCCTGCCGGAGTCTGTGTTTCCTGATAGCTACAACTTAGAGGTCCTTAAGTCAAGTAACCTATTCAAGGTTACTTCTAGGCAAACGTGCTCCATCGTCGACCACATCATCGCTTACCATCAGGTGAGATGGTGGTCAAACGCGAGTCTATCCATAATAAAAAAAAAAATTGTCTAAAACTCACATTATGGTCCTTCTTCGCTTTGAGTTCCAGGACCCCGGGGTTCCCTTCGGAAAGGTTACGTTTCCTAAGGTCATTGCACTAGGGTAGCGCGCGAAACTCGATTTTGTTCGATGAAATCGAAAAATCGATTGTTTTTTTGTATTTTGCTGGTCGGTGTCAAATTTTTAGTTCATTTATAATCTAAATCGTAATCGTGATTAGTTATCGTTTTTACAAACAATCTTATTAGATACCTACCTAATTACTAATGAATAAAACCTTAGAAAAATGGATGGAGCTTTAAAGCAGTTAGGGTCACACGGCCACAACCAAAAAACGCCGTCACTGTGTGTTAAGGTCGAACTAAAGGCGGGTCTCTAATTGAATAATTTGACGTGTTAAACCAAGCTTAAAGTGCAAATTTTTACAGATTTTCAGACTAAAATAGACTGAAAAAGACACAACTTCCAATGCTTAAATCAGAAATCGGCATTTTGAGATTTGTAGAGTTTCAGAAATACTCAATTCAAAGAGACGTGTCATCGCTCAAATGTCTGAGGAGTAAATAATGATAATGCAATCTGATTTAATCTTAATATTGTTATGATTAAACATTGTTCGGATAATGGTCATCGATACCGTGAATATAACGATAAGCGATTGACGCAATGTTATGGATTCCAGCGATACAATGAGAAGTACTTATGTTATTGTTTCGGAAAAATGGCGAGAGGGCAAATCAAATTACTGAATAAAACATCAAGGTGTGCTGATGGGAAATTGTTTGGTCTCAAACGTGTAACCTGTACCCCTAGCCAAGTTGCTAATCTGCAATAGTTAACGCTAGTAGAAAGTTTCAAATGTACGGGAATGACGTCATCTCAACGCTCAGTCGCGTGGTCAGAACAAAAGATTCGGCGACGCGGCCAACTCGAAGCGTTCGACGCGAGCGAAACGGTTGTAACTTGGCTAGGGGGGCTGGGCTTATCTGCAATCAGTTATTAATAAAAGCAGATGTCTTGAAAGATTGGTACAGATGGAATGTGCCCCCAAGCGAGGACAACTACTCATACTTCGACGTTTTGGAAGTACTATGTCTTTCGTGGCAACTATTATAAGTGTGCACTGGAATTGCACGTTTCGCCTCCTATAGGACACGGTAGAGGTCTGCCCACGCAGAGCAAACTTCCATGCACGACCGTTTTGACACCCAAACGTTTCTTCCCGCCGAATCTAATACAAGATCCTCTTGAAACAACTGTCTTCAATTCGGTGAGGACTTACGTCTGACGGAAAGTATAGACGTCGTGTTACCTCTCTAGGCATTCCTCAAAGAGGAGACGTACTGCCGTGATTGGGGCATGCCCAGCGCTGGGTTACGACGGTCACTGTATCCACCGCCCTGACCACTTACCCTGGGGCTCGTGGCAAAATCTCTCGAGAGTCAAGAAGTAGTGAAATTTTTTCCGCACTTGCGTAAAATTGTACATACATATTATAATGTCATTCAATTGTCAGTATCGCTAAAGAAAAATTTCGCGTTCGCTGCACTCGCCTTTTATTTATTTATATTTTTATATATCTTTTATATATTATTTTATTTATTTATTGTACACCAAGATAATAAATTATACATTTGAGCCTTATATTTAGATCATACATTTGGCGGCCTTATTGCATTCCACGATCTCTTCCAGGCATTATCATTTGGTATGGAAAGAGATTGTCTGGACATAAAATGGGGTTGCACATGGTGCATTACAAAACAAGCTAAACAATTGGTGAAGAAAAAAAAAGCAAAGTACTATACTTAACACTAAAATACTTACATACTAAATAATTTTCGTCCAGTTGTGTTTTGTTCCGTCCCCCTCTTAAAACTTTCTATAGCTACGTGCTTGCCCGTTCCCATATAAGTTTCACGGCCTTTTCTCCACGCTCTATCCCATTACTCAACTCATAAACGTGACAATACGAACACAATGTGTAATTAAACTTTTAAATAATTGTAGTAACAAATCGATTTAATTGGTTCTTACAATCGTATGTTTACCAGACACGGCATGGATTATGAGGAAAATGTTGCTACTTCCATAAAACTAGTATTTAAGAATCGCGTTCATGGTGACACGTGCAATTAAAATTTAAGGTAACACTCTAAAATAAATTAATAAAATTATTATGTAGAAAAAAACTTCATTTGAATTTATAATTCGAGATCATTTAAAAACCCATTGGCATCAATTTAAGTTTTAAGTAACCATTAATATTTAAAAGGTTCTAAAAATAGATGGATATTACAATGCAATTTGAATTATATTTTATACGGTTTTTTTTTTTAAATTGATCACTATTTCGAATTCTGAGTTCAAATTATAAGTACTTTATGAGTCTGTAATTAATAGAAATGAATGATGAAAAATCTAATTTTGAATTTTATTTTGAACTGAATAGAGTTAGTTTTTCCAAAATGTGATAATTATTTCGGATTCTAAATTCAAATGTAAGTTTTTTTTTACTCAAAAAGAAGTAAAAAAAATCTTAATAGGCCTGTAATGTAATGAATAGGTTAGTAGGCAGCCTTTTGCCTCACCATAAAATAACAAAGTGCTTAATAAGCGAATAAATTCGCATTTGGCCAGCCGTCACGCATAATTCAGTTGATCAGGCTGTCGGGCGACATTGACCGGCCATAACAATAACCAAGTGATTAAAAGAATTAGTAGTTCTTTGACTGAAGGCAGGAAGACACAGGTCTTGACAGAACCGAGAATAGTGTTGTACTTACTAAAAATAAATATTGACGTGAAACTTTGTGTTTTAAGTGACAGTTTATGGTGGTTTGATAAATTGCTGAAAATGAAGTGTTGGTGGCAAAAATAAATATAACAATGTTTTTTTGGACAATTTAATAGCAACTGGACTAAGTTGGGTAAAGCAACAAAGCTGTAATTTAAAGATTCTGTTCTTTTTACAAGTAAGTGTACACGTTACTTATACACACCGTGTCTACATCTCCTTTTTCCAACTCTCCTTTTGTAGGTTTGTTGGTAGAGTTTTTTTTTTAGAGATTACCTTTACTTTGTGCATATTTTTCTGTTACTTTCTTATTGGCTTTACTTTAGGTAACCATAAATTGTTAAATAAATAAGTGTAAATACTGTGTTGTTATAATATGGATACTTATTCGAAAAATATTACTATAAGTAGTATTTAACCGTTCCTCAATTTATTCACACTTATGTTCCACCAAAATTACTAATTGCGCACTAAAATATGTATACTCTTGTGGGAGGTTTAAAAAAAAATCAAATATATTTAATATAATAATCACGAAGGGGATGGCGTCTGTGTGTGATCGCTTCGCTCGCTCACGAGAACCCGCCACCCCCTTTAACCTTACCTATCCGTGTGGGGGCCCCGAGGGCCAAGTCCCTCAATATGTCCTTGTACAAAGTTCATCATTATCTTATTTGGTGTACAATTAGTATTTTTAGTAGATTTTGATGCACAGTTAAAAATATTTTATTAGTAATTAGTACATTCTTTGACTGAGATGGTGGGTGGTGAAGGTACTGGACTGTTAAACATACCTACGTATAAAAATAACTTGCGGATCATTTATTTATTTTAATATTTTATCATAGGTTTCCAACTATGTTCAGAGAGGAAAAATACGATATTATTAATATTAAGGTAGGTATAATGAGTAGTGGGAACCTTGCTGGACAAATTACAACTAAGTAATAGAACCCAAATACCTAGGTCATGTTTCATATGCAATTTGAACCAATGCACGTGTGGTCCTATACAACATCGTATACTTATCGGCACGGATCTTGAGCGCTCGGCGTCAAAGTGGGGATCGCTTTGCACATTCCATACATTGGCGAGCCAATCGTCGTCGTTGTTAGATACATGCAGCAAGCGCAGGGAACGAATCAGGAGTGATGTCTATGAGACGATGGCGCGGCGAGCAAATCACTTGGGCGGAGCGGGAGATAGTGTCAGACTCTTACTGACTAAAAGACCCGCCCCGTTCCTTCTAGCCTTCATACCGGGGCTCGAGCGCCCTTTCGGATAACCCTGGCCCCAGTAGGCTTAGACACGGCTGGGTCGGCCGGCTGGTTGTTGCTGACAACTCCTTGAGGCGCGCGGGAACAGTGCGCGCCGTCGACGACTTGGGCTTGGTCCGGACTGTTACCGGATGGCCGGAAAGATAGCTCCATCCCTCTTTCTCACTCTCACGCTTGGCTTTGGGCCGAAAGGTTCTAAAGTGGCGACCGCGTTCCGGACGAGCCGGCCACAAAATAGATAGGTACAGAAGACAATCTCATGTATGTACTTCACTTTTGATACCTACGCTCGGTGGACGCGCACCAATGAGCGTTTGAGCCGGAACTGTTCGACGAGTGGGCAGAGACGCGACCGAGACATCGTGTGCGTGAGCGGTGTCTATGTGTGCGTTGCTCGAGCGTGCTTTGTATGTAGATTGTCTTCTGTACTTCTTCTCTATTTTTGTGACCCGTAGGCCTCTTGTAAGGTGGACCAAAGACCTGATAAGGGTCGCGGGAATCTGATCTATAAAAGACTGGCACCAAGACTTAAGAAGTAGGTAGTCTATAAACGTGTCATATCATTCAAGTCTAGGTTGTTTCCTGCCGTTCTGTGGTTTTCGGTGATAAAGCATTGTTTATAGAATTTTGCGTAGTTAGCTGGCGGTTTTCCTCCGATTCAGAACAATAAACCTTGTGTGTGAAACATTGTAACTTGGCTGTGTTGTGACTGTAATATAATTTTATTAGAGCATTTTTGAAGTTAGTAGCTAATAAATTAATATGTGTATGAAGTTTAATGTGTACAACAGTCATTATAAAAGATGTAGTGAGTTCTTTGGTGGCTTGACTGATAACCTGGGAATTAGATGTATGCGAGACACACAAAATCGGTCATTGTGGCGACATTTTGGGGAGGTCTGTGCCCAGCAGTGGACGTCTTTCGGCTGAAATGAATGAATGAATAAATTAAATTTGCTGGTGGTGCTTTCTGTGGAATTGTTAGTAGACACTAAACTATGTTCTACTGGGGCCAGGGTTATCCGAAAGGGAACTCGAGCCCCGGTATGAAGACTTGAAGGAACGGTGTGGGTTTTTTAGTCAGTAAGAGTCTAACTAGTCATAGTAAAACAGTACAAGATCAGTTTTTGAGAGTTCTTAAATTACTGTTTTTTTTTTTTTTTTTTTTTTTTTATCTGTTATAAACTAGTACTTGACTGCGATCCCGCCTGATGGTAAGCAGTGATGCAATCGTTGATGGTGAGGCGCACTAGTTTATTAAGAGCCTATTCACTCTAGCCTTGAAGACACCCAAATTATAATTAGACGGGAAGACCGCAGCAGGCAAACTGTTCCAATCCTTTGATGTACGCGGTATAAATGACCCGGCGAAACGCTTAGTCCGGACTGTAGGTGTTTCAACAACGTAAGGGTGGATACCTGCCGTGCGTCGGCTTGTCCGATGGTAGAATTGAGATGGCGGAATCAAGTCATGCAATTCCTGCGCACACTCTCCAAAATGCAATCTGTAAAAAACCGAAAGGCTGGCTACCCTACGCCTGTGCTCAAGGCTTTGAAGATTGGACTTGACTAAATCTGGATCACCAATCAGCCTCTTCGCACGCCTTTCCATCGAGTCCAAAGCTGCCAGGTGGCACTTTGCAGAACCAGCCCATATGTGGCTACAGTACTCCACACACGATCGGACCTGTGCTTTGTATAACACTAAAAGCTGTCCCGGTGTGAAGTACCGCCGGACTTTTGCAAGAACGCCTAGTTTCCTAGCAGCTACTTTGGCTTTGGACTCAATGAACCGCCCAAAATTGAGGTCGGAGGAAATTTCAATACCCAAGAGTTGAAGGCGGTCGGTACAATCCAATGATACATTCTGAAAAGTAGGAGCCGAGGTGAACGGGCTCCTTTTGGCGGTGAACAGACACGCCTGTGTTTTGGCGGCGTTGAATCCCACCAGATTGGTTTTGCCCCACTTGGTTTTGCCCCACTTGTTTCTGCTTATTATTATCTTTATTTAACCTTTCGAATATAAGACACAATAGAAAGACAATGAGAGAGTCAACGCTGGCGTTCGCTTTATATTTCAATATTACCATATAAAAATTTAAAGCCATTTTAAAATAAGTGAAACTAGCAACCTTCTTCGCACGAGTGTTAGAATCTTTGAAATTCTCGGTTTTTTTTTCTAGAAACCTTCATTCACGTAAATCACTGTGTCTATAGAAAACCGCATGAAAATCCATTCAGTAATTTTTGAGTTTGACGTAAACAGACAGACAAATGCTAGGGGGACTTTGTATTATAATTGGTATAAAAATAGGAGCTTACCGATATCAGGAATGGGGTCAAGATCAAAATCTGAGGCATTAATATCACAAAACAATATTCGGTGTGCCATTGAGTGCAATTGGACCGCACGAATCAGCAATACAAATACTTAGGGTTGCCACAACGACCTTACAGACCACTAGACGCCTCATGCTTGAACTAGCTCACCAACAACAACTAGTCGAGGTACGGGGGCGCGGGGTACTGCGTCCTGATTGGTCAAGACTATTTGGAAATTATACTGTGGCGACCTACATCAGATCTATAAGTCATATGTGTTGACAGACATGCGTCGCCTTCTATTAGACGTTTAGTAGCGTAAGGTCGTTGGGTTGCCGTCTTATACTATAAATATATAATATCCCACTATATTTTAGTCATTTGTACTTTATATTGTCCACACTAATATTATAAATGGGAAAGTGTATGTGTGTCTGTCCTTCTTTCACGGCAAAACGGTTCGACGAATTGACGTGATTTTTTTAGCGGAGACAGTTGAAGGGATGGAGTGTGACATAGGCTACTTTTTAACACGAGTGAAGCCGGGGGCAAAAGCTAGTAGACAAATAATCATCATCATCTCATCTTCCTGCCCTTGTCCCGTAACTATTTATTGTGGTCGGCGCAACACGTTTTATTCTTCCATTTTGTCCTGTCACTCGTCATGCTAACACTGACTCGAATAATATAATTAATCAGTGAAGTTCCAAAATAATATACAATCTCAATGTGTTATTTAAGCAGTTGTTGGCTGACCAAATAAATAAATATTCAACTCCTCGTTATCTATCCATCTTTTCTTTGAAAATCAATATGGACCCTTTTTGAGCACAGCACAATTAGAAGAGAGGAAGAAGCCTAAGTAGCAAGTCAATTTTTTTATTGATATAAACTAGTGCTTGACTGCCATCCCACCTGATAGTAAGCAGTGATGCAATCTCTGATGGTGAGGCGCACTAGTTTATTAATAAATGTAGTATGTTTAATACTATTTAGTTAGTTAGACGATTTATGTCCCACTGCTGAGCGAAGGCCTCCCTCTCCTACACACGTCTCATCTCATTTCGCCCAAAAAAAAAGTAGCAACCCTGACTGTAATTCAATGAGTGCCGTCACAACAGCACATATAATAGATATTAATAGTTGATACATACTTAACGTTAACCAGCCCCGTCGTGGGTAATTTATCTGTTTACTTTGTGTGTAAGTGATGTAACGCATGATACCATACTTTTTCATTTCATAAAACTCTGTGAACACTACCTTATTTCGCGCCATTTTGACATCCTAAAAAGCCGTTCGTACTGTTTTGCAGCTTATGTTGCAGCTTAAAGTGTATTATTTAATATCACAAGTATTTCTTATCTCTTGACCTGTCTTTAGTCTCGAAGGCTTATGATTTGATGGTCATTACGGTCCAAAAACACAACTACATCGGCCATTCCGCATTTAGTAGGCCCTCATCGGACATGGTAAGTTCGGGAGTTTCACCTGAATCAGGTGCAGGAAGCACCTGATTGAGGTGAAAGAGACGACTTTGTGTCATTATTGTGCGGACCGCACGGAGGACACGGTGGAGGTGTGCCCCGCTTCGCTCACGGGGGGCACACCTCCACCGTGTCCTCGAAGGCGTAACAAATGAATTCCAGAAAAAATATACACCATATCGGTCATCCACTTTAACTAATCCCCATTTCGCTTCTCCAGGTTCAAATATCCTAAAGTCACCGCGAGCTCGGCGCGTGCGCACCACATCAATGTCGCAGCCAAACAAACGCACCACAGCAGAGAGCATCCTCCATGCAGACAGACGGACCATATACACCGCTGGCCGGCCGCCCTGGTACAACTGTACTGGAGGTCAGGAGGTCGAGCCCTTCCTTATTGGTGAGTCTCTAAGACCTGTTTGAAAGTTCAAGGCATAACCTGGCAGATCCGTCCGAGTCCGTTTGGCTCTGCCCATGGTCCGGAGCGAAAGGGAATGAGAGGCCGTCGTCCTCTGCAAAGCAACTCTACAACTTCTGCAACTCTCAATTTCGGCTCATACATCGAGGCAAAGGCTCAACTGGCTGACAAAAAATTGGGGATCTTAGCGAAGGTGAGACGGTACTTCACGCCAGAACAACTGCTCAACCTTTATCAAGCACAAGTTCGATCGTGTATGGAGTACTGTTCTCATCTTTGGGATGGGCCTGCCAAATACCAACTTGATGCGCTGAAGTCGATTAAGAAGCGAGCCAAGAGAATCATCGGCAATGATGCAGAGTCTTGTCGAGAGTCGAAGCTTCAACACCTTGGGCATCAGCACCGAATTGTTAGCCTGTCGGTTTTTTATCGTTTATTCTTCTGTGAGTGTGCACTGGAATTGCACAATCAAATTACACCACGTCCGTTTCATCATCGGACCACAAGACGTACGGCGTTGCGCCACCGCTACATGGTAGACATCCCACCCATACGCACACACAGGCATTACTATAACATGTTAAAATGTCAGTTCTGCGAGCGAAGAAGATGAAGCTTTACATCCTATATAGCTCCATCAGATCGTCAAATGGATCGCGTCAAGAGTTCATGGTAAGACCTCTGATGTACTTCAACCCTAAATTAATCTTCACTCTCTGACCCTTTTTTTTATGGTGGGAAAAATCATGCATTGACATCCCCCGCCCTTGGGCGGAGCGGGAGATAGTGTCACACTCTTACTGACTAAAAGACCTACCCCGTTCCTTCTAGCCATCATACCGGGGCTCGAGTGCCCTTTCGGATAACCCTGGCCCCAGTAGGCTTCGACCCGGCTGGTTCCCTGCTGTTGCTGACAACTCCTTGAGGCGCGCGGGAACAGTGCGCGCCGTCGACGACTTGGGCTTGGTCCGGACAGTTACCGGACGGCCGGATAGCGAGCTACCCATTGCTCACTGTCCGCAAGCCCGCGTCTACGTTGGCTGGAAATCGGGATCAGAATCCCGGTGACGGCGGCGGCGATAACGCCGTTGCCTGATGCGTTCGGCCTCCTCCTTTGCGAGCATTACTGCTTCGCAGAAGTCGGCGACCGCCTGCCACTCCTCCTCGCTCCGGACCATGGCCTCGACCAAGGCCCGGCGCGAGAGGTCTCCGCCGCCGATCGCCCCCACGAGGGCATGGCGATGCTCCGCCCAAGCAGGGCACACCTCGACTGTGTGCTCCACCGTGTCCTCCGGGCGTTCCGCACAGTGGCGACACCCGGGCGTCACTTCCGCATGAATCTGGTGCAGGAATCTCCCGAACGAACCATGTCCGGTGAGTACCTGCGTCATGCGGAAGGTTCACTCTCTGACCCTGATCAAGCTGTTGCAATTGATCAAAAAAACGACTGCAACAATCAATGAAAAAACTAAATAAAAGATCCGCCAACTGATTAACAGCTAACTCTCGGAAGTCATTCGATTGAGAAACTAATTGTCCTGTTCTGTAGAATGTTATAAATAGCCAGGGATTTTTTTAGACTGAATATCATTGAATTTTTTGCACTCATAAAATATATTACAAGTCGCTGTGCACTAAACTGTGACCGTCTAGTTCAACAACTTGTGGTTAGCAACAGTGCTTATTATACTAAGTATTAAGGTTACAATTAGGGATGTTATTGAACTCCGTCACTGTAACGGAAACTACCGAATATCTGAAATAAAAAAATATCTGTGAGCATATCACTGCTTACCAGCATGTGGGATCGCAATCAAGTACTAGTAAATAAAAAAAAAAACTAGAAAAAAAACTGGCCAAGAGCGTGTCGGGCCACGCTCAGTGTAGGGTTCCGTAGTTTCCCGTCCGTCACAATAAGTGTTCCCACTTAGGAGTTTAAAGAAAGGCTATTTGTTACGTTGACATACTAAGTACGGAACTCTAATAAATAACCGGCTATTTGTAAATACAATTTGTAATTTATTTATAAGTTTGAATGTAGTGAAAAATCTGAAATAATTTTATATCCGAAACCGATATAATATTATTCCTTTATCCGTATCCAGATCCGAAATGTCATGTCCATAACATCACTAGCTGCAATGTGGTTTTGTTCGCAGGTATATGCGGCGCCAGCGCTTCGGGTAAGACCACGGTCGCCGCCAAAATCATAGAATCTCTCAACATACCATGGGTCACCATCGTCAGTATGGACTCCTTCTACAAAGTGAGTGCTCTTTATTGCTCTAGATATTATTTAAACTTTTTGTACAGTTTTGGTACATAAGCGGACTTAATGTACTTATGACTTAATAATAATAAAATGTCCGTGCTAATCCAGGATAGCACGGAAATTTGCTCTACCCATGTGCCAAATTTCGTCCAAAGCCGTTTAGCCGTTTGAGCGTGAAAAAGTAACAAAAATAAATATAAACTTTCGCCTATAAAAGATTTGTGTATATATATAAAAATCAATGCCACTTTTTGTTGTAATTTTATAACTCAAGAACGGGTTCACCTATCCAAATCAAATGTTTAGGCTTTGTTCGGACTATTTAGTAGATGGTTTATGTGAAGTTTGGTAGGGTAGAGTAGTGTAGAGTTGAGTAGGGTGGAGTAGAATAGGTAGGGTAGACTAGGATATAGTAGGGTGGAGTAGGGAAGAGAGGGACGCGCGGGCAAAAGCTAGTACAACATAATACTTACTTTACGCGTAACCTGAATATAGTTTGTTCAGAATCTGTAATTGAATGGATTCCAATAGTTTTTACACCATGTTATATTTTTTTCCGGCACGCCACGGCAGGTCATACCGGGTATTAGGTGCCATCGAACAGCTAGGTGTAAATGCAAAACAACCCCTGAGTCGCCTGGATGGCCCGGCGACCATGTATTTTTGCTGACATAACAAGCATAAAACTTTTTGATTTTTTATGACACCATTATGCAATTTTGTACATAGATTCTTTACATAAAAATACTAGATACGTGTAGATATACTAAAAATAACGTTGTATGTATCTGGCTGTAGTTTCCCACAGCTGGACCAACATTTATCTCCAGTTGTATCAACCAAGCTGTCGAAATAAAACCTGTTTAACATTTATAATAGTGTTTAATGATTTTTTTATAATATTATTTTAGTGCAACCATATGTAAAACATAGTACCTACTTATTATACTGATATCATTTGAGAAAAAATCACGTATTATGAACGGATGATGATAATACCCTTATCTAAGTACTACACTATGCAATATGTCATGCAATTTTGTAATCAAGAATTTATTCGACGCAGATATACTGATTGCTGATGAAATTGGATTTACCTAATTATGATGTTAGTCATCTTGTATTTATAGTATCTCAATCATTTATTTGTTAGACATGGTAGGTACACATTGAGAATCTTATAAGTAATTACATTCTTGCTGCTTGAGTATTGTTGCTATTTCGGTATGACAAAACACAGCAAGAATGTCTTGCTGTGTTTTGTCATACTGAAATACAAATGAAGTACTTATTCAACGCTAATTAAAATTCCAGAAATAAATACACACATTAACATTTTTGGAAAAAAATATCATCTTTCAGAATCTTGATTAAACATGCAAGGTTTCTATAGTTGTATTGTCTTTATTTTTTTTAATTTATTAGTGCATTATGAAGGCCCAAAGTTCACGCAAAATAGCAGATTTTCAACAAAAGGCCGCTTTAGTAGAATGGTAATATGAATCATTAGCTAATGATCTGTTAGGAATTCGAGAAATGATTTGCTTCTAGATGAATTGCTAATGTGGCCTTCTTAGGCCCGCTCTGGTTTAGTCTTACACATATTTATGATTTGGTAATTATAGAAACCTTGATAACATCTGTATTTCCGAAATATTTAAAGGCTTCATAATCACTTAAGAGAGGTTGTATGGAAATGTACCTTGGGAAGGTAGCTCTTAAGCTAAGATGCAGTCCAAACTAATATTATAAATGCGAAAGTAACTCTGTCTGTCTGTCTGTCTTTGCTTCACGCCTAAACTACTGAACCGATTTGTGTGAAATTTGGTACAGACATAGTTTGGAACTTGAGAAAGGACATAGGGTAGTTTTTATGGCAAAAAAAATAAATAAAAAATAAAATTTATTCCGGACATACAGCGCCATCTATTGGTCAAGAGTCGGCATCAATTTAGTACTGAAATTTCCGGAAGTCACTATTCCATGCGAACGAAGTCGCGGGCAAAAGCTAGTAAAAGAATAAATAAAAAAAAATAAAAAAAAATATAACAAATTGTCTACATTTCTTTTTGATTTCTCCTTTCGCAGGTCTGCTGAAGAAATTTCTTTGGAAATAAGCAGTACCTTTGTACTAATGTTTCTTATGTATTATCTTTTTCTATTATTTTTGTGTGTACATAATAAATAAATAAATAAATTGTATCCCTCAGGTACTAAACGAGAAACAGCACCACGCAGCCACCCGCAACGAGTACAACTTCGACCACCCGGACGCGTTCGACATCGAGCTGCTGATCTCCGTGCTGCAGCGGCTGCGCGAGGGCAAGAAGGTGGAGGTGCCCATCTACAACTACGTGACGCACTCGCGCGAGAACAGGACTGTGAGTATGTGTGCGTTGAATGTACACGAGGTGGGAGAGTGCGGGAATCGTTTTCTTGTATAAACAGTTTAGTGATCGCAGTTTACGTCTTCATTCCTACGTTAGGCACTTGATTTTTTTTTAAGCTATTGCATAGCTTCTATCGCGGGCCTTGAGCGTGGAGACCGAATCCAGAAATTCCGTAACGAAAATAACCTAACACCCCCCCACTCATTTGTTTTCTCAATAAAACAAATGATATAAGAAAACAAATGAGTGAACAATCAATCAAAATTCAATTCAATGTGTGAAAGTGTAACTTCAATTAATATTAAAGAAAAAAAAAACAAAGGAAAAAAATACTGCATAAATAAAATAAATAAATAATTATAATTGCAAAAGTTGATAAAAATGCTATGCAATAGCTTTACCGCGGCAGTCCCAGAGTGCCACACGTCTTTTTTTTAATAAATTTAATATAATAATAATAATATAATAATAATATTCCACAACTATCACACAACGCCGTCTAGTCCCAAGCTAAGCAGAGCTTGTGTTATGGGTACTAGACAACTGATAAACATACTTATATATTTCTAAATACATACATGTTATAGATAAATTACACCCAGACACAGAACAAATGATCGTGCTCATCACACAAAGATTTGTCCTGGGTGGGAATCGAACCCACGACCTCCGGCATAGCAGTCAGGGTCACTAACCACTAGACCAACAGGCCTGTCAAAATAATATTTATTTGTTAGAAATAAAAACCCCATAGTATTGAAGTAGGATAGATTTATTTTTGTTATCCTCCAACAAATAGAATATACACAACAGTCCGTAATCAACTATAGGGCAGTTGCCCGGATCAGACATAACACCCTCGGAGAATCAGAGGATCCTACCTTTTTAACGGAGGTTTGCGGGACTTTACTCTCTGTTTCGCATACCTCCAAAAGGCTAATAAGCTTTTATCCTACGGTCTGGTCTGAAAAATAAATTGTTCTTGCAAAACCCCTGACTACAAAATCACCCGCATCTCGTATAAAATAGTCACAGAAAGTTTTAAAGATGGGGACGAAAGGTTCTGAAGTTACAACCACGTACCGGAAAACGCAGCGTTGGAAAGCGTCCCACAATGTGAACCGATGACCTAGTAGAGTCGCGAAAATCTGATGAAAGCGAGACGCACAGGATCGGCCATTATGGCGACACTTAAGGGAGGCCTATGTCCAACAGTGGACGTCTTTCGGCTAAAATGATGATGATTTTTCAAAGTCCGCCTTGTCCACAGAAAACGATGTACGGTGCGAACGTGATCATCTTCGAGGGCATCCTGGCGTTCTACAACGCCGAGGTGACGAAGATGCTGGACATGAAGGTGTTCGTCGACACCGACGCCGACATACGGCTCGCCAGGAGACTTAGGAGGTAAACAACGCTGATATACGCCGGTACTTTGTAGACATCCCACCCTTGCGTACAGCTAAGGAGTGGAATTCCCTGCCAGAGTCTGTTTCCTGATAGCTATAACTTAGGGGCTTTAAATCAAGAGTCAACGGGTTACTTCTAGGCAAGCGTGCTCCATTCCATCGTCGGTCGGCCACATCGTTACATACCATCAGGTGAAATAGTGATCAAACGCGAACATATCAAAAAAAAAATAAAAATAAAAAAGAAATTAATGACAGACGCCCCGATTACCGAGTTTTTTTTTAATTATTGTTACTTCCCTGGAAAACATTAACCAAACTTTATTACTTTTTTTTAATATTCAGATTTATTCAATACTAGCTTGTGTAAACGGTTCCGCACGCGTGATAATAGAAAAGAGCCAACACAGTCGTATTTTTCTTTCTTTCTTCTTTGATAATTTTTTTCACTGATAATTTAGAACTTTTAAAATCGGTCCAGTAGTTTTTGAGTTTATTCATTACAAATTTAAAAAAAAATCTTTTTCTCTTTATAATATTAGTATACACTAGCTTCTGTCAGCGGCTTCGCCCGCATAAAATTAAAAAATATAATAGCCAGGGACATAGGCTGCAGTGGTAAAGTAGCATTCTAGTGGTGAAAGAATTTTTTAAATCAGTCCCGCAGCTTTTGAGTTTTGCAAAAAAAAAAAATCTTTTCTCTTTATAATATTAGAATAGAATAGATTTTACGATTTCTTGTTACATTCCAGAATGCGGAAGTGTAATTCTTAGTGAACCATTATTATGTAATTGTAAATGTTACAATATTTAATTACGGCTCGTTTGGCAGTTTGCCAAGGTCAGTAAGCTTTAATGATATGCTTTATGGAGGCAGGTGTTGCCAACTAATAATTTATTACAGCTGAAGTTTATCGACGTTATTGTAACTCGCTACACTACTGATAAAGTTATTCAAAGCGGTAGCAACATGTAATTAACTTTCCCAATCTAAAACGCTTAAATGTTTCGGTTAAAAGAAATGAACAATGATATTAAACGTGAACACGCTATATCTCCAAGAAAATAATGAGTAGCACGGAATAATTAAAACGCATTGTTGTTCGAAAGGTGTACGTAGCCAGGCTTAGAAAAATCTCGAAACATCCACAAAGTAGGTACCACTAGTAGTTAGGTATTAATCTACCGATAAGGGAAATGGTACTCTCCGCTATTAACAATAGAGTCGAAATTCGCATGAAAGTGACTCTTAGTACATCGTGCAATAAAAATGATTTATAGCCCTGCAAAGCGACGCTATTGTTCTGGATCGATCTTGAGATGTCTGTATCTAGAATTTTCTTCGCTCCGCATATAAATACGAGCCCCCAACCGGAAGCGAGTCAGTTGTAATTTCGACTGCGATGAAGAGCGAACTACCTAAGTGTGTGAAGTGATTTTATCTAACGACCTAAGCGATAGTGTAACGGTACTCTAGTGTTAATTGCGATTCGGATTATTGTTGACTGGACTAATTTGTTATTGTTTGTGTTGAATAAAGTTCTCTGTTAGTAAATCGGCATTTGATTACCCACGTACGTAACAATATTTACGATATATTAAGGTGAAATCGTATCCGACTTCGATTTTTTAAGAAAGAATATTCTTTTTTTTTTCGTAAAAAAAAAACTCGCACCGGTAAAATAGTTCCAGCAGCTGCGGGCTTAAAATTTACTTAAAATAATTACAATATCACTCCTTGAGTAGTGGCTGGAATGATCTCACGCTGTCCTCACCTTCAGCATGACGCAAGTTCTCACCGGACATGGTCAGTTCGGAAAGTTCCTGCACTGGATTCGTGCGGAAGTCACTACCTATACTTAAATCATTACATTTAAATCATTTGAATGACTCTTTCCATTTCCATCCCACAGAGACATAGTGCAACGCGGGCGTGACTTGGAAGGCGTCCTCAAACAGTACATGACGCACGTGAAGCCTGCCTACCAGAGCTACATCGCGCCCTGCATGGCACACGCCGACATCATCGTGCCGCGCGGAGGAGAGAACAAAGTGGCCATCCACCTCATAGTGCAACACGTGCACAAGCAACTGCAGCTGGTGAGTTACTGCAACACGACACTGTAACAGTTACATGACACGAGTTAAACCTGCCTACCAGGCCTTTGATTCTTTGAGACTTGGTTCGTATTGTGCCATGCAGGGCGTATATCATACCCTAAACAATGAATAAAGTATGTTACTGTAACACGACACATAGCACTTAAGTTACAGATGGTGTGAAGTAGTGATCACAGAGTTGCTATTACATAAAAACATTAAAGGGTCGACACTGCGTGAAGCGGTAGCCCTTGCGGTGCCATACTGCAGCGCTCCCGCCGCTGGTACCCGCGCCCCGCGCACATGCTGCTAACTCTCCACCACTACATGCACATTGTTAAAGTTGAACTAGCGACACTGCGCAGGTAATAATCCTCCGCAACGTGGACCTTAGCAAACCACGCACGCGTATAATTTCGCAACCCGTGCGAGCGCCCGCTTAACGCATCGTTGGCCCTAAGATATGAAGTAGAAACTGGTAGTGTGTATCTATTATTTTAAAGAAATCTTTAAAATACTAACTTTATATGTATTGTTACAGCGCGGCTTCAAAGTGCGTGAAAAGCTGGCGATTGGACACATCGGGCAGCCCGTGCCAGACTCACTCTACGTACTAAAAGAAACACCTCAAGTAAGTCGGCGTCAATTCTATTTGATTTACAAAATATTTTCTTAAATTCACAGTAAAAATCTTCATTTTGGTCCAACTGCCTAAGGAGAGATTCTTCAGATGTTGGTCGAGCCTCTTGGCCTCTTGGAAACCATTGGCCGTCACGACTATCGGCACAAAGATTTGGTATTCAGAAATAATGTTAATGCTGTTCTACTAAAGATGTTTGCATCGTTCTATAAGCTAAAACTATCTTCCAGGTACAAGGGCTCCACACATTCATCCGTAATAAGGACACTCCTCGCGACGAGTTCATCTTCTACTCCAAAAGGCTGATGCGGCTGGTCATAGAGTTCGCGCTATCTCTGCTGCCTTACTCCGACCACGTCGTGGACACGCCGCAGGGATTCGGTTATAAAGGTACGTTGTCACAAGAGACTTGCGGCTGTCATAAAGTTCCTTATGTCAAAACACTTTTAACGTTCAGATACTACAGAACGAATTGTTTTACAACTGGCCTATTTCTAGATCAAGACGTTAAAATCAAAATGATCTTTATTTGTATCATCTGAAGGTCGTAAATGCGACGTGGAGAAGATCTGCGGCGTGTCGATCCTGCGCGCCGGCGAGACCATGGAGCAAGCCGTGTGCGACATCTGCAAGGACATCCGCATCGGCAAGATACTCATCCAGACCAACCAACAGACTGACGAGCCCGAGGTAAGGCTTCAAGCAGACCACCCTGGAAACCAGCGCTGTGAGCTCATCGCATGATACGTGAGGCCGCAGCTTTATGCTGAGCGTCTGGCCGTTTGGCGCGGATGTGAAGCATATCTTCCCTAATTACTAACTACTAGCTTTTCCCGGCGGCATCGCCTGCGTACAACGCTAAATTTTAATCGTTTTAATCCCGTGGAGGGTCGATCCGGTACATGAAACACTATCGATTTGTAAAGATAAAATTAAAAAACGACAGCTGAGCGAATTCAATGACCTGTAGGTAGATTGTACGCAACGCCGACTATTACCTAAAGGTCATTGAACTCACTCAGCTGACATTTTCTTAAAGAAATTAATTTCGTACATGCGTAAATTGTTAAAAAAAAGGTAGTTTATTTTTTAATTTTATCTTTACAAATCGATAGTGTTTTATGTACCGGATCGACTCTCAACGACATTAAAACGATTAAAATTTAACGGTGTATAGCCAATGTCACTCAGGAATAAAGGAGCTTTCTATCAGTGCTAAAATTTTTGCAATCGGACCAGTACTTTCAGAGATTACCTCCTACAATCAAAAAAAAAAAACTTTACCTCTTTATTATATTAGTGTAGATGTTTGTTAGCTAGTTTTAAGGTAGCGTCATTTCGCGTAAATAAATAAATTCGGTCAAACCCTTTGAAGTTTATACACTGAAGTTTCAATACCAAACCAATACGATTTATTTAGGGTGGGATTTTAATTGAGCACAAGCATGGCAGTTGAGAGATTGTTATGCTCATTCAAATGTCTCGCCGATGGTGGCACGTGTTGTTGGGTAATTCGGATCCCTTCAAAATGGCTGAGCTGAGTGGAGCTGATAAGTGCGTCATTGTCGTGAACGGGCGCCGTCAGTTGAGACTGGTCATCTCTTAGCTGCCATGCTTATTATTATTATTATTAATTTTTATTACTTATCTTCATTGTGCGCACACAATAGAAGCAACAAGAAATATGTAACGAAGATTCATGTAACTCAATATGATTAAAAAGAGTGTCCATGGAGTTTCTTGCACATTCTTCTCCATAGAGATATACTCTTTGGAACGTGCAATTTAGCTTCAATTGTTTGACTGGCCGACATTTTGACAATTCAAAAGTACCTGTAATTAGTCTATTTGAAATAAACGTTTCTGATTTCTGAATTTTAAGCATTTTGAAACTCAGAGGATCATTTCATTTCCCAGCTATACTACCTCCGTCTCCCAAAAGACATCAAGGACTACCGCGTGATCCTGATGGACGCGACAGTGGCCACCGGTGCCGCCGCCATCATGGCCATCCGCGTGCTGCTGGACCACGACGTGCCCGAGCAGAACATCTCGCTCGTGTCGCTGCTCATGGCCGAGATCGGCGTGCACTCCATCGCCTACGCCTTCCCGCAGGTATGGATCTTGTACAAGCTTAAAGCGGTCTCTTCAGCAGAAATCTTCTTTAGAGTTCATAAACACGAACAGCTTGTTGCCAACGGTGGTGGTAACTACAACTGTCGACCTAAAGTGACACTTGAACACGACGGCACCGTCGACGCAACAACAGCTGCCCCCGACGTGTCGACTACTGCCACCGCCCCGTGTGGACGACAATTGTTGGCATGACATGACATGATGGTGACATGAGCAGCATGTTGTATGAGCTCTTAGGTCTACTATTACACAATATATCACAATGAGAACGTCAACTCCGTTCAGGTAATGACCAAGACCTACGACTGGCTAAAGTGATCGAAATATAACATCGCGTTACTGCTTCTCAATCTCTTCATTTAAATAATTAACTTAAAATTACACATTTATTCACAAAAAGCAGAGCTGGGCTGCTTGGAACGGAGAAGGGCAGTGAGAAGTGGCGTTTCCATTGATGTAGAGCTAGGCGGAGTGTAGTTCAGCTACTTTCCGCACGGCTCCGTTCAGTCTTGCTCGGAGATACGTATTCATTTGTTTTATTTGAAAGTCCGCTCAGATCCACTTACACTGTTTGCAATGATGCACAGTGGAGATTTCGAGAACTGTGATTGGTAAATTCACGGTCCGCTCTTCTCTATTCAGCCCAAAATATCGTTAACACTATCGACACGTTTATAACGTTCGGCGCTTCGATTGGCTCGTTCCAAGCTCTTTAATCAATTACAGAGGCAAACGTTTTGATCGTTTTAACATAAAAACAATTCGCACTCAGCTCAAAGCCCCGCGTCACTAGAAACTCACCCTTAACGGCAGATAAGTAACACATTAACGCAATTATTTCTGTGTCCCTAGGTAAAAATAGTAACATCAGCGTTAGATCCGGAGATCAACGAGAAGTTCTACGTACTGCCTGGCATCGGCAACTTCGGCGACCGTTACTTCGGCACCGAGCCCGCGGACGACGAGTGAGGTCGGGGCACGCGCTTGTATGTGGACTGCGCAGTGTCTTCGCTCTGGCCGTGGCTCCGACGTCGCGTGGGTAATGTGTGGCGTATACGCAAAAGCTACATTGCGTAGATCAAATTAAACGTCATTTTGACGTAATTATACGTCATTTTGACGCAATTGTACGTATTTTGACGTTAGCTAACGTCACTTTGACGCGGTAATAGTGTCGCATTTGTGAAGCGTGCACGTTGGATTGACGACGGATGCGAAGGCACATAGAGTTAATCGTCTGTGTAGATAAATGATGGCAGATAATCTTTAGTTTCAATTATGGAGTGTGGTACCATAACATTATTGGAGCTAGTTAAAGCACAAAAAGAAAAAAAAATGATAACATTAATGAATATTTTTCTTATTTATAAATATTCAGTAGGTTTGAAATTGAGTATACGAAATACTCCTTGTCTATTAAAATAGCTTTACCATTTATTGGTACCACTATAAACTCCTTTTTGCCCCACAAAAAAAAAAAATGTAGAAAAATGATTAAGCCACATTAAAGACGATTAACATCTCAGGCATAAAGGGCTGCTAGACACACACTCAATAATTTGTATAAAATCTAACAAAATTCGGCAAAAATAATACATGGAGTAGTGAACACATGGAGGTCGAGCATTCTCAATGTAAAAAAAAAACGGGGTAGAACATAATCTTCTGTGATTGGTTGATCATTGATCACGTGATACATCGTCATTTTGATTGGTCGCCGTGCACTTGAACTTGTGTGTGTACGTCTCCGATTGTGAAAATGGAGACCCATTCTCAATTTAAAGATTTACATAGCGCGGGACAACATAATCTTCTGTGATTGGATGAACGCTGGTATCACGTGATACATCGTCATTCTGATTAGTCGCTGTACAATTGAACTTGTCTATGCACATCTCCATTTGTGAACAACTCCATGGTGTACTTAAAAATAGTGAATGTTGTCGTGGACTGGTCCTGTATTTATTTAATAATCGTAATGTTTACGTAATCGTATATAAGTCGGCATCTTGCTATGGAAGTAGTGGCCATGTTTTTAGTACCTCGAGTGTATCCCGTCCAATACGTAGGAGTATAGCGAACACTGCCATATAACAATTTTTAGACTTTAAATACACGAAGGATTTTCATGCACGAAGAAAAAATTTCATTCGTAAATATATGCACTTGGGACGCTCTTTTCAATCGACAATTGGTCAGTACAATAAGGAGGTGTATTCACGCAATTAAAAAAAACAAATATTATTATCCAATTTAAAGCTCTTCAATAATAGTATGTATGTTAAAAACTAGTGTCAGACAGCGGCTTCGCTCGTGTGAATGTAAAATACATATAGTCCTGACACACGATTTTATACTTAGTGAAAAAGTAGAATTGTAGGAGTGAAAATTTTTATTTATTTTTAAATCGTTCCATTTATTTTCTGGTTGAGACAATTGACAAAAATTGGTACAAATCTTTTCTATTTATTATATTAGTTTAGATAACCTTAAAATAAAAGAGAATTGTAAAACTTAAAAAAGCTAAGCGTCGATACACGTAGTATTAAGATTGTTTTTTAATTCATTAAACCCCAAGTGAACGCCGGCGTTCGCGCACCTATTGTCTTTCAATTGTGTCTGTAATTATCACAATTGAAAGGTTAAAAGAGACAAGCGGTTGTCGATAAAAAGAACGTGCCACTAATGAACACACACGTATTATAGGACATGCCTACGTAAACGCACATGTACAATACGCACACTAACGGCCTGTTCACGGCTTCGGTCTAAACGGCGCGGCGAGCGGGGCAGCAGAGGAGCGGTTTCACTATGAGCAGTGGCGTGTTTCAAACATTTTCATAATGTTAATCTTACCGCCCGCCGCCCCGCACTTCGCTCACAGAGACAAGGTCGTGAATGGGTCGTAAGGGCTTATGCAGACCACAGACTTTTAGTGTGACGAACATTATCTGTGACGAACGACATGTGTAAAGTCTGCAGTCTTTTCATGATTACTATGGTATTTTGAATCGACAGTGTTCCCGACTGTCTGACACTTGGTCGCACTTCAAGTCTGTTGTCTGCGTGGTCCCTTACAGCGACATTCATATCATACGTATAATATAGTAGCGGTAGCTTCATACACGGAGGAACTAAAGACATAATGTTAGCGGCTGTATCACTATCTAGTCCATACTAACGTACAAGTAGATCTCCAGCGTAGTTTCGTAACTTAACGTAAAAATACGCTTTCTTGGACATGGGTTGGGGAAAGTTTTTTAACCACATGAAGTTAGAAAGGCGCCCTATCTAACTTCAATTTAGGGGGTTGTGAGAAGAGGGTGTAATGAGATATCACTCTATTATTTTTTCGTTGAGCCTATGACAATATTCAAAAAATTTAAAGATAATTTGTACTAAAATAATACACGTGGTTTTAGATAGAGGGGGGAAGTAAGTTTAAAACCTTACCATCAGGAATGAGGGGATTATAAAGTTGCTAAAAAACCTCGACTTCGGTATGGACAACCCTGTTAGACCAACATGATGTAATGATATCAGCAAAATGTCAGTGTCTGTAATTTTTTTCTCCTGGCAATCAAAGTTTCTACTGTCCCGATGATCAGAAGCATAGAATATCTGGCTACTGAATATGAGAAATGACATTCATTTTTGTCTTTTTTTTTTATTTGGGTTGTTTTATATGATAACTTTTGCTAGCGGTTCGGCTCCCGGCTACTTATTCTACCTAACTTTTTATTTATGTAGGTCCTTCCGTCAGCCTTAAGAAAGGCACAAAAAAAAATTGCCAAATTCGATCGAGCCATTTTCAAGTTTTGCGTGAATGTTGCTAATTCATTTTTATTTATATAGATATGCTGTTCCTGTATGTGTAAAGTTCTACAGAATATCATTAACAATATTTAGAGCATAGCGCGACCCATGTCCAACATAAAAAAAACGTAATTTAATATTTATTCAAAGCTACTAAACTAAACAGTCACGGCTAAGCCTCGCTAAACTAAAGTCACAAAATAACGCGAAGCCAAAGAATAGTTCCTAGATCGAACTAAAATGTAATGTAGGAAGCAATCAAATTGTCACTAATATGAACACTGGGGACACGCGACTGACTACAATTCTCTATCTCTTTTTATTCTCTCTCTCTGTTTTAATGATGTTAGCACTAGGCATTTTTAAAATACAATTCAGTCTCTATTATCTTCAAAAAAAATGACAGAACGGACGCGTAGTCATAAAGGGACCTAACTCAAAAAGAGTTATTTGAAAATGGAATCATAAGACATGTTTTAAGGTTCAATTTTCTAATACCATTTTTTTTTAGTTAGGTCTCTTTATGTTGAAGCGTTCAAGAAACAGATTGATTGTTTTAATTTGTTTATTACTGCATGGTGTATTTTCACCGGCTTCAGTATAATTCGTAATGTCAGTCGCATGCACCCAAGTCGTAGTATAATTTGTCAAAAATCACACTTCCATAGTAACTTGCCAATCGGCTGATATCTAGACTGTTATAACTAAATCGAATTATACAGTGACAGTGTTTACTAAAAGGGATTTATGCACATTTACTGATTACAAGCCCGAATTGCCTAACAAGGTGGGCATAGGGTTCTGTATCCATTAACGGGTCCTGATAGAATATTTGGGCCTGGTTATGCCAACTAACTTACCACAATAGTTTAGTGTGACTTCTTGATTATTAAGACTTTAGTGGCAGAGGACAGGGCACATTGCTCGCAGAACAAATGATCAATGAGGACGAAAGGTTCTGGAGGGGCTACAGCATACCGGAAGACGCAACGTTGCGATGGATGCGAGACGCACAGAACCGGTCGTAGTGGCGAAACGCGCCAGGAGGTCTATGTCCAACAGTGGACGTCTTTCGGCTGAAATGTTTTTGCTGGTCATAAAAACTATAGAGAGAATCCGTTCCGCGTTAGATTCGCCTCAGTGTGTACAGTTCTTTACATGCTTGGGGCTTACCGTAAATAATAGTAATATAGTTAGTTACTTAGCCCATTTACGTCCCACTGCTGGACGAAGGCCTCCCTCTCCCTTTTCCACACACGTCTGTCTTCGGCCATTGCGGGCCAGCCCCTCCGGTAGTTATTAAGCTCATCTCTCCACTTTCGCGTTGGTCTGCCGCGATGTTGCCTTGCTTTTAATGGGACCCAATCAGTGGCTCTTTTAGCCCACAGCTCATCCGACATGCGAAAAACATGTCCGGCCCAATCCCACTTTAGAGTGGCAGCTTTTAATGTTTGACGTGAATAAAAACTTTTTCTTTCTTTCTTCTTTACGGGTAACATCTTTAATGTTAGTTGTGGCGCGCAGCTCTGTGTTCCTTGTGCCCAACAGACCAGTCAAAATGTGTACAAGTTCCCCTTCCTAATAAACACTGTCAGATTTAATAAAAAAAAAAACTATTCTTGCTTTTAATTCAAATTGTAATAGCTTAAATATCATTGACATTTTAATGAATTCATCGATGTAATTTATTATTATTATTAAAATTCATATTTAATGTATAGATTGTCATAATCTGCTTTCTTATATGAAATGTTGTCCCATGAAACACAAATCGCCGCGCACATTTCGATTTTCTCAAATTATTATTTTTGTAAGTGTTCAGTTTATTGATCAATGTTTTAAGTTATTTAGTCATCATGCATTTGTGTCTTCATCATAGCAATCGTAGGAATTAAATCATAGCAGCATAATTATGTTTTCTCGCAATAACTTAGTCTTGTAAAAAATATTGATTAGTGAACTGATAAATTCGTCAATAACCCTTTAACTGCTTGCGTTGGATTTTTCCGACGAGAATTTTCGTGTGCTATACGCCAGAGTGTACAAACACTCGACGCTGGCGAATATTACACGAAAACTGGGTACAACTACCGGCACGAATTTTGAGCGCTCGGCGTCAGAGTGGGGATCGCTTTGCGCATTCCATACATTGAAGAGCCAGTCGTCGTCGTTGTTAGATACATGCAGCAAGGCAGAGAACGAATCACGAGTGACGTCTGTGACACGATGGCGCGGCGAGCCAACCACTGACACTCCCCGCCCCCGCGTCTCACTTTGCACAACTAAAGAGACCGAATATTTGACTTTTGCGCAACTTGTAGCCAGCGCTCAAGATCCGTTCCGGTAATTGTACTCCATTTCGTTTACCTCCACAATCCCTGTATGTGACAGAAGAGCTGCCGAGATGGAGTGTTTGGTCGAGGATGTGGGATCCTGAGTGTGGAAGACTGTTTGTAGGATATATCTGACGTAAGCAGTTAAATGGCTAATGAACTTTTTAATCGTCTTTTATATCAAACGCGAGGTTATTTTGCAATATATTTTTAAGGTGAATAAAAATGCGAAATATTTTAGTAGGAGTTTGTATGTACCTCGCGCCAACGTACTATGTAATGTATACGTAGAGCCAGGAGACTTTTTGTCTAGAATTTTTCAGACTAAGTTTCATTCCTAACTTATATTGTTATGTACTGCCATTTTCTTTCTTCAGTATTAAGATTTTTGCGGTTTTTCTATGAAATATTTATGAAAAACTATTTTATATGTATATATTAGAGGAATTGGCATTTTTTTTAGATAAAAGACCTCGCCACGTGAAATGAAAACAATCATGATATTACTTAGCGTTATTTTAATATTTATTTGACGGTATTCGTGTACTGTGCGTAGTTCTAAGTTTAGTTAATAATCTTGACACTTAATGAATGTGCTTAATTTTTTTTATATATTTTTGGTAACACCATGTTTCTAGTTTTTTTTAAGGTAAAGTATTGGTTGTTTTGCCTGAACGATCGAGTGTTATACTCGATTATTATTTATAGTTGTATTAAGAAACCTCCGAGTAAAATCTTGGATATAAAACAGTTGCTTTCGGCTTCTGGTAAATAAATATTCGACTCGAATTTAAACGCTTACAAGGGATAATATTTCCGAACACAAAATAATATGATATACCGAAGATATGCTTCCAAGCTTTGTGACTATTTGGACGACTAACCACTGTAAACAATATCCATAACATGTTTTGTGATAAATCAATGCCAATGTACAATTTAATCATACATTAAAAGTCCTTTTTAGTCAACTTTTACCCTAAATGTTGTTAGCGTTCAAATAGTCATAAAAAGTATCTCAAATTCAAATGTTTACACAATATACATAATTGCACAATCTTGTGTACAATATATACATAATTTATATCTAGCTGTGTATAGATGTAAGTTGCTGTGAAACGTGAAAAATACAAAAAATAAAATACAAGGAATAATCTGAAAATACGATGCAAATAATGAAATAAAACAGATTGAAATAATTTACTTATTGTTTTATTCAAATTTTTTTTGACGCTTTATTTTAACCGTAACTTCTCATACCAATTTCTCATTGTCAGTCGAATTTGTCATAAAAATGACAACTCATTTTGTTAACTCACATAAAATACATATATTATTTAAAGAAGGTAAAACAATTTCGATGAAACTTTCAAAATAAATAAATAACTAGAAATGAAGATAGGAATCAATCATATATGGTCGCAGGCGTCTAGATGTCTCTGGAACACCACGTCCAAGTGCTCGAACTTTGATGAAGGGACTTCGCCGTGAGGTTGGTTCTTTCTGTAAAATAAATAAGCTGCCTTACAATTTAAGTTTCCCAAATCAGCAGAGAGAGAAGAGAGCAGGGAAGTGGCAGTTTAGCTTCCGGTACGATGCAAAGGGGAACGTTTCTGCATTTTCCAGGTCAGCGTCAGGTCCTTCATTCATTCAGGTCAAATATAGCCCTAGCTACCAAACTAGACAACAGAATCACCACACGTGTGAGCTGGTCGCACCACCAAATTGGTTGCACAACTAAACGAGCACCAAGTGAGTGAGTATAGCGCTGTATACATTTTGTTAGTAGCGGCGACTGGTGCCGCCATGCTGTCTCGGTGAAATATAGCCCTAACATACGTACATGATCAGCGCCCGTTAGAAATAAGGCTTTACAGAGTTATAATAATTAAAATCATCACTACATCCCTCTCAGTTCAGCTACCTTTATTGGATGATTTTTTCATGAAGTAGTCATTTAATAGGGTTAGACGAACTGAGATGATTTTAATAAATATAATTCTGTAAATAAATACGTGTGAGTCCTAAATCATATATCAACAACTTGACACTGACCTGCAAAAAAAAAACAATATTTGAATTTCGCTGGAGCGAGAGCGAGAAAGAATGATTTTTTTAAGTGAATCTTAAAAAAAACATTCTCTGATCGTCGTTCTTTTACTTTGTTACGATATGCACATGCATACGGTGTGCACATCCTGAATACTGTGTCAAGATCTTTCAGGAAACTAGGATTTGTACTACGAAATAGCAAGGAATTTAAAAGACCAGCTACAAAAATAAGGCTCTTCAACACCTTGGTTCGTCCAATCCTAGAATACAGTTCTGTGGTTTGGAATCCGCATTACGAGGTCTACTCCAAGCGATTAGAGAGTGTTCAAAAACGGTTCCTTAACCATCTCTGTTACAATGATCAGTTAGCTAAATGATTTGTTAGCTACAAAATGTAGTAGTTACACGCCGACAGGCTGAAACATTATTATATAGACACGCTAACCAATCGTAGGAAGAAGCAGGACTGCATCATCCTCCACAAAATCTTTAGTGGTTTATCAACTATTCTTTTACTTAAAGATTTTCTAAACAAATCGATTCCTTAATATTTTTATGTGTCAGTTAATGAAACAAAAGCAATTGCTGCGAGGGTCTTTTGTGAATAAGTTTGTAAACGAGATGTCTTACTTATAATATTCTTCACATTCCTCCATCGAGATGTCGCTGTTGATGATTCTGGAGCCAAGCCCGCTGTAGTACGATGAATAACGTTGCTGCAAATCAAATAATGATAGTCAAATCATCTGTCGTAACAATACACACGTTTCTGGTAGTTTAACCTTTCAACGCCAGTCTGAAATATGTGACAAATCAATTTCGAGCCCGTGACGCTACAGTAACTAAAGATACGAGTTGGTTTTTCGGGACTCAACATTTTTGGGTCGTAACTAGTTTTAGCCGCTATGATAAAAGCTACACCAAGTTCTAACGGAAGATAAGTAGGATACATTTAAGTTTAACCGCACGTAGCCGGCTACACCTAGCTACAGCCGGCCAAATCTAGGTGTAGCCGCACGTCGGCTGCTCATCAGATTTTCATACAAAAATTTAAAAAAATAATTGAACGTTCTAAATATTACGAAGTCTATGCGCAGCAAGCGATAATACAATAGCGGAGGAGAGCAGGATTATACAGACGTACATAGGTAGACATAGCAAACTACAGAGTTGAAACGGGTAGATAGAATAATGAAATCTTGAAGGTTTTGTTTTTCATGAATGAATTATGTTTTGTAAAAAGTCATAGAACAAAAGTTGTTGTTTATGATGTTAGTAATACAGTCCTGCAGGGTTGTTAGTGTTTTACAAGTAACCCTGTATAGATAGAAGATGGACCTCCACCACGCGACACAATTCAGGCGTCACTCACGTGTGCGTCTAATGTACAGTTGCCATCACGGATCTTGAGCGCTCGGCGTCAGAGTGGGCATCGCTGCGCGCATTCCATACATTGGCGAGCCAATCGTCTTCGTTGTTAGATACATGCAGCAACGCAGGGAACGAATCAGGAATGACGTCTAAGACGCGATGGCGCGGCGAGCTAATATCTGACACTCCCCGCCCCCGCGTCTGGCTTCGCACCACACTACCAATATTTGACTTCTGCGCAACCGCTCAAGATCCGTGATGGTAACTGTAGTTCCCGCTTCAAATAAATGATTTCCGTCTCACCTGCAAATGCTTGGACAGTATCTGTTCAGCGCTGACGGTGCACGCGACTCTCAGCGCGCGCGCGCACGCGTCCATGTATTTCACGTAGAGCGTGGTGACGTCACGCAGCTCGCTGTCCCGCCGCGGGGACAGCGACAGGTTTATACCGCCAGGTGGCGTTGTGCCCTAATGACAATCAAAATATCATTATGGTATGTTTAATATACACCCCTATTTTTTTATTAGTACAAAAAAATTAAGGCTTTATCCTTACCCGTTACTGATCATATAAATTTGTGAAGTCAAAAGTAAAAAACAAATTAAGTCCCAAAATTGTCCACGAAAATTTGCTTTATTTGGTAAATTCATAATTGAATCAATCATTTTAACATTCTTGAAAATGGTTCTTTTGTTGTCCGAAATAAACAATTTATTATTATTATAACAATTCAGTGCACTAGCTTCTGACGTTTTATAAGTGCCCATGTAGGCCTATGTGAAATAAAATATTTTTGATTTGATTTGATTGAAAATACTACGCACAGCTGTTTTTCCGTTTTGATCGCCATTTATTTAATCAAAAGCCTGTACATACAATATTTCAATTATTTAATTCCATAACTTTGCTGTTTGTGAATATTATTTATTGAGACTATAATTATTATCTTCATAGTCCTTGGACTATTCCTGAATATTAGGGGTTTCACTACGCGGTTACAGAATGAGAGATAGACAGCTATAAACTTGTATAAACCTTTATTTTGGCACCAAAAAACTTGTCTCAAACCCTACTTATCGTAGAGTGTCCACGACTACAGATATACCGAGGTCAAAAAGCAACTTTTTAATGACTTGGCTTCCGCACTTTATACTTTGAAAAACAGCTGCTTAATACCTGGTCCACGATACACTTCATCATCAGCGTAAGTGTTCTGCTGTCGTAATGATCCCAGTCATTTGTCACCGTCACACCGCCAAGCATATTGTATCTGAAAGTTATGATTCTCGATCATAATGACACACAGTACACACACACATGATTGGGTTTGCGGACGGCGAGCATTGGGTAGCCCGCCGTCCCGTAATCGAGCCCAGGTCGTCGATGGCGCGTAGTGTTCCACGCGCGCCCCAAAAAGACGTTAGCAAAACCACAGAATACTAGGCAACCATGGAATATAGGAGTGAATTTTAGTCAGTAAAAGTCTGACACACCCTCTCGCACCGCCCAAGAGCGAGAGATCTCATTAGACTATTTTCCACCTATAAAAACACATAATTTTATCCATAATACTTATATAGGTTATTTGCTGAAGGTAAGGCGAGTTACATCAACACCAAAGGTTACAAGTATTACCCAATATTTTTCAACAAATATTTTCTCAAAAGCAGTCCTGAGTCGTCTCGATTTGGTATCGGTAAGTGGTAACGATCTCGCCTTCTATAACTCTCCACTTCAGAACTATAAATTATATGTATATAACTTACACGTTAGCCATATACATATGATGGCCAGGAGTCACAGAAACCTTATAATATCGATCCAAATTATAATTCTTCAGCAAATACAAACAACTGGTAATATCCCACATATACGTATGTACCAAATCCCTCTCCCTTCGCTCATGGTGTTGCCAGCCTCCATAAAAGCTTCTATTTTGGTAGTAATTATTATTATATGGCATTATTAGTAGCTGGCATCTGTAGTTTAGTCTGTCTTTATATTCAGCAGTTAGCTTTAGTAGTTTAGCGAATAATTTGATTTCTCGAGCAACGTCTGTTTGGAAGGGAGTGTGGTAACCCTCTCGGTACGGCCAGATGAGGAAGCATTCTGCGTTCAAGCGTTGTGACACTTCTAGACAGCGTTTTATTTGTGTGGCGGCTTGAATGAATGTGGCTGCGTCGTTGCTTGTGAAAGCACCCGATACGTATCTGAAAAATGCATGTTTTATTGTTACGGTTCCTCATAAAACTAACCAATTTTTTAAATACTGTAAGTGTAAACGATATAATTATGTTACACTTTTTCAAGCTATATTTTAATCGCACATGAAATGTTAGGAATTTGAACAAAGAGCGTTTTTATATTGAAGATGAAATAATTATGGTGCAGAGGAAACTAAACTTTATATGTATGCATTAAAGTTACCAACTTATCTAAACTTACTAAGGTCTAACCGCACCTCACTAGTATGCGTGCACATAGATCAGAGCTTCCGCTGGCACAAACAAATTGAAACGGTCACAAATCGTACCCGCAGGCTTATATTTATATTTAAAAGACTTCGGCAGTCGGCTAACAATAAAACCCTCAAGATGGTGTACTTAGCACTATGCCAATCCCTACTATGCTACTGTGTGACGGTATGGGGCGGAGCCCCGAAAACTACAATCCTACAGCTAGAGGTTGCACAGCGTGCTGTACTTAAGGTGTTATCTAAAAGACCCTATAGGTACCCTACAGCTCAACTTTACGCCGATTGTGGGGTGCTGACGGTGAGGCAACTTTATGTTCTCCAGACCATAGCCCGCAAACATAAGTCTCGTCCACCGCAGAAGCCCCAGGGCAGAATAAAGTACACAATTTTCAGGTCGGATCGGACCAGAACTCAGTTTGCCCGTAATAACTTCTTCTTTCTCAGTGTAAGAATATACAACAAAGTAAATAAAGAATTGGACATATTCCACCTTAGCAGATTAAACTGTAGAAAGAAGGTAAAGGTATGGCTTGCTTCTCTTACCTACCAGGAAACTGAAGATTTGCTGATTGGCATGGCTCAGTGAATTTCTTTTGCAATCACATACACAGTCTAAATCACCCCCACTCTTTACTTAAACTTATCTCTCATAAACACACACTTACACTTCACGCTTATCTACACTTATATTACATTGGGTGAGAACTCACATAACGGCAAGTGCGCAATCTTTATGTTCAGATATTCAATTATTTCTGTGATTTGATTATTAACAATATTAGTATTCATTCATATATTAGTTCATATTTAATATTATTTTATTTGTAATTTAATTTATTTCAAATTTTAATTTTCAATTGTAATGCAATTTAATTTATTTCAATTTTATTTTTCAATTGCAATTGTAATTTAACTCATTTTTTATTACAATGTAATTGAATTTAAATTCAATTCAATTTATTTTAATTCAACTAGATTCAAAACTTTAAATGTAAGCTGCATTTTGTGAATAGTCAGTGAGGAACGCTGACACCTGAGATACAGGATTTATGTCCTAGTTTAGGTGTCAGAAGGCACACGGTTTACTGCATGCTCTATCACATAGCCTAATCACGGAAAAGGATTATGTCAATATAGCAATTGTATATTTCGCTCCTTCTGTATTAGGATTATGTATGAATAAATTATTATTATTATTATTATGTATCAAATGTACCTACTACGAAAACTACCCTTACTGGCAAAGGGCCACTTTAAGGGTAACTTTAATGCATGCACATAAAGTTTAGTTTCCTCTGCAACTTAATTATTTCATCTTCATTATTACTTGGAATTAATCTTTGTATGGTCTACAGATGTTCCAGATCTGGGAGTCTTACGTACATGTGTGAATTTACACGCTTGTGAACGCACCCACGATACAGTAGTAATTTAAATAAAAAAAAACTTCATTGGCACTTGTTACTCTAAAATTAATTTCGACCCTTTGTTTTTTTTTTTGTAATGTCGAATTCTGTAAAAAAAAAAATTACAGCATGCTACAATCTTAAGACTAACACTTTACCTGGGGTGTGAATGCAGATCAGGTGCCAGCCACAGCAGCTTGACATGGTACCTCTGCATCAGCTCCTGTATGTACTCGGTGACATCTTCCCAATGGGCCTTGTTCTCCTCCCAGCTGTCGGTGTGAGGCACCAGGTCGGAGTCGAAGGCGGTCCAGTACTTGACGCCCAGTTTGGTGCAAAGGTCGAAGAGTGCCTTGATGTGACGCTTGTGATTGTCCAGGGAGTCGGTGTTGTCATCCCAGGAGCGGCAGTGGGTGGGGCGGCCGTGTGAGTCCGAACCTGAGGAGAGGGTTGCTTCTTATAGTGCTGATTTTCCAGGAGAAGAACAGTTTGGCACAGTTATCGGTCCATACAAAATAGCATAGTCGTCCATATAATATTCCCATTGGAACTCAGGCCTCTTCTCTAGGAGAGGGAATGGGCCGTTATCCAACACGCGGACCCAGTGCGTGTTGGTGGATGGCACATGTCTTTAAAAAGATAAGAGAGTTAGTGATAGTTTGACGGGTGACAGGACAGAATGGAAGAAAAAAACGTGTTGCGCCGACCCCAAGTAATATGGGATAAGGACAGGAAGAAGAAGTAGTATGCCACCTACCATTGCTCCTGAAGTCAAGCGCCACACTATACTTGAGCCACTCCTCCATGGGGCGCGAGTGAACCCGCTCCGTACTGTTGTAGTAGCGGTAACTCGAGCTCTCTGACGGGGACGCCATGTTGTTGTATTCTATCTTGTCTATACCTAGAATCCAGAAACGTTATTCACTAAAGTACTGTGTATCCTAAAGCGCCGTGTTACGCACCTCTCTTCGGGAGATACAAGACAAGGCTATATATCATCACGCTAAGACCAATAGGAGCGAAGCACCAATGAAGAATGTTTCAAAATCGTGGGATTTTTTTCCTATTGAGAGCTTCCGCTGCGTGCGCTGCGTAAACGGTTAAAGTTTCGCAAAAATCATGTATGGCATATGCAAATTTGTTCTAAAACTCACCTATATAAACGAAGTCGCGGGTTAAAGTTAGCATTAGCCCTGTAACTACTTATTCCACGCGGACGAAGTCGCGGGCGGAAGCTAGTAATGTAATATAGATGGTACAATAACGTTATTTATCTAAATTCTCTTAATATTAACTTAAATATGTTAATGCTAGAATAAACTTAAATTAAGCCATAGATGGAGATTCTTTTTCTTGTGCTGGTTAATAATCAATTAACTTCCCCCGCTCAGAGTGGAGCGAAAGGGCCTGTCAGATTTTTACTGACTAACACCCGTCCTTGTACCATCAGCTTCCCTTTGCTATCCAGGGCCGTGGGAACTCTTTCCTCCCTGGCAGGCATAGGCCCTAACAAATTGTCCACTAAGATATTACCGTCATCCCACCAGCAGGTCAGTCATTCACATTTTTCAAATAAACAGCGACAAGAACAGTAATTACTTACCTCACTACATCTACGCACGCAAAACATTGGACGAGTATTAATGAAAGTACTATGAAAAGTAAATACCTTGAAAATAGTCAACATTATCGACTCGAGGCTCCCGCACCTTCTGCCTCTTAGCAGTCGGCTGGTTGTATGTCGCCATTCTCAACGAAAACTAGAAAACTAGAAACTAGAAAAAAAAAAAATAGTATAACAAACTAGGATCGTAAGATCAGAAACAAATTCGTATTATTAAAAAAATAAGGATATTTTATTTAGTGTTAGAACGTTCGCGATTACTTGATATAATAGTTACAAATATTTGTACAATTATTATTTTATTACAAGGTCGATCGTATCTAATGTTATTTTTCAATACACTTGCTCAGAAAGTGACTGTTATTGCACTGCACTTAGGTACATAATGGCCCTTGTTACCAAACTGTGACATCTTGATTACCATTACGCACTAGTGCTACAATGTAGTTAAAACCTTATTGTTCAACCTCTCCCCCGCCAGAATTTGAATACATTATCATATCAGGATGGGCACAGGTCGTCCCCCACGAGTCGCCGGCCAACCTCCGTTTATTCATTTCAGTGAGTGTATTGAAAGGTAAATAAAAAAAAATATGAGCGCGCATATGAAAGCAGATTTCTACCGTCACAAAAGTTTACTAGTTTTATAGTTATTTTCTTCACAAGTGTATTGAAAAACGTCGTATTATACACGTGAGTAATTAGTGGTCGGCTCTCTTATGACCCTCGCCACGGCTCGGGTCTAAATACCACCTCGTCGGTAATCACTAACATTACACACTTATATCAAATGTACTATTTTTTTCTACCATTACTGTCCCACTGCTGGGCAAAGGTCTTTCCTCAATCCTTCCAGACGTTCATCTCCCGCGCCACCGCGCCGTCCGAACCAATAATGTGACATAAAAATAAATTAAATTATAGAAATTAGTTAATATTATATGTAGAAAAAGTTATATTTTAGAAATGTATAGATTCAGTTTTATTTATTTGTAAACGTAGGTTACACATGAGTGTGAGATGTTACATTTTTGTTGGTTCTCTCTGCTATGCCATTACGATGTGAAAAATGTTAAATAATCGCCATCGCGAATATATTCCCCAATATTATCCGCGAATATTGATCGCGAATGTTCGTCAAAATTTAACATTCTTTACATCAGTTGTATTATTATTCTATATCCGTTCAATCAATACAAATATTCGCATGTTTCTTATGAATTCTTTCGTTACATCACTAGGGTCTTCCTCACGCATAAGCTTCAACACAGTTTTGCCTGCGCAGGCCAATTTATAAAAAAACTGTTGTTAAGTTTGTGCGTGTGGTAGGCCCATTAGGCAAACGTAGCTTATCTTTCACTGTTGAGGTAATTTTATCGAGCCCTTAAAACTATCATCATATCTTCATTTGTGCCAAGGGGCGGCCACCATTGGTCACAGGCCTTCCCCAAGTGTCGCCACAACGAGCTGTCCTATGTGTCTAGCATCAATCGCATTCCCGCGACTCTCACCACGTAATCGGTTCACCTTGTGATCGCCGCGCCAACGCTGCGTCTTACGGTGCTTTGTCGCCACTCTAGAACCTTTCGGCCTCATCGACCATCCGTTATACAAGCAAAAAAAAACGTAAAAGTATCTACTTACCCCTAATTATGTAGTAAAGTGTCCCTTGGCCGCGGTCGCACAGACAGCCACGGCAGCGCGTCGGCGTCGCTTATATAACGTAGTGTGAATGTGCTCAGCGAGCCGTGCTGCGGCTTTGTGCCGCCGACTGGACCGCCGCCATTGTTACTTACTACTTGCATGTTCTAGTGTAATGTTTTAATTTTGTTACCGAGGATTTTTGTAATTTTATACGTTGGGTTTTTAGGTCAAATGGCTATCTGGTTGTGTTGAGAAGGGTACAGTAAAACGGGGTGAATAGAGACCAAACTTGTGTTTGGTTTATCACTTTGATGTCATAATATCAGCCTCTAACAAAGCATCGTTTTTTTAGAATAACAATTCATTAATAAATTGATATAGTTAAATGCTGCAAAAAATATTCAAATATCGAATCCCTATATAGTTAGTAGATATCCCTTTAAAGTTTTGTCTCTATTCACCCCTAAGTCTCTGTTCACCTCGTTTTACTGTACCTACATACTTTTTATCGATAAAAATTGGTCCTACATAGCATTATAGACCAAAGAATTCTAAATAAATACAAAGAATACTTAGTTTAGGTCCTTTACACCAGTAGTTCTGGACATGAGCAGATCATGGGATCGCAGTCAAACACTAGTTTATATCGGATAAAAAAAATGAAAAAAGCCAAAAGATGATCCACAAAAGGTCTATAAATTCAAATGATTCTAAATCAAAAGTGGTTTCTATGACCGTAGTCATTACTTTAAGTTTTAAAGACTCAACTTTAGAATTTATGATAACTTTTTTTAATTCAAAATTCAAATAAAGTTTTCTTTAGGACTTCTGAGGCCCTGCCACGAGCTTTTAACGCGATACATTTTACGACCTAAACTAAACTGGAGCTATAAAGGGTTATAATTCCATCCCTCTTTCTTGCTTGCACGACTGACATTTTAACACGTCATGGTAAGGCCCCTGGTCCCTGGTGTCAACAAAGAAACTAAAGTGGTCCTCGGTCAAATAAAGGTTGCATACCACTGCATTACACAAATGACTAAATAAAACCCGAAAGTTTTAAAACACTTGCACTATCTACAGAGATTTCTTTCAAAATGAATCCTTTTTATTAAATTTATTATATCTAAGTTATGTGATATTCTCGCAAAGTTATTGAGAAAATGCAGTCAATATACAAAAAAGTTATGTTTTATAATAACTTACAAAGGCCATATTTTAGTGTCAAGGGAAAATGCTCTAGCTGCACTCAACAATAACGAAATAAAAAGAGTTATGAGTAATAACGGAACGAGAACTTCTTATGGAAATTACTAAAGAGTAAAGAATTTAATTCAGAGGGAGTAGCAGAGCATACAGAGCAGTGGTGGCCGAGTGGTAACGGCTCCCACTTACGAGTTGTAGGTCGCGGGTTCAAACCCAATCACCACTGCTCTCAAAACGGTGAAGGAAAACATCGTGAGGAAACCGGAATGTCCTAGAACCAAAAATTTGAAGACATGTGTCATCTACCAACCGGCACTGGGCCCGCGTGGTGGATTACGGCCCGTTCCCTCCCAACAGTGGGAACATCATAAGGCCGACTTTGCTATGCTATTTTATACAGAGGGAATAACAGATTTTTACTATCTAAAATGCACCGTGTTCCTACAGCTGCCCGTTGAGTTTCTGGGCTATGGTAACTCTTTCCAACATTCCTATAGCCCAGGAATAAAGGATACAAATAAAACTACATCAATTTCCTTAACCCTATATTCTTCTATACACAAGTATTATAAAAATATCCAGATCAACCTGAAAAACACTGCAGCTAAAAGTACAATAATGGGCAGAGGCACTTTAGATCCATTCTTCACAATTTGAACTTCAGTAAGTCCAGAAACTTCTCCTTTCTTCAACGGCGCGGTTAGACCGGCCATCTTTGGTTTGTCTATGGGCTCCCCCATCATAGAGAATTTTGACGCACTCGTAATTTTGACAGTTAACATCTTTCCCATATATCTTTCTTCTTTGGGTACTAATACTTGTTCATAGAACTCGTTGTGGGCTACGTAATAGTTCTTGTCGTGTGATATGTCTGTCACGAGGACCTCTTGTGTCTCGCCCACCTTGTGGCCGTACGGCTCGTACGAGCGGAACAGTTCCGACAGCTTTTTCGTTCGCTTCTTTACTTCTTGTGTTGGGACCTATTGAACAAAGTCTGATTAAACACTGGTTTACTCTACTCAACTAGACATGATATGCAATGAATATGAGAACTAAATTATAGTTATTCTTAAAAATTCAAACCCCGAAGATGGACTGGTATACCTAGTTGCATTTAGTCCGCCTATGTACCGTCGCGGTCATTTCCGCCTGATAACTTGAATAAATTTTCACTTGAATCCTGCGGCGCGGCGCCAAACCAAACCCTTTGAAGATTACGTATCGAGTGCAAGCAAAAATGAACTTAGCGGCGGTCAGGTGGAAGTGTCTTAGATGGTCCCACTTCTTCTTCTTCCTGTCCTTATCTCATATTACCCGTCACACTATCACTAAATCCTTTTTCTTTTATATTACTCCTCACACAAACCATCCATCTTTTCTTTGGCCTCCCTCTCCCTCTCCTATATACCACTATTGTAAAAATAATCTTATCCTTCTGTAGTAGAGGATTAAGCCGGGCCTGTAGCAAATTCGACCAAGGGTGGAACACCCCTAGGGCCCCTTGGTGTGCAGATTTTTTTTATTAAGATAAATAAAATCAAATATTAAGATTGGTAACGTAAAAAGTACGATGATGGGGGAATCCTAAGAGATATTTATAAAGGTAAGTCTGAATTAAATTGACTATCAGATTCAAAGAAATCAGCTGTACATGGATTTCGTGAAGTGTATACAAGTACATTCACCTTTGTACTCTTCTATCTGTATTTGTATTTGTTTTTCTTTTCAGTATTTGTGTACATAAATAAATACTTTGACTAGTTTTTTTTGCGTTCAAGTGTGAGTTCGCCGAACGCATGGGGCCCCCAAATGCCGGGCCTGTAGCATTTGCTACTCTTGGTACATGGCTAATCCGCCACTGCTTCTGAAAAATCTCCCTTAAATACCTTAACTGCTTTAGCAAACTAGAAAAGTAGAAGAATTCTAGGCAAAAGTGTGTTTTGTTTTTGCTTACCTGACAAGTATAATTGGGCAGGGAAACCTGTCAGGTATATTCTAACGTTTATGGCTACATTAAGAAAGATACAGAAAAAGGTGCCAAGGTTTTTCAACACCTGTATTAACCTTTCGAATGTCTTAATATACACAGTTCGTCATAAGCAATTGTCTTTCTATTGTGTCTCTAATTACGACATTCAATGAGTTAAGTGCGATATTGAGCTCGATTAGTTTTCGTACCTTGGTCATTTTAGCAGCGGGCGTGCCGGGGCGAGCGAAGAACTGGTTGATGAAGAGCGACGGGAACCGATACTTGTCGCACAGCCGCACGGTGTCCTCGAAGTCGGCTTCCGTCTCGCCGGGGAAGCCGCAGATTATATCGGTGGCTATCGTCATGCCTGGCACCCTAGAGGTACATCATTTTAACACTTTTAATGCCATGGAATTTTATAAAAAAAAAAACTCTCAACTACCGCCACTACACAAAAATGTCGAGTTCCGAAAACCAAGTATCGTTAACTGTGTAAACTAAAAAAAATGAATTTTGTTGTAACCATTTTATTATTTCTCTCATATATCAGACTGTGATGACACAGTCACGAAATTGATTTGTCACATATATCAGACTGTGATGTTGAAAAGGTTAATACGTAATTGAACGCAACGCAAGTTCCTTTATTTAAGGGGACTCGGTCCATATAGCGATGTCGCCCCGTAATTCAAATCAATCAATAACTTCTTAATATAAATTGCTAGATACATATTAATTCATTAAACCCCAAGTTCCAAGTTCTTTTGTGTCTCTAATACGTCTCTAATAAGCTATATATGGGGTGGATACATCGCCGCGGGAATATTGAATTGATACGAGTACTACTATTATATTCTTCATGAATACGTCGCGAATTCAGCCGAAAAACATCCACTTTTAGACATAGGCCTCCCCCAAGCGTCGCCACAACGACCGATCCTGTGTCTCGCATCCATCGGATTCCCGCGACCCTCACCAGGCCATCGGTCCATCTTGTGGGAGCACTTCTAACGCTGCGTCTTCCGGCACGTGGTCGCATCATTCCCATATAATTCTAAACATTTCAATGTAAAGTGTAAGTGTAAGTTTTCTATTCCACTCACTTTTCTCTGAGGAAGTTAACGACTTGCTCGAAGTCCGCTCGTGTATACTCTCTCTTCATGTCTGATAGAACTTGATCGCTGCCCGACTGCACCGGCACGTGGAGGAACCTATAGGAACAATAGGAAATATAAAACATAGTCATGGTAGGATAGTAATCGAGTAATAGATGTTAGATGAACAGTCACTCCATATATAGGACAATAGAAATAAGCATTTTGTGAAAGTTTCAACTCTCTCTACTTAATGGTTTATAAGATACAGCCCGTTGACAGACGGACGGATGAACGGTCAGATAACTGAGGCTTGATAATAGGGTACCGTTGGCACCTTTCGTGTACGGAACCCTAACCCTCGAGCAAAATAACCTAACTGTAAAAACGACCAAAAAAAAAACAAGGCCCTTACTGTCCGTTATCAAAATCCACCCCGTATTTAGCGGCTGGGTCACCTCCGGTCACACAGCGCTGTAGACTCGTTGCATTTTGCGTGTGGTCACGGCATTATATTGAGCGTTCGGTCGTTTTGCGCGGGCTTTATAATCTGTAAGTCCTAAGATATATACATAATAATATCTTACTTGTAAACCCTAGGATGGTGCATGATCTTGGCCACCTCGGCGAGGTGCTCCAGTATGTATGGGGGGTTGGTCATGCCGAGTCGCAGTCGACAGCCTTCCGGTATCACCTCGACTAGCTTCCACAGAAGTTCTGGCAGCGACGTGCCGATGTCGCGACCATATGTACCTGAACATAATTGGGATATTTTAATATCACGTTCTTATGTCTTCTGCTTTCCTTCTTCTTTGCAGATACATTGATGCAGTTTTCAAGAATTTGATTATTTGATTAGATTACCCAAGTCGTTTTACTTTTTAGACAGACTCTACATAGGTGAACATTTAGTGTGATTACATATCAACCTGCCCATTAATCTCGTAAAAAAAAAAAAGAAAGAAAAAATAGTCTTAAATTCGTTGGTATTTTATTTTCTTAACATTTTATTGATAGTACTCTTTTTTAAAATGTGAATATGAGAACACTGTAGACCCCATGAATTCTTAGATTACTTCTTATTAAACTCACTTTTTTTTATTATTTTGTTTTTTTTTTGTGCTTTTGGGTATAATATTGACTGATCTACACTGTTCTTACATAATATCTATTATTACTGTAATATGGAAATATTGTATCAACAACCACTGTAACCATGGAGTTTCTTGCCGGTTCTTCTCCATAGGAAACTACCAATTTGGAACCATGCACTAGCTTCTGACGTTTTATAAGTGCCCATGTAAGCCTATGTGAAATAAAAATATCTTGAATTGAATTGAAGTAATCTGTGTAATAAAAACAAAACCCTCACTCAAACTCTTGAATGATGAAATTTTTCGCAAAGGTTTCTTTTATGAAACATACAAAGAAAAAAAAGAGAATCCCTAATTCACTCCTTTAGGGGATGAGACGGGGGCTCCAAAGTTTGTATAGAGAAACCAACTTTCCCGCGGGCGAAGCCACTAGCTGAAGCTTTGTGTTAGTAGACCGAAAAGACGATGGTCTTTTCAGCAGTAGACTGAGGTCTTTTTATGAGTATACTGTTATTTTTATTAGTTTAGCATTGATTATCATAAAAACTCACCCGTATCCTCACTAGTCAACCAAATCTCGCAGACTCCCTCAGTGAAGGACTGGCGCGCCCTCTCCACGATCTCCTCGGGAGGATAGCTGCCGAGCTCGCCGCGCGCGTGCTTCGTCTTGCAGTACGTGCACTGGTTCAGGCACCCCGTGTTGATGGGGATGATCTCTATCAGGGGGTTCTTGCGGACTTTTGGCAGGAGGAGTGACGCTCCACCTGCTTTCCGTCCTTCGCCGGTCTTCTTTTGACCGAAGAGGCGGACTGTGTGACCTGTAAATCATTTAAAATTAATTCAAGTCATTTGACAGTAGTTTACTTTTTCACGGTTTCGTTACATAGAAAGAGATTTATTATTCAGTTATGTTTGATTATGTCAAGCATAGATTTTATTGATGGTAAGTCACCCAGTTATTGCGAAATTGCCAATAATTTTTAAACAAACCTTTTATTTTAGTCAAAATCGATTGAACGGTTGCTGTCCGTTCAATCGATTTTGACATCTATTCTGTAGGCATAAGGATGGCATTAAGAGCAAAAAAGTGGTTACAATATGAACTATTTACTGAAGCTGCCATTTATCATGTCACCAACGAAATAAAAGATAAAATCGTTTGAACAGACAGTAAAAGAAGTCTTTTTAAATGTCTAATCTTAACGCGAATGGAGTACAAGTTTTTTCTCTTTTCCTATTACTTATGGTTTAAACCTAAAACAAAATGACTGTTTACCACATACCCTTGAGAGTCTCCTCGACGATCTCCACGATCCTGTCGATCTGCTGCACGCCCACCACACTGAGCCCCGTCAGGTAGTTGGCGCGCGGAGCTCCCTGCGGCACGCAGCCGGCCACTACCACGTGGATGCCGCGGCTTTGACCCAGCTCTATCTCATTCCTGCAATATGAGAATGTATGATTGATGATGATTTTTTTTTGAGATGGGAAATTTTCCTTTGAACCTCTAAGGTAGAATGGGAGGGTGTATCTGTCTTTTACTCACTAAAACCTACACCTATGTCCTTCACTTGCCCTTAACTCCTTCTAGGATCACGGTTTTTCTATTCAAATTGATTGTTTAACTGGCCCCAACCCACTTAAACTGCAAGAATCAAATTGTATTATGTTATGATTCAATTTTTTTTTCATTCTTGAGTCCTGATGTAACCTCAGCAAAAGACAGATGAACTTTTTGATGTACAAGAGGTCCCATGCTTTGAGAAATGTCCAAACTTCACATTCAAGAAAAATAGCCGAGTTGCAATGTCTATGATATCTAACATGAATAGTTAAAAAAATGTTAAACCACAAAACTATCTAAAATGTTTTTTTTTTACCATGAAAACAAAGATTTAGCAAGGAACACAAAACATAAACTTTAATTCTACTCTTTCTAGTCTGATTTTATAACTTTCAGAACAGTATGCAAGGAAATTAAATCGAAATTGAAAAATGACTGACTTAAAATGGTCTTCAGCAGGGCTCTTGACGGTGCAAGAATTGAGCAGCCACAGCTGTGCGTCAAATTTTTCATCAGTCAACTTATAGCCATGGGCAGCTAATAACCCGGCCATGTACTCCGAATCTGAGTTGTTGTGCGCACACCCCCATGTCTTCACGTAGATTGTCTGGGTACCTAGAAGTGAGAAAACAAATTATTTTTTATTATTTTTTATTATCTGACATAAACTAGTGCTTCACCGCGATCCCACCTGATAGTAAGCAGTGATGCAATCGTGGATGGTGAGGGGCACTAGTTTATTAATTCATTAAACCCCAAGCAAACGCCGGCGTTCACGCATCTATTGTCTTACTATTGTGTCTCAAATTGACGGTATCAGAAAGGGAGCCTGCTCACTCTAGCCTTGAAGACACCTTGATTATGTATACGACATACTAACTTTTGTCTGCGGCTTTGTTCACGTACATAAAATGTAGCCTATGTCACTCAGCAGTAGCTTATGTGTATATGACATACTACTACAGTTGATAACGGTAATCCAACAGATGTTTTGCAAGGTAGTGTCGATTATAATTGTCAAATTCTAATTATTATCTATACTACTATTATAATATAAGAGGAAAGATTTGTATTTTTGTGTAAATTAACTAGCTTTTCCCCACAGTTTCACCTACATATATGAAATACAGACTATTTTTTCAATACATATAAATAAAATAGGAGTGTCTGTTTGTAATATTGAAATAACTGCTTTTTACTACATGCATATGAATATATATATGGTACATACACCAAGATAATTAGGGTTCCGTAGCCAAATGGCAAAAAACGGAACCCTTATAGATTCGTCATGTCTGTCTGTCTGTCTGTCTGTCTGTCTGTCTGTCCGTCCGTATGTCACAGCCACTTTTTTCCGAAACTATAAGAGCTATACTGTTGAAACTTTGCAAGTAGATGTATTCTGTGAACCGCATTAAGATTTTCACACAAAAATAGAAAAAAAGCAATAAATTTTGGGGGTCCCCATACATAGAACTGAAACTCAAAAAATTTTTTTTCATCAAACCCATGCGTGTGGGGTATCTATGGATAGGTCTTCAAAAATGATACTGAGGTTTCTAATATCATTTTTTTCTAAACTGAATAGTTTGCGCGAGAGACACTTCCAAAGTGGTAAAATGTGTGTCCCCCCCCCTCTAACTTCTAAAATAAGAGAATGATAAAACTAAAAAAAATATATGATGTACATTACTATAAAAACTACCAACGAAAATTGGTTTGAACGAAATCGAGTAAGTAGTTATTTTTTAATGCGTCATAAATCGAAAAAAATAGACTATTATTAAAACATCGATCAAAGTTACAACACATTACAAGAACTTTTATATTATGTTACTTGCTGCTACGGAACCCTTCATGGGCGAGTCCGACTCGCACTTGGCCGGTTTTTTTTTTTTTACAATTTTTGTCTGTCTGTTTGTCCCGGCTAATCTCTGAAATGGGTGGACCGATTTTTACGGGACTTTTTTTGGCAGATAGCTGATGTAATAAGGAGTAACATAAGCTACTTTTATTTTAAATTCAAAATCATGTAGTCCACACAAACAAAGTTGCAGGCACAGCTAGTATCTTTTAGATTAATCTGATATGGGAACTAGTAATTAAACATAATAGATAGCCTGAGGTTTCTCTATAATTCATTCCTTTGGTCATTATAAAATTGGGTAATTGGCACAATAAAAGAGAAGCCTGAACTCAGTAATGAGCAAAACCAGGTTGTGGAGTGACTATGAGAAGACATTTATAATGTCTAATATTTTACAAAAAGGCTTAAATTCAGGTCGAGTCACAAATACTTGAAATCCATCAATATTAAGTTAAATAGTTGACGTGATAATGATGAAAGCAGGAATGAAATGACAATAAACTTTTTAAACTCTTGAAGAAACTAAAGACACACCTGTAAATATTTCTCTAGATTTACACCTTGGGAAGGAATATAGTAACTTCACACGCAATATTTATTGCAAAAGTTCATAGTGGCCTATTTATTAAAACTAAATATACTAAAATAAACAACTTTTAAGGTTATACCTGGTACGACACTTTCCAAAATAACCTTTTCGACGGGCTCAGAATCATTCTTATTGTCACGTTTTCTTGACCGGACGCTTACACTTTTCCTGCTTGAGTATCTCTCTTTAGGTGTGATGTCCTGAGAAGATATTAAATCTTCTATATCGTCTATAATTTCATCACAAACACCTGGCATTTTGCGGTTTTGTTTTGACAATTATTTGACATTGACATTTTAGGAATCATTTTTTTTTGTATTTTTATGACCTGGTCACTTGGACCTTTAAGTCAATTCTTATTTTATTTTTCAAATACTGCACTATTTTAGGAATCGATTTCTTTTTATGTAATCTTTTTGGCTTGGATACTAGTCTTCTAAGCCATGTCTTCGTTTGAATACAGTTATTTTTTTTTTAGCTTACTATTTAAAACATTCTAATTTAATAATTATACTTGACACTAATTGGCAGTAATTCGATTCAGCATTCTTCGCTGTGGTAGTTAACACTACAAAACAATTATATTGTCAGCACCATTTTACCGGGGTCGGGCCTGTTTTCATTATTCCACCCCTTAGTTCCGAATTACGTCAAAAGCGATTATATCGCGAATCCAACCAAACCCATTAAATAGTAAAATAATATAAGGACTATTGAGTACTATTTGTGACGTTGCGCGTTGGTCAGATTCGCAATGTAATCGATTTTGACGCATTTCGGAACGCGAGGCGCATATTGTTCAGTTGAGCAGAAACTTGAGATACAAAGTTACACCAATTTTACATCACAATATTCACAAGGAATGAAAGCAAATAAGTAATTAAAACTGTCACTGAACTTCACACGAACAAGGCCCAGCAAAAATATGTAGAGGGATGCAGAAGGATGTAAAACCCGCAAACCACCTATAAAAAGGGAGGATGCTCCAATCAAAATATGTTTAGGCTGGTTTGGGTAACTACCTGATAATTGATTTCAGGCTGTTGTATTAAATATGTTTTATTTGCTTGGCGAACTCCAATACCGCGAGTCCGCGATGCAGGATTTTGGTTTTATTTTAGTTCTTAAGTGGTGCCATAGATGGCGGTACCAACCTTGCGATAAACGGTAATTGGCTAAAATAGACATTATTGAAAGATTACTGCTCACCTGTAGAATCATTGGGTTTCAATCTGCTTGGAAGAAAAAAGACGTTCAGTCACCTATCTGTTAATGTTGTTTAATGTGTTTTTCTGTAAGTTATGCGGCGCTTAACGTAAGTTAGTTATCCCACCACAAATATACATTTTTGGTGGGACTTCAATACTTTTTTCAAAAAATCGTATCTATTTTTAGGGTTCCGTAGCCAAATGGCAAAAAACGGAACCCTTATAGATTCGTCATGTCTGTCTGTCTGTCTGTCTGTCTGTCTGTCTGTCCGTCCGTATGTCACAGCCACTTTTTTCCGAAACTATAAGAGCTATACTGTTGAAACTTTGTAAGTAGATGTATTCTGTGAACCGCATTAAGATTTTCACACAAAAATAGAAAAAAAGCAATAAATTTTGGGGGTCCCCATACATAGAACTGAAACTCAAAATTTTTTTTTTCATCAAACCCATGCGTGTGGGGTATCTATGGATAGGTCTTCAAAAATGATACTGAGGTTTCTAATATCATTTTTTTCTAAACTGAATACTTTGCGCGAGAGACACTTCTAAAGTGGTAAAATGTGTGTCCCCCCCCCTCTAACTTCCAAGATAAGAGAATGATAAAACTAAAAAAAATATATGATGTACATTACTATAAAAACTACCAACGAAAATTGGTTTGAACGAAATCCAGTAATTAGTTTTTTTTTAATGCGTCATAAACCGAAAAAAATACACTATTATTAAAACATCGATCAAAGTTACAACACATTACAAGAACTTTTATATTATGTTACTTGCTGCTACGGAACCCTTCATGGGCGAGTCCGACTCGCACTTGGCCGGTTTTTTTTTTTCGTTTTGTGCCACGCCCGCGTCCATTGTTAACCTTAGAAGTCATTTTGCGTATCAGAGCAACTTTTTTTGTAGGCAAATCATCTGAAATTTGAGCTCGAGCTAAATTGGGCCGCAGAGCCCACTCCCGGTCGGGAACTTTTTTGACCCTGTTATGTATACATGACAAAATTTTACACCCTCCCCCCCCCCTCATTGTATTCATAATGTATCACTGGTTCATAATTTTTTTATTAAAAATTCGATATTCGATTAAGCCAACTCATGCTTGACCGATTTCTTCTTATGACATATTTTATGCCCTCTTTTTTCTCGGCATGCGTGCGGCCTGTTGCTGGAACTTGGCCTGCACACTACCGTGCGCTTAGATAATACGTCACACACACACAGGTCCACTGAAATCTGTGTGGGCTTTTCCTCCAAAGAGCATCTCCGACATCAATCTACATGTACCTATCTCATTATCATATGAAATAATATGAATTGACCAATTCATTAAACCCCAAGCGAATGCCGGCGGCGTTCGCGCATCTATTGTCTTACTATTGTGTCTCAAATTGACGGTATCAGAAAGGTTAAACGTTAGCTGTATGCGGGTGATTGTTTGAAACCGAGAGAATGTCTCATTCATCTGGACTAGTCTTTCCTTTACAATTTGATATTTTTATTTGCATTTCAGTTGTCCTCGATCACTAAATGTATCCATGGCAGTCATTTGCGTCCAGTGGCTCACGACATAAAGTAGATAGGTACGAAAACTAGCCCAGATGAATGAGACGTTCTTTCGATGTCAAAGAATCACCCATGTTCACTTTACCAATGAGTTTATTTCGGTGTTTTTTTTTCAGGGTAGGGTAGGCTAGGAAACATCGGTCTCATCTAGATTAAAATGACAAAAAAAAGTAGGTACCTACACACATATTATTTAGTCAATTTGGATTAGAACAGTGATTATATACTCTTTGGATTAGAAATGTACCGTTGTGGGCAATATTGCCGTGAAGTGGGAATTTTGGTGGGAATATTGCCCGATGTATGAATATTGGTGGTAATATTGCCAGCAATATTCTCATATTGCTGGCAACAGCACATCTCTAATTTGGATGTAATCAAGTAACCTATCCAGTTCATAGATGAGAATAAGTACTAACGTAATCCAGTTAGTCTGTCCATCTCGCCATACTGCCGTCCTCCAACTAAAAAGCAGCTAAGTGCTTTTGTTTCTAAGTAACTTAGCTGCTTTTTAGTTAGAGGACGGTAGCATATCGCCACGCCAGCCATTCGCGCTGCCGTGTTTGGGTAGTTCTGTACCGAATGGAGTCTGGAAGATTTTTCCTAATAGCATTAATAATAATCATCATCATTTATTTATCAGGAAATTATTCCCATATTAAGACACTACGAAATACAATTTATTAATAGGTACACATTACACAGTTATGTTACATTACATTAAAATTAAAATCAATTAATTTTTTTACGTCAAAGTAAAATTATAAAAGTTAGTTTCTAAAAATACAAATTATTCCAGTAAAATTGTATAGATAAAAATAAATTGAATGTAACATAAAAAAATTAAAATACCCACTTATATTGTCACTACATGAACCATGCAACAATAGTTAATGTAGTGACAGTCAAACCTCTCGGCCATCATCCTCAGGATGGTGCTGGAGCTGGCGCGGACCCTGCGCACCAAGGATATGCACCGTTTCCGCATGGTCGCATAGAAGCAGTCGATGCGTGACTCGGCGAACGTCCCCGACGCACTGCAGTACCGAGACAGCCCCAACAACACCCTGTAGGCATTGTTGTATTGAATTCGTAGGGCGTTGTACTGTTTTTGAGTATATTTAGCCGACAAGGCGCTCGAATAAGAACAAGTGCAATATGATCTAAAAAGAGTGTTTTTTGACTTCTTTCGAGCATCGAGCAAACCTGCGAGCTATCATGTTCGCTCTAACTGACTCTAACAGACAACGCCCTACGTTCCCGTTCTGTCAGTATCGTCCTTCAAGTTAGAGGTCACCAGATGTCCAAGGTACTTAAAGGTGTCAACCCTTTTTAGCGGTACACCATTTAATTTAATGCTAGGACACTAATAATCCGAACACTTGCCATTTTTTTTTATTTTTTGAGACATTACAGCAAATTTTCTTTTTTCAGATTTATTCCTCTAACTATAGATACCGTAAGACTTTGCTTTATAGCAAATTTCAGGGTTGTGGGTCAACGAGACGGAGATTGACGAAATGTACCTAAGTACGTTTTTTGCGACATAAACGGCCGTACCTATCTATTTTTTCGTTAGCATAAAAGTTTGATTTTTTTCACAACATCAAGGGACCGCAGACCTGAGTACCTATATAGTTTTAATTTTAATTCGATACCTAATCGCGTTCCCGAGATAAAGAGCCTTGACAGACAGACAGACGGACGGATAACAAAGTGATCGTATAAATAAGAGTTCCGTTTTAAAGACACACATAAAAAAAAGAATAAACCTTTTTATTCAGGCCCCTTTGAGACTGGCTACGATACTAAAGTCCACAAGAATGTTCTTTCATATTGGACAGTAGATTAAATAAAGAGTTGTTTAATCGCTCATTATACCTATTTAATGAGCGAAACGAAGCAAAACATAAAAGGATAACATCCATATTTACTACATAGATAATATTATGTACCTATTATTATTTTATACCTCGATATTGTCGAATTAATTACAATGCGTTCCAAACGAAAATAGGATCGCCCGCCATGTTGTGACGTCACGATTTACTGTCAAATTGAGGAAATTTATTATAAAAATTTATTTATGAACTGGGAACGAAAAAAGTCTTCAATTTTACTCATCCATATGTTCTTCGTTTCGCCAAAATTTCTTCGATTTGACAGTACGATGAGAATGAGACGTAAAAACATAGGAATCGGTTATTCTCGGTTGGAACGCGTAGAACACAGGTAGGTACCTAGACCTACTTAAAGTGTGTCGCTTGCTGGGAGTTGGGAGTCACTCGTAATCTGAATCCAAGTCAAACAAGACATGCCATATTTACCTACCTACCGCATTACTTCCTAAATTAAACAAAGCATCATAAAATACGTATAAAGCTACTTATTTAACAAGTAACTTTATAACCTCTTTATGATAAAATTAATTAACTTTGCCAAAAGTTAACTGCAGTGTGAGAATGCCAAAGTAATAAAGACGTAGTTTAGACAATAATACGTCATTAATCATGGTTTTTAATTGATGTTTATAAGTTATTAAACTTGAATAACTCGCCAAAAATAGGTGTCATGGTACTTATTGCGATCTTATAGAAATCTAATTTCAATGAAACCCTAATAAAAATCTACACTTCCGATTAATAATAGCACATTATTATAGCCATGTTAACATTAAATAGAGTTATTATGAGCGATAATAGTTCTTATTTCGTTCGAATACGTCTCAGAATCAGTTGCTATAAATGCGAATGTAAGCATTACAATAGTGACAATGGGTCGTAGACGCAGCAGCTGTCGTCGTAATGGCGGCAAAGTTACCTGCTGGTTTTGGCGCCATTTGTCAAGCAGCTCATTTTATTCTTCTAACTATGCAACTCAAATTAGACTCCACTTTTTTAGTAACCTTTATAAAAAAAAAATAGAAAGTAGAGTAGGCACTCTACAGCAATAAAAGTTATTTTTCACTTAATTTTTATTGCCCTACCTTTTTCCTAACTGCATTTTAATTTTCGTGTGAGCATAAATCAACGGTAATTAATTTCATCTTGCGCGCTCATTTATTTTTACATGCAATTTACAACACTGACCACTACATAAAGATAATCCCGGTCTCGTTAATTTTACATTTTATCGCCGTTTTAATTCGCTGATTAGATCATAGTTACGGTGTATGAATATGAATGTAACGCGAATAAAAAAGGCTTGAAACCATCGTGCTTGAAACCGTTACAAGAAAGAATATTTGAATAGTTTGCAATCTCTGGTTCAGTTTAGTGGTGATTTAAGAGAATAATTTGCATTTATTTAATTGTAGAAGACCCCTTTCGAAGTTTGGTGCAGTCGAGCGATGAAAGAGTTCACCTTTCTCCGTTCGTGCATCGCGCGTGTTAGCCCGCGCTCAGCAGGAACTTGCAGAAGCGCGCGTGCGTCGGACGCGGCAACAAGTTCGTGTGACAGCTGTCTGTGCTTGCTTTGTGTGTACGAAAATACTGTGTGAACTTTGTCGTGTTTAGTTTGTGAACTTTTGTGGAACAACGTGTTTATAAAAAACGAATCGGTGAGTTTTGAAGTTTACATTGTCTCTACTTTTATTTTATTCGTGTGAATAATATCTTAGCTGATTTATGGATACGTTCAACTTCATAAGAACACTCAGAAATAATCGAAAATTATATTTGAAGAGTTCGGTATGTTAAGTGCTGAGTTAATATTTAATCAAGATATACCTACCTGCCAAGCTATATTTAAAAAACACTACTAAGTTTACGATCAAACGTAATTGTGCGATAGCTACCTGTTGCTAGTTTAGTCTTATACTTTTCAACTATTTCAGTTTTTACATGCGGATTAACCATTTAAAAAACTAGCAACCAATATATTAACAGGTAATACCTACTTACTTAAATACTTATATAAAATTTTCATGTTTGTAAATATCAGCACTTAGGTAATATTTAAGTAAAACACAAACATTTCAAAATGTAAACAAAACACTTTAATAAATGCGATTAGAGCGGGTAGTTTAAAAAACCTTATTTGGAGCGCTAGAATAGCGCTTGCCAGCCCGAAATATTATTTATTTTTAGTTAAGCTATGTACATACGTGATAATAACCATTAATTGTGAATTCTATTATTTTCTACGTTTCGAGAGCAACTAAATTTTACTACAAATTAATAACATAATATGCAACAATTAGATATCTAACTATAGGTGTTAGAATAATAACGCAGTTGTAATCTGTTTTATTTATTCTCACGTGAGAAGAAATTAGAAATGTACTTACCTACCTATCTAAAAACTTATTCCAGAAAATTTAGAGAAAATACTTATTAATCATATTGATACATTCATCTGTGTTTACTGGGTATAATGCCATTTAAGGCGTAACGCGAGAGATTACCAAAAAAAATCAAGTAGTCTGTCCTAAGTCGACAGACTCGTGGAGCCGTATAGAACGCATCATCGTCCAAAGAGACATAGATGAGTACAATTAATAAACATGAGATACGGCTAAATGCACAAATCGTCCAAGCCAAAAAAAAAGTACAATAAAAAAAGAACTATTAAAAAAAAAAATGCCGCGAAAATATGGGAAGTCGAAAATTATATGACATATTAGGTAATAGTTTTATGGAAATTAATGGCTTTGATGACATATTTTGGGTTGGGCTACCACGCATTCCAATTTCTAAGTATTGTCTTATTTGTTAAATTAATCACGCGTCGAACCACTTGAAGATTGTGTGAGTAATTCTCAAGTGGGTTGGGATTTTGATAAGACGATAGAGCAACGCCTATTGGCTGGTAAGTTTAGCTTATTTACCTGTTTAAAAGTAGCCAAACATTTATCAACATGTTTAAATACAAGTCAATCAAATCTTGTACAGAAATAAGGCCATTATTCATAGAAAATTCAAAACACCTGTAGAATAAGAGCGTAGCAAATTGCACGCAGTTTTTATTATTATTATTAGGTATTGATAGGCTTGTGCTTGACCATTATCACACTTGATCGTCGACGAAAGAGCAAGCTTGCCTAGAGATAACCTATTCACTCTTGACTTAAAGACCCCCAAGTTGTAGCTATCAGGAAACGCTCTCTGAAAAGCAAGAAATTTCCGCGATCTTCGGGGCAGCTTACCTGTATAGGTACCCATACCCTGCCTAGAAGTAACCTATTCACAGGCCCTCCGGTTGTAGCTATCAGGAAACGCACTCTGGCAAGGAGTTTCCGGAATCTTCGGGACAGATGAGCTGTATACCCTGCTTAGAAGTAACTTATTAATTCTTGACTTAAAAACCCCTAAGTTGTAGCTATCAGATCAGGAAACGCTCTCTGGCAAGATATTTTCGGGACCTTCGGAGCAGATGACCTACATAACCTGCCTAGAAGTAACCTAATAACTCTTGACATAAAGACCCCTAAGTTGTAGCTATCAGGAAACGCACTCTGGCAAGGAATTTCCGGGATCTTCGGTTCAGATTATCTATATAAAGTAGATCCAGGATTCGAATCAGATTTTCGAATAAACGGCTGTAAAAATCGCCTAAAACCAGCCTAACCTAACATTACACACGCCTAACAGAAGGCACTCAGCTAAACAAACTATTTATTCTATTTCCAACTATGCGAGCACTACTAAGTCTCGATCATTTAAATTAATGTTTTATTTACGTTTACATTTTTACGATGTAAAACTAAAGTTAAGGTGATGTTTGAAGGTCATTACGAGTTCCTGGGACCATAAGTACCTATAGTGAAGTGCTGATGCTAACAGTGGCGGAACTGTAGGGTGGCAAGACTGGCACGGGTCCCCGATCAGACGGGGCCCCTGGTCAGAAAGGCGCGAGCTCTATTTTTTTTATTTTATTTATTTAATCTTTATCGGTTCGCGCTTGACTGCTATCACTTCTGATGGAAAGCGACGATGGAGCGCGCTTACCTAAAAGTAACCTATTCACTCTTGATTTAAAGAGCCCCAGGTTGTAGGGCTACAAAACGTCAAAACCATCAGGAAACAAGCTTCGAAGAAGTAATCCAACTTGTCTAACAAAGTGATGATTTTTATGGGGCCCCATCCTATGATTATGAAGTTACGCCACTGAATGCTAAGCCATAATTGCCGCTACCGACTTAACTTAGCAAGAAGGGTTTTACAGACCCGTCTCATAAAAAAAAAAATGTGAGTGTGGTTCCCATGTCTAGAACATGACCGATAGTGCCCACATTTAGGTTTAAAGGATTTATAAACCGCTGATACCGCAATGATAAATGTTATTTATTTTGCAAATAGATTTTAAAAAACACTTTTTCTGTTCATATTTTTCGTCAATTTAAACTAGATAAGGCCGGTGTTTCCTAGCTAAACTGAAAAAACACTGAAACAATTTCAGACCATAAATATAACCACTTACTGCTGAGTTCAAATCATAGAAAAGCTATCGATGTTTGGGCGATTATTTGAGTTACTTTATCGATATACTAGCGGCCCGTCCCGGCTTCGCACGGGCTATAAATATAGCCTATGTTACTCAGGGTGAATGTAGCTTTCCAATGGTGTAAGAATATTTGAAATCGGCACAGGAGTTTTTGAGTTTATTCGTTACATACAAAAATACAAATCTTTTCTCTATATTAATAGAGATTTGAGTTACCTTACCGTGACCCCGGAACGCAAATGACAAGCGAAGGAATGTTGGTGGGTTTCAGTCAGTACAATTCTGGCACTCTCTCGCTCTACGAAGAACTCATATCGACGGACAATACCTTCTAACTGACACTTCGAGAAAATTACTTTTTAGCGCTTATAATAATTTAAACATGTGTTTCCGCATGTTTTTGTGGAATCTCTGAAGCAGATATTTAGTTGCAACTGTATCAAGATAATTCTGGAAACACTTCCTAAATAAACCAACGTGTCAATTTATAGTATTACCTCCTAACATTTTTGGGACAGGATATTTTTATTTCGACAGTTAGGAGTTATTGGCACTTCGCCGTCGATATGACCATTTCCAAGCAAAAAAAAAAAAACTCAAATATCTTTTATGATATTTTTGACGACGTGTAAAACTGATAATGTAATCCGTAATTCCGTGCTGTGCGGCTCTATTCCTCATTCACCCAAACAATCAAGACTCCAAAATGTCATGGCCCATGGGTTCAGTAAAGGATGCGCGTCCAACCCCACGCTACGGGGTGGTTTCGGACGCGCAGCGCGTGTCTTGCACGTGCTGTGTCCACCTGTCATTCGACGTGGGCTAAGTTCGCTCGTGGCGTAAAAAAAGGTTTTAGTGGCATTTAAAACGAAAACAAAAAAGCAAAACTTTTTATTAATAATGTATTTTTTTTTTTTTGGTTCAGATACTAAGTCCTTTAAGCAATAAATCAAAAGAATAGAAATCGATCGATTTTCGTATGAATAGTTGGTTTACCATTAGAATAAGTATGTACACTTTGCAACGTTTTTTTTGTATTTGGCAGCAAATTTATCAAGTCAAACTTCTCGGCAAACGTCGCTGAGATAGTCTCCAATAAAATTCTCAGCTTTATTTTATTGAGACCAAAGTCAAAGTCAAAAGTTTTTTATTTCACATAGGCCTACATGGGCACTTATAAAACGTCAGAAGCTAGTGCGCGGTTCGAAATTGGTCGTTTCCTATGGAGAAGAACTGGCAAGAAACTCCATGGTTACTCTTTTAAAAAAGTGGTTGTAATTACAATATTTCCATATTACAGTATTAATAGGTATTATTTAAGAACAGTGTAAACCGGTCTATATTGTACTCAAAAGAACAATAAAATCATCAAAATAATCATTTAAAAAAAGCGAGTCAAAATATGAAGTAATCTAAGAAGTAGTCTACAGTGTTCTTCCATTTACATTATAAAAAGAGGCTATATAAAAAAAAAGCTGTCAATAAATGAGACGTTAACAACCAAAAAAGAAAAACTAACGAATTTAATGTGGTTGGAGTCAGATAATATAAAATAAAATAAAAATATTGCAAAAGCAATGTGTTAGGAGAAAAAAAAAATGTTACAACAAAGATGGAGCAGTTAATAGATACATTCACACAATATTATGAGTTACCAGGGGGCCACAAGTGCAGAGGTAGTCATTGCCAAACAAGTGTGTCTTCGACATAGTCTTTAACCTTGTAACATGCTTTTTTGGTTAAGCCACACCTGTTTTAATGATAACACATATGTATTGTCCAGTTGCGCAGATACCTGAGAAAGTATCGATGAGAGATACAAAACTACAACAATTTTACATCACAATAGTATCGACTAGGAATCAATTTGCGAAAAATTAAAACACCCATTGAACTTCACTCGACAAAGTCCTGCCATAAACCTTCAACCTTTTAATATGCAACCAGTCGACGGCGACGGGTTCGTAGATTCAGTCTAAAGGACTAACTTCGTAATACGCGGTTGTCAAAGAAAACGGTCTCTCAATTTTCTTACTGTTTAAGAAAATATTTAAACTTCACATGTTCTGCTTTCATGATGAAGCCAAATAGTAGGTTTTTCCGGACTACTCGGTCCATCTCTAATGTATTTGTAAACTAACGTGTATATACATGATAATGATGTATACTTAACGTATATATTTGTATTTTTTATTTATGACATGCATACGAATTTCGATCTTAGACTGGTAGACCACTTGTTTGTAACAAGATTGCGTCAGAAGGCGGAGTATTACGCTGATTACACATACATACAATGCTACTCTAATCCAATATAGGCAGCAAATGGATAATCAGAAGTCAGAAATAAATGACGCTGTTTCCTAAATAAGTAGTCATAATTTAATGAAGGTGTTTCGTGTGCTTTACCATGTCACCTTATTTAGGTTTGGGATTCCTCATCACTTACTACTTATTGATAAACAGGTAAATAGGTATCTAACCACATTGTTTAACAAGTAACTTACGCAATAAATAAAATCTACCTACGTATAAATCGTAAACTTAGTAATTTGTAATGGATCATCAAGCTGTAGACACCTACTTAATAACTGAAAAACCCAATGACAGCTGCCCATTCCAGGAATCGCACCCGAGCAGTGGCGGCTTGAGCCAGCGCGGGACCTGTAGCAAATTCGACCAGAGGGCCCCTTTGTATACCTATTTAGTACTATTAAGTATTCTCAATAACTCAGTGGATTTTAAGATTTGGTGGAAATTACGGTAACGAGGGAACTGTATTCGGATTTCTACATTGACTAGATTTTTTTTACGTTCAAGTACAGGATTCCCAAATGCGCGGAGCCCCAGAATGCGCGGGACATGTAGCATTTGCTACTCTTGCTATATGGCTAATCCGCCACTGCAACCGAGACCCCACGTACAGCAGTCGCACTTACAACTTGCAACTGCTAGAACAACGTGACTTAACACAGATATTTTTGACATTTTTATCGTACAGGTAGTCAATAATGAAATCATATCTGTACCGGTATGATAACTAATCTCTAGTGTGGAAAGTGAATCAAAATGTGTTAATTATTTTTATATGAACTCTGCACATTATTAATCTGCAGTTTACAATAAACTTCTGCGTCATATGTAGGTATCATATTCATAAAACTCAATGGAAGTATTCTAGAAATTCGTTTAAATTCAGGTAAATTAAATCATCACATCTACTAAGTTACTCACTTTCAGTGTTTTATAATGTCATCATAAATAAAAAAAATTTAGACTTATAAGTAAATCTTTTGTTTATTTTAATTTTATATGCATTATTTGTGTATCTTTTACTTATACAAGAAGATGACACTAAAAAGTAAAAGTTTTTTTTTTAAAACAGAATTAAAATAAATAAGGCAACAATTAGCATTAATTCAAATATTTGAATAAGGGACAGTGGGGGCGTGGTGGGGACATCGTGCTATCTCTTTTGTACGCACGTATCTTAATGGCGGTGATGTCATATTTCAGTGTTTGTAACCTTATTCTGTTACATAACAGATTTCCCTTCCTTCCTTTGAAAAAAAATCTAATTTAATTACCATTGAACAGATTTGAATAATTCTTTCTATTTTCGATTTTGGATATAGTTTTAAAAAATTAGCCAACCATCATGCTATCTCTTTTGTACGCACGTATCTTAATGGCGGTGATGTCACATTTCAGTGTTTGCAACCTTATTCTGTTACATAACAGATTTCCCTTCCTTCCTTTGAAAAAAAATCTAATTTAATTACCATTGAACAGATTTGAATAATTCTTTCTATTTTCGATTTTGGATATAGTTTTAAAAAATTTGCCAACAGTGATTGTAATGTTACAAGAGCGTAAACCAGTGATTCCCAAAGTGGTCTGTATCGACCCAATGGGGTATCAGGGTCGATGACGAGTTTTAAGAGACATATGTCAGGGAAAAAATAATTTGGTGTCTGTGGTAAATAAATGGTATTAATCTGTTCACGGTTACTGGCCTAAAACTGGAGTAGTAGAACTTGACGGTGGTGACGTCATCCCTGACATAGAGAATAGACTGAGCAATACGAGCCACAAAGAGACTGTGTGGTCATTTTTCTCTTTTTCCGTACTCTAAAGACAGATGTGCTGCTGGGGAGTTTATTGCTCTACTGGTTTTTCCCAGATGAAATAAAATCTCTTTATCTCCTTCACACTTTTTGACCAACACTTTTAGGAGTTCCGTCGATTTCTCTAGGATCCCACCATCAGATTCTGATCTTATGATAATGGAAGAACTTGGGAAATACCTAGAGTCTGTCTAATAAGTTAAACGACTTGGGTAATTATTAGGATTTAATGAAATCTGATGTAGTCAACATGGGTTCAATAATCAAGGTTGATTAAGAGATAGAGATCATTGTTTACTAACAGAAGAACCTTAAAAGAAGTATCGAATATAAGTATTTTTTAAATGATTAAATATTATACAAAATTCCCAAATCCGTTGACTTATTAGAGAGATACCCTTTCAAACAAAAAAAAGATTTTTCCAATCGAAAATTCATAAAAGAAAAATTTCCGACGGTTATAACCTCTTATTTTTTGAAGTTTGTTATAAACTCCGTCTATTCTCTAAGTCATCGAGACACTGGGACAGTTTTATCAGCAGATTTATGTGCATAATTGAATGTTTTCAACTTATCATTGTTGTTATTGCGCTTGCACAGGCTTATAGACGTAAACGGGTCGCTACTTACAATGCTATTCGGTCTAGGAAATATAATAAAACAAACTGTAAAATAAACTATTGCTATTTAAATATGTGTCAATCAAAAGCCAGAATACCGCAAAACTAACGCCCTACAAAGTATATTTGCACAAGCAAGATAATTGAGTATTATCTTGTGTGCGTTTTTGTACAATGGGTACTTCATACTAAAACTACAAATAAAGCTAAAACGATATCTTTTTCTGAAAGCGCTATCAAAATTCAGCAAAATTAGCATTTTAAATATTGGTATGATATGAGGAAAAGTGGGAGTGTAGTGTGAAAAACTCGCTGTCTCTACGTGACGTCACATTTCAGTTCGTGCATCCTTTTTTTACTATTTGACCCCTCACCACCACTGATTTCCCTCTCCACGAAAGAAAGGTTTCTAGTTTATTACATTTTGATTGAATTTGTTGTATTTATGACTTTGGATCAAGTTACTTTTCTACCAATAATTAAGAAAATTAATCAAAGAACTAACAAATTGTCTCATGGTAAACATTATACAATGGTCAGGTCCTAATTTCACCATCAACGATTAATTTTATCACTGCTTACCATCAGGTGGAGTCCCAAGCACCAGTCTTTTTTTATGGTATGATATAAACTAATGTTTGACTGCGATCCCACCTGATAGTAAGTTGTGATGTAATCATGGATGGTGAGGCGCACTAGTTTATTAAGAGCCTATTCCCTCTAGCCTAGTTTATATCAATAATAGACAATGTAGCAGACAAAACGGAACACCTAAATCGCCGTGTAAAGGCTAATCGGATATCCGAAGTCCTAACTTGGCAAACACTACGGCGTCGACTCAACAGTCGAAAGTTCGACACCCATTTGAATATCCCAGATATTCGAAACATTACCGACATTACCATACAAAGCCTACAGATTACAATCACTAACAGCATGTTATGAAATTTTATTATTAGTCTACCCACTACAGGACTGACTTCCGTGTATTGATTCAAAATTTATTCAAAGATTACGAAATTGCATCCAGACATGATATGAATGATGCATTCAGGATTAGTGGTATTGCATTTCTTCATCAGAAATATCGATTTGAAATGTAAAGTGTGAATGTGAGTGGTTAGAAGAAATGTAACAAACAAAAAATACTTAGAATGCACGGATTATATGGAAGACGATATGACGAGGTAGGAAGTCAACACTTGAGGCTGGTAGGAATGTTGTGAAATGTAAAGAATATGACGCATCATATGCGCACCGATCCCAAATATATTGTGTTGGTAAAGACAAAAGTAGATCGTTCTTAAACAGAGACATTCAAAATTACATTCAATTGAAATGATTTTTTTGCAATACACTCAAAACTTGCCTCTATCCATGCCTCTTTTAGATTAGAAATGTTGTGTTGTAGTGTATTTCGAACTAATGCGAAAGCAGAAAAGAGCGTCGGCCAAACAAAAAAAAAAATGTGAATCGAAATAGAAAATCATGAGCGTGTAAAATCTAAATACAGTGTTCTCATCTCACTATGCATAACGAAATAAAATAAAAGCATAATAAAAATCAAACATGCATGTGTCGTGATAAACTCCTCATTGAATACATATTACCTGTAAACCTTAATACCTACTGGTTCACAGAAAACCGTACATTATTGCATTATTCCACAGGATCAGATGAACTGCAAGTTTGAATGAAAAGCCTCGGCCTATAAGACCGAGGAGAGCAAGTTATTTTGCATGTACGTGATAAATTAGCATGGGCTTATTCATTAGATTACGTGTGGTCCTGCTAACAATAGTCCCCATTAAGTCCTCGAGTCTCAAAATTTATACTAAATTAGATACATACTCGTAAGCATAGATATCCACTCGTAAGTAAATTTGTCCAAAAAATCCTATTTTACCTCTTTCTACCAAATATAATTTGATTTCGGCAGTCTACAGTAGAACGCACACTGTCTAATCCGAGCCGAATAGAGAAAAATTTTTTGAAATGCTATGTAACCCGCGTGGAATCGTTTGAATTTGGAAGGACTTCAGAATAAAGAATCCTAAAATTCGATTCGTTCGCTGCGTTCGATTTACCTTTAGTGTGAATCTTGATCCCACTCCTAAATTGCCAATAACTAAATATTAAGCCTTGAGTAATGTTAGATTCTATATGGACTTATACACTAATGCCTTTACCAAATATATGAAATATCATTGGGTGATTCACGTCCCACAGGTTGCAAGAAACTTGTTATGTACAAGGTTAATAGATCAATTATTTTCTTGATTAATCGGCCTTACTTAAATGGTATCATTTGACTGCGAAAGACAAAACTAGTGCGAAGTAACACACACCATAGACTGGTGTTACCGACACCTACAGTGCTATTTGGGCTAGTAAATTAGAAGGCACGCGACCGCTTCCGTGTGGGCGAATGTTGTCTGTGATCAAAAATAAAAATAGAATTGACCTTTTTGCAAATTATGTCGTTTTTGCTGTTATACTATCTTCAGCTAGGTCGCTAAATACGTCGATGGGAACGTTTGCTTATTTGTACCTACTATACTCAAATCTAGTGTGTTATCATCAGTCCACCTACCAATCTGGAGTCACACTCTGCTAGGTTTGTCTCTTTTCTTTTCTCGGTTTTATACATCACTCGTTTCGGGTGTTTCTACAACTTTGACGATGTCGTAAATCCAACGTGATTAATTCTAGATTTCTGCGACCTGATTCTGACCGTCTTATGAAGACTGGTGTTGTCTCCTTTTACTAATCAATGTTAATTGAATCCATTCTAAGGTCTAGTTGTAGAAACGGCGCGATATATTTCACGAGTACTTCAAAGAAATGTCAGCAAAATAGTAGGGGGCTCAGTGGGGTCGATGCTTCTAGGGTCATGGCATATCTATAAAAGATAGGTACCGTAGTCTTGGAACGCAACGACAAATAAAGTACACAGGTAGGTTTTAGTCAATAAAAGTCTGTCAAACCCTTTCGCTCAACCTTAAAGCGGGAGAAGTAATTGGATGATTGCCCACCTCGAAAAAAAGGTCTGAAAGTGGAGACATTTAATATTATCAGTCCACTCTGCGGTACTTTAGAGGGTGCTATTTATTTTCAAACGCGATTCTTAGAGGCAGGTCACCAGACTTGACCGCTCGATATGTTATTATTGATATAAATTAAACGATGCACCTAATATTGATAGTATTGTACCATATCTTTAATTAAAATACTGTGCACTAGAGTCAGAAGTGTAGACCAAGCTCTGGCTTCTCATTTAAAAGATGAATCTAAATGGACATATGGTGAATGCTAAGAAGGCAGGTGACAATGGAAAATCATTTTCTGTTTATTTTTGATAGAAGAAAGAAAAAAAAAGATGCAAACTTAAGATTAACAGATAGTATAACAGTGTAGGTTCGCATTTCACTACAATCTCATCTCATGGAAAGCGACGATTTGTGGTTGATGATGAAGTAGGTTTGCCTTCAGGCCACCGTAGGCGCGGGCTTGCGGACGGCGAGCAATGTGTAGCTCGCTGTCGGACCGTCCGGTAACTGTCTGGACCGAGCCCAAATCGGCGACGGCGCGCACTCTTCCCGCGCGCCTCAAGAATGTCAGCAACAACTGGGGCCCAGCTGTTTCGAAGCGTACTGGGGCCAGGGTTAGTTTCGAAAGAGTAGTTCGAGCCCCGGTATGAAGGCACGATGGAACGGGGTGGGTTTATAGTCAGTAAAAGTCTGACACTATCTCCGCCCAAGAGCAGGGGTTGCCATTAGATGATTTTCCCACCAAAAAAAAGGTTGTAGCTGTTAGGAAACAGAGACTGCAACAAACTGAGTGACATGGAACAAAAGTGAGAAGATCTATCAATAAAACGAAAATATTAGAAATGTTCACTCATAAGCATAATCAGCCTTATAGTGTTCCCTCTGCTGTGAGTCAGGTCTCATCTCTAGGAGAAGGAATGTACCATGAACTACGCGTATCTAGTGCGAGTTAGTGGATGTCTTCAAATTTTTGATTGAAGAACATGCCTTAAGGATTTGCCAGAAGTGGCTAAAGACAGAAAAGAGTGGAATAACGGAAGGGACGCCCTGCACACAACAGGCCCAATAATGATGAGGACATGCCGGTTTCCTCACGACGTTTTCCTTCACTGTTTTGATAACGGAGAGAAGATTCACCAAATCCTAACAATTTGTGACTTCTTCAATTCCAATAACATACTTAAATGATTAGGCAATTCAATGTGACTCACTACCTAAACACTGACACAAGCAGCTTATCTCTAACCCCAAAACAAATTCTACAAGTCAATACAGCAAAATGGGTTACTATTATAGCCACAGAACAAACACCCCTGTCTACTTAGGTACATGATGGATGATGCGTCGCGTTTCGCGTGAACCTAGACTTCTGTGTCACACGACGAGTATAGAGTCCATTGTGTGCTGTGTGCTAGATCTAGGCCACTTATCCGAATGTTATAATTAGTGTGGCCGACTGCAGCTTGCGGCGTCTTCCTAACTGCCAGTTATGTACAGTGAGCAAAACAGTTCGGTAATCAGGTTAAGTAGCCGTCTTCCCTATCTTTTTTTTTTGTTATTGATAGGCTCGAACTTATCCACTATCTATACGTCTCCATTTCTCTCGATGATGTCAGATTATGCTTGTCTAGAAGTAACCTATTCACTCTTAACTAGTGCAGGATTTTATATAATTAACTCCCGAGCTTCGCGAGAGAATTAATATAGAAACCTCAGTGAAGTGAGAAATTCAACACGATACACTGCTTTATTCCCTAGTCACATAATCTACTTAGACCTTCAGGTTGCAATCTAACTTTCTATTATTGTAAAGTAATTTAAAAGGAAGTTTGAAATCACTGATCCGATAACATTTGCTAAATGTTACTGCTTAGTGCCTTACTGATCTACTTTTATCCCAGAAAGAATTCACGAACATTAGTTCAGTCATTATCAGTTCATTATCACGACAACAACGTTGCCGTTAACGTAGAGCAAAACATTGTTCTAACATTTATTTACGCGGGAGTCCTCTGGATACAAGAAGAAGGTGACGCGTGACGCCTTGTCCAGCAGTCGAAGAGGAAAACCCGATGCATAAACATTTATCTGATTGTTTGACTGTACCTGCAAGTATATATTATTAGCTGTTTAGTGCGGTGTAAATACGGTTATGTGACGTGATAATTATGACGTCGACAACCGGCGGATGTGAGTGTGACTGCCCATGATTAGGGAGGCTTGTGCTAATGGAAGGAATACACCACGTTTTGGACGTGTTTGTTAGAGGCATTAGCAGTTTCCATTTTATAAGAGGTTCCTAGAATTATTTAATATTAAGGCATTTCGGAAAATCTTTATTACTGATCTAGTTAATACAAGTACTATATCCGCTCCTTTGATGTTTTGAAGTCTTTCAATAACTGAACAAACAACAGTCTTCCGAAAACAAATTGGGGTACCATAATGACCATTTTTAAATTGGAAAAAAATGTTTTATTAGAGTAGCCCCCCTATATGTAAAGTGGGAAGTGATTTTTTTTTTAATTTCAACCCTAACGTGTGATATATTGTTGAATAGGTATTTAAAAATGAATAGGGGTTTACTAAAATCATTTTTTGATAATGTCAATAATTTCGAAAATAATCGCTCCAAAAGTAAAAAACAATGTGTCCCCCCCTCTAAATTTTGAACCATAAGTTTGGAAAATATGAAAAAAATCTGAAAAGTAGAACTTTATAAGGACTTTCTAGGAAAATTATTTTGAACTTGATGGAAAGAACAGTTTTTGTACAAAAAAGACAAAAGGGTTCTACCAAATAATTTCTGGACTAAGTTTGTAGTATAATCGTATATGCAAGCATTTTTTCAAACTCATAAGTGGGTACACTTATTGTGACGGACGGGAAACTACGGAACCCTACACTGAGCGTGGCCCGACACGCTCTTGGCCGGTTTTTTTACTACCTACCATTGGTTTTAAAAATTGATTTATTGTAATCTTTATTATAGATACACATCATAATTTGGACAGGATACACATGTACAGTAACAAAGTGTATAAAGGACGCTCTTATCGCACAGGGCAATCTTTTACACACAACCTTAAAAAAAATATTATTATTCATTTTTTAATTTACATCAAGTTAAAACGTAAATATAAATAATATTTCAAATTGCTTCAAAATTCAATAAGTTATAGAACTTACTGTATATTGAACCATTCTCAAACTATTTGACAGTTTCATAGAACAGAGAAAGAACGCCCAAACTGAAATCTGACGTCACTCACTACCGTTACGTTGGTAAAAAAGACAACTAGCTGTTACAGATGATACCATCTCACCCCTACCCTTCCTCATTCTAATATCTAAAATGCTTATTGCTAGAATTAATGCTGGTTTCATTAGTGTTATTTATTGTTATTCTGATTATAATTTAGGTGTCTTCAAGGCTAGAGTGAATAGGCTCTTAATAAACTGGTGCGCCTCACCATCAAAGGTTGCATCGCTACTTACCATCAGGTGGGATCGCAGTCAAGCACTAGTTTATATCAATTAAAAATAAAAAGTTTTGTTTAGAATAAAATATTGTGTCTGCAAGAATTCCTATCTCAAAAACGAAAACAAGTTTAATAATAGGACTACCGACTTTGTACCTACACCTACAAGCATAGTTATTACACCGGCAATTATTATCCTCTAGATTACCTTTCTCTCGTTATTGACGATGATATAGGCACTACTGTATACGAGTTGTCGTTAGCAGACCAATAAGAAGGCAGTCAAGCAAGGTCAGGTGGATTACATAGGTTCTTGGTAAACATAAAAAAAAATTATTCAATTTCATTTCATTTTCAAGTATCTTTATAAAATGTCCTTACATACATTAACACATAGAATTAAACACACTTTATTAGGCTAGTGATGCCAGTGATATCCCTTTCAATGCTTTTAAAGTATTTTTTTTTTTATCTTACTTGGTGCCCTTATAATTTTGCTGTTTGTTTGAGTCAAAAATCTATTGTGATCATGATTTGGGTACAATTTCGTTGGTTGTAAAATGTCTTCATTTCTGCCTCATTGATTTTTATTTTCTTTCCTTGACTTCTATCCTATCCATCTCTTTTCTGTCTTGTGTGTTACCAGTCTGTCGATCCTTCACCAATTTTGAATCACTGAGTAAGTTCAAGATCGGTTCTATGATAAAACTGCAATGGTTTTCTTAGTGATTTAGAATCACTGAGAGAGATTTTTTTAAGCTGAACTTTTTAATATTAATAATATCTAATTAAACTAACATTTTCTTCTCTGTGATTCTCATTTAAATATTATGAATAGATGAAGATTTATTCAGATAGCTTTGCAATTTTATTAATCTGTGTCTCAGCCATATGATTTTCTACGGAGCTGTCAGCTCGAGATTCATTGTTCATCGGTCCAGCGCACTTCAGACGCCACTTTTATAACTACGAACATTTTTCTACGTCAGTTCTAAATGTAGTTTATTTACTTTCCAATATTTCTTACGTCTTCGCTACAACTATCCATACTACCGCTCTACTGTTCCACAAAAAACTCTCCACTCGTTTGTTAAAATTTCAATTGTTCAAATTTATTGTTACTTTATATTAGTTTTTCTTGGGATTGATACAAACAGTACATTTTCCTGTTGATTTACGAGTGTATCTACATTATATCATATTTTCTTAAGCAATGTATAAACTATATTTTCTAAATGTTTCAAGCAATCCATTTCGACTTCTTCCTCGTGGTCCATTCATCACGGCTATAAGACTGAAAACAAACAAGTTTGCTTTGAGCTGAGACGCGTCCATCATTTTGGATTGCTTGCTTTTGTTATCCATGAAAATTGATGAATTTCTGTAATTCAAGTTCAGTGCGTCACAGACATCTTACTCAGAAGTGCTTGTGAGTGATATATAGACCCATTTCGTTTTTTGCATGAAACCACTTACTTACAGGTACCTACTTTAGAATTGTCGAGGAGTTGTCCAGAATGATGAAGCTATAATTGCATGTTCCATAGCGTAGACTGCACCCTTTCACCTGGTAACTCTTCAAAAGGTAAAGCTTAGTGTAGGGTGTACAAAAATCCTTAGAAAAAACTACATTTGAACTTTTCTATTCACTCAATTCTTGGTATCAAACAAAATAACGATGTTGGTATAAATGAAGCAAATATTGGTGGCAAACAGGTATTAGATACAGACCTAACACAACTGACACAAGTCTATGTTAGGTGTTGCTACATCAGCCGATCGATATATCGTATTTGCGAAAATATAAACAGGGAAAACCTTTCGGCAATATAGATAAAATAAAATACAATCCAAATGTTGCTAATCCTGCCAAAGTTATTTGATTTGTTTGTTTAAATACGTATTAAATTAATCGAAAGGTTAGGTTAGGTTAGTTAGGCTACTAATGGACTTAAAGACAAAGAGAGAGAGCGAACGCCGGCGTTCGCTTGGGGTTTAATGAATTAATGAAATAAGAAAGATGAATCAGATTTGGACAACAGCCTAGAAGATAGATATTTTATCAAGAATATATCTTAAAATTAAGTTAATTCAGAGCAAAAAGAAATCGGTCACTTCACCAAAGCGTTCTATGATAAAGGTCCACCGAGAGGCTGGCAAACATTTCTTCATACTGATCTAATTCCGTCTTAAAGTAACTGTACGTGCACATACCACGTATCGGAACCAATCGGTGTTTGAAGCTCAAAATACTTCCACTTGTTCAGAGAACCACAAGCGTCCAGCTGTCTACGTCTCTACGTCATCAGTTTCACAATCGAGCTTTAAATAATATTCACGGAACCCAAATGTGTATTGTTACTATTAATATTTAATGTTTGCCACTCTTGTCGAATCTACATCGGAATGTTGATTCTTAAGAATCTTTACAGTTTTCCTCCTTCCGTAAGAGATTTACCAGAAATATTTTGCGAACCTTCGATCTAAATAAAAATATAACTGAAAAGCTCTAGTCTGTGTTTCTGTAGATATTCGTATAGAATTTGTAGGTGCTAACGATAAGTGCAGCTTGGCAGTAGGTAATTGTGTTGGCTGCGATAACGCTAAAGCTCTGTGTCAATAACATTGATGCTATCTTGATTCGATAACAGTTGTGTCCTATCATTGCAGCGTTCAGGCTGTTCATAATTGCATCGCGTGATCTTGAAAGGGAAAAAATCAGCAAAACAACCGAAGAAACAGAAATCGCAAAAGGAATTAATGTCACTGAATGAAATACAAGCAAATTTATCTCCATTAAGTGTGCGACAAGAATATATTACCCAAACCCAATATTCCAAATGTCTAGACTACATTGACTCACGCAGTCGTTTTCTGCTTTTTTCAAAACACACTGTTAGCCGAGCCTACCGGAATGAGTCAAATTGCCTAAGAGATGTTCAGAAATGATTCAGCCAGGAAGTGACTCAGTTTAATATGTTTCGTTGTGAAAGCCTAAAGCCAAAGTTTGTGCATGCACAAGTTGAATTTGATGATCAGATACTTTATCGTCTTGCCTTTGCGTAATAAAATTAATTAACTATATGCCTACATAATTACTTGAATTTTAATCGTTAACTGTCGTCTAGTTCAATGCCAGCCTCTTTGTGTCTTGTGCATACTATTTATTTGTTCCCCGTATTGGCAACAGCTATTAGGTATAGTTTTTGTTATAATACACTTTTATAGCTTTAAAGCTTATACACCTAGTAACTTCAGCTAGCGTCTTTACCCGCGTGCCAAATAAATAGTTATCCCAAAGGAATAAATACTCCCAAAATAAAGTCTCCTAAACCCTATTCTAGAGCATGGTCTACGGGTGTGTATGTTTGTGGATCTTACTTAACATAACGAAATTCCTCCGCACCTTGGAAATAACGTTAAGCTGTTGATCCAGACTGTCATTTGTAGATCTTTGACGTGACGGATAGTCAGAAATCGGGAAATCCGACATCAGTCTTACCAATTACTGAGTGGTAGAGATCAGATAAGCAGTTGCGCCATGTAAAATACTGATCCACAGCTGTATCCGTTTAGATTGGAAGCCGACCCCAATACACTTGGGCAAAGGCTAAACAGATAGATTGATTGATGTCTTCATAAGTTCTGACATGATGATCTCGTCAAAGCTAAAGTCCTAATCTAGATCAACATCAATCGCGCCTACTCAAACACCCACTGCGGCCACAACATCCTGGAAAACCTCAAACAATGAATGGAAATATAACCGTCACTTAGTTTTATCGATGAATAATGGCAAAGTATCGAGAACATGTTATGTATAACAGCTCTGTAAGTTGGATCACGTCAGATAAGATTAGCGGGACTGACTAGCTTTCGAAATATTGCTGTATCAACTGTTTCTTTGAAGTCTGCCTTACTTGTTTAAATACAGTCAGTGTTTCAAAACAGTCATATAAAGGTACTCATTCAACAACAACAACGAAACCATCTCAGAGGTCCAAGTTTCTTTTAGAGTCCAAACTTATTAGGTAGGTTACTTCTATAGTCCATGGCCATATGAAAACCTGACATGTTATTACCACTATCCACCTAAATATATGCAAATAACGCCTAATCTCGATATATTTATAACCGTAATGAACGCTTTCCCAGATAACTCGTTAAAGCTTTACTTAAACACGTAGGTATACACAATAACACTCTGGTCAAATATGATGCGGTGTGAATTCTATTTTCAAAAGTCAACGTAGGTCAAAGCTTTTGCAACAAATGTGATAAAACACCATATACCTATATGTAACTTTTTATGGAAGACACATTTTGCCGTGAATTGGCTTGCAAGAAGTAAGAATAAGCAAAAGTATATAATTTTACATCATTTTGTGTTTTAATGAGTATAAGTACCTATTAAATTTCATAAGCGCGATATGAAAACAAAAAAATACTATTGATACTAAGAAAAACAAAATAAAACTCTACACAAATAAAAAAATACTAGAAAATAATAGCTACAGTTAATACTGCTTTCTATTTTTTTAAACCAAATGTTACATTTTATAATCTTACCCTATTAGATTAGCACTGCATTCTTGTAATCATAGGTTTGAAAATAACCTTTTCTGAATTTGGTTAAAGTTATATTATCTACCGTGTGACGAGTCACTTTATCAGTATTTATAAAATTCATAAAATCCATCACTAAGGTCTTTTTAAGTGATTGATAATTCATAATGTGATTATAGGTTCATAACAAAACCCCTATGTCTGCGTTGCTCCTATTTCTCTAGGAATATGGTTTCTTCAACCCAAAAACCCAAGGCCTACTGCCCCATATCTCCGTCACAGCTGACGGCGCTATCGAACTACCCACGGCAGAACAAATAATGCAGAAGGCCCGCAGTTTGCTCAGGGCTGTAATTTACACTCTATCCACAACCTGGAGAGCCAAACTTGCGCATATATGGGAGAATTACTGGACTTAGCAAGGACATAATTCGGCAGTATATAAGCTTGGAATGTTGGAACTCCGTAATCTAATTTGGGGGTTTCCAATACCTGTAGATAATTTATAAAACAGAATAAAAATTTAAATGTAAAAGTACCAAAATATAAAAAAAAAACTCGTAAAGTTCGAGTCGGACTTGTACACCGAGGATTTGCGTAACTTACTATATTATGTAACTATGTATGTGACTAAATTGTTTGATTCCCGAATCGTTTCTCAAACATTTTTGCAAATCGCAGAAAGGGATCGATAGGTTATGATATAACTATAAATTTTCAGTTTTTAGTCTTTTTCTATACTTGTGCTGTGAGATTTTGCGTTTTGCGAAACAGGATTCTATATCTAGGTCAACGGAAAGTTCCCTATAGATTTTGATTGAGAAAAAAAAGGGCCATGACAGATGGACAACAAAGCGAGCCTTTATGGGTTTTGTTTTTGCCGATTTAGGTACGGGACTCTAAAAACAGATGTTTCTCCCATATTGCAATATTTATCTGAAGAAAATGTAATGCCCGCCGTACACACTAGGGTATACCTGACAGGTTTGCCTGTACAGGTGAGTTGTACTGGTAAACCGGAGCGTGTATATTGCACAACTGTGCAGGTCTCCACACAAGCCTACCTGACAGGTATACCGTATAACTGTGCAGGCTAAACTGTCAGGTAGGTATACCCTAGCGTGTATGGCTACTTTAAGACATAACAACTTAGTCTTGAACGCTTGACGACTTGGAGGGAGCTTGGAAGCTACGTCACCTCCATTAGCCGGTAAAGGCACGGACGCAATTACGCAGTCGAACGTATTTGTGATGGCTTAGTGGATCAACCACACTCGTGACTCGAAGCGACTGCGTCACTGCTATGACGAGTCACGAGAGGTTTTATGTTTTGTCTGTCAAGCAGACGGGTTTCCCCCGAAGGCTCGGTAGGCAAATGAAATAGACAGAGGACGTCATGTCTATTCAATTCAATTTTTTATTGCTAGTTAACATGTGTACATGAACCCTATTGGACACAACGATTTCATTAAAGTAAGTAGGTTCGAAAGAAGTAGGTAAAATTACAAAAGAAAGGTTAAAAGTTACAATTAGAAAAAGAAATCAAATAAATCGGATATGCAAATCCAATTAAATAAAAATACAAATGTCAATAACATAGTTGATAAAAATAGCAAATGAAATAAATTCATTGAATGTCAAAATACAAATAATGTTGAAATGTCAAAAAATTCATTACAAATGTCAAAAAAAAAATACAAATGTCCAAAAAGAATCGTCACCAATGTCAAAAATCTAAATGGCGAATGCAAACAATCTACCAGTTTCCATCTCAAACACAGTGCCAGTGAGCTGCTTCACTGAACATTTGTCATCTACTATGCTGCCCATCCCGCACAACCACCTGCACTTTTCAGAATTTATATGCCAAATTTTGGTCAGAGAAAACAAAATTTGAGTCCATCCACACGAAACGGAAAAGTCTAATTCGTATTTTATACTTCGAAGAATTGCTAAACTTAGTGGCAGTTGGAAGTAAAGGATCTAATCTTTATCTCTCAAATTAAACGAAGATTGTAGCGATAAAAACGGATTTATTTTAAACAAGTGTTCGGTTCAACCGTCAAATCAAGAATGGTTACATTTCACCTCGCCTTAAGCGTCAAAACTGTCATACAAAAGTGCTGCCATATTTAACTCTTGATTCGATACAATTTAAATAATCGATTTAATATTCGACTAGATTTATAACAACTACTATTTTAATTTGCTTTTACTTTAAATATAAACATTGTATTCGTGGTTACATCCTAGCTAGAGTATTATCAAAATACCCACACCTTGGCTAATTAACCTTACAACTCGGCCATCCTGTGTAAGTGAGTCCTCTCACTTATTTAATTAATTTGACAACATAATAAAATTATAAAACAAAACAGGTAATAACTTGATTATCTATACATACATATTTCTATATATAATTTAAATTTTCAATAATAATTCATATTGCAAGGTAATTTCTTTACTTTACAGTTCAAATAATACTTAAAAATCTCATCACAATCAAATTTCAGCGTTTTTACATTCATGTTACATCTAAGTTTATCTCATTTCAGCTCATTTAATCTAGATCAAAATCTTTATCAAAAATTCAAAATCATAAATCAGGATCAACATTCTCATTCTTTGTTTCTTGCACAATCTGTCACGATCTTTGGTCATCTGTGCGGCACCGTTATCTTGGTACCATTCAAGATCTGCACTGACCTCTATGACAAATTATGCTCACATCATATAATCTTACTCACTATCTTGCAATCATAATACGTGCGACATCGATTTCTCAATGCCATTCAATATCTGCACTGATTGCTCATGTAAATATAATATAACCTTAATAATGACACGCAATTCTCACTCATTTTCATCAGGGAAGTTGATTAACCCAACATTTCATCATTATCGCCCAAATCGAATAACCTTATTGTTCCTACTTACTTTGTTGAGTGATAGATCACTCTCTGCCTGCCTCTATTTCTGTACACTCACTCTGATCACTGTCAGTGCTCTCACTGGCATAACCTTTAAAATTCAACCAAGGATGGATTTTGTCCAGCGCAACAACATTTTCATACCTCTTGTTACCCTTTCTTGTTAATGGAGTGTCTTCGACAAGAAATCTGTCATTAGGTAATATTTTGAGGATTCGGTAGGGCCCTTGGAATTTGGGGATGAGCTTATGTGATTTTCCTACATGATCTTTGTCTATAACTGTCCTCTCTACCCTGACTAAATCACCTACATTATATGTTGTCCGACTCTTTCTATGCTTATCGAACTGCTTTTTAGCATAATCCTGTTGTTTTTCTATCCTTTCCCTAGCATTTGACCTCAATTTTACTAACGCATCACCATCGATTCGTTCAGTTGTTTCGGCAATTATGTCACTCAATACATTTTCCGAAGCGTTCGTCAATCTACAACCGAATAACAGCTCAGAGGGACTTTTCCCTGTTGTCTTATTAACAGTGGTATTAATACCTAATTGTACGTCGCCTATGTATTCGTCCCATAAGTTATCATTTCCGTCATGACATTTTGTGCTTAGGGCCTCCGTTATAGTTCGATTGAACCTTTCGACTTGTCCATTCGCTCTTGGAGTGGCTACTGCGTTTAAAATGTGCTTTATTTTTAATTGGTCCATAAAACTCTTAAATTTTGTACTTGTGAAACAAGAGCCACGATCTGTTACAAGGCGAGAAGGAACGCCGAAATAACTAAAATGTTCTTTAAATGACTTGATTGCCGTAGTCGTCTTAGTATCTTTAACAGCTCGTATATTTATAAATTTTGTGAATGCGTCTATAATAACAAGCAAATACATGTTACCTCTCCTTGAGCGAATGAATGGGCCCAGATGATCGGCATGAAGTGTATGGAATGGTTTCTCCAGCTTAGGTATTGGATGGAGCATTCCTTCTTTGGGACCGCCAGGTGCCTTGTGGTGCGCACACTCCAAACAGGCTGAGACATATTTCTTAGTGAACCTACGCATTTTTGGGAACCAAAATATGCTTTTGATACGGCTCAAAGTTTTTTCGAAGCCAAAATGTCCCACCTCATCATGGTTCATGCGCAGCACTTGCCACCTACATCCTCTCGGAACTACCCATCGTAATCCTTCGTCTAAAATTTTATACACATAACTACCCTTTAACATATAATTCTTACGCACGTCAGCTACAAACTTAGTCTCTTCATCTTCTAAGATGTCTTTTATCCGTTTTATTTCACTATCATCACCCTGAACAGTAGCGATCCAATCACGAACATCTACGTGTAGAACATCAAAAACATGTTCCGTATCCTCATCGATTGGGTCACTCACAGGGGCACGACTGAGAGCATCTACGTGAGCCATACGCGAACCCGGTCTGTACTCAATTTCGCAGTCATACTCTTGAAACTGGATCCACCAGCGAGAAATTCGTGGTACAAGATCCCTCTTAGTCAAAGTAGTACGAAGTGCATTACAATCAGTGACTATTTTAAATCTTAGTCCTAACAAATAGACTCTGAAACGATTTAATGATGCGACTACTGCTAAAGTTTCCAGCTCGAAAGAGTGAAATTTTTGTTCGTCTACCGTGGTTTTACGACTGTAATAAGCTACTGGCCTGAGTAAGCCGTCAGTACTTCGCTGCAGGAGAATTCCCGCAATACCTAGCTTCGACGCATCTGTATGAATTTCGGTCTCTAATTGGGGGTCATATAAAGCTAATATAGGTCGTTCAACTAATTTTGCCTTCAAAACTCTAAACGACTCCGCCTCCTCTGCCGTCCATTTCCATTCAAATTTAGACCTTAACAGGTCTGTCAGCGGACGGGCAATAAGGGCGAAGTCCTTCACGAACCTCCGAAAAAAGCTAGCTAGGCCTATGAATCGTCTGATATCATGAACGTTCCGCGGAATTGGGAAGTTTTCTATAGCTAGTGTCTTGCGCTTCCCTGGACGTATTCCCTCACCACTAACATGAAATCCTAGGAACTCTAGTTCGGTACAGAAAAAGCTACATTTTTTTATTTTAAGTGTAAGACCTGCGTCTTTTACAAGTTGAAGTACCTCCTCTAGCCGTCTCATTCCCTGCTCAAAGGAACTCGAAGGAATCAATACGTCATCCATATAAACGATCGTATAACCGACTTTAGAAAGTATTTTGCTCATTGCTCGCTGAAACACCGAAGTAGCATTTGCTAAACCAAAAGGCATGCGTTTAAACTGATATTGCCCATCGGGAGTAACAAACGCAGTCTTGTCTTGAGATCTTGCCTCTACTGGAATTTGGTAATAGCCAGATGCAAGGTCTAAACTTACAAATAAAGAATTACCCGCTAACCTGTCAAGTTGATCATCAATTAAAGGTAACGGATAGTGTTCCTTTTTTGTTTTATTGTTTAATGCACGATAATCAACGCATAATCTGCTTTCACCGGTCTTTTTCTTCACCAGTAAGACTGGGCTAGCGTAAGGCGAGTTCGACTCACATACTATGCCTGCATCGATCATTTCTTTTACCATAGATTGAACCTGCCTACGCTCCGGAAAGGAGAGCCTATACGGGCGATAAACTACCGGTTGCGAATCACTTAAATGAATTTCCATTTGAATTACATTAGTCAATCCCAGGTCTTTTAGATTATCTGAGAAACATGTTTCGAAACTTTTGAGCAACTCTTTTAATTGGTTAACTTCATACTCGCTTAACTGTTTGCCATAATTGAAGACAGACTTAGTCTCAATATTTTCAAAATCTAATAAATTAATACTCAAGTTATTCCTGGTACAAACGGCTCGTGTTATGAGGGTACCCTTATTCAAACTAACCGTGCTATCACTAAAGTTTTGCACTAGTAACCTAACCTCTCCGTTTTCTATTTCATATTCACCTGGCATCAAATAATATTCATTTTTTGACATGCCGCGCAAGGAACCACTAACGTGGACTATACCCGAATATTTGTTTGTCGAAATACACGGTAATGCATACATTTCTTTAGGAGGTATTACAACATCGGTTTCCAAACTTAACTCTAATTTAACTGATTGATCGCGAGTAAATATTAATGAATGAGTAGTTTTCGTTATGACTATACCTGGTTTCTCTGTAAAACTGTGCCCAATTAAAACTGAATATTTAATAACGCTATCGTCCACGACGTACGCGTTGACCTCCTCCACAATACCTTGAATTTCAATAATGACGTTTGCTACGCCTACTGGTATTACTATACTCTCACCTATACCTCTCATAGTCGGTAAGTTACTGTCAGTCCACGTTATTCCCCTCTCAACAGCCTCACTATAACGAATTAGCGTACATTGGCTACCCAAATCTACGTAGCCTTGAATAATGTCACCGTTAAGTTTTAGATTCATTAAATATTTAGTGTCATTAACACTATTTGTTTCAATACGCATCACGTCCTTTTCTTTAGGTTTATCAACTTTATTAGCTGAGTCAGAGGGTAACCTGGGACAATTTATTGACAAATGACCTAATTTGGCACAAACATTACACTTCAATATCTTTTTTGTGCATCTAGAACTGAAGTGCCCAGATTCATTGCAGTTAAAGCATACAATTGACGCAATATTGTTTGACTTCGTCGTAGTTTCGCTGCCATTACCCATCTGCTTAGAACTATTACTAGATGATAAAGAGGTAGTGTTGCCACGTTTATCAAAATTCGCCCTTGACCTATCTGGTTCGCGAAATTGTTGCTTGATAGATTGAAAATACGTGAGAACCTGTTCCGGCTCCTGACATTTTGCTGCTTTCGCGCCTAATCTCAATGACCGATCCTCAATCCCATACAGTAGGCAATCCACCGCACGTTTACCATGTATTTCGCATCGGTTTAGTAGATTAATTTTTTCATAATAATAATGTTCTAATGAATCGTTAAATTTCACACGTTTTGATAACATTTCGGTTAATAATTCAGCATAATCATCACTGCTCGGAAACGATTGCTCCAGCTTGTCCTTCCACTCAGACCAAGAATACGACATAGATGGAAGGGCCTGGTACCACGTTTTGGCTATGCCTGACAGTTTAGGCAGCGCGTAATGTATTATTTGATCATCGCCCCATCCATAGAGCCTAGCACATTCTTCAACTTTATTGATCCACATAACTATAGTTTGGCTCTTTACCATAGGGTCAAAGTCTGGGATTACATTGCCTAACATAGGAAATTTATTACCCTCAGACCGACTTTTGGTTAAAGCTTCCACTAAGGTTGCAAAAAACGCTTGCGTGTCATTATTAACAACATTGGCGCTACTCACGTGACCATGAAGTGGGGGTGTATGTCGCTCAGTGCTGGATTCTGGGCGCCTGCTGCAGCCTCGCCTACTGCGTCTTCCCTCCACGCCCCGGCTGGACCGACGCTGCTCGTAGCTGCTGCTCCGACTGCGACATCCATCACGGCTGCGACTCCGGTTCAGCTGGTGGCGGCGCCTCAAAGTCTGCTCACGCGAACTGTGGTCTCCACTACGACAAGACTCCGACGACGAATCGCGATTGCTCGATCGCTGCCTTCGTTGCTTCCGTTTATGCGTAGCGCTTGTTCTTGTTTCTCTGCTCTGGTCACGGTGGCGACGTTTACGTTCATTGCTCTTGCGATTAGTTCTAGTTTTATCCATTGTTATTCAGATAAAAACCAGTGACTTCCGTACGCAACACAAAACACGTGGACACTTTATTTGGAGATATTTCTTCAAAATTGTAGGCGTAATTGACTTATCCCACTTCTGAGATAAAGGATCTAATCTTTATCTCTCAAATTAAACGAAGATTGTAGCGATAAAAACGGATTTATTTTAAACAAGTGTTCGGTTCAACCGTCAAATCAAGAATGGTTACATTTCACCTCGCCTTAAGCGTCAAAACTGTCATACAAAAGTGCTGCCATATTTAACTCTTGATTCGATACAATTTAAATAATCGATTTAATATTCGACTAGATTTATAACAACTACTATTTTAATTTGCTTTTACTTTAAATATAAACATTGTATTCGTGGTTACATCCTAGCTAGAGTATTATCAAAATACCCACACCTTGGCTAATTAACCTTACAGAAGGGTATATTACTTGCTGAAAATAGTCGATGGGGAAACAAGATTCTGGTTTGGTGTGTATAGTACTTAAAGACGGAAGCAGCGTTGGATACGATATAAACGAGACATTCCTAAAGGAGGGTTACCTCTAGCAGAACCTTTATAAATGACGACGATGACATTTTATCCGTCAAAATTAGAGATGTAACAAACTAGGTTAGTGAAGAATCGAGACCATTAGTGGACCGATCAAGCGTTAATCGGGACATGTCACCAGACCTCTGAAAATGGAACTTCACTCGCAAATCGGCAACAATAGTTACGACACAGAGTCTTAAAAGTGAGAAAAAATTTAGCTGATCTTGCTCTAATATTAAGCATTAGCTGGTTGGTTCGTTTTAAAAGATCGGTCTACCTACTCCCCAACAGCAGCACTAGTAAACAAACTGATTGGTTTCAGATAGATGTAGGCTATCTATATAGTGGAGCATTAGTCGGTGGTCGCGAGGTCGTTGGCATATTTTTGCGGTATTCGTAGTTTTCCATACATTACGACTCAAGCCGGTAAAGCCCTGGTTCTGCTTACTCATTAGTTGAAAAGGAACGAGTACCTACAACATTGACACACGTCTGCTTCGTTATCAGGGACAGGGAAACTTTTGTACTGAGTAGTAGTTTAGTTGTTAGACATACTATTAAAGGGCCATTTTTAATTTGGTCTATGTCTATCCCGCTACTTCGTCCGTGTGAATGGCGGTTATTGCGGGTCACGTCTGATTCTTCACTCGAAAAGTCAAAGTCAGGTAAGAAACCGTAGGGGCCTAGCAGGCTCGAAGCCTACTTGGACCAAGGGTCTGCTTCTGAAAGGAAGTCTCGGCCCCGGTGTGAAGAAACGGGGTGGGTTTTCTTACTCAGTAAAAGTCTGATATTATCTCCTGCTCCGCCCAATAGCGGGGATGTCATCTGGATGATTAACCTAACCCAACCAAATTTCACCAAAGTTAGTTCAGCGGTTAGTTCAGCATTTTCAGCGGGAAAGCGTAACAGACAGAAACGAGTTACTTTCTCCTTCCTTTTATTTTAGCTTCAATAAATATAGTGAAACCTGGAAAACTGGGAGCTCAGGTACCTCGAATTTTTTATCACTTATAGAGGTTTTCATTTACATTGTTTTACCCAAATATTCTGGCTTAAAGTGACGTTGCTTAGTTTACAGTGATTTTTTTTTACTTTTGATAGGCTTGCGTCTGAGTTGACCACTATCTCGCCCGATGGAAAGCGATGATGTGGTTGACGATGGAGCACACTTGCCTAGAAGTAACCTATTGAATTTAGACTTAAATATCTCAATGGTTTAACAATTTATAGTGTCGTACCTCTCTGGGACTAAATTTAATATTATGTTAAATTTATTTATTAATTACCTCATTCATTGAGCTAAAAATACCCGAGGTGCCGGTAAACGTAAAAAAAAAACAACAAAAATTATTTCTCAGCCATTGAGGTTTATTATTCTCTGATTCTCACTAAGAGGTAAAATATTCTGATGCAAAAGGTGTCGGGAAATCATTGTAATTTTATCAGTAGCAGAGGGGTTACTCATTATGTCCAGGGTACAGCATAATTATACTAAACCAGGTTACATTGTAGAAAGTCTTGTAAATAGGAGCTGGTCAAGAACATCATGTATCATTTACTCTATCTGGTTAGTTAGAGTGGTACGGCTAAAATTTTTATTAGATTTATAAGTAGCAAGATTATGTACATTTCTATCTGAATTCGGATTACTGCTCATTAGGGAATCCAATCCCGCATCAAAATCACGATCCGCAACCGCATGCCTGCGGGATTAAAGTCGGCGATCCCGCGGGATTTGTGTGATTGGGATTTTTAATTTCTTTTTTGTTTTAAGTACCTAGTAATAAAAATGAAAACCGGTCAAGTGCAAGTCGGACTTTCACACTGAGAGTTTCTTATAAAACCTACCTTAGTTCGATTCCCGAATCGAGTTTCGAAAATTTTTCGAATCGCAATAAATAAGATATTTTATATTGTAATTATCTACTTTACGATTTTCTTAAAAAAACACAAGTTTTGGGAAATCCCTGGTCATAGAGTTCCTAAACTGACATTGATTATCTACGTTTCGTTCCTGTGGCGATACAGGACAACACAAAATAAATATTCAAAAATTATCTAACTACAAGGTAAAATCGAAAACAAAATGATTATTTTCCAGACAAATTCTATAAAAACTGTCACGAGTTCCATGTAAAGTTGTTTCATCACTTTATACTGAGGTCGAATAAATAAATAATCAAAACGGTGGCAGATCGTCGGAATCCAATTTTCTTATAAAAAACTTTAATCTCGGAGACGTGCGGAATCCCGCATGAGTAATCCCGCATTTCCGATCCCGCAGAAAAGGTGCGGATTGGATTCCCTACTGCTCATATCCAGATTTCGAAATCTACAAATTTTTCCCTGTATCCGGTTTCCACAAAAACTTATCTGCGAATGTACGTTTCGTAGCCGTGGCCTGTTACGTTATCAGCGTAAGCCGAGAAGCGCCACTGTCAGGAAGATTAACTAATTAACTCGTCAAACAATCGACATTTTATCAAATTGGTGACGTCATCGCCCGCCATTTTTGGCGCGCAGTTACCGCGGCCAGTGACGCCCCCGTATCGATTGAAGCTCTTAGTAAATTAGTGATGTGTGCAAACATCGAGCACTTGATGAAATTGGATTGACATCTGTCATTAACCGTGTTATTTTCAGTATTTGTTAGTATGATAGTGTGTTATCATTTTATAAATTAACTACCTACCTTGACATTTTTTTAATGAAACAAAAACAATGCAATCACTTGTATTGTTTTCTCTAAGGGTGAGTTGCACCATTTAACTATAACGATAACAAAGCCGTTAACAGTTTTCAAATCGTCGAATTGACCAATAGGCGGCCGTTTCACGGCTGGTTATGGTTTGGTTATCGTTATAGTTAAATGGTGCAACTCACCCTAAATGCTCCCACTAACAGTTATGGTCATCTTAGAAATTAATTTGAATTATAATGCATTAAAGGCCTCATCAGTTCTCAACCAATCTGATCATTAAATTATATGAATTCAACTTTAGCGAGAACAATTGGCACAATATATTGACGATAATGATGAGCGAAACTGCGAATGTAATCGCGTACCGACGCCGTATATGTGCAACAAACCCATAAAGCGGCTTCACGAGACGCACCAACAACAATAAATAATTATCTAGTATTTAATAATAGCAACAAATGATACGGCAAATCGATTTAATTAATGCATCGTTAAAATCTCAAGATGGCGTCATAAGACGGTTTGATTTACGCGGTATCGTACAGATCATACGCGTGTTGTACGTCAATAAACAATTCACAGTAAAACGAAAAATTGAAAAATAAAAAGCTTTATTTGCGTTGATTAGACATGAGTTTCCGTTTTTAAAATTAGGTTTTTCTCTCCTCGTTACTAAAATATGCCATTGATCTTGCTCTGAGATATATGTATGTGTAGGCAGGTAGGTATTAATCGAAACTGTTGAATCATTAAACGTCTAAAATGTAGATAGTAAGAATCATCAGGGAATTGCTATATAGCCAACACTCAATAAATCTTACGCCATTACGCTTCACTTCAACGAGACAGAAATATAGCCGCAGAACTTTAATACGACATTTACGAACCACGGAAGACAATAACTATTTGAAGACCTATAAAACTTTCAAACGGCACCCGTACAATGTGAGACACTTCGAATTAACGAAGATAAAGCCAGCTCATCTCGGGATTTAATGGTGGCGCCACTTGCAACGCCAAATCTGTCAGATCTATTGCATTTAATGATAGTTCCTTATTTTGTCGGCGTTAAAATTATCCTGGGTGTTCTGTACAACTTAGTCTTGTTATGGAATCCAAATAGTTTCCCGACTGAGTGGTTAGACGGCGCCAGCTTCGCACGTAAATGGTTGCAAACGATATTATGTCTGTACTGTAGAGTGTAGACTAAAATAAGAATGTGATCATTACCAGCCGGATCTGTTCTAGCGGCGCTTCAGTTGTCTCTAGCGATGGATACCGATGTTGTTTCAATAATTATGAATATTTCTCATTTTCCACTATTTCATGAAAGATCTGCCAAACAAAAGAATTTTTGAGATCAAAATGTTTGTGTTTGCGCAGGTTTTATAGAAAAATATTCAGTCTGTCGAGCTGTTTAATTCAAAACAACTTTTTCTGCTTCCTAGTGTAGCTTCGTGAATAAACCAAAGAAGCAGAAAATAAGCTATTCTAACAGTAGGGATCTAGATGGAGACAGTAATTACAGATGCCTTGACGCCTAGATTTTATTCTTTTGTACACAATACCACTGACAGCTAATTATAACAAAAACATGACTGCCTAACACTTACATATTTAAGAGTCTTGTTTCTTTCAACACGAAATATGAAATATGTATTTAATTTTAAATTTTCTTTCTCAAAACACTTGAAAGTTTCACACGAACTTCTAAATTGACTGCACTCAACTAAGTATTTTAAATGCTATTACTCTTAATTTCAATACATCCACTAATGAGTTTAGATTAACTAAACCCCTATGATCGACTCTTTCTCAGAACATTTTCTTAATAAGGATGAGAAGTCATCAGCTAGCGACTGGCCACTTAACAGGGCAGCGGTCATTACCGGCCATATTAATAGCGGTTTGTATTCACAAGCCATAATGGGGGACCATGGGTGACCATTGCACCGTAAACAAAAGAGTCCTTGGCATTACTGATTGGCATTGCGAAATGTCATAGTGTATTTATCGCATCCAGAAAAAAAAACAATCTGTCAAAGTCAAAGTTATTTTGGCGCCAAAAATGACAGGCATATTTGTTACTAGTTTCTGCCAGCGGTTTCGTCCGCGCATTAATTCCAAGGGATAATATTTCCGGGATAAAAAATCAAAGTATTATTTCAGGACTGGGATTGGTTATTTACCAAATTTCATTCGTTATTCGTTTAGGCCTTTGAATGTGACAGAGTAACAAACCTAAACAAGGTATATTATAACTTATATTTTTGACATAACAATTTTTGGACATGATTGTACTTTTTGACATTATAATTAATATTCTGACATTACAAATAATAACTGTATTAAATTAAAAATAGAGATTCATGGACTAAAAACACAAATATTACTTAATTTAGTATAATTCTTGTAAGTAATGTTTATGACTTGTATACAGTTAGCTTATTAAATATTTTTACACCAGCAATGGTTGTATGTTCTATGAATCAATGTTTAATGTAAAATCTCTATACACCGTACTATACATGTACCGTTTGATTATTATAATCAAAGTATGTACATTATACTTAGAAATAAATATTTCTTTCCTTCTTTGCAGACATATTTTTCGCCTTTAAAAAAGGAATTCTGAATTATCGAGTTAAGTCTGTTATGCTATCATACTCCAAGGTCAAAATTACCCATAAAGTGTATGGGTAATTTTAACAGTAATTTCAGATTTAGCGTAAAATGGTCTCGATCTTGACCGATCTTGAAAAGTATCGAGATTTATTCTGGACTAGTACCATCAGCATCATCATCAGGTACCTACCATCGCGTTCATTTCCCGCATGATCACTTAAAAAAGTCGCTTGAATCCTGCGGCGCGGCGCCAAACCAAACCCTTTGAAGTTTTCGTTTCGAGTGCAAGCAAAAATGAACTTAGCGGTGGCCAGGCGGAAGTGTCTTTGTTGGTAATTGAAATAGATTTCTTTTTCTCATACGGCAGGCACAATAAAAATATATGTCAGTATAACGGAACTGCATTCAAGTGATAATAATTATATTAATCGTGTCGGTGGGCAGGTGTGCGTTTGTAAGGCGAGTTATAAGAATTTATGCTTTCCATAGACTACGCGATTCATATCGTCATGTAAATCCATGCTAATGTCTTCACCCAGCGCCGCGTGACTCGATTCGCCTAGTTTTTATTATTGTTGGGAAAGAAAAATACGTGGAAATGCCGTGATTGTTGCGTACGCGACTCTGTTAGTCTGATATTTCAATTTATAACGGAAGTATTATAATCGCAACTCTACTAGTGCGGGGAATGAGGTATCGATACTTTCTTTTTTAAGGTCCATTTCCGATTTGTAATTGTGTTCTTTAAATAAAAAGTAACGAGCTGTGCGAATATAAAACATAATGTTACTGATATAGACTTAAAATCACTTTGCTTTAATGTTTATTTTTATTTTTAGCCCCCGACGGATAAGAAGGGTGTTATAATCATTTGAGAGCAGTTGTAGGTCGTGGGTTCAAACCCTGCCAGGCGCATTACTTTGTGTAATTTATTTCATTACCACTGCTCCCAAAACGGTGAAGGAAAACATCGTGAGGAAACCGGCATGTCCTAGAACCAAAAATTCGAAAGACATGTGAGATTCACCAACCCACACTGGGCTCGCGCGGTGGATTACGGCCCATTCCCTCTCTTAGAGAGAAGACCAGCAGTGGGAAAATTAAAAAGGCTGATGATGAAAATCATTAGGAAAGTTTATGGTCCGTGGACCACAGATTGGGAATTTCTGTGCTAAACAGATGGAGCGTTTTTCTATTCCAAATAGTTTATTGTAAGGCGCATTAATACGTATGTCTTTATAATAATAGGTAACAATAAATTTTTATTTCGGATAATCAGGGGTTATAAAAACATTGCACATACAGAAACAAATACCATCAGATGGGATCGCAGTCAAGCACTGGTTTATATAGGGTGACTGGTGATTAGTGTACGATACTTAAACACGTGATTGTGCTTATGATAACCAACAACTTTAACTATGGGAAAAAACCTGAAATCGAGAAAAAAAATCTGAACTGTACAGCTGATATTTTTTTCGCGATTTCGGCTTTGCTCCCACAATAAAAATTGTTTGTTATCATGAGCACAATCACTTGTTTAAGTATATAAACTTAAAATAATAATATGTACAAACGATTAAAAAAGGCTAAAAATCGGGAAAAACTCACAGGGCATCAAAAAATTCGTCCACATCGATGTCAATGGGAAAAGTGCCCAGAACGCTGGCAGCATTGCCACGCTGGATGGCTTTTTTAATCGTTTGTACATATTATTATTTTAAGTTTGTATATATGTTACCTAGTAATTATTTATAAATTATTAAATTAATTAAATCGTACAGATCGTAATAAGATGAGTTAAAAAACTAATGCAATTCATTCTTCTACACAGTTTTGCAAAATTAATTTAAGTATCGTACACTAATTGCCAGTCACCCTATATTATTTAAAAAAAAAAATAAGTTTCTAATTAAGAAGCATAGCATAAAACAATCATTCAGGCCTCCTCTTTAGGAGAGCAAACTGCATCCTTATAATTATCCTTTTATTAGTATTCACATGTGATTTAAAGTAGCCTAATAAAATCTGATAGAGGGCCTCCTACTAAAATAAACCGGACAAGCGCGAGTCGGAATCGCACGCGAAGAGTTCCTCAAAAGCTTGAAGTGGCAATAGAAACACAGACTCTGTGAGAAAAATTTTACTAAACAATAATAAATATCGTACCGTAATGGATTCGACCTATTGTATACTCACAATAATCACATATAAAATGTTTTTCTTTCTTCTTTCTATTGCCGTTAATGAGATACAGCCCGCTGACAGACAGGAGAACAAACTGACGGTCAGCAGGTGCTTGGTAACAGGCTTCTATTGGTTACCCTTCGACTACGGAACTCTAATTTATATTTGTTTATACAGTGTACTGTTTTTGCGAATGATTCAATCACTCAATGTGGTAGCCTAATTGTGGACCTCCCACAGCGTTTGATTAGCAAAACAATCATTTATTATATTTACGATCACGTAATGAGGACGAATAAAATCTGGGAGGGCATAGCAATGAAATGAGATCAACTTGTTTAGCTGAAATATATCTACTTACGACGCGCCAGCCTTCCGTTATATTACGTGTAATATTAACTAGAACTATTCTATTTATATTTATACAAAATATACGTCATACGCCGTTAGTGTAACATTTTCTCCGGTTTTCTGAACTCTGTCCTTAATTTGAATAGGTACACTAGTTTTAGCGTTCACTTTTTTTTTCAGAAGAAGCTCATTTGTAAACATCTACAGAGAAATGTAGATTTGTAGAATATGTCAAATACATCATTCGGCTAAGTAAGACTACTTAGCGAGTTGCTTTTCTTGCAAAATTACCTATTTATAAAGCCAAGTATGACGGCAAAAAGTAGGCACTTACACAATTATTTACGTTGCCTAAATGACACTTATCTCCTTGACATTTCCTTTAAAAGCTCTAAGTAGGTGTCCATAATGATCGTATAAACATTGTATTAGTAATATGACTAACAGCACGTGCTCAACTCATAAAACCTGTGTAACACAATCCCTATCTTTTGTTACAGAGTGTATGGTGGGGTCTATAATACTACATCATGGCTGCAAGGAACTTCTGACAACGCTATGTCAAAATTAAAAACTATAAAATGTCAAAAAAGAATTCTAAATTAAAATTTTGAATTTTGTGAAGTGATCCAGTGATAGTGAAGTGCTTAACTATGGCCGATATCGATATGTCGTTTGAAATGTACGAGAACATTACAAGTATGGAACAGAACATTACGCATTATCCGGCTGAGGCCACGATACTGGCTGCAGCATGCGCCTGCATCTTTAGTGTCGTCGGAGTCGTCGGTGAGTTACCTTCCAGTGTTCTTTGTTTATTCGTTGATAGTGTGTTTACAGGATCGTCTTTATAGGCCGTTCTGCCAACTGCATGTCCGATGCAACTATTCGAGGAAAGCGTTGAAACACTGTTTGTTTATAGCGACGTGGCTCTGTACAAACAATGTGTCATATCTTAATAAACTACATTTCAAAGTTCTGCATCACTGATATTTCATCAACTTGTTTTGAAAACACTCGCTGTGGTGTTAGTGTTAAATGGGTTTCCAGATATACCTACATAAAGAATTACGATGCATATTCCGATGACTTGCTTGAATCAAATTTTAAATAAAATATAGCTTTGTTAAAGTTTTTTATGGCTCGCCCTGTAACATCTCAAAAGAAAAGCTCTTATAAGCAATACATAAAAAGAAAGGTAAACAGTTTCCGTATTAGAAATTGAACCCTTTTAAGTTCGAACCGTAAATTGGATCGTCAGAGCACGCAGAGCTTTTACATATCGAAATTTAAACTTTACCAACAAAAATTAAAGTTTAAATTCGGATGTAGATATTTAAGTATGCATTTGTTTGGTGCTCGATGTACCCGCTATCACTAGAAAGCGTTCAATAATCGGTCACTTAACACGAACGCAACATAAAACGCTAAGTGCCGGTCGTAATCGGACATCAAACGGTTTGTTTCACGACTCGATACCGAGCCGGGTACGACGCCCGAACGAACGCCCAGCTGCGTAAACAAACATACGCTGCACATCACTAACCAGTTGCGATGCGTTCGATGTATGAATTTTTTTTTTTTTATAAATATAGACAGGAATGTGTTTCTGTAATGTCAGAATTAAAATTTAATCTATTAATATTTTTTCATCTTCGCAAAACAGCCAGAGTTACGCAATATTCGTTATTCGCAACAAGGAACTTTCACAGTTCTCGCTGGAACTGGAAGGCGCGCAGCCAATGATATAGCGTGTATTTAAATTTTATTACAGTGTTATGCCTACTTTAAAGAAGTAGCATTTACATTTTATATTGCGGCTAAACACACAGCTGGCTTACGTTTCAGCGATCTGCCAGTTTTTACTGCGTTGTTTCATTTAAATTATTTTGAACGTGGACCAATCTTTGAGACGTATCTGAATGAAGTTTGCCGTCAAATTTTTCATGTCATGACATAAAATGGTAATAAAACCTGGGGCGAGGGCTGTTGCCCTTCGAGAGTGAACGACAGGACGATTGAGTGAATGAATGGGTCCATTGACGGGACGTGACTAAGCCCTGAGACGCACCACTGAATGTTTAGCAGGAATTAATTAATTTAATACGTCTTATTATAAGTCTCAGTGTGAATGTATCGTTTGTCAAATTAGTCGGATGTATCGGACCGGGGATGACAAGTATGGATGCATTAATTAAAAATGTTTTTTTTTTTTAATTAGAGCTTTTAAAGAGCTTATTGAAAAAGGTTTTGGATGCTGCAGTGATGATACCACTGACAAGAAATTTTATAATTAATAATTAATCTATACATAACAACAAGAGTCGTGTTATTTGCAGCATTTATAACTCAAGAACGACTGGACCGATTTTAATGATCTTTGCTTTATTAGATTCGTGTCTATCCCGAATAGCAGATTAACTATAAAATATCGGAAAAATAAAGTAAAAAAAAAAGTTTTGAAAAATATCCTATTACATCGAAAAGTGATAACACTACATTCCTTGACTTTTAGACGGTACGAAGTTCGCCAGGTAAGCTAGTAACGCTTAAAAGAAGATGGAAGTTAAATATACCTTTAAAATTTACATAGGTACTAGAAACCAATCAATTAAGAATAAAAATACATCCCCTTCCACAAACAACATATCAGCTAAGCAAACCTGTTGCAATTCCCTCGCTATTATATCAAAGCAAACATTGGCAGACCGACGAGCGTCCACATAACGATCGCGATGGCGGCCATTTGTCACCGACTTTATTATCGAAACAATTAGCCTCGCCGAGGGACATCCCTACACAATAACACCCCCTATGTATCAGACTATAAATATAATGCAATAAATATCTAGCTTTGTTATTAAGAGAAGCGATTAATTTGGTATGTATTTGATTATGTCTCTCCCCAAGTAATGAAGTAATGAATCCCTAATGAGACCTAGAAATGTAGAAAAATAGGAGCACAATTAGCAAAAGTAAAGATTAGATCGTTTTTTTAGACATATGATATTAACTAGTGCTTGACTACGATCCCACCTGATGGTAAGCAGTGATGCAATCGTTAATGGTGAGCCATACTAGTTTATTAAGAGCCTAATCACCTTGAAGATGCCTAAAGTATAAACGGATAGAAAGACCGTAGCAGGCGAATTGTTCCAGTCCTTCGATGTACGCGGTATAAACGACGAGGGGAAACACTTAGTCCAGGGGTGCTATTCTCTAAGAAAGCGCAGCGCTGGTACAGCGACGAGTCGTCAGCGCCGTACATTGAATTTATTTATTTTTACAAATGCCACTACATGCTATAGGCCACGGTTACATTTGTGACGACCATCTTGATATATAAGATATAAAAAAAGAAAAGCATAAAAAACAAACTATATTCCAATCAATTCAATTTCCTTCTCTATTTACTCCAAAAATCTACAACCGAAGTGACCTAAGCGCTGCCACTGATGGTTCCGAGGAAATAACAAAGTAGCAATTTGTCTGCAGCGGATTCCCTTCCGATTATAATTTAGGTCTCTTCAAGGCTAGAGTGAATAGGAAACTAGCGATTCACCATCAACGGTTGAATGACTGCTTACCATCAGCATCAAGTAGTATCCCAGTAAAAAAACTCCATTTTTTAAATGTGCTTATAAATTATAAAAAATGCAGTATTTTAACGATTCTTTTCCATAGGAAACAATCAACTAGAACCGTGCACTAACGTCTGACTTTTTAAACAAATAGCGCCATGTGAAATAAAATAATATATTTTGAAGAGAATTGGAATGATAAAAGTTTAGATAAACCATCGACATACAGCTGACACAGCGCTATATCCATACGCTCAATAGTAACGTCGCCGTCGTTTGTTACTTAAGTATATTATATTATTCTGTGCTTAGATGTATATTCTGCTACAAACCAACGATCTCGATCCGAGAAATGACCTGCCAACTGCCAATCAACAAACTTCCATTATCAATGTCGCCATTAAATTTTTTCTGCCACCACCCTTATCACCGACAGATACTGCAACATAAACGAACTGCCAACACTGCCACCCGTAAGCTGATTAATTATTGCGAAGATTTACGCCGACAGCGTCCAGAGGGTAGGCAAATCAATCATTTTGTCTATCTCTGAACAGTTGATCGACGACCTGGGGGACGGGCGCGGGCGCAGGAAAATAAACATGTGTGGCTTGCCCTGCAGCCGGGTGGTGCGTCGAGTTGTGATGGTTATTGATTAAATGGAATCGTGCTTCAAATGAGATGGTATCGTTTTAACATTATTTTCTAATACTAACATTACGTTAACCCACATGTGTGTCACCAGTCCGAATTAAGGATTGTTTTTAATAAGGCCTGACACATTGGTTTGGGATGGAACATAATAGACATACCACAATTAGACATTTGTCTAATTAGTGTTCATCTAGTAGATTATTCATATTGTTATATAGATAGTTACCAATGTTCAATTTGGTTGAATATTTATCACATACTAGGTTCTGCCAGTGGCTTCGCCTCTGTCACTCAGTGTAGTATTTTATTTGAAAAATAATTTTTAAAATCGGTCCTGTAGTTTTTATTTTATTCATTACAAACTAAAATAAAAACATACACACGTACAAATCTTTCTATCTTTATAATATTAGTATAGATGTATTAGTTATAGATAGAATTCATTCATGCTGAACTGAATCTATAGATGATATAGCACTCGATGACGCGACTCATTCAAGTGTTTAACAAACGCCAGAAATCTATCAACAGACAAGCATTGGCAACGAGTCGGCTGACCATTAACGCCTTGTACTGCAACGAACGGTAGCTTTGATGAGTGATCCTCTATGATCATGACCGTGTCTGTCGGTCTTAGGGTTACCATACTAAGGATTTGTCAGATATCAGGATTTTTGGACTCTTCTCAAGATTGCAAATCTCAGGATTTTTAGAATTTTCAATAAAATACTGCTTGGATACCTATATTTAATAGTTAAACAAATTAAAAAAAAGTTAAATAAACTAAAATTAATCTTCTTTTGGTAAAGAGAACCCCTCTTTACCAAAGGAAGATAGAGAACCCACGCGCAAGAAATAGAACCGCAGTGTGAAAAAAATCTCAAACTGTAAAAAAATCTTAAGATTTTTAATGGAAATCCGGCCTTGTTTTCGGACTTTTGATTTTTTCACCTGGTAACCCTAGTCTGTCTGTCTGTTCAAGCTCGCAATCTCTTCATCTTATTAGATAGCTTTAATCAGCTACGTTCGTTAACGGAGTCATATTGTGATGCACCAGTTCCGTCGTGATGGGTATGGCACGGATTTCATAGTAAGTGGATACGGATGATAGCGAATACGGGATTTCACATAGTGGAGAAAGCATGCAAAAGAAAATACTTGGCTTTAAAATTGACTATTAATGCCTTATTTAATTAAACATACATGAGAACTACTGTATTTTTCTCCTTTTCTCTGTAATAATAGTTCTCTTGATTGGCTGCTAAACACAGATTCTTCAGTTTCCGTAGCTTTGGAATGGTCAAAAGGATTCTATGCGGGGAAACCGCGTGAATTCTATGGGGCAAATACAACTGACTTTTAAAACTCAATAAGCAACCGTTTTGTTTTTTTTGTTTTGTGAAATCATCGTTTCGCTTCACAAGCTCTTAGGTGTACGGCCTTTCAGATTTTTACTGACTAACCAACCTATGTTGCTACATTTGCCCTTTGCGTTATAGGCATATTCTACGCGAGTCATCTTACCTACTGGGAGTTTTCAAACTTGCTGACTACTTTTTACATATATGGAGCAAAAAAAAACAACAAATAGCAACCGTGTGATCTGAATTTGTTCCACTTAGTCAAAAGCCTTGCCATGTTCCTATGGGGTAATAACCAAGATAGAATTTAAAAAAAACTTCAACACCTTAAGGGATGTAGACGAGACGATGAATTTTTTGTGAGGAAGACCAAATAGTTGGTACTGATGTGAGTACTTACTAAGTTGACGGTTTAAGAGGTGATGTACAGAAGACGATAGGTGCCGACCTAAGACAACTTGAGATAAAGACAAAAGGCATATAGCTGAATGCCATAAACCAAATCAATGTCCAACGGCTGAAATAATAATAGAGGACACTAGAAGGATATAAAAAATATAACCATAGCTACAAACATCGTTTAAAATTTTTTGGCACAATATCAGCTGACCCTCTCGTTGACGAGTCGAGTGTCCAATAAGTGGCCCATTGACCGATTGGTCACATGCCTTTGACGGACGCGTTTTATCAACACAAACACATTATACTACCACGTCATCGATAATCCTTTTATATCGAGGATTTACAATTAGCACTCTTTAAAACGTCATAACACGTTCACTGCTGGCTTATTTTTTTATCGATATCGATAGTTTGGATTCGAGTCATTTCGCATCCTTATTTGCAATTGTGAACAGTGAATTTAAAAAGGAAAATCAGGTTGCTAATTTATCATTTGAGGATAAAAATGTGCTATTGATTATAAGTATTATTCATTTATTGTTATTAGGCGTATAGTACCTAACTATTACCTACTCAACAAAATATTGTGGTCACCTTGCTTATTATTATGACGCTCATCGTTATATGCGTATGTATAATACGATATACTTAAGATTTTATTTTATTTTAGTATTTTATACATCATATTATTTAGTACATCATTTTGTATTGTGATACCACAATCGATAATACTTTGATACTTATCTATATAATTATATAAAAATCAATGCCACTTTTCGTTGTAATTTTATAACTCAAGAACGGGCTCACCTATCCAAACCAAATGTTTAGGCTTTGTTCAGACTATTTAGTAGATGGTTTATGTGAAGTTTGATATGGTGGAGTAGGCTAGAGTAGAGTAGGGTATAGTAGGGTGGAGTAGGGAAGAGCGGGAGCGAAGCCGCGCGGGCAAAAGCTGGTATTATATAGAAGAGATGTATTTTTGTTTGTAATGAAGAAACTGAAAAACTACACGACCGATTTTAAAAATTCTTTCACCAATAGAATGTTGCTTTATAGTGTATTATATTAAAGTTATATACCACTAAAAACTTACCTGTTAAAATGGAGGCCAAGTTCCTATCAGCTAATTATTCGCCTAAAAAAGGGTTGAAATCCAATCCAATGCCAAGTTTAGATGCACTTCAAAATCGATCATAATCATCTTCATCAACAGCCTGATCATCGTTTTTGAACTTGGCAGGTTTTAATGCTACACGTAACACTTGATTAATTAAATTTATTATTTATATAATTAAATTAACCTGCCAAGTAAAGTTTCTGAATTATAATAATTCAGAAACTTTAGTTTTAGTTCCGATAATTTATTTTACACCTATTTCTTTTTATTCATAGAAATCTCAATAAATATGGAAATAGTGCAACTTTCAAATTCAAGGGTAATATAACACCGCCCAGATATTTAATGGCCGAAGCACAATTATTAATAAACAAACACTTATGCCCTAAAAAACCTTAGAACCATTTAATTTTCGAAAGTAACAAATACCGTAACAATGTAACTAGGAAAGAGAAACTAAAATTAACGACTTGTAAAAATTAACAACTGAAGAATTTGCATAAAAATAATAGTTCTGTCTAATTTCGTATGAAGCGTGTAGATTTTGTTAATTAACATGTATTGTTATATAAAATTGTGCCCCTCATTCTTAGTACTTATGTAAGTACTTTTTAGGGTTCCGTACCCAAAAGGAAAAATAAGGAACCCATATAGGATCATTTTGTTGTTCGTCTGCCTGTCCGTCTGTCAATACCCTTTATTTCAGGAACGCTTGGAGGTATCGAGTTGGAATTAAAACATATAGTTAGGTCTGCAGTCCCTTGAAACTGTGAAAAAATCAAACTTCTATAGACTATAAAAAACTAAAACCATCAAAATAATCTTAATTTCGGAAGTCGGTGTTTCACGATATTGTTTGTTCCTTATTTAATACCGACTTAGAAATTAAAATAATTTTGAACGAGTGTTTTTTTTGTGAAGTTAGTTTTTTATTTTACACTTTTTTGTTGCAATATACTTATAAAGGTCATTTTTTGACTGTAAATGCTAGTCTTATAGTTCTAGTTCTTTTGGTATATAGAAATACTAAAAGAATAGTTGCCTATAATATAATAGGCACAATGTCAATCACTGACACTCCCCGCCCCCGCGTCTCACTTCGCACCACGAAAGAGACCGAATATTTGACTTCTGCGCAACTTGAAGCCAGCCCTCTTGATCCGTTCCGGTAATTGCACGCGCAGTGAAAACAGCCTTGAGCGCAGCGCTGGCCGCAGCGACGAAATCCAAATAGGTATGGATTATGGATTAACAATCCAATATAGGATTCTTTTTTGAAATCCTGGCTAATCCTAGAAGTGATGCTGCTAAAATTATATTTGACATGGCAATGTGTCGGTAGCTCAACCTTGGTAAAAAAACATATTTAATCGATTGTGTTGTAAACTTATTTTAGGTTACGATGGGGACATGCTCTTTGAGATTAAAGTCAATATATATGTTTAAATCAAGGTATCTAGATCAGTCTAGATCATGGATTAGTTATTACTATGTAGGTACTGGCCGCAGCGCTCAGGGCTGTTTTCACTAAATAAGGACCAGTACTGGTCCTTATCAGACGTCGAGATACCCAGAAGTTGATGCTTACACCGTAAGCCGGGAATTATCCTGCGACTCTCGACGCCCAGGGTATCTTCTGCGGCGGCTGGGACGTGAGTCCTTTCCCCACGCTTCCCGCCACCTCCTTCGTTCACATTACTGCTTCACAGAAGGTGACTACTTCCCAAATCTCCCTCGCTCAATCATGGCCGGATGTGAGAGGTTGCTGCCACCGATTGCCTCTACGAGGGCACGGCCATGTTCTGCCCAAGCAAGGCAGACCTCCACTGTATGTTCCACCGTCTCCTCTGGACGATCCTCGATCCAGGAACGTCCTGATAAGTCAGGACACTGAGACGCCTCTCTAAACACTCCTCAAAAGGGGGACTTACCGCCGCGATTACACCTAATTATTTAAAAAATCCCGTACCATAAACATAATCTTTTTAGTCTCGTCGATAGATAATCGACTAATTTATAAACGTAACTCGGTAAACATATTTTTATCACTAATTTTTAATTCTTTAAACTTGATGTTTATTTAATTGTTTTTTTTTTAATTTTAAACAGTTTTTTCGCAGTGCTAATATGTCACTATGTTGGTATGATACAAATAATATAATTATAATAGAATAAAAATAGTTACGTTTTGGGTCGGTGTGGTTCAATTTAATTGACATCTTTTTTTCTGAATTTAACTTTATTCCGTTAATTTGTACTTAGATGTTTTTTAGGGTTCCGTAGCCAAATGGCAAAAAACGGAACCCTTATAGATTCGTCATGTCTGTCTGTCTGTCTTTCTGTCTGTCTGTCTGTCCGTCCGTCCGTATGTCACAGCCACTTTTTTCGGAAACTATAAAAGCTATACTATTGAAACTTAGTAAGTAGATGTATTCTGTGAACCGCTTTAAGATTTTCACACAAAAATAGAAAAAAAGCACTAAATTTTGGGGGTCCCCATACTTAGAACTGAAACTGAAATTTTTTTTTTCATCAAACCCATACGTGTGAGGTATCAATGGATAGGTCTTCAAAAATGATATTGAGGTTTCTAATATATTTTTTTTCTAAATTGAATAGTTTACGCGAGAGACAGTTCCGAAGTGGTAAAATGTGTCCCCCCCCCCCTGTAACTCCTAAAATAAGAGAAAGATAAAACTGAAAAAAAAAAATATGATATACATTACCATGTAAACTACCAACGAAAATTGGTTTGAACGAGATCTAGTAAGTAGTTTTTTTTTAATACGTCATAAATCCAAAAAAATACACTATTATTAAAACATCGATCAAAGTTACAACGAACTGCAAGAACTTTTATATTATGTTACTTGCTGCTGCGGAACCCTCCATGGGCGAGTCCGACTCGCACTTGGCCGGTTTTTTTTCTAATTGACCTAGTTATTTACCTTTACGAGTATGAAACTGCTGTGCCCGATAAGGTCCACGTGGACTTGTTTAATTATGTTGAAGATCTTGTAAAACACAAATGATTAATATCTTTATTAGTTACTAGATTTTGCCAGCGGCGCGTTTTTGGTTTTTCCATACAAACTTTGAACCCCCGTTTTTCCCCCTTAGTTACAATTTTACGGATTTTACGAAACTCCATCCAGTTTCGTAAAATCCGTTCTTAGCGGATGTCTGCACCCTGTTAGGATTCTACCTGTCAAATTTTCAGTTTGTAGGTGTTCTAGTTTCTGAGATTTCATGATTAATTAGTGAGTGATATTTCGCTTTTATGTATATAGATATATTAGGTATACAATTATGTATTTAAAGAATATAGCTGTTGATGAGATGACGCAGCCCATAAGAACAGACTGATACAAAAGGAAAAAAATACATAACTTATGAGCCCAGGGTATCGAACTAGCAATAAATCAGTCATTGCGATAAAAAAAATGCTTGCGCGTTAATGAGTTGGCGATAATACACACCTCTATAGTAGGAAAGTAATATTTTAGTGCATTTCAAAGTATGGCGATGTATGAAAATGAAAGTTGGCTAATTAGTTTGTTCTCCGATCGTCCGTGAATGATGCAATCAATCATAGGTTATTGATTGCAATCATTTACATAATTATTTCTAGATCTATGTGTAAAAGTGTTGTCATATTTTCTATTTTGAAAAAGAAATTGGCACTTTTTGCGGTGTTTTTGTCGTTGTATCATTATTTATTAAAGGACAGTGACCAAATATGGAACGGGGTCTCCAATATGGAATACTGCCATCGCATATAAAACTTTTAGCGGCACAAAACAAATCAAAATTTAAACATTCATAACACTCACATACTGTTTTGATCTGTCCTGTTGGTGTAGTGGTTAGTGACCCTGACTGCTATGCCGGAGGTCGTGGGTTCGATTCTCACCCAGGACAAATGTTTGTGTGATGAGCATAATCATTTGTTCTGTGTCTGGGTGTAATTTATCTATAATATGTATGTATTTAGAAATATATAAGTATGTTTATCAGTTGTCTAGGACCCATAGCACAAGCTCTGCTTAGATTGGGACTAGACGGCGTTGTGTGATAGTTGTGGAATAAAAATAAAAAAAAAACTTGTCACTAGAGCGAGTGGTCTGTGCCCATCGTGAAAGGGGTTAGTTTTTCTATGTGACAAAAGATTTTGAAGTAGGTGGTTTTTATATATATGCATATGATGTTTGCGTTGATGCAGAGTTCGATAACTGGATTTGTGATTTTTGCAAGTAGATTATAGGTTATTATAAGTTTTTACCAAAATTCCTAAAAACTATGTAGGTAAAGAAAATGACTATAAGCACTAGTACAGATTTATTTGCCGCCCTAACAAAATAGTTTAGTAGATGTCACGTTTGACAGTAACATCTTTACAAACTTCATTATCAATCGGAATTTTATAAAAACGGTCGACATGGGGTTATGAAAATACGAAAGCCTCCAGTGTGTTTCAATTATCAAGACCTGTCAAATAAAGGCTTTAGATGTAATTTCTTTGGCTCACAATTTCGTCCGTTTGGGGACAAAATTTCGTCTTTGTTTTATTCATCAGAGTGACATAGATACTATTACACACAAATACATTAATTGCATTGTTCCATATTTATTTACATATTCCATAATTAGAACACGTCATATTGATTGTGTTTTGAGGAAATTTAATCATTTTAATGAATATACCTAGGTTAAGTATAACAAAACTGTTACTAAATTAATCACTAAAGGTAAAACAGATTGTAATTACGAATAAATGATTTCAATTATTAAATAACTTTGATTTTATGTAGGTACTTTCGTTTTTGTTTTTTTGCTCGGCCGTGGCACGGTAATAATATCATACAGTGATGTATCTCGGACGTATTTTTGAAATAAATGCCTACAGCCGCGCGGTACGTAAACATGCTATAGGGCTGCCTGCCTCCAGCAGTCTAATTACATTTGCCTACTTTGTGTTTCCATTTAGTTTTGTGATTGTAAATATACTTTTTTATGTATACAAATAAAATACTTTGTGAATTTACTACTGTGTTTGTGACTTTATACTTTACAAGCGTACCTACCGTATCATTCATGAACCGCCTATAACTAAGTACCTATTTCACTCGTGCCAATCACTTTCCTTGACTCTATTTTCTTTATTTATTAATCCTACTTTGTGCGTAAGCGTAAGCGTGCGGCTGCCCCCTTTGCTAGTATTACTGCTTCGCAGAGGGAGGCGACCGCTTGCCACTCCTCCTCGCTTTAGACCATGGCCTGTACCAAGGTCCGGCGCGTGAGATCGTTATCGTTAGGAGGACACAGCGATGCCTTGCCCAAACGGGGCACACCTGTACCGTATGCTCCATCGTGTCCTCCGGGCGGTCCACACAGGAGTGACACCCGTGACCCGGGCAGTGCCGTAAATAGGGCGGTGCTAGTGGTGCCCAGGCACAGGGCGCAGTTCCCGGAGGGGCGCAAAAATACTTCCTACCTAGTACTTTTTGTTTGTTGTTTTTCTAGGGACGCAGTTATAGAAGCTCGCACCGGGCGTATAAAAGGCTGGTTACGGCACTGCACCCAAGATGTCTTTTCACGTGGGCTTTGATTGAGTGAGCTTTTTTATTTACAAGTTATAAAACCTAGTGTGTACCTAAGTTAGATTCAGATAAAAATAATGTATGTTTTCGTCTGGTTAAAGGTAGTTGAGGTCATGGTTGATAAAATAGTGAGTAATGGTTGTCCAATCATATTTGTTTAGCTACTTAATCAATAATATACCGACGTCATATATCCGCAGAGTACCTACTTATTGCAATGATATCACGAGTTTATTTATAAACCGTAAACCAGTAGATATTATGCGTATCCCACGATTAGTTTTGCCCATGAAAACTGAGATAGTAAAACCGGCAAAAACCAACATGTTGCTCTTTAAAAAAAATAAAAAATTTGCTGACGAGAAGATAGTCAGTGTACGAGTACGCTGGTCAACATTGTACCCAAAAGGACAAAACAAATAGTCATCTACGAAACTGCGAAGTCTACAGTGTTCTCACATTCACATTATAAAAAAAACCGGCCAAGAGCATGTCGGGCCACGCTCAGTGTAGGGTTCCGTAGTTTCCCGTCCGTCACAAATTCACAATAAGTGTACCCACTTATGAGGTTAGAAAAATGCCTGCATATACGATTATACTACAAACTTAGTCCAGAAATTATTTTGTAGAACCCTTTTGTCTTTTTTGTACAAAAACTGTTCTTTCCATCAAGTTCAAAATAATTTTCCTAGAAAGTCCTTATAAAGTTCTACTTTTCAGATTTTTTTCATATTTTCTAAACTCTTGGTTCAAAAGTTAGAGGGGGGGGGACACATTGTTTTTTGTTTTTTTTTGCGATTATTTCCGAAATTATTGACATTATCAAAAAATGATTTTAGTAAACCCCTATTCATTTTTAAATACCTATCCAACAATATATCACACGTTAGGGTTGAAATTAAAAAAAAAAAAAAAACACTTTCTACTTTACATATAGGGGGGATGCCCTAATAAAACATATTTTTCCAATTTTTATTTGACCACTTTGTCGGCGTGATTGATATACATATTGGTTCCAAATTTCAGCTTTCTAGTGCTAACGGTCCCAGAGATTAAGCGAGGACGGACAGACAGACAGACAGACATGGCGAAACTATAAGGGTTCCTAGTTGACTACGGAACCCTAAAAAGAGGATATGTTATGCTAGTTTAGAAAGAAAAAGAAAGCGACCCTGTCATAAAGGTTACTAAACCTACTCGTTTCATTACGACGATACAGAAGATATACTTCCTAATAATAGTGAATGACTTGACAGGAATAGATGTATACCGCAACCCAGTGGCGTGATTAGTAATCTCTGTATATATTTTTTTCATCTTTTAAACAAATTAGGTCGCACTTGCACCGAACTGGGGTTTAAGACTGTGAGACGGCATTCTTTGTATGCAAATAGCTGTTCATGATCTCCAAAGGATAAAAACATCCAGGCATACGCTTATTTTACAGGCACCTACTCTAATTACTAGACCGTTCTAAATGGTCACAGCGGCGGCCCTAGAACGCAAAGGGCAACCTAAGGAACACAGGTGGCAGGAGTGACCTTCTCTTTTGCTCCAACCAGAGCAAGAGGAGTTACTTGATGAATTCCCATTTAAATTAAAAAGCCAATCATAAAGCCACTTCAAATTATTCCAGAAAAATGTGGCAAAAAATCTGAGCCACCGCAAAAATATGTTTCTCGTTGTAAATAGATCGCTATTTTATTTTAGTTTGCAAAGTAAATACGTAAGTGAGAATCACAAATAGTTCGGCGCTAAAAAGGGTTACTGGCGTGTTATGTCTCGTCCAACAGCTCGTTAAAGTGTAAACAGTCCCTCATAAACATTGAGTCTAATTCTAAAATAATTGTGAATCGATTTAAATTGTATAAGTGGTGCTGGGGCCACTCGATCGAATTACGTTTAAGAGAAATGCCAATCAATCGAATCGATTTGTTTATATTTGAATCCGTGTACATCTCTAGATTATATTCGTTATACAATTTATTATTAGGAATTAAAGAACATTATTGGGAAAGTTAATCACGGTGGCTTTGGTTTCCTGAGGAAATTGACTGGTAACCACAAGTTGCCGTTTTCCTGGAGATATATTTCATATTAAAAGAATTTTCGCACTAATGATGATTAGATCGATATGATGAGACGATTTCCGCATATTTTCGAACCACACTACTCAATTTTAATCAAAATTAGTAACTACCGTCACAAGATCAAGCCACTTTGTTGATCATCTGAAAAATAAAGCGGTGACAGTCACGGCAACATCCTCCTTCGTTTAGACAGAATACATAAAAAATATCATTGTAAGACGATATCTCAAGAACTTTAAACATTATTTTAGAGTTGGACTATTCCATTTATCTAGGATTTTTCTTTTGAAGGTGGGAAAATCATTCAATGGCATCTTCGCGTCCTTGGGCGGAGCGGGAGATAGAATCAGACTTTTACTGACTAAAAAACTCCTGTTCCTTCGTTGCCTTTCGTACCGGGGCCGAAACTTCTTTTCAGAAGCAGACCCTCGGCCCCAGTAGGTTTTTACCCTGCTAGGCCCCTGCGGATTTATCGAGGATGGCTATATAACATCACGCTACGATCCACGGGAGCGGAGCAGTTACCAAAGACGCGGGACCGCGGGGAACAGCTAGTTAAAACAATAAATCTTTCGTTCGGAATATACTAGTAGTTAGTAATGAGATTGCACAGAAAACTTTCAGTAATTTACGTAAAATAAGTCCGCAATCAGCGTTTCGCATGACATTGATGTAGACATCTTCCTTTATGTATCGGAAACTAACGAAATTCCGTGAAATTGCTGACCTGAACTGAATTTGTAATAGTTTGTTAATTTAATTTATAATCAGCTGCAATCTGATATTTCGGTTTTGTTGCCTACGTGACTGGGAGAGCCTCTCCGTGATCTCGCGGCTTAGGGCGCGTCATAGTTATAATTTGTATGGGGTGCGTCTACTGAGATGAAGCTGGCCGGATTGGAACAGAGCGGATTGTAAAATCGCCAATCATAGTGCTCGAAATCTCCACTCCGTCGCATCAGTGGAAACAGTGTAAGTGAAGTAGAGTGGAGCTAAGCGGACTTTCAAATAAAACAAATGAACACACGGCCCCGAGTCGAACAGGACGCAGTCGGGCGGAGAGCACGAAGCGGAGGGTCCACTCTACTCCTCACCGCTCCAATTCAAAGAAAACTGTAGGGTTTCGGAATTGAACACTTTATTTTTATTACAATGTCTAGAGCTAGGGGTTAACATATCTGACTCACTCTTTGGCTAGAGCATCTACACTAATGTTATAAAGAGGTAAAGTTTGTTTTCTTTTTTTTTTGTTTGTAGGAGGTAAGGTTGTCTGTAAAAGATCGCTTTTAGCGATAAGACCGCCCTTTGTGACACCCTATTAATTTTAAGTTTCTCATGTTATTTTTATTTTTGGTGTACAATAAAGAATCAGTCTATCTATCTATCTCTGAAAGTATTGATCCAATTGCTAAAATATTTTCACCGATAGAAAGCAGCTTTATACTTTAGTGACTAGCCTATTTTAAGAACGCGAGCGAAGCCGCGGGCAAAAGCTAATAGATTATAAATACTGAGGGCTGACTACTCCCGCCACCGAGCGGCCAGTCTATGCAACCCATAATTGCATACCCTTTATTTTTTTTACACAGAAACACTAGCCACTTTTCCCTGTTCTCCTCCACCCAGCTCCGCGACAGTGGAGACACACCCTAATCCCATACATTTCGTGTTTGTATTGAACACGGTATTGAACATGCAAATACTGCATGTTTTTATTGTACATTTTGTGTACAATTGATGAGTACGTTCATGGATTTAACAATCAACAACAAAATGGAATCTGCGCTATCATAATCGAATCTAGTTTTTACACTCGAGTGCACGAAAAATAATGCAGCTAGAAAAAGTTTTCGCTAGATTTATTTTTATCTGATGACACTTTGTATTTTATCTTATGACATGATGAATTTCGAAACGGAATGTTGCATTTTTATAAAAGCACCATTTTATTTGTTGGCTCTAGATGTTTGCATTCAAGCATTTCATTATATTAACCTACAAAGATTTAAGATTTAAAGCATTCATTTCAAATAAGTCATCAGCACTTTTGAAATGTCAAAAAGTCAGTCAGTCTGAAAAATGAAGGTTATTGCATATTCCAAAGCGTAAAATTTTAAATGGAGAAGAACGTGCAAGAAACTCCATAGACACTCTTTTCAATCATGTTTTCAAATATATTACAAATTAGCTTTTGCCAGCGGCTTCGCCCGCTTACATAAAATACATTCTATGTCTCACAGGAATAAAGCAGCTTTTTGTCGATGAAAAAATTATAGCAATCGGACCAGTACTTTCAGAGATTAAGTACCTCCTACAAACAAAAAACATAAAAACTAAAAAACAAACTTTATCTCTTTATTAAATTAGTGTAGATACTATCTAGGTTGCATGTTTCTTGTCGCTACTATTATGTGAGAACAATGCATTTTATTCATCATCTATCGATCTGTGTCTGTTTGTTGTTGCTAATCTCCGAAATGGCCAGACCGATTTTACGGGTACCTTCACTGGTAGATAGCTGATGGTATAAGGAGTAACTAAGGCTCCTTTTATTTTGGAAATAAAATTAGGATTCCTCGCAAAAAAATACTGCATTGTGCTGTTTGACGAGTCTAACGCGAACGGAGATGGAGTTTCTTGCCGGTTCTTCTCCATAGGAAACGACCAATTTGGAACCGTACACTAGCTTCTGACGTTTTATAAGTTCCCATGTAGGCCTATGTGAAATAAAAAACTTTTGAAGTTTTATTTGATCGAAGTCGCGAATAACAGCTAGTTTATAACATAATTATATCTACATTCACTCCTCTTCTCCACATTCCAGGTAACCTAGTAACGACAGTGGCGCTGCTGATGCACCCGAAGCTGCGCGGCCACGTGACGACGATGTTCGTCCTCTCGCTCTGCGTGTCCGACCTGCTGTTCTGCTCCATCAACCTGCCGCTCACCGCCAACCGCTACATCAAGCAACACTGGAGCCTGGGCCCCAGCCTCTGCCAGATGTTTGCCTTCGTCTTCTACGGCAACGAAGCTGTATCACTACTCTCCATGGTCGCTATTACTATTAATAGGTAAGTTTTCCGAACTTGTTTGTAAATCGACTTGTTTTTGTTTATGTATTCTATGAACTTTTCAAGGAATACGCTCAAGGAGTTTCCCCGCATTCTTCAATATTTGGAACTTTGAACTTTTGTACTGTTCAGGTTATCCCAGATGTTTTCGAACTATCTTTGAGTAAAATAATGCTATGCCAAAACTGTGCTACCATTATTCTGAATGAATATAACCACCTCGATAGTATGTTGACATTGACCAATCATTTCTACGGAAAATCGAGATTGAAAAATATCCGCTTCTAGTATGTAAACAGGAACTAAAAGTTATGTACCTCCTACGTATATCATGTTGGAAAACATGCGCAAAGAAATTTATTTTTATTTTTCTCTATAAAGTGGGTTGCCACATCCAACGAATCTTGTAACGGAAGACCTCTGAGCTATAGAAGTTTTACTACGTGTGAGAAATTGTCTGAACTTGAGTGGAAAATAACTATCTTCTTACATTTTATTGTTTCTCCAGAGTATGTACTTTAGTAGTCTCCACTGATATCTCTCGAATAGATTTTCTACGTGGGCATAGTAAAAAATACATTTAGTGGTGGCGTGAAACAGATTATAAATGTCGACGGGTTATTTATCTCGCCATCGCAGCACTCAGCCGAGCCGCGGCGTACAGTTGTAAAACAAACCTCTACTGACGCCAGCAAAAAAATACTCCTCATTCACGATGCTATATATAGGAGCCGGCCAAGTGATAGCTCGCTCGATATTGACCTACAGCAAATTCACGTGAACCAATAAAATTGTGCTCAAATCCCGCTTTTATTTATTGTTCCACTATCCTAGGAGATCTATCTACAACACGAAAGTGCTTTCGAGTATTTTTTTTCTCACAATCCATCAATTTTATGTTATTATGCCTTTGCCAATTTGCAAACTCTACTCGCGAATGTTTAGAGAAAATGGATGACGTGGGTGCTGCTTGCTGCGAACGAATAGAAACAAGGTACAGGCAATCTGCAGTGAACTCAAAACGTCACTTTCGTTCCGATAAAGTTGTTGTTTATGCAATTACTTCCCGAGAAATTGAAACAATAAGACAATTTTACACAATATGAACACACAATATCCCATTGTAGTCATTGTGAAACCAATATATTCGGTTCTTCGACCTGCCCTCAGATTAAATTATTACCATAATACTGGAGCATTAATATTAATGCGTGGTAACCAATTTAAAGTGTCCCCGAGTGTACGTGCACGACGCATGAGCCCTGCGTTCACCTTGGCTGCACCGAACATTACGCCTCTGCTTCGACAATGTGATAAGTCGAATAATATTCTTGTGGGACTTATCACGTTGTCGAACTAAACAGGCAATTACATTATTTTTATTACTTTCTATGTTGTTGTGTAAGCTTGAGAACAAAAACATGTTTTAAGTTAAAATTATGTTCCCTTAATTTTTTTCAAGTCACGTAGTAATAGGGTTAGAACATACTTTTAGATGTTACAATTCTGTTACAAAATCTTTTTCCAAACATGGCATGAAATTTTAAAATAGGTAAGTAGGTACAGGTATATTTTATTTGTGGAGCTAAAAATAATCTTATAGCGCCGTATTTCCTTTTCACATTCTTATTGAATGTGTTTTCCGTAATGAAAACTAGGCGAAAAAGAAAAACATTATTTGAATTTAATGACATAGTCGCGCCAACAGAGCAAATATCAAGTAGAATTTAGTAGATATTATAAATGGCATATAGATAATAAACATGGGGCTTAAGACAAAAATGTTATCTGCATTCATTTTCTTTTCATTATGACAGGGCACGAGTTGCCTTCATGGTCAAAAGCTAAATAATTACTAAGTAGGTCAGTATTTTGGCAAAGCATGTATAGTGAAATGCAAAGAACACAAAGCTCAATAATATAATAATAATATAATATTCCACAACTATCACACGATGCCGTCTAGCCCCAAGCTAAGTAGAGCTTGTGTTATGTATGAGTACTAGACAACTGATAAACATACTTATATATTTCTAAATAGGTAAGTAAGTACATACATAATATACTTAGATAATTACACTCAGACACAGAACAATTAATGATCGTGCTCATCACACAAACATTTGTCCTGGGTGGGAATCGAACCCACAACCTCCGACCTAACAGTCAGGGCCACTAACCATTAGACCAACAGGCCAGTCAATAAACAGTGACAGTAAAGGATTTGTTCTTTTATTGTGAAATTCTTGCTTTGTTTTCTGAAGAATATTTATAAAAACAAATATATTGTTGTGTATTCTATCTATCTATCATAGACTTAAAGTTTTCCCTTGTAGTGACGAATGTTCGGAGAAATCTGACTGACTCGTTGTCAGTCAAATTTTAGATATCTTTGATAACCGTCAGTTCAAAGGTGTTAAACCTTCCTAACTAGAAGTTTTTCGGTACAGCATTCGGCGGAAAATAATTATAATATTGTATAAAAAACTAACTGAATCAGAAGCTATTTAACACCAACTAATAATCCCTGTAACGCATAACCGTTGACAGTTTACTATAATAAGGGGGGTCAACAATTTGTAACACGAGGGTGTTAATCTCAAGCAAGAGCAATTACAGTTTTATTATATAGGGGGCTCTATTGTTACACGTCGACCATGACCGCTAAAAGGGGGCATAATGCGTTTCATATAAGAATTCCCTTCGCCGTAATGTTGGCTCCCCTAAATAACGGAAAAAGAAAAGAGTTGCCTAGTCTAGCAAAATTGTTGCACGGTTTTATCGGTAACCGCACCACTTTATGGAGAATTATGAGAGGAATGGGATTTTATTTAAAAAAAAATAATTGGCGGTAATGGAGAGGTACGGTATTGCGGCGTAGCGTTTTCGGTATTTGAAAGAATTGCAGGACAATCGAAATGGAGCCCAGCGTCACTTTCAACAAGCACTACCATGACGGTATATCTGAAGACAAAGAAACATTATAAATGATTAATTGATTTTTGTCAAAAAACGAAAAGGTTTGAAACCTGTAAGGAAATGTTCAAATCATTTTTAGGGGTACGCACTTAAGGCGTATAGTTCCTTGAACCATCTGGCCGAAATTATGTGAACGCAACTCTCGCACTCGCCTAGGCGGCAGTACGCAAATCTGTGCATTTATTTGCGGCCAGCAGCGCCCGGAAAGCGCTTTAAATCCATTTTCTCTGCGAGATATTGATTGATTTACATATTATTATGCAATGTTCACTTTGAAGAATATTTAACCACCAATTTTTATGTGTAAAAATGTTTCTAAAGGTCCAAGCCGTTTCGAAGGAATAGGGAAAAGTTGCGAAAACTTGCGAAATTGCTCATTTTTTTTTTTTTTGACGAAAGTATTAATTGCACGAAAAAATCAAATGTTGATATTATTGTTCATGAATCTATAATAAACATATATTTTTTTCAAACCAATTGACCTAGCCGTTACGGAGGAGTAGTCCTCAGAAAATCACTGTTTTGTGGCACTTTTCGGGCGCTTGGCCCTTAGAGGGTACAACGGGACCCTAGATTTTTATACTGTGCTATTACTAAGACTCCGCTGTCCGTCCGTCTGTCACCAGGCTGTCTCATGAACCGTAATAGTTAGACATTTGAAATGTTTGAAATGTTCATAGATGATGTATTTCTGTTGCCGCTACAGCAACAAACACTAAAAAACTGGGCAAGTGCGAGTCGCACTCGCGCACGCTAATTCCGTACCTTCCGTAGAAAAAAACTTATTAAATACTTATATAATTAATTTATTGTGGCAAGATAATGTATATATGTTGTTGTATCGGAGCCCTCTTAATTTTTTTTTTTTTAGTATTTGATGTTATAGCGGCAACAAAAATACATAAATTGTGAAAGTTTTAACTATCTAGCTATCGCGGTTTTTGAGATACAGTCTGGTGACAAACAGACGGACAGACAACGAAGTCTTAGTAATAGGGTCCCGATTTTAGCCTTTAGATACGGAACCCTAAAAACAGAATAAAATAAATATTTAAGGGGGTTCCGATACAACAACATATAAATAAATATAATAATATATATATTATCTTGCCACAATAAATTAATAACTGTGTCTTCTATCGCTACTTGAAGTGCTTGATCATAATGGAGGCCGATCCTAAAAATACGTTTGATGTGCTTTCCTTGTAAATTGTAATAAATAACTTTATGATCTATAAAATGTATACGATACCACTAAAGTACCGTGAATCAGCTGCAAGTGCTGAAAAATATTGAATTCTTTCGTAAATCATAGCGATTATTGGTACAGTTGATGTGAAAAACAGAAACAGGCACTGGCTTATAATGCTTGTCTAGACTTAGTCAACCCACGTTTTATTATAAATACAATTGCCATCACGAATTTTGAGCGGTTGCGCAGAAGTCAAATATTCGGTCTCTTTAGTGGTACGAAACGACACGCGGGGGCGGGGAGTATCAGTGATTGGCTCGCCGCGCCATCGCGTTATAGATGTCACTCCTGATTCGTTCCCTGCGTTGCTGCATGTATCTAACAACGAAGGCAATGAAGACGACGCAAAGCGATCCCCACTGTGACGCCGACCGCTCAAGATCCGTTTTGGCAACTGTACTAGCTACACCCAACGGTTTTGCCCGCGTGAGTGCAGGAAATTATTTCAAGGCTACATACTTCCAGGATAAAAAATATCCTATGTAGGCTATTCCAAGAGATGGCCTATCCGTGTACCTAATTATATCCAAATCCGTTCAGACAGATAAATAATAATTTAATTATATTTTCACTATTTATGGACTTTTTTAAATATTGTTATAAATTCTATTGTTCTACAAAACTATAGTTATACCACCTGCGATACAGGTTTATCCTAGTACAGGCACATAACATAGCATTTATGTAACCCAGATTATATGTAAACTCAATATGACTTAAAAGAGTATCCATGGAGTTTCTTGCACGTTCTTCTCCATAGAGATCTATGCTTTGGAACGTGCAATTTAGCTTCACTTTTTTTTTATTATTTGGACTGACCGACATTTGACTATTCAAAAGTGCCTGCAAATGATCTACTTGAATTGATTTACCTAATAATAATAATCGTTTATTAGGAAATAAGTAAAGTCCGTAATTAGAGACACAATAGAAAGACTGAGAGAGTGAACGCTTGGGGTTTAAAAACATACATATACTCGTTACACATACAATTTACAAAATCTAGCCTTTGTAATGTTAATGTAACTTGGGCAAGTCTATTACTAAAGCCGTTACTGAGAAATTCCGGAACAAAACAACCCGTATCACTAATCACCACACCCGGGAATCTATGGTTAGCGCTTACGACCCAATACCAACTCAATAATCCATTAGCAGTATCAGCTAATACTTCCGCTTTTTTATGATGGCCGCGACACAATAAATCGCTAATCAAATCTATTACTTTACTGTTTTATAGGCTTTCAATTATTGTCTTGTTCAACCATATTTCGGAGAAACCAAAGATATGACTTTTTATTATTGATAGGCTCGCGTGATGTGTGGAAGTAATCTTTTCACTCTTGACTTAAAGCGACACACATAGGAACTGAACTACAAAATTCTGCATCGCACAATAAGACTTCTCCGCGCGATTTGAACATATACACCCTGTCAGGGCAGTTGCCTAAACCAGACTGAACGTCCATCTGGTCGGAGGATCCTTCCTTTTCTACCGAGGTTTGCGAGACAGCACTCTGTTCTGCACTAAACTTCAAGACCCCTAGGTTATAGGCGTAATCAGGAAATACAGACTGTTTCATTATGATCAGGCAATTGCTGGATGTAGCACTCTCGATCCTGCCAGCAGATATTCTTTCCTTATCTACCATCATCGTCGCAGTTTAACCGAATGACGTCCATAGCATAGCATAGCCGGCCTTATAATGTTCCCTCCCACTGTTGGGACTCAGGTCTCCTCTCTAGGAGAGGGAATGGGCCGTAATCCACCACGCGGGCCCAGTGCGAGTTGGTAGATGTCACAAGCCTTAGAATTTTTGGTTTGAGGACATGCCGGTTTCCTCACGATGTTTTCCTTCACCGTTTTGAGAGCAGTGGTGATGAAATAAATTACACAACGTAATGCGCCTGGCTGGGTTTGAACCCGCGATCTACAACTCGTAAGTTGGGGCCGTTACCACTCGGCCGCCACTGCTCTGAATGGAATTGGAATGACGTCCACATCGACCAATGTAACGCTTCTCGCGTCCATCAGATTTAATTATTATTAAATTCCACAAGAAATTGTTTTGCCATAACTTGTAATTATATCTTATAGAGAAACTATTGCAAGATTTCAAGCCATTGATGCGTTGAAATTAAAATAGTTTACGAAGAATGTGATGGAAACTTCAAAGATAACTTACAATTATGTTGGCCGTGCGTGGATTCACTGGATATTTAGTAAAACTCTGTCATTAGCTATCTACTGATACATCATTCATACAAATATATTGGCTACTAGCGGCCCGTCTCGGCTTTGCACGGGCAATAAATATAGCCTATGCTACTCAGGGTGAATGCAAATTATGATTTTGTCCCTTTAGGAGCTGAGAATTATGAAAAATTCGTTTTTACTGCTCCCTACGTCATATAAGGAAGCCTCATGCATAATGTCACACTCCTAGACCCAGTACTTTCGACTGTGTTTCGGATCGCAGTCAAGCACTAGTTTATATTTTTTTATTTTATTTATTTTAACCAGATAAAAAAAAATACAGAGTGTAAGGTACCAAGTGTCCGCAAACTTTAAGGAAGCCCGTGAAGTTTAGTAACCGGTAGACGAAACTGAACAGCCTTCCACAAGATTTTTTTCCGGAAACGAAAAAAAAATCGTTTATTCCATACAAACTCTCCAATCTAGTTTATAATTTTGTATGGTGAGGCCATGGTGATGCCGATTGTTGTTTCGTTTCTTGAAACAAAATCTTCTGAGTAAGCCCTAAAAGTTTGCGGAAACCTGTATCTTTTACCCTGTATTCCAAAATGGTCTATACACCCTTTGTAGTGGAAAGACTGGATAAACTAGTAGGCATAATGCAAGAAAATGTTGATTCGATGAGATTAATGTACAGCATTCCGTGAATGAGGCGCCAGTCAAATCGAATACATTTAACTGATTAATGGATTGATTTAATGTTGTTTGCGTTACCCACTTTTGCCCACTATCCCCAGATTCGAATACCTAAATATTCAGCTTCCAGAAATATTCAGAATGACTAGTCACTTTTTTCGCGAGAGGAAGTTTCAAACTTTTACCTGACTAAAACACACCTGTGTTACGTCAATTGCCCAGGTTGCCCTTTGCGATCCAGGGTCGTGGAGACTCTTTCAAATAATCCTGCTGATTGCAACCCCTGGAAGGCACTAAATCGGTCTTTTTCACGGATATCGAGTATCTTTCTCCTAAGTTTGTATGGAGTAACCTAATTTCACGCGAGCGAAGTCGCTGGCAAAAGCTAGTTTATTAATAAACTGGTTAGATAACAAATATTTTTAATACCTATTTTGAACAAAAAGTAGGTCAATCATCATCATCATCATCATTATTTCAGCCGATAGACGTCTACTGTTGGACATAGGCCTCCCCCAAGTGTCGCCACAATGCACGATCATGTGCGTCTCGCATCAATCGGATTCCCGCAACCTTCACCAGGTCATTGGTCAACTTTGTGCTGCGTCTTCGGCGTTGCGTACAAACTACCTACAGGTCACTGGACTCCTCAGCTGACGTTTCCTTAAAGAAATTAATTTCATACATGCGGAAATTAATTTATACGAGTTTTGAAAAAAGGTACTTTATTTTTTAATTTTATCCTTACAAATCGATACTGTTTTATGTGCCGGATCGACCCTCCACGGGATTAAAACGATCAAAATTTAGCGGTGTATAATTGCATTTTGTTACATTACATAGCAAATATAACATCTGCCCAACTGTATAGCAGTTTTGACGTGACAACGTCTTATAAATTGGTTTGCCGGGTGACACTTCAAGAAACTGCGTTACGCTCCGCTCACGTTATGCGCTCACAATGAGAGCGAGTGAGAGGCACGCGTCCCTTCCACTCGGGCATGGTTAGCCCGCCTAAGAGCGAGAGAGACAGACATATTTTACCACTCAAAGTCGTTGTCACGTAAAACTTTCGCCCGTATACCGACTTTACAGGCAACCAATTTTTTCGGCAGATCGGCGACCTGGGGGTCAACCATAAAGGTTTAGAAAACAATCTTATCGCAGGAACGTTTTGTTTCCATAATAAAGTAATATTACTTCATTTCGTACCATGAACTTAATCGCTCAGTATGATTGTATTCCTGCTAAGGGCTGGGAAAGAACGAATGATTTTAAAGATTTGTCTATTCCCTGCTAAAACAAAAGGAACGACGCGCTATACAGATCTGTATAGCGTTGTCTCTTTCACGTTTGTCGTCGCTATAAATTGAAGTTCATCGTGAATTAATAAAATACATTTAACTAAAAATATGACATGCTAAAATATATTTTCAAAAGAATTTAAGTATTTTACATAAAAAGGAAATAATTAATTTTAAGATTTTACTTTAATAAAGTGGAAAACAATTTAAAAAGCTGCGACTACGTTGACATTTAGATGCAAGTTAATGTGAATCGGACTATTTGGAATTCGGAAAGATTTGTTTACATAAACAAAATTCTTATCACTGTTGATTTGTTGGGTGCGAGCTGAGCGAACCGATTTTGAAATATTAAAATAGTGTTCAAGTGCTTAAATATATGAAGAGTAGGTAATCTGTCTTCAAGTGGTTGGTGTTCGAAGCGGATAATTGAACCCACAAAGTGCGTATGTTATTCTTGAAACCTATTGTTTAAGGACGACATGGAATCAAGGTTAAACAGTGTACCTATTCCAGTGAAATAACTTGTTGTTTGTGTTGTTGTTCGTGCACTGTTGAATTCAAAGTTATCTGCTTCCAGAAACTAAAAAAATCATTCGAGTATTATATGTCCGCCATCTAGAATGCAATTATAAATTAATAACCCAAGTATGGACAAAAATCACCAGACTATACCAAATAAGTTTTAAATGGGTACTTTATATGTCAGAAAAAAAACATTAAATGGTATTTATTTGGAAAACAATAATAAATCCGCTGCGTCCGAGCAACTTTTTTACTCCTGCTAATTTGACGTAAAAACAATACTGTTAGCGGTCAAAAATTCCGTCAGAGTACGAAAAGAATGAACTTTTTAAGAGTAACGTCACAAAATCGCTAAGAAAACAATCTTGTTTTAATATTGTAATAAGGTTGTTTTGAAGGCGTCATGGTACGAAAAGCCTAAGTAATATTAAAACAATACTGCTTTAAGGTCTTATGGTCGGCCCCCTGTTCCAACCTCTGCTGATCACCAATTGGAATCACAAACGGCTGTTCGGTCACCGACATCAGCAGAACTTTCAGTTTCTGCCACGACTTCAGACAAACAGACTTCCAAATATTTAAGGAGCACGGCTTACGCACACACGTAAATTATTACTAAATGGGCCATAAGCGAGCAAATATTTAATTTGTAACAATAAACAGTCTTATTTATATGTTTAATTTAGCGAAGATCCTCTAAAATTAACAGCTTGCCATATTTTTAGCACTCTCACTTGATATATGTGTGTACATTATGCTTGCTAGTGCTGTAACAGTGTTATTGTTTCTACTCACTTTTTAAGCTATTGTATAGCTTCTATCGCGGGCCTTGAGCGTGGAGACCGAATCCAGAAATTCCGTAACGAAAATAACCTAACACCCCCCACTCATTTTTTTTTTTTGAGCGTGGTGACCGATAAGAAAACAAATGAGTGAACAATCAATCAAAATTCAATTCAATGTGTGAAAGAGTAACTTCAATTAATATAAAAGAAAAAAAAACAAAGGAAAAAAAATACTGCATAAATAAAATAAATAAATAATTATAATTGCATAAGTTGATAAAAATGCTATGCAATAGCTTTACCGCGGCAGTCCCCGAGTGCCACACGTCTTTTTTTTTTTTAATCACATCGTCCCATGACTAGAGATTACATAGAACAGTTGTGGCCGAGTGGTGATGGCTCCGACTTACAAGTTGTAGGTCGTGGGTTCAAACCCTACCAGGCGCATTACTTTGTGTAATTTTTTTCTTTACCACTGCTCTCAAAACGGTGAAGGCAAACATCGTGAGGAAACCGGCATGTTCTAGAACCAAAAATTCGAAGACATGTGACATTCACCAACCCGCACTGGGCCCGCGTGGTGGATTACCGTCTATTCCCTCTCCTAGAGAGGAGGCCTGAGTCCCAGCAGTGGGAACATTAAGGCTGATGATGATGATGATCCCATGACTTCTCCCGGTACGGGTGGATCGGGAGGGCGTGTCAGACTTTTACCAACAAAAACCACACCTGTGTCCTTCAGTTGCGTTCTAGGTCTACGGATTTCATTTTCAGAAAATTCCCGTGGTCCTAGAGAGCATTGGCCCTGGTGGCCCCTACGGTTTGCTGATATACGTATCTTCGAGAAGCGCGATTGGGTCACTACTCACTACACGCTGTCGACGACTGAGGTTCGGTAGATTACCGGACTGATGTTTCAACCTACTTACAGTGCCTTTTGTCTTTACCATCGTCTTTTCACCCTTCTTCCATATCATTATATATACCGCGTACATCAAAGGACTGGAACAATTTGCCTGATGCGGTCTTCTCGTCCGAGGTGTCTTCAAAGCTAGAGTGAATTTTCTTTCATTAAAATATCGCCCCTCTCACAATCCATCTTTTCTTTTCCTCTCTCTCCCTGTTCAACATCCACTTATTGTATACTAATAGTTTTTTTAGCAACATGCATTACGTCCCTCCTCTTCACATGAACAACAAACCAAACACACACTAAAAAGTTTTAAAATATCATAATTTCTATATGGTAATGAATCCTGCCGAATCCTTTCGAAGTATGCGTGGGGTGATGTATTATTTCATTTGTAAACTTCGCACCCATGAACCCAAATTCATCTGCCAAAGCTAACGGTGTGAAGTGTTGTATCTCAAGCACTAATGGCTAGTTCTGGCACAAAATGGAGCTTATTTCAGCTTATCTATCGCAATTTCCTGCGCTCGTGAAGAGAACAACATCATAACACATCGCCTAGCAATTCTCTAGTAAGCAGCGGGTGTAGTAAATCAAATACAATTGCTGTACCTGCTCTTAAACAACGCAACTGAAGTTATTTATACATTCTTAGATATATACTTGATATACATAGATTATGGATACTAGCAGTAGGTATATCCAGTCACCAGTGCCGGATTAAGCCAAAGTGGGTGGGGCCTGTACCAAAGTCTGGGGGCCTTCTACATCATTATAAATGACTACGAATTAAAATTCTGTAGCGACATCTATGGCGTCACTCAAAAAAAGTTCTCTGCGCTAATTGAACGTATAGAACAACCTGAAAACATCTATTGCGCAGTTGCCCCCGTCTGGTCGGAGGATCCTCTCTTTTCAACGGAGGTTTGTGAGACTTTACTCTCTGTTCCGCATACCTCCAAAATTCCTTTAATTTAATTTTTGAACAGGTTCTGGGCCCCAAAGTAACGACGGGTCCACGTTCATAGTAGGTTGTCTACATTGCATAGCATACCATAATCAGCCTTTTAATGTTCCCACTTGTGGGACTCTGAGAGGAAATACGCTTGACTGGGTTTGAACCCACGACCTATAAACGCGTAAGTCGGGGCCGTTACCACTTGGCCACCACTGGTCTCAGTTGACATTGTCTATACATAAGGAAAATCAGAAAGTGGTTAGAATTGATAGGGCACAATATTTTTTATTTGTTTATCCATTTCTAAACGGGTCCCGCCAAATGCGCGGGGCCCGTAGCATTTGCTACTATTGCTACGTGGCTAATCCGACACTGGGTATATCGAGGGCATACCCAGGAACATTCTCTCAATGACAAAGATATTTTTGAGTGTTCGTATCCTGAAAATCAGCTGCGTTATTTTACTAGCAATTCAGTATTGCCGGAAAAACCCAACCGTGAAAAACATGATTACACTAAATGACGAAATCCAGACTTCCAAGGTTTCCCCAATATACCTATTTATTTGTTTTTTACCTTGTCATAAGTAAATACAACTGTAATATAAATTCTAAATCTATATTTATACACCTAATATCTGGATACTAACTATCTGTACTAATATTATAAAGAGGAAAGATTTGTATTTTAGTTTGTAATGAATAAACTCAAAAACTACTTGAGCAAAATTTAAAATTTTTTCATTACTATTTGGAATAATACTTTAACACTGTCTGGCTTAGGCTATAGGTAATCTATATTTTCTACTTTCACGTGTGTGTGTGTACTTATGTGGATTATGTTTGATACTTTTTTATGTTTTTTAAATTTATGTAAAGATATTTATTTCTCAAAAAAGACACAAAGTCACTTACTTGAGAACAATTTTTCCTTATACTAAATTAATATAGTATGACACCGCTTACGTAAATTGTTAAACTCATCGAATGCATTCAGTCTATTTATAATAATTGTTTTTCACATATTGTACAAGTTGGTTCTGAAATGCATTGAATGAGCGTACATTTTATAACTGGGGGTATTTTGTTGTAAAACTGTGCTCCTTCAAATGCTAACATTTTTTTGCCTGACCTTTTTTTTTCTGTGGGGAAAATTATCCCATGGCAACCCCCGCGCTTGGATGGAGCGGGAGATAGTGTCAGACTCTTACTGGCTAAACGACTCACCTCGTTCCTTCAAGCCTTCATTCCGGGGCTCGAGTTCCTTTCGGATAACCCTGGCTCCAGTAGGCTTCGACCCGGCTGGGCCCCTGCTGTTGCTACAACTCCTTGAGGCGCGCGGGAACAGTGCGCGCCGTGGACGACTTGGGCTTGGTCCGGACAGTTACCGGACGGCCGGACAGCGAGCTATCCATTGCTCACTGTCCGCAAGCCCGCGCTGCCGGGCTTAGTTCTCATCTTTGGTAAGACCAGAAAACGGCCCGGCGACTGCTTCGTTGTGTTAATTCTATCATTTTAGCAATGAATAGATTTTTTAGGAGTACCTAGATTTTTAATAATAAATATTATAAACACGAAGGCAAAATCACCGATTTCATTTCTTCCAAACTGTCGCCGTCGCCCTTGTACGTCAAACAAAGTCATTTATGTAAAGTTACCTGACCAAATGAAAACTGTGCAAGTACATACGAGCGTGCACCAACTGTAGTACCTATTCATAACTCATAATAATTGTCAATATAGAGTGCTCATGCGTGGCTCGCTAGGAAGATGCTGCCGGCGCTGCCTGTTCGAAAGAGTTACCCCGGCATGTGTCCAAAGACGTGTTAGAATTGTCACTGAATTGTTAACGTGATGAGATGGATCAGCTATATGTATAGTTTCAACTCGTTAAGGGCTATATTTCACCAGGACGCCAGGACCAGTGGCGCTGCCATGGTGTCACGGTGAAATATAAACCTAAGCTACCAATCTGGACACGATACTAGCACGATTGACATTACGTCATGATATGACCCTGCCCTAGTCGTCGGGAAAGCTTCAGGAACGAAAACGGCAACTGAAAGAACATAGGTAGGTTTTAGTCAGTAAAAGTCTGACACACATAAAGCGGAGAGTTAATAGATGATTTCCAGTCACAAACCAGGCCTCTCTATGAAAGTGGAATTAAAGTAATACGTCCGTGAATCACCTTGTAACTAATATTCGGCAAGGCACCTACCGATGTACCTTCTTACGTCAAAGTCCGTGCGCGCATCAGCTTCTGCTGACCTACATCTTATTCGTAACACTTGCGCGCACAGATTTTAACTTCCATTCAAATTATATGATGACCACATGTAAGAGTTCTAATAAAATGCCCAAACCTTCGGCTGTGGTTCAAGTTATAAGTGGCAGCGATTTGGAAGTGTTTTTCGTCAAGGTTGATAGAAGGCTGACTTAACCTTCGCCTGAAACGAAAGACAAAAACCATGAAAAATGTAAGCATTGCATTCAAGCACTGTTTGCATAATATTATCAATCTAACAAATTACTAATTCAAATTTGCATGTAGGTATGTATTTATTTATTAAAAAAACTAAAAACTATGAAATTAATTTATAGAAGACAAAATAAATATAGACCACTAGCGATTGGATTCGGCATTGTGTGTCGCAAGTTTGGTTCCCGCTCGGAACAAATATTTGTATGATCTACAGATATGCATTCCGGGTCCAAGTGTCTTGTATATGTGAGTTTATGTTTGTGAACGCACCCACGATACAGGAGTTATTTCTTGGTGTGAGGCAAGGTTTAAAAAAAAAAGAGATAGAGAAGATATTAGCGACTACAAATATTTATTTAACAGCTCATTCAAACTATTTTTAATCCGATTTATCGACCATACCTGCGACCCCTATCCCTCTAAATCATCAAACTGTCCTCCTATCTGAACAAAACATCAATATTTGCTGAACGTCCCAGATCGCTTGCATCTGGCAACACAGATTTAATCCATCGACTATAACTCTGTATTCCATCTGTGAGTACATCTGTCCCGCCCAGTGGGCAGAGGGCCCGAGTCCCGAGCTAAACAAAAATAAACCCATTGATGCTGGGTCAGTAGCCGACGCACAAAGGGCCCACTGTGCACAATGAGGGCTTGTGCTTGTGTCTGTGCGTTTTTTGTCTTGTTTTGCTTCAGTTAAAGGCTTTGTAAACAGCCTATTGATGTGTGCACTCTAATTTGTTTGAGTAATTGTTGAGTAAAGCGATCTCTGCGCAACTAATTGCCTATACGGTTACTTTGCTTTGCAAGAAGTCGTAGGTATATTTGTTTTCTGGATAATTTAGCGCAAAATTAGGTTGGAGAAACTTGCTGCCCTACTGTTTTCACGGTTAGTAGAATTATGAATGCCAGTAAAACATTTTAGCAAACAACTATAAATCTACAATGAGCGTTATACCGTGGGGAACACAGCTACAATTAGCGTTTTATTGTGGGGAACTAATCAAACATTAAACGACCTTCGTTGTCTGAACTTCAAAAGGAGCGCGTAAAAGTAAAACTGGGCTCAAGGTGATGGTCTCGGATATAATCCATGATAGACAGTTAAGGTACAGTCAAACCTAATGATTTTTAGGGTTCCGTAGCTGAAGGCTGCCAACGGGACTCTATTACTAAACCTCTGCTGACTGTCCATCCATATATCTGTCCGTCTGTCAGTGAACTCTCATAGATCGTAAGAAGTAGAGAGTTGATACATTTTTTTTTTGAAGTACTACATGAAACGTTAGTTTATCGGTGTTTTTTTTACTCGATTTTGATATTTTAGTACGGAACGAATACGTGTCCGACTCGCACTTGACCAGTTTTAATACAAGCCAGCTTTTTTATGTTTAATAAAGATATTTGAAACTGAAAATGAATACAAACTAGCACAGCAATTAAATCTACTCGCAGCCATGAAATATCTTCAAACACTCCCCGACAGCTTCCGTGGCGTCCCTCACCGTAGTTAACTATCAATGTACACCATAAACACTATAATAACAAGTTAAGCCTCAAATTGTTATCTAATCCCTCCGAGCTGGCAAACACGCTGCTTTCCCACGCCAGATAACCAGAGTGCTGTAGTGGTGATTACATTATGAAAGCGAAAAGTAAATGTTATCAACTTAAGTGGGGACACACTTTGTTGTCTCATCGTGGGTTCAGCTCTGTGGGTGAAATAAAACACGAGTTAAAAGCTTGGAGCAATGTGTTTGGTTTTTAATTAGCTGATGAATGGACAAAAGAACACCGATGGCTTCCAGACTGATAATGACAGTGTAATTGCAAGCATTGTTCTAGTATACGTACCATTTTTTTTCGGTTGACTGTTTATTGTGTAGACCTTAGGTCATAGAGTACTATTTTATTTATTACATTAAAAAATATCGCCACACATGTTGTGGCGAAACTTGGGGGAGGCTTAACAGTTAACAGTGGACGTCTTTCGGCTTAAACGATTATGATAATGATTAAAAAATATCATTCCTCTATAGGAATTACTCGGGGATTCGGCGTTCACAAACTTGTAAATTCACATACTTATGAGCCGGTATTTCACATATAAATATTTATTCCGTGCGATTATCGAATCTGCGACACGCAATGTAGCAGCCAATCGGTTAATCACTGCACCTACCATGCCATCAAAGTTGATCCTTCATCGTCATTATTTAATGACATTTTTCTAGATGTCAGAGAAAAAAATACTTACCAAAAAATGCTTTTAATTGGTCCCTTTGTTGACACTATTTTTATCAGAATTCGGAAGCCGACTAAAATTGGAACACTGAAATGCTCTCAATATCTTAAAATCCACGTGTAGAGAGGTTCTTTTACTTCCTCTTGTAAATTGTTTACCTTTTTAGTTCTAAAAATAGTTGAACCGCATACGTAAATATAACCTAGATCGCTGTAGGTACCGGAGTATCTCGTGGTTGCTCTTACGTAGAGCAGTATGATGGCGGACAGTTCGTTTGATGCTAATCTCCTTGTGTATTGTTTCAGATACACTCTGATCGCGTACTACGACATGTACTCTCAGATCTACACCAATACCAAGATCTGGGTGCAGCTGATTCTTATATGGCTGGTGTCATTTGGATTGATGGTGAGTAAAAAATACACGGCATATCAAAAATTTTAGTACATTTTCTGATTCGCTAATTCTACGTAGTCGAGTCGTTGGGATTGCTCTTTGATTGTTAAATTTTCCAATGAATAGGTTCCATTGAAAACTCTAACCCAACCTCGTCATTTATCAATCATTATTAGCAGTTTCAGCTTCTACAAAAGAAACATTACGTAATGCGTATTGCTTGCTGTTCCATAAAAATCCATTCTCGTTTCATCGTTCAATGCATGTAATGAGGCTTCATCTTAAAATTACAAGCGTTTTTACTCTCATTACGCTCTCAAACGAAAAATATACAAGAATATTGTAACAAATGGTTCCTATCAATCATTATCGTGCGTTTAAACAAAATTTCTGGGTATTTTTACAACAAAAACAATTGCATCACATTGAAATCAAAACAGAAATCAGTCTATCAGTCAGCGCGGGCTTTCATCAAGTTTGCGCTCGATATTTGTTAAATCGAACATTTTGCTAAAGTGTACAATATATTATGTACTTATCACATACTTAGGGAAATTGATGCTACTAGGAAATTAAAAAAAAAAACAATAATTTTCGCGTGCTTTCGAAGTTTCTAGTGTCGGTTGTTGTGTTGGGCTACAAAATGCGATAGACTATTCATAAAAAAAGTATTAAAACAAAACAAAATAAATCCACGAGCCATCTGTTTAAAGGTACCTAGTAATAAATAATAAAGGGAACAGAAACCACACACAATTTTATTACATAACTACAATAACAAAAATGAAATTATTACCGGAATCAAAAAGATAATAGTTTATCCGCTTCGAGGAACACACACAACGTGGCCACTGAGGTTCCTAGCAGTGGCACAGTGTTGCCAGATAAATAAACTTTTAGTAATGAGGAAGCTAGAATTAGTTCGTTGCACTTCCACGGTTGATTGTCCTGAATTAGCCGACATCCTCTTAGCTACACAAACTACATGGTGCAAATTAATGACTGTGATGTAACAGATGTAACTAAAGGAATGTGTTACAGGAAAATAGAGAATACTAATACTATGCTAAAATAGAAATGATTTATTTTAACACATTTATGAAAGATTTTTTTAAATATCTTCATCAACTACTAAGTTATAAAGCTTCAAAACTGCGAATAAGAAAGAGAAGTAGGTACGATGTGAACTTCAAAAGTTTAGAGTCAAACAAAAACTGGCGTCTTGGCGAGATAGAAACATGCTTGTTTTAAATTACTATTACTCGTTTGCTTAACTAACAATTTTGATATTGTTCGTTTACAATTGGATATTTAACAAATATTTTTTCCATACATTTCCCTATAAGGAAGAATGTGATACAGAAAGTTTTGTATATAGGGATTTTGAATAAATTGCAAATTACCAAAAAAAATACAAATTGAAAAACCAACTTGTTGGCACAAATTTCCACCACAGTATATTGATTGTCGTTTAATGTCTGCAATGTGGTAGATATCTCTAAGTTCTCTAAACATATTATTTTATTAAATTATTTCATTTTCTAAGCTGGTTTTTCTTGTGATTGTTAATTGAACACAAATGTCTTATTACTTTACCCCTCACGCGCGGGCGGTATTTTTACTATGTAACTGGGCGTTTTACGTAAAATTACCAGAAAAAACTTCAGGTTTTTTTTAGCAAAAACAATGATATAGAAACCAAAATTTACGGCCAAATAAATTTCATACAAACGTGTATGCTATTTTGTGTGTATTATAGCTATCGCTGTCTTTTATAACTTGGACCACACTAAATCCTCAAAACTATTTTACTAAATATCTATTTCTTCTAATGGAGCTATCTCAATTGTTACAAAACGACTCATGAAACAGCATTTAAGTCCAATCGTGGACAAAGTGTTGATGAGCCCAAATGTGTTGCATTTTAATACCACTTTATTTAACACCCTTTTGAATTATTCATTTTTATGAGAACCCGCATTCAATAAAATGTTACTTGTTGATTATTTTGTTGGGTACATTTGTGGGGTTCGTGTTTTGATAGGTCAGTATCCCTTGGTGCCTATAGATATCTACATACTAGTACACCAATAAAACACTTTTTTTGGAGGGAAACCATGAAATGACTCGCACCCCAAAAATATTACTGTACTATAGTACTACTGTTCATAGGTTTAGACATTAAAAAAATCAGTATTTTTTTTGAGAATCGGTCAACTGTAGGAATCATTCAATTTTAGAATCGATCATTCCGAGAATTGGTCAGTTATAATAGACTCTGTAGTCAATAGTCATTTCGTAAATTAGCCACTTTTAGATTTCCTAGACTTTCACTTTCAAATTATATCTATGACGACCTATTTTTACTTGTTAAATACTTACGCACTACTTTTATGAGTTACTAGGTACTGTTACTAACGACCCGCCCCAATTTCGAACGAATGTTACAAATCTTTGTAATTCTTGGCTTATCTCTACTATAATATGCATGTATTTTACACCTAATTCTTCCTCATGAATCAGTCTGTCCACTGATGAAAACCACATGAAATTCAGTTCAGTAGTTTTTAAGTATCAGACAGAAAGACGCGGTGGACGACTTTGTTCTATCTTTTATATCACTTTTTATCTATACACATAAATAATACATACATATAAATAAAATTGGAGTGTCTGTTTGTAATATTGAAATAACTGCTTTTTACTACATGCACATAAACGGTACATACACCAAAATAACATTTTTTTAAAATTTTATCTGTCTGTCTGTTTGTCCGGGCAAATCTCTCTGACTGATTGTCAAAAATGGCTGGACTGATTTTGACGGTACTTTTTTGGCAGGTAGCTGATGTCATAAGGAGTAGCATAGGCTACTAGATACTAGGCTACTTTTATTTTAGAAAAAATAAATTCAAAATCCTGTTGTCCACGCGAACGAAGTCGCGGGCACAGCTAGTTACACATATAAAAGAGGAAATTGACTGACTGATATACATACCAATGTAAAACCGAAACTACTGAGACTAAGCGAAGCGTGAAATTTTGTACAAGGTTTCCTTTTGTGACGTATCGGAACACTAGCGATCATTATCCAAAATTCGCTATGGGAAGGAAACGGAGGTTCAAAGTTTGTATGGCGAAAACTACTTTTACACGGGCGAAACCGCTGGCAGACGCTAGTGGCGACCGCGTACCGGAGGACGCAGCGTTGGATGGCCTCCTTCATGGTGGACCGATGAACTAGTAAGGGTTGTAGGAATCTAATGGATGCGAAGCGCACAGGACTGTTCATTGTGGCGACATTTGGGGGACGTCTATGTCCAACAGTGGACGACTATCGGCTGAAATGGTGATGATGGTGCTGAAACAACCCCTCGAGCGCCGGTTGTACATACGTGTGCACAACTTGAGAGATGTTGTAAAACGCTTAATTATCTCGGTGTGCGTTTATTCTGCCAAAAAATGTTGGTCAATATATCTTCGTTTTTCTCAGAAAAATCCAGAAAAAGTATAGTCTTTTTTTTGTGATTTTACATAAAAACACCCAATTACGTAATAAATACTCCTTTACCTCCACCCCTATAAGCGCGAGGGGTCAAGCACATCGAGTCCTTATCTAAACACCATCTCTTGTCCACAGGTACCGCCCCTGCTAGGCGTGTGGGGCCAACTGGGGCTCGACCCCAGCACGTTCTCATGCACGATCCTGCCCAAAGACGGCAAGTCTCCAAAGAAGTACCTGTTCGTGTTCGGGTTCGCGCTGCCCTGCGTGGTCATCATCGTGTCGTACTCCTGCATCTACTGGCGAGTGCGCCAGAGCAAGAGGAAGCTGGAGGGCAGAAGGTGTGTATGTGGGTGAGGATCGTTATGTCACTTGACGTGGCTAACTGGTGCTGGTGGGATTCGGGTTTTATGTGGTGGTGGTGTTGTGGTCTTTTGTTTGTTGAAAGTTACCTACTTTTTTTTAAAATAAAACTAGCCATTCATCGCGGTTACAGCTCTGATCCAATTGCTCCTAGTGATAATATGTAGCCTTCTTCGATAAATGGGCTATCCAGCCAGGGTTCGATCTAGGAGGGGGGGGGGGCAAGCCAGGCATTTGCCCAGAGCGGCAAAAATGAGGGGCGGCAAAATTTACTTATTCCTACCTGCCAACCTAGCCACGTTGTCCCACGTTGACACCCAAGTTGTCAGTTTGAGAATTTTATGTGCCACACCTACTTCAGGTTGGATTAATTGGAAATGTATAAGACTTGAGACTCATGACTTACCTATATGGTTTTGTGAATACACCGTAAATTTTAATAGTTTTAATCCCGTGTAGGGTCGATCCGGTACATGGAACACTATCGATTTGATAAGATAAAATTAAAAAATAAAGTACCTTTTTTCAAAACTCGTATTAATTTACGCATGTACGAAATTAATTTCTTTAAGATAACGTCAGCTGAGCGAGTTCGATGATCTGTAGGTAGTTTGTACGCGACGCCAGCTATTAAAAACGTTTTCTTATAATATTAGGTAATAAAAAATAATAATATAATAAAAGGTCTAAAGAAAGTAGGCCAAACGAGGATTGAAATATCATCAAACTTTAACGTTTAAAACGATCTGGCCAGTTTTACTTCGCCATTTCATGAATTAGTGATCTCTGGCCACGACGTCCACTTCGTGAATGCCATACAAGAACAGACAGACTACCTCGTTGACCTACTAAAAGTAAGATCGTGAGTTCGATTCTCGGTTCTGAAGAAGTCATAGGTGCTTGCCTAATTGGGTTTCCCTTTATGAATTTCTCAGGAAAATCCTGAGCAAGGAATGGTTCCTCTTTTGCATGGGATTCAAACTGTACGTGCCCTTCGTCTTTGTCCAACCTTCGGGATGTATTTTATGCAGTAAAACAATCATTCAAATAAATATCTCTCCTTTATCCACAGCAAACTCTCCGGTCAGACAGCGAAAGAGAAAGAAGAAGACTCTCGCCTGACGACGCTTATGCTGACCATCTTCCTCTGCTTCCTGGCGTGCTTCCTGCCGCTCATGATCATGAACGTGGCAGACGACGGCATCACGTACCCCTGGCTGCACATCATCGCCTCCATCCTCGCCTGGGCCTCCAGCGTCATCAACCCGCTCATATACGCAGCTACCAACAGACAATATCGCGCAGCATACGCTAATCTTCTCAAATTCTGCAAAAATAGCACCATTGGCAGAAGAACCACTTGGGGCAGCAGAACTATGGGACATTCCTCCAACTCCCCCCACTACGCAGACAAACGAAATCACAACAAAGATAAGCCCGCTGTGAACTTATGAATGGCCAGTGACATCTAGCGGCGGTAGAACGAACTATATTCGAGATTTGAAGGTTGATCGAAATTGTAGAAGTCGTTGTGAATTATAACGTCCAAAATAGTTTGTTTATAGTTAACGTTAAATTCCAAGGGAGAATCGGGTAGGGTTCAGCAGTCGTATGCACTACTTGGTTAATTATTTAGGGTTCCGTAAAATAGATTTTATTGGTCCCGACGCATTTTCTTATGGCGTGTATTTATGCTATGTCAGCAAGATAGTGTTAATTAACCCAATTCTACATTTTATGAATCTCATTACCAGTGCGCCCGCCGTCATAAAAAGTTGATTGCATTTTTTAGCACAGAAATAAAATTATCTGTGTCTTAAAAACTGTGTGCTCACTGCAAATTGTTGTACATACAAGTAGATATCTGAAACCATTTGTGATTATTTTAAGACATAGAAATCAGAGGCATAACGGGTATTGGACGTCAAGTAACATTTAACATTATTATTTCACAATTTTAAAAATAATCTGTTAGTGAGTACATAGAAGCTATAGGTACTTTATTTTTACTGTAAATATTATTAATACAACTGTAAATAAAATCAATAGCAATTACTTTATTATAGCTTATAATGATGCTTACCATTTAACTTAACCAAAGTAAAATATTACCTTTATTTTTTTATATAAATAATCTTTAGTACAATAAGAAAATAATTATAAATAATGTTATTTTTTAATGTAAGAATGCATTCCTTTAGATTTTAATTATTTTTAGTTTTTATACATTCAGTTCTGTAAGATTGGGTCCAGGCACTAAATCAATAATTGATTGTAGTTTGGTTTGTCTGCATCCACTTTAGTGTGACCTGACAATTACTTGATGAGATCAATATTTAATTTAATAGCTTAGTATTATGTTGCTCGAAGGGTTAAATGTTGAGCAGTAGTAGATAGTTATATTCATCACTCAATCCCAGTCATATCGGTAAAAGTATTACATGATCAATATTATTCAAAGAAGTACTGTTTTTATTTTTATGTGGTATGATGATTATGATTTTTATTTGAACTGATTTTATCCATAAACATCAAAATATCTTTTGAAAGGATAATTTTATTTACTATTTCGCGCAGCATGAATGTAATGTGTGTGCTACTATTTTTGTTGATTTCACTAAATAATTGTCATGCTTATATAGTAGCAAAATATTATAATAGTTCTTGTGAAGACTGATATGTAAAAGTCAATTAGGATAAATAGCCCCTCAATCAAAGCTAATGTCGACGATACATATATGTTAATATTGTTATATTTAAATAAACATATTTGGTTACAAAGAGATACTATTTATTATTTAATCAGGATACGTAACATCACGTCTTTATCAAAGAAATAGAAATTTTTGCTTAAAATAATTTATTGTATGATGTAATTAGCATAGTTTTGTTAAATCATAAGTGAACCAAAGGTAAAATAAATGTATTTATATATAAGTATTTGGTTTGGTTTATCCTGCACTTCAACCCCTTCAGTGATTAAGTGTTATCAGAAGATTCACAATGGTTGCAACATGTCAAGTAATGGTTTCCCGCAACTGTTTTGAAGTTATTGCATCTACCTACTACTAAAGAATGCTAAATAAAGTCATTAATAAACCAATCCAACGATTTTGAATTTTAGCATTCGACATAATTTACTCTCACTTCAAATGAACGAAAAATAAATATTGAACACAAGGTGAACCTCCGTCCTCAGGCCTCGTCAAAAGCTATTTTAGTTTTTAGCCTCGTTTACAGGCAGCATATTGTCTTACTTCGTAGTAGGCAAACGTTTGGTCGAACGCCGCTTAGTGTGATGGTCAAGTGAAATGATCAAATTCGCTACTAATGAATGACACATTAATCCTAAAAAATATACTCTCACAAGCTTCAAAAATTCGAACTTGTGTATTTATTTTATTAGATACGGTATTTGTGATCTGTGAAACATTCTAAGCTTTCATAAGTATCTCCAGTAGCTGTGTGTAATACGACTTCATACGACTGCGTGTTCTAAAGTTTTCTTCAGTTACATTTAATTAGGTACTATCTTTCACAACTAAAGTATTTTCTTTCGGCTTTAACGAAGTAACAGACAGAAAAAGGGTATATGCACACCCGCCCCCACATAGAATGCCACCAGGTGGCAATCGAGAGTTAAAATCCACCACCCGATGGCAACTGGGAACTTATTGTAACCCCATTTCAAATCGCTGCACATGCGATATGTGACCTTTGTTAACCCATCATCGTTGTTGTCTTACGTCCACAGTGAGGTGAATTGACACTTTTCAAATGTGGTTTTATTAGTAGGTAAGTGGTAATATTAGGGGCAAACAAACAAAACTTTCTTCCTTGTAGTTGCTTTTCGTCAATTTTATTTTACTAATAGTAATCGTAAAAACCTAGTGTAAATTTATGTCTCAAATAAGTACTTATTCAAAGTTTTTTACAATAACTAGTCGCCTTCAGATGGCGACTGGGAAGTTATTCTAAAATACTTATATTATTCTATAATTTTAACATACTGAGTATTTCCAATTGCCACTTGGTGGTAATCCATGTGGCTCCTACGTGGAATACCTATATCAAAAAAGTACATACCTACTTCATTTATTTTTTCCATGCAGATGATTGCAATATGAGTCGAGAATTTCGTTGGGAAGTTCTCTCAACAGTATATCTCTCAATAAAGTTATTTTTGCAATAAGTCGTTTTTTTTTTAATGAAAATTGAACGAAAACTTTCACTCGAGTGCATCGAGTGGACAATCATTCGGGAAAACCATCTGAATCGTCTGATCCGCCCTATTGCATTCTCACTAACACTATTAATTCAATAATACTACCATAGAAATGTAAAAAATCTATGAGTACTACGCGTTCCAAATGAGAATAGGACCGATTCCTATGTTTTGACGTCTCGTCGAACTGTCAAATCGAAGAAATTTTGGCAAAATTGAACAACTTGGAGATGAGTAAAGTTGAAGAACTGGATTCTGATTAAACTCTTTTCGTTCACAGTTCATAAATAAATTAAATTTTTCGTAAATTAATTAATGTTTTAAAGTTTCTATCCTCGATTTGACAGTAAATCGTGACGTCACAACATGGCGGGCGATCCTATTCTCATTTGGAACGCATTATTACTACCAATGATCTATTCTAAATCAAAAATAAAGAATTAAAAGTTTGTACTGAACCTGCGGCTCATGTGTGGGCTCATGCGGTCGTCTATCTATTCTCGTAGAAACATTATATTTTGCGCCATCTGTATTTTGTTGTTTAATGCTTGAAGAATGGCTTCTATGGTTACCGATAGATGGTGCTCTCATAAATTGAAATAAAATTTAGAAAATATATTAACGATAAATCATTGCTAAAAATTGAAATTTGTTAGCACATAATAATAAAAATAAAATGCTCAAGTTCGTTGTGAATAATACCGATATTATTTTTATGGGCATAGACAATCTGTATCAACACCTCCAAAATCCAAAGTCAATCATTTAAAAATAAAACTTTCCTGACTTACGTTGTCTATGTTCGTTTGACCACTTCCTGACAGCCCTGTAATATTGTAGAAATAAAAATCGCCGAAAAATGGCGAAAAGAATCGCTCAGAGCTCCGTAAACTGGTCTGCCCTGGCCGAAAGGGTCCCGGCCGAGCAAAGGGCACACCTTGCGGCTTTCAAAGTAAAGTCCGACACTTACCTCCGAAGGTTAGTTTTGATCGATGTATTACATAATTTTTTTGAAGGAAGTTTTTGGTTATTTAATTGGTGTGTTTTAGGGTTTTGGCTAACCCACCTGAGCCGCCAAAGATCAACTGGTCTGTGTACAAGAATGCCGTGCCTGTGGCTGGCATGGTTGACAACTTCCAGAAGCAGTATGAAGCACTGAAGGTGCCTTACCCCGCCGACACACAAACTGCTCAGGTGGATGCTCAATGGGCTGAGGTCAAGAAGGCTATCGAAGCCTTCATCCAGGAATCTAATGCTAACATTTCTAAGTAAGTTCAAATCATGTTTTTATCTGTTCTGTCATGTTACCTGTAAGTAAAACGGGAATTTAACTTTTTCTTATGAGCAACGACTTAACAATTTTTATAGTCCAGTTAACAGCAGCCGGTTAACATTTTTTTTACCTATCGTATTGACATGGAAACATTGCATCTTCAAGTGTGAAATTTATTATCTATATCATTTTCTTGACTGCTGCCATAATATTATAATATATATAGGCTTAAATATTAAGAAGTTATCGTCTTTTATCATTATCTAATTATGTTGGATATAAACTCAAAACTTAAGAAAATGTTAATCCTATCTGGTCACAACTCCCTTTTGTCAAATGAAGTCTAGTGAAAACTTGGAAAATGGTCCAAAAATCATAATTTTAAGCAATTTCTGTGATTACTGACCCTCAATAATGTTATTCCAGCTACCAGAAACAGATCAGCGAGGTCAAGGCACTCCTGCCATACGACCAGATGACCATGGAAGACTTCCGTGATGCCTACCCAGAGGAGGCGCTCGACCCCATCAACAAGCCCACCTTCTGGCCCCACACACCTGATGAGCAGCTTGGCTATGTCGACCCCGACAAGCCAGCACATTCCGGTCACTAAGATAATTACTCAACGCCTTTGTACAGCTTCAAGAGTCCAAGCAGTCATCATATATCAGCTCCAAGTGATAGTTGACAGTTTTGCGAAGTGTTGTCAAGGTTCTTTAGGAAGTTGCAACCATCTTGTTCTATTTATGTAGGAATAAATGAAATCTTTACCAATAGTTGGTTGTTTTCTTTTAATACACACTCTAGAACACTAACGTTACATGTGGCTATGGCGTGCCATTCCATATCTTTTGCATGTATTGGTATTTTGTACCTTCTTGGTAAAATAAGGTGAACATAAATACACTGTATCATGTAATTACACTACAGATAAGAGAATTTGATCAAGCTCTGGGTAGTGTTTAACCTATATTAATATATTGTGATTGTGAACACTGGTTGTTTTATTAAACATCCTATTTCTGATGGTAAAGCCTGTATGTCATGGATTTGCCATCAAAATTTTTTCATAATCATACACAGTTGATTGGTCATGATAACACTCAACATCAATTTAATATACATAAACAAGGTCACTAGTAAAACGACAGAAGCTAGTGACTATTCCAATTGGTTTTGGTTCCCAATGTAGAAGAACCAGCAAAAAAACTCGTGTCTATCAATTTACAAAGACCTACTACCAATTTAGAACCATAATATAATGGTAGGTACATCGCAGACGAGTGGAAACTGAACTCGGAGGCCAAGGTAACGCGGGCACCCGTTGTGTGAACACGAGCGGCCGCGTGGGCTTCCGTCGCACGGAGCGCTGCTGCCCGCGCGGGTTGCAGGTTGGAGCTTTTGTATTGGACCACGCGTGTGCTGGTGTACCTAATGCAGCGTTCGGCCCGAGTCGGATTGGTTAGAAGAGTGTGTCCTATTCGCCAAGGTCGTGTATGCGCCTGGGTACTCCATTTAGACCTTTATTCTCGAACGGTGACAAGAGCTGACGAGAAGAAATTGGTAGTAGATGTACGACCGTGGCGGACTAATATTACTAATTGAGCACAGTGTAAGATCAGTCAACCTGGACCAAATAAATAAAAAACTGAATTCCGTTTCAAAACAAGGTAGTTACTGTGTAATTGGAATTAAACAAGACATTATAATTCGATTAAACTTTATTTTCTGTGAATTGTACAATTCATACTTCACAAGTAATGCTGTCACAGAGTTACACGACATAGGAATGTTACATTTTTCGAAAAAGAATCTATTTAGTGCAATTAGCTATGGTTCAAAGTGCTGTGGAAAGAAACAGTTTTACTAAATATTATGCTAATATAAGACACTCTTCGATAAGTGGCACACCAAATTTTATTCTGCATAATTGGAGATAACTACAAAGTTCTTATTGGAGGAACTGCTACACTGATTGAGCTATGTATTAACAACACAGATTAACTTGAAACAACAATGAAAAACACGAAAGCAGGAATAGACAATTTTCTTCAATTTAATATGCTCTATTAAATTATACCCTAATTATTATAAATCTTCATGTTATAAAATAAAAAAAAACACGTAAATACCGCCATTCAAGTATACTGCAGCATGGTTTCTGAGACTCTAAACGTATACAAATCTGTTGCCATTTTCCTATAATATACGATATGATAGAGTCTATAACCTCATAGGTCTGATTACAAGCCCTCACTTTCACAGAAACTTAAAAATAAAAATTAATTCTATTATCATTTACAACTAGACGCGAGTGAAACAAACTCGTTTCAGGCATGTTACAGGAGGGACCTCTTGGTGTTATCAATTTGAAACTACATTACAAGCTAAGGACATTGTTAATTTTAGTGATTTGACGGTACTACTGTGGAGGGCGGAAAAGTATTATTTGTACCTAAATAAATCTATGTGTGACAACTTTCTGATGTAGCATGCCACTCGAAAGTCATCGAAGACAGGAAGCTTAGCCTCTTCGTCGCAGTAGGCCTATCACTAAAATATGCAACATCCCACACTTAATTCTATGAACATTCATTTCACATCACATCCAGTCGATCTTATTCTAAATAAAAGCTCTATTTAGCGGCGAACTTGTTGGCGGGCGGGGGCGGCGGCTGCGCGTACATGTTGTAGTAGCTCGTGGGCGGCGGCACGCTGAAGCCTCCGGGCGGCCCGGGCGGGCCAGGCGGGCCGGGCGGCCCGGGCGGCCCGGGCGGCTGGCTGAAGCCGTAGGACGGCGCGGTGAAGCTGGGCGGGGCGTCGCTGCCGCCGCGGCCGCGTCCTCGCCCACGGAACCCGTTGTCGGTGCGGAACTTGTTGTCTCTGCTATTGTCGCGGTTGTTGTAGTTTGAACGGGTGTTGTATGAGCTATTATGGTTGCCATAATCGTTGTTTGAGTGGTCGTCCCATCTAGAATCTAGAAAAGAAACTGACATTATTATATGCGGATATCTTTTGATTGCTTCTACTATAGCGATTGTTACGTGTATGTTGTCCTGAATAAGTAGGTGTTTATGGTAAAATTATAATGCTGTTAGGCTCGCGTTCACATTCTCACCTAACGGTACTAATAATGTGGTCAACGATCACTTGTCTACATAGAGACATTAGATCGGAACCGGATATTAACAGTTAGGAAAGGGGTGCAACGTTGATGATGATGATGATCGATACTAATCAATCATCACCTGACGAAACTTATTTCTTAAGATTTCCGCAGAGCACAGCGTATCAGCGAACAGCGAAGTACAAGCAGACACACATCTATACACGTAAATAGGAACTAGGTAGACACACAATTAGTACTGACTCCTCTCGCCTCCGAAGCGGCCGCGGCCGCCCGAGTCGCGGCCGCCACGCCCCCGGCCGCCGTCCCGTCCGCCGCGTCCACGCCCGCCCGAACCCTCGTCGCGGTAGCGGTTGCGACCTGAAAAATAACATGATAATATTAACATTTCAAAACTCGTCATAATTTCAGTCGAAAAAAAACCGCTGCGATACATGCTCATTTGCTCATCTATCAAAGTATCCCCACATAGACCCGTCTCGTGCTTCTCAAATCCAACGGATTTCCACTATCTTCGCCTTATAAGGTTTCAATATTTTTATTTCCTACTAGCTGACCCGGCAGACTTCGTACTGCCTTAATCGATAAATAAAAGACCTAAACTTAAAAAACAAAAAAAAAAAGCCTTTTAAACCTTCCCTAGACCTCCACGAACATTTCAAGACTAAGATAAGATAAATCCGTTCAGTCGTTCTCGAGTTTTAGTGAGACTAACGAACAGCAATTCATTTTTATTTATATAGAAGATACTACGTTCCATGGTTTTGCCCAAAATATTGAATTTTACAAGTCTAAGGCATAATAATATGGAGCACTTACCGTATTTGCCCTTGAATCCCATGCCACATTGCGCCAGCTCCAACAGCTTGGGGTTCACTACCTGGTTAGCCTCTTGTAGGACGCACATCAGATCCCTGGCCTGTCACAAATTAAAAACAGTTATATAGACCTCAACTCCTACGCCCTTAGAAGAATGCGAATGGCGAAGATAGGTGGTTGTATTCAAGATAATTTAATAAAAATGTTTAAGGGCCAAGCGCCCGAAAAGTGCCATAAAACAGTGATTTTCTGAGGCATACTCCTCCGTAACGGCTAGGTCAATTGGTTTGAAAAATGTATATGTTTATTATAAATTCATGAACAATAATATCAACATTTGATTTTTTCGTGCAATTAATACTTTGGTCAAAAAAAAATATTTAGCAATTTCACAACTTTTCCCTACTCCTTCGAAACGGCTTGGACCTTTAGAAAAATATTTACACATAAAAATTGGTGGTTAAATATTCTTCAAAGTGAACATTGCATATGTAAATCAATCAATATCTCGCAGAGAAAATGGATATAAAGCGCTTTCCGGGCGCTGCTGGCCGCAAATAAATGCACAGATTTGCGTACTGCCGCCTAGGCGAGTGCGAGAGTTGCGTTCACATAATTTCGGCCAGATGGTTCAAGGGACTACACGCCTTAACCCCTCGGTATGTATGGAAAGTTAGCCGACAATTTTGAAGTAAGAGACGAAATTGCTTTGAAAAAACTACCTTAGTAAGTTCAGATAATTAAATGGAATAAAGTTTGCTCACCTTAGCCGAATTATTAGGAGTGAAGAGCGTGTAGGCGGTGCCGGTGTTGTGCGAGCGCCCCGTCCGTCCGATACGATGCACATAGTCCTCCGAGTTGTTTGGGTAGTCATAGTTTATCACAAACTTCACGTCTTCCACATCTGTGTCCAAGCGGGCAGGTTAGCGTGGGAGCCGGCTCAAATGTTACACAACAATCAATGTATTGGACAATGAAGTAACCGAGTTTAAGATGAGGGTTCATATGTAATCAACGAGATTTTGTTTTCAAAAAATTTTGCAAAATAGTTCTTATTTGTATTGTAGTGTTTATTTTACATAAAATAGATCAACCTTAAAACTAAAATCAATTTTATGAATTTAAATCAGTCACCAAATCTATTTTATGTAAGTATTGTGAAAGAACTCTCATCTCAAACGTTAAAGACACATAATATTTACCTTATCGTGTGTCGTCGGCACGTCAGTCACGGCTAAACTGGAAATAACTGTATTATGCCCGTCAGTCCGGAGTGTGCAGGCCAAGAGTCGGTGTGCTGACTTACGTTAGCGCCCTTTAACCGCGCGACTGTCAGTTGCGTAGGGCAGGCCAAAGGGCTTTGGATTAAATCTCTCATGACAAATAACCAAGCATGTATTGCTCTAATATGGTCTTACTTAATTTTACCTTTAATTTTTAAGTCAATCGTATGTTTTGACAGAGCAAATTATGTCTCCCCGTAATTTTGAATCGAAAACTCCTGAATATAAGACCATGGTGTTTAGTGCTCAATTCCCCAGTAAATATTAGAGGCAGCATGCTCATATTGAAACAGTGTGCGCTGACAGTGTTCTGTCATTTTCGTTACAATACGGTAACAAGGTTTGGTAAGGTCAGCAACACACCGATAGTCTAGCCGTTAACACTGCACGCATGCGCCTCTGAAATGAAAAACAATCGAGAATAATGCCAAGTCAGTCATGGAAATTTATTTTATTATTATCGGGCTAAGATGTTTGCGTCTGAGGTAGATTTTTACGATACGATAAAATTAAATAATAACGTCTAATATAAAGTTTTCTGAAGAATAAAAACAATAAATAGGTATAATTATCTACCAGCAGAATATAATAGTTATCGTGGCCCGAGAATATAGCAGTATCACCGTACCATTGCCGTGTTTACAAGTATTTGGAGGCCATGTTCCAATATTCACTTTTAAATGTTATTCAAGTTCAAGAATTAGTAAATCTGATGAATCAATTTCCTAATATTATTACAACTTACAGCAAGACGTTTTACGATTTTTAGGATCCTACTGTTCTTTGAGTATTAAATAGTTCAAAAAAAACGTGAATACTGGAACCTATTCAGACAGTTGTGTGAGATAGCAACTGTTCCGTCATGGTTATCACTAAGCAATGGCATCAATATACCTCCGCTACGCCCCTGACATCTCTTTGACCATTACAACACCCCGGTGGTACAGTGCGAGACACCACCATCATACTTTCATGAATTTCAGTCTCTTAGTACTCGCAACTGTGTCATTTCATCTTTTGTTTGATGCCCTCATCAGTCGGCGGGAACAATCACCACCATTGATAGAATTAAACTTGATCGGTGGCACAAACATAAGATAGTAACTTCTGGGCAACTTACAGTGACTATTTCGTTCAATACTGTTTTCGGAAAGCGAATAGTGCTGATAATATCTGATAATACTGAAGTAGAATTTTATAATATTCAGACATATACAAGCCCTAGACATTTTCTCGTGTGACTTCTTATAATACCCTACCATTGGTCTCGTGGTGGCGAGATGTGGGAGTACTTACCGAGGCCTCGGGCGGCCACGTCGGTGGCGACGAGGATGCCGCCGGTGGACATGCGGAACTGGTTGAGGACATAGTCCCTGTCCTGCTGGTTCTTGTCTCCGTGGATAGCGAGCGCGCGCCACCCAGCGCGGTTAATCGCTTTTGTTATCTCATCGACCTTGATATAAGTTTGTGTGAGTGATTTGGGTAATTGGACATTATAAAGAATAATGACTGAATGATTTTGAACAAGTAAAACTGGGTCACAAGTGCGAGTTCCACAGATAAAGGGTCTTTCCGACAGATAGACAGGCGATCGACAAAATGATCTTATAAGGGGTTCCGTACCTCAAAAGGAAAAAAAACGGAACCCTTATAAGATCACCTTGTTGTCCGTCCGTCTGTCTGTCAAGACCCTGCGGAGCAATAAAAAGTATGATGATAATAAATAGTCCTTACTGGATCTAATTCTATCTTCATGACTTTCTAATCAGAACATTGGAAAGCAGTCTGTATTGTAACCAAGCTAATTTAATTTAACTAACATAGCTTCATAGACTTGTAGACAATTCAATGCAACCTAAGCTAAGTAAGTTCTAAAATAAGCTACTCACCCGTCTTTTAGTCTCAGCAAATATGATGGTCTTGGTTTCCTCCTCTGAAGATATCTCAGTGAGCAACGTGATTAGCTTGTCATTCTTCTCCCACTCTTCGCACACGTCCACAATTTGAAGGATGTTATGGTTGGCAGACAAACTCAGGGATCCGATGTTGATCTGGATGTAGTCGTGGAGGAACTCCTCTGCTAGGTTCTGGACTTCTTTTGGCCAGGTAGCCGACCACATCAGAACCTATTATAAGAGATAACAAGCTTTTGATTTGGTTTGTGACAAGAGAATGGTGCTGCTTAATTATGAAAGTGTAAACTGTTTTTTAAACATAAATAAGCATGATTAATTGGCCATAAGTTCGTCAGAATGTTGAAAGATTAGCATTTTCATGCGGCTTCGCTTCCGAGGCCTATCCCACTGAAACCACGATTTTTCTTGGTTAAAGTTGGGCTAAAACACTGCAATTGTGTAGCTTTCTCCATCAATGAAATATACTTTTAAATTGTATGAAGCTTGATTAATTCATTAAACCCCAAGCGAACGCCGGCGTTCGCGCACCTATTGTCTTTCAATTGTGTCTGTAATTTTTTTTAAATTACAGACACAATTATTGAAATAATAAGAATTAATAATAGGGTTAATTCCTATTATTAATTCTTATTATTTCAGCCGAAAGACGTCTACTATTGGACATAGGCCTCCCCAAGTGTCGCCACAATGATCGGTCCTGTACGTGTCGCAACCAGCGGATTCCCACGACCCCTACTAGGTCATCGGTCCACCTTGTGGTTGCCACTCTAGAACCTTTCGGCCCCATCGATCATCTGTTTTGTGAGTAATGTGCACTATGTTTGGTGGTTATTCAACCTAAATGGGCGACCTCGTTTCTCCTGCTGTTATCTTCATTTTTGATGCGATAACGCAAGCAGTAACTCTGAGTACAGCCATTTGGAGCGACCATGCGCGGTCATCACTGGCAAAACACACTGGTCTAACTTTCATCTTGAGACACTGGTAAGTTGAACGAGAACTGCGCTGATTCCCGAACGCTGCCGAGCCGAAACGAATTCGAAGATTCACCTCTTTCTCGAAGTCAAACCTACTTAACTGGACCATCTGTCTCAGGTAAACCTTATCATCCACAACTTCCGAGTGTAATCTCCGATTTTGAAAGGAGTGGTGTGCTACTAAAATATGGACAAAACCCAGTCATCGTAAACATCCATACCATGACTTTGGTTTTGTCCATGTTTATTTTAAGACCACTTTTTCGGAAGCTCTGCTGACGCCACCGAGCATTGTACTGAGCTTTTTCGTAGTCTTAGCCATGACTACTATGTCGTCTGCAAACCGAAGGTGAGTGACGTACTCGCCATTGAGGCCTGCCTATTCCAAAACTTTGAAGAAATCCTCCATTGCAGCCGTGAACAATTTTGGAGAAATGACGTCACCCTGCCTCACACCCCCTTGCAAGAGGATAGGTTTCGAGCTCTGGTCCTGAAGTCGGACTGACATAGTGGCATTTTTGTACAGACACTACATGTACTTTGTTGTACGAATAGTCAATCTAGCACCATTGGAAAGACTGCAGTATAGCCCAAGTCTCGATTGAATCAAAGGCTTTTTCTTCCACAACTGTCACACAACGCCATCTAGTCTCAAGCTAAGCAGAGCTTGTGTTATGAGTACTAGACAACTGTAACTGGTAGGCTACTAGGTGCGTGCTGACGTACCTAGTAGCATACCAATATTTGAAATACTAATAAATCTTTCTTATAATAACTAATTTAAATGCATTATTTATTTATTGATTTTGTATAACTTTCAAAAAAACATTTTGACTTCATTTGCTGTTTTTTAATAAAATACTTTCTTTTTAGTGTTACTTGTTGATAATATATATTGTACAAAACTAAACACGGGCAATAAGCCAGTTAATACATGTGGAAATACAATACAGTAACAAACTATCAAAGCATAGTTTTTCAGGTATTCAGAACTCCTGTCGTACACTAATATAATAAAGAGGTAGTTTGTTTTTTTGTTTGTAGGAGGTAATCTATGGAAGTACTGGCCCGAATGCTAAAATAAAAAATTTTGACACACTAATGGAAAGCTGCTTTATTCCTGAGTGATAAATATGATATTTTAAATACACGAGCGAAGCTGCAGGCAAAAGCTAGTATACTATGAAATTGAAATGTAGTCACTGACCTGTCTGTCTGGCCTGATCTGCTCGATGATCTTGCGGATCTGTGGCTCGAAGCCCATGTCCAACATCCGATCTGCTTCATCTAACACCAAGTATGTGCAACGACGGAGATTTGTAGTATCTGTTGACAAATACAAATGATAAATGATCTTTATTTTGCAAATAGGTTTTATAAAAACACTTTTACACGTCAATTTTTTTTTTTAAAAGCATTGAACAATTAGTTCAATTTGCTTCATGTATCTGTCATGGCCCGATCTCAGAATTGATCACTTCATAATATGGCCAACTAAAACTGGCCAGACAGTTTTAAACATTACAGTTTGATGACATGTAATTAATAATAATATTCCACAACTATCACACAACGCCGTCTAGTCCCAAGCTAAGCCGAGCTTGTGTTATGGGTACTTGACAACTGACAAACATACTTATATATTTCTAAATACATACATATTATGGATAAATTACACCCAGACACAGAACAAATGATCATGCTCATCACATAAACATTTGTCCTGAGTGGGAATCGAACCCATGACCTGCGGTATAGCAGTCAGGGCCACTAACCACTAGACCAACAGGCCAGTCAATCCTCGTTTGACCTACTTTCTTTAGAACTTTGTCAAACAAGGATTGACATATCATCAAACATTAACCAAATTATGAAGTGATCAATTCTAAGACACGACACGACATATTTAACTAACCACTGGGTTTTTTATTATTCATTGTAAGTTTGTATAAGAATTGTTTTGTTATGAAGTTGACTTATATAACTAATTGTCGAATGTGGCTAGCTATCAAAGGCCTTGTTTAATATACCATAAAAAGACAATAGTATCATGTCACACAAAACATAATTCAAACCAAACATTACTGATACTTTATTTCTAGTAAAGCCTTTAGTACCTTTCTCTAAGAAATCAATCAGTCTTCCAGGTGTAGCGATTACAATCTCAACTCCTCGCTCCAAACACCTTCCCTGCGGTCCCTTGGGAGCCCCACCGAAAATGCAAGTGTTACGGACTTGGATGCTCTGACCGAAATCATTGGCCACCTGCAAACAGGGAAAATGCCTTTAACTCCTGTATAAACGTCTCATTTAGCTGTCAAAATAAAACATTGAGTAAAGAAACATAGAATGTATGTAAGAGCAGATTATTGGGAGCTTTCGGTTTTATATGGAGAGATGACGGTGACGAATACCTATTCCAGGCGTTTAAGAAATAGAAAATAAATTAATTGTGACTTTGTGTAGGTGGCATAAAGTAGTGGGAGTCACGCGACATGCCATATTTTGCAACTAGAACTAGCATATTGGTATTATATTCATAAAAACATATGATGTCAAGCTATTATACAATTCTGTAGAAGTAAATGAATGTCTATCTTTCAATGAATTGAAGGTCAACATTGCAAAAATAGTACATTTGTGTAAGTGGCCTTAATGGCTAGATTACTACATTGCAAATTATAACTATTCAACCTACCCCATCCTAATCTGCTCTTACACACTTTGTCAACAGTAATAAAAATTGAAATAATAATGAAAGCATGACAAAAAAAAAAGTGTAAAAAATATATTAAAAATAATATAAAACAAAAACAAGAATTTATTCTACTGGATATGGGTGACATACATTCAGTTGAGTTATATCGTGATATGAGTCCCAGAATATTTGAAATTTAAATTTGATTAAAGTGTTTTTCCCCAATAGATCCACCACAAAACATTTGTTAAAATTGTACAGTGTGCGTAACCCACTATTTCTATTCAAAACGTTTCTGTGGCAGGCTTCCTTGTACAGTAGCCTAATTGGTGAATTTACAATTGAAACTGCCTGTTTTCAACATAATGTTACAACTCAGTAAAGAAGCATTCCACAGATAAATAGGTCTAAGAGAAAAATAAAACAAAAACATACTTGTGCCCAAAACTAAAACAAAGTAAATAAGGTTACGTTCAGAAACCTCACCTAGTAATAGAGAAAATTTTGAATTTTGGGATAACAATTGAATAAAAATATGCAAAAATCATGCCAATGTTTCATTAGGTTTTCGAACATAGCCTGCCTGCAATAAGCTAGTTCTACTAATTAAATGTAATTGGGTAAATTTACTATTTCCAGTTCGCTCGGATTGTCCGTCATCTCCGCAGCGATTCCATTCATAGAGATCAACGCCTGGAGTAGCACAATGGAAAACAAATACTCATCTTATATATTTGTTGTTAAAAGTATTTACATTAGAGACAATTAATTCTAGTGTTGCTTCCATGTATAAACCTCAGGCAATCTTATTTCAGTCCAATAGCAGGCCATTTGTTACTTTTAACCTCTCGAAGTCTCGAGTGCCGTAATTAGAGACACAATTAAAAAGCCATTGTGTTTCACGTGGATCCACGTTTAGACACACAACGGGTTAAATTAATTCAAGAGACGAGATTAGTTAGCTAGTAAGAATTTCTCTCTTACCTGTTGTATCTGTTGAGCAAGTTCCCTAGTTGGAGCCAAAACCAGAACTATAGGCCCTTCATCTCTCAGCAGTCGGGGCTGATTAAGAATGTGTACTATGGCTGGCAATATGTATGCCAGGGTTTTCCCAGAACCTGTTTGAGCTATTCCCACTAAATCCCGTCCAGACAGAGCAATAGGCCAACCCTGAGCTTGAATAGGAGTTGGATGTGGGAACCCTTGTTTGAGAATCTCCTTCATAGCGTAGTCTGGGAAGCCGCCCTCTTCAAAGTACATGCTTGGGGCAGGAACGTCGCGACCTTTCACAGTGATCTGGTTTTGGCTGCGGTACGCTTCAATCTCAGCTTGGCTGCGCGACTGGACGTTCGGATGCGGTACATAGAAGTTTTTCTGGAACGGAGTGAGAGTGATTGTGTCCCAGCGAATTTTCCGGAGGTTGCCGCCCGGTTGGTCATTCTTGTTGAAACTTCCGCCTCGAAAATCATCCCGGCCGCCGCCGCGGCCTCCGTAGCCTCGGCCGCCGTCGCGTCCGCCACGACCGCCACTGTCCCGGCCTCCTCGGCCGCCACCGAAGCCGCCGACTCTCTCCCGGGACCGATCACTCGAACGTCCTCCTCGAGAACCTCCTCTACTGCCACCGCGGCCACCACGGCTACCACCACGACCGCCGCCACGTCCTCCACGTCTATCGTCGTACCTAAGTCACAAAATTTGAGTAAATAAACCAAGCGAAGCGAAATAAATTCTATCAAGAATATGCCAACTTACATCTTCACTTATGACAACGATTAACCAAAATAAAAGCAAATAAATACTAAATTAGTGAACAATTCAAATTAATTAGTTTTTTCTTTAACTAATCGGTAACTTTTCTACAATATTTCTAGCGTAACAAACATTAGATTGACTTTTATTACAGAATGCCACCAGTCGGCCATATTTAATAAAATACGATTATGTCTAGTCTATGCCTCTATGGTCCAAAACAAGCACTTCCGTTTTCTTTTAGCACACGATTATTTAATAATAATAATAAATTAAAAATATGTTATTTATTACAAATTGTTTAACAATTTTCGTTGTTTTTGGTTAATTACTCAGAGCGAAGAAACATACGCAGCAATTTAATAACCTACAATTCTCAAAAGAACGATTTCCGCCATCCATGATGGCACGAATTTCAAAAAGTTGGCCCAAGTAATCCTCGTGTTAACATTCTTTGGAATGGTAGTAATTTGGTAATTTCAGTGATTTATGTTATTTAGGTCCTCTTCTCATACAAATAAAAACTTTATTTGTAACTTTAAAGACTAAAACCCAAACTTCAATTGAACTTTGCTGGACCCGAGCATACTTCTTAGATGTCCTATTTTATTTTATTGATCAAACAATCCGACATTTCCTAACACTCGGTAGCAGCTCATTTTGGAACGTGGAATAGTTATTATATTTCCTTTGAACGATGGATGCTTCTATACCAGTCTTTCAAAAGCCTCATCGGCCTTTAACTGTGTTAGACTGGACAAGAAATATTCAGAGACTGCAAAACGAGGCTAGACTCCGTCGCTTCGAGTCTTACGAATTGAGACAAAGAGCTAATCAGTTGAGGAATGAAACATCAGTCACCACAAGATGGGATAACTATGTTAACAATGAGTTATTGAGAGATAGGTAAGCTCTTACTTGATTTTTAATAACAAGCTTCACGAATAAGTTTACGGCTCAGCTGACAAATAAAAATACTTAATGTACCTTACAGTGATGTCTGATACAAAAGTTTATCAACTTATACCTTCCAGAATATTTGAAGTCCAAGCATGGAGGGAGAAGCAAAGGTTTACAAGAGACTGTGTCAAAGACGAGATTAGGGCTTTAAAAGAAGAGAAGCATGCGACAGAACTGCATTTGGAGTCCCTACAAGTACCACTTATGGTGATATCTCAGTGTCTCTCTAACAGAGACCAGAGGGTACCTCCGGAGCTGACTAGAGACCAACTAGGGGAGGAGTTGCATAAGGTATTACCGAGAGACTCGTTAAAACTAACTACCCATAATATCCAAAGGCCCGTTAAATTCATACATCTTGAGTGAACGAGATCTTGGATATTGGTCCCATTTAGCCATAGATATCCGTGCATTTAGCCTATATAGTTTTTGAGAAAAAAAGCTTTTTGACCGCACTGTCCTACCCGCCAGATTGCGTTGGCCCTTAACTCTTTGAATGCCGTAATTAGAGACACAATAGAAAGACAATTGCTTATGTCGAACTGTGTAACATAAGACATTCAAAAGATTAATAGAATTGTTTTTTTTTTTTGTTTTATCGAATATTGGATACCCTGCTCCAATCTCTGTCTCCGCAAATGAAAAGGCCACCTTTATCTTGCTGTAGTGCAAAGGCTTCTTTTCCTTAATCCACACACACTTTTGAATGCTAATGAAGAATAAGAAGGTCACTTTTTCCAAACAGACTTCTAGATTACTGGTCGTTCCAGGAGCTCCACATAACAGAGAACAGTAAGCGAGTCCTCATGGACGTCTGTCACATGGGCTGGGAGAAGATAAAGGAGCTAACCAACGTGCTCTGTCGCCTGGAGCGCGAGATCAAGAATAAGGACGAGACCATCGACTTGGAGTACCACGTCAAGGACCTGACCAGAGACAGCGCGGATATCGGCTTTAAGCTGGATCCTACTAGGGTTCCTACAGAGTAAGTTACTATAGATTTGAGAACTTTAGTGAGTGAGTGTATAATGCGGTGATAGCTTTTATTTTATTAGCCTATACTTTCCCACTGCTGGGCAAAGGCCTCCTCTAACTCCTCTTTTGTATTTTTCTCTTGAGCCACCTCGAGCCAGCTCTTGCGATAGCTTACTGCAGAGTCAAACGTATCATCATCATCATTTCAGTCGAAAGATCCACTGTTAGACATAAGTTTGTCCCAAGTGCACACACAACAACGAACAGCCTAGTGCGTCTTGCATTATCGGATTCCCGCAATTCTCACATGGTCTTCGGTGTTCATCTTGTGGGAGACCATCTAACGCTGCGTCTTCGAGTGTGCAGTCGCCGCTCGCTCCAGAACCTTTCAGCCAAGTTTGGCGTTTGACTTTATTCGTGCTCTGCTGTTTGGGATTAAATAAGATGACCATGACAGAGTTATTGATTTCATTTTTGTTTAAAAAAAATGAGCTCTGTTAATTACATATTGGAGCAGGACACTGAATACTTACGGTAACTTGAAAAATGGCGACTTTTTCAGAAATAGAACGAGAGGTCTTCTTGCTGTGTTTTGTCGTTCAGTTGTGGCCTATTACAGTTGACATGATCTTTTTGCTATTCCTTTCTTAGATCAATGACAGAAGAGAGTTACGCCCATTGCATAGAAAACACCATAAAGATCGCTGAGCAGATGATGTCGGAGTCCAAGACTCTTCGTGAGACGATGTTCAAGAGTCGAGAGCAGGCCAAGAACCAGATGCACGCACAGAGCCAGCATGTGGAGCTGATCATGAGGAGGAGGGTGTACGACATCCAGAGGGCCAGGAATGAGATGGAATGGCAGAAGTATAAGGCAAGTGGTATTCATCAAAGTAAGTAGGTAAAAAAAATATTAATTTTTCACCTTGAGCTGCCGTGCAGAAATGTAGCATATTTATCTATCGTCATTGCACTTCATAGGTCTTATGAAATACATTAATTTGAAGTGTTTGGTTTATAATTTTATTCATCATACATAAAATGTTCTCTACATGGTTCACAAATTCTATTTCCGCCTCTGGTTTTTCGCAAGCCTTAGACCACGTGACGAATTTAGATAAAGTTTTCACTGATGAACGAGTGCGATCACGGATATCGAGTGCGATAGACGAGGAAGGTTTGTATAAGTAAATAGAGCAGAATAACCAGTTTATTATGCTCCATGCTTAGGCATATCATTTGCACCCTATTTTTTAGTCATCATAAAATCATCCAATGACAGACAGGCTTTTACTGACTAAAAACCCACTCCTGTTCCTTCGTTGCCTTTCGTCCGGGGCCGAATCTTGCTTTTTGAAATAAATCCTTGGCCCCAGTAGGCATCGACCCGGCTCAGGCCCTACACGGTTAGCTGACAACTCCTTAAGGCGCGAGTAGAACAATATATGCAGTCGACGTCACAGAGTACTTTGTAACAATTGAAGCGTGCTATACATTTGCACCCCTGTGAATCCAGACCGGGTTACTAGTATGAAAATAAAAGCTTGCATTTTATCCACTGCAGCTGGAACAAAATCTACAGAAGTTGGACAGGGAGATTGAAACTTTACGTGCAGCAGTAGCAGACAAAATAAACCCGACCAAGTTAGTCGAGACCAGGTTGGAAACCAGGACCAGAAGACCAGTCCTCGAAAGAGTTCAAGACAAACCGATGCGTGGTCTGATAGAAGAGTTTGAAAGAGTCCATATGAGTCATAATATGTTGGAAAAAAAACTAGAAGAAGCACTGTAAGTATTCCTAACGTAACCTAGTGTTATTTTAGTGATCAGTGGAGTGAATGCGGCATGGCGCACAGAGCTCCGGCGGGATCTCATGGTGAAATGGCGACAACGACTATCGCAACCCAGTGCTGGGCACGCCACAATCATGGCGGTAAGTCCCCTCTTTGAGGCAGTTTAGTCAGTAAGAGTCTGACACTATCTCCCGCTTCGCCCAAGAGCGGGGGATGACAATGCATGATTTTTTCCCACCATAAAAAAAAAACAGAAAGTGGAGTGAATGTGAGAACTCTATTTGCGCGATGCATGATTTCAGAGTTGCTCATATGTGGTGCTATGGTGTCGCTTTAACTTCCTCGGAATCACTCCTTCACAAAGAGCAACAAATAATTATCATTCAGTTTTCTATAACACATCTTTGTTTATTTCCTAGGACCACATACCACGGCATGTACAACCACCATGAACGGGTAACCAAGGACCTTCAGTACAAGAACCAAGCCTTGGAGACAGATAGAAGGCTGATAGAGATCCGGAAACCAATCCATGGTCCGGATGAAACCGAGTTCAAGAGGAACGTCGGCTATTGCCGTATGAGCGATGAACTGGTTACTGATTGAAGGCAACACTGTTTGAATTTTGACGGCTGACACTTCGCTGGTGTTGCCCCATTTTATTGTTTATGTAGCAAGTTATTTATGGAGTTCAGATTTCGAATAGTTTGTATTGGCAATAATATGCGTAAGTAGTTTGAAAAAGGCATAAGGCAATACTAAAGTTGATTTTGCCAGCATTTATGGCATTTAACTTGATTTAAGTAACATAATACAAGTTGAATCACTAGTAGGATGATTAGAAGCACTAACTGCATTAATTACCATTACTTTTATCAGATCTTCTTCTTCTTCTTCCTGCCCTTGTCCCATTTTATTTGGGGTCGGCGCAACACGTTTGTTTCTTCTATTTTGTCCTGTCACTCGTCACGCTATCACTAACTCCCTTTTCTTTCATATCACTTCTCACACAATCCATCCATCTTTTATCAAATACTAAGTACATAATGTATTATATAGTCAGTCTAATAAATCAACCGACTTGGGAAATTTGTATAATATTTAATCATTTAAAAAACACTTATATTCGATACTTTTCTAAAGGTCCTTCTGTTAGTAAACAATGATCTCTATCTCTTAATCAACCCGTGTTGACTACATCAGATTTCAGTAAATCCTGATAATTAACCAAGTTGTTTAACTTATTTGACAGGCTATACCTATATTCCGAGATTTATCATTTTTTTCTTATATTATTTGGGTGAGACTAATAAGGTATTTATGGCTCTCGATCTGAAAACGAGCTTGATGTAGATACAATTAGCTGTAAGGGTCAACTCACACCGAAAGAGCGGCGAAGGGCAGCGAAGCGGAGCGCAGTTTCAGTTTCATATGAATTTTAACTTTATTATCATTACCATAATACATAATATCGCATGAGAAACTCGAACGAGTCGCGCGGATGCCCGCGGCGCCGCAGGAATTCCGGGGAATTCTCTCGTTCGTGTTTCTCATGCGATAATAAGTATTATAGAAATGAAAATAAAGTTAAAATTCATATGACACTGAACTGCGCTGCCCTTCGCCGCTCTTTCGGTGTGAGTTGACCCTAAGAATCAGTTTTTTTTTTTAATTTTTTTTAAAGCACTTGTTAAAGTATAAAAACCGGCCAAGTGTGAGTCTCACTCGCACACGAAGGGTTCCATATAACAATATGAAATCGAGCAAAAAACGCTGACAAAATAACGTTTCATTATATATAGGGTAGGGACCCCACGTAATTTTTAACTTTATATTAATTATATTATTCTTGTTGTAGCGGCAACAGCTACACATATTCTGTAAAAAATTCAACTCTCTACCTCTTACAGTTTATCAGTTATAGCCTGCTGACAGACAAACTAACAGATAGACGGGCAGCGGAGGCTTTGTAATATGGACCCGTTTTCACCCTTCTGCTTGTGTTAAAACCTCGGGGGGTGGGATGTGTGTTTTGTTTTGTTTGAAGTGGTATTTTTTTATTACTAATAATAGTTGTTTATTGTACTGTGTATATGAATAAGACTAGAAAAAATCTAAGTACAGTAGGCACGACGGGTCTTGAGCGGTTGCGCAGAAGTCGAATATTCGGTCTCTTTAGTGGTGTGAAGTGAGACCCGGGGCCGGGGAGTGTCAGTGATTGGCTAGCTGCACCATCGCGTCATAGACGTCACTCCTCATTCGTTCCCTGCGTTGCTGCATGTATCTAACAACGAAGACGATTGGCTCGCCAATGTATAGAATGCGCAAAGCGATCCCCACTCTGACGCCGAGCGCTCAAGATCCGTTGTGCCTACTGTAATAGGGTCCCGTGGGCACTCTTCGGGTACAGAACCCTAGAAGGCCTATAAGCAACTAATTTTAAGACTGTCACCATCAGCGATCGTGTTCAAGAAATGTGTCGTAAATCGAGTAATAAGAAAAAAAAAAACAATTAAAAATACTCTTATTTATTCATGTAATAACATAACAAGCACTGTGCTGAATTATTATTATTATTATAGCATAATTAATACAATATATTAACATGGTCATGATATTTGTGACAATATACCTTGGTAATAATAAGCATTTCATGTAAAAACACACATTAAATACAATAAAATAGACTACAATATAAATATACTCGTAATAATATAATACTTGGCGTATATTGGAATATGTTTTTAACTTATTTTTACATCAAATGAGGTTCAAGGCACTATTTAGCAATTTTTCGATTCGTGTATTTGTCAAAAAAAAAAACAACAAGTTTATCTGAATCCATTTCGGACTAGATTTAAATAACATTATAATTACACAGTCTCACGACTAAACGAGTTTAATTATTTTTTTCTCATCTAATATTCTGTAATCTGGTAATCTATGTAACACATGATGGACCATTCCTTAGGCTTACTTGACGACGCGTTAATTCATGGACGCGTACTCGTCATTGTAAAGAGTACGCCTGCACGCAGTTTATTTACAAAACCTATAAAATCCTGTCGACGAAGCAGCAACGTCATGTCATGTCGTTGCGGCTTTAGTCATGTTTTTGAACTTATAATAGGCGTCTAAGAAGAGAACTTCAAGCTTGACTGAGTCTTAAAAGTGGTCTACTAGGGCAGTAACGATATGTTTTTTTAGACAGAGGTATTGAGCGGTTTCTGTGTCTTTCAGCCTTGACGCCAGGATTCAAGTTTTAAATTAAAAGCAATAAAAAAAGTTGTAAAATATTGGGGTACTCTGATATGATCTGCTAGCTGCTACGTTTGGTTTCTGAAGTTTATTTTATAATCGTGTGTTGATGATTTATTTATGCAATCATGAATCTTGGTGTTTTCCGAACATTTACCAGATTCGCCAAGTATAAGCAGAGCACTGCAAACAAGAGAATAATCACTGTTGCCAATAGAATTATGAACTGGTGATGGTCACGGTAATTCATAATTGTGATTAGTTCATTTGGTTCTGTTCATGATAACTGGAAAATTAAACAGTTAGTAGCCGTGTAATTACTGACGATTTAGTTTTGTTGCTTGAATTACAATTTATAACTATTTTTAAATGTTTCGTTTATGCTCTAATACAAAATTAAATATGAGTGTTTGTTTAAAGTTGACGTTATGCGTCTAATTTTGTTAACCATCGCGATTTATAAGTTTCCACAGACACATTTAATGCTTTTATCACTGGTTTTGATGGAGAACTTTCATGATGATGAGATGAGATGTGCGGAAATTGTTTTTCCCAGCAAATACACGAATTGATAACACGTATTTGTCTTCTTATAATAATAATATTAATACATAATATGCGTGTTTTTCTATTTACCGACATACGATCATTACAAAGTCAGTCAAGTAAATTAAAAAAAAAAAAAAAACGGAAGATATATTACTTCCATAAAATAAATATAATTTAAGTAGACAGTTTAAGCAGTGTATCTAGCTTAGTGTACTTTTAGCCACACGGTGTAGCAAAATATAATAACAATCTATGATAAAATGTGAGGTTTTATTCGTAATACTTAAGTGACCTGATTTTATCTTATACAAGGCGGGAAAAAGACTGTAACATAAAGATTATTATTGACACAGTTGATTCCAACAGGTTGAGTTTTAGAAGATTTGGCACTTTTTTGGTTCGATTTTCGACTGTGGCATAAGAATATTTAAATCATAATAAACTTTGAAGTTAATTATTAAATTTTATTATTGTCAATTTTTTTATTTAAAATAGCACTTCAATGCTTCTTTTTCGCCTCACCCTGTATAATATAAAATATCTCGTTTAACTTCGCGCTTATTAGTCTATAATATTTGGTACTACGATTAATATACGTTATAGATCCTTTTTAATTGTAAAATAAGCATGTACGTGTACTTAACTTTATCAAACTATAAATGTACCTACTGTAATGTATGGTCCTTTGGTGTTCTTACTTGCAATCATGCATACAATTCTACTATACGTGTGTTTATCACTTACCTCTTCCTAAACGACTTGACATATTTGGACACAGTTTTGTGTATGAATGGGTCCCTGAAAGGTTTGAAAATACTATTGGATTCGGTAGGTGGCGCTGCAATCTGGGTCTAATTTTATTTCGGACGAAAAGGCAGCTATCGGGCGGGACAACTTCTGTCGGTGACCGGTAGTATGCGTATTATAGTTTATGTATTCAGTTTTTAAATAATCTACATAGTATTAAACACGCTAATCTCTGGATTACCAGCCAGATTGGAAAATATATTTTTCCATACAAAAAAACAAGTCTATGAGAATTAGTTTAGGCCATAATCTATAAGTCGCCGGCACACGCGACGAACAGCTGATATGAGCTTATATAAATAGGTAATATACTAATAATATTGTCTATGCTTAACAAGTAAGTAACTACTTCTTAATCCATGTTCTACAGACAAATGTTTCATAAATAACACAACTCTACAGAAAAAAAAATTGTCTTTGTCCTAAAGTTTATTTTGTGATTTTTCTATTCACTATGGTCTATTATGAAGGAAAAATACCAATATTCCTTAAAAAGTTTGCTTTTGTGGTGATTACGACAATAAATATTTTTTCTTGAGTTAGTATAATGAAAAAAGTATTCAATAGTCATTATGATGTTTTTAAAAATACCGCGAAAAAATTAAGATGCCGTAACTGTCACACAGCATCTACTGGTGTTACTTAGGTGATAAAAAAGAATTAACTGTTTTTTAGAAGACTCAAAGTGGTTAAAATATCATCTAGAAAGTGTTAATATGAAGCTGATGCATTGAGTTATATATATGGTACAGTTATTCAAAGTAAGAGAGATAACATTTTATTTAAATACGTGTGAAAACTTTGTGAAGCCTACGAAGCTTATTTTAAATGACCTGTTCGTAATTTAGATATACCGTGGGCTCCACATGTTGCTTGCAATAATTACAAAAGATGTTTAAAAGGCAGTTAAAGAAATGTTTAGTAAAAAAAAAAAACATTTCTTTTCAATAAACAATTTTGTATTGTTATCTTTATTTAATTTAGGTTGATATCGAGATGAAAAACGGATTATGAAATTCGCAGTACCAAGAATTTGGCTATGGCCAAAAGACCACGTCGATGACTGTTATTTTTGCGTAGTTAATCCTGCTGAAAAATGCAAAACCTATTAAATATCCTGATCTTGCTTAGTCTTCGGCTCCAATCTCTCATAGCCCACTACTTCCAGCACCTGAACCTCCTACAAAATTGTCTCATTCAAGCTTATCTCAGAGTTCAAATATTAAAGACGAAGAATTCTCTCACTCTCACAGACTGTTACCGAGAGCTAGTTGAAAACATGTTAGAAGATTTTAAAACTATGGGCTGCAGAATGTCTTTAAGAGTACATATGCTACATGCTTATTTAGATACCTTTAAAAACAACATGGGGGCGTATTCATAAGAACAAGGAGCACGTTTTTATGTAGACATCATTGATTTCGAAAGCTGTTATCAGAGCCAATACAACGAAAATATGATTTAGGACTACATTTGGAGTTTAGTGAGACCAAATTATTACAAACATGAAAGAAAATGTAAAAGAGTCTGCTTTTAAACCTTTTCTACTATTTTTTAATTTGATATGGTATAAAAAGCTGATAAAAATTATACCTACAAAAATTAACTGGTTTAAATTTTTTTATGAAAAAAAATTTTTTATGAAAAAAATTTAACTATGAATTTTCTAAAATATTGATCAACCATTCTCCTGGATACAAAAGCAAACTTTTTCAGGCTATACATATTTTTTTTGGTTAAATTATCGATAAATCTATCGATATTTCATACTCTCTTACCAAAGACAAAATTGTGTTGTCTTGTTGTAATAGATATACATGAAAAATTGCAAGAAGTTTATGATTAGAATATACCTACTATAATTTTGCATTAAATCAAGTATTTTTAATTGCTATTTGTATTGCATTGAATTACTAAAAAAAAAACAATATAAAAAATAACCATATATTTCATCATCCTAATTGCAATGCAAATAACGCAGATATATTGATATATCTGTCATGTGTGTATTTCTCATTACACCGAATTCAAGATAACCTACAAAAAAACGAAACAAAAAATATTAAATAATTTCCCTTACAACAAAGTCAGAAAAATAGACAACAAAAAATTGTACTTCCCGCCATAAACCATAGACAAAAAACAAATAAAGCAAAGGCATTTGTCTACACAGGCTGTAATTCAGGTTTCGGACCTACTTTCTCGTAAGCCTCATCAAGTAGCGAACAAATTAAGCTGATAGTATCATCTGTTAGCTTCCTACTGCTAGTTAATCTAATTGAAGGTTCTGGACAGTTTATTTCGACATCACGTAAGTACGCAGCGACCGTCATGGCGACGCCCTTCTCCATACAATAGTTGGTGATGTTCCGGAGGTATGAGTGTTTCAGTCTATCTGTTAGGTCGTCCTTTTTAAGGTAAATGTGCTTGACTGGGGAGATGTCGTCGCCTCGGAACGTGAAGTGTTTTAGTCGGGATAGTGCGCTGGAACAAAAAAAAAACATCATACATTTATATCTTTCTCCTCCACGTCAGATATATCTGACAAACTCCCTCGTGTTTATTCCGTCAGGATTGCAAATCCACGACCAAAAACCAAACCAAAACTCCTGATAGCTATAACAGGGTCTTAGTCAAGAGTGAATAGATTGCTTCTAGGCAAGCGTGTTCTATCGTCGGCCACAAATCATCGCTTACCATCAGGTGAGATTGTGGTCAAGCGTGAGTTAAATAGATATAGTTAAATGCTGCAAAAAATATTCAAATATCGAGAAAATACCTTCTAAAGTTTTGTCTCTATTCACCCCGTTTTACTGTACGCGGGCGAAGCCGCGGACAAAAGCTAGTGTCAGAATAAGTTTAAAGATAATGGGTTACTTGTATTGGTTTAGTTATTTTATTGCGACTTTGTGACGTGTCAAAACATTCTGGTCTATGGTACAATCTAGTAAACTTGAACTTACATACGTGATATAAAAATAAAAATGCGTCCTCCAATACAAGGGAATTAGGGAGGACGTCTTTAATCCCTTTGCACTGGAGGACTCATTATTTTGAATAATGAATATTCAAGAAACTGACAGTTCAATCTTGAATGTAAGTTTTATAAATCGCTACAAAAAAAACGAGGTCAAACAAAACCATTTGTCATAAAAAAAAACCATTATTTCACTAAACACAGCTCTTTAGTATCTTACTTATCCTTATCACTTTTAATTTCCTCTTAACTTATCTGATATAATCTAGATTGTACAGCTGACTAAACAGTAGAGCGACATTCTAATGGTTGAGTCACAGAACAAGGCAGAATAGTATTATAGTACAGAAGGTCCGGCTCTACACACAACGAGCGAAATGAATCAAATCAAATCAATCATATCAAAGCATTTATTTCAAATAGACCATTTACAGGCACTTTTGAATAGTCAAATGTCGGTCAGTCCAAGAAAAGTGAAGCTAAATTGCACGTTCCAAAGAGTAGGTCTCTATGGAGAAGAACGTGCAAGAAACTCCATGGACACTCTTTTAAATCATATATGTGTTACATATAATGCTTGGTTACATATTACTTGTTGCTTCTATCATGTGAGCACAATGTCGATTGTGAAATAAAAATGTAAAATAATTAAAAGATAGAAACTGAATTAAGCCACTGGCAGCTAAGAGATGACCAGTCCCATCTGACGGCACCCGTTCACGAGCATGACGCGTGCATCAGCCCCACTCAGCTCAACATGAAATGAATGCACACACACATGGACATGCATGACGTCGCGTGCGCTTGCACATATTGTGTTCGCGATTCAGTTTCAGGCCTGTTGGTCTAGTAGTTAGCGATCCTGACTGCTATGCCGGAGGTCGTGGGTCCGATTCCCACCCAGGACAAATGTTTGTGTGATGAGCATAATCATTTGTTCTGTGTTTGGGTGTCATTTATCTATAATATGTAAGTATTTAGATATATATAAGTATGTTTGTCAGTTGTCTAGTACCCATAACACAAGCTCTGCTTAGCTTGGGACTAGATGGCGTTGTGTGATAATTGTGGAATATTATTATTATAGTTACGTTTGTAAATTAATGTGACTTTGGAAAACAGTTTGATCTCCACACATGAATAGAATACAATTTATTGTTTACTAAAAGGAAGTACAACTTATCATCATCAACATCGTCATTTCAGCCGTCCACTGTTGGACTTAGGCCCAAGTGTCGCCACAATGCACGATCCTGTGCGTCCCACATCCATCGGATTCCCGCCACCTTCTCCAGGTCATCGGTCCACCTTGTTGGAGGCCTTCCGCCGCTGTATCTTCCGGTAACACAGCTTATACACAAACATAAATCTATGGGTATAATAGCGGTGGTGGAATTCAGTCTGTAGGACGGAGACACTTTGTGCATTGTTATGAACTGGTATAGTTTTTTATTTACATTCATTCTAAAGGATATATTTATTACTATTTACTGATCTAATATTCGTAGATCCTTTTAACATATTTTTATAAATACTTTTTAATTATGTGAAACAAATTCTTGTAAAAAAATTACATTTGTTTTATGGAAGTTACATTAATTGGATAGCCGACTAATTTGTTTTTCTTTGTATCGTAAAGTAACTTTATCTAAAATCACAAATAGTAAGAATTATTAAAATCCGTTCAATAATAAGTTACAAACCAAGTAACGTAAAAAGTAACAAAAAAAATGCACGTGACACTGAAATGTGACGTCACCGCCATTAGGTTACGTGTGTATAAAAGAGATAGCGAGATGTTCCCACAACGCTCCCATACCAATATTTGAAAGGCTAATTACTGCTTCATTAACGAGGCCCCTCGCCCACGGCGACTTTGTGTACAGTGTGATACAGTCGCGGTGCTGTAGCACGTTGGCATTTTTTCTATAGCGCTTGCAAATGCAACTAACGCACGTTATTCGTAAAACTGTCGCGCGCTAACGAAACGCGTGACAGCATCGCTAGTTCCGGAGCGAGGAGGAGTGGCAGGCGGTCGCCGACTTCTGCGAAGCAGTAATGCTCGCAAAGGAGGAGCACATCAGGAACGCATCAGGCAACGGCGTTATCGCCGCCGCCGCCGGGATACTGATCCCGATTTCCGGCCACCGTAGGCGCGGGCTTCCGGACAGTGAGCAATGGGTAGCTAACTGTCCGGCCGTCCGGTAACTGTCCGGACCAAGCCCAAGTCGTCGACGGCGCGCACGGTTCCCGCGCGCCTCAAGGAGTTGTCAGCAACAGCAGGGACCCAACCGGGTCGAAGCCTACTGGGGCCAGGGTTATCCGAAAGGGCGCTCGAGCCCCGGTATGAAGACTTGAAGGAACCGGATGGGGTTTTTAGTCAGTAAGAGTCCGACACTATCTCCCGCTTCGCCCAAGAGCGGGGGTTGTCATTGGATGATTTTTCCCATCGAAAAAAAAAACGGCATCGCTACAAAAGGCGTCGTGTGGGAATCAATTTTTATGCATTGATCTTTGTATGTAGTCGATCTTCTGTCCTTCTCTATCTACTTCACGGTTGAGTCATATTTTCTCCTTGACCGTTATCGTGAGTAATAAATATTGCGTATTGACAACGTTGCTTATCAAAGTGTAAATTTAATGTCTTCAGTAATGTTATCAGCGCGTCAATAAAATTTCTGTTAACGATTATACTTAAATCAACTTAAGATGACGAACGCTTCCGATTGTACTTAAAATGTGTGTTTTAATATGATTGTGATTGTCGTTTTACATGTAAGAGCGAAAATTGTTTAAGTGTATAAAACTGGCTTAGTGAGAATCGGAATTCTGAGAAGTCCTTTTCAAACTCATAATCATGATGAATTATACCATTTTTTATTTTATTTGGGCACCCTTATATTCTTCATGACCAGTTATTTTTTAGCAATAATGAGTGGAATTTTTAATAATATTTTAACAAATGACACCTATATATTATTGTTATTATTATTATATTATAATTATTCATTATGAACAAACAAAGTTGATAGATATCTTGGCTTAAGACATGCCATAAACTCGTCGGAAAACTCAGTGTACTGCAAGTTGAAAAGGTGTTACGATTTCGTCAAAAACGTATTAAAAGTTACAGAGCCCTTTTTAAATATTTTTTTTCATAAATTCTCGTATTAAAATTTACATACAGATTTATTACTTCGTTAATCGACAGTGTTTTCATTGTTCTATTCGCGATCAAAGTTTCCCAAATACTTATGAACGGTAGTGTATGTAAAACCTGAATATAGTTTGTTCAGAATGAGCAACTGAATCGATTCCAATAAATTTTTACACCATGTTATATTTTTTACTAAAAATCTTTAAAAAAAGCCACAAGTTGGACACCACACGACACTAAGTACAACACAGGTCACGCTGGTCATAGCGGGCATTACACGCCAGCGCACGGCTGGGTGTAGGAGTAAAATCACCTCTCAGTTGCCCTAATGGGCCGGTGACCATGTACTTGTGCGGATAACAAGGTAGCATAACAAGTTTATAACTTTATGATTTTTCGTGATACAGTTATGAAATTTTATTAACTCTCTTGTTCTCACGTGTTTCCGGTTTCACATATTATATTAAAAGTAATGTTGTAATATCTATAAATCTTTATTACCATTGCACAGTAAGAAAACCCAGTAACCGTAGTATTTTCCCAGAGTACAAGGAAACAACAGTACCTCTACTATTCACTATGACGAGTATGTCAAGAAAATCCCGTGTGTAAACCTAATCAGCTTTGATTTTTCTATCAAAAGTTTGTTTAATCAAAGTACATGTTATCTTTTTGTAGAATGTTATATATACGATGACATGGTAAAAACTATTACTTGCCTATTTTGTCCCACTACTGAACTGGGAAAAAGCCTCTCTCCGTCTCCATGCAAGTCTATCTTTTGCTAATGCAAATCAGTCTTTCGGTAGGAGCTGAGCTTATTCTGTCCTATATGCCTATGAGACCCATTCGTTGGTTCTTTATTTCTTTTTCCCTTAATTTATTTTGTTGATTAATATTGCTTGCAGTAGACCGCAGACTACCCTCCTTTTTAATTTAAGTTCTTATAGTCCATCCCAAGGTTGCATGGATGCGGAACGCACAGGAACGTTCATTGTGGCGACGCTTGGGGGAGGACTATGTCCAACAGTGGACGTGTATCGGCTGAAATGATGATGATGATCCCAAGGTTGTCTGGTATATATCGCAGGCAGTGATAAGACCGCCATTGTACCCATAGATTTAAGTTTCTGTGAAATTATTACTATTTTGGTGTACAATATGTTTATACTATTCTCCCCCCTCTCCTTCTCGTCTGACATACGCAGACATGTGCACCCCAATCCTAAAAACCTTTTCTATTTTAGTTTTAGGATGGAAAAATATTTACCTATTAAGTTTTTTGGAGATTTCGCCGAGTTCCTCAAGGATAACAGGCTTAGACTCAATGACGTCCAGAGCTGAAATGGCAGCTTGTGTCAACATTGGCGGTAGGGAGGCGCTGAAGCAGTAACCTGGAACATTGATAAAGTTTTGTTAAACGTGGATTTGCGGACGACGAGCAATTGTTAGCTCGCCGTCTGACAGTCCAGACCGAGCCCGAGCCGTCGACGTAGTGTTCCACACGCGCCTCAAAGAGATGTCAGAAAACCGTATGGGCCCAGCAGGGCCGAAGTCTGCTGAGACCATGTCCTTGAACGCTAGGCAAAGAAAGAACATAAGTGTGGTTTTAGTCACTGTGAACTGGAGATTTCGAGGAACGGAATTACTCGGAAACAAAAGAAACTTTCCTATTGGATATTTCCACCTCATATTACATCAATGCGTAAGGAAAATGCATCGAATCTTCATAACTACTGCTTGCACTACAGATATGATACAATATAAGAAAGTGCGACTTAAATGAGATACTCAACAAGCCACTATGTTTATAAGTTCATACTTAAGTGGGAACGAAAAACGTAGCATCCAGAGCAAGCGGAGTGAATCTTGGTAGCGAGGCTAGTGGGAGCTGGATGAGAATGGCGGAGTCTAATGGTAGACACCACGGATTCATATATTACTTTCTATTTCGACCTTCTTATTTTACTATTATTTTTACTGTGCTTTTGGTCAGTAGCGTAGTTAGGCATGGGCAAAGCGGCCTCACGCCCATGGCCTCGCACCCGAATGGGGCGTCGCAGAAGCGAGGGCTCTTTATGAACAAGGATTTTTTTTATAATTGATAGGCTTATGTTTGACCACTATTTCGGCTGATCACGTCACCTGTCACGTGAATGTGTTGTAGTTTTGAGGGGCAAGTTGCGGGACAGGGATACTGGGTAATGTTGCAGCGTCACATACATTATACTACTCCACGACTATCACACAACGTCATCTTTTTAAAACGAGTAACAATGGAGTTTCTTGCCGGTTCTTCTCTAAAGGAAATAACCAATTGGAATCGTGCACTAGCTTCTGACGTTTTATAAGTGCCCAGATGCAGGCCTATGTGAAATAAAACCTTGATTTTTTTTTAAACTATTACATATATGTGCTATAGAGCTTGTGATAAGTAATGAAACACATACCTAGCCCTGAAAGCCTCTGGTGTTCCACCATGAAGTGCGTCCCGGCGCAGAAACCTCCTACCGTCGCGAAGGAGTGCTCCAGAGAACCCACTATCAGGTCGATCTCGTCCCGAGGCACGTCCAGCAGTTCAGTTAGACCACGACCGTGCTTGCCTACCACCTGCGAACAATGTAAAAAATGGTTATTGGCGAAAAGAATATTTTAAATTAAGAGGCTCCTTTTACACTCGCTTATTGTTAACATCGAGCATGGTTTTAAAGCTTGCTACTCTGCATCTATCGCAATCCAATGCGATGTTTGACGAAGAGGCAACGCGAAAAAAGAGCTAACGCCTGAAAACTCTGTTGCATTCGGTAATTCCGTAATTTAGGTACTCGAAAATTTCACAAAACTTTTTCCAGGAAATACGTGTTTTTTTTTAAACCCTTGAAAGTTTTTGAAAAAAATTATTGTCATTCAGAATTTTGATTAAAACAAGGCTTCTATTGTTATATTTTCTTGACTTTTTTAAATTTTTGAGTAAAATATGAAGTGTAAAATTTCATGAACTTAAAATAGTAGATTTTCAGTCGACTACTTACTATCGGTCGAACGGCGAGCTACACATTGCTCGCCGTCCGCAAATTGTACTAAACATAAAGAAACAACTCTCAATTTTTAGAAATATGATGTACTCAATCTGCCCTGGTTTCCAATGATAGACGCGAAAACATCGTAGTACGATTGTACCGACTAATTATATTAACTCGTTACCAACTCCCACTTGGCCGACTTGGGTACGATCTCGTTCTCGTAATCAAAGCTCTCCGGAAAGCGTTAATTAATGTTTATTCAATTGTCATGGGCTCGATTGATGCCCGCATTCCATGTTTTTATTGGACCGAGCACATGAGTACAGTCAAGACCATACATACGTTGTCACGTTTTGTAAATTATCCGAATTTCTGCTATTCGAGAAGTGTATGATAATTTGTTTTAAAATACTTAATCATCAGTCAGCAACTCTGTTAGATATCCCACTCGATACAAAGCTAAGTACATACATCTACACTTACGATGAACTGAGAGTGAACGCGATTGAAGCCGAGACCGATGTCATAGCTATCAATTTATTGCAAGATTGTGTATAGTTATCGGCACGGATCTTGAGCGCTCGGCGTCAGAGTGGGGATCGCTTTGCGCATTCCATACATTGGCGAGCCAATCGTCGTCGTTGTTAGTTACATGCTGCAAGCGAAAGAACGAATCACGAGTGACGTCTATGACACGATGGCGCGGCGAGCCAATCACTGACATTCCCCGCCCCTGCGTCTGACGTCGCACCAGTAAAGAGATCGAATATTTGACTTCTGCGCAACTTGAAGCCAGCGCTCAAGATCCGTGCTGATATCTATAGCTATTGTCAGTACTATAAACGTTGTATATAGAGGAAATCCACGAAGAAATTTCAATAAGTTTAAGATAAGCGGTAAAGTAGTATCGTGTTATTTGAAAAAAATAAAAATAAATGAGATATTAAAGCGAATGTAAAATGTATCTGAGACAGTGGACAAAATTGTCCCTAACATGATGCGCAATGCTGTCAAATTGTCCAACAACATGTCCTGCGTTACTTGAATGTTTTGTAGTGATGAGGGGCAAGTTGTGGGACACTGGGCAACGTTACAGTGTCACGTAGATTATAATATGATATTCCACGACTATCACACAGCGCCACTTAGTCCCAAACTAAGCAGAGCTGAATATGGTAATTAGTTGCACAAGCTATGAGTACTAGACAACTAATTAACATTCAAATATATGTCTAAATACATAATCATCATCATTACAGCCGAAAGACGTCCACTGTTGAACATAGGCTTTCCCAATTGTCGCCACAATTAACGGTCCTATGCATCTTGCATCCATCGGATTCCCGCAACCTTTACCAGGTCATCGATTCACCTTGTAGGAGGCCTTCCAACAGGTACGCGCTCACCACTCCAGAACCTTTCGGCCCCAACGGCCATCTGTTCTGCGAGCAATGTGCCTTGTGTAAGTGGCAATGAGCAAGGTACATTGCTCGCAGAACAAATACATACACATTATAGATAAATTACACCCAGACACAGAACAAATGATTAGAACTTAGAACCCACGACCTCCGGCACAGCAGTCAAGGCCACTAACCACTAGACCAACAGCTCAGTCGATTAACACTCAATCGTGTGCGTGTCATATTGGGGAATACTTTTTGTCACCTAATGTGGCTTTATACAATACATAACTATAGCTTTACTACAATTATGTAAATGTCTTATTCATTGCTATATCTGCTTCAAGAATGTCCAGTAAACCATTCTGGGACATGCAATTGTTAAAGTTCAATGTATCACATCCTTTAGATTTGATCTGAGTAGGTTTAGTCAGCTGCGTAGTGGACTGCAATCAAGAGGCGTAGCGTGGACGAATTTAGACGTAGGAGAAGACGTATCAGCGAACCCTTTTTCTTTCATAATTTCGAAAAAACGACACAGCTATTGTCGCAATCCAATGTTCGTCTACATCGCCGCTTACCATGAGGTGAAATAGTGATCAAACGCTAGCCTATCGATCGTAAAACATAACCCCTCTTGCGGTCGGGTAAAAATACCCTTTTTCTTAAAGTCTCGCTTGCACTTCCCCTTGTGCAAGGAGCCACTTCACCCACGCCTGACTACGCCTCTGAGCAGCCTCCTTGTTACCAATGAGAAATATTCATTAGGTATCTAGTCGTATACAACATGATTTTTAGTCAACCTGATTAAAGTTTGTTCAGAATCAGTTACAGAATGGATTCCAATAGTTTTTACACTATGTTATATTTTTCTCCAAAAATATTTAAAAAGGTCACAACTTGGATACCACCGACACTAAGTACAACACAGGTCACGGGAGGTCATAGCGGGTATTAGGCGCCAACAAACAGCTGGGTGCAAGTGCAAAATAACCCCTTAGTCGCCTGGACGGCCTGGTGACTGTGTATTTTTGCTGACATAAAAAGCTTATAAGTTTGTTATTTTTCATGATATAGTTATGTAATTCTATACATAGCTTCTATACTTAAAAAAGCTAGATACGTGTTTCGGGATTCGCAACAAATCTATACTAATATTATAAAGCTGAAGAGTTTGTTTGTTTGTTTGAACGCGCTAATCTCTGGAACTACTGGTCCGATTTGAATGATTCTTTCAGTGTTGGGTAGTCCATTTATCGAGGAAGGCTATAGGCTATGTTTTTTTTTTCAAAATTAGGGATCCGTAATAAAATTGCTATTTTGTAACACAAGGTGTAAAATCGAAAACCCTATTTTTGCGTGCGCTGCAAAAACTATTGACAATAGAACAAAATGATGTACAACGGGTTTGTAGATCCCATTAAGACCTACAAAAAAGTCCGCGAGAACATATATCTAGCTATCATGGTTTAATCACAATAACCGATTTTGTGTTCAAAATAATTATTAAATCGTCTAAAGAAAAAAAAAAACTACGTTAAATTGTATCGCAATATTAATCTTTATCGAAATTAATCATTATGTTATCAAGAGTATTAATGTAGAAGTAAAATACTTTTTGTTTCATCTCAATCGGATATTTCGTTTAAAAGTTATCACGTGTGTAAGATGTTAAGAATTGGTACCTAATAATGAGTTATGGGCCATAGAGTTTTTTATCAACATAAAATCCTGTAATAATCTTTTTCGAAATATATTTGTTGATGATTGTGAGATGTTTGAAGAGTATAATAAATACATTTATGAATGCGGTAATTTTGGGAAATACTGATCTGATATGAAAACTGTTTAAATATTCAATAGTCCATTTATTGAGGGAGGCAATTATAGGCAATATTTTATCTCGGTATTTCCACGGAAACGAGAAAAACGCGGGTGAAACCGCGGGGCACAGCTAGTTTTGTATAATCATACATAAGATTAATGAATAGTTTAAGTGTCCATAAAAAGCAGCAACCAACACCTACTAAAGATTTATAATCAAATGTACATTTTCAAATATTATGCAAATTCGCCATGCTCACGGCAATATGTTTTTGTTGGTATTACCAAAATAAATGTTAATTTTCTATGATAATTTCTTGGGTCAAGTCATATTTTTTCTCTATAAAAATGTCATGTACCTCAATAAATTACGGTTTATAATAATTTATCGTTTTAGATGGCACTGTCGACTAAGCAGTACTTAGCCTTTCGAATAACTTAATTAGAGACACAATAGAAAGACGATGAGAGAGCGAACGCCGGCGGGCGTTCAATACATCACATGTTTATTTTGGAAAAGAGACTTTGACCCCTGAGTTTGTTTCGGTGTTTCTTCTCGGTTAGTCAGCTAGGAAACACCGGCCCTTATCTTTATTTTTTTTATTGTAGATAGGTTCGCGCTTGACCGCTATCTCACCTAATGGAAAGCGACGATGCGGTCGACGATGGAACGCGCTTACCTAGAAGAAACCTGTTCACTCTCGACTTAAAGATTCCCGGGTTGTAGCTATCAGGAAACACAGACTCTGGCAAGGAATTCCACTCCCTAGCTGCACGCACAATGAATGTTTTCCCAAAACGTTTTGTGCGTGTAGGTGGGATATCCACAATGTACCGGTGGCGCATCACCGTACGTCTGGTAGTCCGATGATGGAACAGGCTAGGCGGAATTAGGTTATGTAATTCCGATGCACACTCCCCGAAATGTAACCGGTAGAAAACCGACAGGCTAGCAACTCTGCTTCGATGCTCAAGACTTTAAAGCCTCGACTCGACGAGTGTATCATCGCCAATTATCCTTCTGGCTCGCCTCTCAATTGCCTCAAGTGCATCAAGCTGGTATCGGGCAGATCCGTCCCAAAGATGAGAGCGTCCCAGAGATGAGATAAAGTTTGAGCAGCTGTTCCGGCGTGAAGTACTGTCTAGTTTAAATTGTATCTAGCTTAATGTGTATCTAGTTTAAATTGACGTGTAAAAGTGTTTTTAAAAAACCTATTTGCAAAATAAATATAACATGTTCATCTTTTCTTTGGCTTCCTTCTTCCTCTCCATCCATCCACATGCTATGTAAAAAGACTAGTCCAGTTAAACTCACCCCAATACTCAAGCTCTCGTCCAAAATGATCCTCAACTTGTACTTCCTAGCCAGCTGCACAAATCTCTTGAGCGGGCACACCTCGCCAGTATTGAAGTATATAGCTTCAGCTATCAGGAAGGCTCTTCTCCGAGGGTTGAGCTCCTTCTTCCTCTGAGCTTCGGCGAGCAACTCCTCGAGGTGGTCCATGTTGTTGTGTTTGAAGTAGCGGACGGTGCTGCGGGATGCGTCTATCCCCTTTTGGATGGCGAACCAGACGCATTCGTCGCTGAAAGAACAATGACATTATTATGGTTCCATTTGCGGTTGCAATCAAAAAAGGTCTAATTAAAACTAATATTGGAAAGTGAAAATTAAGTTTAATCATTTCAAATTAACTAGTGTTACCCATTGGGTATGGAACCCTAAAAACTGTATTCATGAGAACCTAATACACTCATTATAATGTTCTAAGGTTCAAGTTAGGAAAAAATATTACTTATAGTTGTTACGAGTCTCACAATGTCAGTTTCGTAATAGATATAATCCCTAGGTTGTTGCCTCGTTATTTAATTTATTCTCACAAAGAATGTTCAATAAATCTTATCATAAATGTCCGCCCAATGACCATTGTGCTAGACATAATATGTATACATTGTTTAATGTTCGCGTTTTAAAATGAGTTTTATGAATATTTTCTGAACTATTACATTATAGCATAGTCAGCCATAAAATGTCCCCACTATTGGGACTAAGGCCAGCTCTATATGAGAGAGAATGGGGTGTAATCCACTACGCAGGCCCACTGCGCGTTTGTGGATGTCACATGTCTTCGATTTTTTGAAACAATAGAAAGACAACAGGAGAGCGAAGCGTTCGCTTAGGGTTTAATGAATTAAGGGCCAAGCGCCCGAAAAGTGCCATAAAACAGTGATTTTCTGAGGCCTACTTCTCCGTAACGGCTAGGTCAATTGGTTTGAAAAAAATATATGTTTATTATAGATTCATGAACAATAATATCAACATTTGATTTTTTAATGCTTTTGTCAAAAAAAAAAAATTAGCAATTTCGCAACTTTTCTCTACTCCTTCGAAACGGCTTGGACCTTTAGAAACATTTTTACACATAAAAATTGGTGGTTAAATATTCTTTAAAGTGAACATTGCATATGTAAATCAATCAATATCTCGTAGAGAAAATGGATTTAAAGCGGTTTCCGGGCGCTGCTGGCCGCAAATAAATGCACAGATTTGCGTACTGATGCCTAGGCGAGTGCGAGAGTTGCGTTCACATAATTTCGGTCAGATGGTTCAAGGGACTATACGCCTTAAGAGGCTGCTTTTCCACTCGCCCATGCTCGGTTACTTCATCTAACGCAATCCAACGCGATGTTTGACGAAAAGGCAACGTGAAAAAAGAGAGATAACGCCTGAAATCTCTGTTAGCATTCGGTAATTCCGTGATTTACTCGAATATTTTATAAAACTTGTTCCAGGAAATACGTGTATTTTTAATCTTTAAAGGTTTTTGAAAAACATTGTCATTATTTAGAATCTTGATAAAGTTTGCTAAGCTTGTATGGTGAACTTTTTTTAATTTTTGTGTAAATTATGAAGTGTCAAAATTCATGCAAAATAGCAGATTTTCAGAGGTCTTAACTGGGTTAGTTTTAGACAAGTTTATAAATTGATTTCCATAGAAGCCTAGATAATATCCACAAGATACTGTGTTTCCAAAATATCTAAAAAAATGTGTAATTACGTCAGCGTCATAATCAGAGCAGTTGTATGAAAAACAGATAAAATGTATTTCGAGATGCATCCCCATAAGCTACGAGTACCTTTTTAGGTTTTCGTACCTAAAGGGTTAACAGGGACACTATTGCTACTCGTATCACTCCGCTGTCTGTCTGTCACTGGGCTATATTTCATGAACCATGATGGCTTGATAGATAAAATTTTCACAGAAGCTGTATTTCTGTTACCGCAATAACAACAAATGTTAAAAAAGCAATAAAATAAATATTTAAGTGGCGCTCCCGTACAACGTGAGTTTTCGTCATTTTTTGGTACGGACGCGGAACACTTTGTGCGCGAGTTCGACTCGCACTTGGCCGGTTTTTTTTATGTATCATTTTGTATCTACAATAAAGTATATAATAAATAAATGGGGCAGGAAATATGTATAGGAACACCTACTGTAGTAGGAACAAGGTAAAAAATAAGAAATAAATGACCCACAGAGGAAAACCTACATGCAAAATATTCCCGAGTGTTTTTTATTAAAAGTTTTCCAAGCATTAAATTAGTAGAAACTATTGTATATGTAACAAGCATACTCCATCATCAGCTGCATCATCGAATATCGTCAGGTGAGATAGTGGTCAAGTGCGAGTCTATCCATCTACACTAAAATTATAAAGAGGTAAAGTTTTTTGATTTTTGTCTGTAGTAGGTAATCTTTGAAAATAATGGTCCGATTGCTAAAATGTTTTCACCGATAGATTGCTGCTTTATTCCTCAGTGACAGGCTATATTTTATGTATGTGACCGAAGCTATGAGCAGCTTGATTCTAGTTGATTGATGTACTTGGAATTCTTGTGTCATGTCACCAGCACGATGCCACTTAGATTCACAAGACACAAGGGCTGATCCAGGGGGGGTCATAGAGGTTATGAACCCCCTCCCCCCTGGGCTAGGTCCAGGACGTAGGTGGACCACAAATTCAAATTATTAAACAATGTTTTTATGTTATTTTTGGCACAATAAAGATTTTATATAGGTACCTACTTTTTAACTGTATTTAGTATTATAAAAATTAGATAATAACTTCGTGTGACTTGAGCACGACTATGTGACGGGGTTGCTCTCAAGCGGCTCCTGCCCAACCTTGGGGGTCCAGACGCCTGTTGCCGGGGGCTCTACGCGGGAATCGTTCGGTCCATGGCCCCATATGGGACGCCAGTGTAGGTGCCGTCGCTGCGTCAGCAACCGAAGGCCCAGCTGAACGCATGCCGTACGGTTTTCCACGAAGCGGCGAGCCTCCTTGCTGGCCTGCTACCATAGAATCTGGAGGCAACAGTACTTACACACATGCATGATTTGTGCGTAGAGATGCATTGCCGGGGCGAAACTCCGCTGCCGCAACAGGCCGCGGACAGAGCTCCGGCGGGATCTCATGGTGAAATGGCGTCAGCGACTATCGACTATCGCAACGCAGTGCTGGCCAAGCCACAATTATGGCGGTAAGTCCCCTCTTTGAGGCGTGCCTCGAAAGACCTCAAGGCGTCCTCACCTTCCGCATGACGCAGGTTCTCACCGGACATGGTAAGTTCGGGAGGTCCCTGCACCGGATTTGTGCGGAAATGACGCCTTGGTGTCGCCATTGTGCGAAACGCCCGGAGGACACGGTGGAGCACACAGCGGAGGTGGGCCCCGCTTGGGCAGAGCATCGCCGTGCCCTCGTGGGGGCGATCTGTCGCGCCGGGCCTTGGTACAGGCCATGGTCCGGAGCGACGGGGAATAGCAGGCAGTCGCCTCAAAGGAGGAGGCCGACCGCATCAGGCAACAGCGTCCCAGCCGACGCCAGATTTTTAGGAGCTCCGTAGGCGCGGGCTTGTAGACTGCTAGCAATGGGTAGTCGCTGTCCGACCGTCCGGTAAATATCCGGACCGAGCCCAAGTCGTTGACGGCGTGTTCTGATCCCGTGCGCCTCAAGGAGTTGTCAGTAACAGCAGGGGTCCAGCCAGGTCGAAGCCTACTGGAGTCAGGGTTATCCAAGAGGGAAGCTCGGCCCTGGTTCGAAAGGCAAGAAGGAAAGAGGTGGTTTTTTTTAGTCAGTAAGAATATGACACTATCTCCCGCTCCACCCAAGGGTGGGGGAAGTCATTTGGATGATTTTACCCCCCACGCCCGCCCCCAAAGACACGACTATGTGACCCCCCTGGCGCTAAAGCTGGATCCGCCCTTGACAAGACATCAATGCTAAAAACCATGAGCACATGATCATGGTATTACAACATTGATTACTGTCATATTTCAATGTTTTAACAGAAGTGGTTATCAATTCAAGGTGAGGAACTTACTACCTTGCAAGGTGAAATTTGTTTTTGCACGAGTTATCTATAAGTAGATTTAACCAAGTTTCTAGTTGTTTGTGTAGGTAAGTCTCTTCATGTCTAGTTTGATTAACCTATAGAGAAATCTATTATTATCATAAAATACAGTTCAATTAAATTTTATACCTTTTTTTGTGTATTGTGACCCACGGATGCCCCTCAAGTTGAAGGGTAAAATCTACAAGTCCGTGATAAGGCCTGTCATACTGTATGGGTCAGAATGTTGGGCTGTGAAAAAGACGGATGAAAAGAGATTGCATGTAGCGGAGATGAGAATGTTAAGATGGAAGTGTGGTGTGACGAGAATGGATAAAGTGAGAAATGAGTATATTAGGGGAAGTTTGAAAGTGGCGCCAGTGACTGAAAAGTTGAAAGGGAATCGTTTGTCTTGGTACGGTCATGTGAAAAGGAGGGATGAAATGCATGTTGCTAAAAAAGTTATGAGTTTACATGTGGATGGATGGAGGGGAAGAGGTAGGCCAAAGAAAAAATGGATGGATTGTGTGAGAAGCGATATGAAAGAAAAGGGAGTTAGTGATAGCGTGACGAGTGACAGGACAGAATGGAAGGAAAAAACGTGTTGCGCCGACCCCAAATAAAACGGGAGTAGGGCAGGAAGATGATGAATTGCCAAAACAGATCTTGAGCACTCGGCATCAGAGTGGGGATCGCTTTGTGCATTCCATACAATGGTGAGCCAATCGTCTTCGTTGTTAGATATATGCAGCGACGCAGGGAACGAATTAGGAGTGACGTCTATGATGCGACGGCGCAGCGAGCCAATCACTGACACTCCCCGCGTCTCACTTCACACCACTAAAGAGACCGAATATTTCATTTCTGTGCAACCGCTCAAGATCCGTGATGGCAACTGTACAATAAAGTATTATTCTATTCTCAATACTCACGCAAAAATAATGTCCTTTCTCTTAGCATAGGAAGGTATGGCACTAGCAATTGTTGAGAAGCCATAGGAATACACGCAAGTCTCTTCAACCTCCAGGAATTTCGCCAGACGTTCCTCCAGTTCCAAATGTACATCAATGGTACCGTAGAAACCACGAGGGCCACAGGATCCCACGCCATACTTATCAAGAGCTTTCAAGGCACTCTCCATGATAGATTCCTCTTTATCAAGGCAAAGGAAACTTGATGAGCCTACATTCAGCACGTTATCATCAATTTTACCCATTATAGGAGGCTCTTCTATCGTAACATCATGCTCCACGATAGGTATTGGTTTCCACTCCACTGCCTTCCCATTACACAGGGGATCATATTGTTTAGACTTCTTTTTGGACCAGAAAAAGTAAGTAGAAATCACTACAACTTGTAAAGCGATGACAAGAGTCCACCAGCTCGCCTGAAAGTTAGAAATTAGTTAGAAAAACTATTTTACAACGTTAGACAAATGAAAAAAAATGGGTGTAAACTTACCATATCGTAAATGTCAACTAATATCATTTTGTATTGTTTATATGCTTTTGGTTAAGGATGTTGAAGTCAAATTATTTTGTATTAACTTAATTATTCTATGAAAATTTATAATAAAATTGAAGTTGAGATTTCTATAGCACCCGTGTTCAAAGCCGGTCACAGACTGATAAAAAAATTAAATACTGTTTTTAGTCTATGATACAATGACAGTATGTCAGTCATTAGAGGTGCAAAAACTAACTAAATCGTTATTCATTAGTCGATACCTAAGTTCCACTACTATCCGATCGAAACTTATTTCCAAACAAAAACAATAATGTCAAAAATGCCATATGATTGCGGGCTGTCACTGTTGTCACGGACTGTTGTCGTTGTCAATTTATCATGTTTTGAAAAGTGTCCACACCTCACCTTATCTCACAACAATAATCAATTCAAAATTCAGTAAACTATATTATAAGAACATCATAATGAATTTCGGTGGAACTTTAAGAGTGAATAAATTCGCATGTTTCACTTTAATTTTCATATTATTTTTGGTAATTTACTGGCGAACTGGAAGCTCTAGTTTTCCTATGGATAAAAGTGATCTTATTAACTTGAAGAGTTTGTTAAAAGCGTCTATTCAGGTAGCTGAGCGCGGTGGAAAAAAAGTGATGGAAGGGAAAAGTCAGGAATTAAATATTAAAAGCAAAGGTAAAACGTTAGAAGGGGTAAACGACCCAGTAACGGATGCAGATTTTGCTTCGCATTGCGCAATGTACTACGGACTGAAAAACACGTTTCCAAAGTTGACTGTGATATCTGAAGAACATTCGAAGAGTGATACAAGTTGTGCGAACCAGCCTGCGATTGATATAGAGCAGGTACTTCCAGGGCAAAACATTATAGAGTACATGAACGATGAACTGGTGTATGTGAAGGATGTGACTGTTTGGATCGACCCCCTGGACGCCACTAAAGAGTACACAGGTAAACTGAGTTTTTTAATAAAAAGTTTAATTACGTAATAATTATTATCAAATTAATATTACCAAATAAAAGTAGGTAAGAACAAAAAAGATTTGTCCTTTAGAGGGACAGCTCTCACTCTTGATTATAATATTTATCAGTACCCTTTTAATTATAAATAGAGGTTCATTTTATAATAATACCTACAGAATTGTATAAAGTGATTGAATTAGGTATATATTTATAAAATAAAATACAAAAAATAAGTTTTTCTGCAATAGTTAGGTGCATATTATTTTGCCACTACTAAGTTAAAATGCCCTAAATAAAGTGGTAAATAATTATAAAAATATTAAAAATTATTTTTAAAACTACCCTCAATTGTTTTGCCATTCACAGTTGAGTACCGAGTGGTGTTATAGGGATAATTTCTAAAAAAAAAAATTATACCTTCATACATTCAGGTATATAGACAAATGGCTACCAGAAACAAATGGGATGAAATAGATTTAGTCATTTTAGTTTATTTTAAGTAATATCATCATCACCTGTCAAGTCTTTGTGGTGGCCGTGGTGGCCCAGTTTCAACATAGGAGTCGTAGGTTGTATGGTCAAACTCAGCCAGGTGCATTACTTTAAGTAATTTATTTCATCACTGTTGTTCTTAAAACGGTGAAGGTAAACATCATGAGGAAACAGACATGTCCTAGAACAAAAATTTTTAAGATAGTCTTCAACTAACTGCACTGGATTACGGCCCATACACCCTCTTAAAGCGGAAGCTAGAGTCCCAGCAGTGGGAACATTACAAGGCTGATTAGGCATTTTATGTTTTCTTTCTCTGATTACATTTATGAAAGGTTATGTAATATGAATAATAAAATAATCTAAAACAACTTGCTTTTTTAGCAAGTAAAATAAGCGTCACTGTTAGTTTAAAATCAAATAAGGACATTCAACTTCTAACTAGTTTTCTTTCTGACTGCGATATCTTTCTCCCAGTCACAGAGAGTAGTTTTACTGCTGTACCTGCGTCTTTAGTTACTGCTCAGCTTGCGTACGTCGTAGCGTGATGTTATATGTATAGCCTATACTATTCATAAAGAATCAGGTTCAAAAAAATGTCAGGGGAAAAATCTTTTTGTATCATTAAAGCCTTACCTAAGCAACTTAGATAAACAATATTTTTACACCACCTGCTCGATAATATCGTTTTACACGTCATACAAACCTCACTTAAAGCAAGTCATTATATACCTAGGGAGATAATGCAGTATGGCCGATCCCTAGGGAATAATGAGATTTGAATTTGGAGCATCAAGAATCGTCAACATTGTGAATTAAAATGTAGGCGCATCGAATAAGTTGACTCGAAATTCAAACCAAAGAGTATGTAATCACTATGATTCAAACTGGCCACTAACAAAAAAAAGAAAATAGAATATAACCTGACGACATGGGAGCATTATAGAAAATTTAAAACATAGAATCTTGGAGTAGTGAATTTTGTTAGTTTGATGAACTTATAAATATAATACTTATATTTCTCTAATATATGATTTGGTCAACCAAATTGTCTTTTAATTATCTCACAGATGGTGTAAAAAGTAGAGTATGCAACACGGGGATAAAGCTGTCTTTGTCTTGGGCGGTTTAAATTCCTCACTTCACTCAGGTTTCTTTATTAACTCCCTCGCAATGCTCGGGAGTTAATTTTATAAATCCCTCACTATCGTTCGGGATTAAAATCAGCAACCTTCGTTTCGTTCGGAATTCAACATGTCGCCCGCGACTTAAAGACACTGCTTTATCCCCTAGTCACATAAACTACTATTATTTTGCTAATAGGTTTTTTAAAACCTCAGTCAGTTTAAACTAGATGAGGTTTGTTCTGGTTCTGGTTGTCCCAGTGATTAGATCATTTAAAGGAAACTCTTGCGCTCAGATGTGTAAAGTCTGAATTTTACACATCTTACTGACATGTGATTGCAGGCATTGCAGCAATTACAGGAGACTAGCTATTGTTTATTGAAGTGTTATATGGTCTCCTATAATACTATGGTCGCCTGGCAGACAGACTCTTCTAAACAAAAGAATCTTCAAAATCGGTTCACATTTTTAGGGAAGATTTCAAGATATTTGAGAACCTTTACCTATTTTGAAAGTCGGTTAAAAATGACGTTTACTTACAGTGTAGAATGTTGATATTCATCGCATCATAATTTCTCTCAACAATTTCTAATTAGTAAAAAAATAACTGCTTTAATTGTGCACATACCTATTAATAGCTCAGATTAGATTTGCTTTAAACAGCTTGATAACATTCACTCATTAGTAGTACAGAAAAATAAAGTAAAGCAAAACTCAATCAATTTCCACTCTTTTTTTTTATTAACTTCATATCTGCACCTAGATAACATTCCGATATAGATTTAAACCCTTAATTCATAAATATTTATTTCAATTAATTATTTCAGTAAACAAAATTCAAATGTATTCAAATAGAGCAAGGGAGCGTCCCTTACTCATTTGAATAGATTTGAATTTCATTTTCTCTTTAAGGTGTCTAATCTTAATGTTGACCTTGTCTGATAGCTGTTTTTGTTCCAATTCCAGAGGGTCTCTATCAGTATGTCACCACCATGGCGTGTGTTGCCATCAAAGGCGTGCCCATCATCGGGGTCATCCACTACCCCTTCCCGCCGAGGACGTACTGGGGATGGTTCACCAAGAGGCCATCGAGCAACATGCCCATTGTCGGCCATGTAAGTTTCCAATAGCTGTCCTCACCTTCATCATTATTTCAGCCGAAAGACGTCCACTATTGAACATAGACCTCCCCAAATCTCGCCACTACGGACGATTCTGTGTGTCTCGCATCCTTTGGATTCTCGTAACCCTCACGAGGAATTAGTGGACCTTGTGAGAGGCCTTCAAACGCTGCGGTTTCCGGTACGCGGCCATACCAGTATTTTTTTTGGTTTGTAAAAATCTACACTAAAATAATAAAGAGGTAAAAATCGTTTTTGTGTTTTTACGAGGTAATCTCTGAAAGTACTGGTCCGCTTTATTCCTGAATGATGTAGGCTATATTTTATGTACGCGGGCGAAGCTGCGGGCAAAAGCTAGTCATCAAGAATTTCTCTTGCTCTGGATAGAGCGATCCCTCTCGCGCGTCAGATATCTACTGATTAAAACCCACGCTGCTTTGTTATTCCATATAAATAAAAAAACGCGCGAATGTTGCGCTGCACCCGCGCTGCGCGCTATTTTGTGACCTATTTACATGGAATAACAAAGCGGCAGCCGCGCTGCCGTCGCGTCGGCACTTTGCGGCTAATTTGAAGGCGCCCTTAGTATTACATAATTGTCAAATTATACGCTAAGTAATTATTTTTTAAACATTTAGTTTCCAAAAACGCTTTACAGAAAGAAGAGAACAAGGAGCACCCTCGAGTTGTAGTATCCCGGTCTCATGCCGGCAAGGTGTCGGAATTAGCAACCAATGCCTTTGGCCCAAAGACCACCATCTCCGCAGCCGCGGGTGCCGGCTACAAAGTGATGGAGGTCGTCAACGGTACCTATGACGTCTACCTTCACGCAACCACCATCAAGAAGTGGGACTTATGCGCGGGAAACGCCATTATAAAAACAGTTCAAGGTAAAATGACGACGAATAAAGGTGAAAACATTAACTATTCAGCGGACAGTGGCGTGGAGGTCACGGGAGGCATCCTAGTGACCAGGTTCGACCACGAACATTACCTGGATCAGTTACCCGCAGTGCTAGATGAAGTACATTAGTGGAGTGATTTGTTATGACTGAATAATTATGTTGTTAAGTATGCTAAGTCGGAAGTTAAATCGTGTTAATAAACCCGATATTAAGGTATGTCGAGTTTTGGTTCGCCCATAAATTTATCTAAGGGCCAACGCTGCGTTTACTACCCATGTATTATCACGTAGCAAAAGGGGCACGGGGCGCGGCTCCCCCGCGGGTCACCGCTAGGGTTGCCAACTTTTTTTTACATGAAATAAAGTATTTTTTTTTATCTAAGAAGAATATTAAACAGTATTTAAAAATAAGGAACAGAATTTTACATATTTTTAGAGCTTCTCGCATAACTTATTAATTTACAGTCTCTTTAAATATTTCATATTTCTCACCACAGTTATAACTAAAATTAAAATAACTGAGGAGCTCATTCGATTGGTTGTGAGCGTCAAACACTTACGACTTACGAGTATAGTGTAAAGCATGTTGGTGCTGATAACAGTATTTTATATTGTTTATATTTTGTTGAACAGTGAAAAGTATAATGTAGTGACAAACAGTATAATACTGTTTTTAACAGTATAGCTGGCAACCCTTGTCACCGCGACGAAGCACTTTTGTATGACCGCGCGGCCTCCCGCTTAACGCATCGTCGGCCCTAACAGTCCTATTCAAAACCTCGATGTATCATATTGTGGATACTTAGATGCATAGTAGATCTTGATAAATATGGGTGTGTGCATGTCCATGACGACCACAAGTACTAACCGTGAATAAAACATTCGTTCGAATTAAACGCGGATTTAGTACCTATGGAAAAGTATTAAAAGCTAGCTTGTTTCTCTTTAAATAAAACACTTAGGATTTTGAATTATTGATCACTATTTATTAATTCTTTAGGAGGAGACGTGAAAAGATCAAAGAGATCTTTATAGGAAATCTTAAGGTGAAAATTGAACACTGTGACTACCGCCAGCATGCCAATGACAGTACCTGTATCTCATACACAATTAGAAAACATATTTTGAATTTTGAGTACTAATTTTCTATTTAGATTTAGGTAAGGCAGGCGATCTCAAACTTGGAATCGACATCCTTTAACGTAGTCTGAGTGCGCCAATGTAATAATCGTTTTTTTTTTTTCGGTATTTACAAATATATCACTGTTTGTTTTTTTTACAAAATGCATTTCGCTTAATAGTATTATTCTTAAACTTAGCATAGATAGATGTAGAGTCCCTGACAAGGTTAGCGTGGTCTGTTACTCAGACGACATGCTGGTCCTGTCATAGGGAGAGTCGTACCAGGCGGCGGTCGAACTAGCAACATGCTGGGTTGCAACAGTTATGGACAGGATCCAGCAGTTGGGACTGCAAAAGTCCGAGGCCATGTGTTCCATAGCCCTCGGAAGCTAAGGCGCCACCATCGGCTTCCCAAATAACGTTACGAGGAGTTCACATCGGCGTCGAGTCGATGATGAAGTTCCTGGTACTCGTCCTCGACCACCGCTGGAATTTCGAGTAGCATTTCCGACGTCTGGCTCCCAAACTGGATCGGACTGGGGCTGCCCCCAAGCGGCTCCTGCCGGTGGCTCTCGCGGGTATCGTTCTGTTCACGGCCCTTTATGCCTGTCAGAGGGTCATGGCCATCCGGATGGTGCGTAGACCGCAAGGTTTCCCGCGAAGCGTTGAAAGCATAGAATCGTAGTCCCTTTTACGGTGTCCGGGGTGGTGCTGCAGATCGGTGTGTACCTACCTAAAAGTCAATTTTCTCAAAATGTACTAAATTTTATTTTTTGCTAATTCCTAACAATTCAGTAGGTATTAATTTTATTATTTATTGTACTCCATTTGCAATAAGATAAGAAAAAACATTGTTTAAATGGACATTTAACCAATTTTTTTACTGAACGTTTAACCGATTTTGATTGTACTGTTTGGCATGATAAATGTCGGCTGCAGTATATTTGGTATTGTAACCACTTTTTTGCTTTTAATGCGATCCTTATACGTACGGAATAGAAATCAGAATCGGTTGAACGGACAGTAAAAAAGGTTTGTCTATATGTCTTATCATGTTTTAAATGGAGTATACCTAATATATTTGGAAGCTATGGGCGATGTTGAGCCGGCGGTAGTCACAGATATGGTGTGGTGCAGCTGGATCAGAGGAAATGTAGTACTTATTTTAATTTAAGTATTATAGTTATATAACGTGTCTGTTCTTTTATGGTACAGTTTCATATATAATATTTTTTCCTCATTACATGTTTCTAAACGATCGAGTTAACATCGATAAAACTAATTAATGTCTGTTTTATCAATAAAACAATGAGAAATATTAATTATTGTGGCTGATATTGACTCAATTTTAATGTGTGGGCTTGGGCTGTGAAGTTAAATTATGATGATTTGAGGTTTATACAATGTCAGTAAGTATGTCGTTTTTAGGCTGTTGCCTGATCAATCAATCGATTTTCGATAGGTTAGCGTGGTAGCAAATTTACTGTCTATTCATCCGCTCTATTATCGATTGATTGGTGTGCGAACATCACTTCTGTGAACTGAGAATTAAAATTTTTCGTTTCATGTAATTGTACCTAACCAAGTTTGCACTAATTTACTTCTGTTAGTCGATCGTAAGATCTAATGTTTTTTGTTTAAAATCAAATTTGTACAAAATATTGTTGTAAAGTAATAAAGAACCACCTATCCACTACTTCTAGTGAAATTGTGTATATAAGTATGTAGTGTGTGTAAATTGTATGAGTAGCTTTGCGTAGCTCGAATCATGACAAATCAAAATCTTAAAACATTTCTCAGTTGCTATAAACAAAATGTAAAAACAGTAAAAAATGGTGTAAATTTCTTTGTGTAGGTATGTTATTTGCGTAGTAATCAAAACGCTGCACGAATAAATAATTTTCAAGTTAAGAGACACTGCGCTGCGTCGAACTTATTTTTGTATAGACTGACAGTGCCTTGCAGCTAAAGCATGAATTTGCTGCTCATACTTGTATTGACAGTAGCAGCTTATGTCTGCAAGCCTGTGCCTGCCACACACGTTTCACGTTTTCATCCAGTTTACTGTCAAGTTTGCTGCCGACTAACGTCTTGCATACTTGTTCATGCACACAGTATGGTCATGGATACTGATGGTTACACGAATAGAGGCGTCCGGTAAACTTAGAGTTGACCGGACGCCTCTTCAAGCAGTAAACTTGGATCGTGTGTGGCTGGCTTTACAAGTTTCCATTTTAGTTTACTGCACTAGTCTATACTTAAACCTCCAATTTCTGATTTAAGCATTTGAAGTTGGGCATTTCTCAAATTCTACTTTTTAACCTTCTAGCTTCTGACTGTCAAGTGAACAATTTACTTTAGAAAAGGCCTCTGCATTTAATTGAACTAAAATAGTTCATACCCTATTTTTTTTAATAATGTTCCGCACAGTTAGGTAGCCTGAAAATCTGACAAAATTTTTGGCACGAAAGTAGAGGTTGAGATGTGTTTAACTCAAAATACTTAATTCAGAAATTCACCCTTAGTCCCATTAGAATAGTGCACTATTTTACCTGGACGATTTAAATGTAACAAATCATTGTTGTGTACACATCAATTTACGTGCAATAAGTCTTAAAAGTGGAATAAAAATACTGACACATGTTTAACTATATTTTTATTTCAATAAATTAAGCAGGTTGTTTCCATAATACACAAGTTTAATGCATTTCCGTAAATCATAAAGGTTACACATCACCCAGCAATTTTTCATCTAATAATACAGGAATGTGTAGCTAGCCTAATGTGAAAGTTGCCATTCACAAAAGTGAAAATAATTTTCTTGGAAATGTGAATTTATGAAAATCTCAATACATATAGCACCGGCGAATGATTGCAAATCAAAGGGGAATTATAATAATTTTCTGTCATGAAACTTATTTGTATGGATTATTTTTGTTGCTAAATCATTTGGAAATAATTTAAAGGGCCGACCAGATGGTTGCTAGTGTTCCAACCAAGGTGGCCTTGGTTTGTGCCCGTAAGGACCCAGCGGGGTTGAAGCCTACTGGGGTTAGGGCCTGTTTCTGAAAGGGAGGCTCGGTCCCGGTATAAAAGGCAAAAAGGAATGGGTGTGGGTTTTTTAGTCAGTAAGAGTCTGACACTATTTCCCGCTCCGCTCAAGGAGGATGTCATTTGGATGATTTTTACCCAAAAAAATACCTTGGTGCGTGTTGCGACTACAGGGTGTAAACCACGCGCCAATACGTTCGTTGATTGGGAAAACCCGTCTCCCAACCAAGGGCGTTGAAGGTCATGGTTTACAACTGCTGTCTACACGGATTGAAACTAGCAAGGTCACCTTGGTTGGGACGTTGGCTTGCAATCATCTGGTCATCTCTTCAAGTAGACTAGCAAGTTTAAATAGCAAGAAGGTCAGGTATAGATACATTTATAGCGGCAATCCTGAAGCGGACGTGTGTTATGAACAGATATTCACAGCATGTATAACTAGCTTGCATATACAAAATAATTATTTAGTCTACGATTCAACGAATCCCTTATTGACGTACGTAAATAAAATTTCATACAAAATTACATTCATCATCACGTAGAATATTTACCTACAAATATAAAAACAGAAATTATTGAAGTTATTGCAGAAATTATTGTATTTCATTATGGTGACAAAATAACCTATGAAAATAATTTGACTGGCTAAATAGTGAACTTATATCACAAAATAGATAGGTACAGAAGTCTTATCTTATGTATGTATTTCATTTTTTATAGCTACGCTAGGCGGTCGCGCCAGGGTCAGGGCGTCGCGCCGAACTGTACGAGTACGACCGGGCGATTGAGCCTAGATACCGTGTCTATGTGTGCTTGCTCGAGCGCGCTTTGTATGTAGATTGACATCTGTACCTATCTATTTTGTGCATATAAGAACAGGCATTAAGCGTTTTCGACTAAAATTCCCAAAGCTTGATGCAGAAATACAGATATACAAGGTGCTTGTATGTTTATTACATCATTTTAATATTATTGATTTTTATTTTCATTCAAATTAAATGCTTTTCAATCTCAAGCCTCAATATTACTTGTTTTTTTTTTTGAAGGAACACTTGAAGCCTAATAATTTGACTCGTAGCGTTAATTATAATCCAGTACCACATTGACAGCGTGTATAACCTGCAAGCAGCTTGGTAAAATCACAATAATAGTAAAAATTAAAATTATATACAACTAAACAAAAGGATGACGGATGCGTGAACAGACTCCAGTATGCAGTACATTATTTTCATACCCTATTACTCTACTTACATAATATCTTTAATTTAGCACTGACAAATCCATCTGTTGGTAAGAATATCTTTGTGGCTGGTCTTTACGACATGTGCCCACTCTACATTTTAACCGCCACAGTCGTATGTACAATTTTTTTTTAGTATATGCGAAACCCCGTGTCTAGTATTTTTATATAAGGAACCTATGTACAAAACTTCACACCGCTCTGGGTTTATCCAGTCCTCTTTCTTTGTCCAAGCGATCTTTCTTTAGAATGAGCTCCAGCCGGTTCTCCTCTAAGGTAATGGCACGTGAACACATTCGCAAGAAGTTGGCAGAATCATCACAGCGCTAATTTGATGGATTCGTTTTTTTCACATCACATTTTTTGTTTATTTGTATGTATCTATATAAGTTTTATCTAGATAATTATATTGGTTTTAATTTTCTGTTAGTTTGTTTGCCTGTTAGTTGCACCTACCATCTTATGTTTCTGCACCACCCTAAGGTCGACTGGTAGAAAATGCCTAAGGCATTAAGTCCGCCTTTGAACAGTGATTACTTGTGCACAAAGTTTTAATAAATAAATAAATAAAATTTCATAACTATGTCATGAAAAATCACAATGTTATAAGCTTCGTATGTTACCTGGCTATCCGCAAAAATACATGGTTACCAGGTCAGTCGGGCGACTGAGGGGTCGGTTTGCTCCCGCACCCCGCTGTGCGCTAGCACCTAATGCCTGCCATGACCTGCAGTGACCTGTTTTGTATTTAGTGTCGGTGCTGTCCAACTTGTGACGTTTTAAAAATATTTTTGGGAAAAAATATAACATTGGGTAAAAATTATTGGAATCGATTCAGTTACTGATTTTAAATAAACTACATGTAGGTTTCGCATATACTAAGAATAAAGTTGTAAATGTGCCCAGCACGCCATGGTCACGAATACATGACAGATTTAAGAATGGAATCGTAGCTCGGCATCAAGAGCACGGTTTTGCTTTTTTGACAAGTCGATCAAAAGGTCACTCATTGGCTCAAAAGTGGCTCATTGACTTGTATTTTTATATTTCATAAGATTGCCCACGACCGTGTATAGTTTCAGAATGTAGGGTAGTTGCATACATCGATTATTCACCAGCTACAAATTTTAGATCACCGCTGCATAATTGAACAATCTGGGTAAATGGCTTTGCACTTTAGGTTATACGTCATTAACCGAGAAATACTATTAACGGTACATATTCGTTCGACACAAAATACAGGTTGTTTTTTCTGGGTGATTGAATGAACTTGTACAGCGCCTGGCTGTCACAAAGTTATCAGTGATAGAAACTAAGTCGAAATTTTAGGTAAAATATGTTATTTTAACATTCGCAAAATGGATTTGATTATACAAAGTTATTAGACAAAACACTAGTAAAGTTGAACAAATTAAAAATTGTACTATTTACCCAAATCTTCAATGTTTCTCAGCTTTCTTTACTCGTTAATTTATGTTCGCCAAGTCCTTCGGGTCCCGCCGGTTACGACGCTGGTGCACATAGTGTCGCACCGTGTCAGTGTGTGTGGCACCGTGTCGCATCGTGTGGCACAGCGTCGCATTGTGTCAGTGTGTGTGGCACCGTGTCGCCTTGTGTGGCACAGTGTCGCACCGTGTGGCACAGTGTCTCGTCGTGTCGCTCCGTGCCTCGCCGCCGCCGCGCGTCGCCTCGCGCATTCGCCTCGTATGTACATAACATTTTACAATAACATACCGTTTAGTTATAACACTTAACACATACTGAGATTTATCGTCCATGCTCGATACAGCGACGCGGTGTTTTGTTAGACGGAGTCATCTGGAATATAACAATCATGTTAGTCTGTAAATAAGTTTCGGGTAACAAGATAGGGAAGAAAAATTACAAGGAATCAAAGACACAAATAACACTTAAATTCATTCAAGTCATAGAATACTGCGAAATAGTTCGAGAATTATCGCGGCCCTAGAACGTATAGTGCAACTGAAGGAAAACAGGTGGGTTGTAGTGAACGAATATAAACAAGGGACATAGGAGCGGCAGAAGTCATTGTATGACTTGCCACCTAAATAAATGTGGGTTTTAGTGAGGAAAAATATGATACTCTTCGATCCACCTAGAACAGGAGGGGTTATTAAATGAATTTCCAACGAAAAAACAAACTACTAAACTACTACTAAACCCGCAATATTTCTTTCCAATGATTGAAAAAAAAAACATCTCATATTCCCCCTATCCTACAGGCATATTGGCATTAGTGCAGCTATCTTCAAAACACTAATCACTAACAAGTCTTCACTTTTTGTGTCGTTTGTTGTCGTTGTCTTTTTAAACGTCAGCTGAGCGAGTTCAATGACCTGTAGGTAATAGTCAGCTTTGCGTACAAAGTACCTACAGGTTATTGATCTCGCTCAGCTGACTTTTTCTTAAAGAAATTAATTTCGTACATGCGTAAATTAATACGGAGTTTTGAAAAAGAGGTACTTTATTTTTTAATTCTATCTTTCCAATCAATAATGTTTCATGTACCGGATCAACCCTCCACGGGATTAAAACGATTAAAATTTAACGGTGTATTTATAAATATAGGACTTCACAATCGCATTAGCGCTTAGAGCCATTAGACTAATGAAGCAAACTAATCGGCACGAACAGATATGAAAGCGTCCTCGCCCTTAAAATTATCAAGTACCCTACTCCACATCCGTTCAGTATACCAACCGAGTGCACTCAAATATTGATTTCGTTATCTAATCGTTGACACCGTGATACACTAAGATTTAGTTCCACTGATATGCTATTTGGCTAGATAAGGTGCAACAATGGGAGAATATTATGTGTTTTTATTAAAATTGTTTTGTAATAAGTTTTAATTGGAATAATTTTCTTTGCTGTTAAGGTTTTCTCTGTCTCTTTGTCTAGCTTTATCCCATTTCATTTGGGGTCAGCTCTTCTCGTCATTTTTTGCCAGACCTTTCTGGGTCGTCAAGTCATACATTTTGACGTTCTTTAGCTCATTGCCAATTACAGAAATCCAAGTTAGTCTACCACACTTTTTTTGACCAGTATTCATGTGGAGGACTTGCCTAGTCATGTTCTTCAGACCTTTTCATTCCATAAGTTGTTAAGGTTTTATCGATTTTATTTTAGGCTGCAGGATAGATTAAAAGTCACCGCGGCCCTGGAAAGGCCACTGAAGGAACAGTGCTGGGTTTTCTTTGATCAGTAAAAGTCTCAACTATAACATCCCGTTCATGACCTTGCCGCTGTAAACGGTAACTAAGCGCGGGGTGGCGAGCGGTAAATCTGATTTTCTGTCCTTTTGAGTATCTAGCATAGTCTCACTGAACTTGAAGTTAGTATGTGGGTTGGCTGTTAGTTAGAGCTATTAATCGATACACGGCAGAGTAAAGTCCGTTCTTCGATTTCAAACATAATATCACAAGCTCTGACATAGTTAGACTTGCTTCCCAGGTCATCTATGAGGGCAAATGTATCAGAAAAGTGAAAGTTTCAAGTTGTACTCACCGTGATACCACCATTTCGTTTTCTTAGGATTTTTGTTGCAGGTCTTAACGTAAAATGAGTTATCTGGTGGCCGTTTCTGAAACACAAAATACAGTAACTTTATTTATGGTGCGCTGCGTTAAGCGGGATCCCGCGCGTGCACCCGTCGCGCGTGTATCGTATACTTTGATCCCTGTTGCGGAGACCGTATTATTACCTACGCAGTGCCGCCAGTTCAACTTTAACAGTGTGCATGGTCGATATATAACTGTAATGTTTATTACGTAGCAAAACGCGACTTCACACGGGCGGAGCGCTTTTGGTATGGGACTGCGCGGGCGTCCGTGTAACGCAGCGTTCGGCCTAATTGAAATAGTGTTGATGTTATTTTAAATATTTTTAACCCTCGTCACTTCTACGGACAGTTGGAGGCAGCGGTCGCGTTGATTGCCTGTACAGAAGGCAGAAGGAATGTTATCTTCAGCCGTAGGTCAAGGTCAAGCAACGTTCTTGAATATGAGGTAGGTTTGAGTGACACCTTGGACCACGATTTTGAACTTTAGTCAGCGATAAAAAATCTCTAATAAAATTGTGAGCTGCTGATAAACTTTAGCACTTTTACTTGTAACTTAATGTGAGAATTCTTGCGAATGTTACATTACCGAAAAATAACGAGAGCGTTTTAGCGAGCATTCTAACAAGCGTTCTGGCGAGTATTCTAGCGAAGGACAGTAAATTAGCTTCGAATTTTAGCGTTCGCTAGAGTACTCATGGAAATGAGGTGAACATAAAAGCATGTTCAACTAGAATAGTTGTGATAGCATACCTTCTCCTTACAGCTACTGAGCATGGACACGATGGACAGACAGACGGACTGCACGGACAGGGCTGGCGACCAGTCGTCTGTTAGTATGGACAGGCAGATGTGGCCATTGGAGTACACGTGCGGGTGTATCGGGATGTTGTTGCCTATGAACGTCACCTGGAAACACAGAAACTAACATTAGGAATGGCTGAAAACATCGGTCCATTTCTCACCTATATTATGACTCCCACACAAAATTGCAATGCGATGCGATATGACGCCGTATTGCAGATTGCTGCAATGCGATTTCGTGTGGTAAAGCATTGGTTCAGGTGAACGTAAAAAGTGCAAGTTCCGTCGTGAAAGTTCGCAGTTTGCATCGCGGTTTGGGTTTGGGCCCTTCATCATCATCGTCATAATTTCAGCAGTATGGCGTCCACTATTGGACATAGGTCTCCCTAAATTGTCTTGTGAGTTTGGCATCTATTGACTCACTAAGTCATCGGTCACCTTGTTGTAGGCCTTTCAACGCTGCTGTTCCAACGTTTGATCAGAAAATCTGTTTTCAATGACGGAGTTTCTTTACTTTCCACCCTGTATGAGATACCGATAAAATCCAAGCTAGTGTTAATTCATTAAACCCAAGCGAACGCCGGCGTTCGCGCACCTATTGTCTTTCAATTGTGTCTGTAATTATCACAATTGAAAGGTTAATGCTAATACAGCTACAGTGCTAGTTCTACTAGCACAATTCTCGGAAACAAAAAATGTACATTTTCGTAAAAATAAACCGTATATAGGTACCGGCACGTATCTTGAGCGCTCGGCGTCATCGTGGGGATCGCCTTGCGCATTCGAGCGATCGGAGGCGAGCCAATCGTCGTCGTTGTTAGATACATACAGCAAGCGCAGGGAACGAATCACACAAGACACGATGGCGCGGCGAGCCAATCACTGACAGTCCCCGTCCCCGCGTCTCATGTCATACCAGTAAAGAGACCCGATATTTTACTTCTGCGCAACTTAAAGCTAGCGCTCAAGATCCGTGCCGGTATCTATACCAACTTCTAAACTAATAACCGGGTAAATTTCCTAAACATCAAAGGCAAGAGTTTAATAAAGCCATTATTCTACGCATAATACCGCTTTACTACCGGTTCGAGAGTCCACAGCACAATTAATAAACGATTTAAAATCACTTAGCGCGTTGGATTAGCCGCCCACGATCTGAAGATTCTGCTCCCAGTTCATTTGCTGTCAGCCGATCAACTATAGCACAATGACCCATTTGAACTGGTAAATACAGGCCTGTTTTAGCCAACTGTAGGAATAGGGGAAATTAAATATTTTCAAGTTCTGGTTCGGGTTCTTTTTTGTATATTTTTTGTATTGAATTGTGCGTCAATTCATGCAGAATAAACAACTCTCCTTTCTTTTTTTTCTTTCTTTAAAATGAAAAATAAAGCTATCAACATCAAAGTTAGAAAGCTTCAAATCTGCTAATAAGAAAGAGAAGTTCGACATGGTCTTTGACGTCAAGACTTCCTCGGTCACTATCCAATAGAAAACAGTGTCTTGTCGGGAAAGGCAGTTTTAGCTCGGTTTGGATAATTCATACATGCAGACATAGTATCAAACGAAATCGTTTTCCGCATCTGTTCGTTTATTCGCAGTCAAGTTGGGATCAGATAGAATCGCAGTATCGTAATTGCAAAAAATCGCTTATTCCTAAAACCTAACGCAGCAGTTTTTTAGTCACTAATCGGAAAGAACAATAAACGAGTAGCTTAAGTATGAATAGCGTTTCCAGGCTTCCGCAACTAAAGCCGGACATGGTCAGGCTTTTTAGTTGCGTGTCCGGACAAATTAGACAGAGATGTCCAGTCCGGGTTTTTAAATCTGACTATTTTATTTTTTGGTTACTTTTTTAGATTTAAGTTTATGTTTATGTCTTGTTACTTTTTGGTGTACAATAAAGTTTATTCTATTCTATAATTTATTTATTTTTCAAGAATATTATTGATATTGAAAAAAAAATTTGGCCTTTTTGACGAAATTTCCGGCTAAATAGGATACTCTGTCCGGCTTTTCGGTTTCAAGATCTGGCAACCCTGCATATGAAATTTACACCCGTGCGAATCTGAACTGAACTTTGGTAAACTACAGAAACAGATAACGACATAGCTTTCTTCTTAGAGTAGGTCTTATTAGGGACGCAGACTTTTTTGGGAACTAAGCCGTTTGGATGGGCCCCGAAATCAATATCTGGTAGGTCGCCGAACAAACCGGTATCCAGACATGAATAAACTTGTTCCTTATCCTACAAGACATGACTAGCCTAAATGAAATGGGTCAGGCAGGGCTGGCTGAACATAAAAATGGACACTAAATGTCCATTTCATTTTATTTATCCTTCTTCGCTAGCGAGTCACTATAGGCTCGTAGTGTGCCCTAGAGATAAGAGTCAAACACGAAGCCACTAAGTTGACTCAGTTGCAGTTAGAATACAATGATAAACACAGATAAGAGAGAATCACATTGCCGTGGAAACTGCCTTTGTGTAGCGACAATCCACTACAGAGTTTCCTAATGCCCAACAGCCTACAGCCCAAATTCGTCCACAGCTGCGTCAGCGGTTCATGGTGGACATTTCACTCATACACATAAAACGCTTTGGAAACACATTTATTTAACATACAGCTAAGGAGTGGAATTCTCTGCCGGAGTCCGTGTATCCTGTTAGAGTGAATCGGTTACTTCTAAGCAAGCGTGAGCCCTCGTCGACTACATCATCGCTTTCCATCAAGTGAGATACTGGTCAAGCTCGAGCCTTCTAACAGCAACAAAAAGGCTTCGGTTTTTTTTGTGCACAAAATGTTTTGGGAAAAAATTCGTTGCGCGTACAGCTAAGGAGTGAAGTTCCCTGGAGTCTGTATCCTGATAGCTAAATTTTTAAGCCCAGAGTGAATAGGTTACTTCTAAGCAAGCGTGTGCCATCGTCGATCTCATCGTCGCTTTCCATCAGTTGAGATAGCGGTCAAGCGCAAACCTACCAACAATAAAAAAAGAGGCCTCCCTGTTTTCTCATGCCAATGCCTATGTTTCTGTGCCACCCTTATTAGCGTAATGACAATAATTTGTTTTGACTAAACACAATGTTGACTATGAATGACGTCTTTCGCACAAACAATGAATAATCTTCACAAATCATAGACACTAAAGATTTTATCGGTTCTATTGTAGGTACAAGTGATGGCTAACATAATATGAATTATGATAAACGACTGCTGATTTTAACGTCCTCTAAAAATACTATTTATGTACTGGCTTGACCGGTTCCTATGTAAATGAGTATTATATAAAGTATCACGATGAGGACGTTAGGTGCGTGTGTACTTCCTGGCACAGACAGAGATGTTAATTTTAACATACTACGGTAGGCTTGCGTAGAGAAAGTTCCATGTAATCTTTATGACACCTAATTTGCATATACACATAGTGTCTACTCGCTCCAAACATTTTAGCAGGTCTATATTTTATAATGTCGTATTACTGGTTTTGTACAAGCTTTGAATTTTTGAATATGTAAATAGATTCGTTAATTCTTTGTGTAGATATATGGTAAGCAGTTTTTTTTTTGAGGCGGAAAATATTAATAGTTTTATTAAAAATAAAAAAACTATGGTCAAAACCAATTAACAAACAATCAAAATAATTCCGCCGGCTTTGGGAGGAACGAGAGTGAGTAGCAAGACTTTTCCATTGCGTTTCAGGACCAAGTTACATTTTTAGAAAAATCCCCGGTGCCCATGCCCATGCTAAGCAGCTGAGAAAATGGAACGGATAACAACTTAGGGTCTTTTAGTCAAGAGTGAATAGGTTACTTCTAGGCAAGCGTGCTCCATCGTCGGCCATACCATCACTTACCATAAGGTGAGCTAGTGGTCAAACGCGAGCCCATCAATAAAAACCGGCCAAGAGCGTGTCGGGCCACGCTCAGTGTAGGGTTCCGTAGTTTCCCGTTCGCCACAAAAGTGTGGCCCACTTATGAGTTTAAAAAAATGCTTGCTACTACAAACTTAGTCCAGAAATTATTTTGTAGAACCCTTTTGTCTTTTTTGTACAAAAACTGTTCTTTCCATCAAGTTCAAAATAATTTTCCTAGAAAGTCCTTATAAAGTTCTACTTCTCAGATTTTTTTCATATTTTCTAAACTTATGGTTCAAAAGTTAGAGGGGACACACACATTGTTTTTTACTTTTGGAGCTATTATTTCCGAAATGATTGACATTATCAAAAAATGATTTTAGTAAACCCCTATTCATTTTTAAATACCTATCCAACGATATATCACACGTTAGGGTTGAAATTAAAAAAAAAATCACTTCCACTTTACATATAGGGGGGCTGCTACCCTAATAAAACATTTTTTTCCAATTTTTATTTTACCACTTTGTCGGCGTGATCGATATACATATTGGTACCAAATTTCAGCTTTCTTGCTAACGGTCACAGAGATTAAGCGAGGACGGACAGACAGACGGACAGATAGACATGGCGAAGCTATAAGGGTTCCTAGTTGACTACGGAACCCTAAAAAAGATAAACGCTAGGTTGTGTAGAACAGACATGGGCAAAATAACAAGCGAAACAGACGTAGAAATGAACGAAAATTCCAAGTGAAAATACTGACTACGTACAATTCAATCGGTAAACAAGAAATTGTCGGCACCGGCACTGCAAACAGGTATATCGACCACGTATTACGGAGTAAATCGGCTGAAAATAGTCTGTTGCGACGTGCGAGAATGGCGCGGCGTCAAGTTAAATTATTCATCATAAAATTGATTGAAGTGACGACATACATGGTTGAGAAACAATGTTACGAGTGTGTGAATCGAGAAAGTACTGCAAGAAGTTTCTGTACGACAATGAGCGATCGAAACTAAAGCTAGAACTACATTGCTAACACTTCGGTCAAACACGTCGGTCTCCATACATTTAATATGGAAACTAGACATGTAGAACTACACTTGATCCACGCCACGCGACGTCGTTCGTCGTACAAATCAGAGTTACACGTGTGTGTTGGTCTAATGAAGTTCCAGCTTAAAACGCCTTGATTAATATATTACTACGCAAGGTTAAAGCAGTGATAGCAGAGTGAGAACGGCACTGACTTACGAGTTGTAAGTTGCGGGTTCAAACCCAGCCAGGCGCATTAGTTTGTGTAAATTATGCCTTACACAAACTATCACCATTGCTCTTAAAACGGTAAAGGGCAACATCATGAGGACACCGGCTTAGAACCTAAAATTCGAAGACATGTGACATTCATCAACTCGCACTGGATACACATAGTGGATTAGGGCCCATTTCCTCTCCATGAGAGGGAGACCTGAGTCCCAGCAGTGGAAACATAAGGCTAGTTATTACACAAGTTTTTCTATTGACGAGTTACTTTGGTTGAGGAGGTGGAAGAGTTAAATTATTTACGTAGAAACCGACTCTGATAGTGTCCGATGGCTCAAAGATACGTCAGCATGATTGACGGGGCTCGTTAGGACCGATGCCTGGTAGGGTTGCAAATTGTTCGAAAGTGTTATCTCGATACTGGAACGCAAAGGGCAACTGAAGGAATTTGGTGGGATTCAATCAATACAAATTTAACATTCCTTCTCGAAATGTGGAGCGTTGTCAACATGTTTTATAATTAATAATCACGACCCTTCAACTACGACCACGAATAGGACGATAACACATAGAAAGAGAGTTATTTTTTTATTTGTAATTATTAATAGGGCAAGTGTCGCCACCCAGTGGGTTCCTGTAAACGGTAAGCGCCATCGAGGTCGCCCGAGAAAGAGGTGGCGATATGATCAAGACGCGTATCACGAGAACTGGTTTGAGACGGCGCGAGAAAAGAATATCTGGAAGGACTTGGGGGAAGCCTTTGTCCAGCAGTGGGACAGTAATGGCAATTAAAAAAAAAAATCTAATAGACAGATATAAAATTGGTATAATTAATTATTATGTAAAGGGGGGCGTTAGAATTTTGTTTTCTTGTAAATGGGCCAGTAGTTCATAAAAGGTTGGGAAACTATGGTCTATTAGATGTCATAATGCGACACTCTAGTTCTCTAGATGTCGTACTTTTGTACCTTTGTTTTATTACACTTGTTTCAATATTTTTTATGCAGTCGCCTCCCTTAGTTGACTGGTAGAGAATGCCTAACCTAAGGCATTCAGTCCGCCTTTGTACGTTTGTGTTGCATAAAGTTTTAAATAAACAAATAATGCGTAGCATACGTGGTAGCGTGACGAGTGACAGGACTAGAGATGTGCCATTGCTGCAATATTGCTCGAAGTGGGAATATTGATGGCAATATTGCCACCAATATTCCTACGTCGGGCAATATTGCCACCAATATTCATACGTCGGGCAATGTTGCCACCAATAATCCACTTCACGGCAATATTGCCGGCAACGGCACATCTCTAGACAGGACAGAATGGAAGAAAAAAAAACGTGTTGCGCCGACCCCATATAAAATCAGACAAGGGCAGGAAGATGATGATATTTAAGTACAGTTTGTCTTTAGCATTAATCTTCTATCAAATCTTCATTATAATTTACATAGGTAGTTGTAAGTTTCCAGTCATTATTAATTAATTTAACCGCATTAAATTATTAACTAGATTAGTTCGCTCAATGCATCACTGACTCTAAACCTAACAAACAATATGCCGCATAAGGCTTCGTAGTATCGATTGATATATGTGCTGATTGTATGTATATAAGTTATAAATACATATGGTGGAAAATCAATATTATACTCGTACATTGTAGCATTTGAGATAGCTGTGGCTTGAAATGACCAGTTAATTCACTAAAACAACTAATATAAACCATAGAAAATATAGGTAATATCTAAAGGGTCATTCATTCATGTCAGCAAGATCGTAGGGGCCCAGCAGGGCCGAAGCCTACTAGGACCATGGGTCGGCTTCTGAAAAGGTTGCCCATGGTCATAGAACGTAAAGGATAACAGAAGGAAACACAGGCAGGTGTGGTTCAGTCAGTAAAAGTCTGACACCCAACCCCGCTCTCTAAGATGGAGTGCGGGAAAAGTTGTTATATGATTGTTACCTTCCTCGTTTATTACTCTTTCTATGAGTGAAAACCGCATCAAAATCGGTTGCGTGGTTTAAGAGGAGTAAGCTGTTACACAGAGAGATACGGAAAACGACTTTTTATACTAAAGTTTGCGAATGTGTATGTTTGTCACTCCCTGACGCTGATGCTGCTGTAGGGATTTGGATGAGATTTGGCACACACGTAGGCCATATCATGGAATAGCACCCAGGATACTTTTTATCACGGCAGTATGTTCCCTTGGGATAATTTTCCATTATCACGCGAGCGAAACTGCCAGCGCGCAGCAACAAGTGTTGTGATAAAGAACTACTTATCGATCGTTTCATTACAAATTCCTAAATGTATTAACATGTGATTCGAAGACAAGTATTTCTATATTTAACTAGCTAATTACTCTTAATTTATTACAATTGACGAGAATCAGGTTTATTTATGTAACACAAAGCAACTCCGATGATAACCAGTTCTGATGATACTCATAAAACTTATAGTGTGGAAATTAAATTAGATACATAGGTAAATCTTTAGGCATTTTTAAATAGGACGAGGTTTCGGAACAGACTAGAGAAACACGCAATGCGGTCAGATAGTATCGAAGCAGGAAAAAAGAATGCGAAAACTTTGTTAAACGATAATTAAACTACTATCGTTACGAATATCGTCAAGTAGCTCGACGTCCGGCCGTCCGGTAACCGTCCGGACCGAGCCCAAGTCGTCGACGGCGCGGACTGTTCAAGCGCGCCTCAGGGAGTAGTCAGCAACCGTAGGGGCCCAGAAGGGTCGAAGTCTACTGGGGTCAAGGGTCTATTTCTGTAAGGGAGGCTCAGTCACAGATTACTGAATAGTTACTCAGTCCCGGTATGAAAGGCAACGAAAGAACGGGGAGGGTTTCTTAGTCAGTAAACGACTGACATTATCACCCGCCCCGCCCAAGAGCCGGGGATGTCTTCTGTATCAAACCCAGTTCCTTAGTAGTCTTTGAGCTACACGAATACTGACAAATGCTTGCACCTACTGGACAGGTACACACAAATCTGCGTGGTTCTTTCCTCAATAGACTATCTCAGATAATAATCTGCATGGTTCTCATATGATTTGACCATTACATGTTTGCTGTATGGACTGTAATAGAGACTTTACCCCTGAGTTTGTTACGGTGATTCTTCTCAGGGTACTCAGCTAGGAAACGCCGGTCTCATCTAGTTTATATTAACTCTTTGAATGCCGTAATTAGAGACACAATAGAAAGACAATTGCTTATGTCGAACTGTGTAACATAAGACATTCAAAAGGTTAAGTGTAAAAGTATTTTTAAAAACCTATTTGTAAAATAAATGTCATTTATTATTATCTATACACATACCTAGAGCTCCATTTACGAATTGAGTCTCGAAGACTATTCCGAAATATTTTTTTTTTTAAATTGTGACGTAACAACAAATTTAGTTTTCAGATTTATTACTATCTCTGCTATAAGACCTTGTTTTATGTCAAATTTCAGGATTCTGGGTCAACTGGAATCACCCTATGAATTTTGATTCCCTTAAGGCTATCGAAATTTACGGTTTTTGTGACATAAACGGCCATATCTTTCTTTTTCGTTAACTTAGAAGTTTGATTTTTTCAGAGCTTCAAGGGACTGACTTGAGTATCGTATCGGTATGGTTTTAATTTCAACTCGATATCTCCACGTGTTCCCGAGTTAAAGGGGTCTAGACAAACGGATCCTATAGGGGTTAGCAGGGGCCCAGCCGGGTCGAAGCCTACTGGGGCCAAGGTTTTCCGAAAGGGCGCTCGAGCCCCGGTATGAAGGCTTGAAGGAACGGGATGAGTTTTTTAGTTAGTAAGAGTCTGACACTATCTCCCGCTCCGCCCAAGAGCGGGTGTTGTCATAAGATGATTTTACCATCGAAAAAAAAAAATCCTATAGGGGGTCTGTTATTTCTTTGTGAAGTATGGACCCTTAAAAAGCATATATGAGCTTTATAGCGTTCTTACTGCTGGAACTTAGGCCGTTTACCACTACGCGGTTTGGGTTAGTCAAGTAATGAGGATTGGTGGATGTCACATGCTTTCAAATTTTTGGTTCTGGGATATTGTTTCAATACATTAAGACCAATAGTCATGATATGGCTTGGAACAGTTTAATTGTTACCAAGTTGTATACCAAGGCTTAGTTCTAAATTAAACGTAACAATTGCTATAACAGCTAATTTCTAGTAAAGACATTTTAATTGATTGAATCTTAGAAAATGAATTATTCATGCTGACATTGAGATTAAAATACGGGTGTTCGTGGCTAAGGTAAAATGGTTTGTTTGTTAAATATCTGAGGCAATACCGATACGAGTCTTCCGTCTTCTTTCCTATCGGTTCGAATCTTTTATCAGGTTACGATTATTATAACTTTGATAATACAGTTACGCTATCGCTGAATGCAAATCTCATACAAAGATGATTCAGAAAGCAGAGTAAGTACCTACTTTTAAAATTATCATATTTGTTTTTAGATTTATTGTGAAAACAAGTTTCAATAATATTAGTGCTGGTCCCCGACTGCGTCTATCTGTTCGTGATAAACTCTAAAAGTACTAACCTGATTTTCATGCGACTTACGCAACAGAATGTTATAATAAAATTCCTTCTCAAATATTATAACTCAAAGAAACTAAATTTAAATCTTGTATTTAAAACGGCTTCAATCGCGTGAAGTTTAAATTATCCTAAGGGAACATATTTCCTTTCCGTTTAGCTGTTCGAGCGTGACGATGAGGAACAAACTTTTGCTTATATGTATAATATTAGTGTGATAGCATATTTTTTAAATTTTAAGGGTGTTTTTAATATCGTGAGGTTGATCATGTCGCAAAAGTTTATTTCATACAAATCATGCGTGGAATACGCACGCGGGACGAGTTTTTTTATGCATTTTGAAATTCTCTGCATGCGGGGCAATCCCGCGTGCGGGATGAAATCCGCACGATATTAAAAACACCCAGAATGTTATTTTTGATGTTTTTTTTTTTCGTGAAAAAAGGCATATGCCTAACTAGATAAATCTTGAATCTGTTTATATATAGCTGTTAACTTATGCTTATGCGTTATCTATTTACATAGGTATTGTATATTATATAAGTAGCTATGTATACAAATTGTTGGTATATATTTGCTCATCACTTAATTACACAAAGAACTATGCAAAGAACTCATGTTAAGGAAAACTTTGATAAGTACCATTTACATGTTAATTTAGATTCATGATTAAGTCATGTACTTTTTTTAACGCGGAAATAAACTCTTAGATGGCAAATGTAATCAAAATGTAAAGTATTTATAAGGCTCTAGAGTCTGTCTAAAAAGTCAACCGACTTGGGTATTTATTAGAGTAAAATGAAATCTGATGTTGTCAACACTAGTTCAATAATCAAGGTTGACTAAGAGATCTTGATCATGTTTACTAATAGAAGAACACATAAAAAACCGGCCAAATGCGAGTCGGACTCGCCCATGGAGGGTTCCGTAGCAGCAAGTAACATAATATAAAAGTTCTTGTAGTTCGTTGTAACTTTGATCGATGTTTTAATAATAGTATATTGTTTTAGATTTATGACGTAATAAAAAAAAACTACTAACTAGATCTCGTTCAAACCAATTTTCGTTGGTAGTTTACATAGTAATGTACATCATATATTTTTTTTAGTTTTATCATTCTCTTATTTTAGAAGTTCGAGGGCGGGGGGCACACATTTTACCACTTTGGAAGTGTCTCTCGCGTAAACTGTTCAACTTAGAAAAAAATGATATTAGAAACCTCAATATCATTTTTGAAGACCTATCCATAGATACCCCACACGTATGGGTTTGATAAAAAAAAAACATTTTTGGGTTTCAGTTCTAAGTATGGGGACCCCAAAATTTATTGCTCTTTGAGGCGCGCTTGGAAGACTACGTGCTGTCGACAACTCGGGATTGATCCTTATAGGACCCGCGATCCTGCGCCTACGGGGGCCGGAGATTGCTCTGCGATTCCCGACGCCCTGGGCGTTTTCTGTCGTGTTAGTTAGATTCTAGGTCTGTGTTTCCGGACATTAGTTTCCAATTTGTACATTATAGAACGAAAATATTTTTAACCGATTTAAATAAATAGGTTTTACGTTCGGCTGCATGTCCTATTTTTTTATGTACGTTCACCAATTTTTCTTTCACTTGCCAGCTCCATTTTGAGCGGGTGATTTTGAAAATTTAATTTAAGATTAAACAAATATAAAAAAACGCGCTTCAGCTGCTATGATTCTAGGGCTGGTATATAGTTCGAAAGAGTCACCGTGGTTCTGGACCGTTAACGGCAACTAAAGGAATTTAACGGAACTAAAATTTAGTCAGTAAAAGTCCAGTCTGACACTCACTCCAATCAAACAAACGTTCCTAAAAATCGTTGCTTTGAAAAAAAAGTTTTTTTTTTTCTTTAGAATTTTACCTAATAAACGTTAAATAAAGGAAGGGGTTCGATCGATAATTATTTTTTTTAGAGCACAGTAGTAACTTTTTTTTAACCTCTGACTGGAGCGAGAGGAGATTCATAAGAAAAAAAAAAACTGCTGATTGATTGATTGATGACTCGACAGCCAATTCCATCACTAGACGTGTGTTTAACATTTATCGATAACTTATTCTCAGAAAATGGGGAAATACCTAATATTCAGTAATTTCACGTAGTACAAGTCACAAAGAAGCGTTTAATTTGTAATAAGTACCTATTAAATGATAGGTCACGTATCGTTATAATGATGAAATACACAACACGTCATCATCTTTATTAATAGCAACGCGAAACAATGTACTATTTACAAAACTTAATTAAAATGTGTAAGAGTAAATGTGGATGAGAAGGATTAAAATGTGTAACTTATAAGTTATAACCAGAGGTCGGAATTAGGTTGAGTTATTCTTGTACATAGAACGACTTCATGCCCTAGAACCAAAAATTTGATAACATGTGCCATTCACCATCCCGCACTGGGCCCGCGTGGTGGATTACGGCTCATTCCCTCTCCTAGAGAGGAGGCCTGAGTCTAGTGATGCAAGAGACTCAGTCGTTTAAGTCTTTTAAAACGAGACTAGACTTATTTTTGACGACTTAAACGACTCAGGACTAAATTAGTCTTTTAACCCTCAAGTCTTGAAGTCTTAAGGCTTAAACTAAAGACTAATTTGAGTCGCCGTCCTTTAACCTCATAACAAAAAAGCTAAGTCGTAACGTAAAAAGGTTAATACAACTAAAAGCCTTAAAGGACTAAAAGGACTCACGCCTTAAACGACTCGGGAGTCGGGAGTCTTGTAATGAAACTAAAGAAACGTAACTATTTAGGAGCTTACTATTTTCGCGATCTTCAAGAAAATATTTGTGTTTGTAATATAGTGGTTACAGAATACGAATAAATTCTGTGCACAGTGTTATTTATGATGAGTAATTTATGACAAAACGCAAGTTCACTTATTTCACTGTTTTTACTGCTTAATTTAATATTGTGTTGTTAAAAAAAACCGGCCAAGTGCGAGTCGGACTCGCCCATGAAGGGTTCCGTAGCAGCAAGAAACATAATATAAAAGTTCTTGTTATGTGTTGTAACTTTGATCGATGTTTTAATAATAGTGTATTTTTTTCGATTTATGACGCATTAAAAAAAAACTACTTACTAGATTTCGTTCAAACCAATTTGCGTTGGTAGTTTTTATAGTAATGTACATCATATATTTTTTTTTGTTTTATCATTCTCTTATTTTAGAAGTTAGAGGGGGGGGGACACACATTTTACCACTTTGGAAGTGTCTCTCGCGCAAACTATTCAGTTTAGAAAAAAATGATATTAGAAACCTCAGTATCATTTTTGAAGACCTATCCATAGATACCCCACACGCATGGGTCTGATGAAAAAAAAATTTTTGAGTTTCAGTTCTATGTATGAGGAACCCCAAAATTTATTGTTTTTTTTCTATTTTTGTGTGAAAATCTTAATGCGGTTCACAGAATACATCTACTTACAAAGTTTCAACAGTATAGCTCTTATAGTTTCGGAAAAAAGTGGCTGTGACATACGGACGGACAGACAGACAGACAGACAGACAGACAGACAGACAGACATGACGAATCTATAAGGGTTCCGTTTTTTGCCATTTGGCTACGGAACCCTAAAAACGACGAAAGATTTTCAGGATGTTGAAGTAAACAAAATTACTAATAGACGTAGGTATTTTGGTATTATTGACATCGAATTAAGTGTGATTATGTATGTACTTACTTCATTGTTTTAATTTAGGCATTATTTATTACCCACCCAATCAGATTTTAAACAGCTTGAGCTGTATTGAATATGAAGCACGACTCAGTAAAACATCTAGAAGCGCGAGTACTTTTATAAACGACTCGAGTCGTTTAAGCCTTATAAACGACTCGAGTCGTTTAAGCCTTTTAGTCCTTTAGTTAAAAGACTTCAGGGTTTCAAGTCTTATTAATAAAGACTGGAAACTCTAGTCTTCTTTCCAGACTAGAGTCGCTTAAAATGAAGTCGAGTCCTTTTTAAAGGCCTTAAACGACTGAGTCTCTTGCATCACTACCTGAGTCCCAGCAGTGGGAACATTAAAAAGGCTGATGATGATACCGATAAATATAATTGGAGTGTCTGTTTGTAATAATTGATTTTTACTACATACATATGAATATTTACACGGTACATACCCCAAAATATTTTTTTTTTTTACAATTTTTGTCTGTCTGTTTGTCCGGCCTAATCTGTGATATGGCTGGACCGATTTTGACGGGACTTTTTTTGGCAGGTAGCTCATGTAATAAGGAGTAACATAGGCATACTTTTATTTTCGAAAAAATAAATTCATTCTGTAATCCACGCGAACGAAGTAGCGGGCACAGCTAGTCTATATATATATAAAAGAGAAACTGACTGCCTGACATATCAACACACAGCCGAAACTGCGGGAACTAGGAGCGTAAAATTTTGCATAGGGTTTTCCTTTTATGACGCAGGCTAGCACTAAGAGAGGATTTTCCAAAATTCACCTCCTAAGGGATTGAAACAAGTGTCCAAAGTTTGTATGAAAAAGCCTACTTTCACGTGCGAAGCTTCTGGCAAAAGCTAGCCAAAAGATAAAAGTGGATATGCCTTGAATCCCTAGATTGATGATGCCACTATCTGAAATATAGCAGAAACAAACTCTTCCTGCATTAATGACGAGGAGGAAGGAAAAAATGTAAAATTTGTTAACCTTACCTCGGTTGACGTTGTAAGACCTTTTTCAATGAAAAATACTAATAAGAATTGTGTGTTAATTATCTTTGTTTTGTTTTATCTATCTTTGAGATTTTTGTTATTATTTATTGGAAATATTGTTGGCCACACGGGATTTTATCATTAGAAATCCCGGGAAGATCCATATTAATATCAACATTTTGATGCAAGTACATGACAACTTCCAACCTCTGCTTATATAAACTAATATAATAAAGAGGTAAAGTTTTTTTTATTTTATTTTTATGTTTGTAGCAAGTAATCTCTAAAAGTATATATATATATATGACGGCGCCAGGAGTGGCTGAGCGATATTACCGTCATCATTTTGATTCAGTGGTACAGGGTTCATATTGATGGAATTTTAATAACTATACACTTGAGTATTTCCGTCGCTTATAATGTCAGTTTCACAGTTCACAATTAGTTATAATGTCACTTTTATAATTCACAATAGTGTTGTAAGTACCTATACTAAATAATCACGAATACACGGGTTAACTGACAGTTTCATGTTTAGAGGTGTGTGACCCTTGAAACAGTGCAAGCCAAACTATCCCGGCATCGCCGGTCGCAGCCCCTTATAACATGACTCTGGCCTCGTGACGTATAAAAAATGACGCCACTGCGTTACACCCTTTGGTAGGTACCATAATAATAACAAAACGAAGACTCTGTAGTTCAATATCGTTCTCCACGACATATATAATAGGCTTTATTCCTGAGTGTAGTTTATTTTATGAATGCGGGCGAAGCTGCGGGCAAAAGCTAGTTTGTTCAATATTATTGGCCAAATGGGATTTTTTAAATTAGAAATCCCGGGAAGATTTCAATGCAAATACACGAATAACTACCTAATGCCGACCTCTGCTTATAACTGATAATTAAGTAAGTAACCTAATTCCAGTAATCTAATCGTAGCTTTAGTTACAATACTGCAGAACCCAGTTTCCTCGTAGTCGTCAAGGAAACAACTTCAATTTGATAAAGCTTATTTTGACGGACTCAACTAATTTTAGTTAAAATTATAATCTACATTATAAAGAGATAAAGTTTGTTTTTATGTTTTTTGTATGTAGGAGGTAATCTCTGAAAGTAATTTCCGATTGCGAACATTTTGTCACCGATAGAAATCTGCTTTATTTAATTCTTGACATTCACGCCCTACGCTGCGTGGAGCGAGGCAGTGGTGTAATCATAGATGGGAATAAGTAGGGCTATTTTATGTACTTGCCATAGGTAATATGGATATTTCCTGAGTCCCGGGATTTGGTTGGATTATAAGTAGTAAAATTATTAAAAAAAAACTATTCTTGCCTTCGGGACTAATGAAAGATTACACTTCCTTTCTGACGGGATTAATGATAGTATAACATAAACTTGATTCATTAAACCACATATATTTTTTTACGTAAAAATTTCTTATTCAAGAATCAACAATCATTTGAACATTTTTATTCTAAGTTATACAAAAACATATTAATAATCCCGTGGAATATCCATATTAACATCAATGTTTGCGGTCAATGAACCTAAATAGCCCTACCTATTCCGATAACTGGTGATGATCGCCTAAATGCGAGTTTTTGTCGGATATATCCGACGTATGCGGTTAAAACTGTTCGTAATTTTACTCTGCAACGTGTAAGTATTAGCTTGGGTATATCCATAAAACTAGTACCAAAATTCAAAACAAGTATTTAAGGATCTATTACACTGCGCTGAATATCGCGTGCGATATTCTGACTCGTACTATTTTTCATTCATAGAAAGACAGTCTAACCCTTATTACACTACGCGATCGATACGTCGAACCATAGACTAGACGGTCTTTCTATGAATGAAAAATAGTAGGATCGCACGCGATATTCAGCGTAGTGTAAATAGGTCCTTAACTGGGAGTTGGGAGTGTGTCTTTCCTTGCGTGACCATCACTATTGCGGGTCGTCGCGTCCCTTATTATGTCATCCCATACTTTATGGTTTGTATAGTTAACGAGTTATATCAATAAGGTTTGTATCGCATATTCACACAATAGATAGTAATTGACTACATAATGCTGAAGTAAAATCATCTTTTATTTTTACCGGACTACGGCAAAGTCAAAGAAGGGTAATTATTTTATTTATTGAGGGATAACAAAAAGTTACAACTTATAGCTTATGCGCATAAATAACACTTAAGTAAGTGGTAATGTTGCAGCCAACTGCATTATCCACAGATTAAACATAGGTAGTTGTAATATCTTCGATTATGTTCTAGCACAATGTGGGATTGACAGAGTATTAAAAATTTTAATGTAAATAAATAGCATTAGGTGTATATGTGAAATATTTATCAGCCCACAAAGTAGCCTGCTAGGGTCACGGGGCATTTAATCACATCTGAAAGGGAAACCGGTGTCCTAGAACGCAAAGGGCAACGGAAGGACACAGCTGGGTTTTAGTCAGTAGAAATCTGACATACCCTCTTGCTCCGCGAAAGAGCGGCAGAAATCGTTGGATGATTTCCACAGTGGAGCTCACTGTTTAAGATATCTGAAGGAGATATCTGCTACATGTAGTAATATGCTATTTCATAAATATAAAACCAAAAGCACTTACTTCAGGAGAGTCGAATGGGTACTTGTTTGTGAATTTAAACTGCAATACAAATTTTTCGCCTTCATATAGTGTGCCGGGAACGCCTTCCATGTGTACTGTCCACCTGACATGTAAAAACAATATATTAAAATTAAATTTGCTTTCAATTAAGTAGTTCTCATTTCTGCCGCTCTGGTATTAATTACTTCAAGAGATACCTACAGGTTTTTATTTTATTTAACATTCTATGGTAGTCTGTTTGCTTAGGGCAAATCTTGTGAATAGATTTTGAAAATGATACCTTATCCAATTTTTCTGAAATTTGGTATACCTGTGTAAGTCGTATGACAATTATAGATAGATAGCTAAATTCTTTAATGCACACCAAAAATAAAACAATTACTTATAAAACTTAAAATTAACAGGCTGTCATAATGGGCGATCTTATCGCTAAAAGCAATTTTTTACTGACAACCTTTGGATGGACCATAAGGGAGGAAATAGAACACAGCAAAGTCATACAAAGATCGACTATTGACACATAGCAACACTCTAGCCACGGTTCTGAGTGAACCAGCAACACACAAAAGGCTAAAACGCCACCAAATTTGGGACTCTGTTAAATAGAGGTGAGTAATAATTATAATGAGAAGGCAGATTCTTCGCACTGGAAGAATGAACCTTTGCATCAATGGATTCCCAGAAACAATCTGCTAATGGTTGTCCAACCGATTGCAAGATTTAAATATAAAAATAAAAACCAATGGATGGATTTGACAGAGGAGAAAACGATACCCAGGCGGTTTGTGGTGTACTATTTACATATATACAATACATAAACATATGTTATAATGTGGGACAATAGAGCTGGTCCAATGATGAGAGTCGAATAGTGGTCATGGGAACTACTGAGTGCAATATGGTAACACCATTTTTGTTGAGTTCTCTGGAACAGTTTTGATCAGCAAGATAAAAGTTAATTGAAAACTAATTTTCTTTGGTCCTTCTCTGGTGGCCCATCTTGGGGAGAATATAGGTGGTGAATAAAAAGCAGGCCTTGTTATGAAAAGCCAATCTAATGTTACGATGGTGAAGTCTACTGAAGTTGATTTATTTTTATTTCCTTTTTTGGAAAAATTATTTGTCAAAGAATGGTTTTCTCTTCACCACCCTTGGTTGGCTGGTAGAGATCGCCTAAGGCATTAAGTCCGCCTTTGTACCTTTGTGTTCCATGAAGTTTTAATAAATAAATGGAGGGAGGCATTTGCTCGGCAGTGGTACACACTTTTATAAGATACGTTTTTTTTGCTACAAACACCACAAAACGTTCTGGGAAACAATTCAATATGAATAAATGAGCAGCGTAGAAGGGAAATTTTTTTGCCCAAGTTGGTTAGGTTGTTTCCGGGTAGTTACAACTTGGGGGTCTTTATGTCTGTCTTAATGTAAGTGTCCACAGCCAATTGCATTGTCGCATATCTTCAAGTAAAATAGTGGTCAAGTGCAAGCCTACCAAATATAATGAAAAAATAATTACTTAAAAATAAAACTAAAACATTTAAAGCAAAACACCATATTTCAATTGGTTGTGATAGCAAAACATATTATGTTTTCACACATCCAGACTTTCATATCTTAACTAATATTAATGTTCTGCTATTTTCATATTCAATGAGGAATTATATGAGACAACCAATCAATGAATAGATGAAAAGTAGTTTCCACATTAAGAACATCTCCACTAAACAGTAACATCAAACTAATTGGACAGAATAAAACTGATAAGAATTTAATTTGCTTATCATTAACAAACGAGTAGAGATAATCTCAAAAGGGCCTTTTTTAATAACTTTGTGTTGCGACACAATATCACTAACAAAGTAACCAGTGGTCAAGGGTATGTGAGAACAATGACAACATTAACATTGTGACTACTTAATCTTCTTTATATGTCAATACAATGTCTGAACATTATAGTTTTATTTTCCTGATGTATTACCCCAAAATAGCATAAGCGCACTCAAGCCTCCTCTCTCGGTGACAAAATGGGCCGTAATCCACCACACGGGCCCAGAGCCAGTTGGTGAATGTCACACGTCTTCAAATTTTCGGTTTTAAGATATGCCATTCCTCATGATGTTTTCTTTCATTATTATGAGAGCATTGGTGATGAAATAAATTACACAAAGTAATGTGTTTGGGTGAGTTTGAACCTGTGACCTACCACTCATAAGTTGAGGCATTAATAGCTTTTTTACAACCAATTTATTTACACAAACACTATAAAGCTGAAGAGTCTGTTTATTTGGTCATGTTAATCTCAGGAACTCATTTATCAAGGAAGGCTATATAACATTATGCTAAGTTCAATATAGAGTAAAGTAGTAACCAAAGACGCAGGTAAAAGACTGTGAGGCAGCTAGAGGAAAAGTAAATACAATGTAAAATTTGCATTAGCCCTGACAAAGATATAAAACTTTATTCTTTTGTAATCATGAGTAATATCTACAAGACGTTTTGTAGTAGACTTGTGCACTCAAGTTAGCATGACTTGTATGCAACACATGGCCTGTGAGGCGGTGACGCCACAGCTATGGGCATGAATAAATAAATAACATCATATGACATAAACATTGCTATTAATACAAGTGAAGAACTAAGATTTTGTATGACTTGAGTAGTGTCTTAAAAATGAAGTGTCTATTTATTTTAATCCCACTGTGTGATTTTATAAATTACTTTATGATATTATTATTTTTATAGAATATTATTATCTTCCTTATAAATACAAAAAAAAAAGAATTGCACCAATTACACTTTTTTAATATGCTAAAATATAATAAATAAAATTTGTGTATAACTATAGATTGAATAAATAATATGTATACAGATATAACTATTTAGATCACTGTTTACATCACTGCATTATGTTGTTTTGGCATCAACAACATTATTATGAACCTATTAGAGACAAAGGCATCTTCAAAACACCTAAATTTACCAAGCTAAGTTTATAAATTATTATTTATAATGTATCATTTTAAAAATAAATCGATAGGTGTTTACATACCTACCTACAATATCTCACCTGAAAATTCTGTACAGACTTTTTTTTTAATAATGGAAATGTATAGTTACTTACAGTGTTAGATTTTGGCTGGCCTGATCTCCGTCTACGGTGACTCCTGGTGGCGGTTCCTTCATTAGGGACATGAGTTCTTTCTGTAATCTCCGCTAAAACAGATATCGTAACATATTTTACCTCATAAATCAATATGTAATTTGATTTTTGTACACAACGCCTGCGACCTGAACGCAGGAAAAACTTTAATTTCTATATCATTCAATAATAAAACACTATTTTCTTCAATATGTACAATAAAATTCTGACAAAAAATCTAATAGCAAACTGTCACAATACGGTCCTCATTAAATTTTCGATTTCATAGTTATTTATTCAACTGATTCGATATTATCATACGAAAACCTTAATACACGTAAATTATTAACGATTAAAGTGTTTTGTAAAGCGTAATATTTTAATTATTTTTTACTTACCTCAGACGGGGACATAGCCGCCATTGTAATCCAATTAGACGTTTGATGTTACTAGTTTAAAAATATTGTTTTCCTGTTTGGTTCATTATTTTCCTACGAGACATCGAAACTGCTATTTTTCATTTTTAATTAATGACAAATGCATGAGTTCAATAATTATGTACTGAATATTTTCTATTATGATTGAAAAGAATAGAATCCAATGTTGAATATGCTGTCATCAAAGAAATACTTTTACTTATTCGTTAATATTGCAACACAAAGGCAAAAACGTCATAATCCACGTTCGGATATCTTCTCCGGAGATGTTGTGTGTATAAAAAATCGACTATTCTTGAGAAAAAGTGAGTACCTCTCTTATTTACTCTCTGGTTCGTCTGCCGATAAACGTCAAATAATTTATTTTTTAATCTGTGATATAGTTTGTTGTTTGCAAATTGCACTTGTGAGATGGAAATTAAATTAAAATTTTATTTTATTTTGCTATCGATAAACAAGAACTGTTACTATTTTCTTCGTTGATCGAATCAATACATCGCTACCTGCTGTTATAAACTCGAAATGTCCTTGTATTTTCTTTAGTATTGTTATTTAAGGTTTAGCGAATTATTTTGGTTGAATTTAAGCGGGCGCTATGGTTTCCCACGGTAAAAAAACATCAGCGGAGTGGATTATTGACCAGCTTAATGTGGAGAATGCTAAACTATTAGCATTTGTGTTGGTTATTGGATTCATTGGCTACCATGGAGTGTTACATCTCAGATATGGTAAATATTACCCTAATACACATTTTTTTTACAATATTCTAGACTTCCATACAATTTTTTGAATCCAGGTATTGCCTAGGTCACATCACACACACATTAAATTGAAACAAAGTTTCACTGTGTGATTGTCTCACAATAGCTAGCTATCACTAATAATGTTTATAAATGTTCTTATTTGATTTTTTTTTAATCCCTAAGTAAAGTGAGTGTTCACAAATTTGTTTTTGATTGCCACAGGCTCAGACTCATGCACATGGCTGCTTACATCTGGTCGGTATAAGGGTGATCATGAGTGGCAACCATACGGCTGTATGTTACACAGATACTCGAAAACGTAAGTTATGGTCCATGAAACATCATATTTAATTATGTTATAAAATTGTCTGGAAACTCAGAAGAATGTATGATAAGTCTATTGAGGTGCCATGGGCCATGGGTGATGCGAAATAGATTCCCGGGGCCCTGTAACAAAGGCAAAGTAGGAACAAGAGAGCTTTTAGTCAGTAAAAGTCTGACACTATCTCCTGCTCCACCCAGGGCCAGAGTTGTCATTTTTCCCACCTAAAAAAAGGGAACACTGTATGGTCAGCATCATCAACTGGTTACCCCACCCTTTCTTAAGTATTTTAATGTATATGTACTCAATTGATACAGCTGTCTGTACTACAAAACTGTCAATAAAATTTTACTAAAAGAAAAAAAAACAACACATAAGTACCATGCATATTTTGTCATTTTAGTTACATATTAAACCTTTCAATCGTTATAATTACAGACACAATTGAAAGACAATAGGTGCGCGAACGCCGGCGTTCGCTTGGGGTTTAATGAATTAAACACGTACTCGAAATAGTAGAGATATTGCTACTTTTTTTACTTGAACTGTTTTAGAACTCAAAAATTGATAGCGTTTATTTTCTTTTGTTTTTACAACAAACCTATGTCCAACAGTGGACGTCTTTCGGCTGAAATGATGATAATACAACATTAAAACAATCATACCAATTTTTGTTTTTACATCTTTAACCTTTCAATCGTGTAAATTAGAGACACAATAGGAAGACAAAGGGTGCGCGAACACCGGCATTTGCTTGGGGTTTAATGAATTAAATTATCAAAATGACAGTCTAGAATTATCTAATGGGATTAGAACTGTTCTGTGCCATAGTTTAGGTCAAGGTTACAAATTTCAGTATTTAAGTAATTATTGATTTAAGCCTTAATTCATTAAACCCCAAGCGAACGCCAACATTCACTCTCTCATTGTCTTTCAATTATGTCTCTAAATATGGTATTCAAAAGGTTAAATATTGATCAAACTCGGTCAAATTGTCCAAAAACATGTATCTGAGGTTTAGAAACAAGAATGTATGATGGTGCCAGAATGGTCAAATTTTGTTGTATAATAATAAATTGTAAACAGCATCAGATAAGAAACTATTTTTGTATTATCCTGTTAAGCTAATCAGTAATCATAGTAAATACAGACCTACTTGAAATTTTTAAAAGCTATGTATTTTCCTTTATTTTTATTATGGACTAGCTGTGCCTGCGACTTCGTTCACATGGACTACAGGATTCTGAATATATTTTTGGAAAAATAAAAGTAGCCTATGTTACTCCTTATTACATCAGCTACCTGCCAAAAAAAGTCGCGTCAAAGCGGTCTAGCTATTTCAGAGATTAGCCCGGACAAACAGACAGACAGACAAATGTTGTAAAAAATGTTATTTTGGTGTATGTACGCTATATATATTCATATGCATGTAGTAAAGAGCAGTTATTTCAATATTAGTGTAGACTAGCTTTTGCCCGCGCGGTTTCGCTCCCGCTCTTCCCTACTTCAGCCTACTATACCCTACTCTACCCTACTATACCCTACTCTACCCTACTATACCCTACCCTACTCTACTTTACTCTACCCTACTCTACCCTACTCTACCCTACTCTACCCTACTCTACCCTACTCTACCCTACTCTACCCTACCCTACTCTGCTCTACCCTACTCTACCCTACTCTACTCTAATAAACCTTACGGAGCCCGAGACCAACGAATGCAAAACCGTGGATATCGGTTCGTGCGTTCTGGAGTTATAGCGTCAGGAACATTGAATTATAAAAAAGGAAAACCCGACTTATTTTTATATAGTCTATATATATAGTCTATATATTTTTATATATACCTCTATCTCACCTGTGATGGTAAGCGATGATGTGGCTGATGATAGAGCATGCCTGCCTAGAAGCAACCTATTCAGTTTTGGCTTAAAGACCCTAGGTAACACAGGACATCAGGAAACACAGACTCCGGTAGGGAATTCCACTCCTAGCTGTAAGCATAATGAAAGCTTCGTACGTACGGGTGGGGTATGAACGGATGGCGCAATGCCATACGTCTTGTGTTCCGATGATGGAACGGACTTTGACGGACATCATTTGAACAAGACGGAGCTATAATTTAGCATAATCAGTCTTATAAAGTTTCCACTGCTGGAACTCAGGCCTCCTTTCCAGGAGAGGGAATTGGCCATGATCCATCATGCGGACCCAGTGCGGGTTATTGGATGACTCATGTCTTTAAAGTTTTGGTTCTAGGACATGTGACAAACGGCACAAGTCACTGTAGGGTTTGACCTGTCTGGGTTTGAACTCACGACCTACGACTCGTAAGTCGTGATTATTACCACCACAGAATAGATGAAAGAGGTTAGAATGATGTGGGCGGGGCAGGCGTGTCACAAAATAGGGCAATGCTCATAGTTCAACTACCAATAGCAAACTTGCGATCTAAGTGTGTATAGTCTGTTAGTTGCGTAATGCGCGTTCGTACTGGTTTATTGCCTGTAGTGGAGTTAAAGGGTGGGAGACAAGCAGCGACACTCGTTGTAGTACAAATCGGAAAGTATTTCCTTTCTAACCTCTTTCTACATTTCTGTGGCTACCACCACTGCTCCTATGAATAATAATATCTTGGTGAATGATGATTAATTCCAAATACTCGTAGATTTACTGTGAATCAATCCTCTATCTAGCACTTTCCATATGTAATTTGACTTCTTGTTTTGAATTAAAGATAAGAATTGTTAGTCATGAGAAAAACAAAATCGGTCATTCACTGTTTATATAATCATAATAAAAATATTGCTTAGCTTGGAAATCATAATTGCTAATCCAAAATGACTGGTTTTGATATTATTGTTGTGCATAACAATTGTATCTGATTCTTAATAATTACCTCTTTATTTTTTACTAGCTTTTGCCCGCGTCTTCGCCCATGTACCTATTTAAAATTTAGCCTATGTAGGTCTTACAAACATTTTTTTACATGCGGGAATCGAACACGCGACCCACAGCACAGCAGCCATTCGTTTAACCACTTCGCACTCAATTATAAGAAAAAAAAAACATATGGACAAATGCAGAAGAAGTGTATGTCTTATTACTGCAGTGGTCTTAATTTTGTTAATTACATTTAATTGGTGATCCTGGGGTCAAATAATTAATGCTGTTAGGAAGGCAGTGACCAGAGGCGTAGCGTGGATTAATTTAAACGGGGGCGAAGGCACATCGGCCAGGTCTTTTTGTTTCACAAATTTGAAAACGTGACAGCGCCTGTCGCAACCCAGTGTTCGATCACATCGTCGCTTACCATCAGGTGGTCAAACGCGAGCCTATCAACTATAAAAAAATCCTCGTTCCTAAAGAGCTCTCGCTTTTGCAAGGCTCTTTTGGGCGAGGCCGTGAGCGTGCGGCCTCTTTGCCAACGCCTAACTACGCACTGCCCGAAGGCACAATAAAAATAATAATAATAAAAAGAGGGGCGACATATGGAAAGTAATATATGAACTGGCGGTGGCAGTGAATACTGTTGAGTCAGAGGTAACGATTCCGAATTACGAGTTGTATGTCGTGGGTTCAAGCCTAGGTAAGAGCTATACTGTGTGTAATTTATCTCATCACCTCTAATCTTAAAACGGTGAAGGAAAACATTGTGAGGCATGTCGTAGAACAAAATAAAAATCGGAGCCAAGCGACATCCATCAACTCGCACTGGGTTGTCGTTTGGTGGATTACGGTGACTCTTAGAGCCTAAGCGGGGAACCTTATATGATGTTGAGATGGATTAAAGATTGTTTTTTTCGACTTACTTCATGGTTCTAGTGAGAACTTCAATTTGTACCAAACTCAAGGACGTAAAGGACAACTGAGGAGATGAACCCCTGTGTTTCTTCAGTTGTCCTTTACGTCCTTGAGGTTTTACTCAGCACAGGTCTGACATTCTCTTTCACTCTTTTTTAATATTTTCTAATTATTTTAGTAGGTGAGACCTTTGAGTGGGAATAGACACAACAGATTTTTAATTTTTAATACGAATTCATAAAGCTACGGTTCTGTAATGTCGACCACATACCGAAAAACGCAGCGTTGGGAGGCATTCCTCCGACAAGGTGGACCGATGACCTGGTGAGGGTCGATGGATGCAAGACGCACAGGACCGATCATTACGGCGACACTTGAGGAGGTTTTCCAACATTGGACGTCTTTCGGTTGAAATGATGTTGTTGATGATGAATTCGTATCTTGCAGAGACGCCCGGCGATGTCTGCGGTACCTCGCGTTCTGGGGCAAATACAACAGTTTTGCCTTCATCGGCGACTCCAGGCTCGAACAGCTCTATGAATATTTTATAGGTGAGTGTAACACGTAAGTATGGCCACACGGACGCCTGCCTACTTCTGGTACCTATTCGAGAAATCTGACGTGAAATGTGTTGAAAATAGGCTACTACTGAAAGGCTTAGCCGAAAAACGTCTCTTTCGCAAAACGTCTACTGGTCGTAAAATGTCACTTTCGCAGAATCACTTTTTCTCAAAGGCTTAGTCGTAAAACTTCGCTTTCGCAAAACGTCTTTCGCGAGCCTATCAATAATAAAAAAAAAAAAAAAAAAAAAAAAAAAACGTCTTCTGTAGCTTGATTCACGTAAAATCAAACAAGCCAAATATCGTTGAAGTTTTATAGTCGTTCGATCGAAGTCCTATCCAAAAGCGGTATTCACGATCTATCGACTTATTTCCAGTTACATTAATTACAGGATAATGTAAAACAGAATTTTTCATAAAACGACGAATTTCAAACGACTTTAAAATTGGTGTCGTTCAAACTCGATTGATGGATGTGAATACGGAAATGGTCTAAACGACTAAATCGCTTCGATATCGTTACGGTTTTCATTACGTGAATCGGGCTACTGGTTGTAAAAGTCGCTATCGCCGAATGTCGCTTTCGAAGAATGACTCTTTCTCAAAGTCTTAGTCGCAAGATGGCTCTTTCGCAGAACGCCTACCGGCCGGATTTTTTTTTCTTTTAATGTCGCTTTCGCAGAATGACTATTTCTCGAAAAGGTTTTTTTTTTGTTTTGAGGTGTGATCATCAAGCCACTTCTCAGTGTAGTGAGACCATACCGTTTCATACCGCATTGACAATCTCATAAATAGACGATTGATTATAATATAATATTTTAATCTCTTATTTACATGTGTCGCTATCTTTCGAGTTATCGAAATTATTATGATTAACCTGTGTAATCTTCCAACAAAACAACTACTGAAATATTTTTAACGAAAATCCCTATAACTTCCAAATCAGGCAGGGGGTGGAATATATGGACTACTGCTGATGCTAGAAGCTTTACTAGGGTGAAGTTAGATAACTGTCCCAACGGATAATAAGTATCTTAAGTATTTCCAAGACATCGTCTACCTGTGTACCAAACATCCAAATTCTTTCAGTCGTTTGAGCGTGAACATAAACAAATTATAATGTCAAGGTAGCCATGCATGCTAGGTATACCACCGTATAGGCAAACCTGTGAGGGATACTCTAGCGTGTACCTTTAGTGTGATAACGTCATAAAGCCAGTATAGTTCCAATGTTGGGCTACGGGGTTGTTCGAAAGCTTTAATACAGCCCCGGAAGGCAAAGGGCAATTGGAGGGCAAGGTGTCACTGTTGGCCCACGCCTGATGTCTATGCCAGAACATAAACCCACTGAATGTTATAGGATCTATGTTTGTTTGTATTATCTTAACCTATCAGAAATCATTATGTCACATATCGCGCCGTATTAATTAGACAATAAAAATCAAACCACAATTCGCTTTTACTCATTAAGTCTCTCACTTCCTCTTGCTCCTTCCAGAGCGAGTGAATATTGAAAATGATTTGATGATTTCCAACCTCTCAGTAACTTTGACACTTCCTCTCGCTCTGGATGGAGCAGAATATTGAAAATGATTTGATGATTCCAAAAAAAAAAAGAAATGGCCGCATACCCAGGGCTGCCTTTAAGAAATTTTAGATGTAACACTGCGAAACCCTGAAAAGAGCCTTGTGTTCATCTACAACTGCATCAGCTACTGGACGGATATCTGATATAATCATTTCCTTACACCTCTACTACAAGGCACATTGTTGTCCCCAGGTGTGGTCCGAACACGTTTCGACATGGACTCGTCGTACTCCACAGTGGACCATCGCATGCCCAACTACACGTACGTTGACAACAAGCTGCGGCTGTCCGTCACGTTTATATACAGCGACGATGTGTCCAAGACCATGGTGGACCAGTTCAGGACCTGGTGAGTGGGGAAATAAAATAAAAGCTTAGGAATAAAGCATCATCATCATCTTTCATCATCATTATCATCATCGTCATCATGTTCATCATCATCATGATCATCTTTCATCATCATCATCATCTTTCATCATCATCATCATCTTTCATCATCATCATCATCATCATCATCATCATCATCATCTTTCATCATCATCATCATCATCATCATCTTTCATCATCTTTCATCATCATCATCATCATGTTCATCATCATCATGATCATCATGTTCATCATCATCATGATCATCATGTTCATCATCATCATGATCATCTTTCATCATCATCATCATCTTTCATCATCATCATCATCTTCATCATCTTTCATCATCATCATGTTCATCATCATCATCATCATCATCATCATCATCATCTTTCATCATCTTTCATCATCATCATCATCATCATCATCATCATGTTCATCATCATCATGATCATCATGTTCATCATCATCATGATCATCTTTCATCATCATCATCATCTTTCATCATCATCATCATCATCATCATCATCATCATCATCTTTCATCATCATCATCATCTTCATCATCTTTCATCATCATCATGTTCATCATCATCATCATCATCGTCATCATCATCATCATCATCATCATCATCTTCATCATCTTTCATCATCATCATCATCATCATCATCATCATCTTTCATCATCATCATCATCTTCATCATCTTTCATCATCATCATGTTCATCATCATCATCATCATCGTCATCATCATAATCACCATCTTCATCATCATCGTCATCATCATCATCATCATCATCATCATCTTTCATCATCATCATCATCATCATCTTTCATCATCTTTCATCATCATCATCATCATGTTCATCATCATCATGATCATCATGTTCATCATCATCATGATCATCATGTTCATCATCATCATGATCATCATCATCATGATCATCTTTCATCATCATCATCATCATCATCATCTTTCATCATCATCATCATCATCATCATCTTTCATCATCTTTCATCATCATCATCATCATGTTCATCATCATCATGATCATCATGTTCATCATCATCATGATCATCATGTTCATCATCATCATGATCATCATGTTCATCATCATCATGATCATCTTTCATCATCATCATCATCTTTCATCATCATCATCATCTTCATCATCTTTCATCATCATCATGTTCATCATCATCATCATCATCATCATCATCATCATCATCATCATCATCATCTTTCATCATCATCATCATCATCATCATCTTTCATCATCTTTCATCATCATCATCATCATGTTCATCATCATCATGATCATCATGTTCATCATCATCATGATCATCATGTTCATCATCATCATGATCATCATGTTCATCATCATCATGATCATCTTTCATCATCATCATCATCTTTCATCATCATCATCATCTTCATCATCTTTCATCATCATCATGTTCATCATCATCATCATCATCATCATCATCATCATCATCATCTTTCATCATCTTTCATCATCATCATCATCATCATCATCATCATGTTCATCATCATCATGATCATCATGTTCATCATCATCATGATCATCTTTCATCATCATCATCATCTTTCATCATCATCATCATCATCATCATCATCATCATCATCTTTCATCATCATCATCATCTTCATCATCTTTCATCATCATCATGTTCATCATCATCATCATCATCGTCATCATCATCATCATCATCATCATCATCTTCATCATCTTTCATCATCATCATCATCATCATCATCATCATCTTTCATCATCATCATCATCTTCATCATCTTTCATCATCATCATGTTCATCATCATCATCATCATCGTCATCATCATAATCACCATCTTCATCATCATCGTCATCATCATCATCATCATCATCATCATCTTTCATCATCATCATCATCATCATCATCATCATCTTTCATCATCATCATCATCATCATCATCATCATCATCATCATCTTTCATCATCATCATCATCATCATCATCATCATCATCATCATCTTTCATCATCATCATCATCTTCATCATCTTTCATCATCATCATGATCATCTTTCATCATCATCATCATCTTTCATCATCATCATCATCTTTCATCATCATCATCATCATCATCATCATCTTTCATCATCATCATCATCTTCATCATCTTTCATCATCATCATGATCATCTTTCATCATCATCATCATCTTTCATCATCATCATCATCATCTTTCATCATCATCATCATCGTCATCATCATAATCACCATCTTCATCATCATCGTCATCATCATCGTCATGTCGTCTTTGAATATCAGAGTTTTTGCTTTGTTGTGACGTTTAAATGCCGTCTGAATTCTAGTGCCTAAGTAAGCGAGATGGAGTAATACATGACCGATAGTACCATCCCTCTTTAGATTCGGGCTGAAATCCTGATGGCTTCATAATATTGTCCAGTAAAGATGATTAAAACAAGTGATTTAAAACACATGTTTAAAACAGTGTTTAAAACCGTTTGAATTTAAACCGTGTTTTTTATTATTTGTTTAAAAACACAGATTAAAACAAGTTTGAAACATTGTATAAAACAATAAAAAAAAACAATGTTTAAAAAAAAATTTCATGGTGAATATAAATAGGTATAAACTGAAAATAAATTTATATTTAGGAGACTAAATAGCTTGACATATACCCAGTTAAGTCTATGCTATTGCTGTTATATTTTTGAACTTGTATTAGCATTGTAACTAAATAAAACATCATTTTGTGCTAAGTAATTTATTTGATCAAACAAACGAATGTTATAAACAAATCAATCAAAATGGTAATAATAAAAAACACGAGTTAAAGTCAAAATTATATCAGTCAGGTCAGAATAAGAGAATGTGACTATAGCAAGATCAAGATATCAATTAATTTTTCTTATAAACTTTGACATATATTCTTGTAAAGCGTTCAGTATTGAATAAAGATAGGCGACATAAAATAAATGTTTAACAATTGATAGTTTTTGTAAATATTTAATTTAGTTTAGCGAATTTGAAAAGATCTAGTTTAGAAATGTAAAATTAAAGGTCAAATTAATTGAAATTGTGCCCATATATAAAAAAAAAAGAACACTTGTTTAAAACAATATGAACTGTTTGTTTTATAAAATTAAAAAAAAAAAACTTTTTTTTTCCAATCCTGGTAAAGGCTCCAAAACTATTTACAAGTTGTTTTACTACCAATTTCTGTGATATTTGCATTTCTATTTAATAACATATCTGTGGCCCTAGTGAAAAGGGGTCTAAGTCCAATTTTGTCGAAAATGAGTTAAGTATACCAAAATGATCAGAAAAAAATGCTCTATCGTTTGGTGAAAAGAGATCTAAGCTAGCCTTAAAAATAAGGAAGTTACTTTGTGCAAGAGGATTCAACTGACACCAAAAAAACCACGCAAGTTGGTTTCAAGTCCATTTATATTGTTTTAAACGGAAAAATAAAAACTTTCTTTTGTGTTTTTTAATCTAAATTAACATAAATCAACCACATTTCAATTTGGTTGGTGTTTATCGATACAACAACACTTAGTCCATAAAAATGGTTTAAGTTAGAAAGGATATTATTAGACTTATATCCGTTTTCACCGAAATAAAGAGAAAAAATATTTCTTTCCATTATGTAATTAGTTATTAAAAATAATTTCAAATGCGTATCCCTTTTCACGTGCATGAATTAATATTTAACATAGGGGAGAACGGGTCTAACTTATTTTATACCCTTATGGAATTCATTTTGTGATTGGTATAAGTCACTATCTTAAAAACTATTAACCTTACATAAAAAATAACCCAATAATAGTAAAGAGCATAAATTGTTTACCTATAAAAAACATCACATGTATTTCATTTGGTAGCGGTTTGAATGACACACGAGGTCAAACACGAATTTGAAGCACGCAGAGTGTTTTTTACGTCTCCTGTAAAGTTGCATTTTTGGACTTAGATCCTTTTTCACTAGGGCCACAGATATTAGCTTCGTTAATTTCTTTGTATAATTATACCAAAATCAAGTGTGAGCGCTAGTCATTGCAAATTTGCAATGACTAGCGCTCACACTAAAGTCTAATTAGACTTTATCTCAGTGATATGATTCTCATAAAAGTCTGAACGCGTTGTAATCCTCGGCGGTATTAACCATACCATATCCCTCGACTTTGACATTCGGGCCTGTAAATATCGAACCCAAATAGTAGACATTCTCAAGTAAACTGAACTGAACTGAACTGAACATGCGCTCTAAACTTTATAACCCTTAACATAGAGCTTAATTTCCAACAGGCAGCGATCAGACCAACCCCCCTCCGTCATAGTGGCATCCACCGGTCTCCAGCTACTCAAAACTCGGAACACAACTGATTTAGTGCTTGAAGAATACAAAAGGAACCTTACGCACTTGGTACAAGCCATAGATTCCCTTGCAGCTAGGAACACACAAGTACTATGGAAACTGATTGAATCGGTTGATGCTACTAAGTTGAAAAATGAAAATAAAAGAATCACTAACAGTGATATTGATTCGTATAATAAAGCTGCTATTGAGGTAAGGATAATTTGCTTCTAGACTCTTCTATTTGTATTTGTCCATTACATTTTTAGGTGTTTGTGTGTGTACATAAATGAATAAATAAATAGATATAATCAACAATCAATCAATCAATATCTTACTATGTGGCTGAACATATTATTTAGGATATCGCAAATATTTCATTAACTTTAGCAGAAAAACGTCAGAAATAATGTCTTGACTTTTTCATAACAATATTTTTTAAGACTAGAACATTACACATTGGGATATCCATAAAATATATACTTATTTTAATTTTACATTGAATTCGGGAAGGCCGGAACAATCGTTGCAACTTTTTCTTTGCATTGTGACAGGATTTTGAATTTATGTTTCCTAAAATAAAAGTTATTATGTTACTGCTATGTTACTCCTTATTACATAGCTACCTGCCAAAAAAAGTCCCGTCAAAATCGGTTCAGCAATTTCAGAGATTAGCCCGGACAAACAGACAGACAGACAGACAAAAATTGTAAAAAAAAATATTTTGGTATATGTACCGTATAAGTATATATTCATGTGCATGTAGTAAAAAGCAGTTATTTCAATATTACAAACAGACACTCCAATTTTGTTTATATGTATCTAGATATGTACTACGTGAACTAGGAAGGAACCCACTCAAATATACACACGAAACATCCGATCCGATCTTAAAAATGGGGGACAATTTCGCGTGTATATTTAGAAAATCATCTTTTTTACAGATCTTAACCCACAGCGCAGCAAAAATCTGGAACTCGGCGCGCCTCGTGGCCGAGGACGGGTCGGGCGAGGTGTCGCTGAGCGCGACGGCGCTGCGGCACCTGGCGCAGCTGCTGCTGAACATGTTCTGCAACGACCACATGAACTTCAACGACGGCTCGTGCTGCGCGCAGCCCGAGCCCTACACGCAGCTGCAGATACTCACGTTCGCGCTGTTTCTGCTATGGTGAGATTTTTATAAATAGTTTATTTTAAAAATAAGCTCTATGAACCGGTTGTGAAGTATTTTTGCCATTTAACCATTATGCAAAAAGTTCTGATTGCTTATCATGTTATAGTTGCGACGGTTGCGTGACATGTTTTGAAATTGTTATTCAATATGTTCTGAAGCAGTGGTTTAACATGTTTTAAAATTGCTACTGAATATGTTATATAATGGTGGTTCAATACGTTCTGGTATTATCTTTCGATATGTTTTAATATGTTCTGCAACATGCTCAACGTGATCTGACGGTACCATATTCAATAAAAGAAGTAGTCTAGTCTCTGACATAGAGTTACACAAGATTACCTTTTACCTAATAAGTAAAGTGCGACATAACATGTCGGATCGCAGTAAGAAACTTTTCCAATTTAGTTTCGGTTTCGGCCGTCAAAACTGAAACTAAACTGAAACCCAATGTTTTGTTGAAATTAGGCCGAAACCGAAATGGAAAGTTGGGTCGGGTACTTGCATAAACGTATTCTGTTGTCTGTAGCGCAGTAGTATGGGTGGCGCGGGGCCTGTGGGCGTGGGCGGGCGCTATGCGGCGGGCGCTGCGCGGGTACGCGGCCGTGCCGCTGCGCGCGCCGCCGCCACAGCCCGCGTCGGCGCTGGCGGCGCTGGCGCGCCTGGGCCTCATCATGTCCTACTTCTACCTGTGCGACAGAACCAACTTCTTCATGAAGGAGAATAAGTACTATTCCGAGTGGAGCTTCTGGCTGCCGGTCGGATACGTGTTCGCGCTTGGTCTGTTCTTTACGGACGAGTCGAGATCTAATACGTAAGTTTCTTTCATATTACTTATATTTTTTACAATTCCATTTTTATTTGTAAAATTCTAAGCCTTTTCAATCAGCTCAGATTCATTCAATTTAATAATCGTACAATTTTCACCACCTCTCCCTTAAATTGCCTTTCCGCTATCCTTAAAACTAGAAAGCTAAAAAAGACATCAAAGATGGGCCTTTATTCAAAAGAAATAAACACCAATGTGATACTCGTATACCTTTTAAGAAAGCATATTTATTACACCACTCAATCCATTGATATACAAAAAACCCTTTTTTATAATTTGTTTTTTGGGTTTTTATAATTCAATGACTCAATCTTATGTAAATATGAACAATTCAAGCCTTGTTTTTATAAAAAGCTAAAAAATGTTTCAATAAAAACAAAACACACTTTATTTAAACAAACCTTTTGGAACGAAGTTATCGCGCGTTGTGAAAGGGGGCTAGACGGAAAAAAATTTCACGAAAAGTGGTAACGACACTTTTTGCACTTTTGACGTGACAACGTCTTATAAATTGGTTTGCCGGGTGACACTTCAAGAAACTGCGTTACGCTCCGCTCACGTTATGCGCTCACAATGAGAGCGAGTGAGAGGCACGCGTCCCTTCCACTCGGGCATGGTTAGCCCGCCTAAGAGCGAGAGAGACAGACATAAAAAGTCGTTGTCACGTAAAACTTTCGCCCGTATACCGACTTTACAGGCAACCAATTTTTTTTTTTTATGTTTTTGGCTTGGAAAATCTTTATCTAATAATGGTAATTCAAGATGGCGGCTGCAATAAATTATCAACTTTTTCGATATGGGTGTCTTTTTCATGGTTTTTGAGGGTGTTGAAGCCGATAGTACTGTCAAAATATAATTCCAAGATGGCGGCTGCAATAAATTATCAACTTTTTCGATATGGGTGTCGTTTTCATGGGTTTCGAGGGTGTTGAAACCGATGGTACTGTCAAAATATAAATCCAAGATGGCGGCTGCAAGAAATTATCAAATTTTTCGTCATGGGTGTCGTTTTCATGGTTTTCGAGGGTGTTGAAACCGATAGTACTGTCAAAATGTAAACTAAGATGGCGGCTGCAATAAATTATCAACTTTTTCGATATGGGTGTCGTTTTCATGGTTTTCGAGAGTGTTGAAACCGATGGTACTATCAAAACATAAATCCAAGATGGCGGCTGCAATAAATTACCAAGTTTTCCGTCATGGGTGTCGTTTTCATGGTTTTCGAGGGTGTTGAAACCGATTTTATGTCAAAATGTAAATCCAAGATGGCGGCTGCAATAAATTATCAACTTTTTCGATATAGGTGTCTTTTTCATGGTTTTCGAGGTTGCTGAATCCGATAATGCTATCAAAATGTAATTCTCTCAATTTTTTCTCGAAGTTCCTTATCGCGCGTTAGCGTCGCGGGCTAGACGGAAAAAATTCTCACGAAAAGTTGTAACGACACTTTTTGCTATAGTAAGCTATTGTAAGCCGTGTGGCGTGCGCATGTTTCTCTGTCTGTCTCTCTCTCTCTTATAAATATATATGAACATCGTTCCATCCGGGTGTCCCTTGACACCTCTCAGTTTTTTTTTTACTGTCCGTTCAATCGATTTTGGCTTCTATTCCGTAAGCATAAAGAAGACATTAAAAGTAAAAAAAAATATTACCATACCAACTGTTTACTATTTATTGCTGCCACCATCCAGCCGCAATAAAAGTCAAAACCGATTGAAGGGAAAAAAGGTTTGGTTTAAATGTCCAGTCTTATTTCAAACTAGTGGTGCCCGTGACTTGGTTCGCGTGGACTACAGGATTTTGAATTTATTTTTTCTAAAATAAAAGTAACCTGTGTTACTCCTTATTACGTCAACTACCTGCCAAAAAAAGTCCCGTCAAAATCGGTCCAGCCATTTCAGAGATTAGCCTGGATAAACAGATAGACAAATATTGTAAAAAATGTTATTTTGGTGTATGTACCGTACTGACGCGCTTCTTTGGCCGCCTGAAGAAGGTATTAAACAGCCTTCTGTCAGGTGGTAATAAGGTGCGCGCCTTCAACGGTTGGGTCATGCCGGTCTTAATGTACTTTTTCGGCATACTCAAATGGACTCCGACCGAGCTAGACGCTCTGGATAGGCGGGTCCGTACACTGCTGACCGCAAATCGGATGCATCACCCACGATCGTCGGTTATGAGACTGTAGATCCCGCGGAAGTGTGGAGGTCGAGGTTTTCTAAACGCGAAGACCCTACACAACCGCGAGGTGTGCAGCCTCAGAGAATACTTTCAAAAAACCGATGTGGGTATGCACCGAGATGTGGTCGCAGTGGATAAAGGACTGAAGACAGGAAACTGAAGGTTTTGTCTGTGCAATTATGGACGAAGTCATCTTGACGAATAACTACCGGAGATATATTATGAAGGATGGGACGGTGGACGTGTGTCGGGCATGCCATCGACCTGGAGAGTCCATTAGACATATTATCTCTGGTTGTTCTCGTCTGGCTAACGGCGAGTACTTGCACAGACACAACCAAGTGGCCAGGATTATTCACTAGCAACTTGCTTTGAAATACAAACTTATGGAATCAGAGGTACCGTATTACAGGTATGTGCCCGACCCAGTTCTCGAAAATGACCATGTCACGTTGTACTGGGATCGGTCTATCATTACTGATCGGACTATTATAGCCAATAAGCCGGATATAGTAGTGATAGACCGATTAGCGCGCCGCGCAATGTTAGTCGATGTCACCATCCCACATGACGAGAATCTCGTGAAAGCTGAGAAAGAGAAAAAAATCAAATATCTCGACTTAGCACACGAGGTTGTCGACTTGTGGAATGTGGACTCGGCTGTCATTGTGCCGATTGTCGTGAGCGTCAATAGCCTTATAGCCAAAAGCTTCGACGAGCATCTGTCGAAGCTTGGACCCTGCTCCCGACACCGGTGGATAAGTATATTTTTATATTTTTAAATGTTTTTTTTTCTTTTGTATAATTTCGTTAATAAATATTTAAAAATGTAATTTTATATGTAAAAAAATTGAATAAAGAGAATAATAATAATATTGCACAACTGTCACCCAACACCGTCTAGTCCCAAGCTAAGCAGAGCTTGTGTTTTGGGTACTAGACAACTGATAAACATACTTATATATTTCTAAATACATACATATTATAGATAAATACACCCACCATATTACAAACAGACACTCCAATTTTATTTAAATGAAACAAAGAGTATAGTCCCGCAAACTTCCGTTGAAACCCGACGACCGGACGGTTGTTATATCTGGTGGGCAACTGCCCGGCAAATGATCTTGGACTGTTCTATATGTCAAGCAGAGAACTTTAATTGCGAGATACAAGATTAGTTCTTATGTGACGCCATAGATGTCGCTATGGAGTATACAATTTTTTTTTTTAAATCTTATTTCAGAGTCCTGCATCGAGAACAAACAGACGAATGGAAAGGCTGGATGCAGCTGGTGATCCTCGTGTACCAGGTCACCGGCGCCAGCAAGATCCTGCCCATCTACATGCTGGTGCGGGCGCTGGTCTCCGCGTACCTGTTCCTCACCGGCTACGGCCACTTCTACTACACCTGGAAGACGGGCGACACCAGCCTGGTCAGATACTTCCGGGTCATATTCAGGCTGAACTTCCTGACTGTGGTGCTGTGTCTGACGATGAATAGGCCGTATCAGTTCTACAGTTTTATTCCGTTGGTGTCGTTTTGGTATACTTTGGTGAGTATTTTTAACTTCATTCGCATTTTTACTTATCTTCTTCTTCTTAGCGTGTTGATGGCAATAGTAGTTTATGTGACCAGGGGACAAAGCAATGTCTTTAAGTCGCGGGCGGCATGTTGAATTCCGACTGAAACGAAGGGTCGTGAATTTATAAAATTAATTAGCTGTGCCCCGCGGTTTCACCCGCGTTTTTCTCGTTTCCGTGAAAATACCGAAATAAAATATTGCCTATAATTGCCTCCCTAAATAAATGGACTATTTAATATTTAAACAGTTTTCATATCAGATCAGTATTTCCCAAAATTACCGCGTTCATAAATGTATTTATTATACTCTTCAAAGATCTTATACTTACAATCATCAACAAATATATTTCGAAAAAGATTATTACAGGATTTTATGTTGATAAAAAACTCCATGGCCCATAACTCATTAATAGGTACCAACTCTTAACATCTTACACACGTGATAACTTTTAAACGAAATATCCGATTGAGATGAAACAAAAAGTATTTTACTTCTACATAAATACTCTTGATAACATAATGCTTAATTTCGATAAAGATTATTATTACGATACATATTTAACGTAGTTTTTTTTCTTCAGACGATTTAATCATTATTTTGAACACAAAATCGGTTATTGTGATTAAACCATGACAGCTAGATATATGTTCTCGCGGACTTTTTTGTAGGTCTTAATGGGATCTACAAACCCGTAGTACATCATTTTGTTCTATTGTCAATAGTTTTTGCAGCGCACGTAAAAATAGGTTTTCGATTTTACACCTTGTGTTACAAAATAGCAATTTTATTACGGATCCCTAATTTTGAAAAAAATAAAACATAGCCTATAGCCTTCCTCGATAAATGGACTACCCAACACTGAAAGAATCATTCAAATCGGATCAGCAGTTCCAGAGATTAGCGCGTTCAAACAAACAAACAAACAAACAAACAAACTCTGCAGCTTTATAATATTAGTATAGATTTATAAAGTTAATAAAGAAACCTGAGTGAAGTGAGGAATTCAAGCCGCCCAAGACAAAGACAGCTTTATCTCCGTGTTGCATACTCTACTTTTTACATCATCTGTGAGATAATTAAAAGACAATTTGGTCGACCAAATCATATATTAGAGATATAAAAGTATTATTTTTACATGTTCATCAAACACAAAATTCACTACTCCAAGATTCTGTAGTTTCAATTTTCTGTATCGCTTCCGTCAGGAAGCACGATTTATTCTATTTTCTTTTTTTTTGTTAGTGGCCAGTTTGAATTTCGATTATTATGTCAACTTGTTCGATGCACGTACATTTAACACACAATGTTGACGATTTTTGATGTTCCAAATTAAAATCTCATTATTCTCTAGGGATCGGCCATACTGCATTATCTCCCTAGGGATAGAATGACTTGCTTTAAGTGAGGTTTGTATGACGTATAAAACGACATTATCGAGCAGGTGGTGTAAAAAACTAATTACATTTCATGCCTGGTTCAGTATTCGGCCACAGCTATGCCGTCCATTGATGCTGTCCTGAACAGGTTACAGGGCACGATATGCAGGATGGAAGGTGGTACAAATTTAAACTTAAAACTTGCTTCTCAGTTAGACAAAGATTAAAAAAAAAGTGCAAGTCGGATTCGCGCACTGAGGGTTCTGTACAATGTTACCTTAATTATTATTATTATTTATTTATTCAGACATCAATATTGGTCCATTCATTACAAGAAAAATTTTAGTACGATCTTGAAAATCTATATAACTAATAACTAAAAGCGACTTAGTCTTCTGGGTAAGGTTCCACACCAGAGGGCTGTCAAACTTACTAGCTATCATTTTTATTAGAATGCTGTTGCTGCTGCCACGCGATTCAGCGAACATGGCGGAAGCACTGCAGAAGCATGGTTGACGCAATAACACCCTGTAGGCATTGTTAAACTGGATGCGCAAAGCAATGGAATAATTATTTACTCCGTAATGAGAGTCTCGAAGACTATTTCTAATCGCAAAAAAAGATTTTGTGACATCAATAAATTTACTGTTTTCAGATTTATTTATATACATGTGTTATAAGACCTTGCTTTATGCCAACTTTCAGCGTTTTGGATCAACGGGAAGTATCCATGAATTTTGATTGCGACATAAACGGCCGTTTTTGTATTGTCACCTAAGAAGAAGAAGACCTAGAGTATATGGTTTTCATTTTTATTCTATATACCTCCGCGCGCTCCCGAGATAAAGGATCTTGATAGACAGACAGCCAGCCAACAAAGTGATCCTGTCAGGGTTCCGTTTTTTCTTTTTGCGGTACGGAACCCTAAAAAATATAACCAATGTTTTCTTTGTTGCAGATGTTCGCTATCTTCGCTCTCCCGCCGCACATAGCACCATCATCCAGCCACACGGTAGAATCCAAGCCATACCAGTACCTCTACATAGCTGTAAAGGTAAGTAACACCGGTCTATGTAGTTTCCAACTGTTAGATAAAATACACAAATTAAATCAACTTAAAATATTTGTCACTTTTCAACATTGTAATATACTGGCTACAAGCGAGCATCTCCGTCCCCAGCATCTCTATTTTGAGTGCCTCCGATTCGAGGGTCCCTGTTTCGAGTACCACTGCCTCGATCTATTTAGATCACCTTTGTTTTGAGCACGCTCGACTCGAGCATCTCTGTTTTGAAAACCTTTGTTTAGGGCACCGCCATCTCGAGCATCTTTGTTTTGAGCACCCCCGACTCGAGCATCTTTGTTTGGAGCAACTCCGTTTTGAACACCTCTATTTCGGGCACCTCCGTCTCGAGCTCTTTTGTTTCGGGCACCTATGTCTTGAGCACCTTTGTTACGGGCAACTCCGTCTGGAGCACCTCTGTTTCGGGTACCTCTGTTGGGAGCTCCTCTGTTTCGGGCACCTCTATTTCGGGCACCTCCGTTTCGAGCACCTCTGTTTCGGGCACCTCCATCTCGACCACTTCTGTTTTTGTACATGCAGTTAAGGAAAATATTATGTTACAAATATAATCTTTATATGCACGGTTTTTCCTTGACATCTTTATTTTATCTTGACGTAAATAAATATGAGATGCCGAATGGGGGGACGAATGACCCGCTGAGTGTCGCAGAAATCTGATGGTTGTGAGAAGCTTGAGACCGCTTGTTGTGACGACATTTGGAGGAGTCCTATGTCCAGCAGTAGATGTCTTTTGGCTGAAATGAAGACAATGATGAAATAAATACTTTTCATTTGTTTCTTTCTAGGTGATCGGCCTGCTAGTCATAGTGACGGTACTGTACATGAGCGAGGTGTTCTTCCAGAAGATCTTCGTCACTAGACCCTGGAAGGCGTTGTTTGTAAACTCCGATGATGACATCCATCAGTGGTGGTTACAGTGGAAGCAAGATCGGTAAGAGAAGTATTGAGTTTTTCGTTTTATGTTTCATATTAGCACGAGAATGTTTTCATATATACTTTAAGACCCCTAAACCATATTTTTAGGGTAACTACCGTCAAAATACGATTCAACGCGAGTGCGATTGCGAAGCGTACCTATGCGGATGCGGTTTAGGCAAATTCAACACGTTGAGGCGGCACTGTCCTATGTGCGCGTAAATTCGCCGCTTCAGACACAATAATTTAAAACGAGCAATCGCACAGCAAGTTTGCGTGAAGATATCAAACTTACTAAAAGTGTCCGCTTCGCTTCTCTGGTCGCCGAACCACACACACGTGACACAAAGTCAAAGTCAAATCATTTATTTGACTTTGAAGTGTCAAGAAATCAGTCAGAAAAATGATGCAATTGTACATTCCAAAACGTAGATCTCTATGGAGAAGAACGTGCAAGAAATCTCCATGGACGACAATTTCAAACGTAACAAAAATAATAATTAATAACATAGTGTTTCAAAAACATGTGGATGGGTGGAGAGGGAGAGGGAGGCCAAAGAAAAGATGAAGAGCGATATGATAGGCTCTTAATAAACTAGTGCGCCTCACCATCAACGATTGTATCACTGCTTACCATCAGGCGGGATCGTAGTCAAGTACTAGTTTATAACTGATAAAAAAATAAGAAAAGGAAATTAGTGATAGCATGACGAGTAACAGGGTAGAATGGAAGAATAAAACGAATTGCGCCGACCCCAAATAAGATGGGACAAGGGCAGGAAGCAGAAGAAGAAAATTTCAAAAATATACATAACATTTTGGCGCCTTAAATAATATGATGAAATATATTGCGAGTATTCTTTTTGCGTATTTAAGTATATTCGTTCGGTATCTGTCCGGACCAAGCCCAAGTCGTCGACGGCGCGCACTGTTCCCGCGCGCCTCAAGGAGTTGTCAGCAACAGCAGGGACCCAGCCGGGTCGAAGCCTACTGGGGCCAGGGTTATCCGAAAGGGCGCTCGAGCCCCGGTATGAAGGCTTGTAGGAACGGGGTGGGTCTTTTAGTCAGTAAGAGTCGGACACTATCTCCCGCTCCGTCAATGCATGATTTTTTCCCACTATAAAAAAAATTTCAAAACCGGCATTTTATTTTTGTCATCTTTACTATCGTCTGCTTGTTATTCACAAACACATTTTGTCCGCAGCTACTCCATGGCATACGGCATGATATTCGCGCTGGCGTACCTCTTGGCACAGCGCTACAACCTGCTCGACGACAACAACCACAGCAACCTCTTCACCCCCGGCATCTCCTTGAGCGCCACCCTCCTGGCCTTCATAGGCCTCGGCAGCTACGTCACCTTCACATTCTTCTGCACCAACACTTTTGACTGCAACGAAATTCATTCATACGTCGCCTTTTTACCTATAGTCAGCTATATTATATTAAGAAATGTATCAGGAGCGCTCAGAATGCGACATAGTTCTATGTTCGCCTGGTTTGGTACGATTACTCTGGAACTATTTGCCTCTCAGTCACACATATGGTTAGCTGCCGACACTCATGGTGTTCTAGTACTGATACCGAGTGCTCCTATACTAAATTTAATACTTACTTCATATATTTTCGTTTGTACAACGCATGAGATACACAAGTTAACGGGTATCATTCTACCGTATGCGGTGCCCGATGATTGGAAGTTGGTTCTGAGGAATTTCGGCATTTTTCTCGCAATTTTGGTGCCGATTGGAATACATGATGGTATGTTTTAGTGGTAGTTTTAAGGACTGTCTTTGGCTGTGTTTAATATGAGTGAGAACTGTTATTACTAAAGTAATGTGTTTATAAATAAGTGCTTTTAAAGTGAGCTCTCAGTGCTTTTGTGAACCAAAGTCATACTGTGCACGGGCGTGTCGCTTCATAGACGCGTATTCGTCATTATTTATTCGCGTGTCGCTGTCGCTTCACACAACAGTTAATAGTTAACTTACAGTTTCATACACTTACAGGCCTGTTAACAGGTCTGTTGGTCTAGTGGTTAGTGACCCTGACTGCTATGCCGAAGGTCTTGGGGTTGATTCCCACCCAGGGACACGCGACCAACAAATGTTTGTGTGATGAGCACGATCATTTGTTCTGTGTCTGGGTGTAATTTATCTATAATATGGATGTATTTAGAAATATATAAGTATGTTTATCAGTTGTCTAGTACCCATAACACAAGCTCTGCTTAGCTTAGGACTAGGCACTGTGTGATTGTCGTGGAATATTATTATTATAATATGTAAGCTTCACATAGGTGTACACCAACCGTACAATAACGAATACGCGTCTATGAAGCTACGCGTCCGTGGACAGTAAACCTAATCGGTATAATGCGACATTTGAGGGGTTAAACAATAGGAATGTTTTCTGTTCCTAAGGGAAGATGGAAAATATTGCAATATCACCCTTAATTATTTAAATTTTGTACTTGCACGATAATGCAAAAACATAGAAAATTTGTAATAAAAATATAAGCGTACCGTACGTATACGGTTTCATAAAAAACAATCTGTAAGTACATTTAGAAAGATTTTGTACAATTTAAAATAAGCCATAAATAATGATGTAAATATAGCTATTATATCATGTATTAATGTCTAGTCTGTAAACATAATAAGATCATGTGAATAAACGAAGAGATTGCGGATTTTCAATAAGACTGGAACTATGACGGTTTCTAATGAGATCATAATTATACATGTTCATAACTTGCATTAAACTATGCAAGTAACTTGCATTAAACTATGCAAGTAACTTGCATTAAACTATGCAAGTAACTTGCATTAAACTATGCAAGTAACTTGCATAAGCACGCCATTGTGATATTTACCAATTATGCGCTTTTATAACAGTAGGTGCAAGTTATAGAGATGTATATTTACGGCCATAGGCAAAAACGCTCATCAGAAAACCTTTGCACACTTATAAACAAAAAACAATATAAAAAACATAGCTTTATTTCCTCACTAGCTGTGCCTGCGATTTCGTTCGCGTGGACTACGAAATTATTTTTTCTAAAATAAAAGTAGCCTAAGTTACTCCTTAATACGTCCTGTAGCTTCCTGCCAATAAAAGTCCCGTCAAAATCGTCAAAAGAGATTAGCCGGAACAAACAAACAGACAGACAAAAATTGTAACAAATATTTTGGTGTTTGTACCGTATAGTAAAAAGCGGTTATTTAAATATTACAAACAGACAGTTTAATTTTATTTATATGTATAGATAATCATTGTCAATATACATAATTTTAGCCGAAAGACTTCCATCCTGAATATGAGTTTCCCACAAACGTACATCTTCTTGATTTTGATTTATAATCCGTTGATATAAGGATGGAATTAAAAGCAAAGTGGTTACAATACCAACTATTTATGCAGCCGCCATTTATCATGCTACCAACGCAATAAAAGTCAATATCGGTTAAAAGGACAGTAAAAAAGTTTTGTTCAAATATACAATATCATTGGAAATGGAGTATAGTGGTGCAAGGTTTTCTGGTCAGTGTAAGTTTGGTAAAGATAATGTAATGGTGATGACTGGAACAATTATTATAATAATTTTTGTATGTTGGTTAGTTCGTTAGGTTTAAGGCACTGTCCTTTTGTATTTTGATAGAATGCTTGAACAAGAAATTAATATTTTTGAATGACTTTTATCTCTGAATTTCAAAATGCTCGTTCTGAGCTCTTCAGTCTTTGTACAACACACTGTATGTGTGTACAGTATGGGGTCAAAAGTGCAGTTGCATTGTACCAAAGTCCAGTTTTTTTTTTATGAAGTGGGGCAATGGTTCTGTCTACTATGCTACATAGTTTAATCTGTATCTTCTTCTTCCTACCTTTATCCCATATTACTTGGGGTCGGCGCAACACGTTTTTTTTCTTCCATTCTGTCCTGTCACCCGTCAAACTATCACTAACTCCATTTTCTTACATATCAGTTCTCACACAATCCATCCATCTTTTTTTCGGCCTTCCTTTCCCATACTATAGTTTAATCTGTAGCAAAGAATATAAAGTATTGAATAAACTAGTTGTGACCCATTCATTGAACGTCTACTATTAAGAAATTCTAGACATTGCTAGAGTGCAACTGCACTTTTGACCCCTGACTGTACATGGCATCAATACAGTAAGTCGAGTTGCTTTGGCCCCTTTTTTGAAGTGGAAAATCATCAAATGACTTCTCCTGCTATATGATGAAGCTAGATTAGGAGTTACTTTGACCCACCAAACCTTAGGGCCAAAGCAATACCACTTTACAGTACCGATATTAAGTCAGAACGGTTGTTGAAATAACTCGTCGATTCGATTGAAATATCCAAGTAAATATCTTTCTGCTATCTAAATTTCTGAGCTGCCTTTGTTTTTTTTGGTTGGGATAATCATCTAAATTAAATCTCGAGAAACGCCCATAATTATGGCGTGCCCAGCACTGGGTTGCAGTCGCTGGCGCCATTCCACCATGAGATCCCGCCGGAACTCTGTCCGCCGTGATAGCACCATCCCTATTTCGGGCTGAAATGATGACGGCTTCATAACAAGGTTTTGAGGGCCCTCCGACATTGGGGGCCCCGTGGCATTGTCCCGCCTGGGCGGGGGCTACGCCGGTGGCTAGGAAAGTGATGAGTAACAAACATTCACACATACAAACTTTCGCCTCTATACTATTAGCGTAATTGCTTAGCAAAGAGTTTAAATAAGAATAATATTTATTTCAAATAGTTCGTAGCTTCGTACAGCAACAATGCATGAAGATTTTAAATTGATAAAGTATGTAATACTGTATTTTAAAAGTGCATTTCTATTTAAAATGCTCCTAAAGTTCAATTAGATTAATTGAACTTTCATTTATCATTATTTAAAGCCTGTTCCACAGTGTCCATATATAATGTTACAGTCAATACTGTTAATTAGTCAAAACTAGTTTTGACTGACTTTATCAAAAACTTGGGTTAAAAACTCGTTTTTGTTATTATTTAAAATAATACGATACATTTGACTTATTTATAAGTACCTGGAATTATTGCAAAAATATTTTCAAATTGATCACAAAAAACCTAACAACGTAACATGTTTTTGTCAACGTAACCTAATAACGTAACATGTTTTTGTCAACGTAACCTAATAACGTAACATGTTTTTGTCAACGTAACCTAATAACGTAACATGTTTTTGTCAACGTAACCTAATAACGTAACGATTTTTTTTTAAAATTGGTCCATAAGTACTTCTGACCAATTTTTTCCAGTTTAAAAGTGGTTTTGATCAATTAACAGTTTTAGTCAAATTAATATCGCAAGCTTAATTATAAAGATACCCAACTCAAAAAGAGAGTATTTGAATCTGAAAACATTTGTTTAAAAAATAATGTCCAATTTCAAATACCCTCTTTTTTAGTTACATCTCTTTAGAGGTGATCAGACGGCTGCAAACCAACGTCCCAACCAAGGTGACCTTGCTAGTTTCAATCCGTATAGACAGCAGTTGTAAACCATGTTCAAAGCCCTTGGGTTGGGAGGTGCGTTTTCCCAACCACCGAATGTGTTTTTTTTTTATAGTGGGAAAAATCATTCAATGACAACCCCCGCTCTTGGGTGGAGCGGGAGATAGTGTCGGACTCTTACTGACTAAAGCCCACCCCGTTCCTTCGTGCCTTTCGTACCGGGGCTTGAGCTATCTTTCGAATTAACCCTGGCCCCAGTAGGCTTCGACCCAGCTGGGCCCCTGCAGTTGTTGCCAACTCCTTGAGGCGCGCGGGAACAGTGCGCGCCGTCGACGACTTGGGCTCGGTCCGGACAGTTACCGGACGGTCGGACAGCGAGCTACCCATTGCTCGCTGTCCGTAAGCCCGCGCCTACGGTGGCCGGAAATCGGGATCGGAATCCCGGCGGCGGCTGGGGCGCTGTGAGTGCCGCCGTTGCTTGATGCGGTCGGCCTCCTCCTTCGCTAGCATTACTGCTTCGCAGAAGTACCACCGAACGTGTTGGCACGTGGTTTACATGTAGCCGCAACACAAACCAAGGTTACCTTGGTTGGAACGCTAGTTTGCAACCGTCTAGTCACATCAGCATGCGATATAGTCATAAATAGTCAATATCTACCAGATGTAGTAACTGAAACGTCTTGAGATAATGAACAGGCCTAAAATGTTGACTGTCTGACTTCTTGTGAACTGTACATTTTTCTGTACATATTTGTATGATAAATAAATTATTACGATTTGATTTGCGTTTATTTCTGCGAATCTTTTATAAGTGTTTGTTAAACCTGCCATAACTATTAAATTACTCGTGATATGTCATTTTAGCATATATTTAGCAGATAACTGAATTAAGAATTTGAAAGTATTTTTTTTTGCTTCACTCTAGGAATTATTTCTGAATTGTGGATGCATTCACAAAATATGTAAACTCGCATACACAAGACATCCACCTCCGGAACTATCTGCAGGTCATACAAATATCTATCTATTTATTTTTATTATAGCTGAGCAAAGATCTCCCTCTATTCTTTCCAACAATCACGGTTCCTCGATTTCTTTTTCTAATTTTTAGGGAAGACATCCCGCCATTTCCTTCGTGGTCTGCTGCGGCCCCACGGAGTTGTGTCTAGGTAGCAATCCTGTATTTTACCGGCCCGGAGCTCGTTAGACATGCGGCACACTTGGCCAGTCCAGTCCCATTTAATTATGTAAGTATCTATTTATTTGTGAAATTATAAATTAGTCTGAAAACATTGGCATTAGAGTAGAATTTGATACATAGATACTTTGGCTTCAAACACTCAATCCAGAAATAGTTTTTGATAAGGAAAAAAATAAAAATGCCAACGTTTAACAAGCAAAATTTTATTTACCTTTATATTTTACATTGTGAATAAGACGTTAATATATTGAATATACACCTTAAATTATTATGCGTAGGTGTAAAACATATTTACATTACTTGCTTAGTGCTACAAACACCTCAATCAATAGAACGATACAAATAAGTGAAAGAATTTAATTTTACAAACAAGACACATAAAAACATCGGTTTTAGGTAAACCGAGCGGTTGTCGCCCTTTTTGTGTTCATAAGAAAAGAGGTATTGATTATGCTATACTTATACCTAGTTCAATCAAAGTTACCGTAGCTTCATTATGTTTGGAACTTCATTTTCAAATATTGCATTTTGAAAGTAAGTTGCGGTAAAGTTGAAAATTTGTCAGTAATGGTAATGACTAGATTTTTTTTTTGTGAACTTTGCAAGTACATTTTATCAACTGAATTAACATTGCAATTTAATTTTTAACACGGGTATTATTTTTATACGATTTATAAATAATAATATATGTTTTAAACAACTTTTCGACGACACCTAAACCGCATTTGAGCTTCACGCTTTCAATCACAGAATTTATTAATTTTATCATACAATTATTTTATTTACTAGTTTTATGATAACGTATTGCTTACAATAATTGGGTGCTCTCACGATGATACTAATTTTGAGTTTTCTATGTTGATTAAATATTAATAATATTCACTATTATGTAGCTCAAGTAAACAACAGGCAAATAACCAATCTACGTAATGTTTATAATTTATTTATTTTTAATTTTTTTATTTTTGAATAAGACGTCTTTGCCTGTTGATCAATTGTTCCAAAATACTTATTTTATGACAAAGTAATGAAATTCAATTGAAAATTAGAAATAAATAAATTGATTAGATAAATGTAATTGAATTAAATATATATGCCAAATATTTTCAATGTCCTATTGTTAGTAAAAATCACTCTAAGAGCTAATGGTTCATTGCAATGATTTTTCTTAACAATTAGATGAAGTGTAAACGTATACACTATAAAGTTCTAATTAACACGGCCAAATGTTCATATCTACAAAATTTCCACAGAGTCGAAGGCACGGAAACGTAGATCTCATAAGGATCTCAGGATCTCAAGTGACAAAACAATAGACAGAGAAATGAAACACATCCACACATCGATCGAGCGAGAAACGAATAAGCGACATTTTAAGAGTTAAGTTTTAGAAAATCAGTCTCAATGAACAGGCCATTATTTTTCATAATTTTTAGTTATACTATTTTACATTTAGACGCGTTCTAGGCATTGAATAGATATTAGTTAAACTTGGGCAGGAAAATGATCTAGTGTTATTTACCTAAACCCTTTGAACGTCTCTAACATTCCGTTCCTATACTTTGGTCAAGTAAGTCCATTGTGGCTGTGATTGTGAAAACAAATGAGTAAAATCAAACAAATAAGTATTTTATTGTAGTTACTTAGAGCTTTTTAAATTTTAATTTATTTATTGCTTTCGTTCAAAAGGTCTGTAATAGAAATGTTGTACAAAGGGCGCATAAATGCTTTACTAGTAAACTAATTTCTATTTTTTTTCTATCTATGGCCACTTAGGTTATGAAAGTGATGTTGCAGTTAGTTATATGAAATCAGACATTCTGATAAATGTCTCGCTTCAAGATTTTCTTACGAAATAACATTTTAATCAAAATTATAAACATCGAACACATAGACAGTGACTTACTTAGGTATAAAATATAATTGTATACATTAATACGCATTTATTACGATACACATTGAAACGTAACACAGATGTCTAAGTTTTGTTAGTGCACAAACAATGTCAGTCTTTGTACAGTCGAATCACATAAAATTATTGCTGAAACTGTATCTAAGCATCTAAAGTTTGTCCATACTAATCTAGAGCTAAATTATAATAGGAAAACAAAAAGTAAAGTTGAATGACTAACGGTTAAAGGAGTGAGGACAAGAATACTTAAATAAACAAGGGAAAAAAATTAAAAAAAACTAGAGATCTATCTTATATGGTATGGTTTTTTTAGGGTTTTTATATTATGTTAAGGCTAACTAAACTAGGTATCTATTGATTACAGGTAACTTTTCTATTCTGGCTTAACATAAATATGCATTTAGAAGTAACAACAGAATAGGGCGCTATTCAATAGGATATCTATGAGGGGAGTCTCTACCGACTCGTATTAGAGTGGGTTTATTTAGACAAAGATGCAGTGAACTATTCTATTGGTGCGTCAAGTACGTACTTACTCCAAGATATCAATATATATCTTAACATATTATGAGTGCTTATATTCATATATAGTTGTATATAAGTAGTAATTGTGCAATTGGTATACAGATTTTTTTGGGCCTTTCATTTTGTTTTATTCTTACCATCTAGAACATTTTACATGTAATTTTTTGTTAAGAAAAATGAAAAGATTTCTCTCGAATCCGATATTTACAATAATAAATAAGTTACATATTATATTTACAAAACAGCAAAAAGTGCGCAAAAAACGATTTCACAAAATATGCATTTGAGCAATACGTTTAATATATTTACAAAAAGCATTTTATATATAGTATATTTAACAAAACTACAAATAAAGCGAAATTAAACAATTACGGAACATACTAGATATTAAAAAGAAACCCTATTTAGTTTAATGTAGTAAAAATTATAGCGATGACTTGCTGTGTCCTACTTTACAGTATGCCACTACAATTACTTACAGTAAAATATGTCTTCCTACAAAATCTTCTACAAATAAGTTATTGCTATCGAGAAATTATTTACAACATGAAGCTAATTTACGAGTAGTTTGAGACATCAAAAGTGAACAGAAGGAAATTAAAACGTTCGATTCCTTAATCATTATTCCTAAAACAATAACATTCCTAGTATTCGTCTCGCTTATAGTTTAATATATCACATTAGATTAGAATCTTGTATACTCATGTCGATTTGATAGTTTATTGAACATGGAGATTGTTTTGTAACATCCAAAAGAGTTTTATTTTTATTTTAACTGCATTTTTAAATTTAATCAGCGACTAATTAGTTTTTCAGAAAAAAACAATTTCGAAATGCATGCTATAATTTTTTTATTACTGCTTGTTAAATGAAACGGCACTGTATTTTTCAACACAAATTGTTCAAATTCAGTCGGAATTGTCTTGACCCGCGGCAGTGTTTAAAGTCCTTGTGTCTTCACTTATTAACGACCTATCGTAACGTCTTTGTCTAGTAATTTTGGGCCTAACTGCACTAAGTAGAGGAGCTGATATCGCGTGGCTGGGAAGTCGGTTTAAGTCCTTCCGTCCTTGGAGTAGAGGCGAAGTGACGCTCGAGGACTCGTCTCCTTCGTCGTCGGAAAGTGCTGGGTAACTTTCTTTCATTTTCAAGCTGCGCTCTAGCCGTCGGAGAAATCTGGAATGACCTATTTGATTAACAAAAACAGAAACATGTCTTATACTGGTATTATAGTACTTAGCGTACTTAAATCTTAAAAGATTTAGATTGGAAATTGAGTGAGTAATAAAGAAGAATATAGGGCGCTTTCTCCGTCGACCAACATTGATACATACCTTATCTGATTGCTAATTGTCCGCAACTTGTTGACTTTCGGCGGTTTTCTGGAGTCCTCCGTAAGATCCAAACTCGAGGATATTTTAGACGACGTGTCCTGTAAGTTTAAAATAACATAAAAAAGATGCACATGCACTATGAGCACTACACTTGTTACTATTTTAAAGTACCATGCCTCTATTTTTTGTAACAATGAATAGGTTGCATGAATTCTCTACACATTCTTAAATGTTCGAACTACTCGATACAATTGAAAAATAAAAATGATCATTCAATTCAAAATATCAATATCTATCATATCTTATGTAAGAAAGTTTACACTATGATTATTCAATAAACCAAAAAAAAAAGTGAAATATGTAGTAAATAATTATACACTTATAGAAAACAGTCAAACAATTCGAAGTTCTGCAAATAACATTTCAAATAGTATGAAATGAAAGAATGAAAATATTGGCGACTGCAGCCCTGTTCTACAAAATGAACGAAGACAGGACATTGCTGCCAGAATACAATCACCTCAGAACTACGGCACTTTTGTCTCCTGAGCGGTTTCCGCAAGCGCATCGGCTCACAGGGCTGAAAATAATCCAACACAGATCTACAACCTAACGTCAAAAAATTATAAGAAGCTAAAATTATCAAAACATTGAGAAATTATATCTTGTTGAAAAAATAGCGTGATTGATATAAGAAAGTGAACAGCAAAGAAGAATTTTAAGAATAAATAAGTACCTATTTAGGTTAAGATTTTGTGCTTTATTTGGCTTTGATTAAGATTTTGTGCTTTAAGATTCAGTGCGATAATTAGGAAAAAAAAAATACATACACAAAAATACAACATTGAATGAGTAGATAAACCTACAAGGATTTAGGCATTACTTTAGTGTGCCTATTTTAAACTATTAATAAATTGATTATTGTAATCCAGCTTAAACTGATTTTTTTAAATGTTGTAGATATTATTTAGAATTTGAATAAAAATACCGTAATAATAAAAACAACAAAGAAAAAAGAATTACATGGCATTAGACAAAAATTTCACAAAACTAGACATTTGCAATGTCTGAATACACAAAGTGACTGCGATATTACTGTCATACATTCATTTTCATTTGCTAAAAATTTAATTAAAAGGTTTTATATACAGAAAAAAATCTACACTGGACATCCAAGCAAAACACTGGTTGGTTAAAAAAAAAAAAAGGTTTTTATACCTGCATTTCGATATCAGGTAGCCTTAGTTCCCTGGCTGAAGCGACGGACGCGACACTGGCGTTGGACACCGAGTCTTCGGAAGAGGACGATGATGCTGGGGCTGGTGCTTGCGACCGTGATCGTCGACGACCACCTTTGCGACCACCACGTGCTGCACCGTCGCCACGACACCCGGGAACCTAGAGGATGTTCGTTTGGTTGTAAGAACTTTCTATGTAGGGCTAGAAAATACCATAAAAAGACCATCAGCCATTCTGCCGGGGTAGTCATGAAAGCAGCAAATCAATAAAGGCACCGTATGTCTGGCGATTTGATGTAGAAACGGGCGCAGCGGGATTAGATTATACAATTCCAACGCACACTCCCCAAAATACAACAAGAAGAAAACTTACAGGTTTTCTTACAAAATTCGCTGTTTTCAGAAAATCACACTTAAAATATTTAAAATTTGTGATAAAACGATATACGAGTATTGCACTTGATTCTACTAAAGTTATGTTAATGTAGTACGTTTAATTTTTTCGAAACCGCCTTTGCTAAGTTAAGACTCTTTCGATTACCACAGCAGCAATAAAATCGAATGGTCTAAGACAGAAAATATGACAGCACTTGAGCTAGCCCAATTGCCAGAACAGACAAACCAAGAGAATGACCCGTCTAAGGAAAGCAATTAAAACTTTTCTTTTTCATTGATTCGTTGACAGTTTGTTCAAAACAAAAAATTAATAGTCTTACCTCTAACAAGTTGTGCATGGAATGCGGCATGTGCGGCAGGGTGGACTTGGTGGTGCCGGTGACCTCGTGCGAGGAGGTCCGCGTGTTCCTCCTGTCTCGTTTCCTCCCGCTCTTCTTCTGGCAGGCACTGCCCAACTTGTTGGTCGCACCCTTTACGCATTCCGAACTCGGAAAGTCGTATAACCCGTCAGAATCTGTAAACGGTAGCTGTCTACCGTAAAACTGCGGCGAAAACCTTCCCAAACCAGTCTTGTCGCTTAACGGACTCTCGCTTCTCGAACTGACCGGGCTCAGGGGTCTACTACCTTCTGGTATCAAAGTGGGCGGCCTTAAACTAGCCTTCTCGTCTAGTCCTCTCTCGACACTAACACACTTAACTATAGAACACTTGGTCACTCCGCTAGGGGAGCACAGCGCCGCTGTTGGAACTTCTAGAGTTTCTTTCAACGCTACTAGTTCCATCTCTTTCGCGCTCGTCGGAACGTCGTCTACTCTTTCGTCTGTCCCTATGCCTTCGTCGTTAGATTCTAACAGGGGGTCGTCGGAGAGCGTTTCGGAGTCGGATCGCCCTCGCCTACGTTCCTTACTATCGTCGTTGGAGGCTGCGGGGCTGGAGTTGGTCTTCATGAGCGGCCGCCGCCGCGACTGAAAGCACGACGGTCCCCCGCCGGAGCCAGGATCTTCCATCTCTGAGGGGCACAGAGGATTGCTCGAACCGCACCGCGAAGGTCCAGGACTCGCCATAGAACTGTACCCTGACGAGGATAGGTTGGATTCTGAGGGGGCTCGCTCTCCTCGCGCGGACATCGAGAAGGGACTAAGGTAGCACATATTGCCTGAGGGTGGGGGCGGTCTAGGGGACATGGGTTCATCGGACTCTTCGCTGGCGTTGTAGGTGACGGTGATGAGGGGAGGTGGCTGGAACTCTAGGTGCGGCGGCGTGCGGCGCGGCGGGGGCGAGCCGGGCGACGCGCGCTGCACGAGCAGCACGGGCACGAGCGGCGCGCCCGGGGACAGCGGGGACGAGGGCTGGCTGTGCGACAGGCTGGGGCTGGGGGACGACGTTACGTGCGTCGACGCCGTCGGAGTCGTCGTCGCCGTGTCCGTGCTCAGCAGGGGCTGTCGCAGCTGGAAGTATCAATAAAGAATATATTTAATGTTCAGATTCAAATCAATATTACCAAAACAATTACAAAATTAAACGTACCTTCAACCGCAAACCAGAAGTTGGTCTCTCGATCTTCGTTTCACACTTAATTTCGTCAAGTTCATCTTCACTGGGTGACATGACGGTTGCTGTTGACTCAGACTTACCATCCATCTGCGTATTAGCTCTAGACATTCTAGGGGATGGTAGTGGAGTGGGTAGGGGCGTTGGAAGAGGTGTTGGTAGGGGGGTAGGTAGCTCTCGTATCGGGGACAAGCACTTGTTAATCCCACTTGGTACTTCTAGAAGTATGGACGGTGGATGAAGGAGATTGCTACCTGATGATGAAGATTTGTGAGCGCTTAGAGGGTCCAGAACCTGAAAGTGCAAATAAAAGGTCCATCATGCTCGGGGATATGGTGAATTATAAAAAATCCTCACAAGACAAATGAACTTCCCATAAAAGACATGTTTCATTAATTTCGTTGTATTTACCTGAATCTCGATAGTATTATGCGGTCTTGTGACAGGCGAGTCTGGTGCCAACGAGGGTATGTGTGAGGAAGCAATAGAAAGGTCATCAGCATCTCCTGTATCGTCTTGTGGTGAAGATGCTGAAGGTGTACTCGATACGGACACTCCTCCTGATGATGCACGAGATACTATCGCTGCTGAAGATGATGAGAAGTTCCGAAACATCGCTAGGATCGAATCGGCGCTAGAGATTTTCGGCTGTCTGAAGATAAAATTAGGGTCAGTTGATGAAAATTTGCTATTTTAGATATTGTCTGATAGATTAGGATTGTTTTTGGTGTAACTGACCTGGAATATTTCTTCAGTGCAGCATGCGTCAACGTCAAGTCTAAGCTCGACATTGAATCACTTCCTTGATTGCTGGAGGTGCTATGAGGAGACCTCACTTCTACTCCTGGTGAGGGCGGTGTACTTGACGCTTTCGCTCTCAATCCTCTGTCTGCTATCACCGCCATAGGGATCGTTATAGTGTTTACCATATCTACGTCAGAACTAGAACTCATTTCAGCTGATACTTTGTTCAGTAATCTGGCAAATGTCACTTTCTTTTCTAATTTGGGGTCTGATATATGACGCATTGACGGGGACGTTGACGGCGTAGATGCTTCACTTGCAAACGAAGTCTCCTTATTCTCATTCCCATAATCCATGAACGCCGGAGCACTCTCTACAGTACTTAACGTCCGCTTCTCAGACATCTGTATCAAGTCTCCCATTGTTATCTTCTTTGAATGGTCGTTAGTTGTCGCGGGACTAATGAGTTGTTGTAAAATTTGCTTTTTTTCTGCAGCATTTTTCTTAGTAGGAGTGGAATTATTACGTTTTTTACGAGGTGACGGTGTTCCTGTATCAAAAGACTTACATATACTAAATTATTGAGTTCGCAAGGTTTTATGAAAAGCGACGACATCGAATGATCATGACAAAAGCAACACAATATTTAGAAATTTAAAACAGGGGATTGAACAACAACAGTTATGGTCTGAGAGATCATCATCATGCCTCGATCTCTGTGCACACTAAGGAAGCCAATTCTTTAGGGTAAGTGCCAATAATCGAAATAATTTAGGAGGTGCCAATTGTATTTTTAATAGAAGTGTTCTGTGTTGTGTTCATGACATCAGAATGAGTAATGGAGATGTTGGCCTGTCATGTTGTATAGTTATGGGAACGGAACAGTCAAAGCGACAAGTAAAGCCACAGACATAAATACCATAACGACATTTGTTCCGATAGCTATACAATACGACAGAGACAGTGTTTTGCTTTAATATCGTTAAGTTTAATTTTGTATTTGCGATCAATTGCTTTCTTAGAAAAGTTGAAATTTTTGATCATTATTTGTGATGAGTCAAAACAGTGTCTGAGTAATTTAGCATGCTAGCAACATTCACATAAAGAAAGGAGCCTCTGGATTGTCAATAACATTGATAAATATTGTATTGAAGAAAAAGAAGTTAGTAAATCAGAAAAAGATAGTAGTGAAGATAAAGAAATCAATATTATTGACAAAACAGAGGCCAAGTTAGTTGGACGATCTAGAAAGGTGTCAACGAAGGAAGGAGCGGCTACATTAGAGATGCTGTGTTTGTGCTGTCAGGGGTGCACACATCGACATCGAAAGAAGTAAGAACGAGGGTAATAGGCCATGTTACATTGGTCTTTGCATTCCACATATAAATTTCATTCACAGCAGGGACACATCCAGTGCTAACCGTACCGGCCGCCGCGCGCTCCGCCGAATGTTTGAAATGTTTGCGATAACACATGAATTTGCAAATGATTCTCAAACAAAATGTACCAATAAAGCCCTGTGTCTGGTAGCTTAGAACTTGGAACAGAATTTATACAGATTTTAGGTTTTATGATTCTTAATAAAGGCAGCATGTAGTATGATCAAGCAAGTTGAACTGACAGATTGAGACAAAAGGCTTTAAGCATTAAAGTTTGATTCTTTGTGAAGTTATGATCCATTGATATGTAGGAATACATACAATTTGGTTCTCTACTCTAGTACATCACAGCTAACAGATATTTTTGTTGGTTGCATTCTATCCAGACAAAACATCAAGTTGGTATATTACAAGGAATAGTTTTAAGTTCTAAACGTAACCTCTAATAAGATTTTGACTAACATTGAAGATGATTATCGTAACGATTCCAATGCGGTTGCAGTCTATATGATCTATGAGTAGAGTATGTATTCTTGATGGTGCGGAGCGCGCGGGTCGCGGATCCTAGGAACACATCGCTCCAATCCTTACGTCCGGGCGGCGGCTTTAACAGATCGTCCAAGCTAAAGGTGCGCGCGGCTCGCGGGTGAGGCGCGAGCCCCGACACCGACGGCTTGCGGATACCCAGCCGCGTCAGCAGCGTGCGGTGCGGCGCCGCGTCGTGCAGCACGCCCGCTGTGGACAAACGCCGCGTCACGAGAGCCGGCGCGCCGCCGCGGCGCCGGCGCCGGGCTCCTGCGTGGGCACGGCCGCGTAGCGCCGCCCCCGCCCCCGCCCCCGCCCGCCGCCCACGGACGCCCGCGCTAGCCCCACACACACAGGATTGCCAGACACCAGGGTAAACATTCAATTTTGATGAGCGTGAAAGTCGTGTCCGGGTCAGTTCCGTCGGTCCGTATGTTACACATGATGGTTTTTACAGTTCACATTGTCTCGCTGGGATTTAATATTGTAATTTTTAATTCAGTGACATTCAGCCAATTGTATCCGGTCAGACTCTAACTTCTGGCAATCCTTTTCGACATAACTATTGGCACGATTATTTTAACTTGCCGATCCGGGGGTGGCTCTTCCAGGACGAATACATATAGACAGACTAAACAGACAGATGCTACTTACTGTTTGCAGTGCGTGGATCAAGTTAAAAGAACCGTGATTCAACGGACTCCAGAAACCTGAGAAATGCATCTATCAATGGACAGTCATCTAAGTCAATACATGCATCAATGCAGCAATATGTACAAACTATATCACATTCAGTTTCTGGAACCGCAACAGTAAAACATAGAAAAGAAGAAAGTCAAAGAAGAAAGAAAAGTAAAATTACGCAAAACGTGTCCTTACCATCCCAGAGACAGTGCGTTTATTGAGGAAATACATGAGTATAGCGGAAACAATCTGACAAAATGTTGAAAAAGCATTATTGTACTGTGAGTCACAAATATCTCTCCTTGGACGGTCAAACTAGGTTACCGTGTATTATTTAAAGTGAGAGTGGCAAGCCGAACTGAACGTATATTGAAAGTGTGCTTATGAGAGAAAAGTTCTTTCGAGGTTTATATTTTTGGGTCAAAATTGGGCCTAAAGATTTGTCCTCCATGATGATTGAGGTAGGTACTTACGTCTAGCGCATCTGTCGGCCTCCTCGGCGAGGAGTTTCTCTATCTTTTCGGGGAAGTGCCTCTTGGCGCACCAGACCAGCCCGATCATGCCGAGGACTACGAACACGGTGATGAGGCCGAGCCAGAACGGCTCTTGGAGCATGCGCTGACCCAAACTGATGATGTTGGGGGTTGGGTTTGGGGTTTCACATCTGCGAAATAAATAACACTCTCACCGTTGTCGTCCTAGGTTCTTCTTCCTTCTTCGTAATCTACTGTAAGTTCTGTTATCCTACCTCTTCCCCTTCCACGAGGGATTACACTGACATAGAAAGCCTCCGTCCCTCTCCGTACAAGCTCCTCTGTTGTTGCATGGTTTAGACGCGCATGGCCTCACGCGCTCAGCACACCGACGTCCTTTCCAGCCGCGTGCGCACGCGCATGTGAAAGCTTCACCCGCCTCGTTGGCTCCACCCACTACCAGAGAACAGTTCCCGTACATGCAGGGGGACTTCTCACATGCTGTCACCAAGCAGAAGAGTCCTGGAAATTATTGAAAAAATTGTACTTGATATTCTAGATTCCATTAAAATAAGATTCATAACACATGGATGGATGGACAGATAAGGGGAGGCCAAAGAAAAGGTGGATACATTCTCTGAGGAGTTAATTGAAAGAAAAGAGAATCAATGATTACGTGTCTGTGGACAGGGTAAAATGTAAGAAAAAAAAAAACGTGTTGAGGCGGACAATGATGCCAAAATTAGGTACTACGTGTCATTGCCATTATAAATCCCGTGTGAAAAAAGGATTAGTCCTGCGTAGCTAGCTCCATCTCTCTCCCACAGCGGAACCATATTGGTACTAGGTCGTCATGATAAGAGGCCTAATAAGCAATTCAACTGCAGTTGTACTTTCTCACCAGCGTAATATCCAGCACATTGGCAGAAACTTCTCGAGTCGTCTGTTGCACATCTTCCGTCGTGTAGGCAAGGGTTAGGATAGCAGGATTCCAGGCTGGTGTCCTCAGATATTAGCAGTACCTTGCTGTGGTACTCCGGATCTGAAAGAAATTGTACATTTACATTCGTTTTGAAACTTATTGTTACGTATTATTATGCTGAATTTTGTTATGCCAATGTTAATGATGACAATATATTTTATGCTTATCATTAGTAAACCGTATATTTCTCGGTTCTCCACCGTTAATTTTGGAAATGACGACACTGCCGTGAAGCTTTCGGAATGAGAGGTTGATATTATTTTTCCATATCCACGTATTAATTTTTGATGCTAGTTGTTTAAATTGTTCTTACCTTTGTTGACCATAAGAGAGACGTCCATGTTGACCCCCCGCTCCCCCGCGTGCTGCGTCACGCTCAACGAATGAAGGTACGAATTTATGACTAGAGGCGCGCGCGGCTCCAGCTTCCTCTTGCTCCTGTCTACCTCACAAAGAGTCCACTCAGTGCCGTTGTTGTCTGTGTAGCTGTCTTTGACCTGCGGAACATTATCAGCTATACAGCATTATTTTTAGTTTATGAGAAACCTGAATATAGTTTGTTCAGGATCAGTAACTCAATGGATTCCAACAGTTTTTACACCATGTTATATTTTTTCTCAAAAATATATAAAAAGGTATCAAATTGGACACCACCAACACTAAGTACAACACAGGTCATAGCAGGTAATAGCGGGCATTAAGAGCCAGCAAACAGTTGTGTCCAAGTGCAAAACCAACCGTCAGTCACCTGGATAGCCCGGTGACTATAGATACTAGTCTGAACAGAGAATACTGAATATTTGGACTAATGCCTAGTAGTCCTAGGTAAAACTATAAGAATGCTGATAAATGCTTGCACTGACTGGACAAGTCCACTCAAATCTGTATGGTTCTTTCCTTAAAAGGCCATTTCAGACACTAATCTGCATAGTTCTTAGATTTGACCATTATAAGTTTGCTGTATGGACCTTAAAAGACACTTTGACCCCTGAGTTGGTTTCGTTGTTTCTTCTGTGGGTAGTCAGCTAGGAAACACCGGCCTATCTAGTTTAATCTGACGAAATCTACGTGTAAAAGTGTTTTAAAAACCAAAATAAAAATCATTTATCATTTGTCGATGTAGCGCAGACCTGTATCCAGCCACTGCCCTCTCCGCATGGCCAGGGTTCGTCTCCCGACGAAACCAGCGTGGTGGCGGTGAAGGCCAGCGTCAGCGTGTGTTGGTGCGGCGCCACCACGCGCGTGCGCAGCGCCGCGCGCGCCGGCGCCAGCTGCGGCCAGTTGGGGGCCGCCAGCCGACCGCCTACTCCTGACGCTACTTCTACCACGTGCGATGCGTTCAGATAGCTTACTGGAAATAAACAAGTTAGGAATTTATTCTAGCCGCGCATTTGCTATAAAGAAAAAAAATCAAGCAAGGTACATATATAAGAACCATGGATAATTTCTGAAAGGCATACTGTGGTCCTAGAACGCAAAAGGCAATTGAAGGATACAGATTGGTTTTAGTCTCGATTTATCGCTCACGAAATTATAAACCGGGATTGTTGCGCGACTCGTGGGGGTCGCTTAGCGCCCAGCCATGTTATAAATTGTGGGACGAACTCGCGCACTGCACTGCACCAGTGCCAAGACCAGTAAATAGCGTGCCTAAAAGCGGGTTATCAAGTGTGTATTGATAAAACGGAACATACGTAGATAGGTATTATTTTCAGCAGAAATAAATTAATACAAATATTTCTCTCCCTCGTATTTTTGTGAAGAGAAAAATACTCACTAGTTTTAAAATACGCCAGAAACCCCTGTCCAGTAACATTCTCTCCAGTCTTGATCTTGAGTCGGAGTATCTCAGACTGCGACACAAAGAGGCCATTGGTCAGTATGTCGGAGTTCAGGAACGGCCTGATGGGAGGGTTCTGCAGGTCTATCTGCACGTCGATGTAGGAGTCCTCAGGTATAGCGTCCGTGACGTTGATGGGAACGCCTTTAGCGAAGACTCCGTAACCGAAGTCAAAATGGCTGATGTTTAGGAATACGCGTTTGCCTGGAATAAAAAGGTTCATGAAGTTATTGTCTTGTAGAACACACAATGTATCACTTCTGTCAGAAGCTTCATTTGCGTGAAAGTAGGAAAACATACTTTCTGGATAAAAGTATCGTATTCCAGGACATGGTCTACCCCTGTGCCAAACAAATAAACCCTTCAGCAATTTAAGCTTGAAGAAGTAACAAACATACAAATATATACACTGACCTTTATAATATCAGTATGATAGTGAGATAGAAATGTGATCAAGTCGAAAAATTTTATAAACGGAGTGATTGTATTAATATAAAAAAAAGAATTAATATAATAAAATAATGGAGTTCATTTTTATAACTCAGAATGGTCCTAGATATTTTAATATTACATGACTTTTTTGTTGTTGATAGGCTCGCGCTTGACCACTATCTCACCTGGTGGCAAGCGACAATGCGGTGGAAGATTGAACATGCTTGCCTAGAAGTAAGCTACTCACTCTTGAGTTGTAAATAAGTTTGCACGCTTCAAGATAATAATATCTGATGACAAGGAGTTAGACCGTTTCCTTTTGAGCACCGGCTTTTGTAGTACCTGACGGACCTTCCATATCCCACAAGTTGACAGGTAGTTTCTCTACCAAGATTTTATAATCGAATCATTATTCAGATTTACAGACTCTTATCGTACTAAACTTATCTAATTAAAAACTCACCTGTAGGAGCTAAGATGTCGATGGTACAATCCAAGTTGGGCAGCAGAAATTGAGGGTAGTTGGGACTTCGTAAGACACCTTCTTTCGACGTTATCGTCTGTGATGGACAGCCAATCAGCTCAACTGCTCTCCATGTGACCGAGAATCCTGAACCTTGGGTGCTGTGAAGCGAATAATGGTTGTCCTTTATTTTATTTATAGTGATACTATCTAGAAGCTGAAAGATTTAACGAAGTGTACGATTAAAACTAACTGGTATATAATGGCTCGGCTTCTTGTGGGGTTTCCGCCTATTTATTTTTGTGGGGTCAACTGTGATCTTACTAGTGTTAACAGTATTCAGCAATTCGTGTTTTGATTATTAATTTAGGGTCCCGCTTGGGCGTACAAAACGAGTCAACTATGTCATAGGAATTTTTACCCACATCCGGATTTTCCATAGAGATAATGGAGGCAACTGCGTATGGATCCATCGCTATCCTTTAGATAATCTTGGGTCCATAGTCAGTGCTCCCCACGCTCAGTTTAAAAAATGAATTAAACACGTTTTAATTCGATATTATTACGTGGGTTTGGGGTCCCATAGAGGACCCTTGGTAGAATTTGCTACAGGACCCAGACTGGCTTAATTCGGCACTGGTTATATACATGTATGAACAGGGTATACAATATTACTATCGTTAAAACATCAGAATCCTTCTCCATACTCCGATTTTAGACACGATAGAATGATGAGGCTCTGTACGAATAAGATGATATTGTAATATAGTGAACTCACTTATAATCAGAGTGGAAGTACAGTACTGCCCTGTTGGTAGAGGCAACCCAGCGAGCTTCACTGACCGAGCCACAGTATCTCGACGACTTCATACTCCACGAGTCACGAAGCTGAAAGATTGGAAGAAATTGAACAAAGTATAAGAAAATATACACATTTAGGTATAGATATATAAGTTACTGTTAAGGTAAAGCGTGACGACGTGTTTCGTTAATTAAGCCTTGAGTCGAAATTGGCTATTTATAAGTTTAATCTATTAATCTTTAATTACAAATCTAAATCTTTATTATTTCCTGGAAGGCTTTAATGCGAACATTCAGCCAGCATTAAAATTAAATTATGATTTGGGCGATGTTTCGAGAATTATTAATTTCCTCCAATGCTTACGGTACAAGGCGAGGAATAGCGATTCCTAATGGAATTTTTATTGGATATTTTACCTTTATTCTGAATATTTATATTGCATAAAATATGTTACGATATTTAGGAATGTTTCGGCAATTCGGTGGTTTGAATACATATTACGTTCAATAAAATGGTGCGCACCGTAATTTTCATTTCCATGCTGATCAGGTATTAATTATAAATGAGTCATTGTTTATTTTTATTGTGAATCTATTTCTATCATGAAACTTAACTAACAGTATAGCTTACCTCCACAAAATCATAAAGACAGTCCTTTTGATATTCTAAATCTATGTTTTGAAACACAAAGACCAGCCGCGTGTCAGTAGGCCCCACTACGTGTACCCAAAAATCCAGGTCGTTGTCATAGATGCCAGGGTGATTGGGGCTAGTCAGTACGCCTAGAAAACGAAACAAGTCAATTTAATATTTTGTTAATTTTAGTATTGTACTGTGCATCAATCAAATGTATTGGCGCCCAGCGTGAGACAATGAAGTTGTTTGTAACAACAAATTCAGTTATAATAATGTCAAAATTTAAATATCATTTATTTAAACTTTGACATGTTTGACATTGAGTTGGGGCAACATTTTATTTTGAAAATCAATTTAAATTACTTCGCGTTAAAGTTCCGATCCTGGTTTGGTCCCAAGCTGGGCGCCACTTTATCATCATGGCGCCCAACGTGGGACGACAAAAGTTTTAGTTTTTTAACTCTACCTAAAATTCAAAAGTTTTATTTAAAGCTACTAAGGCATAAAATTTTGGTGAACTTAGATAAGTTTAATATCCTTCGGTTTTTGTGTACCTGAAATCCCTTCGACGGTTCTATTCTTGACGATATGTTCTGGGTTTAGTCGTCGCTTGCACACGTACCCGCCTGTCATACCACATTTGTTTAAGGTCCAGAACAGTCCGCTTGGTAGAGACGGGACCGGTGATGACTTCCACTGGGAACACCAAAATTTATTATTTAGAGATTTTTTTCTGTAGAAGATGTTTTCTAAATAAGGTTAGATGTGCTTTTTTGATGCTATGGTTTAGCATGGAAATTGTTAGCATATTAACTGTAACTTTTTAACATTACACAGTGTAAAACAAAATCACTTTCCTTATAGGTCTGTTTATTCACTAACTCTTTTTCTAAACCAGACCGTAAATGGGAAAATTAGTATTAACATCTATATTAACGGTAGACTTACATAGAAACATTAATTAGGATATAGTCGACCTCAAGTAAAACCAGAAGAATGCACCAGCTCTGGTGCACTCTTCTAGTGAGGGTAGACTTTAGAAAATGTCCATCTCAACAAGTTGCAAAGTTTACGGCATTGTCAACTTACCTGAATACCTAAGCAGGCATCTTCGATTTCCTCAGTGTCGTTATAAGGCGGCCATCCTTGGTACCCTACAGCGCTTCCATCGATCCAGCTGAAGCCGTCTCCATCAATACCTCCTTGACGGGCTCCTAGCCAGTATATGGAGCCAGCGCTGTAATCGCTACTTTGTCGGATCCCAGACACAATGAAGCGCTCTTCATCTGCTGAATGGACTGATGACAAATGCATGTTTAGGCCTTCACACACCTGTGTAAAGAGAATGATATTATTTTTTTAATGTTGATTGACAGTTACGATTATTGCGATCCAAAGGTTTTTTGTTTTGGAAGGTAGAATATAAATGATAATTACTGTCTGGACAAAAAGTACGAACGAGACTCAGTCCGTCACTTTATTTTGACGCAGAAAAAAGGACAAGGCTGACATGATGATAAATAAGGCGATCTTTAGGGACCTGTCGCTAGGCACAACAGACGTAATGTCACAGTAAAGCCGATAAAATGAAACGTTTGCCAAAAAGGATTCATGATAAACCTTACCATTATTTCTGAGAAAATTATAATTTAACAAGCAACAGAACTGGAACAAAATTTCTGTAACTTTGTTGTTCCGATTACTTGTACCTAAAGTGTAATCAATCTTTGTAGGACTAGTAAAGCGTCATGGTTTCGACGATATCTCTCAATTAAATTATTATCAGGGAACCTTGAGAGTAAAGATTTCCTGCGTACCATTATAAAAATCAGGGATTCAGAGTTTAAATATGAATTTGATGTATGTACGATATTTTTATTAAAACAATTACTTATTTAGAGCTAATTGTGTCCAACTGAAGGGCAAAGGCCTCCCTTTCTTTTTTCTACACCAAAACTAAACACACGGAGTCTACCTACGAGTAATGGAACGAAGTATTTTCGGAGTCAAAATCATAGATCACTTCGTTGCAAAACACAAATCGAACTTATAGGCAACTCAGCCACAATGGAACTTGGCAAATCATATCTGCTTCATGTCACAATAAAATTAGTGAAGGTTCGAAGGAGATGGTGTGATGAAATGGAGATATTTAGGTATAAGCCCAAATCGTTACACCATTTCCTTCTAGGGATTAGCCATATCTAGCTAGGGACGGAGAAAAGTGGAAGAAGAGTTCTTCTTCTCTCGTCTGTATTCAGAATCTTTCTTCTCAATATTTTTACTGTTTTGAAGGTCTCTGAAAAATCTGTAAAACTGTGTCAGTGTCTCAATCTGATACTGTTTGCCACTGAAAAAACAACGAAACAGACAGACTGTGAGGCCCTTTTATTTAATGCGGCAACAACGTCTGGAGGACAGGGGATTAGGAATATAAATCATTGAGGATTACACGACAGAGGGTCCACCGGTCCAGTGGGCTTTATCTTCAGCGTTATTTGGGCACTTTTAGTACTTACAATCTTTGAAATGCCTTTTGATACAAGAGTAGTCATGGAATGTAATGGTGATGTTAAAGTGCTATTCTGTTGGTGAGTGACCGAAAACCTAATGGATTTTTTCTTTGTCCACTCTATGCTGTCGTAATACTAAGTATTCCTGACGTTGAGATAGAAAGAAAGTGTCATGAAATGAGTGTTTGCCGTAAGAAATGATTGAATTCGATCTTTGGTTGTCGTTAGACTCCTTGTCGCCTTAGATTAATATGTACGAGTATTTATATGTTTTTATATTGTGAATGTGAGAATACTGTAGACTTCCGCCCAAGAGCGGGGGTTGTCATTGGATGATTTTTCCCACCATAAAAAAAAAGATTATTATTTTTGTTGTGCTTTTGGGTACAAAATTGACTGGGCTAAACTATCCTCTCATACCTATAAACATTATAATATGGAAATATTGTAAAATCAATCATATTTTTAAGAAGCCATAGAGTTTCTTGTCTGTTTTTTTTTCCATAGGAAACGACCAATTGGAACTGTGCACTAGCTTGTGATGTTTTATAAGTGCCCATGTAAGCCTACGTAAAATAAAATGAATTAGAGTTTGAGATCCAAAACTTACCTGTTTGGAAGTAGCCCAAGATGCTTTCGGGTAACCGGAGAAAAGGTAGCAGTGTCCATTGAATAGCACCTGCTTCGAGTCCATACAGGATTGTGCTGCGAAAATAAATAACAAACTCTTTAGTCATTCATTCATTTACCTTTTAAAATAGCTACTTACATTCATGTTAATTAACGGAACAAGACGTAGCTTACTTTCACGGGAAAATTTCGCTCTGAATTTAATAAATTCATTACAACTGTGTGTTTTCCTTTGTTACAAATGTTCGAGCAATTTATGAAAATAAATAAATGTTGCTGTATTTCTTTGTTTTGGCTGGAACTAGCTTACCTATATTTAGCTCGAATTCTCTGCTCGATTATAGAATAAAATAAAGCACGAAGATCCAATACCTATTAATTTATTTATTTAAACTTTATAGCACATTTGTCTCGATATGATCATGTTAAGAGGAGGAATGCAACGTATGTTACTAAAAGAGTTATAAGTATACATGTGAATGCTGGAGAGAGGGAACGAGGCCAAAGAAAAGATGGATGGATTGTGTGAGGAGTGATGTGAAAGAATAGGGAGTTATTGATAGTAAGACGGGTAACAGGATAGAATGAAAGAAAAAAAGAAGTTGCGGCAACCCTAAATAACACGAGATAAGGACAAGAAGATTATGATGTGCTACATAGGCGGACAACTTGTAAATGCAACAAAGCTGCTATATCATTGCATTTCTTATTTATATGCTCTATCATTTTATATATACCTACTTTTGGGTAAAAAAGACTACACTGTGGTAGGTTTGGTAATACTTATTAGGTATCTATTACAAAACCATAACAATTTTTTACTTGTTGCTATATTTAGCGCAGTTTCTTGTATGAGTAAACCTCTAATAATGCCATAAAACCCAAATGAAACCAAGAATGTCGACATTACCGGCATGTTGCCGTGTCAAGTCGCTACCAGGAGCACATGAAATATTTATAAGTTCAGTGATCGGAGCTCAGCGGCTGTTGGTGCGCAATGGACCACGTAATCTTGTTGGCAGGTGTAATGTACCCAATTTTGGGGACATTTGTAGCCGTAATGTTAGGGGACAAAGTCGAACATTGTGTGGCAAAGTGTACCTTCACATTTGCTTTAGCCAGCAAAAATGAAGGGTATAAAGAAGTAGATTTCCCGCGTGTATGCAACGGTCTCATTTCTTTTTCTTTCACAATAGTAACACTACGTCACTAACATTCGGTGAAACCAAGAAAACATACAAAATATACACACGGAAACTTGTTGTAGAAGTTGAATAGTTATGATCAAGTTTGTTTATAAACTTCTTGACTAAATGAAGAGAAATTCCTTTGTAAATTCCGCTCTCAAGAGAGGAAAACACGTTCTTATTAAGTATTTATTCTCGACCATTTAAACAACACTGGCACAAAACGTTGTCATTCTATCTCATTACGAAGGAGAAGCAAGACCTAGTATAAACTGGTGGCACTTAATTAGCATTCCAAGAGCGCTAAAAAGTGTTTTAATTAAAACATGCGCGCGCATTTCTTTCGCCGCCATCCCCACGTGGTGAATGGTGATAAAACCGTTAGGCTATATTCATTAACTGAAAGGCGAAGTGGTCACAAAGGCAGAACAGGGGCGACAACACTACACGTTGTCAACGACGAATTTTAATAAACTCCACACACAGTGGAGGGGCTGAACAGTAGGTCAGTTATAACAGAATACATACTTGAGTGCGAAAATCATATCATCGGTTTTGTTTCTGCGAAAACCTTCAACGACGTCTTAGTACTACGATATATCTTTACATCGAAAAACTGTACTGCGAAGTCTTGTTCAACCGACGCGACGTTTTGTTACTGCGATGTTATATTACTTAGGAAAATTAACTTCAGACGATCTTACGGTGATAACGAAGGCATATAGCATCGTAGAAAAAAAAGTTTTCGAAAAAACAAAATTCTATGATACGGTTTTCGCACTCAAGCAAGTATTCCGTTATAACTTGAGCACCTTTCAAATATTCACCCTCCCTTTGTTCCCTTTTTAACTCACGTTATTTAGAAAATTTAGTTGTTAGTCAGTTCGAGTTGCGAATAGTTTATCATATAAGTTGGCGAGAAGTTTATCTGTAAGATGATCCATGAGATTTTCAGGAATTGGTAACCCGAGACGCGCTATGCGGCTCTCGACGCCCGGGGCGTTTTCTGCAGCGTTTGGGGCGTAAAGATATACTATGCGTTCCAAATGAGAATAGGACTGATTCCCATGTTTTGACGTCTCGGCGTACTGTCAAATCGAAGAAATTTTGGAAAAATTTAAGAACCCAGATTTGAGTAAAATTGAAGAACTGGATTCTGATTAAACCTTTTTTCGTTCACAGTTCATAAATAAATTATTTTTTCTTGAATTAATAGTTAATGTTTAAAAATTTCTTTCCTCGATTTGACAGTAAATTGTGACGTCACAACATGGCGGGCGATCCTATTCTCATTTGGATCGCATTGTACTATCCCTCACGCTTTCCGCCTCTTACTTCACTTGTATTACTGTTTCCAAGAAGTATTCCAGCCTTGTACATGGGGCGCCTGTCTGGCGTTTAATGTGTGCTTTTGGGAACAATATTGACTGGTCTACTTATATATTATTATAGAGGTAAATTTTGTTTTTTTTTGTTTGTAGGAGGTAATCTCTGGTCCGATTGCTAAATTTTTTTCACAGATAGAAAGCTGCTTCATTTCTGAGTGACATAGGCTAAATTTTATGTACGCGAATGAAGTCGCGGCCAAAAGCTAGTATTGTAATATCTACTATACTGAAATATGGAAATATTGTAACATCAACCACTTTTTTAAAGAGCTACCATGGAGTTTCTTGCCGGTTCTTCTCCATAGGAAAGCTAGCTTCCGACGTTTTATGAGTGCCCATTTAGGCCTGTGTGAAATAATAGTACATTTTGATACAAGTGCAGAAAGTTTATCATTGCGTCCGAGGCGGAATTCGTACGACGCGTAGGCGAGTATGCTATGGAGCCGAGACTGCAATGACGGACGTGTATGAAACGACTTTTTTCAATACACTTACGAAAAAATGAATAAATGGGGATTGACCGGCGACTCGAGCCCAGCCTGATACGATAAATGTAAAAAAAAATGGGGCGGGGAAAGCACGCGCACTTTTCTGCACTAGTGCGAAAAAAAGTCTATACCGTGTCTTAAAGCGGTGGGCTAAGAGCGGGTTTGTCAGTAAGTGTATTGAAAAAATATTTGAATATTTTTAATTTTTTTTAACTTTAACTCGGGTTACACAATATTGCTTGTTCACAAACATAAAAGGAGACGAAATTAATAAGTACTACTTAATGTACTTTAAATATCCAAAATAAACTATCTCCAGCCACCAGCGTCCAGTAAATGTCCAATTAATAGTCATTGAGTTGACTTTTATAACCGCATAAAAGCGTTATTGATGAATATTAGTGGTGTGATATTTCGCCTGTTATCCGCTAATGGTTAGGTATTTTGTTTTTAATAGCTACTGTGTTGTTTATTCCGAAGATATGTGTAATAAATAGGAAATAAAGGAGTCTGCGGAAAGTACTGCCGCCGCTGAGCCATCGCCGAGAGAATATTCCAGAATATATTTGAGCACTGTGATTGGTCAATTTACGGCCCACTCCTCTCCACTCCACCCTGCTCTACATTAGTGGAAAGACACCTTTGACTTTGGTATATGTTAACCACAATTGTGACAAGAACTAAAAAAAAATACGCTTTCTTAAAACCCTACAGCACTAACACCCCTAATCCCTACTTATTAGGCACGCAATTTACTGTTTTTCGCACTTGTGCGGAAAAGTGCGCATGTTCACCCCGCCATAATTTCATTACAATTATCGTATCAGACTGGGCGCTAAGCGACACCCACAATTCGCCGGTCAACCCCCGTTTATTCATTTCCTCGTAAGTGTACTAAAAATATCATTTGAAATACTTATGAGGAAAGTCACTCATAAGGCCCTCGCTTACGGCTCGGGCGAATTCCATCTAAGTCGCAGTGACAAACTTTCTTCAATTGTATCCAAATGTACTATTTTTAAATTGAACTACTGATTAACCTGTACTATAAAAAGTTCTACAACCATAGACCAAAACAAATAGACTATACTACTGTCTCGTTGCTTCGTTGTATACATTTTTGAGTTTTAATTGGGAGGCGCCCCCTCTAAATATTAAATGGAGGGTAAAAAGGGAGGGAGCGTAATCTCGGACCGGCTTTGTTATGTTTAAGTTTCCTGATGTTTGAATACGTAATTGCGAGTGGTGGGAAGTTACTGTTGATTAATTTTCGTCTCGGTATCATCTTGAACGTGTCCACGTGTTGGTTCCAGGAATTAGATATGATGGATGTTATCTAAACTAATGATTTTGTTGATTGAAAACTAAGTTTACGCTTCGTTGATTATAGAGATTGGATAGCTGAGCTAAATTACTACAGTTTATAGTTCTTGGTCTGGATATTGTGTGTGTGCGTTTACTTACATGTTTATGAACGCTCCCACGATACAACAGTAATTTCTAGTGGTTTAATATAGTTAAGTTATTTTTCAAAACTCCTATACACAAGACAGACCATACACAAATTTGGTCCGACGACACGTCTCGCAGCAGCCAATCCTAACTAATATTATAAATGTGAAAGTGTGGATGTTTGTATGATTCGATGTTTGTCACGTAATCATGGATAAACGGCAGAACGGATTTGGATGAAATTTGGCATGCATATAGCCTTTGACATGGAAAAGAACATAAGCTACCTTTTATCTGGATTCCTTAAGTACCTAATGCCACGCGGGCGAAACCGCGGACAAAAGCTAGTATAGTTATAATGTTTCCTCTGCTGGGACTCAGGCCTCTTTCCTAGAAGAGGGAACGGGCTATAATCTACCACGCGGGTCCAATCTGGGTTGGTGAATGTCACATGTATTAGAATTTTTGCTTCTACGACATGCCGGTTTCCTTACGATGTGTTCCTTCACCGTTTTTAGAGCAGTGGTGTTAAGTTCTATAATTTATGGTGGGAGGATACTGGCTCTTGAAAAACCTTTGCCAGATATTTCCAGAATATTGTATCCTAGTCATTTAAGTCACAAAAAAAAAACTACCATCAGAATTCAATCAATCAGAGATCAGAATCAGAGATTTTTTTGTAGAAAAATTTTTTTTACGAATACCTAAAGACCTTCCGTATCTGTAATGTAACCGAATCAAGCTACAATAAAAATACTCCCTCCACATTGTGTGTCATCACAATTGAACCATTAAACCAGGAAATCTTCTACTGTCATCTTCCACAAGCTTCACAAAGTCAGTTTTAATGCAGCTAGCTCTTAAATACGACATATGTACTTAAACATGCTTTTACCCCCGGCCTGACTCATCAAAGGTGCTCGTTAGATCAAATTACGTTCAAAAGTTCAGCTCTCAGAAAAAAAAGTCGGTAAAAATGCGCTTCCTCGTTAACTAGTTTCATTCATCCATTCACTCGTTCGCGAACGAAAGGAATGCAGCATCGTTATTCAAATTTTAGTTCAGGAAATGTTATGAGTTTAGCTCATTCAATAGATTACTTGGATGTTGGACTTTTGAATTTCGTGAAGTTTGAGCTGTATTGATTTTGATGAATATCGGTACGAAACACAATAGATTGTGAAAGGAAAATCAAGAGAGTAATGAACGAACCGGTTGTGAACCGACAATGGATAAAAAAGATGTCCTATGGTGACTGGTTTCAATTAAAATGCCAATTATACGAAGCTTCTTTCGATTCGCTTTTGATCTGGTTTGGTTCCTACTTTTTATCAGATCAAGAATTATATTGTGTAGTCTTATTGGGGTTTGAGAAAGTGGTCGTTTTGATACTTTTTTCTTCTTCGTACTTTCTGGACAGAGCAGTTTTGATAATCACATAGTGAGACTAACTAGTTACAAGCAGAAAGAGCTAACTCTTTAAGGAAAAGGAACTGTCTTGATAGAAATACTCTAGAGCTAGACTGAAATCGATAAACGTTAGTAATATGTGTGCTTGGACGGCAAGCAATAGGTAGCTTACCGTCCGGTCGTCCGGTTAGGACCCAGTCTGAGTCGACAGCGTGTTGTTCCTCGCGCGCATTAAAGATACGTCAGCAAAATGGACTTAATAAGGCTAATGGCTTACTAAGGCTGATGCTTCCTAAGGCTACGGGAATATCCGAAAGAGATACCCTGGCCCTGGGTTTTGATCAGCATAAGTCTCATACTCCCTCTCTATCCACTCAGAGCGGGAGAACTTAGATACCTATTTAATGATTAAAAACCGAAAAAAAAATTGTAATTTGTGTACCTAATATAGTTCAGTGGATATTATTATTAAATGTACATTAAAGTACAAAATGTAAATTTTACTAATATGTCTATCAGGGATCTGACGTAGAATGTCCCATTCGCGCAATGTCCTTTTCGCATAATTTCCCTATTAGCGCAATGTCCCATTTGGGAGAACCAGTCATAAAAAAGTGGCAGAACACAGAGACGAAATTGTACCAGTGTGTAAAATTTACTTGCTGAAAGCCAAACGTAGATACTCTAATTTAATTAGCTACAAGAATAGTTTGTAACTAGCTTCACTAGTATTTGTCATAAGTCAGACGGCAAACTTGTCAGAAGCGACGTCATGAAACAGCCAGTACCTATTGCCAACATGTTTCGACATGACGTCAATTTTCGCATTGTCAGCGGAAGCAATTTGTTCCCCAGTGACATGTTAGGCGGTGTTGTGATACTATATCGAAGATTGGACTTTGTACACACAGTTCTGAACAGCGGTTTAGTTTCGGGAGAAGTTTCGATCTTGACCTTGGGGACAGGGAAGTGAGGTAATTAAGGGTGAAGGTCAGATGATGGTTGCCACGTGTTTTGGTGTTTTCTGTCGCATCTACACTCACCGGCACGGAAACTTGGCCACCAATAACTTGTCGATAATTTCTATTTAAATATTTAATTTTCACTATATTATGGGTTTATGCACTAAATTAGGGTTTTTTTATGGTTTTGTAACTCAGTTATTGAAAAAATGATGCACCAGCAGTAATCTTTAAAAAAATAAGCAGTTTCACAAAAATATTGGTTTTAACACTGTCAATTTAAAAAGAACACAAAATGAAAAATAACCAAAAAGTCTTCGTTGTGTTTGCATTTTAATATCGGGTGTTTCCTCCCCTAGCCCCGATAACAGCTTGCATTCGTTCTGGCATACTTTGGATGATGTTTCTGATCTCAACTTGTGGTATGCTTTCCCAAGCGGTCAGTGCTGCATTTCGAAGCTGATTCAGAGTTTCAGGCGGGTTGGAGGAGGACTTTATTTTTCTTTTAAGCTTGTCCCAGATATGCTCTATTGGATTTAAGTCTGGACTACGAGCTGGCCACTGCAATTTTTGAATACCAACCTCTGTAAGGTATTCCTCCACGCAATGTGCAACGTGTGGGCGCGCGTTATCGTGCATTAGGAGGAATTCGTCAAATCCAATAAACCCTGAATATACACGTGTTCCTGAAGAATCTCCTCGATGTATCGTGTTGCCGTTAATCGGTTATCGACGATAACTAACTCCGTACGTGCATCGGAACTTATTCCTCCCCAAACCATTATAGAGCCTCCATGAAAACTAACCGTTTGTGTGGTGGTAATGGGTAAAAAGCGCTCTCCTCTTCTTCTCCACACTCGTTCCCGACCATCTGGAGCTCGTAAAGCGATTCGACACTCATCTGTGAACAGTACTCGAGCCCACTGCTCATGGGTCCAGTTGACGTGTTCTCGTGCGAATCGAAGTCGAGCTACTCGGTGACTTCTGAGAAGTTCTGGGCCGCGTGCTGGTCTACGAGCTTGTAAATTCACTTCCTCCATTCGTCTTCTCACTGTACGTTCACTAACATTGACACCTCTTGTGAACTGGAGTCGCTGGCGTATCTCAACAGCGGTGAGGTAGCGGTTTCTCAAAATTTCCAGGACAATAAAGCGGTCATCCCGGGCTGATGTGCATCTGACGCCTCCGCTGCCTGGTCTGCGGGAGTAGCGGCCTGTCTCCTGGTATCGTTTCAGCGCATACTGCATCGATGAACGTGGTACATTCAGTATAACAGCAACTTCTCGCTGTGTCAGCCCTTGTTCGATCAATGCTACAGCTTGTGCAACCTGTGATGGTGTTAATGGCATTTTTATTGGAATTAAATCACCTTTAGCTATTGAAGTAACAGTACGATATCACAATAATTGAATAACCTAACAATACACTTTCACAAAACACAAATTTAAAACAGCAACTTAGTCGCTCAGATGACCGGGTTCAACTAAAACTTAAAAATAACGTCATATTGCACTCAAACATGATAAATTACCCTCTTGAACTAAAGGTAAACATTTTTTAGACCAACCTTCATAATAATAGTAGTTTATGTGACTAGGGGATAAAGCAGTGTCTTTAAGTCGCGGGCGGCAAGTTGAATTCCGAACGAAACGAAGGTTGCTGATATTAATCCCGAACGATAGTGAGGGATTTATAAAATTAACTCCCGAGCATCGCGAGGGAGTTAATAAAGAAACCTGATTGAAGTGAGGAATTCAAGCCGCCCAAGACAAAGACAGCTTTATCCCCGTGTTGCATACTCTACTTTTTACACCATCTGCAAGATAATTAAAAGACAATTTGGTCGACCAAATCATATACTAGAGAAATATAAGTATTAGAGTCTGTCTAATAAGTTAAACGACTTGGGTAATTATCAGGATTTAATTAAATCTGATGTAGTCAACACGGGTTCAATAATCAAGGTTAATTAAGAGATAGAGATCATTGTTTACTAACAGAAGAACTTTATGAAAAGTATCGAAAATAAGTATTTTTTAAATGATTAAATATTGTACAAAATTCCCAAGTCGGTTGACTTATTAGACAGACTTTATACGAGTATTTACAAGTTCATCAAATAAACAAAATTCACTACTCCAAGATTCTATAGTTTCAATTTTCTATAACGCTCCCGTCAGTACGCACGTTTTATTCTATTTTTTTTGTTAGTAGCTTGAATCATAGTGATTACATACTCTTTGGTTTGAATTTCAAGTCAACTTATTCGATGTGCCTATATTTTAATTCACAATGTTGACGATTTTTAACGTTCCAAATTCAAATCTCATTATTCCCTAGGGATCGGCCATACTGCATTATCTCCCTAGGTATAGAATGACTTGCTTTAAGTGAGGTTTGTATGACGTATAAAACGACATTATCGAGCAGGTGGTGTAAAAATAATCATAGGAAACACTTAAAGCTCTTGTTATCGCGAAATACGCGCTTGGCCAAGATTCCGTGCCGGTGAGTTTATGTGACTTTTTTTCTAGGTGGGAAAATTATCCAATGACATTTCGGGATCGGGAGGGTGTGTCAGACTTGTACGGACTAAAAACACACTCATGTTCCTTCTTTGTATTTGTCTCAGGGCCTCGAGTTTCACTTTCACACTCCCCGTGGGCCTGTCGCATACTCGCCTCTACGTGTACTGTTGATTTAGTAATCAGCTTTATATATTTTTTTACTTACATTATAGGCAAACATCAAAAAAAAATATCTAATTTTTTCAGTTATGATTAGGCTAGCAAAACATTTATTACAAAAGTGGAGTTTGAAGACGATGTAATCGAGATCTATGGAATATCTAGGAAGGGCCTAAGTCTGCTATTTTTATAAATTCGTCATTCCAACACGATCCCATTGTCATTTTGCTAAAAGTTTGTAATCTGCTAATTCATAATGATCGATCATTGATCGTTCAATGGTCTTGTAATATGAGTAGAATTGTGGTAGAATGACAATATCGAGCTTATTAAAAGCACTAATTGCGCAATGACGTCGTAATCGTAGGTCACTGATTAAAGGAACTGTCAACATTTTTGCAGATTACCGCATACGTCAGATATTCATTTGTCATTATGTACGAGATGACCATTTTATGCTATTGCTTTCAATGGAGTGTCAGTGGTTGACCACCGGAAAGTCATAGTGACGCCATTATATTAGTAGATTACCAAAACATGTCAAAATCAACAATTATGAAATCAATGATAGACTATTCTGACACTATTGTAATAGCAGACTTGAGGCCCCAATTCCGCGTCACACTGGCCACCCAATTGCACGTCGCACTTCATGACGCTAAGAACCGTCACAGATGGCGAGATTCCATCAATAAGAAGCTAATCCAGCGGGAACTTCACGACCCTCAGTAATGAGGAATACGATTCGAAGAGGAGGAATCGAGATCATTTAAAGTGTTTCAACATATTTTTGTTTACCAAAATACTTCTTAAATGAAGCGTAAAATAGTGAATACTTAAATAATTATCATCCTCTTTTAAATACTCATAAATATACAGCACGAATTTTATCAAAATCCGCTCCGAAATAAACTAAATATTTGAGTAAAGTCCCCGGAGCTTGGCGGCCAGACAATAAATTATCATAATATTCGGCGTCTATTAAATTTCCAATGTTACGCAGACTTGCCTCTAATACCAGATATTATCTTCGTCCATATTATACGGCTTTGCTTCAAGCTAATACCATTATTGTTCAGGATTTTAGCTTCGAACGGAGCTTATTACGCGGTTTCACTACCGCTACTGATTAAACCCACATAATTTGTCAAAACATTCCGCGCCGTATACATTGCATAGTTAGTTCATTATGCGATGTTTCCAGTTAGTTTGGAGAAGCAGTGGATCGTGCATGGCTTTGTATTGTCGCATTATATTCGGTGGTATGGCTTCACTAAGGTGTGCCATATTTCGCTCGGTATTATAATGCTTATGAAATGGATTTTCAGAATTAACCTTCCTTACGGAACGGAGTTCTTGGTAAATTTGGAAGAATAAATGCTTTTAAAACTAAACGAAATTTATTATATTCTGTATGGAAAATTATGGGTATATATATATAACATTTTCTTTAAAGAATTTTAGTTTCAAGAAGATTGTATGAAATAATAACGAGTTGAGGGTAGACGGTAAGTCTAGATAAATATAGGTCAAAATACTTTTAGGAGAGCTATATTTCGTGTTGGCTTGTCAACTTTTCTGTATTGGAGATGGGTTATATAAAAGTCAAATGAGAGTATGCATCTCATACATCGTCGAGTTGAGCATGAGTAGATATCTACTCTACCTACCTACGTAGAATTATGATGCGACAGTCGACACTCGATAGATTCTAGTAGGTACCTACTTGATATGTTTGCAAATTTTGCCTCATATCATTTGAGAGTGTGTAGGTACAGCATACCTACAGCTATTCGATTAGCTATATAATTTTGAAATTTGAAAATAGAAAATGGTTGCATGAGAACAGCTACCAGGATAAAAAGTAGGCTATTACAGAATGTGGTCTCCCCATGTGCCAATCCGAACAGTTGAGTGCGAAGGAGTAACAAACATACACACACACAAGTATAGATATATCCAAAATTATGCTTTTTGTATAATGTTAGTATTTTGGAGGTATGCGGAACAGAGAGTCCCGCAAACCTCCGTTGAAAAGGGAAGGTCCTCTGACTAGACGGGTATTATGTCTGGTTGGCAACTGCCCGATAGTTGATTTCGGGTTGTCGTATATAGGGTGACTGGCAATTAGTGTACGATACTTAAACACGTGATTGTGCTCATGATAACCAAAACGTTTACGATGGGAAACAAATCTGAAATCGCGAAAAAAAATCAGCTGTTCAGTACATTTATGTTTGCCAAATGTACTGAACAGCTGATATTTTTTTCGCGATTTTGGTTTTGCTCCCATAACAATAATTATATATTCAAATCGCGCGGAGAACTTTGATTGCGCGATGCACGATTAGTTCTTATGTGACCCCATAGATGTCGCTACAGTATAATCAACTGCAAAGATTTAAACGTAAAAAATTTGAAACACAGATTGAGGTAGATTGATGAAACTCATTTATTTACTTCCAGTACAGAAACGCCAAGTTGTTGTACCGAGTGAGGATTACTTGGCAATCCGGTTGTGAAGGGCCTAGTGCCCAAGCAGTGCCATAAAACAGTGCTTTCTGAAGCCTATTCCTCGGTAACGGCTAGATCAATAGGTTTGAAAAAAATATATGTTTACTAGCTTTCGCCCGCAGTTTCGCCCGCGTACATAAAATATAGCCTATGTCACTCAGGCTAATAAAGCTGCTTTCTATCGGTGAAAAAATTTTAGCAATCGGATCAGTACTTCCAGAGATTACCTCCTACAAACAAATTTTAGCTCTTCAATGATTATAAACTCATGTACAAAATTATCAACGTATGATTTTTTACTATATTTGCATAATACATTGGACAAAAAAAAAATGCTACCTACATGTTTTTTTATAGATACTCGCCTCGTACTGCCGCATAAGCGGCTGCGGCCTAACTCCGGCTAGATGTTCAAGGATTTATAAGCCTTCAGGTTTTCCGTTTGCGCCAGTAAGCACTCAGAAAGACCAAGTTTGTGTGCAAGGTGTTCCTGACACCTTTCCAACATCGATCCCAGAAACTACACAGAAACTGGGAAGTCGGAACAAAAACTAGCGGAACACAGAAACGAGCGCAAAGTCTTGCATAGCCGTGGTTAATTAAAACTAGACTGCGCTTTATTCAACTTGCCTCATTCCTCTTCAAAACTTACAAAACCACCCCTACACTCAATAATAAACTCTATTCTCTCATCAATAACGTTAGGGTAACTGCACAACCAAATTTGTTACCATTGTTGTTCGTGTCAGAGGAATTTAAACTTTATGTGCAGGTGTTAAGGAGTTAGGGGAGGCACAATAGGTGCAAGTTGGCAACTTTATTTGTCGTATAGACGTTCTGTTCCGGCAGCGCCCGCTCCGCACGGTAGAGTGCGAAAAAGTTGGAATTAAAAAACGAAACACGCGGAGAATTTTTTCAGTGTGAAGGCTGAAGTTGCTAGTGTATTCGCTGAACTTCTGATGAAATATTCTTCACAACTTTTGTAGTATTAAGGGGCAGATAAGTAGTCGCGTAGTTATTTTTTAAATTATCTATTAATTTAGATGGACTACACCTTACATTATATCTCAAAACATTATATATGTATACACAATAGCTATATAATATAATTTATATCCATAATATGTATTTTATATTTTAATGCAAAATATTTCATTGATTTGCAGTACGCCGCAGACTACCCCCTTTTTATTTTAAGTTCTTGTAAATCATCCTAAGGTTGGGTGGTAGATATCGCTGTTAGCGATAAGACTGCTATTGTACAGATGTAAGTTTTTTTTAAATTTTTGTAAATGTTGTGGTGTACAATATAGTTTATTCTATTCTATTCTATTCTATTCTCAAAGACTCCGTACTGACGACTCGTACGTATGGGTTTGGTGGTATGGGTGGGATACTCGGATGATGGAACGGACTTAGCGGAATTAAATCGTGCAATTCAACGCACACTCCCCGAAATGTAAACGATAGAAAACCGACAGGCTAGCAATTTGGCATCGATGCTCAAGATTATGGAGTTTTGTCTTGACAACTGCATCTTGCCGGCTTTTTGGCTCGCATCTCAATTTACTCAGCGATTGTAGATCATCAACTTGGCTAGGGGTGCTGAAGCCCGCTTGGTCTCTCAAATAGTTTGTTCTGAACTGTAGCCGCCGTACACCATCTCGGGCCTGGCACCACTACCAATGTAACTGGCCTTGCTCACCATAAATACTGCACTTCATAATATATTTTATCGCGTACCGTATGCAACTCTGGAAAACTACCTTTGTTCACGGTATTTCTCTATGGAATATGATTATTAAAATATGAATATTATAATTAATAATTTAAAACTTGAAGTTCGTGAGCATATTCGTAAGAAGTTGGCTGTAGTGTCATCATGATTCTCGATGTTTTATATTTGAGTACTAATATATAATTTATACAACACAATACTGAGCGGCCAGCCTTTTGGTGTTTTACAGGTTGCATTTTGGAGAGTGTGCGCGGGAATTGCATGACTTGATTCCACCATCTCATTTCTACCATCGGACAAACCGACGTTCGGCGAGTATCAACCCTTACGTTGTTGAAACCTCTACGGTCCGGACTAAGCGTTTCGCCTCGTCGTTTACCACGAACATCGAAGGACTGGAATAATTTGCCTGCTGCAGTCTTCTCGTCCGATTATAATTTGGGTGTCTTCAAGGCTAGAGTGAATAGGATCTTAATAAACTAGTACGCCTCACCATCAACGATTGCATCACTACTAACAATCAGGTGGGTTAAAAAAAAATATACACTTTTATTTTCCATGGACTTTTTCTTTGAGTACCTAAAGTGTATTTAGTTTATTCATTTGACTATGTATTTAATTAGTGTACATTTGGTTTATTTATGATATGAAAGAAAAGGGAGTTAGTGATAGTGTGACGGGTGAAAAGACAGAATAGAGGAAAAATTCGTGTTGCGCCTACTCCCAGTAATATGGGATAGTGGCAGTAAGAATAAGAAGAAGACATTTTGTTTATTTTGTATCTAGCTTTAATTGTATTCGCCTTGTTTTTCTCTTTAATCGTTCCTACTAACCTAACCTAACCATTATTTTCCCTGCATAACCTAAAGGTTGACTGATAGAAAAGGTCTGAGGCATTAAGTCCACCTCTGAACCTTGAACCTACTCCTGTGTGCATAAAGTATTTAATTAATAAATAAGACTTGTCTCAAGGTAGACCGATGACCTTGTAAGACCCGTGGGAGTTATCAGGATGTGAGATCCACAGGGCCGGTCATTGAAAGGTCTTTCAACGCGAATGATTTGACGCAGTTTACGTGAATTTAACGCTATCCGGCGGCCTTATCCTACATTCGCGTGAAGTTGCCACTTCAACTGCAATTTATTTAAAACAAACCACTGGACCGCATCGCTTCGCTTCGCGTTGCATCGCACCCACGTGCCCTTAATTATGTGTTACTTTCGAACCGCTTCGCTTCGAGATCGCGTTTACATTGCATTCCTACGTAGGACACCGTGTAAGTCTTTCATTAGACATCTAATGACGTAAATATACGGAAGAGTAAAGATAGAACTACATTAGACCGACGCACGCTTGTAACACGCCTGATTTGTACGTACGAACGACGTCGCATGGCGTGGATCAAGTCTAGCACTACAAGTCTAGTTTCCATATAAAATGTATGAAGAGCTACTCGTCCAGATCGGCGAGTATATCACACATGAGCGCATTTAAGTTCGAGTTTAAACTTGGCGTGCCGTTAATCACGTAGGCCACCGTAATAGAGTATCAATTGTTTGTTACAATCACGCCGCTTCGCTTTGAGATCGCGTTCATGACGCATCGTGTAAGTCTTCCCTTTGATGTCTAATGACGAAAATATACAGAAGAGTATACTTACAATCCGTCACAGTGACTTTCGCCCTGAACCCCGCATAGTGCCTGGAATGGTCTGCCCTGAAGCGCAGGCGCAGTACGTTGCCCCGCGACTGGTAGCGCAGCAGCTTCAGCTTGCCGCTCCAGTCGCCGCACAGTCTTCGAGCGCGCGTCGCGTGCGTTTCCCGCATCCAGCCCGCGCTGATGGCGTCTGATTCCGGCAGCTGGGTCTCGGTTTCTTCCCAAATCTGGCAAAGGAGAAATGTCATTGGTATGGTAAACGAAATTTCATATAAATTGATATTCTGGTAATAAGAATAAAACATACTAAGTTGACCATATACCATAGATTGCTTGGTAAAATGCTTTATTAGTCAGAAAAAAAACTCCATTGACCTGCTATAAGCAGAATCATAGGTATGCTTATATTGACTTGCTATGCTTCATCTCTTTTCCCGTTCAGTATGCATAACCACCTGTACCTTCCACGACTTAACGCCAACGAGAGAGTTATCCAGGTGCAGTAAGCTTCGAGAAAAAGCTTTTGTGCCCGGCTACACTAGCAGAGCAGTGTGGGGCGCGGAGACACACTGGCAGCGCGGTGCAGCAGAGCAAATTCAGGGTCAGGGTTTTCGTTCGCCGCCTGCACACTCATTGTGGCCACCTGTATGAACGAACTATGGCGAGAGTTGCCCGAGCGCGTCTCGCGTTAAGCAAGCTGCGCCGCTTCCCGAGGCCGCGCGTGTCCACTGCCAAATGAAGTTCTTATGTTTGAGATTGCCGCGTCGCGCTCGCCGTGCACCCGTTCTTCCAGTCTCGCCGAACACTTTCAAATACTACCTGTACTACTAGACCTAGTGTAGTATAATGTTGACCAAGTATATTATTATTTCTTTTTTTTTAATTTAATTAAAGATAGAAACCGAATTAAGCCACTGGCAGCCAAGTGATGACCAGTCTCAACCGATGGCACCCGTTAACGGGCATGACACGTGCATCAGCCCTCCAAAGTGACTGGAAATGGTCTATTTGAAATAAATGATTTTGAGTTTGACTTTGACTTTGTACAAGGAGATGTGCTTACCTCAGTATCCGAGCTGAACGCCTCATGATGGTCGTGCAGCGTCCACTCCTGCGCTCCGCTGGTGTTGTCCACGCCGACCTCTGTGATCTCCAGGTAGTCGTAGCTGCAACTGAAAAGAATAGTCAACTTGAATGTGATGATCTTAAAGTAGAGAGAAGATTACCTACTTTTTAGATAGCTACGCTTTGGAACGTGCAATTTAGCTACACTTTTTCTGACTGACCGACATTTTGACAATTCAAAAGTGCCTGTCTATTTGAAATAAACGTTTGTGATTTCTGAACGATGAATAGTGGTGGCCGAGTGGTAACGGCCCCGACTTATAAGTTGTAGGTCGCGGGTTCAAACCCAGCCAGGCGCATTACTTTGTGTAATTGATTTCATTACCTCTGATCTCAAAACGGTGAAGGAAAATATCGCGAGGAAACCGACATGTCCTAGTATCAAAAAATCGAAGACGTATGACATTCACCAACCCGCACTGGGCCCGCGTGGTGAATTACGGCCCATTCCCTCTCCTAGAGAGGATGCGTGAGTCCCCAGTAGTAGGAGTATTATAAGTTTGATTATTATATTTCTGAACACAAGCGCCGAATTGTCAACTAGAAGTGTAAAGCTTGTAATTTTTGCAATGTCAAGTTATCCACACGTGGACGTGGTCTTTCCTAAGTATTGCTACATCGACCGGCCCCGTGCGTCTTGCGTCAAGCGGATTCCTTACTTCCTGCAGCTTATGAGCTGTTTCTGGAAGGCCAACCTATATCAAGGAACCTCTCAGTTCATTCGGCAATTCATTGTGAGAGCAATGAGCAGGTTAAGTTTGGTAATTCGTCAGTTAGTACTAACTTTGCTGTCAGGTTAAATTAGCATACCATATTCGGCCTTATGATGTTTCCACGGTTGGGCCTCAGGCCTCATCTCTGGGAGAAGGAATTCGCCAAGCGGGCCCAGGGTGGGTGCGTTAAATTAAATATATAATAGGGTAATGTCCAGGGTCAAAAAAATTACATTTTATTTAGTCCGTATTTTAGATTATAAAAAAATATTGGACACGTATTTTTTCTTTTTTCGATTAAACAAAAAATAACAAAGATATAGCCCATTAAAGTTACATATGACGTGACCCCGTGCGAAAAAATGCAGCACGGCGTGACGTCACACGTAATTTTAATAGGCTATAATTTTAACTAGCCTATTAAGTTAAATTAAATAGGACCTATTTTTATTCAGCTAATTTATTTTAACACAGTAAAAACTAATCATTATAGTGCAGATGTTGAACTCTCTTGAATTCGACGTTAATAATGTTTAGTTTAAGTTTAGAGTAAGTGAAACAAATTCTCGTATCTCTACCAAGAATTCAAGTTAAATAGCAATGAAATCTCATGATCTTTGAAAGCTTTTGAAAGTAAACATTTTCAAAGACTGGACTCTATTTGGAAAGCAATGCACTAAGTAAGAAAGTAATTGATTAAATTAGGTACATTTATCATTAATAGAAGACCTTTCAAGTCTTCAAATGAGTTTAAGATATCTAATTAAGAGATATGAAATGTTTCTTAGGAACTGTGATTAGGAGAAAGATAGCTGTTTTCTCGTATTTAATCTAGTTAGGTACGTTGTTATCTACCGCTACTCAATAGAGAGAAAGATAACTGTGATGATAACCTGTGTTGATGAATACTTTCAAAATTGATTTAGTTTTATTCAGATATTCAGTATACTGTCCGAACCTCTCTCTGACACAGCTTTTAAAGCTCTCATAGTTGATAAGGTTCAAGGTAGCTTTACTTACTACTGGCTGGCATGGTGTTACAGTGAACAAAAGACCCTAAAATAAAAAATAAAAAAAAACTGTGATGACAGTTTGAGTACTGGTTTTTGATAATTTTAGTTATTTCTTCCAAAACAATATGTGTTATTCATTTTAGGCCAAATATTACAAGATATTTGATAATTTTAGGCAGATTTAATTGTTGGGTTACGTAAAATACACCCACAATTCAAAAACAAGATGGTCGCACTATCGCATAGACAAATGTCAGACACAAATTTCCTCTCAGAAAGCCATAAATGTTAAATTTTACCCATAACTCATGTATTATGGGGCGTAATGGCGGCAGTTACAGAAGGCCCCCGATAATGGGCTCTTGCGTAATTCTAGTTACGTGATGTTGTTCCCATGAAAATATCAATTAGCTAGCTTTTACGAGGAATTAGAGGCTCTATTGTGGGGGAGTTACTTTTAGACATAACAACTTGATGGCGCGCGGATTTATGTAATGTGTTTCGGTATTGTGTGAAAGTTACGGCAAGCTAAGTGTTGGGTAAACCGCTTTATAGATTGTTGCTCAGCTTATGTTACTATCTGTAAGTACTTATAGTTAACCACACTTCCATGGATATACGAAAATCACCCTTATTCCTATGAGTTACTACGTAAAAGAAAAATGCAGTTTGATTTTTAGGGTTCCGTATCCAAAGGGTAAAAACAGGACCCTATTGCTAAGATTTCATTTGAGACAGGCAAGACGGACACGCTATACTATATAATCTAGAAAAAGATAAAATGAGATAATGAGATGTCGGCGGAGACCTTTCGCGTCGGGCCTTGATTGAGGCCATGGTCCGGAGCGAGGAGGAGTGACAGGCGGTCGCCGACTTCTGCGAAGCAGTAATGCTCGCAAAGGAGGAGGCCGACCGCAACTCGCAACGGCGCTCTCACCGCCGCCGAGAATCCGATCCCGATTTCCAGCCACCGTAGGCGCGGGCTTGCGGACAGTGTCAGTCCGGTAACTGTCCGGACCAAGCCCAAGTTGTCGACTTCGCGCGCTGTTCCCACGCGCCTCAAGGAGTTGTCAGCAACAGCAGGGGCCCAGCCGGGTCGAAGCCTACTAGGGCCAGGGTTATCCGAAAGTGCGCTCGAGCCCCGGTATGAAGGCTTGAAGGGACGGGATGGGTTTTTTAGTCAGTAAGAGTCTGACACTATCTCCCGCTCCGCCCAAGAGCGGGGATTGTTATTGGATGATTTTTCCCATCGAAAAAAAAGATAATGAGATGTTTAGTTGAAATTTTTTTCATGGATATTGTATTTCTTTAGCCGCAATAACATGAAACATTAGTATTATTAAAAATAGAATAAAATAAAATGTGTAAGTAAAAAAAAGTTGTCTAAAGAAGGCGCCATAATTATTTAACAGTGGAAAAAAGTACATTGACCTTTAACCAATCCAAATATCTCTGCGTAGGTACCTGAAAAACAAACAATGAATTGCTTTTCATCAGTAGATCATGTAAAGGATCACGATACATGTCGATTCAAGACAAGTTTATGTCTTTATTTCTGTTTTTGAAATTAGGAAGGTCAACAAATGTATGAGGGTCAATGACCGTTATTCCACTTTTATCTGGCGCTACCTTTAGATATAGAACCCTTCGTCCGCGGGACCGACTCGCACATAGCCAGTTTTGTTCTTATATTCCGTAGGTTGCATCGAGTACACAGTTTGTAAAACAATTTTGAAATACTATAAGCATTTGTAATTCTCATAAATTATTATCAAACTAGAAAATAGTATTTAAAGTTGCAATGTTTCGATTTGTGGTTTGCCTCAAATTAATTTATGAATGCCTTTGTAGTGACCATGTCACGTACCTAAAATTAATAAATGATACCAACCAATACACTATCGCATTGTAACAACATAAAACTATTGTTGAAATTGTGTCCCAGTCTACGTAGGCATTCGATGCGAACGCGAAGCTATGCGGCGCTAATGGAACAAACAATTGATATTTTATATCGGTGGCCTACGTATCTGGCACCACCAGATACAGGTGCAGCGACGACTAAAGCGGAGCAGTCGCGATCAATTGGTTTGATATAAATGGCGTCTGAAGCGGCAACATCGCCTGCACGTAATTTAGGCCACCACGTCGTGTTGAATACGCGTAACCACAACGGCTCGCTTCGCAACCGCAGTCCGTAACAAAATAGATAGATAAATATATTCTTTATTGTACACCAATAATAAAAATTACAATAGGAACTTAAAATTAATTGGGTGTCACAATGGGCGGTTTTATTTCTAAAACCATCTTTTTACAGACAACCTTTGGATAGATTTGACAGAGAAGGAGAAAAAGAGAAATTTGGACTACCTGCGTAAGGTAGTCCAAATTCTATCTTTCAACTTAGATTTGGGTTTTTTCCACTTGTTCCATGGTGGACTATTTATTGTACGTAGGCCGTAGTGGCCTGTACTCCATCCAGCGCATCTGTCTTTAGAAGCAGATAAGGCTTTCCAGTTTATATTCCAGACGTTGTAAGGAATTTCGGTGATCCTAAGGTCCGTATGCGAATTTTGGTGATGCCCGTGCACTCAAGAAACACGTGCGCAAAAGTTTCTTCCGTCTTCATGCATGCTATGCACAGAGGACTATCCGTGATGCCTATTCTGTGGAAGTGAGCTGTAGTGTCCAGTGACGGTCCCCACTACTAGGCGTACGCTGACTCTGCCTGGTCGCAGAAAACACAATAACCTTAATACTTAAAAAAAAATGGTTGCCTGTAAAGTCGGTTTTACGGGCGAAGATTTTACGTGACAACGTCTTTTTCTCGGTAGAATATTTATTGATATGAATATAATTAAATTGCACAATAGGAACAAGGAATTGAATGAAAATAGTTGAGTGGGAGAGAGACGCAAGGCATTCGGCGGGCCTCTCTCTCGTTCGGTGACTCATCGTAACGTTACCGAGCGTTACACTTTTTCATAAGTGACTCCCAGCCGCAACCTAATTTAAGACGTTGTCACGTCAAAAAAAATAGTAATGTCATAAAAGTTGTCTTTTTTTGAATAACTTTCTAGTTAAAATATCAAGTTCTGTAGAACACATATGCCAAACTGTCATTCATGAGAACCATCAGATGAGATAGTTGGCAAAAAGAGCCACATATGAAAAAAAGACGCGTGGCACTCGGGGACTGCCGCGGTAAAGCTATTGCATAGCATTTTTATCAACTTATGCAATTATAATTATTTATTTATTTTATTTATGCAGTATTTTTTTTCCTTTGTTTTTTTTTTCTTTGATAATAATTGAAGTTACACTTTCACAATGTGAATTGAATTTTGATTGATTGTACACTCATTTGTTTTCTCACCACGCTCAAAAAACAAATGAGTGGGGGGTGTTAGGTTATTTTCGTTACGGAATTTCTGGATTAGGTCTCCACGCTCAAGGCCCGCGATGGAAGCTATGCAATAGCTTAAAAAAATTGTTCAAATAAAACTTTCAACAATGTCGCAACTTAAACTTTATGACGCTGACGAAGAGAAGAATCTCTCAAAACCAAATATAAAAACAAAAGAAGCTCAGACCCATAACAATTCACTTTATCTACCATTCACGAATAAGGCCGACGGAACCCGAAATGGGCCGAAGTCGACGTAAAATAAACAGTTTGGCTCATCCAGCATATCATGGCGTCAGTTGGAAGGGGAGTGCTGACTCACTGGCATATTGCGGGCGTAGACGAATCGAGTCTTAGCTCTGTGTCAGATGTAAGGCTGGCCATATGTGCGGGCTGAGACGTCGTGAGAACATAAATCTTTTATTTCTTAATTTGTGATTTTTATGTCAATTCTTTTCTTCTAACATAACCAACTGTAAGAACCTAACGTCGCAATAAACGTAGCCATTTGCTGGCCTCAAACAATATGTATAAAAATTGATGTAGCATCGCATCGACACGACTAGAAGAACGAGAACTTTAAGAATATCATGCCGTGGTCAGTAGCCCGATTTACGTAATCAAAACCGTAACGATATCGTAGCGATTTAGTCGTTTAGACCATTTTCGTATTCACATCCATCAATCGAGTTTGAACGACACCGATTTTATAGTCGTTTGATATTCGTCGATTAAAAAAAAAAACTGTGTCACATTATCCTGGTAGAATACTTATTAATGTAACTGGAAATAAGTCGATAGACCGTGAATACCGCTTTTGGATAGGACTTCGATCGAACGACTATAAAACTTCAACGATATTTGGATTGTTTGATTTTACGTGAATCAGGCTATAGAATAATGGTCACCTTAGAAGGTCACGAGGCATATAACTGACAGTCCTGTCTTTCCTGTGGAATGAAAGTTTATACGAATGATAGGATAAGACCATCGACTGACAAATGATTCTTTCGTGTATGGACCGACTTATATGTGTTTATTTGTTTTGTATGTAACGATCGTGTGTTTTCTGCATGAATTGAGACAAAAGCATCAAAATAAAGGGCTGCAGTGTCTTCTTACTTGCTTCTATGTATTAACTAACTACGACTACATCATCACCAGCCTTTTTAATGTTCCCACTGGTGGTATCTATATTTTTTTTTTTTTAATTGAGATAAATAGATATCTGGTTATTTAGTTTTCTTTCATGTAACCGAGATATTTGTATTACATAACATGAGTTAAACGAGTGTCCATGGAGGTTCTTGCTCATTCTTCTCCATAGAGATCGACGCTATTGATGTTTTATTACTTCGGATCATTTTTCTGACTAACTTCTTGACAATTCAAAAGTGTCTATAAATAGTTTATTTGAATGAAATGCTTTGATTCTTTTTTTTACAGTATTGACAGATACCTAACATGATTCTTCCTCATAATTTCGCAACATAGGTCAGTAAACGTTTGATGCAGCCTCTTTCACTCCACCCTAGAGCGGGACAAGTCATTTGATGATTTGCAACTACAGGATACTCGTAGCATACACACAGGTTGAAAATTTAGAACGCCCTCTTTTTGGCAAAACGTTTAGCACAATCGCTTACGAAACTCTGAACTTTACCGTCCACAAAACTAGGATATTGACGCCACCCTGCCTTTACAAACACAGCTTGTACCAACATAACAGTATTCCAAGAGATAATATTTTACAGTTAAATATACAATCGAATTGAGAATCTCCAATTTTTTTTAAGTCTGTCAAAAAATGTGTTTGTTGAGTATTGCAGGTAAATTTCTAACAAAATACCTACTAACATCAATTTGAATAAATAAAGCCTTCAAATATTCTTTTATTAAATAAGAGAAAGCTCATAGTAATACTTCACTGACTTGACTTGACTGAATAGTCAAACCTCTTAGAAATTATTATTTCTTTAGTTATTTCTTGCACCAAATGCACTTGATACAACAAATCGTGGTTGTAAATTGTAAAGCGAAGTATTTATATCCTGGAAGCTCTTTGTAACTTGTAATGATCCAGTGTGCTGTGTTTGGAACTGCACCAGCTCGAGTCCCGACATTACTTGGAAATATTTCAAGTTACTACGTTATAAAATGTTTGCAGAATATCTACTGCATTTTATAGCATAGACGTTTGTGGGTTTGTAACATAGTTTTATTACACAGACGTGGCATTCTATTTTATTTTATTATTTATTGAGCGAGTACTGTTACATCATACATTTTACTTTGATAAAAATAAATGAACAATTTCTTCATAAGAGATATGATGTATCTACGTGATAAAAAATTGGGGATCTTAGCAAAGGTGAAACGGTATTTCACGCCGGAACAGCTGCTCAATCTTTATCAAGCCCAAGTTCGATCGTGTATGGATTACTGTTCTCATCTTTGGGATGGATCTGCCAAATACCAGCTTGATGCGCTGGAGTCGATTGAGAGGCGAGCCAAGAGAAACATTGGCAACGATGCACTTGTAGAGTAGAAGCTTCAAAGCCTTCAGCATCGCCGCCAAATTGCTAGTCTGTCGGTTTTCTATCGTTTTTCTAACATTTTTTAATTTATTTTTATTTGATATAAATTAGTACTTGACTGCGATCCCACCTGATGGTAAGTAGCGATGCAATCTTTTCATTCGGGGAAATCATTATCATCATTTCGGGGAAGCTCGCTTCAAGCTTCTGGTAGACAGAAGCTCGAAAACGTTAAATTTATAGATATAATTAATAGGCATATTCATTATAAATCTTCTTTATAAATCGAAATTCTTTTTAAATATTTAAGTCCTTTTACACACTGAAAAATACTAATGTCATATATTTTTGAACGCGGCTTGGTGGTGAGAAGTCATAAATTGATTCCCCACGTCACAAAAAAGCTCTTAAAACTGATAAATAAAATACGCATTTAATCTGCGAAACAATAACCGTTTTAATTATTCACAACGTTATCAAAAATGAACCATTTTCAAAACGTACTAGTTTTCTTTACGTCCGTTGTTTAACGAAGTAAATTTAATTAACAAGGCTTGTGTTAATCTGCTTACAGATCCGATATTAATTAATACAAGTTTATGTTTGTATTCAGTGGCGTAGACAGCGACGGTCTACGCGGGGCAGGGCCCCGAGGCCCCCACCTTTGGGGCCCTCAAAACCTTATTAACGAACCTCTTATTGAACTACCGAGAAATTCTTCCAGCTTCGAAACCTAAAAAAAATAGGGTACACTATGTTAATCATGCCAACTCGTTTAAATAATAATTATTAGGGGGCACAGCAGTGCCCCTCCAAGGCGAGCAAAACAGTGGCACGGCCATCTTTTTCTCGAAACAGTTTAGCCTATTTTCAACCCCCTATATTTTCGTTGCCAGGCCAGGACTTGCATTTGCTTTGGTTTTTTACAAATTATGTTTTCGATGGCATCCTTTATTATCAGACAACTAAAGTCCTGGACAAAATACACAAATCATTTTACAAAATAATAAACTTGCTGCGAGGTGGGTATCCTTCCAATAAAAGATATCGATGTTATACGACACCCTCACCGTCGTCCCTTCGTTTTACTCAGCAAAAGTCTGATACTTCTTCCCGCTCCATCCAGATCAGAAAAGGATATTTGCAATTTTCCATGTTATGTTTAAGTTTTAGTTTATTTAATTCATGATGGTTTTAAAAATATTTTTTCTCAATTATAGTCCGTGGAAACTGCTGTGGGTTACACATTGAACCACTTTCTATTAATGTTTCATACTTTTTAATTCATAATGTTATTTATTTATTATACACCACATAAACAAAAATATGGAACAAACATTACCTGTTACGGTAACTGTTTATTTTCCCAAATAAATAAAATAAAGGGGCACCAGTTTTTATGGCCCAGGGCCGTTTGTATCTACGCCACTGTTTGTATTGTTCATAAAGAATATACATACTGTTTATTGTTTGCTGCGTAATTTAAAGGTCAAACGGATTAGCGATACGTGCATACGTGATGAGAATTTGATATCGTTTGAATTATTGAACAACAATTTTGTATTTGTTCAGTTCGGGTTTTGTGTTGATGGATTTCATAAGCGTTAATTGGATAGAGTGAGAAATGAGTTTAGTTAGTTTCAGGTAGTTTGAAAAAGGAACCGGGGGCTGAAATGCTGGGAGGGAATCGTTTGTTTTGGTATGTCATGTCATGTGAAGTGGAGAAACGTATGTTATTGAAGTTTCGAAGTTCTAGAGTTCGGCGGCGGTGACCTCTGGTGACAGGATCTGGTACAGGCCATGGTTCAGAGCGAGGAGGAATAGTAGGCGGTCACCTCCTTCTGCGAAGATGTAATGCTCAGCAAAGGAGGTAGCCGCACGCGTGAGAACGGAAATATGTACGTTCTCACACTCAAGCTGCCGGGATCTCGACCCCCATTTCCAGCCTCCAAAGCCGTGGGCTTGCTGACGACGAGCAATGAGTAGGTCGCCGTCCGGCCGTCCGGTAACCGTCTAGTCAGAGCCCGAGTTGTCGACGGCGCGTACTGTTTCACGCGCGCCTCAAAGAGATGTACCGTTTAGGTACATTTATTTTTGGTAATGGGTATAATTTTATTCAACGCAGTTCTCTGTCAATAATTTGTTTACAACAACATATTACTCAAAATTCCTCTATAAACCAGACCTACCAGCTTTTCCCCTAGTCAGTGGAGAATCTTCACCGATTCGAGTTTGCTCAAATCGGTACCAATCTGCCCGAGCTAGGGCTGCCAGACGTATGAAAGTTAGGCTTTTTGGATGCGAGTCCAGCCAAATTAAACGATACCAGCCCGGATGAGGTAAGGCTTTTTACACATGCTTACAGTTTTCAACAATTTCGATTGGCTAAGAAAAGGTATCTTTACTAACCTATCGAATCGAAGAACGTGTAAACGTGCATTTCTGCCTTTTTTAAATGTATATGTGCGAAAATTGAAATTCTCTCTACTGTTAGTTAGTTTATTGTAGGTATTATTTTAGGCGTCAAATTTATTAGATTGCATGCAAACCAAATGTAACAAACAAACGCTAATCTCGCTCACAAACTGTTACACAGATTGATGGGTTTACAAAATGTGCAAGATTATTTTTTATATTTTGTTGTTATTAAGTTATAAATAATGTTATGAAAGCTGCATTAAATATGTAAGTTGGATTCATGATCCAGCTTTGAACGCAAAGGCTAACTGAAGGCATACAGGGACTAGATTTTAGTCAGTAAAACGGTCGCAGTTCCTCTCGCTCCACCCAGAGCGGAAGTAGTTACAGATAAAAATGCATTTCATGAACAGAAATGCTTTCATACAATAATCTAAGCAACCAAATTCTTTAATGTGATGGCCGCACACTTTTGTGCTAGGGTTGCGAGATGGTCCTAAAGAGTCACCCACCTGTCTGAAAGAAGACGAGCAGGTTTTAGTCATTAAATGCCTGACATTTCCTCTCGCACTGTACAGAGTGGGAGACTACCGATATTTGATGATTCATCATCGTCATTATCCTTTCAACCGAAAGACGTCCACTGTTGGACATAGGCCTCCCCCAAGTGTCGCAATGAGCGGTCCTGTGCGTCTCGCATCCATCGGATTCCCGCAACCAGGTCACCGGAAGACGTAGCAAAGGCCTCCTACAATGTAGAAATTGTAGGAGGCCTTTGCTACGTCTTCCGGTACATGGTCGCCATTCCAGAACCTTGATTTGATGAGTACTCCCACAAAAGAAGTCGCATAATTTTTAATCTGTAGTCCGGCTGCATTGGAATGCCAGTTCGGTTTTCCAGTTTTTGTACCTGGCAACCTTAGCTGGCGTTGGCTCGATAAACAGAGAGCGCTCGACGCCGCACCTGTGTTTGGCGGCTCGATTTAGAATATTGACTCGGTTTCACTTTGCTGAAAATTGGGCACTACACTTTGTATTGGGCGGTGCGGGCACAAAATGTAAAGAGTAGAACTTGGAATCGGCGAACGGCGACGATTGTAGACGCCATTATATAATAAAATGAAACAGGTTTCATCATGACTGTAGCGATGTGACATTGCGGCCCAACCTTTTGTTTTCGGGTGTTAATTACATGTATGTCCTAGGGTGAGTGGAAGGGTCTATCAGGCTCGTATTGACCAAAATCTTACTAGTGTATCCTGGCATAATTGCGTCGGGGGCAACCGAAGCGGTGTGACTTCCACCGCTCCGGGCTATTAGTGGCCAGCAGCCCGGGGGCCTCATGATTTGGCCTACAAGACAGTTTTAGCAATGCCGCTTCTATTAGTTTAGTGCTCTGTGGTGTAGGTTTATACCTTTTGGGTCGTCGAGTTCAATGTATATTCTCGTCGGAGTCCCGTCTCGCAATTTACGAATTGATTCGCGTCAGGAACATCCGGCTTTGCCAAATGTTTGAGAACTCCAGTCAAATTTACCAAGACCAAGATATAATGGATTGTTTAGAGATTTGAAAGCCAATCGCATTTTCAAATGAATTTTGCGATCGTTTGGTAAGTTTTGGTTGTGACTGGCTTTTATGAAGAGAATGGTAAGTAGTATATAAAGAATCGAATTTGAGAGGAGCATCTCAGCTCCTGGGCGGAGCGGGACATAGTGTCAGTCATAATTGCCTAAATCACCCTGTTCTTTCTTAGCCCGTCATACCCGGGTCGGACCTTCCTTTTAGAAACTGGTCCAAGGCCCCAGTAGGCTTCGGCCCTGCTGGGCCATTGCTGACAACTCCATGAGGCGCGCGGGAATAGTACGCGCCATCGACCACTTGAGCTCGGTCCGGACGGTTACCGGACGGTCGGACAGCGAGCTACCCATTGCTCGCCGTTCAAACGCCCGCGCCACGGTGTCATAATTAGTTGATGAAATCATTACTAGTTATACCATTTTGAAAGTTGCTTTAATGAGCGAACAGAATAGAATAAACCGCCTGAGGATCCCAGCACCAGCGGCGGCAAAACCAGCCCCCTTAGCCAAGTTACAACCGTTTCTTTTCGATTCTATTTCGTCCATTGCCTCGAATCGGCTACGTCTCTGATTCCTTTGTTCTGACGTCATCTCAACGCTCAATCACGTGGTCAGAACAAAGGAACAGGAGGCGTGGCCGACAACAGGCGATCGACGAAATAGAAAGGACACGAAATGATCGTAACTTGGCCAAGCCTGCAGTACATTACTGCAAGCACGTCGTGCTGTGCTGGGAATTCTCGTGCCATCGCGAGCATCTGCCTGTTTCCGCGTATCAGGCCATTTAGTTTTTAACGTGGAAAAACCATTTCTAATTACTTCTATCGCTCCAAGGCGGAGTGAGAGGGCGTGTCAGACTTTTACTGACCATACCTATGTTCTTTCAGTTGGCCTTGCGTTCTAACACCAAGGATTTTCCAGACAGAAGTCGACCCTTGGCCCCAGTAGGCTTCGGAACTGCTTGGTCCCTACGGTTTTGCTGATATCTTTTAGGGGCGTGCGTATAACACTACGCGCCGTCAACAACTTGGGCTCGGTCGGGATGATTACGATGACGGCGAGCTACTTATAGCTCAAGGGTTCAATTTTTTTTTTTTCCAAATCACTTTGACTTAACAAAAAATATGCATTTCACTGTCCACATAATTATTAACTGGAAATATTCCATTAAAAAAAAGAAAACAATGACAGTTTTAATCCAGTGTCAGCTCGAAGCTCCGCAGCCACCGTCACAAAGGGTTTAAACCTCACCATCATAATTCAGCACAATATTCATGACGTGTGCTTTATTTTGCCTCGTAAAATGGACGTTTATTGCAAAAATGTTTTTATACGCGAGGCCTCTGTTAGATGGGTGCGTTATTGCGTGAGATGTGTGTGGCTAGGAGGTGCGAGGATGTGTAACGACGCTGTGAACATGTGTGGTTTTTACCAGAGGTGTGCGAGGAATTTGCGCGGGGTGAGGGTGCGTAGCGATGCTCTGAAACGCTGTATAACTACAGGGGCATTTATCACTTTAGCCAAAAGATGGCCACTGTTAAGTATAGGCCTCTCACGTGTGTCGCTACAACGACCAGTGTGACTCGCGTCCAGCGGATTTGAAAGAAAGAAAGAAAGAAAACATATTTATTTGGCACACAATGAACAAAACAAGTATTGAAACATTTATTAGTAGTTTAAATAAAATATAAAACTTAAAAAAAAAAAACAAACAGCAACAATGTGTCTCACGGTAGTGCCAAATAGATTTGTGCGACCCTCACCGGGTCATCGGTACACCTAGTGAGAGGTCTATCGATGCTGGATCTTCTAGTATGCGTTCGGCACTCCAGAATCTTTTGGCCCCATTGTTCTGCTGTTCTGTGAACTATGTTTTCAGGCCGCTGCCGCTTAAAAAGATCATTCATGAAGCTATATCGGCAACCTTGGTTCTCCTACAGATATCTTAATTCCTGATTCGGTCACGCAAGAAAACTCCGAGTATAGCTCTGTCCATTGCCTTTGGGTGAATAAAGTCGTCTTCTTATGAGGCTCATGGTGAGCAATCACGTTTCAGTGGAGCTACAGAGAAATATGTATTCCTTGCAAGTCTTCACACGTCTCTCGCTTTTTTGTGAAACCTTTCTCCCCTAGCCATTTTTCACCAAAGCTGCTTTGAACCCCGCTAAGAAAATTAAGTGATTACATCAGTTAATCATTAGTGTCTACATGTTGTTACTACATTGTATATATCTACGAGTGTGTATGTCAAATAAATAGCTTTCTTTCTTTTCTTTATTTATTTATTCATTTATGTACACACACAAACACTTAAAAATGGATTGGACAAATACAGATACAAGAGTACAAAGGTACTGCTTATTTCAAATGAAATTTCATCCAGCAGACCTGTGACAGGAGAATTGGTTTCTTTCTTTCATTGGTGGATTTATTTCTCGGGCACCGCCTAGCTACCTCGCATATCTTTAGCGAAAAAGCACTCTGACCACAGCCCTGACGGCTGAATCTAAAAACGGTGACGGCTACAATTGAGAACGTGATGCCAAAGCGTCATAAAGTTCTGCGTGAAATGAAATGATAAATAAATATGGCGGCGAAAGCTCTATTTGTTATAAGGATTAAAACAAACGCTAGATTTACATAAAACGTTTATATTTGCTCCAACGATAGCGTAATTGATTCGTATTCAATTATTCTGCCGCCTACTCTGTTAGTAGAATTCGAGTGGAATTAATCGGATTGGTTTCTATTCTTTTAATAGTCTGAGCGAATTTTTGAACACAATTAAATTTCAATTAAATTTGATATTAGATTTATCTTAGTTGCTGGTACTGGTATATTATTTATCTATATACAGTGAAACCTGGTTAAGTGAGACATCAAGGGACCTGCAATGTCGTTTCACTTATAGAGATATTCCACTTACCCAGTGTCTCAGGTATACAGGTATAAATAAATATCTGTCTCATTTACAGAGGGTTCCATTAATAGAGGTGAGAATACAGGTTATTTCAGTTATATAGGGGCGATCATTAAATAAAGTAACGTGTTATGTATGTAAATGAGTTTTAATAAAAATAGAAGAATGAGTAAACAAACAATGTTATCTCAGTTACAGAGGTTTATGCATATAAAATTTACTCGCTGTCTCAGTTATAGAGGTAACTATGATGATAAATCGAAAGAACAAATCCCAGATATAGAGGCTTACCTCGTCCCACTAACAGAGGTAATTCAGTGCCAAAGTGTTGGGACCTCAGCATGAGTTCCAGTTATGGAGGTTTCTCACTTATCCAGGTCCCACTTAACCAAGTTTCACTGTATATAATAAATCTGTAGAAGTTTTCAGTTGTGCGCGCATCACGTGAAATGTACGAAATCGACGTAGATAACTTTTATACATTAAAGTGGTGTGTAACTTTAGTATTTAAGCTGACTATATCAAAAGATATATTACATTCGTTGACTGCGAAGTTTGCCGGGTCAGCTAGTCGCTAGTCTGCACTAATATTCTAAAGAGGTAAAGTTTTTATTTTTGTTTTTATGTCTTTTGCTTATAAGTCTCTGGAAGTACTGGTCCGATTGCTAAAATATTTTCACCTACAGAAAGCTGCTTTATTCTCCCGAGTGACGTAGGCTAAATCTTATGTACACGGGCGAGGTAACGGTCAATAGTTAGTATATAATATTTACAAAATAATATAACTACAATATACTATAAACTAAATTAATAATTGACGCCCTTGTGTTATCGCATGTTCAAATGTGATCTCACTCTGTAACTCAAAGGTTTGCTGGAAGCAAACTCATTGTTGAGTTAAGCTCGTCTTTGTACATACATTGTCTAATCACTGTGTTAGGTAATAAATTTTCTAGCGACATTATAGAATCTGTTTTGATATGGTCCCCGTCTTACCTCGCTACCCCGTCTTGCTTCGCTACCCCGTCTTACCCCACCTTCCTCCTAATCTACACTAATATTATATAGAGGGAAAATTTGTGTTTTGTGTGTGTGTGTGTATGGCTGTAATGAATAAAGTCAAAAACTACTGTGCCGATTTCAAAAATTTTTTCACCATTGGAAAGCTACATTCACCCTGAGTAACATAGGCTATATTTATTGCCCATGCGAAGCTGGGACGGGCCGCTAGTGTTTAATAAAAATGAAGACAAAATAAGACTCAAAAAGAGTAGAGGTCTTACCATGAGCTTTTAAAGAAGAAAGAAAGAAAGAAAACATGTTTATTTGGCACACAATGAAACATAACAACTATTGAAACATTAATGAATAGCTTAAATAAAACTTAAAAAAAATAAATTAAAAACAATCAGCAACAATTTGTCTCACGGTAGTTCCAAATAGGTTCAGTTCAGCATACTGTCAGATAACCGTAGCAGTTGCCTGACGCTGGTTTTCAACTAAACCTTTGAGTGTAGGGGAGGGGGGGTGTTTAACGGGATCTATTTCACGACCTAAGCTGAATTGTCAAAAGAATAGAGCTATGTACGGTGAATAGCTGTGAATAGGCCCTTAATAAACTAGTGCGCCTCACCATCAGAGATTGCATCACTGCTTACCATCAGGTGGGATCACAGTCAAGCACTAGTTGATATCAATACCTCTATAGCTCTTTCTCACATTCTTGACATTTTAACACGTCACGAGTTACACCAGAACACTCATTACTACAACCATTTCTCACCGTACGTTTCTTTTCACGCAACACTCTGACACCACTTACGTAGATGTAATCCATTCTCCTTTATTACAAGACCGGGCCTATTCCGTATAATTGACAATCAGAATACACACTCGCTAAGTCAATACGGTTCTCGAATACGGATATGAGGCGGAGCTGGTGTGATTTATGAGGGAGCTGTATCTTGAGCGAGGTCGTTCGATGGAGCGGGAGCTCACGACTTGGAGAAATAGATCGTACTTTGATGATAAGCTTTGTTATTCTTTCAGCGTCTTTAGCGCATACATCTAGTGTGATAGAGGATGTTAGCTTATCTTTGTGTTAAAAAAAATCTTGGGCATCATACTTATTATACCTCAAAAGGAAAAAACGAAACCTTTGTAGGATCACTTTGCTGCCCGTCCATCTGTCTGTCTGTCTGTCAAGACCCTTTATCTTGAGAACGAGTGGAGGTATCGAGTTGAAATTTAAACCATATACTCAAATCTTCAGTCACTTCAAGATGTGAAAAAAAAAACTTTTAAGTTAACGAATAAAAAAATATGGACATTTACGTCGCAAAAATACGTATATTTTGACTTTCAAAGATCGAAATTCATAGGGTACTTCCTGTTCATCCAGAATCCTGAAATATGACACAAAGTAAGGTCTTATAGCACATGTATAGGAAATCACAAAAAAAATGTGCCATTCAAAAAAAAATGTGCAAAATTTATGGAAAAATCTTTGACCAGTCTTTCCAGAGACCTACAAACAAAAAAAATCAAACTTCATCTCTTTATTATATTAGTGTAGATTGGCTCGCGTTTGACCACCATCTCACCTGATGGTAAGCGATGATGTGGTCGACGTTGGAGCACGCTTGTCTAGAAGTAACCTATTCACTCTTGACTTAAAGATCCTGTTGTAGCTATACAAAACACAAACACAGACTCCGGCAGGGAATTCTACTCTTTGACTGTACGCAAAATAAATGTGTGCTATTGGGGACCCTATTACTAAGCCATCGCTGTCTGTCTGTTCGCCTTTAGCGCGCTACACAGCCCGTTTAAAGACGGATGCTCATAAATCGTATACAGTTCAAATTTTCAATGTATATTTCTATCGCCGCTACAACAGCAAATAACAAAAACAAAATAAAGTAAAAAATTAAAGGGCCATACAAAGAACGTTATTTGGTCGTCATTTGTTCATAATCATCATCCTTTTTTATGTTCCCACTGCTGGGACGCAGGCCTCCTTTCTAGGTGAGGGAATTTGCCGTAATCCACCACGCGGGCCAAGTGCGGGTTGGTGAATGTCACATGTCTTCGAATTTTTGGTTCTAGGACATGCCGATTACCTCACGATGTTTTCCTTCACCGTTTTTACCGAGTAGTGGTGATGAAATAAATTACACAAAGCAATGCGCCTGGCTGGGTTCGAACCCGCGACCTACAAGTCGTAAGTTGGAGCTTTTACCACTCGGCCACCATTGCTCCTAATGCTATAAAAGATATCAATAAAAAATTCGAAGTGAACAATAAGAAAATAAAAATAAAAATTAATCAGCATACAAAATAAAAAACTATCTTCATTACAATAAAATTGAAATCAAATAGGAATAAAATCGCGATTCTTCTTCACAAATCTCCATAATCGATACGCCACCGTCCGCTCACTATTCATAATCGAGTCGCATCCGATGCGAATACGGACGCGAACGGATGCGGTCCGGATGCGATTTATTATTCGTTCATATCTGTGCCTTTGATATGTCGACGGTACCTCGGTCTGTCTGTCTGTTGACTGTATACAGAATCAATGATTGGCTTTTATTTTTCTTTTGTTGGCGGACATTTTTGTCTGTATTTCCTGTTTTGGTTGGTACACACACACTTACAAATTCACATCCTATCCCAGAATCCATATGTGAGTGTATAATACACCGTTAAATTTTGATCGTTTTAATCCCGTGGAGGGTCGATCTGGTACATGAAACACTATCGATTTGGAAAGAAAAAATTAAAAAATAAAGTACCTTTTTTTAAATTTACGCATACATGTACGAAATTGATTTCTTTAAGAAAAAGTCAGCTGAGCGAGTCCAATAACCTGTAGGTAGTTAGTACGCAACGCCGACTACTACCTATAGGTCATTGGACTCGATAGTGTTTCATGTACCGGATCGACCATCCACGGGATTAAAACGATCAGAATTTAGCGGTGTGTAGATATTGGTATTATAATTGTCTTGCTTAATTTATATTTTAATTTATCTAAACTGACATAAAGTGAAAGTTTTGAGTTTTTGCTTGCTTGTTTGTATGTTACGATGTAACTCAAAAACGACTGGACCGATTTTCAACATTCACTAGTAGAAAGCTAGTGTTATGATAACTGACAACAGGTCTAAGAGTGTATTTAATTTGTATTGGGCGTTGATAGCTGCGCTACAGTATTTTACCTATCTTCGTTTTTCCTATATAATCTGTAAGCTTAAGTTGTTCCAAATCGACTGGCCTGTTGGTCTAGTGGTTAGTGGCCCTGACTGCCATGCCGGAGGTCGTGGGTTCGATTCACACCCAGGACAATTGTTTGTGTGATGAGCATGATCATTTGTTCTGTGTCTGGGTGTAATTTAACTATATGATGTATTTAGAAATATATAAGTATGTTCATCAGTTGTCTAGTACCCTTAACACAAGCTCTGATTAGCTTGGGACTAGACGGCGTTGTGTGATGGTTGTGGAATATATTATATTATATTAATTGGCATTATTTTATTTATTATTTTATTCAATTCAATTTAACCTTTCGAATGTCTTAAGTTACAATGTCCGACATAAGGTAATTGTCTTTCTATTGTGTTTCTAATTACGACATTCAAAGAGTTAAGTATCTTTATTTCAGACTAGTATCCAGATAGTAATCAAAGGTAAAACTAGGGCTCACCCCTGTTTTTACCTATTTCTAAGTCTTATTTTCAGACAAAAAAAAAATTATCTAACCATCTCAGACGAGTTCGATAACAAACACTGTGATATGATTTTTTAATATAAATAGCCTATGTCCAGCAGTGGACGTCTTTCGGCTGATATGATGATGGTGATCTAAATAGCAAATAATCATATTATTTTCATTTCTGTCATTTTTAACTTTAAACTGATTAGTGAACTATCCTTTAGGTACCCTTTCGATCTTACCTAAAAAATATAATCAATACACGATATCACTAACACAGGGCACCTCCTAAATAAATGTTTAAACATTATTTTACTGGAAAATAAATTTAGACGTCCGCGTCATCACCAGCGTTATTGAAACCCGGTAAATATTAATTACAATATTTCATTTAAATTGAAACGACAAGCTTGCAAGGAAATATACTAAACTAGTTTCTGCCAGCGGGTTCGCCCGTGTGAAAGTAACTCTCGATGCTAACTTTGGACTCTCGTTTCATGTTTTTAGAGGAAGAGTTCGGAAAATCCTTCTGATCTTAGTGCTCGCCTACGTCATAAAAGGAAAGTTGAAAAATGTCGGCTGTGCGATGACATGGCAGTCAGTCAGTTTCTCCTATTATACAACATTGTTTTTAGTATATGCGAAACCTGTACCCCTAGCCAAGTTTCCAATCTGCAATAGTTAACGCTTGTAGAAAGCCTCAAATGTACGGGAATAATGTCGTCTCAACGCTCAGTCACATGGACAGAACAAAAGAATTGGCGGCAAGATCAACTCGAAACGATCGGCGCAAGCGAAACGGTTGTAACTTGGCTAGGGGGCCTGAGTATACTTTTTTCTGAAGTAGTAACTGAATCGATTCCAAGAATTTTTACACCGTGTTATACACCACAAATTTTTTTTTAGTACACAAACTTAAAGGGCTTATTAGAAAAACCCTTGTTATTTTATAAGTAAAATCTCACAAGCAAAGTTATTAGCGTTGGTTTATGTCCCAAAATGTCACTCAATTTATGGAAATATTTTGCAGGCTATTGATTAATGAAGGAATAAGTGTCAATTATTAAGGTAAAACACTGCTCGCAGTATTTTCTACTAGCAATTGTTATGTAAGATTGATTCTATGACGAATTTACCTTTTCGTGGTTTTTTTTTTTTTTTTTCGATGGGAAAAATCATCTTATGACAACTCCCGCTCTTGGGCGGAGCGGGAGATAGTGTCAGACTCTTACTGACTAAAAAACCCATCCCGTTCCTTCTAGCCTTCGTACCGGGGCTCGAACGCCCTTTCGGATAACCCTGGCCCCAGTAGGCTTCGACCCGGCTGGGCCCCTGCTGTTGCTGACAACTCCTTGAGGCGCGCGCCGTCGACGACTTGGCCTTGGTCCGGACGGTTACCGGACGGCCGGACAGCGAGCTACCCATTGCTCACTGTCCGCAAGCCCGCGCCTACGGTGGCTGGAAATCGGGATCGGAATCCCGGCGGCGGCGGCGAGAGCGCCGTTGACTGATGCGGTCAACCCTTTCGTGGTCAATTTTAGGATTTCGATTTTTTCTACTTTTGACTACAAAAATATGATCAGTGACGGGTACAGATAGAGCTCCATTTTTTGTGTACTAATTAAAAAGTTGGGGTGTATTTTTCCCAAAAAATATTTAAAAAAGGTTACAATTTGGGTACCACTGACGCTAAGTACAACACAGGTCACGGAAAGTCATAACGGGCATTAGGCGCCAGCAAACAGCTGGGTGCAAGTTCAAAACAACCCCTCAGTCGCTTGAATGGCCCGGTGACTATGCATTTTTGCTGACATAACAAGCATATAAATTTGATACAGTTATGAAATTTTGTACATAGATTCTTTACATAAAACACTATAAACGTGTTTCAGGTTTTGCATATACTCAAAATAAGGTTGTATATAGATTAGTAATCGACACAGTTCATTTCCCAATAGGGTTGTATCGAGTTCTTAATTACTTGGTGGTATCTACTGTTGATCCGCTTGAGTCCGGCCGATTGTCGACAAACGCCGTCTGCATGTTAAGTCACGAATGGACGGATTTATTGATTAGGGAATTTCGTTTTGGTAGATAGTAACTGTTCTTTAGGTTAATGGTAATAGGTGTAATTGTAATCGCATAGTAACATTGTCCTAGCATAAAAACATAGCGTAAACAGCCTTTTAAAATTCCCACTGCTGGGACGCAGACCTCCTCTCTAGGAGAGGGAATGGGCCGTATTCCACCACGCGGACTCATTACGGAACCCTAAAAACACTTTGGGTTGATGCCCAAGATTTTTGTTTACACAAAGATTAGCTATCACTCTCTGTCACACTAAATCTATGTGCTAAAGACGCTGAAAGAATAACAAAGCTTATCATAACCATTAAACCATAATCAGCCGTTCAATGTTCCCACTGCTGGGACTCAGGTCTCCTCTCTAAGAGAGGGAATAGGCCTTAATACACCACGCGGACCCAGAGCGGGTTGGTGAATGTCACATGTCTTCGTATTTTTAGTTCTAGGACATGCCAGTTTCCTCACGATGTTTTTCTTCACCGTTTTGAGAGCAGTGGTGATGAAATAAATTACACAAAGTAATGTGCCTGGCTGGGTTTGAACTCGCGACCTACAACTGATAAGTCGGGGTCGTTACCACTCGGCCTACACTGCTCTTTAGCTTAGAACTGTCCTACTTAAACGTTATTGTAACAGTTCACGTTGGAGAAAATTTGTAATATAAAAAAAGAAATACGTAGGGTTGTTAGGCAAAACTAAAAAAAACAATTAGGAATGAAGATATTCGCAGGAAAACCATGGTTATCGACATTGGCCATAGATTTTTTAAAATAATATAAATTGGAGCTTGACTGCGATCCCACCTGATGGTAAGCAGTGATGCAATCGTTGATGGTGAGGCGCACTAGTTTATAAGAATCGTCAAACTTAAGTGAGACTGGGCAGGGTAAATTGCTTGCAGCACAGATGGTCGATGGGGCTGAAAAGAATGACAGCGTTGGCCATCTCTCACAACGTGGTGAGAGTCACGGTAATCTTATGGAGGAGACACAAAGAGCTGGTCGTTATGACGATAATTGAGAGTGGCCAATCAACAGCAGTGGACGTCTTTTGTTTAAAAGATAATGATGGACAAAAATGGAATGACAATCTAATTTCACAAAAAAGACGAAACAAGGACATGGGATTGGATCGCGCACACTAAAAATAACCACGCACATTGTGTTGTTTTCATGTTTATAAATAGAAACAAAAGTACAGCCAAAAATATCGTATTTTTCCTCAAAAAAGACACCCTTACGTCATCATCAATTTACCTCAATATCTTAGCGTTCACAACGAATAACCGAAAATCGACATAATGTGATTACTGGTCGTCGTATCAGTTCCGACTGATGTGGACACTCGATATCGACTCGCCCACCACTAGTTAGTGAACGTATCGATAACAGGCCTTTTGATGTCTTCACTAATTCCTTGTAACGAAAGCTAGTTTCAGTTATGATACATGTCTGTTTACTGACATTTAATTTATTATTTTATTTTTAGTTTTCGTGATTTTGAAATAACAAAAACCAGACGGGAGTGAATTCTTTTGTGTTTTTTTAATTTTACTGTTGTTCTATGAGAAAAATGTGTTAAAATTCATTGTTTTAAAGATTATGTTAAATTATTGACACCACAGCGTTCAAAATGGCGAAGGGGAACCATCGTGAGGAAACCGGCGTGTCCTAGAACCAAAAATCTGAAGATATGTGACATCCACCAATCCGTACTAGGCTCGTGTGATTGATTACTGCCAGTTCTTCTCCTAGAAAGGCCTTATTTTGGAGGGAAAATCATCAATGACATCCCCCGCTCTTGGAAGAAGCGGGAGATAGTGTCAGACTTTTCCTGACTCCCACTCCTGTTCCTTCGTTGCTTTTCGTACTGGAGCCGAACCTTCCTTTCAGAAACAAACCCTTGGCCCCTAGAGAGGAGGCCTGAGGTAGCAGAGGGAACATTATAAGGCAGGTTACAAATACCGGCAAAAATGTTGAGCGCTCGTCGAAACAGTCAGGATCGAATTTGCGCATCGTACACATCGTAGAGCCAATCACTGTAACTACAAAGATATACTCCCAGCTCCCGCGTCTCACTTTATACCACTAAAGAGACCCAATACTTCACTTCTGATTCAAGTCTGCGCGATTTCAAGTACAAGTCAGCGCTCAAGATCCGTGCCGGTATTTGTATGTTATTATGTATTTTATTTTGTAAATGCGTCATATCTGCATAAAAAACTAAAACAAAATAGAGGAACTCCACTCCTCAGTTTCAGTTAGTTTGGAAATACACAAAACACACACTCGCAGCATTATTTTAGTTAACCCAGTTGTGGCACATGGCGCACAAGTAGGTTAATCATACAATGCGCAGCTTTACCCTGCTTCGTATCATTTGTAATGTTTATGCTAGTAAACAACAATACTTGAAGTCAAGTATCTTCCAGTTCATTGCAGATATTAAGATGATAGGTCTTGGTTTGAAATCGCCAACACTGATATTTTGATATTTTTTTTCCATACCTATAACACAACGCTGTCTAATCCCAAGCTAAGTAGAGCTTACCTATGTTATGAGTACTAGACAACTGATAAACTTATTTATATAACGACGGCTGAGAGGTCTGCGCAGCTCGCCCGTTATCAGTGTGGTCTTGAGGTAGAGATTCCATGGCGTAGGTCTCAAGTAACACAGTAACAATACCAAATACTTGCACAAAGGTTTATTTGAAAAACAGCACAGCACGGTTATAATCTTAACAAGGAAATGGTGAACCAACGATCCCGATTGGAGGTCCGATCTGAAGTCAACTCTGAGCCCAGTTCTCTTGCGACTCGCACCTTTCATAACTTTTAAAATCGACACCCCTCCAACCGATTCCGTTCACGTGACATGTGACGTCACTGCGTTCACCGGCTTTACAAAAAAAAAAACAATTGAGCTAAACGAATAAATAGTCAAAGATGCGACATATATATTTATAAATACATACATTATATAAATAAATTAAATCCAGACACAGAACAAATGATCGTGCTCATCATACAAACATTTGTTGTGGGTGGGAATCAAACCCACGACCTCCGACATAGCAGTCAGAGCCACTAACCACTAGACCAACACGCCAGTCATCACACTGAGGTAGCGATAGTACAAGTGTGCTAATCGCAATGCTTGTTTTATTCCTAGTTCCTAGAAATGTCAAGTAAATGTCGATGCCTGCCAGAGCTGCGGTTTGTTTGAAGGAGTTACCCCGCCCTCTCTAAAAGGCAACTGAAGAAACACTGTTTGTTTAGTTAATAAAAGTCTACTTCCTCCACTCTAACCATGGCGCATAAATTAATTGGATAATATTGTTGGAATGAAGACTGCAGGACACTACTTTGAAGGTGCTAAAAGAATAGAATAAACTTTTCAAAACACTTGCTCAGAAAGTGACTCTTATTGCACTGCACTTAGGTACATAATGGCTCTTCTTACCAATCTGTGACATTTTGATTACCATTACGAACTTTCAGCCGAAATACCCATTAAATGGGTACTTACTACTAAAATACATAGCCACAAACTATGCATAGGCTACAAAATAATTAACGTAGGTACATGCATAAGCAAAAAAAAACATAAAAAATTCTTTTAGAATTATACGCTCAACAGAAATGTTTACATAACAAATTAAATGTACTATAAAAATATGCTGCAGTGTTTAAATACAACCTTTATACATCTGAGTTTACGGGTGCTTTATACGTTTGCAAATTTCAGAATTATGTTTGCATTTTTATTTCGTTTCTGCTACGTTTTTATGTTATTTAATTAATTTGGCATGCATTATTTTGTACCTGTGTTTTCTTAATCCATGTTTTTATGACGTACCTGCCGTTTTTAGGGTTCCGTAGCCAAATGGCAACAAACGGAACCCTTATAAATTCGTCATGTCTGTCTGTCTGTCTGTCCGTCCGTATGTCACAGCCACTTTTTTCCGAAACTATAAGAGCTATACTGTTGAGACTTAGTAAGTAGATGTATTCTGTGAACCGCTTTAAGACTTTCACACAAAAATAGAAAAAGAGCAATAAATTTTGGGGGTCCCCATACATAGAACTGAAACTCAAAAATTTTGTTTTCATCAAACCCATGCGTGTGGGATATCTATGGATAGGTCTTCAAAAATGATACTGAGGTTTCTAATATCATTTTTTTCTAAACTGAATAGTTTGCGCGAGAGACACTTCCAAAGTGGTAAAATGTGTCCCCCCCCCTCTAACTTCTAAGATAAGAGAATGATAAAACTAAAAAAAATATATGATGTACATTACTATGTAAACTACCAACGAAAATTGGTTTGAACGAGATCTAGTAAGTAGTTTTTTTTAATACGTCATAAATCTAAAAAAATATACTATTATTAAAACATCGATCAAAGTTACAACGAACTACAAGAACTTTTATATTATGTTACTTGCTGCTACGGAACCCTCCATGGGCGAGTCCGACTCGCACTTGGCCGGTTTTTTCTCTTTACTTAATGACTTAAGCATTCTCCACCAGTCAACTAATCCCCTATTTCTGATTTAACTCTTTGAATGTCGTAATTAGAGACACAATAGAAGAACAATTACCTTATGTCGGACTGTGTAACATAAGACATTCGAAAGGTTAAGCGTTTGAAGTTGAGTATTACTCAAACTCTACTTTACCCTGAAAACCTGTCAAAATTTGACATCTAAGTATGGTTTAAGACTTTCTCAACTCAGAATACTTAATTCAGAAACCCGTCCTAAGGGTACTGATGGAGAATGCTAAGGCATTAAGTCCGCCCTTGTGCTTTTGAGTTGCATTAAGTTTTAATAAAGAAATAAATAATTACTCGTTACATAGTCATCATCATCTTCCTGTCCTTGTCCCGTTCTATTTGTGGTCGGTGCAACACGTTTTTTTCTTCCATTAGGTCCTGTCACCCGTCCCGCTACCACTAGATCCCTTTTCATTGATATCGCTTCTCATACAGTCCATCCATCTTTTCTACGGCCTCCTTCTTCTCCATCCATCCACATATTTACTCATAACTCTTTTAGTAATGGTACTGCCATGTTAACAGGAGGAGGAGGTAGGTAACTTTTTAGTCACTGGCGCCACTTTCAAACTTTCTCTAAATATACTCATTTCTAGAATACTTTTAATGTACACTTATTTTTAGAACGACCGAGAGAATGGGTGCATAGTTCTCTGAGATATCGTTGTTAATTTAGCTACTGTAGAACTGACCAAACGGGCTCATGAACATTTTAGAAGTTAGTGGCATATTTTGAAAAATTTAGACCAATTTTTTTGGTGACTGAATGGCGGGTTATTTCTATATAATCAAAAGTTCACGGAAATAATTTTCTTTTCAAATGCGATTATATTTTTAAGAATTTAAGCTTGATCAGGCTCTCTTACTTCACTCACCTCACAAATAAAAATCATTTTTTATGTTCAAAGAAACAAAGAAAACTCCTTTATTTAGTACACAAACACACAACGAGGAAACAAATATCTTGACATTTATTATAATGACTAGCGACACCGGTAGACTTTGTTCTGTTTGGCATTTCGGCAGAAAATATTAATATTAAATAATATAGAGAATCTGTTTGCAGTGCCACCTACCGAGCCCAATTGTATTTTCTAGCCGTCTAAAGGCTCACTCAAATACAGGGGGCTCTTTGGACCGGGACCGCGGTCCCAACTTCCACCTTTTATTTTTGAGTAGTATTTTGGGACCACAAATAAAATAAATTAATAGGTAAGTAGTTTTTTTATGCTTACTAGGCAGTAAGGACCATTTTCTTGTAGTTCCAAAATACTAATAAATTATATATTTCTAAGGTGGAAGTTTGAGAGAAATGGGTAGTGGGTAGTACCCATTTCAATTTCGGTAACTAGATGAAAACCCTAATCTATACCAAATAATTTGGTTAGTTTAGGTACAGGCCATTGTGTAGTTTTGATAAACCGAGTTAGCCACAGCCCGATTGTTCGGGGTCGGCCGCTAGTTAAAACTTCAGACATTGAAGACTGTCTCGTGGAGTACTAATTTTATCGAGACCCGATCCGTCTCTACGATCACAATTCATTAAGTACCTTGTTTGAGATTTAGATGAGCAATGCGTAGCGATATCTATGGCGTCACATAAGAACTAATCCTGCATCGCGTAATCAAAGTTCTCAGCGCGAAATCATCTATCGGGCAGTTGCCCACCAGACATAACGCCTGTCTGGTCTGAGGATCATCCCTTTTCAACGGAGGATTGCGGGACTTTACTCTCTGTTATACCTCAAAACTACTGACCTTCGATAATAAACGTTAGCGCAGCCTTCGTGCAGCTACTATGTACTTCGTGACGTCATCATCACTTCCTCAAGCTTTCAAGCAACGAGCCTCTGATCAAGGCGGTCACTTGTAGATCTTTGACAATCACGAGCCAGACTTTTGCTGATTAAAACTTCTGATGAGACCCATTCGACTAGGCTATTGGCCTAGTGATTAGTGGCCCTGACTGCTATGGTGGAGGTCGTGGGTTCGATTCCCACCCAGGACAAATGTTTGTGTGATGAGCATGATCATTATTTGTTCTGGGTCTGGGTGTAATTTGTCTATAATACGTACGTATTCAAAAATATATAAGTATGTTTATCAGTTGTCTAGTACCCATAACACAAGCTCTGCTTAGCTTGGGACTAGAGGGCGTGGTGTGATAGTGGTGGAATATTATATATTATGTTATATATTACTGGCTTTATCAATATTGGGTTTGTATGACATATAATTTGACTTTTTTTTTTAAGTTTTCATGATTTCTATCGATTAAAAACAGACAGTAGCACGTGTGAAGGGCGACCGGAAAGTTCAGTGAAATGCACTAACGCCCTGCCAGATGCTTAATCAACCCTACCAGGACATGCTGAAGGAACTGACCTGTGTCTGCCTCCATTCCGTTACTGGCAATGCGTAGGAAAACCAATCTTTGTATATATTACAGTAAAAGCTTGACCTACGGTAAATCTTAAGACTTTCCAGTAAAACCTAAGATTTACCGACATGGGTTGGTTAATGTAAGTTTTTAATATAATGGGGCGATTTTTTCGGGCTGTTACCATTCTAATTCAGTACATGCTAGGTTTTACTAACGTGGACTGGTAAATGTTGGTTTTAGGAATAAAACAATGATTACTTTGAGAAGTAGCCAGTAGATTTACCGTAGTTCTAACTTTTACAGTAACATATAGATCTGTAAGTAAATTACATTTTGAAATTAAAAAAAAAAATAAAATAGTAGGTCACTGGTGCCGGAAGCAGAGTCCATACTACCAGTCGTTACGGCTACAGAGACAGCGCTGTTATTAAGGAGTACCAACTGCATCTGTATCAGGCCCTTAGGAGGCCGTGCATAAAATTCACTCGTTAGAGTTTAGGCAAATCCGCTGCAAGGCTATGTTCGTGTGCATGGTTCATGCAGCTACACGCACATGCGCGCAAAAATCGAGCTTAGTGAGCGCTCAAACAATGTTGATCCTTATTGTTTTCAACTTATATCATTGTTGACCTTATAATGATGTTAGTGATATTTTTTTTAATATTAAAAATCTGTCGTAGTTTTGTGTAAAACGTAACCAAACATCACTCGCTTATTACTTTTGCGATAAAAGGGTTTTGAATATGGGTAATTGCCATTAATACATCATACTTTTTTTTTTTTAAATCCTCAAGCCTTCGGAGAGAATAAGAACTTGACTTTTATTATCTGAAAAAAGTAGGTTCAAATTCTTCTTACCTTTGTCACAAACGTTCAAAATGATTTGATTTCATGCACGGCCTCTTAATCCAACCATGAAGTCAGTTTCGACAGATGGTCGTCGAGGCTTTTGGCCATCAGATCGTCGGCGCTTACAACAGTTGGTACAATAACAGCCGAGTACACCTTTTAATATACACGGTTATTTGTATAACACTGGCAACCTCTCAAAACTATTGACTTTTTTCTATGACTTTTATAAAATAATTATATTAGTTCATCAGATTTTCATACAAAAATAAAAATATTTAAATTGAACGTTCTAAATATTACGCTATCTATGCGAAGCAAGCGATAGTACAATAGCGGAAGGGAGATTGGGTGGCGGGGTGCTTGATGCACTTGCGTCGCATCATACAGACACAGGCGTTGCACTGAGGGGGTTCCGGAATGGTCTTTTGACAGGTAACGGGGCCCCTTCTATGTGCTGATGGTGATCACCGGGGTGGTTTTAGTGAGGTAATAAACCCACACTCCCCGGACTTATTCCCAAAGTCTGGGCGCCTTTTGAAGGTTCCCCTCGAAAACAAAAAAAAAAGGTAAAAAAAGGAAATGTGTTAGACAGAATAACGAAATCTTGAAGGTTTGTTTTTGGAAAATGTATTTATTATTTATTATAATTTTTATTGTACACCAAATAAACAAAAATACAGGACAAACATTTAAAAGAATAAGTGCACAATGGGCGGTCTTATCGCACAGGGCGATCACAAAAAACACAGCGGAAAATGTATTACGTTTTGTAAAAAGATCTAGAACAAAAGCTGTTTTTTTGTGATGTTAGTAATACAGTCCTGCAAGGTTATTAGTGTTTTGCAAATAACCCTATATAATTAAAGAAAACTTCACAATCAAAATTCACAAAAAAGCAACGTTAACTTCAGTGTCACCATGACGCAACGCATTCAATGACGCGAACTTAGTAGGTACGTGATCTTGCAAAATAAGTTTCTTTGTACCCTCCTCCGGGAATGTATTCATACTTTTATTGTAACAGCCGAGTGTAATCGTTTAGTGTCGTATATACGAGATTTATGGCCCATTGCTGATGTAAGAGAAAATTGTAATAGAATTTTTTGTGATTTTGGCTGTTAAGCTACTCTTTATTTTGTTACTGGCTTTTGCTAGCAGCTTCTGCCGAAATCTATTTAATAACTAGGATAAAAAATACTGGCCAAGTACGAGTCGTACTCCCACACAAAACGTTCCGTACTGCGAAAATAAAATTGAGCAAAAAATACACCGACTAAGTAACGGTTTTTCTATGTGAAGCCCAATTAAATTTTACTTTTGAATTGAATTATTTTTTGTTGTAGTGGCAAGGTTAAGGTTTATGAGATACAGCCCACTGACATACGGATAGAAAAACAGAAAAACGAACAGATGGAAGGATGGACGGTAACCGGACGGTCGGACCGTGAGCTACCTATTGCTCGTCGTCCGCTCGCTTACGCCTACGGTAACTGGAAATCGGAATCCTGGTGTTCCTAATATGATTGTGATTATTTCGTTGCTACTGTACTTATCAGATCCGAACTACCACAACCTTCGATCAGGACTAAATCGAACTTTATGTGGTTGTATTAGAATTTAGAATACTTTGTGCGAAACGTTCTTGCGAAGATAAATGGGTTAATAAGACAAGACGTCAGGCAGACAGCAGCAGGCGCGGGACAAACATAGATTTATTTCTGCGCTAAAAGCCGTTGTGACAGTATGACGGGCTATAAGCAAACTACGCTTAAACTAGGACTATCACTAATCTTTCTTAGAAATTATAAAGGTATGTTAATAATATATAAGTTTATCGTTTTAATTCCGTGGAGGGTCGAGACAAGAAACGTTATCGATTTGTAAAGATATAATTAAAAAATAAAGTGTCTTTTTTTCAAAACTCGTAATAATTTACGCATGTACGAAATTAATTTCTTTAAGTAAACGTCAGCTAAGCGAGTTTCACAAACTATATAGGTTCTTTTCCTTTACCGTTTTGTGACCAGTGGTGGTGAAATAAGGTACACAAAGTAATGTGGCTGGATAAGTTTGAACTTTATGTTTTCGAAAGTAACTTCCAAAAACATAAAATCTTAATTAAAATCATTATGTAATGTAAGTTTCTGCTTATTCCCACGGAAAACATCGTGAATTTATACAAGTTTTTCTGTCTGTGCCTAAATTATTCTATCACCGTATAGTCTTCATTGAACAAAAAGACAATTTGTTGTAGTAGACAAAGAAATAGCGTTCACATTCTTTCAACTTGATCAGCGGGAACCAAGTTTGTTCAGCACTAGCAATAAATCCATCAGTTGCTATCGAGTGCCGCTATCTGGTCCCGGGAGAGTGCGAGCGCCGACAGACTGATGTGTGCCTTTTTATAATCCACGATAAAGATAGATTAGGTGCTAGTGTAGAATAGAATAGAATTTCTTTAACACTAGCAATATAATATAAAGGCAACAAGACAAAATAATGAAAATGAGAGTATAGAAATACAATGATGATGATGATATAGCCTATTTCGGCCTCAGCGAGTGTCCCCTGCTTGGGTGGAGCATCGCCGTGCCCTCGTGGGGCGATCGGCGGCGGAAACCTCTCGCGCCGGGCCTTGCTTAAGGCCATGGTCCGGAGCGAGGAGGAGTGGCAGGCAGTCGCCGGCTTCTGCGAAGCAGTAATGCTCGTAAAGGAGGAGGCCGAACGCATCAGGCGACGGCGTTATCGCCGCCGCCGTCGCCGGGATTCTGATCCCGATTTTCGGCCAACGTAGACGCGGGCTTGCGGACAGTGAGCAATGGGTAGCTCGCTGTCCGGCCGTCCGGTAACTGTCCGACCAAGCCCAAGTCGTCGACGGCGCGCACTGTTCCCGCGCGCCTCAAGGAGTTGTCAGCAACAGCAGGGACCCAGCCGGGTCGAAGCCTACTGGGGCCAGGGTTATCCGAAAGGGCGCTCGAGCCCCGGTATGAAGGCACGAAGGAACGGGGTAGGTCTTTTAGTCAGTAAGAGTCTGACACTATCTCCCGCTCCGCCCAAGGGCGGGGTGGCAATGCATGATTTTTCCCACCATAAAAAAAGGGTACTTACAATGATCATGATCTTCATAGTGGTTGTGAGCTCAGATCTGCTGCTTTGGTAGGTTTGGTAGGTCATGTGACGTGCATATCCAACCTTGGGCAAAAATCCCCGAGCACAAAGCGGACACGTTAGAACACCATTAACGGTATGATACATTATTGCTGTTGTTGAAATCCAGTAGCACTGAATCATAATCATTTCAATTTTCTGTTGATTTATTTATTTAGTTAACCTTTAGACCTCAACTGAAAACTTTCCAAATGTATCATTCCTCTGCCAATCAATTTCCGTTTACTTCTTTCTTACTTTTCACCTAATTTTTTTTTTTTTTTTAAGAAATTGAGTTTAACTTTAGTTGGTATAAGTTAGTAAATTAGATTACTGTTTGCACTTTTAGCTGGATTAACATCTACCATGAGTACAAAGTTCGACCGTGGTTCCTAAGGGGCTACCGTCCCAACGTGACTCTGGACTCTCAAAATATTCAAAACAAGCTTAATTACCATTAAAAAAACACTTTTTGTTAATCGTTATCACTGATCCTAAGTTTTTCATTTTTTTGGTGGAAAAATCATTTAACGGCATCCCCCGCTCTTGGGCGGAGCGGGAGATAACGTCAGATTTTTACTGAATAAAAACCCACTCCTGTTCCTTCGTTGCCTTTCGTACTGGGGCCGAATCTTCCTTTCAGAAGCAGACCCTTGGCCCCAGAAGGCTTCGACTCTGCTGGGAATCACTTTCCTAAGTTAACTTTTTGACAAGACGTGATAACATTTCTCGATGGACGTTGAAAGAAACTTGAGCGTAATAAATCCATCACTTGTTATCGGGGGCTCCCATCGTGTCGAACAGCGCGTGCCGACGCGAAGTGATGCGGTGATGGATGGACAAATGAGACCTTTTTATGTCTACTTACATTTGTAAGGCTTTGTTAGAATGTGTGAGAAATTTTCAGTAATTTTAGCGTTTGTCTGATAGTGGCGGATCCCTTCCTATTTATTTATCGTCAACGTGGACATAATTTAAAAGCTTGTTGCTTCATCCAACTCATCGTTTAAGGAAAGAAAACATGTTTATTTGGCACACAATGAACAAAACAAGTATTGAAAAAAAAAAAAAAAAAACTTAAAACAAAAAAAAAAACAAACAGCAACAATGTGTCTCACGGTAGTGCCAAATAGGTTCAGTTCAGCATAATGTCAGACAACCGTAGCAGTTGCCTGACGCTGGTTTTCAACTGAACCTTTGAGTGTAGGTGAGTGACGGATGAAAATCGCCTTTTGAAATATAAAAAAGTAACGTAGTGTTTGACGAAGAGGCAACGCGAAAAGAGAGAGATAATGCCTGAAATCTCTTTTAGCATTCCGTAATTCCGTCTTTTATTCGAAACTTGTTCCAGGAAATACGTGTTTTATTTTTAAATCTTGAAAGATTCATCATTCAATCAATTAATCTCCATTCAATGTACAAGATTTCTACAGTTAAATTTTCTTTTTTTTTAATTTATGATTACATTATGAAGAGCCAACGACTCAAAATAGCAGATTTCAGAGGTCTTTGATGAATTAATCTTTTATTTTATGATTTGACTTTAATAAAAACCTGGATAATATCCAAAAGATACCAATGTTTTTAAAATATTTACAGAAATCTGATACCAATCGCGTGTAGCTTTTTCACTTGCCTTGAACTCCATTAATATCAACATTCAGGCAGATTTCGTTAAAAAACCGATTAAAATACATCTTAGTAAAGTGAAACCATTTGGAACCCAAGCACCAATCGAGTGGATCACTCACTGAGATGACACTTCATCATTAAGGGTCATCTCAGCTTGTTAGCCTTCTTTGAAACGATCCCTGACCCGTCGATTCTTTTTAACCATTTCTTTTTCTTATAAGGAAATAATTGCAGAGATCATGGCGGCTTAGAAACGGTTTGATAGATAAAACTTAAAAAAAAATTAAATAAGAATACTTAATTTCAAACCGTAGTCATGTGAACATTTGAATGCGAACTCTTAAAATCCAAGAAAACTATAAAATATCTTTGTTTCTAACTAGCTTTGGTAAATGATATTTATTTTGCAAATAGACTTAAAAAAACATTTTTACACGTCAATTTTTTTTCGTCAGTTTAAACTAGATGAGGCCGGTGTATCCTAGCTGACTACCCTGAGAAGAAACACTAAAACTCAAAGTCGAAGCCTACTGGGGCCTGGCACTGAAAGGAAGATTCAGCCCCGGTACGAAAGGTAATAAAGGAACAGGTGTGGGCTTTTAGTCAGTAAAAGTCTAACACTATCCGCCTAAGGGCGCAGAGATGTCATTGGATGATTTGTCCACTGACAAAAAACAAGGCAGAAGCTAGTGAACCATAAAATCAGATTCACATCTTACAACTATTCGCACATCAGAACTTGTCTAATAGCTCCAAGCGATTTGTCACATCCTGCTATTACTATTGAAAACCACCAACTGAAACGCTTCACAGATAAAGTAAGCTCGTCGCTTCGACGTGAACATCAAAAAGCGATTTACGTGATACGAGGTCTATCTAGACTGGCGATGTATTATTCAGCTATATGACGAAGAAGGTGGTGTTCTAAATAATAGTAGGTTTTGAGGATCGGCTTGATGTTGTAAAGCTATTTATTTATCTAAAGGTTGATAGATAAGGCTGACTTATAGCAATGGAGAGGGTTATGCTAGCTATGTGCATTAAATATATAAATTAGCAACTGTTCAATAAATATTATCACAGATGGCTGCTACAGTCTTCCCGTCCGAATATAATTTAGGCGTCTTGAAAATAAGACTGAATAGGCTCTTAATAAACTAGTGTGCCAGACCATCAACGTTTGCATTACTGCTTACCATCAGATGGGAACGCAGTCAAGCACTAGTTTAAATCATTTATATAAAAAAAAAAAAAACTTGCTGATCAGCCCATTTTTTTGGAAATAATCACATAACTTCTCCTGCTCTAAACCTACAGCATTTCATCAGTTTTCCCTTTTTTGCGAGGGCTACAGTAACTCCTTCGAACAATCCACAGCACTGGCAGGCATCGGTCCTAACAGATCCCGTCATTTTAACTGACATTTGTTTGAGGCGCACGTGAAACACGACGCGTGGTCAACCCGAGCTTGCTCCTTAACGGACTAATCTCGCAAGCTCGTCTCTACTGTGGCCAAAAATCATCCTGCATCTCCCGACGTCCGGGGCGTCTCCGGTGAGGATCGGAGAGTGAGACGTGTTTCCACCTCAGGGTTTTGGCTGCTTTTTTTGCTCGCCTTACTGCTACTATTTCCTCTCACTCCGTATCATGGCCTAAACCAAGGCCGGAGGCGAGAGTTGTCAGACAGCTAAAATCTGCTACAATATTGAAATAGCAATTTCATCACACCGAATTTACCACAAGTCACCCTTGCCTACTTTAATTAAAGCCTGTAGATCAATTTATACCTACGTACGTATAAATTTATTCCGTAGCAACCTACTTGTTTAATTACCAACACCGTTCCACTAATCACTCACGCAAGCGCTAATAACTCGAAACGCAATCAATATCGTCACCGCACGCCTTTGGAACTCGTCTCGTTTCCTTAATAGCAGTCTCATGTAGGCCTCGGTTAACTTAAATAAGTTAATGTAAGTAACAACATTAGTCAAGGATTTAAGGCGGTGGGTAACGTTGTGATAAAGTATTAAAACACACGGCAGTGTCTGCTAAGTTTGTAGAGCAAAAGGGAGACACACGAGTTATGGGTAGGGTTATCAGATCAAAAAAACTAAAGTACGGAAAACAAGGCCCGATTTCCATTGAAAAATCCTGAGACTTTTTACAGTTTGAGAATTTTTCACACTGCGCATCTACATGATGCGTTGTACATCACACACAAAGTGGTTCCGCTGCCTCCGCCACGGCAGCGGAATCCCGCTTTGCCAAAGGAAAATAAATGTTGGTTTATTTAGCTTGTTTAAGTTTTAAGTGTACCTAAGCTATATTTTAAAGATAATTCTAAAAATCCTAAGATTGCATGTTGCATGAAATTTGCAAAATCCAGCCGCGATCCTGAGAAGAGTCCAGAAATCCTGAAATTCCAGGACAAATCCTGAGATATGGTAACCCTAGTTATGGGTCACATTTCTTAAATTTTGCTGCGGCTATCCGCAGATAACCTGGCCAAATCCTTGATACATTGGAAATACTGTGCCAGTGTGGAGCCCCTTCACAGGATTCCACCTCTTTTCCTGTCTAGCTTGCACAACTACCTGCATCTTCCACGACTTATGCGAGGCCAACGATCGAGCTCTCCAGGTGGCTAAATATTGGTTGGACCAAAATTGAGTGAGATTGACACGAAAGAAGAAGCTGCGGCTACAGAAACAAACATATTGGAAATCGACAATGTCAGTTACCAACCAATAGTTCCCCTCTAACTGAGGATTTAATTACTTGGTATTATGGAAACGTTGTACAGGTACCGGCACGAATCTTGAGCGCTCAGCGTCAGAGTGGAGATCGCTTTGTGCATTCCATACATTGGCGAGCCAATCGTCGTCGTTGTTCGATACATACAGCAATCGCAGGGAATGAATCACGAGTGACGTCTATGAAAACGATGGCGTTGCGAGCCAATCACGAGACACTCCCTGCCCCCGCGTCTAACTTCGTACCACTAAAGAGATCGAATATTTGACTTCTGCGCAACTTGAAGCCAGCGCTTAAGATCCGTGCCAGTATCTATATATACCAATAATTTTTCTAAAAGAGTAACACTGAAATTTCTTGCGGGTTCATAGGAAACGACCAATGTGAACCGTGACCTTTTGACATTGTTTAAATGCCCATGTAGGCCTGTGTAAAAGGGCTCCGGGAATGTTTGTAGGAGTGGTCCTGGAGTGCCAAAGACAACCGAAAGACAGGTGGGTTTTAGTCATTAAAAGACAAACAGCCTGTTCATGACTTTGTCACTGTGAGCGGTAGCTAACCGCGGGGCGGCGAGCGGTAACTATAAAAGTGTGAAAACGTTTGAAACACGCCACGAGATGTCGCTCATAGCGCCCGGCGCCCGCTGCTCGCCGCACCGCTGCCGCTAATGCTACGTTTACATGTTGGCCCAGCCTCAGCCAATCGCTATTGTGTAGTCATTGTAAACTGGGGAAACCCCGTTAACACAATGGCGATTGGCCGAGGTTGGGCCCACATGTAAACGAAGCATTAGATAAGAGTCGTGAACAGCCCCCTTAGCCAAGTTACAATCAAATTCCGTTCTCTAATCGGTAACGCCTCGATGACTGCAATTGTAGAAGACGATAAGTTGGTAGCCCTGTTAACGCGCCTGAGTCGGCCGCTCGTTCTACAATGTAGCGTTTGTATAACAAAGGATGTAGCGTTAAACATTGTAGAAACGATTTTGAACGATGTGAACTTGGCTACGAATTGTCTATTCGTTTGTTCTGACCACGCGACTTTACGTTGAGATGACGTCATTCCCATACGTTTCATCACTTTTCGACAACGTTGACGATTGCAGAATAACAACTTGGCTAAGCGTGCAGGACGTAACTCTCTTGCTCCACTCTTCTTTTTTTCCATCTCAAAAAAAAAAGCAGGACCCCAAGTGCCTTAACCAGTGATCTACATTAAGATGTCGTAAGCGGATGTGATAAGTGCTGTAAGTGTGCTTAACTTTAAAAGTACACGCAAAACTTGCTTCACACTCATTAGTAACTCACTTTATTTGTTGAGGGTTTCACTTCTGGAAGTTAGGTGCTGGAGCGACGACTTTTAATATTCTTGGAATGATAGCAAAGTTGTGTAAACGAATTCACACTCGGGTCTTATTACTTTAAAAACCTTAGTTTGTATTATCATTAACTGCATTAAATATTTGACGCACTGAGGGTGTCTTTCACACATTTACACTGAAGGTTCCGTACATATTCGTCTTGAAGATTTTTCAGAATCACAAAAAAGTCATTAATTTGTGACGTCGCTACTATACAGTTTTTAGACTTTTTTATATGTGCTGAGACCTTGTTTCTTACCAAATGTTAGGATTCTAGGTCTACGGGAAAAACCCTAAAGCTTTTGATTTCTTTGCGAGCTTCAATATATAATTATACACCTAAGTGGCCCTACCTTTAGTTTGCGCGGACTTTTTGTCTGTTCCAAGGAGTAGCAGTCTTGAGTGCTTGATATTAATTTTAATAATTCAACTTGTTCCTGAGAGAAAAGTTCTTGACAGACGGACAATAAAGAGTTCCTATAAGGGTTTCGTTTTTGCTGATTGAAGTACTGAACCCTAAAAAAACGATTGTATGATATGGTCCTTCGACACCTTTTATGTTTATTTTCTTAACTGGGTTTTCTGATTACTAAAGCCTCTAAATATCATGCTTCGACCGTGTAACCGTTTTTAAAGACGTAGACATTTTCCTTGAGACTATTATCGATGGAAAACCGACTCTTATCTTCTGTCAACAACACTCTCTTATCGCTTATTTCTGTAACTGACACCAAACCTCAAACTGATGAATATTTATAGCATATTGCATGAGTAACTTTGTTAATTCGACCCTTCAATCAATAATAATCTTTATTTCTACGTCACTAAGGTTTACATCAACAGTACAAGAGTTCGCGGCCTAATTCTTGGCTAAACACTAAATCCAGATTATTTAAAGTTTGCTAAACTCAATGCTTCGTGTTGTGCATGCTGATTTTGAATAAACTTTGTCTGTTTATTTAATTTGGGATTAATGTTTTCTGGGTAGACCATTTCATTTATTCTGTCTCGATTCATAAGAACAGTATACATTGTTCATTGTTGGATATTTGGTTTTGACGGTTTTTTTTGATGTGAGGTATCATCAAATATTTTTTTCTGCTCTGGGTAAAGGTTGCCGACATAGCACGAAGAATCGTCAAACTTAAGTGGGAATGCACAGGGCACATTGCTCGCAGAACAGGTGGCCATTGGGGCTGAAAGGTTCTGGAGTGGCTACCGCGTACCGGAAGACGCAGCGTTGGAAGGCCTCCTTAACAAGGTGGATCGGTGACCTGGTGAAGGTTGCGGGCATTCGATAGATGTGGGACGAGCAGGATCGTTCATAGTAGCGATACTTGGGGGAGGCCTATGTCCAACAGTGGACGTTCATCAGCTGATATGATAATGATGATGCTCTGGGTAGAGAATCATCATCATCGTCATCATAAAGGAGGGTTTTGGTCAGTTCAAATCTGACACTCCCTCATATATCAGATTTTAACTGACTAAAACCTGCTCATGTTCCATCAGTTGCCCTTTGCGTTCCAGGGCTGCGGTAACTCTTTTGTACAATCTCTTGACGCAGCTCTTGTCGGGTAAATTTTAGTTAATGTGGCTTAGACTAATAACAACAGCTAGTTAGCTAATAAGCTAGCTAGCTAGCTAGTTTTAAACGGTTTTTATTATGTAATCAATATCTATTCATAAGTAAATACTGAACACCAGTGAACCTGAAAACTATAGCTAGTTATTTTTTTTTACTTTAAAAATATAATAATATTCCACAACTATCACACAACGCCGTCTAGTCCTAAGCTAAACAGAGCTTGTGTTATGAGTACTAGACAAGTAATAAACATACTTATATATTTCTAAATACACACATATAATAGATAAATTACTTCCAGACACAGAACAAATGATCATGCTCAACACACAAACACTTGTCGTGGGTGGGAATCGAACCCACGACCTCCAGCATAGCAGTCAGGGCCACTGACCACTAGACAGGCCTGTCAAATTTATATTACCATTGAACATATAATTAATATTCTAAGTGTGCTGTTGAGGGACTAAGATTAATTTCCGAGATATAAATTAACATTGCCTTCCCGACGTGGATGAACATTAATTTCCATTAACGCCATTAATACAGTTCGTAATTACAATTGAAATAGCCTGCGTTTGGCAAGGAGTTTATTAGCGCGTAATATAACATTCCTGAACGGATGACTCAACGCCTAAACCATTGGGTCGAGGAGTGGGTTATAGAAAGTGATGAGAGATGAAAGAAAGAAAGAAAGAAAGAAAGAAAATACGTTTATTTGGCACACAGGCACACACAATGATATAAAAATGTATTAAAGTATGGGATCTTAAACTTAAAATATATCTACATTGTGTGTCCTACGGCTGCGCCACATAGGTCCAGTTGAGCATCATGCCAGGCCACTACGTAGCAGTTGCCTGACGCTGGTTTTCAACTGAACCTTGCTATGATTCTACGGATGTTAATCAGTTGTTAGGTGTGAGATAAATAAATATATGTAGGTATAAATTAGTGTGTAGTTAATGATAAATAATAGGAAGGTGTTATGTGACAGATGAGATTGTTTTAAGTTGTTATGTTATACAGATTTATTTGAAAAAACACTAACAACTGCAGGACTGTATTACTAACATCATCAACAACAACTTTTGTTCTATGACTTTTTACAAAACATAATACTCGTATATTTAATAAAAACAAGTGCACGATCCCCGCTTCCCTCCGCTATTGTACCATCGTTTGCTTTGATTTCGTTATTCAGTGTAAAGTCCATGTAACGTCCGTCGATTTAACGACAATCTCCCTAAAGCATCGAAAGCACCCGTCTTTGGTTGGCTTAGCGTGTCGTTATATAGAGATTGCACTTTAGAACGTTTAATTTAAATATTTTTATTTTTGTATGAAAATCTGATGAAGAAATGTATGAAAAATTGTGTCTCTTTTCTTAACAGTAGCGTTAGTTAACTGCACCAGTCTCACTATTGTCTATCATCACACCAAGCTTATTAAGTCGCTTCATTGCTCGCTGTGTTCCAGGTTCCTCACTAATCTCCAGTTAACCGGCTCTAACCGGTTCAGCACTTCCATTGTCTGCGAGTAATGCCTCGAAAGGCTTCGTCTTAACATTTAGGGCTGTCAGATCCTAAGATACCAGATTCCAAGACTTTGACTGACATGATTTGAATACTACTAAACTTGAATTTAAAAGATTGGACATTGCCTGCCTGGTGGACATTCCACCCATACGCATAAAAAGTTTCGGGTTCATTGTGCGTACAGCTCTTCATCTTCCTGCCCTTGTCCCGTTTTATTTGGAGTCGGCGCAGCACGTCATTTTTTCATTCTGTCCTGTCAATTGTCACGCTATAACTAGCTTCCCATTCATTCTTATCACTTCTCACACAATTCATCCTTCTTTGGCTTTCCTAAGGAGTGGAATTCACAGGGCCCATACGGTTCTGCTGGCATCTCTTTGTGGTGCTCGATGATGCTACGCATTGTCGATGGCTCGTTTTCGGTCCGGATGGCAAGCATTACTCGTTGTCTGCTAGCCTACGCCTAAGGTGGCTGGTAGACGGGGTCGGAGTCTCTGTGGCTGGTACGTGAGGGCCGTTCCTTCGCGAGCACGGCCACCACTTCTACTAGCATTACTGCTTCGCAGAAGGAGGCGGTCCATTCCTCCTCACTCTGGACCATGCCTGAGCCAGGTCCCGGCGCGAGAGGTCGATCAGGGGGTCACAACACCATCGGCGCTAATGACTTCGGTGGCAAAGTCTGAATGTTTGTAATATATAACATGTAACCGGAATAATGAACACCCTTATACACCCCTATTGGAATTAAGTTACAATCATAACTTATGCACAGAAATTTTAATTAAATGTCTAGTTGACACTTCGCGTGACCCAAAGGCTGGCTTTTACCTTGGACAGAGAATAAGCATTGCCATACAACGTGGCAATGCCGCCAGTCTTTTGGGCACATTACCAGTCGACAGCGATGTGGAAGAGTTTTTTGACGCCATATTTTAGATAGTGTATTTTAGCGTAGGGTTTTATTATTTATTTATTTTGTAATTCACTGTAATTATAGTTATTAAGTTGTTTATAAGTGTAGATAATTAATTAATTTATAATAGTGAAAATGTAAATAAATAATTTGTTTACCAATGTAGTTAGGTAGTATTTTTTTAAGGAATTGGTTATCCTAATTGTCAGTAAAAAAACATGGACATTTCTCGTTAGTTTGTTAGAGTATTGGTGTTGGTATTTACGCACGCATACGTAAACACGCTAGTGACGCAATCAAGATTTGTAAATTTTATCCCGATATATTTTTTGATTATTTTGGGTTAAACAATCACCTATTGAAAAAATAACTAAAATTGCTACAGTAGTCCATTCTGAATATACTAGGTAATTTCAAAATGTGCGTTTTTATGTTAAATTGATTACATTTTTGTGGTGTTATTATTATTAATTACACATACAGCAATGTAATAAAAATCGTAATAACGGACAAAAGCTAAATTGTCCGGCTAAACCTGCCAACTCTGATAACAAGTCAAGCTAAATTTCACAAGCACAATACACTGTCTTTGTTCAAAGTTATATTATTTACGCCGCTGGAACGTCGCGCCACAGATTAACATAATTTAATACAATATTCTGTGTCACAGAATTTATTAGACGTTATAAAAACATACTGTGGACACGATCCTCTGCGCGGAAATATAAATTACAATAAGTATCTGCCAGGTGCATATTAGAGTAGGGTTAAGTACGCGTGAGTTCATTAAGAAGGCTGGAGTTTTTAAAGTCACCCCAAAAGGCACTGAAAAAGTCGATATCTTCTCGACCAACGACGATAGTCTATGACCAGTGCATGATGCCAGTGATGACATATGGCATTGAAACGTGGTCGCTTACAATGGGCCTCATCAGAAGGCTTTCAGTCATCCAAAGGGCTATGGACAAGAATATGCTCAGAGTTTGCTTGTGTGATCGCACCAGGATTGAAGATATCCGCATGAGAAACTAGGTCGCCGACATAGCCCAAGAATCGTCAAACTTAAGTGGCAGTAGGCAGGATATATTGGTCGTAGAACAGATGTTTGATGGGGCCGAAAGGTTCACGAGTGGCAACCGCGTACCGGAAGACGCAGTGATGGAAGGTTTTCAAGGTCTTCTGATTGGGATCCAAGGGTATGCGATGGATGTGAGACGCACAGGACAGTTCATTGTAGCGACACTTGGGTGAGGTCTATGTCCAACAGTGGACGTCTTTAGGCTGAAATAATGATGATGATGTTCTATAAATCCAACTTACGTACAATTGCACATCAGCTACACAGCATATGCGTATGCAGCGTGGATCAGCTTTACCATTTTGTGCCGGTTGCTGTGGAGACTTTGGGCAGTTGGAGTACTGAGGCAAAGTGTTTTGTGGGGGATTTGGGCCGTAGGCTCGGGGAGGCAACGGGTGCCTCCCGGTCCAGGTCGTTCTTGATGCAAAGGATGGCTATCGCTATTCAACGAGGTAATGCGGCGAGTGTCATGGGTACTTTTGCACCGGGAACGATCAGGGGCGGGTTATTTAAAGACGTTTGACATTTCGTTTGATTTTATAACGTTATTTCTTTTGTATTTATGGTTTTTGACGTATTGTATCTTTATTAAAACAGTATTAAAAGGTATTGCACATTCCAAATATCCTATTCATATAATATTCCTATTCCTCATATCTTAGCCGCCATTAACGATCTTTTGGACTCACACACACACAGACACAGATCTGGATATGTTTGCGAATGTTTGGAAGATGATCATGTTAGAATGTTTGAATTTTAGTGAGAAGGATGCATCATCATCATCATCGTCATCATTTCAACCGTAAGAAGTTCACTGTTGGAAATAGGCCTCTCCAAGTGTCGCCACAATAAGCGGTCCATGATGGATACCTGATTGAGCTAAATAAATTAGGTATCTATAATGTATAAGTTTAAATAGCGTAATTGGTTTCGGCTGTTTTATTTAAAACTAAATAATTAAAGAAAAATTGTGGTTACGATATTCTACGTGGAAATATAAATTCTAATAAGTATCTGCCAGGAGTGCCAGATGCATATTATAGTAAGGTTCAGTACACGTGAGTTCATTAAGATAATGAATGAAGAAAGAAAGAAAAAGTGTTTATTCACGTCAAATATGGCGCATACCTTATAACAATATTGACTAAAAGTAGCACGTAAGTAAGATATGCGTCACATCCGCGCAAAACGGCCAGCGCTCAGCAAAATGCTGGGGCTCATGAGAAACAGAGCCACAGCGCTGATTTTCAGCACCAGCCGTCGTGATAATCATGAAATTGCTTCGATTCACTAGAAAATTACACATATATTCAGTAATTTGCTCGTACACGGTGCTATTACTTTATGCGAGTTTAATTATTTTTTTTCACTTCACATTAATAAAATCACGGTGTATAAATGATTAGTGCTGGGATAAAATATTACATTACGTTTTTATTTCAGGCTTCTCTTTACTATTCTAATACTATACGTGAGGACCTTTAATTGGTTTGTTTTCGTCTGTATTTGTCTTTATTTTTAGTTTGTTTAAGCTTTAAGTTTTTCCACGATGTAATAAATAAATAAATATGATGTTGAAATATGAATGTATTACTATTATAATTTATAATTTTTATAAAGAATTCATCAGTTATAAGAAACGTTTATTTCATATCATAGACTAATTACAGGCACTTTTGAATTGTGAAAATGTCGGTCGCGACTACAAAAATTTTTTCAGATTTTTTTTAAGTCAACAGGAAGTACTCTATGGATTTTGGTTCCCTTGAGAGTGTCGAAATTTACATTTTTTGTGACATAAACGGCCGTATCTTTTTTCGTTAACACACAAGTTTGATTTTTTCACAGCTTTAAGTGACCGCAGACTTCAGGAAATGGTTTTAATTTCAAATTGATACCTTCACGCGTTCTCGAGATAAAAATAAACATAAAATAACTTTATTGCATATATTTTGGCTCAAATTGGGCATAGAAATGCCTGCAGTTGAAGGCTCCGCTTTTCCCTTACATTATAAATATACAACGAAGCGAATAAGAGATAAAGGGGCTTGACGGACAGACAGACGGACAACAAAGTGATCCTAGTAGGGTTCCGCTTTTTCCTTTTGAGGTACGAAACCCTAAAAACAAATTCAACCAATCAATACTACTACGATTCTACCAACGTCTTGCGAATGTATTCTCGTGTCTTCACTGGAGAAGAACCAATTTTTTTAATTTGATTTTTTTATTTGATACAGAACCCTAGAAACTTCAAAGTAGTGACATAGTTATATTTATCTGTAGCACTCAATATTTTAATGAACGTGTATTTCAGTGCACCGGCACACTAGTCGAGTTTGTTTTGTGGAGCGATTGCGATGGAACAAATGTTTATCATGCGAACCCGATATTGGATACCCATTCACTTGTGAATCGTTCAACAAACGAACATTTTAAACGGATGCTGGTTTTATAAAGAAGTTTTTAATTAATTATTTAATTTTAAAATAAGATGATGTGAAAAATAATAAACGAGCAAGTTACCCAGCATCAACAGTTTTATTTATCTTCTACTAGATTTTGCACGCAGCTCCGCCCGCGTACATAAAATATAGCCTATTTCACTTAGGAAAAAAAACTTTTGCAATCGGACCAGTACTTCCAGAGATTACCTCCTACAAACAAAACAAAAAAATCAACTTTACCTCTTTATTATTTTAGTGTAGGTGAGGCCGCAACCCGCAAAATACTTTTAGATTTTTGTGAATGATTTGATAGATATACTCTTTATTGCACAGCATAACACACACTAATAATATGTAATACTAGCTTTCACTAACGACTACGCTCGTGTGAAAGTAGAAAATATTTTTTTTCGTTTTTAAACGAAAATATTTTTTTTACGTTTTAATCCCGTGGTGGGTCGGTCCGGTACATGAAACACTATCGATTTGTAGAGATAAAATTAAAAAGTAAAGTACCTTTTTTTAAAAACTCGTATTAATTTACGCATGTACGAAATTAATTTCTTTAAGAAAACGTCAGCGGAGCGAGTCTAATGACTTGTAGGTAGTTAGTACGCAACGCCGACTACTACCCATAGGTCATTGGACTCGATAGTGTTTCATTGTATCAATGCCAACGCGCTACTAACGCACTACCGTATCGCGACTGTATCGATGCGAACGCGCTACAGCATCGCTACAAAAAGTCGCTGTGGGCGAAGGGCCTTAACGTAAGTAAGTACATTTAACTCAGAACACATACCTAAAATCAAATTAACAACTATGTTGCCAAACTTTGAACTGTTCGTACAATATAATGTTAATTACTAAAGCGACATTCACGTAATTGGACATAACTTAGCGCCACACGACGATATAAAGTAGTAACTAGTGCGTCAGCTACAGTTTGTCTGCCGCCTGAATAATGTCTACTGAGAGGGATAATCACACTAACTTTCGCTTTTATACATATAAATGTATAAACTCGAAAGTTTTTAAGCTAGTGTGTATGTTTGTTACTTCTTTGCACTCGGAAAGCTGAATTGATTTGGATGAAACTTAGCATATGAGTAGGCCAAGTCCTGAAATAGCACATACTTTTTATGCCAGAAATATGTATGTTCTCTAATGTTAATTTTCTAATCTAACGCGGGCGAAGTCACTGGTAACAGCATACATACTAATGACTGACACAAACTTAAAATCTTTATTTTAAACTAGCTTTTACCCACGGCTTCGCCCGTGTACATAAAATATAGCCAATGTCACTCAGCTAAGAAGCAGCTTTCTATCGGTAAAAAAATTTCAGCGATCGGACCAGTACTTCCAGAGATTACCTCCTACAAACAAATAATAAACTACCTCTTTGATATACGCCGACGCACGGCGAGTATCCACCCTTACGTTCTTGAAACATCTACGGTCCGGACTAAGTTTTTTCGCCTCGTCATTTATACCGCGTACTTCGAAGGACTGGAACAGTTTGCCTGCTGCGGTCTTTCCTTCTGATTATAATCTGGGTGTCTTGAAGGCTATAGTGAATAGGCTCTTAATAAACTAGTACGCCTCACCATCAACGATTGCATCACTGCTTACCATCAGGCGGGATCGCAGTCAAGTACTAGTTTATAACAGATAAAAAAAAATATGAGTGTAGATAAAGCATTTACAGACACTTTTGAATTGTCAACCTCGGTCAGTCACAAAAAAAGGTGAAGCTACTTGCACATTTCAAAGCATAGATCTCTATGAGAAGATCGTACAAGAAACTCTATGGACACTCTTATAAATCAATTATAATTTATAAAAAAAAAACTCACACAACGTTACCTAGTCCTAAGCTAAGCAGAACTTGTGTTATGAGTAGGTACTAGACAAACATATAATAGATAAATTCTTTCCAGAAACAGAATATATGAGCGTGTTCATCACACAAATATTTGTCTTACAATGGCAAATACGCGTCTATGAAGCTGCGCGTCCGTGAACAGTAAGCCTCAGTCTTCAAAATAAACTACTTTTAACTACGTGAATTAGCTTATTGTAACTACAAAATACTTTGTTAATTATGAAAGCAACAATTCTTGTAATTGGACATAAAGTAACAAACAGACAACAATATAAAGTAATAACTACATCAACCACAGAGCGATGTCTGTCGGCTGAATCATAACCATTAAAAACTTTTTATGCTTTGTTTTTATTAGGGTTCCGTAAGTAAAAGGTAAAAACGGGACCTTATTACTAAGACTCCACTGTCCCTTTGTCTGTTATCAGACAGTTGAAGTAGTTCAACAAATCAGAAAAAAAGAAAAAAAAGAAAAGAATCAGTAGTTCTACTGATTATGTTTGTTAGCTTGTTTTAAGATTGCGTCATTTTGCGTAATTTAACTGGTATTCTCTCTTTCCTTCTTGAAAATTTTCACAGATCTTGCCAATATAACAATAATTACTAAAAACAGAACCAAAATTAAAAATGCAAGTGGGGCCTCATAAACGTGATTTTTTTACATTTTTTGCTCGATATTAACAACGGCAATAAGTAGATGCTTGAAATATTCATAAAATATTTAATCATAAAAAAAACTACAATTGTTTTCAATAATATTTTCTTTTTTTATGCACCTGCCATTTTGTCTCTGCATCACCCTTGGTTGACTGGTAGAGAATGCCTAAGGCATTAACTTCGCCTTTGTATCTTCTGTTGCATGAAGATTAAATAAATAAATATTTAAGTGGGGTTCCCATACATTTCTCATAAAAGAAACGTGATTTTTTTGCAGTTTTATTTTTCGATATTAATATTGTAGTACGGAGCCTCTAATGTACGACTCGTACTTGCCCAGTTTTTATTTTAATTTGATAGCCTTCTGTTTTGCGATTAAAAAGATAAAAGTTTAATAACAATTAACGTTGGATAAATTGCTTGAATGAAATATTAACTGTTTGAGGTTATTCTTTGCAGAGGTTAGTGGCCACAACGGTTGTTATTGCTTTAATAAGATTAAAGGTTGAGACTAAAAGTTAAAGGTTGTCTGGTAGAAAATGCGTTTGGAATTAAATTTGTATCTGTTCATTTGTGTGAGTAAAGTTTTTAATATATTATGTGTTAAATTATATAAAATATAGTTTTTATTTGCAAGAGTTTACGTCCTAGATAAGTCAGAACGTGTCAGAACTAAAGTTTAACAGATTTTTAGCTTGAAGTTGTTTTGACAAAGTTGAGTATTAACTTTATATTTTATAGTTCAGATATCGTCTGTTAACTAGTCTCTGTGTAACTAGAAATTGTCGAATATTATTGAGCTTAAAAGGCTGCTTCCTAACTTGAAATCTCTTAGATACAATATCGTGTACAAAAAACCACTAGAAAGTTACTGTCTCCACACACGGGCCTCAAAAAACGCTGCCACAAAAAAACGCTAGAAGCGGCCACAAAAAACAGCTGAAGCGCGCGACACCTCTTGTGTCCGGTGAAGCGCGTTTTTTTGTGGCGACACCGCCGTACACAAGCCACAAAAAAAACCGCCTCAAAATGAAGCTTGAAGCGGGGTTTTTATAAAGCCCGTGTGCGGAGACATAATAGTGTCGATGTGCTACGTGGGCTCTACGGCGTAGCTAGTCACGGCTACGGCTGCTGCGCAGGGTCTACGGCGTAGCTGGGCAGCTACGCAGCGTAGCGCTTGATCGATCGCCGTTTACGGTTCGAGAAAGTTTTTTTTATATGTAATAATATAACGCCTAAGTAAGTAAGTAAGTCTCAAAGAGCTCGGCAGAGGTGAGGCACACACCCACCTTTCATTAGGTATGTCCATTTAATTTTATTTGGGTGGCTTACTGTTAACAATACAAATATAACAACTGTGTAAAGAACAGACATAGGTGCGGATTTAGTCAGTAAAAGACACATCACACTATAGCGGGAGAAGTTATTAGATGATTTCACACCTCAGATAAAAAAAAAGGTAGATCAGGATGAGCGTATTACAACATCATTATAAGAGTATTGTTGAAACTATGTATTTCAAAAAACAGATGAATTACAGGAAGTTTACTTAGAACTACCTACATATATTAAATTACTAGCTTTAGCTCGCGGCTTCGCCCGCGTGGCATTAAGTACTTAAGGAATCGGGATAAAAGGTAGCCTATGGTCTTTTCCATGTCAAAGGCTATATGCATGCCAAATTTCATCCAAATCCGTTCAGCCGTTTTTGCGTGATTAAGTAACAAACATCCACACTTTCACATTTATGATATTAGTTAGGATTATAATGTTAGTTAGGATAAAACAGACAAATATATAACATGTAATTACAATACAATGTTTTTAGATCCAATAATGTTAATGGATGCCTTAAACAGCTTACAGTTTGCAACGATATCAAGTGAGGTATTTAAATAAATATTAAAACGCCTTTGTTGCGCGACTCGGGTAAGAGTTTGATTTCTATATAATATAGGCAGAGCCTACCGTTGTAAACGGGGCACAAGCCAAGAATCTAGCTGCCAAAATTAATCAGACAAAGGAACGCAGTTAACAACACTTTGTTTGACTCGGGAATGGTACTCAATACCTTCAGAACGCCTATCCCGTGATGTTTTCCATTTGCAACAATTGCTCTTACGTGAATTATGACGTTGTTATACATCTGTAGCCACATCTATGGCGCCACATAAGAACTACGAAGAAAATACAAAATCCTGCATCGCGCAATCAAAGTTCTCCGCGCGATTTGAATATATACGACAACCCGAAATCATCTATCGGGCAGTCGCCCACCAGACCATAACACCTGTCTGGTCGGAGGATCCTCCCTTTTCAACGGAGGTTTGCGGGACTTTACTCTCTGTTCCACATACCTCCAAACATCTTTTTGTAAATGCTAGAACGTAGAAACAGTTTAAATTTAAAGAAAAAGTTTTAATTTTTGACATTTGTATCTTTTAGTTCTTGACATTTTTATTTTTGAATTTTATTTATTGTAATTTTTTTTAAACTATATTATAAATAATTTTTGATGAAAACAATTGAGAGTCAAGATAGATAGATAGATAGATAGATAGATTTATTCTTTATTGTACACCAAAATAAAAATTACATGAGAAACTTAAAATTTATAGGGTGTCACAAAGGGCGGTCTTATCGCTAAAAGCGATCTTTTACAGACAAGCCTATTCGTAATAAATTTGCATGCTGATTAAGAGGCGGAATATGAAGAAACATTATTGTAATTTAAGACCTGTACCTGTAACCATATTTCAAGCAAATAAATGATATTTTTATTATTATTAAATATTTAAATTACGTTTTAAAATATTTTTCCAACAATATATAGAACTTTTCATCGCTTTCTATTCGGTATAAAAAATTATGATAAATGCGGGTAGTGCGACATGACAAACGCGCGCAATACATAAAAACAACACATAACTCGCACTATACGTTTTCGTCGGTGTGACAGCGCGACCCAACTATCTGTCATAGCGACATCTCCCTAAACTAATATTTTATTTCCCTTCAGAGCAAACTATACTTTTGTTATTTTATTTCTGGGAAAGAAATTGTATTTGTCTTTGGCAGACAATCTGTTATATTTTTTTAAATATATTATTATATATTTCTTTTTTGTACTAAAAAGTGATCTCGTCTGATGGAAAGCGATGATGTAACCGATGATGGAGGACGCTTGCCTAGAAGCAACCTATTCACTCTTGACTTAAAGACTTCTAGGTTATAGCTATCTGGAAACAAGCTCCTGCTTGTTTTTCATTACGAGCATGGCAGTTGAGATATTGTCATGCTCACTCAAATGTCTCGCTCATAGTGGCTCGTGTTATTGGGTCATTCAGCTCCCTTCAAAATGGTTGAGCTGAGTGGGGCTGATACAAGCGTCATGCTCGTGAACGGGCGCCGTCAGTTGAGTCTGGTCATTTCTTAGCTGCCAGTGACTTAATTCAATTTCTATTTTTGTTATTATTATTTAATTTTTATTACTTTTCTTCATTGTGCTCACATAATAGAAGCAACAAGAACGAAGATTCATGTAACTCAATATGATTTAACAGAAGAGTTTCTGCTTTGGAACGTGCAATTTAGCTTCACTTGTTTGACTAACCGACATTTTGACAATGCAAAAGTGCCTGTAATTGGTCTATTTGAAATAAACGTTTCTGATTTTTGATTTCCTGCACTTTTTAGCTATACGGAATTTTATTCAAGAAGAACTAGGTGATCGTTCTTATTTTTACTTTTTCGGAGGCACTTGGTATCCAAATAAGATAAAGAAGGTAGAAAGAAGGTCAAACGTTCATAAAAATAGTTGTATTAAAAAATCCTTAATTATCACGTGGAGTCACAATCATCATCATCATCGGCCGAAAGACGTCCGCCTCGACAAGAGTCTTGTCCTTTTAAGATGTGTCAGTGATGGTGAAATTATTACACGAAGTAAAGCGGCTCAGTTGGTACCCAAGACTTAACCACGACTTTATTTTGGATGTTTTTTGGTAACGTGGATCCAGGAACTCATAAAATACCTTATTCCACTCAACAAAAGAGAGTATTGGACTTTTGCAGACTAAAACCCACTCGTGTTCTTTCAGTTGCGCTTTGCATCCCAGTGCCGTGGTGACTCTTGCTAACAACCAGGCAGGGCTTGCCTGTTTTTGTCGCTTGGCTTGTAAAGAAAGGATTTCAAATGCCACCTCTGACAGCGACCGCCAATGCGTCTTCTTACTCTATGGTCGATGAAATGTGAGTGCAGTATTTTAAGGAATGTGCCCCGCAAATATATTGAATACTTGGAACAGAAATATTTTACAAGAAATGTGAAAGAACTTGGTCATATTGGGAAAGCTGTATGATGTGTATGTAAGTTCAGTTCTCGTGAAGGTTTAATATGAAGATGTAAAAGTGTTGGACTTGTGTTAACAAATAGAAGTATCAGTTACACATACATGTTACGGGATCGTTCGAGAGAATTACTGCGGCCGTGGAACGCAAAAGACAGGACAACTGAAAGATCACAGGTGAGTTTTAAGTCAGTAAAAGTCTGACACGTCCTCTCGCTGCGTTCAGAGCAGGAGCTATATGTTGATTCCTATCCTAAGAAACTGGACAAGTGCGAGTCGGACTAGCGCCCTGAGGGTTCCGTACAAAGTTACCTCTGTAAAGAATTCAATTCCCGATTCGAAGTCTCAAAGTTTTTTCCAAATCCCAAAAATGTTTTTGATTTTGTAACAAAACTAAAAATTTTCTATTTCTAAAATTATTCCTAGACCTGTGTTATAAGACGTTGCTTTATGCATTTCAGGATTATAGGTCAACGGAAAGTACCATAGAATTTCAATTCCCTTGAGAGTATCGAAATATACGTTTTTTTTTGCGACATAAACGACCGTATCTTTTTTTTTCGTTAAATTAGAATATTGATTTTTTAACAGCTTCAAGAGACCGCAGATTTGAGACAGACCGTATCTTGGAAAAAATTCACACAAAACTGTTTTCATCCAGAATTGTGTCATTGCGTTACGAACATATTAATATAAAAAAATCACATACAAAGAACGAAAAATCAGAATAAAATAGTCATTGTTAACATAGTAACTTCCTTATTCACACAGGTGCCAGGTGTGAGCTCAAAGGGCTTTCCATCTCGTTTGAGTATTACGTCCTGTGTAGCACGGGCTTTAGATGTAAACTAGTAGCCTAGTCGGTAGTTGGACACTAAGCTTTATGAATAGGTGACGGCACTTTACTTGTAGGGGCTCATGTGTGTTTGCTATTCTTACTTTTTTATTGGGTTAAGGAAATGATTTACGGTTTCATTGGGATTATTTTTCATTTCTGTTATGGTTTTTTTTTTCAGGTGGAAATCATTAAAACACCTTCCGATTTGGGTGGATTAAAAGTTAAACCCTCCCGGTGTGTGACTTGTATTAACTAAAATCCACTCGTGTTCCTTGAGTTGCCTCATCAGCTTTATTTGCTTGAGGCATCGGCCCCTTGCCTCAAGCAAATAGTTTCTTTTTGCAAGTTTCCTTGCGTGATCGAATCAGAAATGAAGATATCCGCAGGAGAACCAAGGTTGCCGACATAGAACGAAGAATCGCCAAACTCAAGTGGCAATGGGCAGGGCAAATTGCTCGCAGAACAGATGGCCGTTGGGGGTGAAAGGTTCTGGAGTGGCGACCGCGTACCGGAACCGATGACCTGGTGAAGGTTGCAGGAAACCGATGGATGCGGGACGCGCAGGATCGATCATTGTGGTGACACTTGGGGGAGGCTTATGTCCTACAGTAGTCGTCTATCGGCTGAAATGATGATGATGATCATGATCGGCCCCATTGGATCCTGTCTACTTTGCCTACTTCTCTTTGAGACGTGTGTGGATACAACGTGTCATCGACTCGGGCTGGATCCTTAACGTCCTGGGATATTATTACCATCCATTTTCTCGTACGACTGACATTTTAACACAATAATATACAACAACATCAACATCATAGGTCCTGGGACCTATGATGTTGTAATAAGTCTTATCAGAAAGTCGTAAGTATTAAAAACTTCGAAAAAATTATTAATCTCTTCATGAAAATTATAACTTCTTCCAATAATTTATAGCATAGCAGAAGCGTAGCATGTAGAGCCTTATAATTTTCACACTGCTGGGATTAGGCCTCCTTTCGACGATAGGAAATAGACTATTGTCTTGTACATGAATGTCTTCGAATTTTTGATTTTAGGACATAATGAGTTTCTTCACGTTTTCCATCTCCGTTTTGAGAGCAGTAATCAAGATATAAATTATATGAAATAATGCGCTTGACTGACTTTTAACCTGTGAGCTACAACTTGTGAATTCGGACAGTCTACATTAGGCTATAAAGAGAGCAGTACTGTATCAGCAGTAGTATTTCATACACAATATAAATCGATTTTCTGTAATTTCGCTGGCAAAATACTTATAAAGTACACAGTATAAATCGTTTTCCTGTAATTACACTGGCACAAAAACTTCCTATAAAAGTAGGTTTACCAAATTATAAAACAAAAGATCCACTTACTGTAGCTCATGTTCTGTGAGCAGCTCTTCAAAGTGTAGCTTCAGCGTATGAGCGAGAGGTGCGCGTATCTCGCTCACACATTCGACGTCGTCCGGATACGGTCGGGGAAAGCCGGGGCTGGACACGATGGCGTGCGGGTGCGAGTGAGACAGCACTATCGTCTCGTTGCACAGGATCTTTGAAGCTTCGTAGGGATCTGGAACAATGAAAAAAAATATGATCTTTAGGAGGTTTTTGCCAAAAGTCGTTTCCATATACCTACAGTTCTAGAAATTCATTGTTTACCTACCACTTTTCTTTTGAGGTGGTTAATCATCAAATGACTACTCCAGCTCTGGGTGGAGCGAAAAGGAGTATCAGACTTTTACAGACTAGACTCAACCCGTTCTCCTTCAGTTGCCTTTTATTTTGCCTCCAGTGTTATTTAATCGTTTTAATGAGGATTTTTTTTTTAATCTTTTAAATTTAGGGACTTTTGGTCACAGTAAGGTACTAGTCAAGCTACTTAAGTAAACTTTATCAACTATGAGGGCTCTAAAACCTTATTCACTATTTTATGAACAGCGATGGCTGCGTTAGAGAGGGGTTCGGACAGTATACATTGAATAACACCAACATCAATCAAATTAATTTTGAAAGTATTCATCAGCACCTCTCTAGCAGCTTGTGTCCTGACGCATTCCACCAACAAGTGGTGGACACCCTCCACCATGCCGCATTCTGCATAATTTGGACTGTCACTTATTCTCATTAGATGCCGAAACTTATCGAGTGGAACGTGCCTAGACCGCAGTCTATGCGCTATTATTATAAACTTTCTCTTAAGCTTAGTATTGGCAAACCAAGGAGTACGAGGATAATTCTAAATTATACTGCAAATTGCAAAAACTATCATAGAGTTTATATTTTATAGGTTATTCTGGAGCATTTATCTTACATTCTAATATGTCAATATACTTATATGCAAAGAAAAGGAAAAAAAAATATGGGATTGATACGATTCTTAAATGTCACGCAGCCAATCCCAACAATTTTGGAATTTTAACAATCATTACAAGATCTTTTTCTCTTTGTTCTAGTTTCAACCTCATTGAAGTCAAGTCTTTTGTTGTGTCTAGTGCACAACAAAAGTTAATCTTCCAATTTTTACGTAATTAATTTTCATGGCACACGAGAATATTGTTAGTCACAAAGTTTCTCTCACGTAAACTATTCAACCCTTCACAAAGCAACATCATACAGATCACACATCAAAAATAGAACAACAGAATTCAATTCTAAGAACCATCAGAACATTTCATCGAATATGAAATAACTTTAAAATTATTCAGAACAGAATGAAAAGTTACGTACAATATTGTGAAAAGTACGTCTGCGTTGCATATCACACGGTTGCTGAAGACAGTTGTGTACAGTTCACGGATACCGATACCGATACTTTGTTCATAGCGGTATCAACTTGCGAACTCCGCTTTGTCTACGCAAAGTTGAGAAGCCGTGTTTTGTTGATGTGTTTGCTTGCATAGTGAGCTGGGTTTAGAACGTATGATTTTTATTTTATTTTTCATTGTAAGTATAGTAATGTCTATTTATTTGTAAAATAATCTGTATCTACTCACCGCACTAATGTTTACATTCTGAAAGAGCTTCGCGTCAAACAAAGACTTTAATCGATGTCTGCAACTGCGAATCTTCAAAATGGTTGGACATGTCATCCGCAATTAAAGCTCTTTGGAATGTTTAGTATAGGGAAGAATAGAAGGCCAACTTTCTCGCGCCCGATCACATCAAATCACCTTCAAAGTGTTCTCTCATTAAATGCACATGTGGTGCCACGAATACAGAAAGATGGAGAAGTCTCGCAAAGGCCAGACCACGACCACTCCGCCAGGAGTGTACAATTGAGCAGAAGAATCTGTACATAAAAGGCAAAGTTCTGACTCACTTATTGATTTATCAACGTTCTGTCCAAACCCAGGACCTAGTAGACTGAAATTTTAGATAGAGGTTCCTTTTATGTATTAAAAGATACCTCTATGACCTCTATGATCTATGTGACAGGCATGTTGGTCTAGTGGTTAGTGGCCCTGATTGCTATGCCAGAGGTCGTGGGTTCGATCCCCTCCTAGGACAAATGTTTATGTGATGAGCATGATCATTGGTTCTGTGTCTGGGTGTAATTTATCTATAATATGTATGTATTTAGAAATATATCAGTATGTTTACAAGTGGTCTAGTATTCATAACACAAGCTCTGTTTAGATTGGGACTAGATGACGTGTGATAGTTGTAAAATATTATTATTACTATAAAAGATAAGAAAGGATTTTCCAAAATTCATTTCCTAAGGGGATGCGACAAAGCTTCAAAGTTTGTAGGGTGAAACTTACTTTAAAAGGCAGACGAAGCCGCTGGCGGATGCTAGTTTTAGTATTTATGCATAAAAAACTTAAATATTAACTTAATAGTTTACTAAACCTAACTAAGTACATATACAAAAACATAATACACTCAAGCGTACAGCGAAGTGAAGGACCATATTGCTGTCATTCTGAAATGTACCTAAATGACTGGCAGCATTGCCATGTCGAATGGCAATGCTAATTACTTTGTTAAAGATCAAGTCAGCCCTCTGGTCACGCAGTGTCGATGAGTCGGCGAAAAATATTATTAAAATGGAAGTTCGCACTCGGACCCCATGACTCGTGCGTTTCGACCCGGAAAGGCTCAAAATTGTAATTACCAATAAGATTAAGGTATTACAGTTACTTTCTGGATAGAATATTCTGTTTTAAGCCATTTAGTAATTTTAATAAACAATAATTGAATTACCCTATAGCTTATGGGTTGCATTATAAGTGGTAAGTATGTGTGAAAGTTACGAAAAAAAAATCTTTGAGTAATGTACACTGCCCGCTGTCACTTAAGTTTGGCGATTCTTTGGGCTATGTCAGCGACCTTGATTCTCCTGCGGATATTTTCATTCCTGATGCGATTATGCAAACAAACTCCGAGCATAGCCCTTTCCATTGCCGTACACAGCTTTGTAATGTTTATTCAACCATATTCAGCAGTTTTGAGAGTAAGATCAGAAGATTTGTATACTTTATAATGGTTTTCATAACTAGATAAGTTTTCTGAAATTGTAAGTCGTGGAATAAAGCACATTTTTCAGCGAAATACTGGGGAAGAGTTTTTATGGATGTAATCCTTTCAAAATCGGTAATGTAAAAAAAAAAAAATTACCCTTGACAAGACAGTCAGTCTATGTAAAATTCTATATATTCAAAATTAGTTGGCAAAAGGCCGAGCAGATTGACTAATAAGAAATTTGAAACACTGGTGGCAAATCATGCAATGACTTTTTCCGCTCTAGGGCAGAGCATGAGGCGGTGTCAGACTTTTACTGACTAAAATCACACCTATGTTTCTGCTTTAGCATTTTAAAACCACAGGTTTCCCGGCCATGACGTGGTTTAGGTATTGAATTTGTACTTTTTTCGTATTTCATAAACGAGGTTGTATGCTATAAATGAACAAAGAATCACACAATCACACAATCATCTACATTAATGAGAAATACAATCTTCCCCTTCCTTTTGTGTGTGTAACTCCATAGAAATGAAGAAAAGCAATTAAAATAAGGCCTTGACAAAGCTTTTCTTCTACGCTTTAAATGAAAAGCCTCCTGTACCGCCTCAGTGCCTACGCTTATTGCGTTCGCACTGTGACATTGCCTACGCTTGACAAGCAAGTTCCCGATAATTTGTAAACCTAGCCTAGGTTTCTTTATAGAAAACTAGCTTTTACCCGCGGCTTCGCCCACCAACCACCAACAAGAAATGTAGCCGATGTCACTCAGGAATAAAGCAGCTTTCTATTGGTGAAAAAATTTTACAAGTCGAACCATCCCCCCTAGCCAAGTTACAACAGTTTCGCTTGCGTCGAACGCTTCGAGTTGACCTTCCCGCCAAATCTTTTTTTCTGACCACGTGATTGAGCGTTAAGACGAGGTCATTCTCGTACATTTGAAGCTTTCTATAAGCGTTAACTATTGCAGATTAGAAATTTGGCTAAGGGTATAGATACAAAAAAAAAACTTTATTTCTTTTTAATATTAGTGTAGAACCACTAAATGGAGATACAAAAATTGTCAAATGCAAGTCAGCTGCTGTGATTGGTTGACTTCTCGCACCTGGCACTAGTTCAGGTCATGGTCCAGAGCGAGAGGAAATGGTAAACGTTCGCCTCTGTATGCGAAACAGTAAGTCGAGCGAAAGAGATAGCCGCTACCAAGATAGAACGAACATCCTCATGCCACCGAAGTAGACGACCTGGGCGACGAAAGTCGTAGAGCGATGTTTAGCCACCGAAGTCGTAGACTTGCAAACGATGAGCAAATGTGTAGCTCGTGGTTCAGTTATGTGGTAAGGACCAGATGCGAGTCGACGTCAAGAAATCATTGAAAGAAAGAAAAAAAAAACAAAGAAAGAAAGACCAATATTTAACTTTGCACGCACGGATACATACACTGCAAAAATAGAATTTTAGTAAACTTAAGATAAAAAAAGTGTGGCACTCGGGGACTGCCGCGGTAAAGCTATTGCATAGCATTTTTATCAACTTATGCAATTATAATTATTTATTTATTTTATTTATGCAGTATTTTTTTTCCTTTGTTTTTTTTTTCTTTGATATTAATTGAAGTTATACTTTCACACATTGAATTGACTTTTGATTGATTGTTTACTCATTTGTTTTCTTATCGGTCACCACGCTCAAAAAACAAATGAGTGGGGGGTGTTAGGTTATTTTCGTTACGGAATTTCTGGATTTGGTCTCCACGCTCAAGGCCCGCGATAGAAGCTATGCAATAGCTTAAAAAATAAAAAAAACATTATGACAATGTGTGTCTCACGGCTGCGTCAAATAGGTACAGTTCAGCAAAAATGCTATTGACAAATCACTTTGGTCAGTGATATCTTTTTAAAAACCGGTAGTAAGTGTACCAAAGAACAAGTAAACGAGACTACAATAAACATGGACATCAACCGACCCGAAATAAATCAGCCTGGAACCGTTTACGAGCGCCAGTAATTATTATCTTGAGTGCCTCTAACAGATGCTGGTTTATAACTATACACTGACATGTTTATTTGTTAGACTTTTTAATATAGCCTTTGCTAGCTTTAGAATACACTTCTTGTATGGCAAAGAAGAAAGTTAGCACTAACTTCGCTGTCACTTTGACTGGCCTGTTGGTCTAGTGGTTAATGGCCCTGACTGCTATGCCGGAGGTCGTGGGTCGATTCCCACCCAAGACAAATGTTTGCGTGATGAGCATGATCATTAATTTGTTCTGTGTCTGGATGTAATTTATCTATAATTTGGGTTCCGTAGTCAACTAGGAACCCTTATAGTTTCGCCATCTGTCTGTCTGTCTGTCCGTCTTCGCTTAATCTCTGTGACCGTTAGCACTAGAAAGCTGAAATTTGGTACCAATATGTATATCAATCACGCCGACAAAGTGGTAAAATAAAAATTGGAAAAAAATGTTTTATTAGGGTAGCCCCCTATATGTAAAGTGGGAAGTGATTTTTTTTTTAATTTTAACTCTAACGTGTGATATATTGTTGGATAGGTATTTAAAAATGAATAGGGGTTTACTAAAATCATTTTTTTATAATGTCAATAATTTCGGAAATAATCCCTCCAAAAGTAAAAAACAATGTGTCCCCCCCTCTAACTTTTGCACCATTTGTTTAGAAAATATGAAAAAAATCTGAAAAGTAGAACTTTATAAGGAATTTCTAGGAAAATTATTTTGAACTTGATGGAAAGAACAGTTTTTGTACAAAAAGACAAAAAGGTTCTACAAAATAATTTCTAGACTAAGTTTGTGGTATAATCGTATATGCAAGCATTTTTTTAAATTCATAAGTGGGTACACTTATTGTGACGGACGGGAAACTACGGAACCCTACACTGAGCGTGGCCCGACACGCTCTTGGCCGGTTTTATTTTATGTATGTATTTAGAAATATATAATTACGTTTATCAGTTGTCTAGTACTCATAACATAAGCTCTGCTTGGCTTGAGACTAAACGGCGTTGTGTGACAGTTGTGGAATATGATTATTATTATTTCTGCTATAACACAGACTTTGTCTCAGTGTGAGACGAGATCTGTACATTCGCTCGACTAGCCCTGTCTTTCTTCAGCCAATACGGATACCTGGTTAATGTTCTCCATTAACAATACACTTGATATATTAATCTTTATCAACATAATTGTCATTTCAGTTTGGTTTTTAAGTTCTTCCTTTTCAGCATTTGCAACTGATTTCTAACATCTATCACAGAAAGGTTTTCTGGAAAACATTTATTGTTAAGTTCGCCTTTGTACATGACTTGTCAAATCACTGTGTACTATGTTAATTTTTAGTGTACTATAAAGAATAAAAAATTCTGGTAGGTTTTGTAATTTTTGGCCTTATGACGGCCGAATCGACCAAACAGGGTGCACTCAAAACTTTATATTGCGTTCATTGCAGAGAATCGTTCAAATTACGAACGTATGATTGCGAATCCAGTACCAAGTTCAATATGCTTTGTTACGCCAAAATTACGCGGTCCACTTTAGCCTTCCAATTTGAATGAAGCAATCAAATTGAATCGTGTTAACATAAAAGTAAATCATTCAGTGTAGGCAGTACATCATTTCTACACCTTTCAGTCAAGAGATTAAAAACTTGAAGCTCATCTGTTTGGCGGTAGCACTGTTGTATTGTTATTACTGCAATTAAACAACAACAACGATTTACACAACACAACACCAACGACATCAACGATTGCATCACTGCTTACCATCAGGTGGGATCGCAGTCAATTATTAAATCAATTAAAAAAAAACTGGTCATTAAGCTAGAACTACATTAGACCGACGCACACATGTAGCACACCTGATTTGTACGTAGAACGACTCGTGGAGTCGGGTGGCGTAAGTGAAGCTCTACAAGTCTAGTTTCCGTATAAAATGTTTGGAGACCGACGCGCCCACATCGGTGTGTGTGGCACACGTGTGCTCAGTGTAGTTTTATTGCGATCCTACTACTGTTAAAATAAAATATAAAAAGTGTGCGACTTGTAGAAGAATAAACATTTTAAATTTTCTTCTTGCGATTTTTCTGTAACCTGTTTGAGAAATAAATGTATCCCAAATAATTTTGGGAATTAGCACAAGCTCAGTACCAATTAACAATCTTTTCGTAAAGCAATTAGCATGTACGCAAAAAAAAATGGAGAACTAACACTTAACTAATGACGAATGAAAGTCAAAAAATGGCACGAGCAATTTAGTTTCAATTTTTTTTTTGACTAACCCACCTTTTGACAAATCGAAAGTGTCTTTAAAAGGGCTGTTTGTAATAAAAGTTTCTGATTTCTGATTTATGTTACCGCCATTCGGTTGAAGTAAGTAGTCATAACACTGGTCTTAATTACCTACTTTTTAGAAAAGAGGTTTTAATCCTAGCATGAATCTTTAGTAGGCTGGTGAGAAATTCTTTATTCAAATCCTCTTTTTTTTCTGTTGCAGCCTGTCCGGTACGGTTTTTTTTAAACTTGTCTCTGTCCCCGATAGCGCATTGTCCGAGGTACAGTCGAACGCAGCTTTTGTTTCAACCGTACGCTCTCCCCACCGTTTGTCTCGACTGTACTCAAGAATGGCGGCCACTACAATGTGCTTTTCTCTGTCATTGTACTGCGGTATTGCTTTGATAGTTTTATTGTGCTATGTTTTATTTTTATAGGTGTGTTTGTTAGCAGTAATGTGTAGCATTGTTTTGAGATGGCGTAACATTATATTCGTCATTGTTAAGGGTATTGATATTCTGAGGAAATGTTCCAAAGTGTCATCACGGCCTTGGAACGCTAAGGGCAACTGTGGGAACACGGGTGGGGTTTCGTCAATACAAGACTTACACTCCCGGAAAAAATATTTGATGGTTTCGCAATTAAAAAAAGTTATAATTTATTTACAACTGTAATATATTTAGCGTACAGTTCATTGCATATTGTATATATCACTATTTTTTAATTAGTACATATACTTAAAGAAAAGCCCTTGTTATTTTTAAGTAAAATCTCAATAAATAATATTTATAAACAGCAAAGTTATTAGCGTTGGTTTATGTCCCAAAATGTCACTAAATTTACGGAAATATTGTGCAGGCTTAATGAATGAATAAGTGACAATTATTAAGGAAAAACACTGCCCGCAGTATTTTCTACTAGCAATTGTTATGTTTGATTGATTCTATGATGAATTTACCTTTTCGTGGTCAATTTCGTTTTTTTCTACTTTTGACTACAAAAATATGATCAGTGACGGGTACAGATAGAGCCCCATTTTTTTTTGTAGTGATTAAAAAGTAGGGGTGTACATATTTGTTCTGCAAAGGAGACTTACGATGCCTATGAGCATTATTAAGTAATATATTTATTTATTAATGAATCATTTAGCGACATTATATTGAAAATTTTAGAGATGGATCCTGTTAGAATCGAAGTGAGTACCATTTGTACAAGGCTTTTTCTAAATTTCGAGTTTTGTTGCGCACTGTGGTCTATATGTTTACAACATTTTCTTATTATAGTCGTAAATGGAAAGCAATCCATATTATAAATGTAAAAATAAATCTGTCCGTCTGTTACACTTTCGTGATTAAACTACAGAACCGATTTTGATGAAATATGGTAATGGAGTAAACTTGTACCCCAAGGAAGGACTTAAGCTACTTTTTATCGGGTTTTGACTTCGACTTTGCGCCCAATATTCATACGGACGAAGTCGCGGTCAAAAGCTAGTAGTTTATATAATATTGAACAATTGATATAAACTAGTACTTGACTGCGATTCTACATAATGGTAATCAGTGATGGGATCGTTGATTGTGAGACGCACTAATTTATTAAGAGCCTATTCCCTTTAACCTTAAAATAATGTTTGCTTAATCTCAAGAAAGCGTTGTTACAACACGCTCGGATTTGAGATTACAAGTTTACAAGTAAACGCTGATCATCGATTCTCCTCATTTCCTGGATAAAGATCCCAGGCCCGCGATCAACTCCCCCATTTCACACCATTACGCATTCTCAAGATGTTCTCCTCCCAATTGACTTGTAACAGGGCATTCAATATATATCCTCCATCTCTTTCTTACCCAAACGTGTGAAAGAGAGAGCATGAGATTATGTAAAGGATGCTTTCTTGCTGAAGGATTTGGCTGTATTTTATTTGTCGTACAATTGTTTGGGTTCCGCACGTTTGTATGCAGAGTCTGTCTTGGGATTTATCTATGTTAATATTGTAAAGAGGAAAGATTTGTATTTTTGTTTGTAAAGAATTAACCCAAAAACTTCTTGATCGATTTTAAAAATTCTTTCACCATTTGAATGCTACTTAATTATTGAGTGTCAATTTCCCGACGACGAGCAATGAGTAGCTCGCTCTCCGGCCGTCCGGTAACAGTCCGGACCGAGCTCTACTCGTTAACGGCCCAGCCCCAGCAGGTTGCTAACCTGGCTGTGGGTGGTGCGAAAGAGAACCGCAGGGCCCTGAAACTAAGGCAAAGAAGGAACAAGAGTGGGTTTTAGTCAGTAAAAGTCTGACACGCCTTCCCGTTCTGCCCAAGAGCGGGAGAAGTCATTGCATGATTTCACACCTCAAAAAAGGCTATACATTTTCTACTTCACACGAGTGAAGCCGCTGGCAGAAGCTATAGTGGCTGTGTAAGGTTACACAGTCAAGACCGTATTGCAAGTACTAGTCAGGCAGCATTTAAATTAAAAAAAAATATATATCTTAACAAATATAGCAATAAATAGGTGGCAACGTAGTATACACGATGGAGTACGAAAATACCGAATATCAGTTTGAAATAGAATTTAACATTGTTATATTATGTAAACACGTATGACACTCACACACGTATGAAAACTCCAAAATAAAACATGACATCGAAAAATTCCTTCGCATCGCTGTCGACTGTTATGTTCTGTTACAATAGTGAAATCAAAACATATAATAAAATCGAAACTGTGAAACAAACATATATTTAAAAGTACGAGAGTAATTGACTGAATGATAAACCAACGCCAAGCCGAAATAACGGCACTGTTTATCAGTTTTATGTCTTGTCTAACTTTAAAAACATGACATCAACAACTGTGTTACTTAATTTCTGTTGGCGGAGTATTTTCATATTTTACAACATTTTTAGTACTTATAAACTTAAAATAATATGCCAAAGAGAGCTGCAGTCGTGCCAACTTGTACATCCACATTTATTTGCATCCGGGGCAGCGAACTTTGGTCTTTACAGCAATTTTACTCAGCTATTAACGCCCCCCGGCCCCGCCTGGCTGTGGCTACCTCCCCCGAAACCAGGACTTTAGTATTCCGTTTGAAATCGCAGAAGTATTACTTTTACTATAGTTGTAAGAGTCTGAAATATATTGATAAGGTGATATTGGCAAGTTGTGAACTGTATATCGCATTCGATTTTGCAGATGAATTGTCAACAATAACAGAGCGATCAAAATTATGTGTAATTTATTTCACATACTAATATCAGTACGTATAAGAGAGTTCATTTGGACACAACATCGTCGTCATCATCGTCAATAAATATTTCTTCTATTTTTGATAGCATACAATTTTTATGGAATAGAACATAGTGACTCAATCACAATCTATTTAGAACTCCAGGTCCTCGAGAATGTCAAAGACGCACACTAACAAAAAAAAAAAAACCATTACAATTATTTTTTATTCATTCAACAACACATTCATTTATTTCACGATGTAGTTGCGACATTTAGGGCTCAGAACGCGTGAGGGCTTTCTTCATTGCCACGACGCGTCTCGGCCGTCTCTTAAGTGCCACGACGCGATATTCGTGATTTGGTTGAGTGAAAGGACAATATCACAAAACGTTATGAGCATGTTTGTTACGCATTGAGAGACTGTGGTGTTTGAGAGTAACATATCTAATTTAAAAAAAAAATTAAGTGTTTCTCAAAGTGAACATTCTGTCTTTACAGCAGCTTGAATATTTGCAAGGTCATTAAACTTTTTGATAGTTTAAAAAATATAGCTATTTTATTGGATCGTACGCTTTTATGTATCCTTCAGATTGGTGGGCTAACTGTTGGATTTCGTGCATTTATGTCACACCAAATAGCTGTTTTCTTCGTAAAGTGAGATATAAAGTTTATTTTATTAAGCATGACTTGAACTTTCATAGTATTTTCAGAGTGTAGTGAGAATATTATTTTATTTGAACCATTGAGTTTTGTTTGTTTATGTTTAGCGTTAATATCGTGCTCATGATCTTACCGGCTGATTCGTATGCTTTAGCAGTTAAAGTAAGATCAGAAACAATTTCAGATTCTTTTTTTTTGAGTCAAGTAAATGCTTTAGCGCTAAATGTTTTTCAAACAGTTTTTGGACTAAAATAAAACCGATGTTCACTGCCTTTCGTAAACAAATAAAAAGATGGTATAAACTGCAACTTTGTTTTTAGTATTTTATTTACTGAATCTTAGCATTTCATTCAGCAATAGTTTGGTATTTCTTTGCCTGGTAGGCTTGCGCATGGAGCAAAATAACCTGGTTATTGTAACAAGTTCGCTTTGTGTCAGTCATAACTTAAAACAACAAATAATACAACATTAATATTATTAATTGTAAATTATATGTAGGTATAAAAGCAAATAAATGGAAGATATTAATAAAAAAAACACATAATACTCCAAAACTTTCACAAATCTAGTCCCGAACTAAGCAGAGCTTGTGCCACGAGTACTAGACCACTGATGAACATACTTATATGACTCTAAATACATATATATTATAGATAAATTACACTCAGACACAGAACGAATGATCGTTCTCATCACAGGTTCTGTGGGTTTTTCCTATTTAACCTTCGTGGCATTTTTTTTCTTTTTTTTCCGATGGGAGAAATCATCCTATGACAACCCCCGCTCTTGGGCGGAGCGGGAGATAGTGTCAGACTCTTACTGACTAAAAAACCCATCCCGTTCCTTCAAGCCTTCAAACCGGGGCTCGAGCGCCCTTTCGGATAACCCTGGCCCCAGTAGGCTTCGACCCGGTTGGGCCCTTGCTGTTGCTGACAACTCCTTGAGGCGCGTGGGAACAGCGCGCGCCGACGACGACTTGGGCTTGGTCCGGACAGTTACCGGACGGCCGGACAGCGAGCTACCCATTGCTTACTGTCCGCAAGCCCGCGCCTACGGTGGCCGGAAATCGGGATCAGTATCCCGGCGCCGGCGGCGGCGGCGATAACGCCGTTGCCTGATGCGTTCGGCCTCCTCCTTTGCGAGCATTACTGCTTCGCAGAAGTCGGCGACCGCCTGCCACTCCTCCTCGCTCCAAACCATGGCCTCAACCAAGGCCCGGCGCGAGAGGTCTCCGCCGCCAATGGCCCCCACGAGGGCACGGCGATGCTCCACCCAAGCGGGGCACACCTCGACTGTGTGCTCCACCGTGTCCTCCGGGCTTCGTGGCATGATTGGTGCTTGGGCTCACTAGGTGTTTTGCAAATACATAAGGGTGGTGCGTGATTCTTGATATAAAGCATAACTAACTAACCATAATATTATTGCGCGATAAATCACACACAGGAAACAGCCATCAGCAAATTTAAAAATAGTATCTTCTTATGTCTAAAATTCTATATAAAAGATTCTTGCGTCCATTCAGCCAGGAGTGAACCGTTAAGATGACGTAATGAACCTCTTTTGCGCAAACATGGCGCGAAATAACACGGACACGGACACTGGCAACTCTGGCCAGAAGGAGAGATTGTGTCAGATGAAATGAAACTGCTTTTCTTTGGAATGGACGTGTTAGTGCTAAGTCTTGAGAGATATTTTATTTTTATTGGAGACGACTTCTTGGCAGTGGGATTTTATTATTGTGTGTCCAGACCGCCAGAATGCGAATGGCGTGCGTGCATTTCGCGCACGGATCGTTCGTATGAAGCCCCTGCACCGCACGCGCTTCGAACGAACATGATATTATGCACGCGTGCATAATATCGCTTTGCGCATTCCATACATTGGCGAGCCAATCGTCGTCTTTGTCAGTTACATGCAGCAACGCAGGGAGCGATCACGAGTGACGTCTATGACACGATGGCGTGGCGAGCCAATCACTGACACTCCCCGTCCCCGCGTCTCACTTCGCACCACTAAAAAGACCGAATATTTGACGCTCAAGATCCGTTTCGGTAATTGTAAGTGGCTCGCGAACGGCACACGAGCGGCGCATTTGCCAGATCAATACGCACCATTAGAGTTAGTCACCCAGTAGAGCAGTGGTGGCCGAGTTGTTACACATAAAACAACGTAGTATTACGTATTAATCAGGAAAATTCCATGGCGATTTTATTAATTTATGTCAGTAAGTATTAATATTAGAAAATTACTGCTCAGAGAGATCGTTATAGATTTTGTTCAATACACTTACTCGAAAGCCTGCTCTTATACCATTGCTTTTAGGCACCATAGGCTGTTTTCCGCACTAGCGCGGAAAAGAGTGGGTGCTCTTCTCGACAATGTTACCTATTACATGTATCGTATCAGGCTGGTCGCGCGTCGACCCCCACGAGTCGTCGGTCAACACTCGTTTACTAATTTCTTCGCAAGTGTATTGAAAAAAGTCGTTTGATACTCGTGCAAATTTGCCCTCGTTTCCATAACCACAAAATATATATGTACAGAAGTCAATCTACTTACAAAGCGCGCTCGAGCAACGCACACATATACACCGCTCACAGACACGATGTCTCGATCGCGTCTCGGATAACTCGTCGAACAGTTCCGGCTCAAACGCTCATTAGTGTGCGTCCACCGAGCGTAGGTATAAAAAGTGAAGTACATACATGAGATTGTCTTTTGTACCTATCAATTTTGTGCCATAACACACTCGCCAACGACTCGTGCAAATTCCGCTTCAGTCGCAATGATAAAATACGAAAGCGCGCCAATGTTAGATAACGGCACTATAGCCTATAACCTTAGCAGTTCTATTTAGTTTCGTATGAGTTTCTTTCTTTCTATAAGCATTGAGCAAGGAAAGTAGAAAATTATACCAAGTGAAATACTCCCGAGATAAAAAGTATCCGTTGAATTGTGAGATTGTGATTTATTAGCCGACATCCAGACGTTACTCTGTATATATAAAAGATACCCTAACTCAGTCTGTGACTCATCAATGCTCAGCCCAAACTCTTGGACCTTGAATACTGAAATTTTACGCAATAATGCGTAAGGATTTTTCAAATTTCACCCCTAAGTGTCGCCGCACATTGGCCACCTGCTACAACCACAAAACGCCGTCGCCAACGACGATGATGAAGGTTTCATACATTTTATAAGACGCGGTTGACGCTAGTGGCCGCTACAAATCGACTTTGCTCGCTTCTCGTGGCCCGAACCGGCCACTAGACGCTGTCACAAGTCACTCACGCATTGAAACCTTCTTCGTCAGAGTCCATTATGATACTGCGGCCGATCCTCAATTAATGGGTTAAAAGTAGCAGCCACCCGCCACAAGTGACTGTCACGCGCTTCCTTGCTGGCGTGTCAGTCTTTTACTGTCTAAAATCAACTCCTGTTTCTTCTTTGCCTTCATACCAGAAAAAATGAACCTCGGGTGGTTCACTTTCAAAAAACCCTTAGCCCCAGTAGGCTTCGACCCTGCTGGGCCTCTACGGTTTGCTAACATATCAATTTCAGTAAAATTCAATTACAGTATAAAATCTAAAGTTGCTGTTATCTACCCCACATATGCCACAATTCCTCGTAACATAAGCGTGGCTGCACTCAGCGGAATTGAGTTAGAACAGCTAATGTAACGAGTGCAACCGTTGCAGCAACAATGAGCAAGTATTTGTAAGTAGACACGCTATTAGTTACATTGTAAATGGTTCGCTTGTTTCAAACTACAGTTTATTGGTTTGCTGTATTTTTTTTTCTGACTATCGCCCGGCCCCAGCTTCGCACAGATGTTAAAAATTCTCAAATAGTTAAGTTTATATGTGGCGTCATAGATGTCGCTACAGTTTGAAAAAGCAAATGGTTCGTTTATTTTTCGTTCGTAAGTTCTTTGTAAATGGTTCGTTAGTTTCAAATAAGAGTTTATTGGTCTGGGAATATACTGTATTTTTTTTTGACTAGCGCCCGGCCCTGGCTTCGCACAGATGTTATAAATTCTCTTTTCGCTGCTAAAATGATGCGTGCCATCATCATCATCAGCCTTTTTAATGTCCTCACTCCTGAGACTCGGGCCTCCTCTCTAGGAGAGGGAATGAGCCATAATCCACCACGCGGGTCCAATGCGGGTTGGTGAATAATAATAATATAATAATATTCACACAACTACCACACAACGTCGTTTAGTCCCAAGCTAAGCAGAGCTTGTGTTATGGGTACTAGACAACTGATAAACATACTTATATATTACTAAGTACATACATATTATAGATAAATTACACCCAAACACAGGACAAATGATCATACTCAGCACATAAACATTTGTCCTGAGTGGGAATCGAACCCACGACCTCCGGCGTAGCAGTCAGGGCCACTAACTACTAGGCCAACAGGCCAGTCAGTGAATGTCACGTGTCTTCGTCTTTTTTGGTTCTAGGACATGGAATGATGCATGTATTAAGCTAGAACTACATTAGATAGACGCACACGTGTAACACACCTGATTTATACGTGGAACGCCGTCGCGTGGCGTGGATCTAGTGTAGCTCTACAAGTCTAGTTTCCATATAAAATGTTTGGAAACCGACGCGCCCAGATCGGCGTGTGTGGCACACGTGTGAGCAATGTAGTTCTACCATTATATTCGTTCATCAATATAATCGTTGGCGTCATTGACGGTACGGTTGGTGCAGTGGTTGAGCGATTGGCTGTCTGCACCGCGTGTTGCAGGTTCAAATCCTGCATGGAATGATTTGTTTGTATAGCCTACAGGTAGTTCATAAAACACTCTGTTTATTGGTAAAAAAAACCGCATTTAAATCAGTTCAGTACTTTTAGAGTTTTTCGCTAACATTAAGGGCCAAGCGCCCGAAAAGTGCCATAAAACAGTGATTTTCTGAGGCCTACTCCTCCGTAACGGCTTAGTCAATTGGTTTGAAAAAAATATATATGTTTATTATAGATTCATGAACAATAATATCAACATTTGATTTTTTCGTGCAATTAACACTTTTGTCAATAAAAAATATTTAGCAATTTCGCAACTTTTCCCTACTCCTTCGAAACGGCTTGGACCTTTAGAAACATTTTTACACATATAAATTGGTGGTTAAATATTCTTCAAAGTGAACATTGCATATGTAAATCAATCAATATCTCGCAGAGAAAATGGATTTAAAGCGCTTTCCAGGCGCTGCTGGCCGCAAATAAATGCACAGATTTGCATACTGACGCCTAGGCGAGTGCGAGAGGTGCGTTCACATAATTTCGGTCAGATGGTTCAAGGGGCTATACGCCTTAAGACGGACAGACGCGCTGGCGGTATTTTATAATATGTATATAAGGATAATTTAACCAAACAATGTAATAAGAATTGAGTCAAGCCAAATTACAATTAATGGATGTGTTTGTATTACTTCATAAAATAACTTAGTTACAACAAAACAATGTCGTAAGCCGCGTACGGACCGCGAGGCATGCGGTGCAAACGGCACACAGCGAATGCCTCAGCTTGAAGTGTGCGTGTTGAAAACAATATATGTATGTACCAACATATTGACAGGCCTGTTGGTCTAGTGGTTAGTGACCCTGACAAATGTTTGTGTGATAAGCATAATCATTTGTTCTGTGTCTGGGTGTAAATTATCTATAATATGTATGTATTTAGAAATATATAAGTATGTTTATCAGTTGTCTAGTACCCATAACACAAGCTCTGCTTAGCTTGGGACTAGATGGCGTTGTGCGATAGTTGTTGAAAAGTACATTACATTAATTACATATACTCGAGTTGAGCCATGGCATGCGAAGCAAATGCTTAATATGTCTGTCTTCACGTTTGTGGCAAGGCATAAGCTTGCGAAGCATTGGTTGTGTGCACCGCACGCCTCGCGATGTCTGTATGCGACTTAACAAACTGAATTTACTTACGTACTTACTTTAAAAAGTTAAAACTGTAAATTCTTTAATAAACTTTTAAACCAATAAGAAATTCTTTTAAAAATAATTTTCCGTTCTCTCTTCAGTTCTGTACAGGCACGATCGCACAATCGGCACGATAAAGTGACGTAATGAACCTCTTTCGTGATCACGGACTCACGGCGCTGTAGAAACGGCAGGTAATTTGGCACAACACTAGTAGTGTTGCCAGCCATCGCCGGGGTAAGTTAAAAGTGCACTATTAAATTTAGAAGCGCTCTTTGTTAAGTTTCGGTTTTAAGGAATTGCGGTCATAATATTTTTTTAGTACACTTACTCTAAAATCAACTTTTATCTCTACTGATTTTAGGCACGCAATTTACTGTTTTTCACACTAGAGTGGAAAAGTGTTGGCGCTCACGCATATAGCTTTTTTTATTAAGTTATTGCACAGCTTCTATCGCGGGCCTTGAGCGTGGAGACCGAATCCAGAAATTTCGTAACGAAAATAGCCTAACACCCCCCACTCATTTGTTTTTTGTGCGTGGTGACCGATAAGAAAACAAATGATCAATCAAAATTCAATTCAATGTGTGAAAGTGTAACTTCAATTAATATCAAAGAAAAAACACAAAGGAAAAAAAATACTGCATAAATAAAATAAATAAATAATTATAATTGCATAAGTTGATAAAAATGCTATGCAATAGCTTTACCGCGGCAGTCCCCGAGTGCCACACGTCTTTTATCATATCAGGCTGGGCGCTAAGCGTCCCGCACGATTCGCATGTCAACCTTTGTTGATTTATTTGTTCCTAAGTGTTTTAAAAAATGTCGTTGGATACACGAGGAAATTTGTCACTGCAGCATTCGGCTCCATAATTCTGCCTCGGTTGCAATAACAAACTTTTTCCACTTATAAAAAAAAATCTACGAAATTGAAACCATGTTCTTTTCATTTCTCCCGTCAGCAATCATGATCAAAACGAATCGTAGAATGACTGGCAGGAAGTCACTAAATTTTATTCAATTTCACTGTCAATTAAAGTTTATTTTAGCATGCACCTATACAATAGGTACTCTGGTAAAGTGCAGTTGAAACCCCAAAACCATTCTCTATACTTTTAATTTATGTACCTACACTTACTTGATTGTGAGATTGCGAGAATTTTTTCACTGATAGTAAGTTGCTTTATTCCTGAGTGACATAGGCTAGTTGTAAATATAATAAAAATAATTAGAAGAACTTTAAACTTATCTTTACTTTTTGTATAAGTAAAATTATTTAAGAAGATACCTGTACTATGTCGATTAATTTATTTCAAAACAACATTATTCTTTAAAATTACTTTCCCAATTCATCTTCTTCCTTCCTACGCTAACTTGACGGTATACTGTTTTATTCTGGCCACGTAAGTTAATCCCCAAAAGTCAGGCGATGCGGAAGTCTGGCAACCCAGTGGAAACAAATGCAGTTCGGCCGTTATATAGGTCGGTGCGGGTCGCCTAACCAATTCTCCTGTTTTATATTCGGAACGCGATTAGAACGAGTTTTGAAATTCGATTTTGATTTTCTTTTTCTTTTTTTTGAATAGGACTTTAATGGCGTTTGAAGTTTCGTTTCATTTAAAATTGTAATCTTTTTTCTGTCATTTTCTTTTTTCCTTATTGTTACTAATGATAATCAATTATTATGTTGGGGTCGGTTACCAGTCGTTTATTTAGTATCCTTCAGTTGCTTTTAGTGTTCTATCATCACGGGTTTCTTCAGAAGTCCTGATTAGTTAAATCTTTTTTTCTACTACTATCACACAACGCCGTCTAGTCCAAGCAAAGCAGAGCTTGTGTTATGAGTAATAGACAACTGATAAACATACTTATATATTTCTAGATATCTACATACATATTATAGATAAATTATACCCAGACACAGAACAAATGATCGTGCTCATCACACAAACATTTGTAGCTGGGAATCGACCTCCGGCATAGTCGTCAGGGCCACAATATAGCCTTTAGATCAACAGGTCAGTCAATCAATATCCAAAGTTGTCTAATCAGGACTCCAGGTAAGAGTACCTAAGCGTGTTGAAAACTATACCCTTGTACTAAATATCTTTTACATCCGTTCATCCGTTCTAAAGTGAAGAAATAACTAACATATAGTGTGTTTAAAAAGTCAAACGACTTGGGTAGTTCGAACAAAGTTAATAATTATAATCTTTCTCTTCATCAGATTTGTTTACCATAAACGGAATACGTTAGAAAATAGGGTAGTTTCCAGGGTCAAAATAATTACATTTTATTTAGTCCGTATTTTAGATTATAGAAAAATATTGGACACGTATTTTTTATTTTTTCGATTATACAAAAAATAACAAAGATATAGCCCATTAAAGTAACGTGTGACGTCACCCCGTGCAAAAAATGCAGCACGGCGTAATGTCACACGTAACTTTAATGGGCTATATCTTTGTCATTTTAGGTTTAATTTACAAATAAAAAAATACGTGTCCCTTATTGTTGAATAATCTAAAAGACGGACTAATTACATTTTTTAAGGCAACTAGCCTATTGACGACATTTAGATATTATCCTGCTAAAATTATAAAATCTATTAAAATTCTCAAGTTGTTTGATTTTTTAGACAGACTCTACTCACATAAACTTACACCTCTAAAATCTTAGTGTAGCAGCAGTGTAGCATGTGACCCGTGTGCGTCGACACTTACGACGCACACGGGTCACATGCTACAGCCAGAAACGCCGCGACAAGCAGCTAGAAGCGGCCACAAGCCACTTGTGGCCAGTGGCTGCTGCTTTTTTTAACCCATGTGCGCAGTAGTATGATGGACTCTGTCGAAGAAAGGTTTAAATGCGCGAGTGGTGTATGACAGCGTTTTGTAGCCAGTGCAGGCCAAAAGAAGCGAGCAGCGGCGTTTTGTAGCGTGTGGCAGCTTCCGGCGTCTACCGTGTGCGAGTCTGTATAAAAATGACACCTACAGAAAAAAAAAAGTTGAGAGGTATCAAGGGACACCCGGATGGAACGAAGTATATAGTTATTTAAGTTGGTCTGAGGGGTACTTTTTAGTGGTGGTACCATAACTAAAAAGTGTAAAATAAAAAACCTTTTTACAAAAAAAAGATATTAGTACTCTGTCTGTCTATTCTTTCATACACATCATAAGAGAAAGAGAGACAGACAGAGAAACATGCGCACGCCGCACGGCTTACAATAGCTTACTATAGCAAAAAGTGTCGTTACAACTTTTCGTGAGATTTTTTTCCGTCTAGCCCCCTTTCATAACGTGCGATAAGGAACTTTGTTCCAATATACCGGTGGCGGCGTTTCGTGGTTGTGCGGCGACCCTTAGACATAGGGATACCTAAATTGTTGCCACAACAATAGCTTCTTTCTATGCGATTCGTTATAAGTACCTTTCAATTAAAAGAACCTTATAACTTTATTAAATACATACTTAAATAATACAAAATCTCTCACCCGGCCACTTTAGTTGTTAATAAAACTCTTGTCGCAGTTAAATTGGCATCAAAGACAGTACTTTGGCAATAAAAGGGCAGATTAATTCGGTTATTAAACATTAAGGCGCGAACTTCTCAAGTTGTCATTATTTTTAATTGAAGAAGTGTTGAAGTGGTATTACAGGGGTGATCAATGACGCCATTCATAAAGTTGGACGGATTAGGAAGTTTTTTTTTAGTTGACACTTTTGGTGATCTGTTCTCGTCACTTTGGAGAAAAAATTGTGTTAGTATTTTCCTTTTTTCTGGTTATGTTGGCGAGGCAAACTTGATCAGAGATCGCCCTAGACGGAGAAGTTTGGAAGGAGAAAAGGGAGGCCTTTGCCTAGCAGTGGGCAAAAGTGAAAAATAGAAAAAGAAAGAAAGGAAAAGTGAGTGGGGAAGTGATGTGGTGGCAATAGGCTAGTAAAAAAAGTATTTTCATTCATTAAATGAAATTTGTAAGGTAAAATGGCAAACGTTTTGTGAAGATTTTAGTAACCGGTGAAACTTATTATTTTACGAGTAGTATCTGACTGTTCCTCAATTTATTCCCATTTTCGACAAAAAATGTATTTTTCTCGACCAAAAATACTAATTGTGTACTAATAATAATTGCTCTTCTGGTGGATTAAAAAAAATACGATTTGGGGTGCTTCAAATTCTATAATAAAAGTTACAAAACGTCCATACAGTTTTGATGCATGGTTAAAAATATCCCTTATTTAATTTTCTTATAGATTGAGTTTCAGAGTTGCCATGTAAAAACCTGTAGTCTACCAACTAAAGCGATTTATTCATTGATCATAAAGAATTTGATCCGGTCTAACTTTGAACTCTAGAGTTTGACAATAATTTTTTAAAGTACAAAAAATATGTTAAATTTCTTAAGTGTTATTTGTAAAACACTAACAACCTTACTGGACCATATTACTAACATTATTAACAACACCTTTTGTTCTACGTTTTTTTACAAAACATAATTCATTAACCAAAAACAAACCTTCAAGATTTCGTTTTTCTATCTAACACATTTCAACTTTGTATTTTGCTTTACCTACCTAGGTCTGTATGACAACAAGCGCATCAAGCATCCCCGCCGACCGATCCCCGTTTCCCTCCGCTATTGTATTATCGCTTGCTTTGCATAAATTTCATAATATTTAGAACGTTAGAATTTTTTTTTTGTTTGAAAGTCTGATGAACTAAAATATATAGGTAGGTAAATATCTATCCAACATTAAAATAAAATATAACGCTAATCCTAAGCCGTAACAGACCATAATGTACAATTTATTTCCCATCTAATAACAATACAGATACATTTCGAACTTATCTGTCTCATTTTTTATGTAAATTGCACCAAATCACGGCACAAGTTTAACAATTGTGTTAGCTTTGCATAGATTATGCATAGCTTTCACTCGCTACATGGCAAATAAGGAAACAGAAGTCCCATAATCTAGTAATATTGATAGATTGATATAGATTACCTGAGGGCTTTATTTTACCGAGACGCCATGGCGGCGCGACCAGTCGCCGCTACCAACAAAATGTATGCAGCTCTATTGAGAGTTACTCACAGAATGTATAACATAACTTATAAAAAGTATTAAGCAGGTACTTTAGTCCTCATTCATCACACTTTCTTTCTAGCTAAGGAGTAGAAGCCTGTGCTCCAGGCTTAAGTTTGTGAGGAAATTTAACAAAACCTTCTGAAGCTATTCTAGCTGTGTCAGAAAGCAATAGATATAACTGCTGACTTGTATCGCCGTTAAATCAATGCTAGCACGCAACTCGCGTCCTTGGCTGGCTGGAATGTCGCGCGCGCACGATAGTCTTTAAACGAAAGGTAATGCGTTTTCCGGTTTGAGGTCTTTAAGACTTTTGACGCTTTTAAAGTATGTAAAAATGGGCTTGCGGACGGCGAGCGATGGTAGATCGCCGTCCGGACAGCCGGTAAGGACCGAGATTGAATCGTTGACGGTGCGTAGTTTCTCACGTGCGCCTTAAAGTCAGTCAGCTAAACTATAAGGGCCCAGCAGAACTGGGAATCATCAAACGACTTCTTTTTCGTGAGAGCACGTCAGTAAAACTGACTAAAACCCACCTGTAACCTTCAGTTGTCTTTTGCCTTCTAGGACCACGGTCAGTTTTTCAAACCTTCTCAAAGCCCTAGCAGGCATCGGCCCTACCTTAGTAGAGAAAGAGATGCCAGCAAAACGACGGACGGACGGCGAGGTATACGATGCTCGTCTTTCACAAACCCGGAAAATCGCCCTACGGCCAGAGCGTAGCTGTAGCCTAAAGCATGATCAGAAGTTCTAAAAATTACGTACCTTTTAAATAAGGTATGTTTTTGATAAACAACAAGAGAATAAATAGATTTCAACCCGAAGCAAAGAATAAATTAATCTAATATACTTTTCTAAAATTCTTCACAAGAGATCCTTTAGGTCCTTCTGCACGTTCTTCACCATAATAAACGATCCTTGTGCTCATCAGGAGCACAATTTAAAACAATATTTTAAAGTGTTGGGCAGTTCTCATAATCTCAATCTTCGTGCATCCATAAACATGATTCTTCATATTCCTTCTCACTGTACTGGCTTTATGTCCAACTCTTACGCTGTTTCCACCATACTCTGTAATGTGCTTCCCCTTGACATCAAAAAAGCTGAAAGTGAATTATCCTTTAAACGTAAAATTCGGAGATTCTACTTGAAGTCCTCTCAACCTTAGTTCGGTTTTCGTCAGAATTGTTATTAAGTTCTCTTAATGATTTGAAATTTTTCTTAGTATTTATTAGTTTATTATTTTAGCATATATATGTATTTTATTATTATAAATTACTTATTTTATATTTTTCCAATCGAAGTATCTGTTATTTGTTTACTGTGCAAACCTACCACAGTGTAGTCTTTTTAAACCCAAAGGTTGACTAGTAGAGAATGCCTTGTTGCATTAAGTCAGCCTATGTACCACCACTGTACATGAAGTTTAAATAAATAAATAAAATTTACCTACCCTATGTGTTATCGTTACAATAAAAAATATCTACATAACGATCCATTAAATCTAAACAATAGAATCAATGGAAAAACTATTGGAAAAAATCCCATTTATTTACCGTTACCATACATTCATAGCTCGTTTGTCCATCTCGATGTTTGAATTCAAAAAAAGGTAGAATTCAAAAATCGAATAAAGCTAACACGTACCAAAGCCAGCACCGTTTAACAGTCAAACATGACACTGTTCCTATTCAAATTCGTTCTAAAAAACGAAAAAGCTGACAAAGCCCTGTGCATCACCGGAGTCATTTGGCCGACAATGACGTCACGTTACCGTCGAGTGCGTTCCGTTCTACCTTCAACTGGGTCATACCGTGTACTGAACGAACTTAAAAGCCAGCATCACTAGACCCACCCCGCATCCCGCTTTCTGTAAAAATACTAAAGTGTAAAGAGTGTTTTATAGTAGGGGAGAGGTCTAGGTGTTTTGGATGTTAAAGATGTATTTTTGAGGTTTGAATTTAGAATCGTGTTTTGATATTTTGGGTACTGGCAGATTAGAATGTTTTGTTGCAACAGTATGTTTGTTCGACCACAGGCTGATATAACTTTTAAATTGATATGTGTTCAAAATTCGAATTTTTAATTTTTAAAGAAATAAAATCGAAATATTTTATTTTACTAAAAATACGGTTACAGATATAATTGACTTAATATGGATAATTTTGATTTTCGCTGACATTATGTTTTTTATGTCATTTTGCCTACCTATATTATCAAATAGAAAACTATAATAGTTGTACTGAGATACCCAGTGACAAGCTCAGGAGTGGGCGATGGGAATGAAGGAGTGCCAACCGCCACCCCGGTGGCAAACGCGCCATCTCAGTAAAAGGGAGCTGAGATTATTATTGTAGGTAGTAGCGACTATCTGAGTGAAGCTTGCCAAGAAGGCTAACTGAATACTTTGGCTGTCAAACACTGCAAAAGTATTAGAAATAATAACATAATATCCGCATTCTAATGAAAAATAAAATTACTTATTCGGTATAAAAAAAGAACTTTCTAAACATGACACTTTTTAATTCGCGAAATGCATTTTTTAAGATATAAATAAGTGTTTGACTGCGATCTTGCCTGATGGTAACCAATGACGTAATCGTTGATAGTGAAGCGCATTAAGGGTGGACCAGACGGTAGTAAACTAGCGTTCCAACCAAGGTCACCTTGGTTTGTGTTGCGGCTGGATGTAAACCACGCTCCAACACTTTTGGTGGTTGGGAAAATGCGCCTTCCAATCAAGGGCATTGAAGGTCATGGATCAACCGTCTGGTTACCCCAGTTTTGCGACGCTATAACAAAAACAAAACAAGAGAAAAGGTAAATTTTACAAAGAATTTGAATCTTCTATCGTATGTACCGTGCATACTCAATTCCTTAAATACAAGAAAAGTCGACACACAAACATTGTTAAACAATTCAGAACAAAGTCTTTTGACTTCTTTGCCGTTTCATCGTAAACTTGCTTGCGCAATTTTGCTTGTCAAAGAATATCGGAAAATGTGGTCATCTTCTATATTTTATACAACAAAAGACAAACGATCTTATCTCATGCTTCAGTAGGTTTATAGACCAGCTCTTGCCCGCGACTTCGGTCCGAAGTCCCGTCAATATTGAAGTTTAACCAGAACAAATAGACAGATAAAAAAATGTGTTTTTGTTAGATATATCAAATATGAATGAAATATAATAATAATATAATATTCCACAACTATCACACAACGCCGTCTAGTCTCAAGCTAAGCAGAGCTTGTGTTATGAGTACGTCTAGTACTACTCCCTGATAAATATACTTAAATATTTCTAAATACATACATATAATGGATAAATTACACCCAGATACAGAACGAATGATCTTGCTCATCACACAAATATTTGTCCTGGGTGGGAATCGAACCCACGACCTCCGGCATAGCAATCAGGGCCACTAACCACTAGACCAACAGGCCTGTCTAAATAGAAAACACAGTTTTATTATTATTATTTTTCTGGATTGCCAATACTTTACTGCACAAATGACGGCAAAATCAAATCTTGCGTTAATTTTGGGACACTAATATAATTTAAAAGAAGTAAAGTTTGTTTTTTTGTTTGTAGTATGTAATCTCCGGAAGTACTGATCCAATGCTAAAAATTTTTTCACCGATAGAAAGCTGCTTTATTCCTGAGTCCCATAGGCTATATTTTATGTACGCCGGCGGAGCTACGGGCAAAAGCTAGTGAATCAATAAAAAAAAAAACACAATCTGAAGACTAAAAACTGTATTTTCTATTTAATCCCAATCTTGCATTAATTTTGGGACACCCTTTACTTTTGTATGCAAATGTAAACTATGTTATAAATTGATCGTTATTATTACATGATTGAAAATAAATAAGTTTAGGATTGTCCGCGTGACATTTCAGCAGGAAGTCATTTAGGATTTTTTCCGACATTTTGGATTGGACCCCAAGGCGGTTTGTCAATACATTTGTGCGCGCAGCCTCAAAGAGCTGTCAGCAACATTGACGAGGCCCGCTAGGGAGACTTGCCAGGATTGTGGGATAATTCAAAAGAGTTACTGTAGTCCTGGAACGCAAAAGGTTACTGTAGGAAACCAGTTAATCAGTGAAAGTCTAACTCACTCTCCCTCCACCTACATTTCAGAGAGAAGTCATTTGATGATTTCCATTGATCCCAAAAAAAGTAGCGTGTCAATACATCTTTGTAAACAGTTAATGCCTCATTTGAACTGAAATGACAGAATAATAATATGTTAGTCTATTTGTATGAGAATCCTTACTGCAAGCTTGGTATTGGGGTTATAGCAGGGATTCGCATACTAAGATACTAAGTTTGTTAAGTATGCAGCTTTAGGATATGTCCTAAGGATACTAATGATCCTAAAACTAAATATTACCACATACATAGCTACATGCTCGCATCTCCAAGTTACTACATTTATTACGGTCGTAAGAAATTATTGTTCCTTACAATTTGAAACTAATTTATTTGCAAAATAAATATAAAAGCGTTATATTTCAGCTTTAAAACTTACGCAATCAAAAACTGTAGTAAGTGATAATGAATCGATCACGAGAGTTCAATTCGAGAATCTACTTACCTATATAATACAAATTATTAACCAAAATATACGTACATACATAATCGTAAAATAAGTCTTCCACCGCGTCTGTTCGCGATAAACTAAGAGCCAGGCCACACGGTGCGGTGCGGCTCCGGATTGACGAATCAGCGGGCACACGAGTGACGCCACCCCGCTCGTACGGCCCGCCGATTCGTCGCTCAGGCGCCGCGCCGGAGCCGCACCGCACCGTGTGGCCTGGCCCTTAGTGTCGCCGCACATGAGCCACAAACCACAGCCTCAAACTCCGCCGCGAGAAGCTAGAAGCGGCCACAAGTCACTTGTGGCCAGTGGCTGAGACTTTTTCTTAACTCATGCGCGCAGTACCATAATGGTCTTTATCGAAGAAGGTTTAAATGCGTGAATGGATATTTTTTGCTCATCTATTCAGAAATTCAAGCGCCAAGTCCACCTAAAATGATTAACTACTAGCCTATCATTGTAACAAGGTAACTCAGAGTGTTGTATCTGCATTATTAATAATAATACGTTTATTCAAGATAACCAGGATCCAATATGTTAGTAGTATAAAAAAAAAAAAATAATAATAATAGTAATATAATTTATTGTATTTGTAAAATCTTTTTAAGATTTATCTTCGAATGAAACTTGTGTAACAATTGTAGATAGGCCAATGAACAAAAAAAATAAATGGCGAGTGGCGGCCACCAGCGTCAACCATGTGCGGTGAATATTTTGTTGTAAACTAGACTGAACGGATTCTCAGGAGGCTTAATAGATTAAGTGATTCATGAAAAAAGTTTAAGTATATAACACATGCCTGCTATTGTAGAGAAAAACCGAGAATATGAAAGATTAATAACATCCGAACGAAGCTGGGGCAGGTCGTTAGTCTTCTGTATATAACAAAAGTCTAAGTCCTGACTCACTCTCACTGACTTATCTACGCTCAACCCAAACGCCTTCGACCTAGAACGCTGATATTTTGCGCAGAGCTTCCTTTTATGATGTATGTAAAGAACTAGCTTTTGTACGCTGCTTCACCCGCTTACGTAAAATAGCCTATGTCAATCAGAAATAAAGCAGCTATCTATTAGTGAAAAAAATTTAGCCATCCATACTTTCATAGATCAACTCCTACAAACAAAAAAAAAAAAAACAAACTTTACTTTTTTATAATATTAAATGTAGTTATGAAAGAATTTTCTAAAATTTACCTACTAAGATGATAACACGGGGCTTTAAAGTTTGTATGGATAAACCTACTTAAACGCGGGCGAAGCAGCTGGCAGAAGTTAGTCCTTACATATCTACACTAATATTACAATTACCGGCACGGATCTTAAGGGCCAAGCGCCCAAAAAGTGCCATAAAATAGTGATTTTCTGAGGCCTACTCCTCCGTAATGGCTAGGTCAATTGGTTTGAAAAAAATATATGTTTATTATATATTCATGAAAAATAATATCAACATTTGATTTCTAAATGCAATTAATACTTTTGTCAAAAAAAATATTTAGCAATTTCGCAACTTTTCGCAACTTTTCCCTACTCCTTAGAAACGGCTTGGACCTTTAGAAACATTTTTACACATAAAAATTGGTGGTTAAATATTCTTCAAAGTGAACATTGCATATGTAAATCAATCAATATCTCGCAGAGAAAATGGGTTTAAAGCGCTTTCCTGGCCGCAAATAAATGCACAGATTTGCGTACTGCCGCCTAGGCGAGTGCGAGAGTTGCGTTCACATAATTTCGGCCAGATGGTTCAAGGGACTATACGCCTTAAGCGCTGGCTCCAAGTTGCGCAGAAGTCAAATAATCGGTCTCTTTAGTGGTGCGAAGTGAGATGCGGGGGCGGGGAGTGTTTGTGATTAGCTCGCCGCGCCATCTCGTCATAGACGTCACTCATGATTCGTTCCCTGCCTTGCTGTATGTATCTAACAACGACGACGATTGGCTCCCCAATGTATGGAATGCGCAAAGCGATCCCCACTCTGACGCAGAGCGCTCAAAAACCGTGACGTTAATTGTATAAAGAGAAGAGTAAAGTTTGTTTTTTCATTGTATGGGGGATCTCTGAGAGTACTGGTCCAATCGGTTTTTTTTTTCACCGATAGAAAGCCGCTTTATTCTTGAGTGACAGGCTATTTTATGTACGCGGGTGAAGCTGCGGGCAAAAGCTAGTTATAAAACAAAGTGTCCACCGCATGTCTGTTTGTAAGTTCGTGAAAAACTTAAAAACTACTGAACAAGTTTTCATGCAGTTTTCATCAATAGACAGAGTGATTCATGAGGAAGGTTTATGTGTATAATAACATACATATTATAAACATACATATTATGGTAAAGAAAAGTCATGAATTTCAAGGATTTATAACCCCCGTTAAGCTGAAGCGGGTCGCTAGTTATACTGATAATACCTAAAAAGTTCTAAGCTCTCATTTCTCAACCTGAATTAAATCCTAGACACTAACTTTTGACGAATTACACTAATGTCCAAAACGTTACATAATCCCTTCAAAATATTACACACCAACTGCTTTACCCAAGATAACTGTAACAAATGTATTTAATACTAAACTAGTATTTTTATCCCCCCAGAAATATTACCGTGGCGGATCATGTGGACTTAGAGTAAGTGGGTGATCTATCCATAGTCGGGATTTGGCTTATCTATAGTAGCAGTCATTTGTTTTTTTGTGGATTTCCTCTAACCATAATTTCGCCTCTATTTTATCACTCTATTAAATACAACTGGCATGTTATGGTTCCGTACCTAAAAAAGAGTCTGGAGGGATCGCAACATCTCCGTAAAGACCAAAACCAAACTGGTACGGACACTAGTCTTTTCGATCTTTTCATATGGCGCTGAGACTTGGTTGCTAAAGGCTGCAGACCGCAAACGCATTGACGCCTTTGAGATGTGGTTTTGGAGAAGAATGCTCCGCGTCCCTTGGACAGCATTTCGGACCAACGTATCTATTTTGCAAGAACTCAAAACCTCCTCACGGCTGTCGTCCGAGTGTCTTCGCAAGGTTTTGCAATCACATTGCAAGGAAAAACGGTGGCAACCTCGAAAGGCTAATTGTGACCGGTAAAGTGGAAGGCCTCGCGGGCGCAGACCAATACGTTGGTCCGACCAGATCCGCACCGCTCTTGACTCCACGATGTACAATGCCCTTCACACCGCAAGAGACAGGAACAGATGGAGGAATATCATAAGAGATAGAGTGATGAAACAGGGGGGTCACGACCCTCAGCATTGAGGAATACGACGCAAGGAGGAGGAGGGACCTAAAAAAGAAAAAACGGAACCCAATAGAATAACTTTGTTGTTCGTCTGTCTGTCTGTTAAGATACTTTCGAGGCTCATTGGCACAGGTATAGAAAAAAAAAACCGGCCAAGTGCGAGTCGGACTCGCCCATGAAGGGTTCCGTAGCAGCGAGTAACATAATATAAAAGTTCTTGTAATGTATTGTAACTTTGATCGATGTTTTAATAATAGTGTATTTTTTTCGGTTTATGACGCATTAAAAAAAAACTACTAACTGGATTTCGTTCAAACCAATTTTCGTTGGTAGTTTTTATAGTAATGTACATCATATATTTTTTTTAGTTTTATCATTCTCTTATCTTAGAAGTTAGAGGGGGGGGACACACACATTTTACCACTTTGGAAGTGTCTCTCGCGCAAACTATTCAGTTTAGAAAAAAATGATATTAGAAACCTCAGTATCATTTTTGAAGACCTATCCATAGATACCCCACACGAATGGGTTTGATGAAAAAAAAATTTTTGAGTTTCAGTTCTATGTATGGGGACCCCCAAAATTTATTGCTTTTTTTCTATTTTTGTGTAAAAATCTTAATGCGGTTCACAGAATACATCTACTTATAAAGTTTCAACAGTATAGCTCTTATAGTTTCGGAAAAAAGTGGCTGTGACATACGGACGGACGGACAGACAGACAGACAGACAGACAGACAGACAGACATGACGAATCTATAAGGGTTCCGTTTTTTGCCATTTGGCTACGGAACCCTAAAAATGATGATGCATGAGTCCGACTCGTACTTGCCTAGTTTTTTTTTTATAAACAATTCCTGATGAGGACACGGCAGTGCTCCACCCAAGTGAGGCCCTTCGGGCGATCTGCATTAAAGCGATATCTTGGTGTTTCTCCACCTGAATCAAAAATAGGCAACTTCCGAACTGGCTCAGTTCAGTGAGGACGCTGTCTCTCATTTCTGAATACTTCTTAAAGGGGTGACTGACATGTGTTTGACTGTTTATCGAAAAAATGAGATAAGTAGGTAATTGTCAAATTATCGAGACAGACTTTCGAAGATATGTCATTGTGACATTCATTAACCGGTACATAGGTCCGCGCGGTGGATTACGGCCCATACCCTCTCCTAGAGAGAAGGCCTTAAAAAGGCTGAATAAGCTATGTTCTACTCTAGGTGGATCATTGACCTGGTAAGGGTTGCGGGAATCCGATGGATGCGGGACGCACAGGACCGTTCATTGTGGCGACACTTAGGGGAGGCCTATGTCCAAGAGTGGACGTCTTTCGACTGAAATGATGATGATGGTGATGATGATGCTAGAGACAGGTCCTATAATAATAAAAACTTAATAAATAAATGTATGATTTAAGAATCGTCGAATTTTCTCTTGTCACCGGTTTTATGATCAGTTATTAAACAGGCTCCAAAATTTGACGTCAGCAAAAAAGATTCATAGCCCAGGTAGACTGATTATCCCGAAGGTCTTAGGTAAATAGTCCTTTAGGAATTTCTTTCAATACCTTTTCTATTTTAATAGTAAGGAGCTTACGTAATTCAATCCGAGTCCTCAAGGTCAAAAAGACGTTCTAATTTGTAAGGTAGACCTTTGAAAATCTATTCGTTAAGTTCAGGTTATTAAAATTTATGACAACCTTAAATATCTTATTCTTGGCTTTGTAAATTACGAGCGATTTCGCGAATTGTGTAATCGTTTCGTGGAATATCCGAAGCGTAAAGACGATTACTGATTTAATACTCAGTTGGTAGTTTATCATAATATTCTTAAATATTCTCATGCCCTAGCCGACGCAACCCTGACTACGACGAGTAATGCGTAGCTCTCCGTCCGGCCGTCCAGTAACCGGTGACTAGGTGAATGTCCGCTAGGGTCACGGAGAGCTTCTGAATAGTATTTGACGCAGCTGTAAGACTCACATTGTGTCAATGTTTTTGTATATTTTATTTTATTTTAAGCTGTCTAAAATTTTGTTTTCACAGTGAACGCAAAGGGCAACAGGTGTTGTTTTAGTTGGTAAAAAAAGACTGACATGCCCTCTCGTTCCATTTCACTTATATTTGGCAATCAGTTTCTTTACTCAAGTTCCCGAAATATACCTACGAAACGTTAATAGCCTCGACACAAACATGGCTCCGAGCCATACAAGTAGTTAATCAAACCACTCGTAGCCATCACAAGTAACGGACGGTCGTAAACAGATACCCACGTATCCTGGCGGGTAATCTGTCGCAGATCGCAGTCATTTCGCAAATTACCAGACATTCCGCGAAATGATTAGTTGTTCCACGAAAATTGTATTTGTGTTACCATTTTGATCGTTGTCTGTGAATTCATGAAAGGGACAATTTATATAATCTATGATAATTTGATAGAGCGTTTCATACTCGTATCTTTTATCAATTTGTTAGGATGATTTTCGTAATTGATGGACCTTAGAATTTCGTACAAAAATAACTTTGGGCCGGGCAAAGGTCGTTACCTTAGAGGCGAACGTATTATCCAGGAATTAGGCTAGCCTAATTTCTTTGGCCATGAATCAGCATCGCTATTCAACATAGCAATGCTGTCTGCCCCCTGGGCATTTTTTCCATTTACAACTATGTGGGTCGATTTCTTTTTGATTCCCAATGAATTATTTTTATACGTTTTTTTGTACGTAATTTATTAGTCTAGTAATAGTTGTTTGTTAAGCATCATTATATCAATTGAAAGGCGTTCTCTGCAGGACCAAAACCTCACCAAGGTGTGGTAACAACGATCTGTCATGGGCGTCTAGTATCCGTCGGATTCGTTATCGGTCTATCTTGTGGGGTGAGGAGGTTAGCTTAAGGAGAAAAAGTTAAATTTTGAGTAGAAATGTACCAATGGAGAAATGTATAACGAAAAACATTTGATTGAAAATAGTAATAGCAACTGTAGGTATTTATGCTTCACGATCTTCAAGAGATTTAAAATCTAAGCCAGTGTGAATTGGCTTAAAGATAATAAATACCTATCCAATAATAGCAATAATCTGGACTTGTCAAAACATAAAGAACAAACGTGTTTTGTAAAGAGGTAAAGTATTTAAAATAATATTAACACATTAAATGCATGCCACGAGATATCTCGTAGATGATTTCTTCTGAGACGACACATACGAGATATTTCGTATAACTAACCTACAATATATCTCGTATATGGACACCTGTAACCTGATGAATAAAGACGCTAGCTATGAGATTTTTCATATAGGCTGACGATGTTAACAGAACTTGAATGATTGAGAAAGAATGAGTTAAAAATAACACAGTCTAGTCTACAACACGAACGCGGTACGTGACTTTCTCTAACAGCCATTATCGCGAAAGGCTTTGCAATCTTTTACTGCTCATAATAAAAACCAAGTACGTGAAAATGCATTAGCAAGTCGTCTGTACGTTGCAACGCTGTAACACGTTCTAGCAATGGTTACAAAGTCAAGTTCGCGTTTGGAATGGTTGTTACACGATTCTCGGTGCAATTACTGTGCCAGTGTTGCAACGTGCTTAGAAAGTGATAAATGCTATGTACTTCGTTATGCAGGTAAGCAAGAGAGTGTCCATGGAGTTTCTTGCACGCTCTTCTCCATAGAGACCTACGTTTTGGAACGTGCAATTTATGTTCACTTTTCTTGGACTGACCGACATTTGACTATTTAAAAGTGCCTGCAAAAGGTCTATTTGAAATAAATGATTTTGATATTTTGATTGATTTTTGATTTGCATGAAAGTGCTACCATGTTTCAAGTTATATGATGACTGGCTTCTGCCGGCAGCTTCGCCCGTGAATGTTCCTTTCTGACGGGTAAATATAAGAAGGACGGGATTATGGATAGTATAATAAATAGATAAACTTTATTCATTAAACCACATATAATTTTTTAAGTAACAATTTCTTATTTAAGAATCAACAATCATTTAAACATTTTTATTCTCAGTTATACAAAAACATATTAATAATCCCGTGGAATATCCATATTAACATCAACGTTTGCGGTCAATGAACCTAAATAGCCCTACCTATTCCGATCACTGATTATCAGTTACCATCACTCCTACGCAGCAAAAATAAATTGGGCTAAATTGACATTGATATTCCGCGCTTCCAGTGAAATCATAACCTATAAATCACAGCAGGTACCCAAAATAAGCCTTAAACGTCACAAAAGAGAAATATATTCAAGAACAAATTACATAATATGTTATATATTACGAAGCTGTCAATATAGCAATAGTTAACATGACGAAGGTGAGCGAAATTGCTCGTACCTAAAGATAAATTGCCTGTCAAGCAAAATAGCGAAAAAAAGAATTCAATTTTGAACTGTCCGAATAAACCGTAATTTGTTACCTTGCTATGGCGTTATCCGACCACACTATTGGATAAAACATTTAAAATACAATATCTCTTCTCTCTTTTTTTACCTAGAAAAACATTAAATTCTCCCGCTCTGAGTGGAGCGAGAGAGTTTCTGACTTTTCTTTTCTTTTAGTAAATGTCATAAGTTCATTAAATGTCAAAATACATTCTTTCAATTGCCATATAAATTGTTCATTATAAATGTCGAAATAAATTCACTATAAATGTTAAAATATTTTTTTTAGGCCCAAGCGTCCGAAAAGTGCCATAAAACAGTGACTTTCTGAAGCCTACTCCTCGATAACGGCCAGGTTTGAAAAAAAAAAATGATTATAATAGATTCATGAACAACATTATCAATATTTGATTTTTTCGTGCTATTAATACTTTTGTCTAAAAAAAATATTTAGCAATTTCGCAACTTTTCCCTACTCATTCGAAACGGCTTGGATCTTTATATTCTTCAAAGTGAACATTGTATATGTAAATCAATGAATATTACACAAAGAAAATGGATTTAAAGGTTTTTTTTTTTTTTTTTTTTCGATGGGAAAAATCATCTTATGACAACCCCCGCTCTTGGGCGGAGCGGGAGATAGTGTCAGACTCTTACTGACTAAAAAACCCATCCCGTTCCTTCAAGCCTTCATACCGGGGCTCGAGCGCCCTTTCGGATAACCCTGGCCCCAGTAGGCTTCGACCCGGCTGGGCCCCTGCTGTTGCTGACAACTCCTTGAGGCGCGCGGGAACAGCGCGCGCCGTCGACGACTTGAGCTTGGTCCGGACTGTTACCGGACGGCCGGACAGCGGGCTACCCATTGCCCACTGTCCGCAAGCCCGCGTCTACGGTGGCTGGAAATCGGGATCGGAATCCCGGCGGCGGCGGCGAGAGCGCCGTTGCCTGATGCGGTCGGCCTCCTCCTTAGCGAGCATTACTGCTTCGCAGAATTCGGCGACCGCCTGCCACTCCTCCTCGCTCCGGACCATGGCCTCGACCAAGGCCCGGCGCGAGAGGTCTCCGCCGCCGATCACCCCCACGAGGGCACGGCGATGCTCCGTCCAAGCAGGGCACACCGCGATTGTGTGCTCCACCGTGTCCTCCGGGCGTTCCGCACAGTGGCGACACCCGGGCGTCTCTTCCGCTTTGATTCGGAACAGGAACCTCCCGAACTTGCCATTTCCGGTGAGGACCTGTGTCATGCGGAAGGTAAGGACGCCGTGAGGTCTTTCCAGCCACGCCTCAAAGAGGGGACTTACCGCCATGATTGTGGCGTGCCCAGCACTGGGTTGCGATAGTCGTTGACGCCATTTCACCATGAGATCCCGCCGGAGCTCTGTCCGCCAAGCCGCAACCTGTCGCGGCAGTGGACTTTCACCCCGGCGTTGCATCTCCACGCGCATATCGTGCATGTGTGCAAGGACTGTTGCCTCCAGATCCCACGGTGGTAGGCCAGCCAGAAGGCTCGCCGCAAAAAAAATGGATTTAAAGGTCAGCCACGCTTTCCGGGCGCTGTTGGCCGCAAATAAATGCACAGATTTGCGTACTGCCGCCTAGGCGGGTACGAAAGGTGCGTCCACATAATTTTGGCCAGATGGTTCAAGGGACTATAAGCCACATTGTGTTAACATCTGGTCATATGCCGTCGTCTAACGGATTCCCATAACCTTCACCAGCCAGTCTAAAATGTCATAGTGAATAGAACCGCAAAAATTCTGCTTAGTTACATACACATTTCGTTCTTATGGTCTAAGTAATAAGGCTGATAAGTGATCGACCTGGTACTTACTACAACCGTGGAAGTTGCCGCACAACCCTTCGACCTTATAATTTGGTGTTATGGTTCAAAATTGTTCGACTAGAAACTTTGGGCTACAGACCTGTACGATCGTTTGCAATAACTGGCTGCAGTTACAGAGTTGTTGCAGTTCTATGTTGTTTTTAGTAGGAAATTATTGAGTAATGATCGAAGTTTATCGAAATGTTCGGACTAGATAGCAGAGTTCTGCATGCGAGGTTTGTTCTGAATATAAACAGGGGTTGGTAGGTTAGTTTATCTTATTTTGAGAAGTTTTTAAATAAGTTTTATTACATTACTGTTTTGGTTTGTTGTTTTTTAGCCAAGCAAATTTCAACACATTCACAGTTATATCTACCAGTAGCCCTAGCCAAGTTACTAATCTGCAATCGATAACGCTAGTAGAAAACTTCAAATTTATTATTTATTTTATTTATTGTTTATAGGTTCGCACTTGACCGCTATCTCACCTGATGGAAAGCGACGATGCGGTCGACGATGGAACGCGCTTACCTAAAAGAAACCTATTCACTCTCGACTTAAAGATTCCCGGGTAAATGTACGGCAATGACGTCATCTCAACGCTCAGTTATGTGGTGAGAACAAAAGAATTGGCGGCGCGGCCAACTCGAAGCGTTAAGCAAGCGAAACGGTTATAACTTGGCTAGGGGGCAGGTTCTACAAAAATATCATAGCTAGAGATTATGAAACATTTTGTATAAACTATTAATAAGTTCATAGTTTTTGTCATCAATATAAGCAGTCTATATCTTTCTTTCTCTCTCCAATCACACGTTATTCTCATTTTTTTTCTCGTTCACTCTTATCCAGTTATTTTATAGATGCCCTATTTCCAGACTTATCGTGGTTTGCAATGGTTATGACGCTTTTAAGAAAATTACAACTAAATTTATCACCAGCGGTTGAGTAGAGTATAGAGTATATGTCTTAACCTTTTGAATGTCTTATGTTACACAGTTCGACATAAGCAATTGTCTTTCTATTGTGTCTCTAATTACGGCATTCAAAGAGTTAAACACTTGTTTTGGTGTGTTTATCATCAGAGCCATATCCTGCGACGATCAGTAACTCAACAAACTAAAATTCGTTAAAAAGATTGTCCTAGGACGATCTTGTTTTTTTTTTTTAGCTTCCCAGCAGTGACAGGTATAGGTTAGGTTAGGTTAGGTTAGGTACGTAGGTAGGTGGTGTACGTAAGCCCAACTAGCCATTTTATCAATTTTAACCTCAAGAAAAATTGAAGATTGCTCAAGTTTCAAGAGTAACATTTCGTGATCTATGCGATCAAAAGCTATAGCCAGGACGTTTTCCAATGCACTAAAAATATGTTTAGATAAAAAGACACGGGTATCAGTTGTACAGCACCTTTTGAGTACAATAAAATACTTTCAACGCTTGGCTTCTCATTGATATAGTAGTGTTTTTTCCTGAAACCTTTAAATCATTCTACATTAAGGTGTTAGCCGCAGGAAGTAATCACAAGTGGATCAATCTTAACTTGAAGAAAAATTGAATATTTCTCAAGTTTCAGGAGTAACATTTTCGTGATCTATACAATCAAACGCTTTAGACAGGACGACTTCCGATGCACTAAAATATGATAAGATGAGTTGACACGAGCATTAATTGTACCTACAGCGCTCTTTAAGCAGAAAACTTACCTTCAACGCTAGGCTTCTCACAGACGAAGTAGTTATGCTCTCTGCAGCCTCTGTCATTCCACATGAAGGTGGCTGTCGCTGGGGGTGGTCGTGGAGGGAACTCCCTCCGAGCCTCCACGCAGTCCTGGCCGGAGGTGCCGTCGTCGTTGGGCTGGCCACTGTGCTTTCGCCAGCCGGGAAACCAATCTGGGGACGAGAAATTAAACGTGAGCAATTTATAATCGATTCTGTGGAGCAGTGGCGGGCTTGAAATAGCTCCAGCTTACGAATTGTAAGTTGCGAATTCAAACTCAGCCACACAGATTACTTGGTATAATGTATTTAATCACCATTACTCTTAAAATGGTGAAGGAAAACATCGCGAGGAAACGGCATGTTCTACCAAAAATTCGAAGACATTTGACTTTTACCAGTCCACACGGCCTACGTGGTGGATTACGTCTCGTTTCTTCTCCCAAGAGAGGAGACCTGAGTCCCAGCATTATAAGGCTGACTACTGATTACGCTTATTTAATGCTTATGAATTTATAATCTGCTGCCTTAGATGCACCTATCGGCTATAAATGTTGCCCAAGCCTTGAATAAAAAGTTGTAAAAAGTTAGCTATCTTATGAATTTCTTTTAATGAGATTACGAGTGAAGTAGACTTTTAGTCGGTTTTGGTAAATAATTTCACATTAGGTTAGTTTTAAAATTGATTGGATAGGAATTTACGCCACAACTAATATAACAGAGCTCAGAAGTTAGAAATGTTTGCTGCTTTTCTTTTTTTATAGGTGATTAACCCAATAGTCGCTGTTTCAACCGCTATTTCTCTCATCTAGCGAGTTCTCAAGACTTCGCTCTACTTAAAAAAGGCCGTGGTAAAAATATTTGCTGGAAATTATTTGCTTTCAATATTTTTTTTCTTTGTGTCATATGGCATGCCAATTACTTTTATTTAATTCAATATTTTACATTAATTAGAGACGTATTCGCTCAGTTATCCATAAGCTGTAGTTGCATATAAGTAATTGATTGTGGCATCACAAGTAAGGTACCTACCTGCTCTTAATCTATAATGCTATGTCTGGGTGTAATTTATCTATAATATGTATGTATTTAGAAATATATAAGTATGTTTATCAGTTGTCTAGTACTCATAACACAAGCTCTGCTTAGCTTGGGACTAGACGGCGTTGTGAGATAGTTGTGAAAAAAAAATGCACACTCAATTACCAATTTATATAATCTGTAAAGTAAATGTATAAGTGTTACAAAATAAAAACCTTAAATAAATAAATAACATATTAATGCTTGGTTCTATCATGTCAAACTAAACTAACAATTTTTCAACGTACTAATAAATAAGAACAATAGGGAATAAAATTATAACTGCCTAAGGTATCACGGAAACTTCCAGGCTGAAGCAGTTTGAACAGTACCTCCGTACAAAGTGAAGCCACAGGGCAAAGTTTACCGTGGTAACTAGTTTGACAAGTGAATTTATTGTCACCACATTTTGCTTAGGGCCAGCTCACACTGAGATGCAGCTTTTTAGATAGCTTTCAATTAATCTAAAGGCACGGTTGGTTAATATCGTGCGAAAATCATCACGCATGCGGGTTTGTTCCGCATGCAAAATATTTCAAAATGCAAAAGAAACGCGTCCCGCGTGCGTATTCTACAAATTGCTGCGGCAATTACGCGTGCGGAGCAATCCCGCATGCGTGACCAAAATCACACGATTTTTGAAATACCCTAAAGCCTTTTATTTCTAATATTAACATTTTGAATCGTTCGTGCGCAAACATGTAATTTCTTCGTTTGGTTTATTATGGATAGGAACCCCTTCTTTGTAACAGGCTTCAGCTTATTTCATTTTACTTTTTCACCGCATTTTATCACATCTATTATATCAGTTTGGGCACTTTGCGACCCCCACGAGTCAATGTCAACCCTCTTTATTTGTTTCTTCGTAAGGTTATTAAAAATCGTCGTCTTATACACGTGGCAATTTGTCACTGCATTACTCTGCTCTATAACACCCTCCCTCGCAATTGGAGCGAATTCCTCTTCTGACGCAATTACTAACTTTTTCCATTTGTATCAAAATGTAGATACAATTTCCATTCTACTATTACAAACTTGCCCCCATCGTGTAATTCCTAGCTGTTACGTACTAGCCGACCTAAGCACAGCCCTAATTACTAGTCATAATGAAGACTACATAGGTTTAGATAGCAATTTACTTTAAAGGTACGTACTAGATCGTTACTTTGTAGAAAATTACTATGTAGTGGGTACACGTGAGAAAATTGAAGTAGTTGCTTATTCTGTACGTGAGATGGTTTCCAGGGAGAATATTTGCAGGTCTTAGCATTCTAAGTGACGGGTTAAAATATGGAGCGGGTTGCGCCAAGAGCTACGTTAAGCCGAGTACAGACATCGCGAGGCGTGCGTCGCGAATGGTGCGTCGCGCATGCCTCGGGCTGTGTAGACGAGTGAGCATTCGCGTCGTACGATCGTTGTGAACGTCACCTTAGTACGAGCCATGCACTCCGTGTGGGATGGACAGGTGTGGTTTGCGTTTTCTACTGACGAACACTGTGCGTGGTGGTTTGCGTGCTCAGCTTGAGCATGTGTCATTCGGGACGCACGCATAGGTAAATATATCGTCGTATGCCTCAGGTTGAGGCAAGCCTGACGAACCATTCGCGATGCCTCGCGATGTCTGTACGCAGCTTTATATTTTCCGTCAAAGATAAATTTTTAACATTAACAATGCTGATATTTTTTAAGTTTAAATTATCCAATGACTTCTTTCGCTCTAGGTCGGAGCGGGAGGGCGTGTCAGACTTTTACTGACTAAAACCACACCTATGTTCCTTCTTTGCTTAGCGTTCCAGGACCTCGGGTTTCCCTTTCGGAACTCAACGCAGGGCCCCAGTAAGCATCGGCTCTGGGGCCCTACGGTTTTGCTGATGTCACTTAGAGGCACGCCAGTAATACTACGCGCCGTCGACGACACAGGCTTGGTCCGGACGATTACCGGACGACCGGACAGTGAGCTTTATTTTGATTAAATATTGAATGAATATTTTTGTATCTTCTTTCATTATAATGTGCGATGTTGTTTCAGACAATTTCCAACTTTCGCCAAACTGCACAGAACTGCTGTGTATTTTGGCGAAAGTTGGAAATTATTGGCAGATAAAGCTCCTAACTAAATTATACTTCGTGTCTCTCCCGACGATGATACATATGCTTACAAGCAGCAGTAACGCGAGATAATGCTGTGATAATTAGAGATCAAACATTACAAGGTAAGTTTGATTATGAATTATATTATAATTACAACATTATTATTATAACGACTAACACAGCATTTCTGTGCAGTTTGGCGAAAGTTGGAAATTATTGGCAGATATAGCTTCTAACTATTTTTTTTTTTTTTAACTAAATTATACTTCGTATCTCTCCCGACGACGATTAGCTTACAAGCAGCAGTAACGTGAGATGATGCTGTGATAATTAGACATCAAACATCACAAGGTAAGTTTGATTATAAATTATATTATAATTACAACATTATTATTACAACGACTAATACCAATTATTATTAGTATTATTTTATCACACTAAACCTTTTCATGCGCTTCGAATTTTTAATAAAGCTGGCGATTCAAACCACAAAAACGTGCACACTATTATCGGCACTGAAACCGCGAGTGCCTACATAGGTACCAAACTCCCTTTGTGCAATGATCACCGAGTTGCGGTAACCGGTATTCCAATGAATCAAATTGCGCAAATAATGAAAATTACATGAATCCAGTTAACAAACGGAAAATGTTTACGGAAAGTCACGATCATTTCGAAATGTATGATTCGTTGAATATTCAATGAATTAAAGCAAATGATAGACTCGGTTGTGCATTAATTTTAAATTAGCTACTTTTAGCTTGTTGTGACGTCGTATTTTAAAAGGTAACTTTACCCCCCTAGCCAAGTTGATAATCTGGAATCTTTAACGCTAGTAGAAAACTTCAAATGTACGGGAATGACGTCATCTTAATGCTCAGCAGTCATATGGTCAGAACAAGAGAATCGGGGGCGTGGCCAACTTCAGGCGTTTGACGCAAGAGAAGGTTGTACAATTACCGTCACGGATCTTGAGCGGTCGGCGTCAGAATGGGGATCGCTTTGCGCATTCCATACATTGGCGAGCCAATCATCGTCGTTGAGAGATACATTAAAAAAAAACTTAAAAAATCCAAGTCGTTTCGAAGGAGTAGGGAAAAGTTGCGAAAGTTGCGAAAAGTAGCGAAATTGCTAAATATTTTTTTTTACATAAAAGTATTATTAACACGAAAAAATCAAATGTTGATAATTTTGTTCATGAATCTATAATAAACATATATTTTTTCAAACCGATTAACCTAGCCGTTACCGAGGAGTAGGCTTCAGAAAGTCACTGTTTTATGGCACTTTTCGGGCGCTTGAGCCTTAAGTATGCCAGCTTCTGCCGGCCGGCGGCTTCGTCTGCGTGAAAGTAAAAAATTATCACAGGGGACCTTACTCCGAAATAAAAAGTATTTTATGTATCGTAGGACATGGCTTACACAAACATACAACCTTTACAGACACACATTGTTTACAAACTTGTTGTCTAATTATTAGGATTTATTACTGATGAGCTTGCGTTTGATTAATATATCACCTAATGGAAAGCGATGATATGGCCGACGATGGAGCACGCTTGCCTAGAAGCAACCTATTCACTCTTGACTTAAAGACTACTAGGCTCATCATCAGGGAATTCTACTCCTTAGCTATACTTACAATGAATATATACCCAAAACGCTTATGCACCTATTTATTATTTATTTATTTATGTACACACACACATTTAAAATCGAAAAGAACAAATAAGGATAAAAGAGTACAAAGGACCTGCTTATTTCTAACGAAATTTCCTTCAGAAGACCTGCGACAGGACAGTTAGATAAGATATGTAGACACAGTGTGTATAAATTAAAAAAAAAAACAAACAAAATATATAATTAAATGGACTATATTATTTAAATTAAATCTCATAATACATACATGTATAACAATAACAGTAAATAAATGTAGGTACACAAGAATAGATACAATACATAAATTATAAAAATACATATATTTATGATAATATGTATCTATAATAAACATCTTTACGAGATGGTAGAGAGGTAGTGTTCCTTGACTAGATTTTTGAAGACAGATATATTTTTAGCGTCTCGGATCTTAGCTGGAAGTGAGTTCCATAGTCGTACTGCATGAAAAGAGAAGGAGTTGGAATAAAAATGGGTTTTATGGGGTGGGAAATTGAGATAGTATTTAAGGTGGGATCTGCATGGGGCATCAGCAGGGCGAGTGAAGGAAAAACGATCACGCAAGTAGCCAGGATAAGCAGGACTGAAAAGGATGTTGTACAGGAGACATAATACCCGAGTACCTACTTACTACTCTTGACTTAAAGAACCCTAGCTCCTAGTTTGTGTCTATCAGAAAATACATCCGGCAGGGAACTCCACTCCTTAGCTGTACGCACAATGAATATATTTTTATAAAACCATTTTTAAAATAAAAACATTTACGTAACCCTTCTCCTGCAGGACATAAAACAAGCTTACTTTGAAGCTCGGTATATATCTTCAGCCCTTGTACCCAGCCCTGTAAGGCGGGTCAGAGTAATTTAGCGGAATAAGTTAGTAAGGTAATCGTGTTCTGGGAATCGGTTCGCCGTGTTTTGACGTGGATAAACAGAAACCGTCGTTAAACACGCGATGTTTTGATATTATGACACGAATGTTGGAATAAATTATGAGTTTATTTTAAGTGGGTAATTATCCAGATTAATCGTTTTTGAGATGACAGCGAACAACGGCAAGGAAGATGTTGATGAAATTATTAAGTGTATTATTAAATTATTAATTATTTCAGGAAACGAAAAAAAAATATCGTCCTCTCCATGAATAAACTGTGCAATCAAGTTTATTATTTTGTGTGTAGAGCCCGATATTTCTTTTCGTTTCTGAAAAAACATTGTGGTAGGTTGTTCAGTTTCGTCTAATGAGCAAGCCCTTAGGGCTTGTTGTTTCTTAGTTTGCGGAGACCGTCCCTTACACCCTTTATATAGTTATCTATTTACAAAAATCTAGCTAGAATCTCCGAGGTTCCAAGAAGATTGCTCGTATGTTCGCAGACAGTTCGTGTGCTCACTTAAGTCACTCCACGTCAAAGCGGAGTGTTGAGCCGGACGAGCGTACAAGAGACCTAACCGCAGTTACCAGTTCTCACCACCAATTATACTACAAGCACCAAGTTTCGTACGTAAGATTCTAACTGAATTTATGGCGTTGGAGTCTTGATTAGATAACATTGAACGGTGCGAGTAAGAGAGTGTTGAAAACTTAGTGAAATAATGCATGCTTGTGTTTGCAATAATGAACTTTATACAGACGTAAATATTTTAGGTAATGTAATTATCTTAGAACAGATGGTCGATGGGTATGAAAGGCTCTGGAGTGGCGACAACGTACTGGAAGACGCAGAGTTAGAAAGCATCTAAATGCAACTTGGATTTTTAGGGCTCCGTAGCCAAATGGCAAAAAACGGAACCCTTATAGATTGTCATGTCTGTCTGTCTGTCTGTCCGTCCGTATGTCACAGCCACTTTTTTCCGAAACTATAAGAGCTATACTGTTGAAACTTTGTAAGTAGATGTATTCTGTAAACAAGTGTGTGATTTTGACACAAAAATAGAAAAAAAAGCAATAAATTTTGGGGGTCCCCATACTTAGAACTGAAACTCAAATTTTTTTTTATCATCAAACTCATACGTGTGGGGTATCTATGGATAGGTCTTCAAAACTGATACTGAGGTTTCTAATATCATTTTTTTCTAAACTGAATAGTTTGCGCGAGAGACACTTCCAAAGTGGTAAAATGTGTGTCCCCCCCTCTAACTTCTAAAATAAGAGAATGATAAAACTAAAAAAAATATATGATGTACATTACTATAAAAAATGCCAACGAAAATTGGTTTGAACGAAATCTAGTAAGTAGTTTTTTTTTTAATGCGTTATAAATCGAAAAAAATACACTATTTTTAAAACATCGATCAAAGTTACAACACATTACAAGAACTTTTATATAATGTTACTTGCTGCTACGGAACCCTTCATGGGCGAGTCCGACTCGCACTTGGCCGGTTTTTAAAGATGATGTCGATCATTATTTTAGAAGAATTTGTTTAGGTAACCAACTCAAAAAAAAAAGTGCGGTATTTATGATTTCTTTAAGTCCATAAGAAACAAAATAACGAGTTATAATTAATATTAGCTTAACTCAAAGTTGAGTTTTCTTCCAACAAAGAAATCACAATAGAGAATTTTCTATGATTTATTAGTGAAATTTTATCAATTATTTTGGATATAATCGTAGGAATATTATACAGTAACTTCAAGACTTAACAAGAGTCCCTTGGAAAAACGAACCTACTAGCAAGCAATTCGCAATCAGATATGATTTAGCATTTATTTTAATCTATCTATACATTTATCATGTCCATCTGCCTGCACCATTATTTTAATTATAAGTCCGCGATTAATAACAGGAGCGCTGCGTCGAACTGAACCACGGATGAATTCGCGCGCTTTTGTGGCGGCCATCTTATCAAAATGGCCGCCGCTGATTTATTACCGCCTATTGTGCTGAAAGTGAGTCTTGAAGTCATGATTAATAATAGGAGACCTAGATTTCTTAACGTATTTACTTTTATTTTGTGTATGTTTCACGTATTGTATTGGTAGTATTGAAATGGGAAACCATTGTATTATCGGTATTTGTATTCTAACGTTGCTTAGTTAATGTATTCGCCAAATATGGTATTTGAGACGTTGTATTTGTCATATTGCTATATTATTCGTCAAAATACAAAAGCTAATACCTAATACTGTGTAGGCCTATAATATTCGTCGTAATACCAAAGCTATACTTACTGTATAGACATGGTACAAAAGATTTTCATTGAATTTCATTAGGTAATTCATGCATGTAAGTACCTACCTATTTAAAGGTATATTTTGAATAAATAATAAAACGGTAAAACTTTCAATGTAATCTTAACAAAATGAAGTTATTAAAGTTGCTCCGAAAGTACTACGTCGACGATTCGCTTTAGCTAAGAGGTTATTTGCGTGTACTTCGGAGAACAGAGAATGAATATCTAGTAATTACATCTTTGAGGAAGAATTTTATTTTCAATTCGTCATTATGATCATAGGTGGTGGTTGAATTTTGTCCAGGCACAAAACTAATTTGCGATTCCTACGTCATATCAGGCAAAGTGATTTTAGGTACCTATTTATTTATTAACTAAGGCCCAAGCGCCCGAAAAATGCCATAAAACAGTGACTTTCCGAAGCCTACTCCTCGGTAACGGCCAGGTAATAGGTTTGAAAAAAATATATGTTTATTATAGATTCATGAATAACATTATCGACATTTGATTTTTACGTGCTATTAATACTTTTGTCTAAAAAAAATATTTAGTAATTTCGCAACTTTTCGAAACTTTCCCTACTCATTCGAAACGGCTTGGATCTTTAGAAACATTTTAACACAATTCTTCAGAGTGAACATTGCATATGTAAATCAATCAATATTTCGCAAAGAAAATAGATTTAAAGGTCAGCCGCGCACTTTCCGGGCCTGTTCCTGTTGGCCGCAAATAAATGCACAGATTTGCGCCTAGGCGGGAGCGAGAGGTGCGCCCACATAATTTTGGCCAGATGGTTCAAGGGACTATAAGCCTTAAAACTTTATGCACTATTAAGAAACACACTGTACAAAGGCGAACTTAATGCCTTAGACATTTTCTACCAGGCAGTGCAGAAATGTAACATGGTAGGAGCATCTTAATGATAAAGAAATACATAAATAAACATACGAATTAACGATGTAATTATGAGAAATGAATCCAACAAATCAACACTGTGATGATTACTCCAACTTCCTGCGAATGGGTTCACGTGCCTTCATCTTAAAAGTGAGCCGACTGGAAGCCAGATTCACGTAATGAAAACCGTACCGATATCGTAGCGATATAGTCGTTTAGACCATTTCCTTATTCACATCTATCAATCGAGTTTGAACGACACCGATTTTAAAGTCGTTTGAAATTCGTTGATTTAAAAAAAAATCTGTATTACATTATCCTGGTAGAATACTTATTAATGTAAATGGAAATAAGTCGATAGATCGTAAATACTGCTTTTGAATAGGATAGGACTATAAAACTTAACGATATTTGGCTTGTTTGATTTTACGTGAATCAGGCTACAGATGTTCAACGGGAGCGCATTCCAAAGAGAGGTCGCCTGGACGAAGAAAGAGGGTTGAATAAACCCAGAGCGATGTGTGGGACATCGTAGAAGACGATTATTGGTAAGCAAGAATTTCTCTAAGTTTCAAACTCCAGGCTGCCCACAACAAAGTTTGGAAGTTGGTAGTTGACACACTACCAACTTCCAAACTTCGTGATAAAACCCTCATATTTCAGAAAGGTGTTTTAAAAAAATTAACAAACCCTCTATTTTTTTTTATTGATATAAACTAGTGCTTGACTGTTATTCCACCTAATGGTAAGCAGTGATGCAATCGTTAATAGTGAGGCACACTAGTTTATTAAGAGCCTGTTCACGCTAGCCTTGAAGACAATTTGCTACTTCATCATCATTATAATTTCTTGTCATTTCTGCTGAAAGATATCCACAGTTGGACATAAGCCTCCCCCAAGCGTCGCCATTACGTTCGGGCCTGTGCGTCTCACATCCATCGGATTCCCGTACCCTCACTAGGCGATCGGTCCACCTTGAGGCCTTCCATCGCTGCGTCATACATAATGTGCTACCTAAGATAATTTATTATTTTGCATTATTTTTTAATCTTTATTATTTACTCTCTTAACGAATTTATTCCCCTTCATTAACCCTTCAATATTGACCAACTCATAACTTCGTTAGCACAGGACTGCCAACATTATCATCATTTTGTGCCGTCACATTCCGGACGAGATAGCAGGGTTGCGGAGCTGAGCGGAGCGTTACGGAGCGAAGCTGAGCGGCGCACTCCGCTGCGGGTCACTGCGGTTCTGAACTTGTTGAATGCAGACGTCAGCATTGTAAACAGGGCCGACCCTTTTGCAGGGTTGGCACACATGACCCTTTACTAGAAAATTAAAACAAAGTCATATATTTTTGACTGTCTTAAATCGCGGCATATATTTGACTTTGTCTTTTACTGAATCGGTTTTTGTTTTATCAGTATTGGGTTAATAATAAGCTCCGTTTTGACAAAGTGCTGGTCGATGTCGGAAACATATTGCTACGTTTACATGTGGGCCCAACCTCGGCCGAACCATGATTTTTTTTAAATGTTGATAGGCTCGCGTTTGGTCGCCAGCTCACCTGATGGAAAGCGACGATGCAGTCGACGATGGAACGCGCTTATCTAGAAGAAACCTATTCACTCTCGACTTAAAGATTTCCGGGTTGTAGCTATCAGGAAACACAGACTCCGGCAAGAAATTCCACTCCCTAGCTGCATTAAAGAACACTTGTTTAATCATAATACTGACATCTTCCAAAGATAGTGGTGATTCATACATCACGAACTTTTGTCTGCGTATACCTACAACAGACACACTTTTATAAAACAATTAATTAAATCATCATTTTCGCAACCAACGTTGGGGCCCATACTAGTGCCCATGCAGTGTTAAACAATAACAGCAAATAAAGATACTTGCCATTATTGGTATGAATGATGTAACCCCTTCGTAGTGCGGTCCCACTACAACGTCAATCGAATCGGGAGGTTCTTGCGCCAGATTTAGGTGAAAAAAACACCCAGGTGTCACCATTGTGCGGTCTGCCCGGAAAACACGGTGGAGGTATGCCCCGCTTGAGCGGAGTACCGTCTTGTCCTTGTGTAGGTAATGAGTGGCGTTGACCTCTCGCGCCGTACAGTTGCAATCACGAATCTTGAGCGCTCGGCGTCAGAGTGAAGATCGCTTTGTGCATTCCATACATGGGCAAGCCAATCGTCTTCGTTGTTAGATACATGCAGCAACGCAGGGAACGAATTATGAGTGACGTCTATGACGCGATGGCGCGGCGAGCCAATCACTGACACTCCCCGCCCCCATGTCTCACTTCGCACTACTAAAGAGACTAAATATTTGACTACTGCGCAACCGCTCAAGATCCGTGATGGCAACTGTATACCCACAAAGTCAAAGTCAAAGCACTTATTTCAAATAGACCATTTGTAGGCACTTTTGAATAGTCAAATATCGTTCAGTCCAAGAAAAGTGAAGCTAAATTGCACGTTCCAAAGAGTAGGTCTCTATGGAGAAGAACGTGCAAGAAACTCCATGGACACTCTTTTGGGAACAGGGTCATTATTATTATTATTAATAGGCTTAGGCCTGGTGCAGGTGCAGAAGCAAAGGGAAATTGACGGCGCGTGGCGGTCGCCTCCTTCTGTGAAGCATTAATGCTAGCGAAGGTACTCGTCAGCCGCCAAAGCCCCGGCTCTAATGCCATAAGCTCTAACTTGTAGACGCCTAGCCATGGTAGCTTGCCATCTGGCCGTCCGGTAATCGTCCGAAGCCTGAGTCACGCGCCTCAAAGAGATGTTAGCAAAACCGTAGCTTTTGCCCAAAGTGGCTCACGTTGGGCAAAAGTCTACCAGGGCCGTTGGTCGACTATTGAAAGAATTACCCGTATTCCTGGGATGCAAAGGGCAACTAAAAGAACATAAGTGTGGTTTTAGTCAGTAACAGTCTGACGGCTCGTTAAAGGAAGAAGTCATTTGATGATTTCCCACCTTAAAAAAACCCTGTTGAATAAACCTCTTTCATATCTACTTCGTCATACGCTAAAGGGACTTTGCAAACTGATCTTCCCTCCTTTCTTTCCTTTTTCTTCTGAAGTTGAAATTTAAAAATGCCAAGAGCGTCATTAGGCGTTCATTATCTACATATTCTGTGACATTTTCAAGAATCGCGTAAAACTATTCTACGCGACTTAAAATAATTATTGATGCGGAACAAAATTGGTTATGTAGTTTTTGCACTAATGGAAAACATTGCACCACACTTCATCATGTCATCATTACGTTTGTTATATGACAGAGTGCTGTGCTATTACAACATGCAATTTATTGTCATTATTCGCAATATAATCTAGATTATAATCGTGCCAACCCTCATCAGGGTTAAACTATAACATATACTAAGCGGTAATATATTAATAACGTGTTTGCTTGTATCCTGTCGTCCTCATATTACGATGAATTTGAAGACGTCGTGATATTGTGGGGCCAACTCTTGACAAGCTGTATACTGACATGTGTCACAATTAGCTTTATGAGATTCAACCAAATCTGTCTCATACGAAGTGTCATTAAATCTTGTCATAACTTATGTCCTGAGAGGGCGTTACCTTTGCGTCCTAGGACCTCATTTACAGCCCAGGAATTCCCTTTCCCTTTCAGGAATTTCCTGTGGCTTTCAGGAATTCCCTGTCGCTTCCAGGAATTCCCTATGGCTTTCAGGAATTCCCCGTGGCGTCCAGGAATTCCCTGTGACTTTCAGGAATTCCCAATGGCTTTCAGAAATTCGCTGTGGCTTTCAGAAATTCCCCATGGCTTTCAGGAATTCCCCGTGGCATAGGTCAAAGTGGTGCTAGATTGTTCGAAAGAGTTACGGCCTGGTCTTGACTTTGGTCTTATTTGCGAGCGGTGCAGCGAGGGGGGTGGCATTAGTAAGTAGACGCGCAGCACTATGAGCGGCATCTCATGGCGTGCTTCAAACATTTTCATACTTTTGACTTTACCGCTCGCCGCCCCGCACTTAGCCACCGCTTGCAGCAGCAAGGTCGTGAACGAGCCGTTATATCTCACTGCCCAGCTTTATACTTACGAAGATACCTAGACATTACTAATCCTTGGTTATTGGATTATGAATCAAATTCTTCTTTAGCTTGAAAGTTTGTATGTTCGTTACTCCCTCACGCTCAAACTTATGACCGGATTCTATTGAAAATTGGCAAACGCGTAAACCATATCTAAGAATAGGGTAAAGGATACTTTTTATCACTTAGTGTTGTTCACAACAAAGTGTTTGTTGGCACAAAGAAGTTTCGCACTAACAATTTTCTTTTTGAAAACTGAACTGGACTTTGGAACAGAACTCAAGGAAACTTCTTCTTTAATTCTTTATTATACACTTTATCAACTTATAAAATAAGTGGATAACAAAGTTCATATACATAGGCGAGTTTACTCAAAGTTGAGTCTTCTTCCAGTAAACCATTGAGTGATAGAGAGAGATGACAATAGAGTGTAGGATCCAGTGTGCAATTTTAAAATTACAAATATTATGACTAAAATGCTTAAAGTTGAGCGCAGGCCTAGGGTAGCCAGCCTTTCGGTGTTTTACAGGATGTATTTTGGAGAGTGTGCGCAGGAATTGCATGACTTGATTCCGCCGTCTGAATTCTACCATCGGACAACTCGTACGTATGACGAGTATCCACCCATACGTTATTGAAACCTCTACGGTCCGGACAAAGCGTTTCACCGCGTCGTTTGTTCTTTTTATTATATAGTATCATTTTTCGGCCCCCCACGAGGACACGGAGATGCTTTGCCCAAGCGGGGCACACCTCCACTCTGTGCTCTACCATGTCCTCCGGGCGTTCCACACAGTGGCGACACCCGGCTGTCACTTCAGAAACTGTGTCATGCTGAAGGTGAGGACGCCGTGAGATCTTTCCAGCCACGCCTACTTATTCATATACGTTCACTTATTCAACCCCTAACTAAAATAACTTCAAAAGAAGAACTCATAAACTAAATGACGGTAACATTAAGTGAACCATAACAAACTCGAGCTCCCTAATCGTATTGGCTCGTCAAGAGGTTATACCATGACCGTAATGAATAGAATTGAAGTTACTTGTAATAACAGCCAACCGGAACGACGGTCGGCACTGCCCGAAATGACGGTCTGACCAAATCATGTAATCTACGAGGAAAATACAACTTAAGGGCGGGTGCAGACTGCTGTAGCGTAACATGAAAGGAACATTAAGTTTCATAAGTGTAGACGCAGCACTTGAACGAACCGAGCATTATCATCGCGGTCATTTCCGCCCGATCACTAAAAAAATCTTTCACTTGAATCCTGCGGCTCGTCGCCAAACCAAACCCTTTGAAGTTTTCGTTTCGAGTGCAAACAAAAATGAACTTAGCGGTGGTCAGCTGGAAGTATCTTTGATGGTAGGTACAGCAAAAAAAAACTGCTTTCCGCAAGTTACATTATTAAATTCGGTATGTGTTTCGCAGTACAACTACACATAACCCGTCCGTACTGGCGCTCTCTGAGCACACTGCGTGTCCCTTTGTGTTCAGCGAAAAAAACCGAAAAGGCGAATCGCGTCGCGGATGCGCGCAAGGCGTTCACAGTATGGGAATTCTGTTACATTGCGACAATATGGACGGTAAATTATTTCATTACGTGTTACATTTCGCAAGTCTGTACCCGCCTTAAATTCATTGAAATTGGGAAATGGAGCTCGGGGACTTTATTAATGTATTATGACTACTTGAGTTCATGTTACGGCTAACAAGGGTTGATATTTGACATTTTAGATAATTTATTAGTGAACCAAGTGCTTGGTCGATGTTCGCTCATTGAAGGATAAGTCTCTTAGGGACATTTTCGTGAAATTCGTCTCTAATGGCCTGTGGCCTGGCCTGTTAGTCTAGTAGTTAGTGGCCCTGACTGCTATGTTAGAGGTCGTGGGTTCAATAGGGTCAAAATAATTACATTTTATATAGTCCGTATTTTAGATTATAAAATATTGGACAATTTTTTTTCCTCTTTTCGATTAAACAAAAAATAACAAAGATATAGCGCATAAAAGTTACGTGTGACGTCACTTTAATGGGATATTATATCTTTGTCATTTTTGGTTTAATTTACAAATAAAAAAATACGTGTCCCTGATTTTTGATTAATCTAAAAGACGGACTAATTTTTTACGCCAACTAGCTTATTCTCACCTAGGGCAAATGTTTGTGTGATGAGCAGGATCATTTGTTCTGTGTCTGGGTGTAATTTATCTATAACATGTTTGTATTTAGAAATATATAATTATGTTTATCAGTTGTCTAGTATCCATAACACAAGCGCTGCTTAGTTTGAGACAAGATGGCGACGTGTGAAAGTTGTGTAATATTATTATTAATGATGATGAGTACGTAATAAATATTAACATACGTATAAATAGATTACATAGCAAGTTTTTTTTGTAAATTAAAAATGTATGATGTCAAAGCGAATCAAATGCCAAATAAATAATTGTGAAAACGGGTCAGTTTCGCAGACTCTAATTTGCGTCAGAAGTACGGAGCAAAGGCGACTGGCGAGTGATTGGGTTCAAACGATTGTGGTCACTGTGGACCGCTGAGCTCAAACGGATTCAGATTAGTTGGTGGGGTTAAGAGGGGTTGTTAGAGGCTAAAGAGAATCGTTTGTTAGTTACGTATTTATTGGCGTTCAAGTGTTTTTTTTTTATTACTGATAGGCTCGCGTTTGAACGCCATCTCGCCTGATGGTAAGCGACGATGTGGTCGACGATGAAGCACGCTTGCCTAGAAGAGACATATTCTCTCTTGACTTAAATACTCTTAAGTTGTAGCTATCAGGAAACTTCGGCAGGTAATTCCACTTCTTGGCTGTACGCACAATAAATGTGTTCCCAAAACGCTTTGTGCGTATGGGTGGAATGTCTACCATGTACTGCCCCCCTAACCAATTACAACCGTTTCGCTTGCGTCGAACGCTTCGAGTTGACCTTGCCGCCAATTCTTTTGTTCTGACCACGTGACTGAACGATAAGACGACGTCATTCCCGTACATTTGAAGCTTTCTACAAGCGTTAACTATTACAGATTAGCAACTTGGCAAGGGGTACCGGTGACGCAAAGCCGTTCGTGTTAAATAGATTTGTTATTTTTAGGGTTCCATAAAGAAAGGATATAACCTGACCCTATTACAAAGACTTCGTCAGTCCGTCAGTCCGTCAGTAGCAGTCATGATTAAAACATCGAAAACAGCACGCAAATATATACACATGTCAGGTTGTTTGTTACAAATAAATGTTCACACAGATATAAAAGTCACGTTGTTTGAAAAACATAACACAATAAAATGTTTACATAATAAATATGTCTGGTATCTACTTAATTAATTTTTTTATTAATTTTGCCACACTGTATGTTATTATTTATTATTTTTATTCATCTCAGGACCATGAGGTCCTGGGCCTTTGGAAGGCATACGAGGAGTCGAAACCAACTCGCAGAGGCCCTTTTTGCTGTTTCTAATGGAACGTGGTTCCAACCGGCGATTATCCCTATATGCGCTGTGCTAGTACATCCAAGGACAACCCCCGGTTGAAGGAAAACTATTGCAACATGTGAAAAACTAATATAAGGCTATGGTTTTTGGAGTCTTAAGTGGACTGGTTATTTATTATTATTATTATAATCTTTATTGTACACCAAATAAACAAAAATACAGGACAAACATTTAAAAGAATAAGTGCACAATGGGCGGTCTTATCGCACACGGCGATCTCTTACAGACAACCTTTGGATGGACTGAGAGAAAGGAGATAAAGATTTAGTTTTTATAAAATAATAGCTTTGGTCGCAACCTCGTCCGCGCATAAAATATAGCGTATGTCACTCAGGAATAAAGCAGCTTTCTATCGGTGAAAAAATTTTGGCAATCGATCTATCGAATCAATTTTTGTTTGTAGGCGGTAATCTCTGGAAGTACCTACTGATTCGATTCCTAAAATTTTTTTACCGATTGAAAGTTGCTTTATTTCTGAGTGTCATAGGCTATACTTTACGTACGCAAGCGAAGTCGTGAGCAAAAGCTAGTCCATAATAACAATAAGTAACTAAAAATTATAAAAAAAGAGACATAATGAAATTATAAAAAAAAAAGAAACGAGAAATTCAGATTTGTTCAGTTTATTTTACCAGCCGAAAAACATGAGCATTCCTTTTTGGCCTAATTCTAAATTACGCTCAAGCCGGAGCTTTTGTTTACAATTTATTTGTTTTTAAAAGTACACTCGGTAATATATGTGATTTTAAAATCATGGTCTAGTTACCTACGTATGTTATATAATCACCCAAAACAAAGAATGTTTCGTAACCAATTTGTTTTTGTTTTTTAGAGATGAGAAATCATCTACTATAACTATTTTCTCCCACTCTAGAGCGGAGCGAGTGGACGTGTCAGTCTTTTACTGACTAGAATCACAACTATGTTCCTTCAGTTGCCCATTGCGTTCCAGGAACGTGGATCTCCCTGTCAGATGGCAGCCCATCGGCCTTGTTTGCAAATGGGTGCAAATAGGTGTGAAGCCATTTCTTATATTAAATAATTTAATTGGCTTCTGTTTATTCTGGTTGACCTGAGAAATAATTTCTATATTTATAAGGAAAATTCTAATCTCAATCCTATTTTTTTTAGTGATTTTACCCTAAGTAAAAATATAAGAGTTTGATATTTTTACTTAGGATAAAAATCTTGCAACAGCATTTCATTCTTATTTAAAGTATTTTTTTTTTTATTTATCAGTACTTTATACTTTAATCATCATTATCATCACTGCAGCTGAAAGACTGCTGGACTTAGCCTTCCCCCAAATATCACCCCAACGAACGGTTATGCGCATCTCGTATCCATCGGATTTCCACAACCCTCACCAGGGTATTGGTCCACTTTGTAGGAAGCCTTCCAACACCAGAATATGGTATTCACCCGCCACTCGAGAACCTTTCGGCCCCATCGACCATTTATGTATAAGAATACAAGACAAAAATTAAATCGAAGCAGCACTAAAATAAAATCATATAAATGTAACAAATGGCCATGTAAAAAGAGTAAAATGTGTGGTAAAAATGGAACATATCTAAATTCAATATAGAAAATCGTAACTGAATAACTTCAATTGTTTCGCGTTCTGCCAGAATATCAAATTCTCTTTTTTACATTTATTTTCACACAATTTTACTGAATAACTTCAATTGTTTCGCGTCCTGCTACAATATTGAATTCTCTTTTTTACATTTATTTTCACACAATTTTTTAATGAAAATCATTTTTTCATAGCAAGCTTTTGTAGCGCACTATTCCTGTATAATTAATACTCGTCAAGACGAATCATACGAGCCCAAACTCGATGGGGTTGTGTCGTTTAACTACCGAGTTCCTACGGACACCTCCAGTTCCATCATCAGATTAGCTCCATGTCATAATAATTTTGTATTATCATCTGATTCACACATGTATACAAACAGATCAATCGGAATAACCCGGAAGTGGATCAAATTTAATTTGCAATTGCAAAAATTTGATTTGAATACAGACATTTTTTTTTAAATTATTGCTGTAAACTACTGCTTGACCGCAATCCCACCTGATGGTAAGCAGTGATGCAATCGTTGATGGTGAGACGCATTAGTTTATTAAGAGCCTATCCACTCTTGCTTTGATTATATTACAAACATCGGGACAGGTGAAACTAAATAAAAGATTGTAAAGATAACATATTTGTAAGTTTTATACTTTAGCATCATATGTCCCGCAGCATCACGGTAGAAATTGCCTAAAATAACGAATTCGATTTCTATGCAGATGCGGGCACAAAGGAAAAACGAAATGCACGGCAGCGCTCGGGCTGCGCTTAATTGCGAAAGTGAAAAAATATATGAAATTTATAGTGTAAAAGCTGTATTATTGGCCAGTGTGTTTCTGGCAGCTTTTTTAAAAAGAGGAAAATGCAAGTTTAAAAACTTGATTATTTTTTGCAGCATTTAAAAACTGCTGTTTTAATGGAATTCGGAAATCAATCCAACTATATTATTTACTAGCTTTTGCCCGCGGCTTCGCCCGCGTGGCATTAGGTACTTAAGGAATCAGGATAAAAGGTAGCCTATATTCTTTTCCATGTCAAAGGCTATATGCATGCCAAATTTCATCCGAATCCGTTCAGCCGTTTTTGCGTGATTAACTAACAAACATCTAAACATCCAAACATCCACACTTTCACATTTATAATGTTAGTTAGGATTAATTACTTACTACTGCCAAGAAGTAGATGATGGGATGTTAGGGGTCTTGTTTAGGACTTGGTGAGAAGTGGCTCATAGCCACAGAACATTGGAAGGAATGAAAGACGACCCTTGTTCAACAGTGGGATAGCATAGGCAAGATATAATTTAATATAATAACTACTGAGTCTTCGCCCGCGTGAATTTATAACATTATTCCAAGGCCAATACTTCCGGGATAAAAAGTATTTTACACCTCAAATGAGAAATTAAGTTACAATCATAATTTAAGCACTGAAATTTTATTTAAAAGCATTTAGGTAGCTTTTTTTTAAAGAAATTTGTTAGCAAATAATATAAAAATTGACACATTACTCTAGTAGATTCTTGTATCGGTATTGGTATGTATCTATGCACGCAGGCACAAACATTCTAGTGACGCAATTTTGTATTATCATGAATTTATAGATATAAGATTTTTTTTTGTTCTAAAATAATAAAAATAATTTTTAACCAACACATTACCTATTTAAAATAGCGGAAAGCGTAACCTGTATCTACTTAATTTGTACCAAAAGTAGCCGATGGCTTAATAGCCACGAGCCTCAACCAATGCCACAGAAGGCTCTCTTTGGGAGGCGTGAACCACTTTCTGAATCAAACACTTGATGTGTTTGATTCAGAAAGTGGTTCTCCTGGCACCACACAGATGGTATTGCGAGTAGTTTCCTTTTTTTGGAGCCCTGATTTCTAGTAGCTTTGGACCCTTATTCCTTATCCGGGCAGGCTACTATTTACGATTTTAATACGATGATTTTTTATCTGTTTTTTCAAGAAAAAATTAAACACGTGAATAGTGTGATAAAATATAATAAATGAAATAAATTATAAAATAGGATAGCAACAAAATCATAATTATAAGAGAGATATTTAAACAGACTTACAAAAGAAATGGAGAAATATAGGTTACCAATATAATAATTAAATCGCTAAACTTAAGGGGCAGTGGGGATTGCACATTGCTCACAGAACAGATGGTCGATGAGGAATACGATTCTGGTAAAGGTCACGGGAGTCTGATGGATCAGAGATGCACAAAATTGTTTTTTGATGTGACAGTTGGGGGAGGACTAAGTCCAACAGTAAACGTTTTTCGGCTGAAATAATGACGATGAGACATACTAAAAAGTATTTCATTAAACAAACATTCAAAATAAAAAAAAATCAAAATCAAAGCATTTATTTCAAATAGACCATTTACAGGCACTTTTGAATTGTCAAATGTCAGTCAGTCCAAGAAAAGTGAAGCTAAATTGCACGTTGCAAAGAGTAGGTCTTTATGGAGAAGAACGTGCAAGAAACTCCATGGGCACTCTTTTAAATCATATTATGTGTTACATATAATGCTTGGTTACATATTACTTGTTGATATATAGAAGCAATCAGATTTTAAAAAATATTATGAAAATAATATCAAAAATGATCAACATTGTGATTTAAAATGTACGTGCATCGAACAAGTTGACTCAAAATTCAAACTGGCCACTAACAAAAAAAAAGAAAATAGAATAAAACGTGCTTATAAGACGGTAGCGTTATAGAAAATTGAAACTATAGAATCTTGGAGTAGTGAATTTTGTTTGTTTGATGAACTTGTAAAATATAATATTTATATTTCTCTACTAGATGATTTGGTCGACAAAACTGCTTTTTAATTATTTATTAGTACTACATGGTGTAAAAAGTAGAGTATCCAACTTAGCAATCTTCGTTTCATTCGGAATTCAACATGCTGCCCGCGACTTAAAGACACTGCTTTATCCCCTAGTCACATAATCTACTATTAATGTCTTTGTTCAAGGCTAGAGTGAATAGGCTCTTAATAACTAGTGCGCCTCACCATCAACGATTGCATCGCTGCTTACCATCAGGTGGGATCGCAGTCAAGCACTGGTTTATAATAAAAAAATAATTTAAAAAAATGGACAGCAGTTTCCAAAATTCTGTTAAGCGTTAATTTAAAAGTATGTTATTTAAAATATTTATATTTCATTGCAATGATCGCCCGCAGCTTTTCATTGCAATTTCCGCTTCATTCAACTGGTTCAATCATTCATTTATCATTCGGTTTGACAATAAATTGGTCAGAACTGTACACGAAGTGTGGTTTAATTATTTAGTGCCATATTTTTCGATTTGATTACTATTTGATAACTTGCGGATATTATGTTTGTCGTGGTTAAAACACTACTGTTTAGTGTGATACCACGGGTTCGGCTGATTATTATAACATATATTATTTAATATAATTAGTTATTATATGGTGTACGGCGATGCGCTACCAGTAAATGGTGGACATCCCAGCTATACGCACAAATGCTTGCGGACAGTGAGCAATGAGTAGCTCGCTGTCCGGTCGTCCGGTAACTGTCCGGACCAAGCCCAAGTTGTCGACGGCGCGCACTGTTCCTGCGCGCCTCAAGGAGTAGTCAGCAACAGCAGGGGCCCAGCCGGGTCGAAGCCTACTGGGGCCAGGGTTTTTCGAAAGGGAACTCGAGTCCCGGTATGAAGGCTAGAAGGAACGGGGTGGGCTTTTAGTCAGTAAGAGTCTGACACTATCTCCGCTCCGCTCCGCCCAAGAGCGGGGGTTGTCATTGGATGATTTTTCCCACCATAAAAAAAACCAATACGCACAAAATGTTTTAGGAACATATTCATTGTGCGTACCACAGAACAGAAGTACTGTTATGATTCCTGTGTTCTGTGGTGCGTACAGCTAAGGACTGGTATTCTCTGCCAGCCTTTTAATCAGGTGAGCGATCAAGCGTAAACCTATCAACAAAAAAAAAACAAAATGTATACTTATAGTATATGTTTATCTATTATATTATATAAAAATCTCGTGTGTTTAGTATCGAGCTCCTCCGAAACGGTTCGACCTATTTCTATGTTTTTTTGGGTATGTCTGAGAATAGATCGCAGGCACTATTTTGAGGGTAAAAATAGCCTCATTTTTTATTTTTATTTTAAATATCAGAATCACTTTTGCCAGGTTGGTATAGCAAATTATTCGTATAGATTGATTTCTTCGTCTCAAAAATCCACACCCACACGAATTTTTTGTATATTTTTTTTTTTTAAATCTAAACTAATATAATAAAGAGGAAAAGTTTGTTTTTATGTTTTTTTTGTTTGTAGGAAGTAATCTCTGGAAGTATTGGTCCGATTGCTAAAATAAATGAAAGCTGCTTTATTCCTGAGTGACATAAACATACATTCATTTTATGAACGCAGGCGAAGCTGCGGGCTAATTCCTTTATTTATAAGTTGTGTTAGTTCTTCGGTGTACATTAAAGTTTATTCTATTCTATTCTGTATCTAAAACTAGCTCACATAACATGGTGCCCTTAAAAGCGGTGAATAATTCAATGTTTGAACTGAATAGGGACCATTGCATGTTTCTGTCGCCGACCCGTCTAGACTGGATGAAGCCTTAGAAACGATACTTCTTAGCAGGGCTGTCTTCTCGACAATATTTATTTATATACTTTATATAAACCATATTATAAAAAATACACAATTCGCGGCCTTACCGCACTAGGCATTTTTTTTAATTTAGCCTATACTTTATTATTATTATTATTAAATAAAGCATATTATTATTATACTTTCCCAGAGGTGAGCAAAGTTCTTCCTAACTTCATATCACTTTGACACACATGGTTTTTTAATAAATAATTTTATTTAAAAAAAAAAAAAAAAATTCTTGTAAAAAAAATTATTCTCTTTTCGAACTTTCGAAGAAGCAAATATTTCACAATTTAATTCAGCCTTTGTTCCATCATCGGACTACAAGATAAACGACAATGAACCTGTGCCATATCGCCGTGCCCTCGTGAGGGCGATCGGCTGCGGTGATCTCTCGCGCCGGGCCTTAGTACAGGCCATGGACCGTAGCGAGGAGGAGTGGCAGGCGGTCGCCGATTTCTGCGAAGCAGTACTGCTAGCGAAGGAGGAGGCCGACTGCATCAGGCAACGGCGGCGCTCACAGCGACGCAATCGCCGCCGGGATTCCGATCCCGATTTCCGGCCAACGTAGGCGCGGGGTTGAGGAGTGCGAGCAATGGGTAGCTCGCTGTCCGACCGTCCGGTGACTGTCCGGACCGAGCCCAAGTCGTCGACGGCGCGCACTGTTCCCGCGCGCCTCGAGGAGCTGTCAGCAACAGCAGGGGCCCAGCTGGGTCGAAGCCTACTGGGGCCAGGGTTATCCGAAAGGCAAGCTCGGTCTCGGTACGAAGGCAACGAAGGATCGGGGTGGGCTTTTAGTCAGTAAGAGTCTGACACTATCTCCTGCTCCGCCCAAGAGCGGGGGTTGTCAATGGATGATTTTTCCCACCAAAAAAAAACCCTGAGCCATCTTTTTTTTATTATGGATAGGCCCGCGTTTGACCACTATCTCACCTGCTGTTAAGCGATGATGTGGCTGACGATGGCCTAGATCCAATCTATTCACTCTTGAATTAAAGACCTCTAGGTAATAGCCACCAGGAAACACAGACTCCGGCAGGAAATTCCACTCCTAGCTGCACGCATAATGAATGTGTTCTCAAAACGCTTTGTATGTATGGCTGGGATGTCTACCATGTACCGGTGGCGCAACGCCGTACGTCTTGCGGTCCGATGATGGAACCAGAACGGATCGTACATTAGAATTAGGTACCCTGCATGCAGTAGTATGTGCTATCTGATAGTTAAGACCTAGGATATTTAAGTCAAGAGTGAATAGGTTACTTTTAGGTCAACGAGTTCTATTTCCGGTTTCATCATCGTTTAACATTAACCTTTCAATCGTGAAAATTACAGACACAATAGAAAGACAATAGGTGCACGAATGCCGGCGTTTGCTTGGGGTTTAATGAATTAAATAAGATTGTAATAAAACGAGAGGCTATCAAATGCAGACGTCATCAAATATTAAAAGTTTTGAAGACAAATCATACAAATATTATATTTATTAGTTTTTATAGATGTGACCCGCGGGCCGTGCTTCGGACAGCCCTGTTTCTTGGCATCCATTGACGCTTTTAACCTACAAAGTGCACTGACTGTTTGTTATTTTTTCCTTTTTTCTTCATAGCTATTAAATTCAGTTTCTGAATTTACGTAACTTGTACTTTTAAGAGTCGTTTTCTTTAGATATTATGGTTTACGATGGCTGAAATATACATATTTTTATATATGAAAAGAGCTTAACTTTTTCAAATGCGAAATTGTTGTTTGAAGTGAGTTTATTTTTAAATTATTTGTGCGTCTATTTAGACAGAATAAACATGTCTTCGATCTTCTTTCTTGAATGAAAGAATATGAAGAAGTTAAATCGATTGAGATTGACATTGTTATGCCACGAGGTCAATGCCGAAAACTATGACAATTGCTATGGCTGATGTACTGTTTCTTTCTGAAGGCCTTTATTATGGGATCATCAAATCCTTCCGTTTCGGGTGGAGTGAGAGGGAGTGTAAGAGTACTGACTAAAACCCTCTCGGTGTACCTTTTTTGCTTTCATTTCAGTACCGTGAAAACTCCTTTAACCAATCCCGCACTTCTGACGGCCAGCCCCCCTAGCCAAGTCACGACAAGTGAAGCCCCCTAGCCAAGTTAGAACCGTTTTTATTCTATTCTCTTGTGTCGAACGCTTCGAGTTCGCCACGCCTCCGATTCTTTTATTCCGACGTCATCTCAACGCTCAGTCACAAAGGAATCGGAGGCGTGGCCAACTCGAGGCGTTTAACACAAGAGAATAGAATAGAAACGACAACCGTTTAGCAACCAACTTGGTTAGGGAGGGCAGTCTATAATATCATTCGTTTTTTTGTAAAGCAAGGGTTCTTCTTCTTCTTCTTCTTCTGAGTCAGTACACTCTTGCCAAAGTGGTCGTGTCCATCACTGTGAATTACGATAAGTGATCATTTTTGTAATGCGGCGCCATTCATCGCGGACTGCTGCTTTCCGGGTACATTCATAAACCCAGCGCTTAGTCACAAAATATATATATTTTAACTGTCCGGACCAAGCCCAAGTCGTCGACGGCGCGCACTGTTCCCGCGCGGCTCAAGGAGTTGTCAGCGACAGCAGGGACTCAGCTAGGTCGAAGCCTACTGGGGCCAGGGTTAGTTTCGAAAGACAGTTCGAGCCCCGGTATGAAATTCAAAAATTCAAAATCATTTATTTCAAATAGACCATTTGCAGGCACTTTTGAATAGTCAAATGTCGGTCAGTCCAAGAAAAGTGAAGCTAAATTGCACGTTCCAAAACGTAGGTCTCTATGGAGAAGAACGTGCAAGAAACTCCATGGACACTCTTTTTAAAATATATTGAGTTACATATGAAGTCCAGAAGGAACGGGGTGGGTCTTTTAGTCAGTAAGAGTCTGACACTATTTCCCGCTCCGCCCAAGAGCGGGGGTTGTCATTGGATGATTTTATTCCACCATAAAAAAAAGCTCCCTACATTCATGACACGTCAGCATTGCTAAGCTACACACACGTAGATAAAACTGCTCGAGTCAGAATAGCCCTCGCGAGGAGGGTCCTCACCGCACTCAATACTATTGAACTAACTCGCTGTTGACCACACTTTATCAGGGCTCGGTATTTCCGAACCTAAACAGAGTTATTTAATAACACTAGCTGGTATCCACAAAGCCATTCGGTGAAAATTTCAGTGTTCTTTTTTGCGCTCAGCCCTAGAATAGAATAGCAACAACAATAACTTAACAAACGCCACACAACAATAACACAACAAAATAACCAACAACACAACAATTAACAACAATAACAACAAACAATTAACAACAGTAACATAAAAGTAACCCCTCTTTAAAAAAAAAATAGTAATTTTATTTTCGTTATTAGCTATCTAGCGCTGACTTCAAGTTGCGCAGAAGTCAAAAATCGGGCGTATTTAGTGGTATGAAGTGAGACGCGGGGGCGGGGAGTGTCAGTGATTGGCTCGCCACGCCATCGTGTCATAGACGTCACTCGTGATTCGTTCCCTGCGCTTGCTGCATGTGTCTAACAACGACGAAGACTAGCTCGCCAATGTATGGAATGCGCAAAGTGATCCCAACTCTGACGCCGAGCGCTCAAGATTCGTGCCGGTACCTGTACTAGTGAGAGTTCCATCAAAATCGGTTTTGGAGATTAGCCTTCACAAATAGACCGACAGACAGATCTATGGATTGCCAAAAATATTATAAATTGCGTTTTAGCTCTAGGTATCGTCGACGAATATAATATTGCCATATGTATGTTATTTTGATATTACAAAAGGCGCTTAAATTTTATTTAAACGTATAGATGTTTTTACATCCAATTATTATAATTATATTATTAACTAGCTTTTGCCCGCGGCTTCGCCCGCGTACATAAAATATAGTATAAGTCTCTCAGGAATAAAGCAGCTTTCTATCGGTGTAAAAATTTTAGCAATCGGACCAGTAGTTACTTCCAGAGATTACCTCCTACAAACAAAAAAAACTTGAAAATAAAAAAATAAAAAAACTTTACCTCTTTATTATATTAGTATAGATTATTTATTATCTTCGGCGTGTGTGATAGTCCATTGAATTATATGTATGCGATATAGCGAGCGATATTGTATCTTAAGATCAAATATGTGTATTTTATCCGTGTGTAGCGCCCCTTAGTGAACTCCACTGCGGGAGTACGGGTGACGTAACTTACGACAAACTTATTATTTGCGGTTGGTACAGTAATCGGGTCTAGGGATTGAACCGCAAAATTAAGTTTATTTTTATTGTTTATACTTTTCCGGGATAAAAAGTACCCAGTGTGGTGCCCAGGTTAGTAAAGAATAATTATACCAAGTTTCATTGTAATCTAACCTGTAGATTTTGAGTGATGCCTGAACAAACAGACAGACAAAAAATTTTTAATCACATTTTTGGGTTCGATGTTGGTCTAGTAACACCCCCTGCCATTTATTTTTTTGTTATTTTCAATGTACAGAATTTTCACTTCTACAGATTTATTATAAGATATAGATAACGCGGTCAAATTGAGTAGGTACCTTATTTATGACAAAAACGCATCTCATAACGTTCACACAGTTGCGGCACAGATCTCTTCTTTATTTGATTAGACTGTAATCTAGTACACTTTGAAAAATACCGTAGGTGTAATTCATAAATAGAACCATAAGAAAAATACAGTAGATATAATTAATATAAAACCATAAATATGAATGACTCACGTGCATAAGAGAAGGGCAGTCCATCTGACCAACGGAACTCGCCTTCATGGACGGCATCGGTCGCCCCGATCCAGTAAACATCGTCGACGCCAGCACCGGGCCTGCGAACAAAACCGTAATATCAACATTCGGAACTAAAATATTTTTTATACTCGTATATAGGGTGACTGGTAATAATAATAATAATAATATAATAATATTTCCACAACTATCACACAACGCCGTCTAGTCCCAAGCTAAGCAGAGCTTGTGTTATGGGTACCAGACAACTGATAAACATACTTATATATTTCTAAATACACACATATAATAGATAAATTACACCCAGACACAGAACAAATGATCGTGCTCATCACACAAACATTTGTCCTGGGTGGGAGTCGAACCCACGACCTCCGGCATAGCAGTTAGGGTCACTAACCGCTAGACCAACAGGCCAGTCAAAAAGTAAAAATTAGTGACCGATACTTATACATGTGATTGTAATCATGATTACAAACAACTTTCTCAAAGAAACTTTTTTTTATACTCATTAGTTTTATCACAATAACAAAACAGCTGTTCGCGCAAATTCGCGCGCGCCTGCGACCTCTCAGTTGTTAGCCACGTAACGCCGTTGTCTCATGTACCTTACCTACAATAGTGATAGTGCCCCCGCGCCGCTTGCAAACCCATAGGTGTATAAAACTATACATTATTTTAACTAGTTAAATAATGAGTATAAAAAAGTTTATTTGGGAAAGTTGTCTATAATCATGAGTACAATCACGTGTAAAATTATCGGTCACTGATTACTAGTCACCCTATATATCCTACAAACTAAATAGTAGATAACATAAAAACTTCCAATCATCGTCATTTTGAAAACGTCCACTGTTGGGCATGTGTCTCCCACAAGTGTCGTCACAACGATCAGTCCTGCCTGTGTGTCTCCCGCGACCTTTATCACGCCATCTATCCACCTCGTAGGAGGCCTATCAAGGCTGCCAGAAATTTAAAATAAAAACAAATTCAGACGCCGAAGTACTCCTTCCTTACCACATTGCTGATATCCGGAAATGGGCTCTTGTCATGTTAAATGTAAAAATAGTAATATCTGTTAAATACAAAGGAGTCAAAATAAATAGGTTACTTCAAGGCAAGCGTGCTCCATCGTCGACCACATCAGGTGAGATGGTGGTTAAACGCGAGCCTTATATGAACAAAAAACATTATTTTTTCTAGATATTTTTTAAAAATATTAGTACCTACCATATCTTAGTCTTCGAACAAAAACTACATTCGAAACGCATGGTAAAGAAGCCAGGACGTTACATAAGTTGTGCAGTGCAGTAAATATGGATGCGTTTTGGGTCACAGTACCAAGTTTATGACTGCCGTTGTGGGTTGTATGAAGACTTGTTTATTCCAGCCGGGTTATGTTTTTGTCAGCTGGATATATGTACTTTTCTTCGCAGTTATTTAAAGAAAGAATTTTTGAAAAGTGCCCCATTTTTAGGGTTCCGTAACTCAAAAGGATAACAAACGGAACCCTTATAATATATGGTCACTTTGTCGTCTGTCTGTCTGTTAAGATCCTCTACTTCGGGAACGCGTAGAAGTATCAAGTATCGATTTAAAACCATATACTTTTTGTCTGTGGTCCCTTAAAGTTGTTTAAAAAACAAACTTCTGAGTTAACAAAATATAGATACGGCGGTTTATGTCACAAAAAACGTCTATTTCGAAACTCTCAAGGGAATCAAAATTCATAGGTGCAGTTGACTAGAATCCTGAAGTTGTGCAAAAAGTAAGGTCTCATAGCACAAGTATAGGAAAAATGTGAAAACTGATAGTTTGTAGTTTTAAAAATCTTTTTTTGCGATTCGCAAAAATATTCGTAACTCAATTCGAGAATTGAACTTTAGATAAGTTTATACGGAACCCTCGGTACGCGAGTCCAACAAGCACTTACCTAGTTCTTTTTTTAAATTGTTTTTGTTAATAAAATTGTGTGTGACGTAAGTATGATTCGGTTCACGTTTCATTAGCTTTTCAAATTCGGTTTACATTTACACTCAGTAATTTACGGGACATTTCCCACTTATGGGCCAAGCGCTCGAAAAGTGCCATAAAACAGTGATTTTCTGAGGCCTACTCCTCCGTAACGGCTGGGTCAATTGGTTTGAAAAAAATATATGTTTCTTATAGATTCATGAACAATAATATGAACATTTGATTTTTACGTGCAATTAATACTTTTGTCAAAAAAAAAAAAAAAATTAGCAATTTCGCAACTTTTCGCCACTTTTCTCTACTCCTTCGAAACGGCTTTAGAAACATTATTACACATAAAAATTGGTGATCAAATATGCTTCAAAGTGAACATTGCATAAGTAAATCAATCAATATCTCGCAGAGAAAATGGATTTAAAGCGCTTTCCGGGCGCTGCTGGCCGTAAATAAATGCACAGATTTGCGTACTGCCACCTAGGCGAGTGCGAGAGTTGCGTTCACATAATTTCGGTCAGATGGTTCAAGGGACTATACGCCTTAAGGACAAAATAGGATTATGTTTCTATTCCAATCCTCTTTAAATTGTTGGCAAGAACTTTTGAGATGCACGACTATGACAAAGAATGGAAATAAGCGTGTACATTCTGCGCTAGAAAATCCTTTCCGAGATAAGTAGTACATTTGTCTTTATGAAAAAGAAATTACGTTTTCCTGAAGCACATTTGAATGTTCAACGGTAATGTTTTTCAAGTAAATATAAGTACAAATTCGTGTCAAGACGGCTTTAATGTGTCGACAAACTGGAGTTGGATGAGGCCATTAAAATCGCGTAACACGTCTAGATTCTAGAATATATTGCCTTGGTGCCTCTGTGACGTTATATGAAAAGGAAATATTACTTAACGGATACTTTGAGGGGTTTTTAAGTCTTCATATCTATACAATACACCAAGGCCTCAACCAGCTATTACAATAGTGTCAGAATGGTCTCACAGCCCTCCACAAACTTTAAGGGCTTGCTCAGTAGACGAAACAGAACAACCTTCCACAAGACTTTTTTTGAGCAAGCTTGTGGAGGGCTGTCCCTTACACCTTTTATTGTTGATTTCGATAAGGTTGGTAATCTACTAATATAATGGCGTTATTATGACTTTCCAATGGTCAACCACTGGCACTCCATTTAAAGAAGTGCATACAATGGTAATCTCGTACATAATGTAAAAGGAATTTCTGAAGTATGCGGTAATCTGCTAAAATTTGGACAGTCCCTTTGGTGCAGTCATTACTTTTAATAAGCTCGATATTGTCATTCTACTACAATTCTCTATTACGAGACCATTGACCGATCAATGATCAATCATTATGAATTATTCTTGTCTGATACACTTGAGTGCCTAGTGCGAGATGGAAACGTTTTGTTGAGAAAGAAGCATATAACAAGTAAGAGAAACTTATCAGGTCTAAGATATATGTATCGACTTACGCATGTATTAGTAGTTGGTCCATAATCTGCTGCTGCCTCTCATTCAGCACGCTGGCAAGATGCCCCCCCAGCCGCACGCACTCGGCCTCCGCCTGTCTCCACGCCTTTTTCGCCTCCCGCACCGCTGATATGCAAAAATCCCCCGACAGCACCCACCCATAGTCGCAGTGCCCAACAATATCCTCCACAGCCTTATCCATCCACCACACTTTCAACCACATGGCTGACGTATTCTTCTTCGCAGTTATACTAATATTCAACCTGACAGAATTCCCTTCTGACACTATCTGAACACTTCGCAAAGGGTCTCCAGGTTGAGAACAATGCCTCCACTTAGATTCTCCATCTTCTAAACTTAACTCCATTCCTCTACACAACGCTTGCACATCCTCATGTATAATATTGGACACATCGTTTTCCCTTGCGTCCATTGGTCCGGTGCCCATTTGTAGCCGCAGGGCGACGCGGTTGCCGTACGGCAGGTGGATTTCATAGGAACATGAGAGCTTGACGGTGGGGCCGACTTCGAACGAGCCGTTCCTTGCCGTGTGTAGAACATCATGACAATGGTCTACTGTACGGTAGATCGCGGCGAACGTGGGTCGACCGTGGAGTTCTATTGCTGGGTTTTTGTGTGATGCGGTGTAGAGGAATTTTCTGTTGGGGATTGGGATTTGGTCCAGTTTGCCGCAGAGTGTGGGGGTGTTGGGCGCGAAGCGGATGAAGCCGATGGTGCAGGGCACGTTGAGCTTGTGCAGCTCGAGCAGCAGCGCGCGGCGCGGCGCGGGAGGGGGCACGAGGATGCGGCAGCCGTGCGTGCGCGGCACATGCCCAGAGTGCACGCGTCCCACACGCAAACTTCTTAGGCGTATTGCACAATCTGAAACAAAGAGAGAGAAAAATATTATACACATCTCTTACACATTATTTCAATTTTTTTTATTTAATTTTTATTATTTGAAACACAATAGTAAGACAATAGATGGGCGCACGCCGGTTCGCTTGAGGTTTAATGACATATCAAAATATATATATATATACAAGGTGTAAGGGACAGCACTCCACAAACTTTAAGGGCTTGCTCAATAGACGCAACTGAATAACCTTCCACAAATTTTTTTTTCAGGAGACGTTAAAAAGATCCGCCTCACCGTAGAAAATTATAAACTTGATTGGACAGTTTGTATGGCGAGGCCGAATTTTTTTGTCGTTTGCTGAAATTTTTTTTTGTGTAATGTTGTTCAGTTTCGTCTACTGAGCAAGCCCTTAAAGTTTGTGGAGGGCTGTCCCTTACACCTTGTATATATTTTAAACGCATTTGATATTAAAGAACTCCATCTGTTCCGGCTAATCTCGAAAACAGCTGGACTTATTTTAGCGGGACTTTTACTGGTGTTATAAGGAGTAACTAGGGTACTTTTATTTTAGAAAAAGAATTAGGTAGAGTGCCGCGCAAAAAACAACCTGAAATTGTGACCAAATGGCCATGCGCAGATTAAAGATTTTGACGCAGACAAAGTCGTGGGCACCAGCTCTTATATAACATCACGACTGTACTTTTCGAAGAGCTAAGCAGAGTCACACTAACAGTACATGAAAATGTCGCTAGTTTAAGATAAAATACAATATAAATAAAATGTACAACTAAGTTTTGACGCTGGCCTCTTTGACTAAAAGACAAGTACAAATGATTGCCGGTATTATTATTTTTGTGAAGTGCGATTGTTTCTTTGTTTATCGGGACAATAGAATACCAACCTTTGTTTCAAAGTTGATCAAATAAATATCTAACAGAGACAAAGTCACGAGACGTAACTAAGCTAAAATTAAAATGTAACTGACTTCTATATATATAGGAAAAGATCAATACTGTCCCTATTTCAGCTGAAAATAGCGTGATCCAAGCTGTAAATATTTCCGAGTGGAGATTTGAATTGAAGAGATCTGGGGCGATCTTGATATTATGTATTTCTATTAATCAGGGCCTCAAATCTGCTATTACAATAGTTTCAGAATGGTCTATGTCATAATTGTCGATTTTTACAAGTTTGGTAATCTACTAATATAATGGCGTCATTATGACTTTCCAATGGTCAACCACTGACACTCCATTGAAAGAAGTGGCATAGAATAGTAATCTCGTACATATTGACAAATGAATACTTGACGTATGTGGTAATTTGCTAAAACTTTGACAGTTTATTTGATCAGTGTTCTACTATTAGAACGTTATTGTACAGTTATTGGTTTTAATATGCTCTATATTATTATTCTACCACAACTCTATTACGATACCACTAACCGATCAATGATCGATTATTATGAATTAGCAGATTACGAACTTTTAGCAAAATGACAATATGATCGTGTTGGAATGTCGAATTTATAAAAATAGCAGACTTAGGCCCCTGATCAATAATGGAAAACGTTTCTACTTTAAAGCTTACTCTACTTTATGATGGAAAATTAAAACTGATGTATGTATTTATTTATTTATTTATTTATGTATCCTTTATTGTACACCAAAATGTATCGTGCGTGACCAAAGATCTTATACACCCTACGGATATTCAATCCGAAACGACATATTACTTCGACAGTGTTAACAGCCACATAATTGTTATCTCGTGTGTCCAGTTATGCAGCGACTCCTTTGACATAGTTTCAGGGAACAATGTCCTTGGCGTGCCGCATAGCTGAGCATGGAACAAAGATGTCTTCAGAGACATGAACATGTTACTGGCATACCTTGGACACAAACTGTGTTTATAAGATTTATTGGTGTATCTGCTGGTTACTTATCAATCTTATTTACATGTTCTTCATTTTTACATTAGTTCTCACTAGAGTAGGGACACAGGATACCAAAACCCTGTGTTATAATAGGTCTGGGTTATTTGTAGGAAATATAAATATCTTCTTGGCTCACTTCTCGATCGACTTTGGCGCCACAAACTGGTATTTTAAAAATATGAGAGCAGTATCGTGCTTGATATTTTTTTTTTTAATTGATATAAACTAGTGCTTGACTGCGATCCCATCTGATGGTAAGCAGTGATGCAAACTCTGATGGTGAGGCCCACTAGTTTATTATGAGCCTATTCACTCTAGATTTGAAGACACCCAAATTATAATCAGACGGGAAGACCGCAGCAGGCAAATTGCATGCTGCTGCAACTCCCTCCGGCGAAAGAGATGTTCAACATTTATCAAGCACAAGTTAACGGCGTTGAGTACTGTCATACCTTGCCAAGCTTAGATTATAGCGGATTGTAAAATAACATCATTATACCATTTTAATGTGTAACGACAAATCTAAGAGCTAGTAAAAAAAAACAGAAGACAATGTAGCCTCGTAGCTCTCTGGATCTCTTTAAAACAGTAGTTCGCGACCTATTTTCAAAAACTAAAATATGGCCCACAAAAGACCTAATTTTAAACTTTCTAACTAAAAAGTAATACGAACAGTTTATAAGAATCTTTTTCGTGCATTTGAAAGACAGAAAGAAAGAAAAGTATTTATTTTGGCGCACAAAACATTGTAGACAACAAAAACTTAAGACAAACAAGAAACAAAAAAAAATAAAAAGTAACATTGTGTGTCTCACGTTTGCACCAAAAAAGGTCCAGTTCAGCGAAATGCCAGACAACTACGACTCGACGTCTGACGCTGGTTTTTAACTAAACCTAATTCACCCATCAAATCACCTAAATTTCACCAGGTCATCGGTCCACCTTCTAGAAGGCCTTGTGGACCGATGTCCTTGGTAAGGTCCGCGGGAAGCCGATGGATGCGAGACGCACAGCACTACTCGTTTCGGCGACACTTGGGGGAGGCCTAAGCCCAACAGTGGACGTCTTTCGGCTGGAATGATGATGATGAAAGCCATCAGCAGAGGTTTATGCTGTTATCAATCGAAGATTTGGTTAATGGTCAGTGACGCGTGTAATAACGATGATCATTGGACAGCCCGTCACAGGTCATAAGATTTGGACATGCATTAATTATCGGTTTCATGAATAATAATATTATTACCTACTTATTAAGCTATGTAAATTAGGTTCCTTCATGCATGGAAATTAACATTGCTAATTTTAGATAAGTTTAGACTCTTCGAAAAAGCATCGTTGAAAAGCTTAATCTCATGGCTTCTCTCCGTTCGCCTGTCCTGGAACAGTGGAACCCAAGAAGCCGTGCTATATATCTTAAGAACCAAGAACGCAAGTAGCTTATTTGGGAACCCAAACAAATCCATCATGTTGGCAGGAATGTGGCCCATCCTGGAACCCTAGCACCTCAGTAGCTTATCTTGGAACCCAAAAACCGTTGTGGCCTATCTTGACACCTAAGAATTCCACCTATCCAACAATATATCACACGTTAGGGTTAAAATTAAAAAAAAAATCACTTCCCACTTTACATATAGGGGGGCTACAATAAAACTTTTTTTTCCAATTTTTATTTTACCACTTTGTCGGCGTGATTGATATACATATTGGTACCAAATTTCAGCTTTCTAGTGCTACTGGGCCTAGGAGCGTGAAATTTTGCAGAAGGTCTCCTTTTATGACGTAGGTGAGCACTAAGAGAGGATTTTATAAAATACATCCTCTAAGGGCTTCTTCACACGTTCCACAACCACGCCACGTCGCAACGACATAATGCTGTCAAGCAGTCGTTACGTGTGAAGTGTCGTTGCAGCTTTTTGTAGTTGTGTTGTGGTACCGACCAAATGTAGATGTGGTTGCGTTTTGGTCGGCCAATAGTTCGCAGTATCGCTGGTGGTAGCGATGTGGCCGGTATCACACGCACGGTCGATAACGACTGCAAAATATGGTACGTGTGAATAGTCCCAATTATTTTCTATACGAAATAAACGCCCGACCACGTGGTGTGGTTGTGGTACGTGTGAAGAAGCCTTAAGGGGATGAAACGGGGGTCCAAAGTTTATATGGACCAATCGACTATCATGCGGGCGAAGCCACTGACTGGCACATGCTAGTCACACTAATGTAATAAAGAGGTACCTACAGTTTGTTTTTTTGTTGGTTTAGGCCCAAAATGGCTAATTCTCAAAATGACCAATTCTTAAAATGGCTAATTCTCAAAACGGACAATTATCAAAATGGCTAATTCTCAAAATGGATAATTCTCAAAATGGCTAATTCTCAAAATGGCTAATTCTCAAAATGGCCAATTCTCAAAATAGCTAATTCTCAAAATGGCCAATTCTCACAATCGCACATTCTCAAAATCGCACATTTTCCGTACCTATAAATTAAATTTAAAAAATCAGAATATTTTATGCATTTAAATATTATTTTTTTTATTATTGTTGATAGATTTAACAATAATCTAAGTATTTCTAATATTACGGAAAAAAAAATCTCACTTAAATATATTTCTATTTGTAGCGCGAAATCTCTGAAAGTACTGGTCCGATTGCTAAAATTTTTTCATCGATAGAAAGCTGCTTCATTCCTGAGTGATATAGGCTATACTTTATATGCGCGGGCGAAGCCGCTGGCAGAAGCTAGTTCATAATAAAAGAATGAAATGAAATCATAAAATAATAAACAAAGTATTTAATACATTTTCAGGAACCGCAAGCTACACTCAATATAATGCAAATGCGAGCAATTACGAGCAATTCAGTTTAAATAGTAAATTGTTATCTCGAAGCAATGTCGTCGTAAAGCCGACTATGTTGCGAATAGCTTGCAGCTTGCACGTGTATTGCCTCTAACAATGTTTGTTTATGTGTTATTACCCTTAGGTAGGTAGCATGGTGGGAGCGGGAGCAGGGGCGACTAGTGTACCGTTGCAGAAAAAAAATAACTTCCAAAGTCAGTGTATGTAGTTAGGGAGTTATTTTTTTTTTTTTTTAAGAGGTGGAAATCATCCAGTGACTTATTCCGCTCTGGGTGGAGTGTGAGGGCGTGTCAGACTTTTACTGACTAAAACCACACCTGTGTCCTTCAGTTGCTCTTTGCGTTCTAGGACTACGGGTTTCCTTTTCAGAAATTCCGCACGGACCCCTACGGCTTGCTGACATCTCTTTGAGGAGCTCGTGGATTACTATGCGCTGTTGATGACTGGGCTCGGTCCGGTTAAATACCGGACGGCCGGACTCCGGGCTCCCCATTGCTCGAAGTCCGTAAGCCCGCGTCTACCGTGGTTGGTAGTCGAGGTCGGAATTTCGGCGGCTGGGGCGTGAGGACCATCTTTCCCTCACTCGGCATCCTCCTTCGCCAGCATGACTGCTTCGCAGAAGAAGGCGACCGCCTGCCATTAAATCGCAAAATTAAAAAATCATGTTTTTTGTGTGATTTAGACACAACCACATGATTTTTTAAGGTGTGAATTTATTCTGTGAATTTATTCTCCCTCTCTTCTCTCGTGCCGGGCCCTGATTCAAATTTTGGGCCAGAGCGAAGAAGAATGCAGCAATGTTGGCAAAGGAGACGACCGGACTTGTGAAGAAACGGACACCCTCACGCCCCAGCAGCCGCGAATCCGATTCTGACTACACGAAGCGAGAAGGTGACCCAGACTTTGACTGACTAAAAACTGTGTCCTTCAGTTGTCCTTTACCTTCTAGGATCACGGTTTTCTCTTTAGAAATTCCCCGTAGCTCTAGAAATCGATAGCACATGAAATATTTTGCAGTTTACAGAACATGCAAATAACTTACGTTTTTTTTTTTTTATTTTGTAGGAGGTAATCTCTGAAAACACTGGTCCGATTGCTAAAATTTTTTCACTGATAGAAAGCTGCTTTATTCCTGAGTGACAAAGTTTTTTTTTTAATTGATATAAACTAGTGCTTGACTGCGATCCCACCTGACGGTAAGCAGTGATGCAATAGTCGGTGAGGCGCACTAGTTTATTAAGAGCCTATTCATTCTTGCTTTAAAGACACCTAAATTATAATCAGATGGGAAAACCGTAGCAGGCAAATTGTTCCAGTCCCTCGATGTACGCGGTATAAACGACGAGGCGAAACGCTTGGTCCGGACCGTAGAAGTTTCAACAACATAATGGTGGATACTTGCCGTTCGTCGGCTTAGGATAGATTTTATCGACGCGGGCGAAGTCGCAGGCAGAAGCTAGTGATTTTATACATCGCTAATCGCCTGACAGTATGTCCCCTATCTAACATATTGTGTTGATAACCCGCCCCCGCTTCAAAGCTTCTCGAGAAGCGAGAAAACAGCACCGCGCTCACAACAGACGGGTTCCGCACACAATATTGTACCTGTTCCAACGTGTGTCCTCACCGATTGTATTAGTATACTCACAGTTAGTTACTCACAGTTTCACACAAGAGTGTAGTTTGGGTTCTGCGCAGGTTTAAATTGATTGAAGCTCAAAGAAGAATAATTGTGTAGCTTTATTAAACAGACGTTCAAAGCAGGAATATCTACGAGTATAGTATGTCTAACAAGTCAACCGACTCGGGAATTTTGTATAATATTTAATCCTTTAAAAAATATTTATATTCTGTACTTTTTATAAGGTTCTTCTGTTAGTAAACAATGATCTCTATCTCTTAATCAACCTTGATTATTGAAACCGTGTTGACTTCATCAGGTTTCATTAAATCCTAATAATTACTCAAGTCGTTTAACTTATTAGACAGACTCTACGTGTCTATAACATAATAAAATGAAAACAAATGAAATATAAAACAGAATTTACTCGAAGCAGGCAATACAATACAGCAGCAACAACAAAAAAAAGAGAGTACAGATCACACTACAGTAGTGCTGGGCGTGCCCGAATTGAAAGGGTCACCATAGCAATCGCTGAGCGTCAGATACCCAGCGCTGGTTTTCAGCTGTATAAGTGGTGATGGATTACAATAAGATCAGTCTATTTGTATTAAAAACGACTTTGGAACGAAAACGGCACCTGAAGGAACACAGGCTTGTGTTAGTCAGTTCTCTCGTTCCACCTGGAGCGGGAGAAATTATTTGACGAATTTCATCTTAAAAAGTATCAATCCTATCTAATTCTTTTAATGTTATAAATTATCGGACCACTAGACGTACGGCATTGCGCCACCGTTATATGGTAGACATTTATTGTGCGTACAACCAAGGAGTGAAATTCCCTGCCGGAGTCAGTTTTTCCTGATAGCTACAACTCAGGGGTCTTCAAGTCAAGTGAACAGGTTACTTCTAGGCAAGCGTGCTCCAACGTTGACTACATCATCGCTTACCATCAGGTTAGATGGTGGTCAAACACGAGCCTATTAATAAAAATAATAATGACTCTGTTCCCCATGCCGATGGGCTACTATTTTTTATATTTTTAAATGTGTATTTTTTTTTTTGTGAAGAAATATTTAAAAATATGATAAATATGTAAATAATAATAAATGAATGGAATAATAATAACAAAAATAGTAAGTCTGCATGGTTGAATGTTTGTTCAATATTTGATTAAATACCGCCACAATGGCTAAACGAATTTGGCTAAAGTTTCAACCCAAGACGAAGAAGCTACGAGTCACAATTTTCGTATCAATGGAAGTTTGTGATTTAAGGTGATGTGATAATGACAATAATGTCCAAGATAAACTTAGAAATTAACTACGAATTATAGTACCAATCACACTGGTAAGTACATACTTGCCCAGTTTTGAACCCGAAGAAAAACCTCAAGTATGAGTGGCTTGTCTTAACACACCGACAGACAAAAATATCGTAATATTAATTTTCCCTTCAAAATTATTGAGCTTAGTGGTGGTGGCGCGTCATGTTCGTGAACGGGCGCCGTCAATCGAGGCTGGTCTGGTTGGCAAGTAGATTATTTGAATATCTATATTTTTAAATATTTTAATTTACATTGTTCTCAATAACTAAAAGCTACAAGAAATAATGTAAACAGAGTGCCTAGAGTAACTTTGTTTTACATTAACTCGATCGACACGCTTATGTTGTTCGGCGCTCCAATTGGCCCACTCCTAGCTCTTGACCAATCAGAGAGCTAAACGCGGTCACCGTTTCTATCGCGTTAACGTAAAAACAATTCGCACTCAGCGCACTAGCGAGTGAGGTTTAGGTTTCTGTGTTTTATTTACGAGACCCTGAATGGGTAGCAACACACCTATACTAAGTTAAAGTCCACCTATCCCCTACTTCATTAACACGGCTATCCCCCAGGTATTATCTACTTATAGTGTAGCTCATTGTGCTAAGTATCGCGTGTTACATACGGGTTCCCTGCTATGTTGAGCACTTGTACGTTTTTACAGAACTCCACGAGCCATGAGGAGAAAAGTAGCGAGCTTTGTACGTCGCCCATACTGCGCAAATGTACTTTTAATTTTATTTTCACTACATTCTCGTTGTGCGGAAATATCTGGAATATATATGCTTCGTTTTTGTTTTCATTATTTTGGCACAGTCTGAAAATTTACTGTATCGCGTTATTTGGGATATTTGTCTTTTATACATATATATGCGGATTAGTAATGGCTATTTCTTTGTGGAATGAATTTATTTATAAACTTTATACAACACAAATGCTGTCTATCATTAAACGAAACTTGGTAGAGAGATTATGGCAAGCATAAAAAAAAGACGTGTGGCACTCGGGGACTGCCGCGATAAAGCTATTGCATAGCATTTTTTATCAACTTATGCAATTATAATTATTTATTTATTTTATTTATGCAGTATTTTTTTTTCTTTGTTTTTTTTTTGCTTTGATATTAATTGAAGTTACACTTCCACAATTGAATTTTGATTGATTGTTCACTCATTTGTTTTCTTATCGGTCACCACGCTCAAAAAACAAATGAGTGGGGGGTGTTAGGTTATTTTAGTTACGGAATTTCTGGATTCGGTCTCCACGCTCAAGGCCCGCGATAGAAGCTATGCAAAAGCTTAAAAAAACCGAATTAAAATAATTATACATTTTTATTGTATTCGAATTCGATTATTGAACATTTTGGGTAAAACTAGGTATTACGCCCTATTTTTTTTTTCAGAACGAAATATCTTTATCGTGTACCATTATTTGGTGTTTTGGTAAAAACTTTAGAAGTAGCTTTATCTAGTTATAAAATTAAGTAACGATAAATACTATTTTTCTTAACTACTCGGTGGGGCGTTTTGTCAAGTAGCTGTCAATTCTATTATATAAGTAGGTACTTTAGAGGTATGTAGGAGGACTTAATGAAATAAGGCATTCTCTACTAGTCAACCTTTGTGCGGTGGTGGCCGAGTAGTAATGGTCCCGACTTACGAGTTGTAGGTCGAAGGTTCAAATCAAGCCAGGCGCATTACTTTGTGTAATTTATTTCATCACCACTGCTCTCAAAACCAAACTAACGACTTTTGCCACAGCTCCTATCTTTATTACAAATTCGCTAATATTTTTCCATAATTTCTCTAAAAACCTAACTTCTGAAAAAAATAAGAAGATTCAAAAGCTAACAAAAGCTCCTGTAATTTATTTTACTTGGCATACATTCTCCCCTGCTGGGCACAGACCTCATAGAAACACCCTGTTTTAATTAATATTTTTTTTTCCTCCTGTTACATTTTTTAAGTAAGTATGTACGTACCTTTTTTTTAACTGGTAAAACGAGTTGTGGAAAAGTACACGGAAAAGGGACTGTATTTATTTTCACAGTTAATTAAATAAGGCAGTCAGAATTTAAAATAAAATAATAAGATTCTAACGTGTCCTGTACCTCTACCATGGGTTTAAAGCAATAGTATTTGTCGATACTCGATAACGACTAAGCTACGTAAATAATATATTTTGTATGGCAAATTTTGGTTCCGTAAGTGACCGCTAGAGGCGCTGTACTGGTCTTTAAGGCCAGCTGTCAAAACTTCATTTTCCTATAAAAGCAGAACTTTACACCCTGTTGCAATGATTTTGTGATGAGCCAGCTTTTTACGTTATGATCTCGCTTGTTAACAAGCAATGACCCGGTTGTATTAGTTTCGCATTCATTGAACTTTAAGCTTTTTAATGCTGCGTCTTCCAGCAGAGTTTAGCATGAGTTTATAGTTAAATGGTGCAACTCACCCTTGAGAAATCATAATTTAAAAAAACCTAATGCTTTTGGAAGATATGTCCAGCATTAGAACTTTTGTCATGCTAAATTTTCTGATTTTCAGCTTTAAAAATGTTTTCAATGTAAACAGGCTTATTTGTAAAATACTAACAACTTTGCAGGACTGTATTCCTACCATCATATACAACAAATTTAGTTCTATGACTATGACAAAGCATATTTACCAAAAAACAAATCTTCAAGATTTCGTTGTTCTATCTAACACATTTCAACTCTGTATTTTGCTATACCTACCTACATCTGTATGATGCGAAGCAAGCGCATCAAACACCCCCGCCAGCCGTTCCCCATTCCCTTCCGCTATTGTACTATCGCTAGGCTTCGTAATATTTGAGCGTTCAATTTAAATATTTTTATTTTGTATGAAAACCTGATGAACTAAAAATGATAAAGTATATGCATTTTTGTATCAAATCTAAGTATAATATTCAGCTCAGTTTACCAAGTAATAACATCGTTTCAGTTCCATGTTTGAAATAATTTTCCTGGGACCCCATTTGGGAATTGAGTAACTGATAAATGTGCTTACACAGAAAAATCCATGTTGTTTTCTTACTGTAATATTTTCCGGGCAGATCATTTAATAACATAAAATAAAGCGCACACACACGTAATCTCAAACATAATTTCCTAGTGCAACATAAAGCAATTTGGACGTAATTTAAGAAAACATTGACTGGCCTGTTGGTCTAGTGGTTAGTGACCCTGACTGCTATGCCGGAGGTCGTGGGTTCGATTCCCACCCAGGACAAATGTTTGTGTGATGAGCATAATCATTTGTTCTGTATCTGGGTGTAATTTATCTATAATATGTGTGTATTTAGTATTTAGAAATATATAAGTATGTTTATCAGTTGTCTGGTACCCATAACACAAGCTCTGCTTAGCTTGGGACTAGATGGCGTTGTGTGATAGTTGTGGAAATATTATTATTATTATTATTATTATACATTTATTTATCTCAGGACCATGAGGTCCTGGACCTTTGGAAGGCATACGAGGAGCCGAAACCAACTCGCAGAAGCCCTTTTAGCTGTTTCTAATGGAACGTAGTACCAACCGGCGATTATCCCTGTATGCGCTATGCTAGTGCATCCAAGGACAACCCCCGGTCGAAGGGAAACTATTGCAACATGTGAAAAACTAATATAAGGCTATGGTTTTTGGAGTCTTAAGTGGACTGGTTACCAGGAACTATGTTGAGACTATGGCCCCTGCCTAAACAATGTTTTTAATTTCCATCGACAAAAAGGCAAGGGGTGACTTCCACACTCAACAAATGGGCCCCCAAAATGGTCGCTAGCACGAAGTGACGTAGCAACAAGAGGGCAACATATCCTGATGTGCTTGAGGAGTGGAGAGGTATACCACGGCTATCAGGACAATCCCGGAAGTACGGTACGGTACTTACTGGACCGAGCGCATTTGCTCTTGCGAATCTCCACTCAAGCCAGCCAATAAAGGCAAGAGAGAGGTGGGAGCTCTGTTCCTCGTCAGTGTTCACTACGACCGGCCAATAAAGGCAAGCCGGAGATGAAGAACAAGAATTCTCCCGGGAGATCGGGTCCGTGGGATCGCTAATGCCCAACAGTTCGCCACAAAACTGCCCTGCGGATTGTATCTCTCTTGGTCTGGCCCCTCACCCTAGGCATGTTACGGCTAAGCAAGCGCTACCGACACAGACTTAGGGTTCATTGGAGCGCGCAAGCCCCACCACGACGTCAACGTAGAGATACGGCGATGGGGAACGTAGAGATACGGCGATGGAGTTATTATTACTATTATTATTGTGCACACAATGAACGTAATATACGTACGCTCCCACGCTTTTGGAGATGCGACGCCATCTTGATTTTTATAACTCACGGGATAGAGGTCTTTTTGGCTTTCTCTTGGGCTTTTAATGGGTGATGTGTCGTTTATGATTGTTTTTGTTTTTTTTTTCATTATTTTCAGTTTTAAGAATAATAAATTGTATGATTTATTGCATTAGAGTGAAGTCTCTTATCATCTCTATGAAACGTATGTGATTCTATAGATATTTACAGTTGCCATCACGTATCTTGAACACTTGCGCAGAAGTCAAATATTCGGTCTCTTTAGTGGTGCGAAGTGCGATGCGGGTGCGGGGAGTGTCAGATTGGCTGGCCACTGCATCGCGTCATAGACGTCACTCCTGATTCGTTCACTGCATTGCAGCATGTATCTAACAACGAAGACAATTGGCTCGCCAATGTATGGAATGAGCAAAAAGATCCCCACTCTGACGCCGAGCGTTCAAGATCCGTGATGGCAAATGTACATCCTAAAGACAGCTAGTGTTCTTTCCAGCATGTCAAAGACAAACGTAAACCGAACACCATTATAACTTAAACATATAGATCATCATCGTCTTCGTGGCCTTGTCCCATGTTTTTTGGGGTCGGCGTTTTTTTCTACCATTATATTCTATCAGCCGTCGCGCTATTATAGACTCTCTTCTTCTTTACATTACTCCTCACACACTCTTTCAATCTTTTCTTTGGTGTCCGTCTCTCTCCAGTCATCCACATGTATATTTATAACTCTTTTAGCAACATGTGTTTCATCCCTCCTCTTCGGATGATGTACCTTTCAACTTTTCAGTCACTGGCACCTCTTTCAAACATCCTCTAGTTAGTTAGTTAGCCCATTTATGTCCACACGTCTGTCTTCGGCAATTGCGGGCCAGTCCCTTTGGCAGCTGTTATCAAGCTCATCTCTCCACCTTCGTATTGGTCTGACGCGATGTCGCCTTGTGTTTAATGGGACCCAACAAGTGACCCAACCCCACTTTAGAGTAGCAGCTTTTCGGGTAGCATCTTTTAGTTTTGGTGCGCAGCTCTGTTTTCCTTACGTGGAACGCAGAGCCTAGTATACTCACTTTACTTTACTTCACTTTACTTTCACTTTAGTAAACTCACTTATTTTCTTTTCCATTCTCGTCACTTCACACATCATATCAAAACAATGTAGATATACTTCCTACATACAAGGACTACAAAATCTATCAACATTGTATATGTGCATAGCAACTCACTCAGTACTAATGTGGTTTGTATTGCCGTGATTTAGTGGAATACGCCCGAGTACGTCTGTAACAGCCTTAAGGGACCATTAGGCTCGGTTTACACTACTATAGGTACAGTTTACACTAAGTGTACCTATAGCTTTGTTCTCTTCCTTGTTCTCTAATACTTATGGTATAAATTAGCCTTCAATGTTTTCAAGAGTGAGACGAAACTGAATAACCTACCATAAAAAATTTTTCAGGAATCCAAAAAAATATCCGCCTCACCATACAAATTTATAAACTTGATTGGACAGTTTGTATGGAGAGGCCGAATTTTTTTTTCGTTTCCTGAATTTTTTTTTATGGTGTTTTGTTCAGTTTCGTCTACTGAGCAAGACCTTAAAGTTTGTGGAGGACTGTCTCTTACACCATTTATATAAAAGGAGAAACTGACTGACTGACACATCAACACACAGCCCAAACTACAGGTTCTAGGAGCGTGAAATGCACAAAGTTTCCTTTTATGATTTAAGTGAGCACTAAGAGAGGATTTTCCAAAATTTAAGCCGTAAAGGCTATATTCCACCGGGACACCATGGCGGCGCGACCAGTTGCGCCTAAATTGGTTGGCAACCAAACGGATACCAGGTGAGTAAATCTACAAAGCTGTATACATTTTGTTGGTAGCGGCGACTGGTCGCGCCGCCATGGTGTCTCGGTAAAATATAGCCCTCTAAGGGGATGAAACGGGGTCCCAAAGTTTGTACGGAGAAAAATACAACAACAACAAGCGACAAACAACTAACAACACAACAACATACTTTCAAGTGGGCGAAGCCAGGCTGACAGAAGCTAGTAAATAATAATAGAAAAGTGGAATTCACAATGGTATTTTTTTAAATGTATTTTTACAAACAAACTCAGAATTTGGTTTGGAAACATACACTGAACTATTCAAACATACTTTTCTATATGTAGGTTATACAAATATTTGGCCAGGCTCGATGCTTGTAACACTGAAAGCCGTCAAAAAACTCAGTGTTATCGTTGATAGTATTTCTCATAATATTTGTGAGCTAGGTAACTTTTTTTATTGATATAATCTACTTGTTGAGAATAACTGTATGACTACTAAATAGTTTTGATTACATATACAAAGTGAATTAGTGCAGTGGAAGTGCTACTAACTTAGTCATAAGTCTTATTTACTAATAATACACTGTATTTACTTTATATTTATGTTAGTCTAGTAGTTAGTTAGTTAGTATCTATGGGCCAAGATGCCTGAAAATAAATGATTTATTATTATTATATTATATTATATACATAATGTGTTGGAGATAAAACCTTCTTGCAAGCTTCCTAAATTATATGAGAAAATATGACACTTCTATTTGTCACTTGTCTTCACTTGTTTTTTGTAAAATATATTGTTCACACCGAAAATTATTAATAAACTAATTTGCATTGAGCATCCAGTCATTGATTTTCATCAGAATACCCATAATTCTCGCACATGGTCCTTCGAGCCGGATGAAATATAATTAAGAAGATCAGCGATTATTTTCAAGAAAAAGAATAGAGACTGACTTCCACGCTGAATGGAGGTTCATGAGTTCACTGCTGGAGAACTGGATTGATTTCAAGCAAGTTAGTTAGTGGTGTACAGTATAATTACGCTAATATCGTCACCCAACACTCAGGTAGTATATATAAGTAGTCATACTAAGGTCAGTACTATTTTATTAAATTACCAATTATATTGTGTTTGAGTAAAATCATTAGGTACTTTGTTGCATTGTGATTAGTATTTTATTCAACAGCAATGTTAAGTTTAAACTCATACTTTTAACAGTATAGTTAGCTATTTTGCTACATTATTAAACTTACATTATATTAAGCTGTAACTAATTACATAACTACTTAACAGTGGTATTAATTTTTAACAAGTATCTTGACATAATAAAAATATTTGAGTGTTAGATATTAGTACAAGTCATTGTTATAAATTATAGTTAGCAGTCAGAAAGGGCATAGACTACAGCTAGGCGTATAATTATTGAAATTATATTGTTGTTTTAATTTTTATATTCCTGTATCAATGCCAGGTTGACAACACTCGTCTCCCAGAATGTCTGAGGAAAAGGATTTAATTAAGAAGCGAGGCAGCTTCAAAGGTCGCTTGACTAGTTTCCTCAATTTTCTGGACTCATTCAAGGACAAGGAGCTATCTAGCTGTGATGTGTCCGAGTTGCAGTTGCGCATGGGCAAGATAGAGGCGTTGTATGAGCAGTATGATGAGGTACAGTTACGTCTAGAATGCATTGTTGACGACATCAACTTACAATATTCTCAGCGTTCCGAGTTTGAGTCTATTTATTATAAAACCTTATCTAGAGCCCAGAATATTCTGACTGACTACAATAAAGATAATAAATCGATGGAAAGTTGTAAAAGTACTCGTGTTAGCATAAAGCAGCCGGTTAAATTGCCAACGATTCAGTTACCAAAGTTTAGCGGATTATATTGTAATTGGCTTGAATTCCGCGACACCTTTACTAGCCTAATTCATTGTAATGATGACATAGACGCAATCAATAAGTTTCACTACTTGCGAGCATCACTTGAGGGAACAGCTGCTATAGTTATCAAATCCATTGAGTTTTCTTCAAGTAATTACTCTGTGGCATGGTCATTGTTATGTGATCGGTTTGACAACAAAAGATTACTGGTTCAGAATCATATAAGTTCATTATTTACTATTGAATCAATTACAAAAGAATCTTCTGTTGCCATTAAGAATTTGATCGATCAGTTAAATAAAGACTTGCGAGCTTTAGAGTCATTAGGGGAGCCTGTGAAACACTGGGATACACTTTTAATCTACATTGTCACACGAAAACTTGATCAAAAAACCTATCGTGAGTGGGAGGAGTGCAAAGGTAGGATAGACAAGGATGGCTTAATCACGTTTAACGCATTTATGCAATTCTTACGCAATCGAGCCGACCTCATCGAGACCCTGGAACTCCCCCGCAATCATTATTCGCAATCACCAGGTAAATCAGGTCCTAAGATCAAGTCAATGGTAGCACAATCTCCTATCAATTCTAGCACTGACTCAGCTTCTAAACCTTGTCCTAAATGTAATAACAACGATCACACATTAAATAATTGTCCACAGTTTCTCGCATTGAGTAACGATGACCGTCTCAAATCATTACCTAGTTATAAGGTATGTTTTAACTGTTTTCGTTCCGGACACTATGCTAACAAATGTAAAAAACCAGGCTGCAAACTATGCAAACGTAGGCACAACACATTAGTTCACGTACATTCTAATGGCACTGTATCGAATACACCTAGTGGTAATTCGATGAATAACTTGTCTGCTACGACTGAAACGAATAACGTAGCTTTATCCGCAAACATTGCATCTCCGTGTGGTCATACGCAACGAGATGTGTTGTTATCAACCGCTTTGATCAAATTAAGAGACCACAATGGGTGTGTGCATCTCGCTCGCGCGGTGCTCGATAGTGGTAGCACGTCTTCACTCATAACAGATAGGTTGTGCAATAAACTTAACTTAAAAACTAGCCAGGTAGATAGATCAATCCTTGGAATCAATAACGTCACTTCGCACGTAGGTAAAATATGTCGGGTTAAGGGTACGCCATTAGATGATAGCTTTGTATTCGAACTAAATTGTTTTGTTCTTCCGTTCATTACGAGTAGTGTTCCGTGTCGTCAGATAAATATTTCTGATTTCGACTTACCCTCGAATATTACTTTAGCTGATCCTACTTTTTATAACCCTGCCGATGTTGATATTTTAATCGGCGCTGATTTTTTTTGGGATTTGTTAGGATCTCAAAGACTAAAGTTAGGTACCGGGAAACCAATATTATGTGAAACCCGTCTAGGATGGATAGTTTCCGGTCCAATTACTCAGAATACTATCTCACTGCTGACGAAATGACGTAAAGTGCAATATGTCTAAAATGGTTGCCGACAGCGATGGTGACTGGGAAAACCTCAAGTCAGAATTGACAAAGTTTTGGCAATTAGAGGAGGTGAATGCGAAGTCTTCCAATTCTTATATGCCTGAAGAGAAATTGTGTGAAGACAATTTCGTTACAAATACGACACGATTGTCTGATGGTCGTTTTTGTGTTCGCATCCCCCTTAAGAAAGATCCTTCAATTTTAGGAAATTCTTTTAATAAAGCCACACATTGTTTACATTCTTTAGAGCGTAAATTAAAGGTTAAGACGAACTTTAGTAGAATGTATCATGACTTTTTGTCAGAATACGAGTTACTTGGTCATATGACAAAAATTAATAAACCTAATTTATGTTTGGGTTATTTTATTCCACATATGGGAGTTTTACGCGAGTCGAGTACCACGACCAAACTTCGTGTTGTTTTCAACGCTAGTGCTTCTACTTCGACGGGAGTGTCCTCTAATGACCTACAGATGGTTGGGCCAACCGTACAGGACGGTCTATTGTCTATACTTCTTCGCTTTAGAGTCCACAAGTATGTTTTATCTGCGGATGTGGAGAAGATGTATAGACAAATAGTCGTCCACCCGTCGGACAGATATTTACAACAGATTGTTTGGCGTGATAATGTTAGTGATCCTATTAATGTTTATCAATTAAACACCGTCACGTACGGTACGGCCAGTGCGCCATTCCTTGCGACACGATGCCTTAAACAAGTAGGACTCGACTGTAGGAACCCTAAGATATCGGAAATCATCCAACATGACTTCTATGTCGACGACTTGCTGACCGGAGGGGATGACTTAGATGAAGTAAAGTTCATTCGCACTGAAGTCACCAAAGCGCTTGCGTCGGCATGTATGCCATTGAGAAAGTGGAAGTCAAATGATTCTCAATTATTGTCGAATGCTGTCCCTGCGTCATACGATTTGAACATTGGACAAAATGAGCCAGAAAAGTTGCTTGGTCTCTGTTGGCATATCGGCACTGATGAGATAGGGTTTCCTATAGGTCTGACTAAATCTTCGACTAGGTACACAAAGCGTGACTTGTTATCCGTTATTGCGCGAATCTTTGATCCCTTAGGTCTGTTAGGTCCTATTGTTATTACTATGAAGATCTTGCTACAGAAAATGTGGTTAGATAAATTATCATGGGATCAACCATTACCTAATGAGATTTGTAAACAATGGGAGATTATTATTAAATCTTTACCTCTTTTAAATCATGTTCGCATTCCGCGACTTGTAGTCTGCAATTCATTTACGGAGTTAGAACTCCATATTTTCACAGACGCGTCTGAGTCCGCGTACGGTGCTTGCGTCTACATTCGCAGTGTTAATGCTAAGGGTGAGTACATGGCTCGCTTGTTAATGGCAAAGAGTCGAGTTGCTCCCATCAAGCCTACGACAATTCCGCGACTGGAGTTATGTGGTGCGGTAGTCGGTTCTCGTCTTCACGAGAAGGTGATGAGCTCACTTCGAGTGAAGATCAGTCGGGTTTATTGTTGGACTGATTCAACCATTGTCTTGGGATGGTTACAGATGATGCCTACCAGACTTCAGCCCTTTGTGCGCAACCGCGTTGCTGAGGTTTGGATAAGTCGGGTAACTGTACTTGGAGGCACGTCCCAACAGATCAAAATCCAGCAGACCTAATATCTCGTGGCATGGATATTAGTGATCTGCAGGAGTCAGATCTGTGGTGGAAAGGACCAGATTTTTTAAAACTAGATTCGTCTGAATGGCCTTCTCAAATTACGAGCCCAGGACTACAATCGTTACCGGAGACTCGACCTAAAATCATATTACATGTTGTAAACGATTCGAAACCTGAAGTTTTAATTGATTTTAGGCGTTATTCCAATTACACACGGCTCGTACGATCTGTTGCCTACGTATTACGATTTATTAAGTCATGTAGAAAGCATTACCCTAAAACCAAATACTTGTCACATGATGAGGTACAAGATGCACTAACTCTTGTCATTATTAAGAGTCAGATTCAGTCATTTTCTGAATACCAATTATTTTTGAACAAAAAGAGTTTACCTAAAAAGAGCGCCCTTCTAAAGTTTAATGTTTATTTAGACGATAATAATGTAATGCGAGTAGGAGGACGTCTCGATAACTCTAATTTTGCTTATAGTAAGAAACACCCTATTTTATTACAGTCCACTCATGATTTCACTAAACTATTATTTAATTTTGAGCATAAAAGGCTGATGCATGCTGGCCCACAATTATTATTAGCTTCCATTAGGGAAACTTATTGGCCAATAGGAGGTCGCAAGTTGGCGAAAGCCTGTTATCATAAGTGTGTTTTGTGTCACCGTATGAAGGGTAAGGTTGTAGCTCCCTTAATGGGTAACTTACCACGAGAACGCCTTCGTCCAGGTTATCCCTTTGAAAGCACAGGCGTTGATTACGCTGGCCCTATTATGTGTGCTAGTCGCCAGGGCCGTGGATGTAGGTTAGTAAAGGTGTATGTCGCTATTTTTATTTGTTTCACAACCAAGGCCATTCATTTGGAGCTCGTTGGTGATTTAACTAGCAATAGTTATTTACTGGCTTTGTATCGGTTTATTTCTCGGAGAGGTAAACCTGCTGATATTTTTTCCGATAACGGTACCTCATTTGTCGGTGCATACAACGACCTTTCCAAATTTTTAAAATTAAATAGTTTGTCCTTGGGTGAAAGTGCAGCAAACGACGGAATAAGGTTCCATTTTATTCCCGCCTACACCCCACATTTCGGTGGACTCTGGGAGGCGGGTGTCAAGTCAGCAAAGTATCACCTTCAGAGAGTGTTGGGAAATTGTAACTTGACTTTTGAGGAGCTGTACACCACACTAACCAAGATTGAAGCCATCTTGAACTCTCGTCCATTGACGCCGTTGTCTTCAGATCCTGCAGATTATACTCCGCTCACGCCAGGACATTTTCTTGTGGGACGGCCACTTACTTCTTTGCCGCAACCTGATTACCAGGATAGCTCTACCAATTATCTGTCTCGTTACCAGAGGATCGAGCAGCTTCGCCAGCATTTCTGGAGCAGATGGAGCAAGGAGTATGTTGCAGAATTGCAACAACGCTCCAAATGGCGTTCCTGCAAGGATGGCTTGATGCTGAACTCCTTGGTGGTGATCAAGGAAGACGATCTTCCTCCGTTGAAGTGGAGACTTGGACGGATCGTGGCTGTTCATCCAGGAACGGATGGTATCGCCCGTGTAGCTGACATTCGGACGTCTACTGGAGTCGTTCGACGGGCATTCAACCGAATCTGCCCTTTGCCTGTGTCTTCAGAATCTGGTTGAAACCATTGGTTTCAACGCCCGGGGAAATGTTGGAGATAAAACCTTCTTGCAAGCTTCCTAAATTATATGAGAAAATATGACACTTCTATTTGTCACTTGTCTTCACTTGTTTTTTGTAAAATATATTGTTCACACCGAAAATTATTAATAAACTAATTTGCATTGAGCATCCAGTCATTGATTTTCATCAGAATACCCATAATTCTCGCACATAATGTATTAATTTTCTTAAATCAACACTTTACGATTTATTATCGAGAATTAGATTATAAAATATTTCAGAAATCATCTTCTCTTTAACCTTTTTCCCAACTAGCTTGGGTTTTTTTTTTGGCGGGATAATCATCAATGACAAGCCCCGCTCTTGGGCGGAGCGGGAGATAGTGTCAGACTATTGCTGTCTAAAACTTGAAAGCTTAAACTGACTTGGTCCGGCCAGTTACCGGAAGGTCGGACAGCGAGCTACCCATTGCTCACTTTCCGCAAGCCCGCGCCTACGGTGGCTGGAAATCGGGATCGAAATCCCCGCTGTAGCCTGATGCGGTCGGCCTCCTCATTTGCGAGCATTACTGCTTCGCAGAAGTCGGCGACCGCCTGCCACTTCTCGCTCCGAACCTTGGCCTCAACAAGGGCCCCAAGCGAGAGGTCTCCGCCGCCGAGACCAGCCTGGGATCAGCTTCCTGTTTAATTGGATACGGCTGAATACCTGTGTTGTACATGGACTGCCTATCAGACATCCACAAGCCAGTTACTGGGCAACACAATACTCTTTGTATAGACTGATGGTGAGTCCTTCTGGTATCTGACTATCTGTAAGGACTGACAAAGATTTACGAAAGACAATCGGAACCGGGGAAAATATATTTTAGAATATTTTTAAAATGGCAGTATTATATTTTTTGTCCGGTAGATATCGCCGTTATCGGTAAGACACAATTGTACTCATAGATTTGAGTTTAAAAGTTTTGTTTATTATTTTGGTGTACAATAAAGTTTATTATATTTATTTATTTATTTAATACTTTATGCACACAAAAGTACAGAGGCGGACTTAATGCCTTAGGAATTTTTTGCCAGTCAACCTTTGGGTGATGCAGAGAAAAATAGTGGTAGGTGCAATAAATGAGAGAGAGAAGACGAATACAAGAAAGATATATTCTATTATATCAAGGTCCCCTATTAGTAAAGTACTCTATTTCGTTCGTAAATTATAAAGTACAAGTTTAACAATTAAAAAACAACGAGTATATACCACAGCGTGGCTAAGGAATGGAATTCCCTGCCGGAGTCTGTGTTTCCTTATAGCTATAACCTAGGGGTATTTAAGTTAAGAGTGAATAGATTGCTTCTAGGCAAGCGTGCTCCATCGTCGGCCACATCATCGCTTACCATCAGGTGAGATTGTGGTCAAACGCGAGCCTAACCATTATAAAAAAAAAAAAACAGAGTGGCAACCTTGGTTCTACATGACAATTTCCTTTTAGTGTACCAGCGGGGTTTAAAAGTTTTTCAATACACCGTAAAGTTCTAATGTGTTTGTGGTAACACCGCTATCAGACCACACAATACAAATATATAGGTGTCTCTTATCTATGTGATATTATAAAACAATTGTTCTACCATCTTTATTCCGGTTCCAATACTGAAAATTTCACAGAAGTACAACTTACTAAAAATGAAACGACAATTCGTCCCAAAGCCCTACCACGAGCTATTAACGCAATGCATTTTACGACAAAAACTGTACTGTAAGGCTAAGCGCGCACCGCGATAAAAAATCGTTGCGATTTTTTTAATGCGAAATAAACTCATTAAAAAAATTAAACGATTTATTTTCGCAATGCGCGGATTGTAGTGTATTTCTGTGGTTCACAGATTTGCGATATTTTTTCGCAACGATTTTTTATCGCGGTGCGCGCTTAGTCTAAAAGTGATGGTGCTATATAGGATGACTTCCATTCTCTTCCAATTTTTAACACGCCGGTTGTCTGTTAATCGACTTCTTAAGTCGATGCGAAAAAAAGGCTTGTCTGTCAATCGACTTCTAAAGTCGAAACGGCGGATGGCTGTTTTAAATATCATAAATGTTGGTAAAATCTATATCTATCCTGTTTATATTTGGACAGAGTGTAAGAATATAGAACGAGACAGGCATAGAACACCACATGCTAGAGATCTGTCAACAATTTAAAAAAGGTTTGTAAACAATGGAACGGCAAGTAATCAACAGTTTTTAACTGCTCGGGTTTTGGTTAATGATGGCCCGGCGCGATGTAGCCGGGCCTTGGTGCAGGCTATGGTCTGGAGCGAGAAGGAGTGACTACATCAGGCAAAGACGCTCACGCTTCAGCCACCGCCGGGATTCCGATCCCGATTTCCAGCCACCGCCTGCGCGGGCTTGTGGACGGCGAGCAAATGGGTAGCTCGCTGTTCGACTGTCCGGTAACTGTCCAGATCAAGCCCAAGTCGTCGACGGCGCGCACTGTTCCCGCGAGCCACAAGGAGTTGTCAGCAACCGTAGGGGCGAAGCCTACTAAACGGGGTGGTTTGTTAGTCAGTAACAATCTGACACTATCTCCCGCTACGCCCAAAGGCGGGGGACGTCATTTGGATGATTGTAACCCACCGAAAAAAAAACCTCCATCCCTTTAACAGTTCAATTTAGGTCGCCAAACCGCGTTGAGAACTCGTGGTAGTGTCTTCTTCCTTCATTGTCTGTTTTTCTTTGATCTCACATCAAAAGCAAGATTGACACAACTATTCCCAAGTGTGGGCCTTCAAGTAAATATTTGGCAAACAGTACAAGATTAAATGTACATATACGTGACATACAGTAATTCCGCCAAGTAGATAATGCTTTGGCAAATATTTACACAATTCGCTGAATAAATAGGCTATGATAATACTGTAAATTGGTTTGTTTGTAAAATGTTAGATTAGATTTGTTTTTGTAATGGTAGCATAAGTATTCACAGGAGATATCAGAAAACCGTGGGGGTCCACCAGGGTCGAAGTCTACCTAGCTCACTGTCCGGACCAAGCCCAAGTCGTCGACGGCGCGCACTGTTCCCGCGCGCCTCAAGGAGTTGTCAGCAACAACAGGGACCCAGCCGGGTCGAAGCCTACTGGGGCCAGGGTTATCCGAAAGGGCGCTCGAGCCCCGGTATGAAGGCTAGAAGGAACGGAGTTAGTCAGTAAGAGTCTGACACTATCTCCCGCTCCGCCCAAGAGCGGGGGATGTCAATGCATGATTTTGTCCGACCATAAAAAAAAGGGTCGAAGTCTACTGGGGCCATGTGTTGTGCGAAAGTGAAACTCGGGGCCCCGGAACGAAGGCGAAGAAGGAACAGGAGTGAGTTTTTAGTCAGTAAAAGTCTGACGAGATAGTTTGTACGCAACGCCGATTACTAACTACAGGTCATTGAACCCGCTCAGCTGACGTTTTCTTAAAGAAATTAATTTTGTACGTGCGTAAATTAATACGAGTTTTGAGAAAAAGGAACTTTATTTTTTTTTTTCTTTACAAATTGATAGTGTTTCATGTACCGGATCGACCCTCCACGGGATCGAACGGAACGATTAAAATTTAGCGGTGTATATAGAAAATGTTGATATTGCTGTCTGTAGCAGCGGTCGGTGAGACAGTTCCTTAGTCTGTAGGTATATATACCTTCTAAGTCGATTAAGTGCCTACTGTATGATTCATTTAGAAAGCTTCAGAAATCTGTATCATATCAATTCTACGACAGTCTTGACATGTTGAAAAATAACGTTTGATATTTTTGTACACATCGCTTGTATCAACATTATAAAGGTAAATAGCTTTTGGCTGCGTCTTCGACGAAAAAAATGTTCCATGTCCTTCTAGGCTTAGGCAATTAGGCATGTTGATAGTTTCAGGCCTGGGTCTTGGGCTATCAGTTGCTCTTCCCAACTGTATGGGTCAAACAACATCTTATTAAAGTCTGTCTAATAAGTTAAACGACTTGGATAATTATTAAGATTGAATTAAATCTGTTGAGGTCAACACGGGTTCAATAATCAAGGTTGATTAAGAGATAGAAATCATTGATTACTAACAGAAGAACCTTATAAGAAAAGGGTCGAATATAAGTATTTTTTAAATTATTTAATATTATACAAAATTCCCAAGTCGGTTGACTTATTAGACAGACTATACCGTACTTGTTGTCAGTTTTTGACATTATTTGAAACAGATGATATGGCAAATTGAATTTGAACAAGAATGGAACAAAATGGGCTAGCAAACATAAACACAAGAATCGCTTTCTAGTAAGTAATCTTTGACCGTTCACCCTTTGACGTTGAAAGTGGCACTAATTTTTTTACCACGGATTAACTAGATACATCACTGCATTCTGATTTAGTTCAACAAACCCCTAGCGAACGCCGTCGTTCACTTTCTCATTGTCCTTCTGTCGTGTCTCTAATTATGGTATCCAAAAGGTTACTATGGTACGAGTATCTTAGTTAAAAGTATATTCATCTCTTTCCTAAACTAAACCAAATTGAAGTTACGGCCTCCGCACTGCAAGAAAGACTCATACGAGGCGTATTAGACCTTATTCTGCACTGAGAATGTTAAGAGGTTGGTGTTTGATATCCCACTACAAAGAAACGTCGAAACGAACTGTGAGGTTTCCTAGACCTATAAATTTAACAGATTGACAATAAAAACGTGGTCACAGATTTGAGAAGTAATTCTCTCAAGAGTTTGGACGCAATAGCAAAGTAATTTATGCAAGTAGGCACTTGTTAAAAAGACAAAAATAAAGAAAGTTTCATCAAAAGAAAATGTTACTTTTCAGTGAACCAAAAGACTTTAATATTGTGACACTGACTAAAAAGGTTGAAAGGAGAAACGTGGGTACTTATTTGATGCCCAAATTGGAAAAATCTTTTTATATAACTTTAATGACCTGTGAAGAACTCTGAAAGGTCCGAAATACAAAAAGGTACAGATTTGTTTTATAATTGAAGACAATTTTTTGTTCGCTTATTTTTTTTTAAAGGTGTTTCGCCATATTGTCTCCGAAAAAATTTTTTTTTTATATATTTCAATGAAAAACGTAGCGAATTAATTAGAAATGGTCTTTATAATTTAAAAGTATCAAAAGAATATAACCAAAAAAAATTACTGGCATTGCTTTGAAGAAAATGAGGCACGAAACATAAAATTTCTCTTGTAAAAGCTGGGTTCATTTCAGTATAGTAAATTGAAGTAACTAATCAACGCTTCAACATTGTATTAATACCTAACTGATTTTTCGTAAAAATTACCTGAACATTCGCTGATTTCAGAAATTCTTTCAGCAAACATTATTTTGAATGAAAACCTAGTCTACACGCTCAACATTACTTTAATATTTTTCAACTAAAAAGGTCTAATTACGACAAATATTAGTAATGGCCACACGAAAGCCAGTCATGCGATCATTCATTAAGAAACAAAGCTTTTAAAAAGAAAATGTTCGGCCATTTTTAAAAAAAGAACGCCATATTTGGTGAGCACGACTCGATTACTGCCAGTATTAATATTTGAGGGCGGTTACGCTCTGGTTGTCAACGTCCGTCCCGTGGAACTGGGATACGGGATGTCCCAATTTTTAGGCCTATGCTAATAATAGTCCCGCCTTTTTAATATTTTGGGAGTTTTCACTGTAGTCATTGCTTGCATACGGGTTTGTGTCGTGGAATTAGAGCGCATATTTGATTTTGTTTTCTGCACAGACGGCTGCATTTGTATTCTGTTTTGTACTCGCGAATAAATATTCAAAACAACCACAGTAAAATTAAAATGACTCCAATTTCTCATATGACTGCAATTCTGCAGAAAACATATCAAACAGAATCTTTGTAGAAATCAAATCAGCATGAACGACAAGAAGACGTTTTAAAATGAAAAATATCCCTTGCAAAAATTCATATCCCGCATTTCATCCCGACATATTGTCTATGTCATTGGCAACACTAGTATGCAAACTACTTTGACATTTCGTTTTGCAGCGACTTTGTTATTTATGGTTTGTTTTCTCTTTGAAATAGCAATTGTTTTGTTTTTATTGACTTTTTGGCCTATAAATTAAATTATATTATTGCAATAAATAACGGGTTTGTGGCTGCGTTGTGTTTTTGATAACTTTTTCGTGTTCTGAAGTTGGATTAGCAATTTTAGAATAAAGAAAAGAATACATAAAGTAGATTTATGTCTCCAGTTTTTATGACTTCATATTTTATGGGATTTAATAAAGTAACTATTGCAAATAAAACAAAGTAAAGTAACTTACGATGAATTTGAATTCGTGAATCAGAATAGATACATTATTGTGCACCAAAGTAGAAACAAGACTGTCATAATCTTTATACCTATATCATCGGATAATTGCAGAGTGCTTTAGTCTATACTAATATTATATAGCTAAAGAAAAGATTTAAATTTTTGAATACAATTATTTTTGTTTGTCGGTAATATACTCAAAAACTACTGGACCGATATTAAAAATAATTATAATTTCACCAGTAAAATGCTACTTTATCTTCGTCTATCTAAAGAGGTTTTTTTTTGGATTTTTTACATTAACGCGGGCGAAACCGCTGGCAGAGGTTAGTTTACAAAATTAAAGTTGTAAAATTTTTTTTTTTGTAAGACACCTATAGATGACAAATTAAAACAATATGTTGGGTTATTTTGTATTCCTAAGGTTTCCTTACGTTTAATTAAACATTTATTTGTACCTACTTATTAAAATCAATAATAAATTCTTGGAATATCTATAGTTAAATAAGATTAAATTACAGGTTTAAATAACTTACATTACATAAAATAAAAAATAAAAGATGCTTAACTTATTTTATTTTAATACGTTGCTCCACATTAGGAATTAGGTACTCCTATATCGCTGGTGCGTTCACAAACATGTAAACTCTCATACATAAGACACCCAGGCACGAAGAAACTATCTGTAGGCATATAAAAATTGGTTCCGTGCGGGAATCGAACCTGTGACACGCAGCGCAGCAGTCAACTGCTCAACTACGCACACCGTGCCGTTCGGTGACATATATGCATTATTAAATACTAGCTTTTGCCCACGCGGCTTCGCTCCGGCTCTTCCCTACTCCATCCTACTAAACCCTACTCTGCTCTACTCTACACTATTCTACACTACTCTACCCTACTACGATTGCAACGAAAAGTGGCATTGATTTTTATATTTTTCGCGGCAATTTTTGTAGTCGCGGTTATCGTGCATCTTCAATAAAAGTTTTTTTTTTTTATTATGGTTAGGCTCGCGTATATAGATCAAGCAATAAAGCAGAGTTTAACATGTACTTAATTTTACATTCTCAACATAGAAGCCGAGTGTACAAAATAGATAGTGTACAGAAGTTAATCTACATACAAAGCGCGCTCGAGCAACACACATAGACAGTGCTCACGGACACGATATCTCGACTCAACCGCCCGGTCGCACTCGTACAGTCCGGCGCAACGCGCTGACCCTAGCTCGATCGCCTAGCGTAGGTATAAAAAGTGAAGTACATACACGAGATTGACTTTTATACCTATGTATTCGGTGACGAGTGTCAGTGTCGACAGAGGCCTAGGTAGGTATTTACTATGTCTGGCTGAAACCTTTTATTTACTATGTCTGGCTGTAAACCTTTTCAGGCTAAATGGATTGGAAAGGACTGTTGTCGTCCTTCTAAGTCAAATTGATGGATTGATCTCGGTTACACTCTCTTAACGTCCTGAATCCAAGGCGTCGGAAGCCCTCATTCCATCGATACATCTTACAGTCACTTTGAAATCCGGTATTTATTTACTTTTAGTAAAGAATACATAGTATTATAAGTTTTTATTTATTAATCATCAAATTACTTCTCCCGCAGTGGGTGGGGCGAGACTATATGTTAGATTTTTCTGACTAATCCCCACCTGTGTTCCTTCAGTTGCTCTTTGCGTTCCAAAACCACGGTGAGTCTTTTAAATATTCTCGTAGCTTTTCCAAACGCTCCTCCAGGTATGAATTAAGCCATATCCGATGAATTGCGTTAGGGTAGTTACTTCCCTACTCTCGCTTTACGTACCATCGCGTTCATTTCTGCCTGAACACTTAAAAAACAATTTCGCTTGAATTATATGGCGCGGCGCTGAACTAAATCCTTTGAAGTTTCATTTCGAGTGCAAGCAAAAATGAACTTAGCAGTGATCAGGCGGAAGTGTCTTTAATTGTACCTACAAACAACAAATGAGTAGGTATTGTATGCAGGTAACAAATAAATCTTATCCATGCAATACGAAGACAATGATATACAGATAAAAAAATATTAGTTACAATATAAAACACGCACCCTTTGGTGTGCGTAATTAAATCTTAAAAAAGAACCTATTTAAATAATAAACAAAACAAAAAGTAACATAAAGAAAACAAGTATAACAAACAAAAAAATAAAACAGAAATAAAAAACAATAACAATGAAAACAAACACAAAAAGTAAATAAAAGGAAAATATTAAAAGAGGCCTGCAGTAGATTAAATGTAAGTTAAAAATCTCTATTTAATTGTGAAGGTAAGATTATCTTTTTAATATTTTTGATTAACTCATGATCGACCTATATCTCATTTTTTTTTTAATCTAGTTAGGAAGCTACGGAGGTGTGAATAGAAAGACGGAATGATTCACACTGATGTAGACAGTTGTCCTTACTATGCGGCGCAGCCACATCTATAACTACATATACATACATAACAAATCTGTTATAAACTAGTACTTGATTGCGATCCCGCCTGATGGTAAGCAGTGATGCAATCGTTGATGGTGAGGCGCACTAGTTTATTAAGAGCCTATTCACTCTTGCCTTGAAGACACCTAAATTATAATCAGACGGGAAGTCCGCAGCAGGCAAACTGTTCCAGTCCTTCGATATACGCGGCATAAATAACGAGGCGAAACGTTTAGTCCGGACCGTAGATGTTTCAACAACGTAAGGGTGGATACTCGCCGTGCGTCGGTTTGTCCGATGGTAGAAATGAGATGGCGGAATCAAGTCATGCAATTTCTGCGCACACTCTCCAAAATGCAATCTGTAAAATACGATGATGATAAGCAATGATGTTACAATGATAGAACACGGTCGGGTACAAACCGTCTCCTTTGTCGACTGTACATTTTCGTCGAACCAAAGTAGCAGCTCTCAATAGTAAGTTGTTCCAAACTTCTCACGTGTGTCTAACTTTATCATCGTATTTCGTCAAATCCTCGGTTCCAGCTAAACTTTCTGGTCATTTCTTCTTGTTCTTGTCGTTTAATTGAGTCTCCGCGTCATGCTTGAAGAATTCATGATATAAACTTGTATGTACGGACAAACGATGTTGGAATCTCTTATGGGATTTCCTTATATCGTTCAGTAGTTTTGTTACGAATGTGGGTAGTCATAGATAAAACTTATTGGCTAAATAGACGGTGGCAACACAAAAAGATAGGTACATAAGTCAATCTCATGTATGTACTTTACTTTTTATACCAACGCTAGGCGATCACGCTAGAGTCAGCGCTATGCGCCGTCCGCCCGCCGGATGCGGAGGCCAGAGAGGCGGAGCTGTACGAGGGTTACAGAGAGGCAAAACGCACCCTCCGAGCGGAGATTAAGCGGGCCAAACTCGAGGCCCGCGACGTGTGGCTGGAGTCTCTGAGTGCGGACCCGTGGGGGCGGCCGTACAAATTGGTACGTGTACGTACGTGGAGAAACTGCGCTCCTGGGCTCCCCCGCTGAATCAAGAGTCTCCGGCCTCTACTCGTGGAGGGTGTGGTAAGCGCTCTGTTCCCTGCGCGAGGGGAACCCTCCCCCCTGCCCATGGCTCCGCCTCCGCCAGCGGTGTCTGACGCGGACCGCAATAGCGACGACGACAATGCTCCAGAGGTGACCGAGGTAGAGATGAGAGTGGCGGTGCAAAGGCTGAGTGCCAAGGTTGCCACCCCAGGACCCGATGACTTGCCTGGGAAGGCCTGGGTCCTGACCATGGAGGCTCTCGGGCCTGGACTAAGAGGGCTCTTCAGCGCATGCTTGGAGAGGGGCCAGTTCCCACTTCGCTGGAAGACGGGGAAACTGGTCCTCATCGCGCAAGACTGAAGGAGAATTGGCTAAATGCTTTTGTTTTTTTTTTATTAATGATAGGCTAGCAATTAACCACCATCTCACCTGATGGTAAGCGATAAGGTAGTCGACGATGGAGCACGTTTACCTAGATGTAACCTATTCACTCTTGACCTAAAGACCCCTAATTTGATTCCTAGTTTGATTATTATGTAATGTTTAATATAAAAATTACAGATAAATAAAAAAAAAATCGATCATCTGTTTAATATTTACATTGAAATTTTCTTTCAAGCACCGACCTATTATTTCTTTGAAATTTCATTTTATTTTAGGCTCAATTTATTGTTTCTAGTAAGCACTTTTACACAATTTTTCTTTTAATATTTGATAGCTGGCAATTTAAGCTAGACAGTTATGATGGCGTGAAAAACTGTCTGGAAAATTATAGAATATTTCCAATTTTCTCTCAAATAATAAAATCATATTTTTGTATTCGACATTGCTGATAGCATCATTTATTGAATAACATTCTTTTTTGCTTATAAGACTTGTGTAGGAGCTATTAAATTAGATTTATAACTTTTTTGGAAATCGACACTTATTGCTCACAAATATTTGTTAGCATAGCATTTTTGTTTTTTTGAAGTGAAAACTTCTTTAGCGGCGTTGAGCACTTTTTCTGTAATGGGTATAAAATCTTAAACTCGCGTCAGGATACGTGACCTGATCAAAAAAGCGTAAGACGGATGGCGAAAATGTATGCCTGGGCCTACCCTATAATACCTAGCCTATAATATATCTATATACGTTGAAATATATATATATATATCTATATATTTGAAACAGTAGGCCCAGGCATACATTTTCGCCATCCGTCTTACGCTTTTTCGATCAGGTATTATATAGATATGTATATTATATATATAATATATATATATATATATATAATATATCTATATACGTACATATATTTATATTTATATATATATATAATATATATATATATTATATACATATATATATATATTTCAACGTTAATAATCAAGTTTTCACTTCTGCCGGCACTCCCGGAGTGCAACCCGTCTTTTTTTATTGATAGGTTCACGTTTGATCACCATCTCACTTGATGTACATATAGCCGGCCTTATAATGCTCCCACTGTTGGAACTCAGGCCCTAGGAAATGGAATGGGCCGTAATCCACCACGCGGGCCCAGTGAGGGTTGGTAAATATTTGTTACAAAATGGAATGGGCCGTAATCCACCACGCGGGCCCTGCAGTGCGGGTTGGTAAATATTTGTTACAAAATGGAATGGGCCGTAATCCACCACGCGGGCCCTGCAGTGCGGGTTGGTAAATATTTGTTACAAAATGTTATTTTTTTAATTATTAAAACTTCATGCAACACACAGGCGGGCATTCTCTACCAGTCAACCAAGGGTGGTGAAGAGAAAACATGGCAGGTGCATAATAAAAGAAATTATTATTATTTATTTGTTATGTTTACGAAGTTTTATTTATTTATTTAAATTTCATGCACAGTAGTGAATACATATTTGGACTTAATGCAACAAGGCATTCTCTACAAGTCAAGATTCCAGGATAGGAGGACACGTGTGAAGCGTGTGATTGAAATTGTTGTATGATACGCGTGAACATTTGTCATTGCACTCACGGTTCTATAGCTTACAGCTTGCCTGGGCTGCAATGACTTTCATCTACTTGTATCAAAACAATATTTTAAACTTTAAATACCTACTACTCTTTGGTTATTTACAAACAGAACTTAGTCGCTTGTCATAAAATTATGTACGGTAACCAAAAAAGGCCCACTTCCCGGCGTTGGACGTAAAACGGTCACAAATAAAGATAACGGTGATTCCTTCGAGAATTTATAAATGTTTATAGTCCTCGTAATGTGTGATATTTTTGGCCTCGAGTAGGGCCTCCAGATGTGAGGAGCATTCCGGGAATTTTCTTTAGTTACGACGCTTTTACATTTGATTGGTTTTATGAAGTGGGATCTTTATAGCCGGTGATTTAACTGATATTGGGCTGAAAATCTCACGTAGAAAATACCATGCTGGTTTAAATTTGATTATCGTCATCATTTCAGCTGAAATATCTCCACTGTTGGTCATAGGCCTCCTCCAAGTATTGCCATAACGACCGGTCTGTGCATTCATCAGATTCACGCGACCCTTACCAGGTCATCAGTCCACCTTGTGAAAAGCTCAACGTTCCATTTTCCGGTACGTGGTTGCCACTCAGATCCTTTTAATTTGATCAAAAAATTAGATTTATCTACTGAAAACTATATTATCATTATACAGTTGAAGTAATTAGAAGAAATTGCAAATATCCAAGATTAAATATCTATTCTTGGATATTTATAATTTCTGGTGCAAACTTACTCTCTATCTACTTACTGTAGATTCAACTCCTTACTTGAATGTAAAAATTTGTTTTTTTTTTTTGTTGCTAAGGTTCTTGCAGAGGTACTCCGAAAATACTGGACCGATTGAGAATTTTTTTTCAAAGATTAAAATCGGAGAAAAAAGCTGTTTAATCCCTGAGTGACATATTTATGTATGCAGGCGAAGCCGCGGGCTAAAGCTAGTATTTTATTCATATCAATACTTCTTTCTTATTTTAGATTTTATTGTGTAAAAATTGTGTATATAAGAGAGAGAATGGCCCTGTTTAATGACACTTTAAAATCAATTTGTGGTGAAAATTTGGATGAAATTTGGAACACGGGAAAACCATGACTCGTATGAGAACAAAGGAGATAGATTAGATATGCTTTCATCCTGGTAGTACATACCATTAGGATAATTTCCGACCAACACGCACGCACTGCCGTTGCAAAAATAAACTTGTAATAAATTGTTAAGTATTTTTATCCCTCACCTCATCATTTCTTTCATAAATCCCAAACACTATCTTAAAACATTGCTACCCTAGCAAACTCCTAAACAGCTCAACTCCTCCTAACTAAGCAACACAAAGTGCGATTTATGACTGTACATTAAGGTCTATTTTCCCTCGATGGTTGGGTACATTTAGGTGATAAATGGGTGGGTGGTAGACGATAGATCCGTTGGTTTGTGGCGATATCAGTGATGTGTACGAGTTTATCTTTATTAGACGTTTTGATCGCTTTGGATCTAGACATTGACCCAGTTATGAAAATAAGTAGGGATATAAAAAATTAAATTAAGGTTTGGAAGTTTGTGGAACAGTGTATAAAGTTTCGCAAACTTCCGTTGAAAAACGAGGATGGTCCGACTAGACGGGTGTTACGTGTGGTCTGGGCAACTGCCCCATAGCTGATATCGGGCTATTGTATATGGGCTACATATTCTGTTATGCCTTGAGTACATGCAATAGGCTAGCTACATATAAAATTAGCTATGGTATAAACAGAGGTACTATTTAGCATAATCAGCCTTTTATTGTTCCCACTGCTGGGGCTCAGGCCTCCACTCTAGTCGAGGAAATGGGCCGTAATCCACCACGCCGGCTCATTTGGTGAATGCCACATAATATCTTCGAAATTTTGGTTTTAGGACATGTCGGTTTCCTTTACCATGTTAATAGCAGTGATGATGAAATAAATTAAACAAAGTAGTCTAGGCACTATTTAAGACGTCTTTAAATTATAAAATAAGGAAAGTACAACATCACCTGTAAACTCAAAAAAAAAATTTCTAAGCGCGCGGAGAACTCTAAAACGGCGATGCAGGATTTTGAATTTTAGTTCCTATGAAGCTTCATAGATGTCGCTACAGAGGATTTGTTCTGAAAATACAATATTTTTGTGTCTGTCTAAAAATTCAACCGACTTGGGAATTTTGTATAATATTTAATTATTTAAAAAATATTTATATTCGATACTTTTTATAAGGTTCTTCTGGTAGTAAACAATGATCAAGATCTCTTAATCAACCTTGATTATTGAACCAGCGTTGCCTACATCAGATTTTATTTTACCCTAATAATTACACAAGTCTGTTGACTTATTATACAGACTCTACTTAATACTTTGCGAAACAAAAAAGAAAGAACAAGATTTTTGTAGGCTAACTTAAAGAGTTTTGGATCATTAAATCCTCGAAGAAAAAATGTTGTAAACCCTTTGGTTACAAACATTATTTAAAGATGTAAATGAAGGCTTAGCTTCTAAGAAATTACTTAAGACTTTTCTCGGAATCTTCGCGAATGATTTAACTCTTTTAACTAAACCCTTGTTTTTGCCTAATCGCCTTACTTATAAAAATGTATTTTTTTTTTCTTAAAAATTCGTACAACAAGAACGGTCTATTAGTCCATTGTAATAATAAGACTGGACTCTTTAGACAAGGACCTATTACACTGCGCTGAATATCGCGTGCGATCCTACAATTTTTGATTCATAGAAATACATATAATATAATAATATAATATAATATAATATTCCACAACTATCACACAACGCCGTCTAGTCCCAAGCTAAGCAGAGCTTGTGTTATGGGTACTAGACAACTGATAAACATACATATTTCTAAATACATAGATACATAATTATAGATAAACTAGCTTTTGCCCGCGACTTCGTTCGCGTGGAATAGTGACTTCCGGCAGATAGTACTGAATTGATGCCGACTCTTGACCAATAGATGGCGCTGTATGTTCGGAATAAATTTTATTTATTATTTTATTTTTTATTTTATTGTTTGTAATAAAAACTATCCTATGTCCTTTCTCAAGTTCCAAACTATGTCTGTACCAAATTTCACACAAATCGGTCGAGTAGTTTAGGCGTGAAGCAAAGACAGACAGACAGACAGACAGAGTTACTTTCGCATTTATAATATTAGTTTGGATTACACCCAGACACAGAACAAATGATTATTGTTCATCACACAAACATTTATCCTGGGTGGGAATCGAACCCACGACCTTCGGCACAGCAGTCAGGGAAAGAAAGACAGTCTAGTCTATGGTTCGACGTATCGCGTAGTGTAATAAGGGTTAGACTGTCTTTCTATGAATGAAAAATAGTACGAGTCGGAATATCGCACGCGATATTCAGCGCAGTGTAATAAGTCCTATAGGTCCGATTGACGTGTTACTAAGGGCAAAACTACATTACGCACACGTGTGCTACCTACATACGCCGATTTGGGCGCGTGGGTCTCCATATATTTTATACGGCAACTAGACTTGCAGAGCTACATAAGATCCACGCCACGCCACGCGCCGCTACGTACAAATCAGGTTTGGTTTACGTGGTCTAGTGTAGTTCTTGCTTAATTAACATTTTTTTACTCCAAAAATATTTATTTATTAATTAAAATTTTAAGCACTAGTAAGAAGGTGGCGGCGGCGCGGGCTTGCGGACAGAGAGCAATTGGTCGCTGTCTGGCCGTCCGGTAACTGTCCGAACCAAGCCCAAGTCATCGACAGCGCGCGCTGTTCCCGCTCGCCTCAAGGAGTTGTCAGTAACAGCAGGGGCTCAGCCGGGTCGAAGCCTACTGGGGCCAGGGTAATCCGAAAGGGCACTCGAGCCCCGGTATGAAGGCTTGAAGGAACGGGGTGGGTTTTTTAGTCAGTAAGAGTCTGACACTATCTCCCGCTCCACCCAAGAGCCGGGGTTGTCATAAGATGATTTCTCCCATCGAAAAAAAAAAGCACTAGTAAGAAACACTGTACAAAAGCGGACTCAAAGCCTTAGGCATTTTCTATCAGTTGACCTTAGAGTGTTGCAGAAATATAACATGTAATGGAAAAGGTATATGGTTTAGACCAAGCTTTTACCTAGGATTTCGTCAGCGTAGAATTCGTTTTGTTTTTAGTTTATTTTACGCCTTAGGTATCTTAGGGGTCCATATAGGAACTGGCTTGTGACAAACGTTGTAACCACATATAATTCAGTTCAGTACTTTTGGAGATTAGCGGGAATACTGTGAGCAGAGATAGTCGGACAAAAATAAGTAATATTTAGAGGTAAGTGTTTGGTGCATCATGTGCCAAAATGAAAAGGTTGACTGGAGAGGTCATCTTCTATTCTTTCAGACGCCTAAAAACTCCTCATACTCTATGGATTTTTTTTTTATCGATTTTTTATTGCTTTATTTATTTATTTATTATATCTTTATGCACAAAAAACTGTACTTAATGCCTTAAGCATTAATTCCGCAGGGGCCTCGCAATGCACTTAAATCCCTCACTGACGTTCGGGATTAAAATCAGCAACCTTCGTTTCGTTCGGAATTCAACAAGCCGCTCTCGACTTAAATACACTGCTTTATCCCTTAGTCACATAATCTAATATTATTGTACACCAAAGTAATAAACAATTTCACAGAAACTAAAATCTAAAAAAAAAGCTACAGAAAAAAAAATATTGTACTCACCTAATCTTAAATTTTTAATAAAGAACACTTGGTATATGGTGGCACTCGTCGTCTTCCTATAACGTAACCTGAAACAAGAGGAAACAGTATTTTAATTAGGAGCTATTAATCATTACGAATATACAAATTAATCTTGGCACTCTTGTATTATAAATTATCTTCTGCCAACGGCTTTATACATGTGGACGTAGAAATTTATCCCAAGGGATCATACTGAGTAAGACACGTGAAATACATTCGCAAGAATTTGGTAGAATCATCACAGCAATAACTGGCTATATTTTGTTTTATCACAATAACATAACCAACGTTATTTTTATCTGAATATGGCAAAGCCAAGGGATGGTTATGATTTTGACAAGCTATGTATGTGTGTATGCCGTCTTCCAGAACGTCACTGTCAATGGTGACCGTTATCGTACCATGATAACGGACTATTTGTTTCCTGAAATTGAAGCCCGTCATCTTCAAAACTTTTGGTACCAACAAGACGGCGCCACTTGCCACACAGCACGTGAAACCATGGCTTTGTTGCGAGAAAAATTTGGTGAACAGTTAATTTCGCGTTTCGGACCAGTCAGTTGGCCGCCTAGATCCTGTGATATCACACCCTTAGACTTTTTTCTGTGGGGTTATGTAAAGTCCAAAGTTTATATGGATAAGCCGCGTACGATTGATCAACTGGAAGCCAATATTACTCGCGTTATTCGCCAAATACCACTGGAAATGCTCGGTCGGGTCATCGAAAACTGGAACTCCAGAATGGACCACCTTAATCGCAGTTACGGACAACATTTGAAAGAAATAATCTTTAAAAAGTAAATGTAAGGAATGGTTCTTTTGTATTATAATAAAGATTACCCGATAAATTTGTTTTATTCATATTTTTTTTAGTTTTGGAAAAAGTAACTCCAAATGTATCACCCGTTACATATTATAGATAAATTAAACCCAAACACAGAACAAATGATCATGCTCATCACACAAACATTTGTCCTGGGTGGGACTCGAACCCACGACCTCCGGCATAGCAGTCAGGGTTATTAACCACTAGACTAACAGGCCAGTCAAAAACTATCGATGAACTGTATCAGAAAGTAGGTACAAAGAATTATGCCCTATAGAATAGAATAGAATAGAAATACTTTTATTCGGTACAGACACAGCACAACGGTTAAACAACGGATGCCCTTTACCTCGTGACGTCACTGAAGATCACGCAATCCATCAGCCTCTACCTTGATTGGCTAGCTCAGAGTAGAAGGTTCGCACTACCCACTACCTTGTACGGTCTGATTACATGGGTGAAAGATTAATAGAATGATGGAGTTTATTTCGAGAATAGTGGAGAAGTAACAGCCATCTTGAATTCACAGCAAAATTACTTGTTTATAGTTTAATAGTTTTATTCACGATGATGCATAAAAGTAATAATATTGGTATAGATTTTTCTTAATTTATTTGAAGTCCAGAGAGAGTAGTGTTGGTCAAGCGCTAACGGCCTCGACTTACAAGTTGTAGGTTGCGGTTTCGAACCCAGCTAGGCGCATTAAATTGTGTAATTTATTTCATCACCACTGCTCTTAAAACGGTGAAGGGAAAATATCGTGAGGAAACCGGCATATCCTTGAAACAAAAACTCGAAGATATATGACATTCACTAACCCGTACTGGGCCTGCGTGGTGGATTACGGTTCATTCCCTCACCTAGAGAGGAGGCCTGAGTCCCAGCAGTGGGAACATGTGGCTGATTATGGTACTCGAAATAAACGATGAGGCGAAACGTAAGTACGTAGTGTAATTTCACTGTTTCGTATTATTTTGAATCTACCAAACCCATAATATTAAACAATTTTTATCTGGTATGGTTATAGATTATGGACAGGTATACCTAAGTATATTGACTGTCTGACACTGCCTCTGAATTACGCACCGATACACAGCTAACCGGCGACCTTGACCGGTATGCCTCGTTTACACCGGACTACTTGCTAGAGGTAGTTACTAGCATAAGCATGGCATAGCATAATTGGGTCTCCACACGTAATGCCAACAACCGCCAGAAATGGATAGACATCGCTTGAGATGCCGCAGCCTTGGAAGCCAACGACGGCGGCGCGCCGCAGTTCTGCTCATCAAAAGCCACGACAACTCTGACAAGAGTGCCTGACTAAGAAGAAGACTTTTTTTGTGAGTGTAGAATAGAATAGAATAGAATAAACTTTATTGTACACCAAAATAGTAACAATTTCACAGAATCTTAAACCTATGTGCACAGCAGCGGTCTTATCGCTGAAAGCGATGTCTTCCAGACAGAGACAGAGTATTACTAGTAGTAAAACAATTAATTGACCCTTGTGTCTTGATTGGAATTCTAAAAATGAAAGTAAGTGTAATATATATATATATATATATATATATATATATAATATATAATAAAATATTCCACAACTATCACACAACGCCGTCTAGTCCCAAACTAAGCAGAGCTTGTGTTATGGGTACTAGACAACTGATAAACATACTTATATATTTCTAAATACATACATTTTATTGATAAATTACACCCAGACACAGAACTATAATAAAATGCCCAGTATTGAGCAAAAAAATAAAGATCAAAATCTCAGTACAAGTATAAGTCTTATAAAAATATAATAAATACAAACAGATTTAATGTTTAAACCTCAAAATTAGATTACTTTGGCTTTCCAACGAAATTAGAGCTTTTCATAACTACACTAAACACAATTCACAAGACTTCAAACGGAATTATGGCTTAAAGTATTTCATGACATAAATTCATAAATTCTATTCAAGACAAAACCAAATTAAACAACGAATGATATTAAAATTAAAACCATCTTGAATTTTCTTTTATTACAACATCTTTTCGAAATATATAATGTTATACGCAATATCCTCCCGCATCTCATACATAAATAAGGGCTGCGAATGTTATTAAAATCTCGCTTGATCTCAAATATCGTTGAACCGAAAATAAATGCAAAAAAATAAGGCCTACTATCCATGGACGCGTAGCTTCATGGACGCGAATTCGTCATTATGCGCTTGGTGCACGCCAGCAGGCCTAGCCAAGTTACAACCGTTTCGTTTCAATTCCTTTTTTCTAACGTTATCTCAACGCTCAGTCACAAGGTCAGACCAAAGAAATTGGAGGCATGGCCAACTCGAGGCGTTCGATACGGTGAAGGTTGTAACTTGGCTAGGGGGCTGCTCACAGCTTCATGCATAACTTTGAAACTTTGTCGACGGGGCGTCAAAGTCGTGCTACCATACCGTTTGTCATACTGGTCATACGTCGGAGTGTCTTCTTCTCAGTCGGTACACTCTTGCCAGACTGGTCGTCGTCATCACTGTGAATCTCGATGAGTGATCATCTTGGTGATACAGCACCATTAATCGCGGACTGCAGCTTTCCGGGTACATTCATAAACGGAGCACTTAGTTGCGACCTAGATTTGATCTGTCCATCTCATTGGTGATCTACCACGTGGCTTGGTGCTGTCAACTTTGCCCTGCACTACGAGACGCTCGTCGGGGCGTACATCGAACGAAAGCACGTTTTTATTTTTATAAAAAATGGCGTAAACGTTTCTTCATCCGACGGCATTGCTAGAAATGATTGTAATTTGTGTGTGTGTATTATACGCCTCACCTCGTGGACAAAGTTCAGTACACCGTGCTACTCAAGCTGCTTGGCTTATTTTGAAGCGTCTATGAAGCTACGCGTCAGTGGACAGCGGGCCTAAAGTTTTACATCTGTTAGACAAACAAGAAATATTTGACTAATTCTCTGATGTTGTGTCTCAGGTGCCAGTTGTTTACCATTTCCTTAAATTGTGTATTCAAGAGATTTCTCTGTTGATATTTAACAGGAATATTTTTGTTAACTTAATCATGTTTGAGTAGGTCCGGGATTAGGGAAATTATTAAATTGTTTGTTTTGCTTCCGAGGAATATAACTAAATGTCACGCTGTCGTTTTGGAAGGCTAATTACAGATGGAATGTCGCGTATCTGCTCATGACAGTATTTGATCAGAAGGATAAATCATTTTAATTTATCGTTGAATAACACGATCTTTATAGAAATTTCCAAACATCGAAATTCTACATCTACACTAATATTAAAAAGAGGTAGTTTGTTTTTTTGTTTGTAGGAGGTAATCTTTGAAAGAACTTTTTATTTTTATGTTGGGAAAAAATCATGCATTGACATTGACCCACCCCGTTCCTTCTAGCCTTCATACCGGGGCTCGAGTGCCCTTTCAGCTAACCCTGACCCCAGTAAGCTTCGACCCGGCTGGGACCCTGCTGTTGCTGACAACTCCGTGAGGCGCGCGGGAACAGTGTGCGCCGTCGAGGACTTGGGCTTGGTCCGGACAGTTACCGGATGGCTGGACAGCGAGCTACTCAGTGCTCACTGTCCGCAAGCCCGCATCTACGGTGGCCGGAAATTGGGATCAGAATCCCGGCGGCGGCGGCGGCGGCAATAATGCCGTTGCCTGATGCGTTCGGTCTCCTCCTTTGCGAGCATTATTGCTTCGCAGAATCTCTGAAAGTACTGGTCAAACTGTGCTGGAAAGCAATCGTCGATGGTGAGGCGCACTAGTTTATTAAGAGCCTATTCACTTTAGCCTTGAAGACACCTAAATTATAGTTGGACGGGATGACCGCAGCAGGCAAATTGTTCCAGTCTTTCGATGTACGCGGTATAAACCTCTTTATAATATTAGTGTAGAAAAACCGTTCCAGTAAAGCGACAAGTTACTCGCCTAATCTAAACACAGCACAAATAGCCCAGTAGCTGCCATTGCATATTGATTTCTGTGGTAAGGATTGCGTGGTCATCGCGGTTCGTAACACCACCAATAATACATTATTCACTCGATATAGGTCGTAGTTTTTTTTTTAAGAATAATAAATAAGAGTCTATGGTTTCTCCCTTTTGTCATTGAAAGAAAGGTTAGTGGAATATGGGTGGTTGACTGGTTATAATGTCATGGGAGGATGGTATAATTGGAAAACTTTTTTCATTTGTAAGAGATTATATTGTCATCAGTGTGCTACTTTAGCGACTTGTTAGCTTCCAAGTTTTTTTACGTACTTCTAATGGTCTTCTAACAGTTTGAACAATTGAAATAATACTTTGACTGACAATTTCAGCTTAATACTTTTATCATGATTCTTTAACAAAACTTAAAGGGATTTTTTACTCACTCTATTTGTTTATCATTATGTTGCATCTACCGTGTTAAGTTTCTGCAACACCCAGGTCGACTGGCAGAAAATGTCTAAGTATTTAGATGAATATTTTTTTTATAAATAAATAAATAAAAAGCAGTAGGTACAATACCTATAAGAAATAACGGAAAGGTTTGCTTATTTTCGATATTTACAGGCTACTTTATGAATAACTTTTTATTTATGTTCTTGGATAAATACTCTATAAATAAAATGCTCAATATTTTATAATCTATGCGGACACCAGCGTTCGCTTGGGGTTTGAGTGATGAGGCAAAGTTAAAAGTTACATGAGCCGGTAATGTTCTTTGTTTTGAGGTTGGGAAAGGACAGTGGTCCATAAGGAGAGTTTTCTGACTCTAAAAAGTAGGAAAAACTTATGTTGATCGCGTGTATGAAATGTTAACATTTTATCAAGCTGAAGAGGTAACCCTTTTAGCCAGTATGGGCGCGCTCAGCGTATCCTGTACTTTGTGTTTATAACCATCGTGCTGTCTATTCCGAATGATGTTTCCTTAAAAACCCTTTATGTTTTCCACACTAATGCGGAAAAGTGCTGTCATTCGCCCTCGCTACAATTTATTATATTTATCATATCAGGATGGTCGCAAGAGTATTGAAAATTGTCGTTTGTTAAACGTGGAAAGTTCTAGTGTGTATACGGCTCCAAAACATCCTCGAATTCCACCTCGGTCGCAATGAAAAACTGTCTCCACTTGTATTAAAATGTACTATTTCTATTCTGTTCTATTTTCTTAGGAGACTATAACAAAAGTTATCACAGAAGCGTCAAGCCAACAATCTGCTTACTTTGTCAAACAGCTTCCAGACCTAGCTGTTTTAATTCCTTAACTAAAGAAATTAGCACTGTAAAAGAGCACAGTTAATTTTCTTTACTATAGAGTTGAAAGTCGGCGAGATGGAGCATCCTACGGTTTATAATGGATCCTTTTATTACGGTTGTAAGCTCTCGCTGAAAAGGTGAGAGGTATGCAATAAAACAGGTTTCAAACAGAGGTGCTTTGACTTTTATATTTTATTTTTAAGGATAATGTCAGAGCGGGTTATGTACTTTTTCATATTTTTTTAGGGTTCCGTGCTTCAAAAGAAAAAACGGAACCCTTATCTTATAGGTTCACTCTGTTATCCAACTGCTTGTCAATACCCTTTATATCGGGAATGCGTGGAGGTATCGAGTTGAAATTAAAATCATATACCTATAGGTACTCACGTCTGCGGTTCCTTGAAACTGTGAAAAATCAAACTACAACAACGACGAAGATACGGCTGTTTATATCGCAAAAAACGTATGTTTCGCGACACACAAACGAATAAAAATTCATAGAGTACTTTCCATTGACCCAGAATCCTGAAAATTGGCGTAAAGCAAGGTCTTATATAGCACAAGTAGAAGAATAAATCTAAAAACAGTAAATTTGTTATTACATCTTAAAAAAAAGATAATGTTTTTTTGCGATTTGGAAAAAACATCGAGACTTCATTTGGGAAATGAACAAATTAATTAGGTAAGTTAGTACGGAACCCTCAGAGCGCGAGTCCGACTCGTATTTGCCCAGTTTTTTTTGTTTTTCATGTATTAGAAATAAGAAAAACGATGTCCGTACCCTCACGCTTGCGGCCATCTCCTTCGCTACCATCACAACTTAACAGAAGATGGTGACTATCTACTACCGCACGATTACTTCTTCTTCTTCCTGCCCTTGTCCCATCTTTTTTGGGGTCGGCGCAACACGTTTTTTTCTTCCATTCTGTCCTGTCACTCGTCACGCTAACACTAACTCCCTTTTCTTTCATATACCGCACGATTACCTATTTACTTATTAATAAGTCAAGCTCAAAAACATGACCTTAAGCCTTATGGGCTCTTAATGACAATAACCACAGTAATGGATACCTATCTCATCATCAATCTAAAAAAACAATACAAACTCGCTTCTCACATTAAAAGCTAATTTTCCGGTGATGTGTTTCAAATGGCGTGTCTGTAAATCAATCTTCTCGTTAGGGTTCGTTTCGTAACTCCAGAAGGAAGGGTGCTAACGAGGTCCTGTTACAAAGTCTTTGCTATCTGCCTGAATGTCTTAGGGTTATTTTTAAAAGAGTTTGTGAGTCTGCTACTTTACAACCTTATCTTCTATAATATAAAAATGAATCGCAAAATGTGTTGGTAAGCGCATAACTCAACAACGCCTGGACCGATTTCGCTAATTTTTTTTTGTGTTCGTTATTGTGAGGAGAAGGTACTTATGTAAAAAAAAAATGAAAATTAGGGTAGTGTAGGGTAGAGTAAGGTAGAGTAGAGTAGGATAGGGTAGAGTAGGGTAGAGTAGAGTAGGGTAGGGTAGAGTAGGGTAGAGTAGGGTAGAGTAGGGTAGAGTAGGGTAGAGTAGGGTAGAGTAGGGTAGAGTAGGGTAGAGTAGGGTAGAGTAGGGTAGAGTAGGGAAGAGTAGGGTAGAGTAGGGTAGAGTAGGGTATAGTAGGCTGAAGTAGGGAAGAGCGAGAGCGAAGCCGCGCGGGTAAAAGCTAGTTTTTATTATAATTATGCAAAACCTGAAACATCTGTCTAGTATTCTTAAGTAAATAATCTATGTACTTTCAAAACTGTATTATGAAAAATCACAAAGTTAAACTCGTATAAATACATTTACGGTTTTTTTTTGTGGGTAGTTGTAAGAGTGACACAACAAAATTTTGCTCCAATTTTAAAAATTAAATTTATTTATTATACAGGAAAAGTTTTTAACCACTGCGTAAATTTTTTTTGGTGGCTCAGTGTAAGTAATAGAACACATTTCCATTTTTAGTTTATAACTTATTTTTTCACATTTTTCCACCTTGTCCCATTTTGAAATAAGCATAACATGGACATAATTTAATCGTAATACTATTAAATACTATGAATGAAAACGCGCTGGCCGCCGCGCCGCCCGTTGTACGAGACGGGGGTGCGGGGGGAAGGGGGCGGGGGTATGCGGCGCCGGCGGCGGCCTTTGATGTGCGGATCTGTCTGCAGTACGTCACTTGCGGAAGCGGGGTTCGGACGTTCGCTCATATTCATCCCTGCGCGCGTGTGTGCCGCGTACTCGTGTCGTCACGATGTCGAACTTTACTCACCGCGAATACTACGAAATGGTGCGAGTGTATCTACTTAGCCACGAAAATTTACGAGCAGCACGAAGAAGATATGAGAGGGAGAGCGTACCTCGTATGCGAGCCCAAGGGATCCGTAATCCTACGGTACCTAATGAAAGGACAATTCTTGCAGCAAATCAAAGGCTGCTTGATCACGGCCAGTTCAGAACCCCGAGCCATGCACTAGGGTCTGGCAGACCTCGACTGGCAAACAAAAAATAAATAACGCTTTCAATGAAGTGAAAAGTGATACTAGTGACCTAAACAAACTAAATGCAAACTTATTTTAAACGTGCACGTTTATGCCTGGAAAAAGGAGGAGGTCACTTCGAACAATACCTTAAATACTGTGATTAACGAAATGTAGAGGTAAGAAATTATAAACAATCTTAGTGTGTTAGGTTCTTTTTGATTGGACATTGTTGTAAATAGGTAGTTGATTCCAATTTTTTAAATACGCCAGAATGCAATTTTTTCAATTCAAATTTTATCATGAGTAATTATCATACATAAATGTTTTAATTTGAATGTAAAAATTATTACTTGATTTATTTTCTGCATTTTGATGGTCCTAAGCCCATGAAAGTATGAAGGAAAAATTGGAATTACCTAAACTTAAAAAGTAGCACGAAATTGCGGTCAGTAACCGCACCGCGTAGGTACTTACGTCGGCGCCGTCGCATCGAGCGATCGCACATAAGTACTTACCTACAACTCAGCTGATACAGCTTGCCGGTCGGGCGACCAGTCGACGCGTGAGTCGGTCAACCGGGCGCCAGACTGGCAAGCGACCATAAAATAAATTTCTATGTAAATAAGTCTCGTAAGCGATAACTTTATTTTTTACTATTAACACATATCAAAATAAAAAATACGTGTTTATTAAAATATATTCAAGTTTATCATGACAAAATTTGCGCACTGGTTAAAAACTTTTCCTGTATACATTTTATATAGTTTTTGATGCCGTATACTAAAAGTTCATAGTGAATACCTGCTGGTGTAGCGTTATCTTTTCACTATTTCTTTGCTACCAACCTATTCACTTCACTTCATCATAACCATGGAGTCACTGACTAGCACTCTGGCTGAACTGAAGGAGTTGTTCCACGCACGGATGTCAGTCTTTGAAGAGGAATTGCAGAGAGCCCCTCCGTCTCCGGTCACGAGTTCTAGCCTGGCTGCGGACTTTACAATGTTCCGCACGTTCATCACGCAGTCACTGAACAGTCTGCAGCGTCAGGTGGAGCTTCTTGCTCGAAGTGTCGACCAGATTGAAATGCGAGGACGGAAGAAAATCCTGCTGTTACATGGTGTTGATGAGAAGCAGAAGGAGGACACTGCCAAGGTCATTGTTGAGGTGATCTGCAGTAAACTACAGCTGGGCGACTTTACTGTTGCGGATATCAGCCGATGTCATAGAATGGGACGAGCGGTGGCCAACAAAACGCGGCCTATTTTGTTCAAGCTTCGTAGTCTTGCAGTCCGGGATAAAATATGGTTCTCCAAGACTAAACTAAAGGCTTCAGGTGTCACAATGTCCGAGTTTTTAACAAAGGCGCGGCACGATGTGTTTTTGGCAGCGAGACAAAGATGCGGCGTCTCCAAGAGCTGGACTAAGGCGGGCTACGTGTACGTCCTTGGTCCCAACGATACGCGACACCGGGTCGAGTCCCTCGCTGAACTGGAAAAGATTGCACCGATTTCCACTGAGCCTCATCCAGGTGAACCAAAATCGGTAGTACCAGGCGCTGTTCCGACTGCTGCTGCTGCGAAGACCGCAAGATTAAAACGTGTTGCTGCTTTAAAGAAATGATATTCTTCCTTGTGATGTATTGGTCCATGTCCGGGTAATATTTTATTTTGTTTTCACCTTCACGTATTATTTTTGTAGATTTTATATTTGACATTGACTTTAAATTCTACGTTTTGGAACTGTCAATGTCAACTGTCATGTCAATGTCTATTCTGTGCGTTCCTTTATAAGTAACTTGTAACTTCATTTTAAAACTTTTTGTTTCGGAATAATTTTCTTAATATTTTTTTTTTTTTTGTTATTATTATTTTATTTTATTACTATTTTTTTCTGCCCTATTATTATTATTATTTTTGTTTTTTTGTTTTTGTTACTCGGACAAGTTTTATTTAAACAATTATAGAATAGCGCAACTAGCAGGTGTAATATTAACTGTTTGAGCTTTATAATAAGTAATATTATTTTTTTTTTTTATTTATATTGTAGTTATAGGTAAATATTTATGTCTATAGATGAAAGTAGTGATAGGTAATGATAGTTTTTTTTCTGTGACAAGTGATGATGACAGTTTTGCGAGTGTTCCTTCTCTTGCAGACAGTCTTGCAGCGCAGTTTTCTGATGTACCTAAGAATTTTAATGTCTTACATATTAATGCCCAGAGCATTCCGGCCCATTTCCACGATATGCTGGCAAGTTTTGACTGTAAAAATATTCATGCTATTCTTGTCTCCGAGTCGTGGCTCAAGCCTTGTCTCCCTTCTACAAGCTACGCTCTTCCAGGTTTCGTGCTCATAAGAAATGACCGGACGGTTGGTGGTGGTGGCGGTGTTGCCATATATCTCCGTTCATATATTCCTTTCTCTGTTGTACATATGTCAGCACAACCCCCGCCATCAAATGCTGGTGAACATCTCTTTCTTGAGGTCGAACTTAATCACTCAAAATTACTACTTGGTGTTTATTACTGTCCCTCTTTACGCATTAACTTTTTTTCATCTTTCGAAAACCTCTTAGAACTTTTAATCCCTTCTTACAGTCATAGCATAATCATGGGTGATTTTAATACTTGTCTCCTGAAAAAGGATCATCGCTCTTCTTCCCTGTGTAATATTTCGGCTTCTAGCAATCTTACTATTCTTCCTCTTAGTATCGGTGATGTTCCACTTGTGACCTTTTTTTAAATATTTTTGGGAAAAATAAGGAAAGTAATCTCAAGAACTACTGGATCGAACTGAAAAATTATTTCAGTGTTAGATGGCCCTTTTATTGAGGGAGGTTATAAATTATACAACATCAGGCCAGGAAGACCTAGAGCCTGGTAGATGCGTGCGTTTCGAATGCTTCATCATGCATGCCTCAACCTGAGGCATATGACGGTATATTTATGCGTACGTCCCGAACGACACGCAAACCACCACGCACGGTGTTCCGGTAAATCCCCTCTTTGAGGCGTGGCTGGAAAGACCTCACGGTGTCCTTACCTTCCGCATGACGCAGGTACTCACCGGACATGGATCGTTCGGGAGTTTCCTGCACTCGATTCATGCGGTGACGCCCGGGTGTCGCCACTGTGCGGAACGCCCGGAGGACACGATGGAGCACACAGTCGAGGTGTGCCCTGCTTGGGCGGAGCATCGCCGTGCCCTCGTGGGGGCGATCGGCGGCGGAGACCTCTCGCGCCGGGCCTTGGTTGAGGCCATGGTCCGGAGCGAGGAGGAGTGGTCGGCGGTCGCCGACTTCTGCGAAGCAGTAATTCTCGCAAAAGAGGAGGCCGAACGCATCAGGCAACGGCGTTATCGCCGCCGCCGTCGCCGGGATTCTGATCCCGATTTTCGGCCAACGTAGACGCGGGCTTGCGGACAGTGAGCAATGGGTCAGTAGAAAATGCAAACAACACCGGAGCGCACGGCTCGTGCTATGGTGGCGTTCGCAACGATCGTATGACGCGAATGCTCACTGTGAGTACACACGTCCACACAGCCCGAGGCAAGCGAGACGAACTATTCGAGACGCACGCCTCGCGACGTCTGTTCGCGGCTTAAGAAGGAGCACATGATGACCTAGTTAGGGTCGTGGAAATCCAATGGAGGCGAGGCGCATAGAACCGGTATTGTGGCGACCGCGACACTTGGGGGAGACCCATGTACAGCTAAAGACATCTTTCGGCTGAAATGATCATGATATTATAAATGAAATTTGGCTATACGGCACCCTAATCGAAGAAATCCGACCTGCTTTTTTTGGTTATTATTTTTCTATTAAAGTGGCTTTCAAATTATACCCCACTTGACATTAGTAGGCCATGTCATTGAGCGCCTTCAATTTCAAGGAAAATTACTTATGGTGGATACTTGGAAATGTTTTGTGTGTGAATGTGAGTAGCGATTGATGTGATTGGAGCGTGTTTTTTTATTTATTTTGTCAAGGTTTATTTACTTACTGCTTACTGAGTAATATCATATACTTATTACCAGTATAAAAAATAGCTTTCACTTCTGTCTAGCCGTATTTGATAACTAACTTTCACGCAAGCGATGTCGCTAGCAGAAGCTAGTCAAAGCTATTTCAATAACCCGTACAAAAACTAGATTGTATTTTTTAGTGTCTGTAAGCAAAATATGGAAAAAGGATCAATAAGTCTGCGTCGCCTGTCTGTCCATCTGTTTGGATTGTCCCTTTGTATACAAATATGACTCGGGTTTAGCCTGCTTTTTTATTTTTATTTAAACTTTTGTATTCAATAGTGGGCTTATAGATGGTTTATATTATGCGTTCCAAATTAGAATAGATAAGTCGATAACCTCGATCTGTCAAATGTTGAGTGTACGGTTTGCAAAAAAAACTTATTTGCGTATCAAGCGCGAACCTATCAAAAAAGTGTTTATTTTTTTTTGCTTCGTAATAGACATAGGCTATATTTTATATATGCGGGCAAAGCTGAGGGTAAAAGCTATCACACTATTATTATAAAGAAGGAAAATTTGTATTTTTGTGTGTATGTTTGTAATGAATAATTTTAAAAACTACTGTGCCAATTTAATTTTTTTTACACTATTGGAAAGCTACATTTACCCTGAGTAACATAGGCTATATTTATTGCCCGTACGAAGCCGGGACATGCCACTAGTAATAAATAAAAGGTTATTGTCTTTCAAATTTTCTGCCTAAAATTTTTACTCTCAACTTTTTGATGGTAAGGGGGGCAACTGACTTTATTTTTCAAAATATCTACCTATTATTTATATTTTTACCCAAAAGCCGCTGTGAACCTTCTTTCACATGGCATTATAATCATTACAATCCTGACAGCCTTTTGTCTTTGACACAAAGGGCTTCGTTTGACGCTGAGTGCAGCGAGGTGGCGCTGGCATCGCAATTAGACAACGCTTGCCAAAGGTGTCGCCTCTTCTTTGACAAAAGACTTCGTGGAAGCACCTGCTTTTGAAGTACAAGTGCAAATGAATTTCTAATGATTTCTAGTCTTTTCTGTAGAGTAATTGACGCGAGAGATATTTAAAATCAGTTGACAAGATATCAAATGTGCAAGCTTAGTATGGTGGAGTGTTTTAGGACTCTTTGTGATGCCAAAGTAAGTGATTTTTTAATTGTATTTTTTATTTTATTTTAACGACCCGATTTGATGAATTTACTTAAGCTCTCAAATGTCGTTTGATACTGCTTAGGTTCATAGGAGAATACTCTCAAAATATCCGCCGAATACCGTAGGATTATAAGCGGTAAGTTTAATTCATGCATCATTAGGTTGCGTTTTGGATATATAATAAAATAAGGATAAGATAAGGAGACAGGCACTCAAAGGGTTAAGATGCCTATAACACAATGATTCTGTACGAATTCAATTTGCCTAAAACTGTGTGTCTTTTGTTTGTGTATGTTTTAAAGAGTAAATTCATTGAGATACTTTCTCAATAGCTCGGAACTATCTACTACTTGAAGTCCTCTCAACCTTAGTTCGGCTTTTGTTCAGAATTGTTATTAAGTTCTCTTAATGATTTGATATTTTTCATAGTATTTATTAGTTTATTATTTAAGCATTTACATATATGTATTTTATTATTATAAATAACTTATTTTATACTTTATCCGTTTGAACTATCTGTTATTTGTTTATTGTGCAAACCTACCACAGTGTTGTCTTTTGTAACCCAAAGGTTGACTGGTAGAGAATGCCTTGTTGCATTAAGTACGCCTATGTACCACTACTGTTTTTGAAGTTTAAATAAATAAATAGCTCGCTGTCCGTCCGTCCGGTAACTGTCCAGACCGAGCCCAAGTCGTCGATGGTGCGCACTGTTTCCGCGCGCCTCAAGGAGTTGTCAGCAACAGCAGGGTCGAAGCCTACTGGGGCAAGGGTTAACTCCGAAAGGCAGTTCGACCCCGGTATGAAAGGCATGAAGGAACGGGTTGGGTTTTCTAGTCAGTAAGAGTCTAACACTATCTCCTGCTCCACGTAAAGGCGGGGGATGTCATTTGTATGATTTTTTACCCACCAAAAAAGGTACTTTCTCAATAAATAAATAAACAAACTAAAGCATGAGTAATTAATTGGAAAGCTCAACAATAGAGTAGCAACTTGAGTTTCCCTGTAGACATGAGACCTTGAGTTTTCCATAGTTATTTACGATTTCCGGCTCGGCTATCTACGATGGCCCCATTTCATCTGTCCTCGAAACGTAATGTTGTTTACTAAGTAGCTTCATATATCAGACGCGGATAGGTAAGTACGGGTGGATTACTAGTTAAAATAAATAAGTATATTTCAATACTAGCTGTGCCCGCGACTTCGTTCGCGTGGACTACAGGATTTTGAATGTTTTTTTAAAGTCTCGTCAAAATCAGTCCAGCCATTTCAGAGATTAGCCGGATCAAACAGACAGACAGACGAAAATTGTTAAAAAATATATTGGTGTATTTACGGTAGGTATATATGTTCTATATGCATGTAGTAAAAAGCGGTTATTTCAATATTACAAACAGACATTCCAATTTTATTTAGTATCTATAATATAAAAATGAATGGCTAAATGTGTTGCTAAGCGCAAATCTCTAGAACAGCTGGACCGATTTCGCTAATTCTTTTTTTGTTGTGTTTGTTATTGTGAGAAGGTTCTTATCGAAAAAAAATGAAAATTAGGGTAGTGTGTGTGTGGTGGTACTTCACACGGGCGAAGCAGCAGGGGTACAGCTAGTGTATGTATAGATGTTAACCAACCATACATAACCTAGTTAGTAATGTGCCCCACTTGCAAAACTAAGATACGCAATTAGATGCTGGTCTGGATATTTAACAATTATGGCGGCGATGTAACGTAAGTTTAACTTGCGTTATGTAATTTTAAATGCGTGTTTTAGTTTTCCAAGTGGAGTGCGTTACCGACACATTCGGGGCTGACGGGGCCAAGGATTTATTTCTGAAAGGACGATTCGGCCCTGGTAAGAAAGGCAACGAAGGACTGTTCCTTCGTTGCCTGTTGCCTGAGTGGGTTTTTAGTCAGTAAAAGTCTGACACTACCTCCCGCTCCGCCTAAGCGCGGAGGATGTCATTGGATGATCTTCCCACCAAAAAAAAAACGGAACAGACCAAGGTGAAGGTAGAGAGATGAGTTTAACTCTTACTGAAGGGTCTGGTCTGTATTTACATAAAAAGCTTGCCAGAACAAAAGAGAGGTAGAGGCCACCCGCCATCGACCTGGTGGTCAAACATCGAAAGAGACCTTAACCTTACCTTTTTGTTTATGTTGTTCTCTGTTATGGCCGGCGTCAAAATCACAGAGCATCTAAACAGACAATCAAAATGCCACAGATAAAATAACTGTTTATATGCTCTGTGCAGGTTACAAGGGCAATAGTGTTATGCCCGTTACACACATGGCCTGATAGGGATACTGGCTGTTATATTTTTTTATAATATTGCGTTATTTTGTGCGTGTATTTAGGCGGAATACACTTGTTTTCTTTCTTTCTTCTTTTTTTCTTTCTTAAGAAGCCCTTAAGAGACCTTGAGAGACCTTAAGAGCGCGTTCCATCGTCAACCGCATCGTCGCTTTCCATCAGGAGAGATAGCGGTCAAGCGCGAACCCATCAACAATAAAAGAAAGCCCAACTAATCCAGGACAGATCAACCTGGCGCCGTAGAGTGAGGAGACCCGACCTCAGATAACGGGAACAGGGATGGAAGAAGAAGATAAAAAAAATATAATAAAAATAAAAATAAGAAATAAAATAATTACTTTATTTCAGACCGTGGTCCATATTATGTTAGTAATCAAACACCTTACAAACTATGTTAGTAAAAGATACAAAAAAAAAAGACGTGTGGCACTCGGGGACTGCCGCGGTAAAGCTATTGCATAGCATTTTTATCAACTTATGCAATTATATATATTTTTTTTTCCTTTGTTTTTTTTTTCTTTGATATTAATTGAAGTTACACTTTCACACATTGAATTGAATTTTGATTGATTGTTCACTCATTTGTTTTCTTATCAGTCACCACGTTCAAAAAACAAATGAGTGGGAGGTGTTAGGTTATTTTCGTTACGGAATTTCTGGATTCGGTCTCCACGCTCAAGGCCCGCGATAGAAGCTATGCAATAGCTTAAAAAAAAAAACAGAGAGCTTAATTTAGATACCTATTGCGTACACCTGATACACCGGGTACATGTACGTGTACATGCACCCAGTGCACCAAATTGGCGCAACACGGCTTATCACTAATTACCGTCAGAAAATTAAAGTATCCTTGTACATTCTACCATTTTGGCATGTAAATATTGATACAAGTTCATCAGCAAACATATTAACATTGATACACAATTAAAATTTATCAGCTAAAATATCCGACACAGAGTAGTAACATTTGTTTAATAGAATTGCAGTTAGTTTCATTTTGTAAATCTGATCTGGATAATTTCAAGTAATCTTCCTACTGAGCAAAATATCGTATCGCGCCCAATCATTCCGTATCTGCAATATCAATAAGTTCAAATATCGAAAAAATTGCCCGTCATTTTCCTGTAGACTTCACACTTTTAAGCGATAACCTTTTTCAACATGGTATCTGATCTTCGTCCATTAAAAAAGGATTCTTAAATGTAATCATACAAGTTGGAATTTCCAATGACATAATACTATAAGGGCAGGTGAACGATATATATTTTGTGATTGCGATATTTTTTGGGAAAACGGGCTTCGGCCATTAGGATAATATGGAAAACGGTTCAATATAATATAAACCAAATCAGAATGTCTGTTCATTACATTATTTTTCCTTTTTTCCTGTTTCGTATATGAAGACGTATCATCGGCTACGTTTTTATGTACTTTAGCTTCATATTACTTTTTTTTTCATGTTTATCATCAGTTACGTACGATCATATAAAATCTACGTGATCACATTTAGCTATGGAGCTAAACGCTACCGTAAATGGCCAAATTATAAAATCTGGTTATTTTAATCGACATTATTTTTTGTTTACAAACCTGAATATAGTTTGTTCAGAATCAGTAACTGAATGTATTCCAATAGTTTTTACATCATTTTATACATCATAACTTTTTAATTAGAACACATACTTAAAGGGCTTATTAGAAAAGCCCTTGTTATTTTATGAGCAAAATCTCACAGCAAAGTTATTAGCGTTGGTTTATGTCCCAAAATGTCACTCAATTTATAGAAATATTGTGCAGGCTATTGATTAATGAATGAATATAACATATTATGTTATTAGTACCCCTAGCCAAGTTGACTATCTCCAATCGTTAACGCTATTACAAAACTTCAAATGTACGAGAATGACGTCATCTCAACGCTCAGTCACGTGGTCAGAACAAAATAATCAGGGACGTGGCCAACTCGAGGCGACGTAAGAGAAACGGTTGTAACTTGGCTAGGGGGGTAGGATAGAATTAGATTTTAGGATCGTACTTCTGTCAGGACTGCAGTTTTGTTCGAAAGAGTCACTACAGCCTTGAAACATAAAGGGGAACTGAAGAAACACGGCTGGGTTTTAGTCATTAAAAATATGACACTCTCTTGCTCCCACCTAACAACAATAAATCAACGTGCTCTTCAAAGAGATGTCAGCAAACCGTAGAGGTCCAGCAGGGCTGATGCCCGCTAGCTAGGACCGCGGGGTATTTCTGAAATCCGTAGTCCTACAACGCAAAAGGCAACTGAAAAACACAGGTGTAGTTTTAGTCAGTAAAAGTCTGACGCGCCCTCCAGCACCACCCAGAGCTGATTCAATGGATGATTTCCACCCTTAAAAAAACATAACAACAACAAAAACAGTTCATATTTCTTCCCAGCTTATGGACACAATAATTCATGCCAAACTAACGGGCTGAATAGGTCCAGACTTTCATTTGTTAAGTTAATATTCTTCATATCTGTGTATAGTAATATAATGTGGATTATACATGTTCCTTCATCCATTTTCTATAACACAACAATGCTTCTACTTTCATATTGGCTTCTTATCAACATGACCGTATTTCTATAGGATCTCACTGACAAGAAACCAATATTAATTCACCATAATAATATAAATCAGAAATCCCGGAATATAAAAGAAACCCAAGATATATTCTTACAATTTAATATCTTAGGATGAAATTATCCTTGTTGCCTTTAGATATTTTTGTGTGTAAGAAATACTCGTCTATTTTGTGTAAGAAAACGAAATGTAAGTAACATGTTTTAATAAATTCTAAGGTAAATATTATCTTGTGGGTTTACATCTTTTCAATGGGGCACCGGAAGGTTGCGAGCATCTTTTGAGAACGTCGTGTTTTTTCTCTTTGTACGTTTTGTGAATGTTTTGCCCGTGAGTTAGCTAATGATTTATTTTCAAACGACTTCTTTATTTGGTGTATTTTTATATGCTTGTTGCCTCCGCCATTTATGAGACGATTTGGAAAATTCTTTCTTATTTGAAGGGAAATTTTTGATTATTTTTATCGAAATCTTTTTTTTTTTTTTTTTATTGTTGATAGGTTCGCACTTGACCGCTATCTCACCTGATGGAAAGCGACGATGCGGTCGACGATGGCACGCGCTTACCTAAAAGAAACCTATTCACTCTCGACTTAAAGATTCATCTAGTTCTGATGATGGAATATATGAGAATTTTGTAGGCTTTAACATAATTGCCTATATAAGGCAATTTTGTTAAAGCAGAAAGCTGCTTTTTTTACTATTATCTGTATGTATTATACACCTAGACCTTCATCATGAATCATCATGTGTTTACGGCGTTCATAAGAACAGACAGACGTGGTGGAGAGTTTTGTTTCACAATATGTAAGAATTTATTAAATATTAAGCAGCACTAAAGTGCATAGAAAATAATTATAAACGTTTTGAGTTGATTGATGTTATATCGTATAAACATGCAATATAATATTAATCAACTCTGTTGTTGTTGTGTTGTTTTTGTTAATTTTATAGTTAATGTATTATTATTTGGTTATTTCTTTGAATATATATGTATGTATAGCTGGTAATAACATCGCTTTGGCGTTAGCTGTAATGGTGTTATTTACAATTTTTTTTTTTAATTAAATAAATAAATTAAATAAAAGAAAGTAACTAAGAGAATTTAACAAAAAAAAAAAAAAAACAAAAACAAAAATGAACAATAAAAAAAATGGTTTTGGTTTTTGAATGACATTTAAATGAAAAATTTCTCTTCCTAAATTACTAAAGATTTGATTTACGGATTTCAATCCAAGGTAAGAAGCTTAAATATTCCACGAAGATAAAACTTAGAAATTAATCCCTAAATGAAAAGGGAGTAGCGATACCCTGAGAATTAACTAAGCAATTAATCACATCGATATGCTTGCGTCTATTTCTATCGCTTGCTGAGCCGGCGAGGGAGAAATGTCAAATGATACCGATTCCGGTCGGGGGCGCAATTAGTGGGTAGGGCGAATGAGCAGCGAGAAATGTTACATGTTACATTAGTTGCTATGAAATGTGGGTGCATTTGTGAATTTATTCTGTTATAATACCAAAAACTACTTTTTTTTTTAATAATATTTATTTTCCATTCCAAACGATTACCAACAACTTAAACTTGGTACAATCAGCTCAGTCCTAAGCTGATTGTACCAAATTTTAGTTGTTGGTAATCGTAACTAACCTAAACCTAATCGAAATGAAAAAATTAAATTATATATACCCTAAACTAATACCAGTGGTATTAGTAGTTGGTATTAAAATGGACTTGACTATTGATTGATGATTGATTTATTGGACATTTGTGGTGTCTAGAATTTTTTTAAGGTGGGAAATCATCCAATGCCTTCTCGTGCTCTTGGGCGGTCAAACTTTTACTGTAGAAAACTTCACTTTGCCTAGCGTTCCAGGGATGCTAGAAAAGGAGGAGGCCGACCGCATCAGACAACGGCGCTCACAGCGCCGCTGCCACCAGGATTCCTGGCCACGGTAGGCGCGGGTTTGCGGACAGTGAGCAATGGGTAGCTCGCTGTACGACCGTCCGATAACTGTCCGGACCGACTCCAAGTCGTCGAAACCGCGCACTGTTTAGGCAATTTAGCTTCACTTTTCTTGGACTGGCCGACATTTAACTATTCAAAAGTGCCTACAAATGGTCTATTTGAAATAAATGCTTTGACTTTGACTTAGCCCTGGAACGCAAAAAGCAACTGAAGGAGCAGAGTGGGTTTTAGTCAATAAAAGTCTGACATTTCCTCCAAAACAAATCACGTTTTTTGTATGGGAGCCCACTTAAATATTTATTTTATTCTGTTTTAATGTATATTGTTATAGTGACAACAGAAATACAACATCTGTGAAAAAGGGGATAGTCCAGCCTCTATGGTGTTCCAGGCCAAAAATAAAACTATTGTTTTTTCCATAAAGTTACTTTTTATTTACCATTTGTTGTTTATGTGTGGTGTGTGTGTGTGTGTGTGAGTGGCGCTCATTTGGAACTAAGGGCATACATATTTTTTTATGGCAAAATTAATGAACAAAGTATTTTTTCTCTAGTCAATAGTCCGCTCATGGCCTCAAATGGGCAATCTCCTTTCAACTGTCTAGCTTTCACGGTTCATGATATACAACCTGGTGGCAGACGGATAGACAGACGGACAGACAGCGGAGTCTTAGTAATAGAGGCCCGTTTTGTTCCTTGGTTAAGGAACCATAAAAAAGAACTCAACAAAACCGCACATTAATCACTAACTTTGTAAGAAAACTCTCAATTAATATCGAGTACCAATGGAAAGTTAAAATGTATTTCTTTAAGTTCTTTTTAATATTGTAAAAGTTTTAATAAAGTAGGTCGAACCGATGTCAGTGAAGTACGACGAAATGCTTGTAATCCTTTAAAGCTAAGAGAACTGGGAACGAATAACAAAGCGCTGTTGAATATAATGAACTAGCTTTGGCTCACGGCTTCTCTCGCGTACATAAAATTTCACTCAAGAATAAAACGAAACTAGTAAAAAAATTTTAGCAAACAGACCAGTACTTTCAGAGATGCCTACAAACAAAAAAACCAGCTTTACCTCTTTATAGTTGTACCGTACGTGACGATATCCGTTCCCTCACGCATCCAGCCGTCTCCTTTACTAGCATTACTGCTTCGCAGAAGGAGACGACCGCCTGCCATTCTCCCTCACTCCAGACCACATCCTGAACCAGGGCCCGGCGCGAAAAATGTCTTCGCCGCTGATCGGCTTCAGAAGGACAACGGTGGTGCTCCATCTAAACGGTCCTTTAAAGAGCCTTGACGCTTGTTAAAACGACACCCAGTAACATTCAATGCATACATGTCAAGTTTCGGACCGACTACGTGGCCACATATAATTCAACTGAAGTCATTACAACCCCCGTATAAAAATCGCAGCGCTTTCAGACCAGAAATGTCACGCTAATGACGGAAAAACGACCTCTAATAAAACATTTTACGGAATCAACGCTAAAAATGTGCATAAACTCCGGTTTTAATTCAATTAAGCTAATTGAATCTCTGGTCGTCTGCCTTCCTGAGTGATGCTGTTTTTGAGCTAATTGCTCACATTATCATTAGGGTTTTAACTTTAATTTGAAGTGGTTGGTTATAATAATATGTGGATATTCTTTTCTCTATCTTCGTTGCCTTTCATAACGGGGCTGAGTCGCCCTTTCGGAAACAAACCCTGGCCCCAATAGGCTTCGACCCTAATACGGATGGTGCGGGGATACCACATGGTTTCCCGCGAAGCAGCGAGCCTTCTTGCTGGCCTGCCACCACGGGATCTAAAGGCTACAGTCCTTGCACACATGCACGATTTGCGCGTGGAGATGCAAAGCCCGCCGGGGCGAAAGTCCGCTACCGCAACAGTTCGTGGCATGGCGAACAGAGCTCCGGCGAGATCATATGGTGAAATATAATATAATGTAATATAATATTCCACAACTATCACACAACGCCGTCTAGTCCCAAGCTAAGCAGAGCTTGTGTTATGGGTACCAGACAACTGATAAACATACTTATATATGTAATGAAATGACCTCCTTGGAAATCACATTTCATTTCATTTCATTTCATTTTTAAGCTGTGGATAAGCGGCCGCCTCCTTCTGCGAAGCAGTAATGCTAGCAAAAGAGGAGGCCGCACGCGTGAGGCAACGGCCCTCACGCCCCAGCCGTCACCGGGATTCTGAACCCGATTACCGGCCACCGCAGACGCGGGCTTGCAAACGGCCGTCCGGTACCCGTCCAGACCAAGCCCAAGGCGTCGACGGCACGTATTGTTTTACGCGCGCCTCATAAAATTGTCAGCAAACCGTAGGGGCCCAGCTGGGTCAAAGCCTACTGGGGCCAAGGATCTGCTTCTGAAAGAAAGCTCTGGCCCCGGTACGAAAGGCAACGAAGGAACAGGAGTGGGTTTTTAGTTATTAAAAGTCTGACACTATTTCCCGCTTCGCCTAAGGGTGCGGAGATGTCATTTGATGATTTTCCCTCCAATAAAAACCACTAAACCAACAAGCTGATCATTTTCTGTTTAACTTACAAAATAAACATAACAAGGATTCAGATTAACGCCTTGTTTAACTAACTGTCGAATATTCTTCAAAACTTCATGATTAATGTGATTTATTCAAGAGTTCTTGATAGCTGCTTCAGAACCAGTTCCTGGTAATATGTTTATTTTGTTTCAAATTGATGGCTTCCAAGAATTGTTCCGTAAGTTACCGTTTTGTTGGAAATTTTGAGTAGCTTGATTGAAGAGGATTTCTACACAAAATAGATAGCTACAGAAGTCAATCTCCTGTATGTACTTCACTTTTTATACCTACGCTAGTCGATCACACTAGGGTCAGCGCGTAGCGCCGAACTGTACGAGTGCGACCGAGCGATTGAGCCGAGATATTGTGTCCGTGAGCGGTGTCTATGTGTGCGTTGCTCGAGCGCGCTTTGTCGGTAAGTCCCCTCTTTGAGGCGTGGCTGGAAAGGCCTCACGGCGTCCTTACCTTCCGCATGACGCAGGTCCTCACCGGACATGGTTCGTTCGGGAGTTTCCTACACCGGATTCATGCGGAAGTGACGCCCGGGTGTCGCCACTGTGCGGAACGCCCGGAGGACACGGTGGAGCACACAGTCGAGGTGTGCCCTGCTTGGGCGGAGCATCGCCGTGCCCTCGTGGGGGCGATCGGCGGCGGAGACCTCTCGCGCCGGGCCTTGGTTGAGGCCATGGTCCGGAGCGAGGAGGAGTGGCAGGCGGTCGCCGACTTTTGCGAAGCAGTAATGCTTGCAAAGGAGGAGGCCGAACGCATCAGGCAACGGCGTTATCGCCGCCGCCGTCGCCGGGATTCTGATCCCGATTTCCGGCCAACGTAGACGCGGGCTTGCGGACAGTGAGCAATGGGTAGCTCGCTGTCCGGCCGTCCGGTAACCGTCCGGACCAAGCCCAAGTCGTCGACGGCGCGCACTGTTCCCGCGCGCCTCAAGGAGTTGTCAGCAACAGCAGGGACCCAGCCGGGTCGAAGCCTACTGGGGCCAGGGTTATCCGAAAGGGCGCTCGAGCCCCGGTATGAAGGCTAGAAGGAACGGGGTGGGTCTTTTAGTCAGTAAGAGTCTGACACTATCTCCCGCTCCGCCCAAGGGCGGGGGATGTCAATGCATGATTTTTCCCACCATAAAAAAAAAAAAAAAAAAAAGCTCGCTTTGTATGTAGATTGACTTCTGTATCTATTTATTTTGTGGTAGCAGTTCCAGGTAACATGTTAATGCTGTTTCAAATTGATGACTTCCAAGAATTGTTCCGTTAGTTACCGCTTTGTTGCATGATTTGAGTAGGTTGATTGGAGAGGGTTTCTCATTGTAATTGGTTGGTGGTGATCGGAGTGTTGGTACTACCACTAAAAAGATAGGTACATAAGTCAATCTCATGCATGTACTTCACTTTTTATACCTACGCTAGGCGATCACGCTAGGGTCAGCGCGTAGCGCCGAACTGTACGAGTGCAACCGAGCGATTGAGCCGAGATATCGTGTCCGTGAGCGGTGTCTATGTGTGCGTTGCTCGAGCACGCTTTGTATAATCTACATACAAAGCGCGCTCGACTTCTGACGCCGGGACTTCTGTACCTATCTATTTTTTGGTAGCAGTTCCAGGTAATATGTTAATGTTGTTTGAAATTGATGGCTTTCAGGAATTGTTTAATAAGTTACCGTTTTGTTGAATATTATATGTAGCTTGATTGAAGAGGATTTTTCTTTATAGTTTGTGGTGATTGGAGGGTTGGTATTGGTACTAGTGAGAGTTTAATAAGCTGTACCTAATTGTTTATGTCTGGATGGTCTGGCGTTAGAGCACGTGACTAACTGTAATTTCTGTACTTTACCAATCTAGGTACGTAACTTTATGTATTGTTTTTACCTCAGTCGGCAAAACCGAAAAAAACGAACGAAGGCAAAGAAGGAACAGGCGTGGGTTTTAATCAGTAAAAGTTTAACAAGCCCTCCCGCTCCGCTCAAGGGTGGGAGAATTCATTGGATAATTTCCCACTTAACGAAATTCGGTTAAATCGGAACACTTATAAACGAACATTACACGGTCATGCAAGCGTCAATCAATTCCGCCGGGATTCTGATCCCGATTTCCGGCAACCGTAGGCGCGGGCTTGCGGACAGTAAGCAATGTGTAGCTCGCTATCCGGCCGTCCAGTAACTGTCCGGATCAAGCCTAAGTTGGCGACGGCGCGCACTGTTCCCGCGCGCCTCAAGGAGTTGTCAGCAACAGCAGGGACCCAGCTGGGTCGAAGCCTACTTAGGCCAGGGTTATCCGAAAGGGTGCTCGAGCCCCGGTATGAAGGCTAAAAGGAACGGGGTGGGTCTTTTAGTCAGTAAGAGTCTGACACTATCTCCCGCTCCGCCCAAGAGCGGGGGTTGTCATTGGATGATTTTTTCCCACCGTAAAAAAAAGCGTCAATCAATTCCATCAATCATGAATGGTGCTGAATGATGATTTTCGTCAATCAATACTAAAAACCGTCATGTAACGCATTAGAAGGTAGGTTTTTCGTCAATCAAGGTTTTGACTGTGGCAAAACTAATAGCAAAACTTACCGTGTAATGTTCGCCATAGGGGCACTTTCTTGTCCATTTGTCCGTCTGTCAAAGCTTAAATTGAAGCCTCGAGTGCTACAAGTGAAAAAATTAAACTTGTTAGTCAAAGACAAGGCCGGTTGATGCTTTGTTTACAGTCCCCCCACACGGGCCACAAATAAACGTTAGAAGCGGCCACAAAAAAAAAACCTAGAAGCGGCCGCAAAAATCAGCTGAAGCGCGCGACACGTTGTGTCCGTAGAAGCTTGAAGCCGCTTCAAGCGTTTCTTTTTGTAGCGGCGGCACTACCACACACGGGCCACAAAAAAATGCCGCCTCAAAAAGAAGCGGCTTTTTTGTGTGCGAAGACTCTTAGGTATCAAATATTTTTTATATTACCATAAGGTAGTAATACAAATAGACTCTTCAATGTTACTAATATGTTTATATGCAAAAATTAGATAATCAAGGATGTACTTAAATCTTTTGACATCTGTGTATCATAAACACAAACGTTAGCTTTCTCGAATATTTTTTTTTTACATAAAACATAGTCTAAAAAGAGCCTACGTAAAAACCTATTACGTTATGGGATCATTAATCTCAATTACTAATTTCTTTATCGCGTGATTTTTTTGTAGTATTATAGAGAACGTCTACGTCTAGATATATATAACATGACAATTTATATTAATTATTTTGTGTATGTAAGGTGTATACAGAATGACTATTTGTATTAATTATTTTGTGTACCCATGAAATAACGTGAACGAAGAAATAGCGGAACGTGTAAGATTAAGCCATACCGCGCACTGCCTGGTGACTTTGTTACCGTGACTTTTGTCCGTGACTCTCTTAATAAACTAGTACGCCTCACCATCAAAGATTGCATCGCTACTTACCATCAGGTGGGATCGCAGTCAAGCATTAGTTTATCTCAATTGAAAAAAAAAAACTCAGCGTGCTTATGAGCCCAACATATAGTGCGCGCACTTGAAGAAAGACGTGAAAGTTACAAAAAAAACCGGCCAAGTGCGAGTCGGACTTGCCCATGGAGGGTTCCGTAGCAGCAAGTAACATAATATAAAAGTTCTTGTAGTTCGTTGTAACTTTGATCGATGTTTTAATAATAGTGTATTTTTTTAGATTTATGACGTATTAAAAAAAAACTACTTACTAGATCTCGTTTAAACTAATTTTCATTGGTAGTTTACATGGTAATGTACATCATATATTTTTTTTAGTTTTATCATTCTCTTATTTTAGAAGTTACAGGGAGGGGGACACACATTTTACCACTTTGGAAGTGTCTATTGCGTAAACTATTCAATTTAGAAAAAAAATTACAAACCTCATTAACATTATTGAAGACCTATCTATAGATACCCCACCCGTATGGGTTTGATGAAAAATTTTTTTGAGTTTCAGTTCTAAATATGGGGACCCCAAAAACTAATTGCTTTTTTTCTATTTTTGTGTGAAAATCTTAAAGCGGTTCACAGAATACATCTACTTACTAAGTTTCAACAGTATAGCTCTTATAGTTTCTGAAAAAAGTGGCTGTGACATACGGACGGATAGACAGACAGACAGACAGACATGACGAATCTGTAAGGGTTCCGTTTTTTGCCATTTGGCTACGGAACCCTAAATATGGGAAGAAAAATTATTGTGACTGTGACAAAAGTCACCAGTGCGCGCTATGTCTAATGCTCTGGCTTTCAGAGGAGCAAGTCCGAATGAATTTCCATAAGAAAAAGAAAAACCGTGAGGAACATATTTTTTCGAGCTTGAAATACGTGTCCGATTTTTACTCATTTAAGTCCACTTGTGTTTTTAAGTTGCCCTTTGCGTTCCAAGGTAACTCTCACTAGCAGGCATCGGCCCTACTCCATTGTCCTTCGCAAGCCTGCGCCTACGCTGGCTGGTAATCACCCTGCTTTTCCCAACGCGTCTCCTGTGGCAGTGGCAGGAGCGTGAGGACAACCGTTCCTTCATGAATGTGGCCATCTCCTTCGCTCACATTATTGCTTCTCAACAGAAGACAACCTCATTTATTTTATTTTAATTAATTAAAATGGCTAGAGCAAATTACAGTAACAAAAAATAAAAACAGATATTAAACTAATAAACAACATGTACATCGATCCCTGTCACAGTACTTCTGGCATGCTAATAAAATCATCTTCCATTCATTCATAAAAGATCATGTGTTGGGTAAAAATCCAAGAGATCATTAAGTGTAGCCAAAGTGCGGAGTATTAGAGTTATTCTCTCTCAAAAAGTTAAGTTAAGACAACCGTCACGCCTTATATCTGTCGGTTTTCTAGCTAGGGGAGCGTGCGTCAAAATTGCATTATCTAATTCCGATAAAGCCCGTTTCATCATCTGTCTACCAAACGTAAGGTGATGCGCCACTAGTACCTGGTAGACATTCCATCCCTACGCATAAAACATTTTAGTTACACCTTCATTGTCTATGGAGTGGAATTCCCTGCTGGATTGGATGTCTGTGTTTCTTTATAGGTAATCTGGGAGCCTTTAAGACAAGAGTGAATATATTAAGTACATGGTAAACATTTCATCCATATGCACAAAATATTTTGGTTCCACCTTCATTGTGTGTACAATTAAGGAGTGGAATTCCTTGCCGGAGTCTGTGTTTCTTTATAGGTAATGATTACTTCGAGATAAGCGTGCTCTATCGTCGCTTTCCATCAGGTGAGATAAAATCAAACGCGAGCATATATCAAAAAGAAAAAGTCCGGTGATCATAATTATTATTATTTGAATTCGTTTAGTCCACATCGTACGCAAAGCAACTATTCGATCCGGTCGTCTATAGCTGGAACTGATTTGGTCGACGGATTTGGTCTGCAGATTTTGTCGTCGGGTTTGGTCCGTCTTACCAAGTTTGAGCGTGTGTTAATACTATCAGAAACCTCATGACAGTTTCTGCTGTACCTACGTAAACCTACTGTGTCTGAAGGTACTTACTACAACATTAAATATTTGAAACCACTCAGCAACGTATTGTAGTAGTATTCTGGCGTAATTACAGGCAGATGAAATGTTTGCTTATGTATGTATAGCTCTGCTTCTGTGTTAACAAAGCATATGCAATTGTATGCCATATAGAACCACAAGCTTCAGCCAGCGGCTTAGACATAGTCTATCACAAACAAGTAAATTTGTATGTGAATTCACACACATATGTCCCACGCACACGGGCTACAAAAAAACGCCGCTTCAAGCTTCATTTTATGGCGGCCTTTTTTGTGGCTCGTGTGCGGCGGTGCCGCCACAAAATAACACTTGAAGCGGCTTCAAGCTTCACCGGACACAAGAGGTGTAGTGCGCTTCAGCTGTTTTTTGCGACTGCTTCTAGCTTTTTTTTTGTGGCCGCTTCTAGCGTTTTTTTTTTTCGGCAGCGTTTTTTTGAGGCAATAAAATAACTAAGTACAGTTGATTTTTTCAAATATGCTTCACCCAAGGTATCCATAGACCCGCCAACTGGTGGTCAAATACGCAGAAAGAAAGCCAGCAAGCGAGTTTGAGTGCACAGAGAAGACAGAACGAAAAAGTTAAACAGGGAACAGGGTTGGACAAAGAAGAAGAAAACTTCTCCCACGGTAAAGTAAAAATTAACCCAAGGTAACCAATTCTCTAAAAGAACCAAGTTTACCGCCATAGCACGAAGAATCGCCAAACTTAAGTGGCAATGGGCATGGCACCACATTGTTCGCAGAACAGATGGCCGTCGGGGCCGAAAGGTTCTGGAACGCCGACCACGGAAGCGTAGCGTTGGCAGGTCTACTACAAGGTGGACCGATGAATTGGTAAGGGTTACGGGAATCCCATGGATGCGAGACGCACAGGACCGCTCATTGTGGCGACACTTGGGGGAGGCCTATGTCCAACAGTGGACGTGTATCGGATGAAATGATGATGATGAACCGAAATTAAAGTCCTGCTGGGGCCGGCCTAATTTCACTCAACTAAAAACAAAAAAAAAAATGGACCAACAAACTCTCAAACTCCAACCGAACCGACGTTCGCGCGTAATTTCGCGCCATTCAGTTAAACACCAAGATTATTAAAAGTGCACATAGATTATTAAAATATTGAGTGTTTTTTTTATAGGGTATGTGTCCAAGAATGTAAATAAGAAGTTTTTCATTAAGTAATTTGTAAATATCGAAAATAAGCAACCTTTCCATTTTTCCACATTTAAATACCTACTAAAATGCCCAAGAACGAAGCGTTAAAAACGGTACGTTGTTTTTACCAACTGTTCTGTAAAATGTCCACCCAATAGGGATTTCCTTTACCTCGTTAGGCAGTCAAATGTAGAAATCACATGAAATGTGTAAATTCAGATGTGATTCAACCTTTGACAGTCCTTCATGCGTGACATCACGGTTTGTAGGTAAATATAGACATATATTTAAGGGCTGAATGTTCCTGAATATAATATGGAATACGTACATACTTGTACAGGGTAAACTTTTCAAATGAGTGATTTTTCAGTTCACTATTCTATCTTGCTTGAGCAATTTATCGGGCCTTATTTATGGATAAAATTACCACGTGATTATATAGTCTGTCTAAAAAGTCAAGCGACTTGAGAATTTTGTATATTTAATTATTTAAAAAATACTTATATTCGATACTTTTTATAAGGTTCTTCTAGTAGTAAACAATGATCAATATCCCTTAATCAAACTTGATTATTAAACCAGCGTTGACTACATCAGATTTCATTTTACCCTAATAATTACCCAAGTCGGTTGACTAATTAGTTTAAACTTGGAAGAGTCGGTTCGGTAGAAAATTTGAATTTAGAATCCACTAAGCAATAGATTTTTATACTGTGGCAATAGTTAAGAAGTTTATGGCGAAATTTATTCAAATCGAATTCAGTGGTTGTTTCCTAGTGAACACACGTATTGTGATGTAAAACGTGTAGTTTTGTGTTTCAAGTGTCTGCACATCTGGACAGAACTGAGAACTTTATTGTAGTGTTGACTACCCAAGAAGATTGACTCGATACGTTTGCTACCAAATACTACAAAAACATTAGAATGTAGCAGGATGAGACCACAGCTCATCTGCTTCTAAGCTGCCCTGTGGTCGCTAGATACTGTCCGACATAAGGTAATTGTCTTTCTATTGTGTTTCTAATTACGACATTCAAAGAGTTAAGGAGCTGGGGTGGATCGAATGAAACATAATATGTCCCACCCGTACGCATATTTTATTTTTATTTATTTTTATTTGACTGTGACTAGTGCTTGACTGCGATCCCACCTAAATGTAAGTAGCGGTGCAATCTTTGATGGTGAGGTGCACTAGTTTATTAAGAGCCTATTCACTCTAGCCTTGAAGACACCCAAATTATAATCGGACAGGAAGACTGTAGTAAGTAAACTGTTTCAATCCTTCGACGTACGCGGTATAAACGACGAGACGAAACGCTTATAATACGCGCTTTAAGCATGGGGTTGCGGTTGCGGACACCAGCCAGAAATAAAATACAATACAATACAATGTCAGTACAAAAGACATAAGATATCTTTATAAGATTATCCTGCAAGAAAACGTGGAAGTTGACTAGGCAATATGATTGAAAGACTACCTTCCTTAAGGGGTAAAAAAAACACAAGATAAATAGATAGATAGATAAATTCTTTATTGTACATCAAAAATAAAGCAGTTACATAAGAAACTTAAAATTAATAGGGTGCCACAATGGGTGGTCTTATCGCTAAAAGAGATTTTTTAAAGACAACCTTTGGATTTAAGCTAAGAGCAAGAATGATTATGTGTATAAATTCTTTTAGCCACCGCTTAAACAGCTTTTTAAATTTTCTAAATGAGGTGTGTCTAAGTTAATAATTCACCGATCATACGAAGGCATGTGTTCACAAAGCGTGGGGTGCGAATGAGCGATCACCGCTCCCGACGATCGAGGGATTTGTTCACAATTCAATATTGTGGTGTTCGCCAGTAATTACATCGACATTAATCCATGGTGGGTAGCCTCACGCTGTGAGACACACTGCGGGAGCGGTTTTAGGAGAAATTTATACCCTGTTCGCGTTAAGATTAGAAATTTAAAGAAACCCTTTTTACTGTCTGTTCAACCGATTTTAACTTCTATTGCGTAGGTATAAGGATGGCATTAAGACCAAAAAAGTGGTTACAATACCAACTATTTACCGCAACCGCCATTTGTCATGCCACCAACGTAATAAAAGTCAAAATCGGTTGAACGGACAGTAATAAAAGGTTTTCATAAATTTCTAATGTTATTTTGAACAGAGTATAGTGTTATCAAGGGCCGTTTCTCCAATGCCAGACATCTTTATCCAAGGGATTTATTGAAAGTTAAATTGGCAACTGAAAACTTATTTCTGCAGATAAAAGGTATGTACATATCGTTTGAGTGATCATAACTAAATAAAGAATCACAGTTAATTGAGAATTTAGGACCAATTGATATAAAATAATGTGTCGGCCCCATTGACCAAAGGTTCGGTATCGCTCTTTCTATTAATGAAAACAAAAGCATACCTTTCAATCGTGGAAATTAAAGACACAATAGAAAGACAATAGGTGCGCGAACGCCGGCGTTCGCTTGGGGTTTAATGAATTAAAATACATTGCGTGGTTTAGGAGAAAACTAACAATTAAGCCCAACACTATTTATATGATATACGAGGAAATAGCCGCTACCCGCTGGTAGCGGTTAGTTTTAATAAAATAGTTTTATAAATACCACATCATCGCATACTATCAGGTGAGATGGTGGTCAAGCGCAAGCCTATCAATAATATTTTTAAAAAAAGTCGCAAATGCGAGGGCAAAGCCGCTGCTTTGCCCTCGTCGTCGACAGTAGAAAATTGTTGCAAGGGGACATATTCCCGGGATAAAAAGTAATGTAATGTGTGTGTAAGTATTGTAGAATATGACCTACCCATGTGTCAAATTATATCCAAATCCCTGCAGCTGTTCAAGCGTGAAAAGTAACAAACATACACAAACACACACACAAGCTTTTGTATAATATTAGTATGATATAAATCAGCTTTTTTAAATGTTCCCACTGCTGGGACTCAAGCCTCCTCTCTAGGAGAGGGAATGGGCCGTAATCTACCACGCGAGCCCAGTGCGGGTTGGTGAATGACACATGTCTTCGAATTTTTGGTTCTAGGACGTGCCGGTTTCCTCACGATGTTTTCTTTCACCGTTTTGAGAGCAGTGGTGATGAAATAAATTACACAAAGTAATGCGCCTGGCAGGGTTTGAACCCGCGACCTAAATTCGTAAGTCGGAGCCATTACCACTCGTCCACCACTGCTCTCTTAAACATATAAACACATAAAATCTACTCATACCATTCAGGACACAAAAAGTATTCTCCATTGCTTTCAAAAACAATCTCCGAATTGAATTTGGATTTTGTTTTCTTACGCAATTGGATTCCTCCCAAAGGGATCAAACCTTTCAACCAAAGAAACTGTTTTAGCGATAATACCGTGTATTTCCTGTATTGTTTTCCGGTATTATTCCTGCTGATAAAGAATAATCTATCTTTCTTTACACAATAAATCCATTTTCCTCTTTTACTTCTACGAATTTCAAACGTTAGGATTTTTCCAGTGGAAAAGTCATCTAATGACATCTTCTGCTCTTGAGCGGAGCGGGAGATAGTGTCAGACTAAAAACCCACTCCTGATCCTTCGTTGCCTTTCACACCACGGCTGAGCTATCTTTCGAAACTTTTAGCTGAGCTATCTATAGGCTTCGACCCAGCTGGGCCCCTGCGGTTGCTGACAACTCCTTGAGGCGCGAGGGAACAGTGCGCGCCGTCGACGACTTGGTCTCGGTCCGGACAGTTACTAGACGGTCGGACAGCGAGCCACCCATTGCTCGCCGTCCGCAAGAACGCGTTAGGTTGGTTAATGGATTTTTGTTGCATATTTCTAGCAAAAATCGCGCAGTACCAGCGACGGACGAAATCGGATTAGCTAAGAGTTTTGCAAGCACAAAAAGGTTATGTTAAATAGTCTGCTGTAATCTTATTTGTTAGCAAATTCTGTGAAAATGTTGCTTTAAAGACCTAACGTAACGTTATTAATTAGAAACGCTTTTTATTTTATTTTTTGTTGGTGTTTTATGCTAAAGCACTCGTGTTTTTAAGAACGATATTGTTTCTAGTTCTTTTATTTTTGATAAAAATATATCAAATGATCTGTTAGTTTAACACGAGGTGTTAAACTAACAGATCATGTTCGAAACACAACACTACGCTCCAAAACGCAAATCGTTGATGTGGCTCAAAAGGCTGCCCAACTTAAATGGGACTGGGCAGGACATGTCTGTCGCATGTCTAACGAGCTGTGGGCGCGTAAAACGCTGGATTGGTGCCCGGACACAGCAATGCGGGGCCGAGGCAGACCACGAAGGAGATGGCGGGATGACCTGGATGGCTTCCTTAAGAACTGGAATGAGAAAGCGAGGAACCGTGATCGTTGGAAGGAGTGGAGGGAGGCCTTTGCCCAGCATTGGGACAGTGTGGGCTAAGTAATAATAATATCAAATGACTTCTCCAACTCCCTTGGCATGTAAAGAGCAACTGAAGGTTAGGTACCTTTAGTATTTTACGCTGCTTTACTTGCCAGGATCTCGGAACTCGTGAGGATTTGGGAGAATTCGGCAAAGCTGCACCCAAGCGGGGTAGACCTCCAGCGTATACTCCATGGTGTCCCTCCGGGGAATCTGTGTGGTGATAAAATCCGGGAATTTCTTACCGCCGAATTTGAAACGGGGTCAGATCAGAGTCATTCCCCATAATATAATCATTTTCTGTTATTTATTTAAACTTTATGAGCTAGTGAAAAAAACTGTACAAAGTCGGACTTACTTTTTACTTAGTTTATTTTTAACTATTGTATGTAAGTTCGTCAAAAGCCTAATCAGAACACCATCATAGCGTTATTTATTATTTAAATATTGTAGTATATAATTCTGAAATAGGCCCTTTTGGCCTTTAGGTTTACTTTGTACTGTTAGTACGGTTCTTACTTTTACAATTTTGTTGTTTATCCACTGCGAGCCACAAATAAGCTTTCTTTTTTTCTTAGCTTTCCAATCAGTCACTTTATTTTCAAAGTTTTTTTTTTCTTTCGGTAATTTTTGTTTTCATTTTAAGAAATCAGAAATCAGAAACGTTTATTTCAAATAGACCAGTTACAGGCACTTTTGAATTGACAAAATGTCGGTCAGTCAAACAAGTGAAGCTAAATTGCACGTTCCAAAGAGTAGGTCTTTAAAGAGAAGAACATGCAAGAAACTCCATGGCCACTCCATGGACACTAAGCTTTTTAAAATACACAATGTAGGCACCTACATCATTGACTATCCACAGCCTACCATGACAATCAACCTTCATTCCACAACAGTATGCCAACCGCAGCGGCCGTGTGTCCCGTCAGCTCCGGAAAAATGGTCATTTATCTTCGTCAGCCCGTTTTAAACTATGCCTGGTGTACTCTGAATGGTAAATGACGCATCAGGGTCTGTTATTGATGTGCTGGTTACCGTGAGCTACTTTGTTGAAGAAGGGGATTTTGAGGTCGAAGTTAATATTTCACTGATGTTTGTTTTTGTTAGCTTTTTGCATCGACTTACATTCTAGTTTTAGACAAGCCCTTTTATGGAAACTATTTGTCAAAATACTGTAAAGTTATATAGGTTCGCTGCAGCGCTACATTAGCATTATGTCGTCTAACAGAACTATTAAATCATGCAGCGCTAAGGTAGATTTTAGAGGATACTTTTTCACGACCAAAATGTCTCAAGTGCCATGAATTTCGCGGCACTTATGCGTTTCGTTCAACATAGTGTAATGTTCAAGGTGTACAGTCTACGTCTAGTCGGTTGTAGTAGAATTTACAAAATACTTAAGGCTTATAGTCCCTTTAACCATCTGGCCAAAATTATGTGGACGCTCCTCTCGCATCCGCCTAGGCGGCAGTACGCAAATCTGTGCATTTATTTGCGGCCAACAGCCTTCGGAAAGCGCTTTAAATCCATTTTCTTTGCCAAATATTGATTGATTTACATATAAAATGTTCACTTTGAAGAATATTTAACCACCAATTTTTATGTGTAAAAATGTTTCTAAAGATCCAAGCCGTTTCGAAGGAGTAGGGAAAAGTTGCGAAATTGCTAAGTATTTTTTAAACAAAAGTATTAATAGCACGAAAAAATCAAATGTTGTTCATGAATCAATAATAAACATATATTTTTTTCAAACTTATTAACCAGGCCGTTACCGAGGAGTAGGCTTCAGAAAGTCACTGTTTTATGGCACTTTTCGGGCGTTTGGGCTTTAACTTCAAGTTTTTAGGGTAAAAATAGGGGTTGGTTTAATCAACATGACAAGAGCTATGGGAATGGCCAGTCAGCTGACATAATTATGTAGGTTCTTAATTGTTAGAACGTGTAGCCAGGATTCATTGGACGTAGGTTGGTCGTTGGTTGAAAGGGAATTATTAATTAAACTCGATCAATTTGCGCAGCCTTTTTCCTAACTATTTTAGATCGGTTTTCAGTTTAACTAGATGTAGTATTTTACATAGAACGACGGCCAATCAAACCCTTACAACTATCTGTTTTTTTTTCTTTAAGTAGGAAATCATCTAATGATTACTCCCGCTTTAGGGCGGGGCGGGAAGGCGTGATAGACTTTGACTGACTAAAACTCCTTTCAGAAGTCTACCCATCGGTCTTGTTGGGCACCCTCTATGGTTTTGTTGACGTCTCTTTGAGGCTCACGTGAACACTACGCGCGGTGTTACTACTTTTTTAAGGCGAGAAATGATCAAATAATATAAAAGGATAAATCGAGAGGGAACGACTGACTTAAACTCACCTGTTCCTTCAGTTGCGTTTGCATTCCAGGAAAAACGGTAACTTTTTAGAGCAAGCAGCCCACCCCTTTGTAAGACCGACTGTCAGAGTTCTGGGGTTTATTATAACCGCAGCAGTTCAGTACCTCGATGTATGTGGTATAAACGACGAGGCGAAACGCTTGGTCCGGGCCGTAGAGTTTTCAACAACAAAAGGGTCGGCGAGTATCCGTTCATCGGCTTGTCCGATGGTAGAAGTGAGATGGTGGAATCAAGTCATGTAATTCTTGCGCTCACTCTCCAAAATGCATCCTGTAAAACACCGAAAGGCTGGCTACCCTTCGCCTATGCTAAATAAATTGAGCATGTCCTAGTATATAAAATAGAACATCGAACCTCCCCAGCATTAGTTCGGAGAACCAAGCGCTGTAAATTCTGAAGGCACCATCAATTATGCACATTTGCGACCTTTGCCCCTACACGTGTGGCCCAAATGGCCTATAAGAGGAAAACCGGTAGATATCCGTAGTTACATTTTAGTTTTACTTTTTATTATTTATAGGCTCGTGTTTGATCACTCTCTCCTGATGTTGAGCCTCTAGGTTGTAGCTATCAGGAAACATAGATTCCAGCTAAAAATTCGACTACTTAGCTGTACGCACAATGAATGTGTTCCCAATTTTTTTCATTTTCTCTTTCAAATTTTTTTATATGTATGGGTGCCATATTCCGGTGACACAACCCCGTAAGTCTCTAGTGGTCCAATAATGGAAAGGGCTAAGCGTATTTAAACAGGTGCAATTCAAATGCAAACTCCACAAATGTAAACGACAGAAAACCGACAGGCTAGCAACTCGGCCCCCACCGAGTGTGTCTCCACGTTGTCGTCGTGGTGGGGCTTGCGTGTCTCAATGACCTTGAGGGCTTTGCCGGTAGAGTCACTCATGCCGGAAGGCCTCAAGTGAGAGACCAGACAAAGAGGGACACGGGGCGGAGTATAACATCGGACTTCCGCAAAGGGCGCACCGTCTGAGAACATCAGCAGTAGTTGGTGTTCTGAGACGGTGCGCGAATCACTCTTTGCCGCTTTGGCAAGTAAGGAGATTCACTTCTAGTACGAGTCTTTTTATAAGACATGACAGTGAAAGTGAAAGAGTGCGAAATTACTGGGGACCCCACCTCAGTACAAAAAAAAAAAAAAAGGGAAAGCTGTGTTCAGCATTTAACAATGGAAGCGAGTCATAAAAATAAACTACCACAGGAGGGTACCTGCTGCTCCGCAGTAGGAGAATCCCTCACCGAACAGAGTTCGGTCAGTCCCACGTATTCTGGGGGGGACAATGAACGCTTCAAATCCCAATCGGATTTTTACCCGTCCTTTAAGGACGCATTGAGCCAGGGTGGCTCACGTACCGGTGATGAGGAGTTGGTGGGTTCTACTCCTAGCATATCCGTTGCACCGGAACCTAAGGCTCAGAAAGGGCCAAAGGAGGTATTAACCCGCGCACATTTTGTGCGCCCGCCTAATCCAATTGCCGACGAGATGTCGAGTGACACTAGCGACGCTTCACTATCGCAAATTTCATTTGCCTCGGAAGTATCGAAATCGTCTCGAGGACGCACGCGCAAGCGTATTCAGATACCGGAAAGTGATGGACCGATGAAGAAAAGGGTTGGTAAACTGGTTAGCCTTAGCAAACCCTTAACTGACGGAGTAGAGAAAGGCACAGACTCCGACATAGCGAGCCCACCAGCTAAGCAGCCAAAGACTAAATCATCAGCAAAACAGAACTTGCCTGAATTGGAGATGTTGGCTAAGACGATGCAGACGCAACCAACGGTGGAACTAAGCACTTGCATTAAGGATAGTCTTAAGACCATAGAGGATGTTGCAAATGGCTCCCGCAACCTCAAAAGTAGCTTTGTTTACAGCCTCAAGTTGGCAGCAGTAACAGTGCAAGCTGCAGTTGCTGAGCTAGCCACTCGATCGGCCGCTGAGGTCAATGTGGAGAGGCTGGAAACAGAAAACGCCGATTTAAAGGCTCGTCTTACCAGTCTCCAGGCACAGGTCGAAAAGCTGACAGCGCAAGTTAGCCTTCTTAGCCGTAAGGGCGAAGTTATGGCGAGTTCGACTATGGCAGCCCCTTTAATGGGGTATAGTCAGACCACTGCAGCGGAAGCCGGAGGTTTTGGTCGGTCGGATGAGTCGGAGGCTCAGTTTCGACGTTCCATAGCTCTCGAGATTGGAGGCATGATAGATGCTAAACTAGCGGCTTTGGAGAGAAGGTTGCCTCCTGAGAAGCCTCTGCGTCCTCCACTGGCTGCCGATATAAGAAAAGCCCTGTCATCGACTGCTCAAGCGCAGAAAATTGCTGAACCTTGCCTTGTCCCTAACTCCACAAAGAAGAAAGGTAAAGGGAAGGGTAAACGCAAAGTCGTGGCCCCAGTGGTGGATCTGCCTGCTGTATCTGCAGTACCAACTCAGACTTCACAGGCTTTACTGGATGCAACGAGGACTGGTAAAGAGACCTGATCTACTGTGGTGGGTAGAAAAGCAAAAAATGCGAAGACTCCCCAACCCAACACACAGGCGAGTGCCCAGAATAAAAACCAGACAGTGAAACTGCCTAGAGTTCCTACCACGGCCGCTATCACTGTTTCGGTAAGAGAGGGATCATCTGCCAAACTCGGCGAGGTCATGTTTGCGTTGAGGCAGCGAATCCGGCTAGCTGATCTTGGAATCGACACCGTCGGTCAAAGAAGGGCTGCTGATGGCGGAATAATTCTTACCGTCGCTGGCGCTGAGTCTTCTCATAAGGCTGATATTCTAGCCAGCCGTATGCGGGAAGTTTTTAACGACTCCGAGGTGAAGATTTCACGCCCAACTAAAAGAGCTGAGGCGAGGATCCTAGACCTCGATGATGCCGTCACATCTGACGAAGTAGCAGCTGCTATTGCCAAGGTAGGCGGCTGTTCGAACGAGGACGTGAAAGTAGGTGAAATTCGTCGTCCACCTGCTTCGCTTGGGCACGTCTGGGTCCGTGCTCCACTGGCGACGATAAAGAAGCTGGCTTCTGACAAGTGCATGCACTTAGGATGGACGTCAGTAAGGGTCCAGGTTTTGGGTGCACGTCGGATGATGTGCTTCCGTTGCCTCGAGCCTGGGCACGTCCGCAGCAAATGCACTAGTACTGTTGACCGGAGCATGCAGTGCTACGCTTGTGGGGGAGCTCATAAAGCTAGGGAATGTACGGCGCCGATCATGCGGTGTCCGGTATGTGCGGATCAAGGTCTTCCAGCGGATCATCGGTTGGGAGGAAAAAAATGCGCTCCGCGCAAGAAGCGGACCGTATATGCCCCTACTACATCACAAGGATCGGCGCCGGCACCAATGAGTGCGGGCCCTGCGGAGGACATGGACACCTCGCCTTCCCAGCCCTGAAAGTTCTCCAATGCAACCTGAACCACTGCCGCAATGCGCAGGACCTATTTTTGCAGACAGTTGCGGAGTGTTCGGTTGCCTTGGCGGTAGTAGCAGAACCCTACGGCCTTCGAGATCATCCTCGCTGGTTTCGAGACACCGTGGACTCTGTTGCCATTTATTGGGCTGGTGGAAGTGGTCGGCTTCACTGCTCTCTACTAGACAGGGGACAAGGTTTCGTTGCTGTGGAATGGGGGTCTCTTGCCGTTGTGGGCTGCTACGTGTCTCCCAATATTTCCCTCACCGAATTTGAGGGATATCTGGACAGGGTTGCGAATTGCATTCGATACAAATGCTCACCTCGTCCGGTGCTCGTCCTGGGTGATTTCAACGCTCACTCCCAAGCTTGGGGGAACACCCGGGATACGCCGAGGGGACGCGCGACACAAGACTGGGCGGCGACGCTTGATCTCCGACTTTTAAATAGGGGGTCAGTGTCCACATGCGTTAGGTGGCAGGGAGAGTCGATTGTGGATCTGTCGTGGGGGACTCCTTCTGCTGGTCGGATGGTGTCGGGATGGAGAGTGGCGGAGGATATAGTCACACTGTCCGACCATCGCCACATCGTTTTTGATGTAACATTACCCACCATCGACAGCCCGAGCCGTCTAGGTTCTAACCAACCGGCTCGCCGTTGGGCCCTTAAGCGGCTCAATCGAGATATGCTCGTTGCAGCAGCTAACGTCGCGGCGTGGCCAGGAGATATTAATTCCCCAGGAATCTCACCCGATCCAGAGGAAGAGGCGGCTTGGTTTCGGGACAGGATGACGTCGATTTGTGACGCTTCCATGCCCCGAGTCAGATGCGCCCAGCGTCCTGGTGCGGCATACTGGTGGTCGGAAGATATCGCGCAGTTGCGGTTCTGTTGTCTGAGATTACGACGCCAGTTTCAGCGCATTCGACGTAGAAGAGAACCAAGAGCTTTGGATGAACAAATAGCCACAGCCTATAGAGCGTACCGGGAAGCGACAATGGCGCTCCAACATGCAATCGCGGATGCAAAGTCAAGGTCTTGGAGGGAGCTTATCGAAGGACTGAACAGGGACCCATGGGGTAGACCATACAAATTGGTCATGGCCAAATTACGTCCCTGGGTTCCCCCTATTACTGAAACCATGGATCCGAGGCTACTGGAGAGAGTTTTAACAACACTTTTTCCAGTAGTAAGAGACAGTCCTTCGTCACTCCTGCCACCCTCGGACTGGTCCGACGAATTGGGGGTCACTGAAGGCGAATTAGACCGAGCTGTAAGACGCATTGGAGCTCGTAACACCGCACCAGGCCCGGATGGTATTCCTGGCCGCGCGTGGGTTCTGGCTATGGATGCTCTAGGGGATCGCCTAAGACAGCTGTTTAACAGCTGTCTCTGTGCGGGCACGTTCCCTACCTACTGGAAGGAGGCTGGATTAGTCTTGTTGAGGAAAGAAGGCAGGGATTCAGAGTCTCCCTCTGCGTACCGCCCCATTTGCTTGCTCGACGAAGTCTCCAAACTATTCGAAAGAATAATTGCCGAGAGGCTCGTTGATCACCTGTCGCGTGTTGGTCCTGACCTTGCAGATAGCCAGTATGGTTTCCGACGGCAGCGCTCTACTGTCGATGCGATCCTACGCGTACGCTCACTGTCGGAGCAGGTAGTATCCCAGGGTGGGGTGGCGTTGGCGGTAAGTTTAGATATCGTCAACGCCTTTAACTCCTTGCCTTGGAATGCGATTAGGACGGCACTAGTCTATCACAGAGTGCCACCTTACCTACAGCGCATCATTTGGGATTACCTACGTGACCGGCACATTTGTTATGTAAGCCGGGACGGTAGCGTTCACCGGAGGGAGATAACGTGTGGGGTTCCACAGGGGTCGGTTTTAGGCCCTCTCTTGTGGGACCTTGCATACGATGTGGTCCTGCGTGTCGATCTTCCCATAGGCGTAAATATCATTTGCTATGCAGACGATACCCTGGTGTTGGCTGGTGGAGATACATTCAATGAGACCATCCAGCTTTCTGAGCTTGGTGTGGCAAGAGTCGTGGCTGCGATCCGCGAGCTGGGTTTAAAGATAGCGCCTCATAAAACTGAGGCACTCTGGTTCCACAAATTGCCAAGGACCAGAGAGCCACCCAGCTTATCGGTGACAGTTGGAGATGCGCAAGTCCAGGTGGGTCAACACATAAAGTATCTTGGCCTCACTCTGGACGGTAGGTGGGGCTTCGAAGAGCACTTCGAGCGACTAGTCCCCCGCGTTGGAAGGGCAGTGGGCGCCTTGCATAGGTTGCTGCCCAACCTCGGGGGCCCTCGGGAAGAAGTTCGCCGCCTCTACGCGGGTGTCGTGCGATCAATGGTCCTTTATGGGGCACCTGTGTGGTCAAACAGACTGTCAGGTGTCCGTCGCTGCAGGACAAAAATTAATAGTCTGCAGCGAAGAATGGCCATTCGGATCGCACGTGGATACCGAACGGTATCCTTCGAGGCGGCAACTCTCCTGGCACGCTTTCCACCACTGGATATCCTGGCAGATATGGACGCGAGGGTCTACAACCGGATTCGCGACATACGCCAAAATGGAAATAGCGTGCCGGGGATCGTTGTAGTAAGGCTGAGACGGCAGGAACGGCGACACGCGCTCGAGAGGTGGTGCGAGCGGCTACAGCAGCCGCAATTCTCGCGCAAGCGCGTTGTCGAAGCCATCCTGCCGCACTTCGAAGCCTGGTTGAAAAGAACGGAGCGCATTTCCTACAGACTGACTCAGGTGCTGACCGGGCACGGTTGCTTCGGTGAGTACCTGCATAGGATTGGGCGAGAAGCCACGGCAAATTGCCACCATTGTGGAAACGCGATGGATTCGGCACAGCACACCTTGGAAGACTGTCCAGCGTGGGTCACTGAGCGACGAGCCCTGGTCGCCAGAATCGGGCAGGATCTGTCTCTACCAGCGGTAGTGAAGGCTATGCTAGCTGAGCCAGATAACTGGAAGGAAGTTGCCTCATTCTGTGAGACCGTTATGATCCAGAAGGAGGCGGCTGAGCGGGACCGTGAGAGGGCTGATCCCGCTCGGAGAAGAAGGCGTCAGGGAGGCAACCGCCTCGCTGCCTAACACGCCGAAATCCCGCTTGCATCATCTAATGCAGACGGGACTTTGGAAACACGGACGTGCAGAGTGGGGACTCTGCCCGCCCATCGAGTGATTCCGGGAAGACGGTGGCACAGTGATCACGTGCTGCCGTGCACAAAAAGGCTCAGGGGAGACCGTAGTATAGTCTCCTCAGGGATGTGCCTAAAAAGGCGTTGCACAGAGGGGGTTCCGGAATGGTCTTTTAAGAGGTAACGGCGCCTCTTCTATGTGCTGATGGTGATCACCGGGGTGGTTTTAGTGAGGTAAAAATCCCACACTCCTCGGACTTATCCCCAAAGTCCGGGCGCCTTTTGAAGGTTTCCCCCCGAAAACAAAAAAAAAAAAAAAAAAAAAAAAAAGGCTAGCAACTCGGCGTCGATGCTCAAGACTTTGGAGTTTTGACTCGACGAATGTATCATTGACATGTTTCTCAATCGAGTCTAACGCATCAAGCTGATATTTGGCAGGTCCAGCCACAGTGATTTCATTTTCTTGTATCTTGTTATAAAAAGGTCCAAGGACATTTTATGTATCTAAACCTATAGGCATGAAAAAAATATCGTTTTATCTCTGTTTATTGTCTACTGTAGTAGTATGTAGGTAGCAATATTGTTCGATAGCACGACCGTAACACTGTTTACTTAATTTTTACATATATTTGTTGCAAATATTTGCATTACGGTCATGTTTTGTTCATTGCATACAAAATATCTTATAAATACATGGTACAAATATTGAGTTAAGATACCATACTTTATAGTATTCATTTAAATTATCTATAAAATTTTTGAATTTTCTAAGAATTGGTAGTTTAGAAAGATAAAATTTGTTATCTATTCCAATACGAAATATACGTAGACCTTCGTGAAGAATAAAAGCAAAAAATTCGACGGACAGCGTTTTTACTCACCAAAACAATCTTCTACTTAATACTTCGTCAATGAAAACAAACGCCAGAGATGACAACAATAAAATATTACATCTGTAAGAAAGTAGGAATATTAGGACACCGTGGTAGGTCATAAAATGCTCTCGTGTGATGATCAACAGATTGGCCCAATATTTACGACTTTACTGGATTGTGACACGATCATAAACATTCTGACCATATGGAATAACGTCTGTTATTGTTAAAAAGAAAGAAATGGGAATTAGTGTTTTTTTTTTGGTTGTTAAATAATCATCCAAAAGACATTCCCCGCTTGAGTGGAGCGGGAGACTCTTACTCTCAGACTCTTACTGACTCCCTTTCCTTTCTTATTTTTGGAATTAGTGATAGCATTATGGGTGATAAGACAAGCCACAAGCAGGAAGATGATAATGATGATGATTGTAAAAAAGCATCCAAAAGTCCAAACTCAAGATTAACCAATGTACTACGGAGAGCAGCCTACATATCGTGTTGAATTAACAGATCACGTTCGAAACACTACAAAACCCAAATCGTTGATGTGGCTCAAAAAGGTGCCCAGATGAAATAGTATAAGTATACTGTATGCCTGACAAGCTATGAGCTCGTGAAACACAGGATTGATGCTCAGACACAGTATCACGGAGTTGCGGCAGACAATGAAGGAGATAGTGGGATGACCTGGATATCTGGAGGATTGGAACATAGAATCGAAAAATCGTTAAGGGATGGAGTAAGATTTAGGTTCAGGATTAGGATTTGGATCTATGTTCCTTCAATGACTGAGAAGCAATGGCTCTTAAAACTAAACTCTTGAACAGTTGTTTTGGAACATTGCAAAGCGAGCGAGTGTAAACTCGCTCGCTTTGCAATGTTAAAGTAATATAATGGTAAATTAAATTATCTTTCACTTCTAGGATGTAGGATATTTCAGCCTACGGCAAGCAATGGGTAGCTCGCTATCCGACCTTGCGGTAAGCGTCCGGATTTAAAGAAAATAAAGCAATGCGTAGATTAATTAAAGATACTCAGATAATAATTAATATAAATATAATAGCTAATAAAGAAATATAAGAGCCTAAAGAGGAAATAATGTTTCAAGAAATATAAGAATCAGGATAATCTGATTATCGTCGAGGTATACCCGCTAATCCTAAGAAATGTTGGGACTGAGCCCAAGTTGTCGACGGTGCGTACTGTTCCCGCGCGCCTCAAAGAGTTGTCAGCTACCGTAGGGGCCCAGCAGGGTCGAAGCCTGCTGGGACCAAGGGTCTACTTCTGAAAGAAAAGCTCACCCCGGTATGAAAGGCAATGAAGGAACAGGGTGGGTTTTAAGTCAGTAAAAGTCTGACACTATCTCCTGTTCCGCCCAAGGGCGGGGGATATCATCTGAATGGTTTTTACCCACTGGAAAAAAAAATGTTGTTAATACTTGTATTTTAAATTGTTCTATCTTAACACCAAAACACCATGGAGTTTCTTGCACGGTCTTCTCCATAGAGATCTACTCTTTGGAACGTGCAATTTAGCTTCACTTTTCTTGGACTGACCGACATTTGACTATTCAGAAGTGCCTGCAAATGGTCTAAATATTTTTTTTGTTTAATTGAAAGAAATGCTTTGATTTTGATTTTTGATTTCAAGATTATTACTAATCACAAGGTTCAAAAGCTGATAAACCACAGCAATTCAAATAGGAAATACGTAAAAAAACAGCTGTTAAAACATGCAAACTTGCAGATTATAATACCAGCTGAAAGGTCGAAGGTTTACGATCATATTGTGACGAGATCATAAACTGTCTGTTTGTCTCCGGGGAAATAATATGGCGGCTCTAGCAAACAGGCCCGACGGAGATAATACGTCGGATTAGGATGCGTTACACAAATGAATACAATATGACGCGGAAACTGAAAACAAATATGTTTTTTTCTGCTCTGAGAGTGGATGTAGACTTTTTTTTGTTGTAAGCCGTAGCAGATGGACATATCAGACTTTTACTGACTAAAAATAAACCAATTCTTCAGTGGTCTTTTGCGTTCTATGATCACGGGGTTACCTTTCAAGTCAATCCATAGTCTCAGTAGGCTGCAACCCAGTTGGGCCCCTACAGTTTCGCTGACATCTCTTTGAGGTGCGCTTAGAACACTACATGCCGTTGACGACTCGAACTCAGTCCGGGGCGGTGAGCTTCCCATTGCTCGTCGTACGCAAGCCCGCGCCTTCGTTGGCTGGTAGTAGGAGTTGGGTTTTGGCGGCTGGCGAGTTTGGATGTCTGTTCCCTCACGCTTGCAGGCCCTTTTTTAGCTAGCATTATTGCTTCACACGTGAAAGATGACCGCTCCCCCTTATAGCATAGCATAGTCTGCCTTATAACGTTCCCACTGTTGGGACTCAGGCCTCCTCTCTAGGAGAGGGATTTGGCCGTAATCCACCACGCGGGCTCAGTACAGTTTGGTGGATAATCATCATCTCATCTCCTCCATATTTCGAGTAATCCTGCACCCTTAGAAAGCAGTAATACACATAGTTAAACCTTCGCAGCAACACTCAACCCTTCAGATTAGAAACTCAAGCTAGCTCCACTTACGGTCTGCGGTTGTGCAACCTGACCCAAATGCAGTTAACTGACGCTTCTAAGTGAGGCAGAACGGTGCGATGAATGACTCTTGAACCCAAGGACTAGCTAAGGACCAACTGCCTTAATGATGAAGAGGCGAGCCACTTGCATGTTAGTTACGAATGATTGTGTTATGTTAGGATCAGTAGCGTAACTAGCCTTACATACGCCCGGTGCGAGCTTCTCTAACTATTTTTGCGCCCCTTCCAGGAACTGCGCCCTGTGCCTGGGCACCGCCGGCACCGCCCTAGTTACGGTACTGCTTAGGATAGCCCTTAAAATAGGGTGACATGAATTGAGAGGGTTTTTTTTATTTATTGGCTCTTCAACAATGAGTGCACTATTACATATATTATGTAATAAATAAACATATATCATATGTTTTTGTTAAGAAAAAACAATATAATCTTACGTCTAAGTGCCCCATCACTTAAAGAAGAGCACTACATGCACTAATTTGTACGCCATAACAGATAATAATAATAATTAAAACACAGAATAAATAATAGTAAGAAGAGACAATTTTTTTTTTAAATTTGATCGTTAAATTAAATTTAAATTAAATTTCGACAGACAGAATTTAGAAATTGACATTAAATATTAAATTTATTTTTTTTGTTAAATGTTAATTGTGTTATGGGGTTAAAAGGGTTATGGGGTTATAGCCCATAATGATGGCGACACTTGGGAGGCCTATTTCCAACAGAGGACGTCTTTGAGCTGAAATAATGATGAACGCTAAGTAATGTGACCTACTACTTTTTACTAAAGAAGCCTTTTAAATTATATGACTCTAGATTTTAAAAGATTCAGCCATTGTTCGAAAAATTATAAGTTGGCGTTTTAAAACTAATGTATTTTGTTAATGGAAAAATCCAATTAATTATTTCTTTACATAAAAATGTCAAGATGAAAAAATGAAAGAGCAATTACACCACAAAAATATTTCTGAATAATAAAAGTAATGTTTATTAATGGACGAATATTTTGTTTCTTAGTTATTTTCACGCAACGGAGAGTTTTATTAAAATTACCGTTGTCATTAGACTACTTATTAAGCGTGTCTCTGCTTGTAAAAGTAAAATAATGAAGATTAAGAAATTTATTTTAAAAATTAAAAACAATCGAGTTTTTTTTGTTTTTAGGCGTTAATTCATTCAATGACTGCTCCTGCTCAAGGGCAGAGCGAGAGGTTAGACTTATTTATAATAATAACTAGTTTTTACCCGCGTGAAAAAATAGCCTACGTCCGTCTCCAGGGTCCCAACTATCTCTGTAACAAAATTCACCAAAATCGGTTTTGCCATTTCGGCGTGAAGATGTAACAAACAAACAAACTCACTTTCGCTTTTATAATAGGTAGGTAATTTTTAGACATTAAATTCTGTGTAAATATGTCAATTAAAAGCGTTCACAGCTTATACAATTTGACTATCACTACATAGTATAAAACAAAGTCGTTTTCTCTGTCCCTATGTCCCTTTGTATGCTTAAATCTTTGAAATTACGCAACGGATTTTGATGCGGTTTTTTTTAATAGTCAGAGTGATTCAAGAGGAAGGTTTATATGTATAATAACATCCATTAAATAGTGGAGAAGTACTGTTATTTTTGAGGTTTCTAATGTGATGTCGTAAATAATTACATTTTTTCCGCTTACATTGCAAACGCAGGCTGAACCCTACGAGTTTTATCAAAATAATGTACTAAGTATTGTACACATTGAAAAGGTCTACAGAAAAGTCCCTGATGGTATATGTCTATCTCTTATGGATAACTCACAATAATTTTTTTTTGTCATTTACTTTTTACGACAATTAATGGCTAATTTTCGAAGCGATTTTAACCAATACAGCATTAATCCTTAACCAATTAAATACCTTGAATACATTGTTCATTTAATATAGATCTATATGGCCCTTTACACCGTATGATTTAAGTGAATATTTTCGAAGATATTACAGCGTTTGCGGCGGTACCGGCCGGCCGCCCGGTGCGGCAAGAGCATTGCACCCGTGCGAAGCCGGGGCGGGTCGCTAGTATATTATATACTACGGTACTATATTAACTGCTACGGTTGTCTGACAGTAGGTTGTTTGACTGGCCTGTTGGTCTAGTGGTTAGTGACCCTGACTGCTATGCCGGAGGTCGTGGGTTCGATTCTCAGGACAAAAATGTTTGTGTGATGAGCATAATCATTTGTTCTGTGTCTGGGTGTAATTTATCTATAATATGTGTGTATTTAGAAATATTTAAGTATGTTTATCAGTTGTCTAGTACCCATAACACAAGTTCTGCTTAGCTTGGGACTAGACGGTGTTGTGTGATAGTTGTGGAAAAAAAAAAGTAGGCTGAACTGAACCTATTTGGCACTACCGTGAGACACATTGTTGCTGATTGTTTTTTTTTTAAGTTTTATTTAAGCTATTAATTAATGTTTTAATACTTGTTATGTTCATTGTGTGCCAAATAAGCATGTTTTCTTTCTTTTCTTTTAGATAAATTATTATTTTATAAATTGAGTATATAGGTATTCAAATTATTAAATTGTATGACTTTTATTTACTAAAACCCTCCTGTGACCTCCAATGGCCTTTAAGGACCCCGGGGTTCTCTTTCGGGCTACCCATAGCTCCATTAGGCTTCGGCCCTTACGGTTATGCTCTTTGAGGTGCGCGGGGAACACTATGCGCCGTTGACGACTCGGGTTTGATCCGGAAGGTTACCAGACTGTCGGACGGCGAACTACCTATTACTCGTCGCAGATGGAGCGTGAGGAAGTCCGATTACCTACTTACTTATATTACAGCTTCGCGAGTAGCGAGAGCCAGCTACCTGTCATTACTCCTTTCTCTGGGCTATGGCCTGTACCAGGGACCCCTGCGAGAGGTTGCTGCCGAAGATCTATCCTATCGACCGGGTATTCCAGAAAATTTCGAGTACTCCGGGTAGTATCAGTTTTTCTAACCGGGATTTCATTAGAAAAACTGATACTTTGCACGTTCCGGGAATTGAATCCAAGACTTTATTATTTATTTAAACTTCATGTACAAAATTGATACATAAGCGGACTTAACGCAACAAGGCATTCTCTACCAGTCAACCTTTGGGTTAAAAAAAACAGCACTGTGGTATTATCACTTGCGACAAATTACTAGACAGTACTTTTAAAGCAAATTAAAATAATCAAAAGTTTTATGTTGTCACTCACCACAATAACTATATACAATATTACATTAGCTTGCCGTTCAGCCCTCCAGTAACTGCCCCGACCAAGATAGAGTCGTCGATGGCGCATTGTGGTCCATGCGCGCCTCAAACAGATGTCAGGAAAAACGTAGAAGCCCAGCAGGGCCGAAGCCTACTGGGGCCTGAAAGGGTTACTCGTGGTCCTAGGACGCAAAGGGCAACTGGAGAAACATAGGTGTGATTTTAGTCAGTAAAAGCCTTGCACACCCTCTCACTTCAAAACAATCTTTAAGTCAAGAGTGAATAGCTTCTAGGCAAGCGTGCTCCATCGTCGGCCACATCATTGCTTACCATCAGATGAGATTGTGGTCAAACGCGAGCATCCATTATATTATTATATATAAAAAAAAAACAATACATTATAACTACAATTCAATTCAACTTTAAATAACAGAATACAATGTTTAATTTGTTCCAATTGCGTCATCAAATATGGCGGACTGTGAGCGGGAAAGTTTGTCGGCCGTTATTTTTTTAATTCGACATCGTAAACAGGCCAAGGAACAATGAATGTAATGCCACAAAGGGCTGGGAACCGTTCGCGACCACAATACAAATAAAATGTTTTAAAACTCCACATAATGTACGAATGCAGCGCCTAAAATGTACTAATGCAATTTTGCTATACTAAAGCCAATCTTATTTCGTCTACGTAGAGCTTAGTTTGGAGTGTTGCAAGCACTTTTTATTTTGTTTTCTGATATTTTAAACGTTTCTATTCTATAGTCAGCTTTTGAGACTGTAAGGCTGGGCCGGGACTTTGGATACCCGTTTGCTACAATAATTCTGTAAAATGCGGGTCATTTCGCTATCCGTTTTGTTCTTCGCGGCTTTTTGTGGTTGTTTTACTTGGCCACTTGGACACAGAGCCATAACTCCTCATGATGTTTTACTTCACCGTTTTGAGAGCAGAGATGATGAAATAAATTACGTAAAGTAATGTGGTTTGAATCTGATACCTACTACTTAGTAAGTGGAACCGGAACTGTTTCCATTGGGCTACCATTGCTCGCCAATACCACAAAATATATAGGTACAGAAGTCAATCTACATACAAAGCGCGCTCGAGCAACGCACACATAGACACCGTTCACAGACACGATGTCTCGGTCGCGTCTCGGATCACTCGTCGAACAGTTCCGGTTCAAACGCTCATTAGTGTGCGTCCACCGAGCGTAGGTATAAAAAGTGAAGTACATACATGAGATTGTCTTCTGTACCTATCTATTTTGTTCCTATACACAGAGTGATTCATGAAGAAGGTTTAGAATTTTACACTAATATAATAAAGAGGTAATGTTTGTTTTTTTGATTGTAGGAGGTAATCTCTGAAAGTTCTGTTCCGATTGCAAAATTTTTTAAACTGATAGAAAGCTGCTTTATTCCTGGGTGACATAGGCATATTTTATGTACGCGGGCAAAACTGCAGGCAAAAGCTAGTACATAATATAGTAGAGAAAAGTCATCCGAGCGAAGCCAGGGCGGATAGCTAGTCTTATATCAATAGACTCCACTTTAGAAGGAATAATATAACTAAATATCAGTGTGACCAAAAATGTAGCCCGTAGCGACGAGAATGTCTATGGTATGAGGATTTGTAGAAATAAGGCCCAGTCGAGGACGGGACGGAACGGGCGATAAATCCTACTAAATTATGATGATAGGGCTTCGGGGCCTACGGATTACGGTCCGATAGGGCTGCGGTCAACCTTATCACGCGTAATGGTACCAAGTATTAAGAATATTGGGTTAGGAAAAAAAATTGGTGCCCTATGTACTTCTTAGGATCACATTTGGGAGAAAATTGGAATAAAAAAGTTTGGGTACATAAATTGTTTTAGGGGATTTTTAACGGTTACAGTCTTGAGTAAATTGTTTGCTGAAAGTATCAGTATCGGAGGTACATAAAGCCGAAACGGCAGGAAATTGAAAATAAAACACATTTGGGACTTCTTGGAGATTTCTCAAAGAAGTAACGTCTCTGGTAATAATATATATACATATTCCACAACTATCACACAACGCCGTCTAGTCCCAAGCTAAGAAGAGCTTGTGTTATGCGTACTAGACAACTGATAAACATACTTATATATTTCTAAATACATCCAAATTATACATAAATTACACTTAGACACAGAACAAATGATCATGCTCATCACATAAACATTTGTCCTGTGTGGGAAACGAACCCACGACCTCCGGCATAGCATTCAGGACCATTAACCACTAGACCAACAGGCCTGTCAAAAATAATATACGAGTATTATGATTAAAGCTCTAGGGCCCTCGTGCTTGACGAATTTTTGTAGCGATACTGTCGATATAGCCGACTGTAGTTGAGCCAATCTTTAACTCTGTGGCGATTTTGCGATTGCTGATGCCTATTTGGATGCTTTGCTATAATCAGAACTCGTTTTCCTATAAGAATTTTCACGGTTTTCGGCATTCATCCAGGGGCCTAAGTCTGCTATTTTTATAATTCGTCATTCCAACACGATCCCATTGTCATTTTGCTAAAAGTTCCTAATCTGCTAATTCATAACGATCAGACAATGGTCTCGTAATAGAGTTGTGGTAAAATGGCAATATCGAGCTTATTAAAAGCACTAATTGCGCAATGGCGTCGTAATAGGAGGTCACTGATCAAAGGAACTGTCAAAATTTTTGCAGATAACCGCATACGTCAGATATTCATTTCAAAAAATTTCACATGTTATTGCAAAAAAATAACTGGTCATGTAGAAAATAAGGGTGCCCAAATACTTATGAACGGTAGTGTACATACATCCATAGCCTGTCGAAAATTATAACCCTCCTTTGGCTTTGCCGTAGTCGGGTAAAAAGGACAGAAGTTGGACACTACCAACACTAATTACAACACAGGTCACGGCAGGTAATAGCGGGCATCAAGAGCCAGCGTACAACTGGAGGCAAGAGCAAAACAATCCCTTAGTCGCCCGGGTGGCCGGCTGACTAAGTATTGACGTCGCTAACCAGCCCTCCTAGCCAAGTTGCAACCGTTTCGCTTGCGCCGAACGCTTCGAGTTGGCTGCGCCGCCAATTCTTTTGTTCTGACCACGTGACTGAGCATTGAGATGACGTCATTCCCGTACATTTCAAGCTTTCTGCTAGCGTTAACGATTGCAGATTAGCAACTTGGCTAGGGGTACAGGTACCAAATATAACTTTGAAATTTTTCATAATGCAGTTTTAAAATTTCGTTCAAAGATTCTTTACATAAAAATATACTAGACACGTGTTTCAGGTTTCACAAACTAAAAATAAGTTTGTATATATAATTTTCACTGTGAGCTTGAGCGATATACATATGACGTCATCAAAACATACGCCATGCATATGAAAGTCGCTTCGTAGAAATGTTCGTACCAGTCATCATGAGTAACACGCCGTCCAATTAATTAGTACACGATGTTTGCATGCAAATTAAATATGTTTTTCGTGGTAATATGACTTCACTGCTAATACATTAATATTTTTAGGGTTCCGTGACTCAGTCGACTAAAACAGAACCCTTAGGGCAATATTTCACTGAGACATCATGGCGGCGCGACCAGTCGCCTCTACCAACAAAATGTATACAGCTCTATAGAGTGTTACTCACCTGGTGTCTGTTTGGTTGCGCAATCAATTTGGTGGCGCGACCAGCTCGGACGTGTGGCGACTCTGATGCCTGTATGGTATCTAGTTTGGTAGCGTAACTGGTCACGCAGCCATGGTGTCCCGGTGAAATATAGCATTTAAAAGATCACTTTATTGTCCTTCTGTCAAGACCCTATTTCTTTTGAACACGTAGAGATAATAAAACTGGAATTAATACCTAATACTAATGTCTGCTACCCCTTCATCATCATCAGCCTTTTTTTTTAATGTTCCTACTGCTGGAACTCAGGCCTCTTCTCTAGGAGAAGTAATGGGATGTAATCCACCACGCGGGCCCAGTGCGGATTGGTGAATTTCACATGTCTTCGAATTTTTGGTTCTAGGACCTGGCCGATCTTTTTTACCCTTTGGAGTTGTGAAAAAAATTAAACTTCTATTTCAATGCAATGTAAAGATAAGGCCGTTTATGCTGAAATCAAAACCTATAGGGTACTTCCCCTTAATTCAGTATCCTGAAAATTGGCAAAGTGTAAGTTCTCAGCACAAGTACAAGGATAATTTTACTAAGAGACTATGCTAGACTATGCTCCCGGGATAAAAAGTATCCTACGATCTACTCCATATCATGGTTTACTGGTGTACCAAATTTTATCTAAATCCGGTAAGCCGTTCTTGCGTGAAGAAGTGAAAAATATACACGGGCATGTGTGGATAGTGTGATTCAGTGTGATTTATATGACAAATTGCGACGTATCAAACAGTTTTGTTTATTGTCTAAAGACTGATCTAATATTTCATAATAGCATAGCATAGTCGGCCTTATAATGTTCCCACTGCTGGCATTCAGGCCTCCTCTTTAGGAGAGCGGGCCCAGTGCGGGTTGGTGAATGTCACATGCCTTTGAATTTTTGGTTCTAGGACATGCCGGTTTCCTCACGATGTTTTCCTTCACCGGTTTGAGACCATTGGTGATGAATTAAATTACATAAAGTAATGTGCCTGGGTAATGTAATGTGTGTAATTAAGTAATGCGTGGCAGGGTTTGAACTCTCGACCTAGAACTCGTAAGTCGGAGCCATTACCACTCGGCCACTGCTCAATATTTCATAAACGCTGTAATTACTTACTTCTAGAGTAGAAAAAAAAGACCACTTACCTAAAAACAACACTAGCCCCCTCACTATCTAGATGCACAGCATCATTCAGCGACCACTGCAGCAGCACAGCCGTCCTGCTAGCCAGCGGCCCGCTGACCACCCTGGCCGGGAGGTACCTCCTCCTCATCCGCAGACTCTTAGCAATCCTCCTGTACACCGACCTCTCGTCTCTATAACTACGGTACTTTGGTCTGAAGTAATATCCGTCACTATGACTATCTACACTTTTTAAACTATAGTCTTCAAATGTTCTGTATCCATCACCGTATTTCTTAGACTTTTTCATGTGTTTGGAGCGTTCTGAACGCATGTGTTTTGGGAGGAAGTACGGGAGGGACTCGTCTCTGCAAGGCCTCTCGGTGAAGGAGGTCGGCGTGAAGTTTCCTCTGATGATGTTGTCGACTATCGAGTGGAGGACGTAGTCGCGGAGAGTGAGGTCCTCGAACTGGAGGTGAACTGGAAAGAAAGAGAGTTTTATGTTAGTTTTGATGATTTAAAACAAGAAGAAATACTTAACTAACTATGATTACAGTAAAATAAAATTCGAAAAATCTTCCACATCGCTGTTGACCGGTAATGTGCCCAAAAGACTGGCGGAATTGTCACCAAAGTATGGCACGCAAGGTGTCAACTAGATATTTCAACAGTTCTCTAAAAAACTAGTGAGCTCAAAGAAGAACAGATTATTTAAATAATTCCGCCGCCAGAACCTCAAGTTCTCAGGAGCCGCAGCGACACCACCAGCACAACACGACGAGCTAGGAAGATGGGAAGGCGCAAGACTACGATACAAGTAGCGTCTAAACAAGAAAATGATTTAGGGATGTTGAACTTTGGCTTCAAGATGTATTTGGTTTGTTTTGTAATTTTATTGGCATTAATTGTATTTTATGTCTACCGCATGTCGAATGAACTGTAGGCTTAAAGAGCCACTTTGTGAGTACCATTAAACGCAAAGCCACTAGATCAAGGTTAAGGTGGAGATATGAGCTTGACAACTACCGAAGGAACTGGCCAGCAATGGCCCAATACACACGTGTGTAGGCATAGAAGAAAGATGCGTTCACCCAGCAGTGTGACATAATAGGCTTATTAGATTAGATTATGTTACTTTTTTGGTTAAAATTAAAATGCAGTTTTATTCCGCCAGTGTGTATTTATAATGTTTCATCAAAATATGAACAATAACTGCCCCCGCACACGGGCTTCAAAAAAACGCCGCTTCAAGCTTCATTTTGAGGCGGCCTTTTTTCGTGGCTCGTGTGCGGTGGTGCCGCCACAAAAAAAATGCTTGAAACGGCTTCAAGCTTCACCGGACACAAGGTGTCGCGCGCTTCAGCTGTTTTTTGCGGCCGCTTCTAGTGGTTTTTGTGGCTGCTTCTAGCATTTTTTTGTGGCGGCGTTTTTTTGAAGCCCGTTTGCTGGGACAGTAAGTGTTTAGCTTCAGCACTACGTGTCGCGGGTTCGATCGCACGGAACAAACATTTGTCAAGTATGGCATACAGACATATAGTGGTCTGGGTGTCTTGTGTGTGTGAGTTTACATTTGTGACCGCATTACAGTACAGGAAAGCAGTTCCTAGGGCCTTTTAATTTAAAAATTAAATAAAAATAAAAGCAAGTTTATTTATTTAGTAAAGGTGGTACACAAAAAATAAATTCCGTTAGGCATTTTAATTGATAAACTTCTGATAATTGACGAATGTTAACTGAAAGCAGTCAACTTTAATAAATTAATTGAGATCAGTCAATAAGTCAAACTAGGTCTTACGTAAGATAACTGGTTTATTACATCATAATCCAAAAGGGAACTAATCTCTCAAATGACTCAGTGTAACCAACCAATCAAAAAGTATGTCATCTTTCGTCTAGGCTCGGGTCCATTCGGGCGGTCCATTGACGCCGGAACGGGTCGCCCCAAAACCGGCCAACGAAGGGCCCAATTTCCGGCCGGCTGGCCGAGACGGATAGGCGATGTGTTATCTTTTATGGAGAGCCGTGGGAATTTGTTCGTCGTCTGATATTTGCGAGGATAGCGTTCTGACGGAAGGTCATATTTGTCTTCGTTTCTTGTGGGTTTTTGATCTCGGTCATCTTTTGTTTCAGAGATCTGTTTATTTAAGAGGGTGCTTCCCCGTTTGTCTATTGCCAACCTGAGCATGGTTTATAAGCTTGCCGATTGAACGCAATGTTTAATAAAAAACCGGCCAAGTGCGAGTCAGACTCGCCCATGAAGGGTTCCGTAGCAGCTAGTAACATAATATAAAAAATCTTGTAATGTGTTGAAACTTTGATCGATGTTTTAATAATAGTGTATTTTTTTCGATTAATGACGCATTAAAAAAAACTACTTACTAGATTTCGTTCAAACCAATTTTCGGTGGCAGTTTTTATAGTAATGTATATCATATATTTTTTTTAGTTTTATCATTCTCTTATTTTAGAAGTTAGAGGGGGGAGACACACATTTTACCACTTTGGAAGTGTCTCTCGGGCAAACTATTCAGTTTAGAAAAAAATAATATTAGAAACCTCAGTATCATTTTTGAAGACCTATCCATAGATACCCCACAAGTATGGGTTTGATGAAAAAAAAATTTTTGAGTTTCAGTTCTAAGTATATATAAGTACCCCCAAAATTTATTGCTTTTTTCTATTTTTGTTTGAAAATCTTAATGCGGTTCACAGAATACATCTACTTACAAAGTTTCAACAGTATAGTTCTTATAGTTTCGGACAAAAGTAGCTGTGACATACGGACGGACAGACAGACAGACAGACAGACAGACTGACAGACATGACGAATCTATAATGGTTCCGTTTTTTGCCATTTGGCTACGGAACCCTAAAAAGGCAATGCAAGGAAAATAGAGAGATAATACCTGAAAACTCTGCTAGTACTCAGTAATGTCGTTATTCACTCGAATATATTACAAAACTTGTTCCAGGAAATATGTATTTTTCTTTTAAACTGTAAAATTTTTTGGAAAGAAATTTCGTCGTTCAGAATCTTGATTTATACTTACATTTATAAAGAGTCAAAGTTGTAAAATAGCAGATTTTCAGAGATCTTTACTCGATTAGGTTTACACAAATGTATAAATTGATTTCAGTAGAAGCTAAAAAAATATTTAATATTAAAATGAATCATAGATAGATCCAGTAAAATAAAAACACTTATCTAATAACTCCTACTTTAAGGTGTCAAAAAATTTTAGGCATGAAATTTACTGTTTTTCGCACTAGTACAGAAAAGTGCGCGCGTTCGCCGGCTCTGCTACATTTTATTACATTTATCGTATCAAGTTAAACGCTATTTATATAGTCGTAAGTGTATCGAAAAACATTTGATACCCGTAGTTTTTCAATGCAGCACTCAAGTTCATAATACCCTCGCCTACGACTCGTGCCAATTCTGCCTGATAGCAATGACTTTTCTGCACTTGTATCAAAATGTACCATTTCCGCTATAAACCCTCCTTTATCTAAAGCCGCAACCTAACAATTCACATGTAACCTTACACAAGATCTCCTCGTAATACAATTTTGATTTATGGTAACATTATTGGCGCCGGCGAAATATTTACATGTAGCAACACTGAGCAATATGTAACGTCGTTTGTATTAATTTTGTATGATGTTTGCCTTTTGCACCGGGAATGAAAACGGTTATTGTGAGGAAGTTACTTTAGAAATAATGAATAGAAAATGTCTATTCGGCACAGATACAGCACAATGGCAACCAACTCAAAGTAAATAATATGCTATTTGTTCCTTGAAACCCTTTTTATCTTAAAGAACTGTATCTATCAGGCCCACGCTGAAAACCAGCGCTGTGAGCCCAACGCATTATGCGTGAGGCCGCAGCTTTATGCTGAGCGTTCGGCCGTTTTGCGCGGAGGAGACGCATATCTTCCCTATTTTGATGTTATGTTCTATCACCTACTTTTAAGTATCTTTAACGCGTAAATAAACTGTTTTGTCTTTCTATCAGTTTCTCTGTAACACATCCTATCCTTGAGATCATCGAAAAACCTAAAATTAGTATTCGCACGCATTCCACTTTCTTCGATGATAAATTTCTCAATTTAAGCTGTTCGTTTGTGGAAGGCATTACATGTGTATGTGTAGAAGTGAGGCGTGCTCAAATGCTACCAACATTTAGAAAAATGGTCGAAAAGCATTACTTTTTACTTCTATTTTCAACAGCATTCTCTATGCATTTAAACAACCTCAACGCGATGGCCAATCCGCTTGTCAAGCGTAGCGATTATGATAAACCATCGTTTTGGGGGAAGCCTATCTCCATTAGTAGACGTCTTTCAATGATGAGCGTACCTGTATGGAAAACACCCTGTATCCACATTTACTGAGCATCCGGTACCCAGCATCGTGTCAACTGGTTAAACCGGAGTCACCGGAGAAGTATTACACTCTGATCACATGAAGTGTGTTTCCAATCAATCCATCGGCTATATTTTTTAATGAACCCTTATGCTACACAAAGGTACAAGATAAAAGAAAATATAACGTGCAGTTGGATCCCATAATCCAAACGTTTCGACCCCAAAGGGTTCAAAATGGTAATTACCAATAAGTTTATAAAATTTTCACCATTTGAGGGTTACAACGGCCGTAGCAGCAACCAGCGCTGGGACTTTCTGGTGCCGTAATTGGAACATGAAGGGTATCGACACACGTTGCTTCCGATACCGGAGGACTACCCACCATCCACGGTAGCAACTACATTTCATCTGGTCTCTTCCCATTGTCACATATCAAGCTGCTAAGTCCAAATACCACAGTTACGCTGGCAATGACAAGAGCTTGACGAATAATATCGTCAATGCAGGTCTTCTATGCTGTGCCATGCTGAACAAGGCTGCTGACAGCTTCACCGTAGTAGCACTGAGGTGGATTCAAGCAACACAAGAGCGCACTAGCGGAACTATATGGTGACAAGGCTGGCAAAATACCACGGGCCTCCGGTCTGAGAGGCCGTTAGCCCAGAATCTGATCTATTTTACAAAATTGAGGATTTTTCTGAGTCCCCATCCAATGAATTTGCTTCTGGCTTCAGATAATATAGTCATAGCGTAGGTAGGTCGCGAGTCAAATCGTTGGTTCATTCATCATAGTGACCACAGTGGATGATTTACGTGCCTAAAGACGCAAACCAGACTCCTAGTCCCGAAAGCCAGCAGACATGAACGCTCAACAGTACCCGAATTTGAGAAACCCAAGTTATTCCATATAACACTGCAGAGCAGCACTTCTCACCGTCTCCGAGAAGACACGTTGTATAAAGTTGTTATCGACATTGTGATCTAAAAAGTTTTTTTATTAAACGTTAAATTTATAACTTTTACTCATTTCTCTGAAAGTTTTATTACAAGTACTTATGAATATATAAATGAACTGCATTGTAATTTTGTTTCTAAGAATCTTCAGTATCTTATTAGCAGTAAAAACTTACTTGAAGTTATTTGAAAATGGAGTCTTACTATGCAAAGATCTACTTACTGAAAAGTTTTGAATTGTTCTACAGTTTGATATTACAAGATTTTTGATAAAGAGAGGGGCGTCTTTGTAACTGTGGCTCAGTGCTTGCTTTTCTGTATTAGGAATCGTGGACCGCGTTTGATTCCAAAGCGATGTGTATAATCAATAAATCTAATTTTGTAAGACCCACTTTTAAGCTATTGCATAGCTTCTATCGCGGGCCTTGAGCGTGGAGACCGAATCCAGAAATTCCGTAACGAAAATAACCTAACACCCCCCACTCATTTGTTTTTTGAGCGTGGTGACAACAAAACAATTGAGAAAACAATTGAGTGAACCATCAATCACAATTCAATTCAATTCGTGAAAGTGTAACTTCAATTAATATCAAAGAAAAAAAAAAAGGAAAAAAATACTGCATAAATAAAATAAATAAATAATTATAATTGCATAAGTTGATAAAAATGAAGAAGGAAGAAGAAGAAGATGAGTTGATAAAAATGCTATGCAATAGCTTTACCGTGGCAGTCCCCGAGTGCCACACGCCTTTTTTTATTACAAGCTTTTTATTTTAAATTGCAATGTACGAGTATGTATGTAACTAACATATACATGTTGGGCTAAAATCTTGCAACTCAATTTTGAAGCAGATATCTTCAACTGATTGTGTTGAAATGTTTTATACATAATTATGTAAATTGCGTGACAATGTAATATTATGATGACATGGAGCTGATCTGATAATGGAGGTCGACTCGAGTCAGTTTTTATGTTTTTAGAATAATTTCGGTAATTGCCGAAATTATTCTAAAAATATTAATAATTTAAATGTATGAGAACTAGAGTCCAAGAGTTTTTCAGTTTTTTCAAATGTAAAAATCATCTAATGATATCTTCCGCCCTTGGGCGGAGCGGGATGGCGTGTCAGACTTTTACTGACTAAAAACCCACTCTTATTCCTTCTTTGTCGATGTTCCAAGGCTCCGGGGATCTCTTTCTCATCATCCATGGCCTCGATAGGCTTCGACCCTGCTGGTCCCCAACGGTTGCTAACATCTCCTTGTGGTGCACATGGAATACTACACGCCGTCGACAACTCGGGCTCGGTTCGGACGGCTACCTGATGGTCAGACGGTGAGCTACCCAATGCTCGCCGTCCACAAGCCTGCGCCTACGGTGGAGACTCCCATAGTTAAGTTTTTAGTGTGTTTCAATGATCATATTTAAGGAAAAGTTTACCAAATACACATGTTGAAGTTTTATAGTGCTGTCTCATATTATTACGCGGCCACGAGGTGGCGACATCTAGAGGTATTTAATCTAAATAGCACAGCTATTTTTGCTCTGTAACTCGACGCGTACATCCGGTAACAAAAGTTTTGTCGTCGTAACTTTTCACTGCGCAACAAATTGTCTCTCGCGCTGCGTCGAAAGCTGTACGGTTGTACTCCTTTAATTAATTGCAACCCTTCATTAATTATCTCATTAATTCTCTGTAATAAAATACGTTGAGAAGAAAGTCATTTGTTATTGGGTTTTCAAACCCAATAAAGAAAGAAAGAATAAAAACATGTTTATTCTGTCTGAATAGACGCACAATTCAATACAAAAAAATTACAAAAAAATAGTTAAAACAGTTTCCCCGCCAGTCCATGTGTGTATAGGGCTTAACTACGTTGCACCATACGACCATAGACAACACAGCTGTCTAGGTTATCTAGCAATAACATACCTTGCCTTTCTGTTTTTCAAGTAAATACCACATCATCGCTTACCATCAAGTGAGATGGTGTTCACGCGAGCCTATCAACAATAAATAAGGATACTTACTATTAAAGATAAATGCAGTTTTAACACAAAAAAAAATCAAACTACTAAAATGTAAACAATTCTAGATTTAGCTAATTCATGATTTTATTTTTAATTTTAAGTACCTACCTAGTTTCTAAGTTGATGTATATTTTTTGTATGCCAACCGGCAGAATATACTAAGTATACATATATCTAAATGAACACAAACCAATTTTTAGTTTTCAGATTTTTTCCTATACCTATTTATGTTGTGAGGTCTTACTTCACGCCAAACAGGATTCTTGGTCAACGGGAGTGTTGAAATATACGTTTTTTTGCGACATAAATGGCCGTATTTTTTTTGTTAACTCAGAATTTTTTTTTTCACAGCTTCATGGGACCGCAGATTTAAGTATACCGTTTTAAATTCAACTCTATACCTGCACGCGTTCTTGAGATAAAAGGTCTTGACATACAGACAGACGGACAGCAAAGTTATCCTATAAGAGTTCAGTTTTTTCCTTTTGAAGTAGGGACCCTAAAAAGGGTGTAGACAATGTGATATAAATGTGAATATTTAATTTATTTGCTAGCAGTACACCGGCTGCTAGCAAATAAATTAAATATTCACATTAAAAACTATTTAGACTATACATAGATAAATTACATAATATTTTATTTAAGTAACCCAATAATTTATTAACTAAACAAATTCGTTAGCCAACGGAACCCAAACTTACATCTGCAAAAACGAAAATCATATTCAGAAACAATGAAACTACAACGTCCTTACTAAAAAGTACACAGAATCTACAAAAACGTAGCATTAAATTGAACTGATAAAGGGTCAACGAAGTGGGCCCTTAATTAATTACCATCGGTACTTTTCTTCTGAAACTCCAATTTCGCTAAATATGCCTGTACTGTACTTTGCTAGTATTTTAAGTTAGCTGTCTTTGGTTAGAAATTGATTTTTCTTATAACAATGAAAAAAAAATTGGTGGTATAATTCTTTACTAAAGGATTTTTTTTTTGTAGACAGTATAAAGCTTTCTCTATACTCTCTCTTCTCTAACTAATGAATTGTTAATATAATAGGTAATATAAATAAAGGTAGTAGTAATAGATATAAAGAGAACGAAAAACATTTATGACACGCACACAACTAAAAAAGTTAACTAAATTTAATTTAAGATATTTTAGATTTATTTGCTAGCAACACAATAATTAACTTCAAAACTAAAACAGAACTTAGTTTTGCAACCTCGATAACAAATAAAAAATTTAACATTAAAAACAAAATATAATAAATACCTGTGTGAGGCTCAAAAGACTCTTATCTCAGCATATTTAAAACGAAAAAGTAAATAACGCAGCGCTGGTATTCTGATAGGGCCTGGTACAACAGTAATTTACGAAGTTATTTAGCGCGATTTTCTCGAATGAAGTTCAGTAGCTTTTCCAATTATTCACAAATTATTTCCTGGTCGATATTGTGAAGTAACATTTTTTTAACCGACTTCTAAAAAAGGAGGAGGTTCTCAATTCGGATGTTTTTTAGGTGTGAAAATCATCAAATGACATCCCCCACTTTGGGCGGAGCGGGAGATAGTGTCAGACTTTTACTGATTAAAAACCCACTCCTGTTCCTTCGTTGCTATTCGTACCGTGGCAGAATCTTCCTTTCAGAAACAAATCCTTGGCCCCAGTATGCTTCGACCCTGGTAGGCCCCTACTATTTACTGACAACTCATGTTGTATCCATATTTGTATATGAATGTTTAGATTTAAAACAAGTTTTTAATGAAAATATTTTTTTCAATTTAATTCATTAAACCCCAAGCGAACGCCGGCGTTCGCGCAGCTATTGTCTTTCAATTGTGTCTGTCATTATCACGATTGAAAGGTTAAGCACGGTTTATTACCTATATAAATAATACTCGTCAAGACGAATCATACGACCCCAAACTCGATGGGGTTGTGTCGTTTAACTACCAAGCTTCTATAGCCACCTTCCGGTTCCATCATCAGATCAGCTCCATGAAATAATAATTTTGCATTGTCATCTGATTTACACACGCATGCATTTCAGCTCAATCGGTAGCCGGGAAGTAGATCAAATTTAATTTGCAAGATTTGATTACAGAAAAACAGCGGGACCGATGAAACTAAATAAAAGCTTGTAAAATAACACGATGATACCCCAACTGACTGACCTTAATGTCTCACCACTATAAAAATACCCTACCTACCCACCATCTACAATATCATTCCACTATCATTAGGTACACCTGTCAATTATACTGTACAATAAACCAACCTACACATGACCAAAACTCCACACTCACAACAAGCTTGAAGCCCTGAATGTCAAACATCTGATACCCCATTAGGGTATTTGCACCATCATGGTCCCTGGCCATAAATCAATGTTTTACGTCGGCCAGTCCGTTGGTTCAGCTTTGACTGTTCGGTTTGTAGGTCAACCGATCGATGGATACTTTTGTGCCGACCGGTGAAGCATTGTTTGGCTTGGTCGCTTGTAGCAAGCCTATTATGGAGATAAATGGGTGTGCTAAAAAATAGGAGTTTGGCAACGAATTGTAGGCAAATGAGGACGCAAGTTTTGGCCTTTGCTAGTTCGTTGACTAAGCAGAGGGACGGATGATACCCGTCTCTTTGTTTAGTCAACGATATATCTTACTAATATTATAAAAGTGAAAGTGAGTTTGTTTGTTTGTTACGTCTTCACGCCTAAATGACGAAACCGATTTTGATGAATTTTGGTACAGAGATAGTTAGGACCCTGGAGACGGTTAAAGGCTAAATTTTTCACGCGGGCGAAGTCGCGGGTAAGAGCTAGTATTATACATACATTTTTATAACATTGTTTTTAGTAAATGCGAAACCTGAATATAATTTGCTCAGAATCAGTAACTGAATCGATTCCAATAATTTTTACACCATGTTATATTTTTTCCCAAAAATATTTAAAAAGGTCACAAATTGGACACCACCGACACTAAGTACAACACTAATCACGGCAGATCATAGCGGGCATTAAGCGTCAGCGTACAGCTGGGTGCGGGAACAAAACAATCCCTCGGTCGCCCGGGTGGCCGCATGACAATGTACTTGCCAACCAGATCTCTAAATAAATTGTGATTTTTCATAATATGTACATACGAGTAGATTCTTTACATAAAAATACTAAATAGGGGTTTCAGATTTCTTATACTAAAAATTTTGTGGTATACATAATTCTTCTGTATGTATATTTACTACCTAACTCCTCCTAAACGGCTTGACTGTTTTTGGTTGTTACCTTTTGTGCATATTTGTATGGTTCCCTGGACGGTTTGAAAATACATTGAGGAGGGACATGCTGCAATCGAATTTAAAAAATATATACACTACAATTGCTATAGGATGTTGCGGATGACAGCTGTCATCTATACATTGTAGCTACCTATCCTTTTCTGTCATCTTACACATGCATATTTCCATCCTGCTGTCATTCTACCCAAGTTATGTAAAAAAAGACCTTAGTAAAATAAATCCTAGTTACAAATAAGTATGGAACTAAGTACTCCTAGCTTCAGTTACCTATGACAGCGTTCTAAAATAAAAAACCGGCCAAATGCGAGTCGGACTCGCCCATGAAGGGTTCCGTAGCAGCAAGTAACATAATATAAAAGTTCTTGTTATGTGTTGTACCTTTGATTGATGTTTTAATAATAGTGAATTTTTTTCGGTTTATGACGCATTAAAAAAAAAAAACTACTTACTGGATTTCGTTCAAACCAATTTTCGTTGGTAGTTTTTATAGTAATGTATATCATATATATTTTTTTAGTTTTATCATTCTCTTATCTTAGTAGTTAGAGGGGGGACACACACATTTTACCACTTTGGAAGTGTCTCTCGCGCAAACTATTCAGTTTAGAAAAAAAAAGATATTAGAAACCTCAGTATCATTTTTGAAGACCTATCCATAGATATCCCACACGCATGGGTTTGATGAAAAAAAAATTTTTGAGTTTCAGTTCTATGTATGGGGACCCCCAAAATTTATTGCTTTTTTTCTATTTTTGTGTGAAAATCTTAATGCGGTTCACAGAATACATCTACTTACAAAGTTTCAACAGTATAGCTCTTATAGTTTCGGAAAAAAGTGGCTGTGACATACGGACGGACAGACAGACAGACAGACAGACAGACAGACAGACATGACGAATCTATAAGGGTTCCGTTTTTTGCCATTTGGCTACGGAACCCTAAAAAAAACAGCGGGTTTATTTCCAGCCTATGTTTTTTTTTTCTAAGACAAAGCAGGCTCCCAGAGCCAAGAAAACGAACGTAACAAAAAAAGAAGGTCACAGCTATGCAATCCATTTGCTGCCAGGATCACAACCGACCATTTTTCACCTCAGATTCATCGCATGCAAAATGTAAGCAGTTTTACTCCTATATTTTTCTTTTAGTCTCAAAAAACAGGCTTGAGAAAAGCACACCTGGCACTTTGTACGTTTCCTTTGCCTCTCATGAGTGCGCAAAATAAATGGGGTATCGTCATGCATTAATGGAAACACATTTTTGAAAGTAGAACGCGAGTTATGTGCCAGATATCGGAATTCGCGTGTAAAAAATACGGATAAGTTTGCAATACTAACGATTTGTGGCAACCCCGAATTTTCGGGAAGTGATTTATTGTAAGGTTTTACAAGAAGTTAAAGAGTTTTGATGTAGTTTATATTAAATGGTTTTGTGGCGGTTATTGAGATGAAATTGTTGGAGATGTGATTGTTGACTATGTGATTGCTGTTGTGCAAAGTGTAAAACGCTAGTTGTCGAACGTGGGAAATAAATATTAAGCTGGTAACATTTATGAACGTAGATAGGTAATTTGTTTTCTGCACTGATACTAATTCATAAAGGCAATAGTAATTAAATATTAAAAAAAAAATGGTTGCCTGTAAAGTCGGTTTTACGGGCGAAGATTTTACGTGACAACGTCTTTTTCTCGGTAGAATATTTATTGATATGAATATAATTAAATTGCACAATAGGAACAAGGAATTGAATGAAAATAGTTGAGTGGGAGAGAGACGCAAGGCATTCGGCGGGCCTCTCTCTCGTTCGGTGACTCATCGTAACGTTACCGAGCGTTACACTTTTTCATAAGTGACTCCCAGCCGCAACCTAATTTAAGACGTTGTCACGTCAAAAAAGAAAAAAAGTATTATTTATTGTTGCAAGAATTTTTATTTCGAAGCCTATAAATTTTTAAGCCAACAGCCATTACTGTTCTGTCATTGTAATGAAAAGTCGAAGCATCTGTTAAAATTTAGAAAATAAGTAGAAGTGTGATTACTGAACTGTACTTGTATTTAAATAAACTTATTATTCGTAACAATGCCGTTGTGGATTTATTTGAACTCAGTAGAACAATAAAATTGTTAGACAATAATACCTACAAATTGAATTGTTCTTTTTTCTAGACCAAAAGGTTTTTATGTAGCCAAACATGAATTTTGATAAAATTTTTAGTGAGCGAGGTTGCTCCTCCATTTTTTTTTTGGTCACATAAACCTTTCAAAGGCTTTAACAAGTCGTAAGTGTTTTAATTAGCATAAAAAATAGGTATTAAATAATAAACATTTTTTTCATTACTTGATAGATGTCGCCAAAAATGAATTTTGATAAAACTTTTAATTTGCGAGCTTGCTCCTCCATTTTGTCACATCAACCTTTTAACATTTCAATCGTGGAAATTACAGACACAATAGAAAGACAATAGCTGCGCGTTCGCTTGGAGTTGAATGAATTAAAGGCTTTAACAAGTCGTAAATGTTGTGATTAGCGTAAAAAAATAGATATTGAATAATAACCTTTTTTTTGTAACTTTTGATAGGCTCGCACGTGTCCGCTATCTCATTTGATAAAAAGCCACGTGGTTGGCAATAGAGTGAGCTTAAGGGCCAAGCGCCCGAAAAGTGCCATAAAACAGTGATTTTCTGAGGCCTACTCCTCCGTAACGGCTAGGTCAATTAATTTGAAAAAAATATATAATTTGATAACAATAATATCAACATTTGATTTTTTCGTGCAATTAATACTTTTGTAAAAAAAAAAAAAAATTAAGCAATTTCACAACTTTTCGCAACTTATCCCTACTCCTTCGAAACGGCTTGGACCTTTAGAAACATTTTTACACATAAAAATTGGTGGTTAAATATTCTTCAAAGTGAACATTGCATATGTAAATCAATCAATATCTCGTAGAGAAAATGGATTTAAAGCGCTTTCCGGGCCCTGCTGGCCGCAAATAAATGCACAGATTTGCGTACTGCCGCCTAGGCGAGTGCGAGAGTTGCGTTCACATAATTTCGGTCAGATGGTTCAAGGGACTATAAGCCTTAACTAGAAGTAACCTATTCACTCTTGACATAAAGATCCCCAGGTCGTGTGAAACACAGACTACGGCAGAGAATTCCACTCCTTCCACGCACAATGAATGTGTTTCCAAAACGTTCAGTGCGTTTTAAGTTAGAACTAGACTGCGCATACGTGTGCCACATACACCGATATGTAGCCCGATTCACGTAATCAAAACCGTAACGATATCGTAGGGATTTAGTCGTTTAGACTATTACCGTATTCACATTCGTCAATCGAGTTTGAACGACACCGATTATAAAGTCGTTTGGTCGAAGAGTCGATTAAAAAAAAATCTGTATTTCATTATCCTGGTAGAATACTTATTAATGTAACTGGAAATAAGTGTTTGATATATATAGTTTAGTTTAGATCCAGTTGAGTTGTCGTTCTATCCAATCCCGATTAAGGAACACGTGAATACCGCTTTTGGATAGGACTTCGATCGAACAATTATAAAACTTCAACGATATTTGGCTTGTTTGATTTAACGTGAAACAGGCTACTAGGCGCGTGAGTCTCCATATCCATTTTATATGAAAACTAGACTTGAAGAGATACACTTAATAACGTCCTGCTTCGTAGATGTAGGCATGTTACGTGTGTGCGTCGGTGTAATGTAGTTCTAGTTAAAGTGGAATGTCGATCGTGTATAAAATAAAAAAAAATAGTTCAATCTTTTTCATGCAACAGAATCACTTTCAGTATAACAAACATGAACTGCATTTACATATTGCGAATATGTAATCAAATTACTTCTCAAACCAAAATTGGTCGCAAACTTTGTTGGCACCACCAACTACAACCACTTTTGATAGACTTTGGCTGGTTCAACTAGTTGTAAAATTGATTAGTTTTTTTTTTTGTACTATAGTTTATATGACAGCAAAAAAACATGTACAGAATACGTACCGTTTGCTTCGCTCAACTTAGCGCAGTGACTTCAAAATTCACCGGTACAAAAATAAATATTTATTTTATCATCAACATTTTTTTTACAAGACTATTTATCTATTAGTCAGTGGCCCTGACGCCGGAGATTGTGGGTTCGATTTTCTCCTAAGAAAAATGTTTGTGTGATGAGCACGATCATTTATTCTGTGTCTGGATGTAATTTTGTATGTATTTAGAAATATATAAGTACCTATGTTTATCAGTTGTCTAGTACTTATAACACAAGCTCTGCTTAGCTTGGGACTTGACGACATTGTGTAGTTTTGAAATATTATATTATTTCAGCTGAAAGACGTCCACTGCTAGATATCCCATTGCTATATAGCCTTCCCAAGTGTCGCCATAATGATCAATTTTATACATCTCATATCCAACGGATTCCCACGCACCTCACCAGGATGTCTTCCAGCGCTGCATCTTCTGATACGCGGTCACCACTCAAGAACTCCCATTACATCGACCATCTGTTCTGCGAGCATTGTGCCCCAGTCTACTGCCACTTAAGTTTGAACGTTTTTACAGTATATGTTTTTAAGAATTTCAAAATGTCAGTGGATTCAGGCATTACATTATATGCTTTAGGTCAAGAAGTAAGCATATGACACTCCTGATGAAAATAAGGTGAATACCTACGTTGTTAAAAACAGCTAAAACTGATTATTGCTCTCCAAGACTATTTTATTACAGTACAAAGACTCGACAAAAGTCTGTCCAACATTGGTGTTTGGTCCCAACGTTGGTACCAACATGTGTGTTATTAATTTTTATGATATTTCCCGACACTCACTCCTGGGACCGGCGCGTTCTGCGAAAACATTTCACGAATGGAATGATGCATCAACTTTGATGAAACTCGGGCTCTTTGCATTTTTGGGTTGGCAACATTTTTGTTTACGTAGAATGTTTTATTCTGAAAAGTAGCGTGTCAGTCATAATTTTATGATAATATTTTTGCTATGTTTGTTTGATCTGTGATTATCCAATGAGGTTTCCAATGAATTACTATTTTACCACCTAAAAAAGGTATACCTTTTTTAGGTGGGACATCATCTAATGGCAATTTGACTGGCCTGTTGGTCTAGTGATTAGTGACCCTGACTGCTATGCCGGAGGTCGTGGGTTTATCCCCACCCAGGTCAAATGTTTGTGTGATGAGCACAATCATTTGTTCTGTGTCTGGGTGTAATTTATCTATTTTTAACTAAAAAAAAAGTTAAAGTGACTATAATTGCACTACACTTAAGTTTAAAATGTAGCTTGTAACCAAACTGTGACTTTTTGATTACCATTATGCAAAAGTGTGATAATATAGTGATAACTTTTTTTGTTAATCCTCTGTTCTCAAATCAAATAGGTATTGAATTCGAAAAAAAAAAAAATAGGTGTTGCGTTCAATAGTACAAATTAGTGTCTTGCTTGCTTATTTTATGCTAATTTGTGTTTATATAAACTATTTTAACTTACATGTTTAAAAAATAAAACCTTTCATAAAATAAAAATATTTTCTTTGTACGGATAAGCAACCTCATTCTTATTTTAGCGTAGCATTGCCTTGTTTTTTGCCTAAAATAAATCCCTAAATAAAACACTTCACTCTTTATAACAGTTCACTTTCTTTATCGTATCACAATTTATCATTTTTGTGTATCCTACCGGAAGACACACAGCCTGGCTCTAATTATTTTAGCTCCATCATCCAGAGCGGCATAATTGTGAAAAGATATAATTTCCTCATAATTTGTCAGTTCATCTCCACGTACAATCAAGGTAATAATAAGCTCGTCAACTTTTGCTCCATGCATTTTAGAATTGATGTTACCAAATAAAATGTGACAGTGACACTGAATTGAACAGCTTTTACTATTTTAATGTGCAAATTACGGGACCATGCTTAGTCATGTTCTCGCTATAGAAAGTTTAAGGGATAGCCCTACGCAAACTTTAAGGGCTTGCTCAGTAGACGAAACTGAACAACCTTCCACAAGACTTTTTTTCAGGAGACAAAAAAAAAAAATAAGCCTTACCACACGAAATTACAAACTTGATTGGACAGTTTAAAAAAACGTGGCTTGAACATATGTAAGAATTGGAAAACTGACGAATGTTTAAATGACTTGACTGTGCTTTATGTTCTGTGAAATTTCTTAATGTTGTGAATATAATTATTCATATCTCCTTTCTTTTTCTTGAGTTTATAATAATGTTGTTGGGGATTTAAAAGAGTATTTTACATTGGGTCTGTTTTTACTTGTAATCTGGTTTACAATTTTAAATTCGTCGTGGCATATGGAAAGTACTGCCAAGACCAGCTTCCCTAGCCAAGTTACAACCGTTTCCCTTGCATCGAACGCCTCGAGTTGGCCACGCCTCAGATTCTATTGTTCTAACCACGTGACTGTCGTTGAGATGATGTCATTTCCGTTTATTTGAAGTTTTCTACTAGCGTTAACGATTCATCATCATCATCATCAGCCATAATTAGCCTTTTTAATGTTCCCATTGCTGGGACTCATGCCTCCTCTCTAGGAGAGGAAATGGGCCGTAATCCACCACGCGGGTCCAGTGCGAGTTAGTGAATGTCACATATCTTCGAATGTTTGGTTCTAGGACATGCCGGTTTCCTCACGATGTTTTCCTTCACCGTTTTGAGAGCAGTGGTGATGAAATAAATTACACAATGTAATGTGCCTGGGTGGGTTCGAACCCGCGACCTACAACTCGTAAGTCGGGGCCATTACCACTCGGCCACCACTGCACTAAATCTGTTAACGATAGCAGATTATCAACTATAGGGATACTGGTCATCGGTTCTCGGTCGCCGGTCGGTTACACTCTATAAGCCTTCAATATAAAGGCTATCCACAATACAAAAATAATTTAGCAATTCGAAAAAGTGTTCCTGAGATTAGCATATCTAAAAAAGACTTCTTTTGCAAAAATAATAATAACAGCTAACTTTAACTTCGAATTTATAATCCAAGTAATCCCATGGCCAAGGTCAGGATAAGGCCGCCTGTCGAGTGGTCGAGGCCTATCTGTCGGAGAGACTTATAGTCTACCCCGGTCACCAGGGAGACTGGAAACGTCGAGAGATGTCGTGCGGTGTTCCGCAGGGGTCGGTACTAGGGCCACCCTTGTGGAACATCGGGTACGACTACGTGCTGCGCGGCGACTTCCCTGACGGGGTCAGCGTGGTTTGCTACGCAGACGACACGCTGGTCCTAGCGCGGGGAGAGTCGTACCAGGCGGCGGTCGCTCTAGCGACACGCGGGGTTGCGATGGTCGTTGATCGGATCCAGGAGTTGGGACTCAAGGTGGCGCTTCACAAATCCGAGGCGATGTGTTTTCACGGTCGCCAGTCTCGGAACGCGCCGCCATTGAGTTCCCAACTAACGGTAGGAGGAGTTCACATCGGTGTCGGGTCGACGATGAAGTACCTGGGACTCTTCCTCGACAGCCGGTGGAATTTCGTGGAGCATTTCCGACGTCTGGCTCCCAAACTCAGCCGGGCTGGGGCTGCGCTCAAGCGGCTCCTGCCCAACCTTGGGGGTCCAGACGCCTCCTGCCGGAGGCTCTACGCGGGGATCGTTCGATCCATGGCCCTCTACGGGGCGCCGGTGTGGGCGCCGTCGCTGAAAAAGCAACCGGCGGCCATACTGAACGCCTGCCAGAGGGTCATGGCGATAAGGATGGTGCGGGGATACTGCACGGTCTCCCGCGAAGCGGCGAGCCTTCTGGCTGGCCTACCACCGTGGGATCTGGAGGCAACAGTCCTTGCACACATGCACGATATGCGCGTGGAAATGCAACGCCGGGGTGAAAGTCCGCTGCCGCGACAGGTCACGGCATGGCGGACAGAGCTCCGGCGGGATCTCATGGTGAAATGGCGTCAACGACTATCGCAACCCAGTGCTGGGCACGCCACAATCATGGCGGTAAGTCCCCTCTTTGAGGCGTGGCTGGAAAGGCCTCACGGCGTCCTTACCTTCCGTATGACGCAGGTCCTCACCGGACATGGTTCGTTCGGGAGTTTCCTGCACCGGATTCATGCGGAAGTGACGCCCGGGTGTCGCCATTGTGCGGAACGCCCGGAGGACATGGTGGAGCACACAGTCGAGGTGTGCCCTGCTTGGGCGGAGCATCGCCGTGCCCTCGTGGGGGCGATCGGCGGCGGAGACCTCTCGCGCCGGGCCTTGGTTGAGGCCATGGTCCGGAGCGAGGAGGAGTGGCAGGCGGTCGCCGACTTCTGCGAAGCAGTAATGCTTGCAAAGGAGGAGGCCGAACGCATCAGGCAACGGCATTATCGCCGCCGCCACCGCCGGGATTCTGATCCCGATTTCCGGCCAACGTAGACGCGGGCTTGCGGACAGTGAGCAATGGGTAGCTCGCTGTCCGGCCGTCCGGTAATTGTCCGGATCAAGCTCAAGTCGTCGACGGCGCGCACTGTTCCCGCGCGCCTCAAGGAGTTGTCAGCAACAGCAGGGACCCAGCCGGGTCGAAGCCTACTGGGGCCAGGGTTATCCGAAAGGCCCTTGTATGGCTCAGAGGTAGTTAGTTACTTACAGTTGGATGTGAGTTGACAAAAACCACAGACTTCACAATAATTACGTATATTCTCAAAAGTTACACAAAGTTAAGTTGGATGCTAATCCGCGGTTATAGCGCTACGGCAGCTATCGGTCAACTAAAATTAATATAATTACACGTTTTTAAAGTAAACAAAATGAGTAGTAAAAAGTAGGTCGCGGCGTTAGCGTTTTGCCTGTACGTGAACCGTACATGCTCCCGAGGGAAAAGTGGGATGAACATCCATTACAAAGCAAATAATATCTAATATAAAAAAGTATAAAGTAAATATTAAACAATAGTAAATGTGTATAAGTATAAAAGTAATAGTTGTCACTCAATTCACATCGTCAAAGTGAAATACTTTCTTCGGCTGTCTTGCTTCGCTGTAAACGGGCTCCGCTGCTGTCGAATGTATTTCATGTAGCTCGATGTCCTCTCCCAAGTTATTCTTTCCTCTAGGTGTCGTTCTTGTTTTGGCACCGTTCTTTGTTTTGCAGCATCGTTTCATAATAACAAAGAGGGCAAGCACAGCGATTCCTCCCAACAACAAAGAAGTAACGGAGTAGAGATAAATGTCGTGACTTGACAAGTCAGACTCAGACACCTTTGGTAAGATTTCTCTGCTTTTTTGGAATTCTAACTGCTGGTCTATTTTTCTTATTTCTACTGCAGTTGGCGTCCCTTGTTCTGTTATGTTCAGTTTAGCTTCATGCATAAGCGTGTGGTGTGCCTTATGACACAATTTACACGTCTTTCGTGATTTGCATTGTTTTTCCCCGTGGCTGAATAAGCAGTTTTTACAAATATGCAAGTTACGAATTGCGTCACTCCGTTTGTTTATGTTCATAGCCAAGAATTGTTTGCAATTCATCAGAACTTGGTTAGTTTTGCATATTGGGCATGTTTTCGCTGTCGTGAAGAAGGTTTTTGGCGAACTTTGTGACTTGTTAAAGTACGATGACCCCTGTGTTTTATTTTTGTAGTTGTTATTTCGGTTTTCTGATCCCTTATGCGTTGGCTTTTCAGATTTCCATGGTTTGTTTGATGGCGATAGTTTTTGACTATTTCCCTGTAGAGCTTCCAGAGACATGAATTTGGACTCCAAGAACCCGGTGAACTCTTCCAGGTCGGGAAACTCCCTAGGATGTTTAATCTCCTTTATATATTCGTTGTACGTAACACTATCCAGTTTTTGAATCAATAGGTGAACGATGATTGGATCCCAATTGGTGGTATCTAGCCCGATGTTTTTGAGCCCGTTCAAGCACTCCATCATGACGTCGTGAAGAGTCCGTATGCTTGCAGCGGTTGGTTGCTGGATACTAGGTTGATTCAGGAGCGTGTTCATGTATGACGTGAACAACAGCCGTTTGTTATCGTAGCGGTGGGTCAGCATCTCCCAGCACGACGCATAGTTCTCAGCACTGATGCCGAGATGCTGGACCAGTTTCTCCGCCTCACCTTTCAGTTTTGTTTTCAAGTGTTGCATTTTTTGTGCTTTTGAAAGTGTCGGATTGTTGTGTACGCTTTCCAGGTAGAGGTCTCTAAAGGTCAACCACTGGTTATAGTTTCCATGAAATTCCGGTATTTGGATTCTTGGCGTAGATTTTTCATAATGTGCGTTGTTCCAGATGTTGTGTTGTAGTTTCCTTTTCAGGTCATCATAAAAGTTTTCTGCTGTATTGTATTTCTGCTGATAAACTGAGTCCTCATCTTGTAGTATGTAATCTAGCTCCCAGTTTACCCTTTCGATGTGCTCCCATTTCATTTTCAGGGTGCTCAAGTTGTCTTCTAACTCCCATTTTTCCATTGGTACCGCCAATGATATGCTTATCTTCTCCACAGTGCGTTCAAACGCCCTAAAGTTGCAGTATTGTTGACGCAAAAGATCTTGTTGCTTTTCCGTCGACTCACTTGTTTCCCGAAGAGGTACGTGGAATTTGATGTCGTCGAAAGTAAATTTCGATTGCCTCATAGCTTGCTTAGGCGTCGCAGGTGGCTGTTCCGTCTTGCTAGTAGATGCAGACGGCAATTCTGCTTTACGTTTCAGCATGTCTTGCAGCACTTCTTCATACATCTTCTTCGTACTGCTAAAAATGTCGTCGTTGAAGTATTGAAGGTCCGTCACTCCAGACTCTTCCAGTAGTTGATGGTTGTGAACAAACTTCTCCCAGTTGTTATTCAGCTTAGAGAGACGCTCCTCCAGGTACGCCAAGTTCTTCCTGGTGGGACTATCCTTCTTGTAGTTGGTACAAATAAGCTTCAAGTCCCTGAAGATGGTTTCTTGACGGCTTATCAGTTCTGTTACGCTCTGAACCATTGTTATAAGTTATTGGCTTGACCGTTGGTAGAGTAGAGTTGTATCACCTCAGGTACTAGTTCACCAAAGTTGCGAAGTTTCCGCAAGTTCTGGATATTGAGTGCGTCGTCAGTTCGTCACCCTACTAACGCGATCCGCTCTTCTGTTATACCAGCTAGACCGATTTAAGTTAATAGAGACAATACGCACCTGTTATCCGGCTCGAAGGACCACTTTTATGTATGGCTCAGAGGTAGTTAGTTACTTACAGTTGGATGTGAGTTGACAAAAACCACAGACTTCACAATAATTACGTATATTCTCAAAAGTTACACAAAGTTAAGTTGGATGCTAATCCGCGGTTATAGCGCTACGGCAGCTATCGGTCAACTAAAATTAATATAATTACACGTTTTTAAAGTAAACAAAATGAGTAGTAAAAAGTAGGTCGCGGCGTTAGCGTTTTGCCTGTACGTGAACCGTACAGCCCTCGAGCCCCGGTATGAAGGCTAGAAGGAACGGGGTGGGTCTTTTAGTCAGTAAGAGTCTGACACTATCTCCCGCTCCGCCCAAGGGCGGGGGATGTCAATGCATGATTTTTCCCACCATAAAAAAAAAAAAAAAAGGATAAGGCCGCCCATTGTACGTGTTTTAGATATAAGTTTTACTTTGTTATGTTTGTATGTAACTACAATAAAGTATATAATTAATAAATAAATAATCTAAGTAGTAGTATAATCTAAGTGTGTAGAATACGTGATAAAATAATGAAAATCTAATTAATCTGTCGGCAATTTTAATTAATTATAAACCATGTATGTAAACTCTCCATTAAAATCATTCAGCATATAATTAAACATACTTAATAATTTTTTCTACAATATTTTCCCCGTGACTTCACTCGTGACAATAGGTTACATTGTCGCGAGTGAAGTTTCTTTCTGGATTAAAGTTAAGGCTTATAGTCCCTTGAACCATCTTGCCGAAATTAAATGGACGCAACTCTCGCACCCACCTAGGCGGCAGTACGCACATATGTGCATTTATTTGCGGCCAGCAGCGCCCGGAAAGCGCGCGGCTGACCTTTAAATCAATTTTCTTTGCAAAATATTGATTGATTTACATATGCAGTGTTCACTTTGATTTGAAGAATATGTAACCACCAATTTTTATATGTAAAAATGTTTCTAAAGATCCAAGCCGTTTCGAAAGAGTAGGAAAAAAGTTGCGTAATTGCTAAATATTTTTTTTTTTGACAAAATTATTAATGGCACGAAAAAAGCAAATGTTGATAATGTTATTCATGAATCTAGAATAAACATATATTTTTTCAAACCTATTAACCTAGCCGTTACCGAGGAGTAGGCTTCAGAATGTCACTGTTTTATGTCACTTTTCGGGCGCTTGGGCCTTAAGGAGTGGAATTCCCTGCCGTGGTCTGTTTCCTGATAAATGATCTTTATTTTGCTAGTAGATTTTATAAAAACACTGTTATACGTCAATTTTTTTTGTCAGTTAATGCTAGATGAGGCCGGTGTTTCCTAGCTGACTACCCTGAGAAGAAATACCGAAAAAAAACTCAGGGGTCAAAATCTCTTTTAAAGTCCATACAGCAAAACATGTTATGGTCAAATCATATGAGAACCATGCAGCAGATTGAGCCTGAGATGGTCTTTTGAAGAAATATCCACACAGTTCTAAGTGGACCTGTCCAGTCAGAGCAAGCATTTGTCAATATGCGTGTAGCTCAACTCAGGTATGATATCTACAACTTAGAGATGTTTAAGTCAAGAGTGAATAGGTTACTTCTAGGCAAGCGTGCTCCATCGTCGACCATATCATCGATTACCATCAGGTGAGTTTTTTTTTATGGTGGAAAAAAATCATGCATTGACATCCCCCGCTCTCGGGCTGAGCGGGAGATAGTGTCAGACTCTTACTGACTAAAAGACCCACCCCGTTCCTTTTAGCCTTCACCGGGGCTCGAGCGCTCTTTCGAATAATCCTGGCCCCAGTAGGCTTCGACCCGTCTGCTGTTGCTGAGATATAGAGCTATATAGGATGTTTAGATCCGTCCCTCTTTCTCAAGCGCATGACTGATATTTTAACACGTCAAGGTCAGCTTTGGTACCTCTGACAACATGTACAAATACTGGCACGAATTTTGAGCGTTCGTCGAAAGAATCAAGATCAATTTGCGCATCGTACACATCGTCGGGTCAATCACTATAGCTACAAAGATGTACTCCCAGCTCCCGCGTCTCACTTCACACCACTAAAGAGACCTAATACTTCACTTCTCATTCAAGTCTACGCGATTTCATGTTCAACTCAGCGCTCAAGATACGTGCCGGTATTTGTAAACACAAAATAGGTACAGAAGACAATTTACTTAGAAAGCGTGCTCGAGCAACGCACACATAGACACCGCTCACGGACACGATATCTAACGAACTGACGACTCGTACAGTTCGGCGCAATGCGCTGACCGTAGTGCGATCGCCTAGCGTAGATATAAAAGAGAAGTACGACTTCTGTAGCTATCTATTTTCTGATGTGAGTATAATGCAAAATTTCGTGACGCCGAGAATAGTACTGTGTAAATGTACAACAGACAAACTTACATTCTCATCTAAAATATTAGTTAGTATTGGAACGTACTAGGTCTTATTTCCTCGAACTGACGATGGCACTCAAGAAATATGATTAAAAGGTGTATATTATTTTTCATTCTATGTAAGTAGCAATTCATCATTTTATTGACACTGCTTTTAAATATTTTTTGATAGGCAATAAAAAGGGGGTTTTCAAGTTAAAAGTAAACTACAACTAAAACCGGGTACTTCTGAGTGTAAAGGCAAGGGTGCTCCATCGTCGACCACACATTGCGTAGATACCATCACGGTTCTTTTTTAGGCGGAAAATCATCCAGACTTCTCAATAGACTTCTCCAGCTCTTGGGCGGAGCGAGAGGGTGTGTCAGACTTTACTGACTAAACCAATGGCCTCAGTAACCTTCGACCCTGCTGGGGCCTTGGCTTGTGCGAAAGTGTAGTCCGAAAATATATAGGGTGTCTTTGTCATCGACGCACTAAAGGGCCCCACAGATTAACAGTCCGCCTGCAGTTTCTGGTCCTATTGGGCGACCTGCCGTCCTTGGCTAATAACGTATACACACTAAAGCGATTATTGTCTGCCGGCAATGGCCTGGTACAACATCCACGACTACACACTAGCAGTTGCGAGTCCGCAGTTTCCTATCGTAGCATCGCGCGTCAGCCATGGTGTGTTACCGGTGTGACTGTCCACACACAGGCGGTAGTCATTCACAACGCAGCAGCACTGACAGATAATCTAGGTTTAATAATAATAAACAAAATATCTTTGCAGCGCTGTGCGTACATTCGGAACGACTAGAAGATATTTTTAATTTGAATCCAGACAATGTTATTCATTCGGAAGTTGGAGTAGATTTTTATGAGATGCGGAAAAAGTTGCAGAGCATTCCTGTTGATACAAACGATACAATGACTGTATCGCTTAGCAAAGAAAATGACACAAGTCTAAACTTGAATACAACAAAAGGACCAGATCTTTCAACAACAGAGAAAATTCCTGTAGCCACACTGCCACCAAATATAGCAGCAAAATATACGAACATTACTTTAGAGGAAATAAAAGAACGGCGAGCTAAACTGCAACTCGATAGATTACTGAACACTCACAGATCGGTAGCGGACTACCTAGCCGAATCAGATTTGGAAACGTTGACTCGTAAATTTGACCAAATGGTTGAAGAAAATAAGAAAAAATCGGATTTGCCTCCGCAGACCCGAAGGGAGACGTATTTTGACAGTAGTTGGCGTGCAACATATGAATCTAAGACGCGTTATATTAACCTGATCACACACTTCACTTACATAACGCGTTACAAACTAGTTTACCCGCAAGTATTAAGAAAAAAATATTTGGGAAGCCCTCAATATAAAATTGGATTCCTGTTCGCGTTAGTGAGACATCTTAAGAATTTGCAAAAATGGTTGTACTGGAAGTTTACAAAGCATGGTGATGAGACCGAAAACCGTATATACTATGATTTAAAATTATACGAGAGGATACTTAGACTAGACGTTGATCTTAAAGATGCTCTACTATTAATACAAAAGATGGAGTACCAGAGGAACATCCAATATAATCCCAAGTTCTATGATTATAGTTTGGAACACTACGACTGAGTGACTCACGCACAGGCTCTCATTACTTATTAACATATTGGTTTCCCAACTGCATAATAAATAAATAAAAATTATGTGATCTGTTTTCTTGTAACACACTGGGTACTTGGGTAGATGACTCATTTTTGGGTTTCGTAATTCAGTCGGCAAAAACTGGACTCCGAGAGAATAAAAGAAAGTTAGAGAAACATTTACTTGTAACTCGCACAGGACAAACAACAATAAAATAAAAGTAACTAATTTATAAATTACTTAAAATAAAACATACAGCATTAGGTGCCAAAAATATGTTATTCAATACGGGATCCCTTCTTTTCGCATAATATTCTATTTCCGAATATACTTTGGCATAACGATTTTGGTATAATTTGTTTTGACATACTAATACTTTGCCATTTTTTTGGCATACTTTTTATGTTGGCTTATTTATCTTGAAAGCTAATTTGTTTTGGCATAAATTTAATTCGCATAACGTTACTAGGCCTAATGACTATTAGCATAATAACGTTCATTCATTAGATGTTGGTTAAAAATTCAATAACGGAACCGAATCACTGCAAAAGCGACTCTACGTACATAGTCTTATCTGCTCTACACCTAGAGTTTAATTTAAAATCGCGTAGGTGCGTGGGGCCACTGAAGGCCTGTAACGCCGGAGCCTTGACAGACACCAAGCCTGCTGCATGTTGCATGCTCGCTTGCATGCTGCTTGCTAGCTTGCATGCCTGGGTATGCTTGTTTGCATGCTTCTTACAGCGAAAACACCTACAAAATAGTTCAAAACAAATATGTTATGTATTACCTGCTTCAGGAGAAAAGTTATGTTTTAGAATGTTACGCTTAATGATTTATGATTCGAGAAATTATGCTTAAAAATTTATGCAATGTAAGCTGTGAGGCGTAAATGATTTTATGCGGAAATATAATTAGGATAAACAAAAATATGCCAAGATATATGAATAGAGTTATGAATTTAAGATAATTGTTGAAAATACATTAGGTAAGTTCTCGTATATTACACACACATCTTCAACTTGAGGTGGTTTTGAATGTGTGTGTGCGTGTTCACGTACCTACAATTTGTTTTTTATATGCATAATTTTGGAGACCTCGGTTCCAAAAAAAAAAACAGCTCATGGACATAGGAAAAATATACATATGTAGTTATACGTACCATCAAAGACACTTTTGCCTGACCACCACTAAGTTCATTTTTTTTTGCACTGTGAGAAACTTCAAATGGTTTGGCTTGGCACCGCGCCGCAGGATTCAAGAGATTTTTTTTTAAGTGCACATAAATGACTGCCATGTTACAAAACTAAGATCAACACTCGGTATGAAGGCTCGAAGGAACGGGGTGGGCTTTTAGTCAGCAAGAGTCTGACACTATCTCCCGCTCCGCCCAAGAGCTGAGTTTGTCATTGGATGATTTTTCCCACCATAAAAAAGACAAACACATAATTTCCCCTCCGTCTCCCCCAAGTGTCACCACCACGACTTTGTCCTGTACGTCTCGCATTCGTCAAATTACCGCGACCCTTTTTTTACGGTGGGTAAAAATTAAGCATTGACATCCCCCGCTCTTGGGCAGAGCGGGAGATAGTGTCAGACTCTTACTGGCTAAAAGACCCACCCCGTTCCTTCTAGCCTTCATACCGGGGCTCGAGCGCGCTTTCGGATAACTCTGGCCCCAGTAGGCTTCGACCCGGCTGGCTCCCTGCTGTTGCTGACAACTCCTTGAGGCGCGCGGGAACAGTGCGCACCGTCGACGACTTGGGCTTGGTCCGGACAGTTACCGGACGGTCGGACAGCGAGCTACCCATTGCTCACTGTCCGCAAGCCCGCGCCTACGTTGGCCGGAAATCGGGATCAGAATCCCGGCGGCGGCGGCGGCGGCGATAACGCCGTTGCCTGATGCGTTCGGCCTCCTCCTTTGCGAGCATTACTGCTTCGCAGAAGTCGGCGACCGCCTGCCACTCCTCCTCACTCCGGACCATAGCCTCAACCAAGGCCCGGCGCTAGAGGTCTCCGCCGCCGATCGCCCCCACGAGGGCACGGCGATGCTCCGCCCAAGCAGGGCACACCTCGACTGTATGCTCCACCGTGTAGGTACTCCGGGCATTCCGCACAGTGGCGACACCCGGGCGCACGAATCCGGTGCAGGAAACTCCCGAACGAACCATGTCCGGTAAGGACCTGCGTCATGCGGAAGGTAAGAACGCCGTGAGGTCTTTCCAGCCACAAATTACTGCGACCCTCACCAACACACCGATTGTTGTCGAACATTACAAATTATATTTTAATGTTACCCGATAAAAAAAAACAAGGTTAATAATAGCTTGAGAGCAACAAATGCTTTCATTCACGTTCATTTATTCAGAGCTAGCCCGTTGGCAGCATCCCAACGTCTGGCAACACCGAGCAACACGTGTAATATTCAAAATTTAAACTCCGCTATCTTTCGTTTGGCTAAATTAATTCATAAGATGGCAACATCACTGGTGTAATTAAAGAACTTTCTTTTTAAATACTTTACCCCACATTAGTAATAACTCCCATATTGTGGCTGCGTTCACAAACATATAATTTTATATAGATAGACGTAATAAAAGAAAGTCGTGTTAGTTACATTACCAACTATTTATAACTCAATAACGGCTGAACCGATTTGGCTGAAAATTGGTTGGGAGGTAGCTTAGAACTAGGAGACGGACATATGATAATTTTTGGTGGTAAAGTATTTTTTTTTGTAGGGGAGGTAATCTCTACTACATTACACTCAAAATCTAAATTTAACTTCATACACAATATTTATGAGGCTCTGAGCTCTACTTTAGAGTTCCGTACTCCAAAGGGTAAAACGGGACTCTATTACTAAGGCTCCACTATTCGCCGTAACGTTGTTCTACGTATAAATCAAGCATGTTACACGTGTACGAGTCATAATCGAGACATAGGCCTCCCCCAAGTGTCGCCACAATGCACGATCCTGTGCGTCTCGCATCCATCGGATTCCCGCAACCTTCATCGGTATTACCTGCATCGGTCCACCTTGTAGGAGGCCTTCCTCCGCTGCGTCTTCCGCTACGCGGTCACCACTCCAGAACCTTTCGACCCCAACGGCCATCCGTTCTGCGAGCCCTGCCCATTGCCACTTAAGTTTGGCGATTCTTCGTGCTATGTCGGCAACCTTGGTTCTCCTGCGGTTTATCTACATTTCTGATTCGATCACGCAGTGAAACTTCGAGCATAGCCCTTTCCATTGCCCTTACGTGTACAAGTACATCGGTCTAATGTAATTCTAGCTTCAGAAGCGCATTTTCCAAACGAAAGTCATCTAATTGCGCCACTCTCGCACGATATTAGCCGTTCAATCGAGCGCCCTGGCGATATTACCACAATTCGCCAATATTACTATTGTGGCCCCCATAGTATTTTCTTTGGCGTTTTGCCAACTACCTCAGTAGGAATTTCTGTCGATATTTTATATATTACTAGCAGTTACAGCCGACGTTGTTCTGCCTGAAGGTTTTTGCCTAAAAAAAAAATTGGCTCCCAATTGCAGTGCTTTAAATGCCGGCACGGATCTTAAGCGCTGGCTTCAAGTTGCGCAGAAGTCAAATATTCGGTTTCTTTAGTGGTGCGAAGTGAGACGCGGGGGCGAGGAGTGTCAGTGATTGGCTCGCCGCGCCGTCGCGTTATAGACGTCACTCATGATTCGTTCCCTGCCTTGCTGCATGTATCTAACAACGACGATTGGCTCGCTAATGTATGGAATGCGCAAAGCGATGTCCAATCTGACGCCGACCGCTCAAGATCCGTGACGGTAATAGGCTAGTTGCCGTAAAAATTTAATTAGTCCATCTTTTAGATTATTAAAAAATAGGGGACACGTATTTTTTTATTTGTAAATTAAACCAAAAATGTAAAAAGTTAACGTTAGCCAAAGTTACGTGAGCACGTCACGCCGCGCATTTTTTCGCACGGGGTGACGTCACACGTAACTTTAATGGGCTATATCTTTGTTATTTTTTGTTTAATCGAAAAAGGAAAATAATACGCATCCAATATTTTTTATAATCTAAAATATTGATTAAATAAAATGTAATTGTTTTGACCCTGGAAGAATTTTGGTTTACCCTATTGTACCTACGGATTCAATTGTATTTTCAAACCGTCTACCGTCTACATGGAAAGTGTGGAACAATTTGTCTGATGCGGTCTCTCCGTCCAATTATAATTTAGATTTTTTCAAGGCTATGTTTCAAGGTGGAGAGATGAGCTTGATAAGTCCGGAGGAACTAGTCCGCAATGGCCGAAGACTGACGTGTGTGGAAAAGGGAGAGCGAGGCCTTCACCTAGCAGTAGGACATAAATGGGATATAGTCCGTCTAATGAAAGCGTGACCTGAGAAAAGGAGGTTACAACCAAAAATTTTGAATGTGGTATTATTGAAATAGTAGGAGAAAAAACTTTTGATACTAGAGCATTTTTTGTATTTATGACAATTTTAGAATAGTTGTATAAGAACTTAAATCATAGTCAAAAACATGTGTGTAGACTTAATTATTTGGTGGGTGTATGGTAAATGTCAATAACACACAAAATGTTAGATAGTATTCCAAATTATTTTATTTTATCCGATCTCTCAAAAGTCGCTTTATAATATTTAAATAATTTTCTTTATTTTCCATTTGGCGTTCTGGCGAGAATACCAAGTGCACAACACCGTGATAGTCAAATAAAATAGTCAACATAATTTCAACTTCATTACGTCTCGCCAACACTATTAATGTGTTTCAAGATTGTTGGGTTGGAATCGATTCGTTTTAGCATATATAAAATTCAGATCTTTTGGGATTAGTCAAGTGGGAACATGTTTTATACTCCAGTGATTGTTTCAAATGATACGGATCGACTCGTGAGACACAAAAAGTTCAACAGCTCTCAAACTTGAACTAGGATTTCAGTCACTATTTCCTTTACTTTCGCAATTTTAACTTCAGTTGAAGATTTTGATGCTCTATCAGACAAAGTGAGGCAAATCTTTCATTACATCTCAACTGCTTTTGAACGCATTCTACCACTCACTAGCGTATTAAGTCGATTTACCAAAAGCCTTCGTTGTTCGATGTTTTTGTCCATCATGAAATTCGCAATATGTGAGATTATCTAAAAAATATCATTACATCCTTAATATAACTATCTAATAATATTAGTCGACAAGGATCAAGATTATAACGTTATAGTAACTTAAAAATAAAAAATCGTATGTAAACAATGTTGGTTTTCATTGAAAACACCTTGTTTCTCTTCTTGTTTTTGTTTGAACTTATTAACCATAGTGTGTAGCAGTTTTTGCATGTTACTGTTTATTGTTTTTCCCACAATTAAGCAATTATTCTTGAAAAATAAATATCAGTTTCTAAAAACTGACAATTGAAACCATAGACTTAGGCGTGATTTTTTTTTGGCAAAACAATGTTGCCAATTTAATTTAAAAAAAAAAAAACTCCAGGTTACGCTGTCAGTAGACGCACTCTAACTAACTAATACTAATGCCTTGAACACACGTACCGAGTAAACGGGCGAGACAGTACTCTCGGCCGAGTACTCGGTACGTGTAAACACAGCACCGAGTGCTCGGAATACCATTTATCTCTACAACTCGCTTACATCTCTGCCTCGGCCGAGCACCATTTTACTGTCTCGCCCTTTGTGATCAAAGTATTACTCAAGCCTAGAGTGAATAGGCTTTTAATAAACTAGTGCGTTTCATCATCAATCATATATTGCTTCAATGCTTACCATCAAGTTGGATCGCAATCAAGCACTAGGTCCAAAAAATCAGGGACTTAATCAAATATACACAGATAGTTTCATCCAAATCAGTCAAGCCGTTTAGGTGACAAAAACACGTACAGAAGAATTATATGTGTTCTGAACAAATCGTTTAAACGTTAAAGTTTTATGATATGTAAATTTTTATTTGACTTGCTATCTTTAGACCTTCTATCATCCCAAAAATCAAACATCAATGATATAGCTCTTGCTCTGGAATGGAGCGGGAGTGCGTGTCAGACTTTTACTGACTAAAACTACACCTGTGTTCCTCTAGTTTCCCTTTGCGTTTTAGTACTAAGATTTTTTTTTCAGAAATCATTCCCTATCGTCCAGAGGCTTCGGCCCCTGGACCAACGTTGCTTGCATGTGGAGATTTTTGAACTAAATACAATCTTAAAAAAAAAATAGTTTTTTTTTTACTACTTCAGATTTTCAATTTACTATAAAATATTGGAACAAAACTGTTAAGTTTCAACAGTGATATCATCAGCGCATTAACATCGCGTGGTGAACTAAATATTTCCAAACTTGATTCCCCAAGTCGTGCAATAGGGCTGTCACGGAATTGTTGGCTCTTTAATACTTCCCCGCACGCAGTTTAGGGTTGCTCCCGAACAGAAATAGGGCACTGGCACAGAACTGTTGGCGTAAGGCATAGGAGGAAGCGAGTTTTTATTAACGAGTTTAAATATTATTTTTATACTTTTATTTATAATATTATTATTATTATAGTTGGTTTTGAAAAATCTTAGGCTTAGGTCACACATAATATATAATAATAATACAATATAATGTTCCACATCTATCACACAACGCCGTCTAGTCTCAAGCTAAGCAGAGCTTGTGTTATGAGTACTAGACAACTGATAAACATAGTTATATATTTCTTAATATATACATATTATAGATCAATTACACGTAGACACAGAACAAATGATCGTGCTCATCACACAAACATTTGTCCTGGATGGATATCAAACCGCGACCTCCGGCATAGCAGTCAGGGCCACTAACCACTTGACCAACAGACCTGCTACTATGGTTTTTTCCCGCAAGCGGTAAACCGCCAAATCGCAAACCCACCCGAGACGCACACATTACGGTTAAAGACCACAAAACTGGCCACAATTTTCATAGTTTCCAGAAAATTGTATGTGTTGTTGTTATAGTATTATTAAGAAACAGAAACCAGCCGCGGTTAGCGCGTCTTTGCGCGTGCCAATATAAGTTCTATGGACTACAAATATTGCCACTGTTTTTTCTCGCTAGCCATTTTGTAATAAGCCGCGGTATTAAACTTAGTCGACCTAGTCCGTTTCATCGTTGGACCACCAGGGGTAAGCCGATACGTCACCAATACATGGTGGACATCCTACCTATACACAAAAAATACTTTGAGATTTTCATTGTGCCTACCACATCTTGAGAGTAGATAAAAAACTAACCGATCTATATTCAAGACGTGGATATCACTTAAGAGGCTGCTTTTCCACTCGTATATCGTCAAAATCAAACATGGTTTAAAACCTAATGTTACTTCAACGTAATCCAACGCGATGTTTGACGAAGGGAGAACGCACAAAAAGAGAGATAACGCCTGAAAATTCTGTTAGGATTCGATAATTCCGTGATTTACTCGAGTATTTTACAAAACTTGTTCCAGGAAATACGTTTTTTTTTAAACCCTTAAAAGTTTTTGAAACAAAATGGTCGTCATTTAGAATAATTGATTTCAATAAGTCTAAATAATACATACTTTTTTCCAAAATATATCATAAAAAATGTGTAATAACGTCTTATCGCGTAAGAGTGGTTGTATGAAAAACAGTGAAAATGTATGTCAAGGGTTACGTCGTAATAAATACAAGATAGAAAAGAAATTAAAAGAAATAGTTTTTTTTTTTATCATGTTTTTAATTTAGATAATCGCTTCCTCTTGTAACATGGGTTGTTAAAAGCTAAGTATCAATAAAAAAGTATATAATCGCATGATAAATAACACCTTTTTTGAGACCACTATCGTTTGACCCGGAAAACACAATATTACGGGAAATTAAGCTTTATTACACTATAGTTTGGGTGTGGAATCACGTGCAAGTGCAGTCATTAGTTTTAATTCGTTTTCATAATTTCGTTAATAGGTTTAATTTTGTAATGTTTTGTAATTGTGTTAATATTTAGGTAAAAGCTTTTGTTAGTTAATGCTTAAGTATGTTAATGTTGACTGTTTATTTGTGTACTAGCTTCTGCCAGCGTCTTTACTCGAAAGTAGGTTTTTCTTTGGACACAAAATAAATAGGTACAGAAGACAATTTCATGTATGTACTTCACTTTTTATACCAACGCTCGGTGGACGCACACTAATGAGCGTTTGAGCCGGAACTGTTCGACGAGTGGGCCGAGGCGCTCTGGGATTTCATGTCCGTGAGCGGTGCCTATGTGTGCGTTGCTCGAGCGCGCTTTGTATGTAGATTGACCTCTGTACCTGTCTATTTTGTGGTATTGGCGAACAATGATAGCCCAATGAGAACTGCCCCGGCTTACGAGTTGTAGGTATCAGATTCAAACCGCATTACTTTAGGTAATTTATTTCATCACCTCTGCTCTCAAAACTGATCATGAGGAGTTATGGTTCTATGTCCTGTTGTTATGTCAGTCTGTCAGTTTATCCTTTTATACTTACAGATGACGGATCATATATACAGCCCAGCTTAAGTGGGACTGGAAACGTCGGAGGTGGACCCGTAAAACACAAACTTAGTGCCCTAAAGTCGCATGATGGAGTCTCGACGGACATGGTGGAGCACACAATCGCGGTGTGCCCTGCTTGGGCGGAGCATCGCCGTGCCCTCGTGGGGGTGATCGATGGCGGAGACCTCTCGCGCCGGGCCTTGGTCGAGGCCATGTTCCGGAGTGAGGAGGACTGGCAGGCGGTCGCCGACTTCTGCGAAGCAGTAATGCTCGCTAAGGAGGAGGCCGACCGCATCAGGCAACGGCGCTCTCGCCACTGCCGGGATTCCGATCCCAAATTCCAGCCACCGTAGGCGCGGGCATGCGGACAGTGAGCAATGGGTAGCTCATTGTTCGGCCGTCCGGTAACTGTCCGGACCAAGCCCAAGTCGTCGATGGCGCCCGCTGTTCCCGCTCGCCTCAAGGAGTTGTCAGCAACAGCAGGGGCCCAGCCGGGTCGAAGCCTACTGGGGCCAGGGTTATCCGAAAGGGCGCTCGAGCCCCGGTATGAAGGCTTGAAGGAACGGGATGGGTTTTTTAGTCAGCAAGAGTCTGACACTATCTCCCGCTCCGCCCAAGAGCGGGGCCTGTCATAAGATGATTTTTTCCATCGAAAAAAAAAAGTCTCGGCAGACCACGAAGGAGATAGCAGGACGACTTAAATGTCTTACTTTGGAATCGACAAGACGTGGCTCAGAGCTCGAGGCCTTTGCCCAGACGTGGGACAATATAGATTATAGATATGAGATCCCACAACTAGGTTCAACTAGTTCAGCGACAATGCCAGACAACGTGGTGATTCTATTTACTTATTTATACTTCATGCACATTCAAGTACAGAGGCGGACTTAATGCCTTAAGCATTTTCTTCTAGTCAACCTTTGGGTAGTGCAGAGAAAAACAGTGGTAGGTGTAATCAAAGAAAGAGATAACGTGATTCCAAGAATTGATATACTAATAAACCATAAATATTACATATTCTTACAATTATAAACTACATATATACCCTAATAGTCAAACAATTGGTTCAAATCGACAATTAGAAAACATTAACGCTGTGATGATACTACTGCCAACCTCTTGCGAATTATCTCGCGAACTTTAGTTTTAAATGCTAATCGGTTTGTTGCCATACTGATCTCCTGGGGGAGCGCATTCCACAAAAAAAATCGCTTGAACAAAGAAAGAATGGTGAAGAAAGTCAGTACGGTGAATGGGACATTGAAGTAGGCGGTTATGAGATGAGCGCAGATTTCTATCTCGTTTTCTGTTATTAAATTGCTAGTACTTCCATTTATTTGTATCGATACTTTACACTTACGATACACGGGAAATCCAACCAACCAGATACAAGACTACATTGAAGACACATTCAATCTGCTGATGCATACCAAGGTTACAAGACTAGCCATATCGATACGAACTCGACAAACACCGACCCAATACAGGGAAACGGTTATGTTCTACACACCCGAATCCTATCACCAATATTGGTATATTTTACGACTATTACCATAGAGCACGGAAACGATTCTACTGAAAACGTCATCTTCACTAATATTATTTACAATCTATATCTACATTTATACATATAAATAAAATTGGAGTGTCTGTTTGTAATATTGAAATAACTGCTTTTAACTACATGTATATGAATACGGTACATACATATGGTAAATTCGGGAGGTTTCTGCACCGAATTCATGCGGAAGAAATGCCCGGGTGTCATCATTTTGGGGTCGGCCCTGAGGACACGATGGAGGGAGCATTCGGTGGAGGTGTGTCCTGCTTGGTTGGGGCACTACCGTGTCCTCGTAGGAGCCATCGGCGGCAACGACCTCTCGCACTGAGCCCTGGTACAGGCTATGGTTCTGAGCGAGGAGGAATGGGAGGCGATTGTCTTCTTCTGCGAAGTAGTAATACTGGCGAAGCTGGACGCACCAGGGTGTAAACCTACTGAGAAAATAGGATGCGCTTCTAAAAGGAAAACCCAGGGTTCTGGAACAAGAAAACCAAATCATTTTGACAGGTAACTGGACCAGACACCACAGGGCACCTGGTGTTACATTGATTCGTATAGAACGTTTTGACAACCCCGCAGAGGCTGCCTTGGCATTTTATGCTCTGTGATCATAACTAAATGGACCAGAAAGCCTGTTCCCGCCACTAAGACAAACATTGGACCAACACGCCAACGCTGCTCAGTGTTTAACGGAAGCGTATTCCCCTTATTGCAGACATGTTGGACATGATTTATTCATGTTGGAACATGTCCAGATGTTTTTGGAACGTTCGGAGTTATGTTGAGCTAATTTTTGCAGTGTTGTAGCGGGAGTGTACTGTCGTGTTTAGAAGTGTGAACGTATTGACAAGCACGGTTTACAGATGAAATAAACTTATGAATGAAGTTTATCTCTTTTCAATGAAGCGGAAACAATATATTAGGGTAGTATAAATATCCTTCTATCCCAGTGGCTATATACATATATGGGTACGTAACCACCTATCTTCCCAGTGTCTGAGGCGTGACTAAGTTAAGTTATGTAACCTGTCAACCATTACGGCTTCGCAGGAGGAGCCAATCGCCCCTACGAGGACACGGCGGTGCTCTACCCAAGCGGAACATTTCTCCACCGTATGCTCCGCTGCAGAAACTTCCCGACCATGGTGAGCCCTGCGTCAACCTGCGTCATGCAGAAGGCGAGGTTGCCATGACGTGAGTTACTAACATCTGTGTATTTTTTAAATAACAGGTTTTAGAAATTGTTACGGTAACAATGTATATGGAATTGAATCCAGAAATAAAAATATTTTTCTTATTAGTCAATAAAAATATGATACTATCTCACTCCAAATCAAATCAAATCAAATCAAAAATATTTTATTTCACATAGGCCTACATGGGCACTTATCAGAAGCTAGTGCACGGTTCCAAATTGGTCCTTTCCTATAGAGAAGAACCGGCAAGAAACTCCATGGTTACTCTTTTAAAAAAAGTAGTTGGTATTACAATATTCATCATCATCATCATCATCTCAGCCGATACACGTCCACTGTTGGACATAGGCCTCCCCCAAGCGTCGCCACATCGAACGTTCCTGTGCGTCCCGCATCCATCGGTTTCCCGCTACCTTCACCAGGTCGTCGGTCCACCTTGTAGAAGGCCTTCCAACACTTGCATGCTGTGGTCTCCTATAAGTGAAGGAGTACACCAAAAAGATACTGGAACCACTAACATTATAAGATAAAAATATTGTGTACATCCTTTGTTGGAGATCCTAAATAAATAAATAAATACTACGTCTTCCGGTTCGCGCTCGCCACTCCAAAACCTTTCGGCCCCAACGGCCATCTGTTCTGCGAGCAATGTGCCCTGCCCATTGCCACTTAAGTTTGGCAATTCTTTGTGCCATGTCGGCAACCTTAGTTTTCCTGCGGATATCTTCATTTTTTATTCGATCACGCAAGGAAACCCCGAGCATAGCCCTTTCCATTGCTCTTACATTATTGATAGATTACAATATTGATAGATATTATGTAAGAACAGTGTAGACTAGTCAAATATTGTACACAAAAGCACAATAAAAATTATCTCAGTAAAAAACAAAGTAAGTCGTAATAGGAAGTAGTCTAAGAGTTCGTAGAATATACAGTGTTATCTAAAAAAGAAAAAGAGATAAGGAATATGAAACACTTTGGAATGTCGGGATATACGGAGCCAGGGAATAAAACAGCTTAGTCCGAGTACACGTATATTGCAACTGAACGGTTGAACAAAAGACTTAACATTATGTAGATTTACCCACAGAATGTGTAACATGAACTTATAATAGTAATATGCAGGTACTTTAGTCCTCATACATCACACCTCACCACTTAATCTCATCGAAGATCTCATATATCCTATGTTACTTGAAATCTAACCACTGGTTTACGGATGCGTTTGAGTCGACCCACTGGCGGTGACGTTGGAGGGGAATGACGGGCTTCTGCCACAATTTGAGAGTCACTAACAATATCTTGCCTCCCTTCTTCCCCCCCACTAATCGGCTTCTGCTTGTTCTCCTCCACTATGTCGTCGCGTGCCTGAACGACATCCTCCACCCCTGCCGTCCCGATAGACGTTGGTGGCGTGCTGTCTGATGTGATACTATCAGAACCCATGAAGTCTGATAAACGGGATCTACGTTTCAGCTGGTCTATGTGTTTTTTGGATAGTCGACCGTCTCCGTTATTTACGAGATACTCACGAGTCCCTGCCCTAGCTTGAACTATACCTTTCACCCATTTATCTCCCGAGGCACAGTTCCTAGCCCACACTTCGTCTTGCGGTGCTAACTCTCGGTATACGCCCCTCGAATTTTGTACCTGCCGTTGTTGTGCTGCTCGCACCCGATCGTCCAGCGCGCGGTCGGCGCGTAACAAGTCTAACCGAGTACGTAATGACCGTCGCTGTAACAACATTGCGGGTGTTTCCCCAGTCGTACATTGAACTGTGTTTCTGTAACTAAGTAGAAACGTTTGCAAGGCTGCGTCTAAATCTTTGTTCTCCCTATAAGCTTTTTTAATAGCAGCTTTGCACATTTTAACTGCGTTTTCTGCGGCACCGTTTGACGATGGATGATAAGTCGGCGAAAAGCACTGACGTATGCCATTGCTTTTTAAGAAAGAACTGAATTCTAGACTTGTGAAAGGAGGACCTTGGTCTGACACTAATTCTATCGGAAGACCGAATCGGGCAAAGATGCTACGTAATACCTTAATTACCTGCTTGGCGTTTGTACGTGCCATTTCAAAAACTTCTAACCACTTGGAGCTTGCATCAATTACAACCAAGAACGTGCTACCATGGAAGGGCCCCAAGAAGTCTATATGTACCCTGCTCCACGGCTGTGTGACGTAGGGCCACGGTTGCGGCGGCGCTCGCGGCGGTGCGTCGCCCTCTATCGCGCATGTCTCACAACTATTGCACAGCACTTCTACGTCACTATCAATGTGCGGCCACCAGACATAACTACGCGCTAATGATTTTGTTTTAACGATACCCATGTGGCTAATATGTAATTGTTTCAGAATATCTTTTCGTAAGATTTGTGGTATTATCATCCGATATCCCCACATTAAACACCCACAATCTACATACAATTCATGACGCCTAGAAAAAATAAGGCTTGACTTGCTCATCTGTGCACGATAAAGGCCAGCCAGACTGCACGTAAAGTAGAATTCTATTTAATAATGCATCCTTCATTGTCTGTTTCCTAACTTCATTGTGCGTTACCGGTAGAAAATCCTCCACAAAGTTAACATACGTGATCTCCGTACTCACGCTCGATGGTCTACCTTGTGGGAGCCTGGATAAGGCATCAGCACAATTTTTCTTTGATGACACATATTCTATTTCATAATTATAACCTGACAATAGTATTGCCCACCGTTGTAAACGAGAAGCTGCCATTATCGGAATGCCTACCTTGTTACCGAAAATATATGTTAGCGGTTTATGATCCGTCCTTAAGATAAACCTTCGTCCGTACAAGTATTGATGGTATTTCCTTATACCATAAATGATCGCGAGTGCTTCTCTGTCAATTTGTGAATATGCGCGCTCGCTCGTACCTAATGATCGCGACGCGTACGCTATGGGGCGCTCCCCGGCCGCGGTGATGTGCGACAGCACCGCGCCCACACCAACGCTGCTGGCGTCGGCCGTCAACACGAGCGGCAAGTCCGGCGAGTAATGTATCAGCACCTCACTTGAAGCTAGCTGCTGCTTAACCTTTTTGAATGCTTTTTCACACTCCTCACACCAGTTGAAAGGTACGTCCCTCTGAAGCAATCTATACATTGGCGATAGGATTGTACTGACGTTCTTGAGGAATTTAGCATAATACATGGTCATGCCTATAAATGCCCGCAACTCCGAAACGTTGGAGGGGGACGGTGTATCAATTATTGCCTTAACTTTGTCAGTGCACGTCTGCACCCCTTCTTTACTAATTATATGGCCTAAATAACTTATTTTCTTTGCAAAAAAGCTACATTTCTCCTTTTTTACCTTAAGTCCACATGACTGCAAACGATCAAAAACTTTATTTAAATTCCTAATGTGTTCTTCGGTTGATATTCCCGTTATAATAATATCATCTAAAAATACGCCCACGCTAGGCAAATCGGCAAATAATTGTTCTAAACGCCTTTGAAATATACCGGGACTAGACGACAAACCGTACACTAAACGATTGAACATAAACATGCCTTTATGTGTATTTATCACGGTGTATTTTTTGGTTTCGTCAAGTTCAAATTGCGCGTATGCTTGGGATAAATCAATTTTACTAAAATATTCCCCCCCATGTAGGCGTACCAATAAATCTTCTACCCGCGGTAAAGGATAACGATCGACTTCCAAGACTTTATTTAGGGTTAGTTTATAGTCAGCACAAATTCTGATAGTACCGTCTTTTTTTACCACGGGCACGATGGGTGTGGCCCAATCTGAGCGGTCCACAGGCGTGAGGATGCCGTCCCGCACGAGCTGGTCCAGCGCGCGCTCCACCGGCTCGCGCAGCGCGTACGCCAGCGGGCGCGCGCGCATGAACACAGGCCGCGCTCCCTCGCGCACATGTATGCTAACTGCGCCGCCGGTGAATCGACCCAAACCATCTTCAAACACCTTACAATATCTGGAACTAAATTCAGAAATATTAAACTGTATGTCTTGTAAGTTATTAACAGACACTACCCCGTCCTTTAAATAACAAGATAATTGTATTTTTAACTCTGCCATCCACTGTCTGCCCATCAATACAGTTTTTCCACCTTTGATTACAAATAAGTCTAACTTTTTACACTCATCTTTATACCTGACTTCCGGTTTTATGACCCCAATAGGATTTACTATTTCTCCCGTATAGTATCTTAGAACGATATTACAAGTATTTATGCGTAAATCGCTAAACAATCTCTTGTACGTTTCATAATTTATACACGATATCGCACTTCCTGTGTCGCATTCCATTTTTAAATCTCTGCCATGTACTTTTAGTATGTAGTATATTGGTGGACACTGAGATATGGATAAATTATTTATGTCGACAATCATTACCTCGTCGCTTCGCGCGTCGTCCGAGAAGCTAGCGTCCTGACGCACTTCACGAACATGATGATGTCCTACTTCTAATCGCGCGGCGCAAATGTCCTTGTTTGTTGCATATCCGACACACATATCGCGTGAATTTACACCCTGCTGAGCCATGTAATCCTCCACATGCGTTGCACTGTTGGTCCCGCCGAGCTCGGTCCCCAGGCGCAGACGCTGCCGGTGCGTCGCTTACGGGGCGCGGGCGGCGCGCGCCTCCGCCGCGCCGCTGCCCGCTCCACGTGTCCCGCCATCTGTCGCTGTCCGCACTCGCCGCCGCCGCCGCCGCCGGCCTATATTGTGTGCGCGCCGCCGCGTCACGTCGCTTCGTAGTTCCCATGAATTGACAATCGGCCGCTGTGTCCGTCTTGTCCGTGGACCTAGTGCCGCCCTCGACCACAGCTGCATTTTTCTCTGCTGCTTCCATACTCATGGCCATACTGAAGGCCTTCGTGTAGTCAAGTTTATCCTCAGCAAATAAACGTTGACGTATTGTTTCGCTGCTTATCCCGCACACGAACTGATCCCGAATACTTTCTTCTAGCCATGTCTCAAACTCGCATGACTTCGACATCTTTTTCAAAACAGCCATGTACTCAGCTACACTTTCGTTCGTGTTTTGTTTCCGTTGGTGAAATTTAAATCGTTCGGCTAACACACTCGGCTTAGGTTGCAGGTGTTTTTCCATTATGGCCGTCACATATTCGAATGTCTTTGTACTTGGTTTATGCGGTGTACATAAGTTAACCAGTAATTCGTAACTTTCTGCCCCCATTACCGTTATCAACGTCGGCACCCGCAAATCGTTCTTGATGCCGTTTACTACGAAATAATTTTCTAGACGTTCTACGTACAACTTCCAATCGTCTGATTGCACTTTGAACTCCCCAATTTTACCGATGCTCATCGTTAGTTTTTTTTTGAAACAGTCACCACAACACAACACGTAAGTTCTTTATAGTCCTCGTCGCCACTGAAACACTTTGGAATGTCGGGATATACGGAGCCAGGGAATAAAACAGCTTAGTCCGAGTACACGTATATTGCAACTGAACGGTTGAACAAAAGACTTAACATTATGTAGATTTACCCACAGAATGTGTAACATGAACTTATAATAGTAATATGCAGGTACTTTAGTCCTCATACATCACAGAATAATATAATAATTACAACTATCAATAAAATGTTAACAAAATAAATTACTAACAAATTTAAGACAGTTAAAATAAAAAAAAAGACGGGTTGCACTCCGGGAGTGCCGGCAGAAGTGAAAACTTGATTATTAACGTTGAGCATGTTTGATATTTTGGAATGGTTAGGGAATAATTTTGCACCATTGCTTTATCAGTATAAAAGTACTATCATTTATGTGGTAGAATACAATATTCATTTATTGCGCTATCGTACACAAACATGACAATTTATATTACATTAAAAATTTAACACTTTAAAACTATTACAATTATTTTACATTAAAAAGTTTATCTCTCCCAAAAATCAACGTCGCCCATTGACTTATATTCTAGTGATAGACAGGTCCTTTCATAGAAAAGATTTGTCAAAATATTGAAAAGTTAAAACGAAAACCTGCTGCAGCGCTACATTGGCATTATGTCGTCTAACAGAACTATTAAAATATAAAGCGCTGATAGCTTTTAGAGGATAATTTTTTCACGACCAAAACGTCTTAAGCGCCATGAATTTCGAAGTACTTACGCGTTTAGTTCAACATAGTGTAATGACATGTTATCCATATAGATGTTTATACCGCAGAAGTGACATAGTTTTTGCCTACAATACTTCACATTACAATAAAACTCTATTTAAAAATTTTACCAATAGTCCACGTTAGTGTAAATTCAGAAAAATACGTCTAATAATTAGTGAATTCAAAATCGTGTAAAATAATGAAACCATTGAACCACCAGAAAATGATGGTCAGGACTGCGCTGCTAATATTTAGTAACAAAACAAACAACAACTATAACTATAGCGTAATCAGCTTTTTAATGTTCCCACTGCTGGGACTCAAGCCTTCTCTCTAGGAGAGGGAATGGGCCGTAAACCACCACGCTGGCCCAGTGCAAAATCAAAATCAAAATCAAAGCATTTATTTCAAATAGACCATTTACAGGCACTTTTGAATAGTCAAATGTCGGTCAGTCCAAGAAAAGTGAAGGTAAAGTGCGGGTTGGTGAATGTCGCATGTCTTTGAAATATGCTGGTTTTCTTATGATGTTTTCCTTCACTTTTTTGAGAGCAATAGGGATGAATTAAATTACTTAGAAAACTAAAACTTTTTTTAAATCTATTTTCAACTTTATTTTTCGGGGCGAATCAAAAATTGATTTGGAGTCAGAAATTTGTACTTGGTTTAATGATGTAGGGGAAAGCTATAAATGTTTTAAAGGCACATTCTGAAGGAATAGCATTACTGCAAGGAATAACCGACTCATTAGAAAACGTTTTCCAGCTTTAGTATCATCAGTTTAAAAGTGTGAAGAGCAGATAAAAGGATATTTTGTAGGAAGCCACGTGTTGTCACGTCTATCCTCTTAAGATATTTTATCAATTTTTCTCTTTTCGGCTGACCAGAGTGAACAAACTTGAAATAATTATAATTATAGTTTATGAAGGACGAAATCTCAATAACAGTAATGATCACTTAGTGATGTATCACTTATATTACACATATGACTACAAATTCAACTGAACCTGAGTTTTTACAGTATCGCAAAACAGACGTATTCATATTTATTGAATTTGACGGAATTCATTGGTACCTATTATTTATACAAAAAAGAAAAAAAATATTAAACAGAATATTAAAAAAAAAAAACAAACGGAATAAAACATCATGCAAATTCGTGTTCACTAAATCAGTTGTAGGTAAAAAACCCGGTTTTTGTGGGATGGAACATCTGCATGTTTTAGTCTATGATTGTAAAATGGAAAATCTTTTAAATAAAATAATATAATTTCTAACATACTATTACGAAATTTGAAGCAATTAAATTGCTTGAATAATCAATTATTTTATTTTCATGACTACTGAATTATTATTTACGTCCCAAATTCACTTTCTTTTGAATTTATAAGCTCCGCTCTCAACTGTATGAACGTCAAAATTGCACTAAAGTCATCAATGTCAATTTGCCTAGAATTCAGTGCAAAGGATTCGTTTGAAGTGAGTGTTCAGCACGCCCTATCTAGTACTTAGATATCGATGACGTCGCCGTCTTACGCTTTTTCGATCAGGTCACGTGTCCTGACGCGAGTTTAAGATTTTATACCCATTACAGAAAAAGTGCTCAACGCCGCTAAAGAAGTTTTCACTTCAAAAAAAAAAATGTATATATAATTATTAAAAACAGAATAAGACAAGTTCTTTGATAAGTTCCCAGCATCAAAAAAGGCACTGGGTTACCAGAATGGTTGTCTGTTTCAACCAACTTTATATTGCATAATATAAATCAACTGAAAACTTTACAGAACCAACAAACCTTAACCAAGAAAACCTATTATTATTTTCGCTATTACCAACACAATATTCCAAAGTAAATCTGTGCTATAGTAATAACCAGAACTTTCAAAACGAAAACAAGCAAAGTTTAAAATAAGCAGCACCTGTTTGGCATTCACCCATTTTTCTTTCACCTTCACCACAATAAGGTGCATTTACACCAGAGTGGTGCGAGATAGTGAGGCGGTATGCGAGGTAGCACGGTGGTATGCGAGGTACCGAGGCAAAGTGCGAGGTAGCAAGACGATTAGCGAGGTAGCACGATGGTATGCAAGGTAGCGAGGCAAAGTGCGACGTAGCAAGACAAGCACGGTGGTATGCGAGGTAGCGAGGTGGTGTGAACGGTAGTATGGTTGTATGCAAGATAGCGAGGCAATGTGCGACATACCACAGTGGTGTGCAAGGTAGCGAAGTGATGTGTGAGGTAGCAAGGCGACGCATGAGAAAAAATCCACCAATGGAATCACTTCAATTTCCTTTCTGACTTAGCACAGCTCTTGTGGAAAAGGCTAGTGGAGTCAATTAGCCATATTTACACTTTCTGAAATAACTCTGTCCTCTACGGACTTCTCAACTCTCTTCGTACCCAAAAAACGAAAGATGTATACGAGGAATACCAGTATGCGAGTAAAAAACGTGTGCAAGAGACGCGAATGAAAAATGTGTCCACGCACATGTGAAAACAGTCGGCTACGCATCCTTGCACGCGCTGCGCGAGCTCCTCGCACAGCTTTGGTAAAAACATTCACACACGCCGCTACACATCCTCTTACACCCTATCTCTTACATCTACAATGGGAAAGCACCCTTACCTATTTTTCTTTCACGGTACAATAAAGAGCTGAGCCATGTCCCTGAAATATACCTGAGAGAGACTTGCGTCGCCAATTTATGCAGTTGACTCTAAAGTTAGCATAATGCTGTGTCTGATATAAATTGTCATTCTTTTTAAACGTTTTATGTCTGGAGTTTGTGGCTTGAAGTTTGGACTCGGGTAGAATATAAATTATGCTGGGTATTACATTTTGTTTTCTATTTTGTTGACGTCAAAGGTAAAGTTTAAAAGATTGCTTCGTTCAGAAGTTGTGGACTTCCTTTGTCATGTTTTCGTTTTTAAGATGTACATACACTGGACTATTTTTACCCGACTACGGCAAAGACAAAGGAGGGTTATGATTTTGACAGGCTATGTATGTATGTATGTTCATCTGTTCCCTAGCTCTCTTCTTGTTGAAACATGACATAAGGTATCGTTAGAACCGCCTTAATCGTCCGCTAAACATAGGCTACGTGACGTGTCACAAAACGCGATATGGCGCCCTCTAGCGGGCAAAAGGTGATGTGTTAAAAATAAAAATTGAGATAAATACGCCGTGTTTGGTATCATTTGAAAGGGCTTAACTTACATTTCCAAAATGTTGCTCAAATTTAAATTGACGTCCTCTAGCGGACAAAAAGTAATGTGTTAAAAAAATACACCGTTTTGAATTGTTAAGATAAATACGCCGTGTTTGATATCATTTGAAAGGGCTTCACTGGTAATTAACAAAAAATATCATCAAATTTCAATGTGGCGCTCTCTAGCAGACAAAAAGTTTTGTGTTAAAAAAAAAGATAAATACGTCGTGTTTATTATCATTTAATAATTTATTAATATAAATAATTTATTAATAAAATAATTTACGGGCTTTACGTAAGTAGTAGGCATAGAAACACAGTGATGTACTTAACACTAAAATTGTTTAAATAAAAATAAAGTAAAAAACTAAAACCCGCACACGACAAAAAACCGACGAACGACCGCTGAAAAAGAATGAAATCACATGTTATTAAAGTGTTTCGGTTGCTTGGTGGTGGACGTATGATTAAGGCTTCCCTTTTTGTTCTTTTCTTGTTTTTCACTATTCTGAAAATCTTGTTTCATTCTTTTTCAGCGTCGTTTTTTTTTTGTCGTAATCGGGTTTTGTAGGTGTTGTTAAAAAGTTTTACACCATGTTATATTTTTTCCCAAAAAAACATTCAAAAAGGTCATAAGTTGAACACTACCGACACTAAGTACAACACAGGTCACAGTAGGTCATAGCGCACATTAGGCGCTAGCAAACAGCTGGGTCCAAGCTTTGCTGACATAACAAGCAACTTTGTGATTTTTCATGATACAGTTACGAAATCTTGTACATAGGTTTTTTACATAAAAACACTAGTCAGGTGTTTCAGGATTCGCATTTACAAAAAATAAGTTTGTATATATACAAAATGAAGATATCCGCAGGAAAACTAAGGTTGCCGACATAGCACAAAGAATTGCTAAACTTAAGTGGCAATGGGCAGCGCACATTGCTCGCAGAACAGATGGTCGTTGGGGCTGAAAGGTTCTGGAGTGGCTACCGCGTACCGGAAGACGCAGCGTTGGAAGGCCTCCTACAAGATGGATCGATGATCTGGTGAAGGTAACGGGAAACCGATGGATGCGGGACGCACAGGAACGTACGATGTGGCGACGCTTGGGGGAGGCCTATGTCCAAATGATGATGATGATGATATATACAACTGTTGCTACTTGCTACAAAACTTGATGAACTAAAACATAAAGCTAAAGACTGCTGAACGTATACGCCTCTTAATCAGCGCTGTGACATTTTAAAACTAAAAAACCGGGCAAGTGCGAGTTGGACTCGCGCACTGAGGGTTCCGAGCAAACTGCAAATGCCGAGTCTCGAAATTTTTTCCGAATTGCAATTTTTTTTTTGTGACGTAGTAGTTAACAATTTTTCTGTTTTTAGATTTTTTCCTATACCTGTGTTATAAGATCTTGCTTTGTGCCAAATTTCAGGATTCTGGGTCAACGGGAAGTACCTTTTAAATATCGATCTATAAGAGTATCAAAATATACGTTTTTTTGCGTCATAAATGGCCTTATTTTTTTATTCGTTAACTTAGAGGTTTGATTTTTTCACAGCTTGAAGAGACCACAGACCTGAGTATATGGTTTTAATTTCAACTTGATAATTCCACGCGTTCTCGAGATAAAGGATCTTGACAGACGGATAGACAGACGGACGGACAACAAAGTTATCCTATAAGGGTCCCGTTTTATCCTTCTGAGATACGGAACCCTAAAAAGAACAATTGACCACATCGGTATTTTCCCACAAAACCACTATTAATAAAGAGCTTTAATAACGAACTCGACAAAAAAAAAAACTTAGTTAAAATAGCCATATCACGTACACCGATAAACGCTGCATAACTTTAAAATTGCAACTCCAACACCAACCATTACCCGCGATAAGTGTTCCAATATCCCCCGGTGTACTCGCCGAACCTCCCCTTTCAATTTAAAGGTTTAAAGGAAATTGAGTCGAGTAGGCATCGTCGATACACCGATACGGGGCAACTTGAAATGAAAACAATATTTATTGATAGGTAGAAGCGGATGTGAAGGGGGAAAGTGGGGTCGTTTGGAACTTTCTCTTATTTTGGAGATAGTAATATTGTTTTGTTTTGAGATGGTTTTTCTGTTTTTGAAATATTTTATACATTGTCGGCTCTTATTACCCGGCTCAGAAGGCGGGTAAAGTTTGCTTTTATGTCATCTACTGCATACTAATTGACATTTGATACTACTTGTTTACAAGCACATTTCTTTTATGCAGGATATTTCGAGTATTTTTCTCGTGAATGGAATAATAAATGTAATGACGAAGAAATCCAAATCCAAACTAATATTATAAATGCGAAAGTAACTCTGTCTGTCTGTCTGTCTGTCTTTGCTTCACGCCTAAACTACTGAACCGATTTGTGTGAAATTTGGTACAGACATAGTTTGGAACTTGAGAAAGGACATAGGATAGTTTTTACTACAAAAAATAAAATTTATTCCGGACATACAGCGCCATCTATTGGTCAAGAGTCGGCATCAATTCAGGGAACTATGTGGGTAAAACCAAAAATCTGCCGGAAGTCACTATTCCACGCGAACGAAGTCGCGGGCAAAAGCTAGTAAATTAATAAATTAATTAATAAATTTTGTAAGACTTGATATTCATTGAACTAATACACCATGCTTCACTTTCTAGTATAGACCATAGAATCGATAATACTAATCATAGAATAAATATAATACAATATATACTCGAATTAAAACACTACATATGCATACTAAATGGTTAAACAATTGGTCCAAATCGACAATAAGAAAACATTAACTGGTTTTTTCACGATATTTTCATTCATTGTTTTTGAAGGCAAAATGACGTTTGACATTACATAATACTTATGTTTTTTTTTTTATTATTTAGTTATAATTTTTTATATTATAATGTTGGGCTGTGAAAAAGAAGGATGAAAAAAGATTGCACGTAGCGGAGATGAGAATATTGAGATGGATGAGTGGTGTGAGGCGAATGGATAAAGTGAGAAATGATCATATTAGAGGAAGTTTGAAAGTGGCGCCAGTGACTGAAAAGTTGAAAGGTTGTCTTGGTATGGTCATGTAAAGAGGAGGGATGAAGCGCATATTACTAAAACAGTTCTGAGTATATATGTGGATGGATGGAGAGGGAGAGGAAGGCCGAAGAAAAGATGGATGGATTGTGTGAGGAGTGATATGAAAGAAAAGGGAGTTAGTGATAGTTTGACGGGTGACAGGACGGAATGGAAGAAAAAAATATGTTGCACCGACCCCAAGTAATTTGAGATAAGGGCAGGAAGAAGAAGTTATTATTTTTTATAAAAGGCTATAAAATCGAGTCGACATTTTTTATTTGGTGTGGGCTTGTGGGTCGTTTTAGTAGGTAAAGACCTTTACGCATGAATTCAATTAAAATTGTTACGACAGCGTTTTTGATAAATGATGCAAAACTTTCTTCAAAGAGAAATTAAGAATAATGTTCCCCTTCGTGTAATGACTTAAGTTTTTTTACTTAGTTTTGTGTCTGATTTGTGCTGACTTTGAAACTTTAGGTAGCTTTTTTATTTCAATAATGCTGTCGCCAATGAGTTGTACATTCATTGTGCGTACAGCTATGGAGTGGAATTCCCTGCCGGACTCTATATTTCCTTTGGCTACAACTCGGGAATATTTAGGTCAAGAGTGAATAGGTTTCTTCTAGGTAAGCGCGCTCCATAGTCGACCGCATCTTCGTCGCTTTCCATCAGGTGAGATAGTGGTCAAGCGCAAACCTATCAACAATAAAAGAATTAGTTGTTTTTATACCTATTAGTAGTTTTTACTTTTCAAGTTATTTATTAGTTTTGCCGTGTGTACAGTGATTAATGCTGCCGTTTATCATTATCAGAAACGATATTTTGTCTACTATAATTGCCGAAACGGATCTTAAGCGCTCGGCGTCAGAGTGGGGATCGCTTGCGCATTCCATACATTGGCGAACCAATCGTCTTCATTGTTAGAAACATGCAGCAACGCAGGGAACGAATCACGAGTGGTTTTACGACACGATGGCGCAGTGAGCCAATCACTGACACTCCCCGCCAACGCGTCTCACTTCGCACCACTAAAGAGACCGAATATTTGACTTCTGCGCAACTTGAAGCCAGCGCTCAAGATCCGTGACAGTAATTTATTATTATTATTTATTTATAACTTTATTGCACAAGTAATTGTACAAGTTGTCGCAATTGGATTTTGCTTGTCAGTCTATATACATAAACAACCTCATTTTTTGTATATGGTAAACCTGAAACATCTGTCTAGTATTTTTATTTATAGAATCATTTAACAAAATTTTAAAACTGTATAATGAAATATCATAAAGTATAAGCTTGTTATGTCAGCAAAAATACAGGCGATTGATGGGTTGTTTTGCACTTGCAACCAGCTGCTTGATGGCGGATGGCGCCTATCCTGGTATGACCTGTCGTGACCTGTGTTGTACTTAGTGTCGATGGCGTCCAAATTATAACCTCTTTAAATATTTTTGGGAAAAATGTAACATGTTGTAAAAACTATTGGAATCCATTCAATTAGGTACTGATTCTGAAATTAATTCAGCTTTCGAATATACTAAAAATAATGTGGTATATTTAATGTAAATTTCAACTTAACCTTTCAATCGTGGAAATCACAGACACAATAGAAAGACAATAGGTACGGGAACGCCGGCGTTCGCTTGGGGTTTAATGAATCAATACTTCTAATGTCAGACGGACAGCGAAGTGATCCAGATTTTAAAAGGTTTTAAACCTCACAAAGCATACATTTAAAACAGTTTGAAGGAAACGTACCTAGTTCTATCATCATCTTCCTGCCCTAGTCCCGTTTTATTTGGGGTCGGTGCAACACGTTTTTTTCTTCCATTCCGTCCGGTCACTCGTCACGCTATCACTAACTCCCTTTTCTCATATCGCTTCTCACACAATCCATCCATCTTTTCTTTGACCTCCCTCTTCCCCTCCATCCATCCACATGTAAACTCATAACTTTTTTAGCAACATGCGTTTCATCCCTCCTTTTCACATGACCATACCAAGACAAACGATTCCCTTTCAACTTTTCAGTCAAGGAAACGTAGTCCTATAAAGGCTTTAATTAAAACAACAACTTCACAAGAAATTATCGAATGCAGTTCACACAGTTGAAAATACAGGATGTTAGAGAGAACTCTTGAGAAGGTACAATGTGGAATGAAAAAAATATAGGTAGCGGTCAGCGTGAAATAACAATTGTAGCGGTTTCTATTGAGGAGTTCGTTCAAGCGATGTATAGAGCACGCTTTGAACACACACATAGCCAGTGAGGCATTTCGTTCTATAAAAACTTAGCAAAGCTTTTAATATTGTCTTTTTTTTTTGTAGCTCTTCTTGAAAATAATTGTAGTAATATTGTAAAGGTGATAGTTTGTAAAAACGGTAAAACGTAAAAACGTGAAACGGTTTTTCTCAAAACGGTGAAGGAAAACATCATGAGGAAACCGGCATGTCCTAGAACCAAAAATTCGAAGACATGTGACATTCACCAACCCGCACTGGGCCCGCGTGGTGGATTACGGCCCATCCCCTCTCCTAGAGAGGAGGCCTGAGTCCCAGCAGTGGGAACATTAAAAAAGGCTGATGATGATGATGACGATGTTGATAGTTTGTATGTTTGTCAAAAGACTTTACGGATTTTAATGTAACTTGGTACACAACTAATGAGCCCTTTAAGTATTTCCACTAATTAATTTTTTATTTCCTTCTTTCTCACTCGCACGTTTGACATTTATATATTTATTAAATGCTTTATGCACACAAAAGTACAGCGGCGGATTTAAAGCCTTAGGTATTTTTTACACATGTACGAAATTAGTTTCTTTAAGGAAACGTCAGCTGAGCGAGTCCAATGACCTGTACTTAGTTTGTACGCAACGCCGACTACTACTTACAGGTCATTGGACTCGCTCAGCTGATGTTTTCTTAGCCCTCTCATTAATAAATAACGTTTATAACGTACTAACCAACACACATCAATAAATTGGGAAAAAAGCCTACTTCAATCATTTTATCTGTCTCACAAAGGTTCACAGGCTTACATCATTTGTGCAAGTGTACCAGCAGCCTCACAGCCTAGGCCACTGAATGGTAGCTCAGCACAATATCTCACTGTAACAGCATCGTGAAATCGATTCGTTCAATACACTACGTGTCACAGAACGGACAACACTGGAATAGAAATATTGTGGAAATTGTGCTCCAGTTTCGAGTGTTGAATTTATTTGGAGTATCCTGTGTTGTCAAGTCTTTGTAAAATATTGGTAATGTTTTAGGAAATAATAGTTTGTGACTTTAAATGAGTTTCTGTTATGATTAGTAACGAATTGTGACGAAAAATACGTATATGATCAGTGTGAGTTTTTAAGGTGGGAGAAAATCAATAACTTTTCGCGCTCTAGGGTAGAGAGGGAAGGCGTCTCAGTCTTTTACTGACTAAATCCCACTCCTATGTTACTTCTTTGCCCTAACCCTTATCCCCAGTATGTTTCGGGACTGCTGAGTGCTCACAATTTTGCTGACATTTCTCTGAACGGCTCATGGAATTTTACGCGCCATTGATGACTCTGGCTCGGTTCGGACGGTTACTGGAAGGCCGAATATTAGTACGGGTATTGATGACTTGACTTATACCTTCAGCCGGTTTTATTTTTCCGGTGGGAAAATCATCCAATGACATCCCCCACTGTTGGGCGGAGCAGGAGATAGTGTCAGACTTTTCCTGACTAAAAACCCACTCCGTTCCTTCGTGCCTTCATACTGGGGCTGAGTTGCTTCTCGAAACTAACCCTGGGCCTAGAAGGCTTTGACCTAGCTGGGCCCCTGCTGTTGCTGACAACTTTTCGGTTCGTATAGTTACCGAACGGTCGGACAGCGAGCTACCCATTGCTCGCCGTCCGCAAGCCCGCACCTACGGTGGTCGAAAATCGGGATCGGAATCCCGGCGGCGGCGAGAGCGCGTTGCCTAATGCGGTCGGCCTCCTTCTTTGCTAGCATTACTGCTTCGCAAAAGGAGGCGACTGCCTGCCACTTCTCCTCGCTCCGAACCATGGCCTGAACCAAGGCCCGGCGCGAGAGGTCTCCGCCGCTGATCGTCGCCACGAGGGCACGGCGATGCTCCGCCCAAGCAGGGCACACCTCGACTGTGTGTTCCACCGTGTCCTTCGGGCGTTCCGTACAGTAGCGACACCCGGGCGTCACTTCCGCATGAATACGGTACAGGAACCTCCCGAACTTACCTTGTCCGGTGAGGACTTGCGTCATGCGGAAGGTGAGGACGCCGTAAGGTCTTTCCAGCCACACACCTTCAGCCGGTCACTTCGTCCGCAAGATACCCGTATACCAAGTTACATCAAAACTCTACTCCGTCACGCTTGAACAGCTGAACGGATTTTGATAAAACTTGGTACACGGGTAGACCAAGTCCTGGAATAGCATACAGAATATTATCCCGGAATTTTCTACTATCACTATCACGCGAGCCAAGCCGCTGGCAGCAACTAGTATAAAAATATTATGTGATATAGTGAACGATATCTCATCGAACAACGAGACGACGTAAATGGAACTGTTCGATACGTTACGTGCTTCCGAGGACTGCAGAGTTTTGGACGCGAAGCGTATTGCACACCTTTTCAATACTTATATAATTATTCAACCTTCAAAGTACTGTGCCTGCCATTTTGAAAACGAAACTAACGACAGAAGTATATTTTTTTTGGAAAGGGCTAGAGATCTTTAGATGTAGTCAGCGATATTATACAGTTTTTTTTTAAAATTAAACTATACAAAAATCATTATTTTTAATAGCCTTTTACTGTCCCACTGCTGGGCAAAGGCCTCCCCCAAGTCCAATCAAAAAGTAACTGAATCAATATAATAACTTAGTTGATACTACCTCTCTGGGGCCGTTGACCCTACATCACTTACGACTTAGACAAATTCTTACCAAGCTATGTAGATATACTGAATACGGTGGGATAGTAGACACATACCTGTAACAATAAAGTAACATTTATTAATGGTATGATTAACAACTGAACTCCTAGTACCTATAAACTTTGACAAATAGGCAAAGTTTATAGGCACTAGTTTAGGTGTTAATTCATTGAGGCCACTTAGTTTTTGATTTATTGTGCAATAGTACAAACACGTTACCATAGTTTTGGTATCCAATCACATTTTACACATTAACCTTTCAATCGTGGAAATCACAGACACAATAGAAAGACAATGAGTGCGCGAACGTCGACGTTCGCTTGGGGTTTCATGAATTAAATGCAATTGAATCATTTAAATTAGCCGAATTTATTTTATAAACTTTTAGCACTTCTGATAAAAATTTATACAATAGGTAAATATTAAATTATGAATATTTTCATATTCAGCCATCCAAAGTCATGTTATTATTTATCATATGACTCTCAGACAGCCTAAATATTGATATAGGCAGGGTTGCTATTGGTAAACAGGTTTTTTTTTTTTTAAGTTGGGTATTCATCCAATAATTCAAAAGGTGTTCTGTAAAAAATCGCTTTTAGCGATAAGCCCAATGTTACAACAACCTATTAATTTTAAACTCCTACTGTAATTTAATTTATGGTGTACAAATAAAGGTAGGAACTACATTGTCTGTACGTGGGCTACGGACCAAGCCCAAGTCGTCGACGGCGCGCGCTGTTCCCGCGCGCCTCAAGGAGTTGTCAGCAACAGCAGGGACCCAGCCGGGTCGAAGCCTACTGGGGCCAGGGTTATCCGAAAGGGCGCTCGAGCCCCGGTATGAAGGCTTGAAGGAACGGGATGGGTTTTTTAGTCAGAAAGAGTCTGACACTATCTCCCGCTCCGCCCAAGGGCGGGGGTTGTCCTAAGATGATTTTTCCCATCGAAAAAAAAAGCTACGTACGCTTATCTGGGCGTGTCGGTCTCCATACATTATGTATAGCAACTAGATTCGTAGAGCTACATTTAGATCCTCGACATGTGACGCCGCGCAACGTGTGTTTACGTAAAAATCAGGCGTTGTCCTCGTGTGCGTCGGTCTAATGTATTTCTAGCTTAAAAGTATATATACCGTTAATTTTTAATCGTTTTAATCCCGTGGAGTTTGTACGCAACGCCGACTACTACCTACGGGTCATTGAACTCGCTCAGCTGAAGTTTTCTTAAAGAAATTAATTTCGTACATGCGTAAATTAATACGATTAAAAAAAATACTTATTTTTTTTTGTTTAGTGTTTCATGTACCGGATCGAACCTCCACGGGATTAAAACGATTAAAAAACGGTGTATATCTATCTATAGTTATTCTACAAAACAAAGACTTTCTTACATTTTTAAAAGGAGAAACAATCAATTTCATAACCCATCTTTCATATGACGGTCACTACACTTTATATGTAAATGATAAATGATCTTTATTTTGCAAGTAGGTTTTATAAAAACACTTTTACACGTCAATTTTTTTTTTTTTTCGTCAAATAATGCAAGATGACGCCGGAGTTTCCTAGCTGACTACCCTGAGAAGAAACACCGAAACAAACTCAGGGGTCAAAGTCTCTTTTAAAGTCCATACAGCAAAACATGTAATGGTCAAATAAAATATCATATATGTAGTCTATAATATACGAGAAGGGTCTCCACAATAAATGATACTGTGCGTCTCGCATTAATCGGACTCGCGCAGCCCTCACCAGGTCATCGGTCCACCTTGTAGGAGGCCTTCCAACGCTGCGTCTTCCGGTACGCAATCGTCACTCCTTTCGGCACGGACGGCCATCTGTTCTGCGAGCAATGTTAGTAATTAGGTATTAACGAAGAAAATAAACATATTATTACTAGCTGCCCGGCCGGATTTTGTTCTGTCAAAAGTAAATAATATTTTTTTTTAGTGTGCCCTATGACACATACGAAAAAAAATGCCATTGTCGAGTTTTGCGCTTAGCAACATTCATTTTTATTTATATAGATATAAATGGATACCATATCTTGAAAAAAAAAAAACAATAATATCAGCTAAGAGAAAAAACCAACAAAAAAAAACTGTCACGTTCGGAGCCACTCCTCAATATTTTTAAAACATAACTTGAAGCACGTGGAATACGTACAAACTCGCAGACGCAGGGTGCCTTCATATTGTTGACGACCTTTTCAGAGCTCCGCATTGCCGGCGGCATATCGACTTAGTACTGAACATTACCGATGTATAGCCGTGCTGTCTATACTACAGATGTCTGTACTATATATAGGAAGACTGGCCTGTTGGCCTAGTGGTTAGTGAACCTGACTGCTATGCCAGAGGTCGTGGGTTCGATTGCATTCAAACTGCACTTAGACTGCAATTTGCAGTTGGATTGCAGTTAAAATGCGGTCCGTCTGTTTATACCCTAAGAGAGTATTTTCCAAAATTCACCTCCTAAGGTCAAAATTTGTATGGAGAAACGTCTTCTTATGTTTTATTTTATATCCCACCAGAAAATGTATGTATCTATAGACCAGAACAGCGAATCCGCGAAGAAAAGCTAACTATAAACAAAAAAAAAAAACCGGTTTGTAAATCTTCTCACGATGGAAATTCGATCTACGTTTTTGTGTTAACGTATCGCGTTTTAATTATATACTGAAGGGTAAAAACACCAGTTATCCTCCTCTTCACACACAAACTGCTATAATTATTTTGTACTTATCGTTATTCTGTTTCTTCAGTCTTCACTTCAAGGTCGACGGATGAAAAATAGAAGTTATTTTGTAATTATTTTCTCATATATCAATTTGACATTGATTTGAATATAGTTGAAGTGTTAGTTTCTTTTAGTGAAGAATAATAAAGTATAATAAATCTCTGCAAAATGAAATTGGAACAGAGTCTGTGTTTCTTCATAGATAAAACCTGAGGGGTTTTCAGTCAAGAGTGAGTTAGTTAGAAATCAGAAACGTTTATTTCAAATAGACAAATTACAGGCACTTTTGAGTTGTCGAAATGTCGGTCCGTAAAAAAAAAATTGAAGCTAAATAAAAAGTTGCAAAGCGTAGATCTCTATGGAGAAGAATGTGCAAGAAATTAAATGGACACTCTTTTATTATGAGTTACTTCTGGGTATGATCCGAATCAAGAGGAAATGGGAAGCAGACTCTGCATCAGGCAACGGCGTTCTCGCCGCCGCCGCCGGGATTCTGATCCCGATTTCTAGCCACCGTAGGCCTGCGCTTGCGGACAGTGAGCAATGGGAAGCTCGCTGTCTGGCCGTCCGGTAACTATCCGGGCTAAGCCCAAGTAGTCGACAGCGCGCACTGTTCACGCGCGCCTCAAGGACTTGTCAGCAACAGCAGGGACCCAGCTGGGTCGAAACCTACTAGGGCCAGGGTTATTAGAAACGGAACTCGAGCGCCGGTATGAAGGCTAGAAGGAACGGGGTAGGTCTTTTAGTCAGTAAGAGTCTGACACTATCTCCTGCTCCGCCCAAGAGCGGGGGTTGTCATTGGATGATTTTTGCCACTATAAAAAAGACGCAGATCTCTATAGAGAAGAATGTGCATGAAACTTCACTCTTTTAACTCATATTATGAGTTACTTCTAGGTATGAGCCAGAACGAGAGGAAATAGGAAGCGGCCGCCTCCTTCTGCAAAGCAGTAATGCCAGCAAAGGAAACGGCCTTTGCTGTGGGAGACAGATATTCTTATGCTGTACCACCGCCAAAGAAGATACCTCAGGTGTTGCGAGAGATAGTGCCAGACTCTTACTGACTAAAAATCCACCCCGTTCCTTCGTGCCTTCATACCGGGGCTAAGCTACTTTTTCGAAACTAACCCTGGCCCCAGTAGGCTTCGACCCAGTTGGGCCCCTGCTGTTGCTGACAACTCCTTGAGGCGCGCGGGAACAGTACGCGCCATCGACGACTTGGGCTCGGTCCGGACAGTTACCGGACGGTTGGACAGCGAGCTACCCAATGTTCGCCGTCCGCAAACCCGCGTCTATGGTGGCCGGAAATCGGGATCGGAATACTGGCGGTGACGGTGGCGAGAGCGTCGTTGCCTGATGCGGTCGGTCTCCTCCTTTGCTAGCATTACTGCTTCGCGTTAGTACATGTCTGATGATTTCCCACCTCAAAAGGGTAGGCAAGCGTACTTCAACGTCAACCGCATAGCCTCTGCCACAAGATGAAATAAAAAAATATATATTACGAACATCAAATATTAGGTATATTGAAAATGCCATGTAAAGTATAAAATAATCAATTACACACATAATAATATCGTTTTAGTAATAACATTTTATGTACAACAAAAACGATATTATGTTGCATTAATATTACAATCATGTTTTAAAAGTCCAATATTTTTAACCAACTTTAAAATAGGAAGAGGTTCTCAACTGGTAGGAATGTATTTTTGTTACGAGTATGTGTAGGTGCTGGAGTCTTCGAGTAGTACTATCATTCAGATAATACATTATCTGAATGATAGTACTACTCGAAGACTCCAGCACCGATTAGTAAATTATTTGTTTTGTTTAATAATATTCTACAACTATCACACAACGCCGTCTAGTCCCAAGCTAAGCAGAGCTTGTGTTATAATGATAGTACTACTCGAAGACTCCAGCACCGATTAGTAAATTATTTGTTTTGTTTAATAATATTCTACAACTATCACACAACGCCGTCTAGTCCCAAGCTAAGGAGCCCCCCTAGCCAAGTTACAACCGTATCGTGTCGAATTCCGTTCTCCAATCGGTAACGCTACGGTGTCAGCAATTGTAGAAAACGATAAGTGGGTAGCCATGTTGACGCGCCTCAGTCGGCCGCTCGTTCTATAATGTAGCGTTTGTTTATCAAATAATGTCGCGTTAAACGTTGTAGAAATTCATTCTATCATTTTGAACGATGTGAACTTGGCTACGAATTTTCTATTCGTTTGTTCCGACCACGTGAATTAACGTTGAGATGATGTCATTCCTATACATTTGATTACTTTTCGACTAGCGTTAACGATTGCAGATTATCTACTTGGCTAGGGGTGCAGAGCTTGTGTTATGGATACTAGACAATTGATAAACATACTTATATATTTCTAAATATATACATATTATAGATAAATTACACCCAGACACAGAACAAATGATTATGCTCATCACACAAACCATTTGTCCAGGGTGGGAATCGAACCCACGACCTCCGGCATAGCAGTCAGGGTCACTAACCACTAGACCAACAGGCCAGTTTAATATTGTATACTTCTCAGATGCACTCGTGGACTGCAGGTCAGGATCTGATGATGGAATCCTAGAGAAATCGAGGGAACTGTTATTTTTTCTAGAATATCTATAGTTATTTTTAGATTTTTAGATATTTATTTTTTATTAAAGAGAAAAACATGTCAGCCGCATGCATAGGGACCGCTGGGCGAGCGTCGCCACACAGTGGGTCCCTACTGAAGTAAAGCGCCGTCGAGATCGGCATAGAAAGAGGTGGCGGGATGATCTGGACGCGTACCGCAAGGACTGGTTTGAGACGGCGCAGGAGAAGAAAGTTTGGAAAGACTTGGGGGAGGCCTTTGCCCAGCAGTGGGACAGCAACGGCTAGAAAAAAAAAAGAGAAAAAATTGAGGATAAGGGTAAGAGGCATCGTCACTTTCCATCAGGTGAGATAGCAGTCTAGATCAGTTGTCCAGTACCCATAATACAAGCTCTGCTTAGCTTGGGACAAGACGGCGTTGTGTGATAGTTGTGGAATATTGACTAGCCTGTTGGTCTAGTGGTTAGTGACCCTGACTGCTATGCCGGAGGTCGTGGGTTAGATTCCCACCCCTGGACAAATGTTTGTGTGATGAGCATAATCATTTGTTCTGTGTCTGGGTGTAATTTATCTATAATATGTATATATGTATTTAGAAATATATAAGTATGTTTCTCAGTTGTCTAGTACCCATACCACAAGCTCTGCTTAGCTTGGGACTAGACGGCATTGTGTGATAGTTGTGGAATATTATATTATTTGCCACAGTCAATTTAGTATGTGTATGTATGTATGTATATAAAAAAAAAGTCAAGAAACGACTTCCTGATATTTATGAATTTTTTAAGAGATAGTTCGTTACACTGTGAAAAAAAAAACATAAGAATTAAATAACCATTACTACCTACCACTTAAAACGGTTCTGTCTGACAAAAGTTCCATTGGCATGGCATCAAAAATTTACAATAAGATACCTATTGGTATTTAGAGTACTGAGAACTTTCACTATTTAATATAAATTCCGTGTTTTCTACTATTTAATATAAATCCCGTATTTTCAACTATTTAATATAAATTCCCTAAGTACGTAATTGATAAGGCGTTATAACACGATCCAAGATTTTTTGAATTACTGAAAGACTACCTTCTGCTAGCAGGTTCGCTCGAATGAAAGTAAGTTTCTACACACAAACTTTGGACCCGCTTTTCAACCCTCTTGGGAGCCAATTTTGGAAAATCCTCTCTTATGTCTGTCGAAGAAAGAAGTCTGCTTAAGCTGGAGTCTGTGTTTCCTGATAGCTACAACCCGGGAATCTTTAAGTTGAGAGTGAATAGGTTTCTTCTAGGTAAGCGCGTTCCATCGTCGACCGCATCGTCACTTTCCATCAGGTGAAATAGCGGTCAAGCGCGAGCCTGTCTACACTAATATAATAAAGAGGTAAAGTTTGTTTTTTTTTGTTTGTAGAAGGTAATCTCTGAAAGTACTGAACCGATTTCTAAATTTTTTCAGGAAACGAAATAAAAAATCGGCCTCGCCATACAAATTGTCCAATCAAGTTTGTCATTTTGTATGGTGGGGTTGATTTTTTTTTCGTTTCCTAAAAAATTTTTTGTGGAAGGTTGTTCAGTTTCGTCTACTCAGCAAGCCCTTAAAGGTTGTGGAGGGCTGTCCCTTGCACCTTTTATAAGTATATAGATCATTGTGGACTATTGAAATGTATAATTCTCTTGACTCATATGATCTTAAATGTTTAGCACATTGGTATGTTTCGTAATTATTGTATGCCTGTTAGGCAGGACATGATGGAACCGTAATATCTTTAAATAACATTCGCTATAAAAAAGAAGTCCGATTCTAATAAAATAATTTCTACTACATAAACTTATCTGAGGTAGTACCACAAATAAAAACTGTAAAATTAAAAGTTTCGACCAAAAAATACAACCGGCTTCAATTCCGGTTAATTCAGGGTCAGCTAACTGGATGTCACTTGCACTACAGGAAATTGGATATTTGGAACAGTTTCCAACCTTTTTTTTTTTGTTTATCTGTTATAAACTAGTACTTGACTGCGATCCCGCCTGATGGTAAGCAGTGATGCAATCGTTGATGGTGAGGCGCACTAGTTTATTAAGAGCCTATTCACTCTAGCCTTGAAGACACCCAAATTATAATTAGACGGGAAGACCGCAGTAGGCAAATTGTTCCAGTCCTTTGATTTACGCGGTATAAATGACGAGGCGAAACGCTTAGTCCGGACCGTAGCTGTTTCAACAACGTAAGGGTGGATACTTGCCGTGCGTCGGCTTGTCCGATGGTAGAATTGAGAACCTATAGGCCGTTAAAGAAGTATTCAGCACTAGTTATGTTTCATGGCTTCACTATCGCGGAAGATTAAAAAGAAGCCTACGACACTCAAAGATACTAAGTATGATGTGATTACAGTGATCACACTAATATTATAAAGTTGAAAGTTTGTGAGGTTTTATGTTTTTTGCTCATTCTCGCTGAAACTGCTGGAGGGGCAGCGCCAGAGAGTGTCCAACTTATTGTAGGACATGGTCTATTCGTGTACTAAATTTCCTCTAAATCCGTCCAGCTGTTCACGTGTGAAGAAGTAACAAACATACACATATTTTCGCCTTTATAATATTCGTGTGATTAATGATTTTATACAGCTGTTCCGCTAAAAGTGTTCTCCACCCTCTAAAGTGGTGAAAGTATACACAGCCACTCTCCGAATTTATTTGGAAACGATTCAATTGAACCCATTCCGCAGACACCTGTTCAAATGGCCTTTTAGTATAAATGCAAGCACTCCATATTTTCATTTCTCTAAATGTACGTATTTTTAGTTTATTTTTGAGCTACCTGTGTACCAATATTTTTACTCAACGACCATCAGAAGAGTGGCTTTGGCCGCCAACATTGGAATGAAACATCCGACTGTAGTGCTTTCATTCGGAATATTTGTTTCAATTACCTTTGCAGGAATTTCTGTTCGTTTTCGGTTGTTTTTATCAGAAAATATAAAGTGATAAAAACATGTCATAACATTTAAGGGTGAGTTGCACCATTTAACTATAACGATAACAAAGCCGTTAACAGTTGTCAAATCGTCGAATTGACTAATAGGCGGCCATTTCACGGCTGGTTATGGTTTGGTTATCGTTATAGTTAAATGGTGCAACTCACCCTAAGTTTTGTTTTTACATAGATAAAGAAAATTAGACCACGATTAAGTCACATGAATCTCCGCTTTCGAGGTTTCGTGCTAAGGATTAACGAAGAAATCACACATCTTTATTTTTACTAAAATAAAGAAAATATTTATGTTATAATTATGTATTTTATAAAATATAGCATATGTCACTCAGGAATAAAGCAGCTTTTTATTGGTGAAAAAATATTAGCAATTGGACTAGCATTTTCAGAGATTATCTCTTACAAACAAAAAATAAACATTACCTCTTTCTATTATTAGCGTAGACTAACTACATTTTGCCCGCAGCTTCGCCCGCGTGCCTAAAGTATAGCCTATATGACTCAAGAATAAAGCAGCTTTCTATCGGTAAAAACAGCAATCGGACTAGTACTTTCAGAGATTATCTCCTACAAACGAAAATAGTCCCATATATCCCACAATCTCAACTGATAGTAAGCGATCATGTGCGCTTACTATCAGGTGGTATTTTTTTAATTGATATAAACTAATGCTTGACTGCGATCCCACCTGATGGTAAGCAGTGATGCAGTCTCTGATGGTGAGGCGTACTAGTTTATTAAGAGCCTATTCACTCTAGTCTTGAAGACACCCAAATTATAATCGGACGGAAAGATCGCAGCAGGCAAACTGTTCCACTCCTTCGACGTACGCGGTATAAACAAAGTGGCGAAACGCTTAGTCCGGCCTGTAGACGTTGCAACAACGTATGGGTCATCAACGTATGCCTCATCGTAAGTCGTTAACAGTTGTCAAATCGTCGAATTGACCAATAGGAGGCCGTTTCACGGCTGTTTATGGTTTGGTTATCATTATAGTTAAATGGTGCAACTCACCCTAATATAATAAAAAGATAAAGTATTTTTTTTATTGTTTTATTTGTAGGAGGAAATCTCTGGAAATACTGATCCGATTGCTAAAGCTGCTTGATTCCTGAGTGTTATAGGCTATATTTTATGTAAGCGGGCGAAGCTGCGGGCAAAAGCTAAATGATAAATGATCTTTATTTTGCAAATAGGTTTTTAAAAAAAGCACTTTTACACTTCAATTTTGTTTTAAACTAGATGAGGCTGGTATAGTGGTTAAACGAGACTCCATCAATACAAAAATGCTTGTTGAATTTTCTTTTCTTTCCTCAAGCCTAGTTTGTAGCCTCCAACCTGTCACCTGCCTTACATCTATAGCAATAGAACCTCTATAGAACTCCGCTGAAGCGTGAGCAAACCCGCCTACGAGTCGCCTTGGCATTTCAGCTAGTTAGGTGCCCTTTCCACGACCGCTGCGTTTTAGGGGTCCGCAAAAAAGACGATGTTTGTCAAGCTACGGTTACTGTTTGTTTAGTAAAAGGTTCTCGTGTTGGTTTAAGGATAGTGTTGTGTTGAAGGCCTTGTGGCTGGTTCTGAGTTTGAGAATGGTTTTTTTTTTTGGTCGACAGTGTTTGGTAGTGTTGAACACTAGAGATACGTTATTGGTTTTGAACACAAACGGATATTTATCCGATTTCAGATTTTTAAATCAATTTAATTCGACTTCAAAAAGGCTGTTTGTATTTTTTTATGCATGTTCACCGATTTTTCGGTAAATTGAGAAATAATGCCAAAAGATGTCCACTGTTCTACATAGGCCTCTCCCAAGTGTGAAACGATATTTAAACAAAATTTTTGATTGAAAGATTATACTCGAATCCCGAGTTGGTCCCATACAAATATTGTTGTAATCTGATGATGAACTTCGAAGATATGGAACGGAACTTTTCATGATAATAATGTAATAAGTAAAATTGATTTGTTTATGCGTGTGGTCGATAACTCAAGGAAGAGGGAGAGGTTTAAATAAAGAAGACATAAAACTATTACAAAACCGACTTCCGAAATTAAAGTTCTCTTGCATTTTAAGTTTTTTTTTTTACATTGATCTCGGTTTTAAATATACTTTTTTTATATTTGATTTTGGTAGCGACTAGCCTCACTAATTTCTTATTAATTAGAATTCGTTTTATTAGCTAACGATAAATAAAACGTACTACAAAATAAAAATCGGATACAGATTTGCGCAGTTTTTTCTTAAAAATACAAATTGTGTCGATCGCTTCAACGTTCAGTATAGATATCCGTAACTGACAAAACGAAATCTGGATTTCGAAATACATGCTATCCTTTTTATGTTAGGTTTGTTAGAAAGAGATAAAGCGAATTTATACGCGTCAATCAATCTATGATTTTATTTGTATTCGTTTGGTGGTATAGACTGTTTGCGTTTGGTTCGAATAGGTTGATTTTTAAAATCGGATGTAAATTTTGAGAAATCGTTTGAATTCGGATTTTAAAATCGTTGTGTTATATCGGTTGCTTGCCTATTCAACACTTTTCTTTTTTAGTATCTATGAATGTAAGCTAGTGAAATTAGTGGTATTAATCTATAGTAGTCAAAATTGTTACATTCGTTTTTCTTTTGTCATTCATAGTCAAGTCTTTGGAGGTTAGCGTAACAGAGAGTTAATTCCCGCAAACCTCCATTGAAAAGGCCCTCCCCCGCTAGACCAATAGATCAGTAAGATAAAGTTCATTTTAAAACAGAATTGAAAATAGAATTCAGTTCATAAAATGTTTTATTTCCAAAAGCGAATAACCGCAGAACGCTATCGGACTGAAACATTTTATCAACGATCTGAATTAACAATTAGCTTAAAAGCCTTACTAATAGACGAGTTTGTTTCAAAATATTCATGATATCATAAATACACACTTAAAGTATAAAGTAAAATGGAATCAGAACCGTGCACTGGCTTCTGACATTTCGTAAACACCCTAGTGTGCCCATTTGAAATAAAACATTTATGGATTTGTAGCGAAATCTAACTTGCCACATAAGAACTAATCCTGCATCGCGCAATTAGTTTTCCGCACGATTTGAATATATAGAACAGCCTGAAATTATCTAACGGGCAGTTGCCCACCGGACATCACACCCGTCTGGTCGGAGACTTTTCAACGGAGGTTTGCGGGACTTTACTCTCTGTTTCGCTTACCTCCAAACTGGTGACCACGGCGTGATCGCCGACTCTCAAAGGTTGGTTTAAATGTCTAACCATAACGCAACGCGAAACAAATTCTACTAACCGGAGCTTCAGCATCATCATATCAGCCGATAGACGTCCACGGTTAACTAGGCCTCCTCCAAGTGTCGCCACAACGACCGGTCTTATGGCGTTACGAATCCTTCGGATTCCCGCAACCAGGTCATCGGTCTGCCTTGTTGGAGACCATCCAACGCTGCATCTTTCGGTACGTGGTTGCCACTCCAGCACCTTCCGTCCCCATCGACTATCTGTTCTGCATGCAATGTGCCCCGCCCATTGCCACTTAAGTTTGGCGATTCTTCGAGCTATGTCGGTAACCTTGGTTCTCCTGCGGGTATCTTCATTTCTGATGTGATCACGCAAGAAAAGCTTAGCCGTAGCCGGACCGGTAGGTAACCGGAGTTTAGCATAGTATAATCGGCCTTATAATGTTCCCACTGTTGGGACTCAGACCTCCTCTCTAGAAGAGGTAATGAGCCGTAATCCACAACGTGGGCCCAGTGCGGGTTGGTGGATGTCACATGTCTTCGAATTCGGTTCCTCACGGTGTTTTCCGGTTTCCGACCGGAGCTTCATCATCATCATCATTTCAGCCGATAGACGTCCACTGTTGGACATAGGCCTCCCCCGAGTGTCGTCACAATGATCGATCAGAGCTTACTTAGCCTTAATATTTCTCAAAGATAAAATGAGTCTATCTATTTTTCCTATCTGATTCTGCATGAAAATGACTGAACTTATCCTCACTGCCCCAGATGTAAAGATGATGATGTATTTGGAGTTGGTGGACCTATAATGTTTATTTCTGCAAAATATCGCAATCAAACCAACAAACGGAATGCGGACGAATAGCTCATTGTTGTTTTGTTTATAAATAAAAAGGGAATGGCAAAGATAACTTCCCCAAAAGCCTTTATTAATGAGTGTAGGTCGGAGCCCCTTTTAATTTAATTTGTCCTTTACGGGGCTAAATTATTTGGGTCTATTCTCGAGGGTTCGCTTGACGAGCCTTAACGTGTTTCCATGATATGTTAGTATCTGTTTGTGAATTGTAACACACAACAATCGTATGTGTGTGTTCCAATATACTGGGTTATTTGAAAAAACACTCAACACCCTTACAGGACTGTAACACACCTTCCAAACAAACCTTCAAGATTTCGCTGTTTTATCTAACACATTTCAACTCTGTATTTTGTTATATCTACCTATGCCATCAAGACCTCTTACTCCGCACGGGCTTGCGGATAGTGAGCAATGGGTTGCTCGCTGTCCGGCCGTCCGGTAATTTTCCGGACTAAGCTTTAGTCGTCGACGGCGCGCACTGTTCCCGCGCGCCTCAAGGAGTTGTCAGCAACAGCACCCCCCACAGCCTGGTCGAAGCCTTCTGGGGCCAGGGTTATCCGAAAGGGAACTCGAGCCCAGTATGAAGGCTTAAAGGAACGGGGTGGGTTTTTTAGTCATTAAAGTCTGACAATATCTCCCGCTCCGCCCAAGAGCCGGGGTTGAATGATTTTGAACACCAAAAAAAAGCACCCCCTTCTCCCGATCCCCGCTCTCCTCCGCTATTGTTCTATCGCTTGCATAGAGTTTGTAATGTTTAGAATGTGTAATTTAAATATTTTTATTTTTGTATGAAAATCTCATAAACTAAATTATGATTAATTTTCAAAAGTCACAGAACAAAATTTGTTGTTTATGATGTTAGTAACACAGTCCTGAGGAGTATAGAGTTTCCTTGCTTGATCGAATCAGAAATGAAAATATCCGCAGGAGAACCAAGGTTGCCGACATAGCACAAAGAATCGCCAAACTTAAGTGGCAATGGGCAGGGCACATTGCTCGCAGAACAGATGGCCGTTGGGGCCGAAAGGTTCTGGAGTAGCGACCGCGTACCGGAAAACGCAGCGTTGAAAGGCCTCCTACAAGGTGGACTGACGACCTAGTGAAGGTAGCGGAAATCCGATGGATGCGGGACGCACATGATCGTTCGTTGTGGCGACACTTGAGGAAGGCCTATGTCCAACAGTGGACGTCTATCGGCTGAAATGATGATGATGATGATGAACATAGTCCTGAGAAGTTGCTAGTATTTTGCAAATAACACTGTATAATATTTAACCTTTCAATCGTGGAAATTACAGACACAATAGAAAGAAAATAGGTGCGCGAATATATATATATATATATATACCTCGACATATAATACCCCGGCGTTCGCTTGGGGTTCAATGAATTAAACTAAAATTATACTTGTCTACAGTCTACACTATTTCTCACTTAAACTTGTTAATGTGAACCTTTCTCGATATCTGAAAAAAAAAAACAAACTTATTTATTCAATAGATTACGATCACTTTGTAAAGAACTAATCCGTTCTTGGGCGCTTTATGAATATTTCATATCAAAAAGGGAATATTCTCAGACGACTACACATCTTTATCTTTATTGCAAAACTTTAGTTCTATACGAAGCGATATTGATTTTGAAACTTAACTAAAAGTTGGAAAAATTATAAGTTTTAATTAACTAAACTTTTATAATGTGAATTTGAGGATACTGTCGACTCCGCGTATTTATAAATTACGAATATTTTCTATTTCGATCCACTAAAATAGTGGCTTAAAAATTCAAAATTAGAAATAGCATAAAAAGAAAATAGTAGTAGTTTGTAGAAACTACTATCTACTATTTTTTTACTACTACTAGTAGTAGTTTATTTTATTGTTATTTTCTTTTGTTGTACATTTTATTCATTAAACCCCAAGCTAACTTCGGCGTTCGCGCACCTATTGTCTTTCTATTGTGTCTGTAATTTCCACGATTGAAAGGTTAAAGTTCCTCAAATGCAAAATTTCATTCTCAATTGTGTGGTTTGCTGTTATAAAATCCACTGTACTTTTTTAACTATATGTATAAATTCTGTTTACAATAAAGTATATGAATAAGTAATTGCGGCTTCGATATTAACCAATTTTGATACTTATTTCAGAAAAAACGTTTTTTTTTTTGTTGTTTTTATTATAAAAAAGACGTGTGGCACTCGGGGACTGCCGCGGTAAAGCTATTGCATAGCATTTTTATCAACTTATGCAATTATAATTATTTATTTATTTCATTTATGCAGTATTTTTTTCCTTTGTTTTTTTTTCTTTGATATTAATTGAAGTTACACTTTCACACATTGAATTGAATTTTGATTGATTTTTCACTCATTTGTTTTCTAATCGGTCACCACGCTCAAAAAACAAATGAATGGGGGGTGTTAGGTTATTTACGTTATGGAATTTCTGGATTCGGTCTCCACGCTCAAGGCCCGCGATAGAAGCTATGCAATAGCTTAAAAATAAAAATATCCAATTGTTTATTTTCTTGTTTCTGAAGTAACAGATCAAAGTGGGCTAACAAATTATGTTTCGGCTCTCACTGGTCGTCTATCGAACCCTGATCCTTCGGGAGTAACGTATGAATATGTTACGACATGAAAAATTGGAGATGTTGCTACATAAATATCTTGGTGGTCGAAAATAATGTTCTCTGCGTAGCCTCGGCACAAAGCAGAGAGGTATATAGAAGGTTGGCTTCATAAAAACGGTCAAAAACAAGCGCTGGCACATATGGACGCGTAAGTTAGAAGAATTAAAAAATGTACCGGTCGCGAGTGCGAGCAAAGTATCTCTTGCGTCGGACTCTAGTAGGTACAGGCTATGGTCCGAAACGAGGAGGAATGACAGGGGGTCGTCTTCTTCTGCGAAACAGTAATACTAGCGAAAAAACGGCCGCACGCGTGAAGGAACGGACATGTTTACGCCCCTGCCACCGAGACCCCGACCCCAGATTTTTAGCCACCGTAGGCTTGGGCTGGGCGTTGGTAGGGCACGTTGCTCGTAGAATGGATGGTCTGTGGAGCCGAAATGTTGTAGAGTAGCAACTACGCAACGGAATACACAGCATTGAAGGTCTCCAAGAAAGAGGATTTTTTTTTTTATGGTGGGAAAAAATCGTCCAATGACATCCCCCGCTCTTGAGCGGAGCGGGAGATAGTGTCAGACTCTTACTGACTAAAAGACCCACCCCGTTTCTTCTAACCTTCATACCGGGGCTCGAGCGCCCTTTCGGATAACCCTGGCCTAGTAGGCTTCGACCCGGCTGGGTCCCTGCTGTTGCTGACAACTCCTTGAGGCGCGCATGAACAGTGCGCGCCGTCGACGACTTGGGCTTAGTCCGGACAGTTACCGGACGGCCGGACAGCGAGCTACCCATTGCTCACTGTCCGCAAGCCCGCGCCTACGGTGGCCGGAAATTGGGATCAGAATCCCGGCGGCGGCGGCGAGGATGCCGTTGCCTGATGCGTTCGGCCTCCTCCTTTGCGAGCATTACTGTTTCGAGGACCAATGACCTGGTAAGAGTCGCAGGAATGCTATGGACGCGACTGTTCGGTGTGACACTCTCCAAAATGCATTATAGATTATCGAAAAACTGGCTACCCGTCACCTTGTTTCTTTAAATAAAATGAATTTTATTGTAAGGAGTAGACACTACAATGTGTACGTCCGTTTTGCTCGCTGTTTCTGCTCCCCTTTGGGAATACACCATGTATAACTGACGTGAAAAATTGGAGATGTTGAAAAATAAATGTGTTAGTTGTCTATGATAATGTCCTTTTATGCTCGACCTTCCAATGATGAACGCGCCCCCGTCCGCATAGACCGATACACCGAATGACTTAGCTTGTCCCGTAAAGAACCTAAAGGGATGCTAGCGAAATCCAAGCTATATTTTATGGACAGGTAAGAAAGGTGAAACTTGAGCTATAGTTATGTCCATGTGATTCCGAAAAACAGTGGATTAATCAGTGTTGGCCACTGAAAGCCAGTCTTAATACATAAACCGATAAATCATTTTAATACCAGCTCAGCAGGCCATCCATCATACATTATGAAACAAGAAATAAAACAAAACACTATATTAGCCTCTTTAAATGATTTTTGATTAGACCACGAAAAACCAATTTTACATTTCACTTTAACAGAAAAAATAACTGAACAAGTGCTAGTTGTACTCGCGCACTGAGAGAGTTTTTTTTTTTTGTGACGTAACTACAAGTTTACACTTTCCAGTTTTTTTCCTTTATTTGTGTTATTAACCTTGCTTCATGTTAACTTGCAGGATTCTAAGTCAACAGAATTTATTGTTTACGTTTTGATATTCCGGCGATTGTCAAAATATGCGCCTAAATGGAGCACAAACGGCCTTAACTTTAGATTGCATTAACGTTCACTGCTGCTCGGGGTAGCAGACCTGAGTATTCTAAATTAATTTCAGTTTCACCCCTTCATGCGTTCCTAAAAAAGGGTCTGGGGTTGCTGACTTAGGTATGGGACCCTATAATACTTACATTTCACTGCAAAAGGAAAAAAACTATTGAGTAGCTACGTAAATTGACACAGTTCTTAAACCCATACTTCGAAATGTAGTACAGGAAGCATATACTACTAACAATAAAATACTAGCAAACGGCCACAAAAATGAAAAAGACACTACCCAACCACATCAATTACAAAGATAAAGGCAAAGCACAACAACACATCCCATAGCCGTACGTATCGTCCCATTTGGCAACAACCGCCAGTACGTCTGGCAGACTCCCAAATGTGGCGTAATGATGCCCGAGTTACGTCCCGCAGACGTTAAGTACATTATCTGTCTCCTACTTCCGGTAATTAGACCTACTGTATTACTTTTCGTAATTTAATAGACCGTTTCATCGGTACAAGAGCAGAAGATATTGAAATAACTAGCTGCTGCTATTGGGCACAAAATAGATTGATACAAAAGTCAATCTTATGTATGTACTTCACTTTTCATGCCTACGCTAGGCGGTCGCGCTAAGGTTGCCGTCCTGTTGCGAGATTCGCGCTCACCAAACAGTTTCTATCTTAACTGTTTACCAATGGGCGCTTACCTATCTACCTACTTAACTGTTCTGTGTTATATTAAGAAATACAAGCAAATTACGTTAAACAAGAGTCTCCATAAAATGGGTGCCTGAGGATGGACGAAGCCGCTGAAGGAGGCCAGGAAAGAGGTGGCGAGATGACCTAGACTCCTACTACAAGGGCTGGTTTGAGATGGTTTAAGAAAAAATACTTGGAAGAAGTTGGAGCAGTGGGGAAGTATAGGCTTATTAAAAAAAAATGTTCCCACTGCTAGGGCTCAGATCTCTTCTACAGGAGAGGCCATAATCCACCACGCAAGTCCAGTGCGAAATGATGAATTTGACATAACTATCTTCGAAATTTTGATTCTAGGTCATACATCGGTTTCCTCACGATGTTTTCTTTTACCGTTTTGGAAGCAGTCTTGATGAAATTACTGTTCAGTGTTTTCGAGACTTAACCTTTCGAATGTCTTAAGTTACACTGTCCGACATAAGGCTATTGTCTTTCTATTGTGTCTCTAATTACGACATTCAAAGAGTTAAACCCCCTTCTGAGATACTTGATGCCTTTCAGCTATTTGTCAAGCTTATCTGAAGCTTTAAAGTTTTGGCACGAGTTCTACTTTTATTTTAGTCAACGAATTTACGCTTTCAAAATCTTTCTACAATCCGTCAAAGTTTTTTTTCTGTTTTACGATGTTGATAAGTGCTGCAGCTTTGTAAATAATTAATTAAGTAATTAATCTACGCTAATATTAGAAAAAGGTTAAGTTATTTTTGGTTAAATAGATTGAGGTAATCTCTGTAACTACTGGTCCGATTGCTAAAATTCTTTCACCGATAGAAAGCTATACTATGTACGCAGGTGAAGCCGCGAGCAAACGCTAGTAATATTATAAAAGCAAAAGTTTGTGAGTGTGTATGTTTGTTACATTTCTTTATTCTTTTGATTGGATTTTGATTAAATTTGATACTTTTTTTTTTTTTTTTTTATCGTGGGAAAAATCATGCATTGACATTCCCCGCCCTTGGGCGGAGCGGGAGATAGTGTCAGACTCTTACTGACTAAAAGACCCACCCCGTTCCTTCTAGCCTTCATACCGGGGCTCGAGCGCCCTTTCGGATAACCCTGGCCCCAGTAGGCTTCGACCCGGCTGGGTCCCTGCTGTTGCTGACAACTCCTTGAGGCGCGCGGGAACAGTGCGCGCCGTCGACGACTTGGGCTTAGTCCGGACGGTTACCGGACGGCCGGACAGCGAGCTACCCATTGCTCACTGTCCGCAAGCCCGCGTCTACGTTGGCCGGAAATCGGGATCAGAATCCCGGCGACGGCGGCGGCGATAACGCCGTTGCCTGATGAGTTCGGCCTCCTCCTTTGCAAGCATTACTGCTTCGCAGAAGTCGGCGACCGCCTGCCACTCCTCCTCGCTCCGGACCATGGCCTCAACCAAGGCCCGGCGCGAGAGGTCTCCGCCGCCGATCGCCCCCACGAGTGAAGTGCAGCCCTTTCAAATGATACCAAACGCGGCGTATTCATTTTCAAGATTTTTATTTATCTCATTACTTTCTGTCCGCTAGAAGGCACCGTATTGAGTTTTGTGGCACGTCACGTAGCTTTAACGATACCTCATATATCGAGTACCAACAAGTAGATTAGGAACTGTGAGGGAACAGACCACATGTCCTGTCAAAACCATAACCCTCCTTTGGCTTAGCCGTAGTTGGGTAAAAATGATGTGCTATAAAGCAGCTAAATAGCATATTGCATTGCGATAATCGACATCCATTCCACGTGCCTATTTTTAAATCCTAACTGGGCCAGAATTTTATGGATGTAAAATTATGTATAACGTTGATATTACTGGCAATTTGCCATTGGTTTAAGAGGCAGTTGCGATGGCTATGAATATGATCCTGCGGCGGTTTTTATTTGAGTGGGCGAAATTATTATTGGGTTAAGATTTCGTCTAAATCTACAACTTTATCATTTATTTCCTCGTTTGGTTAGATATTGGAATCCTGCAGTGCCTCTCTGAATGAATAATATATTTTGTTTTTTCAACATATTCGCAGGAGAACCAAGTTTACCAGCTCGCATAGCTTGAAGAATCGCCAAACTACTTGAACGGACGATGCGACTGAAACGTTTCAGGAGTGGTGATCACGTACAGGAAGACGCTGCGTTGGAAGGCCGATGATCTGGTGTAGATACAGACACGGATCTTGAGCGCTGTCTTCAAATTGCGCAGAAGTCAAATATTCGGTCTCTTTAGTGGTGCGTCTTGAGACGCGGGGGGCGGGGAAAAAATATCAGTGATTGACTCGCCGCGCCATCGAGTTCGAGAGACGTCACTCGTGATTCGTTCCCTGCGCTTGCTGCATGTATCTAACAACGACGACGATTAGCTCGTCAAATTATGGAATGCGCAAAGCGATCCCCACTCTGACGCCGAGCGCTCAAGATCCGTGCCGATATTTTTAAGGATCGCGGGAATCCGATGGATACGAGACCCACAGGACCGGTCGTTATGACGACACTTGGGAGAGGCCTATGTAAACAGTGAATATCTTTCAGCCGAAATGATGTTAATGATAATGATAATTTTTCTAGGTGGCATAAATCACTAAAAAACTTCTCCCATATTGTATGGAGGGAGAGTTATTGTCAGGCTTTTACTGACTAAAAGTCTTTGTATTCCAGGAACTTGGTAACTCTTTTGAACTATCTTGAAAGAACTACAGTGCTAGTTAAGAAACTTAGAACTATAATACAGAACAGCCACAAGTTAAAATTGAAGATGTAATTTATTAGGCTAGGCGTCTAATTGCGGCCGCCATTAGCTCTGCGAAGCTTCTTCACCCAATACATAGATGGTTACAGAAGGTCGACTCTTTACAATGAGTAAAAATGTCGCACGCATACATAGCCGCCTACGTACGGTGATCTCAAAGGTCGCAATGTTGCCACTTTGTATAAATGTATTAATTTTTCATTATTTTACTCAAATCTTATTAGATTAGCACTTATTACCGTTCCGGTGTTGACACTGTTACCAGTGCCACGCTAAATATCAGCACTGTAGAAGTGTAGACTCGTCGCACTACGGCATTATGCTGAGCGTTCGGCCGTTTTGCGCGGTCGTGGTGCATATTTTTCCTCATAGAATTTTTATATTTTCCGAGTTCTAAGATTGCATAATTTCTCGCAAATAAATTTTTATAGTTTTTTTTTTTTTTAAGCTATTGCATAGCTTCTATCGCGGGCCTTGAGCGTGGAGACCGAATCCAGAAATTCCGTAACGAAAATAACCTAACACCCCCCACTCATTTGTTTTTTGAGCGTGGTGACCGATAAGAAAACAAATGAGTGAACAATCAATCAAAATTCAATTCAATGTGTGAAAGTGTAACTTCAATTAATATCGAAGAAAAAAAAAACAAAGGAAAAAAAATACTGCATACTTATAATAATTATAATTACATAAATTGATAAAAATGCTATGCAATAGCTTTACCGCGGCAGTCCCCGAGTGCCACACGTCTTTTTTTTTAAATTGAGATAAACTAGTGCTTGACTGCGATCCCACCTAATGGATATTTGTTTCGTTGTTTCTTTCAAACAAATGTTCTCGCACTCACTGTACGTGAAGCGTATCGATGTGTGCGTGCGTATTCTCTTGTTATATGGATTTGATTTTCTGTATCTATCTGTTCTGTGACTTTGTTCTCCGTTAATTAAATAACTAGGAGTCAGTTTGCAGAGACATGAGATATGTTTCTTAATTTAAAATGAATGGTAGACGAAGAAATTATTTTATTAAAATGATAAGACTTTCAGCAAACTAAGAAATAGACTTCGTCTTTCAGAACTCAAAGCTTTCTGGTAATTATGTTAGCTGTTATGAAAAATACGACATTTTCCTCTGGGTTATTAATTTGTGAAACACATTTTTACTAAAGTCCCACCGCAAACGCGGGCTTACGGACGACGAGTATTAGGTAGTTCTCCATCCGCCAGTCCTGTAAAGACCAGGCTCAAGTTGACAGCGTGTATTGCTTCTCGCACGTCTCAAAGAAATGTCAGCAAAACTGAAGGGACCTAGTAGGGCCTATACCTGCTAGGTCGATAACACACCGGGGCTCGAGTTCCCTTTTGGATAACCCTGGCCCCAGTAGGCTTCGACCCGGCTGGGCCCCGGCTGTTGCTGACAACTCCTTGAGGCGCACGGGAACAGTGCGCGCCATCGACGACTTGGGCTAGGTCCAGACAGTTACCGGACGGCCGAACAGCGAGCTACCCATTGCTCACTGTCCGCAAGCCCGCGCCTACGGTGACTGGAAATCGGGATCGGATTCCCGGCGGCGGCGAGAGCGCCGTTGCCTGATGCGGTCTGCTGCCTCCTTTGCAAGCATTACTGCTTCGCAGGATCTTTCTGCCCTTGAACCGTTTTATTTAGAGTTGTCGCAACACGGTCTGTCCTGTCACTCGTCACGCTGTCACTAACTCTCTTTTCTTTCATATCACTTCTCACACAATCCATCCACCAGACCCAGAACACCTATCTGTAGGCCATACAAATATTTGTTCTTGGGAGAAAAGAACTCGCGATACTAAGCGCAGCAATCGTGCCGTCTTTTCATGTCACTTAGATTAGCGGCTACTAAACCATAACTAACTTTTAAACTACAATGTTAAACTCAATAATCAAAGTCATCAATATGAAGGTGGAAAGCCAGTACCGCCAATCACAGCCAACTTACCGTGTCATAACGAAAGTTGGCCAGCTCACCCAACTTGGCTCATCTGGGCCATATTAGCATATTCCAATAAGTTGAACGGGAATCGCTTTGAACTTTACGAGTCGGTAGTAATAGAGTAGTTCTTAGCACATATTTGAACTAAGTTTATTAACTTCGGTTAATGATTGGTGCGACTTTGAGGTACTGGACGTTGGCAAAGATGTTTGTATGAAGCAACTGTGACTGAAGTTTTGTTTATTTTTTAACTAGTTCCTGCTTGTGACTTTGGCCGCGTCAAAGCAGAAAATTGTGTCAAGCGAACACGGTCCAGATATATAAAATGTCTTTTTTACTATTCCAGTACAAATCGTGGTGAAATAACATAACTAACTATAAACACACTCACAAACTTTTCACTAATAATACTACTACAGCGTTGTGTGATAGGTAGCTGTGGAATATTATTATTATATATTATTATTCTCTTTATTTTTCTTATATTACATATTTTTGATATTTTTAAATATTTTTCATTTATATATAAAAAAAAAAAACATTTAAAAATATAAAAACAGTAGTCCACCGATGTCGGGAGCAGGGTCCAAGCTACCGGTGGTTAGGGCTCCAGAGACAGGAACTTCCTCACAATGCGAGCCGTATCGAGGAGTACTGCCTTCTGTATCTGGCCCTTGATCCAACAGCGCAACGACAGCTTCGACAGATGGTCGTCGAAGCTTTTATTATTATTATTATTACTAGTAGGCTGAATAAAATCACTCTACAACCCATTGAAGGCAGTAAACAAAGACACGAGTGAAACCTCTTGGTCTAGCTAATCAATAATAAGGGTTCCCGAATCAAATTTCGAAGATTTTTCCGAATGGAATTTTGAATCTTAAAAGCGTCGAAAAATACGTTTACTGTGACGTGGTCATACTGGTCATATCTTTGTTTCATTAGCTTAGAAGTTTGATTTTTCCACAGCTTCAAGGAACCGCAGACATGAGTATAAGGTTTTAATTTCAACAGGATACCTAAACATGTTCCCGAAATAAAGGGTCTTGACAGGCAGACAGATAGATAGACAGACGGACCACAAAGTAATATAATATAATTTAATATAATATTCCACAACTATCACACAACGCCGTCTAGTCCCAAGCTAAGCAGAGCTTTTGTTATGGGTACTAGACAACTGATAAACATACTTATATATTTCTAAATACATACATATTATAGATAAATTACACCCAGATACAGAACAAATGATTATGCTCATCACACAAACATTTGTCCTGGGTGGGAATCGAACCCACGACCTCCGGCATAGCAGTCAGGGTCACTAACCACTAGACCAACAGGCCAGTCAAAAGTGATCCTATAAGGGTTTCGGTATTTTCCTTTTAAGGTACGGAACCCTAAAAAGAAGCTTTCTTCAAACCCTTCAACAAAAAGTCCAAAAAACTAAATCTATGTAACATTTATCGTCTAACAAGTTAACAATACAAGCCATTTAGTTCCCCGCCGTAGAAAAAGATAAAAAAATAACTTCACGATTTACGGCACTTTTACTTTTTCCTTGAAAGTTGGGGTCCCTTAGGGACATGGAAGCTAAAAGCCCTAATTCCCTAAACGCTCTAAATGGGTCGACTTTTGTCTCGTTATTATTGTATTTAGGGCTGTATTGTCGTGTAAAGGGGCAGATACTGTCTTCAAGTGGAAACTTCAGAGGTAAACTGTTTCAATATAGGTCTTACTGTAATATCTACTACTGATCAGTATGATATATTGTATAAATGTATATATATCATTACACTGATTGGTACTAACATACATCCACACGAGAAATTACTTCTTTATCGTGGCTGCGTCCACAAAGACGTAAACCAGACACAGAACAACTGTCTGTCGAATCGAACCCTCGAGTGGACGTCATGATAGTGTGGTTAAGGCACCTATCATGTATGAGGTTGCGGGTCCGAAACCGTGCAAGTACCAGGTTAGACTCATGGGTAGACCTGGAATAGCATATTGCATACTTTATCACGAGAGTAAGTAATCCTTAAGAATTTTTTTTTTTTTTTTATAATTTTTTTTTTTTTTTAGATTATTTTCTCAATGATGAGGATATTTAGAAAGTGTTATCGGTGAATGTGTATGTTTGTGCTAGACAAAAGGAGCTACATCTGTCAACAAACTGCTTTACAGTTTGGCAGAGGTAATATTTATTGTGCTAAATATGTATTTCTGTGAATAAACTATTTTCATTTTTTTTTCTTTCACGCAGGCGGAGCCGCTGGTAAAAGTCCACCACCAGCTTTTTTTTTAATGTTCCCACTGTCGGGACTTAAGTCTTCGCTCTAGGAGAGGGAATGGGCCATAATCCACCACACGGGCCCAGTGCGTGTTGATGAATGTCACATGTCTTCGAATTTTTGGTTCTAGGACAAGCCGGTTTCTTCACGATGTTTTCCTTCACCGTTTTGAGAGTAGTGGTGATGAAATAAATTACACAAAGGGTTGGGCCTGACGACCTGGTGAAGGTAGCGGGAATCCGATGGATGCGGGACGCACATGATCGTTCGTTGTGGCGACGCTTGGGGGACGCCTATGTCCAGCAGTGGACGTCTGTCGGCTGAAATGATGATGATGATGATGAATGGGCCTGGCTGGGTTCGGACCTGTGACCTACAACTCGTAAGTCGGGGCCGTAACCACGCGGCCACCACTGCTCGCGGTAAAAGCTAGTATTAAATAAACCAAACATTTATCTCTGCCAAAATAGCTGTTACGTTTAAGTTCATTATTCCATGTATCTCTTTCAAAAAATAAAACCAACTTGAAAGTGGTAGAGCATCATATAACCTGACATTTTGGACCACATCCAAAACGACACACCAGCGGAATCTAAACCAAATGTTTACCGTATTTTTCACACTGGCAACTCAGCGTGAAATTCCCAAACGTTTATTTCATGTCACTGGCAAGACAGCCAAATTTTGGAGCAGTGGTTCACGGGAACTGAGTTCCCACAGAGTATAAAGGCGTCCAGGCGATTTATTCATATATATAACACGATATATCATAACATTGCCAATACTACATAGGTTAAGTACAAGTATAGTTATCGGCACGGATCTTAAGCGCTCGGCGTCAGAGTGGGGATCGCTTTGCACATTCCATACATTGGCGAGCCTCGTTGTCGTTGTAAGATATATGACTTCTGCGCAACTTGAAGCCAGCGCTCAAGATCCATGCTGATAACTTTAGTAGTGAAGTGTGTACATGAACTGTTAAATAAATAAATAATAAACAAATCCATCTTATTTTTTTTATAAAGGGAAATCAGTAAGTAATTTCTATCGCTCTGGAGCGTAAGGGAGTATCAGAATTTTACTGACTAAAGCTCACACGTGTTCTTTCAGTTGCTCTTTGTTTTTCAGGGCCGGGCAAGAGCAGTGGTGGCCGAGTGATAACGGCTAAGATTTATGAGTTGTAGGTCGCGGGTTCAAACTCGGCTAGGCGCATTACTTTGTGTAATTTATTACATCACTACTGATCTCAAAACAGTGAAGGAAAACATCGGAACCGGCATGTCCTAGAACCAAAAATTCGAAGACATGTGACATCCACCGACACGCACTGGGCCCGCGTTTAGTTACGGCCCATTCCCTCTCCTAGGCTAGGCTCCTAGGCCCAAGTCCCAACAGTGGGAACATTATAAGGCCGACTATGCTGTGCTTTCAGGGCTGCGGTTGAACAATCCTTCAGTGTAAACTGCGCAACTGTTGCTCACAGTCTTAAGTTACATACTTATTAGGTGCTACTAGCAATTTTGCCCGCATGAAAGTTAAAAAAAACCGGCCAAGTGCGAGTCGGACTCGCCCATAGAGGGTTCCGTAGCAGCTAGTAACATAATATAAAAAAGTTCTTGTAGTTCGTTGTAACTTTGATCGATGTTTTAATAATAGTGTATTTTTTAGATTTATGACGTATTAAAAAAAAAACTACTTACTAGATCTCATTCAAACCAATTTTCGTTGGTAGTTTACATAGTAATGTACATCATATTTTTTTTTAGTTTTATCATTCTCTTATTTTAGAAGTTAGAGGGGGGGAGACCCACATTTTACAACTTTGGAAGTGAGATACCCACACGTATGGGATTGATGAAAAAATTTTTTTTGTGTTTCAGTTCTAAGTATGCCCCCAAAATGTATTGCTCTTTTTCTATTTTTGTGTGAAAATCTTAAAGCGGTTCACAGAATACATCTACTTACAAAGTTTCAACAGTATAGCTCTTATAGTTTTGGAAAAAAGTGGCTGTGACATACGGACGGACAGACAGACAGACAGACAGACAGACAGACAGACAGACAGACATGACGAATCTATAAGGGTTCCGTTTTTTGCCATTTGGCTACGGAACCCTAAAAATGACCCAAAAGACTCCTAGGACAACTTTTCAAGCCATTCATATTCTAGGACATGGTCTACAATATGATTGGCTTCCATTTAGTACCTATATAATATTGTACTTCGTGGCAAAACTAAAATGCGAACTGCTGCGTCCTAAACTTGGCCAAGAGCCTGTATTTTAGGAGGAAACGTAAAAAATGATATATGTAACTGGGTACTAATATAAATTACATCTTTCTTTCCTTAAGACAGTATCATCAGTTTACTGGCCTGTTGGTCTAGTGGTTGGTGGCTCTGACTGCTATGCCGGAGGTCGTGGGTTCGATTCTCACACAGGACAAATGTTTGTGCGATGAGCACCATTATTTGTTCTGTGTCTGAGTGTGATTTATCTATAATATGTCAGTATTTAGAAATATAAAAGTATGTTTGTCAGTTGTCTAGTACTCATAACACAAGCTCTGCTTAGCTTGTGACTAGACAACGTTGTGTGATAGTTGTAGAATATTATCTTCGTCAATTTCCATCAAACCAATCGCGGCTAAGAGTTAGCTTATCGCGAAATAAATACAACTGTCTTCTCTATCCACCAACTATTCCGTGTTCTACGAGTATTCCAAATCGGCTGTAGTTAAACAAAACAAAGCCAGTGAGATACATTTCGATATTGGAATATGTCCAACAGCTTCGTTTTGTTACTACAGTTGGTATTCGAGAATTGTGGTTGATGGTAGCGTTCGATATGGCAGTGCCACAGTATTGTATGGCAATTTATGTAGAGACGATTGCACAATTGGCTTTGTAGCTAGGTTTAGTAACTGGGTAAAAGTTTTGACTGGCCTGTTGGTTTAGTGGTTAGTGGCCCTGACTGCTATGTCGCAGGTCGTGGGTTCGATTCCCACCCAGGACAAATGTTTATGTGATGAGCATGATCATTTGTTCTGTGTCTGGGTGTAATTTATCTATAATATGTATGTATTTAGAAATATATATGTATGTTTATCAGTTGTCTAGTATCCAGTAACACAAGCTCTGCTTAGCTTGGGACAAGACGGCGCTGTGTGATAGTTGTGGAATATTATTATTATATTAAAAGTGGTCTTACGAGTAAATTCTGCAGTAAGGATTCTGGATGCTGATACTTGCTAGGGCTGCGAGAACGTTTGAAAAGAAGAATTGGAACGATTTGTCTGCTGGGGTCTTCCCGTTGGATTATAATTAAGGTGTCTTCAAGGCTAGAGTGAATAGGGTCTTAAACTTTTGAATGTCTTATGTTACACAGTTCGACATAAGCAATTGTCTTTCTATTGTGTCTCTAATTACGGAATTCAAAGAGTTAATAAACTAGTGCTCTTCCTCCATCATCAATTACTGCTTACCATTAGGTGGGTTCGCAGCAAGCACAAGTTTATATTAATAAAAAAAAAGAGAGAGAGGTCTCTCCTAGAGGAGGCCTGAATCCCAGCAAAGGGAACATTAAAATGTTAATTATGTTTATGCTTAAAAAAAGGAGTGACAGCCCTAGAACGCAAAAGGCTACTGAATAACACAGTCTGATACGCCCTCTCGTTCCACCATAGAATGGGAGAAGTAGTTTGGTCATTTCCTATCTCAAAGAAAAAAAAAAAGGATTCAGCATTCTTTCGCTGGGAATCAAACTCACGACCTCCGGCATAGCAGTCAGGGCTACTAACCACTAGACCAACATGCCAGTTACATTTTTTCTTTTGATAAAGTTATCAGCCCTAAGATGTTTTTTTTCGCGCCCGTGATTAAACTAAGAGAAGAGTTTCGTTCAATTTACAGATTTTAATATCTCGTTCCGGATGTGGCATCCCCGCGTGCGATAAGGACAAGTCCGGGTCGACAGCGCGTTGTGTTCCACTCGCGCTTCAAAGAGCTGTCAGCAAAATTGACAGGACCCTTTAGGGCTGATGCCGCCAGGGCTTCGGAACGCAAATGGCCACTGTAAAAACAGTGAGTTTTATTTATTAACAGTTTGATACTCCTCTTGCTCCAGCCATAGCCGGAGAAATCGTTTGATGATGACCTACTTTTCTGCCTTCACAAAAAGTTGGCAAAATTATGAGTTAGCTAAAAATAGAAAATTCGCAAAATATACTTATGGTAAATCAGGCATACATGCCCCTGGCAGTAATGTGTCTCATTTGTAAAACTAATGCACGTTTTTAAAATTTGGTGCTTATCGATCTGGTTAGTTTATAAGTATGATGGCTATGTTAACTATACAACGCACGTTTAACTTGCGTTGTATTCTTTAAATACTTAATTTTAAACGCGTATCTTAGTTTGATAAGTGGGGCACGTATGGCTGGTTTACTCTATTCAAAAGAGTGAATGTAAGTGTGATTTTAGTAAAATAGACAGATATATTTAATACTAGCTTTTGCCTGCAACTTCGCCCGCTTACATAATATACCTATAGCCTATGTCACTCAGGAATAAAACTGTTTCCTATCAGTAAAAAAAAATCAATCGGACCAGTACTTCTAGAGATTACCTCCTACAAACAAAAAAACATAAAAACAAAAAAATAAACTTTACCTCTTTATTATATTAGTGTAGATATATTTAATATATCTGTCTAGTTTACTCTGTGCAAGTTTGAAGCAGATCGATACAGGTTTTAATAATCATTTTTGCGTCAAAATATAGGTAAGGCAGAGACTCAGGGGACCGCAGCGGACCTCCCATAGACGGACATTGGCCGACAGACCCGGAGGGGGTATGGCTCCACAGTTCAGTTAATTTAAAAGGTACTCTAATAATATGATGACGTGATCACCTAATTTTAAAAAGGGTAAAAAAAGGGTACGTTCCTTGAACAGGCTTTAGGATGAATTCCCTTATCCCATTCCGTCCCAAAAACCTCATATCCAAACCGCACAGCACCGCCTCTGACGGTGGAAGGAAATAACCAACGATTCGAATCCAACGCGCCGGCCGGCTGCATATCTTATGCGCGCGCGATTAACAACCTCTGAAAATACCGTGAAATATCATCTGAAAGTGTTTCCAAGATGATCCTGGATCCCAGTACCCAGTGAGTACCTGACTTCCAATTTTGTACCATTCTTTAGCCTGTTTTTTAGAAACTTTTATATCGCGTCACCCAACGTTGACGTATTCATACCTATTCATATTTTTGGTCCATTTCGAGCGCGAATACCTGTAGATTACAGTTTTTTCAGGCATTCTCAGGTTCAATTTCGAATGAAAACTCTGAGATTTGCTATATTTTTGCATTTTAAAAGTATTATCCTACAAAATAGTGTTGGTCATATTCGCCGTGTAACCCATGCGGATTCAGAGGTCATCTTAATTTAGTCGGATTATAGTCACAAAAATTCATGTAATTTACGTAATTTGTTGTGGAAATCTTATTATCTATAACTATTCACGGTATTTATACACTTACAAACATTATTACATAACTATTTCACCTAAAGGTATCGATTTACACACTTAATAAATCTCAACTTAAGTTCGTTCGTATTTCGTACCTACCTACCTACTTATTATTCGAACAAAGCAAAATGGAGGAAAGCAAATTAAAACTTCTTCAATCTCAACGCGAATATGTATATCGTGATATTCAAATCCTTTACGACTTATCACAAACTATGATTCAAGATCGTTCAAAGGTATCGGCGTTCAAGGCGAGATATACTCGAATACATTCAATTCGCGAAGAATTCGTTTCGTTATGTAGTAACATACAAAGTTTGGAGTTAGCCATAAAACCTGACGCACGAGTGTGTCAAAAGTCTTTGAGTTCCTTTGACGATTTGTACTACGCCGTAATTAGTGCAGCGACTGATCTGCACATTACTGATAGGAGCGACAACGTCGACGGGCCGCCGCCTGCGACTTCCATGCAAACGGGACGTAACGCGCGGCTACCTAAGCTTGAGTTGCCTAAATTCGACAGTAAAATTGAGAACTGGCAAGCATTTTATGATATTTATAAAACCTTAATTCACGACAACAATTCGATCTCACAAATAGAAAAAATTCATTATTTAGCGTCCTGTTTACAAGGCCCGGCCTCATCCGGCCTACCTGTCGGACAGGTACATTGTCTACCCCGGTCACCAGGGAGACTGGAAACGTCGGGAGATGTCGTGCGGTGTTCCGCAGGGGTCGGTCCTAGGGCCACCCTTGTGGAACATCGGGTAGGGGAGATACGTACAAAATGACATATACGGACAAAATGACACAGGCATCATATTTCAAATTTTGCCGCTTCTAGTCCGCCATAGATAACTCCATCACGTGACTCTAGCCGGAAATACGAACCTGTCAAAACTTGAACACGCGCCAGTCTTTTGTTTGGGTGTCATGGCCAACGATAAACATTGGTAAGTTACGAGTTTTTATTTAATGCAGGGATTTTTGTGTATTAATGTTATGTTTTTCATAATATTATCTTGTGTTTACATTTATTACATCCCTTAAGTAATTATTGCTGCCTTCAAATAGTTTTTTCCGTAAATAATAATCATTTTGCATTTATTGTGATATTTTAATTTTTTGTTACGTTTTATGGACAAAATGACATACATATGTAGCGGACAAAATGACATAGGTATGTCGTTTTGTCCATAAGAACTCGATGAGTTAATTGTAGGTACTCAATATCTGTTTCTCGTTAATCAGCTGTTAATTTCTTTACAGATAATGCCGCGTAATTATAAGCGGACGACTGATCGTCAATCCTGGAGTGAGGAATCAATGCGTAAAGCTATAGAAGCAGTTCGCAGTAACAAAATGGGCTGGCTTTTAGCGTCGAAGACATTTGGAGTACCACAAGCAACACTAAGAAGACATGCTTTGCATAGTAACAAAACTTTGGAGTCCTCTGCAAAGGGTCTAGGATGTTGGAAAGCTACTTTTCCACCTGATGTGGAAAGAAAATTAGTTGAGCATTTGAAATTACTTGAATCTCGTTTGTTTGGACTGACGCGAAAGTCTGTTCAAGAATTAGCTTTTGAGGTGGCTGAAAAAAACGGTTTTGCACACAAATTTAACCCGCAAAAACAAAAAGCTGGACAAGAATGGTTAGAAGGATTTTTGAGACGAAATAAAGATATTTCTTTACGCAAACCAGAAGCTACTTCAGCTGCTCGTGCTCAGGCTTTTAATCGACCTCAAGTCAATAAGTTTTTTGAGGTTTACGGACATTTGCTGGAATCTGAGAACATTGGGCCACACAGAATTTATAATGCTGACGAATCAAGCCTGTCTACTGTACAAAAACCCCAGAAGATATTGGCTACTACTGGTAGGAAGCAAGTTGGCGTAATAACTAGCGCAGAACGTGGAACTAACACCACTATTGTCTGTTGTGTTAATGTTATTGGTACCTTCGTTCCGCCAATGATGATATTTTCTAGGAAAAATATGAAAAATGAATTAGTCGATGAAGCACCTCCTGGCACTTTAGGTGTAGCTCAACCATCAGGATGGATGACAACGGAATTATTTCTGAAATGGCTCAAACACTTTCAAAGTTTTGTTAAATCATCGATTGATGATAAAGTTATATTGATTGTCGACGGGCATGCAAGCCACAAAGGGCTTGAAACTTTAGAATATGCTAAACAAAACGGCATTATTATTCTGTGTCTACCACCACATTGCACTCATCGTCTCCAGCCTTTGGATGTCTCATTTTTTGCGCCTTTGAAGACATATTTCAACCAAGAGACATCCAAATGGCTTAAACAACACCCAGGACGTGTTGTTACACAGTTTCAAATTGCTGGCCTGTTCAAAGAAGCTTATGGTAAGGCAGCTACAGTGCAAAATGGTTGTAAAGGATTCAAAAGCACTGGGATTTGGCCTCTAAACCCTGAAATATTTCCCGATTATATGTACGAACCTGCAGAGACTACAAACATACCCCTGGAAGACACCTCCAATATGCAATATCATCAGCAAATAGGTCCTATTCCAGTTCCCATAGCAGGACCCTCCACACAACAACTAGACGATTTAATGTCACTTCCCGGAACGAACGATCTCCAAGCTTCTGAAACTCAGCAACAAATAATCCGCGCCGTAACACCTGACAATAATGACATAACAGGTCAAACAACCGACTCTACTGAACCAGCAGACAATTCAACAGCAAACACTGGTCAAGACCTTATTTTACCTGCTGCAAATCAAAATCGCCCATCTATTGGTAATGAAAAACATCCCTCATCTCATACGTTAGCAGTGCCTATTGAAGTTATATCTCCTGTCCCAAAAGGACATTACGTAAGTGGCCAAGGCAAACGTAAGCCAAAGAAACAGCAAACCTCTTTAGTTTTGACTTCAACTCCAAATATGAACGAAATTAAGGCAAAAAATGAACCTAAAGCTCCTTCAGAGAAGAAGAGACGAAAGGTTACCAAAACCATATTCCAAGAAGACAGCGAAGAAGAAAATTTGCCAAACTACGCTCAAGATGACGAAGAGGATTGCGCATGCATTTATTGCAACGATCTTTATTCGCGATCAAAACCTGGAGAAGACTGGTTGCGGTGTTTAAAATGTTCACATTGGGCCCACGCTTCTTGCGCGGATGTTTCTAAACGAACCAAGCGGTTCATTTGCGAGCTTTGCCTTTAATTTTATAACTTTTGCCGTGTATGTCATTTAGTCCGTATGTGGTATGCCATTTTGTCCATAGCATATGGACAAAATGGATTTCGTTGATCTCAGTTAAATTTAAAATTATTATATTTTCTAGTTTGTTTATCTTTTAAGTAGGTATCTATTATAATTCAAAGATATGAAACCTAAGATTACTGGTGTGCAATGTGAATGCGCTGTGATTTACCATTAAAGAATTATGACCCAAAACCTAAACTATATGTCATTTTGTACGTACCTCCCCTACGATTACGTGCTGCGGGGCGACCTCCCTGACGGGGTCAGCGTGGTTTGCTACGCAGACGACACGCTGGTTCTAGCGCAGGGAGAGTCGTACCAGGCGGCGGTCGCTCTAGCGACACGCGGGGTTGCGATAGTCGTTGATAGGATCCAGGAGTTGGGACTCGAGGTGGCGCTGCACAAGTCCGAGGCGATGTGCTTTCACGGTCGCCGCTCTCGGAACGCGCCGCCAATGAGTTCCCAACTAACGGTAGGAGGAGTTCACATCGGTGTCGGGTCGACGATGAAGTACCTGGGACTCGTCCTCGACAGTCGGTGGAATTTCGTGGAGCATTTCCGACGTCTGGCTCCCAAACTGAACCGGACTGGGGCTGCGCTCAAGCGGCTCCTGCCCAACCTTGGGGGTCCAGACGCCTCCTGCCGGAGGCTCTACGCGGGGATCGTTCGGTCCATGGCCCTCTACGGGGCGCCGGTGTGGGCGCCGTTGCTGAAAAAGCAACCGGCGGCCATACTAAACGCCTGCCAGAGGGTCATGGCAATTCGGATGGTGCGGGGATACCGCACGATTTCCCGCGAAGCGGCGAGCCTTCTGGCTGGCCTACCACCGTGGGATCTGGAGGCAACAGTCCTTGCACACATGCACGACATGCGCGTGGAGATGAAACGCCGGGGTGAAAGTCCTCTGCCGCGACAGGTCGCGGCATGGCGGACAGAGCTCCGGCGGGATCTCATGGTGGAATGGCGTCAGCGACTATCGCAACCCAGTGCTGGGCACGCCACAATTATGGCGATAAGTCCCCTCTTTGAGGCGTGGCTGGAAAGACCTCACGGCGTCCTTACCTTCCGCATGACACAGGTCCTCACCGGAAATGGCAAGTTCGGGAGGTTCCTGTTCCGAATTAAAGCGGAAGTGACGCCCGGGTGTCGCCACTGTGCGGAACACCCGGAGGACACGGTGGAGCACACAATCGCGGTGTGCCCTGCTTGGGTGGAGCATCGCCGTGCCCTCGTGGGGGTGATCGGCGGCGGAGACCTCTCGCGCCGGGCCTTGGTCGAGGCTATGGTCCGGAGCGAGGAGGAGTGGCAGGCGGTCGCCGACTTCTGCGAAGCAGTAATGCTCGCTAAGGAGGAGGCCGACCGCATCAGGCAACGGCGCTCTCGCCGCCGCCGGGATTCCGATCCCGATTTCCAGCCACCGTAGGCGCGGGCTTGCGGACAGTGAGCAATGGGTAGCTCGCTGTCCGGCCGTCCGGTAACTGTCCGGACCAAGCCCAAGTCGTCGACGGCGCGCGCTGTTCCCGCGCGCCTTAAGGAGTTGTCAGCAACAGCAGGGACCCAGCCGGGTCGAAGCCTACTGGGGCCAGGGTTATCCGAAAGGGCGCTCGAGCCCCGGTATGAAGGCTTGAAGGAACGGGATGGGTTTTTTAGTCAGTAAGAGTCTGACACTATCTCCCGCTCCGCCCAAGAGCGGGGGTTGTCATAAGATGATTTTTCCCATCGAAAAAAAAAAAAAAAAAAAAAAAAAGGCCCGGCCTCATCCATTGTCAAAGGGGTCCCTATGACCGCTGATAATTATGAAATTGTTTTTAATAGTTTGATCGAACGTTATCAAAATAAGCGAATTATAGCTTTGACATATTTAGATAAATTCATCAACCAGCCAGTTTTAAAATCGGGTAACTTCCAAGATTTACAAAGGTTAACAAACGAAATTTATGAGGCATACTATGCACTTCAAGCTTTAAAAATTGACGACTTAGGTGATTTTATCTTATTTTGTTTAACTTCGCGCGCACTGGACTCAGGCACGCGTGATCGTTTCGAATCGCAAAACATTTCTCAAATACCCACCTTTAATGAATTGTTAAAGTTTCTTTAAGGTTATGTAAAAATCTTAGAAACTATTCATTTATCTTCTAAATCTAATGTCAACAACAATTCTAACCCTCGTAACCTTGAGGGGAAAAAACCTTCGCCCGCGACTAGTAGGCAAAATAGCAGCGGATCCAAACGCTCATCTTATCTCACAAATTCCAACCCACCTGCAAATGTGACTTGTGCTCATTGCAGTGAAGCGCACTTGATTTATCGGTGCCCTACCTTTCAATCCTTAGATTCTCGTACTAGACTCGCGTTAGTACAAGGTAAAAATAACATGTGTACCAATTGTTTACGTACAAATCACGTCATAGACAAATGCCTGTCTAAAATGTCTTGTACGATGTGTGGATTACGTCACCACACCCTATTGCATCTTGATCCTTCGCCATCCAGCGTCGGCGCAACCACTGGAGCGAGCGTCACGGCTCACGCTCAGGCCGCCGCTCCCAACCGCGAGCTAGTCCTGCTAGGAACATGTCAGGTGCGCGCGTTCAACACCGCCGCCGGCACTCAATGTACTGTACGGGCACTCGTGGACAGTGGGGCGCAGGACTGCTTTATCACCTCTGCGTGCGCACGCACGCTCGGGTTAAAACTCCACCGGTGTAATCTTAGTATAGCCGGACTAGGACAAAACTCAGTCACACAAGTAAAAGGGGTGGTGGAATGCACTATACGACCTGTACACGGTGATGCTCCACAATTTAATATCAAGCCAGTCGTATTAGACAACATCACTGCTCTAATACCTAGCGTTAAAGTACCGTCAGCTGTTCGTGAACGATGCAACCATCTCGTGCTAGCTGATCGCGATTACGATGTTCCCGCCAAAATCGATTTATTAATAGGAGCGGAGTTATTCCACGAAATCTATGACGGCCAACGTATCAATCTGGGGCCCGGCTTACCGGCAGCTATGCATAGCGTTTTTGGGTGGATTCTTACAGGGACAGTAAACTTTAATTCTGCACCATTAAACACCGCGTGCTCTTTAGTGGCCACCACATTTAAATTAGATGAACAAATTAAAAAGTTTTGGGAAGTGGAGGAACCACCGCGCGTTGTAATCACCGTACCCGAGAATGACATCTGCGAACGCTTGTACACTGATCTAACCTATCGCCAACCTAACGGACGGTACGTCGTACCCATCCTCTTGAAGGATAGCAAATGCTCTTTGGGTGAATCTTACAATAGTACTTTATCGCGGTTGACTCATCTTGAAAAAAAACTTAGTCGTCAGACTGAACTAAAATCTGATTATATTCATTTCATGCGCGAGTACGAGAATTTAAACCACATGTATCCTGTACCTAACCCTACGATACCTACTCTCAATCCTTATCTTATCCCTCACAGTTGCGTCGTTCGCCCTGAGAGCACGACCACCAAACTGAGAGTAGTATTTGATGCGAGCTCTAAAACAACTAACGGTCTATCTTTAAATGATATTGTATTTACTGGCCCTAAGCTCCAAGTCGATATTGTGGATATCATAACTGGCTTCAGATTACACACAGTAGTTTTAACTTGTGATATCTCAAAAATGTATAGAGGAATCTTGATTAGGCCGGAAGATCGGAGCTTTCAACACATACTATGGCGGGAATCTCCTAGTGATCCAGTTAAAGAGTACGAACTTGCGACTGTCACCTACGGAGTTAGTAGTTCGCCTTATTTGGCTATCCGCACCCTCCACCAATTAGCTGCCGATCATGGCGCCGCGTATCCACAAGCAGCCGAAGCTCTTCTTCACGAGACATATGTCGATGATATTACGACCGGCGCCCCCTCTGTACGCGAAGCCATAGAACTGAAAGATCAACTTATAAATTTGTTAGGTTGCGCTCAACTTGAGCTCCGAAAATGGAGTAGTAATTCACAATCTCTTCTCAAAACCTTGCCTGTAGATCATTGTCAAACACCTAAACTTTTTTCTGAAGAAGGTGAGAAATCAACTTTAAAAATCTTAGGAGTCCAATATGACCCTGTGAGTGACAGTTTTAGCTACTCACAGTCCCCTATCGAGGACAGTAAATACACCAAGCGTTCCATCTTATCTAGCGTCGCAAGTATTTCCGATCTTCTAGGGTGGCTTACACCTTGTATCCTAAAAGCCAAATTGCTCCTTCAAGATTTGTGGCGTCTTAATCTTTCATGGGACGAACCTGTGCCGAGAGACACCACACAAATATGGCGAAACTTTATAGCCGATCTCCATAACTTAAAACTAATAAAAATCCCTCGTAGGATTATACCATCTCAATCTAAGGAATTCCAGCTTATCGGATTTTGTGATGGATCCACCAAAGCATATGGATGTTGCGTTTATCTTCGTGTCGTTACCTCTCATGACGTACACGTTTCTCTTTTAGTTGCTAAGTCCAAGGTAGCACCTCTAAAAGTGTTGACTGTCAACCGTTTAGAGCTTTGCAGTGCTGTATTACTATCTAAAGTAATAAATCGCATTCAATCCTTGCTTAGTTCAAAACTCATTTTGAATAAATCTATTTTATTCACAGACAGCTCGACTGTATTGTCATGGTTAAACACTGAGCCACATAAGCTTAAGACTTTCGTTGCGCACCGAGTAGTCCTAATTAACGACAGTCCTGTGCCAACTGAATGGCGACATGTGTCTACCCATGACAATCCAGCCGACATCTGTAGCCGTGGTTTATCGTGCTTATCTTTGTCTGATTCTCGAATCTGGTGGTCTGGTCCTCAGTGGCTGTCTACCGAACTCTTCAACTGGCCTGTTTCAGCAGTAGAAGTATCCGATAACGTACCAGAACTCAAGCCTGCATCACGCGCGTGTCATGCTAGTGCGACACGTGAAGCTGACGTGCTGGATTCTATCATGGAACGCCACTCCTCTCTTTCCCAAGTTGAAAGAGTGGTTGCTTGGATATACCGCTTCATTAATAACGCAAAGGCTAAACGTTCAGAGCGTAATTTCTTACCTTTCCTGACAGCCACTGAATTAAGCCAATCTTTAGATCAGATAACAAAGCATGTTCAACATCAAAGTTTTAGTGATGTCATATCTTTGATAGCCTCCAAGAAACCTTTACCCAAACATTTATCTAAACTCTCTCCTTTTCTCGATACTCGCGGAATCTTGCGAGTGGGGGGACGTCTCAAGCACGCATCGTTACCAGGTCGCGTCAAACATCCATACCTCCTGCCTAAGATTTCTCGGTTGAGTACTCTTCTGATTGACCACTATCATAAAACTTATCTTCATTGTGGGCCACGCCTACACCAATCTTTAATTATGCGTCGATTTTGGCTACTCGGAGTTAGAAATCTTATCAGATCGCGGCTATCTAAATGCGTAACCTGTTTTAAAATTAAACCTCTTTCACTTCAACCTTTACAAGGTGATCTTCCACCTTCCCGATTACAACCGGGTCACTGTTATCAAACAGTAGGCATCGACTTCGGAGGTCCTTTTATGATAAAAGAGAGTAAACGCCGTAACTCTAAAACTTATAAAGCTTACCTTTGCCTCATAGTCTGCCATGCCACTAAAGCCGTCCATCTCAAACGTGTCATAGAATCTCAAATTTTGATTTACGAAGAATTTTATACTATCTTAACGAAGGTGGAAGCTATGTTAAACTCTAGACCCTTAGTGGAACCCTATACCGATCCCGACGAGGTTGACGCTCTTACAGCTGATCACTTCCTTATCGGTCGACCTTTAGTATCTCTACCTGAACCGGTGTATGCTGAAAACGAGACCTTACGTACTCGATGGCAGCTTTTGCAGCGTCTATCTCAGAGCTTTTGGCGCACTTGGCAGAGGGACTATTTGCATACATTGCAACAGCGAATGAAATGGTTTAAACACGGTAACGGTCAGCCAAAGTTGAACGATCTAGTAACCATTTATGAACCTAACTTACCCGCTAACGAATGGAGACTTGGTCGCGTCGTCCAGCTCCACCCGGGCAAAGATAATGTCATTCGTGTTGTGACAGTCAAAACTTCAAAAGGCTTACTTGTAAGACCTACTATCAAAATTTGTCCTCTTCCAATCGCTCAAAATAATTAATAACCCATATCAAATCATATCAAATATCTATCAACTATTTTTTTTTTTAAGAGTCTAACACTTATTATTTTATTTATTTTTTCTCAACCATACACTTATTAAGTACATTTAACCTGCATAATCTCAACACGTAATATAAAACTATATCCGTACAGTGACATATCTGAATCTGCATGGGCCGCAAGTCTCGAACTTCATCTATCTTATCTTATGAAATCCCTCGTTGATTTCAAGTGGGGGGATATGAACAGGCTTTAGGATGAATTCCCTTATCCCATTCCGTCCCAAAAACCTCATATCCAAACCGCACAGCACCGCCTCTGACGGTGGAAGGAAATAACCAACGATTCGAATCCAACGCGCCGGCCGGCTGCATATCTTATGCGCGCGCGATTAACAACCTCTGAAAATACCGTGAAATATCATCTGAAAGTGTTTCCAAGATGATCCTGGATCCCAGTACCCAGTGAGTACCTGACTTCCAATTTTGTACCATTCTTTAGCCTGTTTTTTAGAAACTTTTATATCGCGTCACCCAACGTTGACGTATTCATACCTATTCATTCCTAAAAAAAATATTTTTTGTTTGACAGTGAAGTATCCAAAAAATGATGGACACAATTTTTTTCCTTTGTCATAGAAAAAAAAAAAAAATAAGACACAGTGCGTTGAAATGTCACTGTTGAATTTTTGTTTTTAACCTTTTATTATTATTTCAAGCTTTTATTTAGTTTCATCTGTCCCGATGTTTGTCTGTAATCAAATCTTGCAAATTAAGTTTGATCCACTTCCCGGTTACCGATTGAGCTCAAATTTTGCATGCATGTGTAAATCAGATGACAATGCAAAATCATTATGACGTAGAGCTGATCTGATGATGCAATTGGAAAGTGGTTATAGGAACTTGGTAGTTAAACGACACAACCCTATCGAATTTGGGCTCGTATGATTCGTCTTGACGAGCATTAATTATATAGGTATACCGAGCTATAAAAGCTTGCTATGAAAAAATGATTTTCATTAAAATCTTGTTTCATATCGCACTAATGTTATAAAGGCGACAGTTTATGTATGTGTGTATGTTTGTTACTTCTTATCGCTCGAACGGTTGAACGGATTTCGATAAAACTTATCATACGGGTAGACTATGCCCTGAAATGGAGTAGGTTTCCTTGGGATAATTTTCTACTATCACACAGACGGAGTCACTGGCAGCACCTAGTTGATTTTTTTATAAAGCAAACATCCCTATAGCTACTAAATCTAATGAGAAGCATAGAGTCACAGATAAGATTAGATGTGATGCACGTGAACACAACAGTATCTACATGCTACATTAATTTCATACATGAATTGGTACATAGAGCTAAACACGACGATCGAACAAACCACATGAATGACCAATCACGGCGTGACATTACCATATTCGACACAGTTCCAGCCAATCACGAGCGTTTGATGTTACAATTATTATTATTCTGGAAACTATTGGTTTGGCATATTTCATTGTGCATTTAAGCAAATTCTAAGTAACTTAAAGATTTTTAGATAACTATTGGAGTTATTGAACTATTTTATATAGTATTCTCTATCTCGGAGTCAAAGGCATAAAAAACAGTATCGGGTAAAATGGGGTGAATAGATACAAAACTTTGGTTTGGTTTTTCACTTTAATACCATAATATCGGCCTCTAACAAAGCATCGACTTTTTAGAATAACAATTCATTAATAAGTTGAAATAGTTAATTGCTGCAAAAAATACTCAAATATCGAGAAAATATCCTTTAAAGTTTTGTCTCCATTCACCCCATTTGACGGTACACATTAGCATTATTTTTAGTTTATGCGAAACCTGAATATAGTTGGTTCAGAATCAGTAACTGAATGGATTCCAATAGTTTTTACACCATACAAAGCTGGGTACTAGTACAAAACATCCCTTTAATCGCCTGCATGGCCCGGTGACTATGTATTTTTGCTGTCAGAACAAGCTTATAACTTTGTGATTTTTCATGATACAGATATGTTTTGTATTTAGATTCTTCACGTAAAAATACTAGATACGTGTATGTATCGGGTCTCACATATACAAAAACTTGCATAAAATGATGTCCTAGAAAACCAAAACTAGAAAACTTCTGATTAATTTTTTTAATTAGACCAATGTAGTCTTTAAAAACAAATATAATTATTATCTTTTAAAACACGAATCGCAAACGTAGTTTTATCACAGCTGCCAAATTAAAATGGAACTAGACACGCAAAATTAAATTAAAGTGGACAGAGATATCACAAGTATCAAGAACTGAAGACGATACGATGAGTTGGACTCTTACCAAAAATATCGGTCTCAAATGGCTAAAGATGGCAAGGAGGGAAGACTCAATCCCGCTGCGAAATACAACGAGCTCAAATTGAGCTTCTTTAACCTCTCGTGTGCCGTAATTAGAGACACAATTAAAAGGCCATTGTGTCTTGCGTGGATCCACGTTTAGACACACAACGGGTTAATAACATAAGAAAAACACTATAAAACATAACCAAAATCTTAATATTATCAAAACACACTACGTATAGGAACTGATTTTATTATAATCTAAATACGCCAAATTCAAAAGTACACTTTAGTATTATCATCTGTATTTACAAAAGAAGACGCACGACATTTCCATTTAAGTCTATGAGCGATAGTCCTCGTCCAACCGGGTCTTCATGTGGACTTATCAAATCTTCACTTATAGGCACATATACATTGAACTGCGACATTTTTCTTGTTTCTATTGCGTTCGAAGATATTTCGTTCAAAGGTGGTGAAACTATGGTTGCTTCAATTTGTGGTTTAGTTTTGATATGTACTTCTTTATTTTGGGACTTCGCTTTCTTTGCTAATATGTCTTCATGCTGTGGCTTTTTGTTTTCTACAGCTGGTATGTTGATTATCATAGGACTATTAGTTACATTAGTAACGTTTTTATTCAATTTCGTATCTTCAACTTTAGTTTTATTATGCTTATCTTCAAGAATATATACTTTAAGAGTATGTGGAGTGGTAGTTGTACTTAAAATTTTGCTTGTAACACTCGGTGCACCGTTCACAGTAAACTTCAAGTCGTTCAAATGAATTACTGCCGCACTACAGTTTTTGATAATAAGAGCAGCAATTATGGCGTACAAACTATACATTTTGTAACGTTTACAAATTGTTGTAGAATGCGTGATTCTGTGGCAAATCGCCTACAAAGACGGTGGTAATCGCTTGGATTTCACGCTCTTTCACATGCATTAGTTCCAATTTGGAATCCGTATCGGTTAAATTAAAAAATGCCGGTGTGTTTCGCCACCATATTTGATGGTTGCGTGCGATAGCTCCAGTGCGTGCGTTCTTGCGTTGAAAAATTAAAGAATCTGTTTCATATAATTTTAATTGTTATTTTCAGGCGTATTTTTTTGAATGGACCAACGGAGTATTCAATATATTTTGTGACTCGGTATTCTTTAATATTTTAAAAACTATTTTTTGGGCTTAATATGATGACGTAATCATGCCCTTTAGTTTTTTCACAAAATATTCAAGTGGTTTGTTTTATCTTATGCAATGAGTTAGGAGAGTACTTAGCAATTGAAATGACAGCTGTCTGCTAAGAATTATATGAAATGTTTTTAATATATTGCAGGTCCTGTGTTGTATTTTTATCAGCTTTGAAAATTATAGTATCTTTGTTTTGTTAGGATTCTGAGTAATTTGTACTGAGGCTGAAACCAGATTTATGAAAATCCCAACTTCGGACAAAGTAAGCGTTGTTGTTTAATATTGGTATTATTTTAATATGCAAAAATACATAATGACCATTTCCACACATAGAATTACTTCAGCGTCATCGTTGTCGGTGAGTTCACGAATATGTAAAGTCACACACACAAGTTTGCCAACATAGTACGAAGAATCGCCAAACTTAAAAGGCAATGGGCAGGGTACATTGCTCGCAGAACAATGGCATGGCCGGTGGGACCAAAAGGTTCTGGAATGGCGACCACATACCGGAAGATGTAGCGTTAGCAGGCCTTCTAGAAGGTGGACCGATGACCTGTTGAGAGTTGTGGGAATCCCATGGATGCGAGACGCACAGGACCGTTCGTTGTGGCGACACTTGGAAGAGGCCTATGTCCAATAGTGTACGTCTTTCAGCTGAAATGTTGATGACACACAGAAGACACCCAGACCCAGAAAAACTATTTGTAGGTCATACGAATATTTGCTCACAAATCAAAATCAAAGCATTTATTTCAAATAGACCATTTACAGGCACTTTTGAATAGTCAAATGTCGGTTAGTCCAAGAAAAGTGAAGCTAAATTCTTTAGCATTACTCTGCTGGGCCTAGATATTATCTGTTCTATTGTTACCTTAGTTTTGTACCAAACCAAACACGAAATTCGTTGTGTTAATCTACCCAACTAAGCATATACTTACAAAAAAAAAACTTACAAAAAAAAAACAGTAATATATTCGGCCGAGGCCCAACAAAATAATTATTATTTATGCCTTTGTTGCCATCCATCATGTTCGTCCTTCCCAAATCGTTCATCATAAGCGAACCTTGGGATGACGGTTATGAATTATTAAGGGAATTCTCTTAGTAAACAAACACCGCCCAGTTCTCATTGGTCAGAAAATCATAGCAGGCCGATGAGAAAGACTGCAAAAGAGAGAGCGAGCGACAGATAACAGATACACGGAGAATTTACCTAATCATTAATCATGAAACTAATTAAAAAACGCAATTACAGATTGTTATTCTATTTTGAGCATTTTGAGAGCCGTAACACATAATCAGCCTTTTTAATGTTGCCACTGCAGAGAGGGAATGGGCCGTAATCCACCACGCGGGCCCAGTGCGGGTTGGTGAATGTCACATGTCTTCGAATTTTTGATTCTAGGGCATGCCAGTTTCCTCACGATGTTTTCCTTCACCGTGTTGAGCGCAGTGATGATGAAATAAATTACACGAATTAATGCACCTGGATTGGGTTAAGTTAGCATAGACATAGTGATATTTTTTAAGCAACAATTTGACCCAACAGACGTTGGACTGCCTTAACTATTAACTGTCGAACATAATTATTTTTCACGGTGGAAAATGATCCAATGACTTCTCTCGCTCTATGGCAGAACAGGCAAGCGTGTGAGTCTTTTACTGATTAAAACCACAGCCATTATTTGGGCTTGCGTTTCAAGACCACGGATTTCCCTTTCGAAAGTAAAGCCATGGACCCAGTAGAACCCTTCTGGGTTTCTACGGTTTTACTGACATCTGTTTGCGACGCGTAGTATCCCTACTACAATATTTTCTTCCATAAAAACCATCTGACAATTTCAATAAAAAAATAATTAGCGAAACAGAGTTAAAAAGATCATTTATCATTTTGTTTGTAGGAGGTAATCTCTGGAAGTAGAAGTACTGGTCCGATTGCTGAAATATTTTTACTGATAGAAAGCTGCTTTATTTCAGATGATATAGGTTATATTTTATATACACGAGCGAAGCTACGAGAAAAGGCTAGTAAATAATATTATATTTAAAAAAATATCTTCATCAACAGGCTATATATTATGTAAGCGAGCGAAGCCGCGAGCAAAAGCTACTAAATAATATAAAAAATATCTTCATCAACAACAAAGTTATAAAGCTTCAAAGTTGCTATTAAGAACCAAAAGTCGGACATGATCTTTACCGTCGAAGGCCATGCCACTCGTACGGTTGCCATAGATGACGGTGTCTTGGTGAGAGATAGATACATTTGTTAAAAATTGTTACCTATGTCTTGTTTGCTTTTCTATCAATTTTGGCATCGTTTTCACAATTAATATTCTATTTTAAGACTTTATAGATATTAAACTGGTTAGATAACAAATATTTTAATGCATATATCATGCCCTATTGCCGATTTCCGGCCACCGTAGGCGAGGGCTTGCGGACAGTGAGCAATGGGTAGCTCGCTGTCTGGCCGCCCGGTAACTGTCCGGACCAAGTCCAAGTCGCCGACGGCGCGCACTGTTCCCGCGCGCCTCAAGGACTTGTCAGCAATAGCAGGGACCCAGCCGGGTCGAAGCCTACTGGGGCCAGGGTTATCCGAAAGGGCGCTCGAGCCCCGGTATGAAGGCTAGAAGGAACGGGGTGGGTCTTTTAGTCAGTAAGAGTCTGACACTATCTCCCGCTCCGCCCAAGAGCAGGGGATCTCATTGCATGATTTTTTCCCACCATAAAAAAAATGTCCTATTGTAATAACAGTTAGTCGGCTACATAACGACTTCGCCTTCGGTTCGGGCGTAAATTCCGTTCCGACTGCAATGACAAACTTTGCCCTCCTCTTTGCGTCGTATTCCTCAATGCTGAGGGTCGTGAACTCCCTGCTTCATATATTTTTTTTTTATTGTTGATAGGTTCGCGCTTGACCGCTATCTCACCTGATGGAAAGCGACGATGGGGTCACTTTACTTTTTATGGTGTTTTTTCCATTTATTCCTATCTCTGGCGGTGTGAAGGGCCTTGTATACTGTGGAGTCAAGAGCGGATCTGCCCCCCTAGCCAAGTTACAACCAGTTTGTGCCGAATTCCGTTCTCTAATCGGTAACGCCTCGGTGACAGCAATTGTAGAAAACGATAAGTTGGTAGCCATGTTGAGGCGCCTGAGTCGGCTGCTCGTTCTACAATGTAGCGTTTGATAACAAAGGATGTAGCGTTAAACATTGTAGAAACGATTTTGAACAATGTGAACTTGGCTACGAATTGTCTATTCGTTTGTTCTGACCACGCGACTTTACGTTGAGATGACGTCATTCCCATACGTTTCGTCACTTTTCGATAGCGTTAACGATTGCAGAATAACAACTTGGCTAAGCGTGCTGGTCAGACCTACATATTGGGCTGCGCCCGCGAGGCCTTTTTCCATCTACTTTACCAGTCACGATCAGCCTTTCGAGGTTTCCATCGTCTTTCCTTAACCGAACTTTGCCCACTTGCATCAAAATGTACTATATTATGTAAATAATCTGACTAACTAACTAACTCCAAACACTTACCGGCCACATTAGATCTTACTCGTGTTTTGAACTTGATACTTAACGAAGTACTTAGGGACGGATTCTTAAACTCATATTACCCTGAAGCCCCTAATTATCCACTTCTCACGTAATGAGAGCTACACAAGTCTTCATATGTAACTTGAGAATTACCTCATCAGAGCCCAGAGAGGGAAGAAATTCCTGTTAAAATTAATCTTGCATTATATGTTAAAGTAATTAATAAAGGTGTTTAGAACCAATATTTTGTTTGCAAATAATTAATTTGATACACATCGAAATGAAAAACCAAATGTACCGAAATAGATTTTTATAGAACATGTAACATAATAATACATCATGTATGAATCGGGTACTGAATGGATTTCAGGTAGTTTAAAAATAGATAGGATTCAAGCCTAATTCCCAGTAACCTGAATCATGAATAACCGTTACTGAGAATTTCACAATGGTAATACTCTATGGCATTCACATATTCAATGTATACAATTTACATTATTATTATAATCGTCAATATGTTTATTATTTAAGAAGTCATTGATCGAGTAGTATGCTTTACATATTATATTCTTTAAGTCTAATTTTTAAAATATCATTTTTTTATACAATTTGGTAGTTTATTGTATATTCCTATTCCAAAAATACTTGATTTAAATTTAACTGTCCTACATTTTATTACATTCAATTTATTTTTATGTCGGGAACTTAACTTAATGATTCATTATTACTAATATCGCATTTGATCATTATTGATATTATATTTTATCCGGATTTGTAGCATTGGCCCTGAGACATTCACAAACGAACAAGGAAGCTAAATCTAATCTTGCAAGTCTTGTTGCTAACTGAACTTGCTACTATATACAAGGAAAGCTTGATGCAAACTTGGGAGCCGAATAATGAGCCTTCAGGAAACATTGAAACAAGTCAAAGGGTTTGTTGAGCGGTTACTTACCACTATCCTATATTATATATACATAGTCTACTTACACTATATTAACAGTAAGACTTGTGCAGACGGTTTGTGTTAAACTAGTAACACGTAGTTAGAATGTACGGAAAGTCGAGAGCAAAATATCTCGTGGATGCTCTCCAACACGGTTTAGGATGACCAGGCCCGTCTCCAGAGCCCAGTTCTCCACCATCCGATATCGCTAGTCTGTCGGGGACCCCAAGCTAAGGTTTTGGTATTGAAGTCCCCACAAACGACCACGGGGAGCGACCCAAACCGTGGGACGTCGGCGTTCAGCTCCATAAGGGAGTTGGGGAGTTCGACGAAAGTTTTGTTCGGAGAGTACACCCCAGTCACAGCCATCTCCCCGAACCGTGCTGCCACGCAAACCTGCCTGGACCTGCTCAGTCAGTGTAAGCATTTGTCAGTATTCGTATAGGTAATAAAAAGCTCAACGACGAACAATACCAAAGAAAGGACATAGAATAGTCCGAGGAGAAAAATATATTTAACCAGGAATATAAAGAAGTTTCTCTCAATATGTGAGTTAACCCATTCTATTAATTTTAATATGAAAATAATTCTAAACTAAATTACTATTGCCACATAATTACATGCCTGTCTATATCAAAGTATTTCAGGCGCCCTTTACGCCCTCGTGGGCAGGTTCACGTCGAAAAGGGAGCTATTTATGAGACCAACCCTAGTAAGCTCGTTAGAGGATTTGCTCAGCACTGATTACCAAATATTCCCACGGAACTAATGCTAACTAGAACGCGCAGTTGATTGATTCTTCATCAAACATGAATCGGAAATGCGGGAGTCATTTCCAGTTATGTATTGGCTGTGTCCCAATTAGTGTTGGTTTTCAGTGTTGTGAATGTAATTTCGTTTTCGGTTTGTTTTCGCTTTGACACTTTTTTGGGAGGAAATAATTGAATAACAATACGCTTGAACAACACTACGTTCGCACTAGGACGATTTAATTATTTATACAATGCAGACAGGCTTTTTTCACGTGTAATCGTATAATATGGAGTTTGTCGGAGTTCCCGCAAATTACTTACAATTGGTAGTGACTATAAATCACCCATCTAGTATTTTAAAAATAAAAAGGTCTTTTTTTTATTCGGAAAAATCCTCGAGATTCCATTCGGGAATCGAACTATTTACATAGGTAATTTTGTACGGAGCCCTTAGCGCGTGAATCTGACTCGCAATTGCCCGATTTTTTTTAGTCAATAGAAACAGTTCGCCAACTTAACAAACTGCGAAGGGGTCCAATTCCGCATCAGTTTAGCATTAGCGATGTTCTGTTTACTTTTAATTAGCCGCTGTTCTCTCCGCCATGTTTGTGTTGCCAGCCTTGTTTAATGTTTCCGTGTTTACATATTTAAAGTTTAAATACATTTTCTTTTAGTTTACTGAAAGTTTTATTTGACACTCTTGAGCCTTTGAGAAGGATGAGTTGAGAGAGTGTAGTTGTACCCTTATTGCAAAAACCTGTAATTTTTTACCCAAATGAATTTAAATATAGCTATCGATTCGTCTCATCGAGACGAATCTACAGGTAATACCGGTTATTAGCCACGATACTTACTTATAAAGATAGCTTCGGCAAAAAGTAAATAACCTAAGTAAGTGATAAAATACTAATATCAAAACGTTAGTGCATTTAGCTGGTTTTTGCATTAAGAGTACAGTATCTTTATTTGAAAAAAAAAAAACTCGATATTTTTTTTATTATTTCTTATTATTTGGTCAAAATACTTGAATAACTAGCTGCCAGTGATTTCTCCTGCGTGATAGTACAAAATTACCCTGAAACGAAAGAAAACATATTCCTGAGATAAAATATATAGGCTCTTAATAAACTAGTGCGCCTCACCGTCAAAGATTGCATCGCTACTTACCACTAGGTGGGATCGCAGTCAAGCACTAGATATCAATTAAAACACACTTTATATCTATTAAAAAAAAAAGTATCCTGTGTGCATGTGTATTCCAGGCCAAGCTCTACTCTAGCACCAAATTTCGTCGAAATCCGTTCAACCGTTTCAGCGTAAAGACGTACCTAACAAACGTACACACACCCACAAACTTTCTTCTTTACAATATTTGTGTGAAAAAAAAAATCAGCTCGACCTGTTTTGAAACAAACAAAGAGTTTTATATTTATAATCTACCAGAGAACCTTTGTTATTTGGTCAAAATATTAGAAAAATAACATCTGCTTTATTTTGTTTAAATAAATTCACAAAACGAAGATTTCTTTGTGGTGGTTAGTTACAATGAGTAAAACAAAAGCAACAGTAATTTAATAAAATTAAATTCAGTATAATACCTTAATGCCTCTTACTAATTGGACAAGGATATTTAGACGAATAAATTCGAAATTTAATTAATAAAATAAGTTGTAAGGTCACCTTTGCAAAATTTGAATTACCTAATTCAAAACTAAATTAGTTTTCAATTCATTTAGAGAAGACACTTTTGAATGCCAAAGATTTTTATTTCCAAAGTTCGTGTCTTTTATCTAAAATATCTCTTTTTGAAGTGTTCTTGACGAATTAAGTCTGAAAGAAACGTTTATCACTGTAGGGAATACTTAGATTTTTTTAAGAGCCGGTTGTATTCATTAAGGGGCCGGCGACAGATGAATTTCCATACAAACGTAATACCATGCTCATTTATAATTGGAGCATATTTCCAACATAATAAGATGATATTCGGTTATAGACAATATATATCTAGGTTCCTACATCTTTCTTTTTTAAAAAAACAAAAAGCAATTTAAGCGAATTGTATTTTGCACTTTTTTATAGCGTAAATGGCAAAACATGCCATTTGGCTTTTCCTGTATTAAAAATAACAAAATTTCTAATATTCTCAACGTAGGAACCTAGATAAATATTGTTTATAACCGAATATCATCATAATATGTTGGAAATATGCTCCAACTGCAAATGAGCGTGGTATTACGTTTGTATGGAAATTCATCTATCGCCGGCCCCTTAAGTAGATATTTTATAGGAAGTGCGCCAGGGTCTATGTCGATATCGCAGCCCCGTAACAAAGGTTTTATTCTTACAAAAAAAAAATATTCAAGATTTTGGGCTATGCGAAGCCCTTTTAAAAACCAAGCTTTATCATTTTTTGTACCTCTCAAATATATATTTCCGTGACGTTATTTCGTAGATATACACGTTTAAAATCGTAATTTAGTGTTAGATTCGCGATTTTTGACAACTAATTTTTAGGTATCATGTTTTCGTCATATACTTAGTCAATTTTAATAAAATAATTTTTCATGGTCTTCTTATTTATATTTGTGTATTTCCAGAGGTTTAAAAAAGATCAAAATGAGTATAACCTGATCTTAAGACATTAAGGCTAATGAGTTTGTTCTACGATTATTACTTAGATTCACAGATTATGGCCGGTTATATGCATCTAGGTTGTAGCTATCAGAGAACACAGACTGGTAGAGAAACACTTAATGAATGTGTTACCAAAACGTTTTATAAGTATGAATAGGATGTCCACCATATACCGGTGGCGCTTCCAGTACGTCTGGTAGGCCAGTGAAAGCGGTGGAATTAATGTATGCAATTTCCGCCCTCACTCTCCAAAATACAATGCCGTATGTCTTCCAGACTGGTTCCAAGTTTTTAAGTGTGTAAATAAGCCATTTGTGCTTCTAGAAAATCCCATTAGGTGAGGTCTAAGTACCCAACTGCATCTGTCTGTTCGCGATAAATATTCACGATCTATCGACTTATTTCCAGTCACATTAATAAGTATTCTACCAGGATAATGTATTTTTTTTAAATCGACGAATTTCAATCGACTTTAAAATCGGTGTCGGTCAAACTCGATTGAGGGATGTGAATACGGAAATGGTGTAAACGAATAAATCGCTACGATATCGTTATGGTTTTCATTACGTGAATCGGGCTACTGGATTAGAACACAGTCATACCTAGATTTTATTTTACTTTTATATTTCAGTCGTAGTCACTTGGGACAGTATATTCTACATTCGGATGCTGACACCCAGTAGCGTAACTATAGGATGGCAAGGCTGGCAAAATGCCACGGGCCTCTAGTCTGATGGGGCCCCCGGTCCGAGAGGCCTTGAGCTCAGAAGATGTAAATATACATATTCAAGTAAATTATTAAGACTTATTAAACGCATTCATAAGAATAGGATCAATTCCCCATGGTATTTTGCCAGCGTTATAAATACACCTCTGAAATTTCCACCTTCAGAGATGAAATTTAAAAGTCCTAGTGCAAAGAACTTGTCGATTTATTATTAATAAAGAATATTTTATGCCTGTACTTTAGTGATTTATCCAAATTAAATCACAAAATTGATGATTTTCCTGGGGCCCCATCCAATGATTTTGCCACAGGCCTCAGATGGTATAGTTACGCCACTGCTGACACCGCAGGCAAAAACTAGCTGCTAGCTTCAAGACTTCTTTATTACCTAGTCTTCAATCTCAGCGGTTGTACCTTTCTTGTCATGTCATCAATCACAGTCAATCCATCGTTTCTTGTGTTCCCTTTCTCTTATAACTTCTACTAGTTAAGCAATTCTTATTTATTTCTTTAAACCTACATGTAACTGAAGATCAGCCTCTGTCAGACTATTTTTAAGCCTGGCTTAACACACTAACATTAACTAAAAACTCTAAATCACACTAAGGGTGAGTTGCACCATTTAACTATAACGATAACCAAACCATAACCAGCTGTGAAACGGACGCCTATTGGTCAATTTTACGATTTGATAACTGTTAACGGCTTTGTTATGGTTATAGTTAAATGGTGCAACTCATCCTAATATTATAAGACAACGGTTTATATGTTTATGTGTTCTTATTGGTCCTAGTGTGGAGACTAGTGAAATGTCTGTTGTAATCGAGTAGTTTCCTGAGCAATAAGTCATTAAGTACTATTAATATTGTTATGTTTTTATAAATACACCGTTAAATTTTGATCGTTTTAATCCCGTGGAGGTTCGATTCAGTAAGCCCTTTTTTTTCGATGGGAAAAATCATCCTATGACAACCCCCGCTCTTGGGCGGAGCGGGAGATAGTGTCAGACTCTTACTGACTAAAAAACCCATCCCGTTCCTTCAAGCCTTCATACCGGGGCTCGAGCGCCCTTTCGGATAACCCTGGCCCCAGTAGGCTTCGACCCGGCTGGGCCCCTGCTGTTGCTGATAACTCCTTAAGGCGCGCGGGAACAGCGCGCGCCGTTCACGACCAATTGGCTGTGAACACGGTGACCAAAAAAAACCGAACATTATAACCTCCTCCTTTTTGAAGTCGGTTAAAACCTTAAATCCTTCATTTCATCAAAACATCTGTACTTGCCAGTGATAAACCTAGCCAGGCAATCTCGCTTGTTTTATTAACACTATCAGCCTGAAATGACGTTGATATTTAATGAGGGGCGCCGCCGGGCAATTTGCATGTTAAATAAATGCTATCTTGAGTTTAGGTTGGTACACCTGTGGGCTAGTGACGTCATATTCGACAAGCGGCCATATTGTTTGGGTGTATGGAATTATGAGGTTCATTTGTTTACTATTGAGCAAATTTAAAAAAAAATAGATAAAGAATGCGCAAATTTTTTGGGCCTTTATTAATTTTAGTTCATGGAGAAGTCAACTAAATAATGTTGTGTTGTGTATTAAGTGAACTTATTTTAAACAATCGCTTTCTCTTACAATAGTAACTTAAATAAAAGATCGTGAGTCGGCGATGGATGAGAGACGCACAGGACCGCTCCTTGTAGCGACACTTGGGGGAGACTTATGTCTAGCAGAGGACGTCCTTCAGCTGAAATGATGATGATGAAAAAAGATAGCAATAATTTCACTCTTGTATAATTTATCAGAATTTCGTTTGCCTTACAATTATAGACGTGATTTCGGAACGTGTAGATTAACAGATGTGTAAGAATACAAAGAAATAAACACGTACCTAAATTAATTTGACAGGAGTAAAATGATTGTTATTTTCTATCTAGGTAAAGAGAGCGATAGTTTAAAATAAGTTAAATCGGTGTACGAGTAAAAAGGTGCAATTGTCCATTTCTTGTACATTGAACAGTAAAGCAGTTTTGTGGGATTATTCGAGACAGTTACCGCTCTTAAGCGTTAAACGCAACTGAAGGAATACACTTAGGTTTTGATCAGTAAAATTCTGACAGACACGCTCTGTTGCTTGATGATTTTACACAAAAGCTGTCACTAAGTGTTAATACAATAAATAATATTCCACAACTTTTACACAACGCCGTCTAGTCCCAAGCTAAGCAGAGCTTGTGTTATGGGTACTAGACAACTGATAAACATACTTATATATTTCTAAATCCATACATAAAATAGATAAATTACACCCAGACACAGGACAAATTATTGTGCTCATCACACAAACATTTGTCCCGGGTGGAAATCGAATCCACGACCTCCGGCATAGCAATCAAAGCTACTACCCACTAGACCAACAGGTCAGTCGAATAAATAAAATGTTTAAAAAAGCAACGAGTTAAATATACAGCCCGTTGGACCTTAAAATAAATACGGGTTTGTCAGACATATCTCTACATGTGAACGCGAATTCCTCGTAATCAAAACCTCTCAATTACTTCGTCTCGAAAACAAATAAATAACAAAGCCAGATCGAAACAAAAAAAAAAGAAACAAATTAAATTGCCATTGCAATTAAAATGCCAGAAAATCACTGTTAAAAATGTGACGTAAGCGAAAACAAAAGATAGAACTATATTGTATTCACAAAATTGGTTCATACCTCACCTCATTTCTACTAATTTACATAATTCATCCATTTTTTTCAAAGTGTGTGAGTGACCCCGGTATGAAGGCTAGAAGGAACGGGGTGGGTCTTTTAGTCAGTAAGAGTCTGACACTATCTCCCGCTCCGCCCAAGGGCGGGGGATGTCAATGCATGATTTTTCCTACCATAAAAAAAAGGAGGTGACAGAAAGCGCGAGGAAGAGGACATCCTCAAGCGTCAGCTTCTGTAGGCCTCGGACATCGAGAGTCACAATGCACTTCCCTGACGCAGTAGGCGCGGTTTTGGGGACGGCAAGCAATGGGTAACTCGTCGTCCGGATCAAGCGCGAGTCGATGGCGTGTAGTGTTTCGCACGTGCCTCAAATAACAGTTCGTAATTTCGACGGGTCCCGCTAATGCCAATGCCGGCCAGGTTTATTTAGTTTAAAGAGTTATTGTAGCTTTAGGCTACAATAAATCTTTAATTCCTCGTAATCAAAACCTCTAAGGGTGAGTTGCACCATTTAACTATAACGATAACCAAACCATAACCAGGCGTGAAACGGCTGCCTATCAATTCGACGATTTGACAACTGTTAACGGCTTTGTTATGGTTATAGTTAAATGGTGCAACTCACCCTAAATTACTTCGCCTCTAAAACAAATGAAATCAAAACCCGCCATAAATAACAAAGCCATATCAAAACAAAAAAAAAGAAACAAATAAACTTTGCCAAACAATCACTGTTAAAAATGTGACGTAAGCGAAAACAATAGATAGAACAGTATTGTATTCACAAAATTGGTTCATACCACACCGATAGTGCTGGCCAGTTTAATATTTAACAGGACCGGGATATAAAAATACGGGACTTGCATTTTTAAAGCGTTTCATCGATTTTGTACCGAACGCCGCTGAAAAGTTCCAGAGCCTGGGCTTTAAATGTTTAAGGGAGTGAGCGGTTACACACACATGCTTGCTGTTGCTAGGGTTACTTGAAAATGTATGGGTAAGTTGGGTGTACAAGTTATCCTCAAGATACTTACTTTGTCTTCGTAGTGTGTCCTTATTTAGGATAACTTCGTAACATTGTAGGTAGTAAGTTTTTCAACTAACAACTAAAGGTACAACTTTTTTCCTACTTTGAGGTTTAAAAAATTTTATCATTTCAATTTAGTTCGGATTGGTAAGGCTTATTAAGTTCCTCATCATTTATCATTTAATTTACCTCATTTCTATTAATTTACGCAGACATTTGACGATTTTTGACAGTAAAAACCTACTTTTTTTCTGTTTAAAAGACATAAACAAAGTGTTAGTTCAAATTAGCCAAAATTGCGGCTAGAATGTTAAATCTGGAGAAATATGACTGAATTTTAGTCAGTAACAGTCTGAGATACCCTTCGTTTCAGAAAAAAATAAGAAATATCATATCATATCTCATTCTCTACGTGCAGTGTAACGAACTACTCGTTACACTGCACGTAGAGAATTGAATTGAACGGTTTGAATATTTTCAAAGGCTTATTTTAATAGTGAATTTTAACTTTATTCGTACTATTTTATTCGAATTTTTGTTTACATAGTTCTCAAAAAATAAAAAAAAGACCAGTTGTGACATTTGTATTTCTACTACCTACTAATAAACATAGAAGCTGACAAATAACACTAAAAGCCAATTATCGAAATCCATAAAACTGCCAACAAACGGCGAAGACAAACAAAGGCAAGTTTGACAGTCACACATAACATGTCATCTAGTCCGCCTCGAGGAAAACAAGGGTGACAAGAGTGTTGAAAGTATGTGGGAATGTACCGGGGAGAAACGAACTGGAAGATATTTTTGTATGTATCTATAAATATAAAAACCAATGCCACTTTTCGTTGTAATTTTATAACTCAAGAACGGGCTCACCTGTCCAAACCAAATGTTTAGGCTTTGTTCGGACTATTTAGTAGATGGTTTATGTGAAGTTTGGTAGGGTTGAGTAGGGTATAGTAGAGTAGAGTAGTGTAGAGTAGGGTAGAGTAGGATAGGGTAGGGTAGAGTAGGGTAGAGTAGAATAGGGTAGAGTAGGGTAGAGTAGGGTAGAGTAGGGTAGAGTAGGGTAGAGTAGGGTATAGTAGGATAGAGTAGGGTAGAGTATGATATAATAGATTGGAGTAGGGTAGAGTAGGGTATAGTAGGGTGGAGTAGGAAAGAACGGGAGCGAAGCCAAGCGGGCAAAAGCTAGTTAAGTTATTATAGCTTTCTCCCGTGGTTTCATTCACATCTTTGGTTACTGCTCAGTTTCCGTGGGCTGTAACGTGATGATATACTGGGTTATCTGTAAAACACTGGTAACTTCTCAGGATTATGTTACTAACATCATAAAAACATATCCTGTTCTATGACTTTTAAAAATGTATCATATTTTAGTTCATCAGATTTTTAAATATAAATAAAAAAAAAATTTGAATTGAACGTTCTAAATATTAAGAAGTCTATGCGAAGCAAGCGATAGTACAATAGCGGAGGGGAGCGGGGATCGGGTGGCGGGATGCTTGATGCGCTTGCATCGAGTCATACATACGTAGGTAGGTATAGCAAGATATAGAGTTGAAATGTGTTAGACAGAACAACGAAATCTTGAAAGCCTTCAAGATTACTTTTTAGTCAGTAATACATTGACACTCCTTTTCACTTCACCCAGAACAGGAGAAATTATTTAACGATTTTTCATAAAAAAAAGGTTCTACTTACGATTATATACATACATCATACGTCTAACATAAAAATAACTAAAAATATTTACACGTATACATATGTGCTTTAAAACTTTTTGTAATACGTAATACTTACAGATAAGCCAGTTCGCCGGCGGCGGTGAGTCAAAACAAATAATCCCAACTCTTGGAACAAATCTTCTGGGAAAGGTACGTCGTTTGTTTGTTACAAAATGTTACCAAATGTAAATAAAGCATCGACTTATATTCTAGTGATAGACAAGCACGTTCATGAAAACTATTTGTCAAAATACTGAAAAATTAAAACTAAAATTCGCTGCAGCGCTACATTGGTATTATATCGTCTAACAGAACTATTAAAACATGCAGCGCTAAGATAGCTTTTAGAGGATACTTTTTTCGTGACCAAAATGTCTTAAGCACCATGAATATAAATACAAATGCAATTTGTATTTGTATTATACAATTTGTATTTGAATTATACAATTTGTATTTGTATTATACAATTTGTATTTGTGTTTGTATTTGTATTTCGTGGCACTTACGCGTTTCGTTCAACATAGTAAAAGTTCAAGGTGTACGGACTACATTACACCTAAGTCGACCAAAGTATATAAATAAATGTTCGTAATGCCTAATCTAGTGCGTAGTACATATATATTAATGTAAATAAAGCTACTCATCATCTTCCTGCCCATGTCTCATGTTATTTGGAATTAGCGCAACACGTTTTTTTTTTATTCATTTTGCCTTGTCACTCGTCATGCATCATCACTAACTTCCTTCTCTTTCATATCACTCTTCATAAAATCTATCTATTTCTTCTTTCGACTTCCTCTCCCTCTCCATCCATCCACATGTATACTCATAACTCTTCTAGTAACATGCATGTCATCCCTCTTATTCACATGACCATACAAAGACAATATGAATCATCGATCTCTAATAAATTACTTCATCATCATCATCTTCCTGCCTTTGTCCCGTGTTTTTTTCTTCCGGTCTGTAGCCCGATTCACGTAATGAAAACCGTAACTTTATCGTAGCGATTTAGTCATTTAGACCATTTTCGTATTCACATCTATCAATCGAGTTTGAACGACACCGATTTTAAAGTCGTTTGAAATTCGTCGATAAAAAAAATCTGTATTAAATTATCCTGGTAGACTACGTATTAGTAACTGGAAATAAGTCGATAGATCGTGAATACCGCTTTTGGATAGGACTTCGATCGAACGACTACAAAACTTCAACGATATTTGGCTTGTTTGATTTTACGTGAATCAGACCACTGTCCTGTCACTCATCACGCTATCACTAACACCCTTTCCTTTCACAACACTTCTCACACAAACCATCCGTCTTTTCTTTAGTCTCTTTCTCCTTCTCTATCCATCCACATGTATACTCATAACTCTTTTAGTAACATGCATTTCATCCCTCCTCTTTACATGACCAAAATGTTACCCAATGCACATACAGCTACTAGTATATGAGTATTGAGACCATCCAGAAATGAGTCCGATGACCAAATAATGGCTATGGAGATTTTTGCACTCTAGAATATAAAAGAATAAATTTTATTTTCTCCATCATGGGTACAACGGTACGTGGGATAGCTAGAAAAAGTTACTGCGGCCATTGATCGCAAAGAGCAACTGAAGGACTTATTTTTAATGGTGGAAATCATCATAAGTCATTTATTTTATAACAATGGAACATTGTGTAGAAAATAAAATATAAAAAATAAACAATTTCAGTGATGGACAAAGATGAAAATAAAAACATACAACACTCTACAAAATCCTAATAAGCAACAATATTGTCAATATTAATGATATGTACGTATACATATAAAAAAATTAGAATAGTTAATAACTTACTATAAAATTAATTTAACATCTCCCAAACATTCAAAATTAATTACATATACTTAAAAGGATCAACGAAATCGCACACAATTATCCAATAACTTATCCGCTCTGGGTGGGGCAAGAGGGCGAGTCAGATTTTTACTGACTAAAACCCACACCCGTATCCTTCAGTTGCCCTTTTCCTTCTAGCACCACGGGATCCCTTTTCAGAAATTCACCATGACCCGAGCGGGTTTTAACCCTGCTGGGCCCTTACAGTGTGTGCAAGGACACGCCTCCAAATCCCATGATGGTAAGCCGGCAAGGAGGTTCGTCGGTAGGTATTAAGTACCTGTGTGTGTAAGGTTAGATCTTAAAACCTAATTTACATAGTGTGTTGACATTTGGTCTCGTATATTGAGTCTCGGGTCCATGTACCCGTTAAACCGCAAATTGAATAGTTAGACGTTATACAGACAGATTGACTGATGTTATTTGCTCGTAACCTCGGTATGAAGGTAATGTAATGAAATAAAATATAGCACTTAGGTTAATACGAAGGCTAAAAAAGATGGTTTAGGCTAAGACGAAGTTTGCACTGAGGGTACAGCTGCCGGAGTCACACCGTAACGTCAATTTGAAGGCGTTCGTGGTGTGAGTCCCGGACACTTTCCTGCCCCTCATGCTGAAGGAAGAACAGCACAAAGTGAACTTAGTGCAATGTGAAGTGTTACTAACATAGTCCAAAGTCTTATTTACTAACGACAAGCTGTATTAAATAACTAACATATATGTCAATCTGTAAGATTGATACATCTATGGGCCAAGATGCCTGATAATAAATGATTTATTATTATTATTAATTACATTTTTTTTTGATAATCTTTTATAGTATCGTGATTACCCAGCGATTAAGGACACCGCTTCTCATGCATAAGGTTGCAGGTTAGAAGTCGGACAAGCAACAATGTGATTTTTCAATTTATACGTACTTTTCTAAGTTTATCTAGGGCATTACGCAGCGTTGGAAAGCCTCCTACAAGGTGGTCCGATGACCTGGTGAAGGTTGCGGGAATCCGATAGATGCGGGACGAACAGGATCGTGCATTGTGGCGACGCTTGGAGGAGGCCTATGTCCAACAGTGGACGTCTGTCGGCTGACATGATGATGAGGATTACTGATACTCCACCTGCCTCAAAATGAACATAAAACTGTTAGTCCCAGTCACTCGCACATCATTGACAGTCGTTACAGGTAATCAAATTCCAGAAATTCTGATCATCAGTCTATCCAAGGAGTATCATGTTGTCTAGCAACTGGGTTGTGGATATCTGAATTAATCCTCGGCAAAAGTTTGTGTGTGTGTGGGTGTGTGTGTGTGTGTTAGGTTTGTTTCTTCTTCACGCTCAACGGGTGAACAGATCTCGATAAAACTTGGTACGCGGGTAAGTCATGTCCACATTATATACTTTTTCAATACACTTGCTCAGAAAGTGACTCTTATTGCACTGCACTTAGGCACATAATGGCCCTTGTGTACCAAACTGTGACATTTTGATTACCATTACGCACTAGTGCTATAATGTAGTTATTGTTTAGCCGCTCCCCCGCAATAATTATATTAAATTTATCGTATCAGGATGGGCGAAGGTCGTTCCCATTATTCATTTCAGTGAGTGTATTGAAAGGTAAATCAAAAAAAAATATGGGCGCGCATATGAAAACAGATTTTTACCGCCACAAAAGTTTACTAGTTTTATAGTTATTTTCTTCACAAGTGTATTGAAAAACGTCGTATGATAAACGTGAGTAATTAATGATTACCGTTCTCGGCTCTCTTAAGACCCTCGCTATGGCTCGGGTCTTAATACCGCCTCGATGGTAATCACTAACATTACACACTTATATCATAATGTACTATTTATCCTGGGAGCAAATTCCCTTTTTTTGCTATCACGTGGGCTAAGCCCCCGGAAGCAGCTAGCTATTTAAATCAGCCTTACAATGTTCCCACTGCAGGGACTCGGGCTTCCTTGTTAGGAGACGGAATGGGCCGTAATCCACCACATGAGCCCAGTGTGGCTTGGCAGGTAATAATTTTGAACTCATAAATACAATAGTCAAGGGAGATATTGCTCAAAGTTAAGCAGGATATTAATAATACACGGTGGGCACCAACCGGCAGGATTTGGAGCAATTATGCACTTGGGATGTTAATGTATCTAAGAACAAATTAATATAATTAAATATTTAATGAGAGCTTCCTAATTTCGTTGCCGTAGAGAGTCGACCGTAGTTCGTAGCTGTTTGCTACGTCGTAGCAAAATGTGAGCTACGGCGTAGCTTAATGTGTAACCATTTGGATCATGTTTGGATCTGACTGCTTTGCATAATTTTGATAAATAAATTTGGATAAATAAAATAAATAAATAATAATAATAAATTTTGATAAATTTGGTGACCCCGCACATGGGCCACAAAAAAGCCGCTTCTAGCTTTTTTTGTGACCTGTGTGTGCCAGTGCCGCTACAAAAAAAAGCTAGAAGCCGCTTCTAGCTTCTTTGAAGCTGTCGCGCGCTTCAGATTTTTTATGTGGCTGCTTCTAGCTTTTTTTGGCCTGTGTGCGGGGACACTTAGTCTTTCCTAATTCTACCAAGGTCGTTCCATCATCAGACCATCAGATCAGTACGGCGATGTTCCACCGGTACATGGTAACCTGGATACGCACAAAATGTTTTAGAAACACATTTATTTAAGTGTGCAACTAAGGAGTGGATAAGCATTGCCATACAGCGTGGCAATACCGCCACATTACCAGTCGACAGCGATGTGGAAGAGTTTTTTGACCCCATATTTTAGTTTGATTTTAATTATAAATAGCGTGGGGTTTTTTTTTATTTAACTGTAATTAGTGAAGTATTTTTTTAATGTAAATTATTCGTGTAAAAATATAAATTTTATTGTATTTGTGTATTATAATTATAACAAACGTTCATGGAGACTTATACTATATAATAAATACTAGTAGGACATACAATTTCAAGACGAGAAAAATTAAAGGGTCATCCTTTAAATTCTCAAAAGAAGAAACAAACAAAACGCCAGTCATTCATTTATAAAAAACGCTTGAAAACAGACATAGAGCAAGCGACGACCTCGTCTCCTGAAACTTTGCGAAATGTCAAGATTTTAATTTAACGATAAAATAGAAAAGTTCATGAAACGGACGACAACCCCTATCTACGTATATTTTTCGAGCATTGTTAGGGTACCGTACATCAAAAAGAAAAAAACGAAACCCAAGGATAACTTTGTTGTCCGTCAGTCTTTTTTTTAGTTGATACTAGTGCGTAACTTCAATCCCACCTGATGGCAAACAGTGATGCAATCTGTGATGGTTTATTTATTAGAACTTTATGCAACGCACAGGTACAAAGGCGGACTTAATGCCTTAGGCATCCTCTACCAGTCAACCTAGGATGGTGAAGAGAAAAACATAGCAGGTGCACAAAAAAAAAACAACATAAAAATGGATTATTAAAAAAAATAAGGGTGCAATTGAATATATATAACTAAAATAGACTTACATATATATTTAATATAATATATACCTACATATATTTGGCGTACTAGTTTATGAGCCTATTCACTTTTGCCTTGAAGACACACAAATTATACGCAGACGGAAAGACCGCAGCAGGCAGTTTGTTCCAGTCCTTTGACGTACGCGCGTTTGTCTGTCAAGACCCTTAATCTCAAGAACGCGAGTTGAAATTAAAACCACAAACTCAAATGTGCGGTCCATTGAAGCTGTGAAAAAATCAAACTTCTAAGTTAACGAAAAAAAAAAATACGGCCGTTTATGTCGCAAAAAAAAAACGTATTTCGAAGCTCTCAAGGGAATCGAAATTCATAGAGTATGTTTCCTATTGACCTAGAATTCCGAAATTTGGCATAAATAAAACAGTTGTTTCGTCAAAAAAAAAACTATATTTGCGATTCTGAAAAATCTTCGAGAATTGAACTATTTACAAAAGTAAGTTTGTACAGAACCCTCAGTGCGCGATTCCGACTCGCAAGTGCCCAGTATTTTTTACCAAGAATTATTTTTATCTGAGTTTTATCTGTTACAGTTGGGAGCTTTCTGTTATTCCATTCAAAAAATTTGAATCCTACCTGGATCACCACTTGGTTAAGTGGTAATCCAAGTGTGGTGGTATTGGTATGGGTAAGTAGTAGGCGATCTAAATACTAATCGTGTTATTAAGTGGTTACTTAATAATAATATAGTTATGTGTTAAAATAGGTAAAAAATACAAGTCTTATTTTAATGAACAGGCGTCCAAATATGGGGTGTAATTATCGCTGAGAATTACACATTAAAATTTACAGAAAAATAATAATAAAAAAACATGCATAATTTGCACATTGCTCGCAGAACAGATGGCCGTTGGGGCCGAAAGGACTGGACTGGTGACCGCGTACTGGAAAACGCAGCTTTGGAAGGCCTCCTACAAGGTGGAGCGATGACCTGGTGAAGGTTGTGGGAAACCGATGAATGCGAGACGCACAGGAACGTTCGTTGTGGCGACGCTTGGAGGAGGCCTATATCCAACAGTGGACGTATGTCGGTTGAAATAATGCATAAGTTATGGTATTACATTGGAAAATAAATTAAACAATTACATATTACTCCAATTAATAATAGCGTAGTTAGTGTATGTTGACGAGGTAAACAAATCCAATTTAAAAATTCCAGTACCTAAAAGCTTTAGCTTCAAATCTCTCACGGTACAAAAACTTCAATGTAAAACTAATCTTACTCGGAGCTGCAACTCTGAAGAATTTGTACCTAAATGCAAAATATACGTTGGAGTATTTTTAAGCTACTTATCTCGAAGCTATTACATTCTAGGCAGGAAGCACGGGGCGATGTATTATCCCTGGAAATACACGTGTTCTTATATTACAGGTTTGGATTTTACACGATATTAAAATAGGACTGAATAGTTCCATACGGTTAGACGTACATTTAAAACATCTACGATATTGATTATTAAGAATTTCAAGGAAAGGAGTGGCAGGTCAATCACTGGTCATCGTAGGCGTGAGCATGCGGACGAATATCAATCGGTATCTCGCCATCCAGTCGTCCGGCAAATAATAATAATATTTCACAACTATCAAACAAGTCTCAAGTTAAGCAGAGCTTGTGTTATAGGTACTAGACAACTGATAAACATACTTATATATTTCAAAATACACACATATTATAGATAAATTACACCCAGACACAGAACAAATGATTATGCTCATCACACGAACATTTGTCCTGGGTGAGAATCGAACACACGACCTCCAGCATAGCAGTCTGGGCTACTAATCACTAGACCAACAGACCAGTCGTTTGGAGCGAGCCCAAGTAGTTGACGGTCCCAAACACTTTTCAGCAAAACTGTAGTTGGCCGATATAGTGGTCCACCAGGGTAAAAGGGAATTCTTGAAAAGGAAACTTGTGGTTCTAGAACACAAAGGCAACTAAGTCAATAAAAATCTGACACACCCTCAAGCTCCATCCAGGAGCGGGAGAAGTCATTGGACTATTCCAACATAAATAAACCATACATCGACATCCAGTTAACTGACATTGACCGTATACGAGATATTTTTTTCAATTCTTTCAGTTTTCTTTAGGCACGCCATAATCATGGTGGTATGTCCCCTCTCTGAGGAGTAGCTAAAGAGATGCCACGGCATCCTCACCTTCCGCATACCCGTTGCGCAAGACACACGATAAATTTTGAGAGATTCCTGTAAGTGAAACTGTTGCTTGGTAGAAGAAACTCGAAGGTGTCGCCATTATGCAGCCTGCCCAAGACAGGAGGACAGGGGTAACGATGGATGTGTGCCCCATTAGGCGGAGCACTGCTGTTCCTTCTCGGGCCCTGGTCCGAAGCGAGGACAAATAGGCAGCGGTGAGCTCATTCTGCGAAGCAGTTAGAGTAATGCTAGCGAAGGAGACGGCTGAACGCTTTTATAAAGGAAAGTACATCCTAAAAAATTGGCAATGTTTTATTAAAATACAAAATAAAACAGATGACAAAAATTTTACTTAAAATTGTGGCGAGAAAAGGGTTAATAGAGTGTCTGCGCTAGTGGTAAATACTTGACATTCTACTTTGTTGGAGATATTCGAAGATAGTTCGCATCTATCCCGACAGGGTGTCGAATTGTGCTGATATTCCCACGGTGATACCTCTAGACATATTCTAAATGATTTGATGGATGATATTTGAGGTTATTCTACTGTGAATGTGTTTCTTAGCATAAGTAATTTGTTAATTTACCAAAATTTTTCCAGTGTCAAAAAAAAAAACATCTTTGATTTCAAATTAGAATAGCGTAGGTAAGGAAGGTATTTAGATTACATAATATACTTACCTACTACTTTTATAATTTAGGTGTCTTCAAAGCTAGAGTGAATAAATTCTAATTAAACTAGTGCACCTCACCATCTACGATTGCATCACTGCTTACCATCAGATGGGATCGCAGTTAAGCACTAGTTTATATTATTAAAAAAAAAAAATATTATAAGACCTAAGCCTGCTAAGCGTAAAAGTACAACTGTAAAAATGTAACCAAAATCGTCCAGCATACCGCAAATGCAGTTGAATTACCGTGGTAACACCCTTATTAAGGCGTATAGTCCCTTGAACCATCTGACCGAAATTATGTGAACGCAAATCTGTGCATTTATTTGCGGCCAGCAGCGCCCAGAAAGCGCTTTAAATCCATTTTCTCTGCGAGATATTGATTGATTTACATATGAAAAGTTCACTTTAAAGGATATTTAACCACCAATTTTTATGTGTAAAAATGTTTCTAAAGGTCCAAGCCGTTTCGAAGGAGTAGGGAAAAGTTGCGAAAAGTTGCGAAATTGCTAAATATTTTTTTTTTTTTGACAAAAGTATTAATTGCATGAAGAAATCAAATGTTGATATTATTGTTCATGAATCTATAATAAACTTCTAGAATTTTCAAACTACTAGAATTTTCAAACCAATTGACCAGGCCGTTACGGAGGAGTAGGCCTCAGAAAATCACTGTTTTATGGCACTTTTCGGGCGCTTGGCCCTTAAGATTTGCGTGACAAACAGAAACCTGTCTGTGCAGTCGGGTAAAAAGTATTAAAAAAAAAAACATTTACCAAACAAAACCTACCTGCATTCTATTCTTAATAAATTTTTTTCAAAATCGGACCACAATTGACCAAGAAATCGATGAACATACAAAAAAAAAATACATACAGTCAAACATATAACCTCCTTGTTGAAGTCGGTTAAAAACTCACAACTGCGAAAGTGCATTGAATAAATATTACAAGTTTATTAAAGGTTATACAAAAATACACACAATCAATAAACTGAAATAGACCACACAGCTCAACAATAAATCATAATCCTTAGACTTCAAATCATAACTAGCATACCTAGAGCTCAACGCAGCGTAATACTTTACTTGCACTGCGACAGTCCCATTCACCTACTGACGCTAGTCAGGTCACCGACCCCGTATCGATGGCCGCCGAGGCCACTAACCTCACCTGTGACGTAAAACCTAGATAGCTCTGTTTTTCCGCAAACTTGCTGCCAACTAACTTTTTACTATCCAGTTAAGCACGGTAGCTAGTTTGCCAGTGTTTGTAAAAAATAACAGTTTTTTTCGAGTGATTCAGCTGTGGAATATTTTTGTTTGGACTGGTTTTTTAGGTTTTTATACCAAAGTGGTAGACATAAGAAAGCCTTATGGCGCGAGTGTATCAACTAGCTCAAGGGGAAAATAATATATTTAATTATACGTATAATTATTTTGTTAGCGCGTGTGTTTGTCACTTAATTCAACTTTAACCTAACCACCTAAGGCTAATTTGGATGAAAATTTTGTATATTTAGTGGATCCCTGAATGGTTTGAAATTACAATTGGACCTGATAGTTGATGCTGCAATTGGGTTCTCAAGTTTTTATTCTGACGTAAAGCCAGCTTTCGAATAGGAAATTGTCTGTCCTAAATTGTAGCTCGAGTGTGTGTCAGCCATAGCTCCAAGTACCTCAAGTGCCAAATCGTGTCTTTTAATATATAATTATTCTGTACGTGTGTTTGTCACCTAACTCCTAAACGGCTTGCGTGATTTGGATCAAATCTGTGTGTATATTTAAGTGGATCCCTGAATGTTATGAAAATACCATTGGCCAATTTTTATTCTGACGATAAGCCAGCTTTCAGAGCAGCAGTAGCTGCTTTAGCTTAGAGAACAGTGGTGGGCGAGTGATACTGGCTCCGACTTACTCTCCTAGAGAGGAGGCCTAAGTCCCAACAGTGGGAACGTTATAAGGCCTAGAGAGGAGGCATAAGTCCCAATAGTGGGAACAGTATAAGGCCGGCTATGCTTTGCTATGCTATTTTATTGTACATCAAGATAATAAATATTATATTTTGAACCTTTTTAAAAAATATACAATTGATGTCTTTATCGCATTCCACGATTTCATCCAGGTAACCTACATATTTACAAAATTCATTATACAATTCATACTATCGAATTTTACGGTTAGAAAACGACCGTTCCTTCACGATGTTTTTCTTCACTGTTCCCAGAACAGTAGCAATGAAATAAATTGATATAGTAATATTTGACTGGGTTTGAACTCACGGCTTACAACTCGTAAGTAGGTATAGTACCTACTACTAATTCCTAGTAAAGTTAGGGCTAAACAATCGTAAACTGAAACTTGTACGAGTAGTAACTGTATCCAAAACGACCAAACTTGAACCTCCAATGTTTCTAAACTAACTAACCCTCCTGCCTGCCTCCCGCAAAATTGTGAGCTTGGTGATATGACCACCGGTATGGTCAATTAGGTCACTGGCTTTTGTGGTTGGTAGGTTACCCCTATTTCATAATAGTCTCGACTACTAGAGTGAGTTTGGTCAAGAAATTTTGTTTTAGGTGGCAAATGGGTACTTTATTCATTTTTAGGGTTCTATACCACAAAAGGATAAAATCCATAAAGGATCACTTTGCTGTCCCTCCGTCTGTCTGTCTGTCTGTCTGTCAAGACCCTTTATCTAGAGAACGTGTGGAGGTATCCAGTTGAAATTAAAACTGTGGGGGTCTCAAGCTGTGGTTGCCTATAATTGAGTGTTCATTATAGGACCAGATTACTTGTACCATTTTCTATTTCTTAAGTTTTTTTATTTCGTAATACTCGTTGGTGATCCTTAAATAAATAAATAAATAAAACCATATACAGTCCCTTCAAGCTGTGAAAAAATCAAACTTCTAAGTTAACGAATGAAAAGATACGGCCGTTTACATCGCAAAAAAAACGTATATTTTGATACTCTCAAAGATCGAAATTCATAGGGTACTTCCTGTTGACCCAGAATCCTGAAATTTGGCACAAAGCAAGGTCTTAGCACAGTTATAGGAAAACATCTGAAAAGAGTAAATTAGTTGTTACATACGTCCAAAAAAATATTTGCAATTCGGATAAATCTTCTCCATTCGGGAATTGTAGTTTGCACGGAACCCTCAGTGCGCGAGTCCAACTCGCACTTGCCCAGTTTTTTATTATTATTTGTATTCAAAAATTACTTTATCCAACAATGCAGATAGAAAGAAATTTTCAAATTCAATATTAATCTAGTTAGCAACCTTTCTTTTCAGTGTAATTGATTACTGATTATATATAATAGTCAGTAATCAACGCTAAAAACAATTACCTACTAAGCTACATTTCGAAAACAAATAATTCGCAAAAAACATTTTTTTCTCCTGACTCCTGGGACAGATTTTGAAGCGCTACACTTTACTGATTAGTGTTGGCCTGAGGAACAAAATGCACTATGTTTGCATTCTGGGCAATACCTGGTCCAACTCCCATACGAAAATTGGCAATGTCCTTTGGTAGAAGGGAAAACTGACAAATAACAGTATAGAGATGCACGTACAGAAATGTGACGTCACCGCCATTAGGTTACGTGTGTCAAAAAAGCGAGATATTCCCACAATTTATTTATTTATTTAGCCTTTATGCAACAAAAAGTACATAGGCGGACTTAATGCCTTAGGCATTCTCTACCAGTCAACCTAGGGTGGTGAAGAGACAATATGGTAGGCGCACAAAAAGAAAATTTTGGTATTAAAACAAGAGTAAAAATATACATAATTATAGATAAAATACACATACATATATATTGGCCATACTTTTTCATTAACCAATATGTGGAATGCTAATTATTGCTTCATATAATAACCAATTTTGATGCTGGTTTCAGAAAAATATTTTCTTTTCATGTTATTTATTCTTTAGCATAAAATAGTACAAAAAAATAATCACAAGCAAATACCAATCATGACTTAATTAGGTTCTCCCGTTCTGAGTGGTGCAAGAGGGTGTTAGACTCTTACTGACTAAAACCCACCTGTTCTTACAGTTGCCCTTTGAGTTCTAAGGCCATGGTAACTCATTCGAAGAATCCCTTAGTAGGCCTCCGTCAGTTTTGCTGACAGCTCTGATGTATAATAACAGCTTATTCATAGCTGGTGGTCACTGAAATTAAAGGACCTGCAACATTCCTTATTTCAACCGAAAGACATCCGCTGTTGGACAAAGGCCTTCCTAAGCCCCTCATCAGGTCGTCAAACTACGTTGTGGCTTTTCAACTACGTTGGTACGTTTACCAGAAGGCAGTAAGTGCCTTATCGGCCATCTGTTCTGCGAGCTAAGTATCCTTGCCACAAGGTATATGTAGATAGTTTTTAAAACAGAATGAATTCAAGTGAACCGAGTTCCATAAACCCATTGCGTCCGCCCACAGACACGATGGTCTAAATACAACGTTACATAAGATGGCATGTTATGTAAGTAATCAATAGAGTTTGGAAGTATGCCAGTATTGCAGACAAAGAGGGCACTCGATCTTAACAGGCATATCTCGTAGTTGCTTCTTAAGATTTTTATGTTTGAGAAAAAAATATCTTTATTGTGTTTTTTAACATATAAACTAGCGCTTAGTATCAGGACCCGATCTAGTTTTTCATCCGATCCGGGCAAAAATAATATTCGCCACACAAAACTATATAAGCCATGAGTCTTAAGTTTTAAATATTTTATCACTATCCAACCTGAAGTAGGTTGGAAGGTGACACATACAATTTTTAATTTTTTTTTTTATGATAGGTAAAAATCATCCAATGACAACTCCCGCTCTTGGGCGGAGCAGGAGATAGTGTCAGACTCTTACTGACTAAAAGACCCACCCCGTTCCTTCTAGCCTTCATACCGGGGCTCGAGCGCCCTTTCGGATAACCCTGGCCCCAGTAGGAAAAATTTTCAACCTGACAACTTGGGTGGGAGGTTGGATAATAGGGATCAATTTTCAATTTTGCCGCCCCTCATTTTTGCCGCTCTGGACAAATGCCCGGCTTGCCCCCCCTTAGGTCTGGCCCTGCTTAGTATATAAAAGTTTCGCATTGGGGTTTGTCAGATATCTATAGAGTGCAGCATTCTGGGCGTAAAAAGAACAGATCTAATATGGAATGACACGCTGCGCTCCATAACGGTTATAATAGACGTGGGCAAAAAGGCTGCCAGGCTCAAATGGGACTGGGCGGGTCATGTCAGCCGTATGCACAGGGACCGCTGGGCGAGCGTCGCCACACAGTGGGTCCCTACTGAAGTAAAGCAGCGTCGAGGTCGGCCTAGAAAGAGGTGGCGGGATGATCTGGACGCGTACCGCAAGGACTGGTAAGAGACGGCGCAGGAGAAGAAAGTTTGGAAGGACTTGGGGGAGGCCTTTGCTTAGCCACTGCAAAGTAATGGCTAGTTAAAAGAAAAAAAACTAGTGCTTAACTGTGATCCCACCTGATAGTAAGCAGTGATGCAGTCTTTGATCGTGAATTACGCTATTTCACTAAGAGTCTATTTACTCTAGCCTAGAAGACACCTAAATTATAAGAGGATGGGAAGGCCGCAGCAGGCAAATTGTTCCAGTCCTTCGATGTGCGCTGTATAAACGACAAAGCGGAACGCAAAAACGGGACCCTTTTAGGATCATTTCGTTATCTTACTATCTGTCTGTCCGTCTATCAAGATGCTTTTTCTCTGGAATAGTGAAGTTATGAAACTGAGATTGATATCAAATTTTAACTAATATTATAAATGTGAAAGTGTGGATGATTGGATGTTTGGATGTTTGTTACATAATCACGCAACAACGGCTGAACAGATTTGGATGAAATTTGGCATTCACATAGCCTTTGACATGAAAAAGAACATAGGCTACTTTTTATCCCTAATTAATCTTATTCCTACGGGAAAAAAAGTTTAGAGTGTGATAAAACACACGTGCACATGTGTAAAATAATTGTTAAGCCTTTTTTATGTAATTCCCTATGTGTTATTGTTTGTTTTCCCTAATAAATAAAATAAAATTAAATGAAATGAAATTAAATAAAATAAATAACCGAAGTACACGTGAACGAAGTCGCGGGCGGACAGCTTGTACTCAAATAAAGGTATAAGGCTAACTGGTAGAGAATGCCTTGTCGCATTAAGTCCGCCTATTTACCACTACTGTACAAAAAGATTGAATAAATAAATCTGCTACAGCAAGCAGCAGTGAAAATATCAAACTTCTAAGTCAACGCAAACTAAAGATAAGGTTGTATAATAAGTTTTTACGGAACTCCCAGTGCGCGAGTTCAAATCGAATTGACAGGTTTTTTTATCTTTACAATACCTTTGTCTAAAAAGACATCATGATCATCTATCTATCATATAATCATCTAGAAACCCACTCAAATATACACACAATATGTCATCCAAATCGATTTAGCCGTTTAGGAGATGTTTGGTAACAAACACCCATAGAGAAGAATGATAAAAAAAGATACGAATAAAGAAAATATATTTTCTTTTATCTATACAAGGTGTAAGGGATAGCCCTCCACAAATTTTAAGGGCTTGCTCAGTTGACGAAACTAAACAACATACCACAATTTTTTTTTTTCAGGAAACGAAAAAAAAAATCGGCCTCGTCATACAAATTGTTCAATCAAGTTTATAATTTTGTTTTGTCAATATTTGCTAGCAGTACACCACAGCCTGCCTCCTTTTTCTTGTTTAAGTTCTTATAGTTCATCTTAAGATTGTCTAATAGATATCGCTGTCAGCGATAAAACCGCCATCGTACTTATAATATACATACATAATCAGCCTTTAAATGAGTCGTATGCTGGGACTAAGGCCTTCTCTCTAGGCATAAACGTATTGTACTCATAAATTCAAGTTTTTGTAAAATTATGCCACCATTTTGGTGTACAATAAAGTTTATTCTATTCAATTCAATTCTATCCCTCCTGACAACAAAAGCGAGTCTGAAAATATAATATGACATTCGTCTGAATAAATCGTAAAGTGATTCCACAGTTCACGTAGAATACTCGTCCGTACGGCTACGCTATCCGAGCGCACGGCAGTACGCCCACCCGGCTATCCGGGTCACGCATATCTGCATAGGGTAATCCAACCGGCTCTAAAAGGCTTTCAACTCGAAAATGTTGGAAATCTAATACATGTTAGTGCTATTCATGTAATGTGATGTAACTAGTGGTGCTAGCGGAATTCTAGGAAATGTAAAATGTATCAGGAAGTCGAAAAGTTGGTGTTTTAACTTATGTGCATAAAGATTAGGAACGTAAATGATATCTATTTCCTCAAATTTCAATTGAAAAGTACGGCTTGTAAAGAAAACCTATTAGTTATACGCGGAAGGTTCGAGACGCCTTACGGGTCCAATATAATAATGGTTTCAGAGTGCTGTTGGGGCTGCCTAGATATTGCAAGCATTGGGCATGTTTTCGTTAGCGCGTGCGGATGATTTCTGCCTCGTTACTAAACAGATCTTAGACCAGCTGCAATAGTGTTCTTCGAACCTTAGCATGATGCACCAGTGATTAACCAGCTGAAAACCAGCGCTGGGTGTTTGACGCCCAGCAATTGCTGAGTTGGTGACCCTTTCGGTTCAGGCACTGTCACTGCAACTGTATTGTATATCTGTACCATTTTTTAATTTATTGTTTTATGTTGTGGTATATTGTATTGCTTGCGCCGAATAAATGCTATTCATTCTTTCTTCTATTCTATTAATCGCTGGTAGCGATCGCTAATTATGATACGTAATTAAAAAAAAAATTGTTTTGTTCACCCTATTATTATTTTTTTGACAGCTGTGACGTCACAACAGGGCGCCCAGTCAATCCTATTCTTATTTGAAAGTGGTTTGGACAAATGTTTATCATAAATTTTTTCGAAGCACCTCAACCAAAACACTGTGCAAAAGTGTATCTCCTTATGCACAGTAAGCATAAGCATTTATCATCATTACAATGTTTCTAATGCTGTGACTCCGGCTTCTTCTTTGGGAAAGGGAATAGACGTTATTTACCACGCAGGTCCAGCGCGAGTTAGTTTATTGGATATCACATCCCTTCGATTTTTGCTTCTAAAATACGCCGGTTTCTCCACGATTCGCCGTCACCGTTGTGAGAGCAGTGGTGATGAAATATATTACTCAATCTAATGCGCCTGAGTGGGATTGAAACCGCGATCTACAACTCATAAGTTGGGGTCCCTCAGGGCCACTACTGTTCTCCTTATCCAAAGCAAGCCCATTGACCAAGGAGTTTGAACAAATTCTTCTTCAGTTCATCTTCACATCATAATAGATCGGTCACACCCTCTTCCCAGTTCCAACACTTCAACAGTACTCTGAACAACTAAAAGTTTCCTCGTTACTCCTCAGTAGAATTTCGGAGAATTTATATTTAAAATCTAAAGGCTACGTGATCGCACTGAAAACGATCCACTACGGAAGTATTCGGGAATAAACCCGAAGTCACTGCCAAGAATTGTGAGAAAATATTTGAGTTTCAGGATGGTACGTTTTGTTACAAATTGTCAAGTTATACAGTAACATATTTTGTTGAATGAATTCTGTTTGTTGAACTAATGTGGCATTTTTTTTTTGCAACGGTAATTAGGCTCGTAATAAACTAGTGCGCCTCACCATCAACGATTGCATCACTGCTTACCATCAGGCGGGATCGCAGTCAAGCACTGGTTTATATCCTTTAAAAAAAATTTTTGATTAGAGTATTTGTAAAGGATTTGTTCCTCTCGAGGAAGAGGAAGAGCTCGTATCCAGATTAATAACAGTCACATGGGTAGATTAGTCATGTCCAGAGCGAGAGATGATGAGAAGACTGCACTATACTCAAAGAGTTTTTTGGGAATGGCACCCAGGTTATGTAATAAATTGCCAAATTCATTAAAAGATCTTGAATGCATGCACCATTTTAAAAGGGCTCTCCTTAATCTATTGTGCGAAAAAACTTATTATACAGTCAATGAGTACTTGGAAGACAAATTAGTATAAGGATTATTTAATGTAATTTTAATGTTTATTATTTGATTGTATTTATAGTTGATTTTAATAACGATGCTCTTACACTGTATTTTATCTATAATTGACTTTAATAATGATGCTTTTATACTGTATTTTTTTTACAATTGATTTTAATAATAACGTTTTAATACTGTATTTTGTTCTAAATATTATTTTTGAATTTGTTTTAATTGATTTTGAATGTTTTGTTTTTTATTATAATTTTCTCTATTATAATTGTAATGCAAATATTTGTACGCCATGACGGCAAGACGTAGTGTTCTTTTATATTGACGTCACATCTGTAATTTTGTTTACCTACCTATGTTCTACAAATAAAAATATCTGAATCTGAATCTGAAGCGATAGCCTCCTTCTCTTTCACAACAATGCTAGCGAAGGTGATGGTCTTATCCATCAGGAAGCAGACATTTTTACAACCCAGCCACCACCACAAGAGACACCCGGACATCAGAAGTTGCAGGGCGATCTCCAGCACGATGCGCAGGGTTGCGGAAGACGGGTAATGGGTTGCTCGCAAGAACCGAGCGAGAATCTTCGACTGCGCGTAGTATTCCACGGGTGTCACAAAGAGATGACAGCAAGAGTGTAAGGTTCCAGAAGGGTTGATGCCTTCTAAAGCCATGGATATGTTTGAAGGAGATACCTTAATCCTTAAGCAGTGGTAGCCGAGAGGTTACAGCCCCGACTTATAAGTCCAGCTCCCGACATCCGATTCGGACCGCGTTCGATCCATAATACAGGAGACCATGCTCGCTGCGCGTGTGCACTCCAAAAACCGGCCAAGAGCGTGTCGGACCACGCTCAGTGTAGGGTTCCGTAGTTTCCCGTCCGTCACAATAAGTGTACCCACTTATGAGTTAAAAGAAAATGCTTGCATATACGATTATACTACAAACTTAGTCCAGAAATTATTTTGTAAAACCTTTTTGTCTTTTTGTACAAAAACTGTTCTTTCCATCAAGTTCAAAATGATTTTCCTAGAAAGTCCTTATTAATGTTATCAAAAAAATATTTGAGTAAACCCCTATTAATATTTAAATACCTATCCAACGATATATCACAAGTTACGGTTGAAAAAAAAATCACTTGCCACTTTACATATGAATAGGGGGGCTCCCCTAACAAAACATTTTTTTCCGAGGACGAGGGCGAGGACGGACAGACAGACGGACGGACATACAGACATGGCGGAACTATAAGGGTTGCTAGTTGACTACGGGACCCTAAAAACGAATCGTTCCTAAGAAAATTATATACCCAACAGTAAAATACGGTCTGATATGCAAATTTTTCGTCACAGTTTCCAGCCAGGCGCATTATTTTGTGTAATAAAATTTATTTCATCACCACAGCTCTCAAAGCCGGTTTCATGACGATGTTTACCTTCATCGTGATGCAACCGGCATTTCCTAGAACCAAACTATTGAAAACATGTCGTAACATCCACCAACCTGCACTGAGCCCGCGTGATGGTTTACCGCCTATTCCCTACCTAAGAGAGGAGGCCTGAGTCCCAACAGTGGGAATATTATAAGGCCGACTATGCTACCTTAATCCTAGAAAGCAAACTTAATTTAGAAACCGGCTCTCAGAAGTATATAAGTATATATCTGACCAAATCCCTTCCATCTAACTTCCCTACTTACCTATCATAGAACCATCTCGAACATTAAAATGTCATTAAGGGCTGATCGCCAGAAAGTCGATATTTGAAGGGCGACTTCTTATCTTAACCCTGAATCATCTTACATGTGCGAAAGGCATTAAACTTAAAATTAACTTATTTCTATACATAGAGATAGCACACGAGCAACTTCAGTCACCAGTTGCTCACATCAAATCTACGAAATAAAATATAAGAAAGTACGTGCATATAGCGATGCGACAGCTAAAATATATGTATATATATATATATGTATTTTATATCTAAATACAATAATATGTTTTTCTTCTGGCTGGCAATGCAACTATTTCAACGTTCATTGGTAAAATAAAATATTTAAAAAATTGTTGACAGTGTCAAAAAACCTAAGCGCTAAAAACGTTCTTTTATCGTATTTTGCGGTTGGATTGCAATGAGTTTTAGTGAGTAAGTAATGCTTTTTAAATCATCTCCTCGAACCTTTTATGTTTAAAACCCTAAATGACGCTCCCGTGTGCGTATCTTTCTAATTTCAAATCTCGGCGAGGAGACAGGACAAAGACAACAAAAAGTTGCTGGACTAAGTGGCCCGTGTGCCTTCCCTCACTACTTTAAAACTTTGCAACTAAGTGGTTGAGAATGTGGTTTGTACATTAGGTTAAAGTTTACATATTACATAATAAGTTTTACCTGATTTAAGACCCGTGATTAACAACAATACATTAACAGCAGGAGCAGTATACCTATTGCTGCTTCAAGTGAATGTGTAACACCACTGCTCTCAAAACGGTGAAGGAAAACATCGTGAGGAAACCGACATGTCCTAGAACCAAAAAAATCGAAGACTCCGATACCCATCATCTAATACACGGGTATTAAAGATGACAACGCTGGTAACTTGGGCGCGTTTCTACTCGTAAATGTGTCTTGGAGAAGGAGTTAGTAGAACTTAGGGGGAGAAAAGGAAAAGGCCTTAGTCCCAGCAGTGGGAACATTATAAATATGATTATGATACAGCGTTATAGTTAACCAAATAAAGGTAAAAAAAATGCATACAAAAAGTAATACGCTTTGATATGTTTTGCGTAATACTAATAAAAGATAAAAAAGTTCAAACTGTATGGAGAAAGTAAAAAAAAAAGTCAGGCATGACACTGCAAAGCCATGTCATCTTTTTAACAATTTTAAAAACATTTTATAAGAATTAAAAACCATTTGTATGCGTTTTATTTCATTTTAAAGTCCAAAAACCAAGCCTCTAAAAACAAAATCATTTACGTAAGTATAGCTAACCAAAAAGTAAAAAACAAATTACGTTAACTAAAATCCAAACAGTACTTAATCCAAAAACTGTACAACTTCACCTTAAAAGGAACTAAAATCTAAAAAAGTATTGCAATAAAAATATATCTAATCCTCCTTATTTATTCATTCAAGAAATAAATTATTTAGCTTCTTATGATCGAAGTTTTTTTACCGTCCAGAGTTTCATCCACCACGAGTGCTTGTCTCGAGTAATGGTCTGTGAAATGGCCATCTCTTATTCATGAATCGACTGAAGAATGGCTGTGTGTCTGTCATTTGGGGCAGCCATGATGAATTCAAGCGGTTTTTCTCGTGATGTTAGTGGAGGTCAATGTTTTTCTGTTCAATTTCTTAAATAGGTCGTATAATTTACTTTGCGCAATTCAGGTTGTGTGAGAATGTGATAAAAGGCTTTTTGAAAATAAAAATCTGTGTCTAGGTGCAATCATATATGCATTTTGGAGAGTGTACGCAGGAATTGCATGACTTGATTCCGCCATCTCATTTCTACCATCGGACAAACCGACGCACGGCAAGAATCCACCCTTACGTTGTTGAAACATCTACGGGCCGGACTAAGCGTTTCGCCTCGTCATTTATACCGCGTACATCGAAGGACTGGAATACTTTGCCTGCTGTGGTCTTCCCGTCTGATTATAATTTGGGTGTCTTCAAGGCTAGAGTGTATAGACTCTTAATAAACTAGTGCGCCTCACCATCAACGATTGCATCACTGCTTACCATCAGGCGGGATCGCAATCAAGTACTAATTTATAACAGATAAAAAAAAGGTTTTTGTAATTAATAAGTACAAAAATATATGGCATTTATTAAATAGGTATATAAAAAATATTTACAAATGGGTAAAAAAGAACTTATTGGTTATAAAAAAATTCTTCCACATGATGAGAAAAGTGCCTAGACCGGTGGCAGCATTACCACGTTGGATAGTAATGCTCATTCGCTGACCGAAATAAAGCCCAGCCCTCTGGTCACACGAACAGTCGACCAGCTGTTTGCTGTTACATCACGCACAACTCGATCAGCGCTCGTACCCTGTGGCCCTAGTGTTTAACCCTAAATGACTCAAACAAACTTCCGATAAGGTTATTATCATTTTAAATACATTGATCATAATTTGGATTTATTAATCAACTAGCTTTGCCCGCGCGGCTTCGCTCCCGCTCTTTCCTACTTCACCCTACTATACCCTACTATATCCTACTCTACCCTACAATAAACTACCCTAATTTTATTTTATTTTTCATAAGAACCTTTTTTTTTTTTTTATGGTGGGAAAAATCATGCATTGACATCCCCCGCCCTTGGGCGGAGCGGGAGATAGTGTCAGACTCTTACTGACTAAAAGACCCACCCCGTTCCTTCTAGCCTTCATACCGGGGCTCGAGCGCCCTTTCGGATAACGCTGGCCCCAGTAGGCTTCGACCCGGCTGGGGTCCCTGCTGTTGCTGACAACTCCTTGAGGCGCGCGGGAACAGTGCGCGCCGTCGACGATTTGGGCTTGGTCCGGACAGTTACCGGACGGCCGGACAGCGAGCTACCCATTGCTCACTGTCCGCAAGCCCGCGTCTACGTTGGCCGGAAATCGGGATCAGAATCCCGGCGACGGCGGCGGCGATAACGCCGTTGCCTGATGCGTTCGACCTCCTCCTTTGCAAGCATTACTGCTTCGCAGAAGTCGGCGACCGCCTGCCACTCCTCCTCGCTCCGGACCATGGCCTCAACCAAGGCCCGGCGCGAGAGGTCTCCGCCGCCGATCGCTCCCACGATTTCATAAGAACCTTCTCCTCACATTATCGAACACAAAAAAAGAATTAGCCAAATTGGTCCAGCCGTTCACGTGTGATGGCGTGACCAAGGAAATAGGGATTCATTTATATATATAGGTACAGATGTTCGAAAAAGCTACCGCGGAACGCAAAGAGTGTATGAAGAGAAGGAAGGAAGGTGGGTTTTAGTCAGTAAATATCTGACACGACCTCTCATTCTACCCTACAGTGGAAGAAGTCATTTAGGGTAAAAAACCCTAAAATATATCTTAAATACCTATTTCAAGATAAAAGGGTCTATTTTAAAAATAGGTTGCTGAAATCGATTTATTACCCGATTCTTAACAAACTGCTTTCAGAGTGCATTTATTATATATTATTATTATTATTTAGTAAGACAGCTATATGTTACTTATTCTATACGTTTACAAAAAAATCCTAACTACATAGATCGCACAATCCTATAGATACCTGGTCTACTACAGAAAAAACCGCATTTTTCGCACAAAATTAAAAATGGAACGCAAAGCGAACCGCACGAGGTTCAAACAAGACACAAGCAGTGCGGTTTACGGCCTAGCCGCAATAAAAAGTGCGGCCAACTCGACGCGGCCGTCTGCGTGGCCGCAATAAAAGTGCGGCCAACTGCGACGCAACCGTTTTATTATCTAACGTAAAATGGGAAAAGAAGAGTGAGGTATGTAGAGGGCTTTGGAAGTTGAACGCATGTGTGAGCAATGCATTTAGTAGTATGGATGAATAAATTTATGAGTGATACATGGAAATTTATGCGATTTCGGTAGAAGTCCTGCACGACACACGTATACTGACATAATTCAATGTATGTTCGTGTATGTGCATGCATGTAACGACATCTAACCTAAAGAATCGTGGGAATTAAAGTTAGAAATCCTAAATTCCTCTTATAGTTCTCTGTTCGGGCAGACCCGATAAATGATTGTTTACATATACAGCAGCCCAACATCATTTATCGGACAGTTGCCTGGATCAGACGTGACACCCGTCTGGTTGGAGGGTCCTCCCTTTTTAACGGATGTATGTAAAAAACATAATTAAACTTATAACATTCCCACTTATCATACAATAGGCCTCTGCTTTAAAAAGTTGAAAAAAGTTGGTTTAATTTTTCTTTTACACTACGTAGGTATATAATTATTGATGTAGTCATGTGCTTTGTACATGCTCCGTGGTCATGTGTCAATGATCATAGTGTCTGACAAAGTCCCTACTGCGTTGTTTCTGACAAGAATCATTTTGTTAACATGAGATTAATATGCTCACTTGAAAACGCAACAGTTTTAAAGAAAGTCGTCGATATAAAGATAGTAGACTCGCCAAAACGAATCCACATACGAAGTTTCAAGTATTATATTGGCAAGCCAAGTTAATTACATTCCGTATATAAAAAAAATTGTCGATATTCAGAACCTCTTCGTATGAGAATCCAACGACCCCTACACTACGTTAATCAAGATATTCCATTACTCCAAAGATAGAGTGCAAGCTGAACTAAATTACCGAAGACTCCGCCTCAACACCCAAGCTTCGTAAGCTGTGCTAGACGTCAATTGCTTAGTACTATCCAGACAAAGTTGCCGCATAGGGAAATTAGTTCGCTACACGATTTTGCGACATATAGGCTTCGTTGAGTTCAGGCGTACTGATAATGTCCGCAAGTAGTGTGAGGAGTAAACTAGGTAAAGATTATGGACAGATTGGATGCGGTAATAACATAAGCAAGTAAGGACTAACTCGTTGCTCTTTTTCATGTTGTTTTTTTTTTTAATTATCAAATTACTCCTCCTACATTACATAGCATAGCATAAACATAAACAGCCTTTTAATGTTCCCACTGCTGGGACTCAGACCTACTCTTGAGGAGAGGAAACGGAGCGTAATCCACCACGCGGGCCCATTGCGGGTTGGTAAATGCCACATGTCTTCGAATTTTTGGTTCTAGGACATGCTGGTTTCCTCATTATGTTTTCCTTCACCGTTTTGAGAGCAGTGGTGATGAAATAAATTACACAAAGTAATGCGCCTGGTGGGTATTGAACCCGCAACCTGGCTGCCACTACTCGGCCACCACTGCTCGTCCCTCCTACTTTGAGTGGATCAAAAGGGGGTGTCGGTCTTTTAATGAGTTAAGGGTTTTAGTTATTAGGGATTGTCAGAAAAATAATGAGGATTGTTAGAAATTTTTACTGTGATCCAGGAATGTAAAAGGCAACTGAAGATGCGCAGTGGGTTTTAGTCAGCGATAGTCTGACACTATCTCTCACTCCACCTAGAGCGGTAGCTCAAGTAGTTGTCAGCAACAGCAGGAGCCCAGCTGGGTCGAGTCATTTGTGACAATCACCAACCCACACAAGGCACCTGGTGGATTACGGCCCATTCCCTCTCCTAGAAAGGAAGCCTGAGTCCCAACAGTGTGAAGATTATAAGACCGACTGTGTTACCTTAAAGAAAATCACTCAACCGAAAATCTCTCCACAAAAAATTAAAGTGTCGTTCGTTCGCTACCAAAGAGCCACACAGTTCATTTACCGTTTATGATCATTCAGTTAATTCAAGTATAATTATCAAGAGCCTCACGAAGAGCCTTTACGAAGCCTCTCAGGTTAATGAGTCGTTAACTCAAGAACAGGTTGCAAGTGATTTGTGAAGAGCTCCGACTGATTTGTGATCGGATTTTGAGCAGCTTAGCGGTATCGTCATTTCACTGGATTTAGAAAATGATGGGTCCCGTGTTACACGGCCCACGGTGCGTAGCCAGACGATTTATTTTTGGAGCAGTGACATTTTCTTTATTGAGCAAATAACAAAAGTGTTGAAATAACATGTCTTTTGGATACGTTATTTTTATTATGTGTCATTAACATCATCATTTGATCATTATTTACTTACTGTATGGACTTTAAAAGAGACTTTGACCCCTGAGTTTGTTTCGGTGTTTCTTCTCAGGGTAGTCAGCTAGGAAACACCGGCCTCATCTAGTTTGAACTCACGCAAACATATTTGATGTGTAAAAGTGTTTTGTAAAACCTATAGAATAGAATAGAATAGAATAGAATAGAATAGAATAGAATAGAATAGAATAGAATAGAATGGAATAGAATTGAATAGAATGGAATGGAATGGAATAGAATGGAATGGAATAGAATAAAATAAAACTTCATTGCACACCAAAAAGTAACACAGAATGGCGGTCTTATCGCTGACAGCGATATCTTCCAGACAACCTTAGGATGGATAAGAACTAAAAATAATACAGGAGGTAGTCGGTGGTGTACTGCTAACAAATTGATCAAACTCTAGATATATAAAACACAATACATAACTCTAATTATATATATATAATAATTATATCTATATGCAAAAAAAATATCATTTATCATCATTACAGCCTAAAGACGTCCGTCCACTCTTGAACCGTGTCATTATGGCGACACTTGGAGGAGACCTATCCTCCCCAAGTGTCGCCATAATGACCGGTCATGTGCGTCTCACAGCCGCCCGGATTACGGCCCATTCCCTCTCCTAGAGAGGAGGCCTGAGTCCCAGCAGTGGGAATATTAAAAGGCTGATCATGCTTATGCTATGCTTACACTAGTTGCTGCCAGCGGTTTCGCCCGTGTGAGAATAGAAAATCGTTTCAACGGAACATACTCCCGGTATAAGTAAAAAGTTCCAGCACGCTTAGCCAAGTTGTTATTCTGCAATCGTTAACGCTGTCGAAAAGTGATGTAACGTATGGGAATGACGTCATCTCAACGTAAAGTCGCGTGGTCAGAACAAACGACTATACAATTCGTAGCCAAGTTCACTTCGTTCAAAATCGTTTCTACAATATTTAACGCTACATCCTTTGTTATACGAACGCTACATTGTAGAACGAGCGGCCAACTCAGGCGCGTCAACATGGCTACCAACTTATCGTTTTCTACAATTGCTGTCATCGAGGCGTTACCGATTAGAGAACGGAATTCGATTGTAACATGGCTAGGAGGACAGGACATAAACTACCCGTTTGCAAAATTTCATCCAAATCCGTTCAGCCGTTCGAGCGCAAAAAGTAACAAACATACACACATAAACTTTCGCATTAACAATAGAAATTAGTTTAATTAGCCACGTTACAATTCTCACTTGACATTACGCTTATACAAAGTCACTTTATCTGTACTTAAGTCACTTAAAGTCTCTTTATTTTATATTCGAAAATAAATTCACGCGTTTTTATGTTTATTATCACTGTTATTTTATTTTTATCTTCTCTTTAGTCTGTGTTCACTGTGTATGTTTGTGGCTCTAGCAGATTACCAGTTTTTTTTTTAATATCGCAGCGTGCTAAGGTAAGTACCTTTTTGGCTTTGCATAGGTATATTTTGCTTTACTATTTTGTTTTAGTTTTTTTCTTGTGCGAATCACATTTAATTTTGTTTTTAGTTGCTACTATTTATGCATTAACTACTATTTATTTATTACCATTTATTTATTTATATTTTTTTTTCATGCACACAAAAGTACAGAGGCTCAATGTCTTAGGCATTTTCTTTCAGTCAACCTGTGAAGCAGAGAAAAATAGTGGTAGCTGCAATAAAAGAAAAAAGCTATGGTGAATACAAGAATTGATATACTAATTAACCATAAATATAATAAAATTAATAATAATTACTTAATTATTTACTTATTATCATTTTAATTTTTAATTTTACTACATGGATGATTTTTCTTTTTTGTAATAGAAAAGCAACTATTATGTCCTTTCACTCTAAGTAGAACGAGAGGGAGTGACAGAATTTTACTGACTAAATCTCACCTGTGTTCTTTCAGTTGCCTTTTGCATTCTAGGACCACGAGTTTTCGTTTCAGAAGTCGACCAATGGCTTCAGTAGGCTTCAGCTCTGCTGAACCCCTAGGGTTTTGCTAACATCTCTTTGGAATACTGCACGCGACTCGATCTTGGTTCGGCCAGATCCCGGACGGTCGGATGGTGAGCTACCCATTACTTGTCGTCCGGAAACTAACGCCTACTTTGGCTGGTAATCAGGGTCGGAGTCCCGGTGTTGGGGCTTGAAGATATCCGTTGCCTCACGCGTATAGCTACCTCCTTCGACCATTACTAATTCACTCTCCCACTCCGACTCAGAGCAAAATAAGTCATTAGATAAAATAATAATTAAAAACACAACAAAAAAAAGCCTATCCACTCGAATCCAGAGCACTTAATCTACATACCATGTACATAACAGAACAAAAGATATTTTACTCCACGAATTAGTGAGGCGACGTAAAAAATTATATATTTTAGGATCGTCCTTTCTGTCCGTCCATCAGGCGAGATTTAACTTAATTATTTTTATTTTCTGGAACAAAAACGTCTGGCCCACATCTCTTGGCCTTTAGACACAGATAATTTATGCCTTGCTGCGTTAATAGAGAGTCGACTTTGAGAGTTTTTCTCTAGTTGATTTATTATATAAGTAGCTATAAATATAATTATGTATACACTACTGTTAAATTTTGATCGTTTTAATTCCGTGGAGGGTCGATCCGGTACATGAAACATTATCAATAAAAATAAAGTACCTTTTTTAGGGTTCCGTAGCCAAATGGCAAAAAACGGAACCCTTATAGATTCGTCATGTCTGTCTGTCTGTCTGTCTGTCTGTCTGTCTGTCTGTCTGTCTGTCTGTCTGTCCGTCCGTCCGTATGTCACAGCCTCTTTTTTCCGAAACTATAAGAGCTATACTGTTGAAACTTTGTAAGTAGATGTATTCTGTGAACCGTATTAAGATTTTCACACAAAAATAGAAAAAAAGCAATAAATTTTGGGGGTACATAGAACTGAAACTCAAAATTTTTTTTTTCATCAAACCCATGCATGTGGGGTATCTATGGATAGGTCTTCAAAAATGATACTGAGGTTTCTAATATCATTTTTTTCTAAACTGAATAGTTTGCGCGAGAGACACTTCCAAAGTGGTAAAATGTGTGTCCCCCCCCCCCCCTTAATTTCCAAGATAAGAGAATGATAAAACTAAAAAAAATATATGATGTACATTACTATAAAAACTACCAACGAAAATTGGTTTGAACGAAATCCAGTAAGTAGTTTTTTTTTAATGCGTCATAAACCGAAAAAAATACACTATTATTAAAAAATCGATCAAAGTTACAACAAATTACAAGAACTTTTATATTATGTTACTTGCTGCTACGGAACCCTTCATGGGCGAGTCCGACTCGCACTTGGCCGGTTTTTTTTTCAAAACTCATTAATTTACGCATGTACGAAATTTATTTATTTATTTAAACTTCATGTACAGTAGTAGTACATAGGCGGACTTAATGCAACAAGGCATTCTCTCCCAGTCAACCTTTGGGTTAAAAAAAGATCACCACAGGTAGGTTTGCACAATTAAATTACTTCTACTAAATTATTCTCTAACGCAACGCCGACTTCGACCTACAGGTCATTGGACTCGCTCAGCTGACGTTCTCTTAAAGAAATTAATTTCGTACATGCGTAAATTAATACGAGTTTAGGAAAAAGGTACTTTATTTTTTTAATTTTATCGTTACAAATCGATAACCGGACCGACTCACCGCGGGATTAAAACGATCAAAATTTAACGGTGTATATAATTATATTATGTCAAAAACCAACTTAGAATTGATCACTTTATGATATGACCAACTAAAAACTGGGCTGGATATATTGGAAAACACGTTGTTGCAAACAAGCTTTTATAGCACGGTATACTTATATAATTAATACTCTTCAAGACAAATCATACGAGCCCAAACTCGATGGGGTTGTGTCGTTTAACTACCAAGCTCCTATAGCCACCTTCCGGTTCCATCATCAGATCAGCTTCATGTCATGATAATTTTGCATTGTCATCTGATTTACACATGCATGCAAAATTTCAGCTCAAGTAGGCGGGAAGTGGATCAAAAATTTGCAAGATTTAATTACAGACAAACATTGGGACAGGAGAAACTAAATAAAAGCTTGTAATAAAATAGTCCAAACAAAACAAAAGTATTTTAAATTCTAAACAGTTTTATGTTTTTTTATGAATTTATTACGAAAAAGATGATAAAGAATCATCTTTTTCAATTTAACCTTCTGGTTCCGTAAACACCTAACTCCGTTTCTCAGTAAAATTTATCAAATCGTTCGACACTAACTCCATTTCTCACGACTCATGAGTTATGACAATAAAAATGAAAGCTAAAAAAATAAAATAAAATAGAAAACACACAAAACGTGTGTTGTTTAACCCACTTTTTATTACACTCCAATAACTTTTATCAGCACGTTTAAACCCAAATATATAACTCTCATTCGCTCTCACAAATCCACTGAATTTTATCGCTAACCATTTCAGAAATAGTCGTAATATCAACGATCAGTATAAGACTGTTATCAACTGAAATGACATCAATAATTTAAATCGTTTTTGATAATGGAGATAAGGTTTACAAAATGAGCAGAAATTGGATAAAAGATTTTTAACGCAGTTGAAATTTGCAAATTTTGGTTCGTTTATTGTCGTTTTGGGAGTACTTACCTATCTTATCAGCGAAACGGTAAATAAATGGTTTTGTTTCACTGAAAAAAAAAAACCTACGGGTTTTGCAAAAACATAAAATTATACTTATAACGGTTGACATTGCAAGGTTCAATCAATTTTTCATTTTGGTTACAAATTGCGCTTTGGAAGGCCTCCTACAAGGTGGACCGATGACCTGATGAGAGTCGCAAGAATGCGATGGATGGGAGACGCACAGGATCGTTCGTTGTGGCGACACTTGGGGATGCTTAAAACTAACAGGGGACGACCTTCGGCTGAAATGATGATGATAATGAACACAAATTAGAGTTTTAAGGTGAGAAATCGGCTAATGAGAGCTCTAGGGTGGGCCAAGAGGGCGTGTCAGACTATTACTTTTTTTTTGTAATTGTTGATAGGCTCACCTTTGACCGCTATCTCACCTAATGGAAAGCTACGATGTAATTCACTCTTGACTTCAAGATCGGCAGGTTGTAGATAGCTACGGCAGGGAATTCACTCCTTATGCTGGCCATACACCATCCTACAGTTGCCAAAACGGATCTTGAGCGCTCGGCGTCAGAGTGGGGATCGCTTTGCGCATTCCATACATTGACGAGCCAATCGTCTTAGTTGTTAGGTACATGAAGCTACGCAGGGAACGGATTAGGAGTGACGTCTATGACGCTAAAGAGACCGAATATTTGACTTTTGCGCAACCGCTCAAGATCCGTGATATCAACTGTAGCTATCGGCCAATCGGTTTGTCGGTACAAGTTTGATCCAATCTGTAGTTCCTTGTGTGAGAGTGGATTGATATGACTTATACCAATCCACTGCCACACACGATCGAACCTGTAGCGTCAAACCGATTGGACGATAAGTAGGATGGTGTATGGCTAACATTAGTTGTACGCACAATGAACGCATTCCTAAAACGTTTTGTGCGTATGGGTGAGATGTCCACCATGATGCCGCATCTGATTACTGACAAAAGTCTGTCTTTCAATATCTCTTTGTGTTCTAGGTCACAATCAGTCTTTTAAACGTTCTCAAACACAAATAAAGGTATAACCGACGCTTTAAACGCTTCACTTTCTCAATCTAAATCGCTTGGTCGGTTTATCCAAATTGAAAGGCAAGAGAAAAGCGTGTAATTTAAACGTAAAAGGCAGGTCTCATTACACCATCTTACTTATTCAAATAGTAATTCAGCAAATCCTTTAAATACGTTTTAGATTTATTTCGTAAGATAACTAAATGATTACCGTCTATTCTGTAGTTTAAATGCTTATAACCCCTATTTTATTGAAATTACAACCTACACTTTAATGTATACGTAGAGTCTATGTAAAAATTCAAACAATTTTTTTTTTATGTGTTTGGAAAAAATCATGCATTGACATTCCCTGCTCTTGGGCGGAGCAGGAGATAGTGTCAGACTCTTACTGACTAAAAGACCCACCCCGTTCCTTCTAGCCTTCATACCGGGGCTCGAGCGCCCTTTCGGATAACCCCGGCCTCAGTAGGCTTCGACCCGGCTGGGTCCCTGCTGTTGCTGACAACTCCTTGAGGCGCGCGGGAACAGTGCGCGCCATCGACGACTTGGGCTTGGTTCGGACAGTTACCGGACGGCCGTTGCCTGATGTGTTCGGCCTCCTCCTTTGCGAGCATTACTGCTTCGCAGAAGTTGGCGGCCGCCTGCCACTCCTCCTCGCTCCGGACCATGGCCTCAACCAAGGCCCGGCGCGAGAGGTCTCCGCCGCCGATCGCCCCCACGAGGGCACGGCGATGCTCCGTCCAAGCAGGGCACACCTCGACTGTGTGCTCCACCGTGTCCTCCGGGCATTCCGCACAGAATTCAAACGACTTGGGGAATTGTTAGGGCAAAGTTCCATCATCAAGGTTGATTAAGAGATCTTGTCATTGTTTACTAACAGAAGAACCTTATAAAAAGTATCTAATATAAGTATTTTTTAAATTATTAAATATTATACGAAATTCATTCATAGTCTAAAAAGTCATTTTACTTTTTAAACAGACTATATTACTGGTATTTCCTTACATTTATTAATTTATTTAGTACATGAAAAACTTACAACTAATAGACACAAACAAAAGAAATCCATAATCAAATACCTACTAGCTCTTTTCAGTTGCTTCACCCGCGTGTATATATGAAATACTATCTTATTTTATTCCAAGACCTAGCTTACTCGTGTACGAAGCTTCATCAAAATCCATTGAGTCGTTTGAGCGTGAGGTACTAACAAGTGAAAAAAAATAGGTACATACCATCTTTTGCCTCTATTATCAGAGAAATTGTAGACAAATTCCATATTCTATGGCATACCTCTCGATTGTTTGAAAGACTTGCTACATCCCTAGAACGCAATGGAGTGAACGGGTGCTGTCAGTTGAGACGGACCATCTCTTAGCATTTCAATTTTTTTTTAATTACCTACTCATTTTTTTTTACCTGTCTACATAATACTCAGATAATAGAAGCAACAAGAAATATGTAACCAAGATTATATGTGACTCTTAACATGATTTAAATGAGTATCCATGGAGTTTCTTGTACGTTCTTCTCCATAGAGATCTACGCTTTTAGCTACATTTTTAACGTGCAATTTAGCTACATTTTTTTTTACTAACCGATATTTGACTATTTAAAAGTGTCTGTAAATGGTATTTTTGAAATAAATGCTTTTGATTTGATAACTGCAGGAATATAGTTAGGTATTAATCGGTAAAATTCAGACACTCTTGACGGCTCACCAAAAACAGTACACATCTCTGTAACGCTTTTTAAGGGGCTCACTAATAAATCTTTTTCCCTTAAAATTTTCCCGAACCTACATAAGTTATCACGTAACACCTTCGAGCTAATATTTTAGCTTTACCAACTAGTATTAAGTCGAGACAAAGTCTTAGCTCCTCCAGCCGCTAGGGAGAGGTAATAAATATAAATGAAAAAAGAGAATGCATTACTGATAGACAACTGGGTGTTCTAGCCACTTCTAGTTAAATAATCTGAGATAAGATTGTACTGCAGTACGTATTAATTCTAGATTCTTTGGTTAAAGCTAATTTTCAGCTTGAGCTTGATGAAAATGTTGATTGAAACAAATTAGCTATCTACACTAATTTGATTTTTGGCTGTAAGAAGTCTGATTGCGATATTTTTTTCACCGATAGAAAGCTGCTTTATTCCTGAGTGACATAAGCTGTGATTTATATTATTTTTATGGCCTCAAATGAAACTTGACGCCCTGGATAGATCGATCCAGACACTGCTGACTGCATACCGAATGCATCACACACTGTCGTCGGTGATGAGACTACATATCTCGTCCAAGTAAGGAGTTCAAGGATTTTTAAATGCTAAGACTCCGCACAACGGCGAAGTATGCAGCCTCAGAGAATATTTCCTAGCTGCAAACATGTGTATGTATCGAGATATAGTGGCAGTGGACAAGAGACTTACTCGGCTTTTAAAACAGGCGCAAACTTGTGGTGCTTGACACTAACGATCGCTGGGAGGTATGGCAGAGTAAGAAAATTCACGGACGCATTTTCCGCTTTGCTTCGCAACATTTTGCCCTTCATGGGCCCGCTTTCAGTCTATCGTTTCGCCAACAATGAGAATGATGCTTGTCATTTGCCATAGCCTTTGCTATTCACCTTTTACAAGTGTTGTCGTGAATAATATCCTTCTTGCTTAACTCGTTTAACTCTTTGAATGCCGTAATTAGAGACACAATAGAAAGACAATTGCTAACTGTGTAACATAAGGAATAATAGACAATTTTTTTAAAGGCGAAAGTTTATATTCATATTTGTTACTTCATCACACTAAAACAGATGAACGGATTTGGATGAAATTTGGCATACAGGTAGACCATGTCTTGGAAAAAGGTATTTGAAGGACTTTTTATTTTGGAAAGTATTAACTTTCACGCGAGAATTGTGTAATTTCAACAAAAATAATGCAAACAATACTTTGGATCCATTTATATTTATGAAAATCTACAATTCACTTTCAATCAAATATTATCTTCTAATTAACCAACTCGTTGAGAATCTAAAACTAAGCGATTTTTTTTATTATACCTACGTACATAATTATATTACAATCTGCAATCAATCTAGTTGACCTTAATCAGGTTGCAGTAGATAGAAATTTTGAGGGGTAATGCCACTGCCTTAACTCTCCTTAGTCATAAAACACATTTGCTCTTTTCAGTTGATTGATTGGATTTCTTACTAGAAGCATGCTTGTCAATGGGTAAGGATAGATCCATTGACAAGAAAGAGATTTAATTGAAATAAATGTTTTAAGTTTATCTGCGAAACTTATCCTCCCAAAACAAAACATACATATTCAGCAGTAGCAACATATTGGCAAAATAAATACTCCTACATACGAATATACGAGAAAAAGTAAACCAAAACCCAAGGGCACACGATAAAAGCACCATAAATTATAACTTCCACTACACACTTAAATTCTTGGCAAGAAAAACAAGAGAAAGGGAAAGGGCCATAAGTCAAGGAGTCTTATGTAAATAATATCGTTACTATCGAGTTTGGTTTCAACTGAGACGATGAGCTCTTAGCCTAATTGCTTTTCCAGTTTCCAGTTTGCAAGAACAACTTCATACGTGCGAGTATATTGGAAGAGGTGAGGTCTGGTTGCGTCATGTCCACATATTTTTTTGTTAACGGTTCATTGGAGTAAGTTTGCAGGCTTTTATTTCCTAGAGACTATTTCTAGGATTGAAAATAATACTTTACTACTTTTAGTTTACAAATAACACATTTTGAATTACATTGTCAAGACGTCGATCAGACCGTAAAATGAAGCTTATTGCTTATATTATTCTCTATGACGTGTGATATCTTGGAAGGTGGAAAATCATTTTCCCGCTTTAAGTTAGAGCAGAAGGGACTGAAACCACACTTATGATCCTTCTTTGTCTTTCAGCAATCAACTCAGACTGCAGAAGGCTCGTCACCCTTCTCAGTTTCAGCGTTACAAATAGCCAGACAGATCCACAGCCAAAAGCAATCCAAAACAGCATAAATTCATTCGCCAATTAAAACCTGTCTTGGAATGATCGAGAGCAAACAAAACTTTAAACTGTGTTGTAACTCCTAACTTGGCTCCTAAATCCGATTGCGTCGCCATCGATCTTCGAACTTCGCCTAACTTTCAACAAAGTTTTTTTGATAAGTAAATCTAATAATAAGGATCTGTTTTTCGTGAGAACTTGATCCAGTTTTCACGCCTTTTCGATACGAACACACAATTATTCTTGCCAATAACTCAACTTTTAAAAAGGATTAAGTTTTTGGTGCGATTTTTCCGTGTGAAGTACAGTGACTGTTTTGATTATTTACAAATTGATTCCTAGTAGATATCTACGCTAATATAAGCCTATATAAGTCTGTTCTATATACCGCTAAATTTTAATCGTTTTAATCCCTATAGTCGTAGTAGTCGGCATTGCGTACAAACTACCTCCATGTCATTGGACTCGCTCAGCTGACGTTTTCTTAAAGAAATTAATTTCGTACATGCGTAAATTAATACAAGTTTTGAAATAAAGGTAGGTACTTTATTTTTTAATTTTATCTCTACAAATCGATCGTGTTTCATGTATCGGATCGACCCTCCACGGGATTAAAACGATTAAAATTTAACGGTGTATTATTAAGGGTAAATATTGTTTTATTGTTTGTAGAAGGTAACCTCAAAAAATACTGTTCCGATTCCTAAACAATTTTACCGATAGAAACCGCTGCTTTATTCCTGAGTGACATAAGCTATATTATCTCATGTAAGCGGGCGAAGCCACGGGCCAAAGCTAGGTGTAATATAAAATTGGTGAGGTCTTATATATCAGATGTCTGCACTGCTGAATTAATATGTGGAATTATTGAAACTGGCGCAATTCTGGCGGAATGGAGTTGACAATGTTATTATATTTATCTACCTTAACGAAGCTTACCAAGAGAACTGACTCGACATTTGCTGCCAAATACTGCAGAAATATTAGAATGTGTTACGATCGCAGTTTAATGGAACTCAAAGTGACTGAAAACTTAATACTTCTAAATTTACCCTTAACTTTTTGCCTGCTGCGGTCTTCCCGTCTGATTATAATTTAGGTGTCTTTAAGGCAAGAGTGAATAGGCTCTTAATAAACTAGTGCGCCTCACCATCAACGATTGCATCACTGCTTACCATCAGGTGGGATCGCAGTCAAGCACTAGTACCTATATACCAATTAAAAAAAAAAAAACTTAACACTAGCTAAATAACAAACATTGCGAAAACAAAACAAAATCAGGATACATTTTAGGCAGTGTGCGCAGGAATTGCACGACTTGATTCTGCCATTTCATTTCTACCATCGGACAAACGGCAAGTATCCACCCATACGTTGTTGAATCCTCTACGGTCCGGACTAAGCGTTTTGCCTCGTCGTTTATACCACGTACATCGAAGGACTGGAACAATCTGCCTGCTGCGGTTCCCGTCCGATTATAATAATAATAGTAATATAACTTTATTGCATACCTTAACTTGAGTGATGATTTGAGTGTCAAGGCAACAGTGCATAGGCTCATAAACTAGTGCGCCTCACCATCAGAGATTGTAACACTGCTAACCATCGGGTGGGATTGCAGTCAAGCACTAGTTTATATCAATTATAACAAAAAAAAAAAACAAGATGGGCACTGAACTTTCTTGACACGATTTTGCCAAGTGTTTTCTTACCCTTCGTAACTAGTGAAGAGGTTTGTAGAACCAACACAAGTATTAGAAGGTATTGGGTTTGTATTTTTAACGATCCATGTTCCCTCATACCCCTTCCTCTTGAATAAATACGTGAACCATCTTAGAAACCTCGAACAGTTCAATAGTTCATTAACCCCTCGAGCACCGATTGTACATACGTCTATACAATTTGGAGGCCTTGAAAAAACGCTTAATTTTCGTTTTGTACAATTGCCGAAATGGATCTTGAGCGCTGGCTTCAAGTTGCGCAGAAGTCAAATATTCGGTCTCTTTAGTGGTGCGAAGTGAGACGCGGGAGCGGGGAGTGTCAGTGTATGGCTTGCCGCGCCATCGCGTCATAGACGTCACTCTTGATTCGTTCCCTGCGCTTGCAGCCTGTATCTAACAACGACGATGATTGGCTCGCCAATGTATGTAGTAATGCGCAAAGTGATTCCCACTCTGACGCCGAGCGCTCAAGATCCGTGACGGTAATTTTACACACGTTTGTACGAAAATTTTGGTTTCTCTATATATTATTCTATAATATAATATAATAAATTGTTTTTCCGAGAAAAACTAAAAAAAAAGTTTTTATTTTATTTTTCTTTTTATATTTTGTGATTTACGTAAACAGCGAGTGGGGAGGAATATGTTCAACAGGGGACGTCTACTGCCGGCGGCTAGAAATAGATCAGAGCCGGGACAATGTTAAGCCTTAGGCCAGCAGTGGGACAGTAAAGGCTAGATATAATATTTATAATAATAATTTATTTATTATTTATTTATGTTTTATTAATAATTTATTTATTTATTTTAATCTACTATGCTCTATTTGGCCAAGGGACGTGGCTAAGCTGGGTGAGAACAATGTATGACTATTTTCAATACACTACAGATACTTGTAAGGGCTGTAGCGCAACCAGTAAATTACACACCAGCTCACCTGCTGTGCCAACTCATGCCAAAAACGAAGGTTGATCAAAATTCCATTACGATTTACCTACTCACAAATAACTCATAACTCACAAACAAAAGAAAGTTAAAACAATAAGTAAAGTAACTCATTAGTTCACGACCTTGCCAAGTCATCAGTGAAAAGAAATCATAACAAAATTTTCCATAATCCTGAACTCATTAGAGTGATTACTGGCAACTTGGTGACATTGAAGCGAATGTTTCTAACAAAGCATGGCGTGCCAAAATCAAAGCCCCGGCACAAGGAAATGTACTAACCAAGCAAAAGTTACGATTCAAAAGGTCAAGTTTACAAAAACTAACATCGAAAGGAAAAAAATAAGAAAAAGAAAGAAGAATGTTCAGAATGGCTTTACATTCACAAACATATTTAATATTAATATTAATTTATAAATATTTAATTTATAAAATGCTCGCGTTTGACCATTATATCACCTGATGGTAAACGATGATATGGCTGATGATGGAGCACGATTACCTAAACGCATAGGTTACTATTCATTCTTGACTTAAAGACCCTTGGGTTGTAGCTATCAGGATATAAAGATTCCGTTTAGCCTCACAATGAATCACCTTACAGCAATTACACCAATTGAACACAAATCAGATCAGGATCTGCTAGTTGACAACATCATGTGCACGATAGAATGGTAGATCAAAGGATCACCACCATAAAAGGAACCATGAAGCTTGCTGAGCTTCCCCAATGTATTCGTTTACGCAGCATCATCAAGCCAAAGCTAAAGAAGTTATTCAAGGAATCTTAAAATAGGATTTTTTTATATGACTAGGCAATTTCTACAAATGAATACAGATCGAAAAAAGCGTGGTAGACCCTTCTAACGTGGATGTCTGTAATTAGCAATGACTTAAAGAAAACTCAAGTGAATGACTCGACGACCCAGACCCAAAATATCTGTCGAAAAATGACGAGAAGAGCCGACCCCAAAGGAAATGGGATAAGGTTAGGCAAAGAGTGAGAAAATAAGGAATAATTTTTTTTCGGAATTGGTCTTCTGTCTTCCCGTGGTTTTGTGACAAATTACCTTCTCACAACTTCTCAATATGGCTGCCGACTCGCTCTAAGCGTCACGCGATAGGCGCACGATAGCAACCGATTTCAAATTATTTGCTACAAAACTTACACACGGGTAGTGATTCGTCAAAGTTGGATGGCCCAAGGTCACTGTTTTCTTTTGTTTATCGGGCTGTTATCCGCAACTCCACGTATAGAGCGCGTATTTTGTGTACTGGTAAGACAAATAAGTCATTCGATCCAGCCCAGTTCCTCAACTAAGGCCAGCAGCGCCTTGGTGTTAATGACCATTTCACGGAGGATACCTGGGTTTCCGAAGTACTTTGCGGTGTATCCAGTCATCACAGGGCAGCTTAGAAGCAGATGAGCTGCTGTCTCGTCCTCCTCCTATGTAACTCCTATGACAGAGAGGTGCTTATCAAGGTCAAAGGTTCTGTGGCCCAAGGTCATACTGTGACAGAAATTGCTAGAACTATCACGGGCTGTGACTTAATGTGTCATCCACGAGTTTGGCCTTTGTTTTTCAATTGATACGTACTTTAGACCTTTTCATAAAACTGTGTGAAGTTGATCTTGATGGCAGGATACTGCCTCTTGTTTAACAAAAGGAACTTGAAGCCTTCTAGAAAATTTATTGACAATAAGTAATCCATACATCCATAAAGATATAATAATTATTATGAAAAGATCACCTTCAGAGCCTGTCAATCTTATCCCGCCCAACTATGTGCGTAATATCGTCGGTCTACTAAGCGAAAGATAAAGAAAGAATGAAAAACATGTTTATTCTGCCCGTATAGACGCACAAATAATTACAAAAAAGAAAAACAAAACAAAAATTAGTTGCCTTATCGTCAAGTGTGGACCAGGCCTAACTGACTTGAACCATAGACAACTTTGGTTATCTAGGTTGTCTATTAAACAAGCATAATAATATAATCTGTGCGACGCGGCGACGCCGGCCGACTCGAGATCGAAACGACAAAAATAAAAGAAAAGTAAAAAAAAAAACAAATACAATATAAATACATTCAAATTGTGCGTCGCATCTCGGCAAGAATAGGCAACGGCCTATTCTTGCCTAAGTTATGTTAAGGTAGAAAATAATAATAATGAACGAAAAATGTGCTCGATTTGCGAAAAATATGGCACAAAGCTTATTTTTCGTTCATTTTTATTATTTTCTAACTACATTGAAAATTATTTTACACTTTTTAGTTTGATATGCTATGAAAGCGTGTTTTTTTTCAAACTATACTTTTATGTAGATTGTCTTCTGTACCTATTTATTTTGTGGTAATTCTGACTACACATGATATATAAAAATCAATGAGCCATCGGTATAAGCAAAGTTTTAAAGCATAAATTATGTCTATCTTTTTGCAAATTTCCTTAGCATTAACCTTAAGACGTTATAACTAATAACAAATATTTTAACCAAACTACAATAATGACGGTCAGGACTTAATTGTTTTGAAACCCGACACGAAACTGAAAGGTACAGTTCAAGTTTCGACAAATAGAACCAACCTATCCTACGGTAGTAAAACTAATGGATACCAAACAGTTACTGGGAAATTGCTGTTTCAAATAATGTTGAACTATTTAATTATATATGGATTATGTCATGTACGACTTATATCGTTAATTGGGCTTAGTTAATTAACTAATGAATTGGATAAGCAAACCCATTATTGTTTGTGTCTTGTTTTGTGTCAATTAAGTCAAGAGTGAATGGGTTACTTCTAGGCAAGCGTGTTCCATCGTCAGCCACATCATCGCTTACCGTCAGGTGAGATAATGGTCTAGCGCAAGTCTATAAATAATAATTTAAAAAAAGACGTGTGGCACTCGCGGACTGCCGCGGTAAAGTTATTGCATAGCATTTTTATCAACTTATGCAATTATAATTATTTATTTTTTTAATTTAGGCAGTATTTTTAAGCTATTGCTATTGATATTGGTTATTTTCGTTACGGAATTTCTGGATTCGTTCTCCACGCTCAAGGCCCGCGATAGAAGCAATGCAATAGCTTAAAAATATTCCCCTATTTTGTCTTTCAATTCTCTAGAGTAGAGAATCATTCAATGTTAACCATGTAACGTCATTTTAGTGCATTTTCTGGTGGTGATTGTAATCTATATCCATTGGCGTAACTATAGAGTGGCAAGGCTGGCAAAATAACAGGGGCTCCTAGCCTAGTGGGGCCCTCGGTCTGAGAGTCCTCAGAAGAAGTAAATACACAAATTCAAACAAATTATGAAGATTTATTAAACACATCTGAAAAGGATCAATTTTGCATTGTATTTTGCCAGCTTTACCACCTTTTAGATACGTAACCGGAAGATGAAATGAATGATGAATGTTGTACATTGGATCCTACCCTCGAATGTGGTCTGATCTCTCTCTGTCACTCAAAGGTTTGCTGGGAGAAAACTCATTGTTGAGTTAAGCTCGCCTTTGTAGAAGAATTATCATTAATGTATTAAGGTTAAGTTTTTGTGTGTACAATAAAGAATTAAGAATGAAACATAAAAGTTTACGTGCAGAGCTTGCCTATTTATTAATAATAAAGAATATTTTAAGTCTGTACTTCTATACTTATCCAAATTAAATTACAAAGTTGACAATTATCCAGGGGCCCCATACAAAGATTTTGCTACGGGCCTCAGATGGTACGTACAGTTACGACACTGTCTACATCTATAGTCATAGTCATAGTAGTTTATTGGTAAGGGATTCTTACAAGTCAATACAGAATTTTTAAATTACATGTTAACAAATGATTACATAACAATGTCAAATAATATAAAATGTCAAGCAAATAAAATAAATAATACAAATACATTAAGTAGAAATCAAATCACAAATAACAATTAACAATAAATCACAAAATTAAAAGTCACAACAAATTTCAGTCCAAATTAATATTTACGTCAAAGTTAAGTTATATTAAGTCATAAATTCGTCAAAAGAATCAAAAGCTTGCTCGATAAGCCATTTTTTCAAGCGAGCTTTGATGCTACTTAAAGTTCTATATAATATACTAAGGTGTCTTGAAAAAAGTCTTTTTTTGTAAATGCGCAAAAAAGCAAAATAAATAGGTACAGAATTGTCAATAAGACAAAGATAAAGATTCCTCGCCATGCCTACTCGGAGGATATTGCTAAATCTTGAAGACTTATTGAAATCGAGATACAAATATCAAACAGATTCCAAGAATTAAGATCTTCAACGAACAATGTATTGAATTGAGATTTTCTCAGAATATTATTGTAGGTAGCATACATTATTTTTAGTATAAGCGAAATATGATATATCAGTATGTAACTGAATAGATTCCAATATTTTTTACACCATGTTATATTTTTTTTTTTCAAAAATATTTAAAAAACGGTCACAAGTTGGACATCACCGACACTAAGTATAAAACAGGTTATGGCAGGTCATAGTAGGCATTAGGTATCAGCGCACAGCTGGATGGGGGAGCAAAACAACCCCTCAGTCGCCCGGGAGGCCTGGTGACCATGTATTTATGTCACCAACCATATAAATGGCTTATAACTTTGTGATGTTTCGTAAAACAGTTTTGAAATTTTGTACATAGATTTTTTACATAATAATACCCCAATAGAGATCTTTTGTTTAAGATAAAAAGTAGCCAATGACCCTCAACTCAACAGATATTCAGCAGTCTTGGTAAATATTTTAGTATTTACAAACGAAAAAAATCAAAATACTTAATTTTTCTTTTTTTTTTTTATAAAAGATAGGCTTTTTTTTGGACGCTCTCCAACACGAAGAACGGACCTTATCAAAAAAACCATGACACACTACAGCGTAAATGAAGGCTCCCAAGCCGCCAAACACAGAGCTGCATGGCGTCGTATCGCGAGAGAGGCGGCGGTGCGGGACTCGACCGAGACGTGACCACGACCACTCTGTCAAGAGTGTACGACTAAGAAGAAGAAGGCTTTTTTGGTGGGGAAAATCATCCAATGACAACCCCCGCTCTTGGGCAGAGTGGGAAATAGTGTCAGACTCTTACTGACTAAAAAACCCACCCCGTTCCTTCAAGCCTTCATACCGGGGCTCGAGTTCCCTTTCGGATAACCCTGGCCCAAGTAGGCTTCGACCCGGCTGGGCCCCTGTTGTTGCTGACAACTCCTCGCGTTTGACCACAATCTCACCTGATGGTAAGCAATGATGTGGCCGACGATGGAACACGCTTGCCTAGAAGCAATCTATTTACTCTTGACTTAAAGACCCTTAGGTTATAGCTATCAGGAAACATAGACTCCGGCAGTGAATTCCACTCCTTAACTGTACGTATTTATAATGAATGTCCCAAAACGCTTTGTATACGACTAATATATAAAATGAAATAAAAAAAACGCTTTGTACGTATAGATGGGATATCCACCATGTAACGGTGGCATAACGCCGTACGTCTTGTGGTCCAAATAAAATAACTAAACGCACGGGCAGCAAATCACTAAAATTCATTGCTTTTGTCTACTATAATATGCATGTTATTTTACATCTAATAACGCTCCCCATTAATTACTTTATCTACTACTACTGAAAACCGCATGAAAATCTGTATAGCAGTTTTAGAGTTTATCGCGAACAGCCAGACTGACGTGATAGTCGACTTTGATGTAAGAATATTTTTTTTTAATTGTTATAAACTAGTGCTTGACTGCAATCCCACCTGATGGTAAGCAGTGATGCAATCGTTGATGGTGACGCGCACTAGTTTATTAAGAGCCTATTCACTTTTGCCTTCTTCTTCTTCTTTCTGCCCTTATTCCATATTACTTGGGGTCGGCGCAGCACGTTTTCTTCTTCCAGTCTGTCCTGTCACCCGTCAAACTATCACTAACTCCGTTTTCTTTCATATCACTTCTCACACAATCCATACACTCTTGCCTTGAAGACATCTAAATTATAATCGGACGGGAAAACCGCAGCAGGCAAATTGTTTCTTCCATCCCAGCCATCCTCGCATCCTTGATTTAAGGATGGTTTTGCCAAGAAGGCATTTAGGTGTCTAAGTACTAGATACTTTCGCGAAAGACCACTAGGAGCCTTAAGCTAGAACTACATTTACCGACTTACACGTCTTAACGTGTAACACGCCTGATTTGTACGGAAAACGACGTCGCGTGGCGTCGATCTGGTGTAGCTCTACAAGTCTAGTTTCTATATAAAATGTATGGAGACCAACGCGCCCAGATCGGCACACGTGTGCGCAATGTGGTTTTCCCTTAATTAAGACGTGTTGAAAAGTCAGGCGTGCGAACGAGAAAGAGGGATGGAGCTATAATAATAATATTCCACAATAATTATAATATTATTAGCATCAAGAACGTTATCTTCACTCTACCCTGCGGTCGTACCTATAAAAGCAGAGCGCAGCCAGTACTCGCCCCTTACTTCTTGCCCAGCAGCCGTCGTGATAGCATCGTATCGTAATATTGTTGCATTTTTATTTTCTTGTCTAAGTTTATAATTGTAATTATTTTAGATTGATTAAAGACTAGTTTCTAGTCATTTGGTTATTTTTTTAAGTAAAATTATTATCAACCGCCATTAATATAATAATATTCCACAACTATCACATAACGCCGTTTAGTCTCAAGCTAAGCAGAGCTTGTGTTATGAGTACTAGACAACTGATAAACATACTTGTATTTTTCTAAATACTAATTACTGCCAGACACAGAACAAATGATCGTACTCATCACACAAACATTTGTCCTGGATGAGAATCGGACCTACGACCTACGGTATAGCAGTCAGGGCCACTAACCACTAGACCAACAGGCCAGTCAAGTAGTATATACCTTAAATAGCTCTATCCCTGTAACAGTTCATTTTAGGTCATCAAATGGGAGCTCGTGGTAGAGCTTCAGGTACCTTCTTTAAGTTAGGCGCTAAACGATTAACTTTAAACTGAAGCTCTGCTAAGTTAGCGTTCTCCCAGACGATAAGCAGTCACGTGTAAAGTTTATATAAAGTGCAGTTAAAAGCTAACTTGGGGTTTCCAGCTAAGTGTCCTAACATCCTTCTCTGTCGGTTTAACTCCTTGTTAAAAGAAGTTAGTATTTGTTGAGAATTTTATTTAAGTAAGACAGAAATTGGAGGCCCCCATATGAGCCTCCTTTGACCATAATCGTAAACTACGAGTAATTAGATAGTAAGTAATTTAGTTTTAACGTTGTTACATTGGATAAATAAATGTAAATTGGGAATTGATTGGTGTTAGATCAAATATATTTTAATGTACATTGACAGGAGTAAAATTAAAATATGAAGAAATGATATTTCTTTTAAAGAAGCACCTTAATAAATAGAGTATGTTTGTTATTAAACTTAAGTAGGTGTTACTACTTTAGTTCAAAATACTTACTCAAAAAACGAACTCATTTTCCTATAAGATTATGTCAACCTATCCAGTTAGTATGATCTTCTCCTTCGTGGACTTTCGCGACCCCGTAAATAGAACTCAAAAATATATGTTACTACTTTTGCCCGCGGCTTCGTCAGCGTATGTACATAAAATATAGCCTATGCCACTCAGGAATAAAGCAGCTTTCTGTCGGTGAAAAAATTTTAGCAATCGGACCAGTAGTACTTTCAGAGATTACCTCCTACAAACCAAAAAAAAAAAAACTTTAGCTCTTTATTACATTAGTGCTGATAGAGACTTCTTGGATTAGTTACACCACTGCTTATAAACCCCTACTTTTTAATTAGTACAAAAAAAAATGGGGCTCTATCTGTACCCGTCGCTGATCATATTTTTATAGTCAAAAGTAGAAAAAACCGAAATCCTAACATTGACCACGAAAAGGTAAATTCATCATAGAATCAATCAAACATAACAATTGCTAGCAGAAAATACTGCGGGCAGTGTTTTCCATAACTGTCACTTATTCATTCATTAATCACGCCTGCACAATATTTCCATAAACTGAGTGACATTTTGGGACATAAACCAATGCTAATAACTTTGCTGTAATATTATTTATTGAGATTTTACTTATAAAATAACAAGGTCTTTTCTAATAAGCCCTTTAAGTATTTGTATTAATTAAAAAAATTTAGTGTAGGTCGGTATCTACGCATCAAATTGTAAAATAGTACACGTTGAAGAAAGCCGTATTTTCCCCACTAACTAAAACTAAGTTAATGAAAGTACCACCGAAAACAACCAAATACTCCCAACTTTACATCGACCGAAGTCTACAGCAGACAACAGAATCCAATCTAAGTTTATCAAATCAACAACAGTTGTTTAACTAATCCATTAGCTATATTAAAATCAACAAGCCACAAGAATAACAACTACTTATAACCCTTCACCGCAGATAGTTCAGAAGTGTGGTTCCATGTAACGAACAAAAACAGTTGTGCGTATATATAAACGCTTGCGTAAGCCAACATCAAACAAATGCCGATTGCGAATGCGCTTGCACTCAACATACAAGGGGACAGCCTTCTCAGTAGACAAAACTGAACAACCTTCCACAAAATTTTTTTCAGGAACCAAAAAAATATTGGCCTCGCCATACAAAATGTCCAATCAAGTTTATCATTTTGTATGGTGAGGCTGATTTTTATTTTCGTTTCCTGAAAAGAAATATTGTGGAAAGTTGTTCAGTTTCGTCTACTGAGCAAACCCTTAAACTTTGTGGAGGGCTGTCCCTTACACCTTTTATATATTAATACAAACACACGGCACATGCACTGGACCCGCGTGGTGGATTGCGGCCCATTCCCTCTCCTAGAGACGAAGCTTGAGTCCCAACATTGGGAAAACTAAAAGGGCTGGTGATGGTGATGATGACACACTGGTTATCGGAATCAGTATCATAGCGACTGAAGCGTGGGGGCCGTTCCTCATGCGTGAGGACGTCTCCTTCGCTAGCTTTACTGCTTCACAGAAGGAGGCGACCGCCTGCTATGCCTCCGTGCTCCGGACCATGGCCTGAACCAGGTCAGGACACGGCGCGGTGCTCTGCCCAAGCGGGGCACACCTCTACGCTCCAGTATCTCAGATGCAGTGCTGAAGCAATGATTATTTTATTATGTGTAGATATTAATGTTATTTAGGTTGTGTGTCATTAACATCTTAGTTGTAATTATATTCATTGTTACTAAAAGTATGAGTCCCATTGTTACTCGAAATAAAGAATATTATTTTAATGTTTAACGAGTAAATAACGGTTGTATTTAGATACTTCTTACTATACATAATCCCCCAGACGCCCACAGGAAAGTAGAAGTGCCCGCTCTTTGAAAACAAACGCTAATAAGATGCGTAGTATCATATTTAATTCAAAAGTAACCTGAGGGTATTATTATAATATTAATGGTAAGGGTTTTACCTTCCCAGAATCTTTCCTTAAAGATCTTGGAATTAAATGAAAACAATGTTTCAACCTTACTTCGTATGTTGTAAGTATAATTGGGGAAATGGCTCGCTATGAGTAACTTAAGGCTATGTTTCATTCGTGATTGTATTAAGATATGTTTTATTATGTATGTATGTAATTTGAATAAAATACCAATACATACATAACTAGCTTTTGCCCACGACTTCGCCTGCATACATAAAATATAGCCTATGACACTCAGGATGAAAGCAGCTTGCTATCGGTGAAATTTTTTTTGCAATCGGACTAGTACTTGTAAATTACCTCCATCATCATTACAGCCGAAAGACGTCCACTGTTGGACATAGGCCTCCCCTAAGTGTCGCCTTATCGACCGATCCTATACGCCTCGCATCGTACCTCAGCCTTCAAATGCATTCTGTAGAAATATTTTCACTATCACATTAAAATAAGAAACGAAAGTGACAATCAGATAAGTGATCGCAATATAATCCAAGAAAAATATTCCATTATTCTCTTTGTCAACCCTAAATAAAATTACAAAACAAAATACAAGAAAAGTCCTTTATATCCGTGAAATATTTTTATTACATTGTTATTTTTGTTCAATTCAATTTTATCCTTGTCGATGGATCACTATAGTTTGATCACAGAGTATGGTTACACAGAGCCGACCTCTACTGGAAATAAAATTGTTATTGGTACTGTGTTTATTTTTGCTCAATACTAGCTTATTATAGAGTTATGAGTATACATGTGGATGGGTGGAGAGGGAGAGGGAGGCCAAAGAAAAGATGGATGGATTGCGTGAAGAATGATATGAAAGAAAAGGAAGTTAGTGATAGCATGACGAGTGACAGGGTAGAATGGAAGAAAAAAACATATTGCGCCGACCCCAAATAAGATGGGACAAGGGCAGGAAGAAGAAGAAGACTAGCTACAACTAGTGGCTTCACTCGAGTGAAAGTAGAAAATATTATTGTCAATTAATGGTGGAATTTAGATTCACTTTTCTTGGACTGACCGACATTTGACTATTCAAAAGTGCCTGCAAATGGTCTATTTGAAATAAATGCTTTCACTTTGACTTTGGTGAAACCATAGTAGAGTCGTGGTTTTAGCCCGGGACCGTGGTTCCATCTTCCAGCTATAAGTAATAGATTAGAATAAACTTTACTGAATTTCAGGCACAGAGATCCTATTTCTTCTACTATCAAGTTCGAATTTTAGATTAAAGGATCTTAAGAAGAACGTATTTCATTTCTCACTCGTCGGTTTGAACACTTGTCAGCGCTCTATTTGTTTATATGTACCACGAAGAAGATATGTACTGACTGAACGAAGTAGTAGACACTATTGAGGCTCGTTCACGATTATGTCGCTGTGAGCGGGAGCTTAGCGCGGGGCTGTGAGCGGTAAGAACAAATGTATGTAAATGTTTGAAACATGCCACGAGACGCCGCTCATGGAGCCCGCTTACCGGTGTCACCCCGCTCGCCGCGCCACTTGCCGCTAAGACCAAACACGTGAACAGGCCGTTATAATCATCCTGATCGAATAAAAAGAAAAAACTAAACATTTTTTAAGCTATTGCATAGCTTCTATCGCGGGCCTTGAGCGTGGAGACCGAATCCAGAAATTCCGTAACGAAAATAACCTAACACCCCCCACTCATTTGTTTTGAGCGTGGTGACCGATAAGGAAACAAATGAGTGATGCTATGCAATTTATGCTTACATGCTTTACCGCGGCAGTCCCCGAGTGCCACACGTCTTTTTTTTAATAACTTTTACTGTCTCACAGTTGGGTAAAGACTTTTCCCAACTTCTTCCAGTCAAGAATATCTGGACTCGTTCGAAATTGCTCAAGAAAAGAATTTCTTGAGCCATTTCGAACCAGCCTTGCGTTAAGCATCTAGGTCGTGTCGCCACCTCTTCCCAGGTCGACCTCGTTGTCCAACGGTCATAGTGCATGCGGTTGATGTGACCGGCCCAATCCCATTTTAGCCTGGCAACCTTGTAAAGAAATAAAATCCTTTAGAACCCATTTTCTCTCTAAAAAAAAACAGACATTCGTGAAGACAGCACAAAGAGTAGAAACACGATTAATATTAAAGCGTCTGAAATCGATTGAGAGACACACAAAGGAATCAATCGACACCATTGTTGCTACAACCGTCCCCCGCGGCCTGGCGGATCATTGTGCACTACAATATGATGAATCAGCCCCTGATTTATAAAGGTAACCTGCTATGATTCCGGAATAAAGAAAACCCGGCTTTATTAATGTCAAGGTTCCAATATAACATTACATGGTGCCTGTATTCCCTGAGGCATTTGCAAAGACGTGTATTGTTCGTCCCCGTTTCACCGACTACTTGTGTACCTATGTAGTAGGGATGTAATAAAAGAATCTGAACCGGAACTGGTACAAAAACTGGAATCGGAACAGGAACCGAACCGATACTGGTACCGGAACAGAAATTGGAGGCGGAGTCAGAAGTATCAAATATGAAACACTAATAAAACTAAAAACTTTTATAAGTAAAATAAAGAGCTAACTCACATATTTCAATTAAGAAACAAAACACCAAGTGAAAGAGTAATCGATAGACGATGGGTAGGGAGGTCCCCCGTACAATTAAAAATTTATTTTACCTCCAAGTACTTTTTTCAAATAAACCATTTACAAGCACTTTTAAATTGTCAAGAACTCCGTAAATCAGGAAAATGATTCTAATTGCACATTTCAAAACGTAGTTAAACTCCATGGACACTTTTTTGTATCATGTTATAAAAAGGTAAAGTTTGTTTTTTTATCTTTTTGTTTGTGGTAATCTCTGAAAGTACTGGTCCGATTGGTAATATTTTTTCAGCTGCTTTATGCAGCAGGGTGCTGTTGGGGCTGCCTTGATACTGCAGGTATCGGACATGTTCGTTGGCGCGTGTGGATGATTTCCGCACTTTCTTCTTCTTCCTGCCCTTATACCATATTACTTGGGGTCGACGCAACACGCACTATAATATTGCCGCACTATAATGCGAAGTCTGCCTCGTTGCTAAGCAGATCTAGGGTCAGCTCCAATAGTATTCTTCGAGCCTTGGCCGACAAGCATGATGCACCAGTGATTAATTGGTTGCAATTGCTGGTGCGGCAGTAAATTAAAGTTTTTTGTGTTTTTTAAGTGTTACTAACCCTTTGGTTGATAAGTTGTTACTAACCATTGGACCAATGTAGTCTTTTTAAATAAATATTATTATTATTTATGCCTGGGTTATCAATAGTTACAAATTATCTCGGTTACATATTTCATTTGTTTTCCAACCAGGCTTGATCCTTGGTTTATTTAGTGGACCCGTAGACCGATATCGCCTTCAATACAAAACGAACATCAATCATCTAGATATCTTGAAAATCCAGTAAAGGTAAAGCAAATTGGTTAGCACCCATTTTGATGGGCTCAAAGACCTTAAAATGAGTCTTAGAGAGATTTGGTCCTGTCAATACAGTAGGCAATTATTCAGTTGTACTCACAATAGTCAAATAAGATCTCTCACAAATGCCTATTTTGAAGAGATTTCAATTTGACTTTGGCGTTTGAAATTGGTTTTACAAGAGCTATTTAAATTTTAGACCTTTTTTTATGGGAAAAATCATCTTATGACAACCCCCGCTCTTGGGTGGAGCGGGAGATAGTGTCAGACTCTTACTGACTAAAAAACCCATCTCGTTCCTTCAAGCCTTCATACCGGGGCTCGAGCGCCCTTTCGGATAACCCTCAGGCCCCAGTAGGCTTCGACCCGGCTGGGCCCCTGCTGTTGCTGACAATTCCTTGAGGCGCGCCGTCGACGACTTGGGCTTGGTCCGGACTGTTACCGGATGGCCGGACAGCGAGCTACCCATTGCTCACTGTCCGCACCCATTGCTCACTGTCCGCAAAATTTTTGACCTGTATATTGTACAATATAATCTCGTAATTGAACGCAGCGAAGATAATAAATTTATCATTTCCTATTGATATTAATCGTTTGGACAGAATTTGGATTGAATAGTAGATAACCGTTGTTATCTACTATTCAATCAATCAATACAAATTTATAGTGAGTTTACATATAAGAACTATGACGTAGGAGTGACTCTGATTTTTTTGTACTAATGTGATTCGTTATTGTTATGAACATTATGAAAATAGAGGAGCTCGTTTGGATCAACTGTGAATTGGAGCAACCGCGAATTGAATCAACTGCGAATTGGGCTAGCCGCGAATTGGACCAACTGCAGCTTTTTTTTTCAACTATCACACAACGGCTTCTAGTCTCAAGCTAAGCAGAGCTTTGTTTTATGAGTACTAGACAACTGATAAACATACTTACATATTTCTAAATACATACATAATATGTAAAGATAAATAACATACTCCTCCAGCATATCAGTCAGGGCCACTAACCACTAGACCAACAGGCCAGTCAATAGTTGGACATTGGACCAATCGCGCCTAAAGTGTGAATCAATAATCATAGCAGATCGATCTTTGTGTACACCACAATCGCGGCGGTGAGAGTCTTTTTGACCTGAGTTCTGGTTCAGAGCATAGTACGCAGCCAGAGGGTATGTGATAGCCCCAAGTGTGAGAAAAAGTACAGTTACCGCGACAGGAGGCGATCCGGGCGCCGCGCCGCAGGAGTTGCTTAACGAACCACGGCTACAACGAGCAATGGGTAGCTCGCTGTCCGCCCGACCAGTACGGCCCGAACCGCATTCGTCGACTGCGTGAGTCTATGCGCGTCTCAAACTGTTGTTAGCATATAGGAGAGACAGACAGGACAGATTCAAACAGATATCGGCTAGGGCCATGGAGGAAATTCAGAAAAAAAAAAGTGGCCGTAGACTGCAAATGGCAACTAAAGAAACATAAGTAGGTTAATAAAGTCTGACACACTCCCTCGCTCCACCCTAGAGCGGGAGAAATCAGTGGATGATTTCCCACCTACGAAAAATGAATGATTCTTCTTAACGAGACTCAAAAAGAGTGGTATTTTTTTTATTATTGATAGGCTCGTGTTTGACCACTATCTCACCTGATGGTAAGTGATGATGTGGCTGACGATGGAGCACGCTTGCCTAGAAGTAACTTATTCACTCTTGACTTAAAGACCCCTAGGTTGTAACTATCAGGAAACAAAGACTCCGGCAGGGAATTCCACTTCTTAGCTGTACGCATAATGAATGTGTTTCCAAAACGTTTTGTATGAATGGGTGGGATATCCACAATGTACCGATGGCGCAACGTCGTACGTCGTATTTAAGGCTTATAGTCCCTTGAACCATCTGGCCAAAATTATGTGGACGCACTTCTCGGCAGTAAGTACTCAAATCTGTGCATTTATTTGCAGCCAACAGCGCCCGGAAAGCGCGCGGCTGACCTTTAAATCCATTTTCTTTGCGAAATATTGATTGATTTATTGATTTACATATGCTATGTTCACTTTGGAGGATATTTAACCACCAATATTTATGTGTAAAAATGTTTCTAAAGATCCAAGCCGTTTCGAAGGAGTAGGGAAAAGTTGTGAAATTGCTAAATTTTTTTTTTTCATGAATCTATAATAGTTTTTTTTTTTCAAACCTATTAACCTGGCCGTTAACGAGGAGTAGGCTTCAGAAAGTCACTGTTTTATGACACTTTTCGGGCGCTTGGACCTTAAGAGGTTTAATACGAAACTTTTGAAAGTCACGTGTACTGATAATCTCATCCCTTTCATCCCTACATAATTTATAATCGCTTAACATTCCATAATCCTTTTGTCACACCACATTTGTACCCGGAAGCCTCTGTTCATTGTTCAGTCTTAAGCCGAGTTCTCACTAGTGAAGCACACTTCTTATGTTCTTGCTCTGTGCGTTCCAGGACCATGGGTTTTCCTTTCTACCCACGGCCCCCGTAAGCAGTAGGATCGAAAAAAAAATATAAATATCTGTGCATTTTTCACTGAATAATACACGTAGCTACCAATGGCGATACTAAAAGTCAGTCACTTTGGGGAGCAAAAGACAAGCTAACGTTACTCTGTATTAAGATTATTCAAATCCAAATCCTTCATTTATTAAACACAATATGAATAAAAATAAAAAGGTTGACTGGGAGAGAAAGCCTTGTTGCTTTTTGCTTTTCGCCTATGTACCACTACTGTACATGAAGTTTAAATAAATACAAGCCTTGTAAGTACTTATCAAAAGATTGGTAATTAAATTATCTTTTAGTTTATGAAAGTTTCATAAAAAATCATCTAATGACAGGCCTGTTGGTCTAGCGGTTAGTGACCCTGACTGCTATGCCGGAGGTCGTGGGTTCGATTCCCACCTAGGAAAAATGTTTGTGTGATGAGCACGATCATTTGTTCTGTGTCTGGGTGTCATTTATCTATAATATGTATGTATTTAGAAATATATACATAAGTATGTTTATCAGTTGTCTAGTACCCATAACACAAGCTCTGCTTAGCTTGGGACCAGACGGCGCTGTGTGATAGTTGTGGAATATTGTGGAATATTATTAATGGTTTTTACCTGATCTTCGCTTTTTTTTCTGTGTTAGATATAAGTTTGAAAATAAATTACACCAAGTTCTATGAAAAAAAAAATGCAAATATTGGTATATCAAATTATTGGGCAAATAGTCTAGCTTAAAACATGTTTTTATCTAAACATACGGACTAGCCATTTAGACGTGATGTTGGATTTAAAATCATAAAAAACATGTCACCATAATATTGCATTGTCACGCACTTTACACTTAAATAAAAAATATCAGCTTAATTGGTTATCCGAAAAGGCCAGAGTTATCCGAAAGGGCGCTCGAGCCCCGGTATGAAGGCTAGAAGGAACGGGGTGGGTCTTTTAGTCAGTAAAAGTCTGACACTATCTCCCGCTCCGTCAATGCTTGTAGCTCAATTGGTTGAAATTGAGTTACAAAATTTGAGCCGAACATACATAGTTACATACATACATTGCAAGGTAATAAAAAGCTTATAGTAATCATATGTCTGCCCCTTAAAGATGTGTAGGTATTTCATAAGTTCTTCAGATAAATCACAAGAAAATGATCAAAAAAAGTCATATACACAATGATCCGCCAAGAACTAAGTGCGAAAACCAGACCACAAAAATTCATATAGTTACAAAACAATTCATTCTAAGAGACTCATAACTCATCCATATGACTTTAATAGCCACTTAGAAAAATGTACTTAATATTATGTTTCACAAAAACAGTATATCAATGTGCGAATGGGCTCACAGTAACCCCTCTCGAGTGAACACACAGCTTTAAGGGATAACAAGTATGATACAAAAGGTAACAGGGATGACATTATGATAAATAGTACCTGTTTATTCATAACATAACATGTCCTTTAATGGACAGGCATGTTACGGCATGTCAAACACGCTTGCTATGCCTTAGTGGACATGTTTAGACTTGTTCGCGATTAGCATTTCGTCCGTTGCTGGCTGTGAAATTTATGATCTAGACATCATAAATTTCACAGCCAGCAACGGACGGGTGTTAAATTTGTTGAGTGAAAATTGTAGGTAAATGACTGTTTTTGGCCAATCTTTTTTTTTTTGTGATTACACAATAAAATTGCTGATTAAGTGTTTTCCAGAATGTACATTGCATATTTAAATTAATCAATATTTCACAAAGAATATGGATTTAAAGGTCAGTGGCGGCTCTATCAGGGCGCAGCTGGCCGGAATTAAATGCACACATACTCGTACTGCCGCCTAAGCGAAATTGTTTCCATTTAACTCCGGCCAGATGTTCAAGGGACTATTATTATACACCTTAACCACAAAATAGATAGGTACAGAAGACAAGCTCATGTGTACTTCATTTTTTATACCTACGCTCGGTGGACGCACGCTAATGAGCGTTTGAGCCGGAATTGTTCGAGGAGTGGTCCGAGGCACTCCGAGATATCGTGTCCGTGAGCGGTGTCTATGTGTGCGTTCCTCGAGCGCGCTTTGTATGTAGATTGACTTCTGTACCTATATATTTTGTGCCTTAACAGTCACCATAATGTATAATGTGTAATCCTTCTGGACCCTTGTCTTGTCTCTAGGGCAAGAATATGCGCTCTCAGAGGTAATGATTAATTATTACATCTCTGATACAGCTTATTACACCTTATTCACATATTAATAAGGCACAAATCAGCTTGCTTTTGTATTACTTATATTTAATGTACTCTGGATATAATTGTTGGTTCCTTTAAAATAAAGGAGAATAAAATAAACTCGTTTTTGCAAATGACTTCACCTGCGTTAATTTAAATATTATCCCAAGGATACATACTGCCAAGATATATAGATTACCTTATGTGTTATTACAGGATAATTACAGTCTACCCGTATGCTAATTTTCATCCCAATCTGTCTAGTAGTTTAAACATGAAGGGGTAACAAACATATTATACTCACACACACATACATACATATACAAACTTTGAATTTATAATATTAGCGCTAGTTAGTGATAATTTAAATATTATACATCTATGTATACCTACATATAAATAAAATTGGAGTATCGGTTTGTAATATTGAAATAACTGCTTTTTACTACATTCATATGAATATATATACGGTACAAATACCAAAATAACGTTTTTTACAATTTTTGTCTGTCTGTCTGTCTGTTTGTCCAGGCTAATCTTTTTGATTTTGACTGGACTATTTTTGGCAGGTAGCTGATGTAGTAAGGAGTAACTTTGCTGTGCCCGACAGGGTCCATATTGGTCTTATCTATATTTTTGTACCATCTATATTATGTACACATGGAATGCAATAAAGTATTGAGTATTGAAAAAACATAGGCTAATTTTATTTAAGAAAAAATAAATTCAAAATCTTGTAGTCCACGCGAACGAAGTCGCGGGCACAGCTAGTAATATTTATTTAGGCACAAATTCTATAAAATAATAGGTATACTCATTCGTGAAGGTTTTAATAAAGTTTTCCGAATCAGTATATTATTTTATGGAATTTCCGTCTCAAAAGGAAACCGGTTCTAGAACGCCTGGGGCAACTGAAAGACACAGGTGTGGTTTTAATCAGTAAAGTCTGACACGCCCTCCCGCTCCACCCTAGAGTAGGAAAAGTGATTGAATGACATCTCATTAAAAAAAAAACCGTATATTTAATCAATTCATGAAATAAATGTATCATGAAATTACATTATTGGAATAAATGTTTGATTTCTTTGAAAAATAAGGAAAAGCAAAAATATGCCAATTTAATTTTTTTACTAGCTTTTAAAAAAACAAACATTACCTCTTTATTATAATAATGTAGACGAAAATAAATCCTAACCGACCTTAATAAACCCATATTCCTTCAATGTTTTAATAAAGGTAAAAAAAATGTTTCAGAATTTACGCGAGAATCTAAAATATCAAGAAACGGTAATCCTAACTAATATTATAAATGTGAAAGTGTGGATGTTTGGATGTTTGTTACTTAATCACGCAAAAACAGCTGAACGGATTTGGATGAAATTTGACATGCAAATAGCCTTTGACATGGAAAAGAACATAGACTACCTTTTATCCCGATTCCTTAAGCACCTAATGCCACGCGGGCTAAGCCGCGGGCAAAAGCTAGTAAAAAAATAAAAAATAAATAGGCACATAAAATATGTTCACCTCAACGAAACTCATAAACTTTACGTGAGGCTGAAAATTTAATCTAAAACCGTTTATATCAGGTTGTCAAACAAGTCGGGACTTGTCTGACGGATAATAACGGGCCTGGACTTAAAATTAATTATTCACTGGCTAAAACCAACTTTATACCGGGTCTCCAGTTGCTGAACAAGGGTCTGGCTTCACGCTGGCGACCTTGAAAACTAGGATGTTCTCATTTATTCGTACCTAACAAGCTTATTAACGAGTATGGGGTTGAAAACCTCTATTGAAGAGATTGAGAGCAAATTAAATCAAATCCAAAACATTTATTTCAAATAGACCATTTGCAGGCACTTTTGAATAGTCAAATGTTGGTCAGTCCAAGAAAAGTGAAGCTAAATTGCACTTTACAAAGCGTAGATCTCTATGGAGAAGAATGTACAAGAAACTCCATGGACACTCATTCATTTCATCACCACTGCTCTCAAACGGTGAAAGAAAACATCGTGAGGAAACCGGCATGTTCTATAACCAAAATTTTGAAGACGTGGCATTCACCAAACTGCACTGCGCCCGCGTGATGGATTACGGTCCATTCCCTCTCCTAGAGAGGAGGTCGAGTCCCAACAGTGGAAAAATTAAAAAGGCTGATGGTTGGCTATCCAATTTTGTTTTTGTATAAATGTTTTCATCATCATCGTCATTTCAGCCGAAAGACGTCCACTGCTGGACATATACCTCCACCAAGTGTCGCCACACTGAACGGTACTGTGCATCTCGTATCCATCGGATTCCCGCAACCCTTACGGCACGTCTTCCGGTACGTGATCACCATTCCAGAACCATTCGGCTTAGCGGCCATCTGTTCTGCGAGCAATGTGCCCTGCCCATTGCCACTTAAGTTTGGCGATTCTTCGTGCTATGTCGGTAACCTTGGTTCTTCAGTGGATATCCTCATTCCTGATTCGATCACAAAGAAGCTCCGAGCATAACCCCTTCCAAAACAAATGTTTTACTAAACAAAAAAGAAATATTTTGAGTGATAGAAATCTTTATTAGGACCTGTAATTTTTTTTGTAAAAGATGATTTCCGTCAAGTGACTGCCATCAGTTTCGATACTCATTTATGTCCGTTTTACCTATGTTATATAGTATGTATCGGTATTTTGTTTAACAAAATAGTTCACTAATAACCGATAGAGGTAGGTAGGTACTTCAATTTCTAATATGGTTACTGGAAATCATATTCATAAAAAAAAATCTGACTAAAAGGCTCTTTAAAATGGCGCACATAAAATTTACAAATTTCGCTTTTAACATACCTACGTTATTCTACTTTATGAGCATTTAAATCGCGAGTTGTATCGGGTATCGTATTTAATCCTGTAGGGACAAATCATTTTCTATAACGTACGAATTGTGCTGAAAATGTTTCAACTTTTCCCTTTAAGGTTATCTAAATTTATTCCAAAGCCATCTAGGGATATATAAAAATATTTTATTATTTTTCAAATTGCGTGTTTCTAGTATTTCAAACAGAATATTTCGCTTTGCAAAAATGACTCGAATGGCCAGAATATTGGAAAATACTTACGTAAGTACCATTTGTTCGCTTATTTATATGTGTTTACCCATTTACTTACTGTAGAAAGCTTTATCTACTCTCATATCATAAAGTTTACATTATGGAATCAAAAGTTACATCGTATTGTATATACTTATGAATAAACTTATATTTGAATAATATCAATAATAATATCGATAATAATATCAGACAACGTCGTCTAGTCCCAAGCTAAGCAGAGCTTGTGTTAAGAGTACTAGACAACTGATAAACATACTTATATATATTTCTAAATACATATATAGTTAAATTACACCCAGAAACAGAACAAATGATCATGCTCATCACACAAACACTTGTCCTGGGTCGGAAACGAACCCACGACCTCCGGCATAGCAGTCAGGGCTGCTAACCACTAGACCAACAGGCCACTCAAATATAGTATTGACAGACTTTATCCATAGACAATTCTAATAAAATTAAAAAGTTATTTACAATACATTTACTTGAAAACCCGCTCCTCCGCTCCGCTTTTAGACTTTACTGTTTTCTGCACAAGTCCGGAAAAGTGCATGGTCTCGCCCCGCCACAATTTATTATATTTATTATAGGCTGGGTACCAGAGAGTTCCCAGCTAACCCCCGCTTATTTGTTTCTTCGTAAGTGTACGGATTGAAAAACGTGGCTTCGGCTAGAGATTCCATGTGTATGGAATGTCCACTTCTATCAAAAAGTATTATTTTAACATACCTTAATAAACTGTCTACCGTTATATTCAATAAATACCTAACCTTGTATCTACCTATGTTTAAAAAATCGATGATCAAAGTAATTAAACTACGATTTTTAGTTATTTAAATTGAAAAGTACGTAGGTAACAACAACAATATTGTATCTTATGTGTAAAAAACTCGTGTTTCAGTGTTTATCGAACTCCTACGAAATAGTTTGACAGATTATTATTAATTCTTTTGTGTTTATTACCTCGCACTTGACATTAACATAAACTACCAACCCGCACTGGGCCTGCGTAATAGATTACGGCACTTTCCTTCTCCTAGAGAGGAGGCCTCAGCAGTGACGACATTACATTAAGTCATTTCGACCTATTCGGTTGCAAACCGAGTTCGATCACCGATTTAGTCCACACGGATTTTCGGTTAGCTGTTTACTACCACAGCCTATATTCGGTCACCCACTTGTGAAAGCAGGATATGTTGAAACACGCCATTTATGGTTCACGTTGCTTTCAACATGAGTGTACAAAGTTCGTTTAATGCTTTCGCCGAATTCGATAAACCGACAACTTGAAACGATTACGTCGACGTATTCGATGATTGACGTAATATAAACAGCCCTATTTGATGAATCAATTCGATTAAATCGAATGCGGTTGCCGCATTTGGTGAATTACATAATGTAAACGCGCTATTAAAAGGCTGATTAACCTAAGCTATTGTACTTTCATGAACTACTATTAATTTTAATAGTGTTCAATTATACTTTACTTGCATGAAAGTTTTAAACCACCTTTTAAACACTAAGGAGAGTAGTTTTCAAAGTATCGTAGGTAGTTATTGGTGGTTTTCCCAGTACGAAACTAACTTTTGTCAGCGGTTTCGTTCACGTATAAGTGAATTTATGTCAAGTATGAAAGTATAATGTCTATTTTTAATTATATCAGCTTTTTTTTATGATGGGTAAAATCATCCAATGACAACCCCCACTCTTGGACGGAGCGGGAGATAGTGTCAAACTCTTACTGCCCCGTTCCTTCTAGCCTACATACCGGGGCTTGAGTTCCCTTTCGGATAACCTTGGCCCCAGTCGGCTTCGACCCCGCTGGGCCCCTGCTGTTGCTGACTACTCCTTGAAGCGCGCGGGAACAGTGCGCGCCGTCGACGACTTGGGCTTGGCCCGGACAGCTACCGGACGGCCGGACAGCGAGCTATTGTCCGCAAACCCGCGCCTACGGTGACCAGAAATCAGGTAATTATATCAGCTCTATGATACACTGTTTTTTTTTTTAAGTTGAATTATCATTAAATGGGTTCTCTCGCTCGCGCGATCTAGGGCGAAGCGTGTATGTTCTATTTGATTTTTCTTTTTTTCCATTCCACACCTAATTTCATTCCAAAACCCCGGAGTTCCCTTTCGGACTGCTCATGGCCCCAGTAGGCCCTGCTGGGCTCCTACGGTTTTGCTGACATCTTTTTGGAGAGTGTAGCCAGCTAACCTAGAAAAGGACGTAAGATACTTTTCATCGAGGGAGGATGATCTCTTGGGATAATTTTCTATTTTCTTGCAGGCTAAGCAACTAATAGAAGCTAGTAAAGTATATTTCAATATTAAATTTCACATTTAATTTATCATGCCAATTAATAAAAGTTAAAGGATTCTGGATTGAATGTCTGTTAAAATACGATAGAAAATCAAAAGCATGTTCATAAAAGTTCATATGTTTTCCAATTATGCCGTAAAATGGCTTTCGACGGTAAGCTATGAAGACGCGCAATATCTCAAAGACATTGTGTCTCCGCCTCATCTAATGAATCGTTTTAGCAACTCCAGTGTCTGACACAAGTGTCGCTTGTGTCTACACCGAGAAGCAATCAGTTTCTCAAGTGTTGACTGTACGGACACTCGCTAGAGCTCTATTCTGGTTGAACGCTACTTTAGGTGCTTGAAGATCTAACTACATATGTTTCGGTTATTTATTTATCTTTATCTAAATATATATAGGACTAGTTTCTGCAAGCGACTTCGTCTGAGTGAGTGTCGGTAATTAGTTCAACACACGTAAAACGTAGCGAGCCTACTGGGGCCAGGGTTATCCGAAAGGGAACTCGAGCCCCGATATGAAGACTTGAAGGAACGGGGTGGGTTTTTTAGTCAGTAAGAGTCTGACACTATATCCCGCTCCACCCAATAGCGGGGTTTTTTTTTGGTGAGGAAAACCAAACAATGACATGTTTGATTTTCCTCACCAAAAAAATTTTAATAGTGTCTTTAATTACGGCAAATGAGAGATTAACCGTGTATAAGTAACAGACAAAATTACATTAATCTTTATAATATGGACATTGGTTTATTTGTATAGTATTAGTAGTAGGGATGGGCCGAAATTCCTTTCACATTCGGTTTAGCCGAATTTTGGTGGCTTGAACCGAACTTCGATATTCGGCCGACTTTCTGTTTAAATGCCGAACATTCGATCATTTAAAAAAACGGAAACTAAACTTGTTAAATTAATAATCAAATCAGTCATTTAATAATCTTTATACATATACAACAGCCTGAAATCAGCTATCGGGTAGTTGCCCTGACCAAATGAAACACCTGTCTGGCCAGAAACAGTCTCTTATGAATGGAAGTATGTGGAACTTCTGTCGAAAAGAGATGTTTTTTTTTTCGTGGGTAAAAATCATCCAAATGAACTCTTGGGTGGAGCGGGAGATAGTATCAGACTCTTACTGACTAAAAAAGTCACCCCGTTCCTTCGTGCCTTCCATACCGGTGCTGAGCTACCTTTCGAAGCTAACCCTGGCCACAGTAGGCTCCGACCTAGCCGGGTCCCTGCTGTTACTGAAAACTGTCCGTCGACCAGACGGATGTTTCGTCTGGTCCAGGTAACTGATTTCGGGTGTATATGTCTTAATTACTTGGAGAACTCTTTCTTTCTTTATTACTTAAAACAATAATTTATTATTTTAGCTAGATTTCTGTTTGATGTTAAGACATTTGAAAAGCAATATATTCCGGATCACCACGAAAAATTATCATAACTCCTAGGAGGACAGTTATTAGTGTAGTATAATATTCATCTTGATTACTCCTAATTACAACTTCCATACCCCAGGGCAGTTGTTTTTCTATCCGTGGGTGGCATAAAAGTGAGCCTAATTGATTTGTATGGCGTGGGCAGAAGCAACCATTTATTCTCTGATGATATATTTCATACTAGCATCATTAATCTTAGCTATTCCGGGACTCGGGAGCGGACGTGGGTGAAGGGCCCCACACCCACGGCCTCGCATCCGAAGGGGCCTCGCGTAAGCCCTCAAAAGTCAAAAGTCAAAAATATTTTTATTTCACATAGGCCTACATGGGCACTTATAAAACGTCAGAAGTTAGTGCACGGTTCCAAATTGGTCGTTTCCTATGGAGAAGAACCGGCAAGAAACTCCATGGTTACTCTTTTAAAAAAGTGGTTGTTTTACAAAATTGATAAATGTTATGTAAGAACAGTGTAGACCAGTCAAATATTGTACACAAAAGCACAATCAAAATTTTCTCAGTAAAAAACAAAGTAAGTCGTAATAGGAAGTAGTCTAAGAGTTCGTGGAGTATACAGTGTTCTCACATTTACAATACAAAAAGAGGCTGTATATATTAAAAAAAAAAAAACAGGAATAATATAATAATTACAACTATCAATAAAATATTAACAAAATAAATTACTAACAAATTTATGACAGTTGAAATAAAAATAAAAATATTGCAAAAGCAATGTGTCAGAGAAAAAAAAAATGTATATATAATTATTAAAACAAAGGTGGAGCAGTTAATAGACAAAATATTGATGATTTACCAGGGGGCCACATGTGCAGAGGTAGTCATTGCCAAACAAGCGTGTCCTCGACATAGTCTTTAACCTTGTAATATGCTTTTTCGGTTAGGACACGCTTGATATGACTTCGCTTGAACACTCTTCAAAAACGGCTTTTTTATAATTGATAGGTTCGCCTTTGACCACTATTTCACCTGATGATAGGTAAGTGACGATGTGGTCGAACATTGAGTTGTGACAGTCGATGTCTTGTTTTCGAATTTAAGGCGTACAGTCCCTTGAACCGTCTGACCGAAATTATGTAAACGCAACTCTCGCACTCCCCTAGGCGGCAGTACGCAAACCTGTGCATTTATTTGCGGCCAGCAGCGCCCGGAAAGCGCTCTAAATCCATTTTCTCTGCGAGATATTGATTGATTTACACGCAATGTTCACTTTGAAGAATATTTAACCACCATTTTTTATGTGTAGAAATGTTTCTAAAGGTCCAAGCCGTTTCGAAGGAGTCGGGAAAAGTTGCGAAATTGCTAAATATTTTTTTTTTGACAAAAGTATTAATCGCACGAAAAAATCAAATGTTGATATTATTGTTCATGAATCTATAATATACATATTTTTTTTCAAACCAATTGACGTAGCCGTTACGGAGGAGTAGGCCTCAGAAAATCACTGTTTTATGGCACTTTTCGGGCGCTTGGCCCTTAAGAAAGAAAAAGGCCTCGCTTATGTTTCCTCATAGCATAGCATAGTCAGTTTTATAATTTTCCTACTATTGGGATTCAGACCTCCTTTCTGTGGAGGAATGGGCCGTAGTCCACCACGCGAGCCCAGTGCGGGTCGGTGGATGTCACATGTCTTCGAATTTTTTGTTCTAGGACATGCCGGTTTCTTCACGATGTTTTCCTTCACCGTTTTTAGAGTAGTGGTGATGAACTAAATTACACAAAGTAATGCCTGGCTGGGTTTGAACCAGCGATCTACAACTCGAAAGTCCGAGCCGTTACCTCTCGGCCACCACTGCCATCACAGCCTATGAAACTCAGGAAAGCAGCTTCGCCCACGTCTACATTAGTCCACGCTACGCCTCTGCTTGGAAGTGAGCCTATATTCGAGGGATGATGTCATTGTCTATACCTACTTTGGTCTTATAAGCATTTCTTTTGTTTTTGAGAGTTGTAAAGGAAAACTTGACGCTGGACATGGCTTTAAACATACGCACATTTATGTACGTATATATGTATGCAAAGCAGCATAGTGCTGATGGTAGATATAACTAAAATCAAAGGCGCTGATAAATTAATTCATACAGGACTTACATCTTGAAGTAATAACACCAGCTTGAAGAATGTAAAGTTTCTTCTGTAATTAAGTAGTAGTAGTAACACTATTAATATCTTTAAACGCTATCATCATGGCCTTAGACATAACCGCTTAAGTATTATTTATTTTTTTATTAAACAAGTGCTTGACTGCGATCCCACCATGGCAGGCAATGATGCAATCATTGATGATGAAGCACACTAAGTTAATTAAGAGCCTATTCACTCTAGCCTTGAAGACACTTAAATTATGATAGTAATTTAAGTGTATTTCGAATTAAGTTGGTCAACATAACTGACTTAACACTAGTTAGTACTTATAACGACCAGGAACAATAAAGATTTTTTTTTATGGTACATCAATCAAATTGTAAATCAAGAGATCAATCATACCAATAACGAATTCCATGACGCAATTGGTTCATTATCATAAGCCACTTTGCACAATAAACTTGCCAAGAATGAAAAAAGAAAACGAAAAATCAATCAATTTCTCTGTTCAAAGCTCCGCTCTGTGAATATTAAATGACTTGTCTGCTTGGCTGAGCGAACTCGCATACTCTTAAGCCACGAACAGACATCGCGAGGCGTGCGCGGCGAATGGTTCGTCAGGCTTGCCTCAACCTGAGGCATACGACGGTAAATTTATGCGTGCGTTACGAACGATACATGTTTCAAGCTGAGCACGCAAACCACCACGCACAGTGTTCGTCAGTAGAAAACGCAAACCACACCTGATCGTCCACACGGAGCGCACGGCTCGTACTGAGACGTCGTTCGCAACGATCGTACGACGCGAATCCTCACTGTGAGCACACTCGTCGAGACGAACCATTCGCAACGTACGCCTCGCGATGTCTGTAACCGGCTTTACAACGAATCATAATAATCCTACAACATTTACAGATTATGTACCTTACACAATCATATATTATTCAGTTCTACTTTACATAGAACATGTATCCATTGTTTGAGCGTCACGTTTTCAGTGTACCGAGTGTATTGGTATGTATTCCCTTGATGGACACAATATTGTTGGATTTTGAGATGGAAATTCACAGACAGCTCCCTATTTCACGTATACAGAGAATTGAATAGCATTCAATACATTGCAACAGGCTACATCAAACCGGTTTGAGTATATTCGGTATAATACCAGTTTTGGAAAGATCTGGCAGAATATTGACCGTTTTTAGAAAGAATATTGTAAATTGTGGCTTGTTTTTCATTCATTGGAAAGAGAAAGTGAGGAATCGTGGCCGTTGGAAAGAATAGAAGCTCCTTTCCTGTGTCCAGCTGTGAGACAATACAGGTTAGCTATAATAATAAATAGTGCGTAACTAGTGCGCTACTCCATTAATGATTGCTTGCCATCAGGTGGGATCGCAGTCAAGCACTTGTTTATATCCATAAAAATATCATACCTACAACTACTGATCTATTAAATTAGTTGCTATCAATATATTGTCCAAAAAACTTTTTAATTAGGAAAATCCCTATTTGTAGAATAGAAGCTCAAACTATCGCTTACGATATATACTTCCTGTAAAGGCTTGATATATCACAATGATACAAAAGTACATGAATAAGATTAAAATTAACATCATTGTTATCAATATCACGAGCAACACGTAACAACGTCTTTGCTGGCCCTGGAATTAATATAGGTACACAGTAATTCAAAATATTCAGTTCACTTACCATCATACACCACTCCTCTCACCAGCTCGTCAGCTTCAAACACGGGATGGCTAAGCGTCAAGTTAACGTCACTATCCTCGTCACTGAGCGTGACAATGTCATCACTGTCACTCGGAATCCTCGCGAAGGCACAAGCATCACTGAAATCCACCGTTCTTTCACTCACTACCTCACTCACAGTCGTAACCTCTACCACTTCCTCACTAGTCGTTGTTTCATCGTAAACCTCTGGTATTTCTAGTACTTTGTCATCTGTTGAAACTTCTTTTTCGTCAAGTTCAGGTGGCCCTGGGGATCTCCCCGGTGCAGGGTCACCGTTCGGCAAACTCAATGTCGAACTATAAGGCAACGAAGCTAAGATGACTATCGTCATCAGAAAATTTATTGAGATCCTGTTCATTTTGAATTTGGTCGGCTTTTTCATATTGCTCTTCACCGTCTGACATTGCATCGGTTTTCGGTATTTTGACATCAGAAGGTTACTTGATGACATTTTTATTTGTAATTGTTTCGGCAACTCGGGTTTTGTAGGTCTGTGTTTGGTTTTGCCTCGTTCATGTTTTCTTTTGTGGATTATCTGTAAAAGAAAATAAAGCATATTTACTCATATCAAAGAAAAGATAACAAGAGCTTATTTCAGATATCCATTGTGTCACCCATCAAAATAACTTACAAAATTCGATGACAATAATTCTCTCTTAATCCAATTTAGCAATTTTACATTTTAGGAGCATATGTTTCAGACGGACTCGGGCCCATTGTCCAAAATCTTTTTATGATGGATTTCATTCAGTTATTGATGATTGCTTATAAAATTTTATTTTGGAATGTTCGATGCCATTTTTAGGGTTCCGTAGCCAAATGGCAAAAAACGGAACCCTTATAGATTCGTCATGTCTGTCTGTCTGTCTGTCTGTCTGTCTGTCTGTCTGTCTGTCTGTCTGTCTGTCTGTCTGTCTGTCTGTCTGTCTGTCTGTCTGTCTGTCCGTCCGTATGTCACAGCCATTTTTTTCCGAAACTATAAGAGCTATACAGTTGAAACTTTGTAAGTAGATGTATTCTGTGAACCGCATTAAGATTTTTATACAAAAATAGAAAAAAAGCAATAAATTTTGGGGGTCCCCATACTTAGAACTGAAACTCAAAAACTTTTTTTTCATCAAACCCATGCGTGTGGCGTATCTATGGATAGGTCTTCAAAAATGATACTGAGGTTTGTAATATCATTTTTTTCTAAACTGAATAGTTTGCGCGAGAGACACTTCCAAAGTGGTAAAATGTGTGTCCCCCCCCCTCTAACTTCTAAAATAAGAGAGTGATAAAACTAAAAAAAATATATGATGTAGATTACTATAAAAACTACTAGCGAAAATTGGTTTGAACGAAATCTAGTAAGTAGTTTTTTTTTAATGCGTCATAAATCGAAAAAAATACACTATTATTAAAACATCGATCAAAGTTACAACATATTACAAGAACTTTTATATTATGTTACTTCCTGCTACGGAACCCTTCATGGGCGAGTCCGACTCGCACTTGGCCGGTTTTTTTAGATATGAATTTTATTGTTGGCCTCTATTGTTAACATTTCAAAACTTCAAAGGGATACATTTGACAGACGCCACTCACGACTCACTGACAGCTAAATTGATTAGGTTAGATTACTTGCTCTACTTACAACAATATACCTCCCTAAACCTTGATCTGACGTTACCCATTAATAATTCAGTTCAGCTTCTACTTTAATCTTCATATTTTCGAATAACAATAGCTTTAATCAATATTGTTTCCACAAACATGTTTTTAAGGGAAGTCTCCCAAAAAATATTTTCGCAAAATAAAGAGACTAATAGATTACTCTTGGCATGCTTTGTGCCAAGCCGGAGTCGCCCTAGAAACCTATTTATCAGGTATAATAAAGGCTACGGGACAATGAAAGCTATTGAGAGGATAATAGGGAAATATTTTTCGTTGCTTTTGATTAGGGTATTGTAGTTAAATGTAACGCTTTGTGTTGCTTGAAATATTATTAAGAAAGGCAATTCCTTTATGATGTCGATATTTTAAATTGGCCTTTATGCTCATTTTTTTCTAAACTTACGCATTTCTAAATGAAAGCTTACTGTTTTAGTACTTTAGGCACTGCATTTATTCGTCGTTATTCGCAAAAAAATTGTAGCACTGTAGCCTGATTCACGTAAAATCAAACAAGCCAAATATCGTTGAAGTTTTATAGTCGTTCGATCGAAGTCCTATCCAAAAGCGGTATTCAAGTGTTCCTTAATCGGGATTGGATAGAACGACAACTTAACTGGCTCGAAACTAAACGATCTATCGACGACTTGTTTCCAGTTACATTAATAAGTATTCTGCCAGGATAACGTAATTGAGTTTTTTTTTTTAAACCTACTCTTCGACCAAACGACTTTCAAATCGGTGTCGTTCAAACTCGATTGGTGGATGTGAATACGGAAATGGTCTAAACGACTAAATCGTAACGATATCGTTATGGTTTTGATTACGTGAATCGGGCTACTGATTTGTAGATTGCATGGCAGTTAAAACAAAATCTTGAACACTGTAGCTGATAGTCTCATCCCCATTTTTGGGTTCCTTTGTGAGAAAAGCAATTTAATATAATTTAATATTTGATTTTATTTTATTTCATATAATTTAATATAATATATGTACCTAAGTTTGATTTTACTATACCTTAGTTAAGGTAGTTAGTATGGATCATAAACTTGAAAAATACCTATAACCTGTACCTACTTTCTGTGCAAAATAAAATCTATTCTATTCTATTCTATTCTATTTTATTCTATAATTAAATTTAATCTCTTTTGAGCGTTGGATCATGATATCTGAAATAAGAAAATTATTTCATTGTTGCTAGTGAAAAGGGGCATTAGTTATTCACTTTAAACATTAGTTCTTCTATTTTTTTTTGTTTGGAAATTACGTATAGGCTTTTTTTGCATGGTGGGGAAAATCATCCAATGACAACCCTAACTCTTGGGCGGAGTGGGAGATAGTGTTAGACTCTTACAGACTAAAAAACCGTATTACGTATAGGCTCGCGTTTGACCACCATCTCACCTAATATGGTCTACGAAGCACGCTTACCTAGAAGCAACCTATTAACTTTTGATCTAAATACATTCTACTTTGCCACGCCAGGTCTCACAAGTAAAAACATGAAGTTTACATGGACGTGACCACTACTGCCATGTACCACCACCACTTCCAACCTTCCCAAGGGTCATCAAACTTAGAACTAGTACACCAACGACCTCTGGTCACCCTTAACATGACCACAGAACAATAAAACTAAGTGTAAAGTTGTACACTTAACTAATTAGGAGCGGCCATGATGGGCCCAACAGTACCAACCTAATGGAAGCTAAACATTTCGTGTTGTTATTACGTTTATATACGTGAATCCACGTTTTGGTACTAATGGACTGTTGCTATGAAGGTCATGTGAATTATACTATAGGGAAAGCAACGAACTGCGACCCTGGAACCTAAGACACAACTGAAAGAGTGGATTTTAGTCAGTAAAAGTCTGACACTTACTCTCGGTCCACCCAGAGCGTGAGAAGTTATTTCATGATTTCAACCTACAAAATAGAGATACGGCTAAAGAGCGAAATTTCCTGTCGGAGTCTATGTTTCCTGATAGCTACAAACTACGGGTCTTTAAGTCAAAAGTGAATACGTTACTTCTCGGCAAGAGTGCTTCATCGTCGACCACATCATCGCTTACCATCTGGAGAGATTGTAGCCAAACGCGAGCCTAAATATAATAAAAAAATATACATAAAAATAATACGAATACTAATTCTAGCGATCCCGGTAGACGTTGTCCTGCCCAAAAGCTAGCATTCAATTAAGATACGAGTTAAATTAAGATACAGAGTTGAAATGTTAGATAGAACAACGAAATATTGAAGGTTTGTTTTTGGTAATTGTGTTATGTTATGTAAAAAGTCATAGAACAAAAATTGTTGTTTATGATATTGGTAATACAGTACTGCCAGGTTGTTAGTGTTTTTCAAATAACCCTGCAGAGAAACCTATGTTCACGCGAGCGAAGCCGCTGGCAGAAGCTAGTCACATCATTTTAACAGTACATACTTTACAGTAACAGCCAATAATGTCAGTACCAACGAGTCATCCATCACTCTCATACGTTGCAGTTTCTACCCAGCAATTACGTGCCTGCGAGGACAGTGACCAACTGTTGAGTCTGAAGATAATGTCGGATAATAAATGACTTGTGATAATTATAGACCACCCATCGTAATAGCTGACTGTTGTCACGTAATTTTATGATACTTACCTACTGCTTTGATATAAATCTAGATGAGGAGTTTCTCGCTGGTTCTTCTTCATAGGAAACCACCGGTTCGCACCGTACATCAGCTTAAGCTTCTGATGTTTTATATTTGTGCTACATGGACAATTTCTTCCTTCTCCTAGTGAGAAGGTCCGAGTCCCAGCAGTGCGAGCGTTATAACGCTTATTTACCTACATTTCCTACTATTAATCAGTGTTAGTTAATTTGTTTGAATGTTTACAAACACAATCGAAGATTTAATAAAAACAATACTACAAATTTACGTTATGGTAAAAGTGTAAATTACGGTGGAATAATATTTTTTTTTTTGTTATTATTATTTATCTCTATAGCACTACGCAAGTAGCATTTAAAATAAATGATAGAATGAAGATAAAATTTTATGTGACTATAGTTAACTATCTAGTTACTATTTAGGTACATTACAAACAAGATAAAATTATTGAAATAATTTATCTTAGAAACACTACTTGTTTTTTAATAAAAGTGAATATTTGACGTAATAACACTATCTTTTATATAAAGATTCTGTTGTTGAGTTAATATTAACACACAACTGCATAATATATAAGCTAGTCGCATCCAATTTGTGTCCATTGAGACAGTAGAGTTCAAAACAATACGCACGTCCGTCATGGAACTTCAAACGGATTCTCGATTCGAGACTTTTGAGGTAATCACTGATAACAATTACTTAGAACTCCAGCAATGTATTAAAAGCATTATAGAGAAAGATGGATACGTGACCTACAATGTCAACAAAAAAGTGTTCACGCCAGGTGGTGGAAGTTTCCTCGGAATCCTGTGCGAAGTTGATATCGAAGGGGAAACTGCTACAGGTAAAAAAGAAACCAACGTATTCATGAAAATCATCACCCCAGGCGTACAAATGACTATATTATCGCTGCCCGAAGCTTACAAAAATGAACTGTTCTTTTACAAAGAACTGTCACTAATATATTCAAAGTTACAAAACGAAGTGGAAATACCTATGGAAGAAAAATACAAAATCGTCAAAAGCTACGATGAAAGCAATCCAAATGTGATTGTTCTAGAAAATATGATCAAAAAAGACTTCAAAACTAATTTTCGCAAGGATGTAATCACATTACAATACGCTGAAATGGCAATCGCGAAATTGGCGAAATTCCACGCGTTGTCGTTCATCTTGGAGACAAAGCAACCGAAGTATTATGAGAGGAAAATAAAAACGATCAAAGCAACATTTAGTTTTGATGAAGATTGGGCCGCTTTTGTACAAAATATGTGCCAAATTACATTAAATTATTTAGATGAAGATAGTCGGAGAAAGTTGGAGGATTTCATTCCCAGTTTCAATGAGAAATATCGCAAATATTTGGAAGAAAGCGCGGCAAAGCTGTGTTTGCGTCATGGCGATTTTCGCCCAAACAATATTTTGATGAAAGAAAATGTAAGTATTTTGTAACTTTCTTAATATTTAATGCTTTATTAGATTAGTTTTGTCGACTCTCGAAATTATGTCATCCAAAAAGTTTTGTATTGTACAGTAATAAACTTTCAATGAGATGGTAAATTAGTTTTGCCTGGGGGGTACGTAAAAAAATATACATATACGTAAATATTCATTTACACACAAAATAAAAGACAAGAAAAAGGAAACTCTAAGGTGCTTAGATGCTTATTTCTATAAAAATCTCTCCCAGTATACCTGCGAAAGGAGAATTTTAAAAATAAAAATGTAAACACCGAGTGTAAGATTAATAAGAAAATACGTACACAAAAATCAACCTTTGAATAATATAACGATTTCATTATGCACATACATCACAAAAACGCTTATCTACGTAGTAATATTAAATATATATCAAACATGTTAATATGCAAATATAACGATATGGAAAGATAGGGTTCTTTTTTTCTTTTAAAAATTCGAGTCATTTTATATATCTATAATTACCTAAGTACCTGGAATCACTCCAAAAAAGATTTTAAAACGGTCACAAAAAAACCTAACGTATCAAATTTTTTTATAAATTTTTCTAACTAAAGACTAGTAGCTATAAGTAGCTAAAAATAGTTTCAGACAGAGACATACACAAAAACATAGACAGTTCATGTTTCTTTTAACGGAGTTTAAGAACCGACAAAAATAAACTTCATTATTATTGCTGACAAGTTATCTTTAATGGACAACAAAACCATTGTTGATATTTAATTGGAGCTCAATATCAACTTCTTACACTAAATACAGTATACACATTAATAAAACTTGGGCCCGCCACAATCATGGTGATAAGTCCTCTCTTAAAGGAGTGGCTAGGCACCAGCTTCTTCACTTTCCACCTGACGCAGTTCCACTCCGGAAATGGTCAGTTTAGAAGGTTCCTGATCTGGATTAAGCCGGAGGAAACGTCCGGATATCTACTGCCCATTTTGACACCCTATTATTTTTAAGTTGCTACTGTAATTTTATTTTTGATGTACACTAAAGAGTTTACCTATCTTTTTTATTAAATCTTTTTTCTTTTATTTTGTTTCAGAACGGTGTAGTCTCCGAAATGATTCCAATCGACTACCAGCTGATCTGCTACGGATGTCCCGTCCTAGACTTTATTTTCTTCATATTTTCATCAACAGACCAAAAATTTAGACGATCCCATCTGCTTCATTTGAAAGAATTGTACTACGAAAGCCTTAGAGATTTCCTTAAATATTTTTCCTTGGATGTTAGCAGTGTGTACCCAAAAGGTGACTTTGAAAATGATTTTAAAGCCATGTTGGACTATGGATTAATGACTGCCATTTTATTGATACCCTTGTTGATGGCTTCTGACAGTGATGTCGACATAACTAAGGAACCTTTGGCTGGTCTCAATTTTGACGTTGATGATCTGTGTAAAGATAGATTGGTGGGAGTTGTACATGATTTTATTGAGTGGGGCTATTTGTATTAAGGAAATATTATCATCGTCATCATCTTCCTGCTCTTGTCCCGATTTATTTGGGGTCGGCGCAACTCATTTCTTCTTCCATTCTATCCTGTCTCCCGTCATGCTATCCCTTTTCTTTCATATTTTCTCACACAATCCATCCACCTTTAAGTATTATGTTGTAGATAAATATCTATCACATTATTGAAAAATTTGAATCTATATGGTCACGGACGTAAAAGTGTAAAAAAAATACAGTAACAGGAAAGTAAAGAATTAATTTAAAATTATTTTTCTAGTTAATCCTATGAATAAAAGTTAGTCTAGAACATTGAAGATTAAGTAGAAAATATATAAGGTCCCATTAAAATAGATGGACAAATTTTAACGCAGCATTCAGTACGTCTAACCAAACATATCCAACGAAAAAAAAACATTTTATTTTTATTTTTACCTAAAATAATAAATGGCACTCAGGAATAAACACATCCAATAATCTAATACAAGAAAAATCTAATACTCGCGCCTCGGGCTATGTTAGAGTGAGAAGGCACGAGTTGAACGCGACCGGTGACGTAGGTATTTTGTAGTATCAGAATAAGAGATGTGTTTATGCATCGGATAACCAACATTTTTTTAGTGCATTTTCGTTAGCTAAAAACAGCTAACGAAACGAAACTTTTTCTTTGTCAAGTAAGTAAGCGTTTTTTTTTACTATTGTCTTTATTTTGGTCTGAAAGATTTCTAAAAGTTTTTCCATCTATTTTAATGGGACCTTATATTCATTTAAAAATAATTTAATGGTTTTATTTTTAATTTATAACTGTACTGTAGCTTCACTTTTCTGTATAAGCTTTCGGGGGTGACTTTAGATTGGCTTATGCGTTTTTATTTTAATATTATTTTGTTTTAATTAAGCTAGCCTACAAATCCATTTTGAATATAATATTTGCCTGATACATTGTGAGTTAGACCACTACACTAAAGGTTTTAATCTCTTATGTTATATTTATTTTGTAATTTCTTGTTGTTGTTTTGTAATTTATTGTTGTTTATTTTGTGTTTTCTTGTTTTGGTTAAGTACACACATACGTAAGTTATTTTTAAATCATTGTATTTAATCATAATTTTTTTATTAGGTATTATTTTGTTTTAGCGCTTATACGTATTTGTGTTGCAACAAATAAATGTTTTTTATACCTAGATACTTATTTTAATTAACACGTTTCAGTGAATATGTAAAATCTTTAATCAATTTCGTACTATTAGTGGAAATCTAAATAATAACATATTTTTTATTGTAGCTCATAAAGAGCATGGTTATAATATTCACTTGTTTGAAATAGTTTACATTTTGACTTTTAATTTAATATTTTTTTAATGATTTAAATATTGATTTCATACTTATTTACTAATTATAGTTATATTATTGGATATGTTTTAGTAGCATGTGATAGTGTATTAAAATTTGTTTTATTACATGAAAATATATTGCAAATTCATAGTGCACTGCCCATTCTGGCATTGTTTTCCAAATATATTTTATTGAAAAACAAAAGTGTAAGTTTAGATTGTCAAAATAAAGTAAAACGGTTCTGAAATCCATCATCTCTGAGATTTTACTTCTACGAATTCTGTTTTTTTTTTAATTTGTATAAACTAGTGCTTGACTGCGATCCCACCTGATAAGCAGTGATGCAATCGTTGATGGTGAGGTGCACTAGTTTATTAAGAGCCTATTTCTTAAACTTTATTTTATTATAATCTAGGTAAATATTACTTATTATAGTAGCTCGACAATTATTATACGCCAAACTCTCTGCGCTATTTGTCCATATTCAAAGCTAGAATGAAGCTGCATCTTTTAGGTTCTCTTGTTATATCTAACCTATCTAACCATAGCTTTCTATCAAGTGATATTGAGGTCAAAGGCGACTTCATCGTGCAATCATCATTTCAGCCGTTCACTGTTGGACATAGCATACGCCTCCCCCAAGTGTCACCATAATGACCGGTCTAGTGCCTCTCGTATACATCGGATTCTCGCGACCCTAACCAGGTCATCGGTCAGAAGCCTTCTAAGGCTTCGTCTTTCGGTACCTAGTCGCAATTTCAGAACCTTTTGTTCCTATCAACCATCTGTTTTGCGAGCTATGGCTACCTACTGCCACTTAAATTTGGCGATTATTTGGGCTATGTCGGTATCCTTGGTTCTTTTGCGGATATCATCATTGCTAATGTTATCACGCAAGGAAACTCCGAGTATAGCCCTTTGATAAGGTCCATTGTAAACGACTATGTTTCGGAGCCATTTGTCATCACTGATAACACGCACTTTTCATAGACTTTTGTCTTAAGACACTGTGGTATATTGGACGAGAAGATACCGCGCAGCTTCCCGAAAGCTGCCCAGCCGAGTCGGATTTGACGATAGACGTATGTCTCGGAGTTAGACCTACCCAACTAGACCAAGAACCAAACTGTTTTTTGTAAAACAATACTGAATCAAGAAAGTAAAAATCCAATCCTTAAGTCAATATCAAAAAACAAATAGCAATGTTACTGTTTGCAGAATTGCTCTCACTGTCTGGTAAGGGGAAAATAAAGACTTTGAAACTCACCTGTCCCCTGAGGGACGAAACGTAATAGAATATCTCACAACAAACTTAACTATAATAAAATAATTCAGTTTACATTATCTTATTGTCGACAAAACACTGTTTTGTTTAAAGATAATCGGTTTAATGGTTAGAGGAAAGTATAATTCTAAGAAAGTTTTTTATTAGAATATTTTTAATTAATTCTCCTAACTAATTTACAGGAGTAATTGTTGGTAGTTTTATAGTTATAATTATATTTATTCTAGAAATCATGGAAGTTTTAAAGAAAAATGTAACCTAGGTAATAAGAAACAAGCCATTCTTTCAAAAATTTTAGGTACTCATGGCATTCCCCATCTCTTATAGCGACAAAAGAAGTCGAGAAACCAAAAATCATCTCCTCTTATCGCACAGGGAATTTCTTTATCATCATTATCATTTCAACTGAGACTCCTTGACATAGGCCTCCTCCAAGTGTCGCTACAACGGATGGTCCAGCGTGTCTCGAATCCATCGGATATGTAAAACCGATTAACTTTATGGAGTTGTCTAATGTGATATCTGAATTAGAAGGAGAAATTAAGAATAAAACAATGAACATAAAAATTACTTCGTTTATTCATCAAATACTTCAAATTGATTTCCTTTCCATCATAGATAGCCCCACTTTATAAAATCGTCGACGATACCGCGAAATCTTTCGGTAAATCTATTATCAACGTTAAAAGATAAAGTTGATAGCGTCTCGTTTGCAACATCAGGCGCATCGTCTTCAGCAGCAAATAAAAATGGAACATAGAAAACATTTATCATCAGACCAAAGTCTAACTTTTCCTTATAAACCCTCTCGAATTCTTCTCTAGGAAAAATCTTTTCAATGTCCAGTCCAAAATATTTCAAAAAAGTATCCATAGCTTCACAGTATAAGTCTTTAAGGTCCGATAAGTAATTATTCCTAAACTCTTGATCAGTTCCGTTGAAAATGAAGTATAGAAAGTCCAGAATTGGACATCCGTAGTGGCTTATTTGGAAGTCAATCGTTATTACTTCTTTAAGTTCTCCTTCCTGAAACAAATGAGTCTTTAAAAAAAAAAGTGGTGATAAAACTTAAAAGTTCAATAAACTACGTGAAGATGATGAATAGATTTAAAGATAAATACAATATATAGATAACAATTAATATAATTATGATTTCATCGTCGTTTGTTTAGATTACAATAAAGATTTCACTTACAATTTCTTTGGCCATGATGTTATTGAGTTTATAATCTCCATGACAGAGAGTGCAAACACCGGATGTATCTTTCATATACTTAGGATACTCATCCACTTTCTCCAATATTTTCGTTTCAACTTTCTTCTTGACGTCAGGTTCCAAACAATTGATAGAATAATTATACATGTTTCTCACAAATCCGTGCCAGTCTTCCTCGAAATTAAAAGGTTGTTTCATCGTCGCAATTTTGTCATTAAAATATTCAGGTTTTTTCTCTTTAAGGACCATCGATAATGCATGGAACTTGGCAAGTTCTTTTAAGCACAGTTTGGCATAATCTAAAGTAACCGTCTCCATTCTGTTATACACTGTGAAACCACGCTTTCCCAAGTGTTCAAGTATTATAGATTTTTTATTACACTCCTCAAAAGTTTTTACAATTTGGAATCGTTCTTTTAAAGGAATGTTGGCGTCATCTTGCAGTTTTGCAAAGATTTTAAAAACTTCTGTATAAATTATTGCTTCTCTTTCAAAAACGCCTGAAACTGAGTAAATTTTCATTTGCTCGTTTTCGGGGATATTCTTCACAAATATGTTTAATTCTTTAACACCTTCAGTTGTTTCTCCTTTTATATCTATTTCATATAGAATTCCCATAAAGCCACCACCAGTTGGCGTCAACTTCTTGCTTATAATTTCATAGCTTACAAATTTTTCTTTTGTTGCTATACTTTCCATCCATTCTTTCAATTCTGGAGGTAAAATTTCAACAGCCATTTTCTCTTCAGTGCTATTTTCCTTCGACTCTATGTTTCGTAGTAATAGAAAAATCAATAGATTCTATGTTATATACCTACCTACAATGTTTGATATTTGTTTATCAAATCTTAATCTGATAAAACGCCAGATAAACTATAGTGTAAATAAAATATCTGTAGACAGGAGTTCACTGAACATAGATTCGTTACACAGTATCAACACGAAACATGAGAATAATAAGTAAACAGTTAAAAAAGTAACAATCGCACAACACAACGTGACTCACAAACCAACGAGATCGGAGTGAGCGAATAAGGCCGCGTGTGGCACGGATAATGAGTTTCGTTTCGGGTTCGTTCGGTTACCTCCGGAAATGCTCGGCTTCGGAAACACGGCGCGTCAATGTCTGTGGTGTCGTGGTGGCGTTGTTTTTTGTGATTTCTCCAATTGTCCGGTCGATATTCGAAGGTCAATTGGTTGACATTTTTAATTTTTAATCAATGACACTGAATTTGAGCCCATTGTAATTTGAATTTAATAAGAAATTTGTTTTATAGGAAGAATACCAAATAAAGATTATAACGTCTGAACTAACATAATAATCAGTACCCATAGATTTAAGTTTCTGTAAAATTGTTATTATTTTGGTGCACAATAAAGTTTATTCTATTCTATAACTAATTAAAATTATTTCCTTGATGATTGTGTTCTGCGCGATAAACCAACTTATGATCCAATAAATTGGACCTAAGTATTAATTAATTGTCAAACTCTATTTTAATTTGTTCTAATTATAAATTGAATGACCTTAATACCTGTCAAGGTATTAAGGTCATTCAATTTATAATTAGAACAGAATGCGACACTCAAAATTGTTCATTCGGAAACCAGTCCTTGCCACTGCAATATGACCCCTATTTGAAGAGACACAGCTACAGAAGCACCAAGCTGTCTTCACCTTTCGGCTGATGCAAGTCGCTATAGGACTCGGTTGTTTCGAAGTTCCAGTGTCGGAGCCAAATGGCTGGAAGAAACGCTCGGGTGACATCATGCGGTGGAGGACTGACCCGATTGGACGGAGTCCTTGTGAAGGCGATCAGTAACTCTTACTCACTATCTCTCATCTTGTGTCTGGCTCTGGATTTTATTTTTATTACTAGCTCACCCGAACTTCGTACAACCTTTAATCAATTATTGTTGTGATGCCTTTTAGCTGAATGGACAAAGGATAACGCCATCTACTGGCATTACCAGAACCAGCATAAATCATTTTAATATTACGTTTGTAGGAAGGTCTCGCCTTGACGACACACGTGGCAGTGAATTAAACAGGAAAACTTTTGTGAAAATCAAAGTTGGTATAACACAGAAGAAGAAGTTACATGAAGATGATGATAAGGAAATTAAAGTTACGAAGTATAATTATAGACGCAGCCAGCACAGCCAAGTCTGTTGGACGAAGGCGGCGGAAGCTATCCTCTAGTCCAAAAAAGGGATCTATTTGCACAACAGAACTAGTGAGATCCTGTGAGACTATTCCAAGTAGGACCTAAGAGTCACCTACAAAACTTAAAACTATAGGGAGGTCATTAACTCACGGAAAATCTTAACACCGCGATTCAGAAATATGATGTCACGCGACAGCGCCGTCTAGTCTCAAGTAGAAAAAGTAGCGGTGTGGGTAGTTGAAAAAAAAAGTTTTGTTACTTACACGTTTTATTTAGACTTTGGTCTGATGTTAATTGAGATAAAGATAAAAAAATCTTTTATATTTTCTCCTTTCCTGGACTATCACAATTATTTCAAGACAAAATTAACCAAAACGGTCACGGTGTTCTCGAGTTTTAGTGAGACTAACGGACAGATATTCATTTTTATCTATAAGAATTTCCAAATTTCTTCATTTGTATTCTTATTGCCATTGTATGGAACTTGTATGGAAAACCTCTCAGAATTTATCTGTGTGATGACAAGCCACTCATTTAATTATGTTACAGAAATGTTATAGATAATTAATTACACATTAAACTTCTGTGTAAAGAAATATTTTGATTTGTATTTATAACTTTTTAAACTCATTTTATACGATGTTTGTAAATTTTTTGGAAGTTTATTAAGGAAGTAAAAGTAAGGCATTTCAAAAATACTTTCATATATTTTTATTTACATTTTTCGTCAGTAAACTAGATGTGGCTGGTGTCTCCTAGCTGACTTGTCTAAGAAAAAACACCGAAACAAACTAACGGGAAATATACTGCAATTATTTAATGGTCATATGAGGACCATACAGATTAGTGTCTGAGATTGTCTGTTGAGGAAAGAACCACACAAATTTGAGTGGACCTATCCAGTCAGTGCAAGCATTTGTCAGTACTAGTATAGGTAAACTTAGGACAATACCCAGGAAAGGATATTTGGTACGCAGAAAATACTCAAATACCCAATATTTATTTTTGGGTGTAATATACCTCTAAAACTCAGATCTTGCAGATTCAAACCACGGTGAAGAATGATAGAGAATAGGAGGTAGTCACGTCCTCCTGTGAAGCCGTAATGCAAGCAGAGGGAAAGTCGAACCCGTGAGGTGAAGATAGGCCTCACGCCTTGATCCCTGCAGGAGACGAACTGGACGTCGAAAGTCACAAAGTGATTTCTGTCAATGTAAGTGCGGGCTTGCGGTAAGGACCAAGCCACGGCAGACGAACCGGAGAGTTTCGAGCGCACCCCAAACAATAGATACCAGTAAATTGTGCTCCATCGTCGACCATATCAATAATAAAAAAATGACGGTGCCAATCAGAGCATTGGCATCGGATTGTTTAATGGAGTTAACGGGCTACGTTAACTCCTTCTTTAAGCAACTGAAGACCACTAGGTTTTAGCATTTAAAGTCGTCCATCCGCTCCACCCAGAGTGAAGAGAGAAGTTATTTGAAGATTTCACACGTAGAAAAAGTAATCAAATTCTGAATAAAAATTAAACAAATCAGATAACACATTTTTATTAAACCCATCTTAACTAATACGTAAACATTACGTTAATAAAGTACATAACTTTAAAATATTACTTAAATAATACCCCACTCAATATAATCTTCGATAATCCCTTGGATTCTGTTCTTATACTTGTCGTCAACTTTAAAACTTATACTGGTCATTTCATTCTTAGTAATATCAGGAATATCGTCTTCTGATGCAAACACAAAAGGTAAATATATTAGTGAAAATATCAGACCACATTCCAACTTATTTTTGAAATCCTTTTCAAACTCGTGTCTTGGATAAACAGAGTTCACATCGATGTCAAAATATTTCAAGAAATTTGTCATCGTCTCGTGGTATAAATCTTTGAGATGTGACATATGGGCTCTCCGGAATTCTTTGTCAGTGCTGAGCATGATTAAATATAGAATATCCATGATGGGGCATCCGTAAAGCATCAGTTGATAGTCGACTGGTATTATTTGTGACACGTCTCCATCCTAAAAATATTAAACAAGTTCATTAATGGATATAATGATCATAAAGTTAGAAATAAAATAAAATTTATTAATGTACAAAACATTCTAAACAAATTAATTGAAAACTAAGCCCGACCGAATGCTTTCAATAGACATTTTGTTAATTACTATGATACTTCTAGATTTCTAAAAAAAAAATACAATTGCCGTTGTATATGTTTTGGGATATTGAGAAAAATTAAATTTAATAACTGTAAATTAACTTTAATTTTTCTTGATATCTTTGAGTTTTTTTTTTGAGGTAATTTCATGGTCAAAGTTAGTGACAAAATATATGAGTTCAATGTGCATGCTATTTAAAGCGAAGACGATATCTAAATTGTATAAAAATATTTAAAAATACTTACAACAATCTTCATCAGTATATTGTTAGATCGGTAATCACCATGACACAAACACCGCGTGACTTGATCGTCATCGTAATGTCTCCCAAATTTATTCGGGATGTCCTCACAAAACTTTTCAACTCTTGCCTTTACGTCTTCATTTATATTATTAATCGCTATTTTAGTTATGCTCTGAATAAATCCACGAAATTGTTCACCACAATTATGCGGTGATTTTATAGTTTTAATATGGTTCTCAAAAAAATCAGGACGCGTCTTTTCTAACACAAAACTGAAAGAATGGAACTTGGCAAGCTGATTAATAGCCATTTCAGCAAACTTTAAAGACACCACATCCATTCTGTCACCAGTGATAAACCCTTTTTTCGAAACATTTTCCATTATTATCAATTCTGTATTACTCTCATCGTAGCTTTTCACCATATTGAATCTTTCATCAATGGGTACTTCTGCTTCTTCTTGTAGTTCTTCGAATATCTTCGCTAGTTCTTTATAGGTAAAGAGTTCAGTTTTATAAACGTTCCTTACGGAGATTATTTGTAGATCACTCTCACCCGGTATGATACTCTTAACGAATAAGTTCAACTCTTTGTCACCTATCTTTGTTTTTCCTTTGATATCAATTTCATAAAGCAACCCAAGATAATTGCCACCGTTTGAGCATACAGATTTTTTCTCAATGTTATATTTTATGAATCCTGTTTTCTCAATAATTTTGTCAATAGACTGGTCTAGTTTATTTGATATGTCTTTCGGACATATATATTTGTTTTCAAGCTCATAGCTGTTCTTGGTGCACATTTCAACTGGCATTTTAACTGTACACAATAATGGACGCGTGTATAAGTAATAACTTGTTTTAGTAACTCAATCCTTTATTTATAACGATACGATATTATGTTAAGGTCTTCTCATAATGGTATTAAGATGGTTACAAACACTTCTTTAAATACCTACGATATCACTTACTCTTACAAATATTTATGTTTTAATGATAATGGTTTTTAAGTTTTTACCCCACACTTCAGTAGTATTTAGGATCTTTATTAATTATGATATAATATTTACACTGAACTCTTGTTTATCATCATATTTGCCATAGGCTTTTTACAATGGCGTCATTACGGTGGGCCACAATAAAACTACTTAGTACTATTTACGTTCACATCATTTATTTTTATAGATGATTCGTTAAAATATTTTTGTTTTACAGAGATACGTCTGGAAAGATCTAAATATGTAGTTTGATAACTTTATTAAGAGGTGTCTACAGTGTTGTGCTGATTTAGACAAGCGAGAAAAAGAAGGTACGAGTAAAATATGCTAGCATAAAATAAATGAATACAAGAGAATAAAGTTTAGTATGAATTTGTCCATATATTTTTGAATCGGGAAATCATCAAAAAATTCTTCCCATTCGTAGATCTTTGATAGTCGTTACAGGTAGTTTAGACACCTAAAATTCAGACCATCAGTACATCTCGGCGGTGATTTCTCGCGCCGGGCCTTGGTACAGGCCATGGTCCGGAGCGAGAAGTGGCTGGAGGTTGCCTCCTTCTGCGAGGCAGTAATGCTAGCAAAGGAGGATGCCGACCGGTCAGGCAACGGCGCTCACAGCGCCCCAGCCACCGCCGGGATTCCGATCCCGATTTACGGCCACCGTAGGCGCGGGCTTGAGGACGGCGAGCAATGGGTAACTCGGTATCCGACCCTCCGGTAACTGTCCAGACCGAGCCCAAGTCATCGACGGCGCGCACTGTCCCCACGCGCCTCAAGGAGTTGTCAGCAACAGCAGGGGCTCAGTTGGATCGAAGCCTACTGGGGTCAGGGTCAACTCTGAAAAGTAGCTCAACCCCGGTACGAAAGGCAACAAAGGAACAGGAGTGGGTTTTTAGTCAATAAAAGTCTGATACTATCTCCCGCTCCGCCCAAGAGCGGGGGATATCATTTGATGATTTTCCACTGTAAAAAAAATATCAGTACATCTGTCCTAGACAAAAAAAAATGTCTTGTATAAAACTCAGATCTGTCTTATAGGCAGGCGCTCCAAGTAAAACTCAGGATTAAGCAGCATCAGGTTAGATAGAAAGCCGACCCCAATCCAGTTGAGAAAAGGTTAAGGAGAATATGTACTCTGGGTAGATTGAGAAGGAGTTTCAGACTTTTACTTGCTACCAACACCCCACCTATGTTCCTTTATTTTTTTTAGGTCGCAGTAACACTTTCGAATCCCACAGCACTGTAAGTATCGGCTTTAGTGGGCCACTGACAATTTTGTTGATATCTTTGAGGCGCACGTAGATCACAACGTGGCGTTAATCCGGGCTTGATCTTCATTGGTCGGTGTCCTACCTATTGATCGCTATCTGCCAAACCGCGCCTATGGTGACCCTTAGCCAAGTCGCTAATCTGCAATAGTCAATGCTAGTAGAAAGCTTCAAATGTACGGGAATGACGTCAACTCAACGCTCAGTCAGTGGTAAGAACAAAAGAATTTGGGGCAAGCGAAACGGTTGTAACTTTGCTAGGGTGCAGGAATTCCAATGCTACTTCCGACTCTTGCGGCGCCTAAGCGTGAGGATTGCGGCCTCTCCCTTACGATTACCAGCTTTGCTTGCATTACTGCTTCGCAGAAGAGGATGACTGCTTTCTACTCTCTCTCTCTCTATACTAAGCCCTGAACAAAGTTCAGACTTGTGGGGTCGCTACCACCAGTGTGGATCACACCTTACAATGACTTGAAAACACACAGTGATCCCAACAAGGCATTTACTATGATGGTCCGTAGATAAACAATGATAATATAATTATAGTACGCATTGTACTCCAATCAATGGCGTTTTATTAACAAAATTACACGAATATACTCCTATACAAAGAGTGACATCCGGTAATGATAAGATAAAAACGCAGGTAAATATATACCTCTTATATACAAGTCAATATTTAGCTGATACTTAGTTGTTTTATTCCAAAATATTATTAGCGTTAAGTTCTGGAAAATCAGTTTTGTAAATATTATGCAACAGATAATTCAGAAGCTATCTTTGGATTGTACACCGGCCTCATCTAGTTTTAACTGACAATAAAAATTGACGTGTAGGTAAGTGTGTGTTTTTAGGGTTCCGTAACCTAAAAGAAAAAAAACTGAACCCTTAAAGGATTACTTTGTTGTCCGTCTGTCAGTCTGACTGTCTGTCTATCAAGACCCTTTATCTCAAGAACTCGCGGAGGTATCAAGTTGAAATTAAAACCATATACTCAAGTCTGCAGTCCCTTCAAGAGAAGAATAAAAAAAGGCATTGCTGTTTATGTCGAAATAAAACGTATATTTTGATACTCTCAAAGATCGAAATTCATAGGGTACTTCCCGTTGACCCAAAATCCTAAAAATAAGGTCTTGGCACAAAGTAAGGTCTTATGGCACATATATTGGAAAATATATGAAAATAGTAAAATTGTTGTTAACTACGACACAAAAAATGCAAACTCGGATAAATCTTCGAAATTCCATTCAGGAATTGTAGTTTGCACGGAACCCTCAGTGCGCAAGCCCGACTCGCACTTGGCCTATTTTTTTTTAATGATATTTACAAAATAATTATGATTTTGACCATGTTTTCATTTACAAAATGAAAAGGCCCTGGTTCAGGATACAGGCCAGAGTGAGAAGGAATGGCAAGCGGCCACATCATTCTGCAAAGCAGTAATGCTAGCGAAAGAGAAAGCCGCACGCGTGAGGGAACGAACCTCCTCACGGCGTGCCTAGCACACCTCTTGGACACCGCATCTCCTAAAGTTCCACGCGTACCTCTAAGAAATATCAGCAAAACCAATAGGGGCCCAGCAGGGTCGATGCCTACTAGGGACAGGTAATGACTTCTGAATAGGTCACCCTTGGTCCTAGAAAACCAAGGGTTACTGCAGAAACATTGTGCTAGTTTTAGTCAGTAAGACTCTGACATTTCTTCTCGCTCCACTCTAGAACGGAAGACATCTTTAGATGATTTCCCACCTCAAGAAAAAAATGTATACTTCTTAGAAGAATTATTTCAGCTTTTTAATTACTTTAGGCTTTCTTTACCAGTCAACAAATAATAACTACGTAAATACATAACAAGCAGTTATTTGTCCGCGTACATGAAATATAGCTTATGTCGGAAATAATTGAAAGTTACAAAAATAGCTTGTTTTTTTAAAAGGGCCTCGCATTTCAAAATTGTCTAATTATTGTTTTTTTTTAATAATAATTATAGAACCGCTGTTACGGGCGGACCCGGGTGAAGTTCATAAAAAATACTGTTCTTGCGTATGAGTTAAAATAATTTTGATATTACCAAATACACATACTGCTATTATGACAGAAACCTAAAACCGAAACCCAAAGATAGACCAGAAATAAAATACAATACAACAAATAATATTCAGTACAACTCAATTCAATTAATAAAATTAACTATACAACACAATAGAGTAAACAAAGCAATACAATTATTTCAATTAATTAATTTAATTTCAATCATAATTACTTTGTGACTTTATTTCACCACCATTGCTCTCAAAACTGTGAAGGAAAACATCGTGAGGAAACCGGCATATCCAAGAACCAAACATTTGAAGACATGTGACATTCACCAACCCACACTGAGCCCGCGTGGTGGATTACAGCCCATTTCCTCTCCTAGAGAGGAGGCCTGAGTCCCAGCAGTGGGAACATTAATTTAAGTTCCTATTGTAATTTTTATTATTGTTGTACAATAAAGAATATATCTATCTAACTAACTACTTCAATTAAACTAATTAGGGAGTACTAAAGTTTAAAATATAATACAAATAAATAAATAAGAAAGAAGGACATTATTCGTTTTTAAAACTATATTTTGAGACCCGTGTGCGTAGTGCCATTACATCATCATTTCAGCCGATATACGTTCACCGTTGGACATAGGCCTCCCCCAAGCGTCGCCACAATGAACGTTCCTGTGCGTCTCACATCCATCAGTTTCCCGCAACCTTCGCCAGGAAGTATGCTCAGTGTTGTTCTACCTTAAAGCCCAAGCGCCCGAAAAGTGCCATCAAACAGTGACTTTCTGAAGCCTACTCCTCGGTAACGGCCAGGTTAATAGATTTGAAATAAAAATATGTTTATTATAGATTCATGAACAACACTATCAACATTTGATTTTTACGTGCTATTAGGAACTACATTTGTCAAAAAAAAAAATTAGCAATTTCGCAATTTTTCGCGACTTTTCCCTACTCCTTCGAAACGGCTTGGATAATGTGCGGACATAAAAATGGGTGGTTAAATATTCTTCAAAGTGAACATTGCATATGTAAATCAATCGATATTTCGCAAAGAAAATAGATTTAAAGGTTAGCCGCGCGCTTTCCGGGCGCTGCTGGCCGCAAATAAATACACAGATTTGCGTATTGCCGCCTGGGCGGGTGCGAAAGGTGCGTCCACATAATTTTGACCAGATGGTTCAAGCGATTATAAGCCTTAATTGTAAGGTAGAACTACTCTGCGCACACGTGTGCCATATACACCGATCTGTTCGCGTCGGTCTCCGTACAAATATGGAATCTAGACTTGTAGAACTAAGTTAGATCCATGCCACGCGACGCCACGCGATGTCGTTCTACGTACAAATCAGGCGTGGTCCACGTGCGCTTCGATCGAATGTAGTTCTAGATTTAGTGGTGTAAAAATATTACCTGAACAATAAAAATGTAATTATAAGTTTTTTGGCATCGCCGTGGGACACATTGTTATGGATTTTTTTTTAATTTTAATTTTGTCATTATTTGCACGGTTCCACTAAATTATAGTATAATTAATAGAAAAGAATGGTTTACATAATTATTGAATTATTTAAATTTAAATAACACAAGGGGTATAAGTTAATTGGCTGTTGTTATTATTTACAGCGTATGCTATGTAGCTTTAGAGGTATGCGGAACAGGGTGTGAAGTCCAAAAAACTCTTATGAAAAAGGAGGATCCTCCGACCAGACGGCTGTTTTATCTGATCCAGGCAACTGCCCAATAGTTGATTACGGGTTGATGTATATATTCTAATCGTTTGGAGAACTCTAATCCTGCGTTGCGGGATTTTATCCTTTTTAGTTTCTGTGATGATAGATGCGAAACCGCGGAAAAAGTGCTGATTGAAACATAAATCTTTGTAAGAGTAGGCCTATTGTCTCAAAAAAGTGAAAGAAAGAAAGACAACACGCCGTTTTGGGACAAGTACACACAATGAGATAAAAATTCTAGAAAATTAACTAATTAATATTAATAAATAACACGTGTGGACGTTTTTTTTTATAAAATATGTATTAGTGTGAGATAATCTTAACATTTAGCGGGTCGTTATAAATATAGCATTGCGTTACAGGAAAAATGTATTATATTACACGCGTCCAACCTACAGTGTCAAGTCAAAATGCCAGTCGAAACAAACACTAAAAACAGTGAGTTTAAAAACAATTACTTACATCCGAAAGACATATCAAACAAACTAGACCTGTCTATTAGTAAAATTATTGAAAAAGCAGGATTTACAAAATACATTATTGAAAAAAAATCTGTTTGTACAAACGGTAGTAACTTTTTCGGGCTACTGTATGAAATTGATATCAAAGGAAAAACGAAGATAGGTGATAAAGAATTGAACTTATTCGTGAAAAGTGTTGTACCAGGTGAGAACAATATGGAAATGATCACCATAAGGGACTTTTATAAAGCTGAACTCTTTACCTACAAAGAACTTGCGAAAATATTCGAAGAACTACAAGAAGAAGCAAAAGTACCCATTGATGAGAGATTCAAGATGGTCAAAATGTACGATGAAAGTAATACAGAAGTGATAATAATGGAAAACCTATCAAAAAAAGGATTTGTAACTGGCCACAGAATGGATGTGGTATCTTTCAATTTTGCTGAATTGGCTATTAAAGAACTCGCTAAATTCCATGCGTTTAGTTTCGTACTAAAAGAGAATCGTCCTGATTTTTATGAGAAAAATGTTAAATCTAGAAAAATGCCATACAATCTAAATTTAAAACAATATCGGGACTTTGTTCAGAGCATGACTAAAATATTTATGAATAACGTTGATGAAGACATCAAGGAAAGAGTTGAAAAGTTGTGTGTAATAATTACGGAGGAACATGCCAAAAATTATAAAGACGAGACAATTAAGCGATGCTTGATTCATGGTGACTACAAACCCAATAATATAATGGCGAAGATCGTCGTAAGTGTTGTCAAATATTAGTTTATAATTTAACTCTCATTTTGACATCATCATCATCACTTAAAGCTTTGGCTTTGAAGTTGATTTCGCTATAATTGAACGATGAATTACTAGCCCCTAAAAACAACTGTAAAATTTTAAGAAAATATCATCAAAAAAAAATATTACTTTGAAATATGAACAGAAGTGGCTTGAATTTTATCTTCATTGTTATCTTTTTTAACTGAAGTTTTAATATTTGACAATGACTGCAGTGGAGTGCAGCATTCTGGGTATCAAATGAGCCGACAGAATTAGGAACGGGGAACATGAGATGTAGGATACAAGACAGCCAGGTTAAAATGGGATTGGGTGGGTCACATCAGCTGCATGCACACTGACAGCTGGGCGAACGAGGATATGCCCAAAAAAGAAGTTAGAATGAGTGGTCTTTACCACTGCGTTAAATTAAAAAAATGTTTAATATCTTAGTGAATTCAGTCGTTACGTGATCAGGCCTTTGTTTTTGAGGTAGAAAATTATCAAATACCTTCCCTTGTTCAATAAAGGCCGCTATAGCTACGCAACTATTTCAATAACCCTATTACATCCCACGCGATCTGGCCTGGCTTCCAATCATTTTAGCGTTTAGAATGTTTGATATACTCACCTTAACCTTATTTATACTTTTATGATCTTATCATTGATACCATTAACCTTTCAATCTTGATAATGACAGACACAATTGAAAGACAATAGGTGCGCGAACGCCGGCGTTCGCGCACCTATTGTCTTTCAATTGTGTCTGTAATTATCACAATTGAAAGGTTAATGAACCTATTTTATTGTTCTTAGGACGGAGTCGTATCACAAATAATACCAATCGACTATCAACACTTGCAGTACGGATGTCCTATCTTAGACATTTTGCTGTTCATCATGACTAGCACTGACAAAGAGTTCCGGAGAGCCCATATGTCGCATCTCATAGATCTATACCACAAGACGATGACAAAATTCTTAAAATATTTCAACATTGATGTGAACTCTTTTTATTCAAGACACGAGTATGAAAAGGAATTCAAAAATAAGTTGGATTATGGTCTGGTATATGCGCTAATATTTTTACCTTTTCTGTTTGCATCAGAAGACGATATTCCTGACTTGAGAAAGCCAGATAATGGTTTTAATTTTAGAGTTGATGGCAGATACAAGGACAGAATCAAAGGGATTATCGAAGATTATATTGAGTGGGGTATTATCTAAACAATTTTTAGTGTTACCATCGGACAACCTGACAATGGCGAGCATTGACCTTTTCATTGTAAACACCTCTATGGTTCCCACTAAACGTTTCGCCTCGTCGTTTATACTGCGTTTTTCAAAGAATGAAACTATTTCTCTACTGCGGTCTATTATAATTTTGGAGGCTTCAAGGCTACAGAGAATACGTACGCACACCTAATAAACTAGTGCGCCTCACCATCAAAGATAGTACCACTGCTTATTATCAGGTGAGCTCGCAGTCAAGCACTGGTTTTTTATTATTATTATATAAAAAAACTTTGTTGATATAACATAGATAAATAGGTTTGAATATGACTATTCTCAAAATAACACAATAGTAGTTTATTTCATTATAAGACTATAAATAGATTATGAAGATTCTAAATACATCATGACTCAGTGAGGCGATTATACAATTTTTTTTTTTAGTATTTATTTATAATATGTATGTATTTAGAAATATATATGTATATTTATCAGTTGTCTAGTACCCATAACACAAGCTCGGCTTAGCTTGGGACTAGACGGCGTTGTGTCATAGTTGTGGAAAAAAAATACAAAAAAAAAGATACAAAAATTTTTTTTTTTAGTTTATGCGATACCTGAATATAGTTGGTTCAGATTCAGTAACTGAATGGATCCCAATAATTTTTTTCAACATTTAATATTTTTTCCCAAAAATTAGCCCCCAGTAGGCTTCGACCCGGCTGGGCCCCTGCTGTTGCTGACAACTCCTTGAGGCGCGCGGGAACAGTGCGTGCCGTCGACGACTTGGGCTTGGTCCGGACAGTTACCGGACGGACGGACAGTGAGCTACCCATTGCTCACTGTCCGCAAGTCCGCGTCAACGTTGGCCGGAAATCGGGATCAGAATCCCGGCGACGGCGGCGGCGATAACGCCATTGCCTGATGCGTTCGGCCTCCTCCTTTGCGAGCATTACTGCTTCGCAGAAGTCGGCGACCGCCTGCCACTCCTTCTCGCTCCGGACCATGGCCTCAACCAAGGCCCGGCGCGAGAGGTTTCCGCCGCCGATCGCCCTCACGAGGGCACGGCGATGCTCCGCCCAAGCAGGTCATAGTGGGTGTTAAGAGCCAGTAAACAGCGGAGTGCAAATGCAAAACAACCCCTCAGTCACCAGAAAGGTGTCGTGTATCGACGATTTCGTGGAAGGATCCCGACCTCGCAGCGGAACACGTCGCCGTCACTTCGTGTGCTATAGTTTATGTAATTAATAAGTAGATGTCATTCATATGTATTAGTTTATTATTTTTAAGATTATGTTATGTATAGTGTCTATGGGCCATAGTAGCTTGAAATAAAGAATTATTATATATTTTTTTATTTTAAGCTATTGCATAGCTTCTATCGCGGCCCTTGAGCGTGGAGACCGAATCCAGAAATTCCGTAACGAAAATAACCTAACACCGACTCATTTGTTTTTTGAGCGTGGTGAACTGGTGACCGATAAGAAAACAAATGAGTGAACAATAATCAAAATTCAATTCAATGTGTGAAAGTGTAACTTCAATTAATATCGAAGAAAAAAAAACAAAGGAAAAAAAATACTGCATAAATAAAATAAATAAATAATTATAATTGCATAAGTTGATAAAAATGCTATGTAATAGCTTTACCGCGGCAGTCCCCGAGTGCCACACGTCTTTTTTTTTATAACTTTGTGTTTTTTTATGATACAGTTATAAAACTTTTTACATAGATTCGTTACATAAAAATACTAGAAACGTGTTTTGGGTTTCGCATATATTAAAACTAATGTTGTATTTAGAAAAAAAAAGCGATAAATATACATAAAAATAAAAATAAAATAAAATAAAATAGCCTTTATTTACATACAGTTGTTTTAAAGAATTGAAGTGCACATGTTTAGTTAATAAATTAGCACGTAAGTTTTTAGCATTAAATATTTGTACTTTTTACATTAATCATATAATCTCACAAATTATCATGTTACACCTGTATAGGTTAAAATAAAAATATGCTATCTATACGTTTTGTTTAATTTTTAAGTTTGTGATTAGTAAATATTTAGGATTGGTTTGCGAATTGCGTAACTACAAATTTATCTTTTTTATACACAAAAGTATATATATCAAGATTGCTATGAAACCTTACGAATTTTGATTCTCTTGTGTGTCAAAATATACATTTTTTGCCTTATGTGGCCGTATCTTTCTTTTTCGTTAACTTATAAGTTTGATTTTTTCACTTAGCTTCGAGAAACCGCAGACCTTTAGTATATGGTTTTATTTTCAACTCGATACCTCCACGCGTTACCGACATAAAGGGGACATTTATATATATGTTCGTGATTCACTAGATTTTCTTTAGTTCACACTAAACAATTTGTAGAAGTTTTAAGTGTATTTAGGGATTTGTTCTTCTAGGGAGGAGGCCTGAGTCCCAGCAGTGGAAACATTATAAAGCTGATTATTATAATTTACTTACTGCTTTTTTGAGAAGTGGTGGCTGAAAGGTAGCGGCCCTGACTTACGAGTTGTAGGTCGCGGGTTCAAACCCTGCTAAGCGCATCAGTTTGTGTGATTTATTTAATCACTACTACCTACTCTCAAAATGATGAAGGAAAAAATCGTGAGGAAATAAAAAATCGGCATGTTCTAGAACCAAAAAATCGAAGACATGTGACCTTTACCAAATCGCACTGGACTCGTGTGGTTGATTACGGTCCATTCCTTCTCCTATAGCCTGAGTCCCAACAGTGGGAACATTATAAGATCGACTATGTTAAGCTACGCTTTTATATTTTACTAATAATGACAATAATTTCCGAATTATAAATGCAGACGCAGCACGAAACACAGTCATAAACGCTATTCAATATGTGGGAGTGAACAAAATGTCATTCCACAAACGATCACGTGGGTTTAGCCATTTCCTGACAATAATCATTAGAAAGCCAAATACAAGTTTTCACGTATATACAATTCATTTACGGAGTGAGCATATACAAAAATTTCCTTTACAATTTATTTGTACACAATTTCAAATTATCAAGATTGCGAGACTCATGGCACTCCCCATGAAATCTTGACCAGAAATACTATATTATAATCAAACTAATTTAAGTTTGAAAGGATTGATCTAATGTGACTGAGATCAGAATCAGAAGTATAAAAATGCAAGTTCATAAACTCTCCATCTTAAAGTTAAATAAAACAGTAAACTCTATTCATCATATCCAAAACCATTTTCATTCCTTCAAAAATAACCCCAGCGTATAAAATCGTCGACAATACCGCTAAATCTCTCAGTAAATTTGCTACCACCATTAAAAGATAAGCGCATAGTAGATAGCGTTACTTATGCAACATTTGTTTATTTATTAAATATTTTTGCACATAAAAGTACGGAGGTTTTAATGCCTTAGGCATTTTCTGCCAGTCAACCTTTGGGTGGTGCTGAGAAAAATAGTGGTAGGTGTAACATCAGGCGCATTGGTAGAGTTTAAACTTGGACTTAAATTAAAAAGCAGTGGACTGTATTACTGCATACAAACACACACCAAATTGACAAAGCGTGTATCCAAATACTGTTGGTACAGTGAGGAATTTACAAGGCGCGCATGTATCGTCGGTCGTTCTCGCATTATCTTCAGAAGGAAGATCAAGCACATCGTCTTCCTCCTCCTTGCGTCGTATTCCTTAATGCTGAGGGTCGTGACCTCCCTGCTTCATCACTTTGCTTTTTATGATTTTTTTTCCATTTATTCCTGTCTCTGGCGGTGTGAAGGGTCTTGGGTACTCAAGGGCGGTGCGGATCTGGTCAGACCAATGTATTACTACGCCCGCGAGGCCTTTTTCCATCTACGTCACGATTAGCCTTTCGAGGGCATCGTCTTCAGAAGTAAATAAAAAGGGAACATAGAAGACATTTTTATTATTAAACTAAAGTCTAACTTTTCCCTATAAAACGTTTTAAATTCTGCGCTAGGAAATACTAATAATAATATCCCCCAACAGTCACGCAGTCCCAAATTAAGCAGAACTTATAGTATGAATATTAGACAACTGCTTATGTATTTCTAAAGATATGCATCTTATAGATAAATTACACCCAAACACTGAAAAAAAAATATCGAGCGCATCACACAAACATTGTCTTGTGGGAATCGAACCACTAGCTAGAACAACAGGCCAATCAATGGATTGTTGGTCAGGAAAAATCTATTTTATATTTTAATCATTTCCTTCGATTTCTCGATTATAATTTGCACGATTAACCAAATTTTGTCAGTTATTAATTTTGAGTTCAGTAATAAAGTGGTCAGACTTTAGTCAGAATACCTGTCAAGCTTTATAATTAGAGAAGGGTGCGTCAGGTCGGGTCTTGCGTCTAAATTATCTAATCCGAAACCAATCCTAAGTATTTACTTATCAAATTCTAATTACTTACTTAAAAATTAAACAAATCGTGTAGCATATTTTTATTTTAACTAATATAGGTGTTACATGCTAATGCTGAAAGATTACGTGCCTAAAATTTAATAAATAAACATGTGCACTTAATAAATTCTATATGTAATTTATTGCTTTTTTTTTTCTATGTAAAATCACCTAACGGAGTCACGATATATTTAGTATCTGCATAATCTATTTATAGTCTCATTATGAAGTGAACTATCGTTGTGTTCTTTACAAGAATATATATCTTTAAACTGATATACCTATATTATATCAACAAATTAAACTTAAAAATATATTTAAATGATACCCCACTCAATATAATCTTCGATAATTCCTTGGATTCTGTCCTTATACTTGTCATCAACACTAAAATTTAAACCATTATCTTGCTTTCTCAAATCAGGAACATCGTCTTCTGATGCAAACATAAAAGGTAAAAATATTAGTGCATATACCAGACCATAATCCAACTTATTTTTGAATTCCTTTTCAAATTCGTGCCTTGAATAAAAAGAGTTCACATCAATGTCGAAATATTTCAAGAATTTTGTCATCGTATCGTGGTATAGATCTTTGAGATGCAACATATGGGCTCTCCGGAACTCTTTGTCAGTGCTGTTCATGATGAAAAATAAAATGTCTATGATAGGACATCCGTACTGCAAGTGTTGATAGTCGACTGGTATCATTTGTGATATGGCTCCGTCCTAAGAATAATAAAATAGGTTAATTAATGGTGTCAATGATAAGGATCATAAAAGTATAAATATGTAAGTTTAATTTTATTAATAAAGGTAAGTATACTAAGTATAGCAAACATTACTTTATTCACAAGTTAAATTTAACATTCGAAAGAAAGATCAGCTATAAAACCCAAGTTATTATCAGAATATAGGTTTCAATGTACATACTGTTTAAACTGTCGACGATTTCAAAATTGAGAGTTAAACTATATACTAATATCTGACAACACTTACGACAATCTTCGTCAATAAATTATTTGGTTTGTAGTCACCATGAATCAAGCATCGCTTTAAGGGCTCGTCATTATAATGTCTGTAATATTCCTCCGTAAGTCTTTCACACAACTTTTCAACTCTTGCCTTGATGTCTTCATCGATATTATTCATCAATATTTTAAGCATGCTCTGAACCAATTCACGAAATTGTTTACCTATGTTGTATGGAATTTTTTTGGTTTTAATTTTGTTCTCAAAAAAATCGGGACGAATCTCTTTTATTACGAAACTGAGCGCATGGAATTTAGCAAGTTCTTTAATAGCCATTTCAGCAAATTTTAAAGATACCACATCCATTCTGTGGCCAGTTACAAATCCGTTTTTCGATAGGTTTTCCATTATTATCACTTCTGTATTACTTTCATCATAAATTTTAACCATCTTGAATCTCTCATCAATGGGTACTTTTGCTTCTTCTTGTAGTTCTTCGGATATCTTCGCAAATTCTTTGTAGGTAAAGAGTTCAGCTTTATAAAAGTCCCTTATGGAGATTATTTCCATATTGCTCTCACCTGGTACAACACTTTTCACAAATAAGTTCAACTCTTTATCACCTATCTTCGTTTTTCCTTTGATATCAATTTCATGCAGTATCCCGAAAAAGTTACTACCGTCTGTGCATACCGATTTTTTCTCAATAACGTATTTGGTGAATCCTGCATTTTCAATAATTTTAGCAATAGACTGGTCCAGTTTGTTTGATACGTCTTTTGGACTTATATAATAGGTTTTAAAGTCACTGTTTTTAGTATTTATTTCGACTTGCATTTTGACTAGACACAGTAGAATGGACGCGTGTGAAATAATATATATTTCTGTAACACAATGCTACTTTTATAGCGACATGCTAAATGTTAAGGACCTCTCACACTAATACATATTATAAAAAAAGACGCCGCATCATCATCATCATCATTTCAGGTGAAAGACGTGCACTGTTGGACATAGGCCTCCCCCAAGTGTCGCCACAATGAACGGTCCTAGCCACTTGTGCCCGGTTGTGTCTAACTGTCCCTGCACACGAGCCAAAAAAAAGGCCGAATCAAAAAGAAACTTGAAGCAGCGTTTTTTTATAACCAGTGTGCGGGGACAGTATCTTCTTAATACTCGCGAAGAAATATCTTCTCTCGTCTGTTATTCGTTTATTTTATATATTTATGTGCTAGACAATGCAATTATTAAGACATTCCGAATAAGTTGCCTAGCTAAATCTGGTGCCAATGATGTTAAACTATATTTTTAAGCGAATTTTTTTTTTAAATTTTCGACTTTATCCAAACCCAATTTGTAAGGGTTTTATCGTTACTAATAGCTTTTATTAGACTAAAAACAATAATTAACATGAAAAAAAAACGATTAAAGGAAAGATGAGGGTAAATTATGGCCATTTACTCACATCTTTATGTGAGGCAATCCTACTATTTGCACCAAAACAAAAGAAGACAACCATATCTTTCCAATTCCTTGGGGCACATTTTTTTTAGCTGATGCTCAATTTTCCAAATAACAAATGAGAGGTAATTGATGTCAAAAATGTAACAACTATTGTTTTACATTATTGGCACCAGATTTAGCTATGCGCAATGTCTTAATGAACGCATTATCTAACATATAATATTTATTACAATGAAATAACAGATGAAAGACCTATTCAAGGGTGAATTGACCATGGCACTAAAGCAAAAACTCATGGACATGTGTATTCTCCCCGTCCTAACCTATGGTGCACAAACTTGGTCTTTGACTAACATCCAGAAGTCCAAACTTAAGGTTTGCCAACGAGCAATGGAGCGCAGTATACTAGGTGTTAAATTAACAGATCGATCTCGAAACACTATACTGCGCTCCAAAAACCAAAATAGTCGATGTGGCTCAAAAGGCTGCCAAACTGAAGTGGGACTGGGCAGGACACGTCTGCCGCATGCCCGACAAACTGTGGGCCAAAGTAGCACAAAGTTGGTGCCCTGAAACAGTGCGTCGGGGTCGCGGTAGACCACGAAGGAGATGGCGCGACGAACTTGATAGATTCCACCAGAACTGGCAAGAAGAAGCCCGGGCGCGCGAAAAATGGAAGGAGTGGAGGGAGGCCTTTGCCCAGGAGTGGGACAGAACAGGCTAACAAATAAATAATAAATAACAGATAAGGGAACAAATTTCTTCTATCGGATCTTAGACAACATCTCATGTTCAGGTCAGTCAGTCAGTTTTCGTTTTATAAACTTTACAATTCACTAGTATGTAGGATCCTCAACAGTTATTATGATGTTATTATTGTTAATTATTTGCACTAGACTCTAATGCTTTATCATATTTGCTAAGCATATACAACGACATAATTGTAGAAGGCTATCATAATTACAATTTACGTTCTTGTATTTTTATCTATAAAGCCTTGGTTGTATTATAAGCCAAAATTTTTGTGGGTAAATATAATCCAAATGACATCTCCCGCCATTTGGAGGAGGGAGAGATAGTGACTCTTACTAACTAAAAAGGAAGAGGCAAAAAGGAACGGGGTGGGTCCCCGTTCTTTCGTGCCTTTCATACCAGGGCTGAGCTACCTTTCGGAGTTAACCCTGGCCCCAGTAGGCTTCGACCCAGCTGAGCTCTTTAGAAGAGGGAATGGGCCGTAATTCACCACGTGGGCCCAGTGCGGGGACATTCGTCTACTTTTTCGTTTTTCTCAACTTTTTCTTATTTACTATATAATTTAGTTTAGCAGTCCACGCACATTAAAATACAAACTTGCTCCTACATACAATATAATTATATAGTAGACAATTCTCCACCGAAAACCACACGACGTGTACTTGTACTGTCGCAAAAACCGTGCCAACATTACAGGGACTGTAAACATTTAGTACATAGTTACGTGGTGAGTTTGTAGGTGCGTCTCGATCGACCGCCGGCCCAAGGTCATAGCACATGGCTCCACACCTAAATTATGTCACTACTGGCGGAAGGCAGGTGAAATATTAAAAGGGATCTCTTGGCAAGACTCAAGGGATTGGTACGGTTGGTGTATTCACTTCAAAGGCTTGGTTAAGTTTTGGAGCGAATTTTGCAATTTTAGGTAAGTTTGTTTTTATTTAAATTAGTTATAGACGATAGTTTCTCTAGTCTTCATAAATCTGTTTGAGAAATAACATATTATTGTGAAGGCTTTTATTTCGGACAAAGGATAAGCGTTGCTATTTAGCGTGGCAATGCCGCCAGTCTTTTAGGTACATTACCAGTCGACAGCGATGCGAAGGAATTTTTCGACGCCTTAATTTAGATTGCTTTTTTTAATATTTTAGGGCTTTTATTTTCAATAAGTTAGTTTTAATTACGTTAAGTTAAGCATATAAACGTAAACGTAATTATTGTTACATAATATTTGGGATAAGAATAATGGAAAAATGAGTGTACCCTAATACCTTTAATTTTCTGTGAAAATGATCCACAAATATACGTGTATACGTTTTTATTTATTTTTATATATATTATAATATGCTTACATCTTATCTAAATTGATGTGTAAAAGTGTTTTATAAAACCCATTTACTAAATGAATATCATTTATCATTTTATGGTGTGCACATAGTTGTTTAGTTCAAACGATTTACTTATATAAGTTTAACTTTATTCATAGGACTGACTGAAATAGAACGATGTTTCAAATGTATTTAGCGTTAAACTTTTTAGGAATTTACGTTGCAAACGGGCCCCACCTTTTTTTATGGTGGGAAAAATCATGCATTGACATCCCCCGCCCTTGGGCGGAGCGGGAGATAGTGTCAGACTCTTACTGACTAAAAGACCCACACCGTTCCTTCTAGTCTTCATACCGGGGCTCGAGCGCCCTTTCGGATAACCCTGGCCCCAGTGGGCTTCGACCCGGCTGGGTCCCTGCTGTTGCTGATAACTTCTTGAGGCGCGCGGGAACAGTGCGCGCCGTCGACGACTTGGGCTTGGTCTGGACAGTTACCGGACGGCCGAACAGCGAGCTAAAACAGGCCCCACCTACTACATTAAGGTATTACGAAGACTTAACAGTCTCCCTAGTGATGCGCTAATAGGCTTTTTTATTTAGGAGGTTCTGAGTGGTCTTTTAAGAGAAACGTGATAATAGTAATCACCGGGGTGGTTTCAATGAGGTAAAAATTTATTTATTTATTTACAAAATTATATTTCCTATAACATCTTTACAGACGCGGCCAAGGCGATGTTATAACAAGCACTAAAATATTGAGTACATAGTTATAAATATTATTAGATAAAAAATGAATATAAATTATTGTCAGTCCAGATCTTTCTCAATAAGTAAAATCTTACAACCCCAAATCATTTCCCCAAAAGCCCACACGCCTATGAAAGGGTTCCCCCGTAGCAAAACAAAAATACTCTGACAACTAAGGCTGCCCACCCACGTCCGATAATCGGTGACCGATTTTTCGTAGGAGAAAAATAGAACGCACTGATAGCAATAGTATTTACAACGCACACGTCCTACAACAAGGTTGGTCAGTACACAGAACAATGTTACAAGTATACAAAATCGGCCCGATTATCTGTCCTACAAAAAGTCTGACGTGGGCGGGCAGCCTTAATTTTTATTTGATTTTTTTATTAGCCATTACTGTCCCACTGCTGGGCAAAGGCCTCCCCCAAGTCTTTCCAGAAATTCTCTTGCGCCGTCTCTAACCAGTTCTCATGATCCGCGTCTAGATCATCTCACAACCTTTTTCTAGGGATTTCTAGGGTTTTTATGGGAGTTTTATTTACAGAAGTCTTAAAACTTTTTAGTCCTAATTAAAGAACTAAGTAATTAGTTGTTTGCCAATTCTCTTTACAGAATAATAATTAAGAATTTGCTTAACAGTTCAAAGGTTTTAATGACATAAGACAGAGTAAATGCGTCTAGCGTGAAACGTATTTCGATGGATCCTATGTGAAGAAGAAAACTTTTTTATTCATGTGGGGAATCATCTAATGACTTCCATAGCGGAGCGAGACCTTTGGAGGTTACCTTTTCAGAAGTTAACCCATGGCACTAGCAGTGGCGTAGCTAGATGACCAAGGGCCCTGGGTCAAAAACAAACTGGGGCCCCTAAATTGTTTAGGCTGTATCAATATTTAGACTGCTTTATCTTTTATATAAATCCCCAGATATAAGAAAATTTATCAAACATGCACACACAATAATACGGAGACATGGTCGTCGTTATATGATCGCCGACAATATCACACAATTCACAGCTTAATTACCGAATCTTCTTGAGTAGGCTTTTCAACCAATACAATCAACAGAAATATTTTCGTAAAATTTTTCGTTCATTCAATAAGCGGTTTGTTCCAGGTTTGGTTTGGTTGGGGGGCCCTCGAGCCTGAGGGCCCCGGGGCACTGCTCCGCCTAGCCCCTTAGTAGCTACGCCACTGGGCACTAGTTGGTTTTGGCCAGGTCCCTAAGGTTTTGCAGACATGTCTTTGAGGCGCGAGTGGAACACTACGCGCCGTCGGTGATTCGAACCCGGTCCGGACGGTTACCGGACGGCCAGTTTACTTACCTACCCATTGCTCTTTACAAACACAGACTTTCAAAATTATTCAAACTGATGAATTTACAGTTTGAATAATTTTGAAAATACTAAATTACGATAATTTTAAAAAGTAAACACTTCATACAGTAAAATGTACCATGAATTAAAACTATGGAGGTCGATCTTGTATTGACATACATAAGATCCATCGATTTTAGAGCTTTATTATGCAATTTTGCTTTTTTTATTATTTTTGTTTACATAATATTTTAATATTAGTTTCGTCTTGTGCTGTGCCAAATATTTTTTTTCTTTTCAATTGATCCTACGACTATCAAGCACTTATTTAGCACTCAGACAGGCGACTTAGTAACCAGACACAAGGCTCCCAAAAAGCTTCTAACTACCCACACAGAGCCAACACGTAGGTACGTACTGTGGAGGTGTGTTGCGTGACAGGTCGATTGTTCCAAGGCTAGCCGATCGGTTAGTATTAGAACAATGGCTTTCAAACTTTTTTTAAACATTGACCACTTCGGGGTCTTTGTTGTTAGTATATTCTGTCTAAAAAGTCAAACGACTTGGGAATTTTATATAATATTTAATCATTTAAAAAATATCGATACTTTTATAAGGTTCTTTTATTAGTAAACTATGATCAAGATCTCTTAATCAACCTTGATTATTGAACCAGTGTTGACTACATTAGATTTTATTTTACCCTAATAATTACCCAAGTCTTTTGACTTTTTAGATAGACTCTAGTTGTATTGTACTGTGTTCTAGATTATCTTACGGCTCACCAACAGAATTCTTCTTCTTGCCCTTATCCCATATTACTTGGGGTCAGCTCAACACGTTTTTTTCTTCCATTCTGTTCTGTCACCCGTCATACTATCACTAACAGAGTGACACACATATATTCGCACAACACAACTACTCAAGTCATTCGCCGGATGGCCACTGACTCGTGTAAAATATAATGTCACAATGCTTGAGACTACCCTCACAGCCAATACGACACAGTAGTATTAGAAATAAACACAGTTTTAACTACTTTTAACACATAAAATGTTTAATTATAATTTCATGCTATTCAAAAAGTAAAACGCCGTGAAAAGGGTGCGTAATTCTCTGTTCGACTGTCAAAGACGCCTGTGTGGGGGCGACTCGCGACGACAGTAGGGATGCGCTAATTTATCGAAACTTTAGTCTAATATTAGGGAGCTCGGGAGTAAAGGTCAAAAAGAAATTAAATTTTCTCTTAGTCCCCTTACGACTGTTAATCTAAAAAAACATGATATCGTAAATTCAAAACTAGTAGCACACCTATTTTTTAAACTCAAAAGTAAGAACTTTTTTTATTTATATAACAGTAGAAGATAGATCATTATAAAAATTTGAAAACATTGTCATAGTAAACACTAAATATTTCTGATAAATACTCAGTTCAGAAAAGATTGATATTTTTTTTAATTCTCGAACCACATTTCAGTCCTTTTGTACCACTTGTGGTCCGCGGGTCACAGTTTGAGAAACAATGTGTTAAAAGGATGGGTTCACGGACAGCCATATACATCTAGTTATTTACTTATATATAATGTTTTAGGTATGGCTAATTTTTTCGGACGTTATTTAATTCGACCCTGGTCCAATTAAATAGAATAATAATGCGTGACACCTAAAGATAAAGACAAAAAAAATTAACATACTCCTTTAGATAATGGATAATCAAATTTATCAAAATCTCGTCTCAAAATGTTTGTTATCGACCTCCTCCGAAATGGATGAGAATAGGCCGTAGACGCTTTTTTATCCTTCTACCCCTATCCCAATTATTTCTTTGATAATTCACATGTTTTTTTTTAGATAGACACTCATCCAATAACTTCTGTCGCTCTAGGGCGAAGCGGGTATGTACTTCACTTTTTATACCTACGCTCGATGGACGCACACTAATGAGCGTTTGAGCCGGAACTGTTCGACGAATGATCCGAGACGCGACCGAGACATCGTGTCTGTGAGGGGTGTCTTTGTGTGCGTTGCTCGTGCGCGCTTTTTATGTAGATTGACTCTTGTACCTACGTATTTTGTGGTTCTACCTTTAGCGAGGTACGACTCAGTACTTTAATCGTACGTAACAAAGTACTTACTTTGTAAATCTATGTGGGAGCTTCCATCTGGATGTCTGGCTAAAGATCTCTTTGTGAATAATTTATGCAAAGGCCTAATGTAAATGAAATGTAGTTGACATTTGAAAATAACCTTTATTGGTTCAATATAAGGGATTTATAAAGGACTGGAAAAATACAAACTTCCACTCCTCATTTTAGGGAAGTGGGGGGGTTAGAAAGAGACAAAAAGTAGCCTATGTCACGCTCTAACCCTTCAACTGTCTCCACTTAAAAAATCACGTTAATTTGCTCCGTTTTGCCGTGAAAAACGGACAAACAGACACACATATACACTTTCCCATTTATATTATTAGTTATAGTAGTATAAATTAGGATTGAGCGAAGGGATTTCGATTTAATTTGTATCTAACTAATATTTATTATTGGTTAAAATTTCTTTGTAGAATACTAAGTTTTGATTTTATACGAGTATAAAAATCTCGTGACAAATTGTTTGTTACGAACACCAAGTTCCTCCAAAACTGCTTGACCTTTTTAATTTTTTATGTATATTCGATAGGTCTACAAATGTGGCTTTTACCCTTCAGGTCCCAGATCCATGTATTTTTTTCTTTGATAATTTATATTGCGTTGGCTAAGGCAGCTAGTACACCTAAATTCAAAGTTAAAACATAATTATATTCAATAATCGTCAATTAAAACGTACTATCAAATATTACCAATTTACATGAAAAAGTTGATCAGTGAAGGTACTATTTACCTTCTAAGGACGTGAAGTCTACAATTTCATCAATATATTTTACTTAAATAAAACATCTAAGGCACGTAGGTATATTATACCTATAAAAATGTATAATTTGTACAAAGAAAAAGAACTCGTAGATGTAAAAATATGTATGTAGCACCCGCAAAAACAAAAAAAAGAAACAAATTTTCATCAAAATTAATATAAAAACATGTTGCGTGAAAATATCCAGGGGAAAATTTCTGAACATGTAAAACGAAATTGTTTAATTATTCGCTCACGTTACAGTATACCAGTAGATCCGAAGAGTTGGTCTCTGGGGAGCACGTCCCGACATGAGTACTCCGAGAGACTGTGGAAGGTTGGAGTAGGTATACCTGATCATGTATGTAAAGTTACGGTAAAAATGGTCCACAATTTGTAGGTTTTAGGTTTCTTTTTGTTTAATCGACGATAAGACTTCATCTTCTGGTTTAATAATTCAATATTGTCATGATGCCAATAATATCTATACAATGACATGTGAGCGAACAGATATCCTCACGCCCCTACCACCGTCGCTGGAATTGGACGTATTGCAGACGACGAGCAGTAGATAGCTCGCTGTTTGACCGGCCTGAGAGTTTCACGAGCGCCTCAAAGAGACGTCAGCAAAAGCGGCCCAGCAGGACCGATTCCTGCTGGAGCTCCGGGAACGTTTGAAAGAGTGACCGTGCTTCTAGAACGCAAACGGCAAATAAAGAAACACAAATAGGTTTTGGTCAGTTCAAGTCTGATATGCCTTTTCGCTCCACCGAAAAACGGGAAAAAAGTGATTTGATGATTAACAATCTAAATAAAAAAAAATTGCGTAGCACCATCCAACACGCGCGTCTGTCACGTCGATTAAAAGAACATATAAATAACAAAATAAATTTTGGGAGCCGATCTGTTGTAATCTCGGACCAAAACACAGTCGTATAGCAACAGCAGGGGCCCAGCCGGGTCGAAGCCTACTGGGGCCAGGGTTATCCGAAAGGGAACTCGAGCCCCGGTATGAAGGCTAAAAGGAACGGGGTGGGCTTTTAGTCAGTAAGAGTCTGACACTATCTCCCGCTCCGCCCAAGAGCCGGGGTTGTTATTGGATGATTTTTCCCAATATAAAAAAAAAACTTTTCAGTTTGTAGGACTTTTTTTATTTAACTTGGTTACTTGCATATGATTTACACGATAATAAATGATCCACCATTGAGGACAGCTCAAACATTTATACAATAGGCAGTCTTATCACAACGAGCAATTTTTTTCAGACAAATTTTGGTCTATACTTAAAGAAAAGATTTAGGGCTGTCAGTGTATAACATCACATATAATGTAAAAATGTATTTTTTTTTTTTATTTATTTATCATTTATACAAAGATTACAGGATTATTTAGGTTAAATAGCGCCCAAAAAACTACTAAGGTTTAAACTTGTGCTATCATGAATCTAGTTCAATATCGAAAGAAATTGAGTTGTCAAAATTTTTTTTTTGCTTGTACTAATAAATACCAAAAATATAAAATTTTGCGGTTCCGTATTATTACTTATTAATATTAACATAGCATCCTCAAAAGTCAAAATGATGTAAAACTTTCTCCAGTGTATGTCCTTAGAGAGCAGTATATTTGCTCAAATTACGGCCCATGAGGTGTCGGGGACCTAATTTGTGCCACCTTCGTACCCTTGAATTATGTAAATTAATAAATTTGGTGAGTAACGTGAACATGAGAAGTCCTTGACACTAACTTTGATACACCTAGCCTAGTTTATTTATGTCAAAACTGTCTTTTTACCGCAACTTAGCTCCCAGGAGATTGAACCGCACTTTTTTGGTAATATGTACCTACATATGTTTTATAAGAATCGCTAAACTGAAGTGGCAGTAGTAGGGCACATTGCTCTTAGAACGGACGGTCGATGGGGCTGAAAGATTCTAGAATGGCGACCGTGCACCGGAGAACGCAGTGTTGGAAGGCCTTCCACAAGGTGGACCGACGACCTCATAAGAGTCGCAGGAATGCGGTGGATGCGAGATGCACAGGATCGGTCGTTGTGGCGACGCTTGGGGGAGGCCTATGTCCAACAGTGGACGTCTTTCGGCTGAAATGATGATAATGATGATGTTTTTTTTTTAAGTTTGGAAATCATCATGTTTTTTTTTGTGTTTTTGCCTAGATTTTGTATTGTTTGCGTCGAATAAATTCTATTCCACCCAATGACTTCTCATGAACACAGGGCGGAGTAGGACGGGTCAGGCTTTCATTGACTAAAATCACAGCTATGTTTCTTCTTTGGCTTTGTGTTCCAGGACCATGGGTTTTCCTTTCGAAAGTAAACCCATGGCTCCAGTAGGCTGCGGCCATCTAAGTAAGGCTTCGCATGCTCCACAGTATGCTCCTTCGTATCCTCTGGCCGGCCTGAACAATACCTGACACCTGGGAATTTCTTTCGCAATGAGGTGCAGAAACCCCCTGAACTGACTGGTGACGACCTGCGTCACGCGAAAGGTGAAGACGCCAAGTCTCTCCAACCACTCCTAAGTATATTATGGCATGAAACCATATTGTATGATTCTATGAATGAGAGAATCTTTAGAACCTTATAAGTGTTTTAAGAGTCAGATGGGGTTTCAAATAGTTAAATTGTTCTTTCGTATGCTACCCCAGTAAAAAATTAGGTTTAGTTGTTGGCAGTATATCATATTGAATGACATGGAGGGAGGTGAAGCGTGAAGCTCAAGACAGGTCGTTATGGGTGACTGCTTTAGACGCTCTTTACCCTCTACCCTAGTTAGGGCATATAGAATCTTAAGTAAGTCAATCAATCACTCTTCAATCTATACAGGGTTATTTGAAAAACACTGGCAATTTCTCAAAACTATGTTAAGAAAAAAAAAACAACAACTTTTGTTCTATGACTTTTAAAAATGGATCATACTCGTACATTGGTTTATCAGATTTTCATACAAAAATAAAAATGTTTAAACTGAGCGTTCTAAATGTTAAGAAATCTATGTGAAGCAAGTGATAGTACAATAGCGGAGGGGAGCGGGAATTGTGCGCGGGAGGCGTATGTGGGTACAGCAAAATACAGAGTTCAATGAAATCTTGAAGGCTTGTTTTTGATAAATGTATTAGGTTCTGTGAAAAGTCATAGACAAAAAGTTGTTGCTTATGATGTTAGTGTTACAGTCCTGCAAGGTTGTTAGTGTATTACAAATAAACCTGTATATTTAAAAGCAGAAAATGTCTGACTTATATAGATACAGACGAAACTACTAATTTTGTTATCATCATCATCACATGTCCACTGTTGGACATAGAACTCCCCCAAGCGTCGCCACATCGAACCTTCCTGTGCGCCCCGCATCCATCGGTTTCCCGCTACCTTTACCAGGTCATCGGTCCACCTTGTAGGAGGCTTTCCAACGCGTCTTCCGGTACGAGAAAATTTTGTTAAACTTAGCATAAATAGTACCTAACTCAAGTAAACAAATTTTGTTAACTTGGGTTATTATTTATGCTAAGTTTCGAGTTAAGGATTACATTTTTCGTTTTACAAAACGACCCTATAAAATAATTTCGGGAATGTTGGTTCTTGAGAGTCATTGTATTAAAAAATTATTAGTCTGTCGAAATTGCCGTTAAAATACAGTTTAGTAAATAAAGTTTTTACTCAGACTTTCCCAAAAACGCAGTCACTGGCAAAGTGTCTTTATTGTGAGTAAAATAAAGAGTAAGAATGAATGAAAGTGCTATGTTTGTATCATATCTATACTTTCAAAAGGAGTAATTGACTGACTGACATATCAACATACTGTCAGAACTACTGGCACTAAGAAGAAGAGTGAGAAGAAGAAGAAGAGTGTGTTTTCCACAAAGTTTCCATTTGTGACGTCGGCAAACAATTCTCTCTTAGTGATTACTAAGAGAGATTTTTTTGAAATTTACCCCATAAAGGGTTCGAACGGGGTTTGAAAGCTTGTATACAGAAACTTACTTTCACGCGAGCAAAGCCGCTGGCACAAGCTAGCTAAATAAATTTTTTTTTGGAAATCTTGTATGATATTGATTTACAGAACCTCCAAAGGGAATTATTGAGTAGAGAAAATACAATGAAGGAAATATTTTGTAAATATGAGTCTTGCCAACAAATGTTGAGTGAGCGCATGCAGGAGGCTTGTGAGTTGGTGGACTTGGTGAAGTTCAACGCAGAGAGGTATGAGTCATTGACTAACAATATCACCTGTAGTTGTGCTCTTGCTCCGCCACCTCCCATGTCTCAGTATGAAATTCCTATGCCTTCCAATGTTGTACATAATAACAATTCAGAATCAATAAACCCTTGTCAAAGTAACATTTTGGTATTTTCAGATAGATTAGGGACAGGTTTTGGGTCTTTGTTAAATAACCGTTGCAAACATACTGTTATGAGTCATTGTTACCATAACCTGCATTTTAACGAGCTTGTTCATAAAATAAAAAATACACAAATTAATGAGCAGACCACAGTGGTACTTTTGATTGGAAACAGTCTTAGTTTAACCAAAAGGGACTTAGTTGGTGGTATCGAAACCCTGCTTAAATTGAAATTAGGAAAATTAATTTTGTGTGCATTGCCCTATTCCAACAGTTTATGTGAACTTGATAACAATTACATTTATAGCCTAAATAACTTGATGCACATTTTGTCATGTCGTCATAGTGACCGTATATTATATTTTGACACTAACAATTTTGTTAGAGATTTTATTTTGATTCGGGAACATACAAGTATGTTTCTTCCCAAAAAAAGTCGACATTTGTTGGCTACTTTGTTAGCATACAATATACACACAGTTATTGATGATTTAACTGAGATTAGGTTAAGTGACGAATCAGTATTATCTAGTATACCTAATAATACTGATATAGACTCTTTAAACTCTTAATAACGACAAAAGGGAAGCCTATTAATAATATTTTACTATACCATCAGAATATAAATCGCTTCTCTGGCAAAATACTAGATGTGGAAATGTTAATAGATAGATATAATATGGATATCTTATGTTTTTGTGAAACCTGGTTAAAACCAGATAGAATGCTGTTTAATGTAAATAATTTTTCAGTTGCCAGTGCGTACAACAGATCATCAATTGGGGGTGGTACCTTGATATTATGTAATAACTCTTTAAGACATAAGGAAAGGAAAGATATCACTGCTTGCTCTGTTGATCGCTTATGCGAGGTAGCATGTGCAGAGGTTGAAGGCCAAACTTTTTTATGTGTTTACAGACCACCCGCATCAAACTTGACATCTTTTTTTATTATAATAGAAGAAATACTAAATAAACTTATTAGAGATAACAAATTAGTTTTCGTTTGTGGGGACTTAAATATTGATTTACTTGTAAATTCACCAGAAAAATGTAAACTTCTCTCATTGTTTAATTCTTTTAATTTAAAATGTATTTTTAATAAAGCTACAAGAATAACTCCCACTTCAGCTTCATGCATAGATAATATTTTTACTAATTGTGATATAAAAGAGTCATCCCTGATTAGTGGAGTGAGGTCTGACCATACGGGTCAACTTGTATCTTTTGAGTTAGTCAAAAAGTTGCAAATAGATTCTACTGCAGAGTTTAGACCGCTTACTAAAAATAAGTTAAATTATTTTAATAACAATGTTCTTAGTAGTCTTTCAACAGCCAATTTTGATTCACAAGACCCCAATGTAAATTATGGTACATTATTCTCTACAGTGTGTCAGGAATTTTATAAGGCTTGTCCAGTTAAAAAGGTTCAAGTCAATAATAAATCCAAATTTAATGACTGGGCTACTACTGGAATTAGAAAAAGCAGAGATACTTTATATCAGCTATACCAGGAAAAATCATTATCGTCTGATCTTAACTTGCATAACCATGTTAGAATGTATTCAAAGATGTTCAAAAGAGTCTGCGCCCAAGCCAAATCTAAGTCAATAAGTAACAAAATTAAAAATTCTAACAATAAAATAAAAGCTGTCTGGAAGGTGATAAACAAGGAAACTGGAAAAACAAACCAGCGAGATCGAAATGAATTGTCCCTAAAAATTGATAATGAAATCATTTCAGACAGGACCGAAGTGGCTGAGAAGCTAGAAAACTTCTTCACCAACATCCCAATAGAAGTTACGAAATCTCTCCCTTCTTCATCTTTGTTAGCTGAATCTTTTTTAAAAGAAAATTTCACAAAGGATGTACCAACCTTTGAATTTAAGCGTATTTCTGTTGATATGATTAAAAATACATACAAAAGTCTTCATATAAAAAACACTGAGGACTTATGGGGTATATCCGTTAAGGTTCTTGGAGAAATTATTGATACAATTGCTCCTGTCCTAACGGGCATATTTAATCAATGTATAGACAGCGGTACATTCCCTGATTTAATGAAACATAGTAAAGTAGTACCAATTTTCAAATCAGGTAGTAAAAGTGATCCCTCTAATTATAGACCAATATCTGTGCTTCCAGCATTGAGTAAAATCTATGAAAAAATCATGCTCGACCAGATGTTGTCTCACTTTAATTCAAATAGGATTTTGCATAGTCATCAGTTTGGCTTCACGAAAGGAAGGTCAACGACGGATGCAGGAGTGAAACTCATCAGTCACATTTTAGAATCCTGGGAGAAATCCCAGGATGCTATTGGCATATTCTGTGACCTCTCAAAAGCATTTGACTGTGTTGACCATAATACTCTGATCTGTAAATTACATCATTACGGAATTCGTGGAAGAGCTGCTGATCTTGTTTTTTCCTATTTATCTTACAGGCAGCAAAAAGTATCCATAAATGGGGCGACGTCCTCGGGGTCTTTAGTAAGGATGGGCGTGCCCCAGGGTTCAATTCTTGGCCCTTTCCTTTTTCTAGTTTATATTAATGACCTTCCTTACATGATGGCTAATTTATCAGATATAATTCTATTTGCTGACGACACTTCTCTTATTTTTAAAGTGGATAGAAAAGATGCGGATGTCTTGTGTGTTAACGAAAGTCTGGCTGTTCTTTCGAAATGGTTCGCAGCCAATAATCTTTTACTAAATGCAAATAAAACTAAATGTATAAAGTTTTCATTACCGAATGTTCCTCAAGTTGGCGTCAATCTAATTCTTGATGGCAAAAAACTTGATTTAATTACAGAAACTGTGTTCTTAGGTATAACTGTAGATTCCAAACTGCAGTGGGGTGCTCATATTAGAACTCTCTCAGGTAGATTAAGCTCAGCGGCATATGCAGTAAGAAAAATAAGGCAGTTGACAGATGTCGCCACAGCTAGGTTAGTTTACTATGCCTATTTCCACAGTATTATGTCTTATGGCATTTTACTGTGGGGATCTGCAGCTGATGTAGACTCGATTTTCGTATTGCAAAAGAGAGCAATCAGGGCTATTTATAAAATGGGTCCTCGCGAGTCCCTCAGAAATAAATTCAAAGAAATCGATATATTGACACTGCCTTCTCTTTATATCTTAGAAAGTATTCTGTATGTCCGTAAAAACCTAGGACTTTTCAAAATTAGAAGCGATTTCCATAACATAAATACTCGTAGTAAACACGAAATTATATTACCCAAATGGAGATTAGTCAAGACCAGTAAGTCATTTTTAATAAATAGCATACGCTTTTATAACAAGCTACCAAAAGCGGTGACTGAACTTAGCGAAGGAAAGTTCAAAACCCATATTAAGCGTGTCTTAACCAAAAAAGCTTATTACAAGGTTAAAGACTATGTCGAAGACACACTTGTTTGGCAATGACTACCTCTGCACTTGTGGTCCCCTGGTAACTCATAATATTGTGTGAATGTATCTATTAACTGCTCCATCTTTGTTGTAACATTTTTTTTTTCTTTTCTCCTAACACATTGCTTTTGCAATATTTTTATTTAATTTTATATTATTTGACTCCAACCACATTAAATTCGTTAGTTTTTCTTTTTTGGTTGTTAACGTCTCATTTATTGACATCTTTTTTTTTTATATAGCCTCTTTTTACAATGTAAATGGAAGAACACTGTAGATTCCACGAATTCTTAGATTACTTCATATTTTGACTCACTTTTTTTTAAATGATTATTTTGATGATTTTATTGTTCTTTTGAGTACACTATAGACCGGTTTACACTGTTCTTAAATAATACCTATTAATACTGTAATATGGAAATATTGTAACTACAAACACTTTTTTAAAAGAGTAACCATGGAGTTTCTTGCCGGTTCTTCTCCATAGGAAACGACCAATTTCGAACCGTGCACTAGCTTCTGACGTTTTATAAGTGCCCATGTAGGCCTATGTGAAATAAAAAACTTTTGACTTTGACTTTGGAAAAAAAAAACTTAGTCATTTTTCAGAGACTCAAAAAGCTAGATCAACGTCATGCTTTTAAAATAACGTTTTGCGACTAAAAGGACAAAATTAAATGATCCAGTCGCATATATTTTTTCTTTTTTCATCATCATTATCATCATTTCAGCCAAAAATCGTCTACTGTTGGACATAGGTCTCCCCCAAGCTTCACCACAACGACTGGTTCCGTACGTCACGCATCTACCGATAAAACCTTTCTTCCCAAAAAAAAAATCGGTAGGCCCTTCAATTCTATTACAAAAAGTGCTTTTTACACCTTAGCCTTTCTTCAAGGTCTGTCCTCCAATCTGTCCCATTTAAGGAGAAAATTTATAAGGGTACCCTATAGTTATGTCCGAGCGGCGACTAATTCAATAAATACTAGAGTAAATCGAGCTTTAGAGGTTTCCTATTTTATTTGACTGACTATTTTATGTTTATACAGCGTCAAGGGAAATCTATGTGGGTACATGATTCTCTCTAGAGGAAGTTAACGGAGAATGAAGAAATGTTATTTTCTTTATGTGTAGCTGCAATAGTGTAGTTTTTAGGGTCAAAATAATTACATTTTATTTAGTCCGTATTTTAAATTACAAAAAAAAATATTGGACACGTATTTTTTCTTTTTTCGATTAAACAAAAAATAACAAAGATATAGCCCATTAAAGTTACGTGTGACGTCACCCCGTGCGAAAAAATGCATGCGTGACCTTACACGTAACTTTAATGGGCTATATCTTTGTAATTTTTGGTTTAATATACAAATAAAAAATACGTGTCCGTTATTTTTGAATAATCTTAAAGACGGACAAATTGATTTTTTTAGGGCCACTAGTCTATTAAGCTAGAACTCCACTAGACACGTGTAACACGCCTGATTTGTACGTAGAACGACGTCGCGTGGATCAAGTGTAGCTCTACAAGTCTAGTTTCCATATAAAATGTATGGAGACCGACGCGCCCAGATCGGCGTGTGTGGCACACGTGTGCGCAGTGTAGTGTAGTGTAGTGTGTTTACTCTCTATAGGCTTTCCATTTAGTTGAAATAGAAAAAAAACTGGGCAAGTGCGAGTCGGACTGGCACACTGAGGGCTCCGTGCAAATTACAATTCCCGAATAGAGTCTCGAAGATATTTCAGAATTTTGAATTTTTTATTGTGACCACAAATTTACTGTTTTTAGGTTTTTTCCTATACCTCTGCTATAAGACATTGCTTTGTGCCCAAATTTCAGGATTCTGGGGCAACGGGAAGTTCCCTTTTGAATTTCAATCTTTGAGAGTATCAAAATATACGTTTTTTGCTATCTAAACGGCCGTATCTTTTTTATTCGTTAACTTAGAAGTTTGATTTTTTCAAAGCTTAAAAGGACCGCAGACTTGAGTATATGGTTTTAATTTCAACTCGATAAGTCCACGCGTTCTCGAGATAAAGGGTCTTGACAGACAGACATACGGACGGACAACAAAGTGCCTATAAGGGTTCCGTTTCGGGTACAGAACCCTAAAAAAAACGTTATTTTGTTATTTTAGTATCAAGTTTTGATTAGATCATAGATGTTACTTATTAAAATACTTGTTAATTTATCTAAATACATGTACTAGGTATATTATAAAAGGAGAAATTGACTGACTGACATATTTATTAATTTATTTCCAACTTGCAACTATCATTACATATCAACACACAGCCGAAACAAGGTTTTCTTTTATCACGTAGGCAAGCAGTAAGAGAGGATTTTTCAAAATTCACTCCCTAAATTAATGTAACAAGGTTCCAAAGTTTATATAAAGAACGTAGGCGAGTACTAAGTAATAATAATAATAATAATTACTTTATTTTTCTCACCACAATATCACAGCAATTACAAAACCAAAATAATAACAATAATTAGATTCATACTGTGGGAGCCTGTGGTGCCTGAGCTAGGCTTTTGACCTGTATTTAAAGTCACCAGGTCTTCCCCCCTTTTAATGGAAGAGAAGGTTTTCCAAAATTTGCTCCCTGAAAGGATGAAATGGGAGTCCAAAGTTTGTGTGAAAAACCTACTATCACCGGGCGACGCTGCTAGCAGAATCTAGTAAATATATAAAATATAGGTATCAATATATATTTAGACAGTCTTTGAGTTGTAAATCAAACAGCAAACCGATTGAAGGAGTCTGATAAAATTGCCGTATACACCGCGAATGCTAGTGAAAACCAATTCCGAATTTAATTGGGGCTGGCCCAAGCACAGGCGAAGAATTCGCCAACTTTGTGTGGTTAATATTCTAATCTTTTAAGACTTTATGTACCAGTTTACGTAGATGTATCGTTATTACTTAAGTTTAATAGAATATTAGTATACAGAGAGTTTGTGTTTGCTGTGTTTTTGATAAATGAGTAAGGGAGATTTAGATGAATTTATAAAAATAGAAAGATTTAGCCTGGGGTTTAGTAGAGTGGAGTAGGGAAGAGCGGGAGCGAAGTCGCGCGGGCAAAAGCTAATTACACTATAATATTTTTTACCACTAGACCTAGGGGTCTTTAAGTCAAGAGTGAATAGGTTACTTTTAGGCAAGCGTGCTCGTGCTCGTTTACCATCAGATGAGACAGTGGTCAAACGCGAGCCTATCAATAATAAAAAACAAATCCTAAGATTGACTGGTAAAGAATCCTCCTGACCTGTGACCTGGGTCCTGGCGCTGATTAATGAGGAGACCTGACCCCAAATATTGGAAACAGGAGAGTGCAAAGAAGAGAGACTGGTAGAGAATAATTATGCCTTGCTGCATTAAATCCGCCTGCACATCATCATTATCATATCAGCCGAAAGACGCCCACTGTTGGACATAGATCTCCCCCAAGCGTCGCCACAATGACCGGTCGTGTGCGTCACGCATCCATCAGATTCCCGCGGCCCTGACCAGGTCATTGGAAGCCTTCCAACGCTGCGTCTTACATTACATGGTCGCCACTACAGAACCTTCCGTCCCGATCGACCATCTGTTCTGTTTAAATAAATAAATACAATCACCTCAACAAAAAAGTAATTGGGGGCATAAAGCAATGGCAACCATCAGCCGTCGGTACCGTTCCAGCCACCAATAAAGAATAGCATTCGTACCGACACGATCACCAATAAATGGCGACTTGGCACGGAGAGACACCGAAGTTGTTTGTTTTGTTTTATAATTTCAGTACTTTAATACTTAGGGTTTTTTTTTTCGATGGGAAATATCATCTTATGACAACCCCCGCTCTTGGGCGGAACGGGAGATAGTGTCAGACTCTTACTGACTAAAAAACCCATCCCGTTCCTTCAAGCCTTCATACCGGGGCTCGAGCGCCCTTTCGAGGCTTCGACCCGACTGGGCCCCTGCTGTTGCTGACAACTTCTTGAGGCGCGCGGGAACAGCGCGCGCCGTCGACGACTTAGGCTTGGTCCGGACAGTTACCGGGTTAATTACAATACTTAGGGTGAGTTGCACCATTTAACTATAACGATAACAAAGCCGTTAACAGTTGTCAAATCGTCGAATTGACCAACAGGCCGTTTCACGGCTGGTTATGGTTTGATTATCGTTATAGTTAAATGGTGCAACTCACCCTTAGAATAACTCATCAGAGAAAAGCTTGTGATTAGAATAAGAAAGGTTAATTCAAATCAGCTGCTTGCCTACATTACAACCGGTCTTTCGCGTACCTTTTCTATTCTGGAAAAAATGTGAAGCCGCATTTGATTTATTGTTTGATATTATAATCATGATTTTCGATCTCATTTCCAGTGATATTTGATCAGAATGGAAACTTACCCAAATTCTGTATGATTAGGTAGATGGAAAATGAAAATGTTGATTTAGGATCCTATATTTGAAAGGGTACGAACCTAATCATAGGTTTCCAAAGATTTAATAACTTTTACATAAAATATAAACCCTACGGCAATGAAAGGTCTAACTTTTCTTGTTCATAGGGAACATGAAGAATTATGCTTTCTAATTTTCTTTTCAAGAAGTACAAAAAGTACTTCCCAGTCAGATTGCAGACCCATATCAGGTTTTAGGTAAACATTTCGAATTCAATCATAAGATAAGCATAATTATATTAATGTGTAGAGTGGCCGTCCCCATCAAACTTGGCGTCGCACTGTATTGGCAGAAGCGGCGTGCAACAAAATGACGTGTGTTTGACGTGGAGCGAGGACAGCTCAAGACCATTCGCGATGGAGGATTACTGTGGACGTCCTCTGCCTCAGCTAGGGAACATAGGATATTAAGCAAGTAATATTAGTACAGAAAGAAATTCGACGCGATATCTGACAGTCAGTGGATGTACCCAGAATTTTCCTGTTTTTAATTCTTCTTTGAAGTAAGTATAATGCAACAGTTCCTTTCGGAGCCCAACTGATGAACCACCCATTTTGCGATAATCGCCCGCCATGTTTGCAAGCGATAATCGCAATCGCGACGGCTGTGTAACCGTACAAAACTCCGGTCTCGTGAGTTTTGGAGTAAAACAGAATAGCGTGGCAATCCGAGAGCGTTCTTTCTTTGCCTATCACTAGAGTTTGCTTATGCAGTTGCCGTACGGCTGTGACACGTTCGAGCGGGTAAAATCTAGCTAATAAGTAAGTAAAGAAGATATCCGCAGGAGAACCAAGGTTACCGACGTAGCTCGAAGAATCGCCAAACTTATGTGGCAATGGGCAGGGCACATTGCACGTAGAACAGATGGTCGATGGGGACGAAAGGTTCTGGAGTGGCGACCACGTACCGGAATACGCAGCGTTGGACGGCCTCCAACAAGGTGGACCGATGATCTGGTCAGGGTCGCGGGAAACCGATAGATGCGTGATGCAAGGGACCGGTCGTTGTGGCGACGCTTGGCGGAGGCCTATGTTCAACAGTGGACGTCTTTCGGCTGATGTGATGATGATGATGAATAAGTAAGTTTGTCACGACTGTTCTTTGTGCTCTATCTGTTTTCCTGAACAATAAACTGTTATCGTAGTGAGTCTTAATACGCTCCCCACCGACGCTATAACAGCTGTTTCTTCAAAGAGGCGGGCGCGGGTAAAAACCGCTTCATACGTTCTTAGCCTTGTTCAAATTACTATTAAATTATTCCCAAACCTAGCTCTACTGCAGTAGAAAGACAGACTGAATACACAATTACTAAATAGTCTATAACAAGCCGTTTGAAACTGAGAGTTATGTTACTGTAGCCTTAATTGCCGAGGTACGGAGCTTCGTCGAGCCAATGTTGCTTGTTGTAATACTACAGAGCACGAAATTACTGCGACGTCAGCAGAAACTAGACACGCCGTCTATTCTACTAATATTATAAACGCGAATATTAATGTTATCTATATATATGTATATAAAAATCAATGCCACTTGTCGTTGTAATTTTATAACTCAAGAACAGACTCACTTTTCCAAATCAAATGTTTAGGCTTTGTTCGGACTATTTAGTAGATGGTATATGTGAAGTTTGGTAGGGCAGAGTAGGATAGGGTAGGGTAGAGTAGGGTAGAGCAGGGTAGGGTAGGGTAGAGTAGGGTATAGTAGGGTAGAGTAGGGTAGAGTAGGGTGGAGCAGGGAAGAGCGGGAGCGAAGCCGCGCGGGCAAAACTATTAGTTTGTATGAAAAAACTTTTAGATTTGTATAGTAAACGCTGGCAATAACTATCTAGCAGCGGCCGCCTTTTGCTATAGATGTTTCCTAGCTCTATGGTTGGATGCTTTCAAAACTTTTGGTTAGACGTAACTTGTGTTCCAGTATTTTGATAAATTTGTTCTATAGTTTTACTGTGAGTTAATGTATAGAATTGAACATCATTGCTACATTGATGATATCCTACTAAAGTTAAATATGTCTCCCAAAGTTGCAATTACAGCTCTAGGTATGGAGTCCATATAAAAGTATATAGATATTGTGCTTTAAGATTCAAAGAGTTAATTTGCAACTTAGAACTCAGTGGAAAGGCGTGCGAAGAGGCTAATTGCTATTATCTGGATTATATATAATCCAGATTTGATAAACACCACACTACAAAACCTGGAAGGCATTTTATAGGATGCATTTTGAGAGTATCCGCGGAAATTATATGACTTGATTCCACCATCTCCTTTCTACCATCGGACAACCCGGGTACGGCGAATTACCACCCACCCTTGGTTTGTTAACGCCTCTTCGGTCCGGACTAAGCGTGTCGTTTCATCATTAATACCACGTACATCGAAGGACTGGAACAATTTACCTGCTTAGGTCTTTCCTTCTGATTATAATTTTAGTTGTCTACAAGGCTAGAGTGAGTAGGCTCTTAATAAACTAGTGCGATTCACCATCAACGATTGTATCACTGTTTATCAGTGATGTAATCGTTAAGTGGGATCGCAGTCAAGCACAAGTTTAATATCTATGAAAAAAAAAATCAATTCTCATACTGTTCCACGTCACCCATAAATGATTACATCGACATTAATTTCCTCTAAACAAAATCAGTAAACCCTTTGTATCGTAATTTTATAGGGAAATACAGAATTTAAAAAAGAAAATGTTAAGCGGAGAAGCCACAAAGCCGAACATTCCTTAACACGACCAACAAAAACATTAAGAAAGTATTTTGACCCCTTTTGCTTCGAATCAGAGAATTCTTTTTAAATATTTTCTTTACAAGAGAGAAAAGTTGTAAAAAATTACGGATAAAAGCTTTTTTTACGATAACAAAACAGTCAAAAGGTTTTATTTCTACGGAGAAGCGATACGAACGACATCTGACAGTGTTCACTAAAGAATGAAAAAGTGAATGGAAAAGAACGAGAGTATCGAGATTCAACGATTGAGGTTCCGCAGGTTCGTTTTAGTGTTTTTTTTTTTTTGCTTATGTGAAAGAAATCTGTTCTGTACTGATAAGTCTGCAAGTTCATGGTTTATTCAACTAGCTGACCCGGCGGACTAGGTACCGCTTAACAGTCATAAATTATAGATGATATTTATTTTGAAAATAGGTTTTTAAAAACACTTTTACACGTCAATTTAAACTATTTAGATGAGGCCGATGTTTCGTAGCTGACAACTTTGAGAAGAAACTCCGAAACAAAATCAGAGGTCAAAGTTCATCACGTAATGCACACTCCACAGCACTGTAGATTGCTGGATTTGTCCAGCATCACAGTATAAGCTGAGGAACGGCCTATTCTTGCCTAGATGCGACGCACAATGTGAATGTATTTATATTGTATTTGTTCTTTTTTACTTTTATTTTTGTTTACTATTATTTTATTGGTCTCTCCCTCGAGTCGGCCGGCGTCGCACAAATTATACTATTATGCTTGTTTTTTTAATAGACAACTTAGACAACCAAGTTGTCTATGGTTCAAGGCACTTAGGCCTGGTCTATACTTGACGTTAAGGCAACTAATTTTTATTTTGTTTTTGTTTTTTGTAACTATTTGTGTGTCTGTACGGGAAAAATAAACATGTATTCTTTCTTTTCTTTCTATAATGGTCAAATCATGTGACTCAATGAGTAAAGTGAATCTTTTGATACAACCAACCGATTTCAATGAGACAAACCCTGAGTAATATATCCAGTTACACACAATTTTATTGTATAAAAGTTATCTACATCGTTTCCTTGTATATTTAAGTGATTTGCTCACAACTAAAAACTTCTAAAGATTTATTATGTGTTTAGATATACCTTTTTACTTTTTTTTAATCTTTTTAGATTTTCAAGGTGTTCAGTAACTTTTAAATAAAATCAAAACAAATAAAACCGTTTAGTTTTTACCGATAAAGATATTTAATTATCTTTGGCATGGACAGATTAGCTTTGAAAGAAATGAGAAAATGTGAAATGAGCTGTTGAGCTTGTTGTTGTTATTTATAGCCCCCGCTATCCCCTTCGTACTAGGTGTGACTTAAACCTTCTCTTTAGCGCTTCGATCTTGAGCATTTAAATAGGTATAAATAAGGAAAAATGGATAGGTTGTTTATATTCAAAATTTATAGACTACGCTATGAAGAATTTCTTATTTACATTCTTATATACGAGTACTTTTAATAATCGTGGACTTTTAATAATCTTAGTGCTCAACCGAATGGTGCGAAATCACGCGCGAACGCCGGCGTTTGTGCGTTCGCTTAGAGCTAGGAGAGTTTATGAGCCGTAATCTACCACGCGAACCCAGTCAAGTGTGGGTCCCTAGGATGTCACATTACTTCAAATTTTTGGTTCTAGTACATACCTACCGAGCGGTGGGCCAGTAAAACGCAAAATTGGTGCTCTGAAATTGCACGACGGGGCCGCGGCAGACCAAGAAGGAGATGGCGGGACGACTTGGATGTCTTCCTTGGGAATTGGAAAGAGGTGGCTCAAAACCGGGAACATTGGAAGGAGTGGAGGGAGGCATTTGCCCAGAAGTGGGAAAATATGGGCTAGATATAATAATAATAATAATAATAAGTACATACCGGTTTCCTCACGATGTTTTCATTCACCGTTTATATTTAATTCCCCACTGAACCCTAAAGTCTGAGACCGTGCGGTCTAAGATTGCATTTTACGAGCATATTGCATGACACCGCCTTTTACATGCAAAGCAGTGATTTGAAGCGCCCGACGCTTTGCAAGATATGAAAAATATTGTATCGACTTATAAAATCTTTTTATTTTATAATGTCAGAAGTAGGAAATCTTTTTAAGAAGCATTGCTTAGTAATTCTTTGTAAAGTGTATCTGTGGTGAATGAATTTATTTATTTATTTAACCAGAACGACAAAATGCCAAAATTTACGCCTATATAAATGATGTAAAGCACATTAAAGAAAATATAACACAGATATATGTATCACTAAACTTGTCACCCAACCTTCTCGTAAATCACCAGACATTCAGTCAGTTTTTTTTTTAACTGTTATAAACTAGTACTTGACTGCGATCCCGCCTGATGGTAAGCAGTGATGCAATCATTGAAGGTGAGGCGCACTAGTTTATTAAAAGCCTATTCACTCTAGCCTTGAACTTATAACTTAACTTAACTTATAACCAAACTGGAAGAACGCAGCATGCAGACTGTTCCAGTCCTTCGAAGTACGCGGTATAATGACGAGGCGAAACGCTTAGTCCGGACCGTAGATGTTTCAACAACGTAAGGGTGGAGACTAGCCGTGCGTCGGTTTGTCCGATGATAGAAATGAGATGGCGGAATCAAGTCATGCAATTCCTGCGCACACTCTCCAAAATGCAATCTGTAAAACACCCCCTTCCTCCTTTCATTTATCACCGATCAGATGTAGTCCAGGACCGGATATTCAGTCACTATCTTCTGCCATTCATCAGCAACCAGATCTAGTCCAGGACTGAATTAGAGGACTGTGCCTGTGCTGTGACTGTGATTATGTGTTTTATCCTTAAAACAGGGCGATAACACATAAGCACACCATCCTTATTTTTTTTTTTTGTTGCTAACGTACACAACTCTTTAATAGGGTATTATGTAAAATTTTATATTAAGTCCGCTACTGCTATCCACGGCTCCACTTCCGTGAAATTATTTCCCACATTTCAATCAAGTTTAAATTTTTCAACTGTTTTACCTCGGATTTCATCAGTTTTTAGGCACACTTCGATGCGGAGGAATTTTTTGAATAATGTGTAAACTCATTTACACCATAACCAGAAATCGCAATTTATCAAAATTTTATTTAACTAAATGCTGTTTAATTGTTTTTCCTATTTATTTTTTTGAATGCTTTGAGCTTAAGTTTAAATAAAAATACATACTACAACGTAAATAACATAAATAAATACATGTATATACTATATGTTGGTTACAGCTACATTCGTCTGCTATGTTACAACTCATTTACAAAACCATTTTATTTAGGTTTCAATTTATATAGAAATTAAAAATACTATAAAATGTTATCAAATCTAATTTATTACAAAACACTAAACCACTTCCAACTCAATTGAGAAATAAAAGCCTTCTGATAAAAGGAAACAAAAGACAATCCTATTAAAAAATAATTAAATCGGCATTTACTTTGTAACCCAACCTCGATTAACTTCAATTTCTCGTAGCGGGTCTACGAGTGGCTACGAGCGTTACGGCGTAGCACCGCGTAGCCGGACATTTTAATAGATTAGACTTTACCCAGATTGGAAGTCCATAATCTACTTAATTGGACTTAGGACGTTCACTAACAGCATTTACAGGAAGCTATAATCGATAATAACGACAGAATGTGTCGATATATACCCATTTTTTTAAATATAAATAAGTAGTTTTAGGGTTCTGTACCTGAAAAGGAAAAACGGACCCCTTATAGGATTACTTTGTTGTCCGTACGTCCGTCCACCTGTCTATCTGACTGTCAGTCAAGACCCTTTACCTTGGGAACGCGTGGATGTATCGAGTAGAATTTAAAGCCATATAATTTAAGTCTAAGGTCTCTTGAAGCTGCGAAAAAATCAAACTTCTAAGTTAACTAAAAAAAAAAGATATATTCGTTTATGTCGCAAAAAAACATATTTTTCGACACTCAATGGAACCAAAATTTTACAGTTGTTCTTTCCGTTGACAAAGAGACCTGAAATTTGCATAAAGCAAGGTCTTATAACACAAGTATAGGTAATCAGAAAACTGAAAATTTTTTGTAACGTCAATTTTTATTTTTGCGATTTGGAACCGCAAATTGGACTCTCGAAGTTTTATTCCAACTTCGAGAGTCCAAACAGAAATTGAAATCTTTACGTAGGTAAGTTTGTAAGGAACTCTCAAGACGTGAGTCCGACTCGTACTTGATTTTTTAATAACAACGTTGCCTGACACTATAAATAACTCCTGTACCGTGGATGCACTAATATGCACTACTGAGTGGTTTAAATAAAATAACTACCCCCAATTCGTTATTTTATTTAAACCACCCGTCTCGGAAAAGGGGAGCCCCAAGTCCCTTATAATAATTTTAAAAAGGCCATCAATATTTTTTAATGGTGGGAAAAATCATGCATTGACATCCCCCGCCCTTGGGCGGAGCGGGAGATAGTGTCAGACTCTTACTTACTAAAAGACCCACCCCGTTCCTTCTAGCCTTCATACCGGGGCTCGAGCGCCCTTTCGGATAAACCTGGCCCTAGTAGGCTTCGACCCGGCTGGGTCCCTGCTGTTGCTGACAACTCCTTGAGGCGCGCGGGAACAGTGCGCGCCGTCGACGATTTGGGCTTGGTCCGGACAGTTACCGGACGGCCGGACAGTGATACAATGAGTATGGTTATTGAAGAATACGATCACCTGCTGATATCAGGAAACTACTTGAATCTCTCGGTATCGGTAGACCACGACATGTGGATTTCTCTAAGACAATCGTCCTGAATGATATCCACGGATTTTTTTTATGGTGGGAAAATCATCAATGCCAACCTCCGCTCTTTGGCGGAGCGGGAGATAGTGTCAGACTCTTACTGACTAAAAACCCACCTCGTCCCTCCAAGCCTTCATACCGGGGCTCGAGCTTTTTTTTGAAACTAACTCTGGCCACTTGTTTGCCGACCCTTGCCTTGCCTTGCCTGGCGACTTGGGCTTGGTCCGGACAGTTACCGGACGGTCGGACAGCGAGCTACGTATTACTCACTGTCCGCAAGCCCGATGATATCCACGGTCACTTATGGGGCCAAGGGTCTAGTTCCGAAAGAGAGGCTCGGCCCCGGCATGAAAGGCAACAAAAGCACGAGCCGGGTTTTTTGGTCAGTAAGAGTCTGGCATTATCTCTCGCTCCGCCCAAGGGTGAGGGATGTGATCTGGATGATTTTTACCCACCGAATAAAGAACTAAAGAAAACCGTCACTTCACAACCTCCTGTCATCAGGATTCCCAAATGTTGTCTCAGACGGTGGATTTCATTTCTGGCTTACCAGCTCTCTTAATTGAACATTTTTAATGCACAGGTAAAAATATTCCTTAATATTATCATGCAAAATTAAAAAAAAAAAATCTTTTTTTTTTCCTTTCAAAACTTTTGCAGTCTAACTGGCCGGCCTGCTAGTTCACATGACATGTCGGCCGTCAATCGAATGTTATAATTGGTATAATGTTCCAATAATTGCTCGTATTACGTTCGTAATTACTGTATTTAGTACGAGTAATATTATTGCTATTGCGTTACGTGCGTTGAATAATTAAGGTTCTAATTTCAAAACGTGAGCGCCTTACTGGTCAATGGCTTTAAATATTTGAGCTTTGCTTGAATTTTCTACCAATTTGAGGAATCCGGTGTAAAGTTATAGAAAACTAGCTTTTGCCCCCGACTTCGTCCACGTATATGAAATTAACCTATGTCACGCAGGAATAAAGCAAAGCTGCTTTATTCCTGAGTGTCTAACGGTATCCTACAAACAAAAAACAAACTTTAATATTATTTTTATTTTGATATATCACTTTGTTCATAGTATAAGTACTTAAGGCTCTTACCAAACAAGCTTAGATTTTTCACCACTCACAAACCCCTCAGTTACAGGTATTAAACTATCTAAACGCAAAACGTCAAGTGACGTGGTACGCTTACATTAAGCCCGGGATTCGATTTCCCGCACAACGGGATCAATGTCATCCCCTCCCGCAAACACCGAGGTGTTTACCTTCCATTATTTTTTGTACTCTCCAAATGAAGCCGACGGCACCCGATGATATACGATATCAAATAGAAATAATACATTTTCTATTGGATTAGGGTTATCAATTGTATTGTTTGTACTGTTTGTCATTTTTGTTTTGTTTTCATAATGTTCAGTTGTTACAGTATAATAGAAAAGTTATCAGTATTGTTTTCATTATCAACGTGTGTGAATGTTTTGACAGTAGATCAATACCCCTAGCCAAGTTGATAATCTGCAATCGTTAACTCTAGTAGAAAACTTCAAATGTACGGGTATGACGTCATTTCAACGCTCAGTCACGTGATCAGAACAAAATAATCGGGGGCGTGGCCAACTCGAGGCGATCGACGCAAGCGAAACGGTTGTAAATTGGCTAGGGGGACAGAGATTTCATAGCTTGAAGCATAATGTAAAAACAGTGTCCCAACTAAATCACAAATCGCAATTTAAAAAACGCAGGACGGTTGGAGACAGGACTCAAAATTACGGTAGAGCATACGGTGGCGGTGTGCTCCGCTTGGGCTCAGTACCACCGTGTCTTCGTGGAGACGATCAGCGACGGCAAACTCTCGCATGGGGGCTCTCGGTTCTGGCCTTAGTTCAGAGCAAAGAAGAATAAAGAGGCGGTAGCGTCCTTCTGCAAAGCAGTAACACTAGCGTAGTTGACCACCACATGCGTGAGGGAATGGACACGCTCACGCCCCAGCCTCCGTAACCCTGACCGCAACTACCGACCACGAAGAGCGCTCGAGCCCCGGTATGAAGGCTTGAAGGAACGGGATGGGTTTTTTAGCCAGTAAGAGTCTGACACTATCTCTCGCTCCGCCCAAGAGCGGGGGTTGTCATAAGATGATTTTTCCCATCGAAAAAAAAAAAAAAAAAAAACTCGGTAAGCATGAAGCATTAAATAGCTCGCTGCCTGGCCGTACGGTAGCCGTCCATAATGAGCTCAAGTCACGAGGCTCTTGATCAGAGAATTCACACATTTTCTTTTAGATGGTATATACACAGAACCTTTTCGAGCATATAGAGACACCCAAGGGCTGCAGCTGGAAATCAGCGTCAGATGGTGGCCTGTTGTTACCATTTGACATTATACTGAGCTGCCTTTTCGACATCAATCAATGTACCATTTGTTTATTTTTAAGGTGGTTCCGTTTTTGTAATACTAATAAACGCAATTTTATTTATTTCTTTCTTTAATATGACAACGGAAGGACACGGGTGTGGCCCGGGAGTGGGAAAAGTCATTTTATGATCTCACCGCAAAAAAAAAGTCTCCCACCTTTTTTTTGGTGGGAAAAATCAACCAATAACAACCCCTTCTCTTGGGCCGTTTGACTCCACCTCAATTTGCATTAGGTACATTAGTACGTCAGCAGCGAAGTTTGGATGTATTGGAAGTTTGGATCTAAAAAGACAAATTAATAACGAAACACTAGATAAGTATCTTTCACTCAACGAATTCCGTTTAAACTACGTAACTATACTAAACACTACCACTATTCGCAGGAAATTTCCATAAAGTTTCCAGGTAAACTTTCACCATTTACATCTGTAAACTGTGGCTTAACTTCTATATAAATATTAGTAAATCGAGCCGCACTCATCAAAATAACATCAACTGTCCATCGACCTATTAAAATTATAATATATTATTCCATACACTTGCTCAGAAAGTGACTCTTATTGCACTGCACTTAGGTACATAATGGCCCCTGTTAAAAAAAAAGGGCGCGCATATGAAAACAGATTTTTACCGCAACCAAAAATTACTAGTTGTATAGTTATTTTCTTCAAAAGTGTATTGAAAAACGTCGTATGATACACGTGAGTAATTAATGATTATCGTTCTCGGCTTTCTTAAGACCCTCGCCACGGCTCGGGTCTTAATACCGCCTCGTCGGTAATAATCACTAACAGTACACAATTATATCATAATGTACTATTATTTCTCTGACAACTTGAAATTTTAAAACAAAGCTTGGAGCTAATTAGCTTACTTTGAAAGGGACGACAATGGGCTTATACATTATATACGAGTAGGTACATCGATAAAACAAAAAACACACGACCATAGAACATTATAGACTTAATTGGGTTCATTAGGTCTGTGGATAGGTTCGGTTTGTGGTTTCCAAGGCACAAGCTTACAACGGGTTCAAAAATTAACTTATAGATATTCAGATTCGGTTTCGGCTGAAGTAACCTTCTAACAATGTGGCCCGTGTCAAAAAATATCTGCCGCTTTCTAAGGGTCGTTGCACACAGACCACGAGCCACAGCCACAAACCCCGCCACGAGAAGCTAGAAGCGGCCACAAAGGACACTTACACACACACTTATGGCTGGTGGCTGCTACTTCTTTTAAACCATACGCGTAGTATCATAATGGACGCTGATGAAGAAGGATTCAATGTTCGAGTGGCGTGTGACGGGATTTTGTATCAGCGTTAAGTGGGCAGTGCGGGCCACAAGAAGCGGGTAGCGGCGATTTGTAACGTGTGGTGTTCACCGGCGTCAATCGTGTGCGACGAACCCATATAAAATGCCTAAAAGTACAGGAAATATGCCGGTGGCGGCATTTTGTGGTTGTGGCTGGTGACCCTTGTGCAGTGTCACTAAATCAACCATTGATCCAGCCACTAAACGGGAGTTTCTAAGCTGTTGGTCGAGGCTTGTGGCTCTTTTCATGACAGCATTTGACTGACAAGACTATCGGTACATTGATCAGTGAGTCCATATTCTACAGGTCAACCACATGAGCCAGAGAAGAGTTCAACCAGGTCAGAGAAGATTTGCTAGATACCAACTTGATGCGCTTAAGTCAATTGAGAAGCAGCGAGCCAAGAGGATATTTGGTAATGATGCACTCAACAAGCCAAAACTTCAAAGTTTTCGCCATTGACGCTGAGTTCATGGCCTGTCAATTTTCTACCGGTCGCATTTTAAGGACTGTATAGCCTATTTCTGCCAAGCCCGTATCATCATCAGACCACCAGGCATACGGTGATGCGTCACACAGCTACCAACCCGAGATCTTTAAGTCAAGAGTGAATACTTCTAGACAAATGTGCGCCATCGTTGACCACATCGTCGTTTCTCATCAGGTGAAATAATGGTTAAGCCTATCAACAAAAAAATATATATCTTTGTTTTATGGATAAACATGTAGTTCAAACAGTATACCAAAATATCGTTTTCCAAGCATTTATTTAGTTTCACCATTCCCGATGTTTGTAATAATTATGTCTGTAATCAATTACCTACTGAGCTGTAATTTTGCATACATGTGTTAATCAGATGACAATACAAAATTATTATGACATGGAGCTGATCTGATGATGGAACTGAAAGGTGGCCGTAGGAACTCGGTAGTTAAACGACACAACCCCATCGAGTTTACGCTCGTATGATTCGATTTGACGAGTATTAATTATACATTTGAGATTAACTGGCCCGTTGGTCTAGTGGTTAGTGACCCTGACTGCTATGCCAGAGGTCGTGAGTTCGATTCCCACCCAGGACAAATGTTTATGTGATGAGCATGATCATTTGTTCTGTGTCTGGGTGTAATTTATCTATAATATATATGTATTTAGAAATATATAAGTATGTTTATCAGTTGTCTAGTACGCATAACACAAGCTCTGCTTAGCTTGGGACTAGACGGTGTTGTGTGATAGTTGTGGAATATTATTATATTAAACAGGTATACTAGAAAATCTTGCTATGAAAAATGATTTTCATTAAAAACTTGTTTATTGTACTGTTAAGTCTACATCTTGCACCACATTCAAAACTCAATGATTGCCCTCAATAGATACATGGACAGAATTCTAAAGAGGTCTAATGAAGGCCGTGTACCGAGTAGCCAACTGAGCTCTTTCGACAGAAAAGCAATTATCTCAATAATTGTTTCGCTAGAAGAATCAGAAGAAATAGGAGATTACAATTCTATCTGAAGTAGATGAATTAGAATGCATATTTTTTTTTTTATTATTATTATTGATAGGCTCGCGTTTGACCACTATCTCACCTGATGGTAAGTGATGATGTGGCCGACGATATATATAGAACAATTTGGACTGGAAAAACATTATTATATATTTAACTTTAAAATCTCATATGTATTTATTACAATCCATTAAACGCACAGGTACCTAGTAAAAATGATAGATAGAAACAATTATATAACTTAAATTGTAAGAAAGAGGTTTATATTTTAAATGATTAAGACGCTAATCATTAAAAAGAAAAAAGACAGAGAGAAAATACATTTATTAAGCATACCGACACACACAATGAAGAAACTAGTACCTATGTATGTAGAAACATAAATGAATTTAACTCTCGGCTCCATCTTTCCGGGGTGTGACCGTGCCGATAACCGACCACCTTGAGCTTACGTTCTTGGGGTTACGTTATCATACCAAATAAAAAAACAAAAAAAAGCAAGCTAAAAAAAAAGAAAGCGTGTTTAATACCAGCTTGATGCGCTGGAGTCGATTGAGAGCCAAGAGAATCATCGGCAATGATGCACTTGTAGAATCGAAGCTCCAAAGTCTTGAGCATCGCCGCCGAGTTGCTAGTCTGTCGGTTTTCTATCGTTTACATTTCGGTAAGTGTGCACTGGAATTGCACAATCTAATTCCGCCAAGTCCGTTTTATCATCGCACCATACGACGTACAGCGTTGCGCCACTGGTACATGGTAGACCTCCCACCCATACGCGCAAAGCGTTTTGGGAACACATTTATTGTGCGTACAGCCAAGGAGTGGAATGCCCTGCCGGAATCTGTGTTTCCTGATAGCTACAACTTAGGAGTCTTTAAGTCGAGAGTGAATAGGTCACTTCTAGGCAAGCGTGCTCCGTCTTCGACCACATCATCGCATACCATCAGGTGAGATGGTGGTCAAACGCAAGCCTATCAATAATTAAAAAAAAAATAACAAGACCGGTAGCTATCACGACTTAGGGCTGGTGACAATTTATAATTTATTTAAAAAAAAGTTGCTCTACAGTAGAAATAACTCCTGTATCTTGGGTTCGTTTAGAAACATTTAAATTAACATACACAAGACACCCAGATCTGGAACCATATCTCTAGGCCATACAAATATTTGTTCCGTACGAGAATCAAACCCGCGACACGCAGTGTCCCAGCCAGTTAATCATACACTGCTCCAACCGTGTCATCGAATCAAATATCCATCTACAGACCCTTATGAGAGAGGACTTTTGGCCGAAAGGTGTCGTGTATCGACGTTTCCGAGGACGGCTACGCGACACCACGCTGCGGAACACGACGCCGATGCCACGTGTATAGTAATATAAAATAAGTTTTATTGTTATAATAAGAAGTATTTATTAGTTTATTAAGTATTGCTTAAGATTATTTTATGTATTTTTTCTATGGGCCTCCGATGCCTGAAATAAACAGTTATTATTATTATTCCATTTACTTATTATTATAAACATATTTATCATATTTTTAAATATTTCTTCAAAAAAAAACATTAAAAAAAAAACATTAAAAAATATAAAAAATAATAGCCCTCCGGCATCGGGAACAGGGTCCAAGCTGCCGGCGGTCAGGGCTCCTGAGAGAGGAACCTCCGGACAATACGCGCCGTGTCTAGGAGTACTGCCTTCTGGATCAAGCCCTTTATTATTATTATTATTAAATATATTGCGTTTAGTACTATTGGTACTACATCACTACCTTTACCCTTTGTGGAAAGCAGATTCGATGACTGTTACGTCTCTTGAATGTCTGCGACTTCTGGGAGCAGTAAAGGCGTCGATGCACGAACGATACGGAGGTTGATAGAACTGCATTTCCCTTGAGATCAACAGTGTGGTCTAAGTCGATGATAGGGTCGTTTATCTTGAAGCAGATTGGTTTAACATTGTAAGTATAACCAGTTTAAATTGACACATAAAACTGTTTTTTTTTAACTTATGTGCCAAGTAATAGTCATTTATCATTCGCCGTGTTCGTTATTCGTCATCTGTCATTTTAATTACTAAAATCTACCTGTGTTCCTTCAGTAGCTCGTTGCGTTGCAAAGCTGCGATGACTATTTTGAATAATCCTGCAAATGTTATTTCTTCGCTTCGCTCCCGCTCTTCCCTACTCCACCCTACTATACCCTACTCTACTCTACCCTACTCTACACTAGGTACTCTACACTACTCTACTCTACACTACTCTACCCTACTCTACCGTACTATACCCTACTCTAAAAAGTGGTACCATAACTAAAAAGTGAAAAATAAAAAAACTTTTTACAAAAAAAAATTCAACCGACTTCAATGTAAAAAAATTAAAACCGGCCAAGTGCGAGTCGGACTCGCCCATGAAGGGTTCCGTAGCAGCAAGTAACTTAATATAAAAGTTCTTGTAATGTGTACTTTGATGGATGTTTTAATAATAGTGTATTTTTTTCGATTTATGACGCATTAAAAAAAAACTACTTACTAGATTTCGTTCAAACCAATTTTCGTTGGTAGTTTTTATAGTAATGTACATCATATATTTTTTTTAGTTTTATCATTCTCTTATCTTAGAAGTTAGAGGGGGGGGGGGACACACATTTTACCACTTTGGAAGTGTCTCTCGCGCAAACTATTCAGTTTAGAAAAAAATGATATTAGAAACCTCAGTATCATTTTTAAAGACCTATCTATAGATACCCCACACGCATGGGTTTGATGAAAAATTTTTTTTTGGGTTTCAGTTCTATGTATGGGGACCCCCAAAATTTATTGCTTTTTTTCTATTTTTGTGTGAAAATCTTAATGCGGTTCACAGAATACATCTACTTACAAAGTTTCAACAGTATAGCTCTTATAGTTTCGGAAAAAAGTGGCTGTGACATACGGACGGACGGACAGACAGACAGACAGACAGACAGACATGACGAATCTATAAGGGTTCCGTTTTTTGCCATTTGGCTACGGAACCCTAAAAAACACTGAACGGTACAAATTAACTACAAAATAATTTCGAAAGTCAGCGTTAAATAACGAAGAGACAAAACTATCTATTATCGAAACACCAACTTCCGAAATTATTTTATAGTTACGAGTATTTTGTACTTTTCAGTGTTTTCTTACATTGAATTTTTTTTTTTTTGTAAAAAGTATTTTTTTTATTATTCATGTCAGAGACGGGAACGTATGAAAGATTTACCGTGATCCTAGAACACAAAGGGCAACTGAAGGACACAAATCGATTTTAGTCAGTAAAACTCTAATAACTACCCTCTCGTTTATTCAAGTCATTTAATGATTTATCAACTCAAATAAAACCTATCAGACGGGCAGGAACCAGCAATTTTAAACACTGACCTCTCAAAAACCTATTCACAGGAACCACAATACCTCTACATCACTATCGAGCACTTCAAACGATTGAAATGCATTTAAAAACAAATCGTTTATAATTGGAACGAAAGAGCCGTTTAGCTGCGACGCGCCCAGCTCAACGCGCTCACGGGACGGATCCACCGCGTCACGGCACGGATTCGCCGCGACCCGGCACGGATCCGCCGCGATAACGGAACGGAACGGACCGGAGTGGCACTCCGCTGTTCCTGCTTAATGGATTTCCGTTACTGTCTTTCCATGACGTGCTTTTTGTTAAAGATTGTGTTAACCTGGATATGACTGTTGTAGCTTTTAGCTTGGATATTTTAGCATAAGAGCTAACTTTCACTATAATATTTAATGTTTCTTTATTTTCCTTTCTCAATTTTATATTTAATATTTATTTTCATTGTATTTTTGTATGCATGTTAATTATTATACAGTGTAATTAATATTATTTCGTAAATTCACCTGTGTCTATCAGCTGCCCGGGTTATAATTATTTTAGTTTTTTTTTTTATATTCCTCAACTATCACACAACGCCGTATAGTCCCAAGCTAAGTAGAGCTTGTGTTATGAGTACTAGACAACTAATAAACATACTTATATATTTCTAAATACATATTATAGATGACTTATACCCAGACACAGAACAAATGATCGTCCTCATCACACAAACATTTTTCCTGGGTGGGAATCGAATCCACGACCTCTTGCGTAGCAGTCAGGGCCACTAACCACTAGACCGACAGGCCAGTCGCCAATTACGTGTACCATAAAGAAGAAACACACAACAACACGGAATCTAACGTAGAACCGTGTCACTTCCAGCCATCGTACATCTGATCCTAAACGCATGGAAAATATTTCTCACGTAACACTCAATTGACTCCCTACCCTTTCGTGACGTGACTTCTCTCCGTGTTAAATATGTTAAAACGTACTTTAGGAAGTATCAAACGGCCTGAGAGTTGTGTTTGTGTTTTTTTTTTTAGGTGGGATTATCATCCAATGACATCACCCGCTCTTGGGCAGTGAAAAGTAAAGTATGAATGTAATAGAGTTTCTTTGCGTCAAACATGGTGCATATCTTGAAAAAATAAAACAAATAAGAATATCGACTTAGGATATGTGTCACATCAGCGCAAAATAGCTAGACCGGCCGTTTGAAGCGGGAGATAGTGGCAGACTTTTACTGACTAAAAACCCACTTCTGTTCCTTCGTTGTCTTTCGTATCATTGCCGAATCTTCCTTTCAGAAACAGATCCTTAGCCCCAGTACGCTTCGATCCTGCTGGACAGCTGGAATAAATATGGCGCGTCACCACGAGCCACAGTTGTGAAAATAACAGGAGCGCGTGGTAGGTACACTCGCCACGCGCTCCTCATAGAAATGTCATCAAAACCGTCGAAGTCCAGCCGGACTGAAGCATACATGGGTTCTTTTTCATTCTGAGAGGGAAACACGCCCTAGTACTCAAAGACCAAAGGAGTTGTCAGCAACAGCAGGGGCCCAGTTGGGTTGAAGCCTACTGGGGCCAAGGTTACCCGAAAGGGAACTCGAGCCCCGGTATGAAGGCTTGAAGGAACGAGGTGGGTTTTTTAGTCAGTAAGAGTCTGACACTATCTCCCGCTCTGCTCAAGAGCGGGGATTGTAATTGGATGATTTTCCCCACCCTAAAAAAAGACTAACTAAAGGAAAGTGTGATTTTAGTAAGTAAAAGTCTGATAAGCCCTCGCGCCCCGCCCTAGAGTCGGGGAAGTCACGATTTCCCACCTAAAAAAGATAATAAAAGTCATCATCCTCATCATAATTTCAGTCAATATACGTCCACTGCTGGACATAGGCCTCCCCCAACTGTCGCCATATTGAACGATCCTGTGCGCCTCGCATCCATTAGTTTTCCGCAACCTTCACCAGGTCATCGGTCCACCTTGTAGGAGCCAACGGCCATCTGTTCTACGAGCAATGTGCCGAACATTTTGCAAGTCCTAAGATTTTAATGTAGCCACGTGCTAAAATAAGCGGTACCTGTCCTGAGTTTTTCAACACTGGAACTTAAAGTAGGCCGCAAGGGTTCAGTACAAGTATTTGCTGTCCTTTACATACTAATGTCAACCGAGTTTTACATTAGACTACCCTGTGCTCGAGACAGTTTTTTTGTTAACCCACCTTTTTTTGTAGCCCACTGTAACTTTTTTAGCGATGCTGTAGCACGTTGGCATTTTTTCTATAGCGCTTGTAAATGCGACCAATGCGCGACACAGACATCGCGAAGCATGCGTTGCGAATGGCTCGTCTCGAATGCCTCGGGCTGTGAGGACGTGTGTGCTCACAGTGAGCAGTCGCGTCATAAGATCTTTGCGAACCGAAAAAAAAACGAACACCGTGCGAGGTGGTTTGCGTGCTCAGCTTGAGCATGTGTCGTTCGGGATGCACGCATAAATCTACCATCGTATGCCTCAGGTTGAGGCATGAGGGTTATCCGAAAGGGCGCTCGAGCCCCGGTATGAAGGCTTGAAGGAACGGGATGGGTTTTTAGTCAGTAAGAGTCTGACACTATCTCCCGCTCCGCCCAAGAGCGGGGGTTGTCATAAGATGATTTTTCCCATAAAAAAAGGCATGCGTGACGAACCATTTGCGACGCATATATTTAGTAGCGATGTTTTCGTGCGCTTACGAAACGTGCGACTGCAACGCTACACAAAGTCGTCATGGGCGAGGCCTTCTTACTGAGATTAAAACAGTTGTTTGGCGCAGTGGTGGAGCAACTGGTTGTTTTTGTTAAGGTGATTTAATTGACTGGCCTGATGGTCTAGTGGTCAGTGGCCTTGACTGCTATTCTGGAGCCCACCCACGATGGGTTTGAATCCCATCCAGGACAAATATTTATGTGATGAGCACTTTCTGTTCTGGTAATTTATCTAAAATATGTATGTATTTAGAAATAAATAAGTATGTTCATCAGTAAAGTTGTCTAGTACTCGTAACACAAGCTCTGGTTAGCTTGGGACTAGACGATAATTGTGTGATAATTGTGGAAAAAAACACAGGCGTCTCTATTCACCGCCAAAAGTAGCCCGTTTACCTCGGCTCCTACTTTCCAGAATGTATCATTGGATTGTCTTCAGCTCTTGGGTATTGAAATTTTTTCTGACCTAAATTTTGGGCGTTTCATTAAGTCCAAAGCCAAAGTAGCTGCTAGGAAACTAGGCATTCTTGCAAAGGTCCGGCGGTATTTCACACCGGTTCAGCTTTTAAAGTTATACAAAGCACAGGTCCGATCGTGTGTGGAGTACTGCAGTCACGTATGGGCTGGTGCTGCAAAGTGCCACCTAGCTTTGGACTTGGTGGAAAGGCGTGCGAAGAGGCTGATTGGTGATCCAGATTTGGTTAAGTCCAATCTTCAAAGCCTTGAGCACAGGCGTGGAGTAGCCAGCCTTTACAGGTTGCATTTTGGAGAGTGTGCGCAGGAATTGCATGACTTGATTCCACTATCTTATTTCTACCATCGGACAAACCGACGTACGGCGAGTATCCAACTTTACGTTGTTAAAATCTCTACAGTCCGGACTAAACGTTTCGCCTCGTCATTTATACCGCATACATCGAAGGACTGGATCAATTTGCCTGCTAAGGTCTTCCCGTCCGATTATAATTTAGGTGTCTTCAAGGCTAGAGTGAATAGGCTCTTAATAAACTGGTGCGCCTCACCATCAACGATTGCACCATTGCTTACCATCAGGTACGATCGCAGTCAAGTACTAGTTTATATCACATAAAAAAAAAAAATTGTTTTTCTAAGACTATGTTCGATAGCACTTTACTAAAACTGTTTAGCCCTTTTTTTCAACATCTCAAATACCGAGTAAATAAAGCCTTGAAGCTGTTCGGTAGTAAACCCTTGACCAAAAAAAAGTTTTCAATGTTTAATAACGCGAAAATATTGGTTTTCAAAAGATAAAGTCGCTGTGTTTTTGTGCCCAATCGAACTTATTGGACCCACTTTGAAAGTTCAAATTTAGTTATCCGGAAAATAAGATACTTTTTAAGCCTTAGGATAGATTTCTTTCGACCTTACCTGACCTTTCGGATTTAGCTATCCGACCAGTACTTCCAGAGATGGCGGCCGTGAAGTTTGCGCAGAAGGCTGCGCAGTTACGTGTTTTAGGAACCAAATGGCAACGTGCGTGTGCGAGGAGAGGCTAACTTCACGGCCGCCATCATTCGTGAATTGTACTGTATTTGACAGTTTGTTTGTAACTCTATTTGTACAAAATTGCTGTGCCTGACATGGGGTCCATGTGAACTGTATATTATATTTTTGAAGTCCTTAAAAAACACATGTGATTGGCAATAAATTGAATTGAATAGGAAGAGGTTAGGTTAGATGATACCATACCATACCAGAGTCGATCTATTGAGGCACATTTATGGCCCATTAATCGAATCTGCGCATAGTGTTTCACACGCGCCTCTCTTAGATGTATGTAATACGTCTCCCGACTCTCTTTAGGAGAGCTACTTTTTAATACGGGACGAGACCCACAAGAATCGAGTCAACACTAGTCCGGAGCAGTGAACGTCAAACTGCACTCGCAGCCCCAACACAAGTGTACGAGGGACCAATGGGTTGGTTTTTGTCCGTAAGAGGCTGACAGAACCCTCCACTGACCCCAGATCAGAGGATACCATAAAGATTTTCGTCACGTATAAAAAAAGATCATACCTGAAAAAAGAATTTCAACTCCGCGAATATTTCATTTACGGAAAACGCAGTCTAAATTCCGAAACCATTATAGGAACATTAACCAAACATTCATCACTTTAAACTTGTCAGTTGGCTGCCAATATTGGTAACACTGGCCCGCATCACCAACACATACATCAGAATAATTGCCCAACTTGTCAGTATGGTGGATGTTGGCCCATTTGTCTGTTAATGGCCAGTAATATTTCTCAGTTTAGGCAGAATACACGTGTTTCTTCATCAAATATTCTGCTCAAATATGTTTTGACAAACCAGGAATATTGATTGGTGGTTGTGGCCCAGTGGCAATGGTCCCGACTTACGAGTGATATGTCATGTACTCAAATCCAGCCAGGTGCCTTACTTTGTGTAATATATTTTATCACCATTGCACTCAAAACGGTGACGGAAAACACCGTGAGGAAACCGGCATGTCCTCGACACAAAAATTCAAAGATAATAATATGTGACATTCACCAACCCGTATTGGGCCTACGTGGTAGATTACGGGTCACTTCTCACCATTCTGGACCCCTCTCATAGAGAGGAAGCCTGAGTCCCAGTAGTGGCAACAGTATAACGCTATATGCATATTATGAACAGACTAGCTTTTGCCTGCAGCTTCGCCCATATACATAAAATATAGCCTATGTCATCAGGAATAAAGCAGCTTTCTATCGGTAAAAAAACTTTAGCAATCGGACCAGTACTTTCAAAGATTACCTCCCACAAACAAAAAAAAAATAAACTTTACCTCTTTATTATATTAGTGTGGATATCGGTAACATTTTCATCCGCAAAACAAACTCCACGGGGACGTCGATGCATCGCCGACTTTATTTAATATTCATGATTTATAGACAAAGTTGAGGATTCCCTGGTGACTGGATTTCAACGGGATCTTTTAACCAGAAGTTACCCAACTATTAGTATTAGTTTGTGAGGTTAGTATGGTAATCCCTCTATTTGGCAAAATCTTGATGCTATGAAATTTATTTGGTACTAGCTGTGCCCGCGACTTCGTTCGCGTGGACTAAAGGATTTTGAATTTATTATTTCTAAAATAAAAGTAGCCTATGTTACTCCATATTACATCAGCTAACTGCCAAAAAAAGTCCCATCAAATCGGTCCAGCCATTTCAGAGATTAGCCCGCACAAACAAAAATTTAAAAAAATGTTATTTTGGCAAAAGCAAAATGGGCAAAAAAAGCAGTTATTTCAATATTACAAACAGACACTCCAATTTTATTTATATGTATTGATGTATAGATTACACGTGACATAATCTGCTTTAACCTTTCGTGTGCCGTAATTAGAGACACAACTAAAAAGCCATTGTGTCTCGCGTGGATCCGCGTTTAGACACGTAACGGGTTAATCGAATATTTTTAAGGGTTAAAAACATGTAGGGACAAATTACAGCGTCGGTGGACGTCATTGCCGTTGCTGGCAATACTGGGCGAGGCAAGGAATTCAAATACTCTGACTGACCTGTTGGTCTAGTGGTTAGTGGCCCTGACTGCTATGCCGGAGGTCGTGGGTTCGATTACCACTCAGGACAAATGTTTGTGTGATGAGCACGATCATTTATTCTGTGTCTGAGTGTAATTTATCTACACTAATATAATATAGAGGTGAAGTTTTGTGGTTGTGGTTAGGCTGATTTTTTGTTTGCAGGAGGTAATCGTTGGAAGTACAGCTCGCTTAGCCAAGTTGTAATTCTGCAATCGTTAACGCTGTAGAAAAGTGATGAAACGTATGGGAATGACGTCAACTCAACGTAAAGTCGCGTGATCGGAACAAACGAATAGAAAATTCGTAGCCAAGTTAACATCGTTCAAAATGATAGAATGAATTTCTACAACGTTTAACGCTACATCCATTGATAAACAAACGCTACATTGTAGAACGAGCGGCCGACTCAGGCGCGTCAACATGGCTACCCACTTATCGTTTTCTACAATTGCTGACACCGAAGCGTTACCGATTGGAGAACGGAATTCGACACGATACGGTTGTAACTTGGCTAGAGGGGCTGGTCCGATTGCAAAAGTTTTTACACCAGTAGAAAGCAGCTAAAATTAACTTTTCTAAAAATTATCTTATCTAGCTGTATTCCCTTCCTATAATTTACGTACGTGGTCGAAGCTGAGGGCAAAAGCTCGTTAATATAGCAGAATTTAATTTTGCAAAATTAAAATTACGTATAATTTCCTTTAGCATAACTTTGATTTAGAGAGAGAGGGACCTTTTTTTAAACGATAATTAGGCATAGAAACATTATTTTGGAATCGAAAATTTACATATTCTTCTAAATATTCCATATTTCATCCTTAACGTTTGGTGCAGAAGATCTCACCAAGCCCTTTCAGCCAAGCAAGTTATAACTTTATTATAGACAATATTAGAAATTGCAAGAAAAAGTTACGACACCGCCATTTTATTTAGGTTTCAAACAAATTGGACGTTTCTCCTGAACAAATGACACGCGATTTATCATTTTTCTACGCTTATTGTGAAGACTAGACGGTCGCGATAAATTATCTTTTATTATTTTTTGGGAAACTCCTCGTGTAATCGCTAAAAAGAAATATTAGGTATGAAAAATAATCTGAAAAAATTTTGTTGAACAAATTTTGCTGACAAATTAGTTCATACTTTAATGCTTGAAAAACACTACTTTACAAATTAACAATTTCTACATCTACTACAGAGCCAATAAAAAGCCAGCCAAGTGCGAGTCGCACTCACGCACTTAGGGTTCCGTACCGTTATCTATACACAACATTAGACTCCATCATATATTATAACTTATTTTTAGTACCAATTTTTTGTTATAACGGTCACAGAAATATCACCTGTGAAAATTTTAACTATCAACTTATCACGTTTCAAAAGATATTGCCGTATTATCAACATTATTTACTGTGATTATTTAGTTATATTATTTTACCTTTTCTCGCCTGAAACACAGGATAACCTAGTTCAGGCATATAGCACTTGTGAACTTGACATAAATTAAGGCAAAAATGTTTTTACTGTATTACCTTACATTTTTGAATATAATTTTTTTTTTTTTTTTTTTTTAATTATTACCGCGAAGGAACTTCTTATGTGAAACGCACTATTCCTGTGATGACTGTCAAAGTGTTACGAACCGACAACCGGGCCTCACCATGACGTAATAAAATGTCACTCGTGCGAGTAAGAAAGAGGGATCAGCTATACACCCATATATTCGCATCGTCGTTTATACCGCGTACATCGAAGAACTGGAACAATCTGCCTGCTGCGGTCTTCCCGTCCGATTATAATTTGCGTGTCTTCAAGGCTAGAATGAATAGGCTCTTAATAAACTAGTGCGCCTCTCCATCAACGATGGCAACACTAATTACCATCAGGTGGGATCGCGGTCAAGCACTAGATTATATTTACAAAAAAAAATATATATATATCATACATTAAACAGTTCAGTTTGGGTCGTAAAATAGATCGCATTAAAAGCTCGTGGTAGAACCTCTGGTGACTGTTTACTAATAAACGTCCAACCCAACTATAAGAAAAAGAACATTCATTAAAAAAAAATACAAAAAAACAAATGGCCTAACTGACAAGCGACTGACTTTTCCATAGCTGCATTGTTTTCCTTTCAAACCCACATCAAAACATAAAGAAAATATAACAAAGACGAGTCTTTTTCATTGAACCCAACATAAACACATTTTAAACCTTAGCCATGGTGTTCCGGTTCTTAAAAATAAGTATACAAAAAACCGGCCAAGTGCGAGTCGGACTCGCTCATGAAGGGTTCCATAGCAGCAAGTAGCATAATATAAAAGTTCTTGTAATGTTTTGTAACTTTGATCGATGTTTTAATAATAGTGTATTTTTTTCAGTTTATGACGCATTAAAAAAAAACTACTTACTGGATTTCGTTCAAACCAATTTTCGTTGGTAGTTTTTATAGTAATGTACATCATATATTTTTTTTAGTTTTATCATTCTCTTATCTTGGAAGTTAGAGGGGGGGGGGACACACATTTTACCACTTTGGAAGTGTCTCTCGCGCAAACTATTCAGTTTAGAAAAAAATGATATTAGAAACCTCAGTATCATTTTTGAAGACCTATCCATAGATACCCCACACGCATGGTTTGATAAAAAAAAAATTTTTGAGTTTCAGTTCTATGTATGGGGACCCCCAAAATTTATTGCTTTTTTTCTATTTTTGTGTGAAAATCTTAATGCGGTTCACAGAATACATCTATTTACAAAGTTTCAACAGTATAGCTCTTATAGTTTCGGAAAAAAGTGGCTGTGACATACGGACGGACAGACAGACAGACAGACAGACAGACAGACAGACAGACATGACGAATCTATAAGGGTTCCGTTTTTTGCCATTTGGCTACGGAACCCTAAAAAAGATTACCCATTATACGGGGGGGTGCTAACAATTTAACATTAATACTTATACGGGGCCGGAAAACATTCGCCGGCATAATGGTGCCCGCAAAAAGTTAATGGACGCTTTCAACACCACCCTGTATTTGGGTTCGGAGCAATTCGGCATGAATCGGCAGGTTTCGGCAGTTACGCTTGCGCATTTTCCTTTTGGGGTTCCTTAATAAATAAATGAGGAGTTCTTATATGTTTTTGTTTCGTTGTGAGGTTTAAGGTCATTTGAAACCTTTTTTTTCCGGTATTGATATTTTGAAAATAACATTTGGGTTCAATAAGTTGCTCATGGCGAAAATAACCAAATTTATTATAATACAAAGGCGAGCTTAACTCAACAATGAGTTTTCTCCCCTCAAACCTTTGAGTTACAGAGAGTAACAATATATACCTAACATAACTAGATTTAATATATAATTAAATCATACATAGGTCTAAAATATAATTATAATATACACACTACCCTAGGTTGACTAGTAGAGAATGCCTAAGGCATTAAGTCCGCCTATGTACTTTGTGTTGCATGAAGATTAAATAAATAAATACTAATATTATGTCAATTGAAAGAAAGTACTCTTTAAGTTTCCTCTTGAAGACATCCAGAGAAGGGCTGTCGTGAAGGGAGTGTGGCAGGGAGTTCCAGTGATACACTGCAGTTACAGAAAAGGAACTGCTATAGCGGCTGGAAGTGTGACGCGACGTACGAAGAAGAAAAGAAGAGATTGTGTGACAGAGTTTACCCCTAGGGACGAGATACTGAAAACATTCACGGATACCTCCGTGAATGTTAACACCGTAAACATTATACAGGTTTATGCAGCCATTTCTTTCTTTTTCTCTTTATGAACATTAACACCAAACTAATGTAGTTATTATTAGGTATATTAAAACCTAAGTTGTATTTGTGTATTTAATTTATATTTTTTAAATACTCTTTCTTTTCTTTATTTCTTGACATTACCTATGTGCACATAATAGAAGCGACCAAAAATATGTTCCTTTTTTTTGTAACTCATTATCATGATTTAAAAGAGGGTCCATGGAGTTTCTTGCACGTTCTTCTTCATATACGCTTTAGAACCTCCAATTTAGATTCACTTTTTTTGACTGACCGACATTTTGACAATTCAAAAGTGCCTGTAATTGGTCGATTTGAAATAAAGTTTCTGATTTCTATAGTGGGAACATTAAAATACTGGTTATACTACTATGGTATGGCCATAGAATCCACGGCTCAATTTACATTCATGTCTCTCCAAGAAAAAAAGTAAAAAAAAAAGCCGAGATATTTCAATCAGCAGTACCCGTACAATAGCAAAGTGTAGTGGAAGGCGCGAGGCGTCTGGAGGAATGTGCTATCGGGTTTATTGAGCTGTCTCCCGAAGCTTCATCTTCATGCCACTCGAGAATAGGATTACATCACGGTAGTTTGAAGATCTTGTTTGCAAGTGTAGGGTTGAATGGGGATTCTGAGAAGAAGTGGGACCAAATTATGATTAGGTTTCTCGTTTTAATACTAGACTGTTAGTTTCAAACAAAACATAGTTTTTAGGGTTTCGTACCTCAAAAGGAAAAAATTGAAACTTTATAAGATCACTTTTTTGTCCGTCTATCGGTCAGTCTGTCTGTCAAGACCCTTTATCTCGGGAACGCGTGGAGGTATCGAGTTGAAAGTAAAACCATATACCCAAGTCTGCGAGCCCTTGAAACTGTGAACAATTCAAACTTCTAAGTTTTAACGGGAAAAAAAGATACGACCGTATATATCGCAAAAAACGTAGGTATATTTTGACACTCTCAAGGGAATTAAAATTCATAGGGTATTTCCTGATGAACCAGAATCCTGAAATTCGATACAAAGCAAGGTCCTATAGTATAGGTATAGGAAAAATCTGAAAATTGTAGTAGTTAACTCTTATATTGTGCCGAATCGCTAAAAAAACTTTTTTTTTGCGATTTAGAAAAATCTTTGAAACTCAATTCGGGAATTGAACTGTTTTCACAGGTAAGTTTGTACGGAACCCTCAGCGCGACTCTGACTCGTACTTGTCCGGATTTTTTTATTATTATTTTAATCCATTTAAAATAAATTTCAATAAAAATATGAAATCCGTTTAAAAATTCGATAAGTGAAAAGTCAACCATTATAAGAACATTCCTAAATGTACTTCATCGTAATCACAAGAAATAAATATTCAACAAGCAAAACATCGTAAATAAATAGATATACAAACGTCAACCGGCAGTTCTCGATACTCTAATTTATTATTAGGAAAAGCGCTTCAACTCCCAAGGAATCTCGAACCCCCTTCATTGAATTGTCAATGAGACGACCGGCTGAGATATTACCTACCCCGCTCCACCCTCTCCGAGGCTCGCGGAACTTAATCAACAGTCAACTCGCGTAAATAAGTTATCACGTCCTGGATAGTCGGGAGAAGGTGCAGGAAATGTGTTACTGGGTAAATAAATAGAGAAAATACAGCGTCAGACTCATCTATCAATATGACAGTCTTGGTGATGAGTGTTCGAGATCTAACTTATTATTGTTATATTTGCGTCTAAGAAGAAATTTTTCTATTCTGTACTTTATAATATTTATTTTAACCTTTCAATCGTTGAAATTTCAGACACAATAGCAAGACAATAGGTGCGCAAACGTTCGCTTGGGGTTTAATGAATTAATTCAATTATTTAATTCAATTTGACATTCATATATTTCTATAACGTAATGTAACGTAACCTTATTTTTTTTTTCTCTGTTATATTCTAGTACTTAACTGCGATCCCGCCTGATCGTAAGCAGTGATGCAATCGTTGATGGTGAGGCGCACTAGTTTATTAAGAGCCTATTCACTCTAGCCTTAAAAACATGTAAATTATAATCAGACGGGAAGACCGCAGCAGGCAAACTGTTCCAGTTTAATCATCAATTCCCATTTTTATTTCTTGTTCTGTGTTTTTGTGTTGTTATTATTGCTGAAATAATTTTAATTATTAATTTTCTCCTAGATATCTTATACAACTAAAACTTAACTTGCTATTTTATGTGTCTTAAAATCAAATGTTCTATATTAATGTAATGATTGTCTATAAGTGTTGCATTACTTAAATAGTTATATAAAATGATCCTGTAAATTCCCAGTGCCTGTAAAGTTGGAAATTCAAATAATAAATAAACAAATATTTTATTTTTTTATTTACACTTTTATTATTTTAGCAGTGCCATAAAGTACTAGCTTTCTAATGCCTCTTCTTATTATAGATTCATGTACAACGATAACAACATATGATTTTTTCGTGCATTTAATACTCTAAAAAAAATATTTAACAAAATTTTGCTACTCCTTAGAAATTTGTTTACAGAAAAAAAATAGCTGGTTATATGTTCTTCAGAATGTACCACAAAAGACCCTTCCGCTGGACCACCGCTAAGTTCATTTTTGCTTGCACTCGAAACGTAAACTTCAAAGGGTTTGGTTTGGCGCCGCACCTCAAGATTCAAGCGAAATTTATATTAAGTGATCTAGCAGAAATGACCACGATGGAACATAGTATATGTTAATAAATCAATATTTCGAAAAGAAAATGGCTCTAAAGGTCAGCGGGTCTACACATACAGGTGCACGCGGGTTTAGGTGCAACTTTGAGTGCATTTAACTCCGGCTAGATGGTCAAGGGACCATACGCCTTAATACTTGCTAAATAATCTCCAGCGTTTGATGGTCTTTTAATAATTCACACATGTTATTGGCTAATTCGTGGTGTCTCTTCCACATAGACTTTCGCTTCCTTCATTGAAGCAGTTATATTTATTAAAACTTTGATAGTTATATAAATTACTAGCAGTGCTGGATTTTGAATTTATTTTTTCTAAAATAAAAGTAGCCTAAGTCACTCCTTATTACATCAGCTACCTGCCAATAAAGTCCCGTCGTACAACTGCATGCAGTTAAATATATCGACCGCGCGCCGTCGCTGCGGTGCAATCCGTCTGTTGTCAGCCTTAAAATACACCCTAAATAACACCTACATGCCTTTAATAGTTAAGTTTAGGTCGTCAAATAGATCACGTTAGAGCTCGTGGTGGGAGGACGTGGAGGGCCTCTGAGCTGTTATCCACTTCGTAATTTTACTTTACAAGTGTACTTTGAGCACCTACCTACTCATTAACATCATCAGCAACATCATTTCAGCAGAAAGCCATCCAATCTGCCGTCCTCTAACTAAAAAGCAGCTATGTTACTTAGAAGCAAAAGCACTTAGCTGCTTTTTAGTTAGAGGACGGCAGCAATGCTAACATAGCCCTAACCACAAATGTCACCACAATGACCGATCCTGTGCCTCTCCATCCATCACACTCCCGTGGCTCTCGCCAAATCATCGGTCCACCTTGTGGGAGACCTTCCAACCCTGCGTCATCCAATACGTGGTCGCCACTCCAGAACCTATCAGCCCCATCGACCTACCCATGTCCAGAATTTCATTAACAATTTGATAAATGAACGAACCCATATCATGTGTATCTTGGAGTTCTTTGTGCGAATTTAGTTGGAGTAGTGGGTGTTTTCAATTTTTTCTGTCGACATGACCTAGCAGATTTGATTTGGGTAAAGGGTACTTGTCAGTGCAAGCGTAAAAAGACGTAGATAGATTGAAAAGTTGTCTTGTCAAAAAAACTTTACAGCTTTAGTATTGTTTGCCATCTGGTAATATATGACCTGAAGGGCGATTCGATGGAGTTTCCTGCCGGTTCTTCTCTATAGGGAACGACCAATTTGGGACCGTGCACTAGCTTCTGACGTTTTATAAGTGCCCATGTAGGCATATGTGAAATAAAATATTTTTGACTTTGATTTTGATCTGGACTATTGTCGTTTTGGGCAAGCATGCTGGCAAATAGGTTTTCTTGGAGCACAGTATCAACTAAAGTACCCCTTTAGTCTTTATTCCGTGAATGTATCCGTGGCATCACCAGATCCTATCGGATAGCTCGCTGTCCGACCGTCCGGTAACTATCTGGACCGAGCCCAAGTCGTCGACGGCGCGCTCTATTCCTGCGCGCCTCAGGGAGCAACAGCAGGGGCCCAGCCGGGTCGAAGCCTACTGGGGCCAGGGTTATCCGAAAGGGAATTCGAGCCCCGTTATGAAGGCTAGAAAAAAGGGTAGGTTTTTAGTAAATAAGAATCTGACACTATCTCCCGCTCCGCCCAAGAGCGGGGGTTATCATTGGATGATTTTCCCCACCATACAAAAAGGTTCTATCGGATTTTTTAGTTTTTTAAATCTTTATTGAGTAGCTTTGTCACAATATTGACTATGTCGCTCGCTGCGTTATTTACTTTTTTGTTCAAATATCGTGTATGCTGCGATATTTTACTACATTTCATTTATCAAAAATTAATAAAAAAAAATACATACCTACCCTAAGATCAAAAAAATCTGGTACGTTATTCATACCAGATTTTTCGTTCGGTTGTGCATTTTTCTAAAAACCAGTAAATTTTCAATTATTTGATTAATAATAGTCTGGCCAGGAATTTTTTTGGCAACCCACCCGCCTTATATTATTTAATACATAACATTTATCATAAAATACGTTTTATCCATTATACAGACCGGTGAAAGTCGTTCTTAATCGGATCTTAGTAAATTTTTATTAACACTCGAATACATGAAACACATGAGATCAGGGCTTTGGATAACGTTAAAAATTTGGTATCGTTTCCTTCGTCGTACGAAGGTAACGTTATTAATAGAGGTCACGTTATGCTTAGTAATGATACTTGAGAGTTTAATCAAGTATTCAACAACACTTCCACGATGCATGTTTCATAATACATCGGAATTAGGTACGTTTATTCTATTAAAATGTCAAAAAGTATACGAAAATTTAAAAGGATATGCTGCTCCGCGCAACATCGCTTTAAGTAACGATAAAAATATCGTTACTTGTAACGTTAATTGGTAACGTTATTTTATACATTCGATACCAAAGTATCGTTACTCGTGCTACCGTTAAAATATTAACTTTATGAAAATAACGTAACTTACCGATGCTTATAGTGTAATTTGGTAACGTTAATAAGCCCTGCATGAGACAGAAGGGCAACTACGCTTTCTCTGTATACAAAAGGGTTACGCAGTAGGTATTTAGCAATCCGGTAAAAATTAACAAAAAAGTATATACCCTAAAATACATTAACACTTAGAACTAATCACTATATTAGAGTAGTGATTCGTCTAAAAAACAATCTCGCAAAATCTTGTTTTGTATAAAAAAGTGGAAATCCTAAGGACTGAAATTCCTTGCCGGAGTCTCGGAGTCTGTGTTTCCTGATGGCTACAACCCCGGAATCTTTAAGTCAAGAGTGAATAGGTTTCTTCTAGGAATCCGGATAGGTCCAAGGTGAGATAGCGGTCAAGCGCAAAACTGTAAACAATGAAAACAAGGTTCTGCAATAGAGCAGTCCCAGGTTTGTACCTTTCACCGTTACCATTAATTTTAAAGGTACTCTTCATAAAAAATAACAACAGCCCGGAAAACATAAACCTAATTGTCTACATCCCTCACCCTAAGTTACTGCGCTACATTGAGAAGAAGTTATTGCTTTTCTTGAAGAGACTAATAAAATGGAACACTTTTTTTTCCAAAGTTATAATGTACTTTCTTGCTTACTGGGATAGTGTAGACTAAGTTAATAAGTTTAAATACTGTAGTATAAATAATTTTTCTATATTGTTGATAGGTTTGCGATGGACCACTGTTTTCACGGGACGAAAGAGTAACCATGGAGTTTCTTGCCGGTTCTTCTCCATAGGAAAAGACCAATTTCGAACCGTGCACTAGCTTCTGACGTTTTATAAGTGCCCGTGTAGGCCTATGTGAAATAAAAAACTTTTGACTTTTGACACGCTTGCCTATGTAGAGTCACTCTTGCTTTAAAGACCTCAGGTTATACCTAGTTATTAGGAAACACAAAATTCAACAGGGAATTCTACTCCTTAGTTGTACGCACAATAAAATTACTAATAGTGTTACCTGCATTGAATAATTATGACACCACATATTGCACGTCGTTAAAGAATTTTTTACTAAATTGCCCCAGAGGGGAGTCATCATTATCATCATCATCATTTCAGCCGATAGATGTCCACTGTTGGACATAGGTCTCCCCCAAGTATCATCACAATACTACTAATGATATATTTATAAATAAATGTGTTATATTTTTTTATCATTTTTATACAATGTTGATTAATGTTATCCATTTTATAATCTAATGTTTTATTTTAATGTGGCTTGAATGGTGTCAGACCTTGATAAATTCCTAGTGCCCGTAATGTGGAAAATCCTAATATATAAAAAAACAAGGTAACTTACACAACTTAACAACACTTACTTAACAAGGTAAGTAACTTAATCCTATTAACTAAAATATATATAATTTTTTTTACATATTTTTAAATTTACCAAACAGCTTATAATCTTAAATTTCTCCAGGCAAGTCATTAAAGAGTTATGCACCTTCACACACATACGGTTTTATTGCCATAAGTTTTTGTCCTTCATAATATCGTCGTATCCATATATAATTGTTGTTTCTCAGATATATAATGATGATAATGTACATTAATTTCATAACCATTAACTGATTAAGATATTATAAATTTAAAGATACGTAGGAATATTTTTTATTTAAAATGACAATTACTTTATGTACGTAATGTCAAGGTAAAATATTTGTCAAGTGTATTCTGACGTATAATTCAATTTTATACTTTTTATGCTATTACCTATGGTAAAAGCATGTAGGTCATTGTTAGAAACATAATATTTTGCAGTACTAACTCAAATCTGTATTCTGCATATTAATATTTTATATTAAAATATATTCTATCTAATCTTTTTCTGTAATCTGTAAAATATAACTGATTTAATAAAAATTAACGAATGATGGAATTCTAAAAAAATCTTATTGTAATCATGATTTTTAATTTTAAAATTAACTTGTTTCGAATTTTGTAAATGAAAAATATTTATAATAACTTGTTCTCACCGGATAAAATCTAAGCATATAATGCGTTTTCAATTCTTTCATTTAAATTTTTTTAACTTACTTAACTTACTCTTAAGTTAATTAATTAACTAATAAAACATTAAGACTAACCTAATAATTTAAAGGTAGAGCAAGCAATCAATAAATAATATAATTAGTCGAATTGTTCGTAACTTCATCACGTACTGTTCATGAAAAAAGGTAATCAAAATAATAAACGACGAATGTTATTAAAAAAAAAAAACAGATTTTATTAATTCATTGCAAATATTTCCCCAAGTCATAATTGTTCATTATTTTCGCAATACCTAATACTAAACATAAATTGTTAAAGTTGCTCATTTTATTACGAATATTTGTCAAATGCCACTGTAAGGGAATTTAATAAGTCGAACAAGAGTGCCTTACAGGTAAAAATGTAGTCTCACTCACCTGTACTTATTTTGTAAGCCCTACACAAGAAACACCGAGTAAAATTATACTTCCAACTATATTTACACAATTCACAACACAACCACAAAAAAAAACTTTTGTTAATGTTGTCAGAAAAAAAAAACAAAAAACACCAAATGTTTAAATCCGTTCTTTGCTTGCGTATAACCGCGCCGTTTTATTTAATACTTTAATATATTTCGTCTACATTTTTTTCGTGTTTATTTTCGTGGACGACGCTACACGTTGCGTCATTCGATCGCGCCTTGTTACACTGGCTAGAGGGGTAGGAAACCCCTACGCTCCGATACTACGGGGCAAAGAGTGTCCAGTGTTATTCGTGCAGAGGGGGCATTTTCCTTAACTAAAACCATACGTGGCCTGAAAACATGAAAATATTTATTTATTCATTAGCCAACTTAGACTAACAGTAGATAGGTATATATCACACATATAAATAATGGGTCCTTCTGTTTGGCAGAATCTTGATACTCCGAAATTTATTAGGCATAACACACTTGGCATTTAATCATAAGGCATAATTTTTTTTAGCATAACTATTGTTTAGCAGAATATTTACGTGGCCGAATTTACAATGGCATACTTTTATCATGGCAGAATTTTATTTCTCATAATTACCTTTGCCATAATTAATATTACGCATAATTTTGTTTAGCATAACGTTTATTTAGAGATACGATTATTTGGTAAAAAAAGTTATGCAAAATAATATTATGACATTAAAAGTTTTGCTAAAAAAGGTAGACCCATAAAATAATTATAGGCTTACATTAATCAGTAGAGCCAAGATAAAAACACTTAAAAAAAATATTAAAATAATAAAAATTATGTGAGAACGAAAGATTAAGATAATAGTCATTTACAATGAAAATAATGTAAAAAAGAAACTTAAAAAAACCTACAATTACACGTCAAAACTTCATTAAGTTTTTCAAGATATTGCATCCTGGAAGTGGAAAAAATAACTCCAGGAAAAGAGCTAAAGTGATAAGGAGTTAAATTTTGGCACTTGTAATACTTATGGTATTTATTTTTATTTCTAAATTTTATAGTACTCGTAAGTATTAAAATTTAGAAATAATTATTAAGATTCTAGTGCTTGCTTTTCGCTTTTCGTTCTTTATAATGAATAATTTTAAGTGACCAAAAATTCTTAATCCCAAGCTGGATCAGATGGCAGGTACCAGTAATTGTCTTGTATCGCGATAGATCTACCAGCTTCAACTTTAAAACTATAATTTACGAATGCAATTAAATACGCTGCAATACTTAACTTCTTTTGATTCTGATTTTGAATTAAACTTAATGTAAACCTGTATGTTACAGAAATATTTTTTATCTTCTCAATAACAATTTTTTTTTTTTTGCTAAAAACCATTGTGGTCCACATATTCTCCGACCAGACGGATATTGTGTATAGTCTGGACAACTAACGCGCGGAGAATTCCGATACTACGATGCAGGATTTTGAATATTTTGTTGCAATGACAATTTCGGTACAACTCTACACTACCGTTAAGATTCTTTGACGGCACTTTAGAGCCATTTTACTAATATATAAAACTAGCTGTACCTTGTACTAATATATAATTTGCTGGCCTGTTGGTCTAGTGGTTAGTGACCCTGACTGCTATACCGGAGGTCATGGGTTCGATTCCCACCCAGGACAAATGTTTGTGTGATGAGCATAATCATTTGTTCTGTGTCTGGGTGTAATATATCTATAATATGTATGTATTTAGAAATATATAAGTATGTTTATCAGTTGTCTAGTACCCATAACACAAGCTCTGCTTAGCTTGGGACTAGACGGCGTTGTGTGATAGTTGTGGAATATTATTATTATTATTATATTATTATAATATATAAAACTAGCTGTACCTTGCGGTTTCACCCGCATCATTGGTTACTGTTCCGCTCCTATTAGCCGTAGCGTGATGTTATATAGCCTATAACCTTCCTCATTAAATTGGCTATCTAACAGTGAAAGAAATTTTCAAATCGGACCAGTAGTTCCTGAGATTAGCGCGTTCAAACCAACAAACAAACTCTTCTAATATTCTCTCTCTCTCTTATAATATTATATATATAAATATAGTATAGATAAAAATAACTTTTTTTACCTATAACAATTCGTGAAAGAACCATTTTAGTGTTTCGACTGTTCACACGTAGGCATAAAACGCGCCGCCCCAGATAATCTTTGGCATTTTCCGGGCGTGCCAGAGCGAAACAGCAGATACGACCACAATGTTGGTGCGACAGAGACAGGGCATATCGACGGGCTTAGACCATGTTTGACCAAGTTTTCTTTCTACTCAAATAATTCATGAGGTCCCGCTTAGTGGGAACGCGGGACATTTTAGAGCAATACTAATTATGTCGATCAAAGGTTACCCAGTTACTGGGTTATAAAAGTTCAAATAGCCTTTACGTAAAATACTGATATTCAACTATGCAGTTGAATATTGGCAATAGGATAGTTTCCAGGGTCAAAATAATTACATTTTATTTAATCCGTATTTTAGATTATAAAAAATATTGAACACGTATTTTTTCTTTTTTCGACTAAACAAAAAAAAACAAATATAGCTCATTAAAGTTACGTGTGGCGTCACCCCGTGCGAAAAAATGCAGCACGGCGGGCGTGACGTCACACGTAACTTTATTGGGCTATACCTTTGTCATTTTTGGTTTAATTTACAAATAAAAAATACGTGTCCCTTATTTTTAAATAATCTAAAAGACGGACTAATTCATTTTTTTGGCAACTAGCCTATTCTGATGCCCGAATGGACTGGAAGTTGACGACTTCAGTTATAAAATAATAAACATAACAAAATAAAAAGCAATTTATTTCTGGCCAAAAAATAATACTTACAAAATAAATACATAATTTTGTTTATTGTTGATAGGCTCACGCTTGACCACTATCTCATCCTATCGAAAGGTACAATGTGGATGATAGATAGACGATTGATTACTGCATGCAATTCTAATTTAATATTATTTGATTTTAATATTTAAAAAAATGAAAAGAAACAAAAAGATAAGGATACCTGGAAGAAGTTCGGGGAGGCCTAGGCCCAGCAGTGGGACAGTATAGGCTATTAAAAAAAAAATTAAAGAATCGCCAAACTTAAGTGGCAGTGATGAGGGCACATTGCTCGCAGTACAGATGGTCGATGGGGACGAAAGGTTCTGGAGTGGCGTCCACGTATTGCAAGATGCAGTGTTGGAAAGCGTTCCACAAGGCGGACCGATGTCCTGCAGGGTTACCATGACGTTCAAAGTAAGATTGTTTTAATCTTGTTTCCGTGTGGGTAAGAGATGGCGCTAGACAACCTGTATAAGTCTGTCTCTTACCCATACTGAAACAAGATTAAAACAATCTTACTTTAGACTTCATGGTCTAGGTCCTGGTGAGGGTCGTAGGAATCTGATGTGTGCCAGACGCTCAGGACCAGTCGTTAAAGCGACGTTTGGAGGAGGCCTCTGACCAACAGATTATAAATATTTAAATTATTATATGCCTAATTACCTTTTCAAATTCAATTAAAAATATCGGTTGACATTATATACATTTATAATAAATTATTCGATACTTTTCTATTTATAGTATTTTTTTATTTATTTAAATAGTTATTGCTTGTTATTGTTGTTTTATTTTATGCTATTATTTTTAGGATTCGTTTAAACGTTCATCATAATCAAAAATATCAAAGTCATAAAAGGTTAGAAAAAAAAAAATGATAATTTGCTATTCACACGTAAATAAACAAACAAAAATTAAGATTTACAATTTTGACGAATAAACCCCAAGTGGAATATTTATCAAATACTATTTATTTTAGCCTAAAACTTGTCAAACTTTGGTACTATAGTAATTTGGCATATTTACATCTCCAAATCTCAATTTGGGACCTGTCAAATAAGACGAATTATTTTCTTTGATGAAAAAATGTAATATTTAAGCGATGTTTACGGCAACTTTTATGGTTTTAATTAATGATTAATAGACTGCTATTAACATGCCTCTATAAAAAACCGGCCAAGTGCGAGTCAGACTCGTGTACGAAGGGTCCGTTGAAAAAAATGGCAAAAAAATCACTGTTGTGTTAGCTTCACTTAAATGTTGTGTTAGCTTCACTTAAATATTTATTTTATTCTGCTTTTAATCGATTTCGAAAAGGAGGAGGTTCTATGTTCGGCTGAATGTATGTTTTTTTTTTTTATGTATGTTCACCGATATCTCGGTAATTTTTTTTTGAATCGGAAGGTTATGCTTCCAAGTTGGTCCCATAGAAATATTGTTATGATCTGATCATGAACTTCGAAGATATGGAACAGAACTCTTCATAGGATCACAGCAGAACTGTCGTTACAAGAAAATTTGCTTTGTTTAAACGTGTAGTCGGCCTACTGACTGAATGAAAAAGGAGAGGGAATGTATCGAACTGATCTGATGATGAAGCCAGAAGGTAAATTAATGTAATCTAACCGTGTTTGGGATTATTAGAATCGTAATGAGATGAATGGGAGAAGTTTAGCTGAGGGGCACTTTTTAATGTTGGTACCATAACTAAAAAGAGTTAAAAAAAAACTTTTTACAAAAAAAAACCGACTTCAAAGTTCACTGAAAAGTACAAAATAACTTTAATTTCGGAAGTCGGTGTTAAATAACGAAGCGAAAAAACTATTATAGAAACACTTTTGTACTTTTCAGGGAACATTGAAATATATATTTTTTTTATATTTGTTGTTACAACGGCAACAAAAATACATAACCTGTGAAAATTTCAACTGCCTAGCTGTAACGGTTCATGAGGTACAGCCCGGTGACAGACAGACGGACAGTGGAGAGATGGCAAGATTTGAGAGTGAGTTTTAGGGTCCCGTTTTTACGTTATGATTACGGGACCCTATGAAGGACTTTTATTACAAGTTAGACTAGTGCAATAAGAGTTTCGTACAAACAAAAGGTAAATCGGATTTAAGAGCAACTTAACTACGAAAAAAAAAAGATACTCCTATTCGATAAAAGATATATCTAGTGGTTAGTGGCCCTGACTGCTATGCCGGAGGTCATGGGTTCGATTCCCACCCAGGACAAATGTTTTTGTGATGAGCATAATCATTTGTTCTGTGTCTGGGTGTCATTTATCTATAATATGTATGTTTTTAGAAATATATAAGTATGTTTATCAGTTGTCTAATACCAATAACACAAGCTCTGCTTAGCTTGGGACTAGACGGCGTTGTGTGATAGTTGTGGAATATTATTATTATTATTCTCATGTGGAGGGAGAGATTTACATCACTTACCTGTCAGTCATGGCTAAGACTAAGGAGTGCTAAGGTCGCCCTCATTACAATGCTCGATGAACTTAAAATTGACATTTTTTTTCAGGTTCGCGCTTGACCACTATCTTACCTGATGGAAAACAATGATGTGGTTGACGATGGAGCACGCTTGCCTAGTAGCAACCTATTAAGCGCGTCCACACAGAGCGAGCAGCCTCGCGAGGCAACTATCCCCGAGATCGCGGCAGCCTCAATATCATCGACTGAGGCGCCTTTTAGCAAAACAAAAAGCCGACACTGGATCGGGCAGTCGGCTCGCCTGCAGCAGCACGCGTGCTTGCCTCGGCCAGGCACGTCCACACTAACCGAGCTGATTCGCGCGACAAATGCTTCATGCGCGCCTGTTTACTCATGACTAAAGACTCCCAGGTTTCAGTTATCAGGAAATACATTCCTGCTGAAAATTTCACTCGTTAGTTATACGCAAAATGTATGAAAATGACAAAACAAAGGTCACGCCAAATACCTACATAACATCCACTTTTATCAATATCAGAGACTCTAGACTCAAAGTTGTAGACGATTATATTTACCTAGGACTAACGTTCCACTTATGTAGGTACATCTAACTTTTAAAAAGAGGTCAACCATACAATCCGCAATATCTTCTCGTATAACCTAAAAAGTGTCTCAAGATGAAAGTCCTTATAGCCAATAATGACATAAGGAACGGAAACGTGGATGCTTTCATACCTACCTTATCATCATCATCATCATTTCAGCCGAAAGACGTCCACTTCTGGACATAATAAGGCTTCTCTCAAGTTTCGCCACACCGAGTGATCCTGAGCATCTCGCATCCATAGCATTCCATTTCAGGCCTCATCAGAAGGCTTAACCACCCCAAAGGCCACGGAGAAGGTTGGCTGAGAGTTTCCTTACAAGCTCGTAATGAAAATAATCACAAGAGACCTTTTTTTTTTCGATGGGAAAAATCATCGTATGACAACCCCCGCTCTTGGGCGGAGCGGGAGATAGTGTCAGACTCTTACTGACTAAAAAACCCATCCCGTTCCTTCAAGCCTTCATACCGGGGCTCGAGCGCCCTTTCGGATAACCCTGGCCCCAGTAGGCTTCGACCCGGCTGGGTCCCTGCTGTTGCTGACAACTCCTTGAGGCGCGCGGGAACAGCGCGCGCCGTCGACGACTTGGGCTTGGTCCGGACAGTTACCGGACGGCCGGACAGCGAGCTACCCATTGCTCACTGTCCGCAAGCCCGCGCCTACGGTGGATCACAAGAGACCCAAGTTTGACGAACAGCGCGAAGCAGTAAAATAAAAAAGTATTTCGCCTTTCGTCATAGGTTCAATTTGATGAAGCATAAGGTGAAGTGACCTGGTAAAGATCGCGGGAATCAAAAGATTGTAGTGCTGGTGACACTTGGGGGAGACATATATCTGTCGTGGCCAGATCATAGATCAATTCATGATATGATCAACTACAACTGGCCAGATCATTTAAACTTAACATTTGATGATATATCGATCTTCGTTAGCCATACCATTGATATAAGATTTCCATGATAATGAAAAGTCTAAAGAAAGTTTGCCAAACAAGGATTGACATATCATCAAAGTTTAACGTTTAACACGATCAGGACCTCAGGTCTGCTATTACAATAGTGTCAGAATGGTCTATCATTGATTACATTATTGTTGATTTTGTAAATTTTTGGTAATCTAGTAATATAATGACGTCATTATGACTTTCCGACCTAAGAGGAGGAGTGATCCATCACTTTTTCAACTGTAAGTGTAGGTTTTTAAATGCAAAACTATTTTGTACCAAGACGTCTGTGTGGAGTACTGCAGCCACATATGGGCTGGTGCTGCAAAGTGCCACCTGGCAGCTTTGGACTCGATGGAAAGGCGTGCGAAGAGGCTGATTGGTGATCCAGATTTAGTCAAGTCCAATCTTCAAAGCCTTGAGCACAGGCGTAGGGTAGCCAGCCTTTCGGTGTTTTACAGATTGCATTTTGGAGAGTGTGCGCAGGAATTGCATGACTTGATTCCGCCATCTCAGTTCTACCATCGGACAAGCCGACGCACGGCAAGTATCCACCCTTACGTTGTTGAAACACCTACAGTCCGGACTAAGCGTTTCGCCTCGTCATTTATACCGCGTACATCAAAGGACTGGAACAGTTTGCCTGCTGCGGTCTTCCCGTCTGATTATAATTTGGGTGTCTTCAAGGCTAGAGTGAATAGGCTCTTAATAAACTAGTGCGCCTCACCATCAACGATTGCATCACTGCTTACCATCAGGCGGGATCGCAGTCAAGTACTAGTTTATAACAGATAAAAAAAAAAAACTCCTCCGTGAACAGAAAACACGTCAAACCTTTGATCTCAACATAGTCATTTGTCAAAATATCTGCAAGCGGTCTTTAGACCAGTGCTGAAGCCGTTGAAAATGGTAAAAAGTGAAATAAAATCATAGTAGGACAAAACCTATTGGAAAAGGAAGAGAATATAACAAAAAAGAGAGGAAAAATTATTTACGGACCATCTGAGGTCGGGAAATGAATGGGTGTGCGTTTTTAAGGGTATAAAACAGTTTAATCTAGATTTCTGGCAAAGTTCTCGTGCAACTCCTATGGAAAAAAGTTAAATCGCAAAGTTGTAGGTAATAAAAAGATCTACCACTTTTATATTTACGCTTTTTAAAATAACCTCTAAATTTATGTAAAGAATTCAAATAACTAATCGAAAATCGAGATAAACTGTTTTTACCCCCAAAAACGCACACACATCCATTTCAGATCGCCCGTAAATTATTTTTCCTCTCAGTTATGTTATATTCTCTACCTTTTCTAACGGGTTTCATCCTTCTATGATTTTTCGTTTAAAAATTATCGACACTGGTCTATATATATGGTTGGGCTATGGGTATCGTAATAACTTTCTTTGCTTGATGCCAAATTTCATGATTATTGGTCAACAGGAAGTAACCAATGAATTTTGATTCCCTTGAGAGTGCCAAAATATACTTTTTTTTTGCGATATAAACGGCTGTATCTTTTTTTCTTGTATTGACAGACAGACGGACAATAAAGTGATCCAGGGTACCGTTTTTAGGGTTCCGTAGCCGAATGGCAAAAAACGGAACCCTTATAGATTCGTCATGTCTGTCTGTCTGTCTGTCTGTCTGTCCGTCCGTCCGTATGTCACAGCCACTTTTTTCCGAAACTATAAGAGCTATACTGTTGAAACTTTGTAAGTAGATGTATTCTGTGAACCGCATTAAGATTTTCACACAAAAATAGAAAAAAAGCAATAAATTTTGGGGGTCCCCATACATAGAACTGAAACTCAAAAAATTTTTTTTCATCATATCCATGCGTGTGGGGTATCTATGGATAGGTCTTCAAAAATGATACTGAGGTTTCTAATATCATTTTTTTCTAAACTGGATAGTTTGCGCGAGAGACACTTCCAAAGTGGTAAAATGTGTGTCCCCCCCCCTCTAACTTCTAAGATAACAGAATGATAAAACTAAAAAAAATATATGATATACATTACTATAAAAACTACCAACGAAAATTGGTTTGAATGAAATCCAGTAAGTAGTTTTTTTTTAATGCGTCATAAACCGAAAAAAATACACTATTATTAAAACATCGATCAAAGTTACAACACATAACAAGAACTTTTATATTATGTTACTTGCTGCTACGGGACCCTTCATGGGCGAGTCCGACTCGCACTTGGCCGGTTTTTTTCTTTTGAGGTACGGAACCCTACATCAGAGACCACGGTTTAGCAAAAACAATAGAGACCCCGATTGCAGCGAGGGTACCGGGTTCATTCGTATTTTCAAACCATTCAACCCACTCAAATATACTCACAAAATTTCATCCAAATGAGCCTAGTTGTTGAGGAGGCGTTAGGTGACAAACACATGAACAGAAAAAAAATATATATATAGATATATAGTACTAAATATAATTCACTCGACAAAGCTTTTGTCGAAATGGTCCATTCTGTTAAGAGTGAAGTTACGGTAGACTTCCTGTGCTATCAGATGGTTGGTCTCAATCAGATCACTCAGCAGCTCTATATTGAACCAAAGGTTAAGCTGCCTCTCATTAGCAGCCATTAAATCGTAAGCAGGTAACCTGTATTTAACTCTTTCTCTGGCCAACAAGCATGCTCTATAAGCTCTGAAAGAAAATTTGCCGAATGTCTTGGCAGCGTTATCTGCTTTATTGAAAAGGAACCCCATCTTGTAAAGAGAAGAGTTGTAGTATTTTTCTCTAAGAATTTGCATGACAACCATTTTATTTCGCGACATGTATATCGCTTGTTTCATAAGTTCGTACATCCGGTTTCGCAGATAGAACTTGTCTGCTAAATAACCAGGAACGTGCGGGGGCCTCCATCCTTGGTGGTCTACCACGTCCACAGGCACTTCCTGCCGGCGGCCACTCTTTTCGAAGTTGCCTGGTTTGGGCTCTCCGATTTCAATTTTGAGCTCCATGATTTCGTCAGTGGGATCCATGGCTCTGTACATAAGTTCTGATTGTTCCTCCTCTGATATAATGAGACCCTTGTACTTTTTTTGCTTGTCAATTTGCTCCCATATTGTGCTTGGCTCGAACTTTTTCATATAGTCCTCGAACGTCCATTGTTTTTTTTGAGGTCCTTTGTTGCTTTCTTGTCTTGGACTGATGGTTATATAGTCATCAGGGTTTGGTTTTTCAAGAGTGTATCGCATTGACTTCTCAACTGTTTGTGTGTGACATATTAGAGTAACAATTAAGAGGATGCCTGTAAAAGCAAAAAAGTAGCTAAATTGAAAGAAAAACTTTAAACAGATCGTGGAATGCAATAAGGACGCCTATTGTATTTGTTTTAGATGTATGTTTTTTTTTTTTTTGTTGTTCTTTCTACAATCTTTACCAATATTATAAAGAGGAAAGATTTGTAGTTTTGTATGTAACGAATAAACTCAAAAACTGCTGTGCCGATTTCAAAAATTCTTACACCATTGGAAAGCTACATTCACCCTGAGTAACATAGGCTATATTTATTGCTCGTGCGAAGACGGGACGGGCCGCTAGTAAATTATGAAATAAACTAGCTTTTGCCCGCACCTTCGCCCGCGTTCTTGTAATATAGCCTTAAACACTCAGGAATAAAGCAGCTTTCTATCGGTAAAAAAATTTAGCAATCGGACCAGTACCAGTACTTTCAGAGATTACCTCCTACAAACAAAAAGAACATACTTTAGCTCTTTATAATATTATATAAGTGTAGACTACTTTCGGCCAGCGACTTAGTCTGAATTTTGAGTCACTCAGTGACAAACTAGTATTCTATTCGTGATTTTTTTTTAAGCTGTATTTTCTTACCTCCAATATCAGTAAACATGGCTGTTTATCATTTTATAATTAAGATCACGAGAATAATTCAATCAATATTATGAGCTATAATGCGACAAGAGCCGTATATTAAAAAAAATATTAATTAAAATGGTAATTTAGTTTTAATTACAGTTTCAAACAGTTTTACTGTAGATACTTTAATAATGAAAACATATTTAATATTTCAGTGAAGAATTAATCACAAAATTAAAATTTTGATTCGATACTTTTTTACTTTTTAGGGTTCCTTACCTAAAGTGTAAAACGGACGCGTCTATCTGTCTGTCCGTCTGTCACCAGACTGTATCTCATGAACCGTGATAGTTAGACAGTTAAATTTTCACAGATGATTTATTTCTATTACCGCTATAACAACAAATATTAAAAAAACAAAATAAAATAAATATTTAAGGAGCTCTCATTCTCAAGGAGTTGTCAGCAACAGCAGGGACCCAGCCGGGTCGAAGCCTACTGGGGCCAGGGTTATCCGAAAGGGAGCTCGAGCCCCGGTATGAATGCTAGAAGGAACAGGGTGGGTCTTGGTCTGGTCTTAGACACTATCTCCCGCTCCGCCCAAGAGCGAGGGTTGTTATTGGACGATTTTTTCCCACCATAAAAAAGGGGGTTCTCATTTACTTTAACATAGCACGGCCAAAGGCCAATTAAATTAGTTAAAGACATAATTATTTATACAACAAATACCATTCTTGACTGACTGAACTGGCCTGTTGGTCTAGTGGTTAGTGTCCCTGACTGCTATGCCGGAGGTCGTGGGTTCGATTCCCATCCAGGACAAATGTTTGTGTGATGAGCACAATCATTTTGTTCTGTGTCTGGGTGTAATTTATCTATAATATGAATAGAAATATATAAGTATGTTTATCAGTTGTCTAGTACTCATAACACAAGCTCTGCTAAGCTTGGGACTAGACGGCGTTGTGTGATGGTTGTGGACGTTGTGGTATATATTATTATTATATATTATTATCATTATTTTGCTGATTTATGCTGGTACGGAACCTTTCGTGTGCGAGTCCTTCGTACCGGGGCTGGAGTTCCCTTTCGGATAACCCTGGCCCCAGTAGGCTTCGACCCGGCTGGGCCCCTGCTGTTGCTGACAACTCCTTGAGGCGCGCGGGAACAGTGCGCGCGCTGGACGACTAAGGCTTGGTCCGGACAGTTACCGGACGGCCGGACAGTGAGCTACATTGGGTAGCTCGCTGTCTGCAAGCCCGCGCCTACGGTGGCCGGAAATCGGGATCGAAATCCCGGCGGCAGCAAGAGCGCCATTGCCTTATGTGGTCGGCCTCCTCCTTAGCGAGCATTACTGCTTCGCAGGAGTTGGCGACCGCCTGCCACTCCTTTTCGCTCCGGACCATGGCCTCAACCAAGACCCGGCGCGAGAGTTCTCCGCCGCTCCTACTCTAGGGTGGAGCTAAAAAGCATGTCAGGCTTTTATTGACTAAAACCCACCTCAGTTCTTCAGTTGCCCTTATGTTCTAGGAATACGGTAACTCACCCAAAATTCCCTTGGGCCTACAGTGTGCATCGACCCTACATGGCCACTACGGTTTCACTAAAATATCTTTGAGGCGCGCCTGAAACACTACACGCTGTTGACGATTCAGGCTCCATCTTTACAGACGGACGGACGGTAAGCTACCCGTTGCTCGTTGTCCGCAAGCCCACGCCTACGGTGGCCAAAGATTACCCTGCGACTTTAAATGGAAGACGCAGCGTTGGAAGGGGGTTGCGGGAATCTGATAGATGTGAGGCACAGAAGGCCGGTCGTTATGGCGACACTTGGGGGAGGTCTAACAGTGGAAGTCTTTCGGCTGAATCTAAATTACGCAGATGACATGCTGGGCCCATCAGCCTGCTCGATCAGGGAGCTGTTACTTCTGTTACTCAGACCTGCCAAATATATCTACTCATAAAACAAACATTAAAAACGGTCGAGCCGTTTTAGGGTAGTACAATAACAACGGCAGTGACATAATAGTACATTATGATGTAAGTGTGTAATGTTAGTGATTACCGTCGAGGCGGTATTAGGACCCGAGCCATGGTGAGGGTCTTAAGAGAGCCGAGAACGGTAATCACTAATTACTCATGTGTATCATACGACGTTTTTCAATACACTTGTGAAGAAAATAACTGTAAAACTAGTAAACTTTTGTGGCGGCAAAAATCTGTTTTCATACGCGCGCCCATATTTTTATTTTATTTACCTTTCAATACACTCACTGAAATGAATAAACGGGGGTTGACCGGCGACTCGTGGGGGACAACCTTCGCCCTTCCTGACATTATAAATGTATTAAAATTATGGCGGGGGAGCGGTTGAACAATAAGGTTTTAACTAAATTATAACACTAGTGCGTAATGGTAATCAAAATGTCACAGTTTGGTAAAAAAGGGCCATTATGTACCTAAGTGCAGTGCAATAAGAGTCACTTTCCGAGCAAGTGTTTTGAAAAAAATATTAATTATCTAATTATTCTTTTAATTATTACATCAAGGCATGGGGTTGTACACCACCGGTTTTAAAATTCTGGGGGTGAAATTGTGCTGTTTTTTTTTTTTACGATGGGAAAAATCATCTTATGACAACCCCCGCTCTTGGGCGGAGCGGGAGATAGTGTCAGACTCTTACTGACTAAAAAACCCATCCCGTTCCTTCAAGCCTTCATACCGGGGCTCGAGCGCCCTTTCGGATAACCCTGGCCCCAGTAGGCTTCGACCCGGCTGGGCCCCTGCTGTTGCTGACAACTCCTTGAGGCGCGCGGGAACAGCGCGCGCCGTTGACGACTTGGGCTTGGTCCGGACTGTTACCGGACGGCCGGACAGCGAGCTACCCATTGCTCACTGTCCGCAAGCCCGCGCCTACGGTGGCTGGAAATCGGGATCGGAATCCCGGCGGCGGCGGCGAGAGCGCCATTGCCTGATGCGGTCGGCCTCCTCCTCAGCGAGCATTACTGCTTCGCAGAAGTCGGCGACCGCCTGCCACTCCTCCACGCTCCGGACCATGGCCTCGACCAAGGCCCGGCGCGAGAAGTCTCCGCCGCCGATCACCCCTACGAGGGCACGGCGATGCTCCGTCCAAGCAGGGCACACCGCGATTGTGTGCTCCACCGTGTCCTCCGGGCGTTCCGCACAGTGGCGACACCCGGGCGTCACTTCCGCTTTAATTCGGAACAGGAACCTCCCGAACTTGCCATTTCCGGTGAGGACCTGTGTCATGCGGAAGGTTAGTACGCCGTGAGGTCTTTCCAGCTGAAATTGTACTGTGAAATAACGAATCAATAAAACTAATACTATTATGAATCTTAAACGCCAATTTATTTTAATGATTAATCAAGTAATTTGAATTTACTGAGCTTGCCTATTCGGTCTGTTTTGCATCAAGAGACGGTCTCTAAGAATGTTTTTGTTCTTATTTTTTCTAATATTAATTTGTAAGTATTACATGCCTTTTTAAACTTTCAATCGTGGAAATCACAGACACAATAGAAAGACAATAGGTACGCGAACGCCGGCGTTCGCTTGGGGTTTAATGAATTAATGAATTAAAAATTGATCCGAAACACAGGTTTTAAAATCCTAGCTCGGGCAAGTAACAATTAACTTTTTTAGTTAAAATATTTTTTTCATAACAAGCTTTTATAGCTCAATATACCTGTATAATTAATATTCGTCAAGACGAATCATACGAGCCCAAACTCTATGGCGTTGTGTCGTTGAAATACCGAGTACCTTCCGGTTCCATCATCAGATCAGCTCCATGTCATAATAATTTTGCATGCAAAATTTCAGCTCAACATTACTAACTAGTTAACATAGGCTATATTTGAAGCCGCGGGAAAAAAACTAGTTTAAAATATACTTGGTAATAGCATCGCATCGGCGTATTATTATCAAAATTTTAAATAAAAAATGACGATAATTATGATTACACATTACCCCCGAGTATAAAATTAAGTTCTTGTTTTAAACGGAATGACAATAATTTTTATTAGATTTCCCGTTCAACAATGGAGAGAGGATCCCAATGACTGCCGACGGAGACGTCTACCACACCTTATTTGGTGACATAGGGTCCATGCAGGACCTGTTCCTCAAAGAATCTGATGACCCACACCCAACGCGCCGTGACTCGAAGCCCGCGGATGACAACGATAACGAAAACATTGATGAACTGGACCTGGGACTTCCTGATTTACTTGAGTTCGACCGAGCCAACATCACGGAACACAGCTTCGATGTAATAGACTTCCTAAACATTAACGAACAATATTCAAACTTCACCAATGAATTCAAAAATTACTCGATGAGTAACTCGATTAGAAATCTGATGAAAAATCAAACGACGGACGGGTTAAAAAACAAGACAAGGAGGTCTTGGGATGACCCTGATGACTACTGGTATGGAGAATCAATAGAATGGCTCAAAAAATACGAATTGATAATGGTGCTGGCACAATTTGCTTTACACTGTCGTTATGAGGTAGGAAAATCTTTACTACACCGCAATTTAGTTAGACACGACAAGAGGTATAAGTTAGGCTACCTCTTTAACAGGATGCGAAGACTGAAGACAGAACAGATAAAGCAGGTCGGGGCCGCATATCGGGCATTCTGGGATTATGTAAACGCTGATATTTCGGCGTTAATGCGCACCTACGAACGCGTCGTGCACTTTGATGTCGACCAGCGCGATACAGCCAACCTCATCAAAACCATATACAATAAAGACGCGTCCTATGACTTCTACGTCGTAAAATCTAAAGGTTAGCCTCAGACAAAAACTTCGTCGGTTATACCGCACACCGAAAAACTGGAAAATTGCCTGCTGCGGTCTTCCCGACCAATTATAATTTAGATATCTTCAAGGCTAGAGTAAATAGGCTCTTAAAAAACTAGTGCGCCTCACCATCAATGATTGCGTCACTGCTTACCATCAGATGGGATCGCAGTCAAGCACTGGTTTATATAATTAAAAAAAAAACTTCGTCTTCAGGAAACTCAAACTATAAAAGGAAAAACTGACTGACTGACTGACATTTCAACGGACAGCCGTAACTGAAGTAAATAATAAAGGTTGCCGTTATTTGTTTTTTTTTTTCAATCTACCCGCATAAACTCTATAAAACCAAAAGTGTGTTAAAGATTGTATGGAGAATTTATATTTTTAAATAAATTTAAAAAAAATATTTAAAAATATAAATTTTTTGACTGGCCTCTTGGTCTAGTGGTTAGTGGCTCTGACTGCTATGCCGGAGATCGTGGGTTGGATTCCCACCCAGGACAAATGTTTATGTGATGAGCATGATCATTTGTTCTGTGTCTGGGTGTAATTTATCTATAATATGTATGTATTTAGTAATATATAAGTATGTTATCAGTTGTCTAGTACCCATAACACAAGCTCTGCTTAGCTTGGAACTAGACAGCGTCGTGTGATAGTTGTGGAATATTATTATTATTATTTTTGAGGTTTCTTGAAACTTGGCCCAAATTCTAACTTAACCTTTCAGATACCGCCAATTTGAGACATTATAGTAAGACAATAAATGCGCGAACGCCGTTCGCTTGGGGTTTAATGAAATTAATACTTAGTAATTATTAATTTTTCAAAACTACCCTCAAAAGACAGTTTGTGGGGTGTTAAAATTTTATAAAAATACTGTCGCGAACATAAACGCGGGTGAAGATTTACTGGGTATTATATACCGTAGGCAAGGGCTTGCGGACGGCGAGCAAGCTTGCCGTCCGATCGTCCTGCAACCGTCTGAACCGAGCCCAAGTCGTCAACGGCGCGTACAAATACCGGCACAGATTTTGAGCGCTCGGCGTCAGAGTGGGGATCGCTTTGCGCATTCCATACATTGGCGAGCCAATCGTCGTCGTTGTTACATACATGCAGCAGCGCAGGGAACAAATCATTACTGACGCCTATGACACGTTGGCGTGGCGAGCCAATCACTGACATTCCCCGCCCCCGCGTCTCACTTCGCACCACCAAAGAGACCGAATATTTGACTTCTGCGCAACTTGAAGCCGGCGCTCAAGATTCGTTCCGGTAATTGGAGTGTTCCACGTGCATCTACATTGACGGATTCAATATATATTTTTTACACCACTTGCTCGATAGTCATTCTGTCTAGGGATCTGATGTAGTGTGAGCGTTCCCTTATGAATACTGAGATTTGAATTTAGGACTAATATAAAAAAATGTGCGTCAAACTTTTTGTAGGACAGATAATTGGGCCGATTTTGTATATTTGAAAAGCTACCCACCCACGTCCGATAATCTGTGACCGATTTTTTGTAGGAGAAAAATAGAACACACTGATAGCAATAGTGTAACGCACACGTCCTACAACAAGTTGGTCAGAAAACGGAACAATGTTACAAATTTACAAAATCGGCCCGTTTATCTGTCCTACAAAAAGTTTGACGTGGGCGGGCTGCGTAACATTATTCTATTTTCTGACCCTCTTTTAGTAGGCCGTGTGCGTTCCACTATTGCTATCAGTGTGTTATTTTTCTCCTACAAAAAATCGGTCACCGATTATTTATCGGACGTGGGCGTGCAGCCTACATCAAACGACTTTATTCAAAAATCAAACATGGCCTCTTAGGCCTTTAGCACACTAGCGGTTTGCGAGCGACTAAGGCGCGGGGCGGGTGCGCAGTGAATGCGTCGCGAACACGCTGCGACTGCACAGCACAGACGGCGCGCACGCATGGCAAATTCGCAACGTTTTCAGCGCGTGTTTGTAGCAAGTTAACGACGTCCAGTATACTCTGTAACAAAATGGATTCCGACGAGGAGACACTGCTGTTGGCTTTGTTACTTTGAAGATGTGAGATTTGAGACCCGCTCCTCGTTGCCGGATATCGTTGCGCGTCCGCAAGAAATTCGCTGCGTTTGCGCGGCGTGTTCGTTGCGCGACCGTAACGTGTTCGTTGCGCACCCACTCCGGTTCGAGGACGCTCGCAACCCACTAGTATGATAAGGCCCTTACCAGAATAAAGGATGAAATATGGTTACTATTGTCTCGTCACAAAAAAAAATAAAAAAGGTGTATCGTTATAGAAAATGAAAATTGGAGTTCAATTTAGTAGTTAAAAGTTCGGTTTAGTACTCAACAGGTAGGTATTATTTATTTAACTGGTTAATAATACCTACTTATGTTTCACTAACACATAAATTGTTTCAGAATATTGCCTTTCAATTATCTCACAGAAGGTTCAAAAAGAGACAGTTTTATTTAGTATTAGATAAATTTTGGGTGGCTTGAATTCCTCACTTCACTCGGGTTTCCATATTAACTCCCTCGCTGTGCTCGGGAGTTAATTATTTAAAGCCCTACGTTCGACTATATTTAATAACCTTCGTTTCTTTGGGAATTCAACGTGACATCCGTGACTTAAAGACACTGCGTTATCCCCTGGTCACATAATCAACTAACATTAAAGTGTGTTAAAGACTCCCTATTCTCTTGTTTGGCTCACTTTTTAAAGTGAGCCAAACAAAGGCCTGTCACTGTGAGTTCGACTTGAGTCAGTTTTTAGAATAATTTCGGCAATCAAAGTAATATTTAGTTTTATTGTATGTATGAAAAATAGACTTCAATAATTTTTTTAATGTTTTTCGGTGGTCATATTTAAAGAAAAGTTTACGTAATAACTTCATTGAATTTTTATAGTGCTGTCTCATGAATGGCTACGAGGTAGCTAAATCTATAAGTATTTAATCTAAGCTAACATGTTATCTTTAATGTTGGAAGATTGTGGTCTCACGGGGACCGTGATAACACATTAATTTGCAGTAAATAACAAAATTATTAATCATCCTAGCGTAACGTCTTTTATCAGGTAATTACTTAGTTTCTAATTATTTAGATAACACATCTTAACAAAATCGCACTATAAGCAATTGTATTTTCCTGATAAAAAAAGCTAATGTTTAAGTATAAAAAATGAAAAAGTTTACCGTCTTGAAACTTATTCTTCTACTTTGTAAGTTCAAATCATTATTATTATGTGGTTGCCTAACCTCAGGTCGAGTTGAAATTTAGCGTCAGGCACTTGGACTGACGCTGGTTTTCAATTCGACCTGTTGCGTGCGGGAATGATCGAAAGAGCTATCGTGGTCCTAAAACGCAGGTGGTAACTGAAGGATGCACACAGTAGGTAAGTATTTAGATAAAAATTTGAAGAAACAAAAATAAATGACCAAATAAATCAGATAACTAGTTTTTTTTTGAGTTGGGATATCATCCAATGTCTTCTCCCACTTTATGGTGGAGCGAAAGGCAATTACAATCGTCGGTTGCAATTTTTGACTGACCTGTTGAAAGAATAATTAACAAGGAAAGAAAGAAAATCTGTTTATTTACGTGAAAAAGACGCAATCTTAAAACTAGCTAACAAAACATAACAATGCAGCAATTGATAGGGAAGATACGCGTCTCCTCCGAGCAAAACGGCCGAACGCTCAGCATAAAGCTGACCCTGACTATTATACCGGAGGTTATGGGTTCAATTCCCACTCAGGACAAACGTTTGTGTGAGTGCACGATCATTTGTTCTGTGTCTTGGTGTAATTTACAGATCTATAGTGTGTAGATTTGTATTTAGAAATATATAAGTATGTTTATCGGCCGTCTAGTACTCATAACACAAGCTCTGCTTAGCTTGAGACCAGACGGCGTTGTGACAATTAAAAAAAAAAAAAATTCTTTTTTTAGACATGCTACCTTTTGTTGAAAACTTGATTAGATCAAAAAGAGTTCGAAATGGTTCTATCTTTTACGAACCGGTAAGCGCAGTAGACATTGCTTTTGACGAATTTCCAAAACTAACTGATGTCCTACCGACTCTTACTCAAAAAACATCATTATACTCTGACAGCCTGCCAGCAATGACAATGACAAATATATCAATTGACATGGACAGAATAAATATAGACAAGTTTAGAAAAAAGATGGATATTATCGCAGGTAAGATTGGAAAAGATGAGCCAATAGTTAATGCGTCAAGAAGACAGGCGTATATCAACTGGGCTGAGGGGGCAGGAATATTTTTCTCGGCCGCCGAGCAGATGGTGCGGCGCAAAACTCTGGATTTAATGCTGCAGGTGCTGTACATGGCGCGACACAAGATAGGAAAAATCGAACGAGCCAAGCATTTCAGCACAAAGGACTCTGGCTTCCGTGTAGCATACCTATACCGAATGTTAACTAGGATGTTCCGGAGAATGATGCGACTTTACTCATACCAATGGCGTAACAGGCAATATGGTGACCCCATTGTCCAACTAATCCTCCATGGCAGGGTGGCGAGGCTCCACGTAGACATGTGTTACCTATATTGGGTTCTGGTAAAGATAGATGGTAACTACAAACAAGCCAAAGGAATACGAAAGGAGAAAGAGAAGATAAAGCAACTGCTGGAGGAGCAAATACAGGCGCAGAAAGATGCACAGTCTGCACTCAAGGGAGCAAGTCTGGATAAGCCAGGGCCGCAAATAGATCAAAAGCAAAGTGCTCGGCACGGGCCGCCACCAGGGCTTCCTCCAGGGCCTCCGCCGACGCCTTAGAGGCTGGAAGAAAACCAGAAATAATAGCAATTAAATAAATTTAATTTATTTTGTGTTTTTTTTTTGAACTTGACTGCGATCCCACCTGATGGTAAGCAGTTGTCGAGTACCGAACGCGGCGGATGGTCGGCCAGTACTATGAATTTGTCCTTTATGTGTATCTAAGTAAGGTCGAGTATAAATTGAAACAACATAGTACTAGATACTGAACTAATTTTTATTCTCATATTAAACTTTAATAACAGGACCCTAACCAGATGGCGGAGAATCTTAACAACGACTTCTAATTTGACGTCAACGCCATCTAGTTAGGAATCCGTAACTAATACATTTTTGAACTTAAATCGCGTTCTAAACAGCAGTGAAGCAATCGTTGATGGTGAGGCGCACTAGTTTATTAAGAGCCTATTCACTCTTGACTTGAAGAAAGTATCTTTTGAATTGTAACCTAAATCTAAACAGGGTTATTTGTTCTACTCTAACAACCTTGCTGGAATGTATAACTAAAATCATAAACAACTTTTGTTCTATGACTTTTTACAAAACATAATCAATTTACGAAAAACAAACCTTTAAGATTTCGTTGTTCGACTCGTATTTAATACATTTCAACTCTGTATTTTGATATACCTAGTACCTACGTCTGTATCATGCCAAGTACAAGTGCATCAAGCACCCCCGCCACTCTACCCACGCTCCCCTACGCTATTGTCTAAATCAGTCACTGCGGTTGGGAAAACGCGCCCGTCGGCTAAGAGTATATCAATATTTGGATTACATCTGCTGTCTACACAGATAGGAGATGTAATCCAAATATTGAGATCAGAGGTCCGACTTACGAGATGTAGCACGGGCCCAGCCGGGTCGAAGCCTACTGGGGCCAGGGTTATCCGAAAGTGCGCTCGAGCCCCGGTATGAAGGCTTGAAGGAACGGGATGGGTTTTTTAATCAGTAAGAGTCTGACACTATCTCCCGCTCCGCCCAAAAGCAGAGGTTATCATAGGATGATTTTTCCCATCGGAATAAAAAAAAAGGTCACGGGTTCAAACCCAGCCAAGCGCTTTACTTTGTGTAATTTATTTCATCACCATTGCTCTCAAAACTGTAAAGGAAAACATCGTGAGGAAACCGGGATGACCTAGAACCAAAAAAATCGAAGACATGTGATATCCACCAACCCGCACTGAGCCTGCGTGGTAGATTACGGCCCCTTCCCTCTCCTAGAGAAGAGGCCTGAGTCCCAACAGTGGGAACAAGTAAGCCCGACTATGCTATGCTAGTCTAGTTGACACTTCGCGAGACCCAAGGGCTGGCTTTTACCTCGGATAGAGGCTAAGCATTGCCATACAGCGTGGCAATGCCGCCAGCCTTTTGGGCACATTGCCAGTCGACAGTGATGTGGAAGAGTTTTTTGACGCCATATTTTAGTTTGATTTTGGTTAGTTGTAATTAGCGTAGGGTTTTATTATTATTATTATTTTAATTTACTGTGATTATAGTTTTTAGTTGTGTATGTAATAAGTTAAATTGATTTAAATAAAATATTAAACTTCAAAAAAAAAATACAATAGTCAATAAATTAAGTAAACCACAATGTTAATTAAAAATGTCTATGTCCACATATTTAGGTATATAAGAATAATTGCTAAAATCATAGACTTTAAAGAATGCCACTTAATAGAGAATTATTAAATATATAATTTTTAATTGCTATGCTATTGAGTACGAAATATGATTCTACATAATGTCCAATATAGACTTTAAAACCATCTAAACGATATGCTCCGTTTTCATTAGAAAGGCAATAATGCGAACATCGTTTTCGGCCCCCGAAAAGTGCCATAAAACAGTGATTTTCTGAGGCCTACTCCTCCGTAACGAATAAGTCAATTGGTTTGAAAAAAAATACATGTTTATTATAGATTCATGAACAATAATATCAACATTTGATTTTTTCGTGCAATTAATACTTTTGGCAAAAAAAAAATATTTAGCAATTTCGCAACTTTTCCCTACTCCTTCGAAACGGCTTGGACCTTGAGAAACATTTTTACTCATAAAAATTGGTGGTTAAATATTCTTCAAAGTGAACATTGCATATGTAAATCAATCAATATCTCGCAGAGAAAATGGATTTAAAGCGCTTTCCGGGCGCTGCTGGCCGTAAATAAATGCACAGATTTGCGTACTGCCGCCTAGGCGAGTGCGAGAGTTGCGTTCACATAATTTCGGCCAGATGGTTCAAGGGACTATACGCCTTAAAAAAATACTCACTTTATTTTTTAGGGCTCCGTACCCCAAAAGGAAATATATGGAACCCATAAATCTATCTGTCAAGACCCGTTATCTCAGGGACTCGTGGAGGTATCAAGTTGAAATTAAAACCTAAATTCTGCGGTCCCTTGAATTGGAGAAAAGATTATAAACTTCTAAGTTAACGAAAAAAAAAGATACGGCTGTTTCTGGCGCAAAAAAAAAGTATATTTTGACACTCTCAAGGGAATCAAAATTCTTAAGGTACTTCCTGTTGACCCAGAATCCTGAAATTAAGGATAAAGCAAGGTTAATACCTTAGCATAGGTATAGGAATCAATCTGAAAACAGGTTTGTTGTAACAGAACAAAACAAATACTTTATTTATTTATTTAACAATTCATGTACAAACTTAAGTTATATAAGAAAAGAAGACGGAACAGAAAAATAGGTACATAGGTGATGCTTATTTCTAAAGAAATCTCTTCCAGCATACCCGCGAAAGGAGAATTGGAAAAAAAGAGTTTATTTTTATTTTTCCGATGCGGAAAAATCTTTGAGACTCGATTCAGTGATCGAGTCTGAATCGCACTTGCCCATTTTTTGAATAATGAGCTTATTTTTTTACGAAACAAAACGCAATTAATCTGAAATGATGGCTTTAATTACTTTCAACCGGTTGTTACTGGTTTTAATTGATAAATAACAATGAACAAAATTGCAATAAACCTGAAGCTATACCTACCTATAAAGATAAAAAAATAATTACAGGACAGCAAAATTAAAATATCGCCCAAGAATTCGTTGTATACCAAGAGGACAGCACTAGCTGATGGAATCCATACATTATAGACTACTACTTCTTGTAGTAATTATAATTACATGTAAGTAGCTTTCTTTTGAGTTAGGGAATCATTCACGGGTCCACTCAAATCTGTATCTGTACTCAAAAGACAATCTCAGATACTGTATCTGCATGGTTTTCATTTGAGTTTCACATTTTTGTTGAGTCAAGGCTCCAAAGTCTTGGGCATCACCGCCGAATTGCTAGCCTATCAGTTTTCTATCAATAACAGTGCCAGATTTGAGGAGTGTGCAATGGAATAGCGCAATCTAATTCCGCCAAGTCCGTTCCATTATCGGATCACTAGGTGTACCGCATTGCACCACCGGTACATGGTAGACATCCCACCTATACACACAAAGCGTTTTGGTAACGTCTGTGTTTCTTGATAGCTACAACTTAGGGGTCTTAACGTCGAGAGTGCTTCTAGACAAGCGTGCTCCATCATCGACCGCATTATCGCTTACCATCAGGTGAGATGGTGGTCAAACGCGAGCTTATCAATAATAAAAAATAAAAAAAACATTTTTCCTGTATGGACTTAAAAGAGACTATGACCCCTGAGATCGTTTCGGTGTTTCTTCTGAGAGTAGTTAGCTGGGAAACACCGACATGTCGTCAAATAATTCCACTCGCCTTGGGTTGCATTGGGGCCAAGTGTGTCAGACTTTTACCACAAAATAGATAGGTACAGAAGACAATCTCATGTATGTACTTCACTTTTTATACCTACGCTCGGTGGACGCACACTAATGAGCGTTTGAGCCGAAACTGTTCGACGAGTGATCCGAGACGCGACCGAGACATCGTGTTCGTGTGCGGTGTCTATGTGTGCGTTGCTCGAGCGCGCTTTGTAAGTAGATTGACTTCTGTACCTATCTATTTTGTGCTTTTGCTAAGGCCTTTTGAACAAGTAGCGACATCTGTGGCGTCAAATAAGAACTAATCTTACTAGTTCTGCGCCCGATTTGAACACAAGAACAGCTCGAAATCATCTAAAGAAAGAAAGAAAGAAAGAAAGAAAAGTATTTATTTTGGCGCAAAAAAACATTTTAGACAACAAAAACTTAAGACAAACACAAAACAAAAAAAAAAATAATAATAAAAAAGTAACATTGTCTGTCACACGTTTGCGCCAAAAAAGGTCCAGTTCAGCGAAATGCCAGACAACTACGAGGTAGTTGTCTGACGCTGGTTTTCAACTGAACCTTATTTGGAGTGAACAGATAAAAGAAATTTAAAAATAGTGTCAACACTACATTACATTAGGGTTACATTATTGTGAAAACAAAACATAATGCGTAAAAAACAGTAAATAAATGAAAAATATGTGTTCAGTGTACAAAAAATAACATAAAACATAACAGAAACTGGTTTGAAGCGACTTAGCCTCAAACAACACAACACCATAACTACGCGCAGTGCAACGACGCATAAGTCCACTACGCCCGGGGGGGCCGAGCGCAACGGACGATTTGCAAACAGCGTAAAAAATTTCAAGGTAAACCTTGTACCAATCTCGGGTACTTCGAAAACAAAAAATAATAATAGAAAACCACCCGAAAGTAAAGCAAGTATTTTTAAAATAACGTTATCACTGAATAGATTTATAGTGTCTTAGCAGAAGGAAGTGAAAAAGATAGATTATGTATATTGGCTGAAAGGTGAGTGTCGCTTGTTTACAGTAATGACTATTTAAATTAATCAAGTAGACAGGTATACAATTATTTCAAAATAAAAATACAATTATATTTTTACTTTTTTAGTTGCGGGTTATAATGACCGCCATGTCATGTTTCGTGGTGGCAACAGCGACACCGAAAACGAGTACCGGATGCAATAAGGCCAGGCACAAGGGGTAAGTTAGCATAAACACAAATTAGTAAATACGGTGATCAAAATTATCATTAAGAATTATCAAGTAATGTAGCCTTCGTCACCCACAGGTCTCCCAAGTACGCGGGAAAGTACTCAGGTGTCGCGTATGACTCACAACACCTCGAACACAACAAAATGAGCCGACAACGGTGCTCGAGGATCCTTCATCACCCACATGTTGTAGTTATGTATACGCTACTATTATATTTTTGTGCAACACATTCCACACACCTCACACCAATGATACGATTAAAATTAGTAAGCAGTTCATATGAATGAGACGTTAAGAGTGACCATATCCAGTTTCCTTTGCGCATCTATCAGGTACTGCCGTAATCGCATTCTGAAGGTATGGACGCTGTCTAGTGTTCTTAATGGCGGCGGGATGTTATTCCACACCTTGGAAGCAGTGTATCGGAAACTGCCTCTGAAAGCCGCTGTTCTATGAGACTGGGTTGAGAGTTGCTGTGCACAAAGTCTAGGCGCGCATTCCCGTCTACTAGCCATCCAGCTGAGCTTGTCGTACAAGTACCTCGGTTTCTTAGTCTTAACAACGCCAAAAAGAAGACAAGCCAAATGTAACTTTCGCCTTGACTTCATTTTTAGTATAAAATGTTTATTAAGAAAGGGGGTGACATGAGTTCTAGGGGGAATTGAGTAACAGAAACGAGCGCAAGCATTTTGTACTCTCTGTATGAGTCTGTCGGTACGAGCCAGCAAGCGAGGGCCGTAAACCGTATCAGCGTAATTTAGTTTGGAAAGAACAAGGGTTTCGACTAACTGCTCGCTGAGCTTTTCCGACAAGAAAGGTCTCATTTTGTATAGTAATTTTAGGCGATAAAAGCAATTTTTGACGGAGTCAGCAATGTGCTTCTCAAACCTAAGGCCGCTGTCCATACGCAACCCCAGGTTTCGCGCCTCATCAACTCGCTCAATAGGCACACCCATAAGAGTCAAACTTAGGCTTGAGGGCAGCTTCTTCAACTGCTGCTTTGTACCAAAGAGCATGTATTTAGTTTTCACTGGGTTTAACGTAAGACAGTTCTCATCCGCCCAGGTGGAGATTCTTTCTATATCATCGTTTAGATCCCTAATGGCTGAGTCGTAGTCCTCGGGTTTAAAAGATAAATATAATTGGACATCATCGGCATAGATGTGGTACTTGCAATTTTGGAGGCACTTTATAATGTCTGCACAGTAAATAATAAAGATAATTGGACCCAGAATTGATCCCTGGGGAACCCCTCTGTCAATTGCAGAAAGGGCTGAAGTCAAGGTGGTACCGTCCGCCAGCCGTAACTCTACGAGTTGCTTTCTGTCACTGAGATAGCTTTTGAACCACTGGATGGCATTATCGTCAAACCCGTAATATTTCAACTTTGAAATTAGCAAAGGAACATTGATACAGTCAAACGCACGCGAAAAATCAAGTAGCACCACCAGTGAACACAGGCCCTTATCTTGAGCTGACAGTATGTTATCGGTAACGTCCAGCAATGCCGTGGAAGTGCTCCTCTGCTTTCTGAAACCAGATTGTAGGTCAGGTAACAACTCGTTATCTTCCAAAAATCGAGTCAATTGCCGGCACACCACTTTCTCCAACACCTTTGAAAGACATGGTAAGATACTGATTGGCCTCAAGTCTGTGACCTGTATAGGGTTTGGGCTCTTGGGGATGGGTCTGACTATTGCAGTCTTCCATTGGTGAGGAAACTCAGATGTCCAAATAGAGCAATTAATAATGTCCGCAATAGTTGGTAAAGTGTGAGGTAAGGTAAGGGTAAGCATACTCAGAGTTATCTGGTCACAGCCTTCAGCATTTGACTTAAGGTCAGTAATGATGCGTGAGACGTCACTTTGGTCCACCGGCGCAAGTGTGAATATTGCGTCGCTGTATTTATTGGACTCATAGAAAGATATAAGCGACGGGCTAGCTAATGAGTTGCCTGGAACTTTCAAAAATGTGCTATTTACGAGGTCAGGGTTGTCAAAATGTGGAGGAAGGTCTTGCCTTTGTTTCGAGGGTGCAAGGGTGGACTTAATGTTCTTCCATAGTAATTTCGGATTTTTTATTTCACTATTTATATTGTGACGGAAATATGCTACTTTTTCATGATAGAGGGAGCTTTCTACGAGAGACTTTAGCTGCTTATAATATTTTTTTTTTTGCTCATTTTTGGTTTTCCTGTAGACAGCTAAAGCCTTATCTCGAAGGGTCATCATGAACTTTATAGTGTCCGTAATCCAGGGATGCGACTGTTCCTTAATAGTACAAGTTTTTAGTGGGGCGTGAATATTAAATAAGCTGATCAAACAATTATTAAAATATTCGACCATGTCGGTAATGTTATCAAATTCAGAAGTCTGTTCTATATTTAACTGCAACAAGTCCGTACAAAAACTATCCCTACAAATGTCTTTTATAGGCCTAAATTTGATTGCAAATGGTGTAGGTTTGTCCCGCTGTATAAAAAACTCGCTGACTATAATGGAGTGGCCAGTAATCGAACCGAAAGCTTCCACAGCCGTGTATCTAGCCCTAAGGTCCGTGCACAACAGGTCGATCAGCGTCTCACTCGTTTCCGTGAAATGAGTGGGCTCTGTGATCAGCTGAGCGAGGCTAGTGTAATTTAAAAACTCAAGCACTTTTTTAGTTTTGAGCTCGCTTATGTTGAGCATATTAACGTTGAAATCACCGAGCAGTATATGATGATCACAATTACCTAACGATGAATAAGAACTGGTGATACCATCAAGGAACAGATCGAGGTCGTACCACGGTGGTCGATATGCCGTACCAATCGCAATTTTCTTACCCCTCAGTGTAATTGTTAGCCACATTTGTTCAACGGAATCGAACCTGGGATCAACCGCGCCAGTGACGATACGCGCGCTCAGACCACGGCGCAAATAAAAACCAATTCCCCCACCTCTCCCGCCGCGAACAGCTGTCGGCCGCGGAGTGTGACGTAGTCGGTAGCCGGGCACGAGCGGTGCGCGCGATTCCTCGCCAGCTCGAATCCACGTTTCGTTAATAGCAAAAATATCGAAACCATATTTTTCGATTGCACAAATCAAATCGTCATGACCCGTACCCAGAGAACCTGCGTTAAGGAAGCCAACCTTGAGATATTTCTCCCTTTTAGCCAGCATGATTATAATATAAAGTGATTCCTATAGTTACTTGAGTCAGTATCTGCATTCCGGTTTTAGTAATTAAATTGATAATATCACTAGACGAACTATGAAATAGAAAAAATGTGTAGTAATTTGTTATTATTGAGCAATTAATAGAAAAATTATGTAAGTATGTAAATAGATTAGAATTAATAAATAAGCCTAAGTATAGGATGTAGGTGTAAATAAATAATATAGCGGTATGGGTACGATTAAACCGGTTTACGAGTCCTCCGAGTTGCGCCACCGCGAGACACGCATTAACAATGAATGGACACAACTGACACTGTAAACATAACTTTTTGACCACATATGACAAAATACGTTTCTTGGGAATGTTAACAATTATTAAGAGCGTACAGACATTGACACAAAAATACACAGAGACATTAAATAATAAAAGTCTAGGACAACCTTCGCCCGTCAGCAACCATAACAGATGCGGGTTCAAAAATACGCTGGATATCAGCCTCGCATCGTATATGGGAAGCGGGCTCCCCGGGTTTGCATCGGGCAAGAATACGTCCTCGCTTGCACCATATGAATTGCCAACCCAGCCTACTCCCAGCCTCCCGCGCCATCCGAAATAACTCACGATTTTGTTTCGTGAGGCGCTCGTTGACATAAAATCTTGCCGGAGCGCCCGGCATACCAAGATCTGCAGAAGTCATGCCACGACGTACTCGTGCAGCCTCCAGCATCTCATCACGAAGGTCGCGGCGTGCAAGTTGAACGACGAGAAACCGAGGGCGGGTCACCACTGGTGCCGGCTGCGTTGCGTTTATGCGCCTGCCCCCAATACGCTCGGCACTTACGATGTCACGAGCCTCGATTTTGACGCCTATCTTTGACGCCACCAGTATGGCCGTGTGTATGGGGTTTTCACCACTCGTCTCAGGCAGGTTCGAGATTTGAATATCATTAGCCAGTAGCTCCTGATCACGGTCGTTGATGTCGCTCCGCAATTGCTCAATTAATTTATGAACATCTGACGACACGGGGTGAGCCTCTTTTCGGTTCTCCATAGCAGCAACTCTCTCCTCCAAACCACTCATGCGCTCATTAGTGAACTGCAACGATGTTCTCAGCTCAGCCAGATCGTTGCGCAGTAGCAGGAACTCACTGCGCACTGTTTTTATAAAGTCCTCTTTAAATTTCTTGAGCTCAGCCCTGATATCCTGGGCGAGCTCATGCGTGGCTTCCGAGGTGGTGGTATTTGTAGGGCTCGTTTCCAGGAGATCGTCTAGCAACGCATCTGCACGCCCTCTAACGGGAGTTTCGGACTGGTTATCCCGTACAATGTTTTTCTCACATTCTGGGCATCGCCAAGAAGATGATATGGAGCCTGTCTTCTTAATACCGACGCACTGCCTATGGTACCAGGATCGGCAACTGTCGCACTTAGCTGCATCTGTTGACGTCAAAAATTTGCCGCAGCCCCCACACTTAACCATAGTGGGATCAAAGCAATCGATCTCGTTTGAGCCGTCGACCAACAGATAGTTCCCCCTGACAACTACAGATGGCGCTGTCTTCAATAAGGCGTATACGGCAGCTATCACGGTGTTATGGTAAGTTGAAACACCATAAGCTTACGACACGGGTTCGAAGCAAAGTTGCGCACACACCGGAACTGGATCACAAAGTTTTTGCAGGAACTATTTAACAACAGCTGTTATTATTTATACGTGTCGGGTAGAAAAACACTGTCAATAGAACGCGCACACAGTTTTTGCTGTTTATTTTTATGTACACTGAACAGAATCGCTAGATAACAGCGTCACCTGTTACTTGCACTAAACAATGTATCTATGTAATAAAGTTTTGTAAATTATGAGAACTTGTTTATTTTTAATACGCAAGATAGTTTTGACACTGTTACTCAAACAAGGTAAGTACCGTCACTCTCAATCGTCACCGTCAATCTAACGAGCAGTTGCCTACCAGAAATAAGACCCGTCTGGTCGCAGGAACCTTCCTTTCTAACTGAGGTTTGCGGGAACTTTACTCTCTTTTTCCGCTTACCTCCAAACACACATATCTTCAATATTAATGTTGATAACTAATGTTACGAATACCTACCTAAGCATGGACCATACTCACGACATTGAAATATCAAAAGTGTGGGATTGACATGACTTGATTCCACTATCGCCTTTCAACTATCAGATAACCAGACGTATGGCAAGTGTCCACCTTTACATTCTTGACACCTCTACGGTCCAGACTAAGCGTCTCGCCCCGTCGTTTATACAGTGTACGATTATAATTTAGATGTCTTCAAGGCAAGAGTGAATAGGCTCTTAATAAACTATACAAGGCGCCAGATAACAAAAAAAATAACGGTCATTGACCTACATATTTTGTTGATACTATTAATTTCAAGCCCAAGTCGTTGACGGCGCGCAATGTTCCCGCGCGCCTCAAGGAGATGTCAGCAACAGCAGGGGCACAGCCGGGTCGAAGTCTACTGGGGCCTGGGTTATCCGAAAGGGCGCTCGAGCCCCGGTATGAAGGCTTGAAGGAACGGGATAGGTTTTTTAGTCAGTAAGAGTCTGACACTATCTTCCGCTCCGCCCAAGAGCGGGGGTTGTCATGAGATGATTTTTCCTGTCGAAAAAAAAAAAATACAATTAATTTCAAAAATGGAAATTTAGACATAAAGCTATTTTCGATTAACATTTATCGTGATCCTTTACATTTTTTAGTAATTAATGAAAAACAGTTTGTTGTTTGTTTTAAGGGTACTTGCGCAAAAATATTCCGGAGAGGTCAATGATCATTGCGCCTACCTTAGTGCGCTTCACCATCAACGATTGCATCACTACTTATTTATTATTTATTTATCATATTCTTTATTGTACACCACATCAACAAAAAAGATACAGGACAAACATTATTCAAAATTAGTGCACAATGGGCGGTCTTATCGCACAGGGCGACCTCTTACAGACAACCTTTGGATGGACTGAAAGAGAGGAGAAAGATATAGGGCTGTCAGTGTACATCAGAAATAATACCAATATGAAATAACCACAAAAATACACTTACCATCAGGTGAAATTGCAGTCAAACACTAGTTTATGTTTTAAAAAAAAAGTCTATGAATTTGTATTGCGGTAGTGGCTTAGAGACCAAAATCGTTGGACATCGAAGGGCCTAAAGCCCACCGGTGTTCTTTAGATTGCACTTTGCGTTTCAGGGCTGTAATAAATCTTTCAAAATATCTCGCATCCCTGGCATATGTTTGTAGATTCAACAACAACACTTAATGTTAAAAATTATGGAGATTTTTATCTACATAACGAGCGGGTGTATAATCTTTGAAATTCTTGACTTTTTTATAGGAACTGAAATGTGCGTGTACCATCGCGGTCATTTTTGCCTGATCACTTAAAAAATCTTCGTTTCAATCCTGCGACGCGACGCCAAACCAAACCCTTTGAACCAGTTTCGAGTGCAAACAAAAATGAACTTAGCGGTGATCAGGCGGGAGTGTCTTTGATGGTACCTGTCTATTAAACACAATAACCTTACTCATGAATCATTCTTATTATTGTTGAAAACCGCATTGAAATTCATTTTTTATTTAATCGCAGACAGACAGACAATCCAATCCAATCAAAAGCATTTATTTCAAGTAGGTATACCATTGTCCAAAAATACGTGAAGCTAAATTCCAAAGCGTAGATCTCTGTGGAGAAGAACGTGGAAGAAACTATATGGACCCTCTTTTAAATCATATTATGAGTTACAAAAATCTTGGTTACATATTTTTGTTGGTTCTATTATGTGAGCACAATGTAGATAAGTATAAAAAAAAAGAATCAGTAGGGGCTTTACTTTTATGATATGTACGGATATATATGTTATGTTATATGGATAGATATGTTTATGTGATGAGCATGATAGTTTGTTCTGTGTCTGGGTGTAATTTATCTATAATATGTATGTATTTCATCGTTATAGAATAAAAGTCAATGATGTAAATAGAAATATATAAGTGTATTTATCAGTTGTCTAGTACTCATAACACTAGCTCTGCTTAGCTTGGGACTAGACGACGTTGTGTGATAGTTGTGAAATATTAGATATTATTCTCTTTATTCAATTTTTTTTTTACATATAAAATTACATTTTTAAATATTTTTTAACGAAATTATACAGAAGAAAAAAAAAACATATAAAAATATAGTTATCCACCGGTGTCGGGAGCAGGGTCCAAGCTACCGGTGGTTAGGGCTGCAGAGACAGGAACCTCCTCACAATGCAAGCCGTATCGAGGAGTACTGCCAAGATATTTAGTACTGCCAAGTCAAGATATTTTATTTGTTTTTCTTTCTCAGCTTTCACGAGATTCTCGTCATGCGGGATGGTGACATCGACTATCATTGCATCAAATATTATTATTATTATTATAAATAACTTATTTATATTACTCAGATATGCAAACGTTATTATGTGTGAAGTCGATCCCCGGACGGCCAGTGCCTCACGCGGAAGTTCTTGACGAGCTGCTCTCCAAGTTCCTCGGCGACAGCTACAGCAACAGCGCCCTTTTCGACTTCATCCTCGGAGGCTCCAGCAACGGCACCAACACCACGACCGACAACCTTGACATCAGCATACTTGACGTAGATAACGTCAGGAAAATCATTAAGTTTGCTAAAGAGAAATACAACAAAGATGTAGTTCAGAATGGAACCGCACGACGACAGGGAGATAGCAGAAAATATTATTATAATCAGTTTTATGATAGGGACGAATACGTCATCAACAGCGCTTTAAACTTGATGAAGCAAACCATTTACATGACCAAAGAAAAGGTTAATCTTACCAGGCCTTGGCGGAAGAAGTATGGTAATGAGTTTGCTTACAAAATTGCGATATTGTATAGTGCGTCAGCTGAGATCTTAGGTAAAATGGAAGGCCTTCTCAACCAATTTTACTATTTTGAGTTTAGAACACATTTTCTTTGGTTTCTCATTGTTTATGAGAAGATATTGGCGTGTAATATTGAAATTAGCGATTCTATTGAGAAACTATTTATGATACAGGCTGATTTTGAACGAATAAGAGGCCCTAAACCAACGCCTAGCACTAAATTGAACTTAACAGAAGCCGAAATTGAAGCCATAAAGAAGAACCCACACTTGAAGGATGAGATTATTGCGGAGAAAAATATACAGGCGAAGATAAAACATAGAGCTCACCCATGACTTACCAATGCCATCATGTTCGTAAAATGGGGTGGAACTCTTCTAACTAAACTACCCCATCTCTCTCTCACTATGGGAACAGTAATAATGGCTAGTCATAGTACTACTCCTAGCCCTTCATCATCATCATCATTTCAGCCGAAAGACGTCTACTGTTGGACATAGGCCTCCCCCAAGCGTCGCCATAACGACTGGTCCTGTGCGTCTCGCATCCACATCATTCCCGCAACTCTCACCAGGTCGTCGGTCCACCTTGAGGGAGACCTTCCAACGCTGCGTTTTCCGGTACGCGGTCGCCACTCTAGAACCTTTCGGCCCCATCGATCACCCACTCTACGAGCAATTTGGCGTTTGACGATTCTTTGGGCTATGTCGGCGGTCTTGGTTCTTCTGCGGATATTTTTATTCCTGATGCGGTCACGCAAGGAAGCTGCGAGCATAGCCCTTTCCATTACTTTTTGTGTCCACTTTCAGTCACTGCGCCACTTTCAAACTTTCTCTAAATTGCTCATTTCTCACTTTATCCATTCCCGTTACTCCACATATCGATCTTAACATTCACATCTCAGCTACATGCAATCTTTTTCATCTTTTTTACAGCCCAACATTTTGATATATACAACATCATAGGTTTTATCACGAACTTGTAGATTTTACCCTTTAACTTAGATCCCTAGCTCTTATTCAATAAAGTGTGTCTATAGTAACGCAATGATTTTATTATATGAAACTCAGCGATCAGTGGCGTATCTCGAGTTATTTTTCAGGAGTCATCATAATTCATAAATAACTTAAGGGCCAAGCGCCCGAAAAGTGCCATAAAACAGTGATTTTCTGAGGCTTACTCCTCCGTAACGGCTAGGTCAATTGGTTTGAAAAAAATATATGTTTATTATAGATTCATGAACAATAATATCAACATTTGATTTTTTCGTGCAATAAATACTTTTGTCAAAAAAAAATATTTAGCAATTTCGCAACTTTTCGCAATTTTTCCCTACTCCTTCGAAACGGCTTGGACCTTTAGAAACATTTTTACACATAAAAATTGGTGGTTAAATATTCTTCAAAGTGAACATTGTATATGTAAATCAATCAATATCTCGCAGAGAAAATGGATTTAAAGCGCTTTCCGGGCGCTGCAGGCCGCAAATAAATGCACATATTTGCGAACGGCCGCCTAGGCGAGTGCGAGAGTTGCGTTCACATAATTTCGGTCAGATGGTTCACGGGACTATACGCCTTAACCTGTCAGGCTCCAGTGTACGGAATTCGCTACACCTCGGTACCAGCTAACTTAAACCTTATTTTTACGCAATAAGGTTTAAGTTTGCTGATATGAGGTGTACCGTATTTGGTACATTAGTGCGTGAGAGGTTAACACTTGTTATGAATTTTGACTAAATACATAATAGGTGTAAATATTATACTATTTTGTCAGCAAACTGTAGGGGCCCAGCAGGGTCGAAGCCTACTGGGGCCAAGGGTTTACTTCTGAAAGGAGAACCCGGCCCTAATATGAAAGATAATGAAGGAACTGGAGCGCGTTTTTTAGGCAGTAAAAATCTGACACCCTGCTCTGTCCAAGAGCGAGAGGGATGTCATAGGAGGATTTTCCCACGTAAAGAAAATAATAGGTACTATTATGATTTATGTTATGTGCAGTGGTACAGTAAGCGTCAAATAGTTCGCTATATTAAATTATATGTAATATATAAACGCCGTTAAATTTTGATCGTTATAATCCCGTGGAGGGTCGATCCGGTACATGAAACACTATCGATATGTAAAGATAAAATTAAGAAATAAAGTCCCTTTTTTTTACTCGTATTAACCCGTTGTGTGTCTAAACGTGGATCCACGCGAGACACAATGGCTTTTTAATTGTGTTGCGAGTTCAATGACCTGTAGGTAGTAGTCGGCGTCGCGTATAAACTACCTACAGGTCATTGGACTCGCTCAGCTGACGTTTCCTTAAAGGAATTAATTTTAACACTGGTCGTTTAAGAAAAGGTTACGACGCTAGAGATGTTATAGAGCCTCGTATCCGTAACCTATAATATCGGATATCCGAAATAAGCGTCTCGCATCCGTCGAATTCCTACGACCCTCACCAAGTCATCGGTCCACCTTGTGGGAGACTTTCCAACGCTGCTTCTTCCGGTACGTAGTCGCCACTCAAGAACCTTTCGTCCTCATCAGAGCATTTTAACATATTAGGGCACTTTGCCACTCACCTACTCACTGCCACTCAAGTTTGGCGATTCTTCGAGCTATGTCGGTAACCTTGGTTCTCGTGCGGATATCTTCATGACGGAGGTGTAATTAAAATTTGAAAAGTATTTTGTTGTATAGCATTATTGGCTCGTACAATATCTCTCCATGTCTTTCTGTCTCCCTTGCTTTCTTTTGTCCACCTCGTAATTATTCATCTTTAATTAACTAATACAGGGTGTAACGGACAGTCCTCTTCAAACTTTAAGGGCTTGCTCTGTAGACGAAACTGAACAACTTTCCAATACTTTTTTTTTCGGAAACGAAAAAAAAAGTTAGTCTCACCATACAAAATTAAAAACATGATTGGACAGTTTGTATGGAATGGTCGATGTTTTTTTTTTTCGTTTCCTTTTTCCGAAAAATAATCTTGTGGAAGGTTTTTCAGTTGTCTACTGAGCAACCCCATAAAGTTTGTGGAGGGTTGACCCTTACACCCTGTATAAGGGAGGGAAAATGATAAAATAAAAGTGACTCAGTATCAACTAACTTCGTTTTATTAACAAAAAAAAAACTAGGACAAAAATCCTTGACTTCATAAGTAGGTAATAAAAACAATTCCATTTTTTTGCGATACACTACTAATACCTATAAATATGGAATAATTAACTAATCTAAAGGAAGGTAAGGCCGGAAAGACTTAAATTGCACAATGGATATTGAAAAATAATCTCAATTGCATTAAAATTAGCTTCATTTTAGCTTGTACTGATACAACTATGCTCTTAAAATTATCACATATTACAAATGGCCTTCTATTTTTATTTTATTGTATTAAATTGGAGAGGCCAATTATTGGCTTACTAATTATTTGTGAGTAAACTAAGCACACGGTCGTATAACCTACCACTAAGTTAAAGCATACCTACATTTACAATTTAATTCAGAATAAAATGCAATAACCATAAAATACCGCTTTAGACAATCATCTTGTCGTTGAAATTGGTAGAGTATATTTACATGAAGTCGTAGGAGTAAGGGCCGAGCCACACGATGCGTTGCGGCGCCGCACCGCAAATATTTCGTCGAATCGAGCACACGAGTGACGCCACCGCCCCGCTCGTATGGCCCGCCGATTCGTCGAAATATTTGCAATGCGGCCCCGCAACGCATCGTGTGGTCCGACTCTAAAGCACATTGTCCACGGACGCACAGCTTCATATACGCTTTGAATAAATATACTCTATCCATTTCAATCTCTGATCACAAATCATAATATTTATATTTTTCAAAAGCATTTAGTAAATGCTTCTGAAAAAAAATAGGGATTAAGGCGTAATATTATTTATTTTTGATCAACACGCATCCTACCTACCTCAAAAATAATTGCCTAAAGAATTATGAGTTTGCTAGTTCTTGGCGGCTGCGGTCATCATAAAATGTGTGAGCGAGACAGAAAGTATTTTACTATACCAAATTGTCTATTATGTCACTGTCACACATTGATCACACTATGATTGTAATGAGGTTTGGCGTTTAAACTAATTTTATGTAGATATTTCATTAATTGAACATTATGAATTATTATTAATCTAATGCATTGATAATTTGAAATTAATAACTCAATTCAACTTAAGCTTAATGTATTTTAAGTTGATTTTTAAATGACTATTTGTAAAAACAAGGACTACAAATAGTGTGCAATGGAAAATGAAACTTTGTCTTATAGTGTTCTCTATAGTGAACTCTTTACATAGAGTTGTTATTCCAAATTCAAAAATTATTTCGAATTCTCAATTCAAATATAGTATTCTGCCGCAAACCGTTGTAACTTCATCGTAATCCATAAGGGTAGGTACATATAGATTGATGAAATGTAACATACGTTAAAATACACAAAGGTGTGGGACGCAACCTGTATCGATCATCTCAAGTTACAATATGGTGGACTATGCCGGAACTGCCCCTGCAGCTGCTGAAGCCCATAAGCATTGACAGAATGGACGTGCTCTTATATATTAAAAATATATAAATAAAGTCTCTATAGACAAATTTATGCCAAGCTGTTACGAGCGTCAAATCACCATGCCGGCTTAGTAAAAACCATAGACATTAAGAATAGCAATGCCATTACAATTTACTAACAATTGCAAAACACTAAGAAATGACCACTAACCGCACTATCATTTTGTCTCTCTCACACTTTTGTGATTCACGTCACTATCAGGTAATGCTCAGTCCATTCCTCTAAGTTGTCAGTATCTATAGATAATTGTTAACTCTCACTGCCATATTTGATGACTCGGAAAAGTGTATACCATGTCTAGCAGCAGCCACCGAGGTATCTCCGAACTCTGTGTTAAATAATCATAATAATAATATAATTGTTAATATAATAACACGCGCGGCCAATAATTGACTTAATCACTCTATACTATGGAATAAGGCGTAAGACTAAAGCTATTCACAAATAAATTATCTTATAACTAGACATTATGAAGGATGAATAACTACACTAAAGAATTACAACCTCCCTGCTATGACGCGTCACTGCCTTCATAAGAAAGGGATAGCGCTATTCACGTTGTATAGCTCTGTCTCTCTCTCACAACGGTTTCGCTACACTGGTACGTCAAAGTAGGGAGACAGCACTGTAGAATTATAAAATAACATTTGATCTAAGCATACGAGTTTTAATACTTAACTTTTTAATACAATTAAATACATTTAAAATGCATTATCCGTATATTTTAAGCATCTTTAAAATTGTTATTCATCCCACACATCATATACTAATTTTATTTTACAAACCAGCTATCCGCGCGATTCAAGTCCCCATTCATAAGTTAAAACGTATAAGCTGTACACAGATTAAACACCATCTTATTTTTTCAATGCCACTGATAATAACTAACACAAATGTTTACCTACAGCGCATACACTTAAGGGTGTAAGGGCCAGCCCTCCACAAACTTTAAGGACTTGTTCAGTAGACAAAACTGAACAACCTTTCAAAAGATTTTTTTTTTAGGAAACGAAAAAAATATCGGCCTCTCTATACAAACTGTCCAATTAAGTTTTTATTTTATAATATAATATAATAATAATAATAATATTCCACAACTATCACACAACGCCGTCTAGTCTCAAGCTAAGCAGAGCTTGTGTTATGAGTACTAGACTACTGATAAACATACATATATATTTTTAAATACATACATATTATAGATAAATTACACCCAGACACAGAACAAATGATCGTGCTCATCACACAAACATTTGTTCTGGGTGGGAATCGAACCCACGACCTCCGGCATCGCAGTCAGGGTCACTAACAACTAGACCAACAGGCCTGTCGAAATTTTGTATGGTGAGGCTCATTTTTTTGTTCGTTTCCTGAAAAAAAGTCTTGTGGAAGGTTGTACAGTTTCGTCTACTGAGCAAGCCCTTAAAGTTTGTGGAGGGCTGTCCCTACACTCTATACAGAACTGGACTAAGATATCCCTAACTGACTGTAAAAAGAATACAGCAGAAGTGCGAGAGAGACAAAGCGAATGTTATTTTCTTCTACAATTCTGATTGGTCCGCGTCACAGGATGTCATACTACCTACAGAAAAGAAACAAGTATTGAGCCCACATTCGCTTTATCTCTTTCTACAAGTTACTCTAACGCTCAGTCCAGCTTACTATAACCCTGCTGTGTCATTGCTATCATGAAATCGTTGTGGAAAAGAGATAGAGATATATTCGTCCCGTATAGCTCCATCTCTCTCTCGTAACGGATACATGCGAGCATTAATAGTAGCGGGCAGATCTCTACGTCTATGCTAACTAACAATGTCATTTAACCGTCAAATAATCTTGTAGCACTGTATCTATTTCTTTTTGTTAATTTGTCATTTTTTATTATTTTATTAAATGAAAACTATAATAAACATTTAAGGCAAATCTACATAAGAACTGCTATGTTACATGAGCTTGGGACATATAAATCGTCATTGTGAGCAAATTCATATATTAATAAAATTATCGCGATAAGTTTTATCCATCATCACCTCAATTATCGACTTTAATGCTGTATATTTTAAGCTGATTTTCATGTAACAATTTGTATTAAAAGACTAGTATGCATTGCAAGCAAATGTTGCAATGTAACACGAACTTTGTGATGTACGGTATACAGTTAGTTTTTCTAGTTTGGTAATTATTACGAATTCTAAATTCAAATAGGTAAGGCCTACTGTCCACAGACGCATAGCTTTATGAACATGTATTCGTCATTATACGGTTGGTGTACACCTGCGTGAAGCTTACTTATAAAACTATGAATCTCTGTCGCATCGTCGTGTCGCGTTTATGAAGCTACGCTTCCGTGAACAGTAGGCCTAATGGCTGGTTTACACAATGCAAGCTACTGATTACACAGTACGCAGCTACTCGTATGGGCAGTAACTCGGCTTGCCTTAGCTGTTTTCACTATGATAGTACTAGCTGTCCAATCTTCTAGCGAGTTTACTCTCTGTCCGGCACTGGCGAGCTACTGCCGAACGCGTCCAAACGATGCGAGCGACGCGGTGACAGCTGAACTGCTGGTATGTATGTCTATGATAGTCGCTGCCGGGCGAGCAGGCGAGTGAGAACAAAAAATGTTGAAGTAACTCGAATTCGAGCTACTGTCCAACTCGCACGTGCGAGTTACTCGTAAATGACGTCCAAACATTGCGAGTTATTACAGTGCAGCTACTCGGCAGACTGGCTTGTACGCTAGCTCGCACTGTGTAAACCTTTCTTTCTTTCTTTTTTTTTAACTTGCTAGTGATGTAGCGATATTTTATTCATCTCTGTGTTCATAATCTTTGATGTTCCTATAAATACTATGATAGGTAAATATTGAAGCTCAACAATGCCGATATGTTTGGCAACGTTGCAATGCGCCATGCGATGTTGCCAGATAGTGCGCAGCGATACTTATACTGACAATGTCGCACAAAATTGATCGAAGTTGAAAATGTGTAGTAAAATTAAGCTGTGTTTAAAAGTATTTCATTAGTATTTCTAACTAATAGCGTGCTGGTTTTTAGGAAGACTACGCCATTTTTTTTTTTTCGTAATTTAATAGGTACTATTGGTTTTGTTTTCAGCTAAGTCTAAGTAAGACTTGCAAAGCTTGATTCAGCGGGGCAGTTTTGTAACACATTTACAATGGCAATGCATTTTTCAATACACTTAGTTAAAATACGGTCTTAGAATACGGCACTAGTGTGGAAATTGCACGCACTCGCCCTCTCCACAATTGATTATAAGTTTTTTTTTTTATTATGAATAGGCTCGCGTTTGACCACAATCTCACCTGATGGTAAGCGATGATGTGGCCGACGATGGAGCACGCTTGCCTAGAAGAAAATAAGACCGCATCGTATCGCATAAGACTGGACGCGCGTCATTTATATCTTCGTAATTGTATTGAAAACCGTCGTTTGATACAAGTAGAAACACGGTCACTGCAGCCCTCGGCTCCATAACGCCCTCGCCTTAGAATGAGCTTTAGGCGAGGGCGTTACGGAGCCGTGTTTTGGAGGCGAATCCCTCCTCGATCACAATGACAAACTTTCTCCACCTGTATCAAAATGTACTATTGACATTCGCTTTGAAAGTTCAACAACATTCATCACGAATGAAGAAACCATTCCAATATTACTCATTTCAGAAATGTCATGAGGTTATACACTCGCTAGGTTATATCTGACCGGTTTACCTGTAGCCTGATTCACGTAAAATCAAACAAGCCAAATATCGTTGAAGTTTTAAAGTCGTTTGATCGAAGTCCTATCCAAAAGCGGTATTCACGATCTATCGACTTATTTTCAGTTACATTAATAAGTATTCTACCAGGATATTTTTTTTTTTTTTTTTACCAGATTTTTTTTTAATCGACGAATCTCAAACGACTTTAAAATCGGTGTCGTTCAAACTCAATTGATGGATGTGAATACGGAAATGGTCTAAACGACTAAATCGCTACGATATCGTTACGGTTTTCATTACGTGAATCGGGCTACTGTACAGTTATACCTGTCAGGTAAGTTTGTGTGGAAGCCTGCAGTTTTGCAACATAAAAGCTCCGGTTTACCTGTCAGGTACACCCTAGAGTGTGTGGCAGCCTTTAGGAATGTTTGTTTAAAATCTTTCTGACTGCTATTGGAAGTGTGTCACTCTATGGAAGTGTTACCCAGGGACTTAAAAACACCTTCATAAAGGTTACAGAATTATAAGTGTTACATGTTGAATGTGTAACAGAATCAAAAATGTAACACTTTTTTATATGTATTTTTAATGTGTTAACCCAAAACACTTAAAAAAGTGTAACCGTAACATATCTGTAACAGATATAAAAGTGTTAACAGTGTTAATAAGTGTAACAGGTAAACGCAGCGTTGCCCAAGTTACAATTTACTTATTTATGATACTGTGCAATTATTTCAGTTACACATATTAACACTTATTAACACATATAACAGGTTACAGTTTGATTCGGTTGCACTTAATAACACATCTAAAAGGTTACAGTTTGATTCGGTAACATTATTGTATCTGTTACACTTTAAAAGTGTTTCTCTGTTAAAACTGTTTTAAAACACATTATTACGGTTACATTTTGAGTCCCTGGTGCTACCCCGCTACCGCTTCAATATTAACGCTTACAATTCGTAAGTTCTAAAGATCACATTCTCGACATGAGTCCGATTCCGTCGGTCCAGCTGTGAGCTGGTCCTGACTCCTGGCTCCTGGCTAGGGCACTTGGCTGCAGACTGTCGGGATGTGAGCTGGTGACCCTCACTGGGCCTTCGGCTTGTGATGTGTATTGTCGCACGAGAATACGAACGCGAACTCGGCCTTCTTCTGCGCGTATGATATGAATTCATCTGGAAAATACGACAATTTTTTCAGTATTTAGGTCATATAATAATAAGTTGGAGTTAAATCACTTACTAGGAAGCGATCAAGGCGAGCAAAAAAGTGGCACAGCCGTAATATTCTTTTCTCGAAGTAGCCCCCCTAGCCAAGTTACAACCGTTTCGCTTGCGCCGAACGCTTTGAGTTGACCTTGCCGCCAATTCATTTGTTCTGACCACGTGACTGAGCGTTAAGACGACGTCATCCCCGTACATTTGAAGCTTTCTACAAACGCAAACTATTGCAGATTAGCAACTTGGCTAGGCGTACAGTTCAGGCCATTTTCGAATAACTTCGTTGTCTATAAAACTAGAAGCCTGAATTTTCAGTAACCAAGCAGGCATTGTATAAACACGGTATATTAAAAGTTTAATTCAATTTGAACTAGTAGTTAATTATATCTAGTCAAAGTTTCATAATTTTGTCACCGACTGACCGATCATCAAAACTCTAAGGCACTTCTAGCAGACGAAGAAGCTTCAAATTTAGAATACAATAAGTATGTAGTCTATAAATGAATGAAAAACTGAAACATTATGTAATTTACTGCATAAATAATTTTGCAATCTCATATAAATATATGGGATTACAAAGTAACATTTGCAGTGAATGAATCAGTGTACTTGTATATTTATAATATTATAAAGGAATCTTCTAAAAGAAATGAGATGCCATCAAAAACATAATTTTGCAAAAAAACCAAGGCTTGCAACTCAGTTGTTCTACCGTAAAAAAATGTGAGAGAAAGTCCGTATTTAAGGGTCCTTGATGACCTAGGTTGACTTGGCAATCGCATGTACAAGAAATACGTATTAGATTGTTTAGCCCGATTGCCAAGTTAATCTAGACTAGCGCTGCAACGAACCTTTGTTTAAACTTTTCAGTATTTTGACAAACAGTTTACATGAACGTGTTAGTCTACCACTATAATATAAGTCAGTGCATTGGATGGAATTGACAGACAAGGAGTTGAGAAGGAGGTCGTCTGTGACCTAGAGCAATGCTGGAATAATGACATGGTAATCAGCTTACCATAAGTCAGGGAGCCCTTCTCGTCCAGGTCTGCCTGCTGGAAGGTGTTATGCGCGTCCTCCTGGCAGAGCCCGAGGCAGCGCGTCGCCAGCTCCTCGAAGTTGGACAACGAGAGCCGCCCGCTGCGGCTGCTGTCGTACAGCTGCGAAACAAATATGTAGTTCCAATTACTGTATAGTTCCTGAGAGTCGGAGCCAAGTGTGCTCCATCGTCAACCACATCATCGCTTAACATTGGATAAGATAGAGGTCATTCGTGTTTGATCATAATTAAAAACAAAACTAGGCAAGTGCGATTCGGATTCACGCCCTGAAAGTTCTTTACAAACTTACCTATATAAATAGTTCAATTCCGGAATGGAGTCTCATACATTTTTTCGAATCGCAAAAAAAAGTTGTGACTTAACGACAAAATTACAGTTTTAAGATTTCAAACAGACCGCAGATCGGAGTATGTGGTTTTAAACTCAACTCGATACTTCCACACGTTCTCGAGATAAAGGGTTTTGACCGACAGACAGACGGACTACAAAATGATTCTATAAAGTATAAGGGTTCCATTTTTTTCCTTTTGAGATACGAAACCCTAAAAAAACAAACCTATTGAGAACTCTGTTGCAATAAAACATGATGATTAGCTGGAATATATTTAAAATGTCATTTACCTTGAATGCAATTGACAGCAGCTGCGTCAACGGCGCGTGTTGCAACGACAGGAACGCTGCGCACAGCAGGTAGTCCGGGAAGTACACTAAACCACTCGACCGCTAGAAGTAGATGCAAGTTAATTGTAGTTGAAATAGTTGCATGTCAATTGTAGTTGAAATAGTTGCATGTCAATTGTAGTTGAAATAGTTGTAAGTTAAATGTAGTTCGAATAGGGTGCAAGTTATATTGTAGTTGAGATTGGTGTAGGTAAATTGTAATTGAAATAGGTTGCATGGTAATTGTAGTTAAAATAGTTGCGTAGCAATTGTATTTGAAATAGGTTGCATGTTAATTGTATTTACAATAGTTGCATGTTAATTATAGTTTTTTTTTTTGCAACTATCACACAGCGCCGTCTAGTCCCAAGTTAAGCAGAGCTTGTGTTATGGGTACTAGACAATTAATAAACATACTTATATATTTCTAAATACATACATATTATAGATAAATTACACCCAGACACAGAACAAATGATCGTACTCATCACACGAACATTTGTCCTGGGTGGGAATTGAACCCATGACTTCCGGCATAGCAGTCAGGGTCACTAACCACTAGACTAACAGGCCTGTCTCAGGTTCTAGTTGAAATAATAGAATGTCAATTATAGTTGAAATAGATTGCATGTTCGCTTGGGGTTTTATGAATTAATTGTAGTTGAAATAGGTTGCATGGTAATCGGGTACATCCATCGGCCCATCAACCTGGACCCGAGATGGTGGCGCGTAGTTTTCCACGCGCGCCTCTCTTAGGCGTATAGGAAAGCCACACTCCAATACAGAAGAAGACCCATGGGGATCGGGTCACCACTAGTCCGGGGCAGCGGAAGTCAAACTGCACCCGCAGCCCCCGACACAAATGTAAGAGGGAACACCGGGGTGGTTTTAGTCAGTAAGAGTCTGACAGACCCCTCCACCTACCCCGAGGCGGAGGACATCCATGAGGATTTCCATCACGACAAAAAAAAAGGTTGCATAGTAATTGTAGTTAAAATATGTAGTTGCAAGTTAACTGTAGTTAGATTAGGATGCAAGTTAATTGTAGTTGAAAATGTTGTTCAACATATCGTCGAATGATGGTTTTGAGTTAAGTATGACATTGGGTTACACAACAATCGGCCTTTCAAATCACTATCGGAATAAATCATACTTCCTTCCTCATCTTAGCTCAAAAGTGGTAATTTGGAAATGTTTTAGGTAGGTCCCGGATCGTCGATATTATATCATACTATTGTATAAATTATCTCGAATTGGTAGAAGTATATAATAGCCGTGTCGTTAGACTCTATAGGTTTCTTCTAGGTAAGCGCATTCCATCGACGACCGCATCGTCGCTTTCCATCAGGTGAGATAGCGGTCAAGCGCGAACCTATCTACAATAAAAAAAACGGTCACCCTCACGTTTCATACGATTATCTTAGGCTTAAAGGATCGTATGAGGCGTGAGTTTGCGTCGGGAACTAGTCCTAAGAATGTGACCCCCCTCCAGCCTTGGCTTTTGCCTTGAGCGGTAAGACCAGACCAGGCCAGTAGGGCACTTATGCCCTGCCTACTACTTACCTGCATGAATATGTCGAAGAGTCTTTGCGTGCGCAAGTCCAGCGGCACGCCCAGGCGGCGCGCAAACTCGTCGGCACCCAGCCAGCGCGCGCGGCCCGCCAGCCCCTGCGCTGCCAGGTGCAGCTCCAGCTGGGAGCGCTCCAGCCTGGGGGAAACAAGCGTTTTGGGAACACATTTATTGTGCGTATAGCCAAGGAGTGGAATTCCCTGCCAGAGTCTGTGTTTCCTGATAGCTACAACTTAGGAGTCTTAAAGTCAAGAGAGAATAGGTTACTTCTAGGCAAGTGTGCTTCATCGTCGACCACATCGTCGCTTATCAGGTGAGATAGTAATCAAACGCGAGCCCATCAATACAATAATTAAAAATCGCACATCCACGATTAAATACACCATTTCGTTAACTTTTCTATCAAATTTTCAAAGAGCTAAGCGAAATGAAGTAACCAGTCGCGAACACAAGACCGCGGACGCGTCGGACCAATTCAACGCAAACAGTTAAAGGTATCATCCATGTGACAATTGATCATCATTGATCCATCCCTACGTGTCTTACCCAAGTTGAGCCCGGATCTCGCTGACTTCCCTGGTGGAGGCGGCGGCAGGGATGCCCAGCTGCTTCGCACGAGCTATCAGCCGACAGTCGTCGTAAGTGTAGTCCAGGACAGGAACGCCAAGGGCTCTGGAAGGGCAAGAACATTAGGATTAATCAAAACCTTAAAATATCACCTAAGGATTAAGGATAGTGTTGACCCAGAACTTCACCATTTCATTAACGATAGCAGAGGCGACGGAGACATCGCTTTGGTTACAGATTTTGGTGTCCATAGAACTATCCTAGATGGACCACAGTTTACGACTCCATATTTACGCCCTGGCAGCCGTTCCCTCGAAATCACCTCACTTGGTGAGGTAGGAGTGAAATATTTTTCTGCTTGTCTAGACTTCTTCCATGAAGGCCACGGAAGGTAAGATCTTGCGAAAAGCTAATTGTTAGCTAACACACTCATTACCCACCACGGGTAATGAGTGTGTTAGCTGAAAAGTATCGTATTTTTACCTCAAAACCTCCAGCCAGGACTTATAACTACTTAAAACTAAGCGACTATACGCTAAATAATCCCCCTGTAGAGGAGAGCTTGGTTAAGGGCGCCACTGTAGGAGGACAGCAAAAGACGGGCTGAATCCAAGAAGCTATCGTAACGAAGTATCGTATATAGTATTTGTTCACCTAAATATATAGTTATAAATTAGGCCCCTCTTCTCTTCCCCGTTGGGTGATATACCACCAGACCTGTGCACATGGTGATCAGCTCAAAACATGCGAATAACTTACTTAGCCATAACATCTCGAACGTTCCTGGCGTAAAGCTTGGGGTCCCTCTTCTCCTCCTCGCTGGGGTAGTACACCGGCAGGAACTCAATCTCACACGAGCTATGCACTTGAGTCAGCGTCAGCCACAGCAGTTTTAGACTAAAATATAAAAGAAAATATTAATAACTAGCATAAACGGGATTGGGTAAGAGTCTCCACAAAGTGGTTGAGGATGGACGACGCCGCCGAGGTCGACCTAAGAAGAGGTGGCGAAACGACCTAGACGCCTACCGCAAGGACTGGTTTCAGGCGGCTCAAGAAAAGAATTCCTGGAAGTTGTTGGGGGAGGCCTTTGCCCAGCAGTGGGATAGTATAGGCAAAAAAAAAAAACTGGCTGACCAGCAGGCTAAGACAAATAACTTTTCAGTTAGCTGTCAGCGTTCCCGTCAGGCGTCAAACGCTAAGTGCAAAATGTATGGTAGGTAATGACATTACCTACAGAGATAAGTCATGTGACCAGTGACGTCACAGGTAACGTCAATGTAATACATTTTTTGTTCTTGACTTTACTGTTGGCGTGAACGCCAACAGAAAAGTCATTCGTCGCCTACTCACAGACGTTGTATTGTATTAGCTTTCTTTCCGTAAGAACCTAAAATGTATTAAAAAACTTTACAAAAAAAGAAAATGAATACAAATCTTTCCTCTTTATAATATTTAAGTATAAAAAATCCGGTCAAGTGCGAGTCAGAGTCGCGCACGAAGAGTGGCATACCGTCCGCAGCAAAAAAATCTTCCACTTAAAATTTAAATATTTCATTCTTTCCAGCTCCACTTAAATATTCATTTTATTCTGTTCTTTGTATTTGTTTTTATTACGGCAACAGAAATACATCATATGTGATAATTTCAACTGTCTAGCTGTCACAGTTCATGAGATGAGCCTGGTGACCGACGGACAGTCAGGCAGACAGGCGGATGGATAGCAAAGTTTTACTGTCCCCGCACTCAGGCCTCAAAAAAACGCCGCCACAAAAAAACGCTAGAAGCGGCCGCAAAAAACAGCTGAAGCGCCCGTCACTTCTTGTGGTGAAGCTTGAAGCCGCTTTAAGCGTTTTTTTGGGGCGGCATCGCCGCACACGAGCCACAAAAAAAGGCCGTCTCAAAATGAAGTATAAAGCGGCGTTTTTTTTTGAAGCCCGTGTGCGGTGACAGTTATTAGTTAGCGTTTTACTCTTTGGGAATGGAACCCTAAAAAGATACTCACGCGCCAGGTCCTTCCCAAGTCCAAGTGACGGTATCCCTCGCGTTTGGGTACCGGATGGTGACGGGCTGCACCGGCACCCCAGGGTAAAAGCCTCCTGGCTTGAACGTAATCAGACACGACCGGTTCGTGCAAGTTCCTTCAGGAAAAATCAGGACCTGGAACAGTTGCAAAAAATAATTTTCTTTTTTTTAATTCTAAATGTAATGCCAGGACCGAGCAATGTTACACAGCCTTTCCAGCTGTTATGATAATTATAAAAAATAAAATACTTTATTTCAGACCGCGATCCATATTATGTTAGAAAACACACGCATTATGGCAAGCGATATCTGCAACTCTCGAGGCATCTTAAACACAAAATTGACGAACTTATGGATGACGAGCAATAGTAACTCAGCGTCCGGTTATCCGGTAGAGACCAAGTTGCATGGCAGCAAGGAGTCTAACACGCCGAGTTATTTAATAATTTCTCACGTAAAAAAAGGCGTAAAATTTAAGTCTCACGTGCCTGAATTTCCACCAGCTACCATGGAAATGTACGACACTACCCCTCTCCAACCTGGGCGAGGGGTTTAATTTAATAGTTTCTCACGAAAAAAAAGACACATAATTGAACTCTCATGAGCCTGAATTTCCACCAGCTTACCATCCATTTGAACCTAATTACAGCTGCAACTCTTAGCCACAGTTACTTCTGAGTATATTACACCATTGTTTATAAAGTTCTACTTAGTATAGCGTTCCAGTAATACGCGGTAATAACTGAGCAGCCGAGTCTATTTGAGGATGGACGCGCGATGACTAACTGCGATTCATAATATATTTCTGGATTGTTACAAACTGAATTTAGAATGGAGTAGTGATTCAGTGGCCTAGTGTTAACGGCCCCGCCTTATAAGTTATACGTCACGATACAATTTACCCACGGGAACCCACTGGTTACAGCAGTGAAAGAAAAGAAAGAAAGAAAAAACGTTTCGTTTCGTTTAGTGGTGTGAGTGGTAACGGCCCCGACTTGTGAGTTGTAGTTCAAACCCAGCCAGGCGCATTACTTCGTGTAATTTATTTCAACACCACTGCTCTTAAAACGATAAAGAAAAACATCTTGAGGAAACCGGCATGTCCTAGAACCAAAAAATTCGAAGACATGTGATATCCACCAAACCGCACTGAGCCCGCGTGGTGGATTATGGTACATTCCCTCTCCTAGAGAGAAGATCTGAGTCCCAACAATGGGAACTTTTTTAATACCGAATATGACAAACCCACGAGTAATATTGTACGTCACGACTTACAATTCGCCCACGGGAACCCACGGGTTCAAACCCAGGCAGGCATTTTTCTTTCTGTTGTTTATTACAACATCACTGCCCTCAAAACAGCGAAGTAAAACATAGAAAACCACCAGCCTTCACTGGGCCTGGATTACGGCTGATTCTCTCTCCCAGATAGGATATCTAATTTCCAGCAGTGAGAACATTATAAGGTTAATTATACTATGCTATTATAATTTCAGAGATGTCTTACTTAGTTGTAAGCAACAGTAGGGGCCCAGTCGGGTCGAAGCCTACTGGGGCCAGGGTTATCCGAAAGGGAACTCGAGCCCCGGTATGAAGGCTAAAAGGAACGGGGTGAGTTTTTTAGTCAGTATGAGTCGTGATACTATCTATGGCTCCGCCCAAGAGCAGGGGTTGTCATTGGATGATTTTCCCCTCCAAAAAAAAATGTCTTAATTAACAATTAACTAGCTATAATAATAATTTGGAGGTAGGCGGAACAGAGAGTGAAGTCCCACATGCCTCCGTTGAAAAGGGAGGATCCTCCGACCAGTTGTTATGGTCTGTTGGGTTACTGCCCGATGCTACTTCTGGCTGTCGTATATATTTAAAGCACGCGGAGAACTTTGATTGCGCGATGCAGGATTAGTTCTTATGTGGCGCCATAGATGTCGCTACAACAACAATGTTTTTAATATTTACTTTCTTAATAAATCAAAGAAGATATGATCAGAGCAAGAAGATTTTGTTTTTGTAAGTGGAAAAATCGGCGGGACGGGAGGTCAGACTTACTGACTAAAAGCCCACTCCTGTTCCTTCGTTGCCTTTCGTACCGGGGCCTTTCTTCTGCAGACCCTTGGCCCTAGTAGGTTTCGACCCTGCTGGGCCCCTACGGCAGCAGGAAGATAAAGATAGATAGATTGATTCTTTAATGAGCAAAAATAAAAATTACATGAGGAACTTAAAATTAAAAAAGAAGTAAAAAAAAGATGATGAGATTAAAGATGATGGTACTAACCTGGGGCCAGTTCTCTTTGGAAGTAGCTCTTTCGATGATCTCCTTGATGGTGTTCTGCCTGGAGTTGGGGTCATCTCGCCACACGTACACAGGCTGCGTGTAGTTTATGAGCTCTGAAACATTAGACATTATATTATTAGTGTTTCATTATACTCATACATCATTTTGTTTTTTTATATCATTTTTATCACGAAAGAGATGAAAGAGGTTAGAATGGCCATGTGGGCGGGGCAGCCACAAAGTAGGGCAATGACCATAGTTCAACTACCAATAGCAAACTTGCGATCTAAGTGTGCGAGGTCTGTTAGTTGCGTAATGCGCGTTCGTATTGGTTTATTGCCTGTAGTGGAGTTAAAGGGTGTGAGACAAGCGGCGACACTCGTTGTAGTACAAATCGGAAAGTGTTTCCTTTCTAACCTCTTTTATCTTTTCTGTTATTTTTTTGTACGAGTATGTACACACAAACACTTAAAAGCAAAAATAACAAAAACAGATAGACGAGCGACAGAATTATACAGTGTTACATAGACACTTACACAAGTGTCTATACTGTAGACACACGTCTACCAGTACAACTGAAACTCAAAAGAAGGTCCAGTATTATAATTCTGGACCTCAATGGCGGAATTTTCATCAATGATTTTCTGATTTTTTAGATTTTTTATTTGATAATAATGTATAAAATCATTATCCACATCAACCCAAATGGCATTTTAAATAAAATAAAAAAAACCCTTTTTTCACATAAGCATCTGAACTCAACTATAGTGGAAGAAAACATTGGATGACATTCTACCTCAGCAAAAAAAGGTGTGGCCAAATATACGTTGCTGAGATGACATTCATCTGTGTTTATGATTACGACTGTAATAAACAGAGATCGGAATAGGATGCTTCATTTTCTTAAAGTTCGGGCAAGGAAGTGAGATAAAGTTAATAATTCCTCCCTCCGGGATTCAACCGTAACGTTTAAGCCACAGATACATTAGGTGATGAAACTGTCCACCAACATGATACGCAACGCTGTCAAATTGTCCAACAACATGTCATGTGAATGCGTTGTAAAATGTTGGGAGGCAAGTTGCGGGACAATAGGCAACGTTGCAGCATTACGTAGGTTGAGCGTTGCGCGGCATGTTTGAGAACTTCTTGTCTGTAATGTATCTGAGACACTAAGATTGAACTAGCTCCCGAACTTCATACCGCCTATCATCTCCATAAATGTAGTCAACCGATAAAAAAAAAGAAAATGAATGAATGAAATGTGTAATTTATTTCGATAATTTTACGTCTTGCGCGCACAACTAAAAACATTTACAGATTATTATTTGTGATATGTATGTATAGATTTTAGAAGAGATATTATCAACTCTATGTTATTTACACCCTCTCTTCTGCCATTCTGATCTCTGCTAATAAAACAGAAAATCAATTTATAACAGTTTTCCCCTACACAAATAATGGCAACAGCATCCAAGCTCAATCACACAACTTACTTTATCCAATGATGCGTTTAAAATTGGCAAAGATTAGTTTTTAAAGCGACTTGGCGTGCAGGCATGAACAAAAGCCAAGCTAGAGAAAGTTCGAGAAAATTGCGCTCATTATGCAAGGTGCATAGACTCAATTAGCAGACACGGTGGCTAGGCCTAGATTGGTTTACAGCTACTGTAAATAAGTTAGGACATTGTTGCACATTTAAGAAATGTAGCACTGGAAAGAAACACTATTTTCCATTTTGATTTAGTAACAGTAGGTACGGTACATGACATACACACAGTACACAGAAATACTGGTAACTAAACCAACGATTGTATCACTGCTTACCATCGGTGGGATTGCAGTCAAGCACTAGATTATAACATAAAAAAAAAACATACAGCATGGCTCTGGGTGACCAGGGATTTGAGTTTGATGGGAAGTGACAACAACGCCATGCAATTTCTGGTCTCCTAGACCCATCCAGTAACATTTGGTCCTTCGAGCCGGATAATTTGATACCCAAAATCTCATTTTGTATTGAGCCTTTTGATGTTTTTACAATATCAGCAGCAAGACGCGCTGCTTTGGCTGCTGAATTTACAGCAATTTATAACAATACAATCGTGTGATTAAATTGTATGTTATATCGTACTGTCAGCTTGATGAGAAAGCATACCGCAGACTGCGTTCACGTTCACACTGGTGATGGTGAGGCACGAGCAGCAGCTCACAGTCGGCGGCGGACAACACGTTTGATTTGAACGATCCATAAGGGACAGACTTTTTTGCGTAGAGATTTCTGCACCATAATTTAGATAGATTTGTATATTTTTTTGTATATTGTTCTCTACCATATACGACATTGCCAAGCTTTGTATGAGAGTTGGACCAAGTGCTGCCCACAATGCACTCTTAGTGCATTTTGTTCCTCAGGTCAACACTAATCAGTAAACTGAAGCGCTCCAAAATCTGTCCCAGGAGTCAATAGAAAAAAAAATGTTTTTGTGAATTATTTATTTTCGAAAAGTAGCTTAATTTATTGTTTTACCCATACGCACAAAACGTTTTGCGAACACATTTATTGTGCGTACAGCCAAGGAGTGGAATTCCCTGCCGGAATCTGTGTTTCCTGATAGCTACAACTTAGGAGTCTTTAAGTCGAGAGTGAATAGGTTTCTTCTAGGCAAGCGTGCTTCATCGTTGACCACATCATCGCTTACCATCAGGTGAGATAGTGGTCAAACGCAAGCCTATCATTAATAAAAAAAAAAAATTGATTACTGACTATAATATATTATCAGTACTCAAATAACACTTAATATGGGGTATAATTTTTGGGGTATAAAGATTATTATTATTAACGATATATACGACACTATATGTTTAGGCTATGATTAATACAAGCCTATTGCGATTGTTACTATTTTAACACACTTACGGCCAAATATACAGAGTATTCAAACATCACATGGGTACATAAGTTTGAGATCTTCTTTCTAAGATTTGAGTGTGACAGCACAAAACTTAAGTGCAACTTAAAATCAAGCAGGTTTCAAATATTTGGTTATTCAGTTACCTGCAGGCCACAAATCAAGGTCACCACAGCTCAAAGGTGACATCAAATGATCCATGAATTGAAGAGTTTCCGGTTTATCGAGAAACTACCGCCATCTGTCCTCCTTTTGAATGTTTGACTTCCGCGTTTGTTTTTTGAGACTGGCTCTTAGGACTACATTTCAATGAGACACCATGGCGGTGCGGCCAGTTGCGCCGCCATGTTGTTCCGGTGAAATATAGCTCTAAGTTACCAAACTAGACACCATGCAGACACCAGAATCGCCACACGTCCGAGCTGGTCGCGCCACTAAATTGGTTGCGCAACCAAATGAATACCAGGTGAGTAACTCTCTATAGAGCTGTGTACATTGTTTTGGTAGCGGCAACTGGTCGCGCCGCCATGGTGTCTCGGTGAAATAGCCTTTAGTCGTGCTGTTACACTAGTTGTATGATCCCCGTATGCCTAGGTAACCAGGTACTTACAATATCATAATATTAATAAAAAATGTAAGTAAAGAATATGTGTATTTAGAAAATAAATGAAATAATAATCATTTTTAGGGTTCCGTAGTCAACTAGGAACCCTTATAGTTTCGCCATGTCTGTTTTTCGGTCTGTCTGTCCGTCCTCGCTTAATCTCTGTGACCGTTAGCACTAGAAAGCTGAAATTTGGTACCAATATGTATATCAATCACGCCGACAAAGTGGTAAAATAAAAATTGGAAAAAAATGTTTTATTAGGGTAGCCCCCTAGTGGGAACTGATTTTTTTTTTTATTTCAACCCTAACGTGTGATATATTGTTGGATAGGTATTTAAAAATGAATAGGGGTTTACTAAAATCATTTTTGATAATGTCAATAATTTCGGAAATAATCGCTCCAAAAGTGAAAACAATGTGTCCCCCCCCTCTAACTTTTGAACCATAAGTTTAGAAAATATGAAAAAAATCTGAAAAGTAGAACTTTATAAGGACTTTCTAGGAAAATTATTTTGAACTTGATGGAAAGAACAGTTTTTGTACAAAAAAGACAAAAGGGTTCTACAAAATAATTTCTGGACTAACTTTGTAGTATAATGGTATATGCAAGCATTTTTTTAACCTTATAAGTGGGTACACTTATTGTGACGGACGGGAAACTACGGAACCCTACACTGAGCGTGGCCCGACATGCTCTTGGCCGGTTTTATTTCAGGTAAACAGCACCCATATCATAAATCTACACTTATCTTTATATTATAACAAAGAAGTAAAGTTTGTTTTACTGATTTTTTTTTTCTTTATAGGAGGTAATATCTGGAAGTATGGTCCGATTGCTAAAATTTTTTCATCGATAGAAAGCTGCTTTATTCTTGAGTGACGTAGGCTATATTTTATGTATGCGGGCGAAGTCGCGGGCAAAAGCTAGTACTTTCAAGACTAACATACATAACTACAACATGACCCTGCACAGTTATTTTAATATTGACCATACAAAACGCAAAACATCTAAGAACTTATTTCAATGAAACCGTTTGATTATCACGTAGATTTAAGTGTTGACCTGAAACAGGTTTTATAAACCTAGCTCGAGTAAGTCGTTAATTATACGTAATTCTAGGTTTACAGTTAATTTCCTTAAGTCCCTAAATATTGATCATTTGGTTATACACATACCTACTCGTAGTTATTGGTCGGACATTAGCATAATTAAATTTTTTAAGATATACATACTTGTAGATATAACGTGTAACAATTTTGTTTAAAAAGATAAGGTACTTAAATAAAGATTAATATTTTAAAAAAGTGATGGCTAGTTTTCAGAAACAGCGGTGATATCTGAAATACAGTTTCTTTAATTAATTAAAACAGAAGACTAATTGAGTACTATACAGATGATTTCAAGCCACAGGTAAGGGCACGTGATATGCGACCTGGAAGTATGAAGCAAATGTAACCTAATTACAGTGTCATTGATAAATGATTAGCACTTACGTTGAAGTTAATTGCAGGTGTTAAGAACGGCGTTACATCGCATAAAACACTCACAATGTTTTTATTAGCTAACTCATCCACAAACCGCTCTATCTTACGAGAACTGAACATCAAAATCAGACTGTCGACTTCCTGCATGTACTGGAGTTTTTTGGCCACATTGCCATGAAAAATGGCCACAACCTTGAACAGCTCATCGTTACTGGCATGTTTGATGGCAAACGACTAAAAGGCCGCAGCCCAATAAGATGGGCAGATCAGGTCCGCTCCACACTGGACACCCAATTGCACGTCGCACTTCATGACGCTAAGAACCGTCGCAGATAGCGAGAATCCATCAATAAGAAGCTAATCCAGCGGGAACTTCACGACCCTCAGTAATGAGGAATACGACTCGAGGAGTTTACGTGAAGCTTGAAAGGTACGACAAAGATATAGAGATGAAAAATGACACAAAAGTAGGCCCGTGCCTCACTGGTACACTCACCTGGTGGCAGCGCGGCCAATTCACACAGCCAAGAAAATATATACAGCTGTGTGTAAAAAATTAAATACATATAATATCAAGAATTACAAGAAGTCATAAACACACGTCGGAACAGCTAATCAACCTAACAGCTATCATGCGCAAGTTCGATCGTATATGGAGTACTGCTCTCATCTTTGGGATGGGTCTGCCAAATACCAGTTTGATGCACTATAGTAGATTGAGAAGCGAGCTATGAAGAACATAGGCAATGATGCACTTGTCAAGTCAAAACTCCAATAAGCTTGAGCATCGACGCCGAGGTGCTAGTGTGTCGGTTTTCTACCGTTTACATTTCGGGGAGTGTGCATTGGAATTGCACAATTTTAATTTCGCCAAGTCCGTTCCATCATCGGTCCACAAGACGTACGGCGTTGTGCCACCGGTAAATGGTGGACATCCCACCTATACGTACAAAGCGTTTTGGGAACACATTCATTATGCGTACAGCTAGGGAGTGGAATTCCTTGCCGGAGTCTATGTTTCCTGATAGCTATAACCTTAGGGGTCTTTAAGTCAATAGTGAATAGGTTGCTTCTAGGCAAGCGCGTTCCATCGTCATCAAAACTACAGGGACATTAAATTTTGCAAAAGCTTTCCTTTTTTGACGCAGGCGAGCACTAAGAAAGGCCGGGTTACCACTATGCGGACCGGCAAATCTGCCGGCCCGGTAAAACTGCCGGAAGGGCTAGTGGCTGTACAATTTATATGAAGCTATTCACATTATCCCGGATCCGGCATTTATACCGAGCGTTTTGCCACTGCGAAGTGCCGGTAGAAATATCAAACCGGAGTAATGTGAACGAGTTTGTGCCGGATCGCTCGCCCCACCTCAGTTGAATTCACCGGGGCTAAGGGAGCACGTCCCCTCGCCCCGGTGAATTCAACTGAGGTGATTACTTGACTGTCCGGGAGCCGGTGTAATGTGAACACTCTGTTCCGAAATCCCGCTTCCGGTAGATTTACCGGTCCGGCATAGTGGGAACCTGGCCTGGATTTCCCAAAATTCACCCCCTAAGAGGATGAAGCGGGGATCCAAAGTTTGTATAGACAAACCTACTTTTATGCGGACGAAGCCACTGGCAGAAGCTAGTCTCATTTAAGAGATATCAAAACGCGGGTTGGATTACCTAGTTGTTAACGTAGTCAAACAGTTCGTTTGGAGCCAGCAATACAGCTAATAGACATTCACACAAAACTGATAGTAATTTGATGAGCAATAAAGATCTCGTCGATAAAATTCCAAAATGAAAGTTTTATTTTTCTTTCTCCTCGTTTTGTCTAGGCTATCTAGAACGAGTCTGAAGCCGCTTCACAATTCCGCTGCTAAAATAACATAGTCAATAAATCATTTCAGGGGCGTAGCTAGTTCAAAAGGGGCCCTGTCTAATAAAAATTGGGGACCCCTTTATACCTGTTTGATTTAATAAGAATCTAAGTTTGTGAACGATATTTTATGATGTTTCCCTAAGTCGGGGCCCCTGACACCTGGAGGCCCCACATCGTTCATACGGCTGGTGCGGCTTTAACTACGCCTCTGATCCATTCATGTGCCCAAAACCCGAATCCCAAGTAAATATTTTACGAAGCTATTCTTGATTCATGTTCATGCCCATTGTCCGACTATCTAGTTAGCTGGCTAGTTCAAGTCAAGATTTTTCATTTATTTATACATATGGACTGACGACCTGGTGAAGGTAGCGGGAATCCGATGGATGCGGGACGCACATGATTGTTCGTTGTGGCGACGCTTGGGGGAGGCCTATGTCCAGCAGTGGACGTCTGTCGGCTGAAATGATGATGATGATGATGATACATATAAATAAAATTGGAGTGTCTGTTTGTAATATTGAAATAACTGTTTTTTACTACATGCATATGAATATATGTACGGTACTTAAACCAAAATAACATTTTTTTTAAATTTTAGTCTGTCGTCTGTTTGTCCAGGCTAATCTCTGAAATGGCTGGACCAATTTGGACGGGACTTTTTTTGGCAGGTAACTGATGTAATATGGAGTAACATAGGCTACTTTTATTTTAGAAAAAATAAATTCAAAATCCTGTATTCCACGCGAACGAAGTCGCGGGCACAGCTAGTTGTAAAATATAAATATAATAAAATAGAAAAACTTTTATTCGGGACGGACTCTGCACGACGGCTACAAACACAAAGTAGAAAAAAAAGTACTGAATGTGCTAAGCGTGCCCTTATGGAAAGGGTGACCTCCTCAGCATTTGCGGGGCATCAGACACCCAGCGCTGATTTAGAGTAAGCACCCTGCAGAGACGCACTACACCATTTCAACCGAAAGACGTCAACGGTCCCATGCAACTCGCATCCATCGGATTCGCTTGACCCTCACCTGGTCTTTGGTCTACCTTGTGGGAGACATTCCAACCCTTTTTTTTTTCGATGGGAAAAATCATCCTATGAGAACCCCCGCTCTTGGGCGGAGCGGGAGATACTGTCAGACTCTTACTGACTAAAAAACCCATCCCGTTCCTTCAAGCCTTCATACCGCGTCTTGCAGTACGCGTTCGCCATTTTTTTTTTATTGTTGATAGGTTTGCGCTTGACCACTATCCCACCTGATGGAAAGCGACGATGCGGACGACGAAGATTCCCTGGTTGTAGCCATCAGGAAACACAGACTCTTGCAGGGAATTCCACTTTTTAGTCCCGTCCAGAACTTTTCGGCTATAATAAGCATCAGTGACGACACACGATCAAGGGTAATTACATATTCAACTGTACGACCCATGCGCTGGGTCTTTGGCACTTAAAGAAAGCGTCAAAGGCAAGTCTTTGAACCCATCACTTATCTCCGAGCAATTCCAACTCCAGACCTGACTACCAACATCGATAAATTTTTGATTACAAGTCAGTCTACACGCAACCATCCTTCATCACATTAAATTAATATTTTTCACGAAGGTCTTGAATAGGCAATGAACCCCTGTTTCCCTGAAAAAATGTCTCAACTGACACGCAAAGTTAACTAGCGGTTATTAACCTGAACAGTTAAAGGTCAGACAAGCCGTTTTGAAGACAGCCTAGTTAACTCCTTGAGCGATAGCTTCTTGCCAAAAGTATGGTTCGGAAAGCTACGTGGTATCCTCTTGTCCAATATACCAGTGTCTCAAGACGAAAGTTTATGCCAGTGATGAGGGATGGGCCTCATCAGAAGGCTTACAGTCGCCCAAAAGGCAATGGAAAGGCTTAGGCTCGCAGTATCCCTGCGAAGATATCCGCAGAAGAACCAAGGTCGCCCGAAGAATCGCCAAACTAAAGTCGCAGTGGACAGGACTAATTGCTCGTAGAACAGATGGTCGATGGGGCCAAAGGTTTTAGAGTGGCGACCGTGCACCGGAGAACGCAGCGAAAGGCCTCCCACAAGGTTGACCGACGACCTGGTGAGAGTCGTGGGAATGCGGTGGATTCGAGACGCACAGGATCGGTCGTTGTGGCGACACGTTGGTCTAGTGGTTAGTGGCCCTAACTGCTATGCCGGAGGTCGTGGGTTCGATTCCCACCCAGGACAAATGTTTATGTGATGAGCATGATCATTTGTTCTGTGTCTGGGTGTAATTTATCTATAATATGTATGTATTTAGAAATATATAAGTATGTTTATCAGTTGTCAAGTACCCATAACACAAGCTCAGCTTAGCTTGGGACTAGACGGCGTTGTGTGATGGTAATTAAAAAAAAAAAAAAAAAAAAGTTAGAGATAGTAGTAGACGTCGTGGTAACTATAATACTGAGTATCTATAATTTAGATAGATAGATAGATAGATATCTATCTATGTACCTTAGGTCGCGGGTTCAAACCTTGCCAGGCGCATTACTTTGTGTAATTTATTTCATTACCACTGCTCTCAAAACGGTGAAGGAAAACATCATGAGGAAACCGGCATGTCCTAGATCCAAAAATTCGAAGACATATGACATCCACCAACCCGCACTGGGCCCGCGTGGTGGATTACAGCCCATTACCTCTCCTAGAGAGAAGGCCTGACTCACAGCAGTGGGAACATTAAAAACGCTGATGATGATGATGATGTACCGACCTTACATTATTTTTGGAGGTATGCGGAACAGAGTGTAAAGTCCAATATAACTCCGTTGAAATAGGAAGGTCCTCCGACCAGACAGTAGTTTTGTCTGAACTGGGCAACTGCTCGATAGATGATTTCAATCTTGTTGTATATTATGTTCAAATCACGCAGAGAACTCCTAAGGCGGTTACCACACTGCCACGCACCCCGCAGCGTAGTGCGTGAATGCGTGTCTTAACGTTGCTTGTAAGTATCTCCCTTTGTATAGAAAACACGCACAGTCCAACACACTGAAACCGCATCCACGCGCGTTCATTCAGATCACGCACCTACATGCGGAGAAACGCGCACTCACGCGTGGGGGTGCGGGGCGATACGCATGTTATGCCACACTGAGTCTTGTAGTACCGTGCGTGATTTTGTATGAAATGAGTGCGTGCCTGCGTGGATTTACAAGACGCACCTACGCGCGTGAGTGCGTAAAAAACCCGCACGATGATGCAAGTACGTGCGTAGGAGAGTTTTAGGTGTGATAACCGCCTAATTCCGCAATACAGGATTTCGTAATTTAGTTCCTATGTGACGCCATAGATGTCGCCACTTACATCTTCTAAAATAATTCAAAGAAAATAGAAGTTAAATGTTGTTTTTTGTGATTTTTAACTGAGTAATGCTTTTTGGCTAAATTTTCAGATGATCAACGCAAAATCAACTTCGTGCATTTAAATCAGCTGGGGCTTCGAGATTTTCGAAAGAGTTACCGCGGCCTTAGAACCCAAGAGGCAATTGAAGGAACACTTGTGATTTTTAGTGAGTAAGACTCCCTCTCGCCCCTCCCAAAGCAGAAGTTATTTGATGATTTTTTACTTCATTAAAATAAAACAAAAGGGTAGTAGCTTATTAGCGGTAGTTACATTACAAATGAATCTATATGAATAGATTTGCTGGACTAGCTGCTGCCAACGTCTCTGCCCACGTGATAGTAGAAAAATTATCCCAAGGGATAAAACCCTCGGGATAATAAGTATTCTATGTACTATTCCAGGCTATAGTCTGACCGTGTGTCCAGTTTCATCAAAATCCATTCAGTAGGTTTTGTGTGAAAGAATAACATACATCTATACATCCATTACACCATACATCCATACATCTATACATCACTACATCCATACCTCCATACATCTATCTGATTCATTTGATATGTGCATACATTCATACCAACCTACAAACTTTCACGTTTGTAATATTAATAGGATAATGGTAGTGGTCAAACGCGAGTCAATCAATAAATTAAAAAATGCTGTTACAATGTATATGTATACTAGCACTGTTTGTACCATGTTTCTCTGCGTCTCCAAGTGACTATAGTCGTTTGTAAAAATAAAGTCTTTAAACTCACAACGTTTAGTTTATCTGACTATATAATAATATTCCGTCTCTCTTTCATGATCAAACTATTTTTTCTAGTCAAATATGACCAAAATCCACGCTTATGCATTCCACAATTGGAGCGAGGCTCAAAAAGAGCATTCTTGGCGTTGTGCCAAAAATTACCAATACCTTTCAATTGTGATAATTACAGACACAATTGAAAGACAATAGGTGCGCGAACGCCGGCGTTCGCTTGGGGTTTAATGAATTAAATTGTTTTTTACAGTTTTTTAACCTTGAACTTAATAACTGCTTCAATGCTACAAACTAGTCCAAAACCTGGTTTTAAAACTAGTTTCACTCTCACAAAAACGACACTTCAGAAACAAAAGGTATTAGGTTAAAATGTCGTGTAAAATCAACCTTGAGTTCTAGACAAAGGTAATTCTGGCCTAAGCTGAGGTACGAGGCGTCAAGAAACCCTATCGAGGCATGCATGGCACACGTAAGTTCTAAATATAACGCATTATAATAACGTTAAAACCAGCGTTGTGTGAAAGTACCGTTTCTTACGTAACGTTTTTTTTTCCGCTAAGCAAGCACGAAAGTTTTATCAACCTCTGTTTCCCTTCTTAGGTACACGAACGTTATGTAATGCTTGTTTCAATATCTGACTGTCGTAAACAAAAGTAACCGTTTGTTTCAAAGTTCCATAAGATTCCATTTATGTAATGAATTGTTATACTAGAGCGCCACGTGATATCGTCCTACGTACGAATCCTCCATTCTGGAATTGTCAGTGCGCGAGTCCGACTCGCACTTGCCCAGTTTATTTTTCTTTGGGTTCTCACGGTTTTTGCATGCAGCCAGTGTCAAGTTTAGAATGTTTTTTTTTTTATGCAGAATACACTTAGTTTGTTTTTCATTAGGATACGTATGAAACACATTTTAATAATATTTCTGCAGTGCTTAGCATCAAATGTATCTATATAATATGTTCACAATAACATTAGAAATTTATGAAAACCTTATTAATGTCCGTTCCACCCTATTTTACTTTTATTACGATGGTAGTATGACAAATGGCGGCTGCAGTAAATAAATTGTATAATAACCATTTTTTTGCTTTAATGCCATCTTTATGCCTCCGAAATAGAAGTTAAAATCGGTTGAACAGACAATAAAAAGGGTTTCTTTACATTTCTTTTCTTAACGCGAATAGTGTATAGTCAGTCTTCTCAGCAAGCGTCACTAGGTAGTCAATACTAAAATAAAATTCTCAATTTCAGTTTACCTAGTTGAGTAGACACTTGATATACAGAACAACTCAATTTGACATCATAATACCGACTATGAATCAATTTGCTAATAATTAAACAACCCCTAAATTTTCTCTAGAATCATAAATCTTTACATATCAGATAAATATTTATTCATGTGAGAGAAGTCCAAGAGTCACTTACATATGTTTTTCTGATCTTAGCTACCTAGTCACTTTACAATAATAACTACACATGATTAACAAAGAACACGTAAGTAATCATGTAACTGCCATTTACCGAAATTATTTTCGATGAAACGATGATTACCTTTCGCGATCTCATCAATTACTATGTAAAATCTCATACCATGCGTGATGACGAAAGCCTAAATAAACCACTTTTTAAACAAGCTAAGTGACCGTTCTTGTAATTTACGTCTTATTTGTTAGTATTTAGGGCTCTTTTTTCAATAGACAGATTTTCCTGAATTCAAAATGGCGGTTTGACAGCTTTTGTATCGAAAAATGTCAAACGGCCATATTTATTCTTTAGTTTATAAAAAGCTGTCTATTAAAAGCCCTTAGACAAATTCTCATTAATCCTAACTAATATTATAAATGTGAAAGTGTGGATATTTGTTACTTAATCACGCAAACATGGCTGAACGGATTTGGATGAAATTTGGCATGCATATAGCCTTTGACATGGAAAAGAACATAGGCTACCTTTTATCCCGATTCCTTTAGTAAGTAATGTCACGCGGGCGAAGCCGCGGGCAAAAGCTAGTAAAGAATAAAGTTAATTTCACAACCAATTTATAAACAAATTCTGCTAAGCAGTTATTTTTTATTTGACAGATAAACGTTAACTGTCGGAAAATAAGACATAGATGAAGATCTATGGGTAACTGATAAATGTTATGCAGTAGCTCTAAGCTAAACTTATTGCGAAATTAAAAATACGGATGTGACCCAAACATGTTTGACACTAACAACTAGAACCTTGACAATTTCTAATATTTAAGGGAATGCACTTCTGCAGTTATTGAAATCATTGTACTGACAAATGCTTGCTGACTGGACAGTTCCAATCAAATCTGTATGGTTCTGTCCTCAAATGACCATCTCAGATAATAATCTGCATGGTTCTCGTATGATTTGATCTTTACCTACACGTTTGCTGTATGGACTTTAAAAGAAACTTTGACCTCTGAGTTTGTTTCAGTGTTTCTTCTCAGGGTAGTCAGCTAAGAAATATCGGCCTCATTTATTTTAAACTGACAAAATTACTCGTTTTGACGTGTAAAAGTATTTTTTTAAACTTAGATATTTGCAAAATAAATATCATTAATTATTTATTGAATCGTATTTTTTATTACAGAAATAAAATATATACAAGGGTTTAGTGAGTGATAGGTAATAAGTAGCATTCAAAAACGCTCAATTTTATCTTGTCTATACCTACGTCCTATAGCGCGCCGGATTGAAAAATATCGTTGTAATGTAATGTGGCTACCTCGCGTTCAAACGGATCGTGGATGTGAAGAGAAAATGAAAAAGAAAAGTATATGAGCGGGAAATGTAAAAAACACATTTTTCTTATTTTAATCAACTTATTTTTAGTTCGTGTACGTCACTCAAGTACGTAGTTTACGTATGTAGTTTACGATATCTGTCAGGTAATATAAAAAGAAATGTATTTTTAAATATTATTTCCTTTATTTGTCTTCTACATAAACACATTTTTGATATTTATATTTATTTTCTTAAAACAAATAGATATAAAAAAAAACATTTAAATATACAAATATTATTATTATTATAAATATATATATATCAATTCGTCTAATATTATAAAGAGGTGTATTTTTGTTTGCAGGAGGAAATCTCTGAAAGTACCGGTCCGATTGCTAAAATTTTTTCACCGATAGAAAGCTGCTACAGTCCAGAGTGACGTGAGTGACTTAGGGCAAGGTAGCGAGCAAAAGCTTGTAAATAATAATTTTAAAAACCTGTTTTCGCTTTATTTAATTTTATTTGTGAAGGTCTTTTTGTCAACAAAAATAACATAATAATTAATCTCTTCCATATAAAGGTACGCAAGTATTTTTAAATCCAAAGGCAGACAAGGTGATTTCAGGTGAGAGGCTCTCCCATTCTCGGTCAAAGGGTATCCAATGACTGGAAAAAGGAGCCTTTCGGTTTTAGGGCCGTCTTGAACACGGTGGATGCTTTTTTGGTATAAATTAGTTCTTGACTGCAATCCATCTAATGGTAAGCAGTGATGCAATCATTGATCGTGCACCACACTAATTTATTAAGAGCCTATTCAGTCTAGCCTTGGAGACACCTAAATTATAATCGGACGCGAAGACCGCAGCAGGCAAATCGTTCCAGTCTTCCGATTTATGCGGTATAATTACACGGATAACATTTAAAATATCCATCATAGGATTGAACAGATGCTCCAATAAAAACAGTAGAAGTCTACCGAATAAACAACATAAATAAAGTAGAGAACAACTGTTTCTACGCCCTTAAATAAAAAGACGGTCAAACAAACATTAAAAATCGGAATTGAACCTCCATAACAACTCTAGTAGCTCTTAACACCATATTGCAGCCAATGACTAGGTACCTAGGCATCTATGAATAATAAATAATTAGCTTTGTGAAAGTTATACCGATGTGAATAGGCGTTAATAAAATTGTTCACTACACACAACCTGTTATTTTATGGGCCACGTCTTAAGGCCCAAGCGCCCGAAAAGTAATAAAACTGACTTTCTGAAGCCTACTACCTACTCGGTAACGGCCAGGTTAATAGGTTTAAAAAAAATATATGTTTATAATAGATTCATGAACAACATTATCAACATTTATTTTTTTCGTGCTATTAATACTTTTGTCTAAAATAAATATTTAGCAATTTCGCAACTTTTCCCTACTCCTTCGAAACTGCGTGGATCTGTAGAAACATTTTTTACAAATAAAAATTGGTAGTTAAATATTCTTCAAATTGAACATTGCATATGTAAATCTATTAATATTTCGCAAAGAAAATGGATTTAAAGATCAGCCGCGCGCTTTCCGGGCCCTGTTGGCCGCAAATAATGCACAGATTTGCGTACTGCCGCCTAGGCGGATGCGAGAGGTGTGTCCATATAATTTTGGCCAGATCGTTCAAGGGACTATAAGCCTTAAGGCAGCCGCAGACACGATACCGCTTACCAACTACAAAATAAGGAGGTTCTTAATTTGGTTGTGCTTACTTTATGTTTGTTACCTCAGAACTATGTTCATAAAGAACCGATTTGTAATGTTTTTTTTTTCTTATCGAGTTGTTTCTAGATATATTTTTTTAATAGCCTATACTGTCCCACAGCTGGGCAAAGGCTCCCCCAACTTCTTCCAGGTTTCTTCATTGGTATTTTTTTTTTTCAAAATTCCGTTCTGATGATGGTATCCATCGAGAATTGACAGAATTCCTCAAATTTTATAGACAAGATCGCAATCCAAATCATGACACTTATTATTATACCTAGTGATTTTGTTATTTTTATTAAAACAACGAACTGTCACGAGATGCACTCTGGCTATAAGGTACCATTGATTTGATCTAATGATGGTACCGGAAAGTAGAAGGTATATCAGACGATAGGGCTTATTGGAATTGTCATTAGATGTAAAAACTGACTATACCTAAGTGTTTTCAATTGTCTTACTATAGAACTTGCACACTATTTAGATTTAGCTGAGGGGTATCGTAACTAAGAAGTGTAAACCAGAAACACCGACTTCCATAATGAAAGTTATTTTGAACGTTTTAGTATTTTTTGTAGTGAAGACGGTTGTTTTTTTTACCCTTCAGCGTCAGAAGATGGGTTAGGTTGTATGTAAAAAGTTTTTTTTTCCTATTTAACAACAATTTCTATGAAAGTTAGTTTTAGCTTCATGGTTGCGTTATGACGTCACAGCAGTCTATAGAAGCAATTACTCTCTTTCCAGATTGATTGATCAACATTTGTTTAAATATTCTCTAAGATAACACCTTGCCATCCATGACAGACAATAACAGAGCTATCTTATCGTTTTAAACAAATTGATTCAGACGATAGAGGCAGCAGATAAAATTAAAAAGTAAGACATAAGATCGTTATCGCTGTTTAGCTTCAAATTTCTCCGTTTGAGAAGAAATGTATGTTGTATGGTCATGTCTCTGAATTTCGCAAGGTACTCAAGTGGCTCCCTATTCGACTTCGCAGGAACACTCGAATATTATGTCTGCTATTTAACATCCTTTTCAACCCTAAAACTCCCTCTTACCTGCGGGAACGCTTTTCCTTTTCTCGTCCTTCGGATGCTCCCTGCAGGTCACATCGTAAATATCTCCTTCAATCCCCTCCCCATTCCACCGATTCCTATTCCTACTCCTTCACTTCCCATGCTGTACGTTTGTGGAACTCACTTCCGCCTGACATTAGGGGCTGCCAAACTCTTGCGGTTTTCAAAAAAAGGGTGAAAGAACACTATCTTTCTATTTCGTTATAGTTGCTTATTAGTATGTATTTATAATTATATAATATATATGTGGTTAGTATGTATTTTTTTTGCGATATTTATTCTATTATATGTATGTTTATATTTATGATAGTACATATATATTTATATGGTAGGTATATTCTTATAATAATTGTTTTGTTTGTTTCTTTTTCCTTTCACTTTTACACACGGTGTCTACTTCTCTTTTTTTGCAATTCTCCTTTCGCGGGTATGCTGGAAGAGATTTCGTTAGAAATAAGCATTACCTATGTACCTATTTTTCTGTTTCTGTCTTCTTTTCTTATATAAGTTAAGTATGTACATGAATTGTTAAATAAATAAATAAATAAATAAATGTTGTAAGTATCTAAAAGATTCAAAATGGCAAAAGAAAGACAAAGGGAATTTGATTGGCCTGGTTAGTGGCCCTGACTTCTATCACAAAATAGATAGGTTTTTTTTTATTGTTGATAGGTTCGCGCTTGACCGCTATCTCACCTGATGGAAAGCGACGATGCGGTCGACGATGAAACGCGCTTACCTAGAAGAAACATATTCACTCTCGACTTAAAGATTCCCGGATTGTAGCTATCAGGAAACATAGACTCCGGCAAGGAATTCCACTCCCTAGACGAACGCACAATGAATGTGTTCCCAAAACGTTTTGAAGGTACAGAAAACAATCTCGTATGTACTTCACTTTTTATACCTACGCTCGGTTGTCGCATACTAATGAGCGTTTGAGTCGGAACTGTTCGACGAGCGGGCCGAGGCGCTCCGAGATATTGTATCCGTGAGCAGTGTCTATTATTATATTATTATTATTATTATATATCTTTATTGCACACCTTAACTTATTAAAGAATAATAATATCGTAAGTCTATGTGTGCGTTGCTTGAGCGCGCTTTGTATGTAGATTGGCTTCTGTACTTATTTATTTATGCTCCTATGCTGGCTGTTGTGTGTTCGATTCGCACCTAAGACAAATATTTGTGTGATTTGTATCATTATTATTTGTTCTGTCGACATAAAACACATGATCGTGTTGTAATGATGAGTGTAATTTATCTATATTTTGTACCGTATTAGTATATTTATCAGTTGTCTAGAACTCATGTCACAAGCTCTGCTTAGTTTGATACTAGATGGCGCTGTGTACAAGTTGTGGAATATTTATTATGAAATCGTGACAAATATTTCTTCAGATCATACAAATACTAAAAAGAGGAATTAATGTTTAATGATAGTGAATAGTGTATTGTAACATAATTGCTACCTAAAAACAAGAACGAAGTGTATTCGCCTTAAAGAAACAATAAGAAAAGTGCTATTGGACACATTCTTAGTAAAGACAATTAAAAGCTAATAATTTAGGTAAGGTAAGTAATTTGATTATATTCAAATTACTTATTAGTCTATATATAAGGCTAGGTTGTAATAAAAGCTAGGGTTCATCTTTTGGATGTGTCCACGAACCCGCACTGGGCCCCCGTGGTGGATTACGGCTCATTCTCCTTCCCCTCCCAGAGTCCCAGCAATGAGAACATACATAGGGCCGACTATACTATGCTATGTAGGTACTCGAAAACTAGAGAAAAAAAAAAAAGATTATTCAAATAAAATCAAAACCAAAATTTCCAATGTACAACCTCTTAAATCTCGATTTCAAATTTAAACGAACCAGTATTCAGCTTCATTCCGCATCGAAAGGGGTCAGTTCGAACAAAAGCCAACATGAATGGAGAATAAAAATCCATTCTGTCCATTGTAACTCCGAACGTGAGTCCACACAATGCTATAGAGAAAATATACGGCCGCTGACAAAATATACGTTGCTTGTATAGCATTAGACATGGAGAATTGAGATTAAAAGCTTTGGCTGTCAAAACTGTTTTGTGCTTTTGTTATAGTGGAAAAGAAAGCTAGTATAGCGACATGCCTTAAAGCTTCGACTTATATTGTAGTGATGGACAAGCCCTTTCATGGAAACTATTTATCTATAATATGTATGTATTTAGAAATATATAAGTATGTTTATCAGTTGTCTAGTACCCATAACACAAGCTCTGCTTAGCTTGGGACTAGACGGCGCTGTGTGATAGTTGTGGAATATTATTATTATTTGTCAAAATACTGTAAAATTAAAACAGAAGTTCGCTTCAGCGCTACATTGGCAATATGTCGTCTAACCGAACTATTAAAACATGCAGCGCTAAGATAGTTTTTAGAAGACAATTTTTTCGCTACCAAAATGTCTTAAGCGCCAAAGTCTGTAAGTAAGTAAGTCCTTGAAGAGTGTCTGGAAAGACGTCATGGCGTCTTCACTTTCTTGCATGACGCAGGTTCTCATCGGATATGGTAAGATCGAGAAGCTCCTGTATCTGATTCAGGTAGAAGAAACGCCCGGGTGGCACCACCCAGAGGACACGGTGAAGCATACGGTGAAGATTCTTCTACTTCTTTTTGTGTCGCCTTACTCTTCATCATCATCATCATCATCATTTCAGCCAAAAGACGTCCACTGTTGGACATAGGCCTCCCCCAAGCGTCGCCACAAGCACCGACCCTGTGCGTCTCGCATCCACCACATTCACACACCACACACCACGACTCTCATCAGGTCGTCGGTCCACCTTGTAGGAGGCCTTCCAACGCAGCGTTTTCCGGTGCACGGTAGCCACCCTAGAACCTTTCCACCCCATCGACCATCCGTTCTACGAGCAACGTACTCTTACTAAATGGTTTTCTGATGACCAGGGTTTTGTAACCTATTCAGCTCTATTAGTGGCCTCGTATAGATCCTGAACAGTGCAGGTGGTTGTGCAGGGGTGCTATTCTCTAAGAAAGCACAGCGCTGGCACAGCGACGAGTCGTCAGCGCAGTACATTGAATTAACAACCCAATGCCCCTTTACATTGGATTGTTAATTCAATGTATTGCGCTCACGACTCGTCGCTGTGCCAGCGCTGCGTTTTCTTAGAGAATAGCACCCCAGGATGGGCGGCATAGCAGTAGAGACAATATCCTTCGCCACCTTACATCCACCTGGGGAGCATCACAAAAAGTTTCCTCATAATATAACATTTCTTGTTGAGATATTAAGGTTTGCTGTAAGAAAACCAAATTTTGAGTTAAGCTCGCCTGTGGACATCAGCTGTCTTACTATTTATATTTAGTATAAGTTATGTACAATAAAGAACATAAGTTTTTCGCACTTCAGGCCTTTTTAGGGTTCCGTAGCCAAATGGCAAAAAACGGAACCCTTATAGATTCGTCATGTCTGTCTGTCTGTCTGTCTGTCTGTCTGTCTGTCTGCCTGTCCGTCCGTATGTCACAGCCACTTTTTTCCGAAACTATAAGAGCTATACTGTTGAAACTTTGTAAGTAGATGTATTCTGTGAACCGCATTAAGATTTTCACACAAAAATAAAAAAAAAGCAATAAATTTTAGGGGTCCCCATACATAGAACTGAAACTCAAAAAAATTTTTTTCATCATACCCATGCATGTGGGGTATCTATGGATAGGTCTTCAAAAATGATACTGAGGTTTCTAATATCATTTTTTTCTAAACTGGATAGTTTGCGCGAGAGACACTTCCAAAGTGATAAAATGTGTGTCCCCCCCCCTCTAACTTCTAAGATAAGAGAATGATAAAACTAAAAAAAATATATGATATACATTACTATAAAAACTACCAACGAAAATTAGTTTGAACGAAATCCAGTAAGTAGTTTTTTTTTAATGCGTCATAAACCGAAAAAATACACTATTATTAAAACATCGATCAAAGTTACAACACATAACAAGAACTTTTATATTATGTTACTTGCTGCTACGGAACCCTTCATGGGCGAGTCCGACTCGCACTTGGCCGGTTTTTTGTATAAGGTGGGAAATCATCCAATGAAATCTACCACTCTTGTTCCTTCTTTGTGTTCGTTCCAGGGCCTCGAGGCTCACTTTCGCATAACCCATGGCGCGCATTTAGGCCTGTCTTTGTTTTTCGGCTGGATAACAAAAATGTATTCCAAAACTTTTCATAAGCCATGCTATAGAGAACGTTTCATGTTTTGACTGCAATAATTATATGTTTTTTTACAAATATATAATTTTAAAACAGAAGTTTCAAGGTTTTTCTCATCAACAGTATTACGGCAGCAGTTATTTGTATGTTCTTTAAAATTACATAGTATAACATACTTATTTTTTTAACCGACTTCGAAAAGGAGGGGTTCTATGTTCGGCTGAATGTATGTTTTTGTTTTTTTTTTTATGTATTTTCACCGATATCTCGGTCAATAGTGGACTGATTTTAAAAATTCTTCTTTTGATTGAAAAGTTTTGCTTCCAAGTTGGTCCCATAGAAATATTGATATGATCTGACCATGAACTTCGAAGATATGGAACAGAACTCCTCATAGAATTACAGCAGAACTGTGGTTACAAGTAAAGTTGCTTTGTTTATACGTGTAGTCGATGACTGACTGGGGGTGTATTCAACTGATCTGATGATGAGGCCAGAAGGAAAAATAATAAATTAATGTAATCTAACCGTGTTTGGGATTATTAGAATCGTTTTAAGATGCACTGTGGTTATAAGTTATTTACCATAACTATAAAGTGTAAAATAAAAAACTTTTTACAAAAAAAAATATATCCAACTTCAATGTTAAAAAACACTGAAAAGTATAAAATAACTTTAATTTCGGAAGTCCGTGTTAAATAACGAAGAGACAAAACTATCATAGAAACATCGACTTCCGAAATTAAAGTTTATATATTTATTAATAAATTTATACTTTTCAGTGTTTTTTAACATTGAAGTCGGTTATATTTTTTTTTTTTGTAAAAAGTTTTTTTTTTTAAGTGAAGAATGTCTATCTTAACATACAAAGGATATGCTGAAACTCTTAGACAAAGCGCAAACGTGTGTCTTATGTCAGATACAAGCTACCGGTGAATATTTGAATTCTATAGAACCAGTATGAAATCATCCACTTTCTGCGCATACGTAAACATTTTTTATGTCCAATTTCTTTCACTTAACACAAACTCATGACGATCAAAAAGTATTCGGCGTCGGTAACTGAAAACTAAAAGTGTGTCTACATTTGCGCAGCGTCTTAAAAGACATTTGATTGCACTAAGAAAAGGCTCGTATAACTGGAAATAATCTATACATATAAATAAAATTGGAGTGTCTATTTATAACATTGAAATAACTGCTTTTTACTACATGCATATGAATATATATACGGTACATACGCCAAAATAACATTTTTTGTCTGTCTGTTTGTCCGGGCTAATCTCTAAAATGGCTGGACCGATTTTGACGGGACTTTTTTGGCAGGTAGCTGATGTAATAAGGAATAACATTGGCTACTTTTATTTTAGAAAAAAATAAATTCAAAATCCTGTAGTCCACGCGAACGAAGTCGCGAGCACAGCTAGTTTAGAATAAATTAAAAGCCACAACATTCAGAACTTTCAGTGTCCTCGAACCCACCATCATCACTATATATTGCAGATAAGTAAGTCTCTTTTCTTCTCTCTTATTTTGCTGTGCCCGACAGAATCCATATGATCTAATTATAAGTTTACCACCTAAGAACACATACATGTGGAGTGCAATAAAAGTATGGAGTATTGAGTGACATAACATGCACATTGAACAGGACACAGTGTAATCATATAAGAAACGGCTAAACCAGCACCATACCAGAGTACCACATACCACAGCCTTCAAGCCTTGTCTTTCAAACCCAGTCCTCAAAATCAGAGGTCCTGAGAGATAAGTGCCATATCTTCAATCGTGGTAACAGCCAGCTTAATTCTTTGCACCATTACGAAGCAAAGAACAATCCATCTTCACACATAAACACAACACTACTAACCCTATCAGTTAAAACAACCAGCACCAATATTAAACCGACCACCAGACTAACACACCATCACCAGAGAAAATGACCACCTACTTCCAACATAATTGTCCATGCTCTCCTTCCGAACGATGACGGACGACATCTTGGTGGCATAGACAATACAGCTGTCTAAGAATGACGAGTGGGGGGCTACCACCAGAATAGGCGCCTCCTTTCGGCTAGCTTGCTTCCCTCGAATAGTTATCGCCATCCCGCCAGCCAAGTATGACATTTTCCCGATGAAACATATCAACGGCTTCAGGGCCCTATAAAAATAAAATTAGCAAGTCAAATGCGATTCTACAAGTCTTGAGACAGCCATATTTATTCCCCTGGAATTTACGACAGTTCTGAACATTTTTTTTTTTGTAACATGAACGCTATAGGATTCGTTTTTGTTAGGGCGATCATAGTTTCAAGTTTTTTGATGAGGAAACTAAAATAAATACCTAATTATAATTGTCTTGAACATATCACGATATCTTATCACGATATTCACGCAATAAAATTAAAGGCTTAAGTGTCTAATACAACAAGATTCTATGAATAAAATAGGAGAAAATACACCGTTAAATTTTGATCGTTTTAATCAACCAATAAGCGAGTTCAATAACCTGTAGGTAGTAGTCGACGTTACGTACTAATTACCTACAGGTCATTGAACTCGCTCAGCTGACGTTTTCTTAAAGATATTATTTTCGTACATGCGTAAATTAATACGAGTTAAAAAAAAAACACTTTATTTTTTAATTTTATGTTTACAAATCGACAATGTTTCATGTACCGGATCGACCCTCCACGGGATTAAAACGATCAAAATTTAACGGGGTATATTAGAGACAGAGTACATTCAGGCAAAGAAGAAAATAAAATCATTCGAAAATAACTTGGTTTTATTGAAACATGATCTGTATAATAAATCTCAAATATAATCTGACAATACAGGAAATGATACCAATAAGTATAAACTTCATCAACTGTATCCCCCCTATCTAGCCATTCTTTATAGGAGACCCCAATTTAACTTGCAGATAATGGCTGATATACTATGTTAAACACAAATCTATAATAATAAATCTGCAGAAATTTTTATTTGTGGGCACATCACGTAAAATGTACGAAATCCATGTAGATTACTTTTATAGATTACAATCATGTGTAACTTGAGGCTTTATTTTTATTTTGATTTGATTGATTAGCAACTTCTAAACGAGTAAATAAGTACACTGAAAACATATCTTTTTTGGTACCTATATTTCCATGGGTAAACAACCCATGGCAATATAGGTAAGATGCGAATTATCAAAAAGTATAAATATTAACGATGTGATTTTTCAGTAGCAATTATCAATTCTTTTTAGGGTATTTCTTTAAGGTTATTCGACTGATTCATATGGTCTAAATTTTATTTTCATTTTAATACGTTTTTGACATTTTCAATTTACTTCAATGTGTAGTGTTAATAATTTTAATGTATTTGGTTCTATTTTGTATGTTGTAATATTATTTTATATTAAATTGATTGACACTAGAGTTATGTAATGACAAAATATATTTCTCAAGGCAGCAGTAATAATATGGTGAGCGCTATGTACGCCTTAATTGTCATGTGCATTAGTCCCTATTGTTAATAAGATTTTCTTTTTATGTAAAATGTATGTGATGTGGCTGTACTAAATTGAATAAATAAATAAACTCTGTTACAATATATGCTCGTATAAAAATAGCTGTCAAAATTAACCTATACCTACCTATTTATACGAAGATATATCCATTGAAGTATAGTGAAATCGAAGCAGTATCTATTGAAGTAAACAATGTGAAAATAGTAAGTCTTGTATAGATCATGAAAATAACTCAACAGTGTCGCAGTGGCTTTTATAAATACTTCAAAATCATTTATTTCCAATAAACCATTTGCAGACACTTTTGAATAGTTAAAAAAACAACTTTTAAACAAGCTGAACGTCTGCCAGTATAATATCGGAAGAATTTTAGTCGGGGTAAAGAGAAGAGATAGAGTAACGCTGGATAACATTAAACAAAAAACCAAATTTAAAAACGTAGAAAAGGTGTTTGAATCTCTGAAATGAAATGGACATTAAGAGATAAAAATGAAAAATGGACAAGATTAATAACAGAGTGGTACCCAAGAGATGGAAAAAGAAATAAAGGACGTCAGACGACTCGATGGGGAGACGACATAAAAAAAGTAGCTGGTCCAGAATGGACAAGAATAGCAAAAGACCGAGTAGAATGGAAAGCTTTAGAGGAGGCCTTTGTCGAAGGGCAAGCTAAACCGGTTGCCGATAAATAAATAAATAATATATATATATATATTTTAACTAAAATGTTATATAAACATTTTAGTTTAATTAAGTAAAATGGAAAGAAAACTAGTTTTAAGGCATGTAAATGCTTATTCATTGTACTAAGAAAGAAAAGCAATAGTCAAATGTCGGCCAGTCCAAAAAAAAGTAAAGCGAAATTGCACGTTTCAAAGCGTAGATCTCTATGAAGAAGAAAGTGCAAAAAACTCCATGGTCACTCTTTTAAATCATGCTGTGAGGTATGTACCTACATATAATCTTGGTTACATATTTCTTGTTGCTTCTATTATGTGATCACAATGTAGATATAAGTATTAAAAAATACAGCTAAATTGAATTAAGCCACTGGCAGCTAAGAGATTAACTAGTCTCAACTGACGGCACCCGTTCACGTCTAGAGCCCAAACGCAAGAGAATACCAAATTAAAGTTTGAACTTTCGGAACGAGGATGTAGACTTTATCTCTTTACAATTCAGACTGCATTAACTTTGCATTCAGGCTTCCAAATGGCCTAATTCTTGAGAATGAGAACCAGGCGATGGCATTGGCCAAAACAAAAGCTATATTTGGTTCACACTGGTGTTTTTTGGTCTCACAAACAAAATTGAATATCAGCAAAATTATAATATTCCAAAATAGGGATTATGACTTTTTGTTATTGAAACATTCACTAATATAGACATTGGTCTTGAAACTGTTCAACCTTGCTTTATAAGATCGAAGTAAAGCTTTTAAAGTCGCTCATAAATTAAGAAAAATAACGGCCAGGTACGAGCCGCTGTATTATTAAGGGCCAAGCGCCCGAAAAGTGCTATAAAACAGTGATTTTCTGAGGCCTACTCCTCCGTAATGGCTAGGTCAATTGGTTTGAAAAAAATATATGTTTATTATAGATTCATGAACAATAATATCAACATTTGATTTTTTCGTGCAATTAATACTTTTGTCAAAAAAAAATATTTAGCAATTTCGCAACTTTTCCCTACTCCTTCGAAACGGCTTGGACCTTTAGAAACATTTTTACACATAAAAATTGGTGGTCGAATATTCTTCAAAGTGAACATTGCATATGTAAATCAATCAATATCTCGCAGAGAAAATTGATTTAAAGCGCTTTCCGGGCGCTGCTGGCCGCAAATAAATGCACAGATTTGCGTACTGCCACATAATTTCGGCCAGATGGTTCAAGGGACTATACGCCTTAAGGGCCAAGCGCCTGAAAAGTGCCATAAAACAGTGATTTTCTGAGGCCTACTCCTCCGTAACGGCTAGGTCAATTGGTTTGAAAAAAATATATGATTATTATAGATTCATGAACAATAATATCAACATTTGATTTTTTCGTGCAATTAATACTTATGTCAAAAAAAAAATTTAGCAATTTCGCAACTTTTCCCTACTCATAAAAATTGGTAGTTAAGTATTCTTCAAAGTGAACATTGCATATGTAAATCAATTAATATCTCGCAGAGAAAATGAATTTAAAGCGCTTTCCGGGCGCTGCTGGCCGCAAATAAGTGCACAGATTTGCGTACTGCCGCCCAGGCGAGTGCGAGAGTTGCGTTCACATAATTTCGGCCAAATGGTTCAAGGGACTATACGCCTTAATAGTCTCTCTTTTAACAAAATACGACAAAAAATAATCACGTTTGTTGTATATGAGCCCCATTTAAATTAAGTAAAATCACGTTTCAACAAACGTGGAATGTGTACCTATATGTAAGCCTCATGTAAATATTTATTTTGTTCTGTTTTTAGTATTTGTTGTTATAGCGGCAAAACAAATGCCGTCTGTCAATCCGCAATAAACCGGACAGTGAGCAATGGGTAGCTCGCTGTCCGGCCGTCCGTTAACTGTCCGGACCAAGCCTAAGTCGTCGACGGCGCGCACTGTTCCCGCGCGCCTCAAGGAGTTGTCAGCAACAGCAGGGACCCAGCCGGGTCGAAGCCTACTGGGGCCAGGGTTATCCGAAAGGGCGCTCAAGCCCCGGTATGAAGGCTAGAAGGAACGGGGTGGGTCTTTTAGTCAGTAAGAGTCTGACACTATCTCCCGCTCCGCCCAAGGGCGGGGGATGTCAATGCATGATTTTTCCCAACATAAAAAAAAAAAAAAATCTGCAATAAACTATTTTGCAAATGCCCGTGTTTCATTGCTTCTCGAAGTACTTACAGTTTTCACACAAACATTGCTGATAGTATAGTCGGCTTTATAATGTTCCCACTGTTGGGACAACGCCTCCTCCCTAGGAGACGGAATGGGCCGTAATCTACCACGCGGGCCCAGTGCGGGTTGGTGAATGACACATGTCTTCGAATTTTTGGTTTTAGGACATGCCGGTTTCCTCACGATGTTTTCCTTCACCGTTTTGAGAGCAGTGGTGATGAAATAAATTACACAAAGTATTGCGCCTGGCTGGGTTTGAACCCGTGGCCTACAACTCGTAAGTCGGGGCCGTTACCACTCGGCCAACCACTGCACGTACATAGCTGATGCGAGAAAAGTGGAAGCTGGAAAAGCGTCCTGAACGCGTAGTTGGATTAGAATGAATAGAGTCTCGTTTTTACCCTTTTGTTACGAAACCCTAACAGGTACCGCTGGGTAATTTCCCTTCAGTTACATAAGCGAGTAGCTTGTTTATTTGATGTATGCAAAAGGTGCAGGCACGGCGCGACCTGCCCTAACTTATTCATTTTATTGGCCGAACCAGTTGAGGCTCGGAAACTAACGGGGAATAAACACGCTACTAACTTTCATGTTATTATTTCATATTCATATAAGCTTGCGTTTGACCACTATGACTGATGGTCAGTGTTGAAACATAATTGCCTGGTAGAAACAGTTCACTTAGTAGCGTAGCCAGGCGTGAGGCAAAGTGGGTTCTAAAGAAGAAGGTTTTGTTTTATAATTTACTAGGAATGAAGCAGCTTACTATCGGTGAAAAATTTTCAGAAATCGGACCAGTCTTTTCAGAGATTACCTCCTACAAACAAACAATAAAAAACTAACTGTATCTCTTTATAATTTTAGAATAGATGCTTCGTGCCTGACCACTATTTCACCTGATGATAATACCTTGATCACACGCACCGAGTAAACGGGCGAGACAGTACTCTCGGCCGAGTACTCGGTACGTGTAAACACAGCGCCGAGTGCTTGGCCTACCATTTATCACTACAACTCGCTTACGTCACTGTCTCGGCCGAGCAACATTTTACTGTCTCGCCCTTTTACTCGGTACGTGTGATCAAGGCATAAGCGACGAAACGGTCGAACACTCGTCAAGGGTTGCTGTCTTGTTTTCGAATGTATAAAAGAAAAAAGCCTCGCCTCTGAATTCACTACTGATTGAAAGACTCCAAGATTTTAGAGATAAGGAAACAGACAGTTAATGAATGACAGTTTGTGAATGTGTTCTCAACACGATTTTTGTGTGGGCCCTAGATCACAAAGGGTAACTGAAGGATTACGAGTGAGTTTTAGTCAGTAAAAGTCTGACACTCTCTCATTCCAACTAAAGCGGGAGGGCAGTTTGACGATTTCCCTCACCAAAAAAGAAATCGTATTTTTTACGAGTATTATTATGGGTAGACTCGTGCCTGACCACTATCTGACCTGATGGTAAGCTATAACATCGTCGGCGTTGGAGCAGAATTGCCTAGAAGTAACCTATTCACTCTTGACTTAAAGAGCCCAGGTTGTAGCTATAAGAAACACAGCTGGCGGCAGGGAATTCCAGTCGTTAGCTTCACAATACAAATCGTTTTGTGCGGTAGGAAAACTGGGATATCCACTATCGTGTCTCTGCTGCCATAAGTAGATTTTTGACAGGAGATAAACAGAAAATCTGTCACCAGTTTGTAACGTAAGTTCGTTCAAAAACATGTAAACTCACAGCACTAAGCACCTAGACTCAGAACTACCTGTAGCCATAAAATATTTATGCGTCAAACGCGTCATGCAGCGCAGCAGCCAATCGCTCAACCACTGCGCTAATCGAGCCGAAACGAATTTAATCTGGCCTGTTGGTCTAGTGGTTAGTGGCCCGGACTGCTATGCCAGAGGTTGTGGGTTCGATTACCACCCAGGACAAATGTTTATGTGATGAGCATGATCATTTGTTCTGTGTCTGGGTGTAATTTAGCTATAATATGTATGTATTTAGAAATTTATTTATTTTATGATAACTGTATGTTTATCAGTTGTCTAGTACCCATAACACAAGCTCTGCTTAGCTTAGGACTAGACGGCATTGTGTGGTAGTTGTGGAATATTATTATTTCGTATATTCAGCTTTATGAACATATAAATTATATTTTTAAATATTCATATAAAAAAACATTTAAAAATATAAAAAATAGTAGACCACCGATATTGGGAACAGGGTCAAGCCACCGGCGGTCAGAGCTCCAGAGAAAGGAACCTCCTGACTCTACGAGCCGTGTCCAGCAATACTGCTTTCTGAATCAAGCCCTTGATCCAGTCGCCTAACGAGAGCCTCCTAAGGTGTTGGCCGAAGCTCTTGGCTATTAAGCCATTGGCTGAAACAATTATCGGTACAATGATGGAATTATTATAATTTAATAAAGAGGTAAAGTTTGTTTTTTTTTAGAAGAGGCTTGTTTTTTTGTTTGTAGGAGGTAATCTCTGAAAGTACTGGTCCGATTGCTAAAATTTTGCACCGACAGAAAGTTGCTTTATTTCTGAGTAACATAGGCTGTATTTATGTACGCGGGCGAAGCCGCGGGCACAAGCTAGTAGATTATAAACTAGTTTCAGCCAGCGTTTTAGCCCGCGCGATAATAGAGAATATATAGACTATAGTAATTCGGTGATAAGTCCGGAGACCTGGGTAGGACATCATCATCATCATATCAGCCGAAAGACGTCCACTGCTGGATATAGCCCTCCCCGAAGCGTCGCCACAACGATCGGTCCTGTGCGTCACGCATCCATCGGATTCGGTTTTACATGGTTTTAATTTCAACTCGATACCTCCACGCGTTCCCGAGATATAAAGTCTTGACAGACCGACAGACAGACAAAAAAGTGATCCTATAAAGGTACCGCTTTTTCCTTTTGAGATAAGGAACCCTGAAAATGAAGTCTATCTCTAATCCCCTCTTTGAGGCGTGGCTGGAAAGACCTCACGGCGTCCTTACCTTCCGCATGACACAGGTCACCGGAAATGGCAAGTTCGGGAGGTTCCTGTTCCGAATCAAAGCAGAAGTGACGCCTGGGTGTCGCCACTGTGCGGAACACCCGGAGGACACGGTGGAGCACACAATCGCTGTGTGCCCTGCTTGGGCGGAGCATCGCCGTGCCCTCGTGGGGGTGATCGCGCCGGGCCTTGGTCGAGGCCATGGTCCGGAGCGAGGAGGAGTGGCAAGCGGTCGCCGACTTCTGCGAAGCAAAATGCTCGCAAAGGAGGAGGCTCACCGCATCAGGCAACGGCGCTCTCGCCGCCGCCGCCGGGATTCCGATCCCGATTTCCAGCCACCGTAGGCGCGGGCTTGCGGACAGTGAACAATGGGTAGCACGCTGTCCGGCCGTCCGGTAACCGTCCGGACCAAGCCCAAGTCGTCGACGGCGCGCACTGTTCCCGCGCGCCTCAAGGAGTTGTCAGCAACGGCAGGGGCCCAGCCGGGTCGAAGCCTACTGGGGCCAGGGTTATCCGAAAGGGCGCTAGAGCCCCGGTATGAAGGCTTGAAGGAACGGGATGGGTTTTTTAGTCAGCAAGAGTCTGACACTATCTCCCGCTCCGCCCAAGAGCGGGGGTTATCATAAGATGATTTTTCCCAACGAAAAAAAAAAAAGTCTATCTCTAAAAAACCCGATTTCATAACAGCAACAAAAGATTGTTTGCATAAACACGTTTTTAGCATGCACAAAACATCATATACAGTTACCTAATCTGTCAAATTCCACATACCTATAGCGACCTAAGCTTTGTCACAGTACAAGCTAGGAGCTATGCTATTATAAGAGCTATATTTCACCGAGACACCATGGCGGCGCGACTAGTCGGCGCTATCAACAAAACGTATACAGCTCTATAGAAAGTTACTCATCTGGTGTCCGTTTGGTTGCGCAACCAATTTGGTGGCGCGACCAGTAGCCAAAGAAAAATCAAACAAGCCAAATATCGTTGAAGTTTTATAGTCGTTCGATCGAAGTCCTATCCAAAAGCGGTATTCACGATCTATCGACTTATTTTCAGTTACATTAATAAGTATTCTAACAGGATAATGTAATACAGTTTTTTTTTAAATCGACGAATTTCAAACGACTTTAAAATCGGTGTCGTTCAAACTCGATTGATGGATGTGAATACGGAAATGGTCGAAACGACTAAATCGCTACGATATCGTTACGGTTTTCATTACGTGAATCGAGCTACAGCTCGGACGTATAGCGACTCTGCTCTCTGTAGGGTGTCCAGTTTGGTAGCTTACGGCTATATTATTTCACCGGGACACCCATGGCGGCAAAACTGGCCATCATGATGTACCGGTGAAATATAGTCTTAACCTTTCAATGGTGGAGATTACAGACACAATAGAAAGACAATAGGTGCGCGAACGCCGGCGTTCGCTTGGGGTTTAATATACACGTTATGCTTTCTGAGGCACACAGGAATCTCGGTACGTTAATGATAATGATTTAACTGAATGATATGTTAAAGCCAAGGGATAGGATAAGGTTTTAGTTGTAAACAAGCGTCAGGCAACTACCACGAAGCTGTTTGGCATTTTTGGTGTACTGAACCCATATGCTGCCTATATGCTGAGTTAGGCGCCCTTTTGGCCTTGCACAGATTTTAAAGTTTTCTTTTTTTTATTATTATCGAATTCTACTGTATGTGTGAGGTAGGAATAAAAGTTTTTTCTTTCTTTCTATATCCGGCGCAACTGTGAAACACAATTTTAGTGTTTTTATTTAAGGTTCCGTACCGAAAGGGTAAAACGGGACCCTATTACTGAGACTCCGCTGTCCGTCCGTCTGCCAGTGCGTCTGTCACCAGGCTGTATCTCATGAAACGTGATAGCTAAACAGTTGCAATTTACACAGATGATGAATTTCTGTTGCCGCTATAACACCAAATAAAAAAATAAACAATAAAATAAATATTTAACGCAACAAACGTGATATATTTTTTGCTACGGACGATACGGTACCCTTCGTGCGCTAGTCCGACTCGCACTTGGCCGGTTTTTTTAATTTTGAGTTTCTACATATCTTGTATTGTATCTAAGACCTACTTATTTCTACACTGTGTCTAGCTGTGTATCAAATAAATGTGTTCTTTGTTTCTGTATTTTTTTATTTTTTACTTTCTTTCTTTCTTCTTCTACAGAAAACAAAGCTCTACAGCTGTGAAAAAAGCTAAATTTATAGTAAATGAACACTATTTAAGTTAGTAGTAATCGACATAAAAACATGAAAAACAATATTTTATTTAAACAGAACAGCCGAAACCAATTACACCATTTAAACATAGACAGTTACAGACAGTATTAAAAAAAGACAAAACTTTTTTTTTTTTTGTAGGATATGATTTTTGTTCTCTGAAAGTACTGATCCGATCCGATCGCTAAAATTTTTTTAGAGATAGAAAGCTGCTTTATTCCTGAGTGACATAAGCTATATTTTATGTACTTAGCGGGTGAAGCCGCGGGCAAAAGTTAGTAAAATATAAAACAATAATAAAAATTATATTATTAAATATAAAAATTTATAGACTAACAATAAATTATAGCATGAAAGTAATAAAAAATGGTCGTTATAGCCAGTGGCTTAATAGCCGATGGCCTTGACCAACACCAGCTGAAGTGGTGACGTTAGGCACGTATTCTTAGGAGATATTCTCGATGAAGCTTTTAATGCTACGTATATTTCGTCATCACGACAAAAATGTGTCGGGTATTTAGTCGAAAATTTGTGGGTAGCCCGTCAAATTCAAAACTCAAACTCAAAATTATTTATTTCTACATGGGCACTTATAAATTATAATACGTCAGAAGCTAGTGCACGGTTCCATCCGGTCAATGTTCTCACATTCACATTATAAAGAACTGTAGAAAAATAAACCTATCAATAAATGACTAAATTTTCTTATATTTGCCCCCTTTTGTAATTTTTTTTATTTGACCTATGTCTTTAAGTCAAGAGTGAATAAGCTACTTCTAGGCAAGTGTGCTCTATCGTCGGCCACATCATCGCTTACCATCAGGTGAAATAGGTAGTGGTCGGATATCTATGGTAGTGGTCAAACGCGAGCCTATCAATAATAAGATTAACTGGTAGAAATGTCTAAGGCATTAAGTCCGCCTCTGTACTTTTGTGTTCATAAGCACTTAATATTTTTTTTTTCGTTTTTAATTTTGCAGGACAGTGTCAAATTGTATGTTGAATAAAATATAATTGGCGACCGCAACACGTATTTATTTCCAGAATCATTAAAATCAGCAGAATTTACCCGCCCTAATTACAGGCGTCTTCTATTGTAATACCTAACGAATAAAATTATCAAAAAAAAACCATAAACAATTTTACTGTGGTAATCAAAACTACTAAAGTTGCTTTAATTAATTCCTACGAGTTTTCACTTTTCACGGATTATAAAAAAGGAAAAGTTTTTATATTCGACTGAATACTATTATTTTTAGCTATTGCATAGCTTCTATCGCGGGCCTTGAGCGTGGAGACCGAATCCAGAAATTCCGTAACGAAAATAACCTAACACCCCCCACTCATTTGTTTTGAGCGTGGTGACCGATAAGAAAACAAATGAGTGATGCTATGCAATAGCTTTACCGCGGCAGTCCCCGAGTGCCACACGTCTTTTTTTAGTATCTTGTTCAGCGACATCTTCATTAAATGTTAACTGATTTTGGTGATTCTGGAAGAGTATCGCCCCCAGGCAGGTAATCACATAGTACCGATAAGGGCTATAATTCACCGAGACACCATGGCGGCGCGACCAGTCGCCGCTACCAACAAATTGTATGCAGCTCTATAGAGAGTTACTCACCCGGCGTCCGTTTGGTTGCGCAACCAATTTGGTGGTGCGACCAGCTTGGACATGTGGCGACTCTATTGTCTGTCTGGAGTCTATAGATACCGGCACGGATCTTGAGCGCTGGCTTCAATTTGCGCAGAAGTCAAATATTCGGTCTATGTAGTGGTACGAAATGAGACACGAGGGCGGGGAGTGTCAGTGATTGGCTCGCCGCGCCATCGCGTCATAGACGTCACTCGTGATTCGTTCCTGCACGTGCTGCATGTATCTAACAACGACGACGATTGGCTCGCCAGTGTATGGAATGCGCAAAGCGATCCCCACTCTGACGCCGAGCGCTCAAGATTCGTGCAGGAACCTATAGTTTGGTAGCTTAACGCCATGGTGTCATGGTGAAATATAGCCTTAACTAAGTTAACTTACCAAGCAATTTGGATTCGTCTTTCGACTTCCTAGTCCTGACTATTTTTAAAGGATACAATCTGGCCTAAGCATGTATACTCATCGTCATATTGCAACTTGCCCGTCTACCTCGACCCTACGATTCGAGCCGATTTAATTAACATAATAATTAAACTCAACTAACCTATTATGGACTATAGTCTGATTTTTAGGGTTCCATAACCAAATGGTAAAAACGGAACCCTTATGGTTTCGTCATGTCTGTCTGTCTGTCCGTCCGTATGTCACAGCTACTTTTTTCCAAAACTATAAGAACTGTACTGTTTAATTGGTAATTAGATGTATTCTGTGAAACGAATTAAGATTTTCACACAAAAAAAAAAAAAAACAAACAGAAAATTTTGGGGGTTCCCCATACTTAGAACTGAAAATCAATTTTTTTTTTTTCTTCAATCCCATACGTGTAGGTGCCTGGTTTTTCTTTTAAATCCAAAGATTATCTATAAAAAAATGCTTGTTTGCCATTCGAATATCGTCAATTAGAGACACAATAGAAAGACAATGACAGCGCGAACACATCGTTCGCTTAGGGTTTAACAAATTAACGATAACACAACCCATCGTTACACCCTATTAATTTTAAGTTCCTACTGTATTTTTTATGGTGTACTATTAAGATTATATCTATCATCTATATATCTATTGAAATTATTAATGACAGCTATAAATCATATCTTCGCTTGCTTTATGATTACAGGTTTACGTCGAGTCTCCATTACTAACGGTAAGCGCGATTTTGTTCTGAGTTAACAAAAAGGAATTTTTATGTTTAATATAAATTTCACTTGTAACAAGATAATAACGTGTTTTTCGTACATGTAGCACAACTTGTACCAGTTTCATTCTTTTTTAAGTAAATTTGATTTTAATAGGCTTTTTATTCAGTTTATTTTTAGACTGAAAATGTAAGGCAAACATATATGTTTGATTGTCACTAGGTTAGGAAATTTGATTTTAATAGACTTTCGAATAGATCTTTAAACTATTTCTGTTTTCACAATTAAAATTTCTTCACTACTCTAGGTATCTTTAAAATATATAAAAGTTAATAGGCTAAAAAAGCGTTAATACATTATTTTTTTTAATTTGGTTTATTTATTTAAACTTCATGTACAGTAGTGGTACATAGGCGGACTTAATGCAACAAGGCATTCTACCAGTCAACCTTTGGGTTAAAAAAGACAACACTGTGGTAGGTTTGCACAATAAACAATTATCAGATACTTAATCCAAATGGAAAAATATAAGTTATTTATAATAAAAAAATACTTATATATACTAAAATAATAAACTGTTTGTGTGTGTGTTTTGTTTATTTAGGGAGCAACTCCAGAATAACAAAATGTGTGCACTAATTTTGTGTTTTGGATTTTTTTTTACTTTTTTAAATTACTACAAATACTCATCATCATCTAACCGAGCCTTTTTCATAATCATGACCATTTTTTTTTTTGTAAAACATTGGTATTACAGACGGTGGTATAAATTAATAGTGCGTTATGTTTTGCCAAATATTGGCATACAAACTTTGTGTAAACAGCATGCATTAACAAATATTTAAAATTATAATATAAAGCCAAACAATGAAATAGAATTTAAAAAAGTAAAAAAAATCGAAACAGTTTATCAAAACAAAATAATTGTAACTTCGTGATCGACTTCCAGACCTTCCAGTCCAACGAGATGTAGCCGAACACCAGTATATGTTTATATAGAGCGTCTGTCTATCTGACCTGCGGGGTTACCATGACGTTCAAAGTAAGATTGTTTTAATCTTGTTTCTGTGAGGGTAAGAGATGGCGCTAGACAACCTGTATAGCTCTGTCTCTTACCCATACCGAAACAAGATTAACCCTTTTTGTATCCGGAACGTGGATCCACGCGAGACACAAAAACTTTTAAATTCTGTCTCTAATTACGGCATACGAAAGGTTAAAACAATCTTACTTTAAACATCATGGTCTATTACAACGAAGTTTTCTAGGTTATAAAGTTTTTATGAAAATATTACGCGGGCCAAGCCGCGGGCAAAGTACTAGTACCAACATACATGACGTCCCTACTACGTGTTTTAAGTTACCACGAACTCATCATGGCATTACGTTTCGAGAGCAACTTTCCCTTTCGGTAGGCCTGTCTCGGGCGTTTTTATCAGAGTAATTACTTCCCAGTCAGTCCGTAAGTCATTAATTCATCATTCGATTAAAATTACAAGCCAAAACTAAAGTTACAAATATGTCAATGTCAAAAACATGGAACATTTTAGTCATAGAAATTTAATTGGTATCCATTGTGTCAAATACCTTAATTGTTATTATAATTGTTCTGTATGTATGTTTGTCACTTAACTCTTTCTAAACGGCTTGACCGAGTTTGGATGAAACTATGTGTTAAGTTTAAAAAATGAGTTTTAAATAACACCTACTTAAAAAAAATTGTAAGGGAAATTACATACCTACTGTACATGACGAGCAATGGTGTTTTACAAGGTTTAGTATACGGTTCACACAACAGCTATAAATGATAACCAGGAAAAAAACACACTCAGTCAAAACATATGGTTAATAAATAAAAACAACAAATCTAAAAGTGGAAATATCAAATTGAAAATGTAAAACCTTTCTGTTCAAAATTCTAGATATTAAAACACCGTTACAAATCATGTTAGTCATTTCAAAACCTGACCTATTCTTTTAAACTTCGTTACTATAGACCACAGAAAAAAAAACCCAAACACATTTGTCACAGTGTAGTAAAAGAAACCGATATGCCAGTATTACAAAAAAAGAATACCTACTCTATGGCTATGGCTTCTATGAACGTAAAGTAACGGTGTCGAGATGTAGGTACAGAACAGATGGAGGTTAGATTAATGTGCCGACGATTAGAATAATAATATTAAGGCGTATAGATCCTTAAACATCTGCCCGGAGTTAAATGCACATTTACTCGTACTGCCACTTGGGCCCATATAGAGACCTGCTGACCTTTAATACCGTATTCTTTGCGAAATATTGATTGATTTACATATGCTATGCACCATCGCGGTCACTTCAGCCTGACCACTTAAAAAAAAAAGCTGCTCTGAATCCTGCGGCGCGGCGCCAAACCAAATCCCTTGCAGTTTTCGTTTCGAGTGCATGCAAAAATGAACTTAGCGGGGGTCAGGCGGAAATGTCTTTGATGATTCAATACATTCTGAAGAACACTTGAGTAGCTATTTTTATGTGTAAACTTATTTCTAAAGATGAATGCCGTTTGAAAGAAATAGAGAAAACAAGCGAATCAATATCATGTCGTTAAACATTTTTTTTTGGCAATAGTATAACCTTCTTCTATCTCCTTTCTCTCAGTCCATCCAAAGTTGTCTGTAAGAGATCGCCCTGTGCGATAAGACCGCCCATTGTGCACTTATTCTTTTAAATGTTTGTCCTGTATTTTTGTTTATTTGATGTACAATAAAGATTATAATAGTATGTCATACGAAAAAATCTTAGGTCAATGTTGTACATGAATCTATAATGTTTTTTTTCAAACCCCTTGACCTAGCCGTGACTGAGGAGTAGGCTTTAGAAAGTCACCGTTTTATCGCACTGGTCGGGAGCTAAGGCCTTAATGTGCCGACAACTATGAATAATATACTACTAACGTACAGAAAACTTAACTTGTATTTTTGGTTACTGAACTAATGTGTTATAGGTGTGCTGCAATTTGAGGTCGAAGTTTTTTAGGCTGTGGTTTCATAATTGATTGCATTTTTTAGGTGTGAAAGCGTCTTAATTTTTTTTTTAAGTGAAGATTGATTACCTTGATAAAGATAGATGTTCAAAACGTTTTTTACGCTTTTAATATAATTATAGTATTTTAAAACTTTCACAGAACGCCATTTAGTGCCAAACTAAGCAGAGCTTTTGCTATAAGAACTAGACAACTAAGGGTGAGTTGCACCTTTTAACTATAACGATAACCAAACCTTAACCAGCCGTGAAACGGCCGCCTATTGGTCAATTCGACGATTTGACAACTGTTAACAGCTTTATTATCGTTATAGTTAAATGGTGCAACTCACCCTTCGACATTATTTCTAAATAACATGTAAGATATAGATAAATTACACTTAAACACAAAACAAATGCAAACATTTGTCTTGGGTGGGAACCGAACAAACGACCTTTGGTATAGCAGTCAGGGCCACTAACCAATAGACCAACAGGTCAGTTGAAACATTAATGTGTATTTATTTATTCAGCGATTGCCAGCGACTTCGCTTGCGTGATAGTAGAAAATTATCCCAAGAGAACATACTCACGGGTTAAAAAGTATCAGACGTGCTATTCTAGGACATGGTCTACCCATGTACCAAGTTTCATCGAAATCCGTACAGCCGTTCGAGAGTGAAGAAGTAACAAACATACATACACTCACAAACTCGCGTTTTAAATAATATTAAAGTTTAACGTAGATACTCGTACCTAATTAATTACAATGGTTAAACAACCAATTACAGTAATTAAAACATTAATAATTACATACAATATGTACAAAATTATTCTCACAATACTCCTGACAAGCCATTAGAAGCATTTTCTTTAATCTGCAAACAAATCGTTTTTAGGGTTCCATACCTCAAAAGGAAAAAACGGAACCCTTAGGGCCCTCACTTTGTTGTCCGTCCGTCTGTCTATCAAGACCCTTTTTCTCAAGAACGCGGGGAGGTATCGAGTTGAAATTAAAGCCAGGTGTAAGGACTCTTGAAACTGTAAAAAATCAAAGTTAACGAGAAAAAAAGATACTTTGGTTTATGTTGCAAAAAACTCTCGAGGAAATCAAAATTCATAGGGTACTTTCCGTTGATCCAGAATCCCTAAATTTGGCATAAAGCAAGGTCTTATAGCACAAGTATAGGAATAAATCTGATAACTGTATATTTGTTGTTACGTCATATTTTTTTTTGCGATTCGGAAAAATCTTCCGAGACTTCATTCCGAAATTGAACTATTTACATAGGTAAGTTTGTACAGAACCCTCAGGGCGCAAGTCCGACTCGCACTTGCCCAGTTTTATGGATTAGAATCCAAGAGAACACAGCAAGTAAACACGTGTAAATTTTTAGTTCATTATGTAATTAATTAATTATGTTAAATTAACGGATCGAGTTCGCAACACTATACTGCGCTCCAAAACCAAAATATTTGATGTGGCTCAAAGGGCTGCCCAACTGAAAGGGGACTTTTTTTTTAAGGTGGGAAAAAATACTCCAATGTCTTCCCCCGCTCTTAACTGAAAGGGGACTGGCGGACACTCTAGGAAATCGAAATTGATAGGGTACTTCCCGTTGACCAAGAATCCTGAAATATGGCATAAAGCAAGGTCTTATTATAGCACAAGTACAAGAATAAATCTGAAAACTGTAAATTTGTTGTTACGTCACATTTTTTTTTATTATGCGATTTGGAAAATCTTCCGAGGCCAAAGTAGTGCAAAGTTGGTGCCCTGAAACAGTCCGACGAGATTGCGGCAGACCACGAAGGTGATGGCGTGATGAACTAGACAGATTCCACCAGAACTGGCAAGAAGAAGCTCGGGGTGTGCGAAAGATGGAAGGAGGAGGGAGGCCTTTGCCCAGGAGTGGGTTTTTTTAGGTGGAAAATCGCCCAATGACATCTCTCGCCCTTGGGAGAAATCAGAATCAGAATCGATTATTTCAAATAGACCATTACACGCACTTTTGAATCGTCAAAATGTCGGTCAGTCAAAAAAGTGAAGCTAAATTGCACATTCCAAAGCGTGGAGAAGAACGTGCAAGAAACTCCATGGACGCTCGAGTGGCGGGAGGGTGTACTAGAGGTTTTACTGACTAAAACCCACTCTAAGTTCCCTCGTGGTCTTTCATACCGGGGCCGAGTTTGCTTTCAGAAACAAACCCTTGGCTCCAGTAAGCTTCGACCCTGCTGGGCCCCTACGGATGGCTGACATCTCCTGAGGCGCTTGTAACGATACGCACCGTCGACGACTTGGGCTTAATCTGAACGGTTACCGGCGGCGTTCTAACCATTGTTCGCAGTCCGCAAGTCCGCCACTAAGGAGTGAGATAGAACACGCTAACAAAAAAATGCAATTATTAAGTTACAAATATCTTCATCACTCAGTTATCTGTCAAACGATTGACCCTCAGATTGTACTTATGGCAGAAACTGCTGTCATCAACTGTACATCTAATGTCTATGTATTTAAGGCCAAGGGAGAGTATGATGAGAACTTAATGTTGGTTAAATGTAATCTTTTTATGCTTTCGTAATACTTGCTAAGTATCTCTCCATCGTCTGCACGTTACCAAACTGACTGTTGGAAAAGTATTGTGACACTTGACAGATGTAGAGTCGCCAGACAATCACGCAGCCGCGAGACACACATTGTTAGTTTCATTTTTAGGGTTCCGTAGCCAAATGGCAAAAAACGGAACCCTTATAGATTCGTCATGTCTGTCTGTCTGTCTGTCTGTCTGTCCGTCCGTATGTCACAGCCACTTTTTTCCGAAACTATAAGAGGTATACTGTTGAAACTTTGTAAGTAGATGTATTCTGTGAACCGCATTAAGATTTTCACACAAAAATAGAAAAAAAGCAATAAATTTTGGGGGTCCCCATACATAGAACTGAAACTCAAAATTTTTTTTTTCATCAAACCCATGCTTGTGGGGTATCTATGGATAGGTCTTCAAAAATGATACTGAGGTTTCTAATATCATTTCTTTCTAAACTGAATAGTTTGCGTGAGAGACACTTCCAAAGTGGTAAAATGTGTGTCCCCCCCCCTCTAACTTCTAAGATAAGAGAATGATAAAACTAAAAAAAATATATGATGTACATTACTATAAAAACTACCAACGAAAATTGGTTTGAACGAAATCCAGTAAGTAGTTTTTTTTTAATGCGTCATAAACCGAAAAAATACACTATTATTAAAACATCGATCAAAGTTACAACACATTACAAGAACTTTTATATTATGTTACTTGCTGCTACGGAACCCTTCATGGGCGAGTCCGACTCGCACTTGGCCGGTTTTTATTTTAGGCTCAAAACTGAAAATATATTGTTTTAAGTCATAATTAGTTTAAAAAAACTATTTTCTTTCTATACATAATAAACTTAAATTCAAATATTTAAATATGCTTAACCTAACTATACACACTAAGGGCTACTTCCTACTAAAATATGGCGTCATAAAACTCCTCCGCATTGCTGTCGACTGGAAGTGTGCCCAAGAGGCTGGCGGCATTGCCACGTTGAATGGCAATGCTTAATCTCTGACCGAGATAAAAACCAGGCTAGGCTTTTAGGCTCCCGTTTTTACCCTTAAGCTTTGGGTAAAAGTATGTATTTTAGTGTTAAGTATAGTATCTACTTTGTTTTTTTTTTCATCACCAATAATAATTGTTTAGCTTGTTTTGTAATGCACCATGTGCAACCCCATTTTATGTCCAATCAATCTCTTTCCATACCAGGTTGCCTGGAAGAGATCGCGGGATGCGATAAGGCCGCCAATTGTATGTTCTTAACCTCTCAAGGACCGCCATTATTTACGTCAACCAATATTAATAATCAGTAAAATATTATCTGCCGTCGAGAACATTCGTTCAGAAACGATTTTAAGACTTATCTTTACTACAAATACAGTTTTAAATCGGCGGGTTTGGTGGCACAAATTTGTGCCAGCGGGGCTCAAAGATCATTTATCATTTATTATCTTGGTGTGCAATAAAGGACCCTATTACTACGACTTCGCTGTTTGTCGCCAGGCTGTATCTCAAGAACCGCAACAGCTAGACAGTTGAAATTTTCACAAATTATGTATTTCTGTTGCTGCCATAACAACAAATACTTACTAAAACAAAATAAAATAAATATTAAGGGCCAAGCGCCCGAAAAGTACCATAAAACAGTGATTTTCTGAGGCCTACTCCTCCGTAACGGCTAGGTCAATTGGTTAGAAAAAAATATATGTTTATCATAGATTCATGAACAATAATATCAACATTTGATTTTTTCGTGCAATTAATACTTTTGTCAAAAAAAAAATATTTAGCAACTTCGCAACTTTTCGCAACTTTTCCCTACTCCTTCGAAACGACTTGGACCTTTACAAACATTTTTACACACAAATAATTGGTGGTTAAATAGTCTTCAAAGTGAACATTGCATATGTAAATCAATCAATATCTCGCAGAGAAAATGGATTTAAAGCGCTTTCCGGGCGCTGCTGGCCGCAAATAAATGCACAGATTTGCGTACTGCCGCGTAAGCCGCACCAGACCGCGGCCAGATGGTTCATGGGACTATACGCCTTAAAGGGGAGCTCCAATACAACAAGCTAGCGCGTTAATTTTGCGGTTACAACAAGCGCGATTTTTTCGTCGTTTTTTTTTACGGACGGTACGTAATCATGCGTGCGCGAGCCCGACTCGCACTTGCCCAGTTTTTTGTATTTGTTGTTGAAGTGGAAACAGGAATACATCACCTGTGAAAATTTCAAATGTCTAGCTGTCACGGTTCATGAGATGCAGCCTGGTGACAAACGGACAGACAGACAGATAGACAGCGGAGTCTTAGTAATAGCGCTGCGTTATTTATCTTTTTAAATATCGCAGCTTATGCTGAGTTAGGGTCAACTCACACCAAAAGAGCGTCGAAGCGGAGCACAGTTTCAGTGTCATATGAATTTTAACTTTATTTTTATTTCTATATATATATGTGCGACTCGTTCGTGTTTCTCATGCGATAATAAGTAGGTATATCGCATGAGAAACACGAACGAGTCGCACGGATGCCCGCGGCGCCGCGGGAATTCCGGCGAATTCTATAAACGGTAAACGGGTCGCTGCGCTTCGCTGCCCTTCGCCGCTCTTTCGGTGTGAGATGACCCTTAGGCGCCTTTCTGGCCTTGCACAGATTTTTAAGTTATCTTTTTTTTTCCATATTGAATGCTACGGTACCTATGTGTGAGGTACGAATAAACATTTATTCTTTCTTTCTTTCTTTCTTTCCTTCTTTCTTTCTTTTAATAGGGTCCAGTTTTACCGTTTGGGTGCGAAACCCTAAAAACGTAGGTACAATGCGATAATTTGCCGACTATTACTTAAAGTATACCTTAAAATATGGTAATATTAGTTAAATTTAGATTATCTAAGGAAAACACATTATTGTATCGACTCAGTAATTACAGGAAACATTTTTCTTTACCTTCACATGTAGGTATTTTAATTAATCCAAATTTATTTTAACACGAAGCTACGTGATGCCATTTTAAAACTATTTCAGTTATAAGGAAAACAAAATTGATAACAAACCAGCTAACTATTACCTTATACCCAATAAACACTTTTTGCACGGCAGATTTTTTTTTTAAACAGGTGGCCATTTTTTCGCACAATCATTTTGGATGAAACATAAAGAACTTCGGAAGTAATAGTGGTGATACCTTTTTTAGTTGGGTACATCATCCAATGACATCCCCTGCTCTTGGGTGGAGAGGGAGATAATGTCAGACTTTTACTGTCTAAAAACCCGGGCCGAATCTTTCTTTCAGAAACAGATTCTTGCCCCAGTAGGTTTCGGGCCCTGCTGGCCCCCTCCGCTTTGCTGACAACTCTTTCAGGCGCGCATGGAACAATACGCGGCGTTAACGTCTTCGGCTCTGTCCGGACGATTACCGGACGGTCGGACGGCGAGCTAGTGGTGATACCTAAGGCCACGGACGTATAGCTTCATAGACGAGTATTCTCTATGAGCAGGCCTTTGAAGCAACGCATCCATGGACGGTAGGTCTTAATGAACGCTCGAGGCAATATAAAAAGTCCTGTTCGACTAGCTAATATATTTAGCACTACGTACAGTTGCCACAAAGGATCTTGAGCGCTCGGCGTCAGAGTGGGGATCGCTGTGCGCATTCCATACAAGCGAAATGAACGAATCACGAGTGACGTCTATGACGCGATGCGCGGCGAGCCAATCTCTGACGCTCCCCGCCCCCGCGTCTCACATCGCACCACCTAAAGAGTCCCGATTTTTGACTTCTGCGCAACTTGAAGCCAGCGCTCAAGATCCTTTGTGGCAACTGTAAGTACATTCCGCACGTTCATTGTGCGTACAGATAAGGAATGGAATTCCCTGCCGGAGTCTGTGTTTCCTGTTAACTACAACCTGGGGATCTCTAAGTCAAGAGTGAATAGGTTACTTCTAGGTAAGCGCGCTCTATCGTCGATCACATTCTCAGGTGATACAGCGGTCAAGCAATAAAAAACCTGGGCAAGTGCGAGTCGGACTCACGCTCACTGTGGGTTCCGTGAACAAATGGCCGTATCTTTTTTCTTAGGTAACTTAGACGTCTGATTTATCCACAGTATGATGGCATAATTTCAATTCAAATTTTCATGCTGTAAAATAAGGCGGAACATGAAGAACCTTGTACTTGTTGTATTTTAAGATCTGTACCAAAATGTTTCAGGCAAATAAATTAATTATTATTATTATTATTATAAGGGAGATTCCTCCGACCAGACGGATGTCATGTCTGGTGGGCAAATGCCCTATAGATGATATTCGGAACTTTTGATTGCGCGATTCAGGATTAGTTCTTATGTGACGCCATAGATGTCGCTAAAGTACCTTGGCTTTTGAATTAGTGTTTCTCTGTGTGGCCTTAGCACTAATTAGCAACAGTGTCGTCTTTGAGACGCGTCAAAAGCACTGCGGAAATCACAGAGATATCATAAATAAACAAGTATCTGAGTATCGAGTACTTCTGTTATTTTCGCAAAGCTTAGATAAATACAATTATTTAACGTTTATGGCATTTCCAATTTGTCGTTACGACAGATCGTCGTGGCTTATTTATTTAAATGGAGGTGTTCACATACACATATAATTTGTAGGTCGTGGGTTAAAACCCAGCCAGGCGCTTTGTGTAATTTATTTCATCACCACTACTCTCAAAACTGTGAAGGAAAACATCGTGAGAAAACCAACACGTCCTAGAACCAAAAATTCGAAGACCTGTGATATTCACCAACCTGCACTAGGCCCGGGTGGTGGATTACGGCTCATTCCCTCTCCTAGAGGCCTTAATGTTCCCATTGCTGGGACAGCAATGGGAACATTAAAAAGGCTGATGATGATGATGTTGATCACAAATAGGACGACACGATTAACTTTTTTTTGCGGTAATAACAGTAGCTTGATTCACGTAAAATCAAACTAGTCCTATACAAAAACGGTATTCACGATCTATCGACTTATTTCCAGTTACATTAATAAGTATTCTACCAGGATAATGTAATACAGATGTTTTTTTTTAAATCGACGAATTTCAAACGACTATAAAAACGATGTCGTTCAAACTAGATTGATAGATGTGAATACGGAAATTGTCTAAGCGACTAAATCGCTACGATATCGTTACGGTTTTCATTACGTGAATCGGGCTACAGATTGTCATGATAGTGAGAACGGCTAGCACGACAGTCGTAAAACGATAAAAAATTGGGAAGACTAATGCATAACGATAAATCATGCGTCGTTGTTGCGACTACAGCCGGGTTTAAATTATTGTGTTGTGTCGTGTCGTGGCGCTGGATGCACCAATCAAACGACTCTGTTTAAGATTACGTCATATCATTATGAGTTTTGTAGCCAATCAAGTACGTCAAAAGATGCCACGACACAACACAACACAATAATGTAAACCTGGCTTACATTTTGTAACCACGACAAAACAGTCGATATAATGGGAACAGCTAGAGACGGTAATCGTCCAACGATAAAAAAACCGTTACGACATAGTAGGAACACAGTCTAACGTTTATCTGAAGGTATAAATCTCCAGATATACGTTGTAAGTGGTCAAGTAAACTAGATTACTTACGACGAATAAATAGTATCTTACATTGCATCGTACATGGGTTAATTTATTTTTCTTCTTAGGTTGGAAAATCATCCAATGACATTCCCCGCTCTTGGGCGAAGCGGGAGATAGTGACAGACTTTTCCTGACTAAAAACCCACTCCTGTTCTTTCGTTGCCTTTCGTACCGGGGCCGAATCCTCCTTTCAGAAACAGATCCTTGTAGGCTTTGACCCTACTGGGCGCCTACGGTTGGATGACAACTCCTTGAAGCGCGCGTGAAACGATATGAGCCGTCGACGTCTTAGCATTGTATCATACATGGGTAGACCATGTACTAAATCTACTTTGATCTAAGTCCGTTCAGCCTTTCAAGCGTAATGAAATAACAAACATACAACACACACACACTCATAAACTTTCGCCTTTATAATAATAATGTGACATCTTCAGGCGTCGTAAGCGATCAAGCAAATATCTCAGCCCAATATCCGAAGACATGGACTTGCGGACGACGTGCAATGAGTTGCTCGCCGTCCGGACTAAGCCCGAGTCACGGTAATAATATCTATATTATTACCGTGCCTGAGTCGTCGACGTCCATGCGCGCCTCATAGAGACATCAATAAAACCGTAGAGGCATAGAGGCCCAGCAAGGCCGAGGCCTACTGGGATTGAAGGAACAACAAGGTTTTAGTCAGTAAAAGTCTAACAAGCCCTTTCGCTCCATCCTAGAACGAGAGAAGTCATTAGATGATTTCCGGCCTCAAAAATAGTCAATATAATTGAAACACGTGATTTATATTTTTTTGGCAATAACACTATGATCATATCAGTTCATGGTGGGTTAATTATAACCAATTAACTTAACTATTTTGGTTCCAACAATAGATTAATTATTTTTTTATGTAATGTATAAAATTACAGTCACGTTATTTAACACATGCTTTAGATAGATAAGTCTGAAGTCATGTGTTTCGTTTTGATCCGGCGAGGCAACTCGAGCTGTTACAAGGCCGACCCCGTTTGTCTTTTTAAAAAAACCGGCCAAGTGCGAGTCGGACTCGCCCATGAAGGGTTCCGTAGCAGCAAGTAACATAATATAAAAGTTCTTGTAATGTGTTATTTATAACTTTGATCGATGTTTTAATAATAGTGTATTTTTTTTCGATTTATGACGCATTAAAAAAAAACTACTGACTAGATTTCGTTCAAACCAATTTTCGTTGGTAGTTTTTATAGTAATGTACATCATATATTTTTTTTAGGTTTAACATTCTCTTATCTTAGAAGTTAGAGGGGGGGGGACATACATTTTACCACTTTGGAAGTGTCTCTCGCGCAAACTATTCAGTTTAGAAAAAAATGATATTAGAAACCTCAGTATCATTTTTGAAGACCTATCCATAGATACCCCACACGCATGGGTTTGATGAAAAAAAATTTTTGAGTTTCTGTTCTATGTATGGGGGCCCCCAAAATTTATTGCTTTTTTTCTATTTTTGTGTGAAAATCTTAATGCGGTTCACAGAATACATCTACTTACAAAGTTTCAACAGTATAGCTTTTATAGTTTCGGAAAAAAGTAGCTGTGACATACGGACGGACAGACAGACAGACAGACAGACATGACGAATCTATAAGGGTTCCGTTTTTTGCCATTTGGCTACGGAACCCTAAAAAAGGCAATATTTCTACTAAAACCACTTTAATCACCACAGACACAGATACATGAATTTAACACTTAAATTTGGCAATGTCTCTCTTAAGTGCTCCCTAAATTTGGGCACAATAGGTTACGCGACGGCGTCCAGAATCTAACTAACTTAAAAATGCATATAAAATCCATGCACTAGGTAAAAGTGCAACATCAGCATGTATATAATGGAAAAATACACTGATTCATAGTAAAAGCTGATTAAGGCTTTATTGCCTTGTAATAAGGGTTATAACAGAGCCAGTCCGAAAAGCTAGTAGCATTGCTTTCTTTGTTCGATATATCTCACGAATATACTGACAAGATCCAATGTACTTACACTAAATAGATAGGTACAGAAGACAATCTACACACTGTGCTACACAAAGCGCGCTCGAGCAACGCACACAGACACCGCTCACGGACACGATATATCGGAGCGCCACGGCCCGCTCGTTGAACAGTTCCGGCTCAAACGCTCATTACTGTGCGTCCACCGAGCGTACCTAGGTATAAAAAGTGAAGTACATACATGTGACTGTCTTCTGTACCTATCTATTTTGTGGTACTTACCTCAACTATTTTGATAGAAATTGCAATCAATTGCCTCGTCCATTCTGCGGGCCCTTCCGTCGCGTCGGTTCTATTACACTTGGAATAGCACTGCATAGCATAGTCGGCCTTATAATGTTCCCACTGTTGGGACTCAGGCCTCCTCTCTAGGAGAGGGAATGGGCCGTAATATACCACGCGGGCGCAGTGCGGGTTGGTGGATGTCACATGTCATCGAATTTTTGGTTTTAGAACATGCCGGTTTCCTTACGATGTTTTCCTTCACCGTTTTGAAAGCAGTGGTGATGACATAAATTACACAAAGTAATGCGCCTGGCTCAGTTTGAACACTTTGAACCTGCCACCTACAACTCGTAAATTGGGCCGTTACCACTCGGCCACTACTGTTCTCTCACTTGGAATACACAAAAATAACTGATCGTAACCTGTGCGAAGGTACCATCGAGGTCATTTCTGCCTGATCACTTAAAAAAAAATTCGCGGCACGGCGCTAAACCGAACCTTTTGAAGTTTTCGTTTCGAGTGCAAGCAAAAATGAACTTAGCGGTGGTCAGGCGGAAGTGTCTTTTATGATACATCTTGATTCATGTAGGATCTTTAAGAGAACAGGAGAAACGCAGCAAAAAGAAATTGTCTGCCCAACAGTGACCTTTTGTAATTTAAATTCGTACATGCAAAAAACTTCACGCTTAAACGTTTGAACGGATTTGGATAAAATTTGGAACGCAGGTAGACCATGTCCTCGAATAGCACCTAGTTAAGATTAATTTGTAAATAATACTTCTCTAAATTATATGTTTTTTTTACCAAACTGGCTTTTAATTATTTCACAGATGGTGTAAAAGCAAAGTATCCAACACGGGGATAAAGCTGTCTTTGTCTTGGGCGGCTTGAATTCCTCGCTTCGCTTCATTTTAATATAATAATAATATAACTATCACACAACGCCGTCTAGTCCCAAGCTAAGCAGAGCTTGTGTTATGGGTACTAGACAACTAATAAAGATACTTATATATTTTAAATACATACATATTATAGATAAATTACACCCAGACACAGAACAAATGATTATGCTCATCACACAAACATTTGTCCTGGGTGGGAATCGAACCCGAGGTAGTCTCCGGCATAGCAGTCAGGGTTACTAACCACTAGACCAACAGGCCAGTCAAAATTTTATACCGGAAATATGTTTTCTGGAGACAATTTTCGAAGCGAAAGGCGAAGCCGCTGGCAACTGCTAGTTTTCTACATTAATTTATACAGAGATAAAGTTTTTTTTTTTTTGTTTGTTGTGGGTAATCTCTAGAAGTATTGGTCCAATTGCTAAAATTTTTTCACTGATTGTATGCTGCTTTATTCCTGTGTGATATAGGCTACAATATATATGCGGGCGAAGCCGCGGGCATAAGCTAGTATTTAATAAAAACGCTAGGCCTTTCCTCTGTCTGCCTCGTAGAGGAACTAGAAAGTATTTATGAAGAAACATTCTACATATTACCTAGCTGATAAGTGTTAACTTGGTATGTTTGTCTCCATGTCAGTTCAGTATGGCTTCGAAGCTTGTCGCAACTTTGTTGTTTATAGCACTTTCGTACCAAATTAACACCTAGAGATGTTTATTTTATGATCTTATGTTATGGCACTTCAGCAAACGGTACAAATAATTAGGAAATTTTGTTCCACAGTTTGGACACTGGCCACTTCTCTATAAGAAGAAGTAGGTTGTGAAATGTCATCATCATCATTTCAGCCGAAAGACGTCCACTTTTGGACATAGGCCTCCCCCAAGTGTCGCCACAATGAACGGTCCAATGCGTCTCGCATCCATCGGAGTCCCGCAACCCTTGCCAGGTCATCAGTCCACCTTTTAGGAGGCCTTCCAACGCTACGTTTTCCGGTGAGATGTCATTACGTCTTTAATTTCTTGGTTCATCAACGTATATAGGGTGTAAGGTACAGTACTCTACAAACTTTAAGGGCTGTCTTTCACCGACGCGACGGCGGCGCGTGTAAAACAACCCCTCAGTCGCCTGGATGGCCAGATGACTATGTATTTTTGTTGCCATAATAAACTTATAACTTTGTGATTTTTCATGATAGGTACAGTTATGAAATTTTGTACATAGATTCTTTACATAAAAATACTAGACACGTGTTTAGGATTTCGCATATTTATACTAAAACTAATGTTGTAGATTATAAAAAAAAAATATGGAGACAACGTAATAACAAAATAACAGGCACATTTTAGAGCATGCTCTTTTCTACCATAGTTATCGACTGCAGTAATAAGTAGGTAGTTGCACGGAACACTGCAGTTGAAAGTAATGAAATTTTCAGACGCTCAAGTCTAGTTTCAAACTGTACTTTCTGTGTTTAAACCGCACTCGTTGGGGAGTTCATTGGGGAGATATTACCAGGGAATTTATGGATATGAAATTTCGGATACGGATTGGATACGGATATAGAAATGATTATTACACCGGTTACGGATACGGATATGAAATTATTTCGGATTATCCGTTAGTTTCGGATAATTTCGTTTACGGATATTATATTTTTAAGGAATTTCGTAAGTCAAATATAAATTAAATACATACTATTTACTACTACACTATTTATATTTCTCGCACGTTAAGACAGGCTGTCATAACGTGTCGTAATTAGGGTCCGCCCCTATCCGATATTATCCAAAACTTTTATTTCGGATTCGGTTACGGTTATGGATATTATTTTATATCGGATATCCGATAGTTTCGGTTACGGTTATGGAGCTCCCTAACATATTAGGTACTATACAGGACTGTTTGATTGATCCAAAGTTACGGAACACAAAGGCTACTGAAGGGACTCAGGTAGTGTTTTCATATTTTGACTCACTTTTTTTAAATGATTATTTTTATTATGCTTTTGAGTACAATATAGACCGGTTTACACTGTTCTTAAATAATACCTCTTAATACTGTTATATGAAAATATTGTAAGTATAGTCTGTCTAATAAGTCAACCGACTTGGGAATTTTTTATAATATTTAATCATTTAAAAAATACTTATATTCGGTACTTTCCATAAGGTTCTTCTGTTGGTAAACAATGATTTCTACCTCTTAATAAACCTTGATTATTGACCCCGTGTTGACTATAAATCAGATTTCATTATATCCTAATAATTACCCAAGTCGTTTAACTTATTAGACAGACTCTACAACCATTTTTTTAAAAGAGTACCTACCATGGAGTTTCTTGCCGGTTCTTCTCCATAGGAAACGACCAATTTCGAACCGTGCACTAGCTTCTGACGTTTAATAAGTGCCCATGTAGGTAGGCCTATGTGAAATAAAAACTTTAACTTTGACTTTGTCTTAACCTTTCGGCCGGCGTTCGCCTGGGGTTTTATGAATTAATAGTCTGACACTCCCTCTCGCTCCACCCAGAGCAGGAGAAATTATTTGACGATTTTTTTTTCATTGTTGATAGGTTCGCGCTTTACCGCCTCCTCACCTGACGTAAAGCGAAGATGCGGTCAACGTTGGAACGCGCTTACCTAGAAGAAAACTATTCACTCTCGACTTAAAAATTTCCGGGTTGTAGCTATCAGGAAACACAGACTCCGGCAAGGAATTCCACTCCTTAGCTACACGCACAATAAATGTGTTCCCAAAACGTTTAGTGCGTGTAGGTGGGATATCCACCATGTACAGGTGGCAAATCGCCGTACGTCTGGTAGTTCGATGATGGAACGGGCTAAGCGGAATTAGGTTAAGCAATTCCGACGCACACTCCCCGAAATGCAACCGGTAGAAAAGATACGATTTCCCATCTTATCCCATTAAAAAAACTTAACAAAACTCTCCAAATGAAAAGAGGGTAGTAATATAATTTAAAATCTACGTTTTCCACCAAAACTTTCCCTGATTTAACGCAATCAAATTACATACCTATAGGTAACACCCACACTATTGAATTTGATCATGCGACTCGTCCGTCCAAATTAGTCACAGTCTTGGTCATAGTTGACAGACAAATGCAGTATAAGTACCTACGTAATGTGATGTCATAAAGCATAAAGCCTTCCTCGATCTCTATCAATCACTGAAAGAATTTTTTAATTCATTTTTTAATTCGAACTAGTAGGTCCTGAGCTAATCATCATTATTTTTCTAAATCACGAACAAACACTTTTAATAGGTAAACTTTTTCATACATAGTTTTAGCCACACTTATCATATTTAAACATCTGATGTAAAAACCTCCAAGCACTGGGGTGCTATTCTCTAAGAAAACAGCCTTGAGCTCAGCGCTGGCACAGCGACGAGTCGTGAGCGCAGTACATTGAATTAACAATCCAATGTAAAGGGGCATTGGATTGTTAATTCAATGTCCTGTGCGCTGAGCTCAAGGCTGTTTTCTTAGAGAATAGCACCCCTGGACTAAAGTTTCAGAATGTATCTGTTTCGGACTGTACATACCTTCTTAGGTACAGTCAGAGGTCAAAAATGCAGTCTACTAATGCTAGTGTCTAAAATTTCTTTGTAGTAGACATTTAATGGTCCACAACTAATTTATTCAATACTTAATTCTATGCTACTAATAAATCCAATCATAAACCATTGGCCCTCTTCTACAAATAAATTTTAGACACTAGCATTGGTAGAGTCAGAGTGCAATTGCACTATTGACCCCTGATTCCACCTCTGTTTAGACGTTAGATTGTGGAAAGTTCTCAATTCCCACAATTACCTTTTACAGTCTCCAACGCTAAGGGTGAATTTCACCAATCAAATTGAACACGATTAACAAAAATAAATCGAGTTTAAGTGTTTTCTGTGGTAAATAGTACACGTCAAAAGTGACACTGACAGCTGAAGCGTGGTTTAAAATGTTCGTTCGGTTAGCTCTAACTAGCCTACCACAGTTTTGCCTAGGTAGACCAGTTTGTATATGGAACACTGAAGCGGGAACTACATTAGACCGCCGCACACGTTTGCCACGCCTGATTTGGACGTAGTGCCGCGTCGTGTGGCGTGGATGTGATGTAGCTCTACAAGTCTAGTTGCGGTATAAAATGTATGGAGACCGACCCGCCCAGATCAGCGTACGAGGCCCGCGTGTGCCAAATGTAGTTCTACCTTAAGTTTTACCATTCACAAACATAGTGTCCCACACAGGCAAAACTGTGGTGAAGCTTGTGCGTGTGATAGGCTCTTATGTTGGTACAAAAGAGGCAAGCCATTTATAAGTAAGAAAATCAAGCAATATACGAGTAGCTCACTCTTCATTAGAATTCAAGCAAGTTCTCTAAATACTTGGTAAGGAAAAAACACAATGTGTACACTAATTCACTGTGACCGTTGCTCAATAACACCGTGAAGGTTAATTCATGAGTCTGCATACTAAAATTCATGCTCTGAATATTTTTGGCGGGCAACACTATGCTGAAACCAAACAGAATGGTGCAATGAGGTAGGACCATTTTCAAAAACACCTGTGAAACAAAAGAAAAGTGTGTTCCGTTTTCCTTTTAAATTTGGAACTTCGGAACTTTGAAAATTAGCAAAAAAAAGAAAACAAAAAGCTAGCGGCAAGCATACTACAAAATACAGCACACGAAAAACAGCGACTCAAAAACCATCATGCGACTATAGACCTACGTCCTATGAACGGCAACCGCGCTGTGTCTGCTTTGGCAACCACGCTAGGAGCACCCAGGCAGACGATGGCAATGGCGTCGAAGAAGGTGGAATGTGGCGCCATCACCACGACTGGCGCGTCTCGAGGGTTGGATGGCACGTGATGGCGCCCCAGCACCTTCACGCGATGGAAGCCAGCCGCGACCACCACCAACCGCATTAGTGATAAGATCGAGAAGCGGAGTTTGCTGTGAAATAAACCTTACTGTTATGTAGGAAAAGGAAATGTCAGTAGTAAGAGTAGAAAGTTAACCAAATGACCCGGTAAAAGCATGCTTCTTTAAATAAGTTGAAATTATGTGCACCATATAAGGGTGTTATCAATATCGTGCGGATTTCATCACTCATGCAGGCTTTCCGCGTGCGTATTCCACGCATTACAATAAATACTTGTATAAAAAAAACATTCGCAAGTGATCAAAACCGCACGATATTAAAAACACCCTTAATCCTTTTCAGGAATAAAATGGTAAGCAACATTTACAGGAAAGGTTCTTTTCTTTCCGAACGATAAAGCTTTAATAATAAAATACATTCATTGACACTATTCAATTGGATCAGTTGTGATATAAAATACGAAATTTTTTTTAGAATTGAGTTATCATAATTACATTTTAATCACTAGTAGTAGCCAGCCTATTATGTCCCACTGCTGGGCGAAGGCTCTTCCTTTTCCCACACACGTCTGTCCTCGACCAATGTGAGCCAGTCCCTTCAGTAATGGTCAAGTTCATTACTCCACCTTCACCTTGGTCTGCCGCGATATCGCCTTGCGTTTGTAAGTGCCCATGTAGGCCTTTGTAAAATAAAAAACTTTTGACTTTGACTTTGAATTTAATGGGACCCAATAATTCGCTCTTTTAGACCATTGACATGAGGCTGACATGTCAGTCCCACTTTAAAATGGGTCATTTTAATTAAGAAAGATAAAAACCCCTCGCGTAAAAGTGCTAACTATCACTTACGTTATTCTTCCTGAATAGGCTCGAATATTTATTTTTTGTTATTATCAGTACAGCAAATAGCCATTAACACCAAAATAAGTTAATCCTTTCACTCTGTCTTCTCATAGTACCGCAAACTTTCTAACAATATCGTCTTCAATAAGTAAGATAGGCTGGAAATAAATGAGCAGAAAAAAAGTACGTTCTACATTATTTGAATTTTTATTTTAATACTGGTTACGGTACCGATGTTTAGGACACCTTAATGAATGTCTAAATGAAGATGTAATTTTTAAATTCATTTAATATGTTTCCAATTCAGATTTTTTTTTTTCATTTAAATTTTTAATAAGTAGGTAATTTAAGTATTAATTTGTGGAATACACTGGCTGTGTAGTGTAATATATTTTAGTTTCTAACTAGCTCAGGAGCTAGGGAATTTAATTTATGTAAGTATGTAAAAACGTTATGTCAATAAATAATTCTATTATTATATCATTATTTGTCATTTTAACTTATTTCATACTTGTTAAAAAAAACATTAAAAAATACAAAAAGAAGTGTCCCACCGGTATCAGGAACAGGGTCCAAGCTACGGTCAGCTCCAGAGAGAAGAACCTCCTAACGATACGGGCCGTGTCCAAAAATACTATCCTCTCTGAATTAGGCCCTTGATCCAGTCGCCTAACGAGAGCCTCCTAAGGTGTTGGTTATTATTATTATAATTTTTGAAAGATCACCATTGGAATTACATTACTCAGCTTATGGTGCATCCACACATTCCACATACTAGAGGATTTTCCAATAAACCAGTATTTATCTCCACATCAGATATAGACAAATGACTTTTCTGTACGCGAAGCGTCACGTCACTTACCACATGACTTCTCCGCAAGTAATGTCAATGCCATACATTTTGTATTTATTATTTGGCGAGAACCTATGTCATTTTTTTAAGTCTGTGTCTCTCTGTCTGCTGCCAGCTATCTTCTAGAAATCTTCGTAAGGGCCTAGCTACATTACTATGGCGCGGCGCCTGACCACAGCCCGTTACCACGTCGTGCTGATCACGTATACGGTGCCACGTCGTACCATGACACCGTATTGTTCAGGCGCTGCGTCACCAATTTCGCGATCAGTCTTCACTTCAACCAAAGGGTTTGGCAAAGCTGCTTTGCTGTGTTTTTGCATCCGCATCATGTAAAAACACAACAAGGTACAGTTGCCGTCACGGATCTTTAGCGCTGGCTTCAAATTGCACAGAAGTAAAATATTCGGTCTTTAGTGGTGCGAAGTGAGACGCGGGGACGGGGAGTGTCAGTGATTGGCTCGCCGCGCCATCGCTTCGGAGACGTCACTCATGATTCATTCCCTGCCTTGCTGCATGTATCATCTATTAATTGTGCTGCTGCATCTAACAACGACGATGATTGGCTCGCCAATGTATGGAATGCGCAAAGCGATCCCCACTCTAACGCCGAGCGCTCAAGAACCGTGACGGTAATTGTCTCGAAGAATCGCCAAACTTAAGTGGCAATGGGCTGGCATGAGAGCAGTGCTGGCCGAGTGGTAATGGCCCCGACTTAAGATTACGAGCTGTAGATCGCGGGTTCGAACCCAGCCAGGCGCATTACTTTGTGTAATTTATTTCATCACCACTGCTCTCAAAACGGTGAAGGAAAACATCGTGAGGAAACCGGCATGTCCTAGAACCAAAAATTCGAAGACGTGTGACATTCAACAACACGCACTGGGCCCGCGTGGTGGATTACGGCCCATTCCCTCTCCTAGAGAGGAGGCTTGAGTCCCAACAGTGGGAACATTTAGAGGGCTGGTGATGAATGGGCATTAAAATGGCATGCACGCAGAACAGATGGTCGATAGGGACGAAAGATCTTGGAGTGGCGACCACGTACCGGAAGAAGCAGCGTTAGGCCTCCTACAAGATGGACCGATGACCTGGTGAGGGTCGCAGGAATCTGATAGATGCGAGACACACAAGATCTGTCGTTGTGGCGACGCTTGGGGGAGCCCTATGTCCACAAGTGGACGTCTTTCCGCTGAAATGATGATGCTGTACACCTCCATCCCTCTTTCTTTTAACTCGTCATGGTAAGCCCCCTTTACCAACTGTTATTGTTACTGAGCTTAGAAAGGAAATACTTTCAGATTTGTACTACAACGAGTGTCGCCGCTTGTCTCCCACCCTTTAACCCCACTACAGGCAATAAACTAATACGAACGCGCATTACTCAACTAACAGACCACGCACACTTGGATCGCAAGTTTGCTATTGGTAGTTGAACTATGAGCATTGCCCTACTTTGTAGCACGCCTGCCCCGTCCTCAAGGTCATTCTAGCCTCTTTCACCTGTTATGTGATTCTAAGTCTGTACCTTATCAACACACCTTTATAGTTGAAAATATTCAATTTATATTTTTTGTGACCTTGAATCAATAACAGAATCGGTTGTATGAGAAAGTGGTCAAAGTGTAGATCTCGCTCAAATGAAATAGAAAGTGTTGATTAATACTAATCTATCTTCATTTAAAAACTGACCATGTGTGGACGTGTATGTGAAATACATTTAAATTAGACAAAGTTCTTTTTATACGCGTTTCTACATTTTTATTTTCATTTTGTACTTAAATGTCACCGAAAAATTGCTGACATATAAACTTATTATATTGGGTTATTTGTACTTGATTTAACGAAACTCCATTCCAGGTGTAAACTGGGGTTGGAAGTTTGAATGAAAAAAACTACTATCACGCGGGCGAAGCCACTGGCAGAGGCTAGTAAGATAATAATTTCTCAATATATTATGAAAAAATCATTTCGTCATTTTAATATTTTAATATAAACATCTTCTATATAAATAAAATTGGAGTATCTGTTTGTAATATTGAAATAACCGCTTTTTACTATTTTTTTTTTAATTTTGTCTGTCTGTCTGTTTGTCCTGGCTAATCTCTGAAATAGCTGGACCGATTTTGACAGGACTTTTATTGGCAGGTAGCTGATGTAATAAGGAGCAACATAGGCTACTTTTATTAAAAAAAAATCTTAATTTAGAAAAAATAAATTCAAAATCCTGTAGTCCACGCGAACGAAGTCGCGGGCATAGCTAGTATTTGATATTTACTATACGTTACGATATTTAACTTAAATGGTACGATAAATGCCAATTTGGAAATCTAATCCTCTGTAAAACAATCAACACGAAAAGAAGAAAAAGATACGATAAATACCAAAACAAAAAAAAAACAAATTACAATATCTCGCGATATTTTATAATCTTACAGAGTTTGCAATTATCCGGTGGGATAGACATACCTATTAAATTATTAATTATTTAAGTGTTTTATAAATACACACATTACAAATAAATAAATAAAATATACATTCATTACTTACTTATAATAAAGACAAACTTATACTTAATTATTCTTTTAAGTACTTTATTTTTTGGGTACGTATGGTTTTTTTAGGCTAACGTGATGAAAATTTCAAAAGATGAGGTGTAGTCAGCCGGTACCTAAGTGCCCAAAATAGATAAATAAGATACAGAAGTCAATCTCCTCAAAACCTAAGCTAGGCGATCACACGATAGAAGAGCGTTGCTCCGAACTCTAATGCTGGGGCCACACTAACGGAAAATGCCATTAATTATCGCGATAATGGACGTTAACCATAGGTGTAGCCACAACTTTACGGGATAATTTGACAATGGCATTAACAATGCCGTTTGGTGTTAAGCGATAGCTCAAGTAGCGGTACATCAAAGAGATTAACGCGAGAATTGATGCGATGAAGTGGTCACACTACGTTTTGTCAGTGTGCTTCGAGAGCGCAACGGGAGCGGACGTGTTTGTTTTTTGTACGACGGGCCTCAATATCGACGTTATTACTTTTCTCGAGATTCTGCAAACAGAACCATGTTTGTGGGATCCGTTTTCTCTTTATTCGGTAATGATTCAATAAAGTCAAATAATATAAATTTACACTCATGAAATACAGAGCTCTGTCGACGTCCATCTTGCTTTAAATTGAAGTAAATTCAACGCCGTTTTTATCGCCAATAATGAGCATTCATGTTGACTGTTGAAGTGTAGCCACCCACTTTAATGCGGTAAAAATTATTGCAATAATTATCGCGATAATGGGCATTGACGTTAAACGCTAGTGTGGCCCCAGCATAAGAGTGCGACCGGGCGATTGATCCGAGATATCGTGTCCGTGAGCGGTGTCTATGTGTGCGTTGCTCGAGCGCGCTTTGTATGTAGATTGTCTTCTGTACCTATCTATTTTGTGCGAAGAGTAACTGTTGTCTTCGTTCGTCCCTCTTCCACGCAAAAAATGGAGGTCAACCGGACGTTGTTACTTTTTTTTTGTTTCTGCCCTCTTGTATAGCCTCTTTTACCGCCTACGTCAGATATAACTGGCCAACACTCTCGCTTTTATTCTGCTAGGGTCGCACGACCACGACCAAATACTCCATCTCGTCAGCTCTTCTGTCACCTCATCATCACCCTTTTAATTTTCCCACCGCTGACTAAGGCCTCCTCTCTAGGAGAGGGAATGGACCGTAATCCACCGCGGGCCCATTGCGAGTTAGTGAATGTCACATGTCTTCGAATTTTGATTCTAGGACATGTCGGTTTCCTCACGATGTATTGCTTCACCGTTTTGAGAGCAGTGGTGATGAAATAGATTACACAAAGTAATGCGCCTGGCTCGGTTCAAACCCGCGACTTACAACTAAAGAAAGAAAGAAAACACGTTTATTTGGCACATAAAACACACAATGAAATAACAATTATGGAAACACATAATTTTAAAAATACATTGTGTGTCTCACGGCTGCGCCAAATAGGTCCAGTTCAGCATAGTGCCAGGCCACTACGTAGCAGTTGCCCGACGCTGGTTTTCGACTGAACCTTACTATGAGTCTACGGATGCTAATCAGTCTCAACTCGTAAGTCGGGGCCATTACCACAAGCTTCTGTCACCTATAGAGATTGAAGAGTTGAACGAGATGGAGCACCCAGTTGGCCACACACCACCCTGGTGAATAGGACGTGAAAATACTCGTCAGACCAATCCGTAGTCAGCAGTCAAAAGGTTCGTTATAAAGATTAACTAATTCTGGAGTTCGTATTGTGTATGGCATTGTCATAAGGCACGATTACCTTGCTACGATAAAAGTATTATGTTGTTTGTAGATGAAGCATTTAGACCAGTGAATTCAGATGAATTCAGTTTAAAATTATTCAACGACAAATACAGATCTATCTCTATATTTAAAACTCAAACTTTTGTGTTAGAGTATTAACAGTAATAACGACCCCGTGAACGACAATTTACGTTTTTTGCAGAAATGAGTTTTCTACTCCCTCATTAATGACAATATCTTTCTGAAACGATTTTTTATTCATACAACTATTAGTAGTAATATGAATAACAAATCATATTTTTTATAAAACAGTTAGCTGTTTTATGACAATAGTTCCTATTAACATATTATTACAATACTTTAAAATTACGAGAAGAATAGCTTCTTTCTGAAAAAAACGCAAACTAAGTGAGTTACACCAGTGTGGCAGTCTGGTGTGGTTTAAGAACCACACCAGACGATAAGTCGTTACATCCAATGTAGTAAAAATTTTATTTTATAACATTGTGTTGCTATTTATTAACCTTTCGAATACCATAATTAGAGACACAATAGAAATGCAATGAGAGAGCCGAGAGAGCGACCGCTGGCCGCGGCGTTCGCCTGAGGTTTAATTAATTAAAGTTATTTATGTATTTCATTTCAATAGAATTATACACCGTATTATGTTATACGAGTATTGTAATATGTTTATATGTTTACCCTAGTCTGTGCGTTACTGCGGGGTGCCAACTGAAAATCAGCGCTGGATGTCTAACGCCCAGCTAATGCTGAGGTGGTCACCCTTTCGTTGCGGCACGCTCGGCGTGCTTTGTACTTTTGTTATTTTTTATTTGGCGTTTATAGCTGTATAAAAGTATTTCTATTCTACTTCTTTCTATTATACAATATTCTTTCTAACAAAGGCTCGATATTTGTTGTCACATGTACCTATTAAGAGGACTACGGCATTTAAAGCGCGGCCACTCTAAGACTGCACAGAAAAGGAACAGCTGCGCAAAGTTTTAGCGATTTCCTAAAAATCTACAGAACATCATCATCTTCCTGCCTTTGTCCCATCTTATTTTGGGGTAGGCGCAACACGTTTTTTTCTTCAATTCTACCCTGTCACCCGTCATGCTTAAAATCTACAGATATGATAATAAAATTAAAACATTGTAACGGTAAAACGTTGCTTGTAGAATAATTAATCTGACAAACAATCAAAATGGTTTTTAATCGATAAAAGTAATTTTAGAGGCATCTTCGATATCTTTTCTATCATGCTAATGCCTTGATCACACGTACCGAGTAAACGGGCGAGACAGTGCTCTCGGCCGAATATTCGGCAAGTATAAACAAAGCGCCGAGTACTCGGTTGAGCGTTTATTTCTACAACTCGCTTATCTACACACATCGTGGTTTGACTACATCACTGTCTCGGCCGAGCAAACTTTTTACTGACTCGCCCTTTTACTCGCCACTTGTGATCAAGGCATAAATTAGCTATATTATGTTTTGAACACACTATTTATCTAGCATTTATCCTGAGTAATAACACATATTTTTAGAATACTGTTTACTGGACGAGTCACGGACGAGAAGTAGACTATATACTTTTACGCGTTATAAAACTTGCGCTCTGGTTTTTTTTTTTTACCTCTCAACTCACTTTACTTCCTATTGGACCGTAGCATTTAAGAATCACAATCACGCGCACACAATTGTGTGTAAAAAAAAAACCAAACAAATGCGATAGCTATGTTACAGACATTGTTTAAATTAAGTATTTTAACGTTTTTTGTTGTTATTTTTGTTTGTTGTTACATTTGTTTGTTTGGCAATCAAAATTAATACCTGAATGCATTTTCAGTGTTAATGGGCCTGACATTCAATAGGCTTTACAATAAAAGAGTAGTATATGGCTAAAACCTATCTTATTTTGTGTGTGTACTGTGTCAATAGGTGACTAAATACTATATGAATATTTAGTAGGTATGTATTTGTTCATGTAGATATTTATTTTAGTACAAATTAAGCATTGTACTTCATTTCTTTCAACTAATAGTTTAACTTCTTGTTTGCACTTATGGAAATACCATTTCGTGTCCTGGCAATCTCTGTCCATTCCAGGTTGTCTGAACAAGATCGTGGAACGCGATAAGGTTTTTTTTAAACGTTTTTTTTTAATACCTTTGTGTACAATAAACTATATCTATATACACAAATGAAATATTTTTTCATTACAATCAATCAGTGATAGTAATTACGTAGGTAATTTTACAGGTGTATCACTTTAATGATTAGTTTATCACTATATTAGATTTTATAATCTAAAGATGATACCTAATAAGTGAATTACGTGGCCGATAATGTACAAGTAACGATGACAAATCCATCTCATTTCAACAAAACCGTCTGACTCGTTTTTAGAAATATGAAGAATAGGTTTTGAAGTCCGGGAAACCTCTATTGAAGAGGAAAGATCCCGTAACCAGACGGGTGTTATGTCTAGTCCGAGCTCGATAGTTGATTTCAGACGATTTATTAAACATACATAATAGTTTTTATTAAGGCAAGGCCAGTAAAACGCAAAATTGGTGCCCTGAAATTGCACGACGGGGCCGCGGCAGACCAAGAAGGAGATGGCGGGACGACTTGGATGTCTTCCTTGGGAATTGGAATTAGGTGGATCAAAACCGGGAACATTGGAAGGAGTGGAGGGAGGCCATTGCCCAGCAGTGGGACAATATGGGCTAGATATAATAATAATAAATTTGATTATAAAATTAAAACATTATAACGGTAAAACGGTGTTTGTAGAATAATGTGACGACCAATAAGAATTATTGCATGTATATTATTCCGTTTTCTAATCTATAAAGGTATTTTCATGTTTTTTTTTTCTATTTCACTAAATTAGCTGTATTATGATTTCAACAGATTATCTATCTACCATTTATGCTGACGAATAAAATATGTATTTCGGATTTTGTTTAAAAAAAATCTCGCGATTCGTCTTGATAGTGGCTAGGCACTTAAGGTTAATAATTTTGATTTTCATTTCTAAGTGACCTTAATTCATTGCCAAAAAACATAACATCATTAATAACGGATACGGAAATGCAAATTTTTAACATAAGTTACTGAGGTCAACCGGTCAAAACATTTAATTTATTATTAGATCTAATTTCGGCAATATCAATTTCATGCGACCTTATCGAAGGCTATTTGATTAAAGGTATTCTTCTTTTGAAGGTTTTTGTTAAGGTTCATTTAGATGACGTAAAAAAAGTTGGATAGTAAACACTTAACTAGGTACAGTAGAAACTTTTCAATAACTTTAACAACAGAGTCTTGGATTTAAGTGTACAGTCAACACAAAAATGTTTTGGAGAGAAGAAACAATCATTAAGTATAAGTATCTAAAAAAAAAAAAAAAATAGTAATAATAAAATAGTAAGTAGATATAGTCTAATTTTTATTTTTATTTTGTTTTTCTTTTATTAATTTTTATTTTGTAATTATTTGTGTGTCTATACGGGCAGAATAAACATGTTTTCTTTCTTTCTTTTTATAACTAAGTATTTGATACAGTACACGGTCAACTACCGAACTAGACTTGGTCTGCTGACAGATACATACTAGACGTCTTTCGTAAAATATTTGGGATTTTTACTAGAATCAGTAATTACTAGTACACTTAATCTTCTTCTCAAATCGATGTTTTTTTTTTTAATTCTGTTAATTTATTGGCCGTACATCTTTTTTTCTAAGATATATTTTACTATCAGCTGATCAGATATGAACATTTTTGGTCAAATGTCTCAACAAAATATAAAGCCAACAAGTTTTTGCCAGACATGTTTTTTTTTTTAATGAAATGATGAAAAAAAAATTGCAGATATGTTGTGACCAGATCGTATAGGTATGCTAACATGGTAGATGATATTTCGATCCACGTTTGGCCATATCATTGATATAGGATTTCTATTCAAAAGTCTACAGAAATTAGGCCAAACGACGATTGGCATATCATCAAACTTTAACTTTTAAAACAATCTGGCCAGTGTTAGTTGGCCATATCATGAATTGATCAATTTCTAAGATCTGGCCGCGACAGATATACCTACCTAATACCCACTTACTCTTCATCTATACATAATACATACCTAATTATAAATAAAATTGGAGTGTCTGTTTGTAATATTGAAATAACTGCTTTTTACTACATGCATACGGTACATACACCAAAATAACATTTTTTTACAGTTTTTGTCTGTCTGTCTGTCTGTTTGTCCGGGCTAATCTCTGAAATGGCTGGACCGATTTTGACGGGACTTTTTTTGGCAGGTAGCTGATGTAATAAGTAGTAACATAGGCTACTTTTATTTTAGAAAAAAATTAAAATCCTGTAGTCACAGGCACAGCTAGTGATAAATAAAGTCTTAACACCAACTTTTGCAATCTCTAATTACGTAGCATAAAAAATGAAGCCTAATAGACAACGTTAGCAAGTAATATTTAAATTTGACAAAACAACGTTAGTTACACTAATAATTATCACACTACAATTTGCTTTGTACAACCACAAAGTACAATTTTGTTATTACCTATTTACTATTCTCAAAACAATGAAATTTTCGACGTTCACTTCAAACAATTGGCCGCCAGAAGGCAGATTTCAAGGTAAAAGATTATGAAAGATGTCTGCTTTGACGTGCTCATTATGTACTTACAATGCCTATGTTTATTTTGAAACATTAATACAAGATTTCTGCCAGTAGAGGTTCCCAACAAATTATCGAATAATTTGATTACAAAATCAGAAGATCAATTCTCATACAGTTCAAATTCAAGTCACCGAGATGTTTGCATATTTTGAAGACAATCAATGTAAAAAGCTTGTTAATTTTAGGATTAGAACGCTTACGTGCATATGAAGTAGGTACAGATATTGAATCTCTGAATAAGTGTAAGCTAAAGTGAAATTCTATAAAAGATCTGCAGTTCTATTCTATAAAATCTCACCGTGGAAACTAAAATAAACTTGAGCTGTTAATCACTATCCAATAGTTTACAGTGAAATGACAGTTCACTTCAAACTAACTTCGTCTACCTAAGTTTTCACGGTGACAATTAAGTTGACAGCTTGTATTTGCAGCTTTTTATGATCTTGAACTAAAGTGAAGTGCTCAATCCTGAGTTTAATTTATTAAATAAAAGAATTGGGGTTTTATGAAATAAAAGAAATGACAGTTTACTTCAACCTCAAACTTGTACCTACTTAACGTTTGGCGGAAACTAACTAAATGACATTTCGTCATTTGTCTATGCCTCCTGAAATGATAATTCACTTCAAACTCACTTCATTCAAGTTTTCACGATGATATTTAAGTTTTTGCGGTGAGATTTTATAGAATAAACCGACTGAGCATCTCGGGGAGCATCTCTCTAAGGCGATGCATCTCGACATATATTTTCACTGTTTTTCATAAAACCGCTCTTACGCAATTATGACGTTATTACACATTTTTCATTACATATTTTGGAAACACAGTATCTTGTGGATATTATCTAGGCTTCTATGGAAATCAATTTATAAATTTGTGTAAAACTAATCTAGCGAAGGTCTCTGAAAATCTGCTATTTTGCGTGAACAAACACTTCATAATTTACTCAAAAATTAAAAAAGTCAAAAAAGTACAACCATACAAGCCTAGCAAATTTTATCAAGATTTTAAATAATGACAATGTTTTTCAAAAAAATTTTAAGGGTTTAAAAAAACACGTATTTCCTGAAACAAGTTTTATAAAATATTCGAGTAAATCACGGAATTACCGAATGCTAAAAGAGTTTTCAGGTGTTATCTCTATTTTTTCGCGTTGCCTTTTCGTCAACCATCGCGTTGGATTGCGTTAGATGAACAAGAAAGTAACAAGCTTTTAAACCATGCTCGATATTGACGACAGGCGAGTGGAAAAGCAGCCTCTTAAGTTGGTAAAATCTACAGTGAGATTTTTTTAGAATGACCCTATTGGTCCAGCGTAGCTTTGTACAATTGCACAATCAAAGCAATGACGAGGCAAAACATCGCGTAACCACTTTTACCGTCACTTTTTTCTCATTATATCGAGATGAAAGCAATTTTTGAACAGCCTACTCCAATAATTAGTTTCAATTGTATTTGTTGCAAATAAACTCTTCGTCTTTTAAAAGTTGACATTGAATTGACATCACCTTATTAGTCGAAATGGATAAAATAGGTAGGCACGTATTTATTTTTCAAGTACTTGTACCGTATCTGTAAAAATTGCCCGGATCAGACACGCTACCCGTCTGGGGGGAGTATTATGTCAGGTCACGGCATTGCCCGATAGTTGTTTTTCGAAATGTTTTATATGTTGTAATCGCGCGGAATATTGTCTGTAACAATTTGTGTCATTTTCTATTCCAACAATTTCTATCACTTTCTTTAATATCTCTATCAATTTCTTTCAATTTCTATAATTTTTTATCAATTTCTGTCAGTTTTTATCAATTTCTATAAATGTTTATCAATTTCTATAAATTTTTATAATTTCTGTCTATTTCTATCGATTTCTATCAATTTCTTGCTAAAGAATACTGTCAACTGGAAATTATATCAGTTTAAAAATAATTAAAAGTTTAATTTGTAGTCAATGAAAATAAATACTCTTTTGGTGGTGACTGTACCTTTGTTTGTAAGCCTGTGACGTCACTCTATTGATCCTATTGACAATCATTATTATTCAATACTTTGAAGGCCTTGAGAGCCAAATAATTAACATTGTTTTAATTTACATAACGATCAGTAATGAACAAGTAATGTTATGAGACGATAAATCTAGAACCTTTTTTGGTCCAATTAATAAAAATAGGTCACTCACTCATCGATCAACTTAAAATACAAATTCACTAAAATCGATACTTATTTAGTGGCTATGGATAGAAATTATTATTTTAAGTATGATTTCAATAACAGTAGGTAGCTCGAATTTGTAGAAAAAAGTCAATGTTTAATTAACTAATTTAATAAGTACCTACCAACTTAAATTGCACTTTCTTGTTAATATAAAACCAGTAAATAAATTAACACAAGCACTCCGCGTTAATTACCGTCAAATAGAACCCAATAAAAAACAAAACTAACAGCCTTCGAAGGAGGTCAAGAGATGATTCTGCCTCAAGAGTAACCTATAACCACTATCTACTTTCCCGCGCTTTCTAGCGTCGGCCATCATAATCTAACGATACTTTGACACTTCATTGGCTCTAATACTCCATCGGTAGGAGGTAGTTTTAGTCAACTAAACCTTTAGTTAAACCTAAACCAATGAAGTAAGTATAATTTGAAATACCTGGAAATACTACAGATCTTACGAGAATTCATGGACTTTTCGGAAAGAAGGAAGTTATATAGGTACCTACCAACCCAATGATCACAAATAATAAACCATAGAACTTCTAGGTTTTGGGGGCACAAGCAAAATAATAGGTTAATGATTTATGTAGGTTATAGAATTTACAAATTATAAATGGTGGCTAACGATTACTTATTGACCATTATAATAATCTACCACGTATTATTCCCCATAAAAAAATAAAAAATTACCATATAAATAAAAATACTCAGGGTTCACTGAACCTAAATAATAAATTAAAAATTAAATAAATAGTAGAGATGACCATCTGTGTGAACATCATAAACCGGTATTACCGAAATTACCGGTTTCGCGTTTCCTCTAGCGTTCGACGTAAAAATGCATCCGCACCGTGCACAATGCTATTCATGTTTTTCACATTATTTCAATCAAGGTTTAATTTTTTTAACGTCAATGTCGTTGTTTGATTCGATATTTTTTTAGAATTTGTGTCTGAACAATCCTAAGACAGTTAAAGTGTCGACAACGTCATCAAGGTCACGAACGACCAACAAGAAAGATCGTAAAGCTATCATTTCACATTGAGACCAAGCTTCGCATCTGACATACATACCTACCAAAGAAAGTAAATTATCCATAAGTACATACTCAGCCAGCGTTTATTAATGACTCTTGGTAACATTTTGATTGCGTCGTTATGTTCGAATATGATATGCTTTTTCAGTGTAACTGATTGACATTGGCGATTGCCAAATAAATGGAAACCGTGAAAATCGCGACGCGATGACTTAAAACTTTAAACGCCAAATAGGTAAGTACCTACTGTTTAAAATTAACCTTGTACCATTTTACATCTACTACTAGTTAGTTTCGCGAATCTGTGAGGCCGAGTGTTTTAACATTCCCAAACACTTAGGTGACCTACATAAGGCACGCTCTGTTGAGCACTAGACAAGTTGTTAACAATGGAAAAAATCTTATTAATATACAATAACACGTTTTAAAGATATAAAAAAAGTCAGATTATTTGATATTTTTGGTAGTTAGTCAGTCCATTGACTTTAATCCTATTTATGTCATTATAGTGTAAATATGTAGATAAGAATACCTTGATTCGCCTTAGAACGTTCTGTAATGATCGTTTGTTTTATAAAAAAAAGCAAGAGGAAGTAGATAAAAGTATCAAAACTAATTTATCATAATCAAAAGCACACAGAAACCTTGAACGAACTAGGTTTAAAACTACGCTAAAAAAAACTTAAAAACTTTTCAATATAGAGACGTAGGTATTTAGAATGGGTATACTCTTATATCAAGTAAGAAACAATCAAAACTTTCTAACTTATTTATAATACATACTTATTTTGACCTAAAAAGTGACTGAACATTTAGTTATTTTATTTTCACCTAAAAAAGATGAACCACTAGAATAATTGGCATTTCAAGACTTTGTAATTGGAATAATAAATTCGTCGGAAAAACAGAAATTAATTTACCTTCTCCATCCTGTCATAGGCTGCCGCCTGAGGTCTTCTTCACTCAGGCCATAGAGCCCAATACATGCGAGGAACCAGGCTGTTACTATTAAGTAACAGATGACGATGACACGGAAAGGCAGTAATATCACAGTGAATATTGCAGTCTGTAACAATAGATAATAAAACTGAGTGTGCGGTTGAATAACTAAAAGATCAGTTAAAACCAAATAGGTTAGAATTTCTAATAAATAAAAGGTGAGATTTGATTTATGATCAGATCAGGGATATGAAATTTCGAATTATAGTGTTTTCAGATATGAAATTATTTCGGATTATCCCCTTATTTTGGTTACGGATATTAGAATTTTAAAAATTGTAAAAGTAAGATACAAACAGCAAGATTTGACTTTTATTTCTGTTCTAGAATATAATTTCTTTAGCCGGGCAAAACAAAACCTGTCGTATCCTCTCATTCAGACTCTAGACTGCCTTTTTGCGGAGCTATCCGAAACTTATAGATTGATTTTGGTTTCAAATATTTTTTGTTATTTTGAATATCCAATAGTTTCAGATACGGAACTAACTTCTCTGGCATAGATACAGCTTTCCTGAGTTGGTAATGGAAGTAGTTTGGAAATAAATAAAACGTTATATGTTATGATTGAGGCTAAAGCAAAAATATTAGTCTGGGTCAAATATGATCGTCAGTTTGACTTACATATACATAATAATTATTATATTTAAACTAAAAAATCAAATGTACTGTGCTGAATAAAATATTTTAATCGATTTTAATTTTATGGGATAGCCATGTTCAAAAATGATTTTGTTTTGCTACCATTTTGTTTTGGTTAGAGTGCTACTTTTAGTATTTGATGTCCATTTCTATAGTAGCAATTAAAGAGCAGTTTTGTTAGACAGTTTCTATGACCAAAACTACAGTATTATCTTTTGAAAATGTTTTCTAAAATTACTAAAGTTTGCAAAATTTAATCAATATTTTTTTTCGTATAATGATAACCAGCATCGCCACATAGTGGGATCCTGCAGAGAGAAAGAATCGTCGAGGCTGACCAAGGTAGAGGAGGCGGGATGATCTGAATGTGTACCGCAAGGATTGGTTTGAAACGGCACGGGTGCTCACGGGATTTTTTCTGCGGAGTTTGATAAAAAGAACGAAATGTGGTCAATCTTGAACACTAAAACCAGAATATTTACTATATTTTTATAGTAGGATATCTAATAAAGTATGCACAAAAACACGACAAAAAGCTAATGCTCTATTAGGCAGTAACAAAGTACCTACGGAGAAAATTTGGCAATGTTAAACATGCTTATAACACAAAATTGCAACCAAATTGTCCAACCTATGGTAATAAATTGAAGCATATTTGTTAAAAACGACTTAGAGCTAGCCGGAATCGCGCTTTGAATATTCTTCATTGGTTACTCCCAGCGAGCTTCGTTCGACCACTGAAAGAGACATCTGGTTCTTTTAATCCAAGGCTAACTGTGTAATGGTCTACTGGTTGTTGGATCTTTCTAGATAACTTTGTAGCTGTGTCAATTCAAGGCCAGCCTGCTCTGGCTGTACAATAGTGCCTATTTTGACACAAACTCTTCGGGCATACGGCTGATGCGGCCGACTAGTCTTTATTTATTTAGTACAGAAATTAACACTCAAATACGGTAATCCTTTCACTCTGTCTTCTCTCAGAACCGCAAACTTTCTAATAATATCGTCTTCCATCAGTAAACAAATTCAATCCAGGGTTGGTCTTCACAGGCGCGTTCAGCATCGTTGGCATACGCGGTGTAGGGAAGTAGGATTGAGCTACAGTGCGACAAAATGCCTTAATCAATCATTTTTACTTTAAAAAGAGATTGCAATTATTCAGAGCAAATAATTTATCTTTGGAGGTTATTTAAAATATTAGTGAACTGCGTACTGGAGAACAGTAAGGTGGTGAGAACATGATATCTGAGTGTAACGTACTTCCATAGGTTTTCTTATACGTAAATCCATATTCTAAATTATATTTTTTTTTCACATTTCATAGTTCCCCAACACATATGTCTCTCTGTCTGATTGCAATAAGCTCAAAACACTAAACGGATTTTGATGTGGTTTTCCCCGATACGCAGATTGATGTATAAGGAAGGCTAAGTTGTTTAATAAATACATATTATAATAGTAGAGAAAAGCCAACCCTTTTAAAGATTACTAACACCCATGCGAAGCTAGGATGGGTCGTTAGATTTGATATTAAAAAAGTAGCAATTGTGAATATCAGAAAATTAATTCTATTTCAGATTTCAATTTTTTTAGAATATGTTTAATTTATTTAAATTAATTTAATTACCATGAGAGCCAGTATAGTAAATGGAAACTCACAATGAAAATAAAGAATATAATATATTATCGTCTAATTTAACATTTTCCCTAAAACTACCTCCTCGCGTTAGCACTGTGCACTTTTATATAAATTTTATTAACATCGGGTCCTAATTGAAATCAGCGAATTAGTGTACGAACAACGGTATTGAGTTATACATGAAGAATAGTATATTTCCTAAATTTCGGGTTTCGTTTGCCACTAAAAATAACACTTAACTAGTTTTCTAATTTAGCTTTATCATTTCCCTGAATATTCTTTCTTAATAACTTGACTGGCAGATTAGCGAGAGTGCTGTATTAATTAAACCATTTGCAATATTGGCTTAATGAATGTATGCTGTATTGGTGTGCTACGTAATAATTATGTATATTAATACATATTATTAAACACTTATACTTGAAACATTACTTCATAACAAAATTATCGTGTTAAAAGCAACTTTCTACATCATGATTTAGAAAGAATTTTAAAACAGATCACGGCACTCTATGTTCTATAATTACGAAAATTGACTGCAGTACGTATTTCAAGCACACGTGTTTGATTTTCGTCGCCTGTTGATGCCAATGCCAAACGAGTCTGTAGCACGAGTTTGATAAATAATTTGCTCTTACTCAGATGACGCAGCAGTCTTATTTTACACTGTATTGAACCAATTAACTGAAGCTTTAGCATATACTGGGTTAGTTAGGCTCTGTTAAGTATAACTCAACCTTTTCAACCGAAATTTTCAGCTGATTATGTTACAAACTAAAAAAAAAAAAAAAAAATCTTAATCTTCGAATATTATTAAGAGGTGAAATTTATTTTTATGTTTTTTGTTTGTAGGATGTAATCTCTGGAAGTACTGGTCCGATTGCTAAAATTATTTCACCGATAGAAAGCTGCTTTATTCCTGAGTGACATGGGCTATATTTTATGACCGCGGGTGAAGCCGCAGGCAAAAGCTAGTAATGTAATGTTTTTGGTAAATGGACATGAATATGAAAATAAAGAAGCAAGTACACGCATACCAAGCCTTAGTTACATAACCACAATAATTAGATCGTCACACAACTTTCTCTAAACGTTGCTTCTTTATATAATTATTACACTACTCATTGCTGACACTCTTTCTTGTTCATAATCATTTGTTTGTCTTGTGTATTATGTAAGAAAGTTCAATGAGCGAAGGAAATCGGAAGAAAATTGTGTCACTTTCGTCGGGGTATTGCGTGACCAGTGTTATATGATGCCTATCTGACTATCTGCGCAAAACGGTACCACAGTGCAGTGTATCATGTACAGTGCTTACTTTCCCTAACGTACTAGTATTTATGAGTAACGGCTTTCTGCAACAGAACCCATGATTAAAATCTCTTGTTCTTCGCGTCCTACTTATAAATTTTACAGTAAAAATTATATACAAGATGATTTCATTCATCTTTATCTTCTCTCTCTCTGCAGTTGAGACCGATTAACACGAAAATTTAACTGACCTAAATAATAATCTAAATGTTGCGCTTTCTTTACAACACTTAAGTAATTGAAATTGAATTTATCTATAGTAATGTTATAAAGAGGTGAAGTTTGTTTTATGTTTTTTTTTTGTTTGTAGGAGCTTAGGAGGTAATCTCTGTAAGTACTGGTCCGATTGCGAAATTTTTTTTAGTGACTGTAAGCTGCCTTATTCCTGAGTGACTAGGTACATTTTACACATGCAGGCAAAGCCTAGTTTTCAATAATTTTCTTGGTTTTCAGAAAGCAATGTACCAACAGCAAAATAATTGTATATTCACGCAAAAAGGGTAACTTTTCTTTTGAATTACATTTCATATAATTTTGTTAATTATGGCATTAATTATTAATTTGGAAAGTTATTAATATTAAATGACTTCATTTTGGTTGAGCCGAAAAGACTGGAAATCTCGACAAAATAAAAAACCAGAAAAATTTTAAGGATACAATTTATGATTTTTCAAAACCTTTCCTGGTTTTCGCACACAAAGGTGCCGTGGAATCATGATTAGATATTTATTATTTATGGGTCCTTTCGCACAGATCAAAAATCTTAATAAAAACCATTGCATGGTTTAGAGTTAGGGGTTACACTGACAGAAAAAATGTGGAAAACGACTTTGTTTTACGTCGTAGGGTTACATGTTGAATAATAACGGAGCGCAGTTTATTTTGCGACAGAATATAGACCTTCGTAACTGTTACTATGGCTTCATGTTCTTACTGAAACAACAAATTTGCTTATTCATATGTCGCAAGGAATGAATAAGGACCCTGACACTGTGAAAAATTTTTCGACATCCAGGACTCATTCATGATTATGAAACAGTTTTTCGTTAAACTCCAAGTCCCAACTCGCAGTTCGCTGGTTTATTTTATGCACAAGGATAGAGATATTATAACTTTATCCTACAATTAAAAATACATAAAAGTATGTACATGATTCATCTTCATAAAAAAAATTGTTGCAAAATTAATAAAAACAAAAATAACAAAAGCCCATCAGTAGGAAGGTCTTGATTTATTTGTATTCAATTCAGTGTCAATAATACAAGGTACAAGGCCCTGTAGACAAACGTATTCTAGAGTACATATTTGGCAATCACATCTAATTTAATTGTTCATCATTCATTGTTAGAATATTTTTGAATAAATTAAGACAATAAAGTCACAACGCATTGTGTGGATACTGGATGGTCTATACTATGAATTTATGATAATATGATTGAATATTATGACAATCATATTTTTGCACTAATTATGTACTTATGCACCTATTGTTTTTGTTAGTCTAATTTTGCAACAAACATCTATTTGCCTATGACATTACTGGATTCAGACATGCGCAGAATGTTTCAGTAGATAGAATCTTTACACATAACTTAATCAAATAATACTTTCACTTTAACACGTTATGCAATTTAAAACCTTCTTGCTTCGTCTCCGTACCTTTATTTTGTCATATGTGTTATCTAGCTCCAATTTGTGAACGAAAGGGTTCAATATTTCGGCGCGCATGTCGTCAGATGAGAAAGCGCCGGTTTCACTATGCAGTTTGCCATTCATTTTCACGAAACCAAAAACACAATATTCTTGACAGAAGCTCAAATTAGATCACACCTTTGACACTCATTTTACGTCACACTTCATTAGTGAAAAATAAGCAAGCACTTAATATTTTGAAGGATCGCCGACGTGTTTTCATTTAATAAAACGCGGCGAATTTAGACACGCATTTCTCCTCGCATCAAAATCAAGACTGGTGTTTTTCGAGGTCACACACGAAAGCCTGCTATTGGTTCTGAAATTTGACAGATGCAATCGACCACCCGTCTAGGAAACCGAATTGTGAGACTTGACTAAACTTTATAAACGTTTGAGAAAGGACAATCATTTTTCAAGAAGTTTAAACGTATTTAGAAAAAGAATTTAATAATAAAGAAAAGCCTATTCGATCCAGTACCGGTTTTCCGAGAATTTACGATTTGACATCTAATCGAACCGTGTTGATTGACGTTTGTTAAGATAGCTACAGATATTACGTTTTAAAAACTTAATTTTAAAAACAGTCATGAAACAAATGTTTAATTTAATATGTTTAATATTAGGATAAGATTGTTATTATTGTTATACTGTACTATCCATGTAATATTATTACCCATATTATGCGAACAAATTATTTGTTTTGACTTGATTTGTTACTTACTGTGTAAACGCTTTTGTTGTCAGTTTGACATTCTTGTCATTCTTCTCATGAAAAAAAATCTTTTTTGCCGTAAATGCAAACGAATATCTTGTGATTATTGTGCAAAACAAAATATTGATACCTATGGATTCTCTCTCGAATAATGGAAGCGAAAGTTCAAAAACAATTAATTGATTATTTTTCTTATTTTGACGAATTTCACTCGACAGTGAATATAAGTTTGAATGATTGCCAAAAGCGAGCAGCGTCTATAAATACACTGATAAAACGTTGTAAGAGCATAAAGCAGTGAGTGAAATTAAAGAAATGTTTATTGTTTTTATTTTACGACTGTGTGTAATGGTTTTGGTCGTTGTAGGGCTGACGTGACCGAGACGCCGTTAGAACAGTTTGAAGGACTACAAAGCAGGTTGTGTGCTTCAATACATAACCTTATTTCTGAGGACGCAGTAGAAATACGCAACAAACTGTAAGTATTGAGTACCTACGTCTAATATGCGTGTTATTTATTTGATAAGCCATTAATATCAGAGCTTCATTTGAGAAATGGTTTGCACATGTTTGTGAACTGTAATGATTTAGCTGTGAGTAATTATTGTGTAAGTACATAAAGTGTAAATATGTAGAATTTAATTATCTAGTCATTTTTATTTCCTTGTGTGTTAATTTAAATGTAATTATTATGTAACTTAATTGACAGATGCATTGGGGTAAATTTTATATCACACACTTAGACCAAAAATCACACACAAGGTTTGAAGCCCTACTTTATAGTTTGAAACCCTATTTAACCTTTCAATCGTGGAAATCACAGACACAATAGAAAGACAATAGGTGCGAGAATGCCGTGGTTCGCTTGGGGTTTAATGAATTAATGGCTATTTTATGAAAAAGTTATTCAATAGGGTTATTTTGATGACTTAATGATTATAATTCCATAAATAGTCCAAGTTGTGGTTATGAATCATAATGTAATGAACTTGGAAACTGACCCTGATCCCTCTATGATTCTATGATACTCTATTAATGGTTTGCTGGAAGAACACCTGGAGTGAAGCACCCTTATAACTATCTCTGTTATTTCACACATTATTACTTTTTATGAGATCTTGAAAATTTCAATTCCCCAAGTTTGAGCATTCACTTTTTATTTTAATATTTAGTCCATTTATTATTCCTTGATAATTCCAATTTACATTAATTATTGTTTTTATTAATTTTAACTTATTATATTATTAATTTATTAAACCCCAAGCGAACGCCAGAGTTTGTGCTGTCATTGTCTTTCTATTGTGTCTCTAATTGACACGATTGAAAGGTTAATTAAATTATTATTATTATTTCCATTTATTCATTAATATTACATATAAATTATATTTTTAAATATTTCAAAAAAAAAAAAAAAACATTTAAAAATATAAAAAATTGTTGCCCACCGGTATCGGGAACAGGGTCCAAGCTACCGGCGGTCAGGGCTCCAGAGAAAGGAACCTCCTGACTATACGAGCCGTGTCCAGCAATGCTGCTTTCTGAATCAAGCCCTTGATCCAGCCGCCTAACGAGAGCCTCCTAAGATGTTGGTCGAGGCTCTTAGCTATTAAGCCATTGGCTGAAACAACTATCGGTACAATGACCGCTGAATCCACTTCCCACATGTCGACAACCTCGCGGGCCAAGTCGATATACTTAATTTGTTTATCTTTCTCGGCTTTCACGAGGTTCTCGTCATGCGGAACGGATATGTCAACAATCATTGCACGCCTCTCGCTTCGGTCCACCACCACTATATCAGGCTTATTGGCCACAATAGTCCTGTCAGTGATGATGGGCCGATCCCAGTACAAAGTGATATGACCATTATCAAGAACTGGGTCAGGCTCATACCTATAGTATGGTACTTCCGATTCCACAAGAGAGTATTTCAGGGCAAGTTGCTGATGGATGATGTTTATTATTATTATTGTTATTTTATATTGAATAAATAAAATTGATTATTGATTGTAAGTTTTTCTTTGTCTTGTTTTGTCATCGAGGACCTCTAATTGAGTAAAGGCTTCCTCCATTTTACTATGCAGTTTTCTGTCTTTGGCTTTTGAAATCCAGTCCAGTTTTCACCTGCTTATGATTGTAAATACTTATCAGTTAAATTCAACACTTTCAGGTGCATACTGGAAGAGTCATTTGAGAAACTGTGCCACAAAAACAAAGTGCTGAGAGATAGCTGCAGAGAAAACAACTTTGATGAGAACTCCGTACTGGTGAGGGGCACTCCATTTCAACCTCCACTGAAACAACTACTGGAATTTGCTGATGACACTATCACTTTTGGAAGCCAAGTGTGCGCCCAAATAGAGACATCACTAAACGTACTATCCTTCAAAGAATTAAACACTGAGCATCTAGGAGACAATTTTCAGTTCCCGAAAGAGTGGCGGAGACGCATACCTGAAATACTTACATACACAGCCTTCTTGTCAGATAACCAAATTTAAATATGGATCTACTAGACTCAATCCTTAATTCTATGCAAAAGCCACCTACGGCCAGCGAAGCACAGAAAAATGCAATGCGGAAACAAAAAGAGGCTATAGAGAATAGACAGAAAGAGGAACGAAACATGATAAACAGATTCAGAAAGCGAGTTGAAGAGAAGATAAGCAACTTTATTAAAGATGGTACAAAACCGCATATTCAGTTTGAACCTATGGAACAAATGTACAGATCTATTATAAGGGAAGTATCAGAGATTGCCGGTTTACAAGTATTCTCGTTTGGACAAGAGGGTGTAGACCGCTACTCAGTAGTATACCTCAAAGATAATGGCCCTTCAGAAGATGAACTCACAGTACGTAGAGCAGGCGGTGTCTGGAATGAAGATAAAGCCGCTGAGATGGCTCTAGCACATTTTGAAAAGCGGAAACAAGCAGCTATCGATTTAGAAGAAGAAAAAAATAGAAAACGTAAGCGTGGTAAAGAGGAACTAAGCGGTACTTTCTATAAACAAAAGTATGCTCATCTGATTGGTCAGGAGGCTGCTATTGATGCAGCTCAGAAGACGGGTGTCAACAAGAGTTACGGGGAAGTTCCTAGTGAAAATAAAAAGGATCAGCGGTCGATTGAACAGACAATGGCTGACATAAAAGCAAAGAAGATGAAGAAAGCGGAGACTGAGAAACGTGATGCGGATAGTAGTGAGCAAATTTAGTATTCGTTTAAATTAAAATACGTAGTTAGTCTGTTTTTAGTCTGATTCTTAATATTGTTGTTATCTATGACCACTTATGATAAGATTATGATGACTTACATTATAGTGCAAATAATATTCATTGTAATTATGCAATGTGTAACAGAAAGTTGGAGTAATACTTTTGTATGAAGTAATATTTTTTTGTATTAGTAAATAATTGGGTTTGATATGTTTATTTTTGTATAAAATTTTATACAAAGTAACAAAATATTATTAGGAAATAATTTTCGTTAGTTCTCTAAACTCAAACCTCCAATTTGAGGGCGCAAGGTGGATAATATGATTACGAAATACGGAGTTAATACATCTATCCTAGTGCGAGTTTGTTTTACGTTGACGCAATCGATATATTTATGGTGTTCACTCTGATTGGCCCGCACCAAGCTCTTAACCAATGAGAGAACTAAAACGCGGTAAACGTTTCGATCGATTTATCGTAAAAGCGACTTGCACTCAGCCCACAGATTTCTTAGTATTTCGGGAAAAGCATTGCATAAAGCTCTCAATGATTACTTCCCCCAAAAGTGTTACTCAATATTTTTGTTAAACCTTGTATTCTTTGAATGGGAACTAATAGAACACTAAATTGTATTGCCAAAATCAATCTACTTGGCATTTTCTCAGCTATGTTGGCATTGGCTTCCAGTATCATTGTATGCGTCTGAATAGATTCTATCTCACTAAAGTGGATTGGTTTTGTATGTGTGTGTAGGTTCACCTATAGTAAAGTCAGGTTACTTTGGCCCTGGAGTACTTCTTTGAGTCAAGCTTACTAAACAATAGGAACACAGGACGCTGTTTACTGTGTTTCTATTGGTTAAAAAGCTTTTTCCAAAGTAAACCAACTTTTCTGCTACTTTTTTACTTATGTATGCTCCCAAGTGTTTATCAATGAAAATAATTTACACACACAAAAACAAGTTGCACGTAAATCTACACATACAAACAGGACCAACTCGCCTCTGTTATATTGAATAGCTATACTAGTTTTTACATGCATAAGCATCCTTATATCGCATTTACACATTCGGGCTTGACATTCGCAAGAAACATTTCGTCGTTCGAAGAAACATTTGGCGAATAGCTAAACAAACAGCGCCATGCGAATAACCAGCGCAAGTGCAATGTTTAAATATGCGTTGTAACCATTCGCAACGTTACTTGCGTAAATGCTACTTTATTGTATTCCCACTGTAGGGATTTGGGCCTTCTCTTTAGGAGAAGGAATGGGCCGTAAATCTAATATTCTAAAGTCTAACTCGTAGAAAACTAAATGAGAGATTAACTGATAACACTAAGTTCAACAGTGTGGAATGAAAGTAAACTAATGGTGAGTTGCACCATTTAACTATAACGATAACCAAACCATAACCAGCCGTGAAACGGCCGCCTATTGGTCAATTCGATGATTTGACAACCGTTGACGGCTTTGTTATCGTTATAGTTAAATGGTGCAACTCACCCTATGTCAGGGATATTTACGTAATATAAAATTTGCGCCGCTAGCGACTCGTGCGCGAGCCACGTGCATGCATTACAAATTCACGCGCCCACACAGTTATTATTGTTTTTATTATTATAATACATCTTTATTGCACACCTTAACTTACTAAAGAATAATATTTAACAAAAAATAAGTGTACAATAGGCGGTCTTATTGCACAGGGAAATTTCTGCCAGACAACCTTTGGATGGACTGAAACGAAAGGAACAAGATTTCGGGTTGAAAGTGTACAACAACTTATAGAAACAATGTAAAAAAAAATAATAATAATACATAAATAAAAAGCCAATTAGTAAACTAATAAATATAAAATATACTTACAATTAGAAAGGAGAAGAAGAACTAAAGTGATAGATAATGCTCCTTCACCATTCATTCCTCATTCCTTCATCATTGATCATAATGTATATCTTTGGGCGGGAGAAAGTATGTGCAGCGCGTGTGCTCAAAAGAGATAGGTACAGAAGACAATCTACCTACAAAGCGCGCTCGAGCAACGCACATATAGACACCGCTCACGGACACGATATCTCGGCTCAATCGCCCGGTCGCACTCGTACAGTTCGGCTCATCGCGCTGACCCTAGCGCGATCGCCTAGCGTAGGTACAAAAAAGTGAAGTATGAGATTGGCTTCTGTACCCGTCTATTTTGTGGCGTGGGGCACTCTCGCGAACGTAAAGTGTACGCACGCAGCTCGCAATCGGTTCACTAGAGGCGCATTCGTGTAGACCCACCCTAAAGCTCGTTCGGGTAATATCGGTCGACTCGAGCCGAACGGTTATGATTTTGGTATGATTATCTAACCTCGCCTTATGAAGTGGAGTGAAATTCTCACTCCTACCACGTGTTCTTAAGTACACCCGCTTTTGTTATTCTTAAAGTAAATAAAATACAACTGAATACTAATATTTTGGTATTCACTGTCTTCCAATTCAATCTATTTAGGGCACATTTTTCAATCGTCAGATAACTTTTATTTTAAACGTTACATATGGCCGTTTCAAATATTATTCGTGTAATACAAGCTGCTGGCAGCAATTTTACCCCTGTGAAAGCAATGAATTATCCCAAGGGTGTCTAACCTTTAACAGCTTGCGTCGGAATGGTCTGACGAGTGTTTTTTGCATGTCCTATACGCCAGGGTCGTGTATTTGAGACTATCTTGTTAGCTCTTCAATCCCCATAGGTGACGGAAGAGCTGACGAGATGGAGTGCATGGTCGTGGATGTGCGACCGTAGCGGCAGAAACATGCAAGTGTTTGTCGGATATTGCCGACGTTAAGCGGTTGAAAGGTTAAGGATGCTTTTAACTCTTTGAATGCCGTAATTAGAGACACAATAGAAAGACAATTGCTTATGTCGAACTGTGTAACATAAGACATTCAAAAGGTTAATGACATGGCACCTATCTAAATACGGTTTGTCGTGAAGGAGCAACAAGCTACACACACATATAGTTATCGGCTCGGATCTTGAGCGCTGGCTTCAAGTTGCGCAGAAGTCAAATATTCGGTCTCTTTAGTGGTGCGACGTGAGAAGCGGGGAATGTCAGTGATTGGCTCGCCACGCCTCGTGATTCGTTCCCTGCGCGTGCTACATGTACCTAACAATGACTACGATTGCGCAAAGCGATCCCCACTCTGACGCCGAGCGCTCAATATCCGTGCCGATAACTATACAAACATTCTCCCTTGTAATATTATTGTGATTTATTCCTGAAGATAAAATTATCCGACTATTATTGAAAAAAAAGTCCTTGTCAATTAATTTGAAACTAGAACGTGTCAAATACAAATCCAAAAAAAAAAATATATGTTAAAATTAAGACAGTAAAAACAACGGCACATTTGCGCTACAAAAACCATCCTTACTGCTACGGCATAGGGATGCTAATTAACTGTATCGACTTAAATTAGACAAAGGTCCTTGTCTATAATTTTTAATTATTTATGTAAGACTGCAGATTATGCTGCAATTAGAGTAACTCACTTGGCGTCATAAAAAAATTAATGTAAGGAAAGATTTGAAGTGAATCAGTTTCGATATAAACCGCCAAAGAATTAAATCAAATGAAAGTACAGATACCGGCACGGATCTTGAGCGCTGGCTTCAAGTTGCGCAGAAATCAAATATTCGGTTTCTTCAGTGGTACGAACTGAGACACAGGGGTGGGCGCAGTGATTGGCTCGCCGCGTCATCGTATCATAAACGTCACTCGTAATTCGTTCCCTGCGCTTGCTGCATGTATCTAACAACGACGACGATTGGCTCGCCAATGTATGGAATGCGCAAAGCGATCCCCACTTTGTCGCCAAGCGCTCAAGATCCGTGCCGGTACCTATATCGGGGAGTTATTTGTCCCGTTTCTCTTCTAAACTACCATTGGTAGATACCATGTATACAAAATCGATTAAAAGTGGTAGATATTATAAAGGTGTCACTAAAATGTTACTTAACCTTGTTCTTCACTCTTCTATATCGTTTGGGTACAGCTTGCCATGCAAATATCAACATTATTCTAGTTACAATAAAGTCGAAAATGACTCAAACCTGAGTCACGTTCTCGGTCCAGAATTTTATTATTTTGAGCTATATTTTTAGTCAATCAAGGATGATATTTGTTTGGCAGTGACATACGCCAGAAGTCCGCCAGTCCTAAAAAGGTGGCTGTTACAAAATTCTGTAACGTACATACGTTCTGTATTATAAGAGGGTATTTGCTGATTTAAAATGTACCTTACCTTCATAACTAAATAAATCAATTTTAACTTCTTCCGCTACTTATATTATACGCCAAATTGGCGTTAGCTTTTTTTATCGAAATGTTCGTTATATAGTTAAAATTTAATCCAAATGTACCTCATGTATAATGTACCTTAAGTATCCAAAGTAGATACAAGGAAAAAAAATATTTTTTTACCCACAATAAGAAATAAAGACTGGGTTGATTTCGATTAGATAGCAATAAATAGTTGATAATATTGTAACTGAGTATATTTAAATTGTATCTTTTGAAGTTGAAATAAAATGTATTCAGTGCAAATTGTTCTTTTTTTTGCCTTGAAGCTTCAGCATAACCTCAGAGGTCGTTCGAGCCGGATACCTGGATGTTTTTGGAAATTACCCTCCGTAATCTTCCAGCAATTTTATACCCTATTCGTGTTAAGATTAGACATTTAAAGAAACCTTTTTTTACTGTCTGTTCCACCGAAAAAAGAAAAAAAGTCAAATTAGTAGTCAAAAGTCTAATGTTACTATGAACAGAGTATAGGTTCTTTCTATGCAAATATGAACCTGAAACAACTCCAATTAAGGTTTTTTGGCCAATTCTCGCCACCAGTTGGCGCCACAAGGATGAGAATTCTTCCACGTTGAAAACATGACTTCTTGTGAATATTGCAAAATATGAGGGACCTGAGATAGCTGGATCTGACGTTACAGTTCCACCTGCTCGACATTTCAGAAAACCCTCATTGTTATGAAAATTATTATTAAAGGGAAACATTAATTTGTATTTTTTTAATACATACCTTACTGAGAAACCCGCCCCTACCTCTACAATTTACTGTTTTTCGCACTAGTGCGGAAAAGTGCGCCAGCTCGCCCAATGTATCGTACCAAGCAGCCATCACTAGTCGCTGGTTAGCTCTCGTTTATTTCTTCATAAGTGTATTGAAAAACGTCGATTGATAGATGACATTTTGTAGCACCAGCCCATATGGGACTGCAGTACTCCACACCACATACGATCAGATCTGTGCTTTGTGTAACATTAGTAGCTGTCCCGTTGTGAAGTACTGCCGGAAACTTCTGTTTTCGAGTACAATTACGTTGTAACGTTAAAAACGACCAACCAATGTTTGAAACAAAAGTTTGCAACCAATGTTTGCATCCAATGCAAACATTTGCAACCAATCTTAATCAAAGTTATTTGTGTAGTGGTTCTAATCAGTATCAGAATAAAACAAAGCAATTTTTTCGAACGTTTATTTACCATCAACACGTTATTAGGCATATTTACTTACACAGAAACAACAATATTTGCGACAGGAATTTATATTCTTATCGCAAAGCTATAAACTAACCGTCCTATCCAATTCTCTAACAAACATCGCACCGATCTTTGGTAAATCATAAAGTATTATGTACCTACAATTTAATGAATTAGAGGGAAAATGTCTGGACATGGATATTTCAGGAGGCACCTTAGTGTAGGTCAGGAGCGGATGCTCAGTTGCTATCACTGCGCGGAGGGCGAAAAGGTCACGGAACAGCATACGGTAGAGAATTGCTCAGCTTGGGCACTATTGAGACGCGTTTGTGGCATATGTGATCCTTATCCCTTATGGAACGATCGAACCATGGACTGAACCATGTTTGGAAGCAAGAACACATAAGATGCCGTTCGCCTCTTTTTGCGAGAAGGTGATGCAGGAAGGCAGAGAGAGAGGGAGCAAACCTCTTCCCTCTCTCTTCTCGGGGCTGAGTGGTTACGAAGCAAGGACACGTGAAATGTTGTCGCCCCTTTTTACGAGAAGGTGATGCAGGCAAGGAAAGGCAGAGAGAGAGGGAGCACACCACTTCCCTCTCTCTTCTCGGGGCTAAGTCTTTACTAGACCAGCGGACCTGAAGAGGTAGTCGTCCCAAGTACGGTCAGCAGCGAATGTGAGTAGCGCTACCAAAGTAATCCTTGTACAGTATGACACGTTTAAAAACAATTTTAATATTGAAAACTTGCTTTGTATGCAATATTGTCACAAGTCATTTATTTTAATTCGATAATTTTGTAAATCATTCAACGATGTTAGAAATTCGTTTTATTTATTTATATATACTTTATTGCACATCATGACGTATGTGTGTGTATGTGTATGGCGTTTTCAGATACCTAAGTACCTAATTAGATATTTTATTCAGAGATCAGTGCGATTCTTCAGTATCTTTACAAACATTTCTGCTTTCTCATTTAGCTCAAGTGACATAATATTATAATAGGTATAATAATAAATTACTATACAAAAATTTATTGTCAAGCTAAACACCTACAAAGGATAAGTCATTCATTAAATTCTATACAATTGTTTAGATATGTTTTTTTTTTCACTAGATATGGACTAAATTGGAAATATAATGACGTATAAATAACAGTTAATTCAATTCCTTCCCTTTATAAGTAGGTAAGTAGAAAAATTAATAATGAAAAAGCTTGTGATCATCGGCGATATACTAATTATAATTATTTATAGTAAAGCACGATTATATTTCCTTGAAAAATAAAGTTAAACTTTGTGACGATGGCTTTTTCATTTCGTTGTGCGTTCCAAACAAATATAAGGTGAAAGTAGAGATGTGCCGTTACCGGCATTATTGCCCAAAATATGAATATTGGTTGCAAAATTCCCAGTAATATTCCCACTTCGAGCAATATTGCCGTTAACGGCACATCTCTAATTAAAATGGACATCAACGCACAAAATGAGGGTTAAGTGGACAAAGTGGCAAATAGTTCTAATTGTAATGACCATTTGAACATGATAAATAAATAAGTCTTTACCTATGAAATTGCCGTTCGCCTATAAGACCTATTATATACATAATTGGTTGATTAATACAAAAGTATTAATCAACCAATTATGTATATAATAGGCTAGCGTCTGTAACTTTGTAAGAAATTAGAATTGGCGTACTGTTTTAAGTTCACGAATCGGTTAAAACCAGCTATCATCAGTTAAAACTTTCTTCTTGCAAATAAGACTTTTTCTTGTCAGAGAAGGGCTATAGATGAACACCTTTGTCTACTTAGCCCTTCAATTAACATTGTATCAATTTGTGCGTCGATGTCCCTTACGACAACCTATACAGTACTTCTACCATGAGTTTAAAGAATTTTGGTTCCGTAAGTGACCGCCAGAGGCGCTGTAAAATTTACCATACAAAATATTTACGTAGTCAGTATCGAGTATCGACAAATACTATTGCTTTAAACTCATGGTAGAGGTACTGCACTGCATTTTAAATCAACATTCTTATTTTAGTTTGATTACTTTGAGTTTTAATACGTTTTCAAGGCTAATCAATCATCCATTCTTATATTACTAATCAATTTGATTTATAGAAATACAATAGTTTATTTTTTTAGCTAAATGGAGTATTTTAATGATACCATAGAGATTATGAGAGCAGTGATAGCCGAGTGGTAACGGCCCCAACTTACGAGTTTGTAGGTCGCGGGTTGAAACCCAACAAAGCACATTACTTTGTGTAATTTACTTCATCACCACTGCTCTCAAAACGGTGAAGGAAAACATTGTGAGGAAACCGGTATGTCCTAAAACCAAAACTTCGAAAACATGTGACATCCACCGACCCGCACTGGGCCCGCGTAGTGGTTTACGGCCCATTCCCACTCAAGGAGAGGAGGGCTGAGTCCCAGCAGTGGGAACATTAAAAGTCTGATTATGCTATGCTATAGAGATTATATTGATTAATTGACTTTAATTCAATAGCTGCCTTCTTTTTAATAGTAAGGGGATATTTAAATATTACGTGATTTTGATATCCTCCCTCCCTCTTGTAGAAGTAAGCAAAGCTCTTCCCTCTTCCTTTCATACTTTTTTGATGTTGTAAATCATTCAATGATATCCCACGCTCTTGGGCGGATCGGGAGATAGTGTCAGACTTGGACTGACTAAAAACCCACTCCTGTTCCTTCTTTGCCATTTTTTCAGGGCCCCGGGGATCTCTTTCGCATCATCCATGGCCCCAATAGGCTTCGAACCTGCTGGGCCCCTACGGTTGCTGAAAACTCCTTGAGGCCCTCTTTAATGCTTACGAAAACATTTAGGGACAAGGAATTTAATGAAATTTTACAGAAAGCGTGAAAGGGGGAATAAAAAAACAATATTGCATTGGCATTAAGTCCGCCTCTGTACTCGTGTGTGTATAAAATGTTAAATAAATAATTGCCAATGAAATCACCATGTATACCCCCGTCTACCCTGTCCCCATGTCCCACCCCATTTGACCCTTACGTAATACTTAAATGACCCCTAACTTGCAAATATCATCGGTTGATAACACTTTCAAGAAAACCCTTATCCCTGCTTGTAGCCTGTCAACAGAGGCGTAGCATGGACTAATTTAAACGTAGGCGAAGGCGCCTCAGCGAAGCCTTTTTTTTTAATTCGTAAAGGAGACAGTGACTATCGAAACCCAGTGTTCGACCACATCGTCGCTTACCATCAGGTGTCATAGTGGTCAAAGGCGAGCCTACAAATTATAAAACAACTATCGTCGTTAAAGGACCCGCGTACACGGGAGGCCCCTTTGTGGGCGAGGCGCACTTCGCCCACGCCTTGTTACGCTACTGCCCACCAATTTGTTTTAAACACTCTTATTTTTATAGGTCTACTTAATTTTAAAATCATTTTATTTGAGTAGATACATCCTCCAAAAAAAGGTATAGTAGAGAGGTGTTCTCAATATGAATTCAAATTATCAATGGAATAGTGTCGTCATAAGTCCTAATTGATTTTCTTTCTCAAAATTTGATAAAATAAATATATTACCTAAATTATATTCCCGAGCATTTCATTCAAAGGCGATAGTGCTTCTTCAATCATTGTAAGACCACTCTCATTAATTTAAATTCGTCTGGACATCTCTTTTGGTTATGACGATAACACGATGATATAACTTTGTTTTAGCCTAATAGTAAAGTTGTTACTTAAAATACCAATTAATTAGAATTATTTATTCATATTTTTCTGAACGATGAAAATATATATTGTATGCCCCACAGATAGTAGTTTCGAGTCTGGGTGTCTTGTGTACGTAAGTTTACAAGTTTGAAAACTCGGAATAAGTGTGAGGTAAAGTTTAAAAAATACTAGAATTAATTTTACATTGAATATACATTTCATAAAGTAAATATACAAAATAAATTCCGGTATCTACATTTATAGACAAAACAATGTAAGAATTTACGAGTATGTCGTTGGATTCTATGCCACCGTTCATCGATTCCCATACCTACATTACAAACAAAGTACTTTGACAACTGTCCAGACAAACCTAATAAATAATTTAGAGAGTATATGCAGGTAAGACTTACCTACCTAACTAAGCACCTACCAACTTCTAAGTTAATTTCATCATAATATAAAACAAAGTCGCTTACCACGTCTATCTGTTAACCCCTCCTAAATCACACAACGGATTTTGATGTGGCTTCCACCATTAGAAAGATCAATAAACGAGGAAATAAACTTCAAATAAATTAGGGGGACAGAATGTCCCCCAATTTGACGCGCAACAGTTAATTTACATGACACTGCAACGTACGCTGCAATGTTTTGCCCCTTTTTGCATATAATTCTTTAAGCCTAGTGGACATGATGTTCCCTAATATGACGCACAACGATATGTGTCACGTCACCTGTCTTATAAGTGTGTGTAAGTATCGTGATGGCCCAGTGTTGCGGATTCCAAACCGGGCAAGTACCAATATCAATGTTTTTCTTATGTACTTTTCTACGTTTATTTTGTACATTACTGACACTATGCATCGGAAAGCGCGTAAAGCTGTTGGTCCCGGTTGACATTCACAGTAGCTACAGGTAGTCAGAAGTTAAAAAGTCTGACCGTCAGTCTATCAAAAGAGTGCGTGTTGCCCTGTAACTGGGTGGTGGAGGTCTGTTAGGCAGCCACTCAAAAAAACACGCTTGGCAGCGAAAAGGATAGGGAGATGATTGCCCGCGTCACGCAAGTTGCGGGACAGGGCAACGCTGCAGTGTCATAGATTGAGCGTTGCGCGACATGTTGAGGGACATTTTGTCCTCTTTCTTGACAATTACGAAGCCGACGCGGGTCTCTAGTAATTCATAAAACTTTTTTTAATATCAAGATAATACTTAAGTATAATATTTTTCGTATTATTATTGATTATACATAATATTTATTTAAATATAAGTCCATACCGCTATCCTTATCTATGGCGTAACAACATCGATTGGCGTTATTTTTTGTGCACAATGTTTAAGAAAATCCTAAGGTGTTTCGTAATACTTATTTTTAATTACCTAAAACTATTTTATAGATATTACAATGTACATTGCACGATATGATAAACTGACAGCTACGTACTCAGGGTGGCTTTCAATTCATGGTAATCTTTCAGAGGCGAATATGTAAAATGTTATTTAACTAGCTGAAATACCAAACGTTGTTCTGCCATATAAATTATCTAAACAAAATAATAGGCCTACGCCTGAGAATAGGTTTCTCAGACCTATCAAATATATATAAAATAAAAACCTGGAATGAGGCACCTACCGACTTTACGTACCTACACAATAGGCTAGCTGCTGTAAAAAATGCAATTAGTCCGTCAAAAAATATTCAAAAATAAGGGACACGTATTTTTTTATTTGTAAATTAAACCAAAAATGACAAAGATATAGCCCATTAAAGTTACGGGTAACGTCACGCCGTGCTGAATTTTTTCGCTTGATTTTTTTCGGGTGACGTCACACGTAACTTTAATGGGCTATAACTTTGTTATTTTTTGTTTAATCGAAAAAAGTAAATATACGTGTCTAATATTTTTTTATAATCTAAAATACGGACTAAATAAAATGTAATTATTTTGACCCTGGAAACTATCCTATTGCGACATATGACTTTGAGAAGTTTCATCCTCTGAGATTTTGCCAACGCATTACAAGAAAGTCACTCTGTATATAATTAAAAATAGATAGACATAATACTAAGCAACAGGTGAATGATATTGCCTTATTTGTAGTGGAATTATATCGTCCCCAACGGAGCGAATTGAACGGAAAGCTCCAAGGGCCTTACCAATATGTGATCTAAAATGTGCGAGTTTTGGACGAATAAAAAAAATACATGTTAATGAAACATAATAATTGAAATTCTTTTAAGAAGAGGTCACTGTAATTTCGATCTTCTCCTTATTCTTTTTAAGTCAAAAAGAAAATGATTGCGATCTAAAATTCATGTACTTACTCCATAAATTTCTATTTTCCTGGTTGTTTTTTTAAGATATCAGGATTGTTCTTGTATTATAAATTGATTTTAAGTAAATAATGACTCTTTTATAGAATTTCATTTTTTTTTTTTCAAATTTTGACTTAAAAGAAAATGAACCATAGACGAAATATTTTCAGTGAAAGATTACTACGTATTTATGTTTATATAGGGACTAATTTATAAGTACATAATCTGCTGGCATGCACAATTTACAGTCTGTTATTCCTTTATATTTCTTAATAATAACTATATGTATACTTATTGTTTTTAAACACTAACAACAGCAATAAGATTTTTTAGACACCGTTAATATGTATAAATTTACATTTTTGAAGCAGCTAAAACCATATACCTAATAATGCAAACGTTTCATTTTATTGTCTTAGAGTTAACTGTATACAATATTTTGAATATATATTTTCAAAAGGTACCTAACTTTTCTAATCTTCAACAATTTTAGCTTAAAGCGTAAATAATGTAAAAATTAATAAAAACTATAACGTAGACACCGTTTTTTTATATTTGTAAGATTATTGTCGTAATTTTTAAATATACATATTTATTTTTTTAAATAATAAAAAATATAAAATTACAGTCTTTAATAATAAAATGTAACAGCAATAGCAACATTTTTTCAATAAAATGGTTACAAGGTTTTATTGTCAAGAATTATTTTATTATTGTCATTTATTCTCAAAAATTTACACCCAGTTTCTGGTAAGAAATTATTGTTACGTCATAAATCTATCACAACTAGAGATGTGCTGTTGCCGGCAAAATTGCCCGAAGTGGGAATTCTGCTGGCAATATTGCTACCAATATTCATACTTCGGGCAATATTGCCGGCAAAGGCACATCTCTAATCGCAACTCTATTGACGTGATTGACTGTTCAAAATTCATTCAACCAGTCATCGGTTTTTAATTTTGACACATTAATTTTTATAACGATAATTTTCATTCAAGAAACAGGTTTATTTAGCCATCATAACACAGGCCGTTTTCGAAGACATATATTTTTTATTTTTCTATGATAATTCTAGAAAACATTATATATAAAATTCAACAGTAGATCGATACAAACGGCAGGATATGATCATAAAGATATGGACTAGTTAAACGATTTGGATATGCTTCCAATTTCATTTCAACATAATTATGTTTTGGATATGATGAATTCTAAATTATTTATTTTTTCCCGTTCCGTTATTTAAATACAGTGAGTACCTATGTGAGTACAGTCAGCAACGAAAGATCAACAATTTCCATCGTTTTTTTTTTATAAAATCTAAATGAACTCAGCAAATACCCATTTCTTATAAGTAAGCTGAAGATTTTTGATCATTTATGGAGTTTCTTGCACATTCTTCTCCATAGAGATTTACGCTTTGGAATGTGCAATTAGCATTATTTTTCTGACCGACTCACTTGTTGACAATTTAATAGTACCAGTAAATGGTTTATTTAAAATATAGGCTCTGATTCTTCATTCTTCTTAATTATTCGCCATTATTATTTTATTGACAATATTTATACTGTCATCAGCTTAACCGTGTTCCAGTTATGTTATGGCCAGCATCTGGTTTAACACAAAAACTAAACTTTTAATCAACGTTCGTTCCTGACTGTACCTACTGTTAGAATGTTGTTTTATTAAAAAATCATTTTATTCTTTATTTCAGTAGCCATATGAAGCTTAATCCACTGATCATAAAACTTGTAGAAATACCCTTAGCTTTACATTTTATTCATTTGCGCGGTTTACAGACGTCCATTACTTTTTTGATTGCACTAGTTCAGACAACGAACATTTTCTGAAAAATAAAGATGACTATACAGACGGGGAGATTCTTATTTAGATTGTATACCTAGTTTTCATGTTCTATAACAATACACTGATATTACGAGTAACATAATGATGAAAGTTACAGTCGATATTGATTTCCAGTACAGCGTTGACTGCAGCGTGAGATCAATATGAATTAATTATGATTTTATTTATTCTTAAGCATGGGCCACACAGATGTAATCCAGCGTTTCCAAAAATCACCACGGTACAACACAATGCCTGGAGGCAAACCAAGGTGACTTCTATTGGAACGATGGATTACAACCGTGTGACCCAAGCTTTAGTTCATTTACTAATTAGGTTCATTAGTGTGAATTGTAACAGCTGATTAGAATGACTGTAGAGTAGCAGAAGTCAAGGCACAGTTCCATTGTGAGACCACGCACGTACCTACAGCTTTGCATTGTACGATATATGTAGCTTATTTTTTTTTTTGGTGGTAAATCTTCAAACAAGAGCTCAAACTAAACACGTTACGAAGATGCAACACGCCATGTCACGTCACGTTGCCGTGCTGTGGCACGTTGCGTCGTTGTAACATGTTTACGTGTTTGAGCCCTAACTTTTGCTGCTGTAAGTGGAACGAGAGGGAGCATCCAACACAGCGTGTTCCTTCAAGGAACTGAATGCCAAGACCAAACCACTCCATGGACTCTTTCGACCAAGTCCGCAGCCCAGGAATGTGTAGCCAATAATCAAATGAACAGCGCACCTTAAGTTACTAGCCGATGACGAGGAATGGTCTGGTGAGGACCAAGTCAGAGTAGTCGTCGGGGCTTAGTGTTCCACACGCGCCCCACTGAGCAGAACTGAAAGAACCCAGCAAAACTGGTGCCTTCTGCGGTTTGGAAAGGAAACCTGTGTTCCTAGAATGCAAAAGGCAGCTGAAGGACACGTGTCTGTGGTCAGTAGAAGTCTGACACGCCCTCTCGCTCTACCCTAGAGCTGGAGAACTCATTGGATAATTTTCCACATCACAAAAAAGGTAAACGTACCCGTCTGCGACAACGGAACTGTGACCTCCACACCCTCCACATCCTCGCTGCAGTAACCCTTATACTAACTGAAATGACATTAAAACCTTTATCTATCCCCAACTCTACTCCTCATCATCAGTTTCGCAGCATCCCGGCCAGCAGCAACCTTCAGTCCCATCAGGCCTGGTGCAGAACAGCAAAGTTTCCGTAGTGGACACAGGTCTTGGCTCGATCCCGTGGAAGTCTCGTAACTCCTCGGCGGGGAACCAGGCGCGTTCCTCATCATCAATGATGGGTATGCCGAAGTATCTGGAAGTTTTGAATATATTTTTGAGAAAAGAGCAAGTTTAAAATGGGTACCAGCTTCTGCCAGCTGATAAGCCAGTGTGATCCTCGGAAATTATCATAACATACTATCTGCTGTCAGCGGCTTCGCCCGCGTGTGTGTAAAAAAAAAATCACAAGAAATTCCCTTGATAAAAATCCTAAGTGCTCTTCCAGGATATGTTCTACCCATGTACCAAGTTTCATGGATCCGAACAGCTGTTCGACCATGGAGAAGCAAACATACACACAAGGTTTTACCTTCATAATTTTGGTGTAATTATAAGATGCCTGATGAAAAATTGGGTATATATTTCGACGGTTAGACGGATAATAATAAATATTCAAGAAATCTGACTATAGAAGGTGCAAGATAGGCGTGGAATGAAGTACATTGACATTTTCCTAATATTTTTGCGTAGATACCCGAAAAACAAACAATAAACTGCTTTTCATTACTAGATCATGTAAAGGACGATACATGTCGATTCAAGACAGCTCTGTCTTTATTTCCGTTTTTTAAATTAAGAATGTCAACAAAATAATGTACAGTACAATTCACGAATGATGGCGGGCGTGAAATTAGCCTTTGCGAACTTTCGCGCATACCACACTCTTCTAGCACATGCACGACGTCATTTGGTTCCTAAAACACATTACTGCGCAGCCTTCTGCGCAAACTTCACGGCCGCCATCATTCGTGAATTGTACTATAAGAGGGTCAATGACCGTTACGCCATGGTTATCTGGCGCCTTACTTAGCTACACTAAAATCGAAGTGTTGTAGCGACATCTATGACGGCACATAGGAACTAAAATTGAAAATCCAGCATCATGATATTAGGCCCCTCGCCCACGACAACTTTTTGTAGCGATGCTGTCGCGCGCTTCGTTAGCCCGCGACAGCTTCGCTACTAACGCGCGTTAGTCGCATTTGCAAGCGCTATAGAAAATGCCAACGCGCTACAGCATCGCTTCAAAAATTTTTTGTTGACGAGGTGCCTGAGAGTTCTCTGTGCGATTAGAACATATACAACAGCCTGAAATCAACTATCGGGCAGTTTACCACCTGTCTGGTCGGTGGATCCTCTCTTTTCAGCGGAGGTTTGCCGGACTCTACACCGTGTTCCCCAAACCTCTAAATCGTCATAATTAGTTAACTCATTTACAAAACTTCGTGAACATCATTGACGTCCACTGTTGTACATAAGCCTCCCCTAACCGTCGCCACGAGTTCCCGTGACTCTCATCAAGTCATCGGTCCATTTTTTGGGTGGCCTTCCAACGCTGCGGCTCGGTACGTGGGCGCCGCTCGCGATTCTACCGGCTATGTCGGGTTGACTTGTTAGTACAAAACTTTCCACTCCTCCTTGTGTCATAGGTATTCCTCAATGCTGAGGGTCGTGACCTCCCTGCTTCATCACTTTAACTTTTATGATATTCCTCTATCTGTTTCTGTCTCTGGCGGTGTGAAGGGCATTGTATATCGTAGAGTCAAGAGCAGAGCAGATCTGATCAACGTATGCAAAACTTACTAACCTGCAAATAGCCAGCACTGGTATCCACAGCACGGAAGCCAGGATCAGCACGAGAACCAGCAGAACAGCCCACACCGGCCAGGGTTTTCTTTCTGTGTCTCCAATGGACTTGATCCAAGCATCGTACGCCGAGCCTTCGGTCGCCAGCTCCCAGAACGAAGACACCAGGATGGACAGCATGGCTAAAGGAGACAAGTACTTCCAGCAGATCAGCCAGTATATCCCTGGACGCTGGCCTGTCATCAGCTGAATGTCATCTGCGAATCTGAAAAGGAATAGTTATTTTGATTGAGAAAAGTAGATTTTGCAAGTTGTACCTACGCAACAAGTATTTTGGCGTCTCGAGTTTTTGGACGTTTCCGCGAGTCTTAGTACGTATAAGTGATATCGGGACGATCAAGTAATGGAGTATTTTCGACGGACGGTCAAGTAATGGGCTTGGGACTTATGGTTTTTAGTATAGTAAAATATAAAAACTTATATCAAAGAAAAGCTTGCGTATTTTGCGGTTTTAATTCGTTTTATTTACAAAATCAATTTCTAATCATCTAGGTTCATATTTACAAGGTAAACACTTTTTATTTATATATTATTTTTATATTTTTTGTTGTTTTCTTTATCAAATAGTATTCTCTGCACGTTTCTTACACTTAATCGTATTTATCGCGACGCGTTTAGTTAGTGCGGACGGAATAGGTCTTAGCGCGTCCAGCCACAGACCTAATCCAAAAACCTGTGCTACACACTGGGTTCCTACTGAAGAAATGCGCCGTCGAGGTCAGCCTAGAAAGAGGTGGCGGGATGATCTGGACGCGTACCGCGAGGACTGGTAAGAGACGGCGCAGGAGAAGAAAGTTTGGAAGGACTTGGGGGAGCCCTTTACCCAGCAGTGGGACAGTAATGGCTAGTATAAAAAAAAACAAAAGTAACTTAATAGTTGTTATCTAAGATTATGAAGGCAATTTCAACCGTCGTTTATACTGGAACAATTTGCCTGCTGCGGTCTTCTTGTTTGATTATAATTTATGTGTCTTCAAGGCTAGAGTAAATAGGCTCATAATTAACTAGTGCACCTCATCGACATACTGGGGCCAGAGTTATCCGAAAGGGCGCTCGAGCCCCGGTATGTAGGCTAGAAGGAGCGGGGTGGGTCTCTTAGTCAGTAAGAGTCTGACACTATCTCCCGCTCCGCCCAAGAGCAGGGGATGTCAATGCATGATTTTTTCCCACCATAAAAAAAAACCTCATCGACAACTATTGCATCACTGCTTACCATCACGTTATCAGGTGGGATCGCAGAAAAGCACTAGTTTATATCAAATTAAAAAACATCTTATTCTTTATCTTTGATATTGCACAATTCGATACAAATGTCTAGATTATAAATATTATTTTTAGTAAAGCGAAACCTGATTATACCTAGTATGTTCAGAATTGATAACTGAATCGATTCCAAATTTTTACACCATGTTATATTAATTCCCAAAAATATTTAAAAAAGGTCACAAGTTGGACAGCACTAGTTTACATCAATAAAAAAAAAAACATTTACAAAATTGTCTGGCGAGTTAGTCTAGTGGTTGGTGGCCCTGACTGCTATGTTGGAGGTCGTGGGTTCGATTCCCACCCAGGACAAAATTAATGTTTGTGTGATGAGCATGATTATTTGTTCTGTGTCTGGGTGTAATTTATCTATAATATGTATGTATTTAGAAATATATAAGTATGTTTATCAGTTGTCTAGTACACATCCTAGACAACTGATAAAACTCCAAACCTGCAGCACTACTTAACTTGGGTCTAGACGGCGTTGTGTTATATTTATGGAATATTATTATTATTAAAACACATATATTACATGTGTTATCAGTCTATAAGCTTTTTTAAAATAAATAAATAAAACTTGTGTGACATTTTCTTAATTCTATAATAGACAATCTAACCACATCGTCAAGCCAAAAGCTCATGTTCCAAGTCAAGTACCTATTTTATAAGTTAACCAATGCATCATAATATTTTCTCAAGTCAGCTAATCTTGACTCCAGCCTGCATAACACACGAAAAGAGCAAAGAAAACTGTGCTTATAAACTTTGAAGATTGTTGCCAATAGACATATTCGTATCTATGCCCACCTCAGTATTCACTCGTAACCGAAACTTTGAAGTTCCTGATACGCCAGAAAAGTTTGTGACATTATTAATCGAGCATTTTTTATTGAATTTGAATAAAGAAGATGGTTTGTGATGATGATGATGATGATGGTTAATGGTACATGGATTCTGTGAAGTAGTAATACTAGGAAAGGAAGAGGTCGCACGTGCACGCGCGAGGGAGCGGCCCTCACGCCGCAGCTGCTGGGATTCCGATTCCGATTTCCGGCCACCGTTGGCGCGGGCTTGCGGACGGCGAACAATGGGTAGCTCGACATCCGACTGTCCCGTAACCGTCCAGACCAAGCCCAAGTCGTCGACGGTGCGCAATGTTCTACGTGCACCTTAAGGAGATGTCAGCAAACTCATAGCCAGTAGGGTCAAAGCCTGCTGGGGCCAAGGGTTTGCTTCTGAAAGGATAACTTGGCCGTGGCATGAAAGGCAACGAAGGAACAGGAGTGTGTTTTTAGTCAGTAAAAGTCTAAGAAACCGTCCCGCTCCGCCTAAGAGCGGGAGATGTCATTGGATCATTTCCCCGCCCAAAAAAAAAAAATATGTTAATAAACAAAGAAAGTAGACAAATGTTGTCGATAAATTAAAGTAACAAAATCCATAAAATGTTGTTTAAAAAAACCACACAGAGATAGAAAAGATTATAATCAAAGCATATCAGCAAGCTTACTCGTGTGCAGCATATTATACTTTAGAAACTCATTAACATTGCAAGCGTGTAAAGTTACGAGTACCAGCGATCCATTGCAACTATTGCAAGTGGGTTAAAACTAACCTACATTTTATTGGACCTACATACGAACACCTCCGCCAACCCTCACCAAGAATTGATTACTTCATTTGGCACATATTTTAATTACAGCCATTTACTGCTAGCATTTGCACTGTTTAAAGTTCTATACAAATGGTATTTTTGTGTCAAGTTGTTGTGTAAACAATTCATGGTAGACCAAATCCAAACTAATATTATAAATGCGAAAGTAACTCTGTCTGTCTGTCTTTCTGTCTGTCTGTCTTTGCTTCACGCCTAAACTACTGAACCGATTTGTGTGAAATTTGGCACAGACATAGTTTGGAACTTGAGAAAGGACATAGGATAGTTTTTATTACACAAAATAAAATATAAAATAAAATTTATTCCGGACATACAGCTCCATCTATTGGTCAAGAGTCGGCATCAATTCAGTACTGAAAATTTATCGGAAAAATGTAAATAAATAGTAAAAAGGTATGAAAATATAATATAATACAACTTTTAGTACAAAGAAAATGCTCTAACGGAGTATAGATAATTCTATTAGTACTATATGTCGAGTTGGTGATCGCGCAATGGTGTCGATCGTTACACGAGTTCGGTTCGTGTTAAAATCTGCCGGAAGTCACTATTCCACGCGAACGAAGTCGCGGGCAAAAGTTAGTATATAAATAAGTGTAAACAGACAGAAACACACCAAAGGCACGAAATGGTCGCGTTATATAATCAATGGCGCCCACTGCATGATCCCTGGATTAGTCCTGCCCGTACTTTAGCCTCACAGATTAATCACCCAGTACCGTTGCGTCGTTATTTAGCCAAGACTTCCCTTAGAAGATACATGACGTACTTATCATTATTTCAGCCAAAAGACGTCCATTACTGGACATGAGTCTCCCCCATAATGTCATGTGTGTGGGTGTCACAACAATCGCTTTTGTGCGTCCTACGTCCATCAGATTTGCGTGACTCAGGAAAATGTCGCGGTAAGCTTTTATCTGCGCTAACATTGGCTTCTGCCAGCAGCTTCCAAGTTGGCTTCTTCATACACACTTTGGACTACCGCTTCATACCTTAGGGGGTGAATTTTGGACAATCTTATCTTCGTACTCGCCTTCGTCATAAAAGTAAACCTAGTACAAAATTTCACGTTCCTAATCTCAGACTAGTTTCAGCTGCAAGGCTGTGCGTTTATAAGTCAGTCAGTTTCTTCTTATAAACAACTTCTGAACGATTGATGGGCTGTCTTTAGAAGGAGTCATTGTACTCATCATTTTGAACAACTTTTACCTGTCCGCACAGCGATATTTCACCGCGCGGAAAATATTCGCGCGGATATTTTTCCGCACCGCACCGTGTCAAATCTGCAAGAAATTACAGAATTTTTTATCGCGCGTTTTTTTATTGCCTGTGCCGTAACTTCCCTATGATTCAATGTGTTACAGAATAGCGAAAAAAAAATCCGCGCGGTAAAATATCGCTGTGCGGGCAGGCCCTTATTAAGGCGTATAGTCCCTTGAACCATCTGACCAAAATTATGTGAACGCAACTCTCGCACTCGCGTAGGCGGCAGTACACAAATCTGTGCATTTATTTGCGGCCAGCAGCGCCCGGAAAGCGCTTTAAATCCATTTTCTCTGCGAGATATTGATTGATTTACATATGCAATGTTCACTTTAAAGAATGTTTAACCACCAATTTTTATGTGTAAAAATGTTTCTAAAGGTCCAAGCCGTTTCGAAGGAGTAGGGAAAAGTTGCGAAATTGCTAAATATTTTTTTTTTTTACAAAAGTATTAATTGCACGAAAAAAACAAATGTTGATATTGTTCATGAATCTATAATAAACATATATTTTTTTCAAACCAATTGACCTAGCCGTTACGGAGGAGTAGGTCTCAGAAAATCACTGTTTTATGGCACTTTTCGGGCGCTTGGCCCTTAAGCGACCAACCCTGCAATCACGAAAAAAAATCCAGTTGCACCATACACCACTAATTTTTAATTAGTACAAATACTTGAAGGAGTTATTAGAAAAGATCTTGTTATTATTTAAGTGAAGTATCAATAAATAATATTCATAAACAGCAAACTTATTAGCATTTGTTTATATTCCAAAATATCACTGGGTTGTGATTATAAATAAATAAATGACGATCAAAATGGAAAAAAACTACACGTGGTATTTTCTAGTAGCAATCGTAACGAATGATCGTTATTGAATTTACCAATTACGACATCAAAGTGGAGATTTTGGAATTTTGTTTTTTTTTTTTACTTTTGACTACAAAAATATGATCAACTAGCTGTGCCCGCGACTTCGTTCGCGTGGAGTACAGGATGTTACTCCTTATTAAATCAACTACCTGCCAAAAAAAGTCCGGTCAAAATCGGTCCAGTCATTTCAGAGATTAGCCCGGACAAACAGACAGACAGACAAAAATTCATTCATTATTCATATGCATGTAGTAAAAAGCAGTTATTTCAATATTACAAACAGACACTCCAATTTTATTATATGTTTAGATACCGGGAACGGATACAGCCTCAGTTTTCTTGTTAAAAATAGTGACGAATATTTTGTCGAGTTTTTTTTGTGACATCAAGGCTATATTGATGACCAAATAAGCTCTTTTAAGGAAAGCCCCTCTTTCATTTCAACGATTTATATAGATTATTGACACTTCGCGTGACCCAAGAGCTGGCTTTTTACCTCAGTCAGAGATTAAATATTGCCATACAACGAGGCGACGAGGCACCGCCAGGCATTTGAGCTTATTTCCAGTCAATAGAAATACGGAGGAATTTTTTGTCACAATATTTCAGTAAGGGAGTTTTAGTCTTATGAAGCTGATTTTCCACTCGCCTATCCGACACATCGAGCATGGTTTAAATGCTTGTTGCTTCATCTAACGTAATCCAACGTAATGTTTGACGAAAAGGTAACGTGTAAAAAGAGTGATAATACCTGAATACTCTGTTGGCATTCAGTAATTCCGTGATTTACCTACTCGAAAATTTTCCAAAACTTGTTCCAGGAAATACGTGTACTTTTTAAACCCTTACAAGTCTTTGAAAAACATTTATTTAGAATCTTGATAAAATTAACTAGGATTGTATGTTGTACTTTTTTGACTTTTTTAATTTTTGAGTAAATTATGAAGTGTCAATTTTCATGCAAAAAAGCAGATTTTCAGAGGTTTTAACTGGATTAATTTTCCACAAATTTATAAATTGATTTCCATAGAAGCCTAGATAATATCCACAAGATACTGTGTTTCCAAAATATCTAATGAAAAATGTGTAATGACATCATAAAGGTACGATTCCGAACCACGCTGCACGCAGCAGTGCTGCCGCAGCAGTGCTGCCGCGACACTACTGGTCCCCGTACAATTTCTATTGGCTTATATGAGATTACATTCCGAGCTAGGCAGCAATGTCGCGGCAGCAATGTAGCGGCAGCACTGCTGCGCGTCAGTGTCGCCCTACCGCCGCGACAGACCAGTAGTGACGCGTATGCCGCCGCAACAAGAGAACCTACTTGAATGTTGACACGTAAATTGACAACAAAAGGATGAATTTCTCTGACTCAGAAGAGGAACAGTTAATTAACTATGTGACTTTATATCCAGCCCTTTACGATAGATATAAAACGAGTCTGTTGCTTTTCTTTTACTATTGACATAAAGCAACAACAAATCATCGTCATCTTCTTCCTCTTCCAACAGTATAAATAAAAGTTGGTCATCAATCGACATCTTGTCAACTCAAAGTAAACTAACGAATACACAACAACGCATCACCACGAACAGAGCGACACTGCCGCGTTGCTCGGAATCAGCGCGGCAGGCAGCACTGCTGGGCAGCACCTTAGTGGCAGCACTGCTGCGGCAGCACTGCTGCGTGCAGCGTGGTTCGGAATCATACCTTAATCGCGTAAGAGCGGTTGAATGAAAAACAGTGAACATTTATATCGAGATGCATCCCCTTAAGGGTACTATACTCGTATGGTTTAGTTATTTGAGCGTTTTAACAATGTTCAGTTATTCAGAAGTAGTATATTGCAGATATATTCTGTTGCAAAAAAATAGGTATGTATTTCTTTTAACGCGTTAATCTCAGAAACTACTGCCTCCATTTCAACAATTACTTTAACGTTGAATAGCACATTTTTCGATAAAGACTATGGGCTATTTAACATCATGCTACGATCTACGGGAGCGGAGCAGTAACAAGACGCAGGTGAAACAGCAGAGAACAGCTAGTGTCACATAAATTGTACAATGTGAAAATTTATAAGTTCATTTTAATTTCGAGTTAGTTTTCTTTTGTTTGAGCATTTACATGAAAGATTTTTTTTTGTTATTTAGTAGTTTAGGTAGTCGTAACAATAGATAAAAAAACTAGCCCTAAGATAACTCTTATTTCAAAATTCTTTGAAAATCCGCAACTAAGAAACCGCCAATAAACCTTCTCGTAAAAATAAACATTTAAAAAAGATCTTTCGCAAATAAAACGCAAAAAGCAAAGAGACCATATCATTCTATTTATTTTTGGCGAAACGAAGCCAGGAATGGGACCCAGTGACGTAACGGTCTGGCCTCAAAGGCAATATTACGTAAGGTGTCTAAATGAAAACAAGCCCCGAGCATGTGTACATATGTACATATACTATACTACACACAGCATATGAATTAGAAAGGGTGGAGCGTAATATCTGGGCCATTGAGGCAGCTGCAGCTCTTTGTGGAAGATTTGCTCCACTACCATTTCTAGAGAGGGAAAATAGTCCGGTCAATTTAGACATCCGAGGTTACACTAATTCACACCCAGCTGAAAATTGGTAGGATCTTTCAAAACACCATCGTATATGAAATCTAAAAAGTCCTCATCGATCCGACATCGATCACAAAAATTAGTTTTTTGGTGATTTTCAGCAAAACGGTAAGTTTAATCATAAAATTAGCTAAGACAAAATTGTAGATTAGATAATTATCTACAATATTGGGTAAATACATTTTTTTCCAAGAGTTACCGTTTTTTGAGATATGATGATTCAAAAAGTAGAAAGAGGTAATCGTCATAATATGCACACGTTTTCACGCCACCTTTGAGGTAGTGTACTTAACCCCTATTATTTGGTCTAATTTCACTGGATTAAAAATCAACCAAAGGGTAACACTACTTTACACGGTTTCATACCCCAGCTAAAGTTAAATTTATTGTTTGTTTAGATAGAGTAAACCAGAAACAAGTAAAATCTGTCACGTCTGGTTTCAGAAAAATATTTTTATTTAAACATTTTTTTGGTATTTCAAAAAAAAAAGTAATAAAAATGCCTAATTTTTGCCTTCTTTTTATAGTTATTTGGTCAGTTTCTCTTATGATGGACCAACAGCAATCCCCTAACATGTTTTCATCCCAAAATCCCCGATTACGGTATTCAAAAACGTTTAAATCTTGGTGATAACGCTCCCCTTGTTCGTCAAAAATACTTCCAAGTTTTCTGGAAAAAAACTTAAATGTGACTGCAGGAAATGTATCTTTAATAACATAATGTTAACTTCCATCTGTCGAAAATTTCTGAAATTTTTCTTCTCTTTTTTTTTTTGATTATAAACTATCCACAAACGTAGCAAAAACGATCATAACTTTGTTTAGATTTTACACTCAACAATTGAATCAATCTGAAATAAAATATTTAACGTTTCATTTGTAAACTGGTCCGATTGCTAAAAAATCTAAAAAATTCACCAACAGAAAGCTGTTTTATTCCTGAGTGACATAGGCTATATTTTATGTACGCAGGCGAAGCCGCAGGCAAAAGCTAGTATAAAATATATCCAACCCACTACTACTTAATCATTCGAAGGCAGTATAAACACATTCCTATTTTCAGAATGGCCACCTAAGCCGTCCAACTGTGCTCACGGCACGTTAAACTGATTGGGGACCTTTTAACCGATTGACTGACCCCATCGGGCAAAGATCCTACATATCTTGAGAAACTTACTGTTTTACCAACAGTTTTTAGATATGTAGAAGAAAAATATTGGTGTCAGTTTATATGTATGGTTTGCTGTACACGTATTTGCGTAGTTTATTTTAGTTTTAATTATAAATCTGTTTTCTGTCAACTCAGATTTTTGTTGTGATTTGTTTGATATATCCTCTAGTGTAAAATTTCTTACACATACATTAAGGGTGAGTTGCACCATTTAACTATAACGATAACCAAACCATAACCAGCCGTGAAACGGCCGCCTATCGGTCAATTGTACGATTTGAAAACTGTTAACGGCTTTGTTATCGTTATAGTTAAATGGTGCAACGCACCCTAAAGGTTTGCTGTAAGAAAACCCAATTGTGGGTTAAGCTCGGCTTTCTTATTTGTAAAATGCTGTCCAATTTTTAATTAATTGTTAAATTATAGCCTATGTCACTCAGGAATAAAGCAGCTTTTAATCGGTGAAAAAATTTTAGTAATCGGACCAGTACTTTCAGAGATTGCCTCGTACAAACCAAAAAAGTTACTGTAGAAAACTTAGTGTAGATTTATAATTTAATCTAATTGAATGCGCGAATTCTTAGTAAGTCAGTTTATTTTTCTAATTTATTTTGTTATGCATGTGGTAAATTATGTCGAAAATCTTAGCCTACCCAACTACAAATATCTAAACCTAGGAGCATAATCTTCTAAGTTAACTTGTCGAGTTAACTTGGCTCACTGAATCGTGAAGTCAATCAAGTTCGCTAAGTAAGTAAGCCTGATTATCTATGCAGCGCAGCCTCACAACCGCTCAGACTTCAGCTTAAGTCTGCGGTCAGGTCTTGCGTCGACTTATGTATTGTTATATGGGTAACCAGTTGTTAGCACTATACTAACTTAACTATTAACATTATATTTAACAGCTAACTTAGATATTAGCAGATGCTAAAAGATATCGCCGGATCCTGCCCTCAGAATCAATTCACACGTACATTTATATTTCACACGTACGTTTTTTTTAAATCTTATTTATAGTGTCTCTCGCTTCTTCTCTGATAATAAAACTTAAACTATTGTAAAGCCGTACCTTTAAGCTTTAATACGACGTACTGTTTGTCTGTGTACATGAACATTTTTAGCAAGGGCACAGCTCTCTACTAATTTCGGGCAAGTCATTTGCAGTTACTAAAGCGTCATGGGGGTCTATTGGATTGTAAAGATTAAGTTCTAAAAGGAAAAAGTCTATGCTAAGTTTCCATTCCAGCGGGGCGAAAAGAAAATTTTCAAAAATGTAAAAAAACTTCACCTCGAAATTCTCGGGCGCGATTGATTTTTTTATTTTATTTTGAAAGTATCAGAATTAAGAAAAACCTATAATCTGATGGTTTTCATGAGGCGACGTAGCTAAAACTATCGATAAGTGTAAAATTTTTAACGTTCATAACAAAGCTATCTTAGCAAATTAGCTATAAAATAAAATTGCACTTATAAACAAAATATTAACAGGAACCTTACAATCTACTTTACGACTCGCCCATTTGTTTATGCCACGCTCAAATCGTCAGATTATTAAAATATATACTTTTCTGCATGTCTTAACTTACCTTGTCTTAATCTGACGCGTTCGAGTTTTTCCGAGGAACAAGATTTTTTTACTAATCTGACGGCTCCTCAATGAACCCACCATATTATGGGACCATATGTTGTAGGGGTACATAACAGGGTGCGAGGTTTCTCCCCATATGATTATCTGACGCGCTCGAGGATCGCATGAAATTCCAAACTGGCTGCCTCTACTATAAGGGCTTCTTTACATAGCATGGGTAGATTGACAGCAGGACAAAGATATGCATCTTTAAGATGAGAGAAAAGGACAGATAGCTACATTGTATGAATCTGACAGCTGTCACCCGCACCATCCTACAGCAATTGTAGCGCAGGAATTTGAAATTTTGCCGAAGACTTCCTTTGATAACAATGATGTAGTCGAGAACTAAGAAGGGCTTTTTCGACACTGAACGGACTTTGTCCAATGAATCAGCATTGCCATTCAACGTGACAATGTTGCCAGCGTTTTGGGCACTTTTCCCGTTGATAGCATTTCAAAACAAATCAAAAACATTTATTTTAAATAGACCATTAGCAGGTACTTTTGAATAGTCAAATGTCGGTCAGTCCAAGAAATGTGAAGCTAAATTGCACGTTCCAAAGCGTAGATCTCTATTCTTTTGATTCCTAGTGAATTCTTTTTATACGCGATTGTACCTATATCATCATCATTTCAGCCGAAAGACGTCCACTGTTGTTCGTAAGCCTTATTAAAATATAATTATAATTATTATTAATACCATATCTAAGTATTTTTTTGTAATAATATTATTTTCAGTTTATATATTTTCCTATTCTAACTATACACACTAGGTGCTAAGCATACTTAAATATATGTATTTTTTTTAATATTTAAGTTTATTATGTATATATTTTGTTGTTTTCGTGTTTAACCTTGGTACGGTCCCAGCTTCCGCCCTGACTGTGCTCGTAAAAAGAAAAAAGCTTCGACTACTTTTTTACTTTGTTGTTAACATTCTTTTAGGTAAGCGCGTTCCATCGTCGACCGCATCGTCGCTTTTCATCAGGTGAGATAGCGGTCAAGCGCGAACCTATCAACAATAAAAAAAAACATAGAGAAATATTCGTAAGTATTTCTCTATGTTAACAACCCCCTAAAACTTTGTCGTGCTTATGTTAGAAGTCAAATAACGGATAAAGCCTTACCCTTTTAGCCAATGTTTTTTTACGTACTTACTTACGACCCCAAAAAGGTGATGCGGTCGGATTTATATATTTATCTTTTTATGTATGTTTACTGGTTTCTCGGTCAATTATGGACCGATTTTAATTTTGTCTTTCGCTGCTCTGGCACTCTTCGAAACGATTTAGATTCAAGAAAACGCGTTTCAGAAGTTGTGTTGATTTTTTGTCTAACGTTTTCCTTCAAATCAGATATAGTTGATGGATTACTGTTACACACCCTACTCTTCAGATAACCTCAGAGACCAAAATTAATGGATTGGACTCCGTGGGGATGGGGGCAAGTATTACATAAAAAATCAATATTGTTCCTACTCAACTTCTGAAACGCATTTTCATCATTTTCATTTTGTGGTTTTTTGCATTCGTATATTTATCTATATATATAAAAATCAATGCCACTTTTCGTTGTAATTTTATAACTCAAGAATGGGCTCACCTATCCAAACCAAATGTTTAGGCTTTGTTCGGACTATTTAGTAGATGGTTTATGTGAAGTTTGGTAGAGTAGAGTAGGATATAGTAGGGTAGAGTAGGAGTATAGTAGTTTTCTGTAAGTGTATTTGTCACTCCTCCTAAACGGCTTGACCAATTCGAATGAAATTTTATGTGTATATTTGAGAGGATCCCTAGACCGTTTAAAAGTACAATTGGTTGGTGGCATCAATTAAGACCGCTTACATGTGAATTTTTCTGAGATAACCATTACTAATATTGATATTGACTAGTACATATAACAATGTTACTGGTAGAGACTGGAGGCTTCATAGAACCATTCTTACTGTCGGCCAGGTAGATATCTACATTAGGCAGTAATGACTCACCTTTTAACCCCATACACGTAGGCAATCCCAATACACTCGAAGAAGGCGATGATCAGCAACGGAAAGTTTCCACTGTACATGTCGAATAACAGGAATATATAACTGCCAGAACCATGAGCAAAGCCCATAGACAACAGGCAGCAAAGGAGACACAGTCCCCCAGTTAAATACTCCTTCCTCAAATTAGGGAATAACTTCATATCCACGATGGAGGTTACGACTCCTTCTAGAGTTCCAAACTGAGAGTCTATGCCCAAGGTGAACAGCATCAGGAAAAACAGGACGGACCAGAACTGGGCCCCGGGGAACTGGTTGATGGCTTCAGTGAAGATGATGAAGGCCAGGCCTGTGCCGGATGCTGTCTGTGAAGAAACAAATGAAAAAATTTTTAGGAAGCCTCTGCGAGGTGAATAGTTTTGTGAAGATTGGTAAATCTGTGGCACTTAAGGTTGCCAACTTTACTTTAAAATAGAGTATTGTACTCTCGTTAATTGTTGAAACTTCTACGGTTCCTACCGATGAGTTCTACGGTTTATATTGCGAACATCGAAGCACTGGAACAATTTTCCTGCTGTGGCCTTTCCACCCAATTATAATTTAGGTGTCTTCGAGGCTAGAGTGAATAGGCTCTTAATAAACTAGTACGCCTCACCATCAATGATTGCATCACTGCTTACCATCAGGTGGGATCGCAGTCAAGCACTGGTTTATATCTTAAATAAAAAATATGTAGACGTACTCTATAATCTATAACACTAATAGAGGATGGTAAAATACTCTTTCTTAGAGTGTTTACTATATTAATTCCAGTCACACCTAAATGATGCATACCTATAGTGTAACCAAAAAAGTTAACTATTTTTTGAAGTGGCGGGAAGAGAGGAACAGGACTTCATTGAAAATTATTAAAAATGAGCTTCCGATCCATGTAAACTTAATGATAGAATCTTTGAAGACATACAATTCTTTTAAAAACAATGAAAAAATTGATGTGTTGCAAAAAAAATTAAAAAATACCTTAATCTTCTTCTTCTTCCTGCCCTTATCCCACATTACTTAGGGTCGGCGAAGCACGTTTTTTTCTTCCATTCTGTCCTGTCACTCGTCATACTATCACTAACTCCCTTTTCTTTCATATCACTCCTCACACATAATCCATCTTTTCTTTAGCCTCCCTTTCCCTCTCCATCCATCTAAATGTAAACTCAATTTTTTTAACGAAATAATACTCTTTTTTATAAGTCCCTATCTATTCTTTATTGAAATGAGATATACTTTATTTCTTCGAATAAAAGTTGGCAACCTTAGTGGCACATCAAATGAAGGAGAAGAACGCCATATCTGCAGAACAATACTGTATATCAACACTTACATTATCCAGTTCCTTTTGCAGGTCGCACTCCGGCAGATGAGGCATCACCAACGACGTCAGGTTCCCATTGATGTCCACCGTCACCATCTGCCCTTCTTCCGGCAGCACCATGGACCTAAACGATGACCCGAACACCTCCAACAAGGTCTCGTTCCTCACGTCCAAACACTTCTCATATACCATCGTAGCCTTAAACCCAATTATCGAAAACACTACGATGCCAGCAAACATCGACGTTAAACAGTTTGTCATAGAGACCATTATCGCATCTCTATAACAGTTGTTATCCACAGGGTTGTACGATGAGAAAGCTATCAAGCCCCCAAAAGCTAAGCCAAGAGAAAAGAATATCTGTGTCCCTGCTTCCAGCCATACAACAGGGTCTAAAATCCTGTGCCATTTTGGTGAAAATAAGTGGATGAGGCCATCGCCCATACCCTTAAGTGTGATGCCTCTGAAGAAGAAAATTACAAGAACTATGTAAGGGAATGTGGCTGTTACGTAGACCACTTTTCCTGAAGAGGCAATGCCCTTGATCATGCACAGATACACTAAAATCCAGGCGATGACTAAAGCGAGTGCTATTTTGTAGTTGAATGTCTCTGGGTAGTTTATGTCTTCAGATATTTGGAGAGTGGTTCTATACCAGAAGTATTGGGTCGGACTGCTTACCTGAAACAAAGAAAAGAAAATTGATTAGTAGTTTTCACACTTGTCACTATCAACGTTACACGTAAGAATGTTACAGTCTTACATCGAAAATTATCATTATCTAAGCACGTCTTATTGTCTAAGCATCGCCACAACGAACGGTCAATGCGTCTCACATCCATGGAAACTATTGAACAGTTTTTAATTTTCATTTAGCTTATACCTCCTAAGACCTTTCATTCGTGTTCGAATTTATCATCATCATCATCATCATTTCAACCGAAAGATGTCCACTTATGGACATAGGCATCCCCCAAATGTCGCCACGATGATCGGTCCTGTGCGTCTGGCATCCATCGATTTCCCGTGACCCTCACCAGATCACCTTCGAACGCTGTGTCTTCCAGTACGTGGTCGCCACTCCAGAATCTTTTGGTTTCATCGACCAGCTGTTCTGCGAGCAATGTACCCTGCCTACTTTCACTTAAGTTAAGCAATTCTTTGTGCTACCTTGGTTTTCCTGTGGTTATCTTTATATTTGATGCGATCATGCAAGGAATCTCTGAACATAGCCTTTTCTATTGCCCATTGGGTGACTTTAAGACTTCTGACGAGGCCCATTGTGACCTTTAGAATCATATGTCATCACTGGCAACACGCACTCATAGACTTGTAGTCTTGAGACGCTGTGGCATGACGTTGGACAAGAAGATACCGCGCAGCTTCCCCAACGCTATCCAGCCGAGTGTGATTCGACGATAGACGACCTTCGATACTAGACCTAACCAAATGGACCATTGGTCCTAGGTAAACGTAAGCAGGTTACGTAGGTCCCAGATAATCGTACACAATAATATGCAGAGGTCGGATTGGGTAGAGTTAAACATGTACTCAAACAGAATAAAGTAAAAAACCGGCCAAGTGCGAGTCGGACTCGCCCATGAAGGGTTCCGTAGCAGTAAAAGAAATCGATGTTTTAATAATAGTGTATATTTTTCGGTTTATGACGCATTAAAAAAAAAACTACTTACTAGATTTCGTTCAAACCAATTTTCGTTGGTAGTTTTTATAGTAATGTACATCATATTTTTTTTTAGTTTTATCATTCTCTTATTTTAGAAGTTAGAGGGGGGGGACACACATTTTACCACTTTGGAAGTGTCTCTCGCGCAAAGTATTCAGTTTAGAAAAAAATTATATTAGAAACCTCAGTATCATTTTTAAAGACCTATCCATAGATACCCCACACGCATGATTTGATGAAAAAAATTTTTTTGAGTTTCAGTTCTAAGTATGGGGACCCCCAAAATTGATTGCTTTTTTTCTATTTTCGTGTGAAAATCTTAATGCGGTTCACAGAATACATCTACTTACAAAGTTTCAACTGTATAGCTCTTATAGTTTCGGAAAAAAGTGGCTGTGACATACGGACGGACGGACAGACAGACAAACAGACAGACATGACGAATCTATAAGGGTTCCGTTTTTTGCCATTTGGCTACGGAACCCTAAAAATCGCCAAACTTAAGTGGCAATGAGCAGGGCACATTGCTCGCAAAACAGAGGGCCGTTGGGTCAAAAAGTTCTGGAATGGCGGCCACGCACCGGAACACGTAGCGTTGGAAGGCCTCCTTCAAGGGGGACCGATGACCTGGTAAGGGTTGCGGGAATCCGATGGATGCGTGACGCACAGGACCGTTTATTGTGGTGACACTTGGGGGAGGCCTATGTCCAACAGTGGTCGTTTTTCGGCTGAAATGATGATGATGAAACATGTACTTACACCGATTTCATACAGCGAAAGAATAAAGTGGATATGATACAAATCCCGAGTTTAATTTTAAAGAGCAGAAATGTTTTAAAAATTCTTCCTGTATAATATAATAACGAGGAGGAGGAAGTGTATCGTAGAGAGATCTTTTTCAACGAAAAATACTAATAAAAATTGTATGTAAAGGCATTCGCGTGTAATGTAACGTTACAGATTTGAGCATTACATCAGTGAAGGAGGAGGACCGAGCATTACAATTTTTTTTTAAGCTATTGCATAACCTAACACCCCCCACTCATTTGTTTTCTTATCGGTCATCACGCTCAAAAAGTGTAACATCAATTAATATCAAAGAAAAAATAAACAAAGGAAAAAAATACTGCATAAATAAAATAAATAAATAATTATAATTGCATAAGTCGATAAAAAATGCTATGCAATAGCTTTACCGCGGCAGTCCCCGAGTGCCACACGTCTTTTTTTTTTATTCCACAACTCTTAATGCACACCTCGTAATTTTACAAAACGTTTCTACATCAGTGAAGGAGGAGAACCGAGCATTACAGGGCACGCCTTGTAATGATACAATGTGTAATATCTTGATACAACTTGTAACATACAAATTATGGGTCGGTTGATTCTTTCTAAAATATACAAATAATTCATGACACCAATATCGTTTCTTCTGTGTTTTTACGTAAAAAACAATGTCGAATTAATATTGCCGCACTTAGCACAATGACCGCTTTGTCTGACATTATGGAATCAACTAAACTATAATGTTACATAACAGAGCACCTTTGACACGTTCGCTGCGGCAGTGATTTTTCTATACTTTCTATTCCTGCGGTACAAGGTCTATACACCTGGTAACAAACTTCCATTGTGGCGACACAAGGCTTATAGACCCTGTAACGTAGTCTATACTTTTCTTAGCCGCACTGTAAGCGAGACGTATTACAAGGTGTTTAAAACTGGTATCACACTCAACGTGTTAATTATCTTTGTTTTATTTGTCTTACCTGTCTCTGAGGTTTTTATTATTATTTATTCGTAATATTGTTGGCTACACGAGATTTTTCATTAGAAATCCCGCCCCGTATCTACTTCAATAGAAACGTATCGAATTGAATTCATTAAATAGCGCGGCCCGTCCAAAAGATTTCTTTATTGAAGAGATGAGACGCGGGACGAAGAAATTGTCTTAATTACAGTAATAAGATAAATGACAAAGAAAATCTGATTCTTCGAGTAAAGTCCTCAGACCCGAGTAATCGTTTGACGAGAAAGACGTCGTTTGTTTAGCGATGACTATCGTAATGAGTCGGGGATAAAAGATAACGTCAGTGCTATTACTTGTGTAAAAGATTCGTTTGACAAGCTGGTTTTCTGAACGAGTAGTTGACTTATATCAGTTTTCTTAATATTATTTGTAACAATAAGTAATCAAAATCACAAATAAAAAGATTTTTTTAATTCATTCAATAGCATTAATATTAGAAAGGTGAAAGTTATGAAATGGGACTGGGCAGGACATGTCTGCCGCATGTCTAACGTAACGTAAACTTCTCACATTATATAATAGGTATATATATATAATCAGCCGTCTAATGTTTCCTTATATTTTTTTCCACTGTTGGGACTCAGACTAGGACATGCCGGCTTCCTCACGATGTTTTCTTTCACCTTTTTGAGAGTAGTAGTGATGAAATAAATTACACAAAGTAATGCGCCTATCTGGGTTTGAACCTGCGACTTACAACTCGTAAGTCGGTACCGTTACAACTGGGCCACCACTGCGTTTTGAACCTATAATAAAACACGTAACAGTTCACATGCGAACAAACAAAACGCAGTCCATACGAAATAAAGAACAACAGAAAAGCGTTCGTAAAATGAAAGGAATCGCGAATGGAATAAGTATTTCTGATTAATACCAACCAGAGGCGAGTCTGAATAAAAAAGCCAGTTATGAATTACTGACTCTGAGCACTTTAATTAAGATTTTTGATAGATTGCCGTGGTTTTCTGCACACCAGTTTTTACAGTGTTTATTTTTTAGCTTTTTCTAACTGCTGCCAGTGGTGACAGTAAAAAATCATCCCAAAGGAACTTATTATCGGCAGTATTGGTACCTTATGTGCTAATTCAGGTCGTGATCTACCCTTGTACCAAGTTTCATAGAATTCTGTTTAGCCGTTTCAGCGTGAAAAAGACCACAAACATACCATCACACAATCACACACACCATCACAAACGTGTTATATAATTAAGTGTATTTTAAGGTTATAACCTAACCTTAAAATACACTAAATTATATAACGTAGGTTAACAAATCAAACTATCAAGCATTCTTTACTAATTAACCAAGAGTGGTATTGAGATAAAATGGTAGATGCATTTTTTATCAATCAGGTAAAAAAGCCGAAAATTTTAAATAACTATATTTAAATTAAGGATGCGGTTCGCTAGTTTTCGTAATAAGGAGCACAATTTTTATTTCCTTATCTGTTTCATAACATTTAATTATTATCACTACATAATCATAATTGTCACGTACAGTGCGCGGTGAGCATTAGGGTTCCGTACCTCAAAACGGAATCCTAATAGGGTCACTTTGCTGTCCGTCTGTCTGTCTATGTTTGGTGCATCTTACTGTCAAGACCACAGACTTATATTGGCGTCAAGACCCTTAATTTTGAAACCACTAGTAAAATTTTTAAGTTAACGAAAAAGGATACAGCCTTTTATGTCGCAAAAAAAACGTGTATTTCTACACTCTCAAAGTAATTTAAATTCAAAGGAAACTTCCCGTTGACACAGAATCCTGAAATTTGACATAAAGCCAGGTCTCGGCACAAGTATAGGAATAAATGTGAAAACAGTTTTTTTGTTACGAAACAAAATATAAATATTTTTTTGACTTAGAAAAATCTTCGACACTCCATTCGGGAATAGAACTATGAACATTAACATAGGTAAATTTGTACGAAACCCTCAGGGCGCGACTCCCACTCGCTCCTGTCCAGTTTTTTTTATTTCATTCATTCGTACGTAACAATCGTCATCCATCAACAAAAAAAAATTTAACCACTATTAAGCCCAGGACTGGTCGTAGTGGCGACGCTTGAGGAAGGCCTATGTCCAGCCGTGGACGTCTTTTGGCTGATATGATTATGATAGTAATAGTCAATGGCAATGGCTATTTTCATCCAGGAAAAAACAAGGATTCCACAAAATATGGAATTAGCCACGAAAGAAAATCGGTCCAAGAAAGAAATTTAACGTTCATCGAAGTTAAATTTACATTTCAAAACTTTATTCTTGTACAAAAGGTTGCCTTAAAATCGCAGCTAGCTCGCACCTCCATCATAACCAGCCCCCCTAGCCAAGTTACAACCGTTTCGTTTGCGTCAAACGCTTCGAGTTGGGCGCGTCGCCGTATCTTTTGTTCTGACTACATGACTGAACGTTGAGATGACGTCATTACCGTACATTTGAAGCTTTCTACTGCAGATTAGCAACTTGGTTAGGGGTACAAAGAGGCCTGTTATGGATTTCCTTTGAAGTCTATGGCGTAAATGACCTTTCATCTCCGTGAAAGAGTCTTGTTAAAGGAGTCAGTATTACCGATTGTCTCGTTATCACCCGCACAGGGTGACTATGAGTAGACAAAGGATATTGTATTGTATTTCAAGCTGGTGTCAACTCCACGATTTGCGTACGGACTTAATAAATTTGCTATTCGATCCACCTCAGCTCCTCAAGGAAGGTCAGCAAAACCTTAGTGATACTGACTGATTTGACTGGCCTGTTGGTCTAGTGGTTAATGACCCTGACTGCTATGCCGGAGGTAGTGGGTTCGATTCCCACCCAGGACAAATGTTTGTGTGATTAGCATAACCATTTGTTCTGTGTCTGGGTATAATTTATCTACAATATGTATGTATTAAGAAATTTATAAGTATGTTTATCAGTTGTCTAGTACCCATAACACAAGCTCTGCTTAGCTTGGGCCTAGACGGCATTGTGTGATAGTTGTGGAATATTATTATTATAATTATTACTGACCATTTCACTACAGAGAGTACCTTTTGTTTTGGTGGGAAAATCATCTAATGACATCTCCCGTTCATGGGCGGAGCGGGAGATAGTGTCAGACTTTTAATGACTAAAAACCCACTCCTGATCCTTCGTTGCCTTTCGTTCCGGGGCTGAGCTATCTTTCGAAACTAACCCTGGCCCCAGTTGGCTTCGACCCAGCTGGGCCCCTGCGGTTGCTGACAACTCCGTGAGACGCGCGGGAACAGTGCGCGCCGTCTACGACTTGGGCTCGGTCCTGACAGTTACCGGACCTTTTGACATTTTTACCACCTTTTATCATTGTGAAATCAACTGTATAAACACATTCTTTCAGTTCAAATTTGCGTGTGAATCTCCGTTTCTATTTTATACTAGCTTTGGAGCTTTCACAGAAGTAAATACGCGTGAACTTTGTGATTTTTTTATTTTTATAATTACGGGGAATTCCACTCCCTAGCTGTACGCAGAAAAAATACTTTTCTATAACGTGCGTGCGTATAGTTAGGATGTCCACCATAAAATTCCGAATTCTTTTTGAATTACTGTCAAGAACGTTTCAAATGAAAATGAAATTATTCTACTATTTGCTAAAAATCTTTGTAAATTGAATAATCTGATTCATAAGGAAAAAATATATCAGCAGTTCATGTCTGTATTTAAGTGCCATTTTAAGAGAAATATGTTTGAACTTTACCAGTTTAAGGCGGCCTACGCAACGCCTACGGCCGTATTTCGCAATTTCTGACGATGCTACGGCGTAGGCGACTGTGGCGTAGGCGACTACGGGGTAGGCAGCTACGACGTAGCACACGGAACATGCAGTTTTATTCACTACTTTTATTTTTTTAACTTATTTCATTTAACGTTTTTGAAGCACACACAACATATGAAAATATATAACCTAACCTACCTGTTTTTTTTTTAATTGTTATGATCTAGGTCTTGACTGCGATTCCACCTGATGGTAAGCAGTGAGTGAGGCGCACTAGTTTTTTAAGAGCCTATTCACTCTAACCTTGAAGACATCTAAATTATAATCGGGTGGAAAGCCCGCAGCAGGTAAATTGTTTTAAATTACTGTTTATTTTTGTATAATTCTCTTATATATAATGTTGCCGTTAACTTTATTCGTATTTATTTTTAGAGAACATTATTGTTGTGTTTATAGATTTTTATTTACAACGGTTCTACGAGTCACTTGCTATTAACCATAATTCACATCAGATATTACACGTTAATTGACTCGCCTGTTGGTCTAGTGGTCAGTGGCCTTGACTGCTATGCCGGAGGTCGTGGGTTTGATTCCCACTCGAACTCAGGACAAATGTTTTGTGAATTTGTTCTGTATCTGGGTGTAATTTATCTATTAAATGTATGTATTTAGAAATATATAAGTGTGTATATCAGTTGTCTAGTACTCATAACACAAGCTCTGCTTAGCTTGGGACTAGACGGCGTTGTGTGATAGTTGTGGAATATTATTATTATAATTATATCATATTCAGCATGAACCTGCAGACCAAATTGAACTTTATCTCATAAACGGGAATTAAAGGAAAACATTAAAAAAATATCAAAAACATTCCTATTCAACTTCGGAGATGCGAATTTCTCCCACAGTACAATTCCCGCCGCAGTCCGCCTCTTTGCCGACTTCTTTACAAGCAACGAAATATTAATTCGAATATTTGTCTAAACCATCAAACATTTTTATTCTTACCCAAAACTTGAAGAATGAGATTTCAATAGGGTCACTCTCCAAATCTCAAAGCAAACAGAGCTATGTAAACATTTCGGTAAACCCATATTTAATATTATAAACGCGAAGGTCGTCGGTTTGTTTGTTTTATTTTTCGTCTAAATCACTGAACCAATAGGGACGGATAGAAATACATTATCTGTTATCCTGGAAGAATATTCCCTCGGAATGTTTTTTCGATGTTTATGCAGGCGAAACAGGAGCATACTTAATCGTAAAGAGACTGAACTCAAAAAAGAGGTAATTGAAAATTGCATCCTAAATTATTTAAATTAAGATTCAATTTACAAAATACCACTTTTTTGAGATAGGTCTTTTTATGATTTAGCATCCGATATTCGAGCCACTCGCGCTAGACAAAAAAACTGAATGCTTTGTTTGTACAATGTATCTCACGAATTTACTAATAATGTCCAATGGCCTTAACTATTTTGATAGAACCACAATTAATCGCCCCGTCCATCCAGCGGGGCCCGCGCTTTAATTACGCTCGGAATACCTATAAATAACAGGTACTAATCGTAACTTGGGCTAGTCGAAACTCGTAACTTCTTGATTAATGTATTAACTCCACATGATCTTTAACAGAATAGGAGAAACATTGAGGCGCGCGAAGAACAATACGCGCTATCGACGACTTGGACTCGGTCTAGACGGTCACTGGACGGCCGGATAGCGAGCTACCTACTGCTCGCTGTCCTCAATATCGCGCCTACAGCACAAAATATATAGGTACAGATGTCAATCTACATACAAAGCGCGCTCTCACAACGCACACATAGACACCGCTCACGGACACGATATCCCGGCCCGCTCGTCGAACAGTTCCGGCTCCAACACTCATTAGTGAACGTCCACCGAGCGTAGGTTTAAAAACTGAAGTACATACATGAGATTGTCTTCTGTACCTATCTATTTTGCGCCTACGGGGTCAGGTTCACGGTGGTTGGACCTCGAGGACCTCAGTACCATCGGCCGTCTCCTTTACTAGTATTACTGCTTGCCAACGCCTCCCATTCCCTATAGCTCTGGATACGATCGCGTGAACCAGGGCCCAGTGTGAGATGTCGCCGCCACCGATCGCCACTTCGTGATAACAGGGGTGCTCCACCCAAGCGAAGTACACCTCCATCGTATGCTCCACCGCGTCCACACACTGGGGACATCCAGGCGTTTCTTCTACCTACATGAATCCGGAGCAAGAACTTCCCGAACTTACGGTTCTTTTATTATGTCCGGTGAGGTTTTGTGTCTTGTCTTGTTTGTGATGCCGTGAGCATCGTCACTTTCCGTAAGACACAGGGCAGGCGCCTGTCAAGCCACTCCTCAAAGAGAAGACTTACCGCCATTATTATGGCGTGTCCAGTTCACTCATGCGTGAGTTTACCTAGCACCGATAATTGAAAGTTTCGTCGAAAATGCTAGATACTTCTGTAAACACCAGTGTTCTGTATACTTGCAGATAATAATAATTTCAATTAAGATTGAAATTGAAATAAATTAATTAAATCAAAATGAATGATCAATTCAAATTATTTCAGTCAAAATTGAAATTCGAAATACAATCATATTTGGAAACCTGTCAGGTTTAAATCAGGGGTTCAATTTAAGTTAATTATGAGAATACGTTATTTAATATCAATATATTTACACTTTCTGTTGAATAAAAGTCAACAGAACTAAACAACCAACTAACAACAAACTTCAACTACAACTTAACTCTTTCTTGTTGTTGTTGAAATGAAATATTTTTCTTATTTTTTAGGGTTTCATACCTCAAAAGGAAAACACGGAACCCTTACAGGATGACTTTGCTGTCTGTCAAGACCCTATAACTCAAGAACGCGTGAAGGTATCGAGTTAAAATTAAAAACATAATATTTCCACAACTGTCACGTCTTCATATCCCAAGCTAAGCAGAGCTTGTGTTTTGAGTACTAGACAACTGTTAAACATACTCATATATTTCTAAATATATACATATTATAGATAAATTAAACCCAGACGCAGAATAAATGATCGTGCTCATCACACAAACATATTTTGTCCTAGGTGAAAATTGATCCCATGATGCTCGGCATAGCAGTCAGGGCTTAACCACTAGACCAACAGGCCGGTCAAAGAACACTTCCCACTCTAGGATGAAGCTAAAGGGCGTCAGACTTTTACTGAATAAAACCCATCTCTATCCTTAAGATGCCTTTTGAATTTTTTGATCGCAATATCTTTAAATGTTTCTTTACCAGGAAGTTCGAACCTTTTTTTTTTAAGGATGGAAATCTTGACTTCTCCAGCTCTGGAAGGAGCGGGAAGGCGTGTCAGACTTTTTGTACTGATTAAAATCACACCTGTGTTGCCCTTTGCGTTCTAGCACAACAGGTTGCCTTTTCAGAATTTACTTTTCAGGAACCTGTATATATATATGTATACTTAGAGTGTTTTTATTTTCATGCGAATTTTATCACGCATGCGGGATTGCCCCGCCCCGCATACGTCCCGCGTGCGTATTCTCCGCATTACAATAAATTCTTGCATGAAAAGGACAGTTACAAGGGTTACGTATGCGGAGCATCATAAATCTACATAACTTCTTTCTTTCAGTCCATCCAAAGGTTGTCTGTAAGAGATCGCCCTGTGTGGTAAGACCGCCCATTGTGCACTTATTCTTTTAAATATTAATCCTGTGTTTTTGTTTATTTGGTGTACAATAAAGATTATAATATATAAATAAACACCCTTAGCCAAAAGTTCCTCTAGTAAACAATATATATGAAAAGGGAAACTAAAAGAATAATGTATTCTTGCCCCGCACGGGAGCATCGGTCATGTGCGCAACCTATGGGTTATTGATTTCGTGTTATTTGCGAACTGGACGAAACACAAAAGCGTTATTTGCGCTAGCCGACCGTTTGTACTATAGTGATGTCATTGTTGTTTCAATCGGGTCATAAATACGCAGCTCGGGATAATACGAGCTTAACCCAGAGTTTGTCTAGTTTATTAAACACCCACGGCTTCGCCTGCGCACATAAATTAAATTAAATTATATCTTATGTCACTCAGTAATAAAGCAGCTTTTTATCGGTAAAACAATTTTAGCAATCAGACCTGTACTTTCAAAGATTACCTCCTGTAAACAAAAAAAAACAACTTTACCTCTTTATAACATTATAAGTGTAGATGATTTTAGAGAGCAGTGGTCAGGTCAGGTCACAAGTTGTAGGTCGCGGGTTCAAACCCAGAAGATACATTACATTGTGTAATTTATTTCATCACTACTCACAAAACGGTGAAGGAAAACATCGTGAGGAAACCGGCATGTCCTAGAACCAAAAAAAGACATGTGACATTCACTAACCCGCACAGGGTCCACGTGGTGGATTACGGCTCATCCGCTCTCCTAGAGAGGACGCCTGAGTCCCAGCAGTGGGAACATTGAAAGGCTGACAATGCTAATGCTAAAAAGATGATTTTTGGACTTTCTAGTTGATTGTTGGGATGACACTTCACACTAATATTATAATATAGTAGGGGAGGCATGGATGCTAAAGCAGTTACTAAAGCGTCATGGGGACCTATTGTGAAGATTAGGTTCTAAAATGAAAAAAGTCTATGACAAGTTTCCATTTTAATAGGGAGAAGAGCGAGTAAGAATTTTCAAAAATGTACATGTACAGCATCCGTCGCTCCCCTACTATAAAGTGTGTTTGTATGTTTATTACTTCTTCACGCTTAAACGGCAGAATTAGGAAGAAATTTGACACAGGGGTAGACCATGAATAGAATAGCACATAGGACACTTTTAATCCCTTGAGTACACGAACCTTAGGATCCCCGAATTTATAGATGCCCTGAAAAACCTAGGAGGCCTAATCTGCTTTTGAAGAGAGGTGGGCTGGTTCGAATAAGCCCACCTAAGGTTAGGGCCGATAAGGCCTTCGTACAACGGTCCGCATAGGACAAAATGCAGAAACCATACTCAGTCATAGACAGACATCCCTTGAGTATATTTCCTTGGAATAATTTTCTACTTTTACACGGGTAAAACCACTGCCAGAAACTAGTGTATTAAAAGTCTGACACGGCTTCGCGCTCCGCCCAAGAGCGAGAGAAGTCATTGGATAAATTTCTCACAAAAAAAATATATCATAATATTGCTACGGTACATTGCCATGATTGTAAGTCCGATTGTCGAAGTACGAAGATTAGTTTTCAATAATTCTCATTTAAAAATGTTTACACTTTTCTTTTTATTATTGATAGGCTCGCGTTTGACCACCATCTCACCTGATGATAAGCGATGATGTGGTCGACAATAGAGCACGCTTGTCTAGAAGTAACCTATTCACTCTTGACTTAAAGACCCTTGAGTTGTGGTTATCAAGAAACACAGACTCCGGCCGGGAAATTAACTCTTTCCACACTTACACAGTCAATTACACACTTACACCTAATGGTATTTCATACAAATTACCAAATACTTATTCTCAGAAATGAATGAAATGATTTTAATTAAACTTGGCACACATACGTAAGGTACCTTTGTCTAAAAAGTTAATTACGAACGTTTCCAAAAAAGAGTTCCAAAATAAAGTCCGAGCAATTTTTAGTTTTGTATAAAAACTGAAAAATTACTCACTTTAGGGGTGCATAAAAAATAACTGGTCCGCCATCTTTAGTACTCCGCCATATTGGAATTAGAATGACGTCATTTAGCTAAGCACGCATTGTTAAATTGAACATGTCTGCAAAATTTCAGCTCAATTGGTTAGGTATACTGTTTTAATAGGTATTAAAGACTTGACCTAAACAAACATCAAACATTACCTGTGAGTTAAATAACAGATTGTAAAAAGTCTAGAACGCCTGCTGAACTGATTTATATGTATGGAGTGTCGTTAGAATCCTTGTAACATAGGTTATTGAAAAAATATAGAAATGTTATGAGGTGGGTATGATAAATAAATGAACACCCACCCAGTTTTTTTTTTTATTTATTAAGATGTCGACTACCGTCTAGGATTGGATGAGTGGATTCCAAAAATTTAAATAGGTATGTTACTCTGTTAATCAAAATTGTAGAGTAAAAAAAATATTAGGGGGCACGGTAATGCCCCCGAAAAGTCGAAAAAAAAAGCGGCGCGGCCGTAACATTCTTTTCTTGAAACAGTTAAGGCCATTTTCAAGCCCCTATTTATAACTTTGGGTATAAAACTAGGAGCCTGAATGTTTAGTAACTAAGCAGGCGTTGTATATCCACGATATTTTTCAATTCTCTTGGCATTCGGACCAAAAAAATCTAATTTAATATAATACGTAGTATTTGGGAGATACGTTTTGTTTTTATGCGATTACCAAGTCAATCTATTTATTTCTTCTTCTTCCTGCCCTTATCCCATATTACTTGGGGTCGGCGCAACACGTTTTTTTCTTCCATTCTGTCCTGTCACCCGTCAAACTATCACTAACTCCCGTTTCTTTCATATCACTCCTCACTCAATCCATCCATCTTTTCTTAGGCCTTCCTCTCCCTCTCCATCCATATATATGTATACTCAGAACTCTTTTAGTAATATACACTTCATCCCTCCTCTTCACATGACCATACCAAGACAACCGATATCTTTCAACTTTTCAGTCACTGGCGCCATTTTCAAACTTCCTATAATATACTCATTTCTCACTTTATCCATTCTCGTCACACCACACATCCATCTATCCATCCATTCTCATCTTCACTCATGCAATCTTTTTCATCCCTCTTTTTCACAGCCCAACATTCTGATCCATACAGTATGACAGGTCTTATGACGGACTTGTAAATTTTACCCTTCAACTTGAGGGGCATGCGTGGGTCACAAGTTGTTCCCGTGACTTGTCGCCATTTCATCCATCCTGCGTTGATCCGACGTGTTACGTCTCGGTCTACTCACCACCCCCTTGGACAAGTGACCCGAGGTACCGAAAGTCGGAACAGATTGGTATGGGTCAATCTATTTATTGATAATTTGTAATATAAAAGACTTCTACGAACAGATGTTGCAGCAGATTCGTCAAATAGGGACTGAATAAATTAACCAACTATATAATACGTCATTGGATCTCACAACTTTTTTTACGGTTGGAAACAAAATTGCTAGACTTGTTTTTTTTTTACAAGTTATGGTTTTGATGGCATTCATTTTTACTATTTGGTATGCTTAAACTTTATTATGTTGCATTACATGTTTTAAAAAGAAACCTCAATAAAAGGTCTAAAATAAAAAAAAATACAAAATCATGACAGCCATGTCAAAAAAATTAACTAAAAGCAAAAAAAAAATTAGTTTAACTGTATAAATAAAAATATAAGTAGTCACTTATTCACTCACTGACCTTTCAATCGTGGAAATTACAGACACAATAGAAAGACAATAGGTGCGCGAACGCCGGCGTTCGCTTGGGGTTTAATGAATTAAACACGATGTCTCGAAAACTACTTCATTTACAGAACAAAAGTTGAAAACTTTTCACAGTCCGGGGACCAATCATTCTTAGATTACTTCATATTTTGACTCACTTTTTTTAAATGATTATTTTGATGATTTTATTGTTTTTTTGAGTACAATATAGACCGGTTTACACTATTCTTAAATAATACCTATTAATACTGTAATATGGAGATATCGTAACTACAACCACTTTTTAAAAGAGTAACCATGGAGTTTCTTGCCGGTTCTTCTCCATAGGAAACGACCAATTTCGAACCGTGCAATAGCTTTTGACGTTTTATAAGTGCCCATGTAGGCCTATGTGAAATAAAAAACTTTTGACTTTTGAATCTGGAAACTGTACTTTCTTATATTAATAAAAAGTCCCTCCGACTGCAATGAAAACTTAAAAATTATTATTATTAATTTAACAATTGTTTTTTTTTATTTCAAATACTTTATCTATACATATTTACATACATATACATACATACATATAAATAAAATTGGAGTGTCTTGTTTTGACGGGATTTTTTTTGGCAGGTAGCTGATGTACTAAAGAGTAACATAGGCTACTTTTATCTTAGAAAAACTAAAATCTGGTAGACCACACGAACGAAGTCGCGGGCACAGCTTTTTTTTTTATGGTCGGAAAAAATCATGCATTGACATCCCCCGCCCTTGGGCGGAGCGGGAGATAGTGTCAGACCCTTACTGACTAAAAGACCCACCCCGTTCCTTCTAGCCTTCATACCGGGGCTCGAGCGCCCTTTCGGATAACCCTGGCCCCAGTAGGCTTCGACCCGGCTGGGCCCCTGCTGTTGCTGACAACTCCTTGAGGCGCGCGGGAACAGTGCGCGCCGTCGACGACTTGGGCTTGGTCCGGACAGTTACCGGACGACCGGACAGTGAGCTACCCATTGCTCACTGTCCGCAAGCCCGCGTCTACGTTGGCCGGAAATCGGGATCAGAATCCCGGCGACGGCGGCGGCGATAACGCCGTTGCCTGATGCGTTCGGCCTCCTCCTTTGCGAGCATTACTGCTTCGCAGAAGTTGGCGACCGCCTGCCACTCCTCCTCGCTCCGGACCATGGCCTCAACCAAGGCCCGGCGCGAGAGGTCTCCGCCGCCGATCGCCCCCACGAGGGCACGGCGATGCTCCGCCCAAGCAGGGCACACCTCGACCGTGTGCTCCACCTTGTCCTCCGGGCGTTCCGCACAGTGGCGACACCCGGGGTCGTGGGCACAGCTGGTAATCCATAAATTCTTCGACTCAATTTACAAGACACAAAAATAAGTTTTTAATTTGTTTTGTTTTTCTAAGTCAAAACATTTATGGCGAACAAGTGTACAATGTTGTTGTCATAAATCATGTCAGTACTTTTGACTTAGTAGCCTTTTACAAGCATTGCAATTTTAATTTATCCTAATTAACATGCAATAAACATTATTGCTACTTAATGTAATATTCTGTAAGGGAAGGTGAGAAGTTGTTCCCAAGCACTGAGTGAGTTCTCCCGGGCGGCTAGGTGGACACAACTTGCTAAAGTTTGTGCTACCAGAGGTCTGGCGCCACGGGGAACTCGTTTTAAAACTGTAATTGATTTTTTTAATTTTGTAAGGGTTTTCCAAAGCGGGTCAAATTAATTAGAAAATATTGTAAATTCATTTGAGTAATTAGAGTTGTGTGAAAAAAAATAAATGTAATAATAATGAATCTAATATAATTATGATGTCAAATACTATGAAATTCAGTTGAGAAATTAAAGTTATGTCAAAAAATTATATGTTAATAATAATAAATTTCATACACTTGTAAAGTCTTTACTTTTACAAAATAAAGGCCAAACGCAACTAAACTTAGAGTAACCCAATCCCATATCATATTATGTACAGTATCGTGCGTATTTCAGCAGTTTTTCATTTCAAATAATAAAGATTGCCAACATTCCCTACAATCCCATTTTTAAACAAAAGAGCTTCTAAATTTATGGCTCGCCATTCACCCCACTTACATTTTACCTCAACGGCTCTTGTAACCCTTTCGTAATCACACTGAATAAATGTTACATATCTACTACTGAATACTGAATACAAAACCTTCGAGCATTTGATATTAGATGAAAATCTATTACTAGTAATATTGCAAAGAAGAAATATTTTTACATTAAAATAGTAATAATTTCGCAGAAACTTTAATCTATGGGTACAATTTTATTGCGGTCTTATCACTGACAGCGAATGTCTACCAGACCTGTTGTGTATATATATATACACACCACTATTTTTTAATTAGTACACATACTATTTAATGTTATTTTATAAGTAAAATCTCAATAAATAATTTTCATAAACAGCAAAGTTAATAGCGTTGGTTTATGTCCCAAAATGTCACTCAATTTATGGAAATATTGTGCAGGCTCAATTTTAAGATTTCGGTTTTTTCTACTTTTGACTACAAAAATATGATCAGTGACGGGTACAGATAGAGCCTCATTTTTTGTGTACTAATTAAAAAGTAGGGGTGTATATAATCCTCAGTGCGCGATTCCGACTTCCGACGAGGGCACGTAGCAATTGCCTGACGCTGGGCTTCAACTAAACCTTAATAAGAATTTAGAAGACTACGAACTTTAAACAAAATGACAATGGGATCGTGTTGGAATGACGAATTTATAAAAATAACAGACTTGGGCCCCAAAAAATAGAAAGCCAGATAAAAATATAAAGGTACCCTTTTAGGTGAGACGTCAGTAACGAAACCCACTTATTTTATTTTATACAATTTCTCAGAGCATCAAATGTCGCTATATTTCTGTTTTTATGAGGGACCCATTGTAAAAGGAATCGGTGTATACTTACCACTTCGTACTGAAAGCCGAGGCGAACTTTATCATCTACTTAAATTAAATGAAAGAAAACATTTTTTACCACGTTTTTATGGACTTTTCACTGTTCACATTATTTTAGTAAACTGGATGGAAAATTTCTTCTGAGATACAATTTTTTTAGAGGATTTTTTCACTCTGACTTAAATCTAGATGAAAACTTTTTGACGTAAACAAGTATAAACGCTTAAAGAGTCATCTTGTATAGAACAACATTTTTCGTAGACTAATCTGGCAGAGCTATGGATGAAATAATATTCTAATACCATAAGTATCTGTTTAAAATAACAGTGCTTATGTATGTGTGACTGTGGCATCACTGCGGGCCCGAATATATTTTAAAGTTATCTTAAATCCGTTATCATCCGTTATCTATTGTTAAGTTTTTTAAGGTATCCTAATTCTGTTTTTTTTTTTAATTTAAATATCCATTTAAATTTAAAAAAAAAACAGAGTGTGAGGTACAAATAAACGTTTTTCTTTTTATTTCTTTTGAACTTTCTTTTTCTACGATTTGAGCAGGAACTACAGGGATTGTCGGTCTTTGGCGAACTTAAACTTACCCGTGTTCAAAGGAACACGGGTAACTAAAGAGTTTATTTTTTGGTGTAACCCCGCTGAGCTTACTTTTGGGTGGTTATAAAAAAAAATAATGGAGTGGAGCTCCCACCTTAACCAAAGCCTTAACCAGATAGGTATAAAAACAATCTCATGTATGTAATTCACTTTTTATACCTACGATCGGTAAACGCACACTAATGAGCGTTTGAGCCGAAACTGTTCTCGAGCGCGCTTTGTATGTAGATTGACTTCCGTACCTATATATTTTGTGGTCTTCTGTATATGAAAGAGAACCCCTTGAATACTGGTACGAAGGCAAAGAATTAACAAAAGAGTGGGTTTTAGTCAGTAAAAGTCTGTCACACCCTCCCGCCCCGCCCTAGAGCGAGATCACATCACACATCGATGATTTTCCACCAAAAAAAAAGTGTATAGTAAAAACCCCTATTTTTAATTTAGTACAAAAAAAATGGGGCTCTGTACGTACCCGTTACTGATCATAGTCGACTGGCCTGTTGGTTTAGTGGTTAGTGGCCCTGACTGCTATGCCGGAGGTCGTGGGTTCGATCCCCACCCAGAACAAATGTTTATGTGATGAACATGATCATTTGTTCTGTGCCTGGGTGTAATTTATTGCATGCATATGCTATAATATGCATGTATTTAGAAATATATAAGTATGTTTATCAGTTGTCTAGTACCCATAACACAAGCTCTGCTTAGCTTGGAACTAGACGGCGTTGTGTGATAGTTGTGGAATATTATTGTGGAATATTATATTTTTGTAGTCAAAAGTAAAAAAAAAGTAAAATCCAAAATTCACGAAGTCATCGTTTGACTTCGTGAATATTTAGGTAAATTCATAATATTATGAATGATTGATTCAATCATTCATTACTGCTATCAAAAAATACTACGCACAGTGTTTTTCCAATTTGATCGTCATTTATTCATTCATGAATGATAATGTACACACTATTGATTGTAATCAAATGTCTGTACAATATTTCCATAAATTGAGGCACATTTTGGGATATAAACAAACGCTCATAACTTTGTTGTATATAAATATTATTCATTGAGACTTTATTTAAATAATAACAATATCTTTTCTAATAAGTCCTTTAGTTTTTTGTCCTTAACTAAAAATTTGTGGTGTATATCGCTTGATATAGAAGCCCCACCGTCCTGGCCTCTGCGGCGAAGCGTCACAAATGTAACAGCTGGTGGCGACATTGTGGATGAAAAATTATTAAAGTTGTGTTACCCCAAAATCCCTGACCCACTCAGTGATGTAACTAGAGATGTACAGTTGCCGGCAATATTGCCTAAAGTGGGAATATTGCCTTCAAACTTCATACTTCAGGCAGCATTGCCACCAATTTTCCCACTTCACGGCAATATTGCAACGGCACATCTCTAGATGTAACTAAGCTTGTATACGTACGCCCGGTGCGAACTTTATTGTAAGCCTCCTCATTTTTTTTTATCTGGGTTACATTCAAAGAAATAAAATACATATATTCAGCAAATAAAAACTGGCTAAGTGCAAGTCGGACTCGCCCATGAAGGGTTCCGTAGCAGCAAGTAACAAAATATAAAAGTTCTTGTAGTTCGTTGTATCGTCGGTATATTAAAATAAACTACTTACTAGATCTCGTTCAAACCAATTTTCGTTGGAGGTTTGCATGGTAACGTACATCGTATATTTTTTGGAGTTCCCCATTCAACAATTTTTTTTTTCTATTTTTGTATGAAAATCTTAATGCGGTTCACAGAATACATCTACTTACCGAGTTTCAACAGTTTAGTCATTATAGTTTCGGAAAAAAGTGGCTGTGACATACGGACGGACAGACAGACAGACACGACGAATCCATAACGGTTCCGTTTTTTGACATTTAGCTACGGAACCCTAAAAAAGCAAAATGCATTCAACATTTTTTAGTTTAAGTTCATATAGTCCATCCTAAGCACCTCAAAAGCGGTCAGAAATATAAATGGGGCCCATTATGACCTGTTAGGGTCGTGGAAATTGTTTGAAAGTTTCCGTGGTACTGGAACACAAAGGACAACTGAAGGAACACAGGTGGGCTTTAATAACAAAAGGGTAGTGTCCAGCGTCAAAATGATTACATTTTATTTAGTCCGTATTTTGGGTTATAAAAAAATATTGGACAGCTATTTTTTCTTTTTTGGATTTAACAAAAAATAACAAAGATATGGCCCATTAAAATAACGTGTGACGTCACCCCATTTTTGGTTTAATTTACAAATAAAAAAATATGGGTCTCTCTTTTTGAATAATCTAAAAGACGGACTAATTACATTTTTTACAGCCACTATAACCTATAATAAAAAACACTATAGCCTATAATAAAAAATGTTTGACTCTCCCTCTCGTCCCACCCAGAGCGGCAGAAGTTATTTGATAATTTACCACCTCAAAAAAAGCTTAGCATTAAAGAAAATAGTTTAGATAGAATTCAATTAATCCATACTAATATTATAAATATCATAGGAACTCTGTCTGTCAGTTACGCTTTCACACTTAACCCTTTGAATGTCTTATGTTACACAGTTCGACATAAGCAATTGTCTTTCTATTGTGTCTCTAATTACGGCATTTAAAGAGTTAAAACACTGAACCGAATTTGATAAAATTTGGTAAGATGGAAGCTGGAACCTTAAGGATGGATTTAAGCTATTTTTCATCCATCTTTGATGCGTCCACAATAACCAAAATTCACGTGGACTAAGCCACTGGCAGAAATTATAGTATCATTTATAATGAGAAAAATTTTATGATTTATAAGTACTTAAATCTAAAAAATAAAGTAATCTTCTTACGCAGATAAATAAATTCTTAATATAAGTGGATGGGTACTTTCATTTCGTTTCTTTGTCAGTAAAGTAAATTACTTTTTTGGTTATTGATCGAACTCTTGAATGGAAGCAGAAGATTAATTTTAGACGCATGACTGACTTGATTCAATCGAGCTTTATATAACTCAGCAGTCTGGTCGTGAAAGTACTACTACTGCGCTTAGAAAAAAAGAAAGTATGTTTAAAAGAGAAGGGAAGAGAGGAGAGTATAGAAGTGCCATAAAAAAGTATTTTTCCGCAGCCTACTCCTCGGTAATGGTAAAGTTAATATCTTTGAAAAAAAAATTTTCGTGCTATTAATACTTTTGTCTAAAAAAATATTTAGTAATTTCATAACTTTCCCTACTCTTTCGAAACGGCTTGGATCTTTAGAAACATTTTAATACATAAAAATTGATGATTAAATATTCCTCAAAGTGAACATAGCATATCTAAATCAATCAAAATTTCGCAAAGAAAATGGTTTTAAAGGCCAGCGGGCTGCAATCAAATGCACAGATACTCGTACTGTCGCCAAGGCGGGTACGAGTGTTGTGTCCATTTAATTTCGGCCAGATGTTCAAGGCCTTAAGTAGCACACAGACACACAATGTAGAAACACGTTTGTAAAAACTTAAAAAATTCGGAAGTCGGTGTATGCGTTTCTTATTAACTACCGAAATTAAAGTTATTTTGATCGTGTTTTTTTTATTGAAGTCGGTTATTTTTTTGTTTTTGTAAAACGCTTTTTATTTCACAGTTTTTAGTTGCGCTTGCGACACTTAAGGTGAATGTAGAGTCATAAAGGCGAAAATTTGTGAGTGTGTTCTTCTTCAAGCTCGAATGGCTGAATAGACTTACCTCACCCTTGTCCAATAAGTTGGCCGAAATGAATTACTTTCGCCACTTGAATCTGTCCACATCGACCTATTTGAATTAGAGCACGTGATCATTTTGTATCGCATTTTAACGAGGTTTAAAACATATTTTTTTCCGGCTGTCAATCAAGTTGTCTTAGCTTATTTATATATGCTATATAATCTTCCTGCCCTTGTTCCGTTTTACTTGGGGTCGGCACAACACATTTTTTTCACCCATTCTGCCTGACAGGGCTATCACTAACTCCCTTTTCTTTCATATTCTCTTCTTACACAATCCGTCCATCTTTTCTTTGGCATCCAGATATATACTCATAACTCTTTTAGTAACTTGCGTTGGTGGTACATAAGCGGTCTTAATATAGGAATTTTGGTGTGGTTATCTGTGTCCACGGTTCTATGACCACTGTCATAATTTGATTTGTGGTCATCACCATCTATCTGTGTACTGTATGGATCAAAATGTTGGGCTGTGAAAAAGAAGGATGAAAAAGATTGCATGTAGCGGAGATGAAAATGTTGAGATGGATGGATGGATGTGTGGTGTGACGAGACTGGATAAAGTGAGAAATGAGTATATTAGAGAAAGTTTGAAAGTGGCGCCAGTGACTGAAAAGTTGAAAGGTAATCGGTTGTGTTCGTATGGTCATGTGAAGAGGAGGGATGAAGAACATATTACTAAAAGAGTTCTGAGTATACATGTAGATGGATGGAGAGGGAGAGGACGCCCGAAGCAAAGATGGATGGATTGTGTGAGAAGTGATATGAAAGAAAGGGAAGTTAGTGATAGGTTGACGGGTGATAGGACAGAAAGGAAGAAGAAAACGTGTTGCGCCAACCCCAAGTAATATGGGATAAGGGCAGGAAGAAGAAGAAGAAGACCATCTATCTGTGTACACTGTACAGTGTCAGTTTCCACACACGTTTGGTCTTTGTGTGGGTCTGTGTGCCAAATAAACATAAGTTTTCTTTCTTTCTCTCCTTTATTATTTTCTTTCCTTTCTTCATCATCAGCCTTTATAATGTTCACACTGCTGGTACACAGGCCTCCTCTCTAGGAGAAGAAATGGGCCGTAATCCACCACGCGGACCCAGTGCGGGTTGGCGAATGTCACATGTCTTCGATTTTTTGTTTCTGGGACATACCGGTTTCCTCACGATGTTTTTCTTCAGCGTTTTGAGAGCAGTGGTCGTAAAATAAATTACACAAAGTAATACACCTAGCAGGGTTTGAACCCGCGACCTACAACTCTTAAGTCGGAGCCATTACCACTCGGCCACCACTGCTCTCACTTTCTTTCCTTTGTTACTTTCTTTTTACAAATGACATTTTTAAACAAAAAAAGAAAAAAATATAAGATAAGATATTCGATTGCCCACTCTTCTTTTTTTATTCAAAAATATATATCGTGATCAGATTTAGGTACGTCAAGTGTAACAAACTGAATTATTATACCTTTAATTGCCTTTATCCCATTAACTTACACCTACCAAATAACTTTAGGTAGAATGTGGATGAATGAATTAAATACGAATGTCATCTTTCTGTCTTTCTCCCGTGTTATTTGGGGCCAGATAAACCAATTTTTTTCTTCCATTCTGCCCTGTCAGTCATCATGCTATCACTAACTTCCTTTTCTTTCATATTACTCTTCACACAATCCATCCATCTTCTTAAATAATCATCTTTGTACAGATACGAGTGTTGTTCTAATTTTCCACATAACAAACCCAATCTTCTAATATTAACTTCTTAACAATAACGGGCGACAATCCGTTTTTCCAATAACTATACTGTCATCAATAACGGTTCGTCTGATATCGATTTAACGCACAGTAGCCGATCAGCAAAAACGGGTTAGTGCAAATTGAATGGAATTGAAACCAGTCTGTATTTGTGATTACTTTTTCGAGTTTACACTGCTCGTGGTAAAATTACCGTTTTCTAGATGTCGTTATTTTTTATAGCGTAATTTTAACTCTATTAGGTTTTTAGGAATACCTTTTAAAATAAAACAGTTTTGAGTAACTGGTGAATCTTATTTTTGAACATTACTTGGTTGAAAACGAACTAAAAATATTTAAAGACTGAACAAATATCTTAATCGTGGTTTTGTTCGGCACGCAAGCATAAATTTACCGTCGCATGCCTCAGGTTGGGGCATGCGAGTTGTAGCATAGTACAAACTGCTTTTTTCATAGCCTAATAAATTTCCCATTGCTGGGTAAAAACTGCCCTCTTTCTGCTTACAAACCACTCTGTCCTGACCGATCTCTGGCCAAGGTTGCCCCGTAAACGAGATGAAATCATCACAATAACTGCTAACCTTAGAAAAAGAGAACAAAATCATCACTTACTGCACACTCCGGCTCCGTGGTGTACGATCCATTGGGAAAGTACTTCTTGGGGCACTCAGCCCACGGCAGCTCGGCCTGGAAGCTCTGCGCGAAGTAGAACAGGCACCAGGCGATGATAGAGTTGTAGTACAGCGCCACATTGAACGACACCACCGCCGAGCTGATGCCGATTCCGCCAAGATACGGCGACACCTGGTGCCAGACACCAATCGCACCCTTCCGCAGACGCTGCCCGATCGCGAGCTCCAAGTAAAATATAGGAATCCCCTCGATAGCTAACATCACGAAATATGGAATCAAAAAAGCGCCTCCGCCGTTCTTTTGCGCTAGGTAGGGGAACCTCCATACGTTACCCAGACCCACGGCGTATCCTACTGTGGCCAAGAGGAAAGTTAGCTTGCTGTCCCAAGATTCCCTCTCGACTCCGCCGCCTTCTGGCTTCACGACACCGCGCTCCTCTACGGAGCTCGCTTTGCTGGTAGGCGTCTCTGAAGAGCGCCTGTTGGGGCTGGTGTCCTCGAAGGCTTCGTTGGTGGCGCCGTACATGACGTGCGAGCGCACGGACGGGTGCCCGTTCTCCATAGTCACCAGCCGACCTCGCAGCTCTTTCATCTCCATCCTATCTATTGAACGCTGAGCATAAAGATCCCGCGAGCTTTGTCGCCTCATCAAATGTGCTGTGTTCGCCATCTTTTGTATATTATTCTATTACCTTTCTAATTAAATATTAGTTATTGTCGTCTTATTGTCATTATTAACTTTTAAAACGATTCGGATTCCTTGTCGTGGCACATAATGAGGACCAATAAATTACACGTGAAAGTTATGAACGCTTTTACGTCTCGTTTGAATGGCATGGCTATTGATTTATGAGTGAACATTTTTTTTTAATGAGAACATCAAATTTATTGACACTGCACGTAACTTTAGATTGTGATTACACAGGGTTGTTGAATTAACATTTTTGGTTTTATTATTTCTTTGTGATGACGGGCGCGGGGCGCGCGACGCTGGCGGGAAACTTGCCCGAACTGCGGGGTGTGGGAGGGTTGGCCACGGTCACGCATGCGCTGTGATGATGCTCCCTTCATGGCACTTACACCCAAATGGAGATTTTTCAATGAACGGCTTGGAATCTGAACGCCTACGAACAAAATAGAGCGCGTTGTAGACTACATTGATTTGGCAGTTTGACAAGAGATGAATGTAGCGCTGGTTCGCTATATATTTATACCTAACAGGGTACACGTTGTACTGCTCATAAAACAACCATTCTCCTTCCATTTTTCCTGTTGGCAGTTAAGCCTAATGAATGATGAAAAATAAGGAAGTTGACATCAATTGGACAGAAAAAAGTGTAGGTATTCATCGTGGTCGACGACGTCCCGAAAACACGAGGATTTTTTTTTTAAATTAGGTATAAGATATTTCTTGGTCTATCTATTTTCACAATAGGTATGTATGTATAGAAAAGAGAATAGATAATGTATGCTAAGCCACTAATACCTGATCTCGATGACATTGCTGTACTACTTCGTATTTAGGTCACCGACATTGAGAAATAATCCATAATATTATAGGTATGACCCAGAAAATGACTTCATTTCAATAGTTGTGTGATTGGTTTATTGTTTCGTCGGGTTACGAGAGGCTTCGAGTTATAATTACCTTATTCATTTATTAGTACGACCTTCTAGGAACGTCCGTGGAGTCGAAGTCGGTGTCGCAGCCGGATAAACAGTAACCATGTCCTTCCTTGGGGCTCAAGCTTACTCCGCATAAATTTCATCAAAATCAGTTCAGTTGTTTAACCATGAAAGCGTTAAACTGACAGACAGTGTTACTTTCACCTTTGTATTATTAATACTATAAATTAATACAAAAGAACTCGACGGGGTGTAGTAGAATACTTTATTGTACAACATTACAAACATACAAAACGAAACCAAAACTAAAACACATACATACAATGGTAGGCCTTAGGGGGCGTCCATAAATTACGTGAGGTGTTTAAAGGGGGGAGGGGGTCGAGTCAGATCTCATCTAATCTTACGTTGGAGAGAGGGGGGGTCTCGGCAAATATCACGCAATTTTTTGTCTGATTGAAACAAAAAAAAAATTATACTATTTTGGTCCATTTAATCCAGATTGTACATGCATATGATTTAATCTTAAGCGTAATCGTAATACGATAAAGATCATTCACTAATTCGTTCAATAGAAAATAATTTCATTCATACTTCGACGTTATACATTTACTTACTGTCAAACCACCATATTTGTTTTATACCGAATAGCTCAACAATCCAACACGTTTACGTAAGAAACTCACATTTTGAAAAATCTCACGTGAGATTGGGAGATGGGGGAGGGGGTTGAATAAAATCTCACGACATCTCACCAGGGGGGGAGGGAGGGGCAGAAAATTAAAAAAAACACCTCACGTAATTTATGGACGCCCCCTTATTTAGGTTCACTAAATCCAGTTATCTACCTTAATTTACAAATAGGTTTAAAAAAAATAACAAAGATATAGCCCATTAAAGTTACGTGTTACGTCACCCCGTGCGAAAAACTGCAGGCGTGACGTTACACGTAACTTTAATGGGCTATGTCATTTTTTGTTTAATTTACAAATAAAAAAATACGTGTCCCTTATTTTTGACTAATCTAAAAGACTGACTAATTACATTTTTTTCGGCAACTAGCCTATTGAAACAGATGACGTCAGTGTTTCCTAGTTGACTACTCTGAGAAGAAATACCAAAACATACTCAGTGCTATAAAGTTTCTTTTAAAGTTTAAAGTGAAAAGTCCATACAGCAAACATACGAGTAATAATGATTAAATCATGTGACAATCTTGCAGATTAGTGTCGGAGATGATCTTATGAAGAAAGAACCATTCAGATTTGAGACATTTTTTAGTCTTCGTATAGCTCTACTCAGGACTACTAAGGAGCTCAACGACTTCACGAACAATACCAAGGCAAGAACATTTGGGATAGGCTGCAGAAAATACTCAAATTGCCAAACATTCGTCAAAACTAGTGAAAAGAAAAAAAAATAGTCCACGTGATCTTCACATTCACAATTATAATTAGAAAAGAAAATACAACACAAATTGTACAAAAATGTCATACTTGACAAAGTTAATATTTATGTCAAATATAAATTAAAAAAAAACTAACTGTAAAATAAAAACAAACATCAATGTCAAAAAGATATGTATGATATGCAATTGTAAAAAAGATATGTCAAAACACAATTGATAACACAAAAAAAAATACAAGAGATAGTTTAATGACTTTCTAGAGCGTACTGGACAGCTCCTGTACTCTCTACAGTTGTTGGATTGTTGGAGAAATGCAGACTGACCTTTTTTTGTAGGTGGGAAAATCATCCAATGACATCTCCCCGCTCTTGAACGGAGCGGGAGATAGTGTCAGATTTTTACTGACTCAAAACCCACTCCTGCGGGGTTACCAGGACGTTCAAAGTAAGATTGTTTTAATCTGGTTTAAGTGTGGGTAAGAGATGGCGCTAGACAACCTGTATAGCTCTGTCTCTTACCCATATTGAAACAAGATTAAAACAATCTTACTTTAAACGTTATGGTCTAGGTCCTGTTCCTTCGTTGCCTTTCAGACCGGGGCCAAATCTTCCTTTCAGAAGCAAACCCTTAGTCCAGTAGTCTTCGACCCTCCTGGGCTGCTGAGAACGTCGACGTCTTGGGTTCGGTCCGGACAGGCGGACGGCGAGCTACCTATTGCTCGCAGTCCACAAGCTCGCGTCCACGGTGGCTGGAAATCGGGATCGGAATCTCGGTGGGCGGCTGGTGCGCAAGGGCCGTTACCTCGGGCGTGTGACCTCCTCCTTTGCTTTGCTGCTTCGCTGGAGGTGAAAGCTTGCCACTCCGGACCTCCTCGCTTCGGACCATGGCCTGTAGGTACCAGGAGCCGGCGTGAGAGATCGTTGCCGCCGATTAGAGACTGACCTGCGTAAATCTCCACAAGAACTTTCTTGTAAAACGCATCTATCAATGTTGTCTCCAAAATATATAAGTAACTTTACCTATATTATTGAATAGCTGATGCCCTAATGTTTTTTTAATCTGTTTTTTACAAGAAATATTAGAAAATGAAAATAATAATAAAAAGACAGCTGTAGATATTTCCGACCTCCAAAAGGCCGGTCCCACAATTTAAACCATTCGTTAAAATCAATACCACTTACTTATTCACTTAAAATCTCGTGTAAATATGAAACATGTTTGATATAGTATGTTTATGTTGATAATGGAACGGGTGGACAAGTGGGCGGTTGTGACTGTGATTTATGATCCAACGGCGCTTGATAAATAAAAGAAAATGCTACCACATGCACCCCTCACCCCTCTGCTCAGATTAGGTAGGAGGGGGCACGAACAATATTTGGGCTTCTTCACACGTAGGCACAACCACACCACTAGGCCGGGCGTATATTTCGTTAATTAGGACTATTCACACGTACCACATTTTGCAGTCGTTATTGACCGTGTGTTTGATACCGACCACATCGCAACCACAGCACAACTGCCAACTGCCACAAAATAGATAGGTACAAAAGATAATCTCATGTATGTACTTCACTTTTTATACCTACGCTCGGTGGACGCACACTAATGAGCGTTTAAGCCGGAACTGTTTGACGAGTAGTCCGAAACGCGACCGAGATATCGTGTCCGTGAGCGGTGTCTATGTGTGCGTTGCTCGAGCGCACTTTGTATCTAGATTGACTTCTGTGCCTATTTATTTTGTGACTGTAGGTACTGCGAGGCATCTTGATCTGAATTATGTGTATTAAGTCATGATCTGATGGATGCGTGACGCACAGGACCGGTCGTTGTGGCAAAGCTATTCACACGTAACCGCTGCTTGACAGCTTTTTGTCGTTGCGACGTGGCGTGGTTGTGGTACGTGTGAAGAAGCCCTAAGCCTCCCTGAACATGAACTTCAAATGCCAAAAGTGCTAAAGTCTAACTAACATGTTGGTACGTGGGTTGCACTAAATTTTTTTAGAATAAAAAATATATAATTTAAATTTACGATTAGGAACTCCATGAATCTGTAGAGTATGGCCATCACGAAACTGGAGTAAGTCAGTAGGATATTCGGTTAATTATAGAAATATACACCTTACTAATGTACAGGTGATGGACATGCATGAGGTCAATAACCTCTGCAGTATAAATATAGCCCATATTCTATGTAGCTCCTCTTCAGTTCAGGACGAACGGTTCGTAATCAATCACAGTGGCTGTCCATTGTCCCTCACGGTAGCTTCGTTCATAGATTAAACAAAGAAAAACTAGATTCGGCAGAAAAAAAACTAAGTAGGTAGAGAGTAAGATCCCAGGGTAGCCAGACGTCACGTATTTTCTCACGAAGGAAATGTGGACGATTGAGTACTGTTAATTCATTAAACCCCAAGCGAACGCCGGCGTTCGCGCACCGATTGTCTTTCTATTGTGTCTGTAATTTCCACGATTGAGAGTTTAGTATGTACTAAGAACGCATGCCTATTTGCTAGCTTGCTTAGACGGCAAATTTTCGGGTATCAGGTACAGAAGAGAAACCGGTCCAAGGGGCCATATAATTGTTAATAAACAGTTAGAGCCTGGCAGCATCTACATCAATTATTCCAGGAACGTTTAATTATTTGTATTATTTTGAATATTAAATTGAGTTTAGGGGATGATTGGCCCCTTGGATCAATGCAGTGGTGATAAGATAATTGCAAAATAATGCGCCTGATTGAACCCGAGACCTACAACTTGTAAATCGGGGTTGTTACCGCTCGGCCACAACTGCTCCCCTGCCACCTACCAAACAAACAGATGAAACTGTGCGATACTTAAATAAATTCAATAGGATGATATGGTTAGCGAGATTAAAAACTAATACAAAGAGGAGTAATGAAGAACGGAAGAAGGAACTTAAATAAATGGAGAAAGAGAAACAGAGAAAAAAACTGGCTAAGTGCGAGTTGGCCTCGCGCACGAAGAATTCCTATTAGGAAAATTCGGCAAAAAATATCACTTTTGTTATATGAGAGATTCTTTAAATATATATTTTACTAGCTTTTGCCCGGAGCTTCGCTCGCGTACATAGAAACCCATGCCTATATGCCTGTTACTGAGAAAAAAGGTAGCTTTCTATCGGTAAATAAATTTTAGCAATCGGACCAGTACTTCCAGAGATTACCTCGTACAAACAAAAAAACATAAAAACAAAGTTTACCTCTTTATAATAGTAAGTGTAGATTTTGTTTTTAGTATTTGTTGTTATATCGATCGGTAACAGAAATACATTTTATTTGTTTATTTACAAATAAACAGAAATACATAATTTGCGAAAATTTTTACTTTTTTTTTATCTACACCAATATAATATAATACAATAATAGTAATGTATTTTTATATTTTTAAAGTTCCGTATGGTGTCCGGACGTAAAGAATAACACCATCCCATCTCTTCCCGTGGGTGTCGTAAGAGGCGACTAAGGGACATTTTGAGGCCGTGCGTACTGTTGAGCACCTGTGGTCACCACGTGGTAGCGGGTAAACCACTAGCAACAGCATTCCCAAGGAGAATTACTGTCAGGCAGGCAGCTGACTGTAAAACAGTAGCCATATCCTTTAGCAATATGTTGAGTATAAACGGAATGCGCGATAGAGTTAGGGCGTACCCCACAGGCGACGCGCAGGGGCAGCACCCGGCTCCTGTGGGAAGTGGACTAGGGTTGTTGCATTGGGCGGGTGCAACGTAAGAAGCAAGCTCGAGAAATGAGATTGAGGTATGCAAGTTGGAATGTTGGGACTATGACTGGAAGGGCAAGACAGTTAGCGAACGTACTAAAAAGAAGACGAATAAATGTAGCGTGCTTACAAGAAACTAAATGGAGAGGGACAAAAGCGAGAGAAAGTGGTGAGGGACATAAGTTCTACTACTGTGGAAATGATGGTAAAAGAAATGGTGTAGGGATAGTGTTAGACAGCAAATTGAAAGAAAGCGTGATGGAAGTACAAAGGATTAAGATAGGCTTATAGTTGTAAAGATTTTGTTAGAGAATGTAATGTTGAATGTAGTTAGTGTGTATGCACCACAAGTAGGATGCGAAGAAACAGTGATAGAGAAATTTTGGAAGGATTATGATAGAGCTTTAATGGCCATCCCTGCACATGACGAATTGATTGTTGGGGGGATTTTAATGGTCGTGTGGGAAGAACGACAGGTGTTTATGATAGAGTACATGGGGGATGGGGTTTTGGAAGCTCGAACAATGCAGGGGAGACGCTATTGCAACCTACTACTGCATTTGACCTGGCAGTAGCCAATACTTGGTTCCAGAAAGGAGACGAATACCTGGTCACATACAAAAGCGGTAACCACAAGACGTAAATCGATTACTTCCTGACTAGGCGCAATCAGCTAAAGCACGTCAAAGATTGCAAAGTGCTACCAGGAGAAAACTTAGTCGCACAGCACAGGCAGGTTATGGTGTTAATAGTCCAGACACAAAACAAAAAAACCAAAGAGCGTCGTCCCCCTAACATAAAATGGCATATGCTAGAGAAGAGTTTAGGTGCGAAGAAATTCAGAGAGCGAGTGGCAGATAAAATGATAGAGATGGGAGACATGATTGAACGAAGTATAAATGAAAGCTGGAATGAGATTGCTGAGTGTATTAGACTTGCAGCGAAAGATATTTTGGGAGAGACGAGAGGAAAGGGTACAATAGATAGGGATACACGGTGGTGGTCGATAGATATACATAATGTGCTGAAGGAAAAAAAGAGGAAATTGAAGGAAGCCATTCCTTCAATTTCCTCTTTTTTTAGCGTATAGATCCGGAAAACGTTAGTTTAAAGTCTGCAAAAAAAAGTGAATATGATGCTTTAAAGAAAAAAGCCAAAAAAGCCGTGGCAATAGCGAAAGCAAAAGCGCAAATCAAGCTATACGATACACTAGACAGTCCGGCAGGCCAAAAAGATCTATACCGGCTTACTAGAGCAAGAGAGAGAAATACGAGAGATGTGTGTCAGATAAAGTGTATACGGGATAAAACTAGAATGATTCTATCAGAAGATGAAAAAATCAAAGAGAGAAGGACTATTTTGAAAGACTGATGAATGAGGAAAACAACTGGAATGGGGTTCTAGAGAATAAACCAGTGAATATGGGTTTAGTGAGAATGATTACTATGGATGAAGTCAGAATAGCTGTAAATGGAATGAAGAATGGTAAGGCCCTTTTTTTTATGGTGGGAAAAAATCATGCTTTACATCCCCCGCACTTTGGCGGAGTGGGATATAGTGTCAGACTCTTACTGACTAAAAGACCCGCCCCGTTCCTTCTAGCCTTCATACCGGGGCTCGAGCGCCCTTTCGGATAACCCTGGCCCCAGTAGGCTTCGACCCGGCTGGGTCCCTGCTGTTGCTGACAACTCCTTGAGGCACGTGAGAACAGTGCGCGCCGTTGAGGACTTGGGCTTGGTCCGGACAGTTACCGGACGGCCGGACAGTGAGCTACCCATTGCTCACCGTTCGCAAGCCCGCGCCTACGTTGGCCGAAAATCGGGATCAGAATCCCGGCGGTGGCGGAGGCGATAACGCCGTTGCCTGATGCGTTCGGCCTCCTCCTTTGCGAGCATAACTGCTTCGCAGAAGTCAGCGATCGCCTGCCACTCCTCCTCGCTCCGGACCATGGCCTCAACCAAGACCCGGCGCGAGAGGTCTCCGCCGCCGATCGCCCCCACGAGGGCACGGCGATGCTCCGCCCAAGCAGGGCACACCTCGAATGTGTGCTCCACCGTGTCCTCCAGGCGTTCCGCACAGTGGCGACACCCGGGCGTCACTTCCGCATGAATCGAGTGCAGGAAACTCCCAAACGAACCATGTCCAGTGAGTACCTGTGTCATGCGGAAGGTAAGGACGCCGTTAGGTCTTTCCAGCCACGCCTCAAAGAGGGGACTTACCGCCATGATTGTGGCGTGCCCAGCACTGGGATTTTTTTTTTTTTTTTTTTTTTTATTTGGGAAAAGAACGATATTACATTATATATTCACTTATCAAATATGTATACAAAACCAAGTCAATGTAATAACAACAACATTTTCCACATATTAGCTTAAAGGTTTGCTATAATGAGAACTTCTCGGTGAGCTAGGTATTATTAGAAGAAACACTCTAGTCTAGTAGTTACAAATTTGCTACCGCAAAAAAGAAAAAAAAAATTATAAGTTATTTAGTGCAGTAATAACTTTACGTCGAAAAGCATTTCTATTAAACATAAATATATCTATTTCTATGAAATGTTCATTATAAATTTGCGTGAGACGCCGAAGTGGTGCACGCTTACCTGCGTTTGTACGGTGTGACGCCTGGGCAAACAAACGGTAATCGCGCACCCCTCGACGGTGGATTGATCTAGGAACTACAAGCTTTATCTCATTATTAAGGTCTATACAATTTAACTTATTATGAAGAAGGTCGTGCAGTGTCACTACTTGCAGAAGCATTCGTCTCTTCTCGAGTGATTGTAAATTATATTTTACTAAAAGATTTTCGTAAGGTAAGCGTGTACGTTGGCATCTGAATTGCATAGTTCGTAAGAATTTCCGTTGTACTCTTTCAATGGCTATTTTGTATTTATTGTAAAACGGATCCCATATCAGGCCAGCATATTCAAGCTGAGAACGAATAAGTGAGCGATACAGTTGCAAAAATTTACAAGGGCGCCTAAAGTCTATAGCTGTTCTGATAACAAAGCCGTACATTTTAAACGCTCTGGTTATGATGTTTTCTATGTGTAGATCCAATTGTAATTTACAGTCAAACAGTATTCCCAGATCTCTAAGGTTCGTCACCCTACTTAGTAAAGTATTACATAAGGTATAATCATATTTTATTACAGTTTTGTTTTTAGTAAAGCTGATGATTTGGCATTTAGGTATACTTAAACTTAACTTATTAATTGAACAGTATTCAGAGAGTCGGTTAAGATCACTCTGAAGTTCTGAACAGTCATTAACATTTTATATGGTTTTGTATAATTTTAAATCGTCAGCATATAAAAGGAAATTGGTGTATTTAAAACATGAATTTATATCGTTTATAAATATAACAAAAAGCAGGGGTCCTAATATAGAGCCCTGAGGAATACCGGAGGACATCCCAGCTCTTCCCGACTTGTACCCATTAATCACGACTATCAGGTTGCGATTGGTAATATATGAGCAAAACCATCGCAAAAGGTTACCCCTAATTCCATTGAACGCTATTTTATTGAGAAGGATTTCATGGTCCACTCTATCAAATGCCTTCTGAAAATCTGTATAGACAGCATCCACTTGCACTCCTTTGTCGATGCTATGGAAGAGGAAATTAGAATAAAGTGCCAAGTTCGTCATAGTGGATTTTTGTTTTACGAAGCCGTGTTGTTCAGGTATGATATAATTATGAATGAAAGGGTAGATGGCATTATGAACAAGTTTCTCGAAGAGTTTTGATATTGCACTGATGATAGAAATTGGACGATAATTTGTGACGTCATGTTTTGAACCACTTTTATGAATTGGGACAATGTAGGCACATTTCCAAATGTCTGGAAAGAAACCCTCGGTGATGCACTTGTTAAATATAATATGTAATGGTTCGCAAATTGATTCAGCAGTGCGCTTGAGAAATACTGCTGGCAGTCCATCTGGTCCTGAGCCCTTGGAGAGATCTAATTTTTTTAATTCTCTTTTAATAACACTTATTTCAAAATAAATATGGTGTAGTAATTCACACTGATCCGAATAATTATTAGGCGGTGACCATTGGGACTCTAAGGTAGAGGGCTGGTAAACGGACTGAAAAAAAGAGGAAAACAGGTTGCAGATAGTTTCGGGATCTTGAGAGGTTTGATTTTTATATGACATACTTGACGGTATACCCGGCTTGGTTTTTTTGTTAGATACATAAGACCAAAAATGTTTTGTGTTTATGAGAATAGAATCCTCTATCGAATTAATATAATTATGGTAACATTTTGTAGCCTCACTTTTAAAACGGGTTCTGTATAGTGAAAAGATTTCATAATTCGAGTCATTTTTATATGCTTTCCATTTAATCCAAGCTTTACGTTTGTTTTTAAATATGTGTATGAGAGACGGGCTAAACCAAACTGGGTATCGTGCTGGTTTAGTTTTTGAAAGTGGCACATTTTTCTTGACAATATCGTAAATAGTTTCATAGAATAAGTTAACCGCATTATCTGCGGAAAGTTGGTCAAGTATCATGTTCCAAGAGACCTCCATCAACTCCTTATTTAAAAGATCATAATTTGCCTTAAAGAAATTAGGTTTTTTAACGAGATTACGGTTCATTGTAGTTACGTTCGATGTGAAAGGAATTATAATATAAAATGGAGGATGATGAACGTCAATTGGAACAGAAACAGAGTCCTGCGGTTGCAACACGGAGCAGTCAGTTATGTTTGTGATGCACAAGTCCAAAATTCTGCCGTTCAAATTTCTAATTGCATTATATTGAGAGGAATCGTGAAGAGTCATAAAGCTTCGCAACCCATCACAAACTGATGACACTCCCATACAAACAAGAACAGAAGAGTCCGCTTGGTGTTGCCAATCAGCTTCAGGAATATTGTAATCCCCAACGAGAATGTGGTTGGTTATACTGTTTTCTCTAATGACTTCATTTAACACCTCAAAATACAAATTATAAACCGCTATGGGTGACCTATCCGGTATGTAAACTGCGCCAATTAAATAACCGCCCGTCAGTTCAGTACCCGGTAATTGGACAAGAACCAATTCCGCAAACCTTGCCAATGGTGTAAGCAATGGTACAGAGAAACGATACGGTTTCAGACACTTCATGACTGCCACTAAAACCCCACCCCCATCACATTTTTGCGTCAATTTTAGGTCCCTATCACATCTGTAAACAATATATCGCTGGTCTATGAATTCGTCATCGTATATGCTACTGTTTAGCCAGGTTTCCGTCAAAATGATTATATCATACGAATTGGACATTATATTAAAGAATATTGTTTTCAGCTTTGTACGCATGCCACACAGTTTTGATAATAAACCGTTAAATTATTTATATTGTAATTAGCCATGACTAATGGAACAATTAATGACCTGTATTAGTTTAAAGTATTGTAATGCCAACGACCACGTCAATAATCTTGAGTAGATATATAAAAATACTGTATTTATGGTATGCTTCTGCAAATTTCCGACAAGCAATGTAATAAAATATGTTAAAGTAGTATAAATGAGTGAAGAGTCACATAGGTTAACACAAAAAGCAAAAGAAATGTAGGGGTTTTCAAATTTACATAGAGGGGCTAGTTTTAGTAGTTTTAGCCTTAATTTTCTCAATGTCTTGGATCGTCCGAACAGCCAGCACAGCGGAGTTTTCAAACTCTCTGACGAGAATTGTGGAATGTTTAGTCCACACAAATTTGTATCCTTCACGATTTGCTGCTTCCCGGGCCTTACGAAAAACTGCTTATTTCGAAGTGTAAGGTGTTCGTTCACGAAGACTTTATGTGAGGTGCCTGTTATTCCTAGTTGTTCAGAAGACAGTCCCTTCTTAAGTCTGTAGGCGCTGATTATATTGTCACGTAGGATTCTTGTTGTAAATTTCGCAACGATATTCTTAGGCTTGTTATTTTGCGTAGCGTGAGGAACACGGTGTATAGAGACAACATCTTCTTTCTTGATATTGTATCCAATCTGCTTACCCAAACTTTCGAGCAAGTCAACAAGATTCTCATTCCGTCTTTCAGGTATATTGGAGATTTCTATGTTGCACTGTCTTGCTTGCTGCTCTAACAAGTCTATTTTCAACTCTAAGTCCAAGAAAGATTTCTCGCACCGGATATTCATTTGCATGGTCATATCATCCACGCATTTTTTGAGGTCATTATACTGGTCGGTCATGAACTGATTTGATTCTTTTAGGTCGGAAACTTCCAGTGACAAACTTGCGCACTTTGTCCCAATTTTTGACTGCTCGGCAAGTAAAGATCCAAGCTCTTTTTTAATTTCAATTTTGTACTGATCAAGGTCGCTTCTTATGTTATTGATATTCTGATTAATTTGTTCGAAATTATTATTCATATCCTGACGCCAGTCCTTAAATGTTTGCAATAATTCAGATTTAAAAGTATTAAACATTTCTAAAGTTTCATTTTCCGGAGTTTTAAGTTTCCTACTAGTGGTATTCTTAGAGGATTCCGTTGTTGAAGGGTTAGATGAGCTTTGTTTGTTTGGTGAACGCAACATTATAAATGCTCCAACTGGTGTGTAATCGTTTCAAACAATAGGTTATTTTATTGGTAAAGTTGTAGATTATAAGATAACTATTAGAAAGAAGAAACTATTAGAATTTTAGTTCAACATTCAGCGACTACGATACAGGCAAATTCGAACAAATACGTAGGTAGTGGCCGATAATTTCACGTCGCAGCGCTCACTGTCCGTGGCTTAGTGGTTTCGTGTGCGACTCGAAAGTCGTTCGGCACGGAGTGGTCGATGGTTCGATCCCCGCCAGCCGCTCGCAGTTTTTCTAATGTTTCTTCAAATTCAAATATGAGTTTAAATTCAATAAAGCACTTACAAGTCGCGTTTCGGTGCACGTCCGCGCGGAATGAGACGGAGATACAAAATCCAATATGGACGCCGTCGTAAGTGGTGATCCTCACAAGATAGTAAGAGAGGGTCCGATGTTCTTCAAAATGCACACTCAAAAACCAAAAACAAATATTTCAAATTCACCGCAGCAACCAAGAATACGTCCTCTCATAGCAAAGGTCCGCAAAGGAAAAAAGGATGGGTTGCGATAGTGTTGACGCCATTTCACCATGAGATCCCGCCAGAATGGTAAGGCACTCTTGGCCCAGACGGAATATCAGTTGAAGTGTGGAATTTGCTGCGAGTGGATGGATGGACGTGGTTAGCTTTGTTCTTCAATAAGTTTTTGCAGGAAGAAGCCATACCTGATAGTGCAACAGTTCCCTGGTGCCCATCTTTAAAAACAAGGGTGATGTGCTTGCATGCAACAACTATAGAGGAATAAAGCTAATGTCAGATACTATGAAAGCCTGGGAGAAAGTTATTGAAAGGAGACTGAGAGAAGAGAGTGAAATTTCACAGAACCAATTCGGCTTTATGCCTGGTCGAGGTACAAGAGATGCCATTTTTGCCACACGCCAGCTGTGCGAGAAATACAGAGATGCGCATAAAAACTTGCGCATGGTGTTTGTTGACCTCAAAAAGGCATATGACCGGGTACCTCGTGAGGTTCTGTGGGCCCTTAAGGAGAAAGGTGTGCCTGGGAAGTATGTGCAGTTGATCCGAGCAATATACAGTCAGTGCAGTACCCAAGTCCGGTCTACGGTGGGCAACACTGCACTGGCAACTTCAATGTGGCTGTCGGCTTACATCAAGGGTCAGCTCTCAGCCCTTACATCTTCCTGATGATAATGGACGCTTTGACATCTGAAATCCAAGAAGAGGCTCCCTGGTGCATGTTTGCCGATGACATTGTGCTGGTTGCCGAGAGTGACCTAGAGGTCCAGAGCAAATTGGAAGTGTGGTGGCATAGACTGGAGAGTGTTGGCTTAAAATTAAGTCGAACGAAACTTGAGTACTTATTCTGCGATTTTGGCGGTCTCTCCGGTTCTGTGCCTTTAGCTCTCGCTGGAACGCCCACACCAATCTGCTCCGACTTTCGGTACCTCGGGTCGCTTAACCAAGGAGATGGTGAGGTAGACCGACATAATACATCGGATCAATTCAGTATGGATGAAATGGCGACTGGTCACTGGAGCAACTGGTGACCCATGGATGCCCCTCAAGTTGAAGGGTAAAATCTACAAATTCGTGATAAGGCCTGTCATACAGTATGGATCAGAATGTTGGGATGTGAAAAAGACGGATGTAAAAAGATTGCATGTAGCGGAGATAAGAATGTTGAGATGACGTTGTTGATGATGTTGTGTGATGAGATTGGATAAAGTGAGAAATGAGTAGGTATATTAGAGGAAGTTTGAAAGTGGCGCCAGTGACTGACCATCTGAAGGGGAATCGTTTGTCTTGGTATGGTCATGTAAATAGAAGGGATGAAATGCATGTTACCAAAAGAGTTATGAGTATACATGTGGATGGGTGGAGAGGGAGAGGGAGGCCAAAGAAAAGATGAATGAATTGCGTGAAGAATGATATACAAGAAAAGGAAGTTAGTGATAGCATGACGAGTGACAGGGTAGAATGGAAGAAAAAAACATATTGCGTTGATCCCAAATAAGATGGGACAAGGGCAGGAAGAAGAAGAAGAAGATTTTTATATTTTTTAATGTTTTTATTTTTATTTATTTTTTGAATATTTAAAAACATAATTTGTATGTACATATATCTGAATAAACGAATCAATAATAATAATAATCTACACTAATATAATAAAGAGGTAAAGTTTGTATTTTTGTTTTTATGTTTTTTTTTTGTTTGTAGGAGGTAATCTCTGGAAGTAGGTATTGGTCCGACTACTAAAATTTTTTCACCGATAGAAAGCTGTTTTATTCATGAGTAACATAGGCTATATTTTTTGCGGGCGAAGCCGCTTGGCAATAGCTAGTAGGTTATATATATTGCCCAGCCGATGCCGGGACGGGCCGCTAGTATATGATAAAAAAAAAATTACCTCATAACAATACTTATAACACGACTAATATCTATAATTTTAACATGTTTCAATTTCAATGTACTTAACAATGTTTTTTATTTAATTTTGGCAGTTTTTTTTTTTTATTGTAGCCCCACACTAGGAATGGCCTGTCTAATGGATGCGTTCACGAACATGTAATCTCACATACACAATACACCCAGACACGGAACACCTATCTGTAGACAGAAAAATATTTGTTCCTATTAATCAAGGTAAGTTTTGAATAATTAATTCCCCGCGTTTAGCAAGCATTTCAGCTTTTGACAACAATCCCATTGAGAGGTCATAAGGATCGAAGACATCAGCTATGACGTCGAGGAATGGATTACCATGATCTAGCACATCACCCAAGTCTATCTCTCTTAGTAACATATTTGACTTTTTCATCATATCTTTTGCTTTACAAGCACCGAAAAGATTGCCTATATCGGCCAGTACCATTTCTAACAGTAAACGAAACTTTCGGTCGTTCTTATATTTCTGAAGGTTCTCTATAAGAGGTAAATTCTGCGAATATTGTAATATATCCTTCAAGAGGTCCAATCTACTAATTAAAAATGATTTTAATTCGATCTTTAATTTAATTTCTTTTAAATTTTTATCACCGTGTTTTTTGAAGATTTTCTCTTGTTTTTTGAAAATGTCATATAGATTTTTTTAGCATCTAATGTGTGGTGTTCAGGTACGTTTTTATCTGATGTGCCGATGCAACTTTCCAACTCGTTTAATATTGTTGTAGTTCTTTGAACATCATCATTTATTGTAGGTTTTGGCCCTAATCGGTCACATTCTTCGTAGCAAAATGACAACATCTTCCTTATTGCATCCCAATGACCTGAAAAATCTTTAATGTCTTTTAGAATAAGTAATATAGCATCGTTATCAATGTTAGGATTTTTGTTATTTCGCATAATGTTCTCCATTTTATTTATAGCCTTGTCATTGGGATTATTGGGCATTGTTTCTTCGATTCTACATCTTTCTAATTTTTGGTTTATAAGGTTTACTTTTTCATTATTCTCGTCAATAGCCGCTAGCACTTGTCTTATATTTTGAATATATATTGGTAATATGCAAACAATTTTTTCACCGATACTTATTTTGGCTGATTCTTTTTTTTGTGAAATAGAATGTTTATTGTCGAGTATCCAAATAATTTCCATAAGGAGTTGAGTTGTTAAACCAGTCTTTTCACTAAGTATTCGTATTAAGGGTTTAGATGTCTTGGAATCAATCAAATCCGAACCATGTATTTTATAATATTGATTAATATCTCGTAAAGCCGCTGGAGGCAATTTTTCGATTTGTTTCAATTTTTCGATTCGTTTATCTAATAGGTTTTCACCTTTTTCAAGTAACGATTTATCTAATTTCTTTTTACAAATTTCAAGAACCGCAGTAATCCTTTGCTTTATAATTATCAAGTCTTTCCTGATATCGTGAAATAATCCGCAATTAGTTTCTGCGATATTGGCCCTTGTGCGTAACTGTCCTTTATGTGCGTGTGACAAGAAATTTCTTATGTTAGACAAGTGTTTTACTGTATCGACAGATATTGCTACCTGCAGTAATGATTTTGCTGAATCCGATAGATGATTTGTGTCAGGAGTATTTTTCGACATTTCTCCGGTAACTTGTAAAACCCTCGCTATCATTAAAACATTAATATCATTATCATTAGTATTTTCGATAGCCTTAATGTAATAAATAATTTTGCTTAGTGAATAATAATCGCTCATGTTCATATTTGGTGTTAGGTAATTATTATCTAGCAAAGTATCTATCGGTCCACCTTGTTGGAGGCCGTCCAACGCTGCGTCTTCCGGTACGTGGTCGCCACTCCAGAACCTTTCGTCCCCATCGACCATCCGTTCTGCGTGCAATGTGTCCCGCCCATTGCCACTTAAGTCGATGACCTGGTCAGGGTCGCGGGAACCCGATGGATGCGTGACGCACAGGACCGGTCGTTGTGGCGACGCTTGGGGGAGGCCTATGTCCAACAGTGGACGTCTTTCGGCTGATATGATGATGATGATGATGATGAAAGTATCTATATTTTGCACACTGATAATATGTTCTTCCAATAATGATGTTAATTCTTTCACACGATCACTGAAACTCTTTCGCTCTAAAAACAGTACTGGTCCATTATTCAAAGTAGGCTTATCATATTTTAATATTAGATTTTCTTTAATTTCACCTTTGTGAATACCTGTGTGATGCTCTTCTACCGTTATCTGTCTGTTTCTAGGTAAGTATATCCCCCAATCGTCCCAAGTGCAATATATGAAATGAAAGAGTGTATATTCAATATCTTTGTACAAAGAAACCGCCTTTTCATAATATTCTTCCGGTTGGTTAAACCTGTCTTTGAATTGTCCTCTAAGAATAAACCAATTGTCCAATATAAGCAAAGCAACATTAAAGTCTAGTTTACGAAAATAAACTATGTATTTAAAGTAGATTAGCATTCTCCAATACTCGCTATTCTTGTCATCCAGGTTGGTCTTTTGTTCCCGTTCTATGTCCTCTTCCTCATACGGTATTCTCACCTTGTGTTCATCTGAGTATTCATCATAAATACGCAACACTTTTACTAGCATCTCTGCCGTTTTTTCCGGTGTTATGTTAGTAATACTGGAGTAGAGCTTTTGTTGGAAATCGTTAAATTGGATGAGAGAATGGATATCTATCAACAACTGTTGAGTTTCGACTACGCATACCACACGAGCTTCTTCAAGCATCTCCCCAAGCGTTGTGAATTTATTGATGTCGTGTCCAATCCAGTGCAAGTCACCGCTCCAGTAGTCGTATAACATTTCGACCATATTAAAAGCATCCCAAATTAAAGCCAATTTGAACGCTTCCGTTCTCTGCGTTTGCACGGCTTTGTCATCGAAGTCGGCGTCGGGAAAGTGGTTCAAAATATCAGTTTCGTATAATAAGTAGTAAAGGATTTCGGCTTGATTGCTGCGACAGGCGGCGAGGATCATAGCAGTCTGCGTCGCACCCTGGTCTCCGCTCATGTATAGCTCCTTTAATTCTTGTTTGTTACGCACCAGATCCTGACGGAATAGATCAATATTTGCCTTTAATTTGTCAACGTCTCCTTCTTCTATAGAAACTTTTATTTCCTTTAACGTAGTTATTAAATTAGTTTTCGGATCCATTTCTTTATGTGGTGTCTGTAAATAAAGTAAAATTACGTTTTTATAAAATTATCTTCGAATTATTTTTGAACTTTTTTTAAGTATTTTCCAACACACGTTACAGTATACTTGCAAGTCTAAACTTGCGAAAGTATACGGTACGGAACGTGTGTGCCTACCATTAGACACTTCTCATGGAACGTACGCAACCAATAATCACTTCTGTACGCGCTATGCAAGTGCACCCAAGAACAACCAGGGAAACTATTGCAACAAGAAAACAAAGATATAGGACTATGTTTTTAAGAGGTTTTTCGTGAATTGGTTACTAAGAACTATGTCTAGTCTTAAGACCATGGTTCCTGGCCCTGACAAAGGTTATTATTGTACATTACACCACTCGACATTCAGACAGCCTTTGTTGATATCGCGTAGTGCAATAAGGGTCAGACAGCCTTACTCAGAATGAAAAATAAGACGAGTCTGAATATCGTGTGCTGAATGACGTGTATTTAATAGGCCCTTTAGAAAACGTATTCTTGTAAAAATCTTACCTTTAATTCGTGTAGAAATGAGGAGTTTAAAATTTAAAAAATTATTTTACACTGTCAATTAAATAAATAACGAAGCTAGGTGCGTGTTAACCTATAAAGATTGCACTGGATATTGGATTGGTGCTTATTATTATCTCCACCCATATGACTCACTGTATTATCATTGTCGATAATACTATCTTTTAAATTATAAGTAATTGCCATTGATAACAATAATCTTAAGTACATTTCTGTAATAAGGTATTGCATATTTGTTAAATAATTGCTTAAAAAAAAGCTATCATTGCTCGTGTAAAAAAATCGCAAAAAAACTTATTATTTTATTATTGAATGATACCTACAGTTGGAGTTGGAGGTGGCGGGTTCAAACCCAGCCAGGTCCATTAATTTGTGTAAATTATTTCATCACCACTGCTCTCAAAACAGTGAAGGAATACATCGTGAGGAAACCGGCATGTCCTAGAAACAAAAATTCTAAGTCATGTGACATCCACCAATCCGCACTGGGCCCGCGTGGTGGATTACGACACATCCCCTCTCCTTGAGAGAAGGTCAGGGTCCCAACAGTGGGGACATTGTAAGGCTGATTATGCTATGCGATGCTACCTATATGATGATACCTACAGTGGTTCGCAAATCAAAAATAGTGAGAGGCGAGTTCTCAAGCGAAGTAGAAAGCAAAATAAGGTTTATCTTTACTCCAAATTATTCCATGTGGCGATGACAGTGAAAACACTAGTCAAGTGTCCACGTTGGAACCTTGGAACAGGACGGAGCCAAGTACATACTTCTACCCTACACAAATTCACCATACAGGTACAAAATAGACAGATAAAGAAGTCAATCTACATACAAATCGCGCTCGAGCAACGCACACATAGACACCGCTCACAGACACGATGTTTCGGTCGCGCGTCTCGGCTCACTCGTCGAACAGTTCCGGCTCAAACGCTCATTAGTGTTCGCCCACCGAGCGTAGGTATAAAAAGTGAAGTACATCCATGAAATTGTCTTCTGTACCTATCTGTTTTGTGATATAGCCACATACTTAGAGGTGGGCTTATTCCAACCAGCCCACCTCTCTCCAGAAGTAGAGTAGGCATCTTAGGTTTTTCAGGGCATCTATAAGGAAATTCGGGGATCCTATGGTTTGTGTGCGTATTTTAGTGACACTTGTGCAGTCTAGGAACACATGCGCAATTGTCTCCTCCCCCTCTAAGCATGCTTTGTACAGGGGACTGTCTGTGATGCCTATTGTGTGGAGGTGCTTATTCAGTGTGCAGTATCCGGTGATGGTCCCCGTCACCAGGCGCAGGCCGCCTCTATTCAATCTTAAAAGTTTTTTGATGAGGACTTTATTGAGGTGTGGTAGGGCCTCTTTGGCCTGCCTGCATCCCGGTGTCGAGGACCACCAGCGCTCCGCTTGTATATGTGTGTGTTCGCGTAGCCAACCACGCAGCAGACCAAAAGGGACCGGCTCAATTGATTCGGGTCCAAAGACCATCGCTCCAAATCCCCTCCTGGTCAGTTCGTCCGCCGTGTCGTTGCCCAGCGAACCGCTATGTCCCTTAATCCACTGTAGTGTCACAGTGTTCCGCTTTGGCACCGTGACTCTTTACAGTGCAGAGTGGCGTTCTTGTATAAGTTTCGAAGTGGTAGAATCTTTGTCTAGGGATTGTAGGGCTGAGGCACTATCGGAGAGTATCTGAATGTGTGCGTCCATTACGTACCTAGTTTCTATAGCGTGGGTCGCTAGAATTATAACAACACATTCCGCCTGATAGACGGTGTTGAATTTTCCTAGCGTTCTGGATATTTTGATATTGAGGTCATTGGAGAAGGCTCCAACGCCCGTGCCAGTATCCGTCTTTGATCCGTCCGTGTAGACTCTCAGTTCAGCTGGGCCTGAGTAGTCGTGTGCTTCCTCTGTTAATTGAATATTGAATTGCTTTTGAAAATGATACACCTTTGAAGCTTTGTCGCTAGGTGCTGCCATCGTGGGCTGTCTTTTAATAGCGTCTTCCATTATGCGTATGTGTTTGATTCTGGAGTCTTTACTCAGGGTGCCCGAAACGCTGATCCAGAAGGCCGCTCGAGGCTGCCTCCTCTTGCACTATTAGACACAGTGGAGGCAGTCCCAGCATCGCCTGCAGGGCAGCCGTGGGCGTGGTTCTTATGCTGTTTGTGATCGCTACGCAGGCGAGTCGTTGCAGTTTTTCAAGGTCTTTTTGGGCTGTGCTCAGTTCAGTCCTGGGCCACCAAACTAGAAAGCCATATGTGATTATTTGATTATCTGATAACAGTTGTATATAACCAATGGGTCACTTTGGGCTATACCCCAGCTGTGGCCTAATATGCGTTTACATTGCCATATGGATATACTTGCTTTTTTAGTGATGTACTCAATGTGTTTTACCCAATTCAGCTGTTTGTCCAGGTAAAAGCCCAGGTACTTGACTTCTGTTGATAGGCTAAGGATAGTTCCAAAGAATCGTGGCAGTTGTAGTGCCGCCAATTTCCCTTTTTTTTGGTGAAGAGAACCAACTCAGTCTTGGTGGTGTTTACTGTCAGTTGGTGTTCCTTACACCAGTCCTCTACTATTTTCAAGGCCTGTCGCATAAGGTTGCATAGTGTATTTTCGTGGGTGCCATTTATTATAATGGTTATATCGTCAGCGTAACCTACGGCGAAATAACCTTTTGTGTAGAGTCTTTTAACTAGGTCATCTGCAACTGAGTTCCACAGTAAAGGCGAAAGGACTCCCCTTGGAGGCAACCCTTCACTATGGCCCTCTTGGTGTTATTCATATGTACTTGTACTGCTCTAATTCTGAGCATATTTGTGATCCACTCAGGGTCGGGTCAACACCGTGACTTTCGATACTTCGGAAGTCACGGTGTACGGTGCTGTGCTGATACTTCGGAACATAGTCTTATCGAAGACTCCTTCGATGTCTATGAAGACTGCTAGCGAGGAGCCTTTGTGATTTATTACGCATTCGATCTTTGAGATCACGCTATGTAGTGCAGATTCTGCTGATTTACCCGTGGAGTAGGCATGTTGCTGCTTGTGGAGCGGTTTCACCAAGAGGGGTCCGTCTCGGATGTGTCTATCGCAGAGCCTCTCCAGGGTTTTCAGTAGGAAAGATGTCAGGCTTATGAGTCAGCCTTGGGTTGCGTATAGTCAGTTTTTCCGAGTTTCGGGATGAAAATGACTTTCACCTCACGCCATGTGTGTGGTATATATCTGTGTGTTATACAGGCTCGGTATATCACCAGCAGCCACGGCACCAGAGAGTATTCTCCCCACTGTAGTATCGCCGGAAGGGCACCGTCTAGTCCTGGTGACTTGTGCGGTTGGAAGGTCCTAATGGCCCATTTAATTCGGTCTTCTGTCACTATGTTATGTGCTCTGGACCAGTCGGGATCAGTTGGGGTTTGTTCCTGTACGCTGGACCACGTCCTGCCCTCAAGTAGGTTGCAGTCCAGGAAGTGCGTTTCCAGGAGGACCTTACTGGTCTCATGGTCTTTTAAGGGATGAGAGTGACTCGTAAATGAAACACGTAGTTAGTCGTTGATGTCTGAACAAGATCTGTATATTTTCTGTAAATACACTCTATTTATATTTACAATGGTACTTATGGAAGTAGTGTCTAGCCTAAGATGTTTACAAACGTGCGTCGTTGTTTCTCAGACAGAGGGCGCTTGAGATGTTGCACATTAAACGCACTGAGCGGGCTGCTTACCGCGCATGCGCGACTTAGTACACGGCGCAATCCTGTCGCGATTCTATAAATACGTGTCGCGCGCAGAGCGCGATCCTTTTCCCCGTCGAAACGTCACCGAGTGAAGATCTCCGCTGCGCGAGGCCACGTGATCCATCTGCGAGGGTGCTGAGGCTTATGCTTAACGCTTATAAGCTTATCCTATTTCTTGATTTGTCGTAAAACGTGTTGCTTCACTGTTTCTATAACAGACGTTGTCGTAAACGTGATGCTTCACTGTTTCTTTAACAGACGTTGTCGTAAACGTGTTGCTTCACTGTGTGGTGGTGGTGTGGTGGTACGGTGGTTTGTGGTTTTCTGGTAACAGGTACTGTGTCACTACAGTCTGTTTGTGTGTAGCTGTTGTCGGGTTTTGCAGCGCACCAAGTGTTCATTCCTGGTCAATTGACAAAATTTTCCTGACCCGTGCTGCTTCGGTATTTGCTTCAATGCTATCACCTGCTTTCACAGAAATTGCGCCAGGCGGAGTCCCTGGCGGTCTAAACTGCTTTCATAAATCTGTATTTGGTTTCTTTGTATTTCTCCCAGTCTACTGGGAGTCTTGAGTTTTAGGCTCTGTTAAATTGTTTGCGTGATGTATTTCTGAGTTTGCCAAGTTCTGCATTCCGCCAAGGGTTTCAGTTTTCTTTGGTGTGCAGGGGGCTTAGTTGACAGTTTGTATCAAAGACATTAAATATATACTACCAAGTTTGTGTGGTAGAGTCTGTGCGGAAAGTAAACCATCGTGGGATTTGAGGGCGCTGCTGTAGATAAATATCGTTTTTGTCATGTAAGCAACATTGTGACGTCATTATAGCGCGACTGTTAAATCTTGATATTTTGAAACTATATTAGACTAGCTTCTTCCAGCGGCTTCACCCTATAATAAAAATTATCCTATTGGCTGAATTTGCTCACCTAATGAAACTGCAAAGTTATAGCTTATGTGCTATGTTATTGCAATGTTTGTGATTAAGTTCATCTGTCTAGTAGTTTTTGCGCGACACATCCATACATACGAGTACCTCCATCCATCTTCACAAGCTTTCGCATTTATAATATTAGTAGCCTATTTATTGAACCAACTTGCTCACGTGATGAAACTTAGCAAAAATATAGGTTGTAAGCTATATTATTGCAACGTTTATCATTAAATTCATCCGTTTATATGTTTTTGCGTAATGCCGTTAATTGTGGCGACACCTGAGGGAGGCCTATGTCGAACAGTGGACGTCTTTTGATTGTAATGATGAGGATCTTTTTGAGGGTAGTCTCAAGTAACATACAAAAATTTTGCAGCTCTTATATTTTTAATATTTAAAAATATTAAAATCAGTTTATTAATGTCAAGAAAGTTTTAGACTTGTGCAATAACCTTTGGTGCACTCAACCGGATTATCAACTATCCTTCGCAACACTCTCCCCTACATAGTCAGCACTGCACTTCATTGTTATGGATCTATACACTAAATTGTCAAGCTGTGTGGAGGAGCTGTCTTCCACGTTTGCTTCAAGAATGGCACAATATGAGGAAGACCTGAGGAATGCCAGTAGTGAAACTTCACACAAATCAGTTGCCAGCCTATCCAAGGACTACACTGAATTTAAGGGCCTAGTCTGGAAAACTTTGAGTGTATTGAAGTCCCAGATGGAGCTGCTTGTACTCGGGCTGGATAGGTATGAGATGGCGTCTCGGACTAAAGTGCTCCTACTATATGGCTTGCCTGAGGACAAGCCATGTAGTACTCTTGGTATTGGCAAAGCCACTAACAAGAGTTCTCCTGATAAAATGGACCTCAATGCACTTAATGCACACTTTTCTATGTCACCAGTTACACTTGATGACGATGTTAAATCGTCTACTCTTAATGATCTTGCTAATCTTCCTCTGCCTGATAATACTTCTTTCTCTTTCCACTCGGTTACTGAGCTAGATATTAAGAAATGTATCCAATCCATATCTACCAAGGCGGTAGGCGACGATGGCCTTCAGCTCCAAATGTTCCTACCTATTCTGAGTGAAATAACTCCTGTCATAACTCACATTATAAATTTCTCTCTCTTCACTAACTCCTTTCCTTCTGCTTGGAAAAAGGCTCACGTCCTACCGCTTCCTAAAGTTTCAAATCCCACTTTACCATCCCAGTTTCGACCAATATCCATCCTCCCAATCCTCTCCAAAGTCCTTGAGAGTGTTGTTCAGAAGCAACTGTCTCGTTATCTATCCTCTAACAGCCTACTAAGTCCCTACCAATCCGGTTTCAGACCTGGCCATAGCACTGTAACAACCCTTATCAAAATAACTGATGATATAAGACTAGCTATGGAAAATAAATGTCTAACCGTATTGGTTTTGTTGGACTTCAGTAGTGCTTTCAACTCAGTTGATTTTGACATCCTCTTAGGAATCCTTTCCTCCCTTAATGTCTCTGCACCAGTAATCGAGTGGTTCAAATCTTATCTTCGGGGCCGCTCGCAGTCTGTTCGATCTGATGAGGATTCCTCTGAATGGTGTGATTTGGCTGCGGGTGTACCTCAGGGTGGCGTCCTCTCTCCTCTACTTTTCTCAGTTTTAATAAACGCTCTCACTAAGGTCCTAACTTCCAACTATCATCTCTACGCAGACGACTTGCAGTTATATCGTCATTTTAAAGTCGGCGAACTCGTTGAGACTGTAGCTGCCATCAATGATAACGTTGAAAATATCAACAAGTGGGCTAAGTCCTTTGGGCTCTTACTGAATCCAAATAAATCTCAAGCGCTCATTATTGGTGGCAGATATATGCTTAGTTTACTGAATCACCAGTCCCTCCCACCAGTAGTTTATGACTCAGTACCTATACTTTACTCGAAAAGTGCTAAGAATCTAGGCGTCCATATAGATACTAAACTTTCTTGGGAAGTTCATATAGCTGATGTTAGTAGGAGGGTCTTCTACTCTTTTCAGTCCCTTAAACGTCTCCAAAAATTCCTACCATTTCACACTAGGATCACCCTTGCGCAATCTCTTCTTCTACCGCTAATAGACTATGCGGATGTCTGTTTTCTCGATGCAACGGAGATTCTACTAAACAAACTCGAGCGACTGCAGAACTTGTGCATCCGCTTCATTTTCGGCCTCCGCAAATACGACCATGTGTCGGAGTTTCGGACCAGATTGAAGTGGTTGCCGATTCGGCGTCGTCGTGATGCCCATATAATATCTCTTCTCTACACTATCCTACACAACCCTAATTCTCCACAATACCTTCGTGAACGCTTTGAGTACTTCGCCCCGAGGGGTAAACCCTGTCGCACTGCCAATTCTCTTCTTCTTCGTACTCCGTTTCACACTTCTAGCCGTTATGATGGTTCCTTCTCTGTAACTGCAGTGCGTCTTTGGAACTCCCTCCCACACTCCTTACGTGACAGCCCTTCTTAAGATGTCTTCAAGAGGAAAATTAAAGAGCATTTCCTTTCACAATGACATAGCATACATATACATATATATATATATATATATGTATACATATATATATATATATATTTATAGTATATAAAGTATGTGTGTATTTATGTACGTAGGTATATTTGTATATTATAAAATTGTACACTGGACCCTACCCTCTATTGTCATCTCTCTCTATCGCTCAATGGTTTGCTGGAAGAAAACTCAACTTTGAGTTAAGCTCGCCTATGTACATGAACTTTGCTATCCACTTATTTTTTTGTGTTTATAATGTACAATAAAGAATAAAGGATGATGAACATTTAAATGCAAACACGAACCAGTAAAGGAAAATAGCGTGAAGAAACTGCTGTACTGCCAATCGAGGTAGGTTCCACTAACGACCACTTACCCAGTTCCAACGAAAATGGTTCTATCGCTTTGACTGGGATCGGTCTATTATCACTGACTGGAATATTATAGCTTCAAAAATAAGATTTCTGAGAACGAAAAAAAAGATACGGCTGTTTATGTCGCAAAAAAACGCATATATTTCGATACTCAAGGAAATCAAAGTTCATAAGGTGAATTTCGTTGACCTAGAATCCTGAAATTTGGATTAAATCAAGGTCTCATAGAACAAGTACAGCGAAAAATCTAAAAATTATAAATTTGTAGATCCACCACAAAAAAAAATTGTTTGCAATTCGGAAAAATCTTCGTAACTCAATTCGGGAATTGATTTCATAGATAAATTTGTACAGAATCTTCAGCTCCCTTGGAGCTCAGTGAAATTTTTTATCACATTTCTGAAGATTTCAATTAAAAATCACAATAAAATAACATTAGACCAGTGTCGATAAAGAGAAGAAAAGAAAGTTCAAGGAATGGCAGCGTGTAGAAGCGGGAAATGGTAGTCTGAAAGCTGAGAAAAAGAGTGAGTATGATATTATGAAGAAGAAAGCTAAGAAAGCCGTGGCATTAGCTAAAGCAAAAGCCCAGGACAAACTGTACGACACACTAGACAGTCCTGTAGGCCAAAAAGAGCTGTACCGGCTTGCTAAAAGAAGAGAGAGAATGACGAGGGATGTTTGTCAGGTAAGATGTGTAAAGAATGAAGCTGGAATGGTCCTATCAGACGATGAAAAAATCAAAGAGAGGTGGAAGGACTATTTTGAAAGACTAATGAATGAGGAAAATCATTGGAATGGAATTTTAGAGACTAAACCAGTGAATGTAGGGTTAGTGAGAATGGTTAGTATGGATGAAGTCAGAATAGCAGTGAATGGAATGAAAAATGGTAAAGCCATTGGTCCAGATGGAATACCAGTTGAAGTGTGGAAGTTATTGCGAGTGGATGGATGGACGTGGTTAGCTTTGTTCTTCAATAAGTTGTTGCAGGAAGAAGCCATACCTGATGATTGGTGCAGCAGTTTTTTGGTGCCCATCTTTAAAAACAAAGGTGATGTGCTTGAGTGCAACAATTATAGAGGAATAAAGCTAATGTCCCACACTATGAAAGCCTGGGAGAAAGTTATTGAAAGGCGTCTGAGAGAAGAGAGTGAAATTTCGCAGAACCAATTCGGTTTTATGCCGGGTCGGGGTACAACGGATGCCATTTTTGCTATACGCCAGCTGTGCGAGAAATACAGAAGTGCGCATAAAAACTTGCACATGGTATTCGTTGACCTCGAAAAGGCATACGACCGAGTACCTCGTGAGGTTCTGTGGTGGGCCCTTAAGAAGAAAGGTGTGCCTGGGAAGTATGTGCAGTTGATCCGAGCGATGTATAGTCGATGTAATACCCAAGTCCGGTCTACAGTTGGCACCACTGGCAGCTTCAATGTGGCTGTTGGCTTACATCAAGGGTCGGCTCTCAGCCCTTACCTCTTCCTGATGATAATGGACGCTCTGACGTCGGACATTCAGGAAGAGGCTCCCTGGTGTATGCTGTTTGCCGATGACATTGTGCTGGTTGCCGAGAGTGGCCTAGAGGTCCAGAACAGATTGGAGGTGTGGTGGCACAGACTGGAGAGTGTTGGCCTGAAATTGAGTAGAACCAAAACGGAGTACCTGTTCTGCGATTTCGGCGGTGTCTCCAATCCAGTGCCTTTAGCTCTCGCCGGAACGCCCATACCGATCTGTTCCGACTTTCGGTACCTCGGGTTGCTCGTCCAAGGGGATGGTGAGGTGGACCGGGACGTAACACGTCGGATCAACGCAGGATGGATGAAATGGCGACAGGTCACGGGAACAACTTGTGACCCACGGATGCCCCTCAAGTTGAAGGGTAAAATCTACAAGTCCGTGATAAGGCCTGTCATACTGTATGGGTCAGAATGTTGGGCTGTGAAAAAGACGGATGAAAAGAGATTGCATGTAGCGGAGATGAGAATGTTAAGATGGATGTGTGGTGTGACGAGAATGGATAAAGTGAGAAATGAGTATATTAGGGGAAGTTTGAAAGTGGCGCCAGTGACTGAAAAGTTGAAAGGGAATCGTTTGTCTTGGTACGGTCATGTGAAAAGGAGGGATGAAACGCATGTTGCTAAAAAAGTTATGAGTTTACATGTGGATGGATGGAGGGGAAGAGGGAGGCCAAAGAAAAGATGGATGGATTGTGTGAGAAGCGATATGAAAGAAAAGGGAGTTAGTGATAGCGTGACGAGTGACAGGACAGAATGGAAGAAAAAAACGTGTTGCGCCGACCCCAAATAAAACGGGACTAGGGCAGGAAGATGATGAGACCAGTGTCGATAATTTTTAAAACCAAAAAAACTAATAGTAGGATGAAACCCATTAGAAAAGGAGGAGAATATTATAAAAATGAAAGGAAAAATAATTTACGGGTGATCTGAGGTCGGGAAGGAGGTGGGGGTGACTTTTTAAGGGGAAAAAACGGTTTTTCTCGATTTCCGGCAAAACCAAAAGTCCTATGGAAAAAAGTCTAATTGCAAAGTTGTAGGTAATAAAAAGATCTAAAACTTTTGTATTAACACTTTTTTCACATAACCTCAAAATTTATGTGAAAAATTCAAAAAACCATGTTTTTGGTTTTTTATTTTTATCTCTTTCAAAAAACAATATTTTATCACGAAATTTGGTGAAAACTTACCTTTTTATGTCCCAAATACGCTGTAATTTATTTGATTAGAAATATTTATTTTTTCACCTTATTTTGAATAAATATCGACAAATCACCCTAATTTTAAATCTAAATATTATAATATTATATATACTATATTTGAATAAATGTATAAAATATATATGAAAATCGGCCAAAAGTTAGTTAGTAAAAATATATTTACGATATGTATTTTATATATCTTATGGGAGGAACTAAGTATGTTTGTGCAAAATAAAGGAGATTATTATTTTTTTAATCTTCTTAGTTTTTTTGTAAACTTGTCACAATTATCTTCAAGAAACTCAACGTGCACGTGTATTTTTTTAAACGATGTTGTATACTATACTGTATTTCGAATACTGGCTAGGCTAACGGTTGTTACAGCTGCTACGAAATATTAGGTATGTATGTAGTAAGACCCGGACCCGCCTAGCCCCTTCCCCACTCCTCTATGAAATACCTTTTGATGGGCTAAAATTTTTCGTAGGTCACTCAGGTATATATAAGTTATCTAAAAATAGTTATAAATAGGCATCTACGCATAAAACTTAATGAAGATTCGACTCCTTTCTCCAAATATTGTAGACGTCTTATTAAGTATTAATTTTATCAACTTATTTGTTTGTTAATTATAGTACTAGAGTGCGTCTACTGAAAGCGTAACCTGGAGTTTTTTTTTTAAATTAAATTGGCAACATTGTTTTGCCGAAAAAAATCACGTCAAACTCAAAGTCTATGGTTGCAATTGTCAGTTTTTGGAAACTGATATTTATTTTTCAAGATTAATTGCTTAATTGTGGGAAAAACAATAAACAGTAACGTGCCAAAACTGCTACACACTATGTTTAATAAGTTCAAACAAAAACAAGAAGAGAAAGAAGGTGTTTTCAATGAAAACCAACATTGTTTACATACGATTTCTGATTTTTAAGTTAGTATGACGTTTAATCTTGATCCTTGTCGACTAATATTATTAGATAGTTATATTAAGGATATAATGATAATTTTTTTTCTTAAATTTTTAGATAATCTGACATATTGCGAATTTCATAATGGACAAAAACATCGAACAAAAAGGCTTTTGGTGAATCGACTTAATCAAAAAACACATGCAACGCATTCTACCACTGACTAAGTGGTAGAATGCGTTCAAAAGCAGTTGAGATATAATGAAAGATTTGCCTCACTCTGTCTGGTAGTGCATGAAAGTCTGCAACTGAAGTTAAAATCGCGAAAATCCTAGTTCAAGTTTGAGAGAGATGCTGCTGCAGCAGCTGCTGATTTTTTTGTGTCTCACGAGTCGATCCGTATCATTTGAAACAATCACTGGAGTATAAAACTTGTTCCCATTTGACTAATCCCAAAAGATCTGAATTTTCTATATGCTAAAACGAATCGATTCCAACCCAACAATCTTGAAACACATTAATAGTGTTAGCGAGACGTGATGAAGTTGAAATCATGTTAACTATTTTATTTGACTATCACGGTGTTGTGCACTTGGTATTCTTGCCAGAACGCCAAATGGAAAATAAAGAATATTATTTAAATATTATATAGCGACATTTGAGAGATCAGATAAAATAAAATAATTTGGAATACTATCTAACATTATGTGTGTTATTGACATTTACCATACACCCACCAAATATTTAAGTCTACACACATGTTTTTGACTAGGATTTAAGTTCTTGTACAACTATTCTAAAATTGTCATAAATACAAAAAATACTCTAGTATCAAAACTTTTTTCTCCTACTATTTCAATAATACCACATTCAAAATTTTTGGTTGTAACCTCCTTTTCTCAGGTCACGCTTTCGTTAGACGGACTCTATATTTTGATTTGCATTTTTTTTTTTGTTATCTATGTAACATGTAATTTTACGTTTTTCGAGTAATTAAAGTGTAAATTTTAATAAATAGCTCTACATTGAAATAATAATTGAAAAAAAAATTAGAATTCGAGTTTTTTTTCGATTTTTTGCATTTGCTGAGAAGATTTACTATGGTAACGTACCTATATATTTTTTTTCACCATCGGAAAGTAGAGATTTCAACGAACAGACACCATATGAACTTTTTGAAAAAAAATATATTTTGACGGGTGAATTTTCGATTTAAAATTAGGGTGATTTTTCGATATTTATTCAAAATAAGGTGAAAAAATAAATATTTCTAATCAAATAAATTACAGCGTATTTGGGACATAAAAAGGTAAGTTTTCACCAAATTTCGTGATAAAATATTGTTTTTTGAAAGAGATAAAAATAAAAAACCAAAAACATGGTTTTTTGAATTTTTCACATAAATTTTGAGGTTATGTGAAAAAAGTGTTAATACAAAAGTTTTAGATCTTTTTATTACCTACAACTTTGCAATTAGACTTTTTTCCATAGGACTTTTAGTTTTGCCGGAAATCGAGAAAAACCGTTTTTTCCCCTTAAAAAGTCACCCCCACCCCCTTCCCGACCTCAGATCGCCCGTAAATTATTTTTCCTTTCATTTTTATAATATTCTCCTCCTTTTGTGATGGGTTTCATCCTACTATTATTATTTTTCACTTTTTATTATTTTTGAAGGCATCTACCCTGGTCTACATAATAAACAAACCCTCTGTCAACATGCTATGACGTTTGGCATTTGACGAAAGGCTGGGTTGGGTTGCTACTTAAAATCTTTAATGTTGTTTTCACTTTACGCCACGATGCCGACGGTTCTTTTATCGCACAGACAATATTTCCTGGCAACATCCAGAATCATAATCTGCATGCTTTTATAAGTCCAAAACTATTCACAGAAGGCGGTTCTCATATTTTGCATACTCAACTCCTTTTGGCGACTGCTCTAAAAGCCGTTCTAAAACTTATTACGGACGGGACTAGGCAATACGGTCAAAAGTTGCTAGCCTTCCTACAAGGGTAAACAAAAAAGTCATTCCTCTGTCAACTGTCAAGAATTAAACGCAAATTAGGAGGACTGCAACATTTTGTTTCTACATCAAAGAAATAATGGAGATATCAATCGAATCATGTCGATTGCGATACGAATCCTAATCAACGCCAGTGCTACACGATTGTGATCCAGGTCTGCACGCGTACTCGGCGACATGTATTGTTTGCAATGGCTAATCCCTGTGCTATTGATACCGAAGCCCGTGAACCCGGCCTTAGTGAACACACATGTTATGTTCATGGTGTTGTATTTAATAGGATTCTTCCTCGAAAGGAAGCCATGTACCGTGTGCAGCGTAGTCTTCCTTGCAGCAGTGATATTGATATGTTATAGCGGTATTGGGAACTGTCTCTTCTGGGCCAGCCAGTGTGATGCAGACAAGTACGACACCTAACTGCGCCAGCTATTCTTCCAGAGTTACCTAAGTGCTCAAAATGCAGTTTATTGCCCTGGTAAGCGGCGGGACAGGAGAATTGTGACAATGTGAGGCATAATACCAACACCATTGCCTCGTGCATTGAGAATTATTATATTTTCTTAGTATATTTTTGTAAATAGATGTTTTTTTTTATTTATTTACATCTCAAATAATGTACCGTAATTATGTGTGATTATGAATATTTTCCATTACAATGGAAGTTATGTGCCGATCTGTACTTAGTATCTGAATTGTTATGTTGATTAATGAAAACGTGATGATGTACATACAGTTGTTAATATATGATATGTAATAACAATTTGGGGATAAGTATTTGTTTTATTGGACTAATACTTCATACCTCCTGAATAATATAATAAATAAAATAATTCATTATTTATAAATTTGATTACACCAGCTCATTTGTTAGTAAAAGAACCTATCTAAGAGTTAGTAACTTCCTAAACAACAAAACCACATACTAAAACAAACACATGAATGACAATGTCGCCCTTGCCGCACCAAAACACTCACAAAATGTCTCAGGATTACGGCAACTAGTTGCTCAACTACCCCCTTCAGATATTACTTGCAGAAAAGGGTTAACTCTATACATTTGCTGCCAAATACTTCAGGAACAGAATGTGTTATATCCGCAATCTATTCAAAAACAAATAAGCAGAATTTTGTACCAAAAATGAAATACTGGCTAAATGCATAAACTGAGCAAAACTTTTTTTTTTAACCATGTTTCGAGAGATATAATACCTTTGACAGAATACCTTTATTCTGTTGCAACACAAAAAAAAATGCCCGCATTCACACTCATTATATTTCTATTATGCCTCTTGATTGCAGTATTGGAAAGGTAATTATGTATTATAATTATATTTTTCTTTCTAAGACAGTTATAGATATACTAGTGTTCCCAGCAGGCATCTTGTCCAAAGTTTTCTGTTTTAAATAGGCACATAAATCTTTTTTGAACTGTTTTTATAAATACAAATCGTAACTTCTTCTTTTAGCTGGTCTATGCAAAGATTTTTTGGGTTTTAATAAATATTTTCTGTTTGACCAGTTTCAGCTGGTACTATGGCACCCAAGGGCTGCAGCTGAAAATCAGCGTCAGGTGGTAGCCTTGTGTTACCATTTGGCATTATGCTGAGCTGAGGCCTTTTTGGCATTACTCATGTGTTTAATTTTAAGGTGTTTCCGTTTTTGTAATGCTAATTAAATGCAATTTTCTTTCTTTCTTTCTTTCCAAAGGCTTTTCATTAGAAAAAAATGCTGTTCAATTGTATTTTCAAACCATCCCGGACCTACACAAATATGTACAAACAAAGTTTCAACCAAATCAGTCAAGCCGAAAGGCTCAATAGGACAGGAGTATTATATTATATTAAATATTTAGGTGATAAACAGAAAAATTATATACAGGGTATTTGTAAAACCACTGGCAACCTAATAGGACTATATTATTACTAATATCATATACAACCACATTTAATATAAATATCTAAATATTACGAAGTCTATGCGAAGCAAACAATAGTACAATAGCGGAGGGATCGGGCGGCGGGGTGCTTGATGTGCTTGCGACGTGTCATATAGACGGCAGTAGGTATAGCAGAATACAGATTTGAAATGTGACTTCTGAAGAGAAACGGGAGCACGCGCGAGGAAACGGCCCTACGGCCCTCACGCCCCAGCGGCTGGGATGCCGGGAGACGGCGATCAATGGATAGCTTAGCCGTTTGGCCGTTAAGTAACCATCCGGACCGAGCCCGAGTCGTCGACTGCGCGTAGTATTCCTTGCGCGCCTCGAGGAGATGTCAGCAAAACCTTAGGAGCCCAGCAGGGTCGAAGCCTACTGGGGCCATGGATGATGTGAAAGAGAACCCCGGGTCCGTGGGAAAATGGCAAAGAAGGAACAGTAGAGTGGGTTTTAGTCAGTAAAAGTCTGACACACCCTCTCGCCTCACCCAAGGGCGGGAGATTGCATTTCATATATGATTTTAATTCGAAGATCCCCTTTAAACTGATGTTTCTTTCTATTCACCTATTCAGTTTTGACCGACGAATGTCACCTTTAATTTTCGTGTTTTTTTTTTAAGCTACATTTAAATGTGGGCCTCGGTCAACCGCTATTGTGTAGCCATCGTATAAATGGGGAAACTCCGTTAACACAATAGCGATGTAAATGTATCATTAAATGCAATCTTTTGCTTAGTATAGTTGGCCTTATAATGTTCCCGCTGTTGGGACTGGCCTCCTCTCTAGGAGGGAACGGGTAGTAATCCACCACGCACCTAGTGCGGGTTGGTGGATGTCACATGTCTTCGAATTTTTTGTTCTAGGACATGCCGGTTTCCTCACGATGTTTTCCTTCACCGTTTTGAGAGCAGTGGTCATGAAATTTTGGGTTAGTGACCTACAACTCGTAAGTCGGAGCCGTTACCATTCGGCCATCGCTGCTTTAGTAGCGCTATAGCGGTATAGCGCTTGTTACTTTATTGGTTTCATATTTGCTCGACTCATAGCGTACCTACTACATCTTTTCAAACCTTGTTCTCTAGACTGAATTTCATGCGCTTTTTACCAGTACATAGAGTGATTCACAAGGAAGGTATAAATTTTAATGTACAATACCTACAACAATATATTATCTAATGAGTCGCTGATAACTGGGACACTATCAAGCCTTTGAACGAAAATGTAGATAGGTAATAGGTTAATTAAAGATATTCGTACCTAGAGAGATACACCTATAGAAAATAGAGTGAACATTTATTTTTACTCAGTAGGTATATAAGGTCCTTTAGACTATAAATTCGCTATCTTCTGATGGCTTCGCCCACATCATCAAAAGATTGTTAGACATAGGCCTTCCCCAAGTGCCGCCACAATGAACCGCCCATCCCGTTCAGAGAATTAAGTGGTGACATACAGATAGGGTTGAATCTGTAGATGGAACGGTTGACGCAGTGGTTCAGCGATTAGATGCTGAACAAATGTTTACATTTCCAGTAATGTATTTAGAAATATATAAACTAGTATGTTTATCAGTGGTCTAGTACTCATAACACAAGCTCTGCTCAGTGTGACAGTTTTGGAATATTACATTATTATTATCATCACAAAACACTGTTTTACTTTCTATTTTGTTTGTACTGTACTTATATGTATAACTAGCTTTGCCCGCGCGGCTTCGCTCCCGCTCTTCCCTACTTCTGCCTTATAGTAAGCCCTACTCTACTCTACTATACCCTCCTCTACTCTACTCCACCCAACTCTACCCTACTCTACTCTACTCTACCCTACTCTACCCAACTCTACTCTACTCTACCCTACCCTACTCTACCCTCCTCTCCCTTTCTCTACCCTACACTACCCTATTTTTTTTTTCCATAAAAACCTTCTCCTCATAACAACGAACACAACAAAAAAAAAATTTGCGAAATCGGTCTAGGCGTTGTTGAGTTATGCGCTTACCAACACATTTTGCGATTCCTTTTTATATATAAGATGGTGTGCATATTCATAAAGAATTATGAAAAAGAAAACAAACATTACACCAATAAGTTGTTTATTATGTGTGAGTACAATGAGATAGTCATCTTTGACGGTTTCTTAGTTATTAACATAATAGATTGGATAGATGGTATGATGGTACATAGCGAGCTTAACCTAATGAACTGCTGCAATGACCTGGAACAAGAGAAAAGTTATTTTAGATATTGTGCAACTGTGAATTGATATTGATACAGATAAACGTGGAATAACGGTCATTGATCCTCCTATACTTGTTGACATTCTTCATTTAAAAAACAGAAATAAAGACATAAAACTGTCTTGAAACTTGTTTCGTGATCCTTTACATGATCTAGTAATTAACATCAATTCATTGTTTGTTTTTTGGGTACCTACGCAGAGATATTAGGAAAAGGTCAATCTACTTTATTCCACGGTTATCTGGCATCTATACCTAGGGAAAATGGTACTAGAATAATTGAACCTGCAACACGCAGCAAGTGTTGTAGATAATCATTGTTACCTTCCTGCCCTTGCCCATTCCTTGTTTTCTTCTTCTATTTTCCTACGTCAACTGTCATCAGAGGCCGTTTTACAAGTCTGCTTTTGGTGACTAGTAAAACTTTATTCAATTAAAGTTTGTTAAATCAACAAAAACATTGAAGCAGAAATGCAAATTTGAAAACTAATAAAGTAATAGGTTCATGACCTCAAATGTGATGTATTTCTGGACATAATTAGGTCGAACTGTTCAAGAAGCTGTTACTTAGCAACATAACCTTCAAAACCATTTCCTCTTTCTTGGACTAAACCAAATAATGACGCCATATGTTTCACACGAAAATAATATTTACCGCTTATCGTAGTCTTCTGGCTTCACGCTCAGACTCGAGGAGGGTCAGGATGTCACCATCACGCACGGGTCCCTTCACGTTCCTGATGATCTGACGGCTAGTCTCTCCAATGAACTCTACTTTGACCTGGGTACATTGTCCCTGGGAGCCGGTACGGCCTAAGACTTTCACGACGCGAGCGAGAACGTTTGGCTTATCCATTTTAGTTTAGATATCGAGCAATTCGTGAATAATACACGTGCACCTTGAATGGCGTGTGTGGAAAAGAAATTGACAGATGTAGTGTTGCTACATGTTAGTAATTAAAAAAATCACTTTAGTTAGTCAATGGTAGAAAATACCGGTTTACATTCTCAGTTATTGTACAGACAAACGGAACGTAAATTATTTACGGTTTTTTAAATGATTGAAACTACAAAATCTACCATTCTAAAAATGTTGATTATTAACCAAACTAAATTAACAATTACCTAGTTACAATTCTTTCAATTGGATTAAAATATTGTTAGGTTTCGTTGACTACAATTAGAAATTTTAATTCTGGAAACGTTACTTCTAGTTTACTAAAAAAAACTAAATTAACAATATTCAACACATAACACGCATGATGATATACAGTTTGAATTTTTTTTTTTACTTTTTTTTATAAGATTAATTTTTTAAATAAAAAAAGACTTTTTTTTAGTCTTTTCGAGAATATCATAAAACTTTTCAGTTATTTACGAAATTCGGTTATAAAAACGGTACATCCCTAGTGACATAAGATTCCACGTCAATCGAGTTGGAAAGAAAATTGGCATTTTGCCTCAGTTTCTTGCTCTGTTGGACTGTTTGTTACAAAAGTGAACGGCCTACAATCTAGTTTGGTAGTCGCCGCAGTTTATAACACTTTTAACAAAAAGTTACATATCTATTCAAAATGAAGTTAATATATTTGACACTCCTGGTTCTCCCTGCAGCCCTTCTGTGTTTCCAAAATGGTAAGTTATTTGATTTTTTTTAGAAATCTGTGATATAAGTACGTGGCATCGTCTATGTTATACTTTTTGAGAGAAAGTCTTTTTCAAAAACTTTTCTCTTTCAAAACAAACACCGGTTATTATGTGTCTAACTAAATTATAGTGTTGAAAGTTCCATTATTGGAGGTATTATTTAGTAACCTCTGATTTATTAGATAAGACATTTCACAGCAGATCTTCATTAAAATGCTAAAGTATAAACCACAACTCACGGGGAAAAATACCCCTTTTCAACGAGTTTTGTGACCGCTGTAGATATGAACCACCCCTAAGACGACCCATTGACCGAAAAGTGGTCATGTAATATGCATATTTTATGTTACTTAATAAATAGGTACACTTCTAATAATAACCTACACATGACAGCTTTCCCTGAGAAGTTTTGATTACAGAATCTTTCTTTAACGGCAAATTAAATCCTTGAAGCAAATGCATTGTAATTGACAAGTTTAAGGCCATTTTCACAAAGGACAAGTACCATATGTTCATATTGTATCATAAAATCACGATGTATTACATTCATGTCTTGTTAGTTTTAAGTAATAAGTTCTGTTTTGCAAAAAGTAATAATTGCATCTTTTAAAATAATACTCGTCTATCCTAGACTTAGACTAGGTGACGGATGGAAACAACCATTATGGCTTCACTTAGGATAGGTCTGTTTCCGACAGTGACAGACTTGCGACAAATAATGATGATGATTGAATCCTAAGGTGAAAACAGCAGGGTACATTACAAGATTAAATCTTCTTAAATTTATACAAGTAAATAAATCAGCCACTTACAAAGGATCAACTCAAGGATTCACCTGTTGTTTGTTACATTAAACGTAAACCATGGTACAATTATCGGAATGGATCTTGAGCGCTCGGCGTCAGAGCGCAACGCAGGGAACAAACCTGGAGTGATGTCTATGACACGATCGCGCGGCGAGCCAATCACTGACTCCCCACCTCGCTGAATATTTAACTTCTGCACAACTTGTAGCCAGCGCTCAAGATCCGTGCTGGTAATTGTATGTGTATTTGTAGAATAAGTTACAAAATAATGCTTCATACATTCTAATTTGACCCCCTTTTGCAACCAAAGTGGTGGTTTCTGTAGCTTTAGTGGCGTAGATTCGTTTTGATTCTTCACAACAAACAAACAATTTTAGTTATGATAGTTGTTTTGTATAACACTATATACGATATATGATGATAAAAATCTGTTATAAACTAGTACTTGACTGCGATCCCGCCTGATGGTAAGCAGTGATGCAATCGTTGATGGTGAGGCGCACTAGTTTATTAAGAGCCTATTCACTCTAGCCTTGAAGACAGAATTTTAGATGTAGTTGAAAAGGATTTTGTTTCTCACCAATTAGACTAGACTAACTATTTTAATTACCATGTTACAGGCAACACAGTTCTGGCGAGAGCAGAGGAAGACGAGCTTGATGATGTAGTAGACATTGAGGGGGAAGACAACCAGGTGGTTGGGGATGACAGTCTAGGGGAAGATGACGACTCCATTGTCAAGTCCTCGCAAGATGTTGATACCACTATCCTGTTTACGAAACCTGTCACTAGCTTAGGTGACGCTGTATTCGGTAAGGACATTTGATGTGACTTTATTTTAATATATGGTAATCATTCATTCTAATTTTATGGGAATTAGTTATGAAATTTTTTTTTAATTATTATGATTTTTGCGGTTGCGGGAATCCGATGGATGCGGGACGCGTAGGATCGTTCATGAGGCGACACTTGGGGGAGGCCTATGTCCAACAATGGACGCCTATCGGCTGAAATGATGATGATGAAGAACATTTTTGAACAAAAAGTCAAAATGGTTCAGCATTCTTCAGCAATTAGCAACACCACTAAAAATTATCAATTATATATACATTCTACAATATAAATTATCAATGAAAAAAATTGGGTAAGAGGGTTAAAAAATTTCTGCAGAAAGTTCGTCTTTATACATATATGAATGGTCAAATCATTGTATTAATGTTATGTTTTATGTACAATAAAGAATTATGAATTTCTCAGCTATTGTTAAGCTAACCGATTTTCAGATTAGGACTTTAGAATTTGCAAATCAAAAACTTTTCATCACAATCATTTCAAAACTGAATGAGGAACTGTAATTGTCGTCAAATAGTTTATTAGTAGCTAATAGTTTTTTTTTATGTGTGAAATCATCTTATGACCACTCTAGGGTTGAAGGACCAGCCTATGTCCTTCAAGTTGACCTTTGCATTCTAGGGCACGGTCACTCATTCAAATGTACCAACAGCTTAGTTAGCAAGTATGCCAGAAAACTTAAAATCAGACATGCCACTCTCAATTCATTGATGATCCTGGCACTGGCCCAAAAACATTACTATAATTCATTAAACCCCAAGCAAACGCCAGCGTCCCCTCTCTCATTGTCTTTCTGTTGTGGCTTTAGTAACAGTATTCGAAAGGTTAAACAATTCTTTATAATATTTTACTCCCACCAGACCTTCAAGCGGGCTACCCAGTTGAATTCCTGGTCGGCTTCATCAATAAGGGTGTGGAGGACTACATAGTCGACTCAATGGAGGCTTCATTCAGATATCCCATGGACTATACATACTACATCCAGAACTTCACAGCTTTGCCTTACAACAGAGAGGTCAAGCCCAAACAAGAGGCCACTTTTGCATACTCCTTCATCCCCAATGAAGCTTTTGCCGGCAGACCGTTTGGCTTGAACATCCAACTGAACTACAGGGACGCCAGTGGAAACTCATACCAGGTCAGTAGAATGACATTCTCAATGTTGTTATTTGACTACCCACTCAAATGATGGTTTTTATGCACAATCACACTTTTGTATGTATGGACTTCTTTATCAGTATTTTAAATGATACAGTCAAAGAAATTTATTTCATGGTTGTATAATTATTCGCCTTTTCATATGTCTATCAAATTACAAAAACGACTGTTATGCCATTTGGTAAAATAATATGTAATAGTAGATTATGTGACTAGGGGATAAAGCAGTGTCTTTAATGTCGCGGGCGGCATGTTGAATTCCGAACGAAACGAAGCTTGCTGATTTTAATCCCGAACGTTAGTAAGGGATTTATATAATTAACTGCCGAGCATTACGAGGGAGTTAATAAAGAAACCTGAGTGAAGTGAGGAATTCAAGCCGCCCAAGACAAAGACAGCTTTATCCCCGTGTTGCATACTCTAATTTTTACACCATCTGTGAGATAATTAAGATAATTTGGTCGACCAAATCGTATACATATTAGAGAAATATAAGGGTTTTTTTTCTTTGGCAACATTATATTTACAAGTTCATCAAACAAACAAAATTCACTACTGCAAGATTCTATGGTTTCAATTTTCTATAACGCTCCCGTCAGTAAGCAGTTTTTATTCTATTTTCTTTTTTTTTGTTAGTGGCCAGTTTGAATTTCGAGTCAGTTGCCACTCATTTGTTTTTTGAGCGTGGTGACCGATAAGAAAACAAATGAGTGAACAATCAATCAAAATTCAATTCAATGTGTGAAAGTGTAACTTCAATTAATATCAAAGAAAAAAAAACAAAGAAAAAAAATACTGCATAAATAAAATAAATAAATAATTATAATTGCATAAGTTGATAAAAATGCTATGCAATAGCTTTACCGCGGCAGTCCCCGAGTGCCACACGTCTTTTTTTATGAATGTCTTGGCTTGGGTACATAAACCTTTAAGCCTATAATATTTCACTGGGACACTATGGCGGCGTAACTAGTCGCGCTGCCAAGGTTTTCTGGTGAAATATAGACCTTAGTATTGTACTAATAAAAGTTGTTCGGCAGGAAGCCGTATACAACCAGACGCTGAACATCGTGGAAGTGTCGGAGGGGCTGGACGGCGAGACGTTCTTCCTGTACGTGTTCCTGGGCGCGGGCGCGGTGCTGGCGCTGGTGCTGGGCCAGCAGGCGCTGTCCACGCTCGCGCGCCGCCGCAGCCCGCGCGCGCCGCCGCGCCCGCTCGAGACCGGCACCGCCAACGACGTCGACTACGACTGGCTGCCCAAGGAAGTCGTCAACCAACTCAGTAAGGAATATTTTAATAATAATATCGATCATTTTATTTGCAAACAAGTGTCACTATTTACATAAATGTTCTGCCTCCTGAACTAGGTAGTGAACCTGTATCTCAGGAGACAGTTCCCTTCCTATATATATTGCAATTTGTTTATAAACAATGCCCACTCATATATTAAACCCAATTGTCCTTTCTTTGGCATTGTTCGTCAAGTCGTTGAGCTCCTTAGTAGTCCTGAGTTAAGCTACACGCATTCTGATAAATGCTTGCACTGACTGGACAGGTCCACTTAGAACTGTGTGGCTCAATCTGCATGGTTCTCATATGATTTGACCATTACATGTTTTGCTGGACTTTAAAAGAGACTTTGACCCCCGAGTTTGTTTCGGTGTTTCTTCTCAGGGTAATCAGCTAGGAAACACCGGCCTCATCTAGCTTTAATTGACGAAAAAAAAAATTTACGTGTAAAAGTGTTTTTAAAAAACCTACTTGCAAAATAAAGATCATTTATCATTATCATTTATAAAAATTTTAAAAATAATAATAATGAAATAAGACGAAGAAATAAGAAAGTATATAAAAAAAAATATCGTGATAAGGACTATAAAAAAAAGTAAATTTCAGCACAAGATATTCAGACTGACGAGTCTTTTTTTCGACAGTACCACAAATCGATGGTACGCTACATCGACAGTATTCTACATACTTTTTCGTCGATGTAGCGTACATTAGCCCGTCGATGAAACGTTTTCGATACAGCGACCATCGATGTAGTGACTGTCGATATTATGAACTAAACCCCCCGCGCGGTCCCGTACAAAAGTGCCCGTTTTGCTGCTTAAAATAAAGTTCTCCAACGACACGACTACATGCACTCCGTTAAAGTTGAATACTCACTGCATAGGTAATAAATAATTTGGTTTCCGCGGCGGGGACCGCTCACGTGAACATACGTGCCTTGTCAAGCGACGGGTGTGAGACGCGGGCGACCGCTTTACGCAGTTTGAGCCCTAAAGCTCTGGCCATATTAATACGTCGTGTCGGGTTGCCTTCAGGCGCAATTGGTTGGCTACAAAACTCGTTACCATGAAGTGGGATCGCAGTCAAGCACAAGTTGCCATTTGTTTTTAAGTTATTCATATTTTGTTACAGAGAAATCTCCAAAGACGCCCAAACAGTCGCCTCGCTTGAGGAAAGCGAAGAGATCAGCTGGAGACGACTAATTTTAGTGTCGTAGCCATCAGAGTACACGAGCGAGTGCGCGGACTGCGGAGCAACGCCGCGGCGACTAAACTAATAATAGGCCTGGCAACTTACAAGGCATTACAACTGCTTCAAAAAAAGAACACATATTTTTTTTTTTTCTTAATCATAGTTTAGTCGGTAAGGCCTATTATTTTTTTAGTCGATTTTTATATACAGACTGTGTGGTTTGTAGATGCTAAGTTCAGTGTGTTGTGAGAGTAACTTATGGAACAAACAGTGTGGAAGCTTTTTAACAACGTGAGCGATTATTATTAATGTGAAAATATTATTTAATAAAAATGTTAAATTTGTATTTGTCTGTTTTATTTTACTTATGCTTTTTTTTTGTCTGATATAAACTAGTGCTTACTGCGATGCCACCTGATGGTAAGCAGTGATGCAATCGTTGATGGCGAGGCGCACTAGTTTAAGAGTACTCACTCTAGCCCTGAAGACGCCCAAATTATAATAGGACGGGAAGACCGCAGCAGGCAAATTGTTCCAGTCCTTCGATGTACGCGGTATAAATGACGAGGCGAAACGCTTGGTCCGGACCGTAGAGGTCTACGGTTTCGCCCGCACTTACCCGAGTCACCCTAGCTTTTCCATGGCCACAGGTAGCGCCGGTGTGGGCGGCGGCCAAGCTGATTGCCAGAGGGTCGCGGCCATCCGGATAGTGGCGAGCCTCCTCGCCGGCCTGACGCCTGGATTTGGAGGCAACAGTCCTTGCACACATATATGGTCTGCGCATGGTGTTGTAACGCCGAGGCGATACTCCGTTGCTGCGGCACCTCGCGCCTTGGCGGTCAGAGTTCCGGCGAGATCTCATGGTAAAATGGCGACCACGGTTGACGCAACCCAGAACCTGACACGCTACGATTGCGGCGATAAGTCCCTCTTTGGGGAGTGGCTCGAGAGGCTCCACGGCGTCCTCACCTTCCGCATGACACAGGTCCTCACCGGACAGTTAGTTCTGGAGGTTCCGGATTCTGGTGGAGAAACGCCCGTGTGTCACTATTGCGCAGACAGCCCGGAGGACACGGTGGAGCTTGTGCCACGCCCAAGCTGCCCTGGGCATCAGAGTGATCTCCGGCCACAGCGCAGCGGGCTTGCGGACGATGAGCAAAGGGTAGCTCTCCGTCCGCTGGTGGTACAAGAATCTGGTGAAGAATAGTTCGCGTCGTCGTGCCACTTGCTTAGCTGATCTTTCAGTGTGTGTCAACGATATGCTTCACTTAATGTTTATCTCAACACGTAAGTATAATAAACCCCATGTGTTTATTTTCTATGAGTTATTGCTTCACATAAAACTTTCTTGTTTGTGTGCTGTTATAATCCATTATAAAGTCAAATACCTGGAGAATTTTTGTTGACAACGCGAATTTTTTAGTTGTCACTTGTTTCTTGAGATGATATTCTACACATATGACACTATTATATCTTTGCAAAATTAAATGTATCTTACTTTTTAACCGACTTCTAAAGGGAGGAGGTTCTATGTTCGACTGAATGTGTTTTTTTTTATGTACCTATGTTCACAGATATCTCGGTCGATTGTGGACCGATTTTGAAAGTTTTAGTTGGTGTTTCTATAATACTCTTAGTTTTGTCTCTTCGTTATTCAACACCGACTCCCAAAATCAAGTTATTTTGTATTTGTTTGTTTTTTTTTTACATCGAAGTATGGTTGTATTTTTTTTTTGTAATAAGAATAGGTATCATTAAAGAGACCGAAATTGGTATAGGTATTATTATTCTAAACGAAAATCTTGAATAATTTGAAGGGAAGATATTCCTTACCTTGCTTTCTACTTCGTTTGAGAACTCATCTCTTACTATCTTCGATTTGCGTACCACTGACTGTAGGTATCATATAGATAGCATAGCATTACATAATCTGCCTTACAATGTCCCCACTGCTGGGACTCAGGCCTTCTCTCAAGGAGAGGGTCGTAATCCACCACGCGGGCCCAGTGCGGATTGGTGGATGCCACATGACTTCGAATTTTTGGTTCTAGGTTTTCTCATGATGAAGAGCAGCGGTGATGAAATAATTTACACAAATTAATGGGCCTGGCTGGGTTTGAACCCGCCACCTCCAACTCAAACTGTAGGTAGGTATCTTCGATAATAAAATGATTAGTTTTTTGCGATTTTTTCATACGACCAATTATGCTTTTTAGGGTTCCGTAGTCAACTAGGAACCCTTATACTTAGTTTCGCCATGTCTGTCTGTCTGTCTGTCCGTCCTCGCTTAATCTCTGGTACCGTTAGCACTAGAAAGCTGAAATTTGGTACCAATATGTATATCAATCACGCCGACAAAGTGGTAAAATAAAAATTGGAAAAAATGTTTTATTAGGGTAGCCCCCTATATATAAAGTAGGAAGTGATTTTTTTTTTTAATTTCAACCCAAACGTGTGATATATTGTTGGATAGGTATTTAAAAATGAATAGGGGTTTACTAAAATCATTTTTTGATAATAAATAATCGCTCTAGAAGTAAAAAACAATGTCCCCCCCCCCTCTAACTTTTAAACCATAAGTTTAGAAAATATGAAAAAAATCTGTAAAGTAGAACTTTATAAGTAAGGACTTTGTAGGAAAATCATTTTGAACTTGATGGAAAGAACAGTTTTTGTACAAAAAGACAAAAACGTTCTACAAAATAATTTCTGGACTAAGTTTGTACTATAATCGTATATGCAAGCATTTTTTTAAACTCATAAGTGGGTACACTTATTGTGACGGACGGGAAACTACGGAACCCTACACTGAGCGTGGCTCGACACGCTCTTGGCCGGTTTTTTTAAGCAATTATTTAACAAATATGCAATACCTTATTACAAAAATGTACCTAAGATTATTATATCAATGGCAACATACGTCTATATTACATATCATTTATTATATAGTATTATCGACAATGACAATTCAGTGAGTCATAATTATGGGTGGAGATAATAATAAGCACCAATATATATGTTAACACGTACCTAGCTTCGTTATTTATTTAATTGACAGTGTAAAATATTTTTTTTTAATTTTTAACTCCACATTTCTACACGAATTGAAGGTAAGATTTATACGAAAATACGCTTTCTAAAGGGCCTATTACACTACACGTCATTCAGCACACGATATTCAGAGTCGTCTTATTTTTCATTTCTAGTAAGGCTGTCTGACTCATATCAACAAAGGCTGTCTGAATGTCGAGTGGTGTAATAGGTCTTTTCATCCTATGATTTCACTACTTTATAGTGTACGTTTCTTCCATGAGATGCTGAAAATAGTACCGTAGGTCAAGTAAGTCTACCCATGTGGGTACATCTAACTAGAGATGTGCCGTAGCCGGCAATATTGTCGTGAAGTGGGAATATTGGTGGCAATATTGCCCAAAGTATGAATATTGGTGGCAATATTGCCCAAAGTATAAATATTGGTGGCAATATTCCCATATTCCCGGCAACGGCACATCTCTACTTCTGACACTATTGCTTTGCCGCAATACGAGGTAGGCACCTCGATGTATGGAATATTGGGTTCGTATTCCCATCGCGTATGCGCTGGATTAGAGGAGACTCACTAGCAGTTCAAAATAAAGGCTCCCATTACAGATTTGAACACTTTACTTAATTTAAACTGTTCGTACACTTTTAAAAATTCACAGTTTCTATAGTTTATACCTACTGTAATTTACATTGTTTTGGGCACTAAATAGCAGTTATATAAGGCACTGAAAACGCTAGACACTAGGCATTTTAACGGGCCTAGTTTCCGCTAACTATATGTTTAAAGACAATAACTAAATTACAAAAAAAATCGGATCTATACCCTTTTACCTGGGTACAAGTAGTGGTCATATCAAACTATCATTATATTTATAATAAAACACAAATCAAATAAAACTGTTCTGCGAGCAATGTTCGCAAGGTTCTGGAATAGCGACCACGTACCGGAAGACGTGGCGTTGGGAGGCCTCCGATGACCGATGCGAGACGTACAGGACCGTTCATTGTGGCGACACTTGGGGGATGCATATGTCCAACTTTTGACTGAAATGATGATGATGATGATGAAATAACAGTCGAGTGAGGCCCGATTTTGTTTCCCCAATCAGAGCCGTCCGGTCTCAGACAAGTTCCGGCAAGTTCAGACCAGTCAAGAGTGGAGTGTGAAGATTGAGTTATTAACATAGATATTGATTAAAAGGGAACATTTCCTCGCTTTATTCATAATATATTAAGCAAACATAGGAGGTTCTAATTAACTAAAATAATTACATATAATAATAAATTTATCACTTAACTTTACACTTCACTTTACTTTTTATTGATCACTTATAGAAAATCAGTTAAGTATGTTACTTACATCATACATGAAGCACGAAGAATCCCCAAACGGGCAGGGCACATTGCTCGCAAAACAGATGGCCGTTGGGCCGAAAGGCTCCCTACAAGGCGAACCGATGACCTAGTAAAGGTTGCGGGAATCCGATGGATGCGAGACTCACAGGTCCGTTCATTGTGGCGACACTTGGGGGAGACCTATGTCCAACAGTGGACGTCTTTCGGCTGAATGTCCGTGCGTGAGCGTCCTGCATACTAGGGTACCTATACCTATAACATCTAGGTGGATGTATGGTCAACATAAGCATAGCAGTTTTGAGTTAGGTCACGTATGCCTGTATCTCTGCGTTGACGTCGCGGTGGGGCTTGCGCGCTCCTATGAACCCTAAGATTGTGACCTAAGAGTTTACTTTCCCGCAACATGTCAAAGTCTAAACAAAAAAAGTCTGACTAGCCTGTTGGTCTAGTGGTTAGTGACCCTGACTGCTATGCCGCAGGTCGTGGGGTCGATTCCCACCCACTACCCAGGACAAATGTTTATGTGATGAGCATGATCATTTGTTCTGTGTCTGGGTGTAATTTATCTATAATATGTATGTACATATTTAGAAATATCTAAGTATGTTTATCAGTTGTCTAGTACTCATAACACAAGCTCTGCTTAGCTTGGGACTAGACGGCGTTGTGTGATAGTTGTGGAATATTATTATTATTATACAATTTAAAAAAAAAAAAAGGCAAGGGCGCAGAAAAATACAATCTGCGGGCAGTGTGTGTGCGTGAGTGCGGCAGAACTGTTTGGCAACAGCGTACCTCAAGTATCTGATCTCACGGGCTAATTTTTGTTTCTCATCTCCGGCTTACATTTATTGGCCAGCCGAAATTAATAAAGCCGAGGCACCGAGCTCTCAACTCTCTATTATCTTTATTGGCTGGCTTGAGTGGATGTTCGTAAGAGTGACATGCTCGGGAGAAGGAATTCAGTGCGATGCTGATCTGGACCGTACCTCTCTCTCCCGTGATTGTTCTGGTAGCTGTAGTTTAGCTCTCCACTCCTCCAGCACCTCAGGTTATGTCGCCCCCTGGTTGCTACGTCACTGTGGTAGCAACCCACATCGTGGCCTTCGCCATCAGGGGGCATGGCAGGCGGCTTCAGAGTTCTGCCAGGGCTCGTGACAACGAGTCCGTCTTCTTGTAGAGTAGGTGGCTCTATGTGTACCTATGTGGTTGTATGTGTGTACTAGGCGCGTCGCGCGACGCTGACGCTGCTACACACACCGCCGACTCATCAATTACCTGCGCCGGCGGTCAGTCTCCACCAGTCTCACCCCAAAGTGATAACAACAGATTTTGTCAACATTTATTGAGCGTGCAAGTCACCCGACTTGCACGCTCAATAAATGTATCCCCTCCCGTTTTTTATCCATGTACAATTTAATAACAATTTCAGGGCCAAGCAGAGACCATGGTCTTAAGACTAAACATAGTTCTTAGTAACCAATCTACTTAAACCTCTCAAAAACATAGTCCCTATATCTTTGTTTTCTTGTTGCAATAGTTTTCCTGGTTGTTCTTGGGTGCACTTGCATAGCGCGTACAGAAGTGATTATTGGTTGGTGGGTACTACGTTCCATGAGAAGTGTCTAATGGTAGGCACACACGTTCCGTACCGTATACTTTCGCCAGTTTAGACTTGCAAGTATACTGTAACGTGTGTTGGAAAATACTTAAAAAAAGTTCAAAAATAATTCGAAGATAATTTTATAAAAACGTAATTTTACTTTATTTACAGACACCACATAAAGAAATGGATCCGAAAACTAATTTAATAACTACGTTAAAGGAAATAAAAGTCTCCATAGAAGAAGGAGACGTTGACAAATTAAAGGCAAATATTGATCTATTCCGTCAGGATCTGGTGCGTAACAAACAAGAATTAAATCAGCTATACATGAGCGGAGACCAGGGTGCGACGCAGACTGCTATGATCCTCGCCGCCTGTCGCAGCAATCAAGCCGAAATCCTTTACTACTTATTATACAAAACTGATATTTTGAACCACTTTCCCGAGGCCAACTTCGATGACAAAGCCGTGCAAACGCAGAGAACGGAAGCGTTCAAATTGGCTTTAATTTGGGATGCTTTTAATATAGTCGATATGTTATACGAATACTGGAGCGGTGACTTGCACTGGATTGGACACGACATCAATAAATTCACAACGCTTGGGGAGATGCTTGAAGATGCTCGTGTGGTATGCGTAGTCGAAACTCAACAGTTGTTGATAGATATCCATTCTCTCATCCAATTTAACGATTTCCAACAAAAGCTCTATTCCAGTATTACTAACATACCACCAGAAAAAACGGCAAAGATGCTAGTAGAAGTGTTGCGTATTTATGATGAATACTCAGATGAAGACAAGGTGAGAATACCGTATGAGGAAGAGGACATAGAACGGGAACAAAAGACCAACCTGGATGACAAGAATAGCGAGTATTGGAGAATGCTAATCTACTTTAAATACATAGTTTATTTTCGTAAACTAGACTTTAATGTTGCTTTGCTTATATTGGACAATTGGTTTATTCTTAGAGGACAATTCAAAGACAGGTTTAACCAACCGGAAGAATATTTTGCGAAAAATCCACCACAAGTAAAAAGCAGTTATGAAAAGGCGGTTTCTTTGTACAAAGATATTGAATATACACTCTTTCATTTCATATATTGCACTTGGGACGATTGGGGGATATACTTACCTAGAAACAGACAGATAACGGTAGAAGAGCATCACACAGGTATTCACAAAGGTGAAATTAAAGAAAATCTAATATTAAAATATGATAAGCCTACTTTGAATAATGGACCAGTACTGTTTTTAGAGCGAAAGAGTTTCAGTGATCGTGTGAAAGAATTAACATCATTATTGGAAGAACATATTATCAGTGTGGCCTCTGCTACAAATAGTATCATCATCATCATCATATCAGCCGAAAGACGTCCACTGTTGGACATAGGCCTCCCCCAAGCGTCGCCACAACGACCGGTCCTGTGCGTCACGCATCCATCGGGTTCCCGCGACCCTGACCAGGTCATCGACTTAAGTGGCAATGGGCGGGACACATTGCACGCAGAACGGATGGTCGATGGGGACGAAAGGTTCTGGAGTGGCGACCACGTACCGGAAGACGCAGCGTTGGACGGCCTCCAACAAGGTGGACCGATAGATACTTTGCTAGATAATAATTACCTAACACCAAATATGAACATGAGCGATTATTATTCACTAAGCAAAATTATTTATTACATTAAGGCTATCGAAAATACTAATGATAATGATATTAATGTTTTAATGATAGCGAGGGTTTTACAAGTTACCGGAGAAATGTCGAAAAATACTCCTGACACAAATCATCTATCGGATTCAGCAAAATCATTACTGCAGGTAGCAATATCTGTCGATACAGTAAAACACTTGTCTAACATAAGAAATTTCTTGTCACACGCACATAAAGGACAGTTACGCACAAGGGCCAATATCGCAGAAACTAATTGCGGATTATTTCACGATATCAGGAAAGACTTGATAATTATAAAGCAAAGGATTACTGCGGTTCTTGAAATTTGTAAAAAGAAATTAGATAAATCGTTACTTGAAAAAGGTGAAAACCTATTAGATAAACGAATCGAAAAATTGAAACAAATCGAAAAATTGCCTCCAGCGGCTTTACGAGATATTAATCAATATTATAAAAGACATGGTTCGGATTTGATTGATTCCAAGACATCTAAACCCTTAATACGAATACTTAGTGAAAAGACTGGTTTAACAACTCAACTCCTTATGGAAATTATTTGGATACTCGACAATAAACATTCTATTTCACAAAAAAAAGAATCAGCCAAAATAAGTATCGGTGAAAAAATTGTTTGCATATTACCAATATATATTCAAAATATAAGACAAGTGCTAGCGGCTATTGACGAGAATAATGAAAAAGTAAACCTTATAAACCAAGAATTAAGAAAGTGTAAAATAAAAAAAGAATTGCCCAATGATCCCGATAACGATCGAATAAGTAAAATGCGACGTAAACTGCAAGCGAAACAAAAGAAACTGCAAGAGATGCAAAAGAAACTGCAAGAGAAGCAAAAGAAACTGACTGCTAACATTGATTACGACACGATACTGCGCACTCTAAATGACATTAAAGATTTTTCGGGTCATTGGGATGCAATAAGTAAGGTGTTGTCATTTTGCTACGACGAATGTGACCGATTAGGGCCAAACCCTAAAATACAAAACAATGTGCGTTCAGTTACAACAATATTAAAAGAGTTGGAAAGCAAATGCTCTCCAACTCTCTCAAAAATCTGCATCGGTGCATCAGATAAAAACGTAGCTGAAAACGACACATTTAATGCTATAGAAAAACTAGACGACATCATCAAAAAACATGATGAAACCTTCAAAAAACACGATGATGAAGTATTAAAAGAAATAAAATTAAGGATCGAATTAAAATCATTTTTATTTAGTAGATTGGACCTCTTGAAGGATATATTACAATATTCGCAGAATTTACCTCTTATAGAGAACCTTCAGAAATATAAGAACGACCAAAAGTTTCGTTTACTGTTAGAAATGGTACTGGCCGATATAGGCAATCTTTTCGATGCTTGTGAAGCAACAGATGTGATGAACAAGTCAAACATGTTACTAAGAGAGATAGACTTGGGTAATGTGCTAGATCATGGTAATCCGTTCCTCGACGTCATAGCTGATGTCTTCGATCCTCATGACCTCTCAATGGGATTGTTGTCTAAAGCTGAAATGCTTGCTGAACACGGGGATTCAATCATTCAAAACTTACCTTAATTATACTGCGTGTGGTGGGTTCGCTCTCCTCACGAAGAATGTAGGTAGTTTTATTGATAAATTAAATACTGATAAATAATGTTGTATATTGTACTTTTTGTGTATCATTATTGATACATAAACAACAACAACAACAACATTATTTTCAGTTTATGCGAAGCCTGAACATTTATAGTTTGTTCAGAATCAGTACCTATAACTGAATGGATTCCAATAGTTTTTACACCATGTTATACTTTTTCCTGAAAATGACATATATAATGATAAATATTTTTATATTTTTGCTGACAATAACAAGCATAGAACTTTGTGATTTTCATGATACAGTTATGAAATTTTGTACATAGATTCTTTAGAAAAAAAAAACTAGACACGTGTTTCGAGTTTCGCATATATAGGTACAAAAACTAATATTGTATAGAGTAAGTAATCAATTACACACTGGAAACAATTACTAAGCTACTTTCCGAAAATAAATAATTCACTACAAAACACATTTTTTTCTCTTGACTCCTGAAACTGATTTTAGAGTGCTTTAGTTTACTAATTACTGTTGTTATTGTTGTTGTATTGGCCTGAAGAACAAAATACAATATGTGTCCATTCTGGGCAGGTCTTGGTCCAACTTCCATACAAAGATTTGTAATGTCCTTTAATTTAAACAAGATTTAATTATTTTATTTATAAAAGTAGTAAAATGAGTGTTACCAGCAATAGTACATTGTTGCCCTAGGGGTGAAAGTAACCTATTTCGTTCCGAGAAGAAGTTGGCGGCTGAGCGTACCGAGGTCGCTAATTCGAGGGACTAAATAGATCAGCAGCCTCAGCGGCAGCACCAGCACGACACGACGAGCTAGGAAGATGTGAAGGCGCAAGAGTATCGACACAAGTAGCGTCCCATACTAAAGGCCTTCCCATCTTCCAAGGAAATAACGACATGCCGTCCGGCCTTTTGCCATCGTCACGTGCCAGGCCATGGGGTTCCAAAACGGCTGGAACGCCGACGGTGACAAGAGCGCGTCTGATGATGTCGTTGATATTCGCGTGTCAAGTTATGCGACCCGCACTTCGGCTGCATGACAGACCTTGGTGTCCGAGGTTGTTGACGACTTCGCCACAGTGGTAGCGATGAGGAGAACAGCAGGGAGCGCCTAGACGTAAGGCAACAGGGAGGCGGAAAGTATTATTGTCGAGCAAGGTGCCATTGTTCGACGACGGTAGTGCGTAAAGCATTTCTTTGTTGTTTTTTTTTTATTGTTTGTTTGTTGAACAAAGTCTTTGTTTTGTTTTCTTCTTTAGTTTGGCGATTCTTCAGGCTATGTAGCCAACCTTGGTTCTCCTGCGGATATCACATAGTGTTAGCTTATCATTTAGCACAATCAAACTTAAATTAGTTACACTCAACGGCAACCTTCGTAGAATTGTAATTTTGATAAAGCATTGTTTTGATATCTCTAAGAGTAAGATAGTGTTCACACTGATTTACTCCATAGTGCAGTCAATTTTTTTTTAAACCTTTGGACATAATATCCGATATGGATTATCCGATTTTGACAGGACTTTCACCAACAGATAGAGTAACTAATTTGCCCCAGAAAAGGAAAGAAATGTAAACAAAAAAATATTCCACAACTTTCACACAACGCCATCTATTTTCAAACTAAGCACACCTTTTTTTTTGAAAGGGAAAATCATCCAATATCAATCCCCGCTCTTGGGCGGAGCGGGAGATACTCACCCCGTTACTACCGGGTCTTCATACCGAGTCTCGAGCTCCCTTTTGGATAGCCCTGGCCCCAGTGGGCTGTTGCTGACAGGGACAGCTCCTTGAGGCGCGCGGGAACAGTGCGCGCCGTCGACGACTTGGGCTCGGTCCGGACAATTACCGGACGGTCGGACAGCGAGCTACCCAGTGCTCGCTGTCCGCAAGCCCGCACCTACGGTGGCCGGAGTACCGGCGGCCCGCCATTGTTTGATGCGGTCGGCCTCCTCCTTCGTTAGCATTACTGCTTTGCAGAAATCGGCGACCGCCTGCCACTCCTCCTCGCTCCGGACCATGGCCTGCACCAAGGCCCGGCGCGAAAGATCACCGCCGCCGATCACACTCACGAGGGCACGGCGATGCTCCGCCCAAGTAGGGCACACCTCAACTAAGCATAGCTTGTGGTATGAGTACTAGACAGCTGTTAATATACTAATATATTTCAAAATTTATAAACATACCCAAACATACCCTACCATAAACATATATTATAGATAAATTACACCTAGACAAACAAAAACACACACAAACACACAACAACACAAATTACCCTGCTCAATACAGAAAAAAACATCCTGGATGGGAATCAAACCCGAACTCCGGCAAAGTAGTCAGGGTCACTGAGCACTAGGCCAACAGGCCAGTCCATGTTCTTAAACTCCATGCGAATGAAGTCGCGGGTAAAAAAATTTCGTTTTTTTTTTGTTATAATTATAATAATTAGTTTTAAGTATGATTTTTTTTTATTCCTAAATAATGATAATAGGGATCTAAATATGGAATAGGTACCCCAAATATGGAATACTATTAATAATATCAAAAATTAACCTTAACATAAGAATCTTTGAAAACTTTGGTTTAACAATTAAAGGAACATAATTATTTACAAAAATCACAAATCCAAGTATCAAACTCTGGACCAGCGCAATCATTATGTGCCCAGAGCCAACCCATAAGGCATTTGATCCATGTTTCCCCATGAGTGTCGTTAGAAAATAGCATCCCACAGAAAATACATTCAGCATAGGGTATGAAGTTACCACAGATTACTAAAACGAGTCACACAAATTGAGCTATGGGCGCGTCATGGTGTTGCCACTTTATAAAATTGTATTTGTCACGTTATCTATTTATTTTTATTTGTATTTATAACTTACCTATACTTATTTTTAGTTTACTGCACCGTTCCAGCGTCCTTATGTCGACACAGCAACCGGCCCACGCTGAAAACCAGCGCTGTGAGCTCAACGCATTATGCGTGAGGCCGCAGCTTTATGTTGAGCGTTCGGCCGTTTTGCGCGGAGGAGACGCATATCTTCCCTATCTTGATGTATGTTCTGTTCACCTATTTTTAAGTTTGCGTCTTTAACGCGTAAATAAACTGTTTTTCTTTCTTTCTTTCTTTTATCTTGAGAATCTGGAGCTGAATGTCCTATCATACCCTCGAGCTCACTGTCTGTATCAATTAGCACCAACTGAATCATCATCTGAATTCCATAATTAGACACTATGATCTGTCCATATTTGGATTTCCCAACGACTGCAAACTGACATTCATAATTTTATAATTAAGATAGTAATACAATCAAATACCACTAAAACATGAAATAGGACATATTAACAATCTCTACAAACTATATAAACAGTACTGTGTCTTCACTGTGATTCTGAAGACTACTCACGCAGTTGTTTAAATGAAGTGTCAGGGGCAATAAAACGGTGTGACCAACCATTGTCTCTGTCCACATTCGACATCAATACTTGTTAATTTATTTATTTTATTCTAACTTTTGCTCGCGGCTTCGCCCGCGTACATTAAATATAGACTCATAGCGTTACCATATCAGATAGCTTTCAGGATTTTCGAACTCATCCCAGGATTGCAGCTGAATTATGCAAATGTCATGAAACTTCAAGATTTTTTGGATTTTTAATAAAATATAACTTAAGTAAATTTTAAAAAAATCAACAAACTAAAAATAATTTTACTTCGGTGATTGTGCAAATAAAATTGTTCAAGTATTTTACTGGGGGGGGGGGGGGGGGGTAACACCATGCCCCCGTTTCGTGTGCGATGTGCAATCAGCAGCGTAGTCTAAAAAAATGAAAGTATTTTCGACTTTTTAAAATTTTTAATTATGTTTCAGAGAAAATTCTTAAACTAAAACTTCTCAGTACTTTTCAAAAACAATTTAAAAAAAATAGGGTAGGTACCTCCAAAGAATTCCATTTTTTTTCCTGTTTTTGTCGGTTGTCATCGAGTAGGTTCCTTCATATGTAGGTAGGCCACAATCTCGTCCGGCCACCGGGCGCGAGCGGTACCAATATGTATATCAATCACGCCGACAAAGTAGTAAAATAAAAATTGGAAAAAAATGTTTTATTAGGGTAGCCCCCTATATGTAAAGTGGGAAGGGATTTTTTTTTTTAATTTTAACCTTAACGTGTGATATATCGTTGGATAGGTATTTAAAAATTAATAGGGGTTTAATAAAATCACTTTTTGATAATGTCAATAATTTCGGAAATAATCGCTCCAAAAGTAAAAAACAATGTGTCCCCCCCCTCTAACTTTTGATCCTTATGTTTAGAAAATATGAATAAAATCTGAAAAGTAGAACTTTATAAGGACTTTCTAGAAAAATTATTTTGAACTTGATGGAAAGAACAGTTTTTGTACAAAAAAGACAAAAAGACAAAATAATTTCTGGACTAAGTTTGTAGTATAATCGTATATGCAAGCATTTTTTAAACTCATAAGTGGGTACACTTATTGTGACGGACGGGAAACTACGGAACCCTACACTGAGCGTGGCCCGACACGCTCTTGGCCGGTTTTTTTGTAGTGCCTCAGGGATGTTTGCCCAATCGCGTACAGATGATTTTTATGCGATCATCAGGAAAAAGATGGCATCGCTTGTGAGGAGGATTCGGGGGAGTGACAACAACATCCTGAAAGTCGTTGCCAAGGATCCGAGAGCTCCTGTGCTGAGGTATCTCATGGAATCATTGTCCGCCTGAAGTATCTCGTAAGTACATGATTCACTAATGTTGTTTTCTTTCTTTCTTTCTTTCTAATGTCATTTGTGATATATTATATATATTTTTTTTTAAATTTATAATTATTAATTACTAATCCTAGTTTTAAGTTTTAGCATGTAAATAACTAACAAAAATGGTTCCTTTGTTATCCGAACTAAACAATTTATTATTATTAAAAGTGTAAAAACAAAAAAAAAAAACAAAATTGCCGCCGACGCGCGTTCCAATATGGAGGGAGCTTTACTATGTAATTGTTTGTGCAGATTTATACAACACGGGGCAGCGGTCAACGAAACGAAATCAGTAACACTCTAGCCGTCGTACCGCGAATACTATGGTTGATAAAGGTAGAACAAATAAGTTGATTAATTATCAAACTACGTTATAAATTATCTGATGAATACGATCATATAAAATCTGTGTTTTGTTTTAAATATTCTGATTTCAGTTGTAAAACTTAGCTGTAATAATTTGGTTAGGCGCTATGCGACTGCTCCTGTGCCAGCTATCCCAAAATCTGATTTTACACCAAAACAATATACTGTAAGTTATTTTCATGAAGAAATTTTTATATATTATATACATTTTTAAAAGATTGCCAAGAAGCTATGTGCAGTTGGTCATAAAGTCAACTTACTGCATTTTTTTTCCTGGCTTCGCGGAAGCATTAGCCAAAAATGTAGTTTCAGTTGATTACGTATTTAAGAAACATAGTTTTTTTTTTTTAATTTTGAGGTCGGGTTTTCGAATTTCGAAACATTTTATTGTTAATCAACTATTAGGTACACACTGGTACGTACACGAAGTATTGACTATTTACTGGCATTTGTAGGTACTAGGAGATATGTATCACGCACAATATTTTTTTGTGGTTTTTTTAGAGTCCCTCGGACCAGCAAGCATAATTTTTTCCAGTCCATGAAATTTGTCCAATCATGTAGTCCAAGAAATTATTTCTGGGCGACTTGCACTTGACCCATGACTTCGTCCATCGTACACTATTGTATCTAACGGGCATACCACACCAATTTGTTAATTTATCTGATGGCTTAGAGACAACATTTAACATTTCAAAATTTCAAATACCGCCAATTAGATACAACCGCGCGAATGTTCACTTGGGGTTTTATGAATATTTCATTTGTATATTCCGATATCCGTGGTATATTCTATCTCATTTTTTTTTGTTCTATTACTATGAGGAAGTTTTATTTTATTAAATAAAATTTTGTTTTAAGGGGTTCCGTACCCATGGGTTCCGTAGGGTATAACTGGATTATTACTAAGACTCAGCCGGTCATCCGTTTAACTGTCCTTCTGTTTGTCTTCTTCTTTCTTCTTTGCCTTCTGTCTTCTTCTTCTGTCACCAGGCTGTATCTCATAAACCGTGATAGCTAGACAGTTGTTTCACATAATTATTTTTATTTTTATTTTATTTATTAGGGAAAACAAACAATAACACATAGGGAATTACATAAAAAAGGCTTAACAATTATTTTACACATGTGATATCAACAACGTTCTCCACATATAAACATGAGACATTTGGTTTGACAATAATGCTGTTATTTATGATTATTAATTATGATGTAGGTACTTATTCCTGTTGCCGCTATAACAACAAATACTAAAAAAAAAACAAAAAAAAATAAACATTTGACCAGAGACACCATAGAAAGATAAATTATAATGAGAGAGCGAACGCCGGCGTTTGCTTTCAATAGGGTTTAATGAATTAAGGGGGAGCGAGCCGCTCAAAACTAAAAATTTACAAAAAAAAAATTTTGCCGTTTTTTTTTACGGACGTTTATTTTTTATTCCTCAAAAGACCGTGTAAGATGCCCATCATTTTAGCCGAAAGATGCTTTCTACTTAGTACTCATATGACAAGTCTGACTAAGATAATGTCTGTACCTAAATCTAATTGGAGTATATGTTCTCAAAGTATAGGAAAAAAACATATTAGACCGGACCATTACCACTGCCAATGTTCCAGGGTCCGTCGTACCAGAAGACTGATCATGTGAAGAGCGAGCACTTGCCTCCAGCGGTATACAATATCTACCAGCGTCCTCTGCTGCTACACCAAGGTCGCATGCAGTGGCTCTACGACCACGAAGGCAAGCAATACCTGGACCTCTTTGGAGGAATTGTCACCGTCTCCGTTGGGCACTGTCACCCGTAAGTATGGTGCAACCATGGAATTATTAAGTATCTACTAGCTTGTACCACAGATTACTGAATAGTTACTATGTAACTTGTACCCGCAGCTTCGTCCGCGTACATAAAACATAGCCTATATCACTCCATTATGTAGCAGCTTTCTATCGGTAAAAAAAAAATTGCAATATGACCAGTACTTCCAGAGTTTACTCCCTACAAATTAAAATTAAAAAAAAACTTTACCTTTTAATATAATAATAAAGAGGTAAAGTTTGTTTATAGTGTAGAAAATGATTTATAAAAAAATACAGAACAGACTTCATCTATACTCCATCTGTTTAGGTAGTTAACTAAATGTAAACAACGTTAACATGTCTTTTATCTAAAAAATAGTCTAAAATTGTATCTAAAAATGTTTACAATTAGGTATTAACCTGAACAGATGTTAGGGAATTAACTAAATTTAAATAACCTTTGTATGTCTTTTATACGATTTATTTTAAAGACATTCAAGATTGTTTACGTTGAGTTAATAAGTAGGTACCTATACTACGCAATTCTTTTTTGCACTAGTTATAATAGTTATAAGTGCAGAAAAAGAATTGCTTACAGAATACCTACCGAGTAAATTAAAGTAAATTAGAGTAAATTTGGGACAATACAATCTACAGTAAATGTTTGCTGTTCTCATGTTCCTATTAGTTGATAAGCTTGGGCTAAAGTTACCCATACCCTAGGGCAAAATAACCCCACTTTACGGTAATTAATAATAATAATAAATAATAAATTGTTTATTTTTCGGACAACAATGGAACCATATTTGTTAGTAACTTACATGCTAAGACTTAAACACTAGGATTAGTAATTATAATTTCAACATACACAAATTTTTAGTGAGTCATGTACTTACGAGGCACTTCAGGCGGACAATGATTCCTCATGAGATGCCTCAGCACAGGAGCTCTCAAATCCTCAGCAACGACTTTCAGGATGCTATTGTCACTCCCCCGAATCCTCCTCACAAGCGATGCCACCTTTTTTCTGATGATCGCATGAAAACCATCTATACGCGATTGGGCGAACATCCCTGAGGCACTACAGAAACGAGGGAGCTTCAACATCATCCTGAAAACATTATTATATTGGACGCGCAAGGCGCTTAGCGTCCCACGTGAACAGTTGAACCACAGACTTCCCGTATATAGGCCTTGGCAGTACGCTTTAAATAAAGTTATTTTGACCTGATCGGTACAACGAAAAAATCTGCGCGCCAACATGTTCCCGCGAACCGCCAACGCCCTGCGCTCCCTCTCTAATCTCTAATTAAGATCCATTCATTTTTTTTTTAAATTTATATTGAAGATTAAATAAGAAGTCTCTTCAAAAGGTATGTATTACTTGTCTGATAGATAGATCCAACCATTTCAGCAGACAGGCAAAAGTTTTAAATTATTTTTTTTTTACACTTCTTTTTGATTTTGGAGTAGTTATGTAGCTATAGCTACGAGTCGACATTTTATTTGAATATTAATTACGTATAGTGTATAAATTAATGCATTAAGTAATCTGAAATTAAAATAACTTTGGACTGCTGTCCATTGAGGTGAATGGAAAGAATTAATTATTGAAATCATTCTCGCATAGTCACGGGCTCACGTAGAATTCGCGCCCTTCACTCTCCATTGTCATAAATGTCGATGACACTTAAGGACAGCTAGTGAGGTAGATGATTTCCGGTAAAAGGACCTGATCAATAAGATCTGACCCTGAGTTTAACTTGGTGTGCCTGTACTGTACAACATTTTACACTAATATTATAAATGCGAAAGTAAGTTTGCCCGTCTGTTTAAAACGCTTCAAGCACTGAATTAATTAAGGAAGGGCGCAAACGTGTGTCAGATACAAGGTACCTACCGATAAATATTTGAGTTCTACAGAACCAGTATGAAATATCCACTCCCTGCGCATACGTAAATTTTTTTTTGTGTTCAGTGTCTTCCACATACTCATGACTATCAAAAAGTGTTCCGTGTCGGTAACTGAAAACTAAAAGTGTCCACATTTGCGCAGCGCCTTAAACTTACTTTTGTAAATGTCGCAGGGATATGATAAAAACAGAGATTTGGCCAATTCCCTAAGTGATTTGATCAAATCACGGAAGATGTTAAAATAACAACACTATTTTATCATTTCCCAGAACAAATCTAGGGATTTCAACCAATACCAGACCAGAAGTGTTTTCGTTAAATGACAAAAAAAAACTTTACACACATACAGAGTGTCTCTGACATCGACGCACAAACGAATACCATAGATCCAGTAGGTACATGATTCTGGACCCTCCAGTGCTGGAATTTTTCGTCGGTTTTTTCACAACATATTTTTTCTATACGGGGTATATAAAAAATTTGTTGTAATAACAAGATACAATGGAAGATTTTTTTTTTTTGTTTTCGTTTTAATCTCTGAAACTACCAGTTACATTCAAAACAATCTTTCTATGGAATAGCCAGCTTCACTAATCTTCACTAATATAATTATAATAAAAATAAAAGAGGTTGTCTTTGTGTATAATTCATAAGGCCCAGGACCTCAGGGTCCTGAGGTAAATACACATATAAAGAATAAAGAAAATAAAAATTAGTAAAAGAAAAACAAAATAAAAACATAAAACATACCATCTACACTAAATAGGTACCTACAATAAAGAGGTAAAGTTGGTGTTTTTGTTTGTTAGGTAATCTCAATAAAAAAAATTTCCAGCATACCTTCTTCCACGGAATTTTACTGTTCCGTACCTTCTTCAATGTGCACGGATTTATTATTAGGTTATTATTGTTTTATTAAATATATTTCTAGTTTGTAAGTTTCTATTTTACAACGCCTTGGACATCCTTTGTAACGTTGTACAAGTGCTTGTAAATAAATGAATAAATAGGCTAAATATAAAGAAAAAAACCTTATTTTCAGTATTGCGAAACCAGCGGCCGTATTATGACATTATAAAACCATCATGTTTTCTGTGTAAGAAAAGGATAGTGCTATTCGTCTTGTATAGCTCTGTCTCTTTTTCACACCGAAAGCATGATGGTTTTAAGAGGTGATAATACGGCCCCTGTTATTTTTATGTAAAAAATGTATGTACAAAATTTCAAAACTGTATTCCGAAAAATTACTAAGTTGCCCCATTATGATACCTGATTGGTGGAGTAGATACATGGTCACCGAGCCACCAGGGTGACTTAACCTTTTGAATGTCTTATGTTACACAGTTCGACATAAGCAATTGTCTTTCTATTGTGTCTCTAATTACGGCATTCAAAGAGTTAAACCGCATGGTATGATGGTACAGCTAGTTCATTTAAAAAGGATAGACTGGGAGAAGGAGATAGGATACTTTGATTCTGGGAATACGTTCTCTTAGTATCGAAAGCTGGTGGTAAAAGCCTTTATGTACATCTTTTGGGCTTGCGGACGGCGAGAAATGGGTAGCTCGCTGTCCGACCGTCCAGTAACCCGCGCGCCGCAAGGAGTTGTCAGCGACAGCATGGGCCCAGCTGGGTCTAAGCCTACTGGGGCCAGGGTTAGCTCCGAAAGGTAGCTCAGCCCCGGCACGAAAGGCAACGAAGGAATAGGCGTTGGATTTTAGTCAGTAAAAGTCTGACACTATCTCCCGCTCCGCCCAAGAGCGGGGGATGTCATTAGACGATTTTCCCACCGAAAAAAAAGGACATCTTTTAACGCATCTTTACTTGATTTTGTTATCAGCAAGGTTGTTGGCGCTCTACAAGATCAAATAAACACTTTATGGCATTGCACGAACATTTATCGCCATCCGAAGATTTACGAATATGTCGAGCAACTGGTGTCGAAGCTTCCTGGAGATCTCAAGGTAAGACACTACTTCGTACTTAGAATAAGCATGGCAATACGTGTTAATGTCACCGTAATACCGTATGCACCAAAATATATAGGTACAGAAGTCAATCTACATACAAAGCGCGCTCGAGCAACGCACACATAGACACCGCTCACGGACACGATATCTCGGAGCGCCACGGCCCGCTCGTCGAACGTTCCGGCTCAAACGCTCATTAGTGTGCGTCCACCGAGCGTAGGTATAAAAAGTGAAGTACATACATTAGATTGACTTCTGTACCTATCTATTTTGTGCCTTAGGCGTAGGCTTGCGGACGACGAACAATGGGTAACTATTGCCGTCCGCTTATCCCGTTACCGTCCGGACCGAGCTCGATGCGTGGTGTTCTCTGCGCGCCTCAAAGAGATGTCATCAAACCGTCGGGACCCAGCAGGGTCGAAGTCCAGTGGAGCCATGGGCCGTCCGAAAAAGAACCCCGGGGTCCTGGGATGCAAGTCAAAGACAGAACATAGGCGCGGGTTTTAGACAGGTGGGAGAAGTCATTGGATGATAAAAAGAAAGATAAAAAAGTAGGCAAGTCATTTTGATGAAAGTGGGCAAACTAATATTTGCAGCAGAGCTAGAGTTACCTACATAGCATATTATCTTCATCATTTCAGCTTGTAGACGTCTACTGTTGGACATAGGCCTGCCCAAGTGTCGCCACAACAAATGGTCCTGTCCTTGCATCCATCAGGGATTGCCTCCTCTATACGTCAACAGATGTATGTGATGACGTCATCTTCGGATCGTCCGCCATCGTTATATGCGCATCTGTTTCCGCAGATACGTCCACCTTGAATCCAATTGATGACGGTTTTTGTGGCACGAATCAAAGGGTTTCGGTCCACCTTTTAGGAGGTCTTTTAACGCTGCGTCTTCATCGCCACTCTAGAGCCTTTCAGTCCCAAAGGTCATCTGTTCTGCGAGTAATATGCCCTACCCATTGCCACTTAAGTTTGGCGATTCTTCATGCTATAACGGCAACCTTGGTTCTTCTGCGGATATTTTCATTCCTAATTTATTATAAAATATGCAAGGTTAAAAAATAGATATATGTAACTAAATATCTAATTTTATTTCTGCAAATATATTCTTATCTTGAACCTGTATCAAGCGCCACATGGGCCACAAGGTTACAAATTACGATAATACCGTAATGATTGTAATAATATTGACATTGATTTAAATATCTGCGCAGCCGAGGGCATATCACACATCATGCGAAAAAGATAACAGTCGATCCAAACAATGAGTTTGTTTTGCGTCTATCTTGATTGCAAACATAAGATCTTCTCATTAAATTCTGGGTGGTTTATAAACCGACTAGCTTCAGCCAGCGGTTTCGTCCGCGTGAAAGTAAAGGTAGACTGTACTGCGCACACGTCTGCTACGTACGCTGATCAGTAGCTCGATTCACGTAATGAAAACCGTAACGATATCGTAGCGATTGTCGTTTAGACCATTACCGTATTCACATATCCATCAATCGAGTTTGAACGACACCGATTTTTAAGTCGTTTGAAATTCATCGATTTAAAAAAAAACATTATTACATTATATCCTATTCCTGATAGAATACTTATAATTGTAACTGGAAATAAGTCAATAGATCGTGAATACCGCTTTTGGATAGGACTTCGATCGAACGACAATAAAACTTCAACGATATTTGGCTTATTTGATTTTACGTGAATCGGGCTACTGGGCGCGTCGGTCTCCATACATTTTATATGGCAACTAGACTTATACAGTTATAAATGATGATCTTTATTTTGCAAATGGGTTTTTTAAAAACACTTTTACACGTCAATGTTTTCGTCAATTTTAACTAGATGAGGCCGGTGTTACCTAGCTGACTACCCTGAGAAGAAATACTGAAACAAACTCAGGGGGTCAGTCTATACAGCAAACATATAATTATCAAATCATATGAGAACCATGAAGATTGAGCCTGAGATGGTCTTTTAAAGAACCACACAGTTCTAAGTGGACCTGTCCAGTCAGTGCAAGCATTTGTCAGTATGCATGTAGCTCAACTCAGGACTACTAAGGAGCCCAATGACTTGACGAACAATAGCAAAGAAAGGACATTTGGGTAGGCCGCATCAAATACTCAAAACTGCCAGACATCACGTGAAAATAAAAGAAAAGGAAAGAGTAATCCAATCAGCTACATAAATAAATTATTTTTCTTTCTTTCTTTCTTTCTTTCTTTCTTTCTTTCTTTCTTTCTTTCTTTCTTTCTTTCTTTCTTTCTTTCTTTCATTCTTTCTTTCTACATTAGATCTACGCCCTGCGACGTCGTACAAATCAGAACAGTTGTGGATCTTGTGCGTTGGTCTAATGTAGTTCTAGCTAAAGTTTCTCCATACAAACTTTAGACACAATATGTTTTATCTCATTTGGAAAATCCTCTCTTAGTGTTACCTACGTCATAAAAGGAAACCGTGTGCAAAATAACACGCTCCTAGTCCCGCTAGTATCGGCTGTACGTTGATATGTTAGGCGTCCATTACACGATAGGTTTTGCTGTCAGTTTTGCCACATCAATGTTTTGATTGACGAAAAACCTACCGTCTAATGCGATGATTGACTCTTGCATGGTACTGACTGACGAAAACCAACATTCGTGATTGATGGAATTGATTGACGCCTGCATGAATGATGCTGTTCTGGACGCCTCAGTCAGTTTCTTCTTTTTAGATTGAGAAAAATGTGTTCAGTTTGTTGAGACGGTGAAAATTCGGTTATTTTTCGGTAATTCCGAAATTTCCGGTATTCGGTTTCGTAATGCTTCCTTACGTCATATAAAGAAGCCTTGAGCAAAATTGCACGCCCCATTCGTTTCGGCTGTGTTTCGTTGATATGTCAGTAGTGTTCACCCGCATAAAAGTAGATTAGTACAAACTTTGGACCTCCGTTTCATACCGTTACGAGGTGAATTTTGGGAAACCCAGAATTCATGCTCGCTGACATCATAAAAGGAAGTTTTATGCAAAATTTCACGCTCCTAGTCCCAGTAATTTTCGTTGTGTGTTGATATGTCAGTTAGTCAATTTCTCTTTTTATATAATTAGATATGTACCTACTTATGTCCTTTTTATCAGGCATAATGTAAAAGTTTTCTGTCGCTATTATATTGTGCAGAAGAATTTGCAAGTTATTTTTTGATTTCTGAGGATAGCATTTCGGACTAAAGCATTTATTTATCAAGATACAAACATGCGGAATGTAGGACAGCGTCGTTGAGTCTTCAATAAAATAAAATAAAATACACATTCGATCCACCCCAGCTCTTTAAGGAAGGCCAGCAGCACCTTGGTGTTACTGACCATTTCACGAAGGGTATCTGGGTTTCCGAAGTAATTGCCCTGTATCCAGGGACCATATGGCAGCTTAGAAGCAAATATGAGCTGCAGTCTCATTCTCCTCCATGCAGGCTCTGCAGAGTGGGCTGTCTGTAACTCCTATGACAGAGAGGTGCCTATTAAAGGTGTCGAGGCCAGTTATAACGGCCATCTCTTTGCGCAACTGAGGTCAGTAGAGCCTGTTTCGAGAAGAGGCCATCAATGGAGAGAAGGGCCTCCTTGGCCTGCCTGTGACTGTGGTCTACCCATAGTTGGTGGTGTAGATGTCTGATGCTTTTCTTTACCAGATTTTGTAGGTAGGGAACTAGGGATGTAAGTAGGGATTGCAATTGTTATGTATCAACTTTTTTTTGAGGTGTGAAATCATCCAATGCTTCTCCCGCTTTGTGCCAGAGTTTTGCTGACTAAAGCCACTGCTTTGTCCTGCTCTTTGCGTTCTAGGATCACGGCTTTCCATTTCAGAAATTCCTTGAGGCCCTAGCAGGCATCGGCCTATCTGGGCCCCTACAGTGTTATGTACTATCAAAGACATTTCCTTCTGACCACCGCTAAGATCATTTTTGCTTGCGAAACAAAAATTTCACAGGATTTGGTTTGGCGCCACGCCACGCCGCAAGATTCAAGCGAATTTTTTTTAAGTGATCAGGCAGAAATGACCGCGATGGTACAGAATACATAAAAGAGGTGTTATGCATACACTCTCCGTCATTTATTGAATCTACTATATTGTAATTCCATTAAATTATTTTTATTATTCCCTCTCCTAGAGAGGAGGCCTGAATACTAGCAGTGGGAACATAAAAAACCGGCCAAGAGCGTGTCGGGCCACGCTCAGTGTAGGGTTCCGTAGTTTCCCGTCTTATGAGTTTAAAAAAAATGCTTGCATATACGATTATACTACAAATTTAGTCCAGAAAATTATTTTGAACCTTTTAGAACCTTTTTGTCTTTTTTGTACAAAAACTGTTGTTTCCATCACATTCAAAATAATTTTCCTAGAAAGTCCTTATAAAGTTCTACTTGTCAGATTTTTTTCATATTTTCTAAACGTATGGTTCAAAAGTTAGAGGGGGGGTCATTATTTTTAGGGTTCCGTAGCCAAATGGCAAAAAACGGAACCCTTATAGATTCGTCATGTCTGTCTGTCTGTCTGTCTGTCTGTCTGTCTGTCTGTCCGTCCGTATGTCACAACCACTTTTTTCCGAAACTATAAGAGCTATACTGTTGAAAGTGTTGAAACTTTGTAAGTAGATGTATTCTGTGAACCCCATTAAGATTTTCACACAAAAATAGAAAAAAAAGCAATAAATTTTGGGGGTCCCCATACATAGAACTGAAACTCAAAAAAATTATTTTCATCAAACCCATACGTGTGGGATATCTATGGATAGGTCTTCAAAAATGATACTGAGGTTTCTAATATCATTTCTTTCTAAACTGAATAGTTTCCGTGAGAGACACTTCCAAAGTGGTAAAATGTGTGTCCCCCCCCTCTAACTTCTAAGATAAGAGAATGATAAAACTAAAAAAAATATATGATGTACATTACTATAAAAACTACCAACGAAAATTAGTTTGAACGAAATCCAGTAAGTAGTTTTTTTTTAATGCGTCATAAACCGAAAAAAATACACTATTATTAAAACATCGATCAAAGTTACAACACATTACAAGAACTTTTATATTATGTTACTTGCTGCTACGGAACCCTTCATGGGCGAGTCCGACTCGCACTTGGCCGGTTTTTACTTTTGGAGCGATTATTTCCGAAATTATTGACATAAGCGAAAAATGTTTTTAGTAAACCTCTATTCATTTTTAAATACCTATCCAACAATATATCACACGTTAGGGTTGAAATTAAAAAAAAAATCACTTCCCACTTTACATATAGGGGGGCTACCCTAATAAAACATTTTTTTCCAATTTTTATTTTACCACTTTGTCGACGTGATTGATATACATATTGGTACCAAATTTCAGCTTTCTAGTGCTAACGGTCACAGAGATTAAGCGAGGACGGACAGACGTACAGACAGACATGACGAAACTATAAGGGTTCCTAGTTGACTACGGAACCCTAAAAAGGCTGATGATGATGATGATTTTTATTGTCATAATTCATAATAACATGAAACTTCCCATTTGGCACAAAACGGACTGTTAAACTTCGTAAGCAGTTTCAATACACCATAAATCATTCCAGGTCGTTTACCTCGTGAACAGCGGGACCGAGGCGAATGACCTCGCCACCCTGTTGGCGAAGGCCTACACCGGCAACTTGGACGTGGTGTCCCTCCAGAGCAGCTACCATGGGTACTCGTCGGCTCTCATGGGACTCACGGCCACCCAGTCCTATAGAATGAAAGTACCTGTGCCTCCAGGATTTTACCATGTAAGTTTTTTTTTTATTTGTAATTTAGAAATTGTTCCACGGAAGCGTACTATACTATATTAGTATCTACACACATTCTATTCCTACATATTCTATTTTCTTAAAGGTTACTTAGATACAGTTGCTACAAAGGATCTTGAGCGCTCGGCGTCAGAGTCACAGATTACTGAATAGTTACGTGGAGATCGCTTTGCGCATTCCATACATTGGCGAGCTAATCGTCTTCGTTGTTAGATAGGTACACGCAGCAATGCAGGGAACGAATCAGGAGTAACGTCTATGACGCGATAGCGCGGCGAGCCAATCACTGACAATCCCCGCCCCCGCGTCTCACTTTGCACCACTAAAGAGACCGAATATTTGACTTCTGCGCAACTTGAAACCAACGCTCAAGATCCGTGCCGGTAATTGTAATTCTCGCTTTTGCGCTCAGCGCACAGGGGTGTGTAATTTGGAAATTATTCCACGGAAGCGTCCTATGGTTAGTTAGTCTACAAATATTCTATTCCTACATATTCTATTTTTTAAAGGTTATATGGCTACTATGGCAAGGTAGAATAATGCACACACGTGCATTTTACATGGCACTAGACTTACAGAGCTACGAGTACCTACGTTAGATCCACGCCACGTGACGCCACGCGATGCAACTCTACGTACAACCCAGGCGTGGCCCACGACGTGTGCGTCGGTTTAACGTACAATTGCCGAAACGGATCTTGAACACTCGGCGTCAGAGTGGGGATCGCTTTGCGCATTCCATACATTGGCGAGCCAATCGTCTTCGTTGTTAGATACATGCAGCAACGCAGGGAACGAATCAGGAGTGACGTCTATGACGCGATAGCGCGACGAGCCAATCACTGATACTCCCCGCCCTCGCGTTCACGTCGCACCACTAAAGAGACCTAATATTTGACTTCTGCGCAACTTGAAGCCAGCGCTCAAGATCCGTGCTCCCGCTTTAGTTGTGCATGTAGATTCACTCGCTCTGAGCTTGACCATTTTCTTGGTTGAGGCCATGGTCCGGAGCGAGGAGGAGTGGCAGGCGGTCGCCGACTTCTGCGAAGCAGTAATGCTCGCAAAGGAGGAGGCCGAACGCATCAGGCAACGGCGTTATCGCCGCCGCCGTCGCCTGGATTCTGATCCCGATTTCCGGCCAAAGTAGACGCGGGCTTGCGGACAGTGAGCAATGGGTAGCTCGCTGTCCGGCCGTCCGGTAACTGTCCGGACCAAGCCCAAGTCGTCGACGGCGCGCACTGTTCCCGCGCGCCTCAAGGAGTTGTCAGCAACAGCAGGGACCCAGCCGGGTCGAAGCCTACTGGGGCCAGGGTAATCCGAAAGGGCGCTCGAGCCCCGGTATGAAGGCTAGAAGGAACGGGGTGGGTCTTTTAGTCAGTAAGAGTCTGACACTATCTCCTGCTCCGCCCAAGGGCGGGGGATGTCAATGCACGATTTTTACCACCATAAAAAAAAAAAATCTTGACCATTTTCATAAGAACCAGACTATATTCATAGATAAGCCAGGTCTTTCATTAGTTTTTCGTGTCAGTCATAGAGGCTAGAGCAAATAATTCCCACGTCTGCACGGCTGAAAAACAACTTGTGTCGCGCCCGGCGTCAAGCGCGCGCAAAGCCGCCCACAACCATAGGGGAGATAAAAAAAATCGCACTGTTTAATAAAAGTGTGATTTAAAAAGAACTTCGTAGACCGATAGATGATATTCTCGTTTGTTTGACAATGTTATTTCTATAGTTTTTTTTTTTCACTCATTTCATTGTGCCTTATTTCAGACCATGTTACCAGATCCTTACCGAGGCATTTGGGGCGGGTGTCGAGACTCTTTATCTCAAGTACCCGGAGCGTGCGCCTGCCCTGGCGACTGCGTGACGGCAGACAAATACGTTAATCAACTTAACGAGGTAACTTCTAAGAAGCCATGCATCAGCTCATCGCTAACCAATTTAATTTGACTCTTTGTAGTTATAGACTATTAGAATTACGTGAGAATAACCCACTGGTTAACGTCGATGAACCACCATCTTTATTTGCACTTATCAAATACATTCTGAAGTATTCTTGAATACTTGATCATTTAATCCATTTGAATTTCGAACTAGCGTTAATTCTAAATTATTTTTAATTGACCTCTCCGTTTGTAATAAGAAAATATTAATTGCAATGGAATTCGAACTCTTTCGTCTAGATCGTAGAGTTAATTGTTCCAAAATTTGAAAATGGTCTCGAATTCTTAATTTAAAAAATTGTGGACCTTTATTTTCTTATGTTTTACAGCTTCTAGAAAACTCAATCCCGAAGGGGCGGCTGGCAGCTCTTTTCGCTGAGTCGATACAAGGAGTCAACGGCACCGTGCAATTCCCGAAAGGCTACTTGAAGAAAGCGCACCAACTCGTCAAGAAATATGGAGGCCTATACGTGGCTGATGAGGTGAGTTATTCAATACTATATTGCAATCTATGTGTATAATATACCTACTTATTCTTTTTTTTTTTTCTTCAAGGTTCAAACCGGCTTTGGACGTACAGGGGACGCCTTCTGGGGTTTCGAAAACCACGGGGTTCTTCCCGACATCGTAACAATGGCTAAGGGCATAGGCAACGGGTTCCCAATGGCTGCTGTGGTCACCACAAAAAAGATTGCTGCTGCTCACGCTGGAACGACGTACTTCAACACTTTTGGCGGCAACCCGATGGCTGGAGCAGTGGGTAAAGCTGTTTTGGACGTAAGTTTTTCTTTTTTTCACTTATAGAACTTGTGAACTAGTATTTTAAGTGAGAAATCTTTAAATATGTTATCCTGCTCTGGGTAGAGTGAGAGATAGTGTTATAGGTACTTTTAGAGCCTGTCTAAAAAGCCAAACGGCTTAGAAATTTTGTAAAATATTTAATCATTTAAAAAATACTTATATTCGATTCTTTTTATAAGGTTTTTCTATTAGTAATAAATGATCAAGATCTCTTAATCAACCTTGATTATTAAACGAGTGTTGACTACATCAGATTTCATTTTTCCCTAATAACAAAGATTTTATATATCCTAGAGGATTTAAAATCTTTGCATAATAATTACACAAGTCGTTTGACTTTTTAGACAGGCTTCACTAAATAAAAAGTGTTGCCATGATTAAAGTAGTGTTGTAATCTATTTTGTGGGAGAATTATTCGCTAGTTCGATAAGAGGTTGCTTGTTATGTGCCCCGGGGCAGAGCCCCACCCAGCAAGTCGGTAGCTTTGCTAGTGACGTTACTATGTACTTGTTATTTGTGCACGAATATTAAGTATCAATACTTTAAGACGTAGAATCTACGTAAAAAGACCTTCTTATATGTATATGGTAATTATTGACTTATCTTAAAAACGATTTGTATTGTAATGTTATCTATAACCTTTGCTAGTCAAGCAATAATACACTTCATTGCCAAAAGATAACAGTGAAGGAAGATTAGGTACCTACACAATAGACACACGTGGAGAACTGGAGAGATACCTACTTGATACTGATCCAGTTGATGAATTGATCCCAAGGTCCAATCAACAGAAATCAAACTTAGGGCGAATTTCATGAATTAAGTAATAAGGGCCAGAAAGAAATACTGAAAAAGTGCGAATTGGACTCGCGTATTGACGGTTCCGCACAAAATTACCTATGTAAAGAGTTAAATTCCCAATTAGAGTCGAAAGTTTTTTCAAATTCTAAAAAAAAATATTTTAGATGTAACAAAAATGTTTTTGTTTTTAGATTTTTTTATACTTGCCTACCTTGCTTTATGCAAAATTTTAGGCTTCTGGGCCGACAGAAACTACCTTAGAGTTTTGATTCCTTGGAGAATGTCGAAGTATACCTACGTTTTTTGTGATATATACGGCCTTATCTTTTTTTTTGTTAAGAAAACCTGATTTACAAATCTCCAATAAGAGGTTTGTTAATCGGGTTTTCTACTTTTTTGTACTAACGAAAAATTTACCCATCTTAAAAATCTAAATATGTTAGATTGTCTTTAATTATGACAATTTTAAAAAGTCAAAAATTTGTAACAATTTTTTTCAAAAACTTTTAAGAGTTTAAACAAAACGCATATTTCTTCGAACATATTTTGTAAAATATTCGAGTAAATCACGGAATTAACATTCAATAATTCCGTGATTCTCCATTCACGGAATTACCGAATGCTAACAGAGTTTTCGGGCGTTATCTCAAATTTTTCGCGTTGCCTTTTCATGAAACCTCGCGTTGGATTGCGTTAGATGAAGTAACAAACTTATAAATCATGCTCGATGTTGACGATAGGTGAGTAAAAAAGGTACCTCTTAATAATGCGTTTAATGAATTCCAGGTGATAGAAGAAGAAGAATTGCAAAACAATTGCAAAGTTACTGGCAAGTATTTCATCGAACAACTGATGCAGTTGCAAAAGATACATCCTATAATCGGTGACGTTCGCGGGAAGGGTCTGATGCTTGGCTTCGAGTTCGTAGTGCCTGGAACGAAGGAACCCTTGAACGTGGCCGATGTGAACGCTATTCACGAGGATATGAAGGACATGGGAGTACTTATTGGACGCGGAGGGCGTTGGAGCAATGTAAGTTATATAGAAACTCCTCTTTTAAGGCTTGTAGTCCCTTAAATATCTAGGCGAAATTAAATGGACAAAACACTGGTACCTGCCTAGGTGGCAGTACGCGTATCTGTGCATTTAATTGCGGCCAGCTGCGCCCGTATAGAGCCCCGCTGACCTTTACATAAATCCATTTTCTTTGCGAAAAATTGATTAATTTACCTAAGCTATATACATTCTGAAGAACGCTTAACCAGCAATTTTTTGTGTAAATTATTTCTACAGATCAAAGCCGTTTGAAAGGAGTAGGAAACAGGGAAAAATATATTATGTTGTTAAATATTTTTTTTAGACGAATGTTCTAGTAGCACAAAAGAATTTTCGGCCGATCAGTTTTGTACGCCCATGTGTACATTACGACGCTTAAGCGTTTTTCAAGGTCATTCAAGTTGTACAGACGTATGTAAAAACGGGCGCGAGAATTTTAAAAACAAGTTTTTCTAAGTAGATAATTGCTTCTATAAATAGTCTTTCATTATTTTATGTATATAGTATAATTGTACGTCAAGGGACAACACAAACAAAAAACATGATTGGCGTCTTTATTGTATTCCGCGGTGTAAGCTAGGCAACCTGGAATAGGTAGAGTTTTTCTGAACATAAAATGGGAATGCCCAAGGCGTAAAAAAAGGTTTATCAATTAGTTGAAATAAATAAAATACATGCTTAGTATGTATATTATATTATATTATTATATTATAGGTACGGATTTATGACCCCTAAACTATTTTTTTTTCTTTTTTACAGGTTATGAGAATTAAACCACCGATGTGCATCAACAGACAAGACGTCGACTTTACTGTATCTGTATTAGATCAGGCAATCAAAAATTATCTACATAATAAAAAATAAATGACTTGTAATTTTTGGCTGTTTTTTTTTTTTTTTGTTGTTTCAACCAGGAATGCGAGACGTAGGCTTACTTAGACTGAGAGAGTGACTGTCGCGGGTTATGAATCGCAACCCAATGGTCCACTCCAGTGACCACATAGTCGCTTACCATCAGGTGTAATAGTGATCAAGCGCGAATCTATAAATTATAAAACAAAACCTCCGTCCTTAAAGCCACGTATACGCAAGGCCCCCTCGGGTGCGAGGCATTGGGCGAGGGCCCGCTTCGTCCATGCCTTGCTACGCCACTGGTTATAGAGATTCGTAACCGAGAAACTATAGTCTGTCTAATAAGTCAACCGACTTGGGAATTTTGTATAATATTTAATCATTTAAAAAATACTTATATTCAATACTTTTCATAAGGTTCTTCTGTTAGTAAACAATGATCTTTATCTATTAATTTACCTTGATTATTGAACCCGTGTTGACTACATCAAATTTAATTAAATCCTAATAATTACCCAAGTCGTTTAACTTATTAGACAGACTCTATCGGATATCCGTTTTTTTTTTTTAATTGGCATAAACCAGTGCTTGACTCCGATTCCACCTGATGGTAATCAGTCGTGCAATTATTGACGGCGAGGCGCACTAGTTTATTAAGAGCCTATTCGGTATTCACTCTAGCCTTGAAGACACCTATAATTTATAATCAGACGGGAGGACCGCAGCAGGCAAATTGTTCCAGTCCTCCTTCAATCTACGTGGTTGGAACGACGAAATGAAACGCTTCGTCCGAACGTCCGAACTGTAGAAGCTTCAACAACGTCAGGGTGGATACTCGCCGCACGTTGGGTTGTCCGTCCTATAGTAGAAAGGAGATGGCGGAATCAAGTTAAGTAATTCCCCATCTTAGAAAATGCTGAAAGGCTGGCTACCTCACGCTTGTGCGTAAAGCTCAAGGCTTTGTAGAATAAAAATATTAGTAACTGAAACCGATATTTTAAAATACTTTCGGTTAAAAGCAGTCTAATTAACAAGTTACGACAAGTTTCTTTTTTTATTTTGCTCGGCCAAGTCCTAATTATGATAATCTAGACTTGAAAAAAAAGTTAATTTTTGTTTTAATTTTATAATTTTTAAATTCCAATAACCGATATTTTTTTCACTGATCTAACTGACTGTTTGAATGCAATTTTTAAAATGATCAAAAACCAGCAGATAATAATTCAATATTAATTGTCTATTTGTGACGTTGCGCGTTGGTCGGATTCGCGATATAATCGCTTATGACGCAATTCTGAACGTGGGGACTGGTGGGGACTGTAGGTAGGCAGGCACATGTCACCAAATAAAAAAGTGAAAGCTGTCAATATACTGTCAAGAAGTTCCAATTGTCACTGTCACTCGCACAGAGCATCTAAAGTCACTCGAGTCAGCTGTTGTGATTGTGCTTGTGCCAATCTTTTTTGGTTACCATTAGCTTAATTTTTATCTTGGATATTAGCTAATAATCTTAAAAATACACCTGCGACAATACTCGTATTTCTTAACAAACAGGCACGTCTCACGTGGATGTAATTTGGCTTTCAATAAGAATATAACCTATAAAGCGGCGAACTACAAAATTACCAATTATTTCATCATTTCTATAGTGCAATACGGAGTAACCATGGTTTTCAAGTGCCAGGAAGATAGTTTCTTAAAGAAGGTATAGTATCAGACAATCAGACCATCTAAACTTCAGACATTAACCTACACTCGTATCAGTTTTTAAGTAGTTAACTAAATGTAAACAATGTTAACATGTCTTTTTTCACAAAAATTGTCAAAAAAATGTATCTAAAAATGTTTGCAACTAGGTATTTACCTAAACCGATGTTAGGTAATTAACTAAATTTAAATAATCTTTGTGTCTTTTATACAATTTATTTTAAATAAAAACAATATCAAGATTGTTTACCGTTAGTTAACTACGTACACTGATGGAGTGCAGAGTTTATTTGTTTATGTTCAGTAGCCTGATTCACGTTATGAAAACCGTAACGATGTTGTAGCAATTTAGTCGTTTAGACCATTTCCATATTCACATCCATCAATCGAGTTTGAACGACACCGATTTTAAAGTCGTTTGAAATTCGTTGATATAAAAAAAAATGTATTACATTATCCTGGTAGAATACTTATAAATGCAACTGGAAATAAGACGATAGATCGTGACTACCGCTTTTGGATAGGACTTCAATCTAACAACTATAAAACTTCAACGATATTTGGCTTGTTTGATTTTACGTGAATCAGGCTACAGATTGTAATTGCAATGTTTTAAATAAGTATTACAAGTAGGAACACACCACAATATTTGTTATGGTCAGCCTCAGTTGCATCTTCACTTACCATCACATCACTTCAAATATTCACTACAAAATAGCATTTTATTATAATAATAACAAAACTATATTTTTTCAGTTCTCATCCACAGTTATAAAATGTGAACCAACAACAGAACCAGTGGTTGATTACGGAAAGACTATTCCATTTCAAGGATATCAAGTCACATTAGACGACACAATACTGTTTCCTGCGGGTGGTGGTCAAGTAAGTAACATACAAATTTAAGCTTTGAAGCTATTTCAAGTGGCGAGGCAGAAGCCGATGATATTTAACCTTTTGAATACCGTCAGTTAGAGACAATAGAAAGACAATGAGAGTACAAATGCCTGCGTTAGCTTGGGGTTTAATGAAATAACCTTTAAGTATAGATGTCAAATATTTTTAATTTGACTAAAGTTGACAATGATAAATGATATTTATTTGCAAATAGGTTTTTTTAAAACACTTTTACACATACGTTTTTTCGTCAGGTGAACCTTTCAGATACAGTCAATTTGAGACACAATAGTAAGACAATATGACGCGCGCGCGCCGGCGTTTGCTTGGGGTTTAATAAATAATAGATGAGACTGGTATTTCTTCTGACTATTCCTAGCTGACTACCCAGAAAAGAAACACTGAAACAAACTCAGGGGTCAAATCTATTAAACTTCTTATTCTGTTTTTTTTTTCTCGAACTATTTCGTCCAGTCTGGATGGAGTGGGAGGGCGTGTCAGACTTTTACTGACTAAAGCCATGCCTATGTCCTTCAGTTGCTTTTTGCGTTCTAAGACCAATAGGGGTTGCTGTTTCTGAAATTGGTCCTAGCTGGCTTCGGCACTGCTGTGCCTCTATGGTTTGTCGACTGTTGACGACTGGAGACGGCGGCGACCGGACTGCCAGACGGCGAGCTACCCATGTCTCGAAGTCCGTAAGCCCGCGTTTATCATGAGTGGTAATCGGGTCGGGGTCTCGGCTGCTGGGGCGTGAGGACGTTCGTTGTCTCACGCGTGCAGCCTCCTCCTTTTTCTAGCATTACTGCTGCGCGCAGAAGGAGGCGATTGTCTGCCATTCCCCCTCACTCCGGAACATAACGGTGCGAGAGGTCGTTGCCGCTGATTACCTCCACGAGGACACGGCGGTTTGCCGCCCTAGCGGGGTACACCTCGACCGTATGCTCCACCGTGTCCTCCGGACAGTTCACCCGGGCGTGTCCGATTAAAGCCGATGCAGGAACCTACCGCTGTCGCCATTTTACCATGAGATCCCGCCGGAACTCTGCCCCCATGCCGCGACTTGTCGCAATAGCGGAGTTTCGCCACTACGCGCCCCTAAGGACTCGGTGCTTACCGGACACCCGGATGGCAAGCTATGTAATGGTCGTCAACCACAAGCCCGCGCTCAAGGTGGCCAGAGATCGTTCTGCGACTCCTGACGCCCGGGATGTCTCCTATTATGGCGGCTGGGGCGTGACGACATGCTTTCCCTCACGTGTGGGGCCGCCTCCTTTGCTACCATTACTGCTTCACAGAAGAATCTGCATCGTCTGCACCCCACTCCCACTCGCGCCAGAAACAGGATCCGACGCGAGAGGTCGCCGCCGCCGATCTAATTCATTTTAAAATATTCTTATTCTTACAGCCTCATGACATTGGCCGGCTAAACGACACGGAAGTAGTACAAGTACTCCGCAAAGGTAATGAGGCGGTACATTTCACTAAAGAACCCCTAGAAGTGGGTACCATTGTGGAACAGGAAGTCGACTGGGAGAGACGATTCGATCATATGCAGCAGCATTCAGGTCATAATCTTAAATACCTATTTTTTTAGCTGTTCTAATTATCAAAGTTTAGTTTGAACTTCAAAGCTTGCAAAGTTCTTGTTAAATATGGGCACAAGGGTAAGGGACGCTCACGTCAGACCAAACACGTAGCTAGTTGCACACTGGTTTATTCAGTACGAATACAAGGTGGGGACGCAGCCGCGCACCAAATCTCTCCATACCTCCTTTTTACATATATAACAGTTCTAAAGGATTTTTATCATCATCATCATCATATCAGCCGAAAGACGTCCACTGTTGGACATAGGCCTCCCCCAAGCATCTATGATTGTTATCACTGTAAAAAAAAATACAAAATAACTTTGGCAAATTTTAGCAAAGTTTTATAATTATTGATATCAAGTATATCTCCCACTTCTACCCTAATTAGGATCATGTAGTGTAATCAAATCAAATCAAAAGCATTTATTTCAAATAGACCATTTACAGGCACTGTTGAATAGTCAAATGTCGGTCAGTCCAAAAAAAAAGTGAAGCTTAATTGCATGTTCCAAAGCGTAGATCTCTGTGGAGAAGAATGTGCAAGAAACTCCTTGTGTAACGGCACTGTAGGTGTAGTGGCTGAACGATTTGCTGCTGCATTGCGGGTTTAATCCCGCATGGTACATATATTTGTCTGGCCTACATATCGGCGTTCCGGGTCTGGGTGTCTTGTGTGTGAATTGTCATATTTGGGAAACCTATGGTACACGGTAAACCGCACCTACGGTACAGGAGTCACAAAACGTATGGAACTGGGATCGGCCATTTTGATGCAATCAGTCAACATATTGATTTGTAGCCTAGATGTAATGGAGAAGAGAATCTAAAAAGATGAAAAATTATTATTGTAAGGCACCAATTTTCTTAAGAATTATACTGTTTGTATCTTTAATGACTGTTTGCTATCAAAAAAAAAAAAAATGCTCACGCACAAGTGATATAGTAACTACAAGTACAAGTACTTACTTGAAAATAAATGAAATTTCATAAACATAATGTTTTATATACAAAAATATCATTCGTCCTGTACGATTTGCTCAGAGGTTACCAGCCTGATATAATAATAATTGTGATTCTGATAAATTGGGTAAGTGCTGATCGGCTGTCTTTTCCGCACGTGTGCAAAACAATTTCATTGCGAACATGTTTCCAACGCACCTTGTGTTGGAAAAACGCAATAACATTTCTCCAGCAGGAGGGTAATGTTTTAATTTTTTTAAATCTTGTTTACAGCCCAACTTGATTTGCAATGAATTTAATCGTATTCGACGATTAAATTATTTTCAGGCCAGCATCTACTGTCTGCAGTATTAGAGAAAGAGTTTAAAATGGGTACAACGAGCTGGTGGCTAGGTTGTGATGAGAGTTACATAGAGTTGGACACGGCTACAGTGAGCAATGACGTAGTGAATTCTGTGGAAAAGAGATGCAATGACCTGATCAAGGAAGCCATACCAGTCTCCGTGAAGATTTGTAAAATTTGCGATCCTGATGTGAATGAGGTGCAGTCTTTTTTTATTTATTTACTTTTTGTGTTTCCCGCATTCCGAATCACGATATCAGCAGCACTGTTAGCGCGTCAACAAAATATCGTCCTGATGCATGCGTTTACGGTAATTCGGAACGACTAGGCGACTGTTGTTGGCGCGTGAACATCGAAAATAATATCGCAATTCGGAACGCGGGGTTTATACTCCCAGAGAGTAGGGTTGCTAGGTTTTGTTACCAGAAACTCGGGACATGTGCTTAAATTCGATAGTTTATTTATTAAAAAGCTTAAAGTGCTTTAGTGCTCGATAAAATAATTCCAGAATGTTTGATTTCGCATTACCTATAATATTCCACCAAAGCGCAACGTGGTCCAGACGTCCTTATTTTTATTTTCAGTGTGCCTATGCTCCAATAATTAAATCAACAACTATTGTGAACGGTACGTGCTCAAAGTCGATAATAAAAACGTAAACTTTGATTAACGATTCGTTTTTTGTTTCCTTGTCTTACTGAAAAAAAACGTAAAGCGCCAGACGTTAAGACATTAAAAAAAAAACCTGCTGAACACAGGACATCCTTCGTAAATCTGGACATCTGGCAATCCTATTCCAGGCACTTGGGCACGTAAAAAGTTTAGACGTCCTTCGTAAATCTGGACACCTGGCAATCCTATTCCAGGCACCTAGGCACGTAAAAAGTGTAGACTTTGACCGTTATCACAAAACTGCAACACATGATATAGCATTTTTTTATTACCTCTCTAACGTTAATGGTTCCTACCCACGACGTTAACTTAAGTTCTAAGTCTTTTCAGGGTTCCGTATGTCCGTATGAACTCTTACCTTTTTTTTTAATTATATTCGCTCTGTGGTGTTCTGATGTTCTTCAGCTACCTTTGGCTAGTGCACGCTAGAGTGGTTGCGCATTTTATTACGCCACAACTTCACATATGAGCGCGACTTTGCTACGAGTATTCTGACAGGCTCGCGCTTTTAATCTAAGGGCGCGTTCACACGACACGCGCACGCTCAGCGCACGCCACCTGCGTCCAGCTCGCATTGAAATTTGTTAAATAAGAATTTGAGTCTTATAATCATCATCAATAGATCTCAAATTGCATTTAACGAAGTCTACACGCGCACGCCCCGCGCCCGCCTCGCGCCAACCCTGCGCTCGCCCTGCCCACGCTCTGCACCCTCCCCGCGTACGTTTTGCGCCCGCGCTAGGGTTAAATGCCTAGTGAACGAAAGAGTCCAGCCACTAGTAGTATAAGTGGGCGCGAGGCGTACGCGGGGCGGACGCAGCGCGTGTGCGGGGTTAAGGCGGGCACAACGCGTGCGCGGGTGCTGTGCGTGATCGGCGCGTGTCATCTGAATACGCCCTAAGGCAACCCAACAAAGCATGTTTTTACGATCCAGGGTATAGCACTTCTGGACAAGGGGTGAGGCCCCATAACTACTTGTCACGCCCCTTTTGGAGCATCGCAACTTCGTTTTTTTATTTTAATTGTTTTAAACTAGTGCTTGATTGCGATCCCACTTGATGGTAAGCAGTGATGCCATCGTTGGTTTATTCCCGTAAGTTCCCATTGGCTACGAATGGGAAAAGTTTTCGTTCCTCTCCAGTGAGGGCGATTGGAACTTCTTATTTTCCACTCGTTCCGCTGTTGATGGTGACTCAATGGTGAGTCGCTCTAGTTTATTAAGAACCACTTTAACCTTGAACACCCAAATTATAATCGAACGGGAAGACCACAGCAAACAATTTTTTTTTTATTCCTAATAAATATAAAAAGGATGAGGAAACTAAGAAAAAACGATAATAAATTATCAAAGTTTAATAAAAAAAAATTAAGTAAGTATCAAAGTATTATCTCAAAATCACATAAAAATAAATCTTTGGTTTTACATAAGTAGCAATTCGTTATGGCACTTCTTTGCAAATCTAGTGGTTTAATTTAACCTTTTGTCCTTGTTTTTAGTTATTATATCTCTTCAAGTACCTACTTGGTATCCTAAATACCAAGGATTAAAGTTTATAGTTAGTAAGATTTCATTATTTTATAGTTAAATGAGTATAAAAAATGTAGGTATGTAAATATTTAAAAAAAATAGGAACTTCATGCCTAATATCATTTTTAAATCCATAGCACTTATCATATAAGTAAAAGATTATTTCAAAAAATTATAAGACTTAAGGACGGCGTCAAAATCAACGTTATGTTTATGTCCTTGGTGAAAAAAATGCAAAAGATTTTTTTCATATGTATCACGTTTCAAGTAATGAACTACTTCGGTTTGTGGAACAAAGTCTTTGTCATCTACATGTTTCTTATAAAATTTAACATTTTCCAACATGTCTTCATCATCAGGCAGCAAGAATAAGTAGCTTGCAACGGCTTCCGCTGCATCAGAATATTTTTCTAGGTGGTAATATGCTACTTGTATATAGTTAAGTACATCTGCTATAAATTCGGCACCAGAATTATACTTGAGGAATTTAAGCTTATCCTGGCATTGTTGTCTGCAATGCAGAAGGGATGCTATGTTGTTTGACATTGTAATAACAAATTCTGATGACCACTCTTGTCCAGGCTGCCGCTCACATTCTACACGACAGTTGTTTTCCGACACAAAATAACCTTTTATAACTTCTTCCATGCTGGCTACTGTCTCTGCCCAATTTTCTTGTTTGTATGATTTTTTACCTAGGTTATACATAATGACATAGTCCTCACTTTCCATATCAACAATTTCATTATGATCCACTTCAGGTTGCTGTAAGTAATAACGCATGTTACTTTGCATTGTCTCATCATCAGGATTGGCGATTAGGTAAGTGTAGGCAGCTGAGGCGGCTTTGAAAAACATGCGCTGTTGAAAATAGCATATGTGCAGGTACTCGTATGGTTTTTTAGCCTGCATGTCATGTAGCACAGAGTCGTCAAGGCTTTTGTTTAGGTTCACATTGAGGAATTCTTCATCTTGACATTTATTCAAGCAATCTCTTTTATTAAAATACTTTTCATATATTTTCAGGTCGTCTATGTCTTCTTTGATATGAGATTCATAAATTTGCCCATTACACTTAATTCTACAATTAATAACAATGGACTTGTAAAGTTTATAAAGATGCAAGGCTTCTTCAAATTTTTCAATGCACAACGACCATCTCTCATCTGAGTAGGCGACTAGTCCTTTACGGAAAGTTTTTTCTAGTGAAGCCGGTGTGCGGCAGTCACTAAATTTCAATTGACTTATAGAAATGATTACAATAATCATAACATAATATATCTTGTCAGGTACCATTTTGCTAAAGATCAATTCACTTTACTTAAATAAATCAAAATTTTCTCTAAAACTCACTTCAGTTATAACGCTTTGAAACAAATAAGTTTTGACAAAAATAATCTAGAATAACTTTTGAACTTCAGTGAACTTTGACATAATTCCGTTCCGTCATCGTCATCGTAAACTTTTTATGTTTTTAACCTACTTGCGCTTTACCTAACTGGAGTATGAACCTTTTAAGCCAGCTGGATACTAGAGTGCGTCTACTGAAAGCGTAACCTGGAGTTTTTTTTTTAAATTAAATTGGCAACATTGTTTTGCCGAAAAAAAACACGTCAAAGTCTATGGTTGCCATTGTCAGTTTTTGGAAACTGATATTTATTTTTCAAGAATAATTGCTTAATTGTGGAAAAACAATAAACAGTAACGTGCAAAAACTGCTACACACTATGCTTAATAAATTCAAGCAAAAACAAGAAGAGAAAGAAGGTGTTTTCAATGAAAACCAACTTTGTTTACATACGATTTCTGATTTTTAAGTTAGTATGACGTTATAATCTTGATCCTTGTCGAATAATATTATTAGATAGTTATAAGGATATAATGATATTTTTTTTCTTATACTTTTAGACAATCTGACATATTGCGAATTTCATAATGGACAAAACATCGAACAAAGAAGGCTTTTGGTGAATCGACATAATCAAAAACACATGCTAGTGAGTGGTAGAATGCGTTCAAAAGCAGTTGAGATGTAATGAAAGATTTGCCTCACTCTGTCTGGTAGTGCATGAAAGTCTGCAACTGAAGTTAAAATCGCGAAAATCCTAGTTCAAGTTTGAGAGAGATGCTGCCGCAGCAGCTGCTGCACTTTTTGTGTCTCACCAGTCGATCCGTATCATTTGAAACAATCACTGGAGTATAAAACATGTTCCCACTTGACTAATCCCAAAAGATCTGAATTTTCTCTATGCTAAAACGAATCGATTCCAACCCAACAATCTTGAAACACATTAATAGTGTTGGCGAGACGTGATGAAGTTGAAATCATGTTGACTATTTTATTTGCCTATCACGGTGTTGTGCACTTGGTATTCTTGCCAGAACGCCAAATGGAAAATAAAGAATATTTTTTAAATATTTTATAGCGACATTTGAGAGACCAGATAAAATAAAATAATTTGAAATACTATCTAACATTTTGTGTGTAATTGACATTTACCATACACCCACCAAATAATTAAATCTACACACATGTTTTTGACTAGGATTTAAGTTCTTGTACAACTATTCTAAAATTGTCATAAATACAAAAAATACTCTTGTATCAAAACTTTTTTCTCCTACTATTTCAATAATACCACATTCAAAATTTTTGGTTGTAACCTCCTTTTCTCAGGTCACGCTTTCATTAGACGGACTCTATTGTATTTATGCCGAGCTACGTACAATGAAAGTGATTAACAAGTCGTTTATAGGCACTATGCTAATAGGTAAAACCCACCTTGGACTTTTACCTTACAGCTACTCTTACTTTTTAGTTTGAAGGCAAGGTAAAATTATCCAAGGTCGTCTTCACATTCGATTCAAACTGAATGATGGGTTGGCCTCGCTCGTCCACTCGGCTACATGTAGGCTCGCTGGACAGCATAGTAGCAAATTCGTTTAACAAAGAGAAATACCCTTTTATAAATGAATAAGATCCGCGGCAGCGGGTCACAGCGATGTGTAGAACAAGAACTTAGGGCCTATTACACTACGCGTTATTCAGCACACGATATTCAGACTCGTCTTATCTTTCAATCTGAGTAAGACAGTCTGACCCTTATTACATTACGCGACACGTCGCGACATCGACTAAGGCCGTTTGAATATCGAGTGATGTAATAAGCCCTTTAGTAGGCAGCCCGTTTCTACTCATAGTCGTTAATCGCACGAACTCTATTTACGTATTCTTTCTCAGGCACATACTAGAGGGTTACCTAAAGACTGCATGGACACGATTAGAATCATATGCATTGGGGATTTTGACGAAAACTTGTGTTGCGGTACCCACGTCACCAATCTAAGGTAACTAAGTTCTAATGTATAATAGAATATATTGAAGATTTCTCAGATGCAATGGCTGTCGGTTTTAAACAATAATATAACGGCTTTGTTGGAGATAAAACCTTCTTGCAAGCTTCCTAAATTATATGAAAAAATATGACACTTCTATTTGTCACTTGTCTTCACTTGTTTTCTGTAAAATATATTGTTCACACCGAAAATTATTAAAAAACTAATTTGCATTGAGCATCCAGTCATTGATTTTCATCAGAATACCCATAATTCTCGCACATGGTCCATAACGAGCCGGATGAAATATAATTAAGAAGATCAGCGATTATTTTCAAGAAAAAGAATAGAGACTGACTTCCACGCTGAATGGAGGTTCATGAGTTCACTGCTGGAGAACTGGATTGATTTCAAGCAAGTTAGTTAGTGGTGTACAGTTATAATTACGCTAATATCGTCACCCAACACTCAGGTAGTATATATAAGTAGTCATACTAAGGTCAGTACTATTTTATTAAATTACCAATTATATTGTGTTTGAGTAAAATCATTAGGTACTTTGTTGCATTGTGATTAGTATTTTATTCAACAGCAATGTTAAGTTTAAACTCATACTTTAACAGTATAGTTAGCTATTTTGCTACATTATTAAACTTACATTATATTAAGCTGTAACTAATTACATAACTACTTAACAGTGGTATTAATTTTTAACAAGTATCTTGACATAATAAAAATATTTGAGTGTTAGATATTAGTACAAGTCATTGTTATAAATTATAGTTAGCAGTCAGAAAGGGCATAGACTACAGCTAGGCGTATAATTATTGAAATTATATTGTTGTTTTAATTTTTATATTCCTGTATCAATGCCAGGTTGACAACACTCGTCTCCCAGAATGTCTGAGGAAAAGGATTTAATTAAGAAGCGAGGCAGCTTCAAAGGTCGCTTGACTAGTTTCCTCAATTTTCTGGACTCATTCAAGGACAAGGAGCTATCTAGCTGTGATGTGTCCGAGTTGCAGTTGCGCATGGGCAAGATAGAGGCGTTGTATGAGCAGTATGATGAGGTACAGTTACGTCTAGAATGCATTGTTGACGACATCAACTTACAATATTCTCAGCGTTCCGAGTTTGAGTCTATTTATTATAAAACCTTATCTAGAGCCCAGAATATTCTGACTGACTACAATAAAGATAATAAATCGATGGAAAGTTGTAAAAGTACTCGTGTTAGCATAAAGCAGCCGGTTAAATTGCCAACGATTCAGTTACCAAAGTTTAGCGGATTATATTGTAATTGGCTTGAATTCCGCGACACCTTTACTAGCCTAATTCATTGTAATGATGACATAGACGCAATCAATAAGTTTCACTACTTGCGAGCATCACTTGAGGGAACAGCTGCTATAGTTATCAAATCCATTGAGTTTTCTTCAAGTAATTACTCTGTGGCATGGTCATTGTTATGTGATCGGTTTGACAACAAAAGATTACTGGTTCAGAATCATATAAGTTCATTATTTACTATTGAATCAATTACAAAAGAATCTTCTGTTGCCATTAAGAATTTGATCGATCAGTTAAATAAAGACTTGCGAGCTTTAGAGTCATTAGGGGAGCCTGTGAAACACTGGGATACACTTTTAATCTACATTGTCACACGAAAACTTGATCAAAAAACCTATCGTGAGTGGGAGGAGTGCAAAGGTAGGATAGACAAGGATGGCTTAATCACGTTTAACGCATTTATGCAATTCTTACGCAATCGAGCCGACCTCATCGAGACCCTGGAACTCCCCCGCAATCATTATTCGCAATCACCAGGTAAATCAGGTCCTAAGATCAAGTCAATGGTAGCACAATCTCCTATCAATTCTAGCACTGACTCAGCTTCTAAACCTTGTCCTAAATGTAATAACAACGATCACACATTAAATAATTGTCCACAGTTTCTCGCATTGAGTAACGATGACCGTCTCAAATCATTACCTAGTTATAAGGTATGTTTTAACTGTTTTCGTTCCGGACACTATGCTAACAAATGTAAAAAACCAGGCTGCAAACTATGCAAACGTAGGCACAACACATTAGTTCACGTACATTCTAATGGCACTGTATCGAATACACCTAGTGGTAATTCGATGAATAACTTGTCTGCTACGACTGAAACGAATAACGTAGCTTTATCCGCAAACATTGCATCTCCGTGTGGTCATACGCAACGAGATGTGTTGTTATCAACCGCTTTGATCAAATTAAGAGACCACAATGGGTGTGTGCATCTCGCTCGCGCGGTGCTCGATAGTGGTAGCACGTCTTCACTCATAACAGATAGGTTGTGCAATAAACTTAACTTAAAAACTAGCCAGGTAGATAGATCAATCCTTGGAATCAATAACGTCACTTCGCACGTAGGTAAAATATGTCGGGTTAAGGGTACGCCATTAGATGATAGCTTTGTATTCGAACTAAATTGTTTTGTTCTTCCGTTCATTACGAGTAGTGTTCCGTGTCGTCAGATAAATATTTCTGATTTCGACTTACCCTCGAATATTACTTTAGCTGATCCTACTTTTTATAACCCTGCCGATGTTGATATTTTAATCGGCGCTGATCTTTTTTGGGATTTGTTAGGATCTCAAAGACTAAAGTTAGGTACCGGGAAACCAATATTATGTGAAACCCGTCTAGGATGGATAGTTTCCGGTCCAATTACTCAGAATACTATCTCACTGCTGACGAATGACGTAAAGTGCAATATGTCTAAAATGGTTGCCGACAGCGATGGTGACTGGGAAAACCTCAAGTCAGAATTGACAAAGTTTTGGCAATTAGAGGAGGTGAATGCGAAGTCTTCCAATTCTTATATGCCTGAAGAGAAATTGTGTGAAGACAATTTCGTTACAAATACGACACGATTGTCTGATGGTCGTTTTTGTGTTCGCATCCCCCTTAAGAAAGATCCTTCAATTTTAGGAAATTCTTTTAATAAAGCCACACATTGTTTACATTCTTTAGAGCGTAAATTAAAGGTTAAGACGAACTTTAGTAGAATGTATCATGACTTTTTGTCAGAATACGAGTTACTTGGTCATATGACAAAAATTAATAAACCTAATTTATGTTTGGGTTATTTTATTCCACATATGGGAGTTTTACGCGAGTCGAGTACCACGACCAAACTTCGTGTTGTTTTCAACGCTAGTGCTTCTACTTCGACGGGAGTGTCCTCTAATGACCTACAGATGGTTGGGCCAACCGTACAGGACGGTCTATTGTCTATACTTCTTCGCTTTAGAGTCCACAAGTATGTTTTATCTGCGGATGTGGAGAAGATGTATAGACAAATAGTCGTCCACCCGTCGGACAGATATTTACAACAGATTGTTTGGCGTGATAATGTTAGTGATCCTATTAATGTTTATCAATTAAACACCGTCACGTACGGTACGGCCAGTGCGCCATTCCTTGCGACACGATGCCTTAAACAAGTAGGACTCGACTGTAGGAACCCTAAGATATCGGAAATCATCCAACATGACTTCTATGTCGACGACTTGCTGACCGGAGGGGATGATTTAGATGAAGTAAAGTTCATTCGCACTGAAGTCACCAAAGCGCTTGCGTCGGCATGTATGCCATTAAGAAAGTGGAAGTCAAATGATTCTCAATTATTGTCGAATGCTGTCCCTGCGTCATACGATTTGAACATTGGACAAAATGAGCCAGAAAAGTTGCTTGGTCTCTGTTGGCATATCGGCACTGATGAGATAGGGTTTCCTATAGGTCTGACTAAATCTTCGACTAGGTACACAAAGCGTGACTTGTTATCCGTTATTGCGCGAATCTTTGATCCCTTAGGTCTGTTAGGTCCTATTGTTATTACTATGAAGATCTTGCTACAGAAAATGTGGTTAGATAAATTATCATGGGATCAACCATTACCTAATGAGATTTGTAAACAATGGGAGATTATTATTAAATCTTTACCTCTTTTAAATCATGTTCGCATTCCGCGACTTGTAGTCTGCAATTCATTTACGGAGTTAGAACTCCATATTTTCACAGACGCGTCTGAGTCCGCGTACGGTGCTTGCGTCTACATTCGCAGTGTTAATGCTAAGGGTGAGTACATGGCTCGCTTGTTAATGGCAAAGAGTCGAGTTGCTCCCATCAAGCCTACGACAATTCCGCGACTGGAGTTATGTGGTGCGGTAGTCGGTTCTCGTCTTCACGAGAAGGTGATGAGCTCACTTCGAGTGAAGATCAGTCGGGTTTATTGTTGGACTGATTCAACCATTGTCTTGGGATGGTTACAGATGATGCCTACCAGACTTCAGCCCTTTGTGCGCAACCGCGTTGCTGAGGTTTTGGATAAGTCGGGTAACTGTACTTGGAGGCACGTCCCAACAGATCAAAATCCAGCAGACCTAATATCTCGTGGCATGGATATTAGTGATCTGCAGGAGTCAGATCTGTGGTGGAAAGGACCAGATTTTTTAAAACTAGATTCGTCTGAATGGCCTTCTCAAATTACGAGCCCAGGACTACAATCGTTACCGGAGACTCGACCTAAAATCATATTACATGTTGTAAACGATTCGAAACCTGAAGTTTTAATTGATTTTAGGCGTTATTCCAATTACACACGGCTCGTACGATCTGTTGCCTACGTATTACGATTTATTAAGTCATGTAGAAAGCATTACCCTAAAACCAAATACTTGTCACATGATGAGGTACAAGATGCACTAACTCTTGTCATTATTAAGAGTCAGATTCAGTCATTTTCTGAATACCAATTATTTTTGAACAAAAAGAGTTTACCTAAAAAGAGCGCCCTTCTAAAGTTTAATGTTTATTTAGACGATAATAATGTAATGCGAGTAGGAGGACGTCTCGATAACTCTAATTTTGCTTATAGTAAGAAACACCCTATTTTATTACAGTCCACTCATGATTTCACTAAACTATTATTTAATTTTGAGCATAAAAGGCTGATGCATGCTGGCCCACAATTATTATTAGCTTCCATTAGGGAAACTTATTGGCCAATAGGAGGTCGCAAGTTGGCGAAAGCCTGTTATCATAAGTGTGTTTTGTGTCACCGTATGAAGGGTAAGGTTGTAGCTCCCTTAATGGGTAACTTACCACGAGAACGCCTTCGTCCAGGTTATCCCTTTGAAAGCACAGGCGTTGATTACGCTGGCCCTATTATGTGTGCTAGTCGCCAGGGCCGTGGATGTAGGTTAGTAAAGGTGTATGTCGCTATTTTTATTTGTTTCACAACCAAGGCCATTCATTTGGAGCTCGTTGGTGATTTAACTAGCAATAGTTATTTACTGGCTTTGTATCGGTTTATTTCTCGGAGAGGTAAACCTGCTGATATTTTTTCCGATAACGGTACCTCATTTGTCGGTGCATACAACGACCTTTCCAAATTTTTAAAATTAAATAGTTTGTCCTTGGGTGAAAGTGCAGCAAACGACGGAATAAGGTTCCATTTTATTCCCGCCTACACCCCACATTTCGGTGGACTCTGGGAGGCGGGTGTCAAGTCAGCAAAGTATCACCTTCAGAGAGTGTTGGGAAATTGTAACTTGACTTTTGAGGAGCTGTACACCACACTAACCAAGATTGAAGCCATCTTGAACTCTCGTCCATTGACGCCGTTGTCTTCAGATCCTGCAGATTATACTCCGCTCACGCCAGGACATTTTCTTGTGGGACGGCCACTTACTTCTTTGCCGCAACCTGATTACCAGGATAGCTCTGCCAATTATCTGTCTCGTTACCAGAGGATCGAGCAGCTTCGCCAGCATTTCTGGAGCAGATGGAGCAAGGAGTATGTTGCAGAATTGCAACAACGCTCCAAATGGCGTTCCTGCAAGGATGGCTTGATGCTGAACTCCTTGGTGGTGATCAAGGAAGACGATCTTCCTCCGTTGAAGTGGAGACTTGGACGGATCGTGGCTGTTCATCCAGGAACGGATGGTATCGCCCGTGTAGCTGACATTCGGACGTCTACTGGAGTCGTTCGACGGGCATTCAACCGAATCTGCCCTTTGCCTGTGTCTTCAGAATCTGGTTGAAACCATTGGTTTCAACGCCCGGGGAAATGTTGGAGATAAAACCTTCTTGCAAGCTTCCTAAATTATATGAAAAAATATGACACTTCTATTTGTCACTTGTCTTCACTTGTTTTCTGTAAAATATATTGTTCACACCGAAAATTATTAAAAAACTAATTTGCATTGAGCATCCAGTCATTGATTTTCATCAGAATACCCATAATTCTCGCACAGGCTTTTTACAAAACTCCACCTCTAAGGGGGTAAAAGAGGGGTCCAAATTTTGTATGGAGAAACCTACTTTCACGTGTTTGAAGCCGCTGGCAGAAGTTAGTACGTATTAAATGAATGGCCCCTTTTGGTGTTCGTCAGAATGGCTGGTGGTCTGTGGCGTTTAGGCTCTGGTAACCGTGTATGTAAAATAAGCCTAGACTGTGATTTCAATATTATATCTGCACCAGCAATGACTAAGAATAATTGTGATAATGAGACTTATTGGATTATTGAAGGTAGTTACATATTTTTTTCAACGCAAGAATTACTATGTACTTATTTTACTTACACGGTTACCAGAGCCTAAACGATTAAACCGACACCTACATAACTTAGTATTTGCCTTTAATATTTTATCAGGCACTTTTCCTTGGGATAATTTAAAAATAATTACTACCTACATCCTTTATTTAACATATGTTTGAAGTTACAACTAAATTATATAAATGAAGTAAATATATAGCAATTATTGATGCAATACATTTCGGGAAACTCTGCATGCTTAACTCTAAACTAGGGGGTGACCAGCCAACGCAACGTCAGAAGGGCTGGTCAAAAAAAAAAAAATCTAAATATATATCTTAAGTAGCAATTATTTACTATATGTAGCAAATATAAGCAATTATGTAGCAATTTTCGAATTAACTCGCATAGACCACCGCCACAGACTGGTCTGTGGCGGTGGTCTATCCACCGCCACAGACCATCAGCCATTCTGATGAACACCTCTTTTGCGGTCTACTAGTAATAAAGATATTACACTATAACATAAAGATGTGTCATTGTCATTTTCCAGTCAACTGCAAATGATCAAGCTCTTAGGAGTAGAGCCCGGCAAGAAAGGTAAAACGATCCTCAAGTTTCTGGTGGGCAACAGAATTACTAAAGTTTTCCAACAGATGTTAGACAGGGAGAAGGTACTGACTGGGCTCCTCAAGTAAGTATGAAGCCATTTTTATTACTGTACTAATTATTGTTCTCAATAATCTTTAATCATAGAAAAAATAAGACATAGGTACAAGTACACTGCTGAGCCAAAAAATCAAGTTTAAACTACTACCGTTGGGAAAATGTGCCTAACAGTTATACGGCAAACGAACTTAGGAACCCACGTTACAGTGGCGTAACTTTTTTTAAATCAAAATTTTTCGGGAGCCTTTCTATCGGACTGCGGCAAAACCCAAATGTAAACACGCTTGCATTGAATACATTTTATGTATACTAGCGGGCCTGGCAGACCATGCCTGAAAGCTGGCTTTTCGTCGAAAATATAAATTGAGACCCCGATTGTAGCGCCACCTACCTAGTTCATTTGTATTTTCAATCCATCTAGAAACCCATTCGAATATACACACCACCCACAAATTACATCCATATCGATCTAATCATTTAGGAGTTAGGTGACAAAACAGAAAAACTGTCTTGTTGCTCCTAGAAACCAAGTTACCCAAACAGTTCAAATATGCACTTTCTCGCTTTTTTTCAGCTATTGATTCAATTAGTGTTTCGAGATTATCTCTATCCATAGTTAGACAGTACTGACCTTTTTAATTATAGTGCCTTTTACATAAGAAGTCACTTCGCCGTAATGTTGGCTCCCCTGTCTGTCTAAAGAAAAAAAAAAAAAAAAAAAAAAAAGAGTTGTCTACTCTAGCAAAATTGTTGCACAAAATGCGAAACGAAATCGATTTTAAGTGTAGTCACATAACTTAATGGAGAAGTATGAGAGGAATGAGATTTTATTTAAAAAAAGCAGGTCTAAAAGGGAGCTGTTAATGGAGAGGTACGATATTGTAGCGTGGCTTATTATTCGGTATTTGAAAGAATTGCAGGACAATCGAAATGAAGCCCAGCGTCGTATACTTAAAAATAGTTTTTACAGTTACCAAATGAAAACAAAAAACAAATTATAAGGTAATTTTATTAATGAAATATCAGATAATCTCCTTAACATTAGGTAATTTCATTGCTAAAAATATAGCAACACTGTTTTTCCGTATTGCCAACATTACGGCGAAGACAATTCTTACGTAAAACGCACTATAGTTTTAATTTCGAAAAGCTTCTTTCAGAGGTTGCAGATGTAGCCAGATGGGTCAAAAATAGGAAGCATGCTGTTATTACCTCCGGAAAAAGTTACACTTCGAACGTAATACTCAGGTCACAGAGGCTTTAAAATCTTTGATTAGTTTATATGTAACCAGCAATAGTACGCAATGACTTGGAAGTTAGATTCCGGGTCATTCTGAAACCCAGAGCACAAGTATTTGACTCGGCTAATACGGCGATAACTAGCTTCGCCTTTACCACGTTCTGATTGCTTGTGGCTGATAGGCCCAAACAACGAAATTTGTGTACTGTAGAGAATATGGTTTTTTTTTTTAAAAAAAAAACGCCTCCCTCCGTTTCAATCTATACCACTTTCTTTTTTATTGTCCGCTACTCACCCTCAAGGGCCTTATGATACAAGCGGATTAAGAGCGTCCTCAAAACGGCTGAGCAACGAATACGTTACGGGCGCGCAACGAACATGTCGTGCATGTACAGCGAATTTGGTCGAGATCCGGCAACGAGGTGCGGGTTTTCGGCGTCTTCGAAGTAACAAAGCCCACAGCAGTGTTTCCTACTTAGAATCCATTTTGTTACTGAGTGTATTGTACATTAACTTGCTACAAACACGCATTGAAAACATTGCGAATTTGTCACGCAATCGCGACGTCTTCGCTGTGCAGCCGCGGCGTTTTCGCGACGCATTTGCTGTGCGCCCGCTCCGCCCCGCAGCCGCTCGTAAACTGCTAGTGTGATAAAGTCCTAAGAGTGCTATCTCACGTATTGAACTTTACATTCTATTTCCAAACACATAAAAAGTAAATTTATAAAACGATTGCAGAAATGAACCGTCACGACACGATGAGTTAATACAAAAACTGCAGAAGAACTTAAAAGTCACGAACAAATACCTGCAGAACGTTCTACAAGAACTCGCCCAGTTTGAAGTGGAGAAAATAAAGAATGCAAACCCGAAGCCAAAATACGTGATCATGTTCAAAAAGGTAAACGAGAAAACTTGATTTTAGGTTAATAGATACAACGATGAATTATGGCACCTGATTGGCTGATATAAACCTTACAGTGGCGTAGCTAGAACTAAAGGGGCCCTGTATAAGAAAGGGGAGGGTTTCTTACAAGGCTCTACTAGCACAAAACTGATGCCCTAAGACTGCGATATCACGACGAAAATGAACTGACGTAAGGGTCACCGCACACGTTTCCTGTAGGTTTCATACATTTTAAATGGACTCGCCGCAGTCAGTTGGCGCCGGAAGCCCCACACTACAAAACGCCGCTACTCGCTTCTTGTGGCCCGCACTGGCTACTAAACGCCGATACAAAACGCTGTCACACGTCACTCGGCCATTGAAATCTTCTTCGACAGAGTCCATTATACTACTGCGTACATTGCCATTGGTTAAAACAAGTAGCAGCCACTGGCCACAAGTGGTTTGTGGCCGCTTCTATCTTCTCGTGACGGCGTTTGTGGACCTGCAGGAGAAGTTTTGTCGTCAAGTGAGACCGAACTCGAAATTGGAATTTCTCTAATTAGGATAGGTCAGGCATGTCCTAATTGAAAGTGAGCTTATTTTATTGGAGCATTCTGTTACGTTGTTATTGCTGTCGTATATACCGAACGCTAGAACGAGCGGAGTGAGCTACATAATTGGAACATCCTATTTTTTATTAATTATTTTTAAGGCCGCCCATTGTGTGTGTGTTTTAGTTTCCTTTTTGTATGTGTAATGGTGTACAATAAAGTGTATGATAAATAAATTCATGCATTATGGGCCTTTTCTAAATCAAGAGAATTTAAGGAAGTAGATAAATGTTATGAATATTTGCACACATCGGGACCCCTGTAGCCTGAGGTGCTGCATAATTATCATTGATACAAATGATACAGTGGTAGCTACGCCCCTGAAACCTTACACACTTACTCAGATACGTTGATTGGTTAAAAGTTATTTTCGTGCTGTATGTGCAACGTGCAACCAGAATAAAAGTGAATTGGTACATTCAGTTAAACCAATCACAATTCATGTTTTAAGTTGTCCTAACCAGATTAAGATTAAGTATTCGCAAAAATCCTTAATATTAATCTTTCTTTCTTTTTTAATTCGCAAAAATCCTGATATTAGATAGTTTTATGCATTTTGTAAATCTTTTTTAGTCTCTATTAGGGTCAACGCTGCGTTAAGCGGGCAATCGCGCGGGCACCCGCGTCTCCTGAATATGAGTCGTGACTCGTGTGTGACGGTCCCTGTAGCGGAAACCGTATTATTAACTGCGCAGCGTGGCTGGTTCAACTTTAGCGGTGTGCATGTAGTCGTGCCGATGTAGTACTTAATATATTATTACGTAACAAAACGGGCGCGGGTCCCCGCGAGCCGCATCGGATGCCCGCGCGGGTCCCCGCTACGGAGCATTTTTTTATGGGACCGCGCAAAAATTATTTACGAACTCTTTTTGTCTGTGCAGGAGGCAACTCCTGAATTTAACCGCGCAATCATCAAGGGTCTGGAGGGAGAGAACATGTTCATGTTCTTAGCTTCTGAAGATCCGGACAAACCTAAAGAGGGACAGATTATTATCCAGGGGCCTGTAGAACACTGTAATGCTTTGGGCGATAAGTAAGTGGTTTCTAATTTTATTCAAGTAATTCTTATTAAAGACTAGCTTTTGCCCGCGCGGCTTCATCTTCCCTACTCCACCCTATTATACCCTAACCTATCCTACTCTACTATACCCAAGTCAACCCTACCAAACTTCACATAAACCATCTACTAACTAAATAGTCCGAACAAAGCCTAAATATTTGGTTTGAATAGGTGAGCCCGTTTTTGAGTTATAAAATTACAACGAAATGTGGCATTGATTTTTACTCTTATTAAAGATAAAACGTATGGTTCGTGTTTATCACCTTTTGATCGAATTCGGGATTTGCGTACTTGAGGCATTACCATGAGCTCTTTGACGCGATCCATTTAACGACCTAAAGTGAACTGTTAAAGTGATGGAGCTATGGTGTATAGCTACGTCCCTTTTTCTCGATCACGCGCCTTACATTCTAACACGCCATAGTAAGACCCCTGAGTGGACTTTGCTTTGTAAACACTTATGCTAATATGGGCATTATTATCATGAAAAAGTTTTATATTCATCATCATATCAGCCGAAAGACGTCCACTGTTGGACATAGGCCTCCCCCAAGCGTCGTCACAACGACCGGTCCTGTGCATCACGCATCCATCGGATTCCCGCGACCCTGACCAGGTCATCGGTCCACCTTGTATATATATTATATTCATGTGAAACATTAATTCTGTAAATCTCGTCTTTAGAGACACTATAGGTAGAATAATTACCTTAATTATTTTTGGCAGATACTTTGGAGTTTAATCCTGAAGGACTTATTTTAACCCAATCCTTTGATATGGGCAAAATTTTATTTGTCATGTTCTTTGCTGATGTATTGTCTCTGTCGTGAATAAATGTATTTTTAATCTACTTTATTGTCCAAGTATCAGCCAAAAATCTGCGAAATATCAATCAAAAACCGGGCAAGAGCGTGTCGGGCCACGCTCAGTGTAGGGTTCCGTAGTTTCCCGTCCGTCACAATAAGTGTACCCACTTATGAGTTTAAAAAAATGCTTGCATATACGATTATACTACAAACTTAGTCCAGAAATTATTTTGTAGAACCCTTTTTTCAGATTTTTTTCATATTTTCTAAACTTATGGTTCAAAAAAAGTTAGAGGGGGACACGCATTGTTTTTTACTTTTGGAGCGATTATTTCCGAAATTATTGACATTATCAAAAAATGATTTTAGTAAACCCCTATTCATTTTTAAATACCTATCCAACGATATATCACACGTTAGGGTTGAAATTAAAAAAAAATCAGTTCCTACTATATGTAAATATAGGGGGGCTACCCTAATAAAACATTTTTTTCCAATTTTTATTTTACCACTTTGTCGGCGTCATTGATATACATATTCGTACCAAATTTCAGCTTTCTAGTACTAACGGTCACAGAGATTAAGCGAGGACAGACAGACAGACAGACGGACAGACAGACATGGCGAAACTATAAGAGTTCCTAGTTGACTACGGAACCCTAAAAATGGAGGTAGATGCACATTCCAATTCATCCGATTCCATAAATTACGTCACACGAATTTCATGATTTTTTGCCCCTTCCCCGTCCTTGTCACAGCTGGTCATAGATAATAATAGATTTTGAAATGTGACGTCACAAAATTTAGGACCACCCGCACCCTCTTGCCACACAATGTCAACTTCGTCGACCCCCTCCCTCCCCCTTAATGTGTGACGTAATTTATGGATGGCCCCTTCAGCTAACAACTTCAACAACAACTTCAGCTAAAAGACTATTCGAAATAAACGCCTCATACTTTTTCAGGATAACAGAATTGCTAAAAGGCAAAGGCGCATTCAATAACGGCAAGTTTCAAGGTAAAGCTGGCGATTTAGGCGGTATGAACAAATGCAAGAAATTGATCGAAGAATACTTTGACAGTCTAGAGAAAAAATAAATACGAAATACCCATAATCTGTTGGTGTTTTATTTAAATAAATATTGCTTACACAACTTCTGTGATAACATAAATATTCCATGGTGTAGGGTAGGTAGTTGTACTGTTTCTGGGATTTTGGCTTTTTTGATTTAATTACGCATGCGGGTTTGCTCCGCATGTCGTAAATTTCAAAATGCAAAGAAACGCGTCCCGCGTCCGTATTCCACTCATAATAATAAATACTTGTATTAAATGAACATTTTCGAAGGTTGCCGCGTGTGGAGCAATCCTGCGGGGGTTAAGGATCTATTACACTACGCGGTATTCAGACTCGTTTTATCTATGGTTGGACGTATCGCGCAGTGTAATAGGGGTTAGACTGTCTTTCTATGAATGAAAAATAGTACGAGTCGGAATATCGCACGCAATATTCAGCGCAGTGTAATAGGTCCTTTACGCGCGTGGAGTAATCCCGCATGCGTGATCAAAAACGCACGATATTAAAAACACCCTTAGTCTCTATTTGCATGTTCACATTGGATATGCGTTCTGAACCCCGGGAAGTTTAATTTTATCGGATATAAGTACCTTCAGTTAATTCATGTATCGAAAATATTCCTGGCAAACACGGGGCATATCCATATTAACACTAATATTAAGTTCGTCGACCCCAAACGGAGTGGCATTTTGGGTCGTCGTAGTTAGTGACCTATGCAGAACACTATACCCTATTCGCGTTAAGAATAGAAATTTAAAGAAACCTTTACTGTCAGTTCAACAGAATTTAATTTCTATTTCGTGGGCATAAGGATGGCATTAAAAGCAAAAAACCGGCCAAGTGCGAGTCGGACTCGCCCATGAAGGGTTCCGTAGCAGCAAGTAACATAATATAAAAGTTCTTGTAATGTGTTGTAACTTTGATCGATGTTTTAATAATAGTGTATTTTTTTCGATTTATGACGCATTACTATACTTACTAGATTTCGTTCAAACCAATTTTCGTTGGTAGTTTTTATAGTAATATACATCATATATTTTTTTTAGTTTTATCACTCTCTTATTTTAGAAGTTAGAGGGGGGGGGACACACATTTTACCACTTTGGAAGTGTCTCTCGCGCAAACTATTCAGTTTAGAAAAAAATGATATTAGAAACCTCAGTATCATTTTTGAAGACCTATCCATAGATACCCCACACGCATGGGTTTGATGGAAAAAAAATTTTTGAGTTTCAGTTCTATGTATGGGGACCCCCAAAATTTATTGCTTTTTTTCTAATTTTGTGTGAAAATCTTAATGCGGTTCACAGAATACATCTACTTACAAAGTTTCAACAGTATAGCTCTTATAGTTTCGGAAAAAAGTGGCTGTGACATACGGACGGACAGACAGACAGACAGACAGACAGACAGACAGACAGACAGACAGACAGACAGACAGACATGACGAATCTATAAGGGTTCCGTTTTTTGCCATTTGGCTACGGAACCCTAAAAAGTGGTTACAATACGAACTATGTTGTATGAGTGTTATGAAAGGTTTTCATAAATTTCTAAAGTTATTTTGAACAGAGTATACATATCATTAAGGATGAAACTGCACTGCTGTCTGCTTGGCGCGAGTTGCCAGGCGAATAGCAAAGTAGCAACAACGTACTAAAGTGCTCCTAAACAGACGCTCTCCGTGCTTGATATCTTTGCTATTCGCAAGGCTCTAGTAAGTAGTCTGACAGTGTGTTTTCGGACTAACGCAATATGTACTGCAGAAAAAAATATAAATTTTTCAATGATCTTGGTGGGTGTAAGTTTATATTAAATCCCTGTGTAACACTAACAAAATCCGCGCGTAAAAATGTAGAACGTCGTAATGACAATGTCAGCATAATAATATTTACTTAAATTAAGGAATGAATTTAAATAACAATAACATAATGTAAACATTTCAAACTCATTTAAATTATGAAATCATATATTATGAAACTATTTGCTTTCATGTCTAGTTTAGATTTTAGTCGAAAAGGTTTCAACTATTATTGTTAGAGGTTTGTATATCATTGCACCTGTCTTGATTAACATAAAAATAATTAATAAATACATTATTGTTTCTGGTCTGAGAGTGCAGAAAGACAGGTATTCAAAAGTACTTACTCCTCTTTTGGCAACTTATTTTTTTTTTTCGTTTACACCGTAATGCTTTGATTTTGATAGAATAGGGGAATAATAAATGCACATAGTATCCTATAACAATCCATAACACAATCATGATAAATATAAAATATTCAAGTTACATAATAAATTACTCTAACACCACAAAATAACTACATACATACAGTATCGAATTTGAACGCTCGAAAGTTATTAAAAAATCTCTTGGCCTACTAGAGTGCGTCTACTGAAAGCGTAACCTGGAGTTTTTTTTTTTTAATAAAATTGGCAACATCGTTTTGCTGCCAAAATCACGTAAAAGTCTATGGTCGCAATTGTCAGTTTTTGGAAACGGATATTTATTTTTCAAGAATAATTGCTTAATTATGGGAAAAACAATAAACAGTAACGTGCGAAAACTGCTACACATTATGGTTAATAAATTCAAGCAAAAACAAGAAGAGAAAGAAGCTGTTTTCAATGAAAACCAACAATGTTTATATACGATTTCTGAATTTTTAAGTTAGTATGATGTTATAATCTTGATCCTTGTTGACAAATATTATTAGATAAGTAGTTATAATTAGGATATAATGATATTTCTATTTCTTATATTTTTAGATAATCTGACATATTGCGAATTTCATAATGGACAAAAGCATCGAACAAAGAAGGCTTTTGGTGAATCGGCTTAATCAAAAACACATGCTAGTGAGTGGTAGAATGCGTTCAAAAGCAGTTGAGATGTACCTAATGGAAAATTTGCCTCAGTTTGTCTGATAGTGCATCAAAATCGTCAACTGAAGTTAAAATTGCGAAAGTGAAGGAAATAGTGACTGAAATCCTAGTTCAAGTTTGAGAGCTGTTGAACTTTTTGTGTCCGGCAAGTCGATCCGTATCATTTGAAACAATCATTGGAGTATAAAACATGTCTCCACTTGACTAATCCCAAAAGATCGGAATTTTCTCTATGCTAAAACGAATCGATTCCAATCCAACAATCTTGAAACACATTATTATTGTTGGCGAGACGTGATGAAGTTGAAACATGATTTCAACTTCATCATTTTATTTGACTATCGCGGTGTTGTGCACTTGGTATTCTTGCTAGAAGGCCAAATGGTAAATAAAGAATATTATTTGAATATATAAAATAATTTGGGATAATAATTTATTTTATTTACCATACACCCACCAAATAATTAAGTTTACACACGTTTTTGACTAGGATTAACGATTATACAATTGGCATAAATACAAAAAATACTCTAGTATCAAAACTTTTTTCTCCTACTATTTCAATAATACCACATTCAAAATTTTTGGTTGTAACCTCCTTTTCTCAGGTCACGCTTTCATTAGACGGACTCTATCCACAGAAGCGTAGCTTCATAGACGATATTCGTCATTAGGCGCGTCTACACAGAGCGAGCAGCCTCGCGAGGCATTTGCTGCGCGAAGCAGCTCGGTTAGTGTGGACATGCCTCGGTCGATGAAAGCGCGCGCGCAGCCGCGGGCGAGCGACCGAGTGCCCGAGCCATGCTCAAAGGCGCCTCAGTCATTTGCCGCGCGTACTCTGGACGCTCGCGTATATTACGAACATAATCCTCTCTTTCTCCTCTCTTTCAGTCCATCCAAAGGATGTCTGTAAGAGATCGCCCTGTGCGATAAGGCCGCCCATTGTACACTTATTTTGAATAATGTTTGTCCTGTATCTTTTTTGTTCATGCGGTGTACAATAAAGAATATAATAAATAATAAATAATGGCTCGGGTTTGCTGCGCGCGGCAACCTCGCGATGATACCGAGGCTGGCACGCTCTTGCGGGGTTACTTTCCTCGCGCGGCAAATGCTTCGCGAGGCTGCTTGCTCTGTGTGGACGCACCTATTATTTTACTCTTGGTGTACGCCTGCGATACTGTAAAATATCATCTACGAGATATCTCGTACCTCGCATCCAATGTATTAAATAATACTTATAGCTAACATAGAGTAACATTCGCTAATTTTCCCTAAACATTATCGGAAGAGTTTCTCGTCCTCCTTACAGTCGATAGTGTTTGAAGCGTTGATGCTAGCGATCAGTTTCTCAATGCCGAGGTTGGTCCAGTCTTGAGACAGGTCATCCAAATAGTTATCAAAGTCCACAAGATCTTTTTGGACACCACGTTGAAGCAAGTGCGATACGGTTTCCAAGACGTATGGGGTTTCTGTAAAAGAAGAAATGTCAACAAACATTTTTTTAAGGGCCAAGCGCCCGATAAGTGCCATAAAACTGTGATTTTCTGAGGCCTACTCCTCTGTAACGGCTAGGTCAATTGGTTTGAAAATAATATATGTTTATTATAGATTCATAAACAATAATATCAACATTTGATTTTTTCGTGCAATTAATACTTTTGTCAAAAAAAAATATTTAGCAATTTCGCAACTTTTCCCTACTCCTTCGAAACGGCTTGGACCTTTAGAAACATTTTTACACATAAAAATTGGTGGTTAAATATTTTTCAAAGTGAACATTGCATAAGTAAATCAATCAATATCTCGCAGAGAAAATTGATTTAAAGCGCTTTCCGGGCGCTGCTGGCCGCAAATAAATGCACAGATTTGCGTAGTGCCGCCTAAGCGAGTGCGACAGTTGCGTTCACATAATTTCGGCCAGATGGTTCAAAGGACTATACGCCTTAAGAATGGGAACTACATGCTATAGGATATATCACAAGTTGATGACGACGACTGCAGTAATGTTGCCGATAAAAACGGTCCAGTGCTTCACGCATCCATTGGATTCCCGCAACCTTAATCAGGTCATTGGTCTATCTTGTAGGACGCCTTCCAACGCTGCGTCTTCCGGCACGTGATCGCCACTCCAGAACCTCTCGGCCCCAACGGCCATCTGTTCCGCGAGCAATGTGCCCTGCACTGCCAATATTTTTTAAATTTAATTTCAAGAAACTTAATAATGCATGTTACTTACGGAACATAACTTTATTGGCATCCTTGAGCTTCCATTTCCCATCATTATATTTATGTAACTTGATGGCGGGTGTGTCCAGATGCTGCATCATCCTCTTATTGTCCACCTAGGAAAAACAAACCTCTTTAATATCATACTAAGGTAGGCGCAAAATAACAGTGGAATAATGGTCATTGACCCTCCTACATTAAAATTTGTTGACATTCTTAATTTAAAAAACAGAACTATCTTGAATCGAAACGTATCGTGATCCTCTATACATGATCTAGTAATGAAAACCAGTTTTTTGTTTGATTATCGGGTATCTATGCAGAGATATTAGGAAAAAGTCAATGGGACCTTCTATAGGCATAGACAAAAATTCTGCAGGTCACTTTAGCTACATGTACCATCAAAGACACAAAAATTAACTTAGCGGTGGTCAGGCGGAACCTCTAAGTTCATTTTTGCGTGCAATGAGTAAGTTATTGTAAGGCCTCCCTCGCATAAGGCGCGCGCGTTCCTCGGGCGTGTGAGTGACGCGGACGCCGCGTGCGCGACGCGAGCACGCTGCGCGTTGCCGCAGTGTTTCGTGTGTGCAGCGAGCGCGCGGCGCCCGCCTTGGCGTTTAACGGTTTATTTACGGGCGAAGCGGTAAGAACGCGACTTGAGCGCCACGTGTAATCTCCACACACACCGCAGGGCAGCAAAACGCGACACTCACGCAGCACGCTCGAGGCGCGCGCGACACGCTCGAGGATCGCGCACGCCTAATAATTTTTCCAAACCATGTATATACCTATTACGTTATTGGTCAAAATCTATTAGTTATTATCTGTATATAATGTCGTGCTTTAGTAAGTGATGAGGCGCTCAGACGTAAGTTAGTAATGTACAAATTATGATGTATTAGCATACTCATTGTTGAAAAGCCTATTATTAAATAAATAAATAAATGACTATGTGATATTAGCAATGAAGTCTTACCACAATGAAGACAGCAGAAGGGAAGTGCTCTGCAATTTTTTCAGCAATTTTCTGGCCAGGACATTTCTCAACAGTGTTATCTTTGAAGTTCTCGCAGGCAGCGTAGTAGCCGGCTATCACACGGTTATCTGTCTGAGCTACGGTCTCTATCTGGAAAATTATAAGCATTAATTCATTAAACCCCAAGCGAACGCCGGCGTTCGCGCACCTATTGTCTTTCAATTGTGTCTGTAATTATCACAATTGAAAGGTTAATTCAGATCTAGTATTGGACATCTACAGGGTGATGTTGATGATCCTGTCATTAACTAAGCCTCTAAGGCATAAATTTCGCAATTGCCAAATAAAATAAAAATAACTATAGTTTCCACTGTAATAACTATCTTTCCAGCAAATAGTTTTCAAATCTCTTTAAGATATTGATAGGATCATGTAAGATATAATGCCGAAAAAGGCTGGCTTGCCTTTCAACCATCAACCAGACATTTTCAATATAATATCAAAACTAATTGCATTGCAATTTTTATGACATGAAGATGTATTTTAAAGTATTCTTCCCTACAACAAGTAATTTAAAAAAGTAAAGTAAAAAAACAAGTAAAGTAAAATTCTTCAACACATTTCAATTGTCAGTGACTAACCTATCAACGTCTTCCAAGTTTACAAACAAATTCTAAAAGCAAACAATGACTATACAAATATTGTATGTAGGTATAGAATGTAAAAATTTAGTTTGGTAGATCATTATTGTGAATTTGTCTGGACTCTTACCGAATTTGACATACCAGTAAAATTATTAATTGAGCACAATAATGGGTTATGTTTGCAATAATTACCTGCGTCAGCGCTATCTCCGCCATTGGCGACAAGTAATGACTGTGGTGGAACAGCGGTACTGTGTCCACGATATCCAAATCCTGATTCTTGGCTCCGTCTCGGATTTTTGTGGCATCCGCTAAAAGAACACCGTTTACAGCACAGTGTGGATATTTGGCAGCGTGTAAGATAATTTTAGCGTAAGCCGCAGTTTCCAGTGATACTTCTCCCATTGTTTTATTGGATATTTGTTAATTTGGTTATAAAACTGATGATATATTTCACTAGATAGCAACTTGCGGCTGGCTAGAACAGAACCAGAAAACAAGAACAGGAAATTGTCACTTGAGTTTGACAGCAGTCTGACATACTTTGCGTTCTGAATCGCGTCAAAAGCGATAATATCGCGAATCCGCCCAACGCGCAGCCAACGTCACAAATATTAATCAATAGAAAAGTCCTATAATCTAATTAGAATAATAGAGGTATATTAATCTAAGAGATAAGTCAATCGACTTGGGTAATTATTAGGGTAAAATGAAATCTGATGTAATCAACGCTGTTTCAATCATGGTTTACAGTACAATTCACGAATGATGGCGGCCGTGAAGTTAGCCTTTGCGAACGTTCGCACATACTACACTCTTCTCGCACACGCACGTCACCATTTGGTTCCTAAAACACGTTACTGCGCAGCCTTCTGCGTAAACTTCATGGCCACCATCATTCGTGAATTGTACTGTACTATTAGAAAAACTTTATAAAAAGTATCGAATATACGTATTTTTTAAATAATTAAATATTAAGTATACAAAATTCCCAAGTTGGTTGACTTATTAGACAATTATTTTGTGATTTTTAAAAATCTGATTTGGGATATAATCACTTTTGACGCAATTCGGAATGCAGGGATAATTGACTTCATTTTTTTGTTTTGTCAGTCATGAATTCATGATGTCAGTCACTTCCTTTTTTTTGTCAGTAATTTTGGCTTCCGTATTATTATTATATTTCTTTATGCCATCTTTAGGATCTTGGGATGTACTTACACATTCTAATGTTTAAATGTTCTAGTATTAGGCAGCATTATATCAAGTCAGCCTTCTTGTCAAACGCTGTAATAAAATTTTCAGTTCCATTTTACCGAGATTGCACCTGTTTCAATGATTCTATAATTTGTTTAGTTGTGTAGACACTTGATAATATACAAACCACAGAATGCTTTTGTTGTTGGTTTGAATTTTCTTTCAAGGGTTTCAAGCTAAAAAAAAGCAGCTGATTGGAAGAATGAACAACACTTGCTTTTGACAAAGGCCATTAATTAAAAGTTGAAGTTGACAAATTGACAAATGTCAATGTCATTAATCTGTCAGTAAGTTATTGTTGACACATATAAATTACAAAGCATAAAAACATTTCAATATTTTCGATGCTTTTTACTCAATACTCAATTGTAATCTCTTGATTATGGATAAATATGATACGTCACAAATTACAGAATTTCCTCGTTACGAACCAGAGTCCGCGCAGAGCGGTGTCTCAACGTTCTTTAATAAATTATGGAAATTTCCTATATTCTCGCCCAGTGAGGCAGCAGATAGTGTGCAAAACAGAGCAATGAGTGACGGCAAAGACGCTCGCTCTGACGATGAGAAGCAAGAGTATGAAGATGGGAAACCAGAAACAGGGTCGTATGCCGTCGAGTTAGAGGGACGCAGCTTGCCCAACGTCCTTAGAAGAATAAGCAGTCTCATTGCCTTGGGATCTAGCGTAAGTAGAAAATACATATGGAGCTTAGCAATTATTATCAGAATATCTTTGTTTGACAATTGAGTCATTTAAATTTAATTTAATTTCCGTGAATGTCAAATTGGTCATTATAAAATCTAAAAACTTAGTCCTGAGTAAACTACAAAACTGAATGTATGTTTCTGTAGGTAATTTCATGTTGGCCATGGTATGAAAAATTAACTAAAAAAATTTAAATTCAGAATTATACAAACAAGCTATAACAATCGGTACTGATATAAATCTACTGCTAGATATTTGACTACCTTATCAAGGGAATGTTTACAGAATTAGCCTTGAACAAGATAAACGAATCGATAGCCTGCTCTTTGTGCTTGCAGTGTTTTCACATTTTTGTTAATGACCTAAATTATCTCTTCAAATATAGAAAAAAAAAAAACATTTTTAAATTCTCAATCTTTCTTACTGATTTAAATGTGAAAGTATGTTTGAGTGTTAGTTGATAAACTCCAATTTTTGCTGACTGGATATGGATTTAATTTGGAACATGGGTAGACGATAGCCTGGATTTAGAAGTTCAGTTCAGTTGCCCTTTCTTTTAGTTCCAGGATCACTGTTTGTCTTTCAGAAATTCCCCATGGTCCTCGTATACATCCATTCTACTGGGCCCCTATGATGTTCCCATGTGTTTGCCTAAAAAAACATTAGAAAGAAACTATGGACCAAACATTAGACCTTTAATTTTTCCCTCAATATTTTTGTATAAATTACTGTATATAATTCCTTCTGAATATAACTGTGAGTAGTACACAAATATTTTACGTAAATTATAGATTTATTTCCAGAGTGGTACAAAGTATTCTGATACGGAACTGGCCCGCTACTGGATGCCAGACGACATATCACGAGAGTGCTATGAATGTGCATCACGATTCAGTACGCTGAGACGAAGACATCACTGTCGTGTTTGCGGACAGATTTTCTGCTCCAGATGCTGTAGCCAAAGAGTACCAGGTAAATAAATATTAAGCCAGGTTTCAGAAACACTACACACACTCAACACTCAAATACATATTATACAGAGTTACTGTAAAACACCAATCACCAACCAACACTAACACCAAACACCAACTTTGCTGGACTGTATTACTAACATTATATGCAACAACTTTTGTTCTATTATAGATTTTGTAATAACATAATTTATTTACCAAAAACATACCTTCAAGATTTCATTGTTCACAAGGGAGATAGTGTCAGACTCTTACTGACTAAAAAACCTACCCCGCTCCTTCGTGCCTTCACGCCGGGGCTGAGCTATCTTCGAAACTGGGCCCCTGCTGTTGCTGATAACTCCTTGAGGCGCGCAGGAACAGTGCGCGCCGTCTACGACTTGGGCTCGGTCCGGACAGCTACCGGACGGTCGGATAGCGAGCTACCCATTGCTCGCCGTCCGCAAGCCCGCGCCTACGGTTCTGTTATGTGCCCTCTTGTGGCTTGCATATCCAATCTATGCCCAAAAACTCCAAGAACAGAGCGGACATGTTAGAACACCATTAACGCGACGACCTCAAAGCTATTCTCCATTGGTTTAGGTAATTAACTAAATATAAACAAACAATCTTAACATGTATTTTATCGAAATAATTGTCCAAAAAAAATGTATCTAAAAATGTTTAGAATTAGGTTTTTAACTAAATCGATGTTAGGTAATAAACTAAAGGAGAATGTTTTTTTTGGTCCAAAAAATAATTAAAAAAAATAAAGTATGACCCCAAGCCTGCCACATGGTTAGTTTGAAAGATCATCTCAAATACAATATTTTTTTGTATGGAATCCAAAAAATCTGTCCTGCAGAAATCTAGATATAAGCAAATAATTATTCTTTAGAAAAAAAATATTACGGTTTTTTTTTTCAGGCATCTGCAATCTTATATTATCGCAGGTAGTTAGCACGCGAGTTTGCCAGAGTGACTTATGCTGGCCAGCGAGCCTTATCCCTTTGTTATAAGCACCTGTGTGAGCGAGAGAGAAAGTTCTAGTAGTATTACTACTAGAACTAAAATAAGCCCAGCTGTCTTGTAGGAGTTTTAAAATAACTTTAGGTGTCTTCTCAAGGCTTCTCAAGGCAAATAGGTTCTTAATATAGTGCGCTTGACCATCAACGATTGCATCACTGCTTACCATCAGGTATGATCGCAGTCGCATGACTACGATTAGTGCATACTAAATAAATATAAAAAAAATTAAATGTAACCAGGGACCGTTCTGGTTACCCATTAAAGGGGTTTTGATAGGGTTTTTCTAAGCAGTTAATAAAAAACCCTTATCATATAGGTAACCCTTTTAAAAGGTTCAAAGGATCATTTTTGTTTTTTATAGAAAGGGTTTTCGATAGGGTTTTTCTAAGCGGTTAATCTAAAACCCATACGATAAAGGTAACCTTTATTCGATAGGGTTTTTCTAAGCAGTTAATCTAAAACCCATACGATATAGGTAACCTTTATTCGATAGGGTTTTTTCTAAGCAGTTAATCTAAAACCCATACGATAAAGGTAACCTTTATTCAATAGGGTTTTCCTAAACCGGTTAACAAAAACCCATACGATATGGGTTACACTTTTGAACGGCTTAAATTAAGTCGTTCAAAAGGGTTTCTTACACAAAACGATAACAACGTAACATTTTAACTTGGAGCAATGTCATTATGATCTGTCGATGGTAGACATACGTTGCAAAATGGCATAGCACACGTTAAAAGTCAGCGGCGGGGCGGGCGCCTTTGTGGTTACGTATGTACCTACTGAGAACGAGATTTATTATCATTATTGCATGTAATATAGACACATGAGTAAATAAACCGTACAGGGGCAAAGCTTCCTAAGAACGTGTAATATTGTTACCTATTTTGGTAGGGCACAATAGGTAAAAACAAATTAAATTAAACATTTGTTAAATCGTTTTATTATTCAGAAGGTTCAAAACAGGATAAGTAACTAATAAGATTCCAATAAGAATTAATAAGAAAGTGCGAATTTATTAGTGAATGTAAATTTGTTTGTTAATTATTTTGATAAGACATGGGATTTTATTTAAAAAAAAGCAGGTCTAAAAGGGAGATGTATGCTTCGTCTACAAGTCTTCAATGTCTAGTGAAACTCGCTCCTACTGAGCATAAATTTATTGAATAACCATAATAATACGGTAACCCGATGAAAACCCTTACCTATAAGGGTTATCTCGATAAGGGTAACCCTTTCACTGGGTTTCAAGTATAGAACCCATTCAATGGGTTACCATATTGAATAGGTAACCCTTTTAATGGGTTCGAGCTTAAAACCCATTCACGGGGTTACATCATGATAAAGGTAACCCTTTTAATGGGTTCGAGCATAAAACCCATTCACGGGGTTACATCGTGATAAAGGTAACCCTTTTAATGGGTTTGAGCTTAAAACCCATTCACGGGGTTACATCATGATAAAGGTAACCCTTTTAATGGGTTCGAGCTTAAAAACCATTCACGGGGTTACATCATGATAAAGGTAACCTCATAAACGGGTTACACTTCCAAAGACTTAACTCTTAACCGGGGTTGTACGGTCCCTGAATGTAACTCGTAAACTTCAGGTTCGATTTTGTTGCGTCTTTGCCCACATAGGAACTTCAAATGAATGAGTCGATCGACAATGGGTTCATGCCTGGGGACCGCGTTTTTTTTTGGACCAGGGCCCATAGTAAAAAAAACATTCTCCTTTAAATAATATTTGTATGTCTTTTATGCGATTTATTTTAAACTAGCTGTGCCCGCGACTTCGTTCGCGTGGAGTACAGGATTTTGAATTATTTTTTTCTAAAATAAAAGTAGCCTAAGTTACTCCTTATTACATCAGCTATCTGCCAATAAAAGTCCCGTCAAAATCGGTCCAGCCATTTCAGAAATTAGCCGGAACAAACAGACAGACAAAAATTGTAAAAAATGTTATTTTGATGTATGTACCGTATATATAATTATATGCATGTAGTAAAAAGCGGTTATTTGAATACAAACACTCCAATTTTATTTATATGTATAGATAAAAAAAATTGGTTGCCTGTAAAGTCGGTATACGGGCGAAAGTTTTACGTGACAACGACTTTGAGTGGTAAAATAATTTTAATGTGAATATTCATTCGTATAGTAGGAAGAAGGATGAAATAATAGTAACAATTTAAAACATTTATTTTTTATACAAAGAATTATTTCACTTTTTATGTCTGTCTCTCTCGCTCTTAGGCGGGCTAACCATGCCCGAGTGGAAGGGACGCGTGCCTCTCACTCGCTCTCATTGTGAGCGCATAACGTGAGCGGAGCGTAACGCAGTTTCTTGAAGTGTCACCCGGCAAACCAATTTATAAGACGTTGTCACGTCAAAAGACATATCAATATTGTTTACCTTTCGTTAACTACCTAAACCGATGGAGTTATACCACCAACAGCAATAATGTATCATGTACAAGTACAGATACACTCAAACCATATAATATACACTTGTTTCAGGACACATATTCGGGTGTGCAGGAGGCCTACGCGTCTGCAATTATTGCTGCAATGTGGTACTGAGTTATCTGAAGGAGAATGACATGACAGGCGAGATTCCGCCAGACCTGAGGACTTTACAGGAAAACTTACAGGTTTGTGGTATAACCTTAAATTTTTATTATTTATTTTTTAAGGGGTTAGTTAATGTGGTCTTTTCATTACGCGATGTTTGTCTATTCTCCAGTTATTTAGTTAGTTAACTAAACGTATACAATCTTGATTTGTTTTTTTTTTATTTAAAACTAGCATTTGCACGCTTTACCAATAGAACGCTACTTTATTCCTGAGTGACATAGGCTATATTTTATGTGCGCGATCGAAGCCGCTGGCAAAAGCTAGTTATGCTATAAATATTTTCATTACTGGTAACATTTATGACACACTTTAAAACAAAAAAAAAATATTGGTTACATAACCTTTGTAGTCATCTCATTGTTTGACCAGGTGAAATTCCCTGAGAACAAGTCGGCGCAAGCGAGCAAATTGCGCGATAACTTCATGTTCGCGCGCGAGCAGGAGGAGCGCTGCGAGGCGCGCACGTCGCACAAGGAGGCTCTGCACGACGTGTTTAGACAGCTGTCCTTCACGCTGCCCACTCAACAGCACAGGTAGGAAGACAGGAACTTCTGGCGATATAAATAACCTAATTTTTTTCATTTCTTCCAATAGTGGCGTAGTCAGGCGTGGGCGCAGCGCACCCTCGCCCAGGGCCTCGCGCCCAAGGGGCTTCTTTAATTCATTAAACCCCAACCGAACGTCGGCGTTCACTCTCTCATGGTCTTTCTATTGTGTCTCTAATTACGGTATTCGAAAGGTAAAGAACGAGATTTTTTTTTAAATTGATAAATTTTCGTTTGTCCACTATTTCACCGGATAGTAGGCGACGATATGGTCGAACAATGGGTTGCGACAGTTGCTATTGTCGCGTGCGGAGACGCAAATAATAGCTTTTCGTTCAATTTTACTATTTATATTGTTATATGCCTTTAGAATGTATTTCTATATGAAAAATAGTTGTTGATATCTATCAATCTTATTCAATTCCAATTTCATTCTAAACTTTTTCATTAGCATAAACCTTAAAAGATCAATTACGTTGCCAGTTAGAACCCCAACTAATGTGTGACCTTCATAGTCGTCACACTATCTTGTTTTCGAATTTATGGAAGAAGAAGGCCTCGCTGATCCGCCTTCACCCACGTCAACGCTACGCCTCCAAATTCGTATTCATAATAAATTAAAATTTCACTTAATATGTCTTTGTCCAATAGACCTTGTGTAGCTTTCTGTTTCTGTGCCAATCGTCAAAAAACTTCTTCTATATAAGTCTGGGTGGAGCGAGAGAGGCAGACTTTTACTCGCTAAAACGCACCTGTGTCTCTTTGGATGCCCTGCGTTAGGGCCGCAGTGGATCTTTCGAACAATGAAGGTGGTACCTAATCTAATTACAGTTTAACCTTGTTTATAGAACAATAAGAAATTTAATGATATTTTAAACTAATAAATCATCTTTACTAAGAATCTGTCTTATTGCACATTTCTTCTCATTACACACTTATTCTCACTATCACAAAACTCTAACTCGGAACAGTTTGTCTTTTTTTCATCTTTTCTTTATATTTGTCGCCGGAGGATGGCGATCATCATTGAAGTTCAGTCCATGGACTCCATAGGCCACGGCTGGGTATCGACCAATAAACAAACTATTCCAGATCACACAACTGATTTATTATGATGCAAGCTTTAGGTATTCACTTCACATAAGCAGAGAAAACAGTCCCCGAGACAAGACGTCGTTGTTCGCACGGCTGCCGACAAAATGCGACAGAGGAATGATCCACGGATCACGGATCTCTGCAGTCGGATTCTGTCAGTGACAAGTGTCACTCCTCACTTTGTTCGTTCGTTGTTCTCAAGCTTCCGTACTATTTACTTCACCGAAATATTCATATGGCAGAGACAAAAAAAACTTAATATTATAACTTTTAGGTATCGCCTGGTTCGCTACAGCGGCGTTTGGCGCGGCTGCGATGTTCTGCAGTGGGTCATGGATAACACTAACAACAAGACAAGGTACAACACTTTCAAACATACTCATATACTTAAGAATATTTAAGAGAATGTAGCGACATCTATAGCGTTACATAAGAACTAAAGTACGAAATCCTGCATCGCGCAGATAACTACAGAAGACAATCAACATACAAAGCGCGCTCGAGCAACGCACAAATAGACACCGCTCACGGACACGATATCTCGGCTCAATCGAGTCCAATAACCTCTAGGTAGTTAATACGCATTGCCTACAAGTCATTGGACTCGCTCAGCTGACGTTTTCTCAAAGAAATTAATTTCGTACATGCGTAAATTAATACGAGTTTAAAAAAAAGGTACTTTATTTTTTAATTTTATCTTTACAAATCGATAGTATTCCATGTACCGGATCGACCCTCCACGGGATTAAAACGATCAAAATTTAGCAGTGTATAAGTGTCTACATTTGCGCAGCGCCTTAGGGTCAGCGCAGACAGAGAGGAATAATTCTCGCGCGGTCTCGGGCATTTTTTGACGGATGGCGTATGTCGAAGATATGCTGCCCGCGTATCTTCGAGGACGCGCAAACATTTTTTGTCAGGTTTAAGCAAATATGCACTTTATTTCAATAAGTTTAAAGTTGATTTTTGAGTGCCTTAATGAAATCCTCTGCGCTGCGCTGATCTCTGTCTGCGCTGACCCGTAGTCGCAGAGTTGCGGACATCAGCCCGGAATACAATACAAGTTTCCTTTTCCAGAGCGCAAGCAACTTTAGTGTGTCAGAACCTTCTGAGCGCAGGGTATATGGAGGCCATGACGGAATTGCCCCAGTTTGCCGACTATGCGCTCTATAAGCCCATCGTTTTACCGCCACGGGCCACTGATGAAGATGAATCTCGTAAGTAAAACTTAAGGGCCAAGCGCCCGAAAAGTGCCATAAAACAGTGACTTTCTGAGGCCTACTCCTCCGTAACGTCTACGTCAATTGGTTTGAAAAAAATATATGTTTATTATAGATTCATGAAAAATAATATCAACATTTGATATTTTCGTGCGATTAATACTTTTGTCTAAAAAAATTATTTTACGAATCTCGCTACTTTTCCCTACTCCTTCAAAACGGCTTGGATCTTTAGAAATATTTTTACACAGAAAAATTGGTGGTTAAATATTCTTCAAAGTGAACATTTTTTACGTAAATCAATCAATATTTACTAAATAAAAAGAGCAATATTGAGTTCGAATATATATAAAAGTCTGTGCGGGCGCAGGCGGCCAGTCATGCGTTAGCATTCAGACGGGGAGGCTGTGTCGCTCGGCGCTCCGTTCCCGCCATGGAACGACAGCGCGCTACGTATGTGTTGGCGCGAATGTTTACGAAGATTTTGTATTAGTGTGAGTTTATAGGCTAGCGCGCTTGCAGAGGACCCAATATGACACGACTTATAGATTTCGGGTGGCAAATAGTCGCTCCGTGCCGTATAACATACCGCGTCAGAAAAACATATTACACAAAAGTCGTAACCGTTTTTAATTAAAATAAAACTGTTCACTGAAATAAAAAAAAGTCATTTAAATATTATTTTTATAAACTGTACTATGAATTATTAGTATTATGAATTTCAACCGCTCACGTGGATATTTTACCCCGGCCCTATAGGTAAAAATAGGTGAAAGTTACTGAAGCAAATAATATTGAAATTAAAGATAAGATTTTTTTTACCGACTTCTAAAAAAACCGGCCAAGTGCGAGTCAGACTCGCCCATGAAGGGTTCCGTAGCAGCAAGTAACGTAATATAAAAGTTCTTGTAGTTCGTTGTAACTTTGATCGATGTTTTAATAATAGTGTATTTTTTTATCTTTATGACGTATTAAAAAAAAAACTAGTAACTACATTTCGTTCAAACCAATTTTCGGTGGTGGTGTTCCCCCGTCCTCTAAGTTCTAAAATAAGAGAATGACAAAACTAAAAAAATATATGATGTACATTACCATGCGGCCATGCAAGCCACCAACGATAATTGGTTTGAACGAGATCTAGTAAGTAGTTTTTTAGTACGTCATAAATCTAAAAAAATACACTATTATTAAAACATCGATCAAAGTTACAACGAACTACAAGAACTTTTATATTACGTTACTTGCTACTACGGTACCCTTCATGGGCGAGTCCAACTCGTACTTGGCGGGTTTTTTTTGTTTGTTTCGTTAACTTAGACGTTTGGTTTTTTTACAGCATCATGCAACCGCAGACTTGAGTATATGGCTTTAATTTCAACTCTATAATTCTATGCTTTCCCGAAATAAAGGGAAACAGATAAACAGACAGCAACACAATGATCCTATAATATAAAAGTACCGTTTTTTACTTTTGAGGTACGGAACCCTGCCTACTGGGGCCAGGGTTATCCGAAAGGGAGCTCGAGGCCCGGTATGAAGGCTAGAAGGAACGGGGTAGGTCTTTTAGTCAGTAAGAGTCTGACACTATCTCCCGCTCCACCCAAGAGCGGGGGTTGTCATTGGATGATTTTTTCCCACCACAAAAAAAGGTATGGAACCCTTAACATTACAGCAAATCTTTTGGGATTGCTGTAATCGCATGTCTGTTTATTGTTTCACCATTTCATAATGTTACGTACGTGGGTAATCAAATGCCGATTTACTGACGAGAGAACTTTATTTACCACAAACAATAACAAATTAGTCCAGTCAACAATAATCCGAATCGCAATTAACACTAGAGTACCGTTACACTATCGCTTTAGTCGTTGATAAAAATCACTTCGAGTACTAGGGTAGTTCGCTCTTGATCGCAGTCGAAATCACAACTGACTCGCTTCCGGCCGGGGGCCCGTATTTATATGCGGAGCCAAGAAAATTCTAGATACCGACGTCCCCGGATCTATCCAGAATTCCAGAACAATTGAATCGCTTCTCGAAGTCATAAATCATTTTTATTTCTCGTAATAATAAGAGTCACGTTCATGCGAATTTCGACTCTATTGTTAACGTCGGAGAGTACAATTTCCCTTATCGGTTAGATGATATCTATTACTACATGTACCTTGGTAGGTAGGTACCTTGTGGATGTTTCGAGATTTTTCTAAGTCTAGCTAAGTACAACTACTCTAGACCTTTCGAACAGCAATGCGTTTTAATTATTACGTGCCACTCGTTATTTTCTCGGAGATATGGCGTGTTCACGTTTAGTGGCGTAACAGTGCCCCCCTCTTAGTCATGCTCGTCCCGAGCATTATTAGATCCGTGATACGGCGCCAATCTATCCACATGAACAACCTTGGGCTTCCCTCTTAGCCCTTTCTTGATGCGGTAGGTCACGTCATTAATCCTTTTTAACACGGTGTAAGGTCCCTCCCATCGAGCTTGGAGTTTCGGCGACTTCCCTTTTCGTCGAAGCGGGTTGTGGAGCCAGACCAGTGTACCCTCCTCAAATCCCTTGGCGTTGGCATTACGGTCGTATCTAGTTTTCATTTTTACGCTGGTGTTCATGCTATTCTCACGAACTCGTTTATGCACTTCGTCCAATTGATCTTGAAGGTCACTTACGTAATCTGTAACTGGCTTAGTCTTGTCAGGTGGCACGCCAGTTATGGCATCGACCGGGAGTCTCATCTCTCTGCCGAAATTCACTCTTGCCGGGGTATGTCCCGTGCTATCATGCACTGCCGATCGGTAAGACATCAGAAATAGTGGAATATACCGGTCCCAGTCCTTCTGATGGTCGTCGACAACCTTAGCCAGGTGATTCTCCAGGGTTTGGTTAAACCTTTCCACCATTCCGTCCGACTGAGGGTGCGCAGGTGTTGTGCGTGTCTTATAAATTCCCAGAAGAGTACACATTTCCTGGAACAGCGCAGATTCGAAGTTACGGCCTTGATCGGAATGGATTTCCAAAGGTGCGCCATACCGACATACTACTTCTTCGACCACCTTCTTCGCCACTGTCGTCGCTTCCTGATTAGGTATGGCGAAGACTTCGGGCCACTTTGTGAAATAGTCCTGGATCACCACTATGTACTTGTTTCCGTCATTTGTAACTGGAAAAGGTCCAGCGACGTCGATAGCGATGCGTTCCCATGGGGCTCCCACATTGTACAGCTGAAGCCTGCCCCTGCTCCTAGTCTGTGGTCCTTTCACAGATGCGCACGCTGTACATTTCCGACACCATTGCTCTATGTCATCTCTACAATTGAGCCAGTAATACCGCTGTCTCACTTTCAGTAGAGTTTTCTTGATGCCCAGGTGTCCTCCAGAAGCACCATCGTGTATTTCCTGTATCAGGGGGACTACTTCACATCGTGGTACTATCACTTGTGTGGTCACCTCCTTGCCATCGTTCGATTCCCATTTCCTACAAAGCACATCATTTTCTAGGACTAAACTGTCCCACTGTGCCCAGTAGCTCTTAGTTACGGGACTGTGTGACGATACTTCACTCCACTGGGGCCTAGTTCCGCTGCGCTTCCAGTCCAGTATAGGTCGGATATCGTCATCTTCTTCCTGGGACTTCTTGAAGTTGCCTTCAGCCCTAATTAAATTAACGTGTTCTCGGGCTTCATTCTGCTGGCAGTGTCTGCAGTCCTCATTACATGGACGTCGCGACAGGGCGTCAGCATTGTTATGCCCCTTTCCACTGCGATGTTCCGTCACAAAGTTGAACTCCTGCAGCTGCTCGAGCCATCTTGCAACTTGGCCCTCGGGGTTTTTAAATTGTAGAAGCCATTTCAATGCAGCGTGATCCGTCCTCAAAGTAAATTGTCTTCCTATGAGGTACTTGTGGAAATGCTGCAAGGTTTTTACCACAGCCAGCAGTTCTCGTCGAGTCACGCAGTAGTTCCTTTCTGGCTTTGAAAGTGCCTTACTGAAGTGAGCGATAACGACCTGTCTGTCGCCCTGCACTTGTGACAACACTCCACCAATTCCCGTGTTGCTGGCATCGGTATCAACGACAAATCTTCCGTCTCTGCTCGGATACCCCAGTATAGGCGCTTCACATAGCCGTTGCTTTAGCTCGTCGAATGCTGACTCACAGTCCTTGTCCCAGATAAAATCTCGTTTATCTTCTGTCAGCTGATGTAAAGGTTTTGCAATGTCCGAAAAATTCTTGACAAACCGCCTGTAGTATGTGCACAACCCTAGAAATGCACGTACTTCCGTTTTGTTCTTTGGAACCGGCCACTGTTGGACTGCCTTTATCTTCTCAGGGTCGGTTCTCACCCCGTCAGCGGAAATAACATGTCCTAGGTAGCTGACCTCCTTCTTGAACAGGGCACACTTCTTTGGGCTTAGTTTTAAGTTAGCCCCTCGTATCCTGGTGAACACTTTCTCCATATTCCTCAGGTTTTCCTTAAATGTGCGACCCATTATAATGACGTCATCCAAATATACCAGACAGACGTCACCAAGAAGGCCCACCATGACTCTCTCCATGAGGCGTTCAAACGTCGCTGGGGCGTTGCATAACCCAAAAGGCATGACGTTAAATTGCCACAGGCCGCTGCCAATACCCGTACTGAACGCTGTCTTTTCTTTATCTTTCTCGCTGATTTCCACTTGCCAGTAGCCACTTTTCAAATCAATGGTCGAGAACCACTTCATGCCACTGAGCATATCCAGCGTATCGTCTATCCTTGGTAAGGGATAACTGTCCTTCTTCGTCACATTATTCAGCATTCTGTAGTCCACACAGAATCTGGTGCTGCCGTCCTTCTTCTTCACCAGAACGACTGGAGAAGACCATGGACTCGTAGAAGGCTCAATTATTCCATTATCAGCCATGTCCTTTACCATTTCTGCTACCTCATTTTCCTTAGCCCAGGGTATGCGACGCGGTCTCTGTTTAATTGGTCTAGCATCACCTGTATCTATCTCATGCTTGACGAGACCTGTTCTCCCGCAGTCTTTTCCCGTTGCAAAGATATCTCGAAAACGTAGCAGAAATTCCTTGGCTTGCTGTAGTTCCGAAGTCGACAAGTTGCTCTTAGAATTTTCCAGAAGTTGCTGGATGTGATCAGTTTCGACTTTGGTCATGTCTTGCTTTGCTGGAGATTTATTGATTTGACGGAGATATTGAACTTCTTCACATCTCCCAACAACACTGTTTTTCTTCAGTTGGACCTCTTCTTTCCCAAGGTTCACAATCCTTACTTTGGATCTCCCTTTCGTCATAACTAAAGTCCTCGCAGTGATGATCTCTGGGTGCCGGCCAGTATCCTCAACCATTACACATCTTTGTTGCCTGATTTTCTTGGGAAATTTCACTTCAACTAAGGTTTCTGTTCTCGGAGCCAGTGTAGTTTCCTTTAAACAGTAGAGATTGCATGACTTAATTCCTCGCAGGAAGACTTCTTGATCTGGGAATTTCAATACTCCCCTATCGAAATCTAAAACACATCTGTAATTACGCAAGAAATCCAGACCCAGTATGCAATCATCGGTAATATTCGCAATTAACACAGGATGGGTGTACACTTGATCACCGATTTTAAACTGGATTTCTGTATCACCGAGGACGGAGACTGACTGGCCGGTTGCTGTCTGAAGTCGGCAGGATGGAGACTCTTTTTGCCATGAGATGGTTCGTTTCAGCAACTCCGGTCTTACAATGGTTCGCGACGCCCCGGTGTCAATGGTAAAATTGCAGGCACGATGATTCAGTGTTCCTTCGATGATCAAACTATTTCCGTTGTGAACTTGATTGATGGTGATGGTTGGGGCTGTGGCCCTGGCGACATTAAGTTTTATCGGCTCTTCGTCGACTTGAGTTCCGGAGTCCACACTTTCCCTCTTTTTCTGAGGACAATCGGTGCGAATGTGCCCTTTTTCTCTGCAGCCGTAACACGTCGGAATATAGCGGGACTTTGCCGAAGAAGCAGCTACCGCTTCTCGTTGACGTGGTTGCACTGACGGCGAGGCCACCACTTCCCGAACTCTGTGCGTGCGTGAATCTTGTCGTACGGCTTCCACTTCCAAAGCGTGAGCCATCGCACTCTTTAGAGTTTGGTGGTGTCCAAGTCGCACCGTAGCCCTGACTTCAGTATCCCGTAGACCGTCGATGAATGCTTGCACCAGATTCACTTCCACCAACTCTGGTGCCATCGACATGTATGCACGCCGGACCAGCCGTTCAACCTCGACTCCCCACTGCTGGAGGCTCTCGTTCGACCTCTGCGTTCTCTCGCGTAACTGCGCGCGGAAAACGTGCTCGAGGTGTTTGTCTCCATAACGAGTGTCCAGTCCCTCCATGAGACGCTCCAATGTCCTGCCGTCCGCAGGGAGGTTCTCTAGGACTAGCAGGGCGTCCCCTCGTAGAGCCAAAGTTAATGCCGCAAAAGACTGCTTATCATCCCAGCGGTTTGTTTCGACCAATGTCTCGAATTGGTACTTAAATGCCGTCCAGGAAGACGTGCCATCAAAACGCGGCACATCAAATTTTGCGGCAGATGCACAGGGGGTGTGCGATGATGAGCCGACAGCAACGGGTTCGCGTGCTTCGAGTTTGATAATTTTTTTGTTGATGTCCAGCAGGCTTGTTTCGAGGCTATCAGCTCGGGCAGAAACCTCCTTGATCTCTACGGTGAGATTCTTTACCTTCTCGCCCAACGTAACGAGACCGTGATCGATCTTATCGAGGATTAGGTTCTGCTTAGCCTCCTGTTCGCGGCGAGCAGCTTCTTGATTAGCCGCGATGAGGTCCTGGAGCTTGCGCTGGTTGGCCTCCTGATCGCGGCGAGCTTCTTCCTGGTTCGCTGCGATTAGGTCCTGAAGCTTACGCTGGTTGGCCTCTTGTTCGCGGCGAGCTTCTTCCTGGTTCGCTGCGATTAGGTCCTGAAGCTTACGCTAGTTGACCTCTTGTTCGCGGCGAGCGGCTTCCTGGTCGCGGCGAGCAGCTTCCATACTAGCTTGCATGGCGGCCAACACCGCAGCGAGGTTCAATTCCGAGGATGGTCCTGTTGGCGCCTCAGCAGCTTCTGTTGCTACCATGCCAGCCTGATCTTCCTCCTCCATACGATGACGCGCAGCATCCATCTCCATTTGCCTTCTTGTTCGTGGTCGCTGTTCGTTGTCTCTCGGTGTTAGTGGCTGTACGAGCAAACCCGTACATATCAATTGTATTAAGTTTATGCTGACATCGACGCGCAGCGAATGAATAAAAATACACATTTTAAGTAAGCTTTTCAGTAGTTGCTTAGCATCGATGAAAGACTCATTCGCCGCGGGTCGATCATCTATCATTTTCGGGCAATACACAAATTTAACTTAAAATCAGTTTATTATTTAAATGTACCTTAACCCCGTACATTTTTGGTCCTTCGAGCCGGATATCGCGTGTGTACATTACAGTGTAGCAATCAAGTTCTGTAAAGTGTTTCACTAGTGATATCAAACAAACTAGCAGTGAAGGTGTTTGTACTGCCAGCAATAGTGCAGTACATAGCAGCAGCAATCAGCAGGGATCAACAAGGATCCGCATTGCGTGAGCAACAAGGCTCCCGCTTGGACAATCAAGTAAGATCGTTCCATTTATTATCAATTCTATCATCATCATGTCGTCGTTAGAGGACATTCTCGCCCAACAACAGCAGCTACTCAATCAAATAGAGCAAGTTTATACAAATTTCAAAAAGGATGGCTCCGATCGCAAAACCGCGGACTACATACGCCGAAGGTTGGAAAATTTGGAGGCATGCTGGCAAGAGTATCAATCCAATCATAGGAAATTGTGTGGTATAGAATATGCTAGATCGCATACTTACTTCACTTCGCAGCAATTTGACACGGTGAAGGAAAGATATGAAAATATCAGAGCAGTTATTCAGAATCATCCGCCAACAGAGGAAAGACCATCAACGCCGCTTCTAAAGCCTGCTACTCCTCTAGCTACCTCCAGTACCTTACAGCAACTTTCAGGTCAATCTTTGAAGTCTCAGGGATCAAACAGCAAGACCGATGAGATGATGAGGAAACAAATGAGTAACTTCAAGGCCTTTGAACATACCGTTTCAAGTATCGACATGGATACTGTAGCGGAAAAATGGGAATTCGATCATTTACTAGGATTGGTTAGGTCTCGCTGGGAGAAGATTGACACTCAGCATTGGGAATTAGACAGTGAGCTGGGAGACCGAAATCAAGAGTATCATCGTATGTACCTCAAACACGAAAGCACATACAACGCTGCTATCAAAGCAATCAATAAAAAGATGTCGTCCGTTTCACATAGAGAGCATACCACGCCAAAAATAGAAATACCTACATTTGGCGGTAACTACCATCAGTGGACATCTTTTAAGGATCTCTTCACAGAAGCAGTTCATAGTAACCCATCGTTGTCTGGGGCTCAGAAGATGCAGTTTCTCAAATCAAAGGTAAAAGGTGAAGCAGAGCGCCTCATACAGCATCTCCCGATCAGCTCAGATAACTACATCATTAGTTGGGACATCTTGAGCCATCGTTATGACAACAAAAGGATGATATTCACATCGCATATTAACATTTTATTGAATATACCCATTTCACAGCAAGCGTCAATCAATCATATCAAGCGAATCCATGATACTGCACTTGAGACGATGAATGCAATACAGAACCTCGGCGTAGACGTGACGTCATGGGGTCCGTTGATCGTGCACCTCCTGTGCCAGAAATTGGATTCAGACACATTCAGCGAATATAACGCAGCTATCAAGCAACCTCGAGAATTACTCGAGTTGAATGAATTTCTAGCCTTTCTAGAGGGGAAGTTCACGAGCATGGAAGCAAGTAGAAGAAAACAGGAGATAAATAATCAAAAACCCTTTTCTTCAAGCAACAATAAACCATCAGAATCAAAACATTATCATTTCAAGCAGTCATATTCAAGCAACAAGGCTATTTCGCAATCACCTAGTTACAGGAAATTGCAAAACATTCGACCAAATTGTCCAGTGTGCAATGACGCACATGCCATATTTTATTGCAAACAATTTGCTGACTTTTCCCCGATGAAGAAAAAACAATGTGTTGCTAACTTGAATTTTTGCCAAAACTGCTTATATGATCATAAAGGAAAAGAATGCTTATCGAAGAAACGTTGCCATGAATGCAACGGATTTCACAACACATTGCTTCATGAATCAAATTCTAAGGAATTGTCAAAACAAGGAGGAAATTCGACGCCTTCTACACAGCAAAACAACAACCGTTTTAATCAGGAACGTGTCAATCAAGGAAACACGCACGTGACACAACAAAATAATATGATGCAAGAAACTTTACTATCAACTGCACTTTTAAAGGTTCAGAAGGTAGATGGAACATATCTGATCCTTCGGGCTCTTATTGATCAGGGCTCACAAATGTCTCTCATCACAGAGAACGCTGCTCAGCAATTAGGATTGAAGCGATCCAGGTGTGACGGCATTATCACAGGCATAGGACAAACAGAAAACAGTTGCAGAGGAATGATGAACCTGAACTGTATGTCAAACTCAAGAATCAAGCAATATCAATTTAATATCGACGTTTACATCATGAATAACCTAACAAAATATTTACCATCATACTCATTCCCAAAAATAGTATGCACCTTTCTGAATAATTTAGAATTAGCAGATCCTGAGTATAACATCAGCCGACCCATAGACATTTTATTGGGTGCGGACGTATATTCGAATATTATTTTAACCGGCATGTGCAGATTAAGCGAATCACTTCCGCTTGTTCAAGAAACTCAACTAGGTTGGATATTATGTGGAAATATCAAAACTAAACTAATGTGCAACGTTGTGCAATTTGATTTAGATAGAGTTCAACAATTCTGGGAGATCGAAGATGTTACAGAAGAAAAATCACTATCATCAGAAGATCAAGAGTGCATTCAATACTACAAAGCAACAACAAAACGGTTGGATGACGGAAAATACCAAGTGAGACTCCCACTTAAACCACAATTTGAGGAGAAATTGGGGCACTCTAAAAATAAGGCTGTGGCTCAATTCATTCATCTAGAGAAGAAATTGCATAAAAATAATTCTTTATTCAACGCATATAAGTCATTTATTACCGAATACATGGACTTAGGGCACATGAGACCTTCACCTTGGAATCAGACACCGGAATGTTTCCTTCCGCATCACTGCGTATTGCGCGAAGATAGTGCAACGACCGCATTGAGAGTTGTTTACAATGCTTCAGCAAAGACATCTACAAATACAAGTTTAAATGATTTGATGTTCACGGGACCAAATTTACAGCATGACCTTCAATCCCTTATCATTAAATGGAGACAATATCAGTACGCATTCACGGCTGATATAGAAAAAATGTTTAGGCAGATTTGGGTACACCCAGAAGATCAACCTTTACAAAAAATTGTGTGGAGAGATAATCCGTCGCAAAAAATACAAGAATATCAATTAACAACGGTGACATACGGCACAAAGGCCGCTCCGTTTCTGGCAATGATGACTTTGAGACAGTTAGCGATTGATGAACGGGATAAGTTCCCAGAAGCCGCCAAGGTCATCGAAGAATCGTTCTACATGGATGATCTGGTTCATGGGGCTTCTTGCCTATCAGCAGCACAACAGTTGCAGCAAGATTTGAAAAATGTACTGAAATTAGGGGGCTTCAATTTAAGAAAGTGGACAGCTAACGACAGTCGTCTGCTAAAACTAGAAGATCAAGATTATTGTAAACAAGAAAGCAAAAGCTTTAATCAAGCAGGATTGAGCAAGACATTAGGACTTCGTTGGAACCCTACAGATGATAACTTCACGTTTGTATCAAAAATTGAACCATCAAACACTAATATCACTAAAAGAACCATATTATCAGACATGTCTAAAGTATTCGACCCATTAGGATGGATCGTGCCAGTCACAACCAAATTGAAGATTTTATTCCAAGAGACATGGTTATGCAATCTTCAATGGGATGAACAAGTACCAGATAAAATCAGCAAGGAATGGATAAAAATCAAGGACGAATTAGACAGCATCAATCAATACAAAATACCAAGATGGTACGGTACAGAAGCAGCGAGTAGTGTAGAGTTACACGGCTTTTGTGACGCATCAACAAAAGCCTATGCATGTGTAATTTACTGCAGAATAAGAAATAGCAATCATCCAATAATACTAGTAGCAGCTAAATCAAAATTAGTTCCTACGAAAAATCAAATATCACTGCCTCGACTGGAACTATGTGGAGCTCTGTTGCTGGCCAAACTCATGACCAAAGTCAAGCAGTGTCTAGAAGGTCATGACTTACATATATTTGGTTGGAGTGATTCAACAGCCGTATTGGGATGGCTTCAAGGAAACCAAAGCCGTTGGAAAACTTTCGTAGTAAATAGAACAATACAAATAATAGATATCATTAACCCACAATCTTGGCGATATGTGAAATCAAGCGAAAATCCTGCTGACTGTGGAAGCAGAGGACTTACAGTAGCTCAATTAAATGATCATCGTTTGTGGTGGCAAGGACCAACATGGTTACACTCATTTGAAGCAACGAAGGAAAATCAATCAATTTATACCACAAACGAGGAATTAAAGAAGCAAGAAGACGTTCATATAGCTACAAAGCATGAAACAAGCATCATTACAGACCTGTTGAATAAATATCAATCAATCAGCAAAATTACACGTATTCTAGCTTTAGTAATGAAGATTACGACGTATAAAAGGACAGCAAAAAAGCGTTATCTATCATTATCAGAAATCAGTCAAGCAAAGCAAAAAATTATCAAGCATGTACAGCAAGAAGAGTTCGCAGATGAAATAAGAGAATTAAAGCAAGATGGAAAGTTGAATTCAAAAAGGAAATTGTTAAAATTAAACCCTTTCTTGGATGAAAATGATATCCTAAGAGTAGGAGGGAGACTAAAAAAGGCACATATCAGCCATGACATGCAGCATCCTATTATTCTGTCACACAGAGGACGTCTTACAGAATTAATCATTGAAGACGCACATCAAACCATGCTACATGCTGGAGCCCGGCTGACATTGGGTTTCATCAGGCAAAAATATTGGATTCTAGGAGGAAACGTCGCTACGAAGAGGCAGCTTCGTCGGTGCGTAACATGTAAAAAACAAAATCCACACTGCCAACAGCAAATTATGGGGCAATTGCCGGAGGCCAGAAGTAATCCATCCCGTCCCTTTACACACACAGGCGTAGATTTTACCGGTCATATTTACGTTAAAGCAAGCAAAGGACGAGGTATCAAGAGCACAAAAGGATATGTGGCTGTCTTTGTGTGCATGGTCACGAAGGCAGTACACTTGGAACTAGTTGGCGATTTAAGCACAACTTCATTCATCGCAGCATTAAGAAGAATGGCGGCTCGTAGAGGGACGCCTAGTCACATTTATAGCGATAATGGCCGCAATTTTGTCGGTGCCAACAAGGTACTACAACAGGATTATCAAGCACTAATGAACATCATGCAAGACAAAGATTTACAAGCAGAAATATTAGATATGGAAATAGAGTGGAGCTTCAATGCGCCCTCATGGCCATCCGCGGGAGGCTTATGGGAGGCGGCAGTAAAAAGCTTCAAATATCATTTCAAGAGGATTATTGGTGACCAAATCCTTACGTTTGAGGAACTAACCACAGTGCTCACACAGATTGAAGCATGTCTCAACACGAGGCCATTGTGTCCAATATCAGAAGATCCAGACGATGTGGATTTTTTGACGCCTGCTCACTTCCTAACAGGAGGATCAAAGGTTTCCATACATGAGACTGAAACGGATTTAAGAACTCGATGGCAATTGACACAAAAAATTGTAAAGGATCTATGGAAAAGATGGAGGAATGAGTACCTAGTACAAATTACGGAAAGAAGTAAGTGGCGACAAGCTACGAGCAATCTCAATGTTGATGATATTGTCATGATTCATGATGACAACCTTCCGCCGGGAAAATGGCTAATGGGCAGAGTCATCGAACTGCATCCCGGTTCCGACGGTAATGTTCGCGTAGTTACAGTAAAAACCAAAAACGGAACGTTGAAACGTCCTGTCACAAAATTATCAATACTCCCAATTAACAATGAACCTTCGCAAATCAAGCAAGCAAATACTAAAGGAACGGAGGATTCAACAAATAAGCAGTCTGGAACACGGAAAAGGGGCACTCGCTATAATATAGCGTCAGTGTTTGCAGCAATTATGTTATTCTTTAGTATCATTACAACTTCCCAATGTGCTCTTAACATCACAAAATTCAGAAATAATCAACATATTTACTTCGACAAACTATCAAACATGCAGATCATACGCGACGACTGGAAACTAATCATATATTACGATTTAGATCCTTATTGGGAAGGAATGACCGCACTTAACAAAAGTATTATGTCCTTGGAACAAACATGCAGCACAATTCAAGATCAAACACATTGTGACATAATATTATTGCAATTACGTCATGGGTACAATGAACTCGACTACAATAATCATATGTTACTCAGTCAGCATTTTGTAAAACAAGCGAACAGGTGGCGACGAGGCCTTATCGACGGTGTCGGTTACATAGCAAACAGTCTCTTCGGCGTATTGGACGCTCGATTCGCGGAACGATACGAGAAAGATATCATTCTTCTACGCAAAAATCAAAAGCATATTGCATCATTTTGGCAAAATCAAACTTCGGTCATAGAAGCAGAATTCAGTCTATTAAAGCGGACGGAGGCTACAATGCACAAACAACATAAAATGATTCATCAGCAGTTTGCAAACATCGAAAATACATTAGAAGTGTTGAAGGCCGAAACTCAAAACATTTCGAGAGCAAATGAAGCTTCTATGGGAGGCTTGGTCGCGAGCAATCTATTACGCGACCTGAAAGAGTTACAAAACAATTTAGTGGATACAATAACAGACATCTATCATGGTCGATTTAATCCACATTTAATAACAACCGAACAATTACAGGATCAGCTAAGTATTATAGCTAGTCACTTGTCTAATGACGTCACGTTACCCGTAGAAAACATTCATACAGATCTTGCACAATTATTTAAACTTCTACGAGTCAAAGCAAGAATGCTTAAGAATTATTCAATATTTGAAGTACAAATACCCTTGATTAGCAGAGACACCTATGAAATATTCAAGCTTATACCAATTCCTATAGAGAAACCGAGCAACACTATGTTATCAATTAAACCAGTATCAGATTTCATAGCTGTGAACCTGAAAGAGGATGCATACATTATCATAACGGAGAATATCATAGATTCATGTCTAGTGACAAACGTACATTTGTGTTACATTCACTCTCCTATTTACAAATTAAGCACAGATAAAGACTTTTGTCAATCAAAGACATCAGCATGCGAAGTCAACGTCGACTCCTGTAAGAATCTATGGATGGAAAGCCATTCTATCAACAGTTATATTTATTTCTGCTGCGGTCAATGTAACCTACGAACAGTATGTGGAGATCAAGTTACCGCGCATCAGCTGACTCACTCCGGACTCATAACTATAGACTATGGCTGCATAATCAAATCAGACACTTTTGAAGTTATTGCGCATCAACAAAGAACGAGCGATGTTAGTATTAGAGCTAACCTATACTCACCAGTCATTGCATCCATAAACCACGTTATAAACGTGTCTATTCCTCAAGATGTTCTGAACGACTCCAGCATAGAGAGCGATCGAGAGCTTAAAGCGATTGAGCAGAAAATCAAGATCATGAAAGAGAATGGATTGTTACTCGACAGTCTGTCAACTCATGATATTCATCATTACACTGCGATCTACTGTATGATCGGCGCGGTAGCAGCATGTCTCGGAGTGTTCGCGTGGAGGCGCGCGCGCTGTCGCAGCGCCCCCGCGCCTGTGCCGGAGATGTCCGCAGCAGCGGGCGCGCCCGGCAGCCGCGGTGGTGCATGCCCGGCCACGCAACGGGCGTGTGTCGGAGATAGTGTAGTATATCAGTGCGACAGTGAAAGGGCGAAGGTGGTAACAAGTGCGCGAGTGTTAGATAAAGCCACCTCCCCTATCTTAAGCTCATATACAAGCATATCAAATTTGTGAACAGTGTGTGAACGATAGAGACACTAGAAAATTAATATCAAATCATTGATTATAATTAATTGTTTCTTCTCATTTACTAAATTGTCTAAACCTCTTTTCCTCGGGGAGCATGTACGAGCAAACCCGTACATATCAATTGTATTAAGTTTATGCTGACATCGACGCGCAGCGAATGAATAAAAATACACATTTTAAGTAAGCTTTTCAGTAGTTGCTTAGCATCGATGAAAGACTCATTCGCCGCGGGTCGATCATCTATCATTTTCGGGCAATACACAAATTTAACTTAAAATCAGTTTATTATTTAAATGTACCTTAACCCCGTACAGTGGCATTTCACTTCTGACACCAGTTGTTACGTACGTGGGTAATCAAATGCCGATTTACTGACGAGAGAACTTTATTTACCACAAACAATAACAAATTAGTCCAGTCAACAATAATCCGAATCGCAATTAACACTAGAGTACCGTTACACTATCGCTTTAGTCGTTGATAAAAATCACTTCGAGTACTAGGGTAGTTCGCTCTTGATCGCAGTCGAAATCACAACTGACTCGCTTCCGGCCGGGGGCCCGTATTTATATGCGGAGCCAAGAAAATTCTAGATACCGACGTCCCCGGATCTATCCAGAATTCCAGAACAATTGAATCGCTTCTCGAAGTCATAAATCATTTTTATTTCTCGTAATAATAAGAGTCACGTTCATGCGAATTTCGACTCTATTGTTAACGTCGGAGAGTACAATTTCCCTTATCGGTTAGATGATATCTATTACTACATGTACCTTGGTAGGTAGGTACCTTGTGGATGTTTCGAGATTTTTCTAAGTCTAGCTAAGTACAACTACTCTAGACCTTTCGAACAGCAATGCGTTTTAATTATTACGTGCCACTCGTTATTTTCTCGGAGATATGGCGTGTTCACGTTTAGTGGCGTAACAATAAGATCACGCCAGATCGCGTTGAAGGGGCCACATACTCGTATGCGTAAAATTCACAATATTATAGTGGTACCCTTATTTCACCAATTATGTTCATATTCAATGATTTAACTTTTTTAAATGGTTCCATTTCTTTTCGAGCTTATTCGTAACAAACGTGTGTAAATGTGGTAAAAATCAGTTTTTTTTTATTATTCTGTTAATAATAAAAAAAAACTGATTTTTACCACATTATAGTTATAGTAGAATCTTAGATAACATTTATCATAAATTGTTTTTTGAATTACTTTTGTAATATACACTTTATGTTATGAAATAATCGAAAAACAGCAGTATTTTAATGAATTTAGTTTGTATAACCTGTTGTTGTTTTTGTTGTATTGTTTCTTTTTCTACACTTACCTAGGTACATACAAATGATAAAGTTTGAGAATTACACGAAACATAATAAGTATCTATTTAAATTAAAATTAGCCGTGCATCTTAGAAGTTCTGGAGTCGTAGGCAAAATACCACTGAATAGGCACGCCTCTCTGCGTCACTGCGTTATCTTTGAGCGATAGCGCGCTCGGTCCGGAAAGTCAGTGTGTGCAGGTCTCGCGCGTATGTGTGAGTTCGACGCTCAAGGTCGATCTTGCGCACTATACGCCTTAATAAAGAAGGAGAATCTGACTGACATTGCAACGCACAGCCGGAACTATCGGGACTTTTATTACGTAGGCGCGTGCTAAGAAGGGTATTTTAAAAAAGTTCCACTTGGATGTGGATGATAAGGGGGAAATTTTTGCTAAATTGTCATAATACACAACACATACATATTCCCTATTGCAGATTTATCCACGATGAAGAATATATACAACAAATAAGACTTCACAGAAATCATATTTCATTAAACCCCAAGCGAACGCCGGCGCATTTATTGTCTTACTATTGTGTCTCAAATTGACGGTATCTGAAAGGTTAAAAAAACGTGTGTTCAGAAAGCAATGGTTATAAAAATATCGTCAAAATGTTCGCATCTAATAAAAATGTACATATTCGTTCACAGCTGAGGAATCAAATAGATTGGTCGAAAGCGTCTCGTCCTACTGTCTTGATCTCAACCTGGGTGAGAATTCCGCGAGGCTGATCAAAACACCTAAAGCAGGTATTCATGCAATAAACTACCTTAACACCTGTTAAATAAAGGCTAAATTAGGAAAGTGAATTTTGTAATTTTTTTTTTTCAGAAAAGAAATCTTCGTCTAGTGAAGAAGAGGCGCCCATCTTAGAACAAAATGAAGGTGATTTTTTTTTTAATTTACATTGACATGACAATTTCGACAACAATTTTTATAATTATTTGAGAAATGACGAATCGAATTATTGATTGATGAAAACACTATTTATGTAAAAAAAAGAAATTATTTGCCCAGTGTCGACAGAAGCGCGCAACATATGCAAGGCGATCGTTGTATCAGGCGAAGATCATCTGCGTCTGCTGATGCGGCAGTGTCTCGCGCGACACGCCCTCCCGGCCGCCTGGCTACACGTGCTCTATCCACTGTGTGTGCACGCCGCCGATACCATCGTGCTAGGTACGTGTAATGTAATGTCACCTGCGTCTAGTGATGCGGCAGTGTCTCGCGCGACACGCCCTCCCGGCCGCCTGGCTACACGTGCTCTATCCACTGTGTGTGCACGCCGCCGATACCATCGTGCTAGGTACGTGTAATGTAATGTCACCTGCGTCTAGTGATGCGGCAGTGTCTCGCGCGACACGCCCTCCCGGCCGCCTGGCTACACGTGCTCTATCCACTGTGTGTGCACGCCGCCGATACCATCGTGCTAGGTACGTGTAATGTAATGTCACCTGCGTCTAGTGATGCGGCAGTGTCTCGCGCGACACGCCCTCCCGGCCGCCTGGCTACACGTGCTCTATCCACTGTGTGTGCACGCCGCCGATACCATCGTGCTAGGTACGTGTAATGTAATGTCACCTGCGTCTAGTGATGCGGCAGTGTCTCGCGCGACACGCCCTCCCGGCCGCCTGGCTACACGTGCTCTATCCACTGTGTGTGCACGCCGCCGATACCATCGTGCTAGGTACGTGTAATGTAACGTCACCTGCGTCTAGTGATGCGGCAGTATCTCGCGCGACACGCCCTCCCGGCCGCCTGGCTACACGTGCTCTATCCACTGTGTGTGCACGCCGCCAATACCATCGTGCTAGGTACGTGTAATGTAATGTCACCTGCAGTGTCTCGCGCGACACGCCCTCCCGGCCGCCTGGCTACACGTGCTCTATCCACTGTGTGTGCACGCCGCCGATACCATCGTGCTAGGTACGTGTAATGTAATGTCACCTGCGTCTAGTGATGCGGCAGTGTCTCGCGCGACACGCCCTCCCGGCCGCCTGGCTACACGTGCTCTATCCACTGTGTGTGCACGCCGCCGATACCATCGTGCTAGGTACGTGTAATGTAATGTCACCTGCGTCTAGTGATGCGGCAGTGTCTCGTGCGACACGCCCTCCCGGCCGCCTGGCTACACGTGCTCTATCCACTGTGTGTGCACGCCGCCGATACCATCGTGCTAGGTACGTGTAATGTAATGTCACCTGCGTCTAGTGATGCGGCAGTGTCTCGCGCGACACGCCCTCCCGGCCGCCTGGCTACACGTGCTCTATCCACTGTGTGTGCACGCCGCCGATACCATCGTGCTAGGTACGTGTAATGTAATGTCACCTGCGTCTAGTGATGCGGCAGTGTCTCGCGCGACACGCCCTCCCGGCCGCCTGGCTACACGTGCTCTATCCACTGTGTGTGCACGCCGCCGATACCATCGTGCTAGGTACGTGTAATGTAATGTCACCTGCGTTTAGTGATGCGGCAGTGTCTCGCGCGACACGCCCTCCCAGCCGCCTGGCTACACGTGCTCTATCCACTGTGTGTTCACGCCGCCGATACCATCGTGCTAGGTACGTGTAATGTAATGTCACCTGCGTCTAGTGATGCGGCAGTGTCTCGCGCGACACGCCCTCCCGGCCGCCTGGCTACACGTGCTCTATCCACTGTGTGTGCACGCCGCCGATACCATCGTGCTAGGTACGTGTAATGTAATGTCACCTGCGTCTAGTGATGCGGCAGTGTCTCGCGCGACACGCCCTCCCGGCCGCCTGGCTACACGTGCTCTATCCACTGTGTGTGCACGCCGCCGATACCATCGTGCTAGGTACGTGTAATGTAATGTCACCTGCGTCTAGTGATGCGGCAGTGTCTCGGTTACTATCAAATCGATACGTATGGATTATGGTGTACTGATTTTGATGTGTGTTATGTACAGACGTGAACAGTAACGACATCGACGTCCGCAACTACGTGCAAGTGAAGAAAGTGCCGGGAGGTACCATGAGAGACAGCTGCGTCGTGCAGGGAGTCGTGCTTACTAAGAACGTTGCCCATCGGTGAGTAATATGATAAACACAATACTTCCTTACGTACCGTGTTATTATTATCATGATTTTTCCGTCATAAAAAGGGATGATTCACGAATCACGATCAATGCCAACTACGAGATATCTCGTAGATGATTTCTTTTCAGATATGTATAGTAGCACCTCTTCGATGACCTCTAAGAAAAGTATTAATTTTGCTTTTTGCTAGTACCTACGAGATATCTCGTATATGGGCGCTGTTAGTTATCTTGATTGATACAGACGCCAGCTACGCTATATCTCGTATAAGCTAACGATGTATGGTGGGGGAACTGAATTTTTATTCCTTGAAATTCTTGGCATTCAATGTGGTACAGGTCGCGCGGTGAATTAAGATCGCTGGGCAAAAGTGGAAGGGGCATGCGCAGTATTCAATTCTAAGGTCTATTTGGCGACGTACGGGAGGGTGTGCGCCGACGGCGACACGTCATTGGTAGATCAGTCGCTCTTTAATTCCCGCGTTGCGATCTCGCGTCTCTTTGGATACTGTTGTACTGTAATTGCGTACAGCTTGTGTTATCGTATTAGTAATACGTAGTCGTAAAAAGTGGTTAAAAATAAAGTTTTAAAACGGCAAGCCATAAAAATGATTTACGACGTGAATTGTTACGTTAAGAAAGAAACTAACGAAATTATTATTGTTTATTTTAATTTTAAAATTTTTAATTTTTCTGAATTTACCTACTTACAAGATAAATTACAAGCAAAAACTAGTGTTATTATTAGTTATGTTACTAAGGTTCAAACATATGAAATTAAAAATAAAATCCTTACATACTAAGAATTTCTGTGCGCCGCAATTATACACATGCGCCGATTGCCCCCACTACTTTCACCGAGCGATCTTAATTCACCGCGCGACCTGTAACATGTTATCTATAGGTTATCACTTTAAAAGTAAGAATATATTATTATGTAGCCTTACCTGTATTTGTTTTAATTGATCGTAGAGGCATGCCGCAGCAGATATCGAACCCCACGATATTACTTCTAGACTGTTCCATCGCGTACCAGCGAGTCGAGGGCAAGCTTACTTCTCTGGAACCCGTATTGATGCAGGTTAGTTTGGAAAAAGAACCGTTTTATTATTGTGAACATTTTAATTAAAATTATATCTAATTACAATTTTGTCGTTATTAGTTTTATTTGAATAAAAGTATATTTTACTAGGTTTTGTTCGAGGCTTCGGCCACGTACATAAAATACGCTATGTCACTCAGGAATAAAGCAGCTTTCTATAGGTGAAAAAGTTTTAAATGTTTAAATTTAAATCGGTTGTTCCTGCGATTAGCGCGATCAAACAAACAAATAATCTCTCAAATAATCTTCAGCTTTATAATACTTAATAATATTGAAAAAATTCCCTAAAAGATTTGAGGAGCCATCAAGGGATTTACTATGTGAATCAAGCATTAAACTCAGAACTAGTGTTTTATCTGCCACATACAGGGTTATATGTAAAACACTAACAACCCTGCAGGACTGTATTACTAACATCATAAACAACAGGTTTTGTTCTATGACTTTTTACAAAACATAATTCATTTCTAAAAACAAACCTTCAAAATTTCGTTGTTCTATCTAACATATTTCAACTCTATATTTTGCTATACCTACCCGCGTCTGGGAGTGCGCGGATTGGTCCGCTAGCTCGCGCCGGGTTTGTGCCAGCGAGGCTTCGGTGTGTAGACCTTTAGACGCGATGCAAGCGCGTCAAGCACCTTCACTCCCCTATACCCGCTCCCCTCCGCCATTGTACTATCGCTTGCTTCGCATAGACTTCGCAATATTTAGAACGTTCAATTTAACTATTTTTATATGATAATCTGATGAACCAAAATATGATTCATTTTTAAAACTCGTAGAACAAAAGTTTTTGTTTATAACGTTAGTAGTGTTTTACAAATAATCCTGTATAAGGGAGGTCGTGAAACCGCAGAAAATTTTAACACCGCGATTCAGCGGACGATCAAAAATGTACGACATTATTAGTCACGTTGGTGCGAACTAAATACTTAAAAACCGGCCAAGAGCGTGTCGGGCCACGCTCAGTGTAGGGTTCCGTAGTTTCCTATCCGTCACAATAAGTGTTCCCACTTATGAGTTTAAAAGAAGTCGGTTAAAAAAGGCTATTTGTTACGTTGACATACTAAGTACGGAACTCTAATAAATACAGAACCCTAAAAACGGGCCCACAAAGGACGGTGATAGCTAAAACAATATGCAAGTAGTAGAAATTTCAGCGATTGTGCACTCGTAAAATTACGAATATATTTAAGAAACAAAGATTTTTTACCACGGTCGTGAAAGCATGGAAAATCTTAACATCGACTTTTAAAAAGATGACGTCATTACGCAATCGCATCTATCGAACCATTTATGAATTGGTTTTTACCTTAACATTTTGATAGATGGCGTTAAAAAATGAATTTTAGTATTGTTCTAAATTGCCTTAGCATGTTCTTGATAGAAGTTTTATGTAGTTATAATATAATACTGCCAATGCCAAGGAGAGATCAACCGAACAATTCGATAATACCCGACCCCATCAACTCAGGAAAAATCCTAACAGCGCGAACGTGAAATAGCCCAAAGTACAGCGCTATCTCTCGGGGAACACACAAATACACTACAGAATAAATGATTGTGCTTATTACACAAACATTGTCATTTTTGAAATCTCTTTTGGTATAGCGGTCAGGGCCACTAACCACTAGGGTAACAGGCTATTCAAGTATCGTTGTTATTGATATCAGGAGCGCGAGTACCTAGTGCGGTGCGCGGCGCGCATCAGCGCCCTGCGGCCGCGCGTGGTGCTGGTGCGCGGCGCGGCGGCGCGCGGCGTGCAGGACGCGCTGCGCCGCGCCGGCGTGGCGCTGGCGGCGCACGTGCCGCCGCGCGCGCTGGCCCGCGCCGCGCGCGCCACCCGCGCCGACGCGCTGCACTCCATAGATGCGCGCGTCGGCATGCCGCGCCTCGGGACCTGTGCTAACTTCTATGTTAAGAATTGTAAGTACACGTAAAATAAAACCTGATTATATGAACGTCTTTATGACTCAACATATACATATTTTAATACTCTGAGTCGTAAACTAAGGTTGTGCTAAATTAAGCGGTTTTGCAGTGGCGATTGGTTAAAAAAAAGTTAGGAAATAAAACCATCTCTGCGATAGGCACAGACACCAATTTGCAATTCGCAAATTGCTATGAAATTGTAGTAACATAATATGATGGGAACAAAAACTTTAAATCTTGTATTAATGTTCTGTTCCGAGTTCAGAATATAACACTGATACAAGATTTAAAATTTTTAATAGCCCGAAATTAACTATTAAGCAGTTGCTCAGACCAAACACAACACATGTCTGCTCGAAGTATCCTCTATTTTCAATGGAAATTAGCGAGACTTTACACCAGGTTCCACATGCCCCTAAAAACCATATGGAATGAACAGTATAAAATTGCCAGTTACTTTAATTTGGCTTTGATAATTTTTACTTCAGGCAACACTTCATTTTCTGAAAAATATAATTAAAACAAAACATTATCTTATCGACAGATTCCAGCAAAACTCTAATGGTACTTGAAGGGTGTGCGGAACCAAACTTAGCATGTTGCATATTACTACGTGGGGCATCCTTACAAGAACTAGTCAAAGTGAAAAAAGTCGTCAAATTCATGCTCCTAGCCTGCTACAACTGGAAACTAGAAAAAGCATTCCTCGGAGACATTGAAGCTATCCTCCCCGAACCAGGAATGACGTTTGACGATGATCTCAACGAAAACGACGTCACGAAAGATGACGGTGTCAAAAATGATATTACGAACAATGATACTCACAGTAATGAAAGTGAAAAAGATGTAGCGGTACGTAAAGATTCCTTGAACGAAGAATCGAGGAAGAGTAATGAAACTGACAGCAATGAATCTTCGAGATCAGACAATATTTTTACTAACTCAAGTGTTAAAGATACTGCAAAAAATGAAGTTAAAAGCGTTGTTAAAAATGCAAGTGTCGAAGAAAAGAAAGCCGAAGTTAATCATAAGAAGTCGTTTGAAGAGGATCCTTTGCAAACGAAGCCGTTCGTCCGTAAAACGGACAGTGATAAGACGCTAAGTTGTGGTGTTCCTATCAGGGACTTCAGTGATCCGTTGCGCGCTACGTTGTCGGTTGATGACGACGTCTTCTTGCCGAAAGAGGAAGCTAAGCTGAAAGCAGATCCGCATACCGATCGGTAAGTCGTTTTTAGGACTACCGTCCGAATTCTACCAAGTGTACCGATGGGCAACTGTTTCTCAGAAACAATTTTACTTGTAGCTTAAAAACAGAGGCCTAGGTCCCAAATCCCACTATACACCGCTAAATTATGATCGTTTTAATCCCGTGGAGGGTCGATCCGGTACATGAAGCACTATCGAATTGTAAGGATAAAATTAAAAAATAAAGTACCTTTTTTTCAAAACTCGTATATTTACTCATGTACGAAATTAATTTCTTTAAGAAAACGTCAAGTTACTGAGCGAGTCCAATGACCTGTAGGTAATAGTCGCGCGTTGCGTACAAACTACCTACAGGTCAGAAAAGTGTTTTGTTGGAACAAGTGTCCAACAAAACACTTGTCTGAAATCTTAAAAGGTTTATGTAACAAAGTAAATTGTTCAACATTTATTATCTTCGTATTTGAATGCTCGATGTTTCGTTCAATATTGCGTTGGCAAATTATAAGTTTCTGATAGTATTTTCGTGTAGCAAGGAACGTTTGATACCCACAAATGCGGCACAAGAGAATGCACTTACCACGGTTTACTTTTCCACGGCATCTGTATGATTTCGTATTTAACTATTCCTTTAACGACCTGTTAGTTTCCAGTTGCTTATTCGTTTATCGATTTCTTTTGAATATTGATCTTTTATTGATTTCTGTCCCAAATATATTTATCAACACACTTCCTCCTCCTAAGTCCTGTTTCTGTTTTCAATTTATTATTTTATTCGTCACTAGCTTTTGCCCGCGGCTTCGCCCGCGTACATAATATTTAGCCTGTGTCAGTCAGGAATAAAGCAGCTTTCTATCGGTGAAATAATTTTAGCGATCGGACCAGTACTTTAACTTTCCTGGTAATTATATTAGGGTGAGTTGCACCATTTAACTATAACGATAACCAAACCATAACCAGCCGTGAAACGGCCGCCTATTGGTCAATTCAACTGTTAACGGCTTTGTTGTCACAATGCCTGACGTCCTTCAGAGGGGCGTTAACATTAACGTTACTTTTCAAGTTTGCCTTTTTTTGTAAATAATTATTTATCGCTAAGGAAATTTAGTCTAATTAAAGTTTTTTTTTTAAATCATGATGACGCAAAACCTGCCTGTCCTCGCTGTCTCAGCCTGAGAGTATTGATGTTCATCACAATTGCTTTTATACTTCGTAGATGGTCGACAGACGACGTAGTGCTGTCTATGTCGCCGAACATGATCATCCCGGCGCCCTACCTGGAGACCGAGGCGGGGCGGCGCTGTGCGCTGCGCTCACAGTTCCCCGCCCCCCTGCTCAGTGCGCCCCCTCCGCCGCCTCATACACCCCGCGCGCCCCGCCACTCCGTGCGAGCTGCACACACAAGCCAGGAGCTCAAGGTACATGATCATCCCGGCGCCCTACCTGGAGACCGAGGCGGGGCGGCGCTGTGCGCTGCGCTCACAGTTCCCCGCCCCCCTGCTCAGTGCGCCCCCTCCGCCGCCTCATACACCCCGCGCGCCCCGCCACTCCGTGCGAGCTGCACACACAAGCCAGGAGCTCAAGGTACATGATCATCCCGGCGCCCTACCTGGAGACCGAGGCGGGGCGGCGCTGTGCGCTGCGCTCACAGTTCCCCGCCCCCCTGCTCAGTGCGCCCCCTCCGCCGCCTCATACACCCCGCGCGCCCCGCCACTCCGTGCGAGCTGCACACACAAGCCAGGAGCTCTAGGTACATGATCATCCCGGCGCCCTACCTGGAGACCGAGGCGGGGCGGCGCTGTGCGCTGCGCTCACAGTTCCCCGCCCCCCTGCTCAGTGCGCCCCCTCCGCCGCCTCATACACCCCGCGCGCCCCGCCACTCCGTGCGAGCTGCACACACAAGCCAGGAGCTCAAGGTACATGATCATCCCGGCGCCCTACCTGGAGACCGAGGCGGGGCGGCGCTGTGCGCTGCGCTCACAGTTCCCCGCCCCCCTGCTCAGTGCGCCCCCTCCGCCGCCTCATACACCCCGCGCGCCCCGCCACTCCGTGCGAGCTGCACACACAAGCCAGGAGCTCAAGGTACATGATCATCCCGGCGCCCTACCTGGAGACCGAGGCGGGGCGGCGCTGTGCGCTGCGCTCACAGTTCCCCGCCCCCCTGCTCAGTGCGCCCCCTCCGCCGCCTCATACACCCCGCGCGCCCCGCCACTCCGTGCGAGCTGCACACACAAGCCAGGAGCTCAAGGTACATGATCATCCCGGCGCCCTACCTGGAGACCGAGGCGGGGCGGCGCTGTGCGCTGCGCTCACAGTTCCCCGCCCCCCTGCTCAGTGCGCCCCCTCCGCCGCCTCATACACCCCGCGCGCCCCGCCACTCCGTGCGAGCTGCACACACAAGCCAGGAGCTCAAGGTACATGATCATCCCGGCGCCCTACCTGGAGACCGAGGCGGGGCGGCGCTGTGCGCTGCGCTCACAGTTCCCCGCCCCCCTGCTCAGTGCGCCCCCTCCGCCGCCTCATACACCCCGCGCGCCCCGCCACTCCGTGCGAGCTGCACACACAAGCCAGGAGCTCAAGGTACATGATCATCCCGGCGCCCTACCTGGAGACCGAGGCGGGGCGGCGCTGTGCGCTGCGCTCACAGTTCCCCGCCCCCCTGCTCAGTGCGCCCCCTCCGCCGCCTCATACACCCCGCGCGCCCCGCCACTCCGTGCGAGCTGCACACACAAGCCAGGAGCTCAAGGTACATGATCATCCCGGCGCCCTACCTGGAGACCGAGGCGGGGCGGCGCTGTGCGCTGCGCTCACAGTTCCCCGCCCCCCTGCTCAGTGCGCCCCCTCCGCCGCCTCATACACCCCGCGCGCCCCGCCACTCCGTGCGAGCTGCACACACAAGCCAGGAGCTCAAGGTACATGATCATCCCGGCGCCCTACCTGGAGACCGAGGCGGGGCGGCGCTGTGCGCTGCGCTCACAGTTCCCCGCCCCCCTGCTCAGTGCGCCCCCTCCGCCGCCTCATACACCCCGCGCGCCCCGCCACTCCGTGCGAGCTGCACACACAAGCCAGGAGCTCAAGGTACATGATCATCCCGGCGCCCTACCTGGAGACCGAGGCGGGGCGGCGCTGTGCGCTGCGCTCACAGTTCCCCGCCCCCCTGCTCAGTGCGCCCCCTCCGCCGCCTCATACACCCCGCGCGCCCCGCCACTCCGTGCGAGCTGCACACACAAGCCAGGAGCTCAAGGTACATGATCATCCCGGCGCCCTACCTGGAGACCGAGGCGGGGCGGCGCTGTGCGCTGCGCTCACAGTTCCCCGCCCCCCTGCTCAGTGCGCCCCCTCCGCCGCCTCATACACCCCGCGCGCCCCGCCACTCCGTGCGAGCTGCACACACAAGCCAGGAGCTCAAGGTACATGATCATCCCGGCGCCCTACCTGGAGACCGAGGCGGGGCGGCGCTGTGCGCTGCGCTCACAGTTCCCCGCCCCCCTGCTCAGTGCGCCCCCGCCGCCGCCTCATACACCCCGCGCGCCCCGCCACTCCGTGCGAGCTGCACACACAAGCCAGGAGCTCAAGGTACATGATCATCCCGGCGCCCTACCTGGAGACCGAGGCGGGGCGGCGCTGTGCGCTGCGCTCACAGTTCCCCGCCCCCCTGCTCAGTGCGCCCCCTCCGCCGCCTCATACACCCCGCGCGCCCCGCCACTCCGTGCGAGCTGCACACACAAGCCAGGAGCTCAAGGTAGGAGCATGATCATCCTGACGTCCAGGATGACTATCACGGGGTGGTTAAAAAAAAAGGAAACCTCATAAAAACAATTGATAAATTTAAAATTTGTAGTTTTGTATGGGTATCGTCTCTCAAGATTAGAAGTACCCATTTCACGAAAGCTCAGCCGCGGGCAGCAGCTTGTCAATAATAAAAAAATTAAATGAACCAATCATTATTACAACTGTCGTAGGAGCTCCACCCATTCGCAAAGATGGCTATATCAGCGCCGGCCGACGACGCAGCTAATAAAGCGGCGCTTGCGAACTACAGAGCTACCGGCTGTCGGCTCGTCAACGACAAGCATAAACGTAAGTTATTCTCTATATTGTTTTACCTTCATTTTGTTTTTTATTGATGTTGTTTAGGGAGTGAAAGATAGGATGGCTATTGAACGGGAAAATGGAAAAAAAAAGAACATGTTATCCGAGTCACATGCAACATGGAACAGAGGTAGGAAGAGAAATAACTCTGCATGAGTTTGCATCTCGGCCGGGTTGCTCAGCCGAAGTGTAAGACAAAGCTCGAGATCTCGCCGCCGCCGCCGGAATTCTAATCCCGATTTCCGGCTACCGTAGGCGCGGGTTTGCAGACAGTGAGCAATGGGTAGCTCGCTGTCCGGCCGTCCGGTAACTGTCCGGACCAAGCTCAAGTCGTCGGCGGCGCGCACTGTTCCTGCGCGCCTCAAGGTTTTGTCAGCAACAGCAGAGACCCAGCTGGGTCGAAGCCTACTGGGGCCAGCGTTATCCGAAAGACAGCTCGAGCCCCGGTATGAAGGCTAGCAGTAAGAGTCTGACACTATCTCCCGCTCGGGTTGTCATTGGATGATTTTTTCCTACAATAAAAAAAAGCTCGAGAGAGTTTAACTTAACTTAAAACTTACTATGTACTTATTAAAAAAAAAACAGATTGACCTTATTTGTTAGCTTTGTATACCAATATTACCAACCTCAATTAATAATAATCATTGAATCCCTCGTTGAATGTACAGGTAAACTTACGGTATCTGATAGTATGAGATTCGATAGAAGAAATGTCTACCCTCATCTGTTATTTAATTATGATGAATATTATATGCTAGATAATGCGTTCATTAAGACATTGCGAACAGGTTGCTTTACCAAAAATGGTGCTAATGATGTTAAACAATAAATTTGTTGTTACATTTTGGACATCAGTTACCCTCATTTGTTATTTGGAAAAGTCCAGCATCAGCTGAAAGAATGTGCCCCAAGAAACTAAAAAACCATAGGTTGCCTCCTTTTTTTTGGTGCAAATAGGAGGGTTGCGTCGCATAAAGAGGTGAATAAATGGTCATAATTTACACTCTCTAACAGATGAGGAGTTAATCGAATTATATATAAAATGATATTAATGACTTGTCAATTAATTTAACAAAGTTAGGGGCAAGGTTCAATAGTAGTACTGACCACTTTTAAGCTTTCGTTTCAATTAGTACTTTCAATCTTCATAACATTTTTTCGCTAGCTCAATGTCCGATGTACAAGCCGTCCGTGGTGAAAAAGCTAAAGGATCCCGAAGTCGACCCTAACGAGAAGCCGAATGAGAACGAACCGCTGGACCCTCTGGCGCCCGAAAATCATCAACAGCTGAGTTTGTTGCTGTACAGCTTTAGCAACAAGTCTGCTAATGTGCCTGACTTCTGCGTCAATCCGTGGTTAGTATTACTATGTGGTTATATACTAAACGCTTCTACGTACTTCTATTTTTTGTTAATGATTTACTGTTACTTATAACTAACATCCAACCGCTGGGCAAAACCTCTTCCCAAACCCAGGGCTGATGTAGACCACTGGTTGTTTCTTTTGCACTATCTTATACAAGTTCTGCCTTCTGTCTGTAACAGAACTCGACATAGACGCAAATAACAACTGGCTCACAACCCATTAGAGTTGTAAGCAGTATATTAAAAACTGAACATGTTCTTTAATTATGTAATCCAGGATAGTGACGATGGAGATGTACGGTCGTCACGACATCTCCCTGGGCGCGTTCCTGGAGAAGTATTGCTTCAACGGCGACTATAAGTGTACTTCACCTAACTGTAACGTTCCTATGAACCAGCATGTGAGGAGGTAAGTCTGTACTTACTAGCCGACCAACTTTTGTTCAGATGTTTGTTTCTAATTGAAGATATTGCAACATCAATCATTTATCCATGATATTGTTAACGTAAATTACGGAGAAAAATATTACTTTTGAAAAGAAAACGGTCTTAACTTTTCTGGTGAACTAACCTCCACTTTTGTGGTGACTCAAACATTAGCTTTGTATGAATATTAATTTACATTTAGGTTCGTGCATGGAGACGTTTGCATCACCATAACGTGCAACACTATTGGTCACAGCAACGTTGACAAAGTCAAAGAGGAACAGAGCAAACAGGTAAATATCTCAAACTCAAAGCATTTATTCCAACTTGTCGGGAAGAAGTAGTTCAGTTATTCAGACAGTAAAAGCTATTGAGTTGTTCCAAGGACACTCTTTTAAATAAAGTTTTTACAAAAATCTTGAGTTTTCACGGTGTCACTTTACTAAGTCAAATACTACATGCAGCGTAAAAAAAGTCCGAGTGGTCATAATAATCTGTTGTATCCTGTACAAACCATTTGATTGCGTAAATCACGATATTCTACTCTAAAAAGTACGCCATTATGGACTAGGTAAATTCTCACTCAGCTTAGAAACATCTTATTTAAATGGCAGATGTCAATAAGTTCAAATAGCTAGTGTATGTATGTTAGATGTATAAGCTAAAATAGGGGTACCAAAAGGTTCAATATTGGGTCCTTTCCTCTTTTTAAGCAGAAGTCCCAAGCAGAAGTGTTATCATTTGTTAGTTTCTGAAAGACAAATCAAGAAAAGTTAGTTAACTGTCGGTTAGTATTTACTAACTACTACTACTTTAGTATTTTTTTTTTTAATTGACTTATTTCCAGTACACTTCGTGATTCAGATAGAGACTACAAAAGAAGAAGCTATAGTTACTGTTGTGTTGTGTAGGTGATGTTCTGGTCGCGTTGTGAGGCGTGCGGCGGCAGCGGCGCGGCGCGGCGCGTGTCGCGCGCGGCGCTCAGCATGTCGCTGGCCACGTACCTGCGCTGTAGTTACTGTTGTGTTGTGTAGGTGATGTTCTGGTCGCGTTGTGAGGCATGCGGCGGTAGCGGCGCGGCGCGGCGCGTGTCGCGCGCGGCGCTCAGCATGTCGCTGGCCACGTACCTGCGCTGTAGTTACTGTTGTGTTGTGTAGGTGATGTTCTGGTCGCGTTGTGAGGCATGCGGCGGTAGCGGCGCGGCGCGGCGCGTGTCGCGCGCGGCGCTCAGCATGTCGCTGGCCACGTACCTGCGCTGTAGTTACTGTTGTGTTGTGTAGGTGATGTTCTGGTCGCGTTGTGAGGCATGCGGCGGTAGCGGCGCGGCGCGGCGCGTGTCGCGCGCGGCGCTCAGCATGTCGCTGGCCACGTACCTGCGCTGTAGTTACTGTTGTGTTGTGTAGGTGATGTTCTGGTCGCGTTGTGAGGCATGCGGCGGTAGCGGCGCGGCGCGGCGCGTGTCGCGCGCGGCGCTCAGCATGTCGCTGGCCACGTACCTGCGCTGTAGTTACTGTTGTGTTGTGTAGGTGATGTTCTGGTCGCGTTGTGAGGCATGCGGCGGTAGCGGCGCGGCGCGGCGCGTGTCGCGCGCGGCGCTCAGCATGTCGCTGGCCACGTACCTGCGCTGTAGTTACTGTTGTGTTGTGTAGGTGATGTTCTGGTCGCGTTGTGAGGCATGCGGCGGTAGCGGCGCGGCGCGGCGCGTGTCGCGCGCGGCGCTCAGCATGTCGCTGGCCACGTACCTGCGCTGTAGTTACTGTTGTGTTGTGTAGGTGATGTTCTGGTCGCGTTGTGAGGCATGCGGCGGTAGCGGCGCGGCGCGGCGCGTGTCGCGCGCGGCGCTCAGCATGTCGCTGGCCACGTACCTGCGCTGTAGTTACTGTTGTGTTGTGTAGGTGATGTTCTGGTCGCGTTGTGAGGCATGCGGCGGTAGCGGCGCGGCGCGGCGCGTGTCGCGCGCGGCGCTCAGCATGTCGCTGGCCACGTACCTGCGCTGTAGTTACTGTTGTGTTGTGTAGGTGATGTTCTGGTCGCGTTGTGAGGCATGCGGCGGTAGCGGCGCGGCGCGGCGCGTGTCGCGCGCGGCGCTCAGCATGTCGCTGGCCACGTACCTGCGCTGTAGTTACTGTTGTGTTGTGTAGGTGATGTTCTGGTCGCGTTGTGAGGCATGCGGCGGTAGCGGCGCGGCGCGGCGCGTGTCGCGCGCGGCGCTCAGCATGTCGCTGGCCACGTACCTGCGCTGTAGTTACTGTTGTGTTGTGTAGGTGATGTTCTGGTCGCGTTGTGAGGCATGCGGCGGTAGCGGCGCGGCGCGGCGCGTGTCGCGCGCGGCGCTCAGCATGTCGCTGGCCACGTACCTGCGCTCGCGCGCCGCCGCTCCGCGCTACGTGCGCGCGCACACGTGCTCGCACCCGCTGCACGCGCACGCGCACGCCTTCGTACACCATCTCACTACAGCCTGCTTTAGGTGAGAGAGAAAATGCTCTTCTTTTGGACATTAGACTATTCTAATCTGCCTGTAAATGGTCTATTTGAAATAAATGCTTTTGATTTGATTTAACGATGGTTCATGAAAAGTCTCTCAATCTGACAGGTACAGCAAGATAACCCCATACGAGATCCAGCTGCCTCCCGACATGATATCCATAAAGTACGACACCAAACAGATGCGCGACACCCTCATCTCGCAGCTCAACGAACTGGTACAGAAAGGTCTGCCTCTTTATAACGCAATCGAAATCATAAGCACACACATGTATTCACATATTTTTCTGCACTATATGAATTGTGTATGTGTACCAAATAAAATCTTTTTTTTTTCTTTTCTTATAAAATCTGATATGAACATGACTTAAATATTGACTAAATCCGATGTATACAACTTTTTTTGCCACCGTTTCGATTTTAGGTCAATTGCTGTTGTTTGCAAAAAAAAAAAAAAATTGCTGTAAATCTATTTTTTTTTACCTTATAAATAATGTTCCTTAAGAGTAGGTACCTAATGCGAAAGTTTTATGAAATGTAAATGTAAGGATGCTATTGTTACTTCTTTATGCTTAAACGGTTGAACGGATTAGGATAAAATTTTTTACAAGGATAGACAGTATTCTAGATTAACAAATCTGCTAAAATGTATAATAGAGAGAAGTACTAATACCATGCAGGCGAAGCCACTGTCATAAGGGAAATTCTGCGACTGTGTGTGTGTGCATTAAGTAGATACATCTTCCAGGGCACGAGATATTCAGCGGGCTCTCAGATGGTGATGCTGAAAAGGACTACCAGGCGTTCAAACAGCACATGGAGCAAATACACCTCGCGCTCACTTCGGCGAGTCTGCACGAGAACAATACTGTAGCTGGTGAGGAAATAAACTATTTACTAAACAAAATAAACCTGCCCATATAAATCTATCCATATAAATAAAATTGAAGTATCTGTTTCTACTCAAAATAACATTTTTAGGGTACCATACCTCAAAAGAAAAATACGGAAATCTTTTAGAATCATTTTGTTAACCGTCTGTCTGTCTGTTTGTCAAGACCCTCTTGGAAAAGCGTGGAGGTATTAAGTTAAAATTAAAACCATATCAGGTCTGCGGTCTATTGAAAAAAAGACATCTGACATCAAGGCGACTATAGAACAGTCTAGTGACATCGGGTGACATAAATTACAAAATGTAATTTTCCAGGGGTTCGCAACTTCATGCGAATTTCGACTCTATAGTGTAAGTCGGAAGGTACAAATTATTTTATCAACTAATAGCAATGAAATTCTGTGGAATATTCTAGAGCGAGGTACGGTACGGACTTCTATTCTGGAAATTTCATTCAAAAATCGTTTTACTTGACGCTACTGTGGATTTCGACGGAGATATGACTTGTTAAAGTTTCTGCGCGTAAAAATACCGTTTTTTTTTTATTTAGCCGTGGTGCGCAGCTTGTGGAGCGTCTCGGACAGGATTATCTCGGGAGAGAAGATGCTGCGAGACGCGCAGGACAAGTGGTCTAGTCCTCCCGCCAAGAGCAAGTCGCAGCCTGATAATACAGGTATTAATATTGATAGGTTGCTTAAGAGCAAAAAAAAAAAACATACTTGGACCACGACATCTTACTGCTATGAGAAATGGTGTGATGGTGTGTGTAACTGGAACAATACACACCCTTATTACTCCCAATTTATATCAAAATTAAGTTTTAATCATAATTCAAGCACTGCACTTAGGTAGTGTTTTTAAGAACTTACTTCATAATTGTAGGCAAAAAATATGGCAATTGACACAATACACCAATAGCGCGTCGCTATTGGAATCTCCGCACACGCACACAAACTCGGTAGTGACGCAGTCGAAATCAAGACAAAGTAATTCTTTATTATTTGAGGATAAAAAAATCCTGTTTTGATATCATGTTTAACCCATTACCTATTTGACAAAAGCTGAAATTTGTTTTGAACATACTTTCTTCTAAACATGTTATTATGTCACACAGTTATAAATGTAATTGATTTCGGGTGTTACATTTCAGTAACGTGGCAGAATTTATACTACTATTGTGACATAACAATGATAATTTTAAGTTACAGTTGAAGATAAATCTGACTTGGACGATTCTTCTGGCGACGATGGCAGTAAAGAGAACTCAGGTATATTTTTTTTATAGATCTTTGTCTTAATTACTTTTTAAATGCATTGGAAAATCGAATCAATGAAATTGTGGTATAAATGAAAATTGATTAAAGTCAAAAAGTAGATTATATCAACGCGAAATTTATAAAAAAAGAACTTTAACCTTTTAATCGTGGAAATTACTGACACAATACAAAGACAATAGGTGCACGAACGTGTTCGCTTAGGGTTTAATGAATTAACTAACTTTACATATTATTACACAAAAAATCATTCAATTATTTTATGCGTTTAACAATTTTATTGACTGGATATCGTTATTTGCCCCGCTTTATGGACTGACCTTATGTCAGAACTTAGTGTTTATTTTAGTTAATTTAATTTAACATTTTAGGTACAACATACGTGTTCACTTCAGATAATAACAAGGATCCAGAGAAGGAACACACAGGTAAAGAAATGAAATATCTTTTATCTAAGTAACTTATTTACTTATTGCACACAATGTACCATCGCTGTCATTTCTGACTAATCACTTTAAAAAAATTTCGCTTGAATCCTGCCGCGCGGCTCAAAACCAAACCCTCTGAAGTTTTCGTATCCTTACCCTTAATCCATTAAGGGTCGCGACAGTCTTTGGTCCGGCGACTCAGCTATATTTGTGATAAATTCGCCAGGCACAGAAGAGGATGAAGAGAAAGGTGACAAGAAAACAGTTCGCCAGATATTGTCACAACTGCTGTCAAACAATCAGCCAGCCAACCAGGTACAGTGAACACTTTCCTTTAAGTTAGTGCACGCATCACGCAATATCTTTTAAAGCTATGCCAATGATCAGAGTAGGTACTGCATAGAAAAATGTCTCTTATCATTTGAGAGCAAAGATCAATTTAGCATAAACCTTACATTGGCCATTAAATGAAATATTTTCAGTGACGCAGAGATGAGCAAAATTGTAGAACTGGATTCTGATTAAACTTTTTTCGTTAACGATTCGTTAATAAATTAAATTTTAATATTTGCTTGTTTTGTTCACCCTACCCAATTTTTTCGATTTGACGGTATTACGTGACGTCACAACATGGCAATCGATCCTATTCATATTTGGAACACAGTACGTTCGTGGATTTTTCGACAATTGATAGGATACCCTTTCATGTGTGGGTGGGACATTACTTGGGCCCTCAACTATCTAGGCCTCGGATCCACGGAAAAGACGAAAGAGTATAGAATTATCTTATGGGCGGGGCAGGCCTCGAAATATGATCATGCTCATAATTGACACAACCAATAGCAAACATGCGATCTGAGTGTGCATGGTCTGTTATTTCCGTAATGCACGTTCGTATTGGTTTACTGCTTGTAGAGCAGTTAAAGGGTGGGAGAAAAGCGGTGACACTCGTAGTACAAATTGAAAAGTATTTCCTTTCTAACCTCTTTCATCTTTTCTATTCTCGGATCCCTCTACCAACTGCGACTAATCTCCCAATATGTCTATGTCAGATGGAGGCTAGTTCACTTGGTGGTACATCTTTGCCCAGTAGGTGGCCTCAAGCCATCAGCGGAAACGTACCACCTGTTAGTGTCATCTGATTAGCACCACCCGGGGCCGCGTGTAGGGTCTAGTTAAAGGTATTCTCCCGTGGGCTCGGCTTATACGGCTCGCAAACATGTCTCGAGTTTATATTTTATCATTTTTTTTGTGATATAAAATGATGCTTGCATTTGCAGAGCGGCATCATCCTGTGCGGCGGAGTAGTGCCAGTGGTGGTGTTAGCGGGCGAGCTCGGTTCCGTCATCGCCGCCACGCTCGCCTCCGTCACCTACCGCCGCACGCGCGACCACATGCGACACAGGTAACATGTGACACACACATGCGACACACGTAACATGTGACACACACATGCGACACAGGTAACATGTGACACACACATGTGACACACACATGCGACACAGGTAACATGTGACAAACACATGCGACACAGGTAACATGTGACACACACATGTGACACAGGTAACATGTGACACACACATGTGACAGACACATGCGACACAGGTAACATATTGCACACACATGCGACACAAGTAACTTGTGACACACACATGCGACACAGGCAACATGTGACACACACATGCGACACAGGTAACATGTGACACACACACGCGACACAGGTAACATGTGACACACACATGCGACACAGGTAACATGTGACAAACACATGCAACACAGGTAACATGTGACACACACAATCGACACAGGTAACATGTGACACACACATGTGACAGACACATGCGACACAGGTAACATATTGCACACACATGCGACACAGGTAACTTGTGACACACACATGCGACTCAGCTAACTTGTGACACACACATGCGACACAGGTAACATGTGACACACACACGCGACACAGGTAACATGTGACACACACATGCGACACAGGTAACATGTGACAAACACATGCAACACAGGTAACATGTGACACACACAAGCGACACAGGTAACATGTGACACACACATGCGACACAGGTAACATGTGACACACACATGCGACACAGGTGCACATAGCGGCGTGGTGCCGGTGGCGGATACAAGTGGAAAAAGTTTGTCATCGTTCTGTGGGGAGACCCACGTGGCTGTTCGTCAAACATTTACATAAAGTAACAGTTTTTTTTTTTTTGTTTTCTTTAGCACCCAATCGGAGCAGGAAGAAAATGAGAACACAAACTCAACGGGAAAGGACAAGACAGATGGAGACAAGTCCAAGCTGGCCAAGTCCAACGACCACGTGGAAGTACTGCTCAAGGTATGTTGGGATGTGGTACGATGTTTGTGAAAATGGCGTATATGATGGATGCAATTTACACTATGGCCTTTATGTCCGAATTGAAAAGAATGAATTAATTTAATTTTACATTGAAAACCACACATCACATTATGTTAAAGGCCTGTACCTAAGAATAGTTGTATGGATTCGAAACAAATCAATATTTATATATTATTTTTTTTATTATCAAGCATAGTCAATATTGGACTGGCGAAAAATTCGCTGTAGATTTTTTTTAAATATTTTAGAGAATTTATGTTAAGTTAGAAACTTGAGCCTGATTTTCATCAATCAGGGATGAACGAACAATACAAGCAAATAAGCCCGGCGTATGTGAAAATACATGATACCTAACAATAATAATAACGTAACAGAAAACCGAAACTTCAACATTCGCGCGCCTACCCTAAATAGCCGTTCCGTGTTCAATGCGAATTAAAATTCAATCATAAGATGCGATACCTGTGCTATCCATTATGTAATGCATCATCGCTCAGCACAATCTCTCCGATCTCATTCTAACACTTAACAAAAAAAGAAATGATCACTAGTGTGTTGCTTTCTCGATCAAAATACATATTTGCTTTTCTACTCGTACCTAACTTTATATCTTCTATCTATTCTTTTCCTACAAAAAAATAAAAATGTGAGTTTGTGTGAGTACATTTGAACCTATGTGCAGTACTCGTTTTGGAATTTGTTCGAATATTGTGCCTGGCTTTGGAAAAAGTATGAATGAAATGAAATGGTTCGTGTGCGTGTGTGTGTAAGTTTACGATATTCTATGGCATGCGCAGTAAAGTTGCATAAATCGTGATTTTCGATAAATGTTGCTTACTTCAATTTAGTTCAAATTTCTTCTCTAGCGGCTATTCTATGTAAGTAATTGTTTTAATTGACCTTTTTAATTTTTAGTCATTTAAAGTTTTGTGATTAGTTTTTGCTGTGAATTACTTGATTTTGAAATGAATAAAGTTTGAAAAGGAATTCGGAAACACATGTAATTATCCATGTGAAGAAATATGTTAGAATTTTACTCGGCAAGGCAATACTTTCGTCTTGTAGAGATAAATATGATCTCGTAATTTCACATAAACTTAGCTGGTAGAATTAAAACGTTGACCAAGTTTTTTTATTTTTTTTTCAATTAAAACAGCCATTGAACTTCTCATAAGCTCCGTGTGTATTGTTGTCAGGACGGCTTGGTGTGCCGCGTATACTATGCGGCGCAGTTCCAGCGCCTGCGCCACTTGCTGCTGTCCCCGCTGAGCGGTGAGCCCGGCGCGGACGACGACAAGTGCGGCTGCTACGACGACAAGGACAGAACTGATAGTACGTCATATTTCATAGCTCAGATAGAGTGCAAGGGTCGATGTTCCGTTCAGTGCTAATCACTAAAGATTCTATTGTATTGTACAGGCTGTTTGTTTCAGAAGGCTTGTGCGAGATCGAGGAGGCTTTCATCCGCTCGCTCGCGCACTGTGTGCCCTGGGCGGCGCGCGGTGGGAAGTCAGGCTCTACTTTTTGCAAGACTAAAGGTACTGCTAATGGCTACCTGGGGTGTCTTTGGAATATGAATAAATAGGTTTCTTCTGGGGCGGCGTGCTTCACCGCTTTCTACCCAATGAGTTATTTTTCAAACGCGAACCTATCAATGGCAAACAAAAATGTAAATATGTATTGCATTTCTGTACTTATACTAATACATACTTTTTGATTGGTACTAAATTATCGATTTGTATTTTTATAGTTTTGTTTGTAATTAAGGAATTCAAAAACAACTGGACGGACTTTAAAAATTCTTTCACCACTAGAATGCTACTTGATCATCGAGTGACATTGGTTATGTATTGTCTACTATCATGCGGACATCATTTTTTTTTATTCATTAACAGATGACAGGTACGTGTTGAAAGAGATGACAAAACCTGAATGGCAGCAGTTCTTAGACTTTGCGCCGCACTACTTTGGATACGTCACGACTTGCCGGCAGAACAAACTACCCAGCCTGTTGGGTAAGTCCTATATTTATTGACGATATCAGTGATGTACCAAAGTACACACAGAACACATAGATTTCACTTAAGCCTTTGATAAGGTCGATCACGAGTTCTTATTTAGTAAAATTGCATTTAATGGCATATAATAAAATTTACGTCGCTGGTTATCTTCTTAGGTTAATAATTGGCCTCAAAGGGTAATCGTGAATGGTTATCAGAGTAATTCTAAACCGATAACATCTGGAGTGCCACTAGGCTCAATCTTGGGTCCACTTTTATTCATTATTTTTATAAATGACATTGAAAGTACTTACGGAGCAGGAGATAGTGTCAGACTCTTACTGACTAAAAAACCCATCCCGTTCCTTCGTGCCTTTCATACTGGGGCTGAGTTACCTTTCAGAGCTAACCCTGGCTCCAGTAGGCTTCAATCCAGCTGGGCCCCTGCTGTTGAAGCCAATATAATGTATAATATATTGTCCATAATAACTTTGACTTCATTGAGCTTACAAGTTATCTATATTATACGGTGCCTCGCACTGTCGTTTGAGCTGGAACACTATTTGCTGTGAACAGTTGTCGCATAAAATCGGGAGTGAACTACTCGTCGAATGTTTGAATGTTTGAAATTAGGAACACAATTTGCAGCCGGTATATTAAAATAGTACGTACAATTAGAATTTTTTTTTTTTTGCTATCTAGGCGGAATTTGCCCGAGCTGCAGGCGAGGGTGTTATTGTGGTGGGGATGAGTTGACGCAGTATTCCGTATTAGTGCGGAAAACAATTAATTGCATGCCTAAAAGCGATACGAGTTTTCGAGTAAGTGTATTGAAAAGTAAATAATAATTGGTTGTGCAGCACGTATCCTGGGCGTGTTCAGCGTGGGCGGTGCGGGCAACGGCGTGCTGGTGATGGAAAACATTTGGTACTCGTGCGCTGCGCGTGCCACGCGCTTCGACCTCAAGGGCTCGTCGCGCCACCGCCTCACGCCCGACACCACGCCGCTCGCCGTGCTCATGGACGAGAACCTGCTCAACTGTACGTATGTGCAGCGCGTATCCTGGCTGTGTTCAGCTTGCTGGTGATGGAGTACCAAATGGTACTCGTGCCACGCGCTACGACCTCAAGGGCTCGTGGCACCAACAACATTAAAAAATTGTAGCCCACCGGTATCGGGAACATGGTCGAAGCTACCGGTGATCAGGGCTCCTGAGAGAGGACTCTTAACAATTCGCGCCGTGTCCAGCAGTAATGCTTCCAGAAAGCATTACCATCAAGCTCTTGATCCAACTGCCCAACGCGAGCCTCCTCAGATGTTGGTCGAGGCTATTGGCTAATAAACCATTGGCCGTCACGTCACTATAGGCACAATTACTGATGTATCTACTTCCCACATGTCGACAACCTCGCAAGTGAAGTCAGCTTTCACGAGGTTCTCGTCATGAGGATAATATTATTTTTAATAATAATTTATTTATTTATTTATTTATTGCCATTTTACACTTACAGTTTAACACCTAATAATTATAATAATAGCCTTTTTTGGGTTACAAGAGGTTCCTAAGTTCGGTTTGCCTCTTGGCCTGGGCCTTTTCCAGTTCCTTCCAATGGGTCCTGTCCCTTGCTACTCTCAACCAGAATGGTCCCGCTGTCTGTTTTAAGTGAACTTTTCATCTCCTGACTTGACGACCCCTACTTCTTTTGTCGTCTCTTGGTTGCCAGAGGATGACTTGCTTGGTCCATTTCCATTTTTTATTCTTCTTCCTGCCCTTATCCCATATTACTTGGGTTCGGCGCAACATGTTCTTTTCTTCCATTCTGTCCTGTCACCCGTCAAACTATCACTAACTCCCTTTTCTTTCATATCACTCCTCACACAATCCATCCCATCTTTTCTTCGGCCTTCCTCTCCCTCTCCGTTTCCATTATTTTTATTATTATGTAATAAATTGGTGTTTGTACCACGTTGTGCAGTGCGGTGGGAGAGGCCGCTGTACGTGCAGTCGCACACGGCGAGCGTGCTGTTCGCGGCCGTGGAGCGCGACACTAACTTCCTGACGTCGCACACCGTCATGGACTACTCGCTGCTGCTCGGCGTCGACGACAACACGCTCGTGCTCGGCATTATCGGTAAATACTACATTTTATTGAGAGGCTAGCTGAACCGGCAAACTTTGTACTGCCTAATAGTCCTTTTCCCTAAGCTGTCAAAAGATAACGCCATCTACAGGCATTACCAGAACCAGCATAATTCATTTTGGCGTTGTATTCGAGTTTTTTTTTTTTTGTTATTTTTTCCATTTTTTCTCACCGTCCATTTGTGATAATCCAGGAAAAGTTTAAAACCATTCCTGGACTATTTAAGCGCAGTCGTAAGATACACAATGTTGTTTTTCTTTAAGTTTATATAAGTACGTACATGATAGATTTTAAACTTTTCCTGGATTTGGTGTGGCTGTGTGTTATGTAAACTTATTTTTATTCTTTTACTGGCAACACTGACGTTTCATGGAACATCCACAGATTACATCCGCACTTTCACATGGGACAAGAAACTTGAACATCTGGTGAAGAAGAACCTCGGCTCGGGCCAGCCCACCGTGGTGTCTCCGGAACAGTACAAGTCGCGGTTCTGCAGCGCCACCAAGAAGTACTTCCTACAGTGCCCCGCCCACTGGGACCACCTCTACAGCACTATACATGGGTAACACCACGCCCGTACTCCCCAATGGGCTAGGCAGGGGTGATACACACTCGTTTTGCTGCTTTGGCAAGCCATTTGGAGGACTTCGGGGTTGCTACTGAGCAATTCAAAATGGAAAATAACACTGCCCAATCAAGGGATTGAACCCAGGTGCCTCACTGAGATGAATTACGTATTTCTCTTTCAGTGTTCATGGATATAATCAAGATTGTTCCTTTTGAGTGCTAAGTAAAAAAAAAACCGGCCAAGTGCGAGCCGGACTCGCACGCGAGGGGTTCTGCACAACTATCAACACAACGTTTTTCTATACATTTTATTTTGTTCTGTTTTTAGTATTTTTTGTTATAGTAAGGCCAACAATATTAGATATGTGCAATAAACTTCGACTGCATTCGATTTATTTTCAACCGACGCGCCATAAGTATGATCATGTATCCGAGCATCGATCATTTTTTAAATGTTGATTGGTTGGTGGTGACCCAGAGTAGAGCGCTAAGGGCCTCGATAAGCCTGTTTTCTTTTCTGAGTAAGCGTCTTCTCTTCTGACTTAAACTTACAGTTAAAAACTCAAGTTCACAAAAAAGTATAGTCTTATATATTTATAACTAGCTTTTGCCCGCAGCTTCGCCCGCGTGTCATTAGGTACTTAAGGAATCGGGATAAAAGGTAGCCTATGTTCTTTTCCATGTCAAAGGCTATATGCATGCCAAATTTCATCCAAATCCGTTCAGCCGTATTTGCGTGAATAAGTAACAAACATCCAAACATCCACACTTTCACATTTATAATATTAGTTAGGAATAGCTGATCCGGCGAACTTTGTGTCACCTAACAGTCATTACGTATGGTGTGATATTTTACTTCTTGAACATTTAAAATTCATAGTCGACCGATTTCAATGAAACAGTCTAAATAATATATCAAGTTACACACAATTTTAATGTATAAAAGTATGGAGTTTCTTGCACGTTCTTCTCCATAGAGATCTACGCTTTGGAACGTGCAATTTAGTTTCACTTTTCTTGGACTGACCGACATTTGACTATTTAAAAGTGCCTGCAAATGGTCTATTTGAAATAAATGCTTTTGAATTTGAATTTCATACATTTTACGTGATGTGCGCATAAATAAGACTTTTTACAGATATATTCTATTTAATTTTACACCTTATAAGTGGATAGGAAAAAAAGTGTACAATGGGCGGTCGTATCGCGCAGTGCAATCTCTTACAGGCAGCCTTAGGATGGACTAAACAAAAGGAGATAGATCTCCTTAGGTAGATGGTCTTCTGCGCTGTCCTTCACAACGCTCTAAGTTGATCCACTCGTTCTTTGTCCAGGCCCTATCTCTTTGGAGTGCGCTCTCAACTGACCATGAGGACGTCCACCAGTCGGTTCTCCTTTAAGAATATATTCGCAAGAAGTTGGTAGTATCATCACAGCGTCAATTGGTTGGATTCGTTTTTTCATGTTTTTATTATTGTATTTTTTTTTCTGTTCGTCTTTCTGTTAAGTTGCACCTGCCATGTTCTGTTTCTGCACCACCCTAAGGTCGACTGGCAGAAAATTCCCAAGGCATGAAGTCCGCCTTTGTACAGTGTTTTATTACTGCACAAACTTCAATAAATAACTAAAAATTATGATGTTAAAAATTGGAATGAGAAAGCGAGTAACCATGATCGTTGGAAAAAATGGAGGAAGGCCTTTGCCCAGCAGTGGGACAATATGGGATAGCTATAGTATTCGTAATATATAACACGTTTTTTTTTTTTAAACCCATGTTAAATACATGCTTTGTTAAAAAACACATCTGCCTTCCACATTTTAACAATTATTGGATAAATTACTTATAAATATATATTTACTTATTTAAAATTAAAAATATATAGGTATATAAAAAAATAAAGACAAGAAGGAAACAGAAAAATGTGTATAAAGGTGATGCTTATTTCCAAAGAAATCTCTTTCAACATACCTGCGAAAGGATTATCAGGCGGTAATGAGTTTTACAACCTTACTTAGCATAACATAGCATGATCAGCCTTATAATGTTCCCACTGCTGGGACTCAGGCCTCCTCTTTAGGAGAGGGGATGGGCCGTAATCCACCACGCGGGCCCAGTGCGGGTTGGTGGATGTCACGTGTCTTCGAATTTTTGGTTCTACGGCATGCCGGATTCGTCACGATGTTTTCCTTCACCGTTTTAAGAACAGCGGTGATGAAATAAATATTACACAAAATAAGATTTGAACAAGTTGGAGTTATTACCACTCGGACACCACCGCTCAACCTTACTTCGTACGCAGTAAGGGCTATATTTCACCGGGACACCAAAGCGGCACGACCGATTGCGCCACACGGTGTCCTGGTGAAATACAGCACTAAGCTACCGAACTAGACACCATAGAGACATCGGAGTCGCCACACGTCCGAGTTGGTCGCGCCACCAAATTGGTTGCGCAACCAAACAGACACCAGCCCCCCTAGCCAAGTTACAATCGAATTCCGTTCTCTAATCGGTAACGCCTCGGTGACAGCAATTGTAGAAAATCATAAGTTGGTAGCCATGTTGACGCGCCTGAGTCGACCGCTCGTTCTACAATGTAGCGTTTGTAAAAAAAAAGGATGTAGCGTTAAATATTGTAGAAACGATTTTGAACGATGTGGACTTGGCTGCGAATTGTCTATTCGTTTGTTCTGACCACGCGATTTTACGTTGAGATGACGTCATTCCCATACGTTTCATCACTTTTCGACAGCGTTAACGATTGCAGAATAACAACTTGGCTAAGCGTGCAGGTGAGTAACTTTATAGAGCTGTATACATTTTGTTGGTAGCGACGACTGGTCGCACCGCCATGGTGTCTCGGTGAAATATGTGAAATATACCCCTTATAGTTATGAAGGATAATAAATAGAAGACACAATATACGAGGGTTTCTACGAACTCGAAGGTAACCGCTAGTAAAGGGAGCCGCTAGTGTACATTGCAAAACTCTGACACATGATCACACTTTTTTAAGGTTGAACACAAAACGAATACGAAGTGGTAAGGTTCGATTTTAGCAAATACCACTTCCTTAGCTTAATACTGTTCCCTCACACTAAGAACGAAATAAACTCGAAATGTTTAGTTTAACGCCATCTAGCGTCAACATGGCCTCGTTAGCGAAGATAACGCTTGCAGATAGTCGCTCATAGCAGAAGTGTTAGAAGAAATCTGCGAACCCGTCCAAACACGCGTTACTACACGCTTTTACGCTTGGGTGTTTTGCTTTGTTCTAGTGTCTGGAGTAACACTAAAACATACTTGCTTACCAAAACACTAAATACATTTCACGAACCGTAGTACCTATATCATCGCTGCCTCTTATAAGCAAACGATTAACAAAATAAGATAGATGACAAAAATTCGTTTAGTGCATTTAGTGATTGGTATACAAAACGAGATCTAACGCGAGCACAGAGGCCCTACCAACGCTCTTGACGCGACCCATTTGACGACCTAAACTGAACTGTTACAGGGATGAAGCTACACAGGGCGTATAGCTCTATCCTTCGTTCTCGCTCGTACGCTTGAGTGTCTAAACAGACGGACCGCATTTCAACTACAATCCAACTGCAAATTTCAGTTTATGTGCAGTTTGAATGCATTTGACACGACTGCAATAGAACTACAAACCAAACGTGCGGTCCGCTTGTAGTCGTGTGAACTGCATACCGACTGCATCCGAACTGCACCACGCGCGGGAGGGCGGAGTGTGCAGGCGGGTGGGTATGATGCAGTTCGGTTGCAGTCGTTTGTAGTCGCGTCAACTGCAAACTGCAATTTGCAGTTGAAATGCAGTCCGTCTGTTTAGACCCTGATTTAACACGTCATGGTAAGATTCCAGGGCCAAATTTTTAAGTTTGTATTCGTATTTGGACTTATTTCTGAAATTTTTAATGGTCTGTGTGTTAAGAACTATATGCTATACTCCATCTGTCTAGGTAGTTAACTAAAAGTAAACAATCTTAACTTGTCTTTTATCTCATAATGTTTACAATTAGGTTTCCTAAACCAATCATAAATCATTTATTGATTTGCAAATAAGGGTGATTGACACGTAGTACCGATGTTAGGTAATTGACTAAATTTAAATAATCTTTGTATATATTTTATACGATTTACGTATTTTAAATAAAAAGACATCAAGATTGTTTACCTTTAGTTAGCTTCCTAAACAGATGGAGGTATAAGAAACTCAATGTACGTTGGAATAAAGTTTAAAATAGAATAATTACACTTGAACTGAAGTTAGAACTCGTTTTGCAGGTCTTTTGTAATATAATATAGCCCTTGTAAATAGGCTTAATCACATTTGATGTAATACTTTCTCACAGTTCAGGGGTGCTATTCTCTAAGAAAGCGCAGCGCTGGCACAGCGACGAGTCGTGAGCGCAATACATTGAATTAACAATCCAATGTAAAGGGGCATTGGGTTTAGGGCTTTCAAATACCGGACTTTTTCAATACCGGTATCAATACCGGTATTAGAATATTCAATACCGTGATTACGGGATCACGGTATTGAACTCATTTTATTTTTTTTATTAGTGGAGTCACTAGTGCTAGTGACTGTAACCCCGTCTCATAGGAACTTTAATTAGGAAATTAATAAAACCATTTAAATACGTATTTTTGTTTTCGAATCAGTGTTTATTCTCTCTTAACCATTCTAATAAGGTTTTAGTAAGCATGGCGCTGCCGTACTGATTGTTTACCGGCGATTAGCAAATAAGGTTTATTAAAACCATAGGTCTACGTAAGGTTTAGGTTTATTTGACGCTGTAACTTTTTTACGACATTTCTAATAAGGTTAAAACGCAGTTCTCAGGTTCAAGTAAGCATGGCGCTGCCGTACCTATAGTTTACTGCCTGATACATTCGATGCGTACTTATACTGTCCTTAGATGTCAGCAAGCGTCAAGACTCGTGTCTTACTTATTATTATATGAATATTTCACATGTACTTGTTGTACCAAACTACGAATTAAATGTATAATTTTGAATTGTTTCTTCGAACACGAAAGTAGTTAATAAGTACTAATTAGGCAAAATTACTAATATTTGAAGTTAAAAAAGAAAGCCACATCCAAAGCGCTCAAATATTCAATTTGTACTTTTTAATTGTAGATCTAACGGATAACGAATGATATTAAACAAAGTGGAAAATGACACAATTCTAGATACTTCAATTTGTTGTTAATTCGTAATTCGTCATTAGTTTTTACAAAAAAAAAAAATACGATCGCGTGATTCGTTGAGAATTGAGACAAACCCCATAAAATACAAGTATCAATATTATGTACCATGTTGCTCGTCAAGATTACAAACTTATCAAAAATACACAATGACCAAGTTCACATGCACATGTTACCCGGGCGCCTTTGCGATACTGACTAACAAAACAATAACGTCGTATAGGGCCTATTACACTACGCGTTTTTAGACCATTTTAGTCTATGGTTCGACGTATCGCGAAGAGTTGGCGCTTAATATAAGTGTGAGAATAATATTACATCGTAATTTATATTATATAATACAACTTCTTGCTACTTATTACAACAAAACACAATAATATATATTAACGATTATAATACCGTAATCACGGTATTGGCTCGTCAATACCGTGATTGAAAAAAGACCAAAATATATCCGTGATCACGGTATTACGGGATCCCGTAATACCGGTATTGAAAGCCCTAATTGGGTTGTTAATTCAATGTACTGCACTGACGACTCGTCGCTGTGCCAGCGCTGCGCTTTCTTAGAGAATAGCACCCCTGATCTTATTCACTTCTACTTTCTGTACTTGATCTGATTTGTTTTTATGTTAATGTGCAATAAAAGTGCAAACTCACAATCAAAGATATTATTTAGCAAATTTTACTATAATCAGCTTATTAATTAGAATGTTAAGAAAAGATATTTAATGTTATTTATAATTATACACCGTACATTCCTTAACTGTTGAAAAGTTGTAATAAATTAAGTTTGATTTAAAGTTGTTGTTTTATTGAACGCCATCGTACCTAAATAACTACATAATAAGCTCACCATCCTACTATAGCTTGCTGTAAATTAAAAGCAAGATTTAATTCAATACAGTACCCCTATCCAAGTTGATAATCTGCAATCGTTAACGCTAGTATGAAACATCAAATGTACGGGAATGACGTCATCTCATCGCTGTCACGTAGAACAAAAGAATCGGGGGCGTGGACAACTCTGGGTTTTCCATGCAAGAGAAACGGTTATAACTTGGCTAGGGGGACAGATTCTATTCAGTTTAACTTAATTCGATTTTAATTTAATCCTGGATGGACCTTGCTGATGGATTTAGCATGTCTAAGTTTTTTGTTAATAAGTTTTAGAAATAGGGTGTTTGCCATATCAACTTCACACACACTATCCATAGCAGCGTACTACGAACTGGACTTGCACCGAGGGAGGCCGTACATTGAAAGAATTTGTATCAAGCAATCTACCAGCTTTTTCCCTTGTATTTTGGGGCTGGCTTTTAGTGTCAGCGCATTCCAAGAGCTGAGAATTTTCTGGGGCTACAAAAAAATGAATCTTATGACTTACATTGCAAACTGAAATGTATAACATGCATCATGCAAGCTCGATCATGGACGAGCGTCAAGTTTGGAAGTGTGCTCTGCTCTTGCTAAGCGCTGACCCTATGGGTCAACTCACACCGAAAGAGCGGCGAAGGGCAGCGCAGTTTCAGTTTCATATGAATTTTAACTTTATTATCATTACCATAATACTTATTATCGCATGAGAAACTCGAACGAGTCGCGCGGATGCCCGCGGCGCCGCAGGAATTCCGGGGAATTTTCTCGTTCGTATTATGTTAATGATAATAAAGTTAAAATTCATATGAAACTGAAACAGCGCTCCACTTCGCTGCCCTTCGCCGCTCTTTCGGTGTGAGTTGACCCTAAGGGCAGAGTCACACCGGAATAACAGCGGCTGGCTAAGCTAGAACTACCAAACTACTACTAATTATTGATCGGATTGCTTTAAAAAAAAATCGCGGTGTCGAACGTTTGGGTAATATAATTAACCAATGGCGATGAGTATGGAATTTCACAAAAAAAAAACAACATTATAAAATAATGAATCACAGTTTAATGTACAATAACATTTGTCGAACAAGCACAAATTAGTTTTTAATTATTTAGAGAGTATCGGACTTTACACGAAACACATATTCTATAATTAAGATATGGAGTCATTTGAAGATGGCAGGAAGAACATTCATACTGATATAAAGCAACTGTCTACTAAGTAAATGAATACAGCCTCAATGGCACACAAAAATATATGTATTTGTTCGTATTTACAATTTTAGCAAAGGTTCCTTTAACATACCTCTAATAATATTAATCAAGTATTCGATTTAGAACACATTGTATTTTTTCACTGCAAAATAATGCATTTTTTGAGAATATTTTACACATTTTTATTGGAAGGCCAATTGCAACGTAATTTTTAAAAGTAGCGTGCAAGACTAAGTAACATATAGAAATTATAAGTAGGTACTGTTCATAATCCTGCTTAAATAGATTAAGGTTCTGCTAATCTGGGAACAGCTAGCAATAACTGTAAGGTATTTAAACATTTTAATTAAATGTGATTTTGACAAAATCTAAAAACACCACTCTTTTTTTGAGGTGGAAAATGATCAAATTACTTTTCCAGCTACAGGGTGGATCGAGACGGCGAGTCAGACGTATACGACGTCTGTTTTCTTTCATTTACCCTTTGCGTTTTAGCGCCACGGTCACTCTTTCGGGCATTCCCGCAACCAGGCATCGGACTTACTGGGTCCCTTCAGTTTGGTGACATCTCTTTGAGTCGCGCATGAAACATACGCGCCGTCGACTCAAGAAGAAAAACAACTGGAAATTAATATAGCTGACTCCTTAAATAGATTTATATTCCGGCAACTATAAATACAATGTTCGAAATTGTATCATTCCCAGATTCGCAACAAAACAACTTCCGTTTTGTGTAAATTCATACTTCATAGTTTGTGTCTAGTGATGTAACGAATATTCGCATTCGTGAATATTCGCACATTATTTGACATTCACATTCGAATTCACAAAAAACATGCGAACATTTAGCATTTTTTTTTTTTGACAAACAAAGGTATTAAAGTATTAGTTTGAAGGCATATAAAAAAAATACAACTGATATGAATTAATCATGTAACGATTGTTTAATTTCTCAATGCGAATATTTGTCGCGCATGTTATTCGTGAATTTTCATCGAAATTTAACATTCGTTACATCACTGCGAATGCGAATATTCGTTACATCACTATGTCCACCACGTTCTAAAATAAAAGTCTTTTCACGATCTAAGATGTAGGAACCGAGATCGCTCATTGCTTTTGATATATTCTCCGCTCCGATATGTTACTATAGAATTGAAAATGGATAGTCCTATTAATGGAAAATGTTTAATAAACCAAAAGCTTAATAACCACTATAGTATGAATTTAATTTTACTATTCCACCATGTGCATATAAGGCCTAATAAAAACGACTATCTTAGAATACATCAGACCTCTTTTTATCATAATTACTTATAAATTCTAAACCCCGGCTACGGAACGCCTAACCAAGTTCTGTAGATCGTCACGCCATTTTATAATTCATCATCATCATCATATCAGCCGAAAGACGTCCACTGTTGGACTTAGACCTCCCCCAAATTCTCGTCATAACGTCAGATCCTCTGCGTCTCGCATCCATCGGATTCCCGCAATTGGAGGGCAAGTCATCGGTCCACATTGTGGGAGGCCTTCCAACACTGCGTCTTCCAGTACGTGGTCCCCATCCCAAAACCTTTCGTCCCCATCGACTATCTGTTCTGCGAGCAACGTGCCCTGCCCATTGCCACTTAAGTTTGGCGATTCTTTGGGCTATGTTTGTAACTTTGGTTCTCCTGTGGATACCACGTTTCGGAGCCATATGCCATATTATGTCATTATTCACTAAGATATAAAACTGGACCAAGTAAGATTGGCTTTCAGAAACCGTCACCTAAATTCGTCCTAATGACTATCGATTTTTAACCTTTTGACAACAAGAAAATGTGTCCCACACGCCACGGTCACGACTACACGACAGTTAAAAGAATGAAATCGTAGCAAAATATTAAAACAAAAGCTCCAGCTCCATAATATTCGATCGGTCATATTAATTTAATTAAGTTTTACACACGCGGCAAGTATTTAAATACTTCAACTTTAACATCATACTTCAATCAACATTTTCGCGCTCTAGGGTCGAACGAGAGGTCGTGTCAGACTTTATTCAGTTGTCTTTAGCGTTCTATGACCACGGTCACTCTTTCAAACATTCTCGAAGCCCTAGCAAGCATCGGCCCTACTGGGCGCGCGTGTGCAACAGTACACGCTATCGACTCGGGCTTGGCCTTATGGGCCGGACGGCGAGATACCCATTGCTCGTAGCTTCTTTCACTATTTATACGGTAGTCGATGACAACCGTATAAATAGTAAACAACGCTTTGCCTGACAAAAAAAAAACAGTATAGTGCGTTTCACGTAAAAATTCCCTTCGCCGTAGTGTTGGCATTACGGAAAAACAATGTTGCTATATTTTTATTTACTAAGAAGGATTAACTGATATTTCGTTACTTTTACAATTGCCTTATTATAATTTTTTCTTTTGTAAACTATAAAAACTATTTTTGAATAAAGTATACGACGCTGGCCTCTATTTCGATTGTCCTGCAATTATTTCAAATACTGAAAACGCCACGTCACAATATCGCACTTCTCCATTAACACCTTTTAGACCTGCTTTTTTAAATAAAATCCCAGTCCTCTCATAATTTTCCATAAAGTGGTTTAACAATTTGGCTAGAATAGGCAATTCTTTTGTTTTTTTCTCTAGACAGACAAGGGTGCCAACATTACGGCGAAGGGAATTCTCACGTAAAAATGCAGTGTGACCGTTAGGTTAGGCAAATTGTCGTGATTATTATTACTGTTTTATAAGAGACAAAGTATAGAAATACTGAGGTGAGATGTGTTCTAAAATGGTTGTGAACTGAGTACGCTAATTCTTCGACAGCCAATCACAAAAAAAAAAATTGCTAAATGTAACACAACTTACAGAAAAAATGGTAATGTTTAATACTACCTGTATACACAGTTTTATTTCGATGATCAATTTATTTAATATTCATTTTGTTGCCAAGTTATATTCAGACTGGACTGAAAAATTAATTCCTATCTTTTGATCATGATGATACTAAGGTAGATGCTAGATCAAAGTGGAATAATGGTCATTGACCCTTTCAAAAACGGAATTATAGACATAAAGCTGTCTTGAAGCGACATGTATCGTGATCCTTTACATGATCTAGTAATGAAAAGCAGTTCATTATTTGTTTTTCGGGTACCTACGCTGGGATATTAGGAAAAGGTCAATGTACTTTATTCCACGGTTAGGTATCTGGCGCTTTCTTTACGTACAAAAAGCCAATATCAACAATTACGAACCGGTCGTAAGTATAAAGCTGGGTATTCAATAAGCGACCAATGTAAGCTATAATTTTGCCCGATACAGAGCAATATTTAAGAGAAAAAGGCCCAATATTACTTAAATAATAATTTACAACCAATACAATATTGCTCCGAATTTAGCCGCTTAAAAAATAGCTGGAAAAACTCTGCAGGCTTTGATATCAATCGAAATATAACTTGGCAAAAATGTACACGAAGAAAACAAATGGAGTACTTTTTCACTAAGTTTTTTTTCCTTCTTATTCGCTCTAAATTATAGCCAACTTACATTAGACTCCACTGAACCCCGACAGTAACTGAAGAGGACAACGGAGTTATTTTAAACTCTGCCGAAAGAAATAGTGAGTCCCGTGCGGGACTCGGGACTATGAACGGGCTTCGCCGGCTTATAACCATCATTAGCACTTTGCTGGCAGAAAACTCGGCATTGGATACTTTTCTTACATCCGTATCGGTTTAAAGCATGCTACAGAATGTCAATATTATACGATTATACAAATAGCTGATAAACCAATTTCAACCGTACACTCGAAATAAGGTTCAGTAGAAAACCAGCGTTAGGCAACTACCATGTAGTTGTCTGGCATTATTGCTGAACTGCGGGCCTATTACGACCTCTTAATTCCAGTCAATTTACGCCGTAAAATGAACTGACTTGCTTATCCGTATTATGACATCTTATTGCCAGCCAGTCAGTAGTCACGTGACACTTGACCGTCTTCTGCACGGATATTGGCTGGGAATTCCGTATTATGAGCACCAAACTGACATTTTGTAGCTTGCTAAAGTGTCAAAAATTGTGACAAACTAGCCAGTCAGTTTACGCCAGTTTTTAGTAACTTATAGTGAATTGTTTTGACTTTTTATTATATTTGAATCTATTTGATAGTTAAATAAAACTTTAAATATGTGTGATGAGTTGATAATCTTCGAATTTCTCGAAAGTGATGCGTTTATAGTTTTAGAAATGATCGAAGTTTGTGATGTTCGCGATCCCGATTACGTAATTGTAAACTAATGTTTACCTTTTTTGTTTTGTGTTCAATTCTCACCATTACTGTATTTTTAGTTAAAACGTACCTAAAAAATGATAATATAACAGTTAGATTGACAGTTGGTATAATATTGGGTGAGAAATTGAAAGATTTGTGTTTCAGAATATGACCGACATTGTATCTTTTGCAGTTTTTGTTCTAGAAACTTATTTATGTGTTAAGTTATGCAAAAGATTATTGTTTTATATGAAAGTAGACGTCATAACGAGTATTTTGATGTGCATGTTGTATATATTATGTGAAAGAATAAATAAATATGGCATCCGAAAGGGCTCGGCTGAAGCGAAACTAAAAGTAAAATAAGTCTAAAAATCACGGTTCCCGCGGACGTAAAGTTTCGGGGTATATAGCCGAACCCCTAGGAACCTTTTCGTCGAAAACGTGTTTTATTGATCCTCTTCGATACCCTTTGTGAGGTGCTGCTACGTTCCCCCTTAGTCGAAATCGTACGCATTCAGGGGTGCGTTGCGTGGTGGCGTACGAGACCAGTGCAACAAGCAACGCACGCCAAAAATCGGGTTGAACTGTCCCGAGGGCTCGGTAGCCGAAGGGTACTGCCTGCTACCGTCACCGCCTCCTAACAGGGGCCAGTCCACCACACCGTAGGTTATCGGATGTTTACGTCTGGGCTCAGGGTGGCGCAGCACTTCAACACCGTCACCGCGGCGACCACCATGCCGATCCCGTGACGTCAGCTAGCACTCCAACGCCATCGCTAACCGGGATGCCAATCCGATGATATCACCCTTACACAGCACAGCGATCGCCAAGCTAACATATTTTTGTTAAAAAGTTTTGTTCAAGTTCATACACACGCTTACCCTTAGTTCCGAATTACGTCTAAAGCGAATATATCGCAAATCCGACCAAATGTAATAGTCACAAAATATAAAGACTATCAAGTACTATTTGTGACTTTGCGCGTTGGTCAGATTCGCAATATAATCGCTTTTGACGCAATTCGGAACACGGGGTTAATTTTGTTTTTGCCGGGTCCTGACTTATTCTAGTACGTTCAGAAATGAAGTATATGAGACAATGCTCTATTTTCCACTTTATGACATTGTATTTACGGAAATAACACATAATTCGTTTTTAAACTCGTTGTTAATTTAGATTTCTGTTATAAAATTATATTAATTTCATCATAAACAATATTTCATACAAAAATTTAAAAACCGTAAATACCGGTAACCTTTGTTTTTATGTTTTCGAACGCAATCTTTCAAAGCAGTGCAAACCAGCCACAGACAACTGTCCAGGATGATTCCAGTCAGAATGACGTACGTCATAATACGAAAAAGAACAAGGCAGTTTACGGCCGTAAACTGACTTGCCTGGAAACTGACTGGATTTTAAAACGGTCGTAATAGGCCCTCTGGACCTATTTGGCGCCGCCGTGAGACACACATTGCTAGTTGTCTTTTTTTTTTTAATTATAATAATTTATTAGTGTCTACATGTTGTTACTACATTGTGTGTATCTACGAGTGTGTATGCCAAATAAAATAGTTTTCTTTTTTCTTTCTTTCTGATAACATAATTTCGCTGTACTTTGAGAATAAATTTCTTCTGACATCAGAACTTGGTTTTTTTTTATGAAAATGTACAGAATTGACCTGCGGGGTGGTCGGCAATGGGCGCCGGAGCTCCTAATGTTGAGAAGTAACATGATAATTACGCCTGTAATTCTCTAAGGTAAGGGTTATACTATGAAACAACCATGTTAAGAATTATTTTAACCTTTCGACATCCGTAATTAGAGTCACACAATAGAAATACAATGAGAAAGCGAACGCCAGCGTTCGTTTGGGGTTTAATGAATTAATGAAATACCAAATAAGGCCTAGATCAGGTAATAAAACAGTTTGGTGTTGGATTAGACATCTACACAAATATTTTTTACTGCCCATTCAACCGATTTTGACCTGTATAGCGTTGGTAACACGATAAACGGCGGCTCCAGTAAATAGTTGGTATTGTTACCAATTGCTGCTTTTTGCTTTTAGTGAAATTCTTATGCCTACGTAATATAAGTCAAAATCGTTTGAACGGACAGTAAACGAGGTTTGTTTAAATGTCTAGTCTTAACGTGAATGGAGTTTAGTGTCTGAAGCCTAACTGTTGAGTACACTTTTGAATTTGTCTCTTTTTAACCTTTCAAGCACTGTTACACAAAATAGATAGGTACAGAAGATCATCTACGTACAAAGCGCGCTCGAGCAACGCACACGAAGACAGCGTTATATCGGCTCAATAGCCCGGTCGCAAATGTACAGTTCGGCGCAACGCGCTGACCCTAGCGCGATCGCCTAGCGTAGGTATAAAAAGTGACGTACATACATGAGATTGACTTCTGTATCTATCATTTTGTGACCGTAATTAGAGACACAATAGAAAGACATTGAGAGAGCGAACGCCGGCGTTCGTATGAATTAGGATATACCAAGGTCCATTTAGTTTCGACGCCCGACGCCACAAACATGATAAATGATTTATTTATTTATTTATGATAAAGAACAACCTTAGTACGCCACTAAGCACTTACTGTGATGAAAATGTTTTGTATCAATAAAACGTTCACTACAGTATTCCATTTGTTTCCTACCGTGCCAGTCCGTGGCTCATCCAGGGGAGAAGTGCGGAGAGAAGGGAGTTGAGGGGGGAGTGGAAGTAGTTCAGCATCATGTCGGGTCCAGGTTCGTGCTTAGTGTCTTCAGCTGCTCTAGTCCGGATAGGAGATCTCTGTAATGAGAAAACGTTTGGGTTATAAATCACACTAATTTAATAATATCTATACGGTCCGAACTAAGCGTTTTGCCTCGTCATTTATACCGCGTCGAAGGACTGGAACAATTTGCCTGCTGCGGTCTTGCCGTCCGATTATATTTTGGGTGTCTTCAAGGCTAGAGTGAATAGGCTCATAATAAACTAGATTGCATCACTGCTTACCATCAGGTGGGATCGCAGTCAAGCAATAGTTTATATCATTATCAATAAAAAAAAAAGAAATTTAGCACAAAGTTAGACCATATCCTACAGCTCCTCGCTGGGGGACTTGACTTAAGATGATCCCTAGTGGGGGCAGAGAGCGTCAACCCATCGCGATCGGTCTTGAGCTTTACCCTTCACCTCGCTCCATGTCAATTCGATGGCCGTCGCTTCTGCCAACACGGTACGTCGCCAGGCCTGCCGAGGACGGTCACGCTTTCTTTTCCCTTGGGGATTTCAGTCCAACGCCTGTTTAGGTATGTGTATGTGATCGGCATCCCTTATATCGTCGCTGGAGGAGCAGGTGCGTGTACCTGAGCGAGGTCTCGGCGACGCCGGTGGCGCGGCGGAGGCCGGCGGCGGCGGCGCCCTGCACGCCGCGCAGTACGCGCAGTTCCTCCTGGCACGAAGCCAGCTCCTCCTGGAACCACCGTCATATATAAATGAATTAATAAATGATTCTCCCGCCATCCTCTTCATGTTAGGTTCCTTGAAACCTTGCAAATAGAAACAGGGCGACCGCGCATCGTTCCTCGGCTTGTCTTAGGGTCAACTCACACCGAAAGAGCGGCGAAGGGCAGCGCAGTTTCAGTATCATAGGAATTTTAACTTTATTTTCATTTCTATAATACTTATTATCGCATGAATCCCCCGCCGCGGGCATCCGCGCGACTCGTTCGAGTTTCTCATGCGATAATAAGTATTATAGTAATGGTAATAAAGTTAAAATTCATATGAAACTGAAACTGCGCTCCGCTTCGCTGTCCTTCGCCGCTCTTTCGGTGTGAGTTGACCCTTACTAACTACTGTCGTTAGTACATAGTTGCTAAGTAAGTTTCATACTTTTCACTGAGAGAGATCAAGCCTAGGACTAACGGCTGTACCTGGTCTTTGAAGCACGGATGTCACACCACCGACGTCCGATCTCCGAGCTGCTCCGAAATTCGTAGTTGAAAAACCCAGGGAATTGAACCTCACGCTCAACAGTCAATTTGTAACCACTCGATCCACTCCCTAGTGCTTGCAAAGCGCTTGACTTTTTCACTCAATATAACTGCACAATATGGGTATCGAAGACAAATTCTCATACCATTAGTTGATATCTATTTATAGTATTTATACTAGGACAAAATAATTGGAATGACAATGCGACGCTGGGTCGCTGTAGACCACTAAAGAAAAAGAGATTTGGAAAGATGGATTAGGCGCACAATGCCACATTCGCAAAATGACATATTGACGCAAAATGCCATATTCTCAAAATGCTATATCGCAAAACGTCACATTAGCAAAATGCCATCTTCGCAAAATGCCACATTCGCAAAATGACTTTTCGCAAAATGCCACTTTCGCATAATGCCAAAATGTCACTTCGAACTCAGAATTTTTTATTTGGATGTTAGCATGTTTTTATGAAAAGCCATCTGGCTAAAACTTAATAACTGCTTGATTACAAGTATAGCACGCAAGATTCATTGATTGAATCATACACTGATTGAATTTATTTTATATATCACTGAATACTTTAGTTAGTTAAAAAAACTTATTAAAAATGAGCGAATTTGGAATAAAAAACTAATTAGTTTATTCACAGAGTAAATAACATCAGTGTAACATCGTTTGTACATATTATTATTTTAAGTTTGTATATATATTACCTAGTAATTATTTATAAATTATTAAATTAATTAAATTGTACATCAGTGTAATGACAATATTTATATCGGCCACCTGGCCAAAATTTTAATAATTACTTTAGTTTACATTTATTTTTTTATTTTATGTTAAAATAAATAAAAATGTATAAATGTGATCAAATACTGGAAAAAATTAATTGGTACCTAATATTTTTTTTTATTCATTAAAAAGTCCAGTGCAAGAAGTAAATCGGTAATTTTAACAATTTTTTATTTTAATTTACGTAAATCGCATATTATGCGATAATTATTAGATATTTTTTTGGAAATTGTCATTTTGAGAATGTGACATTTTGAGAATGTGGCATTTTGCTAATGTGGCATTTTGAGAAAAGTCATTTTGCGAATGTGGCATTTTGCTAATGTGGCATTTTGCTAGTGTGGCATATTGCGAAATGTCATTTTGCGAATGTGGCATTTTGCTTCAGTATGTCATTTTGAGAATGTGGCATTTTGCTAATGTGGCATTTTGAGAAAAGTCATTTTGCGAATGTGGCATTTTGCTAGTGTGGCATATTGCGAAATGTCATTTTGCGAATGTGGCATTTTGCTTCAGTATGTCATTTTGAGAATGTGGCATTGTGCGCCTAATCCGGAAAGATGAAACGAAAAATCGTAATTGTTGGAAGAAGGAAGTGAGGGAGGCAGTTGCCTGGTAATGGGACAATACGGGCTAGTAATATAAGACAGAACTCACCTTTAATTTCTTAATTTGATTCTTCAATCTAACTATCGTTGCTTCAGCCTCTGCAGCTCGAGTCTGTGAACAATTACAGTCGTTAATAATCTTCTACAGATCATATATGAATGAGAATCATAATTATCATTTCTCAGGCTCTGGTCGGAGCGACAAGCAGTGTTTTTTTTTTTTGATGGGTAAAAATCATCCAAATGACATTCCCCGCCCTTAGGGAGACTCACCGCGGCATCAGTAAGCGTAGACTCAGCCCGCTCGGCGGCCGCGTCCAGCTGGCCGGTAAACTCCTTGTCCCCGCGCCGCGCGTGCTCGCGCCGCGCCCGCAGCTGCGCCTCGGCGGCGCGCGCGGCGGCCGCCTCGGCGCGGAGCAACGCGTTGCTGGAGCGCGCTTGCGAGAGCTCTTCTTCTACACGAGAACGACGGGAGCGCTCCGCAAATAACTCACACCTGAAGAGTGAGAAGAAAGATAATTTAAAATATATATTATTATTTGGATTACGGCCCATATTTGGATTATATTTATAACATGTTGGATTACGGCCCATTCCCTCTCCTGGAGGAAGCCTGAATCCCAGCAGTGGCAACATTATAAAGCCTGCTATGCTATAACGGCTAGCTTGTATTGTCTCACAGCTGGGCAAAGACCTTCCTCCACTCCTTCTAACAATCACCATTCCTCGCTTTCTCTTTTCAATTCTTACGGAAGACATCCAGGTCGTCCTGAGATCGCCTTCATGGTCTATCCTATCACTTTGTCTGGGCACCAATTCTGTCTTTGACGGGCCCACAGCTTGTTAGACATGTCCTGCTCAGTCCTATTGAGCACTTTTTTCACAGCCACGTTCACCTTTTGCGTTTTGGATCGCACTGTATTGTTTCGAACGTGGTCTGTTAGTTTAATACATAGCACGTTGGCAAACTTGAGTTTGGACTTTTGGATGTTAGTCGCAGAGCAGGTTACTGAAATTTTTAAGTTACAGACAAACTGTAGCGAATCAATCCCACACGAGACAGTAGACAATATTCTCTCATAACGTTTGTTTTTATGTAATTCTAATGTTGATTGTAATTGTTGTGTTCTCTTTGAAAAGGGAGGCTCCTCCGCCCAGATATGTGTCATATCTAGTTTGGGCAATAGCCCAATAGGTAATTTCAGGCAGTTGTATATGTTTAAATCGCGAGGAGAACTTTAATAGCGCGATGCAGGATTTCGTAGTTTAGTTCTTGTGTGATGCCATAGATGTCGCTACAGTATCGATCGTACTACCATACCTTGTATGAGGGAGTGAGGGTGCTCTTATAATAAGGGTTTATAACTTAGGTGCTGTATGCTGATAAAAAATAAACTACAATGTATTCCATCATCTATGAAGTTTTACAGCTGAAATGGCCTTGGAAGTATGAACTCGTATAATAAAATTATTATGACCGAGTAATAAGATTACTGTTTTGTTTTGTCTCAGAAAAAAATATCTACGGCTCAGTAGTGATTTTGATATTTGGTGCGGAGTAAGATTGACCAGCGTCAGACAACTACCTCGTAGTTGTCTGGCATTTCGCTGAACTGGACCTTTTTTGGTGTGACAGACAATGTTACTTTTTTATTATTATTTTTTGTTTTGTGTTTGTCTTAAGTTTTTGTTGTCTACAATGTTTTTTTGCGCCAAAATAAATACTTTTCTTTCTTTTCTTTCTTTGTATGAAGTGAAACGCGTGGGCTGGGGTGCCAGTGATTGGCTTGCCGCGCCATCGTGTCATAGACGTAATTCGTGATTCGTTCCCTGCCCTTGCTGCATGTATCTAATAACGACGACGTTTGGCTCGAGCAAAGCGATCCCCACTCTGACGCCGAGCGCTCAAGATTCGTGCCGGTACCTATATCTGGCTTCGACTTTACTTCGCGTCCTTAAAATAATCGACATCCACGCGGACAAAACCGCTGGCAGAAGCTAGAGCTAGTACAACAAATAAATAACAAAATAGCAATCAAGTAATATACGTACACAGGTGCGCCAATACCTCCATCATCAGGATTTACATCACGTCTTTAGGAAGTTGCCGCGTCATGTCACGAATTATATTGAGCATATGAACGGAATAATTATATCACACGCACATCCGGAAGAGAAATCGTTTAAATGTGTAGATGGTCGCATGGCATATTCAGCCACAAAGAGCAAGTGATGAACACAGTTGGGTTTTAGTCCACCCTGAAGCGGGAGAAGGCGAGTTTTTTGTTAATTCTTGGGCACGGAAGAAAAGTATAAGTAGTTGATTTCATGTACAAAATAAATTTATAAGATGTTATATTTATTTATTTATTTATTATAATCTTTATTGTACACCAAATAAACAAAATACAGGACAAACATTTAAAAGAATAAGTGCACAATGGGCGGTCTTATCGCACAGGGCGATCTCTTACAGACCTTTGGATGGACTGAGAGAAAGGAGATAGATTAAGGGTTGTCAGTGTACAAACATCAAACTAACAAGATAATCCCTATCCCTGAGATACATAACAATGGATTATCATGCTGCGAGCTACGAGGGCGGAGCAGTAGGGTAAGTTGCTATAAGAAAACGGGTGAAACTACGCGGGGAAACTTAGTCCCATTATCATCATTTCAGCCGAAAGACGTTCACTGTTGGATGTCCAGCCATTGTGGCGACACTTGGGAGAGGCCTATGTGGGCTTGCCCCAAGTGTCGCCACAATGGTGGCCAACTCACGAGACCATTGTGGCGACACTTGGGGGAGGCCTATGTAGGCTTCAACCAAGTGTCGCCACAATGGTGACCTCCCAAGTGTCGCCACAATGGTGACCTCCCTAAGTGTCGCCACAATGGTGGCTAACGCAGGAGACCATTGTGGCGACACTAGGGAGGCCTATATATGGGCCTCGTTATGGATAAAAAGTAACAAAATCAGAAATCAGAAACGTTTATTTCAAATAGACCAGCTACAGGCACTTTTGAATTATCAAAATGTCGGTCAGTCAAACAAGTGAAGCTAAATTGCACAAATCGATGCGTAAGTAATAAGACGGGTATCTCTGTGGAAAAAGTGACATGCGTCCGGTCTCTGACACGCCTGGCTGGCCAGCACTGGCCGGCAGTAGCCGGGTGTATGTCGACTTCGCGGCCCCGCAAAATTTAATAAAAAAAGTATCGTACTTTTTCCAATTTTTTTTTTTACGAAACCCTTCTAAATACCAAGCTTGATTGTTTTATGTAAGTTTCAAATATTTCTGTCAAATAATCTCATAGAAAAACACGTTTGAAATCGTAAGTTAGGCCTCATTTACGGAGACGCGTACGGCGCGACGTTTACGGTGGGGCGGCGTGTGAAGCGGCACGCATCATCGCAGGCGTAAACACAAACTTATAGCAATATACGACCATGTTCATAGAGAAGCGAGACGGGAAGCGTGGCGGTGCCCGCCGCGGCGCCCGCGGCGTATCCTCTAGCGTGGAGCGAAGCACGCGGCGGGCATCGCGGCGGCGCACGCTCGCCTCGATCAAATCGATCCTATCATACTCCATTGCGACGGTGACTACGTCTGTGTTGCGCGATTTCTAAATAAGACTGACAGAAGATTCCGCCTCGGACATAGCTTCATCGAGAATTGCCGCTGCGTGCGCCGCCGCGATAAACGCCGCGTGGGACGCGTTGGTGCCATCCGCGGGCTCGGCCACAAAAAACGCCCTAATTCAAACAAACGCGTCTAAAATCGCTTCTCCGTAAACGCACTCATACAACGCCATATATTTGAATTCAGTGTGGGCCGCACCGCTCAACGCAACGCGCGACGCCCCGCGTCTCCGTAAACGAGGCCTTACGAGTCAGAATCGCGATTTTTTTTTAATCGAGCCAACTAATATTATATCGTGTTTTTATTTTTACCAAGCGCTTTGTAATATAGCCAATTTAAATAATAATAAAAAAATCATGATGTTCTCTTTTATATTTGTGAATTTCCAGAAGTTTAAAAAAGTTCAAAATGAGTAGAACCGGGCCTTAACCTTGAGAATTTGGCAAAAGGCTTGCTGTTCTAGAGACGTCACGTATAAATACATGCTAAAACACAAAACATGCTTCGGAAATATTCAAATCAAAACAGGTCAAAAGTTAGTGAATACAATAAAATAAGAAATGGTTAACGTGTGTTTAATAATGATAATTACCACGTAATTTTACGTAAATTTCTTAATTAGGAGCCCCTTTATATTTTTTTGCACTAGGACAGGAAGAGCTGTTGAAAAACTATTTTTCTTTCCTTCCTTTTCCTTTATTATGTCGTTCGTGACTGGCTTGTGTTTGCAGTTCGGTTTACCTACACCCAAACTGAAATCGAGTGTAGTAAAATTCATGAATATAAATACAGTAGGGACAACTGATCTTGAGCGGTTGGGCAGAAGTCAAATATTCGGTCTCTTTAGTGGTGCGAAGTGAGACACGGGGGCGGGGAGTGTCAGTAATTGACTCGCCGCGCCGTCGCGTCATAGACGTCACTCCGCATTCGTTCCCTGCGTTGCTGCATGTATCTAACCACGAAGACGATTGGCTCGCCAATGTATGGAATGCGCAAAGCGATCCCCACTCTGGCGCCGAGCGCTCAATATCCGTTGTGCCTACATTACTTACCTAAATTTAAAAAGCATAAAAAAATAAAATAAGGACTGGCTGAGAATAACAAAATTTTTCTTTATTTTCCTCTCAAAACACGATCCTTGTTAGGAAGTTTCGGTTTCAGCTGAAACTGAGACTGTTGCCGAAATTCGGTTTAGGATGAGAAAACCCTAACCTAACCTAGCAGTGGTGGCACAAACCTGGTCCGTTCCAGCTCCGCAATGATCTGCTGCATCTGCTCGTCTTGATGCTCTGGCTCCGGCGACGTCCTACCCGGATGCACCGGCAGGAAGTCCGGTAGACACATGGACTCCGCTCCTGGAATACATTCGTACTGCTTAACATAACGTCTGCTATCCTCGATGGGGTAGACAGTAGGGTTTGTTTTTATTGGTTTTGGTGGGAAAAATCATCTTATGACAACCCCCGCTCTTGGGCGGAGCGGGAGTTAGTGTCAGACTCTTACTGACTAAAAAACCCATCCCGTTCCTTCAAGCCTTCATACCGGGGCTCGAGCGCCCTTTCGGATAACCCTGGCCCTAGTAGGCTTCGACCCGGCTGGGCCTCTGCTGTTGCTGACAACTCCTTGCGGCGCGCCGTCGACGACTTGGGCTTGGTCCGGACAGTTACCGGACGGCCGGACAGCGAGCTACCCATCGCTCACTGTCCGCAAGCCCATGCCTACGGTGGCTGGAAATCGGGATCGGAATCCCGGCGGCGGCGAGAGCGCCGTTGCCTGATGCGGTCGGCCTCCTCCTTAGCGAGCATTACTGCTTCGCAGAAGTCGGCGTCCGCCTGCCACTCCTCCTCGCTCCGGACCATGGCCTCGACCAAGGTCGTTCAACCTAGTTGACTACGGAACCCTAAAAACGTTGTGGTGGGACATAAGACTGGCAAGAAGGAGTAGCTCGGAGGAGGAACGCTTCATACCGCGTTAAAGTATTGCCGATGACCTCAGTGAAGAGATGACATAACTAATTACTAAATCCATTGATCCATTGATTTACCTGCAATCTGCGTGAGATCATAATGGCATCATTGTGTAATCTTTAATTACGATAATCGAGAAACTAGATACAAGCAATAGTTAAAACTACATTTTAAGTATGAAGTTAATATTTATATACACGTCTGATTCTACGTAATTTAATTTCTTCCACCAACCCTACTTTACCCTTTTTACTAATTAAATTGTGTAACTTATTATAATATGTATGTATATATGTATTTATAATTGAGTATTGTGTTTTATATAGTTAGCAGTACACCACAGACTACCCCGTGTATTATTTTAAACTCTTATCCATCCTAAGGTTGTCTGGAAGATATCGCTTTCAGCGATAAGACCGCCATAATTGTGCCCACAAATTGAAGTTTTGTATAAGCTGTATTACTTTTTGGTGTACAATGAATTCTATTCTATTCTATTCTATTATGATATAATATTTCATCGTCGCTTCTTTCTTTACTAAAAAACAAACGTTTTTTTTTTTTTAAATAAGTAAATTGTGTTTATTGGCTTTTTAAAAACGAGAACATCTTAAAATTAAAGAAAATAAAAATGTACATAGAATAATGCTAAGAGGACAGCCTTTTTGCCATAATTAAATGTACTTTTTTTTTAGGGTTCCGTACCCAAAGGGTAAAAACGGGACCCTATTACTATGACTTCGCTGTCTGTCCGTCCGTCTGTCACCAGGCTGTATCTCAAAAACCGCGATTGCTAGTTGTTAGACAGTTGAAATTTTCACTAATTGTGTATTTCTGTTGCTACTATAACATCAAATAATAAAAACAATATAAAATAAATATTTAAGGGGGACTCCTATACAACAAACGCGATTTTTTTTTCCTTTCTTAAGGATGTTACGGAACCCTTCGTGGGCGAGTCCAACTCGCACTTGACCAGTTTTTTTTTATTTTCAACATAACGCCTGATGCCTAATGAAGCCACAGGAATTGAGCTGTCAACTATCTCCAGCATTTCTTTTTTTCAATCTTGTGTTAAAACTTTTGAAACAACACATGATATAAAAACTGAGTAAGGGGGAGATATGGATAATTTAAGTTTAATGGCCCGCCTATCCTGCACGGGAAATACGTCACTCAGTAATGTTCCAGTAGTCCCCTAGTTCATACGATCCTAATTATTGCATTCTTGTACAATTTGATCTCGACCACATGTTGCGACGACTCTTTGTTTTAGTTAAATCTATCGAGGAATGAGCCGCTCTTTGTTATACTATACTGGAAACTATCCGTTTTAAGGGCCAAGCGCCCGAAAAGTGCCATAAAACAGTGATTTTCTGAGGCCTACTCCTCCGTAACGGCTAAGTCAATTGCTTTGAAAAAAATATATGTTTATTATAGATTCATGAACAATAATATCAACATTTGATTTTTTCGCACAATTAACACTTTTGTCAAAACAAAATATTTATCAATTACGCAACTTTTCTGAACTTTTCCCTACTCCTTCGAAACGGCTTGGACCTTTAGAAACATTTATACACATAAAAATTGGTGGTAAAATATTCTTCAAAGTGAACATTGCATATGTAAATCAATCAATATCTCGCAGAGATAATGGATTTAAAGCGCTTTCCGGGCGCTGCTGGCCGCAAATAAATGCACAGATTTGCGTACTGCCGCCTAGGCGAGTGCGAGAGTTGCGTTCACATAATTTCGGTCAGATGGTTCAAGGGACTATACGCCTTAAGAGAAATGTCTGTTCTAATAATTGTTTATCTTCTTTATATATAAAAGCGAAATACCACTTGCTGATTAATCACGAAATCTCAGAAACTATAACACCTACAAACTTAAAATTTGACAGGTAGGTTCATTACGATACCTACTACGAGCTATAACGCGATCCAATTAACGACCTAAACTGAATTGTCGTTCTTTCTCGCTCGCAAGACTGACACGTTTTTTTTTTGTTGAAAATCATCCAATGACAACCCCCGCGCATGGGCGGAGCGGGAGATAGTGTCAGACTCATACTGACTAAAAAACCCACCCCGTTCCTTCTAGCCTTCATCCAGGGGCTCGAGTTCCCTTTCGGATAACCCTGGCCTCAGTAGGCTTCGACCCGGCTGGGGTTGCTGACACCTTGAGGCGCGCACTGTTCCCGACAGTGCGCGCCGTCGACGACTTGGGCTTAGTTACCGGACGGTCGGACAGTGAGCTACCCATTGCTCATTGTCTGCAAGCCCGCGCCTACGGTGGCTGGAAATCGGGATCGGAATCCCGGACTGACGTCATGGTAAGAAGGCCCCTGGCCTGTATGTCGAAGCAGGGACAGCGGAGTTATTAGTAATAATTACTGGATAAAGGTACCCAAAACACGCTAGGGTATAACCTGACAGGTTTCCCTGTATAGTTGAGTTTTACAGGTAAACCTGAGCGTGTATTTTGTACAACTGTGAGGGCAACCGAAAAAATATGAATTTGGATATTTTTTGCCCGTGGGTATACCGGTGCAATTAACTATACAGGAAAAACTGAAGGTGTGTGGCGGTCGCCTGCACAGGCGACAGTTGAGCGGTGTCTGCGAGAAGTAAACCAATTAGCGCTACAGCGTCGAGATCTGTTGCCGGGGCCATGGCTTCAACTGAGAGTTTGTACAGGTTTACCTTGACGTGCAGGGGGGCTCGAGCACCCATGAGAAATAAACAGTGGGTGCCGAGGACCCCTGAGAAAAGACTTCAAGAAACAGATCAGTAATTGCCTTTTAGGAATGAGCGTTTTTTCATTACCCGACGTCTCGTTCAGCGCAGTAGTTTAGAGCGCCGGTTGAGACGCAAGGCACAGATAATTAGTAATTCGCTGTATGTATGCAGGACATTTATTTGTCGATCGATTACATCACACTTCGTCACTTTATCGAGTCATCAAATATGAGCATGAACATCCATGAGGTTTTCTAAAAGCCGACGCCCCTGTTTACGTGTGTGCTTTGTAACTGTGCAGGCAAAGCTGTCAGGTACAGTTGCCATCACGGATCTTGAACACTTGCGCAGAAGTCAAATATTCGGTCTTTTTAGTGGTGCGAAGTGCGACGCGGGGGCGCGGATTGTCAGTGATCGTTTGGCCGCGCCATAGCGTCTTAGACGTCACTCCTCATTCGTTCACTGCGTTGCTGCATGTATGTAACAACGAAGACGATTAGCTCGCCAATGTATGGAATGAGCAAAGCGATCCCCACTCTGACGCCAAGCGATCAAGATCCGTGATGGCAACTGTACACCCTAACGTGTATGGCTACCTTCATATACACTTCTACCACCCTCGGGAAACAAAGAAGTGACATTTTAGCCGTTATGTGTTTAATTTGAATCACTAGTACCTTTGTTGTTTTTTTTTTATTCGCTTTGTTGTTATTCGCAAATCTTACGAAGTTTAAAGTAGATGGTGGCTAGATTAGATCAGTCTTCTGTAAGCAATGGGTAGGTATTGCCTAGTATGTTAGTAGGTACAATTGACGGGGCCCGTTAAAGGCAACGCCTGCCAGGGCTGCGGGAGAATTTATTTATTTATTATAATCTTTATTGTACACCAAATAAACAAAAATACAGGACAAACATTTAAAAGAATAAGTGCACAATGGGCGGTCTTATCGCACAGGGCGATCAAAAAAAAGAAAGAAATACAAGAAAAAAAAAAGAGATATTTAAAAGTCTTAAGCCATAGAACGCAAAGAACAACAGAAGGATGGATGGGTTTTAGTCTGTAAAAGTCTGACACCCTCTCGCTCGTACCAGAGCGGAAGAAGCTATTTGATGATTAGCAATTCTCAAAAAAAAAGTTGGGCAGTAGAATGTTTGTCAATTGAAGCCACAGTCTCATCGCATTTGACCGTAAATCATGACGTCACAACATGGCAATCGCTCCTATTCTCATTTCTAACGCATTGTACAACATTTTCCTTAGAGATGCAACATCTGGATTTTCACCAACATGAAACTAATAGATAAGTGTCAGCATGTGTACTATTTTACACAGTTAGTCCCTTAGACGTGATTACATAGGAAATAAAATAGGGTAGTGTCCAGGGTCAAAATAATTACATTTTATTTAGTCCGTATTTTAGATTATAAAAAACCGGCCAAGTGCGAGTCGGACTCGCCCATGAAGGGTTCCGTAGCAGCAAGTAACATAATATTAAAGTTCTTGTAATGTGTTGTAACTTTGATCGATGTTTTAATAATAGTGTATTTTTTTCGATTTATGATGCATTAAAAAAAAAACTACTTACTAGATTTCGTTCAAACCAATTTTCTTTGGTAGTTTTTATAGTAATGTACATCATATATTTTTTTTAGTTTTATCATTCTCTTATTTTAGAAGTTAGAGGGGGGGGGGGGACACATTTTATCACTTTGGAAGTGTCTCTTGCGCAAACTATTCAGTTTAGAAAAAAATGATATTAGAAACCTCAGTATCATTTTTAAAGACCTATCCATAGATACCCCACACGTATGGGATTGATGAAAAGAAATTTTTCGAGTTTCAGTTTTAAGTATGGGGACCCCCAAAATTTATTGCTTTTTTTCTATTTTTATGTGATAATCTTAATGCGGTTCACAGAATACATCTATTTACAAAGTTTCAACAGTATATAGCTCTTATAGTTTCGGAAAAAAGTGGCTGTGACATACGGACGGACAGACAGACAGACATGACGAATCTATAAGGGTTCCGTTTTTTGCCATTTGGCTACGGAACCCTAAAAAATATTAGACATGTATTTTTTCTTTTTTCGTTTAAACAAAAAATAACAAAGATATACATAGTTCATTAAAGTTACGTGTGACGTCACCCCGTGCGAAAAAATGTAGCACATCGTGACTTTACACGTAACTTTAATGGGCTATATCTTTGTCATTTTTGGTTTAATTTACAAATAAAAAAATACGTGTCCCTTAGTTTTGAATAATCTAAAAGACGGGCTAATTAAATTTTTTACGGCCACTAGCCTACTATTAGCCATGTTAATTTATTTGTCAGTATTGTACGAGGTACAGCCGAAGTTCAAGTGAAATGAACCATTGATTAATGAATATAAATAACCAGCATTATGTGCTAATTGCTGTATTTACAATAGGTTTACCTCTAAATGTAAGGCGACCGTTACACGGTCATGCAAGCGTCAATCAATTCCATCAATCGTGAATGATGGTGTTCGTCAATCAGTGCTAAAAAACGTTAATCATCGCTTTAGACGGTAGGTTTTTCGTCAATCAAAATTTTGAGTGTGGCAAAACTGACAGCAAAACCTATCGTGTAATGTATCGTGTACAGTTCAGAAAGACAGTATAACCGAATTTTAATCGGCTCAACAAACTGAACACATTTTTCTCAATCTATAAAGAAGGAACTGACTGAGGCGTCCAGAACAGCATCATTCATACAGGCGTCAATCAATTCCATCAATCATGAATGATGGTTTTCGTCAGTCAGTACCATGCAAGAGTCAATCATCGCATTAGACGGTAGGTTTTTCGTCAATCAAAACATTGACTGTGACAAAACTGACAGCAAAACCTATCGTGTAATGGACGCCTAACATATCAACGCACGGCCGGTACTAGCGGGACTAGGAGCGTGATATTTTGCACAAGTTTTCCTTTTATGACGCAGGCGAGCACTAAGAGAGGATTTTCCAAAAATCACCCCCTAAAGGGAGGAAACGGGGTTCTAAAGTTTGTATGTAGAAACCTTCGTGTGGGCGAAGCCGGTGGCAGAAGCTAGATTTACATAACTGACTCCTGTATTGCAATTGCCGAAATGGATCTTGAGCGCTCGGCGTCAGAGTGGGGAATTGGGGATCGCTTTGCGCATTCCATACATTGGCGAGCCAATCGTCTTCGTTGTTAGATACATGCAGCAACGCAGGGAGCGAATCAGAAGTGTCGATGACGCGATGGCGCGATGAGCCAATAACTAACACTCCCCGCTCCCGCGTTTCACTTCGCACCACTAAAGAGACCGAATATTTGACTGCTGCGCAACTTGAAGCCAGCTCTCAAGATGTTGGAAAACACACATATATTTAATTGTTTTCCCTATTACAATTCAATTCATTTTAGTGAAGCTAATTATAAATGCCTGTTATATTTTCAAGGATATATAGCTTGCCCGAGTTTGATAGTATTTATTATGGAGATAGTTTAAGCCCTGAGTAGGGACTTAAACAAATTTTTTCAATAGTCCTTATTGGGTGAACTTGGGTGTGAATCTTGTATAGAAAAATCAGAAAGCCAATCAAGCAATAATTAGAATATTTTGTGATAAACTTTTGGAATAGTTTAAATGAGTTGTTCATAGTTTCATGAACTCAGATATTTCATGAAAGCTTTTTAGTGGGAAATCACCTTTTAGATACCGTCAATTTGAGACACAATAGTAAAACAATAGATGCGCGAACGCCGGCGTTCGCTTGGGGTTTAATGAATTAATACTCCAAGAAGAAGAAAGATAGAAAGAAAAATGTTTATTTGCGGCAAACATAGCGCATACTTTAAAATAAAACAAATAACAAATACAACTTAAGTAGTACTTGAGCAGGTTATGCGTGACATCCGCGCAAAACGGCTGGTGCTCAGCAAAATGCTGGGGCTCGTGTTTAGACAGAGCCACAGCGCTGATTTTCAGTACCAGCCGTCGTCGACGGTACGACGTTGATCGGCCAGCAAGGAATTTTAAGAACCTACACTAAACAAAATGAAACATAAATAACAAACTTACAATAAACAAAATCCTCACTTTTTTTTTTTTTTTTTTTTATTATTGATAGGCTCGCGTTTGACCACTATCTCACCTGATGGTAAGTGATAATGTGTGTGGTGTGTCACTAATATTATAAAAGGGAAAGTAAGTTTGTTTATTTGTTTGTTTGTTACGTCTTCACGCCTAAATGGCAAAACCGATTTTGATGAATTTTGGTACAGAGATAGTTGGGACCCTGGACGGGCATAGGCTAATTTTGTCCGCAGGCGAAGCCGCGGGTAAAAGCTAGTGAAACATAAATAACAAACTCCAGCGTTTATTTCTCCAGTATCGCACATCCACGAACAAATACACCATATCATCAGCTTTCATTTGCAGTGAGAGGAGTGTCAGAGTTTTACAGACTAAAACCCACCTGTGTTTTTTCAGTTACCCTTTGTGTTACAGGGTCATGGTGTCTCTTTTGAATAATACCACAAAACATGGCAGTTTCATGAAAGCAATTATTATTAAAATCAGCTCCGGCTCTAATCACGAGTTCATCACAAGCATGTGATGCAATCATGTGCACAGCAGAATATTGTAAATTGCTAATGTAAATATTTTATTGTAGCTTGCAGTTTCATGTATGTAAGAAATGTCATATGGTATTCTGTACCTAGATTCTGTGAGTTGCTAAAAAACTCATTTTCATCCATACACTCCCATAAGGTTTAGTTGAAAACCAGCCAACTACCACATAGTTGTCAGGCATTTTTACTGAACTGGACCTGTTGGCGCAAACGTAAGACATGCGATGTTAGTTTTTTTTTTTAATTGCTGATAGGTTTGCGCTTACCTAGAAGAAACCTATTCACTCTCGACTTAAAGATTCCCGGGTTGTAGCTATCAGGAAACACAGACTCCGGCAAGGAATTCCACTCCCTAGCACGCACAATAAATGTGTTCACAAAACGTTTTGTGGGTAAAGGTGCGATATCCACCATGTACCGGTGGCGCATCGCCGTACGTCTGGTAGTTCGATGTTGGAACGGGCTAGGCGGAATTAGGTTATGCAATTCCGATGCACACTCCCGAAATGCGACCGGTAGAAAACCGACAGACAGACTAGTAATTCTGCGTCGATGCTCAAGACTTTGAAGCCTCGACTCGACGAGTTTCATTGCCATTTGTTATCTGTTGCTGTTGCATTTGTTTTTCAGTTCTAAAGTATGAAGTCGAAAAACTGATTGAGCATTAAATAATTTAGATTTAAGAAGTAATAAAATACCTATGGCTGATTTCTTTACTAGTTCAGATTTTACCATGGATTTATTTGTAAAACTATTTTTTAGTTTATATTTCCAATTAGTATTTTTTCTGATGTTTGTACTACACTGATAGCCATAATCTATCTCCTTTTGTTGAGTCCAGCAAAAGGTTGTCTGTAAGTGATTTATCTTGTGCAACAAGACTCCCCATTGTAAACTTATTTTTTTTAATGTTTGTCCTGTTTTTTTATGACATTTACATATATATAATATTATAAAAAGGTAAAGTTTGTTTTTTTGTTTGTAGGGGGTAACCTCTGAAAGTACTGGTCAGATTGCTAAAATCTTTTCACCAATAGAAAGCTGCTTTATTCCTGACTGTCATAGGAAACATTTTATGTACGCGGGCAAATGGCACGCAAAAGTTACTTTACTAAAAATCTTTTTAATAAAAATATTTCTTGCACATATATTTGTTTTATGTTTATTAGTTTTGTGTAAAGAAAATAACAGCCAATATTATAGGTATAGAATATTTAAACAAAAGTCACCGGACGTTATTATGAAGGTACAGAGAATGATAATTACCAAGTCATATTGGACAAACAGTTAGAATAATTAATTACTTGATGACATACAGGAGGATAGAATACAAAATGCCTTGAATTGAGAATGCAAAGTATAGTGTCTAATTCGACAGGACATATTGTCTGCTCATGACAAACTGCAGGCATAAGTAGCAAAACAAAATCAGTGCCCTATAGTGCGTTCAAAAATAACCAAAGTCGAGTAGAGTTGCAACCCAGGGTCGTTTTTAAATAACTCGAGTAGCTACCCTAGAGTAACCCAACTAACTCTAACTTTGAGCAAGGTCGGTTGGAGTAAGCGGCAATATGCTTGACATTGACAGTTGAACTCTGTTCGCATTAAAAAATGCCTGGGTAGAGTAATTTACACGTCACTTTTTTGACGTCATTAGAGTTAACTCTAAACTCAAATTTGAACACAGCCCTGAGACATTGAGACTATGAGACAAACTAGACTAATTTCAGCAAAATTGAAGGAGTAAAGAGAGGCCCTTGCCCAGCAGTTTGATAAAACGAGTTATCAAAACATCCAGGTCGAAATGAATGCCAAAGTTATACAGATCTTCAAGCTAAAGTGGAGATTAAGTTTTCAATTTTGAACATTTAATTCAGTTACCAAAAGATTACCCCTTTTGGCCAAGGTAGAATAGAATGTATTTCTTTTTTAGAATAGAATAGAATAAAAAAGTAACTCCTAACAATCTTCAACTCTGGCAGGCATTGGCCACATCAATCTTGTAAATGTTTAACCTCAGAAGAGAATTTAGTATTATTTTTTGCAACTAAAGTATAAACACAACCTTACTAGCTAAATATAATGTCACTTATTACTAAGTGAAAAGTTTCTAAGTCAAGATTTTTTGAACTTATATTCAATTAAATGAACATCATGTAATTGGTTAAATTTCTCACTTAATAAATAAAATATGATGAATCTCTACATTTAGGTAACTAAGCTCCAGTTTATACTATTGTTAGTAAACATTGTGATGATAAACTGTGTTAAAATAGGTTCAATTTCAAAGTTTAAACTCACCAGCACTAGGAGGGAGATCCAATGGGAAAGTGCTTCTTGGAGATACATTCCTCCTGTCTGCAGGGTTCACAGACTCCGTCAGATCTAGGCTCAAGTGTGGTGGCAGGTCCAGAGGTAAGGCAGGCCCGGCAGCCTCAGAGCCAGCCGGCAAGTCCAACGGCATCCCACTGCCAGCTTGACCCGCATCAGATGTTGATGCTGCTCCCATGTATGCTTCATAATCATAACCCCTTCCACCATAATTGCTGTTATTCCTCCTACCCAGAGAGGAAGAGGATCCCGCATTGAAACTAGTATTAAATGTAAAGTCCGGTAAGTTATCCAAATCAACAGATATTGGACCATTAAAGTTCAAATATGCCTGCTCCACTAATATGTGGTCTTGCACAAAATCTGGCAGCGAGGGCATCCCTAGAGGCTCCGAAGCCAAGTTTGGTCTGTGATAAAAGGGCACGTCATTATTGTCCGTGTAAAAGTTATGCTTAGAATCAGAGTTATCCACTACACTAAAAGGTATTTCTACGGAACTACTTGAGGATGTGTTGTCACTTATGCGGTGGCTACTGCCGTCGCTAGTCTTCTCTTTGGCTTGGGAGTCGCTCGCGCGGGGCTTGTCCCGACGCGAGTCGGCGTGCACGTCTATCTTGGTAGGAGAGTGCTGTACAGTGTTCGCGTACACTTTCGGACGGGCGCCAGTGTTTTCGTACGTAGAGTTACCCGGCAACGAGAGATCCCGCTTCAAAAAATGCCGAAACGAAAACGGATTCTCATCCTTCCGCGTCGCCCCCGTAGACTCTGCAAGAAAAACGAACAGTCGACGAGGAATGCCTTTATATTTAGGACAAAAAACAACTTCGTAAACTCACTGGAAGAAGAACTTTTCGCCTCCGTAAGCGATGCGTCCCCATTTTCATTACTATTGTACTTTGCCTCTTCGATACCTAAGTCTGGTTTCGCTGCATTTTGTTCGATTTCTTGCGAGGATCCTCCGTTATTCGTATTTTGAGGCGAATTCTTATTCGAAACACCATCCTCGTCCTCCGCCATGATAATGAAAAATGACAGTTAGCGCAAACGATCAGAAACGGCGATTTATTATTATTTTCCGTTCAGAAATCACTCAAAACTTGACTGACCTTGCCAGAGCTAAAAATCATGAGCAAAAAGAGTGGAAGTAATTCTTTTTTATTTTAAAGAATTCTTTCAGGTCCTTGAAATAATGGGAATATCTGAAATTAAACAGGTATACGTATGCATACCATTTTTTTGCCGTTGCCATCGTTCACAATAACGACGAAATCGCGTTCGCTTCGTTGGTTTTATATTTTCACGCTATTTTATTTTTAATAATATTAATTAGTGCTTAACTGCGATCCCACCTGATGGTAAGCAATGATGTAATCGTTGATAATGAATCGTACTAAGGAATTTAGCCTATTCACTGTAGCCTTGAACTCCAAAATAAATCTTGTAAAATACCGAAAAGCTGGCTACCCTACGCTAGAGCTCCAGACTTTGTTAGATTGATGTTATTAACCAAATCTGGATTACAAATTAGCCTCTGCAGAGTCCGAACCTGCCAGAGTATTTTGCAGCACCAACCTATATGTGGTTACAGTACCTACACCACAACTCGTATAATCGGACATTTTTTTTTTTTTTTATGGTGGGAAAAATCATGCATTGACATCCCCCGCCCTTGGGCGGAGCGGGAGATAGTGTCAGACTCTTACTGACTAATAATATAATCGGATAATATAATATAATAGTATAATATAATATAATAGTATAATCGGACCTGTGCTTTGTATTTTGTATAACATTAGACGCTGTCCCGGTGTGAAGCGAATTAGGTAACGCCGGATCTTTGCAAGAATGCCAAGTTTTCTAGCAGCTACCTACCTACCTTGGCTTTAGACTTAATGAACCACGGAACCGCCCAAAGTGAGGTCAATTCCTGAGAGCTGAAGGCGATCGGTGCACTCTATAACGATACATTAAAAAGCAGGAGTTTATGTGAACGGGCTCTTTTTGGCGGTGAACAGACATGCTTGTGTTTTTTCAACGTTGAAACCCAAAAGATTGGCTTCACCTCATTTGAAGACTGCCTGAAGTGAGACATTCGTACGCACCACAATAGCTTCTCTTTCGAACTGTACTAGCTGCTCTTTCGGATAGGACTAGCTCCTTAATAACCCGAGCACTCGGCAGGTGTCTTTCTACAACTGTGCAAGGTACCCTTAGATACTGGGCATCAGCAGATCGTTGATATGCAGCAGGGAGTTGCAGAGACAACAGACCCTTGAGGAATTCTTGCGGTGCAGGGCTTAATTTAAATAAATTACTATTGAAGTGGCGACTTCACGCGCACGTAGGAAAAAGCCGCCGCGTCGCGTTGAATTAGTGTGATCGCACCGGATCGGAACGCAACCACATTCGCTTTGTACCATGTAGAATGCCGTGTTAGGGCCGACGCTGCGTTAAGCGTACGCCGGCGCGGTGAGCCTCGTTTTGCTATGGTACAACTACATGCACACCGTTAAAGTTGAAACAGCGATAGTGTACAGGTCCGCCGGTCCGCCGGTTTTCGCTACGGGGACAGTCGCACACGACACACACGAGTTGGACGCGCGTGCACACGTTAACGCAACGCTGGGAGTAGAGTTGTATTTTGACACCACTATAAAACACTACTTTGACAAAACCCGGACTGACGGGCTTTTGCAAAGTAGAACCATTCATTAACAATAAAACCACTTTGTAATAGATAATGTTTTATTACATCTAGTATAAGGCTCCTTTTTAACCATTTCATATTGTAAATATCGAATTGATTCGCTACGTACTTTACAACAAGTATTAAAAATAATAACAGTGGGATTTATTCATAAAATAACACAAAATAAATTCGTTAACAATAAATGCATTATTTTTAGACTACAATAAGTATTAAGTTTTATATTATAAAAATAGTGAAACAATTTCAAAGATTCTGAGCGTAGGTATAGTTCCTTAAGCATCACACCTTTATAAAGATTTAATAAAGTATAAAATGTTTTGAAGAAGTTATTAGTTCCATACGGTTAGACCGAAATTGTTGATGATCTAGCTTTATTCTACATAATTGAGTGGATAATGTAGGTATTGAGAAAAGTGAATAATATGCTTAGGTATTTCGGTCTAACCGAATTTTTAAATTTATAATAGGTAAATACATTAAATAGGGAAATCTAACACTAACGGGTACTGGAAATATGAACCGGTTTACTCGGTCGGTAAATATTTCACATGTCTTCCGTCCACGATAAATTATTAAATGGAATCCTTGAAATATTTTGGCTTAGACCCAAGTAATTACAATAAGAGAAATTACAATAATAATATTAGCCAAAATAAATTTTAAAAATAATTTGGCACAGGTAGTTTTAACAAATAATGTATAATGGTAGCAGATTACAAATGTAAACTAGGATAAATACTTCTTCAAAGAAATTGCCTTCATACTTTGAAATAGCTTTTAAAACAACTTCAAATTGTGTTGAAATCTGTGGCTACTAACAAGTCCTGCGCGCGCATAAAAGCATAGACGTAGAGAATAGACTGAACAATATCCCCAAAAAGTCAATGATTCTGTAGAAAGTGTGGTTACTACCTATCCAGGATGTCCAATTTCTCTCAATTTTAGAGTTGATTTTTCAGTAATCAGATAGCTTTTCTATGTAGAATAAATATGTCAGTTTGGCATATTTTCCGCACAAAAACTACCAAACCGCCAGTTTTATGACCTGATAAGACTATTAAAAAATTATCCCTTACGTTTCTTGAAAAGGAATATTTTAAAGTAAACTTGCAACGGTTTTGACTTCCAAGAAATTGAGAACCAACATTATCAATCAATGATGATAAATCAATCGGCTTGTAGGTATTCCGATTTTCCAAGAAAGAAAAGTTTTTTCGAAATGTCCTGCCTCCTACGAGTTTTTTTTGCCCTAGAAACTTTCAGCTATTAATATCATTTGTGACACTGCAAGCTGTGTCATCGACCATTCAAATTCTAGAAAAAAAAAAAAACAAGTAGTGGTCTCAAGATTGCTCCTTTTCTAACACTGGTATTTACTTCATATCTAGACTGGGGTAGCTCAGTCCATTCTATAAGTCTATGTAACCAAGAAACTGAGAATGTTTCGTTCATATGCATGTATTACTCACTCGCTTTGGGTAGGACCTGCTTTGCAGTAGACAATGTTGAAATGACAATACAACAATGAATGAAAACACTACTCATCATTACGAACAATTTTTACTATGAGACTAAGGCCTTCTTCACACGAACCACAACCACACCATGTGTTCGGGCGTATATTTCGTATTGAAAATAATTAGGATTATTTACACGTACCATATTTTGCAGTCGTTATCGACAGTGTGTGTGATACCGACCACATAGCTGGCCGACAACAAGGCAACCACATCTACATTTTGTCGGTACCACAACACAACTACAAAAAGCTGCAGCGACACTATTCACACGTAACCACTGCGTGACAGCATTTTGTCGTTGCGACGTGGCGTGGTTGTGGTACGTGTGAAGAAACCCTAATGGTGAAATCGTGAAAAGCCAGTGTTTTCATTTCGTATTGTCAACTCACACTATAGTATAACAAAAAAAAAAGACTGACGGAACGGACGTTAATAGGTAACAATACCTAATGCCGTCACTCTGAGCTCAAAAACACTTTTATAGAAATAAATAAATGGCACTGTTCGATGTTAGGCGAGTTAAGTAGACATACAATAAATAACAAACATATTTTACACACATCCTTAATGAACATCAAATTTTATCTGTTTTCAGAGTTAAAAGAAGCGATTTTTAACAAGAATCAGACATAGGTACATACAATGTTTACTAATAATATTACTAGGTACAACGATTATGACAGTAGGTTAGAAATATAGGTTACATAATTTACACATAGAAATTATAAATTTACAAAATATGAAATAAAAATGGATCCGACATTGTATGATCTTATTAGCATCTAAAAGAAAGACAATGTGATAAACATTTAAAATCTAGAAAATTATAATCATGACTAAATTCAAATTTTAGATCTGGATAAAAGAAAATTAAACAAAATTCAGTCTTTCGCTTATTAGGAAGAATTCTCTTTGTATTAAATACATAATTATTTTAAGACGAATACCCAGAGTAACCCACGAAATTATTAGTGCATATTTAAATACTGCACTAATAATTACAAAAAAACGTTTGAAAAACTTACTATTCTAGTACGGTAGCAAAAATTACATTTGCGGTAGCGACATAAATGTATTTACAAAACTACTCAAAAGAAATATAAAAAAAAACAAATATTCATGAAAACCAATACAACTCCCTAACATAGAGAAGGGGTAAAATGTGTAAATTTAGCAAAAACTTGACGTTTAACTTCGTATCTAATTTTGAGAGTTATATTGATGGTATTAAAGAGTATAATTCAAAATTGTGTAAATACTTCTATAGTCTGTCTAATAAGTCAACAGACTTGGGAATTTTGTATAATATTTAATCATTTAAAAAATACAAATATTCGGTACTTTTTATAAAGTTCTTCTGATAGTAACAATGATCTCTTCTCTATCTCATAATCAACCGTGATTATTGGAACCCTTGTTGACTACATCAGATTTCATTAAATCCTAGTAATTACACAAGTCGTTTAACTAATTAGACAGACTCTATGCCGTTACCGCCGATATAATTTACCACCCATAATGTTCTGCAAGAAACGTTTGATAATTTTAATTTCGCAGGCTATCTGGAGCGTTCATCTTAAACGACGGTATGTTGATTGGAAAATAAAACAGTTAGAGCTCAAACACACGAGCCGCAAGTTACCAGCGACAGAGATAACTGCAGCTGTCGACCTTCTAATAAATAAAGATCAGTGGCAGCCATCGTGTGTCAAGTATAGGGTTACCACATCTCAGGATTTGTCCCGAGATTTCAGGATTTTAGGACTCATCTCAGAATTGCGGCTGGATTTTGCAAATGTTATGAAATCTCAGGATTTTTAGAATTTCAGTGAAATAAAGATTACATTTTAAATATCAATTAAACCAAATAAAAATAATCTTAATTTGGTAATAAGAGCATAATTAAATATTATGCAAGTATATAACCCCGCTCCCCCTCCCACATTGTGCGACGCGTGAGGGAGATTGGAAGTGTAAAATCGATAGAGTATGATTTTTTAATTCATTAAACCCCAAGCGAACGCCGGCGTTCGCGCACCTATTGTCTTTCAATTGTGTCTGTAATTATCACAATTGAAAGGTTAAATTATTAAATAGGTATATTTTAGAGAAAATTGTCTTCGTTGATTTTTCAATGGAAATCAGGCTTTTTCTCCGGACTTTTGTTTTTTTTTCATATGGTAACCCTTATCAAGTATATATAGGCACAGAATAAGTTATATTACTACAGTAACTTGCGAATATAAATCTACTAACAACGTTAATAATGTTCATAAAACATTGCAGGGTACGGACGTAACCTTGATCAAATTTGCCTACCGAGTGTTGCGTTGAGTTGCGCCTGTAACGAACTAAAATGCTCCTTAAGTCCACGTATCGAGAGTCTTTTTTACTATGCCCGTTATAAGACTTTGAACATTCCGCTCTTGTTATAGGGTTAGGAGTTGTGTGTTTTTGTGATATAGGCCGAAGGCTGCAGTTAATGGCTTGTTACACTATGCGTTATTCAGCACACGATATTCAGATTCGTCTTATTTTTCATTCATAGTAAGACAGTCTGAGCCTGACTAAAACTGTCTGACTATGAGTGGTATGTGGTATCGAGTGGTCTTTTACCTATGCCTTTGGCAATATGCCGCTCATATGTATGAGCTCTTATAGTAGTGTAGATTTGTATTATTCATAAAAAAGCATGCTTCTTTGCATGTACCAAAAATATTAAAAGATATAGTACAACAAAATGAGTGAACACAAGAATATCACAAGACAGTGTAAAGCCGGGTCCGCTGAGTCCTGTTTCCGTGTTTGCTAACAGAATAACATTGTTTGCTAACCGAATAGGGGCGAGGTCTGACAGTTTTCTAAAAAAACATGTTTCAATAACATGTATTTTAGAAAATTGGCGTAGCGGACTCGGCTTAAAAACAGAAAAGAAGTCAAATAAACAAACAGGTTAGTTCTAAAACAATACTAAACATCTCGAGATCATAATCTCATTTGATTATATTGCACGTAAAATTTCGATTAGTTTAAAAATTTCATAAGTAAGTAAATACAAGCCTTATTGTTGCCAGAAGAATTTTCTTTTAGGGTGAGTTGCACCATTTAACTATAATGATAACAAAGCCGTTAACAGTTGTTAAATCGTCGAATTGACCAATAGGGGGCCGTTTCACGGCTGGTTATGGTTTGGTCACCGTTATACTTAAATGGTGCAACTCACTCTTAGTAAAAAAATGATTAATCTGGTTAAAATATTGGTGGTGGCTAAATTATAAACAAATGAACAAAACAATTATGTAATGGTATTTATCACAGGATCTAGCCGTTCCGGTGGCTACTAGAAACTTTCCATATCAAATCAAACATACCAGCAAGTCTTTTTCAATTTAAAATGTTGAAATATAGCTATGTCAGTCAGTGCCGTAACGAGGGCGGTGCCAGAGGTGTCCAGGTATAGGGAGGCTAAGCCCTACCCGACTTTTTTTGAGGTGGTAAATCATTCAATGACTTCTCTTGCTCTAGGATGGTGAGAGACGGCGTGTCAGACTTTTACTGACTAAAACACACCCGTGGACCTAGCAGGTATCGGCCCAACCCCACGGTTTTTGCTGACATCTCTTGAGGGGCGCCTTCAACGATACGGGCTGGGTAAATACCCAGAATCGGTAAATACCGAAGGGCCGGATGGCGGGCTACGCATTGCTCGTCGTCCGAAACCCACGATCGTCTACCCGTATGACATGTTAGATCCAAATCCGATCAGCTATTAAGGCAAGAAAAGGTAATAAACAGACAGATGGAGTTATTTTTCCAATCATAGTATTTGTATGGACATGGATGGTATCTCTAGTAGTTGCCGGTGCAGCAGAATCTGTGATTTATGATCAAAGACCGGAATAGTTAGATTATAATTTGCCTAAAGTTCTAGGAAGTAAACAACAGAGTCGATAATACCTCCTCTAAAATGCCGAAATCATAAAATGATAATTAAGTCCCGGGATTTATGAAATTACATAAATATATACTAAATGATTATATTGAAAAAAAAAAATGTATGTTTTTAGTGCCCTACCTACTAAAACTATTAAGTTTTGAAAGAATATATTTGTTTTTATCTAAAAGTTTTAGTATGTAATTCTAAAACATAATACCTATTTAAGATTCTTTAATATAATAATTTAGTGCAAATTCTTACATATAAGAAGATTTGGACCAACTTATACTAACAGGAAGCAATCCACACATATGCCGAAATCGAGATAGGACAAGAATGAGCCTTCTAGCGACCCTGTAAAGATCAAAACTATCTGACAATGTCAATGAAAAGATGTCAGATCATTTTAATCTTTACAGGGTCGACAGAAGGCTCATTTTTGAAACCTGTATCGTTATCTCGATTTTCCATTTAATCATCATATTTATGATTCAGGTATTTTAGAGAAGGTATTATCAACTCTATGTGACTAACTTCCTCGAACTTAAGATAAATATAGTCCTACCTATCCGGATCTCTGTTTATGATAATTATTACAGTAAATAGCCACGTTACATGACGATGTTTATAACAATCCGTACGCTAATACTTTACATTCTCAACACCGCTGTTCGCGATTACACTTATAAGACTCATCTTCATAAGAATAAAATGCCAAATACTTTTCAAGTAATACATTGCATTTGCAATTTTGCATCAAAAGATGCTTACTGTCACAACCAAAAGAGTTTAGCGTTTTATTTTTTATATGTATCAGACATTGAAATTGCCAATGGGTACAGCTAAGGTGTAGAATTCCTTGCCCGAGTCTGTCTTTAATTCATAAGTGAGTAGGTTACTTCTAGGTATCTGCAATTGTATAATTGCTTACTATCAGGTGAGACAGTGGCCTAACGCAAACCCATCAATAATATTTAAAAATAAATTGACTGGATTTGGGTAGGTACTTGGTCTGATACTTTACTATTTGTATCAAAAAGTAACTGTATCCCCAATAGCTAACCGGTAGAATTTTTCATATCCATTAAAAATATAGCAAGTTACAGTACAATTCACGAATGATGGTGACCGTGAAGTTAGCCTTTGCGAACGTTCGCGCATACTACACTCTTCTCGCACATGCACGTCACCATTTGGTTCCTAAAACACGTTGTTGCGCAGCCTTCTGCGCAAACTTCACGGCCGCCATCATTCGTGAATTGTACTGTAGAACCTTTCAAATCTGGTGGCTGGGGAAACTGTCAAGGAACAGAAAAAGGATGCATAAACTATAATGTGACGTCACCAACATTAGGCGCGAAGAAAAGAGATAGCAAGATGTTAACACCACGCGCCCACTGTCCCTCATATAAATATTTGGACTGCTAATTGATGTTTTATTTCATAGCCTATTATGATATGATGCGGTTTTTTTATGTGGAAAGGTTTTAATTTAGTGTTATTTTGCTGTTTGTTACAAAATATTGTAGAAAAAATAAATACAAATAAGTACCCAATTATTAAAACGGTTTTAAAATAAAATCGAAACGAGTCCACAAATTAACTCAAACAGAAATAGAAAGAGTTATAAACATTATTCGTGTACACTTAAAAAGAATATTATGAAATGAAATAATGCAAATTGTTATGTTGTTAGAATACAGTACGGGGCACGCAAGTCACGCCATTAGATCCACGAAAGAGATTGTTATACGCGGTAGGTATGCGTATAAATGCATTTTCCCTTGTTAAATAAAAACTATCTACGACTTTGCTATTGTTCGCGCCAGATAAATTAGCCATAAAGTACATTTATCATCATCATCAGCCTTTTTAATGTTCCCACTGTTGGGACTCAGGTCTCCACTCTAGGAAAGGGAATGAGCCGTAACGCACGCAGGCCCAGCGCAGGTAGGTGAATGTCTTCGAATTTTTGGTTCTCTAGGCCATACCGTTCTGAGAGCAGTGGTGATGAAAGAAATTGCACAAATTAATGTGCCTGGCTGGGTTCGACCCCGCGACCTACAACTCGTACGTCGCGGGGCCATTACCACTCGGCCACCACTGCTCATTAAAGTAAAGCAAAGTACATTGACCTTGAAGTATCCTGAACAATATTGAGCCCACGTATGCCACGTATGTTATGTATTATGACAACTAGACTCTTGAATTTGTTTGAAAATAGAGTGCTTAGTACGAGGTGCGCTCTGACTGAAGCGCAACGATGCGGTGGCGCGGTGGCGCGACGGTGGGCAATAAGACAGATTGCAGTACTTTCAAGGAGTGGTTAACTAAAGTGAATTCTTCGTTTAATTAATGAGTACCTATAGTAATTCTCACGAGGCGTTTGTACAGATATACATTATGTGTTCTGTGAAACGAATGACATTACTATAGTTAATTGAGGAATTTAATCGGACGAAAAGGTATTTGAAACCCTGCGGGATTGTTCAAAAGAGTTATCGTAGCCCTGGAACGCAAAGGGCAAGTAAAGGAACACAGGTGGATTTTATTCTGTAAAAGTTTGAACCTGACATTCCTACTCGCTTTACCCAGAGCGAGAGAAATTATATGATGATTGACCATGATTACCTCAATAAAAAATCTGCTTTGTAATTTTTGATTCATAATCTAAAGCGAATTGTAACATAGCTTTGGATACCAGATGTAAGAGTGTTATAATACTATTGAACAAATAAATATTTATAATTTCAATGTTTGATTTTTACCACCATTCAAAATGTGTAGGCATCAATCGAGAGATTTACGAAAAGCTGTTTAGTAGGTATATTTTATTTGCATAACTCGACAAAATGTAGTACGTAGTACTGTAGTACTACGTACTACATTTACCACTACAGTAGTAGGACATGGCTGATATTTTTTCAATCTAAAATAAATATTGAAATTAAAAAAAAAATGCTAAACTCATTTGCCTGTGACAAAATTTGGCAACAACTTTAACACTAAATACTACCGATATAAATTCCGAAAATTTATTTTATTTGCTGAAAAAATTGCTGAAAAATAAATCGTCTGGTGTAACTGGAAAATCTATCGACTATATACATTTCATACATTATTTAGTTTTCCTTAAAATATTGTAGAGTAGAAAAACATGAATGGAGATACCTCATTCCAATGGCTATCTTAAAAGTTGAGTAGAAGATTCCTATTTATGTGACTACATACTTAGATGATGGATTATAGAGAAGTATAGAAGAAGAAAATTTCAAATTAATTGAGATAACAGTAGGGACATACTGCATCAATTCCAAATAAATTGGAATAAGAGCAGAGACATACTGTATCAATTACAAATAAATTGGAATAAGAGCAGGGACATACCGCACGGATTCCAAATAAATTGGACAAGAACAGTGGCATACTGTACTGTTTCCAAATAAATTGGAATAAGAGCACGGTCGTACAGCACCGATTCCAAATAAATTGGAATAAGACGCAGGGATATACTGCACAGATTCCAAATAAATTGGAATATGAGCAGGGACAAACTGCATCAATTCCAAATAATTTTGGAATAAGAACAGGGACATAATGCACTCATTTTAAATAAATTGGGATAAGGTCAGGAAGGTTATGATGAACTGGTTACGATTATATCTATCTAGCCTTTCTAACTACATCTTTCTACGAATTTTTCGATCGTGTTTGAGTTTATTTAACATTCAACATTTATTATAATCTATAAGGCTTGTCAGTGCAGTGTTATTGCCATTATTATTTCAATAATATCCTAAACATGCGTGTATATGTAACATCCCGCGGAGTTATCAAAATGAGGTATCTTTTCTTATCTGTTCAGCTAGCGTTTTACGTTAAAGTGGACTCTATTAAGACACAATAGAGTAGATAATTAAATGTGCAACTCACTTAAGCTATTTGGTTCCGTCGTAAGCAGACCTTGCCCCGACCTTCACGGTTATTATTACAAAAAATATCAATTAATAATATTGGTACAAGTGCTTCTGTCATTATATACTAGCTTCTGCCAACGGCTTTGCCTGCATGTAAGTAATAGAAATTATCCAAGGGAACAAATTCCCAGGACAAAAAGTATAATATGTCCTATTATTATATATTCCAGAACACAGGTCTACCCGTTTGCCAAATTTCATACAAATCCGTTAAGCCGTTTGAGCGTGAAAGAGTAACAAACATACAAACTTTCACCTTTATAATAATAGATAATAATTATTATTATGCCTTTATTGAATATTTAATATTCCGGTTCTTTTCTTACAATGAATACTGTAAATTCATTCGTAGCTTGGGGATTGAGCATTTGTGAGTTTTGTTTGAGAATTATTTTGTATGACTCGCTTCGGAAAGTACATGTATGTGTATATGCATGAAATAGTACAAAAAAAAGGAAAAAAAGACGTGTGTGGCACTCGGGGACTGCCGCGGTAAAGCTATTGCATAGCATTTTTTATCAACTTATGCAATAGACCTCGCCAACAGCTGCTTAACCCCACCCATCCAAAACCAGACCTCGCCAACAGCTGCTTAACCCCACCCATCCAAAACTAGACCTCGCCAACAGTTGCTTAACCCTACGAGGGTCTAATTTCAATTTTATAAGTCGAGGGTCTCCATTTTAGAGGTAAGCGGAACAGAGAGTAAAGTCCCACATACCCATGTTGATAAGGGAGGATAATTCGGCTAGACGGGTGATATGTCTGGTGGGCAACTATCCGATAGTTGATTTCGGGCTGTTGTATAAAGGGTGTAAGGGACAGCCCTCCGCAAACTTTAAGGGCTTGCTCAGTAGACGAAACTGAACAACATTCCATACAATTCGTTTTCAGGAAACGAAAAAAAAAATTGGCTCCTCCATACAAACTGTCCAATCAAGTTTATAATTTTGAATGGTGAGGCGGATTTTTTTTTTCGTTTCCTGAAATAATATGTGTTGGAAGGTTGTTCAGTTTCATCTACTGAGCAAGCCCTTAAAGTTTGTGGAGGGCTGTCCCTTACACCTTGTATATACAACTCGCGTGGAGAACTTTCCTTGCGCGGTGCAGAATTTATTTATTCATGTGGCGCCATAGATGTCGTTATCACACGTCATCTATTCGCGGATAACGCAATGTTCCCTCGTTGTATACGTGAGGTTTACTGGTTGACACGCGGCATCCAACCGTGGACCACCTATCATCAACGAGTGGACGAGCGATGAGGTGGTGCTAGTTAGATGTCGGGTGGGTCTACAGAGCTATGTCCTTAAATGTGAGTGTTAGGTTTCCTTCAAAAAAAACTTAAAGAAATACTTATATTTGTTAGTTCATGTGAAATATATTTTTTTTTATAAAATAACACTGATACTAATGTAACGTGTTTTAATACAGATATATACTTTCCGAAGCGGCTCACATTCATAAGCAACGCGATCCTATTCTCTATTCTTGATCTGCCAACAAATGTGACATGATTGACAGTCAAATGAACAAACAAAACTTGATCCACACTATTTTCTGACAAAACTCTGTGACGTTCGTGACACTATCTTTATACAGTCGACCGCGTTATTCCATTATCAATTTTGACAAAAACTCCCAGTAAAATGAAAATTCACTAAGGTTGATATTATCTAATTGTCTCTTAGACAAATAGACCTTGTAGCTGTACGAGGTGCAAGCGACATTCAGCCTTATGATCGAAAGGCGAATTACGAGGTCGACTATACAATCGTAAACTTTATGGACGCTCATTACCACGTTAATTTCGTCTCAATACAAACTACACACGGATCTATTGACTCGTCTGAAATAAATTAATTTTGCCTCATTTGCGGCGAAACGTGTCTGCAGGCTTAGACAAATAAGTTTTTTTGTTAGACAGTACGGCGAAGGATTGATTTTACCAATCGACTTTCAAACATATCGAAATTGAAATACGACATAAATTCCTGTGCTTTGAAACAACAGTAATTAACACAGTATTGAAAAGCGCGTCACAGGCTCCCGCGACATGATGCCGTGGTACGCTGCGGTAGACAACGGCATGCCGAAGGATGGCACCGGCCAAAACTCTATCAAATGCTACTTGTGACTTTGATGAGTATTGAGTCGTAGAAACTGCCGTGGCAAGGCGCTGGAATGCTGCGGTACCTGACTGATGGCAAAAGCCATTGCCATGCCGTCCCGATGTATATAGGCCTTCAAAGGATAAGTACAAAGCACCTCTCTATCATAAGAGTTACAGACAGTCCACTCTGGAGGAGGACGTGACAGCAGCTCATCTGCCTCTCAGCTGCCCTGTGGTCGCTGGATACAGGGCAAAGTAATTTGGAAACCAAGATACCCTCCGTGAAACGGTCAGTAACAATCAGTAAGGCGCTGCTGGCCATCCTTGAGGAGCTGGGGTGGATCGAGTGACTCATTTGTCCCACCCGTACGCAAAATACGCGCTTTAGTCGTGGAGCTGCGGATAACAGCCCGATATACAAAACAGTACAACTGTATGGCTGTCATTACTATTGTTGACATTAGCTGTCATTTCACTTGTCACGAGACTTCTCCGCAGGTAATGTCATTGCCATAAACTTTGTAGGTAGCGTTTGGCGGTATAACTAACAGAAAAGTAATTTGTCTAAGCCTGCTGTTGAGGTTGCTTGACAGCTTGTCAAAACACGTCAAAAACGTCATCTCTTCTATACAGGGTATAGGGACAGTCTCCGCAAACTTTAAGGGCATACTCAGTAGACGAAACTGAACAACCTTCCATAAGATTTTTTTCCAGAAACGAAAAAAAAAATCGGCCTCTCCATACAAAATTATAAAATCGATTGGAAATTTTGGATGGAGAAGCCAATTTTTTTTTTTTTCGTTTCCTAAACAAAAATCTTGTGGAAGGTTGTTCAGTTTCGTCTACTGAGTAAGGAGACCTGTCCCTTACAGCCTGTATATGGCAATCGCAGTCCATACTGAGCGAGATTCATCATTACCATCATAGAACTAAAATGAAGGTAACCATTACATTACAAAGAAAGTCTTATAAATATCCACATTTACCAAGTTTTAAACTAATCCTCTTGGAGGTAACATGGCGATTAAATATAATATCACAGGGTTGCAACTAACCCTTTGCTTCATACGTGGGTTTCTTCGCGGGCTCGTGACGGGAAGCAGAGGCTCCTAGCTGGAGGGGACCTCGGAGACGCTGTCCACGTCGGTGCAAGCCCTGGCTGTGGGCTAGCTGATGGAGGAACTGCTGGAAGTGGATATCGTTTCGCGGCCTAACTCTGCCGCCATGATGGCTATTGTTAGCTCCTTCCGTGCTTTCTGGACCACCCACACCATTAGCGTTATGCCGATCAGGATCTGGAATTGATAATGATTATATTTTAGTAAAAAAATAAACTAATATTCAGTTAATAAATCATTGATTGCAGTCAGTTTATAGTGAAAAATCCCGGCGCAGTCTGGGGTAATAGGTTGTCTGAAAGGGAACCTCGGAGTCCTGAGACGCAAGGCAAAGAAATAATAATAAAATAATATAATATTCCACAACTATCACACAATGCCGTCTAGTCCTAAGCTAAGCAGAGCTTGTGTTATGGGTACTAGACAACTGACAAACATACTTATATATTTCTAAATACATACATATTAAAGATAAATTACACCCAGACACAGAACAAATGATTATGCTCATCACACAAACATTTGTCCTGGGTGGGAATCGAACCCACAACCTCCGGCATAGCAGTCAGGGTCACTAACCACTAGACGAACAGGCCAGTCAAAATAAGAGTGGGTTTTAATCAGTAAAAGTCTAAAAGTCACTAGTCTGAATGATTTCGTCCTAAGATTAAAAAAAAAAATCTTTGCAGAATAAATTGAAGCGCACATGAGCGTATACATAAAATGAGGACTATTTCCATAAGGGGTCAAGTAAAATATAGACTACAGAACCACACTGCTACTCATAACACACTACACACTAGTACTCATAACACAAGCTCTGCTTAGCTTGAGACTAGACGGCGTTGTTTGATAGCTGTGAAAAAAAAAACACTTTCATCATCTTTGAAAGTGATCCTTCTAGTTCAGCTTACGCTTTTCACAGTGTATCAAAAATATGCATGTATTATGTAAAAAAAAACTGGGCTAGTGCGAATCGGGCTTGAACACTGAGGAATCCGAACTTACATACATATGTAAATAGTTCAATTCCCGAATTGACTCTCGAAGATTTGTCCGAAACACAAAAAAAAAAGTTTTATTTTTTCAAACGTAACAACTTTACAATTTCCAGATATATTCCTATACTTGTACTTGCCCTTGCTTCATGATATATTTCAGGATTCTAGGTCAACGGAAACTACACTATAGGTTTTAATTTCCTAGCAAGTGTCCAAATATTTGCCTTAACGGAGTATAAACTCCTTATCTTTAGATTGTGTTGACTTAGAAGGTTGATTTTTTACTGCTGTTTGGGCTAGCAGACCAGAGTCATCATCATTATAATTTCAGCCGATACACGTCCACTGTTGGACATAGGCCTCCCCCAAGCGTCGCCACATCGAACATTCCTGTGCGTCCCGCATCCATCGGTTTCCCGCTACCTTCACCAGGTCATCGGTCCACCTTGTAGGCCTTCCAACGCTGCGTCTTCCGGTACGCGGTCGCCACTTCAGAACCTGTCGGCCTCAACGGCCATCTGACCAGATATTTGATTTTCTGCTTCATATCTCTACGCATTCCTGACAAAAAAGGACAGCAAAGCGATCCTAAAGGGGTTTCGTTTTACCGTCTTAGGTATACGGAACCCTAAAAAAAATACGCCTTCATTTATCTCATAAATAATACATAATACAACCCTTCTAGGTAAGCTAATACCATATTAACGGCAAGGTAACGTCAAGCGAAGGGCGGCTTAAGTCAACTGAAAAACATTATTATGTAACAACTGCACGCAACCCCTTGAATTCTTGAATATTATTATACTAGTGAGTGGTAACCTACTTATTGTAAAGCCTTTCCTGAACGACTTCCAACTGAAGTAGGTGAAGAAGCAAACCCCAGCGTCCCCAGGGGTGCTATTCTCTAAGAAAGCGCAGCGCTGGTACAGCGACGAGTCGTCAGCGCAGTACATTGAATTAACAACCCAATGCCCCTATAAATTGGATTGTTAATTCAATGTATTGCGCTCACGACTCGTCGCTGTGCCAGCGCTGCGCTTTCTTAGAGAATAGCACCCCAGCACATAGTAATCGATGGTTGACTGAAGATGGTAACTGCAGCAAGTCCAATTAATAATAAAAAGACGTGTGGCACTCGGGGACTGCCGCGGTAAAGCTATTGCATAGCATTTTTATCAACTTAGTCAATTATAATTATTTATTTATTTTATTTATGCAGTATTTTTTTCCCCTTTGTGTTTTTCTTTGATATTAATTGAAGTTACACTTTCACACATTTAATTGAATTTTGATTGATTGTTCACTCATTTGTTTTCTTATCGGTAAATACAAATGAGTGGGGGGTGTTAGGTTATTTTCGTTACGGAATTTCTGGATTCGGTCTCCACGCTCAAGGCCCGCGATAGAAGCTATGCAATAGCTTAATAATAATGTCCCACAACTATCACACAACACCGTCTAATTCCAAGCTAAGCAGAGCTAATGTTAAGTGTAATGGACAACTGATAAACATACTAATATATTTCTAAATACATTATAGATAAATTACACCCAGATACAACAAATGCTCGTGCTCTTCTCACAAACATTTGTCCTGGGTGGGAATCGAACCCACGATTTCCGGCATAGCAGTCAGGGCCACTAACCACTAGTCCAACAGGGCAGTCCAAATTGATTCATCATATCGTTGTAGCCGACACACGTCTATTGTTGGCCTCCCCTAAGTGTCCCCACAAGGACTGGTCATATGCGTCACGTAATTAGGTCATCAGTCCATCTAATAGACATTCCAACACTGAATCTCCTAGTATGCAATTGCCACTAGAAAACCTTTTGGCCTTGTAGCTTTTTTTTCGATGGGAAAAATGACAACCCCCGCTCTTGGGCGCAGCGGGAGATAGTGTCAGACTCTTACTGACTAAAAAATCCATCCCGTTCCTTCAAGCCTTCATACCGGGGCTCGAGCGCCCTTTCGGATAACCCTGGCCCCAGTAGGCTTCGGCCCTGTAGTCTGTCTCTTCTGCGAACAATATGCCTTGCCCACTGCCACTAAGTTTGGGGAATCTTCGAGGTATGTCGGTAATCTAGGAAAAAAGGTTCTCCTGCGAAAACATTAGGTTAACGTGTCAAAAGATAAAATTAATAGAAGAGAAAAACATCGTCACGTTCTTTGCTCCTGGACATGACGATTTTTTTTTTGTTGACGAGAGCGCCATCTACGGGACGCAATTCTGGACTACGAAAATATAATACCTAAGTTTCAATGACTCGTTCAAATACTTTTTTACAAAAGTGTATATTTTTTATAATTTTAATTAGTCAAAACTAGTTATGAATAATTAAATTACTTAATAAAAAAAAACAATCTTATTATGTCAAAAAGGTCTTTGTTTGACTCAAAGAAAAAAGAATAGTTTTATTTCGCTACATATGTATAAGTTGGATACTTAAAATCAGAACAAAAAATATTATCAAAATTATCACAAAAAAATCTACCAACCTAACAACCTATTGAATTAATTTTAATCATTTTAAAGCAGTTTACTTTTAACTGGTCAAAAGTGGTTTTGACCAATCAACAGTGTGGACAGTGACATTAATACATGGCATAAGTACTAAGTTAGGTAGTCAGGTAACAAATTTATAATGCAGTGAATGCAACAATAGACAAGGCATAGTAGGTCAATGTTGATATCGAGTCAATGACTTTGACGCTCAATCTGTTTTTTTTTTCTGTACTTTATATGTGCTAGAGCAGCGGTTTTCAAACTTCTTCCGAAGGAACCCTTTTGGGAGGCAAAATATTTTTCTCCATACAAACTTTAGACCCCCATTTCATCCCCTTAGTTCGGGCTGAATTTCGGAAAATCCTTTCTTAGTGCTCGCGTACATCATAAAAAAGAAAGCCTAGTATATATATACAAGGTGTAAGGGACAGCCCTCCACAAACTTTAAGGGCTTGCTCAGTAGACGAAACTGAACAACCTTCCACAATTTTTTTTTTCAGGAAACAAAAAAAAAAAAATCGGCCTCGCCATACAAATTGTCCAATCTAGTTTGTCATTTTGTATGGTGAGGCTGATATAGACACCGTCAACCGTCAAGACACCGTCTTTAGACTTTTTCCTCATTATCGATATACACATAGAGGCCGCAAAGAGGTTTTGCGAAAGCACACTTTGAGTACCTATGACTGCGATAGAGATTGACCACTCGCCAGTTAACGAACAAATCGCTAAACTGAAAGTTGGAAAGTGTGTGCGAAGGCCTTTATATGTTTCAGTATTGAATCATATATGAGGATAGTAGCTTAACCGAAAGAAAAAAACCCCGTACTTGTATGAATCGTATATTACAGAATAAGGAAAAAACCTGATTGGACCGAGACCTCTTACTGATTTTCCTTCATGGATAGGGGAGTGGCTAAATAATAACAGCTGGATGGGTCGACCTTTGAGATTAAGCCTGCCAAGGCTGGTCCATGCACGAGTGGTATGGTTCATGACGTATCGAAACTCTTCCATGGTTCGGAAAGCACGTCAATCGTTTCGGCTGTCAGTTAAGAACTTAGACAGTTAATAGAAAGAAAGACAGAAAGAAAAAAAAGTATTTATTTTGGCGCACAAAACATTGTAGACAACAAAAACTTTGACAAACATAAAACCAAAATAAATAAAAAGTAACATTGTATGTCTCACGTTTGCGCCAAAATTATATTATTATTATGGGTTGTCCAGAAACTCTTGCCATAAGGTATCGTGTTACTGGGTAAGTGGAGATCTGATACGCAGTCGCTCCATGTAAAATATCTCTGGAATCCAGGCGGATCTGGTTAGACTGGAAACCAAAGCCTAGTTGGGATAAGGTTAGGTAAGTTGATTGCGCCTAGGCATAACTTTTTTTTTACTTGATAGTAGCTTTGGCCATGGCTTCGCCCGCGTACATAAAATGGCTTATGCCACTCAGGAATAAAGCAGCTTTCTTTCGATGAAAAAATTTTAGCAATCAGACCAAGACGAATAAGTAAATACTTCATCATTATCATATCAGCCGAAAGACATCCACTGGTGGATATAGGCCTGCCCCAAGCGTCGCCAGTACTTGCAGAGTTTAATTACTTTCTACAAACAAACAGACATAAAAACAAGCTTCACCTCTTTATATTAACTAGTGCTTGACTGGGATCCCACCTGATCGTAAGCATTGATGCAATCAATGATGGTTAACCGCACTATTCGACTAGTGCTCTTAATAAACATTAAGAGCACTTTAGTCTTGAAGATAACTTCGATAACAAAGTCCGCAGGGCTTCAAGAGTTACAATTACCGTCACGGATCTTGAACGCTCGGTTTGAGAGTGGGGATTGCTTTGCGCATTCCATACATTGGCGAGCCAATCGTCATCGTTGTTGCAGCAAGCGCAGGGAACGAATCATGAGTGACGTCTAGTGACGTGGGCGCGGCAAGCCAATCACTGATACTCCCCGCCCCCGCGTCTCACTTCGCACCGCTAAAGAGACCGAATATTTGACTTCTGCGCAACTTGAAGTCAGCGCTCAAGATCCATGCCGGCAATTGTACTTTTAAATAGCTCTTGAAAGGAAAGGCAACTGCAGGAACACAGGCGGGTTTTAGTTAGTAAAAGTCTGACATCCTCTCTCGGTCCACCCAGAACTAGAGAAGTTGTTTGATGAATAACCACCTCAATAAAAAGGCGCTGGCTTAACTTTCCATAATAATAACTAATAAAATGATATATATTTTGTAAATAGGTTAAAAAAAAAACACTTTTACACGTCAATTTTTTTTTTTACGTTACTTTAACTAGATAAAAAATACCGAAACAAACTCAGGGGTCAAAGTCTCGTTTAAAGTTCATACAGTTAATATGTATTGGTCAAAATCACATGAGAACTATGCAGATTTATCTGAGATGGTGTTTTGAAGAAACAACCAAAAAGCCACGTAATCCAAGTATCGATCGAATAAAAGGTCGACGAGACGCGTTACCCAGCTGATAAAATCATACCGTGGCTAACGTGGTCGATCGCCCATAGATCGATGGAAAGTCGATTTAAGGCGCCTCAATATGTTTACGAGCCTCGATCATCAATCGTCGCGAGTTATTACATTATTACATTAGGGCGATATAAACATCGATCATTTGCTTGGATGACGCATTAGTGTGACAACAACTATATTTACTTGTTATCTCTTTATTCAAGATCCTTTGTGTTGCAGTGTCATGCTATTTATTATCTTAAAATAATAATAATCATTTTTATTCAGGTAAAAATACACCCATTGTCATTTCCATACACACTTTAAAATCTAAGGCATTGAATCCGCCTCTGTACTCTTGTGTGCATAAAGTATTAAAAAAAATTAACTACATTGATAAAGTTTGCTTTTTTGTTTGTTTGTAGGAGGTGATCTTAATCTCTGGAAGTACTGGTCCGATTGCTTTTTTTCACCAATAGAAAGCTGCTTTATTTCTGAGTGACAGGCTATAACTTATGTACGCGGGCGAAGCCGCTGGCAAAAGCTAGTAAATAATAAAATAACAACAAAACAAAATAAAATCATTACACAAAATTATAACTATTTCAACAACTATTAAATATTGAATTAAGTACACGATGCGTTAAATCAAATTAAATTATAGTCAATTTAAATTAAATAAAAAACAGTGTAAAATAAATTTACGAGCAAAAAATAATAATGTTTTGTTTAATAACTGAACATAAAAAGAAAATCGATTAAGTTATACAATAAGAGATTGTTATCATGGTTGAGATAATACGACAATGAAAGAAAATTTGCAATTATTGTATACAACTTCCTTTGCCGATAGCATAACCGTAAACTCAGATATTGTGTACAAATACGTCAAACACAGTAACGTAACGGAGTTGTGTACTATGCCGTAAATGTATTTCTTTTTTGTATCAATCCGGGTATGGCTGGACCACAGGTCGATAGGCCATCACCACCATCCACACTTAACAGTATTTATTTAGTTTACACTGTGTTATCTTCTCCCTGTCAATTATATTAGTACCGTCTTCCAAACGATGCATAAACTATTCCCTCGAAAATTCACGAAGTAATCCGGCTCGAAGGACCAGCAAATGTAGGTTCCAAACACGAACTCGCACACATGCACCGATGAAAAACATTGTAGACTCAAATGTATTAGGGGAGTGGCAACATTTACGTAGAATACGGGAACTAGATAAGAGCATCGTTTATGCGTAACTTGAATATAGAATTTAGAATCATTAACTGAATGGATTCCGATTGTTACCATGTTATATTTTTTTCCAAAATTATTTAAAAGGTCAGAAGTTGTTATAATAACCTTACCTATCCTTATTAGAATGGCAAAACCGATTTTGATTAATTTTGGTACAGAGATAGTTGGGACCCTGGAGACGGACACAGGCCAATTTTTTTTATAAAAAAAAGTGAGAAAAGGGGGAGAAAGAGGGAAGGTATTTTATGTACGCGGGCGAAGTCGCGAGCAAAAGCTAGTTAACTAATAAAACAGCTTAGTCTCCTCAGCTAATCAATTTTAAACTGTTATTAGGTAGGTACAAGTCACCATCATCACCCACACAATCTAAGATTTTTTAATCGATGTTTGATGTGCAAGTAAGAAGCATGGGAAAAATGCTTTGAACCTTTAGCTATCAAGTGGATTAATAAATAACATTTTGGATAGAGATAACACTGCTAACAGATATGTAGCTGCAACACCAAACTGTATCCCCCGATCTTGTTATCATTCGTTTTTAGGGTTCCCTACCCAAAATGTATCCTATGCCAAGACTCCGCTGTCCGTCTGTCTGTCACCAGACTAATTTTCACCGATGAATGTCTGTTGGCGCTTTAACAACACTAAAAAAAGAATAAAATAAATATTTTAGTGGGGTTCCTATACAACAAACATGATTATTTTGCCCTTTTTTGCTACGAAGGACGGTATGGAATACTTCGTGCGCGGGTCCGACTCGCAATTGGCCATTTTTAGGGTTCCGTAGCCAATTGGCAAAAAATGGAACCCTTATAGATTCGTCATGTCTGTCTGTCTGTCCGTCCGTATGTCACAGCCACTTTTTTCCGAAACTATAAAAGCTATACTGTTGAAACTTAGTAAGTGCATGTATTCTGTGAACCGCATTAAGATTATCACACAAAAAAAGAAAAAAAAAGTAATAAATTTTGGGGGGCCCCATACTTAGAACTGAAACTCAAAACCTTTTTTAGGGTTCCGTAGCCAAATGGCAAAAAACGGAACCCTTATAGATTCGTCATGTCTGTCTGTCTGTCTGTCTGTCTGTCTGTCCGTCCGTATGTCACAGCCACTTTTTTCCGAAACTATAAGAGCTATACTGTTGAAACTTTGTAAGTAGATGTATTCTGTGAACCGCATTAAGATTTTTACACAAAAATAGAAAAAAAGCAATAAATTTTAGGGGTCCCCATACATAGAACTGAAACTCAAAATTTTTTTTTTCATCAAACCCATGCGTGTGGGGTATCTATGGATAGGTCTTTAAAAATGATACTGAGGTTTCTAATTTCATTTTTTTCTAAACTGAATAGTTTGCGCGAGAGACACTTCCAAAGTGGTAAAATGTGTGTCCCCCCCCCTCTAACTTCTAAGATAAGAGAATGATAAAACTAAAAAAAATATATGATGTACATTACTATAAAAACTACCAACGAAAATTGGTTTGAACGAAATCCAGTAAGTAGTTTTTTTTTAATGCGTCATAAACCGAAAAAAATACACTATTATTAAAACATCGATCAAAGTTACAATACATTACAAGACCTTTTATATTATGTTACTTGCTGCTACGGAACCCTTCATGGGCGAGTCCGACTCGCACTTGGCCGGTTTTTTTTTCATCAAACCCATACGTGTGGAGTACCTATAGATAGGTCTTCAAAAATGATATTGAGATTCCTAATATCATTTTTGTCTAAATTGAATAGTTTACGCGAGAAACATTTCCAAAGTGGTAAAATGTGTCCCCCCCCCCTCTAACTTCTAAAATAAGAGAATGATAAAACTAAAAAAAATATATGATGTACATGACCAAACTAAGAACGAAAATTGGTTTGAACGAGATCTAGTATGTAGTTTTTTTTTAATACGTCATAAATCTAAAAAAATATACTATTATTAAAACATCGATCAAAGTTACAACGAACTACAAGAACTGTTATATTATGTTACTTGCTGCTACGGAACCCTTCATGGGCAAGTCCGATTCGCACTTGGCCGGTGTTTTTTTTCGGTGTGGAAAATTTAAACATATTCACTTCAAAACATTTATATAGGACGGGTTTTCATCGATAGATAGATATTTGGATGGGTGAAAGATGCTACCACTGGTCTTAAGGTAGAACCAAATTGAGCACATGCCACACACGTCGATTTGGGCGCGTCGGTCTTCAATTCTTCAAACATTTTAAATGGAAACTAGACTTGTAGAACTACACTTGATCCACGCCACGCGACGTCGTTCTACGTACGAATCAGACGTGTTACACGTGTGCGTCGGTCTAATGTAGTTCTAGCTTTATCAATGTGCTAATGCCGTGATCACACGAACCGAGTAAAAGGGCGAGAAAGTAAAATGTTGCTCGGCTGAGACAGTGATGTAAGCGAGTTGTAGAGATAACCGGTCGGCCGAGCACTCGGCGCTTTGTTTATAAGTAGCGAGTATTCGGCCGAGAACACTGTCTCGCCCGTTAACTCGGTACGTGTGATCAAGGCGTTACTGCTTTACTTGCACGAACTTAATGAGACGGTCCTATTTGACAACACGCACTCTAATAAAGTGAATGCTTGCTAGTATCCTCATTGGTGACATTAACATGGCAGACACGCGATACAATGAGGAAGGATGTGAATTATGTTTGTAGTTTTGTGCTAGAACTATCACAGCCTTGCATGCGTCATAAAAATACCCTCAAAGCAACAACGAGGGACACGTAGCTCTCTAGAGTAAATCTACAACTACATAATTATATTAGACCGACGCACACAAGTAACACGCCTGATTATAAAGATAAAGACATATTTATTACGTAACTGTGTACATTAAGATCTTATTAAAACCTTAAATTTTTAGTTTCAACAGTCTATCCAAGTCGGATATGCAATAGTATCTAAGGAAATTAGGCATTCACAAATTTAAGTAAGCAAGTATTATTTTTTGTCAAAAAATTGATGCAGATTATAATATACATTCACACGTCAATCAAAAAATTTTTGTAATTTATTTTTATACATATTTCCATTTAATTGCTTAATGACTGGCGGTAACTGATTGTACACACGAATAGCAGTAACATATTAAGTACTTTTGTAATACATCATATTGTTGATAACTGGTAAATTAATGTCATTACATTGTTTCCGAATGTTTCTTTTGGAATTTGATTTGAAATTAAAGTAAGTATTACACAAGGTTTTTAACAAATAAACATAATTCAAGTATATCGTCGGCCACATCATCACTTACCATCAGGTGAGATAGTGGTCAAACGCGAGCCTATCAATAATAATAAAAAAAATACTTACCAGTCAGTGTCAAGAAACTCTCCGTTCTGACGACATATCTTAATGGTTCGATATTATGCATGTTATAATACATAATATATATTAAGACATTTTTTCTTGGGATAGATTGTACGTTTGTCGAGTTTCCCCCAATATATTACACTCTAAAGTTAACAGTGGTAACAACTTCCAAAATAAGCATGACCTTAGATTGGTAGTTTTTGCAAGAACTGAAAAGGCACTACATATTTTTTATATTTATATTTTTTCAATATGTGCCTCCCAGTTTAAGTGTTGGTGTAACTTCTAAGAATTTTGTATCTTTTACTTCTTCAATCACTGTATTAGAAATGGTAACTCTATTGTGTTTACTTTTATAGTTTCTAAATTAAATCAGTTTAGTTTTTGAGGCATTGACTTTTAAATTTATTGATTGCAACCAATCAGTCACGGTTATTAATGTTCTATTCATTTCACTTTCGTAAATAACATTATTGGAATAAGCATTTGAAATAAATATAGTAGCGTCATCATCATCAGCATACATTACGCAAAGGTGGTCAATCAATTATATTCGGAGACTCGTTAATGTATAATAGGAAAAACGGGGGTCCCAATATACTGCCTAGCGGTACGCCTAGTATTACAGATTCGAATTTAGATTTCACAACCTCCACCATTTTAGTACGTTCATTGTATACATAAATTACGGTACCTTGTGTTCTATTGTAATTCTCAACTAATTTAAGTGCTAATTTCTTATTCCTATCTTTCTATTTTATTTATCAAGCAAAATGTCATATTTTACACAGTCAAATGCTTTTGATTTGTACCTAGAACGACGTCGCGTGGCGTCGTGTGGCGTGGATCAAGTGTAGCTCTACAAGTCTAGTTTCCATATAAAACATACAAAAACCGACCGCGCCCAGATGTGTGGCACACGTGTGAGCAGTGTAGTTCTTCATTGCCTTGTCAGTCTATATTAGTAATCATGACCTAGCAGACATACGGCTACGCACCACGACCACATCCACGACCACTATAACCGGCCTCCCTCTCGCCCCATCCAGAGCGAGAAAAGTTATTTAGTGATTGTTGATAGCCCCACCTCAACAAAAACCTAAGCCAAAAACTAACAAACATTAGTATCCTCCCCTGGCTTATTTTAATTTGCGAGGTCTCTGCAAACAAATTTGGTGTTTGCGTTAGATATAGTATCGCTAACACGATAAGCGTCGAGTGTTTCCGTCGATTCGCCGCATTCATACGCCGCGCCGGTGACAACACTGAGTAAACAAGGAATCGCGTTACTTAAGATTACCATGACTTTGCCAACACTCTTGACGTTATCTCATCGCCTTTAGCATAATACCTAGGAACGAAAGCGAAAATGAAATACTAAGAATTGTGTCACATGCCTAGCGCCAGTAATATGAACGCTTGCCAAAAATAATAAAAAATAGACAAAGTTTCGAACGTTTTTTTTTAAATGTCGATATTTTTTCCTGGAAAATTTATAATAGAAATTTTAGACTCCGGCGTCAGCGCTGGATATAAAGAAATATTTGGGGCTGATGTGACCATCATTTCATTCTGTCCTAGTCCCATTTTAGGTACCTACTTGTGGTCGCCGTAACACGCTTTTTTTCTTCCATTCTGTTGTGTCAACTGTCACGCTATCATTGACTTTCTTTTATATCACTCTTCACACAATCCATCCATCTTGTTTTGGCCTCACTCTCCGTCACCATCCATCTACTATACTCCTAACTCTTTTAGTAGCGTTTCATCCCTCCTCTTCACATAAAACCATACCAAAAAAATCCAACCGATTTCGTTACAACTTTTCAGTCACAGGCGCCACTTTCAAACTTCTTCTAATATAAGTAAGTACCTCATTTCTCGTACAATATCAATCGAATAAATCGACGATTATATAAAAGTTTTAACATACATAGACGAACGAGTCAGTCAGTTTGTTGGTATCTATTAAAACCGTCAGCTCAAAGACGCGGCCACTTTTTGGCTGATACTAAAACTCCTGCCGACAACAGACTTTTTTGACCGAAACCGAAATTTCGGTCGGTCTGTAACTTCTACCGTCGAGTACCACAAGAATTAGAAGAGAGTTATTAATCACGAAACCACAAAGAAGGATACTCTCGTACATAAAATATTATTACATAGTAAAAAGTAACCATCCAACTACCAATCCAACCTACTACATCACTTAACCATAAGTCAGAAACTAAGGACATACATATGTACAAACAAAGAGTAATATAATAGTTTAAAACACTAAAAAACACGCTTTTAGCATGCACTAAATTTAATACCCATATCATGGTGCATTTCAAATAGCCAATCTGCCACCTTGGACGTCCGCCATATTGGATTTGAGTTACGTGACTATTTTTTTTTCGTATCCTTAACAGCAAATCCTTTCATTTGATACCCATATCATGGGGGTGGATTTCAAACAGCCAGTCCGTCATCTTGGGGAGGCCGCTATATTGGATTTGTAATGACGTTTCTTAGCTAGTCATGTATTGTCATCAGAACTCAGAGCGTGTGCAAAATTTTATCCTAATCAAAGACTGGGAAGTGGGTCAAATTAAGATTCCAAGATTTTCTTACATACATAGTTAGTTACAAGTAGGGCTTTCAAATACCGGACTTTTTCAATACCGGTATCAATACCGGTATTAGAATTTTTAATACCGTGATCACGTGATCACGGTATTGAACTCAAGGTTTTTTTTTAAACTAGTGCTTGACTGAAACCCTGTCAAACCTTGTTAAAGTTCCTATGAACTTTAATTAGGAAATTAATAAAAGCATTTAATTCATTAAACCCCAAGCGTTCGCGCACCTATTGTCTTTCTATTGTGTCTGTAATTTCCACGATTGAAAGGTTAAACATTTTTGTTTTCGAATCAGTGTTTATTCTCTCTTAACCGTTCTAATAAGGTTCTAGTAAGCCATACTGATTGTTTACCGGTAATGAGCAAATAAGGTAGATTAAAATCATCGATCTGTTTAAGGTTTCGGCTTACTTGACGCTGTAACTTTTTTAAGACATTTCTAATAAGGTTAAAACGCAGTTCTAAGGTTCAAGTAAGCAGTCAGTATAGGTACGACAGGGCCATCCTGTCGTACCTATAGTTTACTGGCTGATACATTCGATGCGTACCTATACTGCCCTTAGAGGTCAGCAAGCCTCAAGACTCGTATCTTTCTTATTATTATATTAATATCTCACATGTAATTGTTGTACCAAAATACCAATTAAATGTATAATTTTGAATCGTTTCTTCGAACACGAAAGTAGTAATACGATAAGTACTAATTAGACAAAATTAATAATATTTGAAGTTAAAAAGAATGCCACATCCAAACCGCTCAAATATTCAATTTTTACTTTTTAATTGTAGATCTAACGGATAACGTGATCCGTTAAAGTAAAAAGTGATATTAAACAAAGGTGAAAATGATACAATTTTAGATGCTTCAATTTGTTGTGAATTCGTAATTCGACATTAGTTTTTACAAAAAAAAATACGATCGCGTGATTCGTTGAGAATTGTGTCAAAACCCATAAAATACAAGTATTAATATTATGTACCATGTTGCTCGTCAAGATTACAAACTTATCAAAAATACACAAAGACCAAGTTCACATGCACGTGTTACCCGCGCACCTTTGCGATACTGACTAACAAAACAATAACGTCGTATAGGGCCTATTACACTACGCGTTATTCAGACCATTTTAGTCTATGGTTCGACGTATCGCGAAGAGTTGGCGCTTATTATTACATCATTATTTATATTAGATAATACAACTTCTTACTACTTATTACAACAAAACACAATAATATATATTAAAGATTGTAATACCGTAATCACGGTATTGGCTCGTCAATACCGTGATTGAAAAAAGACCAAAATATATCCGTGATCACGGTATTACGGGATCCCGTAATACCGGTATTGAAAGCCCTAGTTACAAGTGAAGCTAATAAAAGCTTGTTAAAAACCAACACAATGGCTCTTGTACCAACTACAATTATTGATATCCGTTTAACTTAGACCACAAGTCTGGGTCAGTTTCTAGTTAACCTAAAGACGACTGAAAGATTTTAACCTTTTAAAAAATATCCGATAACAACTCTCACGTTTATTACGCCACGGACGCACATCCACGATCAAATACTCCACCTCGTCAGCTCTTCTGTCACCTATCGGGATTGAAGAGCTAAACGAGATGGAGTAACCAGTCGCACACACACGATGTGCGACGCTGGCGGATAGGGCACAAAAACCCTCGTCGGACCAATCCAACACAAATAGTTATAGGGTTTAACGAAGTTAACGACTGATATCGTTTTCAAGCTGATGTAAGAGTTGTGTAACTATGTGTGACAGGGAAAACTTTGCATTTTAACATGGCCGAAGCATGTGGTCATAGAACCAAAAATTCAAGGACATGTAACATCCAACGTGCCGCGTGGTTGATTAAGACCCAGTCCTTGTTCTAAGAAGGTGATTGCCAAATCAACTATGAGGTTTTTTTTTCTCTATTTATTTATAGGTGCTTTTACGCATAGCGTATGTCAGTCCCATCGTATCCTAAACAATTATACGTACATCACAAAGCATGGGCCATGAATTCGAACAAATCTTTCGCATTATTTGGTTTGGATAGAATGTTATGGAACATGCCTACATCAGCTGTGTTAAAATTCAGAGAACTTATCAAACTATATCTGCTGGACTCCTATTGGACACATACCATCAATAAATGTTGTTGGTCCTCAACAACTCCACATTCCTCACAATTGGGTGAAGTGATTTTCTTTTGGAAGGCAATTTTTTTGCATGGAATGTGTCCAGATTTGAGTCTAAGGGCAGTAACAATTAATATTCTAGTAATATAACTATTAATAAACCAAGGCACATAAGTGTGAAGTTTAAGATCAAGACAAGAACAAAAATAAATTTAACAAAAAGAAGGATAGCATACCGAGCGGAACGAGTAATCGCTAGTGCTGATGACATTGACCGAAACGAAGAGATGAGACCTACCGATATAAATAGTACACGTATCTTCGCTGCAAGTTCACGCCACGTCTTTATTAAAACACTAAACTTTATAAATATCAATGCTGGGGCCTTATCACGACGTGTTAAAACGTCAAACGTGCGAGCGAGGAAGAGGGACGGAGATATACACCCTACACAGGGATATTTGTAAAATACTAACAACTACTGGACTGTATTACTAACATCATAAACAACAACTTTTGTTCTATGACTTTTTACAAAACATAATTCATTTGCCAAAAACAAACTTTCTTATCGTTACATTTCAACTCTGTACTTTGCTTACCCCCGCCGCCCGATCCTCGTTCTCCGCCGCTATTGTACTATCGCTTGCTTTGCAAAGACTTCGTAAGATTTAGAACGTTAAATTTAATTATTTTTCAAAAAGGTTTTTCCATTACGAACTACTCTGTAGCAGTCTGGAGTTTGGAAGTTGGTTGTGTAAAACCCCCGTTCCTCGGAAAGCATGTAAAGCCGTTGTTTCTGCGTCTGATCTCTCCGGTCGTGTCGGATTGCAGTCCTATCAGACTATGATAGTAACGGAGAGAGCACATGTGTTTGCGCACGCACTTGTGTACTATAATATCTCCTGCGTACTTGGCTAATCTTTTTTGAGAGTGGCCATCGTGATCGAAATACGACCCGGAGGACTATATAATAGCTCCATCCTTTAACATTTCGTGGTAGAGCCACTGTTTGAACATCATCACCTTACTGCCCTTGTCCCGTTTTATTTGGGGTCGACGCAACACGTTTTTTTCTTCCATTCTGTCCTGTCACTCGATACGCTATCACTAACTTCCTTTTCTTTCATATCACTTCTCACACAATCCATCCATCTTTTCTCTGTTCAAACAAAATGTTTGCAAAAATCTGAATGCCTCGCATATATGTTTATCATTTTCCTTACACATAAATGTTTTCCTGAACTAACGTCAGACTGACAAAGAGGGATAGTCCCGCGCAAAAAAAAAAACCATTTTTATTAAAACAGTGTCTCTATGTGATTATAAGAAGTATAATTGTGATTCATCATGATCATCATCGGCCTTTTTAATGTTCCCACTGCTGGGACTCAGACCTCCCCTCTAGGAGAGGGAATGAGCCGTAATCCACCACGCGGGCCCAGTGCGGGTTGGTGAATGTCACATGTCTTAGAATTTTTGGTTCTAGGTCATGCCGGTTTCCTCACGATGTTTTCCTTCCTCACCGTTTTGGGAGCAGTGATGATGAAATAAATTACATAAAGTAATGCGCCTGGCTGGGTTCGAACCCGCGACCTACAGCTCGTAAGTCGAGGCCATTACCACTCGGCCACCAGTGCTCTGATTATCATAATAATAACAATAAAATGATAATTGTTGAGAAACCATGTGAACAAAGCCATTGTTTTGGGAACACTTAATATGGAACATATATTATGCATACATCATTTTTGCCATGTTACATGCTTATTATGTAACTTTGGAATTCGATTTCCAAACATCGACGATTGGCATTTATGTTTATATAATGAGAAATTCAGAAATAATTAAGGCTAGAATGAATAGGCTCTTAATAAACTAGTGCGCTTCATCTTCAACGATGTCATCACTGCTTACGATAGATCATAGTCAAGCACTAGCTTACTCCCTTGTATATCATTAAAATTGTGTCATTAGGTCCCTACGTGAACAGGTAACAGGACACGTGACGCCTACTGGGGCCAGGGTTATCCGAAAGGGCGCTTGAGCCCTGGTATGAAGGCTAGAAGGAACGGGGTGGGTCTTTTAGTCAGTAAGAGTCTGACACTATCTCCCGCTCCGCTCAAGGGCGGGGGATGTCAATGCATGATTTTTCCCACCATAAAAAAAAATACACGTGACGCAAGATGGAAGATGGGACAAGGTCTGCGGAGAGACACCGCACAAACAATGAAAATCGGAACCGTCTAAATAAGAACCCCTATCTGTGGAGATTGTCTTTGCTGCGCCCAACCTGGGTGCGGAGTCTGTAATTCTGTATAGAGTTTACCAGATTGGCCAAGGCAATTCGTGTCCAGGCGAGAGGCTCTCCAACAGCTCGATAAAATCTACAGGAGGTTTAAGCATCTCCTGCCAAAGGTCGCACCTCTCCGAGGTGGTGTTATATGAGCTGGACTCAGGCTTGCAACCAAACTTTTAGGACTTTAAACCGTCTACGACGGATATATCTGTCAAACACTGGCGTTTATTCTGACAGGGCACATCCACGAGCACATACTTCATCTTGTTAGCTCTTTTGTCGCCTATGGGCATTGAAAAGCTAAATGAAATGAAGTATCCAGTCGCAAACTCACGACCCTGGCGAATACGACACGAAGGCACTCGTCAGACAAGTCAGATGCAAGCGGATATAAGGACTACCCTCAATTCCTTACGGATCCCAAAATAGAAAATTCGTAGAACAAACAAAAATAACATCTACAAATGAATTTGTAGTATTATTAAACTGCTTTAGTGGAAATTGTAGACACCTTGAGTATTATGGTCATAATTTATTCAGCTCTGACCTTTGCGGTTCACCTTTGGCCTCATGAGCTCCACTGTTCCGATAAATACACTTGTCAGTTCTGAGAGCTAGCGTTACTTTGTATAGGGACTAGGTAATCGGTTTATGCATTTATAAGGTCAACTGTATTATGTGGGTACGGAAATAACCTGACGCCAAGCAATAGAGCTATGTTCCGGTTATATAAGAATGGGGAAGGGCTGCAGGGTATTTCAAAAGTGTTGGAATGCCCTGGAATGGCCAGGATATCTGAAGGAACACGGGTGATTTCGAGACAGTAAAAGTGGCACCCTCTGGCTCCGTGGAGCAATTAATTGAAGATATTCCACGCTAAAAAAAAACGGAGAACTGGATAAAGGACATCTATGACGCCTCACAGGAACAATAAAAATCCTGCATCGCGGTATTAGTTCTCCGCGCAATTAGGATTTGTAGAATAGTCCAAAATCAATTATAGGGCAGTTGCCAGATGCAACATTCGTCTGGTCGGAAGATCCTCCCTTTTCGACGGTGGTTTACGAGACTTTTACTATAATAAATTGGCAATACATCTGGCATAGCTCTAGAATAAAAAAAAAAATAACCTCCTACTCATATCGAGCCATAACCGACAATTTCAGTGGAGACTAGCCATCTACGCGGAAGACTTTATATAACATAAATGTACGAACAAATTGTACCTGAATCTGTTCGTACATTTTATCTTCCTTTACTTTCGCACTCCGAAAAGCAATTCGATGTGACCAAAGAAAGACCTAAGTGAATAGATTGCTTCTAGGCAAGCGTGCTCCATCGTCGGCCACATCATCGCTTACTATCAGGTGAGATTGTGGTCAAACGCGAGCCTATCCATTATAAAAAAAAACCTTGGGCTTATCCAGTATTATTTATTGGTGGTAAAAAACAGCCATTTCTTACAATATCCTTGTCATGGATTTTAAAGAAGAATGAGGTCAGAAATATTGTCAAGAGAAAGCGTACAATCTTATAAAATTCCTCCAAATCCATAAATGCCAAAAGTAAGACCTTTAAAAACCTTTGAGAATTCATTGCAGTGCAGCAGTGGCTTCTGGGAAGCCCACTTCATGATGCCATAATTCCACCAGTTATGACTCACGTCTTTGAGGAGAGAAATATTTGAATGTAGTTCCCTAGTTTGAACGACCGATATCTCCATCTCGTTCATCTACAACTACGCTTATGTAATATTATAAAGAGGTAGTTTGTTTTTTTGGTTGTAAGAGATAATCTCATGAAAGTACGGGACCGATTGCTGAAGGTTTTCCACCAACAGAAAGTCGCTTTATTCTTGAGTGACTTAAGCTATATTTTATGTATGTGGGCGAAGCCGTGAGCAAAAGCTAGTAAGCAAAGTAGTAGTAAGGCTTTTGGAAAGCCCACGTCATGATGCCATAATTCCACCTCATGACTGATGTCTTTGGAGAAAAAGATATTAGATTCCTTGTTTGAACTCTATTTTGTTCATCTATACATCTATACATATAAATAAAATTGGAGTGTCTGTTTGTAATATTGAAATAACTGCTTTTTACTACATGCATATGAATATATATACGGTACATACCATACCAAAATATCATTTTTTACAATTTTTGTCTGTCTGTCTTTGACCGGACTTTTTTAGGCAGGTAGCTGATGTAATAAGGAGTAAACATATAGGCTACTTTTATTTAAGGAAAAAATAAATTAAAAATCCTGTAGTCACGTGAACGTAGTCGCGGGCACAGCTAGTCAGGTATAAAATCACGTTGATATCAATTCGTTACGCAATACAATTGCGGACGTGAAGGGGGCCTGTTAGATATGCCCCTAGTTCCCCATTGCGTTTACGATAGCTGAAAGCAGTGATGAATTGTGACCTCATAACTTAGCTATATGACATAATTATTACAAATCGTACTTTTGACTGATAGCTAATAATTAATATTGTCAGAAGCGTGTTTCTTAGGATTGTGACGGTCAGACAGGCAGTCGCTCTATATAAAATACTGATTATCAGGACCAAATAATTGGAGAAAAAATGGCTTGATGATGTGATAGGCTTCAAAATGATCATGATTATGTAGTGACATCTATGACGTTACATGGAGCTTTTTTTTATAATGGATAGGCTCGCGTTTGACCACTATCTCACCTGATGGTAAGCGATGATGTGGCCGACGATGAAACACGCTTGCCTAGAAGCAATCTATTCACTCTTGACTTAAAGACTTCCACTTGGTATTCCACTCCTTAGCGGTACGTATAATGAATGTGTTCCCAAAAAGCTTTGTATGGGTGGGATGTCCACTATGTATGTACTAATGTACCGGTGGCGCAACGCCGTACGTCTTGTGGTCCGATGATGATGAATTAAATTGTGTAACTCTACTAAGAACTAAACTACGAAATCTTGCATCGCGCAATTAGTTCTGTGCATCGAGTTGTCCAGATCAGACAAAACGTCCGTCTGGTCGGAGAATCCTCCCTTTTACAATGCTGCAAATCGTGGCCTTTTAATTTGTCAACGCAGCATGGGATGGAAAGCATGCTTAACTACGGGACCGGTGGACAACATTAAAAATAAGGGAAAGAACAAAGGTGACAGATGTACTACAGAAAATAAGGAAACTTAAATGGAATTGGACTGGTCATATAATGAAGACGAACGAGGAATGATAGACTAGAAATGGAAAAAGACTGAAAGTACGTCAAATCAAAAGATGGGAGGATGATCTACCGAAAGGATGAAGGAGGATAGCTCGTGACAGAGATAACCGGATGAAAATGGGGGAGGCCTATGTCAAAAGACCACCTAAGTGGTTGCAAAAAATTATATTTATCTAAAAAGTTAAATTAGATTGATAATTTTGTTTTAGTAGTTTTAATCAAAACTGTAATATGGTCAGCGAATAGAGGCTTTTATTATTATTATATTATTTTAACTTGTGGCATCTTTAAAAATCGCATGTAATCTACCACATGACCTCAGACCGCAGTAAAGGCTAGATGGACATCAAATGATTTAAGTTTTTTTAAATTCTAAAACCCGGATTCCTCACAATGTTATTTTGATCTACGAGGAAATTCACACTTTCTCTAAAATCCATCCATCTATATTTATCTCTCCGGCCTTCATGCCTGTCTTGTTACATAATGAGTAACCAAGACAAGATATGTATCTCACAGGAAGTCAGATAAAATGTTTGAATAAACAATATTTACCTACACTGCCATACGAGTTGGGAAATCTAAATTTCAAACTAGAACCGCTGGAAACGTATTCAGATTTATAAATAAACTGTGAGGCAAAGTAGTTTTCTATACCTGGCATTTCTGTTTAAGGCCTAACATAGAGGTGGCATTTATAAAAGTTTGAACATTGCTTGTAACATAATCAGCCTTTTTAATGCGCCCACTGCTGGGACTCAGGCCTCCTCTCTTAGAAAAGGGAATGGGACGTAATCCACCACGCGGTCCCAGTAAGGGTTGGTGAATGTCACACGTCTTCGAATTTTTTGTTCTAGGACATGCCGGTTTCTTCACGATGTGTTCCACTACACACTCGCGATGTTTTCTACTAGACTAATATACTGCTTGTGTCTTCTTTTTAACGTGTCGATGGCAAAGATTTTTTTTTTCATCTCAATCTGAGAACAACAACAGAGTTATCAAGGGAGGTTACATATTGTTCGGACAAAATTCGAGTTAAATCGTCACGAAGGAAGAAGAATTATCCCTTGCCTGACCCAGTATTTAGCCACGGCAATGTTGTCCGCTGACGATGGCATTAGATCCTTACGTGATAACAAGAACAGGTTACATGACGTAAGATGTGAGAAAGGTCAGCGGAAAGACGCCGCACAAACACTGAAGATCAGAAAAAAAAGGACAAGATAATCTCTACAGGTGGGGAACTGTGACTGGGACCTTTATGTAGTACTTTTTTTTATGGTGGGAAATAATCATGCATTGATATCCCCCGCCCTTGGGCGGAGCGGGAGATAGTGTCAGACTCTTACTGACTAAAAGACCCACCCCGTTCCTTCTAGCCTTCATACCGGGGCTCAAGCGCCCTTTCGGATAACCCTGGCCCCAGTAGGCTTCGATCCGGCTGGGCCCCTGCTGTTGCTGACAACTCCTTGAGGCGCATGGGAACAGTGCGCGCCGACCTTCATGTAGTACTTAACCATCATTATCATCATCATTTCAGCAGAAAGACATCCACTGTTGGACATAGACCTCCAAGTGTCGCCACAATGTTTGGTCTTGTGCATTTCGCATCCATCGGATTCCTGCAACCCTCACTAGTCGATCCACCTTGTTGGAGGGGTTGTAACGTTGAGTCTTCTAGTACGTGTTCACCATTCCAGAACATTTTAGCCCCCTGTCGACCATCTGTTCTGCGAGTGTATGAAAGCTATTTTGAACATGCTTTGTGTACATATGGTTGGTTCCTTGCTGTTTTAACCTAGACCTCGTTAGCGAACGTATATGTCATGTAGTACAATAACGAGGTTGTTTATACCTAGATAGGAAGTGCACTTAAATGCTTGTGTGACGAATTGTAGGTAGGGCAGCTATTTGTCATCAAGAATCGTTCAAAGTAAGTAACTCATTAGAACTTTTTCGCATTAAATTTTTACCTATTAATAAAGTGCAAGCAGTCAGAGACAAGGGCTCTTTCCGACGATACTTTTTTAAAATCCATTGAGGCGGATACGAGGCCTACTCCTCTGGAGAGCGTCAATTATTCTGTGTTCCTCTAGCAAGATTTCCCTTTATTCGAATATTTTGTCTTAAATATCTGTAGATCCTTAATCAAACCAAAAGATAAATCGTAGTGCAGTACAATCACCATAAACACTCAATAATTTCAGCTGCACCTATATGTCTGGGAAAACCAAAGACCAATAACTACAGGAAAGCTAATATGAAACATAATAAGTACCTAATGTAAGCATAATCTGTACATATATAAAACGAGAAACTGACTGACTGACATATATACGGACAGCTGAAACCACTGGGACTAGAACCCAAGGTTAACCTTTATTATTATTATTAACCTTTAAGACGTAGGGGAGCATTATGAGAGGATTTTCCTAAATTCATCCCTTATGAGGATGAAACTCGAGTCCTAAAGTTTGTATACTTAGTAAAACATTTTTTTTTTATTGATAGGCTTGCGTTTGACCATGGTGGTCAAACGCAAGCTCACCTGATGGTAAGCGATGATGTGGTCGACGATGGACCTCGCTTGCTTAGAAGTAACCTATTAACTCTTGATTTAAAGACCCCTAATTTGTAGCTCTCAGAAAACACAGATTCCTTTTTACAAACCTACTTTCCCGTGGGCTGGCAGAGGCTTGTATCGTAATTATCATATTTGCAAGATCTCGATACGCTCCGGTACTTTCGATTTCTACCGGTATCGATAAGAAAGCTCAAAATAAACCGCACCACTTTATGGCGTCATATAGAATTTCTAGAACTAAAGTTCGAGTAAACTCGTTGCAACATAAGTAATTGCATTGCAACAGTGTTTGCCACTTGATTATTTAAGGGGTATGGTTGCAAACCGTCGTCCCAACCAATTTGATCTTGCTAGTTTCAATCCGTGTAAACAGCAGTTGTAAGCCATGATCTTCAACATCCTTGGTAAGGAGGCGCGTTTTCCTAATCACCGAACGTGTTGGCGCGTGATTTACATCCATGTAGCCGCAACACAAACCAAGGTCACCCTGGTTGGAACGCTAGTTTGCATTCGTGTGGTCAACCCAACGCTTATTCGCTTGAGTTCAGTTATACCAAAGCTCAGTGTGTCGGAAAGAATTTAGTTAACCTTAGGCCCCGGCCATCGTTTCTAGATTTTTGCTAGTCGTAACAGATAGTCTGATGGATGCCCTCAAGTTGCCTAAACCGGTAGTCGTTAACGCGGAGTACTACGTAGGTAATTAAACGGCGATCGCGAAGCGATGCGGCGCGAATTGAACAAACAATAATTCGTACTTTATAATGGTGGTCTACGTGACTAATCACACGTGGATGCGGTGCGGCGATGAGCGAAGCGAAGCGGCCGCATTTACTTGGTTTGAACTCCTGCGATGTGGTGACTTGTTTATGGCGGTTAAAGTAATGACTTTTCTCCTTAGTACAAAACCGCTTCGCGTTGACTTAGAAACCGCAGTAGAACGCCGCGTAAGCGGTTGGTCCCGGTCGTCGTTTCTAGATTTTGTCAATCGTACAGGCTAGTCAGATGCCCATACGTTTGTCTTCCAGTCTTATCATACTGGTAATCACGCTAAAATACTGGTGTTCAGCTGCATGAGCTGTTTGCGACTAGAATGGAAGCCGACTTCAATATATCTGCGAAGAGGCTAGGCAGCAGGCAGACGACATCTATACTATATACTCGTATATAATTATATAAAAGGAGAAAGTGACTGACATATCACCACACAGCCAAAACTACAGGGCCTAGGAACGTTATATTCTGCATTAGTTTTTCTTGTATGACGTAGGCTAGCAATAAGAAATACTCGTATTTTCCAACATTAATCCTCTAAGGGGGTGAAACAGAGTCCAAGGCCCAAGTTTGTAACAACGCACAGCCGAAACTAATGGGGTCTAAGGGTATGTTTTGTACAAGGATTTCTTTTATGATGTAATGCCTTGATCACACGTACCGAGTAAACAGGCGAGACAGTGCTCTCGGCCGAGTACTCGGTACGTGTAAACACAGCGCCGAGTGCTCGATCTACCACTTATCTCTACAACTCGCATACATCACTGTCTCGGCCGAGCAACATATTACTGTCTCGCCGTTTTACTCGGTACGTGTGATCAATGCGTAAGCGAGTTCTAAGTGAGGATTTTTCACCCCATAAGGAAATGAAATGGGGCACCAAAGTTTGGATGGAGAAACCTAATTTCACGCGAGCGAAGCCGCTGGCAGAATCTAGTCTTTTTATAAAGAAGCATAGCAGTATCAGTATTAAAATCGATGTTCAACTACAAACATAGGCGAGACATAAGCATGTAATTCAATTAGTGGTCACGGACGATGCGCTCGCGCAAACAAGCGAAGACTGCTTACCGAACAAATAATATTATTGTTTTGGCACAGCTATTTATATCTGTCTCAAATTCAACAGATATGCGTAATTTGCCGGCCCCAAAAAATAAAAGGAATTTGACCGTATTTGTTTTTGTGACCAGTCATGCTAAGCAACTATCATCGTCAGATGATGATAAAAAATGAAAAATAATTGAAAGTCTGAAAGCTGTTTAGATAAACAGCTTTCAGACTTTCAAATATTTTTCCGAAACTTTTTTTTTTGTGACGTTACTACAAAACAGATTTTTCTACACTTCCGCAATGAGACTTTGCTTCATACCAAATTTTAGGATTCTAGGTCAACAGGCAGTACCTTACAAGTTTTGATTTCCTAGCTTCTTCTTCCTGCCCTTATCGCAACACGTTTTTGTCACATTATCACCAACTCTCTTTTCTATTATATCACTCGTCACACAATCCATCCATGTCTTGTTTGGCTTCCCTCTAGTTCTGAGTATACTTACGTGTAGATGGATGAACCATCTACACGTAAGTATACTCAGAACTTTTATAGAAACATGCGTTTCATCCCTCCACTTTAGCGTTAAAATATGCGCTTGATAAAGAATAAACGGCTTATCCTTATCTTTAGATAGCGACGACTTAGAACTTTGATTTTTTTACTGCTGCTTGCGGTAGAAGACCTGAGTATTTGAAATTAATTTCAGCTTCGTACCTCCAACCGTTCTTCAGAAAAAGAGTCGTTTTTGTCGACTTAGTACTACGGATCTCTAAAAAGGACCTTTCCGGGTATGACAGAACAGAAGTTTCGTGAAAACGAAACTCAATGACAAGGAGACAGAGTTAAGTTATTTACGTGTCTCGAGGCATCTCTGCATGTCTTCACTCCTGCATATTTCGTAAGTATTATAAAAAACTAAAATAAAAAAATATTCACCTGACAAACAAACACGATGTACCCAGTGACGTGTGACTCGTGCAACACGTCATGCATGGACCGCAGCGTGGAGCCGAGGTACACGTTGATCAGCTGAGCCGGCAGCAGACCCAGCATCGTGGCCAAGTGGTAGCCACAGCCTCGAACGTCGCTTACCTGGACAATTGAAACCTTATGTTAGACAGATAAAACACAAAATCTATAGAATTTATTTCAATAGGGATAATAACCATAGATCGGAATAGGTAGGACTAGCCATAGGTTAGAATAATATGGATACTCTCCGAGTCCCGGGATTTGGTTTTAAAGTAGTAAAATTATAAAAAAAAACCTATCTTGCCTTCAGGACCAATGAAAGATTAGCCGAATCTGTACGCGTCTCAACAAAGCAGCAACGTCGCGCATTAGGCAAAAAGTTTTATAGCGTGCTGTTGACGTAAAATTTACAACGTCGCATATCATGCGCTTATTGGCTTACATAATATTTTTAATACATATCGACAAAAGAATGAAATTCAATTAAATCCCGTAGACGGAATCCCGTGGAATATCCATATTAACATGAATGTTTGCGGTCAAAGAACCTAAATAGCCCTACCCATTCCGATCACTGATAATAACATAGCATTCTTCTAAGTCGTACACTCTTGACAGAGTGGTGGTGGTAATGTCTCGAGACCTGCACCACAACTTCCCTAGCGATACGACGCCATGCAGCTCTGTGTTTGGCGGCTTGGGAATTTTCGTTAACGCTGCAGTGTGTCACCGGTTTGATAAGGTCCGTCCACCTTATTGGAGAGCACTCATGAGACCTTTTGTCCTCAACTTTCCCCTGCAAAACCAATCGTTCCATATAGGCATACGATGAGACTCAGGCCTCCTCTCTAGGAGAGCGAATGGGCCGTAATACACCACGCGGGCCCAGTACTGTTTGGTGGATATCACACATCTTTGAATTTTTGGTTCTAGGACATGCCGGTTTCCTCATGATGGTTTCCCTTACGGTTTTGAGAGCAGTCGTGATAAAATAAATTACACAAAATAATGCGCCTGGCTGGGTTTGAACCCGCGACCTACAACTCGAAAGTCGGAACCGTCCGTCCGTCAGCCTAATGTAGTTTCTATACGTAGCTTTAATCGTGTTGTGCATTACAAATAATCTCGTTAATATTATTCTTAATGCATCCATATGTGTGAACAATTCGATTAATGATTATTGTGTACTATATGATACGCCAAAATTATAACACCTCTTCTGCAATAGTACTTGTTTATTTTTATAGGTATAATGGGCGATGGTAATATGGTGACAGCTCTAAGGAAAACTTGAGTAAAAATGATAATAATCAGCAAGACTCTTAGAACATCTATCCATTAATAGTATCTTCAAGGTCAAGAGCTAGCTCTAACGTCACACAAAAAAAAGAGATCAAAGTGGGTGCCTGAGTATGGACGACGCAGCCGAGATCGATCTAGGAAGAGGTGACGAGGTGATTTAGACGCGAGAATACCTGGAAGGATTTGAGGAATGCCTGTGACCAGTAATGGGAAAGCATAGGTTAAATAAAAAAGAAGAAAGACGGCTACATTAGACCGACGCACACGTGTATCACGCCTGATTTGAACGTAAAACGACGTCGCGTGGCGTGGATCTAGTGTACAGTAGGCACAACGGATCTTGAGCGCTCGGCGTCAGAGTGGGGATCGCTTTGAGCATTCCATACGTTGGCGAGCCAATCGTCTTCGTTGTTAGATACATGCAGCAACGCAGGGAACGAATGAGGAGTGACGTCTATGACGCAATGGCGCGGCGGGCCTAAAGAGACCGAATATTTGACTTCTGCGTAACCGCTCAAGATCCGTTATGGCAACTGGAGCTCTAAACGTATATTTTCCTTATAAAAAGCATGGAGACCGAGTCACAACCAGGGGGCGTGTGTGGCAAACGTTTGCGTCATATAGTTCTACCTTTAAGTACAAAGCCAAATGTGAATCGTGAAGCCACAACATAGCCACAAAAAGCAAAATCAGATTTGCTTATTGAACTGTGCGATTCTACGAAGAAAATCTGATTAAAATCACGTCGGAACAGAAATCGTACAACTGTTTTAAGAATATAGGTTAAATGTTAAGGGCTACTATCCAACTTTCGTACATTTTCATAAATTACCAACTAACATTACCAAATCTCGTCCTTATTTCCAGAACAATTTGCGTGCAGTAAATACATTAAACTTATGTTAAACAATGTAGATTTGGAACACGTCAAACCTATTACCATTTGTCAAGATTATAAAGTTGTGTGTGGTTGGAGGCAATGTACAGTTATATTTTATTGGCTAACCATTTGCTAAGCGTGGAGTCACGACAGGCCGGTAGATTGCTTTGAAAATTAACGCTATACCTGCGGCGCCTAGTAAATTAAACAACTATTTTAAAATAAATCTAAGTAGGTAATGCGAAGCACGCAATATACTCCAGTAACCTAATCTCGAAATTCTTGTGACCCCATGGCGTCTTGCTAAAGTCAACAAAGTTTATTCAAGCGAAGAATATTTTCTTGTCTCACTAAATGCCAGTCAGATAATCCCAAAAAGCAGGATTGATCGATTGTTTTTCTTAAGATAAACAAGTTGACCGATCTACGGCGGCCTTGACGACACCGGACGCCCGTGTGTGTCCAAGTAGGTCAATTACCGACCGCATGAAAGTCGCTGTAGTGGAAAAATTCCTGTAAACACGTCCGACTTCTTCAGCAGACTCATCTGCAGTAATGGAACACAATCATTTATCTTCCAAACGACTTCTATAAATATTTAACCAGACGATATCTACTGACGATATTCCGAACGTCCCCGATCCAATCGCCTATCTGATATTCAAATGATATTTTTAGAATATTACTGTACCGTTGTAATGAAATTGCTAACGTAATGTAAATACTCCTTGATGTAAAGAAAACGTTTTATGAGCTCTGAAGCTCTGTTGCCTGGTATATTTGGATTGGCCGTCGAGATGTTTACAGTAAACCTACATAAAATATGAACACACTATAGCTGCATCTAGAAACATGCTATAAAACGTGTAAAAATAAAAAGAAATGGTCAAAATGCCGTTTCGTGTCACATGCAGTTTGTTTTCCTCAAGCAATTATATTAATAAACACGCACTCGTCTGACCGCTTTATTTGCTGTAATCAAAGCATCCAATGAGACATCGTAATGGATTCCCAAACAACAATGTTTGTCCTTTGTGGTGACACCAAACGCGCCAAATATTTTAACGACAAACTCGAGACCACATAAGACTGCGCAGATCTATATGTAGTTTACAAATAATAAATGTAAATTCGTTTGGCGGAGGACCAAGAAAGATGGCGACAAAAGTTTACTGCCCTGCACCAGATAAAGACGGGTTTCAGTTAAGATAAGAGCGGCTGATATGTTGAACATTACACCGCCAACAACCGTAGGAGTAGCTACAAATGCTACAAGATAAGGATATACAAGTTGTTGACTGACGTTTTAAATTAGACATGAAGGTAATCCCTATCTCAAGAGTAAAAGTAAATTCGTGTAAAATCCAAGCGTTTGACTTCTTATAATTGCGTTTCAAAGTTACGATCAATCGTTTGGGAATTGATAAGCGTATTGACTGTTGACCTTGATTACTTATACGTTATTATCACTTCAATCAAGTCGAACTTACAAATTAGCCTCCGGTTAACAGATTTTTATCTTATATTTTTTGAATGGTCCTTTCCAAGATGGCAAAACTCTTTTCTAGCGCACGATGGTCTCGATTCAGACATTACGTGATAGTTTTTTAATGGGCAAGCATCGGGGCCACATGACGTGTGACCAAGTATATATTGATGGCAATCTTTTGTTTATTGATGACACCAGACAATGACGACGCGGTAATAAAAAAAATAGACGCCCGTTATAGAATCTTTACGTTTCGAGACATTGGTCACAGGATAATTTTGTAATATTCCAAGTTTCATAAAGTACGTCGCTCAATCAAGAACGCTCTCACGAACTTTAAGTACATTTTACAAAGAAATAAATCCTTTGCTTGAAATGCTTTGAGTTCATTTTAATCCAGCTAACGTAGCTAACAGACGTGATCAAGTGGAAAGTAACGTCAATCAACTTCTTTTCAAGATCAATCCTGAGCCCGGAAGCGTCTTGTGTGAACTATGAAGGTCTCTTCAAGCAGCGAAACGTCTTTATGACAACAATATTCAAAACTTCGCGTTACTCGGATTGGATATTTTAGTTTAGGTCTTAGAACAGTCTTGTGAGAACTGCGTCTAATTTTGGCTCATGGACTACCTTGCGTGGGTGATTCACACAATAACAATCAATACAAACACCACGGAGGTGGATTGTAACGCATACGTAATAGAAAATGTCGCCAGTCCGCCACAGCGGCGCGCAGTGAAAGCGAAACGGGCCAAGTAGGTGGTTAAAACGCGATCGTCCTAGATACCACGCCAAGAACAATGGCTTAGCGTTATCGTACTGAGGGCATGTACGATAGTGGTATACGCAATCGTAAGTATAAAGCAATTAACTCCAGTTCTTAGACAATGCACTGAGTAAATGGTGTCAACAGCATCTAAAACTTACTCTCACTGTTTTTAATCAGATGTTTATCTGTGTCAGTCGTCCCCAAAATCCATAGCGTCACCATGTCTACACCCGGTATCCGACCAATTTTGTGATTTAAAAATGGCGACACACATATTGAAGATGGTAGAATAACGTTGGCCGATTTTAGAGTTATCAGTGTGAAACAGACCGCAACTAAGCTTCGTATAATGACTATACTTGTATCTGTGAAACAGAACGGAGCCGGGAAACCAGCGAATAACCTGGTGAGGTGACCCAACTGGAAAAGGTCTCTGCAAATCTAAGTGTTACTGGTTTACAATGCGTAAACACAGAAAAATAATACTATAACTCGTCAAGAGTTCAGCTCAGATTGAGATTCAAATAGACCATGATATTACACCGTGTGCCATATTACTTCAATGCCAACCGTTTTAATGCCTTAACCTATTTACTGCAATAGTCTCATTACTCTTAGAGAAACTTTTGTTACGACATAACGTGAAAACGATGCAAGTTACTTCACAAACATGTTTTCAACATAGGATAAAATATGGAACATTTTAGTATACTGCAGGAAAATAGTTCGGCGCTGAATCTGTAAACAAGCTATTTAAAAACTTTCAGTGCCGCTAGACACTTATTTTATCATCGCCAGATATTTGAAGAATGTAAAAAACAATACAGATTTTACAGCAATCACAGCTTATAATATAATAATCAGATAAAATTGTCTCCAATTATGATACGCTAATGAGTTAATCGACCATGTCTAATCTTATCTTACTAATGTCCCACTACAGGGCAAAGGTCACCTGCCTTTGCCAGTACAAAACCGAGAGTTTACAGGACCAAGGTCTCCTCTTACTGACGTGGAGGAGACCTTGGTCCTGTAATCTCTTGTCGACAAAATTCTGTCACGTGCTATTGCTAGCCAATCCAGTAAGAATCGAGGTCCACCAGCGATCTTCGCCACAGTCTGGCACGAAGTTACTTTTTTTTTCCAGGGGAAACCTTCAAAAGACGCCCGGACTTTGGGGATAAGTCTGAAGAGTGTGGGATTTTTACCTCACTAAAAGCACCCCGGTGATCACCAAAGAGAAAGGGAGCCGTGACCTCTTAAAATACCATTCCGGGACCCCCTCTGTGCAACGCCTGTTATGGCACATCCGAGGAGACTATAACGGTCTCTCCTGAGTTCCTGACCCTCTTTGGACACGTCAGCACGTTAGGCTTAAGGTGAAAGTTGTCTTACCATATTGAATTACTTTTTCTTGAAATAGCTATTCAAGAGGGCAAGGCAAACTGAGAGGGTTGTATTGATATTTTAATGATTATAATTCCGTAAGTAAAATACGTATTAAACCGCTAATCATTTTAATTAACATGCAACTTGACACTGTCCCGTAAAAAACCTTTGCGCATCCCCCATTCAATGGAAAGAGATCGGTGGTTCTTTTTGGTCCTTTTCTCATCTGCATGCAGCAGACATTTAAGGCTCAATCGCATTTAACCTTAGCGAATTTCTATTTAAACTGAAATCTGTTTAATTTGATAAACTACACCAATCGTGCCTACTTGAATCACGAACGCTAGGATCTCAAAGCTACAGTTGTACTGCGAGGGATTTCGGCCATACTGTCATGTCACTCCACTAATGAGGTTAATTGGCTACGGTCATTTATCTCTTCATTCAATCATCTGTCAAGTTTCGTGTCCATTTCACATGTAGAGCACAAAAACATTTTACATTAAATTATGTTGTTGTTAACGTTATTTAAAGAGATAGTAATGTTAATGAATTAAAATAGTTGTGTGCCATCGCCATTAATATTTTGAATATGAAAGTTGAAATTGAAGTAGATTCAATGTTTATTCTTTAACTTTATCGGCTGTTCCAACCACAGAACAGATAAAAGAGGTTAGAATGCCCTTGTAGGCGAGACAGACGTGCCACAAAGTAGTGCAATGCTCATAGTTCAACTACCAATAGCAAACTTGCGATCCAATTGTGCGTGATCTGTTAGTTGCGTTCCTAATACGCGTTCGTATTAGTTTATTGCCAGTAATGGAGTTAAAGGATGGGAGCGGCGATACTCGTAGTACAAATCGGAAAGTATTTCCTTTCTTTTTCATCTTTCCTGGTGTGGTTTCAACGGCTGAATGGCTCAGGATGACAGGTAAACTATTCTTGTCCCTTACCATGACATGTTAAAATGTCAAGCGCGCGAGTGAGAAGGAGGGATAGAGCTATACACCCTTATAGCTCCTCAACAGCTCAGTTTAAGTCGTCAAATGGATCGCGACTAGAGCTCGGTAGGATGCATGTCCTTAATACCAAAGAATGTTAGTAAAGCTGCGGACAGCAGCTGGTGTACTAATGTGCAAGTTTTGTAAGCAAGTATCAAGATATTTGCAAGTTTAGTAAATACAAAGAGCGGCATTTGCATAAAAATCTTGTTTGAAAATAGAACTGTACGAAAACATGAGCAACGAATGCGTGACATGGCCGGTGTGGAACGTTAAAACAATGTGATTTTGTATGCGCGGAGCTAGACTGTTGTTTGTGACTGAAACATAGCTAATTTCGACTCGCCCGCGATCATGTGAGGTTGATGAAATTATTTAGTTTGGGCTCCTGCTTTGTAGTGGGTAGTTTACTTTTAGAAAGTATTTTTAACGTTGATAGATTTTAATCTAACGAAAACTATTGCGATAAATTGTAAGGAGTATCTTTCGACAGTTTACAATCTCGCGAGTTAGATTTCTATTTTCAACGGTATTTACAATTTTACGGTGATATACATATATTTAGATATATTTTTTTCTAAACACATAATATTTAGATTTTTTTTAAATAACATTAGAGAGGAATGTTGACCTATTTTTAGTTTTCTATTCATATAACAGAAAACTAAAAATAGATCTGTGAAACGGCTATGTAATACAATAACAATTAGGTAATTGATTTTATACGATAGTCATCAACGTCTCCAAACATGGAGTAATAACAATTCTGGCATTAAGTCCGCCTCTGTATTGTCTCTGTCTGCTTTATCTAATAAAAAATTCAAGGTGACAAAAAAAACAATAAGTTTATCGTTAAAAATAATTAATTACTATCGTTAAGCGTTGAATGAGCTTGAGTTAATTAGTGTTTAGGAAAATTTAAAGAAGACTTCAGTTCGTATGATAGAGATTGAATAGGTAATGATTTTGAATAGGTTTCTTTAGCATAATCAACTTTATAATTTTCCCACTGTTGGGACTCAAGCCTTCTCTCTAAGAGAGGGGGAAAGAGTCACAAGTCACCACACGGGACCAGTGCGATGTCACATGTCTTCGAATTTATTACTGACAATTGCTTGCATTGACTAGACAGGTCCAATCAAATCGGTGTGATTCTTTCCTCAAAAAACCATCTCAGACACCAATCTGTATGGTTCTCTTTATGATTTGATCATGTATGGACTATAAAAGAGACTGATCCCTGACTTCGTTTCGGTGCTCATTCTCTGGGTCTAGTCTGACCTAGACAACACCGGCTTTATCTAGTTAAATTGACGTGAAAAGCTGTTTTTAGGAACTGTTTTTTTTTGTAGGTGGGAGAATCGTTCAATGACATCTCCACGCCCTTGGGCGGAGCGGGAGATAGTATCAGACTTTGACTGACTAAAAACTCACTCCTGTTTCTTCGTTGCCTTTCGTGCCGGGTTCGAATCTTCCTTTCAGTAGCAGACCCTTAGTCCTAGTAGGCTTCGACCCTGCTGGGCCCCTACGAGGGACGGACGGATAATGTCACGAAGGTTCGTATGAGAGAGATCGAATAATGCACTTAAAATACGTTTCTTTAAGGAAAGATTATGTCCAATGAGGCGCATAATTTTCTTTAGACTCCCTTCAACCAGAACTTCCGAATCGCTGATCCGAGATCGTTCACGATCTGAAACCCGCGATTCTGATATCAGTTTACAGCGCAAAGATTGGAAATGTGCCCAATAAATTGGCATCGTCGAATAAACTGGTTGAATAATAGTTGTCATCCGATTTACTCTTCGTAGATTAGCTGTTTGTTGTTGGTTTTGGGATTGAAATTACTATGAAATGGCACATAAAATTATGCCTTGATCACAAGTACCGAGCAAACAGGCGAGACAGTGCTCTCGGGCGAATACTCGCTACGTATAAACAATGCGCTGAGCACTTATCTCTACAACTTTTACTCGGTGTGTGTGATCAAGGCATTAGTTACGCATCAAGGCATTAGATACGCAAAAGAGGACAGAAGTTTTTTCATGACCGCTGGTATGGTTGGATTTTAGACCTTCATAACCAAAACACGGTATCCCTCTGCAAAACAAAGTCTATAGAATCCTTGACCTTAAATCACATCTAGATCACTAGTTTAAATAAAGTTTTCTTTTGTAATTGAATGACCGAAAGCTTCTGCGAAAGTAGATTTCTCCATACAAACTTTTGACCCCGCGTTTCATTGCCATAAGGCGTATAGTCCCTTGAACCATCTGGCCGAAAATATGTGAACGCAACTCTCGCACTCGCCTAGGCGGCAGTACGCAAATCTGTGCATTTATTTGTGGCCAGCAGCGCCCGGAAAGCGCTTTATATCCATTTTCTCTGCGAGATATTGATTGATTTACATATGCAATGTTCACTTTGAAGAATATTTAACCACCAATTTTTATGTGTAAAAATGTTTATAGGTCCAAGCCGTTTCGGAGGAGTAGGGAAAAGTTGCGAAAAGTTGCGAAATTGCTAAATATTTTTTTTTGACAAAAGTATTAATTACACGAAAAAATCAAATGTTCATATTATTGTTCATGAATCTATGATAAACATATATTTTTTTCAAACCAATTGACCTAGCCGTTACGGAGGAGTAGGCCTCAGAAAATCACTGTTTTATGGCACTTTTCGGGCGCTTGGCCTTTAAGGGGATGCATCTTGACATAAATTTTCACTGTTTTTCATACAACCGCTCTTACGCGATTATGACGTTATTACACATTTTTCATCAGATATTTTGGAAACACAGTATCTTGTGGATATGGTTTGAGCAATATTTCATGCTCCTAAAGTCCGTTTCGGCTGTGCGTTAGTATGTCAGTCAGTCTCTACGTTTTATATATTTAGATTATAGTATTCATCTAGTTTTTGACCTTTAACGATTCCCAAACGTGAAGTTTATTTAAATGTTAATATAACGTTTCTAGCTATGTATGTAGTCAAGCATGAAATAATAAATGGAAACCAAAGGATATAAATAGCTTTCCATGAAACGTATCGCGGCCAAATCGCGAACATGACGGGTAAATGATAGTGCTAACAAGGAAACAGCTCGATCGTACAAATCTAATGTAATCAGAACCAGTTTGTTTGCGATTCGAGATAATAGACGAACGTCAGAAACCTGCCCCGATTGCGCGGAGCTAAACGATTGGACTTCGTTCTTGAAATACATGGGACCTTCTTTCTTGTTTACATAGCATGGCTCAGCATAAGATGCAGGAAAGTCGCTTGCCATGTTATGGGCATGTAATGCGCAGAAACGTAGACCAAGTGACTCGAAGCGTCGTAACCATAGATGAGGGCAAAAGAGTATGAGGTCGGCCACCGATTACCTGGAGGCGATCATCTAGAACGATCTGCTAACAGGCCTAACGCTAGAAATAAGGTAAAATCACCTACAATCGCGTAAAAGTATCAGAAAGGGCTGACCCTAATCAGGGAACAAGCCAGTGGATTGATTGATAGAATGGATAGGATGACAGCAAGACAAAAATATGCATCTTTAAGATGAGGATAGGTTGAGGAAAGGCACCATCCTATAACAATCACGTAACAGTTTTTTTTTTCCGAATGGCAGAGGTGGGTTGTGGTCGGTTCTAGTTGCATATTCCGTTAGTTAACAGGGGGCAAATACTTTCCAAACGGAATATATGCTACCACCGCTATACGCTAGAGTAAACGGTAATTGACGATTAGGTTGGTAATTGGATGTTTACGGCAGGAGTGATGATGGATAAAGCTTCACACACACTGCGCATACGTGTGCCACACACGCCGATCGGGGCACGTCAGTCTCCATACATTTTATATGGAAACTAGACTTGTAGAGCTACACTAGATCCACGCCACGCGACGTCGTTTTACGTACAAATCAGGCGTGGTGTGCGTCGGTCGAATATAGCTCTAATATTGTTGCATGTTGCACCATATCACCATGAAGTATTATTAGTGAATAACTTAATAGATACTACATATATACTAATATTATAAAGAGGTAAGGTTTTTTTTTTGTTTATAGTATGTAATCTCTGGTAGTAGTACTAGTCCGATGGCGAACATTTTTTCACCAACAGAAAGCTGCTTTATTCCTGTGTGATATAGGCTATATTTAAGCGGGCGAAGCCGCGGGTAAAAGCTAGTTTTTGTTTTTTTAATAATATTGGCATTGGCGCAGAGGCGATGCTGCTGCTAATTTTTTGACTTTTGATTGACTGCTACGTTGCGTGTCGCGGGTTCAATTCCCGCACGGAAGAAATACTTTTATAGCCTACTAGGTAGGTTTACTAGATAGGTTTTCCGTGTCTGGGTGTCTTGGTTATTTGAGTTTACATGTTTGTGAACGCACCTACGATACAGAAGTAATTTCCAGTGCGGTGTAATTAAAGATGTGCCGTTGCCGGCATTATGGGAATATTGCCACCAATATTCATACTTCCGCCAATATTCCCGGTAATAAAGTGGACAGGCCTGTTGGTGTCGTGGTCGGTGAACCTGACTGCTATGCCGGAGGTCGTGGGTTCGATTCCCACCCAGGACAAATGTTTGTGCGATGAGCACGATCATTTGTTCTGTGTCTGGGTGTAATTTATCTATAATATGTATGTATTTAGAAATATATAAGTATGTTTATCAGTTGCCTAGTACCCATAACACAAGCTCTGCTTAGCTTGGGACTAGACGGCGCTGTGTGATTGTTGTGGAATATTTCCCACTTCACGGCCGGCAAAGGCATATCACTAGCGGTAACTTTTTTTTTAAATGTTTGTATCATTCCCGTATCCCGTACGTACCTATAACTATGAAAAATGTGCATAAAATTAATACTGCACCGCGAAATTATTGAATTGCGGAACCGGAACGCGTTCGTTATACTATGTGCAACTGACGTCGTCGATTCGAACACGTAAGTTATACGAGTTTTGCAGCGACTTATTTTCAAGTTTCGCAATTTCGTACTAACTATAGCAAAATGTCATTTTCTTACTTGATTGGTCTCGATTATTTTTCTGCATTCATTAAGGATGTGTTGTTATGTTTTTTTTTTAGAATAATTGATAGTGTATATTTTGATAAAATATAGAATGATATGAAAGAAAAGCAAGTTAGTGATAGCATGACGAGTGACAGGGTAGAATGGAAGAAAAAAACGTATTGCGCCGACCCCAAATAAGATGGGACAAGGACAGGAAGAAGAAGAAGATTTTGATAAAATATTTTATGTTGTACATATGACCATGGCACTCTAGTAGGTTTTAATAATATAGTACTTGGTATTTAATGCTATGAGGATACACAAGTACAATTTACAATATCTATTGATATGTGTTATTATTAAACATTTCATGTTTGACATTATAATGTTTAAATACTTGTTACATTTGTCCTGTGTTTTTATGCAGTGTGCATTATAGAATGTAATTAATTAATAAATATTCTATGCACATGATATAACATGCATATTATGCATTTGATTTTTCTCAATGCTTATTATAAGGCCATGGTCTTATTGAGTCCTACCCTAATTTATTCTAAGGTATATGTGCTGTCCAAGGCTCTATGGGTAGTTTCTTTTTTTATGGTCACCATAAAGTTGCTAGCCTTGAGTGTAAGGCATACAGGATTAACAATGCTGATATTTATGTGGCCTTCACCTTTACACCCCTTGGCAGGCGTTGGGGTGTGTTAAGTGTAAGAATATTTTATTACCTTGAATATAACAAAGAATTTATGCTGACAGCAAGACTTTAACAATATTTAAAAGAGTTGTACAAAAAGTACTTGTTATGTGAAAATTCAGAAGTCATTCTAATAACAGAAAAATAGTTAATCAGGGAAAAAATATGTTAATATGGTTTCAAAATGTACCTAACAAGCTTGAGTACTATTGTAGGCAATTATTAAAACTTTGCTAAAATAAATCCCTGTGTTAATCACTATAAATGAAACTACATAATAATATGAGGATAACATTAAGCATTTTATTTTACTGAATGTATGAAGCCTTCATGACGCAAATTAAGGATAAAAAAGCTTGATGAATATGTACAGACATGAGATGTGATTTTTCTCAAGCATCTGACATCACAATATTAAGATACAGCATTTTTTAACAATAGGTCCTTTAAACTACCAGTACCCATTGTTAAAAATGCTGTGTCCCACTCTCTAGTCTAGAACCTTGACCACAGATAAATAATAAGTACCTACATACCTCATTTGAATGAAACTTGCTTCTAATTTTAAATAGATAAGATTTGTTTTTTTTTTTTACTAAAAGATAAAACACCAATCTACTTAGCCTATCTGCTATATTTAACTGATAAAGGTAATATTAATTTTCGGGTGATGTTTTTATGATACATGTTAGAAATAATAGGTTCTGAAGTAGGTATTTTGACTATTATGAATAAATTATGAAGACCACATGGAGAGTCAACTTTTCATAATCAAGGTCATGTAAATAAAAAAATTATAAAACGCGAAATTGTGCATCTCAAGCTCATTTGTGGAATGTTTATGTTTTAGCAAGGACTAAGTTTTTATTTAAAAAAGGAAATAAATGAAATTATTAAATTATTACCATAAACAAAATATTTTTTAGAGATATTAGTGAATTTCTTGTTAATTTATATAAGAAAGTTAATTATGAATTTAAGACAGAAGTCTTAAATTCACTTGGCTTCTTGGTTCAAAAGAAGAAAGAATTTGTGCTAAAAAAAATATTATCTCATCAAGAATAATATTTTTTTGTAGCTTTAATCTATAAACCAATTCGCAATAATATAAACAGAAATACTCACAGCAAATATAGTGTTCTGCAATCCAAAAGGTATTGGCGTCAGTCTCGCGAAAAATACAATTTTGAAGGCTTGCGGGCCCGAGATCACTTTGAGCAGAGCGCGCGCCGTCTCGTTCTTCAACAGCCGGTCCAGCGGCAGGTAGCTCCGCAACGCCTTCAGGGTGAAATGAGCCACCGCAACACCAAAGTTCGCACTCACCAACACAGTTATTATACCCTTAAAATTCCCAAATAAATATCCACTAGTTATTATCAACACCAAATAACCTATCGTCACTGGAAAACTCACGATCAAAAATAAACCCATAAACAACAAAAATATTATCCACGGATCCTGTGCGTCTACCCAGTATAAAATAGTCTTCAAATATTCTTTGAAGAAATACAGCACCAGAACCAGGCATGTGAGCAACAATATTGATACAACAATGTTAAATAAATAACTGTACGTTGTCTTGGTGTTAATTTTAGCCCATAAACTTTTCTTTCTTGTGACCGCTGTGGGGTCGGTCTGGCATTCTTCAACGTCGACAATTTCCATGGTGACTTTCTTTAATGAAAATTAAACAAGGGCTATTTAATTTTTCACGGTACATCGTTTGCCATAGTCTAATTTATGTTAGTGTTTATTTCACGTTTACGCACGGCAGAGACCAAAATTCAATGAACAATCAAACCACCTTGACCACTTTTCCCAGACTATAAAATCAAATTAAAATTCTGAAAGAAAGAATATGTCAAAGTTTTGACATTAGCCTCAGTGTTGTCCTAAGACACAGAAGTTACTTGAAACAAAAACACTTTTTGAAAAAAGACGTTTGTACTGTCTGAAATTTCCTATATATTTAGATATATTTAAATAGGTATCTTTTTAGCTAAAATATCATTAGGAAAAACTGAACAATACCTACAATTGGATTATTTGAGATGTGTATGTTGCCATAGAAAAAAATATTGAGCCAATCTACACGCCTGTCAGAAGATGAACATTACAGAACTGTAGTATTTAGATCTTCAACATTAGACAAGGATAACTACAGCACATCTTTACAAGTAAGAGCAACAACGAGAATCTATGTTAAAAATGAACATGATTAGAGCTGGAACGATAATCTTCCACAAAATCACGTCTTGGTGCACCGTGGAAGATATTTACATTTTTAGAAAATCACGCAAATTGTCGACAAATACATTATTAATGGTTTAACGCCATTAATATTACATGGTTTAGCTTAAGGAAACGAATTTTTGGTTGGTGTTTATTCATTTGAAGTTGCAAGACACGACATAACCATGCCGCCGAAGAAGCCAAGCAGCAGTGGCACTGGCGGTGCCAGCAAAAAGACAGAGGCGAAGAAGAAAGATAAAGTCATTGAGGTGATTTGTTTAAAATTTCCATTATAAACAGTCCATATCTTTTAATGGTAGGGCCTGACATAAATCCATTTTAATTTCACTCTTGGCACAGCTTGGGACTAGAAATAATCTAGGATAAGTTATTCAGTAGTAGGTATTCTAGAAACCTATGAGTTTTTGCGTAATTTAATTTGGCGCGCCAGCTGGGCAATCTAGGCATAGCATAGGTCGGCCTTATAATGTTCCTACTCCTGGGACTCGGGCCTCCTCTCTTGGAGAGGGAATGGGCCCTACAGAAATTATGGCAATCTAGGCATTTTTTAATTCCTTAAGACTGGCATCCCTAATCAAAGATTCTTCTTAAACCAGGACAAAACCTTCGGTCTTAAAAACAAGAAGGGGGCCAAGCAACAGAAGTTTATCCAACAAGTAGAGAAACAAGTGAAAAGTGGCGGCATCCATCCAGCCAAGCCCATGGAGGACAAGAAGAAGGAAAAAGAGGCCAAATTAAAGGAACAGAAGGAATTAGCCGCATTGTTTAAACCTGTGCAGACACAAAAAGTTGAGAAAGGTATGCTTTATACTGGAGTGGATTTTCCAGCTTTCAATCAAATTTATTTCGCACTAACTTTTGCCCGCAGATTTGTTCGCGTTCACAAAATAGAGCCTATGTCACTCAGAAATAAAGCAGCTTTCTATCGGCGAAAATTTAACAATCAAACTAACTTTCAGAGATTACCTCCTACAAAAAATAACAAACTTTACCTCTTTATAATATTAGTGTAGATTGATGGGGCTAGCATTTGTCTTTCTTCCGTATACTTCTAGTTATAATGAAAACTTTTAAAGTCTCCCTTATCCTAATTCCTGATCTGTAAGGTGTTGCAATATCATTGTTGTACACAAATTGCATAAGTTCATGAAATATGGATCTTACTATTTCAAGTTTAACCTTTTAATTGTGGAAATTACAGACACAATAGGTACGTGATGCGTTTGCTTGGGGTTTAATGAATTAATCTTTCAAATACCGTAAATTAGAGACACAATAGTAAGACAATAGCATCGTGAATGCCAGCATACGCTTAGGGTTTTATGAATTAAATACTTAAAACTTGAGTGAGATTTTTCACAGTATGATAATCTGATGTTTTTTTGAGGTGGAACAAGAGTAGAGATTTAAGGGTACTGCACAGGGGCAGGTGCAGTGGGCATTTTTGTGTAGGTACTATGGATAATCCATCACAGTACATACAAGCAAATCAAATTGCCAGAGTTGTTACAATATGATCAAATACTTGAAAGTGATGGCCCCTACATATGTATATAAAGACATTAGTTTAATTAATTGATGCTATCAATTAAACAAAGTAAATAATGTAATAAACAAAAAACTGACATTTTGGACATGTCTTTATGTAGGGACCATCAAAATAAACTTGAAGTATGTTAGGTACTTCAACTTTATTCCTAAAAGTTATTGTTAATTTTTTTTGCCTGTACCTGTACCTGCCCTCTTGCTCCGCCTTTGTTCTCGGTGGAGCAAGAAGTAGTATCAGACTGTAACACTTTCAAACAATCCTGCCCTGAAGCAAAGAAATACAAGCCTACAGAATAATGTTTCCTTGAAGAAAAGTTCTCCAATCGAACTAAAACAAAGTGTTTTTCTTTTCTAGGTACGGATCCCAAATCTGTGGTATGTGCGTTCTTCAAGCAAGGCCAGTGTACTAAAGGAGATAGGTGCAAGTTCTCTCACGACTTGACTATTGAGAGAAAGGTATGTTTTCTTATTATTAAACTATTCTGATTTTATGTTGTATTTTTTATGAGGATTTTAAGGCTAAGTGCTAACAGTGGCACAAGTCAATCATTAGGGTTTAGCAATACTTGCCAAGATCAGTCTGCGGAGCATGCCCATCATAACACATGGACTTTCTGACTTCAACAAAAAAAAAAAAATGTTAAGATTGGTTCTTGTCTGTCTTGAATACTTTTTATAATTTATTTTTTTCTAAATAATATTTCTTTTAGGCTGAAAAACGTTCCCTGTATGTGGACATGCGTGATGATGAGGATACTATGGATAATTGGGATGAGGACAAGCTGAAGGAAGTTGTGGAGAAGAAGCACGGAGAGGGTGACAAGCAGCGGCCCACTACTGACATTGTGAGTTATCACCATTATTTTTACAGCACTGTTAGGATTGTTTAAAAAAGTTACGAGCCTGGGAACACAAGGGCATCTGATGGTACACATTTAGGCTTTACTCGAAAAAGTCTGGCTGGAGAGAGAAAAGTAATAAATATAGTCAAAAGTACTGTTGGCTCGGTGGCAGAGGTAACGGCTTTTTTTTACTGTGGGAAAAATCATCCAATAAAAAAACTCCACTGAAAAAGATAAGTCGACAATGGTGCACACATGCATAGAAGTAACCTATTCTCTCTTGACTTAAAGACCTCTAGGTTGTAGCCATCAGAAAACACAGATGCCAGGAATACACAACAAATTTGAACTAAAATAAAGTTACGAAATTGAATTTCATTGAATGTATTCTTCTGTAAACAAAGTTTCAAATGGCTAAGGGTCAAAATCAGAAGACGCCCTGGGGAATCGCAGAGTGGTCTCCGGCCACCGTAGGCGCGACAAAGGAATAAATAGATAAATTACTAAATCAATTTCACTAGGCTATTACAATAAATTGATATATTCCTTAATCAATTAATTTTAACAATGAAACTATTACAATTACAGATTTGCAAACACTTCTTAGAAGCAGTAGAGAGATCGAAGTACGGTTGGTTCTGGGAGTGTCCCTCCGGTTCCAAATGCATATACAGGCACGCCCTACCAGCAGGCTTCGTGCTCAAGAGAGACAAAAAGAAGATGGAGGAGAGGAAGAATGAGATTTCGTTGGTGGACCTTATTGAGAGGGAGAGGGCAGCACTGGGACCTAACCAGACCAAGATCACGCTAGAAACCTTCCTCGCGTGGAAGAAGAAGAAGATTAAGGATAAACAGGTTTGTAGATAATTTTGTTGTAAAGTAAACTCCCGTTTATCCAAAATCAGAAACGGTTTATTTTAAATAGACCATTTACAGGCACTTTTGAATAGTCAAAATGTTTGACGCGCCCAGATCGACGTACGTGCACCTACGTGGACCCAATGTAGTTCTACCCTTTGTATCTTGATCGACTTACGTGCACCTACGTGGACCTAATGTAGTTCTACCCTTTGTATCTTGATCGACGTACGTGCACCTACGTGGACCCAATGTAGTTCTACCCTTTGTATCTTGATCGACTTACGTGCACCTACGTGGACCTAATGTAGTTCTACCCTTTGTATCTTGATCGACGTACGTGCACCTACGTGGACCCAATGTAGTTCTACCCTTTGTATCTTGATCGACGTACGTGCACCTACGTGGACCCAATGTAGTTCTACCCTTTGTATCTTGATCGACGTACGTGCACCTACGTGGACCTAATGTAGTTCTACCCTTTGTATCTTGATCGACGTACGTGCACCTACGTGGACCTAATGTAGTTCAACTTTTGTTTCTTGATCTCTTTGAAAAAACTTTTAATAGTATATTATAGTACAATTCACGAATGATGGCGGCCGTGAAGTTTGCGCAGAAGGCTGCGCAGTAACGTGTTTTAGGAACCAAATGACGTCGTGCATGTGCGAGAAGAGTGTGGTATGCGCGAAAGTTCGCAAAGGCTAACTTCACGCCCGCCATCATTCGTGAATTGTACTGTACAAGCTTTGATTCGGTTTCACCTGTCCCGATATTTGTTTGTCTGCAATCAAATCTCGCAAATTAAATTTCATTGATACACTTCTTCGTTACCGATTGAGCTAAAATTTTGAATGCATCTGTAAATGAGATGACAATGCAAAATATGACGTGGAGCTGATCTGATGATTGAACCAGAAGGTGGTTGTAGAAACTCTACACCTAGTTTAACAACACCGTTATCGAGTTTGGACTCGTTTGGTCCGTCTTGACGAGTACTTTCGCTAGCTAGATGGTATTTATTTTATTTTATTTTAATAAATACAGTGACAGACTAAGACAATTTAGACAGTTAATACAAAATACAGTACATAAATCTGAAATCCAATTATTACTGTACATTGCATTCAATGCTTAATGTACTTCATTAGAGACAGAAGGGTGAAGTATAATGGAGAACTTAATAAATAAAACTAATGTAATTACAATTTATACAAACAATTTCTAAATTCGTTAAAACCGTAGCCTGGGTCTGATGATAGAGCTGGAAGATAGCTTTAGAAACTCGGTAATATAATAAGTTTAATATGATAACTGTGTGTTGTGTTTGAACTTTTTGGAATGGTCTTGATGAGTAAAAATTAATTATACACCACAATTTTTTAATTAGTACACATACTTAAAGGGCTTATTAGAAAAGCCCTTGTTATTTTATAAGTAAAATCTCAATAAATAATATTCATAAACAGCAAAGTTATTAGCGTTGGTTTATGTCCCAAAATGTTACTCAAATTATGGAAATATTGTGCAGGCTATTGATTAATGAATGAATAAGTGACAATTATTAAGGAAAACACTGCCAGCAGTATTTTCTACTAGCAATTGTTAAGTTTGATCGATTCTATGATGAATTTACCTTTTCGTGGTCAATTTTAGAATTTCGGTTTTTTATACTTTTGACTACAAAAATATGATCAGTGACTGGTACAGATAGAACCCCATTTTCTTGTGTACTAATTAAAAAGTAGGGGTGTACTACTGAACTACGCTATAAAAGCTCTCTAAAAGTAAAATGTGTTCCATTGAAAACTCGTTTAATCTCAATTTATTTACTAATTAATGACTACAGGAAGCACTAACGCAAGCCGAAGACCAGCGCCGTAACGACTTCAAAGCGGGTCGCGCGGTCGGGCTCTCCGGACGAGAGATGTTCTCGTTCGACCCGGCGCTGGCGGCTGATGCTGATGATGACGACGACGAGGCCGTGGACCTCGCCAACTACGGAGACGAGGACCAGGACAACACCGAGTACAGGGAGGTGCAGTTCGACCTTATTGGCATGGAGGCTAATGAAGTGAGTGGTTTTTTTTATTACTATACATTACCAAAGGCGAAAAAGAAATAAAAAGAAGGGGTGCTATTCTCTAAGAAAGCGCAGCAATGGCACAGCGACGAGTCGTCAGCGCAGTACATTGAATTAACAACCCAATGCCCCTTTACATTGGATTGTTAATTCAATGTATTGCGCTCACGACTCGTCGCTGTGCCAGCGCTGCGTTTTCTTAGAGAATAGCACCCATGGAAGGTAAATATTTCCGTGTTAAAATGTAGACGATGTAGATCTCTGGTCTACAACATTATTTTTAGTTCATGCAAAACCTGAATAGTTTATTCAGAATCAGTAACTGAATGGATTCCAATACTTTTTATACCATGTTATGTTTTTTCCTAAAAATATTTAAAAACGTTACTAGTTGGACACCATCGACACTCACGGTACGACACGGCAGGTCATAGCGAGCATTATACGCCAGCAAACAGCTGAACAAACTAATGATGTACATCAGTCAGTTCTCCTTTACTAATTTGGTTCAGCTGATGATAACTATTTGCATACATTGTTACATATAGATAGTACATAATTGTTTTTAGGATTTTTTTATGACTTTCTTGAAGAAAGTTTTTTTTTATTATTTGTGTGGGCAAAAAACATATTATCTAAAATTATTTTTTTATCCGAGAGTCAACTCTGTAGTACAGAGTGTACTCTGTTAGTTATGTTGTTAACTAGCTTCTTTAGGCGGCTTCGCCCATATGAAAGTAAAAACTTATCTCAAGGAATGTTCCTTTGGGATAAGTTTTCCTTGAATAAAAAGTAGTAAAAGTATCTTACGTGCTATTCCAAGACATGGCCTATTCGTGTGTTAATTTTCATCTAAGTCCGTTCAGCTGTTTGAACGTAAAAGCACATGAAGAAGTAATAAACATACAAACTTTCGCTTTTATTACATTACTGTGGTTATAAAAACAATATTTTTTTCATAGGCGGACGACACTGGCACCAAAGCGACGGAAGACCGATTGCAGCAGCTCAACAAAGGCCTGGAGAACGGCAACGGCGACGGTCCGGAGGCCCAGGGCTCCAGCGACGCCTCGCCCTCCGACGACGCCGCCGCCGCCGTGCCTATCAACGAAAACCTGTTCCTTGATGAAGACCTAGACGAAGAACTTCAGAACCTCGATTTAGAAGACTAGGTTTCAAAATTTCAATTTAGTTTTTTTTTTTTAGGGTGACTTTAAATTCATTAGGACTTTACCTCTAATCAAAAACGGTAAAATACACACAAAGTTTTGATACTTTTTGGTACGAGATGTACCAAAAAGTATCAAAACTTTGTATTTAGTAGTATTTTTAGGAATGGCCAAATATTTATGTAAAAAAAAAACATGTTACCTATTTTTGTAACTGATGATGAAGATCGGTCCCCAACTTTTTTAATAACGCAAATCTTTTGAAAATTGCAATATTGCTTCACACAGACGGACAAACAAACATACTTACATAATATATTCTTGATAGATATTATTATTATTACTTCTGAAAAATGCTAATGAATTTAAAGTTATCCCGTATTTATGCTCTCATAGAATGCAAGTTTCGTGTAGTGCCAAAGTGCGGCATTTCATAAAGGTAAAAACAAATTGAGCCCACGTATGCTACGCAAAGATTAAAGAACCTTTCAATCGTGTAAATTACAGACACAATAGAAAAACAATAGGTGCGCGAACGCCGGCGTTCGCTTGGGGTTTAATGAATTAAACAGATGACTTAGAAACATAGGTTATAATATAATAATATATAATATTCCACAACTATCACACAACGCGATCTAGTCTCAAGCTAAGCAAAGCTTGTGTTATGAGTACCAGACAGCTGATAAACATACTTATATATTTCTAAATTCAAATTCAAATTCAAAGCATTTATTTCAAATAGACCATTTACAGGCACTTTTGAATAGTCAAATCAATCAAGTCGGTCAGTCCAAGAAAAGTGAAGCTAAATTGCACGTTCCAAAGAGTAGGTCTCTATGGAGAAGAACGTGCAAGAAACTCCATGGACACTCTTTTAAATCATATATGTGTTACATATAATGCTTGGTTACATATTACTTGTTGCTTCTATCATGTGAGCACAATGTCGATAGTGAAATAAAAATGTAAAATAATTAAAAGATAGAAACTGAATTAAGCCACTGGCAGCTAAGAGATGACCAGTCCCATCTGACGGCACCCGTTCACGAGCATGACGCGTGCATCAGCCCCACTCAGCTCAACCATTTTGAAGGGAACTGAACGACCCAATAACACGTGCCACCAACAGCGAGACATTTGAGTGAGCATGACAAACTCTCAACTGCCATGCTCGTAATGTCAAAAAAAAAAAAAGTTGTAACCTAATAAAAATGCTCCATGGTGCTTCACATTCACAAACTTGGAAAAAGTGCTTCTACATTATACAATGCAATTGTGTCTTTCAAATTAATAAATAATAATATTAGTTTCCAACTAATCAACTAATTAGTACGCCCTAGTGGTAGTGGAGCATTGAGCCAAGCATTTTTATCTTGAATATAATCCTCCAACTTATAATATGCTTGTCTGCATAGTGTGCGTTTAATACAAGATTTAAATTTCGCTTCATTGAGTTCTAATATGTGGGGAGGTATTTTATTATAACATTTCAAACAGTACCCCATGAAAGAAGAGGCCACTTTAGCCAGTCTGAAACCTGGTTGAACTAATTGATCCCTATTTCTTGTAACATAATTATGTCTATCGCCTCTTTTGTTAAAAAGATGAAGATTTTTTCTCTTAAATACATACATACTATAGATAAATTACACCCAGACACAGAACAAATGATCATGTTCATCACACAAAGATTTGTCCTGGGTGGGAATCGACCCCACGACCTCCGGCATAGCAGTCAGGGTCACTAACCACTAGACCAACTGGCCTGTCAGAACAGAAGAGGTACTTGGTATACGCAACGCTGTCACACGTTCCACGTGTCGTTCGTTTTCATTATGCGTAGCATACGTGGCGTACGTGGGCTTAGTTTGTCGTTAGTTAAATAAAGACAGTATACTTTTACACTAAGGCAATTAGAGCAACACGCCTTTTTTTAATGGAGACTATTTTTTTTTTACTAATTTCATAAATATTGTCCAATAATGATACAAGAAAAGCTGACAAACTAAAGATTTAACTTATTTATAAAAATGTCTTTTAGATACATTTCATGTCGGTCCTTTGTGATGTTAGATATAGCGCTGGTTTTTAATTTAGGGACGCATCAAACTCAGTTCAAATTCATTTGGGACCGCTACACTCAACTGTGTATGGTAAAACAATGGAAGGTAGTTTGTATATTTTATATAAAAGCTTTTATTGTTGATTACCGCTTCTATCAGAGTACTATAGGAAGCGCCATAAAACAGTGGAATAAAGTACATTGATCTTTTCCTAATATCCCTGCGTAGCTACCCGAAAAACAAACAATGAACTGCTTTTCATTACTAGATCATGTAAAGGATCACGATACATGTCGATTCAAGACAGCTTTACGTCTTTATTTCCGTTTTGGAAAATAAAGAATGTCAACGAATGTAGGAAGGTCAATGACCGTTATACCACGGTTATCGGACGCCTACCTTAGTAGTTTATTAAAATAATAACATAATTGAATGCAACTTTTATATCCAAAATTCCGACTGACATACTTCGGCAACGGTCTGATGTACTCAAATGATAGATTAATTTGATAGGAAAATATTTTGTAAATTAAAAACTGTCATTTTCCGAGTGGTTTCTAGATGGGTCTCGAGGTAGAGGGAGGCCAAAGAAAAGATGGATGGATTATGTGAGAAGTAATACGACAGAAAAGGAAGTTAGTGATAGTATGACGAGTGGCAGGGCAGAATGGAAGAAAAAAACGTGTTGCGGCGACCCCAAATAAGATGGGACTAATTAAAGTTTGACAAACACTGAACTTCAAAAACTTAATTTAGAGATCAGCGCTGTAGACCCAATGAAATTACAAGCTATATCAGTTCGAAAAGTTGTATCAGTAGGACATATTTGTAAAACGATCAACTATTCTATCTAATATTTGCTTTTGATAAGATAGTATGAAAAGGCATGTTATGTAAAGTGTGAAACACGAAATTGCTTCATCGAAATAGTCATCCAGGTTATATCTGTGGCCCTAGTGAAAAGGGGTATAAGTCCGATTTTGTCGAAAATGAGTTAAGTATACCAAAATGATCAGAAAAAAATGCTCTATCGTTTGGTGAAAAGAGATCTAAGCTATCCCTAAAAATAAGGAAGTTACTTTGTGCAAAAGGATTCAACTGACACCAAAAAAACCACGCAAGTTGGTTTCAAGTCCATTTATATTGTTTTAAACGGAAAAATAAAAACTTTCTTTTGTGATTTTTAATCTAAATTAACATAAATCAACCACATTTCAATTTGGTTGGTGTTTATCGATACAACAACACTTAGTCCATAAAAATGGTTTAAGTTAGAAAGGATATTATTAGACTTATATCCGTTTTCACCGAAATAAAGAGAAAAAATTTTTCTTTCCATTAGGTAATTAGTTATTAAAAATAATTTCAAATGCGTATCTCTTTTCACGTGCATGAATTAATATTTAACTTATGGGAGAACGGGTCTAACTTATTTTATACCCTTATGGAATTCATTTTGTGATTGGTATAAGTCACTATCTTAAAAACTGTTAACTTTACATAAAAAATAACTCAATAATAGTAAAGAGCATAAATTGTTTACCTATAAAAAACATCAAATGTATTTCATTTGGTAGCGATTTGAATGACACAGGAGGTCAAACACGAATTTGAAGCACGCAGAGTGTTTTTTACGTCTCCTGTAAAGTTGCATTTTTGGACTTAGATCCTTTTTCACTAGGGCCACAGATATATGCTCATAAATATAATTTGTTCTGAAATGAAAGTGATGTATTTGTAAATAAAATAACGTATTTTTAAGTAACGTTTGTTTTATTATTACAAGTTTACAACAAATAGTAGCCTTTTTTGGTGGGAAATCTTCAAATAACATCCCCCCGGTGGTTCGAGAAAATATTTAGAAAGTATTTTTTTTAATGACTAAATCTCGCCTGTGTTCTTTTAATTGCCCTTTGCGTTCTAGAACCGCAGTAAACTCTTTCGAACATTCTCACATAGTAAAATACAGTAATCTACCAAACAACTGCTTGGCTAAGGCATGTTAAAACAGAAATCAGAAACGTTTATTTCACCATTAACTGATTTTTGAATCGTTAAAATGTGAGTAAAAAAAAAGTGAAGTTAAATTGCACTTTCCAAAGCGTAGATATCTATGGGGAAGAACGTGCAAGAAACTCCATGGAAACATGAGTTACATAAATCTTGGTTACGGAAATGTAACTCAAGTGTTTGTATGTTGCTATAGTTTCTCGCCAACCGGGGGTCGTCCTTGGATGCACTAGCACAGCTCGTACAGGGATCGCCAGTTGATACCATGTTCCATTAAAAGCGTCAAAGGGGTTTACTCAATACTCAATTGTTTATTGCATTCCACAATGTACATGCTTAGGTGGTAAGTGAAAATTTAATAGACACAAATTGTGGACCCTGATGGGCACAGCAAAAGACATTATAGATTAAGTTATACAATTTCATTAAACATTCATACATTCATTCATTAATTACATAAAATTAAACATTAATTAAATTATAATTGGTATAATAATATAACCTACATACTTATGTATTATTTATATTTATCTGTGCTTATTTACCGAACAATATTTGTATACACTGGTTGTCTTGTAGGAAAAAAACTTTTTTTTTTGGATTAAACTTTTTATCGATCAAACAAATACTTAATATTATTAAGACTTGTTTTCAATCGCCAGCCATCGCGCGGGGTTCTCGATAGTTATGTTGTCTATTTGTTGTTGCGTGAAGCCTTTGGACTTCATCTTTGGTAAAACGTTGTTGATTATGTGTGCATAGCCGTGCCCACCAAACGTCGTCTGTAAACAATAAAGAAAAAACATGGTCATAAACTTCATAGTCGAAGGACATCCACTGCTGAATTTAGTTCATTTATCATAATGACCGTTACTTTGTGTAATTTATTTCATCACCACAACCGGCATATCCTAGAACCAAAAAATTCGAAGACATGTGACATCCACCAACCCGCACTGGGCCCGCGTTATGAATTACGGTTATTCAAATCAATTAAAAAAATCATAATGCCTTTTAAATTCCCGCAACTATTACTGGTAGACATGGCGGGAGGAGTGCCCCTTTTTTTTTAGGTTAGAAAACATCCAATGACTTCTACCGCTCTTAGGCGGAGCGGGACGGCGTGTCAAACTTTTACTGACTAAAACCCACTCCTAAATTCTTATTTTGCCTTCGGTCCAGGGATTTGGTTTCTTTATCGCCTAATCCATGACCTCAGTAGGCTTTAACCCTGCTGTCCCCCCACGGTTTTGCAATGTACAATTTAGAATAATTGACGTGCCCTAGTGTGTAATGTAAAGCTGTGATCTACGTCAGCTATTCAACGGGATGGCGAACGCGAAGCGATGCGGTGCGGTTGGGACAAACAGTTGATATTCTATTGCGGTTGCCTACGTCACCAATCGCACGTGGATGTGGTGCGACGCGAAGCGGACGGTCTCAGTTGGTTTGATATTTTCGAATGATGAAGTGCCGCTAATTTTCATGCGATTTCCACTAATACATAAGTGATTCATCAAGAAGATTGATGTGTATATTACATAGGTACATGATATACTTAGTAGAGAAAAACCGATAAATTCAAAGATATCGAATACCCGTGTGAAACTGGGTCAAGTTGCTGGCCTGTAATGATTTGAACTCACCAATCGATGCTTCGTATGTATATCATGCGACATGAGTATCTTGTCCTCTCGCCCCTCATTCACCAGCAAAGATATCTTCTGAATCCTCTGAGCGTCACTGAGCATGTCAGTGGTTACTGCCAGTTGGTAGTACGAGACTTCTGTGCCGAACAAGTCAAACTGGCAGTATGTCCCTAACTCGGCAAATTCTAATAGAATATCGTCTTCCACCAGTGTGCCTGGAAATTACAGTAGAATATCAAACTTACATTCTCTGCAGTTGGCAGAGATGTATAAAACATCTATACTATGCGTTCCAAATGACAATAGGATCGATTGCCATATTGTGACGTCACGATTTACTGTCAAATCGAGGGAAGAAATTTTTAAAATTTAACTTATTTACAAAAAAAAAAAATATTTATTTACGAACTGTGACCAGGGCTACAGGAAATTTTTCGAAGCCCTCACCCACGGCCACTTACCCAAAATGGGCATCTGTATGAACGCACGTGGATGTATTTTCGGTGTGTTGAACTGTGCGTGTTTTTTATACAAACGGAGATACTTACAAGAAACGTTAGGACAAGCATTCCCGCACTACGCTGCGTGGTGCGTGGCAGTGTGATAACCGCCTTAGGTATATCTCGTCAAGTTACTCACGGTCCAAATGCGACATAACAACTTTGTCGGCGGAGCCCCCGGCCTCCAGGTAAAGGCGGATGATCTCGAAGGGAGCCTCCTTCGCTCTGTGCGGGTGGAAGCTCACTCCACAACCGAGTTGCGGCTGTAACTCCCCAGCAGCCTGGATGGCTTTGCGTTCAAAATCTAAATATAAAAATAGGATTTATTAGTACCTATTTATGCCTTTTGTCTCTTCGGGGTCAGAATTTTACCAGTGAAGTTACCTTTACAAAAAGAAAGAACACCTTTACACTGTGTATATGATACAGTTTTAAAGTTTGCCGACTGCTAAGCAAATTCAAATGATTTATTTGTGAACACAGGTGTTTTCAATATACATACGTAATAAATATGTATATTATATTAATAATAATAATAATAATAATTCTTTATTCAAGGTATAAAGTAAGCGACATTATAATTTACATTAATTACAATCGACATAAATTTAATTCAAACTGTAGTATAGATCTGCCTGATCTAGGTTAATGAAAACCTGTGTTTCAGGCCATCCATTTACATCAAACATTTAAAAAAGAATAACTACAATAGAAATGAAAGCTAAATTAAAACGAAGACAATAATTCCAATGACTTAAAAGTAAACCATTAGAGTAAAAATATTTTAAAACTAGATTAGTTACGATATATTATGTTTAAACAAATTAACGAATAATAATAATGCAAATAAAGTGCAGACTATTAATTAGGTAAAAAAAAGTGATTTAGATTAGATAAACTTTATTTTACAATTTCTAGAAGTTTTTCCGTGTCTGCATAATTGTGTTTTGCCAAATATTCCTGAACTAGTAAATTACACCTATTGTAACTTAAACTATAAATCTTTAGTATTCTGTTAAACTGGTTGTATAAGTAGGGTCCTAAAAATAAATAAAATCGTTTAGCAAAAGCATGTTTAGTCTTAGAGTTAGCACAAACCAAATCCTTTCTTCTCCTATCTGAGGGTATTGGGTTAAAATAAAGTTCAGTGTGTTGGAACAAAATTACATTCAAAACAAATAATTGGCGTACTGTTAGCACCTTACGTGCCATATAAAGCTGATTTGTAGGAAAACGAAATGGGCGAAAAGTAGCAACTTTTAAAACTGCTCTTTGGGCGCGTTCTAAAGGTAGTAAAATTGATTTAGCAGCACCACCCCATGATGTTATGCAGTAAGTAATTATAGATTGACACAAAGCCAAATAGACCTGTCTAATTAATTTAAATTCGGCAATGTTACGTAAGTTTTTAAAAATATATATTAATTTACGCACACGGGAGCATAATAAATCGATGTGTTTGCGGAAATTCAAGTTTGTGTCAATCGTTACACCTAAATATTTTATATGGTCAGTTTTTGCTAAAGTGGGACAAGTACATGCAATATCAGCACAATGTAGATTACAATTGTTATGCGCTTGAATACTTAGATTAGTCATCGTTGGATAAGTGTTTCTCATTGTAAATAATAGGTATTTGGTTTTAACTGTATTTAAGCTTAAGATATTATTATAAAGCCAATTAGACACAGCATCAAAACCCTTCTGTGCTAGATCATAGACCTCGGTCTTTGATTTAGCTGCAAAAAGTAGAGCTGTGTCATCAGCATACGAAATAATTACACCATTTTGAAGGGTCAAATTGCACAGGTCATTTATATAAATAAGGAACAAGGTAGGACCCAAAATACTACCCTGTGGGATTCCGTAACAGGTACTTTTAAGTTCAGAACTTATGCACTGACCTATTTTTACAGACTGATGACGGTCGCTAAGGTAATCAGATAGTAATTTCAGTTGTTCTCCTCGTATTCCCAGCCTTTCCAGCTTGTACAAAAGCAAATCACATGAAATTGTGTCAAACGCCTTGGCAAGGTCCAAAAAGATCCCTAAAGTATGCAAACCGTTATCCAGGTTTGAGCTTATAAAATTCGTCAGATGGTGAACAGCTTGGCTAGTTGATCTTTTAGGCCTAAAACCAAACTGTTGATCAGAGAGTAATTTATTACTTTCAAGGTACTTTACTAATCTACTGTTTATAATTTTTTCTAAAATCTTTGACAGGCCAGTAAGAACTGAGATTGGCCTGTAATTATTAACACAATTTTTGTCTCCAGCCTTAAACACAGGAGTAACTACGGCTTTTTTAAGCAATTTCGGGAATATTCCTTTGGTTAAACATAACTGAAAAATGTGAGTCAGGGGAGGGGCAATGACGTGTTTAAATCTTTTGAGTATGCTATTTGGTATGCCGTCATAACCTATGGCACAATTTTCCTTTAATCCATTTATTAAGCCTATTATCTCATTAACATCGGTATCTAGTAAAACAAAAGAATTTCGTGATGCACTTGTACTAGTTTGGCTCTGACTGGAAGGACACTATTTGAAAGTGTCGATTGATTGTACAGTCCATGTCCTGAAGATAGCATACAAAATTTAGTCAAGTATAGAACGCGAAGTAAAGAGTCACACACCAGCCCCCCTAACCAAGTTCCAACCGTTTCGCATGCGTCGAACGCCTCAAGTTGGCCACGCCCCCGATTCTATTGTTCTGACCACGTCACTGAGCGTTGAGATGATGTCATTCCAGTACATTTACGCGTTAACGATTGCAGATTAAAAACTTGGGCGGGGTACTGTATGCTGTTCTTGACTTCGCTTCGTATGATAATAAACGGGATGGACGTACTGGTTCAAATTGGAAAATTCATTTTCAATATACTTACTCTAAAACCCGCTTTTTTAGAGGAAAACAGTAAGCTTAATGCTTAACAGCGGTTCATACCGCACGCAATTGATGATGATGGAGCACTTGCGTTAAAGAAATCTATTCACTCTTGACCTAAAGACCCCTACGTACCTAATAACTTACCTCTCAACGGCCAAACGCTGGCGATCTCTCCCATAAAACCAGCCTTAATATCAGGATGTTTAACGCAACCCTCCGTCAGCTCCTGCAGCATATGATTGTAGACGTCTTCGGTAGACTGTTTCAGAGTATCGTCGGTCTGCACGTCCGCTATGTAATGTCCTGTGCCGGCCACAACGTGCACGTTGCTGGCTTTGGACACGTTCTGGTAGAATGAGAGGTGCCGGTTTATGCCTTCTGTTGTGTTCTCCACTATAGTACCTGATGAATAAATGTTAAGATCTTGTTTTAAAGATTCAGGGTTTAGCGTGGACTTTAATGAACATCCCAATAGTTTATGGCGTCTCAACCACAGAATCATCATAGTATTGATTGGTTGGATTCGTTGTCTCATTTATGTACCTATCTAAGTATATATTTATTGCTATTCCTATATCTTTTCTATTGGTCGTCTATACAAGATATGTAACTACCTATTATATCATGACATGATGGTATGTTTCTACATCGCCCAAGTCCGTAATTGCTCCAATAGATAATTTTCATTTACTACCTAATTGGTTTAGTTTATAGAAACCTTATGCAACGTTTACCTGCATGTGGATCCAGCCTCGGCCAATCGCTCTTCTGTAGCCATTGTATAAACGGGAAACCTCGTTAACACAATGACGATCGGCCGAGGCTGGGCCCGCATGTAAACGTAGCATTAGCGGTATTTCGGCAACTCATTTTGTGAACGGTTGGGGCAGAAATCAATAGGTACGGTTCATTAGTCCGTGAAGGCGAATTGCTCGCATACTATTACGTTCCACGATGTATGGAGTGGCCATAGATCGAGATATTATAGGGGAAAGTCATGGAGCAATATAACCTGGTTATTGTGCACCAAGCATGAGGGAGGTCTGTCCAACGCCTGATGAGATTTGCGAATTTTAATTTACCAGGACTACTCAGTAGGTTTGGCCCAAAGATTTTATAGTTTGGACAAATGAATTTTCTTTTAGCGTTCCCGCCAAACGGTATTTCGTATTATGAATGGCATTGACATTACCTGTCATGTCTCTGTCACTTGACTTCGCTGTCATTGCAAAGCAATTTGTGCTTGGCATTTGGCGGGAACGCTAACAGGAAAATCCATTTTTTTTAGTTGGGAAATTATCCAATGACTTCTCGCGCTCTAGGGCAGCGCGAGAGGGCGTATCTGACTTTTACCGACTAAAACCCACTCCTATGATCCTTCTTTGCCTTGCGTGACAGGGTTCCGGGATTCTCTTCCCCTTCGGAAGCGAACCCATGGAAAGTCATTAGTTTAAGCCTTAGTTCGTTTTGTAGATATACCTACATACACTCACCTCCACCAGCTTTTTTGTACTCGATGACATCGTATATCACCGCCTGTTCCGATTGAGAGTCATCTAACTTCAAGTTGTACCTCAAGCTATAAGGGTACTGTCGCACGTAGCCTATAGTTTTGAGCTCAAGTTCAGGTCCGGTGAATTTTTCAGCCAGTGCTGTAGGCGGTTGTCTATAGAAGTGCTCGAAGTTAATACCCAAGTGCTCGTGGGTTAAAGTGCGACCGAGCTCTGTAGGGCTCATGTCTCCAAGCACTGAAACCGAATAATGACATGTTAACAGGAATTACCAGTACCAGTAAGTATAAAACAAGCGTAGCATGCGCACGGAAACGACTCCACGCGCCGTATCGAAACGATTCGCGATATACGCTTCTCACGACGGGCGTAGGGCAAGAGGTGCCCAAAGAAGAACAGGTCAAAAATAAGTATGAATATTCTCCATATTACCCTCTTTCCTGTTGCCAAAGCGCCGACATCATAATTTATCAAATATTTATTATACCTAGCTGTTTATACTAAGATAAGATGATATAATTATGTCGGAGACCCAAATTCATAAGCACGAGCGAAAACGAACTGCCTTCATCCAGTTGCAAAAGACACCCTAATGAAAATAATTAACTAACAGGAGTGATGGTAGTTATTCCAGTTTAACTTAAAAGTAGCAGAGTTCTGAAAATTTAATCTAGAATAGGCCACCTACCTCAGAATTGTATTAAAAGAATTTACTTACCAGTTTGCACTTTTGAAGTCATATTGAAGAGTAAAACTATTTGCTCCGGCAACTAGATTGAGACACAGTTAACGAGAGAATTAAATTGTGTCGGTCGTTTGTTGTTTACTTTTCCTATCACTTATCAATGTAATACCTACATTAAATTATTTAATTGTTGATAATACATAACAGTAACAGCTGTGTGCGTATGTGTTATATTTACATGCGCTAGCACACAATACTAGCAATCATTACTAGCTATAACCATACTGCCTATAGAGAACAAGGTCATGTTTACGGAGAGACTGAATAATATTACTATTAAGATGAGAGCTGCCACTTGTGAAAATAGATTTTGGTCGGTTCAAATCATGTTTCATTTTGCGTGTATCGGAACGACTTAAGCGCCAAATTCAAAAGTCGTCTTCATTGCTAAGCGACGAGAGTTGTTTTTGAGTTATGAATGGTGGATGGTAACGAGCTTTTACTCCTCGTGTTAAATATTAGCAAAAATGCCTATCTTAGTTAAAGATTTCACTTGGTCTCAATCTAATAATACAGTCCATATAAGAGTACCATTAAACCCTGTCCGCCATGAAAAAGTTGATCTATTTCCTAGTGACAAATATATCAAGGCGCATTACAGTCCGTTCTTGTTCGAAGTGTTTCCTCTGCATGACGTGAATATAAAGAAAAGCAAGTGCTTGGTTAATGATGATGAAATAATATTAGATTTAGCGAAGATTGAAGAGGTTCCTTGGGAATGTTTGGAGAAAGAGCTAACGAAGGATGAGAAGATGAAGATAAGGCAGGAAGTTCTTGAGAAATGCCAGGAAGTGGCGAAGCAAGAGTCGGAAGATAGAAGAATAAGAAAGAGTCAGTTAGATAGGTTTACTGTTCAACAGGCGATGGAAATTGATAATAAGCAGCACAACTTGATGGACTCCCGAAGAGATTCAGAGCGGAAGAAGGCAATGGATGAATTAGAGGATTGGAGAGTTGGTAAAGTTAATGGTAAGCTTATGATTAAAGATAAAAACTGTGAGTCAACTCCACAAAAAGAACGGAAAGGCGTAGAGATAGTTGAACTACCTCCATCAGACGATGAAAAAAGCGTTGAGGACCAAAAGAAACAAGAGCAAGAAAAAGCAGAAATTCCGCAAGCAAAGCCAGTGAAGACAGTGCCAAAATCTCCAAGGAAACCAGCCAAGACCCCAGTTAAGTCTGAATACGTCGAGAAGAAAAAACAGGAGAAAGCCAAGAGGGTATTACCAAAATTGAGGCAGACTATGAACTTGGAGATTAAGCACACGCCTCGAACCTTCCCCACACCCAGCAGAGAGTCTAAGGCTGAGGAAGAACAGGCTTGGATAAAGAATGTTACACTGGCTAGACGAGCGACTGGTAAGCTAATCTACATAGACCCGGAATAACTATTTATGCGGGAATTGCCTTGACATGCAGCATAGCAACCACTGTGTTAATTTAGATATAGCATAGAAAACTGAGATCAGTGGTGGCCGAGTGGTATCGGCTCCGACTAAGGGTGACAGACAGAGCGCAGCGCAGCGGAGAGGATTTTATTAAGGCACTCAAAAATCAACTTTAAAGTTATTGGAATAAAGTGCATATTTTCAGAATTATTCCTCTCTGTCTGCGCAGACAGAGACGAATAATTCTTGCGCGGTCTCGTGCATTTTCTGTCGGATGGCGTATGTCGAATATATGCTGCCCGTGTATCGTCGAGGACGCGCGAGCATGTTTTGTCAGGTTTAAGCAAATATGCACTTTATTTCAATGACTTTAAAGTTGATTTTGGAATCCTTTCCGCTGCGCTCCTTTCTGTCTGCGCTGACCCATAAGAGTTGTGGGTTGCGGTTTCAAACCCAGCCAGGCGCATGACTTTGTCTAATTTATTTCATCACCACTGCTCTCAAAACGGTGAAGTAAAACATCGTGAGGAAACCGGCATGTCCTAGAACCAAAAATTCGAAGACATTTACCAACCCACACTGAGCCCGCGTGGTGGATTATGGCCCATTCCCTCTCCTAGAGAGTAGGCCTGAGTTCCAGCAGAGGGAACATTTGGAAGGCTGATTATGCTATAGAAAACTCAATATTTTCACATGCAGCCACATCAGTAGATAGATACATCACACTGCTGATAGTATAGGTACCGGCATGAATCTTGAGCGCTCGGCGTCAGAGTGGGGATCGCTTTGCGCGTTCCATACATCGGCGAGCCAATCGTCGTCTTTGTTAGTGACGTGTATGCCACGATGGCGCGGCGAGCCAATCACTGACAGTCCCCGCCCCCGCGTCTCATGTCCACTAAAGAGAACCGATATTTTACTTCTGCGCAACTTGAAGCCAGCGCTCAAGATGCGTGCGGATATCGTGCCGGTATCTATAGACTATTTAAATATTGTAATTTTGTACTTCAGATGTTATGCTCCTTTTATTAGGGTTCCGTAGCCAAATGGCAAAAAACGGAACCCTTTTAGATTCGTCATGTCTGTCTGTCTGTCTGTCTGTCTGTCCGTCCGTATGTCACAGCTACTTTTTTCCGAAACTATAAGCCCTATACTGTTGAAACTTTGTAAGTAGATGTATTCTGTGAACCGCATTAAGATTTTCACACAAAAATAGAAAAAAAGCAATAAATTTTGGGGGTCCCCATACATAGAACTGAAACTCAAAAATTTTTTTTTCATCAAACCCATGCGTGTGGGGTATCTATGGATAGGTCTTCAAAAATGATACTGAGGTTTCTAATATCATTTTTTTCTAAACTGAATAGTTTGCGCGAGAGACACTTCCAAAGTGGTAAAATGTGTGTCCCCCCCCCTCTAACTTCTAAGATAAGAGAATGATAAAACTAAAAAAAATATATGATATACATTACTATAAAAACTACCAACGAAAATTGGTTTGAACGAAATCCAGTAAGTAGTTTTTTTTTAATGCGTCATAAACCGAAAAAAATACACTATTATTAAAACATCGATCAAAGTTACAACACATAACAAGAACTTTTATATTATGTTACTTGCTGCTACGGAACCCTTCATGGGCGAGTCCGACTCGCACTTGGCCGGTTTTTGGTCTAGGATGTCCCACTCGTGGGCAAAAGTTTCTTCCCGTACCTAATAACCAGGGGCCTAGCATGACATGTTAAAATGTCAATCGGGCGAGCGAGGACAGTTCAATTTAGGTCGTCAACGGATTGCGTTATGAGCTCGTGGTACTAGGGCCTTTGATCTTCTTTCATTGCACCACCTGACATTATGGTATAATTTCTAAACTTCTGTGTAGGTTTCGTGTCCGAAGATCTTCGGCCAGAGGAGCAAGACCCTCAATGGTGCAAGGCGAAAGGTGATGAGTTCTTCAAAAGCGGCAACTTCCTCGGAGCGATCAGCGCTTACACTCACGGCATAACGTTGTCTGACAAACTGCCCAGCCTGTACGCGAACAGATCCGCTACGCATTTCGCGCTTGGCAATTTTAATAAATGTGTAAGTATTGTGACGTAACCAGCCCCCCTAGCCAAGTTACAACCGTTTCTATTACGTCTCGAGTTGGCCGCGCCCTCGATTCTTTTGTTCTGACCACGTGACTAAGCGTTGAGATAACGTCATTCCCGTACATTTGAAGTTTTCTGCTAGCGTTAACGTTTGCAGATTATCAACTTGATTAGGGGTATAGGTCATGACGCCAAAATTATGCATAGTTGACTGTGTGACCGATAGTGCAGCCAGGTGAGGTACCTACAAACCATAGCCCACATTTAATTATTTTTTTTTCAGGAATGGAAAAAAAAAATCCGCCGCACCATAGAAAATTATGGATTTGATTGGACAGTTTGTATGTAGAGGCCGATTTCTTTTTCGTTTCCTGAAAAAAATTTTTGTGGAAAGTTGTTCAGTTTCGTGATTTCGTCTACTGAGCAAGCCCTTAAAGTTTGTGGAGGGCTGTCCCTTACACCTTGTATATTAGGCATATAATCAGCTTTATTACATAGAGTTTAGTATAACTATCTAAGCTCTTAGTGCTATTATGTAACGTTTTACTGTGATTCCGTATGTTCTGTGCGTTTTACCATGAAAAGAGTGTGCTGGTTATTGAAATTGCCAACTCTTTTTACCAAAGTTTATAGACAGTTCTTAAAAACATATTTAAGTTTGTATTGCTACAAGAAAAAAAAAACTGTTTTTAATATACTGAGACCTGGTAAGTGATGCAGAATCCTGCCTAAGGTTAGAACGTCAGATATAGGATTACAAGAATACAATTGCCGTCACGGATCTTGAGCGCTGGCTTCAAGTTGCGCAGAAGTCAAATATTAGGTCTCTTTAGTGGTGCGAAGTGAGACGCGAGGCGGGGAGTGTCAGTGATTGGCTAGCCGCGTCATCGCGTCATAGACGTCACTCCTGATTCGTTCCCTGCGTTGCTGCATTTATCTAACAACGAAGACGGCTCGCCAATGTATGGAATGCGCAAAGCGATCCCCACTCTGACGCCGAGCGCTCAAGATCCGTTTCGGCAATTGTAATATTGCTGCCTCAGTCTTTTAGACCTGTAAGCTAAAGTTGCCTTTTTATTTATGTTGATTAGCTGAACGACTGTTCGACGGCCCTCGACCTGATGCAGCCAGCATGCGAGAGCAACCGGCGCAGTCGAGCCAAGTGCATCGCTCGCCGCGCAGCCGCCCTCGCTCGCCTCGGGTATCTCAACAAAGCTATCGGCGAAATGAAGGCGGCTGGAAAACTATTACCTGAAGACGAAACTATCAAGAAAGATATCTACGACATGGAAAGGGCTTGGGAGCAAAATCCGGATTCTGATTAAACGAGATAATATACAACCTTCTTTTAGTATATGCAGAACCTGAAACACCTGTCTAATAAGAAAAAGAATCTAAGTAAAAAAATTCAAAACTGTATTGTGAAAAATCACAGGTACCTGGTGGTGTGGAATACATGGTCACCGGGCGACTGAGGGGTTGTTGTGCTAACGCACCCAGGTGTGCGCTGACGTCTAATGGCCGCTATGACCTGCCGTGACCTGTTTGTACTTAGTTCCGGATGTGTCCAACTTGATAACATGAAAAAATATGACATGGTGTAAAAACGATTGGAATCAATCAGTTGCTGAATCTGAACAAACTATTTAGGTTTTGCATAAACTAAAAATAATGTTGTTTACCATGAAGGCGAAATAATACAACATTATACAACAGAAACATTATAATAATAGGATTAAAATTATAATACATTAACTGAATGCGTATTTTTACTCCTCAATCATTACTTTTTTTGGCAGACCAAGATTCTTAAGTAGAGCGTGTGGCGAGGGATCCCTTCCGCGGAACCTTCTAAACACCTCACTGGGGTGGCAACTGCCTCCCACTGCCAAGAACGTGTCTTTATACCTCTTCCCCACCTCAAGAATATCCTGGTCACTCTTCCTGGCTTCTTCAAATGCACTGTAGATGTCTGCAGCTATCATTCTGGACCATAAACGACAGTAGTACGCGCTACCCCACTCTTCAGAGAAAATCTTCGTAAACGAAAGTGGATGGGAGTCATACTTGTCAAAAGGTAATGCATGGTATTTTGGCCACATGTCTCTCACAATATCTCTCCAGAAATCCTTTTTGGTATGCAGTTCCAAGTCAAGTCTGGACAGGTACAGTTCCTTGCACAAATTATACCCAGACATGTGACCTCTGATGTTTCGGAGGTTCTTTACTATATCTTCTGGTATAGGCTCACCAGTTTCTACATGGCTACTCACTGATCTGATAGTCTGTGGGTCATAAAGCCAGTGAGTCATCACTTGCCCGCAAACCTCAGCTGCATCCCATTCCACATTCGAGAGTCCAGCAACCTCAGAGTAGTTAGCTTTGGTCAGTAAATGACGAAGTGAGTGACCAAATCTTTGGAACAGTATTCCAACCTCATTGAAGGTCAGAAGAGATGGTTTCTCTTCAGATGGAGCTTGGAAATTAAATATTAATGCGGACAGTGGAGTAGTGGCAGTGGATGTGCATTTGTTTCTGATTGCGATATGCCATCCTGCATCATCATAAATGCGGATCTTTTCATCCTGACGTGCATACGGGTCGAGGTAAAAGTTAGCTATAGGGGCTTGGCTAGATTCATCATAGACGTCATAGAACTTAACGTCCTTGTGCCAAGTGTGAGGACCTGTTCGCTCCACAATCTGAATGTTAAACAATTTGCTGCACAAATTGAAGAGACTAGTAATCACTCTGGGTAGGGGGAAGTATTCACGAATTTTTTCTTCATCAAAGCCATACAATGACCATTTCTGTTTTCGTTGCCAATACGGTATGTCCCAATGTTCTAGCTTGACATCAAAGCCTCTTTCCTGAGCATATCTTTGCAACAATTCAATCTCAGCGTCCTGCATTGATCTCGCACTCTCTAACAAACTGTCCAGGATATTATTGACATTTTCAACTGATCCAGCCATTTTAGTTTCCATGCTCATGTCTCCATAAGTTTCATAACCTAATATAGCAGCTTGCTCTCTTCGTAGACTTCTTATATTCTCTAGATTTGTACCTGTCTCAATTTCTTTATTGACATAGTTTGAGCATCTTTGGACGTGCGCTTGCCAAGTATTCCAACGGTACTCTCTGTCGGCACAGTACTGCATGAATGGTTCGTAAATATGTGGCTGTAAAGTTACTTTCCAGGGTCCTTTAGTGGGGTCTGAGCTCAATGTCATTGAGTTTAGTAAGCTTTCTGGGAATTCTCTCATAACACGGGGATCTGTTATAGTGCTTGTAAAAACTTTATTAGCTATATTGACTTTGTCTCTGAACATCTGCCTCTCCTTCTGTAATCCTGACAGGATGTTATTTAATCTTTCTCTTTTGATGCCCTTCACATCCAGCCCATTTAGTTTTCCTTCTAAAATGTACTTGTCAAGGAGCCTCTGTTCTTCATCAGTCAAATTCTTAAGACGGTTCTTCTCCGTAATGGCTGCTTGAAATATAGGTTCACTGTTGAATTTAGTGGAGCGAGCTTTGTGTGCTCTCTCATGTATTTGAATGTATGACTTTGTCGGCATAAGTGAACTGTTTCCAAGATACAGTGTTTTTGCCATGCCCCATGTGAGTTCCAGTTGTGTGTCTAGCTTTTCCAATGGCTTGAATACTTCAGTGAAGGCATTTTTACAATCCTCTGAGGCATGTTCAATTTGTCTAACTCCTTGCTCGTACTCCAGACTTTGTTTGCTGATGGTGGCTATACATTTTTCGATTGAGAGGTCACTAAACTCTGGCAGTCCGTTATCAGATAGTAAAGTATTTTCGGCATCTTCTCCTATTTCTGGAATACTGGAATGAAAATATATATAATTTTGATTAGTGTTCAAGTTAGCAATAGCTATCACATGATTCTAAGACTGATGCGCGGTGACTTTTTGGTTATATTTATTTCTAATCAAGAATCCTTAAAAGTTATTAACATTTATTTATCAGGAAATTATTCCCATTTAAAACAATAATGGATTTAAATGATATGTAGATATTCTAAATATAAATGTAATAGTATGAGACTGAGGCACTGATGGGTGTGTTTTTTTTTATACTTTTCTATTGTGAACTCTTTCTGAAACAGATATAAATGTGGAGATTCTGTATTTTAAAAGGTTTTTATTCATTAACCTTAGGATAATTTTACACACAGAGATAATAATGTGAAATAAAAATCAATGTAACTTACAGAACAACGTATCCAGCGTTGCGTTTATTTTGGTAAAGTTGTCGTTTAACATTTCGTGCAATTACACTACTACGTAAAAATGATAAAGCCATTTTATAAAACTATTTAAATAGATTTTATTTCATTAAATAATATTTATTTCATAATCCAGAAGCCGCACATTGATTAAGATTTTTGACATCTATGACAGGCAGCCAATCTGTTAGTCTTGGGCAAAAAATGACGATATATTTTTAGAAAGTTATCGATAAATTCGAAATTTTAAATCTCAAAATATCTAATTCAAAGTCCAATAAATATTTATTTGTTACACACAGGTATAATGTTATGAATTGTGAAGAGACCTGACCTCAGATAATGGGAGCAGGGACAGACAAAAAAGAAGCATTAGCAAATGTTTTGGTACATAATACCTTCTTCAGGCGGCCGAAGAACCGCTTCTTCAACGATTGCTTTATATCAGTAACGTTAACGCCTAACGCTCCCGATATACCCAAATACTTACTTATAGGTTTCGGTCGAGGAGAGGAATCTAAGGTGTATGAAATCCGAAAGTTGAATCCCCTCAGCTTCCATAATCTCCCCTCGCTTTACCAAATTCCATCCTGATGGCACTATTCTCGACTTAGCACGCGAAGGTTGTCGACATGTGGAATGTGGACTCGGCTGTGGTGATTGTCGTGACCGTCAATGGCCTTCTATTCAAGAGCTTCGACGAATATTTGTCGAAGCTGTTGTTGCACGGTTGGATCAAGTACCTGATATACAAGGCAATACTCTTCGATACGGCTCTCATTGTGAGGAGGTTCCGGTTTCTGGAGCCCTAACCACCGGTAGCGTGGACCTTGCTCCCGACACTGGCGGACAACTATATTTTTATAATGTTTGTAAAATTTGTTTTATTTGTTTTATTTGTTTTTTAATTTTTAAATATGTAAATTATACAGGGTGTGGCGTAAATAGTAGTCCAACGTTAACGGGTCGATATAACATAGGTATATTCAGCTATCACATACCAAAATTTAAAACCACTTTTTACCATATGTCTCAGAATAAAACTGATCATTAATTTTTTTTTTTTCAATAACAACACTTTTCGATACTAATTAGGCTCCAATTTCAACAAAAAACATTATTTTCCTATTTTGTTTGTTTGTATATTACTGCCGAATAACTGTTATATATATGTAAATAATCTGGGAATTGATTGACCGTTTTTACCCTTAAGCTTGACCCTACATAACTACTGATCAACAGTTATGTTAAATATTATGTATAGTTAGGTCCAATATATTTTGCAACATCGACAATGTACTTAACCCCTCGAGCACCAGAGTTTAATGACCCGGAAAATTGCCGTGTTTACGTAAATCACCAATAAAATAAATAAAAAAATAGATAAAATATTTTTTTGGTTTTTTCTAAGAAAAACAAATAATATAATAAATATGGAATAATATAATATAGAAATTAAAATTTTCGGCCAAATAAGTTTCGTACAGACGTGTGTACAAAATGAAAATTAAGCGTTTTTCAAGGTCTTCAAGTTGTACAGACGTATGTACAATCGGCGCTCGAGGGGTTAAATTAAATAATGTATTTTTTTCAAATTCAGCTCCTTTTCAAGTTAAATCTCAAAAATAATTTGCATATAATGGAAATATTTTTTCAATAATGGGCATCGACAATGTAGTACATTTCTTTTACACCATTCGCTCTCAAAGTTTAGTGGTTATTTGAAGACTATAGTTAAAATTTGAAATAAAAAAATGTTTTCTTTAATATTTTTAAGTTTACAGTAAAACAGTTATTTGCATATTATAGCACATGTATTCAGCAGTAATATACAAAAATCAAAACAGGAAAATAATGTTTTTTGTTGAAATTAGAGCCAAATTAGTATCGCAAAGTGTGTGTTGATCATTTATCATTTTCACTATGTTCGATATTTAATTCCGAGTATCAAATCCGATATTTTTAGAGCTCGATATAACACTACTGAGATTTGATAACACTAATCAACTTGTATGACCGAGCCTATGGTCGGCCTCGCCAACTGCTATCTGGATATTAAAATTGGGTAAAGATAAAATTTTAAGAAAAATATATCATTTTAAATTTTAGTAAAAATAAAACTGTGAGATGTGTATACTTTTTGCACTCTTAAATGTGAATATGATAGTATTTTTATGTAGGCCCAAGCCTTAGAGTTAAAATATCAACATTTTTTAATTCTCTTGTATCGATTTGTATTAAGAATTTCGAAACGATATTTATCGATATATTTTTTTTAATTTGCCCGTCTCTTTGACAGCTGATCCACTGATCCATGAAGGATTTCATTCACACTTTCATAGACAAGACAATTAGATTTATCGTCAAATTTTGTCTATGTCTTAACGATCCGATATACACATTAGTATTCATGAATCATGAGCATTGCTTGGGGTATATTATCAAATAAATAAAAATATTACCAACCAAATATATTTTATTAAGTCGCATTGGTCGCATTTAATCATTCGCACGAGTTGTGAGGTGAATGGTGGGGCGCTATTGGCCTCGCGCACTTTGCGCACGAATGGCGAGGCGAATGACGAGCACAAATGTATAAATTCGGTATCCCATAACACTATCTGTCTATTAATGTATCCAATGCCGAAACGCGTTCTGATGTCTATTTCATAAAAAAGTTTATTACCTAATTACTAAGTAAGCTTATGGTAGGTATCTAAATGGAGGATAAAAGGTAAGGTTTCATAAGGGAAAAGTAAAGTGCGTTTGCGATTTGATAATAAAATTTTATTAAGATAAATAACTTTAACAATGTTACTGTTTAACAATAATAAAATCTACTTTTTCACTGTCTTTTTCAATAACTGCAGCAACATTATCTACTAGAGAAACGCTAACCATTTGACAAGAACATAGAGCATTGCATGTGTTACAATTATGTTGTTCCAAGTTGATATCTTTCTCTTCACGCTTCGGACTTGTTTCTCTCACCGGCGGGTTACAACAGAAATCGGTATCAAGGCCCATTTTCTCGCCATCTTCTAGGGTTTGAGGTAGATGCTGATTCAGGGTTTCCGGCAACAATAAACTGGCTATACCTCCTGCTACTAGTAAGGCACCCATAATAATTAGTGGAAGCACCATTATGTCAGAACCCTGAAAATATGAAAATTGACAATTATATTTGTTTTAAGTAAATTGAGCATTTATTTAATGTTGATCTAATTAATCAAAAAGATACAGTACCCGAGCGTTAATAGGGCACACCAAGTTAAAAAGAAATTAATTAAATACAAAATAGTTTCTGCTAGCGTAGAAATACCTAGAGCCTTGAGAGGCCTCAAAAATGTTGATGAGCTCGTTTATTTTATCAATCTGAACTGATGGTCCTTAAATAGGTTGAGTTATTGTTGTTGTCTTCCGTAGAAAATCCTTAAATGAGCTGAGCGGGCAAAAAACTATATTTGAGCAGCCTACCAAATGGTAGGCTGCTCAAATATACTATTATTAATATGCTATTATTTAATGAATAATGACTAAATAGTCATTATTCATTAAATAATAGCGTTTTATGATATGTTCAATAGGAGAATTTAAGGTTGTGGACAATATATTACGAAGTTTGGTACCTACACGTCGGAGCCCCTGTTGCTAGTGGGCTCCGTCCGTATTGATACGGTGGCAGCTACGTCCCTGCCAGTATGAGTTTATAGACGATTCTCTACCAAGCAACTTTTTTTCAGAACTCAGTCTGTCCGATTAACGCCCAAGCACTGTAATCAACGACGCAGGTACCTCATTATATTTTATCTGATACATTACCAAATAATTGACGAGTGGTATAAATATAGGGCCCAACATGCCGAGCACAGAGCTAAGACTCATGCCAAGACCCCGGACCACTGTGGGGTACAATTCCGAAGCCATTAGGGGAAGGACCACGAAAGAAGATGATATGCCCATCTTTCCGACGCAATACAGAGCTAGTGTTACATAGGTTTCTGAAATAAAAATACTTGCTTAATTGGTATCGGAAAATATCACACCTTCTGCTGGAATTATTAAGCTAAAGGAGCATATTTTGGTTGGGTAGTCTAGCGGCTTAGCAGGCAAAGGCCTGACTCAACCACTCACTCATCATCGTCTAGCCCAAACCCTTGAAAATAGAACGTTGAAAGGAACAGAGAGATTTCCACCTTCTGCTGGAATTAAATAGCTAAAGGAGCATATTTTAGTTGGGTACTAGACACTAACTAGTCTAGCGGCTTAGCAGGCAAAGTCCTGACTCACCCACTCACTCATGGACGTCTAGGCCAAACGCTTAGAAATAGAACGTTAAAATTTTAAACAGAAAGTATTTCCCAATATTCACCCCCTAGGGGGAGAAATCTACTTCTAAGGCGGACGAAGTTGCTGACAGAAGACACTTTGTTTTATGTAAATCTTAGCTGGCCTAAGTGTGATGAAAGAATGATCAATCATTTTTTTTGCAATACTTTTTCAGAGATTAAAAAAAACGGCCATTATAAGTCTGCTGTTCATGATAGACATAGGTACTGTAAAAGGTCACTAACCGTGTTGCACCAGAAACGTGGTTAAACACGCAACACCCCCGACCACCATGCTCATACACAAGGTCCACCTCCTTCCAAGCCTCTCCATGGAAGGCCACAGAAACAAATAAGTGGGCAGTTCAACTATTCCGGCTAAAAAGAAATTTAAGAACTCATCTCCACCCAACACCGGCGCATAGTACGACAGCCCAACATAAACACTTGTATTAGTGAACCATATAAAAGTAATTATGATGGTTTTCTTCCTCAAATTGGGTGTCCTGAACAAGTCCAAGATGCCGTATTTTCGCATTTTCGTCTTTTCGATGTCTTGTTTTTGTTTATTTGTCTGGTATTTTCGGTGGAGTTGCACCATGTAATTTGCTGGCAAGGATTTGCCGTTGATCCTGTGAAATAAAGTGTTACTTAATGGCTTTTAGTTTATAGAGAAGTAATACGACAAAGTTTTGTCAAGTTAAGGAGCGGAATTCTCTGTCTGAGTCTATGTTTCCTGATAGCTACAACCTAGAGGTCTATAAGTCAAGAGTGATTAGGTTACTTCTAGGCAAGCGTGCTCCATCGTCTGCCACATCATTGCTTACCATCAGGTGAGATAGTGACCAAACGGGAGCCTATCAATAATAATAATTGTGGAACGTAAACTGACCTGGCCATATTTCTCAAAATAATTTCAGCTTTTTCGAACTCTCCTCTGGCTAGTAGCCATCGTGGGCTTTCTGGCATTGGCCATAGATACAAGAAGAAGCAGACAAATGGTAGCGTGGTGGCCAACGCTAGGTGGCGCCAATCTCGTACTAAGTAGACCACGCCTGCTAGCAGGATCAGACCCGTGGAGTATGCGATGTTTGATAGAATAGTGCATAGCGTTCTGCTTTTAGGACCCACCAGCTCTATCGCTGAAAAGTAAGACGAAAGTGTTAGTAAAGTCCAGTCGAATCTACAGTATCTTAAACATTTTATAATGGCGTTTGTTGAGGAGTTTTCTCCTTGGGTTTGGGCGTCTATATTAATATCCATTGCCATATTAATATTAGTCCAAGGGGTCTGTAACAGCCAGCCTTGTGGAAATGAGAGAAACGTTAATTGCATTAATATTTTTCTTATTTTTTCTTACACAAAAAATGAGAAAAAATATAATTGTTACGAGTACCTACCTAAAACGTACGGTGTAGTCATAATAGCAGGTACGGTGAACCCCACACCAAATCTGTAGATACACCAGATGACGTAGTTCTGTGAGAAGGCGGTCGCCACTCCGAAGATGCACTCAATAAGGAGGTAGATGAAGAAAGAGGGTTTTCTCCCAAGAGTGTCTTGGAGGTAGCCAAAGATATAATTGCCAATGATGCCTCCAACGGCCAGGAGGACTAAGCCGAGGGTTGGGTAGAAGTCACCGTTGCAGACCAGGTCCCACTGAGGAGTTAATAACGTTCTGTTAATATGCAGTTAAAGCAAACTGAAACAAATGCAAACAAAGATGGATCCCTATCAAGACTATTCTGGGGCCTTATCATGAATGTGTTAAAATGTCCGTCAGATTGGAGCTATACACCCTATATAAGGTGTAAGGGACAGCCCTCCACAAACTTTAAGGGCTTGCTCAGTAGACGAAACTGAACAACCTTACACAATTTTTTTTTTCAGGAAACGCCTGCCTGCCGGAATCTGTGTTTCCTGATAGCTAAAACTTAGGAGTCTTTAAGTCGAGAGTGAATAGGTTTCTTCTAGGCAAGCGTGCTTCATCGTCGACCACATCATCGCTTACCATCAGGTGAGATAGTGGTCAAACGCAAGCCTATCATTAATAAAAAAAATAAAAAAAAAAACGAAAAATAAAATCTGCCTCCCCATACAAAATGATAAACTTGATTGGACAATTTGTATGGCGAGGCCAATTTTTCTTTTCTTTTCCTGAAAAAAACTTTTGTGGAAGGTTGTTTTCGTCTACTGAGCAAGCCCTTAAAGTTTGTGGGGGGCTGCCCCTTACACCTTGTATAGCTCCATCCCTTTAACGTCAGCTAAGCGAGTCCAATGACCTGTAGGTAGTTTGTACGCAACGCCGAGTACTGCCTACAGGTCATTGAACTCACTCAACTGATGTTTCCTTAAATAAATTAATTTTGTACATGCGTAAATTAATACGAGTTTTGAAAAAAAGGTTCTTTATTTTTTAATTTTATCTTTAGGTACAAATCGATATTGTTTCATGTAACGGATCGACCCTCCACGGGATTAAAACGATCAAAATTTAAGGGTGTATAGCATTTATTTAGCAAATTTAGATTCTAAAGTCAAATATAGAGCTGGAAAAGTTATTATGACAAAAGGCCATTTAAAGCCTGGAGTTAGATATAAAAAAAAAAAACTGGCCAAGAGCGTGTCAGGCCATGCTCAGTGTAGGGTTCCGTAGTTTCCCGTCCGTCACAATAAGTGTACCCACTTATGAGTTTAAAAAAATGCTTGCATATACGATTACACTACAAACTTAGTCCAGAAATTATTTTGTAGAACCCTTTTATCTTTTTTGTACAAAAACTGTTATTTCCATCAAGTTCAAAATAATTTTCCTAGAAAGTCCTTATAAAGTTCTACTTTTCAGATTTTTTTCATATTTTCTAAACTTATGGTTCAAAAGTTAGAGGGGGGGGGGACTTGCAAAGGAGGAGGCCGAACGCATCAGGCAACGGCGTTATCGCCGCCGCCGTCGCCGGGATTCTGATCCCGATTTCCGGCCAACGTAGACGCGGGCTTGCGGACAGTGAGCAATGGGTAGCTCGCTGTCCGGCCGTCCGGTAACCGTCCGGACCAAGCCCAAGTCGTCGACGGCGCGCACTGTTCCCGCGCGCCTCAAGGAGTTGTCAGCAACAGCAGGGACCCAGCCGGGTCGAAGCCTACTGGGGCCAGGGTTATCCGAAAGGGCGCTCGAGCCCCGGTATGAAGGCTAGAAGGAACGGGGTGGGTCTTTTAGTCAGTAAGAGTCTGACACTATCTCCCGCTCCGCCCGAGGGCGGGGGATGTCAATGCATGATTTTTCCCACCATAAAAAAAAAAGAGGGGGGGGGGACATAGTTTTTTACTTTTGGAGCGATTATTTCCGAAATTATTACATTTTTAAATACCTATCCAACAATATATCACGATAGGGTTGAAATTAAAAAAAAAATCACTTCCCACTTTACATATAGGGGGGCTAACCTAATAAAATATTTTTTTCCAATTTTTATTTTACCACTTTGTCGGCGTGATTGATATACTTATTGGTACCAAATTTCAGCTTTTAGTGCAAACGGTCACAGAGATTAAGCGAGGACGGACAGACAGACTGACGGACAGACAGAAATGGCGAAACTATAAGGGTTCCTAGTTGACTACGGAACCCTAAAAATGAGTTACTAAGGAGAATTTGCCTGCTGCGGTCTTCTCGTTCGATTATAATATTTAGTTGTCTTCAAGGCTAGAGTGAATAGGCTCTTAATAAACTAGTGCGGCTCTCCATCAATGATTGCATCCCAAATTAGCATCAGTTGTGATCGCAGTCAAGTAGGTACTGGCTTATTGTATTATTAAATAAAAAACTAAAAGACTAAAATAAAACTCTACCTAATCTTTTTTTTAACAGGGAAATCATTTAATGATATCTCCCGCCTTTGGGAGGAACGGGAGGTCGTGTCAGACTTTTAATGACTAAACAAACTCCTGTTCCATCTTTGCCTCCGTTCCAGGGCCTCGCGGGGTTCACTTTTGCACTAACCATGGAAGCAAGACTACGAGATCCACTGGGTAATCCGTTTATGAGATCAGCCCCCCTAGCCAGCCATGGTCCGGAGCGAGGAGGAGTGGCAGTGGCCGGCCGTCTGGTATCTGTCGGGACCAAGCCCAAGTCGTCGACGGCGCGCACTGTTCCCGCGCGCCTCAAGGAGTTGTCAGCAACAGCAGGGGCCCAGCCGGGTCAAAGCCTACTGGGGCCAGGGTTATCCGAAAGGGAACTCGACTACTCGAGCCCCGGTATGAAGGCTATCTCCCGCTCCGCCCAAGAGCGGGGGTTGTCATTGGATGGTTTTTCCCACCATGTTACGATCGTTTTGTTTCGATTCTCTTGCGTCGAACGCCTCGAGTTGGCCACGCCTTCAATTCCTTTGTTCTGACGTCACCTCAACGTTCAGTCACATGGTCAAAACTATGGAATCGGAGGCGTGGCTAGGGGGGCAGTGGTATACCTTACCTCTGTGACCACGGTGCTCTTATAGACGCTCTTCTCATAGGTCCAGCCATTTGTACAAGGTATGATTTCTGCTGGAGAGCCTTTCAGAGATTTAAGGCTATCGATGCTCTGGTACTGGTAGTTCTTCGCGATGTCACTGTAGTTGAGCTTGTACATGGTGCACTCAGAGTACTGGAGCTGGCCATTCTTCATTTCCATAGGGATGCTAGGAATAAAGTTTGAAGTTAATTTGGCGTTAAGATAAAGGAATAGACTAGTATAGAGGAGTTGAACAGAGTAAAATAGAGTAGAATAGAGTAAAATAGAGTAGAATAGAGTATAATAGAGTAGAATAGAGTAGAATAGAGTAGAATAGAGTAGAATAGAGTAGAATAGAGTAGAATAGAGTAGAATAGAATAACATTCATTCGATCATCATCATTCATTGGCAACAACAAAAAATAATAAAAAGGAGACAGAAATAAAAAAGTATAATATAGCAGGTTGTAGAGCAGAAAGCATTCGCTGTATTGATTGGCTGGTATTGACGTTTTCATTCGTTGCTAATAATATATATTATATCATTTTTCTTTAAGATTGGAAAATCAAAAAATAACTTTTCTCGCTGTGTGTGGAGCGCGAGGAAGTGTCAGACTTTTACTGACTATAATCCAAACATGTTCCTTCAGTTGCTTTTAGCGTTCCAGGGTCGCGGTGACTCTCTCGAACAAACCCGCTGCCCCGCTTATACTCTCGTCATGACTTTATTACAGGTAATTTGATAATAATGGCTTGCAGTATCGACCAATAGAGAATATATACATGTTTTTTTGTAACTCTAGTAAACCAATATTTTTTTTTTTAAATATCTCCATCAACAACAAAGCAATAACCCTTCAAAGCTGCTAATAAGAGGGTTCGACATGGACTTTCACGTCAAAGTACATCACGCCACGCCAAGCACACTACGACAGAAGCATATAACTATATTTCTATATCTCGTTTGATTTTTTACCAATTATGAGATTGTTTTATAGATACTATTTTTGTATATAATTGATAATTTTGTTTGGTAATAAAATAATGCGAATTCCCTGAGTCAGAAATTCTTGAAGAAAAAGTGTTTTATGGCAAGTATAGAAATTTCGAATATTCATCCTTCTAGAGCTCTGAGCAGCTCAGCTTAGACCCATCCTAATATTAGGCAGTTAAGTTACGATACCTTGTTAATTTATTACCTTGTAAATGATTTTTTAAATAGGTAGACTATTTATATATTTATTGTAAAGCCTAGATCACCAAACCAATTTCCAACTCACCTCAAATTCTTGGCAAGGCTAACATCCGATATTATGTCTAACTCTGGCACCCTACACCAGTGTTCCACATGAGCGGCCATGAAGAGCTGCGCATACGCATGGAACCCGCAAGGAATCACTGCCGGGAGTAGGATCAGGTAGATCACCATCTTCTGGTATCTTCCAAACTGGCCAACGTCTTCTAGGATGGCGTCGAAATCCATGATGGGGAGTGCTTGAAAGTTATTAAGCTAAATTAATATCGAGGGGACTTTTACTGTATGATTGTATGATGTAGAATTGAAATGATTGAGGGATCTGCCTATAAGATACAACTTGTTTACCTTTGCATTTACGATCATAATTTGCTCCTGTTTATTAAGAGGTAGGTGGTCAGGTACTTGAGGCATGAAATTCAAGCTTTCTGATTCTGAATTCTGGTAGTTTATTGAATTAAATCAAGAGCCTAGCTAGGATTGGCATTTGTTTTTTTTTTCACTGGCGTCAAAGTATAAGAGCAGTTTTAATCTGCTTTTGGGAATTCAAGGGAAATTCTCCTCTTCTTCTGTCTTTTTATATTAAAAGAACAAAATTCTTCGGTCTCAATTTAATGCAATTTGCGAATTTCACTAACGGATGTTGTTAAACTTACCTTTTTTTCTATGAAGCTTTCACTTAGAACTGTACGATTTTCATCGTCCCACTCTTTGTAACGAGATTGTCCTGACTGCCAGATTGTGCAAACGTTCTGACAAACCCACTTCACATATTTAGAGACCCTAAACACTACCGCTAATACAGGCTGATGTCAAAAAACATATTACTCTATTACTTTACTTTACTAGCGCATGATCACTTTCTCGCCTGATGGTAAGCGACGATGTGGCTGACGATGGAGCGTGCTAGCCTACAAGTAATCTGTGAGTAGATTACTTCTAGGCTATGAGTAGATTACTCTTGACTGAAAGATTCCCTCCCTGCAGATTGTCATCATGATCAGCATAATTTCAACCGAAAGACGTCCACTGTTGGACATAGGCCCCCGTGTCACCACAATTAAGGCTAGTGTAAACAGGCTTTTAATGAACTAGTGCGTAGTCTGTCTACGATTGCATCTGCTTACCATCAGGTGGGATCGCAGTCAATCATTCATCATATTGTTGTAGCAATTTTGTTATTGAGTGAAAAACATTTTTGATTTTCATTTTTAGGGTTCCGTAGCCAAATGGCAAAAAACGGAACCCTTATAGATTCGTCATGTCTGTCTGTCTGTCTGTCTGTCTGTCTGTCTGTCTGTCTGTCTGTCTGTCTGTCCGTATGTCACAGCCACTTTTTTCCGAAACTATAAGAGCTATACTGTTGAAACTTTGTAAGTAGATGTATTCTGTGAACCGCATTAAGATTTTCACACAAAAATAGAAAAAAAGCAATAAATTTTGGGGGTCCCCATACATAGAACTGAAACTCAAAAAATTTTTTTTTCATCAGACGCATGCGTGTGGGGTATCTATGGATAGGTCTTCAAAAATGATACTGAGGTTTCTAATATCATTTTTTTCTAAACTGAATAGTTTGCGCGAGAGACACTTCCAAAGTGGTAAAATGTGTGTCCCCCCCCCTCTAACTTCCAAGATAAGAGAATGATAAAACTAAAAAAAATATATGATGTACATTACTATAAAAACTACCAACGAAAATTGGTTTGAACGAAATCCAGTAAGAAGTTTTTTTTTAATGCGTCATAAACCGAAAAAAAATACACTATTATTAAAACATCGATCAAAGTTACAACACATTACAAGAACTTTTATATTGTGTTACTTGCTGCTACGGAACCCTTCATGGGCGAGTCCGACTCGCACTTGGCCGGTTTTTTTTTCATCATCATCATTTCAGCCGATATAAGTCCATTGTTGGACATAGGCCCCCAAGTATCGCCACAATTAACGGTCCTGTGCATCTCGCATCCACAGATTCCCTCAACCGTTACCAGGTCGTTATTCCCCTTGTAGGAGGCCTTCTAACGCTGTGTCTTCGGGTATCCTGTCGCCACTCCAGAAACTTTTGGCCCTAATTGTAGCTATCAGGAAAGAAAGGTTTTAAAATGTAGCCTGCATTTTAAAAAAGGTTTTTTTTATTGTTTATTTTTTAAGGGCTTTTTATCCACACGTATACGTCAATCCCATTGTACCTTATACTCTATTTACACACATAAACATTCTTGTATTATAAAATAAGAAAGACAGTTTTCTACATTATGTAGGTATCTCGTCTGCTGAAACACGAGACTTCGGACTCTTAGGGGTTAAGGACCCCCACCAGCAGGACGAAACCTAAGTAGTGCTCAGTATCAGCTTGTAAAGTTCACTATGAACGATGGCAACATGAGCTGGCGCTGCGAAACACACTCCCAGATAGAGCAGTGGTCTAAGATTTAAGAAGGTCAACCATAGATTGATGTTCTTATAAATCTACGAGGTCAACGCTGTTCAACGTGATCCCGGCCAGTATCTATAGTTTTACGGTTCAAAAAGTTAGATGAATGTCTTAGTAAAGTAGCTGGAACTAGATTGTATAGATGGACGAAAACCGGGAGTCATCCTCAGTGATAACAGAGGCATATGACGGATTTCTGAATTGAGTAGAATAGAAGAGAACAGAATAAACTTTATCGTATACTAAAAGAGATAGATACAAAAATGTATACATTACTATCTACTACAACTATTACTAGGTACTGTAACGCAGCTCAGCTCGTCGGTAGGCTCGTATAGGGATTTTTCTATAAAATCAAACACTTCGGGCGGCGCACTCTTATATTACTTCAACACTCGAAAAACAACACACATTCTTTTTTCTACCAACTTTCAAACCTATTCTAGAACAGCATAATTCTTCGAAGTATATTTTACAAGCCAGTTCGTTGGTTACATAAAAAGATCCACTACGTGACGAGTTTTAACTGCAACTAATATGTGACCTTCATAGTCGTCACAGTACTATATTCTTCTGCTAAAGATAGTATTTTGAGTTAAAAACTTATCAAACCGTACCTCAACTTTAAATGGTTGTAAAAATAATGATGTTGTGTACTACTGTGCTCTTGATGTTCCAGCCAAACTTATCTTTTTATTTCACTGAAAATCAAACTGCCTGTAAATAAAATGGGATGCGCGTGGGCAATTATCCCATTCGTAGTCCAGTCAGTCAATTCGATTAGCGGTCTAATTGGAGCGGGCAAAGGACTGTTCCCTGAATGCCCAACCAAGGTCGGGAGCCAGCGATATCCACCATGTACAGCATACATTGACGACTGTGTTACGAGCGACCAGTACTTTGGAACGAAGATAACTGTCAATGGATAGTAAAATTATATATTCTGTTGGTAGGATGTAGTCAAGGTTTCGTCATGGTCTTTGGTATTGATTTTATTAAAGTTTAGCAACTTAGAGCTATTTGTAGCTTCGCACGCTTGTTATAGTTTTGAAGTATCTATAACTATCTCATAATCACTATTATGAGATAATTATAGATCACACCGATAACACCGAGTTTACCACTGTAAACTCGGTGTTATCCCCAATTACTGTTACTCATGTTTGACGCGAATAAACACTTTTTCTTTCTTTCTTTCTGAATGCTAGAATTAATAGTGGTGAACACCAAAAAGGCTCTGAGATAAGCGCAACGGTTTTTCGAGACGTGATTTTGAACTGCCTTGGATTGAATGAAAATATTTTGAGAAGAACTGTGAAGGTGCTTGGTATGGTCATGTGAAGAGGAGGGATGAAACACAATTTACTAAAAGAGTTATGAGAATGGGTGGATGAAGACGGAGAGGGAGGCCAAAGAAAAGGTAGATGGATTGAGTGAGGAGTGATATGAAAGAATAGGGAGTTAGTGATAGCGTAACGGGTGATAGGAAAGAATGAAAGAAAAATACGTGTTGTGCCGACCACAAGTAACATGGGACAAGGGCAGGAAGATGATGAAGACAGTGTAGGTTTAAGAAAAGACATCACTTCCAATCACCTTCATATCAAGCACCATAGAACAGTGATAATAGGCAGAAAGAGAAATAGATGTAAGTCGATTAAAAATGCTGTCATGGGCGATAAATTCTTTAATTTTTATAAATAAATAAGTAATAGGCACATAAATTCAGTCAGTACGCATTCTTAAATCAAGCAAGAAAAAGAAGTTATTAAAAAAATATATTTAGTGCCTTGTTCTTTTCCCTTAGAAAAAAAAAAGCAATTTTTTTTGTTTCTTTTAGCTTTGCACGAGTTTTGTATTTAGACAGTGTCAAAGATAGATTTCTTATTTAAATAAATGCAAGTCATCTCAATGTACCATCGCGGTCATACATACTGGTAACTAAAAACAAAATCGCTTGAATCCAGCGGCGCGGCGCCAAACCAAACCCTTTGAAATTTTCGTTTTGAGTGCAAGGAAAAATGAACTTAGCGGTGGTCACGCGGATGTGTCTCTAATGGTACGACAGAGTAATCTCAACCTGGCCTCTTAAATCTTATGGCACATCTTCCTGTACCACTCAGGGTCATTCTTGGTGACTGACTCTGGTCTTCCGTCGGTATGTTTGTAGTGGAACTCGGACACTCCTCGCCCTGGCACGTTGTTCACGATGAACTTGCAGAACCTCTCCACCATTCGCGCTTCCCAGTCTGAAGACACGTAGTGGATTGCTTCGTATTCAACAAGCACCTGAAATAAATGGGTAAAACTGTAAAAGCATTCATACTACGATATGCCCAGCCATCAAGACCTTTACACACTGAATGTCAACAAACATTTACGAGGACATTCGCTTAAGTTATGGGGAAATGCATCCAAAAAGAAACCTTTGAAACAATTTCTACCAAACCGAGTTGTAGCAGCATGGAACAGGGTCCCGGAAAGTGTTGTGAAAGCTCCCCACATTGAACTGCTTTAAAAATCGGTTGGACAGACTAAACATCTCCAAACTATATGAAACACACGCATCAGCTAATAGCTGCTAGTGTGTCATACTAAATAATAATAATTCATTATGTGGATCTGTTCAAGTTATTTTGTAAGTCTGTCTAAAAAGGCAAACGATTTGAATTTTTTTAGACGAATTAAAAAGTCTGTTATATGTCTACACTAATATAATAAAGAGGTAATGTTTGTCTTTTTGTTTTTTTGTTTGTAGGAGATAATCTCTGAAACTACATACTAGTTGATCCGATTGCTAAAATTTTTTCAACAATAGAAAGTTGCTTTATTCCTGAGTGACATAGGCTATATTTTATGTACACGGGTGAAGCCGCGGGCAAAAGCTAGTGTTACATAAAATACTTTATATAAGATTCTATAAGCAAACAATGATCATAACTTTGCAACCTTGATTGTTCAACAAGTGTCAAATATATCAGATTTCAAGAATTTGATTATTTGAATAGAATACCCAACTTGTTTGTCTTTTTAGACAGACTATACAGCACAGTATTCAATCATCATCAGCCTATGGAAGTTTACGAATAAACATAAGCCTCTCAAATTCTACAACAATTGACTTAATCCTCGGTTCCTCTCATCTGGATGACAACCAGCTACTCAGCGAAGATCGTGGTCCCAACTTGATAGACTTCAGTGACTCTGCATAGGATATTACCGTGAAAAAATCCTTGGATTTAAGAGGCCTGAGAGGTATCATGAGATGAATAATCATATGATCATTAATTTTTAAATCCTTCTTGAAAGTTATGAAACTACCGTAAGAGTGTTATTTTTTTAATTCTTGAAATCCCAAGCGAACGCCGGCGTTTGCGTCTTTCGATTGTGTCTGTAATTACCACGATTGAAATCGTCAAGTAACTTGTCCCGTTTATTTCAAATAGACCAATTACAGGCACTATTGAATTGTCAAAATGTCGGTCAGTCCAATAAAAGTGAAGTTAAATTGCACGTTCCAATGCGTAGATCTCTTTGAAGAAAGAACGTGCAAGAATCTTGATGGACACTCTTTTAAATCATATTACGAGTTACCCACATATATAACGAAGGTCCAACGTATGGAGAAACCTATTTTCAGGAGGGTCCAGTTTTTATGAAGAAATGTGGACAAAGGCGCTGGCAGAAGCTAGTCTTACAAGCAACGTGTTCTTACCTGAACGGTATATTCCTCGTCGCCTGCTTGGAACTTGAATGCATAGTCTCTGGGAGCTGTCCCGTTCTCGCCGTGCTGGTAGAGCTTCAAGTCCACCCATTTGATTGGCATCACCTCACCGGTTTCGTAGGCTATCATGCCAAGTTCCAGACTGAAAAACAAAGTGGTTGACGAGTTCTCAACTATTTTGAAAAGAAGAAAAAACAGGCCGAGTCAGTACGAGTAAGTCCTTACGAGCGGGATTAGCGCGCAACGGGTCTCGAACAAATTATATTTTTCAACGAGGCATTTTTTAAACCTAGTTTCTTTTAATAACAACCATTATAATATGTTAGAAGTTTTTGGCGAAGTTTGACCGTTTGATTGCTTTTTATTATTTTAATTAAGTAGGTACTTATCTAACCCCACATACCACATTTATTTATTTACGTTTAGGTCTCTGTTTGGGCCATAGGATTTCCTATCTGTACCAAATTTCGATTATCAAATTAATGATCCGGTCGAAGTAAATTCGCAGCAGATTGGTTGTAACAAGTATTTCTATGGACAAGAATACAATATAGATTGAACAGATCCTCAGATAGCACGTTGTTCTCACGAGTAATCCAACAAGGGTCCCAAATTCATTATGACGTATGGAACCCGCTTGATTTTGTAGCCAAACAGTATATACGACATTATTTTTAATATATCCGAAACCTAAACATAATTTGTTCAGAAGTAACTGAATGGATTCCAATAGTTTTTACACCATGTTATACACCGCTAAATTGCTAAATTTACGACACATGTACGAAATTAATTTCTTTAAAAAAACGTCAGCTGAGCGAGTTCAGTGAACTGTAGGTAGTTTGTACGCAACGCTGACTACAGGTTTTCTTAAAGAAATTAATTTCGTACATGTGTAAATTAATACGAGTTTTGAGAAAAAGGTACTTTATTTTTTAATGTTATCTTTACAAATCGATAGTGTTTCATGTACCGGATCGACCCTCCACGGGATTAAAACGATTAAAATTTAGCGGTGTTATCCCAAAAATATTTAAAACGGTCACAAGTTGGACACCACCGACACTTAGTACAGTACAGGTCACGGCAGGTCATAGCGGGTATTTGACACCAGCGAACAGCTGAGTTCAAGTGAAAAACAACCGCCCGAAAAGTCCGGTGACTATGTATTTTTGCTGACGTAACAAGCACAGCTTTGTGATTTTTCATGATGCAGATATGAAATGTTGTACATAGATTCTTTACATAAAAAGAAAGAGAAATGCTTATACTAAAACTAATGTTGTTTATACATATATATATATATATATATATATTATAGTAGTATATATATATAGTATAGTAGTAGTATCTGAACAACCTAGCACAAATTTTTTTTTTCAGGAAACGAAAAAAAAATCCGCATCATCATAGAAAATTATAAACTTGATTGGACAGTTTGTATGGAGAGGCCGAATTTTTTTTTCGTTTATACACTATCTTCCGCTCCGCCCAAGAGCGGGGGATGTCAATGCATGATTTTTTCCCACCATAAAAAAAAGGGTACTGACTTGGAAGCGGTAGACGGCTGACAGACAACTCCAACGCTGATGTCGGTTCCATCCTCCAGGAAGATGTGATGGAACGCATATCTGTGCATCAGCGTCCAGTCGCGCTTCTGACCTGAGAATTAAAAGCTGATAACAATTACCACGGTCCACTCAAATCTGTATGATTCTTTCTTCAAAAGACCATCTCAGACAAATCTGCATGGTTCTCATGTGATTTGACCATTACATATTTACTGTATGGACTTTATAAAAAAGACTTTCACCCCTGAGTTTGTTTCGGTGTTTCTTCTCAGGGTAGTCAGATAGGAAACACCGACCTCATCTAGCATAAACTGGCAAAAAAAAAATTGACGTGTAAAAGTGTTTTTAAAACCTATTTACAAATTAAATATCATTTATCATTAGGGCGTTTTAAAATCGTACGGTTTTGATCATGTAGGTTGCTCCGCAAGCGTGACCCCCGTAAATGTCAATTTCATACAAGTATATAATATATAGTTCAATTCAAAATTCAATTCAATTCAAATTCAAAATTTAATAACAATGCGCGTATTCCATGACGCACGCGAAAATACACGCTGTTTTTAGGCTTATAAGGTTTATAATTAACTGTGTAGTTTGGTCTGATTTATGATTTGTGGATGTATGCGCGACTGCGTAAGTATTCCTGTATGTGTAGAGTATCGGTATTGGAAGGAGAAACTGGAGACACCGTGTTCCGCGTGGTTCCGATACATTTTTTACTACCTAGCATACCTCCTTATAATAATAATAATAATATATTCTACAACTATCACACAACGCTGTCTAGTCCCAAGCTAAGCAGAGCTTGTGTTATGGGGGTACTAGACAATTGATAAACTTACATACTTATATATTTCTAAATATATACATATTATAGATAAATTACACCCAGACACCGAACAAATGATTATGCTTATCACACAAACATTTGTCCTGGGTGGGTTCGATCGAACTCACGACCTCCGGCCTGGCAGTCACGGTCAATAACCACTAGACCAACAGGCCAGTCAATAATAACATCATCAACAGTAATAATATCTATGGGCGTGCCCAAATGTAATAATTATGTTTTTAAGTGAATATGAACCCTTACCGTAGCTGTGATCCCTGAAGGACGGAAGTGAATATTCAAAGGATTCGTTCTCAATCTTGAACTTGCACCTCAGTGAACCGAACTGTTCGTAGTGGGACTGGTGAGCCCTGTAACAGGAAATACATTATAAATTTAAGGCCCAAGCACCCGAAAAGTGCCATAAAACAGTGACTTTCTGAAGCCTACTCCTCGGTAACGGCCAGGTTAATAGGTTTGATAAAAATATATGTTTATTATAGATTCATGAACAAGATTATCAACATTTGATTTTTTCGTGCTATTAATACTATTCTATTAATACTAGTCTAAAAAAAAATATTTAGCAACTTCGCAACTCTTCGCGTGACCAGAGGGCTGGAGGCTGGGGCTCTTCTTCAGTCAACGAATCAGCATTGCCATCCAATCCAATGCTGCCAGCGTTCTGGGCACTTTTCCCAATGACATCGATGTGGATGAATTTTTATATGCCCTCTGAGTTTTCCCCGTTTTACAGCCTTTTTTACTCGTTTGTACATATTATTATTTTAAGTTTGTATATATATACATAATTATATAATTGGATGTTTTAGAACAAACAAGGTGGTGTGAAAAATATTCCGTCCTATCTTTACTTACGTTTTAAGATTATCAAAGTATTCCCTGCTCCATTTCTCCAGGGCGATGGACCTGATGACTGCCGGGGGGTGCAGTTCGGAGTCATAGTCGAAGTACTCTGAAGTGGCGAACCATTCCCCGAAGAAGTCGACGTCAACTAGTTTATCTGGATCATTTTGGAACCTGGTGGAACATTAGTAGGTACTGTAAAACGGGGTGAATAGAAAAAAACTTTGGTTTGGTTATTCACTTTGATACTATATTATCGGCCTCTAACAAAGCATCGAATTTTTAGAATAACAATCTATGTATCTATATATATATAACAATCAATGCCACTTTTCGTTGTAATTTTATAATTCAAGAACGGGATCACCTATCCAAACCAAATGTTTAGGCTTTGTTCGAACTATTTAGTAGATGGTTTATGTGAAGTTTGGTAGGGTAGAGTAGGGTATAGTAGTGTAGAGTAGTATAGAGTAGGGTAGAGTAGGATAGGGTAGGGTGGAGTAGGGAAGAGCGGGAGCAAAGCCGCGCGGGCAAAAGCTAGTTCATTAATAAATTGAGAGAGTTAAATGCTGCAAAAAATATAAAAATATCGAGATAGTACCCTTTGAAGTTTTGTTTCTATTCACCCCATTTTTCCCGGTAGGCATTATATCCAGTTTCCATTTGTGCAAATGGAGCACAAAAATTTTGACACGATGATGAGATAAGGTAAAAGGAAAAGAGGCAGACCACAAAAAAGATGGGATGATGAAATAAGGCAAGTGGCGTCACATGGAACAGAGAGGTTCAGGAAAGACATGAGTGGAAAAGATTGGAGGCCTTTGCCGACTGGCAAACAGATCTACTAAAAATCAGAAAAACTGGGCAAGTGCGAGTCGGACTCGCGCACTGAGGGTCCCGTGCAAATTACAATTCCCGAATGGAGTCTCGAAGATTTTTCCGAATTGCAATTTTATTTTTGTGACGTATGTAACAATAAAACTGTTTTCAGATTTTTTTCTATACCTTTGCTATAAGTCCTTGCTTTGTGCCAAATTTCAGGATTCTGGGTCAACGGGAAGTACCCTATGAATTTCGATCTTTGAGAGTATTAAAATATACGTTTTTTTGCGACATAAACGGCCGTATCTTTTTTATTTGTAAACTTAGAAGTTTGATTTTTTCACAGCTTAAAGGGACCGCTTGAGTATATGGTTTTAATTTCAACTCGATACCTCCAGGCGTTCCCGAGATAAAGGGTCTTGACAGACAGACGGATGGACAACAAAATGATCCTATAAGGGTTCCGTTTTTTTACTTTTGAGGTACGAAACCCTAAAAAAGACATTATGAAAAGGAGTAGTTCAAGCTTACCACATTTGTCCCTTGTATGAGATGGTCCATTTGCTCATAGGAACTACCGGAGTGATCTTAATACCTTCGGCTCCAAACTCGCCGATTTGAGCTCCAAACAACACTGTGTCGGGTAACTTCTTACTGCATAGTAGGCCTTTGTTTGGAAGCTGGAGAAGAAATATGTTTGTTAAGAATCCTTCCAAAGGATAGGAAGAATCAACACCCTACAGATAACCTACCTGCCACATTTTAAGTTTATAGGTGTTATAGTTTCTGTGATGTCGTGATTAACCTTTTGAATGTCTTATGTTACACAGTTCGACATAAGCAATTGTCTTTCTATTGTGTCTCTAATTACGGCATTCAAAGAGTTAATCAGTGAGCGGCATTTCGCTTTTATATGGCAATTCCTTTACTAAAACCCCTTATAGAGAAGGCGCCAAAGGGAGTTGAGTGTGCAAAATATGAGGACCGCCTTTTGTGAATAGTTTCGGACTCAGAAAAGCATGCAGATTATGATTCTGGATGTTGCCAGGAGGTATATTGGTCCATTTTTTTTTATATCATTCTCCCTGAAGCAGCAAGTAAATTGACTGAACAAAGCTTCTATAGAATCATTTTATGATTTGTTTAAGTAACAATATTTAATTGTTTCTTATGATTAAATATATCTTTAGGAAGTCGATGCTTTTCTGAGTCCGAAACCATTCACAGATGGCGGTCCTCACATTTTGCTTACTCAACTCCCTTTGGCGCCTGCTCTATTAGTAGGGTGGAGTTTCGCAAAATCCGTTCTTAACGGATGTACGGATATCTACACCCCATAAGGAACCTACCTGCCAAATTTTAAGTTTGTAGCTTTTATAGTTTTTGAGATTTCGTAATGGTATTTTCATAGATATATATTTCTATTGGTATTTTGCTTTTATATAATATACAAGGTGCAGTTTTAAAACTGCAAAATATTTTAGGAGGTTGTAATAAAACTCATAAATAATCATGTGAAAAAACGATACCTGGTCAATAATCAGTAATACTTGTTATTTTATTTTTTAATTATACTAAACTAATTCGATTCATCGATGGCAGCGGGGGCGTGGCTAGGGTGTGGTGTGCGGGATGATGATTGGATGATACATTATTTATGAAACTATCGTTGCGAGTTAGTGTGTGTGAAAACGCCCTTTATTTTTACGTGTTTGTGTGTGTGAAAGAAAGCGCGGTTATAAGGCAGGTATCAGACTGGCTGCTTTTTAAGAAACATAGTTCACACATACCGATTTTCATAAATAAGAAAAAAAAAAATTACCTACTCATTTTATTATTGATTCGGGTCGAGAATCACTAACATAATTACCTCCTGAAATATTTTGCAGCTTCAAAACGACACCTTGTATAGGTAGACTTGACGCGTTTGACCACCATTTTACCTGATGGTAAGCGATGATGTGATCGAACATTCAGTTGCGACCATAGATATATTTATATGGTTGCGACAGTCGCTGTCTCGGTTTTGAATTTATGAAAGAAAAAGGCCTCACACGTCTTAAAATTAGTCTATGCTATGCCTCTGTGCATGAGAGGCGGGTGCCCCAACCATAACCACTGGTCAATTTATTTATTTATTTATTTAAACTTCATGTACAGTAGTGGTACACAGGCGGACTTAATGCAACAAGGCATTCTCTCCCAGTCAACCAACCAACAGTAAATGTAACAAAACTACTAATGTTGTCTGGTAGATATCGCTGCCAGCGATATCTACCCATAGATTTCAGTTTATGTATAAGATGTGTTACTTTTTTGTTGTACAATAAAGTTTATTCTATTCTATTCTTATCTATTCTATTCTATTCTATTCTATTCTATTCTAATCTAATCTATTCTATTCTATTCTATTCTATTCTATTCTATTCTATTCTACTCTATTCAATTCTACTCACCCCAATATAAAAGAGTCCGTTACACATGCCCATCGGTCTGCGCTCGCAGCCAGCGACCACATACACGCCTTTGTCCTTCCGGTTACCCGCTGCGATGAAGAACACTGCGTCGAAGGCCTGAGAGTCACAAAGCATATTGAATTGTATGTCATGCATGGTGCATGCTTGCTTAGAGCTAACATATTCATTGGAGACTTGAAAATTCCTAGGTTACATATACATCAGAAGTAAAGATAGAGGAAAAATGTAAGAACTCCAGCACAAAGAATCGCCAAATTTAAAAGGCCAGGGCAGGGCTCGCAGAAAGCTTCTGGAGTGGCGACCGCGTACGGAAAGACGCAACGTTGGAAGACCTCCCACAACGTGGACCGACGACCTAGTAAGGGTTGCGGGAATCCGATAGATGCGAGATGCACAGCACCATTCATTGTGGTGACACTTGGGGGAGGTCTATGTCCAACAGTGGACGTCTTTTCGGCTGAAATGATGATGATGACAAGGAGTCTTAAGCTACTATAGCAGCATCTTGAAGGCATTCGTGTGGAGGTTCGATTGTCAGTACATGAACCATTGAGCTGTAGGTATAGTTCATTTTTACTAAGGGTGAGTTAAACCGTTTAACTATAACGATAACCAAACCATAACGGCCTCCTATTGTTTTTTTTTTTTTTTCGATGGGAAAAATCAACTTATGACAACCCCCGCTCTTGGGCGGAGCGGGAGATAGTGTCAGACTCTTAGTGACTAAAAAACCCATCCCGTTCCTTCAAGCCTTCATACCGGGGCTCGAGCGCCCTTTCGGATAACCCTGGCCCCAGTAGGCTTCGACCCGGCTGGGCCCCTGTTGTTGCTGACAACTCCTTGAGGCGCGCGGGAACAGCGCGCGCCGTCGACAACTTGGGCTTGGTCCGGACAGTTACCGGACGGCCGGACAGCGAGCTACCCATTGCTCACTGTCCGCAAGCCCGCGCCTACATTGGTCAATTCGACGATTTGACAACTGTTAACGGCTTTGTTATCGTTATAGTTAAATGGTGCAACTCACCCTAAGCCATCAGAATCTGTTAATAAATATATTAGGTATGTGGTTTTTGTAATTGTGATTGTACATGATTTTGTTGTTGTTTTATTATGTCTGTGCTATGTTCCCTAATTGGTCGAAAAAAACGTAATAAAAGGTGTAAGGGTCAGCCCTCCACAAACTTTAAGAGCAGTCAGCAGACGAAACTGAACAACCTACCACAATTTTTTTTTACAGGAAACCAAAAAAAAAATTAGCCTCACCATACAAAATGATAAACTTGATTGGGCAATTTGTGTGGCGAGGCCAATTTTTTTTTTGTTTCCTGAAAAAGAATTTTGTGGTAGGTTGTTCAGTTTCGTCTATTGAGCAAGCCCTTAAAGTTTGTGGAGCGCTGTCCCTTACACCTTGTATATTATTATTATAGCAGTACCTAAATGAAAACTATGAATGGTTAACTGAATGGGAGAGCTGTTATACGAAAAATAGACTTGTTTTTAATCTGAAAAGTACCTACATCTATCCAGAAACGAGAACGCCGAAACATAACAACAAATTATTATTTTCCTTGAGGAAATTAAGCGCTAAATGTCGCAACTATAACAAATGAGTCACCAATTGTATGTAAATGTTATTTTTGCTAAAAATACAGTGTAGTTATTAACCTACCAAATGACAATAAGGGGCATTGTGTTATATAAATACTGTTTCTATACGCGAGCTCTAGTATAATGCCTTGATCACACATACCGAGTAAAGTGGCGAGGCAGTGCTTTCGGCCGAATATTCGGTACGTATAAACTTACTCGCTTTAAACATCACTGTCACATGATAGAAGCAACAAGTAATATGTAACCAAGCATTATATGTAACACATATATGATTTAAAAGAGTGTCCATGGAGTTTCTTGCACGTTCTTCTCCATAGAGACCCACTCTTTGGAACGTGCAATTTAGCTTCACTTTTCTTGGACTGACCGACATTTGACTATTCAAAAGTGCCTGTAAATGGTCTACCCTCGAGCGCCAGAGTTTAATGACCCGGAAAATTGCCGTGTTTACGTAAATCACCAATAAAATAAATAAAAATAAAAATAATATATTATTTTGATTTTTTCTAGGAAAAACAATTAATATAATAAATATGGAATAATATAATATAAAAATTAAAATTTTCGGCCAAATAAGTTTCGTACAGACGTGTGTACAAAATGAAATTTAAGCGTTTTTCAAGGTCTTCTAGTTGTACAGACGTATGTACAATCGGCGCTCGAGGGGTTAAAAGAGTGTCCATGGAGTTTCTTGCACGTTCTTCTCCATAGAGACCCACTCTTTGGAACGTGCAATTTAGCTTCACTTTTCTTGGACTGACCGACATTTGACTATTCAAAAGTGCCTGTAAATGGTCTATTTGAAATAAATGCTTTGATTTGATTTGATTTGTCTCGGCCGAGATACATTTTACTGTCTCGCCCTTTCCTGATGTTTTGATTAGCGGGAGGATTACTAATCAAAAATAACCAGTTGCCAGCCCCTAAAAGAAATATTCACGAGTATTTTTCGTTGTTGTAAGATTTACAAACTGTTGTCAAGTCTTTTTAGTATTCACTTCTAATACTAGAAAGACAGTAGGTACAACACATTACACAGTTACACTGTTTCATAGGTACTGCCCTATACTTCGCAAGATTTGTAAGATGTGCAACGCCTACTTCACGCACAAGCTTCAACACAGTTTTGCCTTTAAACCGTGCGTGTAATCGGTAACACTCACGGATATATGGTAACACTCATGTTTCGAGAAAAGTATACTTAGTACTGCGGTCACTGCCGTGCCCCCAAAACGGTTTTGCACGTTATTCCGAGTACAAACTGACCTGCGCAGGCAAAACTGTGGTGAGGCTTGTGTATGTGGTGGGCGCATTATTTCCGCAGTCTTTTTTTTTCATAGGTATATGGTAAAAATCATCCAGATGACATCCCGCCCTTGGACGAAGCGGCAGATAGACTCTTACTGGCTAAAAAACCCACCCCGTGCCTTCGTTGCCTTTCATACCGGGGCCGAGCCTCCCTTTCGGAACTAGACCCTTGGCCCCAGTAGGCTTTGACCCTGCTGGGCCCCTACGGTTGTTGACAAGTTCTTGAAGCGAGGGAGAACAGTGTGCACCGTCGACGAGGTTCGGTCCGGACGGCGCCTCCGTAGTCCATTTCTTTGCTAGACGCGTTTGCGTGCTAGATTGTGTAGCCGGGGTGTAGTGTAAAGTGTAAGTAATGCCTTACCTTAGCATGACTGCTCAACGCCTGCGCTCTTTCCATGAGGGTCGGATCTGCTATAGCCTTCACCCCCTGCCCCGCTCGCTCTGCACGAATTGCGGAATTTTTGTTTAAAATCTGAAATTGAATAGTGTTATTTAAATAGCTGATATCTATACTATATTATATATATTATTTAATATATATAATATTATAAAGCGGAAGAGTTTGTTTGTTTGTTTGAACGCGCTAATCTCAGGAACTACTGGTCCGATTTGAAAATTTCTTCCACTGTTAGATAGCCCATTTAACGAGGAAGGTTATAGGCTATATAACATCACGCTACGACTAATAGGAGCGGAGCAGTAACCAATGATGCGGGTGAAACCGCAAGGTACAGCTAGTTAAGGATATATGAAACAACAATGTCTGATGCTGTGTAAGTCATATCAGCTAAGCAGAATACTTAAAATAGAATAGAATTAATTTCACCTATTGTACAACAAAATAGCTAGTTATTCTCTATCAAAGTTCAGACCAACTACTGGCCGGTGCCTGGGGTCCGACCACTTAGGGTCAATTTATACTAGCGCAGAGTCGAAGCGCATCGAAGCGTCAAATTCTTTGCAACTAAAGCGAAGCCGCACGAATGCGGCGTCAGCGTTGTTCACGCGCAGACGCGCGAATTCCGAAGAATGCGCGCGTCTTTTTAAAATCTCAGAAGTAATGTGTGCGTTACGCTGTGGAGTTAAGGTTGAATTTGTTATATTCAGTTTTGGACGGACGCTTCGATGCGCTTCAACTCTGCGCTAGTATAAATGAACTGCCGAGAAAAGGGTGAATGAGAATGATAGAGAATGAAAATATGTATGAAAGTTAATAGTTATTATCTTTATTGATAATCTAAATTTAAATCTCATAAGGCGCCTTTTCATGACGGGTTAAAATAAGGCGTGAGAGCGAGAAAGAGAAACAGTTCAGTTTAGGTCATTAGGGAATCAGGCAGTAAGATTGTTATTCAATGAAAATGTAGAAAGCGCCATTTAAGGCACAAGCGCCCGAGCAGTGTATTATTGGGGATGTTAAGCATGATGTTCAAAGCAAGATTTTTTTAATCTTGTTTCAGTGTGTGTAAGAGATGGCGCTAGACAACCTGTATAGTTCTGTCTCTTGCTTACACTAAACAGTCTTACTTCAAATGTTATGGTCTAGGACTAAAACAGTGACTTCCTGAAGCCTACTTCCTCGGGAACGGCTAGGTTAATAGGTTTAAAATATATATATAAATATATATATTTATTATTTTATTATAGACTCATGATCAACATTATCAACTATTGATGTTTTCATGCAATTGATATAATCTACATTTGTCTTAAATAAATATTTAGCAATTTCACAACTTTTCTCTACTCCTTCGAAACGGCTCTTTAGAATTTTTTTTAACATAAAATTAAAATAAATTCAAAGTGATCACAGCATATGTAAATCACTTAACATTTCGGCAAAAACATGGATTTAAAAGTCTGCGGCGCTCTATCTGGGCGCAACTCGCCGCAATTACATGCACAGATATTAGTTTTGCCGCCTAGGCGGGTAGGTACAAAGAGTGTTGTGTCCATTTAATTCCGGCCAGATATTCAATAGATAGATAGTGTAACTACGATGATATATGTATATTTACAAATGAAAAGACCGGTAGCCATTTAGCGACTGCTACAAACGATTAATGAATGTGCTAATTAACAGAAAGGCATGTGCGACACGTGATGACTGTTAATAATTTGTTAATTAATATCAAATCAGTGGTTTATCAGACACCTGTGCGTTGCTACCGGAGCTCTCGGCGCTGATAATAACGGGAGCTACTGTTATCAACCGCAGACGACAGTAATCGGCATAAAGCCTCACATTTCGCAAAATTCTAAACTAAATAAATTTATATTTCAGCACTGTCAATACGCGGCCAATACATGGCGACCACGTACTGGAAAAGATAGCGTTGACCTGGCGAGGATTGCAGGAATCCGATGGATGCGAAACGCATATAGTCTAAGATCCAATTAAGAACGACCTTCACCGGTCTGTTTAATGGATGAAAAGTATTTTAAGATAAATTTACTGTATTAAATAATATAACGTGGGTGGGTTGCCTAAGAAATTCCTGGCCAGACTATTATTAATTAAAAATTGAAAATTTACTTTTGTTTTTGAAAGAGGCACAACCGTTATTCATACCAGTACCCCTAGCCAAGTTGCTAATCTGCAATAGTTAACGCTTGTAGAAAGCACGGGAATGACGTCGTCTTAACGCTCAGTCACGTGGTAAGAACAAAAGAATTGGCGGCAAGGTCAACTCGAAGCGTTCGGCGTAAGCGAAACGTTTGTAACTTGGCAAGGGGGACATATTTTTTTGCAGACAACACTATAACATCTTATTCGTAATGAAACAGCGTTTATTTTGATATAGAATTTGTTGTAAATAAACACACCTGTTTATACATACCTGTTTACACCTAGCAACCCACCAATTTATCATAAAATACGTTTCATCCATTAAACAAACCGGTGAAGGTCGTTCTTAACCGTATCTTCTACTAACAAGACCATTTATAGCGGCGATACAGTACAATTCACGAATGATGGCGGCCGTGAAGTTTGCGCAGAAGACTGCGCAGTAACGTATTTTAGGAACCAAATGACGACGTGCGTGTGCGAGAAGAGTGTAGTATGCGCGAACGTTCGCTAAGGCTAACTTCACGGCCGCCATAATTCGTGAATTGTACTGTACTTAGGAGAGGCCTATGTCCAACAGTGGACGTATTTCGGCTGAAGTGATGATGATGATGACGACTGTCAGAAAGAAAGAAAGAAAGAAAGAAAGAAAACTATTTTATTTGGCATACACACTCGTTGATACACTGTCAATACCACATAGATATAAGAAAGGAGGGTCAATACATTCTTTAACCTGTTCTAAAATTTATAGAACCAACTATCACAGTGTGCGTCGCGAATATTGAGGGCGGGAGGGACATGCACTTGGCAGAAAATGAACTGGACCACATGAAATGGACTAGTCAAGTGTTGTTCTTACCAAATTTGGGTAAGAACAGCACCTGGGACCTTTAAGCCCTTCTGGAAGTCAAGCTGGTCACACCAAGGTCCCGGATTTACAGGCCAAAGAGGTCAGTAGCAGAAGACGCAGTAGGGATGGAAGTAAAAGATTCCGTGATATAATTATTGAAATTTTCTGAATTGACCTTATTCAAAATTTATAATTTAGTTACAAAAATCCTATGCTCATAATATCAAGACCCTATGAAAACTTCGAGATATACTTCTGAATGAATGTCACAATAGTTTATGTATGACTGTACCTGGCGTACGGTTACCTTCACGGATCTTGAACATTTGCGCAGAAGTCAAATATTTGGTCTCTTTAGTGGTGCGAAGTGCGACGCGGGGGGCGGGGAGTGTCAGTGATTGGCTGGCCACGCTATCGCGTCATAGACGTCACTCCTCATTCGTTCACTGCGTTGCTGCATGTATCTAACAACGAAGACGATTGGCTCGCCAATGTATGGAATGCGCAAAGCGATCACCACTCTAACGCCGAGCGTTCAAGATCCGTGATGGCAGCTATAGGTACCTACTATCTTAGCTGTGGTTAATTAGATACCTACGTAATCTAATTAGCATGAAGAATAATCAAACAAATGTTCCCAGGGCTGGGACTCAGACTTTCATTCTAATAGGCCATGACGCCTGTTTCCTTTTTTCGTTGTTTTCTTTCACCGTTTTGAGAGCTGTGTTGTAGAAATTATTTACACAAAGTAAAGCGCCTAGTGGCTTTGAACCAGCGATCAACCACTGCACTCACAATTAATTTGTAATCTAATCACATAATCTAATTAATCATAGCGAACTCAGTGCAGCTGAGGAGTTGCACGTAGGTATATGGTAGGTATATTTGACAAACATTTCATTATTTTGATTATAACAACAGTATACCGTTGGAAACGTTTTTATTTCTGCATATTATTATATCTCTTTTTTTATTGATATAAATTGTTTGATCGATTCGATTCGATCATCGATTGTTGATGGTGATCTCGAGGCGCAATAGTTTATTAAGAGCCTATTCACTCTAGCTTTGAAGACACCTATAATCGGACGGAAAGACTGCAGCAAGCCAGTTCAGTGTGTTTCATAATTCAAAAGGTACAGATATCGGCACGGATCTTGAGCGCTGGCTTGAAGTTGCGCAGAAGTCAAATATTCGGCCTCTTTAGTAGACTAAAACTAAAGTAGCAGTGCGCAGCGCACATTGCTCGTAAAACAGATGGTCGATGGGGCCCGAAAGGTTCTAGATTGGCGACCGCGCACCGGCAAGCGCAGCGTTGGAAGGCCTCCCACAAGGTGGACCGACGACCTGGTGAAAGTCGCGGGAATGTGGTGGATGCGAGACGCACAGGATTGATTGTTGTGGCGACGCTTGGGGGAGCTCTATGTCCAACAGTGGACGTCTTTCGGCTGAAATGATGATGATGATGATGTGTAGAAAAGTAGGTACCCTATTTGCTACTCTTGGTCAGTTACATCGGGAAAAACACAATTGGAATTAGGTAAGTGCTCAGATAAAAACCGGTAGATAAGTATACAAGCGCCAATCTCGGGTAAATAATGAAAACAAGATAAACTTACAATCCTAATATAATACAGGATGGCGAACAGCACATATTTAACGTAATACCACTTTCCTGGGACCGCATAAATGCCGAAAATAGGTTTCGGATCCGTCCTCAATTTACTGTAACTATACACAATAATGCCGAAGCCAATGACCCAGAGCGCGGGTAACATTTTGCCGCGATGACGAACGAACACTGAATGTGGAAAGCATTGATAAAACTGATACACATTTATAATAATGATAAGACTTGATACATTGCTGTTCGGCGGGTAATTACGTGCCTCACCGAGTATTGTTGTTATCGGAGATTGGTTACACTTTGTACGTCTAATTTAATTGTCTTTTGGCAAAGTATATGTGCCACGTACCTACCTAGATTTAATAATATTCGTCGCTGTCTGTTAGAAGGCTTCTCATCTTGTTTCTAAGCTGATTATATGGTTTTGTTTTGGAGAGTACGACTTACAATGTAGCCAGGAAGTTCACGTCCACTAAAAACCGGTTCGTAATATCCTTGGAGGCTCCTTTTTTATCTGATACTAGCTTTTGCTCGTGGCTATGCCCGCGTAAATAAAATAGCCTATGTCACGCAGGAATAAAGCAGCTTTCTATCAGAGAAAAAAATTTAGCAATTGGTCCAGCTTCCAGAGATGACCCCATACAAACAAAAAAACCAGGAGAACCGTAGGGAAACTAGCCTTCGTAAACACAAATAGGTACAGGCCGTCCTTTCGTCTTCGTCGCCGCGCCGAGACCCAGATTGAGTCTCCTTTTAATGTCCAACCCAATCCTTGCTCGAGCCAACCCGCGCCGCTGAACCTGTAGTCTTTAATTCCCGAAATACTTAATCATTATTGTTTAATTCAGCTCGCCCTTTGCCATCCTTCCCCAACAACGCCCTAAACCGAGGTCTGCACCCCACATGGGATGCCCATTTTTTTTTTTTTTTTTTTTTTGTGGCAGGAGTGGGAAATCCATCATGGACACCCAGACTACCTTACAGGAAGGCAGTCTGTGTAGTGCCGGACTCCTACCGGCTAAAAACCACTCCTGCCTTGCGAAGGGCTCCCCTGCCGTCAAGCTGCGCAGGGTAGTTGTCAATGGCTGTAGGTCGATTCAATATTCGTAGTTTTTTAAATTTTTAATAAATAATATTAATAAAAATAATTCATTTTAATATAATTTTGTCATTTGTAGGTTTTGTTAAAATTTTAACAGTCAAATATTAATAAAAGATTTAAAATAATAAATAATTAATCAATGATTTAGTTGACTAGTACATACAAGTCTCGTCAGCTATTTGTTCCGCCTGTTGACGGACTTTACAACTTTCACTACAAATTCTATGAAGGTCTTATATTTTTTTCTGTCTTTTATGAGAAGACTGAGATTCTCTTTTGTGACCGATGTGCCGACTCTCATTTCTACATCGAGCCTGTGGAGGGAATATACAGGGCACTCCGTCAGCAGGTGGAGGACTGTCTCCTGCTTGTCGGGGTCACAGGCGCACGCTGGGCTCTCCTTGCACTTGAAGCGAGTCAGGTACTCGGAGAACCCACCGTGCCCCGTTAGGGCCTGGGTCAGTTCCTGGGTCATCCCTATCCTCCGCACCGTCCTGTACGCCGCGATCGCACACGGGAAGAACAACTTCGTCGTGGCCGCCGTTTCCCCAGTACAATACCTCCGGTTCCATTCGCCCAGCGTCTCCATTCGGATCATACGCTTGACGAATGAAACCGGACATTTATCGTAGTGGGGTTGCCGCTTACACCTCAGGGCAGCCTCCTTTGCAAGCGAGTCGGCTCTCTCGTTACCCTTCAGCCCCGCATGAGCTTTGATCCAGAACAAGGAGACGCTCTTGTTCTGGATACTGCTGCGGCGGATGGCGTCCCTCGTTTCCACTGCGAGGGCGTGGAGGGCTTCGGGGTTCACGACTGTTTGGAGAGCTGCCATGGAGTCGCTGTAGATAGCGAACGCCGTCTCGGTCCTTCGGAGGACTTCTTTTGCGGCTTCACAGAGGGCGAGGAGCTCGGCCTGGTAGACGGTACTGTAAGACGGCAGCGCAAGTTTGAGGGCCTTGACCTCGGTCTGGTCGGTCCACACCGACAGTGCTGCCCCGACCTTGCCCTCAATCTTGCTGCCGTCTGTAAATATGCGCACCGCATAATCGCGGTGCTCGTTGTAATGTTCCTCGTCTACCAGGCGTCGCAGAGCAATGGCCCTCTGCTCAGCCGGATGCGGCATCTCTAGTGCCGATGCCACTCGCTCGATCTCCCTGTCTCCTAGCGCTGGATGGGGCAAACCCTTCTTGGCCTCATATAGTGAGGCCGCCTCTCGGATTCGGAGGTCGAGAGGGAGTATCCCAGCCAGCACCAGTGCTGAGTGTAGGGAGACCGTGCGATAGGCTCGGCACAGCTTCTGCGCGAAGCTCCTCTGGACGGCGTTCAGCTTCTTTTGGACCCCAATTTTGGTTGCGGCCGGCGACCACGCGCTCGCCGCGTACAGGACGATGGGTTCAACTGCAGCTGTATATATGCAGCGGATGACCTCAGGATGCAGACCCCAACTGACCCTTGCGGCCCTCGACAGTTGTTTGTAGATACCGATGGCTCGGGAGCAGACGTTTGCGACGTGAGAGTTAAAGGTCAACTTGTGGTCGATGGTGAGACCGAGCAGTTTGATCTCCTCAGACATGCCAATGTCTACCCCACCCATTCTAAGACATGGGGTGTCATGCTTAAGTTTGCGCGTTACCAGCATTGCTTTGGTCTTATGTGGCGCAAACTTAAGCTTGTTCGAGACACCCCACGTGCGCACGTACTCAAGGGCGACATTGGCATCCCTTTGGATCTCAAGTGCCGTCTCCCCATCGAACACAAGGACGACATCGTCCGCAAACGCCTGACAATAGACCCCCATCCTTTCTAATTCCTTAATCAACGGGTCCAGCACCACGTTCCATAATATGGGGCCACTGATTGACCCCTGGACGCATCCCTTCTCGGTCCTGGATTTATGCTCCGCTCCCGCGTACCTGACTTTCACCACTCTCTCGGACAAGTAACTATCGTAGACCCTTCTCAAGTTCTCAGGACACTTTTCCTCAGCCAGACGCACTCGTATAGCCGGCCACCAAGCGCTGTCGAAGGCTCCCTCTATATCCAAGGACACAATCGTGACAAGCCTCTTTTCATTGAGCTTGCCACGAATGTGCCCCATGAGTGTATAGAGGGAGTCCTCGGTGCTCTTTTGGGGCATGAAGCCGTACTGGCGAGTACTCATCCTGGGTAACAAATGAAACTTGAGTCGGGCCACGAGCATCTTCTCGTATATCTTGCCGAGTACAGGCAAAAGACCAATCGGCCTGTATGACTTCGGAGTGGTGTAGTCTTCTTTCGCGGGCTTTCGGAGCACAACGACAGTTGCCTCTTTCCAGGACCGTGGAAAGTATCCATGCGCCAGGCACTTGTTCATCAAGTGCAGAACTAATTCTGGGTCTTGATGGATCACGTGGCCCCATACGTCCGCCGTCAGACCGTCGGAACCGGGGGCTTTTTTGGGGTTGAACGAGGAAGCAGCTCGGCTTAATTCGTCGGGAGTGAAAGGAGGGTCCCAAGACTCAACTTGGTTTCCCCGGTTCACCCCTTCCGCACGCCTCCGCACCTTTTTGTGCTCCTCGTTGTCCCCCTCCGGACGGTCTTTCGGGTAAAACGTTTCGGCTAGGAACCTCGCTGACTCTTCGGGGTCTAATGTCTTCGCATCCCTCACCATCGGTACGTCCTCCTCTCTTTTTTCCGTCCTTCGGATTACCCTGTATATCCCCTCCCACAGGCCTTCTCGGTCTTGTTTCTCACAGAAACCCTTCCAACTCTCGACCTTTGCTTTGGTTACCGCTTTTTCGTACTCTTCTTTCTGTTTCAGGTACTCCTCAACAACCTTTGGTCTACGAACCGGCGCTGCACATCGGATCCTCCTCTTTTTGGTGACCACCTGCCTCTTCAGGCTGGCGAGTTCATCAGACCACCACGGCACGGTTAACTTCTCGACCGTCTTTCTCTTGGGCATCACTTTGGCACAGGCGTCTTGTACCGCCGTCGTCAGTTTCTCGACTACCAGGTCTAACTTGTCCACGCTGTCGATCTGATCGAACAGGCTTACAGTGAGTTGGCTGTTTTGCATAATTTGGGCCAGTTTCTTACGAAACTGGCCCCAATTTGCTTTCTTTGTATTGTAGATCCTGGTAGTCCGGTGTACCGTGATGCCCACAGACTTTTCGAGGTTAATGAAGAACTCTATGCCGTTGTGGTCCGATCCCGTCAGGTCATCGACGACTCGCCAGCCGTCGGTCACCGTCATCATATCCGCTGTGCAGGCTGTGACGTCGACGCAGCTCGTGTAACGTCTGTTACCACGAACTACGTCGAAGGTTGGAGTTTCCCCTCGGTTGAGTATTTGCAGTCCAAGCTGGTCGAGAGCTCCCAGCATCTCGTCGCCTCTGCTATTAGTCTCACTGCTGCCCCACCAAACACTCCAGGCGTTGGTGTCTCCTCCCGTTATGAGCTTATGCAGGCCGGTCTCGCTCTCCACCTTCCTAAGGCTGTCCAGGTATGGCCCTAAGGGCTGATCTGGCTCAAAGTAGAACGAGACCAGAGTTACTTTCCAGGCACCAGTTTGGATCCCCACCACGACGATGTTTTCCGTGGTGAGTTCTGGGTACTGTCGAACGGTCAACTTTGGGTCAAAGACGGCTATGGCCGCTTTGACAGTCCCTTCTCCTTGCCTGGTGCTCTGGAAGATTCGGACGCCTCTGATCCCGCTCATCCTTTTGGCATTGCCCACGTAGGGCTCCTGGATCAGCGCTGCGGTGGCTTTGCGCTGCTCGGCCTCGATCATAAGCTCATGGGTCGCCAGTTCTCTTCCTTTGAAGATTCGCCTGGAGTATTTTGTGCGGCAGTGTGTCCACTGGGACCACCTTAGCAGTAGGCGACGGACGCACGTGCCAGCCTGTCCCATCTGACTCGAACAGGACACTCAGGATTGAACGCGTTGTGATCCGTCTTCTCCATCTTCGCCTTGACGCAGTTATGGCATTTTGGGGTATCCGCCTTTAGCCACCGGGCACACTCTGCACGCAGGTGAGGGCCTCCGCAATGGCTGCATAAGTCGGCGGACTCTTTACAGAGTCGCCGACTATGCCCGTAACCCAGGCACCTCGTGCATTGCACCAGTGGCGACTGGTCGTCAACAAAGACGGTCTGAAGATCGATACGCGCTCTACCCTTATCGAGCATCCTGTTGTAGACCGTCGGGGACGTGCTGACTATCACGTTTTGGGTTTGAGGGTTTCTGGAGCTCTTTTTAAATTTTATGGTGAGTCGGTCTTCCTCGTTATCGAGGCCGCGGAAAACATCACGGTTCTGACTCCGTAGCGCTCTCAGCATCTCCTCGTCAGAGTGAATGCGGAGAACGCCCCGGAAGATCAGCAATGGGTCTTTGTTCTTCACGTCCTCGACAACGAGGTGGTCTCCAGCCTTCTCAAGTCTCTCTCGCACCCGGTTCCTTTCGTCTTTCGACTTACAGCCCATAATTATCTTTCTATCCTTGGCCCTTCGCACACTTTCGATTTCCACTCCCCCATCCTTAGCTTTTACTGCCTCCCGGATCTTTTTTATTACTTCCTCTCCTGTGTCGTCTTCATTTTTAGACGTCACCACTATCGAATGCAGCGCGGTCCTTCCTGGGGTCTGCCTTTTCGGTGGACCCGCCGCTACACTCGCGTAAGTGGCCGTCTTCTCCAAAAGTTCCCCCTGCCTCTCCATCGCCTGCTGCAGACTCTCCATCTTCTCACCGCTCTCCTTCACCAGCGCGCTATGCTCCGCTAGTGAAGCGAGCAGCGAGTTAACCTCCGGGAGGATTTTGGGTGTCTCTGGCGGATGTGTGGCCATGATGACCTCCTTCCTTGCCTGCTCAGCCACCTTTAATTGTGCTACAGCCGCCGCCTCCTCCTTCACGAGCTGGTACAGCCGTTCCACCGATTGGGTGATCCCAGCTCTCAAGTCTGCCCTCAAATTGCGCGAGTCGCCGAGATGCGACTTCGCACGCAGAAGGCAGTTGCGAGCCTCAGTCACCCGATCGGCGGGTTTTTTCGGCTGTGGCTGGCTTGCCCCCGGCGACCCTCCCAGCGCCTCAGTGGAGATTCGGCGCGCCACGGCCTGGTTGTCCGGCTGGGATGTGGCGTGCTTTGTAGACGTCTGGGAGGCTGTCACAGTCGGGCCAGCTTTTTTGGTTGGATTCGCGGCGGCCGAAGGAAGAGTCTGAGATTTTGACAATTTCCCGTCCTCCCACTCACCAATGCTTCGCCTCACACTGGAGGCCTGAGTTGAAGCACTGGGAGGGGAAACCTCCCCCTCGAAGGTGATGGAAAGTGCCGCACTCGACGGAGAGACACGGGATCCTGTGGAGGCTTTTTTGGCTGGGGTCCTGGAGAGGAACATGATGTGGAAGTGGAAGATTAAAATTAACTGTTATTCTGATCCCTGTAAAGGGGGGATCAGTTGGTCAATAATTATTATGCCTCAAAAAAGGTGTCAATAAGAGAATAAGATAATTAAAATGATTTTTAACACTAATGTTCTGATCCCTGTAAAGAGGGGATCAGTTTGTCAGTAAAAAGATACTTCTTCAAAAGAGGCGTCAATAAATAATTAAAATAAAACAATTCTTATCCTATAAATTTTTAAAACTAATGTACTGATCCCTGTAAAGAGAGGATCAGAAGTCAAATATTAATAAAACGTCAAATATAAATAATGAAATACGTCATGGGATGCCCTTAGCCCGTAGCCGCTTAGTTTTAAATTATGTAAATCCTGGCTGGACGCTTTAATTTATTAATGTCGCTACAGGCTAATCCGGGTAAGTAGACGACAAGATGAGATGCAAGAATCCACTAACAAAAAAAATGGTTGCCTGTAAAGTCGGTTTTACGGGCGAAGATTTTACGTGACAACGTCTTTTGTTATATCTAAAGAATTTACTACTACTAGTCTTATATATATTATAGTATTCAATGCGCCTAATTCTCTAGTGCTGCGCGCGCGGCAGACCGATCATAGTTGAGTGGGAGAGAGACGCAAGGCATTCGGCGGGCCTCTCTCTCGTTCGGTGACTCATCGTAACGTTACCGAGCGTTACACTTTTTCATAAGTGACTCCCAGCCGCAACCTAATTTAAGACGTTGTCACGTCAAAAAATTCCATCCTCTGTCGATGACGTTTGCTTCTCTGTGCGCGTTAAGCTCTCTGATTGGTTAAGAGCTTGGAGCGGGCCAAACGGAGTCATAAATGTGTCGATTGTGTTAACGGTACTATCGCCGCACATGGGGTCAATGTCATTAGTAAATGAGCAAGTATATGATCCCAACGCTATTCTAACTGTATTTGTGGGTGATAGCTTAAATGTGAAGAAAGATGATATCACCAATAATGTCACTGTACTGTAGAAAATAAATTGTAAAAAGATTATTTTGTGTGCTTTTCCTTACTTTGAGCACTTATCAAACAGACAAAATAAGTACACACATATGCTAAATATGCATATGCATTTTTTAGTTACTCACCATAGTGATAAGTTTTTATATTTTGACATCAACAATATTGTTGATAAACTTTTTTCGACCAGGTATACTGTACTTTTCCCTACTCCTTCGAAATGGCTTGGACCTTTAGAAACATTTTTACACATAAAAATTGGTGGTTAAATATTCTTCAAAGTGAACATTGCATATGTAAATCAATCAATATCTCGCAGAGAAAATGGACTTAAAGCGCTTTCCGGGCGCTGCTGGCCGCAAATAAATGCACAGATTAGCGTACTGCCGCCTAGGCGAGTGCGAGAGTTGCGTTCACATAACTTCGGCCAGATGGTTCATGGAACTATACGCCTTAATTATGATAATTATAATGTGGGTACCTAGTTGTTTTAACCGAAAGTCAATGTTACGTGGGGGTTCACTAATCCTTTTTAAAAATAGTATTAAATTTAAAACTCGTAAAGATATAGTTGCACTCAGAGCCGGTTTATGCATGTCGGGGCCCCTAGGCAATGCACGTCTCGGGCCCCACCTACCCTCTTCTAACTTCTTAAAATATTTTATTTCTAACACAAATTTATTCATAATTACGTTGTTTTTAGGGTTTCGTAGCCAACTACATAGTTTCACCAAATCTGTCTGTCTGTCTGTCCGTCCGTCCGAGGATAATCTCCGTGATTGTTAGCTAGAAAGCTTGCTAATGAAAGATTGTGTTTTATTAAACTCCATCTGTTGACAGCTTTTCGCATAATCCAATGCTAGGATTGCTAGTTAAATGGCATGTTATCAAAAATTCAAATTTTATCCTGAAGCGCGGGGCCGTAGAACCTGGCGGGGCCCCTAGGCCGTTGCCTACATTGCCTAATGGATAAAACGGCCCTGGTTGCACTGTCCGTTGAACATAGCATTGAAGTGTCGTGTGTTGAGCTGGATAGGTATATGATAGTGTGCGTTTACAGGCCCCCTAATTATCAAAACTACTCTATTTTTGAGTCAGTCATGGAAGATGTTATGGCTAAACTTTCAACTGGTAATAAACCAGTGATTATCTGCGGAGACTTTAATGTTAATATTTTAGAAAATAATTCAGATAGCAGTAGATTAAATCTTTTCAAATCATTTAATTTATCAAATGTGTTTATTGAACCAACTTGCCGTACTTGGCTTCAATATTTAATTTGTGTATAGATCAAGGAGTATTTCAGATCTAATGAAATATAGTAAAGTGATACCGCTCTTTAAATCCGGGAATAGTAGAGACACTAATAATTATAGGCCGGTGTCCGTTTTGCCGGTTCTTAGCAAGATATTTGAAAAGGTAATGTTAAATCAAATGCTTAGTAATTTTAACTCCAATAACATCGTACATGATAAACAATATGGTTTCACCAAAGGACTTTGTACAACTGACGCGGGTGTTTCCTTACTAAAACCCATTTTTAATGCGTGAGAAGAGGCAAAAGAAGCTATAGGCATCTTCTACGACCTATCTAAGGCGTTTGATTATGTAGTTCATGAAACATTGCTTCTGAAACTCAAGCATTACGGACTAGGCAATGCAGCGTTAAGCTTATTAAAATCTTATTTGAATAATAGACAGCAATTAGTGCAAATAAACGGTGTCCATTCGTCGGGATTGAATGTTGAAATGGGGGTGCCCCAAGGTTCAATTTTAGGTCCTTTTTTATTTTTAGTTTATATTAATGATTTACCCAATTTGTTGCAAAATAAACTTAATATGGTGCTGTTTGCTGACGACACTTCTTTGATTTTTAAGATAAATAGAAAGACTAACAATCTTGACAACGAAAATAGCGCTCTATTGCAGGTTTAAAACTGGTTCACTGCTAATAATCTGGTTCTAAATGGGAAAAAAACTAAATGCATAATTCCTTACCGAATGTCAGAAGTAATGATTGTGACATTGTATTGAATAATGAAAAACTAGAATTTATTGATAAAACGATTTTCCTGGGGATTACGCTTGACTCAAGGCTACAATGGGGTCCTCACTTAACATCTCTTGCAGGGCGGCTTAGTTCAGCTGCATATGCTGTTAGAAAAATCCGCAAATTTACGGATGTTGATACCGCTAGACTAGTCTATTTTAGTTATTTTCATAGTGTCATGTCGTACGGTATCTTACTACGGGGACGGGCTGCTGACATCGAGTCAATCTTTATATTACAGAAAAGAGCCATCAGAGCTATTTACAATCTCCGCCGGTGCGATTCTTTAAGGGAACTGTTTAAAGATATTAACATAATGACAGTACCTTGTCAATATATCTATGAAAAACATAATGTATGTTAGAAAAAATCTTCATCTTTTTAGCAAAAGAGGCGATAGACATAATTATGTTACAAGAAATAGGGATCAATTAGTTCCACCAGGTTTCAGACTGGCTAAAGTGGCCTCTTCTTTCATGGGGTACTGTTTGAAATGTTATAATAAAATACCTACCTCCCCAAATATTAGAACTCAATGAAACGAAATTTAAATCAATCTAGTATTAAACGCACACTATGCAGGCAAGCATATTATAAGTTGGAGGATTATATTCAAGATAAAAATGCTTGGCTCAATGTTGGTCCAGCTCCACTACCCTAGTGGTGCGTACAATTAGTTGATTAGTTGGAAACTAATATTATTATTTTTTAATTAGATTTTTTAATTTAATTTAATTTTTCACCATGGAGCATTTTTATTAGGTTACAACTTTTTTTTTTTTGACATTACGAGCATGGCAGTTGAGAGTTTGTCATGCTCACTCGAATGTCTCGCTGTTGGTGGCACGTGTTATTGGGTTGTTCAGTTCCCTTCAAAATGGTTGAGCTGAGTGGGGCTGATGCACGCGTCATGCTCGTGAACAGGTGCCGTCAGATGGGACTGGTCATCTCTTAGCTGCCAGTGGCTTAATTCAGTTTCTATCTTTTAATTATTTTACATTTTTATTTCATTATCGACATTCTGTTCACATGATAGAAGATACAAGTAATATGTAACCAAGCATTTTATGTAACACATAATATGATTTAAAAGAGTGTCCATGGAGTGTCTTGCACGTTCTTCTCCATAGAGACCTACCTACTCTTTGGAACGTGCAATTTAACTTCACTTTTCTTGGACTGACCGACATTTTACTATTCAAAAGTGTCTGTAAATGGTCTATTTGAAATAAATGCTTTGATTTGATTTGACAGCCACAAACGCCACCACGAGAAGCTAGAAGCGGCCAGAAATCATTTGTGGCCAGTAGCTGCTACCTTTTTTAACCTATACGCGCAGTATCATAATGGACTCTGACGAAGAAGGTTTAAAGGTGTGAGTGGCGTGCGGCGGCGTTTTGTATCGGCGCGGCGCTTGGTGGCCAGTGCGGGCCACAAGAAGCGAGCAGCGGCAATTTTGTGACGCGTGGCGGTCACCGGCGTCAACCGTGTGCAGCGAGTCCATATTGTTACGTACGTGGGTAATCAAATGCCGATTTACTAACGAGAGAACTTTATTCACCACAAACAATAACAAGTTAGTCCAGTCAACAATAACCCGAATCACATTTAACACTAGAGTACCGTTACACTATCGCTTAGGTCGTTAAGTAAAATCACTTCAAGTACTAGGGTAGTTCGCTCTTGATCGCAGTCGAAATCACAACTGACTCGCTTCCGGCCGGGGGCTCGTATTTATTATGTGCTATTTGTTATTTTCTCGGAGATATGGCGTGTTCACTTTTAATGGCGTAACAATATAAAAAGTATGAAAACTTTTTTTTTTTTTATAATGGATAGGCTCGCGTTTGACCACAATCTCACCTGATGGTACGCGATGATGTGGCCGACGATGGAATAAACTACAGGAAACATGCCGTTGGTTGCGTTTTGCGGTTGTGAACGGTGGCCCGTACCATGCACATGACGTTCAAAGTAAGATTGTTTTAATTTTGATTCAGTGTGGGTAAGAGATGGCGCTAGACAATCTGTATAGCTCTGTCTCTTACCCACATTGAAACAATCTTACTATAATTGTCATGGTCTAGGTCCCTAGTCACTCGGTTCTGTGCGGGTAATATCCATGACTAACTTGCTCCTGCTGGGGCTACAGGATTATTCGTAAACACATTCAAATCTTTTTCCTTAGTGATTTTCCCCCCACAATTTAAAACAAAATACATAAAATTATTGTTGTGTACACAATCGATATTATTTATCATTTCCTTATTTGCGACATGCCCTGTAAACGCTACTGTGTACGATTTTTGTGCCTACTTCTGCGAGGCTCTGCCTTAGGGTATGGCAATAGACTTGGTGTGTCTGTTGCTTAAACAGTGAAAGGCCTGAACGCCTCTTTGGAGGAACTACCGTGTGCAGATACGTCTACAATTCCTCTAGAGAGGCGCTCGGCCCCCGTCACCCTCTGCGACTTTAGAGTGACGGGGTCCGAAGGAGCGTGATGTTATGTGCAAATACTCCAGCACTTCCACTGGAAGGTAGCTGCAGAATACTGAGCGGTTTTAGTCAGTACGAGTCTGACAAACCTCTGCGCCCAAAATTTAGGATCCATGAAAATCTATACCAGTTATAAAGTTACAAAAGCTCCAAGTCCCGCCTTCTTCCGCTCTTGGTTGCGCGGGAAGGTGTGTCAGAGTTTAACTGATTCAAAACCCGCCCGTGTTTCTTCAGTGGCAACAACATACCTGCAATTTTTGGTCCTTGGTTTACTCATAAATAGGGTAAAACTAAATAAAACGCTAGTCAAGACATAGAACAGACATTTTATTTGCAACGTTTCGTTAATTAACAAAACATATAAGTACCTATATAACTAAGATATATTAATAATTATATTTTTATAATTTCGTAATTATTGTTATAGTTTCGTTTTTGCTTCAATGGACAAAAATGTGACCGAACCTTTCTCTTTCAAATATAGTAAGCATACATGACAACTCGGTTGGCGCATATGCTACTGTGCTGCGTGTTGCGGGTACGATTCCCGCACGGAACAAATATTTTAGCTTGTGCACAGATAACCGTTCCGGATGTGGGTTTTAGCGTATGTGACGATCGATATACGAGAAATTCCGGCAGGCCAAGCCAAGTTTCGACCGTTTGGCTTCGATTCTGTTTCGTCGATCGCCTCGAGTCGGCCACGCCTCCGATTCCTTTGTTCTGACCACGTGACTGAGCGTTGACATGACATCAGAACAAAGAAATCGGAGGAGTGGCCGACTCGAGGTGATCGACGAAAGAGAATCGAAACGAAACAGTTGTAACTTGCCTAGGAGGGCAGGTGTCAAAGAATTTTTTTAATTTTTTTTTTTTTTATATTCCACAACTATCACACAACGCCGTCTAGTCTCAAGCTAAGCAGAGCTTGTGTTATGGGTACTAGACAACTGATAAACATACTAGTATATTTCTAAATACATACATATTATAGATAAATTACACTCAGACACAGAACAAATATTCCTATCTTATGAAAAAGAATATTCCTTTAAGTTATGATAATCCCATTATATTATACAAAATTACCCCAAAATTAATGTGGTAGGTAGAGATTGTCAAGCGGCGTCCACCCACTGATTTTTTACTAATTACCTGCGCTTGACCATTTTGAGATCATTTTCTTGCCAGAAACTGGGCGTTAGCTACACTAAATCATCCTGTAGTCATCTAAAACCATTTCACCAAAACTTGCGTTTCAAATGAAATAGATTCATAATACTTAGTCCGTAGTCAGTTAGGTAGGGTATATAATCTAAACTAAAAAACTTTAGTAAAATACTTTTCCAGCCAATAATTAAGAAAAATTAGTACCTATGTATACATATCAGTAGTGAGATCTCAGTTTACTAATCTGGCTGAAAGGTAAAACTGAACACCTTCCACAAGATTTTCTTTTTCAGGAAACGGAAAAAAAAAACAGTCTCTCCTTACAAAATTAAAAGCTTGATTGTTCAGTTTCGTCAACAAGTTTGTGGAGGGCTGTCCCTTTTTTTTAATTTATTTATCATCTAATAATAATAATAATAATAATAATAATAATTTATTTCAGATTTCTCCATATTAATTGTTAGTAACACGAAAATACTTAAAATCTAATGTTAGTAAACAAAACAAATGAAATAAGACAAAAAAATAATAATAACAAACAACATAAAGCACAGATTTAAGGATAATCCGACACGAGATCGCTTAAAATATGCTATTTTACTGCATGCAGTCGTATCCAGCGCTCCAGCATCGGAGAATCCCACCGGTCCGTCAATACGCTCAAGATGCTGTTGGAACTAGCTCGCATGCGAGTTAGGGTCGAGGCGCAACGTTTACGCATGATTGTCGCAAAACTGTCGACGTTGGCCTCGGCAAACATCCCAGAGGCACTGCAATACCGCGGCAGTCCCATCAACATCCTGAACGCATTGTTATACTGCACCCGCAGGTCACCGTATGCCCTCTGCAAATAGCCAACCCACAGGCTGCACGTGTAAAAGGATTGACAGTATGCCTTAAAAAGCGTTACTTTTACTTGAGTTGTACAGCGTGCAAACCTGCGAGCCAGCATATTACATCGAACAGACAGCGACCTGCGCTCTCTCTCAATGTCAGTACTGTCCTTTAGATCCTCAGTGACCCAATGACCTAAATACTTAAATTTAGTAACCCTTTTTAAAGGGGTACCATTCAAGACTACATCAGGTACATTTTCATAGTGCTTAGTACCTGATTTAAATATCATTAGCTCAGATTTGTTTGAGTTGTATTTTAGGCCGTGCGTGTTAGCGTAGGTCTCACAAATCTTTATGAGCTCCCTTAACGCACAGATCGAGGGGCTCAAAAGCACCATATCGTCAGCATAGCTTATATTGTTAATACAAACACTATCTATATGACAACCGATTTTAGTGCTTCTGAGCTCCTCGATCAGCTCGTTCACATAAAAGTTAAAAAGAAGAGGGGAAGAGAGTCCCCCTTGCCTCACTCCGCACTCGAGCTTGTACTCGTCTGAGAGAGTACCTGCCCATCTCACCTGATTTTTCTGTGCACTATACCAATGCCTCAGTACAGCAACGATCTCCCTGGGTACACTGGTATCCTGTAGCTTGTCCCACAGCTTGTCGTATGACACTAGGTCAAAAGCTTTTGACAAATCTAAAAAGCAGGCATAGACAGGAGTTTTTCTTACTGTATAGTAGTTGACCGTCTGTTTGAGCGACAAAATAGCACTTTCAGTTGAGAGACCTGACCTAAAACCAAACTGTGCGTCGCTCAGATTAAGGTGTGACTCTAATTGTCGCTCAATCAGACCGTCCAGTACCTTAGCTATAGTTGTGGCCAAAGAGATCGGTCTATAATTAGCGACATCTGAAGAGTCACCAGTTTTATTTTTAATAACAGGTATTACGATGGTATGCATCATTTTCTCGGGTAAATAGGAGTGAGATAGACACAAATTAAAAAATAAAGCCAGCACTCTTGGAAGGTGAACTCCAGCGTACCTCAAATGCTCGATGCTGAGGCTGTCAAACCCTGGAGACTTTCCACTCACCATTTTCTTTATCACGGAAGCTACTTCACTTGCGGTGAATCTAATATTCAGCTCTGAGGCAAGAGCCCCACCATCTAGCATTGTCGGCGAAGCTGGCCCCAGTGGTGACTGCACATTATAATGACGCAGAAAAACATTTGCTATATCACAAGGGTCATGCGTCCCAGCTACGCTCACGGGAAGGCTAGGTCTAGGATTTAACTGGCTACTTAATTTCCAAAACTTATTGAAGTTCTTATTTGTATGGTGTTCAGCAACAATATTCATTTTAATTTGTTGCTGATTATTTTGGCACCATTTCAATCTTGATTTAAAATAACGTCTTGAAACAACCATGTCATTATAGATAGTACCGCAGTTAGGTTTATTATTTGATAACCATACCTGGTAATACAGTCGCGCCCTCTCGTGAGCGCCGCGTACATATTTATTCCAACCCGTAACATATTTACCTTTCCGCTTCCCTACAATGTAGCTATATTCAGCGGCTTCAGAAAGTATCGACACAATATTATCATACATTTTATTTATTATTTTTCTATGTGTAGTATCATTACACATTTGATCGGCACAGAAAGTTAACTCACGAGGAAAATCGATATCCCTCAATTTGGAATGACAAATATTTTTATACATTTCAATCTGATCTATGTTACGCTCACCCCATTTTATTTTATTTTGACGTGTGGAGCTACACATACTAATTTTAGATTTTATAAGATTAAAATTGCATTTTAACAAAATGGGCAGATGGTCAGACCAGTATGTGTCATACAATACAGAGCTACTTATAACTGAGCGGCACGCAGCTTCGGTCACCACACAATGATCCAACCACCGCTGACTACCGTGCGCTTCACTGATAAACGTAAAGGTTTCGGCCGGTAGCAACTGCATATCAATACAGTACCACGACTGGTCAGCGCAAAAACTTAATAATTCAGATGCAAATAACTCACCGGGGTGGGCGTTAAAATCACCTAGCAAGTACACTGATTCTACATTTTGGCTTTCAATTACTGCGTTAATCTCACTTAAACATTCAGTGAACTCAATTAAATTGTCTCGTGAGTCTGTGGGCATGTAAACCGAAAATATGATTGCTGAGCAATTATTACGCAATTCGATTTTAATCGCGGCTAATCGCACATTGTCACATTTTACAACCGTAACCACTGGAAACTTGGTCTTTCTCCACAACAAAGCAACGCCTCCGAACGGTCTACCTCGAAGCAAGCCTGCCGAGGTGTCGACCGCTGAGGTACCCGTGCATCCGAAATCGTCATGAACACTGCTGAGGTACGTGAGGTCATGAGGCAGCAGCCACGTCTCCTGGAGTGCTATGATGTCGGCGGTACCACATAGTCTTCTCACACATTCCACAGATCTCATAATATTTTTACAGTTGAAACTAATTAAGTTTACTGCATCAATTTCTGAAGAATTATCACTATTTACGCAGTTACACATTATTAGATTGATTTGTTAGGACATTCCGGTCACTGTTATCTGTATTTTCAACACTGTTGTTATACTTATTTCTATTGAAGTAAACAAACCGGCGAAACTGTATTCCTTCCGGCCAGAGCGCGTCGTCAAGAAACACTGATAACTTTGTTTGTGGTACAAAAATTTTATATGCATCATACGTTTTTTGTGTCTTCATTTTAATTTTTTTCATAGTAACCGCTATGCTCGTCTTTTGTATGATATAATCCATTATATCACTTTCACTCGTCTCCCTATCCACATAATTAATAAAAAGGGGAATTCGATTATCGGCGGCTCTAAACTTAGTATTTGGTTCCGCTTTACCTTTTACCCCCGTGAACCGATTAGCTAATCTCTTATTTTGCACTTTTATCCATTCTTTGTCAGATTTTTCGTGTTTCCATTCACCGCTGCCGCTTAAGGTTTCCGCGAACGTTTTTATATTGGGACAAGCGGCTAACGATTTCTCATTCACCGTATTTATTTTGCTTTCGCTGACCTTGAGCGGCTGACGTTCCGATGAAGGTGCGACGGAGACATCATTACTTGAACTTGTGCGTTTCGTTTCACTATGGGTAACAGCTGATGTATTGCCGTTATCATTTAAGTGCGTTTTTTCTATAATGTGGGGTAACCCAACCGGTCCACTATCAAGACAAAAACTGTCTATTTTGCAGCTACCTCCTCTTTTTTGATTGATATTTAAATCGTAGTTATTTACCATCGATGCTTGTTTTAGGTTTTCCACCTGATTTTTTACTTCAATTAACTGTGTTGAAGTTACGTATGAATCTTTTATCTCAGCAAGATCCTTCTGTAGTAGCAATATGTCTTTTAACAATCTCGTGACGTCAACGTGATCAAAAGTAACTGGCGGCAGTCTGTGTAGTTCCTTTGCTACAAATATAGGGATTTCTTCTGGATCCGCTTGCTTAAGAACAGATATTATATCATATAAGTCACGGTTAGATTTTCCGCTTCCTTTTCTTGATACGTTGCGCATTTTCTTTGGTAATGCCTCGAACAAGAGATTTTTTGCACTTTCTATTTCTTCCACCGAAAACCCAGTCGAGCATATTCTCACTAAACTTTCCTCGTCCATTATTTTGATTTTGTTTTGAACAAAAGCCAGAACTTCATTTATCACTATATTACAAGTTTTACATTTCACTAATTTAGTGGCCATTTCTAACAGCAAAACGCGTCCGCTCATTAGCGTACTGCGCGCGACACTGCATCTAAACAAAGATTACAGGATTATTTAAGTTAAATAGCAACTGTTGAAACGTCACTTCAATTTTGCACCACTAGTTTAAGTTAGCAATAAGAACATAAATAAATATTAGCTATAATTTTTTTATCAGGAGTTAACTATTAACTACCTCCTTGATTTTCGAATGTCATGACTGGCAAATTAAAAACTGATACACTGCAAGCTACGATCCCGAATATTTAATTTCTAAAATTCCTGAGAATATCCTACAATTTTATACAGCAACCAAAAAAACACTAAGGTTTAAACTTGTGCTATCATGAATCTATCTCTATATCGAAACAAATTGAGTTTTCAATTTTATGTGTACGTTATTGTCGATATTAATTTATATAAACTTTCTTTAAATAAGTAGAAAACATTCTTAAACAATACTTAAGTAATATTGCTTAAGTTTACATTTGATATTTTAGGTGTTATATTTCTTTTTATTTCTGAGGGTAGGCTAAGTCGCGCCCTTACACCCAGCGTAACTCAGACTACCTATAGCCTTACCCCCATTGAGGCAGATATATTCACACTAAGTACATAAACTTATACACATTTTCGGTGCAACTTTATTGAAGTAAAGTAGCTATGAATACTGTCCAATACTGTCCATATTATTATAACTAATTATAAGTATAATGTATTGTCCATTTTTGTGATATGAGAGCATTATTATACGAGGTGAAGTGATAGCGTAATAATACTAGGTATACACCGCTAAATTTTAATCGTTTTAATCCCGTGGAGGGTCGATCCGGTACATGAAATACTTTCGATTTGTAAAGATAAAATTAAAAAATAAATAACCTCTTTTTAAAAACTCGTATTAATTTACGCATGTAGGTACGAAATTAATTTCTTTAAGAAAAGTCAGCTGAGCGAGTTCAATGACCTGTAGATAGTTTATATGCAATGCCGACTATTAACTACAGGTCATTGAACTCGCTCAGCTGATGTTTTCTTAAAGAAATTAATTTCGTACATGCGTAAATTAATACGAGTTTTGAAAAAAAGATAAGTACTTTATTTTATAAGTTTATCTTTACAAATCGCTAGTGTTTCATGTACCGGATCGACCCTCCACGGAATTAAAACGATTCAAATTTAGCGGTGTATAAACGTGTTTTTACACGTGAACAATTAAACAATTTTTCTAGTAATTAATAAAATTAAAAAAAAATACGTCGGTAATCCTAAAAATACTGTATTGTGCTTGGCTAAACTTGAAGATGTTTATGACCTCATTGCTGCTTGTAACTATAGGCGCCAGATAACAGTGGAATAAAGTACATTGACCTTTTCCTAATATCTCTGCGTAGGTACCCGAAAACCAAACAATGAATGCTTTTCATTACTAGATCATGTAAAGGATCACGATAAAAGTCGATTCAAGACCGCTTTGTCTTATTTCAGTTATTTTTTTTTAATTAAGTACGTCAATAACTGAATACTTACTTTAAGCTTGTGCCAATTATACGCCAGGGCCAAAGTATTCCCATTTTACTCGGTATATTTTTAATTAATTCCCAGCCGGAGTCTGTTTCCTGATAGCTACAACTTAGGGGTCTTTAAGTCAAGAGTGAATAGGTTACTTCTAGGCAAGCGTGCTCCATCGTCGACCCCATCATCGCTTACCATCAGGCGAGATGGTGGTCAAACGCGAGCCTATCAATAATAATAATTATAAAAAAAGTTTATTACAAATCATGAATGAAAAGAGAAGCTAGTTCCGGATACAGAGTCCTATTTCTTCGATTCTGCTAATCTTTGCATCATTGTGTGAAGTGTCTAAGTTATGCAAATGGTTGATGTTGCTAACAATAAAAATAAGAAAGTCGAATAAGAAAATAACGTTTTTCGTCACTTAAAAAAGACACCGTTAGGGTCAACTCATACCGAAAGAGCGGCGAAGGGCAGCGCAGTTTCAGTGTCATATGAATTTTAACTTTATTTTCATTTCTATAATACTTATTATCGCATGAATTCCCCGGAATTCTTGCGGCGCCGCGGGCATCCGCGCGACTCTTTCGAGTTTCTCATGCGATAATAAGTATTATGGTAATTTTAATAAAGTTTTAATTCATATGAAACTGAAACTCCGCTCCGCTTCGCTGCCCTTCGCCGCTCTTTCGGTGTGAGTTGACCCTTATTGATACGCAAATTAATTTTCTTTGCTAATCGTACTTTAGTAAAATTTGTCAAGAAAGAGGTCACTGACGATCCTATTCTTTTTTCATTCGCATTATGAATAAAATAAATTTGTCGACACACTTCAAAATGGAGGTTTGTGAGGTTAAGATAGAAAGAAAGAAAAAAAAACAATAACTTCTATTAATATTTTACATTTAATTAAAGGAAAATAACAAAAACCTTAACATAAATTCTAACTTTATGATAACTATAAATTATTTAATTAGTTCTTAAGTAGGGGTAATACGGTTGTTGGTTAAATCCTAGAAGATAGTAGCTTTCTTTAAGTGACAATCTCATAAAACTCAGAATTTTATTAAAAAAAAAATATCACTCAAATGTTTGCTGGAAGAAATCTCATCGTTAAGTCAAGCTCACCTCTATACATGAATCGTCAAACAACTATGTACTATTTTAAGTTTAATTTTTTGTACAATAAGGAGCCTTGTAACCGCCTAATTCGATCATATCCGACAAACGCTCTCGCTTTTTTTTCCCGCCAGGGTGGCACATAGTGCTGGCAATATTGCCACCAACATTCATACATCGGGCAATATTACCAGCAACGGCACATCTCTAGTCGCACATCCACAACTCAATACTCTATCTCGTCAGCTCTTCTGTCACTTGAAGATTGAAGAGCTAAACGAGATGGACTACCCAGTCACCAACACACGACACTGGTGAATAAGGCACGAAAACTTTCGTCGGACCAATCCAACGCAGGCGGTAAAGAAAATTATAATATTAGACATGCCTAGTTTGTGAGAATGTGATGGACAACCGTACTACACCTATAGTGATAGTATGTAGCTGAATATCACAATACTGATTGTTTTCTATAACTGTAGAATATAGGCATAATTTATTACAGCAACTGTATGATTTTATCGTCGCTCGGAACTGAAAACTTCGTAAGAACATCAATTACAAAATATTATAGCAGAACGAAAAAACTTGTTCCTAAAAAAAAAATATGGAAGATACTGGTGGTGTCTTTTTTTTTTGTAAAATGTCTAGAGGTATCCCTCATACCTCCGCTGACAAGAGAATCCTCCGACCAGACTTTAGTTATGTCTAGTATGGGAAATTGTCCGAGAGATGATTTCGGGCTGCTGTCATATGTTCAAATAGCGCGGAGAACTGTAATTACGCGATTAAGGATTTCGTAGTTTAGTTAATATGTGTCGCCATAGATGTCACTACAGTCAATTATACATGACAAAGGAAAATGTGTGTTCAGTACGCCACCGTCACGACTACGTGACAGACTTAAACGCTAATAAAACTTACAAGAAAGTATTGTTTTACTTATTTATTTATGTTGTTGAAGGACGAAGCACACATTTGCTTTTTTATTTATAAATGCGAATTTTTCAATCCAAAACATGTATAAAATATTTATTTGACGAAATATCTTTTACGACATTTTCAATTCCGAGCGACGATATGACCTAATTCTCTATGGTTTCTAGTATCAGCCAGCTTTGTGTTTATTTAAATACAGTCAAGATGAGAAATATCGCACATAATTGTTTCTTTTGCCGATGTTACATAGCAGGAAGCAAATAGCACATATAATAATAGATGGGCAACAGTTGAACTGGTTTTAGTACATTTTAACCCTTACTGCCCCCGTCGGATAATTCCGACGAGTGTTTTAAGGGGCCGGCGACGGATGAATTTCCATACAAACGTAAAACCACGCTCATTTGCAGTTGGAGCATATTTCCAACATATTATGATGATATTCGGTTATAGACAATATTTATCTAGGTTCCTACGTCTTTCTTTTTTTAAAAAAAACAGAAAGAAATTTAAGCGAATTGTGTTTCGCACTTTTTTATAGCATAAATGGCAAAACATGCCATTTGGCTTTTCCTGTATTAAAAATAACAATATTTCTAATATTCTCGACGTAGGAACCTAGATAAATATTGTCTATAACCGAATATCATCGTAATATGTTGGAAATATGCTCCAAGTGTAAATGAGCGTGGTGTTAAGTTTGTATGGAAATTCATCGGTCTCTTAATGTCCTTTTCGCCAAGGTCGTGTTTGCGACTGGGTACTCCATCCCGATAGGTGACAGAAGAGCTCAAGAGATGGAGTTGTTGGTCGTGAACACGCGACTCTGGCGGATAAAACGCGAGTACAGTATGATTCACGAATGATGGCGGGCGTGAAGTTTGCGCAGAAGGCTGCGCAGTAACGTGTTTTAGGAACCAAATGGCGACGTGCGTGTGCGAGAAGAGTGTAGTATACGCGAACGTTCGCAAAGGCTAACTTCACGGCCGCCATCATTCGTGAATTGTACTGTATTTGTCGGAACTATCCGATGTAGGGTTAACAGGTAAATTTCTTACAAATATTATTAGAAACACAGAAAACCAGATAAAGTTTACTTTCTATGTTAACACAACTGCCTTAACAAAAAAGGGCGACACATTTTTCATCAAAAAACACCATTGTGTTGGTCCATTTTCGTGCTTACAACTCACGAAAATCTCGTCAACAGCTGCGCAACTATCTTCAACTGCCATTTAAATACATTAATTTGACTTCAACAATACATTCGTTATTATAGTCCTTGAAATTCACGAGCGCGCGTCATGTGACTCTGATGACATTGTAATAAGGTATAAATTGCAATGATAGACGCGCGTTCGTGAAATGTAATTAAATTTTTAATACAGATTACAGTGCTAAGGCGACCTAACTTATATCACCTATGTCTAATGAGATATTATTGCAAGGAAATTTTATAGATTTCAAATCGACATGACCCGTCTTTTGTTAATTAAAAATGGGACTTATGACTAATTTTAACGATCGAACGAGAATAGCATAGTAATAATAGATTAACTATTAGATTATATTTATTCTTTGTTATAGCTCTTATACTTAGCTACATTTGAGGTATAATTGTTTATTTAGATTACTACATAAGTCCCTTTCAGACGGGTCATGTTCCTACAGTCCATCAAAAGAGCGTCGGTCCACACCACAGTAAATGCAAAATAATTATTATCACAAGACTTCAAGAGTAAGGAACGTCACGTCGGGATCGTCTAGACACGTCATCATCAATACCTACGCCTGTGTAATGAGGATGTTCAGGAATATTTACACCACCAGTTGGCGCCACTGAACCGTCAGGTCTGGAATGGCCTTTGTGGAAGACACACCACAATTTTGCCAATAACACGTGCGAACTATTAATAAACCATCAAACGTTGGAGAGTATTATATTTTTTTTTTATGGCAATTGAGCCGATTGCGACTATTCTGCCAGTGTCACGTGGAGACGGCGGCTCGTAGAGGACCACCGTCGGACTTTTAACTTGGTGGCAGATGTTAATCTATGCTTAAACCAAGAACACACACACTAGGAACAATCTCGATAAAGTTTCACTCAAATAAAGTTCACTAAAATAGCATTGATGAAAAACACGTGTAAAACCTTCCTACAAAAAAATTGGTTGCCTGTAAAGTCGGTATACGGGCGAAAGTTTTACGTGACAACGACTTTGAGTGGTAAAATTATTTTAATGACAGCTAACCATGCCCGAGTGGAAGGGACGCGTGCCTCTCACTCGCTCTCATTGTGAGCGCATAACGTGAGCGGAGCGTAACGCAGTTTCTTGAAGTGTCACCCGGCAAACCAATTTATAAGACGTTGTCACGTCAAAAGTTGAAAACGTACACATGACGTTGACGTGTAACATTTGACGTTGACGTTGAAGTCTAATGTCATTAACATAAACGTTTTGACAGGTGCCTGGACCTGACGCCTCAATGCTGCCACCGCGTTTCAAAGATGCCGTTACTAGCAATCACCGCCGAGGGATCCAATACTCTTATACAAGAAATTAGAAAACAAAATCGAAACAAAAAAAATTAACGAAGGAATTTGGAATAGTATTTAATATTTTCTGAACATCTAATTACGTTTTCCGATAGTATATTTGGAATAAATTATTAAATTTAGATAAAGAGAAGTCAATGCTTACAATATTTCGGTGTTCGCAAAAAAAAACTTACTAATTCGTTGCACATACATGTGAAACATATAGTTATTATATCAATATAGTGCCTTAACCTATGTTTATGACTGTATTCGGTGTTCACTACGAATATTGAGACCCATACACTCATAAATCATTAACCCTAACTTGTACTCGTATCAGAAATCAAGAGAAAGTTATTGTGTAAAAAGGCGAGTTTAAACCGCGATTATTCGTTCCTGCAGAAGAACAGTTAACCTTTTAAACGCCAGGGTCATTCATCCACGACCAAACACTCCATCTCGTCAGCTCTTCTGTCACCTATGGGGATTGAAGAGCTAAACGAGATGGATTACCCAGTCGGTAACACACAACCCTGGTGAATAGGACATAAATCCGACGCAAGCTGTTAAAGGGTTAAACACGAAATGCTGGTTTTTGAAAGGAGTATTTGACGTGTCAAACTCAACTTTAATGACAGGTCCTGAAGGTAGACTTTGCCAAATTTTTAATTCACTCATTATTCAATTTGTATCTACTACTATATTTTAGACTACTAAAATTAAAAGCTGGGCAAGAGTTTCCACAAAGTGGGTACCTGAAGATGAACGACGCCGCCAAGATCGACCTAGGAAAAGGTGGCGAGACGACGTAGATGCCTACCGCGGGGACTGGTTCGAGGTAGCTCAAGAAAAGGATTCCTGGAAGAAGTTGTGGGATGCCTTTGCCCAGCAGTGGGACAGTATAGGCTATTAAAAAAAAATTAAAAGGAGTTAAAGTAGAGAAAAATCTCTGAAATTACAGGACCGATTTAAAAAATTCCTTCAGCAGTAGTATGCTACTTTATCACCGAGTAACATAGGCTGAAGCCGATGGTAAAACCTAGTTCTTCTAAAATTATTTTTCTACACATCGTGTACATTATTTTCAGGACTGCTCTTTTATACTGAATTTAAATTTTATTGTCTTTAATAACCAAATATCGCGTTAAAAACTCACCTTTAAGCGAACACCAAAACATTGCATGTAACATCTACAAATAAATGAAAATCAGCACAAATACTCAATACCAGAGGCCCCTCACATCTAGCGTACACGTTTACGCAGCGTAAACGCGACGTATACGCAGCGAAAACGCGACTAAAACGCAGGATGCAAAGGCACCTAAACCGAGGCTCTTTGGTCCCTATCCTAGTCTCTCGCTGCTCCAATGATGGTAAGAATGTACAAGAAGATGTTGATGATGTCCAGGTAGAGGTTCAAGGCTGCGAAGATGTATTCTTCTGGGGAGATGCTGTACTTGTGCTTACCGCCCATCATCAGCTGTGTGTCGTACACGAGGTACAGAGAGAAGATCAGCGCTCCGATGGATGCGTACACGAGGGTCACGATTTTGTTGCCAGGGATGAATATGCACACGATACCTGCAAGTAAAGAGGAGGATGAGGTTTTTTTTTCGATTAATTTATGATTTTGATAGAATAGAATCAATTTATTAACTACTAGCTTTTGTCCGCGGCTTCGACCGCGTTCTTAAAATATAGCCTATGTCCCTCAGGAATAAAGTAGCTTTCCACCTCTGTTCAACCGATTTTAACTTCTATTTCTTAGCAAAAAGTGGTTACAATACCAACTATTTACTGCAGCCGCCATTTGTCATGCCAACAACGTAATAAAAGTCAATATCGATTGAACGGACAGTAAACATAGTAGTACAACACAGGTCACGGCAGGCAGGGCATAGTGGGCATTAGGAGCCAGCAAACCGCAGGATGCAAGTGCAAAACTACGCCTCAGTCGCCTGGATGGCCCGGCGACTATGTATTTTTGCGGACAAACAGGTAACATAACAAGCTTATAACTTTGTAATTTTTCATGATACAGTTATGAAATTTTGTACATAGATTATTTACATAAAAATATAAAAATACAGAAAGTACTCACCAAAGACGAGCAGCACGACAGTAGCACAGAGCAGGAAGCCGCCCATGACCGTGAAGTCCCACTTGGTCTGGAAGGCGAACAGCGTCAGCGCGAGACACACCGCCGCCGTTATGCCCACAGCCATCATTACCTACAAATATAATATACTATACATTAATAAATATATTTGGATTCGATTTCCGCACAGAACAAACATTTGTATGGCCCATGTTTGTGAACGCACTCAAGATATAGTTATCGGCACGAATATTGAGCGCTGGCTTCAAGTTGCACAGAAATCAAATATTCCGTCTCTTTAGTGGTTGGTTCGCTGCGTCATCGTGTCATAGACGTCACTCGTGATTCGTTGCATGCGCTTGCTGCATGTATCTAACAACGACGACGATTGGCTCGCCAACGTATAGAATGCGTAAAGCGATCCCTATTCTGACGCCGAGCGCTCAAGATCCGTGCCGATAATTATACAAGAGTAGCCATATACAGGATTATTTGAATATGGCTACTCTTATTTTACTGACCAACCCCCGATTTCTGATAAGTATTCGAAGTTGAGTATTTCTCAAACTCTACTTTAGCCTTAAAACCTGTCAAAATTTGACATTTGAGTAAGGTTTGAGACGTTCTTAACTCAAAATACTCAATTCAGAAACCCGCCGTTAAACCATAGTATTCCTTCAGGTGGCCATTATTGCGAGGCCTTCGATCAAACCGCAACCTTGGCAAGCGTCCGTCCTAACTGGCTCCATTAGGTCTCTCTGAGGCGCGCGTGGAACACGACGTGGGCTTAGCCCTAACCGGACGGCGAGATACCCATGGCCCACCGTCCACAAACTCCACAAGAACCAAGGAACTCGTCCTGCACTCCCCAACGCCGGGGACGTCTCCAGCAGGAGGAATCTTATCCACCCAGGATCTTCTCTAAGCAATAGTTTCAAAGGTGAAGGTTCTTACCGCATCGACTTCGTAGACGCTAGACGTGACCCCGAGCAGGAAGCTCTCGGCCACGGTGAAGATGCCGAGGAATATGAAGTTCATGGGAGCTTGCCGCCGCACACTATGGCAGCACGCCATCGTTATCAGACACACGAACACCACCGCGAAGGCCACCCAGCTGTGGAGAAGGAATAATTAATTGAATGGACTGTATAATGCAATAACATCTATCTTTATATATAACTAGCTTTTGCCCGCGGCTTCGCCCGCATACATAAAATATAGCCTATGTCACTCAGGAATAAAACAGCTTTCTATCGGTGAAAAAATGTTAGCAATCGGACCGTTACTTCCAGAGATTATCCCCTACATACAAACTTACAAATTTTACATCATTATAATTTTATGTATAGACTTTAGAGTCTGTTCAAAATAACATTAGACATTTATGAAGACCTTTTTTAAAGTTAAAATCGAACATTACAGTCCGTTCGACCGATTTTGACTTTTATTACGTCGGTGGCATGACAAATGGCGACTGCAGTAAATAGTTTCGGGTTTTCTTTTCAGAAATTCTGGAAGATATTGCTTTCAGCGATAAGACCGCCATAATTGTACCCACAAACTGAAGTTTTTGTATAAGCTGTATTACTTTTTGGTGTACAATAAAGTCTATTCTATTCTATTCTATTCTAAATTCTCCGCGGTCCTAGGTTAGAGGCGTCGGCCCTGCTGGGCCCCTACGGTTTGCTGACATCTCTTTGAGGATCCACGCGATCACTACGCGTCATTGACGACTGGACTTGATCTGGTCAATTATCGGACGACCAGACGGCGAGCTATCCATTGCTCGACATCCGTAAGCCCGCGTCTACCGTGGCTGGTAGTCGGGGTCAGAATCACGGTGGTTGGGGCGTCAGGCTATTCGTTTCCTCACGCGTGCGGCCTCCTCCTTCGCTAGTATGCCATTCCTCCTCGCTTCGGAATATAGACCGAACCAGGGATCGGCATGAGAGGTCGCTGTCACAAATTGCCTCCACGAGGACAGCAGGTGCAGGAACTTTCCGAACTTGCCATGTCTGGTGAGGACCTGCGTCATGCGGAAAGTGAGCACGCCGTACTGCCGCTGCGGACGAGTTGCGCATTCGCCAGTTCTGGACAGCACCACCTGCACCTTTAGGGTGTGCCAAAAGATTGTGTGTAATCTCCACACCAGCGCCAGATTCATTTTGCCCTATATGTATGTCTAAATATAATTCAATTTTGATTATAATTGAACACATTTCATCATAACTTAATACATTAATTGACTACTAACATGTTTGTAGGATGAATAACAGATGGACCAAACGTTTAACAGAGTGGGTACCAAGAGACAGAAAACGGAGAAAAGGAAGACCAGGAAAAAGATGGACAGACGTTTTCAGTCACAAGTGCCGAAATCACTGGATGCAAGTCGCCAGAGAGAGAAACATCTGGAAAGGTTTAGGAGAGGCCTACGCCGCAGAGGCGACTACTAGAAGCATAGGATAAACGTATAGACAGTATGTATTTACTTTGACTGGCCTGTTGGTCTAGTGGTTAGTGACCCTGACTGCTATGCCGGAGGTCGTGGGTTCGATTCCCACCCAGGACAAATGTTTGTGTGATGAGCATGATCATTTGTTCTGTGTCTGGGTGTAATTTATCTATAATATGTATGTATTTAGAATTATATATGTAAGTTTATCAGTTGATTAGTACCCATAACACAAGCTCTGCTTAGCTTGGGACTAGACGGCGTTGTGTGATTGTTGTGTGGAATATTATTATTATTTATTTAAGTGTTCTAAAGTTTAGGTTTTATAAACGTAATGTAATGTACTCGTAGTAAGTAAATAAAGGCTATTTTTATTTTTATTTATTAATACATTTACGTTATCAATTTCCGCAAGATAAATCATTGTCATTAAAACGAGGATATTGGCAGGAATTTGGGGGACAACGAGTCACCTTGTTTGACACCTAAGTGCCCTACTGATATCTATACATATAAATAAAATTGGAGTGTCTGTTTGTAATATTGAAATAACTGATTTTTACTACATGCATATGAATATATATACGGTACATACATACATCAAAATATATATATTTTTTTAATTTTTGTCTGTACGTTTGTCCGGGCTAATCTCTGAAATGGCTGGACCGATTTTTATGGGACTTTTTTTTTCTTTGGCAGGTAGCTGATGTAATAAGGAGTAACATAGGCTATTTTATTTTAGAAAAAATAAATTCAAAATCGTGTAGTCCACGCGAACGAAGTCGCGGGCACAGCTAGTTACATATATAAAAGGAGAAAGTGATTCCTCGTGGTATGTCAGCAACCTTGGATATCCTCCTGCGGATATCTTCATTTGACAAGCTAGTTCGTGAATAAAATGTTAAACTTACAAGAGCCAGGTGTTCCGATGGGCCCACTGCCGGGTGGGCGCGTGGAACAGGAACAGAGCAATGAACGACATCGTCACCAGCAGCTGACACATCAAGATGGCGTACACCTGGAATTAGGACACAGCTGGTTAGTAAAAAAACATATATCGACTTTATGTTCTTACAGTTAAGTTGATTTTAGAATGACTATACCATTTTTAATTAGGGAGCATTTCCTACGTTGATAGGAAATGACTCATAAATATACATATATGTATTTATTGTATATAATAAAGTGCATCTGTGTACGTATTTGTGTAATTTATTTTTAGTTTTAAGTCTGATATAATTTATGTTACTATGCATATGAGTTATCCTTACGTATGTATTTTTAATTTTTAAAAAGTTTTTTAAATTTTCCCAGTCATCCAGTGACTTCTCCCGCTCTTGGGAAGAGCGCGAGGACATTTCAGACTTTTACTGACTAAAACCCACTTCTATGTTCCTTCTTTCCTTTGTTCCAGGCTTCCAGGGTCCCGGGGTTCTGTTTCGCACAATCCATGGCTCCAGTAGGCATCGACCCTGCTGGGCTCCTACGGTTAGCTGATATCTTCTTCGCGCTTTCGACGACTCGGGCTCGATCCGGATTGTTACCGGACGGCGAGCTGCCTGTTGCTGTCCGTCCGAAATATTGGGGTCCTGGCACCACCTTTACATACGCCACAGCATCCAGGTTAAAGAAATAGGATGGGTGTTAAATACCTTGCGAATGAAGGCCCTCCTGATGGACTGTTCGCTGAAGTCGAACCCTTTGACCTCGCCATCCTCGCCAACACCGTCCTGCGGGGGCGCGTACCCTTGCGGCTGAAACATGACAACATAACAACGTTAGCATTTCAATAAAAACTTTTTTTTTGTTCCGTCATCCTTAGCTAAATTGTGCCGCGCTATCAATAATACGACCGCCATTGTATCCATAGAATTGACCATTTTCCTGTGTCCAAAAATAACCATGTAGTGCGAAATGTTTCCACCAGACCTCCTTCGGTCTTCGAAATACTTACTATTAAATACTCCGGCATTTTACCACAAATTTTGATGCAGTTTTCAGATAAATATTTATTTGTAATGTTATTTGTTGTCTGGGCCTTTACGGGACTTTAAATAAAAGGTGAATTTAATTATAAATTCTATATTATAGCCGATTATATACAAGAAGTGGTTAAGACCGCGTCTGGGAACCGAGTGGCGGCGCATGAGTCGGTAGGTTCCCCGCTGTCCCCGCGTCCCGCGCCGGCCATCCTGTCACGTAGTGGTGCGCGGAAATTACAAAGTATTGTGCAAAAATAAATACAGGCAAATACACAATAATTGTTTGACAATTTTTCATCAGAAACGTTTATTTCAAATAGGCCATTTACAGGCACTTTTGAATTGTCAAAATGTCGGTCAGTCAAAAAAAGTGAAGCTAAAATTGGATCTACATGGGGAAGAACGTGCAAGACACTCCATGGATACTGTTTGAAATCATATTAAAATGTCGGTCAGTCAAAAAAAGTGAAGCTAAAATTGGATCTACATGGGGAAGAACGTGCAAGACACTCCATGGATACTGTTTGAAATCATATTAGGAGTTTATCATGTTACCTGACAAAGTTGGATCGATTAGACTAACACAATGTGTGCGCTAATCGATAAACTTTACTGTACAAAACTGTGAAAAAGTGCCGTGTTCTATAAAAGTTTGTGCAGTTGAAAATCGAACAACTTTTCATTAAAAATTAGCCAGCGTAATGAGCATACAAGACCACAGAAAAGATGAAAGGACTTGTCACTATGCTCATAATTTACACAACCAATAGCAAACCAGCGATCTAAGTGTGCGTGGTCTGTTAGTTGCGTAATGCGCATTCTTATTGGTTTATTGCCTGTAGTGGAGTTAAAGGGTGGGAGAAAAGCGGCGACACTCGTAGTAGTACAAATCGGAAAATATTTAGTTTCTAACCTCTTTCATCATTTCTGTGATAAAGACAGACGGAAAGACCGACAGAATGAGGTTTTACCAATCAATCAAACGATTAAATCGTATTTTTAAATTCTAGAACATCGATACGCAATGTCCATTTTTCAAAACGCCTAGATTTGAAGTGTTGCCAATAATTTAGGCCAACAACTTATAAAGCTATCAACCTTGAAACAATCCACCGTATCGTTTTAAACTTTAGTGATAAGTATCCTATTACATGTTGGTCGTTAGTTCACAAGGACACACATGGAGCCATACATGGAGTAGCCAGATTACATAATTTTATTACGTTACATTTTAATATGCTGAATGTGAACTCATTTTAGTTATTTTATTTTCCTTCACACCGCCAGAGACAGAAACAGATGGAAGAACATCATAAAGGTTAAAGTGGGAGGTCACGACCCTCAGCATTGAGGAATACGACGCAAGGAGGAGGAACTCATTTTAAAATTTAGTTAAATTTAAAATATATATATATAGATACGTATAAATGATGAATGAAAGAGATTTTTATTAATAAGGCGTCAAAAAGGAATTCAGAACATCATGACAATTATAAATAAAACTGCAGATCATCATTTACAAAACAAAAATAGTAAAAATTGTCCTTGAAAATAATAATTATGTCATTAATTTTATTTATGTTATGACGATATGATAACTTTATATATATATATATATATTTTAAGTTTTTAGTAACCCAATTATATGAATTAATTAAATTATAATACCTAGTAACATTAGTAGGTATTATAATTATGTGTATAATAAAATATGGTTGGTATTTTATATCGGTTTTGAAACAATACAAATTCCCGGCTTGGAATTCCTAGTTTGGTTATCACAAATGACTCATAGTAATACTAATTCAATTAATAGTTTATTTGTGGTAGTAATGATTTCCTCCGACGAATTTGGACTTAGTTTTCCTGTACCTAAGGCCTAAAATTGTATAAAAGGTGTAAGGGACAGCCGTCCACAAACTTTAAGGGCTTGCTCAGTAGACGAAACTGAACAACCCACCATATTTTTTTTTTTTAGGAAACGAAAACAGAATTCAGCCTCTCCACACAAACTTTCCAATCAAGTTAATAATTTTGTATGATTAAGCCGATTTTTTTTTTCGTTTCCTGAAAAAAATATTTTAATTTTTTATTTAAGTTACACATTGTATAAAAAAAATTGTCGTCTTTTTACCAAAATGTCCGGGTAAACAAACAGAACTGTCCGACTTTTCGGTTTCAAGACCTTGCAACCCTATTTGGGATAGGTCATAGTATTAGAGACGAGGTTGAGAAGGCGCCTCAAAGTCTGGAGCGAAGGATCGATTTCTTTACGCAACAGGAATCCAAGGCTTTGCCCTCCTTTGAGGTAATGTAAGTCTTACTTTAGGGGAAAATAATCTATATACAGGGTTATTTCTAAAACACTAACAACCTTGCAGGACTATATTACTGACATCATAAACAACAACTTTTGTTCTGTGACTTTTTACAAAACATAATACATTTACCAAAAATAAACCTTCAAGAGTTTTTTGTTCTATCTAACACATTTCAACTCTGTATTTTGTTAAACCTACATACGTCTGTATGACGCGACGCAAACGCATCAAGCACCCGCGCCACCCCGTCCCCACTCCGTTCCGCTATTGTACTATCGCTTGTTTCGCATAGACTTCGAAATATTTAGAAACGTTCAATATAAGTATTTTTATTTTTATATGAAAATTTGATGAACTAAAATATGATACATGTTTAAAAGTTATAGAACAAAAGTTGATGCCTATGATGTTAGTGACAAAGTCCTAGTGTGTGTTAGTGTTATCTTAGAAACTATAACACCTACAAACTTAATATTTGGCAGGAAGGTTACTTATAGGTTGTCCGCTAAGAACGGATTTTCTGAAATTCATCCCTTAAGACTGATGATGAAGATGAAACGGGGGTCCAGAGTTTATATGGAGAAACCGACTTTCACGCGGGCGAAGTCGCTGGCAGTAGCTAGTATTCAATAAGAACCGGAAGACGCAGAGTCGGAATGCCTCTTACAAAATGGGAGTGCCAATAACCTGATGAGGATCACCAGAATCCACGAGATGCGAGTCACAGAACCGTACGGTGTATTCATTTTTTTTCCTATAAGATTTACGTAATAAATATTAAACAGGGGGCGGGGGGGGGTTCGGTCTGTTCTATTTTTTTTATTTAGAGGGCCGAAGCGGTTAAAAACTAGGAACAATTATCTTACGTAATAAATGAATGGCCTCTTATTTTATTGTTATCCTCTGTTTTTAAGACCCATAAACACGAATCGACTTCAAAAATAACTTAAAACCACATGGTAAGTCAAAAATAGTAATTTTTTATACAAGTGGTGAAAGTTTGTCATTGCGACCGAGGCGACATTCACCCGAGCACAGCGAGGGTGTCATGGAGCCGAGTGTTGCAGAGACTTTACACGTATATTAAACGACGTTTTTCAATATACTGCATCATTTCAGCCGATACACATCCACTGTTGGACATAGGCCTCTCCCAAGCGTCGCCACATCGAACGTTCCTGTTCGTCCCGCATCCATCTGTTTCCTGCTACCTTCACTAGGTCGTCGGTCCACCTTGTAGGAGGCCTTCCAACACTGCGATCATGCTTCAATATACTTATGAGACATAAATAAACGGGTGTTGGCTCGTGACACGTGGGGTCAACGCGCCGCCAGCCTGATACGATAAATGTAATAAAATTCTGGCAGGGGCGAGCACACGCACTTTTCCGCTCTTGTGCGAAAAAAACAGTCATTGTGGAATAGCAGCGGGTTTTAAAAATTATTTAAAATTTTACCTGGGACATGGTAAGCAGCGTTTCAGGACACTTTGTATACTAAGTTGTGTTTATCACGCCTTATCTTAAGTACAGTGATAAGCTGATATGGAGGCGTCAAGTTTAGCAACGCCAACGATGGACGAAGCGATACTGATAAAATTGTTATTACTAATAGTAGAAAAAATGTACGGTGAACTGATTTTATTCCTTTATGAATCAAGCCTTTTGAATGATTGCTTTCATAATTAATTTTAGTATGGACGAGTTTTGGTAATGCATTTTTAATAATAGCAAGTGCATTATAGTTTAGACTAGAGCAATCCACCACGGTTTCGTTAAATATAAATCTTTATTTATTTACATAGATATTTAAAAGAAAAGAACAAATACAGATAGAAGAGTACAAAGATGCTGCTTATTTCAACGAAATTTCTTCCAGCAGACCTGCGACAGGAGAGCCATAATCAAGGAGAAGAGGTTTGGAATCTTTGATAAGAATCTCAGCTTTACTCTACTGTAAAGTCGAGTTGACACTATTGTGTTATGTCGTGGCGTCTTTTGACGTACTTGATTGGCTAAAAAACTCATTATGACATGACGTAATCTTGAACAGAGTCGTTTGATTGGTGCATCCCGCGTCACAACACAACACGACACAGTAATGTGTCTGTATCTTAATATGCATGTATTACGTATATGTATACTCTGTTCAAACTAACAGTAGAAATTTATAAAAACCTTTTATCGTCGTTGTGTCCGTTCAACCGATTTTGACTTTTATTACGTTAGGTTGGTAGCATGACAAGTTGCAGTAAATAGTTGGTATTGTAACCACTTTTCTGCTTTTAATGCCATCCTTATACCTACGAAATAGAAGTTAAAATCGGTTGAACAAACAGTAAAAAAGGTTTCTTTAAATTTCTATTCTTAAGGCCCAAGCACCCGAAAAGTGCCATAAAACAGTGACTTTCTGAAGGCTACTCCTCGGTAACGGCCAGGTTAAGTTTTGAAAAAAAAATATATGTTTATTATAGATTCATGAACAACATTATCAACATTTGATTTTTTCGTGCTATTAATATTACAGTCCGAAAAAAAAATTTAGCAATTTTGAAACTTTTCCCAACTCCTTCGAAACGGCTTGGATCTTTAGAAACATTTTTACACATAAAAATTGGTGGTTAAATATTCTTCAAAGTGAACATTGCATATGTAAATCAATCAATATTTCGCAAAGAAAATGGATTTAAAGGTCAGTCGCGCGCTTTCCGGGCGCTGTTGGCCGCAAATAAATGCACAGATTTGCGTACTGCCGCCGCCTAGGTGGGTGCGAGAGGTGCGTCCACATAATTTTGGCCAGATGGTTCAAGGGACTATAAGCCTTAACGCGAATAGGGTATAGTCTCACATGAACATTAGAACTTGTGTCAATGTCACACATTCAACATTAACCTAATGATGATGATCAATAAATACAACCACTTACAAGTGGGTGGAAAATAAGCTGTTTAACTGTATAATGTGAATACCTACGTACTTAAGGACTGTCTGAAATAAATGAATTAATACTCGACTGGCCTGCTGATCTAGTTGTTAGTGGCCCTGACTACAATGCCGGAGGTCGTGGGATCGATTCTCAACAAGGGTGTTTCTGTGATGAGGACGATTATTTGTTCTGTACAGGTACCGGCACGAATCTTGAGCGCTCGGCGTCAGAGTGGGGATCGCTTTGCACATTCCATACATAGGCGAGCCAATCGTCGTCGTTGTTAGATATCTACATGCAGCAAGAGCAGGGAACGAACTACGAGTGACGTCTATGATGGCGCGGCGAGCCAATCACTGACACTCCCTACCCGCGCGTCTCACTTTGTACCACTAAAGAGACCGTATATTTGACGCAAAAAACATAAACGTAAGACTTGGAAATATGATTAAAATACCTGCCTTCCCCTAGGGGTAAATAAAAAAATTATGTTATTAATTTATATGCAAATTTTTACCGCCATGTCCCAAAAAAAAGTTATCAACTAGTTTTACTGTTATTTTCTTCACAAGTGTTTATTCGTTAAATAAAAATATCGTATGATATACGTGAGTAATTAATGATTACCGTTCTCGGCTCTCTTGACACCCTCGCCACAGCGTCCAAATACCGCCTCGACTGTAATCACTAACATTACACACTTACATCATAATGTACTATTATAATCTAATATCTAAATGTTATCAATCGCATCAGTATCTAATGACGCTTTTTACTGATAATATGTTAGCTTATCTCTTATCCGGATTCATGATAAAGCTAATATTTTACATAGTAAAACTTCTCAAATAGCTAGTTGCTTGACTGGTTTTGTTTAGAGGCAATTTAGAACCCTGCTTCGGATAGGTTAATCCATTTTTTGAGTATTAATAAAATGTTATGTTATAGCGTAGGAATTTATGTCGTACTCTATTTCGATATGTTCGGATGTCCATTGGTGAATTATTAAAATCTCCGCCTTGACGTCAGTCTGAGTAGGCTCTAAATAGTGTTGCCAGGCGTCCCGATTGGTGCAGGATGTCCCGATTTTTAGGGGTCTGAGGACGCGTCCCGATTTAAACCAGATCGGGACGTTAAATGTCCCGATAAATCAAAAACCCTAAAACTCAAAGAGCGACTGAAGGAGTTTGTGTTTCACTTAGTAAAAGTTTGACACGCCCTCTCCCCAGAGCGGAATTTACGGATTTACCACCAAAAAAATCTTTATTAAATAAAATATTTGTCCCGATCTAAAACCCTAAATCCCGATTTTTACCCAAACGGACTTGGCAACACTAGCTATAAGGCCTTTAAGCTTAGGTAAGAGTATTTAGGCCTGGGTGATACTTCCGTTTGGCGACATTGCCATTGCTATATGAGGATCCACATCTAGGGCTAGATTGTTTGAAAGAGTCACCATAGTCTTTGAACGCAAAGGTTAACTGAAGGAACACGGGTAAGTTTTACACTCCTTTTCGCTCCACTCAAAGCGGGAATGTTTGAAGATGTCCATTTCTAAAAAGAGAGTCCACATCTAAATGTATCTGGTGAAACCAAGTCAGCATCTAAATCATATTTTAAAACTGATTTTTTAGTTACCAATATTACTTTTCGGTGGAAAATCATCAAAGAATTCCGCCCGCTCTAGGTGCACAAATAAATTCTTTTTCTTTCTTTCTTTCAGGTAGAACAAGAGTTTGTCTCGAGGACAATGCGACATAAAACCTACAGAGACAGAAGTGTCAGACTTTTACTGACTAAAACCCACACAGACTCAAGTGTCCGACTTATAACCCGTTTTAACTAAAACCCACTTACTATGTTCTCTCAATCACCCTTTTGCGTTACAAGGCTTACGGCAACTAACTGCATCCATGCATAACCTTCTGTTACTCACGCTAAGACAAAAAAAAGTCTATTTTCTACATAAATCAATAGAACAGTACGTCATGAAATATACGTAGTATGAGTGTGCAACTATAAACCAGTCCGTTTCATTATTAGTCTACAGGAAAATCGATATGAAATTACTCACTAATCTAAAGCCGAACATTCCTTCTTGCATTCAAAGAATCATACATCACTTCGTAATGAATTCATTTGTACATTTTTGTACTGTCAAATAAACTAATATTGTAAAATAGTATCTAGTAAAATTGTTTGTTTATACATTTGTATATAAAGGTAAAACCGGATGGCTTGAAAACAGCGATAAAATTCGTTAATAAGTAATATAATTTAATATAATAAATATATACCTGAGAGTTTCCTCTACCATCGATTTTAAAAGGTTTTTAAGTTACATAGAGGATTAAAAAAATATATAAAATTACCTTTAGCGATTCTGGATTAAGTTACTTTTTGATACAAATCTACACTAGTATAATAAAGAGGTAAAGTTTGTTCTTTTTAGGGTTCCGTAGTCAACTAGGAACCCTTATAGTTTCGCCATGTCTGTCTGTCTGTCCGTCCTCGCTTAATCTCTGTGACCGTTAGCACTAGAAAGCTGAAATTTGGTACCAATATGTATATCAATCACGCCGACAAAGTGGTAAAATAAAAATTGGAAAAAAATGTTTTATTAGGGTAGCCCCCCTATATGTAAAGTGGGAGGTGATTTTTTTTTGAATTTCAACCCTAACGTGTGCTATATCGTTGGATAGGTATTTAAAAATGAATAGGGGTTTACTAAAATCATTTTTTGATAATGTCAATAATTTCGGAAATAATCGCTCCAAAAGTAAAAAACAATGTGTGTCCCCCCCCTCTAACTTTTGAACCATAAGTTTAGAAAATATGAAAAAAAATCTGAAAAGTAGAACTTTATAAGGACTTTCTAGGAAAATTATTTTAAACTTGATGGAAAGAACAGTTTTTGCACAAAAAAGACAAAAGGGTTCTACAAAATAATTTCTGGACTAAGTTTATATAAGTGTATATGCAAGCATTTTTTTAACCTCATATGTGGGTACACTTATTGTGATGGACGGGAAACTACGGAACCCTACACTGAGCGTGGCCCAACATGCTCTTGGCCAGTTTCTTTTTGTTTGTAATAGGTAATCTCGTAAGTATTGGTCCGATTGCTAAAATTTTTTCATGGAAAGCGGCTTTATTCCTGAGTGACATAGGCTTATATTTTACGCACGCGGGCGAAGTCGTCGGCAAAAGCAAATATTTAAAAAAAAAAATCAACTACTAAATTATTCATAATAAAACTGAAGGATTTTTGTGAGATACGCCAAAGGAGCGAAGCTGCGGGAAAATGTTGTACTTTTATATGTTAGCTTGTCATCATCTAGTCTTGGCCTACTAGATCGATTAGTTTGTTTGTCAGTACTGTTTTAACATTAATAGGATTACAATTGTGACGTCGGTATCGACTATGGAGGTAGTCGCTCAATACGGTGAGTAATATTGTAATTAAGTACATATGATGACGTTGTTTTTTTAATTTTATCATATAATTTGACGTGTGCTGTTCAAGAAGTTTTGAGCATAATAGGAGTATGTATATATTATCTATTTTCTATAATATAAATAAAAATGAATGGCTAAATGTGGAGTTTTTGGCGAGATTTCTTCGAGGGAAGTTCAGTCGCTATTTTAATTTATTAGCAAATTGAGTCTTAGTGGATATTGTGATGGAAAATTAGTGTTGTTTTATATCTCAGTATTCGCAACTGGACGATATAATTTGTAGAATTATTGAAACAGGACAATTTTATTGTAATTTTGACCATCTCGCGCCGAGAAGATTCTACAAAAATATTATAATGTGTACATCCGTAATCTAATGGTAAACAAATTAACTATTCATACAAAGACATGGCTCAAAGGACTTACTATCGAATCCAAAAAGATTAACAAAAAAATTGGCAAATGTGTTTAGATAACGACTGGAGCAATTTGAATGAACTGATTTGGATGAACTGTCTGGACTCGGGACCTTCCTGAACCTGCTTAAGAAAAGAAAATTGGTAAAATAAATGTACGAAACAATACGAAGAACGAAGTTAGTCAGGTCAGCTTAATAAGAGTAAACTGTTCTTATATGAGACGAAGACCATAAAAACAATGGATGAAGTATATCAAACAAGATAGGTCTAGAAAAGGTGGAATTACCTACAGTAGCGTAGGCTAGGCGTGGGCGAAATGAGCCTTCGCCCACAAAAGGGGCCTCGCACAAGCAAGGCCTTTAAAAACAAGGTATTTTATTTATGGTAAGCGACGGTGTGTTCAAAAATTGGGTTGCGACAGTCGCTGCCTCGTTTTAGAATTTATGAAAAAAAGGTCTCGCTGTTGTGTCTTCGCCCACGTTTATAGTAGTCCACGTTACGCCTCTGCCCATAGTCCAGGGAAAGGGGAACTACTAGACTGGATGGTGATAAAAATATTGTTATGAAAACATATAATCTAACGTTGCATAGCAAATCGTGTCCTACAAAAATAACTCTAGGCCAAACCAGAATAGTGCTTCATACATTTCGTTTTTTATAACCTTGAACTCGGAAATAATACATTTGCTTGTGTTGCGTAAGAGTCGAATACAATGCCGATATTAAAAAATACATACAACGGATGTTTTATAAATTCTTATTGTTTTGGATAAAGGAGCGGATTATAATACAATACCAAATGAATCTTTTGGTGATTGTTATTGAGCACTGTTAATTAACATTTGTAAATATGGACAGCCCGGAAAACCTCCATTGAAAAGGAAGGATCTTCTGACCAGACGAGTGTTATGTCAGGTCTGGGTAACTGCCCAATATATGATTTCAGGCTACTGAGCATGTTTAAATCATATTTGCAACTCTAATTTCGCGATGCAGGACTTCAAATTTTAGTTCCCATGTGTTTCAGATGTCGCAACAAATATAGTTATCGCACGGATCTTGAGCGCTCGGCGTCGGAGTGGGGATCGCTTTGCGCATTCCATACATTGGCGAGACAATCGTCGTCGTTGTTAGATACATGCAGCAAGCGCAGGAAACGAATCACTAGTGACGTCTATGACACGATGGCGCGGTGAGCCAATCACTGACATTCCCCGCACCCGCGTCTCACGTCGCACCACTAAAGAGACCGAATATTTGACTTCTGCGCAACTTGAAGCCGCGCTGGCTTCGAGATCCGTGCCGATAACTATACTTAGATTTTTTTTTACCTGACCCATCCCTAGCATGCATGTATGTGACGTGGCCCGATCTTGAAAATTGATCAGTTCATGATATGACTAAGTAAAACTGGCCAGATCGTTTTAAACGTTAGAGTTTGATGATATGGCATGTAGCGCTTCTTCATCATCATCATCATTTCAGCCGAAAGACGCTTGTTACGCTGTTTCCACCATAAAACTCTGGAATTTACTTCCCCTAGACATCAAAAAAGCCGAAAGTCAATTTTCCTTCAAACGTAAAATTCGGAACTACTACTTGAAGTCCTCTCAACCTTAGTTTGTTCTTCGTCAGAATTGTTATTAAGTTCTCTTTAAGATTTGATATTTTTTATAATATTTATTAGTTTATTATTTTAGCATATTTATGTATTTTATTATACATAAACAACTTTTTTTTCTGTTTGCATTATATGATATTTGTTTATTGTGCAAACCTACCACAGTGATCTCTTTTTTAACACAAAGGTTGACTGGTAGAGAATGCCTTGTTGCATTAAGTCCGCCTATGTACCACTACTGTACATGAAGTTTAAATAAATAAATAAAGACGTCCACTGTCTTGAGAGGCCTATGTAGCGCTTATACATATTTAATGTGTTTATTCAATAGACTAAGCTAACATAAAATAAAAACTTGTAACACATAGGATGTAATAAAATAAACATTCAATCAGCTTACCTCGCCATATCCCTGTCCTGCACCGTACGCTGGGAATCCTTGCGGGGGTGGTGGGTACCCTGCCTGTGGGTATCCTCCCGGGGGCGGGGGGTAAGCACCTTGAGGATAACCCCCCGGTGGCGGGTAGCCTCCCTGTGGGTATCCTCCCGGTGGCGGGTAGCCACCTTGCTGCGGATAGCCTCCTTGATTTTGATCTGTGGGTGTTATAAATTTAAAATCAGTACATAGGTTTTAGAATTAAAGAAACACAGTCATGACTGCCATTTATTTTTTTCTTTTTGGTGGTATGCTGAACAGTGAGTAAAGTCCGGCAAACCTCCGTTGAAAGGAACAATCCTCCAACCAGACATGTGTTGTCTGGTGGGCAACTGCAATATAGATGATTTCGGGCTGTTCATTAAATACAAATCGAGCGGAACCGGGGAACGGGGGTCGTCATTGTATGATTTTTCACATCGAAAAAAAAAAGCGGAAAACTGGCGCGATGCAGGATTAGTTCTTATGTGACGACATAGTTGTCGCTACATCTTACATCATCTTTTATTGATACAGAAATCCGGAACATTATTTTATGTTAATTGAATCGTTTAATTTATTATGTTTTTCATAGTTCGTGTTCAAAGAATATTCAAGATCAATGTCATATTGTTGTGACCATAAATTATTGTGTCGATAGCATGCTTCGAACATAATATTGTAATTAATTTTAATTCAATGTCAAAGTCGCGTCAGAAACTCAAATATTCTCGTAAAAAAAAAATGGCCTATCCACAGAAGGTAGAGTAGTATAGTAGGATAAAATAAATATGTTTATTTTATTACAAACATAGTATAAAACAAAGTTTCTCAATTTGTCTGTCTGTCTACCTTCTGAAACCACTTAACGAATTTTGATGCGATTATCACTAATAGGAAGAGCAATAAGCGAAATGGGTAAGTGTCTATAACTAGCGATACATCCCGGCTTCGCATGACTGTTAGAAGTCTTTGAAATTCTCGGGGTTTTCTCTGCTGTAATATGCATTTATTATACAGCTAAACCCCTATTAAGCGCATATTACTAAAAGAGTTCTGAGTATACATGTAGATGGATGGAGAGGGAGAGGAAGGCCGAAAAAAAGATGGATGGATTGTGTGAGAAGTGATATGAAAGAAAAGGGAGTGAGTGATAGTTTAACGGGTGACAGGACAGAATGGAAGAAGAAAACGTGTTGCGCCAACCCCAAGTAATCCAAACTAATATTATAAATGTGAAAGTAACTCTGTCTGTCTGTCTGTCTGTCTTTGCTTCACGCCTAAACTACTGAACCGATTTGTGTGAAATTTGGTACAGACATAGTTTGAAACTTGAGAAAGGACATAGGATAGTTTTTATTGCAAAAAATAAAATAAAATAAAAAATAAAATTTATTCCGGACATACAGCGCCATCTATTGGTCAAGAGTCGGCATCAATTCAGTACTGAAATTTCCGGAAGTCACTATTCCACGCGAACGAAGTCGCGGGCAAAAGCTAGTATGGGATAAGGGCAGAATACAGCTAAACCCCTCCTATGAATAACTCTCTCTCTATAGCTGGAAACAGCATGAAAAACTGTTCAGTACTTTTTGAGTTTTTCGCGAACAGACAGAAAACATACTCAGTAGGAGGGGGGGAGGCTTGTTTTAAAAATATGGAAGGCTAAGAAAGTATAACGTTTTGCATAAGTCAAGGAGGCTCTACAAAGTCAATGAACAAAATGCTTTTATTTTTGATCAGATTCGCTAGAAGTGCTAATGACCAACACCGTCTATTACCGTGTTGATTTCATTATGATGTCATATTATGTCACTGTGTTATGTAACGAGGTATTTTTGGCTATCTTGATGTTTTAAGAATTCGTTATTTTTATGGAAGTCAACGACAGAAGCACTTATTATAAGATGAGAAATCATTCAAAGACTTCTCTCGCTCTATGGCGGAGCGGGAGCCTGTGTTAGACTGTTACTGATAAAAACTATCTATGTTCCTTCTTTGCCTAGTGATTTTGGTCCAGCCATGGCCCCAGTTGGCTTTGGTCCAGCTAGGCCCCTACGGTTTTGCTAAAATCTGAGACGTACGCGCCGTCGAAGACTCGGGCTTGGTCCGGACGGAGAGCTACTCATCGCTCATCGTCCGCACGCCTACGCACGTCTACTTTAAGTCGACCCATAGCCCCAAAGGACAAATGCACGAGATGACCATTGTACCATGTGAGATGTATCATCGCGGCCATTTCTGCCTGGTCTCTAAAAAAAAATTTCGCTTGAATCCTGCGGTGCGGCGCCAAACCTAACCCATTGAAGTTTTCTTTTCGAGAGCAAGCAAAATTGAACTTAGCGGTGGTCAGGCAAGTGTCTGTGATAAGCCATCAAAGTTAGTATTTGGCGTTCTCTACCATATCTTTTCGACTTTAAAACGAGTCCGATATCTATCAGTTAAATAATAAAAGGCAGTTATGACTGTGTGTTAAATAACATTAATTCAGGACTTACAAATATTTAATGCATGATTGAAAGCAATGATTGTGCAGTGTAGTATGTCGATAATTTTGTGAAAAGCAGGACAAATGACATAGAAGTAATTATGAACACTTCGAAGTCCTTGACAAGTAAACAGTAAGCCATGTCACGTTCTATTAAAATACTTAACGCACCCTTAATCCAATCACTATACAAAAGAAGAACAGGCAAAAAAAAAACCCAGACCCGACAGAAAAGTAACATACCTCAGTTTTTTTGTTATTATTTATATAATCATATTATATAGTTTTTATATTCGAAATCAATGGCTAACACCAAAATATTGCCTTATGTTTTTGTTCAGGGTTTACACTAAAAAAGTACAAAATGCCTACGTATCTACACAATTCGTAAATATATGTAACTTTTTTAGTGTAAACCCTGAACAAAAACATAAGGCAATATTTTGGTGTTAGCCATTGATTTCGAATATAAAAACTATATAATATGATTATATAAATAATAACAAAAAAACTGAGATATGTCACTTTTCTGTCGGGTCTGGGTTTTTTTTATATGGGACGTGACCGTTCTTCTTTTCCAGATTTTTTTTTGTAACGTCATCTAGTTCGCCTGTATATTTTTTGGGTGTGAAATCATCACATGATTTCTTTCGCTCTAGGGCGGAGCGGTAAGGCGTATCAGACTTTTTGGTTTAGTGACAGTATTGGAATAAAGGTGCGTAGTATTTTGGAACGGCATTAACGAAACGTTTTGACCAAACAAGATCACATTCATACATATAAAACTAAAGCAAATATTTGAACAACTGTTTTAAGAACATGACAATTCTCTGAAAGGAAAATTACCTATCGCAAAATTACTATGAGAAAAATAAATTCCAGATTCAAATTATCAAAATAAACCTTATTGACCTTATCTTTTGTGATTGAATGAATAGCCAATCACAGGAGTTTAAGCGCACTCGATTATTTGTTACATTCATTTTGCGATAATAATTAATTTGTCACATTCAGTTTGCGATAACAATCATTTTCATTGCAGATAAGGGACACACAATAAAATAGGCTAAACATATACACAACTATTTTGACACTTCACTAGACCATAGACAATTTACACTGGATAAAGAACGAACAGACCAAAAACAAAATTTTGAACAGGATTTAAAATTAAAAAACACACCTCTTGCTTCAGACATAGCACCCACACTCGACACTTAACTAACAATAATGAATGAAACACATTATGTACACTAGAGCTAGACATATGACACTCAATTTCCTAATACAGTTAGAGCATAGTTACATAATTGCCATCGAATTTCGGACTTTATAACCACTCTTTTAAGAATTAAATCAGATTATGCATGAAGTATTAACGTAAAAAGGTGACTCAAATAACAACCCAACATAAACACTGGAGTGACTGCATTGCACTGTTGTGTCGTTAAATACAAATTGGAGTTTACGAAGATAGTAATAAGGTGCAAAATCGTGTGGGTAGTTAGTATTGTACAGAGTAGACGATAACAAACGATAATGAAATGTGCGAAGGTTAGCAAATGGTGAGATGTTTATGAAAGGGAGTTCCCCGATAGCAGTTTTATTGAGCCAAGACATGTATTTTTGTTCGCTTTGCATGCTATTTTTAATCTGTACTGCGAAACGGTAAAATTGCAAGACTCATTCGGAACGTTGGGTGGCATGATAAATATATTGAAGCAGAAAATTTCTTATTTTCAAGAGATTTCTCCTTTTCAAAGGGAAGGTGGGCTTTTAGGGATAGAGCGCCGATTGTGACACCCCATCAATTTTAAGTTTATAATGTAATTTTTATTTTTGGTGTACAAATTTTGACTGGCTTGTTGGTCTAGTGGTTACTGGCCCTGACTGCTATGCTGGAGGTCGTGGGTTCGATTCCCACCCAGAACAAATGTTTGTGTGATGAACATGATCATTTGTTCTGTGTCTGGGTGTAATTTATCTATAATATGTATGTATTTAGAAATATATAAGTATGTTTATCAGTTGTCTGGTACTCATAACACAAGCTCTGCTTAGCTTGGGACTAGACGGCGTTGTGTGATAGTTGTGGAATATTATTATTATTACAATAAAGAATTATCTATCTATCACGGATATATTTATCATAATCTAGGTGTCTTCAAGGCTAGACTGAATATGAATAGGCTCTAAACTAAAGCGCTACACCAGATTGCATCACCTCTGTGTTTACCATCAGGTGGGATCGCTGTCAAGCACTGGCGATACATTATTTTATGCTGATACTCACAGAAACAGTAATCTCATAGACACAGGTAATAAAGAATTCGGTAATTAATGGCTCAGTATCGATGTATGTATAATTCAAAGGTTTATCGATGACGAATTGATGATCGAATTGCAATTCGATAAAGTATCAATCACCTGAGCTAAGTGACGTAAATTGATAGATATTATAAATTATCGATGAATATTACGAAAATACTTATAAGTACAATGCAAACATGTGTGGTTTGACTAGCTTCGACAAACTCCAACGTCAATTTTATTTACATTTGAAGCAAAGTTTGTTGACTTTGTTCAGGGGGCTGTGTATGGAGTATTTTTTTACTTATAGGACTACGGGTTTCTCTTTCAGGAAATTCCAGTGGCCTAAGGAGGCATCAGCTCTGTTGGGCTCCTACGGTTATGCTGACATCTCTTTGAGGCGCGCGTGGAACAGTATATTAATGGTAGCCATACACGCTAGGGTATACCTGATAGGTTTGCCTGTACAGCTGAGTTTTATAGGTAAATCGAAGCGTGAATGTTGCACAACTATACAGGTTTCCACACAAGCTAATCTGACAGGCATACATGTGCAGGAAAACCTGTCAGGTACACCCTAACGTGTATGGCTTGGGGACCTTTACACAACTATATCTGCAAACACTTTTCTATCATATGCTCCTTACGTTTTCTTCTATAGTACTGACAAAATATTTCGATTAAAATCGTCTCCTATATTCACCATCGGTGCTAAACTTAGGAGCATGACAAGCACTTTATGCGCCGCTTTTGACAATTCATATATTCACCCTCAATGGCGCGTTTTAAATCGATCTGTGTATTTGAATCGGCGCCAAGACATATGAAGGACAAGTCAACTGTTTACTTTGGTTTTATGACCGGCGCTATTAACGAGGGTATTAATATGGTTAATGAATAAATGTACATAGGTAGGTACTAGATAAGTTTTCCTTTCAATATAATTATCGCGAGTTTCAACCATTCTATTAAAGGTCATCATATTTCTGCCCTTGTAATTTGGGGTCGGAGCAATATCAACCCTTTTCTTTCTTATCACTCCTCACATTTTTCATACGTAATTCGTCCATCTTTTCTTTGGCCTCCCTCTGTCTCTCCATCCATCCACATGGATACTCATAGCTAAAGAGCTACGATAAGTTCTAAAAGTATGTAGTAACATGCGTTTGATCCCTCCTCTTTACATAACCGTAAGATAAACGATTCCCCTTCAACTTCGATTCTTAATATGAAAAAAAGGAGCTTTTGAATTTGCTTAAGAAAAGAGGCCATGAGCAGCATTGTGCTAGGGTGTGACGAAGAACCTTTTGATTTAGGACTTAGGACTATCCAATATTTAAACCAGCAGACTCAAAGCATGAGTAATACAAAACAAATACGCAGATAAAGCATTATTGAAACAACATGACCGGTTATTTGTGAAACAGTGCGTAAGTCCATCGGAGCGGCACTATCGCCATTGATCAAGATAAACACAGTCGTGCGACGACTCATAAAGGTGCAAGGTTCGATCTGACGTCACGTGATAGTAGACTATCTCACAACAGTAAAGTTAATGACGTCACACATATTTTCTCTGAAGAGAAAGACGCTGTAGCGTAGCGTGAGTGCGTAATATTGGCGCCAATGAGGAAAGTCAGGTTACTCAAAACAGGTCTGCCGGTAGATATTTTGACTGTAACATAAGGATAAATATAATCCAATCGGTAGCATCATACCGATTGGACGATAGGTTTGATGGCGGTAAGGTATTATAGAAATGGTAGACTCAAGTAGTGCGTGAACGCTTCGCTAACGGATTAATGAGTGACCGTTTTATAGTGACAGATTTCAATAAAATGACAAGTGAAAGTTATCAATCTGCGAGACAGAATTAATGTTTGAGCACATACAAATAGGATATGGTTGTAGCTTATTCTATCACTGTTAAATTGTGATCGTTTTAATCCTTTGAACCGGTGGTTTCACTGATAAAATAAGAATTTTGCGAGTTATTAAAAAAAAGTATTTAATTTTTTAATTTTATCTTTATAAATCGATAGTGTTTCATGCACCGGTTTGACCCTCCACGGCATTAAATCGATTAATTTTTTTTAATTTTAATTTTTAGGAGGAAAGGACTACGTTGAAGACCTATTTTTGTTTGAATAAATCGGTTTACAAAACATCTTTTTGGGATAGCCAGGTACATGGCAAATTGAATTAATACAGATAGGCTGTATAACATCAAGCTACGACCCACAGGAGCGGAGCAGTAAACGAAAATACGGCTGAAACAACGGGGGTCAGCTAGTTAGAAATAATTAACGACGTGGAAGAAAAAGTTTTTGCAATGACCCAATAAATTAAGGGCTGAAGTGTGTTTACAACTCGTTTAGGGCGAAACTAGAATATTTCAGTGTTAATCCCCTATGAAGTTCGCTAGTCATACAAACTAACAATGAAGATATATGTTCCCCTACTGACGACATGACGTCACAAATATAATAAAATTCAAAGAATTGCAGTGAGTGAGTGAGTAATAGCCATTATTTTTATCAGCAGTGCAGTTCCTCCGCGGAAAAGGGGATAAACAAACAGTGTCCGCATGGGAAATACCGCTCTGTTCACAGATAAATACTTATATTAAATTAGTTTTTGAAGTCTTGCGTAAGATTTCTTAAGCCACGTACAGACATCGCGAGGCGTGCGTTGCAAATGGTTCGTCTCGCATGATCGTTGCGAACGCTGCCTTAGCACGAGCCGTGCGCTCCGTGTAGACGGAGAACACAGGTGTTGCTTGTGAGGCCGATACCGAATCACCGTGCGTGGTGGTTTCAGCTTGAGCATGTGTCGTTTACGCACGCATAAATGTACCGTCGTATGCCTCAGGTTGAGGCATGCAGGACGAACCATTCGCGACGCACGCCTCGCGATGTCTGTACGCAGCTTTATTTAGGTCACATTCGTGATGAAACGATGATGAACATGAAAAACCGTGTATGTCTGAGTGCGCAATTATTTTTAAAAACGCTATGTTTGTTTACTTTACACACTATGCAGTTATATGGACAAGTGACGTCGAAATGTTTTTTCGTACACACACAGATCATTTGGGTACGGTTGTGTGCGAACTAAATGCGTTTATAAGCGTCTTCAAGCCCATCTGTATTGTTAATAAGATTATCTCACGTACATAAGTAGATACAGCTTATTGAAACTACCGGTCATTAATGTAGGTCGTTCTTGAAGTACTTATTTGTAGACTGATGTAGACCGAGGACGTCTGGCTTCGTTTCAGACGAGTAGAAAGCGAAGTGACGCACGTGTATGGAAATGGACATAAACGAAAAACTCTGCTGCTACGGCTTATAAGCATAAATAGACAACATAATAATCAGATTACCTACTAGTAAAAATGTGCCGTTATTATAGTCTGTCTAAAAAGTTGAACGACTTGGAAATTTTGTATAATATTTTTTTTTTCTTTTTACTTAGCCCACACTGTCCCACTGCTGGGCAAAGGCCTCCCTCCACTCCTTCCAACGATCACGGTTCCTCGCTTTCTCATTCCAGTTCTTAAGGAAGCCATCCAGGTCATCCCGCCATCTCCTTCGTGGTCTGCCTCGGCCCCGCATTGCTGTGTCCGGACACCAATCCAGCGTTTTACGTGCCCACAGTTCGTTAGACATGCGACAGACATGTCCTGCCCAGTCCCATTTAAGTTGGGCAGCCTTTTGAGCCACATCAACGATTTGCGTTTTGGAGCGTAGTGTTGTGTTTCAAACATGATCTGTTAGTTTAACACCTAGTATGCTACGCTCCATTGCACGCTGGCAAATTATAATATTTAATCTTTAAAAAATACTTATATTCAAGCTTTTATTTAGTTTCACCTGTACCGATGTTTGTCTGTCAACAAATCTTGCAAATTAAATTTGACCCACTTCCCGGTTACCGATTGGGCTGAAATTTTGCATGCATGTACAAATCAGATGACAATGCAAAATCATTATGACGTGGAGCTGATCTGATGATGCAACTGGAAGGTGGCTATAGGAACTTGGTAGTTAAATGATTCGTCTTGACGAGCATTAATTATATAGATATACCGAGGTATAAAAGCTTGCTATGAAAAAATGATTTTCATTAAAATCTTGTTTTGAAGGTTCTTCGCCAGAGTGTTGACTACATCAGATTTCATTTTGCCCTAATAATTACCCAAGTAGTTTGACTTTTTAGACAGACTCCAACATTAGTTTATATGTACTTATAGTAACAACTTATAGTGTGAATAGTTTTTACACCATGTTATATTTTTCCCCAAAAATATTTAAACGCACAAGTTGGATACCACCGATAATCAGTACAATACAGGTCACGGCAGGTCATAGCGGGCATTAGGTGCCAGCAAACAGCTAGGTTAGGTTAGGTTAGATTATTTTGACCAAACAAGCTTATAACCTTGTGATTTTTCATGATACAGTTATGGAATTTTGTACATAGATTATTAACATAAAAATACTAGACACTGTTTCTGCTTTCGAATATACTAAAACTAGAATCGTATAATCTCTACAGCGAATATTTAATATGGAATATTGCTGTGAGATATTATTAGCTTTTTTATTACGGATAGGCTCGCGTTTGACCTCTATCTCTCCTGTAGCCCGATTCACGTAATGAAAACCGTAACGATATCGTAGCGATTTAGTCGTTTAGACCATTTCCGTATTCACGTCCATCAATCGAGTTTGAACGACACCGATTTTAAAGTCGTTTGAAATTCGTCGATTTAACCTTTCGAATGTTTTAAGTTACACTTTCCGACATAAGGTAATTGCCAAAGGAGGAGGCCGAACGCATCAGGCAACGGCGTTATCGCCGCCGCCGTCGCCGGGATTCTGATCCCGATTTCCGGCCAACGTAGACGCGGGCTTGCGGACAGTGAGCAATGGGTAGCTCGCTGTCCGGCCGTCCGGTAACTGTCCGGACCAAGCCCAAGTCGTCGACGGCGCGCACTGTTCCCGCGCGCCTCAAGGAGTTGTCAGCAACAGCAGGGACCCAGCCGGGTCGAAGCCTACTGGGGCCAGGGTTACCCGAAAGGGCGCTCGAGCCCCGGTATGAAGGCTAGAAGGAACGGGGTGGGTCTTTTAGTCAGTAAGAGTCTGACACTATCTCCCGCTCCGCCCAAGGGCGGGGGATGTCAATGCATGGTTTTCCCCACCATAAAAAAAAAAGGTAATTGTTCTTCTATTGCGTCTCTAATTACGACATTCAAAGAGTTAAAAAAAAATCTGTTTTACATTATTTTGGTAGAATACTTATTAATGTAACTGGAAATAAGTCGATAGATAGTGAATACCGCTTTTGGATAGGACTTCGATTGAACGACTATAAAACTTCAACGATATTTGGCTTGTTTGATTTTACGTGAAACAGGCTACTGATGTTAATGCAGGGACATAGCGGTTTCGGTGATATCGCAAGCCGAGGCGGGTCGCTAGTTTTTAAATACATATAAATTATTATTCATGTGCAAAGGCAATAACACAAAAAAAAAAACATTATCAACCATGTGGTTGAACGTGCAAAAAAATTAGCGAAGAAAAAAGCTGTATGCAAGAAGGCACTTTCTACGTAGAAAGTTACTTTCACATCAAGTCGGTGGAGACGTTTTGTAATGACAACGCACATGGCTCATATATTAATGTCATTTCGCGTATGAGCTGAATCTAAAGTGGATATTTTGGCATTTTGTTTTTTAGCAGCTGAATTACATAAAATCGCTACGGAAACCACATCAAGTCTGGCTGTATTTTGTAGATTTTTGACAGTATACTGTTGATTTTTTTAAGGGCCATTTATGTCAGACTTTTACTGATTAAAGCTCACTCATTTTCCTTCTTTGCCTTCGGCTATTGAATACGGTTAAACGAATTGACATGCCAAATAAAAAAAAAAATACGAAAGTTTGTATTTCTTTGGCTACCAAATTTGATGGTGAACGCCAGTTTCACCATCAGAAGACGATACAGAGGCAGCAACATGCCACTGCCTGATTATTGGGAAGAGTCACTGCGGCTCTGAAGCGAAAACTGCAACTGAAGGAGCAAGGGTGGCTCGCTGCACCCTTGAAGAGAGAAGTTATCCTTTTTTATTAGTCCTTTTTTTAGTTTTTACTGTGTTCGTCGGTAAACAAGAGCAACAGCAAAGCCGTCGCATATCGCAACGCAAATTAAAAATAAAAGGAAATTTTAAAAGAAAACTGTTTGGGATTATTTTATTGTTATTAATAAATGAATATTACATATGTACCTTCTATTAATTTACTAATTATTATCGAGGATAACATAACAATTAATTAACATCATTTTTTTATACGTATTGATTGACAGCATTTACTAAATTTTACATTGAAAAATAGCTTCCACGGTGACTTCTCACTCCCAAGCGATTCCGTTCGAATACGTCGACAATTTTTAAAACCTTGCGCTCGACTATGTTTGTCGGGACATTTTATAGCTTGTCGGGATGTTGGGACACTGTTAAAAACGGTGACATGTCCCTACGTATCGGGACGAATGACAACCGATTAAACCCACTCGACACCCCATGAGCACCATCTCGCTGCCCGGTGTCCATTGACGGTGATCCACGAGGGATGAAACGATACCTGTGTGATCACCTACCGCCCCTAGGCAGCCCAAAATATGATATTGAGTTTCCTCAGGCCTCAAACTCGTGTCAGATTATGACTATTAACAATACCTTCACAGGCAATAGAACAATACGTTACGACTTAGCTTTATATACACATAAACCGACATCACGAAGTACAAGACAATAAACACAGGCTAGGAACAACATTGACATACATGGAAGCTAAACAATTATTACATTAATTGACAGTTGCATACAGTCGTGCGAAAACAATGTGGTGAAGATTTGAAGTAGCAGCCCTTAACAAAGTTACAACAACCGTTTCGTTTTGATTCTCTTATGTCAAACGCCTCAAGTAGGCCATGCATTCTGACCACGTGACTGAGCGTTGCGATGACGCCAGAACAAAGGAATCGGAGGAGAGGCCAACTTGCGACAATCGACCCAAGAGAATAGGAAACACACGGTTGTAACTTGGCTGGGGGACTGGTGTATAGGACTCAAAAGTAGTACCTAGTAGGTAATGGTCAATCGACAACGACACTATAGGAGCTACAGCTCTGGGTAAGTCGGTTGACTTATTAGACAGACGCTACATTACTCTGGTTATTTTTAAACATAGGGCAGTAGAGTAGGCTATGGGGGACTGTACTGTTTATCTACTTAAATAAAAGGAAACTCAGACCGACTGACATACCGACGCGCAGCTGAAATTGCTGGGACCGTGAAATTTTGCAACCAAGTTCTTTTTATGACATAGGCAAACACTAAGAAATATTTTTTTCAAAATTCAGTCTCTGAGGGTGTGAAACGGTGTTCTACAGTTTGTCCGGGGTTCTACTCTTTGGAACGTGCAATTTACCTTCACTTTTCTTGGACTGACCGACATTTGACTATTAAAAAGTGCCTGTAAATGGTCTATTTGAAATAAATGCTTTGATTTGTATAAAAAACCTATTTTGATGCGGGCGAAGCTGTTGGCAGAAGCTAGTCTATATCATAAAAGGAGAAACTGACTGACTGACTGACATATCAATGGACTACCGAAACTACTGTGAATAGGAACGTGAAATTTTGTATAAGGCTTCCTTTATGGCTATATTTCACTTCCTTTAGGGCTATATTTCACCGGGACACCATGGCAGCGCAACTAGTCGCGCCGCCATAGTATAAGCTACCAAACTAGATACCATACAGGCACCAGAGTCTGCACATGTCCGAGCTGGTCGCGCCACCAAATTGGTTGTGCAACCAAACGGACACCAGGTGAGTAACTCTCTATAGAGCTGTATACATTTTGCTGGTAGCGGCGACTGGTCGCGCCGCCATGGTCTAAGCTACCAAACTAGATACCATACAGACACCAGAGTCACCACACGTCCAAGCTGGTCGCGCCACCAAATTGGTTGTGCAACCAAACGGACACCAGGTGAGTAACTCTCTATAGAGCTGTATACATTTTGCTGGTAGCGGCGACTAGTCGCGCTGCCATGGTCTAAGCTACCAAACTAGATACCATACAGACACCAGAGCCACCACACGTCCAAGCTGGTCGCGCCACCAAATTGGTTGTGCAACCAAACGGACACCAGGTGAGTAACTCTCTATAGAGCTGTATACATTTTGTTGGTAGCGGCGACTGGTCGCGCCGCCATAGTCTAAGCTACCAAACTAGATACCATACAGACACCAGTCACCACATGTCTGAGCTGGTCGCGCCACCAAATTGTTTGTGCAACCAAACGGACACCAGGTGAGTAACTCTCTGTAGAGCTGTATACCTTTTGCTGGTACCGGCGCCTGGTCGCGCCGCCATGGTGTCTTGGTGAAATATAGCCTTTATAATGTAGCGCTATTATCTGGCCAAATGATCTCTTAATTTCTTTGTGTACTTTGAATCTAGATTACATCTCTGAACATATAAACACATGATAACAGGATCAAGTTGTTATCGTTATACCTGATTATTAATTACTATTAATGATTAAATATTAAACAATAGAGATAGTACATGGCATTCTAAGAACTAGTAGGAAGGAGAGCATGAGATCACAGATCATGCTTGTTTATTAGTGACGAGAGAATGTCACCGACAGATAAACAGTACAAGGTGATATCCCCGTCTGATAAGTATGAAATATTGTCTTTGACTGTGGAAAATCCAGATGATTCTACGAGCCCGTCAGGGCTGTGCTATTTCGGAAAAGTCACTGCAAACCTGGAATGCAAAGGGCTAGATCGGGATGGATGAGATCACAGGTCATGCTTGTTTATTAGTCACGAGAGATAATGTCACTGACATATAAATAGTACAAGGTAATATCCCTGTCTTATAAGTATGAAATATTGTCTTTGTGGAAAATCCAGACTGTTCTACAAGCCCGCCAGGGCTCAGGGAATGTTTACCGTATAAATCAAAGGACTGGAATAATTTGCCTACATTGCCCTACCTGTCAGATTATAATTTAGGTGTCTACAAGGCTAGAGTAACGCTCTTAATAAACCAACAACAACAACAACAACAACAACAACCAACAACCAGCAACTCAACAACAATTCCAGCAACTTATACTTTACTTGACATTAAGGCAACTAATTTTTATTTTGTTTTTCTTTTACTAATATTTATTTTGTAATTATTTATGTGTCTATACGGGCAGAATAAACATGTTTTCTTTCTTTATCATCTTTGATTGCATCACTGCTTACCACCAGGGTGGACAGCAGTCAAGCATTGGTTAATATCATTAAAAAAAAATGTTTGAAAGAGTCACTATGCCCCTGGAATGCTAAGGGTAACTGTAGGAGGATAAGTGGATTTTAGAGTCTGATAGTCCTTCTTGTTCCACCTATAGCGGGAAGAAGTTATTTGATGATTTTTCATACAAAAACCAGCATGTTCACCTCGAAAGTTGAACATAGAATTTACCATTTTTAGGCCCATTTTTACCTTTAAAGGTAAGAATTTGTATAGAAGGATGTTTCTTCGGTGTTCACTTAAAGTTTAATGAATAAATAAAGCGGCAATTAGCATTCCAAATATTGCTACAAGAAAGGGTGGAGTGGCGGGCACATAGCACTTTCCCTTTTGTATCGACACTTAACCATATCACCAGGCGGTGATGTCACATTTCAATTTCTGCCTTTTTTCATAAAATATTTTTTATCCTAATTTGGATTTGAAAAATTCTTTTTATTTGCAATTTTGAATCAAGTTGACGCAACTATTCAATCGTCATGTAATAGATATGATGTTGATACTGCAATATTATTCATTATAATCCCCAGGGGCTGTGAGAATAAGGCCTAAAAAACATTTATCCTGTTACGGATTAATACAACTGTATTTATTTAAAATTAAGATTCATTTTAGAGGATAAATGTTACATCTACTTCCTATATTAAATACATCCTACAACTTATTTCTTTATGTGTCATTGTTTAAACAGTCATGGCTGATATTACTAATGGTGCTTAATCCATGTAGCTTTAGTCATTTGATATTTTAGCACATAGATAATGGTAGCAAGTGCTGGGTGCGATGCGACATATATTGTCAATTAAATGATAAAAGAATATTTATTCAGAGTTATAACTATTTACACAACATTTCTTAATACGTTATCAGAGGTTAAGAGTGATGATAAAATTTTAATAGGTAATATTTTTTTATAACAATTTATTAATTAAAATCACTGCATTTTTTTCCCTCAGATAAGATATCCCTATGTTTTTTTTTTTTTAAATCCATTATCATTTAATTGATACAGAGAAAAAAAATAAAGTTAATAATTGCCTCCGGGATAAACACCTGGGTTCTGCCACATAGTTCCAAGCTGCAGAAAAAAAGAAAAAATATCTTAGGTTAGTAAAAAATAAATAAAAAGATACATACACATGGTGTTGTAATTTGGTTGTTCTTTCGAGTTTAGATTTTCGGTAGCCGTTTTGAATGTGGTCCGGAACTTACACACTGATAAGCTGAAACAATGCAAAAACATTGGATAAGATATAAAGTTTTAATAAAAAAAACTTTTTTATCATAAGATACAAAAAGAACCATCATTTGTAATGAAAATTTTGACTTGTAAAAAGAAAACTAAAATGTCAAACCAAGGTCTATCATTTTTTAAATATAAATTAGAAGGTTGAACTAGTGGTGCAAATATCAAAATTTAAATTTGTTGGTAAACAGTATCATCATTACATTTGTAAAAGAATATTAAAACAAAAAAAGGATACATTATTTAAACTAGAGCTACTAGAAGAGTTTACTCTAATTTTAAGATATTATATTGTAATAATATTTAAAAATATAATATAATATGTATGAAAATTAATAATATTCCTAAACTACCACACAAGCTAGTCCCAAGCTAAGCAGAGCTTGTGTTATGGGTACTAGACAACTGCTAAACATACTTATATATTTCTAAATACATACATATTATAGAAAAATTACATCCAGACACAGAACAAATGATTATGCTCATCACACAAACATTTGTCCTGGGTGGGACTCGAACCCACGACCTCCGGCATAGCAGTCATATAAACAAGTTAATTATAAATAAGCAGGTACAAATACAGTGCTGGACTGGAAAATAATTTGCATCTATAGACTATGAAAAGGCAACATGTAGGTATTCGATATTTTTTTTCCAGATTTTCCTGCTAATTAACCAATCAAGTAAAATACACTATGATTTCATAAGATAATTTCTCATGTGAAGACTCACAAGCTTATAAATAAATAAATAATAAAATGAAATTGTGGTGCAACATTGTTTTGTTCTAATTCACATTACCTTATTGTTATAAAATATAACTTTAAGTGCAACTATAATGTAAATGTTATATAAAAACAAACAGAAACATCTAATTTGCGTCGGAAAATCGAAAAGCGCCCTGGAAAGTACTAGACGACGGCACACGAATGTCGCAACAACTGATCGATCTGTTTTCATATTTAGTCATTATTATTATAACAATACCTGGTTTTCCTCGTAAAATAACTTACACAATCACTTTGCGAATTAGCACTTAAATCCAAAAAAATAACTATCGAGCGTATGAGAGTAAAACGTATGAGAGGGAGCACAAAATATGTCACTTTCTCACAGAAATATATATCGACTGTTTTCATTTGCGCAATTCAACGGTTTTAAAAATAATGGTGACTAATATTCGCTGTATGCGATTGGTGGATAAGGATTAAAACATGCACGCTCATTGGTCAAAATGTAACCACTTTTTTTTAGCCAATACGGTCGGTTGTCGTCACAGTTGTCAAATCTGTTGTTTGACGTTTTTGTTTTCTTTTAACCAGAGAGATTTCTAGCATTTTGTTCAGAAAGTCTGGAAAATCTATGATACGTTTAATTTTTTTTTATTTGACTTTGGCTGAAATTATTCAGGTCAATTCTCTCTCTGTGAATTTGATCACTGTACACAGTGATCAAATAAATATGTATCTTTTTTAATATATCTTCAAAATAATTAATCTTCTCAAAAAATATTTATACGGTTTCGTTTCTGCAGAGTACCTATGTACTATTTACGGTTACGATCGTTACGATCTCGATTAAAGAGTGGTTACGATTTCGCTTCAACCATAAAATTATGGTTCGTTCGTAAGTAGATCAAGCCCATTATCCCAGCGTTCCGAATTGCGATAAAAGTACTTATGTTGCGAATCTATATAGCAGTAGTCACATCTATAGATATAAATCAACCGGTTTAAAACGTTTTAAACCAAAATGTTGCGGTTTTAAACCTACATTTGGTCAGACGGACCAAGTAGAACTAAACCCGTTAAATAGATCAAAGTCAACTGACTTTTCTTCAATCACACATTTAAAAAAATTCTTAAACAGCAGTCTAAGTTTATAGATTATATCCCCTAGCTCGGTCAAATCAAGAAAATGTAGTTTTAATTAAGAAAAATAGGTATGGTCATCAACACCAATCGCTTTAAATAAAAAAAAATTGGTTTAATTGGTTTTAAACCGACCTTAGATCTATAGTCACATCACAAAATATAAGGGCCCAAGGCGCAAGGTCCTATTGAGTCCGGTATGAATCTTGAGCGCTCGGCATCAGAGTGGAGATCGCTTTGCGCATACCATACATTGGCGAGCCAATCGTTAGGCGATTAACACACGGCATCGCGCACCGGCGCGGAGGGTGGTGGCGGTGAAGCGAATTTCTTAGCAGTGCTCCGTGCAGTTAAGCGGTTTACGAGCCCAACCGCGCAGATGGATATAACGCGATTTTGACCAGTTTTATTACAGACACTGGCAAAAATTGACGCTGAAGTGGTGGCAGTAAACTGGATTTTATGGCGTAGAAATAATGTTCGTTAGCGTTAACGAATTGTTTTTAAGAAGTCTATCACTATCTTGTGTGCTTTTCATGTCCCAGATAGCAGAGCGATTTTCGATCTCTGAAATAAACTTTTCGACATCGAAATGCAACACGTCCTGCACCCACAATAATCCGCGCGGATACGCGGCGCTCCATGTGTAAGGCGCTACCCCACCGCGTAAAAATGAGCGCGGAGGGGCGGTGGCAGTGAAAGCACCACTCGACCGTGCGGTCGCGCGGTGTACGTGTGTTAGGTATCAACGGATTTATAAGTGACCAATGTAACATGAGATCCGCTTCACCGCCAACCGCAGCGGTGCGCGGTGCTGTGTGTTAATCGCTTTAGATATCTACATGCAGCAAGCGGAGGGAACGAATCACGAGTGACGTCTATGCCGCGATGGCGCGGTGAGCCAATGTTTTTTAACATTGAAGTCGGTTATAATTTTTTTTTGTAAAAAGTTTTTTATTTTACACTTTTTAGTTATGGTACCACCACTAAAAAGTACCCCTCAGACAAACTTAAATAACTCATAGCCACAGTGCATCTCATAACGATTCTAATAATCCCAAACACTGTTAGATTACATTAATTTATATTTTCTCCTTTTGGCTTCATCGTCAGATCAGTTCGATGCATCTCCCCCCCCCCCCCTTTTCTGACAGTCAGTCATCGACTACACGTATAAACAAAGCAACTTTACTTGTAACCACAGTTCTGCTGTGATTCTATGAGGAGTTCTGTTCCATATCTTCGAAGTTCATGATCAGATTTTAACAATATTTCTATGGGACCAACTTGGAAGCATAACCTTTCAATCAATAAAGAATTTCAAAATCGCACAGTTGACCGAGATATCGGTGAACATACATAAAAAAAAACATTTCTACATTTATAGCCAGTTTCTTCATCTAAAGTAACAGCCAAAGTAACGTCATAAAGTAAAAGTAACGGTCAAATTCGTTTCTTCACAATTTTAACTGTTGGTTTAACTGTTACTTTTGCCTTTAACTTTTACTAGTCATTAGGGGGCTGCTAAAGCTAAAGTCACTGTCATTTTGATAAAGTTGTAGATTATTTAGGTTTCACTAATATGTTATCACGAACTTCATGCAGTTGGTTGAGGCCATGGTCCGGAGCGAGGAGGAGTGGCAGGCGGTCGCCGACTTCTGCGAAGCAGTAATGCTCGCAAAGGAGGAGGCCGAACGCATCAGGCAACGACGCTATTGCCGCCGCCGTCGCGCGTCGCCGTTATCGCCGCCGCCGTCGCGCGTCGCCGAGATTCTGATCCCGATTTCCGGCCAACGTAGACGCGGGCTTGCGGACAGTGAGCAATGGGTAGCTCGCTGTCCGGCCGTCCGGTAACTGTCCGGACCAAGCCCAAGTCGTCGACGGCGCGCACTGTTCCCGCGCGCCTCAAGGAGTTGTCAGCAACAGCAGGGACCCAGCCGGGTCAAAGCCTACTAGGGCCAGGGTTATCCGAAAGGGCGCTCGAGCCCCGGTATGAAGGCTAGAAGGAACGGGGTGGTCTTTTAGTCAGTAAGAGTCTGACACTATCTCCCGCTCCGCCCAAGGGCGGGGGATGTCCTTATGGGTATGGTATGGTATGTATGGATGGATGAACTTATCGTTAGTTATTTAACGCGTAGACGTAAAATGTTTAATGCTCGCAAAGATTTCGTATGGGACGACGCTGATTTTCTGTTCCGATACAGAATTTCAAAGGAAACAGTTACATACTTCAGCCTGTTGTTACAAGATAAACTGACGCCAACCACAGAAAAGTAAGTTTATTTTCAGTTTGTATTTAATATAACTAGGTTAAATTAACTAATGTACAGTACGGCCGTTCTATCTTGGCGAGTGTGAAGTTAGGCTCTGCGACCTTTAGCGCTTGTGTACCTAAACGTATAAAAATAACGGTTAAAAAAAATGCCAATAACAGTTGTGGCATAGCAATAACAACAACTAATAGCATTTATTTTTTTAAATCATTTACTTATGTTATTATTTATCAATTCAATTCTAAAAACATTCGTTCATTGGCGTTCGTATCCTCCTCCTTGCGTCGTATTCCTCAATGCTGAGGGTCGTGACCTCCCCTGCTTCATCACTTTAGCCTTTATGATGTTCTTCCATCTGTTGCTGTCTCTGGCGGTGTGAAGGGCATTGTACATCGTAGAGTCAAGAGCGGTGCGGATCTGGTGGACCAAAGGCCTCGTGGGCTGCGCCCGCGAGGCCTTTTCCCATCCACTTTACCGGTCACAATGAGCCTTTCGAGGTTGCCACCGTCCTTTCTTGCAATGTGACCGAAGTATTGCAGAACCTTGCGAAGACACTCGGACGATAGCCGTGAGGCGATTTTAAGTTCTTGTAAAATGGATACGTTGGTCCGAAATGCTGTCCAAGGGACACGGAGCATCCTTCTCCAGCACCACATCTCAAAGGCGTCGATGCGTTTGCAGTCTGCAGCTTTTAGCGACCAAGTCTCAGCGCCATACGAGAAGATCGAGAAGACTAGTGTCCGTACCAGTTTGGTTTTGGTCTTTACGGAGATGTTGCGATCCCTCCAGATTTTACTAAGCTGAGACATAGCGCTCTTAGCCATGCCAATTCTCCTGCGAACTTCCCCCTCGCACGACCCATCGTTACTAATATTGGAGCCCAGGTAAATAAAGTGGCGTTCGTATAAACAGAATCAAATGACATTCGACTTTTTGACACTACTTGACAGAAGATATTGCGATGTTGTCATGCGTAAAAAAAGCTCCCCACGTTTTTTTGGGGTAATTATGCTGTTTGTGTTATGGTAACTCTATTGACTTTTAGTTTAGCTGTTACTTGGATGAAGAAACTCATTTGCTATAATATCAGTAATAGTCAAGTAAAAGTTAATACTTTTACTGATAGTTTTAGTTGTTGATGAAAAAACTGGCTGTTAGTCGAACATAGAGAACCTCCTCCTTTTGAAGTCGGTTAAAAAGATCGCTACGTCATCGATAAGGTCGAACACGGAATCTGTTTCTGTTTCTTCGTCGAAGATTAAATCCACAATAGCAAAAACGACTTCCAGAACCTCTTCGTAGGAACTTATTTTTTAAATATAACAAAACGCAGACCAATTGGCGCAGCAGACTGGCAGTTTTACGAACATATTTTTCAAACATGTTTTTTTGGTGCAGCGGACCCGGCTTTACATTTCACTATTATCGCAATTCGGAACGCTGTTGATCTGAAATCGCCATCCATTCTTCCCTATAGCTGTCAGTCTGTCACCTGTCACATCATAACAAATCACATTACAATTGTCACAAAAATTCACTCCTTACAATTATCAATAATAAAGAAAATAACCTAACAGGAGAAAATTTTGCCAGTTTTGTAGATAGAATAATAATAATTTGTATCTTTAATCATGAGTATTATATTGAAAAATTTAGCAATATCATCACAAACGCATGGTAAGACTTTATCATTTCAGTTTTATGTGATAGATAGTTCATTTTGAAATTCCGTTTAACATTCTACATTTGGTTTTGCAGTGATTTTTCGTGCCTTGAATACGAGCACAGTGGTGTGTTCCAAGCAGTGGCGAACTCAACAAGGCTTGTGTCTCAACCGTAACGCTGAAGGGGTCCTAACTGACACTCCCGACTTCACATATTTGGATGGAAGGCCAACTCCTCTTCTGGTATATTTATTTTCATTAAACTTCTTAATACAGTGGTAGGGGTAGATCAAAATGGTAAATATTTTCCACATTGTTAAGAAACAGGCTAATCCCTTTGCAACATGTTCGGGAGTTAGTGATAGCGTGACGAGTGACAGGACAAAATGGAAGAAACAAACGTGTTGCGCCGACCCCAAATAAAATGGGATAAGGGCAGGAAGAAGAAGAAGAAGAAGAGTTAAGAAACAGGGTTATCTTAGAACCAGAAATTCAAAGACGTAACATCCACCAATTTGCACAGGGCCTGCTTTGTGGATTACAGCATCGCCCTGGCCAAGTCCTACCAGTTGTGACATTATAAGGCTGATAATGCTAAACCAAACTTCTTGCAGTGTTATAATGAAATGCTTAAATTTTACTCCTAACTTTATCTATGAAAATATTGATCCTAATTTGTTTGAGCGTGTAGAAGCAAAAATATTCACACACACTCACAAACTTTCGTCTTTAATATTAGTTTGATACTATAATGAGACTTAAATCACTATGTTTCAGCAAAAACAAAAGAAAAGGATGCTCCGCCAAAGAGAGTTTGCTTCAAAAATCATTGAGATGGTTTCCGAACTCGACTTTGCTAAAGAGCGACACAGCTTTATGCAAGCAGCCAAAGAGGATGAGAGAAAGAGTATTATAGCCAACAGGCTGAAGCCAAAAGGAGCACTTTTGAAAGCAAAGAAGTAGACTATGTTAGTGTTAATGTATGTAGTTTAGTGTAGGTACCTAAATGTAAATAAACTTTATGATAGATATTGTTTTTTTTTTTGAGGTAGGAACCATGTTATAACTTCTCCCATTCTAGGGCAAAGCGTGAGGGCATGTCAGAATTTTACTGACCAAAACCACACCTGTGTTCCTCCAGTTGATCTTTGAATTCCAGGTCCACGGATGGACCCAGTTCGGTCGTTGGGCTTTTGGACTGGGACTGCGTTTTCACCTATGAAAATATTTATTTATTTATGTACACACAAATACTTAAAAGAAAAGAACAAATACAGATAAAAGACTACAAAATATATATACAGTAAAATGGGGTGAATAGAGACAAAACTTTAAAAGGTATTTTCTCGATATTTGAATATTTTTTTTTGCAGCATTTAACTCTATCAATTTATTAATAAATTATTATTCTAAAAAATCGATGCTTTGTTAGAGGCCGATATTATAGTATCAAAGTGAAAAACCAAACCAAAGTTTTGTCTCTATTCACCCCTAAGTCCCTATTCACCCCGTTTTACGGTTTATATATTTTTTGTGTATTATTTTTTAATCACAAGTAAAAAGGCATTTGCCAAAAAAAAAAGCCTATACATTTTATTTGTGGTCTCGTATGTATTAATTTTATAGATGGAAGTTGAGACTGCAGTCCCGGCCCAAAGAGCCCAATGAATCTAGAACTTAAGGCGGTTATCATACTGCCACGCACCCTGCAGTGTAGTGCGTGTCTTAATGTTGCAAGTAAGTATCTCCATTTGTATAGAAAACACGCACAGTCCAATACACTGAAAATGTATCCACGTGCGTTCATGTAGATTACGCACCTACATGCAGAGAACCATGCACTCACGCGCGTGGGTGCGAGGCGACACGCAAGGTACGCAGTCTCGTACCGTGCGTGATTTTGTATGAAATGAGTGCGTGCCTGCATGAATTTATAAAACGCACCTACGCGAGTGAGCGAGTAAAAACCCGCATGGTGATGCAGATCTGCACTCCCGCAAGTACGTGCGTTTTCATGCGCTAAGTTGCGTGGTGCGTGGCAGTGTGATAACCACCTAATCCATGGCCCCCAATTGCCCACTGGGCCAATTGGGCACTGGGGTAGGAGGGGCAAAGCTACTGGGGCTTTGTCCCTCCTGGGCCCCTTGATAGATTATTGTTGGGGTTTAATTTCTTCATTGTACAATGACGGTAATAATTTGTATGACGGTAATGATTGTTGTATTTATGTTCTAGTCGCCCGGAGTACCGTGATGCAGGATTTTCAATTTTTAGTTCCTACGTTGTTACACATACAATGTGTCCCACACCTGGGCAAATATGTACCACAAAACTTTTACAACAGACACTGACATCTAGTTGCAGTCAGCGAAATTAATAGCGCGGGAAGAGACGCGAAATCCATCCTCTTTCAAATCAAGTCAGTCTGAAAAAGGTCGCCGAATAAACAGTTATTTTCATCTTGTGTCAATAGATGGCGCTGATCTGAACTTTTTTAATTCTTAATAATAAAATTAATCGTGTTTTTTTTTTAATCTCACGAATTTATACTTCGTCATGAATTAGTCTTAGAAAATCCATGTACAGGCGTAAGATGGCTTAGGTACGAGTAGTAAACCGGTATCTTTAGAAAAAGAACTTTTCTTTTAAAATTATTCCTGAAACTTTTTTTTTTTAATCTTTATTTATTTATTTTTTTAAAGGGGTTTTTATCCACACGGATACGTCAACCCCATTGTACCTTATATATATACTCTATTTACACACATAAACATAAAAATATTCTTATATTATAAAATAAAATGAAATACTGCTAAACACCGCCTTAACATTCGTAAAAAATAAATAAACTATAATACAAAACTAAATTCATAATTTGTGGGTTAACCCACAAATTATGCGTTTAGTTCTTTCTGATTTGGGGTATGCCAATACATTTTGGATAAGTCCAACATCCCACATGTTAAAATTATATTCTCGAGCCAGAGCTTCCCTTTCATTTTTGTTTCTAACACATTCCATCAGCAAATATTGTACATCTTCAATTTTATTGCATACCTCACAATTAGGTGATGCAGCCTTCCGCATTAAGAATGCAAACTTTGCTGATGGAAAGTGACCAGAACGAAGTCTTAGCGCTAACTTAACATAACTCCTATTTAAATGTGTATCATCAAACCAGGGCTCACGAGGTGGTTCGTTTTGAATTACTTTATACCAAATGCCTTTTTCTTTGGATATTTCATTAAAGTATTTTATCCATTTGTCAAAGTACATACTCTTAACCTTAGTGAAATATTCCCAGTAATCGGCTAAATATGAGATAGTGTTACCCGTCTCAACTGCTAGTTTTGATAGTCGGTCAGCCTCCTCGTTGCCCCGTAACCCTATGTGCGCTGGAACCCATTGCAAGATAATCCTTGTATCATCTTTGTTGTAGCAATGGATTAATTTTAGAATATCATAGGCTATCGATGCACCTCGGTAACCAGAGGCGCATCGAGCCAAATGTTGTAAAGCGCTCTTACTATCTGTAAATATAACAACTTTATTTAGATTTTGACTAACTGAATAATACACCGCTTGATATATTGCAATGAGTTCCAGAGACATTATACATATATTTACATTAATTTTATACATAGCTTTAAAACCTGTACTTTGAAAGAAAAAAGCAGCACCACACCCATTATTACTTTTTGATGCATCTGTGAAGATTTTAAACCGATCACTATATTTAGAAGCTAATTCTGAAACCACTTCGTGTATCAGCATATTGAAATTGTAACAGTCTTTTGGGTGCGTTACACATTCTAAATTACTTTTAATAGTTTCTTTAATTAGTAAAGCTGATACCCAAATGTCTAGAGAGAACATTTTCAGACTATCTGAGGCATTAATTTGAAACTGTCCTAATTCTTTGAAAGAAGTAGCCAATAGGGGCTTTCTTTTATTTTCCCAATAGCTATTATTTGTTAGAGAGTCCAATTCTGAAATTATGTTTATAGTGATATTATTAGACCATGACAACGACTTCAGAATTACTTTATCAGCGAGATATTTCCTCCTCAAAAATAGTGGCGATATGTGTAGTTCACTCTCCATTACATGGATAGGTGAGCTTTTTATGAAACCTCCTATAATTCTAAGTGCTTGATTTTGTAATTTATCTAGCTTGCTTGTATGTGTTTTTGCACTAGAATCATACAAATAACAGGCATAATCTAGACGACTTCTTACTAGTGATATATATATTCGACGTATATGTTTAGGATGTACTCCCCAAGAAGATCCTGCCAGTACTTTTAATACATTAAGGTATTTTCCACATTTACTAACAGTTTCATTGATATGTTTTCTCCAGTTTAAACTTCTGTCTAACCAAACTCCTAAATATTTAACATAATCCACTAGTGGTAAAGACTGACCATACAGTGTTAATGAAGGCAATATACGCCTTCGGCCCCTACTAAATATACAATAATTTGATTTGGTTGGTGACAAAGTCAATCCAATTTCACCCAATAATGTGATTAAACAATTTAAGGCGTCTTGTAAATATCGCTCACATTTGTTTATTTGTTTGTCACTAAAATAAATGACAAAATCATCTGCATATTGTGATATCATAACGGTTTTAATGTCTCGGCAGATTTTATGTGTAACTAAGTTAAATAATAATGGTGACAACGGGTCACCTTGTGCCAATCCCCTGTTCGTCAGTCTAGTTTCAAAACCCTCACTATTAAACGATTTCAGTTTTAATTGCCTCTCGTTCATAAACGACCAAAGGTAAATGCATATTCGAGACCCTATTTGAATTTCATCCAATACTTTTGTTACCGAATCGATTGAAACATTATTATATGCGTTTTCGATGTCCAAAAAGCATGCTACAGTAGGGATGTTTTTCGTAAATCCAACTTGGACGTAAGAAACTAGCCGGGATAGTGCGTCCGAACATGACTGTGCCTTTCGAAATCCTACTGCGTATGGAGACAAGATTTTGTTTTTTTCCACAAACCATTCTATCCGTTTACAAATCATAAGATGAAAGATTTTACACACACACGACAACAATGAAATAGGCCTTAATTTAATCTCACTATTAGCATTGTTTGCAGCTTTGGGTATAGGAATAACTTGAATATTTCGCCACTGGTAAGGAACAATCCCGAATTTAAATATATAATTGTAAATCTTCAGTAGAAGAACCTTTCCTGAGTCTGGTAAATTATACAACATTGAATAAGATATAGCTGTACCGATGGTTACTTTAGTTTGTCTATGATTACTTTATATTGTCTATGAATATTTTGTATTTTGGCGGGAAGATTCCAAAACTTTTTCAATATACCAGTGTACCGCTAACTCTGCTTTTCATTGACGCTGCATTGGCGACGAGTACGGGATAATTTGATTTTCGGTGTCTTATTTACGTATTTCGGTGTGTTATTTCACGTGCAGTATCATCATTGTTACAAAAATGCCGATCGGCAAGTTAGAACCCTATAATATTAACTCAAAACAATGGCCTGCATATATACGCCGGGTTAACCAATACATGCTACTAAATGATGTTAAAGAAAATCTAAAAGTGCCCATGTTAATTACTATAGTAGGCGAAGCAACATATTCGTTGATGTGTGATCTGTGCTCGCCTGACTTTCCCGAGAACAAAACTTACGAAACTTTGGTACAGTTAGTTGCCGATCATGTAGAACCGCAGCGATCAGAGATCGCCGAACGCCACGTGTATCGGCTGCGGCGTCAACGGGCCGGCGAACCTTTGATGGAATATCTACAGGCCCTCAAGCACCTGGCAACTACTTGTAATTTTGGCAAATGTAAAAAGTGTTCTACTCTCGAGGAAAATTTAAGAGACCAGTTTGTATCGGGTTTGGCAAACGACGCAATGCGTTCTAGAATATTTGCCGAAAGAAAAATAGAATACAAAGAGGCAGTGGAGTTAGCGCTAGCTCTGGAGGCTGCAGAGAAGCACGCGGAGGTGAGCGGCAGTATGGTGCCGACTACGACCTTAGGTGCTGGCGGCAACGCAGGCGAAGATCTGCACTACACACGCGGCAGGCAGGGACGCAACCGCGGCTCGCGCACCAGGGACGGCGCTGGCGCGGCGGGCCCAGCGGCCGCGGAGCGCGCGGCGGAAGGAGCGCGCGGCGCGACCACGCAAGCATGCTGGCGGTGCGGTAAGACACATAGCGCGGCTAGGTGCCGCTATGTGAATTACAGTTGTGACGAGTGTAAAGAAAAGGGGCATTTAAGAGTGATGTGCAAGTTAGTGAATCGGGCGAACAATCGACATAATTATATCAGTGGTGAGGACGATTCGGACGATATGTTTCAGATTATTGAGGGTAAGGACAATAAACCGTTCTTTATAAACATTTTAATAGATAACTTTGAGACCAAATGTGAAATCGATACTGGTAGTCGTATTTCAGCTATTAATGAAGACTTGTATAATCGCAAATTTTCTCATAAAACCATAATGGCAGATAATTTAATGTTGAAGAGTTATGCTGGTTCACGCATCGAATCGCTCGGGTATATAGATGTCCAAGTTAGGTTACAAAATGTAAAAGTGAAATCCTTGCCACTTTATGTAATTAGAAATGGAGCGTGCCCATTATTAGGAAGGGACTGGTTACGCGCCCTTAAGATAACTCAAATTAATTTGCACAAGATTACCGACGATGGATTCGTGAATCGCCTATGTGCTGAATTTCCTGAGGTATTTACGGATAAGCTAGGGACTTGTAAGCGAGCCATCCGACTACAGCTGACAGACAATGAGCCTGTGTACGTTCGTGCGCGGCCTGTACCATTAGCGCTGCGTGCGCGTGTTGAACGCGAGCTAGCGCGACTGGAGTCTGATGGTTCGATATACCGTGTGGACTATTCCGACTACGGAACGCCAATTGTGCCGGTTGTAAAAAAAAATGGAGATATACGCATATGTGGAGATTATAAAATTACAATTAATCCAAAGTTAAAGCGTGACTATTATCCGTTACCCCGTATTGATGAGTTGTTTACTAAATTAAGTGGAGGAGACAAATTTACTAAAATCGATCTGACACATGCTTACGAACAGTGTTTCTTAACGGAAGATTCACAACCTTATACAGCCATAACAACTCACCTCGGAACATATGCCTACCGTCGTACGCCATACGGTTTAGCTTGCATACCCGAGAAATTCCAGAAATTAATGGAAGAAACATTGCGGGGCATACCGGGTTGTGTTGTTTTTCTAGATGATATTTGTACAACAGGGGCTGATGATAAAGAACACTTCAGTAATTTGCGAGCTGTGCTCGAGAGGTTGCGCACAGCGGGTTTAACAGTTAAATTAAGTAAGTGTAGTTTCCTACAAGATAGTGTTAAATATTTAGGTTACATAATAGATAAGAAGGGTTTACGGCCAGACATAGCTAAATTGAATGCTATTTCCAGCGCGCCTAGACCAGAGAATATAACTCAGTTAAAAAGTTTCCTGGGAATGCTGAATTATTATGGTAAATTCATTAGTAATATGAGCACATTATTGTATCCATTACACAATTTACTAAAAAAAGATACACAGTGGAAATGGGATACCAGTTGTGAACAGGCGTTTAAAGAAGCTAAGCAAGTTCTCTTGGGCGATCGAGTGTTAGCACATTACGAGGAGGGGCGGCCTCTCGTACTCGCGGTAGACAGTAGTGCGTATGGATTGGGTGCAGTGCTGGCTCATCGCTATTCCGATGGCAGCGAGCGGCCGGTCAGCTGCGCGTCTCGCACACTCAACGCGGCTGAGCGAAATTACAGCCAACTTGATAAGGAGGCGCTCGCTATATTATTCGGTATAACAAAGCACCATCAGTACTTGTTTGGTAGAAACTTTATATTACGTACAGACCACCAACCATTGACGCACATATTTGGTGCCAAGGGTGGCATCCCACAAACGGCGGCTAGCCGGCTACAGCGGTGGGCGGCGCGCCTGGCCGCTTACGATTTCAAAGTGGAATTCGTACGCTCAGCTGACAATGGGCCAGCAGATGCTTTATCAAGACTACCACTTCCTCAAGAGGGTCGCTTAGTGGATGCAGTGACCTACATCAACCTCATAGAGGAATCATTTCCTGTTAGTTTTAAGGATATTGCTAGGGAAACTGAAAAAGACAAATTGTTATGCAAGGTGAAAGGCTATGTAACTTTTGGTTGGCCGTTGACGGTGAACGATATGGAAAAACCGTATTTCGTTAGAAAACAGGATTTAGGTATAGAATTAGGTTGCCTAATTTATAAATATAGGGTCGTTATACCGAATACATTGCAGAGACAGATTTTAGATGAAATTCATGAAGGGCATTTAGGAATTAATAAAATGAAGAACCTGTCTAGGAATTATGTGTACTGGCCCGGACTAGATAGAGATATAGAGGAGGTATGTCGCGCTTGCACGGCGTGCCGCGCAGTCCGTGACGCGCCGCCGCATGCGCCGCTGCACCCTTGGGAGTTTCCGCTGCATCCGTGGCAGCGAGTACATGCTGACTTTGCGGATTGTGGGGGAAAACAGTATTTAATCATCGTAGACGCAAACTCGAAGTGGATAGAAGCGATTTCTATGAGTAGGACGGACGCACAGGCAACTATCGCGACATTGAGAACTATTTTTGCTCGGTTTGGTTTGCCATCATTACTGGTCACTGACAACGGACCTCCATTTTTCTCACATGATTTTAAGACATTTTGTGAAAAAAATTGTATAAAACATGTTACCACAGCACCTTACAGACCACAGGGAAATGGGGCTGCAGAAAACGCGGTAAAAACCGTTAAGAAAGCGATTAAACGTGCTTTGTACGAGGGCGAGGACGTCGCCACGGCACTCAGTAAATTTTTGTTCCAATATCGAAACTGCCAGCATGCAACTACTGGTGTGTCCCCCGCGGTGGCTTTACAAGGGCGCAGGCTGCGCGGGCGCTTAGACTCGCTGCGACCCGACGTGTCGAGTGTGGTGCGCGCCGCGCAGGAGCGGCAAGTGGCCGCTGCAGGCGGCGCGCCGCGGGCGCTGGCACCGGGCGACGCCGTGCTCGCCCGTGACTACACCGCGAGGGGGGACAAGTGGTCGTCAGGTACAATAGTCGACCAGACGGGACCGGTCTCGTACAAAGTAGACGTTGGACGTGAAGTCGGTTGGCGTAGACATGTCGATCAAATTATACCTGTTAATAATAAGAATCGCTATTCATTATCTCGTACCAGTTTAGTTTCCGAGAATAAAGACTTAACCCCAGAGCAGGAGGTCCCTTTGGTCCGTGAGGAAACTGAGGATACTTTCGAAGACGCTTCTGACGGCATTGGAGGGAAGTCACAGATAATTATGCCTGAAGTGGCTACACGGCCGGAGACTCCACCACCACCGCCAGGTGCGTCTGCTCGCGCCCTGCGAGCTTATAATCGAGCTCGACTAACTAAGTAAAACGACTAAGTAAAATGCTTTGTTTCTTTTGATTGTTATTTAATTATATTACGTAGACTGTAGCTTAAGGGGGAGAAATGTACCGATGGTTACTTTAGTTTGTCTATGATTACTTTATATTGTCTATGAATATTTTGTATTTTGGCGGGAAGATTCCAAAACTTTTTCAATATACCAGTGTACCGCTAACTCTGCTTTTCATTGACGCTGCAATAGCATCCTGCCCCGGGGCTGAATCTTTTTTTTTTAGACAATTTTCTAGTTCTTGACTTGTAAATTCAGATTCTAAAATTTCATTTCGGGACTTGAAACTTGGTATCAAATTTGGAACATAGTCAGGAGTCAGAGAACGTAAAAGATCGAGTTGTTTGTCTATGGGGGGGCACCAACTTTGTTGCTTAAAACCTTTCATCCACTTCATACGGCGCCACATTTCCTGTGTCGACGTAGCTTCGTCTACCAAATCACAAAAGTTTTGCCAACCTTGATATCTAGCTTTCCTAATTAATGACTGAGATTCTAAGGTCTTGGATTCAAGTGTCTTCAAATTATCAGGGGTGGGATTTTTACGGAAATTTGACAAGGCCAACCTTCGCTGAGCGACTATTTCAGATAATTTAGGGGACCAATAGTTTTTTTGTTTAAATTTTTCATTTGGCTTTATACTAAATTTAAAATAGGGTATATGTTTATTAGCCGCATATTCAATTTGGTTTATAAAGAAATCATACATTTTTTGCACGTTACCATTAAAAGAGTCTTCATTAAAAGTTTTCATACTTTCAGAGATTTTTTGACGATATTCATTCCAATTAGCGTTTTTAAAATTACGTTTTTTAACAATATGTGTATCACAAGATAAGTTGGCTGTCATTTTAATGATCAGGTGATCACTACCCAGATTTTCATTAAACACCTGCCATTCATATTTTATTGCAACGTCGGAAGAGACAAATGAAATATCCGGGGACGTCTGTTGTAAATTGCCATTTACCAACTTAATTCGAGTTGCCATGCCGTTGTTAAGTGATATAAAATCATTTTCTAGGGCTGAATCCATAATTTGAGTACCTCTCACGTCTGTTTTAACCGACCAATTGGTGTGATGACCGTTGAAGTCCCCCGCTATTATAGTTTTACGAGAAAAGTGACCAAAAATATCATTCCAATCAGAAAGCTGAGTTTGAACAGACGAAGGACAATAGAGTGATGCAATATATTCTAAGTCTCTGCAATTTAATAATTTAACACATATTAATTCAATACCCCTATTATTACTATTAAATGATACAGGGTGAGACTGAATTGACTTGTGCACCAGGATAGCAACGCCACCATAACCATCATATCTATCATTCCTATATATATTAAAACCACTAATGTTTGTGTTAAATTCACAATCAAACCAAGTTTCACTAATTATTGCTATATGTATGTTTTCTTGTATTAGAAGATCCGAAAAAGATACTAATTTAGGACGTAGACTCTGTGAGTTCCATTGGAATATGTTTACCTTTATTACTTCTTGTGTACTATCCATTATTGAGGCAACATAAATATCCCAAAACATTTTCTCCAAATATAATACTAACCAGGAATTTCTTAAGTTCTTCCCAAATTATTTTCAACGAGGTTAATATTTTTTCTTGTAATTTAAGTTCAGACTTATATACTTCTTTTATTTTAATCCATAACTTTTTCCATTCAATATTATTTAACAATTGCGTACTTTGCCTTGATCCTTCTTTTCCATTCTGTGCACTACTTCTATCATCCTCTTTTTCCTCCTCGAAAACATCTGTTTTCTTTTGATCTTTTTGATTTATTTTCTTCTTTGTCTTTTGTTTCGTACTTTTAGTGTTTAATTTTGTCTCCACGTTACCAAAATTCTCTTCTTGTTCTTCTTCCTCATCTTCTTCTATATCCGAAATCGGTTGTTGATGCAACACAGCTCTGACCAATACATCTCTATAAGTTTCTTTATCAGTGTTGATTGTGGCCGTAGGTTGATTGTTATAAACGCGCTGTGAGAAACCGACTGTGTTAACATCAACCCTCTTCTCCATAAACATTTGTAGAGCTCTTCGGTATGTAACTTGTTTCTCACTCATGATAATCCGAATAGTTTTTTCTTTTAGATAAACGGGGCAAGTCTTATCCAAGACAAAGTGATTCCCCTTACAGTTTAAACATTTGAAGTCTTTTATGGTACAGTTTTCATGTTTACCTCCACATTTCGGGCACAAAATTTTTTTAGTAGGGCAGTATTTAACTATATGGCCAAACTGCCAACAACCCGAACACTGGGTCACTGGAAACACGTACGGTTCAACTTTAAACCGACATTCATATGCATAGATATATTGAGGTAGCACATCACTTTTAAAACTCACTCGTACTGATTCACAGTCAATCCATTTTCCATCCGACTGCAATCGTTTTAACCTTTTTACGGCCAACAATTCGACATTTGCTTGTAAAATATTAAAAAGCTCTTCTTCACTAAATTCAAGATCAATGCCCTTCACTATTCCATACGATGTTGACATATCTTGCACTAATTGACATCGTAGGCCCATGTCCTTGAACCTTTTACATTCGACTAATTTTAAAGCATCATCTTTTTCGCGTAATTGAATGAGAACTTTATATGTACTTTTATATTTTATCCTAAGAATATTCTTAATGTTTTCCGAACGTAATAATTTAGCCATGGCTATTGGTTTAGGTAAATTCTCTACTGAGGTAACACATACTTGATGATCCGTTATTGTTATAGGTATGCTAGTATCTCCGTTATCTTTCTCTTTGTGATTATTTACATCAACTGAATCATTTCGCATTAAACGTTTGTGTTTACTTCCGATTACAGTGATAAACTCATCGTCACTATGATCGTCTTCTCGTTCTTTTCTTTTCTCTGCTGTTCGTATTTCACCTGTATTTATCCCTTTTCTAATCTCCCGATGGATATCTTCTATATTTCCCATCTCATTTAACTGTTGTTCACATTTTCGTAATATGTCCGTGTCACTTAAATCTTCACCACTCAAATCTTCGTCCATTTTAACAAAGTAATATGTAATGTGAATATACGAAAAAAGTGTCACTCGCTCGTTGCTAAACAGCCTTTAAAATGTATTTAATTATGGATTTTGTATTAATATTAAAATATAATTTTATTGATTGGGACAACAAGACGTCACGTCAAAATGACATTGAAGTAAAAAAAAAAAACAAAAAAAAAAAACGTTCCTGAAACTTTGGAAACCTTTCTTTCGCGTTCAGCTTGCTTGACACATTGTGCCAAACCGCTGCTGTAACTCCATTACCTACCTACCTAAGTACATTTAACGTAGAGTTGCATGTCGATACAATTTTCTGGCCCCTACGTAACTCAATTTGCCGCTGAAATGAGCGCGATATTATCCTCTATTTAAGCGCTTATTTGCTGACGAAAATGATGGAAATCATATAGTTTTTAAGTAGGTACATATTTTCATGCTTAGGTGAGTCTATCGTGGGGTAGACTCTAGAGAACAGGAAATACAAGTTTATAACACTACCTATTCCGTTGTCTATCCAGTTATCAGAAACGTTTATTTCAAATACTTACACCAATTACAGGCACTTTTGAATTGTCAAAATGTACATGTCAGTCAAAAAAAACGGAAGCAAAATTGCACGTTCCAAAGCATTGATCTCTTGGAGAAGAACGTGCAAAAAACTCCACGGACGGAAATGTCTTTCTAAAGTTGCATCCTAAATCCAGACTAGTAACTCCTACGTCTTATGACTGGTCGAAAGAAAACCTATCTACCTTTCCGGGGCAGGGTCATAACATTTTGTAGCTTGCTTTATTTTTATGGAATAAAACATAGTTGGAGACACCGAGTTCTATATTTTATACTTAAGGGGTAGGTGCAACACGTTTAGGGGCCGTTTTATGTCGCAAATAAACGTATAATTTGATACTCTCAAAGATCGAAATTCATATGGTACCTACTTCCCGTTGATCCAAAATCCTGAAATTTGGCACAAAGCAAGTCTCATAGCACAAGTATAAGAAAAAATTTGAAAACAGTAAATTAATTGTCACAAAAAAAAATAGCAATTTGGAAAAATCTTCGAGAGTCTAGCTATTCGGAAATTACAGTTTGCCCGGAACCCTCAGTGCGAGAGTCTGACTCGCACTTGCCCAGTTTTTTCTTCTATTCTGTCTTGTCAACCGGCTTTATTTGTATGAGAAGTAACATGATAGAAAAGGTCTATCGTTACTTCTCATACAAATAGAGAGAAAGAGGGAGGTCAAATAACAGTATGGATAGTATTCCATACTTTTATTTGGCCTTTCTCCATACATGTAGTAAGTATTCATAACTCTTTTACTACTTACCTGTTATGCGTTCCATCCCTCCTCTTTACACGACCATACCAAGACAAAAGATTACATATAACTTTTCAGTCACTGGCGCCACTTTCAAACTTCCTTTAATATAAGTAGGTACACATTTCTCGCTTTATCCATTCCTCGCACAACACACATCCTTCTCAATATTCTCATTTCCGCTTTGTGGATCTAATCTCTTTTCATAGCATGTACAGGTACATATTATACCTATACTACCTAATATCGACAATAAGGCAATAAACCTATTACCGTTTCGACGCGTATTTTAAGATTTTAGTATCTTATTTTAGAGGGTAGGTTTGCGGAACAGTTCTATTGAAAAGGGAGGACCCTCTGACCAGACGGTTGATGTGTCTAGTTCGGGCATCTGCCCGATAAATAATTTCGTTGTATGAGTTGTAATCGCGCAGAGAACTAACACCACGATGCAGGTTAATTCCTATGTCGCATAAATGTCGCTTCACTATTCCGCTTTTGGAGATCGGATATCGATGGTTTTTTTTATGCGTCTTGAAACGCTTGATGCGTAGGGCCGGTAGAAAGTTGGTTCTAGTGCGTGAGAACTAGAAACCGCATCGTTTTTCTTCTTTCTTTTCCGCAAGACTAAATCCTTAGCGGATTATTGTCCTTGGGTCATGGCGCCCTTTACTCCAACCAGCCCACCTCACTCTAGAAGCAGATGAGTCTCTTCAGTTTGCTCAGGGCGTCCATCAGTGAATTCGGTGCTCCCAAGGTTCGTGTTCTCATCTCGCTGACGGCTGCACTCGAGGTGCACATGCGTAGCAGTTTCTTCTGACTCCATACATCCTCTGAACAAAGAACTATCCATGATATTTATTATGAAGAAGGCTTTGTTCAGGGAGCAGTGTCCGCAAAGTTATCGCTGAGTCGAAACTGGTGTCTTTCTATTTCTGATTTTCAAATACCTATCATCATCATCATCACCAGCTTTTTTATTGTTCCCATTGTTGGGACTCAAGCCTCCTCTCTACTAAAGGGAATGGGCCGTAATCACGCAAGCCTAGTACGTGTTGGTGAATGTCGCTGTTTCGAATTTTTGGTTTCAGGACATGCAGGTTTCCTAAGCAGCACGGCAGTGCTGATAAAATAAATTACACAAAGTAATGCGCCTGGCTGGGTTCGAACCTACGACCGACAACTCGTAAGTCGGGCCGTTACCACTCGGCCATCATTGCTCTCTCTCATCTCTCTTTATAGTATAGTAAAAATATAGTAAAAAAAAATCAAGTGTCCAACGCCCCTACGTAGCCTTAAGGGGATGCAACTCGACATACATTTTCACTGTTTTTCATACAACCGCTCTTACGCGATTAAGACGTTATTAGTACACATTTTTCATTAGATTTTTTGGAAACCCAGTATCTTGTGGATGTTATCTAGTCTTCTATTGAAATCAAATTATGTGTAAAACTAATCCAGTCCTTTGAAAATCTGCAATTATGCATGAACTTTGACATTTCATAATTTACCTACTCAAAAATTTAAAAAAAGTCAAAAAAGTATACCAAAAGAAGCTTTGCTTTCTTCAAGATACTAAATGGCAACAGATTACAAAAACATTTTAGGGTTTAAAAAAATCACGTACCTATTTCCTGATATAAGTTTTGTAAGATATTCGAATAAATCGCGGAATTACCGAATGCAAACAGAATTTTCGGGCGCTATCTCTCTTTTTCGCGTTGCCTTTTCGTCAAACATCACGTTGGATTGCGTTAGATGAATTAGGTATTATCGTTGACGAAAGGCGAGTGGAAAAGCAGCCTCTCAGTTTAAGCTTTTACATCAGAATATCCCATTAAAGCCAAGTCAGTGTGTAAATAAACGCGAGGCTACATCTAGCGAGACTCCATTCACGTCATGTCGAAGGTGAGACATTGTCACGCTTCACGCTTTCAATGGATTTATTCAGGTTAAGGCATCGTTCGTCTTTCACGCGGGGGTTTCTATTGAACCTGTTAGCTAGGTTTTTTTACACGAAACAGTCGATAAACTTGGGGATAGGTGAAGTGAAGATTATTATTAAGGTACTAAACACTTGGTATCTGGTTTTTCGATCATTTTTATCTATGTTTATCAAGAAATTTTTTATTTTTTAAATGAAATTCAATGTCATTGTTACATTTTTGCAAATTAAACTGATAGATGAGATCAATTAAATTAAATAGTAAATTTCAAGTTAACCTAAATAATTGCAATGACTAATTTTAAACAAATAATACATTTAAAAATCAAAAACTGCTTAGCTAGTACCTAGTACTTAAATTTTTCATAATAATTGTTGTGTGACCAGTTTCAGTGAATAAAAATTAACATTAAAATTAAATCATTAAAATTACTAGTAACTTATTCAGATAACTTTGACCGCGCTGTTGGCGCAGTGGTTACCTGATTGGCTGCTGCGCTGCGTGGCACTGGTTCGATTCCTGTATGGTACAAATATTTGTATGGTCTACAGATTCCAGGACTTTTTATGTAGGTGGGAAAAACATCCAAGCAGATCCTTGGCCCCGGTAGGCTTCGACCCTGCTGGGCCCGTACGGTTTGCTGACAACTCCTTGAGGCAGAGGTTCCAGGACTTGGTATCTTGCGTAATAGTAGTTTATGTGACTAGGGTCGGGTCAGCAGTGTCTTTAAGTCGAGGGCAGCATGTTGAATTCCGAACGAAACGAAGGTTGCTGATTTTAATCCCGAATGATAGTGAGGGATCAATAAAATTGAAGTGAGGAATTCAAGCCGCCCAAGACAAAGAGCTTTATCCATGTTGCATACTCTACTTTTTGCACCATCTGTGAGATAATTAAAAGACAATTTGATCGACCAAATCATATATTACAGAAATGTAAGTATTATATTAACAAGTTCATCAAAAAACAATGATTTATTATATGATTTGGTCGACCAAATTGTCTTTTAATTATCTCACAGATGGTGTAAAAAGTAGAGTATGCAACACGGGGATAAAGCTGTCTTTGTCTTGGGCGGCTTGAATTCCTCACTTCACTCAGGTTTCTTTATTAACTCCCTCGCAATGCTCGGGAGTTAATTTTACTAATCCCTCACTATCATTCGGGATTAAAATCAGCAACCTTCGTTTCGTTCGGAATTCAACATGCCGCCCGCGACTTAAAGACACTGCTTTATCCCCTAGTCACATAAACTACTATTACATGTTTGTGAACGCACAAAACTCTCTTAACGTGGGAGTTTTTTTTAAAGGAAAGTAGATGTGCAGTATCTAGTACTTAATTAGTCATACAACGTTAAATAAAAGATTTTTGAAGTTTCCTCGAAGCTGTGGTTTAACTTTTCTACTACACCATTTTTTCAAGGACTATCTACATGGTTAAGACTGCACTGCTCTCCATGTCTTGTGCAGCAATTTGCGCCCTGCATAAGATAGGTTCATCAAAACGAAGCGACGGCACGGTAATTAAAATCTTAGCTGGTTAAGTCTAGGGAGGCAGGGAAGGACTCAGAATCTAGGTAACTACTTTGATAGGCACCCATTTTAGTAGCAGTAGGTAAATTGTTTTCAATACACTTACTCGAAAACTCGTTCTTATTCTAACGCGTCAAGGCACGCAACAGACTGTTTTCTACACTAGTGCAGAAAAGTGCACCTGATCTTTTTCGCCACAATTTTATTACGTACATTTATCGTATCAGGTGTCGGTCACTCAGCTCTATAACACATCGTCACAGTGACAAACTTTCAGCACTTGTATCAACCAAACCTTTCCACACTAGTGTTGTGATGGTTAAAGGTAGAACTACATTACGCACACGTGGGCCACGCCGATCTGGGCGCGTCGTTCTCCATTCTTTATATGACAACTAGACTTGTAGAGCTACATTAGATCCACGCCACGTGACGCGAAAACTAATCAGGCGTGGCACGCGTGTGTCAGTTTATTATAGTTCCCGCTTAAGTGGCTGCTTTTCCACTAGCCTATCGTAAAATCGAGCATGGTTTAAAAGCTTGTTTCTTCATCTAACGCAATCCAACGTGATGTTTGACGAAAAGGCATCGCGAAAAAAGAGTGATAATACCTAAAAACTCTGTTGGCATTCAGTAATTTCGTATATTGATTTAATCGAATATTTTACAAAACTGGTTCCAGGTAATACGTGCTTGGGCACGCCACAATCATGGCGGTGAGTCCCCTCTTTGAGGCGTGGCTGGAAAGGCCTCACGGCGTCCTTACCTTCCGCATGACGCAGGTCCTCACCGGGCATGGTTCGTTCGGGAGTTTCCTACACCGGATTCATGCGGAAGTGACGCCCGGGTGTCGCCACTGTGCGGAACGCCCGGAGGACACGGTGGAGCACACAGTCGAGGTGTGCCCTGCTTGGGCGGAGCATCGCCGTGCCCTCGTGGGGGTGATCGGCGGCGGAGACCTCTCGCGCCGGGCCTTGGTTGAGGCCATGGCCCGGAGTGAGGAGGAGTAGCAGGCGGTCGCCGACTTCTGCGAAGCAGTAATGCTTGCAAAGGAGGAGGCCGAACGCATCAGGCAACGGCGTATTCGCCGCCGCCGTCGCCGGGATTCTGATCCCGATTTCCGGCCAACGTAGACGCGGGCTTGCGGACAGTGAGCAATGGGTAGCTCGCTGTCCGGCCGTCCGGTAACTGTCCGGACCAAGCCCAAGTCGTCGACGGCGCGCACTGTTCCCGCGCGCCTCAAGGAGTTGTCAGCAACAGCAGGGACCCAGCCGGGTCGAAGCCTACTGGGGCCAGGGTTATCCGAAAGGGCGCTCGAGCCCCGGTATGAAGGCTAGAAGGAACGGGGTGGGTCTTTTAGTCAGTAAGAGTCTGACACTATCTCCCGCTCCGCCCAAGGGCGGGGATGTTAATGCATGATTTTTCCCACCATAAAAAAAAGGTAATACGTGCTTTTTTTAAGCACTTAAAAGTTTTTGAAAAACATTGTCATTATTAAATAATCATGATATTTGCTAGGCTTGTATGGTTGCACTTTTTTGACTTTTTTAATTTTTGAGTAAAGTATGAAGTGTCATTATGGAAAATAGCAAATTTTCAGAGGTCTTTACTGGATTAGTTTTACATAAATTTATTTCCATAGAAGCCTAGTTAATATCCACAAGATACTGTGTTTCTAAAATATCTGATGAAAAATGTGTAATAACGTCATAATCGCGTAAGAGCGGTTGTGTGAAAAACAGTAAAAATGTACCTATGTCGAGATGCATCCCCTTAAGGCTCCCGCCTCTCATGCCTGACGCAAGGCACCAATGTGAATTTGTCAGTTCCTTTGTGCTTTACTTCTAGGAAAATTTTTTTGGGGCTAAAAGTCATACAAATGACATCCCCCGCCCTTGAGCCTAGAGACAGTGTCACTCTTACTGACTAAAAAACCCACCCTGTTCCTTCTTACCTTTCATATCGGGGCCGAGCCTTCCTTTCTTCTGACCCTTGGATCCAGTAGTCTTGACTGCCCGTCTCTCGGAAAGCACGTAAAGCTGTCCCGGTTCTCGTTCGTAAATGTCTGACAGTCGTTACAGAAATTGAGTTGTGGAGGTCGGGTAGGCAGTCGACTATGTACCTAAGAATGTTTTTAATATCGCGCGGATTTCATAACACGTGCGGATTTGCAAATGTCCTTTTCATTCAAGTGTTTATTGTAATGCGGGTAAGACGCTCGTAGGACACGTGCAGGGCGGAGCGTTAATACTATGCGGATTTCATGCGTCATGAAATCCGCATAGTATTAAAAACACCCTAAAACATGGGTATTGGTGACTGGCCTGATGGTCTAGTGGTTAGTGGCCCTGACTGCTATGCCGGAGGTCGTGGGTTCGATTCCCACCCAGGCCACCCAGGACAAATGTTTGTGTGATAAGCATGATCATTTGTTCTGTAATTTATCTATAATGTGTTTGTATTCTATATCATCAGTTGTCTAGTAATGGGTACTAGAATCTATGATATAGAATACACAATCTCTGCTTAGCTTGGGACTAGACAACATTGTGTGATAGTTGTTGAATATTAATTTAATTAATATTCAAATTAATTTAATTAAATTTAATTAATCGGCATTCGGTTAGACGCAGGGCCCGATCTAAGGGGGGCAAATCGGGCATTTGCCCAGACCGGCAAAAAATGAGGGGCGGCAAAATTTACTTATTCCATCTTCCAACCTAGCCATCCACACACAAGTTGTCAGGTTGAGAATTGTATGTGCCACCTTCCAACCTACTTCAGGTTGGATAGTGGAGATGTTTAAGACTCAAGACTCACATGACTTATATGGTTTTGTGTATGTAAAGGGCGGCGAAAATTATCTTTGCCTGGAGCGGCTAAATAGCTAAATTGGGCCCTGGTTTGATGAAGCCGTCTGTAAGCTAGTTGGGTAAAGGTTTGAGAGGCAACATGAATATTCACACAAGACACGGGAACAACTATTGTCTGAGCAGGAAGCGAAATCATAGCGCGATCACCTAAAATAATGTAGTTTGCAGAAATTAGTACCGCTTGTCTCCCTAGATGGCGGTGGGATCGAATTAGATCGCGCTATGGTTTCGTTACGGCTGTTTACCTAGGTCTAGAGGTTTTTGTTGTGAAAACGAGCAGCAGCAACGCACCTATCGGGTAATAATGTAACCAAGTTTGAATATACGGCAGTGTGACGCTAATCCGGTAGTGTGTTATTGATATCCCTCCAAGACGACCTTCGGTCGTGTACAACTATCTATGGGTCATATTAAGTCATATAAATATTCGTACTTGCAACACGCAGCGCAGCAGTCAATCGTTCAACCACTGCGTGAACCGTGCCATCTAAATTAAGTGGGGATGCGCCGTCACGTGATAAATTGTCTGGCAAAGTTGTGAATATTAAGATGGCGGTATACATGTGTAAAATGTAGAATGGGCTCCAATGGGCGACAAAAGTGGGCTTCAGTGGGCTGCAGGTGCGGGTAACGCAAGGGTGTTCAATCGAGCGAATTTTTCCAGTGCGATGTCGCGCGCACGTCTCCAACGATCCTCTCTTTTCTTAGACATTGGAATTTTTTGCGTTAATTCGATTCCAAAATATTTATTTCACATAGATCTACATGGAGACTTTTAAAATGTCAGATCAAAGAGTATACGAGTAGAGGCCTCAGATTTTAGTTTACAGCTGCATTTGCTCATTTCCCGTAGACGACGTTTTAGACGATTTCAATGTAATTTAAGTTAAATGTATTTGTGTAAAAAAAAAGAACCGATTTGGACGAAATTTGACACACGCCAATGGGTGTAGGATGGGCCTTTTTTTTTTCGTGAACGCAGTATTATAGCTGTACGCTTCATGATCCCGATTTGAAAATGGAATTGTGCTACTCGTCCCATCTCTCTCGCACAGTCCTGTGGCATTTGCAAGAAATTAAAAGCTGGTGTTCTTCTCATTCAACTTTCTCATTTTGTAATGTCCTAAGTCCAGCTCTGTATCTGTACAATCTTGCCAGCCATGATTAAAAAGTATAAAAGCGAAATACATAGTGAGTTAATTGTGTGTTGATCAACTATAAATTATTATTATTTTATGCTTCTTTGTTACAGGTATACTTTGGAAATAACAGACGTTGGGGGAAAAATAACCAGACTGAAGTGGGAGTAGGATGGCTACGTCGTAAGAATGCCCCCGGATAAGTGGGCTTAAAACGTCGCTCACTTAACTTTATGGTGTGATGGGTCTGGTCAGTTTCGATGTCGGCAAACTGGCTAGAGACTTGGCTTAGACATAGAAGTTTGGAGAGGGGAAAATCTATATCCATGAAACAAAATAATAAAAACTGGGCAAGTGTGAGTCGGAGTCGCGCTCTGAGGGTTCCGTAACAAACTAACCTGTGTAAACAGTTCAATTCCCGAATAGAGTTTCAAAGATTTTTCGAATTCGAATCGCAAAATTTTGTTTTGTAGTGACGTACCAACAAAACAATTTTCAGATTTATTCCTTGCTTTATGCAAAATTTCAGGATTTCTACGGGAACTTCACCACCGAGCCTCGAAAACCATATAAAGCTGTTGGTCCTGAGTATGTATGCACTACTATAATGTTAATTTCTGCGGAGGAACTTACTACGTGTATAATTCTCCATTGAGATTGTTCGACGCGACCGAAACTCCACCGGTATATGGTGGACATCCCACCCAAACGCATACAACGTTTTGGGAACACATTCATTGTGCGTACAGCTAAGGAGTGGAATTCCTTGCCGGAGTCTGTGTTTCCTGATAGCTACAACCCGCGGGTCTTTAAGTCAAAAGTAAATACTTCTAGGCAAGCGTGCTCCATTATTGACCACATCAGGTAAGATACTGGTAAAACGCGAGCCTATCCATAAAAAAAGCGGCCAGAATTTTTTGGTTTATTGTAGTCGAAAGAGAAAAAAGCATTTACGATAAGAATGTCAAGTACCAATTAATAAATGAGAAAAGATGCAAATACTCGTTTATGTAAGTAATCATAGCACACTCCAATCAGCACCGGCATGATGCCAACAATCCACATTTAAAAATTTGAAATTCGAATGGAACGATGAATTTAAATTAATTGCTGTCGCCGATTTTTGCCAGTCATGATTGGTCTCTGGATTCTGAATGTAGAAACATATCATAAAGTAGAGTTTAGACACAGTTAAGTTTTTTTAAACTTAACTGTGTCTTTCGGTTCCTCTTTGCGTTCTGAGGCCACGGTTACTCTTTCGACTAATTTTGCCACCATGGTAACTACAATATTTACTGTCTTTTACTTTTTTTAGTATTTACTGGGTTGTGGAGGTCAGATAGGCAATCACTGCATATAAAATACTGGTAATTCATCTGCATCCGGTTAGATAGTGGGGGTTTTTTTTCTGTGAGAGGATTTTTTTACTTTACAACTGTTATCATCATCATCATCATTTCAGCTGAAAGACGTCCGCTGTTGGACATACGCCTCCGTTCTCATCTCTCTCGTTTTCATCGATTTCCCGCAACCCTCACATGGGTTTGAGGTCTTTACAGCTATACTTAGAATCAGGGACTCAAAAACACCCTCATAGGTTACAGAATTATAAGTGTTACATGTTGAATTGGTAACAGAATCAAATATGTAACACTTATAAGAGTGTTTTCAATGTGTTAACCCAAAACACTTATAAAAGTGTAACCGTAACATATCTGTTGCAGATATAAAAGTGTTAACAGTATTAATAAGTGTAACAGGTAAACGCAGCGTTGCCAAATTTGCAATTTGCTTATTTAAGGTAATGTAAAATTACTTATACTTTTAAAGCTATACTAAAACTGATTATTTCAGTTACACATATTAACATCTATTAACACATATAACAGGTTACAGTTTGATTCGACAAAACTTATTAACACATATAAAAGGTTACAGTTTCATTCGATAACATTATTGTATCTGTTACATTTAAAAGTGTTTTTCTGTTAAAACTGTTTTAAAAACAGTGTTAAAACACATTATTACGGTTACAGTTTGAGTTTCTGCTTATAATAAAATTTCGTCAAGAACTTCGTCCAACAGTGTACATGTAGGTTGTAAAAAAAAAAAAATGGTGGCATTCAAAGTGCAGTGTCACTGAGTAGCAGTTTTTTTTATTTGATGATGACTAAAAAAAAGATGATAATATTTTGACAGGCATTTGTTCGTAATATACAAATTATAAACGATTTATGTAATCGAATTTTAAGCACGAGAGGATATAACGAGCAAGAACTTCTTCTTAAGTATCCAAGGCTTTTCCACAAAGACATCGCACCCAATTGCTGTCATATTTATGTAGGTATCCGATTGATGTCAAGCCATCTTTATGCAAGAGCTTATCTTTCGTCTGTCTTGGGAAATTATGTGATTTCCACCAGCCATATTATAAACGTGAATTCTCAAGAGTTTACCAGTCGTAGCAATAAGTACCTATTGAAATATCTTCATGGGAAGCATTTTATTTCACAAATTCAGTCAACGCAAGGTTTTCTTTTCATAGCGACTTTGAACATGGTTGAACGAATTCTCTACATATTTCGCAAGGGAATTTTAAATTGCCTAGTTGATCTGTATTCGCAGGAATGACTGCTAACTTGGTCTGCTTAGTTTCTATGTAAAAAGAAAGAAAAAAGGAAAGAAGGAAGGAAGAAAGCAAAAAGAAGAAAAAAAGAGAAATAATGAAAAAAACTGGGAAAGTGCGAGTCGGACTCGCAGACCGAGAATTCCGTTCAAACTTACCTGTGAAAACACTTCAGTTTCCTAATTGAGTAAATCAATTCAAACTCTTTAAAGTCAAAGTCAAATAATAAGCCTACATGGCACTTATAAAACGTCAGAAGATAGTGCACGGTTCGAAATTGGTCGTTTCCTATGGAGAAGAACCGACAAGAAACTCCATGGTTACTCTTTTAAAAAAATGGTTATACTTACAATATTTATATTACAGGATTAATAGGTATTATTTAAGAACAGTGTAAACCGGTCTTTATTGTACTCAAAAGAACAATAAAAATAATCATTAAAAAAAAAGTGAGTCAAAATATGAAGTATTAATCTAAGAACTCGTAACTGTTAAGAATATCACAGCTTGATATAAATTTATTTAATTTTATTTCACTCCAGAGTCTTCAGGCCCTATCGACCATGGCGAAGCATCGCCGTGCCCTCGTGGGGGCGGAGACCTCTTGAGCCGGGCCTTGGTTGAGACCATGGTCCGGAGCGAGGAGGAGTGGCAGGCGATCGCCGACTTCTGCGAAGCAGTAATGCTTGCAAAGGAGGAGGCCGAACGCATCAGGCAACGGCGTTATCGCCGCCGCCGGCGCCGGGAATCTGATCCCGATTTCTTGCCACCGTAGGTGCGGGCTTGCGGACAGTGAGCAATGGGTAGCTCGCTGTCCGGCCGTCCAGTAACTGTCCGGACCAAGCCCAAGTCGTCAACGGCGCGCACTGTTCCCGCGCGCCTCAAGGATTTGTCACTAACAGCAGCCAGTACTGGGGCCAGGGTTACCCGAAAGGGCGCTCGAGCCCCGGTATAAAGGCTAGAAGGAACGGGGTGGGTCTTTTAGTCAGTAAGAGTCTGATACTATCTCCCGCTCCGCCCAAGAGCAGGGGTTGTCATTGAATGATTTTTTCCCACCATAAAAAAGGCCCTATCGACCATCAGTGAATAACCAAACTTAACGGCAGTATGCTACCGCATTACACCCAGATGTTATGTTAAAAATCGTTTAATATCTAAGCAAAATACTCATATAAACCATGTTATATGAGGTGTTGCGGAAATCCGGAGCCATGTTTATGTACGTACCTTCAAATAATTATGAGTTCATAACCCGCTTACAACGAATGTGATCCAACTCAATATTCCGCCAATTTCTGGTTTTGCTTGATCAAAAAAAGAGAAGCAAATGTTATTAGAGTCTGTCTGAAAAGTCAAATGACTTGGAAATTATGTATATTATTTAATCATTTAAAAAATACTTATATTCGCTACTTTTTATAAGGCTCTTCTATTAGTAAACAATGATCAAGATCGCTTAATCCACCTTGATTATTGAACCATTCATCATTTTACTGTAATAATTACCCGAGTCGTTTGACTTAATAAAAATAGTCTACTTTATTAAAGATTTTATAAATTATAAATCATATTTTATCTCATTACAATGAGTTTTGACTTAGATACTATTGTTCGTTTACTATTGTTTTTTTTTTTATTTGTGACCCAATAATATAATTTGCCAACCAACGTTATCCCAGAAAATATTATTACGATCATAATATTTTGCCGTTTATATAATGCACATTACAACTTTGTACATACAATATTCTGTCAAATAAATGCATTCTATTCTGTACTATAAAATATTCTAAAAGTCTGAATACGTGAAAAAACTAACAAGATCAAAACTAGTTAAATAGTTTTAAGCAGACTGGTGTAGTTGTCGGCTTACATTTTTGTTTGATCAAAGATTCGATGCCACAAACTTTCTCGGACGGCTTCTTAATTTTTCTGATGTAGGAAGAATTACGGTTGCGATACATTAAAGTTTCTAAAACTATCAACATAATACATTTCAAAGACTCAAACTCATTACCCGCAAATTGCAATTTTTGAGTTGGGTCACTTTCATTCTAAGGGTGCGGATCATTATTATGTTGTTAATTATAATCCGATACGAGGCGCCAGGGAAACATTTTGATTATTGCGTTCTTGTGTTAATGGTATCTCCCTACGTGTAGGGTGAAAATGCCATTTTACAAAATCATTTCGTTGTCTATCGTTTGATTTTTTTTTCGTCTTTATTGAAATGGACTATTTTATTATTATTATTAATTCATTTATTTCAGACATTGTCCATATGTTCATAAAATTAATGTAATTGTATTTACTGTAATAAGCCATTAAAATTACTGCTTACTGTCGCATCGGACACGTCATTTGGGACACAGTGTCCGAATTTACACTTTTTATTTCCATTTTTTTTTTGGTGACGTTTCGGTCACCGATAAAAAAAGAACTGTTTTGTACAGTCAGATAAAAAAGTTTAGTTTGACAAAATATTTTTTTGTGTTCGAACATGACGTGTTCGAAACGTCAATAAGCCAAAATTACATACACAATGTTATACATACAATTAAAATTAAATACAAAGTGTCATAGATATTAATAAAATATAAATGAAATAATACACCTTAAGGAAAGCACTAATTATTATGGCACTGGTACACAAAGGGCAACTGAAAAGTCAGTAAAAGTTTGACACACCCTGTATTATTTTTAATTTTTTTTTTAGTATAATCTGTAATTTATTATTGTATGCCTAATTGGCAGGACATATTGGAACTATAATTTATTATCAAGTTTAACATCTGTATATAACCTATGCCCACAATAAAGACATTCTGATTCTGATTCTGTTATTTGATTTCCTATCTATAATATAAAAATGAATCGCAAAATGTGTTGGTAAGCGCATAACTCAACAGCGCCTGGACCGATTTCGCTAATTTTTTTTTGTTGTGTTCGTTATTATGAGGAGAAGGTTCTTATGGAAAAAAAAATGAAAATTAGGGTAGAGTAGTGTAGAGTAGGGTAGAGTAGGGTAGAGTAGGGTAGAGTAGGGTAGAGTAGGGTAGAGTAGGGTAGAGTAGGGTAGAGTAGGGTAGAGTAGAGTAGGGTAGAGTAGGGTAGGGTAGGGTAGAGTAGAGTAGGGTAGGGTAGAGTAGAGTAGGGTAGAGTAGGGTATAGTAGGGTAGAGTAGGGTATAGTAGGCTGAAGTAGGGAAGAGCGGGAGCGAAGCCGCGCGGGCAAAAGCTAGTTGAAAATATAAACTCAGCACATGGTTCTAGGCCATGTAATGAGACATGAGGCTCCAAAAAACTGACTTCAGGTGTGATTGATGACTAAAACTCTTTTTAAATATGAGGATAACAACTGGTGCGCCTACCCTTAATAGTTTGCAAAGCGTAGGTACGAGTATGTTCGTAAGCCTATTATGTTACAAGGTTTTAATTAAAATAACATATTTACAAGTATAATCCTCATAAAATATTTAGGAAAGAGAGAGGTTTTAGTCAAGAAGAGGTTTTAGTCGGATTACTGAAGAGAATTCAGTAATCCGACAATTGAATTATAATCAGGATGGCTTCAAAAAAGTAGAGAAGAAGAGGAAGTAGCCTACTTGTCAGAACCAGTGCGGTGTCAGAACCATGCTGCTGCGTCCAGCAGTGCCCACGACGCAGCTGTATGATTCTAGGCTACATCACTCCACGAAGGTTGAGGAGATCGTGGAGTATGTTCGACTCAAGACGAACTGGACTTTGAGAGTCGAGCAGTTGGAGCCGCGACATAGCCCGAATTTCAAGTCGTTTGTGGTGTGGGTGCCGACTCATCATTTGGACACCTTCCTCAAAGGAGAGTTTTGGCCGAAGGTATCGTGTAACGACGATTTCGTGGAAGGATCCCGTGTCGAACGCTTCGAGTTGGCTGCGTCGCCATAACTTCTGTTTTGAACACGTGACTGAGCGTTGAGATGACGTCATTCCCGTACATTTGAAGCGAACGCTTAGCTTTAGTAGAAATACTAGCGTCAACTATTGCAGATTAGCAACTTGGCTACGGGTACAGATCACGTCCTCGTCGCTTTACTTGGCTCGTCGCGCACCGTCCCTACGCGTGTTTCTTCAATATCGCGCCGCTTCGCTTTGCGATCGCGTTCACGTTGTGTTACCTACATATGACATGACATGTAATGTGTAGGTACTAATGGAGCCGATCGCCGGCGGCGACCTTTTGCGTTCGGTCCTGATTTAAGTCATGGTTCGGAGTGAGGGGTAATGGAAAGCGGTCACCTTCTTTTGCGAAGTTGTAATGCAAACAAAAGAGATGGCTGAAACCGTGAGGGAACAGACATCCTCACGTCCCAGCCGGCGCCGTAGGCGGCGGGGGTAGTAGGGCGATTTCCTGTCACCGGCGGGCTATTGGGTGAAGAGCAATGGGTAGCTCGCTGTCCGGGCCCTCGTTATCATTAAAATGGACGGCTCGGCATCCATTAAAGGTTTGAGATATTATATATATACTGTGATAAAAATGCTACACCAGTGTAGGTATGTTAATTCTAGGCTAGCGAGCTCGACCACGTCATCGCGTCATCGATTTCCATCAGAAGGCGAGATAGTGTCAAGCATGAATCAATCAATGACAAATAAAAAATAACAAATGGAGCCGAGAATTTTATTCTAGCTTTGACCAGCTCAGCAATGTTTGCAAAGAAGGCGGACTAGACACTTGACACTTGTAAAACTTGTTCTAAAGTAAAATTGCTTTGATGAATAAAATTATGGCATCTGTGTATCATACTGTAGTTCGGGCTTTGACTGATCCTACTACTTAAGAGAACTTGCGAAAACTTTTGTGTCTGAAGAAGCAAAGTCCACGATACAACACTGTGATGCATCGTAGACTTTATAAGCTGCTTACATTTTTATTAACTTTTATATATCTTCCGTGAAGGAGCTTGCGGCTAAAATGATATCAAGCGCACTGGTCGATTACAAAATTTAAAGCCGTTACCGTTGGGGTGAGGCCGTTACCCGAGGGAAGAGTTGGCGCTGAGTGCACAGCATTGTGACGTGCCTATAGTACACACACATGCAGCCATTAAGCGTCGCAAGTGGAATTGGATTGGCTACACGCTTTGAAGAAATCCCAATTACACACCCAAGCAAGCGTTGGAGTGAAATTCTCAAGGAAAAAGAAAGCGTGGACGTCCCCGTCAAACCTGGCATCGCAACGTGTTGGTAGAAGCGGCGAGCCACGGAATGACATGGAACGAGGTGAAGTATCAAGCTTAGGACCGTTCGCGATGGAGGATTACTGTGGACGCTCTCTACATAGGGAATTAAAGGTGGAGCTGCACTGCTCACACGCCATGCGCCATCGTTCTACGTACAAATCAGGCGTGTGACATATGTGTGTCGGTCTTATGTAGCTTCAATCAAGTAAGTCATGCGATGCGCGACAGTGCCCAGCAATCCAAGGCGGGTGATGCCGTAGATTGGGTAGTTTTAACGTGAATTGGCTTATTGCTTTGAAACAAATTATATTGATTTCTTGTTCGAACCTGTTCAAACCATTAACAATTTTTCAAGCGCGATATTTAGATTCATTAGATTTATTAGTCCCCTTCCCACCTTTTACGCTGTTTGGCCACCATGCGTATCCTTTTTCCCTGTCCAGAGCACTGCCATGCCAATCAGTGGCACCCTAAAAACGTGCCCGTTTTTACGGGTTGCTAAATTGCGTGCGTAAAAGCGGTAGGACGCTTTTAGGTACGCGATCTCTTTATTTTGCGCTAGTGCGGAAAAGTGCGCTAACTCGAAAGACAAACCGCAGTGTGTAGCGTGCAGACAAAGTTGTTGGCACTAGCTAGTATATACTATAAATTTATTTATTTATTTAAAGCTTTATGCACAAAAAAACTGTACAAAGGCGGACTTAATGCCTTAGGCATTATCTGCCAGTCGACCTTAGGGTGGTGCAGAAACAAAACATGGCAGGTGCAACTTAATAAATAGACAAAACAGAAGAGAAACAAATATATACAATAGTAAATACATACTTAGATACATACATATAACAAAAACAATGCTGTTGTGAAAAAACATAGTATAAATAAATAAATACTATATAATTATAATATAATACATAATACTGTATCCGTCTAGTTTACCCTGTTATTCGGCTGAGAGCATGTTTGAAAGAGTAACAACAGCGGTCTTGCAACGTAAATGGCAACTGAAGGAACACGGCTGGGTTTTAAACAGTAAAAATCTGTGCCCAGAGTGGGAGTTGTTATTTGATGATGATTACTTACTTAAAAAAAAATGGCGGATATTGAATTTAGGATAATGGGGGATAATTCGGTTGGGTCGGTTTTAATAATATGGTGTTTGAACGGTAGCCGCAATGGTACGGCTGTCTCCATAGCAGAGATGTTAAAGAGGTTCCGATACCAAAAGTACGAACTTCCGGAACTCCATTTCTGGATTCGGTTCTAATAAATTTTAATCGGAACTTATATCGGAGGTACAAACGTAAGAGTGAGTGAGAGTGTAGTATTTTTGACTTGCGCTTTGGTGCGTACTGTAAGTCTTGTATATTCTTGTCTTGCGAGGATCCTCCCTCCAACGTCTCTTTGACCAATTACTCTTTCACTTGCTGTTTCGTTTCTTATTGTAGTATTATATTTATCTATAACATTTAAATAATTAGAAATACATATATATGGATGCGGGACGCACAGGAACGTTCGTTGTGGCGACGCTTGGGGGAGGACGTATATCGGCTGAAATGATGATGATGATGATGATATAAGTATGAATATCATTTGTCTAGCAACTAGCACAAGTTCTGCTTAGTCTGGGACAAGATGGCGTTGTGTGGTAGTTGTGGTAGATAGAATAATTATTATATTGGAATGTTGTAAATTAGTTCTTCAATTTATAGATACTTAACGTTCTAGTAGAATTTCATTTGACGCTTCTGCCTTCGTCTCAGCCTTCGATTTTGGTTCTGATTTTGGCTCTCGTTCCGGTACCGATACTAACAAATCAAATATAAAAACTCCGGTTCCGATATACTCGTATTTACTTTCGTTACATCCCTAGTCCACAGCTACTCATCTCCGGGTAGGGATGTGGGCGACTGGAGGCGGATTAGACCGTAAATTAATTAAACTTGAGGATGTAGACATGGGATATTCTATTTTTGGTTAATGTGAGGCCATGTGTGAAATTATGATTTGTTTTGTAAGAGGTTTCTTTAGGAATAGGGAAGGCTTGTAATATATACATCCATAGTGTAATGTAATGTTATAGGTACTAGATAACTGATAAACATACTTATGTATTTAAAAATGCACACTTATATATTATAGATAAATTACACCCAGACACAAATGATTACGTTCATCACATAAACATTTGTCCTGGGTGGGAATCGAACCCACGACCTATGGCATAGCAGTCAGGGCCACTAACCACTAGACCAACAGGCCATTCGAAAATAAACTTAATGTATAAATAATGTAACATATTTCTAAGAATTGTTTTTTTTTTTTTCTAAAAACTCTTCAAATACAAAGTGCAAAGATTTTGTTTAATTGATAAGCTTGCGTTTGATTACTATCTCACCTGATGGTAAGCCATGATCAAGTCGACGATGGAGCACCCTTGCCTAGAAGTAACGCCTCGTGATCAGAATCAGAATATGGAATCGGACGCGTGGCCAATTCGAGGTATTCGACGCAAGAGAATCGAAACGTAACGGTCGTAACTTGGCTAGGAGGGCTGGTCTTTTTATTAAAAAAATATAACTTAATCTAAGCTGCCAAACACAAATGTTTGCCACAAATTGCTCAAGTGGCTGAATTCTAGTGCATATAAAAGACACAGTACTGAATGAAACCAGTAGTAAAAAGAGTTTACTTACGGATTTCCATGACGGTTGCTGCATAATTCCAGTTGACTGCTAAAAGGCAGGGTGGACATAGTGACAGTTATGCAGTGTGTCAACTTACAGAGAATACAAAACACAAAGAAACTTTATTAATATAAAGTTTATTTGAATTTATGCTTCCAAGTCAATCTAAAGATATAACACTTCAAAGCAACCTGATTTAATTTCACAGATATTATAATTATAATTTCCTATTATATTATTATTATATTATACAACATGATAATGATTATAATAAACTAATTATTTATTTTTAGTTTATTCGAAACCTGAATATAGTTTGTTCAGAATCAGTAACTGGATGGATACCAGTTTTTACATCATGTTAAATTTTTTCCAAAAATATTTTAAAAGGTCATAATTTCGACACACACAAAGTACAACACACGTCACGGTAGGTTATAGCGGGCATAAGGAGCTAGCAAACAGCTGGATGCAAGTGCAAAGCAGCCCCTCACAGTCATCTGGATGGCCCGGTGACTATGTATTTTTGCTGACATAACAAGCTTATAACTTTGTCATTTTTTGTGATCCAGTTATGAAATTTTGTCCATAGATTTTTTACATAAAAGTATTACACACGTTTTTCAGGTTTCACATAATATGTATATTAAAATTAATGTTGTAAATACATATAGGTAAACTATTATTATTTCTTCGTTTGAAACTGTAGCTGGCTCGTCTTGTCCCTAATTCCCGTGTTTTTGCAGTTGATTTACTGTATTCTTTGTACTACGTTAATCGTCGAAGTTTTAAAAGTTGGCGAGCGATGCAAAGTGGAGTATTCGCGCATGGCTGGCGTCTTGAAATGGCTCAACTTAATACCAACGCTAGGCACTACCTCGGAGTTACTTATAGTAACTTATTTAATCTTTCATGCGGGATTTGAAGAAAAATACTCAAAACTAGAAAAAATATTTTGTGTGAGCGAGAATTTATTTAGAAAAACTTAGAAAATATACAAGAAATTATAGACTGTTAGATAAGGGGGGGGAATTTATATATTGTAGGGATTAATTGAACCATAAATAATTCATCAAAATATTTAGCCTCCGCGTAGCACGTGAACATAATAGCAGTTTTGTCGATAATACTCAATTGTTTGCGAGTCTATTCAGTTTTCAGTGGGCTCAGTCGGTCGCCATTGTCACAGGCTTTGACAAAACCATTCACCCGTAAATATTATGTTATCTCTGTTCGTGCGTGGTCGAATAAAGCTAAATAACCGCTGTATATATGGGTCAGTTCGCACCGAGACGCGATGCGACGCTGCGCGCGGTGCAACTCAATAGTACATTTTGATACAAGTGTAGATTCCGGCCAACGTAGACGCGGGCTTGCGGACAGTGAGCAATGGGTAGCTCGCTGTCCGGCCGTCCGGTAACTGTCCGGACCCAGCCCAAGTCGTCGACGGCACGCACTGTTCCCGCGCGCCTCAAGGAGTTGTCAGCAACAGCAGGGACCCAGCCGGGTCGAAGCCTACTGGGACCAGGGTTATCCGAAAGGGCGCTCGAGCCCCGGTATGAAGGCTAGAAGGAACGGGGTGGGTCTTTTAGTCAGTAAGAGTCTGACACTATCTCCCGCTCCGCCCAAGGGCGGGGGAGGTCAATGCATGATTTTTACCACCATAAAAAAAAATACAAGTTTAGAAAGTTTATCTTAATTCTTTATTGTACACACAAAAACTTAACCTTAATACATTCATAATTGACAATTCATGTACAAAGAAGAGCTTAACTCATCAATGAGTTTTCTCCCAGCAAACCTTTTCGTTTATCATTGCGACTTGGGAATTCAATCCCGCATCGAGGTGGAATTCGCACGAACCGTACGCGAGTGTGTTATGGAGCCGAGGGCTGCAATGACAAATTCGCACGTGTATCTAACGACCTTTTTCAATAATTTTCGAAGAAATGAATAAACGGGGGTTGACCGACGACTCGCGGGGTGTCGACGCGCGGACGCCTTTTATAATAATAATAATATAATATTCCACAACTATCACACAACGCCGTCTAGTCCCAAGCCAAGCAGAGCTAGTGTTATGGGTACTAGACAACTGATAAACATACTTATATATTTCTAAATATATACATATTATAGATAAATTACACCCTGACACACAACAAATGATCGTGCTCATCACACAAACATTTGTCCTGGGTGGGAATCGAACCCACGACCTCCGGCATAGCAGTCAGGGTCACAAACCACTGGACCAAGAGGCCTGTCAAAATATTTAATATTTTATAATACATGTGATAACATTGTGGCGAGGGAGAGCACGCGCACTTTTCTATACTCGTGCGGAAAACCGTCTATTACGTGCTTAAAAGCGATGGGATAAGAGCCGAGTAAGTGTATTGAAAAATATATGCTAAACTAGGCATGTATACCCCAGTCGGTAACTTGCCTCATTTGTAAAACTTAAGACATGTATTTAGGTGCTTATTTGAGCCGATTTGGTTAGTTTATATAGGTATGTATAACCACAGAAAAGAAGTTAGAAAAAGATAGTAATAGAGTCCTGCAAGGTTCTTCATCATTTCAGCCGATAGACATCCACTGTTGGACATAGGCCTCCCCGAAGCGTCGCCACAACGAACGATCATGTGCGTCCCGCATCCATCGGATTCCTGCTACCTTCACCAGGTCGTCAGTCCACCTTGTATAAGGCCTTCCAACGCTGCGTCTTCCGGTACGCGGTCGCCACTCCAGAACCTTAGCAGGGTTCTTAGTGTTTTACAAATAAACCTGTATAACTATATAGATTTTAGGAGTGAGAGTTTTACAATTTTACTACAAAATAGATAGGCTTTTGCTTACTTAAAACCCATGTGTTCCTATAGTTGCTCTTCACAATACAATTTGTCTTGATTACGCTCACAAACAAGGTAATCTATTGTGTTAATTTTTGTGTCCCTTTCTTTTTTTGATTACAGTGAGGCACTATTGCACTAAGTATAACATTATGGTAATATTATAATAAAACTAACATGAAGTGTAACGTAACGTAAGAGCCTGGTTCTCACAACACAGGGAATCCTAGTGTGAATTCCAGCAAGTAAACCCATAAATATATGTTTTTTTGGTCAATAAATATTCTTATTCTTCACGTTCTAGGGGGATACTCTTTCCAACAATCCCGGAGCCCACTAACAAGATCCTTAAATCATCAATCCGTAAAAGCCACTATCTGGTACAAATGTAATTTAGAAACTCCTCGCCCGTAATGGCGTCAGATTGACCTTATCATGGCGCGGAGTTTTCCTGATCTATTTATTGGATCGTTTCACACGCCGTGCCAAGACAATTCAGAGAGCAGTAGGATAACTTCGAATATTATGATATGGGTGATCTACCCTGAATAGAGTAGAATAGAACGGAATAGAGTAGAATAGAGTGGAATAGGGTAGAATAGGGTAGGATGGAGAGGGACAGGAAGGCCGAAAAAAAGATGGATGGATTGTGTGAGAAGTGATATGAAAGAAAAGGGAATTAGTGATAGTTTGACGGGTGACAGGACAGAATTGAAGAAGAAAACGTGTTGCACCGACCCCAATTAATATGGGATAAGGGCAGGAAGAAGAAGAAGAGAAGAATCTAGAGGAATCGAGTGGAATGGAATGGAGTGAAATGGTATAAAAAACAGTTGAGAAAATAGCGTTTTCTAAACTGTTTTTTTTTTTTATGGGAGATGATTACTATGATTCGATAACGCATGTCAATATTTAGCCAATTTTTTACAGCTTTTTACAGACAGATTATTCAGCTAACCTTTGTGATCCAGGGTTGACCTTCTAAAACTATTCATTATTTTACGAGCTAGTCTCTTGGGAGTACGGTACAAGAGGAGGCGCGAATCTGAACAGTACTTCTGTGAACTCCACAAGTTGAATGAACACCCATTAACAGTTTAGTTAAGCCTTGTTTTATACATCAGGATCTCTTGTTGTTCGGAATGTTTTGAAGGTATAAAGTTTATTTTTGTATGTACAATAGCCCCTTTGTCTATTGTTCATATAAAAATAAACTTTTTTCAAACCAGACAAATATTGGAAATTATTGTAATTAAGTCATACTTTAGTAGTCAACATCGAGCATGGTCGGGACCCAAGTCAACCTCACCTGCACGTGGTGCTGGAAAACGGACGAGGCTATGGCGACCCGCCAACACGCACTGGACCAGCGTGGCGGGTTATTGTCCGAAACTCCGAACCCCCCTAATGCAACATAATAATACACACAGGCCCCAAATGCGGCGACTTCAGTGGTTGTGTTGACGTGGGTGAAGGTAGCGGGAAACCGATGGATGCGGGATGCACAGGAACGTTCGATGTGGCGACGCTAGGGGGAGGCCTATGTCCAACAGTGGAAGTGTATCGGCTGAAATGATGATGAATGATGAGCATGGTTTAAAAGCTTTTTGCTTTATCTAACGCAATTCAACGCGATGTTTGACAAAGAGGGAACGCGAAAGAAGAGAGATAACGCCTAAAAACTCTGTTAGCATTCAGTAATTCAGTGATTTACTCGATAATGTCACAAAACTTGTTCTAGGAAATACGTTTTTAAACCCTCACAAGTTTTTGAAAAATATCGTCGTCATTCAGAATTTTGATATTTTATATCTATGGTCACTAATTACCAGTGACCCTATGTGTAACAGCAAAGAAATAATAAATATTTGTATATTTTTTTTAAGTTATTGCATAGCTTCTATCCCGGGCCCTGAGCGTGGAGACCGAATCCAGAAATTCCGTAACGAAAATAACCTAACACCCCCACTCATTTGAGCGTGGTGACCGATAAGAAAACACATGAGTGAACCATCAATCAAAATTCAATTCAATGTGTAAAAGTGTAACTTCAATTAATATCAAAGAAAAAAAAAACAAAGGAAAAAGAATACTGCATAAATAATATAAATAAATAATTATAATTGCATAAGTTGATAAAAATGCTATAGCTTTACCGCGGCAGTCCCCGAGTGCCACACGTCTTTTTTTAGTTCATATACTGTTGGCTTGCTACACTTTGGTGCATACTGTATGTTTATCAATAAGTGAATTATAAAAACCCTTATCAATTGATAAATAAATAACTAAGTGTCTTATACCAATCTATTTTGTGTTTCAGCTCTTGTAGTGTCAAAATTGTTTAGGACACATTTTCGAATCTACTTAATTAAATTATTGGATTTTCAACACACTCTCTCACGAAAATCAAAACTTAAAGGGTACCTCCCATTGACAGAATTATGAAAGGTATGAAGCAAAGTCTCACAGCACAAGTACCTATAGGAAAAAGGTAGTTACATCACAATAATAAATAGGTACATTTTTTGCGATTCGAAAAAATATTAAGACTCTATTCGGGAATCGAACTTTTTTCATAAGGTACGTTTGGGAACTCTCAGTGCGCTTGTTTGTTTTTTTTTTCATGTAATTCATAATTCTGTTCTTGTTTCAAAATAAATTAGTTACAGTTATTTATGTGCTAGCATCGAAATGTTGATATGAATAAGGATCTTCCCGGGATTCCTAATTTAAAAATCCCGTGTAGCCAATAATAATACAAATAAATAATAATAAAAACCCAAGAATAAGACAAAACAAAAATTAATTAATATTATTATTTTTAGTATTTTTCATTATAAAAGATCTTTCTACGTTAACTGAGGTAAGGTTAACAAAATACACTTCTTTCTTCTCGTTGATAAACCAGGTAGATTTTTTTAGCTATATTTCAGATAGTGTCATAACTGCTCTATAAAATTAATCTCTCTAGTATGACATTATTGTAAGTACAATATGTTTAACCTAATTCCGACGTAATGATATTTACAAACACATATCTCCAAGACAAAGAATAGATCGATTTTTTTTATAAAAATGTTTTTAAATGATTTAAAAAAAAAAGATAATTAAAATGAAATCTTTGCATACATAATTACATATATATCCAATATCTGTTTATTTAGGTACAGCTTTGGCGGCGTTTTTTTGTTTCATGCTTTGTAAGTATCGCTCAATCACCACTTGAAATTCAGGACTCATTGTCCGAGCCAGGAAATCTTCAGCAAATTTTTTGCGGTTATTTTCAAATTCTGCTAGGAATTCTTGTCTTATTGTTTTTTTGGTGATTGCTCGTATAACCGGAGATATATTGTCGTACGATCTTATAAATCTCTTGCATTTTTCTATTGCATCCTCTTTGTTTGCTGCTACTTCATCAATGAGTCCGACCTAAAAACATTAAATTAACTTTAAGTTCGGTATACGCGACCATGGGATATATCACAGAACAGATAAAAGAGGTTATAATAACCTTGTGGGCGGGGTATGCGTGCTACAAAGTAGGGCAATGCTCATAGTTCAACTACCAATAATATTATGTGGTATAACCGGCATATACCCAGTATCTATCGATACATACTCGTAGATACAGTCATCGATATCCGGAAAAACTAGAAAAGGAAAAAAGAGAAACATTTTGCTTGGCGGAACAAGGCGTAAATTAAGGACTAACAAATTATAAGTAGACTTTGTGAAAAATGTGATTCATATCCGCGCAAAACGGCCGAACGCTCGCTCAGCATAATGCCGTGACCACCCGCAAAATGCACGTGTTTACGGCGCTGGTTTTCAACGTTGGCTGTTAATAACTAATATCCATTTCGATAACTTTTACCTGCAGAGCTCGTTCGGCTGGGTACATGAAGGAACTAGTGCAGGCATATTCCGCATTCTTCGGGCCCATTAACCTGGTCATGAGTTGATAAATCCACATCGGCGGCGGCACCCCCACGGCGGTGTCATTGAGTCCGATGGTGGCCCGGCCAGTAGTCATCGCACGATAGTCGCACGCTAGTGCTAAGATACATGCCCCAGCTCCTGTGTAACCCTAAAACTTCTGATTAACAAAATTATTGCTTTCTAACCAAAAGCAATAAGTTAGGGTTTTTAGCTGATATTACAAAAAATTCACACAACACCATCTAGTCTCAAACTAAGCAAAGCTTGTGCTAAGAGTACTAGGCAACTGAAAACATACTTATATATTTTTAAATAGTTACATAAATTATTATATATAAATTACACCCAGACGTAGAAAAAATTATCCACCTTATCACACAAACATTTGCCCTGGGTGTAAATCGCCCCTTCAACACCAATCCACGTTTTTAGGGTTTCGTGCCTCAAAAGGAATTGCACAATCTAATTCCGCCAAGTCCGTTCCATCATCGGACCACAAGACGTACGGCGTTGCGCCACCGGTACATGGTGGACATCCCACCCATACGAACAAATCGTTTTGGGAACACATTTATTGCGTACAGCCAAGGAGTGGGATTCCCTGCCGGAGTCTGTGTTTCCTGATAGCTACAACTTAGGGGTCTTTAAGTCAAGAGTGAATAGGTTACTTCTAGGCAAGCGTGCTCCATCGTCGACCACATCATCGCTTACCATCAGGTGAGATGGTAGTCAAACGCGAGCCTATCAATAATAATAATAAAAAAACCTATTGTTTCGACCCTGCTGGGTCCTTACGGTTTGCTGACATCTCCTTGAGGCGCACGTGGAACTGTAAGCGCCGTCAACGACTAGGGCCCATTCCGGACGGTTACCGGACGGTTGCACGGCGAGCTACCTATTGCTCACCGTCCGCATGACCGCGCCTATAGCAATATTATACTTACATTTAGAGCAATTGTCGTAATTGTATCTGTTCCAAATAACTTCATATAGACATCATACATGGTCTCAGTGAATAGCTTAAACCTCTTCCGATCTGGTTTGTAAAATTCATTTAGATCCATACCCGCAGAGAAAACTGTAGGAACTGCCTGTAAAAGATTATATTTAAATAAAATAAAATAAAAACGCTTTTAATTCATGCAAAAAATACAATAAAAAAAAGCGAGGAATCGTGAATCGTCATTGGAAAGAATGGAGATGAATGAATGGCTTAACGGGCTAGCTATAATAATGGAATCATCATTTCATTTTAGCCGATAGACGTCCACTGTTGGAGATAGGCCTCCCCCAAGTGTCGCCACAATGATCGATCCTGTGCGTCCCGCATCCATCGGATTCTTGCAACCTTCACCAGGTCATCGGTCGATCTTATAGAAGGCCTTTTGACGCTGCGTCTTCCGGTACGCGGTCGCCACTCCAGAACCTTTCGGCCCCAACGGCTATCTGTGTAATAAATAATACACCCTTACTTTTTAATTAGTACACAAAAAAATGGGGCTGTATCTGTACCCGTTTCTGATCATATTGTTGTATTCAAAAGGAGAAAAAACCAAAATCCTAAAATTTACCACGAAAAGGTAAATTCATCATAGATTCAATCCGGTCGATATGGCGAAGCTTGGGGGAGGCCTATGTCCAACAGTGGACGTCTTTCGGCTGAAATGATGATGATAATATAATAATAAGGACTGGAACAGTCTGCCTGCTGCGGTCTTCCCGTCCGATTATAATTTGGGTGTCTTCAAGGCTAGAGTGAATAGGCTCTTAATAGACTAGTGCGCCTCACCATCAACGATTGCATCACTGCTTACCATCAGGCGGGATCGCAGTCAAGTACTAGTTTATAACAGATAAAAAAATAATAATAATAATAATATCTATAATAATATCACACAACGCCGTCTAGTCTCAAGCTAAGCAGAGCTTGTGTACCTTATGAGTACTACAAAACTGATAAACATACTTAAACCTTTCTAATTACATACAAATTATACACCGCTAAATTTTAATCGTTTTAATCCCGTGGGGGGTCGATCCGGTACACGAAACACTATCGATTTATAAAATCGAAATTAATTTCTTTAAGGTAACGCCGACTACTACCTATGGGTCATTGGACTCGCTCAGCTGACGTTTTCATAGAGAAATTAATTTCGTGCATGCGTAAATTAATACGAGTTTTGAAAAAAAAGTACTATATTTTTTAATTTATCTTTACAAATCGATAGTGTTTCATGTACCGGATCGACCCTCCACGGGATTAAAACGATTAAAATTTAACGGTGTCTATAAATTACACCCAGATACAGAACAAAAATGATCGTGCTCATCACACAATTTTCTTCTCCGACATAGCAGTCAGGGCCACTAACCACTACACCTACAGGCCAGTCAAAATAATATTAATATTATAAGGCTGATTATTCAACTTAGGCAAATTAAATAAAGAGAGTCAGACTTATCGAAGTCAAAACCATGCCTTTGCATTTGTTTTTTTCCACTTCACATATAGCCTCATGAAGCATTTGTAATACTTCACCGTTTATACTGTTCACTGGTGCCCGATCCAGCTGCATTATTGCTATCCCTTCATTATCTACTGAAACACCAACTAAAGGCTTTCCTGGCGAAGAAGACACTAGCCGGCAACTTGCCGTAACATTTTTTGATATTCTTCTCACATGAAACATTTTCGGACACTTGCACTGTGCTAAAGATTCTTTGTTCAACTCCGATGCAGTTCTAAATGCAAAGATAAAATATACACGGTATTATCCTTATCTACGATAAGAGATAATTTTTTTGTATAAGAAATTACAAGATATCGATATCTTGGTGCATAGTACATAATATATATATATATATATATATATCGATGATATCTTGTAAAATCTAAAACTATTGTTTGAAAATACAAATGCGGTTTTGCAAAACTACAGAAACACTATGTTCAGAATTTGTTTTTTTTTTTTCTGTGTGAAAAATCATCTTATGACAACCCCCGCTCTTGGGCGGAGCAGGAGATAGTGTCAGACTCTTACTGACTAAAAAACCCATCCCGTTCCTTCAAGTCTTCAAACCGGGGCTCGAGCGCCCTTTCGGATAACCCTGGCCCCAGTAGGCTTCGACCCGGCTGGGCCCCTGCTGTTGCTGACAACTCCTTGAGGTGCGCGGGAACAGCGCGCGCCGTCGACGACTTGGGCTTGGTCCGGACGGTTACCGGACGGCCGGACAGCGAGCTACCCATTGCTCACTGTCCGCAAGCCCGCGCCTACGGTGGCTGGAAATCGGGATCGGAATCCCGGCGGCGGCGGCGAGAGCGCCGTTGCCTGATGCGGTCGGCTTCCTCTTTAGCGAGCATTACTGCTTCGCAGAAGTCGGCGACCGCCTGCCACTCCTCCTCGCTCCGGACCATGGCCTCGACCAAGGCCCGGCGCGAGTTCAGAATTTGGTTCAAATTTCTTCAATAGTATATACTTATGTAAGTAGATAAGCGGCGTTGTTATGGCCATGTGTTTAGTGTGTGTTATGTGTTATTAAGGCCAGGTTCTGCACATTTTGAACTTTTTTAAACCTCTAGAAATCCACAAATATAAAAGAAAACACAATGAAAAAATATATTTTATTAAAAATGACTATATGACTAACTGCTGGGCAAAAATCAAAACGTGATATAAATTAGTTGGCTTGATAAAAAAAATATCGATTCTGACCCTAACTTACGATTTCAAACGTGTCATGTCCACAATTACGAGGTTACGTTACGGAAATATTTGAAAATTACAAAGCTTGTTAGGGTTTTATAGCCAAATGGCAAAAAACGCAACCCTTATAGATTTGTCATGTCTGTCTGTCCGTCCGTATGTCACAGCCTCTTTTTTCCGAAACTATAAGAGCTATACTGACGAAACTTAGTGAGTAGATGTGTTCTGTAAACCGTATTAAGATTTTCATACAAAACTAAAAAAAAAAAACAATAGTTTTTGGGGGCCCCATACATAGAACTAAAACAACATTTTTTTTTTTCATCAAACCCATGTGTGGTGTGGTGTATCTATGGATAGGTCTTCAAAAATGATATTTAATACGTCATAAATTGAAAACCCTTCATGGGCAAGTCCGACTCGCACTTGGCCGGTTTTTTTTTTTAAAAGGGCCTCGCAAAAACAAAGTTCTTGAATAGTTATTGTTGTCTCTTTTTTTTGTTTGTAGGATGTAATCTCTGAAAGTACTGGTCCGATTGCTAAAATGTTTTCATCGACAGAAAGCTGCTTTATTCCTGAGTAACATAGGCTATATTTTATGTACGCGAGCGAAGCCGAGGGCAAAAGATAGTTTTCTTTATAAAAATAAAACTGCTGTTATGGGGCGGAGTTCACACAAAATACTCAGTGACTACAACCGGTTCTTAACACTAATGCATTTAGGCATGCACCCATCCATATAATATAATAATAATAAAATTCCACACACGTCACGCATCCATCGAATTCCCGCGACCCTGACCAGGTCATTGGTCCACCTTGTTGGAGACCTTCAAACGCTGCGTCTTCCGGTACGTGGTCGCCACTCCAGAACCTTTCATCCCCATCGACCATCTGTTCTGCGTGCAATGCGCCCTGCCCATTGCCACTTGAGTTTGGCGATTCTTCGAGCTATGCCGGTAACCTTGGTTCTCCTGCGGATATCTTTATTTCTGATGTGATCACGCAAGGAAACTCCGAGCATAGCCCTTTCCATCGCCCTTTGGGTGACTTTGAGTCTTCTTATGATGCCCATTGTAAGTGACCACGTTTCGGACACTTTACATAAATATTATTAACAACGTCAAATGGTAAAATAAAATAAAGAACCTTCTAAATTCTAAACAAATTGTTAAAAAAGTTAAAAACAAGAATCATCAATGTATTAATGCAAAATAAAAATAATCATTAACATATAAATAATAATATAATATATTTATTCAAACTTAAAATTTGGTCAAAAAGTTACATAAAATCTTAGGAATAATTTAAATGACTATGTTATGTGCCTGTACTAAGATAAACCTGTATCACAGGCGTAGAAGTTCTTACAGTATGGTTTTTGTAGAACAATAAAATTGAAAACAATATTTAACATTTAAATTCTCGAAACAATAGAAAAAATAGGTCGTAACGTAACATAAATATATCGACGGTATTCGGTTTCCGCGCGCCTCAAGGAGCTGTCAGCAACCGCAGGGGCCTAGCTGGGTCGAAGCCTACTAGGGGTTAGTTTCGAAAGATAGCTCAGCCCCGGTACGAAGGGAACCGAAGGAACAGGAGTGGGATTTTAGCCGGTAAAAGTCTGACACTATCTCCTGCTCCGCCCAAGAGCGGGGGATGTCATTAGATGATTTTCCCACCGGAAAAAAAAACTCTTAAATGGGCACACTTACTGTGACGGACGGGAAACTACGGAACCCTACACTGAGCGTGACCTGACACGCTCTTGGCCGGTTATTGTACTAATTAAAAATAGTGGTGTATTGCTAGGTAGGTGCCAGATAAACGTAAATTAACGGTCATTGACCTCTCCTACATTTGTTGACATTCTTTATTTTTCAAAACGGAAATAAAGACATAAAGCTGTCTTGAAGCGACATGTATCGTGATCCTTTACATGATCTAGTAATGAAAAGCAGTTCATTGTTTGTTTTTCGGGTACTTAAGCAAAAATATTAGGAAAAGGTCAATGTACTTTTTTCCACATTTGTCTGGCGCCTTCTTTAACTATCGCGGGTAGCTTGAGCAGTATTATCTTACTCTTGAGTTTCATCATCATCATCATCAGCCTTTTTAATGTTCCCACTGCTGGGACTCAGGCCTTCTCTCTAGGAGAGGGAATGGGCCGTAATCCACCACTCGGGCCCAGTGCGGGTTGGTGAATGTCACATGTCTTCAAATTTTACGGTTCTAGGACATGCCGGTTTCCTCACTATGTTTTCCTTCACCGTTTTGAGAGCAGTAGTTTTGAAATAAATTACACAAAGTAATGCGCCTGGTTGGATTCGAACCCGCGACCTACAACTCGTAAGTCGGGGCCGTTACCACTCGGCCACCACTGCTCTTGAGTTTACTCCAAGAATATTTAGTATTAAGCTAAGTCAATGCACGTCAGACACTCCCCACATTAATCATAATTGAAATGGCTAATCCAAAGACAAAATTGCAAACAGAACATGAATTTGGCACAAAAACTGCAATGACAAAGCAATGAGCCTCATTAAGTGTGCCCGTTGGCAACCCTAGGCCGCCATGTTTGTGCCAAACGCCATTTCCGTTTCCGTTCCAATTTTAAAAAGGTTCAGCTTTTTCCAAGTGTTTAAAATTGGAATGGCCAGTTATGGCCGTTATGTGATGGTAACTGAGTTATTGTCTTATTTTCCATTTTCAGTGACTTGCTTGTTTTTAAAAAGGAATGAATACTCTATGGCATTGTATATTTTCTTGACTTGGCATGGCTTTGTGTAGTGAAGTTTAACCTTGACAAATTATTTTTCAATGTACTTACTTGGAAACCGTCCATTCGGTAATCGCTTTTAGGCTTAAGATTAACTGTTTTCTGCACTAACCCCCGTTTACTGATAAATTATAAATGACCTTAATTTTGCAAATAGGTTTAAAAAAAAAAAACTTTTACACGTCACATTTGTTTTCAGTCAGTTTTATCTAGAGAAGGCCGGTGTTTCCTAGCCCTGTAAAGAAACACCGAAACAAACTCAGGTGTCAAAGTCTCTTTTGAAGTCCATACAGTAATGAACATCATGTAATGGTCAAATGAAATGTCAAACGATTAGTGTCTCAGGTGGTCTTTAGAGTGGGCACGCCACAATCATGGCGGTAAGTCCCCTCTTTGAGGCGTGGCTGGAAAGGCCTCACGGCGTCCTTACCTTCCGCATGACGCAGGTCCTCACCGGACATGGTTCGTTCGGGAGTTTCCTGCACCGGATTCATGCGGAAGTGACGCCCGGGTGTCGCCACTGTGCGGAACGCCCGGAGGACACGGTGGAGCACACAGTCGAGGTGTGCCCTGCTTGGGCGGAGCATCGCCGTGCCCTCGTGGGGGCGATCGGCGGCGGAGACCTCTCGCGCCGGGCCTTGGTTGAGGCCATGGTCCGGAGCGAGGAGGAGTGGCAGGCGGTCGCCGACTTCTGCGAAGCAGTAATGCTTGCAAAGGAGGAGGCCGAACGCATCAGGCAACGGCGTTATCGCCGCCGCCGTCGCCGGGATTCTGATCCCGATTTCCGGCCAACGTAGACGCGGGCTTGCGGACAGTGAGCAATGGGTAGCTCGCTGTCCGGCCGTCCGGTAACCGTCCGGACCAAGCCCAAGTCGTCGACGGCGCGCACTGTTCCCGCGCGCCTCAAGGAGTTGTCAGCAACAGCAGGGACCCAGCCGGGTCGAAGCCTACTGGGGCCAGGGTTATCCGAAAGGGCGCTCGAGCCCCGGTATGAAGGCTAGAAGGAACGGGGTGGGTCTTTTAGTCAGTAAGAGTCTGACACTATCTCCCGCTCCGCCCAAGGGCGGGGGATGTCAATGCATGATTTTTCCCACCATAAAAAAAAAAGGTGGTCTTTAGAGGAAAGACACACAGATTTGGGTGGACCTGTCCAGTCAGCGCAAGCATTTGTCAGTATTCGTGTCAGTGGCGGAAGTACAGGGTGGCAAGGGTGGCAAAATGCCACCAGCCCCTCGCCTGGTGGGCCCCACCACTAAGAGGCCTGGGCCTCAGTAGAAGTAAATATACAAATTCAAGTAAATTATTAAGGTTTATTAAAAGCATTCATAAGAAAAGGATCAGTTTCTCGTGGTATTTTGCCAGCCTTACCACTTTATTATTACTTACGACATCGAGAAGCCACCGTCAGAGATAAAATCCTCGTATATTAGAGAACTTTCCGATTTATTACTAATAAAGAATATTTTGTCTGTGCTTCAGTGATTTATCCAAATTAAATTACAAAGTTGAAGATTTTTCTGGGGCCCCATCCAATGATTACGTCACGGACTTCAGATAGTATAGTTACGCCACTGATTCGTGTAGCTCAAACTTAGGACTACTAACGAGATTACTTATTATCTTTGTAAGTCTGTTGAAAAACGTCGTCTGATACACGTGACTATTTGTCGCTGTGGCAATCGGCTCATTCTTCGCCGGTGGCTCGTCCAAATTTCGCCACGGTTTGAATGACAAACTTCTTCCACTTGTATCAAAATGTCAGAAACTTATTTAGTGGAGGATGGTTTCTATTTGGCTGAATATCTAATGCTGTTATCAATACATTTTTAAATTATTCTAACGTCTTAATTTTGCTCAGCTGGTTAAATCGTGGTTCTATAATATCTCCCTCCATAATTATAAAAAAAAGACGTGTGGCACTCGAGGACTGCCGCGGTAAAGCTATTGCATAGCATTTTTATCAACTTATGCAAATATAATTATTTATTTATTTTATTTATGCAGTATTTTTTTTCCTTTGTTTTTTTTTTCTTTGATATTAATTGAAGTTACATTTTCACACATTAAATTGAATTTTGATTGATTGTTCACTCATTTGTTTTCTTATCGGTCACCACGCTCAAAAAACAAATGAGTGGGGGGTGTTAGGTTATTTTCGTTACGGAATTTCTGGATTCGGTCTCCACGCTCAAGACCCGCGATAGAAGCTATGCAATAGCTTAAATAATTTAAACTTTTTTTGTTGTAGATAAACTTTAAATCAATGGCCACATGATCCTTGGTAAATATCCTTTGATTTAACTTGAAAAAACAAAAGCAATCGTCTCAAAAGAAAAAGCATTGAGTAAGGAATAAACAAATGCGACAAAAAATAAGGCAATTCCGTTAGTGCGAAAGAGACACCATTAATTCCTCCATTAGCCACAGTTCAGTTAAGTGTGTTGTACCATCAAACACTATACTATATCCTTTAACTGAAGTTCTTTCGTATTAAACCCTACCAAACAAAATCCAACCTTAACTCCTATTGCAAAGCTTGAAATTCCTTTAACAATTTCTAGTCTGATTTTCATAGACCTCTGTGGCTCGAAATAATGAGTTAATCAAAATGAGACTGTAACAGTTAGGAAATAGAGTTGTTATTCAAATGGTGTGGGTTTGCTTGGACATTATTTAATGAGGTGTGAGTAGCAAATTCTGCTCGCAAAATTGCCACTGAGTGCCCCAAGATCTAGTGATTTGGAATGTATTTTTGCTCAATTTAGTTAGTTATAGTTTTATGAAAGGGAAAAGAATTGTTCCTGAATTCAATAAAATTCATTTCAGTAGGTATATTTAATTTCACATAGACCTAATGAAAATGGAATGTCTCTACTAGAAGTGACCAGGGTAACACAATAAAACGTAATCTTACTTCTTTATTTATTTATTATTACTAGCTGTGCCCGCGACTTCGTTCGCATGGACTACAGGATTTTGAATTTATTTTTTCTAAATTAAAAGTAGCCTAAGTTACTCCTTATTACATCAGCTACCTGCCAAAAAAAGTCCCGTCAAAATCGGTCCAGCCATTTCAGAGATTAGCTGGAACAAAGAGACCCACAGACAAAAATTGTAAAAAATATTATTTTGGTGTATGTAGATACCGTATATTCATATGAATGTAGTAAAAAGCGGTTATTTCAATATTACAAACAGACACTCCAATTTTGTTTATATGTATAGATGAAACTTCTTCCAGTTGAAAATTTCTTCTGCTGGCTCATTTGAGTAAAAAACAATAACAGGGTAAGTATATATATAACTTTCTATAATATGAAAGTGAGAACATTCATATTATAAAAAGTTATACACACTCCTATTATTTAATTAGTTAAAACAAAAATATAGCTGTATTCGTACCAGTAATCTGATCACATTTGTGTAGTCAAAAATAAAGAAAACGAAATTCCAAGATTTTCCACGAAAATTTTTCATATTTGATAAATTCATATTGAATCAATCATTCATAACAATTGTTTCTAGAAAATGCTACGCACAGTGTTTTCCCATTGTTTTTCATTCATAATCAATTGCCTGTACAATATTTCCACAAATTGAGTGACATTTTGGGATTTGAACAAACGCTTATAACTTTGCGGTTTATGAATATGATTTATTGAGATTTTACATAAATAATAACAAGACCTTTTTCTAATAAGCCTTTAAAGTATTTGTACTAATTAAAAATTTGTGGTCTATAATTTTATTTTCTGACAAAATGCTAGCTTTCGGGCGGGAGTACGTCTGCTGGAACCGCTAGTTTTATACAGTGTTTTTTGTAAAACACCAACAACCTTGCATTACTGTATTACTAATATCATAGAAAACAACAATTATTCTATGACTTTTTACAAAACATAACACTTTTACCAAAAACAAACCTTCAAGATTTCGATGTTCTGCACGTTTCAACACTGTATTTTGTTACAACCTATGACTGTAACACGCGACGCAAGCGCATCAACCCCCCCCGCAGCCCGATCCCCACTTCCCTCCGCTATTGTACTATCACCTGCTTCGCACAGACTTCGTAATATTTAGAACGTTCAATTTAAATATTTTTATTTTTGTATGAAAATCTGATGTACTTAAATATGATACATTTTCAAAAGTCATAGAACGAAAGTTGTTGTTTATGATGTTAGTAACATAGTCCTGGTAGCTAGTGTTTTACAAAAAACCCTGTATAATTCTTCTGTGTGAGTGTATGTCACTTAACTCCTATAAAGTATATTACCTTTTGGGGGTATAGGAACTGATGGTAAAGTCCCACATACCTCCGTTGAAAAGGGAGGATCCTCCGACCAGACAGGTGTTACAGTCTAGTGGGCGACTGCCCGATAGATGATTTCAGGATGTCGTATTATATGTTCAAATCGCGCGGAGAACTTTGATTGCGCGATGCAGGATTTCGTACTTTCTTTGTAGTTCTTATGTGGCGCCATAGATGTCGCTACAACCCCAACAGTAATACTAAAATTAAATAAAGTAACTACAAGTTAGGTATGTTTACATACAACTCGCATTGGAAGTTGCGAAGCGGTCTTAAATCAACAATAAAGTGCAATATGGAAGTGTTTACATAACAAAACGCAAGTGCAATATAACTAAAAGCCACATTGCTAGCATACGTAGTTCAGTTGTTGGAGAGCTAGTAGTACTTAAGCAAATGAACATGGCTGCAGAAAGAAAAAGGAATACGATGCAAGTAGTCAAAGTTTGTCATTGTAGCCAAGTCGAAGGCCAAGACATCGTGGAGTCGTCAAACTGAAATGATAATGCCACACGTGAATGTAACGACGTTTTTCAACACACTTATATTCCATTCGCAATAAAATTAGATATTGAAACAAATCTTTTTTAGAATAGTATAGAAATACTATTATTCGGTACAGCCACAGCACAACTGTTTTACTGTCCGTTTGACCGATTTTGACTTTTATTTTGTAGGCATAAGGGTCGCATTAGTAGCGAAAAAATTGGTTACAACATGACTGTTTACTGCGGTTGCAATTTATTATGCCAGCAACGCAATAAATGTCAAAATCGGTTGTACGGACAGTAAAAATAGTTTGTTTAAATATGCAAATGTAAAAAAATTAAATGTAAATAAAATAAGCTTTCGAATATGAATGAATACTATACACAAAAAAAAGGAGAAATTAAACAAAATATTTTTTTTTGTTTGCTTTTTATTTTTTTTATGATCTTCGCACAGTCCATCCATCCTTTCTTCTCTTAATGCAGTAGTTTGTGGCAGTGGCCGAAACCATAAAAAGGGGGTAACTAATATCTCCTTAATTTATTGAGTGCCACCGCACTGGGGTCAAGATTGTATTACAGCAGTGATTAATTATGTTCACATTAGGGTGACCATAATTTTCGTTCAACACTGTGCTTAATGTATGACTCTCAATCGACTGTCGATACGTAGACACTTCATCAATCATATTGAATAATAGGTATGCAAAAATATTTGAGGTTCATTTATAACACATTTAGAGAATCCCAAGTCGTTGACGCGTCGTCAAGTGATCCACGCGCGCTACAAAGAGTTGTCAGCAACTGTAGCCCGGCAGAGTCGAAGCCTTCTGGAGCCATGGTTGATGCGAAAGCCTTGACCCTGGAACAATGGCAAAGAAGAAACAGAAACAGGAGTGGGTTTTTAGTCAGTAAAAGTCTGACATTATCTCCCGCTCCACCTAAGAGCAGGGGATGTCATTAGATGATTTTAACGCCTAAAAATAAAACATATACCTATAGAGAAAGGGTGGAGCACCGTCGTGTCTTCGTGGAGGCTATAGGCGATGGCGACGGTCCGCTAAACGTCCAGATCAAGCTCGAGACATCGAAGGCGCGTCTTTGAGACGCGCGTGGAACACCCACGCGCGTCTTAAAGACATGTTAGCCAAGCCAATCGTAGGGGCTCGCTTGGGCCGCGGATATTTTCTGCAAAGACAACCCGTAGTTTTAGTACGCAAAAGGTTTGCGGACAATGAGCCATGGATAGCTCGCTGTCCAGCCGTCCGGTAACTGTCCGGACCACGCCCAAGTCGTCGAAGGCGCGCACTGTTCCTCCGCGCCTCAAGGAGTTGTCAGCAACAGCAGGGACCCAGCCGGGTCGAAGCCTACTGGGGCCAGGGTTAGTTTCGAAAGACAGCTCGAGCCCCGGTATGAAGGCTAGAAGGAACGGGGTAGGCTTTTAGTCAGTAAGAGTCTGAAACTATCTCCCGCTCCGCCCAAGAGCGGGGGTTCTCATTGGATGATTTTTCACACCAAAAAAAAAAAGTACGCAAAAGGTAACTGAAAGACACAGGCCCCCTTCCACACTACCCTAGACCTGGAGAAGTCATTAGAAGATTTTCCACCTTAAAAAAATATATATAGTAGTTAAGTTTCTATAATTGTTATTACATTGTGTGTACTTACTTATGTGCCAAATAAACGTGTTGTCTTTCTTTCTTTCTTGAAAAGGTTTTTTTTTTTTGTAATGGATAGGCTCGCCCGATTGATCACTGTCTTACCCGATGGTAAGCGATGATGTGGCTGACGATGGAGCACGCTTGCCTAGAAGCAACCTACTCACTTGACTTAAAGTCCTACTTCTAAGTTGTACCTATCAGAAAACACACACTCTAGCAGGGAATTCCACTCCTTAGCTGTACGTATAATTAATGTGTTCCCAATACGCTGTATACCTATTAATGGGTGGGATATCCACCATGTACCGGTGGTGCAACACCGGATTTGGTGTCCATTCCTTAGCTGTACGCATAATTAATGTGTTCCAAATACGCTGTATACCTATGGGTGGGACAACCACCATGTATGAGTGGTGCAACGCCGGAAGATGGAACGGATTTGGCGGAATTAAATTGTACTTTGGAGTTTTGCTGATATTTATTCAAATATTATTGTCTAGGAAAGTCCCATTCCAATAAACAACGCGTGGTTGACGTAGTAAATCATGGGACTACAGAATTCGGCAATCAATCTCTGCCCTTAAGGGTTTCACATTCGTTCGCACTGTATTAATTTCTATCGCTCGGCAATTTCCGCTGTGACTGTAATGACGTACGAGCACACGAGTGTGACTCGCCCTTAATTAGCTTCGGCTTCTATTGTTTTGTTGTATTCAATAGAGTTTCATGTAAAACGGGGTGAATAGGGACTTAGGGGTGAATAGAGACAAAACTTTGGGTTGGTTTTTCACTTTGATACTATAATATCGGCCTCTAACAAAGCATCGATTTTTTAGAATAATAATTCATTAATAAATTGATAGAGTTAAATGCTGCATATTCTGCATATTCAAATATCGAGAAAATACCCTTTAAAGTTTTGTCTGTATTCACCCTTAAGTCTCTATTCACCCCATTTTACTGTATGCTTTTATACGAATTGGCATTGTGTTGGTGAAACTTCATTAATAATTTATCTGTAATACTAGCTAAATTATTCTTAGTAATATTGTTAATTTGCTAGTTCGTGTTCCTAATGATAACATTTACAATTGAAACATAAATCTGATGACTGAATATAATATTAAGAAATTAAAGAATCCTTAAGAGCTCACAAAGTGACCGATTAAGTTCGAAGAACTGCTTAAATGAAAATAAAGAAAACTTTTTACACACATAAAAATCCCGCTCATATTTTTAGCTTGAAATTCAGTAGGTATATTCCGCACTAGTGCTGTTAAGTTTGGCTGCTACCTTTGCTGGTCTGTCTGACGACCAGACTGATACATATCAGTCTGGTCGTCAGACAGACCAGCTAGTCAGTATAAAATCATTTCTTACAATCTTATGAAATTTTACTGATCATTTTCGAGGAGGCCAAAGTAGACAACAGCAAATAGATTTTAAGTTAGCGGGGGTTCGAAAGTGGGTTGGCTGATACAATGCCGTGTGTCTGATGATACACCCACACGGAACAGTAAAAACAGTTGTTACTGTTTCAACTGTTTTTACTGTTCCATGGATACGGAATTAAAACTTTGATTAATATAGCATTGCGCGCCCGATACGAGAGTTAATACATGAATCAATTGAAGAGGTACATTTGCATAAGTTACGATCAGTATTATTTTTATGTAGGTATTCCGAGCGTAATAGAACTGCGGGCCCCACTGAATGGATGAGGCGATTTATTGTAATTTCTATTAAATTAGTTGAGGTATATTGGGTTTTGTTAGTAAATTGAGGAACATTGAAAGTATAAAGCAATGCTACCAGTGGGGCCTCTCTAGTTCGAGTGGCCCCACTAGATCAAAACCCATACACCATTCCCATTCAACTTTTCAGTCACCGGCGCCCCTTTAAAACTTCTTATACAATAAAATGGGGTCAATAGAGACAAAAATTTAAAGGGTATTTTCTCGATATTTGAATATTTTTTGCAGCATTTAACTATATCAATTTTTAATGAATTGTTATTCTAAAAAATCGATGCTTTGTTATAGGCCGATATTATAGTACCAAAGTGAAAAATCAAACCAAAGTTTTGTCTTTATTCACCCCTAAGTCTCTATACACCCCGTTTTACCATCTTTTTATCGACTTGTTAAGCCGTAATTACACTTAAGACAAAAAATGTTAACTTTAGCACCATCTAGTAAGCAAATAGCCACGCTCGGCTTCCACCTTAAAATATTTCTGTACTCAAAAACCTTGCATAACATTATTTGAGCAGTTCATGAAATATATAATGAAGTAGAAGCGTGTACCGGTTCGTTGGTCACAGACACACAGTCGTTTTAATAAAACTCGAAGATTTAAGCTTGCCTGAACATTTGGAAAATACGGCTAGCGAATTGAGAATTTCTGTTTCAGTTTTAATTATGGTTTTGCTAACTAGGTAAGTTATCAAAAGACTGATTTATTTATTAAAACTTCATGAAACACAAAGGTACAAAGGCGGACTTAATGCCTTAGGCATACTCTACCAGAAACCAAATGCCTTAAGGCATTAAGTCCGCCTCTGTACTCTTGTGTGCATAAAGTATAAATAGATAAACCATGTCGTGATAAAATGCTAGGCATGCGAGTGAGAAACAGATTTACATAGAAGTATATACCCTATTATCATTTCAGCCGAAAGACGTCCACTGTTGGACATAGGCCACCAAGTGTCGCCATAATAACCGGTTCTGTGCGTCGCATCTATCGGATTCGCGCGACCCTCATCAGGTTATCAGTCCACCTAGTGGGAGGCCTGCGTCTTTCGGTACGTGGTCGCCATTCCAGAACCTTTCATCCCCATCGACCATCTTTTCTGTGAGCAATGTACCCTGTCCACTGCCACTTGAATTTAGTGATTCTTTGGGCTATGTTTATAACCTTGGTTCTCTTGCGGATATCTTCATTTCTGATGTGATCACGCAAGAAAACTCCGTTCAAAGCCCTTTCCATTGCCCTTTGAGTGACTTTAAGTCTTCTGATGAGGCCCATTGTGAACGACCTCGTTTCGGCACCATATGTCATCACTGGCAACACGCAATGGACATAGACTTTCGTCTTGAGACACAGTCGTATATTGGATGAGAAGACACTGTGCAGTCTACAAAGCATACATCCTATATACCACAAGTATTTTCTAGTAGCAATTGTTATGAATGATTGATACAGTTGAATTTACCAACTATGCCAAATTTTCGGGGTCAATTTTAGAATGTAGTTTTTTTTAACTTTTGATTGCACAAATAATATTAGTAACGGCGGACTCGTTACTAATCTTATTTGTGCAATCGAAAGGCTCCATTTTTTTGTTCTAAAAATAATAGTGGTCAATTTAGTTCGTCACATTGTGCGTTTAGGCTGCCATCAGACGGACTGCATCGCAGCGACCACGCACAGTCGATATATTCATGATATCAACTTCAAGCGCTCGGCTGCAGTCGTGTGAAGTTAATATTAATTGCTACCATCCGTGACTTCAAAATGCAGTCGGCTACAGCCGTGTAGTCTCGACGAAGGCTGTCCATCGCTAACCGCATATACTTAGTGTGCAGTAATAGTCAAGTCAAGTCGCGATGAATGCACATGGGCATTATGCGATCAACGTCATCTTTACTTTGAGGCTCTTAAAGATCAAATCTTACATTAAGCTCCTGGGCTAGATATGTGGCGTCAACTGCGCAAAGGCCGTTTGCAGATAACTGCATGCAGTTGAATACGTGGACTGCGCGCGGTCGCTGCGATGCAGTCCGTCTGATGGCAGCCTAAGAGCTCATTTTAATGGCTATTAATAAATAGCACGTAGGGCTGGTTTTAAAATGTCTATCAATTAATTAATCAGTGATTAACTTCATATGGGTTGCTTCACTACTTTTTTATTGATAGAAACACTAGTTTATATCTTGAATGCGATCCCACCTGATGGTAAGCTGTGATGCAATCGTTGATGGGAATAAGTTTTAAAGTGGCTGTTAATATGTAAGGTCAGTATTGAGCGTAGGGCAAAGGTGGGATCGCTGATTTTATTATATATTATTAAAAAATAATTTAAAAATCTTTTTAAAGAGAGTAGACTGTTTTATTATTTATGTATAACGTGAAACAGAATTTAACTATAAAGATGTAAAGAATAATTTGGATTTCAAAAGAATTAATTTGTTTCAAATAAATTAATGTCAGGAGCAGAGCTTTTACAAATTAGTAGGTAATGTCGGACAAGTAACTTTATTAAAAGACTAGCTGCCGCCCCCAGCTCCGCCCCCGTGAAATAACCTTTTTTTTTAAATTGAGATAAACTAGTGCTTGACTGCGATCCTACCTGATGGTAAGTAGCGATGCAATCTTTGATGGTGAGGAGCACTAGTTTATTAAGAGCCTTACCTACTGAGTTTCCCACCTCTTTATAAATTTGAAATGTTTCACCGGTTTTGTCTCTATTTTTTTTCTTAAAAGCTATTCAAATAATAAAACGATCGAAAAAAAATAAAAACCAGTAAAGTTCGTCTCACTCTTCACTTAAATACCCCTAGGCGGTAGCCATCAGGAAACATTTTAAAGCCTTTAAGCGTACCAGAGTAAATATGTTTTCAAGCCACTTAATCGAAAACCCGCCCTCATCCCACCGCTTTTACGCACGCAATAGACTTTTTTCTGCACTAGTGCAGAAAAATGCTCTCCCCACCACAATTTTATTACATTTATCGTATCAAGTTGGGCGCGTGTCAACCCCCAAGAGTCGCCGGTCAACATCCGTTTATTGTTTTCTTCGTAAGAGTGTTGAAAAAAGTCGTTCGATACTCGTGCAAAGTCATTGCAGCCCTCGACTCCATAATACACTCGTCTGCAACTCGTGCCAATTCCGCCTCGGTTGCAACGACAAACTTTCTGCACTTGTTTCAAAATGTTCTTTTTTTTAGCTGATAGAAACTATTACGTGACTGTGGCACACCTGATGGTAAGCAGTGATGCAATCGTTGATGACGCGCACTAGTTTACTAAGAGCCTATTCACTCTAGCCTTGAACACACCTGTAATATAATCGATCGGGAAGACCGCAGCAGGCAAATTGTTCCAGTCCTTCGATGTGCGCGGTATAAATGACGAGGCGAAACGCTTAGTCCGGACCGTAGAGGTTTTAACAACGTAAGGGTGGATACTCGCCGTACGTCGGTTAGTCGGATGGTAGAAATGAGATGGCGGAATCAAGTCATGCATTTGTTCTATAGATAGGTGGCTTCTTATGACGGTACTAGAAGGACAAATATACACTAGTGAAACTAGAATATCCGAAGAGCGGTTAAGAGCCATTAGATATTAACGCCAGAATTATCGGTTCAATATAATAATGTAAACAGTTGGGTTAGCTGAAATGCGGGCGCTAACCGACAATACCAGAGTATGGCGTATGGCCTCGCTTTCATCTAACCGCAGTTTGGTTACAAGGTTAGCGACCAGCGATAGGTATATTATATACCTGTACGTATTACCTACAGTAGTTATATGTGGTATGTGTAATAATATGTGGTGATCAATTGTGTTATGTGGCCTTGTAGAGTCAGACTGTAAGGTCTCAAAAAAGTCAAAAGTTTTTTATTTCACATAGGCCTACATGGGCACTTATAAAACGTCAGAAGCTAGTGCACGGTTCGAAATTTGTCATTTCCTATGGAGAAGAACCGGCAAGAAACTCCATGGTTACTCTTTTAAAGAAGTGGTTGTAGTTACAATATTTCCATATTACAGTATTAATAGGTATTATTTAAGATCAGTGTAAACCGGTCTACATTGTACTCAAAAGAACAATAAAATCATCAAAATAATCATTTAAAAAAAGTGAGTCAAAATATGAAGTAATCTAAGAATACGTGGAGTCTACAGTGTTCTTCCATTTACATTATAAAAAGTGGCTGTATAAAAAAAAAGCTGTCAATAAATGAGACGTAAACAACCAAAAAAGAAAAACTAACGAATTTAATGTGGTTGGAGTCAGATAATATAAAATAAATGTTACAACAAAGATGGAGCAGTTAATAGATACATGCAAACAACTAGTAAAAGTAGCGACTGTTATTGCGAGAAAATTTTCATAAAATCTTTGATATCTCGGTCAAGTGTGAAGATAGGTTCGCGCTTGACCGCTATCTCACCTGATGGAAAGCGACGATGCGGTCGACAATGGAACGCGCTTACCTAGAAGAAACCAATTCACTCTCGACTTAAAGATTCCCGGGGTGTAGCTATGAGGAAACACAAACATATCAAAATTTTCCGTATTTTACAGTTTCAATCAAGGGAGGATGCCGGATTTTTTATGGCCACCGTCCCCACTCTCCAACAAGAAATGGGTAGGTACCACGCACAAAACTTGGTTGATTTGGTTGTTAAAATATATGGGATGTTATTTAATTTTAAAAAATATAGGGTGTAAAAAAAACAACTGGTAGAAATTAATGTGTTTCTTTTTCCCTTTTAAAATACTCTATTCAACTCTAGGCGCTTCGAATAACACCTGTTTCAAGTCTGTTGATGGGTAGGGGGACACTTCTACGCAATGCCCTTGACCTTTTTTTTTTTCTATAGAAAAAATTATCTTATGACAACCCCCGCTCTTGGGCGGAGCGAGAGATAGTGTCAGACTCTTACTGACTAAAAAACTCATCCCGTTCCTTCAAGCCTTCATACCGGGGCTCGAGCGCCCTTTCGGATAACCCTGACCCCAGTAGGCTTCGACCCGGCTGGGCCCCTGCTGTTGCTGACAACTTCTTGAGGAGCGCGGGAACAGCGCGCGCCGTCGACGACTTGGGCTTGGTCCGGACTGTTACCGGACGGCCGGACAGCGAGCTACCCATTGCTCACTATCCGCAAGCCCGCGCCTACGGTGGCTGGAAATCGGGATCGGAATCCCGGCGGCGGCGAGAGCGCCGTTGCCTGATGCGGTCGGCCTCCTCCATATCGAGCATTACTGCTTCGCAGAAGTCGGTGACCGCCTGCCACTCCTCCTCGCTCCGGACCATGGCCTCGACCAAGACCCGGCGCGAGAGGTCTCCGCTGCCGATCACCCCCACGAGGGCACGGCGATGCTCCGCCCAACGCAGCGTGACTCACCGCCACACCGCACTTTTGATGACTAAACCGCACACATGATGGTAGACATCGATATACTACGCAAGTCGATGATGGTAGCAAGCAGTAGATTCTGAACGAACTGTGCATCATTGGTGTAATTGCTGTAAGGCGTTCAGATGTGAGGGTAAACAAATAAATAAATTAATTAAACCGTATTTTGAGAATTGTTTTGAAAAGCAATGTAATATGTATGCCGTAGCACATTTTTCTTGATACTGAAAAGTCCAAAAATGACTAAAACTTTGGCAAAAATGATTTTAAATTTTTATGACTTTTGCTAATACTTCATACAAAATATTGTCTAGTACAAATTGCTACAAAAATATCCTTGTCTTAGCAGCTATTTAGAAAGGTATAATAGGCTAGTTGCCGTAAAAAATGTAATTAGTCCGTCTTTTAGATTATTCAAAAATAAGGGATACGTATTTTTTTATTTCTAAATTAAACAAAAAATGACTAAGATATAGCCCATTAAAGTTACGTGTGACGTCACGCCGTGCTGCATTTTTTAGCACGGGGTGACGTCACACGTAACTTTAATGGGCTATATCTCTGTTATTTTTTGTTTAATCGAAAAAAGAAAAAATACGTGCCCAATATTTTTTTATCATCTAAAATGCGGACTAAATAAAATGTAATTATTTTGACCCTTTTTTTTATGGTGGGAAAAAATCATGCATTGAGATAGTGTCAGACTCTTACTGACTAAAAGACCCACCCCGTTCCTTCTAGCCTTCATACCGGGGCTCGAGCGCCCTTTCGGATAACCCTGGCCCCAGTAGGCTTCGACCCGGCTGGGCCCCTGCTGTGGCTGACAACTTGTGGCGCGCGGGAACGCCGTTGCCTGATGCGTTCGGCCTCCTCCTTTGCGAGCATTACTGCTTCGCAGAAGTTGGCGACCACCTGCCACTCCTCCTCGCTCCGGACCATGGCCTCAACCAAGGCCCGGCGCGAGAGGTCTCCGCCGCCGATCGCCCCTACGAGGGCACGGCGATGCTCCGCCCAAGCAGGGCACACCTCGACCGTGTGCTCCACCGTGTCCTCCGGGCGTTCCACACAGTGGCGACACCCGGGCGTCACTTCCGCATGAATCCGGTGCAGGAAACTCCCGAACGAACCATGTCCGGTGAGGACCTGCGTCATGCGGAAGGTAAGGACGCCGTGAGGCCTTTCCAGCCACGCCTCAAAGAGGGGACTTACCGCCATGATTGTGGCATGCCCAGCACTGGGTTGCGATAGTCGTTGACGCCATTTCACCATGAGATCCCGCCGGAGCTCTGTCCGCCATGCCGTGACCTGTCGCGGCAGCGGACTTTCACCCCGGCGTTGCATCTCCACGCGCATATTGTGCATGTGTGCAAGGACTGTTGCCTCCAGATCCCACGGTGGTAGGCCAGCCAGAAGGCTCGCCGCTTCGCGGGAGACCGTGCAGTATCCCCGCACCATCTTTAACGCCATGACCCTCTGGCAGGCGTTCAGTATGGCCGCCGGTCGCTTTTTCAGCGATGGCGCCCACACCGGCGCCCCGTAGAGGGCCATGGACCGAACGATCCCCGCGTAGAGCCTCCGGTAGGAGGCGTCCGGACCCCCAAGGTTGGGCAGGAGCCGCTTGAGCGCAGCCCCAGCCCGGTTGAGCTTGGGAGCCAGACGTCGGAAATGCTCCACGAAATTCCACCGGCTGTCGAGGACGAGTCCCAGGTACTTCATCGTCGACCCGACACCGATGTGAATTCCTCCTACCGTTAGTTGGGAACTCAATGGCGGCGCGTTCCGAGACCGGCGACCGTGGAAACACATCGCCTCGGATTTGTGAAGCGCCACCTCGAGTCCCAACTCCTGGATCCGATCAACGACCATCGCAACCCCGCGTGTCGCTAGAGCGACCGCCGCCTGAATTATTTTGACCCTGGAAACTACCCTATTGTCAAATGTTCGCACGTGTATGAAATCTTAGAAATTCTCGTCTTTTCCTTGTTATAATATGCACGTTTAGTATATCTACCTTTCTAATGAACACTACTTGGAAATCCGTTCAATGGTTTTTGAGTTTGACTGGCCTGTTGGTCTTGGAGATTGTGGGTTCGATTCTCAACCAAAAACAATATATTATGTGAAGAGCACGATCATAATGTTCTGTGTCTGGGTGTAATATCTATAGTATGTATTTATTTAGAAATCATGGTTTTGTTTTTAACTTCTAAACTTACTTGTTTGACGCTGAGGTTTTCTCTTCAATTCAAAATTTTGTAGGTCGGTAATTAACGTGATAAGAAGGAAAAATAAGCTTTTTGGTTTCATCGAAAGGGTTATCAAATTTTCTTCTCATTTATTTCTTTAAGCGACATTAACGTTAATCTTCATTTATTAATTATTCCGAAGCTTTGTGCAATACTTATGTAAATGTTGAACAGAAAATGTAAGCAAACCTTTCGAAGTTTATTCTTCATTCCAGGATTAGCAATTTGACGGAGAATCTAATTATATTAAATATAAATGGCCGTACTTTCATTGTTTTGTGTTTTATTTAAGTTTGTATTATCAACTTATTGACCAGAGAACGGAATAGGTAGGGCAATTTTATGTACTTGCTACAGGTTACAATAATATAGATATTCCCCGAGTCCCGGGATTTGGTTGGATTATAAGTAGTAAAATTATAAAACAAAAATATTCTTGCCTTCGGGAAAATACACTTCTTTTCTGATGGGTAAAACGATTAAAATTTAGCGGTGTATTAGTGTAGATATATTATGCCATTAGCATGAATGTGCAAGTGCAAATCGGTAAACGCAAGGTCCCTTCAATATGTGTGGCAGGAATCGCCTTGTGACCTCTAGACTTGGGGCGTCTCCTGTGGCGGAGACTGGGGCGTGATCAGCCCCCCTAGCCAAGTTACAACCGTTTCGCTTGCGCCAAACGCTTCGAGTTGACCTTGCCGCCTATTATTTTGTTCTGACCACGTGACTGAGTGTTAAGACGACGTCATTCCCGTACATTTGAAGCTTTCTACAAGCGTTAACTATTGCAGATTAGCAACTTGGCTAGGGGTACTGTTGCTAGCTTTTTGGTTTTCTATCGTTTACATTTTAGAGAGTGTGCACTAGAATTGCATAATCTAATTCCGCTAAATTTGTTCCACCATCGGACCACTAGACGAACGGCATTGCGCCACCGGTACATGACATCTTACCCATACGCACAAGGCGTTTTGAGAAAACATTTATTGTGCGTACAGGCAAGGAGTTGAATTCCCCGCTGGAGTCTGTGTTTCCTGATAGCTACAACTTAAGGGTCTTCAAGTCAAGACTGAATAGGTTACTTCTAGGCAAGCGTGTTCCATCGTCGACCATTATCATTGCTTGCATTAGGTGAAATGGTGGTCAAACGCAAGCCTATCAATAATAAAAAAAAATGTCCGCTCTCTCACGGTTGCGGCTATCTCCTTTACTCCCATTACTGCTTTGGTGCAGCAGATGATGGCTTTTCATTCCCTCTCGCTCCGGACATCACCGTCACCGATCGCCTCCACGAAGACACGTCGGTGCTCCACTATCCGCACTATGGTAACACCCAGGCGTTTCTTCTGCCTGAACACGAAACAGGAACTTCTCCATCTGGCCATGTCTTCATGACCTGCGCCAGGGGAAAGGGGAGGGCTTCGTGGTGCCTCTCAAGCCACTTCTTAAAAGGGCAGTTTTAAAAAATCGGTATAAATGGTGAGCGATTGGAGAGGCCAGTATTGGCCTGACGATAATGAGGAAGCAGTTTACTGGTCTGACTGGCTGGCTTTGACTGACCTGTTAATCTAGTGGTTAGTGGCCCTGACTGTTATGCCGGAGGTCGTGGGTTCGATTCCCACCAAGGACAAATGTTTGTGTGATGAGCACCATTTCTTCTGTATCTGGGTGCAATTTATCGATATTATGTATCTATTTAGAAATGTATAAGTATGTTTATCAGTTATCTAGGACTCATACACAAGCACTGCTCAGCTTGAGGTTAGATGGTGTTGTGTGATAGTTGTGGAATATATTATATTATAATTAGGCACTTAGATCAAGCAATAAAATCATAGACGGGACCGCCAATGCTTGATTTTGTTGCTCGCGCTCATCTTTGATTGTAGGGTTAAAAAATGGTTAAAAAAGTATATTTAAAGACCAACATTCCTAAATCTTTTTTATCTTAATAAAGAACCCTCGAAAAAGCTTTTTAGCAATTATTGACACACTCGGACTTTCCTCACAAAAGGTCAAGAGTAATAAGAGAGAGTCAATTTGCAATACCCCATTTTCATTGTATTGGATTGAAAATTGAAAACCTTTTATTAAAAAAAGTTCCTTAGTTAAACTGATTATATTTCCAATTTCCATGGACTGAATTTTATTTATCTATTTTTCCGTCTATGTCCATCTATTGGTCTTTGGTCCGGTCATGGTCCATTGCCATTTTTAACACGCTTTTTTTAATTATAGAGCCTGTGCTAGGGTATAGACATACAGTCAAGGCATCAGTAATTTTAGTTTTTCGCCTGATGATATTATTAAAGAAGCAGGGTAAGACTTGATGACCCTCACCAGTGAGAGATGTTTGGAAGAGAAAGAGGAGGCCCATACGAGATCTTATTAACCCTAGATTAATAAGTTAAATGTTACTCAACTAATAAACATTTGAAATGTTATTAATAAGTTGTGGAAATAAAAGTAAGCCTTTTAAATCAATTAAATATTTATATTTTATTTTTTACCACTATTACATAACGCCGTCTAGTCCTAAGCTAAGCAGAGCTTGTATTATGAGTACTAGACAACATATAAATATATAGATAAATCACACCCAGACACAGAACAAATGTTCGTGTTCATCACCCAAATTGTACTGGGTGGGAATCGAACGCACGACCTCCAGCATAGCAGTCAAGGCCACTAACCACTTCACCAACACGCCGGTCGCATTAATACGGCAAAAAAGAAACTTTTTTTTTATGGTGGTAAAAATCATCCAATGACAAACCCCGCTCTTGGGCGGAGCGGGAGATAGTGTCAGACTCTTACTGACTAAAAGCCCACCCCGTTCATTCTAGCCTTCATACCGGGGCTCGAGTTCCCTTTCGGATAACCCTGGCCCCAGAAGGCTTCGACCCGGCTGGGCCCCTGCTGTTGCTGACAACTCCTTGAGGCACGCGGGAACAGTGCGCGACGTCGACGACTTTGGCTTGGTCCGGAAAGTTACCGGCGGCCGGACAGGGAGCTACCTATTGCTCACTATCCGCAAGTCCGCACAGAAATCGGGATCAGAATCCCGGCGGCGGCGGCGAGAACGCCGTTGCCTGATGCGTTCGGCCTCCTCCTTTGCGAGCATTACCTACTGCTCAAACAACAAGGTCCGCCGCCGATCGCCCCCACAAGGGCACGGTGAAACGGAGGAGCTCGTGGCACACTTAATATTTTAAAGGCGAAAGTTTGTGAACGTTTGTATGTTTGTTACTTCCTCACGCTCGAACGGCTGAATGACTTTAGATAACATAAAATTTGATAAACGGATAGACCATGTCTTGGAATAGCACATAGACGACTTTTTATCTCGAAAGCGTATTAGCCCTTTGGATGATATTCTATTTTCGCGCGGACGAAACCGCTGGCCGCAACTAGTGAAGAAAAACGTAAAAGTAACTTTTTTTAAATAAGCCAAAGATTTCCGTGATGAAAAAGTGTTTTCCTGATGAGATTGGAAAGTTGATGAAGTGGCGTTTTCATAATTTCATCATTGTGTTTGCACAGTCTCCTTAATACAATGGCACCAATTGTTCATTGTTTCTCTCTTGAGATTTTTTAAGTAATATTGCCTTTTATTTACCCTTTGTTTTATTACCTTTTTAAGTAGAGATCATCTCAAGAATCTCAACATAAAGAGAGCTTCAATTTGCTTATAACAACAAATTGGTATGCTTATTCTGCCAGATTTCTTCGCTCAATTAAATTAGCTGTTTTATTTTTGAAAGTGTTGGTGGTGGTGGGAAATTATCCAATGTCTTCTCTCGCTTTAGGGTGGAACGAAAGGGCGAGTTAGACCATAGTGACTAAAACCACACCTGTGTCCTTTCACTGCTTTTTGTGTTCTGGGACCTGCACCCCGCGATAGAAGCTATGCAATAGCTTAATAAAAAATGTTACGTAACGCGTTGTTTAAATACTCCCCCTCCCGCCCTTGTCGTTACAAGGGTGGGAGGTGGAGTATTTAAACCGTAACGTATTACAAGACCCCCCTCCTCCAAATTGCGTTACGTAATACTTGAAGGCTCCCTTATTACGATGGTAGTTCAATTGATTCTTAATCTCCCATTTACATTATTGGTGTCGACTGCTTCAGACAAGTCTAATGGATACAACAATCACGCCCGAATCCTGTCATCGGGGCGTCTAGATGTTAATTTAATGTTGAGATTATGTTAATACATGGTAATGTATGCTAATGGCTGATTATAAAGTGGGGGGTGCCGATTATGGAAAGGGAATTATCTTCTTGCTTCATAACGGAAATGGAGCAGTTTTGATTGTCAAACTTCTTTGTTGGTACTTTGCAATTTGTAATAATTGCCTTCTTTTGTTTAAAGTTGGTACGACGGATTTGGTCTGTACAAACCAAGGTCGAGTGTGACTCAGCGTGAATTTGGTCTGTCTGTACTTTTGTGCACTAGTACTTACTTTGTATCTTGTATCTCGGTGTTTCTTGTAACTTGTGTCTCGGTGTTTTACAGGATGCTTGTTGGAGAGTGTACGCAGGAATTACATGACTTACTCCACTACCTCATTTCTACCATCGGACAAGCTGACGAGCGGCGAGTATCCACCCTTACGTTGTTGAAACCACTACGGTCCGGACCAAACGTTTCGCCTCGTCGTTTATACTACGTACATCGAGGGACTGGAACAATTTCCCTGCTGCGGTCTTCCAGTCCGATTATATATTATAATTTAGGGGTCTTCAAGGCAAGAGTGAATAGGCTCTTAATAAATGAGTGCGCCTCACCATCAACGATTGCATCACTGCTTACCATCAAGTGGGATCGTCGTAGTTTATTTAAATAAAAAAAAAATCTTAAACTTCACAACTTAAAATCTTGATCATCATTGAGTCTGCCACAATCGTGGCGGTAAGTCCCTTCTGTGAGGAGTCACATGGCAAGTTCAGAAGGTCCTTGTTACGGACTTAGGCTGAAGGAACGCTCGAGTGTTGGAACATATGGTAGAGGTGTAACCTGCGTAGGCGAAGCAAAACCGTGTCTTTATAAAGGTGATCGGCAGTGGCGGTTTCTCGCGTCCGGCTCTGGTTCAGCTCCCCTAGTCAAGTTAGAACCGTTCCGATTGCGTCGAACGCCTCGAGTTGGGCACGCCCCCGGTTCTTTTATTCTGACCACGTGACTGAGCATTGAGCGTGCGAGTGTGACTAGCCAAATTGACAACCTGCAATCGTTAACGCTAGTAGAAAAATTCAAATGTACAGGAATGACGCCATCTCAACGCTCAGTCACGTGGTCAGAACTAAGGAATCGGGGGCGAGGCGAACAAAAGAATCGGAGCCGTGGCCAACTGGAGGCGTTCGACGCAAGCGAATCGAAAGGAAACGGTTGTAACTTGGCTCGGGGGATAGGTCATGATTAGGTTCAAAATAGAATCATGATCAACGTTTTGGTCCAAAAGGTTCACTGATATAAAATAGTTAGTACATAACTATTTTATACAGTTGATTATTTTTTATTTTTCTTGCTGTCAAAATTGTTGTAATGCTTATTTATTACTGAAGCTCTCCGCATGTGGTCTAAAGTCAGTAATTTACGTGAACTCTGGCTACTGGCTTCTGCATCCAAATGACTGAAATTATTACCTGTCTACTTATTTAATTGACTTTTAATGGTGGCCACAAAAACTGTACTGCTTAGATTTTTTGTGATTTAACTATAAGGAATTTTATCACTTACTAGCTTTTGCCCACAGCTTCGCCCGCGTATATAAAATACAGGGGGGTCAAAAGTGGGTCGAAACGGTTCGTGTAAATAGTGCAAAGTATGCGCGCGACCTGTTGCTGGAACTTGGCCTGCGCATAGCCTAATTATAATAATCGAAATAGCTTTTAAATCTAACCTCCGGTTTTTGAATTGGGATTTTGCAATTTATAGATGAAGATACATACGAGTTTGAAATATATGTTTGCCCTTAAAAGTGCGTCACTGCGGGGTGCCAACTGAAAAACAGCGCTGGGTGTCTAACGTCTAGCAAATGCTGTCCCTCGGTACGAAAATACTCGGTGCACTTTGTACTTTTGTTCTTGTTTACTTTGTATTTATAACAATTGTGCTGTCTGTACCGAATAAAATTTCTATAATATTCTATAGGTTAACATTTCGGATTCCTAATTCAGAAAAACAACCTTGAATTCCTAATTTAGAAACAGGAAGTGAAGGCCGTAATAGTGGGAATCGAACCCATCAACTGCTACAAAAGTTAAGGCTTATAGTCCCTTGAACCATCTGGTCAAAATTATGTGGATGCACTTCTTCCACCCCCCTGGGCGGCAGTACGTAAATCTGTGCACTTATTTGAAAGAAAGAAAGAAAAAACTTTTATTCGTACCTCACACATACAGTAGAATTCGATAATAAAAAAAAGATAATTTTAAAATATTGATTTACATTTGCTATTTTCACTTTGAAGAATATTTAACTACCTATTTTTATGGGTAAAAATGTTTCTAAAGATCCAAGCCGTTTCGAAGGAGTAGGGAAAAGTTGCAAAATATCTAAATATTTTTTTAGACAAAAAATTTTAATAGTACGAAAAAATCAAATGTTGATAATGTTGTTCATGAATCTATAATAAACATATATTTTTTTCAAACCTATTAACCCTACCGAGGAGTAGGCTTCAGAAAGTCATTGTTTTATGGCACTTTTCGGGCGCTTGGGCCTTATTTGGACGGTCTGAAGAAACCAAGATCTCTAAAAATATCCCTCAATGATTTACTGACGTAAACCATAGCCCATCGAGTTTAATGATGTCATGAGTGACGAAATATCACCAAGTTATATTCCGTTCGAGTATCGATTCGACCCAATATTTTTAATAGGTTTAGGATGTTGTTGATACACAAATAGCTGAGAATTTGAGTTCTGCTTGTAAAGGAAGGATATATCTTTGTTTAAATTTTAATAGGTTGATAGATATACTCCATCTTGGATGTTCCTTGTACATCATCAAATACTGTCGCCCCACACAGAGTTGTAACGTGGACTGCTTTTGACGTGGGCTAAGGCGCATCAGTGGTTTGCAACCGCCTGGTCCATGCTTCTTTATGTATGGCATACCTATTAGCAGCTTTTTGTTTATTTATTTATTTATTCACTAGCTTTTGCCCGCGCGGCTTCGCTCCCGCTCTTCCCTACTTCAGCCTACTATACCCTACTCTACCCTACTCTACCCTACCCTACTCTACTCTACCCTACTCTACCCTCCTCTACTTTATTCTACCCTACATTACCCTACTCTACCCTACACTACTCTAATATTCATTTTTTTTTTCCCATAAGAACCTTCACCTCATAATAACGAGCACAAAAAAAAAAAAAATAGCGAAATCGGTCCAGGCGTTGTTGAGTTATGCGCTTACCAACACATTTTGCGATTCATTTTTATACCACTATCCCAATCCTCACCTCATGGTAAGCTACGATGTGGTTGACGACGGAGCGCGCTTGCCTAGAAGTAACCTATTCACTCTTAACTTAAATACCCCAGGTTGTAACTATCAGAAAACAGGAAAATTCGATCACAATTTAATTTCTTTTTGAGTGTGATTGACTTAGTAGTTTTAATTAGAGCTTAGTGTAGTTTCAATTGACTGTAGTATTACTTAAAAAGTTGACTATATGAGTTTACTGTCGCATTTTTTATTTATAAGCATACGAAACATAACAAAGCCGTTAACAGTTGTCAAATCGTCGAATTGACCAATAGGCAGCCGTTTCGCGGCTGGTTATGGTTTGGTTATCGTTATAGTTAAATGGTGCAACTCACCCTTAATGTTTCCACGGGTGAGATTCAGGCGGGCCCAGTGCGGGTTGGTTCATGTCACAGATTTTGATCAAAAATTTTCAATTTATTTTTGAACCACAGTTTTGTACAAAACAACTAAAGGTCAGAAATACAGAGAAGTGATATAAAAATTGCCTCTGTGTACGAACGATGTGGGTGGGTCGCCAATAAGCAGCACCAACTTTTTTCATGTGGGTGTCGTAAATAAGACTTTAGCCCCACGAGTTTCATTACGCCTACAGACTCCGCAATTTTTTCACATTTTTTATCGTACGGTCAACAACATTGATGGCGCCTTTATATTGCAATAGTATCCAGCTTTGTCGACTAATTACGCGCTGTTGACTGTCCCCACAATATTCAAAATAATAATAATAATATTTTTTTTAAATTATTTTTTTAAGAAATATTTAAAAATGTAAAATTATATGATAGAATGGAAAATAAAGGAGATAATAATAATAATAATTGAGAGAGGAACCTCCGCGTATTGTCCGGAGGTTCCTCTCTCAGGAGCCCTGACCACCGGTAGCTTGGACCCTGTTCCCGATGCCGGTGGGCTACTATTTTTTATATTTTTAAATGTTTTTTTTTTAATATCCGTTTTATAAGAAATATTTAAAAATATAATTAATATGTAATAAAATATAAATAAATGAAATAATAATAATTTCATAATTGTGAGGGATATACCATTTATTTGAATGAAATGCAGTGGGCTCTTCTCAGGGTTTCCTTGCGTAATCGAATCGGAAATGATAATCCGCAGGAGAACCAAGGTTGCATACATAGCACGAAAAATTGCCAAACTTAAGTGGCAAATGATCAGGGCACATTGCTCGCAGTACAGATGGTCGTTGGGGCCGAAAGGTTCTGGAGTGGCGACCGCGTACCGGAAGACGCAGCGGAAGGCCTCCTACAAGGTAGATCGATGACCTGGTGAAGGTTGCGGGAATCCGATCGATGCGAGACGCACAGGATCGTTTATTGTGGAGAAACTTGGGGGAGGTCTATGTTCAACAGTGGACGTATATCGGCTGAAATGATGAGAGGCCTTTTCTAAAGTGAGCCAAAGGGCGACAGTCGAAAGAAATTAGTTTGAGTTTTCAAAAATTATCGATACTTTTAGAGTAAAAAGGAAATTATGTATAACCACTTAAAGTAATCAAATTTATTGTCAATCATTTTATTTACAATAAACACTAACTACGGTATGTTACAATAATGATAATATTCTTAAAGGCCTACACACATTGTAGCGTGCTAAAGTGGTACACGTTACCCGGGCAAAGTGAGAAATGGCTAATCTCGAAAGTAGAACCGATTTAAAATTCATCATGTTGCCTTAATACAACGCTGAAGAATGTATAATCTCTGTGAAGAACGTAATTATGTTTTCTAAATTAATGTTTAATTACAAACTGAGTTAATTTCTTTGTTACTCAAAGAAAATTCAGATTGTAGTCGCTCCTAATAATATTTTCTCTTGCTCTTCGTATAGTTGGGTAAGCTTTTTAGTTCTTAATTCAAATAAGTTTCAAGTAATGTACCACTACAACATCGTTTGTCTAGGCCTACTAATACAAATTGAAAGCTCATACATTTTGCAAAATGCACATAATAATACTAGTAACATTGTATTTACAAAATTAACACCGCTATAATCTTAAATATTTTTAAACCTGCCACGTAACGGGCAAAATCCATTACTCGGATAGTGTTGATAATACCCGTGCAAAATATGGTTATTGAAATCACCTGGGTAATACCAACAGTCCCTTGAATTAAGCAACAATTTATACGAATCAGTAATACATCTAACAATGGGAAAGTATAACAACTACTAAGGTAGGTAATTTATATATTTTTTTCACAAATTATCAGTAAAAATAGCACATAAGGTATTATAATACGTTTTTTTTTTAACAATAAAAAGGCACTGTTTTGAATCGTAATCCAAATACGTAAAGATATTAATAGGAGTAATAAAATTGTGTTGGTGTTCAGTCATGGTGTTTTAGGATTTTAACAATAATTTTAATTTTATAAATGGGACATTTCAACTATTTGGACACTATTGATAGTTTGAATAAGGTGATTGTTAAGAATATCTGGAACTGTATTGCTGAAGTTGTAACAAGTTCGTTTTATTTTATCAGTATACTTATCATTTAAGTTTCCAACAGTTCAAGTATATTTTACAAGCACCTTATTCGAATCGGTAAAGATTACAAACAGTTAATATGAGTACAAGAATTACTATAGTACATGAACATGTATAAACGTTTCGCTTACATAGTTATTTATAATATTAAATACAACATCAAATCCTTAAGTGCATTCGCATTGATTATATACATTTTATATATGTACTTATTACATTTACATAAAACAATTAGGGTCATAAAGATTTTAAATAAAGAGTCAAAACAATTTAGCTTAGCTGCCATTTTGAGATACATTCTTTGTGCTTTCAAACATTACTTGGTTTTCTACTTTAACCACTTCAGCCTCTAGCCAAAGTGAACAATTTCCTCTTTGTTGTTTCAATTAATTTAATGGAGGGTCAATGAAATGTAGTTTTATTGTTATTTATTAAATTCACCAAAACGATGTATTTTCCAAATTTAGAGTTCTAATAGAAGACCCTTATTTCGACACTTTTGGTAGAACTACATCTTATATTTAAATTTATTTGCTATAAATAGTATTTTTACGATAAACGAGTTGGTTTTGGCATGGATGGAAGGAATAACATGGACCCTGGATCAATTTGAATTTTAATAAAAAGGTTGTACAAATGTTTGAAGACAGCAGTTCAATGTTACACTTCTGGGTTTGTTTTAATAAAGTTATAGAAAACTTGTGTAAGTAAATTCAGTTTTCCAACCAATTATGAAGGTCTAAATTTTAGTTTGTAAAGGAAAACATGCAGTTATGCATAATTTTTAAATCATATATATTTTCATGTCTATTTCACGAAATAACCAATACAAAATTATCATCAAACTGGCAACACCCAATCTACCAAAGTACAAGTAACAGCGATTATAGTATACCTTGATAGAAAATAATATACGTATGTTGCCTTCTTGATTTTACTTACATAAGAAATTTCTGAAATATTGGTGGGTACAGACAAAATTATAAATATACCATAATTATAATACTAGTAATATTTTTATATTATCTACACAAATAGGTATATTGGTGTATTTTTAGGTACTACGTTATATTCTATAAAATTACGATAAGTAACAATGTTATATGTAATTAAATAATTATGCAAGTACGCATGGTCCAATAATATTAGCATATTTATAGGTACAATATATATTTATCTACATGATATAATATATCACTTATCATTTATATATTGCTGATACGTCATTTTAATGATATATTAATAGTATTCGGGGAAATACTGTACGTCTCACTTAACGTAACTTAAGTATATACTTACCTAGGTTTATTAAATTCTCTCAAAATTGGCACATAACGACTAGTGAATACCAATTTTATATTTGGCGTTATATTTTTTTTTGGTTGGTAACACAGCTGGTTATGTCATCTGATGGATGTGTCAAATAAATCGTCTTAATAGCTATTGAAAGGCGGGTTTTAATTGAATTATTTTAGTCATGAAAAAAAGGATGGAATCAATAACATTCAAATAACTGTGATTTGAATGAAGGTCTGATCTCAAAGAATTGGGGTGCATGAACGTTTTATAAAATAAATATTTTTAGCTTCAGGAAATAAATATAAAAGATTTTTTAAAATATGTTCATCAATAACAAAGTTGTAAACCTTCAAAACTTCTAACGAGAAAGAGAAACCCGATATGAACTTTGACGTCAAAGTCTAATACGCCCTAAAAACGGCCTCTTGGTGAGAGAGACTATCTTCTGCCAATTCTGATATTGTTTTTATTGAATTGGTAAGATATATATTTTTTTTCAATACAATTTCTCCAAAACACGCTCTTATACCTACCGCTTTAAGATACGCAATTAACTGTTTTCCGCACTAGTACAGAAAAGTGTGCAAATTCGCCGTCGCCACGATTAATTGTATTTATCGTATCTGACTGGACGCTAAGCGACCCCCAAGACTCGCCAGTCAGTCCCCGTTTGTTTATATCTTCGTAAATGTATTGAAAAACGTCGTTTGATACCAAGTAAAAATTTGTCAATACGGCACTCGGTTCCATAACACCCTCACCTTGAGCTCAGGTGAATTCCACCTCGGTCGCAATGACAATCTTTCTCCAATTCATGCATATTCCCTATTCGCCATAAAATAAACCATCAGTTACCTTAACCAGCTGCATCATTTTAACATTTAAGTACAAACAAACAATACTATACCACACAGCACTGCCAAACACACTCAGAAGTCCAATGTCTTTAGACGAACACCGGTCCGTCATTCTCCACTCACAGGACGTGGAGATTCTCACAGTTCTTGAACTTCGAGTCCTCCTTCCCGAAGATCCATGTGAACATCTGCCTAGCCTTCATACTGGCTCTTACAACCCCCCTGGACTTGTACCAGTGAGCTGGTGATGATTCTCTTCCCCCTTCTGCCGTGTACTGCTGCCGCTTTAATCTGATCTGGTTCAGGATGCCGACCAGAAGCTCGTCCACGTTGTGGTTAATGCCGACTGATACTTCTATGAATTTTGCTTTGTAGGTGCAGGCCATGCATTTGCCGTCTGGGGACAAGAAGATTGTGTTAGGTTAGTTGGTAATGATTTGAGATGGTGAAGGTAGAAGGGATGATATGCCAGGAGCCTCCACTTGCTCAAAGACAGTCGCTCCTTAAAGAGATATCAGCAACTCAGCATACGTGACTGGGGTCGCTAGAGCTGATGTCTGTCAGGGCTGAGTGATTGTTCAAAAGAGTTGCCGCAGCTCAGGAACGCAAAGGGCAATTCAAGAAACAAAGGTGTGTTTAGTCAGTAAAAGTCTGACACGCCCTCTTGTTCCGCTTAGAGCAGGAGGAAGATTATTTGATGATATCTTACTTCGAAAAAGAAGTCCTGGCTCTCGAGATTCTTGAAAAAATAGTTTATATTTGCATGACTAAAAAGTTAGAAATCGTCACTTTGAACTAGACGATTAATTCTCAATGAATAGAAAATATTTTAATTAGGTTTGCAACCTACGACACAGTTCTGGGAATAAGGAATATGCGATTCTGGTCTGTATGGTGTCTAGTTCGGTAGCGTATAAAACAAAACTATAAAACAAAACAATGGTGAACAGCCGACGAATTTACAAGGGTTGGGGCTCAAGGTCATCAGATAGACCCAGAAAACTTCTCTTGCTCTTCGTGGTATCTCAAAGAACCAGGCCATGCAGACCCTTAAGGGCAACTTATTTGGCGATTCAAAAAAAAGCACTGGTTGGTACAACCAGGACTGCTACACGCCAAATGTCTTATAGAAGGCTACTCACAAAAACGAACTGCCGAGCTTCTTGAGCTTAGCAAGACGAACATCTGGGCGATAGCCCGCGCCTTAACCGGCCACTGCAAACAAAACATGCACCAATTTCACATGAAACTGAGTGACACTGATGTTTGCCGGTACTGCAATCAGGAGAGGGAGACGCCTAAGCACCTATAACGGCGGCTATAACGCCGTTGCCTGATGCGTTCGGCCTCCTCCTTTGCGAGCATTATTGCTTCGCAGAAGTCGGCGACCGCCTGCCACTCCTCCTCGCTCCGGACCATGGCCTCAACCAAGGCCCGGCGCGAGAGGTCTCCGCCACCGATCGCCCCCACGAGGGCACGGCAATGCTCCGCCCAAGCAGGGCACACCTCGACTGTGTGCTCCACCGTGTCCTCCGGGCATTCCGCACAGTGGCGACACCCGGGCGTCACTTCCGCACGAAACTCCCGAACGATCCATGTCCGGTGAGGACCTGCGTCATACGGAAGGTAAGGACGCCGTGAGGTCTTTCCAGCCACGCCTCAAAGAGGGGACTAACCGCCATGATTGTGGCGTGCCCAGTGACTACATCCCCTACACTATGGGTGATGCATAGCCCCTTATCTTCTAAATAATAATAAAATAAAAACATAAACAAACGCTAAAATACTATCCAAAGATACAGTTAACAATATAATACTAAATAAGGGCATCATCAGACACGGCTTACCGTCCCAAGGGAAATTAATTCTTGCCACAAAAGATAATTATGCGGCAACTGTCGTTAATAAATATAATAAAGGATATGAAAAACTTGCTATGTTGACCAAATTTGATCGTCTTTACGTAATAAATCCCTTGTTGGTAAGACATTCTTTTCTTGTAAAACTTTCTTATAGCCAAGTTGAGGTAGTCAAAATTAGAAGTTTGCCTTATATTAACTTAATTACGTATATACCAGCGATGTTATGGATATGAAATTTCGGATACGGTTTGGATACGGATAACGAAATGATTATTATACCGGTTACGGATACGGATATGAAATTATTTCGGATTATCTGTAAGTTTCGGATAATTTCGGTTACGGATATTAGATTATTAAGGAATTTCAGAAATCAAATTTAAATACATACTATTTACTACTATACTATTTATATTTTACGACGCGACACGTTATGACAGGCTGTCATAACGTGACGCAATTAGGCTCCGCCCCTATCCGATACTATCCGAAGCTTTCATTTCGGATTCGGTTACGGTTATGGATATTATTTTATATCGGATATCCGATAGTTTCGGTTACGTTTATGAAGATCCGTAACATGCCTGGTATATAGACAACATTATTTATAGTTTATGTGGAACCTGAATAAAGTTTGTTCAGAATCAGTAATTGAATGGATTCCAATAGTTTTTAGACCATGTTATATTTTTTCCCAAAAATATTTAAAAAGGTCACAAGTTGGACACCACTGACGCTAAGTACAAACAGGTCACGGCAGGTCATAACGGGTAATAGGTACCAGCAAAGCTGGCTGCAAGTGAAAAACAATCCCTCAGTGGCTGGGATGACCCGGTGACTATGTATTTTTACTGACATTATAAGTTTATAACTTTGTGATTTTTATGATACAGTTATGAAATTTTGTAGTCAAATAGATTCTTTACATACAAATACTAGACATGTGTTTCAGGTTTCACATATACTAAAACTAGTGTTGTTTATATAGTTATTCTTTACATTAAACTAGCTTTTGCCCGCGCGGCTTCACTCCCGCTCTTCTCTACTCCACCCTAGTCTACCCTATTCTACCCTACTATACCCTACTCTACCCTACTCTACCCTACCCTACTCTACCCTACTCTACCCTACTCTACCCTACTCTACCCTACTCTACCCTACTCTACCCTACCGTATCCTACTCTACCCTACTTTATCCTACTCTACATTACTCTACCCTACAAAACTTCACATAAGCGATCTACTAAACAGTCTCAACAAAGCCTAAACATTTGCTTTGGATAGGTGAGCCCGTTTTTGAGTTATAAAATTACAACGAAAAGTGGCATAGATTTATATATATATAGATAACTCCAAATATTCTCAACTCACCTTGAGTTGAAACGGCTCGACTCCTAGCGAGGTCGATTTTGTTGGCCACTAGAATGGCAGGCCTCGCCCGGAGCATGTCGCTGTCTATTAGCCTGGCCAGTTCCTGTTCAGCCTTCTGGAAGGATGCCTTGTCCACCACCGAGTAGATCACCACGAAGGCATCTGGCGGTTCAGAGCGCTCGATTTCTTCCTAGAATTTTAGGTTAGGTTACAAAAAAAGGGTAAGATTGAAATGGATGCTGGTATTATGTTGAGGTAGGTAATGCGATGAAATGAATGATGATTTATCATTGAGTACCATAGACTTGCTACCCATTGCTCGCCGTCCGACCGTCCGGTAATCGCCCGGACCGAGCCCAAGACGTCTACGAAGCGTATTGTTCCACGCGCATCTCAAGGAGTTATCAGCAAACCGTAGGGGCCTAGCAGAGTCGAAGCCTACTGGGGTCAAGGATTCGTTTCTGAAAGGAAGGTTCGGCCCCGGTACGAAAGTGTTTTGTATTGGGTTTTTAGTCAGTAAAAGTTTGACACTATCTTCCGCTCCGCCCTAGAACGAGGGATGTCATTGGATGATTTTCTGACCTAAAAAAAATCATCATTGAGTGATCTGTCCTCTGTTGCTGGACAAAGTCGTGTCCCATTTATAACCACCATGACTCTCATATTTAGTGACTTTTATCAAGTTGTGATCGCTTGGTGTTTTGTAAGGCCTTAGTTTTGGGTTTGAAACAACATAAGGTATAAAACAAGATTTAAACGAACATATTTTTTTTATAGCAAGCTTTTATAGCTCGGTATACCTACATAATTAATACTCGTCAAGACGAATCATACGAGCCCAAACTCGATGGGGTTGTGTCGTTTAACTAACCAGTTCCTATAGCCGCCTTCCAGTTGCATCATCAGATCAGCTCCACGTCATAACGATTTTGCATTGTCATCTGATTTAGACATGCATGCAAAATTTCAGCCCAATCGGTAACCGGGAAGTGGGTCAAATTTAATTTGCAAGATTTGATGACAGACAAACATCGGGACAGATGAAACTAAATGAAAGCTTGTAAAATGACCCTGTGTGATAAGACCGCCCATTGTACTTGTTTTTTATAATATTAGTCCTGTAGTTTTTGTTTATGTGGTGTACAATAAAGAATAATAATAATAAGTATGATTTTAGTCAGTGTAAAAGTCTGACACGACTTTGCGGTCCACCCTAGAGCAGAAAAAGTCATTACAAGGTTTCCCACCTCAAAAAAAGGCCTTGGTGAAAATGATTTTATTTAAAAGACAGATAATACCGAACAGTACACTGACTGCAAAGTTTTTTTTGAAACTGATCAATTTCAAACTGCCAAGTTCATTTCAATAAGCAAAATTCCTCGACACTTCAGTTCCTCAAACTTCGTATTCATTAGTACCCGAGTTCAATCAAGCTTGTTTATTTGCAAGTTAACTTCAATCATGTTTACCTTTGTCGTAGTACAGTTCACGAAGTACAGCTCCGATTCTTCTCCGTTCAGCATTATGGACACCTTCTGTTCTGATCCGTCTGCATCTGGAAAGATATTTATGTATTTAGTTTATTTATTATCAAAAAAATTAACATAGAAACCATTGTTCTATAAAGAGCTAACGACACCACCAACTTCCAAACTTTGGGCTGCTACAGAATATAATTCCTAACAGAAATCCGTAAAGCTGGCAAAAGCGGGAGCTTCACTCCGCTTCGCTCCTGCCTTAGCCTTTCAATATAACCTGCCCGTGTCGAGGTGCCCAAAAATATGTTAATTCTTCATGTCGCATTAGATTAATGTCGAGCTTCAGTGTGTCGCACGAACTAGGTTAGTCGCTGTCCAGTTTTGTCGCACTAGTGTTTATCGCCCATCGATTTGTCGAGCTCGCGTAGTTTCTTTTTAACCATCAAAGTCAGTGCAAAAATGACCACTGCTAAAAATGGGCCGCCAGCTTATCAAAGGCGTTAGAACTTAAACCATTGTGAAGAATAATCTAAGTGGCGACTAGGCTGATTAGGTTTGGCCTTCAATAGGGAAAGGTTTCGTGAGTAAAATAAGTTATATACGGTATAAGACTGGCCTAACTGATTGGCCCTGGACTGGGTAAAGCTAGGACTACATAAGACCGAGGCACACGTGGGCCAAGTTTTATTTGACGTCACGTGGCGTGGATCTAGAGTAGCTTTACAAGATTAGTTTCCATAAAAACTGTATGGAGATCAGATCGGCGTGTGACATTGCCCATTTATATTGCAATGCCTTAACAGGAAACTAAGTTCTAAGAACCTAACATTGTTAAACTCTACAAACTATACACTTAGTTCGCAATAAAGAATTTGACTTTGACTTTGTGTTCGTGTGCCAAAAAACACGTGTGCGCAGTGTAGTTCTACCATAAAGGCGACCTTGTTCCTATAGGGCTATATATTTTACCGGGACACCATGGCGGCGCGACCAGTTGCGCACACAAAGTAATGCGCCTGGCTGGGTTAGAACTCGCAACCTACTCGTAGGTCGGGGCCGTTATCACTCGACCACCAAAGAAGATGATAATGATAAAAATAGCTGTACGACGAGTGTTGAAATTTATTTTATTTGCACCGGTAACAAAATCCAGCCGAAGATAAATTACCTGGAAAATTCTATCCATTTTAAAAAGATTTTCCAAGCTAAACCTCAATTTATTTTTAAAATATTTTCACATAAATCCATTCAGCTTGTATCCTTGAAGAGAAATTGTAAGATTTCTCTTATATATCTTTTATAAGGTAAAAGGAAATTGGATATGGAACTAAGTTTTCCGTCTAATATTCGATACCATTGCATTTCAATAGTAAGATGGTAAGGATGGATGCTTTCAAGATCATTAATTTCAATATCTACTGGTTTGTAGAAGATGTAAATTGATTCTGTCGAGAATTGCCCCCTTAGCCAAGTTATAACCGTATCGTGTCGAATTCCGTTCTCCAATCGGTAACGCTTCGGTGTCAGCAATTGTAGAAAACGATAAGTGGGTAGCCATGTTGACGCACCTGCGTCGGCCGCTCGTTCTACAATGTAGCGTTCATCAAAGGATTTGTTTATCAAAGGATGTAGCGTTAAACGTTGTAGAAATTCATTCTATCGTTTTGAACGATGTGAACTTGGCTACGAATTTTCTATTCGTTTGTTCCGACCACGCGACTTTACGCTGAGATGACGTCATTCCCATACGTTTCATCGCTTTTCTACAGCGTTAACGATTGCAAAATAACAACTTGGCTAAGCGTGCTGGTATAATTAATTTCTTGGGGTCTTGCAAAATCTCGATCCGACGTAGCGTAAGGTTCTTAAAAAAAGCCAAAAAATCTTATTGCATTCATTTTTTATGCTTTTTTGCCCTTCGCTTTGCGTTCCAGGAGGTCCACGGGTTTCCCTATCAGAAGTCAACCCATGGCCCCAGTAGGCTTCATTCCTGTTGGAACTCTATGCTTTTGCTGATAGTTCTTTGAAAATGTAAGTGCCGATGACTCATGCTTGGTCCGGATAGTTACAAGACGGCCGAATAGCGAGCTATCTATTGCTCGTCATCCGCAAGCCTACGCTTACGGCAGCTGGTCCCCCATGGGGATAGAGAAGACTGCGGGATTATTCGAAAGAGTTATTGCGGCCCTAAAACGCCAAGCAATTGAAGAGGCACAGGAGGGTTTTAGTCTATAAAATTCTTATATTTCCATGTCACTCCACCCTGAGTAGGAGGAGATGTTTGACGAATACCCACCTCAAAAAAAGGGGTTGGCAGAAACTACACAATACCACCTACTAGATTTCTAACGTACTCCTTTTACTTCGTTTATACATCTGCTCATACTAGCACGTCTGTTGCGAGTACTATGGAACTGAAAATGTCACTCGTTCGAGCGAGAAACAGGGATGGAGCTATATAACTTACTAGCTTTTGCCCGCGGCTTCGCCTGCGTACATAAATTATAGCCTATGTCACTCTGGAATAAAGCAACTTTTAATCGGTGAAAAAATTTTGGCAATCGGACCAGTACTTCTAGAGATTACCTCATACAAACAAAAAAAACATAAAAACAAACTTTACGTCTTTATTATATTATATAAATATATAACTTATATAGCTCCATTTCTTCAACATTTCTCTTTAGGTCGTCAAATAGATCGCCTTAAGACCTCGAGGTATACTGTGGCGTCTATAGAGTTTGCATGCTGTTAACTTGCATACTGGCAAGGTAATGATACGTTTTAAGGTATAAGGTGTTCATATTTTAATAGTAAAAAATTAGATGGTTTTAGATTGTCAAATAAGTAAGCAGATAAAATATTTAAAAAATGTTACATAAATTACGCTTCTAACAATAATATAATAATTTAACCATAGAAGCGTTTCATTGAGTCTCCCCGCTCCGACAATACCATCAGATCTTCCTGTAGACCAATGGTTTATTAGCGATTAAGTCTCACATTTTAATCAGTAATCATTTTTTGTAAAATAAAATATAACTTGTATTGTGTTAATCTTAAGTGTACGCCTCTTTCGGGCAAATAAAATGCTTTTCTTTCATTATAGAATTTTCTACACAATCCAAATACAAACTTTATTTCAATAGACGACGAATTAAGTTTCCTGTCATTACACAACAGAACACACATAACGAAACGGAGAAAGTGGAATCCTTGAGTAATAATTTATTAGATCTCAACGGACAATTCCCAGAAGCCCGAACCACTTAAACTGCGTGCGACAAACTTATGCCAAAGGGACCATGGCGGAACGTGAGTCTAGGAGGTCCATTTTTCAACGTTCATAAGATGTCAGCAGTAGTTCGGACTAAAATCATTCAACACGGTTATAACAATAAGTAATTTAAATATTCAAGAAGCTGTAAAACAAGGCGTTGGCAGTCATTGGGCCCTTGAGAATGGAAGGGCGTTAAATGTCAAAACTTTCTTTTCAAATTGAGATATGTTACGATTGTTTTCTTTTGGGGTCAGCTTGTAAGAATGAATATCTTATAAGTTTTGAAGTGGTTTGAGGTATATAAACCCAGAATTTGCCCCGTCAGAATTCAGCGATAAATGAGGACATTGATAAAGGTTTACTGATGAGTTGGTGACTGGTCAGAAAATTTGTATTTTTACACATTTTTTTTTTAAAGATTACAAACTAGTGTCAAACACTACCGCAAACCGACCTGATGGTAAGCAGTGTTGCAATCGTTAATGGCGAGGCGCACTAGTTTATTAAGAGCCTATTCACTCTAGCCTTGAAGAGACCTAAATTAGAATTGAACAGGAAGACCGCAGCAGGCAAATTCTTCCAGTCCTTTGATGTACGCGGTATAAATGCGATATATAACGGAAGCGTGGATCTCTATTGTAAAGATCGTTCAAAACATAGACACTCATTTAAATCTTGTTAGGAATTACAAAGATCCTTTGTCACTTTTACTATGTGAGCACAGTGTAAATAAACAAAGTTATTTAAAATATATATATTAAATTAACTGACAACACGTTTATCAGCATCAACATCAATTTCCGTCCGCTATCATTAACAAAATATAAAATAAACAGTCCATTTTTGTAGAGTTTGATTCATACATCCATTAGCTTTGTCAACTGGTTTCGATTTGCCATTAATCATGGCTGCCTAACGTGCTAAATTAGGGACAGTGACATGCCGAATGACGTCAGAAGGCTGATAGGACTTACAACCAAATTAGAGGGTAGGGTGGGAGTAAATAATTCTAATGTGTAAGTGTTAATGTGTTTTGTGGGTTGGGTGTCAGAGGCGGCGACATTTTGGGATGTTTAAAAAAAATGCTTTAAAGGTAATCGAAATAATGAATATTATAATTACACACTGTATGCTATATGTGTGCTAGTTGGGAAAATAATAGGCAGATAGAGATACGGAATGGAAGATTACTCACTAACTATGATTTATCCATCATAGTGGTTCAATTCTTGAGTTGTCATTTGTCAATCCATAAAAACCTTAAGTTAGCTTAAATCATTTGACACGATTACTACAAATATTTAATATTTTACAAAATAATGTGAATTGAAGACTTCTATGCTACGCCTAATGTGCTTTTATTAGGTTTTTTAACTGTCCCACGTTGGGCGCCAATTACTGTTTCTCCCAGTATTTTGGCGCCCAACTGGGACCACAGAGTTTATCATTTAATATTTGCAAAATTCAAGAGTGTATATGAAAGGTCGGTAGTAAAAAGAACCAGACCAAAGAAGGCAAATAAAAACTTAGCCAAAGCATGACTTGTTGCAGCATTATTTTCAGACGAGTAGCTTCATAGACGCGTATTCGTCATTATACAAAGGAAAACAAAAACTAAATAAAGGAAAACTATGTAACTCTGCCGACGATGCTCGTGTCGTTGCAGCTTGGACGACCGAGTTTCATTGTTTTATATTTATGCTGTGGGCAAGAGTACAGCAAGCGTATAATGATGAATACGCGTCTATAAAGCTACGTGGTCGTGGACAATAAGCGTCAGTGGCGTCCAATAGGCCCTCAAGAGCAGGGACTTAAAAACACCTGCATAAAGGTTACAGAATTATAAATGTTGAATGTTGAATTGGTAACAGAATCAAAAATGTTACACTTATATATGTGTTTTCAAAGTGTTAACCCAAAACACTTTTATAAAGAAGTGTAACCGTCACATATCTGTAACAGTGTTAACAGTGTTAATAAGTGTAACAGATAAACGCAGCGTTGCCAAAGTTACAATTTACTTATTTATGGTACTATGCAATTATTTATACCTAAAGCTATACTAAAACTGATTATTTCAGTTACACATGTTAACACTTATTGACACATATAACAGGTTACAGTTTGATTCGGTAACATTATTGTATCTGTTACATTTAGAAGTGTTTTTCTGTTAAAACTGTTTTAGAAAACAGTAATAAAACACATTATTACGGTTACAGTTTGAGTCCCTGCTCAAGAGCGCACTTGGAGCAGTGTTTGGGCACTTGGAGCATTCTAGTATGTGGGTTATGTTCTAGAAATTGCTTTTAAAATAAACGGTTATAACATAGTGCAGAATCCCCCGCTTATTTAAGAGCCCCAACCTAACATGAATAGTAGATAATTCGAGGGCTCGTCGTAATTGGAGCTAGCTCGTGACGTCACTGAGTTTTCTCAGGAGACTGTTTGCCGAAGTGGCTGTGATTGAATTCCCTACGTTGAGAATATTTAGAAGAGGTTTCCGACGAAGATGAAAAGTCTCATGGGCATATGTTGAGTTTCATATCTAACATATGTAGGTACTATGATGTATGTAGATTTTCATGACAGTAAACGTGATGATACTGATAATAAAGAGTTAGGTTAGGGAATTAGAGGAATTCTCGGTTCTCGTTTTGAAATAATCTTTGCCTTTGATGAACTGAGAGGGAACGAAATTAATAAAAACATCGACTTATCCGTCTGGGGTATTGCTGGGACACAAGCCATAGCAGGATCATAGATGTGGTTTTAATCAGTAACAGTTCCCGCTCCGCCCCAGAGTGGGAGATGTCCCTGGAAGATTCACTACTATAAAAAAATCCCTCCTGGGAATCTCGAGGCGTCATGATTTATTTCAACGTAAAAAAGAATAATCTATTATATAGAAAAAGAGTTTTTTGAGGCAAGCATGATGCTTATAAAGGGGAAAAAATTTGCATGTAAGGAAAACACGCGTCATATTCACGTAACATAACCGTCGTTCTGCATAACGATGTGGTTTTTGTTGGAGAGGTTAAAAACGAGACTGAATCACTTAATCATGGAGTTATTTATGAGTCTAAGGATTTTCGCACAAGAGCACAATTTTAAAACTGTTCTAGTGCTGCGACATAGACCATCATATTATTAATTGAATATAATGGGAATGAAATTATGAATGCTACAATACTAATATAGTTTTTAAGACCCGTACTACTAACACTATAGTGGCGTGCCTGATGCCTTAACATGGGGCAAGCCAAGGAATCTTGACCTAACTACTACTTACCTATTAAAAAAAAAACTCGTGCTACCACGTGTCATCAGTGCAGTAATACTGATTTTTCTGAATTGCTACACTACTATTAACAAATATAATGTTAATAGTAAGTAATAAATAATGATAACAAAAGCTTCACCACAACAACTTTATCATCATACCAATAATCGTGAATACATGAATAGAAAAAAAAATGTATTCTAATTTAAATTGTCTATCTTTATTTAAAAATAATTTTATTACTTACACCAGCGTAAAAAGTTTGTGAACGTTTTAATTCTACCAACAGCTGATTTTCAATTGCAATCAAAGATAATTCGGAAAACCGCTCTTGTTGTCGAGTACCGGCCGGCCGGGATGGTCAGCCAATACTATTACAACTATTAATTTGAACTTAATGAATATCTAATGTAAGGTTGAGTTGAGTGTGAAATAAAACAACCGAGTACTAGATACTGATCTAATGTTACTTTTTGACGCCAACGCCATCTAGTTATGAATGTGTAACTAATACATTTTTTTTTTGAAATCTTGGTGTTTCAAACACTTGTTCTTTATAATAATAAGTAATATTATTGGCAAATACTCACAATTGCAACAGCGGTAGCTTTTCGTTGTTTGCTTTTTTAAAACACACTTATCACTTAACTGTCGAGAAAGAGAAACAACTTTCTATTGGCGGTTTACCAAAGTCAAAGCCATTTTTATAGAATGAAATAACAGCGTTCCAGTACTTTTGAGAATTTTCATGGCACTAGCGAAGTTATTTGAGTCATACCTGATGAAATTTTCTGAAAAATATTCAAAATAGTAAAGTTACAAGATTATATTTATCTTTAAAACTCAAACCCTACCTGGCCAATATCAATTCCACACATAATAATATCCACACACAACCACAAGTATAGTTTCCGAATTCATAAACTGTTAAATGACGGAAAACAAAAAAAAAGAATCAAAACAATAATTACGTACAACACGATAACCGATCAAAGCAAATTTGAACTGAATACTTTTTAGTTCGTACAACTTTACGCGTCATAGAGGGCGCCTCGTATTATAATATGCGTAAAAATTTGACAAAAAAAACCCATTCATAAATTTACCAAAGCCCTGCTTTTTTTTAGAACAAAATGTTCGACGAGCATTTGCACACAATAACAAAATACACACTCAAAATTTGACGTTTTTATATCAAAAGTAGAGATAGAAGATAAAGCCTCATAAAAGCTTTTGAGGCAGAAAACGACAACAACACTTTAGTGTTCATCTCTTTCTTTTGTTAAGTGTGTCTTATGAATGATTTTTAAATTTCGTACAACACAGTGGCAACTTAGCGTAACCGCGTAAGCGCGCGAATTTTAAAGTTTAGATTTTTGTGATAATTAATTGATTGGTGTGGTGGATTGGTTGGTCGTGTTCTATGAATTAGGTGAGGTTTTGGTAGGGCAAGCCGGGCTTTTTGGCTTATATGGTGGGCACGCCACTGATGAACATCATCATTATCATCATCATTTCAGCCGATACACGTTCACTGTTGCCTGTTGGACATAGGTCTCCCCCAAGCGTCGCCACATCGAACGTTCCTGTGCGTCCCGCATCCATCGGTTTCCCGCTACCTTCACCAGTTCATCGGTCCACCAACGTTGCGTCTTCCGGTACACGGTCGCCACTCCAGAACCTTTCGGCCCCAATGGCCGTTTGTTCTGTGAGCAATGTGCCCTGCCCATTGCACTTGAGTTTGGCAATTCTTCTTGCTATTTCGGCATCCTTAGTTTTCCTGTGGATATCTTCATTTTTTATTCGATCACGCAAGGAAACCCCGAGCATAGCCGTTTCCATTGCTCTTTGGGTGACTTTAAGCCTTCTGATGAGGCCCATTGTGAGCGACCACGTTTCGGAACCATATGTCATCACTGGCAACACGCACTGGTTAAAGACTTTCGTCTTATGAACATTATTTTAGTAAAATAAAGGCGTTTTATTTTTATTTTATAAAAGTGTTGCAAATTAGCTTCTGCTAGCAGCTCTAACCACGTGAGAAAAGAGAATATATGCCTATGTCACAGTGACAAAGTAGCGTTTTACTTTTGAAAGAGTATTTAAAATCGGTCCAGTAGTCTTTTTTGTTAATTTCAAACAAAAATATAAACATGTCAAAATACATATTTTTATAAAAAATCATATGGTTAAATTCAATTAAAATAAGATGTTTAGTTCTGTCATTCGATTGCTTTCCTTAGTCCAAATTGAGTTAAAAGAAATATGTGAGTGACTCAAAGAAAACAATCATAAAAATTGCATAAGATTGTGAAATTGCAATCGATTCAGACTAACGAATGTGTACACAATGCCAATAACGTCAGTGAATTCCTTTGACGTTACTTCTCGTCTAAAATGGCTACCTACTGCATATTGTACGTACACTATTGACTACTGTGACAAAACAATTTCGCCATAGTTGCATACTTATATGTAGACTTCCTTTGTGTGATATTATTTTTCTTCTAAAATTTTCTCAATACACTGACTCGAAAATCCGCTCTTATTCCACTGCTTTAGGTAAGCAATAGATTTTCACGTATCCACACTAGTGCAGAAAAGTGCACGTGGCCTCCCGCCACATACATCGTATCAGGCTTGGCGCACGTCGACCCCCATGAGTCGCGGTCAACCACGTTTATTCTGTGGTGTATAAGGCACGTTCCAATGTGGAAACACGTACTAGTAACAGCCAACCATCACGTCAGATATAATAGATAAGTTAAGATAGATAAGATATGTTATAGTTCATAAGTAGCACGTAAACTAGGTATATTGATATACTAATAAATGGAGGGTCATCGGAGTTGCCTTTAGTTGACGATCAGTTGTCAAGAGTCGACACCAGTGACCCTTGAAGTAGCTCACTCCATGTCGTTTACTTTAACCCCCACACGCCCACATCGCATGGCGACCCTGCCAGTGGGCTGCTAGTCGACTGGACGTCGCATGGCATTGGCATGGTCTCAATTCATTTCCTCATATGAGTATTGAAAAAACACATTTGATAGGTACACGTGCTTTGTCACTACAGCCTTCGGCTCCCACTCGCCTATGGCTCGTGCGAATTCCGCCTCTATTTCTTAGTTTTCTTTTTTTTAAGCCTATTGTTCCAATTGCTGGGCAAAGGTCTTCTCCAACTTCCAGGTAATCTTTTCTCAAGTCGCCTCGAACCATCTTTCCCGAAGTCAGCGTCGTCAATCCTTAGGCACACACTTTGTAGAGATTTTTGATAAACGGTTGGTTAGTGTGCAACCGACTAACGTAAGCCTCCCAATCTCATTTTAACTACAGTGTTATTTAGTATGTATTACTAATTTTACTAATTTGAATATATATGTAATATCTTTACATTGTGTTGTACTATTAATTAAAAAGGCTACTGTTTTTTGAACTGGTTTTTTTTTACGGTGGGAAAAATCATCCAATGACAGCCCCCGCTCTTGGGCGGAGCGGGAAATAGTGTCAGACTCTTACTGACTAAACGACCCACCCTGTTCCTTTTAGCATTCATACCGGGGCTCGAATTCCCTTTCGGATCTGGATAACCCTGGCTCCAGTAGACTTCGACCCAGCTGGGTCCCTGCTGTTGCTGACAACTCCCTAAGGCACGCGGTAACAGTGCACGCCGTCAACGACTTGGGCTTGGTGCGGACAGTTACCGGAGAACATTTCATTTTAATTTGTTATTGCTCCTCCTTCAAAGGGATCTACGCTTGAATTACCGACTTTTTGACAATAAAAAATGCCTATAAATAGTTTATTTAAATCTAGCTACTGTCAGTGGCTTCGCCCTCATAAAAATAAGTTTTTCTAAGAACACTAAAGATCCCCGTTTAACCCCCTAAGGGGGAGTTTTGGAGAATTTTTGTTTATTCTTTGTCACATCATAAAAAACCACTAGTTTATATCAGATAAAAAAACCAGCCAAGTGCGAGTCGGACTCGCCCATGAAGGGTTCCGTAGCAGCAAGTAACATAATATAAAAGTTCTTGTAATGTGTTGTAACTTTAATTGATGTTTTAATAATAGTGTATTTTTTTCGATTTATGACACATTAAAAAAAACTACTTACTAGATTTCGTTCAAACCAATTTTCGTTGGTAGTTTTTATAGTAATGTACATCATATATTTTTTTTAGTTTTATCATTCCCTTATTTTAGAAGTTAGAGGGGGGGGACACACATTTTACCACTTTGGAAGTGTCTCTCGCGCAAACTATTCAGTTTAGAAAAAAATGATATTAGAAACCTCAGTATCATTTTTGAAGACCTATCTATAGATATCCCACACGCATGAGTTTGATGAAAAAAAACATTTTGAGTTTCAGTTCTATGTATGGGGACCCCCAAAATTTATTGCTTTTTTTTTCTATTTTTGTGTGAAAATCTTAATGCGGTTTACAGAATACATCTACTTACAAAGTTTCAATAGTATAGCTCCTATAGTTTCGGAAAAAAGTGGCTGTGACATACGGACGGACCGACAGACAGACAGACAGACAGACAGACAGACAGACAGACCGACAGACAGACAGACATGACGAATCTATAAGGGCACTTTGCTTGGAGTTGTTTTGGACTTTGTTTTTTATATCTACAGAAAAATGCTGTGAGTTTTGAACTAAAACCCATATTTTTGTAAAACATGTTATACTGATAGTTGCATTTCATTTACTATTCCGATCGCGTCAGGTGCCAAAATATGCTGCTCATCCAATAACAAAGTAAGATGTCGTATCGAGTCATGTTCGCGAATAGTTGGCATCACACTAGTATTTTAATGAGTGTTTTCTTCAATGGCTACGCACATTCTTATGACAATATGACTATCAATTTTCTAGGAATATTTCACTAACGTACATTGGCAAGTGGATATTGTATCAATAAAAAAAGAATGTCTTTTAACTGCCAAGAAATATTGGTCACTTTGTATTATTTATTTGTTCGAAGAATCGAGAGACTTATGTGACTTGTTAATTAGAAAAAAGAAAGTAATGTAGCGACATCTATGACGTCCTATAAGAACTAAAATACGAAATCCTCCATCGCGCAATAAAGTTCTCCGTGCGATTTGTACATATACAACTGCTCAAAATAATCTATGGGGCAGTTGCGTACACCAGACAACACCCGTCTGTTCAGAGAATCCCTTTATAACGGAGGTTTGCGGGACTTTACTCTCTGTTCCGCATTCCTCTAAAGTAATAATTCTCCCGACCGACTTTTTTTTATGGTGGGAAAAATGCATTGACATCCCCCGCCCTTGGGCGGAGCGGAAGATAGTGTCAGACTCTTACTGACTAAATGACCCACCCCGTTCCTTCTAGCCTTCATACCGGGGCTCGAGCGCCCTTTCGGATAACCCGGCCCCAGTAGGCTTCGACCCAGCTGGGTCCCTGCTGTTGCTGACAACTCCTTGAGGCGCGCGGGAACAGTGCGCGCCGTCGACGACTTGGGCTTGGTCCGGATAGTTACCGGACGGCCGGACAGCGAGCTACCCATTGCTCACTGTCCGCAAGCCCGCGTCTACTTTGGCCGGAAATCGGGATCAGAATCCCGGCGACGGCGGCGGCGATAACGCCGTTGCCTGATACGTTCGGCCTCCTCCTTTGCGAGCATTACTGCTTCGCAGAAGTCGGTGACCGCCTGCCACTCCTCCTCGCTCCGCACCATGGCCTCAACCAAGGCCCGGTGCGAGAAGTCTCTGCCGCCGATCGCCCCCACGAGGGCACCGCGATGCTCCGCCCAAGCAGGGCACACCTCGACTGTGTGCTCCACAGTGTCTTCCGGGCATTCCGCACAGTGGCGACACCCGGGCGTCACTTCCGCATGAATCGAGTGCAGGAAACTCCCGAACGAACCATGTCCGGTGAGTACCTGCGTCATGCGGAAGGTAAGGACGCCGTGAGGTCTTTCCAGCCACGCCTCAAAGAGGGGACTTACCGCCATGATTGTGGCGTCCCCACTCCCGACCGACTTCATCACGGTCTAGACTGGCCTGTTAACGGTGATTAGCAAAATAAGCAGGAGATGTTATAGTGTACAAGTATATGCAAAAACTCTGTTTACTCTGTTCCTTTCTTCATTAATTTATTAAAACTTTTTTTAATTATTAACACTTCATGCAACACAAATGTACAAAGGCTTTATGCGCTAGTATACACTGTACAAAGGCGGACTTAAAGCCTAAGGTATTTTCTACCAGTTAATCTTAGGGTGGTGCAGAAACATACCTAAAACCTTTACTCTTCAATTCCCTTATATACCGTTACTCTCTCTACGGTCTTGTCGGATCACCGGTATCCGATAAGACCGTGGCGAGGTCAGGTGCAAGATCAACGACTTTACGTTAGGGTTGTCATTCGTCCCAATACGTCGGGACATGTCACCGTTATTAACAGTGTTGTCCCGACGTCCCGACAAACACAGTCGAGCGCAGAGCTAAAAGTGAGAATGGAATCGCGGATTCTTAAAAGTAAAATTAATTTTCACATGAATTGTGAAGAATTTTATAAATACATAAAAGGTAACCAACAATTACTGTCCCAAATAAAATCATCCGATGTATAAAAAGGAATGTTGTTAATTAATTGTTATGTTATCCCAGATAATTAATAAACGAAATGAATGATAATCAATAATTTCAAATGGTTTGGTTTCAAAGTTTCCTTTTTTAATTTGAAAAATGTTAGCTTTGTTGTTTTGTCCTTGTTTATCGACGAACACAGCAAATACAAAAAAAAGAGGACATCAAATTGTAATTGTCCCGACGGGGCCTTAGGAAATTATGGCAACCCTACTTTACGTGCTTTCTGAGGTAAAAACTAAACATTTATTGCTGTCTAGGTAGACAGCTTTTGACATATACATTGAAACCAAAGACGGCGCTTATACTTGTCAAACTGCCACTAAAATAAGTTGCCAACTTGACAGTCCTTCATACGAAAGTAACAATATATATCACAACAAATCTAAGAAGTACTGTTTGACGTTTCACAATTTTCTATAAAAATAGCTTTGTATAAGCGTAACTCGCACTATTTCTATTATCTTTTCCATAAAACTATTGAATTATAAGATGTTTTCATTTTATCACAATTTTTAACCAAAAAATAAAATGTTCTATGTATAGAACCAGACATGAAAAAGGTTAGTATGGCTTTGTGGGCGGGGCAGGCGAGCCACAAAGTTAGGCAATGCTCATAGTTCAACTACCAATAGCAAACTTGCGATCTAAGTGTGCGTGGTGTGTTAGTTGCGTAATGCGAGTTCGTATTGGTTTATTGCCTGTAGTGGAGTTAAAGGGTGTGAGACAAGCGGCGACACTCGTTGTAGTACAAATCGGAAATTATTTCTTTTCTAACCACTTTTATCTTTTCTGTGTGTAGAACTATCAAACGGTTCTTCTTAGATTTTCCGGGTTTTAATTGGTAACATTGTTAAGTTTGATTGGTCCATGGTCCAGCCGTTTAATCCCTGAGCATTAACAGTTGGTACAGACGTAATCCTTCTCGCACAGATTAATCCCAGATGAATCCAAATTAATTACTTGTAATTAGTACGCAAACATTGTTCCACTTGGAGGTGTTAGGGTTGTGCTACTTGAGATATCTCCGTAGATTTTATTTATACTAGAGTAGTTCCTACCAAAGGCTTCGCCCGCGTGAAATTAGGTTTACCCATACAAATTTTGGACCACCGTTTTATTCCCTTAGATAGGGGGTCAATTTTGAAAAATTTTCTGGTAGTGCTAGCCTACATCATAAAAGAAAGCCTAAAGTAAAATATCACACTCCTGTTAGTTTTGGCTGTGCGATGATATGTAGGTAGTTTATACGCAACGCCGACTACTACTTATAGGTCATTGAACTCGCTCAGCTGATGTTTTCTTAAAGAAATTAATTACATGCGTAAATTAATACGAGTTTTGAAAAAAGGTACTTTATTTTTTAATTTTATCTTTACAAATCGATAGTGTTTCATGTACCGGATCGACCCTCCACGGGCTTAAGGCGTATAGTCCCTTGAACCATCTGACCGAAATTATGTGAACGCAACTCTCGCACTCGCCTAGGTGGCAGTGCGCAAATCTGTGCATTTATTTGCGGCCAGCAGCGCCCGGAAAGCGCTTTAAATCTATTTTCTGTGCGAGATATTGATTGATTTACATATGCAATGTTCACTTTGAAGGATATTTAACCACCAATTTTTATGTGTAAAATTTTTTCTAAACGTCCAAGCCGTTTCGAAGGAGTAGGGAAAAGTTGCGAAAAGTTGCGAAATTGCTAAATTTTTTTTTTTTGACAAAAGTATTAAATGCACGAAAAAATCAAATGTTGATATTATTGTTCATGAATCTATAATAAACATATATTTTTTTCAAACCAATTGACCTAGCCAGAGAGAAGATCACTGTTTTATGGCACTTTTCGGGCGCTTGGCCCTTAAAACGACTAAAATTGAATGGTGTATATTTTTATTACCAGTAAAAACAAACAATATTGCTTCTTGAAACATGTAACAGGAGTACTATTAGGGGTGCAGCTTACGATCCCTCCCTTGCAGGTTAATACCGGGATTTCGTGTAGTACCTACGTAATTGGTTTCTGCATTACATAGTATATTCTAAACACGAGTATGTTCGTATGTTGTACGGAAGTTACTGAGCTAAATTAGTATATAATTGTTATTAGTTTCTCTTGCTTTGTGTTGAGAATATTACCTGTCGGTTTGTTATTAGGGGCTCATAATTGTGTGTGGTATGATTATTAAAATTGATATTGGATGTTGCTTAGCTACCAATAACTTCTATTCTATTAAAGGCGAAAGTTTTCATGAGTGTGTGTGTGTTTTTTACCACTTCACGGTCAAATGGTTTAGCAGGCTTGCATGATATTTGTCACACGTGTAGACTATGTCCTGGAATAGCATGTAGGATACTTTTTGTCTCGGGAGTATATGTTTTTTAGGGTTCCGTAGCCAAATGGCAAAAAACGGAACCCTTATAGATTCCTCATGTCTGTCTGTTCGTCCGTATGTCACAGCCAATTTTTTCCGAAACTATAAGAGCTATACTGCTTTAATCGGTAAAAATCAGACACGTCCTCCAGCTCCACCCTGGAGTGAGAGAAGTATATTGACTTCTTGATGATTGGGACCTTAAAAATCTCAATTTAGTATAATAATTTTTTCAATACACTTGCTCAGAAAGTGATTCATATTGCACTACACTTAAGTATACTATAAGGGCACACAAACAGGCAGGCAAACTGTGACATTTTGATTACCATTACGCACTAGTGCTATAATGTAGTTAAAACCTTTTTGTTCAACCTCTTTGTTCGCAAAAAAAATTTAGGACGAAAAAATTTCAGATAGGTTTTTGCGTTCAATGGTAAGTATATATTAGTGTCTTACTTACTTATTTCATGCAATTTTGACCATTTTAACTTGTACAAACGATTTATTTAATAATAAAAAAAAAAATTAAATATATCGTACATTCAAATAAAAATGTTTTTTTTTTGTGGCCTATGGCCGTCGTTTTAAAATGCGCGCGGTTTTTTTAAGAGAAATTCAGTGGCTGTATTAATTAAATAAAATTAAATACTGCAAAATCATTAGAAAATGTTATGATAAATAAAAAAAATTACCTATGCGCGCGCATACGAAAATAGATTTTTACCACCATGTCATAAAAAAAAAAATGTTATTTTCCTTACAAGAGTATTGAAAAATGTCGTATGATACACGTTAGTAATAAAATTAATGATTACCCGTCTCGGCTCTCTTAAGACCCTCGCCACGGCTCGGGTCTAAATACCGCCTCGACTGTAATCACTAACATTACCCACTTACATCATAGTGTACTATAATTTATTATCGAACATATCTGAACCTTTTTTGGAGTAGGATAACATCAAACAACACTACTTTTCGTAAAAGCTTTAAAAGAAATGAACCTTTAATGAAACGTCACTCCTTCTTTCAATCTACTCGTAGATTCTAGATCAAGACAAATAGTGGAAGAAACATTTTAATGTACTCAGCCATAAAATATTACGTTTTACTTTGGCTAGTTTGACCTTTAGCTAACTGGGCAGTGAAGGTCTGATAGGCAATCGCTTTTATGATTTGACGGGCCTGATGGTCTAGTGTCTGGCCTGTTGGTCTAGTGGTTAGTAGCTCTGACTGCTATGCCGGAGGTCGTGGGTCCGATTCCCACCCAGGACAAATGTTTGTGTGATGAGCGCGATCATTTATTCTGTGTCTGGGTGTAATTTATCTATAATATGTATGTATTTAGAAATATAAAAAGTTAGTTTATCAGTTGTCTAGTACTCATAACACAAGCTCTGCTTAGCTTGAGACTAGATGGCGTTGTGTGATAGTTGTGGATTATTATTATTTTGGACTGCTGCATATTTTCGAATCACGCCGAGAATATATGACAATGCAGAATTGTGTTCCAACGTCGACCATAACATAATTTACTCTCAACTGAAATAGAGGACCAGTACACGCCTATCCATGAAAAAATCGATTGGAAATTTTAGCACACTGTTATTATTTATTCGAAATCTAATAAAAACTGCAGCAGTATTGTCTACATTTTCATTGAAAATCAAAATGTGAAATTCCATTCGCAACCATGTTCGCGTTAATAATTTAGCTAGGCAACAAATATTTTCACAATTGAACGACACAGCATACCGGACATTTATTTATTTATTTAAACTTCATGTACAGTAGTGGTACATAGGCGGACTTAATGCCACAAGGCATTCTCTACCAGTCAACCTTTGGGTTAAAAATGACAACTCAGTGGTAGTTGTGCACAATAAATAAATCTACACAAGTATTATAAAAAGGTAAAGTTTGTTTTTCAGGGTTTCGTACCTTAAAAGGAAAAAACGGATATAGGGTCCGTTCGTTTGTCTGTCTGTCAATACTACATGTAAAGACTATGTCTCGAGAACGCGTCGAGGTATCGAGTTGAAATTAAAACCATTTCCTCAGCGCACTGGCTTAGTTTTATTTTTGTTTTTAGGATGTAATCTCTGGAAGTACTGGTCCGATTGCTAAAATTTTTCACCGATAGAAAGCTGCTTTATTTCTGTGTGACATAGGCTATATTTTATGTATGCGAGCGAAGCAGCGGGCCACTAATACATATTTCAAATGGGATTTCAATGCGTAACAACAGTGTTACGAATTCAGTCGGTCCCAAATACACCCGGACCCAATTTTGGTTGATACCAATATCCGGTTTAGTGCCAAATGATAAATGACATGAAAATTGATAGCTATAACGACCTCCCGGGTCATGTGGGGTGGTTGAGTTATTGGCGAATTATGAACCAGCTTTTACACGACTAATTATAGACTGGATGCCGTTGTTTAAGCTAATTTACTGCTTTGAATATGCAATTAATATTTGTAAAGTATGGAACGACACAGAGGCGTAGTGAGGGTTAATTTAGACGTGGGCTTAGGTTCATCAGCGGGGCCCTTTTCTTCTTAAATTTGAAATCGAGATATCGACTGTCGCAACCCAGTGTTTGACTACATCGTCGCTTACCAACAGGTGAAATAGTGGTTAAAAAAGAATCGATCAATCATAAAAACTCTTGTTCTGAAAGAGTTCTCGCGCTAACGCGAGGTGGTTTGGGTGCTGTAGGCGAGGGGCCGCATCGCCCACGCCTACTTACGCTACTTACTTACTTGGAATACAGCTACTTTTAATTTGTTTTCTTTTTACTCGTATCGTAACCAGGTTAGCTCATAACTAATAAAAAAAAATATTTGTGGAAGAAATTAAATAGTCTTCAACCATTTTTCAATAGGTAATTTAAATTCTATGTTACAAATTAAATCTGACATAAACCATTGCCCCACTTGTGGAAAAAGATAAATAAATAAATTAGCCACTTTAGCATTGGTAGAATGCACCTTTTGACCTCTGACATTACATGGCTACTCACAATGGGCCTCTATCAGAAGGGTTACGGTTATCCAAAGACCAACGGTTATGTTGCAAGTTTCTTTGCGTGATCGAATCAGGAATGAAGACATGCGCAGGAGAACTAAGGTAACCGACATAGCTTAACGAATCGCCAAATCGAAGTGGCAACCCCGTCATGGGCACGCCACAATTATGGCGATAAGTCCCCTCTTTGAGGCGTGGCTGGAAAGACCTCACGGCGTCCTTACCTTCCGCATGACACAGGTCCTCACCGGAAATGGCAAGTTCGGGAGGTTCCTGTTCCGAATCAAAGCGGAAGAGACGCCCGGGTGTCGCCACTGTGCGGAACGCCCGGAGGACACGGTGGAGCACACAATCGCGATGTGCCCTGCTTGGACGGAGCATCGCCATGCCCTCGTGGGGGTGATCGGCGGCGGAGACCTCTCGCGCCGGGCCTTGGTCGAGGCCATGGTCTGGAGCGAGGAGGAGTGGCAGGCGGTCGCCGACTTCTGCGAAGCAGTAATGCTCGCAAAGGAGCCGAGCAGAGGAGCCGACCGCATCAGGCAACGGCGCTCTCGCCGCTGCCGCCGGGATTCCGATCCCGATTTCCAGCCACCGTAGGCGCGGGCTTGCGGACAGCGAGCAATGGGTAGCTCGCTGTTCGGCCGTCCGGTAACCGTCCGGACCAAGTCCAAGTCGTCGACGGCGCGCGCTATTCCCGTGCGCCTCAAGGAGTTGTCAGCAACAGCAGGGGCCCAGCCGGGTCGAAGCCTACTGGGGCCAGGGTTATCCGAAAGGGCGCTCGAGCCCCGGTATGAAGGCTTGAAGGAACGGGATGGGTTTTTTAGTCAGTAAGAGTCTGACACTATCTCCCGCTCCGCCCAAGAGCAGGGGTTGTCATAAGATGACTTTTCCCATCGAAATAAAAAAAAAAAAAAAGTGGCATTGAGCACATTACTCGCAGTATAGATTGATAGATAAATTCTTTATTGTACACCAAAAATAAAGTAGTTACATAAGAAACTTAAAATTAATAGATTAATGGGGGGTTATGGGGGATGGGCAATGTAGCCAAAAGTTTCTAGAGGGTCCGCGCACAGGAAGACTCAGCATTAGAAGGCCTTTCACAAGGTCGACTGATGAACTAGTGAGGACAGCGAAAATCCCGTGTACTGTTTTTTTTTAGATGGGTATATCATCCAAATGACATCACCCGCTCTTGGGCGGAGCGGGAGATAGTGTCAGACCTTTTCTGACTAAAAACCCACTTCTTCCTTCTTTTTCGGTTTTTTTTTGACATTGTTCCAGGTCCCCGGGGATGTCTTGCGCATTACCCATGGCCCCAGTAGGCTTCGAGCCTGCTGGGCCCCTACGGTTGCCGACAACTCTTTGAGGCGCGGGTGAAGTGAACCACAATGCACCGTTGACAACTTTGGTTCGGTTACCGAACGGTCGAACAGTGAGCTATCCATTGCTCGCCGTCCCCAATCCTGCGTACTTGGCTAATCTCCTGTTGAGATTGGCCACCGTGATCGAAATTTGGTGTTGTGTCACACCGTTCTCATTCGGCTGTCAATCGGCCGTCAAGTGCGGGCGGCGCGCAATACGCTATTATCGGTCGTGCTACCCCTCTGATTGGCCTACATTGTAGAGGCTACTATTGGTGGAATTGAACTCGACAGGTGACTGGAAATAGGCAGTATGCATGTAATTTTATTATTTACCAGCTTTTGCCCGCATACATGAAATATATCCCTTGTCATTCAGGAATAAAGCAGCTTTCTATCGGTGAAAAAATTTTAGCAATCAAACCCACCCCGTTCCTTCGTTGCCTTTCATACCGGGGCCGAGCCTTCCTCAGTAGGCTTCGACCCTGCTGGGCCCCTACGGTTGCTGGCAACTCCTTGAGGCGCGCGGGGACAGTTTGTGCTCAGTCTGGACGGATATTGGACGGTCGGACGGCGAGCTAAACTTTTCCTCTTTATAATATTAGTTTAGGGTGAGTTGTACCATTTAACTATAACGATAACAAAGCCGTTAACAGTTGTCAAATCGTCGAATTAACCAATAGGCGGCCGTTTCACGGCTGGTTATGGTTTGGTTATCGTTATAGTTTTAAAATGGTGCAACTCACCCTTAGACTAATTCAAACACTTTTTAGCGCTGAACAATGGCAAAGTAGGAACAGGAGTGGGTTTTTAGTCAGTAAAAGTCTGACACTATCTCCCGCTCCGCTCAAAAGCGGGTATGTCATTAGATGATTTTCCCACCTAAAAAAAGTGTATCGCACCATTGTAAATAAGTACCTAATGCAAAAATTTTTCGTCTACTCTTTTGAGTATTGAATGAACCTTCAGAAATATGAACCTTATGTAAGTAAACTTTGAGAAATGAATTGAAAGTGAGAAATCCTAGTAAAACCTCTCCATTTGACATGACGTTCGATCATCGGCACACACCACAATGTCGCGATTCGCCATTTTGATTTATCGCTCTCGGCTTTCGGCTTTCGAATAGAGGGATTGTTGGCCGATAGTGTGGCGGCTATTTATCATATTGATGCGTGAGTGTATTGACGTGTAGGTATTATGATTGTTTGTTTATGTTCGTTATTTTCAATGTATTTGAATTTCCATCTGCCGGAGACTGTGTTTCCTGATAGCGGAAAAACTTACAGTTCATGATTACGTAACTTCTAGGCAAGCATGCTCCATCGTCGACCATACCATCGCTCACAATCAGGTGAGATAGTGGTCAAACACGAGCCTATTATCGGAACCGAACCTCCATTGCACATTTAATTTATCGGATACTTTTCCAAGAGTTTGTTGCAAAGTTCCAGTAACATTTTGCTTGCCGAAATGTACTGGGAATCATGAAACGGGTGTGAGAAAAGGATAGTGCTATATGGCATTTATTGCTCCGTATCTCTTTCACACCGAAATTATGATGACTTTACGTCTTAAAAAGAAAACTTTACTTAATGGACGTATAGGGCCCAATGGGCTAGGCCAAAATACTGCCATGCGTTGCGACGTCGCGTCGAAAAAATCTGCGACATCGCGCAAGGCATCGAGGAATTTTACGGTGCGCCGCCGTAACGTATACAAATCTGCGATGCGTTGATGTGCGACTTAGTGTCCATACTTCGCACAGGCTGTACGCATTTAATTAAGATGGCGGATTCAATTTCGTGCGATACGCCGTATACGAAGAAATGTTTGCATTGTATTATCTCATCGTACAACGGTGCGAAGTCGTTTTTTCGATGCGATGCCGTAATGCAGTCGAGAAAATTACTTTTTAGCTCTTTATGTGTGTTTCTGCATGTGCAGAGATTTCAAATATCTGAAGCAGATATATAGTTGCAAGTTCATGAAATTAAATTACGGAAACACGTCTTATGGGGATACAAGTCAACACACCTTTTCACTATTTTTCATACAACCGTTCTTACGCGATTACGATGTTATTACACATTTTTCATTAGATATTTTGGAAACACAGTATCTTGTGGATATCATCTAGGCTTCTATGGAAATCAATTTATAAATTTGTGTAAAACTAATCCAGTTATGACCTCTGAAAATCTGCTATTTTACATGAACTTTGACACTTCATAATTTACAAAAAAGTCAAAAAAGTACAACTATACAAGCCTAGCAAATTTTATCAACATTCTAAATAATTACTATGTTTAACAAAAACTTTTAAGTGTTTTCCTGGAACAACACGTATTTCCTGGAACAAGTTTTGTAAAATATTCGAGTAAATCACGGAATTAATTAATGCTAACAGAGTTTTCAGGTATTACCTGAAAACTCACTCTTTTTCGCGTTCTCTTTTCGTCAAACATCACGTTGGATTGCGTTAGATGATATAACAAGCTGTTAAACCATGCTTGATGTTTACGATAGGCGAGTGGAAAAGCAGCCTCTTAAAAATATATTAATACACTATATTATATTATAAAGTTATTATTATCTACATTATATAATATTATAAATAATAATAATCTTTATTTGTACATTCAACACACACAATATATAATGATATGAACAGATACAATAGTTGCACAAACACTGATCATTGGAAATAAAATGAACATTTGACTCCTAAACTAAGTAAAATAAATACTTGTATCTCAGGAGCCAGTTCCTCCTTGGAGATGATTATAAAGAGGTAACGTTTGTTTTTTTTTTGTAAGAGGTAATCATAAAATACTGGTTCGATTGCAAAATTTTTTTCACCGATAGAAAGCTGCTTTATTCCTGAGTGACATAGGCTATACGTACACTGGCTGCACGCAAAAGCCTCAATAAATGAATTAAATTTTTTTTTTTTAATCCTTATGAAATGAGAAGATTATTTCAGTTTCTGGAAATTTTCGAGTTACTAGCAACTCGCCGTCCATTTGCAAACGCTTGAAAGATCCTTACGAGGCAAACCTATCGTAAAGGTCAGAGAGCATGACAAGAGGTGAGGCATTGTTTAATACGTAGCTTCGCAATCAACCTATGCCTCATTGGAGAACCCACCATCTGACTATCAATCTTCGTAATCGGTAAAGTTTCTAGATGAGTCTCAGTAGTTGGTGTCCCACATGGGAGCTTTTCTGGCTAGAAACAACCTTTTACTTTAGTTATTCAGACAAGTGCCAACTTGTGTGAATAACTAAAGTAAGAGGTTGTTTATAATCTTTAATACATAAAACCCCAAGCACAAAATAGATAGGTACAGAAGTCAATCTACATACAAAGCACGCTCGAGCAACGCACACATGGACACCGCTCACGGACACGATATCTCGGAGCGCCTCGGCCCGCTTGTCGAACAGTTCCAGCTCAAACGCTCATTATTGTGCGTCCACCGAGCGTCGGTATAAAAAGTGAAGTACATACATGAGATTGTCTTCTGTATCTATCTATTTTGTGCCCCTTGCGAACACCAGCGTTCGCGCTGCTATTGTCTCTAATTGACGGTTTTTGAAAAATAAAAAGGTTAAAATATATCTAAACTTCTTTAATCTATATCTGCTATACAAGGTCTAAGAGACAGCCCTCCATAAACTTTAAGGGCTTGCTCAGTAGACGAAACTGAATAAACTTCCACAATTTCTAATTTCAGGAAACGTAAAGAAAAATTTGGCCTCTCCATACAAACTGTCCAATCAAGTTTATAATTTTCTATGGTGAGGCGGATATTTTTTTTTTCGTTTCCTGAAAAAATTTTTTGTGGAAGCTGGTTCAGTTTCGTCTACTGAGCAAGCCCTTAAAGTTTGTGGAGGGCTGTCTCTTACACCTTGTATATGATAAAAAATTACTAGATTTATGCCTAAACATATTTTGTTCGGCCAGTATGATAAGAAATTACTTAGTCGAAGATGAAGTAATTACTAAAACAAGTACGCAATAATGTCTGTGGTCTGTTTATCTTTATTCTCCATTAAAAAAAGTAATGATCCTCTTACTGCCTCAGTCACAGATGTCCATTACGGTTAATAGCCTAAAACAGAAGGCAGTTTTATTCCAATTGAAAAAATTGAAATTGACTGGCCTGTTGGTCTAGTGGTTAGGCCCTGACTGCTATGCCGGAGGTCGTGGGTTCGATTCCCACCCAGGACAAATGTTTACAACTATCACTCAAGTCAGTCCTAAGCTAAGCAGAGCTTGTGTTATGAGTACTAGACAACTGATAAACATACTTATATATTTCAACATACATATTTTAGATAAATTACACCCAGACACAAAACCAAATGATCGTGCTCAACACAAAAACATTTGTCCAGGGTGGAAATCGAACCCACGACCTCCGGCATAGCAGTCGGGGCCACTAACCACTAGACCAACACGCCAGTCAGTCTTTATCTCTACACTCAATAAACCTGTGCTACACTAATTAATCCAGGCTTAATTATTATGTAGATGAATTCCACAATGAACCTGATGAGTGACAAAGCTGCAAGGCTGATAGCTCGTCAACATGCTCGAGCCCGCGGCTTGCGGCAGCTGATTGAATTTTCCGCTGTCAACGACACGGTAATGTGATTTGTGGCCTGAAAATAAGCGGAGTTGCTCGAAAAAAAAAAATGGCCAAAATGCGTACGTATTACGATATGCCATCGCAAAAAATGACAAATAAGTCAAGTTTATTGTATGAGAGTCCTTTAAATATATAATTTATTTCTGTTTTTTAGTATTTGTTGTTATAGCGGCAACAGAAAAAATACAGTTAGACAATTTAAATTTTCACAGATGATGTGTGAAAAAATCAATTGTCTAACTGTCACGGTTCATGAGATACAGCCTGTTGACAGCCGGGCAGACATACAGACAGACAGACGGAAAACGGAGTCATAGTAATTGGCTTCGTTTTACCCTTTGGGTACGGAAAACTAAAAATGGCCGACGAGTTAATATTTGCAAGAGCGTATGATAGTGGGATAGATCGAAGCAGTACGCCTATTGGTAATAGTCCCGACTTACAAGTCGACCTAGTAATCTTTGTGTAATTTATTTTAATGCCACTGCTCTCAAAAAGTAAAACATCGTGAGGAAATCGGCATATCCTAAAACCAAAAATTGGTAGATATGTGACAACAATTCGCATTGGGCTCGCGTCCTGAATTACGGCTTGCTGTGCTACGCACTGTGATGTGCTACGATCGTGTAGCTTCTTCGTCTACAAAGTTCCATCCTTTGTATTACTGGTTTTCATCATCTTTCTGCCCTTGTCGCGTATTATATTACCGGCAATATTGCCACCAATATTCATACTTCACGGCAATATTGCCGACAACGGCACATCTCTAGCTCGGTGCAATACTGTTTTTTCTTTCATTCTGTCCTGTTACCCATCACACTCCTCACACAATCCATCCATCATTTCTTTAGCCTCCTTCTCCATCCACCCACATATATACCCTTAACTTTTTTATGTAATATGCATTTCATCCCCCTTTTAACACAAACCAGGACTGACCCCAGGGAAAAAGTAGAAAGGGGATCGTTTGATCCTCTTTATCAGTAACTAACGTCTATGCAACCTTCGCCTATTTTATGGCCACAATATCGAAGCCTATCACTCCGACTTTGGTCGTGATGGTCTATTTTTGTTCCTATCAATGCGGTGAAGAGTCTAGGATTCTTTATTTCTAGGTTTTTTATTGCGTTTTAGTTTTGGTTTCTCTTGTATTTTCTTTTCGTGCTTGAATATTGATTGATTTTTAAGTGCATATATATTGTCTTATTTGGAAAGGTCCAATGTGAGAAGGTATTCTATTAAGGACTTAGTTTTATGTAAAGGAAAAAAATCATCAATTCAATTAATCTAATGATTCATTAAGAATAATTAGTGTCAAGTGTGATGATTAAAATATGATCAGCGATCGTAACAAGTAGGTACTTAGTTTATTACGGAAATAGCTTTTTTTTTTTTTTTTTTTTCGATGGGAAAAATCATCTTATGACAACCCCCGCTCTTGGGCGGAGCGGGAGATAGTGTCAGACTCTTACTGACTAAAAAACCCATCCCGTTCCTTCAAGCCTTCATACCGGGGCTCGAGCGCCCTTTCGGATAACCCTGGCCCCAGTAGGCTTCGACCCGGCTGGGTCCCTGCTGTTGCTGACAACTCCTTGAGGCGCGCGGGAACAGCGCGCGCCTTCTACGACTTGGGCTTGGTCCGGACAGTTACCGGACGGCCGGACAGCGAGCTACCCATTGCACACTGTCCGCAAGCCCGCGCCTACGGTGGCTGGAAATCGGGATCGGAATCCCGGCGGCGGCGGCGAGAGCGCCGTTGCCTGATGCGGTCGGCCTCCTCCTTAGCGAGCATTACTGCTTCGCAGAAGTCGGCGACCGCCTGCCACTTCTCCTCGCTCCGGACCATGGCCTCGACCAAGGCCCGGCACGAGAGGTCTCCGCCGCCGATCACCCCCACGAGGGCACGGCGATGCTCCACCCAAACAGGGCACACCGCGATTGTGTGCTCCACCGTGTCCTCCGGGTGTTCCGCACAGTGGCGACACCCGGGCGTCACTTCCGCTTTAATTCGGAACAGGAACCTCCCGAACTTGCCATTACGGAAATAACTGACAATGAATGTATATATCTTTCGATATAGGCAACCGATTACGTTGAAACCAAGCTGTTATTGATATATAGCATATTAAGTTATACAAAATTTTAATGTATAAAAGTTATCTACGTCGGTTTAGTACATTTTACGTGAAAATCCCCAGGTTAAAGCTATCAGAAACTAACTTTGTACATTTATCCTTTTCAGTCACTTACAGCGGTGTATTTCCCGGCTCTTTATTAATTTTTAAACAAAGGTAGAACGCGTTTACATTCCAGCATACCAGTACGGCTTCGAAAAGCTTTTAATATGAATAATTAAATGGATAGCTCATTTAAAGCGAAACAGTAAACTTGTAAACGAATGTGGTTTGGTTATATATGTGAACATCAAAACCACATATATTCAGGCTTATTACAACGGAAAATCAGATTTATCAAAGGGTTTCGTGATATTTGAATCGGGGATGTTATGAAGCTCTTTAATCTTAATCAAAACTATCTAATACTAGCTTTTGCTCGCGGCTTCACTCGCGTATATAAAATATCTATGTCACTCAGGAATAAAGCGGCTTTTTACCCGTAGAAAATTTTAGCAATCGGACCAGTACTTTTAGAGATTATCTGCTACAAACAATAAAACAAAAAGAAATCACAATCATTAAAAAAAAACGAAACCGGTATAACATATTTTTCTTTTTTGTTTCATTGATATAAACTAGTGTTTGACTGCGATCCCACCTGATGGTAAGCCGTGATGCAATCTCTGATGGCGAGGCGCACTAGTTTATTAAGAGCCTATTCATTCTAGCCTTGAAGACACCTAAATAAGAACTGGGCAGGAAGACCGTAGCAGGCAAATTGTTCCAGTCCTTTGACGTACGCGGTATACCTAAATGACGAAGCGAAAACTTTACCTTTATCCATAACTAGATCCGATATTTTATATTCGTAACATTCCTAATTTGAATATAAAGTTATTTATAATTAATAATTATTTTATCCTAGTGGTATTATCTGTGTAGATATTTGATAAATGATAATTATTATGCAAATAAGTCTTTATAAAACTTTTACACGTCAGTTTAAACTAGATGAAGTCGTTGTTTCCTAGCTGACTACCCTGAAAAGAAACACCGAAGCAAACTCAGGAGTTAAAGCCTCTTTTTAAGTCCATCAACGATAATCTAATGGTCAAATCATATGAAAACCATGCTGATTAGTGTCTGACATGGTCTTTTAAGGAAAAAACCACAGATTTGAGTGGACCTGTCCAGCCAGTGCAAGCATTTGTCCGTATTCGAATAACTTAACCCATGACTACTAAGGAGCTCAACTCAAAATTTAGTATTCTATTAACAATCTAAATGTGAAAGTCTGTATTTTTGTTAATTAATCACGTTCCAACGGCTTAATGGCTTTGGAGGTTTCTAACACGGATAGATTACAAGTATATGGACTGAATAGGGTAGTTTCCAGGGTCAAATAATTACATTTTATTTAGTCCGTATTTTAGATTATAAAAAAATATTGGACACGTATTTTTTCTTTTTTCGATTAAACAAAAAATGACAAAGATATAGCCCATTAAAGTTACGTGTGACGTCACCCGTGCAAAAAAATGCAGCACGGCGGCGGCGTGACGTTACACGTAACTTTAATGGGCTATATCTTTGTTATTTTTGGTTTAACAAAAAAATAAAAAAATACGTGTCCCTTATTTTTGAATAATCTAAAAGACGGACTAATTACATTTTTTACGGCAACTAGTCTATTAGGACATTGGAAACTTTATATTTCGGTACTAGGTTCCCGTGAAATAATTAACGAGCATCACTCGGGCGAAACCGAAACTTAATCATGTTATGAATAACCACAACTTTGTGTTTGAGGGTCAGTGAACACAGACAAAATATAACTTTATAACTACTCGAAAAGATACATATTTCATTGTGAGAATTCAGAATACGTTGCACCACGCAGCACTGTTGGTACTGCGAGGCATCTCGATCTGAATTAAATGTATTTTTACGTGCATTATAATTTAAGTCATGATCTGATGTATGCGTGACGCACAGGACCGGTCGTTGTGGCGACGCTTGGGGGAGGCCTATGTCCAATAGTAGATATCTTTCGGCCGATATGATGATGATGTTGATGATATTTTAGGTGACTCTTTACACGGTGTCGCGTCGCATCACGTCGCGTCTTAGTGTGAACTGACTTACATACACATACAATGTCATTTGGTCAGAATTTCGAGGATTTTTTGCCTGGAAACCTAATTGTTTTTTTTTTAAACTTTAAGTTACTTCTAATATAAGCTATAATTCAGCGAAAGTCCTGTCAAAATCGGTCTAGCCGTTCAGGAGATTAGAAGAAACAGACAAACAATATTTTTTTTTTACAAACATCCAATATATTTACTTAACGGACCTCTCTATCTCCTTCTTTTTGAAGTCGGTTAAAAAGCATTTTATTTTGATATAAGTATCGCAGACAGATATTTCAGTTCTATTAATATGTATATAGTTATTACCTATTAGAGAATATAGAATGAAACTAAATGGATGGACTAAAATCAGGTTTGTTTTTACTAAAACACTTGAAGACTCTAGTGACTATTTATATGTAAGTAGGTATTTTAATGTCCTAAATAAATGTTTAATTGATAATTGCTAGCGATGTGGAGGATTACCTACTTCAACGCCTAAGTGTATTTGGTTTTGCATACACAAATGTTCGCCGTTATAAATATTCGTTAGTTAATTAATGTTTAAGTAATTTATGGACCTACATTATATTTTATCACGTCCAAAATTAAATTAATTATTTCGGATTTACTTAGAACACTTAGGCACATTAAAAAAACATAGGGCTATTTGATGGAAGCTTTAATCTTTATAATTGAAGAGACAAAATGGCAAAAAATAATAAATAAAAATTTTTTTGGCAGGTAGCTGATGTAATAAGGAGTATCATAGGATACTTTTATTTTAGAAAAATATGTTTTATAAATTCAAAATCCTGTAGTCCACGCGAACGAAGTCGCGGGCACAACTAGTAATTAATAAATCATAACCAGACCAGAGAAAAAAAAAATCTTAGCGAACCATTCAACAAACAAAATTGTTGACGCGAAAATGATTTTTCCTTCCTTCATTCTTTCCCTTTCTAATTAAAATGACCGAATTGAAAAGAAAGTTTGAATTGTACAATTATTACAGTTCGCGACTTTCACTTTTTATAAGTAATTAAACTTGTCAACGCTGTGAAGAATTTGGTACAAGTGTATTTTTTTTGCCAACTGTATTTTTTTTTGTTTTGATTGAATTGTTAATCGTTCTATTGACAGTTGTGCCTTTTGTTGTATAACGTGAAATGAAATGTATTATACACTGTTAAATTTTAATCGTTTTAATCCCGTGGAGGGTAGATCCGGTACATGAAATACTATCGATTTGTACACAGATAAAATTAAAAAATAATGTACCTTTTTTCACAACTCGTATTCATTTACGCATGTACGAAATTAATTTCTTTAAGAATATGTCAGCTGAGCGGGTTCAATGACCTGTAGGTAGTTTGTACGCAACGCCGACTACTATTTTTGTTTTTGCGAGGCCCTTTTATATAAAAAACAAGCTTTATTGTAACTTTCAAATATTTCCGTAACGTTATCTCGCAAACGTACACAATTGAAATCGTACGTTAGAATAGCGATTTTTTTTTATCGAGCCAAGTTTTTTATATCATATTTTGATTTTTGCCAAACGGTAGGTCATATAGTCAATTTTGAATAAAATAAAATTTTGAAGTCAATTTTAATAAAATAAATATTTTTCATGATGTTCTCTTATAGGTACTATAGATTATTTGTGAGCAGGAGAAGACATCCCAAGTCGTCGACCAAGAGCGGGGGAGGTCATTAGATGATTTTACCACCGGAAAAAAAAACCTCAAAAAAAGGTACACCATAACCTGAACTGATCGGGGGAAACGACCTACTTAATAATGTCGTCTAACGAACGCTAACTAAAAGAACGCTACAGAAATAGTACTTTAATAAAAAGAAGTTTATTATAACTTCACAAGTTTACATTATTTTAATCTGGAAGAACATAGAGTTTCATAAAACTGCTACACCAACCCTAAAAGCTTCAAAAGGTTGACAACCACGTTTACTATTATATGCGTATTTATCTTAATATATATAAATCTCGTGTCACAATGTTTGTCCTCAATGGACTCCTAAACCACTTAACCGATTATAATAAAATTCGCACACCATGTGCAGTTCGATCCAACTTGAGAGATAGGATAGTTTAAATCTCAAATTATAGTCACAATTTTAATTTATTGCTAATTATTTGTCTGTTATTATTTGACAGTCACAATTATCTGTTAACTCCAAATGATTCTAACAGATGTCGATACCTTTCGACTGGGTTGAGTAAGTAATCAATAGATGGCGCTGCTCAAAAACTTTAGCCACAGCAACGCGTGGCCAGGTCAGCTAGTAACTATATATATATTGCATCTACCACAATTTGTTCTCTGCATCACCCAAAGGTTGACTGGTAGAAATTGTCTTAAGTCCTTTGTACATGAAGAATAAAATAAATAAATAAATATACAATGATGTGCCGGCTCGTTAAAAATGTATATTCGCGCAAACGGATACGAATACGAACCATTGGTGTCTAGATCCGCGAATACGGATACGGATCACAACATTCTTACTCAGTCAGTGTTATATCTTATAACTCTCTATTTAAATATTTCAATATTACTTTAATAAGATTAAGTGATAGATCCATAATACATGGTTGAATACCGTCAGAGTGTCTTCAGATAATACATGCAGACTGTACCTTCTTTACGTAAAATTCATCCAAATGACATCCTCCGCCCTTGGACTAAAAAACCCACCCCGTTCCTTTTTGCCTTTTGTACCGGGCCGAGTTTCACTTTTGGGTAACCCTGGCCCAAATTGTACCTTCCGTATTTCACTTGTTTCATGACCAATTTTCTGGAAACTTGTATTAAAACTGACGTAACGTAGTTTAAATATTTGAACTTCCAAGATACATTCAGGCAGTTACATAGTGCTCGGTCGTTAGTTTATACTATCTGCTGATATAATGTAAAGTAAGTGCTTGTATGAAAGGTTTAAAAGCTTTATAGTTTTTGTCTGAAGCTTCGAAGGTAAGAGTCTATTAGTAGATTTTTTTAATGATGTGCTTCTGAATGGAAATTAATAGGTGACAGTAACGACACAAACTCTTAGTTCGTCTTACCCTCTTTTTTAGATGAGAAAATCATCATCTCCCGCCTTTAAGTGGAGACCGAGGGGGTGTGAGTCTTTACTGACTGAAACACAGTAGTGAGTACTACAGTTTCTTCCAGGCCAACCAATGTTCCAGGGCCCCGGAGATCTCTTTCGCGTCACCCATGGCCCCAGTATGCTTTGACCCTGCTGAGCTCCTACGGTTGCTGACATCTCCTTGAGGTGCGCATAGTGGAATACTACGCGCCATCGACGACTTGGGCTCGGTACGGACGGTTACCGGACGGTTGGATAGCGAGGTACCCATTGCTCATTGTCTGCAAGCCCGCGCCTACGGTAGCCGGAAATTGGGATCGAAATCCCGGCGGCTGGGGTTTGAGGCCCATTGCCTCGCACGTGCGGCTGCCTCCTTTGCTAGGATTATTGCTTCGCAGAAGCACCTGCCACTCTGTCCAGGCGCGGCACACTTCTACCGTATGTCACACCGTGTCCTCCGGGCGGTCCACACAATGGTGAACCCAGGCGTTTCTTCTGCTCGAATCCGGTGCAGGAATCTCCCGAACTGATACTTACAAATATATAAGTAGGAACTAAACGCGTTTGTAAATGTTTGATATAATCTACCAACCAAACATGTAGCTGTACCACATGTTTTTGTGAAAACGTTAGCTTATTTATCTTTATGGCTCACTTGCCATTGCAAATGTTGTTATAACCTCACAACCACCCTACATTAAAATGGTATAAAAAGCTCCGACGTACCGCTGTTTAAAAAAATATACCAGGATTTCAGAAAAACAAGGACAACAAGTACAGGCATAATAAATGGCAGCCCTCAAACGATCACGAGCGGTCACGAGCTCGATTCTACGAGTTCCTCATAAATTATGATCGCCTGGTACCTCTGGGCTGTTATCTCGCATTTTACCCCCAAAGGGGTTGTAATCACAATGATGTTTTTTCTTTATATATGATGGGGGTTCATAAATAGGGATTTTATCATTGGTTTTGCTTTATGAACTTTTCTTTTTAAATAGACACTCACTGACATGCACGACTGTAGAAATATTAGAAAGATTTTTCTTTATTAATTAAGTTCACATCTCAGAAATTGACGTTTTTTTTCAAATGGTAAGTTGTTATACCAAAAATATATATTATGTTAGTAGCGTACTTAAAAAACGTTATAAATATTGCGATATTAGAAAAATACAATACCTAGCCCCCTTAGCCAAGTAACAATAGTTTCTTTTCTATTTTCTTGTGTCGAACGTCTCGAGTTGGCCACGCCTTCAACTCCTTTGTTCTGACGTTATCTCAAAGCTCAGTCACGTGGTCAAACACAAGAGAATCGAAACGAAACGATTGTAACTTGGCTAGGTAGGCTAAAATTATTTCTTAATTTCACAAAGCATACCATCTCCATGATAATCCATAACAAAATAATCTGACTGAAACAATACGACTCAACAAGCACGTAAATGTAATAAGAGAATAGTTTAAAAAACAAACTCGCCGAGATAATTGCAAAGTTAAGTGAATTTCTGCCGACGTGCGATGCAGCGAAGGGTTACCATAGAAGAGAAAATATTCAGAAAACCCACTTCACTATGAACTATGTGAAGATGCTTACAAGATAGATAGAATAACAGATATTTCAAATAGAATATAGTATCATTAAAATAATTTGCTTAAAATAATAAAAAAGCTAATATTATAAATTAATAAATATTATGATAAATATCAAATCATTTTAATTAGAAAAGAGAACTTAAAATATAACAATTATGGCGAAGAGCGAACTAAGGGCCTGTATAGCTTAGCATAGTCGGCCTTACCTATAACGTTCCCACTGCTGGGACTCAGGCCTCCTCTCTAGGATCACGCGGACCCAGTGCGGGTTGGTGAATGTCACATGTCTTCGAATTTTGGTTCTAGGACATGCCGGTTTCCTTCACCGTTTTGAGAGCAGTGGTGATGAAATAAATTACACAAAGTAATGCGTTACCACAGTCGGCCACCACTACATTCATGAGTTTGATGGTATATCTAAATTAATATTATAAATAGGTAAAGTTTTTTTTTTTTTTGTTTGTAGCAGGTAATCTCTGAATGTACTGAAGTTCACCGATAGAAAGCTTCTGTATTCCTGAGTTACTTAGGCCATATTCTATGTACGAGGGCGAAGCCGAGGGCAAAAGCTAGTAGAGTATAGATTTCATTGTGTGACGTCATTTGTAGATCTTTGACAATCGTTACGGTAATCAAGAGCCAGATAATCTGACGCCAGTCTTGCGAAGGAGTATCTTGTTTCCCACTTAGTGGGTGGTGGGTACTGATAAGGTCAGATAGGCTTTTGGTCTACGTCAAACTTAGTCCAATTCTATAAGACTTATTTATTTATTAGAACTTTTTGCAACGCACAGGTACAAAGGTGGACTTAATGCCTTAGGCATTCTCTACTAATCAATCTAGGGTGGTGAAAAGAAAACATGGCAGGTGCACAAAAAAAAAAACAACAAAAAATTAATTATTAAGAAAAATAAGGGTACAAATGTATATATATAGATAAAATAGACATACATATATATTTAATATAATATATACCTACATATATATTTATATAAAGTAGAAGAAGGGGGGTTTTGAAACGACTCCGCTATATGTTCTGAAAGTAATGCCACAACTTTCGCTTAAATGCATACTGAGTGGTGGCCATCCTGATGTCGAGAGAAAGCGCATTCCACAGAAGTATGGACTGTATATGAAAGGAAGAATGAACAAAATCAGAAGTATGAGAGGGACGGAGTAGTAGGAGATTGTTAGAAGAACGAAGATTCTTAGAATGGAAAATGGAAGAACATAAATATTGAAAATGAGATATAAGATAAGGAGGGGTAGGAGAGTTGAGCAGAGAGAAGACTTGACTTGGGACCCAAAAATAGATGGGGAAACGCTAGGCAGATTGACTGACATTGTAATCACTTTTTCACCATTCACACACCTTCATATTGTTAATCTCAAGTACCAATTATTGTTTTTGATAGTCTGTTCTGTCCCACTCCTGGGCAAAGGCCTCCCTCCACTCCTTCCATTTTTCGCGCGCCCGGGCTTCTTCTTGCCAGTTCTGGTGGAATCTATCAAGTTCGTCGCGCCATCTCCTTAGTGGTCTACCGCGACCCCGACGCGCTGTTTCAGGGCACCAACTTTGTGCTACTTTGGCCCACAGTTTGTAGTTTCTACTAACAAAATATTTAATTATTTTTAGTTGTTGTTTTTAATTATTGTTTCTAAAGTTTTTAATGATTGTTCTAAATTATTGTTTCTAAAGTTTTTATTTTAGAAAATTTTATAAAACTTGTTCCAGGAAATATTTACGTGTTTTTTTTTTGGTAAGTGTCAAAGTTCATGCAAAAATAGCAGATTTTCAGAGGTCTTAACTGGATCAGTTTTACGAAAATTTATAAATTGATTTCCATAGAAGCCTAAATAATATCCACAAGATACTGTGTTTTCAAAATATCTGATGAAAAATGTGTAATAACGTCATTATCGCGTTAGAGCGGTTGTATGAAAAAGCATGTCGAGATGCATCCCCTTAATAATGGGATTCCGTTTTTACTGTTTGGGTACAGAACCCTAATATATCTACCCAGTATAGCCTAGATGAATCGACTCTATCTGTAAGAATTTTAAGGGTGAGTTGCACCATTTAACTATAACGATAACCAAACCATAACCAGCCGTGAAACGGCCTCCTATTGGTCTTTTCGACGATTTGATAACTGTTAACGGCTTTGTTATTGTTATAGTTAAATGGTGCAACTCACCCTAAGTAAGTTATGTTCCTAGCAGTATTGAAAATACTGGCACTTTTGCTTTTTATTTTAATGTTCAAGTTTGTTCCATAAAAAGAACAATAAGAACGAGGAGCTCTGCTGTTCTTTATTCGTTTATTTGGCGTGAACTTCACAGTATTGTCGTCTCATAAACGGTCCAGTGTTTTTAGATTGCTTTCTTGTAGTATTCATTCAGTTTTGTAATGAAACGAGAATTTTATGCCTTTTATTTTAGTATTTTATGGGTGCGATCCTTTTGAGGTGAAAGAACTGATATTTATTAGTTTCTTATTCCACTGTCCTTACGATGAAGTGATAGGTAGGCTTAGGTGAGAAATTATCCAATGACATCTTGTGGACATGTGTCAGACTTTTACTGACTAAACCCGGAGTGGGCTTTAGTCAGTAAAAGTGTTAAGGCAAAGTTTCGTTTTTTGATACCACGGTTATCAACTAAAATATATTATAGGAAGTTTGAAACTAGCGCCAGTGACTGACAAGTTGAATCATTTGTTTTGGTATGGTCATGTAAAGGAGGATGAAATGCATGTTGCTAAAAGAGCTATGAGTATACATGTGGATGGGTGGAGAGGAAGAGGGAGGCCAAAGAAAAGATGGATGGATTGTGTGAACAGTGATATGAAATAAATGGAAGTTAGTGATAGCATGACGAGTGACAGGGTAGAATGGAAGAAAAAACGTATTGCGCCGACCACAAGTAAGATGGGGACAAGGGCAGGAAGATGATGATGGTTCTCAACCAAAAATTCGCTATAGACAGCACTATCTTTTTCTATCGATAGATTCCGAGATAAATAAAACAATCGCTAAGTTAAAGGTTTCTATTTAAATCAACACTGCTTGTTATGCGCTTATTATAAAAAAAGATTAACCTTTCGTATGTCGTAATTAGAGACACAATTAAAAAGTTATTGTGTCCATCCATGTTCCGGACACACAAAGGGTTAAAAAGATCATTTTTTCGAAAACAACAAGACCATTAAACCGAAGTGGCCGAAGCCTGTTTCATTAGAAAGGTGAAGTGGAATGGTTTTAGACTTAAAACAATGCGTCAAACAAAAATGAAAATTTCTGTTTTCTAAACAAAAGTAAAAAATGTACTCTTTTTTAACATAGTACACACACGCTAGGTTTTCGGTAGTACCTATGTATTTTGCCTGCTACTTCACCCGCATACATAAAATATATCTTATGTCACTTAAGAATAAAGCACCTTTCTATAGGTGAACAAGTTTGGGACCCAGCCGGGTCGAAGCCTACTGGGGCCAGGGGTATCCGAAAGGGCGCTCGAGCCCCGGTATGAAGGCTAGAAGGAACGGGGTGGGTCTTTTAGTCAGTAAGAGTCTGACACTATCTCCCGCTTCGCCCAAGGGCGGGGGATGTCAATGCATGATTTTTTCCACCATAAAAAAAAGGTGGAAAAAGTTTTAGCAAACGGACCAGTACTTCCAGAGATTAGATGCACTAGAGTCTATTGAAAAGCGTGCCAAGAAGATGCAATGATGCTCTTGTAAAGTCAAAATTCCAAAGTCTTGAGCATCGATGCCGATTTGCTAGCCTGTATGTTTTCTATTGTTTACACTTCGGGGAGTGTGCACTAGAGTTACACAATTTAATTCCGCCAAGTCCGTTCCATCATCGGACCACAAGACGTACGGCGTTGCGCCACCGGTACATGGTGGACATACCACCTATACGTACAAAGCGTTTTGGGTGTACATTCATTATGCGTACAGCTAAGGAATGGAATTCCCTGCCGGAGTCTGTGTTTCCTGATAGGTGTAACCTAGGGGTCTTTAAGTCAAGAGTGAATAGATTGCTTCTAGGCAAGCGTGCTCCATCGTCGGCCACATCATCGCTTACCATCAGGTGAGATTGTGGTCAAACGCGAGCCTATCCATTATAAAAAAAAGATTACCTCCTACAAACAAAAAAACAAACTTTACCTCTTTATTATATTAGTGTAGATAAAATGGATTTTGCTGAACATAGAACTTTAATTCTCAGCTGTTATTGAATCAGAGGCTAAAGCATTTTCCCCGCACTTGATAAAAGAATATTGAGAGTGGCATTTTGTTTTTATTAACAACAAACCCGCATTGATCTTTGAGATCAGTCTAATCTTTTGCACTGGTTTTCACACTGGTGGAAAACGTGCTTTGCTTATAAATATACTAGTTTCTTCAAATGCTTCGACCCTTTTTTTTGGGAGTTGGAAAATCATTTAATGCCTTTTCCTGCACTAGATTGAATCAAGATGGCGTATCACACTTTTACTAAGTAAAACACAGTTTTTTAACCCAAAGGTTGACTGTTAGAGAATACCTTGTTGTATGAACCACTACTGTTCATGAAGTTTAAATAAATAATGTGCCTTTAATTCCCCTTTGCCTTCTAGTAATCAGCAATATTCACGTATATCCTACGACGTCTTTCGACACAGTTGAGAAGAAAAACTTTTACAAATTAATTAATTATTGCTTTATCAGCAAAACTGTTTTTTTTTTTGTAGTATGGCGGCAAAAAATTGTTCTTTCTTCTCATGCGCGCGCATCCAAAATGGCGGCTATAGACTGCTATGTTTGAATAAAAATAAGAATGAGGTTGCTTAGCTCGAAAAAATATTTTTATTTCATGAAAGGTTTTATTTTACATGTAAAAGTTAAAATAGTTTATTTAATTCATTAAACCCCAAGCGAACGCCGGCGTTCGCGCACCTATTGTCTTTCAATTGTGTCTGTAATTATCACGATTGAATGGTTAAACACAAATTAGCATAAAATAAACAAGCAAGACACTAATTTGTACTATTAAACGCAATACCTAATGTATTTTTTTTCGAATTCAATGTTTTATTTGAGAACAGAGGTTTAACAAAAAAAGGTTATCACTACATTATCACACTTGTGCATAATTGTAAAGAAAAAGTTACAGTTAGGTTACAAGCTGCATTATACACCTAAGTGAAGTGCAATTATAGTCACTTTCTGAGCAAGTGTGTCGAAAAACATTTTATATAACCGAAGACTAAAAGCTCGTGCCCAAATAGAAACTAATAGAACCACTCCAACATTGCAATATCATTGGTTAAAATCTGTTTGACTTCATCCAAACGTCAATTAAAAACTAGTTCTGATTGGTCGGAACAAAATGGTGCTCCGTTTCACGACGACGGCTTCATTTCAACAAGAGTTCTGTGAATGTGACATTTCAGTAGTGTACAGTTGGTACCAAGTTGGCACTATTGTGTAACTTGGTGGTACTTGTGAGTCAGTGGCGTAGTTAGTCTCAAAGGGGCCTCACACAGAAAATATGAAAGAGGTTAGAAAGGAAATACTTTCCGATTTGTACTACAACGAGTGTCGCCGCTTGTATCACACCATTAAACTTCATTACAGGCAATAAACCAATACCAACGCGCATTTTGCAACTACATAATAGACCTCGCTACTTAGATCGCCAGTTTGCTATTGGTAGTTGAACTATGAGGCCATTCTAACCTCTTTCATCTGTTCTGTGGGGCCCCATATTAACTCAAGGAGTTGTCAGTAACAGTAGGGGCCCAGATGGGTCGAAGTCTACCGGGGCCAGAGCTAGTTTCAAAAAACAACTCGCGCCCCGGTATGAACGCTTGAAGGAACAAGGTGGGTTTTTAGTCAGTAAGAGTCTCATACTATCTCCCGCTCCGCTCAAGAGCGGGGGTTGTCATTGATGATTTTCCCACCAAAAAAAGGGCCTATATTAAAGTTATCGAGATTTTTTTACACCGTATATCCGTCATGTCTCTGTGCTAGTAGGTAGACATGAGACGGAGTTGCGATAGGCAACGACAGAGATGACCAGAGTAATTGGATAGATTTCGTTCATGTCATTATGTAAAACAGAGACGAATATGCTCGTTTATTGGACCATTCTGAAATAAAAGAGAGGTCAAGTTTTTATTGTGATGTATGTACATAGATAATGGCAGCAAGTTTATGCAAAGCATAGGCAGACGAACAGATCTTTTTGTTGATCAGCCATTCGTATTTTTATCAATATCAATACTTGGAATTTTTGTACTATTAATTGTGCTACCAAAATAGTTGATATCAATATTTGGAGCTTCTAAGCGTTGATTGGACCATGTTGGTTTTGGTCTATAAAATTGGAATATCCTATCATTTAGTGATTCACTACGCATCTCTCATCAAATAAGTAAATTAAAGGTTGGTTGGTTGGTTGGGGTCCCTGTAACTAGCGGCCCATGTAGCTTGAGGTCCCTATAGCTTGGGGCCCTGTATCATTGATACGGTACCGGTAACTACGCCCCTGTAGTGAATGCAACTTGTTCAACAGAACTGTGAGACTATAAAACAGTGGTGAACGTCATATTTCATTAGGATTGCGTTAAGTTTAACTGCAGTGTTGTTGAAAGTTAAAATCGTGGTAAAGATATCAGATAGTTTGTAGTTCTCGTACAACGAAAAGGCTGCGAATCCCTTGAAGAGAAACAGTTGTGTTGTTCTGAACTTAACGAACATTTTTATTTTGTGAGTTTTTAACCGACTTCGAAAAGGAGGAGGTCCTATGTTCGGCTGAATGTATGTTTTTTTTTTTACTTTGTTTTTATGTATATTCAGGTATCTCGTTCAATTGTGGACCGATTTTGAAAAAAAAAATTTTTATTGATTTGTTATGCTTCCAAATTGGTCCCATAGAAATATTGATATATGATCTGATCATGAACTTCAAAGATATGGAATAGAACTCCTCATTGAATCACAGGAGAAATGTAAAGTTGCTTTGTATACGTGTAGTCGATGACTGAATGTCAGATAAGGGGGGGGGGGGATGTATCGAAATGATCTGATGATGAAGCCCGAAGGAAAAAAATAAATTAATGTAATCTAACCGTGTTTGGGATTATTAGAATCGTTATGAGATGCACTGTGGCTATAAGTTATTTAAGTTGGTCTGAGGGGTACTCTTTAGTGGTGGTACCATAACTAAAAAGTGTAAAATAAAAAGGAAGTCGGTGTTAATTGACGAAGTGACAAAACTATTATAGAAACACCGACTTCCGAAATTAAAGTTATTTTATACTTTTAAGTGTTTTTTAACATCGGTTATTTTTTTTTAAGTTTTTTTATATTATCAAGGGTGTCTACTCGTCGCTCTAATTGGAGCAGGAGAAGTTATTTAACGAAGAAAAACCTTTAAAAAAATAATAATAAAAAAATAAACATAGATAGTAATAATTATAATTAGCTTCTATTACTGCTTCATATTAGTTCTCACGGTACTGGGTTTATATCTAATTTTTAAGCTCTCTCTACCATATAATTCTGAAATGTGCTTCTATTTTTTTTGTGCTTTTTTTCTTCTTTCAAACGTAAAATTCGGTACACTAATTATTGAAGTCCTTTAAACCTGAATTCGGTCTTCGTCGTAATAGGCTAGTTGCCGTAAAAAATGTAATAAGTCCGTCTTTTAGATTTTTCAAAAATATGGGACACGTATTTTTTTATTTGTAAATTAAACCAATGATTACCCACTTCCCTCAAAGAGGTCCAACAGTGGACGTCTTGATGATGATGACAGACACTCACAGATATTGAATTTTACAATATTAATATGATTGGAGTACAAAGTTATCCTATATACCTTTCAGAAAGAAATATAAAACAATGGTTGAACGATGAGATAACTAATTTTATTTCGAACAACCACGTAATACGAGCTCCGTTCTATTTTAGAATAATTTCATGTAAACAATACATTGAGATGATTGAATGGATGGATGGAATCTAATCATTCATCTTTTCTGGGAAAAGGTCTGTTTCAAATTCTCTATTTATAAGTTTTACATAGTATTGGGATTTTTGGAAGAATATAGAAATAATGTGTTTATTTTATTATGATCATCGATTGTATTATTATTATTTTGTTGGTTTTAGAAAATATCTTGATCTCAAATCGCTATATGAGTATTCAGTATATCAAAAATATAATTTATCTACACTTATATTATATAGAGGTAAAGTTTCTATTTTTTTGTTTGTAGGAGGTAATCTCTGAAACTACTGCTACGATTGCTAAAATTTTTTTCACCGTTAGAAAGCTGCTTTATTCCTGAGTTACATAAGCTATATTTTTAGTACGCGGGCGAAGCTGCAGGTAAAAGCTAGTATGTTATATTCATGAATAAATGGAATAACAATAGTTTAATTTTAAAAAAAATAGCTTTTGCTTGCAGCTTCGCCTGCGTACATAAAATACAGTTTATGTCACTCAGGAATAAAGCAATTGCTCTTTCTATCGGTGAAAAAATTTTAGCAATCGGACCAGTACCTCCAGAGATTACCTCCTACAAACAAACTTTACCTCTTTATAATATTAGTATAGATTAATTATTATCGCACATACAACCAATATAATTATCCAATTTTATTTAGTTTTTCACCGATAGAAAGCTGCTTTGTTCCTGTGTAACATAGGCCATATTTTATGTACCTACGCGGGAGAAGCTGCGGGCAAAAGCTAGTAAGTATGACATATTATTGGAATAAAATCATTTAATTTATAAACAGGCATGTTAACAATAACGATATGTCAAATATTAAAAAGAACACAAAAGGTTATATTAAAATCAAAGCCAGCTGATTTTTTCAACTGTAACGTTCATATTCAGTTAGCAACGACGAGTTGGCTACTAATTTAGAAGTCAAAATTAATTTATGTTAGTTAATTAGGGAACTCTGACTGCTGTCGGGAGTGTGCTGGTTAATAAATAATATCGGTAGTAACTGCATGTGTAACTCTAATTAACTTTGGAGTTCAGTTAGTGAATGTTTTTCAAACATGAATCGGTTTTCATACGTGGCGTTAGTTTTTTCATTAAACTAAGTTTATTTGACTTTACCAAACGTGGTAGGTAGAGTTAACACATACGGGGTGTACAAGTTATTCGTAAAATTTATTTAAAAATTTTGAAATAATAATCTGTGTAATAATCACACTAAACTTTCACAGGTATGCTGGAAGAGATTTCTGTTGAAATAAGCATCACCTATGTACCCATTTTTCCAATCGGGAGTTATTTTTGGACTCTGTTAAAATTATGTTGAAACCATTTTTCAAAATAAAGCAGTTTATAAGCTCTGTTTGAGTTGATACAATAGAATAAAAAAATATACCAAAAAGGCGCGTTAACGAAAAAATGGAGCTAAAAATTTTATTGTAGTTTCGGCTACCTCAGCGAAGCTTGCCGAGAAGCCTGACTGATACATTTGCTGCCAAATACTACAAAAACATTAAAATGTGTTGCACGCGCATTCTAATGGTAAACTAGTGAACTATTTATACGAAGACATGACTTAAAAGACTTAGTATCCAAGCCAAAAATATTAACACAAAAAAGTAAAACCATTTATACATAAACTTAAAATCTATGGGTATAATGGGGGTCTTATCGCTGCCAGCGATATCTACCAGACAACCTGAGTTAACATGCCTGAATCATAACCAGGCCAGTGACCTGAGACTGTCACTTTGACAAGTGATTTACCTAACAATAAGTAAACTTCATAAAGCCATCAGTTGCTTCCAGTAACCATTGGTAACCGCATACCAACAAATTATAGAAGGAGCTTGCGAACCGGTAACGGAACTGAAATTATGGAGATTGCAATCTTTGCTCAATTAGTTATGGGTTTTAAACGAGAACGTCATGAAACATGGACTTAATTAACTGTAATAGTGAACGTGGAAGTAGTTTGAGCAAGAGTGGTGGGTTTTTTTATGGTGAGGAAAATCATCCAATGACAACCCCCACTCTTGAGCGGAGCGGAAGACAGTGTCAGACTCTTACTGACTAAAAAACCCACACCGTTCCTTCAAGCCTTCATACCGGGGCTCGAGTTCCCTTTCGGAATACCCTGGCCCCAGAGCAAGACTGGTGGTCATCTTTCATACTTTCTGTATGACTTAAGCACAGTCGATGTAGTAGGTACACAATTCGTCCTCAATACATAAAAACCATGTAGTCATAATTTCAAGAAGTTTATTTTTTGCGCGGATCTCTGAATAATTTTCTAAAATAAAAGCACATCAAGTCTTTATAACATCACCTACTGGTGAAAATTGGTCCAGCCATTTCGGAGATTAGCCCGAACATACAGATAGTCAGAGACATTATAACTAAAACTCACCTCTTTGTCTATCATAAGCATTGATACACTCGCTGGTCTGAAACTGGCTGATGAGCGCCGTCTTGCCCACGCCAGGCGCGCCAATCATGGCCACTCGGTGGCAGGCTACTGGCTTCCGCTCTTGGGACTCTGGGGCAGACTGTGCTGGAGATGAGGGGGCTAGGCTGCCGGACCGAGATCTCCGGCGCCGGAACGAGTCCCCGCGGTTTACAATGCCTGGAAAGAAATGGACATGGTTATCACATAGGTATCACACTTTTAATACTGTTCCTTACTAGCCTCAGCAAAATGGCGAAGTCGAAAGGCAAAACAGATGGTTTATTTGGTTTATTTTGGTTTATTTGATGGGTTTTTTTACAGATAGGTGTTCCGTGTCTGGTTGTCTTGTGTAAGGAGTTATTTCTAGTGTGAAGCAACGTTTCTATCTATATATATAAAAGAAAGTCGTGTTAGTTACACTATTTATAACTCAAGAACGACTGAACCGAATTGGTTGAAAATTGGTAGGGAGGTAGCTAAGAACCAGGAGAAGGACATAGGATAGCCCGATTTTTTTTTTAACTTAGAGTAGGGTAGAGTAGGGTAGGGTAGAGTAGGGAAGAGTAGGGTAGGGTAGAGTAGGGTATGGTAGAGTAGGGTAGGGTAGAGTATGGTATGGTAGAGTAGGGTAGGGTAGAGTAGGGTAGAGTAGGGTAGAGTAGGGTAGAGTAGGGTAGAGTAGGGTAGAGTAGGGTAGAGTAGGGTAGAGTAGGGTAGAGTAGGGTAGAGTAGGGTAGAGTAGGGTAGAGTAGGGTAGAGTAGGGTAGAGTAGGTAGAGTTGACAGCTTAGATAAAAGGTAACTATTAGGCGGTACGAAGTTTGCCGGGTCAGCTAGTATATTTATAAAAAAAAACAGACAAATTCGAGTCGGACTCGCGCAATGAGGTAGGGAAGACTTGCGAAGGAAATGGTCGTACACGTGATGGACTTCCTTACGCCTCAGCAGAATCTCGACTCCGATATCCAGCCACCTTAGGTGTAAGCTCGCGGACGAAGAGCAATGGGTAGCTCACAGTTCAGCCGTCCAACAACTATCCTCTTCGATGCCAAGTCGTCGATGGCGCGTAGTGTTCCACGTACGCATCAAAGATACGTCAGCAAAACCGTAACGGGCCAACGTGGGTTTTATTTAGTAAAAGTCAGTTGACACGCCCTCCCACGCCGACCTGGAGCGGGAGAAGTCATTGGATGATTTCCCACATAAAAAAAAGTACTATACGAAAACAGTGACATAAAGATGGTGCCATAATAACATTACTTTTTCGAATAACCTACACAATATCTCTCTATATATAAAAATTACTCGTTTTTTCACTTTTCGTTGTAATTTTATAACTCAAGAACGGGCTCACCTATCCAAACGAAATGTTTAGGCTTTGTTCGGACTATTTAGTAGATGGTTTATGTGAAGTTTGCACAAAATCGGTCGAGCGGTTCTTCATTTATCACATTTTTTGTAACAAATGAAGTAGGGTAGAGTAGGGTAGAGTAGGGTAGAGCAGGGTAGGGTAGGATAGAGTATGGTAGAGTAGGGTATAGTAGGGTAGAATAGGGTAGAGTAGGATAGAGTAGGGTAGAGTAGGGTATAATAGAGTAGAGTAGGGTAGAGTAAGGTAGAGTTGGGTATAGTAGGGTGGAGTATTAAAGAGCGGGAACGAAGCCGCGCGGGCAAAAGCAAGTTACAAATAAAACACAGAACTGTTTACCTACCAAAACATTATCCGCATGTACATAACATTTACATTTTCGCCGCCAATATATTTTAAGGAATACCTACTAATATAAACCCATTCTTAACTTCCTATAAATACATTCTACAACACGATTCCGTAAGAGAAAATGGCGGTGTTGCCGCAAAAGATTTTATGAAAGTGTTAAAACATTGTTGGCATATGTAATGAGCTCAAAATGTGTGTGTTATTCAAACTGCTAATATACTTTGTTAAAGTGGTTTCGCAGAGAAGGTTACACATAATGAGAAAATGTTTGAATTTTCTGTTTTTGGTTTTTTAGGGATCAGTTTTCGTAGTCGGTAAAAATGAAACCCCTATAGGATCACTTTGTAGTCGGTCTCGTTGCCTTTCAAGACCTTTTTTCTCAGGCACGTGCAAAGATATTACACAAAAATTAATATCAAATACTCTGGTTTGCTCCTTCTCAGGGCAATCAAAAATAAAAGTTGTAACGTAACGCAATCTAGAGATCAACTATCTCTCTTACATCTCTTTAAACTCCTTTTATCGCGCATATATATATTTATATATATATTTCATAACTATTACACAACATCGTCTAGTCCCAAGCTAAGCAGAGCTTGTGTTATGAGTACTAGACAACTGATAAACGTACTTATATATTTCTAAATACATACATTATTATAGATAAATTACACCCAGACACAGAACAAATAATCATGCTCATCACATTGTCCTGCGTGGAGATTGAACCCACGACCTCCGGCATAGCAGTTAGAGCCACTAACCACTAGACCAACAGGCCTGTCGCATATTATTTGACACTCGCAAGGGAATCAAAACATATTCATATTCTTTACACACAACTTTTATAAAACAATAAAAATATGACAGAAAGAAAGAAAAGAAAGAAAGAAAAATATTTTATTTGGCATACACACACGTAGATACACACAATGTAACAACATGTAGACACTAATAAATTATTATATATAAAAAAGAGACAACTAACACACACACACACACACACACACACACAGCTGATGTACAGAGGCGAGCTTAACCCATAATTGGGTTTTCTTACAGCTAACCTATAGAGCACTTTCCTTTTACCTAGAATTTTGAAAGACATAAAGCATGGTCATAGCACAAGTACTTAAAAACAGCCTTAAACTCGGTTTATAAATATGTCATAAAAATAATTAGATACTATTTGCGATTCGAAAAATCTTCGAAACTCGATTAATATTAAGGTATTAATGGTAAGTATTTACCTACGGAATCCTTGATGCGCGAGTTCTACTCAAACTTGACTGTTTTTTTTTAAATATAGTTTTAGAAAATAGAATTTTGCTAGCTACATGAGAAAGTAATGCTGAGTAAAGTGAATGAAAATAATCGTATTTCATTTTATAGCGAGATTTCGCCAGATGTTTACCGTTATTGAAATGGTGGAGAAGGTAATTTTCAATCAGCTTGCTAGCATATACAAAGAAAATATTGAGTCGGTATGAATATTCAAAAAATAAACATGTGTTAAGATTCGTTGTCTTATCATATTGCGTTTGTAATGTTTTATATTATCTTTTTAATAAGAAATGTTATGAAGTTCTCATCTATACAAGGCGACAGATAAACTTAAAATAAAGTTCATTGACCTTTTCTTTTTTTTATGGTGGGAAAAATCATGCATTGACATCCCCCGCCCTTGGGCGGAGCGGGAGATAGTGTCAGACTCTTACTGACTAAAAGACCCACCCCGTTCCTTCTAGCCTTCATACCGGGGCTCGAGCGCCCTTTCGGATAACCGTGGCCCCAGTAGGCTTCGACCCGGCTGGGTCCCTGCTGTTGCTGACAACTCCTTGAGGTGCGCGGGAACAGTGCGCGCCGTCGACGACTAAATATCTCCAATATATCAAAGGTACTCGAAAAAGCATCAATGAATTGTTTTTCAGAAAAGGTAAAGGATGACGATACATGCCGATTTAAGACAGCTTAATATCTTTATTTCCGTTTTTGAAATTAAGAATGTCAATAAATGTAGGAGGCGCCTACCTTAGCAGCTAAAACCTCGATTATAATACAGGGTGTAGGGACAGCCCTCCACAAACTTTAAGGGCTTGCTCAGTAGACGAAACTGAACAACCTTCCACAAGGGTTTCTGGAAACGAAATAAATGTCGGCCTCTCCATACAAAATTATAAACTTGATTGGATAGTTTGTGTGGAGAGGCCGGTTCTTTTTTTGGTTTCCTGAAAAAAATCTTGTTCAAAGTTGTTCTGTTTCGTCTACTAAGCAAGCCCTTAAAGTTTGTGGAAGGCTGTCCCTACACTCTGTAGCAAGCCTTTACATCCCGTATGTCTAAAATTTATTTATTCTTTTTTACTATTGCCAGGCTGATAATTAAGTGAATTATGTTTGTTTCAAAATAAAAAAAAAGTCGAAACGTTAACTGGTAAAACTTATATTTCAGTACATTGTCTTTTAACTAATTCACAGAAAGTGTAAAAAGTAGAGTACCTATTCAACACGAATAAAGCTGTTTTTGTCTTGAACTACTTTGATCCCTTACTTCTCTCAGGTTTCTATCGTAACTCCCGAGAACTTCGGTTAATTCGGAATTCAAAATGCCTTAATTTAAAGACACTGCTTTATGCCTAGTCACATAATCTACAATTATGAGCTTTTTAGGGGCATTGTTTTCGAGTCGAATTCAGTGGCTGTCTAATATTTTATTCGCAAATAAAATTGATTCCTAACGTATATTGTGAGGTGTAAATTAGTGTAGTTTCCTATCTCAACTGTTCAGACAACTGGACAACATATGGAATCTTTGGCACAGGTGCTTGCCCGGCAAAATGGAGCTGAGATTTTTAATGTAGCATTGATTTTCTCAGCCAAGCTTGCCGAGAAAGGTAACTTGATATACTTGCCAAATACCTACTGCAAGAATTTTGAATATTTTGTCTGTATTTTGATGAAAAACAAAGTGTCTGAAACTAAATATTTTATAATGTAAACATAACACTGCCTGACTAGCTAAGTGCATAAACAAATCTACGAAGGAAAAAGAACCTTATTGTTGAATAGTTAGGTACCTATTTTTATTTCCACCTGTTTGTAAACACAGTCAGAAAATGGACTTTTAGAGATATCAAAACTTGTAAGTACGGACTTTGACTATTATCAACAGTCAACACCATCAACAAAATACCCATAATTTTTGATGAAGCATTATATTTTGCCAAAGGACCCATATTAGAGCTGGAATTAATAAAAGTCCTTAGCAATTAAAAGTAATGAGAGGGAAGTTAGTGATACGCGCAAACGACCCTCTGGTCCCACCCTTCTGGTTTGTTCGGTGGAGTAACAGATTTTTTAATTGGGAAGTTAAGATGCGAAAATCTTTTTCTTAATTCTTTTTGAGAAGAGGATATGAAATGACCAGCTTATCCCGCGGTTTTGTTCCTATTGTCACAGGAAAAAGGTATTTCTCTGGCCTTCGACGCTCAGCGATACTTAGTGCTGTTTTTATAAGTACAAAACATGTTTAGGATATATTACGACTTCAACGAGCCAGATTCACGTAATGAAAACCGTAACGATATCGTAGCGATTTAGCCGTTTAGACCATTTCCGTATTCACATCCATCAATCGAGTTTGAACGACACCGATTTTAAAGTCGTTTGAAATTCGTCGATTAAAAAAAAACTGTGTTACATTATCCTGGTAGAACAATTATTATTGTAACTGGAAATAAGTCGATAGATCGTGAATACCGCTTTTGGATAGAAATTCGATTGAACGACTATAAAACTTCAACGATGCTTGGCTTGTTTGATTTTAAGTAAATCAGGCTACTGGTGTCCTCTCTAGGAGAGCAAATCGGCCGTAATCCACCACGCGGGTCCTGTGTGGATTAGTGGATGTTACATTTCTTTGAAATGTTGGCTCTAGGACATGCCAGTTTCCTTACGATGTACTCTTTCACCGTTTTGAGAGCAGTGGTAATACAATGGATACACAAAGTAATGCGCCTGGCTGGGTTTGCTGCGATAACGGCTGATGGTAAGCAGTGATGCTATTGTTAATAGTGAAGCACACTAGTTTATGTGTCTATTCACTCTAACTTTGAAGAAGCTCAAGCCTTCCTTCTATACACCACTAATTTTTAATTAGTACAAATACTTAAAGGGCTTATTAGAAAAGCCCTTGTTATTATTTAAGTAAAGTCTCAATAAATAATATTAAAAAAAAAGCAAAGCAAAGTTATTAGCGTTTGTGTTTATCCCAAAATGTCTCTCAATTTATGGAAATATTGTGCAGGCTATTGATTATGAATGAATAAAGGACGATTAAAATGGAAAAACACTTCCCGCAGTGTTTTCTACTAGCAATTGTTATGTATGATTGAATCTATGATGAATTTACCTTTTCGTGGTCAATTTTAGGATTTCGGTTTTTTCTACTTTTGAATACAAAATATGATCAGTAACGGGTACAGATAGAGCCCCATTTTTTTGTGTACTAATTAAAAAGTAGGGGTGTATAAACTTTCACAGTAAAAACTGCATACACAGTCAACATCGCATTCAACCAAAAGCAAGCACCAGATTCTTTCCTCCCATTCGGTCCAGTACGGAAATACAGTGCGTTTTATCGGTACTTACGGGTATTTGGCGCTTGCAGTACCCGAGTACCCGGTTTACGAGGCTGACGTCAATGCGAGTTGGGTATGACTACAATAAAGCTGCCATCGCGTCATGCGGGCTATATTTAGGACTCGTGCACTCATTCCAGCGTAAAGGGCCGTTTGTTTAGCTCATTTAACGATGGTTTATAAGATTTCTGCTCTCAAAATGGTGAAGGAAAACATCGTGAGGAAACTGGCATATCCTAGAACCAAAATTCGAAGATATGTGTCATTCACCAACCCGTACTGGGCCCGTGTGGTTGATTACGGCGCATTCCCTCTCCCAGAGAGGTCTGAGTCCTAACAGTGGGATCGTTATAAGGCCGTGCTATGCTATTGTAAGATTAGGAGTATAATTTTTAATTTTGATGTTTTATATTGGCTTAAGTATGTACGAGCCTCAGGAGACGTTTTACGAGCAGTGGAGATCTTGGGCGGTTAGAGTACAGACACCTAAGAAGTTTTCAATACTCTTACTCGAAAATCCGCTCCTTAGTAGTTAATTTCTATTTTTCCACACTATTGCTGGGGGGGTCATGACCCCCATGACCCCTCTCCCCTGGATCCGACCTTGGTTATAGCTGTCACATTTGTACATATACTTAATTATTAATCACCTATTCCTCCGTATGAGAATGCCATTGTATGACAGGAGGAGAACTTCATGGTCTTGCAAAGTAATTTGCGCAGACCTTCACTCACAAATAAACTAGTAATAAAATGAAATAATTAACACATTACATCTAATCCGACTTTAACGATTTGAACGCGATGATATCCAGCTGATACCTACATTTTATTTCCTTATTTCTTAAATAAGATTTATATTCATTAAGATTAATGGGAAAGAATATAAATTAGTTTTATTTCTAACAGAAATGTATTATACTTGTTTTAATTAAAGTTATAAACCTAATTTATGGTGGTGTGTGGTATAGGTAAGTAAATAAATACGGTGTTTTCAGAATTATCTTAGTTCAAGGCCAATTAGGTATTTAAAAATGGTTTAATGGCACTGATTTTACGTTAAAATAACCTTCGAGAGTGGCACGTGGCAGTACTTTTATATAAGTAGAGGGTAACAGTGGATCGCTTTTTAGGGTTCCGTATTTGAAAAGGAAAAACAGAACCCTTATAATTATTATATGACGGAATTGTTGTCCGTCCGTCTGTCTGTCTGTCAAGACCCTTTATTGCGAGAATGCGTGGAGATATCGAGTTGAAATTAAAACCGTATATTCAAGTGAGCGGTCCCTTCAAGCTGTGAAAAAAACAAACTTCTAAGTTAATGAAAAAAAAAATACGGCCGTTTATGTCGCAAAAAACGTACATTTTGATACTCTCAAAGATTGAAATTGATTGGATCAGAATCCTGTAATTTGGCACAAAGTGAGGTCTTACAGTACAGGTAAAGGAATAAATATGAAAACAGTAAATTTGTTGTTACATACGTCACAAAAAATAAAAATAATAGTTTAGTAAAACTAAAAAACACGCTATTAGCACACACTAAAAATTACAAAATAATTCGGACATTTAGTTTGATGACTCAAGAGATTTCCCTTTGCTAAATCTTCATTAGATCGCAGGTAAACATAAATAATTTCAGTTCGTGACGAACAATAAATAATTACCTATGCGAAATGGGTATAAGTAGGTAATCATCTTTATTAAATATTTACTATGATTTATTATGAAAGAAAGCATGGAGCGTTTATGTAATCTTTACTCTTTTTGGACAAAACGTTATCTCTGAAAATCATTGGTCCGATTGCTAAAATTTTTTCACTGATGAAAGCTGCTTTATGGGCGAAGCCGAGGGCAAACGCTAGTGATGTAACACAACTCAATGTAAGACCCTCAGCCTCGTGTAGCAACTATGCAGACGTCAAACGGCCCTGTTTATAAACTTCACAGCAGAACCCTTTCTTGTTCCGCTACACCGCTAAAACAATCCTGCTGAGCTTTCCTCATTTAATTTTAGAACAAAGTTATTTCCTTTTGCTATGGATTCATTAAGTACCTACAACCTTATAAGTTACTAGCTTTTACCTTCTTCATAACTTGCTACTTCTTTCTGATGTGACGAGAATGGATAAAGTGAGAAAAGAGTATATTAGAGGAAGTTTGAAAGTGGCGCCAGTGGCTGAAAAATTGAAAGGGAATCGTTTGGTATGGTCATATTGGTCATGTGAAGAGGAAGGTTCATTTCAACCTTATTTATTTATTATTTAAATAAATAAATAAGGTTGAAATGCGCTTTACTAATCTATACATCCCCGCTCTTGGGCGGAGCGGGAGATAGTGTCAGACTTTTATTGACTGAAAACCCACTCCAGCGCCATCGTTGCCTTTCGTACCGGGGCCGAGTCTTCCTTTGAGAAGCAGACGCTTGCCCCAATAGGCTTTGACCCTGTTGGGCCCCTACAGACCTATTGTGATACCTTTATATACCTAGCCGAGTAATTCGACGCTGCACAACTATTCAACTATGCTAAGCACATACTAACAACTAAAGCAGGATATTAGCAGTTTCACGTTCCAGTAGATACATAGGTAAGCTCTTAATCAAACTTAGGCGGTGTTTGTAGGTAGGTTGTAAGCCACTTCCAAACATTCACTGGCTTTGCAAACAATTTGAGGATGTTCGTCAACCATATGCTGATAAGCACGATATAACATAATAATTAACCAAGTTAAGTGTATCAGATATTAGGTTTTTAAGACTTGTTAGTCTATGTTGTCGCAATCTTGATTGCTTAAAGTGTTTTCCATGGGTCCTAACATTTGGTCACGCCATAATCGCGGCGGTAAATCCCTCTTTGAGGATGGGAGGGTCCTCACTGGACATTGTCAGTTCGGAAAGTTCATGTTTTGGATTCAGGTGGAAAAAACGCCACTATGTAGATCGTCCGGAAGCGACCTATCATGACCGGTTTTGTACGGCGAACTAGTAGACTGTGGAGTAGGTAAACTTATCGTAGTCACTAGAAGAGTTTACGTCTGAACGCCACCGACTGGTTGCATTCGAACGTAAACTCTGTGGTGCTAATTAATTTAAATTTTAGCACATAAAATAAACTAGGAATTTAAATCAGATACTCAGTTTTTAATTAAAACAACAGTAGATAAGGCAAAAAGAACTGATACCTAATTTTTAAACGTGCTGACTCTTAAACTGGCTAACTACTAGCATTACGTTCCCGCAGCTTTCTTCTTCTTCCTGCCCTTGTCCCATTTTATTTGGGGTCGGCGCAACACGTGTTTTTCTTCCATTCTGTCCTGTCACTCGTCACGCTATCACTAACTCCCTTTTCTTTCATATCACTTCTCACACAATCCACCCATCTTTTCTTTGGCCTCCCTCTCCCTCTCCATCCATCCACATGTAAAATCATAACTCTTTTAGCAACATGCTTTTCATCTCTCCTCTTTACATGACCATACCAAGACAAATGATTCAACTTGTCAGTCACTGGCGCTAGTTTCAAACTTCCTAGCTAACTTTAGCAACAGTGCTCAAGGTTCTTCACGTTTATAGAACTGAGGATTCCTAAATCACACTAGACAACCGATAACAAGACGCTAACTAACTATAGTTATCTACACAGTTGTTGGACAAACAAAACGTGTTTGAAGTAAACGCCTTACTTACTAACTTCAGAAATGGTCGGCATTCGGTAGCCCTCGGGCATCTTCGTAACAAGTCCCAACATATGGCTCGTTATAGTTATCTGGGTTGTCAGTTTTAGTTATACGATATATATGTATGATTAAGGCTTATAGTCCCTTGAACCATCTGGCCAAAATTATGTGGACGCACCTCTCGCACCCGCCTAGGCGGCAGTACGCAAATCTGTGCATTTATTTGCGGCCAACAGCGCCCGGAAAGCGCGCGGCTGACCTTTAAATCCATTTTCTTTGCGAAATATTGATGGATTTACATATGCAATGTTCACTTTGAAGAATATTTAACCACCAATTTTTATGTGTGAAAATGTTTCTAAGATCGAAGAAGATCGAAGAATGTTTCGAAGGAGTAGGGAAAAGGTGCAAAAAGTTGCGAAATTGCTAAATATTTTTTTAGACAAAAGTATTAATAGCACGGAAAAATCAAATATTGATAATGTTGTTCATGAATCTACAAGGTGTAAGGGACAGCCCTCCACAAACTTTAAGGGCTTGCTCAGTAGATGAAACTGAACAACCTTCCACAAAAAATTTTTTCAGGAAATGAAAAAAAAAATTCGGCTCACCATAGTAAATGATAAACTTGATTGGACAGTTTGTATGGAGAGGCCGAATTTTTTTTTCGTTTCCTGAAAAAAAAATTTGTGGAAGGTTGTTTAGTTGCGTCTACTGAGCAAGCCCTTAAAGTTTGTGGAGGGCTGTCCCTTACACCTTGTATAATAAACATATATTTTTTTCAAACCTATTAACCTGGCCGTTACCGAGGAGTAGGCTTCAGAAAGTCACTGTTTTATGGCAATTTTCGGGCATTTGGGATTTAAGTGTTTTTTTTTTTTTTTTTTTCGATTGGAAAAATCATGTTATGACAACCCCCGCTCTTGGGCGGAGCGGGAGATAGTGCCAGACTGTTACTGACTAAAACCCATCCCGTTCCTTCAAGCCTTCATACCGGGGCTCGAGCGCCCTTTCGGATAACCCTGGCCCCAGTAGGCTTCGACCCGGGCTTTAAGGGTTGAAAACGTTTTTTGAATAATTTTGACCATAAATACAAATTACATTTTATACTTACACTCTAAGATCCCAGAGCCGTCTGATGTAACTTATTTTTACATGGATGAAACCTTAGGTTCTCAGTAGCATCTTATGTGCTTTGGATACCTGTGTGCTTGTGGAGTTCCCTCTTAGGGCAGTTGGACAGGTACGAGATGAGAAAGGGAACTAGAAATAAGAGTTACGTAACATAAATCAGGTTGGCAAAAAAGTGTTTTGCCACAAGGAAAGAACAAAAACAAGTGTGGGCCATGGGTTCACTTCTGAATGGAAAATTGGTCCGAGAATGCAAGACCAAGGAAGAAGGAACATAGGAATGAGTTTTAGTCAGGGTGTGTCAGACTTTTACTGACTAAAAGCTCACTCCTGTTCCTTCTTTGCCTTTCATATCAGGGCCGGGTTTTCCTTTCAGAAGCGAACCCATGGCCCCAGTAGGCTTCGATCCTGCTAGGCTTCCTACGGTTTGCTGACATTTCCTTGAAGCACTCGTGGAACACTACGCGCCGACGACGACTTGGGCTTGGTCCAGACGGTTACCGGACAGTCGAACGGCGAGCTGCCCATTACTCGCCGTCGGGCCTAGAAGTTACCTGTTTACACACCCTCTCGCTGGGTTTTTAGTTAGTAAAAGATGACATGCTCTCTCGTTTCGCCCTAGAGCGAGAAAGTTACAGGATGATTTTCCACCTAAAAAAAGTGTATAATATGTAGATTCATGAAAAAGTAATTTCGACGAGCACCAATGCCTTTTGTCGGACATTTTATAGTAAGAAAAACAGTGCGAGTGCACGGCGAATTTACATTTCAATAGAAAAGCCTGGCTTTCGAAATCCTGTAATTTATTCTTGTAGCGATCTAGAAACGAAAATGCTGGAAACAGAATAAATAGCTGTTCCATGAAATATGGAACAGCTGCCTTGTTCTCAAGCATTTTTTATGATATTTGAGGATCACAAATTTTCCTCTTATCCACTTTTTCATTTTTTCACGAAAATGCAAATAAAAAGAGAAAATATCGTTAAAATATGATCGTGGGTGGAGAGGCACAGGCAGACTAAAGAGAAGATGAATGGATAGTGAAAGAAGTGACAATATATATTTTCCACAACTATCACACAACACCATCAAGTGCCAATTTAAGCAGAGCTTGTTTTATGAGTACTAGACAACTGATAAACATACTATATTTTTTTATATAATACATAAATAGTACAGATAAATTACACCCAGAACAGGACAAATGACCGTGCTTATCATACAAACATTTGTCTTGAGTGGGAATCGAACCCGTGACCTCCGAGAGTCACTGACAACTGGACCAGCATGCCAGTCAGTCAAGTCAGTAATATATATGAAGTAGTGGTAATGAAAGAAGAAATCTTTTCAATACAAAGTAAGTATTATAAGAAAATATAATGGCAGGAAAATGATGATGAAGAAATTTTAAAATTTAAATACAATTTAGTTAGATTACAGGTGTTGCTCCATAATCTGTTGTAGTGTAAAAAATATCTTTATGTAAGTCTTCTTATTAAGCTACTAAGTAACAAACATTATCATTACCATTTCAGGCAAAAGACTTTTACTGTTGGACATAGGTCTCCCCAAGTGTCGCCACAGTGCCCGGTCCTGTGCGTCTCGTATCCATTGGATTCCCGCGATCCTTACCAGGTAGTCGGTCTACCTTGTGGAAGGTCTACCTTCATTGCATCTTCTGGTACATGGTCACCACTTCAAAACATATCGGGCCCATCAAACATTCGTTCTGCGAACAATGCGCCCACTACCACTTAAGTTTGGCGATATTTCACGCTATATCGGTAACCTTGGTTCTTCCGCAGACGTTCTCATTCCTAGGTTTAAGTTTCTATAATTGTTATTTCATTTTACCTGTATGCCAAATAAATGTATTTTCTTTCTTTCTTTCTCCAACGCGATTACAAAAAAAAAGACGTGTGGCACTCGGGGACTGCCGCGGTAAAGCTATTGCATAGCATTTTTTATCAACTTATGCAATAGACCTCGCCAACAGCTGCTTTACCCCACCCATCCAAAACCAGACCTCGCCAATAGCTGCTTAACCCCACACATTCAAAACCAGACCTCGCCAACAGCTGCTTAACCCCATCCATCCAAAACCAGACCTCACCAACAGTTCCTTAACCCCATCCATCTAAAACCAGACCTCGCCAACAGCTGCTTAACCCCACCCATCTAAAATGAGACCTTGCCAACAGCTGCTTATCCCCACCCATCCAATACCACGCCAACAGCTGCTTAACCTCTTCCATCAAAAACCAGACCTTGCTAACAGCTGCTTAACCACACCCATCCAAAACGCCGACAGATACTTTCACTCATTTGTTTTCTTATCAGTCACCACGCTCAAAAAACAAATGAGTGGGGGGTGTTAGGTTATTTTCGTTACGGAATTTCTGGATTCGGTCTCCACGCTCAAAGCCCACGATAGAAGCTATGCAATAGCTTAAAAACTCCGAACATAACTCTGTGTGTGTCTGTTTATCAATCCATTAATAATTTAATACGTCAGAAACAGCGTTTATCAATTTGCCCACAAGGGACTTCAATCTTTGAGAGACAGGTTCACTGTACTACCGTAATCGCAAGAGCTATATTAAGCCACATGTTATATAATAAGTGTTTCGTAAACAAATTGATTCTAACCTATTTACTGCAAAAATCATGTACGTATAATATATAACTGGTTCACGTTTAATATAACAGGTCGGGATATGGTTGTCGGCCACGTGACTGTCATCCGTGCAGACACAGGCGCTCGCAATGGTCAGAATTTATTATTAACGTGTTACCTACCCCACTACGTGCGCCCCTCATGGAAGCGGTATGAAGAATTTCAATTGTTTGTTTATTGAAAACGTTTGTGGTTTGCTGTGGGTTTTGTTACGTGAGAAGTTTTTATTAGAATGATAAATGATATTTATTTTGTAAATAGGTTTAAAAAACACTTTTACACGTCAATATGTTATGGTTGATTTATCTAAAATATTTAAATATTACATTGTAGGCTGGGCTTTGTGTTCTTAATTAAGTAAATAAACTTTAAACTACACCAAAAAAAAACTGGCCAAGTGCGAGTTGTACTCGTGCACCGAAGGTTCCGTGCCGTCCTTAAGAAAATTCGGCAAAAAATCGCGTTTGTTGTATGGGAAAATTTGAATATTTATTTTATTTTGTTTTCAGTATTTGTTGTTATAGCAGTAACAGAAATACATCATTTGTAAAAATGTCAACTGTCCTCATCAGGTATAAACTAACGAAAAAAAAAATTTACGTGTAAAAGTGTTTTTTTAAAACCTAAAAAAATATAATAATTATTGCAAAATAAATATAATTTATCATTTATCATTTGTCCAGCTATCGTGGTTTTTGAGATACAGCCTGGTGACAGATAGATGGACAGACAGCGAAGTCTCAGTAATAGGGTCCCGTTTTTACCCTTTGGGTACGGAACCCTAAAAAGTGATTAAACTATAATGTACACTAAAAAAAAATAACTTAGACACAAACTTAAATATCTCTACAATACCAGCGATAAGACAGATATCGGATACAATATCGGTCTTATCGCTGGCCGCGATATCCACCAAGAATCAGATTTTTAAATATTATAAAAAAATCACACACAATCTTTCAGCTATAATAAAAATGTTCTGTTGGTTTGAAAACAATAAAATTTATTAAGGCAGATATCTACCTGATTTCTACAATACACTAGAATAAGCTTTAAAAAATACTTGATTACGTCACAAGCTTATAGCAAATATCTGGAGTTCGTCTGTTCATCGGTAAGTGGCCATTACATCTAAAATATCCATCCGTAACATCCATCACGCGCACATCATACACAGTGTTGCCATGTGTGAATATAAAATCATAAATTATTTAAAATAGTTTAAACTGGTTTAGTTATTTTTTTTTTGCTATTTTGAGTTAGCTTAGCTTTCTAAATATTTATTAAAGTTTGTTATATTTTGTTTTATTCATCATCATCATCATCATTTCAGCCGAAAGACGTGTATTGTCCATCGAAAGACAGACATAGGCCTCCCCCAAGTGTCGCCAAAATGACCGGTGCTGTGCGTTTCGCATCAATTGGATTGCCGCGACCCTCACCAGATCATTGGTCCAACTTGTGGGAGGCCTCCCAACGCTGCATCGGGTATGTGATCGCCAACTTTCGTTCCCATCGACCACCTGTTCTGCGAGCATTGTGCACTGCCCACTACTCGCAGAACCGTTGGGGCCGAAAGGTTCTGGAATAGCGACCGCGGTTCAGAAGATGCAGCGATTCGGGACGCACAGGATCGTTCATTGAGGCGACACTTGGGGGAGGCCATTATCCAACAGTGGACGCCTATTGGCTGATATGATAATCTATGTAGAAGGTACATAATACCAACTACAGTAAAAAAAGAACATTTACTAAAAGTAAATACGACATCGTTACAGTTCTAACGCCATGTAGGTCAAAATCGTGAACTATTCGGGTGAACAAATGAACTGTTTAACAGCACGTAACTCGGTATTAACTAGAAACTAAATTACGTTCTGTTACTGTACAAACACAACTGAGTTACGCAGTGTTGCTATGGAAATAAATACACGGTTTTGCTGCTGCTTTTCTGTCCTCGTATAACTCTTTGAATGCAGTAATTAGAGACACAATAGAAAGACAATTGCTTATGTCGAACTGTGTAACATAAGACATTCAAAAGGTTAATTAGACAAACACTCATCATCATTATCATTTCAGCCGAAAGACATTGACATTGGACATAGGCCTCCCCCAAGCGTCGCCACAATGAACGGTCCTGAGCGTCCCACATTCATTGGATTTCCGCAACCCTTACCAGGTCATCGGTCCACCTTGTAGGACGCCTTCCAAGTCCAACGCTACGTCCAGAAGACGTAGGTCAAACACTGCGTCCTTCGAATTACTATCGAATGCTATATGCTTTACGTATTTTGTTAAAAAAATACTTTCATATTGTTAGACTTTAAAAGACAAGATGCAATAAACCTCAGTTTATGTTACAAGTAACTACTACTCTTCGTACAAGCGATAAAAGAAATGGACCTTAATGAAATGTCACTCCGCCTTTCAATCTAGATTCTCTCAATTAGACCTTTAAGGTAGCCATAAACGTTAGGGTGTACTTGACAGGTTTGCCGGCACAGTTATACCTCTCAAGTAAGTTTGTGTGGCAACTGTACGCGCTGGTGGTAAACGAGTGTGCTAACATTGAGCATTCGCGTCGTATGATCGTTGCGAACGCCGCCTCAGTACGAACCGTGCGCTCCGTGTGGACGGACAGGTGTAGTTTGCGTTTTCTACTGACGAACACTGTGCGTGGTGGTTTGCATGCACAGCTGGAGCATGTGTCGTTCGGGACGCACGCATAAATTGACCGTCGTATGCCTCAGGTTGAGGCCTGACAAACCATTCGCGGCGCACGCCTCGCAATATCCGTACGCGGCTTTAAAGTCAACTGCACAGCCAAATCTGTCAGGTATACCCTAGTGTGTATGGCTGCCTTAAGATACAAGTTGCAATAAACCTACGTTTATGTTTCAAGTACTACTCATCCTAAAAGCTATAAAAGAAATGGACATTAATGAAATGTCACTCCGCCTTTCAATCTAGATTCACTCAAGTTCATCTTGACGAGGCATGTGAGCAGTTAAACAGAGTGGACGAAATATTTTTTTGGTACGGCTTAGTTAATAAATAATTTCGTACTCTACGCTTTACTTATGCCAGCTTTTGCCTGCTATTTTTTTTATTATTGATAGGTAAAGGAAAACATCGTGAGGAAACCTGCATGTCCTAAAAACAAAAATTCGAAGACAAGTGACATTAGTTAAGTAAGCCCTGGCTGGAGGCTTTGATTAGAATCAAGGCCGCCACAGGCAAGCCCGGTTAAGCAGACGACAACCTCCTAGGTTGACCTGCGAGAAGCCACACAAAAAAAAAAAAAAAAACAAGTGACATTCACCAAACCGCACTGGGCCCGCGTGGTTGTTTACGGCCCATTCCTTCTTAGAGAGCAGGCCTGAGCTCAGCAGTGGGAACATTAAAAAGGCTGATGATGATGATGATTATGAATAAGCTCGCGTTTGACCACCATCTCACCTGATGGTAAGCGATGGTGTGGTCGACGATGGAGCACGCTTGCCTAGAAGTAACCTATTCACCCTTGACTTAAAGACCCCTAAGTTGTAGCTATCAGGAAACACAGACATGGGAATTCCACTCCTTGGCTGTACGCACAATAAATGTGTTCCCAAAACGCTTTGTTCGTATAGGTGGGATGTCCACCATGTACCGGTGGCGCAACTCCGTACGTCGTGTGGTCTGATGATGGAGAAAGATGAATTTCGATATCTACGCTTTACTTAGGCCAGCTTTTGCCTGCCACTTCGTTCAAGGTTGAAGTATAACTTGCTGGGCTCAGTGATACCTATAATTTGTCTTCGGATTGGTCGAAAGAGGTGCCGCGGCCATAAAGGAACATGATTGGGTTGGTCACCCATCTGCCGAATGACTGTGTAATTCTATGATTACCCGTTCGGCTTTTATTACTTAGCCATATCTTGTAATGTGGAGCTTAAATAAAGACTAGAAAAGCTAGAACTGTCTAAATACATAAGCTTGTGAAATATTTTATTTAGGGTTTCGTACCTCAAAAGGAAACAAAAACGGAAAACTGTAGGAGATGCATCACAAAAAAAAAAAAAAAATTTTTGCGATTCTGAAAAATCTTCGTAACTCAATTCGGGAATTGAACTGTTTTCATAGGTGAATTTGTACGGAACCCTCAGTACGTGAGTCTGACTCGCACTTACCCGATTTTTTTTAAATATTGATAGACTCGTGGCGTTTGACCACTATGTCACTTAACGGCAAGCCATAATGACGTGGTCGACGATGAAGCACGCTTGCCTAGAACTAAACTGTTTACTCTTGATTTAAAGACCCTTAGTTTGTAGTTATCAAGAAACACAGACTCTGGTGCGGAATTCTAGCTGTATGTACAATGAATGTGTTCCCAAAACATTTTGTGCGTATGGGTAGGAACCTGGGTGGGAGTATTTCAAAAGTCAGTACACCCTTTCTTTTTATTTTGGAGAGCCAAGGTAATAATCGAATTTATGATTTATTTGAGCATGTTTCAAACGAATTCAACTCAAAGAAACGTAACAATCTCTATTGCATGAAATCACGCTATGTCTATTTTATAACCTTAAAATGTTTGTTGGCCTAAATTTTTTAGGAGTTTTGCCTCACGGTTAAAGATCTGAGGACCTACTACCAGCTTTCAATTAACTGTTAAAAAAATGGAGCTATACAACAATGATTTTAGTATAAGCAAAACCCGAAACACGTGTCTAGTATTTTTATAGATCTATACATATAAATAAAATTGGAGTGTCTGTTTGTAATATTAAAATAACTGCTTTTTGCTACAAGCATATGAATATATACAAGGTGTAAGGGACAGCCCTCCACAAACTTTAAGGGCTTGCTCAGTAGACGAAACTGAACAACCTACCACAAATTTTTTTTTCAGGAAACGAAAAAAAAATTCGTCCTCTCCATACAAACTGTCCAATCAAGTTTATCATTTTCTGTGGTGGGGCGGATTTTTTTTTCGTTTCCTGAAAAAAAAAAATTGTGGAAGGTTGTTCAGTTTCGTCTACTGAGCAAGCCCTTAAAGTTTGTGGAGGGCTGTCTCTTACACCTTGTATACGGTACATACACCAATATAATATTTTTTACCTTTAGGAACCCTAAAAAACCATGCTGTCACATTGTCGTATCACCCCTGCCTGTGAAAGCTTTCACGCGAAACTGCCGTAAATTCGATTATTCCAAGTCTGTATTTCCCTGTTTGAATGACGTCACAACAATAAACCCTCCTTTGATGTCAGCAAAACATTTATTTAGCGACGTTTACGGGACAACCGAGTGACGAGTTCATTGATCAATCGATTTCGATGTGTCTTTGTTTTCAATCGAGTTCGATTCGGCGAATTGAAATCTAAGAAAGTTTGTCTGTTCAATTGAAATGTGTTCGGAGAAGTTTTGTGTACATTTTGTATGTGGCATTGATAGCTTTCGAAGTAAGTTTTATATTGTTCTATAGAATGAACTTTTCTTTGCATTCGAGGCCTTTTTTGAAGTGATATAATTTAATCATTCGAATAACGTAAGTCACAGTAGAAAGACAATGAGAGAGCAAGTTCTCTTGGGGTTTAACGAGTTAATAAAGAATTCTATCTAACTGTTTTTTTTATCTGTTATAAACTAGTAGTGTCCCGCCTGATGGTAAGCAGTGATGCAATCGTTGATGGTGAGGCGCGCTAGTTTATTAAGAGCCTATTCACTCTAGCTTTAAAGACACCTAAATTATAATCAAACGGGAAGACCACAGCAGGCAAATTGTTCCAGTCTTTCGATGTACGCGGTATAAATGACGGGGCGAAACGCTTAGTCCGGACTGTAGAGGTTTCAACAACGTAAGGGTAGATACTCGCCGTGCGTCGGTTTGTCCGATGGTAGAAATGAAATGGCGGAATCAAGTCGTGCAACTCCTGCGCACACTCTCCAAAATGCAATATGTAAATGTCTAACTATACTTCTTCAGGCTACTAGGTTAAAATGGAATTAGGTGAGTTATGTCTGTGTGAATTTCCCCCTTTAAAAAGGAAGCCATAAATAAAGTGTCACGTTGCTAGACCAACCGAGTTCTCGACGGTGCGCACTGTTCCCGCACGCCACAAGGAGTCGTCAACAACAGTAGGGGCCCAGCAGGGTCGAAGCCTACTCGGGTCAAGGGTCTAGTTCCGAAAGGAAAGCTCGGCCCCGGTATTGAAAGCAAGAAGGAACGGTTGGGTTTTTTAGTTAAAAAGAGTCTGACACTATCTCCCGCTCCGTCCGAGGGCGGGGGATGTCATTTGTATGATTTATACTCACGAAAAAGAAAAAAAAAAACGTTGTTGAAACCTCTATGATCGTCTCGTTATTTATACCGCGTATATCGAAGGACTGGAACACTTTGCCTGCTGCCTTCTTCCCGTCGGATTATAATTTAGGTGTCTTCAAGACTAGACTGAATTGGCTCTTAATAAACTAGTGCGCCTCACCATCAAAGATTGCATCACTGCTTACCATCAGGTGGGGTCGCAGTCTAGCACTAATTTCATCAGTATCATCATCCTTTTAAATGTTTCCACTGCTGGGACTCAGGTCTCCTCTCTAGGAGAAGGAATGGGCCGTAACCCACCACGTGAGCCCAGTGTGGGTTGGTGCACACTCAGCAACCACTGCTCGCGGCACTAGTATAAACTAGTACCTAAGTATATCATTAAAAAGAAAGATTCATGAGTTCTCTACCTGGTTCTTTACTTATATACTTAAATAGAGCAAAGAATATAAAATTATTATGATATGAGACGGCACCTCAGTAAGGATGACGCATGATGAGTCTATCCTAAGAGCTTCGGGTTCCCTGCCAAATATTTAATTGATTTTGCCGTGTCATGTCGTACATACATTTACCAGTAATTCCAATTGAATCATCATACGGAGATTTCGTTTGAACTGTTATAATTTAATCGAGTTTCGGTGAATATTATATAGAGAATAGATATCGACGGTTGAAAGGCAAAATTATCTAAGCGACATAAAGTAAACTTTACAAAAGTGAACACAAACTTTTAACTATAAATCACCTTTTTGTAAAGTTTACTCAATGTCATTTTGCCTTTCAACCGTCGATATGATTAAATTAACATAATATAATTCATGCTTATCTACAAAGAAAGGCACAAGTCGAGAGACATCTTTTTGCCAAAATGATTTACACTAATATTATAAAGAGGTAAAGTTTTTTTTTTGTAGGAGGTAACCTCTGAAAGTACTGGTCCGATTGCTATTTTTTTTTCACTGATAGAAAGCTGCTTTATTCCTGAGTGACTTAGGCTAAATTTTATGTCCGCGGGCGAAGCCGCTGGCAAAAGCTAGTTCTCTATAAACAATTGAAATTCGAAATAGGATTGTGCGGGTCACGTCAGCAGCACTGTGCCCGCTGGGTAAGTATCGCCTCGCTGAGAGTTCCTGGAGAGCGCAAGCGTGCCATCGTGTCCGGACTATAAAGAGTTGGCGAGATGATTTAAGCTAGAAACTACATTATACCAATGCAACGCACACGTGTAACACGCCAGATTTGTACGTCCCGATGCGTGGATCTAGTGTAGCTCAACAAGTCTAGTTTCCATATGAAATGTATGGAGACCGACGCGCCCAGATCGGCGTGTGTGGCACACGTGTGAGTAGCGTAGTTCTTAAGACACATCCCACAAGGACTGATTTAAGACGGCGCGGGGTAAGAGTATCTGGAAGAAGTTGGACAACGCTTTTGTCCAGCAGTGGGACAGTAATGGTTAGACATAAATAAATCGAATCAGTCTGTCCCAAATTCAAATCAATTCAGACTTTATACTCTAAAACATCTCAACCCAAATCTCAAAGCAAACTGTACGGTTCAGCAGAAACATAAAAGGCAGCCATAGCTATGCCAGCCCATAGATCTATACAACGCTCTCATCTCCATCGGATGTGGGCGGCGCTCGCAAAGCAAGCGACACCTTTGATCCGCCCCGCTGATAAGCGCCGGGACAGCTGTCCGCTTGGATCGGCCGGATGATAAAACGCTTCATTGCACATCGCTTGCTTCGCTTTTCATGGGTTTATGTTTAATTGTGAGGTTATTATGTTAATATTTATGGGTTAGGGGATATATGGCCGTTTTTGCGATAGATGGGAAAGATGACGACTATCGACGATATCGTGGGGTTGGTAATGTGCTTTTTTTTTGGTGGATGCCATCCAATGACATCATAAAACCCGCTTCTTCGTCGCCTTTCATTCTAGCACTGGGTTTTCCATTCAGAAGCGAACCCATGGCCCCAGTAGGCTTAGATCCTGCTGGGCCCATACGGTTTGCAGAGACCTAATTAAAAGATGCGAGTGGCGTCAATGATTTAGGTTTGGTCCGGTCCGCTGGTAAGGTGCGTTGAGATAAGAACGTATGAGATTCGAAATTCAAAACATAAAAACAAAAAACTTATCTCTTTTAAATTAATATTTAGTGTAGTATTTTCAAGGTTAAAAAAAGTAATTTCCCAACTAATCAATTTGTACGCCCTAGTAATAGTGGAGATGGACCAGCAGAAATAATATTCCACATATTTGGCTATATTTTTAATGCTAGCCACATTGCGTGCCACGTCACCCCGTCATAATATTCCAGCCCGCCCCGCACAAGTGAGTACCTAATCGTATTTCGCTCACAGGTAACCAGTATTTATAATTCATTAACATGTTGTTAAATTGTATTTACTTTTGATAAAACTTTCGTTATCGTCTAAATTCATATTCGTTTACGAGTAATCTTTTCAAGAAAAAAAGAACAAAATCAAAAGGTAATAAAAATAATGATTAGGTACAAGCTTTTATTTAGTTTCACCTCCAATGTTTGCTTTGTAATCAAGTCTTGCAAATTTTTGATCCACTTCGCGGTTACCGATTGAGCTGTTTGGTATGCATATGCAAATCAGATGACAATGCAAAATTATTATGACATGGAGCCGGAAGGAATGGAACCGGAAGGTGGCCATAGATATAAAAAAAATAATTATATATTAATATACCGCGCTATAAAAGCTTTGCTATGAAAAAATGATTATCTGTTGAGCAAACAATCCACTCTTTCAATTGTTCCCGGTTTTGAGCCACTTTTTGCTAATTCCTAAGGAAGACATCTAAGTCATCCCCCAAGTAATTCTTATATACAGGGTGTGGCGTAAATAATGGATAACCTTGAAACGATTATCGTCTATCATTTACCCCCACTTATATCATCATATGCCAATGGATATCTAAATTATTGATATTTTAGATAATGAAAGATAGTGTCTAAAATTAGTTACAGTAGTGTTATAGTAACTTAATTTAAAAAACAGAATTGTAAGGAAAATTTTCTTTAAGATTCGAATAGTAACAACTTTGTACTTTGTTAAGATACTGGTTACATTAAATAGGCAACTTTTTAAAATAATGGGCCACCGCAATGTAGTACATTTTTTTTCGAAACAGGAGCCCAAAAATTATGATTCTTTAAAAAGAAATGTTAATATTTGAAATTAAATATTTTTTGTGATGTTATCTTAGATTAAAATAAAAAAAAACTTGATACTGGTTTGATAATAAAAACATTAAGAAGTGACATACAAAAAAAAACAGAACGAGAAAAACTCACCAATTGAAGAAATGACAGCAGCGATTTTTATTTAAAGTATCTAAAATATCAATAATTTAGACATACATGGGCATATGGTGATATAAGTGGAGGTAAATGATAGATGATAATCTGGTCAATCGATAGTTTCAGGGTTATCCATTATTTACGCCACAGCCTGTATATAGATATAGGGTGTTACTAAAGTCGGATCATAATGATAATAAATTCAACAAAGTCAAAGTCACCATTTTGCCTCTGGCACATAGGAAATGAAAAGCCATTTACAACATCGGTCAAACTTCTAAATTCGAATTTATCTTTTTATGGAACTCGGCCTAAATGGAACTGGGATTGAAAAACGCTATATTGCGTTCTCAACTAACTTTACCATAGTGTATGAAAAAGCTTTGGCGGCATAGGTCTTTGTTTTGGCTTTGCGTTTCGTGCATATATGTACCTAGTGTTAAGTTTAGAATGTATTTGGTTTTTGATTCAATCTACTTTGTTTTTGTCATTAGAATTTGGATGTAAAACATTGAAATCTTTTTGCAGTATTTGGCAGTAAATGTAATAATTAGTAATTCAGCGTAATTTTTGTATGTAAGTAATAGAAAGAAATTGAAACTAGGAGAAAGCTAGGATTTTTTTATTCTCGAGAGTGCATTCTTTTTGGGATAACGTACAATTCTCACGCAAGTAAAGCTACTGGCAGAAGTTAATAAGAAAATATTATCATCATTGAAACCTAGCTTGTTAGTGTTTTTAATGTCAAGTGCTTTCACAAATATGTAACCCAAAATGGCTATAAACTCACTTAAATAAAACGTTTTGAGCTAAAATAGCCATTTAAATTTAAAAAATATATAATTCCCAGAGAGAATCAAACCCGCGACACACATCGCATCAGCCAATCGCTTAACTATTGCGCCAATCGTGTCTGTAAAAGTAGCTAGCTTCTGTTGGTGGCTTTACCTACTTCGTCAGAAAATATCGTATCCATCTGTTTTCCGGGACCCTCACCGGGTCATTTGTGGGAGGCCTTTCTACGCTATACTCTTGGACCCCGTCTTTCCTTGTACCAAGGAACATCCAAATTCATGATCGATTTATAAACGTCCATTAGTAAAAAAATTGCGTGTCTAGTTGATTCCGTGCACTATGCTTTCACTATCGGATTGCGTGGATCGCTCCAACGAGGATTGAATGACTTTTGAAAAATGTAAAATAGTCATTATCAACGTTACAATGTCACGCTTTGTAATAGAAAATTGGAAAAGCGTGTTTAGCTCGCTTTTGGGCAAATGAAAAGAAAATTAATGGGACTGTGTGTTATGTGTAGGTATAGTGTTTTATCGGAGCTGATAATTAGTGTAGGTACTTTGTACGCGTTATATAAAGAACTTTGACATTGACGATTGTTGTTATTTTACACTTTGATATATTTTTTTTTAAATTAATGTTTGACATGAATATTTACTTCGAAAACTTAATACTTAATATTAAGTTTTTTTTTAACTTTATTTTATTTATTTTCTTTTATAATTGTGAATTTGAGGAAAATGTGGATTGTTTTTTAGGGTTTCGTACCTCAAAAGGAAAACACGGAATCCTTATAGGATCACTTTGTTGTCCGTCTGTCTGTATTTTAAGATACTTTATCTCGGGAACGCGTGGAGAGAACAAGTTGAAATTAAATTAATTACAGTTTAAAAGTGGCGCCAGTGACTGAAAAGTCGAAAGGTAATCGGTTGTTTTGGTATGGAGGGATGAAGCGCATATTACTAAAAGAGTTCTGAGTATACATGTAGATGGATGGAGAGGGAGAAGAAGGCCGAAAAAAAGATGGATGGATTGTGTGAGAAGTGATATGAAAGAAAAGGGAGTTAGTGATAGTTTGACGGGTGACAGGACAGAATGGAAGAACGAAACGTGTTGCGCCGACCCCAAGTAATATGGGATAAGGGCAGGAAGAAGAAGAAGAAATCTGCGGTCTCTTGAAGGTGCGCAAAATTCAAACAGAGTTTACGAAAATAAGATACGATCGTTTATTTCACAAAAAACGTATATTTCGACACTCTCAAGGGAATCAAAATTCATAGAGTTCTTTCCGTTGACCTAGAATCTTGAAATTTGGCATGAAGCAAGGTCTTATAGGACAAACAATCTAAAAACTGTAAATTTATAGGTAGTTATAAAAACGATAAATGATAAATGATATATGAAAAGTTAGAATGACTATAGTATGCGACATAAACAGATCTGGTGATCCTACTTTTCCACTAATGTCACACTGATATATTATAAAGATGAAAGCTTTTCTTTTTTAAAGGCTGAATGGATTTGGACAAAATTTGGCACACGGGTAGACTATGTCCTGGAATAGCACATAGGACATTGTAACTCGGGAATTTAACGTTTATAAATTTAGAAGACTAAATAATATACAAAAATAACGAATTAAATAAATATTTAGTTCATTTTTTTGTTGATAATATCTGATATAAAATCAGATTTTTAATAAATAAAAGTCAATATTTCCATGCTCTGCCTTGCATTTACATCTCCACTTACCTGCCAACAGAGTGACTACCACAGCCTAAAATATAGCTCCAATAAATCCACCACAGATACCCAGTGTCACCACAAACGCATGAGAGTTAGATAAGAGTGTTATAACGTAAAGTGGGTTCTTTTGGCCAGTTTATGGGTCATTCGTGGGCGTGATATATGGTGGTTAACAGCCTTAGATTAAGGGCAAAGCAGGGGTGGCCTTAACTGTTATGAGGCCCAGGGCGGTAGAATATTGTGAGGCCCCTGTCCTTTTTGCAAAGTATGCGAAACTGAGTATTTGTTTTTTTTTTATGGTGGGGAAAATCATGCATTGACATCCCCCGCCCTTGGGCGGAGCGGGAGATAGTGTCAGACTCTTACTGACTAAAAGACCCACCCCGTTCCTTCTAGCCTTCATACCGGGGCTCGAGCTCCCTTTCGGATAACCCTGGCCCCAGTAGGCTTCGACCCGGCTGGGCCCCTGCTGTTGCTGACAACTCCTTGAGGCGCGCGGGAACAGTGCGCGCCGTCGACGACTTGGGCTTGGTCCGGACAGTTACCGGACGGCCGAGTATTTGTTATGATGGGCGAGAATTACAAAATAGATAAAAATAAAATTATTGATAAGGAACTAGTGCTTGACCGCGATTCTGCCTAATGGAAAGCATTGATGATATTATAATACATACTAACATCCAACTATTAAGAAATAGAAAAATATAAGAATTTGGCATTCCCTAATATCAGGCGGTAGTGTGTTTCACAACCTTAGTGCGTAATGAAGGAGTAGGTATAGAAACTGGTGAGGTGGAGAGGGAATTTATGGAGATTCTTAAATAAAATTTACAGTGAAAAGTAAAGGTAGAATAAAATAAAAAGTTCCAAATATTAACTTTTCTTCTACTCAAGTAGTAGCGTGAGGCCCCGGGCGATTGCCCTGATCGTCACTCCCTAAGACCGTCCCTGGGGCAAAGGGTCACTCCGTTGATAGACTGCTATTATTTATTTATCTGTGTAGGCTTGTTTTCTTTTATGAATGGCATCGTATAATTCATTCCGGTCCGCTCTAGGTAGAGCAAAAGGGAGTATCATACTTTTACTGACTAAGACCTTTTTTTTATGGTGGAAAAATCATGCATTGACATCCCCCGCCCTTGGACGGAGCAAGAGATAGTGTCAGACTCTTACTGACTAAAAGACCTACCCCGTTCCTTCTAGCCTTCATACCGGGGCTCGAGCGCCCTTTCGGATAACCTTGGCCCCTTTCGGATAACCCTGGCCCACTGACTAAGACCTGAGCAAGCTCGTGGTCACAGAACACAAAAAGCTGACTGAAGAATACAAATGCCTTTTTGGACTAAAATCACATAAAGTCTGACAAGACCTCCCGCTCCACCCTAGAGTAGGTGAAGTCATTAGATGTTTTCCTACCTCAGAAAAAAGGCACGTGTGCTCTTTTTTTTCTTTTAGTTATTCTGTTTTGTTACCTCTTTCAAACGATCCCACATTTAGTGTTGCCTTTTTTAAAGAGGTGGGAAACAGCTAATGACTTTTCCCGCTGTAGGGTAAAACCATACCTGTGATCTTCAGTTGCCTTTTGCATTCTAAAACCATGTGATGGCGTTTCTGGAAAAACTGACATTTCGTGAGCAGGAATAGATAGTATAATTAATTGATTAAATTCGTGGTAATTAATAAACTTTTTGATAGCAATTACTGTTAATCGGTCGTTGTGGCGACGGTTGGAGGACGCCTATGTCAATTCAAAATTTTATCTCTGGAATCTGTCACCTAGAGATAAATTTTATTCCTGGAATCTGTCCCCTAGAGATAAATTTTATCCCTGGAATCTGTCCCCTGGAGATAAATTTTATCCCTAGAATCTGTCACCTAGAGGTAAATTTTAGCCTTGGAATCTGTCCGCTAGAGATAAATTTATCCCTGGAATCTGTCACCTAGAGATAAATTTTATCCCTGGAATCTGTTCCGTAGGTGGACCGATGACCTGATGAAGGTTGCGGGAAACCGATGGATGCGAGACGCACAGGAACGTTCGTTATGGCGACGCTTGGGGGAGAATTATGTCCAACAGTGGAGTCCCGTAGAGATAAATTTTATCCCTGGAATCGGTCCCCTAGAGATAAATTTTCTGCATTCACGCAGGCAAAGCCGCTGTCAGAAGCTAGTTGGTATATTTCCACCAAGGCCACAAACTAAACCTACTAATAACATTTACCAAAACCAGCCTATATTTAGGTTCGTGTTTAAATTTGTAAACACTTACAATTTTGCGCAAAATTGTTACTTTTGGTAGTTTGCCAAGACGTAAAAGTACGGCGTAACGGTAATATCAATAATATTGCTAGTAAAATGGCGGCTATGGAAATAGATACGGTTATGCTAAGCTGAAGGGAGTTTCAGCGTAAAAAAGAGAGCTCTTTAGATTAGATTAACGGCGAGCAATAGGTAGCTTGCTGTAACTATCCGAACCGAGCCGAAGTCGTCGACGGCGTACACTTTTCCCACGTGCCTCAAGCAGTTGTCAGCAACCGTAGGGGCCCAGCAGGGTCGAAGCCTACTGGGGCCAAGAGTCTGTTTCCGAAAGGGAAGCTCGGCCCTGGTAGTGCGTTAAAAAATAACCAGAGTCGAGTAGAGTTGAACCGGGTCGTTCTTAAATAACTCGAGTAGCTACCCTAGAGTTAACCCAACTAACTCTAACTTTGAGCAAGGTTGGAGTAAGCGGCAATATGCTTGACATTGACAGTTGAACTCCAGGGTAGAGTAATTACCCAATGACATCATTAGAGTTAACTCTAAATTCAAATTTGAACGCAGCCCTGTATGAAAGGAAATGAAGGAACGGGGTGGGTATTTTAGTCAGTAAGAGTCTAACACTACGACGCGCTCCACCCTAGGGTGGGGGACGCCATCTAGATGATTTTGAATCACCGAAAAACAAAACACTTTAGAGTAGCATTAGATGGTAATATCAATTACACGGGAACGGACGTCCTGATATAAACATCATGACGGTTCCTTGTCAATACATTTATGAAAATATTATGTATGTCAGGAAAAATATTCATCTTTTTACTAAAATAAGTGACAGGCACAATTTTAATACTAGAAATAAAGACAAGTTAGATCAACCTCGATTCAGATTGGCTAAAGTATCTAGTTCTTTTATGGGGTACTGTGTAAAATTTTATAATAAAATTCCACTTGAAATTCTCCAATTAAACGAGTCAAAATTTAAAACATGCATTAAACGCACGCTATGTAGGCAAGCATATTATAAATTGGAAGATTATCTACTCGATAAAAATGCTTGGCTGAATGCCGGTCCTGCTCCACAGTCACAGTCATTAGCTACGAATTAGTCGTATTTCTTATTTTCTTTAAATTTTAATTATAAATATTGGAAGAGAGGCTGCTGGCCTTTTCCTATTGTTGTTTTCGGATTATTATTATTTTTTTTTTTAATTTTATTTGTTTATTTCAATAGAACTTATGATTTATTACGTGTTACATTTGGAAATAATAGCATTGTATAATGTAGAAGCACTTTTTTTTCAATTTTGTGAATGTGAAGTACCATGGAGCATTTTTACTTGGTTACAAGTTGTTTGACACTACAAGCATGGCAGTTGAGAGATTGTCATGCTCACTAAAATGTCTTGCTGGTGGTGGCATGTGTTATTGGGTCATTTGGCTCCCTTCAAAATGGTTGAGCTGAGTGGGGCTGATGCACGCGTCATGCTCGTGAACGGGCGCCGTCAGTTGAGACTGGTCATCTCTTAGCTGCCAGTGACTTATTCAATTTCTTTTTTTATTGTTACCATTATATTTAATTTTTATAACTTATCTTCATTGTGTTCACATAATAGAAGCAAAAAAAAGAAATATGTAATCGAAGATTCATGTAACTCAATACGATTTAAAAGAGTGTCCATGGAGTTTCTTGCACGTTCTTCTCCATAGAGACCTACTCTTTGGAACGTGCAATTTAGCTTCACTTTTCTTGGACTGACCGACATTTGACTATTCAAAAGTGCCTGTAACTGGTCTATTTGAAATAAACGTTTCTGATTTCTGATTTCTGATTTCCTCACACCCCAGCCGTTGGGACCCCGACCTCGATCACAAACCACCGTATGCTTGAGCTTGCGGACGACTAGCAATGGGTAGCGCACCGTCCAGACGAGCCTGAGTCATCGACGGCACGTAGTTTCATGCACGTATCAAAGAGATGTCAGCAAAATCGTTGAGGCTTAGCAGGGCTTCAGCCAACTAGGGCCATTTGTTTACTTCCTAAAAAAAAAAACTCTTTACAAAAAAAAAATAGAACCGTCTTCAGTGTTTTTTTAACATTGAAGTCGATTATAATTTTTTTTGTAAAAAGTTTTTTATTTTAAGTACACTTTTTAGTTACGGTACCACCACTAAAAAGTACCCCTCAGCCATACTTAAATAGGTACTTTATAGCCAGAGTGCATCTCATAACGATTCTAATAATCCCAAACACGGTTAGATTACATTAATGTAAGTACCTTCCGGCTCCATCATCAGATCAGCTGGAGACATCCCCTCCCCCTTTTCGTTCAGTCAGTCATTGACTACACGTATAATCAAAGCAATTGTACTTGTTACGACAGTTCTGCTGTAATCCTGTGAGGAGTTCTGCTCGATATATTTGAAGTTCATGATCAGATCATAACAATATTTCTATGGGACCAACTTGAAAGCCTAACCTAACCCCAAAAAAAAATTTTCACAATCGGTCCTCAATTGACCGAGATATCGGTGAACATACATAAAAAAAAAACATACATTCAGCCGAACATAGAACCTCCTCCTTTTCGAAGTCGGTTAAAAAGGAACAGAGGTAGGTATGGTTTTAGTCAGTAAAAGTCTGACACATCCTCCCGCTCCACCCTAGAGTGAGAGAAGCCATTGGATCATTTCCCACCTTAAAGAAAAATCCTCAAAGAAATACTTTTAAGAAAACTTACAAAATAACCACTTAGTTTTGATATAATACACGTGGAATGATTTGTTACGTAATAAAAGATAGGTACACTAGGTATATTTCAATTTTTAAGATTTTTCAGTTTACAGTGTCGGAAGTTAAAAACATTAAAACATTATAAATAAATCATTTACGAACACTTTAACATTGAAACTAACCCCTTTAGTCGTGTAAAAGGCGTAACCAACCCAATACTCAATCGAGTCACTTCCCCTTTTGCTCGATTCCGATACGTCTAACTTAGTTTCCAATTTCTGACGTCGCGTAAATTTCCAGTGCAACCACTTGACGTCGAGACGGCCGACGACGTCGACGTGGTCTGGCGTCGGCGTCGACGTGTTATGACGTCGGTGTAATACCACTAATGCTAGTGACAGTTTGTAATAGCTATGCGTTCTGTGTCGAGACTTGGAAAGGTCTGCATACGTACTGTGTGACGCTGTGACACTGCACTTTATGGTATTATGTGGAATTGTAGATGGATTAGAAGTGGGTTACTATACCCTATTCGCTTTAAGATTAGACATTTAAAGAAACACTTTTCACTGTCTGTTCAATCGATTTTAACTTCTATTTCGTATGCATAAGGATGGCATTAAAAGCAAAAAAAGTAATTACAAAACCAACTATTTACTGCAGCAGCCATTTGTCTTGCCACCAACGGATTAAAAATCAAAATCGGTTGATTCGAAAGTAATAAAAGGTTTACATAACTGTCTAATGTTAATTTGAACAGAGTATAATATGTTCGCTGGTAGTGAAATTCTTGAACTAAAGATTGGTCGATTGATTTTGTCTTTGAATAGAATAAAGTTTATTATACACCAAAATATTAACGTTGCGGGATCGTTCAAATGATTCACCAGCACTACCAACTACTGGTTGCTAAATATTGGACAGAAGATGTATAGTTTGAGAGTATCGACACCAAAAGAAGAAGACCAGCACTACGAACGTAAGAGGCAACTGAAGAAACACTAGTTAGTCAAAGGCTGACTCTCCCTCTCGCTCCACATGGATAAGTTATTTGATGATGATTTCCCACCCAAAACAAAAATGGGGTTAATATTTGTTCCAAAAAATGTTACTTTGTCAGACATAGTAACATATTATAAAGAGGTAAAGTTTGTTTTTACGTAGCGCGAAAAAAGGCGAAGCCGCGGGTAAAAAGTAGTAAATAATATAAAGACCCGACATTGTCTGGTCTTTATCTACGTTTAAATATAAGAAGGTCCTTGTATTGCCGTCTCAAAATCATCCTGCATCAAAGTTACAATGTATCAAAATTCCCTATCTCCTTACCGCGTTTATTGAGCTAAAACTTTTCAGGTACACCATAAAATAAACATTGTTAAACAAACAGTAATAAAATACAAACCAAAACACAATGAGTCCACATTAAACGGCCCGTCGCATCGGTTCACACATCGCTGCTGGTAATATGGCCTCGCATCCCGGGAGGGTAATATAGTCCAGCGTCCCGGGAGGGCAATATGGTCCAGCTTCCCGGGTGGCCAATATGAAGCGATACTTTGACGCTGAATAAAAATACACAATAAAATGAGTGACTACGTTTTATGAGTTTTTTATGGCGTGACGTGGTGTTGGAAGATGGGTTTGTTTATTTGAAATGTCTTTTTATATACGTGGAGTTCAATCTTTTCGTTATTTGGTAAATGGGATAAAATGAGTTTATAGTTTATAGCTTCCAGTACATAACTTTTATATACAGCCTTTTAGGACTGTATTACTAACATCATAAACAACAACTTTTGTTCTATGACTTTTTACAAAACATAATTCATTTACCAAAAACAAACCTTCAATATTTCGTTGCTCTATCTAACACATGTCACCTACGTCTGTATGACGCGACGCAAGCGCGACAAGCACTCCGCTGCCTGATCCCCACTCCCTTCCGCTATTGTACTATCGTTAGCTTCGCATAGACTTCGTGATATTAGAACGTTCAAATTAAATATTTTTATTTTTGTATAAAAATCCGATGAACTAAAATATGACAAAGGAGATTATTCATTTCGTACCCAAAAGTAAAAGTAACGGCCAGAATAAAAATATAGTCGATTCTTATCTGAAATAATGTCCTGAAGATTGTCCTGAAGATTGAACCCCCAGGCTGCTAATTGAGTTTAAAGTGTAGGTAAGAGCCGTTAATAAAAAATCTATACCTACTGGAATGTTACGGGAAATAATGTCTCTAAGATTTTTTTAAATGACGTAACTTCTGCGATTACCCTCCTGCTACACGTAGGTAAAATAATAGACTTGCGCGTTAAGTCATATTAACGGAGAAACGTTGCTTGTGTTTTAGTAATTTTGTATTTATATTTTTTTCAAATTCACTTCCTAAAGGTTTTTTTTTATTATGAGAAAAAATCATCCAATGACAACCCCCGCTCTTGGGCGGAGCGCGAGATAGTGTCAGACTCTTACTGACTAAAAGACCTACCCCGTTCCTTCTAGCCTTCATATCGGGGCTTGAGCTCCCTTTTGGATAACCCTGGCCCCAGTAGGCTTCGACCCGGCTGGGCCCCTGCTATTCCTGACAACTCCTTGAGGCGCGTGTGCGCGCCGTCGACGACTTGGACTTGATCCGGACAGTTACCGGACGGACGGCCGGATAGCGAGCTACCCATTGCTCACTGTCCGCAAGCCCGTGCCTACGGTGGCCGGAAATCGGGATCAGAATCCCGGCGGCGACGACGAGAACGCCGTTGCCTGATGCGTTCGGCCTCCTCCTTTGCGAGCATTACTGCTTTAAGGCGACCGCCTGCCATTCCTCCTCGCTCTGGACTATAGCCCGTAACAGGGCCCGGGGCGTCGTTGCCCCTGATCGCCCGCACGTGAATACCGCGCTGAAATAGATTGTGATAACATAAATATGAACTCAGAGATCATAATGATTTTGATAGCTAGAAACTATATCAAACGATGGACACACAGATAGACAAACAACTATATGATGTTGTCTTGGCTCCGTTTCGGCTAGTTAACCGAATTGAGATATTTTCGCGATTCGCGGTACAATCACAACAAGGTGTGTAATTAGTGTCGCACACAACACATTTCGGATTAGCTCGTCGGCCAAGTTGAGGTAACAGGAGGCATCTCGTCTCTTACCTGCCAGTAATTGTCGCATAGTCTTAATTTATAGTACTAGCGGTGCCCGCGACTTCGTTCGCATGGACTACAGGATTTTGAATTATTTTTTTCTAAAATAAAAGTAGAGTATGTTACTTATTACATCAGCTACCTGCCAAAAAAAGTCCCTTCTAAATCGGTCCATTTCCAGAGATTAGCCCGGACAAACAGACAGACAGACAAAAATTAAAAAAAATGTTATTTCGATGTATGTACCGTATAAATGGTGTAAGGGACAGCCCTCCACAAACTTTAAGGGCTTGCTCAGTAGATGAAACTAAACAGCCTACCATAAAAAGTTTTTTCAGGAAACGAAAAAAAAAATCAGCCTCTCCATACAAACTGTCCAATCAAGTTAATAACTTTTCTATTATTTGTTTTTTTTTGTTTAACTTTCCATACAAATTAATTCTTCCTGTCCTTAGCCCATATTACTTGGGGTCAGCGCAACTTGTTTTTTTTCTTCCACTGCCATAAGTGCAATATGACAGCGTAAATATGTAATGTCATTTGTTTATTTGCAAACCACTAGATTTCATCAATGACTGCCAATGTCACAAAATTAAAAATTTGAGGCACGGGTGTAAATTTTTGACCAAAATTAATTATGATTGATGATATCTTTGAAACCATGCATTTTTTTGGCCACATATTCTAAGACTTATAGTTTTATTTTTCCTTATAGAATATAAACCTAGTGTTATGGGATATGAATAGAATAGAATAGAATAGAATAGAATAGAATAGAAAAACTTTTATTCGGTACAGACACAGCACAACGGTAATATTTATACACAAAGTAAATAAAATTAAAAGTACAAAGTACGCCGAGCGTGCCCGCACCGAAAGGGTGACCACCTCAGCATTTGCTAGACGTTAGACACCCAGCGCTGGTTTTCAGTTGGCACCCCGCAGTGATGCACGGATCGGGTGTAAATTTTTGACCAAAATTAATTATGATTGATTATATCTTCGAAACCATGCATTTTTTGGCCACATATTCTAGGACTTATAGTTTTAATTTTCCATATAGAATATAAACCTTTTTTTTTTTCGATGGGAAAAATCATCTTATAACAACCCCCGCTCTTGGGCGGAGCGGGAAATAGTGTCAGACTCTTACTGACTAAAAATCCCATCCCATTCCTTCAAGCCTTCATACCGGGGCTCGAGCGCCCTTTCGGATAACCCTGGCCCCAGTAGGCTTCGACCCGGCTGGGCCCCTGCTGTTGCTGACAACTCCTTGAGGCGCGCGGGAACAGCGCGCGCCGTCGACGACTTGGGCTTGGTCCGGACAGTTACCGGACGGCCGGACAGCGAGCTACCCATTGCTCACTGTCAAACCTAGAGTTATGGGATATCAAAAACAACACACTGTATAAGATGATGGACCACACACAACCATCACTATAAAAATTCTAAAATAAAAATTGAAAAATATCAGCAAACAGAATAAAAATTGGCTCTCCATTACTGCATTACACTCTGTACAAATGTTTGCTTCAATCAACTGTTCATGACTTGCGTAGGTTTCAATAACACGACGTAAAAACTATATGCGTAATGTAACAGACTAGTAACAGACTCAAGTCTGTTTTTCTTACGAATCTACGTTGTATTAAAGAGTGTCTGAGATTTTATTCTCGTGTTTCGTGGGAAAAGACCGCACGCTTAGCCAAGTTGTTATTCTGCAATCGTTAACGCTGTCGAAAAGTGATGAAACGTATGGGAATGAGGTCATCTCAACGTAAAGTCGCGTGGTCATAACTAACGAATAGACAATTCGTAGCCAAGTTCACATTGTTCAAAATCGTTTCTACAATGTTTAACGCTACATTCTTTGTTATACAAATGCTATATTGTAGAACGAGCGGCCGAATCAGACGCATCAACATGGCTACCAACTTATCGTTTTCTACAATTGCTGTCACCGAGGCGTTACCGATTAGAGAACGGAATTCGAAACAAACTGGTTTTAACTTGGCTAAGGGGGCCGGTTATATTCAATGTTGCATAATCCATCGCGTAATCAGCTTTTTAATGTTCCCAGTGCTGGGACTCAGGTCTTCTCTCTAGGAGAGGGAATGGGCCGTAATGCACCACGCGGGCTCAGTGCGGGTTGGTGAATGTCACATATCGTCGAATTTTTGGTTCTAGGACATGTCGGTTTCCTCACAATGATTTCCTTCACCGTTTTGAGAGCAGTGGTGAAGAAATAAATTACACAAAGTAATGCGCCTGGCAAGTAATATACCGGAAGACGCAGCTTTGGCAGGCCATCTACAAGGTGGACCGATGACCTGGTGAAGGTTACGGGAAACCGATGGATGCGGGACGCACAAGAACTTTCGTTGTGCCGACGCTTGGGGGAGGCCTATGTCCATCAGTGGACGTGTATCGGCTGAAATGATGATGATGATTTTTTGAATGACAACCCCCACTCTTGGGCAGAGCGGGAGATAGTGTCAGACTCTTACTGACTAAAAGACCACCCCGTTCCTTCTAGCCTTCATACCGGGGCTCGAGTTCCCTTTTGGATAACCCTGGCCCCAGTAGCGTTTGACCCGGCTGGACCCCTGCTATGATGATGATGCGCCTGGCTGGGTTTGAACCCACGATTATAACTCGTAAGTCGGGGGCGTTAATACTCGGCCACCATTGCTCAATTTTTCATCGATCATAAAACATGCGAGCGAGCAATTTGTAGCTCGCCGTCTATGGACAGCTAAGGACCGAGTTGAAGTCGTTGCAGGGCCAATGCCTGCCAATCATCAGCGACTTCTCGCTTTACCATGGAAGGGAGAAGTCAGTAGGTTATTGGGCATTCTGAGCCACTGTCCTCCAGTAGCTCGGCAAGTAAGCCTCGCTACATGAGAGTGGCTCAGAATGCCCAATAACCACTAATCAACTCGACTATTAAATATTGTAGTAATATAATATCAAATGCAATCAACACATTGAGTAGTGAAACTCAAAGGTGGTCTAGAATGCTCATTCATACATAATCGTTTTATTAAGTTACAATCGTAAATATGACAACAAATTAATTAATTGCAACGTATCATTGCAGTCCACACACGTTATTTGTTAAATGGATTATTTATTGTAGTATTGACTTGACAGTCGAGTCGACTGTTGTCATTGTCCCGTCGTGGAGACGAACTCGTCTAGCTACTGGGAGACAGTAGATCACACAATGAGCAAGCTACACATTGTACTAGTTTATTAGTGGTTATTGGGCATTCCGAGCCACTGTCCTGTAGCGAGGCTTACTTGCCGAGCTACTGGAGGACAGTGGCTCAGAATGCCCAATAATTACCTACTGAAGTCATATGATAATGTCTAACCCTGAAAAATGAAATACCTTAAAGAAACCTCATAAAATACTGCGTAGTATTGTTAAGATACGCGTGGAAAGATTTTTTTATTTAAATAAGCTATCTTCATAACATCCGGAGTGCTTTTAGTAAATAGTGCTTTGCATTGAGTATGACCTTGAAATTTTTTATTTTTAGTAGGCAGGCACGAGTATGATCTATGAATAAAAAGGAATACTAGTTTTTACCCGCAGCTTGCCCCATTGGTCCATTTCTTAGTAATCGTACAAATGTGCATAGCTTATTTTTTTAAGTTTTTTTTCATCGCTGTAAACTGTAAGCACTAGCTTGACAGTGATCCCATGCAATGATAAGCAATGACACAATCCCTGATAGTGAGGCGCACTCGTTTATGAGCCTATTCACTTTTGCCTTGATGACACTAAAATTATAATCGGACGGGAAAACCACTGCAGATTGTTCCAGTCCTTCGACGTACGCGAAACGCTGAGTCCAGACCGTCGAGGTTTCAACAACGTATGGGTCGTCGTACGTCAGTCGTCGGGTTGTCCGATGGTAGAGTTAAGATGGCGGAATCAAGTCATGCAATTCCTGCGCACACTATCCAAAATGCATCCTGTAAAGTTCAAATAATAAACGCTGATCTGTTGTGTGCTACTAACTCACGTAATTAGAGACACAATAGAAAGACAATTGCTTATATCTAACTGTATAACTTAAGATATTTAAAAGGTTAATTAGCCAGGAGCAAACAATTCAGTAGATAATATAAATTTGAAAGCGTATTGTGAATATTTGCCAAAGAACTAAATAATAGACTGGCTTCACACCAGATCGCATTTTCATTCAAGCTGAACAAAACAAAATGCTATTTTGCTGTTTTTTTGTCATTTTCGAAAGATTTACTTTTTAAAATTAATTTATTCATTGTGTAATCTAGTTAGCCATCAATCGTGGAAATTACAGACACAATAGAAAGACAATAGGTGCGCGAACGCCGGCGTTCGCTTGGGGTTTAATGAATTAACGTTTTTGTTTGGCTGTTAAAGAAGAGTTAGTTCTGAAAAGCACATAGTATGAAATAGAAAATAGTTTTTACTTTGAATATACGTTGTGTGTTGTTTTTCCAAGCGAGAAATGTATATAAACGAAATTTGTAGACAGTAGTGTTTATACATTATATCTCCTGCTCTGGGCGAAGCAAGTTTCAGACTTTCAATGGCGAAATTTGCCTGTGTAGTAAAATCATTCAATGACGTCTCCTGCCCCACCCAGGCGGGAGGTCGTGTCGGACTTTTACAGAATAAAATCTATTCCTAGTTTTTTCGTTGCCTTTCATTCTAGGGTTGGGTTTTCTTTTCAGAAGTGAACCCATTGCCCCAGTAGGCTTCGACCCTGCTACGGCCTTATGGCCCTACGGTTTGCACATGTCGGCTTGAAGCGTGTATGGAACACTACATACCGTCGACGACTTGCGCTCGGTCCGGCCGGTTACCGGACGGTCGGACGGCGAGCTGCTCATTGCTCACCATCCGCAAGCCCGTTCAGTTGCCCTTTGAGTTCCAGGGCCACGGTAAATTTTTCCAACCATTCCAAAGCCCTAGCGGGCATCGGCCCTAGTGGAGCCACGTCCATTTTGCTGATATATTTTCCAGGCGCGCGTGGATTATAACGCTTTGTCGAGTCGGACTTGACCATTACCAGCCGAGTAACAAACTCTACGCACAGACGGCAAGCCCGTGCTACATTTTATTTCTTTTTTATCTTTGAGAGGCCCGCGTTTGACCACCATCTCACCTGATGGTAAGCGATGATGTGGCCAACGATGGAGCACGCTTGCTTAGAAGTAACCTATTCACTCTTGACTTAAAGACCCCTAAATTGTAGCTATCAGGAAACACAGACTCCGGCAGGGAATTCTGTAAGTAAGTAAGAAAGTAGAAGGAAAAGATTTAGCAGCCTCAAAAGCGGGTTGGGTTTCCTAGTGATGTTTGATCGAGTTAGATTAGGTTTTATCTTGAGAAAGTTTCAATATCCTTGAAGTTTACACCCAATAAATGTCGAGGTTTGCGTAAAATTTGGCCAAATCGTTTATCACTAATCACCCATACCCATAGATTTAAGTTTCTGTGGAATTGTTACTATTTAAGTGTACAATAAAGTTTATTTTACTAAAAAAATATAAATTAATAAGAAATTAATATTTAGACAAATTTAAAATAATAATATTTTTTTTGACATGTAATAATTTTTTGACATGTAATATTTTTTTGACATATAATATTTTTTTCTTTGACATAATAATTTGTAAAATATATGCGTGCTGTGATATAAGCATAACATGTATGCTCTAATAATTTTTGACATAACATCATTGTACACCATGTTTTATGCAAATAAAAATTGATTGATTGATTGATTGAATATGTACAAATGGGTAAAAAGGCGTACTACTGTTAAATTAAAGAGCTTTGTCTCAATCTAACAATATTAATACACAACTTCAATATTCCGATTTCCGGTGACAAGAAAATGAAAAAAAGTTTCTGTTAGTCCTACCTACGCAAGAAAAGTTGGAAGAAGTCTGTATGTTCAATAAAATGTGCATCTATTCCGACCGATCGTAAACATGTCGAAAGAAATGTTCTGTGTCGAATGCATGAATATAGACGATTTCGCTAGCGAACGTTATCGGAAAATGATTTAGTGTTCCATTTCAAAGAAATCTGTTTTCGTTAGAAACTTTATGTAGAAAGCAATTTTTTTTTCCAGTAGGTAAAAATTATCTAGATGACATCCCCCGCCCTTGGGCGGAGCGAGAGATAGTGTCAGACTTTTACTGACTGTAAAACCCATCCCGTTCCTTCATTGCCTTTCATACCGGGGCCGAGCCTCCCTTTCAGAACTAGACCCTTGGCCCCAGTAGGCTTCGACCCTGCTGGGCCCCTACGGTTGCTGACCACTCCTTGAGGCGCGCGGGAACAGTATGCGCCGTCGACGACTTGGGCTCGGTCCCGATGGTTACCGTACGGTCGGACAGCGAGCTACCCATTGCTCGCCGTCCGCAAGCCCGTGCCTACGGTGGCCGGAAATCGGGACCGGAATTTCCTTCGCCGGCTGAGGCGTGAGCGCCGTTGCCTGATGCTTATAGAAAGCCATTGTAGATTGCGTAAGATCTTGCTTTGTTACAAGATTTTACTAAAGAGAACCATAAGGGGACTTATCATGACGTGTTAAAACGTCAAGCGTGCGAACGAGAAAGAGGGATGGAGTTACAGTACAGGTTAGATCGTAAAATGGATCGCGTTAAGAGCTCGTGGTAGCATTGTAGGACCTAAAGTGCAGTCACTCTCAGACTGCATAAAAAAAAGAGAAAAGCAAAAACTCAATGCTTGCGCACTCATACGCCACAATTTAAAAAAAAAAATAATCACAACTTTTACACAATACCTTCTAGTCCTAACTAGTATGAGTACTAGACAACTCATAAATATACTTATTATTTTAAATACATCATCATTTCAGCCGAAAAACGTCCACTGTTCGATATAGGCCCCTTTGGGGGAGGCCTATGTTGAATGTCGCTAATGTCGCCGGTCCTGTGCGTTTCACATCCATTGGATTCTAGCAATCTACCAGGTCAACGGTCCACCTTATAGGAGGCTTTCTAACGCTGCGTCTTCCGGTACGCGTCTAAATACATATTATAGATAAATGACACCCAAACACGAACAAACGATCGTGCTTATAACTTGCATACTTGTCCAGGTTGTGAATCGAACCCATGACCTCTAGTGTAGTAGTCAGGGCCACTAACTACTAGAGCGAGAGGCAAGACAAAAAATAAAAAAAAGACGTGTGGCACTCGGGGACTGCCGCGGTAAAGCTATTGCATAGCATTTTTATCAACTTATGCAATTATAATTATTTATTTATTTTATTTATGCAGTATTTTTTTTTCTTTGATATTAATTGAAGTTACACTTTCACACATTGAATTGAATTTTGATTGATTGTTGACTCATTTGTTTTCTTATCGGTCACCACGCTCAAAAAACAAAGGAGTGGGGGGTGTTAGGTTATTTTCGTTACTGAATTTCTGGATTCGGTCTCCACGCTCAAGGCCCGCGATAGAAGCTATGCAATAGCTTAATAAATGCGAAAACAAAAACTTCCAAGTTTGTAACAAGTAAAAATATTAAGAAAAGGTACATAAGGTATCTTCTTTTCAGTACCCAAATATTATTCCCTCGAGGACTTACAGACGAAACTTTTACGAACTTTCAAACTACTTTTTCTTCAGACTTAAGGGCTCTATAACCCGTCTATAACAATCAGGATATTCCCTAAGGTTGTAACGAAAGAAATGTTGCGGGTTACATTATTGTACATTACTTGACTAACTGCCTCGTAAGTCTCGTGGTTGCAAAGGCGATTATTAAGCGTGGAAGGGCGTGGCAGACTTTTACTGATTAAAACCACACCTAAGTGGCTTCGGTTACCCTTTGCATTCTAGAATGACGGGTAATCTTTTCAGAAGTCAACCCAAGGCTATATAGGCTTTGGCCCTGCTAGGCCTCTACGGTTTTGAAATCTCTGAGACAGATATCTCTTTGAGGCGCACGTGGAACGTTACGCGCCGTTGACGTCTTGGGTTTGGTCCGGATGGTTATCAGCCGATCGGACGATGAGTTATTCATTACTCGTCATCCCCAAGCCTACTATCCCAGGATAGCAAGATTTTTACTGACTAAAGCCCAAATGCCTTACCTTTTGCATTCCAGGGCCACCAGGACCGTCCGGTAACTATCCGGACCGAGCCCAAGTCGTCGATGGCGCGCACTGTTCCCGCGCGCCTTAAGGTGTTGTCATCAACAGCAGGAGCCCAGCTGGGTCGATGCCTACTAGGGCTAGATTTAATTTCGAGAGGTAGCTCAGGCCCCGTATGAAGGCACGAAGGAACAGGGTGGGTTTTTTGTCTGACACTATCTCCCACGAAAAAAAAACCGGTAAAATTATTGCGAATAATCCACAGCTATTAATAAGTTTTCAATTTATAATTATTTTTAACACCAAACCAAGGTTACCGTTATTTCAAAGTAAGTGATAAAAATATTTATTACAAATTGAGTTTACGGCTTCGATAACATAAGATTTCAATTTGACCATTAAAATATTTATATTAAACTTAGGAATGTTACAATTCGTCGGGCAGATGGAAATGGTAGATCACACATTTTAGAATTCAATTTAAATTTTTTAAGTGCGATTGGAATTCCAGTAGCGGTGTTCCGTATCTTATGATTTGAGTAAGTATTTATTGAAATTCATTAAAGTCACTAAAGTTTGAGCCAAGTTTGAAAGTTTTTTGTATCTAGAATGAAAGAAAACATGTTTATTTGATACAATGAACAAAACAAGTATTAAAAAAATAATTAAAAGTTTAAATAATATTTAAAAAATTAAAAGTAAATTTAAATAAAACAAAAGCAACAATGTGTCACACGGTAGTGCCAAATATATAAATCTGATTGCAGCATTTTTAAATTGGTTTTACTACTACATGCTAAACTGTTTTGTAAGATTGTCTGTAAATCGCTTTAGCGATAACACTGCCCATTTTGACACCCTATTCATTTTTAGTTCCTATTATATTTTTATTATTAATAATAATAATATTTATTCAAAATTCTTTACAGGATAATTTATACATTTAAAAAAAAGATACTTTATGTTTTTAATTTTATCTTTACAAATCGATAGTGTTTCATGTACTGGATCGACCCTCCACGGGATTAAAACGACCAAAATTTAGCGGTGTATAAATAAATCATTACATGATTATGTTATTTTCAGATATCCGATGGTTTCGGTTACTGTTACGGATCTCCAAAACATACTTGCTACCTATTAAGCTGCGTACAGACATCGCGAGGCGTGCGTTGCGAACGGCGCACAACCAATGATTCGCAAGCTTATGCCTCGCTACAAACATGAAGACAGACAAATGAAGCAGTTGCTTCGCATGCCATGGCTCAACTCAAGTAGGTATATGTTGGGACAATAGCAGGAGACAATAGCATTATACAATGTAGAAGCACTTTTTCAAATTTGTGAATGTGAAGCACCATGGAGCATTTTTATTAGGTAACAACTTTATTATTATTATTATTTTATTGACATTACGAGCGTGGCAGTTGACAGTTTGTCATGCTCACTTAAATGTCTCGCTGTTGATGGCACGTGTTATTGGGTCATTCGGTTCCCTTCAAAATTGTTGAGCTGAATGGGGCTGATGCACGCGTCATGCTCGTGAACGGGTGCCGTCAGTTGAGACTGGTCATCTCTTAGTTGCCAGTGGCTTAACTCAGATTCTATCTTTTAATTATTTTTTATTTTTCTTTTAACTATCAACATTGTGCTCGCATAATAAAAGCAACAAGAAATATGTAACCAAGATTATATGTAACTCAATATGATTTAAAAGAGTGTCTATGGAGTTTCTTGTACGTTCTTCTCCATAGAGATCTACGCTTTGGAACGTGCAATTTAGCTTTGCTGTTTTTTTTTATTTATATTGACCGACATTTGACTATTCAAAAGTGCCTGCAAATGGTCCACTTGAAATAACTGATTTGATTTGGACATATATATTGTTTTCAACACGCACACTTCAAGCAGAGGCATTCGCTGTGTGCCGTTCGCACCGCACGCCTCGAGATGTCTGTACGAGCCTTTAGCCACACACACGTGATTGGGTAAGAAAACAAGAAAAAATGTGTAGTTAAAACGAATAGCTGCTGGTTTTTTATAATTTCTTTGTATATAATAAAGCATAAAATTAATTGTGCAATAAATAAATACTACTATCATTGAAGTTGAAAGAGAATCGGTGAAACGTTGAGTGAAAATTTACTCATATTTCTTTCATTTACAGTTTGAAATGAAAGTTTATTAGATCGTGAACGATATTTTCAATTCGTTCATATAATTTGAAAGTGAAGTAATGTATGTTTTTTTAAAGGTAAACGCCTGGTTGGATTACCGTTAGGTTCGGTTTTATATCTGTCTAACAAGCAGTCGGCATGGCAGTAGCATAGCACAGTCGGCCTTGTAATGTTGCCGCTGTTGGGACTCAGGCCTCCTCTCTAGGACAGGGAACATCACGCGGATCCAGTGAGGGTTGGTGGATGACACCCATCTTCGAATTTTGGTTCTAGGGCATGCCGGTTTCCTCACAATGTTTTCTTTCACCGTTTTGAGAGCAGTGGTCGAGAAATAAATTACACAAAATGGGTTTGAACCCGAGACCTTCAACTTGTACGTCGGGGTTGTTACCACTTGGCCATCACTGCTCTCTCTGGTATGGCAGTGGCTAGGGTATATTGCTGGCAGAACAGTGTCGACGTCGGAGAGCCTCTCTCCTGGACACGAGTTGCCATGGCCAACCTGGAAAACTCTAAACAGACTCCGCACCCAGGTTGGGCGCAGCAAAGACAATCTCCACAGGTGGGGGTTCTCGGATGGTTCCGATCTTCAGTGTTTGTGCAGCGTCTCTTCACAGACTATGTCCCACCTTCCGTCCTGCATCACGTGCCCTGTTGCCTGCTCACGTAGGGACTTAATGACAGCGTCAGCGGACGGTTTTGCCGTGGCCGAATTCTGGGCCAGGCAAGGAATTTAACTATTTTGCCATCGATACGATAAGAAAAAGAAGAGTGTCGATAGGGTCGAGAGGTTTGGTTCCAACCGCGTACAGCAAGACGCAGCGTTAGAAGGCCTCTCAAAAGATTGACCGAGAGCCTGGGTGAGGATCGTGGGAAACTGATGGATACAAGAGGCAGAGGACTGGTCTTTGTGGCGAGGGGGTAGTCTATATCCAACAGTGAATGTCTTTCGGCTGAAATGATGATGAGTTTTTTTTTTAAGTTTTTGAATTTTTTGGACGATCTTCTTCATAGAGCTCTTATGATCTATGCTTTGTAACATGCATATAGCATTATAGCTGCATCATTGTTTTTATGTTTTTGAGTGACCAACTTTAACAGTTCAAAAAACCGGCCAAGTGATAGTCGGACTCGCCCATGAAGGGTTCCGTAGCAGCAAGTAACATAATATAAAAGTTCTTGTAGTTCGTTGTAACTTTGATCGACGTTTTAATAATACTGTATTTTTTTTAGATTTATGACGTATTAAAAAAGAACTACAAACTAGATCTCGTTCAAACCAATTTTCGTTGGCGGTTTGCATGGTAATGTACATCATATATTTTTTTTAGTTTTATCATTCTCAGATTTTAGAAGTTACAGGGGGGGGGACACACACATTTTACCACTTTGGAAGTGTCTCTCGCGCAAACTATTCAGTTTAGAAAAAAAATGACATTAGAAACCTCAACATAATTTTTGAAGACCTATCCATAGATACCCCACAAGTAAATGTTTAATAAAAAAAAAAAATGAGTTTCAGTTCTATGTATGGGGACCCCACAAAATTGCTTTTTTTTCTATTTTTGTATAAAAAATCTTAATGCGGTTTACGGAATACATCTACTCACTAAGTTTCATCAATATAGCTCTTATAGTTTCGGAAAAAGTGGCTATAACATACGGACGGACAGACAGACAGACAGACCGATCGACAGACAGACATGACGAATCCATAAGGGTTCCGATTTTTGCTGTGAAACCCTAAAAAAAGTGCCTATAATTTTTTTAATTGAAACTAAAGCTTTGAGTTTCAGTAGCAAACTAAATTTAATTAAAGCGTTGCTCATTTTCATCCAAGGTAACTCCGTCAATTAGGAGCAGAACATACTGCATGGTATACACACACAAAATTGGAACAACGTGTTATTCTACGCTCGCCTTTATATTAGCTTTACTGAATAATAATATATGCTCGTTAACTCCTGCATCTAAGCAGAATGCATTACTTTCGTGTCAGCTAGTTTACAGATTCAGAATACAATATACATAGTTAACGATACGGCTTCTGTTGTTAATTTGAATACCTCTCGATAATTGGATGGCTAAGGCTAAGAACTCACGAAGCGGTTTTTACCCGCACCCGCCGTGGTAGAGCAAACAGCTGTTTTATTTCTTAACTCACGAGTAGAGGCGTAGCGTCACAAAATAGATAGGTACAGAAGAAAATCTCATGTATGTACTTCACTTTTTATACCTACGTTCGGTGGACGCACACTAATGAGCGTTTGGGCCGGAACTGTTCGACAAGCGGGCCGAGGCGCTCCGAGATATCGTGTCCGTGAGCGGTGTGCTCGAGCGCGCTTTGTATGTATCTAGATTGACTTCTGTACCTATATATTTTGTGGTCATCATCATCATCATATCAGCCGAAAGACGTCCACTGTTGGACATAAGCCTCCCCTAAGCGTCGCCACAACGACCGGCCCTGTGCATCACGCATCCATCGGATTCCAGTGACCCTGACCAGGTCATCGATCCACCTTGTTGGAGGTATTTTTTGGAACCGAGGATTAATTTAGACGTGGGCGAACATCAGCGAGGCCTTTTTCTTTCATAAATTCGAAAACGAGACAGCGACTGTCGCAACCCGATACTCGACTACATCACTTACCATCAGGTGAAGCAGTGGTCAAACGCGAGCTTATCAATTATAAATCATCCCTCGTTCTTACAAAGCTCTCGCTTGTACGAGGCCCCTTTGGGTGCAAAACCACGGGCGAGAGGCCCACACCTACGAGGGCTCACGAGACCGCAGTTTTGTGCGGTTACGCAGCTGTCGCAGTTGCGATTATCGGTCTCAAACTTAGTGGGTTATAATCGCAAGATGGTTAGTTTAGTTGTGTGTGCTCCAGGCTGCCTTGGACACACACCAGAAACGAGCGTTTTGGTTGATAGGTTTGCGCTTAATCTCCTGATAAGCTGTTGCTTTATACTTATACACAACTTACCTACACACAGAATAATTAAAAAAGAAGGTATAAAAGTTCTGAGTTTCGGATTTATATACCCCTCGTTAGCTACTGCTAACCTAACCTAACCAACCGCAGAGTATGCGGGCGCAATTCGCCGAGGTTGCGGGTAAAAACCGCCTCGTGAGTTCTAAGCCTTATTAGTTCTGCTATTGTTGTTTGAAATTGTAAGGCATAGTTTGTGATACAGGTATAATAGAAACTATTGTGAAATTGAAGATCGAATGTGATAACGCATTTGGTTTCACACTTATTACGCTTTGGTATTGTAAATTATTAAATAGTTTAGGATTTCAAACAAATTTCCTACCTAGTCTAGGGCTGTGGGATCTTTATTTATTTTTGTTTTTTTTTATCCATAAACATCTTTACAGGTTTGGCCTGTAAAGAACTTAATGTAATGGTGCAGTTACTTTTACTTAATTACATCTAAATAAAAACTAACCAATATCAATGATAACAAAAATAAAAATTAAAACATATTACTTTTATGTCTATACTAATATAACAATAATTATTAATCAATATAACGTAACAAAATAATAATGTTAACTATTTGAAAGAGTCACCGTGGCCCTGTAAACTGACATTCCCTCTCTCTCGCCTAGAGCGGAGAGGTGCAGAAGTTTTTACTAAATCTTCTTTTTTCCTTATTCTACACAAATCTATTAGCACACCTTTCCGATGTCTTTGTGTCGACACCGCGCCTCCGGTCCACGCTGGAAGTCAGCGCTAAGGACTCGTCACATTAAGCAAGGGTTGCCTGGTCTATATTTGGCCTGTATAATGATTATTATAATTCTAAGCTAGTCTTAACATAGCGTCATGTCGTATAAAACTTTCATTTCTAAATATATGGCACTAAAAGTACTTACCCAAATTGAATGCCATGTTACTTAAATTCGCTAAGTAACACTATTATACGTGAGCTTTAAGTAAATAAATTTATATAAAGAAGTACAAAACAGTAACCGAATATTATTTTCGATCAATCAAAAGGAGAGGCAGACGCAAAACGAGCTCGTTGGCAAACAGACCAAATCTGAATTGATCAAAAGCAAATGAAAGCAATCCTGAGCGATGGCGGGTAGCCCATCGAACATAACAATCGTTCTCAAACTACCAAACCGGCTGTGCTTCAGACCGTTGCGAGCAGGGCTGTCACGTACATAAAAAAAAATTGGTGAGCAAAATGTAACAAGGTATGTGCTTTATTTTAACAAACATAAAGAAAGAAAGAAAACATGTTTATTCTGCTCGTATAGACATACAAATAATTACAAAAAAGAAAAACAAAATAAAAATTAGTTGCCTTAACGTCAAGTGTAAACCAGGACTAACTGACTTGAACCATAGACATAAAAAGACTGATTCGCTCAAAAAAAAAAAAAAAAATTCCTTGTAAGCAATCCTGAATGAGCCAGTAAACGCAAGATTCCCACAGGATAAGCTATACTAGTAGATTTGCGGTAAAAACTAACCTTTGGTAATTATTATGTTCTTCTTAAACTAACGACTTTAATTAAGAAGTACAAAAGTTTTGAAATTGTAAAAAATTCCAAAAGTGCTGACTACACCTAAAATATAGTATTAAAGAATAAACTTAATTGTATCTCAAAATAGTAACAAAATTTTTACAAACTAGGGGCCTTAAGTCAAGAGTATAATAGTAGAATAGACTGCCTCTAGGCAAGCGTGTTCTATCGTCGACCACATCATCGCTTTCCATCAGATGAGATAGTGGTCAAACGCGAGCTTATAGGTACATAATAATAAAAAAAGTACAAACTTAAATCTATGGGTACAAGGGCAGTCTTTGCACTGACAACGATATCAAACTTGGATAGACAGTAAAAACTTAAAGAAAAAAGGGGGTAGTCTGCGTTACACTGCTAGCAAAATTATTTAACATTAAATTTTACATTACATCTACAAACAGATATAAAGAATATTTCTCCAATTAATCTATCAATTCGCAGGTGACAACCCTATCAGCAACCCCACAAAACCATCAGCCACTCGAGACAGTGCAACGCAATTTAAACTTAGTTTAAGTTAGCCAGCCAACGGTCCTAGTTAAACCGAACTAAGGCTTTTGTCTGCGGCAGGACCGCAGGAGTGTCTTTATTTGTAATGCTGGCTGATTGGAATGGTGAGCATAAAGTTATGCATAGATAACTCTAACGGCAGAGGAGGGAAGTTGGTGTAGGAGTTGCGAATCATAAACGTGTTATGTGACTTTAAGGCCTTCGCCACACTTGGCGGAAACTGTGAACGCCAATACATGTTATTGCATATAAATTAGTAAAAACGGACACACTACGCGGAAGATCGGTCGTTCCGTAAATAACATGCAATAACATGTATTGGCATTCCGACGCGGAAGATCCGCGACGGAATTTCCGCCAAGTGTGGCGAAGGCTTTAAAGTTAGATTGAGGTAAATGTATGTGTGTTTGAGAAAAGCAATTATTATTACCTAAGTTACTAGCTAAAGGGTTATAAAATTTTATTATATTAATTTATTAAAAATTAATGGCTAAATTAAACACCAATTTCTAAGTCTCAGAAAGGTTCAAGAAAATGTCCTTCTTCGTTAGAAGTTACAAGTTTCTAAAAAAAAAGAAGTAAGAGAGAAAGAAAATGATAGGAAAAAAACCGGCCAAGTGCGAGTCGGACTCGCCCATGAAGGGTTCCGTAGCAGCAAGTAACATAATATAAAAGTTCTTGTAATGTGTTGTAACTTTGATCGATGTTTTAATAATAGTGTATTTTTTTCGGTTTATGACGCATTAAAAAAAAACTACTCACTGGATTTCGTTCAAACCAATTTTCGTTGGTAGTTTTTATAGTAATGTACATCACATATTTTTTTTAGTTTTATCATTCTCTTATCTTGGAAGTTAGAGGGGGGGGGACACACATTTTACCACTTTGGAAGTGTCTCTCGCGCAAACTATTCAGTTTAGAAAAAAAATGATATTAGAAACCTCAGTATCATTTTTGAAGACCTATCCATAGATACCACACACGCATGGGATTGATGAAAAAAAAAATTTTGAGTTTCAGTTCTATGTATGGGGACCCCCAAAATTTATTGCTTTTTTTCTATTTTTGTGTGAAAATCTTAATGCGGTTCACAGAATACATCTACTTACAAAGTTTCAACAGTATAGCTCTTATAGTTTCGGAAAAAAGTGGATGTGACATACGGACGGACGGACAGACAGACAGACAGACAGACAGACAGACAGACAGACAGACAGACATGACGAATCTATAAGGGTTCCGTTTTTTGCCATTTGGCTACGGAACCCTAAAAAGGAGAAAGCGTGTGTATAAGAATTTAAATATCAACCAACCAAAATAAAATGAATTTTTGAAAAGTAGAACGATTTCCATCACTCGGTTTTTGAATTGGGAATTTGGGGTTTTTAATTGATTATTTTTATCCCAAAGTTTGACAGATTTTCAGATTGGATTTTGAAAAATTATTAACTTCAATTTCTGAATACAGAAACTGGGAGTAAGTCTACTTCTGCCATAATCCATTTCTATAACATAGTTACTGACAAAGATATGTTAACATAGCAAATATTAATTAGAATCCAATCACCTTAGGGCTTTCGTTAGAAATACTGACATTAGATTGAATAACTCAGAATAACAAAACACCTTTAATATTTCAACGAAGCTGGAGATTCCATTCAGTATTGAAAAGGTACGGCAGATATTGAAATAGTTCTTTGTGAAAATTCAGTGATTGAAAATTACTAGGATTGTGGAGGAAATGTTAGAATGTGGAATTGAATTAGGTACTTACTTTGTTCGAGAGAAGTGGCCGAGTGGTAACAGTCCCGAATTACGAATTGTATTAGTTTGTGTAATTTATTTTATCACCACTGCTCTCAAAAACGGTGAAGGAAAACATTATGAGGAAACCGGCATGTCCTAAAAACTAAAATTCGAAGGCATGCGACATCCACCAACCCGCACTGGGCCCGCATGCTGGATTACGGCCCATTCCCTCTTGGAGGAGGCCTGAGTCACTGCAGAGAGAACATTAAAAGGCCAACTATGCTATGCTTATTTTGTTTGTCTATATCATTCAGTTAGCGCTGTACCGCGAGGCATCTCGATCTGAAATGTGTATCTTTTCGTCTGTGCGAACTGGCCCTATGTACCCCCGTTACACACGGGACGCGAAGTAATAAAGATTTAACACATAGTAACCTTATCAATTAAGTCTTTAAAAGGAACAACAGATGCATTGCAGAACAACCACAGAATAATACAGTAAGACTACACACCTGGGACGTTTGCCTGGATGCTCCACATAATTAGAACTATAAAACACTTAGAATAGAATAGAACAGAATAGAATAGAATAGTATTTATTCGGCGCAGGCAACAGAATTTACAACAACATAAAATAAAAATAGAGTACAGACATACAATACAGTTGCAGTGACTGTGTCTGAGCCGAAAAGGTCACCAACTCAGCAATTGCTGGGCGTCAAACACCCAGCGCTGATTTTCAGCTGGCACCCCGCACACTTCAAATTCTTTCATATCGCTTTTACCCGCGGTTTCGCCTGCGTCTACAAAATATATCCGTTGTCACTCAGGAATAAAACACAGCTTTCTATCGATGAAAGAATTCTAGCAATCTGACCAGTACCCCTAGCCAAGTTACTAATCTGCAATAGTTAACGCTTGTAGAAAGCTTCAAATGTACGGGAATGACGTTGTCTTAAAGCTCAGTTACGTGGTCAGAACAAAAGAATTGGCGGCAAGATCAACACGAAGCGTTCGACGCAAATGAAACGGTTGTAACTTGGCTAGGGGGGCAGTACTTTCAGAGATAACTGCCTAACAAACAAAATAAACAAAAAAACATTTAAACCGCACACCGAGACTGGTGCGAATATACATACTTTAATACATATACAAAATACAAAATACCTACCACCGTAATGGACTTTGAAACCACCCAACCGCTGTCTCAAATCGGTTTCATTAGAAAAGCAATAATGAGAAGATGGATTCAGACCATTAAAACAATGCGTTAAAAATTGCAAATTTCACACATAGGTATAAATAATATGTATTTATTTTTACAAGCTTTTCACCTGTCCCGATGTTTGTAACTGTAATCAAATCTTGCAAATTAAAGATCCACTTCTGGGTGACCGATTGCATGCATGTGTAAATCAGATGACAATATAAAATAATTATGACATGGAGGTGATTTGATGATGAAGCCGGAAGGTGGCTGGAGGAACTACTGAGTTGGAAAGAACTCGGTAGTTAAACGACGGAACCCCATCGAGTTTGGGCTCGTATGATTCGTCTTGACGAGTATTCATTACGGTATACAGCGCTATAAAAGCTTGCTATAAAATATTTTTATTAAAAACTTGTTTCACTTAGCAGCAGCACACGCTGAGTATCTGCTAGTACTATACTATATTCGTATATACTATTCCTCATGTAAAACTATCCAGTCATTACTTTAAATATGCAAAATGTAAAATCGTTGCGGTTTTTCGCAATTTGTGGCGTGTAAAACTGTTTTCATAATTTCAACTTTTCAGTCGTCAGAGATTTTATGTATGTACATGTTTTAATTTATTTTTTTACAGATTCATTTTAAGAGTTGTGTTATGATTCTCAAGAGGACCAGATTGGATGTTTATTTTGTTGTAGATGAAAAAGATGTGTACATAAATCTAAAAAACTTCAGTCTTAAGCATTTTTTTTAGGTGGGATAATCATCCAATGACATCTCCGCGCCCTTGGGCAGAGCGAGAGATAGTGTCAGACTTTGAATGACTAAAAACCCACTCCTGCCCCCCTAGCCAAGTTATAACTATTTCGCTTGCGTGGAACGCTTCGAGTTGGCCACGTCGCCGAATCTTTAGTTCTGACAACGTGACTGAGCGTTGAGATGACGTCATTCCCGTACATTTGAAGCTTTCTACTAGCGTCAACTATTGCAGATTGGCAACTTTATATTTATTTTTATTAATTTCATTATCAACGGGCAGCATGACATTAAAACACCCTAAAATATATGCCACATATTTTTACGTCGACTTACAGCTGGTGGTGGTGGTGCTCTTACCAGCCTTGATTTTGAAAATTTTAATATAATTCGACATTTTAAACGCCGCTTGCCTCGTGCGTGCCCGATAAGATTTCATTATCATAATACAATCGACATTATCATGCCAATGCATTTATATATTCGCCCCTCAAACTCTAGCAACATGATCTAAATATTTATACGGTCCCAAATCTCTGTAAATCTGAATAACGAATGAATAAATCAAATAATGAAGTCACGCCATCTTGCTTATAATTTTGCTACTGAGAACATTTTCGTGATGTCAGTCCTAACATAACAAGTCCTTTGTAAATATTGAAAATCAAAGTCTGCTGACTTTGTAATTGTATTAGAGAGTACAATATGTATGGAGAATAGTTAATAAGATAAAGTGACATCGTATTTTTTTGAGTGAAGTTCAGTGGCCAATTATAACCTGGCTATCTTTAGGTCTAGAGTGAATAGGTTACTTCTAGGCAAGCGTGCTTCATCGTCGGCCACATCATCGCTTACCATCAGGTGAGATAGTGGTCAAACGCGAGCCTATCAATAATAAAAAAAAAATATTTGTAAAATGATTTCTTTGGAGAGCAGTGGTGAACCAATTGGTTCGTTCTACGAAGAATGCGCCTTACCCACTACCACTTTTTTTTTGTTCGTTGGGAAAAATCATCTTATGACAACCCCCGCTCTTGGGCGGAGCGGGAGATAGTGTCAGACTCTTAGTAACTAAAAAAAACCCATCCCGTTCCTTCAAGCCTTCATACCGGGGCTCGAGCGCCCTTTCGGATAACTCTGGCCCCAGTAGGTTTCGACCCATCTAGGCCCCTGCTGTTGCTGACAACTCCTTGAGGCGCGCGGAAACAGCGCGCGCCGTCGATACCCACTTAAGTTTGGCGATTCTATGAGCTATGTCAGCGACCTTGGTTCTCCTGCGCACGGTAACTTCGAGTATAACCTTTTCCATTGCCCTTTGATTGACTTCAAGCCTTTTGATGAAGCCCGTTTCCTGGTTGTACAGAGAGCGGAATTCGTTAGTCAATTTCAAGTCGTTTGTGGTGCGTCATATGGACACCTTCCTCAAAGAAGAGTTTTGATTGGTTTTGACCGAAGGGTGTAATGACGGTTTCGTGGAAGGATACCCATTTCGCAGAGGAACACGACGATGCAGTCATCTCGTGTACAGTCTATAGTAATATTATAAAGAGGTAGTTTGATTTTTTTTTGTTTGTAAAAGGTAGTCTCTGATTTAGAAAAGTTTACACTCATAGTAGTTTAGAAAATTTTTTCACCGATAGAAAGCTGCTTTATTCCTGAGTGACATAGCCTAATTTTTTTTTTGCGAACGGAGTAGCTGGCAAAAGTTAGTTATTTTATTTTGTTTAACTATTTATGTACGCACATGGAAATAAAAGAAAAGAAGAAGGAAACAGAAAAATAGTACAAAGGTGATGCTTATTTCCAATGAAATCTCTTTCAGCATGCGAAAGGAAAATTGAAGAAAATAGTGAAGTAGACACCGTGTGTAAAAGTAAAAGGAAAATTAGTACAAACAAAATACATAGTTAACAATTAAATAGAATAAAAGGAAAAAAAAAAAATTAAAGATAAACATACTGATAAAATTATAAACATACACATACTTAATACAATAAATATCACACAAATACATACTAAATAATACCTAAAATAAAATAATACTAGTATATATAATTATAGTTTATGGGCCTTAGTTGCCAACAAAGGACTATTATTATTATTTTATTAGAACCCCAATTCAAATTTGTACCCAATTCACGCTAGCAACTGTACTTTATTGAATTCTAGGAACTATAATGTTTGCGCTTGCTAAACTAAACTACTATTAATCAAATGCAAACGTGGACAAACCCGTATGACTAAGTTAGAGTTTAGTTTAGCTTGTCTGCGGCTATTGGAGATAGAATTCGCAAAGCTGAAGCGACTTTAATTTAGCTTGCCGAATAAATTGTGGAACCCTGAAACACGTGTTTAGAATTTCTATGTAAAAAATCTATGTAGGTACATAATTTCATAACTGTCATAAAAAATCACAAAGTTATAAACTGGCTATGTCAGCAAAAATACATAGTCTCCGGGCCATTTAGACGACTGAGAGGTTGTTTTACACTTGCACCCAGCTGTTTGCTCGCGCCTAATGCCTGCTATGATCTGTGTTGTACTTAGTGTCGGTAGTAACGTTTTTTAAATTACCTAAACCCCCACCAGCCTTTTTACCTAATGTTTCCACTGTTGGGACTCAAGCCCCCTCAGGGCCGTAATCCACCATGCGGGCCCAGTGCGTGTTAGTGAATGTCACATCTTCGAATTTTTCGGTTCTCATTGGATGATTTTACCCATCATAAAAAAAGGACACACGGTTTTTTTTAAATATTTTTGGGAAAAAAATATAACTTGGTGTAAAAACTGTTAGAATCATTTCAGTTACTGATCCTGAACAAACCATATTCAGCTTTCCAATAAAATAAAAATAATGTTGTATCTAGAAGCTAGACTTTCAGGATTGTTTGAAAGAGTTACCGTGGCCTTAAAACACTAGGGGCTAAAACAGGTAGGTATAGGGGTATTAGTCAGTAAAAATCTGACACTCCCCCTCTTGCTTCACACAGAGCGGGAGAGGTTCAATTAATGATTTTTCACGTAAAAAAAGTGGTGCATCTTGAGAATTATTCAGAAAAGTCACCATAGCCGTGGAGCTTAAAAGCCACCTGAAGGAACACAGGGAGTTTCAGTTTTTCAAAGTCTACCTTTCCTTCTCGCAACACACAGAGCGGGAGAAATTTTTTGATGATTTATCATATCACTCAAAAAAATAGAGCATCTTGTCAGGTTTGAAGCCGACATCAAAACGGGAAGCGGCTAATAGGCAGCTAGTTTTCGTCGTATTACGAGTATATTAGCTTTTTTTAGCTTCGCATCCAAAAATAAAAAACACAATCTATTCCATAGACTAAACTTTCAGTTACCGAACGATCAGATTTTCACCACATAATAGAAAACTGTTGTAAGTAAACATACAACACTTCCATTTATCACGTACTATTTTTTTTTTGTTTACAGTATCCTCGGCCAGTTCAAACATTCGAACTCATTCTGACTTTCATTATGTATAGCGGCCATACTTGTCAGAAGTTAGATGATTTATTTTGATGAAGATAAAGCTGGTTTGAAAAACGAACAAGTTTGACGTAAAGGCCGTGGCCTAAAAACAATAGACGATAAAATCAACAATGGCCTACCCTGATTGGACGAAATTATATTTGGAACAATAAGACAGCTGTCAGTTTAGCGTCACGACATGGTGTTCGAATTTTGAAATAAAATTAAATGCTACACTAAATCTAAACTACTAGCTAAGCTGAGGCCAGCTTAGTTGGTAGTTGGGCACGCCACAATTATGGCGGTAAGTCCCCTCTTTGAGGCGTAGCTGGAAAGACTTCACGGCGTCCTCACCTTTCGCATGACGCAAGTTCTCACTGGACATGGCAAGTTCGGGAGGTACTTGCACCGGATTCGTGAGGAGGTGACGCCCGTATGTCGCCACTATGTGTTCCACACAGCCCGGAGGACACAGTGAAGCACACGGTCGAGGTGTGCCCCGCTTGGGCAGAGCATCGCCGTGTCCTTGTGAAGACCGATATTGGCCAGTCCGGATCGAGGAGGAGTGGCAGGCAGTCGCCTCCTTCTCCGTTAAAAAAAAAGGTTAGTTGGTAGTTTAATCCAGTAGTAGGTAATAAATGGGAGCCATTTCTTGTTTGTCATTCATAAAAGGTAATATTTAACAGATCTCATTACAAATGTAGATGGATGTAAAAGGAAAAGGAAGCCAAATAAAATATGGATGGATTGTGTGAGAAGTGATATGAAAGGAAAGAAAAGCAGTAATAGCGTGGACAGAGTAGAGTAAAAAAAAAATAGGTTGCACCGACCCCAAGTAAAAGGGAACAAGAGCACAAGAGCACTTTGATGACGGATTTGATTTCAAAATTAGCTGATGGCTATAGCACTCAGCTAATTTTAATGCTTTTTATCTAGAGATATTCGTACGTACGTTACTTATGAAACCGAAGGAGCTGAGTTGGCTATTCCTATAGGTTTGCAAATCTACACTAATATTATAAAGAGGTAATGTTATATTTTTTTGGTTTGTAAGAGGTGACCTCTAAAAGTACTGTACCCCTAGCCAAGTTGCTAATCTGCAATATTTAACGCTTGTAGAAAGCTTCAAATGTACGGGAATGACGTCGCCTCAACGCTCAGTCACGTGGTCAGAACAAAAGAATTGGCGGCAAGGTCAACTCGGAGCGTTCGACGCAAGCGAAACGGTTGTAACTTGGCTAGGGAGGCTAGTCCGATTGCGAACATTTTTCCACCGACAGAAAGCTTCTTTATTCCTGTGTGATATAGGCTATATTTTATGCATGCGGGCGAAGTTGCGCTAAAAAGTTAGTAATATTATAAAGTGATAAAGTTAGTTTTTATGGTTTTTTTTTTGTTTGTAGGTCTCTGAAGGTACTGGTCCGATTGTGAAATTTTTTCCATTGATAGAAAGCTTCTTTATTCCTGAGGCATAGGCTATATTTTATGAATGCGGGCGAAGCCGCGGGCAAAAGCTAGTAAATTATAAAATGAATGTGTGGATACAAATCGCCAGGCTCTTAATGCATCCAGTGAATGAGAGTACTAAGAACATGAACGCATGAACACATGAACGCCAAAAGCGTGTGCTTACGCAACCCACAGACCGCTTCCCACTTCGATGTTTCACAATTGTGTAGGGGCACCATGCTTTGGGATTTTGTATTTTGAAAAGTTGATTGGAAGACGTAGAGATATTCATATCAAATCAAATTAAGTTTATTAAAGTAGAATGTTTGATTTTCGCAAATACTTTTTTGTAAACTCAATATATATATATTAAACTCAATATGTATATTCAGATAATATAGTCTATTTAATTATATATTTTGTTTATTTTTTTTTATTTATATACACTGTGTCTGCATATCTTGTCCAACTGTCCTGTCGCAGGTCGCTGGAAGAAGTTAGTTATTATAATAAGAAGTAAGTTATTTATGGAACTATATCAAGTAGAGAAGATTATTTTGTACATCCCATTAATATTCGCGTTCCCATTAATATTGGCGATATGACGTGTTTTATTGCAATAATTTATTAAAATTAATAGCATTTGGAATGGTTTCAAAACCACTCAATATTAAAATTTATGAGAGACGGTTTATGTCAAATAAATATGTTTCTGAATTTATTACATGTTATCGTATCGCTGGAGAGGTCAGATACAAATCTTATGATATTATTTGTGTTATAAATTTTGGAGGAGCAAAATTATTAACAGAACAATTATATTGTTGTTTTGAAGTGTGAGTAGGAAATCAAAAGTATCATATGTTCTTTTCCAGGACATTGTCTACCTCTGTTCCAAGTTTCATCACCATTTGTTCAGCCCTTGGAGCGCGAAAAAAGTGACAAACATACACACAATCGTAAACTTTCGCTTTTATAATATTAGTTTGATAGCTATGTACGATTTACCCATAGATTTAAAACATAATAACTGACTGTATTAAATATGTACATTAAAACAATTAGAAATCCCTTACTAATTAAAACTAGTTAAAAACAATCTAAAAAAAAAAATGTAGTAGGTACATAATATTTTTTTTAATATAAAAATCTTCAGACATTTTTCCAATATTTTAAAAGTTATAAGAGACAAAAAGAAAACTAATATTTGAAAGGCGCCTAATACTTTCAAAGTCTTGTGAAGTGGTAATAAAGCTTTTTTTTTGTAATTAAGAGAACAATAAAAATTTCGTTAATTACTAGAAAATTTGCTTTAAAAATATTAGTCGAAAAAACTAAACTTATGTACTTAATATTTTTTTTAGCTAAAATAAAATTCAGAAACGGTAGTCCTGGCTTTTCCACAACGTATTGTCGCATCAAAAAATTAAATTTAGAACTTAGACATTTCTGAAATAGGGTCAAGAATTGCGTCGGCAGTACGATGCCGTGCGTTCGGCTATTTTCGGACGGACTCGGGCGCGTTCGTCTATTTTCGGAACGGACGGTTCGAGTCGGTTGTTTTAAATTTGGAAATGCGTACTCTTTGATTTAAAGCAAATGTTGTTTGCGTGTACAGCGTATTCTAACATTAAGTTATGTCAAAAATAAATTAGTTAAGTGCGTATGAATAAAAAGGAAATTGTTCTTAAATTGGAATTGCTTTGAAGATGAATCGAGAGGAAACAGTCGTTACTAGATATCAACATTTCGGGGATCACTTTGATGTATCCATTCATTGTTGAAGAACAATAAATAAAATGTCACTTTGATCTCGGGTCTGACATTCATGTTACCTAAAGCATGGGTATCTCAGCCTACGAATTCTACCATCTCTTTTTTAAATATTGCAGGTCTTTTTTATGTCATACAAGACTTATTTATTCGTTTTTTATTGATATTTTTTTGATAGGTTCGCGCTTGACTACTATCTCACCTAATGGTAGAAGTAACCTATTTACTTTTAACTTAAAGATTCCCAGGGTGTAATTATCAGGAAACGAGAAAACCAGAGCCTCGGTTTTATGAGTTTTTTTGGCTCTTTATAAATGATTATTATTTCTTTATTAGTATAAAAAAAAACGATAAAAAAACATCAGTATCAGGAACAGGGTCCTATAGCTACCGGCGATCAGGACTCCAGAGAAAGGAGCCTCCTAATTATACGAACCGTGTCCAGAAGTACCACTTTCTGAATCAAGCACCTGATTATTTTTTTATTGTTAGGTCTATATTGCCTGTCTAAGTCATATTATTTGTATTTTTTCTTATTTTTATTCTTTAATGAACACACAATTTAAACGTAAAGTTATAAAAATTACAGTTGATGTACATAGGTGAGCTTAACTCACACTTCCCACTTTTTCTTTATTTGCACTTAAACAACTTCTCAAGTCCAGTCAAATGTTATGCAATTACTAGCTTCTGCCAGAGAGTGTGAAATTTGATTTCTCCATACAAACTATGGACCCCGTTTTACCCCCTTAGGCGGAGTTCCGTAAAATCGATTATACGGAACTCCGCCCGAGTTAGAGTAAATCTTAGCGGATGTCTATACACTATAAGGAACCTACCTGTCAAATTTTAAGTTTGTCGGTGTTATAGTTTTTGAGATTTTGTCATTAATTAGTGAGTGGTATTTTGGTTATACACCGTTAAATTTTAACCGTTTTAATCCCGTGGAGTGTCGATCCAGTACATGAAACACTATCGATTTGTAAAGATAAAATTAAAAAATAAAGTACCTTTTTTTCAAAACCCGTATTAATTTACGCATGTACGAAATTAATTTATCTATGAAAACGTCAGCTGAGCGAGTCCAATGACCCGTAGGTAGTAGTCGGCGTTGCGTACAAACTACCAGATCATTGGACTCGCTCAGCTGACGTTACCTTAAAAAGAAATTCATTTCGATTTTATAAATCGATAGTGTTTCGTGTACCGGATCGACCCTCCACGGGATTAAGACGATTAAAATTTAGCGGTGTATATATAGATAAATAAACTTTAATTCATTAAATCCGAAGCGAACGCCGGCGTTCGCTCTCACTTTGTCTTTCTATTGTGTCTCTAATTACGGTATTCGAAAAGTTAAGCCTGTGATTACCCTGTGACAATCCCATAAACACTATGAATCCATAAGTCCCATAGGACAGGAAATGAGGACTACCTCCATATCCGGGAACAATTCAAATCCCTCGAGAAGAAACTCATTACCGTTAGTCCCGGTGGCGCTCGTGACCACTTGCGAGCAATATCGAGCAATTTGGGGCTCGTCGCCCGGGGGAGGGTTGTCATTAAATAACTGAGGACTACACAAATTGATCAATTAGTGAAGCTGTTAGGTACTGAATACAATTCGGGTTTACCGCAACTAATTGTAAAACCAGTGACAACTACATAGTTACTATTCCGAGCTGATTATTGTCAAGTTTTTTTTAATCTACTCTAATATTATAAAAAGGGAAAGTTTGTTAAGCTATTGCATAGCTTCTATCGCGGGCCTTGAGCGTGGAGACCGAATCCTAAAATTCCGTAACGAAAATAACCTAACACCCCCACTCATTTGTTTTATGAGCGTCGTGACCGATAAGAAAACAAATGAGTGAACAATCAATCAAAATTCAATTCAATGTGTGAAAGTGTAACTTCAATTAATATCAAAGAAAAATAAAACAAAGGAAAAAAATACTACATAAATAAAATAAATAAATAATTATAATTGCATAAATTGATAAAAATGCTATGCAATAGCTTTACCGCGGCAGTCCCCGAGTGCCACACGTCTTTTTTTTTTATATTTTTTTGTTTGTCGGTCGATGTGGCGACGTTTGGGGAAGGCCTATGTTCAATAGTGGACGTGTTTCGGCTGATATGACGATGATGACGATGTTGTTTTTTTGTTTGTAGTAGGTAATCTCTGAAAGTACTGGTCCGATGCGAAAATGTTTTTACCAATAGAGGTGCTGCTTTATTCAAGAAAACTCTCAAGGAAACCCTACAAAATTTGTCCTATGAAGATACAGAGAAGCTATTAGTTGTACTAAAATAAAGATGTACTATATGGTTAATTAAAATAAAGTTGTACTAAAAAATAAAGATGTACTTCATGGTTAATTTTTTTTTTTTACTTTATTACCATATATTTTTGAATAAAATTTTATTTATTTTATTTTATTTATTATTTTATTCCTGAGTGACGCCGACTATATTTTATTTTATTAAAAAATTGGTAAAATTTTACATATTTGAAAGAATCAACGTATCTACTTATTGTATAATAAAATGTCTATTTTGGGAATTATTCATCAGAAAATGGGGAATTGCTCCACATGCAGAAAATTTCACAATTAAAAAAAAACGTGTCTCGAGTGCGTTTTTCACGTATTAAAATAAATCCTTGTGTCAAATGGACATTTGCGGGGGTTACGCGTGCGGAGCAATCCCGCGTGCGTGATCAAAACTGCATGTTATTAAAAACACCCTAAATCTATACGTACCTACATAAAAAGCGACGGCTTGACGCCTAGCCTTAGTTCTGGACCTAGAAAGCCGAACTATTTGTGTTGTTTGTAAGACCTATGTAGTTATATTTTATGTGTATCTACTGAATAACACTTTTAAAATTTTACTTCATTGTAATTCCCATTATTTTCATTTGTCATATCGTTTTACTGTCATATTGTCTTCTATTTGCTTATAATTTTAATTTCTTATATTTTTTCCATTTCACTAAGTTTGTTTACCTTCTGTTTGACAACGCCTTTACCTATGTTCCTTTAACTGTTTACCTATGGATACCAAAGAGTATTTGTCAGTGTGAGGTGATCATATTCTCGTGTACTTTTTTTTTTGTTTATATTTTGTTAGTTTTTTTTTTGTTTGTTTAGTTATTAGGGCGCCCGTATAATATTACAAAAGCAAAAGAATTTTACAACTTTTTCTTAATAATATTAGTGTAATCTACACTAATATATCTACAATAATAAAGAGGATTTATTTTCTTGTTTGTAGGAGGTAATCTCTGGAAGTTCTTCACTGATAGTAAGCTGGTTTATTCCTGAGTAACATAGGCTATATTTTATGTCTTTTTCCGTCTGATTATAATTTGGGTGTCTTCAAGGCTAGAGTGAATAGGCTCTTAATAAACAAGTGCGCCTCACCATCAACGATTGCATCACTGCTTACCATCAGGCGGGATCGCAGTCAAGTACTAGTTTATAAAAGATAAAAAATAAAAATGTACGTGGAAAAAGCTGCGGGAAAAAGCTAGTAGGTTATATTTTACTTACGTGGGTGAAGCCGCTGGCAGAAGCTAGTTCAGATATACGCCTGCAAAAAGCTGACTGGGCAACAGTTTCATTAAAATAATGGTTATGTGAAGGTAATGTTATGATAACGATAATTTCCTTCAAGGATGTTATTTACGTCCCAAAGCGTATCTTCGCTTCTCGAGTATTTCTGAGCGTGTGTTTAGTAAATATAACATCTTGGGGTGACACTAATGGTTGTTTAATGTCTTGGTTTGCCTTCGGGGACGAGTGAAGGACCAATAATGTGAAGCAATAATGTTTCAGTATGGGGAGGGTGCCAGAGACGTGTTTTGAGCCTATAGTGTGTCATCTTGAGGATGTTATAAGAAATGATAATTACCTGTATATATCATATTTTTTGCAGTATTTTTTTTATTTGTGTTATGAAAGTAGACCTAGGCCCTAGGTTGACTGGTAGAGAATGCCTAAGGCATTTAGTCCGCCTTTGTACCTGTGTGTTGCATGAAGTTCCAATAAATAAATAAAGTAAATTACATAAATGACTTGTATAAATATACTAAACTAGCGTCTGACAGCAGGTGCGCTTGCGCGAAAGCCGTTTTTTTTTTATAAAATAGTCTTATGTTTCATCTAAACTTGTTCAGTCGTTAAGATTTTGAGGAGGTGGACAGTCAGACAGAAAGTTATAGTTTGGCGTTTATATTACGGAATTGTCCCAAAGAGTTATAGCGGCTCTGAAACTCGAAGAACCAATGAAGTAACACAGGTGGGTTTAGTTATTAAAAATCTGACATCCGCTCTTTCTCCACCCAGAGCGGGAGGAGTTATTTGATGATTTCTCACTTAAAAGAAAACCTTCAAATCTCTTTATTTCGTATACCTAGTCACAATAAATATTTATTTATAGTCAATCGGGTAATTAGAACTTCGAAAGTTCAAATAACGATTTTAAAGCTCATACTTCAACTAAAATATTTTTGTTAAGGCGGCATAATATAACTTTCAACAACATACAACCCAAAAAATCTTTAAAAAAAGTGAAAACGTAAAATTCGGAACTACTTCTTGAAGTCTTCTCGACCTTAGTTTGTTCTTTGTCAGAATTGTTATTAAGTTCTCTTTAAAATTTGTCATTTTTCATAGTATTTATTAGTTTATTATTTTAGCATTTATATGTATTTTATTATATATTATATATAAATAACTTATTTATATTCATTATTTGCTTATTGTGCAAACCTACCACAGTGATCTCTTTTTAACCCAAAGGTTGACTGGGAGAGAATGCCTTGTTGCATTAGGTCCGCCTATGTACATACATGAAGTTTAAATAAATAAATAAAACATAACTGCTACACAAACGCATCCCTCTTTACCTCTAATTATCTTTTAAACTTAAGCTAAATAAACACCTAAAACGCTAGGCTAATGTAGGTACAGTGCAGTGCGCTTTAAGGCGTATAGTCCCTAGAACATCTGGCCGGAGTTAAATAATAACAAACATACTCATACTGCTGCTTGCGTTCGCATAGAGCCCCGTTGCGAAATATTCATTGATTTACATATGCTATATACATTCTGAAGAATATTTATCATATTTCTAAAGATCAAAGTCGTTTGAAAGAATTAGGCAAAACAAGACAAAATTTTTTTTTGGGAAAAGTAGTAGTCTTACGAAAAGTTATATTTTGATAATGTTGTACATAAATATTTTTTAATTATTTTTTTTTTCAAACCCATCGACCCAGCTGTTTTCAAGGAGTAGAATAGAATAGAAATACTTTTATTCAGAATAGACACAGCACAACAGTTGTAAATACAAAACAAAAGTACAAAGTGCACCGAACGTGCCGCAACGAAAGGTACCTCAGTATTTGCTGGGCGTCAGACACCCAGCGCTGATTTTCGGTTCAATAAGGAGTAGACTTTTTTTTTGGTGGCCAAAAATCATCCAAATGACATCCCCCGCCTTTGGGCGAAGCGGGAGATAGTGTCAGACTTTTACTGACTAAAAAACCCACCCTGTTCCTTCTTGCCCCAGGCCCCAGTAGGCTTCGACCCTGCTGGGCCCCTACGGTTGCTGACAACTCCTTGAGGCGTGCGGGAACAGTGCGCGCCGTCAATGACTTGGGCTCGGTCCGGACAATAAGAAGTAGGCTTCAGAAAGTCACTGTTTTATTTACGGCACTGCTCGGGAGTTAGGGCCTTAAGCATGCCGCGTTCACTATCTGTCTCGCTAGCAACAAACTTCCATATTTCTAGCTCACTGGCCCGGAGTTTGTACACTGTCGGGTAAATGGAGTGTGAAAATTCCCCACACCTCCATCAAGATGAAATTTGCGAATAATGTCATACATTTTCTGATTTTATTTTGTCTCGATTTATAGGTCAAAAGTATTTTTAGACACGAGGGTTTTGGTCAAGGCTACTCTGATACTTTTTACCCGACTGCGACGAAGCTCGACACGGGGTAAAGTGGGGTAGAAACAAAAGTTCAAAGGATATTTTCTCGATATTTGAATATTTTTTGCAGCATTTAACTGTATCAAATTATTAAAGAATTGTTATTCTAAAAAGTCGATTCTTTGTTTGAGGCCAATAATAGGGTATCAAAGAGAACAACCAAACCAAAGTTTTGTTTCTATTCACCCCGTTTTACGGTATCCTTCAGATACATTTGAGACTATGCATATAGGTAGTATTTTTTTGTTATTGAAATTATATTACTCGTATGTAATAATCCATATGGTGGTGTTTTGTTTTGATATATTCCAGCGTTGTTTAACAAGTGACATTTTATGCCTACTTGCCCCTTCATCATGCGAGTTCCCTTAGCATTTACCAAATTTTTTTTTCCTTAGGCATCCAGTAGTGCAGTTAAATGAACTGAGGTGAGATTTGTTGCCATAACATCAAATTGTATCACCTTCTTTTGTTATCATCCGTTTTTTGAATTCCCTCCCACTATGCAAGCAATTTTAAAGACGTATAGGTAAGTATACCCACACATGGGTCACAAAAAAAAAAAACGGTTTTAGTTTCTTTTTGTGGCGACCTTTTTTATGGCCTGTGTGAGGAGGTGCCGCCACAAAAAAAAGCTAGAAGCCGCTTTTAGCTTCTCCGGCCACAAGCTGTCGCGCATTTCAGCTGTTTTAGTGGCCGCTTCTAACTTTTTTTTGTGTCCGCTTCTAGCTTTTTTTTGTAGCCACTTCTAGCTTTTTTGTAGCGGCATTTTTTTGTGGCCCGTGTGTCACTTAATGACAAAAACATCCAAAAAGTTATTTTAACATAACCTTCTCTTAATAAACTTCGTACATCCTCTCTTCACGGTGACAAGTTTATTACCTGAAACAAACAATGGGGCTAATTAATAACTTTATTATATCCAAAGATGGCTTCTTTGATAAAGGTCGACATAATTAACTTAGATTTTGCCATAGCAACAGACTGTATTTGGTTTTTGTTCGGGGACTTCGTAACACGCTTGGTATTACAGACTAGTGGCCCGTCCCGGCTTCGCACGGGCAATAAATATAGCCTATGTTACTCAGGGTGAATGTAGCTTTCCAATAGTGAAAGAATTTTTGAAAACTGCACATTCGTTTTTGAGTTTATTAATTACAAACACACACACAAAAATACAAATTGTCCCTCTTTATAATAATAGTGTAGATATATAGATAGATATATTCTTTCTTGTACACCAAGAATAAAAACTAATAAAAGATTAGCTTTAGTTAAGTAAGGAGCTTAGTTAAGTATTTTAATAATCTTTTGTTGTTTGGAAGTATACGATCTGTTGTAAATAATTTAATTTGTGTGCTAAAAATAAAAATCCATCTTCCTTATAATATAATATGAAGTATTTTCCTTAATTTACTGCCAAACATCGCATAACCTTATACCGTTGGATCTACTCGTGTAAGCAAGAAATTTTGCATTTTATGAAGCGTGCATTGCCTTTATATTGTAGAGAAGCAATTAGAAAGGAATTTTGAAAATTCAAAAGGGGTTGTTTAACAGGGGTTGAAAGTTTTCGTGGAACTTCATTATTATTGCCGATGGGGTATCCCATCGGGCTCATGGCGTGCTGTCTTATTTTATTTTATACAAGGTATAAGGAACAGCCCTCCACAAACTTTAAGGGCTTGCTCAGAAGATGAAACTAAACAACCTTCCACAAATTTTTTATTCAGGGAACGAAAAAAAAAAATCGGCCTCGCCATACAAATCGTTTCGAACATAAAATAATGCTTAACATGGTAATGCTAATGTTAAAAAGGACTATGATTAGGACGCCTACTGGGGCCAGGGTAGGCTACCGAGGCCAGGGTTAGTTCCGAAAGATAGCTCGAGCCTCGGTATGAAGGCTTGAAGGAACCACTGTTCACCGTTAAGAAGTTGTCAGCAACAGCAGGGGCCCAGTTGGATCGAAGCCTACCGGGGCCAGGATTACCAGGGTACCTATTATTGTCACTATAATGAATTCCTACTGTCGTCAATAATTCATTCAAACCCAAAATCGCCAAAATGCTTATCCTGACCCAACAAGTCCACTTATTTGTCTAAACCAAGCAAATTATTTAATTGATTGTATGTATTATTTGCCAATTGTTTCGATTCAGTGGTCAATTCTCGTATTTGTTCTGAAATATTTCGATCAAATTACTTGGCCCCTATTCATAGTCAATCAACTGAAAATCTTTTGTTTGAAATAAAAGAAAATTTGTAACATTGTTTTACGTTTTCAATCGTATTACGAATTATAATTTTTTTCTGAATTAATATTTCATTTTTGTGTTGGAACCTCTACTTGACTTTTTGACTGGCCTGTTGGTCTAGTGGTTAGTGACCCTGACTGCTACGCCGGAGGTCGTGGGTTCGATTCCCACCCAGAATGTTTGTGTGATGAGCATAATCATTTGTTCTTTGTCTGGTCAAGGCCACTAAACCACTAGACCAAAAGGTCAATATTTTACCTTGTGTTCCTTGTCTTCCATCCTGATTGTAAACGTGAAATTGGGGGTATGAAAGGCAAAAGAAGAACAGGAGTGGGTTTTTATTCAGTAAAAGTCTGACACACACTTCCGTTTAGCCCAAGAGCGGGATATGTCTAAAAAAACCGTGCCGTCGTTTATGGAACTCACTCGAATATTTCTCATATAACAAAACTAGGTTCAACTCAGTTGTATTCGAAGCTCTTAACGAAATTCCCTTTGCCTCAGCTGTATGGAAACAAGATCGTAATCAGCGTAAGTGCAATTTACCTGAATGTTTGGGGCTCAAAACACTTGTGTTTGGATGGAATTAGGGTTGCCCTTAAACTGTTATGGGGAAATTTGATTGGAAAATCTGAAGTTGTAGACATCTACATTAAATAATTATACTTATTCTTTACTTTCAGCCTTTTGTAGCGGTTTGGTCCATGGAAAATATGAAAATCGTAAACGCGGCCTGACTTCGGAGCGAGAGGAAGCAGAGAAGCATTCTATGAAGCAATAATGCGAACGTGGGAGGTAGAAAGAAGCATGGGTGAATCCTTACAGGATTTTGTGTCAAAAAAATATTCAATTTTATCTGACCAATATTTAGCGTCTCACATCTCTCAGATTCCCGCGACCCTCACCAGATCATCGGTCCATCTTGTGGGAGGCCTTCCAAAATGACATCTCCTGGTACGTGGTCGCCAATTCAGAACCTTTCATTTCCCAACGACCGTCTGTTCTGCTAGCAATTTGCCCTTTTTTATGGTGGGAAAAAATCATCCAATGACAACTCCTGCTCTTGGGCGGAGCGGGAGATAGTGTCAGACCCTTACTGACTATAACCCACCCCGTTCCTTCAAGCCTTCATACCGGGGCTCGAGTTCCCTTTCGGATATCCCTGGCCCCAGTAGGCTTCGACTCAACTAGGCCCCTGCTGTTGCTGACAACTCCTTGAGGCGCGCGGGTACCGTGCGTGCTATCGACGACTTGAGCTTGGTCCGGACAGTTACCGGATGGGTGGACAGCGAGCTACCCATTGATCACTGTCCGCAAGCCCGCGCCTACGGTGGCTGGAAATCGGAATCGGAATCCCGGCGGCGGCGTTTTGCTAGCAATTTGCCCTGGCCTGCCATTTAAGTTTGGCATTCACAAAACCGGTTGTTATGGCGATCCTTGGGGGAGACCTATGTCCAACAGTGGACGTCTGTACGATGAAGATGATTATAATATTTAGCAACCAATATGACGTCTTTTATGCCACAGTACACAATACAGGAGTTCCTAGTATTGGGCATAGTAAAAAAAAAGGGTTTAGTAGAAAGTAAGATCTCAGCATTTGCTTGTTAATTTTTGTTTTTATCTGTGGTGATTTTGGCTTGGATACTAAGTTTTTTTGCCATCACTCTTGTTAAAAATGTGGTGTAATATTGCAACTTTATGCGTTTGTAGAAAATCGTACTTCTTATTTATTTATTTATGATTGTTTATTTCCATTTGTTACTTTATCTATCTTAAATTTATTTATTTTATTTAAATCTATTGGCACACCACACCGTTGCCGAGTTCTTTAGTCGATATTGTTACCGGCCCGCGCTGAAAACCAGCGCTGTGGACTCGTTGCATTTTTGCGTGTGGACACAGCATTATGCTGAGCGTACGGCCCGTTTGCTCGGACGTGGCGCATATTTTCTTATTACTATTTCTGTTTATTTATTTATTTTATTTTATTCTTTTTGTTTTATTTCCTTTTTTAATATAAAAAAAATGTATTATGTGAGTCTTAAGTGCGCGCCTCTTCCGGGCAAGTAAAATGTAATTCTTATTTTCCTCTTTCTTTCTTTTCATTTGTTGCCAAGTTGAGTAGTAAAATAAGTCGAAAAGTTGAGAAAACTCCCGGAGTTCGTATAACAGACAACCCTATCAGCATTACAACGAGTCTCGCACACAAACTGGACGGACTGTAGCCGGGTCTCCGGTATAGTGGTGTTTGTAAAGCGTTTGGGAGTGCAACGAGCTGTCTGATCAATAAGTCTGTCTGCTTCCATCTGGTTTAACTCTTTGAATGTCGTAATTAGAAACACAATAGAAAGACAATTACCTTATGTCGGACAGTGTAACTTAAGACATTCGAAAGATTAAAGCCAGAACATGCTTCTGTTTCTTTCTGCCAACATCAATTAAATAAACATGTTTATTTCAATTAAGTACAATTTTTTTTTTATTTCACTAGCTAAACCCGCGTGTTCTTCAATTGCTCTTTGCTTTCTAGAACCACGGTTTTCCTTTCACATTTTTCCCGTGAACCTAGAAAAATTCAATTCCGCCTAGCCCATTTCATCATCAAACCTGTCAAATAATAGTTGCTGTGCTGTTGTTATGGTCTACTCGAAAAAGCAACAATTAACATTTTAATTGTTTAAAGGGTTCCTTACCCAAAAGGTTTCTTTTTTTTATCTGTTATAAACTTAGTACTTGACTGCGATCCCGCCTGATGGTAAGCAGTGATGCAATCGTTGATGGTGAGGCGCACTAGTTTATTAAGAGCCTATTCACTCTAGCCTTGAAGACACCCAAATTATAATCAGGCGGGAAGACCGCAGCAGGTAACCTGTTCCAGTCCTTTGATGTACGCAGTATAAATGACGAGGCGAAACGCTTAGTCCGGACCGTAGGTGTTTCAACAACGTAAGGGTGGATACTTGCCGTGCGTCGGCTTGTCCGATGGTAGAATTGAGATGGCGGAATCAAGTCATGCAATGCCTGCGGCACACTCTCTAAAATGCAATCTGTAAAACACCGAAAGGCTGGCTACCCTACCCTACCCTACCCTACCCTTTTTTTGTATCGAGAGGACGCGGTGTCAGATATTTACTAACTAAAACCTGCATAGTGTTAAAAAAAAAAGTTATTTCATAGTGCTACTTCAGTTATACTTTGCGTAACAGAATTAAGTACGGTAATTGAAAGAAGAAAGAAAGAAACTAAGATTAACAACCATCAGACGCGCTCTTGTCTCCGTCGGCATTCCAGCCGTATTGGAACCCCATGGCCTGGCACGCGGCGATGGCAAGAGACCGAACGGCATGTCGTTATACCCTTGGAAGATGGGAAGGCCTTTAGTATGGGACGATAACTAATACGATAACTACTTGTGTCGATACTCTTGCGCCTTCACATCTTCCTAGCTCGTCGCGTCGTGCTGGTGCTGCCGCTGAGGCTGCGGAGAACCTCAAGCGGCAGGAATATATATATATCCTTGTTGGAAGTTATATTTTTGAACCGTTCGGGGTTGAAACTCTTGGATCGTGGGGTCCGAGTGTTCTCAAGTTGTTTAAAGATCTGTCGAAACGTCTAGTTGACACTTCGTGTGACCCAAGAGTGTCAGAGGATAAGCATTGCCATACAACATGGCAATGCTGCCAGTCTTTTGGGCACATAACCAGTCGACAGTGATGTGGAAGAGTTTTTGACGCCATATGGGTTTTTATTATTATTTGTTTTATTTTATAGTTAGTTAAGTATTTTTTAAAGGTAAATTATTCATATTCTTATAAACTAATAAAAAAAGTCATAGATTAACTAGAAAGAAAGACTTTCGAACCTTTTCGCTTCCCTGCTCAATATCTTTAAAATGTTAAAGATCACAAAATTACACTGAACTTTTCAAGAACTCTTAATTGCCGTCACTTTACAGTTAAGTAGCCAACTTAACACAAAGCGTGCCAAGCTACCAGTAATTAAGTTAGCCATGTAGTTGGCGCCACACCGAGCAATTTGATTAGACGCCTCGGAGCGCCGATTGACTTTGTAGCGAACGGGGCGGGGTCTTCGGTCCATTGCCGTGAGTCTGTACGTTCCCTTCACAAACTATTTCGCTTATACAACATCATTTTTAGTTTATAAATTAGAATCCTGAGCGTTGGCGAGAGAATAAAAGAGCACGAGGTGAAAAATCTTTGCACTCGAGTGCAACACGTAACTTTTCGTCTGTATGTATCTGTGTAACTATTTTATAATCTATATTTATGTTTAATACTGGTTTTGTTACACCAATGACAGCCCCATTTCTTGTCCAGGCAATTACTGTCCATTTCAGGTTGCTAGGAAGAGATCGCTGAATGCGATATGATGTTAATGATGATTAATTATGATTAATAATCAAACGATGTCAATTGTCTAGCTTATTCCGTTTATGGTAAACTAATCTGATGAAGCGAAAGGTTATAATTATTAACTTTGTTCGAACTACCCAACTCGTTTGACTTTTTAAACAGACTATATGAGTCCATATTTTGTCATTTCCAAAAATCTAATCTGTTAATTTTGAAAAAGATTTTACGACAAGCTTTGAGTCCGGAAATCTCGTTTGCTGGCATCAGAAAAACTGTTGAAAAAGGTGTCAAAAAACGTGTACGAAAAAGTGTGATCTTTTTGCATACACGCGCCATATTTCGTAGTTTTCAGAGCGAGGCGGCGAATGTATCCGATGACGTGAAAAAACGAAGAAGACGGCTTGTGAGCTCAAAATGTCCGGACGAAATGGATTGGAAAGGCCCGAAACACAATTGAACAGAGTAAAAGTCATTTGAAAATCGAAATTGTGTTAGTTGGTTAGATATTTGACTGGCCTGTTGGTCTAGTGGTTAGTGACCCTGACTGCTATGCCGGAGGTCGTGGGTTCAATTCCCACCCAGGATAAATGTTTGTGTGATGAGCATGATCATTTGTTCTGTGTCTGGGTGTAATTTATCTATAATATGTTTGTATTTAGAAATGTAATAAATATACACAAGCTCGGCTTAGCTTGGGACTAGACGGCGTTGTGTGATAGTTGTGTGGAATATTATTTATATTTAAAAATTCACCTCGGGCATTAGAGACGGGAACCTTAACCAATGAGCCAACGCCATATTCTATGAGATTGCAAATATGAAATTATAATGCGCAGTCACGTTTTATGGGGTTGCCATATTAAAACTGACATGCCAGCGTGACAGGAAATTATTCATGCTTAACTTATTATTAATATTTGCACCCAGTTTATGGATTAAGAGGACCCTTTCCGATACATTTATCGTCAACATGTTTTGAAAGTTTCTTGCTTAAGTTTTTTTAGTATACGTAAACTAACGCGTATGGTAAGTAGTGAAGATATTGGTGAATTGAGCGCGCACTCCGTGTAGCTAATTCCTGAAACGGGTAACATTTCATGCTATTGCTATTGATTAAACGGAATATTGTACTAACTTTGACAGATATAATTACATGAATCCCTTTCGAAAATAACGACAAACACCGTTATGTATTAATTGTGTTATAAATAAATCAAGCTACAGGTTATAAATAGCAGGTAAATATTTACAGGTTGCATTTTGGAGAATGACTCGATTCCGCCATCTCATTTCTACCATCGAACAACCTGACGTATGGCGAGTATCCACCCTTATGTTGTTGAAACCTCTACGGTCCAGACTAAGCGTTTCGCTTCATCATTTATACTGTGTACATCGAAGGACTGGAACAATTTTTGTGCTGTGGTCTTCCCGTCCGATTTTCAAGGCTAGAGTGAATAGGCTCTTAATAAACTAGTGCGCCTCACCATCAACGATTGCATCACTACTTACCATCAGGTGGAATGGCAGTCAAGCACTAGTTTATATCAGATAAAAAAAAGCAGCTATTTTAGCAAATCACAGTTCATAAGTATGGACATATCCCTCTAGCCACTAGCGCCATCTGGTGTGTTCTCATCGCGATAACTAAAGCTCAGTGAAGCGGCACAATTTGTGGCAAATCTATGGGCCTATGAGCCTTCATAGCGGATTATTGAGGATATCCGATTTTGATGTAATTTTGGAATGTAATAGCTATTGGGGCAATATTTTGAAATATATTTTGTATATGTGTGATACGTTTTGTAGGTTTATGTATGATTTAAAACTTATAAGCAGACTAGAAAGTTAAAAAGTAGATTATGACCAAAAAATTTCAGCCGAAAGATGTCCGCTGTTAGACATAAGCCTCAAACGGTCCTGTGCGTCTCGCGTGCAATGACAGCCCTCGCTTTTGGGCGGAGCGGGAGATAGTGTCAGACTCTTACTGTCTAAAAAATCCACCCCGTTCCTTCAAGCCTTCATACCAAGGCTCGAATTACCTTTCGGATAACACTGGCCTCAGTAGGCTTCGACCCAGCTGGGCCCCTGCTGTACGATATGTGGTCGTCACTCCAGAACCTTTCGACCCCATCAACCATCTATTTTTAATGTCTTTACTTAACCTGATGATGAGAAATCAGTTATTGATTTTAATAAAACAATTTGTGTATTGCTATGTTATCACGTAACGGAAATATTCATTCAAAACTATATAAAGCTGTAAACTGTGTTTTTATATCCTACTATTTTGTTGCTTTTCTTTGGATTTAGTCATTACGTGGCTGAGTTTGGATACAAAGTTACAAGTTGCTCTCTAGTGCAAAGATTTTTCACCTCTCTCTCTAACGCTCAGGATTCTATTTTTTTTTATCACTCACTGCGCTCGTGATTCAATTTTAAAATCCTTCGCTTGCTCGGTCATCAAAATTGAGCAAACGGTTAAAAAACAACTTTACAGTCTTGTATAACAAATAATTGTTACAGCTTTATAAAGTTTTATTTGTAGAATGTGAGTAGATTCCGTAAATAAAACATCGTACAAACGGTCTACAAATTGAAATTGCAACAGTAAATAAAAAACTTATCCCTCTACCCCTATATCAAACAGACAGGAAGTCAAGGAAATCCTTTACAAACGGATTCAGGTAAATTTCCATTTAAAACGACACGATAAAAAACCGCTCACTTCTCACGGAATAAAAGAGGTTACTGCAGCCATCTTGGGCTGTGACATTTAAGCCCTTTTTGCAACAATTCGACGCAGGTAAGCCGCACCTGATACTTCCAGCTCACTGGGCCGCATTGCCGTGTGAAGTACAGCCTGCTTACGTCGATTCTGATAACGTATTTCCTTTGAAAAGTGTCGTGGTGCCGTGCATTCAGATAAATATGAAATAATATTGTATAGAAGTCAAATTGTTTCTTTGTCTAAAACTACTTCTGTAAGGAGTCATATGAATGGAAAGGGAGTTAGTGCTAGTGTGACGGGTGACATGATAGAATGGAAGAAAAAAACATGTTGCGACCTCAAGTAATATGGGATGAGGGTAGGAAGAAGGCTACCTTCCCTGGCTCCAGGTGGTATGATTATTGCTTTTACTGTAAGTGAAAACCGCATCAAAATCCGTTGCTTGGTTTAAGAGAAGTTAGCAGAAAAACAGACTGACGAAAATGGCGACATTGTTTTATAGTATGCAAATAAGATATTAATTTGTAAGGCAATAAGTGAGGCATAGCATATTCGTCATTATACGCTTGGCGTACGCCTCTGACTCTCTGATCTCATCATGAAACTCTGTTGACGAAGCGGCAACAACGTGCCGTCCGTCAGGCGTGCATTAAGCGTATACTGACGAATACGCGTCTTTGAAGCTACGCTACGCTACGCTTTAAAATTGCAGAATGTTATTTGAAATACGAGTAGATCTTGGCGTAGGACAAGATATAGGATACCTATCCCGGTAGAGTTACACTCCTGTGGGTTTTTTTTTTTAATATTATAATTTTATTAACTTTAAATCAATTTAACTTATAACATACACGACTAAAAACTATAATTACAGTAAATTAAATAATTAATAATAATAAAACCTTACGCTAATTACAACTAACTAAAATCAAACTAAAATATGGCGTCAAAAAAAAGTGCCCAAAAGGCTGGCGACATTGCCACGCTGTATGGCAATGCTTATCCTCTGTCCGAGGTAAAAGCCTGCCCTTGGGTCACGCGAAGTGTGAGCACTCTGACCCCACGATCCAAGAGTTTCAACCTGTGGGGTTCGTTTCGACTTACATGCGGGTTATATGGATACGGTCCATTCCTTCTCCTAAAGAGGAGGCCTGAGTCCCAACAGTGGGAACATTAAAAAAAGGATGATTATGCAGTCACGTGAGCACCAACTACCTTTTCTATAAAATAGAATAACGTTCATAAAACTTAGCCTGAAAAACATCTTAAAGGATTTTGTAAGAAAGGGATCGAAAAACTTATATTAAAATTGTTATCGTTGGATTATCATGAGTTGTGTTTCTTTAGTATGGATTTACACCGGTATTTTTTTACGTGAGGCACAAAAGGTATAATTTTTTACATGATATCATCTTGTTTCTGGAGTTTTTATAAGTATTTGGTATAAGTTTATTGGTTAAATTACTTTTAAGCTTTTAATTCTTTATTGTACGCCATGATAGATAACAAAATATGTGGACATCAGAGTTCATGTACAAAGGCGAGCTTAACTCAAAGTTGAGTTTTCTACCAGCAAACCATTGAGTGATAGAGAGAATTCACAGTAAACAAAGCTATTTTTCTTTTAATTCATTAGACCCCAAGCGAACGCCGGCTTTCGCGCACTTATTGTCTTACTACTCGTATTGTCTCTAACTACCACGGTTCAATAGAAAAAAAACAAGAATTACATATTTACAAATTGACTTACTGACAGTTCAATAGAAAAAAAACAAGAATTACATAATTATTTTTATTGACAAAACGCACGTTTTAAGAAATCTATCAATACTATGTACTACTAAAGATAAAAATGCCTTTGATTTTAAGTCTAGATTAGATAAATCCCATAATTTTAGCCGAAAGAAGTCCACTGTTGGACATAGGCCTCCCCAAATGCAACCACAAAATCTTTTGCGTCTCGCATCCATCGGAATTCTGCGATCCTCACCAAGTCATCGGTCTACCTAAGGAAAGGCCTTCTAGGCAGCGTCTTCCAGTTCGCGGTTGCCCTTCCGGAACCTTTCAACCCCATCAACAATCGGTTACAAGCAATATACCCTTTTTTATGGTGGGAAAAATCATTCAATGACAACCGAAAAATATAGTGTCACACTCTTACTGACTAAAAGCCCACTCCGTTCTTTCTAGCCATCATACCGGGGCTCGAGTTTCCTTTCGGACAACCCTGGCCCCACTAGGCTTCGACCCGGCTGGGCCCTGCTGTTGCTGACAACTCCTTGGGGGAGCGATATACCCTGCTACTTAAGTTTGACCATTTTTCGGGCTATGTTTGTTACTGATAGGTTTAACCAAAGTTCATTAACTTTGGTTAAACCTATCTATATATAAAATAATTCAATAAAACATTACCTTTTCTAGCTAGATAAGTGAATAAGTATCAGCTTCAACCCCCATTCGTTTGTACGCCAATATAATTTGGTACGAAGTAAACCTAATGAACGTTAGACCTTTTACTTTTAATCTAATACGTAAGTAAGTACATTTGAGGCTTCGAAATAAAAATAACACTGAGATTTTTTTCTTATTCTTACAATACAGTAAAAGGTACAGAAAAGGTGAAAGCAAAATGTACAGTGTATTTTTCGTTACAAGTCCTCTTTGGTAAACAAATATGGCGGATTGAGATTTTGAAATGTTGCTGAGCTTCTGTTTACCCATGGCGGCGGTTGTATGGCTTAAGGTATGTTTTAATTGTTTAGTTAGTTATGGATCTTATGATTATTATAAGGATTTTTGTGCAAAAGTCAGTGGCGGCAAGGTAGAAACGGGTTTTAACCCAGGTAGGCGTTTTACTTTGTTTCATGAATTCACTATAGCATCTGGGGGCCTAGACAACGTTACATTTTTATTAACGATAACGAAATTCGATATCTCGAAATGTATGGAACTGACATAAGCTTTCGAAGTGTCACGTGATCGATCGCTAATTGCTAGACAACGTCACACTGCGTTACGAAACGACAGCGAACTTCGATCAACATAAACGATATTCTCATACAAATGCTTAGACAAGTGGCACTTTCGACATTCGAATTCGCTGAGATTTCGAAATTCTCTTTCGACAGCTAAGCGAACTCTTGGACCCTGTAGAAAAGCAAATCAACATGGCTGCTTTTAGACAGCTGGTGGTGTTATTTGTATCAAGTGTGCTTGTTTCTTGTCTTTTGTTGTTGTTTTCAAATAAAAATGCATACATTGCATTTACTACGAGCGGCACATAATAAAAGTGTTGTAGTTGAGGCATCAAAAAAGATACAATTACCGGCAAAAAATGGAAAGAGTGGAAAACATGACAGAGTTATTTATTATTCATGGAGAATTTTCGATTGAACAAAAGTCTTTTCCGGCAGCCTTATAACGATTTGTGTGATCACACTTCAACACAACATACAACAAAAGTTTTCAAAGTACAGTAGATTTGATGTTACCTACTAAAAATGGAAATTTTGAAAATTAAGCAGATGTCAGAAAGTTAAGGAATAATAATGATTAACATACATGGCTGTTTAATTGCTACCTTTTCCATGCTTATGGCGTTTTATTAACCAATCGAGTTTAATATTGTTACCAACTCACACTACTGAGTCAGGACGCTCAAATTCCGATCGTTCTTGAGGTCCGCTAGACGTAAGAATCACGTCATTGTTTACATTGAGCATATTCAAGTGATATGAATTGTATCAAGTTCATGGTCACGTTGTGTTTTTTCGAATCAACACTTCGTTCCGACTTCGACTTAGCGATATGTTGGTCGATGTGACGTTGTCTACCATTTTTTATTCGACATCGCTAAGGCGAAATCGAACTTCGAAGCGACTTCGACACGGAGCGAATGCCTCTTGTCTAGGCCCCCTGATAGCGGCTTCATTAGTAGTAGTAGCTTTAAAGTAGAAAATTATCCCAAGGAAACATACTGTCGAGATAAAAGTCGCATGTGCTATTCCAGGATATCGTCTACCCGAGAGCCTAATTTCATCCAAATCAGTTTAGCCATTTGATCGTGGAAGAGTGATATACACATATATACAAACAAACTTTCGCTTCTATAATAATAGTGACTGTGATCACCACTCCTCCAAAATCGGCGCAACAAAACATTCTGCAGAAACAGTATTGTTTTTTATTATTTATTTATATGAGCTTTCTAGTCAACTCGTAATCTAAACAATTGTATATCACAAGACGTGAGCCATAAATTCGAACAACCTTTTAAACCTTTCATCACTGCCATTTCGTTTGGGATAGAATTTTATAGAACATGCCTACATCAGTTTTGTTCAAATCCAGGGATCCCATTTTCTTAAAACTAATAATTCAAAGACACGTGACATTAACTAAACAACACATCGCTCTCATGAATTACAACTTGTCTTCAAAAGAGGATTGTCCCAGCAGTGGGAGCAACATCAGAAGATTATGCTATACAAAGATCAAAAGGTGAATTACTGAATACTTATGATATTTGTATTAGACCTTGTGTGTTTACAAAAAATATCAAGGATAGAAAAACATACTGTACCGAAAAAGAGGGCAAAGCCAATGTGATATCATTCCTACAGTTACCTTCAATGGAAAAAGAATTCGTCTTTTGGATATGTTTGTAAGATTGATTGCTCCGTTTTGTTTGATATCCAAATATATGCTGCTTTTTGTGAATGAATGTTATTCAAAGACGGTTTGGATTTTTATGCGAAAATCTCCTTTAAATGTTATAGACATCTGTTTTTCTGTCGATTTCTATCAACTCGAAATTTAGTTAATATATTTTCGTAGTTATTACTTTTGCTACTACAATTACCGGAACGGATCTTGAACGCTGGCTTCAAGTTGCGCAAAAGTCAAATATTCGGTCTCTTTAGTGGTGCGAAGCGAGACGCGGGGGCGGGGAATGTCAGTGATTGATTCGCCACGCCATCGTGTCATAGACGTCACTCGTGATACGTTCCCTGCGCTGCTGCATGTATCTAACAACGACGACGATTAGCGCGCCTATGTATGGAATGCGCAAAGTGATCCTCACTCTGTCGCCGAGCGCTCAAGATCCGTGCCGGTATTTGTACAAACTAATTTTTAAAGAATGGAAAAGAAAAGCCAAGTCCTGACTCACTCAAGGACTTATAAACGTCCAGCCCAAACCCCTGCTCAAGCGTGGCACACTTCAACTTACAATCCGCCGTGTCCTCCGAGCTCTCCGCACAATGACTATTCTTCCACACTAATCAGGTACAGAAACTACCTGAATTTACCATGTCCGGTGAAGACCGGATCAGTCGGAAGATGAGGACGCCATGGCGTCTCTCCAGCTGATTCTCAATGAGGAGACTTACCGGCCCAAGCCCAAAATCTTGGTTCAAGAACGCTCCAACTCATATTTCATAGTTGTAAATAACGTTAGATTACAACCTATCTTGAGAGATTGTAAACTATCGAAAAATGGTGAACCTTAACAGACAGCATACGATTTAACGCATTATTTTATAAAGAATAAGAATGCATTTTGCAAAATTTTGCCCCTAAGAGGTTAACACAGGGGTCTAAACTTAGTATGGAGAAATCTGCTTACACGTGTGCAAAGTCTATGACAGGACCTAGTATGTAAGTATAAATATAGGTCGTTCACGCTAATCGATATGTTTTGAATGTCCATTAAAATTATTCGAGGGTAATTTGGGTACTTGCAAAACTATGCGACCGCTTAACAGCTTAAAGGACCAACTGAGTTAACCCTAAACACGAAACTTTCGAAGTGTGCTTAAACCTCAAACGCGCCACAATTTCAGATAAGCTTATAACACAATAAACATAGAAGAAAAACAAAAAAAAAACATGTTTATCACCATTATTAATTAAGTCTTTTTTTTATTATTGATAGGCTCGCATTTGACCACTATCTCACCTGATGATAGTGATGATGTGGCCAACGATGGAGCAAGCTTGCCTAGAAGTAACCTATTCACCCTTGACTTAAAGACCCCTAGGTCACTTTGTGGACTTGTTAAACACTGTATTTAGGGTGTTTTTAATATCGCGCGGGTTTCATCACGCATGGAAAACCATTCCGCATTCGGGGCTGCGAGCCGATATCACGCCGCACTTCGCGCGTGCGTATTTCGCGCATTGCAATAAATACTTGTATGAAACGTGTGCGGAACAATTCCGCATGCGTGACGAGATCCGCATGAACACACTAAATGTCTTAGGCATTGTCTAGCCTCGACACAAGCAGTACTGAAAGTTATATATCAATTATTTTTGTATTTTATTTATATATTTTTTGTCTACCAGTTGACCTTACAGTGGTGCATAAACATAGAATGGTAGGTGCGATTTAATGGCAAACAAACAAATAGAATACTAATATATAAACATGAGTAACTTATATAAATACTATGAGATTATTATTTATATACTCGTAAGTTACGCATGTTGACAGGCCTGTTGGTCTAGTGGTTAGTGACCCTGACGTCGTGGGTTCGATTCCCACCCAGGACAAATGTTTGTGTGATTAGCACGATCATTTTTGTTCTGAGTCTGGGGTGTAATTTATCTATAGTATGTATGTACCTATTTAGAAATATAAAGTATGTTTATCAGTTGTCTGGTACCCATAGCACAAGCTCTGCTAAGCTTGGGACTAGACGGCGCTGTGTGATAGTTGTGGAATATTATTATTATTTCGTTTATTCATTAAACATACATATGACTTATATTATTATGAGAAATGAATCCCACAAATCAACGCTGTGATAATTCTACCATTCTTGCGAATGTGTTCACGTGACCTTAAAAGAGAACCGACTGGACGCTATTCTCATGTTCAATGGGAGTGCATTCCAAAGAGAGATCGCCTGTACAAAGAAGGAGAACTGGATAAATCGATAGTGAGGGATATCGTAGTATGATATTATTCGTAGATTGGAGTTTTATTTTTATTATCATTAGAAAATTTTTTTCATTATCATCATTTGACTGAGACCACTGTGTGGAACTCTGAATTAATTATGACGACCCTAGAAAACAAAGGATAATTGAAGAAATAAGTAAGTCTAACATTTACTCCACAAAGTACAAAAAAAAAATTAAGAATATTCACTATATATATTCACCTAAAGAAAAATTTGGACGAAGGCTGGCCCAAAGTGACACCAAATCGACGGTACCTACAATCGTAATGTGCGTCCAAAACGACGTAATAAATAATTTGCTAATCGAATCGAATAATCGACGCATCGAAAATGAACGAGTCAAATCGATTTCCATCAGATGCTATCGAATCCCCAATATTGAATAAACGGGCCTGATTAGAATCGACCACAGACCCTGTTTTAATGACACGAAGGTGACTTGTGGGTGCACCCCATAGAGCTAGGAATGGCTATGGCAGTCCCTGTCATTGTAATCACTGTTTGATCAATGTTTTTATTCTATTCTTTTTCTTTTTCTTCATCTTTTCTTTTTCTTTTTCTTCTTGATTCATCTTCTTCCTTCTTTTTTCTTTTCTCTCAATTTTTTTTTTTTTTTGAGTTAAAGAAGCAACTCCTTAGTTGTACACAAAAGCATTGCTAAAATGTTTTGTATGAATGGGATGTCTATGCATGTGTCGGTGGCTGGGCAGAATTACATTGAGCAATTCCGATGTACACCCCCAGAAATGTTACCGATAATAAAAACGACAGGCTGTCTCGTTTATTTGATTAGATGGAAGAATTATTTTAGAATAAACATTTACCTATTTTCATAAAGTCTTGATAAATCTTGATTTTATCACTGGCGTGTTTGTGTGTGCGTGCATATACAAATACTGCTGCCTTATCAATGTAATCGATGTCCATCTATCAATAGTAACGTAATTTTTTTATTGGGATGTATAAGATAGTGTATTATTCCAGCGACATATTATACTCGTACAACATTATTTTAAGTAAATGTGAAACCTGTGAAATGTGAAACATGTACCTATCTAGTATTTTTATGTAAATAATCTATGTACAACATTTTTTTTTTTAATTTGATTAAAGTGCTTTGTCGTTTAGCGACCACATCGCCCAGTACAGAAAACACAAAAACTAAGGGTGAGTTGCACCATTTAACTATAACGATAACAAAGCCGTTAACAGTTGTCAAATCGTCGAATTGACCAATAAGCGGCCATTTCACGGCCGGTTAAGGTTTGATTATCGTTATAGTTAAATGGTGCAACTCACCCTTACAATCTACCTTAAAGCTAACTCAAACAATTGTTTAGCTTTATTGGACATTGGAGAAGAGAGGATTGTAATGCCAATATTATACGTTTTACAGAGTCCAAAAATATTGATTCTTGTATTTTCATTCCGAACACACTCCATCAAGATGTAACATTTCATGAAAAACACAAAGTTATAAGCTCGTCATGTTACAAGGTTTTATGCACAAATACATGGTCACCGGGCCATCCGAAGGACTGAGGGGTTGTTTTACTCTCGCACCCAGCTGTGCACTGGCATTAATGGCTGCCGTGACCTGTGTTGTACTTAGTGTCGGTGATGTCAAACTTGTGAACTTATCAAAATATTTTTGGGATAAAATATAACAAGAATGCAAAAATTTTTGGATCCATTCAGTTACTGATTCTGAACAAAACTATTCAGGATTCACATAAAATATAATGTTATATATACCACTAATTTTTAATTAGTACAAATATTTAAATGGCTTATTAGAAAAGCACTTGTTATTATGTAAGTAAAGTCTCAATAAATGGCATTCATAAACAGCAAAGTTATTAGCGTTTGTGTTTATCCCAAAATGTCTCTCAATTTATGGAAATATTGTGCAGGCTATTGATTATGAATGACTAAAGGACGATTAAAATAGAAAAACACTTCCCGCAGTATTTCCTACTAGCAATTGAATCTATGATGAATTTACCTTTTCGTGGTCAATTTTAGGATTTCGGTTTTTTCTACTTTTGAATACAAAAATATGATCAGTAACGGGTACAGATACAGCCTCATTTTTTTTTTGTACTAATTAAAAAGTCGGGGTGTATAATACCGTCTCTTTCATCAGCCACAGAGGTATTTCCGTACTCTATGGCAAGCGACCAGAACCCTATTTAAACTACACGAAGGTAACCCCAGAGGACTTTACGTGACTAGTGGGTTCACCCGTATCTCTAACCCTAATTGGAAAAACTTAAGTTCGCCATATTGATGCGGCACGTAACCTAATTAAGGATCTTGCCAACTAAGTTTTGATTTAGGGGTTTATGAAAAAAAGTAAGTTTTTTTTTAGTTACTTAAAAGACTTTCGAAGTCTTTACGTGGGTTTATTTCCCTAATCATGATCGTGGTTAGTGTTATAAAAGGGTCAACTAAGATAAAATTGGATGAATGAACATCAATTTATTATGGTTAAAATTAAAAATTCACCAATTAATTCCTAGTAGATATTGAAAGAGTTCTGAGTATACATGTAGAAGGATGGAGAGGGAGAGGAAGGCCGAAGTCTAAATACATACATATTATAGATAAGTTACACCCAGACACAAAACAAATGATCGTGCTCATCACACAAACATTTGTCCTGGATGGGAATCAATCCCACGACCTCCGGCATAGCAGTCAGGGTCACTAACCACTAGACCAACAGGCCTGTCACCTCTTTATCTACTATATTATGCATGTGTCTACACTAATATAATAAAGAAGTAATGTTTGTTTTTTTGTTTGTAGGAGATAATCTCTGGAAGTACTGGTCCGATTGATAAAGTTTTTTCACCGATAGAAGGCTGCTTTATTCCTGAGTGACATATGCTGATGCCTTATGTGTGCGGGTGAAGCCGCTGGCAAAAACTAGTTATACATATAAACCTTTTTTTTTAATCACTCTTTTTCATCGCATCAAAATCCTTTACTTATAGTTTTTAAGTTCTAAGTATACATAGGGATAGACAGAGAGCAGCGACTTTGTTTTACGTTATATATTGATAGTGTATCTTACAATACAAATATTTGCGACCCAGTAGTGCCATTCCCAACGCCTTCATTTAGGCGTTGCCCTTCTTCATCTCATCCGGGATTACTGGTCCGGATTTCCGGCATACGTGTTGGGGAATTGGACCGCGGTTCTGAGGTGAACCGTAAATGTCAACGACATTCCCCAATCCTGAATCGGATAAGTAATTTAATGGAATTCGAGGAGATTCCTCTTAAAGCCACCGAGTTGTGGAGTGTCTAGGTGTTTTTGTAATATTGATTTGACTAACGAGCACCCTCGAGTGTCTCGGGTTTGTTTGCACGAAGGAATATTGCCTTTTCTTGAGTTGAAATTTTACGTTGATTATTTTAATTTTATTCATTTTTTTTCTATTACTGATAGGCTTATTTTTTATCACTATCTCACTTGATATATAGCGACGATGTCGTCGACTAAATTTCCTGATATCTATAACCTAAGTGTCTTTAAGTAAAAAGTGAATAAGTTAGTTTTAAGCAAGCGTGCTTCGTCGGCCACATAATGGCTTTCCATTTGATGAGATAGCGGTCAAGCATAGCAAAATCAGCCTTTTACCGCCGCTAGGACTCAGGCCTCCTCTCTAAGAGAGGGAATGGGCTGTAATCCATTGCGCGGGCCCATTGCCGGTTGGTGAATTTCACATGTCTTCGAATTTTTTGGTTCTAGGATATGCCGGTTTCCTCACGAAGTTTTCACCATTTTAAGAGCAGTGGTGATGAAATAAATTACACATTGACATTTTCAGAATATTTTTGGATGACTTTTTATTATTCATATTGACATTATATAAAATAGTTAACATTGAGTAACATCTTATTTTTAATAATGTACGCATAAAAATAACGTGGTCCCTAAAGTTACACATATTAATTGTATTTTTTTTATATTTGGTTGGTTTAATTTTAAATGTTATTCAGTATTGCATGATTTGTAACTTTGTACATACCTACTCATTGAACATTTCTACACCAGTAAAGGTAGTATATGTGATTATGTTTAATATTAAGATCTTCATGCACCATGTACTCAGAAATAAACGATTCTATTCTATGCTATTCACAAAGTAATGCGCCTAGGTGGGTTTCCACCCGCGACCTACAAACTTGTAAGTTGGGGCCGTTACCACTCGGCCACCACTGCTCTACAAAGCTCTACAAGTGGTCAAGTGCGAGCCTATCAACAATAAAAGAATCAGAAACTGTAGACATCAGAAAATTATTTTTTGAAAATAACATCATTAATAAAATATTAAACAAGAATTTTAGCTCCCGGGGAAAAAATAAATAGTAAAGTTCTGCTATTTAATTTTTCCCCGGGTAAGTGATATTTAAATCAAGTTCTACAGCCAACCATACATCATAAAGCCATGTTTCCCCGTGCGCATGAAGTCAGAATACATAACATCCCAGTTACGGTGAGTTGCACCTGGCGTGTGACGTCACAAGGCAGCATTCACGCCAGCACGTGTGCAGAATATAATATTAACTGAAAGTTGGACTTGCTAGTGACAAAAATTTACATAATATTTACCTTTGCTGAACTCTGGTTATAAAATATACAGGCTTGGAGGAGGGTGTTTTTTTTTTTTATTTTGCATTCATTTCTTTTTTTTTGTATGAGCCAAACCTTCTTTATTAAATTTATGAGAAATTCATCATTTCAGCCGAAGGACGTCCACTGTTGGACATAGGCCTCCCCCAAGCGTCGCCACAATGAACATTATCTAATTTTAAAGCATATATATATTTTTTCTAGTGACTATTGTTAAGTTTTCATGCTATACATAAAATCTCTTAAAAGGTAATACAACTTTTTGATTGGTTTTGAATACCCTTTTTTATATGGGATTTCATTCAATAACTTCGCCCGCTCTAAGTTGGAGTGAGAGAGCTTGTTAGATTTTTTTTACTGACTAAAACTCAGCTGCGTCTTTTTAGTTACTTTTTCGTTCTAAGACTACGGTATCTCTTTAAAAAAAACGTGGCATATCTTATACTCTGTGTAATATATTTCAATAAAAAACCCAAAATAACCTACTAGATATGTATCCAGTAGTACAAAACGCAATAAACCAAAGCTCGAACGAATCCTTTTATTTGACTTTAAAAAATCATATCCTAAAGAGAAGGTTCCATCTTTCAGCGGGTAGCCGTGAATAAATTCAATTAGCCAATGAAAAAGTATTCCAATGTTTCAATTAACCAATGAAAAAGAGATTCATTTGTAGCTGGCCAATGAGAAAGCGCAACGAATTGTTCTCTTGAACCCAGACGGAGCGCTGTCTGCACTTTAAACTTCGAACGTTCTTTGAATAAATGAAACCTTAGACATGGAGAAATGAACTGAGCGTTCGTTGTCCGTCTGTGAAGCGAATCTAACCAGTTTTTTTTTTTTTTAATAGTAGCGTAGTAGATTTGTGTATTGCAAGATTGGATCAGATTGAACTTATAATATTTCAACAGTCTTAAAGAAACAGTATTCGTTGGACACACACATTCACAGTGACGACTCTATGACATACTTACATCGAAGACAACATAGATAAGTATGAAATTCGTTTATATGTATGTAAGTAGTGTGTCCATATCTCCAACAGTTACAAGAAAATTATTTAAAGTGCTTACTTAGTGTCATATTCGTTATTACAATTTATAGAAAAGAGACGGGTACTGACGTACTAGTAGCTTTGCTTCTTTGCGAGGGTATTGCTCAGTCTATTCTCCAGGTAGTTTCATTTTTAGGAATGAAACTAGTACGGATTGAATGTGAATTGAACGAGATTTATGAAAGAGGTATGATTATTTGCTAGAATTTCCATGTGTTCTGTGTTTGAAAATTACATATTTGAAGAACTTTTACGATGTTGAAGTTGCTTTTCTTTAGATTTAAATTGAATTTTACATTTCGATTATGTTGCGGCGATCTCAGATATCAGATTTTTTCTTAAACATAATTACGATTGACATTAGCAATATCTCAATTTGTAACTATTTCATATTTAAAAAAGATTTTGAATATGAAATAGTTACAAATTGTGATATTGCTTGACATTATCATAAAATAACACAACCACTTCATGTTACGTTCATAAAAATACCACAACTCCTCTTTATACGCACTATAATAAATTACTACAACCATCTGAAACCACTCCGCCCCGTGGTGTCAAAGATATCGTTACATATCACGTGTGCTTCGTGTTACCTCGGGTGTCATGGTGTGTCGGCGTGTGTCGTCGGATATTATATCGTTGACGTGTAAGCCTTGTGATTGGACCACTACAGTGACACTTGAGATGTCATTTTGAATGTGAGAAGAATGGTCATGTGACTCGGTTATTTTAAATTTTCTGGAGTTATGAAAAAAAAAGCACACAGGTATTCAAAGCACACGAGACGCTATTAAGAATCTAAGGTTCTATGTGAAAATAAGTTATGTTAGATCGTTCTGGAATCTTGGATTATAGTACACTAGCTTCTGCCAGTGGCTTCGCCCACACACATAAAATATAACCCATGTCATTCAGGAATGAAGCAGCTTTCTATCGATGAAAAAATTTTAGCAATCGGACCAGTACTTTCAGAGATTACCTCCTACAAACAAAAAACAAAAAAAAATAAACTTTACCTCTTTATTATATTGGTGTAGATAATGGGCGCGTGATAGATTACGGCCCGTTTTTTTTTTTTAGCAAGGAGGTTTGAGTCCCAACAGTGGGATCATTATGATATTCTGTTATATGCAAAATAAACCTGTTAATAGCGTTTAAATTAACGAATTGATCACCTTATCTACTTGATCGAGAAAGGCTGGATTAATTGTGTTATTGTCACAGCTAATTATTATGATAATGACAATAATGTTTCGTTTAAGACTTCACGTGCAAACTGAACGGTGTCACAAATAACGACTACATCTCATTTTCATGTACAGTCAGGGAAAAAAGCTGATTGAAGAAGCTTAATAAGAATCTTATCACACTATTTTAATATTATAATATAAAGGGGAAAGTTGTTGTGTATGTTTATTCGTTCTTTTCGCTGAAACGGCTGAAAGGATTTCTATCAGTTTTTCGAAAATTTTAGTATCTAAATCGATAAACTCTAAAGTGTGCGGTATTTATGTTAGAGTTCATCGATTCAGTATAAGCATTTTTTTTAAAGAAAGATTTTATGATTAGAAAGTTTTGTTTTAAATAACTTATGTAGACTTTTAATGACTAAACCCCACTACTATGTAATATTCTTTATTTTCAATTAGCTACCTTGAGGATACTCCAGTATTTGTAGAACCAAATCTAAATCCAATACGTTAGGTGTTAAATAATTGATATTTCACAGATCTACATAATATTTTAACGGAATTTTACCGCCCGATCCAATTTTATTAGCCAATAAAGTAAACCAGATAAGCTTGTACTATAAATCTGTACGTACGACTTAATGTTTCTAGGTTATAGTATCGTGTGTCGTGCGACGTTTACAACTGACACGACGTTGAGTACGAGACGAGTTTATTGTCAATTAAACACTTACCTAAATATACTACTAAAACATCAGGGGAATATATGTTTTTAACACACTTAGGTACTGGAAAACTTGCCCTTATAATTACAATTTACTGTTTTCCGCACTATTGCAGAAAAGTGCGCGAGTTCACTCGTCACGATTATAATTATTGTATCCAGCAGAGCAGTAAGCGAACCCCACGATTAACTGTTTTGAAAAACGTTGTTTAATACACGAGGAAATAGGCCCCAGGGTTTTACTGACAAATTTGCTTTTCAGAAAATCCCTGGGGCCCAAGCATAGTTTTAGAACGCAAATGGCAAAGTGTGGTTTTATTCAGTAAAAGTCTGACACGCCCTCGCGCTTCACCAGACTGGGAGAAGTTATTAGATGATTTCTCACCTTAAAAAAACTTTGAATTCCAACTTCTACATTAAATTAAATTTCAAAGACTTCAAATTCAATTTCCAAAACTTCACATTCAAACTATCCAAATATTCGAGCACTTCTGTCGCTGTGTGTACCACGTTCGTATAATTCGTCGTTTACGTGCAAATTGTTTGATTGGACTCTCTCAGTGACAATCGCGATCAAAATTAAACGAAAATGAGAGGGCACGTTGCGATGTATCTGCATACGAGATGCTGTCTTTTTTATGTGAGGAGTCTTCAAATAAATTCCCCGCTCTGGCTGGAGCGTAAGGGAGTTGCAGACTTTTACTGACTAAAGCCCACTCGTGTTTTTCTTTTAAAAGTAGCCTTCTTTATTTAGTGGTAATGTAGATAATACTCGTAATTAAAGAAATCTCTATACTTTCTTTCAACAAAATAATATTATAAAAGTGAGTTTGTGTATACTTATGCACTTACGGTAGTTACTCTTAAACGTTGAGCTTTTAAGAGTTTTATTCAGTAAAGTTTCGATAAGAGTTCCGAGAGAATAGATTGGGATGTTTGACAGTCGGATAACTATTCCCGCACATTCTGAAATTAACATGTAGAATCGGCCAACCTACTGAGTTAGACTCATTATAAAACATAATACCCATTTAGACATATAAGAAATACCCTAGAAAGTAGCTTGAAACGAAACTGAAAGAAACAATAACATAATATTACGTGTCCAGTCTAGTAGTAGCTATTTTGGCTATTTTAGAATTAGCTACACTACACTGGACAAGCCGCTAGGCAGGCAAAATGCAAATGTCAAAACGGGCTTTTTTATTTTTTTGACAACTTTAAAATACGTCATTATTTTATTGATTTATGCTAATGATAAAATAGGTCACTATTTTTTAAATAATTCTTGATAATTCTTTGATTTCTTTATTGATTTAGGGTGAGTTGCAAATATTAATTAAATCGTGCATTTAACAGCCGCTTATTGGTCAATTCGACGATTTGACAGCTGTTAACGGCTTTGTTATCGTAATAGTTAAATGGTGCAATTCACCCTTAGAATATTTGTGAACAACACGATATTCAACCATAGTGTAGGTAGTGCATTGATTCCTATATTATTTGCCTTTAATTAGGATAACTAATTTCTTAATAAACCCTACCTAAATGCATTGAAGTAAAACAGTGCTTGAATGTTTATGAGCTCAACTTTATTTTCTAATTGAGATGTATAAATAAAAGCGTGTATTATTCCAGTTGCATTTTGTATAATTCATTTATATTTTCACTTTTAATTAAGTGAATGCTGAGAGCGAATGGAAGCTGAAACTACACAATTAATGAATACCGTATCATTAACGGCTATCATAATAATTAAAATGAAAACAATGGCCATGTCACTGTTTGATGTGAAAATTTAAATAAATAATGCAATGCAATTAATGAAGACTAATTGTGATGGTTAAAATTTATATTCATTTTAGGTTCGCAAAATGCAATGTTGTTTTATTCAGAACTAGCGACTCACCCAGCTTCGTACGGCTGTTACAGATTTTTTTATTATTATTACAATTCCTGATTTTTCTCTACTCTTCTTCCTGCCCTTGTCCCATCATATTTGGGTCGGCACAACACGTTTTTTTCTTCCATTCTACCCTGTCACTCGTCATGCTATCACTAACTTCCTTTTCTTTCATATCGCTCTTCACGCAATCCATCCATCTTTTCTTTGGCCTCCCTCTCCCTCTCCACCCATCCACATGTATACTCATAACTCTTTTGGTAACATGCATTTCATCCCTCCTCTTTACATGACCATACCAAGACAAACGATTCCTCTTCAGCTTATCAGTCACTGGCGCCACTATCAAACTTCCTCTAATATACTCATTTCTCACTTTATCCAATACACCACACATCTATCTCAACATCCTCATCTCCGCTTTAAGGAATCTTTTTTCATCCGTCTTTTTAATTTTTCTCTACTATAATACATATATGCGTGTATTAATAGTAGATTATGTGACTAGGGGATAAAGCAATGTCTTTAAGTCGTGGGTGGCATATTGAATTCCGAATGAAACGCAGGTTGCTGATTTCAATCCTGAACGTTAGTGAGGGATTTATATACTTAACTCCCAAGCATTGCGAGGGAGTTAATAAAGAAACCCGAGTGAAGTGAGGAATACAAGCTGCCCAAGACAAAGACAGCTTTATCTTAGTGTTGCATACTCTACATTTTACACCATCTGTGAGATAATTAAAAGACAATTTGGTCGACCAAATCATAAATAAGAGAAATATAAGTATTATATTTACAAGTTTATCAAACTAACAAAATTCACTACTCCAAGATTCTATAGTTTCAATTTTCTGTAACGCTTCCGTTAGTAAGCACGTTTTATTCTATTTTCTTTTTTTGTTAGTGGCCAGTTTGAATTTCGAGTCAACTTGTTCGATGGACGTACATTTTAATTCACAATGCTGACGATTTTGGTGTACCAAATTCAAATCTCATTATTTCCTAGAGATCGGCCATACTGCATTCCCTGCTCCCTAGGGATAGAATGACTTGCTTTTAGTGAAGTTTGTATGACGTATAAAACGACATTATCGAGCAGGTGGTGTAAAAAGTAGTTTTTTTCTCCAAAGTGCCCTTATATCTGCACTTCGGAGGACCTAAAAAACGCCATTAACGTTATCTCTCTAGCTAAAATAAATAAAGTCAACTCAATTCATTTAGAACAACAAGTCCCTCTAAACATTTCCTCGAGTTTCCGAACAATTTTCTCAGCGAATCGACCATAGATATAAATTGCATCGGTCGCTAAGCTCTTTGCACAAGATTGGCTGTCCGTGGACATCCTTACTGAAAGTGCAGTTACCTGTACTTCCTTCAGTTTCTAGTCCAATAACTTTGTTCCTACTTCAATGACATTACCGGTATTGAAGATAAATAAGAGGATGTTGGGTGTTTGAAAGAGAATTGAAGTGGTTACTAGTAAAAAGAAGAACATTTACTATTTTACCTTTTTTTAAACATCTATGAATGAAAATATGGCCAATTGGGGTATCATGTGAAAGAGTTTATAAAATCAAAGACACTCCCACCTGACCACTGCTAAGTTCGTTTTTGGTTTGGTTTGGCGCCACGCCGCAGGATTTAAGCAATTTTTTTTTTATTGATAAGGCAGAAAATATCGCGCTGGTAGGTACACTACAAAACTATTTTACCTGTTTAAAAGTAATGATCGTGCTTTACATCAAAGATTAAAAAGCTTCATTGGAGTGTATTTTTTAAATATTTGTCTATGTTTGCTATTGTAGTGCAGCTTCTCTCTGAAAACCATCTCCCATTTTCCATCTTGCATAACGTGTCCTTTTGCCTCTTCACCTAGGGATCTAATGACAGCTTCAGAAGACAGCAGTAAAAAGAAAACAAATTTTTACCAATGTTAAGAGAGTTTTTGTCCTTAAGCAAACAAATAACAAATCTTTATATAAAAAAAGCGCTTGCTAGTATTTATACTAAATAAAAAAGCAAAGTGCAACTACGGCAAATAATTTGCCACACTTGATTAAAGATACACTAACCTTGACACCGGGGAAAAATGTAACACAATCTTCTTCCAAAACCCATGTATACTCGTATAAATCTGCTGGTGTCCATCACCCCGTCAACACGCAACATGTCGGTTGTAACGTTATCCCCCATTTCCCCTCGTCAGCCATTTTTCACAACGTGATAGCCACATGTTGGTATATTGTCATCATTCATCTCCATGCGGTTAGGACACGAGACTGTGATATTTTGTGACTTATTAGTGTAGGTTTCTGTCTCTGAAATATATGTGAAAGTTTTACATAGCGTCATTAACTAGCTTACAGCGGTTTTGCTCGCGCGCCTCTACTAGCGAATCGCGTCAGTTTCGCAAGGGTGTTATATATCTTTGAAATTCTTGGCTTTTCTCCACTTATTTATTTATTTAAGGATCACCAATGAGTGTTAAAATAATAAACTCAAAGAAATAAATATTGGTACACCAAATATTGGTAACATTATTCTATATAGTGTACACTTAATTACAGGCAATCACAGTTTATGCGTAACCAAGCGTACACGGCTCTAAATATTCTTCTTCTTCTTCCTGCCCTTGTCCCATCTTATTTGGGGTCGGTACAATACGTATTTTTCTTCCATTCTACCCATTAAATATTGTTTTTTTTCTTGTTGACAAGTTTGCAATTGACCGCCATGTTACCTGATGGAAAGCAACGACGCAGTCAGCGATGGAGCGCTGTTACCTAGAAGTAACCAATTCACTCTTAACTGAAAGATTCTGGGGTTGTAGCCAACAGAAAACACTGATTCCGGCAAGGAATTCCACTCCTTAGCTGTACGCTCAAACAATGTGTTCTCAAAAGGTTTTGTGCGTGTAGGTGGAATGTTCACCATGTACCGGTGGCGCATCGCCGTACGCTTGGTGGTCCGATGCTGGAACGGGCCAGGTGGAATTAGGTCATGTAAGTGATCAGACGCGCACTCACCAAAATGCAACTGATAGAAAACCGACACGCTAGCAATCGGCGTCGATGCTCAAGACTTTAAAGCCCCAACCAAAATAAAAGCAAAAAAAAATTCACGCAATAAACGCAATTGGAATGCAATAGTAATCGCTCAACCACTGTGCTAGCCGTGCTGTCGCACATACAGCAGAATTGATCTAGTTTTCACCAAAAGCCTAGTTCAACCTCATATACCGAGGCGCTGCAGTATTAGCGCGTAAAGGTGAACGCACATTTATCGATAAGCGTGAATATATTGCTTGTAGGCAAGCGTGTTCCATCGTCAGCCACATCATTGCTTACCATCAGGTGAGATAGTGGTCAAACATGAGCCTATCCATAATAATAAAAAAAACGTTGAACGGATCGAGAGAGAGAGAGAGCTAGAGTTCTTTGTATGAAATCCTATGAAACCCCGCACACCTAACCGAGATTCAATGAATCTGAAAGGATTCCAGAAATCTCAGACAAATTCAGATGGCCTCGCTGGAGAAGCAATTGCATTATTCTGAACTTAGACGAAATCATATGACTCTCAAGAGTAGGAGAAGAACAAAAACTCACCTTGGAAATAAATCAGGAGTTGACGGGATCTACCAGCGTCTGAGTCTGGCGTCGATCACGCGCTGAGGTTGGCCGGCCAGATGTTATCACCAACTCACAGATTGTCACCACTATTCATCAGGTCAGGCAGGATTGATCGTAAGCTAATCAGTTAATAAATTTCTAGTGGGGCATTTGTTTTTCGTGAGAAAAGATTTATTTTTCACGCACACGAGGATTTTTTTTTGGTGGGTAAAAATCATGCAGATAACTTCCCCCGCCCTCGGGCAAAGCGGGAGATAGTTTCAGACTCTTACTGACTAAAAACCTACCCCGTTCCTTCTTTCCTTTCATACCGGGGCCGAGCCTCCTTTTCGGAACTAGACCCTTGGCCCCAGAAGGCTTCGACGCAGCTGGGCTCCTACGTTTGCTGACAACTCCTTGAGGCGCGCGGGAACAGTGCGCGCCGTCAACGACTTGGGCTCGGTCCAGACAGTTGGGTCGGAAAATAAATCAGGACTAGGTTCATGTCCGCACAGTGCGTTCACCTTAATACAGACAGAGCAGAAACGGAGTAGTATTTACGTACTCCAATAAATCCCGTTTTACGCCCAAAGCTTCAAATGATATTAATTTACGCGCGGTTTGCAGCGACGATGAAAATTCGCATTACTCTCAGCGGTTTGCGGAGTGAGAAAATAATGGTGAAATAACCCATATGTTGTGATGTTTGTGAAGCGTTTCATGAGCACTATCATTTTATTTCTAACTAGTTTTTGCCCATGGTTTTGCCCGCGTACATAAAATATAACTTATGTCACTCAAGAATAAAGCAGCTTTCTATCGGTGACATAATTTTTGCAATCGGATCAGCACGCTTAGCCAAGTAGTTATTCTGCAATCGTTAACGCTATCGAAAAGTGATGAAACGTATGGGAATGACGTCATCTCAACCTAAAGTCGCGTGGTCGACACAAACGAATAGAAAATTCGTAGCCAAGTTAACATCGTTCAAAATGATAGAATGAATTTCTACAACGTTTAACGCTACATCCTTTGATAAACAAACGCTACATTGTAGAACGAGCGGCCGACGCAGGTGCGTCAACATGGCTAGCCACTTATCGTTTTCTACAATTGCTGACACCGAAGCGTTACCGATTGGAGAACGGAATTCGACACGATACGGTTGTAACTTGGCTAGGGGGACAGTGCTTTCAGAAATTACCCCCTACAAACAAAAAACAAACTTTACCTCTTTATAATAGATATTAGTGTAGATTTTTATGATCGTTTTAACTTGATTTGAATACGTGTCGTATTATGTATTAAAGCCAAATGGACATTTCAATTAATGGTTAAATTAATATGTCGCAGGGATATGATAAAAACTGATTTTTGGTCAAATCTGTCTGTTTGGTCAAAGTCAATGTGAAGTAAAATTTATTAATTTAATCCTTAGGTGATTTGATCAAATCATAGAAGATGTTAAAATAACAACACTAACACGTAGCTGAACATTATTTTTTTACAGACACTTCTTTCTATACGGTCGGACGGCAAGCTAACCATTGCTCGCCGTCCACAACTCAGGACTACTAACGAACTCAACTACAACTGACAAGAATAACACATTATCTAGACCAAACTGGTTCTACAACAATCGAATTACTGTCAAACAATTCTTTAGTTATCTTAAACCACTCCACCGTAATTGAATGAGTCCAACACTTAGAACAGCTTGTAAACAAGTTCCTAACTACAAACACCGAGTGACAAGTGGGATGTAATCAGAATAAATGGCCGCCGCTGAGCCGTCGTCAATTTGTCACTAATTTATTTAAACACTTTAGTTTGGACTACTTGTGGTATACGTTGCGGTAAGTTTTATAGAGGTTAGGCTTTTTTGGTTTAGTTTATTTTAGTTTACTCATCATTATCATCATCATCATATCAGTGAAAAGACGTCCACTGCTGGACATAGGCCTCCCCCAAGCGTCGCCACATTGAACGATACGGTTTAAAAAATAATTAATTATTTAACTTTTTGTGTCCCATAATGTTCTGGCTGTTTAAGGATTATAAAGCATACGATCCTGGCAGAAATTCACATCTTCACTTCAGCCGAAAGACGTGACCCCAAGTGTCGCCACAACGATCTCGTCGTCACGCATCCATCGGATTCCCGCGACTCTGACCAGGTCATCGGTCCACCTTGTTGGAGGCCTACCAACGTTGCGTCTTTCGGTACGTAGTTCTTACTAGGACAACGAGATTATTTAAAAAAAAAATCCGTGGCCCTCGTAAAAGAGCAAGAGGAAGAAAGTAAAAATCGGTCAGTGAGGCCTTTTTTTAAGTTGGGAGATCATCCAATTACTTATACTGCTCTAGGGTGGAGCGAGAGCCCGCGTATCAGATTTTTACTGACTAAACCCACACCTATGTTTCTTCTTTCATTACTTCTTTACAGAAGGAGATATCTGTGTCCCATTCCCTTTCTCTCTTTACATCATCAATCATCATTATCATTTCAGCCACTGGTGTATACAGGCCTCCCTCAAGTGCCGTCACAAAGTAAGCTCCTGTACGACATGATCTGAACCTAAATTGGACATAAGAGGTCGCTGCAACCTCCATGAGGACAAAGCTGCCTTCACAAGGACACGCAGATACTCCGTATAAGCGCATATATCAATTGCACACGTAATATAACCTTCAAAAGGCTTAATTTTGCCCTAAAATAAACTCTTCAACATAGCTATTTAAACACCACTCCCTCACATAAAGCCTACACTCCTCAACAATATAAAAGCAAAGTTACTGACATACAAAGTGACATTATCAGATGAATGGGCTCTGACGTAGTCGCGTAGCCTCGTAGCAGGGCCTACGCCGTAGCGCTACGAGGCTACGAGAGCTACGACGGTTTACGTCACGACGACGGGTATTGTGTCGCGTCATGCGTGACGTCATTGAGACTTCTTTTTAAAGGTTTTTTTTTAAGGTTAGGGACGATGCACATGGTTGAGTTGCTTTGTTGGTTGACCTTTTTAAAATAGGTTATTTTTTTTTGTTTAATGTCGTGAACTTTGAAATGTGATTTGGTTTTGATATGCAGTGGGTTGAATTATATAATTTTGTGGGGTAGATTTATTTATTTCTGACATGAAGGTATACCAATATTTAAAAAAAAAAAACTTTTTATAAAAATGACTTTTCAGTGTTTTTTTTTATATTGAAATCGGTTGAATTTTATTTTTGTTAAAAGTTTTTATTTTACACTATTTAGTTATGGTACCACTCTAAAAAAGTACACCTCAGCCAAACTTTTATATAACTTATAGCCAGAGTGCAACTCATAAGAATTCTAAAAATCTCAAACACGGTTAGATTACAATAATTTACTTTCCGCCTCTTCATCAGATCAGTTCGATATATCCCTCCCCCCTTTTCTTTCAGTCTGTCACTAACTACACGTATAGACCAACAGAATAAATTCAGCCAAACATAGAACCTCCTCCTTTTTGAAGTCGGTTAAAAAGTAAAGTTTTGTAAGTTTGTATGGGTTTTCTCTGAAACTACTGAATCGATTCTAAAAATTATTTCACTAGTAAAATGCTACTGTATCACGGAGAGTTATTGACATATGTTTTTACTTTCACACAGGTGGAGCCGTTGGTAGAAGCAAGTGTTAAATAAAACAGTATTAATTTGTAATTTAGTTGGATCCTTTTCCCAAATCGGATTTTTAGACAGTAGGACCGCACGGTTGGCGCAGTCCTTGAGTGATTGGCTGCTGCGTTACGTGTCGCGGGTTCGGTTCCCGCATGAGACTTACATTCGTATGGCTAACAGATCATCATGCAATTTTCGGAGTTGATTTACGTAGATTATCCTTTAGAACCATTTAAAAAATCTTGTTATAAAGTTAGACAAATTATAATATACTAATAATTTTTTGCTTAATTGATATAAACTAGTGCTTGACTACGATCCCACCTGATGGTAAGCAGTGATGCAATCGTTAAATAACCGTAACCCTAAAAAGCAAAAGAAAACTGAAGGAGCACAGGTGACAAGCGAACGCCGGTGTTCACTCTCTCATTGTCTTTCTATTGTGTCTCTAATTACGGTATTCGAAAGGTTAAGCAATACGGCGGAGACCTCTCACGCCGGGCCTTGGTTCAGGCCATGGTCCGGAGCGAGGAGAAGTGGCAGGCGGTCGCCTCCATCTGCAAAGCAGTAATGCTCGCAAAGGAGGAGGCCGGCGCTCTCGTCGCTGCCGGGATTCCGATCCCGATTTCCGGTCACCGTAGGCGCGGGCTTGCGGACGGCGAACAATGGGTAGCTCGCTGTCCAGCCGTCCAATAACTGTCCGGACCAAGCCCAAGTCGTCGACGGCGCGCACTGTTCCCGCGCGCCTTAAGGAGTTGTCAGCAATAGCAGGGGCCAAGCTGGGTCGAAGCCTACTTGGGGCCAGGGTTAGCTCGAAAGATAGCTCAGCCCGGTACGAAAGGCTACAAAGGAACAGGAGTGGGTTTAATCAGTAAAAGCTGTCACCTTCTCTCGCTTCACAAAGTCAAGGTTTCCGCCATCCATTTAAAATGTTGATAGATGATCAAAACCGAAAAGGTACATATAAAAAAGTTTGAGAAGGGTCCACGAGACGTGATAAAGTGTCGTATCGTAATAACAGAATATACTCCGGAGATTGTGCCTTGTTAGATTTTTAGATAGGGTTTATATAATAATAATAATAATCTTTATTCAGGTTAAAGTACCCATTTTCACAATTATGACATATTAAATATCAAACATACAATTGAAACCTAATCAAATACATTAAATTAAAATAATCAAAACAACGTCATTAAATTAAAATAAAATTAATTAAAATAAATATAAATTAAAATCAAATTAAATAAGTTAAAAACGAGATAAATCTAAATTGAAATCAAATTAAAATTATATAGAAAAAAAAATGATTATATAGATAGATAGATAGATAGATTTATTTATTTCCATATTATATCATCATTATCATCATTTGATATACGTCCACTGTTGGACATAGGCCTCCTCCAAGTGTCGCCACAATGAACGATCCTGTGCGTCTCGCATCTATCGGTTTCCCACAACTTTCACCAGGTCATCGGTCCACCTTGTAGGAGGCCTTCCAACGTCGCGTCTACCAGTACGCGGTATTCACTCCAGAACCTTTTGGCACCAATATATAGGTAGGTTGCATATTATATAGGTAGGCATATTGGGTACTGCAATTTATCGTGATTTTTCTTTTTAATTATTTTTATTCGGAATTTTACTTCTATTTATTTGTTTCTTGTATTTTCTTTTATTTGTTTGACATCTTTAATTATTTTTATTAATAATGTAACGTATTTTTTATAGCCTATTAAGTGTCTTCTTCCAAACTTCTCTGTCTCCATTTTTAATTTAAAAAAATAACTAAGTAAACTACTGCTTAAAAAACTCCCTTACCAATAAACTACTATGTCTATACAATTCCGTATACCGTCATTTTGACGGCATAGTTAACGCAGTGATTGAGTAATTGGCTGCTGCGCTGCGTGTCACGAGTTTGGTTCCCGCATTGAACAAATATGTGTATGGCCTTCAGATAGATATTCCGTGTCAGTTTATCGTGTGAATTTTCATGTTTGTGATTGCACGCCCGATTCAGGAGTTACCCATATCAAAAAATATGTAATAATAATAAATTCCACAACTATCACCCAACGCCGTCTAATCCCAAGCTAAGCAGAGCTGGTGTTATGGGTACTAGACAACTGATAAACATACTTACATATTTCTAAATCCATAAATAAATTACACCCAGACACAGAACAAATGATTATGCTCATCACAGAAACATTTGTCCAGGGTGGGAATCGAGCCCACGACCTCCGGCATATCAGTCAGGGTTACTAACCGCTAAACCATCAGGTCAGTCAACGTAGGTAGGTATAATACTGCATAGTACAGTAGAGAAAAGCCGAGAATTCCAAAAGTTCCTAACACCCGTGCGAATCCGGGCGGGTCACTAGTTAATCAATAAAGCATTTAAGTTATTCACGACCACAAAATGTTATTAATATTTTAGGTGACTATTGAAATAACAGCATAGTTAATGAACAAGGGTAATTAATAATAAAGTTATCGGCTTAATTATCGGCCACTGACTATTTAGTCATGTTACTCATTAATTACTGAAACAAATTAGGATCATAAATGTAATTATGCGGTAATTAGATTAATATATTAATTAGTTGTTTCTAGGGTTCTGCGGAGTAAATTGATGTTTTGTATTGGTGTAATCTTTATATACATAATTCTTCTGAATGTTTGTTTGTCACCTGAATCCTCTTAAACGGCTTGACTGATTTGAAAGTATTTTTATGTTTGTATTTGAATAGATCCCTGAATGGTTTGAAAATACAATTTGGTCTATTAGCACTACAGTGCAGAAAAATTCAAATTTCAAAAATTTCACGAAATAAATATCGAACATCTTGAAAAAATTCAAAATTTCTCAGCAAAAAATGCACAACTTCTCGCAAAAATGTGCAATTTTCCACAAGAAAGCACGTCTTTTTGGAAAAATGCATGATTTATTTGGATAATATACAATGATAGCATATAATAACCGCAAGAAAATATTCATGAAGTAGGTAGCTCTCGAATTAGTTCTATCAACACAGTTTTCAGTTACAAAAATAAACACATCTTTGAAATGCTCACAGTAATATGAAGCCCAGCTTAAAACCATTTCCACAGCACAAAAAACATGCAACAAAGAAAGAACAATATAGCCGAACTACCCGCCATTTAAAAAATACAAAACGACCGAAGTGGTCTTCGGAATGCTCAGGGTCGCCCAACCTTTATTAATGAATTTGCCCTTCGTAGTCATGAAGTACTGTAAAAGGTTATAAAATCGCTTTTATGAACAATATATAATTGTTATGTTAACTTTGAAATTAAAGAAGGTACTTGATTTTATTAAAGATATTTTTAACATGGAATAGTAAATAAATATGTAAAAATGCTAGGTCTACCAAGGACTAACATACAATTAAATTATATGGCGCGAAATTTAAATTCTCAAATTTATACAATTTCTGGTTTTTGATAATAATAATACGTATAAGTAAGATAACCAGGATCCAATATGTTAGTAGTACAAAAAACTTAAAACTAGTGTTAGTATTAATTTATTTATTTATTCCTTAAACTACTCGCCCCCTGCCTGACCCATGAATCGAAGTATCAATACTCATGTGAGCATTAATACAACGATTCATGTACAAGCAGTCCACTCTACTGGCTATCACACTTAATATGTATACTTTTGAGAAATGCGTTGACAGTAAACATACTATTGTACTGTATTGTAAAGCTAAGATATTTGTTGCATTAATAAATTATTATTATTATTATTATTTATACATTATATATATACAAATATAATGACAATATTACCACGCACATATATTATTAACATAAATCCCTTTATTTCCAACCTACGTTTTATAATACTTAAATTGTTGACTGGTCTGTTGGTCTAGTGGTTAGTGACCCTGACTGCTATGCCGGAGGTTGTGGGTTCGATTCCCACCCAGGACAAATGTTTGTGTGAGGAGCATAATCATTTATTCTGTATCTGGGTGTAATTTATCTATAATATGTATGTATTTAGAAATATATAAGTATGTTTATTTATTATCAGTTGTCTAGTACCCATAACACAAGCTCTGCTTAGCTTGGGACTAGACGGCGTTGTGTGATAGTTGTGGAATATTATATTATAAAAAAATTAAAGAATACTTAAATGTGATTCCCGCTATTGAAAATGAGATGCAAAATATCTTATCTTTTTTTAATTTCAGAAGAATTTAAGCTGAATTTGAGTTTTTAACAAAAATTACTTGATTAAAATAAATCCTGGATCACAAAAAAATCGCGTTCTGAATTATTTTGTAACAGATTTGCCACCCCTGCTCAAAACTACAAGCGTCAATGTAAAAATGTTTTTCATCCATCGCCCGTTCAGACTCATTGTCATCCAGTTGAACAATGAGCTAGTGAGTGAGTGAATGAGAGAATGAGTGAACCATCACATTAATGGTCGCATAAAATTGTTCGTTCCCATCTTTGTTCGGGATTTTTTTGCTAGATGGGTTATAGCCGTTGGTGTTATGAGTTATTTTCAGGAATGGATTTATTTAGGTTGTTCTCTTACGCTAGTGTGTATTCTTGGGTTACATCTATCTCGACAAGTTACAACTACCTAATGTATTTTTTTTACTACTATTCACGACCGAGCAAGATGAATCGATGACCATGGTAAGGGCTGCGGAAATCCGATGGATGCGAGATTCACACGACAGGTCGTTATAGCGACACTTGGGGGAGGTCTATGTCCAACAGTGAACTTCATTTAGCACGCCGCATATCGCGGGATTGCTCAATTGAGTTACAGCGACCCGAAAGAAAGGGGTAACTGAAAGAATATACAAACCAAAATATATGTATACGACTTAATTTTTTTTTCGCTTGATTATACATAAGCTATGGTTGTTTATAATTGATTGTACTACTCGTATATACGATAAGATTAGGTGTATTTTGTTACAGTCGTTAGTGATCCTTAAATAAATAAAGAAATACTGTAAATTGTCCCACAATGCATTAGGGTAACTTTTACTGACTAAAACCTACGTGTGTCCTACACGTAGGTTTTAGTCAGTAAAAGTACTAGAGCGGGAGAAGAACTATGATGGTTACCCATCTCCCCCCAAAAAACAAAAATACTCCGGAAAAATAAAAATATACAAGATAGAAGACTTTTTTCTTTCGGCACGTCAAAGTACTTTCCAACGTTTTACCACAGTTAACAGATCTCCAGGTGCCTCGTAAAGTGTTTAAAAGCGTGTGTTACTTCACTCTCCCGTACTATAAACACATTTGCTACGGAGACGCCATTTTCTTCAATCTACTTTTATTATCAAGCACTTAGGGGTTTTAAAATCAACGTGGGGTCTCTGTCGCAATTTGATATGATAATATGTATACCATGAATGTGTTAAAGTACAACTACAATGAGCCCATTTGGGCCGCGCGCCTCAAGGACTTGTCAGCAACAGCAAGGGCCCAGTCGGGTCGAAGCCTACTGGGGCCAGGGTTATCCGAAAGGGCGCTCGAGCCCCGGTATGACGGCTTGAAGGAACGGGATGGGTTTTTTAGTCAGTAAGAGTCTGACACTATCTCCCGCCAAAAAAAAAGCCCATTTAGGCCATGTACCTACACCGATCTGGGTGCTTCGGTCTCCATACGTTTTATATGGCAATCAGACTTAGAGACGTAGAGCTACATTACATCCACGTCATGTGTAGCAACGCGATGCGCCGCTATGTACAACTCAGTCGTCGCTCGGGTGTGCGTCGGTCTAATATATGTAGTTCCCACTGTAGTATGTCTGTTTATTTCTAGGCTAGGGCACCAAATATATAGTTACAGAAGTCAATCTACATACTTTTACTTGGGGTTGTGCGATTTTTCGAAAGAGTTACCGCTGACCTGAAGAACCTGGTTTTAGTCAGTAATAGTCTGATACTCCCTCTCTTCACCAAGAGAGGAAGACGTTGAAATGGCATAATTAAGTGTGGTTGTTAACTGTTAGTGTCTTTGTGGTAAAAATAAAAGTATAGTCTACTAATTGAGAGAATTAAATTCACTTTTAGATATATCTTATTAATTAAATGTTATTATTTTAAAATTACACATCTATGTAATTATAAACGACTAGCTTTTACCCGCGGCTTCGCCCGCGTGAAAAAATTAGCCTATATCTGTCTCCGGGGTCCCAACTATCTCTGTACTAAAATTCATCAAAATCGGTTTTGTCATTTAGGCGTGAAGACGTAACAGACAAACAAACAAACTCACTTTCGTTTTTATAATATTAGTAAGGATATGACTAGTGTAAAAAAAATATGACTAGTGTAAAGAAACCTTAAAAAATAAAAAAAACGAAAACAATAAATCGTGTCTCGCCGCAGGTATTTTCTGAAAAGGAAACCTGTGGTTTTAGATCGCAAGGGCAACTGAAAGGCACAGGTGTTGTTTTAATCAGTAATAGTCTGACACACCCTCTTGCCACCCAGAGCGGGAGCAATCATTGGATGAGTACCACCTTAAAAAAAGTGGCAGAACCAAACTACCAGTTCAGCAAAATGCCAAATAACTCAAAATCAAAATCTTTTTATTTAACACTAGCTTTAGCCCGCGGCTGCGCCCGCGTGGCATTAGGTACTTAAGGAGAGAGAGAATCGGGATAAAAGGTAGCCTATGTTCTTTTCCATGTCAAAGGCTATATGCATGCCAAATTTAATCCAAATCCGTTCATCCGATTTTGCGTGATTAAGTAACAAACATCCAAACATCCACACTTTCACATTTATAATATTAGTTAGGATTGGCCTACATGGGCACTTATAAAATGTCAGAAGCTATATAGTGCACGGTTCCTAATTGGTCGTTTCTTATGGAGAAGAACCAGGAAGAAACTTCATGGTTACTCTTTTTAAAAAAGTACTATGTACAGTTGCTGTATAGCATTTGCCTGACGCTGGTTTTTATTTGAACTTTGAGTGTACAAATGTGAAACATATTTTTTAGCTCGAATCCGGCCTTTTGTCAGAAATATATACGAAAATCAACCATTTTCGTCCGCTATTTTTAGAACAAAAGCTGCAATGTAGCAGTCGCAATGTAACCGAATAATTCTATACATCTGCCATTCAAGGGACTGCCTTTCAGGACAGAAATCAAGTGGGCTTGCTATATTTTTGTTTAAAATCACCACTTTTTTCATAGAAGTAACCATATTTGAATATTTTTTCCACTGTTCTGGTTTCAATTGTAGTTTTTGTTCGATTTATTTTGTCAGAATTGTTGCCTTTATTTCTTGTATAGATTTTTGAGCTTTGGAAAATGTACAAGTATTTCATACTAGCTTCTGTCCGCGGCCTCGCCCACCTATAAGTACGTAGGTACCATACAAACTTTGGACCCCTATTTCATTACCTTAGTCCTTTTCAAAAAACCCTTTCTTAATCTTTCTATTCATCATAAAAGAAAGCTCTTTGCAAAATTTCAGCATTTTAGGTCCAAGGGTTAGGGCTGGGCATTAATAAATTAGTGAGTCGGGACTTTGCCATATTATGTACCTATACAAATGTCATAACGTGACATACAAGAAATATGTTATTTCTCAAAAGTCCATAAACTAATAAAAGATGATAAAAAAGAAACATTTAATTTCTCACTTTGAATTTTTCTTTTCAGGTGGGTATAAATCATCCAAATGACATCTCCTGCCATTAGGCCGAGCAGAATATAGTGTCAGAATCTTACTAACTAAAAAAACCACCCCGTTCCTTCTTGCCATTCATACCGGGGCCGAACCTCCCTTTCGGAAATCGACCCTAGCCCTAGTAGGCTTCGATCGCACCCACAAGGAAACGGCGATGCTCTGCCTAAGCGAGGCACACCTCCACCGTGCCTTCCAAGCGATCAACAAAGTGGCTACACACGGGCGTCACTTTCGCACGAATCCGGTGCAGGTACTTCCCGAACTTACCATGTCCGGTGAGAACCTGCGTCATGCGGAAGACGAGGACACCGTGAGGTCTTTTCAGCCACGCCTCAAAGAGTGTACTACCGCCATAAGAAATTCCGCGATTACGCTTGTCGAGTTACATCAATATTAAAAATACGAAAGTTTTTACATGTGCGCGGTTTGTTACTCCATTACACTCAAACGGTTGAACAGATTGAGATGAAATTTAGCACAAAGGAAGACTATGTCCTGGAATAGAATATAGAATATTTAATGTTCCGAGGACATGTTAATTCCAGATAAATTTCTATTTTCACGCGAGCGAAGTTATCGGAAGCCAATGTCTACATAGAAATAAAATCTGTTACAATAAATAATTAGGTTAGCCTAAATTATCATTGCGCTCATATTTATTATTTAAAAACAAAAACAAGCTAATTAGCCAAATTAACGCTAAAACTTACAAGAGTTTCGTCTAAATCTAGGTAATAATAGGCAACTTGTTGTAACGTAAAGCCTTTTATAGCTCGCGAAACTGCGAAACATAATATAAATTAACATTACATTAAGAACAATATAGGGTTACTTCACAAAATGTAATAGGCTATATAAAAAATGTAATAAGTCCGTCTTTTAGATTATTTAAAAATAAGGTACACGTATTTTTTTATTTGTAAATCAAACCAAAAATGACAGAGATATAGCCCATTAAAGTTATATGTAAAGTCATGCCGGCGCCGTGCTGTATTTTTTTGCAAGGGGTGACGTCACACGTAACTTTAATGGGCTATATCTTTGTTATTTTTTGTTAATCGAAAAAAGAAAAAGTAAGTGTCCAATATTTTTTTTATAATCTAAAATACGGACTCAATAAAATGTAATTATTTTGACCCTGGGAACTACCTTGTTATATAATCATATTATAATCGTATTTTATGAAGTACCTAACCCTAAGTTTTTGTGTGATGATACTCATGTATCATCTCACAAAAACCCATCAATGATACTGCAATGCATCAAAATTGAAGCAATTTATTTGCTGAAATATAGCTTATACCACTCAAGAATAAAGCAGCTTTCTATCGGCGCAAAATTTTTGCAATTGGACCAGTACTTTTAGAGATTACCAACAAAACAAAACTTTACTTTTTTATAATTTTAGTGTAGATAAATACGGCACAAAATGTGAAAATGAAATGATGATTTCAGCCGAAAGACGTCTACTGTTGGACATAGGCCTGCCCCAAGTGTTGCCACAAATCTCGCATCCATCGAATTTCCGTGACCTGGTATTCGGTCCACCAAATTGAATTGAATTAAAATTCCAAATTAAGTTTAAAAAAGTGGCAAATCGACTTTTCCCTGCAGAAACCCTTTGCTACCTTTGGACTGGCTTGTTAGTCTAGTGGTTAGTGGCCCTGACTGCCTGGACTGGACTGGAGGTCGTAGGTTCGATTCCCACCCTGGACAAATATTTATATGATAAGCATGATCATTTGTTCCGTGTCTGAGTGTAATTTATCTGTAATATGTATGTATTAAGAACTATTTAATTATGTTTATCAGTTGTCTAGTACCCATAACACACGCTCTGCTTAGCTTGGGACTAGACGACGTTGTGTATTTATTACCCTTTGATTTGACAATTAAGGCGCTCACATACCTAACACACCTACCCAACATACCTAAAGAATGTAACTATAAGGAATTTCCAAATTAATAACTCTTCATAATAACGCAAGCCATATGTTTCATAAGCCAACCCTAGACGCCTGTAATATTCAAAATTCATTAGTAATTCAGTGAACCACAATATCATTACCGTCTGGAGTCGCTCAAGTTCTGAACTCGGCTTAAGTAACTAGAGTGTAGGCTCATTACTCGACTCGAGTGGAAATTACTGAGAGTTTACTCAGGTAAGTTTTTAGAGAAATCTTTTACACAACATTAAGGCAAAGTGTAGCTATACAAAAAGTTGAGAAACGAAATTACATTAATAAACAATTAATATGACATTAAATGAGTGAATAGTGACAGGTGGGTTCGCAGTCAAGCACAACTTTTATATTAATTTAAAAAAAAATGTTAGAAAATAATGCATTTTGATGTTGGTGTGTGAATGTTAATGCAGTCGAGGTGAGGTTTGGGATTTTAACCCAGGTAGAAAGCGGCAGCATAACGGAGATTAGAGTATAATATGCACGTGTACATGATGTATGAAGCGACATTTTTTAATATAATCGTGTTGAAAAACGTTGCGGCACATATCATGTTTGAAAATGTCGTCGCCCTCTTATGTCGGATAAGAGGATAGAACAAATAAACATAATTCCATAATATTTCACGACAAATATTTTAGTAACTTTTATGACAAAATATTATTATAAGTGGGGTTTTTTCATACATCGTGTTCGCATTTTGTCAAAGAGGCGTTGTCGTAATTACATTTTTGATATTACCACAACATCTATTATTCAGTACTAGATATGGCTTTTTTTTTTTCGAAAATTGCGCGATTGGCGAAAATTTTGGAGGCTACGGCGCCTCTCCTCCTCTCCTACAATTTTAACGTGTAAAAGCTATCTAGATCGATGTTGTACATTTTATGTGACGCACGCACAACTAAAAGGTTCTACAGTTTTAATTTTGTTATTTGATTTTTTTTTTATTAAAATTGGATAAAGAAAACTGGATACGCTGCCATCGCAAAACATACCCACGTTTTGTTTTTTTTTTTTAAAAAAAAGAAAGACGTTGGGACCTAGATAAATATTGTCTATAACCGAATTTCATCATAATATGTTGGAAATATGCTCCAATTGCAAATGAGCGTGGTATTACGTTTGTATGGAAATTCATCCGTCGCCGGCCCCTTAAAAATGTCCTCAAATGTCAATTCTTATATATTCTGATTATGTTTTTTGAGCAGTGGTGGCCAAGCTGTAACGGCTCCGACTTACGAGTTGTAGGTAACGGGTCCAAACCCAGCCAGGCGCATTACTTTGTGTAATTTATTTCATCAATACTGTTCTCAAAACGGTGAAGGAAAACATCGTAAAGAAACCGGCATGTCCTAGAAACCAAAAAATTCGAAAACATGTGACATCCACTAACCCGCACTGGGCCCGCGTGGTGGATACGGCCCATTCCCTCTCCTAGAGAGGAGGCCTGAGTCCCAGCAGTAGGAACGTTATAAGGCCGACTAGCTCTCTTTGTTTGCTTTCTATGTATTGTGTATGAAATGAATAAATGAAATGAAATGACTATATAAAAAGAAATACTACATTCTTTGACTGTTAGACAGCACGAAGTTTGCCGAGTCAGTTAGTGATAAATAAACAGTTATTAATAACGGTGTGGTCCGACTTACATTATCGCTATTAATAGTGCATTAAGTGCGGTTATGCATTAAATTCATTAAAGGTGCGCCATTGTGGGGTAGGCACGGTACTCCAGGGTAATGGATATGCGTAATAAATCAATAGTATTTCCTTTAGTTAGTCAAATTTTTAAAAATAAACGCTCGTTAACAATGCGTTATGGTTTTTAGATTACTATACGAAACCTGATAATAATTGGATTAACTAAAGAATGAATGAACTGAATGGATTCCAATAGTTTTTACACCCTATTATATTTTTTCCCAAAAATATTTAAAAAGGTCACAAGTTAGATATCACGGATACAAAGCCCAACACAAGTTACGGCAGATCATAGCGGGCATGAGGCGCCAGCAAACAGCTGGATGTGGTTTGCATCCATTGTACAAAACAACTCCTCCGTCGCCTGGATGGCCCGGTGACTATGTAATTTTGCTGACATAACAAGCTTATAACTTCGTGATTTTTCATGATACAGTTATGAAATAGACAATAGACACATGTTCGCATATAGGTACTGAAAATGAATAATAAATTTAACTATTAATATATAATAATTATAATATTATTATATCCTATTAGTACGAGTATGTACTAAGTACTGTATGCATAAATATCAAACATCTAATAAAAAATATAAAAATAAATTTATAAATAACAATATATATTTATATAATATTTGACATTTCTATTTCTATTTGGCATCCGTTAATTAAAAAGAGAAGAAAAATTAACTAAAAGTTAAAGTAACTCTGTCTATTACGCTTTCACGGTTAAACTACTGAACCTACTTAGATTTTTTTATTATATTGAACCCCAAGGGATAGGGTGGATAAGGGATATAAGCTACTTTTTATCTGGCTTTGACTTTGACTTCGCTTACACAATAACTGGAATTCACACAAACAAAGTCGTGGGCAAAAATTAGTATAACATAGAGGCGAAAGTTGTATGTGTGTTTATTTGTTATACTAATCGAAGATATTCCTGGAATAACACTTTTAATACTTTTATCCCGGAAGAATGTTCCCTGGGGATAATTTTCTACTTTCACAGAGACGAAGACGATGGCAATTTTTTTTATCAAATATTACTTCGCTACCTGGAAATCAAACCTCGTATCAACCGTACCAATAAACCATCAGTTTTCCGGCGCACCGGAACTTTCGAGATGAAAGGAAATATTCTGTTGGGTTCAGTGCACGCGGCGAATTGGGTCAGTGACCCCGAACCCTTTGCGCTATGGGGTAGTTTTATTTTATAGAGCCGTCTGGAACAATGGGTTTAGGCACAGATATGTAGGTTTTAGTATGACACTGGTATAGTAAAGCCTGGTAAAATTTGCTACGGATTTGTGAGAAATCTCCGTTACTGATGATCGAGTAGATAACTCATTTTTTTCAGAAATCAAAAATCACAATCTTTTATTTCAAATTGACTTTTGAATTGTCAAAATGTCGGGCAGTCAAAAAAAGTAAGCCCAAATTGCATGATCCAAGGTATGTTATAGTATCTGTATGGAGAAGAAATTGCATGGACAATCTTTTAAAATATAAGGTCTGAGAATAGAAAAGAAAAGAATTCCTGGAAGAATTTGGGAGAGGCTTTTGCCCAGCAATGGGACGGTATAGGTTATTAAAAAAAAAAGCTTATATAACGCGGTGTGCACCCAGTGGCGTGCCTGATGCCTTAACATGGGGCAAGCCAAGGAATCTTGACCTAACTACTACTTACCTATTAAAAAAAAATCTCGTGCTACCACGTGTCATCAGTGCAGTAATGCTGATTTTTCTGAATTGCTCCACTACTATTAACAATTATAATGTTAATAGTAAATAATAAATAATGATAACAAAAGCTTCACCACAACAACTTTATCATCATACCAATAATCGTAAAGTTTGAATAGGTACATGAATAGAAAAAAAAAAAATCGTATTCTAATTCAAATTGTCTATCTGTATTTAAAAATTATTGTATTACTTACACCAGCGTAAAAAGTTTGTGAACGTTATTCTACCAACAGCTGATTTTCAATTGCAATCAAAGATAATTCGGAAAGCCGCTCTTATTGTCGAGTACCTACCGGCCGGCCGGGATGGTCAGCCAATACTATTATAACGATTAATTTGAACATAATGAATATTTAATGTAAGGTTGAGTTGAGTGTGAAATAAAACAACCGAGTACTAGGTACTGATCTAATCTTACTGTTTTGACGCCAACGCCATCTAGTTATGAATGTGTAACTAATACATATTTTTTTAAATCTTGGTGTTTCAAACACTTGTTCGTTATAATAATATGTAATATTATTGGCAAATACTCACAATTGAAACAGCGGTAGCTTTTCGTTGTTCGCTTTTTTAAAACACACTTATCACTTAACTGTGTACCATATATAGGCGAGATCGGAGCATTAATATTTTCAATAAAAAATCCGACGGTGGTGGGGTCCTCATTGCTATCTCCAAAAAACTAAAATCACAAAGATTGGCAAATTTTGAAAGTTCATGTGATGATCTCTGGGTCAAGTTGTCACTTGGAGTGGGTGGAAAAACTGAAGACATTTATCTTTGTACTGTATATTTGCCGTCGCCCATCCAGCCCAGATTGTTGGAGCATTTTGTGGATAATACAAATGGTGTGTTGGAGCGTGTTGATGGCTGTGTTATAATAGGTGACTTTAATATGAAATCTGTTAACTGGATTGGAGCCGATGGCAATGTGATAAGAGTACCTCAGAGGACTTGTTCCAGTCTGGAACAGACACTGTGGGATTTCATCTTAATTAATAATCTATCTCAGTATAATTACTTGTGCAATCATAATAATAGAATTCTCGATTTAGTGTTTACAAATTTAGAAAATGTTACTGTTAGTTCACCAGTGGATGTTCTCTCTAAAATCGATCCACACCACCCCCCTGTACTATGTGAGCTCACATTTTCTCATGTTCTGAAATCACAGAAATGCGGTCCTAGAATAAGATTAAACTATCTGAAGGCGGATTATGTGGCAATTAATACAGCATTAAAGAAGGTCGATTGGACCGGCGAATTGGAGTTTTCCATGACTGTAGATGAGATGGTAAACAAATTCTATAAAATATTGAACGAATTAATACAGAAACACGTGCCACAAGTTGTAATTAGAAAAGGGAAGTATCCATACTGGTTTTCTAAAGACCTTATCAAAAGACTAAATGAAAAACATCGCTTACGACTTAGAATAAAAAAATATAATAATCCCTTAGACGTTATTGCTTTGGAGTCACTGAAAAAAAGATGCAACCGTATGGCTACTTCCTGCTATAATGCATACATTGCTGATATAGAGACTAAAATTAAATCAAATCCAAAGTATTTTTGGAGTTATTTAAAGATAAAGAGAGGTGGGGCTAGTAACTATCCTAATTCTATGACTGATGGTGTGAAAAGTTCTGAAAATAATACTGAAATTTGTAACTATTTTGCTGCTCACTTTTCTAAAGTATATCGTACTGACCAAAGTGATGTCAATACAAACTTACATAGCTGTCTGAGTAATAATACTTTGAGCGAAATTACAATATCCCAAGATCAGATCATCAGAGAATTAAACAAAATAGACGTTAATAAGGGTGCCGGCCCTGATAATATACCTCCCTTACTTTTACATAAGTTATCAGATATATGAGTCTCTCGTTGCCATTATGCATTTTATTCAATAGTTCACTACATCGGGGTATTTTTCCGAGCTTATGGAAGGAAACTAAAATCGTGCCCGTTTTCAAGAGCGGTTGTCAGTCTGATGTGACAAACTATAGGCCCATAGCTATTCTCTCTGTACTGGCAAAGGTTTTTGAGGCACTTGTATGTCCTGTATTGTCCAAACATATGTCACAGCTCATAATAGATAGCCAATATGGGTTCATGAAGGGTAAATCGACTGCTGCAAATTTGGTGACTTATACTGACACCATTATTGAGGCAGTTGATGCACGTATTCAGGTTGATGCGGTCTATACCGACTTCAGCAAGGCATTCGACACAGTTGATCACAATTTACTTATTGGAAAGCTGAAAATGTATGGTGTGTCGGATCCCTTGCTGAGTTGGTTCAAATCTTATCTGACAAAGCGGACTCTTAGGGTTGTGATGAATGGCTGCCAGTCGGAAGCATATATAGCTACCTCAGGTATTCCCCAGGGATCTCATGTTGGACCACCTTTATTTATCCTGTTTATCAATGACATATACAAGTGCTTCCAGAACTCTGATATATATCTTTTCGCTGATGACCTTAAAGCCATAAAAGCTATTAGAAAGCCTAATGATTCGGCTCAGTTTCAGGACGATTTGGATAGACTAAGTGAGTGGTGTGATCACAATAAAATGTCGTTAAATATTAAGAAATGTAAGCACATCAAATTTACTAAAAAAAAGCTTGTTGCACCTACATCATATAAGTTTGACGGCCAACTGCTTGAAGAGGTGGAATCCATACGAGACCTAGGCGTTCAATTCGATAAAAAACTAAGCTTTGTCGAACATATTGACCTAATTACGCTAAAAGCAACGAAATTACTTGGTTTCGTCATGAGAGAGTGCAAAAACTTTAGAAATTTTAAAACAAAAAAGGTTATGTACAATTCGTTAGTCAGAAGTCACCTAGAATATTGTAGTGTTGTCTGGTCCCCTAAGTACAATGTGCACATAGAGCGTATCGAACGATTACAGAAAAGGTTCTTAAGGCATCTGACTTATCATAGTAATAAGGGTAAAAGTCTCAAATCGTACCGGGAACGACTGGATTATTTTAGGATGGTCTCGTTGGAAAAGCGAAGAGATATGCTAGATTTAATTTTCCTTAAAAAACTAGTAACGGGTGCTCTAAACTGTACTGAGTTGCTCGGTAAAGTATCCTTCCATGTGCCTCGGAACCTACCGAGAAAATCAAATAGGAAGCTGTTCTGCATGCCAAAAAGCAATACAAATTTAAGGCAACATTGCTCATTGCATAGAATGTATGCAGTATACAAAGAGAACGATAAAGATATCGACTTGTTCCATACATCTGTGCCCTCTGTAAAAAAAATATTGTTACACAAAAAATAAAAATATAAATTTATTATTTAATGTCAATTTCCAAATTCTGTTTGTCCAAATTTAATTTAAATTTAATTTAATAATCAAATTAAAAAAAAAAAAATCTGTTTGTTCTTACTATTATTTATTCTGTATTTTAATTATTGTTATTGTTATTGTTATTATCTGTTAAGGCGTACAAATTAGTGCATGTAGTGCTCTTCTTTAAGTGATGGGGCACTTAGACGTAAGATTGTATTGTTTTTTCTTTATACATGTGTAATAGTGCACTCATTGTTGAAGAGCCAAATAAATAAATAAAAATAAAAATAAACTGTCGAGAAAGAGAACCAACTTTCTATTGGCGGTTTACCAAAGTCAAAGTCAAAGCCATGTATAAAGAAGGAAATAACAGCGTTCAAGTAGGTACTTTTGAGAATTTTCATGGCACTAGCAAAGTTATTTGAGTCATACCTGATGTATTCCAAGCATTGTTATTAACTTTTCTGAGAAATATTCAAAATAGTAAAGTTACAAGATTATATTTATCTTTAAAACTCAAACCCTGGCCATTGATATCAATTCCACACATAATAATATCCACACACAACCACAAGTATAGTTTCCGAATTCATAAACTGTTAAATGACGGAAAACAAAAAAAAAACAAAACAATAATTACGTACAACACGATAACCGATCAAAGCAAATTTGAACTGAGTACTTTTTAGTTCGTACAACTTTACGCGTCATAGAGGGCGCCTCGTATTATAATATGCGTAAAAATTTCTGTCATTCATAAATTTACCAAAGCCCTGCTTTTTTTTAGAACAAAATGTTCGACGAGGATTTGCACACAATAACAAATTACACCCACACACACTCAAAATTTGACGTATTTATATCAAAAGTTGAGATAGAAGATAAAGCCTCATAAAAGCCAGAAAAAGACAACAACACATTAGTGTTCATCTCTTTCTTTTGTTAAGTGTTAGAGTGAGATCGGAGAGATTTCGCTCAGAATGGCATCCTCGCTTCGCCCTGGTATCGTCTTATGAATGATTTTTGAATTTCACATAACACAGTGGCAACTTAGCGTAACCGCGTAAGCGCGCGAAGTTTAAAGTTTAGATTTTTGTGATAATTAATTGATTGGTCGTGTTCTATGAATTAGGTGAGGTTTTGGTAGGGCAAGCCAGGCTTTTTGGCTTCTATGGCGGGCACGCCACTGTGTGCACCTATATAACTAATACTCGTCAAGACCATTCCAAAAGACTCAAACACAATAGACTTATCTTAATGCACGTATTACTGAGTTCCTGTGGTTAATTTTTTTTTCGCAGTGGGAAAATCATCTAGTGATAATCCAGGCGGAGCAGGAGATAGTGTCAGACTTTTACTGACTAAAAACTCCTTTTCCTTCGTTGCCTTTCGGACCGGGGCTTGAGCTATCTTTCGAATTAACCCTGGCCCCAGTAGGCTTCGACAGCTCCTTGAGACAGTGCGCGCCGTTGACGACTTGGGCTCGGTCCGGACAGTTACCGGACGGTCGGACAGCGAGCTACCCATTGCTCGCTGTCCGCAAGCCCGCGCCTATGGTGGCCGGAAATCGGCCCAGCGGCGGCTGGGGCGCTGTGAGCGTCGCCGCCGTTGCCTGATGCGGTCTGCCTCCTCCTTTGCTAGCATTACTGCTTCGCAGAAGAAGGCGACCGCCTGCCATTCCTCCTTGCTCCGGACCATGGCCTGTTCCAAAGCCCAGCGTGAGAGATCGCCGCCGCCGATCGCCCTCACGATGAGTTCCTATGGTCATCTTCCAAATTCACCATCAGACCCTGGTTACCATCTCGCACCAAAGTAGGTACTTGTCAAGACGAATCGTGCGATCCCAAACTCGAAATGGTTGTGTTGTTTAATTACCGAGTTCCTATGGCCATCTTTCAGCTCCATCATCAGATCAGGTCCATGTCATAATAAATTTTGCATTGCCATCTGATTTACCCATGCAAAATTTCAGCTCAATCGGTAGCCGGGAAGTGGATCTTTAATTTACAAGATTTGAGAAAGGAAAGCCTCCGACAAGGTGGACCGATGACCTGGTCAGGGTCGCGGATGGATGCGTGACGCATAGGACCGGTCGTTGTGGCGACGCTTGGGGGAGGCCTATGTCCAGCAGTGGACGTCTTTCGGCTGATATAATGATGATGATAATTACGGACAAACAAACATCGGCACAGGTGAAACTAAATAAAAAGCTTGTAAAAATCTGCCTATTTTAAATAAAAATGCAATACGAAAACGAAAATTCAAAGTGAGCCTGTACTTATACAAAACGTTATTAAGTAAACTTTAACGTATACATTTTTTGTTATTGAACAATGTAGTTAATTGTAAAAAAAAAAACTTTACCACGTGGGTTTTGTTACCGGACACTATTACTTTGTAGAGTACGGTCAGAAAGAGAAGGGATTCAGTTTTCACATCTAAAAACATCGTAAGGGTCCAGCAGGGATGAAGCCTACTGGGGCCATCCGCGATGGCGAAAGAGAGTCAGGCGTTGGAACGAAGGAACAAGAGTGGGTTTCAGTCAGTAAAAGTCTGACACGCCTTTCCGCCCCACTCAAGGACTGGATATGTCTTCAGATAATTTCCTATCCAAAAAAAAAACATCTATAAACCTGAAAAATACCTATCACCTCCATTCTTAAGCCTAGTCCACGGAGGTCTATAGTACGTCTACTCATAGCTTACACAAAATATGAAACTCAGTCGACGAAAGGGCAACGAAACATAGGGACAATGTCACGCGTCTTTAAAGCTACGCGTCCGTAGATAGTGGGCCTTATTCTTTAAATAGACGTAGGTCTCAACTTCGCGTGGAGTTTAAAAACACTAAGTAACCCAAAGGTTGAGCAGTGGTGGCCGAGTGGTAACGGCCCCGACTTACCAGTTGTAGGTGGCGGATTCAAACCCAGCCAGGCGCATTACTTTGTGTAATTTATTTCATCACCACTGCTCTCAAAACGGTGAAGGAAAACATCGTGAGGAAACCAGCATCCACCAACCCGCACGGGGCCCGCGTGGTGGATTACGGCCCGGTCCCTCTCCAAGAAAGTAGGCTTGAGTCCCAACAGTGGGAACATTGCTAACCCAAAGATTGACTGGTAGAGAATTCCTTGTTGCATTAAATTAAGGGGCTGCTTTTACACTCGCCTATCGTAAACATCGAGCATGGTTTAAAAGCTTGTTACTTCATCTAACGCAATCCAACGTGATGTTTGATGAAGAGGCAATGGGAAAAAGAGAGATAACGCCTGAATACTCTTCTGCCATTCGATAATTCCGTGATTTACTCGAATATTTCACAAAACTATTTCCAAAAAATTGTTTTTTTTTTCAAACCCTTGAAAGTTCACAAAAATTATCCTTATTTAGAATCTCGATTAAATGTACAAAAATAGAAGCGCAAGGCTTCTATAGATGTACTATTTCTAATTTTAATATATACGAGTATATGAGTACATTATGGAGGGCCAAACACGTAAAATTCCGCCGATTTTCTAAGATCTTTGCTAGATTAGTTTTCCACAAAATTATGTTTTGATTTCTATAGAAGCCTAGATAATATCCACGAGATAGCTGTGTATCTAAAATATTAAGAGAAAGATGTTTAATAACATCATAATCACGTAAGAGCGGTTGTATTAAAATGTACCTCAAAAAGGACATGTAAAAAAGTCACTTTTTATATTATTTCACACAGAATTACTTAAATAGTAAGTGGCGATATACACCCCTGCTTTTAATTAGTACACAAAAAAATGGGGCTGTATCTGTGCCTGTTAATGATCATATTTTTGTATTCAAAAGTAGAAAAAACCGAAATCCTAAAATTGATCACGAAAAGGTAAATTCATTACGGATTCAATTATACATAACAATTGCTAGTAGAAAATAGTGCGGGCAGTGTTTTTCCATTTTAATCGTCATTTATTCATTCATAATCAATAGCCTGCACAATAATATTTCCATAAATTGAAAGACATTTTGGGATAACCACAAACGCTAATAACTTTGCTGTTTATGAATAATATTTATTGAGACTTTACTTAAATAATAACAAGGGCTTTACTAATAAGCCCTTTAAGTAGTTGTACTAATTAAAAATTAGTGGTGTATACTCACAGGATCACAGTTCTATGATAAAACTTATGTAACATACAAAATAAATTATTCTTATTTTTTTCCCGATGGTACGAACAGCAACTTTGTAGTTTTCTGCGTTTGTAGTTCATTTCAACACCTTTGGAGTTACATTACATCGGTTTTTTTTTTACGTGTGAAGGAAATTAGAATTGTTTCAGCTTTTCATTGTAAATACTGTATCTTTTTTTACCTTAGTTAAATCGACAGTGATAGTAGATAGTAGTTGCAATGTAGATCGGGGACATACCTGTAACAAAAATAATAATTGTCATTAGGTACATTTTAGTGGTTACAGTATTTTTTTTTTTGGCAAGTAAAAATTATATCTAAATGACATCCCACGCCCTTGGGCAGAGTGGGAGATAGTGTCAGACTCTTACTGACAAAAAGACCCACCCCGTTCCTTCTAGCCTTCATACCGGGGCTCGAGCGCCCTTTCGGATAACCCTAGCCCCAGTAGCCTTCGACCCGGCTGGGTCCCTGCTGTTGCTGACAACTCCTTGAGGCGCGCGGGAACAGTGCGCACCATCGACGACTTGGGCTTGGTCCGGACAGTTACCGGACGGCCGGACAGCGAGCTTTCCCATTGCTCACTGTCCGCAAGCCCGCGCCTACGGTGGCCGGAAATCGGGATCAGAATCCCGGCGGCGGCGGCGATAACGCCGTTGCCTCATGCATTCGGCCTACTCCTTTGCGAGCATTACTGCTTCGCAGAAGTCGGCGACCGCCTGCCACTTCCCCTCGCTCCGGACCATGGCCTCAACCAAGGCCCGACGCGAGAGGTCTCCGCATTTGAGTGAGCATGACAAACTTTCAACTGCCATGCTTGTAATGTCAAAAAAAAAGTTGTAACCTAATTAAAATACTCCATGGTACTTCACATTCACTAATGGTTTTAGTTATTTTGTTTAAGATATTGCACAAAAATATACAGAGGTAAATACCCATTTCAGTTTCTTAATTCTTCAATAGGGTAGTGTCCAGGGTCAAAATAATTACATTTTATTTAGTCCGTATTTTAGATTATAAAAAAATATTGGACAATTATTTTTCTTTTTTCGATTAAACAAAAAATAACAAAGATATAGGTCATTAAAGTTACGTGTGACGTTACTCCGTGCGAAAAAATGCAGCACGGCGGGCGTGACACGTAACTTTAATGGGCTATATCTTTGTCATTTTTGGTTTAATTTACAAATAAAAAAAAAACGTGTATTTATTTTAGAATAATCTAAAAGTCGGATTAATTACATTTTTTACGACAACTAGCCTATTTCAATCTTTTAGGAGTTATTTATACGGGCTCTAGTTTATATCGCAACACGGTACACTGTAAAAGTCTTCTTAAATATATCGCTAAACCCATTACAGTTGGAAGCCTCCCAAAAGTTGTCATGTCACAATAATGTTATGACAGTTGCGCATGCGTCAACATGCCTATGCAATCATATTATAATCTACTTTAATATTAATTTGTAGAAAGTTCGTTTCATTTTTAACTTCACACTAGTATTATAATTTGATTGGCTTGTTCGTCTAGTGGTTAGTGGCTCTGACTGTTATACCGGAGGTTGTGAGTTCGTTCCTCGCGTTCCTGAGAAAAAGGGTGTTGACGGACGGACAATAAAGTTAACCTATAAGGTTTTTTTTTGCCGAATTATTTCTGGACCTAAACACAAAAAAAAACTGGTCAAGTGGGAGTCGGACTCCCATACTGACGGTTCCATACGAACTTGTTTATGTTCAATTCCCGAATAGAATCTCGACGACTTTTTCAAATCGCAAAAAGTTCTTTTTTGTGACGTAACAACCAATTTATTATTTTCAGATTTATACTTAAACCTGTGCCCATATAATTATAATACCTTTCCTCATGCCAAACAGGGTTTCGGGTCAACGCGAAGCCTACCGTATGAATTTCGATTCCTTTGAGAGTGCCGAATCATACGTTTTTTGCGACATAAACGCCGGCCATCTTTTTTTTTCGTAAATTTCGAAGTTCGATTTTTTCTCAGCATCAAGGGACTGCAGATTTGAGTACCTATATGGTTTTAATTTCAACTCGATACCTTCACGCGTTCCCGAGGTAAAGTGTATTTACTTTACAGACCGACAACAAAGTGGTCCTCCTTTACAAACAGACAACAAAGTGGTCCTCCTTTACAAACAGACAACAAAGTGGTCCTCCTTTACAAACAGACAACAAAGTGGTCATCCTTTACAAACAGACAAAAAAGTGGTCTTCCTTTACAAACAGACAACAAAGTAGTCCTCCTTTACAGACCGACAACAAAGTGGTCCTCCTATAAGAGTTTTATTTTTTCTGTTCGAGGTACGAAATCCTAAAAACATAAAATAATGAAGCATCTCAAGATTTGAAGCTACCCTCACGGTACCTCTTAAGTCATGTTTACGACACTCGTATGTGAAAAAAGAGCATTTTATTTTGCCAAAATAATACCGTATTTACATAAGTCCCCGTCCCCTGAGGGATTTGGTAGAGGAATCGACACGCAGACGTTCACTGGCAAGGGTAATGGCCAAAACCTTTAATCAATTAGCAATACATTAGATGTTTTTATCAATAAACTCTATTTTCTCATGGTCACAGTTCAAGGTCAATGTTTTGTCTATTACAAAGTAATTGAAAAGCCTGTATCGTATAATCTGATGGTCACGCAAGAAGTTTTAATTTGTAGTCAAAAAAGAAAAAGGTTTAAAAATATAGGTTTTTTTTTTCGATGGGAAAAATCATCCTATGACAACCTCTACCATGGGTTTAAAGCTGTTATTTGTCGATACTCGATACCGACTAGGTAAGTATTTTTTATGGCAAATTTTGATTCCGTAAGTGAACGTTACTGGCGCTGTAAAATTTGCCATACAAAATACTTACCTAGTCGGTATCGAGTATCGACAAATAACAGCTTTAAACCCATGATAGAGGTAGTGGTCAAACATTAAGAAGGATTTTTGGCGCAACTTTTTTGAGTCAATTCCGGTAGTTGTTTTAATTATTCCTAAGTTGATTTTTAGTAGATATGGCGATATAAAATTGGTGTCTTGTTGTTACAGGTGGTCTTCCCACCTGTACGCACAAAACGTTTTGGGAACAAATTCATTATGCGTACTGTAAGGAGTGGAATTCCCTGCCGGATTCTGTGTATACTGATTGCTATGACCTAAGGATCTTTAAGTCAAGGGTGAAAATGTCATTGGATGATATTTTCACACCATAAAAAAAATCGGTGAAATAGCGGTCAATTGCGAGTCTATTGAAATATAAAAAAATACCTATTGAAATAAAATCAACAGATCTCGGGAGCCTGCACTGTAAACCTAAGCTGCAGTCTTTAGTCTCTCATACACCAGTTATTTCAATAGTACCAACTACTCCGGTATCAACCGTACATAGTAGGAAGGCACTCAGTCATAATCCACAAAGCTAGACCGGCTCTTAGATACCGCTCAAAGGGAACAAACTGATTGGGAGAAGGGACTGACTGAAAGTACATTTGATAGGTGTACTGTACAGTGTACACATAAACAGTATAGATACATATACAGTCTTAAACAGTACAGCTTAACCGTATTCCGGAAAATAATTCTGTTCACGTGATGAACTACTTCTACGAATTGACCAATTACTCTATTTATTTTACAATTAGTTCTGAGACTTATAAAATAAAGTGAAAAAAGAAGGGCAAAGAAAAATAGATACATTAGGAACACGTCAGACTATATAGTCCGACAGCTGGGCAAAAGCATCCTTTCCATTCCTTTCATTGTTCCTGACTCTGAATCATTTCCTGCCCATTCCTAAGAAAGACATCTTCACAAGTCGTCCCGCTATCTCTTTCGTCGTCTGCCGCGCTCTGCGCGTCTACTCCATCGTGCGATTTCAGTGTACCAATCTACAGTAATATTATAAAAAGGTTAAACGTGTATTTTTGTGTGTGTGTGTTCGTTTGTAATGAATAAACTCAAAAATTACTGTGCCTATTTCAAAAATTCTTTCACTATTGGAAAGCTACATTCAACTTAAATAACATAGGCTATATATATTGCTCGTGCGAAGACGGGACGGGCCGCTATTTTTTTAATAATAATGGACTGATTTACACTTCTTAATTTTTTTTTGTTTTGTAAACCGACAAAATCTGCGGTGTCATATAAAAATGCAAGATTATAATTTGAGAGACCGAATTGAACCTTTCGAATGTCTTAAGTTACACTGTCCGTCATAAGGTAATTGTCTTTCTATTGTGTTTCTAATTACGACATTCAAAGAGTTAAACGTTGTCTAAAGTCTTTACGACTGTGTACCTACCTACTTGCACATTCTATTTCAAGTAGCTAATCAGCGAATTTTCTTTTGATCTGTTCTTTAATGTGTCTGGGTAAAGGTGGCCAGGAGACCCATAACACAAGTTTTCTTAGTATGGGCTCCTGTCTTCCTACCAAAAATATTGTTTAAAGAAATTTTGCTGTACCTATGTACTTTTGGGAGAAATAAATAAGTTTTATTATTTTTCAAAAAGTTAACTAATACATTAATAATTTCAAGTACTATATTATAGGTTTAAAGAATTTATTCTCATAAGAACAATTACAGTTCACTTAAAATGAGATACAAATAGCATATAAGTATTGACATGTTCACATCTGGTGTGTTGATAACATCATAGGTTGTTTACACGTTTTTTTAATTTAGATTTAAACCTATTAATATTTTCATACTTCTTTTATTCTTTGGGTAAATCATTAAACAGCCGTGCTCCCTCAAACAATATTGTTTTTTTTTGCCGTAGTCATTAGTTGAACATTATTAGCACAAAACAGCGCTATATCATTCTAAACACCACAATTTTTTTCCTAAAGCTTTTCATTTCAATACCAAACACCGTTAACAATCCGTTCTTTACCCCTAGTATTTCAAACGGGCAGTAAGGCAGTAATAAAACCCCGTGGCTATCAAATGGTTTCACAAAATTAAACTCGACTGAAACGACTATTGAGAGCGTTCCAATCATTCTTATGGAACTGAATTGCTGTGAAATGGAATGACGTTTTGTATTGCATCGGAAATTAAATTAAATATTATACTGGCGGTTCAAAGAGCCGGTCTTACGTTTGAAATTGTGGAATTGGTCTCAGCATCTTGATGTGTTGGTGAATTAAATGCAACTTCAATGCAATATTAGCATTTACTGCACCTACTTAATTTAGCTAGTTTTATTTTTTAGATCGCACGCAGCATATGATGAGGCGCGAGATAACCAAGGAATAAAGTACATTGACCTTTTCCTAATATCTTTGCGTAGGTATCCGAAAAACAAATAATGAACTGCTTTTCATTACTAGATCATGTAAAGGATCACGATACATGTCGATTCAAGACAGCTTTGTTTTTATTTCCGTTTTTTAAATTAAGAATGTCAACAAATGTAAGGGTCGATAACATTAATTCCAAGTTTATCTGGCACCTACATTGGGAGCTTTTTTTAGGCACCGCATTTTTTTAAAACTATTTTGTTATTTTATGATATTGATTTTTTTATTTTTTTTTGTTGACTGAGTACAATCAACAAACAAAAAATCAATACTGCACTGTGTACTGTAGTTCGTACCGCACTAAAAGAAAGAAAGAAAGAAAAAACGTTTTTTCGTGCCTCACACAATCATATAAACTAAAATACACATTGAAAAAAAAATGACACAATGTTACTTCACTCAACTATTTAAAATCTAGATTAGTATTTTAAGAGATGCCTAGTTGTTGTCGCGTCGTTGATGCATCGAAACTAATATTATTATGAGTAAATGCATCATATAGCGCAACAAAACTTACCAATAAGTAACAGCTTAACGGATAGATGTACAAAGCAAATAAACACAAGACACGTAGGTACGTATACCGGCACGAATCTTGAGCGCTCGTCGAAAGAGTCAGGATCAATTTGCACATCGTACACATCGTCTAGCCAATCACTGTAACTACAAAGATGTACTCCCAGCTCCCGCGTCACACTTCATACCACTAAAGAGACCCAATACTTCACTTCTCATTCAAGTCTGCGCTATTTCAAGTTCAAGTCAGCGCTCAAGATCCGTGCCGGTATTTGTAACATGAATTTAAAAAATATATTTTGTATGCAATTCCTTAAAAATCTCCTACACTTATCAAAACCAGTTAGCGTTTTAGCAAATTTAACTTTTACTTAAATCTTTCAAAAGAGGTATTATAAATTACACTATAGTCAACCCTGAAATCGTCAAGCACCTAAAATGGGACCTCAATAGGATTCCAAACAGACTTGTTAACCCGCTCGATGCAAATTGGACGTAGTCGCCGGAGGGTTACCTGAATACCAGTGGGTCGGTTTACCAAACGGCGCGAAAAAAAATAAATGTTGGTGACTGCGGTGATTTCTGGCTTTGATATAATGGTTGAAGGTATTTTTTGCAAGTTAGGTAAAAGAGTGTTAGACGCTTGGTACAGATTTATTCAAATATCAGTAAATTTGTCGCCAACTGATCTACACTTAGCATTACCATTCAATGCCAGAATTGCATTGATTCCGCCATCTCAATTCTACCATCGGACAAACCGACGCACGGCAAGTATCCACCCTTACGTTATTGAAACACCTACGGTCCGGATTAAACGTTTCGCCTCGTCATTTATACCGCGTACATCAAAGGACTGGAACAGTTTGCCTGCTGCGGTCTTCCCGTCTGATTATAATTTGGGTGTCTTCAGGGCTAGAGTGGCTCTTAATAAACTAGTGCGCCTCACCATCAACGATTGTATCACTGCTTACCATCAGGCGGGATCGCAGTCAAGTACTAGTATATAACAGATAAAAAAAATGGTTATAAATCGATTAAAATTTAAGATTGAAGTTCGCGACCATATTGGTAAGAAGTTGACACTAATATCTGTTTGTCGATTTGGGCTAATTTTTAAGTACTTCTTTAAGTATATTTAAAATTAAGTACAATAGATGCTTGTTTATTAGATTGTCGCAGAATGTCTGTGAAACAGATAATACTCCCAATCGAACTCTGGTCACTGTGGTTAATCTTAGGAGATATTATAGTGTACGCAAACCCTGGTGCACTTTCAATTACTATAACCACTCTCAAAGCCCGATGGGATGGCGATCTGACACGACCGGGAGAGATCAGCAGACCAACAGATTTATGTGATTGCCGAGGTACGGGGTCTCAAACCACCAATCTCCTAACTACAGATTACTATATATTCAATCGTGGAAATCACAGACACAATAGAAAGACAATAGGTGCGCGAACGCCGGCGTTCGCTTGGGGTTTAATGAATTAATAATTCGAGCATAATAGAAGAACGTAATCTTATGGGCACATTACCATTTACCAGTCGACAGCGATGGAAGAGTTTTTTTAACGCCATATTTTAATTTGATTTTAGTTAGCGTAGAGTTTTATTATTATTTTTATTATTTAACTATAATTGTAATTGGTCAAGTATTTTTAATGTAAATTATTCGTTTTTAACCTTTCAATTGTGATAATTACAGACACAATTGAAAGACAATAGGTGCGCGAACGCCGGCGTTCGCTTGGGGTTTAATGAATTAATTTATAAATAAAAACCGGCCATGTGTGAGTCGGACTCGCCCATGAAGGATTCCGTAGCAGCAAGTAACATAATATAAAAGTTCTTGCAGTTAATAATATAAAAGTTCTTGTGCTTCAATGGCGATCTTTGAAGCTTAGCCGATAAGCATGATGCACCAGTGATCAATCCCTGGACGCGATTGCTGGTGCGGCAGCAGGTCAAGTTTTTCAGGTTTTTTAAGTCAACCCTTTGGTTGGTACGTTATTAATAACTTTAGACCAATGATGGCTCACAAATAAAAAAAATTTTTTTTTTGTTTATCAGGCCTAAAAATGTTGATTTCAGCAAACGAAAAAAAAAAATGACAAAGGGAATTATATGCATATCTTTATATATATAATTCTTCTGTGAGTGTGTATGTCACTGAACTTCTCTCAAACGACCGGACCGATTTTGATGAAATTTTTTGTGTGTGTTCAAGGGGATCTGGGAATGGTTTAGATTCACAATTTGGTAGGGTAGAGTAGGGTAGGGTAGAGTAGGGTAGGGTAGAGTAGGGTAGGGTAGAGTAGGGTAGGATATGTAGGGTATGGTAGAGTAGGGTAGGGTAGAGTAGTGTAGAGTAGGGTAGAGTAGGGTAGAGTAGGGTAGAGTAGGGTAGAGTAGGGTAGAGTAGGGTAGAGTAGGGTAGAGTAGGGTAGAGTAGGGTAGAGTAGGGTAGAGTAGGGTAGAGTAGGGTAGAGTAGGGTAGAGTAGGGTAGAGTAGGTAGAGTTGACAGCTTAGATAAAAGGTAACTATTCGGCGGTACGAAGTTTGCCGGGTCTGCTAGTTTTAATCTAAAATAATGTAAGCGCAGTACAGTCAAAACCTAGTCTTACATGCAACCCAACAACCATTTAATGATCTTCATAACTTTACTAAAGTATCAAGTAGTATCAATCCCACTTCCAACCCCATTCAGACACATACACTGGAAGTACAAACACGCCTGTCATATCCTAACATGTCCGGAAAGTCAAACAGGGCACAATACATGTGAACATGTTTCATGTTAACGTAAACTTGTTATACAAACAGTCTTGCCCCGAGACATTGCTTTTGTACTTATTGATAATATTTTTCTGAAGAGCTGGCTCGTTCTTCCGGGAAAACTAAATATTATGATTTTCTTTATTAGTTAACTAGTTTTTTTTCGCGTCTACGTTTCTGTCTGCGGTATTTTCCGGGATGAAACTGATGTTATAGGCTACTTTTATCTAGAAAAAATTAGTACGCAATACTTATTCTTGTATGTTTGTACAAGCGCTGTCTAGCTGTTAGCTCTTTAAGAGCCTGACAAAACGGATTTATTACATGTTTGTCTCGAAAAATCTTGGTTTGTTTTATTTTCATTTATTTTAAGCTATTGCATGGCTTCTATCGCGGACCTTGAGCGTGGAGACCGAATCCAGAAATTCCGTAACGAAAATAACCTAACACCCCCCACTCATTTGTTTTTTGAGCATGGTGACCGATAAGAAAACAAATGAATGAACAATCAATCAAAATTCAATTCAATGTGTGAAAGTGTAACTTCACTTAATATCAAAGAAAAAAAAAACAAAGGAAAAAAAAACTGCATAAATAAAATAAATAAATAATTATAATTGCACAAGTTGATAAAAATGCTATGCTATAGTTTTACCGCGGCAGTCTCCAAGTGCCACACGTCTTTTTTTCTGTACATTTTCGTATCCCACGGGTCGGTTCCATGGGTAGTTCGAAAGGTGTAAAGGCAAGAAGCTTTTACATATTATGTTGAATGTTATAAATGAAAATATGTTTATGTTCTATGAAGAATGTATAATAAAACACTGCACTAATTTAATGTTACCTAAAAAAAAAATTACTTAAAAAGACTAATATAAAAATGTATCTAAAACACAAAGACATCTATCTGTGACAAGTTCGTCAGTAGTTCGTTTGACGCCGAACTCTCGTAACATTTTAACATCTTATTTACATTTACTTGTCTACGTGACGATACAGCAAACCTACTTTTACCTGATTTGCAGTAATTACTAACTAGATTTGAGTCCAATGTACGGATGCTGACCGTACAAAAGAGAACCGCGGAGTCCTGGAACGGAAGGCAAAGCACTGAAATAACGCCTATGTTCCTTCATAGGCGTGATTTTAGTCAGTAAAAGTCTGACACGACCTCACGCTTCGCCTTAGAAAAATTTCGCACCTTAAAAAAAACTGATCAATATCACGAGCAGGGTCCAAGTTACCAACGGTTAAAAACCTCCAAACAATAAGATCCGTATCTAGGAGGACCTTTGTTTGAATCAAGCCCTTGATCCAGCCACTTTCGGAAGCCGTCTAAGATTTTGGCTGATACACGTGACTATTATGGCTATGCTCGGAGTTTCCTTGCGTGATCGAATCAGAAATGAAGATATCCGCAGGAGAACCAAGGTTGCCGACATAGCACAAAGAATCGCCAAACTTAAGAGGCAATGGGCGGGGCACATTGCTCGCAGAACAGATGGCCGTTGGGGCCGAAAGGTTCTGGAGTGGCGACCGCGTACCGGAAAACGCAGCGTTGGAAGGCCTCCTGCAACGTGGACTGACGACCTGGTGAAGGTAGCGGGAATCCGATGGATGAGGGACGCACATGATCGTTCGTTGTGGCGACGCTTGGGGGAGGCCTATGTCCAGCAGTGGACGTCTAACGGCTGAAATGATGATGATGAATGATGACGTGACTATTAAGGCATTGGCTGGCATGACTATCATAGGCACAATGATCGCGGAGTCCACATCCCCAAGTCGACCTCGTTGAATCTTGTGAGTCAAGATATTTTTTTTTATCTGATATAAACTGGTGCTTGACTGCGATCCCACCTGATAATGATGGTGAGGCGCACTGGTTTATTAAGAGCCTATTCACACTAGCCTTGAAGATACCTAAATTGTAATATTACCGCTGCAGGCAAATTGTTCCAGTCCTTCGGTGTTCGCGGTATAAAGTTATATCTATAGTTGATTTGCTTTTCTTTCTCGGCTTCTACTAGTCATAGCTTTGATTAGCTTTAAAGAAAAAACGACGAACCCCACTCTAATTTTTACTTCCTTTAAAGTAAAATTTCTAAACTTGATTACCTGCCTAATTACCTAGACTGTAGGAAGGTAAATCCCAACACGGACTCCGCTGACATTCAAGGATCACTTGATCCTTGTAGGGCTGGGTCCGGTCCTTCACACACTATTGAGCACACCCACTTGCCGTTAAAGGGTAAGCAATAGGGATGTACTGGAAACCATATTGACGGAAGCGGAGGTGGTGAAAAGGGAGAAAAGATGACTTAACTTTTTTTAAGAAAATATTGATGTGGTTATGTTTAAACATTTTTAAGAAATAGTTAGTTTTACGGCATTATCACCTTTCGAACAGTTTCTTCATGGTTTTTAATAAACTGGATGATGATAGGTGAAGTAAGGCAGTAACAGAATCGCGTTCAACCTTAGATTGGTAAAAAGAACGTAGGTCGTACAGCAGTGAGATGGGCAGATGACATTATTGCTATCGCTGATGAGGAGGATGAGATGGAGGAACCTGGATGAAGCCTATGGGCCAGCAGTGCGCGAATATAAATTTAGAGTTTGCCTTTATTTGGAGCTAATTTATATTATTGTACCTTCATAACTGCGCTGTTAATCGCGGCTAAGTACGAGTAATAATAATCATATGAGTCGTTCTTCAAGTTCCGTCACAACCCTAGTAAGCAATATGGCACTAACCCATAACATTTCGATTACTAGTGAGTGTTTGAGTAACTTGTTCAAATGTCAACGGTTTTGGTAAATTGTTTTAACTATTGATCTTCTTGAGGTTGTACTTCTATGTGTAATGAGCTGAGTTGAAATGGGTATCTGAAGTGAAATATTTATATTTTACTCGTATGTAAAAGCACTATGTTCTTCTTAATTGTGGCTTAACAAACAGCCTAGGATGTCCGGGAGAATCGCCAAACTTAAGTGGCAGTGGGTAGAGCACATTTGCTCACAGAACAGACGGTTGATGGGGCCGAAATGCTCTGGATTGGAACCAAGTTGGAAGGCGAAGACAAAGTGGATCGATGGCCTGGCCAGAGTCGAGAAAATCTAAGGAATACGAGACGCAAGACCGGTTATTACGGTGACACTTAAGACATTTGTCCAGGAATTGTCAGCAACAGAAAAGCCAGTTAGGGCGACGCCCTCTGGGGCCAGGGTTAGTTTCGAAAGACAACTTGAGCCCAGGTATGAAGGCTTGAAGGAACGGGGTGGGTTTTTAGTCAGTAAGAGTCTGACACTATCTCCTGCTCCGCCCAAGAGCGGGGGTTGTCATTGGATGATTGTGGTTGTTCTGGGTCTGAGTGTCTTGTCTATGTGAGTTTATAAAAAAGTCCATAGAGTCCATAAAAAAGACCTATGTCCAGCAGTGGAAATCTTTTGGCTGATTTTGATGATGATGAAACAGCCGCAAGGTCGATTTGCACCATTCAGCATTATCTTAATTCCGATTTATTTGGTAAAATCAATAAAATGGTGCGTGAATCTAATGTATCGCAGGTTCCTAACTCATATTAGAAGTTATAACTGTGGGGTTTCAGTCGGCAAGATTCCAAAATATTGCTCCGTTTCTACCAGATGGAGAGTACGAAGTTTTTCGTACATAAAAAAAGGCCAAACACATTAAAAGTATCTTTATCCCTTTTTTTATGGAATAGGAAATTAACAAACTTTTACTTGATTTTTACGTATATATCAGACTTAAACTGACTAAAACTAACTAGTATTCTTTTAATTGCCCTTTGCGTTCTAAAGCTGTGGTAACTCTTTTGAAGACTCGCGCAGCCGAGGTACCTCTTCCTTGCGTCGTATGGCTCGATGCTGAAGGTTGTGGCCCCCCAGATTCACCCAGCCAGGTACAATTAACCCTAAACTGAAGGCTTTCAGCTGCATCATCATCATTTCAGATTTTCAGACATCCACTGTTGGACATAGGGCTCCCCCATCATCATCATCATCATTTCAGCCAATATACGTCCACTGTTTGACATAGGCCTCCCCCAAGCGTCACCACAACGAAGGTTCCTGTGCGTCTCGCATCCATCGGATTCCCGCAACCCTCACCAGGCCATCAGTACAACTTGTGAGAGGCCTTCTAACGCTGCGTCTTCCGGTACGTAGTCGCCGTTCCAGAACCTTTCGTCCCCATCGACCGTCTGTTCTGCGAGCACACCCGAACATGAACACGTGTCGCTTTAACAAAAAGCGCTATTTCTGTTTCTATCATATTAATTATTTAATCTCAAGAATAAGATCCTCCTTCAAGATCTACTTAAGATAAATATTACACTATTCTTCCATTAATTTTACCCTACCGTTGATGAAGGTAAATAAGCTAAATTCGACACATTATTCTCTATAAGCCTGCTTCATTTTCTATACGGGACCCCCGGGGGGTTAAGCCAAAAAGGGTTCAGTGTAGATCTTATATAATGTACGCAGTATTTTAAATAATGCAAATTCTAGGGGTCCTAGTTCCTTAATACATCGTGGTGTAAAGCTCTCTGCTTACTAGGCGATGAAATGAAAGCATGTAAAAGTTGAATTACTGGGGAGTTTGTTGCGCTAATTATTTATGTATATTATCATCATCATCATCATTTCACCCGATAGACGTCCACTGTTGGACATAGGCCTCCCCCAAGCGTAGCCACAACGAACGATTATGTGCGTCCCGCATCCATCAGATTCCCGCTACCTTCACCAGGTCGTCAGTCCACCTTGTAGGAGGCCCCAACGGCCATCTGTTCTGCGAGCAATGTGCCCTGCCCATTGCCACTTTTAAGTTTGGCGTTTCTTTGTGCTATGTCGGCAACCTTGGTTCTCCTGCGGATATCTTCATTTCTGATTCGATCACACAAGGAAACCCCGAGCATAACCCTTTCCATTGCTCTTTGGGTGACTTTAAGCCTTCTGATGAGGCCCATTGTGAGCGACCACGTTTCGGATCCATATGTCATCACTGGCCACACACAATGGTCATAGACTTTCGTCTTGAGACACTGTGGTATGTTGGATGAGAAGATACCGCGTAGCTTCCCGAATGCTGCACAGCCGAGTCGGATTCGACGTGTACCCTAGCGTGTATGGCTACCTTTACATCTTTACAGACGAAATGCCATGAGCAGTGTGCCCGCGGCCTACGGTGTGTATTATTTAAAGCGCCCGACCTTTCCGCGCGGTTATTTTTGTAGAACACCAGCATGCAAACTGATTTATGTGGTTCTTGCGTGGAGTACGAGAGCAGAGAGGGTCGGCTTTTGGGTGTACCTGTTTAGTAGATTTTGTAACGGAAACATCGCATGATTTATAATCGAATTAACTTTTAATAAAATAGTACTAGTCTACCAATTTTCTTTTTAAACGCGATCATTTTGTAGCGAAATAAACAAAAATAAACACTTTTCCGCCACTTACACCTTTAACTGAACTTATTTTAAATTTTGAGAAAATAAAACGTAAGCCTAAGAAAGAAATCCCATTCAAATTTAAAACTGTAACTTAATATAAACAAGCTTTTAATTAATATATTTTTTTCATAGCAAGCTTTTATAGCTCGGTACCTATATAGGTAATTAATACTCGTCAAGACAAATCATACGAGCCCAAACTCGATGGGGTTGTGTCGTTTAATTACCAAGTTCCTATAGCCGCCTTCCGGTTCCATCATCAGATCACCTCCATGTCATCATAATATTGCATTGTCACGCACTTTACAAAATGTATACAAAATTTCAGCTCAATCAGTAATCGGGAAGTGGATCAAATTTAACTTGCATGATTTGATGACAGACAAATATCGGGACAGGTACAGGCTAAATAAAAGCTTGTAAAAAGCAATAGGTATCATTGTCGCGGAAAAAGCAAGGTGATCTCTGAAGTCAGGAAGAAGAAGAATCTGACTTGTTCTTCTTCTTCCTGCCCTTATCCAGGTCTGCGCAACACGTTTTTTTCTTCCATTCTGTCCTGTCACCCGTCACACTATCACTTACTCCCTTTTCTTTCATATCACTCCTCACACAATCCATCCATCTTTTCTTTAGCCTCCCTCTCCCTCTCCATCCACCTACATGTATACTCAGAACTCTTTAGTAACTTGCGTTTCATCCCTCCTCTTCTCTTCTCCTCCTCTCACATGCCCAATACCAAGACAAGCGATTTCCTTTCAACTTTTCAGTCACTAGCGCCACTTTCAAACTTATTCTAATATACTATTTCTCACTTTATCCTTTCTCGTCACACCACACATCCATCGCAAATTTTTTTTATCTAACTATACACGGTAAAATTTTTATGTTTTTTTTTTATGAAAACGTCAGCTAAGCGAGTCCAATGACCTGTAGGTAGTAGTGAACAGGTCATTGGACTCGCACAGCTGACGTTTTCATAGAGAAATTAATTTCGAAGACGCGTAAATTAATACGAGATTAAGAAAAAAGAGGTACTTTATTTTTTAATTTTATCCTTACAAATCGATAGTGTTTCATGTACCGGATCGACCCTCCACGGGATTAAAACGATCAAAATTTAGCGGTGTTTAAAAAATAATTAGAGCCCTGTTGCAGTGCCTCCAGTTCAAAGATCCAATTATAAACATGTTTTTTAATGACGTGATTTTAGTCTTTCAAAGCATGTATCGCAAGTTTAATATAATATGAATTAACACGAGTCACATTTCATATCGTACAAATTATAAGACTTGCGTGTGTTGAAATTATTAAAAGTTGGTGAAAAATTGGATTAACAGATAACAGCAAAAATTTGTGTTATATGTGTCATTTTATCTATACATCTATACATATAAATATAATTGGAGTGTCTGTTTGTGATATTGAAATTTCAATTTTTGTCTGTCTGTTTGTCCGTGCTAATCTCTGAAATGACTGGACCGATTTTAACGGGACTTCTTTTTGGCAGGTAGCTGATGTAATAAGGAGCAACATAGGCTAATTTTATTTTAGAAAAAAAATAATTCAAAATCCTGTAGTCTACGTGAACGAAGCCGCGGGCACAGCTAGTCTACTATAATACGCGTGTATTACGAGTTTACATTTAAGACTTCGTCGTGAATCATTCTCACTATTGGTGCAAAGTGCATGAAAATCTATTCAGTAATTTTTGAGTTTTTCGCGTTCATATAATTATATATACAGCGGGGGACTTTTTAAATTGATTTAAACTAGAGCTTAACTACGAGCCCACCTGATGGTAAGTAGTGATGCAATCGTTGATAATGTAACGCACTAGTTTATTAAGAGTCAACTCAATCTAACTTTGAAGACATTTAAATAATAATCAGACGGGAATAAACTTTGTAATAATATAATAATAAGGATAAAAGTAGGCCAGATACAATTTCGTCTATAACTATTTCAAAGTTATAGACTTCTCTATGGCTTGGAATTAGGGGGGTCCAGTTAAAACTTTTTGAGAGTTACCTGAGTGAACGTAAACAGAGTGTAAAAATAGGCGAGTATATCAGTAACGAGCGTCTAGTCAATTACGGCGTGCCACAAGGCAGCGTCCTGGGTCCTACCCTCTTTCTAATATACCTGAATGATCTAGGAATGCTCACTCTCCCTAAAGGCAAAATTGTATCCTTCGCGGACGACACTGCCCTACTATTTAGCGCGGATTCGTGGAGTGAAGTCTACAGGCATGCTCAGTTGGGTTTTGACATGGTATCAGAATGGTTACGAAATAATTTCCTCACCCTAAATGCTACAAAAACGAATTATGTTACATTCGCCATAAAACAAAATAGGAAAACTTCGTTAGGTTCTCCACTATCCATCATAGCTCACACATGTACGACGCCGTGCTGCACAACCTGTACTTGCGCTCACATCCAAAAAACTGATAATGTGAAATACCTAGGCATTATCATAGACAGTACACTAAAATTTCATGAGCACATTAACGTATTGAGTAACAGGCTGCGAAAATTAATATACGTTTTTAAGACTCTTAGGCAGGTGGCTGGAGAGAAGCTGAAGCGATCGGTGTATTTTGCTCTTGCTCAATCTTTGCTGACTTACTGCATCACCTCCTGGGGTGGTGCCCCTAAATGCGCTATACTCGAACTGGAAAGAGCTCAGAGAGCCATCCTGAAAGTGCTATATTGCCATCCTTTTCGATACCCTACTACTCTTTTATATAAAGAAGTAAAAGTTCTGACAGTGCGCCAGCTATTTATACTACATACAGTTATGAAGCAACATAACCTCCTAACATATACGCCCTCTCTATCTCAAGGCAAAAGGCGATTCAATCCCGTTTCCGATTCCCAAAACCGGCTTCTGACTAAGTTTTCGCGACGTTTCTTCTGCCACCTTGGTAAATACCTCTACAACAAAATTAACAGGATATTACCTATTTATGACCTTAACAAGATTAAATGCAAAATGAAACTGACCGTTTGGATTCAACAACTAAACTACCTGGAGACTGAAAAAATCCTAGATGTCCCGGTGTAGTTAAGGTTATAAGTAGAGTAAATTACACATACTACTAAGTTCCACATGCTCAATCACTATACGAAAACACACTCTTACAGACACACACACTCCATACACTCTCAAATATTCCCACACAATACTAACCGTACTAACACTATATAGAATATAGAATTTCTAACATAAAAATTGTTAATCGCGACAACTGTTTCTCAGAGCATAAGGCAATATAAAAATGTTAACAAAACCTAAGGGTGGAGTCCTGGTGTCCTGAAATACAGGCCCCAAGCCTAGTTTAGGCACCAGTCTCCCACAATATGTTTATTGTACCTACTTTTACCCTAGAAACTGTAATCATTGTGTATTGTGGCGAGAAAATAAATCTTATTATTATTCTCAGTAGCGATACCTACCATCTAATACAATAATATCGAAGATAAGAAGATACCTGTAATACAATATTCCATTAGATTACAATATTCAATAGTTACAAAGAATATCGAAGCAATTGTTACAAGAATTTCTTTTATCTTCTGATCTCAATGCCCTAAAGGTACACACAGTTTTATTTCTTTAATATCTTGTTCTTTTTATTATTTAATATCTGTTACACATTTTACCTATTTTTATTAAAGAAAAATCTGTTCCGTTCAAGGCTTCTTGTGTAACAGTGTGTTTATAAATATAATCTGGGTTTTAGTTTACATTTACAATCTACATTAATATAATAAAGAGGTATAGTTTGTTTTTTTTGTTTGTAGGAGGTAATCTCTGGAAGTACTGGTCTGATTGCAAACATTTTTTCATCGTTAGAAAGCGGCTATAATCTTGAGTGGCGTATGCTATATTTTATGTACGCGATTGAAGCCGCTTGCAAAAGCTAGTTATATTATAAAGAGGTTTTGTAAGTTTGAGTTAAGCCGTTTATAAGCCTTGGTAATAGGAACATTACCAAGACCACGAAAACCAGGCTCGTTTATTGTCTAATATTCCCCATTTTCCTATATTCATCGGAGACAAGGATTCTTCGTGAATCCGAGAAGAAGAAAGTTGACGCGTTGGAGATGTGGTGCTGGAGACGGATGCTAGGAGTATCGTGGACAGAGTTTCGTAAGAATGATTCCATATTAAAAGAACTCTGCGTCAGACAGCGCTTATCATCCGCAGTGCAGTCGCGCATTCTGACCTTCTTCGGCCATGTATCACGTCGTAGTAATGACTCCTTGGAGCGTCTTGTAGTGCAGGGCAAAGTTGAGGGCACCAGGCCACGTGGTAGATCACCAATGAGATCGACAGACCAGATCAAGGCCGCAACTTGTCATGTGGCAGAATGTACAAGGATTCCAAAAATATTGTAACAACAAATCATTATATTAATTACCTACATTCTATGCAAATAAATAAGTCTATCTATCTACATTTTCCAATTACAATGGTCTTTTGTAATTTGGGTTACAAACCGAAATCAAACGGGAATATATCACAGAAATCTATAATTATATCTACAGTTACCGTGTCTGGTAACCCTTGTAACAATAACAGGCATTTACACACAGTTTCTCTTTGTCGGCAACCGCCAAAGTTTGCACGCTTAATTGTTTAGTAACGTGTTCATAACTTGATTTGGGAACTTCGTTATGTATAAATTCTGTATCGTACAAGCAAAGACCCTTCCATCAGCTCTTAACGCGTTCTATTTTACGACCTAAACTGAATTGTTAAAGGGATGGCTATAAAACCTTATTTTCATTATAGGCAAAACCAGAACCAAAAACTGTTGTGACTGAGTTTTAATTTTATAATTTATTTTAATCTGTGATTTGACTTCTACTGACTTGTTTCCGTGTATTTTATTTTATTTGTTTGTCATTTTATATTATTTGACATTGTAATGTAATTATTTATATAATTTGTTATAGATACCGGCACGGATCTTGAGCGCTGGCTTCAAGTTGTGCAGAAGTAAAATATCGGGTCTCTACAGTGGTGCAACGTGAGAAGCAGGGGCGGGGACTGCCAGTGATTGGCTCGCTACGCATCGCTTATTAGATGTCACTCGTGATTCCCTGCGCTTGCCGCATGTATCTAACAACGACGACGATTGGCTCGCCAATGTATGGAATGCGCAAAGCGATTCCCCTCTGACGCCGAACGCTCAAGATCCGTTTCGGTATGTATAACTATTATATAATTTGAAATATCTGTACCTGACTTGTAAGAATCCCTTACCAATAAACTACTACGACTATGACTATGAAACACCTGTCTCGTATTTTTATGTAAAAAATTCAAAACTCTATTATGAAAAATCATAGTTATAAGCTTATGGTACTTGGTTGGCTATATAAATACTTGATCACCGGGCCATCCAGGAGACTGAGGGATTCTTTTGCACTTGCACCCAGCTGTTTGTCACAGCAAGTCATAGCGGGCATTATTATCCCACCTAATGTCCGCCATGACCTGCTGTGACTTGTGTTGTACTTAGTGTCAGTGGTGTCCAATTTGTGACATTTTTCAAAATTTTTGGGAAAAAATATAACATGGTGTAAAAACTACTGAAATCCGTTGGATTACGGATATATCCGTTCAGTTACTGTTTCTGACCAATTTGTATAGGTATTCAGGTTTTGCAAAAATAATTTTATAAAGGGTGATTTCCCAAAGGGGGACTTGGGGTTCTGGAACGCATGACAAGGAAGGAACATAGGGATGGTTTTAGTCAGCAAACGTCTGACACGTCCTCCCGCCCTGCCCAGAGCGGAAGAAGTCATTGGATGATATTCCACCTTAAAAAGAAAACTAAAGCCACAAATTCAAGACATAGCCTTATTTTAATCAAATCTGTCAAGCCATTGAGCTGTGATTAACTTATTTACAAACAACTAACATCTAGCATTCAAATTTTCACAAACGGTACGCAAAGTCAAACATTTTTTTGTTAATTAATTTTTTTTTCTTGAATGATTTTTTTATTAATTGTTGATAGGTTCGCGCTTGACCACTATCTCGCCTGATGGAAAGCGACGATGCGGTCGACGATGGAACGCGCTTACTTATAAGAAACCTATTCACTCTCGACTGGACTTTTTTTAAATTTGTTTCTTTCTATGAACTGAAACATTACCATCTAGAACATTATTAACCAACTTACTATCGTTACATTCAGTATACTTACACCTATCTCTGTAATGTCAGGTATATAATAAGTCCGAGATAATGCCCTTTTCCATTAACTGGGTATACAACCCGGCTTCGTGCTGATACTGCGAATTTTCTGATGGAAAAATAAGATAGATTTTTTTCCGAACTAGGGATCAAATGTTACTGCAAAAAAGTCGAACCTATTAACTTAAACATCAGCATGTCTGTCTATGTTTGCGATTAACTCTTTGAATGTCGTAATTAGAAACACAATAGAAAGACAATTACCTTATGTCGGACAGTGTAACTTAAGACATTCGAAAGGTTAAATCAAAAACTACTGAACTAATTATCATGCAGTTTTCATCAGTAGGCACACTGATTCATGAGGAAGGTTTTTAAAATGTATAATAAACTAAAATTATCTATTATATTAGAGAAAAAAAAAGCTAAAGCTGAGACTTCCAAAGATTTTTAACACCAGTACGGGTCACTATTATATTATTTTCTACTGATATAGCTATAGGAAAATCTTTGTTTTCTTATTAATCTTTTCTTTTTTTATGTACTTGCCACGTTTTCACTTCACCACCCTTAGTTGACTGGTAAAGAATGCTTAAGGCATTAAGTCCGCCTTTGTACCTTTGTGTTGTATGACGTTTTAAAAATTAAATAAATTGTCTTGTAAAAGAAGGATTCTATTTGATTCTTACCGAGACCAAACTACCACTACACCTTCTTCATCAACTCAACCACCACCAGTATTGTATTGGTTATAATAATAATAATCTTTAATCAGGTACAGTAAAATGGGGTGAATTGAGACTTCGGGGTGAATAGAGACAAAACTTTGGTTTGGTTTTTCACTTTGATACCTTAATGTCGACCTCTAACAAAGTATCGATATTTTAGAATAACAATTCATTAATAAATTGATATAGTTAAATGCTGCAAAAAATATTCAAATGTTGAGAAAATACCCTTTAAAGTTTTGTCTTTATTCACCCCTAAGTCTCAATTCACCCCATTTTACGGTAAGTTACACCCATATCATTACACAATACAATTCAATTCACCATAACTTAAATTACTAACATAATAACCGTCCGTCCGTTCGTTATACCGGCAGTAGAAATACCTACACACTCTGCGAAAATTTCAAGCGTCTACTAATTACGGTTCATGAGATTACAGTACCTACGCTGACAAACACTCAGTGGAGTTTTTTTATTATTATTGACAGGCTCGCTTTTGACCGTTATATCACCTGATGGTTTCTGCTAAGCTTTCTGTGGGTCGACGATGAACCACGCTTGCCTAGAAGTAGACTTTTCACTCTTGACTAAAATTTCTCTTAGGTGGTAGCTATCAGGAAACACAGACTCCGGCAAGGAATTCCACTCCTAAGCTGTACGCACAATTAAACCATTTTGTACATATAGATGGGGTGTCTACCATGTACCGATGGCGCAATACTATACGTCTGGTAGTCTGATGATAGAATGAGCTTGGTGGAATTATATTTTTAGTGTACCTATTTCCGGTGCATACTCCCCGAAATGTACATGATAGAAAACCGACAAGCTAGCTGCTCAGAGTCGATACTCAAGACGTTAGAGTTTTGACTCAAAGAGTGCACAATCAACTCAAGCGTTTAGTAATCAGGTTCCGTTAAATACCCTTGAGGCACGCAACCCTAAAAAGGGTCCTTGTAAATTCTTGGCTAAGGCTGCCTGTCCACCGGAGCATAGCGAGGCTGCGTAGCGGAGAAACGGAGAAATATCGATCAATAGGATTGCATGAAATCTCCTCTCCTCTTCAGTGGACAGGGAGTACGAACTAGTTTAAAAATTCATACAAAACCGGAATGACATATGGTTCCGAAACGTGGTCGCTCACAATAGGTCTCATCAGAAAGCATAAGACACTTAAAGGCCAATGAAAATGACTATGCTCGGAGTTTGCTTGCGTGATCGAATCAGAAATGAAGATATCCGCAGGAGAACCAAGGTTGCCGACATAGCATGAAAAATCACCAAACTTAAGTGGCAATGAGCAGGGCACATTGTCCACAGAACAGATGGTCGTTAGGGGCGAAAGGTTCTGGAATGGCGACCGCGTACCGGAAGACACAGCCTTCGAAGGCCTCCTACAAGGTGGACCGATGATCTGGTGAAAGTTGCGGGAATCTGATGGATGCGGGACGCGCGAGATCGTTCATTGTGGCGACACTTGGGGAAGGCCTATGTTCAACAGTAGACGTCTATCGGCTGATACGATGATGATGAGGACAAAACCGGGAAAAGGATCGAGGAAGCAGAGAGGGGTAGCGGAGAGGAGAAACAAGTGCGGGCACTATAACAAAACTACAAGAAAACAGTCTGCGGAGTGGACTTCCGCATTACTTTCTTAATCCGCTCTTCAGCCCCGCTCCGCTCCGGTAAACAGGCAGCCTTAAATTTAAACTAAGGACGTAATTCCTGACAGTTCCGTAGTTAACAAACTTAATTTGTTTCTTAACTCCCTATCCTAAAGTTATAACGATTAGTTTAAACATTGATTTGGTGTAATTGTAATTTCTCTGAGTAGGAAACGTCACTCAAAACTTTGATAATATTTGAATTGGAAAGTGAAGAACAGAAAATCTGAAATCAGTCTCGCTACGGGGGTATCGTGTCATCCAGTTAATGAGTTGTAGATATCAGATAGGCACTTGGTTCCTGATAAAATGCTGGTATCCAGCTGCATCCAGTTTGATTAGAAGTAGAAATAGAACGGAATGAAGACTTCTAATATCTAACACACTCGCGTTCCGCCACATCAGGTCGCGGCATGGCGGACAGAGCTCCAGCGGGATCTCATGGTGAAATGGCGTCAGCGACTGTGGCAACCCAGAGCTGGACACGCCACAAACATGGCGGCAAGTCCGCTCTTTGAGGCGTGGCTGGAAAGACCTCACGGCGTCCTCACCTTCCGCATGCCGCAGGTTCTCACCGGACATGGCAAGTTCGGAAGGTTACTGTACCGGATCCTGTGCGGAACGCCCAGAGGACACGGTGGAGCACACAGCAGAGGTGTGCCCCGCTTGGGCAGAGCATCGCCATGCCCTCGTGACGGCGATCGGCGGCGGCGATCTCTCGCGACGGGCTTTGGTACGGGCCATGGTCCGGAGCGAGGAGGAGTGGCAGGCGGTCGCCGACTTCTGCAAAGCAGTAATGCTCGCTATGAAGGAGGCCGACCGCATCTGGCAACGGCGCTCTTGCCACCGCCGGGATTCCGATCCCGATTTCCGGCCACTGTAGGCGCAGATTTGCGGACGGCGAATAATGGCTAGCTAGCGGTCCGACCATCCGGTAACTGTCCGGACCGAGCCCAAAGGCAACGAAGGAACAGGAGTGGGTTTTTAGTCTGACACTATCTCCCACTCCGCCCAAGAGTGGGGGATGTCATTAGATAATTTTCCCACCACGAAAAAAAAACCCTACCCGCATTCCTTCCTTGCCTTTTGGGTTCGAAGAGGGCTCCAGGGTTTTATCTATTTCACACAACCCAATGAAAATATTTGACAAGTGGAAGATAAGTCGTGACTTACGCTTGTAGGTCGTAAACTAGTACTCAGATAGGCCTTACTTTGTATGAATTAATTTTTTCGTCTATGACCTCAAAATGGTGAACGAAAACTTTAGGAGGAAACCGTAATTTGCCAGTAGCGGTCTTCTCGTCCGATTATACTTTAGGTGTCCTGAAGGCTAGAATGACTAGGCTTTAAAAAAACTTAAAAATAATATATATAAAAAACTTTTTACGTTAAATAACGAAGAGACAAACTATTATAGAAACACCGACTTCCGAAATTAAAGATATTTTGTACTTTTCAGTGTTTTTTTAACATTGAAGCCGGTTAATTTTTTTTTTATCTTTACACTCCCAATAAGGTTCAGTTGAAAACCAGTGTCAGACAATTCAACGAAAATGCCAGGCAACTACCTTGTAACTGGATCTTTTTGGAGCAAACGTGAGACATGTAATTTTAGTTTATTTGTCTTAAGTTTGAACATGTTTTTTTTTTATAAACTGTGTGTTTTTATGTTTGTGCGCCAAATAATGTTTTTTTTTTCTTCTTTCATCATCGATTGCATCACTACTTTCCATCAGGTGGGATCGCAGTCTTGTGTTTTTACTTGTGTTTAAAAAAAAAGTTCTTGAAACGAAAATTGAAACGGTATGATATTAACATCTATTAAGATTTGCGCTCGTGTGATAGCCCTCTCTGCTCAATTTCTCCCACAAACAGGAAGTGTGTGTCAGAATATACACCGAAAATATTCACCGCAAGTTTAATATCGATTCGTTTGCATCCAGACGCGCACACGCAAGCCATAGTCAAAGAAAACAAACTATAAATAACCGCCGCCATATTGTGAAACAATGCGCGGTTTCAGTAAACGATACGTTAACTGTTCAGTCGTAATTAATAGACTTAAAGTTCGTGACGTTAACGGTAACTGGAATCAGTGTTATCGTTAAGAGGGACGTAAAACTTGTAATAGGTAGGTAACTAGGTTACTATTTAGGGCGGTGTTGTAATTGTGGGTTGATTAAAAATTGTTTAACGCCTTCGTAAAAGTGCGTTTGTAAATTTCCTAGTTAGATTGATCGAAATTCCTGATTTAAATATTATAGAAATAGGGGTATCTGAATTAGGACCTTAAAATGGCCAAAATGGACGTAATAGTACAAAAAAAAAAATTAACCTAATGTAGCTATGGTTTTGTTTGGATTGATGTTCTGTAGACTTTTGTTGTTTTAAGTTATGAAGGCGAGCGTATCTCGTCATCAAACTGTAAAGTTTGGCGAGGAAATTATGTATTTAAACAAAGAAAACTGTTGATGAATTAAATAAAAAAAAAAAATGAAAACATTCCAAAAAAATTTTTTTCGACACAATATATATCTATAATACCTACGAGGTGGGAAATCATTCTATTGGGTCAGAGTTATCCGAAAGGAAGCTCGAGCCCCGGTATGAAGGATAGAAGGAACGGGGTGGGTCTTTTAGTCAGTAAGAGTCTGGCACTATCTCCTGCTCCGCCCAAGAGCGGGGGTTGTCCTTGATGATTTTCCCACCATAAAAAAGGTGGGAAATCATCCAATGTCTTCTTCCACTCTAGGGTGGATCGAAAGGGTGTATCAAACTTTACTAACTAAAACCACACCTGTTTTCCTTCAGTTGTCTTTTGCGTTATAGAACCGCGGACTTCCGCGGTTAGTTATATTACATTAGTAGAATTTGATAATAATGCCTAATTCCTAAAAGGTTCGCTTATTACAACTAGGTAGTACTAAACTAACTAGGAGGTTTGGACATGTGATGAAGCGAGACAGGGACTATTGCGTTCAAAGGGCTTCAGCCATTCCTAATAAAAAGAGAGGCAAAGGGAGACCACTTTCTACGCGGTGGACAACCGTAAATAGGGATACCAAGCGGGCACAGCTAGATAATGTGGCGTGGGGAGGCGCCAATGAAAGGCATTTAGTTCAACCTTAACTAATTATATTGTAAGAAGCCCCCAAATTATATTATTATACAATATTAAATTAAATTTTTTCTTCATTGACAACTATCTATCATAATTTAAAAATCACTATTCTCATTACCATTGTTGGAGATAAAACCTTCTTGCAAGCTTCCTAAATTATATGAAAAAATATGACACTTCTATTTGTCACTTGTCTTCACTTGTTTTTTGTGAAATATATTGTTCACACCGAAAATTATTAAAAACTAATTTGCATTGAGCATCCAGTCATTGATTTTCATCAGAATACCCATAATTCTCGCACATGGTCCATAACGAGCCGGATGAAATATAATTAAGAAGATCAGCGATTATTTTCAAGAAAAAGAATAGAGACTGACTTCCACGCTGAATGGAGGTTCATGAGTTCACTGCTGGAGAACTGGATTGATTTCAAGCAAGTTAGTTAGTGGTGTACAGTTATAATTACGCTAATATCGTCACCCAACACTCAGGTAGTATATATAAGTAGTCATACTAAGGTCAGTACTATTTTATTAAATTACCAATTATATTGTGTTTGAGTAAAATCATTAGGTACTTTGTTGCATTGTGATTAGTATTTTATTCAACAGCAATGTTAAGTTTAAACTCATACTTTTAACAGTATAGTTAGCTATTTTGCTACATTATTAAACTTACATTATATTAAGCTGTAACTAATTACATAACTACTTAACAGTGGTATTAATTTTTAACAAGTATCTTGACATAATAAAAATATTTGAGTGTTAGATATTAGTACAAGTCATTGTTATAAATTATAGTTAGCAGTCAGAAAGGGCATAGACTACAGCTAGGCGTATAATTATTGAAATTATATTGTTGGTTTTAATTTTTATATTCCTGTATCAATGCCAGGTTGACAACACTCGTCTCCCAGAATGTCTGAGGAAAAGGATTTAATTAAGAAGCGAGGCAGCTTCAAAGGTCGCTTGACTAGTTTCCTCAATTTTCTGGACTCATTCAAGGACAAGGAGCTATCTAGCTGTGATGTGTCCGAGTTGCAGTTGCGCATGGGCAAGATAGAGGCGTTGTATGAGCAGTATGATGAGGTACAGTTACGTCTAGAATGCATTGTTGACGACATCAACTTACAATATTCTCAGCGTTCCGAGTTTGAGTCTATTTATTATAAAACCTTATCTAGAGCCCAGAATATTCTGACTGACTACAATAAAGATAATAAATCGATGGAAAGTTGTAAAAGTACTCGTGTTAGCATAAAGCAGCCGGTTAAATTGCCAACGATTCAGTTACCAAAGTTTAGCGGATTATATTGTAATTGGCTTGAATTCCGCGACACCTTTACTAGCCTAATTCATTGTAATGATGACATAGACGCAATCAATAAGTTTCACTACTTGCGAGCATCACTTGAGGGAACAGCTGCTATAGTTATCAAATCCATTGAGTTTTCTTCAAGTAATTACTCTGTGGCATGGTCATTGTTATGTGATCGGTTTGACAACAAAAGATTACTGGTTCAGAATCATATAAGTTCATTATTTACTATTGAATCAATTACAAAAGAATCTTCTGTTGCCATTAAGAATTTGATCGATCAGTTAAATAAAGACTTGCGAGCTTTAGAGTCATTAGGGGAGCCTGTGAAACACTGGGATACACTTTTAATCTACATTGTCACACGAAAACTTGATCAAAAAACCTATCGTGAGTGGGAGGAGTGCAAAGGTAGGATAGACAAGGATGGCTTAATCACGTTTAACGCATTTATGCAATTCTTACGCAATCGAGCCGACCTCATCGAGACCCTGGAACTCCCCCGCAATCATTATTCGCAATCACCAGGTAAATCAGGTCCTAAGATCAAGTCAATGGTAGCACAATCTCCTATCAATTCTAGCACTGACTCAGCTTCTAAACCTTGTCCTAAATGTAATAACAACGATCACACATTAAATAATTGTCCACAGTTTCTCGCATTGAGTAACGATGACCGTCTCAAATCATTACCTAGTTATAAGGTATGTTTTAACTGTTTTCGTTCCGGACACTATGCTAACAAATGTAAAAAACCAGGCTGCAAACTATGCAAACGTAGGCACAACACATTAGTTCACGTACATTCTAATGGCACTGTATCGAATACACCTAGTGGTAATTCGATGAATAACTTGTCTGCTACGACTGAAACGAATAACGTAGCTTTATCCGCAAACATTGCATCTCCGTGTGGTCATACGCAACGAGATGTGTTGTTATCAACCGCTTTGATCAAATTAAGAGACCACAATGGGTGTGTGCATCTCGCTCGCGCGGTGCTCGATAGTGGTAGCACGTCTTCACTCATAACAGATAGGTTGTGCAATAAACTTAACTTAAAAACTAGCCAGGTAGATAGATCAATCCTTGGAATCAATAACGTCACTTCGCACGTAGGTAAAATATGTCGGGTTAAGGGTACGCCATTAGATGATAGCTTTGTATTCGAACTAAATTGTTTTGTTCTTCCGTTCATTACGAGTAGTGTTCCGTGTCGTCAGATAAATATTTCTGATTTCGACTTACCCTCGAATATTACTTTAGCTGATCCTACTTTTTATAACCCTGCCGATGTTGATATTTTAATCGGCGCTGATCTTTTTTGGGATTTGTTAGGATCTCAAAGACTAAAGTTAGGTACCGGGAAACCAATATTATGTGAAACCCGTCTAGGATGGATAGTTTCCGGTCCAATTACTCAGAATACTATCTCACTGCTGACGAATGACGTAAAGTGCAATATGTCTAAAATGGTTGCCGACAGCGATGGTGACTGGGAAAACCTCAAGTCAGAATTGACAAAGTTTTGGCAATTAGAGGAGGTGAATGCGAAGTCTTCCAATTCTTATATGCCTGAAGAGAAATTGTGTGAAGACAATTTCGTTACAAATACGACACGATTGTCTGATGGTCGTTTTTGTGTTCGCATCCCCCTTAAGAAAGATCCTTCAATTTTAGGAAATTCTTTTAATAAAGCCACACATTGTTTACATTCTTTAGAGCGTAAATTAAAGGTTAAGACGAACTTTAGTAGAATGTATCATGACTTTTTGTCAGAATACGAGTTACTTGGTCATATGACAAAAATTAATAAACCTAATTTATGTTTGGGTTATTTTATTCCACATATGGGAGTTTTACGCGAGTCGAGTACCACGACCAAACTTCGTGTTGTTTTCAACGCTAGTGCTTCTACTTCGACGGGAGTGTCCTCTAATGACCTACAGATGGTTGGGCCAACCGTACAGGACGGTCTATTGTCTATACTTCTTCGCTTTAGAGTCCACAAGTATGTTTTATCTGCGGATGTGGAGAAGATGTATAGACAAATAGTCGTCCACCCGTCGGACAGATATTTACAACAGATTGTTTGGCGTGATAATGTTAGTGATCCTATTAATGTTTATCAATTAAACACCGTCACGTACGGTACGGCCAGTGCGCCATTCCTTGCGACACGATGCCTTAAACAAGTAGGACTCGACTGTAGGAACCCTAAGATATCGGAAATCATCCAACATGACTTCTATGTCGACGACTTGCTGACCGGAGGGGATGACTTAGATGAAGTAAAGTTCATTCGCACTGAAGTCACCAAAGCGCTTGCGTCGGCATGTATGCCATTGAGAAAGTGGAAGTCAAATGATTCTCAATTATTGTCGAATGCTGTCCCTGCGTCATACGATTTGAACATTGGACAAAATGAGCCAGAAAAGTTGCTTGGTCTCTGTTGGCATATCGGCACTGATGAGATAGGGTTTCCTATAGGTCTGACTAAATCTTCGACTAGGTACACAAAGCGTGACTTGTTATCCGTTATTGCGCGAATCTTTGATCCCTTAGGTCTGTTAGGTCCTATTGTTATTACTATGAAGATCTTGCTACAGAAAATGTGGTTAGATAAATTATCATGGGATCAACCATTACCTAATGAGATTTGTAAACAATGGGAGATTATTATTAAATCTTTACCTCTTTTAAATCATGTTCGCATTCCGCGACTTGTAGTCTGCAATTCATTTACGGAGTTAGAACTCCATATTTTCACAGACGCGTCTGAGTCCGCGTACGGTGCTTGCGTCTACATTCGCAGTGTTAATGCTAAGGGTGAGTACATGGCTCGCTTGTTAATGGCAAAGAGTCGAGTTGCTCCCATCAAGCCTACGACAATTCCGCGACTGGAGTTATGTGGTGCGGTAGTCGGTTCTCGTCTTCACGAGAAGGTGATGAGCTCACTTCGAGTGAAGATCAGTCGGGTTTATTGTTGGACTGATTCAACCATTGTCTTGGGATGGTTACAGATGATGCCTACCAGACTTCAGCCCTTTGTGCGCAACCGCGTTGCTGAGGTTTTGGATAAGTCGGGTAACTGTACTTGGAGGCACGTCCCAACAGATCAAAATCCAGCAGACCTAATATCTCGTGGCATGGATATTAGTGATCTGCAGGAGTCAGATCTGTGGTGGAAAGGACCAGATTTTTTAAAACTAGATTCGTCTGAATGGCCTTCTCAAATTACGAGCCCAGGACTACAATCGTTACCGGAGACTCGACCTAAAATCATATTACATGTTGTAAACGATTCGAAACCTGAAGTTTTAATTGATTTTAGGCGTTATTCCAATTACACACGGCTCGTACGATCTGTTGCCTACGTATTACGATTTATTAAGTCATGTAGAAAGCATTACCCTAAAACCAAATACTTGTCACATGATGAGGTACAAGATGCACTAACTCTTGTCATTATTAAGAGTCAGATTCAGTCATTTTCTGAATACCAATTATTTTTGAACAAAAAGAGTTTACCTAAAAAGAGCGCCCTTCTAAAGTTTAATGTTTATTTAGACGATAATAATGTAATGCGAGTAGGAGGACGTCTCGATAACTCTAATTTTGCTTATAGTAAGAAACACCCTATTTTATTACAGTCCACTCATGATTTCACTAAACTATTATTTAATTTTGAGCATAAAAGGCTGATGCATGCTGGCCCACAATTATTATTAGCTTCCATTAGGGAAACTTATTGGCCAATAGGAGGTCGCAAGTTGGCGAAAGCCTGTTATCATAAGTGTGTTTTGTGTCACCGTATGAAGGGTAAGGTTGTAGCTCCCTTAATGGGTAACTTACCACGAGAACGCCTTCGTCCAGGTTATCCCTTTGAAAGCACAGGCGTTGATTACGCTGGCCCTATTATGTGTGCTAGTCGCCAGGGCCGTGGATGTAGGTTAGTAAAGGTGTATGTCGCTATTTTTATTTGTTTCACAACCAAGACCATTCATTTGGAGCTCGTTGGTGATTTAACTAGCAATAGTTATTTACTGGCTTTGTATCGGTTTATTTCTCGGAGAGGTAAACCTGCTGATATTTTTTCCGATAACGGTACCTCATTTGTCGGTGCATACAACGACCTTTCCAAATTTTTAAAATTAAATAGTTTGTCCTTGGGTGAAAGTGCAGCAAACGACGGAATAAGGTTCCATTTTATTCCCGCCTACACCCCACATTTCGGTGGACTCTGGGAGGCGGGTGTCAAGTCAGCAAAGTATCACCTTCAGAGAGTGTTGGGAAATTGTAACTTGACTTTTGAGGAGCTGTACACCACACTAACCAAGATTGAAGCCATCTTGAACTCTCGTCCATTGACGCCGTTGTCTTCAGATCCTGCAGATTATACTCCGCTCACGCCAGGACATTTTCTTGTGGGACGGCCACTTACTTCTTTGCCGCAACCTGATTACCAGGATAGCTCTGCCAATTATCTGTCTCGTTACCAGAGGATCGAGCAGCTTCGCCAGCATTTCTGGAGCAGATGGAGCAAGGAGTATGTTGCAGAATTGCAACAACGCTCCAAATGGCGTTCCTGCAAGGATGGCTTGATGCTGAACTCCTTGGTGGTGATCAAGGAAGACGATCTTCCTCCGTTGAAGTGGAGACTTGGACGGATCGTGGCTGTTCATCCAGGAACGGATGGTATCGCCCGTGTAGCTGACATTCGGACGTCTACTGGAGTCGTTCGACGGGCATTCAACCGAATCTGCCCTTTGCCTGTGTCTTCAGAATCTGGTTGAAACCATTGGTTTCAACGCCCGGGGAAATGTTGGAGATAAAACCTTCTTGCAAGCTTCCTAAATTATATGAAAAAATATGACACTTCTATTTGTCACTTGTCTTCACTTGTTTTTTGTGAAATATATTGTTCACACCGAAAATTATTAAAACTAATTTGCATTGAGCATCCAGTCATTGATTTTCATTCAGAATACCCATAATTCTCGCACAACCATAAACCTTAAAAGGTCCTTTACAAGGCAGTTTTAACCTTATTTAATATCTGTGGCCCTAGTGAAAAAGGGTCTAAGTCCAAAAATGCAACTTTACAGGAGACGTAAAAAACACTCTGCGTGCTTCAAATTCGTGTTTGACCTCATGTGTCATTCAAACCGCTACCAAATGAAATACATGTGATGTTTTTTATAAGTAAACAATTTATGCTCTTTACTATTATTGGGTTATTTTTTTAGTAAATTTAATAGTTTTTAAGATAGTGACTTATACCAATCACAAAATGAATTCCATAAGGGTATAAAATAAGTTAGACCCTTTCTCCCATAAGGTAAATATTAATTCATGCACGTGAAAAGGGATCCGCATTTGAAATTATTTTTAATAACTAATTACCTAATGGAAAGAAATATTTTTTCTCTTTATTTCGGTGAAAACGGATATAAGTCTAATAATATCCTTTCTAACTTAAACCATTTTTATGGACTAAGTGTTGTTGTATCGATAAACACCAACCAAATTGAAATGTGGTTGATTTATGTAAATTTAGATTAAAAAACACAAAAAAGTTTTATTTTTCCGTTTAAAACAATATAAATGGACTTGAAACCAACTTGCGTGGTTTTTTTGGTGTCAGTTGAATCCTTTTGCACAAAGTAACTTCCTTATTTTTAGGGCTAGCTTAGATCTCTTTTCACCAAACTATAGAGCATTTTTTTCTGATCAATTTGGTATACTTAACTCATTTTCGACAAAATCGGACTTATACCCCTTTTCACTAGGGCCACAGATATGTGATCTTCATAGTCGTCACAGTATACCGACAACCCGGGGCCGAGCGTCCAGGCGCCGCGGTACGAGGAGAGCCGACCCCAAATAAAGGGACAAGGCTGGGTAAAAATAATAATAATCCACAACTATCACACAGCGCCGTCTAGTCCCAAGCTAAGCAGAGCTTGTGTTATAGGTACTAGACAACTGATAAACATACTTATATATTTCTAAATACATACATATTATAGATAAATTACACCCAGATACAGAACAAATGATCGTGTTCATCACACAAACATTTGTCCTGGGTGGGAATCGAACCCACGACCTCCGGCATAGCAGGCAGGGTCACTAACCACTAGACCAACAGGCCTATCCATATCCACCAAAAGAAGAAGATTACAACTACTACTACTCTACACCTCTCTCTCTCTCTCTCTCTTTCTTCTAGGTATGTACATATTTTTCTGGCAAGAACTTCATCATCATCATCATTTCAGCCGAAAGACGTATGCTGTTAAACATAAGACTCCCGAGTGTCGCCACAAGCACACCTCCTATCCTGTGCTGTGTGTGGCGTGTGTGTGGTCCTGTGCGCTAACATCTATTGGATTACCGTGACCCTCACTAGGTTATCAGTCTGTCTTGGTTTGTGGTACCTACATAAAGCAAAAAAAAAAGCCTGGGCCCCAAGTCTGCTATTTTTATAAATTCGTCATTCCAACACGATCCCATTGTCATTTTGCTAAAAGATTGTAGAATAGAATAGAATAGAATAGACTTTATTGTACACCAAAAAGTAATACAGCTTATACAAAAACTTCAGTTTGTAATCTGCTAATTCATAATGATCGATCATTGATCGGTCACTGGTCTTGTAATAGAATTGTGGTAGAATGATAATTTCGAGCATATTAAAACCAATAACTGCACAATAACCTTCTAATGATAAAACACTGATCAAATAAACTGTCAAAGTTTTAGCAGATTACCGCAAACGTCAAATATTCATTTGTCAATATGTACGAGATTACCATTCTATGTCACTTTTTTCAATGGAGTGTCAGTGGTTGACCATTGGAAAGTCATAATGACGCCATTATATTAGTAGATTACCAAACTTGTCAAAATCGACAATTATGACATCAATGATAGACCATTCTGACACTATTGTAATAGCAGACTTGAGGCCCAGGCTTGTTTATTCTACACTAACTATCGCCCGCAGCCCCGCCCGCACGTCTTTAGTACTTCCCACGTTTGTAAATTATATCTCGTGTAAATTCAGATTGTAAGCAAATTCATATTGTTCAACTGTTTGAGCGCAAAGGACTAACAAAGGCACAGACATTCATATAAACTTTTGCCTTTATAATTATGTAAGAAATAAGTTTTACAGGAAATCTTCTACAATCGTGTTTTGAATATAAAGAGTGAACGTGGGAGTGATTTTAAGTAAAAATATGTTTTCATAATGAATCTTTCATTTTTTTAAGTATTATAATTTTATTACCGCGTACCGGAAGACGCAGCGGCGGAAGGCCTCCTCCTATAAGATGGACCGATGACCTGGTGAAGGTTGCGGGAATCCGATGGATGCGGGACGCACAGGATCGATCATCCTGGCGACACTTGGGGGAGGCCTATGTCCAACAGTGGACGTCTATCGGCTGAAATGATGAAGCGAGCAGTGATCGTCTAGTGTTAACGGCCTCGTCTTACGAGTTTTAGGTTGCGGAACTAAATCCAGCCATTGTGTTTTTGTGAAATTTCTATAAAAATTTCATCACCACTGCTCTCGAAATGGTGAAGGAAAACATCAAGAGGAAACCGACATGTCCCAGAACCAAACATTCAACCACATTTGTCACATCCACCAACCCGAGCTGGGATCGCGTGTTGCAGTACGACCCACTCTCGCCCCTTGAGAGGAGGTTTGAATTCTAGCTGTGAGAACTGCTAGCTCTTTTCTGCAGTTTCACCCGGCCCTGGAGCCGAAATTGTTGGTATCCTGTTGGATCCATGTATTTAACTGTACTTTTATACTCTCACACACAAACTTTCACCTTTAAGTTTGAGAGTGTGTGTGTATATGTGTATGTTAGTTAAGGATATTTGTCACTTCTTCACGCTCGATCAGTTGAACGGATTTGGATGAAATTTGGCACACAGGTAGTCTAAGTCCTAGAATATAATAGGCGCATTGTCATGCGCTATAGTAGGTATAGCGCATGACAATTTTTCAGAACTTATCGTCGGCGTCTTTAAGTAAAAAAAAAACTGTGTCACCGTTATTCTAATAAACTCCAATAATATTTTAAAAAGTAGCTAAATTTTTTTTTTTGGGCTACAACATTTTAATCATTAATTAAAATGTTGTAGCCCAAAAGAGAAAGGCTACTGTTACAAAATACATAGGTACAGAAGACTATTTCATGTATGTACTTCAGTTTTTATACCTACGCTCGGTGGACACACACTAATGAGCGGTTGAGACCGAAACTGTTCGACGAGCGGGCCGTGGCGCTCCGAGATATCGTGTCCGTGAGCGGTGTCTATGTGTGCGTTGCTCGAGCGCGCTTTGTATGTAGATTGACTTCTGTACCTATCTATTTTGTGCCACTGTCCAGTAGTTGGTTAAAATAATGATGAAATCAACAATATCATTTTGGAAATAACAAAACGTCATAACCTACTTTATGCAAGAAATATGATTTTCTAAGCATATTTTTATTTTATTGGATGAATTATGTTGAAAATGACAAGTTTATAACGGAGTTCTGGCAATCGATAGATATTTTACACGATGTTTCCATGGAAAATATTAAATTATGTTGAATCTTGTTGTTGTTTTACGAACGTTCTGATGCTAGACACACTTACATGACGATGATCTGTTGGAATAATATACAGAGATATAAAATATCTAATTTAGCCAGCTGTTTCTCCCGGATGAAAGTCGAAAATTTATTTATTTATAACTTAATATAAAGATGGACTTAATGCCTTAGCGTCCCCGCACATGGGCCTCGAAACAGCTGAAGCGCGCGCGACACTTTGTGTCCGGAGAAGCTTGAAGCCGCTTCAACCGCTTTTTTGTGGCGGCACCATCGCACACGAGCCACGAAATAAGGCCACCTGAAAAAGAAGCTTGAAGCGGCGTTTTTTTCCCCACATTTCTACCAATCAATCTTAGAGTAGTACAGAGACATATTATGACAGGTGCAAATTAAAAGAAGACAAACAGAAAGTAAATACATAGTTACTTACTGTTTAGATAGATATATAATATGTACAAGTAAAGAAAGATATGATGAAAAAAAAAACGAATCCACCAATCTATAGTGTGATGATGCTACCTTTTCGAGGATGTATTCTCGTAACCAACTGGTTACAGTCCTGATATTCAGAGGGAGCGCATTTCATAAATATATCGCCTGGGCAAAGAAGAAGGAATGGACAAACCCGGAGCGGTATGTGGGACATCGTGGTTGACGATGATTTGGAAAAAAAATAGTTTAGAGTTACAGTGTGAAGGGTCAAAGGAACGAGGTGAGTTTTTAGTCAGTAAGAGTCTGACACTATCTCTCGCTCCGCCCAAGAGCCGGGGTTGTCATTAGATGATTTTCCCACCATAAAAAAAAAGTTTAGACTTACAGTTTGTTTTTTTTTTGAGATGTGAAACCACTAAAGAACTTCTCCCAGTAATCAGGCCAGGATCAGGGAGGGTGTGTCAGACTTTTGTTTGATATACCCTCTCACACCGCTCTGGCTGGGGCGAGACGGAGTGTCAGAATTCCCCCTCGCCCCATTCTAATTGGATTGAAAAAGAGTGTCACAATTTTGCGGGAGAAGTTTTTTGATAATATTTCACCTCAAAAAAAAAACTTTCGATCGGCAATATTTTAACATAAAAAAGATGACGCAAATAATATTGGATGAAATAATTCAGTTGGCACTAGTTTCTGACGCAAATCAGACAACGTGACGAAATCACTTCCTTACGACAATTTATTGACTGAAACGGCACTATTTCTTCAGTCTATAAATTATGAATATGATGAGAAAGAATATTAATGTTATCAAATATTTTATATTTCTCAAAAATATGAACGACTGGCATCTTGGATGATCATCCGTGCGTCACTGCGGGGTGCCAGCTGAAAACCAGCGCTGGGTGTTTGACGCCCAGCAATTGCTGAGTTGGTGACCCTTTCGGTTCAGGCACAGTCACTGCAACTGTATTGTATATCTGTACCATTTTTTTAATTTATTGTTTTATGTTGTGGTATATTGTATTGCTTGCGCCGAATAAATGCTATTCTATTCTATTCTATTCTATTCTATCTTTTTTTTAGGTGGGAAAATCATCTAAATTACATCTCCCGCCCTTGAGCGGAGCGTGAGAGCGTATCATACTTTTACTAGTAAAAACCCAATCCTTTTCCTTCCTTGCCATTGTTCCAGGGTCTCTTTCACATCACCCCTGGCCGCAGTAAGCTTCGACCCTGCTGGGCCCCTAAGACTGCTGCTTAAGGCGCACGTGGAACGGCACGCGCCGTCGACGACTTGGGCTCGGTCAGGTCGGTTACCGGACGATCGGATGGCGGGCTACCCATTGCTCACCTCACAAAATCTTTAAAATCTGTTTTTGTGTTTATTAATTACTAGTTTTTGCCCGCAGCTTCGCCCGCGTACATAAAATATAGTCTATGTCACTCAGGAATAAAGCAGCTTTATATTCGGTGAAAAAAATTTAGCAATCGGACCAGTACCCTGATTCACGTAAAATCAAACAAGCCAAATATCGTTGAAGTTTTATAGTCGTTCGACTCGACTTATTTCCAGTTACATTAATAAGTATTCTACCAGGATTATGTATTACAGGTTTTTTTTTTAAATCGGAAAATCGTTGTCGTTCAAACTCGATTGATGGATGTGAATACGGAAATGGTCTAAACGACTAAATCGCTACGATATCGTTACGGTTTTCATTACGTGAATCGGGCTACAGTACTTACAGAGATTACCTCCTACAAACAAAAAAACATAAAGACAAAAAAACAAACTTTACCTCTTTATTATATTAGTGAAGATAAATAAAACTACAAATATTTTCTCTTTAAAATATTAGTATAGTAATTTACTAAAAATGAAAGTAATTATTGTCTTCATATAAAGTTGTCGAGTATCTTAACTACTACGTTGTCAGCGCGTTTAGTGCAAAATCTAAGTCATGTAAAAGTTAAGGGTACCTGGTGTCCTGAAACACAGGCCTAGAGCCTAGCTTAGGCACCAGTCTCCTACAATATATATGTATAATTGATTGATTGATTAATTTTAGACGATCTATCTTGTTTATTTTTTTGTAAACTCATTAAAATGTTTGATAATTACTGTATATTGTAGTGAGAAAAATAAAGCATATTATAATTTCCTTTATTTTCCATTTTAACATATTATTTACATTTTTAAATATTTCTTAAAAAAAAAATGTTATAATTATTATTATTAACTCCTTTATTTTTCATTTTAACATATTATTTTACATTTTTAAACATTTCTTAAAAAAATAATTTAAAAAAACATTTAAAAATATAAAAAAAAATAGTTGTCCGCCGGTGTCGGGAGCAGGGTCCAAGCTACCGGTGGTTAGGGCTCCAGAGACAGGAACCTCCTCACAATACGAGCCGTATCGCCTTCTGCCTTCTGTATCAGGCCCTTGATCCATCCGCGCAACGCCAGCTTCGACAGATGGTCGTCGAAGCTTTTGGCTATAAGGCCATTGACGCTCACGACAATCGGCACAATGACAGCCGAGTCCACATTCCACAAGTCGACAACCTCGTGTGCTAAGTCGAGATATTTGATTTTTTTCTCTTTGTCAGTTTTCACGAGATTCTCGTCATGTGGGATGGTGACATCGACTAACATTGCGCGGCGCGCTAATCGGTCCATCACTACTATATCCGGCTTATTGGCTATAATAGTCCGATCAGTAATGATAGACCGAACCGATTATTATTAATATTATTAATGATATCAGTGCATTCATTAAGGTCTACTCTACAAATTACATGGTTTTGTCTCAAATAACTAGTCCACTACAAAATTTTCTATTTTGCATTACCAGAGCATCTCCCGCTATCATATCGTAGCGATACCTTAACTTTTTTATTCGCGGTTTGTTTATAGTTGGGGGCTGCATTACGGGCGGTGTTGCCAGCACTTAACACTGCTTACGACCGGGGTTGCCATATAACAGGCACTTAATATTTCGCTACCATTTTACGTCTCTGTTAATAGCCCGCAATTGTTTTAGTTATTATCGAAGTGCCAACGCAGATGGTGCTAAATGGTAAAACGATGACATTAAGTGCATAGGTACGACCTACTTTGTGGTATTTTAAAATGATTGGTTTTTGAAATATTACAATGTTGCTTTTAAAAGTCATTGCTGAATATACAATACACAACAGGCTGCCAAAAAACTGGGGATCTTAGCTACAGTGAGGCGGTACTTCACGCCGGAACAGCTGTTCAACCTATACCAAGCGCAAGTTCGATCGTGTATGGAGTACTGCTCTCATCAGACTTATCATCTTGATGCTCTGGAGTCGATTGAGAAGCGAGCCAAGAGGATCATCGGTGATGATGCGCTTGTAGAGTCAAAGCTCCAAAGCCTTGAGCATCGACGCCGAGTTACTGGCCTGGCGGTTTTCTATCGATTACACTTCCGTGAGTGTGCGTTGGAATTGCACAATTTAATCCTGCTAAGTCCGTTCCATCATTGGACCACTAGACGTACAGCGTTGCGCCATTGGTACATGGTGGATATCCCACCCATTCGTACAAAGCGGTTTAGAAACACATTAATTATGCGTACAGTTAAGGAGTGGGATTCCCTACCGGAGTCTGTGTTTCCTGATAGCTACAACCTAGGGGTCTTTAAGTCAAGAGTGAATAGGTTACTTCTAGGCAAGCATGCTCCATCGTCGGCCACATAATCACTTACCATCAGGTGAGATAGTGGTCAAACGCGAGCATATCAATAAAAAAAAATTGTTTGTTCAGAATCAGTAACTGAATAGATTCCAACAGTTTTTACACCATGTTATATTTTTTCATAAAAATATTTAAAATGGTCACATGTTGGACACCACCGACACTAGGCACAACACACGTCAAGGCAGATCATAGCGGCCATTAGGCGTCCGCAAACAGCTGGGTGCAAGTGCAAAACCACCCCTTAGTCACCTGGATGGCCCGGTGACTATGTATTTTTGCTGACATATCAAGCTTATAACTTTGTAATTTTTCATGATAAAGTCATGACATTTTGTACATACATTCTTTACATAAAAATACTAGGCACGTATTTCAGGTATGGCATTTACTAAAACTAATGTAAATACCCACACTGAATTCAATGGCCATTAAAAACTAAGCCGAATCTAAATCGCCGATTCATCCACAATATAAAGCCCTCGACACACGTAAAAAATAAATCGTACCCACTTATCGGTAGCCAATCTGTTACATATTCAGTGAATCGTGCATGAACGCTGTCAATTTCTATTTCGTCTGTGGTGTGCTTAATTCGATGTTCAGGGTAGAATCGGACATGTGGACTGATTGGCAGCGGTGCACAATAGGGGACCTGTGCCGAGTTCAGTGATGCGTTTAAGGGGAGATAGCTTGGTGCATGTTTGGAGTAGTTTAACTGTTTGATTGATAAAATCAAAGAAAGGAAGAAAACATTACACAATTCATTCTGCCTAATGGATCTGTAGCCTGATTCGCATAAAATCAAACAAGCCAAATATCGTTGAAGTTTTATAGTCGTTCGATCGAAGTCCTATCCAAAAGCAGTATTCACGTGTTCCTTAATCGGGATTGGATAGAACGACAACTCAACTGGCTCGAAACTAAACGATCTATCGACGACTTATTTCCAGTTACAGTTAGATAATATAATGCAGATTTTTTTTTAAATTGAGTTTTTAAAGTCGATGTCATTCATACTCGATTGATGGATGTGAATACGGAAATGGTCTATACGACTAATCGCTACGATATCGTTACGGTTTTTAATACGTGAATCGGGCTACTGGGCAGGAAATGCTTTCCGCATGCCCGTCTAACTGTGGGCTTGTGGGCAAAGTAGCTTAAAGTTGGTGCCCTGAAATAGTAGTACTATTATATTACAGGTTAGGAGGTGATATTATTACTATAGCTGTTCAATGTTCTCAAACATGTTTTCACAAGGTACTTGTAGATATTGTAGATTTGTAAGTACACACAATTGTAAGTATACGTCATTTATTTATAATTTTTTGTACTATTTACGCAAAAACAAAAAAAAAACGGAAAAAGGTAAAGCATTATTCAAGTCAAGATATCACAGTTCAAAAAACCTGTTTTAGTAAATACCAATTTTGTAATGTAGGGACCAAAGATGTCTAGTAAATGTAACTGCTGAATGGATTTGGGTGTAATTTGGTACACGGGTAGTTTTTGTCCTGAGATAGTATATACAAGGTGTAAGGGACAGCCCTCCACAAACTTTAAGGACTTGCTCAGTAGATGAAACTGAACAACCTTCCACAAAAATTTACTGAGTGAAATAGGCTATATTTTACGTACCTACACGGGCGACGCCACCGGCAAAAGCTAGTTTTAAATAAAAAGACAAGTATCAAAATTGTTTACTTTTAGTCAACTACGTACCTAAACCGATGGAGTATAGTGTGTCTTACCAGTAATAAGGTCACCACGACCGACATTTTTGATATTATTTTGGGATGGACCTAAATATAAATTGACTCGTAGTAATAGTATTTCCGGGTTATACACGCGTAGTGCGTTTTCGTCGAATGCCGTAGAGTCACGCGAACTACACATATGCGTTTAATGGCGGGCAATTTTATAAGTCAGTAACCTTTTGAGCTTTACCCTTTATTTTTACATTCAAAAGGGATGGTATTTTATTTATTTATTTACTTTCATATAACACGGCCAAAAGCCAATTACATTAGTTAAAGACATACTATATTTGAAAAAAACATTTTTTTTTTAAAGAACAACTTAAATAATTAAAAATAATATATACACTAAATGCCTAGCTAAATATGACGTCATAAAACTCCTCCGCATCGCTGTCGACTGGAAGTGTGCCCAAAAGGCTGGCGGCATTGCCACGTTGTATGGCAATGCTTATTCTCTGACCGAGGTAGAAGCCAGCCCTTGGGTCACGCGAAGCGTCAATTAAGCGTGTCGCCAATTCTTTAAAAAGCATATTAGCACTCGGACCCCACGGCCCGAGAGTTTCAACCCCAAACGGCTCAAAAATATAACTGCCGACGAGGCTGTTATATTTACGCCGCTTGAGATTCTCTGCAGCCGTTGCGGCAGCACCAGCACAGCACGATGAGCTAGGAAGATGGGATGGCGCAAGAGTGTCTGAAAAAAATTTGTATTTTGTGATATTACTCAATCACAGAACGGTAGTTATTTTAACCTCTCGTGTGCCGTAATTAGAGACACAATTAAAAAGCCATTGTGTCTTGCGTGGATCCACGTTTAGACACACAACAGGTTAATCTATACATATGTATAATATATCTGTAGAAGCTTTTAGTTGTCCGCGCATCACGTAAAATGTATCAAATCGATGTAGATATTTTTTATATATTAAAATTGTGTTTCACTTAATTCATTAAACCCCAAGCGAACGCCGGCGTTCGCGCACCTATTGTCTTTCAATTGTGTCTGTAATTATCACAATTGAAAGGTTAATATATTACTTAGGCTTTGTTTCATCGCGATCGGTTGACTAAGTATATCACCGAACGAAATTCGCCGGGTCAGCTAGTGCATACTAATTAGTAATATACATGCGAACGTAACTCTGTCTGCCTGTTACTTTTTCACGTCTTAACAACTGAACGGATTTAGATGAAACTTGGTACTTAAATGGACCATATTTCAAAGGTACACATCATGATTAGTAAAGGATCGAACAAAACTATTTGAGGAGTAGGACAGAAAACATAGAAGAACACAGGATGACGAGCGACAAGCCTTTGCTATCGGAAAAAGATAGCCTAAATGCAATACAGCACGCTTAGCCAAATTGTTATTCTGCAATCGTTAATGCTGTCGAAAAGTGATGAAACGTATGGGAATGACGTCAACTCAACGTAAAGTCGCGTGGTCGGAACAAACGAATAGACAATTCGTAGCCAAGTTCACATCGTTCAAAATCGTTTCTACAATATTTAACGCTACATCCTTTGTTAACAAGCGCTAAATTGTAGAACGAAAGCCCGACTCAGGCGCGTCAACATGGCTACCAACTTATCGTTTTCTACAATTGCTGTCACCGAGGCGTTACCGATTATAGAACGGAATTCGATTGTAACTTGGCTAGGGGGGCAGGATAGAGTCGAATATCATCAATCTATTAATTACTAGCTTTTGCAATATATAGCCTATGTCGCTCAGGAATAAAGCAGCTTTCTATAAGTGCTAAATTTTTTGCAATCAGTCATGTAACTACAGAGATTATCTACAAACAAAAATACGGCCTCATCTAGCATTATTTGACGACAAAAGAAAATTGACGTGTAAAAGTGTTTTTATAAAACCTACTTGCAAAATAAAGATCATTTATCATTTACAAAAAAAAAAACTTTACCTTTCTAATGTTAACTATTATTATAAAGAGATAATGTATTTTAGTTATATTTTCTTAAATTTTAAAATAATTAAAATAGTTACTGAACTTCACTCATTAAAATACCTCTAGAAACCCTCTTGCAATGAATAGTTTAGAACAACATTTTGTCAACTCATAATTTAATTACAACCTGTAAAATGTCAGAAGTTTTTAGTCTTAATTAAACAAGTTTTAGTAAACTTCAGGGTGAATGGGTGGGTGGAACAATTTGCCTGCTGCGGTCTTCCCGTCTGATTATAATTTGGGTGTCTTCAAGTCTAGAGTAAATAGGCTCTTAATAAACTAGTGCGCCTCACTATCAACGATTGCATCACTGCTTACCATCAGGTGGGATCGAAGTCAAGCACTTACTTACATCATTTTTTTTTTTATCTGTTTTAAGCTAGTACTTGACTGCGATCCCGCCTGATGGTAAGCAGTGATGCAATCGTTGATGGTGAGGCAAAAATAAATGATCCTTGCCCCCGTCAGCGTTACCGTACTCTTGGCGCCGTTGGGAGTCGAACGGTGAACTCTGGCTACCGTAGACGCGGGCTTGTGGACGGCAAGTAACGGGTAGCTCGCCGTCCGGACTTCTAGTAAGGACCTGGCCTGGGTCAACGGCGCGTAGTATTTCACACACGCCTCAAAGAGATGTCAGCGAAACCGAAAAGCTCCCAGTAGGTTCGATAGCTGCTAGGGTTGCAGGAATGTTTGAAAGATTTGCGGCGCGGCGAGCGGTGCGGCTTCGGTAAGCGGCCGCGGGGCGCTTTAAGCGGCGTCTCGTGAAGTACTTCAAAGATTTGCGGTGCAATGAGCGGTGTGGCATCAGTAAGCGGCGGTATAAGCGGCGTCTCGCGACGTACTTCAAAGATTTGCGGTGCGGCGAGCGGTGTGGCATCAGTAAGCGGCGGTATAAGCGGCGTCTCGTGACGTACTTCAAATATTTCCATATTTTTGATCTTACAGCTCGCCGCCCCGCGCTTAGCTACCGCTCACAGCGGCAAGGTCGTGAACGGGCCGTGTTAAGGGCCAAGCGCCCGAAAAGTGCCATAAAACAGTGATTTTCTGAGGCCTACTCCTCCGTAACGGCTAAGTCAATTAGTTTGAAAAAAAAATATGTTTATTATAGATTCATGAACAATAATATCAACATTTGATTTTTTCGTGCAATTAATACTTTTGTCGAAAAAAATATTTAGGAATTTCGCAACTTTTCGCAACTTTTCCCTACTCATTCGAAACGGCTTGAACCTTTAGAAACATTTTTACACATAAAAATTGGTGGTTAAATATTCTTCAAAGTGAACATTGCATATGTAAATCAATCAATATCTCGCAGAGTAAATGGATTTAAAGCGCTTTCCGGGCGCTGCTGGCCGCAAATAAATGCACAGATTTGCGTACTGTCGCCTAGACGAGTGCGCGAGTTGCGTTCACATAATTTCGGCCAGATGGTTCAAGGGACTATACGCCTTAAATTGAAGAGTTTTAGTCAGTTAAACGTTTGATACACCTCCTCACTCTACCCTAGAGTCATCATATCATCATCATCATCATATCAGCCGAAAGACGTCCACTGTTGGACATAGGCCTCCCCCAAGCGTCGCCACAACGACCAGTCCTGTGCAACACGCATCCATCGGATTCCCGCGACCCTGAACAGGTCATCGGTCCACCTTGTTGGAGGCCGTCCAACGCTGCGTTTTCCGGTACGTGGTCGCCACTCCAGAACCTTTCGCCCCCATCGACCATCCGTTCTGCGTGCAATGTGTCCTGCCCATTGCCACTTAAGTTTGGCGATTCTTCGAGCTACGTCGGTAACCTTGGTTCTCCTGCGGATATCTTCATTTCTGATGTACCCTAGAGTAAGAGAGGTTAATTGATAACTTCCAGCCTAAAAAAAACGACGAATGTTCCTACGAAATTTTCATACAAAGTTAGTCTTTTCAAACCGCATAATTATGATAAATTGACGATTAAATTTCTAACTAACTAACTGACAGACTTTAAATTATTATAGAGTTTGACATGAATAAATGTACGCTGTTCTATCAATCTTGAGATAAATTGTTATTTTACATTACTTCATTCGTTAGTGTAACTCAATTTTCTTGTCAAAGTATGCGTTTCAATCGTATTGCGTCATTATAAATGATTCAATTATAACTTGAAAGAACTGATTTTGATTGATTTGAGCAACTGTTTATAGCTGTAAGTTTTTGTTTTAAAGAAATTCATTTCGCTAGGACATTTTAATTTTTTATATTTATTAATAGATATCAATAAGCATTCTAGACACTCAAAATAATATCTACTCGTGTGGAAAAAAAAATGACTTATACACGATTAACTTAACACCCTTTTTATACATAAAGAAAGAAAGAAAGAAAGAAGGGTTATTTGTAAAACACTTGCAGGACTGTATTACTAACATCATAAACAACAACTTTTGTTCTATGACTTTACAAAGCATAATTCATTTACTAAAAACAAAATCTTCAAGATTTCGTTGTTCAATCTAACACATTTCGACTGTGCATATTGCTCTATCTACCTACGTCTATACACGCGACGCAAGCGCATCAAGCACCCTCGCAGCCCGCCCGCTCCCTGCTCCACTCCGCTATTACACTATCGCTTGCTTCGCATAGACTTCGTAATATGTATTTAGAACGTTCAATTTTTAAAAGTCATAGAATAATAGTAGTTTATGTGACTAGGGGATAAAGCAGTGTCTTTAGGTTGCGGGCGGCATGTTGAATTAAGAACGAAACGAAGGTTGCTGATTTTAATCCCGAACGATAGTCAGCGATTTATAAAATTAACTCCCGAGCATTGTGAGGGAGTTAATAAAGAAACCTGAGTGAAGTGAGGAATTCAAGCCGCCCAAGACAACGACAGCTTTATCCCCGTGTTACATGCTGTACTTTTTACGCCATCTGTGAGATAATTAAAAGACAATTTGATCGACCAAATCATTTAAAAGAGAAATATTAGTATTATATTTACAAATTCATCAAACAAAATTCACCATTCCAAAATTCTATAGTTTAAATTTTCTGTAACGCTCCCGTCAGTAAGCAAGTTTTATTCTATTTTCTTTTTTTTTGTTAGTGGCCAGTTTGAATTTTGTGTCGACTTGTTCGATGCACATACATTTTAATTCACAATGTTGACTATTTTTGATGTTCCAAATTCAAATCTCATTTGAATTCCCTAAGGCCATACGGCATTATCTCCCTAGGGATAGAATGACTTGCTATTAGTGAGGTTTATAGGACGTCTAAAACGACATTATCGAGCAGGTGGTGTAAAATTTTTGTTTTTTATTATGTTAGTAACATAGTCCTTGAGAGGTTGCCAGATTAATAATTTTACAGACAAATAACCCTGTAAGTATATCAAGCCTAGGGAACTAAGAGAAATTGACAGGTTTCTAAAGTTAATGTAACTACGTGCTTAGTATATAAATGTAATATGTACTTTATAAAATATTGTAACACAGCTGTGTCTCTAGACGCTAACTACACAAAATTTTGCCAAAATGGCAATATTTCTCTACGTTAATATTCTGAACATTAAACCAGTAATAATCATAAGAGACTTCATCCTAAAATATGGACGTAGCTTTAAAGTTATTCCATCGAGAACGAGCGAGGGAAAGGATCTAGTTTCATTACGCGCGAGTGTTTAACTTTCATTTAAATTATACGAACGATTCAATTTCAAAGGTTGAACCACAGATCAAGAATGAACAGAAGTGAAATTGCGCCGATGTCTGTTAAGGCGTATAGTCCCTTGAACCATCTGACCGAAATTATGTGAACGCAACTCTTGCACTCGCATAGGCGGCAGTACGCAAATCTGTGCATTTATTTGCGGCCAGCAGCGCCCGGAAAGCACTTTAAATCCATTTTCTCTGCGAGATATTGATTGATTTACATATGCAATGTTCACTTTGAAGAATATTTAACCACCAATTTTTATGTGTAAAAATGTTTCTAAAGGTCCAAGCCGTTTCGAAGGAGTAGGGAAAAGTTGCGAAATTGCTAAATAATTTTTTTTGACGAAAGTATTAATTGCACGAAAAAAATAAATGTTGATATTATTGTTCATGAATCTATAATAAACATATATTTTTTCCAAACCAATTGACCAAGCCGTTACGGAGGAGTAGGCCACAGAAAATCACTGTTTTATGGCACTTTTCGGGCGCTTGGCCCTTAAGTATTTGTACTAATTCAAAATTAGTGGTGTATACTCACAGGATCACAGTTCTATGATAAAACCTATGTAACATACAAAATAAATTATTCTTATTTTTTTCCCAATGGTACGAACAGCAACTTTGTAGTTTTCTGCGTTTGTAGCTCATTTCAACACCTTTGGAGTTACGTTACATCGGTTGTATTTTACGTGTAAAGGAAATTAGAATTGTTTCAGCTTTTCATTGTAAATACTGTATCTTTTTTACCTTAGTTGAATCGACAGTGATAGTAGATAGTAGTTGCAATGTAGATCGGGGACATACCTGTAACAAAAATAATAATTGTCATTAGGTACATTTTGTATGCATCTTTGCATCTTGTCTGTTCACAGGTATGCAGAACAGAGTGTAAAGTCCCACACTATTGTAAAAACCAGATCTTCCGACCAGACTGGTGTTGTATCTGGTTTGATCAACTTTATGATAATTGATCTCGATGGTTATGGACGGAAGTTTATGTGTGTGTGTTTTATTTGTATGAAACAGTTGGAATTTTAGAACGAAATTCGGGATAATGATAAAATTAAATTTGCTATTCCAAACATGTCCTGGAATAGCAAATATGGCATAATTTTCTACTGTTACGTAGGCGAAATAATAAAATAAACAAAGTTATCATCATCATTTCAGTCGAAAGACGTCCACTGTTGGACATAGGCCTCCCCCAAGCGTCGCCACAACGACCGATCCTGTGCGTCTCGCATCCCCAGCATTTCCGCGACTCTCACAGATCGTCGGTCCACCTTGTGGGAGGCCTCCCAACGCTGCGCCTTCTGGTGCGCGGTTGCCACTCTAGAACCTTTCGGCCCCATCGATCACCCATTCTACGAGCAAACAAAGTACGTAGTTGTTATTTCAGCGGTATGGATTCTACAAACTAAATGGCAGAACCCAGAATTACGCATCTATTCTTTTTTTTTTTTATCTATGATTAAACATTTAACATTAATAAAAGAGTATATTTTTAAACACACAAGCATAGTAGTAATTAACTGTGTTTAGATTTCATAATGAGTGCAGTTACGCCTACATTGTAAATCACGGAAATATTTTGTATTTTTTCTTCGGAATACCCAGCGTGTGGGCTCTGGCTAAGCAACTAATTAACTCGGGCGTAATTGGTTCCTTTTACATATTTTTTTTATTATAATCCTTTACAACTGAGAGCAGCGGTGGCCGAGTGGTAACAGCCCCGACTTACGAGTTGTAGGTCGAAGGTTCAAAACTAGCCAGGCGCATTGCTTTGTGCAATTAATTTCATCACCACTGCTCTCAAAACGGTGAAGGAAAATATCGTGAGGAAACCAGCATGTCATAGAACCAAAAATTCGAAGATATGTGACATTCACCAACCCGCACTTAACCCGCGTGGTGGATTAAGGCCCATTCCCTCTCCTTCTCCTAGAGAAGAGGCCTGTGTCCCAATAGTGGGAACATTATAAGGCCTATTAATACAATACTTTTTATTGTAATAAACATTTTTTTTTTTTGGTGGGAAAATCATCAAGTGACGTCGCCTTCTCTTGGGCGTAGCGGGAGATAGTGTCAGACTTTTACTGACTAAAAACCCACTTCTGTTCCTTCTTTACTTTTCGTACCGGGTCCAAACCTTCCTTTCAGACACAAATCCTTGGCTCCAGTAGACTTTTTTTTTGATGGGGAAAATCATGACAACTCCAGGTCTTAGGCGGAGTGGGAGATAGTGTCTCTTCATACCGGAGCTCGAGTTCCTTTTTGGATAACCCTGGCCCCAATAGGCTTCCGGCTGGGCTCCTGCTGTTGCTGACAACTCCTTGAGGCGCGCGGGAACAGTGCGCGCCGTTGACGACTTGGGCTTGGTCCGGACAGTTACCAGACAGCGAGCTACCCATTGCTCACTGTCCGCAAGCCCGCGCCTGCGGTCGCTCCAGTAGGCTTCGACCCTGCTGGGCTCCTGCGAGCCTCCTTGATGAACAAGCTTATAACTTTGTGATTTTTCATGATACAGTTATGAAATTTCGTACATAAATTGTTTATATATAAATAATAAATACGTGTTCCGGGTTTCGCATATGCTAAAATAATGTTGTATAACAATGGTATACTTTTATACATAAATCTAACCGAAAATCATAACAACATATCATAAAATATATATCTGTCTGTCTGTGGGTTCCATAAAAATATTTGCTCAGCCCAAATCTAAAGACCCTTATCGTAGAAAACACAGCCATTGAACTAATACACCGCTCTCGAAAGCCGAAAAGCGATATCTAAGTTAGGTAGGTACTGCTTTTTGGCAAAAACAGTTAGCGCAGTTTTTGTAATGTATTGTTTGAATATTGTTTTTTTTGTTTTGTATTAAACATCCTCATTTTTTTTTTACGTTTATTAAAGAAAAACATAAAAAAAATAGGTACATTCATAACAAGGTATTTACATATCAGCACAAATCATTATGCCGCCGGGATTCTGAGCTCGATTTCCGGCCACCGTAGGCGCGGGCTTGTGGACAGTGAGCAATGGGTAGCTCGCTGCCCGGCCGTCCGATAACTGTCCGATACAAGCGCAAATCGTCGACGGCGCGCACTGTTCTCGCGAGCCTCAAGGAGTTGTCAGCAACAGCAGGGACCCAGCCGGGTCGAAGCCTACCGGGGCCAGGGTTAGTTTCGAAAGACAGCTCGAGCCGCGGTATGAAGGCTAGAAGGAAAGGGGTGGGTCTTTTAGTCAGTAAGAGTCTGACACTATCTCCCGCTCTGCCCAAGAGCGGAGGTTGTCCTTGGATGATTTTTTTCCCACCATAAAAATAGCACAAGTCATGTTGTTGTTTTTTTTTTATTTTTTTATTAATGATAGGCTCGCGTTTGACCAGAATTTCACCTGATGGTAAGCGACGATGTGGCCGACGATGGAGCACGCTTGCCTAGAAGTAACCTATTCACTCTTGACTTAAATATCCCTAGTTTGTAGCTATCAGGAAACACAGACCTCTGCAGGGAATTCTGGCAAATAAAGTAAACTTTGACGTTAACATTAAAAGAAAATTGTAACTAACTGGTCTTAATACTTGTTATAATAAAAATGATTATTATTATTTAATGTTAATCTGATTTTCCGACCCGCCCACAATGTTGGTGACATTTTTGTTTATACCACAAATAAAGAGATTTGTTATTTCGTTTGAATGTTTTTTTTTTTTTAATTTATAATCGCTTTTTAGTTTTACTGGCGCTGTCAGAAAAATTTCAACCACAATTATTGCTTAGGTTGGAATTTCGCTTTAATTTTTTTGTTTTATTTACTTTAAAACAATGAGTTTGAGTATTGTGTATTTTTTTAAGTTGAATGAACACGTCCAATGTTAGAAAATAATTATATCCTTTTCAAGTAGAATAAAATAAAACAGTTTCAAATATTAGTTTTTTTTTTTAACCGAATGATCGCCACTTCTAAGGCCGTCGTTGTTGGGAAAAAGCTAAGCATACAGTTAAAATACTTTTTCTTGACACAAGATTATGGTTGAGCCACATTTCTTCCTAAAATTTTAGTAGTGGAAGTGGAATTTCGTTTCCTGATAGCTACAACCTAGGCGTCTTACTTTAAGTCAAAAGTGAATAGGTGACTGCTAGGCAAGCATGCTCCACCGTCAACCATATCATCACTTACCATCAGGTCAGATGGTGGTCAAGCGCAAGTCTATCAATAATAAAAAAAGACGTGTGCCACTCGGGGACTGCCGCAGTAAAGCTATTGCATAGCATTTTTATCAACTTATGCAATTATAATTATTTATTTATTTTACTTAAGCAGTATTTTTTTCCTTTGTTTTTTTTTTCTTTGATATTAATTGAAGTCATACTTTCACACATTGAATTGAATTTTGATTGATTGTTCACTCATTTGTTTTCTTATCGGTTATTTTCGTTACGGAATTTCTGGATTCGATCTCCACGCTCAAGGCCCGCGATAGAAGCTATGCAATAGGTTAAAAAATACTTATATTTGTACCCCTACAGTACAAAACAGTTCCTCTATTTACCCCTAAAACTCCCACGTCTAGCAAATAATAAATTTAACAGCGCAGCAAATGGACGGACTGTCTTCACGAACTTGTTTTCTTTAATTCATTAAACCCCAAGCGAACGCCGGCGTTCGCGCACCTATTGTCTTTCAATTGTGTCTGTCATTATCACGATTGACAGGTTAATTAACGCGAATAGCTTGTGCAGAATAACTAACTAGGGTTTTATTTTTATTTCATTTTCATTGTTGGCAAACATCCGCGTTAAAAATACATTAGATCAAGTCAGAGGGCAATTATGGTAGAACTACTTTGGGCAAAAGTGAGCTACGTACGCTGGGTGCGTCATACATTTTTTTATGGCAACTAGACTTGTTGAGCTACGTTCGATCCACGCCACGCGACGCGGTTCTACCAATGTATGTATAAATCAAGCGTGACCCAAGAGTGCTTCGGTCTAATGTAGTTACTGCTTTAGCGTGGAAAGAGTGTGGTTTGAATCAGTAGGACACTGACACTGCCCAGACTGACTCGTTCGGCGGAGACCTCTCGCGCCGGGCCTTGGTTGAGGCCATGGTCCGGGGCGAGGAGGAGTGGCAGGCGGTCGCCGACTTCTGCGAAGCAGTAATGCTCGCAAAGGAGGAGGCCGAACGCATCAGGCAACGGCGTTATCGCCGCCGCCGCCGCCGGGATTCTGATCCCGATTTCCGGCCAACGTAGGCGCGGGCTTGCGGACAGTGGTCAATGGGTAGCTCACTGACCGGCCGTCCGGTAACTGTCCGGACCAAGCCCAAGTCGTCGATGGCGCGCACTGTTCCCGCGCGCCTCAAGGAGTTGTCAGGGGCAGCAGGGGCAGCAGGGACCCAGCCGGGTCGAAGCCTACTGGGGCCAGGGTTATCCGAAAGGGCGCTCGAGCCCCGGTATGAAGGCTAGAAGGAACGGGGTAGGTCTTTTAGTCAGTAAGGTCTGACAATATCTCCCGCTCCGCCCAAGGGCGGGAGGATGTCAATGCATGATTTTACCCACCATGAAAAAAAAGACTGACTCGTTCACGAGGTTTTTTAGGTATCCATGAGGATTTCCAACTCATGCCAGAAAAGAATGCCAACCAAGTACAGTCATGTATGGGCCTAGATATGGCCACAGTTTAAACACAAATATTGGTGATCGTAACTCATTTAATTCATAACATAATTCTACCTAAGTTTATGTAAATTCTGTTAATTACAACCACCAATTAGTCTGTCAAGGCAATAATGACAATATTAATTTATACTTCACGTACCACAAAGGGCACAAAGGCGGATTCGACGTCTTGCTTTAGACATGCTCACACACAAACACGGGTTTAGACATGGCAAGTGGCAACATCAGACTGTAGAAATATTAATATTTGGTAATAGGTATACAAGGTGTAAGGGACAGCCCTCCACAAACTTGAAGGGCTTGCTTAGTAGACGAAACTGAACAACCTTTCACAAAAATTTTTTTCAGGAAAAGAAAAAACAATTCGGCCTCTCCATACAAACTGTCCAATCAAGTTTATAATTTTCTATGGTGAGACGGATTTTTTTTTTCGTTTCCTGAAAAAAATTTTGTGGAAGGTTGTTCAGTTTCGTCTACTGAGCAAGCCATTAAAGTTTGTGGAGGGCTCTCCCTTACACCTTTTATATTCAATACTCATTCATAGGTACTCTTTTAGTAAAAACAAACTTACTCGGCTTTTTATAGCACACAAATGTTCCAAAGCTAGCTTATTCTCTTTCATTCATAATTAGACTTAACATTATAATAGCATAGCAAGGCTTAGGTTGGCTTACATACCCCAAAGTCTTTCAGAACTGATTTAGTAATAAGGGGTTCCGTACAAATATTATCTCTAGTCCGCTTTATTCAGTATGGAACACTATGTGGACCTAAGTCTTTGGTAATCCTAGAATTTAAAATGGACGCCGGCTCTTTGTGTTCATAGGTATTCATTGTACTTTAGTTATTTAGAAGTTTAGGTTCGAATTTTAGTTTTAAATTAACATTTTCTGTTATATTTTTTTTTTGTGTTTTGCCTGTAATGAGTCTTTTGACTGTAAACATGTGGGTGAATGGTTTATTGGCGATTGAGGATTAGATGCTTAGTCTGTTCCCTTTCTTATTTCGAGTTATCAAGGTTATACCGCCTTTTTAATCGTCTTGATGATTTCCCACCTTTAAAAAAGCGGAAGTCAGCTACATTTACCAGTTCATCCACAGATCAAATTTTATCTGTGATGACAGAAATTCTAACAAAGCTTTTACGGACCTCCATTTTCGACATCAATAATTTAATTTTATTCCTTCTCAAAATGGCCGCACTTTCGATTTTCGACTGTCAGATTTTACTTACCATATCAAATTGAATTTCGAATAGAATTTTTTCATTTACGATTTATATTCGGCCAGTCTTAAAGCATGGTCAAATTCAATTTGGAATTCCTTTTTAGAATTTTTCAGTGCGTTTAGCCATTGTCGGGTTCTTCTTTTCGTATCGATGGACTCGAGTTTTTTTTTTTATTTGTTCGTCAACTCGCTTACGTATAAACGATATTTGTTTTATTCTAAAGTTTAGTCGTAAACAGTTTCTAATATATTTATTATGGGTACTTAAACTCTACATTTTGGCTCAATTTACACCGCCGCAGAATGCAATTGAAGCGACTTTTTGCAACGACCAACCTGGGTCACGGTATTGCGAAGCAGTAATGCTAGTAAAAGAGGAGACCGAGCACATCAGGCAACGGCGTCGCCTCAAGGGGTTGTCAGGAACCGAAGGGGCCCAGCAGGGTCGAAGCCTACTGGGGTCATAGGTCTGTTTCCGAAAGGGAGGCTCGGCCCAGGTATGAAAGGCAAGAAGGAACGAGGTGGGTTTTTAGTCAAAAAGAGTCCGACCTTTGAGTCGGAGGGAGGCCTTTGTCCAGCGTGGGACAGTGTGGGTTAACAAAAAAAGAGTCTGACATTATCTCCCGCTCCGCCCAAGGGCGGGGGATGTCATCTGGATGACTTTTATCCACCGAAACAAAGAATTAAGAAAGTATTTAGTTTGATACAGAATACAGTTACTTTGTTTTTCATTAGAATGCTGATGCAACACATTCAGGTATTTTTACAGTATTTGGCAGCAAATATATCGAGTCAACATTCTCAGCAAAGTTCGTCGAAGTCGTCAATACTACAATAAAATTCTTGGCTCCATTTTATCGACATCGTGCCGGTTGCTACGATTTCACATATTTTCCAGTTGTGTAGAAACTTGAAATATGTGTGGAAGACAGTGTCAGAATATAACTGACTAAAAACCCACTCCTGTTCCTTGGTTGCCTTACCTTAAAATACGGCCATTTATGCCGCAAAAAAGTACGAGTATATTTTGACACTCTCATCGTTGATCTAGAATCCTGAAATCTGGAAAAATCTTCGTAACTCCATTCGGAAATCAGACTTCTTCAAAACTCCATTCGGGAATCGGACTATTGCTGTCATATATTTAGTACGGAACCCTCAGTCTGTGAGTCCGTCTACTTCTTCGGTTTTTTTAATATAAAGTCCATTCCATACTTGTTCATAGATTCAAAATAGTGAGGATAGGCCGTTTATACGTTGTTCACAATACACAATATACGAAACCTGGCATTCTTAATGTATTGCGCACACGACTGCTGTCGGAGATTGTCGACCTGTCCAGATAATTGTGAGGCAAAGGACATTGCCAATCTTTGTGTGGGAGTTGGACCAAGTTCTGCCCAGAATACACACAAATCTGTCCCAAGAGTCAAGAAAGAAAAAAAAATGTTTTGTTGTGAATTATTTATTTTCGAAAAGTAGTATAATAATTGTTTTTAGCGTAATTGATTACTGACTTTAATGAGCAATCTATTATACTTGAAAAGTGACGTCAGAAGATCGCGCGGTCCGCCCTGTCCGTATTGTCTATGTCAATGTACTTGTTTCATTTTAATACGACCCGGAAAATAACAAAAGCTGCTTTAGGAAACTTTGTTAATCATAATTCATCACCATTTATATTTTAATTTTTGTCGCCCGTTTTGCAAAGAAAATGAATTATGACGCTTACATATTGTATTATATTATATAGCATTAAAAAGAGATAAAGTTTGTTTTTTTTTTTCCGGTTTTATCGGCCCGATTGCTAAATTTTTTTCACCGATAGATAGCTGCTTTATTTTTGAGTGAGATAGACTATATTATATGCACAATCGAAGCCACGGATAAAAGCTAGTTTTAAAATAATTTTATGCTCAGGTATCACTACTATGTTCACTACGTCTTGCATCAAGAGGTAGATATCGGAATTAGGTAGACTTATTCATGTGTAAAGTTGCTTCTGACAGGAAAAATAGATGGAAAACGACCCAGGGGCAGAGTCCGTTACGTTGGTCAGACCAAATCCGTGTTACACTAGAGACCACAGTCTGCGACGCCCTCCACATCGCTGAAGATAGGACAACATGGCGAAATATAGTTCACAAGAAAATTATTCGTTGAAGTCGCGACCCTCAGTATTAAGGATAAACGACGCTAGGAGGAGGATTCATGTACATGAATCTACACCTAATTCCGACCTCTGCTTATAGGCTATTATTTTTTGCACAATAAATGATTACTTACTAAGTTAGAATGATATTTATTTTGTAAATCTACATAAACAAACAAACTTAAACTATTTATACTAAAACCTAAATAAATACCTAACGTATATAAATAAAATACAAAAACACAAAGTGCACTCAAGCGTCGAAGTACTCCTCCACATCGCTGTCATCCGGGAATGTGCCCAGAAGACTGGCAGCATTACCACGTTGAATGGCAATGCTAATTCTTTGAGCGAAGAACGAGCCAGCCCTCTGGTCACGCAAGGAGTCGATCAGTCGGCGAGAAAAAGCAGACGCGCATTCGGACCCCATGACCCAAGCGTTTCGACCCCAAACGGCTCTATACTTAATTTCAACAGTATCTTTTTATCTATAAACAAGGTCGTTCACTTACAATGTCTGTTGCCATTTTACATTGTCTTACAAGTCACAACCCCTGCCCACCCTTATCTATTGTTGTATTGTCTTGCAACTCCTCAAGGCCTGCACAGATGTACATACATATAGCTACAACATAGGTACCTATGTTCAGTCATAGTAAAAATAGGTTATACATGTTTTTCGTGATATAATCTGCCGACTCAGTTTCGTTATGTCTATGAATGAGGTTCAGTTTTCTGTCTATTAAAAAATTTGACACTGACAATTAAATAAAGCAGCTTTGATTTATTTTTCGTAATTAGCCAGTTTATTAAATGATTTAAGTTTGAGCTCATCTAGACTTTGGTAAAAGCAGTGTCACGGAACTGCTACGTAGTTGGAAATTTGCTAAACTGGACCTATTTGCCGCAGCCCTGAGGCACAAAATATATTGTTTCTTCATTGTGTGTGCCAAATAGACATGTTTACTTTTTCTTTAGTTAATCCATTTATTTTCGAGTGTCTTTAATTTAGTTTTTCTCTTGCCCAATTTTATTATATTGACCAATCTTATTTTATTATAATTCTCTTTACTTTAATTCGATTAAATTGTGATCGGCGCAACATCGTCTTTACTTTTGCAATATTCATCATCTCATTAGAATTTTGAAACTGACGAAGGTATAAGCGACGCCACTGTACTCTGGCACCATAAGGTTTCTAATACATGGAGTGAAGGGTTCGGGTCACTGACCCAATTTGCTCCCCCACGGAACTTTTACTTTCATCCCCATATATCCGGCACTTTAAGAAAAGTGGCGTAAAATCTTTTTCAGTTATCATTTTATTACGAGAAAAGATTTTTTTATATCGATTGAAAAAAGAAGATTTACCCGCCAATGCCTCATGATCCGTTTAAGTTCATAAGAGATAATGCTTGAAATATCAACAGAATACTGAAGGTCAACTAACAGAAATACAAATTTTCAGACAAGTAATGTTTGCTCGCTAAAAAGGAGGCCGACGGCATCAGGCAACGGCGCTCTCGCCGCCGCCGGGTTTCCGATCCCGATTTCCAGCCACCGTAGGCGCTGCCTTGCGGACAGTGAGCAATGGGTAGCTCGCTGTCCAGCCGTCCGGTAACTGTCCGGACCAAGCCCAAGTCGTCGACGGCGCGTGCTGTTCCTTAATGCGCGCCTCAAGGAGTTGTCAGCACAGCAGGGACCCAGCCGGGTCGAAGCCTACTGGGGCCAGGGTTATCCAAAAGGGCGCTCGAGCCCCGGTATGAAGGCTTGAAGGAACGGGATGGGTTTTTTAGTCAGTAAGAGTCTGACACTATCTCCCGCTCCGCCCAAGAGCGGGGGTTGTCATTGGATGATTTTTCCCATTGAAAAAAGAAAAAAAGACAAGTAATGTTAATTTATTTAAACTTCATGTTCAGTAGTGGTACACAGGCGGACTTAATTCAACAAGGCAGACGAGTACTCTACCGTCAACCTTTGGGTTAAAAAAGAAAACAGAGTGGTTTGCACAGATACTTCAAACAGAAAAAATAAAATAAGTTATTTATAACAATAAAGTACACTTAATAGCCAAGAGCCTCGACCAACACCTTAGGAGGCTCTCGTTAGGCGACTGGATCAAGGGCTTGATTCAGAAAGCGGTACTCCTGGACACGGCTCGTATAGTTAGGAGGTTCCTTTCTCTGGAGCCCTGACCGCCGGTAGCTTGGACCCTGTTCCCGATACCGGTGGGACACTATTTTCTATATTTTTAAATGTTTATTTTTTATTAAATATTTAAAAATATAATTCATATGTTAAATTAAATGAATAAACGAAGTACATTGTATATGTTACATGATAAACAAGCTTTTAATGAAAGTCTATTTTTCATAACAAACTTTCATAGCTCGGTACCAATATAATTAATACTCGTCAAGAGAAATCATACGAGCCTAAACTCGATGGGGTTGTGTCGTTTAATTACCAAGTTCCTATAGCCGCCTTCCGGTTCTATCATCAGATTAGCTCCATGTCACCATAATATTGCATTGTCACGCACTTTACATATGTATACAAAATTTCAGCTCAATCGGTAACCGGGAAGTGGGTCAAATTTAACTTGCAAGATTTGACGACAGACAAACATCGGGACAGCTGAAACTAAAAAATAAAAGCTTGTAATGATCTTTATTTTGCAAATAGGTTTAAAAAAAAAACACTTTTACACATCAATTTGGTTTTCAGTCAGTTTAAACTAGATGAGGCCGTGATAAACGCGATAAAAATTATAAAGTAATAAATACTATGAAAAATATTAAGATTGATAAAGACTATTAAAGACCTAATTAATCCTGGTTAATGTTTTGGCTAATGTTTTGTCAATTTAAAAAAATAAACAATAACTGAAATAAAGAGAACAAATTGCTACATTATTCTCTTATTAATTGAATACTGGCCTTTAAGATTAAATTTAAGATACAGCAAAATATTTAATGAAAAACATTCTGAAAATTTTCTCTGTCCCTTGAGGCCGAATATTTTGTAAAGAATTTAGGTAATTATCTTAGCTTAGGTTATTACTTTACATTGATTAGTATGCTTGTAATGGGAAATAAAAATTCTAGAATTCACTAATCTGATTATGAAAAATCTCTACGTTTTTATTCTAAAATTTTCCTGTATTTTTTGGTGGGTAAAAATCATCTACTGATATCCCCCGCCCTTGGGCGGAGCGGGAGATAGTGTCAGACTTTCACTGACTAAAAATCCCACCCTGTTCCTTCGTTGCCTTACATAGTAGGGCCAAGCCTTCCTTTCAGAAGCAGACCCTTGGTCCCATTAGGCTTCGACCCTGCTGGGCTCCTACAGTTTGCTGACAACTTCTTGAGGCGCGCGGGAACAGTACGCGCCGTCGACGACTTGGGCTTGGTCTGGCTACCGGACGTTCAGACAGGAAACGGTGGCTCAAAATCGGGATCGGAATCCTGGCAGCGGCTGAGGCGTGAGCGCCGTTGCCTCATGCTGTTGAAAACCAGCGTCAGACAACTACCTCGTAGTTTTTTTGGCGTAAACGTGTGACACAATGTTACTTTTTTTTTTTTTTGTTTTGTGTTTGTCTTAAGTTTTTGTTGTCTACAATGCTTTTTGCGGCATAATAAATACTTTTCTATCTTTCTTTCATGCAGTCGGCCTCCTGCTTTGCTATCATTACTGCTTCGCAGAAGGAGGCGGCCGCCTGTCACTCCTCCTCGCTTCGGACAATGGTCTGTATGAAGGCACGGCGCGAGAGATCGCTGTCTTCGATCGCCCCCATGAGGACACGGCGGTGTTCTGGCCAAGCGGCGCATACCTCTACTGTATACTACACCGTGTCCTCCGGGCTTGTATGTGTATTTGCGTTTTTTTTTTTTTACGAAATGCCAGCATTTGGGCAGGACATCTGCCGGGAATGCTAGTTTATTATATAGTACTAGCTTTGGTCCGCAGCTTCGCCCGCGTCCATAAAATAGCCCAAATCACTCAAAAATAAAGCAGCTTTCTTTCGGTGAAAAAACTTTAGTAACCGGACCTCCAGAGATTATGTCCTACAAACAAAAAAAAAAAAAACAAATTTTACCTCTTTATTACTTTGGTGTAGATGTAATTCGAGTTTATCACCCTGTACAAGTTTGCCTTTTATAGAGAGATCTTCTGTTTCTTCTTATTTCCGAAACCTCGTACCATATTATTTTATTCCCTCATTTTGCCAAAATTACGATCGTCTTTTATTACGAAACACAACTCAAAATAACAATATTATCTCGAGTCTCTTGACGAATTTCATTGTATTGTCTCTGACAGCCTCTTTATTTCCCAATCATAGCTCGATTTTCTTAACACGCATGAATTTTCAGTATAAGCTAACCTCTCATTGTGTAAAAAGCCTATGAAATGCGAGATCAGATTATACTGGAAACATACAAAAAGCTTGATATGTTCTTATGTGTATGAGTATTCTATTGATTTCCTTTGAATACTTATAATAAAACTGAATGGGCGGAGTGATATGTGACAAAACAAACGTTGTCTGAACCGAGACGGGTCGTAAAGTTAGTTTATGACCTTAGGTCAGTGTCCTCTTTTGTATTGACGACGTCTTGAACATAGAACATTGTACCTAGATGTTACCATACAATTTTCATTATGAATAAAGTACGACAAAGCGATATGATGGCCATAACGATTGTATACTTATTAAAATAAAATAAAAAATAAATTAAAATAAATAAATATGCCATATTGATTGAGCGAGAGAAATGCATGGTTTGATTTTACTCAATACTCAATTATTTATTCGGTAGTATCCGCTTTTCTGACGTTTTACTAGATTTATTTTAGTGAAGCGACATATCCCTGACGATAAATTGGTGTTTTGTCATATCACTAGATACTCTCAGTAAAAAAGACGTAATAAAAAAGAATATTCGACATCTGTTCGATATAATTATGTTTGATTCTTTTTTTTTGCTTTCTTCTTTTATTTCTTGTTTCTGTATAACGCATTAGTTTAGACTGTAATCCTTACTAATATTATAAAAGAGAAAGTGAGTTTGTTTGTTTGTTACGTCTTCACGCCTAAATGGCAAAACCGATTTTGATGAATTTTGGTACAGAGATAGTTGGGACCCTGGAAACGGACATAGGTATTTTTTTTATAAAACAAAAGTGAGAAAAAAGGGGGAGAATGAGGGAAGGTCTTTTATGTACACGGGCGAAGCCGCGGGCAAAAGCTAGTGTTGTATAAATAAATTTTAAATAAATAAATCTGCCGGGATTTCGTGAAATCCCTGATATCCTCATTTCCCTGCGACATATATGTATACAACCAGCTTCTGCCAGGGGTTTGCCTATGCGAAAGTTGAAAATATACAACATTATTTTTAGTATATGTCAAACCATAATATACATAATTTGTTCAGAATCAGTTACTGAATGGATTCCAAAAGTTTATATAAATACACCATGTTATATTTTTTCCCAAAAATATTTAAAAAGGTCACAAGTTGGATACCACCGACACTAATTACAATAGGTCACGGCAGGTCATGGCGGGTATTAGGCGCCAGCCAACAACTGGGTGCAAGTGCAAAACCCCTAAATTGCTTAGATGGTCCTTAGATGATTTTCCCACCTAAACAAAACTTAGTAAATAATAAAGTGATTCAATTCCATACTCAATGTAATACACTTACTATCCAACACATTTACTAATAGGGCACTAATATTTTAGAGTTCGGAATAACCTTCAGTGTTATTCAATTGACTTAGAAAAGAAATAGAAAATAAAGTTGGCGATATACATAATGACATAGATATGGATCTCTAGATAAGTGCTTCTTTATATTCTAGGTAAATACTCAGGTATTTACCAGCTGCCAACAGCTTATAGTTTTTTTAAGTGATTACTATTTATTCAATATTGTTTTCAGGCTTAGCCTTGGAATTGAAAACTTTTATTTTATTACATTTATAATGCAACTGAAGGATTTAGGTGGGTTTTAGTCAGTAAGAGTCTGATACTAATAGTCTGATTGAACCTGAAAAAAAATATAATCACACTAATATTGTACAGAGGAACGATTTTTAATTTGGTTTAATAAATACTTACACTCAAAAACACAAGACCGATTTTAAAATTTTATCACCACCTCATATATCTATTTATTTTGGATATTAATGTGTAGTACATTGAATAAATAAAAGCTTTGATAATTAATAATAATAATTTAAAGACACTATAATTAAGGGATAGCAGTGGTGGCCGAATGGTAACGGCCCTAACTTACGAATGATCGCAGGTTCAAACCCAGCCAGGAGTATTACTTTGTGTAATAATAATTTATTTCATCACCACTGCTCTCAAAACGGTAAAGGAAAACATCGTGAGGAAACAATGTCTTAGAACCAAAAATTCGAAGAGATGTGACATTCACTAAGCCACACCGGGAACGCGAGGTAGATTACGGCCCATTCCCTCTCTTAGAGACGAGACCTGAGTCCCAGCACTGGGAAAATTAAAAGGTTGATTATTTTATATATGTATAACTATGGAATCTTGTTAGATATTTATATCTATAATATTTCACATATATTTTCTAAAGACACGTCTTATTATATTATTTGGGAGCTTGAAGGAAAGTCGTTGAAGTTTTAACAAACCACTTTGGCTTTAAAGTTTATAAACTTTCCTAGTTTTAGATTAATGTATTCTAAACCCCAAAAACTTAGTCTCTTTAGAAATTTCAAACCCGCAGCCACCGAGACGCAACAATACCGAACCTTTTCTAGAAGAAAATAATGCGATAAATCCAAATTTTAAGGTATATAATCTACACTAATATAATATAGAGGTAAAGTTTGTTTTTTTTTGTTTGTAGGAGGTAATCTCTAGAAGTACTGTCCCCCTAGCCAAGTTCAAGAGTCGAACGCTTCGAGTTGGACACGCCGCCAATTCTTTTGTTCTGCCCACGTGACTGAGCGTTGAGATGACGTCATTCCCGTACATTTGAAGCTTTCTGCTAGCGTTAACGATTGCAGATTAGCAACTTGGCTAGAGGTACTGGTCCGAATGCTAAGATTTTTTCACCGATAGAAAGGTGCTTTATTCGTGAGTGACATAGACTATATTTTATGTACGCGGGCGAAGTCGCGGGCAAAAGCTAGCATAGTTATTGTTTAATTTAAATTTTCACTAACTTTTTTTTTTTAATTTTTTATTAAATTTTTGCACACTACTATATCTCTTCTAATCTATCCTTCCGCAGGTCTGCTGGAAGAAATTTCTTTGTAAAATAAGAAGTACCTTTGTACAAAGTTTTATTATAATGTTATCTTCTTCTGTATATTTATTTATTTATTTATTTATACTTTATTGCACTCAAGATTATAAATTAACGAAAAGGAAACCATATAATAAAAAACACACAGTTGGCGGCCTTATCGCACTAGGCGATAAACCTAGCCAGCCAGCCAGCTGGCTAGGTTAGGGTATATTGTGTGAACATAAACTATAAAATAAATAAATATTTTTTTTTATAAAAAGTATTCACGATCATCATCATCATCATAATTTCAGCCGAAAGATGTCCATTGTTGAACTTAGGCCTCCGCCAGGTGTCGCCTCAATAACCGGCGTGATTGTCGCATCCATCGGATACATGCGACCATCACCAGGTCATCAGTCTACCTTTTGGGAGGCCTTCCAACGCTGCGTCTTCCGGTATTCATGATAATAATATCATAAATATGTTAAAGGCTCCATTATATTGGCATATGCCAATAGAGCTTATTCTAATATATTTGTAGTGCTATGAAAGTTTTGAAATACACAGTTTTGAAACAAAATCGCTTCCTTTGTCTGTCTGTTTATCCGCTGACCTCTTGTAAACCACGCAGTGGATTTTAATGCGATTTCTACTAATGTAAAGAGCTATTAAAAGTTTATGTTTTTTATAATGTATGCCCGTGCAAAACGGGGGCGGGTCACTAGTCTCACTAATATTATAAAGACGAACGTTTGTAAATGTTTTACGTCCTCAAATTCGAACGGCTGAACAGTTTTGGATGAAATTTGGCACAAGGGTAGAACAAGTCTTGGAATAGTACATAGAATACTTTTTATCTCGGGACTATATTGTTATCTTGGGATATTTTTTTACTTTCACGAGAACGAAGCCGCTGGCGCAGTTAATTTCTTCTACCATTTTCTCAATCATTTTGTCATTATGCCTTTCTGTAAGAATTACAATACAAGCTCAAACACAAGAACAAATTAAATAATTTGGGCACTAAACAAACGACCTAAATAAAAGGAGTAAAACACGCAATCATTACGTTTTAGTTCAGCACAACATTGGGTATATTACGCGATCACATGCGATCGACATCACTACGGAAAATAACTGAAATAAAGACCCATTTAAATAAGAAATCGTATTTTTTTAAAGACGATTTTTTAGGGCTCCTTGCTTTAAAAGAAAACCGAACCCTTATAGGTTCATTATTTTGTCCGTCTGTTTGACTCTTTGTCAAGACCATTTGTCTTGGGAACGCATCTATAGAGGTACCGAATTGAAATTAAAACTATATACTCAGGTTTGCGGTCCTTAGAAGCTGTGAAAAAAAAACAAATTTCTAAATTAACGAAAAAAAAGACACGGCCAGTTATGTCGCAAAAAACGGACAACTCTCAAGGGAATCAAAATTCATAGGGTATAGGAAAAATCGAAAAACTGTAAATTTGTTACGTCACAAAAAAAAAAAACTTTTTGAGATTCGGAAAAATATTCGTAACTCAATTCGAGAATTGTTTTCAGAGATAAGTTTGTACGGAACCTTCAGTGCGCGAGTCCGAATCGCACTTGCCCGGTTATTGCTTATTAATGGAGACCAAAAGTTGCGCAATTATTCCCTTCAACATAAAAAGTTTCCTGAAATTTTGTTGCGCTAAACTATTTGGCGCCGCCGAAAGACACACATTGTTAGTTATTTCTTTTTTATATAATATTTTTTTTTTATTCATACCACAACTATCACACAATGTCGTCTAGTCACAAGATAAGCAGAGCTTGTGTTATGAGTACTAGACAACTGATAAACATACTTATATATTTCTAAATACATACCTACATATTATAGATAAATTACACCTAGACACAGAAAAAATGATCATGCTCATCACATAAACATTTGTCCTGGGTGGGGATCGAACCTTCGACCTTCGGCATAGCGGTCAGGGCTACTAACCATTAGACCAACAGGCCTGTCTCCCCAATTAGTGTCTCTCCTCAATAAGCGTCTACATTTTATTACTACATTGTGTGTATCAACGAGTGTGTATGTCAAATAAAATAGTTTCTTTCTTTCTTCAAAACAAACTATGTTTTCCAATGAATAAGGGACCTTTACCGGGCACGTGTCTCGTAGACGATACATTCTGTTTATTTTTACTTTTACTAAAATCGTGGACACGTGACGAGTAAAGCCATTTAGTAATCAAAGATCTTTTGATGACAGACTTTGAGTGTTTCTTGTATATTTTTTTGTTCTATGAAGCTTTTGTTGCAGTAATTTTGCTAGCAACTCAATCGAAATTCATTTTCACTTCCTGAAAACTGACTCTTATCGCACTACGATTAGGTTCAATATTCCATGTATCACTCTCGTGTATTTTTTTTTAATTTATCACAACAAGGGCTCTTTTCTTTCCTATTTCGTCACGGTGAACTGTGATATTTGTTCAAGGAAGAAGCGAATATTTTTAAGGTCATAAGGTCATTTTTTTACCGAACTCGGCTACTCGGCTTCGGTAACTTTCTTTCAATACTTGGTAGATTTCGAAAAAAAAAAAAAATGGACTGAACGGAAGGTTGTGGGATCAAACCCAACACCACTGCTCTCAAAAACGGTGAAGGAAAACATGGTGAGGAAACCGCCATGTCCTAAAACCAAAAATTCGAAGACATGTGACATTTACCAACTCGCACTGGGCCTGCGTGGTGGATTACGGCCCATTCGTTCTACTAGAGAGGCCTGAATCTCAGAAATACGAACATGAAAAGGCTGATTAAGTGTGTGTGTTATGTATATCCATATAAGCATAGGCTTTTGCCCTGCAAGGGGGCAATTACCCACAGTCGAGGCATGATTTACGTGTAGATATTTATGTTAGTCACGTGAACGTGCAGAAAAAAGTCCACAGCGAAAATAAATTTGAGAGGAGCAATGACATCTACGCATTACATTCACGAGCGTTGGAACATATGTCGCGTATGCTAATCGGCTGTCTGAAATAATGTGAATGTACGTATTTCGAACGTAGCAGGACTGTTCGAGAGAGTAACTGCGGACCTGGAACGGAAAAGGCAACTGAAGAAACACATGTGGGTTTTATCAGTAAAAGTCTGATACTTCCTCTCGCCCCCTCTCTCCTATGGTTGAATCCAGAATGGGAGGAGTTATTGGATGATTTCAAACCCCAAAAAAGTACCCGAATGTTATCACTACGGTACGATGCCTAATAATCGGTTATACAATCAGTTTATCAGTTATTATATAACCTAACCCCCCCAAATGCACAGAAGCATAATAAACAGAGTAAGTGGTAAAGAAAAATAATTTACACAAAGTAAAATTCAGACCTGTGGTGGGTTGGATGGAATAAGCCGGCCACACGCACAATAGTCCACCACGGATTAAATGCGGATACCAAACTGCAATAGATAGATCTTGATCTATGTTAAAAATTGCAAAGACACAACTTGTTCCACTGAACCGACACTACTATCATAGATTTTTCTTAAAATATTGAGAGTACATTTTTAATTTGGTAATAAACTTTCCCCTCTCGTGTGTAGAACATCACATCCTTCGTCTTGCCTACCCCATGGATTATTAGCAGCATGCGGATAGACTGGAAAGTTCAACCAAATGCGGGTAACCATTTATATTTCTATGCGGACAACACTAGTCTTTGCATTGACTGATGGTCAGTTTTTCTGGCGTCCGACTACCTTTAAGAACAGTCTAAGATCTACGAACGACAACCAAGACCAATGCTTCTACGTGCTTTCCAAGGCAGTAATCTCCTAAATAAACTTAGAAAACTATCAACATAATAAATATTGTGTGGAAAAATACGCCACATTAAATCTTGGCAACGATTGCGCGCATTGTTTACGTTAACTAACAATGTGCCAATTTATAACAGCACTACAAAGTTGCCTATTTGTAAACATTGCATGTTTTTCAAGTAATTTTAGAAAACTCGCCTATTGTGAAATGAAAAGATAAACAAACAAAAATTTCTGGGTATTATCACATAATAGATAGGTATAGAAGTCAATCTACATACAAAGTGCGCTCGAGCAACGCACACATAGACACTGCTCACGGACACGATATCTCAGAGTGCCTCGGCCCGCTCGTCGAACAGTTCCGTCTCAAACGCTCATTAGTGTGCGTCCACCGAGCGTAGGTATAAAAAGAGAAGTGCATACATGAGACTGTCTTCTGTACCTATCTATTTTGTGGTATTATCATGATGTGAATTGCAAAAGCTAGACTCTATGATACCAGCATTACAGTGATATTATGAAGGCGAATGTTTGTGAGTGCGTATATTTTTACTTCTTTACAAAACCCGAACTGATTTTCGAAGAAACTTGGTACACAGATAGGCCATATCCGTTAATAGCACTTATGATACTTTTAACCCCGGAATTAATTTTAATTAATCAATTAAATTAATTAATCAATTAATTAATTAATTTTAATTAATCAATTAAAATTAATTAATTATTTACTATCACGTGAGTGTCAGTGCATGTTAACTAACATACTCTCCCAAAACGGCTAGACCAATTTTAATGTTTTTTTTTTAATGTAGAACACCAGTTCGCGCTTGACCGCTATCTCACCTGATGGAAAGCTACGATGCAGTCGACGATGGAACGCGCTTACTTAGAAGAAACCCATTCACTCTTGACTTCTTTCTTCTCTTGAGATTTGAGAATAGTTGGTTTTTTACACTACTACTCTCACCCTCTATTTTTTCCCCAGAACAGAAGACTGTATGACTCCTGTGTTCTATAATTTTTTTCTTTGACATTATAATATATGTCAGAATAAAGTTTGCCAAATCGGCAATAAATAGTTTTTCACAAAAAGTAATAAATCATGTTATCCCTTTATGTGTAGCTACGTGAGAATTTTCTTAAAAATATAAAATAATGCGTAATCTGAAGAATACAGTTCATTTTACTTTGTTTTACAACAATACTTTCTTATTCACAAACATGTGCCAAATGGCTGAAGCAATATGTTAGTGAACTTTTATATGAGTGGGATTATATAAAATAGTGGTAAGAAATAAACATAATTAACATAACAACTTTGACAAATATTCTAATTTATTTTTATGAATTATTTTATTTTTGACTGGCATGCAATTAATATTAGTAAAATAGTTCAAACGGTATGGTAAAGTGTAGGTACCTATATTAGGTATTAGGTACAACGCGAACGGGCTGTTGTTCGCAACTCCACGACTAAAGCGCGTATTTTACGTAAATATAATTAGGTAGGTACTTATAATTAATTATTCTCTTCAATGTTTTAGAAATTTGCGTACACCCTTATGTCAGAATCTAATTTAAAAAAACCGGCCAAGTGCGAGTCGGACTCGCCCATGAAGGGTTCCGTAGCAGCTAGTAACATAATATAAAAGTTCTTGTAATGTGTTGTAACTTTGATCGATGTTTTAATAATAGTGTACTTTTTTCGGTTTATGACGCATTAAAAAAAAACTACTTACTGGATTTCGTTCAAACCAATTTTCGTTGGTAGTTTTTATAGTAATGTACATCATATATTTTTTTTAGTTTTATCATTCTCTTATCTTGGAAGTTAGAGGGGGGGGGACACACATTTTACCACTTTGGAAGTGTCTCTCGCACAAACTATTCAGTTTAGAAAAAAATGATATAGGTAACCTCAGTATCATTTTTGAAGACCTATCCATAGATACCCCACACGCATGGGTTTGATGAAAAAAAAATTTTTGAGTTTCAGTTCTATGTATGGGGACCCCCAAAATTTATTGCTTTTTTTCTATTTTTGTGTGAAAATCTTAATGCGGTTCACAGAATACATCTACTTACAAAGTTTCAACAGTATAGCTCTTATAGTTTCGGAAAAAAGTGGCTGTGACATACGGACGGACAGACAGACAGACAGACAGACAGACAGACATGACGAATCTATAAGGGTTCCGTTTTTTGCCATTTGGCTACGGAACCCTAAAAAGTGAAAAACCACTTCCTGATTAATCACGAAATCTCAGAAACTATAACACCTACAAATATCTCAGAAAGGTAGCTCAGCCCCGGTACGAAAGGCAACGAAGGAACAGGAGTGGGTTTTTAGTCAGTAAAAATCTAACGCTATCTCCTGCTTTGCCCAAGAGCGGGGGATGTCATTGGATGATTTTCCAACCAAAAAAAAAACACCTACAAACTTAAAATTTGGCAGTTAGGTCCTTATAGGGTGTAGATATCTGCTAAGAATGGATTTTCCGAAATTCACACTATAAGGGGATGAAACGAGGGTCCAAAGTTTGTATGGAGAAAACGACTTTCACGCGGGCGAAGCCGCTGGCAGAAGCTAGTCATATATATTTGTTTAATTGTACATGACTGTATAATTTATCTTCATATGATTTCCAGCACACTAGGCGTGGGCTTGTTGACGACGAGCAATAGGCTCGCCGTCCAGCCAACCGGTAAGAATGATTCATAGAATTTTATTTCAAATTCAAATAAACCATTTGTAGGCACTTTTTAAATGTCAAAAAGTAAGTCAGTAAATTTGAAAAACTATGCTACAAAATGTCGTCACACGCTACTCGCGCATTTTTAAACCTTTTCCGTCAAAGTCCATTCTGCCCCTGTTAGTAAAAAAGACGCATCTAACATTTTTTCCAGATTTGATTTGAGTTTGATATTATTATTAAACTAAAATTATTATAGTTAAAGCTCATTATATTCGGCTTTATTTTCAACTTTTAATATGTAACTATTTAAATTTACTCAAAGACAGCAAACGATTTCACGTTTCATTCATTAAAACATTTTTTACTCCGTTTTTACTTTTTGTTAGATACGTCTTTTTAACTATCAGGGGCAGCATTATGATACTGCGCGTGAAGGTTAAAAAAGCAGCAGCTACCAGCCACAAGTGGCTGTCGCGCGCTACAGCTGCTTTTGTGTCCGGTTCTATCTTTTTGTTGCACCGTTTGTGACTGAGACCGCCCTTTGGTCTGTTGGTCTGGTGGTTAGGTAATGGCCCTGGCTGCTATGCCGGAGGTCGTGGGTTCGATTGAACCACGATCGACCCACACAGGACAAATGTTTGTGTGATGAGCATGATCATTAGTTCTGTGTGTGGGTGTAATTTGTCTATAATGTGTAAACGTATGTTTATCAGTTGTCCAGTACTCATAACACAAGCTCTGTTTAGCTTGAGACTAGACAGCGTTGTGTGATAGTTGTGGAATATTATTATTATTATTGTGACACCCTATTATGTAATTTTTATTGGTGGTTATGGTGTACAATATTGAATAAATCTATCTATCTATCTGGGCATATGGGTCGTGTGCGGCGACCTTTAGACTTTTTCATTTCCAACATCATTTTTCAAAAACATTTTAGTTCAATTTCTTTTTCAATAACAAATGAAGCGCTATTTGTTGATGTCTCGATGACAAATGACATTTCACGATTTTGAAAACTTGCCATTTTATTACAAAGGTAAATCATTAGTTTTGATTTGACTGCCCCATTGATCACGAACAAGGCGTGCGCAAGGGTGGAGCGACAATGGGACAGTGATGCGACAATACCTTTTTCATAGAAGTTATTCTGAAATGGGTTAATACAAGTGTTAATGTATCGTTGTCGCATTTGATTTAACACAAAGTGTGACCGGAACGTGGATCCACGCAAGACACAATAACTTTTTAATTATTGTGTCTCTAATTACGGCCTACGAAAGGTTATTGTCAGCAACAGCAGGGACCCAGCCGGGTCGAAGCCTACTGGGGCCAGGGTTATCCGAAAGGGCGCTCGAGCCCCGGTATGAAGGCTACAAGGAATGGGGTGGGTCTTTTAGTCAGTAAGAGTCTGACCATGTCTCCCGCTCCGTCCAAGAGCGAGGGATGTCAACGCATGATTTATTCCCACCATAAAAAAAAATACGAAAAGTTAAGAGCGTTCAACCCAAGATAGATTTCAATACAACCACTCCTACATGATTATAACACATCTTTTTCTAGATATTGTAAAAACACGCATATCTTGTAGATATCATTTAGGTTTCTTTTGAATTTAAATTTTAAATTTATGAAAAACTAATTCAGTAAAAATCTTTAAAAATCTGCTATTTTGCGTGAACTTCTGCCCTTCATAATAATGTATTCATAAATTAGAAAAGTATATAAAATAAATTTATAGACGAATATTTTTTAAGGTTTTTAAAAAAACACGTATCTTCTGGAACAAGTTTTGTGAAATTTTCGAATGAATGACAGAATTACTGAATGACTACAGAGTATTCATGCGTTATCTCTCTTTGTTCACGTTGCCTATTTGTCAAACATTGTATTAGATTGCGTTGGATGATACAAAAAGCTTTTAAACTATGTTCACGCTGACGATAGATGGCTCAGGAAGGGCCCTCTTAAGTCGTGTCGTGTCTTGTGTGGGGTAAAAAATCATCAAATATTTTCTTCCGTTCTGGGTGGAACGAGAGGAAGTTTCAGAGTTTTACTGACTAAATCCCAGACGTGTTTCTTCCGTTGCCTCTTACGTTCCTGGGCTACAGTGACTGTATCGAAGTATCTTGTGTTCTGTCTTGTTTCGACACTCGCAGATAGTGTAATTGAGTATTAAAAAAAAAAAACCGACCAAGTGCGAGTCGGACTCTATCTATGAGATAAAGCCTGGTGACAGACAGACAGCGGAGTCTTAGTAATAGGGTTCTCTTTTACTCATTGGGTACGGATCCCTGAAAAATGAGTGTAAAGTGATTTGGGGAATTTCATGGTAGCAACCCAGAGAGTGGAACTAATCAGCATTCATTGACTGGCCTGTTGGTCTAGTGGTTAGTAGCCCTAACTGCTATGCCGGAGGTCGTGGGTTCGATTCCCACCCACGACAAATGTTTGTGTGATGAGCACGATCATTTTTTCTGTGTCTGGGTGTAATTTATCTATAATATGTATGTATTTAGAAATATATAAGTAAGTTTATCAGTTGTCCAGTACTCATAACACAAGCTCTGCTTAGCTTGGGACTAGACGGCGTTGTGTGATAGTTGTGGATTATTATATTATATTCCAATCTGCTACTGGCAATTGTCAGTAGTGGACTTGTCCTCAAAGTATATGTAATAACATAAGAGCTTTGTAACTTATGATATTTTGACTTACGCTGATTGGAAATTCATACATTATTTTAATGTATTTCTACATCTACACTAATATTATTCAGAGGTTAAGGTTGTGAGTTTCTTTGCAGGCAGATAAAGAAAATAACGTCACCAGTAGGAACCTACATATTTTTTTTAGTAATCCGTTTTTCAGTGGCTAAAAACGAAACTCTTCAAATACGATCACTTTGATATCCGTTTGTCCGTCTATACACTTATCCAGGTTCTTTTTTTCAGGAATGCGTGGAGATATAAAATTGAAATTAGTATTAAATACTCAGTTTTGCTATCCCTTGGTGAAATAAAAAAAAAACTAACTTCTAAGTTACCCTTATAGGATCATTTTGGTATCCGTTTGTCCGTCTATACATGAGTTCAGGTTCTTTATTTCAGGAATGCGCGGAGATACACAATTTTAATTAATAATAATTACTCAGGCCTACTACCCTTTGGTCCGGAAAAAAAAAACTTCTACGTCAACGTAACCGAAACATAAAGTTTTTGCTCCGTTTATATGCATAATTTTGTATTCACCGGGAAATCAAAACCCATAAGTAGTATAGGTTCTTCATGTTAACGCAGAATCCTAAAAGGCAAAAAATCTGAAAACCGTGTAGTTACATCACTAATTAACTACGAAATAGCTCAACTAAGTGTAACTTATTTGACTTTATAAAAATTAAATTGCAACTCTGAAAAATCTTCGAGAAAACTTTTAACATAGGTAAAATTGTACGGAGCCCGTGATGAGTGAGTCCGACTCGTGCCTGCTTAAGCTCAGAAGCACGACACCATAGAAAAAGCTACATCCATGGTACACGTGGTAAAATAAAACATTTTTTAAATGTGTTTAACCGAACTTTTTAGTTTTTGTTTAGTGACATCTATTGGCCAAAGATGTATACTGGTCGCGCGTTGATCAGTCTTAATACTGTTAAAAACCCACAGATGGAGTTGGTCAATTACGTCATTTTCTTATAAGTCGCAAATGAGATTTTCCGCGATCTGGTTAGGTGTCTGGAAAACAATCTTGTCGACGAGAATTGATACAGAATTAAATAGAATAAATATAGAATAAATAGTGATCCAACAGTTCTTCAAATGAGAATCTGGTTTCTCTAACATATCAACCTAGAAGGTCATCGTCTACTCAACTGGAGCTGCCTATGGCGACCTTAATATATTAAAACCAAAGAGAAGAATTGAAAACCAAGTACAATTGAAAAAGTATAAAAACAACTTCTTCTTCCTTATCAGCAAAAATAATAGACGGTCATTAATTAGGATTTCTGCGGCGAAATAACTTCTACGGTCAGCAAAATTATTTTCTTTCAAGTGTTTCTTTATGAAGAACGTTTTTTAAAAAGACTTACATTATAAAGCGATGTTGATGTTGTCTTGATTTGTAACATACCTGTAACAATAAGAATACTTAGTTAAACATACACAGTGGAAACATCTTATTTTTTTAGTTGGCATTTTTTTTAAACTATATGGACGTAACCCGCCCGACTGAATTAATATCACGGTAGCCAATCTCAACAGAGATAAGCCAAGTACGTAGGAGATTTTTTTTAATTTTTTTATTCCACAACTATCACACAACGCCGTCTAGTCTCAAGCTAAGTAGAGCTTGTGTTATGAGTACTAGACAACTGATAAACATACTTATATATTTCTAAATACATACATATTATAAATAAATAACACCCAGACACAGAACAAATGATCGTGCTCATCACACAAACATTTGTTTACTCTCATATGGATACGTAAAATTAATTTAATAAAACAATAATTAATGGGACTGCAATCCCATACGACCGGAAAGAGATCAGGTGCAAGAACAACGGATCTCCCTTAGTTGGTTTTACGTGCTTCCTAAGGTACGAGGGTGCCACATCACCAACTTCTAAACTCCGGGGTGCTACAGGCTTATTCGTGTCAAAAAAACTAATTAGTTCCCCTCGCTCAACTCTATGAGACATTATTTTGATGTCCTAGTGATGTTCCAGGGTCAGCAAACCATAGGGGTCCAGCAGAGCTGATGCCCATTAGGGATGCAAGGATTTTCTGAAAAGGAAGCCCGTAAAACCACCACGGCGGAAAGCTAGTCAAATAAAAATCATGGTTTGAAACAGAAAGAAATTTTATTTATTTTAAACGTTACCGTATATTAGAAATTACTTTTATATCGCGGGTGTGCCATATGTAGGCCATACAGATATTTATTTCATGCGCGATTAAACCCGCGACACTCAGCGCAGCAGCCAATTACTAAACCGCTGCACCCAGCTTGCCGTTGACTACGAAAAACAGTATCTAGTCATTGTGACAGTCGCTTTAAATAACAGTACGTGTGCATAATCTTTTGTGTGGTGTATTTTGGAAGCCAATTAATTTTAATCACGAAAAACCCAATCACGGCGGAAAGAAAATATTAAAACCATTTTTGCCAACTCTACCACCGGAATTTTCACGGGAAATAAATTTTATAAGCAGAATGAATTTTAATAACAATCTGTTGGACAATAGACTGTTTGTGACATCGCGTAATAACTGATTATCCCTCTTTTGAAACCAAGCGTAATGAAAAATAGTTATTCTTTATTCTTTATTGTACACAAAAAAAAAATTACAAACAAAAATATAAAACAGGACATTTGATGTAAGTACATAGGCGAGCTTAACCCATAACTGGGTGTTCTTACAGCAAACCATGTGATTTAAAATAAAATTTTGCATTTGAGGAACCTTGAAAATGTACAACAAAAGAAAAAAAACATATAACTGAATTTAAATTAAGACCAAAAATATACTAAACAGATATATACAGCACACTATACATAAACATAATATATACAATAAATAAATACTTATATACATACATATTTTTAGGTTATTTTTAGGTAATACATAAATATATACATATAGAAAATATAGACTGGCCTGTTGGTCTAGTGGTTAGTGGCCCTGACTGATATGCCGGAGGTCGTGGGTTCGATTTCCACCCAGGACAAATGTTTACGTGATGAGCATGAACATTTGTTCTGTGTCTGGGTGTAATTTATCTATAATATGTATGTATTTAGAAATATTTAGGTTTGTTTATCAGTTGTTTAGTACCCATAACACAAGCTCTGCTTAGCTTGGGACTAGACGGCGTTGTGTTATAGTTGTGGAATATTATATTATTATACACAATCAGCCTTTTAATGTTCCTACTGCTGGGACTCAGGCCTCCTCTCTAAGAGAGGGAATGGTCCGTAATCCACCACGCGGGCCCAGTGCGGGTTGGATGTCACATGTCTTCGAATTTTTTGGGTCTAGGATATGGCGGTTTCCTCACGATGTTTTCCTTCACCGTTTTGAGAGCAGTGGTGATGAAATAAATTACACAAAGTAATGCGCCTGGCTGGGTTTGAACCCACAACCTACAACTTAAGTTAACGTAAGTCGGGGCTGTTACCACTCGGCTACCACTGCTCTCTACAAATACATAAAGAACTATGTTATGTTATAAATACATAAAGGACTTATTAGAAAAGTTCTTGTTATACATGAACCCCAGCATTTTGTTGAGCGCTGGCCGTTTTGCGCGGATGTGACACATCTTACTTACGTGCTACTTTAAGTCGATATTGTCATTTATTTTGTTTTAAGGTATGCGCCATGTTTGACGTGAATAAACACTTTTTCTTTCTTTCTTATAAATTCATAAACAGCGAAGTTATGAGCGTTTGTTTACACCCCAAAATGTCACTCAATTTATGGAAATATTGTACAGGCTGTTGATTTATGAATGGCAATAAAAATGGAAAACACTGCGCGTAATATTTTTTATTAAGAATTGTTATGAATGATTGATTCAATTATGAATTTACCAATTATGACAAAACGTGGTCAATTTTGGGATTTCATGTTTTTACTTTTGACTACACAAGTATGATCAGTTGAATATCAGGCAACTATCACTGACTGCCACGTATTTGTCTCACATTTTCGCTGAACTGGTACAATTTTGGCGCAGCTGTTTTTGATCTTAGGTTTCAAAATGTTGCTTTTTAGGGTTCCGTAGCCAAATGGCAAAAAAACGGAACCCTTATAGATTCGTCATGTCTGTCTGTCTGTCTGTCTGTCTGTCTGTCTGTCTGTCTGTCTGTCCGTCCGTCCGTATGTCACAGCCACTTTTTTCCGAAACTATTAGAGCTATACATTTGAAACTTTGTAAGTAGATGTATTCTGTGAACCGCATTAAGATTTTCACACAAAAATAGAAAAAAAGGAATAAATTTTGGGGTCCCCATACATAGAACTGAAACTCAAAAATTTTTTTTTCATCAAACCCATGCTTGTGGGGTATCTATGGATAGGTCTTCAAAAATGATACTGAGGTTTCTAATATCATTTTTTTCTAAACTGAATAGTTTGCGCGAGAGACACTTCCAAAGTGATAAAATGTGTGTCCCCCCCCTCTAACTTCTAAAATAAGAGAATGATAAAACTAAAAAAAAATATATGATGTACATTACTATAAAAACTACCAACGAAAATTGGTTTGAACGAAATCTAGTAAGTAGTTTTTTTTTAATGCGTCATAAATCGAAAAAAATACACTATTATTAAAACATCGATCAAAGTTACAACACATTACAAGAACTTTTATATTATGTTACTTGCTGCTACGGAACCCTTCATGGGCGAGTCCGACTCGCACTTGGCCGGTTTTTTAATGTGGGTATCTATATGTACCAAATAAAATATTTAATTGAATGGCTATTTCATGAAAAAAAATATGCAAAACTAAACAGAAAATAAATAGCGACAAGAACTTTCTAAAAGTAATAAATGTGTGCAAGTACGATCCAAACCAATTTAGACACAAATTAACTTAAACATACAAACACCCAGAACTCATTACCTCCCTTTCATCTCCTCTGTAATCGAGTAAAGATTCGCTGATCAAAGTGAAGTAAGATCTGACACAGATAAGTGCACGTGACTTAATTAAGGTTTAAATTTAATTTGTCGCAATCGCAGACGACAAACGCAGGTTTTTGTCGCAGTTTTGATATATTGCTTGAGTAGATAGGATTGTAAATTGACTAATTTAGTCATTGTATTTTTTTTTATTGATATAAACAAGTGCTTGGCTGCGGTCCCACCTGATGGTAAGCAATGATCCAATCTCTGATGGTGTGAGTTATTATTAAGATCTGTTAACCCGTACTGGGCCCGCGTGATGGATGGTCCATTCCCTCACCTAGAGAAGAGACCTGAGGTCCAGCAATTGGAACATTTAAAAGGCTGATGATGGTGATTAAGAATTAACTGCTTAATCTTCCACAGAGGTTTCTTTTAATTTGTTGCCTCCCATCCAGCAGCAACTATACAGGGTTATTGGTAAAAAAACACTAACAAACTTGTAGGATTGTATTACTAAAATCATAAACAACAACTTTTGTTCTATAACTTTAAAAAAAACGTGCCTTTTTATGGTGGGAAAAATCATCCAATGACAACCCCGCTCTTGGGCGGAGCGGGATATAGTGTCAGACTCTTACTGACTTAACGACCCACCCTGTTCCTTCTAGCCTTCATACCGGGGCTTGAGTTCTCTTTCGGATAACCCTGGCCCCAGTAGGCTTTCACCCGGCTGGGTCCCTACTGATGCTTACAACTCCTTGAGGTGCACGGGATCAGTGCGCGCCGTCGACGACTTGGGCTTGGTCCGGACAATTACGGAACGGCCGGACAGCGACCTACCCATTGCTCACTGTCCGCAAGCCCGCGCCTACGGTGGCCAGAAATCGGCTAAGGCGGCGGGGGCGGCTGCGAGAACGCCGTTGCCTGATAAGATATATTACGTTGCTAGTTTTACAAAACATGCCTGTGCAATAAACTTTTTTCTTGGGTAGGGGAGAGCGGGGCTACAAGTTCCGATTTTCAGTTAACCTCAAAATTTGATAAGAATATTTGATTTTACTATTCCTATTTTGCGATTAAAATGAACCTACATATTTAATTTTGCTATTAAGATAGTTATCCGAGTCATTTACAGTGGGGTTTATTTGTTATTAATTTTTTTATGACCAAAGTCGGAAAGTAACAACTTACCCCGACTCGGGGTAAGTTGTTAACAAGCCGGGGTAAGTTGTTACCCTATCTGTTAAAGCTATTATTGGTGAAATAAAAAGCAATAAACGATTAAACCAAGAAAAACAATAAACGATTAAACCAAATCTCTTTATTCAGTAGTAAATAATCAACCATATCCTACGTAATATCAGGTAAACATTTGTATGTTTTAACAAGTAACTATAATTTGTACTTCATCAATTTATTGAACATTTAGTCATTAATCTTTGGCCTTGTCTTAGGCTGAAAATATAAAATAAAATAATAATAATAAAGAAATGCCATCTTATGCAAAAAATAAATAACTGTGATTTTATTATATCTTCTGAAGATTAAATATATTAATTAGATTAATTATATTAATCTTCACAGTTCAGGCATACCTACATAGGTGTATAAAGCTTGATTCTGCCTTCATCTGGAATGTGCCCAGTTCTTACATTCTTGACACCGAACCCATTCTTCTCCAGAAAATGAATTAGAGTAACTATCACAGCACACTAGGCAATAGACAATACTCTAAGCTGTCCTCTTCACTCTCAGAATGTTCACTACTTGTTTGTAATACCTGTTCTTTAACAGACTTTCCCTTTCCTTTTCCATTTCCATTTACTTGCTTTATTTTACTATTCCCTTTTGTTTTCTTCCTTTGCTCTTCTTCTAAGACTTGGTTTTTCAAGAGTATCCGTTAGAATTGTGGATTTCCTTATAAATCTCTTGTGCGATCCGATTCTGGGAGGCGCCTATAGAAAAGGACGTACAATTTCTGGAGAAAATGGGACATGCTTTCCGAGTTGTTCTTCTATGGCACCTGAAGATAGAGGCAGATCAACAAACCCTGATAACCTGATGCGCCAGGCATCAAAGATTTGATTTACACTAAAAACTAATGTTGGGGTCAAAAAGAAAAAATACCAGCCATTCGGAAAGCGCTCATGACGTTTACGGGAGACACTGTGAAAGGTAGCGCATATTTAACTATTTCTGGTATCTCGTAGGGTAGATTTTTTTTGTAAGTCCGCAGACTGTAAAAAAAATAACAATATCATTATGGTGCTCATTTGGGGGAGGCCTATGTCCAGCAGTAGGCTGATGATGATGATACATTACTGGTATAAATTTATTGGGGCAAGTTGTTCCGAGGTCACAACCTGCCCCAGAAAAAAGGAACATCTAGCCCCAATCACACGAGTTCAAAAAAAAATCAAAATAAAAATTAGATTACAAAACATACGTCATTTACGCAGAGTGTATCACAAAAATAGATAAATCCTTACACTGAAACAATAAAACACTAAACGCAAATCGTTAAAATTCATGAAATAGACCAAAAATTTTGAATAAGAAAATATTTACTAACGTGAATCCGCGACGCACACGCTGCCGATCCAATATTTCCGGCGCCACTGGCCGGTTCAAGACGGCCGCCGTCAGTGCGCTGTGGCTTTGCATTTCGTGACGTATTTATTCAATATTTTTATCTCTTTTCCTGGCGGAGTTATTTCAATCGGAACAACTTACCCTGGTAACTTATAGCCCCGTCCTCCCCTACTGTGGACTTTGCTTTATCTATCCTTGCTACTTCACCATCAAGACCACTTTTTTTATGGTGGGAAAAATCATGCATTGACATCCACCGTCCTTGGGCGGAGCGGGAGATAGTGTCAGACTCTTACTGACTAAAAAACCCACCCCGTTCCTTCTAGCCTTCATACCGGGACTCGAGCGCCCTTTCGGATAACCCTGGCCCCAGTAGGCTTCGACCCGGCTGGGTCCCTGCACCATCAAGACCCCTAAAGCGTTAACTTATTTTATGAAAGAGGGCAATTTCATAGGTAAAGACCTAATATTTAGAACACGAGCTATTACAAAATTCATAAAATCTACCAGACACATTTAAAAAAAAAGAAAGAAAAGGGTGTTTAGTACCTTAGTATTCTCCTCACGTACACTGCTCATGGCTAGAAACTTATTTGGCAGCTCCAATTTACTTTAAATTTCAAACTCTGCTCCAAGGAATATATATGAAGTGTTGTGTGATAGATGATGTTTTAAGTAGACTAACCCCCGATTTCTGATTTAAGCATTTGAAGTTGGGTATTTCTCAAACTCTAGCCTTAAAACCTGTCAAAATTTGACACTTAAGTAAGGTTTGAGACGTTCTTAACTCAAAATACTCAATTCAGAAACCCGCCGTTAGTATACCGGTTTGAAAAAGGTTCACTAAAAAGATGTAAAAAAACTTTCAGTTGGTAAAGTAACTGGCATGATATTACTATTTACATTATAAAAAAGGCTATAAAAAAATAAATCTTATTTTTAGGTATGAAATCATCCATCTCCCGTCCTTGGGCGGGGCGGGAGCTCGTGTCAGACTTTTACAGATTAAATCCCACTTCTAGGTCCTTTCGGGGCTTTTCATACCAGGGCCGGGTTTTTCTTTCAGGACCAACCCTTGGCCCCAGTAGGCTTCGACCCTGCTGGGCCTCTACGGTTTGCTGACATCTCTTTGAGGCGCGCGTAGAATAGTACACACCGTTAACGACCGGTCGGACGGCGCACTACCTATTGCTCGCCGTCCTAAAGCCCTTGCCTGCGATGGCCGGCAATCGGGATCGATATCCCTGCAAATTAAGGTGGTGTAAATAGTATACTATAAAAAAACGGCAAAAATAATGCTCAAACATTACAAGTCAAATAAAATCTTCAAAAACTCGTAGTCTACTACCATTTAAAAAGCGACAGTCCATAACACCAATTCTCCAACGATACCTCGGAACACAAAACGGCCTTTTTAACTGAATCATGATATAATTTAAACGCAATCCGGGAGCAATCTAAAAGGGATCAGGTTGAGCCACGGTTCGGTAGCCTCGAGTTGATAGCTCGCGACGGGAGCAATGCGGGGGACTAACACTGTAATGAAGCCTATTTTGCTCGTGGATTCAATTATGACTGCCAATTATTATTTAAAATAGATCGATTGCAACGAAACGTGGCCACTTATAGCTTCATTGTTCTTCTTAGTCGGGCACTCTTGTCAGAGTGGTCGTGGATGTTGATGACCAGGACTGGAGCGCGCTGCCGTCGTCTGCCTCCAAGACTGTGGCATGTCGAGCGATGTGTCTCCATTTCTGGCAGTTGTACTGCTGTGACCGACTGCGTAACCCTGGTAATGAGATCAATCCAACGAATCCATAAGAAGCCTCAGCCTCATAAGAAGACTCAAAATCACCCAAAAGGCAATTGTTCGGACCATGCCCAGTCATCCTAGCCTAGTAGTCCAGCCTAGTCATCGACGGCGCCCACTACGCAAAGAAATGTCAGCAAAACCGTCGGACCCAGCAGGGCTAAAGCCTACTCATACGTCAGCTTCTGAAAGGGAAACCCGTGGTTCCAGAACGCAAGGGGGCTCAAAGAACATAGGTGTGGTTATAGTCAGGAAAAATCTGATACGCCATCTGACCCTCCCTGGAACAGGAGAAGTCATTGGATAATTTTGCCATCTGAAAAAAACAAGACTGTTTACGAATGAAGCATTTTTATGGCGGTGTAGTAATCATTTTTATTTTGGATTGGTTCTGAATCTGTGGTTGGGAGCAATAAATAAGACGAACTCTATTACATTTGATGCGGTGGAACTTAAACATTAATGGTGAAACGTAGGCGTAATGTAAACGACAGAGATAAAAACTTCTTATAAACGTGCAATGACGAGTGTAACTGCAAAGCATGCTAGAAAAAAAAATGCGTGTCTGATGTCTATCAGCTTTCAGAGTATTTATTTTATAGGTTATGGGTCCCATGACCTCTGTAGATGGTGATCATAGGGATCGTTTTAGTGAGGAAATTTTAATAGTACATTTTGATACAAGTGCAGAAAGTTAGCCGTTGCGACCGAGGCGGAATTCGCATGAGCCGTAAGCGAGTGTGTCGTGGAGGCGAGGGCTGCAATAAAAAATTTGCACATGTTTCAAAAGAGTTATTTCAGTATACTTCCGAAGTAATTAATAAATGGTGGTTGACCGGCGACTCGTGGGGATCGACGCGCACCTAGCCTGATACGTCATTTATCGACACGCACCCAGCCTGATACGTTATTTATGGACACGCATCCAGCCTGATACGTTATTTAACCTTTCGAATACCTTCAAATAAAGACACAATAGAAAAACAATGACAGCGCGAACGGCGTTCGCTTGGGGTTTAATAAAATTGTGGCGAGGCGCACTAGTGCGGAAAACAGTCTATTGCGTGCCTAAAAGCGATAGGATAAGAACGGGTTTTCGAGTAAATGAATTGAAAAAATCATAACACCCTGCTTTTCTCCCCAAAGTAAAGAAAGGTTGTAATTACAGGACGGTCGTTCAAACCTACGTCATAATATTACATCCAATTTTTTAGCTAATCAACTGCGTCAAAAAATGTCACAATACGACACAAAACGACAAAGCGAGCCGAGCGCGAGATTAGAAGCTTTGCCTCTGTCTCTCCAGGGAACTCTTTCGGTGGCGTGGCGGTCGTGGTAATTCGGAAGTACGAAGATTATCGAAGCGCGTTCTTTTATTTGAATAAGAGTCTGTGTTTTCTTTTGTCATGGGTATGATTTTTTTTTATAGGTCATCTAGGGGGGGAAATTCCCTGCCAGAACCTGTTTTTCTTGATAGCTAGCTACAACCTAGGGTTCTTTAAGACAAGAGTACTTCATAATAGGTTACTTCTAGGCAAGCGTGCTCCAAGTCGGCCACATCATCGCTTATCATCAGGTGAGATAGTGGTCAAACGCAAGCCTATCAATCATAAAAAAAAAACTTATTTTGTTTTGGGTGGAGCGAGAGGGAGTCTCAGAATTTTATTGGCCAAAACCTACCCATGTTCGTACTACACCTTTTGGAGTTCAGGCCCGAGACCACTGTTTCAAGGAACAGCTCAGCTCCGGCCTATGGAACTTTTGAAATAAGACTGAAGACGCCAAGAGACTTTTATCTAATATATTTCCGATGTCTAAAAACCATGTATTCGACTGACAGTGACAACTGTCATGGTTTTGGATAATTTTTACACAAAATATTTTTTATTAAGCTCAAACAAGTGTATATAATCTGTCTAAAAAGTTAACCGACTTGGGAATTTTGTATAAGATTTTAACATTTATAAAATATTTATACTAGACTACATCAGATTTCATTAAATCCTAATAATTACCCAAGTCGTTTCACTTTTTAGACAGACTATACATACTTTGATGACAGAACCACCCATAATATGTTGAAACCTATACGGTGCAGACTAAGCATTTCGCCACGTCGTTTATAACGTGTACATCGAAGGGCAGGAACGATTTGCCTGCTGCGGTCTTCCATCCGAATATAATGTTGGTGTCTTCAAGGCTAGAGTGAATAGACTCTTAATAAACTTGTGCGCTTCACTATCAACGATTGTTTCACTGCTTACCATCAGATGGGCTCGCAGGCAAGCACTGTATTTACAAAAAAAGGAAATTTTATTTCACTTATCTGAAGTCAATACTAAATCTAACTTTACTAACCAAAACCATTTCAATAGAAGTCTTCAATAAATAGCTTCGAATAGTTTATTATTACGCAGGGCAAAAGGGCCGGCCTTCCCCTAAACACATTACGAGTTGGGGCATGCTCGGAATACCCAGAAATTCTTATTGACCTTGTCCAATAGTGTTAGCGACAGGGCTGGAAGAAATACCCGCCTGGTTTTGCTAACTTCATAGGTTAGATTGCCTCACTCAAAAGGTTACTTCGATTTACACTCTATCTGATATAGCTACAGCTAGGTTAGGAGTTGTCAGCAAACCGTAGGAGTCCAGCATGATCGAAGCCTACTGGAGCCAAGGGTTTGTTTCTGGAAGGAAAACTCTATCCTAGAACTTATTAACATAAATGTTTTAAATAATGATAGAAAAACTAGTCAATTTATAGACTTAATGCTAGAGTTCAATTTTAGACAACACATAAAGAAACCCACTCGAACTACTCAAACAACATCCACATGCTTAGATCTAATATTCACAAACATTCATACAAATAAGATAACTACATCCGTAGAAGAATTTGGTTTCTCGGATCATAGTGGAACCACAATACAAATCTCTATGCCACATATAACCATGTCTCAAGCTACTTGGTATGTAAAAAAGAGGTTATTTAACGACATCAATATATTAAAGTTTAAATCTGCGCTACAAGTCTTAGACTGGAACGAAATAATAAAAAGTGACTTAAATATAAATGATAATTATAAAGCATTTAGCGACACACTAACTTCTATTTTAAACAAATATATACCTCTATGTAAAATTAAATTGAAAACTACTCTTAAAAATAGATGGCTAACCAAAGGAATTAAAACATCCTGCAAAAATAAGAGACTGTTAAAAATACTTACACTAAAAACAAAGAACCCAGTACTATCAAAACACTATAAAATATATGAAAAAATATTGAAAAAATCGGTTACAACAGCAAAAAAGCTACAATATATTAATAGAATTAAACAATCAAATAACAAAATAAAAACAATGTGGAATATTATAAATGAGCAAACCAATAAAATAATAAAAAAAGACAAATTCAATATAACTTTGCAAACAGCTAAGAACAAAACAACCTCGGAACCAAAGGAAGTAGCCAACATATTTAATAACTTTTTTGCATCCATTGGCGAGAGAAGTCCTATTAAAAGTACACATAAATCAGAAAATATACCAGTACTTTCACAGACCGAAAATACAATGTTTCTCACTCCAGTCGAACCCTACGAAATCAATAATATGCTAAAAACACTAAAAAATAAAAAAAGTCATGGCATCGACGAACTTCCACCCAGTTTACTGAGACAATGCGCTAATGAGCTAACGCTACCATTTTTTAAATTACTTAACCAGTCTTTTGATGAAGGTGTATTCCCTGATCAGCTGAAAATAGCGTTAGTGAAACCCTTACACAAGAAAAATGACAAAACAGAGCCTAGTAATTACCGTCCAATAGCTTTACTACCTACAGCTTCTAAAATTTTCGAGAAAGCGATGTGCAACCGCGTATATACTTTCTGCGAAAAATATAAAATATTTGACGAATGTCAAAACGGATTTCGTAAAAATAGATCTACAACATTAGCTGTATATAAATTTATTCAGGAAGCCTTAAATATAATAAATAAAAAAAAATACGCAGTCGGATTAATGCTTGATATGACCAAAGCTTATGACAAAGTTCGATATGATATTTTATTAAATAAACTATATAAATTAGGGATCCGCGGCAAAGCACATGACTGGTTCAAATCCTATCTGGAAAATAGAGCACAGCTAGTGGAAATAGAATATTTTAATAATAATATTAACGAACTTCAAAAGTACCGGTCTGAGAAAAAGGCGATTAAAGCATCAATACCTCAAGGTAGTGTAATTGGATGTCTTTTGTTTCTCATTTACATTAATGATCTCCCAAAATACATAGCAGAATTCGGACCGTGTGTTTTATTCGCAGACGACATTTCCATTCTCACCCAGTGTCAGGACAACACAAACCTAAACAGTTCCCTTACTGAAATATTTAATAAAATAATAACTTGGATGAACTCACACAATCTCGAAATTAACGTTGCGAAGACTAAATTAATACCTTTCCACCCTCATCAAAAAAGCCCTATAAACATATCCTTTTCTTATAATAATCATACAATAGAAACCGTCGATGAATTCACATTACTAGGTATAACCATAGACAAAAACATACATTGGAAATTACATATAAGAAAAATTAAATCAAAACTTTCAAAATTTTTATACGCTTTTTATGAAGTTAAAAAAAACACAAATTTACAAACTGCCCTCGTTACTTACTACGCCTATGCTTACGCGTGGCTTAGCTACGGCATAATAATGTGGGGATACAGTACAGACGCACCTGCACTTTTCACAGTCCAAAAGAAACTTATCCGTGTCCTAGTTAATATAGAACAGACTGAAAGCTGCAAATCCCATTTTAGGAATCTAAATATTTTAACTCTGCCTTGTATATATATACTGGAAATATGCAAGTTCGCTCACAAACATAAAGACTTTTACACTACACGAGAAGACATACAAACACGATACACACTCCGACACAAAACACGACTCAATATACCAACATCCCGCTTAAGAATACACTCAACCAGCCCGCTAGTGATGTCAATAAAAATATACAACATGTTACCCGAAGCAATAAGAGAAGAAAAGAAACTTAATTTATTTACAAGAAAATTAAAAAAGTTATTAATGGATAAATGTTATTATAATGTAGACGAATACCTGAATGATAAATCCTTAAAACATAAGTGCATAGATTAAGCTAAACGGATAAATTATTATTTCTTTAATTTGACCTATTTTACTTATAATTAACATTTTTAAATTTCTGACATTATTAATTCTAATTTTACTAATTTTACAAATTGACATTTTTTATTTTTATTTTAATTCTTATTATCACAAATTGACATTTTTTTTTTTTATTTAATTATAATTCTAGTTATCGCAAATTGACATTATGTATTAGCATTATTACAAATTGACATTATCAATTCTTATTAGGAAAAATAGCCATTATATATTTGTAATTTTATAAATTGACATTACTGTTAATTTTTATTGTTAATTTTTTTTTATTATTTCAACTATTGTTATTGGATTAAGTAATTATTCATGTAAAATTGGATTATGGAATGCCTGAATGATAAAGCCTCTCCTCTGATTATTGGAATTATCCTTCTTTGCTGTGCCCGACAGGGTCCATGATTGTTTCTCTTTGCTAATGTATACCACCTAAGCCTACATTGTGGATTGCAATAAAGAATTGAGTATTGAGTATTGAGTATTGAGAACAAAAGCAACAAATAAACAGAAGTGGGTTTTTAGTCAGTAAAGGTTTTACACCCTCGGCTCAAGAGCAGGAGATGTCATTAGCTGATTATCTATCTAAAAAAAAAATAGCTAGCTTAGTTTACTTTGCTTATTTCCACAATATTACGTCTTATAGAATTTTTCTGTGGGGTCTGCCGCTGACGTGGACTCAATTTTCATATTGCAAAAGAGGGCAATCCGGGCAATTCATAAATGGATCCCCGCGAGTCCCTTAGAAATATATTCAAAGAAATTTTTACACTGGCTCTGCCTTCACTTCATAAGTTAGAAAATATTTTGCATGTCCGCAAAAACAGAACTTTTCAAATTATTCATTTCACTTAATTATTTTATTCATAACGGTTTTGCATTGTGTTTTACAGTATTAATATCACTAAATTTATTAGTGAATTATTATTTATTGTTAAACATTCATCCCATTTATTGTTATCTTCATTTAATTAATCTTTTTATTATGTGAATGAGAACATGTAGACGTGTAGATGGTATAGATTCCGCAGACTCATTGATTATTTTTGTATTTTCATAAATAGAAAGTGAATGTTTTCTATAATTTAACGTATTTGCTACATATTGATCTACACTGTCCTTTCATATTTAATATCGTAATATGAAAAAAAATATTATAAAACTATTTTTTTTAAACAGTAACCATGGACTTTTAGTCAATTGTTTTTCATAGGAAACGATCAATGGGAACTGTGCACTAACTTCTGAAGGTTTAAACTGTCAGGCTAGTGGCCGTAAAAAAAAAGTAATTAGCCCATCTTTTGGATTATTCAAAAATAAAGGATACGTATTTTTTTATTTGAAAATTAAACCAAAAATGACAAAGATATAGCCCATTAAAGTTACGTGCAACGTCACTCCGTGCTGTATTTTTTCGCACGGGTGACATTACACGTAACTTTAATGGGCTATATCTTTGTTATTTTTTGTTTAATCGAAAAAAGAAAAAATACGTATCCAATATTTTTTATAATCTAAAATACGGACTAAATAAAATGTAATTATTTTAACCCTGGAAACTACCCTATTGTGCGAAATAAAATAATTATGTTGAGTTTAATTTTCATAACAAAAATACTCGCAGTAAACATGAAATTGTAACTCCCAAATGGAGAATAATTAGGACAAACAACTTATTCCCCGCCATTACCACATGTAGGAGTATAGCAAGCATAGCATACCATAATCAGCCTTTTTAATGTTCTCACTGCTGATACTCAGGTCTCTTCTCTAGGAGAGGGAAAAGAAGTAGAATATGTATGTATGTATTTAGATATATGTGTTCTCTAATATCGAATTAACCATTTTAAAACTGAATTGTTACGTACAATAAATTAGAAGAGCGCGGGACTCAAGGGATTTGAAGAAATATAGCCACAATCAAGCCTAATGTAATGCGTCTTCTGATAAGGGATAGAAAGGGAAGCTAGCATTTGCTGATACGTTTTTTTTCTTTTACATGGGGATTGGCAATAGCATTCTATAGACTCATGAACTGAGTAATAAAATTAGATCATTCAGGAAAGTCTTTGAGTCGGTTTTTATAGTCACAAGTAGGTATTGGCTATTACCAGCTTAGTATCGGTTATAATAATTGAGTGTAAAGTATAAAGTACTAGCTTGATTCAAGGTTAAAATATCATGTAGAGTATTTTCACAAATTCTCAATCTGACATCGTCAAGCTTTACTTGCAATAAGGCAAAAGGCATTCCATGAGCTGTACCTAAGCGTTATCAAAAGTAAATAAATGTTTCGGATTTTTTACCCGACTGCGCTGATTGTAAGAGACGCATACCCACACAACATATTTCTTATCTAGCTTCGTTAGTCTAATGTCATATAAACAGTCGCTAATCTAATTTCATTAATAGTGTTGCTAATGTAATATCGTTAATTTCTTGTTGCTAATCTAATGTCGTTAATCGAATATTGTTAATCTCTTGTCGCTAATCTGGTGTCTTTAATCGAATATTGTTAATCTCTTGTCGCTAATCTGGTGTCTTTAATCGAATATTGTTAATCTCTTGTCGCTAATCTGGTGTCTTTAATCGAATATTGTTAATCTCTTGTCGCTAATCTGGTGTCTTTAATCGAATATTGTTAATCTCTTGTCGCTAATCTAATGTCGTTAATCGAATGTTGTTAATCTCTCGTCGCTAATCTAATGTCATTAATTGAATTTTGCTAATTTCTTGTCGCTAATCTAATGACGTTAATCGAAAGTTGTTCATCTCTTGTCGCTAATCTAATGTCGTTAATTGAATGTTGGTGATCTTTTGTCGCTTATCTAATTTTACTAATCTAATGTCGTTAATCTAATATATGTACGTATAAGCTTTCGACAATTTTAATTTAGCGTGCTATCCTGGATTTGCGTTCACCTGAAACTGAATTTAAATGGGCCGTCAGTAGCTGGCTTAGCTCACTCAGCTTAGCTCTTAATGCAATGGCTCGTGAACGATCGAATAGCTTCATTCGCGAATCGGCTTTGCTGAGATTTTCCCAGCTTAGTGGAATAATTTTATTCAATTGGACTCTTTCGTGTTACAGTTCATACAATATTGCTTAACATGACGCCTGCTCTATTCGAAGGGCTAGGCAGACGTGTGTGTAAACACCAAAAGCTTACCAGTTGCCAACGTGTGCGCACTGTTTCTGCGCGCCTCAAGGTATTGTCAGCAACTGTAGGGGCGGGCAGCTGGGTCGAAACCTACTGGGGTCAAAGGTCTGTTTCCGAAAGAGAGGCTCGGCCCAGGAATGAAAGGCAACGAAGGAACGGGGTGGGTTTTTTAGTCAGTAAGAATCTGATACTACCTCCCGTTCCGCCCAAGGGCGGGGGATATCATTTGGATGATTTTTACCCACCGTAAAACACCAGTTGCCTACATTTACCGTGGGGAACCGCTAGTATATTTATATGGCCCCATTTTAGAGTTAGCGTGATTTCTATTAAATGGGGCAATATAATAGAACTAGCGGTCTCGCCACGGTTTTTCCATACCTTTGGTTACTGCTCCGTTACCAGTAGATGGTGTAGTGTAATGTTATATGGCCAATACCTTTCCTCAATAAATATCAAAAGTAGTAAAAGAATTTTTCAATTCCAATCCATAGTTCCCATAAGATTACCGCGTTCAACCCAACAAACGAACACTTTAACTTTCTTGTATTAATAATAAGCATTGATAGAATAGAATTGTCTAACTTGTGTTATATTTATTCATTGTGTTGATGTACAATGATATATAGATTTATGATAATATATATGATATTTATTCGTTGTGTTGTACACACAATGAATAAATATAACTTTTATACATACAAGTTTATGGGAATGCCGCCAGTCTTTTAGGCACATACCAGTTGACAGCGTTGTGGAAGAGTTTTTTGACGCCATATTTTAGTTAGTGTATTTTAGCGTAAGGTTTTATTGTTTATTTATTTTAAGGTAAGTGCTTGTCAATATGTTTAATCTATGGGTAGGTACAATAGCAAACTTATCAGGATAGACATGAAGAACTAGGAATAAGGTAGTTATTTTTTAAACATCAACAGCACTTAGCTGTAGTCCAACAAAAAAAATAATAAACAAATCGAAACAATGTCAATTAAACCTATATATAGCCAGTCAAAATCATAACCCTCCTTTGGCTGTGCCGTAATCGGGTAAAAAATATTTTAAATTAATATACTCGCTACAATTCCTAAATACACGTACGATATGTTTGTTAAATTGAAATTAAAATCCCACGAAAGCTGTTCAATATTCGCATAAATAACGATGAAATACGACTATATTATTCCCATATTTTAACGATGCGATATTATACACAATCCCAAATATATTGATGGGGCACCTATTGACCACCGTCTGCTAAATCCCAGTGAAAGGTCCCGCAAATATCAGACACACATTTTCCATTCGAATATGCGTTTGTTTTTAAATATGTGAATGTAAATTATGTTTTAACTGTTAATTATTCATAATAAATTGAATTAAAGTAGGCGCCAAGTAAACGTGGAATAACGGTCATTGACCCACCTACACTTAATGACATTCTTAATTTCAAAAACAAAACTGTCTTGAGTCGATCTATCGTGATTGTATTCGTCTACCTTTTTAAAAAAACAGTTCATTTATGGTTCGGCTACCTTCGAGATATTGGAAATATTAGGAAAAGGTCAATGTACTTTAAGTCTATCTGGCGCCTAATATAGTATGGATATATTGCGCACACATATAATTGGCCAGTAATAATAAAACCAATTAACTAATTAAAAGTTACAGAATAAAAATAAAAGCCCTAAAGAACTAAAAAAGTAATCTAAAGTACGGCGTCGAAAACTCCTCCGCATCGCTGTCGACTGGTAATGTACCCAAAAGACTGGCTGCATTGCCACGCTGTATGGCAATGCTTATCCTTTGTCCGAGGGAAACGCCAGCCCTTAGGTCACGCGAAGTGTCAAAAGGCAGTAAATGTATAATAGGCAATGTACCTACACGCAATCTTAGCATTTGGGTTTTCCTGAAGCTTTTCAGTTTGAAATATACGAGTATTATGAGCGTCCAACCAGAGATAAATTTTCTTTATTTTTCATATTTTCCGCTCTTATTACTGACGTGATTTTGACGTTATTACACATTTTTCTCTAAATATTTTGGGAACACATGTCTTTAGTGTATATTATCAAGGTTTCTATTCAAATTAAATCGTGTAGTACAGCAAAGATATTTGAAAATCTGCTATTTTATGTAAACTTTGGGCGTTCATAAATAAATATATATTTAAATAATTATTAACTTTGCATATTTATCCGAGATTCTAAATGGTGAGTATTTTCCTAAAAATTAAAACACTTACTTTCTGGAACAAGTTTTGTAAAATATTCGAGTAGATGACGTAATTACCGAATGCCAACCGAGACGTTATCTCTATTTTTTCACGTTTCCTCTTTATCAAACATTGAATCTGTTGAGCAATTTTTATTATTTATCAAGTTTTGGTTAAGAAAACCTAAAAACGAAAGTATAACTTCTGAAAAAATTGAGGTTTGTTAGTCTGTCAATCTGTTACCTCTAAGTTTTAACGGCTACACAGATTTAGATGAAACTTGAAACACGGGTCGACCATATCTTGAATTAGAACATAGAATATAGGGTGACTGGTAATTAGTGTACGATACTTAAACATTGTGCTCATGGTAACCAAAAACTTTGCCTAATGTAGGTACTGAACAGCTGATATATTTTTTTCGCGATTTCGGCTTTGCTCGCCTAATAAAAATTGTTTATTATCCTGAGCACAATCACGTGTTGTAAGTATCGTACACTAATTACCAGTCACCCAATATGTATTTTATAATTATAAGCATATTCTTAGTTTTAGGAGACAACTGTCAGTTTGCTAGCAGCTAGTAAAGTCGCTGGCAGACCTTAGGTTTTCATAATTAGTAAAAAAGGTAACTGTAGATTGGTTAAAGGACTCCGTACACAAAATATCATGTAACTACTAAAATATTATGTAACCCTCTGATTCGAAGCCCCAAAAAATATATCCGAACAGAAAGACATAAAAATTTAAACAACGTAATCTCCTTCGCCAGCCCTCCTTTTATTATCACAATATCCATACGGAGGGACAGACACGTGAGGAAAAGAAATCCAAAATGTTCTTATATTGTTTCCCAAGATCCTCCAAAGATTACCTGCCCTCTGAAGAAAGAAGTTATAATGAGTTTCTCGCAGTTGATGTTAAGCGATAAAAAAGTTGTATTGGGCAAAAGTGCCCGATTACCTTTGAAATGGGATCTTGTCTCGTGGTCAGGTAGCTTAGAATTGATCACTTTATGATATGCCTGACTAAAACTAGCCAGATCGCTTAAACGGTAACAATTAATGATATGTCTATCCTCGTTTGGCCATATCATTGATGTAGGATTTCAATGAGAATAATTAAAGGTCGGAAGAAAGTTGGCCAAATGAAGATTGAAATATTATCAAACTTTAACAAAAAACTATTATTTTTAGTAGTAGATTACGAAGATGCAATAAACCCTTTGACTATATCCTAGATTAACATAACAAAGAAAGAAGGATATTTATCTTTTACCTTACACACAATTTCTTTTTCTTTGTCCGTCTTTGCTCCCATTATGGAGTTGAGTTTCTTTACAATTATGCGCCAGGACTGTCAATCCTTGGTTGTCGATTTTGGCAATTAAGGTCTCTCTCGATGTTAGACCATGGCGACCTCTACCTCTCTTTTGTTTGGGTAAAAGTGCTGTTTTTACCATATAGTCTTCGCTACACCTGCACATGCCCATGTCATTTTAGGTGGTGCTCTGTCATTTTTTCCGTGATGGGTGCATCCCCACACACACACACCTTACGTATAATTTATTAAAACCAAATAATCAGAAACAATTGGTTCAAATTGATCTACGAGTAGCCTATGTTGTAAGTAAGTCCTCTGTGTGAGTCTCAAACAAATTTCTTTTTTTTTTCTTTTCTTTAATCCGGCAAATATTAAGTTCAGGCGTTATATTTTTAACCAAACCCTTTCGACCAACTCTTCATTCCAAAGAGCTATAGAGAAGCAGAAATCAACATAATCTCTCCACAATCATACTCTTCAAACTATTTTCCAGGTCCGTTCACTCGCTCCTGACGTCTGAAGGCCATTTTCTACGTCAGAACCACTTCAGAAACAGATTAGTTCAATGAGTCAGTCAACTGGATATTATTATAATATTATTATTTGGCAGAGTGAAGCGCCATGATTATTTATATTTTTGTTTTCACTGACTTACCTAAATGTTACCACGTGTTTTAATATAATATTTTATAAAGCTTAGATTTTAACCTTTCAATCGTGGAAATTACAGACACAATAGAAAGACAATAGGTGCGCGAACGCCGCGTTCGCTTGGGGTTTAAATGAATTAAAAGAAAAAGAAAGGCAAGTAAATTACAATAGGCTAGTTGCCGTAAAAAAATTAATTAGTCTATCTTTTAGATTTTTCAAAAATATTTTTTTTATTTGTTAATTAAACCAAAAATAACAAAGACACAGCCCATTAAAGTTACGTGTAATGTCACGCCGTGCTGCATTTTTTCGCACGTGGTGACGTCACACGTGACTTTAATGGGCTATATCTTTGTTATTTTTTGTTTAATCGAAAAAATACGTGTCCAATATTAAATTTTTATTTTTATAATCTAAAATACGGACTAAATAAAATGTAATTATTTTGACCCTGGAAACTACCCCTATTGGAGGATCTTTGGAAAAAGATGGATAAATTAACAGATATGTATAGGTAGTGATACAACTGCAATTATAATCAGAGACACGTTCCAGCAATGATAGTTACGTTAATAAACTAGACCAATTAATGTAGTACGTGATTGTTAGACGAGACACATGTAGTCGTTTTGTAGTAGCGGGGCAATAGAGGGTGATGAACTTTCGGTCACATCGTAGTATTGGAGCAACTTGGACAATGAACTATACTGTGTATAGAATATGAAGAGAAAGAGGTCACTCGTCGACTCCGACTCGGCTGGGCGGCGTTCGGAAAGCTGCGTGGTATCTTCTCGTCCAATATACCACAGTGTCTCAAGACGAAAGTCTATGACTAGTGTGTGTTGACAGTGGTGACTTATGGCTCCGAAACGTTATCACTTACAATGGGCCTCATAAGGAGACTCAAAGTCACCCAAAGGGCGATAGAAAGGGCTATGCTTGGAGTTTCCTTGCGTGAAGAAATGAAGATATCCGCAGGAGAACCAAGGTTACCGACATGGCTCGAAGAATCGCCAAACTTAAGTGGCAATGGGCAGGGCACATTGCACGCAGAACAGATGGTCGATGGGGACGAAAGGTTCTGGAGTGGCGACCACGTACCAGAAGACGCAGCGTTGGACGGCGTCCAACAAGGTGGACCGATGGCCTGGTCAGGGTCGCGGGAATCCGATAGTTGCGTGACGCACAGGACCGATCATTGTGGCGACGCTTGGGGGAGGCCTATGTCGGCTGATATGATGATGTATAGAATAGAATAGAATAAACTTTGTGTATTTATTTATTTAAGGATTACCAAATTCAAATTCAAATTCAAAGCATTTATTTCAAATAGACTATTTACAGGCACTTTTGAATAGTCAAATGTCGGTCAGTCCAAGAAAAGTGAAGCTAAATTGCACGTTCCAAAGAGTAGGTCTCTATGGAGAAGAACGTGCAAGAAACTCCATGGACACTCTTTTAAATCATATATGTGTTACATATAATGCTTGGTTACATATTACTTGTTGCTTCTATCATGTGAGCACAATGTCGATAGTGAAATAAAATGTAAAATAATTAAAAGATAGAAACTGAATTAAGCCACTGGCAGCTAAGAGATGACCAGTCCCATCTGACGGCACCCGTTCACGAGCATGACGCGTGCATCAGCCCCACTCAGCTCAACCATTTTGAAGGGAACTGAACGACCCAATAACACGTGCCACCAACAGCGAGACATTTGAGTGAGCATGACAAACTCTCAACTGCCATGCTCGTAATGTCAAAAAAAAAAAAAAGTTGTAACCTAATAAAAATGATCCATGGTGCTTCACATTCACAAACTTGGAAAAAGTGCTTCTACATTATACAATGCAATTGTGTCTTTCAAATTAAAAAGTAATAATATTAGTTTCCAACTAATTAGTACGCCCTAGTGGTAGTGGAGCTGGACCAGCATTGAGCCAAGCATTTTTATCTTGAATATAATCCTCCAACTTATAATATGCTTGTCTGCATAGTGTGCGTTTAATACAAGATTTAAATTTCGTTTCATTGAGTTCTAATATGTGGGGAGGTATTTTATTATAACATTTCAAACAGTACCCCATGAAAGAAGAGGCCACTTTAGCCAGTCTGAAACCTGGTTGAACTAATTGATCCCTATTTCTTGTAACATAATTATGTCTATCGCCTCTTTTGCTAAAAAGATGAAGATTTTTTCTAACATACATTATGTTTTCATAGATATATTGACAAGGTACTGTCATTATGTTAATATCTTTAAACAGTTCCCTTAAAGAATCGCACCGGCGGAGATTGTAAATCGCTCTGATGGCTCTTTTCTGTAATATAAAGATTGACTCGATGTCAGCAGCCCGTCCCCATAGTAAGATACCGTACGACATGACACTATGAAAATAACTAAAATAGATTAGTCTAGCGGTATCAACATCCGTAAATTGGCGGATTTTTCTAACAGCATATGCAGCTGAGCTAAGCCGACCTGCAAGAGAAGTTAAGTGAGGACCCCATTGTAGCCTTGAATCAAGCGTAATCCCCAGGAAAATCGTTTTATCAACAAATTCTAGTTTTTCATTATTCAATACAATGTCACAATCACTACTTTTGACATTCGGTAAGGAAAATCTTATGCATTTAGTTTTTTTCCCATTTAGAACCAGATTATTAGCAGTGAACCAGTTTTGAACCTGCAATAGGGCGCTATTTTCGTTGTTAAGATTGTTAATTTTTCTATTTATCTTAAAAATCAAAGAAGTGTCGTCAGCAAACAACACCATATTAAGTTTATTTTGCAACAAATTAGGTAAATCATTAATATAAACTAAAAACAAAAAAGGACCTAAAATTGAACCTTGGGGCACCCCCATTTCAACATTCAATCCAGACGAATTGACACCGTTTATTTGCACTAATTGCTGTCTATTATTCAAATAAGATTTTAATAAGCTTAACGCTGCATTGCCTAGTCCGTAATGCTTGAGTTTCCGAAGCAATGTTTCATGAACTACACAATCAAACGCCTTAGATAGGTCGCAGAAGATGCCTATAGCATCTTGTGCCTCTTCCCACGCATTAAAAATGTGTTTTAGTAAGGAAACACCCGCGTCAGTTGTACAACGTCCTTTGGTGAAGCCATACTGTTTATCATGTAGGATGTTATTGGAGTTAAAATGACTAAGCATTTGATTTAACATTACCTTTTCAAATATCTTGCTAAGAACCGGCAAAACGGACACCGGCCTATAATTATTAGTGTCTTTACTACTCCCGGATTTAAAGAGCGGTATCACTTTACTATATTTCATTAGATCTGGAAAGACTCCTTGATCTATACACAAATTAAATATTAAAGCCAAGTACGGCGCTATAGTCTCAATAATTGAGGTACAAACTTTTATAGACATACCCCACAGATCTTCTGTCAATTTAATCTTGATTTCTTTAAAAGCTTTTATTACTGTTATGGGGTTTATATGTTTAAAGTTAAATTCAGTTGAACAGGCTGCAACGTTCGCCTGTAATAAATCAAAAGCATGCGATGGCGACGAATTTAGGGCTTCAGTAGTTTTAATTGGTATACTGGTAAAGAAATTTACAAATTCTTCTGCAACTAGTTTGTTATCGCTAATGAGACCATGATGAGTCTCCAATGTGTAATCATTATTATTTCTTTTGTTTCTGTTGGTTTCATTATTTATAATATTTCAAACTGTTTTTATTTTATTATCTGCTGTTTTAACTTTGTTGCTAATGTATAAGGCCTTAGCTGCCTTACAAGTATTTTTAAACATTTTAGAATAAGTAGCAACATATTTATTAAAAGTTTCAGTGTTAATAATAGGCTTAAGGCCATACAACTCGAAAAGTCTTTCCCTACTTATTCTGATTCCTTTAGTTGCCCAGTCACTAAATCTAAACTTAGGGCAGATAGTTTTAGTTTTTTTCTCAAACGTCTGATTAAACTCCTTTTGAACTACTGAAAAAAAATTTTTATACAAAATATTACCATTGTTTTCTGCAAGGTTCCAATCACCCAACCTGCTAGTTATAGTGCTATTAAATTTATTTAATTTACCGGATGTTATTGGTCTGAATTGTATCTGCACTTGTTGTATTGGTAAGTTGGATTCAAATGTTACCATTAGGCCGCTATGATCAGAAGGCAGATAATTTACAATGGCTTTTTCTAAATACTTGCAGCAACAAAAAACATTATCGATACATGTAGCAGTAGTTGTCGTTGTTCGAGTTGGTTCAATAAACACATTTGATAAATTAAATGATTTGAAAAGATTTAATAATCTACTGCTATCTGAATTATTTTCTAAAATATTAACATTAAAGTCTCCGCAGATAATTACTGGTTTATTACCAGTTGAAAGTTTAGCCATAACATCTTCCATGACTGACTCAAAAATAGAGTAGTTTTGATAATTAGGGGGCCTGTAAACGCACACTATGATATGCCTATCCAGCTCAACACACGACACTTCAATGCTATGTTCAACGGACAGTGCAACTATATCTTTACGAGTTTTAAATTTAATACTATTTTTAATAAGGATTAGTGAACCCCCACGTAACATTGACTTGCGGTTAAAACAACTGCCCACATTATAATTATCATAATTAATTAGCATTTCAGAATCCTTTAACCAATGCTCAGTAAAACAAATGATGTCAAACTTAGTTTTTTCCAAAAATAATTCGATTTCTAATTGTTTCGAAGAAAAACCCTGAATGTTTTGAAGAAACAAATTAAAGGATTTTTGCGTAGCTTGAATGCTAGACGATACTGTATTAAGTTGACATAAACTACTAACAGTACCAACTGTTGTCTTATTAACTAGTTTAAATCATTAGTACTACTACTAATGGTTGGACTAACTACCGGGTACGTCGACATACTATTTATGTCTGAGTAAATATTAAATTCTAATAGCCAACAAAGCATACACCATTTTGCATGCTAAAGATTCATTATTTATACAATTTATAGTGTAAACTTAATAAAAGGCTACTACGGCATGCATTACACACAGAAGGAGTTAAAAAAAAACGTACCTAATCTAATTACGATTTTGTTCGACGTTAAGTCAACCAAAAAAAAAATAAGACAAACAAAATAAATTTGAAATAGTTCGCCACAATGACTGGTCATGTGTATCTCGCATCCATGGAATTCCCATTACCCTCACCAGTTCATTGGTTCACCTCATGGGAAGCTTTCCAATGCTGCGTCTTTTGGTACGCGGTCGACACTCTTGAAACTTTCGGTCCCAACAGCCATCTTTTCTGTGAGCAATATGCCCTGCCCATTGCCACCTAAGTTTAGCGATTCTTCAAGCTATGTCGGTAACACTTCAAGCATAGCCTTTCATCCGCATAAAAAGCAGAAGTTATCGTAAACAAAGTACTAGAATGAAATAGTATCCTTTCTTCTTCCAAAGTCCAGCAAAATAAGAAAAAAAAATTCAGTGGTTTAGCCGTGAGAATGTAACGTTAGTTATGCCTTGATCACACGTACCGAGTAAAAGGGCGAGACAGTGCTCTCGGCCGAGTACTCGGTACGTGTAAACACAGCGCCGAGTTCTCGGCCTACCACTTATCTCTGTCTCGGCTGAGCAACATTTAACTGTCTCGCCCTTTTACTCGGTACGTGTGATCAAGGCATTAGTTAGCATATTATGTCCCACTGCTGGACAAAAGCAACCCTCTCCTTTTTTCAAACATTTCTATCCTCAGCCATTGCGAGCCAGTCCCGTCAAAGAGTCAAGCTCATCTCTCTACCTTCGCCTTGGTCTGCAGCGACACAAATATACACACGATACTTTGTCATTTTGAGTTTTTTATTTATTGGATTCAAATGTCTTCTGTTTAATTAAGAGACAACAATTTAATCTACAAAGAAACTTAATTATTATCTAACTAGTTATAATAAACCTAACTACGAGTATGAAGACATACAAAAACTAAATACGCTCGGGCGTCGAAAAAAGTTTTTAATTGTTTAGTATGTATAAAAAAAAAAAACTTTAAGTCTCTCTTATTTGTGTGCCCTGTATTTTGGTTCAAAATAATTAATTTTCTTTTTCCTATAGTAATGTCTAAAGTTTTTTATCTGTGAACGTACAACACATCAATCCCCAATTAAAACTTGGTCCTTCGGGCCGGATAGGTCGAGAGATTTGTTTTTATGCTTATATATCTTTACCAATGTTATTCTGATAACTATAGCTGGTTCAAGTCTTGTAAAGATTTTTCAAAAAGCCTAAAGAAAATGTCAAAAAGATTAGCGATATTACTTATTTAAACGCTATAGACATTAGTGAAGGAACGCAAGTGGGTTTAATTCAGTAAAAATCTGTAAAACCCGCCAAGTTATTTGATGATTCGACACAGACGATTCTCAATACGATGAAGGAAAACATCGCGAGGAAACCGGCATGTCCTAGAAACAAAAATTCGAAGACATGCGACGTTCACCAACCCGTACTGGACCTGCGTGGTGGATTACGGCCCATTCCTTCTCCTAGAGAGGAGGCCTGAGTCCCAGTAGTGGGAACATTAGTAAGGCTGATGATGGTGATGATGACGACACAGACAGATTACCTATCAGTTTCGTATTATCAAATGACTTTTATAATATAAACTAGAGCTTGACTTCGATTCCACCTGATGGTAAGCTGTGATATAATCGTTGATGGGGCGGCAAACTAGTTCATTATGAGCCTATTTTATTAAATATCGTTTTAGACGCATCGCGTTAATATCATTTGGGCCGCTAGTTGACGGCGTCTTTTAGTTATCAGGCTAGGCTAACAGAATGTCAAAAGCCTAGCCTGAAAACTAGATAATTGTCTAAAGTCAGAGTTTTTAATGATAAAAGATTATTTTGCAAATAGGTTTAAAAAAAAACACTTTTACACGTCAATTCTGAGAGATGAGGCCGGTGTTTCCTAGCGACTACCCTGAGAAGAAACACCGAAACAAACTCAGGGGTCAAAGTCTCTTTTAGAGTCCATACTGTAATGTAATGTAACGGTCAAATCATATGAAAACCATGCAGATTAGTGTAAAGTCTTTTGAAGAAAGAACCAGACCGATTTGAGTGGACCTGTCCAGTCTGTGCAAGTATTTGTCAGTATTCGTGTAGCTCAAACTTAGTTTAAATAAGTAAGTAATGTCGGCTCTTAATGCCGGCTTTTTACGTTACAGCATTATGTACCCAGGTTCAAACTCCTGTAACGTAACATGTAATGCAACACGCAAATAAAGAATTTGTCGTCCACATTGTCACAATGTATCATGCAATGCAACAGAATTCCTATAGTCTGTAGGAGCGAACAGAGTATTTCAACTAAGTTCGTGAATAGATTTGTTTTTGTCTATGGGCCTTAGTTGCCTGTTAATAAAGAGTTCGAAGACATGTGACATCCACCAACCCGCACTGGACCCGCGTGGTGGATTACGGCCCATTCCCTCTCCTAGAGAGGAGGCCTGAGTCCCAACAGTGGGAACATTATAAGGTCGACTATGGTATGCTACGCTATGCGTGCGCACGCTGCGTCCACACTTATGAAATACTCATTTCATGTTACCTTTCATATTACATTACACTAGTCTGCATCCGGTTTAAGCTTTTATACATGAATTGTCAAATCACTATGTTTATATGCTATATATTTCATTTATCATTCATATATTCATTTTCAATATGCGCAATATCTTTTCAGACTGTTAGTCAGCATAATAAATATTTAATCAGTAAAAATGAAGTCTGGATATTGTCAAAAGCATAATTTAATCCTTTATTAAAATAAAATGAAGTTCAAAGCCTGAATATTAAGTGCAAATAAATTAAGTTAAACATGGTCGTGTTGAACATTGAACATATTGTAACTTTGGCGTGGGGTTGACATTTTCAACGACCCCTCTGACAAGGGTCGCCTCCAAAAAAATAACATTTGGACGTCTGCACACGTCAGCTGTTTGGATACATTATGTCATTATTATTTTCAAACATTTACTGTTTTAGGTGAAATCGGTAAACGTTGAAGCACTGCGACAGGTAATGTAAACAATTGTTTATTTTTTGATTTCATAACGAATTCATCTATATCTATTACTTGTAATAAATGTGTAGAAGTGAAAATTCTGTACAATGAATATTTCAAAAAATATAAATGGCAGGGGATGTTACTAGACCGACACCGAACCCAAAAATATAATTTAAAAAAATTGTCTCTCTGTCTGTTTTTTCAGGCATCATGCAAAAACTACCGGTTCGATTACGATGAAACTTGGTAAAATTATTCTTTAATATCCTAGGCACCACACTGGTTTTTGGGTACTTTTTATCCTGGAAAAGTTTATACAATAAAAAACATACTTAATTTTGCAGTTCGATCCCTAGACCCGACTACTGTACCAATAAATAAATTATTAAAAATAAATCATTTGATTAAAGACCAAATGCCATAATGACATAATACTTGATAATACTTTGCCAATTAAAAATTTGACCAAATAAAAATATACGTACTAAAATCATTTGAAATATTGTAATGGTATAAAAAAAGTTGTTAAAACTTGTTTGGGTAATGAAATTTTGTCAAAATCTTTTCGGCAAAACGGCAGGCACCCATTTTTAACATAACTATTCAAAATCTTTCATTTATTTGTATTGTCATAGTCGCTTAACTATGTTCATTGTGATATCTGTTTGAGTATGAAGTTCAGTTGGTCATTTTTGTTCTTCTTCACCAGTTCCACCTCATCAAATGTCATTTTTTGACTGTAAATGCTTCAGTCCTTGATGAGAATACCATAATGACTATGCAGTTGCCTATAATATTTGAGGAGTTCCCTCGATTTCGCCTAGATTCCATCATCAGGTTCCGACTTGGTGCCTATGGGACCATTTGGAAAGTATACCCTTTCCGACAAAAAAGTAATTTTTCAAATCGGTTGGCAAGCGACAAAGTAAATAAAAATACAAACATCAGAATTGAAGAAAATGTTCTTCAAATAACTTCTTCTTCTTCTTCCTGCCCTTATCCCATATTACTTGTGGTCGGTTAACACGTTTTTTCTTCCATTCTGTCCTGTCACCCGTCAAACTATCACTAACTCTCTTTTCTTTCATATCACTCCTCACACAACCCGTCTTTTCTTCAGCCTTCCTCTCCCTCTCTATCCTTATAACTATACACCTCAAGATCACTTTATTACGCCTGTTTGTCTGTAGCTACATCAGAGTATACAATCTCCAAACTACATGTTGTTTCAAAAAAACCTTGGCCTTGCGATACATATGATGTAACCAGACATTCGGTACATTAAAAAGCCCTGTCCATTAATATCCATTTGCTTTTTTATTCTGACCGTAACACATTCTGAGAAACAAACATACAGGTTTGTTTAGTCTGGTTGCTGATTACTGTTTTTTTTTTTATAAACTTGCTTACACACAAAGGTGATGTAATGAGCGCAGAAGGGCAAAAGATAATGTTTGGATTAGTATTAAAGAAACGTGGTTTCCATGTTTTCTTAACACAGAACTAAAATGCAAAGTTGGACTCGTACTTAAAAAAGCTCATCTTTTTTTCATTGTTATTGATAGGCTTGCGTTTGTCATCTATCTCACCAGATATTAAGCGATAATGTGGTCGACGATGCAGCACGCTTGCCTAGAAGTAACCTATTCACTCTTGACTTTAGGTTGTAGCCATCAATATACACAGACTCCGGCACAGAATCCCAGCCTCTGGCTCTCTTCAGCCCAAATACGTTCACTGTTGAACATAGGCCTTCCCCAAGTGTCACTGCAACGACCGATCCTATGCGTTTTGCATGCATTGGATTCCTGCGACCCTCACCAGGTCATCGGTCTACCTTGTGAGAGGCCTTCCAACGCTGCGTCTTCCGGTAAGTGATCATTACTCCAGAACCTTGCGGCTCGGTTCTGTTCTCATCTTCATCTGTTCTCTGAGCAATATGCCCTGCTCACTTCAACTTAAAACTTCGTTATAAGTTCTTCTTTGGTATCTGCACTTCATTTTGAACAACATAGCATTATGGGTGGGTCATAGTGGTAAACATTAGGCAGATTCCATGCAGCCCACCTCTCCAAAACCGATTAGGCCTCCCAGATCTTTCAGGGCATTTGTAAAGGATTTGGCTAAAGTTCGTAAACTTGTATCAGTGACATCTGTTGAGTCAAAAGACAAATGCAAGATTATCTCCTCCGTCTTCAAGCAAGTCCTGCACAGAGACTATCTGTGATAACTATTATGTGGAGTTGTTTGTTGAGTGAGCAGTGTGTGGTGATGGCCGCTGTCACCAGGCGAAGACTGCCTCTGTCCAGTCGCAGAAGGCTTATTGCCTCGCCAAAGGATATCGTGATATCCAATTTTGGAGGACAAAGAGGCAGTCACTCCGTGTATTCAGTAGCATCTGGTTAGGCTGGAAGCCGAAGACTGAATGACAGTATAACTGGAAAAAAGTTTGGGTAGGTTGATTGATTAAGACTCAAAGGTCAACGCAAAGCGGTCATTAGTTGTAGACTGACTACTAACTGATCAAATATTGTGGAACTATCTGTCTTCCAAGCATGTCGATTCTGGCAATTGATGACCGTTTTTGCTACCAATGTTAGGCCCTTTTTTTGTGGAATTCGGAGGGTTATTAAGTTATACTGTATTTAAGCAGGATGTAGTGATTACCTAGTGGTAAAAGGTAAGAGTTTTACGTAGGTTAGATTCGGTTCAAACCCAGCCAGACACTTTACTTTCTCTAATTTATTTCATCACTACTGCTCTCAAAACGGTGCAAGAAAACGTCGTGAGGAAATTAGGAGTGACCCAGTGATTCCGAGGGTTACTGTATTTAAGTTATCAGGGTAGTAGCAGTAATGGCCCTGTAGTTAAGGTCACCTACAAGTACACCTACAAAGGACAAGTTGTATGTCTTGGATTCTAAACTAAACTTAAACATCGTGAGCAAACTAGGAATGTTCTAGAAACAATTTATCATGATGCGACATCCTATGAAATCACACTAGCCCCGCGGGGTGAATTTCCAATCCTAGAGAGGAAGTTTTAGTCCGACACACAAAACTGCTCTAGAAGTATTTATTTTATCAGTCAGAAGTGCAAAAAAGAACTTATTCTATAAGGACCCTAGGATCCTATATCACCATGGCCTTGGAATAAAAAGGGCAGCTGAAGGAACACGGGTGAGTTTTTAGTCAGTGAACGTCTGAAATTTCTTTTCGCTCCACCCAGAGCCGAAGATGCTATTTGACCATTTCCTACCCTCAAAAAAGAAGGACCTTATATGTAACGAAAGAAAAACATCTTCACCACGATTACAACCTTTCTTTTACAAAGACACAAAGTTCACAAGTTCTCCATGATTATTCTTCAAACATGTTCCGACCTTCACAAAGAATGCTAACAAAAAACCCCTGAAGGTAACAACAAGCGACACGGGTTACAAAGAAAACTCCTTTAATGTCGAACAGGCACATTAATTTATCTTAATCAGGGGCGCATCGATTTTCCTTTCACCTGGTGCCCTGAGGCAGAAGAGCTCCATTTGTAATTACCAAATGGATCCCGCCTTAACAAAAAAAAAAATGATGACGCGATGATTATTGTATGGGCTTTTAAATCTTTCGTTTTATTTCGGTAAAGGTATAGGAAGACAGGAAAGCAATGGAGAGGGTTGTGCTCGGAGTTTCTTTGCGAGATCGAAACAAGAATGAGGATATCCACTGGAGAACCTTGGTTACCGACATAGCACGAAGAGTGAACAAACTTAATTGGCAGTGGATATGGCGCATTGCTGGTTGAACTGATGGTTGATGGGAGCCTAAAGCGTGACCGCGTATTAGAAGACGCTGTGTTGGACGACCTCTTACAAGGTGGACCGTGCACCAGGTGATGGTCGCAGGAATCCGATGGATGCGAGAAGAACAGGACCGATCATGTAGTGGAAATGATTATGTTAAGCAATACACTTCTGTAAGCTGATATGACGATGATTTAAAAACATAACTGGTAAAACAGATGGTCGATGGGGTCGGAAGCGCGACCGCGTACTAGAAGACGCAGTCTTGGACATTCACATGAGGTGGATCCTGCACCAGGTGACGGTCTCAGAACCCCAAAGCGAGACGTGAAAGTGCACGGCATGCGCGCGGGCTGTTGCTGGAACTTGGCCTGCGCACGGCCGTGCGCTTAGATACTAATCTTATAAAGAGGTAAAGTTTGTTTTTTTTGTTTGTAGGAGGTAATCTCTGAAAGTACTGGTCTAATTGCCAAAATTTTTCTCAGATAGAAAGCTGCTGCTTCGCCGCCGGAATTCTGATCCCGATTTCCGGCCACCGTACGCGCGGGCTTGCGGACAGTGAGCAATGGGTAGCTCGCTGTCCAGCCGTCCGGTAACTGTCCGGACCAAGTCCAAGTCGGCGACGGCGCGCACTGTTCCCGCGCGCCTCAAAGAGTTGTCAGCAACAGCAGGGACCCAGCCGGGTCGAAGCCTACTGGGGCCAAGGTTATCCGAAAGGGAGCTCGAGCCCGGGTATGAAGGCTAGAAGGAACGGGGTGGGTGTTTTAGTCAGTAAGAATCTGACACTATCTCTCGCTCCGCCCAAGAGCGGGGGTTGTCATTGGATGATTTGTTCCACCATAAAAAAAGGTAAAAAGCTGCTTCATTGGATATATTTTATATACGTGGACGAAGCTGCATGCAAAATCTAGTAAAGTATACAATAAATAAATAATAAAAACTAGTTCTGAAAGCTTTGAAGTCTTATGAATGAATCTCTAATTGGTTCTTTGAACAGATGTTTCGATTTCTGAAGATGAAAGGTTGCCAAGCTATCGGAAATACGAGGTAATACTAAAGTTTTTGTTAGAACCACTGGAGCTCCACGAACCAACGAATCATTAAGATTTGTTGGTTAGCTCAAAGCAAAATCTTTGTAGTCATTATTTTTTTGTTGAAAAACTTTTTTGTATTTTACAAAGATCAATCTTTTGAAAAGCATAATATTTTATACATGTATGTCACCAGATAATTAAATTGCAGACCCCATAGTCATCATTATCATCTTCAGCCTTTTTTTTAGGGTGAGTTGCATCATTTAACTATCCACCACAACCAAACGATACCAAACCATAACCAGCCCTGAAACGGCCGCCTATTGGTCAATTCGACGATTTGACAACTGTTAACGGCTTTGTTATCGTTATAGTTGAATGGTGCAACTCACCCTTAATGTTCCCACTGTTGAGACTTAGGCCCTCTATAGGAGAGGGAATAAGCTGTAATCCACCACGCGGGCCCAGTGCGGATTGGTGAATGTCTTCGAATTTTTGGTTCTCGGACATGCCGGTTTCCACACGATGTTTCCTTCGCCGTTTAATCTTTATTAGATTATAATTTCTCGATATATTCGATTTGACAACTGTTAACGGCTTTGTTATCGTTATAATTGAATGGTGCAACTCACCCTTAATGTTCCCACTGTTGAGACTCAGACCTCCTCTCTAAGAGAGAGAATAAGCCGTAATCCACCACGCGGGCCCAGTGCGGATTGGTGAATGTCTTTGAATTTTTGGGTCTAGGACATTCCGGTTTCCTCACGATGTTTCCTTCGCCTTAATCTTTATTAGATTATAATTTCTATGTGTGCATATATTGTGTTATATGTGTGCATATCCAAGTTTAGTTTCAAATGTTTAACTGTTTTTTTTTTCAGAATAATAGTTTATGATTTGTCGCTTTATATTACTATCTTACGACGGGCGTTTGCAATTTTACGGTACCATAAACATAAGTATCTTATATTTTAAAAGTTAATACAGTACAAAAAAATTAAAAGACCACATTTTCCCAATACCTGGTCCTTTTCCAAAGATTGTTTCACCCCCATTGAACATAAAAACAAGCTGTATCTTTCTGTATCTTTCATAAAAGATAAAGATTTGGTAACGCGACTTTGGTCGGAGTTATTGTCACAGCTGTTGTGCGACGTGAGTATGAGTTAAGTGGGGGCGATTAAGAGGTCTTAACGTGGTAAAGATATGGGCCATAAGAGGGATTAACAGTGTAATAATATACGCATACAGGCTTCATTTATGTTATACTGCTGTTTTATATAACTTCTGAAAGGATCAAGCGATTAGGCGAATGAGTTCGCAGCGAGCCATGATTGTGTGATTTTTAAAATTCACTACTATTGTGAACCATAGTTCTAATTTTCTATAACGACAACAAAACAGACGGACAGACAGACATGGCGAAACTATAAGGGTTCCTAGTTGACTACGGAACCCTAAAAAAGACAACAAAAATACTAAAAATAGTATAAAATAAATATTTAAGTGCGGCTCCCACATAGTAAACCGCGTAAAGTAAAGATTTTTTTTTACCGTTTTTTTCTACAGATAGTACAGAACCCTTGGTGAACGAGTCAGACTCGCACTTAGCCGTTTTTTAAATGTTCTACCGAGGATACCGTATTCGTACTGCAAGACAAAAATGAGAAAATACCTAAATTGTTTTTTGCAGTCATATTTTGTACCTATGCGTACGTTACAGCCATGGTTTAACACGCTGTATTACAAAGCTTACCGGACAGAAAAATGTCACTTTAATGTAATGCGGATGAGGTAGCCGCATTACATTCATTAAACCCCAAGCGAACACTGGCGTTCGCGCACCTATTGTTTTTCTATTGTGTCTGTAATTTCCACGATTAAAAGGTTACCCCCAAGCGAACGCCGGCGTTCGCGCATCTATTATCTTTCTATTGTGTCTAATTTCCACGATTGAAAGGTTACCCCAAGCAAACGCCGGCGTTCGGGCATCTATTGTCTTACTATTGTGTCTCAGATTGACGGTGTCTGAAGGGTTAAATTCGATTTGAAACGACATTTTTCAGTTCTGCTAGATTGTGGTGGTGATAAGTTATACAAAGCGGCGTCCAACGTTTAGTTTTATCGTCATTGTAGGATGACTATGAATTCCGCAGCGCGTAGTGTGCGGCCACAGTGGAACTTTTATAAAGCAGACTACGAGTTGTTGTACTCTATGCTGACTTCCACTGATTGGAGTATGATTTATGACATGCATGATTTGGAGGAGATGTTGGACATTTTTTATGATAAACTGTGTGATATTTTAGATAAATGTGTACCTCGGAAAAAGCTTGAACATGAAAATTCTCGATACGTTTATCCCGAATGGTACACCGCGGATATCATAAGAGATATAAAGAATAAAGCTAGACTTCATAAAACTTTAAAAAAAACAAAGTTGAATAGCGATTATTCAGAATTTTCTAAATGCAGAGCTCGTATTAAAAAATCAATAGAAATTGCACACAAACAACACAAGCTTAAAATACAAAATCAATTTTCAAAAGATCCGAAATCATTCTGGCAGTACATTAGGTCCAAACGAAGTAGGCTAAACAGACAGGTTATCGTAAAGAATGGTCAGCATCTCTCAGATGAAGAGTGTGCTCGGGAATTCGCGTCTTTTTTTGAATCGGTGTACAACAAAGAGCAACCGCGGCGCGAGGCGCGGGTGGCGGGGGAGGAAGCGGAAGCGAACAGTGAGCGAGTCCACATCGAGACTCTTAGTCTTCAAGACGTAAGAGAAGCGCTCATAAAGCTTAAGCCAAAGCGCTCATCTGGTCCCGATGGCATTCCAGCTTTTCTGTTCCGAGACTGTGGCAGGGTCCTGGCTGAGCCACTGCATCATATTTTTAATACCTGTTTGAAACAGGCCACGTTTCCAGCTAGGTGGAAAATTACACGAGTAATTCCGGTTCCCAAGGGAAAGTCAGGTCCAGATGTCAGTGGCTACAGGCCAGTGGCAGTGTTGTCGACACCTGCAAAAGTGTTCGAGTCTGCTATCCAGCGCTGCGTGCAGGCTCAAGTGAGCGCACAACTATCGGACGCGCAGCACGGGTTCCGGCCGGCGCGCAGCACTGCCACTAATCTGCTTAACTTCGTGGCGCGGGTGGCGCCGGCCGTCGATGCTGGTGTGCAGGTTGACGCGGCATACTTTGATTTTAAAAAGGCGTTTGACACCGTTGACAATGACGTACTGCTAATGAAGCTAGCAAAAATAGGTTGCACGCCGCACCTTTTACAGTTCTTCGCTAGTTACTTAAGAGACCGACAGCAGTACGTTGACTACAACGGGGTCGAATCCGAGCCATACTACACCAGGTCAGGAGTGAGCCAGGGCAGCAATTTGGGTCCTCTTGAATTTATTTTAATGGTAAATGACTTACCAGATGTAGTCAAACATAGTTTATGTTTATTGTTTGCAGATGACCTCAAATTGCTGCTTGAGGTCAAAGGAGAGTCGGACTGTGAGCGTTTGCAGGAAGACATAGACAGAGTGGTTGAGTGGAGTCATAACAACAAACTATATTTCAACACAGCGAAATGCTCAATCATGACATTTACGCGCGCAAAGAGTGCCATAGCCTACGAATACCAAGTAGAGGAAGTGCCGATCCCGCGAGAGTCTCAAGTACGAGATCTAGGAGTAGTATTTACACCAGATCTAACGTTCCGGGATCACATACTTAAGGTTTGCAAGAAAGCGTACAGAAACCTCGGTTTCGTACTGAGACAGTCGCAGGGATTTACTAATATTACCACACTCAGGGTACTGTATGACGCCTTGGTAAGGAGTCATTTGGAACACAGTGCGGTGATTTGGGCTCCTCATGAAGCGAAATACAGTGTCATGCTGGAGCGAGTACAAAATAAATTCACAAGACACTTGTATTTCAAACTTTACGGGGTTTACCCATTTTACCCACTGATGTATCCCACACTGTTTGTACTGGGTATGGTGGGGTACAACGAGCTCAGAGCGCGCCGTGAGTTTGCACTCGCGGCGTATGCAGTTAAGCTCCTGCGTGGAGTAGCGCACAACCCGAGCGTGCTGCGGCACCTGAAGCTGTGCGTGCCAGACCGGTACGTGTGGAGGCGGCGGCGACCGCCATTGCTAGCCGTGCCTGCTGCCAGAACCAACCTGCTGTCGAAAGCACCCCTTACCCGCACAATACGCGTGCTAAATGAAGTGCATGAAAGAATGGACTTATTCTCGAGCCATGCGACGGAATTAGCAAGAGTTTTGTTAAAGATAATTTCTTATATTTAATTATTAGGTATAAAAAAAAAAATGTTAGGTATTAGGATGTTATTTACTAGGTTAAGTTTATATTTTTATTATTATTATTTTGTATTTTCATAGTTGTATTATAGTTGATTTTAGATAAGTGTTAGTAATAAGATAATTGATTTGTTGCCATTTTTAAAACCACTATTGTATTGGGTAAAGGTACCTGTAAAGGTAGTGTGTGTTTTTAAGAAATAAATAAATAAATAAATAAATGAAGAACCGATCTAAAATAAGCTTGGATAGGGTCAAAGAACCCCTACGGAGACCCTCCTATTTCTATCTGTAGATTTTAAAGCCCCCTGACATGAAGGGGATAGCAAATTCTATTTTTGGAAAGGTATTGTTTTAAATACTTTTTGTGGTTACACTGATGCGTCCGACTAGATTTGTGTAAATTATTAGTTCCAAATAATTACAATTGATCTAGAAAGCATCAATTATTTACTGTCCCATTTTGTCGCACGGTTGCTCGATCCACCTCCCCTATACCGCGTTAGCTAACGATGATCAAAGCGCTCGTGGAGGCCAACCCCGGATTAGATTTGTTTGATTATGAATGGAAGACGATATTATTAGAAAATTTGCGAGAATTTGTGAGAAGACAGAGTGTTAAATTAACGTATTTTAATATTAATGGCTATTTTGCTCTAATGAATTAAACCACAAACGAACGCCGGCGTTCTTTTAATTCTGTCTCTAATTACATAATAAGAAAGATTTAAAAAAAATTAGAGACGAAAGATTTGTATAATTCAATTTTTTTCTAATTGTTAATTAATAGACGAGAAAAAGAGAAGAGAGTTTGCTTTTATACACCACAATTTTTAATTAGTATACATACTTAAAGGGCATAATAGAAAAGCCCTTGTTATTTTATAAGTATAATCTCAATAAATAATATTCATAAACAGCAAAGTTATTAGCGTTGGTTTATGTCCCAAAATGTCACTTAATTTATGGAAATATTGTGCAGGCTATTGATAAATGAATGAATAAGTGACAGTTATTAAAGAAAAACACTCCCCGCAGTATTTTCTACTAGCAATTGTTATGTTTGATTGATTCTATGATGAATTTACCTTTTCGTGGTCAATTTTAGGATTTCGGTTTTTTCTACTTTTAACTGCAAAAATATAATCAGTGACGGGTACAGATAGAGCCCCATTTTTTGTGTACTAATTAAAAAGTAGGGGTGTAGACCAGAGACAACTCCTTCCCACAGGGCCATAAAAGCAAATTGTCACTTACGATGTTCTTCCTTAAAAGGGTCTATATAATGTTATATGCCACGTCACACATTTCATTTAGGGTCTGGCGAATTCAGATAACACCTACAAGGAAGTGCCATATTATCTTGATAGCTCCGTAAAAGTAAGTGCTCACTAAACGTATGACGCATAAACCCAACAAACAATCTATGGGCTATCGAAGCAATCGCAACTCTAAAGGTACACACACACGTTAGGTTAGGTTAGGTTAGTTTGTCTGCCGCCGGGATTCTGTTCCCGATTTCCGGCCACCGTACGCGCGGGCTTGCGGACAGTGAGCAATGGGTAGCTCGCTGTCCGGCAGTCCGGTAACTGTCCGGACCAAGCCTAAGTAGTCGACGGCGCGCACTGTTCCCGCGCGCCTCAAGGAGTTGTCAGCAACAGCAGGGACCCAGCCGGATCGAAGCCTACTGGGGCCAGGGTTATCCGAAAGGGAGCTCGAGCCCCGGTATGAAGGCTAGAAGGAACGGGATGGGTTTTTTAGTCAGTAAGAGTTTGACACTATCTCCCGCTCCGCCCAAGAGCGGGGGTTGTCATTGGATGATTTTTTCCCACCATAAAAAAAGACAGGTTTTTCTATAGAGTTGAGATTTACAGGTAAACCGGGGCGTGTATGTTGTACAGCTGTGCATGTTTCCATACAAGCTTACCTAACAGGTAAAAACGTGCAGGCAAACTTGTCAGTTACACCCTAATGTGTAGCTACCTTAAAGGTGGATTTATGCTTAAGGCGCCGAGCACGAGCAGATGACGAACTGAGCACAAATATACAAAACACACACACACACGGTACAGTACGGTATATACGAAATATATACGAAATGTGTACGTGAACCTAAAGATAGTTTGTTCAGAATCACCAACTGAATGGATTCCAATATTTTTAAAAACTTTTTTCCAAAAAATATTTAAAAAGGTTACAAGTTGGACACCACCGACGCTAAGTAGAACACAGGTCACGGCAGGTTATAGCGGGCATTAGGAGCCAGTAAACAGGCAAATGCTTTTGCATTTGCCTGTTTTTTTTCATGGTGGGAAAAATCATGCATTGACATCCCCCGCCCTTGGGCAGAGCGGGAGCAGATAGTGTCAGAGTCTTACTGACTAAAAGACCCACCCCGTTCCTTCTAGCCTTCATAACGGGGCTCGAGCGCCCTTTCGGATAACCCTGGCCGCAGTAGGCTTCGATCTGGCTGGGTCCCTGCTGTTGCTGACAACTCCTTGAGGCGCGCGGGAACAGTGCGCGCCGTCGACGACTTGGGCTTGGTCCGGACAGTTACCGGACGGCCGGACAGTGAACTACCCATTGCTCACTGTCCGCAAGCCCGCGTCTACGTTGGCCGGAAATCGGGATCAGAATCCCGGCGACGGCGGCGGCGATAACACCGTTGCCTGATGCGTTCGGCCTCCTCCTTTGCGAGCATTACTGCTTCGCAGAAGTCGGCGACCGCCTGCCACTCCTCCTCGCTCCGGACCATGGCCTCAACCAAGGCCCGGCGCGAGAGGTCTCCGCCGCCGATCGCCGCCACGAGGGCACGGCGATGCTCCGCCCAAGCAGGACACACCTCGACTGTGTGCTCCACCGTGTCCTCCGGGCGTTCCGCACAGTGGCGCAAAACCACCCCCCAATCGCATGGATAGCCCGGTGAATATGTATTTTTGCTGACATAAGAAGCTTATAACTTTGTGATTTTTCATGATACAGTTATGAAATTTCGTACATACTGTTTCGGGTTTTGTATATATCTACTAAAATTAATTTTGTATAGATATATAGATGAAAATTACCGTAAACATAAAGATTCCTTAGTCCAAAGTGTTGGAACACCACTAATTCATGATAACGCCCCAGATGGCACCACCATCTTCTTTGAAATTTCTTTGAGCGTGACACGCTTTTGAGTGAATAAATAATTGAGTAACCTTTGAGGGACTTGTTCCTCTTTACAATATTTAACTAACAAATGTTGAACTAAGAGTACACTGAATACTAATTCATACAACGTTTTTAAATGTTCCCACAACTGGGACTTGGGTCTCCCCTCTAGGAGAGGGAATAGGCCGTAATACACCACGCGGGCCCAGTGCGGGTTGATGAATTTTTGGTTCATGGACATGTCATCGAACTTTTGATTCTAGGACATGCCGGTTTCCTAATGATGTTTTACTTCACTGTTTTGAAAGTGGTGATATATGACTTATACCTAAGTATATTGAAAATCATTTTACGCTTTTTAGTTTGATATTATTATGCTATGAAAGCGTGTTTTTTTTGTTTTTTTTTTTTAATTATATTTTTATGTTTCACTTAAAAAAACCGATAATTGTATTGCCATCAGTATTTGATGAATATGCAAAGTTTGAAGAAAATCTGATCGCCTAAAGTAGGCCAAAATCGAGCTCAAAGGCATTGGTTACAAACATACGGGTGAAGCTAATATAAGCGTGTTAATTAGAAGGTAAAATCTAGACATATATTTTTTTAAATTTTTTTCTGACAAGCTTTTCAGTTGTATACTTATCATTGCACGTTTATAAGAAGTTTTTATTTCTTTTTCTGGTTTACATTACGCCTACGTTTCACCATTAATGTTTAAGTTCCACCGCATCAAACGTAATAGAGTTCGCCTTATTTATTGCTCCCAGCCACGCACAAATTCAGATCCAATCCAAAATAAGAATGATTGCTACACTAGCATTAAATAACGTATAGCTCCATTTGTAAACAAGCTTGTTTTTTTGAGGTGGGATATAATTCTGTGACTTCTTCCGCTTTCAGGTCTACTTTCAGCTTTGTTGATTCTTCATCATCATCAGCCTTTCTAATGTTCCAACTGCTGGGACTCAGGCCTCCTCTTTAGGAGAAGGAATGGGCTGTAATCCACCACGCGGGCCCAGTGCGGGTTGGTGAATGTCACATGTCGTCGAGTTTTTGGTTCTAGGACATGCCGGTTTCCTCACGATGTTTTTTTTTTCGCCGTTTTGAGAGCGGTGGTAATGCAATAAATTACACAAAGTATTGCGCTTGGCAGGGTTTAAACTCGCGACCTACAACTCGTAAGTCAGAGCTATTACTTTTCGGCCACCACTGCTCCCACCTTTGCTGATTAAAACTACACTTCGTGTCCATCAGTTGCCCTTTGCATTTTAAGACCTGCGGGTTTACTTTTGAGAAATTCTCAGTTTAGTTAGTTTAGAGGTTCTTTGAAGGTTCTGGTGTGCTAACCTCGTACCGGTAGACACAGCATTGGAAGACCTCCTACAAGGTGGACCGATGACCTGGTGAAGGTTGCGGGAATCCGATGGATGCGGGACGCACAGGATGGATTGTTAATTGTGGTGATACTTGGGGGAGGCCTATGTCCCACAGTAGACGTCTATCGGCTGAAATGATGATAATGATGATGAATCTTTAGCGGTGAGGTCTGAATTCATTATTTTTTTAGTTCAACGTCACGATTGGCGCAGTGGTTGAGCATAGTGGGTTCGATTTCCGCACGGAACAAATATTTGAATGGCTTATAAATAGTTACCGGTCTGGGTATTTTCTGTATATATTAGAGTTTAAATTATTGTTTGCGAACAATCCCTCGGTAAAGCAGTAATTCTCAGTCAATAACGTTTTTATAAAAAAAAAAAAATCCACAGCTATCACACAACGCCATCTAGTCTCAAGCTAAGCAGAGCTTGTGTTATGAGTACTAGACAACTGATTAACATACTTATATATTTCTAAATACATATAAACTATAGATAAATTACACTCAGACACAGAACAAATGATCATGCTCATCACACAAAGATTTGTCCTGGGTGGGAATCGAACCCACGACCACCGGCATAGCAGTCAGGGTCACTAACCACTAGACCAATAGGCCTGTCAAAAAATAAACACGTATTTCCATATTTTTACCGTTAGGATAGTAATAACAATATATTACACAATTTGTGAGATAGGTCCATGTGAATACAACCCCACGATCAATGTTGTCAACTAGGAAATGGCGAATTTCCGTATTTACGCCTCCGCACAGCCCTCTGACCCCTATACTAATATTTTAGGAAACCAAATATCCGAGATATTATGATGTTTTACAGCAAATTTATTTAGGTTGAAAACCTTCTTTATACGAAATTCACATTTATAAACCTAATTTTTGACTTATGTATGAATCATTAGAAAATCGTGGGAAATCGTCAAACGATTTCTCCCGCACTATAATGGAACGAGAGGATATCAGAATTTTACTGACTAAATTCCACCTATGTCCTTCAGTTATTTTGGAAACACAGACATAAACACAAACTAGGTCGATATTGAAATTAAAACATAAATTTGTGTAAAACTAAACCTCTGAAAATCTGATATTTTGACCTCTATAATGTATTAATTTAATTAAAAAGTATAAAAAATTATAATCGATAAAAATCTTACACTGTCCCCTGAGACCCCAAGCATTTAAATAGGTATAAATACGGAAAAAATGGAAAGGTAGCTTATTTTCGAAATTTACAGACTACTTTATGAAGAATTTCCTATTTACATTCTTAGACACAACGAATTAAGTAAAACTCTCAAAAAATTAATAATCTACGCGGACTTTTATTAATCTTAGTGTTCAACCGAATGGCGCGAACGCCGGCGTTCGCTTGGGGTTTGAGGGGTTTCCAAATTCTAAATGACGAATTTTTTTCCGAAAACTGTAAGGTTTTTAAAAAAATAAGTATTCTAGTAATAAGTACCTACTCTTATTTCCTGAAACAAGTTTAATGAAATATTTGGGTGAATGACGGAATTACCGAATGCCAACAAAGCGTTCAGGTGTTCGGTCTCTTTTTCGCGTTTCTTCTTCATCTAACATTACATCGGATTGCGATGGATGAAGCAGTGAGCTTTTAACTATGCTCACGTCGACGATGGGCATCGGAGAAGGGCCCTCTTAATAGGGTAGTTTCCAGGGTCAAAATAATTACATTTTATTTAATTACCTTTTAGTCCGTATTGTAGATTATTCAAAAATATTAGACACGTGTTTTTACTTTTTTCGATTTAACAAAACATAACAAAGATATAGCCCATTAAAGTTACGTGTGACGTCACCCCGTGCGAAAAAATGTAGCACGGCGTGACGTTACACGTAACTGTAATGGGCTATATCTTTGTCATTTTTGGTTTAATTTACAAATAAAAAAATACGTGTCCAATATTTTTGAATAATCTAAAATACGGACTAATTACATTTTTTACGGCAACTAGCCTATTTTGGAGATCGATTCTAGCCACGAACTACTTTAGCCACGGGTTCCAATTAAAAGCTAGTCCACCATATTTCATACGTATACGTTTTCTGACAGCAGATAAATGAAACATTGGCCCCTCAGGACGACGCGATGGGACAAATACTTTTACCAAAATTGAATTTTCTGTGGCAATCAAAGTTTATGATTGGCCATGTTATTCCATCAGGACTGTATCTGAAATATGGTCCGTTAAATAAAAAATAAAAAAACATTTCATCAGAATGAATATGTCTACTATACTAGCTTCTGCCAGCGGCTTCGCCTGCGTGAAACTCGTTTTCTCCATTCAACCCTCATTTCATCGCCTTAGGGGGTGAATTTCGGAAAATCCGTTCTTAACGGATGTTTACATCCTATAAGGAACCTAACTGCCAAATTTTAAGTTTGTAGGTTTTATAGTTTCTGAGATTTCGTGATTTAATTAGTGAGTGGTATTTCGCTTTTTATATAGCTAATTATAGAGTAGGTCCTGTAGTTTAATAATATAATTTATGCTAATATTTTGAAATTATTTATACATTGAACGTCAATATGTCTCAGAATCCTGTGAAACAAACTCTCCTTTTTTGTTACTACACACTATTGTCTATATTTCCTTTCGCAGATCTACTGGAAGCTTTTGAAATAAATAGTACTACCTCTGTACTAATTTTCCAATTATATCTGCTGGTTTTTTTCGAGAAAACCAAAGGGTTTTCCTTTGGTTTACACACGTTGAATAGTAAGAACATCTCAAAACCAACCAGTTCAATACCAGCTCTTCAAAACGTCAAAGTAATTCACCAGAATAAATCTCAAGAAAACTTTTCGTATCGGAGTTACTTTATATATTTAACTAATAATAAATAAAGTGCCCTCAAAGTTACTGCGAGTTCCTGCTAAATGGATCCACACGAAAGTTACCAACAACTTGTACTTGTTGAGGCTGTTGGAATGTTCGGAAGACAGCTCTTTAACCCTTATCTTTTCATAGTAACCCGTGCCTCTGAAACGTAAAGGACAACTAAAGGAGCACAGAAGACTTTTTTTTTATCTGGTTAAAATTTTTGGTTCTTTTTTATGGCACAGCGTATGTCAGCCCATCGTACCCTTAAACAATTATTACATAACAAACGAGATTAATAGATCATGGCCATAAAGTCGAACAACTTTCTCGCATCACTGGAAGTCGGCTTACTTAATATTTGGTGGTAGGTATCTATATATATTTCCTCTTCTACAAAGGAGGCTTGAGTCCCAACAGTAATAATAATAATATAATAATATTCCACAACTACCACACAACGCCGTCTAGTCCCAAGCTAAGCAGAACTTGTGTTATGGGTACTAGACAAGTGATAAACGTACTTATATATTTCGAATCGAACCCACAACCTGTGGCATAGCAGTCAGGGCCACTAACCACTAGACCAACAGGCCTGTGAAGTGATGCAGTAGTTTCGTCACAGCGCTAATTTGTTTGCACCAATTGTTTCACTAGCATCGTGTCTTCTTCTTTTCTATTTTTTTTCTTTCTCTTCGTAATTTAAGTATATTATTACATATAGTGTATATTGTATTTTATAGGTATGAAGAATTTTATAAAATGTAAAGGTTAATATTGCACCTACCACAATTTGTATCTGCATCACGTAAAGGTTGACTGGTAGAAAACCGCCTTCGTACCCTCCGCCTTTGTACTCTTTATAAAATAAATAAACAAATAAAGCTTTTCAGATAAAAGGACCACTTTTTGGTACAATTTAGGACGTTGCACTGCAGATGTACGCTCAACGCGAGATCTTGAGCTTCTTATTTCTTTGACCAAAGAATTTGCATAATTTCCTTTATACAACGTTAGTCTACCTCAATAAATTGTACATTTTTTAATTAAAAACTTTATTAGTGCTTCATGTAACTTTGTTTTTTTTTTGCATTTTGCTGCTCTGAGTACTTTTTTTTAATCTCACTAATTTTATAAAGCTCAAATTGTGTGAGTAGATTTGGCTTTATTTACTTGTCATTTATTTATTTTGACTTCATGTACAGTAGTGGTTCAAAGCATTCTCTACCTGTCAAACTTAGAGATAAACCCCTACTTTTTAATTAGTACACAAAAAAATGGAGCTCTATCTGTACCCGTCACTGATCATATTTTTGTAGTCAAAAGTAGAAAAAACCGAAATCCTATAATTGACCACGAAAAAGTAAATTCATCATAGAATCAATCAAACATAACAATTGCTAGTAGAAAATACTACGAGCAGTCTTTTTCCTTAATTATTGTCACTTATTCATTCATTAATCAATAGCCTGCACAATATTTCCATAAATTGAGTGACATTTTGGGACATAAACCAACGCTAATAACTTTGCTGTTTATGAATATTATTTATTGAGATTTTACTTCTAAAATAATAAGGGCTTTTCTTATAAGCCCCTTAATTATGTGTACTAATTAAAAATAGTGGTGTATAATAGATATTTCAAATATAATGGAGTATCAATAAATTTCTCCTCCACATTTAAACACCTGAACAGATTAACACAAAACTTGGCATACGGGAAGTCACAGCGTTGAAAGGCCTCCCACAACGTGGACTGAAGACCTGGCGAGAATCGCAGGAATCTAATGAATGCGAGAAGCACAGGACCGTTAGTTGTGGCGACACTTGAGGTAGACCTATGTCCAACAGTGGACGCCTTTTGGTTGAAATCATGATGACGGTATACTAGTAGATCATGTCGTGGAATAACACATGCTTTTTATCCTGGGAGTGTTTTCCCTGGGGATACATTTCAACTGTCTCTTCTCCTCGCTCCTCTCAGAGAGGGAGGAATTATTTGAAGATTCTCACAAAAAAAGGATCAACTACGACGACGTACGACGAGTATCAACCCATACGTTGTTAAAACTTCTACGGTCCGGACTAAGTGTTTTGCCTTGTCGTTTATAATACGTACGTCGGACTGGAACAACCTACCTGCTGCGGTCTTCCCGTCCAACAATAATTTAAGTGTCTTCAAGGCAAGAGTGAATAGGCTCATAAACTAGTGCATCTCACCATCAGAGATTAAATCACTGCTTACCATCAGGTGGGGTCGCAGTCAAGCACTAGCTTATATCAATTTTAAAAAACTAACTTGTATTTTTAAAAGACTGCCATATGCGTATATTAGAACCCGGAGAAGTGCATGAGTCTTGCGAAACCTTAAAAAAAAATAGTTTTAAATTACGTCCATCTCGAATATTATACAAATTCCCAGTTTGGATTGCAAATTACTAAAACATAAAACTAGTTATAATGTGATTATTATTTTACTTAGCAAGTGAGGTAACACCAAAGAGGGTTTCCATTTGTAATTAGTTTTACGATGCTAATAGAATATTAATTTAAAAATAATACACCCTTTTGATAATACGGCAAAATCAACATTCGTGGGCAGCCTTTGAGATTGAAATTTCAAAAGTTTTATTATATGAAAACAACTTTATAATTTAAAATTTCTACAGTGATGAAATGACAACAATACCATTACAAGGTTTTTATGAAACATTTCACAAGATCCTAATCTTTAGTCTTCCTTAAATAGTATAAATTAGCTGCCCGCGAACATAAAATATAGCCTATGTCACTCAGGATTAAAGCAGCTTTCTATCGTTGAAAAATGTTAGCAATCGCACTTCTAGATATTCTCTTCAAACAAAAAAAAAACAAACTTTACTTCATTATTATATTAATAGTGTAGATCGAAGTCACCTCGCATCTGTCTGTCTGTTCGTGATAAACTCGAAAAATCATTTCAGCTGAAAGACGTCCACTGTCGGACATAGGCCTCCCCCAAGTATCGCCATAATGAGCGGTCCTGCGCGTCTCGCATCTATCGGATTCCCGCGACCCTCACCAGGTCATCGGCCCACCTAATGGGAGGCCTTTCAACGCTACGTCTTCTGGTACGTGGTCACCACTACAGAACTTTTCATCCCCATCGACCATCTGTTCTGCGAGCAATGTGCCCTAAACTCGAAATGTACTGAAGAGTTTTTCATGAGTTTTTTACCAATAGACAGTATTTCATAAGAAAGGTTTAATGTAAAATGCATGCATATAACACCAGAGAAGAAAACCTAAGAATTTCAAAGATTTGTAAGACCCGGAGAATCGCTAGTTAATTATGTAATTATTTTATACATTAAGATTTTCTTAACCAACTCGCACTAAGCCTGCGCGGTGGAACACCAATTCTCTCTCCGAGGGAGGAGCCCTTAGTCCCAGGAGTGAGAACATTTTAAGGCTGATTATGCTATTATACTACATCGTTGTCATCATCGTCACCAACCCTAGGGGCCCAGCAGGGTTGAAGCCTACTGGGGCCAAGGATTTATTTTTGAAAACGAGGCTCGGCGTCGGTATGAAAGGCAACGAACGAACGGGGTGAGTTTTTTAGTCAGTAAAAGTCTGACACTATCTCCAGCTCCGCCCAAGGGTGGTAGATGTCATTAGGTGATTTTTACCTACCAAAAAAATTAAAACTAGCTATACCTATGTAAAGAAGAAGAAAGAGGAAAGAAAAGTATTTATTTTTTATTTTTATATGGCGCAAAAAAAAAAACTACTAATTTTAAACAATATAAAAATAGTGTAGTGTGTGTAGTGTTAGTTTTAAATAGTGGAGCGCGAGATAGTTAGAAGGATGACAAAATTTTGACACCCCAAAAAAATTTAGGTGGACGAATAACAAAAAATCATATTCAGTACGGCGCGAGCGCATAGTCTTTTGCAAAGACAACAGAATACACACACTGCACTTTTTAATATTAACGCAGGTGTAAACATCCTCCCCCGTTGATACTTCCGAAGTTTCAACCCTTCAGAAAGTCCTCTTCGGTTGGTAAGGGGCAGATGCGAACTAGAGGGCGCCGTAAAGTTCCCCTAATCGTCCTGATGTCGGCCACTCGTGAAACACCATCTGGTCCTGGGGAGAGTCTTTCAATGCGCCCAAGTCTCCAGCAAAGGGGTGGAACGCCATCTTCTTGCAGTAGAAACAGATCTCTAATCTTGACCGAAGCGGTGTTGGTCTTCCATTTTCGACGTGGTTGCAACTCAGCTCTTTTTGCCAGCGTTGCCAAAAATGTTGGTATATTTGCTGCAATCTGGCATAACGCTGCAAATTTGTTGACTACCGCTGCCTATCAAACAGACGAGTGAACGGATAGTCAACAGAAACTTCGTAATCAGGTTCCGTTGGTTACCTATAAGGCACAGAACCCTGAAAATGTTAGCTCATCGTTTCACTATCGATAATTTATGACCACTAGTGCCGATACGTGTGAGGACACCTTGCACTTACAATTTTATGCTGAAACTATAACACCTTGCTATAACCTTTCGATAAAATATATCCTTCATATGAAAATGTTTTAGGTTCGTAACGTAATGGATGTAAGTTTGTCTTCTTTTTTTCGTTTACATGTATTATTGATGTCTCTTTCCGTTGTAAGATAAATTATCACCATCATCATTCATCAGCCCTTTTAATGTTCCCACTGCTGGGACTCAGGCCTCCTCTCTAGGAGATGGGATAGGCCGTAATCCACTACGCTGGCCCTGTGCGGGTTGGTGAATGTCAGGCTTGAAGGAACGCGATGGGTTTTTTAGTCAGTAAGAGTCGGACACTATCTCCCGCTCTGCCCAAGAGAGGGGGTTGTAATTGGATGATTTTTCCCATCGAAAAAAAAAAAAAACGCGTCTTCGAATTTTTGGTTCTAGGACATGCCGGTTTCCTCACGATGTTTTCCTTCACCGTTTTGAGAGCAGTGGTAATTAAATAAATTACTCAAAGTAATGCGCCTGGCAGGGTTTTAACCCGCGACCTACAACTTGTAAGTCGGAGACATTAACCACTCGGCCACCACTGCTCTCTCATCATGAATATAATCACCTCTTCACGATCATAAGGCTGAACGGATTTGGACGCAAACGACTCACAGACCTAAGTTGAGCTGTAAGAATACTGACAATAGCTGGCACTGATTGGACAGGCCGACCATATATTTGACTGGCCTGTTGGTCTAGTGGTTAGTGACCCTGACTGCTATGCCGAAGGATAAACTGCCACCCAGGATAAATGTTTTGTGATGAGCATGATCATTTATTCTGTGTCTGGGTGTAATTTATCTATAATATGTATGTATTTAGAAATATATATGTATGTATGTTTATCAGTTGTCTAGTACCCATAACACAAGCTCTGTTTAACTTGGGACTAGACGGCGTTATGTGATAAGGTAGAAGTACGTATTCCCGTTAGTGTCCCAGTACCCGGTAACTAGTCAGTTTTTTATTTTTTGCGCCTTTCTACCAAAATCAAATAAAAGTTTGCAAATGGCAATTTATTCTTGGTACTATTTTATACAATTTTAATAGCAACACTCACCAAAAAGTTTAATGGCGTCAAAACTGTGCCAACTTAAAAATACGTTATGATAAAATTATCTATAAGTTCAAAGTTCTGTCAGTGAACTACGAGACCACCCCGTCGCAGAGATCATCTAGCCATACTTCGACGGATAAAATTAAGGTAAGAGTGTTAATTTTTATAAAAAAATGTATGTATTATTTAACGATTTAACCTATAAATTAAGGCAAATCTCATCGAAAAGTAAATGTTTTTGCATATTACATCTATTGGTACTCACAAACCCCTACTTGACCTAGTACCCGGTAAATTCGTATGTTTTTTACCGGATACTGGTACACCATCAACCCGGTAACATACGTTGCACCGAAACCCGTTATTGTATCCTTATTTCTTTGAAATAGGTCTCATTTTCCTTTGAAACTGTAGTTTATATTAAATATTTTCTGCCGGATACTGGGACATGCATTAACAGTTGCATTTAAATCCGTCACGGTTCTTACTGCCCCGAGTTAAGTATTATTTTCCGTTGACACAATAAAATGTAGTTACTAGGCATCTTGTTTGTTTTTTTAACACGTGCATTTGGTTGCTTTTACGTTTTTCTGTATGATTTCCGATTTTTTGTATAGTTTGCGTTATAGTTCTTCTGCTCTAAAACCATTTTTTTTATTCGTTTACTATGGGGCAAAGTTTTAGTACATTAACATGAATTTTGACCACTGGACAATATTTTGTAGCATACTTCAGAGCGACAAACTTACATGATGTGAACTGTGTGTTATTTTACTCGCGTAGATATTTTTACTAGATACACTTGTTCTAGTCACCAACCTTTTTTTTTGGTTATGAAAATCATCCAAAGACAACCCCCTCTTACTGACTAAAAACCCACCCCGTTCCTTCAAGCCTTCATACTGGGGCTCGAGTTCCCTTTCGGATTACCCTGGCCCCAGTAGGCTTCGACCCGGCTTCGAATTCGGCCCCTGCTGTTGAATTGTCATTCCTTGAGGCGCGCGGGAACAGTGCGCGCCGTCGACGACTTGGGCTTGGTCCGGACAGTTACCGGACGGCCGGACAGCGAGCTACCCATTGCTCACTGTCCGCAAGCCCGCGCCTACAGTGGCTAGATATCGGGATCTGAATCCCGGCGGCGGCGAGAGCGCCGTTGCCTGATGCGGTCGGCCTCCTCCTTAATATCCGGTGAGGACCTGTGTCATGCGGAAGGTAAGGACGCCATGAGGTCTTTCCAGCCACGCCTCAAAGAGGGGACTTACCGCCATAATTGTGAATAATTGTGGCGTGCCCAGCACTGGGTTGCTATAGTTGCTGACACCATTTCACCATGAGATCCCGCCGGAGCTCTTGCCGCCATGCCGTGACCTGTCGCGGCAGAGGACTTTCACCCCGGCGTAGCATCTCCACGCGCATATCAAATCCCACGCAAATCCCACGGTGGTAGGCCAGCCAGAAAACCCGCCGCTTCGCGGGATATCGTGCGGTATCCCCGCACTATCCGAATTGCCATGACCCTCTGCCAGGCGTTTAGATTCTTGTTACCACCCTGGACTGTCTGTTTCACTATTATGTAAGCTTTTCTTGAGTTAAAAAAAAAACCAAATGCGACTAAAATGTGAAAAAATGGTTTCAGAAGTCAAGGGTAATTCAATTATTTAAACATGGTATTGGAGTTCAACAGAATAGTGGCCGCGTATTTTGTCATGCAACGTTCACCGTTGTATACCGTACTGTTTGATAGTAGCTGAAATTGAGACAAGGGCAGAAAAAGCTCTTGGCTATTTCATTTACTTAAATAATATAATTATGCTTTGCAGTTCGAGTTTTGACAAATTGTGACTTTTTTTTTCCGATAGGAAAAATCATCCAATGACAACCCCTGCTCTTGGGCGGAGCGGGAGATAGTGTCAGTGTCTTATTGACTAAAAAACCCATCTCGTTCCTTCAAGTCTTCATACCGGGGCTCGAGCGCCCTTTCGGATAACCCTGGCCCCAGTAGGCTTCGACCCGGCTGGGCCCCTGCTGTTGCTGACAACCCGGACGGCCGGACAGCGAGCTACCCATTGCTCACTATCCGCAAGCCCACGCCTACGGTGGCCGGAAATCGGGATCAGAATCCCGGCGGCGGCGGCGGCGGCGGCGAGAACGCCGTTGCCTGATGCGTTCGGCCTCCTCCTTTGCGAGCATTACTGCTTCCTCCGGGCATTCCGCACAGTGGCCACACCCGACTCACTTCCGCACGAATCCGGTGCAGGAACCTCCCGAACGAACCATTTCCGGTGAGGACCTGCATCATACGGAAGGTAATGACGCCGTGTGACACCTACCTGGTTTCTTTTGTGTGTCATTTTCAGTACAAGTTTTGTCTTCTTTGACAAAATTTGTTAGAAAAATATGCCTCATTAGGTTGTAACTCCCGTCTGGTGCCGTAAAAAGCTTCAAGCTGCTTGCTTGCTTGAGTTATGCCATAATAAACTACTCCTGCTTTCCTGAACTAAAACATGGGTTTGGGTTTAATTTTGGGCCAATCTTTGGCCTACTTCTGGGTGTTGCTTTATGATTACTTCAAACCAGTGACAACCTGGTCTGTCATTTATAAATGGATTTTCTTGCTCTACTTTTTATAAACACTATGCAACATCTGCGCTTTAGTTAGCTTGGCATCAGCTGAAATTGGGAAAAGGGAGAAAAAGCTTGGTGCTGTGTGTTTTTAAATAATTGAATTACCACAAAAATTTTACTACTTATTTGTTATGTATTTTTACTTTTTTATACCTATTGATTGGAAATTATAATGAATAAAGCGTTAATTTTCTTTCAGCTAGCCATGTCTGACAAACAAAAAGCCATATTAAAGGCCATGGAGGCATTTAGAAAAGGATCCTCAATTTCAGCTGCAGCCAGTCAGTCCAATATTCCACGGTCAATGTTGGACGACAAAATACGCGGCCGTTATTCTATTGAATGTTCCAAAGGCCCCGTTGTAGCAGGTTTTGTCAAAAGAAGAAGAAGATCATTTATGAAGATACTAACTAAGGCGCAGTTGTCGGATAGCGTAAATTTACTTATTAAAAAATTGAAGCGAGGAAACTCTTTTATAAATGGCAGACCAGGATAGTCATTGGTTTGAAGCCTTCGTAAAGCGGCATCCTGAAGTAGGCCTGCGACTGGCCCAAAATCTGACGCAAACCCGTGCTTTACTTCAAGAAAGCAGTTTAGGAGCGTGGTTTAAAGAAGTGAAAGACTATTTTATTATTTATAATGACTGATTGACTAGTTACCTAGCTCTACTTTTAATATTGAGGCTACAATAAAAACTTACATGTTTGTTTTTTTAGTTTAAAAATGTAGAAATTTAAGTTAGTGACATTTTTTTACCAAAAGTTTCTCAAGATGAAACTAAAATATTACTAGTAACCTATAATTTGTATAACAAACATTATTGTTTTTTTTTTGGAAAATACTGGACCTAATTATTTTCACTACTTACTCTTTTCATTTGAAAATATTTTATTTCTGTGAACTTTAAAGTAAAGCAATAGAGTTCAAATTGGTGGTTAAAATTACCGGATTACGGGACCATTTAACGGTAACTAGTACAACTCTACCGGGTACTGGTACATTTGGCCCTTTTTGTACTTTTTTGTTTTATTGTTAATTAATATTTACACTAATTTAATAGAAGTATAATTTACTAAAAGTATATTAAATTATCTAACTACTCATATAAAATGTATTTTTATAAATCTACTAGTTTTAGCCTAGCGCGCATGCAAAGTCAGTGAAGTTCATAACTTCACGGTTACTGGGCCGTTTACCTTAGTTGTGGAATATTATATGTGTGGTTCTTTCCTAAAAAGTTCACCTCAGACACTAATTTGCGCGGTTATCATATGATTTGACCATTACATGTTTGTTGTATGGACTTTAATTCATTAAACCCCAAGCGAACGCCGGCGTTCGCGCACCTATTGTCTTTCAATTGTGTCTGTAATTATCACAATTGAAAGGTTAAAAGAGACTTTGACCGCTGAGTTTGTTTCTGTTTTTCTTCTCAGGGCAGTCAGCTAGGAAACACCGGCCTCATCCAGTTTAAATTGACGAAAAAGTTGACGTGTAATAGTGTTTTTAAAAAACCTATTTGCAAAATTAATATCATTTACCAAGTCCTAGAATAGCATATTAGGATACTTTTTATCACAGGAGTATGTACCCTTGGCGTAATTTTCTACTTTCAAGCGGGTGAAGCCCTTTTCAGCAGTGAGTAAAGAAATAAAAAATATGAAATATGAAAATATTCATAATGCTTTTCTGAAGAACCAAGAAGATATTTTTATTATGTAGTCATATTTATTAAGTCTGAGGACACAGATGTGGTTTTAGTCAAATAAAGTATGACACGCCTCATCCAGAGCAAGAGAAGTCATTGGATTGAAAAAAAAAATTCAAAAGTTTTATTTCACATAGGCCTACATGGGCACTTATAAAACGTCAGAAGCTATTTTCTATGGAGAAGAATCGGCAAGAAACTCCATGGTTACTCTTTTAAAAAAAACCGGCCAAGAGCGTGTCGGGCCACGCTCAGTGTAGGGTTCCGTAGTTTCCTGTCCGTCACAATAAGTGTACTCACTTATGAGTTTAAAAAAATGCTTGCATATACGATTATACTACAAACTTAGTCCAGAAATTATTTTGAGAGTGAGAAATTGTTTATTATTATATTATGTGGAATATTATGGTTCAAAAGTTAGAGGGGGGGACACACATTGTTTTTTACTTTTGGAGCGATTATTTCCGAAATTATTGACATTATCAAAAAATGATTTTAAGTAAACCCCTATTCATTTTTAAATACCTACCTAACAATATCACACGTTAGGGTTGCAATTAAAAAAAATCACTTCCTACTTTACATATAGGGAGGCTACCCTAATAAAACATTTTTTTTCCAATTTTTATTTTACCACTTTGTCGGCGTGATTGATATACATATTGGTACCAAATTTCAGTTTTCTAGTGCTAACGCTCACAGAGATTAAGCGAGGACGGACAGACGGACAGACGGACATGGCGAAACTAGGGTTCCTAGTTAACTACGGAACCCTAAAAAGTGGTTGTTGTTACAATTTATCCATATTACAGTATTAATGAACATTATGTAAGTACAGTGTAGACAGGTCCATATTGTCCTCAAAAGCACAATGAAAATAATCATAATTATTAAAAAAGTGATGATGAATCAAGTAATGATTTCCAACGTCACAAAATAGTCATATTTATTAAAAGCGTTTGTAAATTTATTAAAACGAACGAACGAGTATTGTGTTTTATATAGTTAGCAGTACACCACAGACTACCCCGTGTATTATTTTTAGCTCTTATCCATCCTAAGGTTGTCTGGAAGATATCGCTTTCAGCGATAAGACCGCCATAATTGTACCCACAAACTGAAGTTTTTGTATAAGCTGTATTACTTTTTGGTGTACAATAAAGTCTATTCTATTCTGTTCTAAAACGGTCCTGTGCGTCTCCCATCGCATTTATTTAAAACTTCATGCACATAACGGTACAGAGATGGACTTTATATCTTAGGCACTCCCGCAACCTCCACAAGGTCATCGGTCCACCTTGTGGGAGGCCTTGGAACTCTGCATCTTCGGTATGAAGGCTAGAAGGAACGGGGTGGGTCTTTTAGTCAGTAAGAGTCTGACACTATCTCCCGCTACGCCCAAGGGCTGGGGATGTCAATGCATGATGTTTCCCACCATAAAAAAAGGTGCATACGTCACTATTATGTTCATCTCCAACTAGGTTGGGTCAGGTCTAGGTCAAAATAGTTAGATAGCTTCCAAAGTTTGCTGTCTGTAAGCTAGAGTTCAAAGTTTGCTGAAAGTTATTCCTACATATGGCAAGATATTCTCAGTTTTCAAGAGAAAACAGCTTCTCAGTTATTATTGCTTTCACTATTGTTGGGAGGTGTTATAAAGTATTATATAGCATGTAACTAGAATAATGCACAACCGTATATGACGCACTAATAAAAATAATTAATTTACAATCATAATTCTAGCGCTGAGAGTTTATTTTAATGCATTTAGATAGGTTTTTTTTCTTACAAAAATTATTTAAATTTTATTTAACTGTTGTTGCAAGTAATGTACGAGTACTTTTCCTTTTTGGCGTAAGCGTGAGACATGCGATGTTAGTTTTTTTTTTTTGTTATCTTAAGTTTCAACATGGTTTTTCTTCTTATGTGTGTCATGTCACGTTTGTGCGCCAACCAAAATATTTTTCCTTCTTTTCTTTCTTTCTTTCTTTTTTTTATCTGTTATAAACTAGTATTTGATTGCGATCCCACCTGATGGTAAGCAGTGATGCAATCGTTGATGGTGAGGCGCACTAGTTTATTAAGAGCCTATTCACTGTACTTCTAGCCTTGAAGTTTCTTTATTTCAAGTATTTTCTTAAACGTAGATAACATAATTGCATATCGGTAACAGAAGTTGTATTTTACCAGAATTATTACAATTACAATGGCCCTCAAACTTGACGGTGCCGGTATCTTGGGGACTGCAATTACGTTATCCTTTTGTGGATTACCTTAAAGTGAGATAGAAAAAATAAAAAGAAATAATCAGAACCTATTTGTACCTCATTTATGTACAATTTCAATGAAGTTTATCATCGAAAGAATGTATTAAAAAATTTGGTAAAATTTTAAGTGGCTGTCCAACAAATCTGATAGAAACAAAGTATGTCAGTGTTTTGCAATGAGAGTAGATAGATAAGTAAGAATATACAGAATCCCAGTGACAAAAACTTTGTTGACCAGTATAATTGAAGCCAAGCGAAGATTGAAATATCATTAAAATTTAACTTTAAAACGATGTAGCCAGTTTTTCTTGGCCATATCATGAAATAATCAATTTCTGAGATCTGGCCATGACATATACACACATAATAAGAGAACGAAGTAGAAATACGTGCACTTTAAAAGCGTCTCAAATAAATTAAAAGTAAACCGTGGCAACTGATCTAAATTTGGACCATGTGTATTATAAATTGAGCGTTATTCATCCGACTCTGGGACTTCTATACCCACACCATGACTTATACTCTATTTCTTTTAGCTTCGCAAGATATGTGCATTAAAGCAGCGTCTAGTTTAAAAAATAGACTAGGTATTTAGGTTTTGATACAAAATACTGTTATGATAAGTATATTAAACATCACTTCTAATAGTCCTCTTACACGTATGGCAAGGCTTTACAATGAAAGGTCCAACTTGTTAGATTACCCTATCGATGTCTTCTCGATGAGTTTTGCTTCATACAGACGCCACCGGTATAAACAATGTGAATATTGCACGTTTTTATATTTTTGTGTGTTTTGTCTTTGTAGTGATCTGGATCTAGTTGTACTGGACACACTATTTGTTATTCTTTGTCTCTAATTTCTCATTTTTTCAATGTCATGCATACCTGTTATTTGCGTGGTTACTGAAATGTCATTTTTTAGATGTAAGTTTTATTTGTACTGTAAGTGATTGTGCTGTTGGTATGCTTATTACTAATAAATAAATAAATTACAGAAAGTTTGAAAGTGGCGCCAGTGATTGAAAAGTTAAAGGGGAAAATATTTAGTTTTTGATGTAGAATACTGTTAAAATGTGTACATTAGAGAAAGTTTGACCTGTGTGGCGCCAGTGACTGAAAAGTTGAAAGGGAATCGTTTGTATTGGTACGGTCATGTGAAGAGGAGAAATGAAACGCATGTTACTTAAAGAGTTTTGAATATACATGTGGATGGAAAGAAAGGGCAAGAAGGCATGGTAGAGATAGATTGTGTGAGTGATATGAAAGAAAAGGGAGTTGGTGATAACATGACGGCAAGCTTCAATAAGGTAATGCTATGCTACAATAAAATTCTCTGATCCATTTTACAAACATCACGCCTCTTTCAATGAAACGATAATTATATTCTCCAATTGTGAGGACTTGAGATACCAATTTACACCATTTTTACATCACGTTCTCCACTAGAAATTAATTGGCGAGTAATTAAAAAAGCCATTACTTTTTTTCATTTCGTATAAACTTGTAAAGTGCTTGACTGCGATCCCACCTGATGGTAAGCAGTGACGAGTGTTACTAAAACTTCACTCAAAAAAAATCCCTTTTCGTGTCAATGCTCTCAAACTATACTTTTTCTGACCAATATTTGGCAACCTGTGCAACTCGCTGATAGCCTCGTAAAGATCCTGAAAACTGCAGGTCGTTACGCAGGATAGGCAGGTGGCGGATGTCTTGTGGAGAGACTCCACACTGGCACTGTGTTACTATAAACCTCCACTGTGCTCTTATTCAAAGTAACTGCCGTATAATTATCTTAACTAAAGGTTCCCTCATCCTTTCTGTATGTTCTGACATTAAATTACAGCATCCGTACAACACAGATTCCGTTTTCTGCTCCGGCGATTTGTAGTCATCGATAGTACTTGCTAAAGCGATTACGCCTCTAACTTAACATAGTTCTCCCATCAATTTAATCCCATAATTTCCCCTTTATCCCATTTAATTGGTTCGTGAACTTTACCAATTTTGGTCCGTTACGAATTAAATTAAAATATTCAGAAGAGTTTTTGAATTTGATTGAAAGTTATTTGTGATGGAATTCGATTTGACGTGAGCGCCATTTTAGTCAATTACGTGCTTTTTAGGAGTTTGTCTGTTGTGAACAAATATTATTGACTTGATTAGGATTATCTTTGAACAGTTTGTCAAGCAAAACTTTTTGTCAGTTCTCATCAAAAGTTACTTAATTCTCACAGTTTATTTCTTGGATTACAACTGAAGTGAAGAACCTATTGGTTTCCAGCAATTTTCAGTAACTTATAAATACTAATATTATTCAGAAGAATGATTTGAATTTTCGTTTGAAATGAATAATCTTAAAAACTACGTAACTAATTTTAAGAATTATCTCTCGAGTTAGTAGAATGCTAATTTATCGCCAAATGACGTACGCTACATAATTTAGAAGAACCCGTTGGCAGAAGTTAGTCTATACACACATTACAAAGAAGAAAGATTCGTATTTTGTTTGTAATTAATAAAGTCGAAAACTACTAGACTTATTTTAAAAATTCTCTCACGAGTTGAATGCAAAATCACTGATTAACATAGGTCATGTAATTTCTAAATTCACGCAGGCAAAGTTGCTAGCAAAAGCTAGTCTCAGATAAAATGATTAACCTCTGTATATATCTCAATCTCCAAATACAACATTCAGTCCATATTTAATTACATATCCAGAAAGAAAACTAATTTTCTCACAAAAGACATGGTCAACAGGTGCCACAATCGGTTATGATTCTCCCATCATATACACGTACATTATATTGTATAATAAAAAAAAACATATTGTATAATACAAATAATATACACGCAGGAATTATGAGTATATCTTTTCTTTACCTCCCCTCAGAAAACGAGTCGGAATGTAAGCCACAAATGTCCAATTAAGATGAAAGTATTTCTCTTTTACATTTTCTAAGGCTTCTGAGAATTCGGCTAGAGAATTTTTTAGCTCATTAATTTCGTTATTAGGAAAATTAAGGCGACTGAAGACTCCTGGTTGGGTCCCTTGTGGGCTTAAGGAAATCTTGGTCTAATGGATTTGTTGGAAACGAAAATATAAATACATTCTCGGTGATGATAGCCATCATCGTTTCAGTTGAAAAACGTTCACTCTTGGACTTTATTATCCTTCAAGCGAGGCTACAATGAGCACTCTTATGAGTCTCGCAGCCAGTGGAATACCACTAACCTCACTAAGAGCACAGTCCACCTTATACATGTGTGCGATTTGATTTTGATTTGATTTGATCCAATGTTGTATTTTAAGATACGCGGTGATCACTACCAAGCCTTTCGACTCTATCGATATCCAAAAATATTTGTCTATATCTAAAGTCCGAAAAATCGTCAAAATTAATTGGTAGTGGGCAGGGCTAGTTTTTTTTTTTTTTTTTTCGATGGGAAAAATCATCTTATGACAACCCCCGCTCTTGGGCGGAGCGGGAGATAGTGTCAGACTCGTACTGACTAAAAAACCCATCCCGTTCCTTCAAGCCTTCATACCGGGGCTCGAGCGCCCTTTCGGATAACCCTGGCCCCAGTAGGCTTCGACCCGGCTGGGCCCCTGCTGTTGCTGACAACTCCTTGAGGCGCGCGGGAACAGCGCGCGCCGTCGACGACTTGGGCTTGGTCCGGACGGTTACCGGACGGCCGGACAGCGAGCTACCCATTGCTCAATGTCCGCAAGCCCGCGCCTACGGTGGCTGGAAATCGGGATCGGAATCCCGGCGGCGGCGGCGAGAGCGCCGTTGCCTGATGCGGTCGGCCTCCTCCTTAGCGAGCATTACTGCTTCGCAGAAGTCGGCGACCGCCTGCCACTCCTCCTCGCTCCGGACCATGGCCTCGACCAAGGTCCGGCGCGAGAGGTCTCCGCCGCCGATCACCCCCACGAGGGCACGGCGATGCTCCGTCCAAGCAGGGCACACCGCGATTGTGTGCTCCACCGTGTCCTCCGGGCGTTCCGCACAGTGGCGACACCCGGGCGTCTCTTCCGCTTTGATTCGGAACAGGAACCTCCCGAACTTGCCATTTCCGGTGAGGACCTGTGTCATGCGGAAGGTAAGGACGCCGTGAGGTCTTTCCAGCCACGCCTCAAAGAGGGGACTTATCGCCATAATTGTGGCGTGCCTATGACGGGGTTGCGATAGTCGCTGACGCCATTCCACCATGTGGGCAGGGCTAGTTGAAAACATATACATTTTCAATCAAATATTATCTCTTAATTAAAAAAAAAACGTACGTAAAATAAGAATCTGACAAGAAAAAGTTACTTCTTCTTCTTCTTCCTGCCCTTGTTCCGTCTAACAAGAAAAAGTTACTACTGCAATTAAAAATGCAATCATAGGATTTTGACCAAGAATGTAGTCCAAATTTTAATAAGTCCAAATTTTAATATCAACATTATTCAACATTATTAGTATTGTGTTCTCTATATAATAAATCTATAGATTCGGCTATTTCAATATCTAAGCTTCCATTCTTAATAAAACAAAGCGTCAAAGAGCGTAAAAAGATTTCAATGAAAATTGGTACAGAGGCAGACCATGTCCAATATGTTCTTTTGGGATAATTTTCAACTATCATGCGGACGAAGCCACTGGCACTAGCTAGTCTTAAAATGTCTGCAGCAAGTAAAAGTATTACTTAACCTTTCCTTTGAACTTAACTAAGCACGTAAAAGTTCTCCATAATAATTTGAACCACAAAATGAAACTAAATCCACCTAAACTTTTCAGGTAAAACTTTTAGCACACAAACTACCTTCAAGAACGAACCCTGAATAGATATCTTTATTACAAACTTACTTTGATACAATCAATTGCTATTCAAAAGAAATATTTCCTTTGAAATAAGCAACCACTTAAGGCAGTTTCTAAACCAATTTCATCGTCGATATTCATAAGTTTCACATTCTGTTTAAGGGTTCTAGGACTATTGGATATATACACCACTATTTTTTAATTAGTACAAATATTTAAAGGTCTTATTAGAAAAGCCCTTGTTATTTTATAAGTAAAATATCAATAAATAATATTCATAAACAGCGAAGTTATTAGCGTTGGTTTATGTCCCAAAATGTCACTCAATTTATGGAAATATTGTGCAAGCTATTGATTAATGAATGAATAAGTGACAATTATTAAGGAAAAACACTGCCCGCAGTATTTTCTACTAGCAATTGTTATGTTTGATGACTCTATGATGAATTTACCTTTACGTGGTCAATTTTAGAATTTCGGTTTTTTCTACTTTTGACTACAAAAATATGATCAGTGACGGGTACAGATGAGCCCCATTTTTTTTTTGTACTAATTAAAAAGTAGGGGTGTATTAATAATTTTTTAATAAAAAGCTCTCCGCAAAGTTCGCGTTTGATCTGGACACAACAGACGTCGGTACGTCTGTCTAATAGGTAATAATATCAGGTAACTGTTGTTTTATCTCGACAGGAACGCTGAACAGACATTGTCCCGACGAAGCCTATTCAATAATGTATTATGCTAAACAGTTGCGATGTTCCTTTGTTTACGGAAACGTGCCATTTTGATAAATAAGCTCCGACTATTGGAAAACCGAGAACACATCCAACCGGCTTCACTGTGACGTGCACTGTCTCAGCGATTACTGCGATCAAAGACTCGGCGGAAACTCTTTGTACTTCCTTAAAGATTGCGGATCCGTTCGCCGTGCACCGTCTTCAAAAGTTTAAACGTCGATAAAGTGTACTTTCGTGCGTTCACTTCGTGCGTTCCGATTTATTTTTACCTCAAAAGTAAACTCAAACGTTCTTGTATCTTGATTTATAGTGGCCTCGTAAACGCTGCCCAACATGATTCACGATGACACAAAAAAATTTTAACGATGGCTTTTTTAACCCAGTTTTATTCCGAACACGGCTGGTCTCCCGGACTCCATGCTCTTCCGCGTCGATCTTACGCACAATTTTCTCTAACTCAGCACTTAAAAGTCATCGGCAGAAGCCGAGCAGGCCGTCTGCCAAGTTTTCCGTTTCGAACTCGAATTAAAAAAAGACGTTACACTAACTTTCGCGCGTGTAAATATAGTTGTGGGTGAACGAACGTGTCGCTAGCACTGACCTCCTTTCTGTGTGATGTTGAAGGTGCGCAGCCGGTACGAGTCCTCGTCAGGCTCCTCTTCAGGCTGGTGCTGGGGAGTGCGAGGCACGTCCAGGAAAGCGTTGGAGCGGCGCGGCTGGTTGTGCTGACCGGGTGGCGGTCGGCGCCGCGCCGAGGCCTGTCGCCGGACCTGCGGCGGTGTCTCAGCCTCGGCCAGCCGAGGCTCCGAGCTGTACCGGGTCCTGGTCTCTCTATCCAGCTGTTGCTGCTGCTGCTGGCGGCGCTGGCGCACTGAACGGCCGCCGGTAATGCGCGCTGATTGCGAGCGCGCCGCCGGCCTACGGCGAGGTGCCGGCGTGGTCTCCATAGGAGCCGCAAGGGCTTCCATACTCGCGGAGGCGGGAGCACATATCGACTGCGAGCGCTTCGTGCGTCCGTCCGTAGCCATGGTCGCGACGATACTGAGGCGGCGAGCGGCGTCGCGGTACGTCCCCCCCTCCGGGCTTGGGCGGGCGGACTTGTTGCATCGAGGATTATGAGATTAGTGCTCTTTTAAATGTCACTAATTGTGAGTTTTTCATGAATGGTTTCCACAGTTCTTTTTTTGAAATGTAAATAGAACTTGCGCGCATTGTTTGTGGTTACACGCTAAATATACTCGGTACGTTTTCACATACAAAGTTTATTCAGTGAGTGGGCAACTTTCTGGATCACTGGGCTGCGCTCGTTGGCCCATTAGATACCTACGTTTATTGATTTACACCTTTGTTTAGTTACGGTTTTCTTTAAAGTAGAAAGGAAATTCCTTTCGGTTGTAAAATTTATAACATTTTTGTTTAAATTCAGGTGATTTAGAACCGAAGTGATGTGAGTTCGTTGAGAACTATCTGTTTCGTTTCAAGCTGTTTCAGTTTCATACACCTGGCATTTTGCAATTTATATACAGTATTGAAGTGGAAAATTAATGATATTTTTAACCTTGGTTTTACAAGGTTAAATGTATCATTAATTTTTTACTTATGTACTCTGAAAATCGCAAACTTATTCCAAGGTTGATGGACTGAAAAATACTTTTTTTGCGAACGTGTCAATTATGCAAGTATATAAATCAAAGTTTGTACTGTTGTTTACTCTGGTTTTTTCGACAACGTTCTAGTTTTATTTTTAAAATTTAATAGGACTTCATCAAATATCTTTTCTATCCTAAATCGAGAAGGAGTGACTGACTTTAACTGACTAAAACCCACAGTGTTTCTTCAGTTTCACTCTATATTCCATAGCCGCGGTAACTCGTTCGGACTACCGCTGACCCGAGAACCCATTTAGCAGCCACTAGACCATTAAAGAAATTTTACATTGTATATTGACGCCACGTTTGGCGCATTGGTTGAGAGAAGCTGCTGCGGTGCGTGTCGTAGGTTCGATTCCCGCACGGAACAATATTATTGTATGGCCTACAGATAGGTGGTTCCAAGTCTGGGTGTCTTGTGTATATGAGTTTACATGTTTGTGAACGCACCCACGATACAGCACCCCTAGCCAAGTTGATAATCTGCAATCGTTAACGCTAGTCGAAAAGTAATCAAATGTATGGGAATGACATCATCTCAACGTAAATTTACGTGGTCGGAACAAACAAATAGAAAATTCGTAGCCAAGTTCACATCGTTCAAAATGATAGAATGAATTTCTACAACGTTAAACGCTACTTTGTAAAACGAGCGGCCGACTCAGGCGCGTTAACATGTCTACCCACTTATCGTTTTCTACAATTGCTGACACCGAAGCGTTACCGATTGGAGAACGGAATTCGACACGATACGGTTGTAACTTGGCTAGGGGGGCAGGAGTTATTCCTAGTGTGGAGATGATTTTTATGTAACCCTGTAATTGCCTGTGTCGGACTGGTCCGAGGAGTGTTTTCACGTCATATTCGCCAGGGTCGAATTTATGCAACTAGGTCATCTCGTTTCGTTCTTCAATCCTGATGAGATGGAGTTATGACCGTGAACTTAGCAGATCATTTTTCAGCAGAATATAAATGAGAGTTCTACTCGCATGCAGCATAGTTCTCTAGTTGCTGATCTTCTTCTTCTTCTTCTTCCTGCCCTTGTTCCATCTTAACTGGGGTCGGCGCAATACGTTTGTTTCTTCCATTCTACCCTGTCACTTGTCATGCTATCACTAACTTCCTTTTCTTTCATATCATTCTTCACGCAATCCATCCATCTTTTCTTTGGCCTCCCTCTCCCTCTCCACCCATCTACATGTATACTCATAACTCTTTTGGTAACATGCATTTCATCCCTCCTCTTTACATGACCATACCAAGACAAACGATTCCCCTTCAGCTTGTCAGTCACTGGCGCCACTTTCAAACTTCCTCTAATATACTCATTTCTCACTTTATCCAATCTCGTAACACCACACATCCATCTCAACATTCTCATCTCCGCTACATGCAATCTTTTTTCAGTTCCTGATACTTTTCAGAAAAGGTTCTGGAAAAAATATCATATGAAAATATGATCTGCTAACTTCCTTTGGTAGCAGATCATTTTTTACAAAACCAAAATTTTAATAGTGATCTAAGTGCACAAAAGCAAGTTCTATAATTCCATTACTTTTAGTAATAGTTCTAATGATCTGCTAAGTTCACGGTTATATGGATTACTTGGTTGTTTGTGCAACCCCGGTATAAACGCGATACTGTTTATTGATAGGCAGTTAAAGGATTTAGGGGTCCAGCAGGGTTGAAGGCTTCTGGGGCCATGGCTTCGCTTCTGAACGGAAAACCCGGCTTTAGTGGGTCTTATTCAGTAAAAGTTTGACACGCCCTCCCGTCCCGTCCAAGAGCGCGGATATGTCATTGGATGACTTTCCCACACACGATAAAAAAAACATGACGTGTTAAAATGTCAGTAGTGCGAGCGAGAAAGCGGGATGAAGCTGTACAGCTCCATCTCTTTAACAATTCAGTTTAGGCCCACCAGATTTTCCCACCTAAAAAAGGCAGCTAAAGGGAAAATGACAATAAATGCTTTATCTAAATACCTGTCTATCTACATCTATACATACATATAAATAAAATTGGAGTGTCTGTTTGTAATATTGAAATAACCACTTCTTGCTACATGCTTATGATTATATATACGGTACGTACACATAAATAACTTTTTTTTATAATATTTGTCTCTCTGTCTCTCTGTCTGTTTGTTCCGGCTAATCTCTGAAATGGCTGGACCGGTTTTGACGGGACTTTTATTGGCAGGTAGCTGATGTAATAAGGAGTAACTTAGGCTACTTTTATTATAGAAAAAAAAAATTAAAAATCCTGTAGTCCACGCGGACGAAGTCGCGGGCACAGCTAATCAACACTAATATTATAAAGAGGGAAAAAGATATTTTGTGTGTGTGTGTATGTTTGTAATGAATAAACTCAAAAACTACTGTGCCCATTTCAAAAATTCTTTCACCATTGGAAAGCTACATTCACCCTGAGTAACATAGACTATATTTATTAGGAAAAACCGCTAGTCTAAAATAAAAAAAAAGCTGCATCAAACAGTTTCCATAGATAAATCTTTCTACAAACAAAATAGAATCCCAAGTTTATGGTAATTCCTCTGCCCTTTCTTTGGTAATTCCGTCCACCGGAGACAGGAATAGATTAAATCAAACATGGCAGGTGAATTCATCGTGTACCCTGAACGTAATTGGGTAAGAAGTGCTCGTATGTATGTATGTCACGTAGACGAGCAGGCAAGGGACAGGCAGGGGACTGTTTTCTGAGCCAGGGGACTGTTTTGTGCTGAAGCAGATAAATGGTGGTGTTGGACTGTCGCACTATGGAATATTTATTGCGATAAATGTGGTCAAAAAACCAATTTAGCAATGCAGCTAGCCCAAAATAATATCTAAAAATTAATAAACAAATAGTAATTAGCAATTATTAAATAAAAATCGCAGGTAAGTTTAAAAAAAAACAATGAGCAATCAATTTTTCTTTTTAGTTTTATTTTAAATCAAGTAGTTACTTTTTATTTTATTCATCTGCGAGTCACAAATAAATGTTTTTGTTTCTTTCTTTAAATAGTAGTAGTACCTAAAGAAAGAAAGAAGAAAGAAAGAAAAGTATTTATTTGGGCGCAAAAACCATTGTAGATAACAAAAACTTTAGACAAACACCAAACAAAATAAATTAAATAAATAAAAAGTAATATTGTCTGTCACACGTTTGCGCCAAAAATGAGTAACCGTGATGATCATACTGCTGCATATGGGACCATCAAGATATAGTTTAGTTTAACGGTAGGTTTAGTCTTTTGGTACTAGTACCAAAAGAATAAAGATTGAAACAAACCAGACAATAATAATAATAAATAAAAATAAGTTCTTCTGGACACGGCTCGTATTGTTAGGAGGTTCCTTTCTGTGGGGCCCTGACCGCCGGTAGCTTGGACCCTGTTCCCGATACCGGTGGGATACTGTTTTTTTTTATTTATTTTTTATATTTTTAAATGTTTTTTTAATTGTTTTATTTAAGGAATATTTAAAAATGTATTTTAACAAGTTTAAAAGATGAATAAAAGAATAATAATAATATTCCACAACTATCACACAACGCCGTCTAGTCCCAAGCCAAGCAGTGCTTACTTATATATTTCTAAATACATACATACACAACGAAGCACAATAAATCTAAAATATAATAAAGACATAAAAATAAACGAAAAAGAGAGAAACACCAGACAGTAGACACGTCCCGAATTTGTTATTAAACGCTCCTTCCAGGCGAAATTGAAACAAAATAATATGTACACGAAAAAGACATTGCTCACTGGTTTCGAAATAATATCTTTCATCGTTTATCTTTTGTGGAGCGGGTATACACCCGAATTTACCTAACCTATCACTTTGATTCGGTACTAAAAGAGGCTTAGTACCGTACAAAAACAATGGCATAATTAATTTAGAAAATATCCAAACTAATCAAGATTTAAAACAATTTAAAACATGGAGTTAAAAAACTCCTCCGAGTCGCTGGCTGGTAATGTGCTCAAAAGACTGGCGGCAAATGTCGTGAAAAGATTGCCACGCAGTACCTATGGCAATTTTGAATTGACTTGAAGACCTCCACTCCAAGGGCGCGGAGATGTCATTGGATGACTTTTCCACATACGAAAAAAAAACTGGGCAAGTGCGAGTCGGATTCGCGCACTGAGGGTTCCGTGCAAACTACAATTCCCGAATGAAGTGTCGAAGATTTTACCAGATTTTTTTTTTGTGACGTATGTAACAACAAATTTACAGTTTTCAGATTTTTTCTATACCTGTGCTATAAGACCTTGCTTTAAGCCAAATTTCAGGATTCTGGGTCAATGGGAAGTACCCTATGAATTTCAATTTATGAAAGTATCACAATGTACGTTTTTTTTGCGACATAAACAGCCGTATCTTTTTTATTCGTTAATATACATACGAGTAGAAGTTTGATTTTTTCATAGCTTTAAGGGACCGCAAACCTGCGTATATAGTTTTAATTTCAACTCGATACCTCCAGGCGTTCTCGAAATAAAGGGTCTTGACAGACAGACAGACTGGCAGACAGACAGACAAACGGACAGACAAAAAAGTGCCAGAAAAATAGGGATAGAGCTATACAACCTATATAGGTAGCTCCATTCCTTTAACAGATCAGTTTAGGTCGTCAAATAGATCGCTTTAAGAGCTCGTGGTAAGACCTCAGAACAAGACTCCCTTTACTGAAATATTGGAAATCTTTTATATTTCGTATCTATACGCTCACTTTTATCTCGCTACTTCAAAATCTTATTTACTCTCTTTCATATTTTCTTATAAAAATTCTCATTCATTGAGTATATAGATGATCTGCCTACATTTCAAAGGGTGAGTTAATCTTATTTCTCCTGTACATGTGAATAAGATCACAAAAGCGACGAGAGGCAGATTAATGATGTTTGCATTGAGTGTGTATATGAGAGATTTTGAGCATCATAAACCAGGAACATAATTTGGTTGTGTATGATTGATATGGAAAGCTAAAGTAGAATAAATTAAACTTTTCGTATATCGTAATTAGAGACACAAAGACAAAAAGAGAGCGAACGCTGGCTTTTGCTTGGGGTTTAATGAATGAATTAATTAAAGGTTAATGAATAAAGTTGATTAGGTAGATAGATATTCTTTATACAGATTTCTTTTGACTGGCCTGTTGGTCTAGTAGTTATTGACCTTGACTGCTATGCCGGAGGTCGTGGGTTCGATTCCCACCCAGCACAAATGTTTGTGTGATGAGCATAATCATTTTTTCTGTGTCTGGGTGTAATTTATCTATAATATGTATGTATTTAGAAATATATAAGTATATTTATCAGTTGTCTAGTACCCATAACACAAGCTCTGCTTAGCTTGGGACTAGACGGCGTTGTGTGTTATTTGTGGAATATTATTATTATAATATTATAGTACACCAATAATATAATTTCAATAAGAATAGGGTTTCAAAATGGGCGGTCTTATCGCTATGATCGCTTGATTGAATTAAGATAATTAGTTAAATGTATCCTGTATTCCTATACTATCTACAATAATCTACATTAATATTTTAAAGAGGTAAAGTTGCTTGTACGCTGTCCAAACGTCCGGTAACTGTCCGGAACGAGCCCAAGTGGTCGACGGCGACGGCGCGTTCTGTTCCCGCGCGCCTCAAGGTGCTGTCAGCAACAGCAGGGGCCCACAGTTAGGTTGAAGCCTACTGGAGCCAGGGACTAGTTCCGAAAGGAGGCTCGGCCCCTGTATGAAATGCAACGATGGAATGGGGTGGGTTTTTTAGTCAGTAAGAGTCTGACAATATCTCCCGCCCAAGGGCGGGATTTCATTTGGATGCATTTTTACCTACTGAAAAAAAAAGATAAAGTTTGTTTTTTTCTTTGTTGTTAAAAATTTTTCACTGATACAAAGCTGCTTTATTCCTGAGTGACATACGCAGGCGAAGTCGCGGGCAAAAGCTAGTATGATATATTTCGAATTCTCAGAAAATACTGTCAGCATGTCCAGTAGTGTACAGTGAGAACTGGTCAAAATAGTACTGCTGACTCCAGTGGGTCAGAGCAGTGCGGAGCGACGCTGAGGCTTGACACCTGGCATCGACCAGGAGAGGTTCTTCATGGCTCTTCATGTGACTGGCCGAAGGTGCAGTGTGCTTAGCTAAGATCACTTATGAGCCTGAGGGTGATGAACAGGTATGGCCACGTAGGTATGATAGTGATCAGGATAGTTTTAAAGCCGTGGCTGTTGGCTGTATGGCTCGCTGCTCGAAAGCTTGGTGAAGTGATGATGACGTCACTATATAGTAGCTGTATGAAGACTGTAATGAGGTTCATAAAAGAGGGTCTTGCAGGTATGTGGAACAGGATGTAGAGACCCGCAAACCTCTGTTGAAAAGGGCGGATCGTCCGACCAGACGGGTGTTATGTCTGGATCGGGGCAACTGCCCTATAATTGTTTTTAGGCTGCTGCACGGAGAACACTTCTACCACAATGTAAAATTTTGTTTTTTTATTTACTACTAACGCAAGGCGACATCGCGGCAGACCAAGGCGAAGGTGGAGAGATGAGCTTGATAAATACCGGAGGGACTGGCCTGCAATGGCCGAAGACAGATGTGTGTGGAAAAGGGAGAGGGAGGCCTTCGCCCAGCAGTGGGACATAAATGGGCTAACTAACTAACTAACTATCTACTACTATACTAGCTTTTGCCCGCGTACATGAAATATAGCCTATGTCACTCAGGAATAAAGCAGCTTTCTATCGGTGAAAAATTTTTAGCAATCGTACGTTCAGTGATTATCTCCTAAAACCAAAAAAAAAAATCAAACTTTAAATACCTCTTTATAATATTAGCGTTCAGGTATTTTGTTCCAATTAATTGGATGATTTCCCGCCTCAAAAAATGAACCAAACAAAAATAAAACAGAAAAAAAATATGAGTCTAGTTTCCGATTGCAACATTTCGCTTCACAAAACCTTTAGTTGCTCAGTTTTAAATTGTTTGCAAGCGGACGATTCAGTGGTGCACACCGTCGAGCCGATGGATTGCTGTATCTATGCTAGATTCAACAGTTTTCAGACTGAAAAAATTTACATAACAATGAAATATACAATACAATATTCGATATTTAAAAACATGGCGCCAAAAAATCCTCCGCGTCTGTCGACTAAAAGTGTAACTGATCGACAGGTCACGCGAAGTGTAATTTAAAATTTGATTGATTATTTATTTACTTTGTTTTAATTGGTGATTCGGTTGATTTTTTGTATTATGTAATTACTTTGATTTGTAATTTATTTGACTTTGATTTGTAATTTGTTTGACTTTAATTTGTAATTTAATTTAATCCTCATTTGTTTATTCTTGACTATTTAATACGTTTTTGACATTTTCAATTTAATTCTATTTGTAGTGTTAATAATCTTAATGTATTTGGTTTTATTTTGTATGTTGTAATATTATTTTATGTTAAATTGATTAGACACTAGATTTATGTAATGACAAAATATATTTCTCAAGGCAGCAGTAATAATATAGTGAGCGCTATGTACCTACACCTTAATTGTCATGTGCATTAGTCCCTATTATTAATAAGATTTTCTTTTTATGTAAAATGTATGTGATGTGGCTGTACTAAATTGAATAAATAAATGAATAAATAAATAAGTGTCAACTAGGTATCTGAATAAACCTTATGAGCACTCGTCACACCACCACACCACAGTCTAATGTCTATATTTCACCGGGGCACCATGGCGGCGTGACCAGTAGCGCCGCCATGGTGTCCCGGTGAAATATAGCCTTTAGCTACCAAACTAGACACTATACAAACACCAGAGTCGCCACACGTCCGAGCTGGTCGTGCTACTAAATTGGTTGCGCAACCAAACGGACACCAGGTGAGTAACTCTCTATAGAGCTGTAAACAATGTTGGTAACGAAAACAGCCTAAAATATAGCCTTAAAAGTTTTCCCAAAACGGGTAGACAGGGGTGAGTTGTGTGGTCGTGGCTCATTTAGCCTATTTTCTTTAGGCCTTTGATTGTCATAGCCATCTTACATCAATGATATGGGCAAACGAGGATTAACATAATCATCAAACTTTAATGTTTCGACGATCTGGCAATTTTTAGTTGGCCATATCATGAAGTGATCAATTCTAAGATCTGGCCATGACACGTATACCTATATTACCTCCTCATGTTATCAGCTCTTTTTTATTCTATCAACCTAGTAGGTGAATGTGCCGCCATCATAAAGGCATAAGGGCTCAAACACATAAACACGTTAACGACGCAACGTGCCACGTTACGGAAAGATATAATAATAATCATTTATTTGCAAACAAGTGTCACATTTACATAAATGCTCTGCCTCCTGAACTAGGTAAAGAAAGAAAGAAAGAAAACATGTTTATTTGGCACACAATGAACATAACAAGTATTAAAACATTAATATAAATTAATAGCTTAAATAAAACTTAAAAATAAATATAAAAAAATTAAATAAAAACTATCAGAACTATCAGCAATAATGTGTCTCACGGTAGTGCCAAATAGGTTCAGTTCAGCATTCTGTCAGACAACCGTGGTAGTTGCCTGACGCTGGTTTTCAACTGAACCTTTGAGTGTAGGTGAGTAACGGATGAAAATCAGTTTTTCAGCAGGTAGTGAACCTGTATCTCAGGAGACAGTTCCCTCCTAGATATGGATGGATCCAGTAGTTTCTTTGTATATGTTTCTTCTTTATCCATCTTCTTAATATTAGCAGGAGGAGAACACGTCTAGTGTGGTCCATTTCTCAAAAATAACTGCGGCAATTCTACAAATGTGCCACCGTCAATACGACGTCCTTCAACGTGGCACGTTGCGTTGTCGTGACATGATTATTTACGTTGCTAACGAGCAACGAGCGAATTTGAGAGTTTTTTTCGAACGAGTTTGACAGTAAATCGTGACGTCACAACATGGCAATCGATCCTATTCTCATTTGGAACGCATTGTACATAAAATTGTTGTGCGGGAGTGTGTTCCCTTGAGACCATTTTCTACAATCACGCGAGCAAAGCCACTCGTAGTACCTAGTTAAGTAATAAAACATTTAAAAAAATACTCGTTAAACCGTCTTCTTCAGACCCACGGGCAAAAAGTAGGCAGCCCATTAATTACCGAGAAATACATGATCCCTGCAGGTAAAACTGTTAACAAATTATTTTTACTAATAATAATAATGGGCGTGTTCGTGCGATTAGGATTAAAATTCTATGAAATAAACTCCTACGTCAATTTGAAGATTTTACATCGAGAGGGCTTATAACATTTGATTTTTTAAATGGAATCTTTTGACCCACAAAGTCTTGTTTAATTTTTTAGTCTTATTTAACGATAATAAATATTTTTTTTTATAAAAAATAATAATAATAATGGGCTCGCGTTTGACCACAATCTCACCTGATGGTAAGCGATGATGTGGCCGACGATGGAGCACGCTTGCCTAGAAGCAATCTATTCACTCTTGACTTATTAGTGTGCGTCTCGTCTAGCGGCTCAAAGCCGGAACTGTTCGACGAGTGGTCCGAGACGCGACCGAGACATCGTGTCCGTGAGCGGTGTCTATGTGTGCGTTGCTCGAGCGCGCTTTGTATGTAGATTGACTTCTGTACCTATCTATTTTGTGGCGTGACGGTCTCCATACGTTTTATATAGCAACTAGGCTTGCGGAGCCATGTACATTAGAACCACGGAACATGTGCGTCGGTCTAGTGTAGTTCTCGCTTAATGAATACAAAACCGCGTACCAAACATTTAAACAGTTGAGTGGTTCCAATGTATTATTCAATCGTTTCTATTGAACGAGACATCAAAAGCACTCACGAACTTGTGCAAAATTGTAACAATATATGGATACTCGTTTGACCCCTGCCTAAATCCCTTGCGGGTTCTTCACTATAGCATGTGACAGTCAAAGAAAATGAATGGGCACTTCGAGAATTGCTTGCTTAAATGTTATATTCTAACCGCAAGGACAAAGGTGTCTTCACTGAGCAATTAAATAGTACTTTTTAGTTTAGATTAAAGAAATACAATAGGAATATTCTTTCGCTGTTATTTCCATTGACTTAGACCGCATTTACACTTTGTCGTGACGATGTAAAAGGTGTAAGGGACCGCCCTCCACCAACTTTAAGGGCTTGCTCAGTAGGCGAAACTGAACAACCTTCCACAATTTTTTTTTTCAGGAAAGGAAACATAAATCAGGCAAGGCCGATTTTTTTTTTCGTTTCCTGGAAAAAAAAATTGTGGAAGATTGTTCAGTTTCGTCTACTGAGCAAGCCCTTAAAGTTTGTGGAGGGCTGTCTCTTACACTTTGTTTAACTGTGTAGTTTTAAGTGTCGTGATTTAAATATTTAAATGGAAGTGTTCACATAAAGGACGACATGTTTAAAATATTTTTGTCTGAAACTTATAAGCGCCTTTACATATCTTTTATAATCATACTAATTAACAGAAAATGTTCAATTCAATTTCTATCCATTGACTTGTAGTATTTGGTTGAGTAAAACTTATTATTTTCTGAAAATAATAACTTTCAATTGGACTATGGGATTTGTTAAAATAATTTATACCGTGAATTTTTTGCTGAAAATACTCTTTGACTGGAAAATAACCGGTTTTTGTTTATGATATATTTTTATGATTTAATTTTTTTTATACATCTTTTTAATATATTTTACTATGATATTTAATTAATTTCAATTAACTATTTTTTTTTAATGAATTTTTATGTTAGCTTAATTCTCTAATTAATTGTTTCATTATTTACCTGTAGATAAGACAAGTGATTGTTGACCATCAAGCTAATAATTACCTTAACTGCCCAGAACTATCGCTAAGCCCTTAGAAACTTAGATTGGCAAACAATAGTACTTAATATTCAGCCCTCATATCGACCCGACAATATCATAGCATTAGTGGCTGGTATTATGGACACATCAGTGCACTTCCAAATTACGGCCGGCAGCCGACGCCCTCGAAGATAATTGAGCCTTTGTCCAGAAAAGGCTGGTTCAGACTCAACATGATACTGGAATAGGGTGACTAGGCTTCTCGGTTATTTTTCCAGGACTAACAGCTGATTTTTCAAAAGTTAAACTGTCCGGGGTGTATCCAGTCTCCTCTCCTAGAGAGAAGGCCTGATTCCCAGCACTGGGAACATTAAAAAGGCTGATTATGCTAATGATTATGAGATATAAAAATGCTGATGTGACCGTTTTTGTATGTTAGTCCGCCATTTTTTTTTTTGTCAGAAAAGTTATCTGGTTATTGAATAATCGTGCTAATAATTACTAACATTTTCAACCAGTTCTGCGATTTATGTGCTTTGCCCACTGCCACTTAAGTTTGAGCTGAACGATTTTATATTAGTTCTCCTCCGGATGTTTTCATGTCTGATTCACCAAAAAAAAAAAATCTAGTGTCGATCATGCAAGGACACTCCGACCATGATCGGGATTTTCATTGGTAGCATAGATGCAGTTCTCAAATCCATTCGTAATATAAAACAAACGTTTTTCCGTCTGTCTTTGTTGAAATAAACTAAAAAGGTACTAATAAAATTAATAGACATATGGTTTTTAACAAAAGATTTTTTTTAATAGATGGTTTAATTTTATACCTAAATGATATTAATTTTGCTAAAAGGTTTTTTTAAAAACACTTTTACACGTAAGTTAAGTAGAAAAACCGAAACAAACTCAGGGGTCACAATTTTTTTAAAGACCATACAGGAATCATGTAATGGTAAAATCATATGTGAACCATGCAGATTAATGTCTGAGAGGGTTTTTTGAGGAAAGAATCCCAAAGATTTGAGTGGTTTTGTCCGCCTGTATATTAAAGTAGAAAAATGAAGAGAATTTCAAAGATTTGTAACACCTGTGCGAAAATGCGGCAGGCTACTGGTAGGATAATAAATCAAGAGTCGTCGAAATTAATTTTCAGGATCGCTTCGGATCGATTGTTGTGTTATTGCATTTTTTTGGGTGGGAAATCTTGAAATTACTTCTCCCCCTCTAGACGGAGCGAGAGGAAGTTTCAGACTTTTGCTGACTAAAACTCACCTGTGATCCTTCAGTTGCCCTTTGCATTGCTCATGGTCACCGTGTCTCTTTCAAATAAGACCACAAAACAATTTTACTATCTTGTAACATGAGTTTAGATTAGATTAACTTCAATCTCGATATTACAAATAAAAAATATATAGGTACTTATTTAGAAAAGTTACAGATAAAGGCAAAGTAATCTTTTTAATGCTAAGTAAGTACAAAGTTGAGATTGGAAAGATAAGCTTTCGCAATGGATCACATTAAGATTCTTTCGCGGAAAGTCTTTTTCATAAACTTTTTGAAATATCGGTTTGCTTATAATGTTGACCCATTTAATTGGCTACGTTTCGAGGAATATTATACTGACTTTTACCAGTGGCTTTGCCTGCACGAAAGTTGAAAATTATCTGACCTACTCCGGGACATGGTCTGCCTTTTTTTAGAGTGGAAAATCATCCAATGACTTCTCCCGCTCTAGGTCGGAGCGAGAGAACGTATGAGACGTTTATTGACTAAAACCCCTTTGTTTGCTCTTTGTGTTCTAGTGCTACGGTAACTTTTTAAAAATTCTCGCAGCCCAAAAGCCATGGTCTACCTACACGTCTGCTAAATTTCATCTAAATCAGTTCATCTCTAATAAGAATTAACGACATTTTGATATAAGTGCAGAAAGTTTGTCATTGCGACCGAGGCGGAATTCGCACGAGCCGTACAATTGCCGGCACGGATCTTGAGCGCTGGCTTCAAGTTGCGCAGAAGTCAAATATTCGGTCTCTTTAGTGATGCGAAGTGAGACGCTGGGACGGGGAGTGTCAGTGATTGGCTCGCCGCGCCATCGCGTCGTAGAAGTCACTCATAATTCGTTCCCTGCTCTTGCTGCACGTATCTGACAACGACGACGATTGGCTCGCCAATGTATGGAATGCGCAAAGCGATCCTCACTCTGACGCCGAGCGCTCAAGATCCGTGCCGGTAATTGTACGCGAGTGTGTTACGGAGCCGAGGGTGCAGTGACTTGCACGTGTGTAAAACGCCTTTTTTTAATACACTTACGACTCGTCAAGGTTGACCCGCGCCTCGTGGGGGTCAACACTCGCCCAGTCTGATACAATAAACCATTTTATTACAACAAAATTTCGCGAGGGCAAGCATGCGCATTTTTCTGCACTAGTGCGGAAAAACAGTCCATTGAGTGCCTGTAAGCGGTGGGATAAGAGCTGGTTTCCAAGTGTATTGAAAAATATTTATCAGCTGAACATCAGTACTATCCACATTAAAACAAAATACTTGGCTACCAATCGTAACTAACGTCTTTACTGCTCGACTTGACCTATAACTATATTTGGTGCAAGCCAAACATGACAGTTAGGTTAAAGGATACCTTGAGGCTAATGAATCAACAGATTTGAGGAGCTTATGGCTTCTAAATGAACTTTGAACAGCATCATTGCTTGCTTCGCAAGTAGCAAAATACTATCTTCATCAAAATCAAAATGATACTAATTTTATACAGGCCAACGTTTTTATATTACTTATATAGGATGACTGGCAATTAGTGTACGATACTTAAACATGTGATTGTGCTCATGATAACCAACAATTTTCATTATGGGGAGCAAAGCCGAAATCGCGAAAAAAATTTCAGCTGTTCAGTACATTAGGCAAACATAAATGTACTGAACAGCTGATTTTTTTTCGCGATTTCAGGTTTGTTCCCATAGTAAAAGTTGTTGATTATCATGAGCACAATCACGTGTTTAAGTATCGTACACTAATTACCAGTCAGTATATGTATGTTAAAGAATAAAAAAAAAGAAATGGACTTATTTGGCACGAGACAAGGCAACACTTGGTAGGTTCGTTTACTAGCAGGATCACTAACAGTGATCGATGCTAGTACACAGCTCATTTTTTTTATCTGCCTAATAAAACTTTTTCCATAAAAGTTTTTTTTTGTTGACATAAACTAGTGCTTGTCTGCGATCTCACCTGTTGGTAAGCAGTGATGCAATCTTTGATGGTGAGGCGCACTAGTTTATAAAGAGATAGGCTCTTGCCTTAAAAACACTTAAATTATAACCAGACGGGAAGATCACAACAGGCAAATTGTTCCAGTCCCTCGATGTACGTGGTATAAACGACGAGGCAAAACGCTTGGACCGGATCGTAGAGGTTTCAACAACATAAGGGTGGATACTCGCCGTTCGTCGGCTTGTCCGATGGTAGAAGTGAGATGGTGGGATCAAGTCATGTAATTCCTGTGCACACTCTCCAAAATGCATCCTGTAAAACACCATGTAAAGCCAAATGATGTAACCTTAGCCTGTAAAATTTCTTAAAGCATGTTTTGATTTTCTTTTTTTTTACAATTTATGTACACACAGTATACAGAAGAAGATACAACATTATTATAAATTATGTACAAAGGTACTGCTTATTTTATAAAGAAATTTCTTCCAGCAGACAATAGTGTACAGAAATACGTAAAGAAGAGTTAGTGATGAGAAATCTTAAACTAATAAATACTTAATAACTATATATATATACCTTATACTAAAAATAAATACATAACATAAATATACAAATTTTTTAGATTTTCCTTAGGACGCTTCTGAGGAGAACCAAACATACTTATCTGAAACCTCACACACTTTACATTCACATATCCTTAACAGAAGCTTACAAAAATATTACACTTAAGGAAAAAGCTTTTCGGTAAACACGAAAAGGCGAAGAAAACCTTCATAAAACTATGTATTCGAGTATTCCATCTGTTTTGGTAGCTAACTAAACGTAAACAATGTCTTTTTATTTAAAATAAATCGTACGATAGATATACAAAGATTATTTTAGTTAATTGCCTAACATCGGTCTGTATAAATTTTTAGATAGATAGTAAAAAACTTTTTAGAAAAAAAAAATTGAACCGTTCAATATAAAAAAAAAACACTGAAAAGTAACTATAATAGAAAGTTTTGTCTCTTCGTTATTTAAAACGAACTTCCAAAATTAAAGTTATTTTGTACTTTTCAGTGTTTTTTTACATTGAAGTCAGTTTAAATATTTTTTTTCACTTTTTAGTTATGGTACTTACCACCACTAAAAAGTACCCCTCAGCTAAACTTAAATATCTTATAACCAGAGTGCATCTCACAACGTTTTTAATAATCCCAAACACGGTTCGATTACATTAATGTACCTCCCGGCTTCATCACCAGATCAGTCAAGATTCCCTCCCCTTTTCTTTCTGCCAGTCATCGACTACACGTAAAAACAAAACAATTTTTACTTGTTATGACAATTCTGCTGTGATCCTATGAGGAGTTCTGTTTCATATCTTTGAAGTTCATGATCAGATCATAACAATATTTCTATGGGACCAACTTGGAAGCATAACCTATCATTAAAAAAAAAATTAAATCGGTCCACAATTGACCGAGATTCAAGGAGTTGTCAGCAACAGCAGGGGCCGAGCCGGGTCGAAGCCTACTGGGGCCAGGGTTATCTGAAAGAGCGCTCGAACCCTAGTATGAAGGCTTGAAGGTATGGGATGGGTTTTATAGTCAGTAAGAGTCTGACACTATCTCCCGCTTCGCCTAGGAGCGGGGATTGTCCTTGGATGATTTTTCCTTTCGCAAAAAAAAATCGGTGAACATGCATAATGTAGTATGTATGAATATGTATGTACATGCAATGGTAGTATAGGGTAGAGTAGGGTAGTGTAGAGTAGTGTAGGGTAGGGTAAGGTAGAGTATGGTAGCGTAGGGCAGAATAGGGTAGAGTAAGGATTATTAGGGTGCAGTAGGGTAAAGCGGGAGCGAAGCCGCGTGCAAAAGCTAGTTTTAAATAAAATCGATTTTATTTCTATTGATCAATGTTTGTTTATCTAATATATCGCTCTCGTAATTCTTTACTGTTACTGTGTGTATTACAAATAAAAAAATATCATTATTATATGCCTACCAAAAATCATTTAATAAAGATGACATCTCAAAAATACACGGAAAAGCAAAAAAAAAGCCCAAAGTCTACAAACGTGGTCACAACGCCATATTTACATTTTTGAAGCAAATGCGGGATATTCAGCAACGTGTGCGATACGGATTTATAAATGTTTGTTTGGGGATCAAATTGCTCTGGATTGATGTTTGAAATGAAAGCTTTTTGTATAAATAATTCAATGGGAACTAAGGCTTTTGAGAAACTGGACGTTAATATAATGGAGTTTTTAGAAGCACTTTTGGCGAAGTTGTTAAGCGATTGCCTGCTGGGCTGTGAGTCGCGGTCTCAATTCCCACACGGAAACAGTATGATGTTAATACATGTGGAGAAAGACTATCAGTGCGTCCGAGGGGAAATAGTAACCGAAGAATTGGCCATTTCCGTTCTAGAGAGGTTTCTTGTATTTCTTCCGCTTAAAGCAGGTTTTTTCTTCCAATTCTCCTTTTGCAGGTATCCTGAAAGAGATTTCTGTTAAAATAAGTATCACCTATATCATTTTTCTGTTTTCGTCTTCTTTTCTTTTATTATATAAGTATGTAAGTACATGAATTGATAAATAAATAAAAAATAAGCAGGAGAAGTTATTTGACGATTTCCCAATTCAAAAATAAAATATTGAAATATATCGATTTGACTTTCAAAACTTGTTCACCCAAAAAATTTTACCTTTTAAAGAAAAACCCAGTAATTAGGTTCACTTTACCACCGACAAAGTACACAATAGACAAATTACCTACTCGTGTCCTGTGACCAACAATTCCCAGTAAAATGTTGTGCATGGCATTTGTTAGTACTAACGTGACTTAGCGTGACTTGCAGTCATTAGTTACATTCGATTTGTAGCTGGCATAGTAGAGGCAAGTTTGGAATTTCCACCGATGCTTGTTATGAAGTCAATTTACAAGAGTTTTATTTTTTTCAGGCTGTCGATATGAGGTAAGAAACTTTGTAGAGTCTGCCTAATAAGTTAAACGACTTGGGTAATTATTATAATTTAATGAAATCTGATATAGTCAACACGGGTTCAATAATCTACGTTGATTAAGAGATAGAGATCATTGTTTACTAACAGAAGAACCTTATAAAAAGTACCTTATATAAGAATTTTTTAAATGATTAAATATAATACAAAATTCCCAAGTCGGTTGACTTATTACAGACTTTAAGTACATAATTTATTCGCCTTTCATGCATGTTTTTTTTTCTTTTGCCTTTGAACAGTTTATTTGTTAAGCTAGTATCAAATTTTTATTTTTTGGTACAAATTATAGTTAGTTATTTTGATTGTTTTTCGCGCTTGACTGCCATCTCGCCGATGGAAAGCGACGATGCGGTCAACGATGGAACGCGTTTACCTAGAAGAAACCTATTCACTCTCGACTTAAAGATTCCCGGGTTGTAGCTATCAGGAAACACAGACTGCGGCAAGAAATTCCACTTCTTAGCTGCACGCACATTTATTTATTTATTTATTTAGTATCGCTAACATAACAGGCACTGGGAATTTACATAGGTAATCATTTTATATAACTATTCAAGTGCTGCAACACTTACAGACAATCACTAAATTAATAAAGAACATTCGATTTTAAAACACATAAATATATAAAATCAGTAAATAAGTTAATTTTTACATGAATGTGTTCCCAAAAAGTTTTGTGCTCGTGGGTGGGATGTCCATCATGTACCGGTGGCGCATCGCCGTACGTCTGGTAGTCCAGTGATGGAACGGGCTAAACGGAATTAGATTATAATATGCAATTCCGACGCACACTCCCCGAAATGCAAATGATAAATGCGAAAATTCATTACAATGCGGATTTAACGCCCTAAGCCCCAAGTGAACGCCAGCATTTGCGGGTAGTTTCGTTTTCCTCTCATTCCATTACATTAGGTCTTATATTGGTATTATATTTTTGCAGTATTCAACCTTCTCAGTAACTTTGCCAAGGTAGTCAATGCTACGATACAATAAATTCGGCTTTATTTTACCGACATCATGCCGGTTTCAATGATCCACTTGTATAGACACTTCTATTAAAAGTAAAGCGCCATTTGAAGAGCAGAGGTGATTCAAGAATTTACATAAGGCTGTTTTCACATTACGCTATATTGATAACGATACGATGTCGATGAACTGGATGTTTCTTACCTTTTAAACTCGTCAGGTATATGAGACCCGCCTCACGACATAGCCTAATGTGTAAACGACCTAAAGCGAACTTGCCGGAATAGACTGTTGAAACAGATATTTACCTACCAATCACACTAGGAGTGTTTTTAATATCGTGCAGTTTTAATCATGCATGCGGGACTGCTCGCACGTGGAACCGTGTATTTTATACAAGTATTTATGCATGGAATACGCATGCGGGACGCAATTTTTTGAAATTTTCTGATGCGGAGTAAAACCGCATGCGAGATGAAATCCGCACGATATTAAAAACACTAAATCTAGTTTTCTGTGGGCTAATACGCGTTGTGGTCGTGTACGATGGACACAAAAGCGCGGGTAGCCCGGGCTGAACTGCTGTCCAGGATCGCTCGTCCCGCATGCATATTCCACCCATACCAAAACTACTTGTATGAATAGGACACTTGCGGAGGATAAAATGCGGGGCAATCTCATAAGCGTAATCAAAACCGCACGATATTAAAAACAGCCTTAGGATAGTAACTCCAACAATATTTCATATAGACCTATAACACTACGTCTCCAAAAAAAAACAAAGACACAATAATATAAATAACCACAATGAAAATAGAGTACAATAAACAGACACACATCAGACCTTCAGGAGAAACCCTTATCATATATTGTTTGCAAAGGCTTTCATTACGAAGGGCGCACCAAATGTATCAACAAAGCAAACACTACGAGTCTGTACTAATAAATATTTATATAGACTGGTTATGAATTTAATTAGCAGATAGGTACGTATGAAAAGCCTATGGAATGAAAAGGCTCTTTAACAATAATTTTGTGAACAATTAATGAAAAGCGAGAGAACGAAGATTTGAAATTATCTCGATTCATCGAACTCGTATTTAAAATCGAGTTTCTAATCGAGCAGAATCAGATTTTACTCACATTGAAAGACAAAAGTTATTGTATTAAAATCAATGACTTAGATACGTTCATAATATTATCTATTATATCTAGTCCGGCTGACATAATAATATAAGGTCAGCCGGACTAAAGAAAAAATATCTTTAATTATAATTTAATCAAAGCTTTTTTTATTACGCCATCGACGACATGTGGCTGGAAATCGGGCTCAGAATCCCGAAGGCTAGGGCGCGAGGGCCATTTCATCACGCGTGCGGCTGCTTCCTTCACTAGCATTACTGCTTCGCAGAAGGAAGGGACTGCTTGTCTCCTCACTCTGGGCCATGGTCTGTACCAGGGTCATTGCCGCCGATCTCCCCCACGAGGACATGGTGATGCTCTGCCCAAACGAGATACACCTCTACCATATGCTCCACCGTATTCTCCGAGAAGTCCATGGAATGGTGACGCCGGGCCTTTCTTCCGCATCAATACAAAGCAGGAACCTCCCGAACTTACAATGTCCGATGAGGACCGGTGACATGCGGAAAGTAAAGACGCCGTGACGTCTTACCAGCCACTCCTAAAAAAGTATATTTATCACCATAAATATGGGGTACCCAGCACTGGATTGCTGTCGCTATTTCATCATAAGATCCGGCCGGAACTCTGTCCGTAATGCCACGACTGTCGCGGAGTTTCGCCCCGACGTTTTTCGACACTGTTGCCTCCTGCATACAATGTAGATATATTTTAAGTTTAAGATCCCATACTATTATAAATTTTTATATCATTGTGTATACCTGTGTGCCAAATAAACGTATTTTCTTTCTTTCTTTCAGATCCCATGGTGAAACCGGATGATGGCCATGACCCAGCTTGGCCGCCGGTCGCTTTCGCGGTAAAGAGCAAATCGCCAGTCGCTCCGCGGCTGAATACCAGAATATGTAATATTCTGGTATTCAGCCGCGTCAAAACTGTTTTTAGGGTTCCGTACCTCAAAAAGATAAAACGGAACCCTTATAGGATCACTTTGTTGTCCGTCCGTCTGTCCGTCTGTCTGTCTGTCTGGCAAGACCATTTATCTCAAGAACACGTAGACGTATCGAGTTGAAATTAAAACCTACTTCAATCTGCGGTTCCTTCAAGCTGTAAAAAAATCAAACTTCTAAGTTAACGAATAAAAAAGATACGGCCGTTTATGTCGCAAAAAAAAACGTATTGTTACGTACGTGGGTAATCAAATGCCGATTTACTGATGAGAGAACTTTATTCACCACAAACAATAACAAATTAGTCCAGTCAACAATAATCCGAATCGCAATTAACACTAGAGTACCGTTACACTATCGCTTGGTCGTTAAGTAAAATCACTTCGAGCACTAGGGTAGTTCGCTCTTGATCGCAGTCGAAATCACACCTGACTCGCTTCCGGCCGGGGGCCCGTATTTATATGCGGAGCCAAGAAAATTCTAGATACCGACGTCCCCGGATCTATCCAGAATTCCAGAACAATTGAATCGCTTCTCGAAGTCATAAATCATTTTTATTTCTCGTAATAATAAGAGTCACGTTCATGCGAATATCGACTCTATTGTTAACGTCGGAGAGTACAATTTCCCTTATCGGTTAGATATATGCCTACTACTACTTGTAGGTATGTTGTGGATGTTTCGAGATTTTTCCAAGTCTGTCTAAGCACAACTACTCTAGACCTTTCGAACAGCAATGCGTTTTAATTATTACGTGCTACTCTTTATTTTCTCGGAGATATGGCGTGTTCACGTTTAATGGCGTAACAGTGCCCCCCTCTTAGTCATGCTCGTCCCGAGCATTATTAGATCCGTGATACGGCGCCAATCTATCCACATGGACGACCTTGGGTTTCCCTCTCAACCCTTTCTTGATGCGGTAGGTCACGTCATTAATCCTCTTTAACACGGTGTAAGATCCCTCCCATCGAGCTTGGAGTTTCGGTGACTTCCCTTTTCGTCGAAGCGGGTTGTGGAGCCAGACCAGTGTACCCTCCTCAAATTTCCGTCATTTGTAACTGGAAAAGGTCCAGCGACGTCGATAGCGATGCGTTCCCATGGGGCTCCCACATTGTACAGCTGAAGCCTGCCCCTGCTCCTAGTCTGTGGTCCTTTCACAGATGCGCACGCTGTACATTTCCGACACCATTGCTCTATGTCATCTCTACAATTGAGCCAGTAATACCGCTGTCTCACTTTCAGTAGAGTTTTCTTGATTCCCAGGTGTCCTCCAGAAGCACCATCGTGTATTTCCTGTAGCAGGGGGACTACTTCGCATCGTGGTACTATCACTTGTGTGGTCACCTCCTTGCCGTCGTTCGATTCCCATTTTCTACAGAGCACATCATTTTCTAGGACTAAACTGTCCCACTGTGCCCAGTAGCTCTTAGTTATGGGACTGTGTGACGATACTTTATTCCACTGGGGCCTAGTTCCGCTACGCTTCCAGTTCAGTATAGGTCGAATATCGTCATCTTCTTCCTGGGACTTCTTGAAGTTGCCTTCAGCCCTAATAAGATTAACGTGTTCTCGGGCTTCATTCTGCTGGCAGTGTCTGCAGTCCTCATTACATGGACGTCGCGACAGGGCGTCAGCATTGTTATGCCCTTTTCCACTACGATGTTCTGTCACAAAGTTAAATTCCTGCAGCTGCACGAGCCATCTTGCAACTTGGCCCTCAGGGTTTTTAAATTGTAGAAGCCATTTCAATGCAGCGTGATCCGTCCTCAACGTAAATTGTCTTCCTATGAGGTACTTGTGAAAATGCTGCAAGGTTTTTACCACAGCCAGTAGTTCTCGTCGAGTCACACAGTAGTTCCTTTCTGGCTTTGAAAGTGCCTTACTGAAGTAAGCGATTACGACCTGTCTGTCGCCCTGCACTTGTGATAACACTCCACCAATTCCCGTGTTGCTGGCATCGGTATCAACGACAAATCTTCCGTCTCTGCTTGGATACCCCAGTATGGGCGCTTCACATAGCCGTTGCTTTAGCGCGTCGAATGCTGACTCACAGTCCTTGTCCCAGATAAAATCTCGTTTATCTTCAGTCAGCTGATGTAAAGGTTTTGCAATGTCCGAAAAATTCTTGACAAACCGCCTGTAGTATGTGCACAACCTTAGAAATGTACGTACTTCCGTTTTGTTCTTTGGAACCGGCCACTGTTGGACTGCCTTTATCTTCTCAGGGTCGGTTCTCACCCCGTCAGCGGAAATAACATGTCCTAGGTAGCTCACCTCCTTCTTGAACAAGGCACACTTCTTTGGGCTTAGTTTTAAGTTAGCCCCTCGTATCCTGGTAAACACTTTCTCCATATTCCTCAGGTTTTCCTTAAAAGTGCGACCCATTATAATGACGTCATCCAAATATACCAGACAGACGTCACCAAGAAGGCCCACCATGACTCTCTCCATGAGGCGTTCAAACGTCGCTGGAGCGTTGCACAACCCAAAAGGCATGACGTTAAATTGCCACAGGCCACTGCCAATGCCTGTACTAAACGCTGTCTTTTCTTTATCTTTCTCGCTGATTTCCACTTGCCAGTAGCCACTTTTCAAATCAATGGTCGAAAACCACTTCATGCCACTGAGCATATCCAGCGTATCGTCTATCCTTGGTAAGGGATAACTGTCCTTCTTCGTCACATTATTCAGCATTCTGTAGTCCACACAGAATCTGGTACTGCCGTCCTTTTTCTTCACCAGAACGACTGGAGAAGACCATGGACTCGTAGAAGGCTCAATTATTCCATTATCAGCCATGTCCTTTACCATTTCTGCTACCTCAGATTCCTTAGCCCAGGGTATGCGGCGCAGTCTCTGTTTAATTGGTCTCGCATCACCCGTATCTATCTCATGCTTGACGCGACCTGTTCTTCCGCAGTCTTTTCCCGTTGCAAAGATATCTCGAAACCGTAGCAGAAATTCCCTTGCTTGCTGTAGTTCCGAAGTCGACAAGTTGCTCTTAGAATTTTCCAGAAGTTGCTGGATTTGATCAGTTTCGACTTTGTTCGTGTCTTGCTTTGCTGGAGATTTATTGATTTGACGGAGATACTGAACTTCTTCACATCTCCCAACAATACTGTTTTTCTTCAGTTGGACCTCTTCTTTCCCAAGGTTCACAATCCTGACCTTGGATTTCCTTGTCGTCATAACTAATGTTCTGGCAGTGATGAGCTCCGGGTGCCGGCCAATAACTTCAACCTTTTTTCTTGGGGAATTTTACTTCAACTAAGGTTTCTGTTCTCGGAGCCAGTGTGGTATTCTATAAACAATAGAGGTTGCATGACTTAACTCCTCGCAGGAAGACTTCTTGATCTGTGAATTTCAATACTCCCCTGTCGATATCTAAAATACATCGGTTATTCCGCAAGAAGTCGAGACCCAGTATGCAATCGTCGGTAATATTCGCAATTAACACAGGATGGGTGTACATTTGATCACCGATTTTAAACTGGATTTCTGTATCACCGAGGACGGAGACTGACTGGCCGGTTGCTGTCTGAAGTCGGCAGGATGGAGACTCTTTTTGCCATGATATGGTTCGTTTCAGCAACTCCGGTCTTACAATGGTTCGCGACGCCCCGGTGTCAATGGTAAAATTGCAGGCACGATGATTCAGTGTTCCTTCGATGATCAAACTATTTCCGTTGTGAACTTGATTGATGGTTGTTGGGGCTGTGGCCCTAGCGACATTAAGTTTTATCGGCTCTTCGTCGACTTGAGTTCCGGAGTCCACACTTTTCCTCTTTTTCTTAGGACAATCGGTGCGAATGTGCCCTTTTTCTCTGCACCCGTAACACGTTGGAATATAGCGGGACTGTGCTGGGGAAAAAGCCACCACTTCTCGGTGACGTAGTCGCGCTGAAGGCGAGACCACCACTTCCCGAACTCTATGCGTACGAAAATCTTGTCGTACTGCTTCCACTTCCAAAGCGTGAGCCATCGCACTCTTTAGAGTTTGGTGGTGTCCGAGTCGCACCGTAGCCCTGACTTCAGGATCCCGTAGACCGTCGATGAAAGCTTGCACCAGATTTACTTCCACCATCTCTGGTGTCATCGACATGTAAGCACGTCGGACCAGCCGTTCGACCTCGACTCCCCATTGCTGGAGGCTTTCGTTCGACCTCTGCGTTTTCTCGCGAAGTTGCGCGCGGAAAACGTGCTCGAGGTGCTTGTCTCCATAGCGAGTGTCTAATCCCTCCATAAGACGCTCCAACGTCCTGCTGTTCGGAGGAAGGTTCTCTAGGACCAGCAGGGCGTCCCCTCGTAGAGCCAAAGTTAATGCCGCGAAAGACTGTTCATCATCCCAGCGGTTCGTCTTAACCAATGTTTCGAATTGGTATTTGAATGCTGTCCAGGAAGACGTGCCATCAAAACGCGGCACATCAAATTTTGCGGCTGATGCACAGGGGGTGTGCGATGGTGAGCCAACAGCAACGGGTTCGCGTGCTTCGAGCTTGATAATTTTTTTGTTGATGTCCAGCAGGCGATCTTCGTGGCTATCAATCCTTGTTTCGAGGCTATCAGCTCAGGTGGAAACCTCCTTGACCTCTAAGGTGAGATTCTTTACTTTCTCACCCAACGTGACGAGGCCGTGATCAATTTTTTCGAGGATCAGGTTCTGCTTAGCCTCTTGATCTCGGCGAGCTTCTTCCTGTTCGCGGCGAGCGGCTTCCTGTTCGCGGCGAGCGGCTTCCTGTTCGCGGCGAGTGGCTTCCAGTTCGCGACGGGCTTTTCTTGGTTAGCCGCTATTAGATCCTGGAGCTTACGCTGGTTAGTCTCTTGTTCGCGGCGGGCGGGTTCCATACTGGCTTGCATGGCGGCCAACACCGCAGCGAGGTTCAATTCCGCGGATGGTCCTGTTGGCGCCTCAGCAGCTTCTGTTGCTACCATACCAGCCTGATCTTCCTCCTCCATACGATGACGCGCAGCATCCATCTTCATTTGCCTTCTTGTTCGTGGTCGCTGTTCGTCGTCTCTCGGTGTTAGTGGCATATCACTTCTGACACCAGTTGTTACGTACGTGGGTAATCAAATGCCGATTTACTGATGAGAGAACTTTATTCACCACAAACAATAACAAATTAGTCCAGTCAACAATAATCCGAATCGCAATTAACACTAGAGTACCGTTACACTATCGCTTTAGTCGTTAAGTAAAATCACTTCAAGTACTAGGGTAGTTCGCTCTTGATCGCAGTCGAAATCACAACTGACTCGCTTCCGGCCGGGGGCCCGTATTTATATGCGGAGCCAAGAAAATTCTAGATACCGACGTCCCCGGATCTATCCAGAATTCCAGAACAATTGAATCGCTTCTCGAAGTCATAAATCATTTTTATTTCTCGTAATAATAAGAGTCACGTTCATGCGAATTTCGACTCTATTGTTAACGTCGGAGAGTACAATTTTCCTTATCGGTTAGATATATGCCTACTACTACTTGTAGGTATGTTGTGGATGTTTCGAGATTTTTCCAAGTCTGTCTAAGCACAACTACTCTAGACCTTTCGAACAGCAATGCGTTTTAATTATTACGTGCTACTCTTTATTTTCTCGGAGATATGGCGTGTTAACGTTTAATGGCGTAACAGTATATTTGATACTCTCAAACATCGAAATTCACAGGGTACTTCCCGTTGACCCAGAATCCTGAAATTTGGCACAAAGCAAGGAGTTATAGCACAGGTTGACTTTGAGGTACCTATAGGAAAATATGAAAACAATAAATTTGTTATTCCATAACGTCACAAAAAAAAATTGCGATCCAGAAATCTTCGACAGTCCATTTTGGAATTGTAGTTTGCACCAAACCCTCAGTGTGTGAATACAACTCGCACTTGCCCAATTTTGAATTTTCGTAAACATTTCTTTGCTGGCTTATTGAAACTCCCATATCAATACTTCATCCACTTGTATTCGAATATTGTCATTTATAACCGAAACTATCTATGGGCGGATTATCACCTCGGTAATCGGTCAACCGCTGAGATAATGATTGTATCCGATCAATAACCGCTTGTTAGTAAACCGTTAACCTTGACTTGTCATCATTGTTATGGGTCTGGGCTTTTGAAAGTTAGGTTAAGGTTACAGGCCTGTTGGTCTAGTGGTTAGTACCCTGACTTCAATGCCGGAGGTCGTGGGGTCGATTCTCTCCCAGTACAAATCTTTGTGTGATGAGCATGATCATTTGTTCTATGTCTGGGTGTAATTTATCTATAGTATGTATGTATTTAGAAATATATGAGTGTATTTATCAGGTGTCTAGTACTCATAACACAAGGTCTGCTTAGCTTGAGACTAGATGGCTTTGTGTGATAGTTGTGGAATATTATATATATATATATTTTTCAGATCTTAGGTATTTCTTGACTGCACAACGCGTTTCAAACTTTACCGCTCGCCGCTTCGCGCTTAAATACCGCTCACAGCAGCAAAGTTTTTTTTTTTCGATGGGAAAAATCATCTTATGACAACCCCCGCTCTTGGGCGGAGCGGGAGATAGTGTCAGACTCCTACTGACTAAAAAACCCATCCCGTTCCTTCAAGCCTTCATACCGGGGTTCGATCGCCCTTTCGGATAACCCTGGCCCCAGTAGGACAGCGGCAAGGTCGTGAACGGGCTGTAAGCTTGGGGTTCTCGGGTGGTTCCGATCTTCAGTGTTTGTACGGCGTATCTCCGCAGACCATGTCCCATCTCTCTTCCTGCATCACGTGCCCAGTTAGCTGATCGTACGGATTTAATGACAGACCAGTGGGCAAGGAATTTAACTAGTTTTGCCATCGACATGCTAAGAAGAAGAAGTGCTTAAGCTAATGGACATGAGTGCATTCTTCCCATTTTTGCAAAAAGCACGAAAGAGATGGCTGGGCGGCTTCCTTAGGAATGAACAATGGTTTTAAGCATAATCATTATCTTCCTACCCTTGAACCATTTTAAGTACTTTGGGGTCAGCGCAATACGTTTTTTTCTTCCATTCTGTCCTATCAACCGTCACGCTTTCGCTGACTGCCTTTTCTTTCTTTTTGACTTTTCTTCTTCACCAATCATTTTCAGTTTTCAGACTGAGATATGGTTTCCTAGTTAATATTTAACTTTAAACTCTGAAATGGGGGACACGGCTCGTCTTGGACAGAGTTTTTGGCGATTCTTTTTCAATTATAGTTCAGTTGCTGTTTTAATTTATTCGCAATTAATTAATAATACAGATTTTTTATCAATACGATCAAAATAGGCAACTAACACTGACCACAACAGTTAAAACAAAAAAAAAGTTATTTCAATACTAAAAAGAAAAAAAGGAAATTTTCTTTTAATTTTTAATGGACTTTGTTTATTCTTTTTAGTATTTATGTCAGTTTGTTGTGTTGCTAAGAAGCTCTTTGCTTTAACGTTGAAAACCTTTTATTTAAGTAAACAAAAGAGTGCGGTTTTTAGCGATTTTTTTACCGATATTTCGACACAGTCTTCAATTGTTTTCTAGTCTATGTTTAGGTAATATATTCGCAACCTAGCGCTGGGCACGGCATAATCATAGCGGTAAATTCCTTCTTTGAGAACTGGCTGGAAATGTCTCACGGCGTCCTCACAGTCCATATAACGCAGGTCCTCACCGTTCGCAGTAAAGCCTCTAAATTACTATTAACTTGAATCCGATGCAGAAACCTCATAAAGTTCAGGATTCAGGTGGAAGTAACGCCCGGGTGTCACTTATGCGGACCGCCCGGAGAACACGGTTGAGTATTTGGTAGAACCCCACGCTCACATACGGTACCCCACCGTAGCATGGTTCGAAACGGATATCCTCGCCACCACGACGCTGACCCCGGCTACCAGCCACGGTACGCGTGGGCTTGCTGTCGACGAGCAATGGGTAGCTTCACCCACCCACGTCCAGTAACCGTCCGAACCGAGCCCAAGTCGAAGATAGAGCGTAGTGTTCCACATAGTCTTCAAAGAGACGTCAGCAAACCGTAGAGGCCCAGCAGAGCCGAAGCCCGTTAGGGCCTCGGGGTTATTCCGAAATGGGCACGCGTGGTTCTAGGACCATGTGTTGTTGTACAATTCTAAGGGCAACTGAAGGACACAGGTGTGATTTAGTCAGTAAAAGCCTCTCACTTTACCTAAAGCAAGAGCAGTCATTTGTACAATGCTAAGGGGCAGCTGAAGGACGCAGGTGTGATTTAGTCAGTAAAAGCCTCTCGCTTTACCTTAGGGCAAGAGAAGTAATTTGGACGATATCCCTTAAAAAAAAAACGACAGAAAAAAATCAAGGTGATACCTCGTACCTAAAGTTCCTCGGCCATTGACACCGGCCCAGCTAGCAGACTAATCTAGAACAATATTCATCTAGTGTTTAACTTTGTAGTCTAGACATCTTCAAGTGTTCCAATAGATTGCCGTTTTATCGTTTTCATTTCTTCAACAATCTGCGCGAAAAACTTTTTATTGGAATCCCTTACAACAATAGTTAATTTTGATACTAGTGCAGAAAGTTGGTCATTGCGACCGAGGTGGAATCCGCACGAGCCATACGTGAGTGTGTTATGGGTCCGAGGGCTGCAGTGACTTTGTACGTGTTCCAAACGACTTTCTTCAATACACTCACTGAAATGAATAAACGGGGGTTGACCGGTGACTCGTGGGGGACGACGCGCGCCCATCTTGATGCAATAACAGTGAATTGCACCATTTAACTTTAACGATAACCAAACCATAACCAGCCGTGAAACAGCCGCTTAATGGTTTTTTTTTTTCGATGGGAAAAGTCATCTTATGACAACCCCCGCTCTTTGGCGGAGCGGGAGATAGTGTCAGACTCTTACTGACTAAAAAACCCATCCCGTTCCTTCTAACCTTCATACCGGGGTTCGATCGCCCTTTCGGATAACCCTGGCCCCAGTAGGCTTCGACCCGGCTGGACCCCTGCTGTTGCTGACAACTCCTTGAGGCGCGCGGGAACAGCGTGCGCCGTCGACGACTTGGGCTTGGTCCGGACGGTTACCGGACGGCCGGACAGCGAGCTAATCATTGCTCACTGGCTCACTGTCCGCAACTGTGGCGCCTACAGAGCCGCCTATTGGTCAATTCGACGATTTGACAACTGTTAACGGCTTTGTTAGCGTTATAGTTTAAAATGGTGCAATTCACCCTAAATGTGATTAAATTACGGCGGGGGATAGACATCATTTTTGCACTTGTGCGGGAAATAGCCTATTGCATGCCTGTAAGCATGATATGGTGGGATAAGAGCGGGTTTTCGAGTGAGTGTATTTAAAAAGGGTTTTTTTGACGTTTTTTGCTACGAACGGTATGGAACACTCGTGCGTGAGTATGACTCGCACTTTGGCCGGTTTTTGCAATTGTAGAGAAAATTAGGCTGAAAGAGTTGTGCTTACTGACCACTTTTAGTCATCTACTTAATCCGATATATGATAGTATAGATACCCACACTCAAGAGGCGTAGCGTAGACAAATATAGACGTGGGCGAAGGCACTACAGCAAGGCCTTTTTCATAAATTCGAAAACGAAAGAGCGACTGTTGCAACCCAACGTTTAACCACAAAAATAAAAATTAGGTGAAAAAGTGGTCGAACGTGAACCTATCAATTACCAGCTTTTGCCCGCGATTTCACCCGCTTACATAAAATATAGACTATGTCACTCAGAAATAAATCATCTTTCTAAATGGTGAAAAAAATTTAGCAACTGGACCAGTACTTCCAGAAATTACCTCCCACTTACAAAAAAAAACAAACTTTACCTCTTTATTATATTTTTTTTTTTGTTATCCTATTCTGTCCCACTCCTGGGCAAAGGCCACCCTCCACACCTTCCATCATTCGCGCGCCCGGGCTTCTTCTTGCCAATTCTGGTGGAATCTATCTAGTTCGTCGCGCCATCTCATCTCTCATCTTTATTATATTAGTAGTTCTTAAAAAGCTCTCGCCCTACACAATAGGCGCGAGGCTGTGGGCCAGGGCCCATTTCGCCCACGCCAATCTACGCTATTGGATACACTTAACGCTCACGATAAACAAATTCAGGTTATCACAGAGATAAGGATAAAATAATCAATATACCTACTAATGCTGGCTTCTGCATTATAGCTACAAGTGCCAGAGATGTTGCCAATTACGATAAAGCTTTTTGGGGCTTAACATAATAGTTTTTGGATATGACAGATTGACTATTCAAAAAAAATTGTATCTTTATTTAATTATCTTTAATTCAATAGAATATCTTGTCAGCTGTTACGCTAAAAAATATTAATTAAGTAAATATATACTTATATTTTTTTTTTTATTTCTACTATCGTTGACTCCTTTCTTTCATATTACTCTTCACACAATCTATTCACTGTTTTGGCCGTTTTCTGTCCCCCCACACGTATAATTCATAATATGTGTTTCGTCCCTCCTCTTCATATGACCATACACATAAATTATTGCCTTTCAACTTTTCAATCACTAGAGAATATTTGAATAATTGATTTTTTAATGCAATCGATTCATTTCTTTTAATTTAATTTAATTTTACGCTGGCAAGAATACGTACACCGTGGCTAGTAAGTAGTAAGATGTTTGTTACGACACCCTCCTCTTTCGCTAACATTACTGCTTCGCAAAGGGAGGCGACCGCCTGCCATTCCTCCTCGCTCCGGACCATGGCCTGAACCAGGGCTCGGCAAGACCAATTGCTGCCGCCGATTGCCTCCACGAGGTGGTTCTAAAACGCAAAGGACATATGAAGGAACGTAGGTGGATTTTAGGTGAACAAACATAATAAAATTAAAAATATCAACTATAGTATTTACACTTATTAAATACTTTGTCACTACTATAAACTTTAAAATAAGTGTAAAGTTATTCATACATATAAGTAGTATAATTCGCTTTACTGACCGAACATTGATGATCGATTCTGATTCATCGTATCGGCTACGGCATATTAGTAGCTTCTCCTGGATAATCTATATATATAAAAGAAAGTCGTGTTAGTTACACCACTTATAACTCAAGAACGGCTGAACCGATTTGGCTGAAAATTGGTGGGGAGGTAGCTTAAAACCAGGAGACGGACATAGGATACTTTTTATTTTTATTTTTTTAGGGTAGAGTAGGGTAGGGTAGAGTAGGGTAGGGTAGAGTAGGGTAGAGTAGGGTAGGGTAGGGTAGAGTAGAGTAGAGTAGAGTAGGGTAGAGTAGGGTAGGGTAGAGTAGGGTAGAGTAGAGTAGGGTAGAGTAGGATAGAGTAGAGTAGGGTAGGGTAGAGTAGGGTATAGTAGGGTAGAGTAGGGTATAGTAGGCTGGAGTAGGGAAGAGCGGGAGCGAAGCCGCGGGCAAAAGCTAGTAAATTATAAAGTATAAATAACTTCAGTTATTTAAAAGCCTTAAGGCACAAACATAAGCTTTAATATTGTTTGCAATAGATTTCTATTCAAGACCTTCTTTCATCAGATAGTAGGTAAAATCAATAAATTAAAAAAAATGACATCCTAAGTTCAAAACTTTCGTCGTCGACCTAAGTCTTATCGAAAAGGTTTTATGTCAAATACAATTTCATAATGTCACAACAAACTGGCACAAATCCCGAAAATAATCTTGGAGCCTTTTAAAAATTAAAAAAATATTTATCTTTGTTCTTCTTTTTCGGAAATGGCGGCAACTTAATTTTTGAACTATGGTGGCCAGTATTCGTTGCCTATTTTTATCCTACTTGGAACAAATAATACCTATATTTCAAGATATTTATAAGTGATAATTAAAATTTTAGAATATTATAAATTCAGGTAAAACCTAATACAAATTACGTAATACTTATGTAAATGAATAATTTTAAACTAACGACGCTAAAGGGCGGTGTGGTAAAATGTTTGCCTAATTTAAACCAATATTACAAAAAAAACAATATTGTGTGTACAATAATGGCGGCCTTTTATCGAGAGTTTTTGACATGGTGTTTTTATTTATTTATTTAAACGTTTACCTATGCGGTGACATAAAACGGTGACCATGGTAAGTTTTTTTTTTAATATTTCTTTATTTCTATCAATCACTGTCAGTAGATTTTTAACGAAAATATTAGAAAACTTATAACTTCAAAAGCTAAATTAGCCATATATCATTAATCAAATTAAAATAGAAAGAAACAGGAGCGGACGTCCGCTTGTCACGGGCAGACCCGAAATAGATACGAAATATGTATTAATGAAAACATAATGTTTAATATTAAACATTAATTTGACAAGACAGCATCCTGCTGGAAATGAAAACAACGTTTAAATTTTGATCACAATTTATTTTACTAAGTATCTAGTAGGTATATAATATAAGCTAGGTCAAGGTTTTTCAGTGTGATCCCAAATCTGCGTATTTTCGGATTCATACTATTGGATGGCGATGGTCCTCAAAGCGGAGCGGGTGCGCACGAACACGGCACACACATGCCAACAAATTCGTTGCGGATGCGCAACGTAAATCGACAACGAGGTGTGGTTCTCCGGCGCCTTCGAAGTAACAAAGCCAAAAGGGATTCCGACGAGGGCTCGTCGGAATCCATTTTGTTACTGAGTGTATTGTACGTCGTTAACTTGCTACGAACATGCGTTGAAAACGTTGCGAATTTGCTTCGCGTCAGCGACGTCTTCGGTATGCAACCGCAGCGTGTTCGCGACGCATTCGCTGCGCGCCCGCCCCGCCCTGCTGTGGCTCGCAAACCGCTAGTGTGTTAAAGCCCTTAGCCTTCCACGGAATATAGGGCAACATTAATGACCTCCTGAAATCATCAGCATATTGTAAATTAACGGATATATAATAGTAGACGTATAATAGGAGACGTATTTCTTTGGTCAACTTTTACTGAAACCAGATACATATCTTATGCTGATTAGCGAATTCTATTTCCCACATACTATTCACTTACTCGTGACAAGAGTTCGTCAAATGATGTCGTTTACTTAAATGCCGTAAGAACCGAGAAATATTTCATCATTTTCATATCAGCCGAAAAACGTCCACCGTTGGAAATGAATAATGTTTAGAAAATAGGTACCAAAAACAAAAATTACCTTTTTTGCTACTATTTGGTATTTGGTACTTCAAATATTTGGTACCTCTATTGACAGCGAGAAAATGCGTGAAGAAAGTGGCCAGACATTCTGACATCAGAATTTTGGGCCACTTTTTTTGTTTTCATATTTCCAGACAATACAGCTAATTTATCTTTTGTTCTGACGCTTTCTACGTGCCGTGGCCTTCGGCTGTATGTCATACTATTATGATCGAGGCTGTTGACAACTTCGCCATGGTGGCAGCGTTGAAGAGAACAACAGGGAGCACCTGTGAAAACTTAAATATGTACTAGTAATTTTGCTTATGCCGAAACCTCCCATACAGATGGAAAGAGTATTTGAACCCAAGCTCGGTCGTTCACAACGACATTTAAAGTTGATGTAAGCTTGTGCCGAATAATTGGATCCATTTTTTCCCCAAAAGATGGAGTCGTTTCCACAAATGGAAAGCACGAAGAAAATATGTTAATTTAAGGCTGAAACAGCAGAAGCGCATTAAGGTGATGGCTTGGAATGCATGTTAATTTAAACCAACTTTTCTTGAAATGAGATCATTAAAATGTTTTTTCCTCAATAAAATCGGGAAAAGGAGGCTTTTTTAAAATAATAAGGGGACAGGGCAGTGCATACGCCAAGGCGAGCATAAAAGCGGTGCGGCCGTACCATCCTTTTCACGAAACAGTTCAGGTTATTTTCGACCCCCTATAATTTCGTTGCACATAAAACTAGAACGTTGAACTTTTAGTACCTAGGCAGGCATTGTAGGTATTATCACGAAATATTTCAAATTTCATTCAATTTGAACCAATACTTTAAGAATAACTGGTCAAAGTTTCTTAACCGGTCAACTGTCAACCACTGTGTATATTTATTTATTCTGATTGCCAAGTCAATCTATTTATTTAAAACATAAAAGACTTGTAATATTGATAAGGTCCATATAAGATGTTGCAAAACATCCTTTAATTCATTAAACCCCAAGGCCCTAAGCGTTTGCTCTCGCATTGTCTTATATTGTGTCTCTATTATTATGATATTGGAAAGGTTAAGCACGGACTGAATAAATTAACCGACTTGGTATTACAAGGATCTCACAACTTTTTATGGTAGAAGAACTGAACTTTTTTTACAAGTTATGTTTTTGATAGCATTTCCATTTCCGAGGCTATTGCGTTGAGCATCGCCGTGCCCTCGTGGGGGCGATCGGCGGCGGAGACCTCTCGCGCCGTGCCTTGGTCGAGGCCATGGTCCGGAGCGAGGAGGCGTGGCAGGCGGTCGCCGACTTTTGCGAAGCAGTAATGCTCCCAAATAAGGAGGCAGACCGCACCAGGCAACGGCTTTCTCGCCGCTGCCGGGATTCCGATCCCGATTTCCAGCCACCGTAGGCGCGGCCGGAAAGTGAGCAATGTGTAGCTCGCTGTCCGACCATCCGGTAACTGTCCAGACCAAGCCCGACGGCCCAAGGCGTCGATGGCTTGTGCGGCAGTCTATACTTGTACTACAAGACCTTGCTTCATGCCTTTCAGGATTCTAGGTTAACAGGAAATATCCTATGAATTTAGATTCCCTTGTGAGTTTTGAAATACACGACTTGCGACATAAACAGCCGTATCTTTTATTTTCGTTTACTCAGGATTTTTTCACTTCGCTGCAAGGGACTGCATATTTGAGTATGTGGTTTTAATTTCGACTCAACGCGTCCATGCGTTCCCGAGATAAAGGGTCTTGACAGACAGACGGACAACAAAGTCATCCTATAAAGGTTCCGTTTTTTTTCTTTTGAGGTACTGAACTCTAAAATAAATGAAGATTGGTTAACATTGCATAAAAAACTATTGCTTTGAAGTACTTCTTTGAGTGGAGTTAGGCCTTTGCCCAGCAGTGGGACAGTATGGGCTAGCTATAATAATAACATGATAAACTTCTTTTTTAGATTCTGCCGACAAGATATTAGATTACATCTTAATGTATACCTACTTTAACAGCAAAAAATAAACTTCAAACTGAAAAAAAAAACAGCTTTTTAGAACTTTTACACCTCATTAAAATACTCGAATATTATCTGAAAAGTTGAGCGAAATCTCGGAAATCCAAACTTTGAATTAATTGAAAAGTGAAATCGAATACTTCCTGAAACAAGGGTTGTCTACTCCACTTGGAAACTTGTGCGAACCTGGAGGGTCCAACCCTGAATCAGAACAGAAATTGATTTAATATGTCATTGAACATTAATTTAGATTTATTACCTCTACCATGATACATCATCGAGTAAAATGGTGGTCAAACAGGAGCCTAAAAATCATCATTATCATCATCGTTTCAGCCAAAACCCGAGAACTCGATGGGTGCGCGCGAGTTTTACCAGGTCATAGATCCATCTGGTGGAAGTCCTTCCAACGCTGCGTCTTCCGGTACGTGTCGCTACTCCATAACCATTCGACCATCTCTTCAGCGAGTGACTTTACCTATTCTTTGTTCAGGATACCTCCAAATATATAATATATAATTTTATTATGGCAAGTCAGGTGGTACCGACCGATCCTTTGCGTCTTGCATTCCCGCGACTCTCACCAGGTCGTCGGTCCACCTTGTGCGAGTCCTTCCAACGCTGCGTCTGCCGGTACGTGGTCACCTCTCCAGAACCATTCGTCCCCATCAACCATCTGTTTTGCAAGCGACTTTACTCTCTGTTCCGGATACCTCCAAAAAAATTAGAAGATTACGTGACATATGTTTGGTTTGAATTAGTACTGAACAGAAGTACTTATCAATAAAAAGTACTAATGACTTAAGCCAGGTATACCTGGCTTGCCCGTGGTACGTTTGAGCCGAACTAAATGTGTCCCATTTGTTAGAATTAGAAGGCTCTCTGCCACCTGTGACCAGTTAATACTGGCGAATTATTTATTCATATTGGCTATGTAATCATATATCAAAGTATTAGAGCTTTAATTCGCGTATGTGTTAGTAGACATACCTTGTACCGTAAATAGCATCACACTGGATATCTTTCTTTTTACAAGCTTTTATTTAGTTTTACCTGTCCCGATGTTTGTCTGTTATCAAATCTTGCAAATTAAATTTGATCCACTTCCCGGTTGAGCTGAACCGATTGAGCTGAAATTTTGCACGCCTGTGTAAATCAGATGATAATACAAAATTCTTATGACATGGAGATGATTTGATGATGGCAATGGAAGGTGTCCATAGGAAATCGGTAGTTAAACAACACAACCCCATCGAGTTCGGGCTCGTATGATTCATCTTGACGAGTATTCATTATACACCACTAATTTTTAATTAGTACAAATACTTAAAGGGCTTATTAGAAAAGCCCTTGTTATTATTTGAGTAAAGTCCCAATAAATAATATTCATAAACAGCAAAGTTATTAGCTTTTGTGTTTAACAATTTATGGAAATATTGTGCAGGCTATTTATTATTAGGGTGTTTATTTTTTTTTTCGTGCATATTATGCGTCCAGTAAAATAACATCAACTTATTCCATAAATATCTATGTTCTTTCCAACGGATACCAAATGTAATACAGTTATGCGTGCATGCATGTGATATTTACAGTAGTAATTAGCATAAATAATTAATTATAAATAAAAAACCCTACCTTATTCTCATTTCCTTCGGTGTCCATTTACTACTATCCTTAATAAATGTATTTTTTAATCAAATAAATCGGAGTAAATAGAAACAAAATAATTATATTAATTAAGTATATTAAAAAACACAACGTTTACACCTAAATTAAATAATGCTATCTTCTCAATATATTAAATTATGATTTGATGAATATTTATTTTTTATTTTGTCTGATTACCCTCGATATGAAAAGAAATCCACACTATAGTTTGCGCTTGACCATAAATGCTACTCTACTGCGATGTCAAGCCCCGCGCGCATCTCAATATGCCATTGAACATCGTAACAGGAGCATTCTTGCTTGTGAAAAAAAGATATTTTCGTGTTAACCCCTGAGACCCCAAGCATTTAAATGGGTATAAATACGGGAAAAATGGAATGGTTGCTTATTTTCGAAATTTACAGACTACATCATGAAGAATTTCTTATTTACATTCTTAGATACATAACCAATAAATAAAACGCTCAAAATTTATTAATCTACTCGGACTTTTATAATCTTAATGTTTAACCGAATGGCGCGAAATTACGCGCGAGCTTGGGGTTTGAGGAGTTAAGTGTCGCGGGAGGTGATTATTCTGGAATCGTTCTCTTTCCTATCGTCCGTATTATAACGTGAGTATATATGATTTTGTTAATTACTTAGCTTATTATCAATTTCAATGATTCCCTTCGAAGTTTGGAATAGGTATAAGGTTTGTAATTTTGATATTTTTGAATAAAAACTGAATAAAGGATTTAAACCTCATTACCTTCTTCCTCATTCCGTTCGTTTACCGTCGTTTCTTTAATTTAACAGCATTGCCTTCTATTTTTTTTTCATTACCTTCCGCACACCTCTTCTGTTAAGTCTTATAGTCCCTTGAACCATCTGGCCGAAATTAAATGGATGCAACTCTCGCACCCGCCTAGGCGGCAGTACGCATATCTGTGCATTTATTTGCGGCCAGCAGGGCCCGGAAAGCGCGCGGCTGACTTTTAAATCCAATTTTCTTTGCTAAATATTGGTTGATTTACATATGCTATGTTCACTTTGAAGAATATTTAACCACCAATTTTTATGTGTAAAAATGTTTCTAAAAATCCAAGCCGTTTCGAAGGAGTAGGTAAAAGATGCGAAAAGTTGCGAAATTGCTAAATATTTTTTTTAGACAAAAGTATTACCGCACGAAAAAATCAAACGTTGATAATGTTGTTCATGAATCTATTATAAACATATATTTTTTTCAAACCTATTAACCTGGCCGTTACCGAGGAGTAGGCTTCAGAAAGTCACTGTTTTATGGCACTTCGGGTGCTTGGGCCTTAAAGGCTTCAATATCATTTCCTTCCCTATCGTTCTCATTACCGTCTCAGTTCGATTTTAGAAATGTTATCAAATTCAAAGTTACTAATAAAAAGCAAGTAGAAACGACGAAATGTTCAAAGATTACACAGAAAAACAAAATCGAACTTTTTTTTTGTTGCATGCAATTTTTCTACTGTTGTTTACTAATTTGGGTGCGCTGATTTTAAATCTACCCTCAGATTTTTTGTAGCAGCTCTAGTTAGTGAGATACAGGTACCGTCTTGAATTTACTTAAGCAGTCGATAATTTCTATCAATAGCAGTGTAACTAAACTAGTTTCTGTATAAATTTTATTATGTGTTCCTCAAGAAGGACGTGTTTAAACAGCCCTGACTGTTTTTGTGTTATTTGTGGAGAATATATGTTCAAAAAATTCCGTTTGAACGTGTCGGACTTCGTGAAAAATACATACTTTGACTACTTTGGGTTTCCTTTGCCGACTAACGCTAAGCCCTGGATTCCTAGTTTGGTTTGTAAAACTTGTGTTGAGTCTTTGAGATTATGGGCAAACAAAAAAAGACCCTCTTTTAAGTACAAAGCTCCTATGATCTGGCGTGAACCATCCAATCATCACGATGACTGTTATTTCTGTGTTACGAAAATCATAGGAATAAACCATAAAAATTGTTCGAAGTGGATGTCTCCCAACTTAAAATCTGCTATAAGACCAGTCTTGCATACTAGTGACACACCAGTACCACAGCAGCCAACAAACCAATAATGACCACTGTAGTAGCGACAGTGATTTTGAAAAGTTTCATCAACCATATAACATCTTCAGAACATCCAGATGAGTGCAGCCAACAAACCAATAATGACGACTGTAGTAGCGACAGTGATTTTGAAAAATTTCATCAACCATATGACAGATATAGAGAAATGTGCATGGGAAGAATTTGTTTGGGTAGTGAGAAATTTTTTGGGGAATAGAAAGTCTGATGGCTACATTCAGCACGTTGAACAGTTACTAATACACTTTCAACGGCTATGATGCAACATGAGTGTTAAGCTTTATTACCTTCACAGCCATCTAGAATATTTTCCTGAAAATCTTGGTGACCTAAGCGAGGAGCAAGGGGAGCGTTTTCACCAGGATATTCGTACCATGGAGGAGAGATATCAGGGTTACTGGAACGAAAATATGATGGCTGATTATTGTTGGAGCATTCAAAATAGTAATCCTAACACACCTCACGCGAGAAAGTCATATAAAAAAAAATTTCATTCAGAATAAACATATTTAATAAATTTTTATACCTTAAACTGTGTGCATTATTAGTGAAAACCCCCGTCGCTTCATAGCCACTAAACTAGAGCTGCTACGTAAAAACGGCATATGTATATGAAATCAGCGTGTAAAAACTATTCAGAGTCATGAAAAAAATTTCATGCAACAGACATGCTGTTTTCCTGTGTTATCCATATATTAACGATATTAGTAAGAAAAAACAAAATAATTCGACAATAAATATAAAATGTAGGATTGCTTCGAATTTGAACGAAATACGCGAAACACCCATTAATGAATAAATGACGATTAAAATGGAAAAACACTGCCCGCAGTATTTTCTACTAGCAATTGTTATGTATGATTGAATCTATGATGAATTTACCTTTTCGTGGTCAATTTTAGGATTTCGGTTTTTTTCAACTTTTGAATACAAAAATATGATCAGTAACGGGTAAACAGATACAGCCCCATTTTTTTGTGTACTAATTAAAAGTAGGGGTGTAATATATAGTTACAAACAGCGCTTTTAAAAGCTTGCTGTGAAAAAATGATTTTCATTGAAAACTGGTTTCGTACTAAGCCTGTAAGCTCAAACGCCTTTTCTGAAATGCCTTCTTATTCTCCTTGCTTTATAATGCACTCTTTAATCTTTCTACTTACTCTTTTATTTTAAGTAACGCTTTAAGTATCTCTGTGACACACATTCTCAGTCCTTGAGATCATCGGAAAATATAAAACTAAGTATTCGCATTTCATTTCTTTCCTTGATGAATCTTTATCAAATCAAGCTATACGTTGGCATTCCACATGAATGCATTACCTATAGAAGTGAGGTATGCTCAAACATTTATAAAAATGCCTTTCACTCTGATTTTCTACCCATTTCTCAATAATATTTATATAATAGTTTCTTTACTATATGGGAAAGATAGGAGCGAAGCCAACGAAAAAGTTAGTAGCGTTACTAGCTGTTCCCCGCGCTTTCATGGTATCTAATTACTGCTCTACATTGTAGTGTGATGATATATAGCTTTTCTTTTGCGGTGGGAAAATCACCCACCCACACCATCCCCACATCATCCCACATCATCTAATCCATGCCTGACTCCCACATCATCTAATTACATCCCCAGCTCTTGGGCGGAGCGGGAGATAGTGTCAGACTTGTACCGGCTAAAAACCCACTCCTGTTCCTTCGTTGCCTTTCGTACCGAGGCTTGAGCTATCTTTCGAATTAACCCTGGCCCCAGTAGGCTTCGACCCAGCTGGACCCCTGCTGTTGCTGACAGCTCCTTGAGGCGCGCGGGAACAGTGCGCGCCGCCGACGACCTTGGGCTCGATCCGTCCGGATCGAGCCCAAGGTCGTCGTGTTCAAGTTACCGGACGGTCGCACAGCGAGCTATCTATTGCTCGCCGTCCGCAAGCCCGCGCCTACGGTGGCCGGAAATCGTGATCGGAATCCCGGTGGCAGCTGGGGCGCTGTGAGCGCATGATAATATATAGCATAAAGTTATCCCTGATAAATGGGCTATGCACTAAAAAAAAATATTCAATTCGAACCAGATTAAGATTAACGCGTCCAAACAAACTCTTCAGCTTTGTAATATTATTTATAAAAATTATTCATTTATTAGAGGAGAAACTGAGTGACTGACATATCAACGCACAGTCGCTTACCATCAGGTGAGATAGTGGTCAAACGCAAGCCTATCATTAATAAAAAAAAAAAAAAAACAAAACAGTCGAAACTACTTTTTTGTATGTGGGAAATCAGCCAATGACCTCTCCCACCCTTGCGGGGCGGGAGGTCAGTCAGACTGATATTGATTATAACCCACTCCCAGTACCTTCGTTGCCTTTCATTCTAGGGTCGGGTTTTCCTTTCAGAACCCATAATTCCAGTAGGCTTTGACCCTGCTGGGGCCCCTAAAATCTAAAACTACTGGGATTAGTTAGGAATCTGAAATTTTTCACAATGTTTCCTTTTATGACGTTGGCATGGGACTAAACTCTAAGGGGATGAAACCAGTCCTGAGTTTGTATGAAAACTCTTACATGAGCTAGCAAAGCGTACAACGCAATGTGTGAATATATTGATGATCTAGACCTGTTCTCTACCAGCATCACCAGACTTAAGAAAATTATGTGTGCTGGATTTTTCGATGACCGCTGACAGTTTCAGCGATCTTCGAGAAATCTAGTGCACATACGTTTAATTTTTCTTACTATAATTAATTATGTACTTGCTCCGAACGTCTTTACTTTTTTCTTTTTATCTGTCTACTGTCTCTTGTTCTGCTCTAATATTATCTGTGAAAACTTGTAATTGGCCTTCTTTCAAATATTTTTCAACTATCTGTAACTTAGCTGTAAGTTTTCCGAAAATAATAAAATAAAATAGACACCTAATTTCAGGCGGGCGAAGCCGCTGGCAGAAGCTAGTAGGTAGATATATAAATGCAACAGCCGTGTGCGTGCGGTTTAATTTTGCACAAGTACGTATTGCTCTCCGGTTGCGGCAGGCGTTATTGATGGTATTGCTATATCGCCATGATGCCGCATACCGCTTCGGATTGTGGCTTATTGAGCATTAAGAGCATCCGTGTTTAATATTTTATTCAGGTCCATGATAATTAGCAATGTTTTGTTGATATTTCAGATGAGAATACGAGTAACTGAGCATCCCTTAGAAGTATTCTATGCCAGCTTCAGGCAAGTGCTACGTAGTTGTTGCTGAACGCAGAACTAAAGCTATTTGACGTAGCCGGGAGACACACTGTTGTTGTTGTTTTTATTTAATTGTTTACTTTTAAGTTTTCAAAGCTTGTTTGTTAATTGTGTGCCAAATAAATTTCATTTCTATATTTAATTTCTCTAGAGTTATTTATCAGCCTTTTTAATATTCCCACGGCTGAGACTCAGGCCTCCTTCCTTGGAGAGGGAATGGAGCGTAATCCACCACGCGGGCTCAGTGCGGGTTGATGAATGTCACAAGTCTTCGAATTTTTGGTTCTAGGACATACCGGTTACCTCACGATGTTTTCCATCACCGTTTTGAGTGCAGTGGTGATGAAATAAATTACACAAAGTATGCGTAATGCGCTTGGCTAGGTTTAAACCTGCCTACAATTAGTAAGTCGGGGCCGTTACCACTCGGCCACCACTGGTCTCTTAAAGTTATTAGAGTGTATATTTTAAATATTATTTTCTATTTAAGTATAGACACTGTGTCTACTGTGTCGCAAGTCTTCTGGAAGAAATTACTTTTGAAAAAAGAAGCATCTTTGTTCTCGTCTATCTGTCTCCTATGATCCATTCGCTTTTAATTGTTTGTGTACTTACTATAAATAAAAATATGTTTTATATCTACGTAAAAATGACTAGCTATTAAATAATCTAGTGAACAGCAAAATCAATTGACTATTAGTGTAATCAGTCAATCATCGAAAATATTAAAATAATAAAATAGTCAATCATCATTAACAGCTATATGATGAACCGGATGAAAACCCCAAGTCTATGAGGATAAAGACAGGAGGATAATGGTGATGAAACCATGGATATTAAGTAAAGATACAAATAAGATATGGCTTCATCTGTATGATGAGACTTTACAGACACCCTGTCTATCTATCAAAATTATAAGTAACATTTTTCTGACGTACATTAGTCATTACCTAGTATACACAACATTTTATTCATCTACGTATACTTAGCACGCCCACAAAATGACATATGACACGTCTAATCATTCGTTTACTCTACGCAGATGCTCATGCGCAAACACCGTAACGCTCAACTCCAGTCTGCTGCCACCCGTCAGTGACTGCGGACGTCATGGCTCGCTCAGTCATTTGTTTATTTGCGGTTCTCGCGGCATGCATCGTGCAATCTTCGCAGTACAAAGTGCCTGATGCTAAATTGGAAGCCATCTGGCCAAAGGGTCTGAGAGTGACTGTACCAGGTATGTCTATGTAATTTTAAGTCTTGTTATGTATTTTTTACTGTTTTTGTAAGGTAGAGGTTTTATTTTGGCACAAGTGAATGGCTTAACAATGTATTTTACTCAAAAATAATTGGTTTACCAAGTATTTTTACCTTGTTTCTGCTCAAAAATAAGGTAGGAACAGGTCTGAATTGTACTGTCAATTTCTTCAGTAGTTTTTTTTATTATAGCTTTGTGGCTATTTAGCATTTGAGGTTTTCAATAGGTAAAGAATAAACAAACTGTTTATTATTCTCTTTTATCATTGACTGTAACAGGAAAACCAGATGTAAAATTATAAAGCCTTGCAGGACATCATGTTGTTATAGCTCTCGTAGGAATGCCTATAAACCCTAGTTTTACATCTTATTTACGGAGCTAACTTCATAGGTCTTGAATAATTCAGGAGTCTGGTCAAGTAAGAACGTAGCATGCTAGTTATATTAGTCTTAGGGATAAAAGAACATAAATATCAAATCTTTTTTTAAATACTTATGAAACTAAACCCCCCACCGCGTTTGTTTGTCTATTTGTTCACAATATTACTCCCAAAAAAACTACTAAACAGTTTTTTATGCAGCTATATAAACAGAGTGATTCATGAGGAAGGTTTAAGTGCATTCATATCTATTACAGTAGAAAAAACAGCGAGAATTTCTAAGATTTCTAATACCTATCTAAAAATGTGATGTGACGCTAGTTAATATCTATTGTTTGTGTATTATTCTGTTTAAATATAAAAGGAAAAACTGATTGACATATAAACGTACAGCTGAAATTACTGAGATTAGATTTTACAAAAAATCGGCCATTAAGCCGTTAGTAGTAGTTTTATTTTTTTATTGTGACCTTATAATATTACTACTTAAACATCTAAATAACTATAATTAAAGTAAAGTAAAAATAAAACCCTCCCTCATAAACCTCTACGGTCTGGACTAAGCGTTTCGCCTCGTCGTTTATACCGCGTACGTCGAAGGACTGGAACAGTTCGCCTGCTGCGGTCTTCTCGTTCGATTATAATTAATAGAATAGGCTCTTAATAAACTAGTGCGCCTCACCATCAAAGATTGCATCGTTACTTACCATCAGGTGGGATCGCAGTCAAGCATTAGTTTATAAAAAAAAAAACCTACGCTAATTACAACTAAAATCAAACTCACTTGTACCGGAAGACGTAGCGTTTGAAGGCCTCCTACAAAGTGGACCGATGACCTGGTAAGGGTTGCGGGAATCCGATGGATTTGAGACGCACGGGAGCGTTCATTGTGGCGACACTTGGGGGAGGCCTATGTCCAACAATGGACGTCTTTCGGCTGCAAACATGATGATAAAATATAGCGTCAAAAAACTCTTCGACACTGCTGTTTACTGGTAATGTGCTTAAAGACTGGCGGAAATTAGCAACCAGCGGCTTCACTTGTGTGAGAAAAGGTTTCCCCATACAAACTATGGACCCCTTTTTCTTCCCCTCAGTTCACGCACCTCGTCGCTGATATGTCAATCAGTCAGACATTTATGTTTGGCTAATGTACTGAACAGCTGATATTTTTTTCACGATTTCGCCATGCTCCCATAATAAAAATTGTTTGTTATCATGAGCACAATCACGTGTTTAAGTATCGTACACTAATTGCCAGTCACCCTATATAGATGTTTTTGTCGTTTTTTTTTTTGTTAGTTTGACTAACAATACACAGAAATCAATGACAAGATGCAGATGCAAGAATAATAATAGAATAAGCAATAAATATAAAAATAGCATACAAGTTTATTATGCACTAATTAGCAGCATACTTTACCGCGAAAAATTAACAACTTATGACGAATTTCATTGAAAATACACGTTAATGAGTCATAGACACATGGTCATTTCAATGTTTTTCATAACTGGTTATTTTTTCCTCTTATTCATTATTTAAGCATGTTTAATTCTAAAAAAAACATTTGCTGACTTGATAACGTAGGTACTTTACCATAGTGATAAATAGCGAGATGATAATTATGAATAGGACTTCCCTAAATACAAAAACACGCAGATTTTTTTTTATTTCAACGTCATCTGTTGAACGGCCAGTTGATCTATTAGTCGCCCTGACTGCTAGACTGCTATGCCGGTGGTTGTGGGTTCGATTCCCATCCAAGACAAATGATTTTGTGGTTCTGTGTCTAGGTGTAAATATTTATCTATAAGTAATAATAGTATGTTTGTCAGTTGTCTAATACTCAAGTTGCCTAAGCTTTGCTTAGTTTGGAAGTAGATGACGTAGTGTGATAGTTTTGGAATATTACTATAAAAGTTCCATTCATAGATAAATACCCTATTTTTGAGGTGGAAAATAAACAAATAACTTTCTCCCGCTCTGGGAGGTACGGGAGGGATCGCGAGAGTTTTACTAAATAAAACCCACTTTGTCCTTCAGTTGCCCTTTGCGTTTCAGTGCCACGGTAATTCTTTCGGAGATTCCCTGACTCATTGTCCTTAATTATTTTACTATTTATCTCTACTAACGTGTTATTATCTGAATGTTTGTATAAACAAGTAAAACACATCGTTAGCATGACTTAATCCACTCGACTTCTCTTTTTTTGAGCCGATTTCCGGCTACCATAGGCGCGGACGGCGAGCAATGGGCAGCTCGCCGTCCGACCGTCCGGTAACCTTCCGGACCGAGCTCAAGTTGTCGACGGCACGTAGTGTTCCACGCGCGCCTCAAGCAAATGTCAGAAAACCGTAGCGGCCCAGCGGGGTCGAAGCCTACTGGGGCCATGGGTTCGCTTCTGAAAGGACGCAACGGAGGAACATAGGAGTAGGTTTAGAAATCGTCTAATGACATCACCCCCCTTGGACGGGGCGGGAGGGCGTGTCAGACTTTTACTGACTAAAACCAATTTCTACTACTTCTTTCCAGGGCCCCAGGGTTCTCTTGCGCATCGCCCATGGCCCCAGTAGGCTTCGACCCTGCTGGGGCTCTGTGGGTTGTCCTTTGGTGTACTTGCATACCGCATATAGAGAGATCTTCGGTTGGTATTACGTTCCAGGAAAAGTGTCAAAGGGGATCTGCAAGTTGGCTTCAGACCCTCGGAGACGTTCCAAAGATCCAGGGTCTTTAAATAAATAAATGCCAACATTTTTTTTTTTAATTGATATAAGCTAGTGCTTGACTGAGATCCCATCTGATGGTAAGTAGCGATGCAATCTTTGATGGTGAGTCGCACTAGTTTATTAAGAGCCTATTCACTCTAGCCTTGAAGACACCCAAATTATAATCGGACAGGAAGACCGCAGCAGGCAAACTGTTCCAGTCCTTCGACGTACGCGGTATAAACGACGAGGCGAAACGCTTAGTCCGGACATAAAAACTTTATTTATTTATTTATGTACACACAAACACTTGAAACTTTCGTATAAAAACAAAAGCAATGAACGTAAACAACACACGTTATTGATAAACCGTTATCTCTCCATTATAAATACATAAAAGTTAATAAACTGATCAAGGGTAAAACCAACAATTAAGAAAACTATAATAGTTTTGTTGATAACAGAACTAATTGATATGACCCTTATGGTCGAAATAATTGACAGGTGTCATGATGACTCTAATATAATATTATTTGACCTTAGATGAGGTATAAAAATAAAAGCCGTAGTCACACGTTATTAAAGTGTTTCGGTTGGAATCTATACCGTGTGACTGCGGCTATTCTTTTTGTGCTGTTCTTGCTTTTCACCATCCTGAAAATCTTGTTTCATTCTTTTTCAGCGTTTTTTCTTTTTCGTTCGTCGGGTTTTAGTTTTTCACTTTATTTTTATTTAAACAATTTTGGTGTTAAATCACTGTGTTCCTATACTATTTACGTGAAGCCCTTTCTAATGATACCAAACACGACGTATGTATCTATTTTTTTAACACAAAACTTTTTGTCCACTAGCGGACGCCACATTGAACTTTGATGATATTTTTTGTTAAGTATGAAGCCCTTTCAAATGATATTTACACACGGTGTATTTATCTTAACCTTTTTTTAACACATTACATTTTGTCCGCTAGAGGGCGTTACTTTAATTTTAAACAATATTTTCGAAATGTACAAGTTAAACTCTTTCAAATGATACCAAACACGACGTATTTATCTCCATTTTTATTTTTAACTCATTTCTTTTGCCCGCGAGAGGGCGCCATATCGCGTTTTGTGACGCGTCACGTAGCCTATGTTCAGCGGACGATTAAGACAGTTCTAACGATACCTCATGTGTCGAGTTCCGATAAGTAAATTAGGAGCTATGAGGGAACACATGAACATACTCACATACAAACATACATAGCCTGTCAAAATCATAATCCTCTTTTAGCTTTGCCATAGTCGGGTAAAAATAAATAAGCCCCGATGGCCATCTGTTCTGTGAATTCCATTTTACCTCACATTTTTTTAGCCTATACTTTCTTACAGCTGGGCAAAGGCATCCCCAATTTTTTCCACGTATTCTTTTCTCGAGCCACCTCGAACCAGCCCTTGCGGTAGGTGTCTAAGTCATCTCGATACCTCTTTCCAAGTCGGCCTCGGCGGCGTCATCCATATTCAGGCAACCACTCTGTGGAGACTATTACCCAGAGATCATTTCACATGATTTAAAACAAAAAATTAAATCGTAATAGACATTATTTTCAGTACAATTACTCGAAAACCCGCTCATATCCCTACCGCTTTTAGCACGCAATTTACTGTTTTTCACACTAGTGTGGAAATGTTGGCGAGCTTACTACGCCACAATTGATTGTATTTATTATATCAGGCTTGGTGCTCTAAGCGACCCCCGTTTATTTATATCTTCGTAAATGTATTGAAAACCGTCGATGATGCACTTGGAAAGTCACTGTAGCACTCGGCTCCTTAACAGAATTCCGCCACAGTCGTAATAATAAACTTTCTCCACTTGTATCAAAATGTATAAGACTTATTCTTCAATTTCGTTGAACACTAAACAGAATTTTGTTATCAGTAAAATCTCGCATGTTTTACACGGTAAATAATTATGAGTTTAAGGAAAATCTTCGCAAATATTATGTTTGACCCGTAGCATAATGATAAGTTTGTTGATGCTATATTTATTTTATAAGTAGTCATCTGTTACACTATTTTATTGATAAGACTTACCTTATTGTGAGATGACGACTAAATAGTAGTTTATGTTACTAGGGGATAAAGCAGTGTCTTTAAGTTGCGGGCGGCATGTTAAATTCCGAACGAAACGTAGGTTGCTGATTTTAATCCCGAACGATAGTGAGGGATTTATAAAATTAACTCCCGAGCATTGCGAGGGTTAGTGGCCAGTTTGAATCATAGTGATTACATACTCTTTGGTTTGAATTTCGAGTCAACTTGTTCGATGCGCCTACATTTTAATTCACAATGTTGACGATTCTTGAAATGCTCCCAATTCAAATCTCATTATTCCCTAGGGATCGGCCATACTGCATGATCTCCCTAGGCATATAATGAGTTGCTTTAAGTGAGGTTTGTATGACGTGTAAAACGACATTATCGAGCAGGTGGTGTAAAAAATGTATTTTAATTACTCATACTCTGAAAGTAGGTCTGAAGTTGCCTGAGGAGCGAGCTGAAAGTAATACTTTTAATTCCTAGGGAGTTTTACTCTTTTGTTGTTTCTAATTAAAAAAAAAACTAGTTCTATCTTCACATTTCTATTGAACCATGTTCTAATTTTCCATACAGACAGTCAATCACAGCGCGATATAAACTTGAAATAACTTAAAGACAGGTATTAATTAAATAATGTTATTTTGTAAGTGATTTATTTGTTCAACTATTTCTTTAAAATACTTTATTTTTAAAAGATTACAACAGAGATTTGTGTTAACACGTTATGTTTATCAGATTAAAATAGTGATTTAACGCCTGATTTCATAAGAGAAGAGGCTAAAGCAGAAGCGGAATACCTTTTACCGCCTAAATCAGAAGAAAGATACCTACTTAAAATCATAAGTACGACGACTAAGGTTTTACAAACTTTTTATTTTATTTTAAGTTTCCTCGTATTCGTAATGAAAAGCACAGTGTTTACCTCAGGGTGAAAGTAACCCATTTAACCCCTCGAATTAGTAACTCCTTCTCGGTACGAAATGAGTTACTTTCAGCCTTAGTGTAACAACGTACTATTTTATTTTTCTCTGCGTCAACAAAAAGGTTGACTGACAGGGTAAAAGAAAAAACAAAATTGTCCAGTTATTTTAACTTTAGGTCATAGATCCACTGAAAACGATTGCTTACCTTCCTATTATGTACCTTTTTGTCTAGGGACGGACGGCCCATTGAGGTTCGAGGTATTTTTTTCAGAACAGCTACACATATAGCTTACCATCAGGCGGGATCGCAGTCAAGTACTAGTTTATAATAGATAAAAAAAAAAAAAAAAAAAAACATATTTTTCCTTCACCAAATAATTTCCAACCAGGGAATCGAACCGTCCTCGTCTTTACGATCGTTTAATGTAATGAAAAGCTTAAAGCAATCCCACAGGAATTACATTTAAGTAAGTAATTCGTAAATGCGGGGATCCGATGGACGCGAGACAGGATCGTTCATTGTGTCGACACTCAGAGGAGGCCTATATCCTACAATGGACGTCTTTAAATGATAATAATGATAATGAGTTCGACAGTTAATCAACGTATAATTATAAAACCACAGGGCATGATCGTCAAATTTTAAAGGTCAAACGCCGATGTTCGCGCACCTATTTTTGTCTTTCTATTGTGTCTGTAATTTCCACGATTGAATGGTTAAAGACAAAACTACACTGCACACACGCGTGACAAACACGCCAATCTGGGCGCGTCGGTCTCCATACATCTTTATATGGAAACTAGACTTGTAGAGCTACATTTGCTCCACGCCACGCGAAGTCGTTCTATGTACAAATCGGGCGTGTTACACATGTGTGTCGATATAATAAAGTTCCAGCTTAAATCGGGCAAGTACCAATGTGAATTTTTCAATTCATTTGTACTTTTCTAAGTTTATGACAACTTCGGAAAGCATGTAAAGCAGTTGGTCCCAGTTGTTATTCGTAGATCTTTGACAGTCGTTACAAGTAGTAAGACGCCAGGAAGTCTGTCCATCAGCCATCAGTCTATCCAAAGAGTATCGTGTTGCCAGTAAGTGGGTTGAGCCCACATAGACCTTTCTTTGAAAATTTTGATCGATTTACATATTTGATGTACATTCTAAAGAACACTTAACCAGCGTTTGTTTTGTGTAAACATAGGTATTTCTAAAAATCAAAGCCGTTTGGTAGGAGTAGGAAAAACAAGCGGAAAAATATCATGTCGTCAATTTTTTTCTTGGTAACGGTACCTATTAGTCATACAAAAAAAAAATCATACGTTGATAATGTTACATGAATCTATAATCAACATATTTTTTTTAACGGCTTAGTCAACTTATTGACCAAGCCTGTATATAACAGTAGGCTTCAGAAAGTCACTGTTTTATGGCACTGCTCGAGAGCAAGGGCTTAAAGTTCGGCGATTCTTCGAACTAAGTCCATAGCCTTTTTTTATGGTGGGAAAAAATCATGCATTAACATCCCCCGCTCTTAGGCGGAGCGGGAGATAGTGTCAGACTCTTACTGACTAAAAGACCCACCCCGTTCCTTCTAGCCTTCATACCGGGGCTCGAGCGCCTTTTCGGATAACCCTGGCCCCAGCAGGCTTCGACCTGGCTGGGTCACTGCTGTTGCTGACAACGTCAACGACTTAGTCCGGACAGTTACCGGACGGCCGGACAGTGAGCTACCCATTGCTCAATGTCCACAAGCCCGCGCCTACGGTGGCCGGAAATCGGGATCAGAATCCCGGTTTCGGCGGCGGCGGTGATAACGCCGTTGCCTGATGCGTTCGGCCTCCTCCTTTGCGAGCATTACTACTTCGCAGAAGTCGGCGACCGCCTGCCACTCATCCTCGCTCCGGACCATGGCCTCAACCAAGGCCCGGCGCGAGAGGTCTCTGCCGTCGATCGCCCCCAAGAGGGCACGGCGATGCTCCACCCAAGCAGGACACACCTCGACTGTGTGCTCCACCGTGTCCTCCGGGCGTTCCGCACAGTGACGACACCCGGGCGACACTTCCGCATGAATCCGGTGCAGGAAACTCCCGAACAAACCATGTCCGGTGAGGACCTGCGTCATGCGGAAGGTAAGGACGCCGTGAGGTCTTTCCAGCCACGCCTCAAATAAGTCCATAGCCTTGGTTCTCTAACGATAAATAAATCTGCAAAAGCAATTAAATCGCGGCATCGACCGCTCTAGATTACGTTGTCACAGACCATGATGGATCACTACCTAGGTATATGACTCGTCCTATCGGTTGGTCCAAACGCTGCCTTTGTTTGAGTCATCCATTACACCTGACGGCTTTTAGTATTTGCATTTTTTTTTGTATCTCTGAAAATAAACTACGACTGAAATGTAAACGCAGACTATTTTATTTTGAAACGAAACAATAATAAATGTTTGGTTAATTTTTTCGTAATTTTTTAAATGTTCAGCCTATAGACATGGTTGTTGTATTACAAAAGACATATGTAAACTATGTGTCATCAGAAAGTAACTCATTTACTTACTTAACACGGTAAACATAATATATGCACATTATATAAATTAAAGATCATAGATTCTGCAAAATTATACACGATTCATCCAGACACATTGGTGAAGAGACATTAATATATGTAAACTGAACATGCAATCGTTGTTCTGCGATATAAATTATCCTACAACTTATTCTCAGACCTGCCAAAAATCATCATCATCATTTCAGCCGAAAGACGTTCACTGTTGGACATAGGCCTCCTCCAAGTGTCGCCATAATTACCGGCCCTGTTCGTCTCGTATCCATCGGATACCCGCAACCCTCACCAGGTCATCGGTCCATCTTGTGGGAGGCCTTCCCACGCTGCGTCTCCCTGTACGTGGTCGCCACTCCAGAACCTTTCGTCCTCATCGACGAAACATAAATAAAACATAGAAATACACAAGATTTTTATATATTAAACCAAATTCATACCAAGATTTTGAAACATTAACTAGATTAATCGATTAACAGTTTTATTTTTTTTATTTTTATTAATGATAGGTTTGCGTTTGACCACTATCTCACCTGATGGTAAGCGATGATGTGGTCGACGATGAAGCAGCTATTCACTCTCGACTTAAAGACTCCTAAGTTGTAGCTATCAGGAAACACAGATTCCGGCAGGGAATTCCAATCCTTGGCTGTACGCACAATTGCTGAGAGATATGTATCTGACGCACGAGCTAGCGGGACACAGATCCAGTCATCCCGAGAGGCTATGGTTGAACGCTTGAACTCGTCCTTGAAGGCGGTCTCCGATTGGGGCGACGCCAATCTGGTCAAGTTCAATGCATCTAAAACCCAGGCGTGTCTTTTTTCCGCCAAACGGAGCCAATTCCACCCGGCTCCAACTTTCCGGGGTGTAACCGTGCCGATAACCGACCACCTTGAGCTTCTTGGAGTTACGTTATCATCTACTCTCAATTTCGGCTCATACATCGATGCAAAGGCTCAACTGGCTGCCAAAAAATTGGGGATCTTAGCAAAGGTGAGACGGTACTTCACGCCGGAACAGCTGCTCAATCTTTATCAAGCCCAAGTTCGATCGTGTATGGAGTACTGTTCTCATCTTTGGGATGGATCTGCCAAATACCAGCTTGATGCGCTGGAGTCGATTGAGAGGCGAGCCAAGAGAATCATCGGCAATGATGCACTTGTAGAGTCGAAGCTCCAAAGCCTTGAGCATCGCCGCCGAGTTGCTAGTCTGTCGGTTTTCTATCGTTTACATTTCGGGGAGTGTGCACTGGAATTGCACAATCTAATTCCGCCAAGTCCGTTCCATCATCGGACCACACGACGTACAGCGTTGCGCCACCGGTACATGGTAGACATCCCACCCATACGCACAAAACGTTTTGCGAACACATTTATTGTGCGTACAGCCAAGGAGTGGAATTCCCTGCCGGAATCTGTGTTTCCTGATAGCTACAACTTAGGAGTCTTTAAGTCGAGAGTGAATAGGTTTCTTCTAGACAAGCGTGCTTCATCGTCGACCACATCATCGCTTACCATCAGGTGAGATAGTGGTCAAACGCAAGCCTATCATTAATAAAAAAAAAAAAAAAACAATAAATGTTTTACTTACGAGTAAAATTGAAAATAAAACCATTAATTCACATAATATGTTATTCCAACAATCTTCAACAACACGAATAATATACAGTATTGATTTAATGCCAAAAAAATACATAAACCGAAATCCCCACATTCTGATAGAATAATAAAATTACCATATCACGTTATTTGATATTTTATTCACCCACTATTTATTTGGATACCTTTGAAAAGAGCAAAGGACCCGAATTCTATGAAGGAATAGGAAAAAGATAATTTTATTACGTGGGATTGTCGAAGCTTACAATCTTATGTTATCCGTATTGAGAAAACCTTTATAGGTTTATCTTAAGTTTCTACTATGATTTAGAAATGTTTAGAATATATTGGCTGTTTACTTTTATCCCTGAACCCTTCGCGTTCTAATGGTTTCGCAGCTATTATTATAAATGATAAATGATATTTATTTTGCAAATAGGTTTTATAAATACACTTTTACACGTTTTTTTTTTTTTTTTCGATGGGAAAAATCATCTTATGACAACCCCCGCTCTTGGGCGGAGCGGGAGATAGTGTCAGACTCTTACTGACTAAAAAACCCATCCCGTTCTAGCGTTCGTACCGGGGCTCGAGCGCCCTTTCGGATAACCCTGGCCCCAGTAGGCTTCGACCCGGCTGGGCCCCTGCTGTTGCTGACAACTCCTTGAGGCGCGCGGGAACAGCGCGCGCCGTCGACGACTTGGGCTTGGTCCGGACTGTTACCGGACGGCCGGACAGCGAGCTACCCATTGCTCACTGTCCGCAAGCCCGCGCCTACGGTGGCTGGAAATCGGGATCGGAATCCCGGCGGCGGCGGCGAGAGCGCCGTTGTCTGATGCGGTCGGCCTCCTCCTTAGCGACACTTTTACACGTCAACTTTGAACTAAACGTTCTCAGTCAGTTTAAACTAGATGAGGCCGGTGTTCCCTAACTGACTACCCTGAGAAGAAAACCGAAATAACCTCAGTAAAGCCCTCGAAAAACTTCTATTTTGGCCTGAACTTTAGCCCTTTATAATATACTTATGAATTATAAAAGTAAAGAAAATATATTTATAGAAACCTTGCACATTTAATCGAATCTTATGTGACTAAAAATTCTTCCAAAAGCTTTTAAGGTTGATAGGTAAAGATATAACTAAGTACTCAACCAATTTCTTCTTCAATTTAAATCGAAACATTTCATAAATGATAACAAGAATCTCCTGGCCAGGTCATTGTGTCCAATTTCATGACTCATAAAACTGCAGTTTCTCGTCACAATTTACTATAATAAAATTTACCGTAACTTCTACTAATTGGAACAGAAAGCAAAAATTTCAAAACTAGTTTGCAAAATAACAGTTTTCATTTTGGAGTAACATCACCATTCCTCCAGTGGTCATTGACGCAAAGATTCCGAGGTCTCTGACTTATGGCAATGAACCTCGGTCTTCAAGTTAGCAACAAGTATTTAACACAAACACAGAGGTACAAACAGGTTCGGTTTACCAATAAAAACATGATCACATTCAATAATATCGAAGTACCTACGATACTTAATGAGATTCTTTTTTGTTCGCATTTTTTAGCTGTCTTCTTTTGCTTGACTTTCTTGAGATACTATTTTTGTTACTCGGCATAGCAGACTTATCACGTTACAGAGATATTTTATGATAAACTAGTTTTTGTCTGCGGTTTTGCCCGCGTACATAAAATATAGCCTATGTCACTCAGGATTAAAGCAGTTTTCTATTGGTGAAAAATTTTTAGCAATGGGACCAGTACTTCCAGAGATTACTAATAACTCTCCTCTGACTTTGCCGTAGTCGGGTAAAAACTATTTACAAGCAGCCAGAGTGTGACTGCGCTCGTTTAGTCCCCTTAAGAGGCGCCTATCGTCAACATCGAGCATGGTTTAAAAGCTTGTCACTTCATCTAACGCGATGTTTGACGAACAGGCAACGCGAAAAAAGAGAGATAACGCCTGAAAACTGTTAGCATTAGGTAATTCCGTGATTTACTCGGATATTTTATAAAACTTGTTCCTGGAAATACGTGTTTTATAAAAATATTGTCATTATTTAGAATCTTGATAAAATTTGCTAGGCTGGGTATGATTGTACTTTTTTCATTTTTGAGTAAATTATTAAGTGTCAAAATTCATGACGCAAAATAGCAGATTTTCAGTGTTCTTAACTGGATTAGTATTACACAAATAAATTGATTCCCATAAAAGCCTAGATAATATCCACAAGATACTGTATTTCTTCAAAATATCTAATGAAAAATGTGTAATAACGTCATAATCGCGTAGGAGCGGTTGTATGAAAAACAGTGAAAATGTATGTCGAGATGCATCCCCTTAAGCAAACAAGTTCCCTATAACCATTATCAACCCGGGAATCTTTAAGTCGAGTGTGAATAGGTTTCTTCTAGGTAAGCGCGTTCCATCGTCGACCGCCTCGTCGCTTACCATCAGGTGAGACGGCGGTCAAGCGCGAAACTGTTGAAAAAAAAAAACATAGTAATAGAAATCCATTTAAATCTTTTCCAGACGATGGCTTCTCACTTTTCGCCTTCCACGGCAACCTCAACGTAGAGATGGAAGGCTTGGAAGCAGGCCAATGGGCTCGTGACATTACCAAAGCCAAGAATGGGGTGTGGACCTTCAGAGACAGGAACGTGGAGCTGAAGCTTGGAGACAAGATCTACTTCTGGACTTATGTTATCAAGAATGGACTGGGCTACAGACAAGATGACGGAGAGTGGACTGTCACAGGTGAGTGTCAATTAATTCTTGTTCCAAACTACATTATTTGTTAGTACCTGTAATGTTAGATAGGTATTGTTCTTTTCTGGTAAAATTAAGCTTCATTGTCTTGACGCTTCTCTGATATTTTTCTCTGTTGATAATTTCGGTGTTCTAGAGTTGCAAAGTGAGTCCTAAATAGCCAGCTTTAAGACAGCAAAACCATCGGTGAGAATTACAAGATAAATACAAAATCCTGCATCGCGCAATTAAAGTTCTCCATACAATAGGGTAGTTTCCAGGGTCAAAATAATTACATTTTATTTAGTCCGTATTTTAGATTATAAAAAGTATTGGATACGTATTTATTCTTTTTTCGATTAAACAAAAAATAACAAAGATATAGCCCATTAAAGTTACGTGTGACGTCACCCCGTGCGAAAAAATGCAGCACGGCGTGACGTTACACGTAACTTTAATGGGCTATATCTTTGTCATTTTTGGTTTAATTTACAATTAAAAAAATAAGTGCACCTTATTTTTGAATAATCTAAAAGACAGACTAATTACATTTTTTACGGCAACTAGTATATTTGAGAGACAGCCCAAAATCATCTATCAGGCAGTTGCCCACCAGACATACATATATCTAACACCCATCTGGTCGGAGGATCCTCCCTCTCCAACGGAGGTATGTGGGACTTTACTGTCTGTTCCGCATACTTCCAAACTCGTAAATAGAATGAAAAGTTAAGGTGAAGCTCGATTTTAGTGCAGGGTTTAACCACGTGCACGTCATATCCACTCCTGTAGCCTCTTAAGCACTGGCTAAAGTGTATACGTGCAATGTGGAACAACGCTGCAAAGGATTATCTCTCCATCCATCTTGTTCACTACATGTATGTCCGTGGGTGTTGTAGAATTATTCTACAGTACAACATTAGTCTACAATGTACACAATAGACATAACCAAATTCTGTTTGCACTTTAAATGTATTAGAAACTTAAAAGTAACTTAAGTGTCATTACGCATGGCAATATTTAAATACCAGAGGGAGAGGGAAGCTAAAGAAACGAGGGATGGATTGTGTGAGGAGCGATGAGAAAGAAAAGGGAGTTAGTGATAGTGTGACGGATTTAAGACATAATGGAAGATAAAAAGGTAATACGGGTGTGGGCAAAAAAATTAAGGCATAATATAGTTTGGCATAACTTTTCGCATAACTTTTATTAGCATAATAACACTGCTGCATAATAATACTTACTTTGGCATGATGCAAAGGTGAGGTTAGGTTAGGTTAGTATATGTACGTATTTATGTATGTGAGTATGTTCATCTGTTCTCTCATAGCTCCTAATCTACTTATCGGAACTAGACATATGAAGTATCGTTAGACCAACAAGCGTTACAACATTTTTGGCGAATATGCGTACTGATCATTATGCTGCATTTCGTTATGCAAATGTAAATTATGACAATATATTTTATGCGTATCATTATTATAGCGAAAAAAAAGTGTTGCGTCAACCCCAAGTAATATGGGATTAAGGCAGGAAGATGAAGAAGATGCATGAAAATACTTGCACACAAGTCGCATAATTATATTCTCAATTAAATATGCTATCATCTTTGATTCCAAGTCACAGCCAAAGAAATCCTCACAAGAAACATTTTCTTCTTCCAGAATACGTTAATGAAGATGGCACACCAGCTGACACATCCAAAATCCCGACCCCAACATCGAAACCACCTGGTCCCACGCCCTCTCCTGCAACCCGGCCCACGTACGTCCCTCCTACTCCGTCACCCCCTAAGCAGTGCCAGACATCAAGCACCGTGGTAGCAGGAGGCAGCCCCGTCTGCAGAGGAGATCTGGTCTTCAGTGAAGACTTTAATGGATCAGGACTTAAAGACCTTCCTAGTTGGACGGCGGAAATCAGATTCCCAGAACAGCCGGTAAGTAAGAGGTATGGCGAAGCACTACAGTCACATGGCAGAATTACAATCATTCATGGATTCGTGTTACATTAGCCATGGGTAACTCGCTGTCCGACCGTCCGGTAATTGTCCGGACCGAGCCCAAGCCATCGACGGTGCGAACTGTTCCCGCGCGCCTCAAGGAGTTGTCAGCAACCGCTTGGTCGAAGCCTACTGGGACTAGGGTCTGTTCCGAAAGGGAGGCTTGGTCTCAGTATGAAAGGCAAAAAGGAACGGGGTGGGTTTTTTAGTCAGTAAGAGTCTGACACTATCTCCTGCTCCGCTCAAGGGCGAGGGAAATTCAATTGCAAGATTTTTACCCACCAAAAAAAAAAAAACATTTTCCATTACCTTGTGAGGAAACCGGCAAAACCTAAAACCAAAAATTCGAAGACATGCGATATTCACCAATCCGTACTGGGCTCGCATGCACTTTCGTATACAGGAGGCTGAAGTCCTGTAGAAACGTTATAAAGCTGATAAATGCTTATGCTATGAACTTTCGTTATTTGGCGAATGAAACTTCCAGTCCGAGCCTATGTAGTCTTATAGCTATCACCTTGAGGACTAGAAAGACATAAGTGAATAGGATACTTCTGGTCAGAATATATGTGCTCCATCATTGACTTTTTCATCGCTTACCACCAGGCGAGACAGTGAAAGGCAAATCCGTTAATATTTATTATAATTCAAAAAATATAGGTAGATAACGAAGTTTGAAACAGGATAATTGTCAAAGAACTCTCTAAATTTCATTTTGCATTCGTATTAATTAAGAAACCGGTTTGTACGGTTACTATAGTTAATTCCATCCAAAAAAGGGAGATTTATTTCAAAATAATATAGTCTAGGTCTAAAGATTTTTCAAAATACCGGTATTTTGAAAAATAGATAAATAATATAAATAAAAAATATATTTGTGTAGCCATTAGTGTCAATAAACTCTCTTCCCATATTTAACCAGAACGGCATAATACCATTTCTGCATAGCCCTGACTGCTATGCCAGAGGTCGTGGGTTCGATTCCCACCCAGGACAAATCTTTCGTAATGAGCACGATCATTTTTTCTGTGTCTGGGTGTAATTTATCTATAATATGTATGTATTTAGAAATATATAAGTATGTTTATCAGTTGTCTAGTACCCATAACACAAGCTGAAAGTGTGGTCTCCGTGACGCATAATAACGTTCTTATTCAGGTGAAAGCTCACTTTTCACCTATTGCAGGTCGAGTGTACTGTAATCTCTTCATAACTGCTAAAGTTACCGATGATACATCTTGTGACATCTTATAATGCAGTTATCTGCATTACAAGGATCTCGCCTCACAATAATGAGCCTTTCCTTCAGTCCGTTAACCTGTTTTAACCACAAACTCTTCTTGCTTTAGGACTATCCCTTCAACATATACGATCCAGACAGAACAATAACCTTTGAAGACGGTTCCCTGGTCATCACTCCAGTACTGACAGAGTCGCTACATCACGAGGGATTCCTTACCGAGTCTCTGGATCTTACTAACCTTAGGTAAGCTTCTTAGTTTGTTCTTATTTGACGCTTGCACAGATCTATCCTCAAGGTAAACTAACGCATGATGGAATTGGTCCACGGATGGGGGACTATTAATTTCATAGTGAGATTCTTCTGTGTATCAAGAAGCACGTTAAAAGCTGTTAGGGCCATACTTTAAGTCGAATATATATAATTATATAATAATTAATTTAAAATAATAATAAATTTAATAATAAAAAGTAAAAAAAAGTAGTAGTAGGATTTAAGTATTTTTATATAATAATTAATTTTTAAATATATATGTAATTATATATAATTATATATTAGACTTAGTTAGATTATATTATGCACTGGATCTTACCATCAACCTCGCCTTTGTACGTGAAGTCTGTATCTCCATATGTCATATAAGGCCTTGTGTATGATAAATAATTAAAATAAAGTAAAAACAATTGGGAGAGGCCTTTGCCTGGCAGTATAGCGTACTAAAAAAAACCTATAATTTTTTATTTAATTCGGGTCAGAGATTTTTTCTCAACTTTCAATTCAAGTTTTCTGAGTAATATTTCTAATTAATTTTAATTAATTAATCTTAATTAATACAACGCTCTACAAAGCCCTGTTTTGATCACAGTTTCCCGTTACTCGTTAAGTATTTACCGAATGTCGTGAACATCAGAGAACTTTTCATTCAATTTCAGTTCTTGACAGCCCCTTCCTTTCGCCAAAGTGATTTTGAAACATAAAAATATTTTTTTAAATTTCATTAATTTAATTTTCATCCTACACATTTTATTTGTGGTTGAAAACTCAAAAAGAAATATTTCCTGATGTCTTTTCTGAGTTTCATTCATTCCAAACAGTTTTTTATATGTCATGATCATTTGATATATACCATGAAAAAACTGTTTTTAAAAACAGTAATAATATTCCACAAATGGACTAGCATAGCGCATACAGGGATAATCACCGATTAGTACCAGGTTCCTCTAAAAGCGTCTATAAGGGTATCTGCGAGTTGGTTTAAGCTCCTCGTACGCCTTCCAAAATGCAAGAACCTCAGGGCCAGATGAGGTGTGCCCTGTTTGGGCGGTGCATCGCCGTGCCCTCGTGGGGGTGATCGGCGGCGGCCTTGGTTGAGGCCATGGTCTGGAGCGATCAGGCAACAGCGTTCTCGCCGCCGCCGCCGAGATTCCGATCCCAATTTCCGGCCACCGTAGGCGCGGGCTTGCGGACAGTGAGCAATGGGTAGCTCGCTGTCCGGCCGACCGGTAACCGTTCGGACCAAGCCCAAGTCGTCGACGGCGCGCACTGTTCCCGCGTGCCTCAAGGAGTTGTCAGCAACAGCAGGGTCCTGAGATAAATGATCATATTCCACAACTATCACACAACGCCATCTAGTCTCAAACTAAGCAGAGCTTGTGCTATGAGTAGACAACTGATAAACATACAAATGATTCTAAAAAGTAAAACACACAGCAGACCCAGAAAGGCACTTTAATTTGTGTCATTTATTTCATCTCGGAAACCGGCATGTCCTACAACAAAAAGCTTTAGGACATTTGCCATCCACCAGCCTAAACTGGGCCCGCGTGACAGACTACGGCCCATTTCAGCACCTAGAGAGGAGTCTCTAGGAGAAGAAATCCGCCTGAGTTCCAGCTATAGGGAAATTAAATGGCTTGTAATCATCAGCATCAGCAGCAGCATTTTTAATGTTCCCACTGCTGGGTCTCAGGCCTCCTCTCTAGGAGAGGGAATGGGCCGTAATCCACCACGCGGGCCCAGTGCGGGTTGGTGAATATCACATGTCTTCGAATTTTTGGTTCTAGGACATGCCGGTTTCCTCACAATATTTTCCTTCACCGTTTTGGAGAGCAGTGGTGATAATGGCTTATAATCAATTATACGCAGAAGACTATCAACGCCCTGCGCTTTCAGTATAACAACGTGTTTAGGATGCTGATGTGGCTGCCCCGACACTGTAGTGCATCTGGCATGTTTTCTGATGCACGTATTGATGGCTTCCATGCCATCCTTTGACAGCCGCATTGCTGCTAAGTCGTGTCCGTGGCAGTAGCAACGGCATTCTTCGCGTTGTGGCCAATCGACCAGACTGTCCAATATTGAGGCATTGTATTGAGATGCATGTGAAAAAGTAATGTGTCGTTTTAATTTTAGGTTACTAAAATAAATTTTTAATTATATCTACAAACAAAAATATGGATCTGTTTTGTATCTGAGGCAAATAAAATTATTATTATAATAATGCTGTATCCCCATTTTTTATTCTTTACAATATACTCTGACTAAGTAAAGTTCAACAGCCATTCAAATGTGTCTTCCATTTCCAGGTGTACAGGTCAGTTGGGCACAACTGAATGCAGTCGCACAGCGTCAGGAGCTCAGATCTTACCACCAGTCGTAACCGGGAAGATCACCACCAGACATAGATTCGGCTTCAAGTTCGGCAGGATTGAGGTCAGGGCGAAGTTACCTGCAGGCAACTGGCTTATACCTGGTAAGTAGAAGATTCTGATTTCATAGCTATTTTAGGTACATTAAAAAAAAAACCGGCAGTCTCTTGAGCACGTTTCCAGTTGACAGTCTAGGGCCATTGGTCGACTTCTGAAAGAAAGTCCCGTGGTCCTGGGACGCAAAGGGCAACTGAAGGATCATAGATGTGGCTTTAGTCAGTAAAAGTTTGACACGCCGACTCCGCCCTTGACAATTTATTACATGGTTTCTCTTTACAATACTTAAACTGAATACACAAACTTTAACCTCTGTAGCGACATCTATGACGCCACATAGAAACTATAATTTAAAATCTTGCTTCGTGGCATTAGAGTTCTCTGTGCGATTAGATATATATAACAGCTCGAAATCCTCCAAATTATGGGACAATTTCCCGGATTAGACACAACACCAGTCTCGTTGGAGTAGCCTCAATTTTCAAAGAAGTTTTGCAGGACTTTACATCCTGTTTCGCGCACCTAAAAACCTCTTGTACTATCAACAGTAACTTAAGTGGCAATGGGCAGGGCACATTGCTCGCAGAACAGTTGGCTGTTGAAGCTGAAAGGTTCTGGAGTGGCGACCGCGTGCCGGAAGACGCAACATTGGAAGGCCTCCTACAAAGTAGACCGATGACCTGGTGTAGGTTGCGAAAGGCCAATGGTTGCGAGACACACAGGATCGTTCATTGTGGTGACACTTGGCGGAGGCCTATGTCCAACGGTGAACGTGTGTTGTATGAAATGATGATGACCATCCACAGAAATAATAGATTCTTAACTGTACCAATTAACCCTAATTTCCTTTCCAGAAATCAACCTGGAACCTACAGAGAACGTGTACGGATCCCTCCGGTATGAATCTGGTCTGATGCGAGTGGCCTTCGCTCGAGGGAACCCAAGTCTTTCCAAGAAGTTATACGGAGGCCCGCTCTTGTCTGACTCCGAGCCATTCAGGTCCATGATGATGAGGGAAAAGATTGGAATCGACAACTGGAATAAGGAGTATCATAACTATACCATGATCTGGAAACCTGGTGAGTTGCGAGATTATAATAAAAATAATAATATCTGTGGCCCTAGTGAAAAGGGGTATAAGTCCGATTTTGTCGAAAATGAGTTAAGTATACCAAAATGATCAGAAAAAAATGCTCTATGTTTTGGTGAAAAGAGATCTACGGGGTTACCATGACGTCCAAAGTAAGATTGTTTTAATCTTGTTTCTGTGTGGGTAAGAGATGGCGCTAGACAACCTGTGTAGCTCTGTCTCTTACCCAAACCGAAAAAAGATTAAAACAATCTTACTTTAAACGTCATGGTCTAGGTCCAGGGCTAGCCCTAAAAATAAGGAAGTTACTTTGTGCAAAAGGATTCAACTGACACCAAAAAAACCACGCAAGTTGGTTTCAAGTCCATCTATAACTATTGTTTTAAACGGAAAAATAAAAACTTTCTTTTGTGTTTTTTAATCTAAATTAACATAAATCAACCACATTTCAATTTGGTTGGTGTTTATCGATACAACAACACTTAGTCCATAAAAATTGTTTAAGTTATAAAGGATATTATTAGACTTATATCCGTTTTCAGCGAAATAAAGAGAAAAAATATTTCTTTCCATTAGGTAATTAGTTATAAAAATAATTTCAAATGCGTATCCCTTTTCACGTGCATGAATTAATATTTAACTTACGGTAGAACGGGTCTAACTTATTTTATACCCTTATGGAATTCATTTTGTGATTGGTATAAGTCACTATCTTAAAAACTATTAACTTTACATAAAAAATAACCCAATAATAGTAAAGAGCATAAATTGTTTACCCATAAAAAACATCACATGTATTTCATTTGGTAGCGGTTTGAATGACACACGAGGTCAAACACGAATTTGAAGCACGCAGAGTGTTTTTTACGTCTCCTGTAAAGTTGCATTTTAGGACTTAGATCCTTTTTCACTAGGCCACAGATATATCCACAGGGCAGTTTTGTGCCGAACTGTTGGGCATTATGCCTTGATCACACGTACGAGACAGTACTCTCGGCCGAGTACTCGGTACGTGTAAACACACCGAGTTTTCGGCCTACCATTTATCTCTACAACTCGGTTACATCACTGTCTCGGCCGAGCAACATTTTACTTTCTCGCCCCCTCGGTACGTGTGATCATGGCATTAGTGACCTCACTAGGAGAGCAGTTGTGGCTGAGTGGTAACGGCTCCGACTTATCAGTTGTAGGTCGCGGGTTCAAACCCAGCCAGACGCATTTCATTGTGTAATTTATCACCACTGCTCTCAAAACGGTGAAGGAAAACATCGTGAGGAAACCGGCATGTCCTAGAACCAAACATTCGAAGACATATGACATTCACCAAACCGCACTGGGCCCGCGTGGAAGATTACAGCCCATTCCCTCTCCTAGAGAGAGGAGGTCTGAGTCCCGAGGTCTGAGTCCCAGCAGTGGGAACATTTAAAAAAAGGCTGACTAGTCTCAAGCTAAGCAGAGCTTGTATTATGAGTACTAGACAACTGATAAACATACTTACTTATATATTTCCAAATAGATACATATTTTTTATAGATAAATTACACCCAGACACAGAACAAATGATCGTGCTCATCACACAAACATTTGTCCTGGGTGGGAATCGAACCCACGACCTCCGGCATAGCAGTCAGGGCAACTAACCACTAAACTAACAGGCCAGTCACACTAACTATGCTATGCTAGTGACCTCACGGACCCGATCTCCCGGGAGAATTTTTGTTATTCATCTCCGGCTTGCCTTTTCTGGCTGGCCGTAGTGAAAACTGACGAGGAACAGATCTCCTACCTCTTTCTTGCTTTTATTGGCTGGCTTGGGTGAAGATTGGTAAGAGCAGAGACAGTCGCCATCATCTCTGGAACTAGAGGTCTTTTTTTTTCGATGGGAAATATCATCTTATGACAACCCCCGCTCTTGGGCGGAGCGGGAGATAGTGTCAGACTCATACTGACTAAAAATCCCTTCCCGTTCCCTGACCCTGGCCCCAGTAGGCTTCGACCCTGTAGGCTGGGCCCCTGCTGTTGCTGATGGAACTAGTGGTCCGATTGCTAAAATTCTTTCTCCGATACCAGGCGTGCGAAGAGGCTGATTGGTGATCCAGATTTGGTTAAGTCCAATCAAAGCCATGAGGCACAGGCTTAGGGTAGCCAGCCTTTCGGTGTTTTACAGATTGCATTTTGGAGAGTGCGCGCAGGAGTTGCATGACTCGATTCCGCCATCTCATTTCTACCATCGGACAAACCAACGCGACGCACGGCGAGTTTCCACCCTAACGTTGTTGAAACATCTACGGTCCGAACTAAGCGTTTTGCCTCGTCATTTATACCGCGTACATCGAAGGACTGGAACAATTTGTCTGCTGCGGTCTTCCCGTCTGATTATAAATTTAGGTGTCTTTAAGTCTATAGTGAATAGGCTCTTAATAAACCAGTGCGCCTCACCATCAACGATTGCATCACTGCTTACCATCAGGCGGGATCGCGGTCAAGTACTAGTTTATAACAGATAAAAAAAAGCTGCTTTATTCCTGAGTGACATAGGTTATATTTCATGTAGGCGGACGAAGCTGCGGGCAAAAGCTAGTCCTTACTAAAATACCTGTAAACTAATCATACTCTCTCTTTCCCAGATGGCCTCCAGTTCTTAGTAGATGGTGAGGAGTACGGTAACATTAACCCGGGAGAGGGTTTCTTTTCCATCGCGCGGAAGAACGCAGTTCCACACGCGTCCAACTGGCTGAGGGGAACTGTCATGGCACCTCTTGACGAAACGGTAAGTTGATTTTTTAAGTTCCTACTATAGACCCACCCCAGCTTGGCAAGAGAAAGGAAAAAAAAAAAACAAATTACAGAAAATAAGAAAATCTTTAATCCTTTATTGTACACCATGATAAATAACAAAAAATAGGGATATCAGAGTTCATTTTCTTGGACTGACCGACATTTGACTATTCAAAAGTGCCTGCAAATGGTCTATTTGAAATAAATGATTTTGATTTTGATTTCAAGTGTACATAGGCGAGCTTAACCCAAAGTTGAGCTTTCTTCCACCAAACCATTAAAATTATTATAAACAAAAAAAAATAGAGTAAAGATTTTTTAATTTATTAATTAATGAGTGCAATTTGTATCAATTTTTTTTTTTAATTATTCATTCCTCGACAACTTTTGTGTCGCAATGATTAAGATATAACAATATGTACCTACATGTAACAGTCACAATGATTAAATATCTTTTTTTTATTTTCTTTTTATGGAAATATTTAAATATACAAAGTAAATAAATACGAAAGCAGAAAAAATCACTACATTGTATAAAACAAAGTCGCTTAAGATCTGTCTGTCCATATGGTTGCTTACAAGTTTAAAAGGTTTATATATAATATAAACGACCAAGAAGGAGATGGCGGGACTACTTGGATGTCTTCCTTGGGAATTAGAAAGAGCTGGCTCACAACCGGAAACATTGGAAGGAGTGGAGGGAGGCCTTTGCCCAGCAGTGGGACAGTATGGGCTAGATATAATAATATATAATATTCTACAACTATCACACATCGCCGTCTAGTCCCAAGCTAAGCAGAGCTTGTGTTATGGGTACTAGACAACTGATAAACATACTTATACATTTCTAAATACGTACATATTACAGATAAATTACACCCAGACACAGAACAAATGATTATGCTCATCACACAAACATTTGTCCTGGGTGGGAATCGAACCCACGACCTCCGGCTAAAGATTGATATAGCAAAAGAACACTGATAATTTTTGATGTTTCTAATGTGATGTCGTAAATGAACATGTTTTTTAGCTTACATTGCAAACGCTGGCTAAACCCTACGAGATAGATCGAATTAAGTTGATGGGGACGAAAGGTTCTGGAGTGGAGTATTACGTACCAGAAGACACAGCGTTGGAAGCCTCCAACAAAGTGAACCGATGACCTGCCCCCTAGCCAAGTTACAACCGTTTCGCTTGCGTCGAACGCTTCGAGTTGACTTTGCCGCCAATTCTTTTATTCTGACCACGTGACTGTGCGTTAAGACGACGTCATTCCCGTACATTTGAAGCTTTCTACAAGCGTTAACTATTGCAGATTAGCAGCTTGGCTAGAGGTACAGGACCGGTTGTTGTGGCGAGGCTTGGGGGATGCCTATGTCCAGCAGTGGACGACTTTCGGCTGAGATGATGATATGATGAGAACAAAATAATGTACCACTACAGTATTATACACTTTAAAAAGATCTACATACAAAAAAGTCCACGAATGTATATCTATGTCTATCTCTATGGGATAACCCACAATAACCATTTTTTTATACTTTACTTTTTACGAGAAGTATTTACGATGCGACTATAATAAATACGGCATTAACCCATATCTAATTAAAGACAATTAGACACTTTAGCTTCATTTTTCTTGGACTGACCGACATTTGACTATTCAAAAGTGCCTGCAAGTAGTCTATTTGAAATAAATGCTTTGATTTTTTTGATTTTTAGACCTTAAATACATTGTGCATTTAATATAGATCAATATGGCTATTTACAGCATGTGATTTAAATGAATATGTTCGAAGATAATGCAAATTTAAAATGCAGGGATATGGTCACTACAACATAGTTCTCACTACAAATTTGGGCCTAACATAAATATGGCAGTAAGTCAGAAAGGACTTACCAGACGATGAGTGGCTGGAAAGAACTCAAGACCTCACCTTCCGCATGACGCAGGTTCTCACTGGACTTGGTCAGTTCGGGAAATTCCTGCACCGAATTCGTGCGGAAATGACGCCCAGGTGTCACCATTGTGTGGACAACCCGGAGGATATGGCGGAGCATACGCAAGAGGTGTGCCCCGCTTGAGCAGAGCACTGCCGTATCAGGCCATGGTCCAATACGAGGAGGAGTGGCAGCTAGTCGCCTCTTCCTGCGAAGAAGTAATGCTAGCAAAGGAGGTGGCCGTACGCACGAGGGAACGACCCTCACACTCCAGCCGCCGCCAGGATTCCGATCCTGATTTCCAGCCACCGTAGACCGCGCGGGCATGTGGACGGCGAGCAGTGCCGTGCGACCGTCCAGTAACCTTCCGGACTGAGCCCAAGTCGTCGAAATCTCGCGGAGATGTCAGCAAACCGTAGGGGCCCAGCAGGGTCGAAGCCTACTGGGGCCGGGGTTCGCTTCTGAACGCTTAACCTGCCCTGGAATGCAAGGCAACGAAATAACTAGGAGTGGGTTTTAGTCAGTAAAAGTCTGACACGCCTCCCTGCTCCGCCCACAAGCGGGAGATATAATAAGATAATTTCCAACCTAAAAAAAAGCGGTTGCCGTGATTCCCCGAATTCTTCTGATACCATCTGATTACTTTTCCAATTTAAACACCTACAATTTCCGGTAAAGATGTCTTTTTCAATGACCATTAATAAATTTCAGGGTCAATTTACAACGTTGCGTTGCTGACTTAGATTTGAGCGTGAAGTGTTCGTCACATGGCCAATTATATGTCGCTCTTTCAAGAGTAACCTTAAAAGAAAACATGTTTGTATTGTCTAATAACAAAAAGCCTTTAACTTTGTAAAAAAAACATTCTGTAGTATATTTAGTATCAGCATTGGACCCTTGCGAAGCTGGTGTCGGGTTGCTAGAAAATCTATACTTATAATATTATAAAGCTGAAGAGTTTGTTTGTTTGTTTGTTTGAACGCGCTAATCTCTGGAACTACTGGTCCGATTTGGATGATTCTTTCAGTGTTGGGTAGTCCATTTATCGAGGAAGGCTGTAGGCTGTTTTTTATGTTTCAAAATTAGGGATCCGTAATGAAATTGCTATTTTGTAACACAAGGTGTAAAATCGAAAACCTATTTTTGCGTGCGCTGCAAAAACTATTGACAATAGAACAAAATGATGTACTACGTGTTTGTAGATCCCATTAAGACCTACAAAAAAGTCCGCAAAAACATATATCTAGCTATCATGGTTTAATCACAATAACCGATTTTGTGTTCAAAATAATTATTAAATCGTCTGAAGAAAAAAAAAACTACGTTAAATATGTATCGTAATATTAATCTTTATCGAAATTAAGCATTATGTTATCAAGAGTATTATTATATATATTAGCTTCCCAGTCCTATTCAGGAACTTAGCATTAATAAATTCAAAATATTTGTAAAGCGAAAACTTTGCCAAAAGGCTTTTTATTCTGTAAAAGAGTATCTCGAGGATAAAACGGCTTGGGATTGACCTGCTCCAGTACCTACTCACTATAATTATTATCATTTGAATGTTTTTTTGTTTTAACTGCCTTTTTTATTGACGATTGTTGTTGTTTTACAATTATGATATTGTATATATATAAATATATATCTTATTATTATTTTTTTACAATTATGACATGTTTATTTTTACTATTTGACTGATTTTTTTATATACTTTTTTTTACAATTTGCAATATTTACACTTTTGTAAATTTTATTATTGTGAATGTGAGAACTATGTGGATTACTCTTTCGTTTCTTTTATATTCACATGATGTCTGGCAGTTTTGAGTATTTGATGTGTTCTACCCAAATGTCCTTTCTTTGGCATTGTTCGTCAAGTCGTTGAGCTCCTTAGTAGTCCTGAGTTGAGCTACACGCATATTGACAAATGCTTGCACTGACTGGACAGGTCCACTTAAAACTGTGTGGTTCTTTCTTCAAAAGACCATCTCAGGCTCAATCTGCATGGTTCTCATATGATTTGACCATTACATGTTTTGCTGTATGGACTTTAAAAGAGACTTTGACCCCTGAGTTTGTTTCGGTGTTTCTTCTCAGGGTAGTCAGCTAGGAAACACCGGCCTCATCTAGCATTATTTGACGACAAAAAAAAAAAATTGACGTGTAAAAGTGTTTTTATGAAACCTACTTGCAAAATAAAGATCATTTATCATTTATCATTTATTTATGTAGAATTAAAATACTTTTTGTTTCATCTCAATCGGATATTTCGTTTAAAAGTTATCACGTGTGTAAGATGTTAAGAGTTTGTATCTATTAATGAGTTATGGGCGGCAATTATAGGCAATATTTTATCTCTTTATTTCCACGGAAACGAGAAAAACGCGGGTGAAACCGCGGGGCACAGCTAGTAATAAATATAATTCACTAAAATATGGCAGTGTACCTTGTGTAGTTTGTAACCACAAAAATAATAAAAATATTATTAATATTATTGATGATATTTCACGAAATAATGTTAATAAAATAACATTCCACATTGGTTAATTAACATAATATATGAAAAATAAAAACGAATACAAACCTGCCTTGTCATAAACAAGGTAGGGTTGTGATCTTTTTTATTTTTTACGGAAAACCGTAGGTTTCAAAATTCGTTTTTTACTAGCTAACAAGAAACAGTGACTCAAGCTGATTCTAAGTATTTTTTTTTTTACAATCCCATCTACAATGTAGGAAGATAATATAAATATCTAGAGAATAATGTATAATAACAAGAGATACGCCGAATAGTAGTTTCACCGAATAACCGAATACCGAATAATATTCGTTAAAGTTCTTACCGAACCGAATATACAGCCGGATAATTCGGAATTCCCGTTTGCCGCGCAAACAAGTTTATATTGGATCCTAAGTTTAGGAAGATTTTTTTCACCAGAACAATACAACATTGTCAGAAAAATGGTTCTTTTAAAAGCTATTAGAAGAAGTGAGCGTAATGAAATTTCAAGTGGCACTACGTTAGATATTGTTGATTATTGATGTTGAAGAAACCCACGTCGCTTTTTGGGATTGCTACGAAGAACTCGCATCAAAACAAGAAGGCTCATTTAAAACTAGCTTTTGCCCGCGGCTTCGTCCGCGTACATAAAATATAGCCTATGTCACTCAGGAATAAACCAGATTTCTATCGGTGAAAAAAAGCAATCCGACCAGTACTTTCAGAGATTGCCTCCTACAAACAAAAAAAAAAATATCTCTTTAATATATTAGTGTAAATGATCAATTAAACCAAATTCGAATATAAAACGAATATTCGGCGCATCTCTAGTATTAACGTCATAATCGCGTAAGAGCGGTTGTACGAGAAATAACACGAGTTGCATGCGCTTAATGTATTTATATTTTTTTTTTTTAGTTTTTGAGTTATTAACGACTTTGTTTTATTTATATAGATGTCTGGCTGTTCACCCTGAAAATCAAAATAACTCTTAAAATATCTATATTATAATAATTGACTGACCTGTTGGTCTAGTGGTTAGTGGCCCTGACTGCTATGCCTGAGGTCGTGGGTTCGATTCCCACCCAGGACAAATGTTTATGTGATGAGCATGATCATTTAATTTTCATGCTACACGTAACACTTGATTAATTGTATAATTAAATTTATTATTTATATTATTAAATTAACCTGCCAAGTTCTTTAACGATGATCAGGCTGTTGATGAAGATGATTATGGTCGATTTTAAAGTGCATCTTAACTTGGCATTGGATTGGATTTCGACCCTTTTTAGGCGAAAAATTAGCCGATAGGAACTTGGCCCCCTTTTAAAATCGGAAAATTACAGCAACTGTCAATTATATTGGTCTCAATCGTTCGGTAAATAAGTTTGGCTAAAATGTACAACTACATTACAAGACTATTAGGGATCAGCTAGTCTAGTACAAAAATAAAAATGACGCAATATCATCACTATATGACTGCTGTTTTTCGTTTTTAATATTACTTTCTACTTTTTTTTTTGCAATCACCGATCGTGTTAGACCTTTGAGCAACTCTATCAAAGTCAAAAGTGATTAATTGGTCTGGCCACCATTTTCCAAGTCGTTTCATACTGCATCCTACATCTCGTTATTTATTGTCATTTTTCTTGTTTTTTCCACTGCCATGACGATAAAGTAAAGTGTGACCGTGTCATAACCACGGGCCCTAACAAAATACCAGCGCTGCGTTATTTATCGTTTTAAATATACTGAGTGCCTTTTTGGCCTTGCACAGATTTTAAAGTTTTTTTTTATACTTTATTTTCTACTTTATTTTATAATGTATCCTGATTCTACTATATGTGTGAGGTACGAATAAACGTTTTTCTTTCTTTCCAAAGCCTCTGATTAGAAGACAAAATGTCCCCCAACGCACGTGCAACGCTGTCAAATTGACCAACTACATGTCCCGCTTTAAGTGACAACGCAAACACTTGGGACAAGTTGCTGGACACTGGGCAACGGTGTTAGCCTCGCGTAGATTGAGCGTTGCGCTTTAAAGGACGATTTGTCCTCTAATGCAACTGAGGCTTAAAGGTCTTTCTAATTTACACTTGGTATTTATACCTTAGTATTAGCACTTTTAGAATGTCAAAATTTAAAAAAAGACCGACTTTTGAGCAGAGGTGGCCAAATCAGTGGTATTGTCCTAACTAAACTTATGACGTTGACATCATGAGTTCAAACTCAGGCAGGCACTAACGGGAAGTGAAACATCATGAGGAAACTGGCATATCCTAGAAACTTTTCATAGGACATCCACCGTCCTCTCGTAGACAAAAGGGCTGAGTCCCAGCATTAGGAACATCATAATAATAATATTTTTTATTTTATTTAAGTAATTAAAAATATAATTTATATGTATATTGTAATGAATAAACGAAAAATAATTTAATAATAATAATTAATTTATTGCTTTTATTTGCAAACATGGGTATAGTACACAGAGGTTCAGTCCTACATATTTTACCATCACATTGGCATGCAAATTTTTACAAATTTTTTAATTCCGTTGCAATTTTAAAAATGAAAAAAAATATATAATTATGTTCAAAATGTGAGCGAAATAAAGGTCATAAGAATAAAAATAATAAAAAACATAAGGCTAATAGACTTGCTCGCTGGACAGAAGTAGCGCAACAACGTCTCCATCAATCGTACAACTCAGCGTATTGGTCATCAAAACACTAACAGCTCCATTCTCTTCCAGTTCTACTTATCCCTGGGTCTTCGCGTGGGTGGCGTCAATGACTTCGCAGATGATGTTCCTGATAAGCCCTGGAGGAACCGCGGCAGCAAGGCCATGTTAGACTTTTGGAAGCACAAGAACTCCTGGTATCCGTCCTGGTACAACACCAACTTGAGAGTAGATTCCATCAAAGTGTACGCCTTGTAGGTTTATTAAGTGATCTGTGATGATTTTGAGATTATATTTCTTAAGTTTTTTTAATAAAATTGTAATTTTACGTTTGAGTTTTATTTTGATCGTAATTAGGGTTCCGTAGTTAACTAGGAAAAAAGGAACCCTTTTAGTTCGCCAAGTCTGTCCGTCCGTCCATCCACAGATAACCTCAGTGACCGTTAGCACTAGAAAGCTCTTTGGTATCAATATGTATATCAATCATGCCGACAAAGTGGTAAAATAAAAAGTGGAAAAAATGTTTAATTATGGTACCCCACCCCCCCTACATAAGTATAAAGTAGGGAGTGTTTTTTTTTATTTTAACTCTAACGTGTGATATATAGTCGATAGATATATAATAGGAGTTTACTAAAAATCATTTTTTGATAATGTTAAATATTTTTGGAAATAATCGCTCCAAAAGTAAAAATAAATGTGTGTGTATTCCTCTAATTTTTAAACCATAAGTTTAAATATGAGAAAAAATCACAAAAGTAGAGCTTTATAAAAACTTTCTAGGAAAATTATTTTGACCTAGATGGGTTGGACAGTTTATGCAAGCATTTTTTAACTTAGTTTACATGTTTTATTATCCTGAACGTATTTTCTTTCAAATAAAAAAAGAATGATTAACATCGGTTCTCGCAATCCAAAATTATCACCGGAAACCCAGCTTAAATAACCCGTCTTTAGTAACCCAATTTCCTGAGAGATGGCGCTGTATTTGGGCTACTTCGCGCTGTTAAGATTTTTCCTGAGTTGATGGGGTCAGGACAGATATGAGCTATTATATTGTCGGATAACTTTCCACGTGTGGTTGGGATCTATAACTCTTTCTTTAGTTATCACAGTCCTTTGTGGGTCCGTTTTTAGGTTCCGTACTTAGTATGTCGACTCAATGTAACAAATTACCCATTTTTAACTATTAAGCGGGGTCAGTTATTGTGACGAACGGAAAACTACGGAACCCTACACTGAGCCCGACACGCTCTTGGCCGGTTTTTTTTTTCCCTATTATTTGGTGACGGGTTTTACCACATTCGTCTTTATGAAAAATATCTTACTTCGGAGAATCATCTTTTTTTTTACAAAAGGAAACAAAATAACAATATATTTCTTTACAAAACAACTTATGAGTATTTCTGATGTACTTCATTGATTCCTCGTCGTTGCTGATATAATATGAGATATACCGTTGTGAGTAATGACTTCACGACCCATATCCTTATCCTTGGTGATGTTTCCTCTATTGAGCTGATGAGTTGCTACCACCACACAAACAAACACGGGAACCAGAGATCCGGCTCGAAGAACCACAAAGATGTGTGCGGAGCTGACTGGGCCACACCTACCTTAGATTAGCTTAAAATGTTAGTTATAAAAGTTAGTTAAAAAAGAGCTTTTGGAATCACTATTTCAATTTCATAACTTCTGGATATGAAATTTGAAAACATGTGATATTTTATTTGGGATTTCTGGATATAAAATGTGATCTTTGGTAGCTAGAAAAAAAAGGGTATGTAGTCAAAATATCACGAAATTCGATTGGGAAATGATTTATAGATGGCTCATAGAATGGTCCATGGATCTTTTGAAATACCATTAAACATTAACCATGCCTCAAACTGAATTCCACCTCAACACTTATGACAAACTTTTTTACGTTGGCAACCATCACTAACTCCTTCCGCTCTGACTGGAGCAAGTAGGACTGTCAGACTTTTACTGACTATAACCAGCCCAATTATCTTCTGCTTAACTCAATCCATACTCTGCCCGTCTTGGGCCGCCTATAACTCAGCAATTACCAGGAAAAATATTTCACTAACCAAACCTTTTACACCAACAAAAAAAATAAAACCATTCACCAAGAATTTAAAGATACCTTAGTTTTTGACTATAATTTTCCTGTTTTAAAAACGTCTGACCTTCCGAAACCGGCTTAAAATGTATATATGTAGCTTCTTCATCATCTCGAATCGAATTAGTTGGTCCCATAATTAGTTGAGCAATGTCTTGTGTTGTCCAAGCTGCACTTCTTTTTTTATCAGTGCTTATAGCAACATGTGAAGCTCAATCAAGTCGTCAGGATTTCGTAGTCCCTAATCCAACGGTTGAAGCTCTGTATCCGAAAGGCTTTAGAGTTACCTTGAAAGGTAAGCTAATTATATCACTTTTTTTTTTTCAAAATAATTACAAATAATTTAATCATCGTCATATGGCAAACAGTTTCGACTTTCGGTTTCTCATTTATTAGTTTTTTTTTTTTTTTAATCTTTATTAAGGAGCTTTGTCACAATTTTGACTATGTCGCTCCATCATAGCCAAATTTTGTGTTTTGATTTATTTTATATGATTGTAATAAATGTTGTATAAAACTCTTGCCTCGTCTGACGTAGGCTTAGCTAAAATGTTGTTGCAAATACCGATATCTAACAAATTTAAAGTGCTAAACATATTTCTCCTGAGGCGTTATTATTATATTTATTAGTTCACTGAGAAAAAAATAAAATAAAATATTGTTGAATAGAAAGGAGAATGTAACTGTTTGTTTACGAAAAGTTCAATAAATTGTTTTCATGGTCTTGTATCTTAATAAGAATTGACCTCCCTTCAAGTATATTCTAGTAATAGGTCACCAATTCCCAATTTTTAATAAACACTATAAAATAAGATGAAGTGTAAAATCTGAAATGTAAAAAATTGTGAATATAGTTATCACAATTTTTTTCATCATCAAGCTTAAAGTACTATTCAGTTTGTTTTCAATAGACTAAGAAATCAAATCAATTCTGATTTATGACACCAGAAAATTGCAAAAAACTATTTTTTATGAATATGATAAGGTTATTTTACAAACAAATGAATTCGGATGTGATTTATCGTATAAAAAACGATTTTTGCATAATATATCGGGAAGTTTTTATCTAATACAAAAATATTACAATCACAGTGTTTAAAAACTGAAAAAAAAAATTACAGTATAGTGACATACCTACTCCACTATTTTTTATATATTTCCCTAACATTTTTTCCAGGTATTTATTAGATTTATTTATTTTACACAACATATATTCAAACTACACTTTATTACTTCTAAGTTCATTACTATATTACAAACTTAAAATAATAATACGTACAAATGAGTTAAAAAGGCGGAAAACTCATAGGGCATCAAAAAATTCGTCCACATCGATCTCAATGTGAAAAGTAGCCTTTTTTTGCTTCAGCCAATAAAGTGTCCCTGTTTATAGAATTAAAGGTGTTTTTAACGTCAACCTTGAGGATGACCTTACCCTATCAGAATTTAGGAAGGTTGCGAGGGCATCTACGGCAGCCTCACAGCCCCCTTTTGAACCAAAGCCAAGCTCTAAGGGCTGGAAATTGTTCGTTAGTGATTGCATGTATAATTTACAACAAATTTTGGCTGCCACACGCCTGTAGGTGCACCCAACGGCGATGGGGCGAATGCCACCGTCTTTCTTGCGCAGGGCACATATGTTGGCCCCGTAAAAGACATCGACGATGGCATCGTTCACGCTGCCGGAGCGCATAAGAGTGACTAGAGCCTCCTTCAAAAGCGACTCACCAGCTTCCCCGGCGCCTGAACTTAAAAGATCCTTCAGGTGTTGAGGAGTAAGGCCGTCGAGGCTATTGGCAGAACCGCTTCTGAGCTCACGGCTGTTAAATAATAATAATACCTTTTCTAATAAGTCCTTTAAGTATTTGTACTAATTAAAAATTAGCGGTTTATAATCTAATGTTAACACTATAAGCTTACTTCTGAAATCATGCTTTTCTAGATGACGGCTATTCGTTCTTCGGTTTCCGTGGGAACATTAACAAAGAATTCGTCGGCATAAGCGAAGGAGATATTAAGGCTGATATAGTAAGACCGAAAGGTGGGAAGTGGGTCTATAAAAATCGCAATGAAGATTTAAAGATTGGGGACACCATATTTTACTGGATCTATGTTATTAAAAATGGGAAGGGACAAATGATCACAGATCTGGAGTATACTGTCACTGGTAAGTTTTGTAAGAAGTGGTTTTCTTTCCATGTGTGCATCGTGCAGAAGTTAATTTGACTTTAATAATTTCAAATGTACGTATGAACTTTATATCAATCTGTAACCTACATAACACAATTCAGCCCTGCTCCAACTTTCCGGGATATAACCATGCCGATAACCGACCATCTTGATGTTCTTGGTGTTACGATGATCTTCACTCTCAACTTTGGGCCATGCATCGAAGCAAAGGCTCAACTAACTCCAAAAAAGCTGGGAATCCTCGCAAAGGTCAGACAGTACTTCACGCCGGAACATCCTTAAATTTTATCAAGCGCAAATTCGATCATGTATGGAATAGGTACTGCTCTCATCTTTGAGATGAATCTTGATGCACTTGAGACAAATGAGAGGCAAGCCAAGAGAATCATTGGCAATGATGCACTCGTTGAGTCGAAGTTTCAAAGTTTGACGCCAAGTTGCCTTTCGATTATCTATCGGTTGCATTTCAGGAAGTATGTGTTGGAATTACATAGCCTTATACCTCTATGCCCGTTCCATCATCAGACTACCAGGAGTACGGCGATGCGCCACCGGTACATGGTGGACATCCCACCTTAACGCACAAAACGTTTTTCAAAACATTCATTGTCCATACAGCTGAGTAGTGGAATTCCCTGCTGGAGTGTGTGTTTCCTGATGGCTACTTACTGTTCTATTATTTTTTCAGGATTTGTTAAAGAAGATGGCACGCCAGCAGGTGGCCAACCAAATCTGCAACCCGACCAGCCAGGTTCTACAACCTCAAATGAATATGACCTAATAGACCAGAGATTTGACCCTGACTGTACAACTTCCAAGACGATGGTCCAAGGTCAGCCACCTATTTGTACGGGCAAATTGATATTCAGTGAGGATTTCGATTACACAAGTCTCAGGGATTTGAAGATATGGGATGCGCTGATCCAGTTTCCAGAAGAACCGGTTAGTTCAGTATACTTGAGGGTACAACTAGGTTGTGTTTGATTGATGACAACAGCCATTTCAGAAGCTGGCGATGCTGACTTAGTTACAACATTCTACCCGTTATACGCTACTTGAAAGGAAAGATTGGTATTTGTCTATAATGAATGAACTCTAATTCTACTAGACCGATGTTCCTACTTTTCTTTCTGTTGCTAATACTTTATCATTTTCCCATTTCAGGACTATCCCTTCAACGTGTACATTCCAGACAAAACCGTGAGCTTCGAAGAGGGATCCCTCGTCATCACTCCGGTGCTGACTGAGGCAGAACGTCCTGAAGGATTCCTTCATCAGTCCCTGGATTTGGGTGTAAGGTACTAGTCTTATAGTATACCAGATGGCCATGTAACTTTATGTCATTTATATTATTATTGTATATTAAAAAGAGCAAGGGACCTAAAATTGATCCCTGTGGGATCCCATATGTTATAGGTCTTGAGCCAATTTAATGATTACCAAGTTTAAACACTTGTGAGCGGTTGGTTAGGTAAGATCCGAAAATTTTAAGAGCATTTTCAGTAATATTAATGGATTCCAGTTTCTCTAAGAGTAATTTGTAGGAATTCGTGTTAAATACCTTTTTCAGATCTGTAAAGACACCTATAGAGAAGGCGCCAAAGGGAGTTGGCCGTTTATTTCGCAAAAAAGCGTGTATTTCGACACCCCTAAGGGAATCAAAATTTATAGGGTCCTCCCCGTTGAGCTAGAATTCTGAAATTTAGCATGAAACAAGGTCTCATAGCGTTTATATAGATAAAATTCTCAAAACTGTAAATTTGTCATTATGTCAAAAAAATAACTATTCTTGTGATTCGGAAAAATCTTCGTAACTTAATTTGAGAATTGAACTGTTTTCATGTGTTTTGTACGGAACCCTCAATGCGCGAGTCCGACTCTTTTTTTTTAGTTGACTTCCTATAGATATATTTATCTGATTTGAACTGTTAATCAATCAGGACGTTATAATATATATGTTTCTCAGTACTATCTAATTCCCTACACATTTTCAGGTGCACAGGCAAGGTAGACACGTTGGAATGTAAACAAGTTGCATCAGGTTCTCAGATACTGCCTCCAGTGACAACAGCGAAGATCACCTCTAGACGCACATTTAATTTCATGTTCGGAAGGGTGGAAGTGCGCGCGAAGTTACCTTACGGGAGCTGGATTATACCTGGTTTGTTATTTATGTCTTTATATATATAACATCTCAGGACCTTAAGTTCCTGGACCTTTAGAAGCCGTAAAATAGACCAAGCCTACTAGCAAGGGCATCTCAGATACTCTTCATAGAAAGTGCTGCCAACCGAAGATTATCTTAGATATATTAGATTGTTTTGCAAATGCACCCAAGGATAAATCCGTGTGATGAATGACTATATGTTTATGCAAGACATACTGGGGCCAGGGTTATCCGAAAGGGAACTCGAGCCCTGGTATGAAGGCTAGAAGGAGCGGAGTGGGTCTTTTAGTCAGTAAGAGTCTGACACTATATCCCGGTCCGCCCAAGAGCGGGGGTTGTCATTGGATAATTTTTCCCAGCATAAAAAAAAACCGGCCAAGAGCGTGTCGGGCCACGCTCAGTGTAGGGTTCCGTAGTTTTCCGTCCGTCACAATAAGTGTACCCACTTATGAGTTTAAAAAAATGCTTGCATATACTACAAACATAGTCCAGAAATTATTTTGTAGAACCTTTTGTGTTTTTTGTACAAAAACTGTTCTTTCCATCAAGTTCAAAATAATTTTCCTAGAAAGTCCTTATAAAATTCTACTTTTCAGATTTTTTTCATATTTTCTAAACTTATGGTTCAAAAGTTAGAGGCACACACATTGTTTTTTTTACTTTTGGAGCGATTATTTCCTAAATTATTGACATTATCAAAAAATGATTTTAGTAAACCCCTATTCATTTTTGAATACCTATCCAACAATATATCATATGTTAACAGACAGACGGACAGACAGACATGGCGAAACTATAAGGCTTCCCAGTTGACTACGGAACCCTAAAAAGACATGGAAACAAAAATTAAATATTAGATTTGTTGAGTCCTGCTAAGAGCTGCCTATAATCTTGCTGAGAACCCCTAAAATTATATTCTGTAAAATTATGCTAAAGAAGCACGACGACTATCATTTTATCTTCTTAGATTTGAGCAAGCATAGGTTTAACGTGATCGCTTACAATGGGCCACGTCAGAAAAACCAAAGCAAAAAGGCAAAGAAAAGGGCCGCGAAGAAAACGAATGTGACCACGAAGGAAACTCCGAGTATAGCCCTTTCCATCGCCCTTTCGCTGACTTTAATCACATTAGAAATTAAGATATCCGCAGGAGAACTAAGGTTACCGACATACCCCGAAGAATCGCTAAACTTAAGTGACGGTGGACAGGGCATATTGCTCGCAGAACGGATGGTCAATGTGAAGAGGTATTAGTAATGTGCGTATGTTTTGGAGTGGCGAACACATACCGGAAAAGGCAACATTGGAAAGCCTCTCTCTGATGACCTAGTGAAATTTAGGGGCGACCCTTTAGAAAGAAAGACAGAAAGAAAGAATAAAGAAAGAAAGAAAACACACAAACAAACACATTCGTAGATATATTCGTACTTTAAGGGAGGCCTATGTCCAACAGTCGTAGTCTTTCGGCTTAAATGATGTTTTTGAGATTTCCCTTTCTGTGTTCCACTTTTGCGGTATGATTGTTATTAACATTCGGTACTGTTACCGCTGATAAAAACTTTTCTGCTCCAGAAATCAACTTGGAACCATCAGACAACGCATACGGTCCAAATAACTACGAATCTGGATTGATGCGAGTGGCCTTCGTCCGAGGTAACCCTGGACTTGCTAAGAAGCTCTACGGAGGTCCTGTTCTCGGACAGAGCGAACCATTTAGGTCCACCTTACTAAAGGAGAAGATCGGCATCGATAACTGGCACAAGGATTTCCATAACTATACCATGATTTGGAGACCAGGTTAGATTTAGTAGTCTACATAAGCTAAAGTCCTTATTCCTTATTTTTGTTTTGAACAAAAATCTGTTGTTTTATCGTGTCAGTATCACTCCAAGATTGCGGCTGCCGCATTACATCTTCGGTATATGCTGGAGTATTTTGCCATTGATGATCCTGAAGTCGTTTTTGTAGGTTTTAAATGATTAACACTAAACCACTAAGTAACACGTTTAAATCACAAAACAGATAGGTACAGAAGTCAATCTTTAAACAAAGCGCACTCGAGCAAAGCACACACAGACACCGCTCACGAACAGGATATCTCGGCTCAATCGCCCGGTCGCACTCGTACAGTTCGGTGCATCGCACTGATCTTAGCGCGATCGGCTAGCGTAGGTATAAAAAGTGAAGTACATACATGATCTGCGAAGCAGTAATGCTCGCAAAGGAGGAGGCCGAACGCATCAGGCAACGGCGTTATCGCCGCCGCCGTCGCCGGGATTCTGATCCCGATTTCCGGCCAACGTAGACGCGGGTTTGCGGACAGTGAGCAATGGGTAGCTCGCTGTCCGGCCGTCCGGTAACTGTCCGGACCAAGCCCAAGTCGTCGACGGCGCGCACTGTTCCCGCGCGCCTCAAGGAGTTGTCAGCAACAGCAGGGACCCAGCCGGGTCGAAGCCTACTGGGGCCAGGGTTATCCGAAAGGGCGCTCGAGCCCCGGTATGAAGGCTAGAAGGAACGGGGTGGGTCTTTTAGTCAGTAAGTGTCTGACACTATCTCCCGCTCCGCCCAAGGGCGGGGGATGTCAATGCATGATTTTTCCAACCCTAAAAAAAAAAAAGTACATACATGAGATAGACTTCTGTACCAATCTATTTTCTGTTTAAATGTTTATTTTTTTAAACAGTTTTAAGTTATGTTTAATTTTCGGAACCACACTTATTTATTACTGACACATTACCACGTGACTGATGTGCACTTACAAATTTTTAAAATTGTTAATTTTATCAATGCAGAAGTAGATCCAGTGTGATTGCAGAAGATCGGCAATTTTAGAAAAATAAAACACATTTTGAATTGTCGAGGAATCTATTAATATCGAATAGGAAATTAAAGTTTAAAACCTGTGATCGAGTTCATGTACTTATTGCGACGATCTTTATCAACTGGTTGACGTTAAACCAAGGCGGTACATCTTTGTCATGACATGGATGTTAGAAATCGTTAAAATTCTCAGCTTTTATCAGCTATAAAATGCATATATACACCTAAACCTTTATGAATCTAACCCCTATATGAATTATTCTGTCTGTTGGTAATAATTGTATGTTAAATCGTTTAGTAGTTTTTGATCTTATTGCTTTCGTACAGACACAGTGTGGGACTTAAGTTTTTCTAAGATTAACATACCTGTCACAAAACCCGTAGAATTAACAACTAACGCAATGAAAAAGATTATATTTTTTGTGCTAAAATTTTTCTCTAAACTTTGTCGTGATCTTATTTTTCTATTCTTTTATTTACAGATGGCATTGATATGTTCGTGGATGGAGAACAGTACGGAACCGTTAACCCAGGTGGTGGTTTCTTTGAGGTCGCGAAGAATAGCAACGTGAAACATGCTTCTCACTGGCAGCAAGGAACCGTCATGGCGCCGCTGGATCAGATGGTATGAGACATGATATAAAGTCCAAGGGATCCGGACTGGGTCTGTAAAATTTACCTTCAGAAAAAATTGATTAATAATAATTATTAACATGTCATATCGCTGCGTTGACATCAATGTGAGAAGCTTTGACGCTTGTATGAACTCTAGGTCTATGCCAGCAGAGTTTGCTCTGCCATAACATGTCTAGGATGAGGAGCCAGAATAAGAGAGATACAATTCGCAGGGCAGTTCTGTGGTGGACCCACCCAACTGATTTCTTAGGAGAAATTTTGTACCTTATCTCCGGCTTGCTTTGTTGGCTGACTGGAGTGAACACTGACGGAAAACAGATTTCACCTCTCTCTTGCATTTATCAGCTGGCTTGAGTGGAAATTCGCAAAAGCAAATGTGCTCTGAAGCAGGATGGTATAGTCCAGTAAGATGCTGGCAAAGACCTTGACCACACCTCTAGGATTGACCTGATAACCGACGTATACCTCTCCACTCCTCAAGCACCTCAGGAAATATTGCACCCTTGTCGCTACGTTACTTCATGTTAGTGAACATTTTTGGGACCCATTTTTTAACTGTGCAAGTCACCCCCAGGCTTTTTATCAATGTATGTCATTCTTCAGGCAGGAGCCAAAGTCTTAACATAGTTCTTGGTAACCAGTCCACTTAGACATTTCAAAACCTGCCTTTGTTTTCCTTACATCGCAATAGTTCTTTACCAACCGAGGGTTGCCCTTTGATGTAAATGCCTAGCGCATACTTTTCATAGAACATGGTGTCAAGTCATTACCCAACTAAGTCGGGCTCGGCTTTTCATCTGGATGCACCTGGATACCAATATTTTACATGGAACATCTGCATATCTAACTTCCACAGCCCAGTAACTGGGCAACACCATACCATGTTGGTAATACAGTTGTCAGATTTTCTGACTTCTGACTACCTATTCGTAACAGCTGCCAAAGGTCTACGAATGATACTTGAAGCACGGAGGAACCTCGGTACGTTAAGATGGTCACCCATCCGCACACTGACAGGGCATACATTGCATAACCTTAGGGATCCTGTGGATCCGTGGTTATCTTACAGCCACAAGTTCCACCGCACATGTGAGGGATCGACCACCCTCACGCCCCAGTCATTGGGGCCTTGACCCTAACTTCCAGCCACCGTAAGCGTAGTCTTACGGACGACGAGCAATGGGTAGCTACCGACCGGACCAAAGTTTATTCGTCGACAGCGAGTAGTGTTCCACGCGCGCCTCATAAAGATGTCAGCAAAACCGGGCCCAGCAAGGCCGAAGCCTACTGGGGCCAGAGATTGACTTCTGAAAAGGAAACTCTTGATCCTAGAGCGTAAGGGCAACTAAAGGAACATAGGTGTGATAAAAGTCTGACACGCCCACCCTGCCCTAGAACGAGAGAAGTAAAAAAAAAACAGGCTCTCTTAATATAATAACGATAAATTCTATTCTATGCAAGTGAATTGTGGTCTTCTTCCCATCCTCAGAACATTATATTTTTTCCAGTTCCACTTAACCCTTGGCCTTCGCGTGGGTGGAATCCACGACTTCGGCGATGATCTGGAAGACAAACCCTGGAGGAACAGTGCCAGCAAGGCCGTGTTCGACTTCTGGAAGAGCAAGGATTCTTGGCACCCCTCGTGGTATAACAGCGCTTTGAAAGTAGACTACGTGAGGGTATATGCGCTTTGAATGATTTGACTTTGTATAAAGATCTTGAGAACAAGAAATGTGTTTTATTTTGAGAGGTTTCTCACCATGACCTATATTATACATGACTTGTCGCAAGCGCATCAAGCACCCCCGCCGCTCGATCCTTGCCCTCCTCCGCTATTGTACTATTGCTTGGTTCACATAGACTTCGTAATAAGTATTCAATAAAAATCTGATGAACTAAAATATGATAAATTTTTAAAAGTCATATACAAAAGTTGAGAGGTTGCCAGTGTTTTACAAAAATAACCCTGCACATATATTAATATAGACAGGAATTGCATGACTTGATTCCGCCATCTCATTTCTATCATCGGACAAACCGACGGACGGCGAGTATCCACCCTTACGTTGTTGAAACATCTACGGTCCGGACTAAGCATTTCGCCTCGTCATTTATACCGCGTACTTCGAAGGACTGGAACGGTCTGCCTGCTGCGGTCTTCCCGTCCGATTATAATTTGGGTGTCTTCAAGGCTAGAGTGAATAGGCTCTTAATAAACTAGTGCGCCTCACCATCAACGATTGCATCACTGCTTATCATCAGGCGGGATCGCAGTCAAGTACTAGTTTATAACAAATAAAAAAAAAAGGTTATTGGGCTAAGTTCAATAAAGTGGAATGTGCAATTTTAGCAAATATAACGATTTTCTTGACTTATTCCTTATGACCTGAAAGATTTTAGATATAACCCCGACAACCAAAGGAGCAGTGGTGGCCTAGTGGTAACGGCCCCGACTTAAGAGTTGTAGGTCACGGGTTAAAACTCAGCCAGGCGCATTAGTTTTTTTTTTTTTTTTCATTGCCACTGATCTCAAAATATCGAGAGTTTTGTTTTTTTTGGTTTTGCGACAAAAAATTCGAAGACATGTGACCTCCACCAACCCGCACTGGGCCCGCGTGGTGGATTACGGCCCATTCCCTCTCCTAGGGAGGAGGCCTAAGTCCCAGCAGTGGGAACATTAAAGGCCGACTATGCTATGCTAAACAACCAAAAGGCTGGTCAAGTCAACCATCTATTTACACGGACTGGAGAAGAAATGGGATGAGCTGATCCAGTTTCGAAGATAATCGGTTAGGTCCGTCTACCTGAAGGTGCGACCAGTTTGCGTTGTGGCAGTGGGCAGGGCACATTGCTCGCAGAACAGATGGTCGGTGGAGACCAAAGGTTCTAGAGTAGCTACCACGTAACGCAAGACGCAGTGTTCCCGGGCCTTGGTCGAGGCCATGGTCCGGAGCGAGGAGGAGTGGCAGGCGGTCGCCGACTTCTGCGAAGCAGTAATGCTCGCTAAGGAGGAGGCCGACCGCATCAGGCAACGGCGCTCTCGCCGCCGCCGCCGGGATTCCGATCCCGATTTCCAGCCACCGTAGGCGCGGGCTTGCGGAGAGTTAGCAATGGGTAGCTCGCTGTCCGGCCGTCCGGTAACAGTCCGGACCAAGCCCAAGTCGTCGACGGCGCGCGCTGTTCCCGCGCGCCTCAAGGAGTTGTCAGCAACAGCAGGGGCCCAGCCGGGTCGAAGCCTACTGGGGCCAGGGTTATCCGAAAGGGCGCTCGAGCCCCGGTATGAAGGCTTGAAGGAACGGGATGGGTTTTTTAGTCAGTAAGAGTCTGACACTATCTCCCGCTCCGCCCAAGAGCGGGGGTTGTCATAAGATGATTTTTCCCATCGAAAAAAAAAAAAAAAGACGCAGTGTTCGAAGTGTTTTTTACTAAGATAATTTTTATTGTGCTTTTGTGTACAATATTTGACTGGTCTACACTGTTCTTAGATTACATAATATCTATCAATATTGTAATACCGACCAGTTTTTTTAAAAAGAGCAACCATGGTGTTTCTTGCCGGTTCTTCTCCATAGAAAACGACCAATTTGGAACCGTGCACTAGCTTCTGACGTTTTATAGGTGCTATGTGAAATAAAATATTTTTGACTTTGACTTTGACTTTAAGGCCTCCCACAAGGGGGGATGCCACACGCACAGGATAGGTCATTATGGTGACACTTGGGGGAGGTCTATGCGAAACATTGAACGTATTTCGGCTAAAATGATGGTGATGCTGATGATGACAACGGCAATTCAGTAGGGTTAGATGATTACAACCATCTACAACATTAATAGTTTTAGTATATGCAAAAACCCAAAACGTATGTCCTGTATTTTATGTAAAGAATCTATGTACAAAACATAACTGTAGGTATCATGAAAAGTCACATATAAGCTTGTTATGTCAGCAAAAATACATAGTCACCGGGACATTCAGACGACTGAGGGGTGGCTTTGCACTTGCACCCAACTGTTTGCTGGCACCTAGTGCCTGCTATGGTCTTCCGTGACCTGTGTTGTACTTAGTGTCGGTATGCAGCTTGTGACCTTTTTAAATAATTTTAGGAAAAAATATAATGTTGTAAAAACTATTGGAATCCATTCAGTTCCTGATTCTGAACAAACTATATTCAGGTTTCGCATCAACTATAAATAATTTTGTACGAGTACAGTTGCCATCACGGATCTTGAGCGCTCGGCGTCAGAGTGGGGATCGCTTTGCACATTCCATACATTGGCGAGCCAATCGTCGTCGTTGTTAGATACATGCTGCAAAGCAGGAAACGAATTAGGAGTGACGTCTATGACGCGATGGCACGGCGAGCCAATCACTGACACTCCCCGCCCCCGCGTCTCACTTCGCACCACTAAAGAGACCGAATATTTGACCTCTGCGCAACCGCTCAAGATCCGTGATGGCAACTGTATATAGCTAATACCTAGTTGTACCAGTTCCCAAGCTTTATATTAAGGTAAGAACATTTCTTTATTTATTGAGTAGGTTGGCACATTACAATAAATTTATCAGCGATTTATGGCGACACTTAGGGGAAGTCTATGTGAACAGTGGACATCTATCGGCCGAAATGATAATGACGATGATGACTGGCCTAATGGACAAAATTTTTTCACCGATAGTAAGCTACTTTATTCCTGAGTGACTTATTTTTATGTTCGAAAAGAAGAAAAAGGAAAAAGAGTTTCTGTGCGTCAAACATGGCGCATATCTTAAAATAAATAACAATATCGACTTAAGTGTTAAGTAAATAGTATATGCGTCACATCCACGCAAAATAGGCAGCGCTCAGCAAAATGCTGAGGCTCGTGTAAGACAGAGCCACAGCGCTGATTTCCAGCACCAGCCGTCGTCGATATACGCGGGTGAAGCCGCGGGCAAAAGCTAGTAATTAATAATTATTCCAAGCATATACAAATCATACTCATTGATGTGTGTTACGTCATACATCTCAATAATCACATGTTTACAAGACAGATATATTGCTATGTACCAGGGTCGAGAACAAGTTTTTTGCTCGATTGGCTTGGCATTGATCTCATCGTCTTTGAGACTGGTCATTATACTGTTCAACAATCTGATTCTTCTTTTTTGCATATTTGACTAGGTTCTGCTAGCGGCTCCCCCCGCGTGAAAGTAGAAATTTATTCAAACATACCTACTCTTTTTATTGCTCTTTGCTATTGTATCAGTGTGTTTTATTGATTTTCGGGAGTTATTGCATATGATGAACTTGTAAATATAATACTTATATTTCTCTAAAATATGATTTGGTCGACCGAATTGTCTTTTAATTATCTCACAGATGGTGTAAAAAGTAGAGTATGCAACACGGGGATAAAGCTGTCTTTGTTTTGGGCGGCTTGAATTCCTCACTTCACTCTGGTTTCTTTATTAACTCCCTCGCAGTGCTCGGGAGTTAATTGTATAAATCCCTCACTAACGTTCGGGATTAAAATCATCAACTTTCGTTTTGTTCGGAATTCAACATGCCGCCCGCGACTTAAAGACACTGCTTTATCTCCTAGTCACATAAACTACTATTAATGTCTTTGACTAAAACTAATGTAGCAACAAAGTAATTTATTTAAACATAGAAAGAACATGAAACAAAAAAACACTTAAAACTAATTAAAACTATATAGAATATACACAATACCTCTTATCCAAAATATGGCATCAAAAAATTCCGCATCGCTGTCGTCTGGGAGTGTGCCCAGAAGACTGGCGGCATTGCCACGTTGTATGGCAATATAAAATATAATAATGTTGTATTAATATCCACATTTCAAGTTTATGGGTTAATGTAAAGTCTTTTAACCGCGGAGAGCGGGATTCCCAACCGTGACTTGATTTACATTTATCATATTCGTGTCTAAGTCTGTTAATAAAGGTGATTGACTATAAGGAAAAGAGCAATAAACTGTTTTTATAAATTCAATTTCAATCGTTTTCAAATTATAACCACGCATTACTTTTTGCATCAAGCTGTGTGAGGATTGCTAATAGCTATATTCACCAATATTGTTGTTTTTATGATATAGTTCGATATAGTCTTTACTTTGTATATGCCGCAGATAAATAAGGATATCAGGGATATCACGAAATCCCGGTAGATATCGAATATTCTTGTTAGTTACGTCTTCTTAAAAAAATATCTACTGATTTGACAAAACGCCACATTATCGTCAGTGACATGTCGTTTCACTAAACTAAAAATGTAGTAAAATGTTAGAAAAGCGGACATTGCCGCTATAAAAGACTTAATTGTGAAAAATAAAGGGTCGAGTGCAAAACCAAAATATGTACTTGCATGAAGCTAAATGTTTTGTATAACTCAAGGTGCCACTAATCACTGCCTTGTTTAAATTTAACACAACAATATTTTCCATTTTCTTTTCATTGTCTTAATTGTTGAGTCTCGCACACTTTTAGAAGTATATATCTTTTTATTAATACTTACATTTATTTTTTTGCACCTAATGAATAAATCCACCAAATAGAAAAAGGTTGTCAGATTATTAATTATGTTTAATTACATAATCAACTAGATTAAAACTTTATTTTCTAATAAAAAGGCACCACTTAATTTATTATCTTGTTTTATTACATTATTCATTAACAGTATTCTTTATTTACCTACATTTAGTTTAATGAAATGACATAAATCTCTGACTTTATATTAGTGTCATACCACTACATAGCCACGGGTCCGGAATGGTCTAACCAGGTGCGGCTGAATACCTATTTTACATGGCGCGACCATGTACCGCTTTTGAGAGTCAGCCAGAAGCATTACCTACTTTATTTAATTTATTTTATCACCACTGCTCTCAAAAAGGTGATGAGAAAACCGGCATGCCCTAGAAATTAAAATTCGAAGATATGTGACCTCCACCAATCAGCACTGGGCCCACGTGGTGGATTTACGGCCCATTACCTCTCCTAGAGAGAAGGCCTTAGTCCCAGCAGTGGGGACGTTGCATGATTATGCTATTACGCTACATGAAGCGACTGCCTATCAGACCTCCACTACCCAGTTACTGGACAACAAGATACTCCTTGGATAGAGACTGATGATCAGACTTTCTGACGTCTGACTACTAATTGTAATACTAATCTACCCTATCTACTACACTAATATTATAAAGAGGTAAGTTTGTTTTTTTTTTATTCTTTTGTAGGAGGTAATCTCTAAAAGTACTGGTCCGATTGCAAAAAATTTAAACCGATAGAAAGCTGCTTTATTCCTGAGTGGCAAAGACTATATTTTATATATTTATTTATTTATTAAAACTTTATGCACAAGTACAAAGTCGGACTTAATGCCTTAGTTATTTTCTACCAGTCGACCAAAATTATTATGATAAACGAATCCACCAAATCAACCTTGTAATGATTCTGCCAATTTCTTATGAATGTGTTCACGTGCCATTACCTTAAAGGAGAACCGGCTGGATGCCATCCTGATGTTCAACGGGAGCGCATTCCAGAGAAAGATCGCTTGGACCAAGAAAGAGGATCGGATAAACTCAGAGCGGTGTGAGGGACATCGTAGTAGACGATTATTCGTTGATTGCAGATTTTTACTTTGTTTAATTATTTATTATTTGTACTGTTGTACTGTCGTTTTTTTTTTTCGGAACATAATTTAAATTGAGTGCTATCCCAAAATTACAATAATTAAACAATAACTTAAATAATTAAAAATAATATATGCACTAAATGCCTAGCTAAATATGACGTCATAAAACTCCTCCGTATCGCTGTCGACTGGAAGTGTGCCCAAAAGGCTGGCGGCATTGTCACGTTGTATGGCAATGCTTATTCTCTGTTCTTTGTACTGTTTTATGTACGCTGGCCAAGCCGCGGGCAAAACTTACTTCTTAATAATTCACAATGATCAATTTAAATTCACCAGATAAAGTCAGCAACGGTCTCTAAGATTCAAAACGAAGGCTAAATTGGTCATCTCACATGGTTTTTGCCTTTTAGTGACGGCATAAAACCGCATAATACAAATACAATAAATATATTATTTGAGTTTATATAAAGTCAACGTACGTAGTAGTAGTAGTACGTACGTAATAACATGACTATATTGAATCGTCTCGCTAAAGCAAATGTAAATACAAAGAAACTTTTACAGTTACTATGATTAACATGACAAAAAAATATCATCGAATAATATATAGGTAACAAAAACAACAATTTTTTTACAGTAGTGTTAATTGTACAAAACATTCGTCACAAAAAATGATCTAAGTATAGTCACAGATTACTGAATAGTTACTTGGTATAGTCTGTCTAATAAGTCAACCGACTTGAGAGTTTTGTATAACATTTAATCATTTAAAAAATACATAAATTCGGTACTTTTGATAAGGTTCTTCTGTTAGTAAACAATGATCTCTATCTCTTAATCAACCTTGATTATTGAACCCGTGTTGACTACATCAGATTTCATTAAATCCTAATAATTACCCAAGTCGTTTAACTTATTAGACAGACTCTAAATCTTAACTCGCCAATGACGAGTAGTGTGGCTGCAGGCTTACAAAAAACATAATCAGACACTATTACAAAGAATTCACTTCGTGGTTCTCAGTCCGTCACTGCGAACGAATACACACTGACATATCTAGTCAATAGCATAAATATATAATAAAGAACCCGTTTTACATAAATGAAGTAGTTTATTTTTATATAAATCTGTGTGTGAAGCGACAGAGAATCATGGCTAACGCTTGTGTTTTGTTTTTATTTTATTTAGTGAGTTTAAATTATGTATTGTGTTTTGAAGTGCCTCCGGCTAAATTGGAAGCTATTTACCCTCATGGATTGAGAGTTTCTGTACCAGGTTTGTTCAGTGTAATAATTTTGCTTTATATGTATTTTTTTTTTCGGTGGGTAGAAATCGTCCAAATAACATGCTCCGCCCTTGGGCGGAGCGGGAGATAGTGTCAGACTTACTGACTAAAAAACCCACCCTGTTCCTTCTTGCCTTTCATACCGGGGCCTACCTACCTTTCGGAGCTAACCCTGGCCCCAGTAGGCTTCGATCCAACTGGGTCCCTGCTGTTGCTGACAACTCCTTGAAGCGCACGGGAACAGTGCGCTCCGTCGATGCTTTTCAAGTACCTACCTATTCTTATTTTTAATAATATTTTTTTTAGTATGATCTTAAAGTTTAATGAGGCCTCTTTACATTCTACCATTACAAGTATTGTGCAAATATTTAGTTTAGTTGTGTTGTTGTTTTGTTTAGTTGTAGGGTCTTTCTCATCATTAAATAGTTCCTTCTCCTCTGGGTGGATCAAGGCGTGTCAGTTGCTCTAACTAGTTCAAAAAATCTTGTATTTACTTAATACTAATATAATAATAATATGTTGTCATATTATTATTATATTACTACAACGGTCATCTGAGTGATCTTCACTTCGAACATCACTCAGATGACCGAACACAATACGCACTAGTTTTTTTGCCAACTTCTAAAAAGGAAGAGGTTCTACCGGTTTGTTCATCGATTCCTCTATCAATGTGAATCGTTTTTTGTTTTTTTTTTTTTTAAGAAGTATTTTCCTGATATGATCCATTTTAGGGTTCCTTATCCAAAGGGTAAAAGCGGGATCCTATTACTAAGACTTCGCTGTCGGTCCGTCTGTCTGTCGCTAGACCGCATCTCATGTTATTTAGATCAATCAATTCGTTATTTAGACCAATCAATTCGTTATTTAGATCAATCAATTCGTTATTCTGATCAATCAATTTTGATTAATCAATTCATTATTTTGGTCAAGCAATTATCAATTTTGATTAATCAATTAGTTATTTTAATCCAGCAATTCTCAATTTTGGTTTAATTAATTTGTTGTTTTGATAAATCAATTAAGTGTTCATTTAGTTTTTTAGTTGGATAAATGTACCTATATTTTAAATGAAAAAACTGTCTATCTGACCCCACAACTCAGTAATTATTTTACACGATACCCTTTAGCAAGACTGGTGTCAGATTTACCTGGCTTCTGATATCGGATCTAGTAAATTAATAAAAAATATAATAAAATGTACATTTAAAGATTTTTGGTAATACAAAGAGCAGGCTGCTGTGAATACTAAACCGGTTTCACTGTCTTACTATAAGTGAGTGACCTCTTCTGTCACGTAGAAGGGTCGATTAAAAATCACCCATAGCTATAAACATTCATCAATAGTAAGAAATAAAGAAAAATAGAAAGAGAAAAATAATGGATGAAAGAGTATGATGAGTTCTGAGTATACATGTAGATGGATGGAGAGGGAGAGGAAGGCCGAAAAAAAGATGGATGGATTGTGTGAAAAGTGATATGAAAGAAAAGGGAATTAGTGATATTTTGACGGGTGACAGGACAGAATGGAAGAAGAAAATGTGTTGCGCCGACCCCAAGTAATGGGATAAGGGCAGGAAGAAGAAGAAGAAGAAGAAAAATAAAGGATGAAAGATAAAAATAAAGAAAGAAGAAAAGAAATATGGATAAAAATAAAGCAAGAAAGAATGAGAAAAATAAAGAAAGAAGAAAGAAAAAGAAATTGAAAGAGAGAAAATTATTTGTCACAACACAGGGCTCTCACACAATAGTTAGCATGGCCTCCTACAAAGTGAACCGATGACCTGAAAAGGGTTGTGGGAATCCGATAGATACAAAACTCACAGGACCGTTCATTGTGGCGACACTTGGAAGAGGACTATGTCCAACAGTGGACGTCTTTCAGCAGCAGCAAATGATGATGATGTTGACGACATTGTTAGTTATGGTTTTCAGTTATGTAATTAGAGATTTGAGTTTTAAAACTGCTAAAAGATCCGAGTTCTTAGTTACTCATCTCAAATAAATGTAAGACATCGTTTTTCGTTACTCAATTCATTAAACTCCATCTTATTGTCTTTCTATTGTGTCTTTAATTATGTTATTCAAAAAGCTAATTAACATAAATAAATATACATATATAGCCGGGTGAGAGATAAAAGGTAATAGGTTAACAAAATCTTATCATAAGATGACATAATCTTGGGATTCCCAGAATGTAGTGTTATAAATACCTACTCCTACCTATTTTTTTATGGTGGGAAAACATCAGCCAATGACAACCCCCGATCTTGGGCGGAGCGGGAGATAGTGTCAGACTCTTACTAACTAAAAGACCCACCCCGTTCCTTCTAGCATTCATACCGGGGATCGAGCTCCCTTTCGGATAACCCTGGCCCCAGTAGGCTTTGACGAGAGGGAATGTGTCCGTGGCATCACAGACCCTATCATTACACCAGCGATGCCCCAGCTGCCACCTGGATTCCAATCCCGATTTCCGGCCACCGTTGGTGCAGTCTTGTGGACGGCGAGCAATGGGTAGCTCGCTTCCGACCGTCCGGTAACAGTATGCACCAAGCCCAAGTCATCGATGGTGCGCACTGTTCCTGCGCGCCTCAAAAACTTGTCAGCATTACCAGGGGCCCAGCTGGGTCGAAGCCTACTGGGGCTAGGGTTAGCTCCGAAAGGTAGCTCAGCTCCGGTATGAAAGGCAAGAAGGAACGGGGTGGGTTTTTTAGTCAGTAAGAGACTATCTCCCGCTCCGCCAAGGGCGGTGGATGTCATTTGGATGATTTATACTCACGAAAAAAAAAAACACCAGCGCTGCTTTTTTTTTAAACATCGAAACATAATTATGCTGTGATAAGAGGCTATTTGGCTTCGCACAGGTTTTTTTTTTTTTTTTAATGTTGTTGTTAGTTAGCATTTTTAATTTATTTTGTTGGCTGTTCTGTGCGAGTCTTAAATAAACGTTTTTTTTTTTTAATTAGCTTTATATTACCATAAAGCGTGATAGTGACTTCTTATAAAAAAAAAGTAAAAATGTGTATCGATGTTTAAATAGCCATAAATTGATTATTTGCATAAAGATCTAGTCAATTTTTAGGCCAGAAATTAACATGCTTTTTGCTATGGTGAGTGATATTACTTAATCTCTTAACACACTAGTGCGATTTACCTTCAACGATTACATCACTGGCTACCGGAATCGCAGTCAACCACTATAGTTTCATATTTAAGTGTTTCATTGAGTACCTATAACGTATGACTTCGGCTTTTATTTTTGTTCTGTTCTTATTTTTCCAGTTACCTTCTTTATTTCAGTATCCTGAAAATCTTGTTTCATACTTTTTCAGAGTCGTCTTTTTTGTCGTCTTCGGTTTTTTTTTTAATTTTTTTTTCCGACATTTTAGCGTGTTTGACCTCCAGATAAAGTTAACATTTTTGCATATATTTTATCATTAATTTGTAAGCAATATACCTACGATGATAGATCCAAAAGAAATAAAATAAAGTTTAGCATATTATTAACATAGCGTCGATCTTTTTGTTCGATTTTTTTCCAAAAGATTGTTAAAGCAATGATTGGATTGATTCCATAATAAAAATCAAAGTATCAAAAAATCCACACATTTTTGTTATCGATTGCCAGCGACATCGCCTGCGTGAATATAGAAAATTATCCCAAGGATCTTATTCCTGGCATAAAAAGTATCCTATGAACTATTCTAAAATATATTCTACTCATTTTGCAAAAGACTCATAAGAAGATTCTCACGAGGAGAGGAAGCTCTTAAGAGATCTTTACAACGCGTTCCAAATGAGAATAGGATCGTCCGCCATGTTATAACGTCACGATTTACTGTCAAATCGAGGAAAGAAATTTTTAAACATTAATTAATTTATGAACTGTGAACGAAAAAAAAATTAATCAGAATCCAGTTCTTCAATTTTACTCATCTCTAAGTTCTTCAATTTTGCCAAAATTTCTTCGATTTGACAGTACGACGAGACGTCAAAACATAGGAATCGGTCCTATTCTCATTTGGAACGCGTAGTAAATCAAGAGTGAATAGGTTACTTCTAGGCAAGCGTGCTCCATCGTCGGCCACATCATCGTTTACCGTCAGGTGAGATAGTGGTCAAACGCGAGCCTATCAATAATAATAAAAAAAAAGACATTGCTCATGGATTGGAATCCCGTACTATGCTGCGGCCAAATCAAACTTCTCTATAGTCTATACTTTTTTTGTGGTGGGTAATCATAGTTACTTCTTCTGGTGTAGAGTGGAGCGAGAGGGCATAGATTTTACTGTTATAATTTTAATATCCATAGTATGCTTGATCTCGAGGCGTGACACTTTTTGGTACCACTTTTGAACATATATGTCTTCCGACAAACAATTTTCCGCTTTGATATTAGTGTGATAATTACAAATGTAACTAAAAATGAAAACCATCACGATAGCATCTACAAAGAGTCAACCAATCATTTACGACATGTATTTAAAAAACATCAGTTTTGAACAAATTATTTAAGTCAGCGAAGACCGTAGCGCAGTAATTTCAGGACCGACTTGCGAGTTTGTGGCTGGGAGTTCGAATATTGCGCTAAGTTTTTTTTTTAAATTTGTTTACAATACCTTACAAACTAATCAATAAAACTTTTAAAAAACTTATTGGTATTCTTTTCATATAAGGAAAGAAAAAAATTATAATAATCCAGGCGTGATTGTCATTTCATTCAGTTCAATTCATCATTAACCAAAATTTAATAAATGAAGAAAAAAATCGACTCCAATCTTCATTTTTGTTAAGGTTCATTATTCTAATTCATTCAATTAAAATATGCCATTAACTTGTAACTGTCGATCTTTAACCAAAGGTTGTAAGTACCTAATTATTAAACTCCCCAACATTTTCCCGATATCCAATTATGCTAAGGTAGCGAGATTTCAATAAATATTAGATTAAAGTCAACTTTGATTATTAGGTAGGTTTCTCAATTTTCATGGTGAGTTTAAGGAAAAAGTGGAGTAATAACATTGAAAAGTAATAATAAAGTATTGTTTTTTTTTTTCTTCAAATTGTGTTTAGGCAATCTCGTCCATTCCAGGTTGTCTGCAGGAAATCGCCGAATGCGATAAGATCGCCTATTGTAGGATAAACCAGCCATATGTGTCCCAGTTGATAACATGCCCCATTTGTGAAGCCAAGACACGTATTTAAATTTACATAAACTATAGTCGCTTTTATAAGGGCGATGGAAAGGGCTATGCTTGGAGTTTCATTGCGTGATCACATCAGAAATGAAGATATCCGCAGGAGAACCAAGGTTACCGACGTAGTTTGAAGAATCGCCAAACTTAAGTGGCAATGGGCAGGGCACATTGCACGCAGAACAGATGGTCGATGGGGACGAAAGGTTCTGGAGTGGCGACGACGTACCGGAAGACGCAGCGTTGGACGGCCTCCAACAAGGTGGACCGATGACCTGGTCAGGGTCGCGGGAATCCGATGGATGCGTGACGCACAGGACCGGTCGTTGTAGCGACGCTTGGGGGAGGCCTATGTCCAACAGTGGACGTCTTTCGGCTGATACGATGATGATAGTCGCTTTCATACTTATAACTGGGGCATGTATGCCTCGTTTACTATATGTTTTGAGGGTTCCGTACCACAGAAAGGAAAAAAACAGAACCCTTATAGGATCACTTTGCTGTCCGTCTGTTTTTGCTTTTTGGTGTAGGTACATTAAGTTTGTTCTATTCAAGACCCTTTATATCGAGAACGCGTGGTGGTATCGAGTTAAAATTAAAACCAAATACTCAAATCTGCAATCGCTTGAAACTGTGAAAAAATCAAATGTCGAAGAAAAACGTGTATTTCGACACTCTCATGGGAATCAAGATTTATAAGCTACTTTCCATTAACCCAGAATCCTGAAATTTGGCGTGAGGAAAAGTCTTATAGCACAGATAGGCAAAAAATAAATCTGACAACAGTTTATTAGGTACGTCACAAAAAAAAAGCCTTTTTTTACGATTGGGTAAAATTGTCTAAACTCCATTCGGAAATTGAACTCCGTATACATTTCCATAGGTAAGTTTTTACGGAACCCTTGATGCGTTTTTTTTTTTATTATAAAGTTTCCTATCTGTTAATAAATTGTAATCTTAGTGTGCAAAAAAGTATATATAAATAAAATAAACAAATTGTGGATCACTGGCGATTCCAGTATTTTACATCACTTGTAGAGAAAAGCTTTTCACTTTGGGAACTCTTAAATATCATCATCATCATCATATCAGCCGAAAGACGTCCACCGTTGGACATAGGCCTCCCCCAAGCGTCGCCATAACGATCGGTCCTGTGCGTCACGCAACTATCGCGTGCGTTAAATGTGCGTACAGCTAAAGAGTGGAATCTTATGCACTAGGTATATTAGCGAATTCGTCACTACATGCTTTGTTCAAACATGGGCTTTCCCAAACCGCTACAGTAAACAGTTCTATAAATTGACATAGACATGACCGCAAAATGGATTGTAAAGATGTTTGCTGACATCTGCTGTCAAAATAAGCAGTATAGTAATATAATATAATAGTAATAATATTCCACAACTGTCACACAACGCTATCTAGTCCCAAGCTAAGCAGAGCTTGTGTTATGGGTACTAGACAACTGATAAACATACTTATATATTTTTAAATACATACATATTATAGATAAATTACACCCAGACACAGAACAAATGATCATGCTCATCACATAAACATTTGTCCTGGGTGGGAATCGAACCCACGACCTGCGGCACAGCAGTCAGGGCCACTAACCTACACCTACAAGCCTGTCAACCTGAAATCCTTCGTAAGATTAGTCAATAATGAAATATTGAATAATCTTACGAAGTACGGACGATTGAGAAATCATTGATCAATCTTCAATGATTTCCCAATCGTTCAGTTGAAATAGAGGTTCTAGGTGCTCTTGTAGAGAACCCCTTCGCTTTTCAGGGTTACATATCCAAAGGTTAAAACGGGTCCCTATTACTAAAACTTCGTTGTCCGTCTGCCAGTCTGTCTGTCCGTCTGGCACCAGTTTCACAGATGATTTAGGTACCTATTTCTGCTGCCACTATAATAACAAATACTAAAAAATAGAGTAAAATAAATATTTAAGAGGGCTCTCGTAGAACAACGTACCTACTATTTTATTACGTTTTTTTTTGTTTTTTTAACGTTTTTTTTTTTTAAACTAGTGCGCCTCACCATCTACGATTGCATCACTGCTTACCATCAGGTGGGATCGCAGTCAAGCACTAGTTTATATAAATAAATAAAAACCCCTTCGTGCACAATTCTGACTCGCACTTGGCCGGTTTTTTAGGGTTCCGTAGCCAAATGGCAAAAAACGGAACCCTTATAGATTCGTCATGTCTGTCTGTCTGTCCGTCCGTATGTCACAGCCACTTTTTTCCGAAACTATAAGAGCTATACTGTTGAAACTTTGTAAGTAGATGTATTTTGTGAACCGCATTAAGATTTTCACACAAAAATAGAAAAAAAGCAATAAATTTTGGGGGTCCCCATACATAGAACTGAAACTCAAAATTTTTTTTTTCATCAAACCCATGCGTGTGGGGTATCTATGGATAGGTCTTCAAAAATGATACTGAGGTTTCAAATATCATTTTTTTCTAAACTGAATAGTTTGCGCGAGAGACACTTCCAAAGTGGTAAAATGTGTGTCCCCCCCCCTCTAACTTCTAAGATAAGAGAATGATAAAACTAAAAAAAATATATGATGTACATTACTATAAAAACTACCAACGAAAATTGGTTTGAACGAAATCTAGTAAGTAGTTTTTTTTTAATGCGTCATAAATCGAAAAAAATACACTATTATTAAAACATCGATCAAAGTTACAACACATTACAAGAACTTTTATATCATGTTACTTGCTGCTACGGAACCCTTCATGGGCGAGTCCGACTCGCACTTGGCCGGTTTTTATCGTTACCATTGACCGTTGTTGATGCCGTTTTATTTTTTGGTTTTTTCTCAATTATAAGCTGCTTGATGAAGGAAATAATTACTTACGTACAATTTTTGCCATTGATGTTTTAAATGACACTCTAATAAATATTATAAAAGCGAAAGTTTGTATGTATGTAGGTATATTTGTTATTCCTTCACTCTCAACCGGTTAAACAACGCGCACTGTTCCCGCGCGCCTCAAGGAGTTGTCAGCAACAGCAGGGGCCCAGCTGGGTCGAAGCCTACTGGGGCCAGGGTTATCCGAAAGGGAGCTCGAGCCCCGGTATAAAGGCTAGAAGGAACGGGGTGGGTCTTTTAGTCAGTAAGAGTCTGACACTATCTCCCGCTCCGCCCAAGAGCGGGGGTTGTCATTGGATGATTTTTTCCAACCATAAAAAAAAACTGGTTAGACAAAATTTGATACATTTGATTCCGTTTTTGAAAACAAAATATTGATTTTGACATTCTTGATATATGTTTAAAGATTTAACGAGAAACGACGTACGATTTTATTATAATTGTTTAGCTTATTTATTTCCCGAAACAACATCAGACTTACAAGGTCATTACGGACACAAAGCTCCGATAGCCGGTTAGAGTGACGTCATAATTATTAAACAATTAAATAATAGTAGTTGTGGTTTTAATCGCAGTTTTTGATTAGTTGCGGTTTTTGTGTCGACTTAATACGAAATTATTAAATTCTGAAAGATAAATAATAGTGGGCTATACTCTGAGTTTCTATGCGTGATTGAATAAGAAATGGAGATCCGCAAGAGAGCAATGTTCACCGACAGAGCCTTAAGGCTGATTTTTAACCAGAGATGTGCTATGCTATGCTAAGCTGTGAAACTATGTGACCGATTCCACTGATACTAAGCTATAAGATGTGCCACCGCAAAGTACAGAGCTGCGTCTAAACCCCTACATTTTAATTAGTACACAAAAAATGGGGCTGTATCTGTACCCTTTACTGATCATATTTTTGTATTCAAAAGTAGAAAAAACTGAAATCCTAAAATTGACCACGAAAAGGTAAATTCATCATAGATTCAATCATACATAACAATTGCTAGTAGAAAATACTGTGGGCAGTGTTTTTCCATTTTAATCGTCATTTATTCATTAGAATAATAATCAATAGCCTGCACAATATTTCCATAAATTGAGAGACATTTTGGGATAAACACAAACGCTAATAACTTTGCTGTTTATGATTATTATTTATTGAGACTTTACTTAAATAATAACAAGGGCTTTTCTTATAAGCCCTTTAAGTATTTGTACTAATTAAAAATTAGTGCTGTATAGCACGCATTCATAGCACGCATCCATAGCACGCATCCATGGCACACATCCATAGTTAGCATCCATAGCAAACATATATAGCACGCAACCATAGCAAGCATCCTCAGCATTGCGGTATAGCAAGCATCCTCACCAGCGCTATGTGCATCAATGAATATGATTGGTGAATATAAAACACATTCATAGTAACGTAGCATAGCACATCTCTTGTGGAAAAGCATCCTTAGAATAGCTAAACTTAAGTGGCAGTAGCCAGGGTGCGTTACTCGCAGAACAGATAATATTTAATAGGGTCGAAAGCTTTTTGACTTCTAACCCACAAGTTCGGCTAATGATTGGGTGAGGGTCGCAAGATTCCGATAGATGGGAGACGAGCAGGACCGGTCTTTGTACTTCTACGAAGCAGTAATGCTCGCAAAGAAGGAGGCCGAACGCATCAGGCAACGGCGTTATCGCCGCCGCCGGGATACTGATCCCGATTTTCGGCCACCGTAGGCGCGGGCTTGCGGACAGTGAGCAATGGGTAGCTCGCTGTCCGGCCGTCCGGTAACTGTCCGGACCTAGCCCAAGTCATCGACGGCGCGCATTGTTCCCGCGCGCCTTGAGGAGTTGTCAGCAACAGCGGGGACCCAGCCGGGTCGAAGCCTACTGGAGGGGGGACAGTTTAACTCTTAAAAAAATAACAGGTACCTACTGGTATATAAAAAAAAAAAAAAACCAGAATTATAAATTCAACATAATCACGCCGGATCGGCTGAACTCGTTTAATTTTGTGAATCGACGCACGATAATTTAATTCACGAACCAAACCGAATTCTAGCTCCTAGATCGACGGTGCATTGTATACCAAGCGTTCCTCAAAGAGATTTCAGCATAAATGATGGAGCCTTGGTAGTTTGATGACTACGAGTGGAATTGTTTGAAAGAATCACCCTTACCGTGGCCCTGGAATGCAAAGTGCACCTGAAGGAAAACGTGTGGGTTTTAGTCAGTAAAATTCTGACATCTCGAGACTCAAACCAGATCGGGAGAATTATTTGATGATATACGCGTGGATCTTCATATTAGGTATATCTTCTGTGAGATTTGTAACACAACGCTAACTGGCTATGGCGCTGTCATAGACTCTTCTGTCTTTTTTTGGTGGGTAAAAATCATCCGAATGACATTCTCCGCCCTTGGACGAAGCAGGAGATATTGTCAGACTCTCACTGACTAAAAAACCCACTCGGTTCCTTCTTGTCTTTCGTACCAGGGCCGAGCTTCCCCTTCGAATAACCCGGGCCCCAGTAAGCTTCAACCAGGCTGGACCCCTGCGGTTGTTGACAACTCCTAGAGACCGTCGACGAATTGGGCACGGTCCGAACAGTTACTGGACGGTCGGACAGCAAGCTACCCATTACTTGCCGTCCGCAAGCCCCCGTCTACGGTGGCCGGAAATCGAGATCGGAATCCCGTTGGCCGCTAGGGCACTGTAAGCACCGTTGCCCGATGCGGTCGGACTCCTCCTTTGCATTACTGCCTCGCAGAAGGAGACGACCGCCTGCCACTCCTCGTCGTTCCAGACCATTGCCTGTACCAAAGCCCGGCGAGACTCTTCTGTCTTGACAACGTCAGCGTTGATGTAGCTTTACCAGACGGCACCCTTTCTTTGTAATATTAAGGCCTTATTTTGTCCTTCTCTCTCTTTCAGACGATGGCTTCTCTCTATTCGCCTTCCACGGCAAGTTGAACGAGGAGATGGAGGGCCTCGAAGCTGGATACTGGTCACGAGACATTACTAAAGCCAAGAATGGAAGGTGGATCTTCAGAGACAGGAACGCTCAGCTCAAGATCGGAGACACCGTGTACTTCTGGACGTACGTCATCAAGAATGGACTGGGGTATAGGCAGGACAATGGGGAGTGGACGGTTACTGGTGAGTTTTAGTTACTTAAGCTAAGTTTTAAACAGAATCCTACGGAAACTTATATAGCACGGAAACTTATATGCATAGCATCCAGTCTAAAACAAATAACCTTTTTTTTATGGTGGGAAAAATCATGCATTGACATCCCCCGCCCTTGGGCGGAGCGGGAGATAGTGTCAGACTCTTACTGACTAAAAGACCCACCCCGTTCCTTCTAGCCTTCATACCGGGGCTCGAGCGCCCTTTCGGATAACCCTGGCCCCAGTAGGCTTCGACCCGGCTGGGTTCCTGCTGTTGCTGACAACTCCATGAGGCGCGCGGGAACAGTGCGCGCCGTCGACGACTTGGGCTTGGTCCGGACAGTTACCGGACGGCCGGACAGCGAGCTACCCATTGCTCACTGTCCGCAAGCCCGCGTCTACGTTGGCCGGAAATCGGGATCAGAATCTCGGCGACGGTGGCGGCGATAACGCCGTTGCCTGATGCGTTCGGCCTCCTCCTTTGCGAGCATTACTGCTTCGCAAAAGTCGGCGACCGCCTGCCACTCCTCCTAAAACTATTAACCTTATAATGTTCCCATTGCCGGGACACAGACCTCCTCTCTAGAAGTGGGACGTAATCTATAACGCGGGCGGAGTGTGGGTTGGTAGATGATGTCTCGGAAGGTTTTGTTTCATGCCATGTGTAGTACACAGCATACTAAAAGCATATTTTATTGCCTAGTTTGAATGGTCTAAAATCATCTTCTGTTTGGGGCAGATGTCATTTAACGGACATACGTAGGTAGAAACAATTTTTGTGTGTATTGGGTATGTATGTAGGTAAAGATTAGAAGTTAGATTTTTTATCTGCAGACAACAAAACGAATAGACATCTTAGTATAGTAAACAGTAGTTATTTATCTACATACACTAGTTCAAACGTAGATTACTCTGTCGTAAGGTCACGAACAAGATATCGTAATTAATAATATACTTAATTAATAATGAGAAGGTACGTTTGCAAATAAATATTCCAAGTCAAAACTGTACTTAAAAAAAAGGTATTAGAATATTATCTAATCATATCATCTTTAATATTTCTTCATTAACACACTAATATTACAAAGGTAAAAGATTGTATAAACATATATGTGTATGTTTGTTACTCTTTTCCTCTCAAATAGCTGAGGGAATTTGGGTGAAACTCAGCACAAGGGAAAACCATGTTCTGGAGCATTGGATATAGGTACCGGCACGAATCTTGAGCGCTGACTTTCACTTGCGCAGAAGTCAAATATCGGGCCTATTTATTGGTATGAAGTGAGACGCGGGGGCGGGGAGTGTCAGTGATTGGCTCGCCGCGCCATCGTGTCATAGACGTCACTCGTGATTCGTTCCCTGCGCTCGCTGCATGTATCTGACAATGACGACGATTGGCTCGCCTGTGTTTGGAATGCGCAAAGTGATCCCCACTACACAAATCGAATAGGTTTAAGAGGCTAACCGAAGCATTTTTCTGCACTACTGCGATATTACTTCATTTATACGTGCCTAAAATTTTTCGAATAAGTGTTTTAGAAAATATGTTTCTAAATGATGTACCTGATCCTTATCTCCAATATTTTACTCAGTTCCTCAAGCACAATACGTGTTAACTTCAAAGCTAAGAGGAGACTGCAAATACGAGTGTTCACTTCAATCATCTTAACGCCTCAAGAAGTCATTCAGCCATCTTTCTTTTGTGAACCTTTTTAGAGAATATTTGCGTTTATTCTTTATTTTTTTAAATGGCCTCTCTTTTAAAACTGTGGTCTGTTCAATAACTTGTGGAATATATTATATTTAAAAAGGTTGTATTGCCGCTTAGATTCACTTGCAAATATTTCGAAAAACCCTCGATTTTTTTTATACTAGCTAACCTGGTGAACTTCATACCGCCTAACAGTCAATGAATGTAGTATATATTTTGATATAGGCAACCTATTGCGATGAAACAAAGCCTAAATAACGATTGTACCACACTATTCCGACAAACGAAATCCCGACGAACGCTATCCCGACAGATCACTATCCCGACCTGCTGTGGATCGACAGAACACTAAGTCGATGGAGTTTATCTTGACTGAACGCTATCCCGACAGTCATTTGGTCGGCAAAACACTAGATCAATTAACTGCATTTTAAACTCACATATTTACATATCAAGTTACACACCATTTTAATGTGTAAAAGTTATCTATATCGATTTCGTGCATTTTACGTTATGAGCGCACAACTAATAACTTCTATAGATTTATTATACGTATAGAAAGGTTTCTTGCAAACGCAGAAGTTCTATAAACCTATTTATTCTAGTATTATACAAGCTCTACTTCTCAGACTGTCCAAAGAATATCTTGTTACCCATTAACTGAGTTGTGACAGTTGGATAAGTCTCATCATGTTAAACACGGGTCCACATCTGGTTAGTCTAGAAGCCTTGGGGTCGGCTTCTAGACTGTTGGGTTAATTGGGAAAAGACTAGGGAGATTTGACTACGACTAGCTCTACTACTAAAATCATCACGCTAATATCAACAAGGAGCCAAGCAGCTAATTATGACCAGCGATTTCCCCCACGTGAAAGTAGAAAATAATCACAAAGGAAATACTTCCAGGATAAAAAGTATGTTACGTCCTGTCCCAGTACACGATCAACCGTGTGTGCGTGTATTTAACCCTACATTACTACTCAAGTTGCGACGTACAAAGAAACTACTCATACGCTCGCGAGGCGCATCATTTTGACTAGATTTTATTCAAAACCTATAAGTGTGATTGATATTTTTTGACTGTTTATATAATTGTATATATTACTAAAAAGAGAAAAACACAATTTTAAATAATATTTATATATTTCTATTATAAAATCTTTAATCAAATAAATCTTAGAAACAAATTTTAGCAACTTAGACCATTAAACAGATTTCTCATTAAAAACTAAGAAAAAAGAATTTAAAGTATGCACTTCTCCTAAAAAATAGTTAATTATGAAGTAATTAACTAAAAAAAACTAACAAAGTAACAAAAAAAAATATTTTAGATGCATTTGATATATACATGAACTTGATGTTCGCCACAGATAGATTTTGCGCACGTCATTTTGGACATCCTCTTCTTTTAAGATGAACAATAAGAGCAATATCTTCTTTATTTTTGGCGGTGGCGGACCCTCATTTTCTACAAAAGAGCTATCCGAAGGTTTTTTCAGGATAACTTCGATATTATCCCGGATATTGCGTTTCAACGTCGGTACTTCTAGTCTTTTTTGCATTCATTCAGTAGTCAACTGCGTGCTAAGTATTTTCATAAATTATATTCAACCCAGGGGTTTTTCAGATGTTGAAGCTTCAAAACATACCCAAAAAAAAGATAAAACACACTAATAATGCAAAAACCCACTAAATAATAATTTAATTAATAGCACAAAACTTACGTACAAGCTACTCATACGTCTTTGGAGCGCCAAGGGTAGTAATATAAAAAAAAACTAGCACACTTATCGTAATGCACCACCGTCCTGCGACACGTGCTGGCGATGCCTGAGATGCCCCTGAACGTGAATGCCATATGTGCGAAAAATAAAAAGAGAGAGCAATATATCAAAAACGCGGGCGCCTCTGCGACGTAGAGTAGTAATCTAGGGTTAATCACGTGCGTAGCTATTAATGAGCTAGGCGGGCCAGTCCCCTGGACCCTCAAGCTCGGAGGGAGCCCCAAAAACAGGTTTTAAAAATCCTGTATTAATTGAAAAAGGAACGAAAAATTATCTCACCTTCAAAATTTAAATAAAATAGGTTGCAACACCACTTTAATCTTGGCAACTCATTTGTAGCCAATAAAAATCTGACACTCCTTCCCGCTCAACCCAGTGCAAGAGAAGTTGTTTGATAATTTCCCAAGTAACAAAGAGGCCAACTAAGTTAAGCTTAATCAAAATAAAATCAAAGCATTTATTTCAAATAGACCATTTGCAGGCACTTTTGAATAGTCAAATGTCGGTCAGTCCAAGAAAAGTGAAGCTAAATTGCACGTTCCAAAGCGTAGGTCTCAATGGAGAAGAACGTGCAAGAAACTCCATGGACACTCTTTTAAATCATATTATGTGTTACATATAATGCTTGGTTACATATTACTTGTTGCTTCTATCATGTGAGCACAATGTCGAATAATGATAAATCATTCATACTATAAGTTAATACCCTTTCTACCATACTGCCATTACACTGCTACATAGCTATTACCAAAACCAGCTAATTAACTTCTAAATTCCAATTTATCCTTTTCCAGAATACGTCGATGAAGCTGGCAACCCCGTCAACCCAACAGACGGATCCCCCCTCGGATCTATACAAACTCCCAATTCCATTCCTGAAGCCAGCTCGAGACCAGTACGCCAAGACTCTAGGGTGGTCCCATCTGCCCAGTCCAATGTGCAGTACCCATGCGAGTTGTCGGTGTCGAAGGTCAACGTGCCAGGGTTCATCTGCAGGGGACAGCTGCTTTTCGAAGATAACTTCAACTCTGGAATAGAAAAAGGAAAGATTTGGACTCCTGAGATCAAGTTTCCTGGGGAGCCGGTGAGTAATTTTCACGAATAGAATAATTTTTATTATCAGATTTAATAGCTCCCGCCAGCAGTTTCGATACATCAAGGGAATATCGGCAGTGACCCCTCGGCCTTGGCTCTGGTTAAGGACGTGGGCCAGAGCGAGAGGCAAAGGGACGTGGACGCCTTCTTCTGCGAAGCAGTACCTAAAATGCTAGCGAAGGAAAAGGTCGCAGCCGTGAAGGAACAGACATTTTCTATGACAATAGGCGCCCCGGGTATCGGGAGTCACATAGTGACTTTGGCCACCATAGGTACGGGCTTTCAGAGGACGAGCAATGGGTAGATCGCCGTCTGGCCGTCTTGTAAGGCACATAGTTTCACACACGCTTAAAGAGAGGTCAGCAAACTGTAGGGGCCTAGCAGGGCCGTTGGCCACAAGGGTCACGGAGAATTTCTGAAAGAGAAAATCTGATATTTATCTGTAGGCCATTAGACTAGAACCTAGACCTAAACCTCAACTAACTGGGAAATAGGCTAAGCGTATATTGCTTCGTAAGATTAAGATCTGATCGGTATACTAAGAATTTTCTTTGAATTTCCCAGGACTACCCATTCAACGTGTACCTGAACGACCGGAACCTTCATGTGAGGGACGGCAGACTGTCCATCAAGCCCATCACTCTGGAGTCCAAATACGGAGAAGACTTCGTGAGGCAAACACTTGACGTAACGCCAAGGTAAGGACGAATGTTCCTACATAATTTATTTATACTTCATGCACATAAAAGTACAGCGGCGGACTTGAAGAAGGAATGCCTTAGGCATTTTCTTCCAGTCAACCTTTGGGTGGTGCAGAGAAAAACAGTGGTAGGTGCAATAAAAGAAAAAGATAAGGAGATTCCAAGATTTGATATACTAATAAACCATAAATATTACAATACACTTACAATTATAAAATATAATATTTAAATACATACACAAATAAAAAATAAAAAAATTATAAAAGATATAAATACATTATATCTTTTTCAATACACTTATTTGACAACTCGTTCTTATCCTTACCGCTTTTAGGCAAAAAATTGTCTGTTTTCGCAATAGTGTGGAAAAGAGTGCAAGCTCGCCCCCGACCCAATTTATTAGATTCATTTATTGTATGAGGCTAGGTGCAGTTCGACCCCAACGAGTCGCTCGTCGTAAGTGTACCTGTTGAAAAACTTTGTCACTATAGCACTCCATAACACTTGAATGAATTCTGCCTTGGTCGCAAAGACAAACTTTCTCCACTTGTATCAAAATGTTCTATTATATCTTAAAACATAGACGATATGAAGTTGGTAAGTCGGAAAACAATGTTGGTTAATCTAATTCTTATATGGTTAACGAGTTAAGCTTAATGTCTGTTCCCAATACTGTTCGGCATGGTAGGGTTTTTAAAAAATGGTCCTTATTTCAGAGCAAATAAAAATACCAAAACGATTGCAAAACACGTGTTTCATACGACGAGCAATATATAATAAAGTAATCGTTTACATAAGTAATGATACGAGAGAAAAAAAGTACGCAGATACACGATTTTATTACAATAACGTTACTATTATCCCAAGAAAACGGTTTTTTTTTTCAATATACGTGTTTACACAGATATTCTAGTCTCGTATGCTAATTTTCGCATTCTATGTTCATGTAATTTACCTAGCTATTATTAGACGGAAAAATAATCTTGTTCAAAAGACAGGTTTTGAAGAAAAATATCTCGACAAGTCAAATGCAATTAAATCATCATGTAATAACTGTAGCTTCCTTCATTTAAAGATATTTTTTTTAAATAGGGTATAATATACCGAGAGCTGTGATGGCCGAGTGCTACGACCCTGACTTACGAGTTGTAGGTCGCGGGTTCAAACCCAAACAGGCGCAATACTTTGTGTAATTTATTTCATCACTTCTCTCAAAACGGGGAAAGAAAACATCGTGAGGAAACCGGTATGTCCTAGAACCAAAAATTCGAAGATATGTGATATCCATCAACCCGCTTTGGGCCCATTTCCTCTTCTAGAGAAGAGGCCTGACTCCCGGCAGTGGGAATTTTATAAGGCCGATTACTATTCCACACATTTGTGGTATAAAAGAGGTCTAACATCGAATCCAGCTCAGCTAGACAGCGTTCGGGAAGCTGCACGATATTTCCTCCTCTAACATACCACAGTGTCTCAAGACGAAAGTCTATGACCAATGCGTGTTGCCAGTGATGACATTACGGCTTTGAAACTCCGTCGTTCACATTGGGGTCGTTCATAAGGCTTAAAGTCACCCAAAGGGCAATGGAAAGGGCTACGCTCGGGAGTTTTCTTGCGTGATCGCATCAGAAATGAAGATATCTGCAAGAGAACTTAGGTTACTGATTTAGCCCGAAGAACAGCTAAACTTAAGTAGTAGTGGGCAGGGCACATTGATCGCAGAACAAAGATTGGGCCGAAAGGTTCCACGTACCGAAGGACGCAGCGATGGAAGGTCTACCACAAGGTGGACCGATGACCTGGTGAGCATCGCGGGATTCCGATGGATAAGAGACACACACGTCTTATGGGAGGCCTATGTCCAACAGTGGACGTCGTGGTGTCTTCTGGCTAAAATGATGATGATGAGATTGCGAGGCCAGCTTTTGTTGGCTGGTTTCGAAGCCAGCTACCACTGGCATGGGACCAACCGTACGTATGTGTTCAGTGCTCTTGTTACTAGACATTAGTCCCGCAACTATCATGTTGATTGAGTAATATTTTACCACGGCATAAGCCATAATAATTGGAAGACTAATATTACTCGTTTCTGCCAGTAGAAAACTTATGATAATCTTAAGAGAAGTAGCTGCTGCCAGCGTCTTTGCCCGGGCTTGGCGGAATTACAATTTACAGATAATAAACGATAGAAAACCGACAGCTAGCTACTCAGCGTCGTTGCTCAAGATTTCGGAGTTTTGGACTCGACAAGTGCAACAGTATCAACAGGCATTTCTCAACTCCTTCCATCAAATCTTCGAACTAAAACACCAAATTTTTTCACCTCCATCAGATGCACCGGCACTGTTGGCACGACGGAGTGTTTCCAAGAAGCGTCAGGTGCTCAGATCCTGCCGCCCATCATCACGTCCAAGATCACCACAAAGAACAAATTTGCTTTCAAGTACGGCAGGGTCGAGATCAGAGCTAAATTGCCTTTGGGAGACTGGATTTACCCAGGTAAAGATTCATGGAGTACCTGCTTGGTAGTGAGTATTGCACGCAGGAGAACAAAAGTGACTGACAAAGCCCCAAGAACCGTCAATGGGCACATTCATCGCAGAACTAATTGGTCGATGGAGCCAAAAGATTCTGAGTAGTGACGGCATAGGCAGGCGCGTTGGAATGTGGCGTATAGGTCAGCGAAATTAAAAAGATGCAAGATGAAGACTGGTCGTTGTGATAACACTTAGAAGAGCCCTAGGTGTAGTAGTGGACGTCTTTTGGCTGAAATGGTGATGATGATAATGGTGAAATAATACAGTAATGCAAGTAAAATGTCTCCTTGATTTTCTTATCCATGTTGCAATGGCTAGGAAGATGTTATTTTCCTTGACTTATTTTCAGCAGAAAGACGTCCCCTATTGGCATAAGCCTCCCCTAACTGTCGCTACAACGAACAGTCCTGTAACTTCTCGCATTCAAGCGACTCTCACCACCAACTTGTGGGAGGCCTTCCAAAACTTCGGCTTCAAGTGTAAAGTAGCAACACCAAAATCTTTCGACCCCATCGACCATCTGTTCTGCGAACAATGTGCCCTCCCCACTGCGATGTACCTTTGGCGATTCTTCGAGCTGTATCGGCAGTCTTGGTTCTTGTCTTTGTTTATCTTTATTCCATAATTTTAAAGTCCTGATGTTGTTATTAAAATGAATTATTTGTAGAAATCCAACTGGAACCCCGCGACTCATTCTACGGCGTCCGTAACTACGCGTCCGGAGTCGTGCGCATAGCCACCACCAAGGGTAATGTGGAGTTCGCCAAGAAGCTGTACGCCGGACCCATTATGTGCGACACCGAACCTTACAGGTTGGTAGTGGTTCAATATTATTTTAAATGCTAGAGGGAAGAACTTATGATCCACTATCAATAAAAAAACCATGACATTAAATACGTATAAACAAGTAAAATTAATTGAAAAGATTTGTAATCTATAGTTAAGAAATTGCTTGAAGTTTGAACTGCCAACATACAGCAACAACAACAAACACCTAGCATCGAGTCTCAAATTAGATAGGCTCACCTAAGCTCAACGGTCGCGCTAGGGTTGCCGTCCTGCCGCGTCCGGGTGTGGCGGCGGCAGCGTGGGCGGCCGCCCCATTATTTTCCAGCCACTGTAGACTGTAGGCACGGGCTTGCGGACGGCGAACAATGTGTAGCTCGCCGTCTGGCTGTCCGGTAAGCATCAAACCTGGGTCGATGGAGCTTTGATGTTTGTATCATAGAAATATCTGTATCGAATAAATATTATCTCCATCCATAGTTGGAAAAATGGATGGTGGTTTACCCACGTTTGGCCAACATACATCTACAAAATATACAGATATTACCTTAGTTTCTCTATTGTGTTGCAGATCTCACTACTTCCAGGAGAGGGCTGGTTCCGATCTATGGAGCAAGGAGTTCCACATTTACTCAGTGGAATGGAGGCCAGGTGATCTATAAATTAGATCTTGCTAGTTCATTTAAATATTTTTTTAGTTTCTTTTAAGACACTGTTAATAGTGAGCTGCAGGATTGCGCCGCAAGTGAATAAATACGTGTAAGCTTTATTAGTCAGTGAAATTCTAACCCTCTCGACCCAACCAGAGCAGAAAAAGTTATTAAGTAAATACTACATAACATCCTGGATGCGTAAGAGCTATATTTCACCGGGACACCATGGCGGCGCGACCAGTCGTCGCTACCAACAAAATGTATACAGCTCTATAGAGAGTTACTCACCTGGTGTCCGTTTGGTTGCGCGTTCGATTTGGTGGCGCGACCAGCTCGGACGAGTGGCGACTCTGGTGTCTGTATGGCGTCTATTTTGGTAGCTTAGGGGTATAAATTTTTCTGAGACACCATGGGGGTGTAACTAGTCCCGGTCCCGGTGAAATGTAGCCCTAACCCGGTCGTCGCGCCGTCGAGGTCGCGTGGTGTGAAGAACTGATCACATTCACGGAACCAACTTGGCCAGAGGCTGCCCTAGACAGACAGATTTAGAAGGATAAAGGGGAGAACTTTGTCCAGCAGTGGGCCACCACATTGACTAGTAAAAAATAACATGTCTATTATTTTTCTAGATGGTTTCTCCCTATTCGTGGACGGCGAGAAGTACGGCGACGTGAACCCTCCACCGGAAGGTTTCTACAAGACTGCCAACGAGAACAATGTGGTGGCGTCCTCGCAGTGGCTGAAGGGAACTGTCATGGCGCCCTTCGATGAAATGGTTAGTCTATAAAACAATCTTACGTCACGCGTTACGTTATCTATTGTCAGATCACTACCATTTTGTAATAAAATTGGAACTGCTTTATTTCGACAGGCCTGTTGGTCTAGTGGTCATGACCCTGACTGCTATGCCAGAGGTCGTGGGTTCGATTCCCACCCAGGACAAATGTTTGTGTGATGAGCGCGATCATTTGTTCTGTGTCTGGGTGTAATTTATCTATAACATGTATATGTATTAAGAAACATGTAAGTAAGTATGTTTATCAGTTGTATGATAACTCATAACACAAGCTCTGCTTAGCTTGGAACTGATGCACAGATGGTGTTGTGTGATATGAAAAATATTATATTTATTAATTATCGCTTCTCTTACTTATGTGAGAATGTAACATAAACACAGTAAAACCACGTATTCTTCTCTTCTTCCCAGTTCTACATATCTCTGGGCATAAACGTGGGCGGTGTTCACGAGTTTCCCGACAGCCCGAGCAAGCCCTGGACCAACCGCGCCACCAAGGCCATGCTCAACTTCTGGAACGCACGCGAACAGTGGTACGCCACTTGGTACGATGATACCAGTGCGCTGGAGGTGGATTATGTCAGGGTTTATGCGCTGTAGAAGGTAAGCCTCAATCTACCTCAATTTAGTTCCAAACTAGGTACCGTTTTAGGCACTGTGGTCAATGATAGCTACAACGATAAACCGCTTAAGATAGTAGCCATCTGCTGATATTAAACGGAAATCCGATGGATGCGAGACGCACAGGACTGTTAGTCGTGGTGACACGGCGACACTTGAAGAAGGCCTATGTCTAGCAGTGGATACGAAAGATTTTAAAATTATTTAATGTTTAGAATTAATCATTTTGAGAAGTGATATGAAAGAAAAGTGAGTTAGTGATAGCGTGACGAATGACAGGACATAATGGAAGAAAAAAACGTGTTGCGCCGACCCCAAATAAACCGGGACTAGAGCAGGAAGAAGAAGAAAGAAAGAGTTTAAAATTAATCATTTGAAAAACTATGCCGCGTCACAAAAATTGAAAAAAAATCTTAAATTAAATATCCACTTAGAACGGGTTTAAAAACCATAATTATGCTGAGAAAAATAAGTTTTAAAACTTGCATTATATTAATTTTGAAAGCCAAACTAGATATTTGGGAACATTAATATCATCAATTAGTACAGAATTTTTTTGAGTAAATATTAATGGACATGGACAAGAAAGTTAAAATTTGTTTATTTTCTTTCAGATTCCAAAATCTCTTCGCACCGAGACCTCAACTGCTTAATTTTAAGATTAAATACATATTTTTTTTACCTTTGATTGACTTTTTTTTTACACATATTGCTAAGGCTTCGTACCCTGAAAAACGAATTGGTATTCTTGGAGTGTACCACTTTAGATACATTTATTCTACACACAAAAACATTTTTACAATTCTTCCGTACGCATGTTTGTCACCTAACTCTAACTACAAATGTACTGTTTTCAGATTTTTTCCTTTACTTGTGCTATAAGACCTTGCTTCACGCCTAATTCCAGTATTCTAGGTCAACGAGAAGTTCTCTATAAATTTTGGTTTCCTCGAGAGTGTCGAAATGTATGTTTTTAGCGACATAACGGCCGTAGATATCATTTTTCGATAACTGAGAAGTTTAAGTGCGGTCCTACCGCAGACTTCAGTATATGGTTTTAATTTCAACTCGATACCTCCACGCGTTCCCGAGATAAAGGGTCTTGACTGACAGACAAAAAAAAGATCCTTTAATATAAGGGTTCCTTTTTTTTCCTTTGAGGTAAGTAACCTGAGAGCAGTGTTGGCCAAGTGGTAGCGGCCCCGACTTACGAGTTGTAGGTCGCGGGTTTGAACCCAGCCAGGCGAATTACTTTGTGTAATTTATTTCATCACCACTGCTCTCAAAACGGTCAAGGAAAACATCGTGAGGAAACCGGCATGTCCTAGAATCAAAAATTCGAAGACATGTGACATTCACCAACACGCAATGGGCCCGCGTGGTGGATTACGGCCCATTCCCTCTCCTAGAGAGGAGGCTTGAGTCCCAGCTGAGGGAACATTAAAAAGGCTGGTGATGAAGAAACCCGAAAATATCGGTTTTTGGAAGCAATTTTTAACAATGATATTTTATTGCGACAATAGATTCCCTGCATCCAAAAGACACCCAAATTAACTGCATTTCAATTAATTCCAAGAGCATTAAACATGCACAGTCATACTAAATTAATAATTACCCATAAACTTATATGACTCGGCGATACCCGCCGTATTCACCGAATCAATTAACGTATTTGTCATAAAACGGCTATTCTCACTAATTTATCCGCCTTATCTTTATATATGCTAAAATACATACAAAACTATCGTAAAACTAACAACAACAATATCAAAATAACGTTTACTTAATTAAAGTTATTAATAACTATGATACCACAAAGGTTATTCGACTTTGTATATCAAGACCACATCAAAATGAAATACTGCCTCTTAAGATTCTCTATGTTATGAGAGTAGGTACAGAAAACTGTTTACAATAAATATGATGATAAGAAAATTGCCCAGATACATGTGTCATCATTATTTGAGTCGAAAGACGCCCCCTAAAATTGTCATTAATTAAAAGACCAATTTTGACATTTTTATTTTGACTACCTAGCGACTTGTCCGATGTAAGGCTTTTTTTATGGTGGAAAAAAATCATCCAATAACAACCCCCGCTCTTGGGTGGAGCGGGAGATGGTGTCAGACTCTTACTGACTAAAAGACCCACCCCGTTCCTTCTAGCCTACATACCGGGGCTCGAGCTCCCTTTCGGATAACCCTGGCCCCAGTAGGCTTCGACCCGGCTTGGTCCCTGCTGTTGCTGACAACTCCTTGAGGCCCGCGAGAACAGTGCGCGCCGTCGACGACTAAGGCTTGGTCCGGACAGTTACCGGACGGCTGAATAGCGAGCTACCCATTGCTCACTGTCCGCAAGCCCGCGCCTACGGTGGCCGGAAATCAGGATCGGAATCCCCGGCGGTGGCGGCGAAAACGCCGTTGCCGAGTTACCGCCATAAATGTGGCATGCCCACCGAGGTAAGGCTTGGTCCTGAACGCCCGGATGGGCGTCGACAGAGAAGGGTCTCGGCAGAAAGACAGACAGACAGACGGACAACAAAGTGATCCTATACGGGACCCGTTTTATCCTTTGAGGTACAGCACCCTAAAAACCAGTAAATTTTTGAAATCGGTACATTAGTTTTTGAGTTTATTACAAACATACACACACACACACAAACACACATTTTCCCTCAATGCGGGCACAAAATGATTATTACATAGCTCAATGCAAAAAAAAAACTTCACATAGACAGAATAAAACACAATGGATAAAACCAACATTTTTTTTACACTAGCTTTCAACACTACATAGATCAAGAACTCCTAAAAAAACTTACAATGACTTCTCAATAAAGGAAAACAATTAAGCGAGGATATTATCCAAGTCACACAATACTACGATAATATATGCAGTTGTCTTGCAAATACCGCCGACACTTATATTTATTCAGTAACAAAATGTCTGTCCACGAGAGAGGACGTGTCGCAGTGTTCATAAGTCTGTTTATTTTTATACAAACGGTATGTGCTCAGTACCAAATACCTGATGTTACTGTTCGGGCTCTGAAACCTAGAGGATTTATTGCTTCTATACCAGGTATGTTGGAGATTATCTTTGTGTTTTTGTTGACCAATTTTTCGATAAGATTAAGACCAGTTTAAGAAGTGTTTACATGCAAAATTAACACCAATGATACTGTTAGTGATAGAGATTCCTCAGCATTGACCTCATGTGATCTGAATCCAGCCAAGATAATGTCTGAAACTCTGTATTCTTTACGCGAATATACCTCATATTTTTGACCAGGAAACATCACTATCAACAAAATATCACTATCAAATATTTGTTATTAAATTAATAAGAAAAAAATATGGTAGCGAACATAAGAATCTATTTGTAAGTCACAAAAGTGTGGATGGTGAATAAATATCTAGTCGTAATATGTGTTGGTAAGTCAATAGGATACTGAATAGCTGTCATGATTTTTTGTAGATGCAATGAGATTTCATAGTCTTATTTTTATTTGCACAATTTTACTACTTTACATACGAAATACTCAAAACTCTGTTTGAAAGTAGCGTCTGACTGCAAAGTTGAAAGGGAATCGTTTGTCTTGGTATGGTCATATATAGAAGAGGAATGAAACGCATGTTGCTTAAAAGTTATGAGTTTACATGTGGATGGATTGTGGTGAATAAAAGATGGATGGATTGTATGAGAACTGTGAGAAGTGATATGAAAGAAAAGAGAATTAGTGATAGCATGACGAGTGACAGAGCAGAATGGAAGAAAAAAACGTGTTACGCCGACCCCAAATAAAACGAGACAAGGGCAGGAACATGATGAATATTTGCGTCTGTTGCATGTTTTTATAAACATAATATTATCACACTTCTTTAATAATAATAACGGGGTCAGGATGTTGATGGGGCTGCCCTGTTTCTGCAGCGCATCAGGTATGTTCGCAGAGGCACACGTCGATGGATTCCACGCCATTGTCAGACTGAAATCTGCCTCTTTGCTCTGAAGAGTGCGGGCTAGCTCCAGCTCCATCCTGAAGACCATAGCGGGGAGGTACGATTCTCCTCTGTTAGGTGATGTTGTTCATAGATGTATCATGAACATCAACCTTGTGTTAAAATAACTAATAGGTAGTTTACTAACATAGGTTTAATTTTTTTCTGTATTGTTTACTAACCCATATGGATGTCACTTCTCCGAATTAAAAATTTGTTTATTTTATTTATTTAACCTTTCAATTGTGGAAATTACAGACACAATAGAAAGACAATAGGTGCGCGAACGCCGGCGTTCGCTTGGGGTTTAATTCTTCCAGTGGCAGACTTTCACTGACTAAAACCTACCTGTGTTCCTTGGGTTGCCCTTTGCGTTCCAGAATTACGGTGACCCTTTCATACAATACCGTAGGTAGTTCTGTTAAGCGACTATGATATTTTTCTTCCAATATTCTTCCTTGAGTAGTCAGATTAAAAAAGAAAACACGGTCGGCTCGTGTGCTATGAGACTGCAATGACAGTGAACACAGAGATAACGTTTGATAGACATGTGTGGACAAAAGATGACACTCTGACCCAGAAAAATTATACTACACTGAATAAAACTTACATTTTGATTTACTACACTTACACTATTAAGATTTAAATGAGACCAACATTCCAACAAATCAGGAATCATAGAAAGTCTAGATTATCATTTTGATGCAAATGTAGAAAGTTTCTTATCGTTTATTGACCGAGGTGTGACTGTTATGGAGCCGAGTGCTGCAGTGACAAATATCCACGTGTATCAAACGATATTTTTCCATGCACTTACGAAGAAATAAAGAAACGGGGAATGACCGACGACTTGTGGGGTCACTAGTGCCAGCTTGATACGATAAATACATCGATGACCGATGAAAGAACTTCTTCTTCTTTCATCGGTCATCGATGGATAAATACAATGAATTTTGGCAGTGGTGATCTCACACGCACTTTTCCGTACCTTTTAGGTAGGGCTGTAGAAAATAAGAGTGGATTTTCAAGAAGGTGTATTAATTGCAATATGCTTTGACACTAGGGATCACTGAACTTAAAGGTCTTGATCTGATACTACAAGAAACGAATAAATATATCACGATGCAGATGCAGTATATTGCGATGTTGATTGAGATATTACTGAAAATGAAAAGCAAAAAAATTAATATTCGATCGACTCATCAATAAGTACTCCCACGGAGTCTAAAACCCTTACCGCAGAACTCCAAGGTTAAGCAACGCTTACCGCTAAAGGTCTGTCATCCACAGACCTTTAGTGATCAATGACCATACCATCATACCGAGAACCCTCCGTGCCTAGATCGGGTCCAGACTGCTGGGCCGACGAATGTACCCTAATCCTTCGAACCTGGACTTGTTTCAGGGGAGTTTGAAGAGGGCGTAGTCTGCCCTTCCTTTTACCTACCTACCCAAATACAGTTGTGTACAGGCTGAGCAGATTTAAATCTTAGGAACTGCTGATACAAATTTAAAAAAAAAATTAATATTGGATAGCACGTTTATTGACGGAGGCTTATACATCACGCTACAACCAATAGGTGCGAAGCGGTAACAAAAGACGCGACTGTTCCCACGGCTGGGATTCAGGCCTCTCTAGGAGAGGGAATGGGCCGTAATCCACCACGCGGGCCCAGTGTGGGTTGGCGAATGTAACATGTCTTCGAGTTTTTGGTTCTAGAACATGCCGGTTTCCTCACGATGTTTTCTTTCATCGTTTTGACGATAGTGGTGATAAATAAATTACACAAAGTATTGCGCCTGGCTGAGTTCGAACCCGTGACCTTCTACTCGTAAGGCGGGGCCATTACCAGTCGGCCACCATTGCTCCACAACAGATAAATTATTATAACAGGAATACAGTTAGTTATTAATAAATAACCGTAAACAAAGAAGTATTCGTATAGCGACTTCGGTTACAACTCATTGGTATTTCCCACTATAGCTTGCATACCAAAACTCAAGGTTCGTCACGATTTTCTGAAAACATATACAAAAAAATTGTGATTCCCCGCTTCTTATTATCTTGTTTATATTCTAATTGTATAAGGTCAATAAGCTAGTAACACACGTGCGATATCAATATTTGTCTTCTAAAAAATTAAGCAGTTTTAATTTTTTAAATTAAAAGAGTTGGTTTTAAATTGACTACATTAGGATGCAATACATTTCATCGAAAAAAAAATACTTTGTATGTACAATTTATTAGGAGAATGATAATGCTAATAAATTCTTTGTTTCGATGAATAGGATAATTAAGGAATTTCTGAATGGGGTATCTTGGTCCAGGAACGCCAATGGCAACTGAAAGACGCAGTGCCACAGGGTTTAAGTCTGTAAAAGTCTGACTCGATCCATCCTAGAGCGGGAGAAGTTATTGGTAGATCTTTCCCACCTCAAAAAAAGGATTACAGTACAATCTTTACAGTTTATTTATTTCGTTTGACCCTATTTTAAACAGCTTAAATTATTAGAGTGTAACCAAAAAACCAGAGTGATAGTCCCACCACATACTTATGTTGAAAAGGGAGATCCCTCCGACTAGATGGGTACTGTGTCTGGTCCGGGGAACTACCCGATAGATGATTTCGGACAATTGTATAAATATGTTCTATTTTTGTGACAACTTTAATATCGTTACGCAGGGTTAAAAATTTAATTTTATATGCTGTTATAGACATCTGTGCATACAACCACTTTCTAGATGAACTAGGCATTATTCAATTTGGGTGTTTTTAATATCGTGCGGTTTTGATCACGTATGCGGGATCGCTCCACATTCGGAACCCCCGCAAATGTCCATTCCATACAAGTATTTAATACAATGCGTGGATTATGCACTCGGGATGCGTTTTATTGCATTTAGAAATTTTCTGAAATCCACACGATATTAAAAACACCTGTGCAGGAGGTGGTCAATCTTCGTGTTGAGGATGTTCGAATAGAAAAGACTTGATGATGAAAGTAAACTTGATTTTAATGTTCCTTTTACAATTGGTAATTTCTTAGCCTATAGCAAGCGAACGCCGGCGTTCGCTTGGGATCTAATGAGAGTTAAGAGTGGATGTACTCGATCACCGGTGGTTTCTCTTTATTTTAAAAACGACCGCTTAGAACAAATCGGGTTTGGGTCAATTCCGCGCCCCCCGCCCCTCCCCTTGTCTTGTGAAGTGTCCGCTAGATAGCGCCAGTTGTTCGTAGACAACACCCTTAAATAAATATAAAACAGTAGGTGCTTCTGTTTTGCCTAAATAAAAAATAAAAAACTTCTTTCTTCTTCTTATGTTTCTTTGTAGATGCGCCGAAAGTCACCCTCTTCGTATTTCAAGGCAACGTGAATCGCGCCATAGGAAGCACAGACGTTGGGACCATCTCAGGAGAAGTGATCCAGGCTAAGAACGGGAGGTGGACCGTCGAGGACCCTAACGTGGAGCTGCAAGTTGGGGATGTGATCAACTACTATGTCGTGGTGACGGCAGATAGGGCTGGGTACATCAAGGACAAATTAAGCTACACTGTTACTGGTAGGTATACTTCTTAACCTTTCAGATACCATCAATTTGAGACACAATACTAAGACAATAGATGCGAGAACGCGCGGCGGCGCTTAGGGTTTAATGAAATTAATTACATTAATGTTAGTGAGGGAAAGTTTGTATGAATATATTTGTGTTACTCCTGCACGATTTTACGGTTAAATGTATTTAGATCTCTCGCGCAGGGCCTTGGTACAGGCGATGGTCCAGAGCGAGGAGGAATGGCAGGCGATCGCCTATTTCTGCGAAACAGTAATGGAAGAGGCCGACCGCATCAGGCAATGGCGCTCACGCCCGTAGGCGCGGGCTTGCGGACGGCGAGCAATGGGTAGCTTGCTATCCGACTGTCCGGTGACCGTCCGGACCGAGCCCAAGTAGTCAACGGCGCGCACTGTTCCCGCGCGCCTCAATGAGTTGTCAGCAACTGTAGAGGCCCAGCAGGTCGAAGCCTACTGGGGCCAAGGGTATAGTTCCGAAAGAAAGGCTCGGCCCCGGTATAAAAGGCAACGAAGGAACGGGGTGGGTTTTTTAGTTAGTAAGAGTCTGACATTATCTCCTGCTCCGCCCAAGGGCGGGAGATGTCATTTGGATGATCTTTACTCACCGGTAAAAAAAATGGATTTAGATGAAAGACACGTGTAGACCTGCCCCCCTAGCCAAGTTACAACCGTTTCGCTTGCGCCGAACGCTTCGAGTTGACCTTGCCGCCAATTCTTTTGTTCTGACCACGTAACTGAGCGTTAAGACGACGTCATTCCCGTACATTTGAAGCTTTCTACAAGCGTTAACTATTGCAGATTAGCAACTTGGCTAGGGGTACTGGAATAGGACGTAGAATAATTTTTATGCAGGATATTCTATGCCTTTGGAATAATTTCTACTTCCACGCGGCAAAGCCGAACGCGGAAGCCAGCAAAGAATAATTTAGTGACACGCTCAGTTGCCTATAATTAATTTATTATTGTACTCCACAATGTGGTTTTGTTTTGATAGTCTATTTAACGTTCGTATGTGTACTCGAGGCATCACAGAGGGTTCTAACTGAATACTTAGTTTGGTGCTTTTTCAGCCTCTTACTGTTTTTCTAACATTCTTTTTTCATTGTGTATTTTTAGTATATACGAGTGTGATGCAAAAATAAATTATTTCTTTCTTTATGATAAAAGTATTTTTTTCATTCAAAATGTCATTGGGTTTGATTATGATAACGATTTTACACAGTTTAAAATAAAGATTCTTTTTAATTTGGAAATCGCTGACGAAAAATTCCCCCACTGGCCAAACCCCCTTCTCTAGGTCCAAGTCCAGAAAAATACACTGGATTCATGGTACCCATTAGTGTGTCGATGTCTGAAACTCAATGTATACACCACTGTACCGTTAAATTTTAATCGTTTTAATCCCGTAGAGGGTCGATCCGGAACATGAAACCATCGATTTGTAAATATAAAATTAAAAAATAAAGTACCTTTTTTCCAAAACTCGTATTAATTTACGCATGTACGAAATTAATTTCTTTAAGAAAACGTCAGCTGAGCGAGTCCAATGATCTATAGGTAGTTTGTACGCAACGCCGACTACTATTACCCTAGCGTAAAATTGCTACAATTGCAACGCGTGGTTTCTGAATGTCTGACCTCAAGCTGATTAAAAACAGGAAGATGCTAATTAATCCTCTTGCCATAATTGGTTTTCCACCACGTACTACATCTTTTACGTGATCTACCTAGTTTAGAGATAAACGTGGTCCATAATTGGAACAGACTTAATTTTTAATGAATAGGTATCTACTAAGGGTGAGTTGCACCATTTAACTATAACGATAACCAAACCATAACCAGCCATGAAGCGGCCTCCTATTTGTCAATTCGACGATTTGACAACTGTTAATGATAAATCGTCCAGCGTCCTACTAGCAGGACTTTCAGTCCTTCCGGTAGGACGCACTTTTTTTAATTAATATTACGAGAACGGTACTGCTGGCAGAATTTGTAAAAAAACAAGTAGATAGTCGGTCTTTTTCTGATTGTAGGAGTGTTTATTGCATCGTTCTAGCATTAGTGTGAGCCAGATGGCTACGATATTTAGACGTGGAGATCGCGTGCGTTCGCTAGCTTCGCACTACGATGCGCCTGGAACGAATAACGCCTGGAGTCGTCAACAATTTGGTGATGAATTTGCAACATCTTAATATTATGGCCGACATTTTATCATCAAAACCGTTTTGTACACCACAAAAAAGCAACAGAAAGCCAGCTATTACTGTAAATTATGCGGAAAGCGATGCGTTTTCTGTGCTCCTCAAACAGGGCGCAATTATTTCGCATACCATGTAACAAACGGAATTACAGATTAATGTTTTTTTTTCTTTATTATTTTTCTGTTGATTAAAAACTGTAAAATGATCAATCATGAGTTTAATTTTTGTTAGCAAACTTATCTAACACAAAAACAATGAGTACCCGATTGCTACCAAAACGATCAGGTTGTTTAAAAGGAGACACAGTGTTTAGAGAGAAATACAAGTACAGACGAATTATTATTATTTTAATTAATAAATATATAGAAAGAAACACAATAACTTTTTCCCGCGTCCACGTAGATGAAACCGCGGTAAATTATTGAATGATATAATACTTTATAAAATAAAAAATGAATTCTACAATCGTAATTACAGCATTGAGTACCTACCAAAAGTCTATATAAACATATCAATATATAATAATAAAAATAAATATATGTTACATACCTTACCTTACTGTTATTTATAAACACAACAACATCACTTTTCGTTTATATCAAATAAATAAATTATTAAAAGTGAGTAGTTCAAAATGTTTGTTTCCCCTGATTTAGTGATTCGTCTGAGTCGTCTTGCCAGCAGTCGGCGTACTGCCAGAAGGACGAGCGTCAAATTTCATACAAATTAAAGTCCTGCTAGTAAAACTTTAAAAGTCCTTCCAGAAGAGCTTCTAGAAGGACATTTTTTTGGACGATTTATCATTAACGGCTTTGTTATCGTTATAGTTAAATGGTGCAACTCACCCTAAGAATCTTTATTTCTCATTAGAACATATTATTATAAGTATAATCGTTCACTAACGCGAGATTTAAAAAAGTTAAAGCTATAGCGCCCGAGCAGTGCCATAAAACGTAAGATTTTTTATGTATTTAACTCCGGCTATAAGTCTTAAACAATTGGCGTATAAGAACGTATGCAATACACCTTATAGATTTAATTTTGTTATACGACAATAGGCTTGCAACATCACGTAATAATACGATACAGTATGAATATACTGTATCTTATTTGCTTTGTTGTGCCTAGTTAGACACCACAAAAACATTGATAACCAGCATATAGCTACATCTAATACAATACGGCACAGCTGGCTGACTAGACGAGACGTCACCGAGACACCCTTATTTTTCGGTGGGGAAAATCATTCAATGACAACCCCCGCTCTTGGGCAGAACGGTAGATTGTGTCAGACTCTTACTGACTAAAAAACCCACCCCGTTCCTTCAAGCCTTCATACCGGGGCTCGAGTTCCCTTTCGGATAACCCTGGCCCCAGTAGGCTTCGACCCGGCTGGGCCCCTGCTGTTGCTGACAACTCCTTGAGGCGCGCGGGAACAGTGCGCGCTGTCAACGACTTGGGATTGGTCCGGACAGTTACCGGACGGCCGGACAGACCGAGATACCCTCATATTTCGCTTTGTGAGAATAAGAATCACAGAGTACGTCCGATAGTACACTACACACCTATACACACTAGCAATAGTTGCACTAGTTATGTCCCACGGTTTCATCCGCATCTTTAGCTACTGTTAAACTGTTTTTTTTTCATTTTCAGCTCTCGAAGACCGGTTTGCCACGGAAACACCAGCACCTGTAACTGTACCTGTACCAACTGTGTGCAAGCCAACAGAAACGAGAGTGCGAGGAGGCAGCGCGTGCGCAGGGCAGACGATCTTCGAGGAGAACTTCGACACCTTCCGGGATAATATTTGGCAGATTGAGCAGTATTTACCTTATAATAGTCCGGTAAAGTATTTGTCATTTATTTCAAACTTGCTTTTGCCCGCGGCTTCGCCCGCGTTCAGAAAATATAGCCTATGTCACTCATGAATAAAGCAGCTTCCTGTCGGTGAATACATTTTAGCAATCGGACCAGTGCTTTTAGAGATTACCTCTTACAAACAAAAAAAACAAACGTCACTCTTTATTATATTAATGTAGATTTAACCTGTCAATCGTGATAATGACAGACACAATTGAAAGACAATAGGTGCGCGAACGCCGGCGTTCGCTTGGGGTTTAATGAATTAAAGGCACTTTTGAATTGTCAAGAAGTCATAATTTTTCTGACTAGTTAGAAAAATGATGTTAATGGCACATTCCAAAGCGTAGATCTCTATGGAGAAGAATATTTATTATTGTTTCTTTTCGCCACTTTATTATTTGAGAATAACGAACCTAAATAAAGTGAAAAAAATCTAAATATAAAAATCGTAACAATAATATAATTGACTGCATTCTGTTGACAGTGGCCAATCCTGTGGCTGTTTTGGTATGACAAAAAAACACATAATGATGCTAATGGCACATTCCAAAAGGTATGTCAATGGAGAAGAATATTTATGACCAATATCTTGGTTACATGGTTCTTGTTGCCACAATATTATTTGAGAAAAATGAACCAAAATAAAGTAAAAAAGCCAATCTGGTAGCTGTTTTTGTATGACAAAAACAGCCTAGTCGGAAAGGGAAACAGTTACCTCATGATATTTTCCTAGTCACCTCACGATATTTTCCTAGTCGCCTCACGATATTTTCCTAGTCACCTCGCGATATTTTCCTCCACCATATTCCACGCCTGTTCAAGATAAAAACTCAGTTTTTCATCTTCATTTTAGCTCAGTGTAAACTTAATCTTTAAAAATGATCGGATAAAATAAGGATCGATAGTTCTAACTATTCATGAAAATCCAAATGCAATTGCAAAGTTAAACAGCAGCCTGGGTAAGGGTCAGCGACCGCAAATACGTCATTTTCGCTTCTCGAAACCTGTTATGACTCCTTTGAGGGACTTTTTATTTGATGATTCAATATCTGGTCTGGTTCAACAAGACATGCTTATTATAATAATTATTTAAACCTGTAGAAATCTATAATTTGTTCGGTAATGATGACGGTTGATTACAACAAGACAACACAATTTTGTCTTTGATAAGAGAGTATGAAATATCGATAGATTTATCGATAATTTTACCAAAAAAATACATATAGCCTGAAAAAGTTTGCTTTTGTATCCAGGGGAATGGTTGATCAATATTTTAGAAAATTGACAATTTTTTTAAATAAAAAAATTGAAACAGGTTAATTTTTGTATGTATATTTTTTATCAGCTTTTTATATTATATCAAATTACAAAATAGGTTAACGTAAGGTTTAAAAGTGAACTCTTTTTCATTTTCTTTACTGTTTATAAGAATTTAGTCTAACTAAACTCCAAATGTAGTCCCAAATTTTCTTTTTGTTTTATTGACTCTGATAACAGCTTTCGAAGTCCATGATGTCTAGATGAAAACGTTCTCCTTGTTCTAATGAATACGCCCCCATGTTGTTTTTAAAGGTATCTAAATAAGCATGTAACATATGTACCCTTAAAGACATTCTGCAGCCCATAGTTTTAAAATCTTCTAACATGTTTTCAACTAGCTCTCGGTAACAGTCTGTGAGAGTACAAATTCTTTATTCTTTTATTCTTCGTCTTCAATATTTTTATTTGAACTCTGAGATAAGCTTGAATGAGACAATTTTGTAGGAGGTTCAGGTGCTGGAAGTTGTGGGCTGTAAGAGATTGGAGCCGAAGACTAAGCAAGATCAGGATATGTATTCACTGGCTTTTGCATTTTTCAGCAGGATTAACTACGTAAAAATAACAGTCATCGCCAAATTCCTGGTACTGTGAATTTCATACTCCGTTTTTCATCTGGATACAAACCTAAAGTAAATAAAGATAACAATAAAAAAATGTTTATATAAAAGAAATGTTTTTTTTTACTAAACATTTCTTTACCTGCTTTCTTAACATCTTTTGCAATTACTGCAAGCAACACGTGGAACCCACGGTATATCTAAATTAAGAACAGGGCATTTAAAAAAAAGGCTTCGTAGGCTTCATGAAGTTTTCACACGTATTTAAATAAAATGTTATTCTCTGACTTTATATAAATGTACCACATATATAGCTCAATGCATCAGCTTCATATTTACACTTTCTAGATGACATTTTAACCTCTTTAAGTCTTCTAAAAACCAGTTAATTCTGGTTTATCACTTAAGTAACATCAGTAGATGCTGTGTGACAGTTACGGCTTCTTAATTTTCTCGCGGTATTTTTAAAAACATCATGATGATAATTGAATACCTTTTTTCAATATACTAACTCAAGAAAAAATATTTACTGTCATAATCACCACAAAAGCAAACTTTTTAAGGAATATTGGTATTTTTTCTTTATAATAGAGCATAGTGAATAGAAAAATCACAAAATAAACTTTAGGACAAATAATTTTTTTTTTTCTGTAGAGTTGTGAATGGCCGTCATCTAAGTGGTTAGAAGTTTCAAAGTATGCGGAAGTAAAGTCCCGCAAACCTCCGTTAAAAAAGGAGGATCCTCCGACTAGACAGGTGTTATGTCTGGTGGGCAGGCAGTTGCCCATAGATGATTTCAAGGTGTTCTTTATGTTTTAATTGCGCGAAGTACTTTAATAAGTACTTTAATTGTGCGATGCAGGATTAGTTCTTATGTGGCGCCATAGATGTCAAAAAATCCTGAAACTACCTAGTTCCCAGATATTTTTATAGACGAAAGGGTTTTACATTCTCATCTTTAAATGTGGGAACTACCTTTTGTTGAGGTGGAAACCAATAAAATATGATTATTGTTCTAGGATGGACTAAGAGAACGTGTCTAACTTTCACTTACTAAAACTTGATATAGTTTGCTTGTTTACTGATTTCTTTATGTTTGTCTCCAGAACTTCCCGTTCGTATCATACCAGCGCCTGGCTTCGGACCCGACAGTGTCCGTGTCTGATGGCAAGCTACGCATCTCGACCAAGTTGCAGCAGATGCTACCAGGGTTCACTAACGAGTCCATTTATACTGGAACCCTTAATCTGTTCAATGGGTGAGTTGCTGATGGGAATTGTTTATTATTTTAGATAGGTTAGACCGCGGCAAAGGTGCTAGAACTCTTAAAGCGGTCCATTTGACGATCTAAATTGAACTGAGGGATGTAAGTATATAGGGTGTATAGGTCCATCTCTCTTTCTCGCTCGCACAACTGACATTTTAACATGCCATGGCAAGACCCCTGATCGTGTTCACGAGGACAACTTGGCTAGAGATTGCCCTAAACCAAGAGGTTTGGAAAAAGATGGGGGAGGACATCGCCCATCAATGAGATATGATAATGAGCAACTTATAAGGCTATACCTACCAACATTTAAGGCCAAGGTGGACCAATGAACTGGTGAGGGTCGCGGCATTCCGATAAATGCTTGACGCACAGAACCGATCATTGTGGCAACGCTTGAAGCTTATGACCAGCACTGGACGTCCTTCGGCTGAAATGATGATGATCATTTATCTCACTTAGTATGAAGGGAGCAGATTACCTGCATAAAAATGATTGAATTTTCTAACTATAAGTTCAGCCGTGAACAAATATATAATACGAAATACAAATAAGTGCAAACAGTTGTTGAACTGTGACGACTAGTGATACTATTCCTATTTATTTGTTATCCCTTTCTACCTTCTCTTCAGGTGTACATCATCAGCGGAGGCCTGTATGAAGCAGGCGTGGGGCGCAGACATCCTGCCGCCTGTCGTCAGTGGCAAGATCGTCTCCAAAGGCTTCGCGTTCACATACGGAACTGTAACAGTTAGGGCCAAGTTACCGCAGGGGGATTGGATATATCCAGGTAAGATTTCACACTAATACTGTAAAGGCGTATTAATGTTTTTAACTCCTTCGCTCATACGGTCGAACGGTTTTGGTTAAAAGGCACAAGTCCTAGATAATATGTTCTAGAACAGAATAGGCCCTGAGATACTTTTTATTCAAAGAGTATTGTCCTCTGGGATAATTTTCTACTTTCACAAGGGCAAGGCAAAGCCTTTGGCCGAAGCTACCTTTTTCTCAAAGCCAACGTCTATTAAGATGTTGTCTTTAAGGTTGGCTTAAAGTAAAAGGCACATGTATTGCACATATATTGGGTATTAATCTAAATATGACAATTAGGTTACAAGTCCCTATTGGGATATGTGAAGAAATTATTCTCCATCATCATCGTTCCCACCGAAAAACATTTAAAGTTACACCTTACTCTGCCCAAAGGATTGCCACATTGGCCAGTCCTCTGATATGATACCTAGACCTGCATCTTTCTGGGAGACCAAAGAACTGTTGACCAAGTTTTTTTGCACAAAGTGTAAAAAGTGTCTCTGTTAGAACACCCCTGTTTGTTTACTTCCAGAAATCTTCCTGGAACCGTACATTCAGAAATACGGAAGCATGCACTACAGCTCTGGAGTTCTTCAAATAGCATCAGCCCGTGGTAACAAGGAGCTCAATCGTGGTACTACAGATTATTCGAATAAGGTATGAACCACATTTTTAAAACATCACGTTCTAGCTATTACATTTACTGAGGTGGGAAATCATCAAATAACTCCCCCAGCTTTGGGTGAAGCGAGAAGGACTGTCAGACTTTTACTGACAAAAAATCAGTTTCCCTTTGCATTCCAGGACCTTGGTAAGCCATGGCAGGAGAACACAACTAGGCTGGAGAAGTATTACCATCAAATTCTGCAGCGTTTTTGTTTCGGCAGGATATGGGTACCGCTTATTGAACGAACGAAAAATTTCACCAAAATTATTTCTGCTGATAGTGATAGTGATTCAGATAATGTGACCACTGCAGTAATGGTTGAAAAGCCTACTCATGAAGGTTCATGAAGATATTAACGACGACCAAATCCATGTCTCCATATTATTGTGTGTGCATGTTTAAATAACATAAAATAAACATAGCTTTATTTTCCTTGTACATTTGGTTCCTTACTTTATTATTGAAGTTCTGAGTATAGTTTCTTAATTTAAAAGGGCCGCTAGATAGCGGTAAAAGCCTTCTCCAGTCGTTTCCACGTTGGTCTTTCTGAGGCGACTCTACTCCATGTTTTTCCTGCAGTTTTTATAATATCGTCACTCCATCTCTTTTATGGTCTGCCTTGTCTGCGCTTATTGCCCATAGGGTACCAGTTAGTGGTGGTTTTGGTCCACCTTTCGTCTGATGCTCGTTGGATATGTCCGGCCCATTTCAATTTCAGGCCAAGCACTTTCTTGACCACATCCTTTGCTTTGGTTTGATTTCGTATAGTAGCGTTCTTAAATTTGTCCTTCAGTCTATAGTTCATGTAACTCCTTTCTATTCCGCTTTGGCATACTTTAAGTTTTTCTAAATTACGTTTTGTAAGTGGCCAAGTTTGACAGGTGTGTGCATGTTAATGATAATTAAATCTTCTTATAACTTGGGATTGATCTAAAAGATAAAGTATTTTTAAAATATGTATATGGATATTTTAAAAATATATTGATAAAGCTTTAACAATTTAGGGGCCCCAATTTGTTCTTGCCCCAGGGCTCATGGTCACCTAGCTACGCCACTGCGGTACCGCAACAACCTTAGCGGTATTTACTACGAACCCGCAATAAATTTCACTGGTATCAAATTAAATGAACTTACACCTAATTAAAACTGCGACTTTACCATCATCAAACAATACACAGGCCAATACCTACCTGATTCATGTTTTGTACCTGTTTCAGGTTCTTTTCGGTGGACCAATTATGGACTTGCAGTGTCATGACACCTTACTCAGTAACAGAGTGCTGCACAATGGATTCTGGGGAGACGATTACCACGAGTATTCAGTCCGATGGGCTCCAGGTAATCATAAATTAAATTCATACTAGCAGCAACGCCGCAGCTTCAAAAAGGTGTTATAAATCTTAAAAATTCTCGACTTTTCTCTCCCGTAATATGCATGTATTAATAAATCCCTTAAGTCTTCCTCATAAATCACTCTTTCCAAATTTCATCTTTCAAAAACTAATCGTTAGATTCCTTCACATAGATCGCATAATACTGTCAGTGGATGGAGTGGAGTGGGCGCGAGTGGAGTCGACTGCAAGTGGACTACGCAGTCGCTTCCCTGCCGAGTGTTCACAACTCCCGAACGTCTTACTGCAGTATGGAACAAAGATGGCTCCGTTTGATGATCATGTGAGTATAAGCTACTGATGAAGATGGAGTATGGATACAGTCAGGACGAAGTATATCCAGTGAAGACTCCTGTATGTCTATAGAGCGATCTATCCATTCGTATATGAACGCGCAGTGAAGACTCCGATTCTTCGTTTTCCTGTCCAGACCAGCATTTGGTAACCTGTAAATACAAGTGTACACCTCTCTATGGTTTCGTATAAGTAGGCACTGGAAGGTTCCTAAGGTTGTGTAGGACGGACAGCACAACTAGCGACGCGTGTCCTATGAAGTGGCTCCATACTAGCGCCGTATTTGAGAGACCAAACTGTTCGTGCATTGGCTAACCTGGGTCTGCAGTCGGTAATAACACTTATTCCTGTCCCCAGTTCTACATAACCTTGGGCGTTGGAGCAGGCAGCATCACCGAGTTCCCTGACGGTGTCACGACCGGGAACAATCGTCCCAAGCCCTGGAGTAACCCCAGCAGGAAGGCGCTCCTGAACTTCTGGCAAGACATGAACTCCTGGCTAGAGACCTGGAACGAGCCCCAACTGCTGGTGGATTACGTCAAAGTTGTCGCACTGTGATAGGTTTAGATTATTAAGATATTATAAGATTATTCTTTTAAGACTGCGACTGAATTGTTTTAGGTTGAACAATGTCCATTTCTAGACCAAATATACTCAATTAAAAAAAAATATGTCTGTCTTTTTGGCAGTCAAAGATATTAAAAATTACTTCAATATTTTTTTATCTCCAAACTATCTATGGAGCCCGACCACAAGCAACTCCATCTTGTTATGACTGGCCTGTTGGTCTAGTGGTTAGTGACCTTGACTGCTAAGCCGGAGGTCGTTGGTTCGATTCCCACCCAGGACAAATGTTTGTGTGATGAGCATAATCATTTGGTCTGTGTCTGGGTGTAATTTATCTATAATATGTACATATGTATGTATTTAGAAATATATAAGTATGTTTATCAGTTGTCTAGTACTCATAACACAAGCTCTGCTCTCTCTCTAGCTTAGGACTAGACAGCGTTGTGTGATAGTTGTGGAATATTATTGTATTATTATTATCTGGGATTTCAGTGCACCCAACATTTTCCAGATGAAGCCCTTGGAGCTCAGTTTATGAGTCATTATTTAAATCTTTCTCGTACTGTGTCATTTTAGAAGTAAATGTAAAAAGCAGTTCTTTGATAGCTAGACAATTCGGAGTATAAGTCCATTGTAGTGAAGGCTGTACTATAGATGAGTATTGTGAAGAAGAGTTAAACTGACTGAATGCACAAAAATATGACACTGCATAAAGTTTTTAATATTTTAAATGAAACATATACGAGTTATAAAAATTGCGGTTAGTCGAAACTACCCACACTCAAAAAAGGATATAATGTGAAAACAAGGAAAAGAAGATGAATAAAAGACTTATGCACATTTGGGACTATTTATTTGCACGGTGTAAATGTTGGTTCGTATAGCTAAGACATTAGATTCCCCGGCTATACGAAGTTATAACATTATTTGACTGTCATTATGAAGGCTGGTCACACTGTTTAAAGAGAAAAGCGAAGTGAAATGCTCGATGCGCAGGATTAATACGATTTTATGTAAAGTTTGTGCATGTAAAATTTATTACTATACTACACAACCGCAATGGTGTAAAAACACGACTTTTTGGGCTTCGTCGCAGTCGGTTTAAAACGGTAATATTAATGTTAGATGTTTTGAATCCATACAGGATTAAATCCTTAAAACATGTATCGTTCGTTCGTAAATTGACCCTAAACAGTGTAAAAGCCGTTACATCTGTAAACTATACATTTACTAACTGGTTTATTTCACTATTTTACAAAGAGGTGAAAACAGTTTGAGAGATGTATTTAGAATACAAAATTATTGACTGAGGCTGAAATTGTTGCGGTAATGTCGTCTTAATGTTTTGGTGATAGTTTAGAACAGTCCATAGATACGTACACTTCGCGTTTGTGTATTATATGTCCAATTGTTGCACAACTTATTTGTAGTACAAAATGATTGTAGCTTTGTAAAAATGTATTTTGTCAACATGCAACTCCACTGGACATTGCTGACGATAAGCAACGTGCAACTTACGCAGTTTCAAGATATTTTGTTTCGCTTAGTGGATATTTTGTTTCGCTTAGTAAAGTATTCTAAATACCAATACACACAAGCACAAAGCTAGTAATTTAGAGGACTGGCGTTGTTTTACTCACTGGCATCACAAATATTACAGCTTCAGCCAACCTTATAAAAGACTACAAATACTTTGATCAATTAATTGATATTACATATATTTTTTCAAATACTTTAAAATTTGTAACCTCCTACGTTTCATCGAAATGCCCTAAGTGCCTTAATACTACAGAGAGTCAATCCCTACTTTACATTTACTTGTAGGTAAAACATTGAATATCTTATTAATAGTGTGGGGACGCGTCTAGCGAATAAAATTGTCGATATTTTTAATCGATATCGAATTTAATAACTGGTGTTATTTCTATTCTATTTTTATTAATGGCAAATAGAGCCGATGTCGACTATTCTGCCAATGTCAAAAGTAAATTGGATTGGCAAGAGTGTATGGATAATAACATAAGGAGTTAGAATGTTAGAACAGTAGTAACTGTATGTATGTATAAAAGTCTTCGATTGATACAGTTGGACTCGTTGAGTTAACTGGTGTTATTTATTTTTAAGTTGCAAATTGACAGCAAATGTCAGCAAAAACGACAACAAAAGTGGAATTTGTCAATGAGGGTGCGAATAAAGTTCACCAGGTGGCAGCACTGACGCGTCAGGTCCAGGTACCTGTCAAAATGCTTCATTGGTTAGACATCAACGTCAACTTCAACCGTTAGACGTCAATGTAAAGTGTACGTTTTCAGAGGAAAAGACTGACGGCAAAGTGGTGCCAACTGATGAACACCCTCATTGAAGCAATTTTTTCTTTCCTATTCACTAGACGCATAACCATTTTAGTAGTACGACAGCTAGGAGACAATAATTCGCAGACACAAACTTACAGATATGACTCGGGATCACATTGAAACGTTACAAACTATCAATTCTATTCATAAACACGACTTTTGAACAACTCGTACCTACCATGAAATTACGAAAATATCTCACAATTTATTTGTAACTATCTCATACAACAATAAACCAACTGGTAATAAATGTACTTGACGTTTTTTTTTTAAGTATTTCAAAAGCCGTGCTCAAGATCATAAATACTTAAAAGCAGAATTTTGATACGATTTCATAATTTAACTTAGAGTAAAGGAATTACATTCATTAACAAATATGATGACATCAGGCGATGTTACTTTGCTAATAGATTTTAGGCTCGCAATATTTCTTTGCTTCAATTTTTATTTGTCTAGTAAAGTGTTGACCAGATGGATGCAAACCAGCGTTCTACCAAGTTGACCTTTGCGGCTACATCTACATGGATGTAATCCACGCACCAACGCGTTCGGTGGTTGGGATAACGCGCCTCCCAACCAAGGGCGTTGTAGGCCATGGTGTTTACAACTGATGTCTAGACGGATTGAAACTGGCAAGGTCACCAGCTTGGTTGGGACGGTGGTTTGCAACCATCTGGTCACCCCTTTATGGATTTTGCAGTATCAATGACAGTAAATGGGCTTTTTATTTTTGACATTATCAGAACACGTTGCCTATTGGAATACCAAGTTAGGCAATGAGACTGTAATGAGGGTTTTCTAAAATGACGTTCATCAGATGGCAGCACTGAGGCATCAGGTCCAGGCACCTGTCAAAACTTTTATGTTAATGACATTAGTTAGACATCAACGCGCATATGTATACGTTTTCAAAGGAATAGACCTGATGGCTAAGTGGCGCCAACTAGTTGTGCGAATTTACTCGAACACCCTCCCACCAATGGTGGCATCCACTACCTATATGGTCTTAAAGTTCCATACCGTTAACACCACTTGGTTCCGTACTAGGAAATGTCAAAAACTATATAAAAACGATGTCGCTAATTGCCTTGTATAGCCCCATCTAACTCCCACACTGCAATAACAATAGCTCCTAACACTTCATAATAAGGACACCATATTTAATTACCATAAGGACTATATTCCCTTGTCAACCCACTGTCATTGTCACTCAAATCAGTTTGTAACTGTCAAAATTTACAACACAAAATTAATTCATTGGGATATGAATACAATAAATAACGCCATTTTGCATACAGTCTATCAAGCACCATGTTAGACCGAAAACAAACCAAAATAAACCAATTTTGGTAATTTATTGTGATTTGAAACACAATAATGACATTTCAAAACGAAAAGGAATTTACACAGACATGTATCATAATTTTACGCCAATAAACTCGCTGTCGCGGTCATAAAACGTACGAGTAAGGGCTAGGTATATTTTACCGAGCCACCATGGCGGCGCGACCAGTCGCCGCTACCAACAAAATGTATAGAGTTACTCACCCGGTGTCCGTTTGGTTGCGCAACCAATTTGGTGGCGCGACCAGTTCGGACGTGTGGCGACTCTGGTGTCTGTATGATGGCTGGTTTGGCAACTAGTCGCGCCACCATGGTGTTCTGATGAAATATAGCCTTAAGAGTTCATACTCATATTGCCAACTGCAGAGGTAACTGCAGCCGTCGCCCTATAGTGACATTTGATACACACGCCGGCTGCCGCTGATCTTCGAAGTTCATGATAACGCCGCCGGCGTGTCGACAGTTGTAGCTACCTCTGTCCTATGAGTTCTAAGACGGCGAGTATTAAGTAAAATGGTGTGGCCGGACCTGGGGAATAGGCAGCTCGCGAGCCGCTTGCGAATGACGTGCGTGCATTTTGCGCTCGGCTTGTTCGTACGAAGCCCCTGCGCCGCGCGCGCTTCATACGTAGGCTCGTGAGCGACGCATTCGCAAGATCTGGACGCACCATAAGATTACTAGATACTCAGTCTCGTGTCGTCTCGTTATCTCATTTCCTGACCGCGACTGCTGCAAACTTAGAAGTTTAACACACAAAAGCAATGACATAGGTATAATAAAACCTTGTAATATCATCCGGGGCCATATTATTTGATTATCACAGCCAACACTCACTCCCAAACGAAATTATTTTAAGAGAACATACTTTGTACGATCGGAATTATAATTTAATGTGTATTATAAACCTGGAAAGTGAAAACAGTTTTCGGAATTTCCGGAAATCGTTTAGAAGATATTTCTCAAAAGTTGTTACACATTATTATAATTCCGATTGAAACAGTAAGTTCTAAAGATTTTCACAAGTAAACATCATAAATGGATAGTTTTATCAACATTAATATTTACGACATAAGGATATCCATATAGTAGGAATACTTTAATTTATTTTTTTAACTAGACAATATCAAGCTGCACTATAAGCAATTTTACACAGCGAAATGATTACATAGACCAACGTTTTTAGGGTTCCGTCGCCAAATGGCAAAAACCGTAACGGTTTTAATTTCGTCTTGCCTTTTTTTTACTCTAACCTTACTTTTTTGTCTTGAAACAAGACAATGTTAGACCGTTTTAAATACCCATCAAAAATACCTGATTACTAAAACGCTAAACACAAATATTTGTTGACAGATTATAAAATTCTTGTCAAATAATCATTCTAAATGTCTATGGTTATTGCAGATAGCAATACCTTAGTAGTTAACAACATTTTGATAGTGTTTTAGCTGTCAGAAATCAGGTTTTTTTTTTTTTTTCATCCCAAATTCTTTCACCTTGTGTTAGTGAGAGATTACATTACCAATACACTACAAACATTAAATTTAATATTCAATATCAATTTATTTCCTACTCAAACGAAGAATACATTTCAATAAAGAACAATAATTTCCCCTTTGGGTAGTATGTAACACAAACTACTTACGATATTAATTTATTATTATTATTATAATTATTACATTTAAATGTTTATTACGCGTCTAACGCTGTCAAGATATTGTATGATGATATAAGTTGAATTATAGATATTATAATTATGATTTTTAAACTCAACTGAATATAATTATTATTTAATGTCTATGGTCCTCATAGTTCTACATTATTTTATGCAAATTTTAATTGCAATTAATGACAATACATAGTAATATGTTGATTATAATTAGCGTCGTCTAATAAAGTATTAATCCCCCAATTTTTAAGCCTCTAATACCACAAGTAACTAATTTTTTTTTTAAGCTTGAAGTAGTGATGACGTCACGATGTAATAATTACATCAAAACTGCGCTGAAGTTTATCGTCGATGGTTCACCAGTTTAGAGGTATACAGAAAACTGTGAAGTCCCACATATCTCCGTAGAAAAGGGAGCATTATCCGACCAGACAGGTGTTGAGTCTAGTCCAGGCAACTACCCGATAGTTGATTTTGGACTGATGTACGAGTATATGTTCTAATTGTGCGGTCTCGTGACCCAGGATTTTTATTTTTAGTCATAAATGTCGCTACAAACATTAAAAATTCATCTTTTATTTCGGTCAATCACATGAAGATGGGCAGAAACAGAATGATGTTTTAAATATGTCTAGTAATTTGTGGTACAAGAGGAGGTAATTTATTGTCAAATCTTTTACCGAAACACTTCATTTTAGATTTTACAACAGACGATGATGGTCTTAAGAAAACCGGGGGGTAATATACTAGTAGATTTTCGATAGGCGAAATACGATTAAAAATGCCAAGAACCTAGTCGATTTTTCTCGCTAATCTAAATTACTTAGTAATCAAAATGTTATACATCAATTTAAGTGTCTACATCCAATAAGTATCATTATTACAATAATTCGCAGATATAATAAATATTGATGAAGTCAAGATGAAAAGCTTTTCAAGCTATACACAGCAATTAAGCTAACCTTTTTGGTTCTACGAATCTTATAATACGACGTGCGAGTGAGATAGTTATATACTAGTATATCGCCATCTCTCTCTAACAACGGTAAACGACACGATACGAATATACCCGTTATTTTACATTATTTATTCAAGGATGTTAAAAGGTAGCCAACAAAACGCAATTTTTTTATTTTGCAGGGCAATATCAAGTCGTGTATAAATTAAAATACGATTGGCGAGCGTAACATGTATTTATTTTAAAGTAAAGGCCCACATACCTCCATTGAAAAGAGAGGATCCTCCGACCAGACGGGTATTATGTCTGGTGGGCAACTGCCCGATAAATGATTTTCGGGCTATTTTATATGTTCATATCGTGCGGAGATCTTTAACTACGCGATGCCGGATTAGTCTTTATGTGACGTCATAGATGTCGCTACTTAAGGAATTGTAATGTAATTGTAAAAAAATCAACCATAAAATCCTCTCAACTGATCATACCCTACTGAATGACTTTTTTATGAAATAGCCAATCAATAGGGTAAGAAAAACTGAGATGTTTAGACTGATGATTTTAATGATATAATTCCGTAAAGCCACATTTGTTATGACCGCGAATCGTATTTTAATGAACACAGAACCTGATGCTTGCAAAATGAAGATAACTTGAATTTGTGCGGGCCATCTAAGTAACTTGTATACAAATTAGGTAGGTCCAAAGTTCGGTCCACCAACAGTACATAAGTACTTCTAACAGTCGATAGTTTTTTTTTTTTAGAAGCGAAACAATTTATGTAACAAGCATTTAAAAACTTTTTCTATTCCTAACGAAGCTAAAAAAAAAAGTCCTAGATAGAAATATTCTAATTAAGCTGGCAACATCGATTGCCTAACGTTATATTAAGAAATAAATAATGTACTCTTATATAATGATTATATAAGACTGGTGCAAACCTAGCTGTTCTATTGAAATAAATACTTAGTACATTAGCTATAGGAATGATATCGTAACGCAATGGGATCACCTTGCAATTCACAAATCGTCGTCTTGGAGGCCAATGGAGCTAAGCCACATTTTTTACAAAATGGCTTAGCTCCTTTGGCCTCCAAGGCGACGAAATACAAGATCTAACTGAAATAACGAAATTCCTTAAAGGGGGTTATTGTACTCGAGATTATGAAACACTAACTTTTACAAAGCCCGCGCAAAGGCGACTCTCGCCATACTTAAGAAGTAGCGCACATTGCTCGCAGAACAGATGGTCGAAGAGGACGAAAGGTTCAGGAGTGACGTCCACGTACCGGAAGGAGCCTAGCGCCTCACACAGGCACAGGACCGCGCGTGTCCAGCAGTGGACATCTTACGGCTGAAGTATTGACGATGATAGTACCAAATGCGTGATTAGAGAAAAACCGCTGTTCAGTGCACTGCTTATCACGATCAAACCGTTTGCCTCGTTTAGCTCTCTGATTGGTTAAGAGCTTGGAGCGGGCCAATCGGAGCTTCGGACGTCATAAACGTGTACACTTTGTCGAGTTCTGCGAATATATGTTGCTGTCGTTACATTCACGATTAATCCCATAGTAGTTATCCATAATACCGAGTATCTGAGACCTTTTCAGGAATTCCACTATTTCTGTTAAACCTTATAATATTAAACTAATCTGCCACATAATTGTGACAATGCTTCATCCAGAGAGCAAGACGCCTCGTCAGCTTCTACTGAAAATGGAATTGTCAAAACTTTCCATATAAACCAAGCGGTTCACGAAGAGTGAGTTGCACTAACTTTAGCCACCAATGCCCGCCAACTGTCAAATCACTGGAATCTCTTGAATGTCGCAAAATACCGCAAAGCTCCAAATGTCAGCCGAACACCGTATGTTCGATAAACAATAGGTTCAAAATCCCTTGACACAAGGCATTTTGGGAATAGGAGATAATCGCTGGAGGTCTTACGCGAAATACGGGATGCACTATATCGATAATGGTTAAAATGACGTCACAAATGACGAAAGAATTGACCACTGACATTCGGGTAGTTTAGGGCTACAGTTACAGTTAAAGCAATCGACAAACAATTACGTTTTATGTCAAAAAGATGTTAAAATTCAGTGCTCATCGTTAAAGTTACTATTCATTTTAACTTTGACAAAAACTGTATCATAACTCTCAGTGCAACTCACTCGTAAGTGTAAATATTAACGGCCCGTTACACTTGTAACTATGGCTATGGCAGTCTAAACTTCTGATCAACGCAACTGCGCAGGCGCATATTATTAGCTAGCTTCTGGTGATTCCGTGCCCTGTAGTTTAATTCATTTGCCATTTTATTATGTCAAAGAATAAAATTATCTTACACATATTTTATAAGTCAGATTTTTTTATTGATATAATGTTTTGGTATATTGTCACTGTCAAAGATTCACTAATTTCTATTGTTCATTTTTTAATGGCGCAATAGCAACGAAAATGTCATAATATAAATGCAATATTGAGAGAAAACTTTCTCTTCTCCAATTTATTCTAAGATTGCAGAGTTTGTTATACTATTTAAACGATCTAATGAGATTTGATATAATATAATAACAACTTTCTATACTTCTATAAGTTAGTGATAAAACTCTGCAATCTAAGAACATTTTCATTTGTCTAAATACAAGTAACTACATTACTAACACATAAGTAGCACTCCCATATACGACACATACATTTAATTCTAAAAATAACTAAAAAAATATACGTCCAATTTCGTCCCTTACAAAAAAGTCGAAAATATAAATTCACTAATTCCACTTAGGTACTTAATGTAAATAAAAATAAGACAAAAAACTTAATAAATAAGGTGTGTCACACAACAATACTGCGATAATTTCGGTCCATAACTAAAAACTGGTAGGAATATTGATTTTGCCGTCGTATATGGAGAACGGGGCTCGGGAGCACTCGCATGAGCCGCTGAAGGCGCACGAACTGCTCGCCGCGCTCGTTCCCGCTCCACTCCCCGCCGCCGCACTCACTCGCGCCACACTCACTCGCGCCGGACTCACTCGCGCCACACTCACACATGCCGCACCTACACTACGCGGGCCGTTCAAATTTTGAATGTCTTTATGTTCTAATGTTAGCGTCGCGTCGGGTGCGAAGCCGTCAGCGTGGCCACTTACTGCGCCTTGCCGTCGGGCTTGTGTCATACGAAGTCCATGGCGTCCCGGGACTTGCCGGTGAACTTGCCCGCCGACCGCTTCTTCAGTGTGCGCTCGATCAGTTTCTTCACTTCGCTTACTATGAATACGCTTGACGTCAGGCAGATGAGGAATATTATGTCTGGAAAAAAATATTGTGATGAAAATTCGCTTTATTTTGGATATATTTTCTTGCATCATCATTTTTATTTACGTACGTATGTGTTTTTTTGTCATAACACTCCTGAAGCGGTTTTAATAGTTATGAGGCAAAGAATGAGTAAGGCAATAGCTAATAAGGCAATAGCTAATAAGTATGTATGAATCTTAAAACAGTTACATGGAGTGCTCCACTTATTGAACAGTCTACTTTAATGATATGTGATCAAAGTTGAATTTCAATCTATTTGTAATAAACACTAAAAAATGGTAGCGTTTTAGCGTGAAGGAGTAACAAACACATTCACACACATGCATACATACAAACTTTCATTTTTATCTTTAGCCAAGTTAGTGTGTCCGACTGTCCGTGGCATTATTATCCCTATCAGGATATAAGTGCTGTTTATTGTGCTGCTGTTTATGCTGAGATAGGAATTTTTTTAGCCTCACTAAGTTTTGTTGTTCTTTCTAAATATTGTTGTAATTCTGTACCTCAGAGGTAAACAATAGTAACTCCACTTTTTAGAAAATATATTTTTTTTTTGCACTGTTAAAATCGTAAGAACCAGTTCTACGTAATGGTATACGGCATCAAGTCCTACGACATCTAGGAAGAGATATATTCAATCGTGATAATGATGATAAGATTGTTAACTCCCCAGCTTAACGTGCACTTAATGTTGTTCTAAACTTTATTGTAATTATGTGTAATACATAATAATTCCATCTAATAATTATAAAAAATACAATTGAGTTTGTTTCAATATCTTTAAAGCAATTATGTCAAAATACATTTAAAGTTACTCTCCGCGCGTTTTTGCCTCTCCTGTAAAATTACTTTTTGGCACATCCTGTTGTTAACCTCTGAGGTATAGAATTGATTTTTTGTTAGTTTATGTAATCAGTTGGTGGGTTGGTGGTCGGTTGATGTGTGGTTGATGTGTTGTTCGTCCTGTGCGAGTCTCAAAATAAACTTTATCCTTTATCTTTCTTTACAATATAAGCGTGATTCATATCCACACATACCATGTCCAGTCAAGGCTTCAGTTTGGAACACCCTCTGCAGCGGCGGGAAGTATATGACCAGCATCTGTCCCACCAGGCTGAGCGTCACGGCCACCAGGAACATCTTGTTGGAGAAGAACCCAACTTCGAACAGCGACTTGGTCTGAGAGCGACAGGACAGCGCGTTGAACATGTCGAAGAGTACGAAGCAGGTGAACGTCATTGTGGTGTCGCGAGGAGTTATTTTGTTGTCTGACATCTGAGGACACAGAAAAAGGAAAACATTATTCATTAATTCATCATAATTTTTTGTGCCGTTGTCTAAAGGGCTGTTCTAGTATTACGTAAACAAATTTGCAATTAATTACAACCTTCCTCTCCCCCCACTTCCCATTCCCTCCACTTCCTCGTCAGCAAAAGTAAGCACATCTCTCTCTATCATCATTTCAGCCGAAATACATCCGTTGTTGTTCATAGGCCTCTAAGCGTCGTCACAACGACCGATCCTGTGCATTTCGAATCCACTCACCCCAGCTTACGTAACATTAGTACTTGTATTTTTCAATGTGTTCTGGTTTGATTATTAATTTAAAAGCAGTAGTTAGTCTAGAAATAAGGCTTGAAATAGAGGAACAAAAGTAAAATTAATTAAAATTTGGCATATTAATTCAAATTAATAGTCCAACAGTGGACGGCGGGAGGCTTATGCCCAACAGTGGACGTCTATCGGCTGATATGATGATGAATAGTCCTCAGTCCATGATTCTTAAGTTTTCAATGACATTGGATGTTTACTGTTCATGATGTATGTCTGCTCTTTTCGCGTGAATTTGGAATATTGACATCGTACTCTTAATAAACTAAAAAAAGTATACTGTTGGCGTAATCAGCACTCAGAAGCTCCCATCACTCAATACTTGAATGGCCCCTAATTGTCATTGATCTTTTGGCCAATTGTGATGAACGGTCCAGTTATATAGAAAAACTGACCTCTCTGTTGAATACCCAGAGCGTGCCTGCAATGATGATGGCGGCTGACAGAAGCACGTTGAGCAGCAGCGCGCGTGAGATGATGCGGCGCGTCGTGTCGCGTGGGCGTCGTCGCAGTACTGTGTGGTCCACTGGCTCCACTCCCAGCGACTGGGCTGGCGGGCCTGGAAATAACAGAGGTACTTTAAGGTCGAAATTCGCTTTTAAATATAAAACACTTCAAGCTAACACAAACAGAATATGACATGTGGCGCGCGCGGCGGGGCCCGGCCGCGCGGGCGCTTCGAACGAGGTTACCCCTTTGTCATAAGCCTCAAAACATTGCTGAACCACATTTCTACGGAAATAGTTGCATTGCAAACATATAGATATTAAAATCTTCTTTTTTTCTAAGTTAGCCAGCCATACACGCTAATAAGGTATACCTGATAGGTTAGTCTATACAAATAAACTAAAGCGTGTTATGTTACACAACTATGCAGATTCCTACACAAGCTTACTTGTCAGGTATAACTGTGCAAGCAAATCGATCAAGTGGTACGAATACCTTTACTCTGGCACTGCTAGACAAATGCTTCTCTCAAATCCTTTCAGACTTACTTCTCCCACGCCATCCCAAATCAATTCTCGTGGTACGCACCCAAATCATCTCGCCACCTCTTATTAGAGCAGCCTCGACCGTGCTTTTCCTTTGCTAGAACCTTTTCTGAACCTAAAAACGCTAACGCGGGCGCGTTAGCGTTTAACACGACTCCCGAAAATCATGCCACGCCAATATATATGCCCACTGCCCTACGACTCTCACTCGCTCATAAGTACTTTGTGTTTGTGGTACCCATTACTGTACTATATGATTGTGATTAAAGCCTTATAATGATTAAATATTGTATAATACGAACCGTCCATAATAATGTTGATCCAGAGTATCTGCATGGCGTTGAGCGGGTTGGGGATGCCCATGAGCGTGGCGAGCGCGATGAGCGACAGCGCCGCGATGGACGTGGACAGCTGGAAGCGCACGAAGTTGCGGATGTTGTAAAATATGCACTTGCCCTCTTCTATGGCGGCGCTGTGGGGAAACAAGTTATTTTGTAAGTCAAGCGATTTGCGAATAACAGGAAAATATGTATAATGGACAGCTATGACGCGAACGCTCACTGTGCACTCACACGTTCACACAGCCCAAGGCATGCGAGACGGACCATTCGCGACGCACGCCTCGCGAGAGAGGAAGCTTGAGCCCCAGCAGTGGGAACATCAACAGGTTGATTATTATGCTTTGTTAAGTCGGGAGTACCATTTATATCAAAAGGAAAGTTTATCTCAAATCTCAAACGGCCAATAAGTCTATCCATTCAATAAGATTCTAAATCTGATGGAACGCGATGGAAGTAACGAAAAAAGCATGCACACACTGAGAGAAGATAGCGATGTCCCCTGTTCCTAACCGTTTTTGTTCATTGTTTGATACCCATATAGGCCTACCAGGTAGATGATCAGAGCTCGAACCATCCTGAACGAGCCGACAAGTATAATATTGTACAAAAATGAACACTAGAATAGAGACTTACATGATAGTAGCGAAGTCGTCATCAACGAGTATCATGTCGGCAGCTTCCTTGCACACGTCGGTACCGTTGCGTCCCATCGCGATACCGATGTCCGCGCGTTTCAGAGCCACGCCGTCGTTTACGCCGTCACCTGGTTTGTGGAAATGTTTTAAGAACTTCGTCATGTTATGTGGAAGAAATTGTGCAACGGAGATTTTCATCCAAATAGAAACACATAATACAAAAAAAAAAAACAATAACCTCGTCATTTATTTCCAAGCGAAATATCAAGGATGCGTTCATTACATATCAATATGCGAAGCTATGAAATGTATATTTTCATATATAGTGAAACCACAATGGAAATTAAATGAAGAGTTATAAGAAAAATAGTGTACCATTAAGCCATTATTCCATTAAGTCACTTAATTCCAAATTGATACTTTTATGATGTTAAAAGCAAGGAAGAAAGAAAAATTGTTATATTGTGTCTCAAACATGAACTTATTTAAAACAATAAAAAACGCAGCACTATCAGTCTGTTGGGTCATTTACGATCCAACCCTTCCTTTGCTGTCCTACTCCAGCGACAACCTAAGCAGAAATCCGTACCCTACCCCAGACCACCATTATCCCCACCCTCCTTTAGTGTGTAGTTTTAACTTACAAGTCCGGATAAGCAGAGGACAACCTAATAGTCACAGGTTAGTCCCCGGGCCTTGGTTGAGGCCATGGTCCGGAGCGAGGAGGAGTGGCAGGCGGTCGCCGACTTCTGCGAAGCAGTAATGCTCGCTAAGGAGGAGGCCGAACGCATCAGGCAACGGCGTTATCGCCGCCGCCGTCGCCGGGATTCTGATCCCGATTTCCGGCCAACGCAGACGCGGGCTTGCGGACAGTGAGCAATGTGTAGCTCGCTGTCCGGCCGTCCGGTAACTGTCCGGACCAAGCCCAAGTCGTCGACGGCGCGCACTGTTCCCGCGCGCCTCAAGGAGTTGTCAGCAACAGCAGGGACCCCAGCCGGGTCGAAGCCTACTGGGGACAGGGTTATCCGAAAGGGCGCTCGAGCCCCGGTATGAAGGCTAGAAGGAACGGGGTGAGTCTTTTAGTCAGTAAGAGTCTGACACTATCTCCCGCTCCGCCCAAGGGCGGGGGATGTCAAAGCATGATTTTTCCCACCATAAAAAGAAGAAAAAAAAATAGGTTAGTCCACGAGAGGCCATCTATATAAAAAAAAACATTTGTTGAAAACGCTAGTTACCTGTCATGCCGACGATGTTGCCGACCCTTTGCAGTGACTTCACAATAGCCAGCTTGTGTTTAGGAGTCACCCTGTAGAATACGCTCACCTGAAACCAATGCAAAAACGAACGTTTAACTAGGGTTACTTAAATAAAATTTGCCTAAGCTGCGAAATTGTTTGAAACAGTTACCGAAGCTCTGAAACCCGGGTATTTGAAGTAACACGAGTAAAGAAAGATAAGGAAACATGTTTATTTTGCCCAAATAGACGCACAATAAAATGCAGCAATCTGTCGAGCCATGTGTGAACCGGGCATAACTGTGCTGCACCATAGACACTAGACAGAACATAGTTGCAAGTCCCTCTCGCTCCAGCCAGAGATGGAGTTTTCAAATGATTATCCATGTCAAAAAAGGGATAAGACAAATTAACTCTTTGAATGCCGTAATTAGAGACACAATAGAAAGACAATTGCATATGTCGAACTGTGTAACATAAGACATTGAAAAGGTTAAATACGCTGCCCTGCATTCCAGCGACTGTATTTTTCAGAAATAAAATTGGTATCTTGCGGTTTTCCGATATGTGGCTATCAAATGAGTGAATAGATTAATTAGTTACTTACAGTGTCAATCATCCTGTCCAATTCTTCGTCGGTCATGGCGTCTAGCTGATCTCCGGCCAGCGATTGCGAGTGCAGCACATCCAGGCCAACCATTTGTGCTGCAACCAAACGTTGATCGTAATTTATCTAACGTACACAATTGGTGAGTGTAAAGAAAGTACTCTTAATGAATTTTTACATGGTATAAAACTATGTCTATGTATGCGGTTGTCTGTTTATCTGGTTAGTCTTCCTAAACCACGCAACCTTATCAGGGAGGTCAGATAGAAAGTCAGTTTGTTTCTAGTAGTTTTTTTTTTTGGCGTGTAATCTGAGAAGCTCAAAGTAGATGGCGCCAGTGAACTTGGAGGTCATACTATCTGTCAAACTCAATACATTTTCAAGGAAATTTTGTGTTTTCAAGTAAATAACTATCGTTTTTGTATAAATAAAATTCTCCAGTGTTGTGTTGTGCCTTTATGTTCATCGAGAACATCGGGATACAGGTTTCCCAAAGATAAATCATCTCAGCTGATAATATAATCATTTCTTCGTCTTAATTCTTTTTTTAATTCACAAACAGTCCAAGATCCGTATTTTTCTACCATAATTCTCCATAGGGAGCTGTCAAAATAAATGACTTTCAAACACACAGGCGCCCACTAGCGGGAGAAAGAGCGGACATAGCCGCCATTCAATTTATTTCCACAAATGCGTTCCTTGTAACGGCTATCAAAACATGCAAAGTCGTACACGCCGCACACGGCCGCGAACGTCAGCGGCTCCAGGGCGATGATGATGATGATGTCTTACCAACAGCTAGAGCAGTGGGGCGGGCGTCTCCGGTGACCATCTTGACGTCGACACTGGCGCGCGCCAGCGTGGCCACAGCGTCGCGCACGCCGTCGCGCGGCGGGTCGCACACGCCGCACACGCCCGTGTACGTCAGGGCTTCCAGCCGCGGCCCGCGGCAAAGGGCGATTATACGCAGACCTGAAGACAAAAGCGATACATTTCATAAGTTTTTATATTAAGGCCAGTCAACCCGGACCCGGTAGGCATACGTTAGCCTCCGCTCCAGTGGCGGTACCTTCATAGAAGCCGAGAAGCCCCGGCATGCCTTACTAAAATGCTCGATAGAGAATCAATATCAAACGCGAACTATTTAAAAGTTCGCGCGCTTAATTCTTATCAAAATAACACAAAGTATGCCACACTCACTACACATCGCGATTGTTCGCGCGCAGAGTTTCGCATTTGCAGCATATACATATAGCTATCTCGCTTACACACGCCGGCTTTTACCGGGCTTTCAAATACTATCTCTGTCTCTTTCGCACCTATAGCGACGTGCCGTATAACGAGTTAGGACCTTTTGCGTCTACAGATCGATCAGTATGGAAGATTTAAGCCGGGCATTCGTATGAAGTTGCTCGCGTATGCGTGACCTTGTCACCTTGCCAACTCTGCAGTGTTGCCGTTTTAGCGACGTTGTGAGATCTTGGAGATTTTTAACGAGTTTGGAAACTTTTTTTAAGATTTAGCAACAATAAAAACTAGCGACTTTTTAAAACAACGAAATTTAATATTCAAGCAATATAATAAAAATAAAAAATTTGCGACATTTAGCTAGATTTTTCATATAACTGGAGACTTTATATTGACTAAATGACAACACTGGAACTCTGTTTGCAACTCACTTCAGTTTCATTTACTTAAGTGGAAAACATTTTTTGTTTTTTGTTGTTTTTTGTGTTTTCTTAGATTTTCTCAGTGATACAATTGTTTTGGTGACTTACCTACAACAATGGAGGCAATTGTACCTTGTGAGGACTTAAAATGCGTTCTAGTTTTGATTGGCGAAGATAAGGTAAAATCTTTAAACTTTGCTCAGAAAAAACAGTTAATTTCTTCAAAACCGACGCCTAATCTGTGTATTTCTCAGACAAGTAAATCGCATAAACGAAAATTTAATAGATCAGTGTATAAAACTAGTTGGATTGTTGGCTGTTCGCACACTAATAAGTTGTATTGCTGGTGCTGCATATTTTTTCTTTTTTTGAAATTGGTTAAAATTTTATTGGGCTTGCCTTATTTTGAAACCCTAGGCACGCCACTGCTCCGCTCCCCCCTTCGCATTAGTAGCTTTACGTAAAAAGATACGATGCGAGAATGATACGCGTGGGTCAATCGCACCGTTCATTTGAATTCTGGAATACGAGTAGGTACTACATCGCGACGCGGAATGGTGTAATACAGTAAGTAGATCAAGTTGAAACGGTTAAGTATTATTTAAACTACAATTTAGGTTAAGTAGGCATAAACTTGAACTTATTCACTTACTAATAATTAAAAAGAAGTAGGTATATTTATGATTGTGAATCAATTCCGACACAACAAACAGGAAGATATCTATTAAAAATTCGCACATACGAAACAGTGCGGCGTGGGGTCGCGAACAAAACCCTTATGACCGGGCTGACAATATTGGAAGCAATGGTCACAGCGGTCTACTTCCAAAGTGCAGTGGGCCCCCGTAAGGTGGCCCCAGCCCATAAAAAGTCTTCGGCCTTCCCCGGCTATTGACATGGGGTAGCTCACCGTAACGGCTCCACCACCCGGAGCTGAGAGCAGATGCGCTGTCGGAGTCTGATACTACATCTGCGCTCACCTCTCTTAGGCCAAAGCACTTTGAGTGGTCGGAACCTACCGGCGTCGTAGGTTTGTTAAGGTTGAACTGTAACAAATTTCCATGGGAACTGTAACAAATTTCCATGGGAACTGTAACAAATCTCCATGGTATTTGACGCTGACGACTTGGGCTTGGTCCGGACAGTTACCGGACGGCCGGACAGCGAGCTACCCATTGCTCACTGTCCGCAAGCCCGCGCCTACGGAAGATCCTTGGGATCACTTTGTTGTCCGTCTGTTTATCTGATAAGACCCTTTAACTCTAGAACGCTTGGAGGTATCGAGTTAAAATTAAAACCATACACTCAAGTCTGCGTTCTTATGAAGTTGTGAAAAAATCAGACTTCTGAGTTAACGAAAAAAAAAGGTACCATCCTTTTTTCGATTTTTATATCCATCCATCGGTTTCCATGAAAACTTCAACTATATCTGACGATTCTGGTTACTTTTTTTTTGTATATCTGTTCTGTATCTAACCCCTGATTACTCCAATTATCAGCGGAAGGGTCATAGGGTGACCTAATTCGCAAAGCAATCGGCCAACCACGTATCAACTAGCCCTTGGACGGGTGAACGTACTTCATTTTTCGTCAAAACGCTCCCGTATTTACGTAGATTTATCATTTAAGTGTAATAATATTAATAAAAGCTTCTTAAACCTCTTCATCCCAAAATACTACACAAATAAAATAATATATAATAGTATAAATATAATAAGAATAAAAAAATCGACTCACCCATCCTAGCAATATTATAAGCTTCTCCAAGAAAATCGTTCTGCTTCTCTTTGGTCATGGGCGCGTAGTTGCCGCTACTATCCACGTACTGGGTGCAGAGCGGCAACACCTTCTCTATGGCGCCCTTCACGAACACCTCCTCCTTCAGCTTGCCGTCCGAGAACTTCGGCGCGCATTTCACTACCATCATCTTTGTTTCTGAACTGTAAAATTGAGTGGCTTGGACATTGAAGTTTTTTTTTATTATATTATTATTGATAGGCTCGCGTTTGACCACCATCTCACATGATGGTAAGCGATGATGTGTTCTACGATGGAACAAGCTTGCCTAGAAGTAACCTATTCAACCTTGTCTTAAAGACCCCTAGGTTATAGCTATCAGGAAACACAGACTCCAGCTAGTACACTTTGATCATCTAGATTATTCAACCAGTGTGTTTTTTTATTAGAAAGGGATATACTAAAACAGGATGAATGGTAAACCAAGCACACAGATTGGTCTAGTAGGAACCGTGTATGGTGACTAAAGGATACATAGACCAAATTGTTTCCTTATCATTTCAAGCCAGCGATGATGAAATAATATCCGTGGGAATACGCTTGTTGGGCGAATCATCGGACCGGGAGTTGTGTGGATGCTTAGGGGAAGCGCTGAGCAAACGATCGCCTTCCGGCTGAATGGCGGATAATTAAAACACTGCCATAGCTGAATACTTCCTCCCCATTTTTCACTTTCCACAACCAGTTGTTGCCATTAGTACAAGCTTATGTCTAACAGTGGACGTCTTTCCGCTCAAATGACGAATATTGTGACATCTCTCAAACTGGCAACGTAATGGATCTTTAAGGTTTATAGTAATGGAAAAAAGTTTAGAATGAGATTCGAATTGAATATGTAACCAAGCATTATATGTAACACATAATATGATTTAAAAGAGTGTCCATGGAGTTTCTAGCACGTTATTCTCCTTAAAGACCTATGCTTTGGAACGTGCAATTTAGCTTCACTTTTCTTGGACTGACCGACATTTGACTATTCAAAAGTGCTTGCAAATGGTCTATTTGAAATAAATGCTTTGATTTTGATTTTTGCTTTTATGATAGAAAAATGTCAACAAGAAAAATTAGATTTAATTTTATATAATAACATAATTCAAAGACTTCATACAATATAAGAATAAAAGTGAACCAAAAGCCTTTCATTCGCGTCCCCACACGCCACAATATCTAAGTATAAATGCTTACCTAAACGGTATCTCGTGCAGGCGGGTGTACTGCTCTCGCACGTCGTGCATGCCGTGCTTGAGCGCGACGGCGAGCAGAGCTCCTTCCGTGGGCTGCCCGTAAAGGACCTCGTCGCGAACTGTCGCGTTGTTACACAGGACTCCCACCTGCAGGAATTACGTGCCATTAAAAATTAAGTGTTGGTCTTACATTTAGGTTTTAATAATAATAATAATAATCTTTATTAAATCTTTTACACAGAAAAGTACAGTTACCTATAATAGCCACAAGTAAATCTTAAATAAATAATTATGCTGGTTCCCAACCAATAACTATGTGTATAACTAAATTATCGATATTTCAGGACTTATGGAAACATATTTTTAAACCTAGAATTATGTATAATTAGCGACTTTCCTGAGCTAAGTTTACATATAAAACCTGTGTTTTAGGTCATCACTTACAAGACTAAACATTACGGGAGCATGTATACAGAATATTATAGAATAACAACTTAAGAACCACCTACCTACCTACCTACCTTACAATCATACTAAAACTTCCAATAACTGAACTTAATCAACTATAGCTAACCCGAGATGTGCCTAGAGCCGCGGGTGGCAGCGCTGAGAGCACCCCACTGCAGAGGCCCTTGTTGCCAAATCGAGAAAAACATGATGTCTATTTTATATTACATTTCCGATGTAAAACTAAGCTTGATTCATTCTTTGTTTTCGTTGCGTATCAAGTGTTTTATGGCTATGGAGTGCAAATGTTTTATTTCAATGAGATTTTTTGCAATAAAAAAAAAGAAAAATTTTTACCCATAAAAGCATGGATAAATTTATTACCTACAACATAGTGCTATGTGGGCCACATCTAGATCCCGTCCCTTGTACACGCGCAATTGCATGTCGCCACAAGCGTTGTATTCGGCACCGGTGGCTTCGGCGATATGTTGTAATGACTTACAAGGAGCTACTGGAGGTTACGCTGGAGGTGGTATTACCATCATTAGGTGACCCTAATGATGGTAATACCACCTCCAGCATAGTTATTGATTGCCATGTGAGTTACATCTAGATCACGACACTTGTACGCGCGCAGTTTTATGTCGCCACAAGCGTTGTCCGATGCCGGTGACCTAAGCGATATATTGTAAGTCACCTAGTGATAGTAATATTACCTCCAGCATAGTGTTGACTACTATGCGAGTTACGTCTAAAACGCGTCCCTTGTACGCACGCAGTTGTATGTCGCCGAAAGCGTGCCGGTGGCTTAGGCGATATGTCATAGGACACCTAATGATAGTAATATTACCTCCAGCGAACTAAAAATCGCGTCCCATGTACGCGCGTACTTGTATGTCACCACAAGCGTTGTATCCGACACCGGTGACCTAAGTGATATATTGTAGGTCACTTAAAAATAGTAATATTACCTCCAGCATAGTGTTGACTGCCATGCGGGCGACGTCTAAATCGCGTCCCTTATACGCGCGCAGTTGTATGTCGCCGCAAGCGTTGTATCCAGTGCCGGTGACCTCGGCGATATGGCCGCCCGATGTTGAGATTGTTGTCACTGTCATTTCATTTTTGGTTAACGTTCCTGTGGGTTAGAAAAGGATGTTATAGATTAAGACACTTTAAATATTAAGATAACTAGGTCTGTTTGTGAGCATGAGGAGTGTCTGGAAAATAGTATTGTCATTTAACATACACTAGCTTCTGCCAGCGGCTTCGCCTGCGTGAAAGTAAGTTTCATCATCTATTCATACTTTGGACCCCCGTTGCATCCCTATACGGAATGAATTTTGGAAAACCCTTTCTTATTCATTGTATACATCATAAAATTCGTCTGTGCAATGGTCTAGGTCGAAGGATTTCTAATGGGATCGCTTGTGTTATTTATAAATTTAGAAGACTGTCAGCTGCTTCGCTCGCGTGAAAGTAGAAAATTATTTCAAGGGAACATAGTCCCAGGATAAAAAGTATCACATTCCAGAATTTGGTCCACCCTTGTGCCAAATTCGTTCAGCCGTTCTCACGTGAAGAAATACACTCACAATCGCAACTTTCACTTTTACAATAGTGTGAAGTATTACTAACCAGTCTTATCGCTGCAGATAACGTTGACACAGCCCAAGGTCTCGACGGTTGGCAATTTCTTGACGATCGCGTTCCTCTTAGCCATGCGCATCACGCCCAGGGCTAAGGTTACAGTCACCACGATCGGAAGACCTGGGAAGGAATGTTCAGGTTACGTCGAGTAAGAAAAAGTTTTTAGTTTAGTTCTTATTTCAAAAGCAATTCTTCTAGTAGGCCTGCACCAGGATAGTAGAACGAGTGATGTAGACACAGTGTATAAAAATTGATTAGGTTAAGAGTTAAATAAAATAGACTATAATAACTAAATTAAATCATCATTACGTAAGTTGTGTTACTTTTTTGGTGTTTGTGAGTTTATTCTATTCTATCATACATATATCAAGAACAGCAAATAAACGTAATACATGTGATGCGTTTCTTTGTTGCTGTCTATTTATATGATGTCTTATATTAGGAGTAGGTCATAACAGGATGCTAGCATAGTGCGGGTTGGTGCCTGTCATCTGATGATATTAGTTCTAGTGCCTCTCGAAGTTTTCCTTCTGTGTACCCCTGTAAGATTTTATGACTTACCCTCAGGAATAGCAGCCACAGCCAAACTGACGCTGATCGTGAACATGTCCTGCAGAGCCTTTCCTTGCAGCCAGCCAGTCACCATGATGAAGCCAATGATGCAGAAGGAGTACAAGGACAGCTGGGCGCCCAGGGTGTCCATGGACTTCTGCAGAGGGGTTTTTGGGGCTTCTTCTGCTTGCATCATCCGGAAGATGTCGCCGAATTCTGAGCGTTCGCCAGTGCTTACTACAATGCCCTGCAAAAAAGGAAATTTATAGGTTGAAATTTTATTTCGGTTACTGCTCACATGGAAAAGGTATCATCAATTCAGCCGAAAGACGTCCATTGTTGGACATAAGTGTCCCCCAAGTGTCGCCTTAATGAACGGTCCTGTGAATCTCGCATCCATTAGATTTCCGCGACCCTCTCTATGTCATCGGTCCTCCTTGTGGTAAGCCTTCCAACACTGCATCTGTCGGTACGTGACACTCCAGAACCGAAAGATTCTGGAATAGCCACTCCAGAACTTTTAGTCCCCATCGACCATCTGTTCTGCGAGCTATGTGCCACTTGCACTTAAGTTTAGCGATTCAGGGCTATGTCGTTTTAGCCTTAACCTTAGCTTTCCTACGGATATCTGAATTTCTGATGTGATCACGGAAAAAGTATATTAGTTTTTATACATAGACTCGATATGTACTGTCATTAATGTCGATAATCAACTGGCAACAGCCAACTAAATACAAGAAACTTACCTTAGCATTACCACACCTAACAAGCGTCCCCATGAAGGCAATATTGTCCTTATTGACCCGTCCAGCAGCTGCCTTGTTCGGTAGTACACTCTTGACAGCCGGTTCCGTCTCCCCGGTGAAGGAGGACTCGTCAATGGCCAAGTCCGTGCTGTCATAGAGTCGAAGATCGGCTGGCACGCGGTCGCCGACGTTCAGATGGACTATGTCGCCGGGAACCAAGTTGCGTGCAAGGAAGTGTTCGAGACTGCCTTCGCGGAGACTGCGGAAAAAACAAATATTTCTTAAAATCTTAAAGTTGGTTCTGAACGCATTATTCAGTAATAATGCTGCCTTCCTTTGCCAAATTGAAATAGAGTCTATTTTTAATTCAAGTTTCAATTTGACTCTGCACCATTGTTGACAGGCCTGTTGGTCTAGTGGTTAATGGCCCTGACTGCTATGCCGGAGGTCGTAGGTTCGATTCCCACCCAGGACAAATATTTGTGTGATGAGCATGATAACTTTTTCTGGTCTGAGTGTAATTTATTTACAATATGTATGTATTTAGAAATATATAAGTATGTTTATCAGTAGGCTAGTGCTCATAACACAAGCTCTGCTTAGCTTGAGACTAGACGGCGTTGTGTGATAGTTGTGGAATATTATATTATCCAAAGCTTGACATTAAGTCCGCGTCTGTACTTTTGTGTACATAAAGTATTTAATAAATAAACATTTCGTCGATTGATAATTTAAATGATTATATGCAGTTGGTGTGCGCAAATAAGTTTGTAATCCAATATAAACCATTTCCAAAAAAAATTGTTGATGAGTTTTTGCAGTCTATGATATGCTAATATGGTTTAAACGAAGAACTCTTTTGCTAACTACCAATACATTATCAAATTCAAAACACATATTCCAATTAGACTATTATCAGTAAGTTGCTAAATTATTCAAAGAGCCTTTCAGTCAGACAGTCATCATTAAAACGTAGCGAAATAATTTGCAATTACAGAGTGGATCGGAAAATTTTACAACAAGGTAACATTATTCGGTAATGTAAACGAACCAATGAACTACTCCTGAGCTTAATTTGCGAGCAAGCAAGCGATAGCATTGTACTTTCATCTCTGAAGGTTCTTACACATGTTATATCTTCGTAGCTTTTTTTTTGGTGGGTAAAAATCATCGAAATGAAATCCCCCGCCCTTGGGCGAAGAGGGAGATAGTGTCAGACTCTTACTGACTATAAAACCCACCTTGTTCCTTCCTTCTTGCCTTTATCCGGGGCTGAACTTCCCTTTCTGAGCTAAACCCTGGCCCCAGTAGGCACGAACCAACTGGGCCCCTACTGTTACTGACACATCTTCGTAGCTTGTTCAGACAATCTTTATGAATATTATAAAGAATAATTATAACTCTAGTAATTTAGTCAGTCTGTTACGCTTTCACGGTTTAATTACTGATGTAATTTTGATGAAATTTGGGACGGAAGAAAGGCAATACATATAATCATATCATTAAGGATTTATTTTTATATATTAATAGAGGCAACCGTTACTGACTGACTAATCTATAAATCAGTCGGAATTTGGAACACGGATAGACCGTAATTTATCTATCCATTAATGGTTTTAATGGAAGAAAGCGCGAATGAGTTTGTGAGTGACACAACAAAGAAACATGACTTAATAACCAAGTTAACAACCGCCTAGAACCGTCTATAAAAGCTATTATACTAATTAAGCTTAATCAAAGGACCAGACGACGCTATCTCCGGCCAATGTCAACGAACAGTCATTAATTAAGCCATAATCAACTCTATTGTCAATGCGATGGCATTAATCGAAATTTGTGTGAGTCATCGTTGCTTAATCGATATTTACCCTACTTACGCAGTGTAAGGATGATTGGGTTCTAGGGTGGAGAAGTGCGTAAACAAATCGAGTTGATTAAAAATATTAATGAGGAACACAGGCGTGGTATGTTAATATTGATGGGACGTGGAAAATTTCCATCATAACGATAATTTTAATTTTTGGATTTGGAGATTTGGAAAGACATTATGTTGAAGGAAGAGTTCTGAAAAACAAAGTTAAATCTTTGGCTTAGGTAGTTAGGACGTCATTACTATCTACAGCCCGACTTTTCCCAGAGCTGGACATATCTTTTTACTGCTGGGCCAACTTGCATGCTCTTTTAGTTTTTGCTAGTCTCGAACATAGCCATTACGTCGCTAGATGGCGCTGAACTCAACATTTTAAATTTATTTTACTTTCAGTGTATGGGAGCCTTGTTAAATCATTTTGTTAGAAAAAAAAATTGAAGATAGAAAAAATATTGCCTAATCCTTCTAATGAGGGTTTTCAGTAAATTTCATGCCAACAAACTTAGCCGAGAGATCTTCTAGTTTTATGTTTATTAGCTGTAAGTCCTCCATGTATATAATAAATAAATAAGCACATAAGAATTGAAAAATTCACATCTATAGGTACTTGCCCGGTTGCGAGCCCGCAACCTTTGGTATGAGAGGCGGCTGCCGTAACTACTGGACCTTCACAACAATGATTTGATAATAAAAGACTGAAATCATGCGACATTCATAATTCTGTAAGCAATCTTCTCCCTATAATTTGTAAGATGTCGCCTTTTCAACGTAATGAACGTGTTTCCATGTAACTACATAATTCATATGATTGCATTTAATGTAGACTGCGTAAAAAACCAGGCAAGTGCGAGTAGGCCTCGCGTCCTGAGGGTTCCGTACAAACTTACCTATGTAAAGAGTTCAGTACCTCTATAGACCAGGGTAGATGCCTTCAAAAATAATAAAAAGTGAAAAATAATAATAGTAGGATGAAACCCATCACAAAAGGAGGAGAATATTATAAAAATGGAAGGAAAAATAATTTACGGGCGATCTGAGGTCGGGAAGGGGGTGGGGGTGACTTTTTAAGGGGAAAAAACGGTTTTTCTCGATTTCCGGCAAAACTAAAAGTCCTATGGAAAAAAGTCAAATGGCAAAGTTGTAGGTAATAAAAAGATCTAAAACTTTTGTATTAACACTTTTTTCACATAACCTCAAAATTTATGTGAAAAATTCAAAAAACCATGTTTTTGGTTTTTTATTTTTATCTCTTTCAAAAAACAATATTTTATCACGAAATTTGGTGAAAACTTACCTTTTTATGTCCCAAATACGCTGTAATTTATTTGATTAGAAATATTTATTTTTTCACCTTATTTTGAATAAATATCGAAAAATCACCCTAATTTTCAATCGAAAAATCACCCGTCAAAATATCTTTTTTTTTTCAAAAAGTTTATATGGTGTCTGTTCGGTGAAATCTCTACTTTCCGATGGTGAAAAAAAATATATATGTTACCATAGTAAATCTTCTCAGCAAATGCAAAAAACCGAAAAAAACTCGAATTCGAAATTTTTTTTCAATTATTATATTGAATGTAGAGCTATTTATTAAAATTTACACTTTAATTACTCGAAAAACGTAAAATTCCATGTTACATAGATAACAAAAAAAATTGCAAATCAAATTATAGTACTATAATTAACAAACAAATAAGTTGATAAAATTAATACTTAATAAGACGTCTACAATATTTGGAGAAAGGAGTCGAATCTTCTTTAAGTTATATGCGTAGATGCCTATTTATAACTATTTTTAGATAACTTATATTTATCTGAGTGACCTACGAAAAATTTTAGCCCATCAAAAGGTATTTCATAGAGGAGTGGGGAAGGGGCTAGGCGGGTCCGGGTCTTACTACATACATACCTAATATATTATTTCGTAGCAGCTGTAACAACCGTTAGCCTAGCCAGTATTCGAAATACAGTATAGTATACAACATCGTTAAAAAAAATACACGTGCACGTTGAGTTTCTTGAAGATAATTGTGACAAGTTTACAAAAAAACTAAGAAGATTAAAAAAATAATAATCTCCTTTATTTTGCACAAACAAACTTAGTTACTCCCATAAGATATATAAAATACACATCGTAAATATATTTTTACTAACTAACTTTTGGCCGATTTTCATATATAAATTATACATTTCAAATATATTTCAGATATATTCAATTTTTTTATTTTATTTTTAGCTATGTTTTTTATGTCTTTTAGGATATATTTTGAATGTATCTAAAATATATTTAAAATATATGAAAAAACAGCTGCTACGAAATAATATATTAGGTATGTATGTAGTAAGACCCGGACCCGCCTAGCCCCTTCCCCACTCCTCTATGAAATACCTTTTGATGGGCTAAAATTTTTCGTAGGTCACTCAGATAAATATAAGTTATCTAAAAATAGTTATAAATAGGCATCTACGCATATAACTTAAAGAAGATTCGACTCCTTTCTCCAAATATTGTAGACGTCTTATTAAGTATTAATTTTATCAACTTATTTGTTTGTTAATTATAGTACTATATTTTGATTTGCAATTTTTTTTGTTATCTATGTAACATGTAATTTTACGTTTTTCGAGTAATTAAAGTGTAAATTTTAATAAATAGCTCTACATTCAATATAATAATTGAAAAAAAATTTCGAATTCGAGTTTTTTTCGGTTTTTTGCATTTGCTGAGAAGATTTACTATGGTAACATATATATTTTTTTTCACCATCGGAAAGTAGAGATTTCACCGAACAGACACCATATAAACTTTTTGAAAAAAAAAGATATTTTGACGGGTGATTTTTCGATTGAAAATTAGGGTGATTTTTCGATATTTATTCAAAATAAGGTGAAAAAATAAATATTTCTAATCAAATAAATTACAGCGTATTTGGGACATAAAAAGGTAAGTTTTCACCAAATTTCGTGATAAAATATTGTTTTTTGAAAGAGATAAAAATAAAAAACCAAAAACATGGTTTTTTGAATTTTTCACATAAATTTTGAGGTTATGTGAAAAAAGTGTTAATACAAAAGTTTTAGATCTTTTTATTACCTACAACTTTGCCATTTGACTTTTTTCCATAGGACTTTTAGTTTTGCCGGAAATCGAGAAAAACCGTTTTTTCCCCTTAAAAAGTCACCCCCACCCCCTTCCCGACCTCAGATCGCCCGTAAATTATTTTTCCTTTCATTTTTATAATATTCTCCTCCTTTTGTGATGGGTTTCATCCTACTATTCGTATTTTTTGTTTTAAAAATTATCGACACTGGTCTACTAGTCATGTTGCAAATCTGCAATCGTCAACGCTTGTAGAAAGCTTCAAATGTACGGGAATGACGTCATCTCAACGCTCAGTCACGTGGTGAGAACAAAAGATTCGGCGACGCGGTCAACTCGAAGCGTTCGACGCAAGCGAAACGGTTGTAACTTGGCTAGGGGGGCTGTTCCTGATTGGAATCGCAAAAGCTTTTATCTAAATTGAAAAAAAAAAAAAATGTGACGTAACAACAAATTTTCTGTTTTCTGATTTATTCCTATGACATGTGTCATAAGACCTTGGTTTATGCAAAATTTCAGGATTCTGGGTCAACGGTAAGTAGTACTCTAGTATTTAGGTTCCCTTGAGTGTCGAAATATACGATGTACGTTGTATACGAACGTAAGAACAACAAAGTGATCCTATAAAGGTTCCGTTCTTTGTTTTTACGTTACGGAACCCTAAAAATCACCTTTCTCTTCGACACAGAAATTAATCTAGATTCTTCTGTTGCATAACACCACAATGTTATCTGTGCATGGTTGACAGTAACGATGTAAGGAATTTTTAGTATCTAGGCTAACAACATGTGATCACAGTACCTACGCTATTAGACTTGCTATGAAGTTGACGGAATCATTTAGCAACTACAACGTGTAACGTTAAATGCGCAAAACCTGAAAATAGTGTGATCAGAATAGCGAGCAGAATCAATGGTACCACTTTTTAATAAAGGTCACATTTTTCAAAAAAATCTTCATTAAAAATGTTGCTCTGTCTATTTCTTAATAGGTCAAGCCATCACGTGCGCAAATCTGCCCAAATAGGTAAACCAGCACAAATGGTTACAGTCCAATCAAATTTTCTCATACGCGTGATAATATATATATTCCACAACTATCACACAAAGCCGTCTAGTCTCAAGCTAAGCAGAGCTTGTGTTATGAGTACTAGACAACTGATAAAAATACTTATTTATTTCTAAATACTATACATATTATAGATAAATTACACCCAGACACAGAACAAATGATCCATCACGTAAACATTTGTCCTGGGTGGGAATCGAACCCACGACCTCCGGCTAAGTAGTCAGGGCCACTAACCACTAGACCAACAGGCCTGTCAATAATATAATAACAGTTCTTATTTCAATGCAGATACGAATTATAAACGAAATAAAACTGCACATAAAACCTTTATTTATTTTTTTCACAGAATTAGGTCAATTGAATTAAAAATCGTTTGGGGTGTCTGAGGTTTTAAGCATTTAATGTTACACGTTATAATATAAAGTGTTCAATTTGACGGTTAGTAAAGATAAAGCTAGAACAACATTAGGCAACACGTGGACCGCGCCTGATTTGTACGTAGAACGACGTCGCGTGGCGTGGTTCAAGTGTAGCTCCACAAGTCTAGTTTCCATGTAAAAGTATGGAGATATGCTCATCATACAAACATTTGTCTCGGGTCGGAATCGAGCCGACGACCTCTGGCATAGTAATCAGGCAATCAATAACCAATAGACCAACAAGCCTGTTGAAACGCAAATAAATCAGTTTAGTAGACAGTTTGTTTTTTTTTTCTCGCGTCTGCATTATTATTTCACCTGATGGTAAGCTATGATGTAGCCGACGATGGAGCACGCTTGCTTAGCATAAGCATATCATAATCAGCCATAAGCCATAATCCACCACGCGGGCTCAGTGCGAATTGGTGGGGGTCACTTCATGTCACATGTCTTCGAATATTTAGTTCCAGGACATGCCGGTGTCCTCACGATGTTTTCCTTCACCGTTTCCAGAGCATTTCAGGGCCGTTACCACTCGGCCATCACTGCTAACAGTTCTCAAGCTTGCTTATAAGTAACTTATTCACTCTTGACTTAAAGGTTAGGTTGTAGCTATCAGGAAACAGACTCCGGCAGGGAATTCTTCCTAACTGTACGCATGTACTGGTCTAAGGACAGGTACTTACCAATTACAAGATGGCGGCACCAACTTATTCAATTCCTCCAGCGACTTCTCAGACCTGTACTCCTGGACGAAAGCCACGGTGACCACGATCATGATGGCGACCGTTATCGAGATGGCGTCATCGAACTGCCGCATGCACACGCTCACCACCGCTGAGCCTGGAGACAAGGGAAACAAATAAATTTAAAGGACGACAAAAGAAATTTTAATTTTTTATTATTTTGATCCTGGTTGGCTTCGTTTTAATTTCCGTCTGACATTTGTATAGTATTATTTATTTTTTTATTACTATGACCTTTACAGTATATATTTTTATATTATTACATAATTATTATAATATAAACTTATTTGAATTGCAAAGAAATTCCAAAAGTTGTAACAATTTGCATGCATGGGGGCATTGATGGACCAAAATATGGAGGACACTGTTATAAAAAAAAAACACCCATGTTTGCAAAATAATAATTTCTATGATTATGAAAAAAGGTACTTAAAAATATTTGTTTATTTTGTAACCTCAGGATATGGCGGGTGTGCCAGTAAGAGTGAAAAACTCCTTATTAGGGTCAATTTATACTAGCGCAGAGTCGAAGCGCATCGAAGCGTTTATCCAAAACTGAACATAACAACTCCAAATCGTAACGCACACATTACTTCTGAGATTTTTCTGCACACTAATCAGCGTTGTTCACGCGCAGACGCGCGAATTCCAAAGAATGCGCGCGTCTTTTTAAAATCTCAAAATAATGTGTACGTTACGCTGTGTGGAGTTTAGGTTGAATTTGTTATGTTCAGTTTTGGATAGACGCTTCGATGCGCTTCGACTCTGCGCTAGTATAAATTGACCCTTACGAATAAAGATTTTTTGAATGACTCACAAGATCTGTAGTGTTTCGTTCTTTCTTTAAATTCTTATGATTCACAAGCCCATGAATCACATATTCTTATCACGCCTATTTGTCCTGAGGGGTTAAGCTGACATAGTTAGGGTTGCCAACCGTACTCTAATATAGAGTATTGTAATCTACCTATATCATGTAGATATACTTTATCCTAACTAATATTATAAATGTGAAAGTGTGGATGTTTGGATGTTTGTTACTTAATCACGCAAAAACGGCTGAATGGATTTGGATGAAATTTGGCATGCATATAGCCTTTGACATGGAAAAGAACATAGGCTACCTTTTATCCCGATTCCTTAAGTACCTAATGCCACGCGGACGAAGCCGCGGGCAAAAGCTAGTAGTCTATAACAGTTTTTGCATATCTATTATCGTAACCAAAAAAAAGTCAACTATTTTGATAAATGTGAAGTGGCGGGAAGAAAGAAACAGGTTTTGATCTTTATTTGTATTGACATTTTGAAATTGTTATTTTTGAGATTGTAATTTTATTTTATTATTTTTTACTTGTATGCATATTTTTTTCAATTCTGTTCTCTAAGATGGGTTTTTACCTGAAATAAATGATTTTTATTTTTTATTGAAATTGATTGAAAATGAGCTTTTGATGTACCTATGTAAACTTAAAACTTGATGTATGTGAACTTAGAATGTTTGAAGTCATACAATTCTTTTAAAAACATTGAGAAATTGTTATGTGCTGCAAAAAGTATCCGTACTCTTTATTTACCTCCATTGAAATGAGATATACTCTATTTCTTCTAATAAAAGTAGACAGGCAACCCTAGTCATAGAATCGAAATCCGATGGATGCGAAACGCACAGGATTGTTCATTGTGGAGACACTTGGGGGACGCCTATATCCAAAAGTGGACGTATATCGGCTGAAATAATAATAACCATTTATTTTCAGGCATCTGAGGCCCATAGAAAAAATACATGAAATAATCTTATAAATTATTAAACTAATACATATCATAACAACAAAACTTATTTAATAATTATACACGTAACATTAGCGTCGTGTTCCGCTGCATGGTGTCGCGTTGCCGTCCTCGGAAACGTCGATACACGACACCTTTCAGCCAAAGTACTCTCTCAAAAATGTCTCCAGATGGTGGGTTGGAACTCGTATCACGAACGACTTGAGGTTGGTGGTGTTGTTGGTTGGTTGTATTGGTGAAATGATGATGATGATGAAGCCCAGTCATAGTAGTTAGATAACTAACTTACTACTTATTAGTGTACCTATATAGGTTTTTTAACTGCAAGTGTGATTGGGGTGACTACTAAGGGTTAGTTGCACCATTTAACTATAACGATAACAAAGCCGTCAACAGTTGTCAATTCAATCATTGACCAATAGGCGGCCATTTCACGACTGGTTATGGTTTGGTTATCGTTATAGTTAAATGGTGCAACTCACCCTAAGTCGTAAGCCAACCATCGCCAGTCTCCTCTACCCTCATTATGCTATTTGTGCTTAACCCATGAATCACGCACATAAAATATCACAATTGGAGGACACTCCATAGAACGTTACGTATGGTTTATGTGCTAATTTCTCTATGCGTTCTATTTTAAGAGGGCACGTTGTAAACAATGCGTCATAATATCCTCGCATCATGTGCGGTGCGAGTCGATTCTATTTACTATTATAATATTTACATAAAGATACGTGACAAACTGTGACAGGCAGGATATAGAAAAACTATCTCAGTTTAAGCTGCTTGTAGGTAGATGATGGCAATTTAGTAGGTAGTAGCCGGAAGAACATCCATGTTGCTTTGGACAAAGTTTCCAGAACGCCAGGTTGGTATAGCTAGAAATATTAAACTAGAAAAAAAAAACATAATTATAGGAATGTAATATACCTAATGTATAGGAAATGTGTTCCTTAGATAAATACGCCAATATAACACTTTTTTCGTGAGAATTTATCAAATAACTCCTCTCGCTCTGGCTAAAATCCATCTGTGTTCGTTCAGTTGCCCTTTGCGTTCTAAAGTCACGTTAACTGTTTCGAATAAACACAGGGCCAATTATTCAACAGATAACTTTTATCTGAAGAATAAATATACCTGTTTAACATATTATCTAGGGCCGCGTGGTGGATTACGGTCCATTCCCTCTCATGGGGAGAAGAGGCCTGAATCCCAGCAGTGGGGACATTAAAAGGCTGATTATGCTATACTTATGCGAGGCCTGGGAAGACTTCGTGAGACAACTAGACAACCTACATGCCTACCGCAAGGACTGGTTCGAGTTGGCTCAAGAAAAGAATACCTGGAAGAAGTTGGAGATACCTTTGCCCAGCAATAAGATAGTATTAATAACAATATTCCTACCATCGGACAAACCGACGCATGGCGAGTATCCACCCTTACGTTGTTAAAACATCTACGATCCGGACTAAGCGTTTCGCCTCGTCATTTATACCGCGGACATCGAACGCCTGGAACAGTTTGCCTGCTGCGTCTTCCCGTCTGATCACAATTTAGGTGTCTTCAAGGCTAGAGTGAATAGGCTCTTAATAAACGAGTGCGCCTCACCATCAACGATTGTATCACTGCTTACCATCAGGCGGGATCGCAGTCAAGTACTAGTTTATTACTGATAAAAAAAAATCCAAGTGGTCAAACCGCCATTTTGATTTTACAACTAAGGCTATTGAAAAACGACCCTTATCGACAAAGAAACCCTCAAAATAGCCTGGTAATCATACCATTCTGAATGACAACAGGTGCAACCGTTTAAAGGTCACATAGCTATCATGATAACAATCGATTTATCGACTAGAACTTGTTACCAGAGATCTATGCATAATTTAGTAATTCGACCTTTGTGTCAAGACAATGATAGACTGTTTATTGGTATTTACCGTCTTAAGAAATCTATTCTTAGATGTATTGACCAGTTTTAGGGTTTTTTTATTATTATTGTTGGGCTCGCGTTTGGCCAATATCTCTCCTGATGGTAAGCGATGATGTGGCCGACGATGGAGCACGCTTACCTAGAAGCAAATTATTCATTCTTGACTTAAAGACCCCTGGGTTGTAGCTATAAGGAAACACAGACTCCGGCAGGGAATTCCATTGTAATATAACATAGTGTAATGTTCAAGGTGTAGGGACTATGTTACACCTGAGTTGACTGAAATGAATGATTGGCACGCATAATCTAGTGCGTAGTACATATATTTTTACATATATAGCGTTTTGGGAGTACATTCATTATGCGTACAGCTAAGGAATGGAATTCCCTGCCGGAGTCTGTGTTTCCTGATAGCTATAACCTAGGGGTCTTTAAGTCAAGAGTGAATAGATTGCTTCTAGGCAAGCGTGCTCCATCGTCGGCCACATCATCGCTTACCATCAGGTGAGATTGTGGTCAAACGCGAGCCTATCCATTATAAAAAAAAAATTAAAAAAATATCCATGTTTAGTGCCTAATATTCACTTTAGCTGAATAAGACTAAACATAATAAAAAGATCCATCACAGGATCTGCTCATCTCTCGCGTTAATTCAGCTAGTGATGGGCGGTCAGTTCATCTTCATTCGGTAACAAAGCAATTACCTCCCCAGCAGGCATTTTCCGTTGACGTCCATACACTGCGTCAATGACACGGCTTATTACACGATTTGATTGTAAAGTCGTAATTGAGCCCATTAATGGAGCCCTGTAGCAATCGCAACTCATCATGGAACTATAGATTACAGTTCTGTCACAGAGTTTTATTTTATCATTGTTAATATAAGGGCTATATTTCACCGAGACCATAGCGACGCGACCATTCGCCGCTACCAACAAGTTGTATACAGCCCTATAGTTTTTCACCTAATGTCCGTTTAGTTGCGCGACCAATTTGGTGGCGCGACCAGCTCGGACGTGTGGCGACTCTGGTGTCTGTACGGTGTTTTGTTTGGTAGCTCAGGGCTATATTTCACCGGGACACCATGGCGGTGCAACTGGTCGTACTGCCATGGTGTCCCGGTGAAATATAGCCCTATGAGTTTCATATACTATAGCGTTGAACTATTATCTCACCAAGTATAGGATCAACCTCATCATCTCCCAAACCGTGTCCCCTATGGGTCTACTCACACCGAAAGAGCGGCGAAGGGCAGCGACCCGTTTACCGTTCATAGAATTCGCTGGAATTCCCGCGGCGCCGCGGGCATCCGCGCGACTCGTTCGAGTTTCTCATGCGATAATAAGTATTATAGCAATGAAAATAAAGTTAAAACTCATATGACACTGAAACTGCGATCCGCTTCGCTGCGCTTCGACGCTCTTTTGGTGTGAGTTGACCCTATTACTTGGGTCAGCGCAATACGTTTTTTCTTCCATTTTATCCTGCCACCCGTCATGCTTCCACTAAATTCCTTTTCTTTCATTTCACTCCTCACATAATCCATCCATCTCTTCTTTTACCTCCGTTTTCCTCTCCATCCATCCACACTACCTATATACTCATAACTCTTTTAGTAAAGTGCATTTCATTCCTTATATTTACATGATCATACCAAAACAATTCCCTTTCAACTTTTCAGTCAATGGCGTCACTTTCAAACTTCCTTTCTATTTTCTCACTTTATTTTCATCAAATTAGTCTCAAAATTCTCATCTCCGCTACATACAGTCATGCATAAGTAATAGCATAATCAGCCTTGGGTGGAGTTATACTAGGTGTTTAGCCCCACCCTTCTTTCTCGCTCGACTGTCATTTCAACACGTCATGTTAAGTCATCATAGGTACAGACAGACCTTTACTTTTTTTTTCAGGGGCCAGGGTTATTCGAAAGGGAGCTCGAACCCCAGTATGAAGGCTAGAAGGAACGGGGTGCGTTTTTAGTCAGCAAGAGTCTGACACTATCTCCCGCTCCGCCCGAGAACAGGGGTTGTCATTGGATGATTTTCCCCACCACAAAAAAAAAGAAATACGTGTTTTCATGATGCAATTCTAAACTGTATTTACAGTCGATTAGCAACGCATATCATTACAATAAATATGTTAATTTTATTATTTACTTACGTAAAAATGTCACACGATGTTAGTCCTTATCAATACCCCAGTTTTACACCGGTTTCGATATTAAGTAAAAAGAAATTGTAAGAACGTTCACGATAATGAGTTAAAATAGAATATATTTCACCACTTGATACGATAATTGTACCTAATAAAATTGTGGCGGGGGCGAGCACGCGCACTTTGGTACTAGTGGGGTCCAATAATATCCCCCGCTCTTTTGCGGAGCAAGAGATAGTCCGACTTACTTACTAAAAAAACCCATTCCTATTCCTCCGTTGCCTTTCGTACCGGGCCGAATCTTTCTTTCAGAAACGAATACCTGGCCCCAGTAGGCTTCGACTCTGCTAGGCCCCTACGGCACAAAATATATAGGTACAGTAGTCAATCTACATTCAAAGCGCACTCGAGCAACGCACACAAAGACACCACTCACAGACACGATGTCTCGGTCGCGTCCCGGATCAACCGTCGATCAATTCCAGCTCAAACGCTCATTAGTGTGCGTCCACCAGGGGTAGGCGGTATAAGTGAATTACATACATGAGATTGTCTTCTATACCTAACTCCTTGAGGCGCGTGTGAAACAAAACGTGCTGTCGACGTCTTGGGCTCAGTCCGGACGGTTACCGGACGGTCAGCAAGCATCGGCCCTACTGGACCCCTTCAGAGTTACCGTGGGCCTGAGCCACAAAGGGCAATAGAAGGTACATAGAAAGTTTTAGTCAGTAAGAGTCTGACATTACCTCTTTGAACGACCCAAAACAGGAAGAGTCATTTTGATTGGATTTGGTTTCGACTAAGTAGTCGTTTATACCGCGTACATCGAAGGACTGGAAGAAATTTGCTTGCTGCGGTCTTCCCGTCGCTATAATTTGGGTGTCTTCAAGGCTAGAGTGAATAGGCTCTTTTAATAAACTAATGCGCCTCACCATCAATGATTGCATCACTGCTTACCATCAGATGGGATCGCTTGCGATTCGCACTAGTTAGTTTATATCAGATAAAAAGTCATTTGTTTATTTTCCACGTAAAAAAGTCAACAGGTAACAGACGGATTATTGATAGGCTCGCGTTTAACCACCATCTCACCTGATGATAAGCGATGATGTGGTCGACGTTGGAGCACGCTTGCCTAGAAGTAACCTATTCACTCTTGACTTCATATTCATAAGATTCTCTTTTTCTACCCTTTGCTCCATTTTTCAGCAACCCAGCCATGCATTAAAATATTTATTAGTCAGACCTACTACAAAGTAAACTAAATTAGACATTAAACTGTTGGTATCGTGACTTAGCAATAACATCTATATATATAAAAGAAAGTCGTGTTAGTTACACCACTTATAACTCAAGAACGGCAGAACAGATTTGGGTGGAAATTGGTAGGGAGGTAGCTTAGAGCCAGGAGACGGACATAAGATACTTTTTATCCCGTTTGACAGCGTTCCCGTGTGACTTGACATGAAACGTCAGTCTCTATAAAACGTGGTATAACAAAAAAGGAATCAGAGTAGGGTAGAGTAGGGTAGAGTAGAGTAGAGTAGGGTAGAGTAGGTTAGAGTAGGGTAGGGTAGAGTAGGGTAGAGTAGGGTAGAGTAGAGTAGAGTAGGGTAGGGTAGAGTAGGGTAGAGTAGGGTAGAGTGGGGTAGAGTAGGGTAGAGTAGGGTAGTGTAGAGTAGGGTAGAGTAGAGTAGAGTAGGGTAGAGTAGGATAGAGTAGGGTAGGGTAGAGTAGGGTATAGTAGGGTAGAGTAGGGTATAGTAAGTTGAAGTAGGGAAGAGCGGGAGCGAAGCCGCGCGGGCAAAAGCTAGTTTAACATACTCGTACTTACACGTACTATTGATAATAAAAATCGATATTACGTAAATGCTTGACATATTAGAAATTACACTCTATTTCTATTTATCAATTAGGCAGCCTAGGTAAAGTAGGGCTGGGCTGGACATGTCTAGCACATGTCATACGAGCGGTAGGGTCGTGCTCCATCGTCGGCCGGATGGAAAGCGACGATGCGGTCGACGATGGAACGCGCTTACCTAGAAGAAACCTCTTCACTCTTGACTTAAAGATTCCCGGTTTGTAGCTATCAGGAAACAGATTCCGGCAAGGAATTTCACTCCCAAGCTATACGCACATTGAATGTGTTTCCGAAAGTTTTTAACTTTTACGGGTTTTTAAATAAATCAATGGCTATCCAACATTAAAATAATTTTTCAATTCCAACAAGGACTTTGTTTATAACTTTAGTTGAAAACAAACGAACTCATTTTTAAACGATTTATTTTAGATTTGACCCTTACCATAATTTCATAAAAATGTTTGTGTTAAAGGGTCTTTAGTTAAGGTAATATTCGGGACTTTTAGGGTTTTTTAAGGACAGGGTTAAAAAACAGGACCGCTACAAAGTCACAAGTAAACGCCCCAAAGTAATAAAACTGAATGTATCCTGCAGTTAAGGGTTGGGTGGGCCACGACGTTATTTTTAAGTGGCCCACTTATAAATACCGGTTAAAAGCTCTGGTACTTAAGTGTTACGTGGCTTGTAATACTTTTAAAAATAACATTAATGCTTGTATTCTTTGATGGGTGAGGCAGTGGTGTGCATGCATGTAGATGTAAAGGAACACGGGTTGGTAACAGTAAGTTAGTCTTAAATTCCCCCTCGCTCCATCCATCTAGGGTAGAAAAAGTAATTTCATGATTCCTCAACCAAAAAAGAAAATTTGTCAAAAGCAGAGATGTTTTGTTTGATTTTAATCAAATCAAATCATTTATTCCAAATAGACCATTTGCAGGCACTTTTGAATAGTCATATGTCGGTCAGTCCAAGAAAAGCGAAGCTAAATTGCACCATCCGAAGCGTAGATCTCTATGGAGAAGAACGTGCACGTGGAATTCCGTGCTGGAGTCTGTGGTTCCTCATACCACAGACTCCAGCAGGGAATTCCACTCCATAACTAAACATACTACTGTTTTGTGTGTAATTGGTTATTTATACATTCCATGTATAAATGAAAAAAACATTTTCTTTTATTTTACAAAAAAGAGTGTTTATAAATAATATATATGATAGCGTGATGGACAGGACAGAATGGAATAAAAAATAGTGTTGCGCCGACCTGACATAACATGGAATGAAAGGCAGGAAGATGATTGGTCGAATGCCAAGTTAAAGATCGATAAAGTATAACAAACAAAACGTGCTAAGTTTACAATTTCCCATGAGCCAGGGAGAAATTAATTAAAAACATTCTTTTGCTATCGTTATAAGAGATTGATTTCAGTTCGCGACCGGCACTAGGTAACCGATTCAATAATAATATATTATTATGACTGCAGAACCTATGTTGCGATGATTTCATTTGATAAAACAATGATCGATTGGCATCAATGTTTATTGATACATAATATGATGAACTAGCTTCTGCCGGCGGCTTCGTTCTCGTGAAAGTAAGCTTCTCTTTTTTTATTATTATTGATAGGCTCGCGTTTGACCACTATCTTCTCCATACAAACTTTGGACCCCCGTATCATCTCCTTCCACGAAAGGTTCTGCCGTGGCGATTCCGTACCGGAAGACGCAGCGTTGGAAAGCCTCCAACAAGGTGGACCGATGTCTTGGTCAGGGTCGCGGGAATCCAATGGATGCGTGTCGCACGGGACCGGTTGTTGTGGCGACGCTTGGGGGAGGCCTATGTCCAGCCGTGGACGTCTTTCGGCTGATGTGATGATGTCCTTAGGAAGTGAATTTTGGTAAATCTTCTCTTAGTACTGGCCTACTTACGTCATAACAGAAAATCTTGTGTATTTCAAGTATGAAATGCAAAACCTTTTCTTTTATACAGCCGAAACTACTAGTACTAGTTCTAGTACTTTCGGTTGTGCGTTGATATGTCAGTCAGTTTCTCCTTTTCTTTTTTTCTTTGAAAGTGTATTTATTTTTTACAGCTTGGAGGACTTAAACCACAAAATATACACCGTTAAATTTTATTCGTTTTAATCCCGTGGTGGGTCGATCCGGTACATGAAACGCTATCGATTTGTACAGATAAAATAAAAAAATAAAAAACTCATATTAATTTACGCATGTACGAAATTAATTTCTTTAAGAAAACTTCAGCTGAGCGAGTCCTATGGCCTGTAGGTAATAAGTCGGCTTTGCCTACAAACTAACTACAGGTCATTGAACTCGCTCAGCTGACGTTATCTTAAAGAAATTAATTTCGTTCATGCGTAAATTAATACGAGTTTTTTAGTTTATCTTTACAAATCAACAGTGTTTCATGTACCGGATCGACCCTCCACGGGATTAAAACGATCAAAATTTAGCGGTATATACAAAAGTCAATTTACATACAAAGCGCGCTCGAGCAACGCACACATAGATACCGCTCACATACACGATGTCTCGGTCGCGTCTCGGATCACTCGTCGAACAGTTCCGGTCCAAACGCTCATTAGTGTGCGTCCACCGAGCGTAGGTATAAAAAGTGAAGTAGGTACATCCATGAGATTGTCTTCTGTACCTATCTATTTTGTGCTTAAAACTAACTAAAAAGAAAAACAATCACAGATGACAGCAAGCCAATTACAAGTCCTCACAAGTTGAAATACATGTCAAAATGTGTTGGCTAGCGGTCAACCTCTGGACCACTAGCGATATCAGAATTTTAGAAAATACCAAAATTCACTACCTTTTTGCTAATATTTGATATCTAACTTCAAATATTTAGTATCTCTATTGACAGCGAGAAAACGCGTAAAGATAGTAGTCAGACATTCTGACGGCAGGATGTCTGGACCAATTTTTTTCTCATAGATGGAAACAAAACAGCCAAGTTACCTATCTTTTAGAAAAAGAACTCGAAATTGGAAAGAGTTCGTTTTAGAAATCTTATGAACATCGTTATAATAATATTTAGATAGAGTACTACTTAACCAACTCGACACGATTTCAATGTCATCCAAGTAGATCTACTTTTAGGAGATTCTATCAATACCTGTTTGATTGCACATAAAAAAATCAAATTGGCATTTTCTACTTAGGGCCCAAATATAAGACTGCGATGCGAAATCGCATCGTAAAAATCAGCGAGTTCGCACGTAGCAGCTAACCGTATGTTCAATTGAACCGATGCTATGCCTCACGAAGTAGCGTCGTAGTAACCTGCGATGCGACGTCGTATTGGATCATCACACTTTTGTGTGGGAGCATCATCGATCACTACTATAGGACTACTTTAGAACTTCTTTCCTTTCGTTCGAAGAAGTTCTTTGTTAGTGATCGATAGGGAACATTTACCAACCAAAACTATTTAACGTATATAGGTACTACCTAGTACAGACGATAAATATTTTATACTAGCGGCCCGTCCCGGCTTCGTACGGGTGGACATAAGATTTTTTTTTTACCTTAAATATAGCCTATGTTACTCAGGGTGAATGTAGCTTTCCAATGGTGAAAGAATTTTTGCAATCGGCACAATTGTTTTTAAGTTTATAGATTACAAACATACACACACACACAAAGTGTAAGAGGTGACTTAAAAAAGTAACAATATTAACTTCAGCATGTTGAAAATCCACATTATTAATCAAAAAAACATTAACATCATGAAAAGTCGACATTGTTAATCAAAGCCCAATGAAAGTAATCAACGAATACGTTCTCTTTCTTCCTTAACAAGCGTGACACACGCTAGTTTACCGCTGGAACGACAATGTACTAGCTTCTGGCATTTTAAATGATGTACTAGCTTCTGACAGCGGCATCACCCGCTTGATTGTTGAAAATGATCCTAAGAGATACTTCCGTGATAAAAAGTATACCATGTGCTATGCTAGGACATAGTTCTACCCGTGCATCAAGTTTCATCGAAATCCATTCAGTAGTTTTTAAGTGAAAGAGTAACAAAAAACATACAAACTTTCACGTTTATAATATCCATACTAATATAATAAAGAGAAAAGATTTGTATTTTTAACACGCTTACTAACACGCTTATATTAGCTTCACCTGTATGTTTGTAACCAACGCCTTTGAGATCGATTTTGACCAACTTTGGGCGATCAGATTTTCTTCAAACTTTGCACAACTATCAAAGACTGATGACAATGCAATAATCCGATTTTTTTAGTGAAAATTAAGTATATAGTTTTAAAAAAAACTAAAAAATCACGCTTTTTTATCAAACTAAAAAGTTTAAAATAATTTTCAATATAGGTAGAAAATAATAATAATGAACGAAAAATATTAATATCATTGATAAAAAAGCGTGTTTTTTTTAGTTTTTTTAAACTATATTTTTTGTATGTAACGGATAAACTCAAAAACTACTGCGCCGATTTCAAAAATTCTTACACCATTGGAAAGCTACATTCACCCTGAGTAACATAGGCTATATTTTATTGCCCGTGCGAAGCCGGGACGGGCCGCTAGTTAGTAGGATAAAATAAAACAAAGTCGCTGTCCTCGTCTGTTTATCCGCTGAATCTGTTTATATATGTATGTGTATTTTATCTATAATTATGTATAATTTTTACTCTTATTTTAAACCAAAATTTTCTTTTTGTGTGCCTACTATATTATCTCTTCACCACCCTAGGTTGACTGGTAGAGAATGCCTAAGGCATTAAATCCGCCTATGTACTTTGTGTTGCATGAAGATTAAATAAAAAAATAAAAAAAAATATCCTCTTAAACTCTTCTTAGTCGTACACTCCTGGCGGAGTGGTCGTGGTCGTGGACCGTCTGGTAGTTTGCTCCATCTCTCTCTATTCGTGGCAATGCGTGTGCATTCAATGAGGGAACACTTAGAAGATGATTTGATGAGGTCCGTTCATCTGGTAGCTGATCGACTGCAAGAACGTTGGCCCTCTAATCTACTCTGTACCACAAAACGTTCCAAAGAGCCTTTTAAGGTTTATAGTCCCTTGAACCATCTGGCCAAAATTATGTGGCGGCAGTAGGTACGCAAATCTGTGCATTTATTTGCGGCCAGCAGCGCCCGGAAAGCGCTTTAAATTCATTTTCTTTGCGAAATATTAATTGATTTACATATGCTATATTCACTTTGAAGAATACTTAACCACCTTTTCATGTGTTAAAATGTTTCTAAAGATCCCTGCCGTTTCGAAGGAGTAGGGAAAAGTTGCGAAATTGCTATTATTTTTTTTTAATATTAATAGCACGAAAAAATCAAATGTTAATAATGTTGTTAATGCGTCGATAATAAACATACATTTTTTTCAAACCTATTAACCTGGCCGTTACCGAGGAGTAGGCTTCAGAAAGTCAATGTTTTATGGCACTTTTCGGGCGCTTGGGCCTCGCAACGGATTTTGATGCGAACAAGCAATAAAAGGGTTTTATGTATATATTTATAAAAAAATATGTATATAATTTTGTACTTCTGCGAAGCTGGGCGAGTTGCTAGTGTTTAATATAAGTAAGTTCCTGCTTTCCGTCCGAGGTAAGTCCCTATGGGTCACAAAAACAAATAAGTAAAAATATTAGCAACAAAAAAAATGAACTGTCTTAAAGATGACATATACTGGGGAGTAAACACCGCGATGACGGCTGACAAAGATAGATGAGAAAAAAAGGTACATACTACCTACCACGGGATTACGTCGACTAGGGAATGCAAACCGGTTAACTCGAAAACCGAAAAACCGGTTTTTCGGCATATTTTTAATGATTAAAAAAACCGGTTTATTTTTTCAAGTAACCGGTTTTTCGGTTTTTTTTTATTACTTTCAAATGACACTATTTTTTATTAAATATTGTTTTAAAACTCTGTTAAGGCTTGATATCAATCGTAGGTTTGTTTATATATACGTGCCATAGTGATAGCGAAACCAACTGTACAGTTTTTCTGTTTACGATCATTAAAAATTCAGGCCGGCCACGTGTTGTGAGAGCAGGCAATGAAGGGCCAGAATTAAAATCTCGTAAGGACACAGAAATTCTTATGCACAGATGGAATACCCACCGTTGTTACTCATCATAATATCATCTCCTTAAACAAGTCGCATTTAAAGAAGAGAATGAAAAGATCAAAATCTTTGTTTGTTCGTTACACTGATGAAAAACTCAGGGATATTCTTGCTTTGGGCGGAGCATCGCCGTGCCCTCGTGGGGGCAATCGGCGGCGGAGACCTCTCGCGCCGGGCCTTGATTCAGACCATGGTCCGGAGCGAGGATGAGTGGCAGGCGTTCGCCGACTTCTACGAAGCAGTAATGCACATAATAAAACATAATCGCAAAAGAGGAGGCTGACCGCATCAAGCAACGGCGCTCTCGCAGCCGCCGCCGGGATTCCAATCCCGCTTTCCGGCCACCGTAGGCGCGGGCTTGCAGACAGTGAGCAATGTGTAGTTCGCTGTCCGGCCATCCGGTAACTGTCCGGACCGAGCCCAAGTCGTCAACGGCGCACACTGTTCCCGCGCGCCTCAAGGAGTTGTCAGCAAAAGCAGGGGCCCTGCCGGGTCGAAGCCTACTGGGGCCAGGGTTATCCGAAAAGGAACTCGAGCCCCGGAATGAAGGCTAGAAGGAACAGGGTGGGCTTTTAGTCAGTAAGAGTCTGACACCGTCTCCCGCTCGCCCAAGAGCGGGGGTTGTCATTGGATGATTTTTACCACCATAAAAAGGATGTTCTTGCTACCGATGAGAAAATTATCACAATCAAGGAAAATTACAACAAGCAAAACAATTGGGTGTAAGCTTGTAACTCCAAAGAACACTCTCAACAGTTATCAGAGTCCTGAATGATCATCATGCGGCATCAGTAATGGTTCATTTTCGTGAAAATGGGCTACTCTAACTTCAGCTAAAGAGTATCAAGATACTATCCTAAACGCCATAGCAAAGCCTCTTAAAGCCTCTCTCTTTTTGATAACATACTAGGTTTTTTCAGGATGCTTACAACGAGTGTTTCGGACTTCATTAAGGCTGATGATTGACCTTTGACTAGCCCAGACCTCAACCCCTGAACTACAAATTGAGATCTACTATATTAGAGGGCATGGCCTTCACCTAACAATAATTAAAAATTCTTTACAATCAGCGGTGGACAACTTTCCAATGATCACCGTGCGTAAACCGATGACGCGTGGCCTGAACGCCTAAAAACTTGTGTTAAAGGTAACGGTGGATATTTTGAGTAGAGTTAAATTAACTTCTGGCTTATATTCTCTATATATAACATCATTCTGAGACATTCGTTTTTATGAAGTTATTTTTTTTTATCTTTGACAGAATTCATGGCCATATTAAGTATAAAGTATATTTTTTCAATAGATAAGTTTCAAAATAATTATTAAAAATAATTATTTAGAATTTCACAAGCAAAAAAAGTTACATTTTTCACTTAAAAATAAATTACAAAATTAACTAATTTTAAAACCGGTTACCCGGTTAACCAGTTTTTTTTTTAGAAAAACCGAAAAAAAAACCGGTTTGTAATTTTGGCGGTTTTTGCATTCCCTAACGTCGACCCTAAATAAGTATTTCCGTCCGCAGAAGAATTTCTCCAAGAATTGTGAGATACACACCTTATGCCGACGACGGTGGTTCACTTTGGCATGTGGACTATTGCGGACCCCGGCAAAAACCGGGATTATAACACGGGACAGAGAAATGTCTGGTAGCACTATCAACTGAATAAGAACGGTACACGTGGGACTTACACTGCGTTACAGATAGATAGATGAATAGAAAGATATAATACTTAATAGATGCACGCAGAAAAATAAACAAACAGATAAAAAAAAAGCATTTGTACTCTTCTGTACACAATAAACACTATTTTTGAGGAGGGCAATCATCAAATAACTTCTGTAATAACTAATAGTAAATTCCGCCCTGAGGGGGCGAGAGGGAGTGTAGTAGTCAAGTGGAGTATTGTCTGTGCGATAAAAGAACCGTCGTGGCGTAAAGTGAAAACAACATTAAAGATTTTAAGTAGCAACACAACCCAGCCATCCGTCAAATGGCAAACGTCATATCAGGTTTGTTTATTGTGTTATTTTATTGTGATTTTTAATTGAAATCTTCAGAAATGTGATAAAAAATTTCACTGAGCTGTAAGGGAAATAATATTTAATATATTACAGTTTTGCCAAAGATAACAAATGGCAAATGACACCATTATTGATCAAAACAAAGTCACGAACTTGGGAAACATTGGTATGCTGTGTTTTTGGTACGTAACACTTTTATTTTAATGTTTTTAGACTTCCTAGGTGAACTCCTGTCCCTGTTATCTCCAAATATATATAAATTAAACGGAAATTCATTAAAACATGACGATATTTGTTTATTTTATTTTTGTCAATATTTTCGATGGCTAGTATAAAGAGTATTGATACTTTAAATTTATAATGCATTTCGACTAACTTAAAATATTTCTTTTCAGGCTTGAGTGAGGATACAGTAACTAAAATAAAAAAGGGCAAGTGCGAGTCGGACTCGCGCACTGAAGAGTCTGTACAAATTTACCGAAATCAATTCCCGAATTGAGTTACAAAAATTTTTCCGAATTGCAAACAATTTTTTTTTTGTTGTGATCTGATCTACTTTACAGTTTTCTGATTTTTCCCTGCACTTGTTCTATGAGACCTTGTTTTATGCCAAATTTCAGGTTTCTAGGTCAACGAGATTCACCCTATGAACTTTGATTCCCTTGAGTATCGAAATATATGTTTTTTGCGACATAAACGGCTGTATCTTTTTTTTTCGTTAACTCAGAAGTTTGATTTTTTCACAACTTCAAAAGACCGCAGACTTGTGTGTATGGTTTTAATTTTAACTCGATACCTCCAAGCGTTCTCGAGTTAAAGGGTCTTAACAGATAAACAGTCGGACAACCAAGTGATCCCAAGGTTCTTATATGCGAGATGGTCCCTTACTGGCTAAATAGATTTTTTACGAAGCAACATTTCAAATTGTGAAGTGTACTTTATTTTTATAGTCATTAAGTTCATATTTTTCATTGATTAGCTAAAGGGAAAAGTGTACTAAGAAAGATAACGAGTAAGTGGTAGTGTGTCCCATTTTTACCTTTGTATTTAACAAACATAAACTTGCTGCTAGCTACAATATTCCAGTCAGTGATAATAGACCAATCCCAGTCAAAGTGATGGAACCATTTTCGTTAGAACTTGGTAAGTGGTCGTTGGTGGAACCTACCTCGATAGGCAGTACAGCATTTCCTTCACGCTATTTTCCTTTACCGGTTCGTGTTTGCATTTAAATGTTCATCATCGTTGCAATCGAAAGATGTCCACTGTTCGACGGCTTCCACCAGGTGTCGCCACAACGGCATTACGCAAAAACTTATAAACGGATGAATTTAATGATAAACGTTGCTATAATGTAGCTTATAACCTATATTTTTGCCAAGTTTCATCACGTGAGCAAGTTCAATAAATGGGCTACTAATATTATAAATGCGAAAGTTTGTGAAGGTAGATCTAGGTACTCGTATGTATGGATGTGTCGCGCAAAAACTACTAGACAAATGAACTTAATTATAAACATTTCAATAATATAGCACATCAACTATAACTTTGCAGTTTCATTAGGTGAGCAAATTCAGAATAGGATAATTTTTATTATAGAGTGAAGCCGCTGGAAGAAGCTAGTCTAACATAGTTTCAAAATATCAAGATTTAACAGTCGCGCTATAATGACGTCACAATGTTGCTTACATGACAAAAACGATATTTATCTACAGCAGCGCCCTCAAATCCCACGATGGTTTACTTTCCGCACAGACTCTAGTCAAGAAAATAAGGATTTTCTTGACTAAAACCTATCCTTCAGTTGTTCCTTGCCTTCCAGCAGGCTTATACAAATGACTTTTGTGTTGACGTTCCCGCCAAACGCTTAGTACGAAATGTATGGTATTTATTACCTGCAGAAAAATCACAAATGGTGTGACTGGTAATGTATATTTATAAAAGCCATACTTTTTGTACCTAGCGTTTAGTGGGGTCGCTAAATCAAAATCACCGGACGCTCGTCTATGGAACAACCACAAAAATTTAGAAAAATCTTTCAAACAACCCTATTGCTCAAGACACTACCCCTGCATACAAATATATAAACCTAAAAACAAGTAAAAAAAACTGCAAAAATGCTAATTTAAAACACTAGGTAAGTACTTATTGCAATAACCACCATAACCATTTTCGTTAATGCTCCCAAGCGTAACTAGTCGCATAAAAAACTTCGCAAGAACAGGTTCGGGTATCAAGTGCATAGGGGCCATGACAATGACCTCGGATACCGCAAAACAACACGTAAGTACCATCCACTACACGTAGTACTAACATTTGAAGCAGTAAAGACGCATATACGGGTAAGAGAGAAAGGAGCCGTCAATGTAGAATTGGTAGATATTTGAGCGGTTGATCGTACTAGCTATAATAATGTGTACATATGTCAAGTTGATGTGCAGTTAGATGTACTGTATTTTTGTGTGGTTTAAAATATTTCGCATACTGATATACATAGCGGATATGTCAATGGTGAGTGAGGTGCCAGGGAAGGAGTGTGTAATAGTGATAAATGCGGCAAATATGACGGTAACAATGTCAGTGAATAAAGAACTATACAGTAAGGAGAAAGATGAAAAAGAACACGTTGGTATCTACACGCTGGTAGTGATCTTTAACAGTTCTTAAAATTAAGATCTGTACACTAACTGTGCAATAGAAGCCACAAGATCGATAGAAGATAATACTTCAATGTGCCCTTCAGTTGCTGATAATCTCTTTCAAAAAGTCCCATGGCCCTAGCGGCCATCGGCTCTCCTGGGCCCCTACAGTTTTTATAACATCTCTTTAAAGCGCGCCATACCCGACGACCAAACAGCGTGCTACCTATTACTCGTCGTCCGCAAGCTCGCACCTACGGTTGCCTTGGACCACTCTGTAATTCCCGACGCCAGAAGTTTCTACGGTGGCTTTATAGATGACGATGATTACCAGCGAAGTGGATGGCTCTGAATGATTAAGAAAGCCCACTCCGCGTAACGGAAAGTGGTCAGGGCAAAGAAGAAGATACTCCATTGGACTGTGAACATTCTATAGGAAACATCGATATCCTTTCACGAGATGTCGATAGGAATAGAGTAGGTACCGGTCCAAATGAAATAAACATACCTAACGTGACAAAATTAACTTTGCTCTTTCTTTTAGAAATATCCTTTTGAAATGGCAGATGTGAAACTAAATTTGCAGTCCGAAGGTTAAAACGAACTATAACGAGTTACACTGCTTCTAATTTTATTTGAAAACAAAACCTAAAAATTAAGAATTATGTTGTTTTGGTTATTTAATTTTGGTAGATGTTATTAATAGATCTATATGTTGGAATGGCGTCGTTGCATCTGTTGACGTGTTCAAGCAGTTTATTTTAAAAATAACCTTTATTTTCGGACAGATGCTTTAAGAATTCAAGATGCTGTGGTTACCGTGCGTGTGGTTTATTTCCTAATGCAAGTCAGCAGCTGGTTTATATTATGTTTGTATCAGATACAGTCAAAACTCTAAATCGGCTAAAACTAATTTGATCATCATCATCAGCATTCCAGCAGAAAGACGTCCACTGTAATTTGATTGGTTTCAATCAAAACTCTTAGTGCTTAAGTTAAAATGCGTTTGTTTTATTAGCATATATTATCAAAATTAATTCATTAAACTCCAAGCGAACGCCGGCGTTCTCTCTCATTGTCTTTCTACTGTCTCTAATTACGGGATTCGAAAGGTTAACTTGACCACTTCTTAATTTTGAATTCTATATAATGTGCAATGTTCTGAGGCTATGTTTACCCAGGTTCTAACCCAGACGGCCAGGGTTAATTTCGAAAGACAGCTCGAGCCCCGGTATGAAGGCTAAAAGGAACGGGGTGGGTCTTTTAGTCAGTAAGAATCTGACACTATCTCCCGCTTCGCCCAAGAGCTTTTTTTTTCGATGGGAAAAATCATCCTATGACAACCCCCCCGCTCTTGGGTTGGCTTATAATTTACTAGCTTTTATAAAAAATATATAGCTTGTCACTAAGGAATAAAGCAGCTTTTTGTCGGTGAAAAAGTTTTAACAATCGGACTAGTACTTTATGAGAATATCTCCTTCAACCAAAAATCCTAAAAAAAAACCTTTGCCTCTATATAATAAATTAGTGTTTTTGTCCATTGAAATGGTCTATTCTAGATTATTTTACCACGCAGTTTGGTATAAAAAAAAAAGTTTGTTTATTAACCTATCAAGGTTAATAAAATCGATGCCTGCAACTAGTTACGTATATTTGCATTTTATACATAATGCACACATGTTTATTTGTTATTAATTTCTTTCTTGTACGTATTTAATATGAAACATATTTTCTGATTATATTATGCTTTTATATACAGCTTTGTAATATAAAACAAAAGGTAGAAAACGCAATGGGCATTACAATAGTTATAAATAAATAGTAAACATAAATGAGCGAATAATAAACAAGTCGTGACGTAAATCTGTATGGTTATTAGCTGCTATTCGTGGAACTTCAAACTAGTTTAATAAGGTGTTTACTGGTACTATACCAATACTTTTCTTCTATTTGGTTATCATAGTAATATTATGAATGCTATAGTTTGTATGTAGTATGAAAGAACATACTTATGTTCTTTCAGTTTATGACGCCTGTTGACGACGGCGTCATGAACCGCCCGTCTGTCTAGTTATTAAATATTATTTTCTTTAGTTTATAATATGCATAGCCTTTGCCTCAATAGTTGTGCAATTTAAAAACAATAAATCAACGAACGAAAGAATGAACTGCGACCGAGCGCTCTGATTGGACAATGCGCGACGCCTTCACTCCACTCACCGCTGCGGCGGCCATTGCTTTTGCAAAAGAACGAAAAACCGCCCTCACCCAGTGTCTAATCGAACTTCCCGTACAAATGAAGCGCGAAAAATACGCGCCCGCGCATTTCGTTCTGACGGATCTTGATCTCTTTTTATTTTACTCCCAACAGCTACAACGCCTGTGATCATCAAATCAAGCGAAACCTTTTGAAGTACATTACCAAAACAATTCCCTAAATTATCGACTAACACTACACCCTTCAAAATCAAATCAAAATTCCTTTATCCAACCAATAGACTAATAGAATAGAAATCTGTCAGAGTATAGTGCCCCTCGACCTTTCCAATAAGGCTAGGCTACCCTCATTACCCCTTCCGGTAGGGTGTCGTTAGAGCCTTTATCCTGAGCTGTCAGTGCAAGGTCACACCCATAGACAAGCGTGTTTATTAAACATCAACCTCTGATGCTACCTCGCCAAAATTGATAGGGTTGTCATTCTTGGCCTTAGAATGACGTGTTAAAATGTAAGGTGTGCGAGCGAGAGAGAGGGATGGAGCTCTCTATAACTATATAGCTCAATTTCTTTAACAATTTTGTTTAGGTTATCAAATGAATCGCGTTAAGAGGTCGTGGACAATGTATGGAGTGAGAGGGAATTGCAGGCGGTTACCTCTTTTTGCAAAGCAGTAATAAAAGCAAAGGAGGCGACCGAAACAGTGAGGTGGAGACAAGCCTCAAGCCTTACCTCGGTCTCTGTAGGCACAGGTTTGCGGAGGTGAGCCATGGGTAGCCCGCCGTCCAGTCGTAAGGGCCGTTCTCAGGTCCACTACGTATTGTGTTCATAGGTACCTATGTCAGCAAAATCGATGGGGCAAGTTGCCGAGATGAGAACGCTTTCCCGAGATAAAGGGTCTTGACGTACAGATAAACAGATGGACAACAAAGTGATCTTCATTTATTTTCTTTCGAGGTACGGAACTCTAAAAAAAAAATATCTAATCTATCAGAAACAAGGTTCATAACTGCCACTTGTTTTCTATAAGCGATTGCGAACAATGTTGTCTGACCCTTAGAAATGGTGTTAATAGCTTTTGGTGCTGACGGCGACGGGGCGGTAATATAGTTAGGGTTGGCTCTCTCTCAATAGTGTAGGTACCAATTTCCTGTCTTTTGTCTATGAAGATTAAAGCAGAGCTATTTATGTCACCACACTAAAAGTGTGTGCGGACGTTTGTTTGTATATGTGTGTGTATGTTTGTTGCTCCTTCATAGTGAAACGGCTGAACGGATTTAGATGAAAATTGATGGAGGATAAACCACGTACACATACTTACATTGTTTTTAGTTTTTGCGAAACCTGAATATAGTTTATTCAGAATCAGTAACTGAATGGATTCCAATAGTTTTTACACCATGTTATATTTTTTCCCAAAAATATTTAAGTTGGACGCCACCGACACTAAGTAAAACACAGGTCATGGCAGGCCATAACGGGTATGAGGCGCCAGTAAACATCTCCGTGCAAGTGCAAAACAACCGCTAAGTCGCCTGGATGGCCCGGTGACTATGTATTTTTGCTGACATAACAAGCTAATAACTTTGTGATTTTTGATACAGTTATGAAATGTTGCACATAGATTATTTTTATAAAAACACTATACACGTGTTTCGGGTTTCGCATATACTGAGACTAGCTTTTGCCCGCGGCTTCGCCCGCGTACATAAAACACCTTCCAAAAAAGTAGTCTATGTCCGTCTCCATGGTCCCAACTATTTCTGTACCAAAATTCATCAAAATCGGTTTTGCCATTTAGGCGTGAAGACGTAACAAACAAACGAACTCACTTTCGCTTTTATATTATAAGTAAGGATTATTATTGTATGTAGGTACCTACATCAAGTTTTATATTTTTTTTTACATCGATTTCGTAAATTTTTCGTGATAAGCGCACAACTAAAAACTTATAACGATTTATTATATGTATAGAATAGATAGATTGAAATCCTTCCAAGCAATAAGATAGAACTTTCCAAAGTTTCCTGACACCCCTATGTCGGCAGGTGCCCCGTGCAATTTCCAGGTAGGTACAATATTAAACTAAGTCGAGTCACAGGTGGCTCTGAATAAATTTACGTCTGGCTAAAAGCCTGGCTAAATTGTGGCCTGAAGCGCGTAAATGTTTGAACAATCTGATCGATACTGTGAAATGTTAATGATAGCAGAATGAGAACAGCAAATCATTTTAAACGTTGTGTTTCTTTTTTCCCATCGGAAAAAAGGCGTAAGAATGGCATTAAAAGCTAAAAAGTGGTTAGAATACCAACTATTTACTGCAGCCGCCATTTGTCATGCTACCAAAGTAATAAAAGCCAAAATCGGTTGAACGGACAGTAATAAAAGGTTTTCATACATTTCTAAGATAATAATTTAAACTAATTTTAAGTGAACCTTGTTCTTTATGAGAAATATTTTTTTTAAACTTATAAATCTGATCAGTGGTGGCCCAGTAGTAACTGCCCCGACTTACAAGTTGTAGGTCGCGGGTTCAAACTCAGCCAGATGTTGTATAATTCTCACTCAAATCACCACTTCTCTCAAAACGGTGAAGGTAAATATTATGAGAAAACTGGTATGTCTTAAAATCAAAAATTCGGTGTCTCTTGTCTTTACAAAGGCTATTTTCCTTAAAGCCTTTGATTTTAATGTAATCTATTTTAATCCCAGATAACCGATTATCAACTTATTTGTACCTACAAGTTTTTATTTTAAATGCCCTTGATGATGACATTAAATTCACACATAACATTAAAAAATGACAGTTAGAAAAACATATTCCGGAATTTACGAGTTTTTTTTTATTACGTATGATATTTCAAACAAAAGACTCATAAATACGAACTTGTAAGTACTTATTGTACGAATAACTTAAAAAAAAATGTTTTCTGTTGTCGTAGTTACATAGGAAGTTTACGACTGAAGTTTTATTATAGTGTAAATCATTGATAGTAGGTACAATTATTTTCCAACTTTCAATCAATTTTAAATGTTTACTACTGTTTTTTTCCTATTCTAGTTACTTCCACCCAAAACTACCCCTATGTTAAAACGACCACAACAAAATAAAGGGAGAGATTTAGGGTGAGTTGCATCATTCAACTATAACGATAAACCAAACCATAACCAGCCGTGAAACGGCCGCCTATTGGTCAATTCGACGATTTGTCAACTGTTAACGGCTTTGTTATCGTTATAGTTAAATGGTGCAACTCACCCTTAGTGAGACTAACAAACAGAAAATAATTTAAGAAAAAGAAGAAACTTTATGCTAGTAAGAAACATTGTGCACAGGCGGCCTTAATGTCTTAGCCATTTTCTAACAGTCGACCAGAGACAGAACATGCCCATGTTCTATTCTACAACTATGGAAACTAGACTTGTAGAGCTACACTTGATCCACGCCACGCGACGTCGTTCTACGTACGAATCAGGCGAGTTACACGTGTGCGTCGGTTTAATGTAGTTCTAGCTTTAGTCTGTATATATTTAAAATACCCTCTCGCTTCACGAGAGCAGGAGAAGATAATTATATGATGATTTCCTACGCAGAAAGGCTATTGAAAAACACTATACTCACAAAATAATAACTTTATCATTACAATGATAGGTAATGACTTGAAAAACAATTAGAAACCATTATACTCGTACCACATTATTATTTCAAACATGAAATCTCGTGATGCGGAAAATTACAATTAGCTTCGATTTGTAAATTTAACGATTTTTATTAACATTTATGTTTAAAAGGTTTTTCATAACTAAAGGCTTTGCACATAGCTCGTAGAACAGATGGTCGCTGGGGAAAGGTTCTAGAATGGCGAAGACGCAGCGTTGGAAGGCATCTCACAAGGGCTTGCGGACAGTCAGCAATGGTTAGCTCGCTGTCCGGCCGTCCGGTAACTGTCCGGACCAAGCCCAAGGCGTCGACGGCGCTGTTCCCACGCGCCTCGAGGAGTTGTCAGCAACAGCAGGAACCCCTCCGGGTCGAAGCCTACTGGGGCCAGGGTTATCCGAAAGGGCGCTCGATCCCCGGTATTAAGGCTTGAAGGAACGGGATGGGTTTTTAGTCAGTAAGAGTCTGACACTATCTCCCGCTCCGCCCAAGAGCGGAGGATGTCATTAGATGATTTTCCCAACGCGAAAAAAAAACCTTCATTTCAAAATAAGATACGAGAACAAACAGTAACTTATATTAAATCATATTATGTATCTAGGACACAAAACGGATGCTTGCAAGTTCAATACGTTTAAACAATCCAGGTACAATTTTTACGTGCTAAAAACCTATGCAGTAATCTACACGTATATCTAAGAAGGCTGCATATAAATCAAGTATTTTGTAGGACACAAGTCAACGAACTCTGGTAGTGTTTGAAAGTGCGAACCGTCAAATATGAGACTTGGAAAGTAGAAAGTTTGATTTAATGCAACATGCATACGATTTTAATGATCCTTTGAAAGGGGCTGATCATTTGTAATAGAAATTACACTTACAATTACACTTCAATTGAAGAATCACGGGTAAGTTTTAGTAAGTACAAGTCACTCCCTCTCGCCCCACCCAGAGCGGTAAAAGGTACCCGTTTTCCCACTACAAAAACAGTTTCATCTTCAGTGTTTTTGCGGTGTCTCTCCGCAAACAATGTGGGAAAGTGGAACTTAAATCCTGCATGACGTGCCCTGTTATCTGTTCACATAAGGAGCTAATGACAGCATCAGTGGAAAGTATTACCATGGCCGAATTCTGGGTCAGGCAAGGAATTTAAACAGCTTTACCATCGACACGCTAAAAAGAAGACCACAAAAAAGCACGGGTCGGACTTTGCGAAAAACCTTTACTTAGTGGAGGTCGATCTGTGGAGTAGTGACCATACATTTCATACAGAGTTAAGAGTCAATAGGCTTATAAACAGCGCGCCTTACCACCAGAGATTACATCATTGCTTGCCATCAGGTGGGATCGCAGTCAAGCACTATTTTATATCAATAATAAAAAAAGAGTTCCTCTGTGTTGTGAGTCGAGCCTCTGCAAGAACACTAAGCCGTGGTAGAACTACATTGGACACACGTGGCTTACGTACGCTGATCTGGGCGCATCAGTCTCCATACATCTTATATGGCAACTAGACTAGCAGAGCTACATCAGATCCACGCCACGCGACGCGACTCTAAGTACAGATCAGACATGGTCCGCGTATGCGTCGGTCTAATGTAGCTGCCATTTAATTGTGGCTGCTATTCTTCGATCCTGTTACCCAGCAACTGAGCTGAGGAGAGCGAGATAAGCAGTTTATTCAGTAGCGTTCGATTACACAGTAACCCGACCCAAAAACAGCTTCCTTGTTGAAAAAAGGTTAGGCAGATGATTGGGAAGATAAAGTATGGGCATTCAAAAGGGATATAAAGGCAAAAAGCGCCTCATATTTTCCACGGATGCCACATAATTCAACATTGCCTTTTTCGACATTCATTTGAAATCTTTTTTCCCTTTTCTGTCATACCGCTGAAACCGCATAAACTCGCAACGATCTAGTTTTGTTTCCCTGCTGGGTTTTTACGCATAGCTTTAGGTACTCCCGGCTGGCTACTAAGGAGACCAGCAGGCCTAGCCTAGATACGACCTTTTCATTCGAATCACACATTCATTGTGCGTACTGCTAAGGAGTGGAATTACTTTCCGAAGTCTGTGGTTCCTGATGGCAACAACCCGGGAATCTTTAATTCAAGAGTGTATAGATATCATCTAGGTAAGCGCATTCCATCGTCGACCGCATCGTCGCTTTCCATCAGGTGAGATTGCGGTCAAGCGCCAACCTATCTACAATTAAAAAACTCTACAGTCGGTAACGCCTCCGATTCCTTTGTTTATCCACATGACTTAACGTTGAGATGATGTTATTTCCATAAAATTAAAAGTTTTCTAAAAAAATTGGTGGTTGAATATTCTTCAAAGTGAACATTGCATGTGTAAAACATTGGATTTAAAGCGCTTTCCGGGCGCTGCTGGCCGCAAATAAATGCAGATTTGCGCACATAATTAGTATACATAATATATAGTACATAATTTCGGTCAGAGGGTTCAAGGGACTATAAGCCTTAACGATTGTAGATTATCAACTTGGCGACGCCTTAAGAAGTTTTTTTTTTTGGTAAAAATCATCATCCAAATGACATCCGGGAGATAGTGTCAGAGTCTTATTGACTAAAAAACCTACCGCGTTCTTTTTTGCCTTTCATCCCGTCGTCAAGCCTCCCTTTTGGAACAAGACCCTGGCCCCAGTAGGCTTCGACCCAGCTGAGTCCCTACTGTTGCTGACAACTCCTTGAGGCGCGCCGGAACATTGCGCGCCGTCGAAAGCCCTCAGGGGTGGTGAACTTTTATTTGCGATCGTGCTATCTATCATGTAATAATGTACCTAATAAAGCGGTCCTGACGTGTCGTTAAAGAATCTTGACTTGGCGATTTAGTGGACAGCAAACCAAACTCGTTGATAATTATTAACTGAACTCTTTATTTGCATTCGAACTACAATCGTAACAGTGGTTTTAAAGAAACAAAAAAAAAAGTAAAAAACTAAAACCCTAGTTTACACATACACACACATACAGTCTGTCAAAATCATAACCCTCCTTTGGCTTTGCCGTAGTCGGGTAAAAAATAGTTTCGAACTGTTATGCTCTAATTTTGGATTTTTAATTCTTAAGTGGCGTCATAGATGTCGCACTGGTATTCTACTAAGCCCTGCTGCATTTTTCGATAGCTATAACCTAGGGGTTGTCGACCACATCATCGCTTAACATCCAGTAAAGATAGTTTGACCTCTATCTCATGCAAGCATTAACCAATAATAATAAAATCTATACATATAAATAAAATTGGAGTGTCTGTTTGTAATATTGAAATAACTGCTTTTTACTACATGCATATGAATATATATACGGTACATACACCAGAATAACATTTTTTACAATTTTTGTCTGTCTATCTGTCTCTTTGTCCGGGCTAATCTCTGATATGGCTAGACCGATTTTGGCAGGTAGCTGATGTAATAAGGAGTAAACATAGGCTACTTTTATTTTAGAAAAAATAAATTCAAAATCCTGTAGTCCACGCGAACGAAGTCGCGGGCACAGCTAGTTTAAAAATAAAACTAAAATGTATTTCAAACTAAGTAGGTACCTACTTGAATTTATTTGCTAACATGGAAACTAAGGTGAATCAAGTAGTTCAGTTAATTTCTCACAGCTATGGGGACCGGCCATTCCGTGAGAACGGCGCAATACAGGAATATTACAGTAAACGCGTCCTTAATAGGACTAAGAAATTACCTTTTTACCGAGTTTAATTAATGAAAATCATTTCCTATGCTCTTAGTTTAAGTATTCTAATTTATTTACATTACAGAGGAATAGTAAATGTATATTCAACACAAACATCGATACCTGTGGGCCAAAGTAGCACAAAATTGGTACCCTGTAGACCACAAAGGACGGGACGGACTAGACAGATTTCGGCAGAACTGGAAGGAGGAAGAAGGCCTTTGCCCAGAAGTGGGATAGAACAGAGTAACAAAAATGTAAGGTAAGAGCATTAGACTCGTTTTCGTCCCCACTTGTGTATTACCTTTTATTAAGGCGTATAGTTCCTTGAACCATCTGGCCAAAATTATGTGAACGCAACTCTCGCACTCGCCTAGGCGGCAGTACGCAAATCTGTGCTTTTGTTTGCGGCCAGCAGCGCCCGGAAAGCGCTTTAAATCCATTTTCTCTGCGAGATATTGATTGATTTACATATGCAATGTTCACTTTGAAGAATATTTAGCCACCAATTTTTATGTGTAAAAATGTTTCTAAAGGTCCAAGCCGTTTCGAAGGAGTAGGGAAAAGTTGCGAAAAGTTGCGAAATTGCTAAATATTTTTTTTTTACAAAAGTAATAATTGCACGAAAAAATCAAATGTTGATATTATTGTTTATGAATCTATAATAAACATTTTTTTTTTCAAACCAATTGACCTAGCCGTTACGAAGGAGTAGGCCTCGGAAAATCACTGTTTTATGGCACTTTTCGGGCGCTTGGCCCTTAACAGTATAGGCAGTAAAGTATCTAAATATATTTAAAAAGGAGAAACTGACTAACTGACATATCAACGTAATGCAGAAACTACTGATAGACTAGAGTATGAAACTTTGCACAAGATTTCCTTTTTTGACGTAGGCTAGCACTAAAACGAGATTTTCCAAATTCACCCCCCAAAGGGGATGAAACGGGGGTCCAAAGTTTGTGTCGAGAAACCTTTCACGTGGGTGAAGCCGCTGACAGAAACCAGTAAAGTAAGTAATAAGATCTAACACAATAGACTTGCCACATTGAATTATAAAAACCCGGGTTTTTGTACTTGCCATATCTATTGTAATTTTGAGAAATAAATATATTATAACTAGCTTTTGCCCGCGCAGCTTCGCTCTAATTCTTCCCTACTCCTACCCGACTCTATACTCTACCCTACACTAATTTTCATGTTTTTTTTTCCCATAAGAACCTTCTCCTAACTATAACAAACACAAAAAAAAAAAGAATTAGTGAAATCGCTCCAGCCGTTCAAGTTATATTCATGTTCATTTTATATATAGATTTCCATTATTTCACTTGTACACATATTAATTGCATTTTTAAATATAAAACTAAAAAAAGAAAAACAGTAAGTATCCCACCATTTTCAAAACAGGGACTGTAGCTTGACCTGTGGTAAGGGCTCCAGAGAAAGGAACCTCCCTATACGAGCCATGGCCAGGAATGCAACTTTCTGAATCAAACCCTTGATCCAGCCGCCTAACGCGAGCCTCCTAAGGTGTTGGTCTAGGCTGTTGGCTATTAAGTCATTGGCTGACCCAACTATCAGTACAATGAGTACTGAGTCCACATCCCACATGTCGACAACCTCGTGAGCCGAGTCAATATTGTACTTGATTTGTATAACTTTCTCGGCTTTTACGAGGTTTTTGTCATGCGGATATATTATTATTATTTCCTTTATTTGTCTTCTATACATATATAAAGATATTTCTTAAAACAAATATATATTAAAAAAAAAAACATTTAAAAATTTAAAGAAATTAGTCCACCGATGTCGAGAGCAAGGTCCAAGCTACCGGTGGTTAGGTTATTATTATTATTATTACTTACCAAGCAGCAGCAGTATGAGCGGGTTCTGGAACTGTTCTATGTACTTCTTCCATAGCGGTTCCTGTTCCTTGACCTGGAACTCGTTGGGGCCCACAAAGTTCATACGGTCGTTCGCCTCCCGCCATGACAGGCCGCGGCGGACGTCCACGTTCAGACGTTCTGCCACCTGGAGAAAAAAGAGAGATGGTTAATAAGGCAGAAAATTGTGTAACAATCAAGTTTCTTACTGGTTATTCTCTATAAGAAACAACAAATTGGAATTGCGAACAGTATTTTTCATAACTGCCCAAGAAATAAAAAAGGAAGGCTGATAAGAGTTGTGGAAGCATTTTGTTAATGATAGAACGATACACATCCTTCGACCCCTCTATACATTTTCTCTTTGGAATTGGGAAATCACCAAGCGACACACAGGCGTTTCTTCCACCTGAATCCGAAACAGGGACCTCCTCAACTTGCCATGTCCTATGAGTGCCTATGTTTGGTAAGGTGAGAACACCGTGACTTGACAGTCACTCCTCAAAAAACTTTGCCGCGATAGTAGAGTGCCCAGTGCCGAATTGAGACAGTCGCGGTGTCCATACCGCAACGACCCCTCGTAACCTACAAGCGACAAACATAACTGGTGAGGAGTAGGTGAATTAAAAATCCACTTCTTCACGTCTGCCTAAACCCTCAAAAGTGGGATATTATCAAATAAAATTCCGATATGGGCGAAGCGACTGACTAACTTACTGACTAAACTCACCCGTGTAATGCACACGTACCGAGTAAACGGACGAGACAGTGCTCTCGGCCGAATACTCGGTACGTATAAACAAAGCGCCGAGTGCTCGGCTAAGCGTTTATGTCTACAACTCGCTTACATCATTGACTCGGCCGAGCAACATTTCACTGTCTCACTCTTTTACTCGGTATGTGTGATCAAAGCATTAGTTACCCTTTGCTTTCCAGGGTCGCAATGACTCTGTAATGACTGTCTGTACAAAATGATCCTGTAACTCGTCTGTCTAACTAAACCATGTGGTAAAAAAACGCGACGCCAAAATACTTTTAAAGCTAAAAGTCAGACATAACTGGAGAGTTATGTCCGACTTCCAGCTTTAAAAATAGGAGCATTTATTTTTCAACATCCCAAAATTGCTAATCCTTAACCTAATTTGTCTACCTAAATGAGTTTCAATTTTCAAGCCCTCTTTCCTCGAAAATATGCTGCGAATTCCCTTTTATTAAATTATTCCACCAATAACAACAAAGTTTGAGACACCCGCGTTAGAGCCAATTAGCTTTAAACCAATCACGTGCCCATTTCAAAGGATGAGATATATCTGGCGCAGTGCGTACCCAATATTTTGTTAGCTTAGTTCAGGAGGCCAATCCGAAATATATGTCTATACCGACTAACTTAGGTGATTATGACGTTATTACACATCTTTTTATAGTAATCAAAACATTTTGTGTAAAATGAATCCATTAAAAACCTCTGAAAAATTGCTATATCCCAATTAAACATGTAAAAAATATATATGTATTAAGTAAACATTACTATTTACATTCTAAACCTTGCTCATTAAATCGAGATTGTGAATGGGGGGGTTGGTAAAGGTTTTAACAATAATCGTATTTCCGGAAACATGTTTTGGAAAAATTCAAGTTTACGACGGAATTATCTCTTTTTTTGAATTGCCTCTTTAACAAACATTGCGTTGGATGAAACAACAAGGTTTTCAGCTATCCTCACATTGACGATGGGCGGATAGAGTAAGAGCAACTGAGAGGGTTGTGTTGAAGATTTTAATGCTTATTATTCCGTATATAAACACGTGTTAGGGTCGCATATCATATTTTAATGAACACAGAAACTAACACTGACCTGAAAAAAGCAAAACACAAAAAAATGAGTTTTGCTATTCCGTAGCATTCACTTCAATGGCTTTAAATTAAAAGTAACTTCAGGTTAAAAAACATCAGTACGTAAAACCATTTATAGGTACTGGAGGTTTTAAAATGTTCGAAAGAATGAAAGTCTGTTTCTCATTAATTATAAAGTTTTTTGTTACGACTTGTTACTTTCTACTGCCATTATATTTTTTTGCTAGACTGTTCGAATAAAGAGTATGTTATCATCATTATTAAAGAAAGCTAACTGTTTTTAACTATGCAGTTGTTATAAATATTGCATGTTTTCAGGCATGCTGCAAATTTGCAGATCAAAGGTATTTTTACGGATCATTTGATCTTATACTTCTAATTTTAGCAAGTGCTTGACATTGATTGTTGCAAAGATAAAGAAAGAAAAATATGTATCGCACAAGTTATTAAAACTAAAAACACATACCTATGACATTTAAAAAAACAAGATGAGACAGGGGAATTCAAGTCGAGAGTGGATTGGTTCTAGGCAAGTAACAAACCAACGACCACATGAACAGGTGAGATAGTGGTCATGGCGAAGCCTATCAGTAAAAAAATAAACAAAGATTATTGGTATACTTATTTATGTATTATTATTTTAATCATAATATGTCTATTTTTAAAATTGTACACTGGATCCTACCCTCTATTGTCATCTCTCTCTATCGCTCAATGGTTTGCTGGAAGAAAACTCAACTTTGAGTTAAGCTCGCCTATGTACATGAACTTTGTTATCCACTTATTTTGTGTTATTGTAGTGTACAATAAAGAATTAAGAATTAAAAGATTGCAATTTAGGTACAATATTTTAACTGCGTGAATTTGAAAACTTTATTGCAATCTTACGAATATTCGAAACCAAACATTTCTCTTTCACCAATCATTTGCTCAAATACTTTCTCATCAGCCAAGCTAACAGGAAAAAAAAAGATCGATCCGAACAAATTGACCAATACCAACGAGCTGTCTGGGGACAGATTCAATCTTGACGACCCATTGGATCCAATCACAACCGATTTAGCCCCAGACGTGCGTGTTCAGACTGCAATTACCGTTACATAGATTGCTGTGGAGATAGATCAAATAACAATTGAGTAATTAAACGAAGCAACCATTTTAATAAGTGGTTTAATAAATGATGACTTGTAAGTATAGTCTTGATGTGCTGTGGGAATGTTCGAGTTACCGTAGCCTTGGGCTGAAGGAACACAAGTGAGGCTTTAGTCAGTAAAAGTCTGAATCTTCCTCTCAAGGAAAACATCGTGAGGAAACCGGCATGTCCTAGAACCAAAAATTTGAAGACATATGTGACATTCACCAATCCGTACTGGCCCGGCGTGGTGGTTTACGGCCCATTCCCTCTTCAAGAGAGGAGGCCTGAACCCAACAGTGGGAACATTAAAAAGGCTGAGGAGGATGATTACTTCCTCTCATGGGCGTTCCCAGGGGAGGGCAGCGCGGGGGGAGCAGGCGTCAACGAAGATACCGTCAGTGTAATGTACTCATACATTTAAGTTTTTATAATAAGTATTAAAGTTTTTCTATTATCTCAACTTTGTTTGACGTCTTATGGACCACGTTAAGCCATAACTATTAAAAGACTAAAATAAATTTTCATGCTTAACTCAAGAATATTATTGACTGGAGTTAATGAATATCATGCTTAAACTTAACACGCGTGAACAATAGACAATTATTAACACAAATAACACAACACTAATGTAATAGCGTATAAACTCTATGATGCTTTTAAAGTAACTAGCAATAAGCACTTTTAATCGTTTAATCGCTTACGTCGAATTAATCCGACAAATATTTCCGTGTTCGCAAAGGTTGTATATTTACGGTCAAATATTCCATCTTAAACGAGATGGAATATTTGACCCTAAATATACGACTCTTCAATTCCCAGTGTCATTCGTAGGTGACCGATGTCGAAGATAGAAGTTGTCGGAATAATCCGACGTAAATAGATAAAGCGTTAATAAGGGATCATAATAACTTAAGCAAATTTACATTTACAAATTATTGAATGAAAATAGCAGTTTCGAAATCAGTTTTATTTCCATTTAAATTATTTTTTAAATAAATTTAACGTCAAATCAAACAATTAACAAACGAAAAAACGAATAATTATAGTAATTAATGAACTTAACCAAATAACAACGATTAACTAAATTAATAAGTATTATTAAAACTACGATTATAATAGATTTTAAAATGTGACGTCACGAAATTTATGACCACTCCCACCCCCCTTGTTACACAATGCCACACTTCGTCGACCCCCCTCCCTCCCCTTAACGTATGAAGTAATTTATGCAAAATACTTACATTAAACTACGTATAATATGTAGGAAAATGTATCTTTAAAACGTATTAACTTATTACCTTTTACAAGGTCTCGGTTTTTTGTACGTGCAAAAGGACAAAAATACGAATATTAAAAACCTTATTTCGCGTAGTTTATTTTCCTTATCCAACAAAAATAAACGATATAATGATAAACGACTTATTTAAATTACCTTAGAGGAAAATATGGTGCTTAATTTAATACCTACATAGGTACAAGTCGAGTTTACCTATGCGCAGTAACCGGTTTCCATAAAAATGTATACAAGGAACGATTACTTTTGAGTATCCGGCCCGAAGGACCAAAAATGATTACCCACATTCACACTTTGTTTACATCCCAATTACTTCGGTAAAACTATCAATAGTTGTTTGTTAGAGCAATTGCCCTATTTTATAGTCGAGCGGTGCCAACTCAACACCTACATGAAAATGAAAGTACAAGTGAAATATGTCTTCGTTCAAGTCTTTGATCATTTTCACGAAGATGCTAAAAGGGTGCTAAGACATTTTTATGTCTTGATTGTTAAACAAGCCAGAACTACGCAGTTTAGTTTTCGAAAATCGATATCCTTGGTTGAAACATCCGGTATTAAAAAAAAAAAATTAAGGTCGTATTTGGGAATTAATTATTTTTATTATGTATTTTGAGACAAAATTTGTGATAATCTATGTTATCTATAGTAAGATACACCAGTCTAGATAATAAATTTAAATTAGTTAATATAATCTGGTCAGGGTCGCGGGAATCCGATGGATGAGTGATGCACAGGACCGGTCGTTGTGGCGACGCTTGGGGGAGGCCTATGTCCAAGAGTGGACGTCTTTCGGCTGATATGATGATGATGATGAATCTTGCAAGTAGAAGAATAATTGTTGGTGGTTATTATTTGAAGATGTACTCGTACATATGATTTTTGTGATTCATTTATGTCATAGACAAAGAACTTGTTCCGTTTTATTTCGTAATTCGCCTACCTTCTATATCCCAGTTTCAAAGATAGTCGAGCTTTTTTAGTGTGTTTGCTGCCAAGCCCAGGTTTATGAAAAGCCTAAAAAAGCTTTGTGCTTTTCCGCTGAGAGAGCTTTTGCAAAATGCCGCTAGAGCCGAAATCGTAGCTTTTTTGTACCTACGTTTTGATGAAAACGGTTCAATATATCTTTGGCAAAAATTCTGCCTAGAAGTTAGAACAAAGTTTGTTTTATATTCTGACATTCTAAGTTATTATGCTAGGTACAAGTAATATATGGCAGAAGGATTCAAGTATGTCTGTGTATATAGGTATGTGTATGTATGAAAGAGCCCAAATACATTAGGAAATGGGTAGAAGGATTATAGCTGTAGATATATTATGTATTACGGAGCCGTTATGTAACCTAAGTACCCAACCGATTGTTATGTGTTGTTATTCCTGAACATTTCTCAATTACTGTCGAAAGCGAGTTGGTGGTCAAATGTGTTTTTTTTTTAATGTCAATGTCACCTACTACTAAATTCGATATCCCAAATTTTATAGTCACTGTGCATTTTTTTTTTACGGAATATTAATTCTACTGGTCCTTGTCCAAATATGAGTTACGTTTTCCAAAAGATTACAAACAAAACATTAGTAATTAAAAACTTAAAAATACAAACCAACGACAAAATCACCCTTATAATGTTCCCAGAGCTAGGACTCAGGCCTCGTTCCTCTCTAGGAGAGGAAATAGGCCGTAATCCACCACGCGGGCTTAGTGCGGGTAAACGGGCCGAGTGCTCGGTACGTGTAAACACAGCGCCGAGTGCTTGGCCAAGCACTTATCTCTAAAATTCGCTTACATTACTGTCTCGGCCGAGCAACATTGTCTCGCCTTTTTACTCGGTACGTGTGATCAAGGTTATTATTAATTACCATTAGGCCACCAACGCTTTCGATGCCTGTTATAGAATAAAGCCGATATGGTTTACGTCACTAATAACATCAAGTGAATCAACATTTGTATGTATACAGGCGATTGTGCAAAACAGAAGCCCGATTATGTGACCATATTTGTTTTTGATGCAAAACTAATGAACGTTTTTAATAAAAACATGTGGTACAATATGACGACACCGAACGACGTTCAGAAAGTAATGGAAAATTGTGTATTTGCGAAAAAAAAATCCGAATGGATAACGTGCAGGTATTCAAGGACGGCTGGTACTGAAAATCAGCGCTGTGGCTCTGTCTAAACACGAGCCCCAGCATTTTGCTGAGCACCAGCCGTTTTGCGCGGATGTGACGCATAACCTTTAGTTGTATTTGTTATTTGTATTATTTTAAGGTATGCGCCATGTTTGCCGCCGCAAACAAAGACTTTTTCTTTCTTTCTTTCTTTCAAGGAGTCTGCCCAGTCACGTTTCTGGTAAGTTCATGGTAAGATACGGTTAGTGAACAATTCTTTGGAAATGCCTTCAAAAAAGATTATTAGAAGAACCAATACCACCAGTACCACTTTGGAGTCTGTGTTTCCTGATAGCTACAACCTAGGCGTCTTTAGGACAAGATTTAATAGGTTACTTCTAGGAAAGCGTGCTCCATCGTCGGCCACATCATCGCTTACCATCAGGTGAGATACCTAGTGGTCAAACACGGACGCGATTCTAAGTGAAATACAAAACTCCTTACAATTAATAAAGAATTATAACAATTGTGCTCTTTTATCTGTATTTGTTGTTTTTTTTTTTTTTTTCATTTTTAAGTGTTTGATTGTAAGTAAATAATCTAATAAATAAAGAATATATATAAAAGTTTACGTGGTGGATGAATTGGAAGTCTTCATGGCAGATTAGCCAGATTTATGGTCAGTCTACACTGGTGCTGGTGGAATAGTTTTATCAGGCCGAAAAGTAGACGAACTAGTTAGATGAAGAAATCTTTCCCTCAGTGTTTAAAAATATCTAATAACCGGTATCCGTGGTAATATTTGATTCCGAGACCACCCGACGTACGGCGAGTATCCACCCTTACGTTGTTGAAACGTCTACGGTCGAAATACATCGAAGGACTGGAACAATTTGCCTGCTGCGATCTTCCCATCCAATTATAATTTGGGTGTCTTCAAAGCTAAAGTGAATAGGCTCTTAATAGACTAGTGCGCTTCACCGTTAACGATTGCATCACTGTTCACCATCAGGTAGGATCGCAGTCAAGCACTAGTTTATAACAGATAAAAAAAATGTGGATTAATCTGAACTTTGCTCTAAACACAGTACTTACAAACGCCCAGATTAAAAAAATCTACCATTTGACACGTGCGTGTGAAAAAATGTGTCAAAATAGATTCAACCGATTAACACTATTTAGCGACCGGTTCTGTTCAATGAAATAACATTGGATTTCCGGAAATAATATGTAAATAACTAATACGTTACACACGCAAATGTTTTTCTTAATCCTGTTTTTTTTTTGTTTGTGCAAAAAGCCTATGTCTCCATATAGTAGACAACCGTACGAAATCGATGTAGATAACTTTTATACATTAAAATGGTGTGTCTTGATATATACTTAGTAACTTGATATATTACTTAGTGTTATTTTTTTAAGTTTTTGTATAAGCTGTGTTACTTTTTGTTGTAAAATAAAGCTTGTTCTATTTTATTCTATTCTACTTAGGCTTTGTTTCATCGCAATCAGTTGTCCCATATAATTCCGCCGCCGGGTTTCTGATCCCGATTTCCGGCCACCGTAGGCGCGGGCTTGCAAACAGTGAGCAATGGGTAGCTCGCTGTCCGGCCGTCCGGTAACTGCCCGGACCAAGCCCAAGTCGTCGAAGGCGCGCACTTTTCCCGCGCGCCTTAAGGAGTTGTCAGCAACAGGGACCCAGCCGGGTCGAAGCCTACTGGGGCCAGGGTTATCCGAAAGGGCGCTCGAGCCCAGGTATGAAAGCTAGAAGAAACGGGGTGGGTCTTTTAGTAAGTAGGAGTCTGACACTATCCCCCGCTCCGCCCAAGAGCGGGGGATGTCATTGGATGATTTTTTCCCACCATAAAAAAAAGAAGTTGTCCCATATAATGTCCTCAAATGGCTAAACTCATGCAAAAGATTTAGGTGCGGTTTTCACTAATCAAAAACGTAATAAACCAGAAAGGTTTATATGATTGCCACCACAAAGCCGAAAGCAAAGCCACAAAGTCGGGCCGGGTCGATAGTTAGAAATAAAAACCACGTATCTCTGAATAATTTCATATCATAAAGTTCCATTTACGTAATAAATTGATGACTTTTTGATGAATACCTAAGTTCAATTATGAAAAACTATTTTTTTACTACCTAATATGAAAGCTTCTACATGATATCGATTGAATACTTCGAATATTCAAGGTCACACATAGACTTAAGGAAGGACGACCAAATGAAGATTCTTCGATATCGTTTAGGTACTTCATTGTCACATTAATATTAAAAAGGCAACAGCTGATAAGTGAGCGTGCGTGTGTGTAGGTACTCTTTCACGCTCCAACATGACAGCTAAACGGATTAAGATAAAACATGGTATGCGGATAGACTATAAACCTAGACATGGAATAGGACGTAGGATACTTTTTCTCCTGAGATTCGCGCAGGCGAAGTCTTGTTCATAACTCACTCACTGATTCATGGATCCAAATCTTGGAACCTAGAACGCTGATGTTATGCACGGAGGGCCTTTTTATGATGTACTAGCTTTTGCCCGCGCGGCTTCGCTTCCTTCCTACTCCACGCTACTATACCCTCCCCTATCCTACTCTACTCTATACTACACTACTCTACCCTACTCTACCCTACTTATTATACACAACTCTACTCTAACTTATTAGACCCTACCAAACTTCACATAAACCATCTACTAAATAGTCCGAACAAAGCCTAATCATTTAGGTTTGGTTGGATAGGTGAGCCCATTCTCGAGTTATATAATTACAACGAAAAGTGGCTTGATTTTTATATAAAATATAGATTTAATGAATTAGGAAGGATTTTTGAAAATCCACCCCCAAAGGGATGAAACAGGGGTCTGAAGTTTGTATTTAAAAAACCTACCTTCATGCGGGCGGAGCCGCTGGCAGAAACAATAGCCCTTACATAATATAAAACCAAGTCCTTCACCGCGTCTGTCGATCGAAACTACTGAACGGATTATCATACAGTTTTCACCAATTGACAGACTGAGGAAGGTTCAGAGATGTATAATACATGCACAGTAGTAGAAAAAACAGAGAATTTCTAAGATTTCTAACATCTGTGCAATGATCAGGCGGGTCGCTCTATAAATATAAAAGGAGAAACTGAAACGTAGGTACTCGTACCTACAATTATTGTTGAAACGGATCTTGAGCGCTCGACGTCAGAGTGGGGATGGCTTTGCGCATTCCATACATTGGCGAGCCAATCTTCTTCGTTGTAAGATACATGCAGCAACGCAGGTAACGAATCAAGAGTGACGTCTATGACGCGATGGCGCGGCGAGCCAATCACTGACACTCTCCGCCCCCGCGTCTCACTTCGCACCACTAAAGAAATCGAATATATGACTTCCGCGCAACTTGAAGCCAGCGCTCAAGATCCGTGACGGCAATTGTACAGTCGAAACTACTGAGACTAGGCACACGAAATTTTGCACAAGGTTTCCTTTTATGACGTAGGCAAGCACTAAGAGAGGATTTCTCAAAATTGACTCCCTATGGGATGAAACGGGGTTCAAAGTTTGTATATAGAAACCCACTTTTATGCGAGCGAAGCCGCGGGCAGAAGCTAGTCACTAAATAAATGAACACAAAAGTCTACCCTTCTAACAGTTACCACCGCCCTTGAAATACGAAGCATCATTAGTCTCAAAACAAAAGGCCAGCGCATCAAAATTAATGACTACCGTCCCAATTGAGATGCAAACAGTCCATTAGAAATAGGATCTAAAGGCAACACATCTCGGCTCATAAACCTAATTGATATGGAATCTGGGTCAGCATGCAAATAGGCTTGAGGGGGTAAAGCCTCTTGACTTTGATAGCATCTCTGGCACAAAATTCAAGACACAAAGAAGTCACACAGAAGTCAATCTCATGTATGTACTTCACTTTTTAACCGACTTCAAAAAGGAGGAGGTTCAATGTTCGGCTGAATGTATGTTTTTTTTTTTATGTGTGTTCACCGATATCTCGGTCAATTGTGGACCGATTATGAAAATTCTTTTTTTGATTGAAAGGTTATGCTTCCAAGCTGGTCCCATAGAAATATGTTTATGATCTGATCATGAACTTCGAAGATATGGAACAGAACTCCTCATAGGATCACAGCAGAATTGCTACAACTATACGTATAAAAAAAGCAAAATTGCTTTGTTTATACGTGTAGTCGATGATCTGATGATGAATCCAGAAAAAAAAAATGTAATCTAACCGTGTTTGGGATTATTAGAATCGTAATGAGATGCAATGTGGCTATAAGTTATTTAAATTTGTCTGAGGGGTACTTTTAGGTGGTGTAAAAAGTGTAAAATAAAAAACTTTTTACAAAAATAAATATAACCGACTTCAATGTTAAAAAAAAAATTAAAATTAAGTACCTACAAAATAACTTTAATTTCGGAAGTCAGTGTTAAATAATGAAGAGACAAAACTATTATAGAAACACCGACTTCCGAAATTAAAGTTATTTTAAACTTTTCAGTGTTTTTTAACATTGAACTCGGTTATATTTTTTTTTATGCAAAAAGTTTTTTATTATACCTACGCTAGGCAATCGCGCTAGGGTCAGCGCGTTTCGCCGAACTGTACGAGTGCGACCGGGCGATTGAGCAGAAACATCGTGTTCGTGAGCAGTGTCTGTGAACGCGCTTTGTATGTAGATTGGCTTCTGTACCTATCTATTTTGTGTCTCTGGTGTCTGCAAACTATAGAAGCTATGATGTTGAGTGAATAGGATCGGGTTTGATGATAGTGTATTGTTTATTGAAGATAAAGGGCGAGGGGGTACGGGTACAGACATAGAGTTTATCTGAATATTGTTCGCAAGATTGATAAAGATGATATGGCAGTCGACTATTGAGATTTTTTTTTTAATTAAAAAAACTAGCGTGCTTTAGAATCAGTGCGGCCTTAAACTAGAACTATAAAACGATTTTAATAAAAAATTGAAATATCTTATTTATTCAAACTTTATGCATAGTAAAAAACACAGCACAGAGGCGAATTAAAAAAAAAAATAACAAAGAAATAAAACCAGAAACATCGACTTCACAAACAATTGTATTATTACGTAAATGTTACCAAATAAATTAATAATTCCATTTACATGAACGCATAAAATTCGTAAGTGCCTTTTAATGATTTAATTGAAATAAAAAAGGTATGTGTACGAAGATATATATATCTACTATAGATATGTCATTGTTTTATAAATTGTACAATTTTTTGGAGTACAATAAAGTTTTATTATATTCTATATTATTAAGTAAATTGGGGTGTGGGCAAGATAATGACAATGATGAGCAAAGAAATTAAGGTAGAGGAACCAGTTACTGTTAAATTCACGGTTTTCAAGGGTGGTCCATGTAGCACTAGTAGCAGTTAGCATAATATGTCCGACTGCTGGATAAAGTTCTCACTCTCCCTTTTCCACACACGTCTGTCCTCGGCCATTGTAGGCCAGACCCTCCAGTCATGTCAAGCTCTAATCTCCACCTTCACCTTGGTCAACCGCGATGTCACCTTGCGTTTAATGGGATCCAGTCAACCAGTAAGGCCCAGTCTTTCGACTGATTGAAATCATGCTGATGATAAGTAGGTACAATAGAGCGGTCAACGCTCCAGCCACTTTAATCTACCATTCAAATGAATCATGGAATCGCATAAAACGTTTTGGAAACAAATTCATTGTGCGTACCTACAGCTAAAAAAAGAATTCCCTACTGGAGAATGTGTTTCCTGATATCTACAACTTAGGGTATTTATGTCAAGAGTGATATGTTACTTCCAGGCAACCGTGTTCCAATGTCGACCACAGCATACCTGATGGTACAGGTGAGATGGTGATCAAACGCGACTCTATTTATTTATACCGCGTACATCGAAGAACTTGAACAATTTGCCTGCTGCGGTCTTCCCGTTCAATTATAATTTAGGTGGCTTCAAGGCAAGAGTGAATAGGATCTTAATAAACTAGTACGCTTCACCATCAACGATTGCATCTCTGCTTACCATCAGGTAGGACCGCAGTCGAGCGCTAGTTTGTGTTATTTAATTTAAAAAAAAATCATAAACAACATAAAAGATCTATAAATAATCTCTCACTCTGATTGCTTTTCGTTCCACATAATCAAACGTATCTCTGTGCTAATCTACAGGATCGTACCGCTTCCCGACTTGATTGTCCTACGCATCATCGTTATCAAGTCCCCCTCGATTCTCGTTAACGCCCGGAAAATACACATACATATTTATAACCCAATCCTAAGCATAGTATAAGTCAAGATTATTCTTATGTCACATAACCGAAATAAAAATAAATACTTTTCTTTCTTTCTGACCGAATAAAACTAGAACTACAATACACCGAACTCATACGTGTAACACGCCTGATTTTTGTACGTAGTCCGACGTCGCGTGGCGTGTATCTAGTGTAGCTCTACACGTCTAGTTTCCATATAAAATGCATGGAGACCGACGCGCCCAGATCGGCGTGTGTGGCACACGTGTGCGCAGTGTAGTTCTAACTTATGTGTTCAATTCTACACCTCTATCATCAGAGAAGTTGGGGAAACTGTTTTCATTTTTTAGCTTTGCACGATTTGTTGATATATAGTTAGCCAGTTTCAAGTTTAGAACTTTGATAGAGAATACAGTAGGTATTTAAAAAAAACAAAGGTTACGAAAATATAATTATGTTATACTAGCTTCTGTCAGCGGCTTCGCCCGCGTGTAAGTATGCTTCTCCATACAATATTTTGACCTCCTTTTCATCCCCTTAAAGGGTGATTTTTGGTAAAAAATACTTCCACAACTTCCGGCTGACTATCCTGACATCGGCATAAAGCGCATTCCACAAAAGAATTAACTGTATAATTATGAAGTAAATTATGAATAAAATCAGAAGTATGAGAAGGACAAAGCCTATTATAACATTTTATAGGTATTAATTACCTTCTACAAACATAAAATTAATATTACGTAAAAAAAAATTACATAGACCATTGAAATATTTCAATCGACGATCCTTAGTCCCTACGTGTATAAAGACATGTCCAAAATATTATTTTTACACAAAGCCTATTATCATTGATACTTATCAATTAAACAAAGTAAATAATGAAATAAACAAAAAATTACATTTTGGACATTACGTAGGAACCGTCGCAATGGTCTCATAAATCTTCACCAACGTCCAAGGATGAGGTTATTAAGGAAAATCGGCATCATTATACTGAATTAAATTCTTCTTAGTTAATAACCAAGTCTTCACAAAAAACTAAGCATGTTTCTGAGCCAGTGATCATGAGGTCGCATACATGAGATACTTGCAATACATACATTGCCAAAATTCTAAACCTAATGACAAAAAACTTCTATAAACTAGCATCAGTAGTCGACTGGTCTTAAGCGGCTCGATTGCTGCAGTGGTTGAACGATTGACTGCTACGTAGCGTGTCGAGGGTTCGATTTCCGCGCAAAATAAATTATTTGCATGGCCTACAGGCGTTTCGGTTCTGGTTGACTTTTCTTTCTCATTTATTTGTTTATACCTATCTGGGTGTCTTGTGTCTGTGAGTTCATCAGCCCTTTTTTTGTTGTTGGTAATTATGAAAGGAGTATCAAACTTTTACTGACTAAAATCCACTCGTGTTCCTGAGTTGCCCTTTGAGTTCCAAGACAGCAGTAACTTTTTTGGACAATCCTGCATCCCTGACCAGCGGACCCGATAATCGTGCTGGCAACTATTTGAGGCGAGTGGAATACAACGCGGTGAGCCCGAGGAGTGGCAGGAGGTCGCCACTTTTTGCGAAGCAGTAACGCTAGCAAAGGAGGCGGCCGCGGCGCGAGGGATAAGCCCTGATGCCCCAGCAGCCGGGATTCCGATTTCCAGCCACCATAGTCACGGGCTTTATGGACGGCGAGCAATGGGTATCTCGCTGTCCGACAGTCCGGACCGAGTCCAAGTCATCGAAGGCACGAAGTGTTCCACGTGCGCTTCAAGGAGATGTCAGCTAAACAGTAGAGGGCCAGCAGGTTCGAAGCCTACTGAGGCCATGAGCTGTGGCAAAGAGAACCCCAAGGCCCTGGAACGAAGACAAAGAAGGGACAGAAGTGGATTTTAGCCTGTAAAAGTCTGACACGCCCTCCCGCGCTCCACGCAAGTGCGGGAGTCATTAGATTATTTTCCATCTGAAAAAAAAAATGCAGTGATCACCTCTGGCTGACCCTTCACAGAAATGCAGGCATGACATAATGTTACTAGCTCAAAAAAAAAGACAATCGGAGGCGACACACGACCTATTTCCAGTTAAACAAATTGCTTTCCATACATCGTCGCGTTCAATCAATCAATCATTAACAATTGAACTGGGCCCGTAGTGTTGTGACAACGTTTCATTCCATCGATGTTTTATAGTGATGTGAATGTTATCGTTATGGACCAAGATGTCTGTTATCTGTTTATGTAAATGTCAGTGCTGTTTAGGGATATTGACATCTGTCGGATGTCGGACGATTAATGTTATGTGTTTACGTTTAATTATGTGAGTAGTGGGAGTTTCTGAGATATGGATTGATTAATATAACGTTTGTATTTCTTGGTGGGGTAGGTAGAAAAATAAAGACTACTTTCTAACTACCTTCTACCTATAGTTTCTTTTTTCATTTGATATAAACTAGTGCTTGACTGCGATCCCACCCGATGGTAAACAGTGATGCAATCGTTGATGGTGAGGCGCACCAGTTTATTGAGCTCTAGCCTTCAAATTATAATCTGACAGGAAGACCGCAGCACGCAAATTGTTCCAGTCTTCCGATGTACGCGGTATAAAAGACAAGGCGAAAAGCTTAGTCCGGACCGTAGAGGTTTCAACAACGTTAGGGTGGACTCGCTGTACGTCAGATTGTCCGATGGTAGAAATGAGATGGAATACACAGTTGAAAACCAGCGTCAAGCAACTGCTACGTAGTTTGGCATTATGTTTAACTGGACCTGTTTAGCACAGTTGTGAGACACATAATATTATTTATTTATTTATTATTACTTCTTGCACAAAAAAAAAACTGTACAAAGGCGGTAAAAAATAATAATAATATAGTATTATCATTGTTTTTTTTTATTGTTTTATAATTTTTTTAAATTGTTATGATAATTGTTTTTTTTATTATTATTTTAATTTAAGTTTCTATGTACTTGTTTCTTCATTATTTCTGTGTGCTAAATAAACGTGTTTTCTTTCTTTCTATACTTTCTCTTATAAATATTTCACTAGCAGAAAAACATTCTAAGGGATTATATCTGAACGGAATTAAATGTACTTAACTACATATAGTGTGTGTTAGTGCGTTTCCAGCGGTACAATTATGCAACTTCCACGCTTATGATGTCGCAGGATTTGCTAGCAGATTTTTATAACAAGCATAAGAGTCAGCCTTTTAATGTTCCCACTACTTGGGACACACTATTCAGGTCTCCACTCAAGGATGGGCCGTAATCCACCACACGGGCCGTGCGGATCACACACGTGTCTTCGAATTTTTGGTTCTAGGACATTTTTTTTATAGGTTCGCGCTTGACCGCTATCTCACCTGATGGAAAGCGACGATACGGTCGACGATGGAACGCGCTTACCTAGAATAAACCGATTCACTCTCGACTTAAAGATTCCCGGGTTGTAGCTATCAGGAAACAGACTCCGGCAAGGAATTCCACATGCTGGTGTCCTCAGTCCTCACGATGTTTCCCTTTAGAGAGCAGTGGTGATGAAATAAAGCAAAGTAATGCGCCCGGCTGGATTTGAACCAGCCAGGTCTTGTAAGACGGGACTTTTACCTCTGGGACGCCATTGCTCCTTAATATTATACCCATTAACATAGCACACTAATATTTCTATAGAAGAATTCAATTCTGAAAATTCTTTCACTAATATACATAGCTACATTATCCCTGAGTGCTCTAGGGTATAAATTACTTTAACATCGTGAGTCTTCTACACTATTATAAAGAGGTAAAGTTTTTTCTTTTGTTTTTTTTTGTAGGAGGTAATCTCTGGAAGTACTGGTCCGAGTGCTAAAACTTTTTCACCGATAGAAAGCTGCGTTGTTACTGCTATATTTTATGTACGCGGGCGAAGCCGCGAGCAAAAGCTAGTAGACTATAAATTACTTTCACATCGTAAGTTTTAACTTATAATTAGGGAAAGTACCCAGCACACAGGCGTAGCCGCTGGTAGAAGCTAGTTATACTTATTTACTTATAGGTATGATTACATCGTTGTAGATAAAGGGGAAGCTCTTCTCGACTCTAGATTGTACTGTTATCTAAGCCCACTTGAGTGTCTACTTATAAGATAGGGGCAATTGAGTCATGATAATAAAGGAAATCATCATTATCAGTTCCTAAGTCATAGACCGACGGAACTATAATTTACAAACTTAATTTTACACCCTGATTCCATTAAAATTTTCTATTGAGGACCTTTTCTCCACGATCAAATACTCCATCTCGACAACTTTTTTTGTCACCTATGGGGATCTTGGGCGGAGCATCGCCGTGCCCTCGTGGGGGGGTGATTGGCGGCGGAGATATCTCGCGCCGAGCCTTGGTTGAGGCCATGGTCCGGGGTGAGGAGGAGTGGCAGGTGGTCGCCGATTTCTGCGAAGCAGTAATGCCCACTAAGGAGGAGGCCGACCGCATCAGGCAACGGCGCTCTCGCCGCCGCCGGGATTCCAATCCCGATTTCCAACCACCATAAGCGCGGGCTTGCGGACAGCGAGCAATAGGTAACTCGCTGTCCGGCTGTCCAGTAACTGTCCGGACCAAGCCCAATTCGCCCACTGGCGAATAGGACACAGGTGGTGTCATGTCCTATTCGCCTGAGTCGTGTGTTTGCATTTGCGTCGGATTGGTCCGAAAGCAGTTAAAGGGATCGTAAGAATGCATCTTGAAAGATTTAGACAAAAATAGATTATCTCTTTTCGAATAGATGGTTTTTTTCTCCCTCAAAGTATTTGGGTCCAACAGGTGGCCACGTTTTTTTTTTATTATTAAGTATTATTATTGATAGGCTTGCGTTTGACCACCATCTCACTTGATGGTAAACGATGATGTGGTCGACGATGGAGCACGCTTGCCTAGAAGTAACCTATTCACTCTTGACTTAAAGGCCCCTAAGTTGTAGCTATCAGGAAGTACACAGATTCCGGCAGGGAACTCCACACCTTGGCTGTACGCATAATAAATGTGTTCCTAAAACGCTTTTTGTGTGTGGGTGGGATGTCTACCATGTACCGGTGGCGAAACGCTGGAGACTCAGTGGCGTTTTTAAGGTCCACACAAAGTACAGATGTAAGGACACTTTGGGCAGCCTAGTAAGTGGTACATCGTCTGGTTAGGAGCACCGCACTCGATTTAGGTGTCTATAATTCCCCATGCTGCCAGGTTGTGTTTGCAACGGCCCACTTGGGTGCGCAGTCTATTGATCGCTTTCCATATAGGCCACTGCAGATCGCGTCCGAGTTGCAGTCCCTATATTCCATAGCAAAAATTGTAGCCAATCAACAGTTAGTATGAAGCATTTGGAAAAATACAAAAAATATCATAAAATGACCATTTTAGAACAATAACTGATGAGAAATTCGCACTTTTTGAGTCTCTTCCACTCTTAGCGAAGCAAGAAGGAGTGTCAAACTTCTACTGACCCACCCGTATTCCTTCAGTTGACGCAGTTACCCTTTCAAACAATCCAGCCCAAAGAACAGATTAGTAACTAACTATTTTAACTGCCTAAGTCGGACATATATTATCTGGCAAAAACTCTCGCGTTTATTCTCGCATATTCACGACTAAATACATTGTCTCTTCTGTCACCAATGGGATTGAAGAGCTAAACGAGACGGAGTACCCAGCAACACAACTGGCAAACACACGACCCTTTTTTGTATGGTGGGAAAAAATCATAAAATGACAACCCCCGCTCTTGGGCGGAGCGGGGGATAGTGTCAGACTCTTACTGACTAAAACACCCACCCCGTTCCTTCTAGCCTTCATACCGGGGCTCGAGCTCCCTTTCGGATAAAACTCCCTTTCAGTTTTGGCCAATAGGACGCAAAAACACTCATGCGGTTAAAGGGTTAATAATGAAAAAAATAGCTTTTCTTTCCTACTATAGTTTGTTATGATTTAATTGATCAATTCCGTGAGTAAACAAAGCCACGAAGCTTGACGGTTTATTTACTCATGTGGCGTGAACTCTGTGGCCCGTGCCTACTTACTGCCCCAACATTCTTCCAATAAATAATTGAGTCAACACCTGGCTACGTCGTACTGCCACAAGATGCTCTATTTATTTATTTATTTAAACAGGAAATAGTGTGAGTAAAATCTATACGGTTTGTGGTTGAATCGTCTGTGGAATATTACTTTACGTGGGTCATAAAATGCGATAACGATCGTAATAGTAAGTGACTTTTAATACTTGGTAGCGAAATCTCATCCAATCCTCATACAGAATCGCATGAAATTGGAGAATCTACAGATGATGGTCAGAAAGAAAGAAAGAAAAAAACTACAGCTGTCTTTGGGCATCGTGTTCTATTGCTGAAGACTTATAGCTATGTCACTAGCATGTTTGATAGCGCAGCCAGTCGAATTGCTGACAAAACATATTCAGCACAGCCAAACGGGTATATGATGAAGTACCTTCCATAAAGCTAAACACATTCTGTTGGTAATGTGATGAAGGGCCTTACAATCGATGAATTAGCGAAATTCCAAAAAAGCTTTTACTTTTTTGGATTTTCGCTAATTCATTTATTTAGATCCTTACTTTTTATCTCATTTTCTGAATTAAGCTTCGTTGAAATAAGCGTGAAATGCTTTTCAAACTACTTTTGTCCACAAACCTGTAGAAATTTAAGCAGTGTTTGAGACATTCTTAACACAATTCTCAATTAAGAACATTTTTGCTGAAGACTTTTATTTTAAACTTTGCCCCACATTTGGCCTTACTCCAAATCAATTAGCAGATAATTTAATCAATTATAAGCAATTAGCACACATGGCGATGTGATCGAAAAACTAAATAAAAAACTCAAGGTAGCTGGTATCTTCTTAGACCTAAGTTCTGCTTTTGATACTGTTAATCATACACTGTTGCTTGCTAAAATGGAACATTATGGTATTAGAGGACAGGTTCTGGAGCTTTTTCGCTCGTACTTAACGAATAGGAGAATGTATGTAGAAGTAAAAGATTTAAATCAAGATAACGTTCAGAAAGTCTACCATTCAAAATTATGCAGGGTTTTGACAGGTGTCCCACAGGGATCTATACTAGGTCCAATCCTATTCTTAATTTTTACGAACGATTTACTTAACCTAGTAACAAAAATAAATCCAGATATAACATTGGTAGCATTTGCAGACGATACAAATGCTGTTGTTAGCGAAACCAGTGCAGAGGCTTTGAGCAACAGCATAAATACGGCTCTTGAGTTCTTCAAATTGTGGTTTACGGCAAATAAATTGATTATAAATACAAAAAAAACAAACATCTTACTGTTCAAGTCTACATCACGTGCTAGTGATAATTTAAATGTTCACGTAAATGGAGATAAGATAGATACAGTAGATTCAGTAAAATTTTTAGGGGTTCATATTGATCATTTATTGAACTGGAAAAATGAGTTAAAAGCCATAGACGGGTCAATATCATCAGCGTGCTATGCCCTCAGGAGCCTACGAGATGAACTTAGCTTAAATATTTTAAAATCAGTTTATTACTCACTGGTGGAGTCAAGATTGAGATATAGCATTCAACAATGGGGAAATAGCTACAAATATAACTCTGATAGAGCATTTCTGCTACAAAAGAGGGCGATCAGAACTATGGTTCGCATTCCCCAAATCGAGTCCTGTCGAAAGTATTTCCAAAGTCTGTCGATACTTACAGTACCTAGTCTTTATATACTGATAGTCTTGACTAGTCTGGCAAAACACATAAATGATTATGAAACGCAGGACGAAAGACACCTAAGAGAAAGCACACGGAATCAATACTTGAAACACAAAGTAAACCCCAAATTAAATATTGCAAAACATTATGTTCAATATCAAGCGGCAAAATTATTTAATTGTTTACCTAAAGAACTGAAAGAGATATTATATAAAACCACTCAATTTAGAAATAAACTCAAAAACTTTTTATTGGAAAAATGTTTCTACTCAGTTGAGGAATTTATGTCTCAACGCTATTGTTAATGATGTTAATTTCATTTGTTGTTTTTGTTTTTATTATTTATGTACCACAAAACAACTGTTTTTTTTATAGGTTATGAAATATGTTTTTAAATTTTTGTAAGGTAAATATTATTATAGTTTCTTTTTCTTTTTCACTATGACATTTTTAACTATTTTAATGATTTTGAATTAGATGATTTTTGACAAATGACGAATTTTAAATTTTACTATCTGTTATTATTATTTTTAATTTTATTCATTTTTGTTATTATTTTATAAAATAGTAGTGGTTGACATAATGAACTTGTGACATTATTATTTCTTTGTGTGTTGACATTGTTTTATATTTGTGATTATTATTTAATTTTATTGATTAATTGATTTTATTGGAAATGTTTTAGCTATTACCAATTAATTTATTTTCTATTTTTTTTTTTTTGTAAAACATTCAGACACAATTTATATTGTTAAATGAATAAATAAATGAAATGAATGAAAAATGAAATGACTCCAGTTTGCGATTTTTATAAGTAGGTATAATAAAAAGTTTTAAAATAAATAAAAAATAAAATAAAATAATCTTTAATTCGGATTAGTGACATCCATATGGGTTAGTAAACAATTGAAGAGAAAACTTATAACCTATGTTAGTAACCTTAATGATTTATTATTTTAAAACAAGGTGGTTGTTCCTAAAGCAACGGTGAACAACATCACCTAACAAAGGATAATCGTATCTATCCGCTATGGTCTTCAGGATGGAGTTGGAGCTAGCCCGCACTCTGCAGAGCAGAGAGGCTGATTTCTGCCTAACGATGGCGTGGAAGCCATCGACGCGCGCCTCTGCAAACATACCTGATGCACTGCAGAAGCGGGGCAGCCCCATCAACATCCTGAAGCCGTTATATACACTATGATTATTTTCTGTATTAGCAACACTAAAATGTATTTTTTGCACTGACAACAAAAACGAACTGCGACTGGAAAGCGCGGTGCCACTTACAGAGCTTTTAAAAAAATAAGGCGGTGCACTGTCGAATCGAATCAACGGCCGAAAATGGCAACATCTCTAAGTGCTGCCAGGGTATATATTTATTTATTTCAACTGGTATTGATTAATGAATTGTGTGCTATCAAAGCAAAAGTAGGTATACAGGCTGTGTGCCCATTTTGGCCGTTTTATTTACATCACCTACCCTTTTTTTATGGTGGGAAAAAATCATGCATTGACATGAATCGCTCTGGGGCGGAGCGGAAGATAGTGTCAGACTCTTACTGACTAAAAGACCCGCCCCGTTCTTTCTAGCCTTCATACCGGGACTCGAGCGCCCTTTCGGATAAACCTGGCCCCAGTAGGCTACATCACCTACCCTGCTAGGGCAACTAAATAAAGTTTCTTATTCCAACATTCTCCAAAGATAACACTCCTATATCGTAAGTGCGTTCACTTACTCTAGCTTTAGATAAGTTTTAAATCATTCAACATCAATTCGTGCATAATCTTCTCTAGCATTTTAGGGTGTTTTTAATATCGTGCGGTATTTTTCTGCATGCGGAGCAATTCCGCTTGCAGAAAATTTCACAATGCAAAAAAACGCGTCCCGCTTGCGTATTCCACGTATTACAATAAATACTTGTACAGTTGCCATCACGGATCTTGAGCGCTCAGCGTGTGGGGATCGCTTTGCGCATTCCATACATTGCCGAGCCAATCGTCTTCGTTGTTAGATACATGCTGAACGCAATGAACGAATGAGGAGTCGAAACACGTCTATGACGCGATGGCGTGGCGAGTCAATCACTGACACTTCCCGCCCCCGCCTCTCACTTCGCACCACTAAAGAGACCGAATATTTGACTTGTACGCAACTGTTCAAGATCTGTAATGGCAACTGTACGAAATGGAATTTGCAGGGCAATTTACGCGTGCGAGGCAATTTCGCATGCGTGATCAACGTGCGTGTGTTCTCGTAACTTTGATGATTGTGATTGTTAATTTCTGTTTTTTTTTTTTGTTAATTTATATGCTTAGTTTTGTAACTATATCTGCTTTTTGGTAAGTATTGCCTGTTTATTTTCCTGTGTGCATCAAATAAATATCTATCTATCATCTATCTATCGAAACCGCACGATATTAAAAACACTCTTCCTCAACGGAAGCGGAGCGAAGTGAGTATTTAAACACAGTGTTTATCAGTCATAACAAGGTGAATATAGGCCAAAAATCTTAGTTATGTCTTCTTATACATAATACAATACTTCAAAGATTAACTCAGCTCAGTTAAGACTTATTCTATTGTGTTATCTAAATAGAGATTTTATTGCAGTCTAGAGATGTGCGGTCGACTTTTAAATTATCATTTTATCAACGACAGACTGTTTCATCATCGGCTTTGATTATATCTATTTAGAGATAGACTATATCTAGAAAAGTAAACTTTTATAGAACGCCCAGAACACCATTCAACTGATAGGAGGAAAATGATCAAGCTAGAGGTATATATATTTTTTTATATATCGGCGCCCCACCCACCACCCTGCCGTCGACCCGTGTCTGGTGAACATATATAAAAATCAAGCATGAGAATTAACGTGAAGTTATGTTATTATTTTGGGAGATTTAAGGTGTCTGTAAAGCAATACGGCCCACGGAATGTGTCTGGGAGTATTGGCGACTTGAATTTAAAGATATTGCCTAAAATATACGTAAAAATCAGCTTGGAGAATTTACGTGAAGTAAGTAATGATTTTATGTACCTTGATTACCAGATACCTGAAAATTGGCCGTCTAAGCAAGCTAGCAGGTAGGCATGCGTTCTTAGTACATACTAACAGTACTCAATCGTCCACATTTCGTTCGTCAGAAAATACGTGACGTCTGGCGGCCCTGGGATCTTACTCTACTAAGGATTACTAAAATAAAAAAATCACATTTGTTGTATGGGACCCCACTTCAATATTTATTTTATAGCGGCAACAGAAACACATCATCTGTGAAAATATCAATTGCCCAGCTATCACGGTTCATGAGATACAGGCGGTGACAGACAAACGGACAACGGAGCAATAGGGTCACTTTTTGTCATTTTGGGTACGGAACCGTAAAAAAGAAGGTAGGCTCAAACAACAACTCAACAACAAATAAAAAAATAAAATTAAAACAATTGCATAAGTATGTGTTTATAATAGATAAATAATAATAAATAGAATCCCAGGTACAAATTTTCAGGGTCGTCAGTATCTTACGAGGTTCGACATTGGTTCCTTCTCGATATTCAGGCAGTTTTCGTCTATGGTTCGACGTATCGAGTGTAATAAGGGCCAGACTGTCTTACTCGGAAAGAAAAATAAGACGAGTCTAAATATCGTGTGCTGAATAACGCGTAGTGTAATTGGCCTTTAAATATCTATGTAGTTCTTACCTCCTCCCAGGCCAGTATGGAGCTCTCGACGGCGCTGATCCACATGTCGCCTGCGCCTGCGGTCACGTCGATCAACCCGCGCCGCCCCCCGCCCCCCTCCTCCGTGGAATGCTGCAACAATAACGTTTTCATGTCACTAACGTAATATTTCGTCCAAAGAAGCTTTATTTTGTGCTATAGAATGGTTTATTTTACGTGACCTAATCAGTAAACAAGATTTCAAAGATATTGTAGAGTTTAATATAGTGTGTTTAAATTTTCATGTTCTAATTGGTAAATAAGCAAAGCTCCAGAGACATTTTAGAATTAAACTAAAATGCGTTTTCATTGCATGTCCTATTATTATTTTACTTTACGCTAGGAATACTTCCTGTAGCCCGATATTGACATCCATCAATCGAGTTTAAACGACACCGATTTAAAATCGTTTGAAATTCATCAATTTAAAAAAAAAAACCTGTATTACATTATCCGGGTAGAATACTTATTAATGTAACTGGAAATAAGTCGATGCATCGTGAATACCGCTTTTGGATAGGACTTCGATCGAACGACTATAAAACTTCAACGATGTTTGGCTTGTTTGATTTTACGTGAATCAAGCTACTGGTTCGGTGCGTTCACAAAAATGTAAACTCACATACACAAGACACTCAGACCCGAAACACTTATCTGTAAGTAAGCCATACAAATATTTTGCGCGGGCGCGACAAATATTTTTCGCGCGCGGGAATCGAACCCGGACACGCAGCGCAGTAGCCAATCGCTCAACTACAGCGTTAACCGTGTCGTCAATTGGTGGTAAACCAACAAAGGTGTAAACACATTTCACAATTATGCCGAATTTGGTAAACAAACTAGTCATTTTTGCTTCATCAGTTTTGATCTCCGTGAGTGACTTCGGAATGGCGTGAAAAAAAATGTCTGAATTTATATTTTTACACGAATTATTTATCTCATAATAGAAATCTCAATACCGTCATTTGGTACGTCATTATTTGTTTACCAAATAGGACAGAGTTTAAGATAAGCCAAATTATCTGTGTTGGATTCCCCAGATAGTTGCTCTGACTAGAAGTAAACATGTGCTTATTCAGTTATATCACGTATTTCGATAAGAACCAACACAAAGAAGTAATTTAAAGAACTTTTATTGCGTGATTCATGTCATGCACGTGAAAAAAATATGACTGAGGGAGGATCTAGGTGTCTCCTGTGGCGGCTGCTGGGGAGTGAGGACGCACCTATACATATAAAGCGATTTGGGAACACATTCATTATGCGAACAGCCAAGGAGTGGAATTCCCTGCCGGAATCTGTGTTTCCTAATATCTATAACCTAGGGTCTTGAGTGAATAGATTGCTTCTAGGCGAGCGTGTTCCATCGTCAGCCACATCATTGCTTCCCATCAGGCGAGATAGTGGTCAAACACTTTATCCATAATTAAAAAAAGAGGACGTCAGTTCCCTCACCTTTGCGGCCACCTCCTTTGCAATAGGAGATGACCGCATCTCCCCTCCCTTTCGTTCCGGATCATGCCCTAAACCACAACCCGAAGCGGGAGGTCGCCACCACCGATCGCCTCTTGGATTACAAAAGGCGGTGTTCCACCCAAGCAGTGCACACCTTCATTGTATGCTCCACCATGGTCCATGGTCGGCATAGTGGTGATACCCGGGCGTTTTTAACGCCCTTTTAACGCCACAATGACTAAAGGAGGTGAACATCAAATTAAAGTAAACGTTCCCGTAAAGACAGTACTTATACCTACTTATTGACGCATAGTTTAATGTGCCATGTCCAGCTAAGAGCACGACATTAAACTCAAAAGGTCTTTTGAACAAAGATGAAAAATTGGAAAATTCATCATGGTCACAATAAGAATGATGGTTTATATGGAAACGCATAACTGTAGGCTATTGGGAAATCCCATGAAGCACACGCATAGGGAATCCAATCCCGCATCAAAATCGCGACCCCGCATGCCTGCGGGACTGAAGTCAGCAATCCCGCGGGATTTGCGGGACTGGGATTTCTAATTTCTTTTTTGTTTTGAGTAGTAATAAACATGAAAACCGGTCAAGTGCGAGTCGGACTTTCACACCGAGTTTGTTATAAATTTACCTATGTAAATAGTTCGATTCCCGAATCGCAAAAAAGGTAATATTATGTAATGTATTTAATTAGTTTACGATTTTTATATAAAATCAGCTGCTTTTATGGTATTGGTATCTACGTATAAGTACGCATATACCTACGCAAGTGATGCAATCAATCTATTCTAGGTTGTTTCTAAACAAACAAACCATAAAAAGGGTTGCTTAAAAACAGAATTTTCTTCAGATTCACTCAAACCTGAAGAAAAATCTTGCAAAGAAAATGCCAAATATGCATTCAGCAAAAAGGAAACTATTTAAATGTATTCAAACACGTCGAAGAAACTTGGCCGAAGGTACCTACATTGTTTTTTTTTGTTTACATTTTGTCTCAAGCCCAGATGAATAGGGTATATTTTTTTTTTAACCTAAAAGAATTACTTTTTAATTTAGGATAATAATTACTCATTTTAAAAATAGCTGAAATCGATTCAGTACCCTATTCTAAATATACTACTATCACTAAGTGCGTTTATTATGTTACATATCGTATATAATAAATATGTTATACTTTTAGCTTTGACGTTTCAGCTGTCAAACTAACGTCAGTTGCGGTACATTAGGTGAGATTTGTTTGTAATAAAGCACAGATACACCAAATGCGAACTGTTCGAAATAACTTCAAGGCTGTCTTATTCCCGTTTGATCTCACTTACCTCTCCATATACATTATTTTTAGTTTATACGTAACCTGAATATATTCCGTTCAGAATCAGTAACTGAATGGATTGCAATAGTTTTTACACCATGTTATATTTTTTCTCAAAAATGTTTAAAAAAGTCATAAGTTGGACACCACTGACATTAGCACTTTCGAATAACATAATTAGAGATACGATAGAAAAACAAAGAGTTTTAATAAATTAAGTACAACACAGGTCACGGCAGGTCATAACGGGTATAAGGTGCCAGCAAACAGCTGGGTGCAAGTGCAAAACAACCCCTCAGTAGAGATGACTTTCTACCTGGTAAATACCCAAAATACCCAAATGCAGAGTTTTTACCCGGATAAATACCCAAATGGTGGTTATTTACTTTTTCGAATTTTTTTTAAGTCTTTTGTACATTTTTAGCAATAAAAAATGTTCATCAAATATGTTTTATGCATGAAATGTACGTTGAATCTATTTTATACCGTAATGCCACTTTACTAAGTTTTTATAAGAGTCTTGCACAAAAACACACAATACAATGACAATAAGTGTCAAATTATCTTGGCACTTAAAACCCATAACATTGTCAACACAACAATACCGAAATAGCTAAAATCCTGAGAATATCTCGAGAAACATTGTTGACCGTGAGAACCGGCCGGAAGCTGATTAAATTCAACCAGTTATTAATCATATTCTGCAGGTAACAATAACAACTTAATGAATAATCAAGATTGAACAGCTGTCTATTGACAGTAGACATACAATGAGTTATTTTTTTTATGTTCGAAAACATCAAATAACTTTTCCCAATATTCACTCCACCGAAGAGCGTCTGGACTGACTACCCATGTTCCTTCAGTAGCTCTTTGCGTTCCAGATAATTCCTGGGCAAAACCCTTTAGTCTAGAGCGAATAGATTGCTTCTAAGCAAGCGTGCTCCATCGTCAACAACATCGTCACTATCCATCAAGGTCAAGTGTGAGCCTATCAATAGTAAGAAGGACCTTTCGCACAATCCTCAAAAATATACAAACAATTGAGACCGTTCACATGAATAGACAATTAGATTTAGCCAAAAACTTATGATCTTAGGACAAGCACAACAGTCTGGTAAAATTCTTAAAACTGACAGGTAAGCACGAAGTTCTTTATACGGAGGTGGAGCTCTAAGAAAGAACTTCTGAATATTCGTAACCAGTGGGTCCTCCTTATAGATTGAACGATTCAATGGAAGTTCAAAACTTTTTCAAATGATAAATACACTCCGTCACATTTGCCAATTAGAAATTCATCAATCTCCCAGTTTAACACATGGCGTTTTATTTGTTTAATTGTACATAACCTTTATTGTAGTTACACCAAAATTGTAATACAGCACTTTTAAAGAAGTCTCAAAAACACACCCATACGCACGTACTAAACGTTTTGGAAACACATTGATTGAGCGTACAGCTAAAGAGTGGAATTCCCCGCCAGTGTCTGTGTTTCAAGACAAGTGTGTCCCAACGTCGACCACATCATAACTTACCATCAGGTGAGATAGTGGTCAAACGACCTTCCGAGGTCAACCACAAACACCATAAAACAAGTAACTCGCAACAAAATTAAAAGTGAGGAAAACACATGACTCTCCTTAATAACTCCTAAACTAAATGCATTTTGCAAAATTTTGCTCAAAACTACAGAAAAAAACTTAAAAATTACGCACCAGTTTCACTGTAAAACCTTCGCAAAACAATACCTGTTGCTATCCCAAGTATGTGGACACGAAAACACGACAAAAACGATGTTTTTATATACGGAGATAAATGCTAAAAACACGTTTGCACGCACCGTCGGGCAACGTCGGACTGATCGTAAATAATTACTAGTAAATGAACGACGGCGCCGTTTATTCAAGTGTTCGTTCGTAAACGAGGAATTATTAATCAACGGGCTTGTAGTAATATTTGTAAAACTTGATAGGTATTATGGTAGGAGGAAAATCATTGAGTATTTCTCTGAGACTCGGTCAAAGTCAAAGATCAAAATCAAGTACTGGACATGATTTTAACGGCCTTTTTTGAGAAGATGACTTCTCCCACACTAGATTGGAGCGGGAGAAGGGGCGTGTCAGTTTTCTGACCAAAACCACATCTATGTTTCATCTTTGCCTTTGCGTTCCAGATACCAAGGGTTACCCTTTCGAAAGTAAACCCATAGCCCCAGTAGACTGCCAGCAGAAACATACTAATTTTTATTACGTGTAATTCCATAGTAATGAATTTACTTACAAATCTATATTTGTAAATAAATTCGTTAAGCTATGGTATTAATAAAAAATATTTAATAAAGTGGAAGAGATTTTTTGTTTCTTTATACGCGCTAATCTCAGGAACTTTAAATCGAATTTGAAAAAAAAAATTGAATGGAATAGCCAGGTTTAAGACAACTAGTAAGAATAGACTGTAAAAGACAAAATCACGCTACGATCCATAAACTAAAAACGCGGCTGAAACCGCGGGGGACGATTAGCCGCAGAAATAAAATAATAATAATAATAGATTGCTTCTAGGCAAGCGTGCTCCATCATCGGCCACATCATCGCTTACCATCAGGTGAGACTGTGGTCAAACGCGAGCCTAACCATTATAAAAAAAGCAAGTCTATTTAGAGCGAAGGTTCAAGGTGCAAAATTATCAACATAATATAAACTCTCGTTTAGCTCAATGATTCTGATTACGAGCGCGACGTGTGCTCAGCCAGGCGAGAACTCTCGATAGCTCGCAAAGCTGTTTGAAACTGATAATAATTCGTATTTTGTAACAATATCACGCCTCTACTCCCTGAAGGTGCAGCCAGAGGTGTATTGTGTAGTCTGTTTAGTAGAGCGGAAATCCCTACAGGACTCCCGAGTTGCGTGATTACTGTAATTAGGGAAGTTTAATTCAATAATCACAAGGGTACAGCATTTTTGTTGCATGAAATATTATATTAAAAAAAATCAACAAAAGGAAGTCTTATACATTTAATAGAGATCTGAATGACAATCATTTATCTGAAAAAAATTTAAAGGTTTTTACAAAAACACGCATTTCCTGTAACAAGTTTTGTAAAATATTCGAGTAAATCCTAAAATTACCGAATGCTAACAGAATTTTCAGGCGTTATTTTTCATTTTTCGCATTACCTCTTCACCAAACATCGCGTTAGACCGCGTTAGACTGCGTTAGATGAAGCAACTAGCTTTAAGACCATGGTGAGAAGAACCCTCTTAACAGCCACATATAAGTGGCATCAGGCGTGATTGTTCACGCTGATATAAAATTTACCATGGAACTCATAACCTCAATGCACAGGCAGTTTCATTAGCTGAAACAAGTACTGGATTTCACGCTAGGTGTAAAAACCATAACCAGTAACTTATTATAGGTGGGCTTTAATTTACAATCGAGGAAACCATTAAATGGCGTCTAGAATTTTAGGGTAAGGAGAGATTTTCATCTCAGTAAAACACTCCGGTGATCACCATAAGAACATAGAAAGGATTCCGTGACCTCTAGTAAGACAACCCCAGAACTTCTTCTGTACAACGCATGTGCTCCTCCCTGGGAAGAAGGGTCACCCTAAGAACATCATCACTGAAACGCCATGGCGACATAACCTAATCATAACGCCAAAAAAATGTATGGGACATCCCTACGTGACGTACAGCGCGCACTTGTTTCCGTCATAGAAATATAAAAAACATGTTCCCGCGCATCTCAAGGAGTTGTCAGCAACTTTAGGGGCCCAGCCGGGTCGAAGCCTATTGGGGCTAGGGTCTGTTCCCGAAAGGAAGGCTCGGCTTAGGTAAGAAGGGCAAGAAGGAACGGGGTGGGTTTTTTAGTCAATAAGAGTGGCACTATCTCCCGCTCCACCCGAGAGGGCAGGGGATGTCATTTGGGTGATCTGTACCCACCGAAAAAACAAAATCCCTACGTGACATTCAGATGACCAATATCGCAGTTTGGAAAAAGAAATGTTGGGCAGACAGTAAATAAATCCAAAAGAGAGAAACAAACTTTGAACCCATCATTGGCGCCAACGTGTCACGAGTTCAAATCTCGCTTCGAGCAAATATTTATATTGCCTACAGCACTATAAATATTGGGTCTGGATGTCTTGAACTGTCTTGAGTATATGAGCATCAAAACAGAATTAATTCTTAATTATTTTCTACTAGCTTTTGCCCGCGACTTCGTTCGCGTGGAATAGTGACTTCCGGCAGATAGTACTGAATTGATGCCGACTCTTGACCAATAGATGGCGCTGTATGTCCGGAATATTTTTTTTTTATTGTTTGTAATAGAAACTATCCTATGTCCTTTCTCAAGTTCCAAACTATGTCTGTACAAAATTTCACACAAATCGGTCCAGTAGTTTAGGCGTGAAAAAAAATAGAAGACAGACAGACAGAGTTACTTTCGCATTTATAATATTAGTTTGGATTTTTAATTAACTCTTTGAATGTCGTAATTAGAAACACAATAGAAAGACAATTACCTTATGTCGGACAGTGTAACTTAAGACATTCGAAAGGTTAATCGCAAATAGAGCCGAAGCTCAAAACGGTGAAGGAAAACATCGTGAGGAAACCATGTCTATGAACCAAAAATTCAAAGACATGTGACATTCACTGCCCGCGTGGTGGATTACGGCCCATTCGCTCTCCTAGAGAGGAAGCTTGAGTCCCAGCAGTGGGAACATTAAAAAGACTGATGGTGATGAGAGTCGATCTCGACTATTCTGCAAATATCGAAAGTAAATTGGATAAGCAAGTATATGTATCCTTAACACAAGCATTTAGTATACTGGAAAGGTAGTAAAGTGATTATAGATGTAGTAATTCTTAATGTCTGTAACGTTAAACACAAATATGAAAATGCCATAAATATAGAGGAAAGGTCAAACATTCACCATAGAGGTACATCTATCCATTGCAATGTTCAAACTAATCAATAAAACCCACGGTGTTTTGTCCTAGTGACCAACGAAGAAATATAGGTCATTTCCAACAGCATGCATCATTAAAAAGCTACTACTATTTGTAGAAACGTTAATAACATTCTCTTTCTTGTCATTAATAAAACAAGCTTTTAATGAAAAGCTTTTTTTTTTCATAGCTCGAAATACCTAGGTATATATTAATACTTGTCAAGACAAATCATACGAGCCCAAACTCGATGGGGTTGTGTCGTTTAACTATCAAGCTCATATAGCCACCTTCCGGTTCCATCATCAGATCAGCTCTGTCATAATAATTTTGCACTGTCATCTGATTTACACATGCATGCAAAATTTCGGCTCAATCGGTAACCGGGATGTGGGTCAATTTTAACCTTTCAATCGTGGAAATTACAGACCGCCGCCGGCGTTCGCTTGGGGTTTAATGAATTAATTTACAAGACACACAAACATACAAACAAACATCGGGACAAGTGAAACTAAATAAAAGCTTGTAATAATTGTACATTGTTTTACAAGTTTCATTCAGCTATACCTATTTGGACTTTTCTTTTGAAGTGGCGTTTGATTGATTTGATTTATGCCATAATTAGAGAAACAATCTAAAAGTTAATGTGTCAGGCGTGGATCCGCTTTCCAGCCATACAACGGGTTAATCTACAGTTAATATTAAAAAGGTAAACTTTTTTTTAATTGTTTTGTTTGTAGGAGATAATCTCTAAAAGTACTGGTCAAATTGCTAAAATTTTTTCACCGATAGAAAACTGCTTTAATCCTGAGTGACATAGGTTATAATTTATGTACGCGGGCGAACCCGCGGGTAAAAGCTAGTACAAAATACATAGTTTTACGGGTTTCAATTAAATTTGGATATTTTTTTGAAGTGGTGGAAGGCCTCCTCCTCCCACAAGGTGGAATGATGACCTGGTGAGTCGCGGGAATACCGTAGATGCGAGACGCGCAGTACCGTTTGTTGTAGCGACACTTGGGGGAGGCCTATGTCCAACAGTGGACGTCCTTCGGCTGGTATGATGAAATCATCGTTAATCGATGACACTCTGTGTGGAGTGAGGAGGATCGTCAGACTTTTATTGACTAAAACCCACCTGGGACCTTACTATGACGTGTTAAAATGTAAGGCGTGCGAGCGAGAAAGTGGAATGGAGTTATACACCATATATGGCTCCATCCCTTTCACATTCCATTTTAGATCATCAAATGGATCGCGTTAAGAGCTCATGGAAGCGCTGTTTTCACTTGCCCTTTGCATTTCAAGGCCACTGTAAATGTTTCAAACAATCCCGCAGCTACATTTCGACTGGATTTTTTTCCACTCTAGATTGAAACTTGGAAAATCCCAAAGTCGACAATCTGTATATATATTTATAAAAGGCAAAGTCCTTACTCACTAACTGACTCATCAACGCCCAGCCCAAACCCCTTTCCTTTCTCTACGTATATAAAAAACCAGCGGCCCGTCCCGGCTTCGCACGGGCAATAAATATAGCCTTATGTTACTCAGGGTGAATGTAGCTTACCAATGGTGAAAGATTTTTTGAAATCAGTACAGTACTGGCCTGTTGGTCTAGTGGTTAGTGACCCTGACTGCTAAACAAAGAAAGAAAGAAAGAAAGAAAAAGTATTTATTTTGGCGCAAAAAAAAAACATTTTAGACAACAAAAACTTAAGAAAAACACCAAACAAAAAATAAATAAATAAAAAGTAACATTGTGTGTCATACGTTTGCGCCAAAAAAGGTCCAGTTCAGCGAAATGCCAGACTACGACGGGTAGTTGTCTGACGCTGGTTTTCAACTGGTTCGATTCCCACCTAGGACAAATGTTTATGTGATGAGCATGATCATTTGTTCCGTGTCTGGGTGTAATTTATCTATATAGGTATGTATTTAGAAATATATAAGTATGTTTATCAGTTGTCTAGTACTCATAACACAAGCTCTGCTTAGCGTGAGACTAAACGGCGTTGTGTGATAGTTGTGGAATATTATTATATTATTATTATTGCTTTTTGAGTAATCCCTTCCCTTTTTAGACAAATGGGTAATTATTAGGATCAAATGAAATCAAGGTTAATTAAGAGATCTTGATCATTGTATCTAAGTAATAGAAGAACCTTACAAAAAATGTCGACAGCTAAAATACGCGTTGACAACAGGTAACAACAGGAGAAGGCCGAACGCATCAGGCAACGGCGTTATCGCCGCCGCCGTCGCTGGGATTCTGATCCCGATTTCCGGCCAACGTAGACGCGGGCTTGCGGACAGTGAGCAATGGGTAGCTCGCTGTTCGGCCGTCCGGTAACTGTCCGGACCAAGCCCAAGTCGTCGACGGCGCGCACTGTTCCCGCGCGCCTCAAGGAGTTGTCAGCAACAGCAGGGACCCAGCCGGGTCGAAGCCTACTGGGGCCAGGGTTATCCGAAAGGGCGCTCGAGCCCCGGTATGAAGGCAAGAAGGAACGGGGTGGGTCTTTAGTCAGTAAGAGTCTGACACTATCTCCCGCTCCGCCCAAGGGCGGGGGATGTCAATGCATGATTTTTCCCACCATATAAAAAAAAAACAGGTAACAACAGATTTTTATATAATTGAAAAATTCCCCAGTCATTTGACTTTTTAGACAGACTATAATTACCATCAGGTGGGATCACAGTCAAGCACTAGTTTATATCACCCTTACATCTACCCTCAGAGCGTGACAAATCATTGGTTAATTTCCTACCTCAAAAAAAAAAAGCCTTTTATGATTGTATTAAAATTAGTTAATCTGCTTGAGTAAATCTGAGTTACGACTCTTTTATCTCGCAAAGATAAATATTTCGAGTTCAATGTCAACCTTGATTAATTGGTTAGGGGTATTGAAAGAAGAATCTGTTCCTAGATCTTTGAATAGACATAAAAAATAATGTTATTTTTACTAAACAATCAAAAAGAATAATCTGGACTGGTTTTTTTTTATTATTGTTCAGAGGTTCGCGCTTGACCGCTATCTCACATGATGGAAGGCGATGATGCGGTTGACGATAGAGCGCGCTTACCTACATAGACGTAACCTATTCATTCTTGACTTATAGATTTGTATTCTCAAAACGTTATATTCACAAAAAAAACTTGCAGTTACGACCTACGTCCTGCCCAAAGGCCGCTCAATTTTATTTTTTTGGCAGAAAAAAAGCACCCGGTTGTAGTGCCATCTATTGGGTTCGATTGAATTTTCAAACAGTTCAGAGACCCACTTAATTTTAAGTGTATACCTAAAATTTAGAGACGTCAAATTAGATAAATTAGAATAAACTTCTGCATAAGACAACTATGGAACATTCATTTATTTTTAGCTAATTTTTCTCCGTATTTGCCTATCTTTTAGATAACTATATTGTCAGTTTAATCAGTGACCAATTAATGCGATAGTTATTGTAATTCTATGTTAAATATTTATTACTTCTATAATTAGCCGTCTATTCATTCAAGGAGACTCCAGGAGCTAATCGCGAGTTTTTTTAATGGACTAAAGTATTTGATCCACTGTAGTACACAGTTTCATAAAAATATAGTAAAGCTACAACTACACTGCGCACACGTGTGCCACACACGCCGATCTGGACGCGCCGGGGCTCCATACATTTTATATGGAAACTAGACTTGTAGAACTACACTTGATCCACGCCACGCGACGTCGTTCTACGTACAAATCAGGCATGTTATGGACCATATCCACGAGCGTGAGAGTCGCGACGATTCCGTCCTCCTATCGTCGGGTAGTCTCCACGCACGAGCGATTGTTCCGCGATCGTATCGCCGCGACTCGAATGGGGAAACATACCACAGTGTCTCAAGATGAAAGTCTTTGACCAGTGCATGTTGCCAGTGATGACACATGGTACTGAAACATGGTCGCTTACAATGGGCCTCATCAGAAGGCTTACAGCCTCCAAAGGGCAATAGAAAGGCCTATGAGTTAAGAGTACGAAGGTTGAAGTTCCTTGCTTAATCGCATCAGGAATGAGGATATCCGCAGGAGAACCAAGGTCGCCGACATAGCCCGAAGAATCGCCAAACTAAAGTGGCAATGGGTAGGGCACATTGCTCGTAGAACGAATGGTCGATGAGGTCGAGAGGTTCTAGAGTGGCGACCGTGCACCAAAAAACGCAGCATTGGAAGGCCAGCCAAAAGGTGGCCCGACGACCTGGTGAGAGTCGCGAGAATGCGGTGGATACGAAACGCACATGACCGTTCATTGTGGCGACACTTGGGGGAAGTCTATGTCCAACAGTGGACGTTTTTTAGCTGAAACGATGATGATGATGATGATGAAACTTGTGTACTTAACCCACTTGTATGCCTTCAGTAACCCTTTGCGTTCCGATGACACTTTCGAACATTTCCGCAACTCTAGCAGTATGTAACCCGGCGTAACAGTGCAAAGACCTCACCCACGGAAAAACACTATTAAACACGGCACGTGTTACAATAGTATTATAGTGGCCCGACTTGGAGCCCTGCCAAGCCCCGTAATGATAAAATAAGACTGATAATGTAACGTCAGCATATCATACAAGTAACCGGCCGGTGGCGGCGATCTCTCGCGCCGGGCCTTGGTACGGGCCATGGTCCGGAGCGAGGAGTGGCAAGCAGTCGCCTCCTGCGAAGCAGTAATGCTAGCAGAGGAAGCCGTCCGCATCAGGCAACGGCGCTCATGCCCTCAGCCGCCGCCGAGTTTTCGATCCCGATTTCCGGCCATCGTAGGCGCGGGCTTGCGAACGGCGAACAATGGGTAGCTCGCTGTCCGATCGTCCGGTTACTGTCTGGACCGAGCCCAAGTCATCGACGGCGCGCACTGTTCCCGCGCACCTCAGGGAGTTGTCAGCTACCTATGGGGTTTACTGGGGCCAGTGTCTAGTTCCGTAAGGGAGGCTCGGCCCCGGTATGAAAGGCAAGAAGAAACGGGGTGGGTTTTTTTGTCAGTAACTCTGACACTATCTACCGCCCGGGGGATGTCATTTGGATAATATTTACGCACCGAAAAAAAAAATCATACAAGTAACAACAGTTTCCCGCGCATGCGTGTGGAGAATTCAATTTAGTATGACGAAGGTTTGTGCTAAGAGAAAACCTTCATGGCTGTTTGCTGTTGGTTAATTAATAATACAATTGTTTACGGTTGAAAAATCTTGTGTTTCGATTGAATTGATGGTCCTTCCACACGTATGAAGTAAACTCAGGCGTATCGGCGCCTGCACCGCGATAGTGAACGTGTAAGTTTATTTTTCCGTACAGCATAGACGCGCACAGCGACCCAAATTAGTACTCACATAAAAGTTTATTAGGAGTCATTATATCATTAAGACTCAACATTTAGATATTGCTAGACTATAAACAAAAATTTTAACCGTTTTATTTCACAAGGCATACATGGGCATTTATAAAAACTTAAAAAGTAAAGATCTGGTGGACGGTTCCAATTGGTCGTTTTCTATGGAGAAGAACCAGCAAGAAACTCCATGGTTACTAATTTTTTTTTTTTTTTAATATTAATAATGGTTCATATTACAATATTTCCACATTAGATTGTACCTAATGTGGAAATATTGTTAATATTAATAATAGATATGACTCAAAATTATTTTGGTCCATGGAGCGAATTTTCCTGTTCAAATGCATTTAAAAACTGTTAGAAACATAAACTTCTCATTTGAGTGTGTGATGGGCGAAAAATGCCTCCTATGAACCCTGATCCTAATCATATTTTTTTTTTTTTTTTCTATAACGGTTCCGAAATCGGAATCGAAAGTGCAAAATCAATCGAAAGTTCCGTCCTTTCGGAATCGGAATCGAACCTCAGTAACATTTCTGGTATGAGGTATGAAAAAATGTGATATATTTCGGGAAAAAGGATCCCTTTGGAGACATTTTCAAATGAGTGAAAAGAATTTGAAAATGTTATTATATTCTTCATGGAAAATTGAATAAAAACATACATTAAGGTAGCCCATACAGACTAGGATATCTCTTTTGCCTGCACAGTTATACCTGACAGGTAAGCTTGTGTGGAACATCGCCACGCCCTCGTGGGGGCGATCGGCGGCGGAGACCTCTCGTGCCGGGCGTTGGTTGAGGCCATGGAGCAGGAGTGGCAGGCGGTCGCCGACTTCTACGAAGCAGTAATGCTCGCAAAGGAGGAGGCCGACCACATCAGGCAACGGCGTTCTCGCCGCCGCCGCCGCTGGGATTCTGATCCCGATTTCCGGCCACGGCGCGGGCTTGCAAAAGTGAGCAATGGCTAGCTCGCTGTCCGACTGTCCGGTAACTGTCCGGACTAAGATCAAGTCGTCGACGGTGCGCACTGTTCCCGCGCGCCTCAAGGAGTTGTCAGCAACAGCAGCTACTGGGACCAGGGTTCGTTTCGAAAGACAGCTCGAGCCCCGGTATGAAGGCTAGAAGGAACGGGGTGGGTCTTTTAGTCAGTAAGAGTCTGACACTATCTCCCGCTCCGCCCAAGGGCGGGGGATGTCAATGCATGATTTTTCCCACCATAAAAAAAAAGGTTAGGGTATACCAGATACCTGTCAAGTATACCCTGCTTGTAAAGTTGAGTTGTACAGGTAAACGGTCAAGTTGCTAGCAGCAGCTAGTACTTGATAAAACAATAACAGTTTTACTATCAGCAAAAAGCGGACGGACCCTCAGATAAACTTAATTAGATAACAAACGATATTAATGTATGGAATAACTATCCCCGTTGAACCCAAAAGGGTCCTTTCATGATGGCTTAATCCTAGGACGTTTAAGCCGTGCCATTCAAAATCTCCATATCTCTAAAACCATAATCTTATGATACCAATACTTGGGTATACCGAGCAAGGGTAGGTGGTCCCTTATTTCAAACAGTATTTTATGGAATACGGAAGTAAAATTGTCTGTTAATCTATATACTTATATAAAAATCAATGCCACTTTTCGTTGTAATTTTATAACTCAAGAACGGGCTCACCTATCCAAACCAAATTTTTAGGCTTTGTTCGGATTATTTAGTGGATGGTTTATTGAAGTTTGGTAGGGTAAAGTAGGGTAGAGTAGTGTAGGGTAGAGTAGAGTAGGGTATAGTAGAGTGGAGTAAGGAAGAGCGGGAGCGAAGCCGCGCGGGCAAAAGCTAGTATAATATAATATTCCACAACTATCACACAACGCCGTTTAGTTTCAAGCTAAGCAAGCAGAGAGCTTGTGTTACGAGTACTAGACAACTGATAAACATACTATACATATATTTCTAAATAAATACATATTATAGATAAATTACACCCAGAAAGAACAAATTATGGTCATCACACAAACATAATGTCCTAAGAGGGAATCGAACCCACGACGTCCGGCATAGCAGTCAAGGCCACTAATCACTAAACCATCAGGCCAGTCAACGATAAATAGACAGCTCACCATCAGGCAAAGATCAAGCCCTGGATGATGGCGCTTTGTGTTCCACGCGCGCCTCTAAGAGATTTCAGCAACATTGACGGGACTCGCTAGCGTTATCACAATTGCAAAGAACAACTGAAGGAACACAGGTGTGTATTAGTAAGTAAATGTATGACATTCCCTATAGCTCCACCCAAAATGGGAGAAATTCCCCTAAGGATTAATATCCCCCATGAAAAAAAAAACTAATCTGACAATTATCTCACTGATAGTAAACAATAAAAATAGTGAAACTAAATTCTGAATAACAGAAACTGCGGTAAAAAGTTAGGTAGTTAGTGTTCTTATGTGCTGAGATAAAACCGAATTTAATTTTCATCATAAAATTTTAGCAAATTTCCTCTCAAACTATCTATTAAACTTATTTAGATACCGTTACCGTGACCTATTTTCAAAAGCTCTTGTGCAAAAAAACCGGTCAAGTTCGAGTCGGACTTGGGCAGGAAGGGTTCCGTACCATTATTTATACAATATTAGGCTAGTGCCTAATATTGTATAAATAATGGTACGGAACCCTAGTTTATAATCTTTTTTTTTAGTTTCACTTTCCCCAGTAACATATCATATATATATAGCGCCATATCAATATATTTTTTTGTTTTTAGTATATTTTGTTGTAATAGCGGCAATATATAGGGTGACTGGTAATTAGTATACGATACTTAAACATGTGATTGTGCTCATGATAACAAAAAAAAATTACTATGGGAGCAAAGCCGAAATCACGAAAAAAATATCAGCTATTCAGTACATTAGGCAAACATAAATGTACTGAACAGCTGATTTTTTTACACTAATTGCCAGTCACCCTATGTAAGTACAAATAACAAATACATAATCCGTGAAAATTTCAACTATCTTGTTATCACAGTTCATGAGATACAGCCCCAGGAGGCAGACAAACAGTTACTAGGGTTCCCATTTTTACCCTTTGAATACGTAATCCTAAAAATAAACAATAGAGAAAGGGTAAACAATTTCGCGATCACACTCCGGGACAAGTACAGGCTGGTTAAAATTAAACAATTAATGCTACAAGCTTCACAGAAAAGCCTACAAGTAATTAATGTAATTACAAAGTTTTGACGGCAACGCGAACAAACCTTTTAATAATTAAAATTAAAGCTTAAAGCTCGCGACGTTAACGGAATTAAAAGAAAAACTTGACGGACTGGAGGGAAGTGTTGCCTGGATTTATTGTCTAACGGTTGCTTTATTTACTTTTTTTTTTGGTGACTTAAATAATTTGAGAATCGGACTTTAAAGGTCTTAGAACTGCACACGTGTCCCACACACGCCGATCAGTAGCCCAATTCACGTAAAATTAAACAAGCCAATGGTTCGTCGTATCGTTGAAGTTTTATAGTCGCTCCATCGAAGTCCTATCCAAAAGCGGTATTCACGATCTATCGACTTATTTCCAGTTACATTGATAAGTATTCTACCAGGATAATTTAATACAGATTTTTTTTTAATCGACGAATTTCAAACAACTTTAAAATCGGTGTCGTTCAAACTCGATTGATGGATGTAAATACGGAAATGGTGTAAACGACTAATTCGCTACGATATCGTTACGGTTTTCATTACATAAATCGGGCCAAGTTGATAATCTTTAATCGTTAACGCTAGTAGAAAACTTCAAATGTACGGGAATGACGTCATTTCAACGCTATATTCTCTCGGTCATCTCGGTTCCAGATTGACGGGGCGATGGATGCCCCTAAGATGGGAACCTTCTATTAACGTTTTGGTAACTGGGTCAAGCTTCAATAACTAAACTAACTATTAATACTGGAGATCACAGTTCTAAAAAATTTCGTTGTTTTACGAAAACAACTTAGTTTTAAATGTTATAAACTCCATGGAACAAGTTTAAAAAATAAATAAATAGGAGCCTAGTCCAAATGCCTACTAGCCATCCTAAGGTTGTCTGGTAGATAACGCAGTCAGCGATAAAACCGGCATTGTACCCATAGATTTAAGTTTATGTTTTTTTTTTTATTTTATTTATTTTATATCATATTACTTTTTGGTGTACAATAAAGTTTATTCTATTCTATTATTTTAGATTTTTTTTTTATTATTTCATTAAAATTGAAAATTATCAATTTATTTTGCAAAAATACACATTCCTTTATTTTTGCTATATATATTTATGCAGAAACACAAAATTTTATTATTGTTAGTAATTTGAAAGTAGTGTTTGCGTGAAACTAATTCTTTATTATTTAAAAACATGATAATGCAAAATGCGAATGTGGAACGAATCGATAATTTTTTTACGTTAGCTACATTTAGAATATAATTGAACAGCTTTAAATGTGAATGTTTACATTCTAATTATTATTATTTATTTAGCTGTTCTATCCCACAGCTGGGCAAATAACTCCCCTTTTGTTCTTTCCTTTCTTTTCAGTTTTCAAATTACATTTAATAGTTTTTATTAAATTACTAGCTGCCCCGGCGAACTGCGTACCGCGCGTATAGTTAGTTTATTTAGTACCCTACTCTACCCTAATCTACAAAAGTTTCAATTTGACAGCACAATCCCCATCTGAAAAAAGTTTGATTTTGACAGCAACATCCACATTAACTAAATGATCCGCTATTTATTGAATTCATTTGTTGAATGAAGAACCGCTCGACCGATTTTGTGCAAACTTCACATAAACTATCTACTAAATAGTCCGAACAAAGCCTAAACATTTGGTTTGGATAGGTGAGCCCGTTCTTGAGTTATAAAATTACAACGAAAAGTGGCATTGATTTTTATACTATATTATAAATAGATGGCAAAACCGAAACCCATATATATAGGATCATTTTGTTGTCCGTCCTCAATCAGTCTGTCCGTCCGTCTGTCTTTCTAGAACCTTTATCTCAGTAACGCGTTGAGATAAAGAGAAATTAATATAAAATACTCAGACCTAGCTCAAACAACGGTGAAAAAATTAATCTTCTAAGTTAACGTAATCCAACGATCAAGCCGTTTATACTCCGTTTAGGCGCACTTTTAGTTCTCCTGGAATTCTGAAATTAAGCAAAATGCATGGTCTCATACCATAAGTACATAGGTATACGAAGAAATCTGTTAAGTATTCTATGTCTTTGTCTATGTCTGAGAATGGTTTCCGCACTTAGTCCTATGCGGACCATTGTACGTAGGCCATAGCGGCCATAACCTTGGGTGGGCTTATTCCAACCAGCCCACCTCTCTCCAAAAGCAGATTAGGCCTCTCAGGTTTTTCAGGACATCTATAAGGGAATTCGGGGATCTGTTAAGTATTTTTGTAGAAACTATTTTGTAGTTACGTCAGAAAAAAAAATATACTTTTATGCGATTCAAAAAAAATTTCTTCGAAATTGAACTGTTTTTAAGGGGGAAACAAGATTTTTTTTTGCATTTTGTAAGTCAGTGTCGGGTTCTATGTTCAATAAAATATGATTACCGACCGTGCCTCTGACCCCCATCTACAGAAAAACCTCGGTAAACGTTGCTTAACCCAGGTCATCGATACAAACGGATGTTATTATTGTAACCACGAGCCTCGAAGTGCCATAATCTATCTATAATAGATATAATAATAACATAATCGGCCTTATAAAGATCCCATTGCTAGAGAGAGGGAATTTGCCGTAACGCTACGCGGACTAAGTGCAGGTTGTGGTTATCACCTGTCTTTGATCGAACCTTGGTACAGGCCATGGTCCGGAGCGATGAGGAGTGGCAGGCGGTCGCCGACTTCTGCGAAGCAGTAATACTAGCGAAGGAGGAGGCCGACCGCATCAGGCAACGGCGGCGCTCACAGCGCCCCAGCCGCCCCGCCGGGATTCCGATCCCGATTTCCGGCCACCGTAGGCGCGGGCTTGCTGACAGCGAGCAATGAGTAGCTCGCAGTCTGACCTTCCGGTAACTGTCCGCGCGCCTCAAGGAGCTGTCAGCATCAGCAGGGGTCCAGCTGGGTCAAAACCTAATGGGGCCAGGGTTAATTCGAAAGATAGCTCAAGCCCCGGTACGAAGGCAACGAAGGAACAGGAGTGGGTTTTTAGTCAGTTAGAATCTGACACTATATCCCGCTCCGCCCAAGAGCGAGGGATGTCATTGGATGATTTTACCACCACGAAAAAAAAACATGTCTTCGATTTTTTTGGTGCTCACCAGTTTCCCCACAATGTTTTCTTTCACCCTTTTTGAGAGCAGTGATGATGAATAAATTACATAAAGTAATGCGCCTGTCTCGGTTTGAATCCGTGACGACTACTCGTAACTCGTAGCTTTAAGAATTAGATATATTGTAATCTATGGAAAACGTAGTGGATAACATGATCGTTTTATAATGTAATATTTAAGCTGTTATGTATATCTCTTATTGTACTACTGTTTGTTTTTCCTAAATAAATAAAAATAAACGAAATACTCTGACACCACTACTCTGTAGTAGGTATAACTATTATTAGAGTGAATTAAAAAGTTTAATTGGTCCATTCATCATGAATACCAATAAAATAAATAAAAATAATGACCTTAGTTAAATACAATACACATTGACATTTAAGTGAAGTATTTATAGTAATAGTATCAATTTGATTTTAAAAGTCAATGCGATTAAAGACTTTTTAAGTTTATTATTATCATTATCAGTAAATAATAAATCACAGCTTTAATTGCCTGATAAAGTTATTATTAAACCATTAATTTAATCCGTATGGTTATTAGTTATTATTAAAAAATTTAACACCTATTTATTTCGATGGAAAAATCATCCAATGACAACCCCCGCTCTTGGGCGGAGCGGGAGATAGTCTCAGACTCTTACTGACTAAAAAACCATCCCGTTCCTTTGAGCCTTCATACCGGGCTCGAGCGCCCTTTCGGATAACCCTGGCCCCAGTAGGCTTCGACCCGACTGGGCCCCTGCTGTTGCTGACAACTCCAATACCTATGTGGTGATAAGATACGTCTATATCAGATCAGGGGTCCCGTAACTTCGGCCCGCGGGCCAAATCTGGCCCGCCATCGCCAGTGCCATCAATCCGGCCCGCGACAGCCTTCTCACAACAATCTGCCCACACAGCCCGCGATAACCAATGTCTTAGGCGATTATCGCACTACCACGCATCACGCTGCATGTTGCGTGTCAACGCACCTACGCGCGTACTTGCGGGAACGCAGATCTGCATCATTGTGCGGGTTTCTGACAAACGTAGGCAGGTGTATACGACTTAAAAGAGTGTCCATGGAGTTTCTTGTACGGTCTTCTCCATAGACATCTACTCTTTGGAACGTGCAATTTAGCTTCACTTGTTTGACTGACCGACACTTTGACAATTCAAAAGTGCCTGTAACTGGTCTATTTGAAATAAACGTTTCTGTTTCTGATTCTGGTGTGCCCACTGGGTGGAACCCTGGCGGGTATGCAACCACCATATACAACTTGTAAAATGGGACCTCTGGGCCACTATTACTCTCTCACACTGATATTTACATACAGTTTTAATTTATTAATACAGGTACAGTGTTTTTATTGGCTGGTTATGTACAGTAGATTTTCCTTGCTATTGTTCTATATTTGGTGGATAATCTAAACATAACCTTTAGCTGTTTATACTTTAACTAGGTACCTAGATTGTTGTGTATACTTAGAATTGTTTGTTGTTAACAAGTGGTTATAATACTGTTAACATTTGGATACGAGTGCTTCAACTTATTATTATATAACTAGCTTTTGATTCAGGAATATAGCAGCTTTCTATTGGCGAAAAAAAACTTATAGCAATCGGACAAATACTTTCAGAGCTCTACAAACAAATAAATACATTAACTCTTTATAATATTAAGTGTTAATGTAGATGTCTAGGTTAAGTATAACATGTTTCTTATACAATCACACTTAAATGGATTTGGAAGAAAATAGAAGACTTATAGGCAATGGCTTTAATTAGGATGTAGGATAATTTTTATTCCCTAACCACGTTTCCATGCAAATTATTACTTATTATTATTTCATTTAACCCCAAGGGAATGCCGGCCATTCGCTTTCTCACTGTCTTTATATTGTGTAATTACGATATTCGAAAAGTTAAAATTATTATTATTTATTCTCTTTTAGTAACCGCCCATTGTTACACACCATTAATTCCAAGTTCCTACTGTATATTTTTTATGATGTACAATAAAGAGTATTTTATTTTTTACTATTGGGAATGATTCTTAGGACTTCTTGCTTGAGTTAAGCCCACTCAAGCAAAAAGTCTAAGTCTAATTTAAAAGAAAAGAAAAAAAATTAAAAATCAATATTACTGCTTCAGTTAATAAGGGTAAGGTCAAATATATTTTGGTACAAATGTACTTCACGGATGCAATTCGTAAATTAATATAATCAAACTTGATATTACGGACTGAGTCATTGTTCTCATAACAATGTTTCAATTTATTTTTTATTCAAGAAGCAACCATTTGTTTGGCCGGAAACTTATTCAAAAATATCTGTTCAATTTATAAGATAAATTTTGAAGAATTAATTCTCGTTCTTTATCATCGACTTTGATTCTTCCTTATGAGTTGGTAAGAAGTAAATCAGAGCTGGAAACATAGGAGCAAGGCCTTTGCCTTTATAATTATAAAAGCAAAAATTAGTATGTATGAATGTGTGGATTTATGGAGGTTTCTTACTCTTTTATGCAAAAACTACTGAATGGATTTCAATGAAACTGGGTACACAAGCAGGCTATATTTTAGAACAGCACATAGGATATTTTTTATCCCAGGAGTATGTTCCCCTGGGATCATTTCCTACTAACACACGGGCGACGCTGATGTCAGCAGCTAGTAATATCTATACATATGTATAAATAAAATTGGAGTGTCTGTTTTTAATATTGAAATAACTGCTTTTTACTACATGCATATGAATATATATACGGTACATACACCAAAATAACATTTTTTCAAATTTTTGTCTGTCTGTCTGTTTGTCCGGGCTAATATCTGAAATGGCTGGACCGATTTTGACGGGACTTTTTTTGGCAGGTAGCTGATGTAATAAGGAGTAATATAGGCTACTTTTATTTTAGAAAATATAAATTAAAAAGTGTAGTCCACGCGAACGAAGCTGCGGGCACAGCTAGTAATAAAAGATGAATTATTTCACATTAATTGTATGCAGTGTTGTTTATCTTAGTATAGTAATTTGTATTCAAATGTAAGAAGTTATTGACAAAGTTCTTTTTGTGCTAAAAATGATAGCTATTTACTTTAATGTTAAAACACAACACAGTCAAAATACTTTAATTCATTAAACCCCCAATGCCAGTATTTGTGCTGTCATTGTCTCTAATTGGCGGTATTTAAAAGGTTAAAAGATTCACTTTAAATATAACATTTTTGAGATGAAAGTGTTTTGTCAGAATATGGTACTTAATTACGGTGTTGAGTTAAATTAATGATCTCATCATATTCTGCCACATAAGGCCAGTGAATACTTGGTACTTAATTAAAACATTTTTAGATCCAAAATATTAGGTTAGTTTAAATTAAAATTTAGGTAGGTACAATTTATGGCATGTCGTCTAAAAATATTATATGATTGTGATTAAAAAATATATAGAAGTATTCAATGTCAAATTATTAGAAATGTCAAAGTTTATAAAATTACAATTCAAATAAGATGTCAAAGTTAATAATACAATACCTAACATTTTTTACAAAACAAGTCTTTAAATTCCTTTTTAAATCCATTTAAATTGAAGTCTTTTGGGATTTTGCTAAACAATTGTGGGACTGTGTAGAATATGTTTTTTTTTTTTCATTAAAGCTGTTTTGGCTTACGTCTTTTAAACTTCTAGCCCTATAGGTTGCAGTTGAACGCCAGTTGGATCAACTGCCTCATAACATTATTTCACCACAAAAAAAATTAAAAAGTATGTATAATTCAAAGAGAACCGCAATAACGTGTCGAGGTGAAAGTGAGAGTGCGAATTACGCATAAGAAGCGGCAAAAAGATCGAGTTGGCAACGTTACAAACACGAAAGGACCAAAAAATATGTCGCGTCGTCGTAAAAATATGGAAAGATCACTGAACAGTTAAGTTATGAAAAGGTCGATCGAAATATATCTAGAACTAGAACGATCTAGGTCGTATACCGCGCATACGTAGGACATAAAAGCAGTCCGCGACACACACGCTGATTCATAGCAGTTTCTACATCCCTACGATGATCCCAGCAGTTACCAAAAGCGTTAATATATAACAGTGTAAGATATGACTTATCTAAACATTAAAACGCGACAAATCAATAACATCTTATACAGTACACAAACAAAATCAATAATTTCAACAACGGACTAACCACACTGGCGGTGTCTTGGCTGTCTAGAGAATACTTGTCCGTTTCCTTCCCTTGGTTGTCGTTGGAGAAATTTTCATATTTGCGCGTGGGGCTACTTTTCATCGTTCACACAATGCCTTTCAGCTTAGGCCCCGATAGGCATTTTCACACCCAAGAAGACGACACGAACTATCAACGAATGAAAAACCACTGACAGTAGGACACAAAACTAAGCAAACAATTGACGTTTCAGAACTGACATGTCAATAGGTTTTGACACTAGGGATGACCAAACAAAACTTCAAGCTGGTTTAGTAGAGTTCATATTTATTTATATAATGTTTTTTGCTTGGATACTAAGTGTTTTGGGCGATGCTGTATTCACATGAACACAGTTACATTATATCGAGTCAGCCTTTTTGGCAAGCTACACTGAGACAAATTTTTGCTCCATTTTACCGAGATCGAACTTGATTCAATGATTTCACTTACTTCTTACTTGTGCGGACTCTTGAGATAGAAAACTACATCAATTTTAGGTACAATAAACTATAAATATATTAATATTCAACATTAATGATCAACTTACGAATAATTATAATAATAAACCTAAAAAAAACGTGTCATTATATGATCATATCCACTTTAGTCGAATACAGGAAACATGAAATTAGTAAATGGTGCTCCAGCTCATCACTACAACTCGTGATAGACGTCAATTCAATTAATGCAAAAAAATCTGTTTCTATTTAAAATCACTATTTCTAAACGAAATATCAAATCATCAACATGCTTGCTTTGCTTTTATTTATTTATCTGGTTTAAGCAGAAAGCCTATACGCTAAAATCAGCTGAAAACTTTGTCTCGGAAAATTATCAATGTTATTATAACCTAACTTAACTTTCCAAAAAGTATATATGATTATGATGGGATACTTACGTTGAATTGCTCCCAGGAATCATTAGGATCATTGGGATTCCACAGTTGTATTTTCGTATATTCATTAGGATTTGCTTCATTTTTGTTATTTCTACGAAACATCTGTAAATCAACACCATTTTGACACTGCGATTTTATTTTCATTCTTCATCGTTTTCACAAAAAAAAGATCGTTGTTTGACAATAAATATAGAAAGGAGGTTACACATTTGTCTACATTCAAGAAAAAAAATACAATATTTACTTCTGACGAGTTTCCGCCTACTCACCTAAATTATTAAAACAAATAACTTTTATAACATAGTAACACACTGAACAATAACATAGACACAACTGAATAAAATTATAGTAAGTAGGTAGGTACCTATCTTACGTGTTCCTTATCAGTTAGCGAACGAACCGAAGCAGGCAGTTCCGTAGTTTATGAACGTGATAGTTCACACATTAATAAATTAGCTTATCTGAATTTCGCAAGGCTTTCTAATAATAACGTAGGCACAATATACGATAATCGATATTCAATACCTACGAAAATATATTTTGGTTTCGACTCGAACATTATGTCTGCTCATACTGAATAGGTGCTATCTGCTCGAGGTCCCAGGTCGTTATGTACTTATTTTTATATGTAGTGTTATAAAAAAGAAAAAGCTGGTTATTGGATATCAATCGAAAACCAACCTTATAAAAAGAGAGTTACAGTTACACATGCTTTGTACACTTGTAGAGCGTAAAATTATCGATAGTATTTTCTCTCCCCTACCTTGTTTGCTTCTTAGTCCATTCTGGAAGTTAAAATAAGTGAAACTTTTTGGGACGAAAACTAGCGATGTCTAAAAATTCAACTCATGTTCAGAATAGATGATCACTGACGCTAATTTTGTGACAATACAGCCAATCAATTAGCAGTTGACATGCGTAAAACGACACTTTTAGCCTAAATTAAGGGTGTTAATCAAGTTATAATATTAGTCTAGTTTATTTTTTCTTCTGCAGCTATATTTTATAGAGTTCCTTAGTTTTGTAATTTTGTCATCAGTCCCTTACTGTCCAAAACCATAAGACTGCTATTAATCTCTCTGTCGTGATTGTATTCAAGTAGTTACGTACTACAGTCATCCACTCATGTATGTTAGCGAGAAGTAGATTATCTACTTCTTGCTTAGCTTACAATAATGGATGAATGTAATACATCGCATTTTTTGGGTTTTTAACCGACTTCGAAAAACAGGAAGTTCTATGTTCGGCTGAATGTATTTTTCTTTTTTTATTTATTTGTCATGTTTACAAACATTTTTTTTATATAAAAAAATCTTGCCCCACCTTAGTTAATTATTCTTGTATCGTGGGTGCGTTCACAAACATGTATACTCATATAAACAAAACATTTGAACGGAATCAACCCGCGACACCGCGCAGTGCCAACTGCTCTACCACTACGACAATTGTGCCGTCGAAAGTTCGAAGCGAATTTGAAAAATTAATCGAAGTTTAGTCCATTATAGATTCAGAAGAACCGAAATCAGAACCTAATGATAAGATTGCTATATATAGATATTTGAAAGGTTATTCTTTCTTATTTATATTATTGATTGATAAGCTACAGGTTCCGACCACTATCTCACGTGGTGGTAAGTGGGCGACGATGGAGCATGCTTGCCTTTTTTTTTCCAAAGATATGTCATATATGTACCACAGGATATTTATCAAATAAATCGAAACTGATAACGCGGGTCTAAGCTAAAAGAGCCGAGCACGAGTGGAGCACGAGCCGAGCTCAAATTCGTGTAGTTTAGATCGACTCTACAGGAGCCGAGCACAAGCTGAGCTCAAATTCGTGTAGTGTAGTGTGGACCGAGTCTGGAGGAGCCGAGTACGAGCCGAACTCATATTCGCGTAGTGTGGACCGAGTCTAGAAGAGCCGAGTTCGAACGACACTACACGAATTTGAGCTCGGATCGTGCTCTCGGCTCCTGTAGCGTAAACCCATCTGTAGGAGCCTCATATCCTTTAGATATATACAACTATTAGCAAAGTAAGAACAAACTTTGTAACATTACGCCTCCATCAACTTATAAAATGAAAATAAAATAAAAAGCAACTGATCTAACAATGATTTATTTAAATATTGCCTATAAATAAGATTTACAAAACTTTGAAGCGTTTGTTCAATCGCTTTACTTCAGGGCGTCTTGTAGTCCGAAGCCGGGCCCGGTCGGTGGTTCGCTCAACGATGTCAGCCCTCCGAGAGGCTCGGCCGCAAATCTTCCACTCCTGAAAAGATAAGAAAGAGAATATATGTATTTTTTATTCAAAATAAAAACCGTATATACAGTTAATTATGATGTTAGTATTACAGTCCTGCGAGGTTGTTAGTTTAGTGTTTTACAAATATTATTTCCAAAGTCAAAGTCAAAAATATTTTATTTCACATAGGCCTACATGGGCAGTTATAAAACGTCCTATGGAAAAGAACCGGCAAGAAACTCCATGGTTACTCTTTTTAAAAAAAGTGGTTGGTATTACAATATTGATAGATACTATGTAAGAACAGTGTAGACCAGTCAAATATTGTACACAAAAGCACAATAAAAATTATCTTAGTAAAAAAGAAAGTAAGTCGTAATAAGAAGTAGTCTAAGAGTTCGTGTCTACTACGTGTATTTTTGTTATGAAAATTGCTTCTAATTTTAAAGAGTCCTAAGTTTTTACGAACATACAATATGCTTTCCAAGATGTTAAGAGAAGGCAAGCTTTTAACAACCAAATCAGCTGTTTTGTCTTTTGTGTACAGGAATGAACCAACTGACGTGTATCATTCGTCTGTTGGAGGGTGGGGACGGTGGTCATACGAAATCCGGCAGCCTCCTTATAAATGTTAGGACTGACTCTGCCTGAAACGAGAACATACAATAGTGCTCCATGGCAGTGACCCAGGCGGGCGCCCGTTTTGCTACATAGTATCACATTAAACTTCTCCATCGACACGACTACAATATACAAACCGTTAAGGGCCAAGCGCCCGAAAAGTGCCATAGAACAGTGATTTACTGTGGCCTACTCCTCCGTAACGGCTAGGTCAATTAGTTTGAAAAAAATATATGTTTATTATAGATTCATGAACAATAATATCAACATTTGATTTTTCCGTGCAATTAATACTTTAAAAAAAAAAAGAGTTTTTCGCAACTTTTTCCTACTCCTTCGAAACGGCTTGGACCTTTTTTTTTTATAATGGATAGGCTCGCGTTTGACCACAATCTCACCTGATGGTAAGCGATGATGTGGCTGGCGATGGAGCACGCTTGCCTAGAAGCAATTTATTCACTCTTGACTTAAAGACCCCTAGGTTATAGCTATCAGGAAACACAGACTCCGGCAGGGATATCCATTCCTTAGCTGTACGCATAATGAATGTACTCCCAAAACGCTTTGTACGTATAGGTGGGATGTCCACCATGTACCGGTGGCGCAACGCCGTACGTCTTGTGGTCCGATGATGGAACGGACTTTAGAAACATTTTTACACATAAAAATTGGTGGTTAAATATTCTTCAAAGTGAACATTGCATATGTAAATCAATCAATATCTCGCAGAGAAAATGGATTTAAAGCGCTTTCCGGGCGCTGCTGGCCGCAAATAAATGCACAGATTTGCGTACTGCCGCCTAGGCGAGTGCGAGAGTTGCGTTCACATAATTTCGGTCAAATGGTTCAAGGGACTATACGCCTTAAAGCAGAACTAGCGACACTGCGCAGGTAATAAACCGGTTTTCAATTTCTAAGGGGACCGCACACTCACACGGTACACTCTTGTTGCTTTATTTTAACCTAACCAATTTTGATGCCATTTCCTCATAAATAATTTAATGAATTAATGATACCTATATTTATTTGCAAGAATACAGGTAGCTAACCAGTTCTTAATCTTTGGGGTTTCACTATATTCGGCATTTTTTTTTTAATTTATTTTCTAGTACAAAATATTGTACAAAAATGAGTACAGGCAAGTAGCCGATTATTAAGCACCGTTGCTTTAAAACAACAAGTTTTTACGACAAAGCGGCTTCTTTTAATTTTACATAATTTATGAGTTTTTCATTCGAAGCCGATGATATGCTCCGTTGGTCGATTAAACTGGAAAAAATAATCATTCAGCGCGCGTTAGATCAGCGCCTGTGCGATGTGAAGAGATATAAAAGTGAAAAATCACTCACTGATTAATCACGAAATCTCAGAAAATATATTTTTTTAATCTGTTATAAACTAGTACTTGACTGCGATCCCGCCTGATGGTAAGCAGTGATGCCATCGTAGATGGTGAGGCGCACTAGTTTATTAAGAGCCTATTCACTCTAGCCTTGAAGACACCCAAATTATAATCAGACGGAAAGACCGCAGCAGGTAAACTGTTCCAGTCCCTCGAAGTACGCGGTATAAATGACGAGGCGAAACGCTTAGTCCGGACCGTAGATGTTTCAACAACGTAAGTGTGAATACTCGCCGTGCGACGGTTTGGTTTGGTTTGGACGGAACTATAACACCTACAAACTTAAAAATTGGCAGGGAGGTTCCTTATAGTGTGTAGACATCCGCTAAGAACTAATTTTACGAAACTCCACCCCTAAGGGGGTAAAACGGGGGTCGGAAGTTTGTATAAAAGTCCTATTTTCACGCAAGCGCAGCCGCTGGCAGAAGCTAGTAGGTGAATAAAGTTGACATAAAAGCGTACGTACCTCGGGCCAGGTTTGGGTTTCTCGTCTTTTTTCAGTTTTTCAATTATCTCTTTGGTGTCTTCTACTGACAGGTCTTCCTGCAAAATTGGAGAAAAATAAACGTTAGCTATTAATATTTAATGATTTATTAAGCAACAGTCCTTGCACACATGAAAGACGTCTTGAGCATGGCGGTTCAACGCCGGAGCGAAACTCTGTTGCTGCGACAAGTCACGCTATAGTATAATATAGAGTTTCAACAGAATCTCATGACGGTATGAAGACAGCGACTGCAGCAACCTAGCGATGTGAACGAGACAATCGCGGAGGCAAGTCGTCTTTGAGGAGTGGCTAGAGGGCCTCCACGCAGTAACGTAACTAGCATTTTTTACGCCCGGTGCGAGCTTCTCAAACTGTACCCCTAGAAAAAATACAGTACGAACAAAAAGGACTATTAGATATTTTTGCGCTCCTCCAGGGACTGCGCTCTGTGCCTGGGTACCACTGGCACCGCACTAGTTACGGCACTGCCTCCACGGCGATATCACTTTCCGCCTGGCGCAGACATTGCCAGTTCGGTAGGTTCCTGTTTCGGATGAAAGAAACGCCCGAATGGCACTATCGAGGATCGTCCGGAGGACACGGTGGGAGCAGGATTGCGCCTCTCCTTGAGGTACGCTGACTAGACTAGACTTTTATTTAGCTGCTTTTTTTTTTGGTGGGTAAAAAAATCAACCAAATGACAACCCCCGCCCTTGGACCGAGCGGGAGCCTGTCAGACTCTTACTGACTAAAAAACCCCACCCCGTTCTTTCTTGTCGAGCTTTCCTTTCGGAGCTAAACCCTCACCCCAGTTATTTGCCTCCTACCCGTGCCATTTAATTTAATATTTCGGCATCCGGGTCTAAGATCGAATTATTGGACACGGGACAAGACGTAAAATTCCGGGACAATCCCAGAAATCTTTCCTAGTCGGAATCTTTCCTACGCGGATGGAGCACCGCCGAGTCTTCGTAGGAGCGACTCTTGTTTAAATTTTCACTGCGTCAATAATTTCACTTTAGAAACCTTTTATGATTTTATGTTTTTCAAACTATAAAAGATTCTCGGCATCTATACACGGTGTCTGCATCTGTCTCCTGTCACAGGTCTGCTAGAAGAAATTTCTTTCAATCTGTATTTATCTTTTAATTTTTCAATGATTGTAAATTAATTAATAATTCTATACAGAGTGTCACCGACATCGATGGACAAACGAATACCACGGATCTAGTACATGATTCTTGTCCCAGTGGTGGATTTTTTTACCTTCCAGCTCTACCCCCTTTTTTTTATTTGACAATTTGTATGGACGAAACAACGTTTGCCGATTCAGCTAACAAATATATAGCGTAACATACTTACATAGTAATCGTCGTTGACTTGGACCATAGGAGCATTGACGCAAGCACCAAGGCACTCAACCTGGAAAAATAAATTAAAAAGAGAAATTATAAGTCGATTCACACATATCTTCATTGGCCACGTGATCAAACTACTCATGTTTTTTTTTTTTTATCTTTTATAAACTAGTACTTGACTGCGATCCCGCCTGATGGTAAGCAGTGATGCAATCGTTGATGGTGAGGCGCACTAGTTTATTAAAAGCCTATTCACTCTAGCCTTGAAGACACCCAAATTATAATCGGACGGGAAGACCGCAGCAGGCAGACTGTTCCAGTCCTTCGAAGTACGCGGTATAAATGACGAGGCGAAACGCTTAGTCCGGACCGTAGATGTTTCAACAACGTAAGGGTGGATACTCGCCGTGCGTCGGTTTGTCCGATGATAGAAATGTGATGGCGGAATCAAGTCATGCAGTTCCTGCGCACACTCTCCAAAATGCAATTTGTAAAACACCGAAAGGCTGGCTACCCTACGCCTGTGCTCAAGGCTTTGAAGATGTTATAACTAAGCTACAACAAAAAGCCTCTAATAAACTAATTCGTCTTTTTTACAGCGTCAACTAAATATTTTCTGTCCAAGAGCAGGCGGAGCTAGTTCGGAATTGTAAGGCACTCCGACACGGACAGAGACCCTAATGAGAGTGTTTTACGTTAACGCGATCGACACGTTTATATCGTTCGGCGCTTCGATTGGCCCGCTCCGAGCTCCTAACCAATCAGAGAGCCAGACGCAGTAAACGTTTCGATCGCGTTTACGTAAAAACAACTTGTACTCAGCACACATGTTAGTTACTGTTTAGAAGGCTATCAAAGAATGTTTTTTTTTTACTCCGTACTTATCACGGCTAGTTACTTTTGTAAGACTCCCCCTTCTTAGTGTGACTTATTTTAAATCTACAAAATTAAATGATTAAATTAAAATGACAGTCTCGAATTCATTTTTATTTATAAATTTCAAATGAAATTTTTGGAAAACTTGACTTTACATTCACCAATTATCAGAGAGACAAGCTCGGTGGAGTAAGAGGGTGTCAGACTTTTATTGACTAAAAATCCACTTATTCTGACTGACCCTATGTAGCGCGGCAGTCGTGCTGTCGCGCAGAACTTTGCGGTTTATTTGAAAAACGTATTGAGTGATATTTGGCAGGCCTGTTGGTCTAGTGGTTAGTGACCCTGACTGCTATGCCGGAGGTCGTGGGTTCGATTCCCACCCAGTACAAATGTTTGTGTAATGAGCATAATCATTTGTTCTGTGTCTGGGTGTAATTTATCTATAATATGTATGTATTTAGAAATATATAAGTATGTATATCAGTTGTCTAGTACCCATGATAACACAAGCTCTGCTTAGCTTGGGACTAGACGGCGTTGTGTGGTGGAATATTATTATTATTTGATGCTACCGGACTTTACAATTGCCGTCACATCACCAATCTTGAGCGCTGGCTTCAAGTTGTACAGAAGTCAAATATTCGGTCGCTTTAGTGGTGCGAAGTGAGACGCAGGGGCGGGGAATGTCAGTGATTGGCTCGCCGCGCCATGGTGTCATAAACGTCACCCTTGTTCGTTCCTGCGCTTGCAGCATGTATCTAACAACGACGACGCTTGGCTCGCCAATTTTGATTAATTTTGCCCCACTCTGACGCCGAGCGCTCAAGATCCGTTTTGGTAATTGTACATCTAATTAATATTTATTCAATTCATCGTACGTACTTCAGAAATGGAGAACTTTCCGCAGGGGCTGGTGCCACCGACTTTGCACTGGGTGCCCTCGACCAGCGTCTTCAGGACGGCATCAGATCCACGGAGCCAGCAGGGTGTTGTTGTGCACACTTGGAGGTGGTATTTGCCGATTGGTCGTCTGTAAGATTAAATAATTAATTAACAGAAGTGATTGGTTGGTGGCTGGTAAAGTACTAGGGGCTTGCTCACTCTCTATGAAGATATTCCTCTGGGTATGGTCATAACTTGCTGTAGTATTGAAGAGCGTAGTAATATGAAAATCATTAAAACATTGAGTTCAGGACTCGTAAAAACTACAGACCGTTCGAAGATTCGGCTACGACCAATTTCAGCAAGAATAAAAAAAACTGATTCAAGTTTGGGTTTCGGCCAAAAAGTGGCTCGCTCGAAACTACCGTTTTGAAGCTGACAATTGTGGTAGAGCTCATAAAACTGACTGCCTATGTGTGTTATAATTTTTGTGTTAATGTCGATTTATTAATTTATTTAGTACTAGTTCTGCACCCGTTAGTAAAAAAGACGCATCTAATATTTTTTCCAGATTTGATTTGAGTTTCATATTGTTATTAAACCAAGTTAAAGCTCGGCTAAATATTCGGCTTTATTTTCGACTTTTAATATGTAAATATTTAAATTTACTCAAAGACAGCAAATAATTTCCCGTTTCATTTATTAAATAATTTGTTTCTCGGTTTTTACTTTTTGTTAGATTTAACTATCAGGGGCAGACTTGGTGGCATCGGTTTAACCCGATTGAAATTGTCCCAAGGGAACATACTGCCACGATAAAAAGTATCCTATATGCTATGCCAGAATAAGCTGTACCTGTGTGCTAAATCAAATCATATCAAAGCATTTATTTCAAATAGACCATTTACAGGCACTTTTGAATAGTCAAATGTCGGTCAGTCCAAGAAAAGTGAAGCTAAACTGCATGTTCCAAAGAGTAGGTCTCTATGGAGAAGAACGTGCAAGAAACTCCATGGACACTCTTTTAAATCATATTATGTGTTACATATAATGCTTGGTTACATATTACTTGTTGCTTCTATCATGTGAGCACAATGTCGATAATGATAAGAAACTGAATTAAGTCACAAATTTCATCCAAACCTGTTCAGCCGTACTAGTGTGAAGACGTAACAAACGTAGAAACATACACACTAAGCGTCACTTTCATAATATCAGTGTGATTTGATTTATTGTTAGAATTATAAATTTAAGAATCACTAAATCAAAACATAGTTAAGAATAAGATTATCAGAATATAATTTCAAGTTTTTGCCAGAATTTTCTGTTATCACGTCAGTTTCAGTTACAGCTGAAACTGGAAGTGGATCACATTCAGTGGGTCGTCGCGCGTCGGGCTAATAGGACTGGGACCGCGGTCCCAACTTCTACCTATAAAAATAATTTTTATTTTTGAGTGGTATTTTGGGACCACAAGGAAAAGGCAATCATTTACGGTTTTGGTTTCAGCCGAAAATCATGTTTCGGTTGGTTACTAGTAAAAACAGTTTTTAAAACTATTACATAATGGCAGCCATAATTAGATATTTTTCCTGTTTATTTTTGTATAATATTTCAACTTCCACCATTGATATACAAAAAACCTGGGTTTTTATAATTCAATGACTTCCACCCATTCAGGTTGTACGTCAAATAATGCATTTTATCAGAAGTAATTATGTAACTTTTAACCAATGTTTTTGCAGATGCTCGATATTATATATATATATATATATATATATATATAATATATATATAATTTTACTCAAATAATATGTTATATGGTATCAATTTTATACTGAACAACAATTAACGCTGAAATGAAATCTGAAACATCAAAATTTATCATAAAGTGAAGTCACAATTAGCATTATCATCAATATTGGTATGGGGAACAGTTGTATACATAAAGCCTAATAGCCGTTTTTGCATCCTTTTTCTGTTATTGACATTTTCCCCTTTCACCGCTCTCTTGCCCAATTTTTGATTAGGCAATTCTTTCAGATTATTTCAGTTTGTGACAGTTAGTGCAATGCAATTAGGGTGCTGGTCATAGCTGTATAACAATTTCCATTTATTACACAAAGTTTTAATAGGTCACTATTTCATTAATTCATTAAACCCCAAGCGAACGCCGGCATTCGCGCACCTATTGTCTTTCTATTGTGTCTGTAATTTCCACGATTGAAAGGTTAATTCATTAAACCCCAAGTGAAGCCGCTCGGTGTGCACTTTCTCATTGTCTTTCTATTGTCTCTCTAATTATGGTATTCAAAAGGTTAATTACGTATTTAAAATTAATAATCTCACCTAATAAACATAGTGTAGAAAGTAGCCACCTCGTAAACCCTCATGCGGGGCAGTTTGAGGAGGTCAGCTACCTTGTGCATGGCGGAGATGGGCAGCCAGCCTCCATTCTGACGCTGAGCCAGGTCAAGCAGTGGAATCATTGCTCCACGTTTGTGACCTTCCGGGTAGATTCCTAGGAGGGCTTCCACTCGCTGGAAGATTTTGGATATGGTTTAATTATTTATAATTTGAGAAACACTTGCTGAAAAAGTTTGAAAATGTAAGTTTCAAAATAGAAGCTTCTTTTCGACTTTTTTTAAACAGGACCAACAGATTATGGTATGGTATGAAGAGAACTTGACAACATGAAAATTTGCATTATTACAATCTTAATTTTATTACTAGTGTGTAGATAATATATAAAAATAATTAATGAAAGTTTACCCTGTTATATTATATTTTATTCTCATCACAACCTAATACATTATGTATTAGGTTAACCCTAGTAGGATATAAAATCTTTGGGTTAACCTAAAATAAGTTGCAATCTCTTCATCAGTTGTAACTCTCATAATTAATTTATTATACCTCAGATTTTAACAAAAGAGTATAAAATTATCAATCTTCTGTCAAAATCATTGATATTTTGAATTAAGAACAGCCAATAGACGAATGTTTAGTGAAAACAGATGACTGTCACTGACCTTTTTGTTCGCCTCCGTGAATTCGAAAGGAATGTCAGGGTTGTCCTCGGGAGTATCACGGTGGACGAACAGGCTGTCATGCTGCAGAGCCGCACTAGTCTGAATATTCCTGGATGCAGCACGCAACTGAAAATATGAACGCAAATCACTACGGCTGAAACGCACAAACGTCAAAACGTAATTATGTAATACGATTGTTTACAGTAGCCACAACATCTTTTTATGTTTCAGATGACATACCGCGCCCTGTACTCCAGTCTTCAGGCTGGATAGCATAGTTCTTTTTACAATATTTTTCTATTTTTTGAAGAAATAATATTGCGAAACACTGTTCGCCAACACTTCGGATTTGTTAATAACTTCAGCTCAGTAGTTTCGTTTTGACAGGTTCACTCTGAAATCTTAACTCATATTTTTATTATATAGCTTTATTAAGTTGAATACAAAAAAAGTGATAGCTTTTTGTTTTGTCTGTACATTTATTCCAATTTTCCAATATTACAGTATGTGAAAATGTTATAATGATGTTGGCAAATTGGCGTACCTAGGTAATGTTATCATGACTATCATTTCTTTTTTCTTCATATTTTAGTACTTAGAACGCACGCTAATACAAACTTGTGACTTACTTCATATCAATCAAGATAACAAATATTATCATGCAAAAATACATCTTAACTCATTTTAATCAAGACTTTAATTGTATTGACTGATAGGAATAATAAAACTGCAGCAATGTATGGTTTAAAAAAAATCTATGACAGATTTTTAGGGTTCCGTAGCCAAATGGCAAAAAACGGAACCCTTATAGATTCGTCATGTCTGTCTGTCTGTCTGTCTGTCTGTCTGTCTGTCTGTCTGTCTGTCTGTCTGTCTGTCTGTCTGTCTGTCTGTCTGTCTGTCCGTCCGTCCGTATGTCACAGCCACTTTTTTCCGAAACTATAAGAGCTATACTGTTGAAACTTTGTAAGTAGATGTATTCTGTGAACCGCATTAAGATTTTCACACAAAAATAGAAAAAAAGCAATAAATTTTGGGGGTCCCCATACATAGAACTGAAACTCAAAATTTTTTTTTTCATCAAACTCGTGCGTGTGGGGTATCTATGGATAGGTCTTCAAAAATGATACTGAGGTTTCTAAAATCATTTTTTTCTAAACTGAATACTTTGCGCGAGAGACACTTCCAAAGTGGTAAAATGTGTGTCCCCCCCCCTCTAACTTCTAAGATAAGAGAATGATAAATCTAAAAAAAATATATGATGTACATTACTATAAAAACTACCAACGAAAATGGTTTGAACGAAATCTAGTGAGTAGTTTTTTTTTAATCCGTCATAAATCGAAAAAAATACACTATTATTAAAACATCGATCAAAGTTACAACACATTACAAGAACTTTTATATTATGTTACTTGCTGCTCTCTATGTGTCTCGCACTTGGCCGGTTTTTTAGTTATCAATCGCAACATAGGTACTGAACTCACAAGCTTACTAAGATGCCAACTTAACTTATCTCAATAACTCTCTCGACTCTCTCTCTCTCTGGTGTCAGAGAGAGAGAGTCGAGACAGTTAGGGAGATATGTGGGCAGCTTAGTAAACTCTCATCACTGCTGATTAAACTATAATAACGAGTTGATTTAACTTTTCAATCGTGTCAATTAAACACCGGCGTTCGCTTGAGGTTTAATGAATATACTTCCTGCGTTTTTACTCGACTAGCCCAGAAGGAAGGTATAATGTTTTCATCTGGTAAAAATCTTATACATATATATATCTTATCTTATCTTATATATATATATATATTGTATGTATTTATATATTGTATTTATTCATAAATGTATATATGTACTTGTATATTTTTTTTTTTTCCCCTTATTAATTTGTCCCTTGATTTGCTTGAAGCACACCGCAGACTACCCCCTTATCTAGTTTAAGTTCTTATATTCCATCCCAAGGTTGTCTGGAAGACATCGCTTTCAGCGATAAGACCGCCGCTGTGCACATAGGTTTAAGTTTCTGTGAAATTGTTACTATTTTGGTGTACAATAAAGTTTATTCTATTCTATTCTATTCTATCTTATGCGTTATGGTTAAGAATTCCATACGAAATTATGCATGTACTAACTGAACAGGGTTCCTCAAATAGACCTCAGAGTTCAGACACATGAGAGCATGGTACCTATATATTTTATATATCACCGATCTGGGGCCTTGCCATGACATTATTCACATCAAGTGTGCCAGCGAGAAAGAGAGGTAGAGCTATACACCCTACATAGCTCCATCCATAGTTCGTGGTATGATCTCCGATTAAAATAATCAGTAGATCTGAGATGTTTTATCTTAGAGTAGGTACTGATTTAATATGTATTAAAAGGCTCGTTTCCCCATGCGACATCTGCACGGAGAACAAGCCTTTTAGCAGGCTCGTCCATCAAATATACTCTTGAATCTTTGTCTAATTTTGTTTTTTTTTTTTCACGTTGGAAATCATCAAAAATGACTTCTTCAGTTCTAGAGTGGAGTGAGGTGTGTCAGACTTTTATTGACAAAAATCCGACTTCATTCCTTCGCCTTTTGCGTCCTAGGGCGTCGATAACTCTTTTAAACGTTGCCACTGTCTTAATACATTTCGAATCGAATTTGAATTTGATTGAAAAAAACGACAAAAGAGTCAGTCAAAAAAGTTTCTATCAAATAGGTATAGCTGGAGTTTCTCTTCGCACACACCAGCTCAAAAGAACACACCAGCTCCAAAGGCACACACCTAGAGTCCAAGTATTCAGATACCACAGGACCCACCAGCTTGTCTGTTAAGAAATATCCACCACGTTTAGTTTTCCTATCAGAAATGAAGATATCCTTTTTTGGAGTTGATTATAATTATCAAATAGCTCATTTGCTCTGGGTGGAGTGAGACGGCATAATGTTCCATCAGTTGCCTTTTGCTTTCCACGGCTACGATAACTCTCCAATATTCGCACAGCCCAATTATTACCTACTTACAATTACCGGCACGGATCTTGAGCGCTGGCTTCAATCTGCGCAGAAGTCAAATATTCGGCCACTTTAGTGGTGTGAAGTGAGATGCGGGGGCTCGCCGCGCCATCGTGTCATAGACATCACTCGTAATTCATTCCCTGCGTTGCTGCATGTATCTAACCACGAAGACGATTAGCTCGCCAATGTATCGAATGCGCAAAGCGATCCCCACTCTGACGCCGATCGCTCAAGATCCGTTCCGATAATTGTACCTGCTTAAATTTCACATTTAGGTATACAGTAGGTACCTAGAGAGAGAGCAGTGGTGGCCGAGAGGTAACGGCCTCGACTTACGATTTATAGGCTAGGTCGCGGGTTCAAACCCAGCCAGCAGGCGCATTACTTTGTATAATTTATTTCATCACCACTGCTCTCAAAACGGTGAAGGAAAACATCGTGAGGACCAAAACCAGCATGTCATTCATTCATTGCCACTAGAGGGCGTCACCTTGTGTTTACTTTTTACAACGCTCTTTTTTTGAATAATTATTTAAAATAGTAAAAGTGCAAAACATTGGTATTTTCTGGACATAAACTACAGTTTGAGTGATAAATAACCTTGGATCTTATTATCTGTGCAAAATAAAACTGAGAAGTGAACTTTGTTGTGAAGTGTAAAACGCAGTGTTCCAACATCATATCCAGCAAGAAATCTTCATCTGAGGGCTTTAAGATTGGAGTTGGTCTGTCAGCGTCCTCGACAGGCGTTTACAGTGTCAAAAAAACATCGCAGCTAAGTGCAAAAGAAATTTCTTTAAACCACAACAACAATCAAAGTTGCAGTGTCATTGGCGAGTTTTAGTAGAACGCCATCTATTGGTACACTTGAGAAATACGGAGTCGGTTAGTTAACCATTTGACCGATAACAACTGCCCATCATTCATTGATCCTGCCTTGTAATCAATAGATTTACTTCGTTGCAACCTACACAGCGTAGAGGGCGCTAGTAGTGTGTCGGAGTTATAAAATTGATAAAACTGACCATTTGGATTAGCTGTCGCAACTTCAGTTATTGTTTATATTACATGATGGAATGCTGTAATGATGCCTCGAACTCGACTAATAATGTACTACAGTGCTCAGTATGTGGTGGGAAATACCACTACGAATGCTTGAATTTAACTTTAAATCAGTTCATATCTTTGAATGCTGAATACAAAGCTGTTTGGAAGTGCCCCTCCTGTAGTAACGTAACTCGTCGTGGTAGGTCAAATCTAAACACTCCAGTACGCAGCTATACCGAGCTACCGATTGATGAACGCAGTATGGATATGTCCTGTGACAACTTAGATCACACGAACTTGAGCTCATCAACCGGTCTCAGTTGTAATAAGACGCTGATCACTGATATGCTCTCGCAGCCTACAAAGACCATAGACCTTGAAGGTTTTGCTACTAATCTGCACGTTACTCTTAGTCAGTGGCGTAATGATATGAGCAAGGAAATGCTCAATATTAGCGATGATATTAAATCAGCGCTGATAGATATACGGAAAGAAATGCATATGTTACGTACGGAGCAAACCCTCTTAAAAGAAAAGGTCTCTGTCCTTCATGACGATATTATTGCCCTCCAAACTGCCTCCCAAGGCCAAGCTGTGGAGTACGACATCCTCAAGAAGCGTGTTGATGACCTGAGCCGGTCACCCACATCGACTATTGTTGAGTCAACAGTCAGTAGCCTGGTTACTAAGATGGACGTTTTGGAGCAGCAGGCTCGGCAGTGCAATGTCGAGATATGTAATGTGCCTGAGAGGCGCAATGAGAACTTACTTGGTATTATTGAAGCTATGGGAAAAGTCCTCAATTGCCCAGTCTCGCCGAGTAGTATTGTCGCCGTGCACAGGGTGCCTCATGCACATCAACAGAGTACAAGACCGAAAAACGTCATACTGAAGTTAACTACTCGCCTACAGAGAGATAACCTGCTCAGCGCGTTCCGTAAAGCGAAATCACTTAAGTCTGACCAAATTAGCATCGCGGGTACTTCTACACCGATCTATATTAACGAGCATTTGACCCTGGGGAGGAAGCAGTTGTTTCGTAAGGCTCGCGAAGCTGCAAAAAATCATAACTATAAGTACGTATGGGTCAAAAATGGCACTATATTGGTGCGCCAGCGTGATGGTGAATCTGCATTCGCAATACGTGGAGACAATGATATTAGTAAAATTAATAAAATTAAGGCTTCTAATTAGCTGCTTCCACCTGCTTGTCATTTGCGTGATGGTAGCGTTGCTTTGCTTTTCTGCTCTTGATATTTTGTGTTTGTTGTTCGAAAAGAAAAATTGTATTTGTTTCGTATTGCATGATTGTCTAATTACAATAATTTTACGAGAGTTAAACTTTTTATCTGTAAAGTTATTTGTCATCCAATGCTATTCATGTTTGATCTATGTCTTCCATACTGTATATTTACAATATTTTTACTTGTTCGAGTGTAAATCTTTATACTATCGTGTTTATTATCAGTTTGAAATACCAAGTAGTTTCATAACTTGTTATTATTCGGCATTATATTTGAACACTACTTTAATAACATCTCGCGTTTTATACGGATTTAGGCTAGAATATTTCGATAATGGATAAGAACAATCTTACTATCTACTACCAGAACTGTAGGGGTATTAGAACCAAGCTGAAAGCTTTGTTTTTGAGTATATTGTCGTCGTCCTATGACATAATAATTTTAACTGAGACGTGGCTTATACCCGATATTGACAGCTGTGAATTTGTTGATGCTCGATATGTTGTGTACCGTTGCGACCGAGATCGCAATTTAACTAAGAAGCAGGATGGTGGCGGGGTCCTCATCGCGGTGTTACGTGAACTTCAATCGTGTCTGGTTGATTATCACAGTCGTCAGCAGGGTGGCTCCGCGCCGTGCGCTGAGCATCTTATGGTTGGAATCCCATGTAAAAATAATAGTTCCAAAATGCACATAGTGAGTGCTGTGTACATGCCGCCGTGGGCTTCCTCAGATGAGTACATCTCTCACTTTGATGCATTGCAAGAGTTTTTAAATGAACCTAATGTTGAGGGTGTATTCATTGTTGGCGATTATAACCTTCCTGACATCGCGTGGACGGCCTACCAAGTTGGTGGCGGACCACCTGCTGCTGGTGTGACCTGCACTGGAAACTCTCCTATCTATTCGCAACTACTCCAACTTATGTCATCCCTTAATGCTTACCAATATAATAAAATATGTAACGGTAATGGGAAAATTTTAGACTTATTTATTTCTAATATCGATAGTACCATAGACTCTCCATTGGACACGTTACTGCCAGTAGACCCTCACCACCCTCCGTTTGTTGCAATGGCCCCCACAAGTCTATCAATGCAAGTTTTAAAAAGAAAATCACTAATTAAATATAATTTTCGCAAGGCAGACTATGATGTTATCAACAAGCAGATTAATGAGGTGGAATGGTCAAAGCTGCTCAGCCACCTTCCATCGGAAGAAGCCGTTGATATATTCTATCAGAAACTGGACAGCATTGTCAGTTCGAACGTCCCACGTGTTAAGTCCCGGTCACTTGACTTTCCAGTCTGGTTCTCTGCCCATTTAATTAAACTCTTCAAAAAAAAACAACGTCTCTGGATTAAGTGGAAGAAATTTCAGAATATAAAAGACTATAATGAGTTTGCTGAATATCGAAAAACCTTCAAAGAAACTTGTCAGACTTGCTATTCATCTTATATTAAATCCGTAGAAGATAATCTCACTAATAACATCCAACACTTCTGGAAATACATAGCAAACCGTAAAAATAAATCTGGTATCCCATCCACGATGCGTTATCAGAATGTTAAGTCAAGTGACCCAGACGTGATCTGCAACATGTTTTCTGATTTTTTCTTATCTGTGTTCGAACCTAAATCACCGTCACTGTCGGCGTGGACTCCGCCAACAAACTGTAACATTAATGCTAGCTTAATTGATAACCTACATATCGAGGAATCTAAAATTCTGAAGGAGCTAAAGTTACTTGATCCGTCCAAGGGAGCTGGTCCTGATGGTTACCCGGCTTCTTTCTTCAAGTTCACAGCTGTTAGTGTCTGTAAGCCGCTTTATATTATTTATAATAAGTGTTTAAGCGAGGGTGTTTTTCCTGATGTATGGAAACGGGCTAATATCACACCTGTACACAAAACTGGCTCAAAGCACGACATAGAGCAATATAGACCTATTTCGATCTTGTCAGCCTTGTCAAAACTTTTTGAAAGACTCGTACACAATGAAATTTATCCAATCTTACACAGCGCTATCATCTCTGAACAACACGGGTTCGTTCAGCAGCGGTCCACTATCTCTAATCTGCTTATCTTTTCTGAATATCTCTTCGAAAACATCGACAAACGCCTGCAAGTAGACGCTGTTTACACAGATTTTAAAAAGGCTTTTGACAAGGTTGACCATGAAATTCTGTTAAATAAAATAGCGTTTAATGGCATACGTGGTAATTTGCTTCGCTGGCTCTCTTCTTATATTAAAAACAGAACGCAAAAGGTTGTAGTGAATGGATTTCAGTCTGGGTTTGTGCCCATAACCTCCGGTGTTCCACAAGGTTCAATCCTGGGACCCTTATTATTTATTATATATATAAATGACATAAATAAATGTTTTAAAAATACTGAATTTCTCCTATACGCTGATGATCTAAAGTTATATAAGACCATAAAAACTGTTGATGATTGTCTTATGTTTCAAGAAGACCTAGATAGACTTGCAGGGTATTGCCTTGACAATAAATTACATCTCAGTCTCCCTAAGTGTAATGTTATAAATTTTACAAAAAACCGATCAGTTACAAATTTCGCATACAAACTACATAACAGTACGCTTACTAATGTACATATTGTAAAAGATCTTGGTATATTGTTTGATAGTAAGCTGTCATTAAACCAACATGTTGAAAATATTGTTAACAAATCATTCAAAATGTTTGGATTTGTTATGAGATCGTCCGCAGAGTTTAAACGGGTTTCTACTTACCTTTACTTATATAAGACACTTGTGCGGTCACAGCTTGAATATGCCGTCCCTATCTGGAATCCGTTCTATAAAAAGTACGTGGATGAGATCGAGAAAGTTCAGCGTAAGTTTTTGCGTGCCATGCATTACAGGTGTTACAGGACTTGCTTATCTTACTCGCAATTATTATCCAAATATAAACTTATTACTCTAGAATCTAGACGTAAGTCTTTGGAAGCCTCTGTACTGTATGGTATAGTTCATGGTAGCTTTGACTCTATTAATCTCACAAGTCGGCTATGCTACGCAGTTCCTCGCACTGTTAACATGCGTAGCGTTCGTGCAGGTACCCTATTCTTTGTAAATAGCTGTCGGACTAACTCTGGTTTGCGTTGCCCTATGCGACGAATGGTGGATAATTATAATAAATTTTTTATTGATATTGACATTTTTGCATGCTCGAAGTTAAAGTTTAAATGTTTTGTTATGAAACTTTTATTTAATGATAATGTATAATTTGGAATCTAATATTGTGTTGCACATTTTTTATTAGTTTTGATAGTTTTATTTTATATCATATTAGACAAATGTAAATTTAATTAATTAATGAATTGACTTGGTTAAGATTTTTTTTTTTATTGTTTTGTTTTGTAATGTTTTTGTCAAATATTTATTATTGTATTTTAAATTTCTTACTCATTTTTTTTTAATTATTTTAATTAATAGATAATATTTAAATAATAATGCTCATTTAGTGGCACTTTTTATCACATATTTTATGATAATTTGTGGATAATGAGGTGGGCTGCAATATTGTTACCACTCAAATGACTGATGTTTGTGTATTTGTTATATTATATATTGTGGCTGTTAATTGTCCCTAAATAAATAAATAAATAAATAAATAAATGTCCTAGAACCAAAAATTCGAAGACATGTGATATCCACCAACCCGCACTGGGCACACGTGGTGCGAATCAGGCCTCTTCTAGAGAGGAGGCCTGATTCGCAGCAGTGGGAACATAAGGCCGACTATGCTAGGTAACTAGGTACCTAATTGTTTCTGATTAGGTACTGCATACATAGTTAGGTAACTATATATATACCTACATAGGTCTCTGTAGTCTGTAACTACCAAAAACCGTTTCTACTTTTAGCTCCATAAAAATAAAAATGCCCATCAAACCTGTAGCTTGCTACAATTTAATTGTTATTCACGAAACACATACGAATATCTAACGTACGACGGTACTACCCTTTAAAAGGCATTGTCTGCCTCCATGCCTGTGCCTATATTTCCGTACGAAAAAAGCCGAATAAGAAAAAAAGAATAGACAAAGCCCGATCGGCAAAACAACGGCGTGGTTGGCATAGCAACTGCCGCACCGTCCGCCATGCACCAAAAATTTGTATCTACCTAACTAAGCTATAAATATTTAAAAAGCTTAAAAAAGCGGATTTAGCTATGCTAGGGGGAAATTGGGAGAATAAAGGTGTTATGCATGTTACGAAAACTGATTGGCAGGTTAAAAAAGTTTCATTTTGGAGGCTGAAAAAACTTAGCGTTGCTGAATTTGCGCATTAGGTTTTGGATCGTTACTTTTTTGCAAATCAACTTCGGGGTTCTGTCTTTGTTTGATGAAAGCGGGCTTTGTTGTGTAAATTATTTACCTGGGCTGTGGGTGATATGAAAGATGACAAAAATTACAAAGACATGTTGAATTGAGGGTAGTAATAAATATTCTTATAGCCTTTAGATTAGTTAATAAGAGAAGTACCTACTGTTATCTACTTTTTTTGGTGCCGGTTGCGTTGCGTTATCTGCCTTGAAGTAATTTGTTCATTTCTATGGCAGTGTCTTCTGCATGTATCTCAAATATCTTCACATTTATCTGCTAAACTCTATTAGACTTCGCTGTCCATCTATCTGCCACCAAGAAGGGAATAGAATAAATTTTATTGTACACTGCAGGCCGTATCTCATGTACTGTGATAGCTAGGCAGTTGAAATTTTCGATTTATGTTGTTGTCGATTTAACAACAATTACTGAAAATCGAATTAATTGATTTAACCCCAAGCGAACGCAGGCGATTGCGCTGTTATTGTCTATCTATTGTGTCTCTATTTGACACGATTGAAAGATTAAATATACATATATTTATGTGGAACTTCCATACAAAAACGTGATTTTTTCGCCGTTTTTTGCCATGGAATCCTTCATGCGTGAGCCTGACTAGCACTGGACTAGTATTTTTCGTGGAAAATTGTCAAATGATCTTTCTCCCGCTCTGTTTTGTGCGAGAGCGAGTGTTTTAGACCCACAGTGTTCTTTCATTCGCCAGTTACGAGGGCCACGGTGACTCTATCGAGAAATTCCGCAGTTCCGTTACACCCTACATTTGTATATGTTATGAAAACTTTCACCCTTTTCTCTGAAGAGGTTTTGCGTCTATGACCTCGAGCTGTTTATTTGGGGCTATACGTGAATGATGCCACCTCGTGACATACCAAAACTGTAATGGAGGCGTTTTTTCATAGGTATGTGAAAGGTCTACTAGGTGTATTTGGAGTTACCTTTGTTAAAGAATTTTATTTGTTAGAGTCAACGCATTTTCTTTTTTAATTAAATGCAAGATAGATAGGTATACTTATACTCTTTAATGTACACCATAAATTAAATTACAGTACGAACTTAAAATTAATAGGGTGTCACAATGGGCGGTCTTGTCGTGAAAAATCGTTTTCTTACAGACAACCTTAGGATGGATTTGACAGAGAGGGAGTAAGAGATACTCAAGACAAGAGAAATTAGCTGCTTCTGTGACAGAAGGACTAAGAAGTCATCTTCTGAATTAAGAAAATTATTTTAAAGGTTAGGGTAGATCTATTTTTCTTTATAAAAATAAAAACTTACCAAAAAATAGACAAATAAAGTCCTCATTCTACTTTAACTAGAAATATTAACATCTTGTTTTGTTTACAGCAGCTCTCTGACCAGCCACGAGCCACCTGAAAAAAGTTTACGACACGAGATGTCTCGACTTCTCGACCCAGAACTAACATGTCTAGCGATGAATGATAAGAAGCATTGAGTCCTAATGACATGGAATACATAGGTACAACTAGGCTACGCAGAAAGAAACGGTACAAACATTTAAAAAGTCCAATAATTTGGGTGTCTTTAAGGCTAGAGTGAATAGGCTCTTAATAAACTAGTGTGCTTCACCAACAACGATTGCATCACTGCTCACCTAATGCTGGAAGCGCAGTCAAGCACTAGATTACATCAATTAACTAAGACTACTTAATACTATTAAGAGCACAAAGGTGCAGCTTATTTTATAAAAATAACTTCCAGTAGACTTGCGACAGGAGAGTTGGATGAGGGATGTTTAGTACGTAATAAATTAATTGTGATATGTTAGAAAAGCTAAAATAGACTATATTATCTAGAACCTAGATCACAACACCAATTAGATTTAATTTAGATTAAATCAATATTAGTGATGTGATGCTTAGGCACTTCTAGACGAGACTCAGCCATCCTAGATCATAACACCAATGAGATTTAATCTAGATTAAATCAATATTAGTGATGTGATGCTTAAGCACTTCTAGACGAGTCTCAGCCATAGTCTCTGATCGCGTCAATAAGTAGGTAAGTCTAGGTGGTTTTGGATCTTTCAATCCCAGTGCAATTAGATATTTGCCTATTAATTTTTGATAGTACAATATTTGATATTTAGGTACTATAAAACCGACACTAAAAAGTTTTTTTTTTCTGAAAACTGATTCACAATTTCGTCATTAAATGAAGCAGTGCCAGTAATTAGCATTACAAATATATATTAGTAGAGAAAGAACTGGGGAGCGGTAGAAATATCACGCAATCTCTGTCTGGTGGTGACGTCAGATTTCAGTGTGTGCATCCTCATTCCGTTATACGACTGTTTCCCCTTCCACCAGGCTTAAAAGGTTTCCAAATTATTTAACAATAATTGTGCGGATTTGAAAAATTTATTTTTATTTGCGATCTTGAATTAAAAAAAGAATAAAAAAATAGAGTGAACTGCCAAATTATAATAACCTACCTTCACACATAATCGTTAATGATTATCCTGCACAAGGTAAAGTTACATCGTTTTTTACCATTTTCGACGTCTGTAGTACCTACCTATCTGTTCTCAATAAAAAAATCTCGGACACCAAAGTGTAGCATTGGTCACGGTTGGCGGTAAAATAGCCGCCTTCATTCGTTCAGAAATTAGATAACGGGACGACCGGTGGCACCATTGATAAGGCTTTAAATACGAAGCGAGCCAGACCACTTCAACACGACAATGTAAAAGAAAATTGGAATTTTAGAAAGCATATCGATGCGTGCGATAACAATTTGGAGATGGAGCGATATGAAATTAGATGAGTGCAGGCGCCGTAGCGCTAAACTAACAATACAACACTTGTTTTTAACGATAATCTAATTAATTATTTTTGTCTGTTATGGTTTTGTAACATCGTCAATGCAAAAGATCAGAATTCCCAAAAAACATAAAGTTCGTCTGTGTACATCACCTGTCCTATTGTTTACTAGCTTTTACCTGCGGCTTCGCTTGCATAGAGGAAAGTAACCAAATATGGAATACCATTTTATTTTTGTGATATAATAACATAAAGGTTCTGTAAGTAAAATCATTTAGTAGTATTTACAATTTGCCGCACGTTTGCACTTAATTTAGTAACACTTTGGTTATGTTTAAATTAATTTAAAGTTTAAAATTTACTCAAAAACAAAATCAGCAAAAAGGGATCTAATTATGGAATAGATACCAAAAATGGAATACAACAAATCTATAATATAGAAATAGGCCAAATCTAAATAGGGCCTTCACTCTTTTTGCGAAAATCACAACTCAAGGTATCGAACTTTGCATCAGCGCAATTACCATGTACTTAAAGCACACACAAAAGTCAATAGATCCATGTCTTATCCGAGCATCTTAAAAACTACCTCAAAAAACTATTCTGGCAGTGAAAAAACTACCGACTCTCACCCTGGGCTCACCATTTGCTCAACTGCCAACTTGAACCCGGTACGCGAGTATTATGTATTAAAGAGACAGAAGAACACTGTTTTGTGCGGCTTGAAGTTTTAATTTACGAGTAATGGCAGTATTCCATATTGAGGTACTATTCCATATTTGGTTACTTTCCTCTACTTATATAAAAAATAGCCTATGTCACTCAGGAATAAAGCAGCTTTCTATCGGTGAAGGAATTTTAGCAATCGGGCTAGTATTTCCAGAGATTACCTACTACAAACAAAAAAAAAAACTTTACCTCTTTGAAGTGTGGATTTGACCTCTTTTAACTGTATTTATATACAGTAAAGAATATAAGAACTTGAGCCCAGGATGGTCGAAGCCTACTGGGGCCATGGGTCGTGCGAAAGAGAATCTCGGAGTACTGGATCGAAGGCAAAGATATAGGAGTGGGTTTGATTCGCACCTAAAAAAGAAAACAAATTGCGTCATACAAAACAAATGACTGCAGTTGTATTTTGACTGGAAAATTGTTTTTTTTTTTACGCTTCCTGCTCTGAGCGGGTCGAGAGGGGAGTAGAATAAGAATAGAATAAACTTTATTACACTTAAAACTTCTTCCTCTTCTGTCGTGTCGATCTGACTCAAATTAAGTCCGACCAATGTCTAGCCACCTGTCGTAGAATGTCAATATCGAGCTTATTAAAAGCACCAATTGCGCAATGACTTAGTAATGGTAGGTCACTGATCAAAGGAACTGTCAAAATTTTTGCAGATACCGTTTAAGGGCCAAGCGCCCAAAAAGTGCCATAAAACAGTGATTTTCTGAGGCCTACTCCTCCGTAACGGCTAGGTCAATTGGTTTGAAAAAAATATATGTTTATTATAGATATAAGAACAATAATATCAACATTTGATTTTTTCGTGCAATTAACACTTTTGTCAAAAAAAAATATTTAGCAATTTCGCAACTTTACGCAACTTTTCCCTACTCCTTCGAAACGGCTTGGACCTTTAGAAACATTTTTACACATAAAAATTGGTGGTTAAATATTCTTCAAAGTGAACATTGCATATGTAAATCAATCAATATCTCGCAGAGAAAATGGATTTAAAGCGCTTTCCGGGCGCTGCTGGCCGCAAATAAATGCAGAGATTTGCGTACTGCCGCCTAGGCGAGTGCGAGAGTTACGTTCACATAATTTCGGTCAGATGGTTCAAGGGACTATACGCCTTAAGTCAGATTATTCATTTGTCATTATGTACGAGATTACCATTCTATGCAATTTCTTTCAATGGAGTGTCAGTGGTTGACCATGGGAAAGTCATAATGACACCATTATATTAGTAGATTACCAAAACTTGTCAAAATCAACAATTATGAAATCAATGATAGTCCATTCTGACACTATTGTAATAGCAGACTTGAGGCCCTCTATGGTATAGGTGTAACAGACTTTTGACTGACTATCCCGGATGCGTTTCTTCAGTTGCCTTTTGCTTCAAGGCCGAAAACTTACGAACTATCCTGCAGAACTTGATAAACGACACTGAATTAATTTTTTAAGAAAATAAAGAAAGGAACTCGCTCAGATATCACAAGTCTGTGATCTAGTGGTCAATTAAAACAACACTAATGTGGGTGTCAGATTGTTTAAACCTTGTCAAATGTTTTGAATGACCGTTTTTAATTCAGAGGCGAAATCAGGCGATGATTAATTTTACAAGCTTTTATTTAGTTTCATCTGTTCCGATGTTTGTCTGTCATCAAATCTTGCAAATTAAATTTGATCCACTTCCCAGTTTCCAATTGAGGTGTTTTGCATGCATATGTAAATCAGATGATAATGCAAAACCATTATGAGCTGATCTGATGATGGAACCGGAAGGTGGCTATATGAACTTTTTAGTTAAACTACACAACCCCATCGAGTTTGGGCTCGTATGATTCGTCTTGACGAGCATTAATTATATAGGTATACCGAGCTATAAAAGCTTGCTATGAAAACATGATTTTCATTAAAAGCTTGTCTCGTTCAATTGCGTCTTTCACTCGAAATGAAACATACCAAAACATGAAATAAAATAATAAAACTGGCGGATGAATTCATTTGTGATTCAACATGATGGCCAAGACAATTAGCTTGCTGATTAGTTTTCAAATAGTCTTTCAGAATTCTAGTGCCATTTAATGTATTAAGTAGTATCAAGTACACTAAACACTATATAGTGTTAAAGAAAAAAACCCAGTAAAAACTATCCAGTTAAAATCTTTCAACTAATTAATTAGGTATTAATGCATTCAACTAGCTTCTGCCATCGGCTTCGCCTGCGTGAAAGTTGTTTCATAGAAACTTTGCACCCCCGTTTCATCTTCTTAGGGGAAAATTTTGGAAACTCCTTTCTTAATACTTGCTTACGTCATAAAAAAAAAAAACGTTCAAAATTTCACGCTGCTAGTTCCTGTGACTTGGGCTGTGCAATAATACGCCAGTCAATCAGTTTCTCCTTTTATATACCTCTATATACATATATATAGACTAGCTTTTGCCCGCGACTTCGTTCGCGTGGAATAGTGACTTCCGGCAGATTTTTGGTTTTACCCACATAGTTCCCTGAATTGAAGCCGACTCTTGACCAATAGATGGCGCTGTATGTCCGGAATAAATTTTATTTTTTATTTTATTTTTTGTAATAAAAACTATCCTATGTCCTTTCTCAAGTTCCAAACTATGTCTGTACCAAATTTCACACAAATCGGTTCAGTAGTTTAGGCGTGAAGCAAAGACAGACAGACAGACAGACAGAGTTACTTTCGCATTTATAATATTAGTTTGGATAGTTTGGATAACTAGATTTTGCCCGCTACTTCACCTGCCTACCTACATAAAATATAGCCTATGTCACTCAGGAGCAGTTTTCTATCGATGAAATTTTTTTAACAAATACGGACCAGGTACTTTTAGAGATTACAAAAAAACAAACCTTACCTCTTTATAATATCAGTTTAGATAATCTGAAGATCAGCAATAAACAGATATAAATAGCATAATAATTTTATAGCAGCAATTAAATCCTGCGGCATACACTGGCAGCGAACGAAACCAGCCAGACTCGTTCCGAGAACGTCTGTAGGACGAATGCTCAACATTATTTCTAGAATCCCATAAAAACTAGAGGTCAGCCTGACCCAGGACCCTAAAACTTAAGTTACGAGTTAGTCAGACAAAAGGTGATAAAGGATTAGGTATGTTAATCTATGTTCATTATACTAGCTGTTTGCCGCGGCTTCATCCGCGTCTTTGGTTACTGCTACGCTCATATTAATCATAGCTTTAGTTTTTTTTAGTTGGGCAAATCATCCAATGACATCCCTCGCTCTTGGACGGAGCGGGAGTTACTGTCAGACTTTTACTGACTAAAAACCCACTCCTGTTTATTCGTTGCCGTCCGAATCCTTTCAGAAGCAGACCCTTGGCTTCGACCCTGTTGGGCTCCTATGATAGCGTTATAGCCTATAACCTTCGTCGATAAATGGGCTATCCAACACTAAAAGTGTTTTTTAATTTGCACCAGTAGTTCCCGATATTAGGGCGTTCGAAAAACATACAAATTCTTTAGATTCTGATATTACTAGCTTCTGCCAGCGGCTTTCGCTCGCGTTATGATAGAAAATTGCCCCAAGGGAACATACTTCTGGGATAAAAAGTATCCTTTGTGATATTCCAGGACATGGTCTACTAGTGTAACAAGTTTCACTGAAATCTGTTCAGCCGTTCGAGTGTAAAGAAGTAATACACATACGCACACACACAAACTTTCTCAAATAATTAAAATGCTAATTGCTGCATCCTTTTAGAATCAATTTAGATGCGGTTTGCACACATAGATTTGTTTTTTTTTTTGTAAAAATTTTTGTATTGTATTGTTGGTTTTTGTATTGTTTATTAATGTATTGTATTGTGTATTATTTTTTTTTGTATTGTATTGTTGTTTTTTGTTTCATTTTTGTATATCTAATTATAAAAAATTCAGGCCGAAAACCGGACAGTATCCAAAGCCGTAAAACATCAAATGATTTGTATCGATTTGTAGAGGCCAAAGAAAATGAAGCATCTAACTAAATATTTAGTGGCCTCAGTGCATTACTTTGTTTCACTTCACAAGAAAACAAGCAAGTTAATCCACCGTACATTAACGTTAACTACAAATCCTTCCACAGTCGTCAATTATTTTTTTGTCTCTGTAACCGGTAGTAACCACCTCAGTGCATTTCTCGAATCTTTAAACAAGTTCACACGCGATAAACACATTAAGACAGATGGACAGACGGACGTTGCTGTAAGGAGGCCCAAATTATGGACCACTCGGTTCTGTAATTGATTTTTTTTTCTTGCGTAAACAAAATGGGCTTGTTTGAATCAGTTCTACCAAAAACTTTGTCCACGAGTGTAAATTAGTTCCGTCTTACTACGATAGATGGCGTTGTACATCTGATTCCGTTCGTATATGCCGCCATTTATGGGTGGTGTGAACGAAAGTAAAGAAGGAATAGGAGTGGGTTTTAGTCAGTAAAAGACTGATACGCCCTCCCGCTCCGCCCAAGGGCGGAAGATGTCAGATGATTTCCCACCTCAAAAAAAAACATTCTCCGCCATTGAATGACTCTAGCAGTTTTGTTTTGAAGTCTTAATTACCTGATGGAAACCGTGATCAAGAAGGTGGTTCTCCAAGGGCGAAGCCTATCCATTGCATAACATCTGGGTTGACCCTTGCAATTAATCTTACGTGGATAACTCGGACGGGTAATTTTTGGTAGCGAGGGACTGCGTCCGCTCTATCTCTCTCAGATAATCATCATCATCGGTTGAACATAGGCCTTCTCGTGGTGTCGCCATTTGCGAGGTTCCTGTGAATCTCGCATCCATCGGATTACCGTGGTCTTCATTAGGTGATCGGTACACCTTGTGGAAGGCCTTCCAACTCTGCGTCTTCCGGTACGTGGTCGTGGTCTCGGATAATAATAATCCTCGTATAGTCAGGACAGGAGGTTCCTCTCTCTGGAGTCCTGACCAGATATGGATGGGCTACATTTTTTAATTTTTATTAAAATATTTTTTTAATTATAAATATAACTTTTAAAACTTTTGAAATTATCAGAGATTTTTTATTATTATTCAAAAGAAAACTGAGTTCTTACTATATTATAATTATAACGTACTTAAGAATACACAATGAATAAAGAAATAAAAGTTTCCAAAGCACCTGGAAAGACGTACCATTTCTGTATTTCATTTATTTACACATAATTTATTGCTGGAATTTGAATTACGTAAAACAGAAAAAAAAGAATATAGCCTCTATAAGATGTGATAAGAATTTAATTTTCTTACTAAGTTATCTGATAGTCTGTTACGTAATCAGATATTTTCCGGTGTCGCTGAAAAACTGAAAACTATTTTAGTAAATTGTTGGGTCTCTAGCAGACGTAAACGTACATTGTTATATACCTAGATATTTTTCATATAAACAAAAAATAATTGCGGCAGTTAATATAATAGACTTTAAAAAGAAACAATTTGATCAGCCTGTTAGTGTCTTATCCACATACTAGATGGCGCTGGCGTACCCAACACAACATAAAGCCCGACTCGATACTGTTTTGTTTGAATAAAGCTAAGCTTTTCAAAATAAAAGTGTAAAATTGTTAGAAAGTGTAATTTTGTCAATTATTATCTATAATTTGTGTTATTTATAGGCTATCCGAAAAATAACACTAATGAAGAAAAGTGTGAGTTACGTAATTTAGTTCAATATCCGTTTAAAGTGGTAGAATGGATTTTGGGAAATCTGAAACTTAATAGAGGGAGAACTGTATTGTGACTTGTCCTTAAATAAGTATTAAAAAATAAAATCCTCGACCGCGTCTCTTTGTAAATAAAAGTGTAAAATTGTTAGAAAGTGTAATTTTGTCAATTATTATCTATAATTTGTGTTATTTATAGGCTATCCGAAAAATAACACTAATGAAGAAAAGTGTGAGTTACGTAATTTAGTTCAATATCCGTTTAAAGTGGTAGAATGGATTTTGGGAAATCTGAAACTTAATAGAGGGAGAACTGTATTGTGACTTGTCCTTAAATAAGTATTAAAAAATAAAATCCTCGACCGCGTCTCTTTGTCTGTATGAACGCGATAAACTCAAAAACTACTTAAAACATTTCTACGCAATTTTCACCAATAGACAGAGTGATTCATGAGGAAGATTTAGATGTCTAATACATGCATGCCATAGTAGAGAAGAGCCAAGAATTTTAAAGATTTCCAACGCCCGCTGCGAATCTCGTTTGATAATAAACTCAAAGTAATTTTTTTTGGAGACGTATTTACCTATCCAATTAAATGAAGATCTCTCATCTCTGCATCTCTTTTTATATAGATAGACTTTCTTTGTACGCTTATAGACCAAAAAACAACATTCAACTTTTACACAATTCTTAAATTTTAAAAGTAAACTACGTGTTTTTACAAAACCATCACGACTCTTCTTGTTAGTAAGAATCAATTACAAACACAAAAATCACGTTCGTTCATTAACCTGAAATGACATTTTTCATCGAAAAATCTGCGATATAACAGTACATAATAACAGCTCACGTATTATCGCGATCTTTTTACCTCGGCCGGGAGTCGAACGGACAATGGGTGTCGGGCAGCCTGCTCAACGCTAACGGTCGTCCACGAATCAGATCGTCATTACACGGGGACTTTTTTACGGACATTCTTGAGCGCAAAAAGTTTTGATTTGACCGCACTGTAGTTGGGTTCGAGTGGAGTGGCCGTTGTTTGGCTATTATTTTAACCGCAGTCATCACGTAGTCATCAATCAACGATTAGACTATTTAGAGCAACAAAAACATTCGTAGCGACATCTATGCCACTAAACAGGAACTAAAATCAATTCGTTTAAAACAACAGCCTAAAATCAACTATCAAAGCTGCACTAACACGCCTGATTTGTACGTACATATTACGACTTCGCGCGACGAGGATCTAATGTAGCTCTACAAGTCTAGTTTCAATTCAAAATGGAGATCGACGCGCCCAGATTGGCGTACAATGCGTTCCAAATGAGAATAGGATCGCCCTCCATGTTGTGACGTCACGATTTACTGTCAAATCGAGGAAAGATATTTTTAAACATTAATTAATTTATGAAAAATTTAATTTATTTATGAACTGTGAACGAAAAAAGTTTAATCAGAATCCAGTTCTTCACTTTTACTCATCTCTAAGTTCATCAATTTTGCCAAAATTTCTTCGACTTGACAGTACGACGAGACGTCAAAACATAGGAATCGGTCCTATTCTCATTTGGAACGCGTAGTACGTAGCACACATGTGTGCAGTTTAGTTAACTACGCTTCTACCTTCAGGCGGTTACTTAAGCAAGACACAACATTCGTCTGTTGGGAAGATTCTCCCTTTTCTATCGAGGTATGTGAGACTTTACATTCGGTTACGGCAGGACTGTCCACTCTGTTTTGGATACCTCTAACATTTAGCTTAAACTACAAGCTATGGCGTTAGCTATTACAAGTGGCTAGACAACTATCACCTATATACACCGCTACATTTTGATCGTTTTAATCCCGTGGAGGGTCGATCCGGTACATCAAATACTATCGATTTGTAAAGATAACATTAAAAAATAAACTAACGTTTTTTTTTTTCAAAATTTGTATTAATTTACACATGTACGAAATTAATTTCTTTAAGAAAACGTCATCTGAGCGAGTTCAATGACCCGTAGGTAGTTTGTACGCAACGCCGACTACTCCCTTCAGATCATTCAAACCGATAGTATTTCATGAACCTGATCGACCTTCCACGGGATTAAAACGATCAAAATTTAGCGGTGTATATCTGAAGCGACAAAATCATACATAGTTGTTCTCGAGAAAAATATCAGCTAAGTATACACGGAGTCCGCCAGGGCCGATGCCTTCCAGGTCTACAGGATTGTTTGAAAGAGTCACCGCAGTCTTTGAAAGCAAAGGGCAACTATAAGAACACGGGTGTATTTAGTCAGTAAAGGTTTGACTCTCTATCTCTCACTCCATCCAGAGAGAGAAAACTTATTTGACGATATTCCCCCTCTGTTTTCCTTCTCAAGTCGTATTCTTCATTACTGTGAGGATCGTGAAGTTCCCACTGGATTAGCTTCGACGATATCCCACGGCCGTAATCAGCCTTTTATACGCCCGGTGTTAGCTTCTATTTATTTATTTCAACCAGAACGACAAAATGGCAATTATACTGATTTCTTGATCCCCCTAATAAAAGTTTTTGTCTTGTGTGTAGATATAAAAATTTACGGTGTATACAATATTTTTTTTTTTGTTAGCCTGTTTTGTCTCACACCTGTGCAAAGGCCTTCCTTCACTTCACTTCGCCTAGGAGGGCCCCTAGCTAAGTTACAACCGTTTCGATTCGATTCTCTTGCGTCGAACGCCTCGAGTTAGCGACGCCACCGATTCTTTTGTTCTGACCACATGACTGAGCGTTGAGATGACGTCATTCCCGTACATTTGAAGTTTTCTACTAGCGTTAACGATTGCAGATTATCAACATGACTAGGCGTACAGAACTGGTAAGAGTTAATAAAAAAAATTACTTACCAACGGCCACTCTTCACCTCGCTAACAATACGAAGGCGCCACGCCAGCGACAAGTGTTAAATTGGAGCTCGGACGAAACACAATAAAAAAAGCAAAGTATCGGCGACTGAACGGGGGAAAAACAACGTTTTGAACGGTGTTGCCTAGGCTCAGACACTTTCTAACGCGAAGAAATTGAGGTAGCAAGTATTTTCTTCAACAGTTATATGTTGTACCGGGTCCTGGACTCAGTTCCCGTGGCAGAACTGATATTCTTTAATTCTTTATTGTACACTATGATAGATAACAAAATATGTGGACATCAGAGAGTTAACACATACACAACATAGGCGAGCTTAACTCAAAGTTGAGTTTTCTTTCAGCAAACCATTGAGTGATAGAGATAAATCACAGTAGAGGGTAAGATCCAGTGCACAATAAAAAAAAAAAATGTGAATAAAATAATATTATATTGATCGACACCTTGCGTGACCAGAGGGCTGGCTCGTTCTTCGCTCAAAGAATTAGCATTGCCATTCAACGTGGTAATGCTGCCAGTCTTCTGGGCACATTCCCGGATGACAGCGATGTGGAGGACTACTTCGACGCCTAAGTGTACTTTGTGTATTTGTATTTTATTTATTTAGGGTTTTAGTATAAATATTATATTTTGATATTATTAAGTTTTTAGTTCTGGGACCCTCAGTTTTTGCCCAGCGTCCTGTTTTGTAGCCGATTCATGACGTTAGACTCCAGAGCTCTGCTAGGGTGGCCTTGTCAGAACCAAGGGTATTCACCGTCTGGGACCTTTGGTTTCTGCTCAGAGTCCAGTTTTGTGGTCGGTCTTGACATTAGACTGCAGAGTTCTGCCGGAGTCTTTGTTTTCTGATAGCTACAACCTAGGGGTCTTTAAGTCAAGACTGAATAGGTTACTTTTAGGCAACCGTGCTCTCTGCATCTTCGCTTACCATTAGGTGAGATAGTGGTCAAAACGAGAGCCATAAGTAAGCGTGCTCCATCGTCGACCACATCATCGCTTATCATCAGGTAAGGTAGTGGTTAAACGTGAGCCTATCAACAATAGAAGATTGCCAAATGCAAGGTACAAACGATGAGTTGTTTGATAATTTACCTCGTCCAAAAAAGGTTTAGCAGGTCGCTTGATGTCTCTAAATCGACTCTTCGAAAGTTAGTTCATTGGCTTGAATCCACTCGTGTTCCTTCAGTTTCAGGGCCGTGGTAACTCTTTCAATCCTTCAATTCAACCTTTTAAACCAAGCTGCGTTGACTGAAGAATCAAGAATCTAAAATCAAAGTATTCATATCAAATAAACCATTTACAGGCACTTTTAAATTGTTTAGAAGTAAGTCAATCAGAAAAATTATGCTAAATGCACATTCCAAAGCGTAGATCACTATCGAGAGTTAACTCTTTGAATGCCGTAATTAGAGACACAATAGAAAGACAATTGCTTATGTCAAACTGTGTAACATAAGATATTCAAAAGGTTAAAAAAAAAACCTGTGGAAAAAATGGAGAAGAATATGCAAGACACTCCATGGACTCTCTCTTAAATGATGATAAGTAAAAACAATTTAAAAGAGTGTCTATGGAGTCTTAGTTTGTATGGTTTAAGATGGTGGTGATGATGGTTTAAGAGCCGGTTGTAATCACTGAGTATTTTATATAAACTCCGCCCGGGCCTATGTCAATTTCGCGGCCCCGTAACAGAGGTTGTATTTTTATAAAAAAAAAACAATAACTAGTCAAGATCTTGGTTTTTGCGGGGCCCTTTTAAAACATAACAACCTAGAGGTCTTTAAGTCAAGAGTGAATAGGTTATTTCTAGGCAAGCGTGCTCCATCGTCGGCCAGATCATCGCTTACCATCAAGTGAGATAGAGGTCAAACGCGAGCCTATCAATAATATAAAAAAAAAATCTTCATTAATTTTTGTAACTTTATAATATTTCTGTGACGTAATCTTGTAGACATTACACGTTTTAAATCGTAATTTAGGGTCAGATTCGCGATATTTTTTTTATCAAGGTAACTAATTTATAATCATGTTTTGTTTGATGCCCGGCGAGTGTTCATGTCATCATCATTATCATAGCCTTTTTAATGTTCCCACTGCTGGGGCTCAGGCCTCCTCTCTAGGAGAGGGAATAGGCTGTAAACCACCACGCGGGCCCAGTGCGAATTGGTCAATGTCACATAACTTCGACTCACATAACTTCACATAACTTCGGTTGGTCATATAATCAATTTTAATCAAATAATTTTTCATGATAATCTGTTTGTTTCATGCGTCTCCTTTTTAAGGAAATTTCTCACCGACTGATCGACATCTTGTGTGACCATTAGCATTGCCATTCAACGTGGTAATGCTGCCAGTCTTCTGGGCACATTCCCGGATGACAGTGATGTGGAGGAGTACTTCGACGCCTGAGTGCACTTTGTGTTTTTGTATTTTATTTATGTACGTTAGGTATTTATTTAGATTTTAGTATAAATAGTTTAAGTTTGTTTGTTTATGTAGTTTAAGACATTAATAATAACTTTCTAACAAGTAGTCTGTTTTATATTTGTGGGTTTGCGTGGTCAGCACCTGGCACTATTATTATTAAAAGGCAGTCAGTTGAGTAAGTTATATTTAAGTACGTATTAAAATACTAGCTTTTGCCCGCGACTTCGTTCGCGTGGAATAGTGACTTCCGGAAATTTCAGTACTGAATTGATGCCGACTCTTGACCAATAGATGGCGCTGTATGTCCGGAATAAATTTTATTTTTTATTTTATTTTTTGTAATAAAAACTATCCTATGTCCTTTCTCAAGTTCCAAACTATGTCTGTACCAAATTTCACACAAATCGGTTCAGTAGTTTAGGCGTGAAGCAAAGACAGACAGACAGACAGAGTTACTTTCGCATTTATAATATTAGTTTGGATTTGGAATTTGGAATTTGGATAATATTAGTTTGGATGAGTCATGCTTAGAAAGTAATAAAATAGACGGCGACAAAAAACTTGTTCTGACTGTACAAATTAACTGCTAATGGTAGTTATTGGTCATTCGGTAGTCATTGTAGACTCTTGACCTCGACATCTGGAGGTTTTTATTTGATTCTTTAAAGAAATAATGCTGAAGGTTCTTCGGATTAATGGTTTGTCATACGCTCTCCAGATAAAGGGTTTGTTATCATGACCTTGCTGCTCTGCAAGGCGATCCTCAGCCACCGTAGGTGCTGATTGTGGACGACGTACAATGTGTAGGTCGCCGTCTGTATATCTTGACCTGGAGAGTTGGAGGCATTTATTTGAAGAAATAATATTGAAAGTGCTTTGGGATAACAGTTTATCATCTTCATCTTCTTGCCCTTCAGGGCAATTCTCGACCACCGTAGGTGCTGATTGCAGATGACGAGTAATGGGTAGCTCGCTGTGCAGTTGTCTGGCAAGAACCGACCGTTAGATGTCTTGACCTGGAGATTTAGAGGCCTTTATTTGAAGAAATAATGTTGGAGGTGATGATGATAAACCGTTAAACCAACCTTTGCCTTTCAGGGCAATCCTTGGCCATAGAAGGCGCGGGCTTGTGGACGGCCAACAACGGGTAGCTCTCTGTCCAGCCGTCTGGTATTAACCGAGCTTGGGACCTTGTCGACGAGTTGTGTTCCATGCGCTCATAAAAGAGATGTCAGCATAACCGTAGAAGCCCAGTAGGTCATCGATCCGCGGCCCACTAGGACTACGGAAATTTATGAAAGACATAGTGTGGTTCTAGAACGCAAAGGGCAACTGAAGGACATCAGTGGGTTTTAGTTCACCCAAGAGCGGGAAAACTCATTCGATGGTTTTCCACCTGAAAAAAAGTGTGTTTGCTACTCGTTCATGCTCAAACGGGAGGTTTTAATGTTTTTCACACAGGTGGATCTCATCCTAGGAACAGTCTACCCTGATATACCCATAGCATACTTTTTCCCGAAAGTAACGCGGGCGAACACGCTGGCTGCAGCTAGTTCGGGACTTTGCTTCACTTTTTTCTGCTGATCAAAATCTCTGGTGATCCTAAACCTCTCTACCAGCCCTGGTTGTTATGTCTATCTTGCCATTAAGAGGGCCCTGCCTCGCTTGGTAATCGTCAACGTGAACATGGTTTAAAAGCTTGTTATAATTCATCAACGCTGTCAGCATAATGTTTAATGAACAGGCAACGCGAAAAAAGAGAGATAACGCCTGATAACTAGGTTGGCATTCGGCAATTCCATCATTTATTTACTCGAATGTTTCATAAAATTAATTCCAGAAAATAAGAGTTTTTCTAAAAACCTTTAACTCTTTATTGTACACAAAAACATAACATAAATGGAGATACAGACAGTTCATGTACAAAGGCGAGCTTAACTCAGCAATGAGTTTCTCCCAGCAAACCTTTGAGTTATAGAGAGAGAACATATTTGAGGTTAGGATCTAAACTTCAAAAGTTAAAAAATAATAATCCGTCATTCAGAATCTAAATCAAATGTGCAGGGTTTATATTTTAAAAAAATATTTAAAAAGGGTTATAAGGGACAGCCCTCCACAAACTTTAAAGGCTTGCTCAGTAGACGAATCGACCTCGCCATACAAATTGTCTAATCAAGTTTATCAGTTTGTATTGTGAGGCTGATTTTCTTTTTCGTTTCCTGAAAAAAAAAATTATGGAAGATTGTTCAGTTTCGTCTACTGAGCTAGCCATTAAAGTTTGTGGAGGGCTGTCCCTTACACCCTGTATATATATTATTCTGGGCTAAATGTGTGACTGACGAGAGCTAAGGGCACTGGATTGGAGAGACCGCCGAAATCGCAGAACAAGTACTCAGTTTTGGTTCTACTCAATTTCAGGCCAACACTCTCCAATCTGTGCCACCACACCTCCAATCTGTTCTGGACCTCTAGGCCACTCTCGGCTACCAGCACAATGTCATCGGCAAACAACATACACCAGGGAGCCTCTTCCTGAATGTCCGACGTCAGAGCGTCCAATATCATTAGGAAGAGGTTAGGGCTGAGGGCCGACCCTTGGTGTAAGCCGACAGCCACATTAAAGCTTCCAGTAGTGCCCACTGAAGACCGGACTTGGGTACTGCATCGGCTGTACATCGCTCGGATCAACTGCACATACTTCCCCGGCACACCTTTCTCCTTAAGGGCCCACCACAGAACCTCACGAGGTACCCAGGCATATGCCATTTCGAGGTCAACGAATACCATGTGCAAGTTTTTATGCGCACCTCTGTATTTCTCGTACAGCTGGCGTATAGCAAAAATGGCATCCGATGTACCCCGACCAGGCATAAAACCGAATTGGTTCTGTGAAATTTCACTCTCTTCTCTCAGTCGCCTTTCAATAACTTATGAGTAGATTGATATATATACATATATATATATATTCCAACCAAAGTTCACGCAAAATAGAAAGATATGTAATAACGTCATAATCACATAAGAGTGCGGTTGTGGAGTGCTCGTGGTGGGCGCTCTTAAGAAACCCAATAGGAAGCCGAGGTTATCTCGTAAGCCTGTTTACAATGCTCCGTCAGGCTCTATGATTACTTTACCGAGGAAACACGTGACTCCACACCAACAAACGCTAAAAAGTCTAGTTCTAGTGCTCAGCTTTTTAGCACTATTGTAACTAGACTAGAGGTGATTGACCTCAGGTTGTTTTGTGTTGGTCTGACAACGTAAGTAATGTAGTTTATTTTTTTTCTTTAATAAGCTGTTCAATAACAATGTGTTTGTTGGCGGTTTAAATTAAAGAGAGAGAGTCTAAATTAAATTTGTTATTACCTGGGTGCCTATTAATAATGTCTACGATAAAAAAACGTCTTTAAAAAAAGTGTAATAAGCGAAAAACTGTTTTGTCTGGTTGTGTTCCAATGACTTCTCCCGCTCATGGGTGGAGCGATGGGGCGTGTCAGACTTTTACTGACTAAAACCCATTACTGTTTCTTCTTTGTCTTTGTACCAGGGCCCCAGGGTTGACTTTCACCCAATAGGGTTTTTTTTTTTTTTTTTTGCCCCAGGGTTGACTTTCACCCAATAGGGTTCAACCCTGCTGGACCCCTATGATTTACTGAAATCTCCTCGAGGCGCACGTGGAACATTACGCTCCGATGAAGACTTTTAGGCTTCTGCCACATTAAACGGAACTTCCGTCGCGGAAGATCGGCGACGGAACGTTAAGGGGATGCATACATACATTTTCACTGTTTTTCATACAACCGCTCTTACGCGATTATGACGTTGTTACATATTTTTCATCAGATATTTTGGAAACACAGTATCTTGTGGATATTATCTAGGCTTCTATGGAAATCAATTTATAAATTTGTGTAAAATTAATCCAGTTAAGACCTCTGAAAGTCTTAACTGGATTAACGAACTTTGACACTTCATTATTTACTTAAAAATTAAAAAATTCAAAAAAGTGCAACTATACAAACCTAGCAAATTTTATCAAGATTCTTAATAATGACAATGTTTTTCATTAACTTTTGAGTGTTAAAAAAAACACGTATTACCTGGAACAAGTTTTGTAAAATATTCGAGTAAATCACGGAATTACTGAATGCCAACAGAGTTTTTAGGAATTATCACTCTTCTTTCGCGTTGCTTTTTCGTCAAACATCGCGTTGGATTGCGTTACATGAAGCATCAAGCTTTTAAACCATGCTCTTTGTTTACGATAGGCGAGTGGAAAAGCAGTCTCTTAATACAAGTTATTGCATATAAACTACAAATAGCGGGCACACTACGCGCAAGATCGGTCGCTCCAGGATTTCCGTCTAGCGTGGCAGAGGCCTTGGGCTCGGTCCGGACGGACGACTGGACGGCGTGGTAGACCTTGCTCGTCTCCTTCGCTAGCATTACTGCTTCTCAGAAGGAGACGACCGCCATTCCTTCTCGCTCTAGACTATAGCCTGTACCAGGTCCCGGCAGTCCCATGGGCGATCGGCAAGGACATGGCGGTGCTCTGCCCAAGCGGGGCACATCTCTACCGTATGCTCCACAGTGTTCTCCAGGCGGTCCACACCCGGGCGTTTCTTCCGTATAAATCCGGTGCAGAACCTCTCGAACTGACCATGTCCTGCGTGATGTATGACTACAACGGGGTCATCGCTAATAGGGAATCTCTTTAAGACAACTTTTGGATGGATTTAACAGAGAAGGAGAAAAATAGGTACGCTAATAGATCGTGGGGTATTGTGTTGGTTGTGTGACTGTTCATTCTTTGTTCCTCTCAGTTACCATTGTGTTCAATGATCTTCGGACGAGCTTTAAATTCCCTTTACCATAGTCCGTAGTGCGAGTTGTTTTACGTTTACCGCGTCTCTCTGATTGGTTAAGAGCTTGGAGTGGGCCAATCGGAGCGCCGGACGTCGTAAAACGTGTCGATAGCATTGACGTAAAAGAACTAGCACTAGGCAATCTGTTCCTACTCATAATACTATGGGCGGTAATCGTGCGCCTGATTCTGCAAGCTAAGATTTTTTAGGGTTATTTGAAAAACTCTGGCAACCTCTATGTTACTAACATCATAAACAACAACTTTTGTTCTATGACTTTTAAAATATTTTCAAAATTTATATGTGTTATCATAAGTTCATTATATATTACATAGATTTTCATACAAAAATAAAAATACTGAAATTGAACGTTCTAAACATTACGAAGTCTAATAAAAAGTCAATATTTATAATATTGTTGTATCTTCTTCTTTTACTGTGTGTACATAAATTATAAAATAAATAAATAAATAAATAAGTCTATGTAAAGGAAGCGATAGTACAATAGCGAGGGAAGTCAGGATCGGTCAGCGGGGGTGCTTGATGTGCTTGCGTCGTGTCATACAGACGTAGATAGGTATAGCAAAATACAGAGTAGAAATGTAATAGATAGAACAACGACATCTTGAAGGTTTGTTTTTGGTAAATGATTTATGTTTTGGAAAAAGTCATGCCTAGAAAAAAAGTTGTCAATGTTGTTAGTATCTAATACAGTTGTTAGTGTTTAACAAATAACTTGTATTATTAACATTACACCGGATATGACACATTTTACAATTACGCAAGCTTTCGACTCCTTCCGCTACCATTCTAACAACAACTAAAAATAAAAATAAATCAACATTTAATAAAGCAATCTCATCAGCGTCGTCTCATAACTTAGCTTCAATTACGTAAGCAAAAAACACAAACGGCATACTACGAGCCGACAAATCTTACGACCGGTTGTAAGTCGTAATTGTTTCAACCAACAAAAAAGTCGGACATAAGGCCAGGCAAGCAACCCGCCATGCCGCATGAATGGGACGGCCGCCCGCGCCCGGGGAAAATAAAAACGCTCCATATTCGTGAAATGATAAAAAAAGAAAGAAATCGGAAAATAAAAGAAAAGGCAAGTCCGCGGCACGTACCGGCGTCCCCTTTTTAAAAAGAGAACTATTCCAACGGAGCGTGAATGAAAAACGCGCCCACTACGCGCCGCGTTACCGTAATCTTGTGATTATTATTTTTATTTTTGAGTCTCGCTTCCTTTTTTATTATTATTTAGTCTTATTATTATGTTATTTTATACGTTTTATCGCGTGTGGCGTCGTATGTAGGTCAGGACGGTGCGCGGGGGATTTTTTTTGGTTTTCCGCGCAAGGTCGCTGTCTTTGCTTGTTTTGGTCGACGCGGCGCGGTAATTGCTGCAGTGCGTTGAACTGTGAGGTGAACTTACGAATTTGTATGAGTCGCCTCATTATCATTGAACTTATCTTTACTTTCGTTTGGTTTTGTTCCTTATACTCCGATCTTAACGCCTCAAGCAAATGAGACGCATCAATATTGGCAAGCTTCACAAATAATTGCGAACATTTTTTCATCTACTGAAAGTGCAGTTTTTTTTTTAGTTTTACCTGTTCTTACAAGCAAACTGCCCTGCGTGTTTTTTAATTAAAATCTTAAAAAAAAAAAATTAAGACTTAATAATATTAATAAATATAAGTATAGTGCTAATGTACTAGGTATAACAGCTGTAACCTATCTGCATTGAACATAAATAAGATTTTTTTTTAAATTTTTTCCTTACATGCACAATTTAAAATGTGCCAAATTATCAAAAATTCGGGATGGCCTAGTGGTTAAGGCACCCGTCTCTTATGCATAAAGTGGCGGGTTCGAAACCGGGCAAGTATGTGTATTTTCTAAGTTTATCTAGGACATTACTGACACCCCGTCCCTCGGAAAGCACTTGACGCAGTTGGTCCCGGTTGTCATTCTTAGACAGTCGTTAGTAGTCAGACGCCCGAAAGTCTGCCCATCAGTCATCAGTTTATCCAAGGAGTATCGTGTTGCCCAGTAACTGGGTTGTGGAGGTCTGATAGCCAGTGGCTCCATGTAAAACACGGGTATTCAGCCACATCCAGTTAGACTAGAAGCCGACCCCAAGCTAGTTTATATTAGCTAGCTTGGGAGATGATATTGCACTGTTTAAAATTACAGTAATAAGAAGAAAGAAAGAAAAACCAGCCAAGTGCGAGTCGGACTCGCCCATGAAGGGTTCCGTAGCAGCAAGTAACATAATATAAAAGTTCTTGTAATGTGTTGTAACTTTGATCGATGTTTTAATAATAGTGTATTTTTTTCGGTTTATGACGCATTAAAAAAAAACTACTTACTGGATTTCGTTCAAACCAATTTTCGTTGATAGTTTTTATAGTAATGTACATCATATATTTTTTTTAGTTTTATCATTCTCTTATCTTGGAAGTTAGAGGGGGGGGGACACACATTTTACCACTTTGGAAGTGTCTCTCGCGCAAACTATTCAGTTTAGAAAAAAATGATATTAGAAACCTCAGTATCATTTTTGAAGACCTATCCATAGATAACCCACACGCATGGGTTTGATGAAAAAAAAATTTTCGAGTTTCAGTTCTATGTATGGGGACCCCCAAAATTTATTGATTTTTTTCTATTTTTGTGTGAAAATCTTAATGCGGTTCACAGAATACATCTACTTACAAAGTTTCAACAGTATAGCTCTTACAGTTTCGGAAAAAAGTGGCTGTGACATACGGACGGACGGACAGACAGACAGACAGACAGACAGACAGACAGACAGACAGACAGACAGACAGACAGACAGACAGACATGACGAATCTATAAGGGTTCCGTTTTTTGCCATTTGGCTACGAAACCCTAAAAACGTTTATTCGTGCCTCACACAATCATATAAACTAAAAAATACACAGTGAAAAGAAAAAAGAAAGATATAATCAGTGCGAGTTATTTAAAACAATAATAACGCAGCGCTGATATTCTGTTAGGGCCTGCTGTGTTTGTTATTTCACGAACACATTTACGGATGTTAAATAGTCTATCAAAAAAAAAAAAATTAAAACAAAGAAGAGATAGAATATATATAAAATTCGTGAATTTATATATATGTGTGTAATGTAAGTGATAAACAATTATATTTAACCTTTCAATCGTGGGAATTACAGACACAATAAAAAGACAATAGGTGCCGCGCCGCCTGGAGAGCCGTGAGTTGGCTCGATAAAAAAAATCGCGAATCTGACCCTAACTTATGATTTCAAGGGTTCCCTACCTCAAAAGGAAAAATTGGAACCCTAAGCGTCTGACAAAAGTTTTGGCCCATGAAAAGTATCTGACACTTATGGATTCTACTTTAGAATAATATTCTACACAACATTTATAAAAATCAGCCATAAAAAATGAGTTAAGTAACTCTTATTTTTAGACCTCTTTCTCACAACGTACCTGTCCAACTACCCCAAGGGGAGCTCCACAAGCACACAGGTATTCAAAGCACATGAAATACGCTACTGAGAACATAAGGTTTCATCCATGTGAAAATAAGTAGGTATGTCTTATCGCTCTGGGATCTTGGACTACTAGAAATATTTCTAAAACAATAACAAAGTTCACATTAAAACAAGTGAGAAGAAGAACCACGTCTAATCTTAAACTAACTTCTGCTTGCGACTTCCCCTGCGTTACAGTTGAAAATTATTTCAAGGGAACATATTCTCGGATAAAAAAATTTGTCCTACTTTCTATTCCAGAATAAGGTCTACTTAAGTGCCAAGTTTCATCCAAAATCCACCTTAGGATTCAGTGGAAAGGCGTGCAAAGAAGCTAATTGATGATCCAGATCTGGTAAGACCAATCTACAAAGCCTTGAGCACAGGCGTCGAGTAGCCAGCCTTTGGGTGTTTTACAGGATGCATTTTGAAGAGTGTGCGCGGGAATTGCATGACTTGATTCTACCATTTTATTTCTACCATCGGACAAACCGACGAACAGCGAGTATCCTTACGTTGTTACAACCTCTATACGACAAGGCGTTTCACCTCATCTTTTATGGCGTGTACGTCGATGGACTGGAACAATTTGCCTGCCGCGGTCTTCCCGCTCAATTATAATTTAGGCGTCTTCAAGGCTAGAGAGAATAGACCCTTAATAAATTAGTGCACCTCACCGTCAACGATTGCATCACTACTTATACTTACCATCAGCGGGATAGCACTCAAGCACTACTTTATATAAATAAATAAAAAACATTACTCTACCGATTTTTTTCCTGATTTATTTCTTGTCTTTTATTTTATGTGTTTATAAATTGTTAAAAAATACAAACAAACTTTTGACTTTATAGTATTGGCGGGATTATAAGCGTAGTATAAAAGTGTTGGCATTTTATCCAATAAAAAAAAATACTATACCTAATTTAATATTGAACAGTCTCCCCAGGTGTATTTAATCTAAGGGGTGAACCAAACAGGTGACATACCACAGGTGTACGATTTTACTTACATATAGCCATACAGCGGAAACCCCGACGGGTAAGACTAGCATAACATGGTAATTTTGAGTCAATCAATCATACGAGAGTCAGAAAGTAAATTAACATATCAATCATGTGTCTTGGGATCTGTCTAATGATTGTTCAGTACATGTGTACCGGTTTCTTGGATACAAGAATTCAATTTTTCGGGGTTGCAACTATTTTATTTAAAAATTAGTTTTTTGTTTTGGTTTCCGCTTGACCACCCAATCTCATTTGATGGTAAGCGATGAAGTGATCGACGATGGAGCTCGCTTGCCTAGAAGTAACCTATTCACTCTGGACTTGAGTTGTAGTAACGAGGAAATACAGATTTCAGTGGTGAATCCTAACTCTTTAACTGAAAAGGAAGAAAAATCTTAGTTAAGGGGTCGGCGACGGATGAATTTTCATACAAACGTAATACCACGCTCATTTGCAGTTGAAGCATATTTCCAACATATTATGATGATATTCGGTCATAGACAATATTTATCTAGGTTCCTACGTCGAGAATATTTGAAATATTGGTATTTTTAATACAGGCAAAGCCAAATGGCATGTTTTGCCATTTACGCTGTAAAAAAGTGCGAAATACTATTCGCTTTTTAGGGTTCCGTAGTCAACTAGGAACCCTTATAGTTTCGCCATGTCTGTCTGTCCGTCTGTCTATCCGTCTGTCCGTCCTCGCTTAATCTCTGTGACCGTTAGCACTAGAAAGCTGAAATTTGGTACCAATATGTATATCAATCACGCCGACAAAGTGGTAAAATAAAAATTGGAAAAAAATGTTTTATTAGGGTAGCCCCCTTATATGTAAAGTGGGAAGTGTAATTTTAACCCTAACGTGTGATATATTGTTGGATAAGTATTTAAAAATGAATAGGGGTTTACTGAAATCATTTTTTGATAATGTCAATAATTTCGGAAATAATCGCTCCAAAAGTAAAAAACAATGTCCCCCCCCCCTAGAAAATATGAATAAAATCTGAAAAGTAGAACTTTATAAGGACTTTCTAGGAAAATTATTTTGAACTTGATGGAAAGAACAGTTTTTGTACAAAAAAGACAAAAGTGTTCTACAAAATAATTTCTGGACTAAGTTTGTAGTATAATCGTATATGCAAGCATTTTTTTAAACTCATAAGTGGGTACACTTATCGTGACGGACAGACAGACAGACAGACATGGCGAAACTATGAGGGTTCCTAGTTGACTACGGAACCCTAAAAAGTGATATTGAAAATAAAAAAATATATAAGTATTTAAAATAAAAATTGTCGAGACAAAACTAACCATCAAAAGTGGAGTGGGTTCAATGGCGTAACAGATAGTCAGAAATTATTCTAAACATCGGGAAGCAACTGAATTGAATATTTTTTTATTTATTAGAATCGCCAATTTTACAAGCACTGGAAATTTACACATACATTAATTTTCTTCAAGTGCCACAACACTTAGAGACGATCACAGCATTATCATAAAAGATTGGATTCAAAAACACACTAGTATTTGTTAATTAAAAAAAATATAATAATTGTTATGTCAATAATAACAACACAGTAAGAAAAAATAATAAAAATTACATTACATTCCAGATATAGAATGCCTATAGGTATCAATATCATAATTGAATTAAATTTTAATTACTTCAAATTAAAACATTAATGCAATTAAACGGATTAGTCTAATTGGAAAAAATAAATAGTAGGTATAACCAGTGATTCTACTTAGAAAACGAAGCCAGGACCAAACTTTCCATAGCTGTACTAACGACCGCTGAACCTACGGTGGTAATCACATAGGAGAATGCATGAAAACCGTTATATCGAGGAGATCTAAAATATTTAATTTAGTTGTTATTGTTGTTATTATACACCCCTACTTTTTAATTAGTACACAAAAAAATGGGCTGTATCTGTACCCGTTACTGATCATATTTTTGTATTCAAAAGTAGAAAAAACCGAAATCCTAAAATTGACCACGAAAAGGTAAATTCATCATAGATTCAATCATACATAACAATTGCTAGTAGAAAATACTGCGGGCAATGTTTTTCCATTTTAATCATCATTTATAATAATAGCCTGCACAATATTTCCATAAATTGAGAGACATTTTGGGATAAACACAAACGCTAATAACTTTGCAGTTTATGAATATTATTTATTGAGATTTTACTTAAATAATAACAAGGGCTTTTCTAATAATAAGGCCAATTAAAAATTAGTGGTGTATACTGTCATAAGAATGGTTTTTAATACACCAAATGACAGTTTGTTAGGAATCTAGACTGGAAAAACCAAAGTATAGAGATGACGCCAGAACTTTGGAAGTTTTCTGATTCATCCAACCTGTATTTTAATGCAGAAATTCTTCACAACTCCATTTTCCGTCGTAGGTTGAAGACTAAATGATAAGGCAGAGTGCACACCAGAGACAAAAATGTATGTTTACCTAGCAACAGTATTGTCTTGTATATTATAATGTCATCACAAAATTGCAGACTCCGTTTAAGTATAATAAATCTTTATTGGACTATAATACCTCGATATATTGTGAAAAAAATCGTTTTGTAGTCGATAAATCACATTCAAATTCATTCATTTCCAACATAACCATATCTTATTTAGAAGAAATAATAGTCTCACAATCACAATCTTACGTTTGTTCTTTTCCAATGACATAGTATACATTATTTAAATAAAGGCTAATATATAATATTCATAATCAGCAAAATTATTAGTGTTTATTTATATCCTCAAATGTCACTCAATTTATGAAAATATTGTACAGGGCGTACCTACATGGTACAGGATATTGATATGAATGAATAAATGACGATAAAAAAAATAAATAAGTGTGCGTAGCATTTTTAGTAGCAATTGTTATTTACTAATTATGAGACATTTTCGTGGACTTTGGGATTTCGTTTTTTCACTTTTGACAATAAAAATATGATCAGTAACGAGTACGGATAGGGCCGCATTTTTTTGTACGAATTAAAAATATAGGGGTCACATTCCCGGCGCACATCTATACATCCCAGCAAACAAGTCACACTCCTCACAAACTAAATCTGAGCAAAAGTCTGTTATAGACTCTTGACGCAAGTCTACGCACAGCCTTATTTTTGAATTGAACTCAAACAGGTCTTGCACGGCTTACGCACTGGGTTTTTCAGAACAAGTCAAGTTACTCTATTTATTTCATATTTATTCCATTATTTCTAGGATTCCATTATGTCAGTGTTAAACTTTATCGACTGGCCTGTTGGTCTAGTGGTTAGTGGCCCTGACTGCTATGCTGGAGGTCATGGGTTCGATTCCCACCCAAGACAAAAGTTTGTGTGATGATTACGATCATTTGTTCTGTATCTCAGTGTAATTTATCTGTAATATGTGTCTATTTAAAAAGGTATAAGTTTGTATGTATGTCAGTTATGTAGTACTTATAGCAAGGGACTAGACGGCGTTGTGTGAAAATTGTGAATTGTTATTTTCCTTTTGAAGCGTACCTACTGGAGAATATGATCTGGTAACCTTTCTGTGAAAAGCTTCATTATGATAAACCAGAACAACAGCTTACAGTTAGCCAGATCTTTAGTATTCACAGAAAGCTATTTACCTAATAAAATAATTAGTAAACTTATAGTGAAATCAGAATAAATCAATGGATGTCAAATAGACGGGCCAACGCCGTCTATTTGACGGTTAAGCGAAAGTACCTGATCCCAAATGGTATCTATATCTGAAATTGATTTCATTACCAACATTTCGTAGAGCAGTAATGGCCAGCCAGGTGCTCTACTTTGTGTAAATTATTTCATCAGCACTGCTCTAAAAGCGGTGAGGGAAAACATCGTGAGGATTCATCAATCGGCACTGGCCCGTGTGGTGGATCACGGCCAATTTCCTCGCCTGGAGAGGAGGATTGAGTCCCAGTATGGAATTATGTGCTGTAAGGCTGAATACAACTACAAGGTGGACTGACGACCTGGTGAAGGTAGCGGGAATCCGATGGATGCGGGACGCACATGACCGTTCGTTGTGGCGACGCTTGGGGGAGGCCTATGTCCAACAGTGGACGTCTATCGGCTGAAATGATGATGATGATGAAGGCTGATTATGTTTATGCTATACTGACATTTTAAACCATAAATCTGGAAAGTCATGAAATAATATTTTAGGTACTTTCACTCAACTGTCAAAATGATGGTGCTGACCCTTTTAGTATTCATTTAAAATTATTTTTAAAAGCGTGAATGTAAAAGACAGTGGCCATCGATGACCGTGACAGGTGATATCCTAATTTTTGACATTTTTTTCAAAGTTGTGATTTTATATTATGGTATATTCTTTGGTTTGTATTGGGGGACGCCAACGCCGAAGAGGCGACTACTACTTAGGGATGATTTTTTTATATTATACTTATAGCATAATTATTATAAAATACTTAACTAAATGTAAAGTGTAGAATTAAGTAGGTAACACAATTAATGTAAGTAGTAGAATAAAGGCTTTTTTATTTTATTTATTTTTATATTCTTTGGTTTATATTTATTCTTAATTCCGTAAAATATATTAGATTTGTAATCTCTATGTTTACTGTAAAGTCTGCACTATGCTCAGAAACGCCCCCTCCCCCTTTACCCCACAGGAAAGAACGAATAACGGTGACATTAAATGTCACTTATTTACGAAAAATAAATCAATTTAATTTCTATATTATAATCGGCGCAAGAGCAATGTCATATTGTAAAGGTAAAGTTAGAACTTGATTATTTTACAAGTTGGTTTTGTTTTTATTTCTTTTTGTTTATTTTAAAGTCATAAGGCAAGGATTGTAAAAAAGAAAACAAATTGAGAATATGTTAATTAATTGCTCAGATAAACTTTGATTTAAAACCCAATTTGTAGTAAAATTAGTTTATTGTTCATCAACATTTTATTACGGTAAACCCATTTTGGTTTAAGAGGAAAACCTTTACAATGGTGTTATCATAATTTCAATCGATAGACGTCCACTGTTGGACATAGACCTCCCCCAAGTGTCGCCACAACAAACGGACCTGTGCGTCTCGCATCCGTTGGATTCCCGCAACCTTCACCAGGTCATCGGTCCACCTTGTAGGAGGCCTTTCAACTGCGTCTTCCGGTACGCGATCGCCACTCCAGAACCTTTCGGCCCCAACGGCCATCTGCAAGCAACGTGCCCTGCCCATAGACACTAAAAGTTTAGCGATTCTTCGTACTATGCAATGGTGTTGAACATTAAAAAAAAAACATTCGCGAATATTACAAATATTTTTTTGTTTCAGTTAGGTTATAATCGATCTCCACTAAGATCTATTGATTCAAAAATCGAATATGGCTACCAACGGTCAACAAAACTACAGATAATAATATGCGTTCGGATACACACACCTACACAAAACACATACCATAAAACAAGCAAAGGACTTGCCACTAGCTTCTTAACGCATTTAGTCATCGTTCCAAGTAAAAAGTAAAAATAACTTTGACCAGACTCAGCATCCCAGTCTCAAGGCCAAATCCTGACTCCTATAGAAAGAGACGCACATATTAAACCCAATAAACCAGACAAGGACGCAAAATATTAGTGTCTTCGTCCTTTGAAAAGGGAAAGTGGTACTTACAGCGGTGGTGAGAGTGAGATAAAAAAATGTCCGAAGGGCAAAACGAGACAGGAATACTTGTAGTACTAAAGAGCGATAAGGATGCAAGATAGGAACCGGTTAATTTTGAAGGGCTTGCGACCGTGGTCCATGCCGAAGCTGTGTTTAAGATATAGCTGGTTTTATTTATGGTTATATATTGATTTAAGATTTTTATGGAGTAGAATGAATGTGGAATGAGCCATAGATTAGATAGAAGTTGTAATAGATATAGAGCAATTTAATATGACTTCCGATGAGAGTACCGGTAATATATATATAACTATCTATATCTATCTATAATATGAACTATGATACATACTTAGAGAAATAGGTCTTATATTTATTTTTGCTAAATCTATACTACTCGTAATATTATAAAGATGTAAAGTTTGTTTTTATGTTTTTAGGAGGTAATCAAATGAAACTAAAGGTCGGATTGCTAAAATTTTTTCACCGATAGAAAGCTGCTTTATTCCTTAGTGACATAGTCTATATTTTATGTACGCGGGTCGCGGGCAAGAGCTAGTTGTAAATAAGCAACAACACATTTTTTTTTTTTCTGAAAACAATATCAAATATTTTCAACAGGTTTGATGGTGTAGTGGTTAGTGGTCCTGACTGCCGGAACTCGTGGGTTCGATTCCCACACAGAACAAAATCATTTTGTGCTCATCATGATCATTTGTTCTGTGTCTGGGTGTAATTTATCTATAATATGTATGTATTTAGAAATATATAAGTATGTTTATTAGTTGTCTAGTACCCATAACACAAGCTCTGCTTAGCTTGGAACTAGACGGCGTTGTGTGGTAGTTGTGGAATATTATTATTATTCTCTTTATTAATTTTTTTTGAGCACGATCATTTGTTCTGTGTCGGGCTGTAATTTATCTCTAGTATGTACTATGTTTATTGGTTTCCCATACAAGAAAAATTATTTTCGGCGATTTTTTTTTTTTGCTCGATTTTTATCTACATCTACACTACTATAATAAAGAGGTAAAGTTTTTTTTTTTTTGTTGTAGGAGGTAAGTAATCTCTGGAAGTACTGGTCCGATTGCTAAAATTTTTTCACCGATAGAAAGCTGCTTTATTCCCGAGTGTCATAGGCTATATTTTATGTACACAGGCGAAGCTGCGGGCAAAAGCTAGTAATTAATATTGTAGTAAGTATGGCTCTAACACCTTGGTCTGACCAGATCCGCACCACTCTTGACTCCACGCTATACAATGCGCTTCACACCGCCAGAGACAGAAACAAAATATGGAGGAATATCGTTCGTATGAAAGTGATGAAGCAAGGAGGTCACGTCAGCATTGAGAAGTACGACACAAGGAGTAAGAGGAAGTACGGCTCTTCGTGCGAGAGTCCGAGTCACACTTGGCCAGTTTTCAGTTTTTTCGCTAACTCGTTTTTAAAAAATTACGTACTCAATTCAAAAACTGACAGTTTTCTTGTTTGTTTTGCTTCAACTTTTCCTGACAGTTAATAAATGGATGGTGATAAGTAATTTTATTTTGTTTGCCGTTGTACTTCGAAACTGGACGAACCGTCCCAATCGTGTCGGATGCTAACTAATTGTACAATAGTCTGTGTACTTTTTTTAGGTGGGAAATCATCAAATAACTTTTGCCGCTCTGGGTAGAGCGAGAGAGAGTGACAGACTTATACTGAACAAAACACACATAAGTTCCTTCAATAGTTTTTTTACGAGGGTTACACTTGAACGAACAATCCTGGGTCTTAAGTCTGCTATTACAATAGTGTCAGAATGGTATATCATTGATTTCATAATTGTTGATACTGACAAGTTTTGGTATCTACTAATACGAGTCTAAGGGTGAGTTGCACCATTTAACTATAACGATAACCAAACCATAACCAGCCGTGAAACGGCCGCCTATCAATGATCGATCATTATGAATTAGAAGATTACAAACTTTTAGCAAAATGACAATGGGATCGTGTTGGAATGACGAATTTACAAAAATAGCAGACTTAGGCCTCTGGGGCTCTGGAATAGTTTGTGTACTTCAACAGTTCGTTTTGAGTTTGACTGTATATTATAAATAATAGTTTTCCTGACACCCCGTGCCTTGGAAAGCATGTAAAACCGTCGGTTCCAGTTGTCATTCGTAGATGTTAGACAGTTGATACAGGTACGCCAGAAAGTCTGACCATCAGTCTATCCAAGGAGTATCGTGTTGCCCAGTAACTGGGTTGAGGAGGTCTGATAGGCAGTCCAGTTCTTGTGAGCATGAGGTGCGTCAATCACTGATGATGAGGCACACTAGGTTATGAGCCTATTCACTTTTGTCTTGAAGTCAAATTATAATCAGACGGGAAGACCGACAGGCAGATTGTTCCAGTCCTTCGACGTACGCGGTATAAACAACGAGGCAAAAAGCTTAGTCCGGACCGTTGAGGTTTCATCAACATATGGGTGGTGCGTGGTATGGTACGGTGAGATTGGCCATCGTAACCGAAATACTATGGGTAATATTACGGTGTAAATTTATAGCGGAAGGTGATGACATGATTATGACAGGCAACGGCGCTCTCGCCGCCGCCGCCGGGATTCCGATCCCGATTTCCAGCCACCGTAGGCGCGGGCTTGCGGACAGTGAGCAATGGGTAGCTCGCTGTCCGGCCGTCCGGTAACAGTCCGGACCAAGCCCAAGTCGTCGACGGCGCGCGCTGTTCCCGCGCGCCTCAAGGAGTTGTCAGCAACAGCAGGGGCCCAGCCGGGTCGAAGCCTACTGGGACCAGGGTTATCCGAAAGGGCGCTCGAGCCCCGGTATGAAGGCTTGAAGGAACGGGATGGGTTTTTTAGTCAGTAAGAGTCTGACACTATCTCCCGCTCCGCCCAAGAGCGGGGGTTGTCATAAGATGATTTTTCCCATCGAAAAAAATAAAAAAATAAAAACAAGGTTATGGCGTACAGAGTTTACTTACGTAAGTTTGCATTCTTTTTTACTGTAAGGTCCTAATTTAACCAATATTATATTAAATTAACCACCAGTAATCAAGTCCAGAATATATATTCTTAGTTGTTTTTTACAAGTGTTGTTCCTAGCAAAGATGTATGCCACCGATTTCTCCAGACGGCTCCTTATAATGTGCTGGACATCAGGATGCTGCGATCCAGTGTTACAAAAACAACTATCAACTAGCAATTGATCAGTTTGTCAACTTATATTATGATTAAATCTTGTAGATTAGACATTAGGCATTACTAAACTCTTGTCGTTTTTATTCCATTTTCCACAGTTGCATATAATAAAACCCTTACAAAATTGCATTTATTTAAAACGGGTTACTATGGAGTATGAACTGTAGTCTATCTTCGGGTTGACTAGGAATTATTACCGCAGACTACCCCCTTTTTTAGTTTAAGTTATTATATTCCATCCCAAGGTTGTCTGGAAGATATCGCTTTAAGCGATAAGACCGCCATTGTGCCCATAGATTTAAGTTTCTTTGAAATTGTTACTATTTTGGTGTACAATAAAGTTATTCTATTCTATAAGGTCAAACAGAGAGAGCATTCTTCTCGAGGTAAAATCGAAAGTATACCTAACCACAATTACATCTAACTATCTAGATCCTACTAAGAAACTTAGGTACTTATATGAAGAATACAAAAGGTAACACTGCCCGACCTTAGCAACGAAACGCTTACAACCGCGACTTACTCAAGTCTACTGAACCAACGGATCAGGACGATGAATTCCCGCAAGGTCATAAACTCATAATACAAGAGGTCTCAAAGTTGTTGAACTCACGAGAGACGTACCTCAGATGAGGATCAACTTGCCACCTACAAATAAGGTTACCATATCTCAGGATTTGTCCTGAGATGGCAGGATTTTTGGACTCTTCTCGTATGAAGGCTAGAGGGAACGGGGTGGGTCTTTTAGTCAGTGAGAGTCTGACATTATCTCCCGCTCCGCCCAAGAGCGGGGGTTGTCATTGGATGATTTTTCCCGCCATAAAAAAAAAGGATAGGAGTTGTCAGCAACCGTAGGGGCTCAGCTATGTCGAAGCTTACTGGGGCTTAGAGTCTGTTCCTGAAAGGGAGGCTTGGCCCCGGTACAAAAGGCAAAAAGGACAAAGGTACGTTTTTTAGTCATTAAGAGTCTGACACTATGTCATTTGGATGATTTTTAAACTCACGAGTACTTGTACAAGAGTAAAGTAAAAAAAAAAAATTGTAGTTAGAAGTATGTAAGTAGTTTACAAATTATTATTGTTATTATTCAGCATTTTTCTACTACAGTCACAGTCACAACATACTAGTACAGTCGACAACGTTATCTCTTATGCAGTTTGCCATTTAATGTAATCTGTGAAAACTTTATAATAGGAGAAATATGTAAAATTGAAAGTGTTGATTAAATAAATTATTATAATTATAATTAATTTTACCCATCGAAAAAAATACTCTTCTCAGGTTTGCGACTGGGTTTTGCAAATCTCAGGATTTTTTTAAATTTTCAATAAAATACAGCGTATGTGCACTGAAGAGTTAAATAAATTAATAAAAAACTTAATTATAAAGTTAATTATACTAAAATTAACCTTCCTTTGGCTTTGGCTTTGGCTTCCTTTTCTTTAAAAAGGCAATGTGCAACGCATGAGTTAGACCCGCAGTGTGAAAAAAATCTGAAACTGTCCAAAATCTCAGCATTTTTCAATGGATATCGGGCCTTTTCTCCGGACTTTAGATTTTTTTCATCTGGTAACCCTGCGTACAAAAGAACTAGCCGCAATACTTGTAAACTTACGCTACACTAGTTGTGGTATTTATAATGTGGGTTACTTGACTATTCGACGCTTTGTAAAGATGTGTGTATTTTTATTTGCTTTTGTAGAAACAGAGTTGTACTCGTAAATGTTTTTTTTTTTGCGAATCTGATGTTTGAATGTAGGGAGTAATCTCTGAAACTACTGAACTGATTTTGATATTCTTTTACTAGTAGATTGCTTATTTATTATTTCTTTATTTTTATTACTATTACTACTTACTAGGAAATTTTTTGTTTGTTTAAACGCGCTAATCTCTAGAATTTCATTTCGGATTGAAAAAATTCTTTATGGATATGTTAGCTTAATTCGTGAGGGATATCTACACTAATATAATAAAGAGGTTGTTTGTTTTTTTGTCTGTATGAGGTAATTCTCTGGAAGTGCTCCGAATGCTATTTTTTTTTTTTTGGCATAACTATTGAAACAAAAGGTACAGAAAATTCCAAAAAAAAATCTGGTAAAAAGTATTATTGCAAACACAAAAACGTATAGTGTCCAATAAAAGTTGCAACAAATACAAAGCTCTAATCTGTCAAAGGTTTATTGACCTTATTAACCTTTTCCTTAACCATTTTTCCTTTCCTTTTTTATCTTTCAACTGCAGAAGCGAACGGACTTCAACTCGTGTTGCCCGTACGCCGCAATGTTGAGAACTTGTAAACTAAAGTTAAGTTTACTCGGAATCACTCCCCCTCCATGCTTCTCCCCCCCTCTGTGGCCGTGCAAGCACGAGGGCAAGGCGGCTGATTCGCAGGAACGGGTCAACTCGACTCAAGGTCAGGGGGAGATGCGCAGGGAAACTGTGGAGACGAGTTTGGTGTGAAGAATATGTGGGTATGTTGGTCAGGGATTTTAAGATCTACCAATGTTTTTTTTTTTGTTCTGAAGCGTACAGTGTGGTTGAAAGTGGAGAGGCTTGAACAAAAAGGGTTTTGGTAAATGAAAAAACAAAATGATTTATTATACACCAGCTTATGCCTGCGGCGTCGTCCGCATACGTAGAATATGGCCTATGTCACTTAGGAATAAAGCAGCTTTCTATCGCTGTAAAATTTTTACCAAACGAACCAGTACTTCCAGACATTACTTCCTACAAATAAAAAAAACAACTTTACCTCTTTGTAATAGGTATTAGTATAGATTTAAGTAGAAATAAATACTTATAAATGAAAAGAACAAATTATAACACAGGTAAAAAAGCACTAATAAAGAGTTGGATGAGAAATGTACAGTTGCCATCACGGATCTTGAATGCTCGGCGTCAGAGTGGGGATCGCTTTGTGCATTCCATACATTGGCGTGCCAATTCTCTTCGTTGTTAGATACATGCAGCAGTAGTGAACGAATGAGGAGTGACGTCTATGACGCGATGGCGCGGCCAGCCAATCACTGACACTCCCCGCCCCCGCGTCGCTCTTCGTACCAATAAAGAGACCGAATATTTGACTTCTGCGCAAGTGTTCAAGATCCGTGACGGCAACGGTATGCATATTGTAAAAAAAATAAGTTAGAGAAGCTAAATATATTTTAGATTATCTGAATTTAATTACAAATATATCAATAACAGTAAATAAAACACATAAATAAATACATTAAAAAAATTAAATTATAAAAATACATATCTATAGTTATGGTCAAAAATAAAACTGATATATTATATCGCATTTGACGGCACGGTTAGTGCAGTGGTTGAGCGATTGCTATGGTACGCTGTGTATCGCGGGTTCGATTCCCACATGGAACAAAGACAGTGGTTCAGGGTCTAAGTGTGTTGTGTATAAGATTATCCATGGGCTATGATACAGGGGTAATTAGTGCGGGGCAACGTTTCTTTTAAAAACGAAAAATAATGTCAAACTACCAAAAAATAATAAAAGATTTTCTGCTTTTTTTTTCGGTGGGGAAAATCATCCAATGACAACCCCCGCTGTTGGGCGGATCGGGAGATAGTGTCAGACTCTTACTGACTAAAAAACCCACCCTGTTCCTTCAAGCCTTCATACCGGGGCTCGAGCTCCCTTTCGGATAACCCTGGCTCCAGTAGGCTTTGACCCGGCTGGGTCCCTGCTGTTGCTGACAACTCCTTGAGGCTTTAAGTTTTTACAATCGCTGTTTTTTTTTTTTTGAAACTAAATGTGTAAAATTAAAATTACATCTAATTGTATCGTAATGCATGTGCATCTGAACCTCTGTTCCCAAGTCAACATTTACCAATAAGTATTTGTGTACGCACACATGCGCGACGTCTCGCGGCATGCGCATGTGTGCGTCTGTCGTACATACTGCACAAGAATGCAACGCGTTGTTGACACAGCCAACTTCGATATTCCTTTATTTATTGCTATAAAAACCCTTTCACTAACACCCACACAAATTCAAACCATAACTAGTGCGCCATTGAATTCAAAACAGAACGCCAACTCGAATCTTACGACGTTCATTTGTTTTCGCGAGTCTATCCCTAACTAATGGACTTTAAAACGTATTTGCAAAATATTAAGACAGAATTTTCTTTGCGTTTTTCTTGGTGAATATTACTGTATGTGTCTATGACAATTGCGAGGTATATTTAAATAAGGATTTATGCGTTACGTCTGGCGTTTTGGCGAGATCCGCGGATAAAGGAACGTTTTATACTGAAAAAAGTCGAGATTTGGTCACAGATTGTGAATTTTGGGAGCCACAATGGGCACCAGCAGACAGTCGGCTGAGGCATCACCTCTTAAAGTGTCCTGACAACTTTTTTGTGCTAAAAATGCGATCATTAACAGTTTTAGGAAAAGCATTTTTGTTGATATTTTTTTCGTCTTTTGTCTGGCCGAATGTTACAAGAAATGTAAACAAAGCAATTGTTGTTTAATTCGCTAATTAACATAACCAGTTACTATAATAAATATCAAGACTCGCAAAAGCTAAGTATTTTTTTCCAACTACAAAAATAACGGATGTTTTAATAAACCCTAGAGATTTTATCATCAAAGCGGCTCTATTTTTTACTATTTAAAAATTCCTTACAAGATCATAACAGTATTGGAGTACGGTTAAATACAAGCATTTTACGCAGTGAATGCATGCAAAACGTAAAAATAAGAGACTTGGAAACCTGCTCGTCTACATACCTCGAAACCTGTCCGTCCGTCCGTCCTACGCGTTCTGTTAATTAATGACAATCACTAGTGGACAGATGTTGAGCGGACAACGTTTTTAAAAACAAAAAGACAATTACAAGTAATATTCAACTCAACTGTAATGTTATAGGCGCCTTCGATGTTTTATATAAGAGCCGTAATTAAAAACACGCAAAAAATAAAAAGGTATAATGTCGCAACACGCAAAAAGGATTAGATTACCCAGAACTTTCTTGTTAACGACTTCAGATACGATCAACACATACGGAAATATAAATCCTTATTGCTTAAACGTAAATGTGTAAAAAAAAAACGAAGTCCTTTAAAACTCTGATTAAGTTTAATGGCAACACCGAGAATACATCAACACATCCACAACTTGTCTATACAAGTTATGTAAATTCTACGTGCGCTTAACGAAAACGAGAGTATCTTAACTATCGTCAATCTGAAAAAAAACACTTTCATTATATCTTTCCCACCAGTTTTCGACCAACTAAACCAGTTCGATAGGATCGCATCGAAAAAAAAAAAACATTATATTAATTTGGGATCCCCACAAAAAACGAAGATACGAACACCAATAAAAAAAGCTAATGGCCAGAAAAAAAAGAAAAAGGTTTCGATCTTTTTAAAAAAGGAAGACGAATAAAAAAAAAACTCGTCGAAGAAAGGGTTAGTTAGGTACAGGTTGATTCCATTGTTGGTTGGTCAGTGCCTTCTTGTGGTATTTATGACATTCACGATAATATCAATAACTGTAATTTGTAACTTGCTTGTAATGAATTGCAATTGATTGTTGGTTTATTGAAAAATATTAATAAATGAATAAAATATACAACGCTAAATTTTAATCGTTTTAATCCCGTGGAGGGTCGATCTGGTACATGAAACACTATCGATTTGTAAAGATAAAATTAAAAAATTAAGTACTTTTTTTTTTCAAAAGTCGTATTAATTTAGGCATGTACGAAATTAATTTCTTTAAGAAATCGTCAGCTGAGCGAGTTAAATGACCTGTAGGTATTTTGTAAATTAATTTCGTACATGCGTAAATTAATACGAGTTTTGAAAAAAAGTTACTTTATTTTTTAATTTTATTTTATGGGTTTTTTAGTCAGTAAGAGTCTGACACTATCTCCCGCTCCGCCCAAGAGCGGGGGTTGTCATAAGATGATTTTTCCCATCGAAAAAAAAAACCCTCCACGGGATTAAAACGATTAAAATTTAACGGTGTATAATATAAATAACTGGTAGCAAAATCCATCTCTTTGAGAATCCCGAGTCCCAGCAGTGGAAACAATATAAAGCTAGAACTACACTGCGCACACGTGTGCCACACACACCGATCTTGGCGCGTCGGTAACCATACATTTTATATGGAAACTAGACTTGTAGAGCTACACTTGATCCACGCCACGCGACGTCGTTCTACGTACGAATTAGGCGTGTTACACGTGTGCTTCGGTCTAGCTTAAGGCTGACTAGACTATGCTTATGCTATATATATAATATATATTTGTTATACATATTATTACAAATAAGTAAGTATTTCGAAACATACACAAACACTTTACACGGAATAAGTCAAAATATTTTTCTGTCTCGTGTCAATCAAGCCTTAATTTCCTGACTGACAATCAACTAAGAGGAATTATGTTTTTTTAATTAATCACTTGCAAAAAGTTACCGGTTTTTAAGTAATCCGTAACCGTAGGTAATTAAATATTATGCTTAAATATGACAACTTTACCAATTACGAAAATTTTAAAAGGCGGTTGTTAATTTTTTTTGAGATCTGTATCAACCGGAAAACATTGTGAAGAACCATGGTCACGGTCCTTATTTAACTGATCAAGTGATGAAAATATCAACTCGACTCTCTTTATATTCAAATTTAAGTAAAAACTTCCCACCTCTAAAGTAATCACATTAGATGTATGTAATACCCAAGAGTAAAAACGAAATGTCTTCAAATAATCTTCTTCTTCATCTTCTTCTTCCTGCCCTTATCCCATATTACTTGGGGTCCTCCTACCCGTCACACTATCACTAACTCCCTCTTCTTTCATATCACTCTTCACAAAATCCATCCATCTAATGTCTTCAAATAATATTACAATAGAAATACACCATTATCTTAATAATGTTATAAATGCGAAAATTTGTGTGTACGTTTGTTAGTCCGTTACACTCAAACAGCTGAACAGGTTTCGATCAAACTTACTACACGGGCTGACTATGTTTTGAAATAACACATAGGACATAGAAACACTTTTTCGGCTTTTAGCACGTGACATTAGAAAAATTATCCCAGAGGAAAATACTTTCGGGTTAAAATATATCTAATATATAATTCCAGGACATGGTATAGACCAGGGGTGGCCAACTTGATTAGACCCAAGATCTTCTATTTACTATTGAAACCCTGTGCGATCTACCAATTACATACTTATTCAAATTTTAAATGAAACAGATTAATTCACACACAATTATGTAGTATTTTTTATTTTATTAAGTGAGTAAACATAAATGTGAATATCATTCTTAGGGTGAGTTGCACCATTTAACTAAAATGATAACAAAGCCGTCAACAGTTATCAAATCGTCGAATTGACCAATAGGTGGCCGTTTCACGGTTGAGTATGGTTTGGTTATCGTTATGGTTAAATGGTGCAACTCACCCTGAGTAACTAGGTACTTATTTACCTTTATATTAGTGTGAGTATTGCCTCTGAGCATCTTCCACTAGTTTAGCATAATATTTTTTGCCTTGCCACGGTCTACTGGACTAACAGTCGCGATCGACCTGTTGGCCACCTCTAGTATAGACCATGTCCTGGTATTATATATTAGATACCTGTGTACCAAATTCTATCCAAATCCGTTCAACCGTTTCGGCGTTAAGAAGTGATAAACATACACACTCACAAACATTCCCTTTTACAATATTATATTAGTCTGATAATATTAATATATATATATATATATATATATATTATTAATGATAGGCTTGCGTTTGACCACTAGGTATCTCACCTGATGGTAAGCGATGATGTGGTCGACGGTGAAGCACGCTTGCCTAGAAGAAACCTATTCACTCTCGACTTAAAGACTCCTAAGTTGTACATAGCTATCAGGAAACACAGATTCCGGCAGGGAATTCCACTCCTTGGCTGTACGCACAATAAATGTGTTCGCAAAACGTTTTGTGCGTATGGGTGGGATGTCTACCATGTACCGGTGGCGCAACGCTGTACGTCGTGTGGTCCGATGATGGAACGGACTTGGAGGAATTAGATTGTGCAATTCCAGTGCACACTCCCCGAAATGTAAACGATAGAAAACCGACAAACTAGCAACTCGGCGGCGATGCTCAAGGCGTATATTATTTATAATATTAGTTCGTTAATAATATACTATGGCGTCTTTAAGCCATAATAACAGAATTAAATCACACTGTTGATTAGTTTTATTTTTATCATCACTACATGGAATGTGGTTCCTGAGATCGAAAGTTGCAACTTGCAAGACTATTAATAGGAAACAAGATTTAATACTCTTTGTACAGTTAGCAACGAAAGTGGTTTGCAGGTTTAAAATATAAAATTAAAAACCAAACAAAAATAATACATGTAATTTAAATAAAAGTGTGTTGAGTTAAAGAAGTGACAATTTTTAACAAACACTTTTGTTGCAGACTGTACCTTTTTTTATAGGTGTTCTGCTTTTATTGGTCATAGCAGGATTTTATATAACCTTCCTCGATAAATGGGCTATCCAATACTAAAATAATGCTTCAATTCGATTCATTAGTTCCTGAGGTTAGCGCGTTCAAATAAAGAAACTCTTCAACTTCATAATATAGATGAATACTCGTAGTAAATCAATATTTTGTGTTATTTATGTATATATCCTTTGTTATTTCCTATAAACAAGTCAAATACATATTCATTTATATAATCATGACATTTTTCATAACAAAAAAAATTAATGTGTATTTTTTTCCTTTTTTGATTTTCTACAATCGCGCAGGTAAAGCCGTTAGCAGCACTTAGTAGAGTTATAAGTGCAATAAGTATTCACATATATTTCCTGATTAAAGGTCAGCGACATTTAAAATAAATGGATTGTTTAACTTTAACTGTTCAGTAAAGTACAATAATAACAAAGTAATTAATGAAAAAACGTGTGAATATATAGGAAACATTTTTAATTAATACATTTACTTTAGTTAAGATTTTTAATAAACTCTATTTTTTTTTATCAAAGGCTTTACCGTAATCGCTTCCTAAAATAGATCAGAAATTTGAGATTTTCCTCGCTAATCATCGCATTATGACCATAATTTACCGTTCGCAAAATCGGGTGTCATTGACTTCTGATTTCGAATGAAATATTTTAATCAATTTTACCGGCTATTCACCTGTACCTTTTCTGATAATTTTGTCTGGACTTTTAAAAATATTAAACTTAATTAAAATGATCAATTAATTTAGGGGCTTTAGGGGCACTTGCGCACTGCAAAATTAATATTTTTTACATTGAAATATTATTTTTTTTTGGATAAAGCGGTCAGTATAATAGTACTTTTTTTTAATTTTTAAATTTTATATTAGATCATTATAGTTATTTTAAAGACAAAACCTTCTCAGACCTCATATTTAAAGAAAAAAAAATGTTTTTGTAACAAACTTCGTAATAAAATCAAAACAACAGTAGAAGAATAGAAAAAAATACAACAATAAAATAAAATTACATCATGTATAATAAAAATAAAATTACAATAAAAATTTAATTCCAATACATACAGGCTTTCAATAATAGACACTTTTTCTAATCTAATTTCTCTACACCCTGTATTTGGCTGGTTGACATGTATACTGTAGTCAATGCTAAGGTCAGACATTCCTTGCGTCCCATTTTGTTGATCTTAACCGCGCTTTTTTAATAAATCGTCAAGACAACAGTCACCCCTACTATCTTATGGAGATAGGTTGAGACATCAATAGATCATAAATCAAAGTTGGTTCCAAAATATATAGTCTTCTGAGTTGAGCTTTACGATAACTGACAAATGCTTGCACTGACTGGACAGGTCCACGCAAATTTGTGTGGTTCTTTCCTCCAAAGACATATCCATATTATATAGACTAATCTGCGTGGTTCTCATATGATTTGACCATTACATGTTTGCTGTATGGACTTTAAAAGAGTCTTTGATACCTGAGTTTGTTTCGGTGTTTCTGTAAATAGACAAAAAAAAATTTATAATGCCCAAAAATCAAAATCAAAAACATTTATTTAAAATAGACACTCCATGGACACTCTTTATGTATATTATGAGTTACATATAATCTTGTTTATTATATTTCTTATTGCTTCTATTATGTGAACAAAATGTAGATAACAAAATAAAAATAAAAAATAATTAAAAGATAGAAATTGAATTAAGCCACTGACGGCACCCGTTCACGAGTATGATGCGTCCACCAGCCACCTAAAGACCACTTTAGTGGGCAGGTTTTGCAACATACTTATATTAAAAAAAAAACTAGGAATAAATTAAACTTTAGTTTACACCAAAATAGTAACAAAAACTTATATCTAAGGATACAATGGCGGTCTTACCGCTGACAGAGATCTACCAGGTTTACTACAAATATTTAGAGCTATGGTTTACGGAAGGCTAAAGTGAACTGTTGATAAGAATTAAGTAGGCCTGTGGACTGTGGCCCCTGCCTAAACAATGTTATTATTAATATTAACAATAATCCTTTATTGATATAATTTACAATTTATGCTAAAGAATTCCCTAACGCCTGCGCTAGTAGACACTGCGTTGCAGGTGTTAAGTGATGTCTTTCCTACAAAAAAGTGACATTAATCTTACATCATATAGAGCGTATTACCTGAAACTAAAAAAAATATATTTTTAATTAAAATACATAATTATATAAAACAGGCAGGAAGGTTTAATTATTATAGGACATGACTAAAAATAGAATAAACTTTAAATTTAATTAATAAAAGCGTGACCTAGAATCACGCTTGTAAGCAAGTTTTACTCGTTAATAAATGGAGTCAGTTGGACCTGTGAATTTCGCCAGCGGTTTTTAAAGGTAGCCATACACGCTAGGGTATACCTGATAGATTTGCCTGCACAGTTATAACTGTCAGGTAAGCTTGTGTGGAAACCTGCACAGTTGTGCAACATACACGCTCCGGTTTGCCTGTCAGGTATACTCTAGCGTGTATGGCTACCTTAAGCCTTATACAATGTGGCCTTGCCGTGAACCTTTTTTCTAGTGAGGAATCATCAAATGACCGCTCTGGGTGGAGCGAGAGGGTGTGTCAGACTTTTGCTGACTAAAACCCACCTGTGTTCCTTCAGTCGCCCTTTGCGTTCCAGGCACGGCAACTCTTTCGAACAATCCCGTTACCTTCAAGAACATAAAAATAAATGTTATGTACATAGATAATAATTTGCTCATAATCATCCATTTCAGTTAAAAGACTCATAGACATAGGCCTCCCCCAAGTGTCGCACCAAACGGATTCCCTTGACTCTCACTAAGTCATCGATGCACCTTGTGAGATCAAAACTTTTCTCATTTACTGGTTCTTATATAACATCACAATAAAGCCAGAAGTAGGTTAAATCATATAATTATTTCTACACAATTTTCCCACGTATCCACCCTTTTTACGCCACAAAAATCGACCACACAATTACCTTCTTTATGACATGGTGTTAAGGTTTCTTTTTAATTGATAGAGTGTTGTAAGGGTTGAGTCGAAGTTGTCCGAAGATTGCCGAACGCCCGCAGCGAACAGGTGCTCTATCTTCTGCATCTTGATGACCGGACGCAGGAGACCGACGTGTTTTGATACTTTAGACAATATTTATGCGTTTTAGTGGTTTTTTTGAATACATTGTTTGATAAACTATTGGGTAAGCAAAAACGGTATTTAAGCAGAACACAAGTTGGCCAAGACCCGTTTTTATGTGATTCATGGGGCTGTGAATGTGAATTAGACATCGTATCGGGTGCGGGAAATAATTATAAAATAAAATAATAAAAATGAAAAGAAAATTATGTATCATTCAGTTTACAAAAGCAGATGAAGCCCCGAACCCCACACTTAAAAAATTGAGAAAAATAAGCATAAAGCAGCAAAAGAGATTCAATTAAACATATTTTGTATGCTCTCTCTAATGGTTCTCAGGTTGAATAGGTTCTCAGGTTTAAAGTATGATTTCTTTCTGCAGTTGATGCAACCTATATTGTTTTTTTTTTATTCTGCTTGAATTAAAGTTACTTCTTGGCATGCGTGTTCCATCGACGACTACATCATCGTTTACCATTAGGTGAGATAGTGGTTGCTTTTAACGGTTTCTTGCCCGTGTCATCAACAATAAAATTTTGAAGAAATAAAGTTTGTTTTTTTGTTTAAATACATATAAATAATCTTAGAAGGAACTGGTCCAATTGCGATTTTTATTTAACCGATAGAAAGTTGATTTATTCCTAAGTAACATAGGCTATATTTTATGCAGGCGAAGCCGCGGGTAAAAGCTAGTTAATAATAAGTCAATGCGATATGCAATGCGTTTATCGTCGATTAATTTCACAAAATTAATTAGGTAAAATCTGTCTTGGTTCGCTAGGTTTAAGTGTTAATCTGTATCTTAAGGTAAGTACATTTTTGCTATATATTTTTTAGGTTTAATAAAAATATTCGAAAATAAATGTGCTTTGTTGATGTCTTTGCTTGAAGTTGAAAGTAATATTAAGTTCTAAAATCACAGGTGTGTGGCAAGTATCAAAACGTGTTGGTCGGCCTATACATCTCACGTGGGTACGAGAATGTAAGGGTTAATAAAGAATGTCGGCTGTTGCAGTGTTGTGTCGGTACCGAAATCGTACTAGTGTTGTAAAGAGATGAGATTCGGTTGGACATATACCGATCAGTCTGTTTGATACAAAACGATGTGTATTCTTACTCAAGTACCTTTTAAAGGAGTGTAATGTTTTCGGTACTTAGCTATATTGAAATAAAGAACTAAATATCTTAAAACTGGTTGAATGATATAAGGTTTTTCTTCTATTTACGTTACTGATCTAAATAGCAACATTCTAACTACATAATATGTTATATAGTTACTCATGATCATTCATCATTTCAATCGAAAGACGTCCACTGTTGAACATAGGCCTCCTTTAAGTGTGGGCCAAATTCGGCCTGCAAGTGGCAATAATTCGACAGTCTTAAGGCTGACACAGCAGCCAATGTCTTATTGTTGTTACTATTGCTATAATAAATTGAAGAAGAAAACATAGAATGATAATTCTCGGTTATATTTACTTGCAAGGTAAAACTTAACGACAGAAATTATGAAGCAAAAAACTTAATGTATATTATCGTAGTCGCTACTATGTTCATTGTGATATCTGTGTGAGTATGAACTTCCGTTGGCCATTTCTGGTCTTCTTCACCAGTTCCACTTCATCAAAGGTCATATTTTGACTGTAAATGCTTAAGCCTTTGATGAAAATACCAAAAGAACTATATGGTTGCCTATAATATTTGAGGAGTTCCCTCGATTTCGCTAAGATTCCATCATCAGATCCCGACTTGGTGACTATGGGACCATCTGGGAAGTATATCCATTCGTACAAAAAAAAAAGAATTTTTTAAATCGGTTGGCAAGCGACGAAGTTATGCCCGAACATACATAAAAAAAAGTATAAACATCCGAATTGAGAACCTCCTCCTTTTTTAGAAGTCGGTTAAAAACCTGCCTAAAACAAATATCCCTACATGACAATGGTGTTCAATATTATACCGAAACAATAACCAATTACCGAGGCACGTCTCACTATAATCAGGGCACTTTTAATTAGTACCCAAATAGTTATTAGGTGCTTGTCGAATGCGCCGACGCAGCTACCCAAGCGTGACGTCACGGCCGCCATTGTCTTCTTAGCCAACTTAGCTAACGGCTGTTAATAACTTTACGCTTATTTTGGATTTTAGGGAGGGTGGACAGGCTTTTTATTGACGTTTGACATCAGCAGATAAATAATAATAATACCTATAATATTTCACAACTATCACACCACGCCGTCAAGTCCTAAGCTAACCAGAGCTTGTTTTATGAGCACTGGACAATTGATAAACATACCCTATTAATTTTAAGTTCCTGTTAAAATTTATTTATATATTATGAATGAAACTTTATTTTAAAATATTCTTCTATTAATAATGAAACAAATTAAACAATAAAATACACTTAAATAATTAAAAATGATATACTAAATGCCTAGCTACATATAACGTCATAAAACTCCTCCGCATCGCTGTCGACTGGAAGTGTGCCCAAAAGGCTGGCGGCATTGCCACATTGAATCGCAATGCTTATTCTCTGGCCAAGGTAGAAGCCAGCCCTTGGGTCACGCGAAGAGTCAACTAAGCATTTTGCTAATTCTATAAAAAGCGAGTTTCTATTGTAATTTTATTATTGGTGCACAATAAAGAATATATCTATCTTTCTATAAGTTACACCCAGACACAGAACAAATGATCATACTCATCACACAAACATTTGTCGATCTCTGGCATAGCAGTAAGGGCCAGTAACCACTAAGATCACCAACAGGCCAGTCAAAATGGTCCTTCTCTGAGTGGATAAGCCGGAGTATCAGACTTTAGGGACTGGCTTTTATTTGTCCTTTGTATTCCAAGGCCCTGGTAACTCTTTCCAACAAATCTGCCCAGCAGCCTTGGCAGGCATCGGCTCTAGCACAGATTACTGAATAGTTACTACGTAAGCTCTAGTGGATCTTTTGAAGGACCAGCATTTTTTTTAAATTTCACTATAGATGAAAGTCAAATATAATACAAGGCCTGTTTTTTCAAAGGGTTAACCAGAGGTGTAAACCCATATTCCACCTAAATGTTTTATCTCATGTAATTGGAGGCTAGTGTTACTTTACCTTTAACCGGGTACAGGTCCAGACTTCATTTGACTGTCGAGTGAGACACACACTTTAGAAAAGGCCTGTGTATTTCATTGAACTAAATAATTCATCTTTCACAATTTTAATATACAACGTTAGTTTTAGTATTTTGTTTTTGATCGGAAAATGGCACAAATCATTTCAGCTTACACTAGTAAGCATAAAAAATCCCATTTTGTGTTTTCTATACTTCGTGTTTTTACGATTTCCCAGAAAGCCACAAAACACCATTTGATAACCTAAAATTTCCAAAAACTAGAAAGAAAAACACAATAACATTAGCATTATATCCTAAAAAACACAGAGTATATAAAATATAACCTAAATTGGTAACAGGTTCCACGTGAATTTAAAATATAAGTGGTAGGTGGAAGGGCGAAGGGATGAAATGGTAAAAAATATACATTTGATGGAGTGTAGTTTATCTTACAACTGGGAAAACACGCTGAAAAAATATCGTGCGCCAAGGAAAATATTCGTAAATGAAAAAACAGCAGTCGCTGGCAAGTGCGGGTAGGGTTGTCACGACCGCGACGGTGGGATGAATACGATGGACTGTTATTTCTATTTTTTATTTTATGACGGGTATAAAGTGAAAAAAGTTATCTAAAATGTTAGGCGAAAGTTTGTGTGTGTAATTGATTGATTGATTGATTGATAATATACTCTTTATTGTTCACTATAAATAAAATTACAGTAGGAACTTTAAATTAACGGAGTATTACAATGGGCGATCTTTGGTTTATTACTTCTTAACGTTAGAACGTCTGAACGTATTTGGATGTAATTTGACATACGGTTGGACCTTATCCTGGAACAGCTCTTAGGATACTTTTATCCCGGAATGTTCCTATTTTAACGGAGGCGAAGCCGCAAGTGGCAGCTAGTGATATTATAGAATAGAAATACTCGAAGTAATCGCCTTATTTTTGCACTTACAGCACATGAAAGAAGATGTGCGACACTTGTTTACATTGCTTCGCCAAACCCGCTCCATCATCCGTCCAATAAACGTATGGTGACACGCCACCGGTACATGGTGGACACCTCAACCAAATGCTGAAGACGCTATGGGAACATAGACATTGTGCGCATCTACGTGAAAGGAGTAAGGAGTAAAATTCCCTATGAGAATCTATTTCCTGAAAGCTACAACCTGGACGTATTTAAATCAAGCGTTAAAGATTACTTTAGGTAAACGTGCTTCATTGCCGATTTTTGATCGTTTGCCATGTGGTCAAGTGCGAGCCTACATTAAAAAAAAAAACTACAACAGTTTAGTTTAGTGCGTATGGGCAGAATGTTCTGCATTTACCGCGGAGTGTCACCGTAGGGCTGGTGGTCCAATGAGAGAACGGGCAGTCATTGCTAGTGACCCCACTTATCAACTTAAGTAGGTAGTATTTACCTTGTGACAGCCCTGTGGAACACAAAGTATGGTCTCTACATAAACGGAGCTGTACGTAGAGACGGCGCGACACCTGCCCGCTAAATGAGAGTTAACTGCGCGTCTCTCTTTTACCTACAGATGGAATTATTGAAAACGTTTTTTTTTTTACCTCTACATGAGGCTTTGATTGATAATAATCATAATCACACTTATAAAGGTGAAAGTTTTGAGCATATATTTGTTATTCCTTCAAGCTGAAACACCTTCACTGAAACCAAGGTTGCGGACGACCAGCAATGGGTAACCCGCCGTCTAGTTGTCTGGTAACGTCGTAGATGGCGCGTAGTGTTTCACACGCTTACCCGTCAGGCAAAGATTTTTATTTAAATCAGAACCTTACTCCCTAAAATTTTGGTGTAGGTAGGTTAGTAACTATCCAAGTGTGTGGCTATACCTACATAGGTATTTAAAGGTTCGGATTTTCTTTGCCAACCTTGGTTCTTTGTGGTTGGTTTAGTTCAAACCGACATGAAAGAAAGAAGGAAGAAGGAAGGAAAGGAGGCGGCGACCTCTCGCGCCGGGCCTTGGTTCAGGCCATGGTCCAGACCGAGGAGGAATGGCAGGTGGTCGCCTCCTTCTGCGAAGCAGTAATGCTAGCAAAGGAGGAAGCCGACCGCATTAGGCAACGGCTCTCTCGCCGCCGGGATTCCGATACCGATTTCCGGCCACCGTTGACGCGGACTTGCGGACGGCGAGCAATGAGGAGCTCGCTGTGAGTAACTGTCCGGACCGAGCCCAAGTTGTCGACGGCGCGCACTGTTCTCGCGCGCCTCAAGGAGTTGTCAGTAACACCAAGGGTCGAAGCCATGAGGCCAGGGTTAGTTTCGAGAGATAGCTTAGCCCCGGTAAGAAGGCTTGAAGGAACGCGGTGGGTTTTTAGTCAGTAAGAGTCTGCCACTATCTGCCGCTACGAGTGGAGCCAATAGCGAGAGTTGTTATTGTTGTTGTTATTAGATGATTTTCCCACCATTAAAAAAAACACCTAGACCTGAAAACCTATTATTATTATATATTCTTTATTGTACACTACATTTACAAAAAATACAGGACAAACATTATTAAAAATTAAAAAAAGCCTGTAGTCCATACAAATATTCGTTTCGAGCGGAATTCAAACCCGCGATACGCAGCACAGCAGCCAATCGCTTAAGTCACTGCACCACCTGATAACTACAACTGGTGAGATACTCCGTGACAGGAGGCAGGCGCCTGCCTTCATCATAATGCACGACACAAAGAAGACATTAAAGCTAGAACTACATTAGACCGACGCACACGTGGACTTTTACACACAGGTGACGGACACGGTTTTATATGGATTCACCGCACACGGTAGATGCACAAAATAGATAGGTACAGAAGACAATCTCATGTATATACTTTTTATACCTACGCTCGGTGGACACACACTAATGAGCGTTAGAGCCGGAACTGTTCGACAAGTGATCCGAGACGCGACCGAGACATCGTGTCCGTGAGCGGTGTCTATGTGTGCGTTGCTCGAGTGCGTTTTATATGGAGATTGACTTCTGTGCCTATCTAATTTGTGGTAGATGCCGCTGGCCGCTGGCTGGTAAATGAGCACAAAACGCCGCCACACGTCATTTGCGTCACTTCTTCGTCAGAGTTCATTATGATACTTCGCATAAGTTTAAAAAAAATAGCAGCTACCGGCCACAAGTGACTGGTGGCCGCTTCAAGCTTCTCGCGTTTGTGGCTGTGGTATATAGCCCATTTGGCGACACTTACTCATATTTACAGAAGAGGGTAAGTTCCTTCTGAAAGAGAACATCCTGCTGCCATATTATTTCCATCCGTCATTCATTCATTTTCAGCAGCAGCTGTTGATGAGTTCCGCTTTGAGGGTTGAGGGTTTCGATGTAGTCATAAAATATTCAGACATCTGTAGTAAAATCTATGGCGTCATAAAAGAACTAGTCCTGCATCGCGCAATTAAAATTCTCCGAGCGATTTGAACATAAAGAACAACCCGAAATCATCTATCGGGCAGTTGCCCCCTAGACATAACAACCGTCTGGTCGGAGGAACTTACCTTTTCAACGGAGGTATGTGGGACTTTGCTCTCTATTATACCTCCAAATATCTATAAAAAGGCAAATTCCTGACTCAGTCTTTGACTCATCAAGGCGCAAACTTAGAATGCTGGACAAAGAATAAGAAAAGATTTCCTAAAATGCCTAAAGGGATGAAATGGAGAAAGTTACTTTCACGCAGGCGAAGTCACTAGCAGAGGCTAGTTCCAACTAAATCTCTCTTCTGAAATGACTTCTCGCTTTGCACATGTCCATTGGCATAGATAATTACCGACCGTCCGGTGACCGTCCGAACAGAGCCCAAGTCGTCGACAGCGCGTTGTGTTTCAAGCGCGTCTCAAGGAAATGTCAGCAAACCGTAGGGGCCCAGTAGGGTCGAAGCCTACTGGGACCATAATGCGAAAGAGAGCCCCAGGGCTCTGGAACGAAGGCATCGAAGAAACAGAATTGGATTTTAGTCAGTAAAAGACTGACACGCTCTCCCGCCTCGCCCAAGGGCGGGAGATGTCATTAGATGATTTCCCACCTAAAAAAAGAAAACAAGGCATAAATGATTTTCATCGGAAAAGAACAATCCAATTTTTCATGCCGTAAAATTAAAAAAAATATTACACATACGAGCAAAAAAAAACAACCTGGCTGGCAAAACGAAATTACCCTCCATTTAAAAACATTTCTAATCCAAAAAATATATATCCAATTTCTAGGCTTTTCACATAGGTAGGTACAAGATAACTAAGATAATAGCTACATCAAATGAAGCGTCGCCGTCGCGAAAAAAAAATACTGGTTAAAATCCACCGCTACGCTGTGTTGTTTTAGGCCCTCGCAAAATATTGGGCTCGCTAAGCGAAGAATAACAATGGCGCTGGCGCACCCCCTTCCCCTCCCTCCTTATGGGTGACGAAAGAGACGGTAATTATAATGTTTATCGATGTTTTTTTTTGTTCTCTGTGTATGATTGTACGAAAGCCTTGACAGTCAGAGTGGCCTAACTCATCATCATATTATTTGAAAAAAGAACAACTTTTTCATATCTGTGTTGAAAGAATGAGAGTTAGATCACTCTACCACTCATGGCCTCATTTGGAGATGCTGAGGCTGGAGCTTCCTATGCTCTGCATTAGTTACCATCTAGGACAGGTTCAGGGGTGCGGTGTCCAGTCGCTCACAATTGTATGAAAACGAATGACTATCATCCCATGAGGCTTTAGGAGGAAAAACGTCGTCAAGATTGAGAATCTCTTTCAGTTCGTCAGAATAGCTGTATAACCAGAAAAAGCGTTGTAGGCTTTAAATGCCTTTGAAGCTTCTTAGTATTTTTAAAATGATTCATACAGTTCTGAAAATGCGTGCATCGACAGAAAAAAACAGCATGTATAATCTGTAAGAATTTACAAAACGGAAATTGGTCCGGTAGCCTTACTTACTCGACCATTACTTGTTTTGTATTTAAGGTTTCGATGAGAGTAGTTCTAAAGAACGCAATGTGTAGTGAATTAGTGGAAGTTTGAATTTTTACACGGCCTCAGAATTAAGTGGAAAGGTTGACTGTGTTATTCCGAATATCATTTGTGAAGTCGATGCGGGAGCTAATGAGCGATGAATCTAGACTTTCCAATTGGTCGAGTTCAAAATCGATTTTTGCATAGAGTCGGAAGCCACGCGCCTCTCGGATTGATTCAACGCGCGGGGACAGTCACGCACGTTCCATCTGATCTTGATGCCCACTCGATTCGATACCGAGTCACATTTTTTCTCATTAGCTTCGGCTTTTTTTCAAACCTTTTGTACAAGGCGCCCGTTTTTTGGCGCGCGACGAGCTTGTCTCGGACCAATCTCTTTGGTAATTTTCTTTTTTTTTACTTGCCTATTGTCGACGGGCCACTGCAACTTGTTTTTGGATTTATATAGACCGTTGATTCTTAATGGTTGAATTAAATGTCCGCGGTGACCGTTACGAACTTTTTTTTTGTACGAAAGTGAGGTTAGTTTTTTAAACTTTTCGCCACGCAAATTATTAGGAGAAAATCTGGTGAATCTGCTGGTCTGTAAGTATTTTATTGTACAGTTTTTTGCAAAGATTTTCAAAAGATCTAATAAAGTCTAGATAGCTTTGAAAGTTTATTTTTTAAGGAGGTGAACGGTATAGCCTTTTCAGCTGAAACGACGTAAAATCGAATTTCTTTATTAGCATTAGTAACACTTTTCACAATTTTTAGATTGCTTCTACATAATAGACTTTTGAGGTTTCCCAGAAAATGTATCTGGTTGTAAACATTCAAAAGAATAAGACGGAAAGATAAAATCAGTTCTCCAAAAAACTCCTCTTCTTTCGTTGACCGTAACCAGAAGCTGTGTGGTCTTTATAGCCAGCAAATATCTCGCTAACCACCGTCTGATGAGCACGGGTGCGTGCTGCTAACCACTGGTTGCCAAGAGGACAGGTGCACTGCCTGGGGCGGTGAATCTCTGCCTCGTGACGTAATGTCTGCGTAAGAATTTGTGTTTCGGTATTTATAAGGTGTCTTCAAGTCTAGAGTGAATAGGCTCTTAATAAATTAGTGTGCCTCACCATCAACGATTGCACCACTATTTACCATCAAGTGAGATTTTGGCAAAGAAATGTAGGAAAGATAAGAGTAATCGAGAATTCATGATACGTTGTGCATATTTACAGAAAAATATTTTTTTTTGTTTTTAACACTTAATTGTTTTTTATTTTTTATACGTATTAGTTTATTATTACTTTGTAACACTGTAGTATTATGTTTTTTATGTAAGTATGAGCCTTAGATCCCTGACAAAAAAGAAATGATAAAAGCGTAAAATGACTTTACTGTACAAGGAGTTAAAGCTTCATTTATTTAAAGCGGGAAATCATCAAGTAAGTTGTCTTATTCCTTGGGAGAGAGTGTAATACTATTACTGACTAAAACCCGCTTGCGTTTTTCAGTTGGCATTTGAGGACCGCAGTGACTTTGTCGAACAATCCTCAACCCTGAAGTATGTGTCTGCAGAAGTATAACTTTCTGTGGATATGTTTTACCTAAGTCCATGTGTCTCTTGGTAAATATTTGGTCATGTTATCCATCGTTTGATGCATCATGTCCTCCAATAATATCTTCCGCCCTTAGACGAGGAGGAAGGGCGCGCCAGACTTTTATTAACTAAAACCCACTCGTGTTCCTTCTTTGCCTTCGTTCCAGGGCACCGGGGTTCACTTTCGCAAAACCTATTCGCACAGTTGCTTTTTATCGTAAGATTAGTTCGAATCACTATTACTTCTAGAGTATAAGCATCAGCAGAGGTACTTTAAGCACACGTTAGCGTCGCGAGAGCGTCAGTAGATATTATGAAGGTATGACCATTTTAACGATTGTTTTTTTGAGATATTCAAACCAAAAGAATTTATTTCAAATAAACCATTTACAGGCACTTTTGAATAGTCAAAAAGTCCGTCGGTACAATTATTCTTATTGCACATTTGAAAGCGTAGATAATAATAATATAATAATATTTATTTATGATGTAGATCTCTATGGAGAAGAATGTAATAGAAACTCTATGGTCACTTTTAAAATCTTTTTATATCAATTATCAAAAAAAGGAAATGGCGGTAGAAGGGTAAAAAAATACCCTCAGAATTAACAAATATACACAAAAAAATCTCAAAAATCAATTCAGCTGTTTCGAAGGAGTTAAATAATAAACACCCTAACACGAGATTTATCTTGGTTAAAAATTTCGTATCGGAAAGTGATGTTAATCACTGCAATTATTTATTAAACTTCTTTTACCTGCTATCTTTTTTTTTTAATTAATATAACTAGTAATTCAATTTACAACTCATAATTCGGATGAAAAAATACATAAATAACCGGTACACTCAATAAAAAGTAATTATCTGTATGTACGTGAGTGTTAGCAAATATAGGTACATAAAAACTATATGAGCGATAAATCCTATAATAATTACAGTAAGATTGATAATCATCATTACAAATCTCCAATTTAAGAAACTTTAAAAGCATCCATCAAAGAAATTAACTTTTACGAAAAATCAGGTTGTTCTAAATCACCCAATTAGTCAGTCTATATTTCTGCACGCCAGTGTATAAGGCCGCGTGTTAACTGTACTCGTAAAATTTTTCTAATGTAGTAATCACATGTCTTGGGGAATCGTCTGCACCTTTATTTCGAGTGATTCTCGCGGTTACTATGATGTCTCGGAGGCGTATTCTGGAGTTCAGTTTGCTTCGCGAATGAAGCAACTAAGGAGGCGACTTAGAGTTGGCATTCATTGTCCGTACAGCTAAGGAGCCGAACTCACTGTCGTCCAACCAACTGTGTCCAACCTAAGTGTCTTTAAGTCAAGAGTGAATAGATTGCTTCTAGGCAAGCGATGCTTATCACTTCCCACTAGGTGAGGTAGTGGTTAAGCGTAAACAATGAAAAATAAAATAATGAATACAAGTGTATGGAATTCTATTCCATTCATTTCATTCCATAGATCCCCATTTATTTGGGGTCGGTGTAGCATGCATCGACCTTGAGTGGAAGACATGGCTGCAGCTATTTGGAAGAATACATCCTCACGAAAATTTAGTTTGAGAACATCGACGCGAAAAGAAGAAGAAGAAGAATAGGTACTTAGTGGTAGCCGACACGTTTGGTGAAGCAGTTGGTGGAGTATTTCCTAGTTTGGAGCAGTTTCTTTTTTTTTAATAAAACAAAACGTTGCACTATTCACAAAACAGAATAAGGGTTCCAGTGTTAGTGTGCTAGTACACATACGAACAAATTGCGGTGAGTCGTTAGAAAGGCTGTCATTAATTCATTATCTCAGATTTATTGGGATGCTTTTAGTAACAGCAGTGTCGAAAATGGCGCACTGACTGCTTTGCTGATCCGGCTACGAGAGTTTGGTACGACTTGGTGGTTTTTGTTTTTACGTAGGAAATCATCAAATAACTTCCCCCGCTCTTGGGCGGTGCGGAATGGCGTGTCAGACTTTTAATGACAAAACCTTACCAATTTGTGCAAACCGACCACAGTGTTGTCTTTTTTAACCCAAAGGTTGGCTAGTAGAGAATGCCTTGTTGCATTAAGTCCGCCTATGTACCACTTTATTTATTTATTTACGCTTTATGCACATTACACAGTACAAAGGCGGACTTAATGCCTTAGGCATTATCTACCAGTCGACCTTAGGGTGGTGCAGAAACAACATGGCAGGCGCAACTTAATTAATAGACAAACAGAAGAGAGATAAATACAATAGTAAATACATACTTAGATAAATACATACTAATAAACAATGTTGTGGTGAAAAAACAAATCCAACCAATCAATGCTGTAATGATTCTACCAACTTCTTCACTACTGTACATGAAGTTTAGATAAATAAATAAATATGTTCCTTCTTTGTCTTGCGTTCCTTTTAGAAGTGAACCCATGGTCCCAGCAAGCTTCGACCCTGCTACTCCTACGGTTTGCGTTGTCATCTGATTTACGCATGCATGAGAATTTCAGCTCGATCCGTAACCAGGAAGTGGATCAAAATTGTTATTGTTTTGTTTTAATTGATATAAACTAGTGCTTGACTTGAGCAGTAGTGACCAAGTGGTAACAGCCTCGACTTACGAGTTGTAGGTCGCGGGTTCAAACCCGGCCAGGCGCATTACTTAGTGCAATTTATTAAATCACTACTGCTCTCAAACCGGTGTAGGAAAATATCGTTAGGAAACCGGCATGTCCTAGAACCAAAAATTCGAAGATATATGACATCCACCAACCCGCACTGGGCCCGCGAGGTGGATTCTGGCCCATTCCCTCTCCTAGAGAGGAGGCCTGAGTCCCAACAGTGGGAACATTATAAGGCCGACTAAGCTATGCTATGCTAGTGCTTGACTGCGATCCCACCTGATGGTAAGCAGTGATGCAATCTCTGATGGTGAGGCGCAATAATTTGCAAGATTTGATTACAGACAAACATCGGGACAGGTGAAACTAAATAAAAGCTTGTAAAAACGGCTTGACCGAAATTAAACCGTGGTTTAAAAGGCAAAAAATTTTTTTACCTTTAATCATCGGTTATTTTTTTTTAAATTTGTTTGAAAGGTGGAAAGTACTAATTTCACGGGGACGGAGCCACGGGTGGTAACTAGTACTAATGTAGTAAACTAGCTTTTACCAGCGGCTTCGCCTTCGTGAAAGTAACGGTCTCCACACAAACATTAGACCCCCATTTCATCACCTTATGTGAACTTTGGAAAATCCTCTCTTTGTGCATGATAAAAAAAAATTAGCATAACATAATCAGCCTTATAATGTTCCCACCGTAATCTACAACGCGGGCCCAGTGCGGGTTGGTGAATTTTTGGTTCTAGGACATGCCGGTTTCCATACGATGTTTGATGCAACCTGATCAGGGTCGCGCTAATCCGACGGTTGCGTGACGCACAGGACCGGTCGTTGTGGTGACGCTTGGGAGAGGCCTATGTCTAACACTGGACGTCTTTCGGCTGATATGATGATGATGATAATTTTAGCAATTTAGGTACACGGCCGCCACTCCAGAACCTTTCGTCCCCATCGACATGCGTGCAATGTGCCCAAAATTATGGCATGTCATAAATTTTTACAAGGTCATTGCTACAATTGGAAAATAACGATCTAATTTAACAGGTACATATCGACTTAATATAATCGTTGCCTACTCTTTCACCTCCCACATAACACTTGCCCTTTGTGAGACAAGCAGCCGATCACTTCGGCATCAACTAATGATTGAAGGCACTTAACATTCGTGATCAGCAGACGGTTTGGTATGGGCTTCCGTCTGCTGAAGCGTGACTGAATGAAGGTAGGTGCAGTAGACCTAGCGAAGATAGGCGATGCTTTAAAATGGTAGGTGTATAGTCATCATGTGACTGTTCCAATAAGACCCTAGGCTGATATATTTTCCATTTTTTCTGAATTTCCCTACATGAAGATATGAAGGTCGGCTTCCCCCTAAGGGGAAGAGGGCGAGCGCCGCCATTCGCCCGCCCTTGTAGCTTCACTTACCATTTTAAAGCATCGCCTATCCTTCCTTGACTCATGTCAAGGTAAGAAAATACTGGGCAAGTGCGAGTCGAACTCGCCCTGAGAGTTCCGTACAATCTTACCCATTAAAACATTTCAATTCCTAAGTAGAGTTTCGAAGATTTTTCCGAAATGCAAAAAAAGATTGTGACGTAACAACCAATTAGTAGTTTTCAGATTTAATTTATTCTTACACTTGTGATATATAAGACTCTGCTTTATGCAAATTCCAAGATTCTAGGTCAACGGAAAGTACCCTATGAATTTTGGTTTCCTTGAGAGTGTCTCAATGTACGTTTTTTGCCACGTAAACCGAAGTATCTTTTTTCTCGTTAACTTACAGGTTTGATTTTTTTACAGCTTCATATAATAATATATATTAGGCATGATTAAATGGTTTTAATTTCAAATCGATTCCTCCACGAGTTCCCGAGATAAACGGTATTGACAGACCGACGAACAACAAAATGATAAGGGTTCCGTTATTTCTTTTTGAGGTACGGAATCCTAAAAAGGAAAAATAATGTATGTTTTTTTTTTGTTTTTAAGTTAACCGTTCAATGACTTCTCCCGGTCTAGGGCGGAGTAGGTCGTGTCAGACTTTTACAGACTAAAACCACACCTATGTATTTCAGTTTCCTTTTGAGTTCCAGGGCCGAAGAGTCACCAACTCTTTTAAACTATGCTGCAGCGTAACCAGCCCTCCTAGCCAAGTTACAACCGTTTCTCTCGCGTCGAACTTCTCGAGTTGGCCACGCCCCCGATTCTTTTGTTCTGACCACGCGTTGAGATGACGTCATTCCCGTACATTTGAAGTTTTCTACTAGCGTGAACGATTTCAGATTATCAACTTGGCTAGGCGTACAGTTAAACAACTTATTATCGCTTTAGCTTCGCTCTCTCTACACCACAACCTAACCAAGCTACCGGTACATTTCTAAGAGCATTTTATGTCTTCACTCGCCTGATAACCGCAGCGCTATGTACCTACCTGCGCTTAACAGTTGGCATCTAATCTACTACATCTCGATAGCCGTCAGTAAAAAATAGAATGTACTAATGGTAGCATCATGTTATGGGTTTTAAAGTCTAATTTGTTTATTTGTAAAGAATTTTGGGCTGATGAAGTAGTAGCTTTTGATTTCAAAAAACTAGAATATTTTAACTGTATATTTGATTTGACATTTAACATTGATTATTCTTTTTTATTTTCATGTGGATGGATGGAGGGGAAGAGGGAGGCCAAAGAAAAGATGGATGGATTGTGTGAGAAGTGATATGAAAGAAAAGGGAGTTAGTGATAGCGTGACGAGTGACAGGACAGAATGGAAGAAAAAAACGTGTTGCGACGACCCAGATGATGATTCTTTTTTATTTTCATTATCATCATAATCATCATTTCAGCCGAAAGACGTACACTGTTGGACATAGGCCTCCACCTACCGTCCGGGATTTATTGGATTCTCGCGACCGTCACCATGATATTAGTTTTATTTTATTTTACAATTTGCAATATTTATATTTTTGTATTTTATCATTATAAATGTGGGGATTATGCGGATTACTTTTTCCTTTTTTATTATTTTTAACGTTAATATCTGTCAGTTTAGAGCACTGTTTGCTGCAAACGCTATCAGGTTCTCATATGATTTGACTATAACAAATTATGTTTGCTACACCTATGGACTTTAAAAGACACTGAAGTTTGAGTTTGTTTCGGTGTTTCTTCTCAGAGAAACACCAGCCTCATCTAAGTAGTTAAAATTGATAAAAAAATTACGTGTAAAATATTATTTTTTGTTTAGATGTTAATAAACGACGATATAAATAAACTAGGTACTTGTAACCTAATTTATTCGGTCAACAATACATTTAAAACGAAATTTTTCATGCTGCAAGCGTTCTGGGCACTTTTCCCATTGACATCGATGTGGACGAATTTTTTGATGCCCTCAGAGTTTTCCCCGTTTTTCAGACTTTTTTACTTGTATATATGTACAAAGTTAGTTTTAGTATTAATCCTTAGTTAAAAAAAAAAACATATTCTATCTCTGTATTAATTTTTTAAAAGTCAATCGCAGTAAAAAAACATCATTGCTAGGTAACATCAGCTAATTGGACTCACAACTATGTAGTTGACTACTACAGACTCATAACGTTTTAGGGATTCCCATCTTTTTTATCAATCAAAATAAAATAAAAAAAACTACGACACTCCCCAATCAATTTCCAAAAAACTATTCGTCTAGCCATCACTAAAACAACGCCGTTTTAATCCAAATCCCGCCAAATCAACTGTCAAATATTTTTTGCGCGCCAAATCCACGCGTGTCTGTCATAATCTGTGGTAGAATAATCGTCGCGCGTGCGAATCAAACGAACTCACAGTTAGAGCATAGAGAAAGTAAGTGCAGAAGGTTTAATTGAAGAATTCTAAGTAATCTTCTTTTTCTAAGTTTTTTTGTTTGAACAATATGCGATGAGCTAGTTCTAAGGGAAAAATAGAGAATGAAGCTTGGCTTTTTTTTTATTTCTTTAAGAAAGAAAAGTAAAAAATTGTGGCCAGCCTTTTGAGCATATTAACAGTTGACAACGCTGTGGAGTATTTTTGGCGCCATTTTTTTTTTGTTTTTTTTTTTTTGTTAGTTTTAATTATTTTTTTAGTTTTACTACAATTTGGTTAGTTAAGTATTTTTTAAATTTAACAAAGTAAGATTCAACGCATTATTTCAAATTCAACTGAAAGGTGACTAAGTATGACTCATAATTATAGGATAACGTAAAGAAAAACTGACGTACGAGACAAAAAATTCGTTTTCTTAGCTGTATTTGGAAAATGTTTATTGGTTCTAAGTAAGTAGGTTATGTTAGAAGTAAAAGCTTTTAGATGCAATTTGATAAAAATAGTGCAAAAAGTTTCTAATAGTACTTGTTGACTTGAGGTCACGGCTGATCAGATCACTGTTACAGATTGGAAAGCAAAATAAATGCAGACTTCCGATCTTCTTCGGATTTGACTCATAATTTTGTTATATTCTAAAGAAAAACTGCAGAAAGTTTGTTATGAAAACCGTTATTTGCAGTAAAAACATTTATGGATTACAATAGTAAATACCTCTTAGATTTCTAATAAATAAGTATTTTTTTTTATTTGTTATGAATCAGAGAGAAAAATGACTATTATCGTTCTTGCCAGTGTCAAAAAATCAAAGCAAAATCAAATAAACCCAATAAACCAGTTACAGGCACTTTTGAAAGGTCAAGAAGTCAGTGTGTCGAAAAAAAAAGAAAACACATTACGAAGCGTAGATCTCTATGGAGAAGAATGTGCAAGAAAGTCCATGGACACTCTTTTCTCTTTTTTGTCATTACTGGATCCTCTGTAACCATCTAAGACATAGTCACACTCCATGAATTGCAACAGATTCAAATGTAGATGTAATTAAGGCCATGAGCTCACCTGTTCAGGGACCCCCAGGCTGAGACATCTAATTGTCTGTCAAACTGACAGATTAGGCTGAATACGTTATTATTGGTGCTACTTTTGTAACCGCTGACAGATGAGTGCTTTTGCGTTCTATTTTTAAAGCTCTCTAGAAATCAAGAGGTCTTTGATTTGTGTGGTTAATTGCCTATACCTACATAGATTTGAATTACAGTTTTTGTATGACAGATTAGATAGATAATCCAAGATTAGTAATCCTTCCGATTTTCGACTACGGTGGCCTTTCTCGACGGAGATCTGTCTAAAAAGTTAAACGACTTGGAAATTAAAGGAATTAAAAAATTAATCTGTTAATATATATATCAAATACAATACTTCTTATAAGATTCTATTAGTAAACAATGTTCATCTCTTTGCAACCTTGATTCTTCAACCAGTGTTGACTAAATCAGATTTCAAGAATTTGATTATTTCATTAGATTACCTAAGTCTTTTGACTTTTTAGTCAGACTCTACCATAGTACACAAGTGAGTGCGTACATATAGGGGTGAGTGTGTACTCTCTGTATCTTTACTCCATATGGGATGGTAAACCGACACAATCGGAAGAAGATGGATCTTCCAGGCTTGAGTGAATAGGATAAACTAGTGCGCCTCACCATCAACGATTGCGTCACTGCTTACCATCAGGCGGGATCACAGTCAAGTACTAGTTTGTAACATACAAAAAAAGAAAGATCAGGTGCAGGACGAACGGTGTTACGTTTTCTGCAGTCACTGACCTTTGATCTTCAAGCGATAGTGTAGTAGTGTCCTGCACGCTTAGCCAAGTAGTTATTCTGCAATCGTTAACGCTGTAGAAAAGTGATGAAACGTATGGGAATGACGTCATCTCAAGTAAAGTCGCGTGGTCGGAACAAACGAATAGACAATTCGTAGCCAAGTTCACATCGTTCAAAGTGATAGAATGAATTTCTATAACGTTTAACGCAAAACGTGGCGGTAAACAAAAGCTAAATTGTAGAACGAGCGGCCGACGCAGGTGCGTCAACATGTCTACCCACTTATCGTTTTCTACAATTGCTGACACCGAAGCGTTACCGATTGGAGAACGGAATTTGACACGATACGGTTGTAACTTGGCTAGGGGGGCTGTTTTGCCGACAAAAGAAGCAACTTTTTTTATTATCAACACTTCGACTTTTCTTAACTTTCGTTGGCAAAAGGAAAGACCCATTCTGCCAACTGGCTTTTTTCTTTTAGGTTTAAAGCAGTACACCCAGGTTTCGTCACTTGTAACAATATTATAGACAGCCAATGACTGTCCTCCATTAATTTTTTTTTGTCTTTTTACAAGGCAAGACTGGACATGCAGTCGTTTCTGGTTCTCCGTTAAGTCATCGAGTACAAAGCTTCCGAACCTTCAGATGCAACTGTAAAATGTTCTGCAATTGGCTTATTCCAATGCCTAACAAAACACAAATTAGCAAGTAATTTTTTGTCAGTTTCAATAAGTGATCGTACGGTGCCAATATTCGTGTCTGCAACCGCAGTCGCTGGCCGACCTTCACGTACCTCGTCATAGAGATGATCACGTCCACGTCTAAATTCTCCAAACCACGAATATACAGCTGTGAAATGGTGCTTCTGCACCAAATGCCAATTAAAGTCTCTGGCAACTCTCTTAGCCACAACAATAACATAATAAACGAAAAAAAAACCCTGACGCACAAAATCTATAAAAATAAAAATTTTACTAGTACACATTCCCGGATTCCATCGGCCACCTCCCATTTCTAGCATCAGGTCCTCGTCATGATGAAAAATAAATCCTTTGGGCGCTACGATGCCACGGACAGACAGACACGTCAAACTTATAACACCCCTCTTTTCCGAAGGGGTTTAAAAATAATTGAACAAAAATGTTAACGAGTTGTATTCATTTTGATAGCAACACACAATCTTCGAAAGGACGCCACAATGAAAAGACATCTATCAGCCTCGCTAATGGGGAAGATTTTGTGTTCAGAGGGCGCCACGCGCATGATCTATTTACATTCTGTGGTTCGGAGCGGTTCTTATGAAATTGTATGAAATATTCAATATTTTTGTATTGTATGTACCTGGAAAAATGGAAATTAAATCAGCTAAAAGAGGAACTAAAGAAGAGGGGTGCGACCTGTAGTGAAAGAAAGGCAGACTTTGCAGAGAGATTGGTAAATAAAAGTAAAAAAAATACTGCAGTATTTTATATTTTCTTGGTAAATGTTTTTACTGATTAACAATAAACTCCTGACCCTATGAACTTTTATCCACTTGTTTATTATTGTTTGTGTAAATCAAAATCTAAGCTATTCTGTTTTTGTAGGTTAGAGGCGTATGATAGAAATTTTAACTTCACCGGTAATTCATATCCCTCAGAACCAGTACAAAACGAAGTTATGGACATACCAAAAGACGATTATTATAAAGATATAAACAGCAATGAGGTATCCCATCGCCACCATTAAAATAAACGTCAAATACAAGAATATTGTGGAATATTCCCATTGACATCGATGTGGACGAATTATTTGATGCCCTCTGAAATTTCCCCGTATTTCAGCCTTTTTTACTCGTTTGTACATATTATTATTTTAAGTTTGTATATGAATACCTAGTTATTATTCATTAGATAAATTGATATAGTAAAATTGTACACTATATGTAACAAAAGAATATTGTGGAGAGTGAGTTTATTAGCTCATTTAATAAATTTTTTGTGCCTTTCTATAATCATTTTTCTGAAGCAGGAAATAAATATGCTGTGTGCTACTTAATTTAACACAGTTTTATAATCATTTTCTGTAAAATGATGCCCACATAATCGTAAATATGTAGATTGGGATTTTACGAATTCTGGTCGTTTTATTGCTATATCCCTCAATCTTTTCCTATTTTTATCTTTTGGGAATAAATGTTTACCATTTTCTTTGCATCCCGGCACCGCACAGTTCATCATTTTTATTATTTATATTTAATAGAATGCCAAAAAGTTATAAATAACGCTGCATAGATAAGCCGATAACGGATCATAAGAATCGCGACACCTAGCGGGAAAAAATGGCAAAAATCTTCCCCATTAAAGAGTAATGCTCGCAAAGAGTTCCATTTTCGAATTCAATAATTGTTTTTAAATTTTATTGTAAGTGGCCAGTCTGTAGCGTAACATAGAGTCTGTCTAATACGTCAACCGACTTGGGTAATTATTAAGGTAAAATGAAATCTGATTTAGTCAAAGCTGGTTCAAAAATTAAGGTTGATTAAGAGATACTGAGCATTGTTTACTAACAGTAGAACATTATAAAAAGTATCGAATATAAGTATTTTTTAAATAATTTAATATTATACAAAATTCCAAGTCGGTTGACTTTTTAGACAGAATATAGTCGGGCTTATAATGTTCCCACTGTTGGGACTCAGGTCTCCTCTCTAGGAGAGGGAATGGACCGTAATCCACCAGGCAGGCCGAGTGCGGGTTGGTGGATGGATGATGGTCTTTGAATGTTTGGTTCTAGGACATGCCGGTTTTCCTCACGGTGCTTTTTCCCTACACCGTTTTTGAGAGCAGTGGTGATGAAATAAATTACACAAAGTAATGCGCCCTGGCTGGGTCTGAACTACAACTTATAAGTCAGGGCCGTTACCACTTGACCACCACTACAGAGTCTGTGGTCTTAGGCAAATCCCAGACTACTAAGCTGTCCGTGACCGTCTCGTGAACTACATACCTAGATTACGTGAAGTTCTATTAGAACCTAAAATGTAAATTGTATGCACCGAAATCCCGACTGTTAGAAAGCTGAGGCCGTTGAGGTAGACCACAAAGAATGTGTGCTGCACATAATTTGGGTCACTTTTATCACTAATAGCTATGTTTAGAGAACACTTCGATTTATCTGCGTAGTACTAGCTTCTGCCCGCGGCTTCGCTTGCGTGAAAGTAGAAAGTTATCTCAAGGGAACACACCAACTCCCTTTCAACAAAATTCAGCGTCCGTTTTGTCTTTTGAGTAAGAAACATACTTACATTCAAACTTTCGTCTTTGATATATTAGTGTGAAAACTGCTTGACTAGTTACTTTTATAAAGTACAATAATCTGGGCATGACTACGGATTGAACGGAGGCCTGAACATTTTTAGATATTCTTATTTTTACTGACGTAAAGTTGAACTCTCCCCAATCTGCACGGCGGTAGGATTTGCAACTTAGGAGTCGCAATTTCTACTGCCAACAGAGTAATCAGTCATTTTGTCGAAGAACATATTTTTTTGAAGAAGAAACTCATCAAAATGACAGAACTCCTTAAAAAAGCTAAAAAAAAAACAAATAACGACCCCCGGTTTGGGTGAAGGAAAAGGAGTGTCTGTTACTGACTAAATTTCACTTGTGTTCCATCAGTTGTCTTTGGCGGTCCAGTGCCACGGGGACTCTTATGAATTTACCGGAGCTCTGTCAGAGAACATTGATGTCATTTCGAGTTTCCTCCTCAAGTGCTGGTCCAAAATATTTGTGTTGTTTCTTGAACTTGTCAAAATTCATTGTCTCGTCCAGCATTTGCAAATAGTCTATCTTTTGTTTGAACAAGACCCTCGAAGACTTCCGTACTGGAACCAACAGTATTGGAAGGCTTCCCACAAGGTAGACCGATGACCAGGTAAGTATCGCGGGAAATCCATGGATGCGAGACACACAGGACTGGTCGTGGTAACGACACTTGGGGGAGGCATGTGTCCGACATTGAACGTGTTCGGTTGAAATGATGATTGATGTCAACCACTCTAGTACAGCTTTCAAGCGAGTGAACCCGCAGGCAGCTACTAGTTAAAGCTGTTAAAGCCATTTGCTTTTGTGGATTGGTTTATCATTATCGAGGCATCCTCGTATCTCGATCTATAACGGTGCCTCTGTAATTATTGTCTTCACCGTGATGGAATAGATTCGGCAAATATAGATGCCCACTCACATTCACGTACGGATAGCAGATTTGGCGCAAAAGTTGGTGTTGCTGCAAAAAAAAATACTTTAAAACTTGTAAGGGAGCGACTGTCTCTATCTTATTGATTTTGGAAATAAATATTTTGAAATACAATCTAATGTTTTAAACAATTTTTAATATAAGTTTATAAAGTTGGCAACACCGCGACTATTTAATATTATTTATTTCAATGGACAAGTCTTACTCTTCATATACTTGTTAAACTACGTGAGAGCGTTGTATGTAATTTGTTGTATTTTTTAAATAATTTATTCAATACTTGATACAATAAAAACAAAAACCAGATTCAAAAGCACAGAGTTTTGGAATAAAAAAATCCCAATGTCAATGACAAAACAATTTATAAATCGCCAAAAAAGGGGTGAGCTTTTCTGATTGGTTGCATGACTTTTCAGCAGCCAATCACTTTGCTTTTTTATTCTATCGCTCATTAATTAACTTCTCTGGCTGTAGAGTGAAACTCGAGAGAATGACAGACTTTTACTGACTGAAAACCCACCTATGTTTTTGTGTTGAGAGCCACGGCAATTTTTTCTAAGGAGACGCAATTGATATTTTTTAGAGTACCCCAGTTTCAAAAAAATAATAATTACGAAAAATGAAAGAAAAGATATTGACAGAAGTTAACAGCCTCTTTCTTGTATAATTTCTTGTGAAGTTATCCTTATATTTACAATGTAGGCATTACTATAAAAGGGTATTTAATAATAAATCCGATGGATACGAGACGTATATGATCGGTCGTCGTTATGGCGACACTTGGGAGAGGCATATGTGCAACTGTCAACGTCTTTCGGCTGAAATGATGATTACTATAAAACAACTGTTCTTTTACATAAAATAAAACTACAAAAGCATTAGAAAAAAAAATGCAAAAATATGTAATTTAATTCGTTTTAATTTTCTCATTTGCGGTCACTAATAAAAAAATAGTTAAATTTTTAGACAGTTGTGCAAAAAAAAAAAATATTATTCTTAAAGTTTGCTCCATTTTTGTTGCTATCGCTACCGTCTGACCAGCGGGCATGCGTCAGAGCACGTAAGGAGATGGGCATGACATGCACAACCTCCGCCACGCTACTGACATTACTTCATTAAAATTCTATTAACGGAAGCATTCTCCTGCAAAACCTATTAAAAACTACCTAAGATTGATCTATCTGCAACGTAAAAAGATCTTTAATTTCGTAGAAACAAAGTTCAATTTGGCTCGTGCTCACTTTTGCATTTACGACAAAAAAGTATGTAAGAAATCGTGTGATTAAATTCGAACTTTATAACAATAAAGATAAGTTTTGTTTTTAGATGTAGTGGCAGCAGTCAATCATGAAAAATCTTCAAGAGATGGACAGGTAGTTTCCACGATCGCAAATCTAGAATCGGAAGTCAATTTATTAAAAAAAAAGTCATGAGAAAAGTTTTTTTTGGTTCCGTTTTAGAGATTGTTTATTGTATTTTAAGTGAGTGTATAATGTTTTGGTACAAGTAAAAGCTTTTAGATGCACTTTCATTAAAAAAGTGCAAAAAGTCTGAAAGAAAGAAAGAAAGTAAACACACACAAGGAAGAAACAAGTACATAGTAACTAAAATAAAAATAAATAAATATAACAAATCACGTCTGCGCTAAATACGTCCAGTTCAGCACAGTAATAAAAAAAGTAATAAAAAATAAAAAGCATTTAATTCAGGCAACCAAAGCCACCCATACAGCATAGTGCCAGACATCTACGTAGCAATTGTCAGACGCTGGTTTTCAACTGAAACTTACTTTGAGTTTGTAATACGAATAATATCTTCTTGACTCGAATTCACGACTGATGAAATCCTTGTAACAGATTGGAAAATGTAAAAATTGCGGACTTCCGTTCTTCTTCGGATATTTTGGTAAAAAAATGGCGTTTTGCTACCTGTTTGACGGAAAATTACTGTTGAAAAATAATGTCTTGATGAATTTTAAATGGACACAACACTCATACCCGCCTAGACGGCAGTACGAGTATCTGTGCATTTAATTCCGGATAGCCGTTTCGAAGGAGTAGGGAAAAGTTGCGAAACATTCTTTTTAGACTAATTTATTAATCGCACGAAAAAATCAATCTCTACTAATATTATAAAGAGGTAAAGTTTGTTTTTTTTGTAATCTTTGGAAGTACTAGTACCTACTCCGATTCCGATTGTTAAGATTTTTTCACCGACAGAAAGCTGCTTTATTTCTAATTGCACCCCGTCCCGGCTTCGCGTCGGCAATAAATATAGTTTATGCTACTCAGGGTGAATGTAAAGCTACATTGGTGAAAGAATTTTTGAAATCAGTACAGTAGTTTATGAGTTTATTCATTACAAACATACACACAAAAATACAAATTTTCCCTTTTATAACATTAGTGTAGATTGACATAGGCTATATTTTTTATGTCGCGGGCGTAGCCGCGGGCTAAAGCTAGTGGTTGATAATGTGGTTCATAAATCTATAGTAATCATAAATGATTTTCAAGGCTGTTACAAAGCTGTAGGCTTCAGAAAGTCACTGTTTTATGGCACTTCTAAGGCGCTTGGGCCTTAAGCTAGATTTTTACGTATTTCCAAAGAATTCTCACTAAGCTAAAGAATAAAAACTTGCTAGCGAAACGGATGGAGGTTATTGAAGAAATCAGCATAAATCTCGTAGCCATGACATGGGGGCATGGGGGTGCACTTGGCACACCCAGGGGGCACGCTGCCAGCTCTTCCGCCGACCGACAGACAACAGACCCCAAGCTGAATATTTACACAACATAAATCTTGTTGTTGCTGATTTATATGGGCTTGAATTCGGATGAAATAATCATGTTTAATAAGCGGCTTTCGGCATGAGAATATTAGAGGGAGTCTGAAAGTAACACCAGTGACTGATAACTTGAAAGGGAATCGTTTGTCTTGGTATGGTTATGTGAAGAGAGGGGATAACATGCATGCTACTAAAAGTGAAAGAGTTATGAGTTACACGTGAATGCATCCATTCACGTGTAACTCATAACTCTCACTCATACTCCCTCTTCATCAAGAGGGAAAGGGAGGCCAAGAAAAATCTGGATAGATTGTGTGATGAGTGATGAATGATGACTGAATGACAAAAATTATGAAGAAAATGGAAGTTAGTGATAGCATGACAGGTGACAGGCAGAATGGAATAAAAAAAATATAAAAAAAAACACTTTTGGAAAGAAATGCTTATTTTCCACTATTTCTAACTCTGATTAAAATCGTACTGTTTGATTGTTTATTATTTTATAGACACAAAAATACTCAAAAGTGAAAAGAACAAGCTTACTGAGCACATAGTTGCTACATAATTAAAAATAGATTTCTTCCATAAGAACGTGAACGCAAAAGTTTGACAAATACACAACCTCAAATTCTTAATACGTAATCGTAATTTTCAAACTCGACATTAGTCAAAATTCGGCAACCTCAATTCAGAAATAATGTTTAAATATATTACAAAACTTAATATAGAGTATAATTATAGTGTTTCCGAAAATCTAAATTTTTCATTCAAATAAAATTCTTAACTTTCCAAGTATTGTTTATTTGATGCATAGCTTTTAGCAATAAAACCGCCCATTGTGACACCCTATTAATTACACGACTGTTTTAAATTCCTAATGTAATTTTTATTATTGGTGTACCTACAATACATAATATATCTATCTATCTATCTTTCCATCTTTCCATCTCCATGATTATCGTTCTAGATAGCTTTACAAAATAATGATTGAAAGTCTAAATAGTTAAAAAGACATAATTAAAACACTACAAACCAAATAAGGCACAACCCACACAGCGAATTAAGCATTTAGCCTGAAATTTTGTCAAAAGGATTATAGTAGGGTTTGAGACGTGCTTAACTCAAATCACTTAATTCAGAAACTCTATGGGTGTGTTTAAATCAAATAAAATCTATAAATTTCCATCTCCATAATTATCACAATTACTTCTACTACAATTACTATCACCGTACTTTACAAAATTATTATTGAAAATCCGCATAATTAAAAAGACATAATTAAAACACAACACAAAACAAATAATATATTTTTTTCATCTCCGTCATTATCACTATTTAGGCAGCTTACTGGTATTTTACAAAATTCTTGTGGAAAGTCTAAATAGTTATAAAGACGTTATTAGACCAAATAAGGCACAACCCACACCGCGCAAGTAACCCGCTGATACATATTTCCAACAGCCTTGACAATCTAGGAGGCAAGTGTTACTGCCCTCTTTACTATTTATAGATTAAAAAAGCATAAAATAAAAAGTGTGTGTGCGCTGTTACCGCGACACAGTGCTGATGGACCGGTATATGTGAGATGAGCGCACTTAATAATTATTTATTACTATAGTAATAATAACACACGCTTTAAATTTGGTACGATCGGACCACGGATTTGGTTCGCTTCTGAACCAAATCAGTTCATCTATGGAGTTGTAGAGAGCAATGGTGGCGAAGTGGTAATGGCCTCGACTTACGAGCTGTAGTTCGCGGGTTCAAACCCAGCCAGGCGCATTACTTTGTGTAATTAATTTCATCGCCATTGATCTCGAAACGGTGAAGGAAAACAGCGTGAGGAAACCGGCATGTTCTAGAACCAAGAAGTTCGAAGACATGTGACACCCGCTATGTTATGGAGTTGTCTGGCGACGACTACTTGAATCAGTAAAAGTTTACCACCTTGATACTATAATGTATGCAAATGCATGTATGTTTGTACACATTAAACTCATGAAACTACCTCTTTCACGCTCAAATGCCTGAACGGATAGAGATCTCGCGGTATCTTCTCGTCCAACACACCACAATATCTCAAGACGAAAGTCTTTGACCAGTACGTGTTTCCAGTGATGACATATGGCTCCGAAACGTGGTCGCTCACAATGGGCCTCCTCAGAAGGATTAAAGTCACCCAAAGAGCAGTGGAAAGGGCTATGCTCGGGGTTCCCTTGCGTGATCGAATAAAAAATAAAGATATCCGCAGGAAAACTAAGGTTGCCGACATAGCACGAAGAGTTGCCAAACTTAAGTGGCAATGGGCAGGGCACATTACTCGCAGAACAGATGGCCGTTGGGGCCGAAAGGTTCTGGAGTGGCGACCGCGTATCAGAAGACGCAACGTTCGAAGGTCTCCTAAAGGTGGACCGATGACCTGGTGAAGGTAGCGGGAAACCGATGGATGCGGGACGCACGGAAACGTTCGATGTGGCGACGCTTGGGGGAGGCCTATGTCCAACAGTGGACGTGTATCGGTTGAAATGATGATGATGATGATAGAGATGAAAATTGTCACAAGAGTAGACCATGTTTAGGAATAGGACATAAGATTTTTTTTTTCTGGGAGTACATTAAATGATGGGGAAATAATTGGAGAAGGCGGAGAGAGAAGCTAGTAAGCAGCACACACACACGCAGCTTGTGACCCTTTAAGATCATGCAATTCGACACACATTTTCACTGCTTTTTATACAATCGCTCTTACGCGATTATGATTTTTTAACAGATATTTTTGAAACGCAGTATCTTGTAGATATATCTGTGCTTATATTGAAATCAATTTGTAAATTTCTGTAAAACTAATACAGCAAAGACCTCTGAAAATCTGCTTTTGCATTTGACACTTCATAATTTACTCAAAAATTAAAATGTAAAAAAAATATATAATAATTGCAAATTAAGATTCCAATTTTTTCAAATTCAAATTCAAAACTTTTAAGAATTAAAAAAAGAATCGTATTTCCTAGAACAAGTTTTGTGAAATTTTCGAGTAAATCAAGGAATTACCGAATGCTAACAGAGTTTTCAGGCGTTATCTCTCTTTTTTTCACCTCCCCTCTTCATCAAACATCACGCTAGATTGCGTTAGATGAAGCAACAAGCTTTTAAACCATGCTGGACGTTGACGATAGGTGTGTGAAAAATGAGCCTCTTAATATCTATATACAACAAATTAATCATGGTTTCCACTTTAATTAACCTGGACTTAAATATTCAATAGGAGCCTTCAGTTGATATCTTCGAGAAATACGAGATTATATCTATTTGCGTATATCATAAAGCACTATGGCTTTTCATCTGACTTTTCGAGTCGAGCGTCGAACTACATCTTCGCGCGACTTGTGAGTGGAATCCATATCTTGGAGGGTCTGTCATTGCTCAGCAACTTTTGTCGTGGGGGCGACCTCGCGGACTTTTCCACTCTTGTGCGTAAATCATAATGTAGTAAATCGTGTACCTAAAAGCGGTAGGGATAAGAGCGGGTTTTCGAGTGAGTATTGAAAATATCTCCACCTGCACCTTTTGGTTAGTTCCCAGTAATTCGTCTTCTTCTTCTTCCTGCCCTTGTCCCATCTTATTTGGGGTCGGCGCAATACGTTTTTTTCGTAATTCGTAAAATACAAAATTTGGAAAATCAAGGTTAACCAATTTTACTACAATGTTTAAGTACCAATACCATTGACCAGTATTACGCATATTGCAGGACAAAGACTTCAGATTCCTAGAAGAAACCAAAAAACAACAAAGATGATTCATCTTCAAAAAAAAATCTTGCTTCAACTTGATCTAATGCTTACTCCACGCGGTCGGAAATCCCCGGTCATGTTACAATAACTCTCAATTATAAATTCATATGCATTATGTTAAAATGGTCAGTAATGATCCAAAATCTACATATTCACATACACCCATCAAAAAATGTTTTGAAACTACTTGAATTTATATAGATGTATAACTTGAAACACTGTCTATAATATCTTATCTTATATATGTATCTTATATATGTAGGTGAGTTTATATGTTTGTGAATGCACCCATGATACCGTAGTAATTCTTAGTAAGTTTAAAAAAAAATAGTCTCCGCAGCGTGATAACAACATGATATTATTATTACAAGCTTTTATTTAGTTTCACCTGTCCCGATGTTTGTCTGTCATCAAATCTTGCAAATTAAATTTGACCCACTTCCCGGTTACCGATTGGGCTGAAATTTTGCATGCATGTGTAAATCAGATGACAGTGCAAAATCATTATGACGTGGAGCTGATCTGATGATGCAACTGGAAGGTGGCTATAGGAACTTGGTAGTTAAACGACACAACCCCATCGAGTTTGGGCTCGTATGATCCGTCTTGACGAGCATTAATTGTATAGATATACCGAGCTATAAAAACTTGCTATGAAAACATGATTTTGATTATAATCTTGTTTTTTCGCTAGTTTTCCCTACACCTTTCTTTGAACTTTATAAATATGTTTACACAAAAAAATTGCTGGTTAAGTGTTCTTCAGAATGTGCTACATAGTAAATGTAAATCAATCAATATTTCGCAAAGAAAATGGATTTAAACATCAGTTGGGGGTCTCTATCCGGGCGCAGCTGAATAGAAAAAAATATAGAAAATGTAGTTATACATACAGGTTTCGCTTTGGTGGTACTTGACTCTCATTTTTCAACCATGTGCTGCAAAAGATGCATTTGGAGAATGTGCGCAGGAATTGCATGACTTGATTTCGCCATCGCAATTCTATCATCAGACAAGCCGACGTACGGCGAATATTCACCCTTACGTTGTTGAAACCTCTACGGTCCGGACTAAGCGTTTCGCCTCGTAGTTTATACCGCGTACGTCGAAGGACTGGAACAGTTTGCCTGCTGCTGTCTTCCCGTCCGATTATAATTTGGGTGTCTTCAAGGCTAGAGTGAATAGGCTCTTAATAAACTAGTGCGCCTCACCATCAACGATTGCATCACTGCTTACCATCAGGTGGGATCGCAGTCAAGCACTAGTTTATATAAATTAAAAAAAAAAAGCTGAATGGGATAAAACATATAGAAAATGTAGTTATACATACAGGTTTCGCTTTGCTGGTACTTGACTGTAATTTTTCAACCATGTGCTGCAAATAAGACACCTGCCCTAAGAATATGGTACTTGATGGTTTAGAAGCAATTTACTCTGAGAAAAGAAAATCGACACATAAGGATCTGCACGCTTAGCCAAGTGGTTATTCTGCAATCGTTAACGCTGTAGAAAAGTGATGAAACGTATGGGAATGACGTCATCTCAACGTAAAGTCGCGTGGTCGGAACAAACTAATAGAAAATTCGTAGCCAAGTTCACATCGTTCAAAATGATAGAATGAATTTCTACAACGTTTAACGCTACATCCTTGGATAAACAAACGCTACATTGTAGAAATAGCGGCCGACGCAGGTGCGTTAACATGGCTACCCACTTACCGTTTTCTACAATTGCTGACACCGAAGCGTTACCGATTGGAGAACGGAATTCGACACGATATGGTTGTAACTTGGCTAGGGGGGCCGAAGTGGTCACCGCGCACCGATAGATAGAGCGTTGGAAAACATCGCACAAGGTGAATCGATCACGTGGTGAGGGTCGTGGTAATCTGATGGATGAGAGATGAATAGGACGGACACAGGTTAAGGTGATACTTGGGGGAGATATACACCACTATATTTTAATTAGTACACATACTTATAGGGCTTATTAGAAAAGCCCTTGTTATTTTATATGTAAAATATCTCAATAAATAATATTCATAAATCAGCAAAGTTATTAGCGTTGGTTTATGTCCCAAAATGTCACTCAATTTATGGAAATATTGTGCAGGCTATTGATTAATGAATGAATAAGTGACAATTATTAAGGAAAAACACTGCCCGGAGGTTTTTTTACTAGCAATTGTTATGTTTGATTGATTCTATGATGAATTTACCTTTTCGTGGTCAATTTTAGGATTTCGGTTTTTTCTACTTTTGACTACAAATTATGATCAGTGACGGGTACAGATAGAGCCCCATTTTTTTGTGTACTAATTAAAAAGTAAGGGTGTATAAATATATATATGTAGTAGTGGACGTCTTTCAGCTGAAATAATGATGGTGATGGATAGTTGAAGACTAAAGAAGCGATAGATAGAATAGATAATGATGACATGGCAAAAAGAAAGAGATTACTGCAATGATGGCGATTTGTAATGTATTAAAGACTAATTTTTGGCCACGTCTACACCCACATACATAAAATACAGTTTATGTCACTTAGAAATTAAGCAGCGATGAAAATTTTTTAGTGATTAGACCAGTATTTTCAGAGATTACGTCCTGCAAACAAAAAAAAACATAAAAACTTAAAAATAAACTACAAGAAAACATGCTATTTATATTTTTTTTTATTGATATTTATTTATTATTATTTGGTCTCTAAGCCATTAAAACAAAGATTAAATAATCCTTTCACTCTGTCTTCTCACAGAATCGCAAAACTTTCTAACAATATCGTCCTTTCATTCATCAGCCAAATCCAATTCAGGGTTGGTCTCCGCGAGCGCATTCAGTATCTTAGCATACACGGTATGGAGGTGGATCGAGCTACAGTGCGTCAATATTGTTTAAAGATGATGAGCTAATTACCTGTCTAGCAACTTTGTTAAAACTAAACTTTTTTGGTGCAGCCGTGAGACATAATTTTATCTTAGTAAATGATTACATCTTTTTTATTTTATTTCTATTGGGTGAATCTGGTGATTTTCGCAAAAATATTATCTTATTTTTCTTTCTTTTTTAAAATGATATAAACTAGTACTTATCTGCGTTTCAAGTAAGCAGTAATGTCATCGTTTCTTTCTTACTTCCTTGTTTTTAATGATAAAAACTAATGTTTGACTGCGATCTCACTAGACAGTAATGCAACCGTTTCTTCTTTTCTCCTTTCTTCCTTTCAGCCTGTATTCCTTTCTTCTTTTCTCTCTTTCTGCCTGCATTCCTTTCTTCTTTTCTCCTTTCTCTCTTTCAGCCTGTCTTACTTCTTCCTTTCATCCTGTCTTCCTTTCTCTATTTCTTCCTTTCTCCCTTTTTTCCATTCTTCCTTTCATCTTTTCTTCCTGCCATCCTTTCTTGCTGTCTTTTTGTGTGCCTTTCTTCCTATCTTCCTTTCTCTCTTTCTTCCTTTCTCCCTTTTTTCCAGTCTTCCTTTCAGCCTTTCTTCCTGTCTTCCTTTCTTCCTTCATCCTTTCTTTGTATTTAGTTTAGCTTACAAATGATAGTTAACTTTTTCATCCCATTGTACATACTTAAATGTATCTCATAGCGATAGAGACATAAAATTAGCTTACTAGTGTAATTAAAGCCATAACTACAGGTATTTGCACGTTGTTATGAGAGTAAGGAATTATTAGACGGTTCTATGTGTAACATTAAAGTGTATTTATTAATGGTTTTAGAGCTTGGGAATTGAAATTTTATGAGGAGTTGAGTGAATGTGAAACATGAAGGGATATTTCCTTATAGATAGATACTTTTTATTGAAACTTTAGTTTCTTTTTTTTTAGGGTTCCGTACCCAAAGGGTAAAAAAGGGACCCTGTTACTAAGACTTTGCTGTCTGTTCGTCTGTTTGTCACCAGGCTGTATCTCAAGAACCGCAATAACTAGAACTAGACTAGTGAAAACATAATATCACTTCTCAACTCTTCTATTGCCGCTGTAACAACAAATACTAAAAACGAAATAAAATAAATATTTAAGGGGAGTTCCCATACAACAAACGCGATTTTTTTGACGGCACATCTCTACGGACGATACTAGACCCTGCGTGTGCCAGTCTGACTCGCTCATGCCAAGTTTTTTTTTATAATTAGTCATACTGTAGCTTGTAGAGGTGCTAGGAGTAAAATTTTTGATCGATTCGATCTTCAAGAGGAGCGGGATTCTACTTAAGCATTGTCCTCACCGCCACTCCAGAATTCAAAGAGAAATTGAAGGAACATGAGAGGTTTTTAAAAATCTGACAAAGGAGTGTCAGATTTTTCTCGCTCTACCTAGAGCAGATTCCACACTCCAAAAAAAGGAAGATCGCAGTTGAGCCGACTGATTATAACTTTATTAACTTATGCTATGTCGGTTACCAAGGTTACCGTCATAGCCCGAAGACGCATAAAACTTAAGTGGCAGTGGGTAGGTCACATTCCTCGTAGAACAGATGGTCGTTGGGACCAAAAGGTTCTGGAAGATGCGTTTAAAGGCCTCCCAAAAGGTGGGCCGATGTGAGTGAGGGTCGCAAGAATCCGATTGATGCGTTCGTTTGTGACGTTACTTGGGGGAGACCTATGTCCAGCGGTGGACGTCTTTTGACTGAAACGATGATGATGATAGAAATTTTATTATAATTGAACCTTTACAAAATGATTTTTAGTTTCTGCGAACTAACAAAGAGGATTTCAATAGTTTTTACAACATATTATATTTTTTTCCAAAAATATTTAAAAAGATCACAAGTTATATACCACTGACATTATGTACAACACATGTCACGGCAGGTCATAGCGGGTATTAGAGCCAGCGAATAGCTGGATGCAAGTTCAAAACAATCCCTCAGTCGCCTGGATGGCCCGGTGACTATGTATTTTTGCTGACATAACAAGCTTGTGATTTTTCATGATACAGTTATGAAATTTTGCACATAGATTCTTTACATAAAAGTACTAGACACGTGTCTACGAGTACAAGTATTAAACGAGTATTATTACGAGTATTAAAACTAATTATACAACATTAGTTTTAGTATATGCGAGAATATAATAAAGCTAGTAAAAAATATAATAAAGAGGTAAAGTTCGTTTTTTGGTTTTTTCGTTTTTTTTGTTTGTAGGATGTAATCTCTGGAAGTACTGGCCCGATTGCTAAAATTATTTCACCAATAAAAAGCTGCTTTATTCTTGAGTGACATAGGCTTATATTTTATGTACGCGGGCGAAGCTGCGGGCAAAAGCTAGTGTTGTATATGTTAGTCTGTAGATATGTATCTATGTGCCAAGACGCCTGACAATAAATATTATTATTCTATTACTATTATTAAGACTACCTATATTAACTACTAGCTGTGCCCGCGGCTTCGTTCGCATCGACAACAGGATTTTGAATTTATTTTTTCTAGAATAAAAGTAGCCTATGTTACTCCTTATTACATCAGCTACCTGCCAAAAAAAGTCCCGTCAAAATCGGACCAGCCATTTCAGAGATTAGCCCGGTCAATCAGACAGACAGACAAAAATTGGAAAAAAAATATATTTTGGTGTATGTACCGTATATATTCATACGCATGTAGTAAAAAGCAATTATTTCAATATTACAAACAGACACTCCAATTTTTTTTGTATTTTGATGTATAGATTATTCAAACCGCAGGGAACAGCTAGTACATCTACATAGGTGGTCTAAGTACAATGTTAAAGCTTATAAAGATACTAAAATAGAGTTTATCGATGCAGAAGTTCGACCATAACTACACAAAACCTAACTACAGATACTAGTTTGATCATACAATCTCATTTCTATAATTACGATGTGTTATTTGAATGCTGATTACTTTTTGAAAGAGTGTCTGCATACAGTAATTACTTACAATGATAATAATATTTCGCATTGACTGTTGGGTGTATGTCTAGTTTTGTTCTTACTGAATGCCGACGTGTAGTGCTATGAAAGTGATACTTTCAGAATTGAAGTGATTTGAATTGTAATACTTTAGTTGGTTTACAATGTGTATTATATAGTTAAAACTAGGTTAGCGGTTTCACGTGCTTGAAAATAGACATTTTTATACGAAGGATTCCGTACTACAATATTAGAGCAAAAAAACGCCCCCATTTTTTTTTTAATTTTTAAATTTTTCAAAATTCTCATTTTACATTGTAGATTTTTTTGCCATACAGCGAAAACCTCTCAGGGTCAATCTAGTAGACTGGAAACCGACAATTTAGTAAAGGCTAGACAGAGATTTGATGATTTGAATATTTAAATAATTTAGATTAAATGGCATTGTTACCTACTGTTAATATTTAATGCAAGCACTTAGTGAATTTATTAAAAACATACTTTTTTCTTAATATGTATATGTATCTACAGAAAGCCACCCAAAGTTTTATTACAAACAAAAACTAACCAACAAAATGATTTATTTTAACAAATGAATTTCACGTTCGTTAACTACATACATTGCACTAAAATCTTACGTTTTTGCATTTTAGCCACAAATCATACAAACTCGAGCTGGCTAATCCTAATCTGACACCCATCTCCCTCTTTCACCCTATATAAAAGAGAGACGGATATATAAAGTCATAGAACCGATAAAATCAGCTATAGTCTGTCTAAAAAGTCAAACGACTTTTTGAAGGAATCCAAAAATCTATTGTTGCCAGCACGCATTTTAGTTGTCATTCACTTGTTTCTTGAAATGATGACAGTTCTACAACAGATCTTGATCGTTATATGGCTAGTGATGATGAATCAATAAGCGGAATAGAATATTTAGATTCAGATTTCTCTTACGATACGTTATTACTTTAAACTTACTTATATCTTTGCAAATAAATCCTACTTTTGTAATATGAATATCATTTAAGAGATTGAAATAGATATATTCTAAACGAAAATCTTTTGTGTTTTTATTGTTAAAAGTTCTCCTAATAATATTAAACTATTTAAAAAATATTCGATACCTTTTATAAGGTTCTATTAGTAAACAATGATCAAGATCTGTTAATCAACCTTGATTATCCAACCAGTGTTGACTACATCAGATTTCATTTTACTCTAATAATTACCAAAGTCTTTTGACTTTTTAGACAGACTATAGTATGTAAGCGTTTTTAGCATTTTTTTGGCTGTCTAGTGTTCAGTCATTAATTCGCGATTATGTCTATGGACCGATGGTACTGTTATTCGGTTATATGTCACGTTTCATGGCTGTGAGCATGCTGAAAGCATAAAACTACTTTATAAAACGCTTTTTTTGAGGCAGTGCCACAGTAAAGTAAAATGCAGTGGGTTTAGTTCGGCCGTCCGGTAAAAGAACCGAGCCCCAGTCGACAGTTGCATTCTGACATCTCTTGTCAGCAAAATCGCAGGGGCCCTTTAAGGCTGATGTTTGTCGTGATGCTTGTCTAAAGAGTTACCATGACTCTAGAACGCACAGGGCAAATCAAGGAACATATGTTAGTCAGTATAAATCATTTTTTTTAGTTTATATTTATGTCATGTTACTTTTTGGTGTACAATAAAGTTTATTTAATTCTATTCTAAACTAAAAGATCCGACATCAAAAAAAAAAAATAGGTTTAGTTTGTTGCTACATTTAACTGTTTCTTCTGTACTGAAATGGAAGTTAATATAAGTACGTTTCGTTTTCTTTTTCAAGTGGTGGAAAAACCGAGGATACTTACGACCTGGCTTTTTGTACTAAGTTACAGACAGTAGCATACCTGTACAGTAGCGTGCCAGTTGATGATAGTGTCCGTACTTACCTCTCGTCATTGCTATATATAGTCCATAGAAATATAAATTCTTTTCTCTTATATGTATAGTCAATCTGTCAGTAAAGTTGTCTCGTTTCGTTGTTGTTTTACTGTTTCAGATATCTGCATATGTACAGTGGCTTTAATGATCTAGTTTGAGTATAATTGATATTCATAGAGATTGAATATAGAGTATGTTTTATTTTAATATAGACCGCCCTCTGACCGAGGAAAACTTAATTTCTGACTTTATGTCGATATTAGCTACCTGACTCTTTACATTGACTGTTTTTTTTAATGTACAGTATTAATAATGCAATAAAATCACAGAAATCATTTATAGATTTGCTGTTTAAAATTTGAAAATTGCAATAAATTAGCACATAATATGTAAGTGAAAATTAATCACTTACTAATAAGTCTGTAAAAACCTCTTTTATTCAATGTTCAGAAAACATTAGAAGGATTAGTTTTCTTTTGAATTTGAGAACATTAGAGGTAACTGTTTATTTCTTTTATAAGCTAATCAATTAGGCACATACATACGAATGCGTGAGAGGAACAAATGCAAAAAGTAATGCAAAGCTTACATGCACAGCATGTCTCTATTCATATGAGTGACTTTCACGAATGGTTTTGTTTTTTAAAAGTAGAGAAAAAAAAAGGTAATCTATCTGAGAATAATGTGAAGAGCATTGATATTGTGTACAGTGAGGTATTCGTGCAATTTTTTTTTTTTTACTTCAAGAGTATTCGTCTCCTGGGATTGTTTGAAACTGCGACATTGTTTGAAATTACGGAATTATTCGAATCTACGGAATCGTTCGAAATAGCGGAATTGTTCGAAACTGCGGAATAGTTCGAGATTACGGGATTGTTCGAAAACACGGGATAATTTGAAACTGCGTAATTTTTCGAAACGGCGGGATTCGAAAGAGTCACTACAGTCCTGGAACTGAAAGGGCAATTGAAGGAAAGAACCACTTGTGAGTCTGTCAGTAAAAATCTAATCCTCCCTCTCGATCTACCATATAAGTACCTGTCATCATAGTTTTATCCTAATGCCATATTTCTTGAAGTCGACCAGATAAAATAAAAGAGAAGTCGTACGATGGTTCACGGCTGTTTCTTCCACGAATCCCTACACTTACCACATCGCATGACCTAAATCCATAAAAAACAACACAACACGGTACAGAACAAGTTAATATGTAACCAACATCTGCGTCCGCGCACCGATTTATCGACATATCCGCTCGTGCATCGATTGCCGATCATTGACGATGCCTGCTGAACGTTCTTATTGGTCGATAGAACTCGCGTTGGTCGTTGATTGGCTAATATTGACCTGAGGCGTTTGTTGTCGGATGCTCTCTATTTCATTCGATATTATACTTTGTTTTATATTTAAGGCCTTAGATAATAAATAAAAAACTGTTTCCAAAAAAAAAAAATATAACCGACTTCAATGTTAAAAAACACTGAAAAGTATAAAACAACTACAAGTTTCTATAATAGTTTTGTCTCTTCGTTATTTAACACCGACTTCCGAAATTAAAGTTATTTTATACTTTTCAGTGTTTTTTTCGCAATTTAAAAATTCGCAAAAAAAAATGGATTTAAAGGTCAAGGGCTCTATCTGGCCAGAGGTCCAAAGGACTGTGCGCCTTAAAAAACCTGCCAAGATCAAGCTGGACCCACGCACGAAAGGTTCCTTAGTATTATCTGCACAATAAAACAATTTGTATTTTTCTGTCTTTAACCCCGGATGGTAAAGAGGAGTGTATAAGTTTGACGTGTCTGCCTATGTGTGTGCCTGTCCGTGGCATCGTAGCTCCTAAGCGAATGAACCGATGCGGTTTTTTTTTTTAATAATTGTTCTTAAAGCGGCAACAGAAATACCTGAAACCGCTACTAAAAGATTTATCTTTTGTTTTTACTTGGAAGACAGCAGTATTGTTAAATAACCATTTAACCATTACCAAGCCACCAATTTCGATAAGTTAACTGAAAAATAAAATCATTCTCATTGAGGTTTATAAAGTCAACTACCACTATATTTTAGAGCTACCGAATCTAAAAGTTTTTGCTGCACTGTGCCTAAGTGCTTATTTTGAAGCAGAACTAATTTCGAAGAAAAAACGTTACAGACAATTCAAAATAACGGCTTTTGTTGATGGCCAGACTAAAAGTCGTCTAAAAACTATTAGCAGGTAAGACAACTAGACATCAGTTGATGTCTGACGGACGAGTAACCTCCAGTTTCTCGAACGAAACTGAAGTTATTACAGTCAGTTTTCGGTAAGAGTGGAAGCCGTATTCAAAGGATTTTGAAAAAAAAGGCACATTTATGGATTTGGGGTTCCCAGAGGATACGGTGGAGCATATGGTGGAAGCCTGTCCCGCTTGGGTGGAGCACCGCCATGTTCTCGTGGAGGCGATCGGTAGCGGCGACCTCTCGTGTCCAGCCCTGGACGCAAAAAGAAGTGTTATTTTGTGCATAAACCGGGCCTCAGAATCTACTAATTTTTGAGCCAATTGGCTGTGGACAGACGGACAGATCGACATCGATACACGAGTGATCCTGTACGGGTTTCGGTTTTTTATTTAGCCCTACGGATTCCCAAGGTAATGAAAACAGTCACAGGATATCCGATATTGTATTAGAGATCTATTATATATTTTGCTGTCGTTTGTCTAGTAACAAAACAGGTAGGTATTGTGATAATATTTCCTATAAGATCGTTCCTCTGAAAAACATAAAATTTTTTCTTTCATCTCCAATTTCATTTTAGATTCGAAAACAACTAGATAATGATACATTACAATGATTTAAAAAGAGTCTATATCTATGAACTAGCTAGACCTCACAAGAATTTGTTGTAACCTACCTACCTATTTATTTTTTTATTCCATCAATAATTTCAAGGTTAGGTACCTCATACCTACAGTATTCATAAAAATACAAAGATATCTAGATTTTGCAAGCTCATTAGAAACTTGAACAAAATTTTTTCCCAAATTTTTTTACCTTTGAAACCTGAACAAAATTTTTTCTTCAGCAAGTAGACTGGATTATTTATTTCCTTATTGGAATTATTGTTATTCATGGTTTTTATATTTTCCTGAAAATCACTATATTATTGGCTCACTGAAGTATTTTTATAAATATATATTACTAGCTCCTGCCAGTGACTTCGTGTACGTGAGTGTCGGTTATTACGAAGACAAAGTCGAAGCCATATAATAAGTAGATAGCAGCTACTTTCCTTGTCCTTCTTTGGGGTTCAAGCTTACTCCGTACCAAATTTCATCACAATAAGTTCATATTTTTATCCATGAAAACGTAACAGACAGACGGTTACTTTCACATTTATAATATTAGTAGACATTGATTTGATAGGATTTACCTCTTTCGGAAACAAAAAAGTTCTCGTAACATCATTCAGATTAAAAGAGTTCACTATTGGTCATAAGTCTTTAAAAGAGCAAAAAAAAATTCATTTTCATCATCAGATTTTTAATGTTCCCACTGCTAGAATCCAGTACTACTCTCTAGGTGAAGGAATGGGCCTGTAATCCACCATGCGGGCCCAGTGCGGGTTGAAGGATGACACTTAAAAATTTCGGTTCTAAGACATATCGGTTCCCTCACGATGTTTTCCTTCACCGTTTTAAGAGCAATGGTGATAAATAAATTACACAAAGTAATGTGTTTGGCTGGGTTTAACCCGAGAACTACGAATCGTAAGTCGTGACCTATCCCACTGTTAAAAAATTATTATTATGACAAACTAATAATAATGTCGCATCATTATGTTTATATGAATGATAATGCGTTATCATCAATTTTATCATCATCAGACTAATAGGTACAAACAAAAAATAAACATTCAGTTGGATTGAAACCTCCTCATATTTCGAGTCGGTTAAATAGGAAAAAGCTGATCAGAAACACGTTTACGATGAAAAAACGGTTTGCATGTCATTTTCTGCAAATTAAACGGTACCCAGTCTGATGGATGACCTAATAATACCCAAACAAAGCAGAGTGTATGAAAAACAGCAATTGTCCAATAAAACCGTTCTGCCAATCTTCGCGGGTCCCAACTCTGATCCATACAAAACCTGATTCAATTTCATCCATTCACAAAAGAAATGAATTCATGGATGATTATAAAGTTAACAACAACCAATGCTCTTCTAAACCGTACAAGAAGCTCTTTCGATGAAGTTTTTTAGTATAGTTGTTGCGTTTTAGCATGCCAATAACGGACATTAACCTTTCCCTAATACTTATATGTGCCAGAGGAACCCGTAAAACATTATACTATCATCGATTTTTTTTTTTTTTTGTAAATTTGTTAGTTTTTATGCTACATCACTGAATTTACTGATCCAATTGTTAAAGTTGACTCACTTATAGAAAATTCAAGGAATAGAACCAATAGTTTTCGGCTAGTTTTCATCACTGACAAATAGTTTATGTGAAATAAAAACAGTCGTGGCCCACTAGGATCGATGCCTGCCTGAGTTACCCCAGGAACGCAAACGGCAACTGAACGGAACTGAACTACAAGTGGATTTTAGTCAGTAAAAGTCAGACTCTCACTTTCGTACCACCCAGAGCCTATTTGATAGCTCCCTTCTAAAAAAAAATGGTTTTTAAGTGATTAGATCACAGTACTCAGTAAATGTTATTGTAAAAAAATTAATCACGATAAAGTAAATTAAGGAGCAGTTCTCTTTTTCAAATTACGAATGTCAATCAAACTCGGTGGGTCAGTGACCGCTGTCGTCACCTTAAAACGACTGAACTATAGTTACATCTAGTGCACACGTTGTCGAGTTTTTGCATGATTTTCGCTAGTTACTTTGTAAATCGTTTGTTTGATTGACCCCAACCTCTTGATTGATTATGAAGTTAAGTACTTTTTGCTTTCACGTTTATTATGGTTATTAGTAGACAAATGGACGGTGATTGTGGCTATTTAAGTTGATTTTTTTTTGTGTATTTGTTTTTTGGCATAATATTAAAATGGAATCACGATTTATGCTTTCATTATAGTAGAATAATAGGATATATGTTCGACCTAACCGAACAGGAGAGGTCCTGTTTTTCTATTTTTGTGGGAAATTGTTAAATAATCACTCCCGATCTGAGTGGAGTGAAACAGTTTATCAGACTTTTACTTGTGTCAGTATGAATTTCTTGCCGGTTCTTTTCGTAGCTAGCTTCTGACGTTTTAGTAGGGTGTATTGGCGAAACTTAGTTGTATTATGAGTACAACTCAAGCTGACCTTTCAAAGAATACAAGTAAGACTTAATTTTTTTTGTTTTTTATTGCTGATAGGTTCGCGCTTGACCGCTATCTCACCTGATGGAAAGCGACGATGCGGTCGACGATGGAACGCGCACACCTAAAAGAAACCTATTCACTCTCGACTTAAAGATTCCCAGGTTGAAGCTATCAGTTATGTTTATGACAGATCTCATCCATAAGTCCACCTGTATCCTTATCCTCATACTCCAGCCACCGAGCACACACTTATAAACTTTCTACTTTATAACATTAGTAGCTTTCGCCCGCGGCTTCACCCGCATCCATAAAATATAGCCTATTTCATTCAGGAATAAAGCAGCTTTCTATGAGTGAAATAATTTCAGCAATCGGACCAGTAGTTTCAAAGATTACCTTCTATAAACAAAAAAACGAACTTTACCTCTTAATTATATTAGTGTAGTTCATTTTGCCGGCCATTCCCAATTTAACGTGCGTAAACCCGTTCACAATGGACAAACAAACAAATGATATTTGTTTGCAGTTAATTATAAACGGCAAATAGATAAACAGGACTACATGATATTCCCATAGCTGCAGCTAAGGCCTTATTGGCAGTCGCTACTGGCGTGCCGCCAGGGTTCGCCTGACGAATTTATGTGCGTATGCTGCGCTGAGCTGTGTGGGTGATCACGTACAAGTACATCGCTGTTGGTGTTTTTGGTTTAATATTACTGAGAAATGTATTGGATTTTTTGTAAGGTTTTGGTGACAGAAACTGTTGTTCCCCTTTTTTAATTGGAGAAAAACATGGTTGTTACCGGAAGTCGCAGCGTCGGAAGGCCTCCTACAAGATGGACCGATGACCTGGTGAAGGTTGCGGGAATCCGATGGATGCGGGACGCACAGGATCGATCATTGTGGCGACACTTGGGGGAGACCTATGTCCAACAGTGGACGTCTATCGGCTGAAATTATGATGATGACTGTTTGGCAATTTTCAGTTTGTATTTACTTAACAATAAGAAATGTGACACAGATTATATTAATCACTGATTCATTAGAATTATATAATTTACTAGCTTTTGCCCGCAGCTTCGCCCGCTTACATAAAATATAACCAATGTCACTCAGGATTAAAGTAGATTTCTATCGGTGAAAAATTTTTAGCAATTTGACGAGTACTTCTAGAGAATACCTTCTACAAACATAAAAACAAACTTTACCTCTATTATATTAGTGTAGATTAAATGATTAAAACAGCCAAGACATTTAATTATTTGACAGAAGAACTAAAATTATTTTATTTATGAATTGAATAGTAATTAATATAGTTTCAATGTAATTAATAGTAAAAAAACGTAGGAGTAAAATACTTTTGCATGCATTTATTGACTATTATCCTTATTTATTTTTTTAAATCACCATGACAGGTAACCATATTTAATTAGCAAAATGAAAATCTTATCTGTCTTTTTTCTATGGCGGGTTAGGATTAGTAGGCAATTAAATTGTTATTTTTACTGGTTCAGACTTTTACCACAAAATATATAGGTACAGAAGTCAATCTCTATACAATGCGCGCTCGAGCAACGCACACATAGACACCGCTCACGGACACGATGTTTCGGTCGCGTCTTGGCTCACTCGTCGAACAGTTCCGGCTCAAACGCTCATTAGTGTGCGTCCGCCGAGCGTTGGTATAAAAAGTGAAATACATACATGAGATTGTCTTCTGTACTTATCTATTTTACGCTTTTACTATCTATATCACACCTGTGTCCTTTCAGTTCCAGTTGCCTTTTGAGTTCTAGGACCATGACCCACGGGTTTCCTTTTTGGTAAATTTAAAACAGAAGTAAAGTTTGGACCTGGGCACCTGGAGGTTGAACCTGGGGCCTCTCTATCTTTACCATTTAGGAAATGCCTAAATGGTAAAGAAAGAGGTTTTGAAAAACTCCGTTCTGCCTACCTGGTATAATTCTATTGCAGAGAATAGCGAATAACAATTATTTTCATAAAATCAAGGATAGGTAATAAATACCTGTCTACTTGACATTTTACGTTGGAATTAAGGAAATCTCGAAATATATTGTTTTGAATTTAAACATTATTTAGGCTTTCATAAAATACCCCTCCTCTTTTTTTTGGGAAGAAATCATTTAATAATCTTCCCGCTCCAGATAAAAAGATAAAATTATAAGACTTCTAATGACTACAAGCCACCTAAGTTTCTTCATAAAACACCCAAATACACAATGATAAACACTTACAGACTACCCAATTTCTTTCAACTACCAAAAAACTCCTTACCACAAGCAAACCCGACCACAATCCTAGTGCCAGCCGATAATAGCGGTGTATAAGTAACGGCGCGCACTATAAATCCATCAGTTTAGTTGGCCGGTCGCCAGTGTGCGCCGCACTTAACGCCCCGACACTCCTCGATTTTGTTACTCATAGTCCTTTAAAAGGACTCCTATTTATTTCGATGCTGATTTACGCAGTGAAAAATTTGCTATTGTATGTTCTGCTAATTTAATGCAGCTCAAAATAGGACTTGCTTTCTCGAGCTTGTAATCTGTAGTTTGATTTGCTATTATATATCTTGTACCAAATAATCACACTGTGTACTTATACCCTTTGTCCCCATTATCTGTGGCCCCATCATGGGGACAATGATAAGTCATAATAAGACAAAATAGGACAAATAGGACAAAATAGGACCAAATAGGACCAAATAGGACCAAATAGGACCAAATAGGACCAAATAGGACCAAATAGGACTAAATAGGACCAAATAGGACCAAATAGGGCCAAATAGGACCAAATAGGACCAAATAGGACCAAATAGAACCAAATAGAACCAAATAGGACTTGCCTTCTCGAGGTTATATTATGTACTTAGATTTGATTAGATTTGATTTGTTGTGTTTGATTTGATTTGAGAACTGTTTTTCTTGTATTAAATAATCACGCTATACATGCCTTTTATCCCCATGATCTAGGTATGGCTCCATCACGGGAAAACGGTACGTCATAATAGGACAAAATAAGACTTGCTTTCTCGAGCATATATTATGTAGTTTGATTTGATGAGACTTGTTTGTCTTATAACTAATAATCACACCGTGTATACCCTTTGTCCCCATTATCTGTAACCCCATCACGGGGACCACGGTACTTTATAATAGGACAAAATAGGACTTGCCTTCTCGAGGTTATTTTATGTAGTCCGATTTGATGAGAGCTGTCTGTCTTATACCAAATAATCACACTGTGTATGCTCTTTGTGTCCCCATTAACTGTGGACCCATCATGGGGATAACGGTACTTTATAATAGGACAAAGTAGAGCTTGCCTTCACGAGGTCGTATCACCATTTTCTAGTTTTCATAACTTGTATAGTAAAGCTTATAATTTTCATTCAGCTTTGTAATTAACATACCCCAATTCCAAACACTGCATCAACATGCGAAAAATATTTGGATAAAAATAAGATACCCAGGGTGCCTTGTCACTCTATTGAAGGTGTTTTTTTTTTTTTATTATTGATAGGCTCGCGTTTGACCACTATCTCACCTGATGGTAAGTGATGATGTGGCCGACGATGGAGCACGCTTGCCTAGAAGTAACCTATTCACTCTCGACTTAAAGACCCCTAGGTTGTAGCTATCAGGAAACACAGACTCCGGCAGGGAATTCCACTCTTTAGCTGTACGCATAATGAATGTGTTTCCAAAACGCTTTGTACGAATGGGTGGGATATCCACCATGTACCGATGGCGCAACGCCGTACGTCGAGTGGTCCGATGATGGAACGGACTTGGCGGAATTAAATTGTGCAATTCCAACGCACACTCACCGAAGTGTAATCGATAGAAAACCGCCAGGCCAGCAACTCGGCGTCGATGCTCAAGGCTTTGGAGCTTTGAGTCAACAAGCGCATCATCACCGATGATCCTCTTGGCTCGCCTCTCAATCGACTCCAGAGCATCAAGCTGATACTTGGCAGACCCATCCCAAAGATGAGAGCAGTACTCCATACACGATCGAACTTGCGCTTGGTATAGGTTGAGCAGCTGTGTGTCTTTCTTGTCACTTACATAAGGGTTAAAAGACAAACCATTGAGTTCCTTGGAGGTTCTTCACTAAAGAAAGCGACTTATTGGCACTAGTTTCTGACGTTTCCGAAGTGCTCGTGTAGCCTTTTGTTAAATAAAATGATATTGAATTTTTGAGATTGGAGGAACATGGCTGTACCTATTGAGGTGCTATTCGAACCTTGGCTGCAGGGTGCGGATACTGGCAGCACATGCGGCTGCAGCTTCAGGACTGGTTTTCGAAGTAGTAGTATGGTATAGTATAGGTTCGAATAGCACCTTTGTTGGTACAACTAGTTAATCTTTTTTTTATTTATTTAGTTAATATAAGCTAGTGAGATCCCACCTAATGGTAAGCAGTGATGCAATCTCTGTTGGTGAGGCGCACTAGTTTATGAGCCTATTCACTTGAAGACTCTCAAATTATAATCGGACGGGAAGACCGCAGCAGGCAGATTGTTCCAGTCCTTCGACGAACGCGGTAATCCTTCGAAGAATGCAAGTAAGACTTCATTTTATGTTTAAGCATTGGTCTAAAATCAATTGTTGGACATCTATAGACACATTTCTTCTTTAAGTTCAATCCAAGAAGCCGCACATACGAACAAACATATACTAGATCTTAATACTGGACTTCAGGCGCTAACGCGGCGCGGCTGGCGCACTGCCAGTGACGAATTTATGGACAAGTGTGGTCGCCATGGCTTCTGAGTCCTACGGCCATTTGTCATAGATAAACGCCTTTTACTTTCTGACGAATTGGTTAGTTTTACCAAGAACTGGTCTGTTTGAACACCAACATTTGTTTTTTTTTTTTAAGTAGGTGTATATATTATCATTCAATGGCATCTACCGTTTCTGGGTGAATTGGGCACTTTTGCCTTCGTTCTAGGGTCCTGGGGTATACTTTCGTATAACCCATGTTAAACACCAGCATGAGAGGCCGAAGGTCCTTAGATGTGATAAAATGAGGACGTATTTTTAATACATAGTTTAGTCTTTTTCTTCTTTTTCTTCTTCTGTCGTCCATGGCACGATTTAATATTAATCCACATTGTCTGTAACAGCGCATATGGTTGCTTTGACTATAGGTTCTGCGTCAGAAGGGTTAAGAAAGAAGTTGAGACAGTCTATAAAGCATCGAAACTGTCAAAACAGTTGGTTCTAAGTTCGTTAGGATCCACTCTTGGGGTCATGCAGGAGACATGAGATGATTCTATAATCGTCAGGTGACAGGGCATGCAAATAACGACAGTTCAAATTAATCTTGAAGTCCTTAAAATCCTAGCCTTAGTTGCTTTAATACAGAAAGGCTCTGTAAGGTCTTTGCAAGAGATCACAATTGGACAAAGTCATCTCACAAAACTGAAGACCAAAAATGGCAGAACTATATCAGCTAACCGGAACTTCTGGGCGAGATAGGGACGTTCAAGCCTAGTAATAGTACATGTAAACCAGTAGACCTGTCGCGAATATAATTGTACGTTCGTGATAACATGATTGTCGCTTAGCTTTCTTCTAATCATGTGACATGATGATCATCAAAAACGCCTCACGATGTTAGCCTAACCTAACTGGCTAGTCAAAAAGATCAGAAGAAATGCCGTCTTATTCAAGGGAATACTAAATTTTCAAACGTCAAGTTAGACTAGTATCTACTACCCTAAACGTAGCCTTTGGAAACGACTAGAATAGGTGATGTGACAGACATAGATCACAGAATGCACACAGATCGCTAATAACATATTGACAGTGTTATTTGGGGAAAAAAGTTGGTAAATGATCAAAGAAGACCCGTACCGAAGAACCGACGTACGACGAGTATCCACCCATACGTTGTTGAAACCTCTACGGACCGGACTAAGCGTTTCGCCTCGTCATTTATACAGCGTACGTCGAAGGACTGGAACAATTTGCCTGCTGCGGTCTTCCCGTCCGATTATAATTTGGGTGTCTTCAAGGCTAAAGTGAATAATAGGCTCTTAATAAACTAGTGCGCCTTCCCATTAGAGATTGCATCACTGCTTACCATCAGGTGGGATCGCAGTCAAGCACTAGTTTATATCAATTTAAAAAAAAAGACGTGTGGCACTCGGGGACTGCCGCGGTAAAGCTATTGCATAGAATTTTTTCTAAGCAATTATAATTATTTATTTATTTTATTTAAGCAGTATTTTTTTTTCCTTTGTTTTTTTTTTCTTTGATATTAATTGAAGTTACACTTTCACGCATTGAATTGAATTTTGATTTATTGTTCACTCATTTGTTTTCTTATCGGTCACCACGCTCAAAAAAACAAATGAGTGGGGGTGTTAGTTTATTTTCGTTACGGAATTTCTGGATTCGGTCTCCACGCTCAAGGCCCGCGATAGAAGCTATGCAATAGCTTAAAAAATACAAGAAGCACTTTTACCAACTCTTCACTGTAGGGCTGCAGGATTTGATCACAACGTAAAGCAGCCCACAGAAAACTAGCGTGTCTCACGCTGCGTGAAATTTTCTCCATGCGGAGTAATCCTGCATGCGTGATAATATCTGCACGATATTAAAAACACCCTTAGTCCATGGTCACCCTACTACGCATCTACAAATAGCAGGGCTGGTACAAAACACGAGAATGATGGCCACCATACACGCGTGTAATGTCGTTCGTGACGCCCTATGCAATGGATCAGCTTGTAAACACTGCTTTACATAATTGGGAGACGGATGCTTGACTTAATGTTAGATTATACTAAGTAATGGCATTGAAACATCGTCAACTATTTATTAATGTTTGTAATTTTATGGGCCTCTTTCTTTGGCAGGAGCAGTAGTGGCCCAAAAGTAACGGCTCGACTTACGAGTTGCAGGTCGTGGGTTCAAACTCAGTCCGGCGCATTCGTTTGTGTCATTTATTTCATCACCACTGCTCTCAAAACGTTGAAGGAAAATATCATGAGGAAACCGGCATGTCCTAGAACTAAAAATTCGAAGACCATCCACCAAGCCACACTGGGCCCGCGTGGTGGATTTCGGCCCGGTTCCCTATCCTAGAGAGGAGGCCTGAATCCCAGCAGTGGGAACATTAAAAAGCTGATTATGATTATGCAGTTGAAAGAGCCATGGGTAGGTAGACCATATCTTGAAATAGCACATAGGACACTTTTCATCCTGGCTGTCTGTTTCTGAGAGACAATTTTGTACAATTGCCGCCACAGACCTTGAACGCTGGCTTCAAGTTGCGCAGAAGTCAAATATTCGGTCTCTTTAGTGGTGTGAAGTGAGACGCGGGGGCGGGGAGTGTCAGTGATTGGCTCGCCGCGCCATCGCGTCATACACGTCACTCATGATTCGCTCCCTGCGCTGCTGCATGTATGTAACAACGACGACGATTGGTTCGCCAATGTATGGAATGCGCAAAACGATCCCCACTCTGACGCCGAGCGCTCAAGATCCGTTTCGGCAATTGTACTTTCACACGGGCAAAGCCGCTGACGGCAGTTAGTATTACAGAATGCAGTATAGGGTTACTGCAGTTACAGCTGCAGTGCAAATTAAATAAATATTTAGGTACCCACTAGAAACATTATCATAAAAATACCTAATTACTGCCACTAATTTGAGTCAAAACTCAACCACTGAACAGGTGCTCCAAATATTTCACCAGCTCAATCTAATTAGTGCCTAATCCCAAAACAAACTACAAATCATCATAGTATTGCTTCACAGCATCAATTAGAGAGGGGCGCGCGTCAAAGTTGAGGCGTCCCCCCCACGGGGCCCCCGAGCGGTGCAATTTTTTTAAGGGGCCACCCCAAGCCCCCAGACTGTTTGGTGACGGTTGCAGCGGTGTAGTGCGATTTGTGTGGAGTGGTCGCTGTTTTTATGCGGATACTGCAATTTTTTTTTTTTTAAGGAACTTTGTCACAATATAGACTATAAAAAAAAAAAAACTAAAAAGTTTATTTATCTCCATTATTTACACTTTGAACATTCAGTATGTTATTTAGCAGAAAACTTTATAAAAATATAAAGGAATTCATTGTAAATTGTGGGATATCTGGAATCTGAACTTGGCCTAAGCCTGTATCTTGGAAATCCAGGCCTATCATCAGAGATTTTACTATTTATAATATAAATCCATGCTTTGTGCATTAGAGCATATGGACGTGTGAATAGGTAAGTGGAGGTGAGTAGATAGATTTAAATAAATATGACGGAATATTTTAAATACATTTTATAGAGTACTATATCGCAGTATCATACCTAAATTTTGTATTTTATTTGATAATAATTTATTTTATAATCTTCTAAATCTTTAATTCAGACAGGAGTAGCATTCATTAATTTTATCATTTATTCGTAATTTATATTTGAAACAACTTTTTCTTCCTTCGTTAACTTTCGTTTCCTTCCTACCAGTGGCCACTCCACAATACCCGTAGAACACTCGTGTCCATTTTGACGTGGCGATTTTTTCCACCCGCTGCGTGTTTTCGTTTATTTCGTTGCACACACGCGCCGATCGCGATCGATTCGTCCACGTCACTCACACAGCCGCATCAATGCTCTATTTTTTCATTTGCATGGAGATTATTAACGTGTTCCCACTTCCCATAAGTGGGACAGAGAGGGAAAATATTCGGTATGTATAATGTTATTTATATAAAAGTCAGGCTTCTGAACGATGGACGTGAACTATGTATGGCTATAGGACACTGAAATGATGGTGGATTAATTACTTTTATGCATACACTCGTAGTACTGCAGTGTGGTTTCGTGCGAAGATTTTCCTTGCATGTTTTAATAGACAATATACTGTGTATGCTGCAGGAAAAATAGATGGGGAAACACCCAGGGGCAGAAGTCCGATACGTCGGTCAGACCAAATCCGTGCTACACTGGAGACCACAGTCTGCGATGCCATCCACATTGCCGAAGATAAGATGGCAAAATATAGACCACAAGAAAGTTATTCGTCGTGGCCACGATCCTCAGCATTGAGAATAAAGGACGCAAGAAGGAGGAGCATGTATGCTGGAAACATACAAGATTCGAGGTTCAATCTCCAAGGTTAAGCAGCCCTTGCTAAGGTCGGTCTTTAGATGATCTGATAGGTTTGGGGTGTCCGCAAATCTCTTAAAGTGTCAGGCTATTTTTATTGGAAGCTCGCGCATAATGGGAAATATGGTGCTTAATTCTCTTCCTCCAATTATTTTTAATAGTATCTTTATTCCCATCAGTCCCAGCGTAAAGGATCTCGGTTTGCTTCTTGATCCGACGCTTATCGGTTTCCAGTGAGTCAAAGAGTCACTGCCAAAGAGTCAATGGGATTTTGCGGTGTCTATCGTCTGAGGAATTTTCTGCCTGCGAAGACAAAGACTATGCTTCTGCAAACTTAAATTTTCTTGTAATCGACTATGGTGACGTGTGCTACTTTGACCTAAACGCGGTGTTACTAGATAAACTTGACAAGCTCCTAAAAAACTGCACTCGGTTCATATTTAACTTGAGGAAATATGACCATATTTCGAGCTGCAGATCTGAGCTCAAATGGACGCCCATTCGCCAGAGAAGGAGTTTGCGCACTCTGACTACACTTTACTCTCTGCTCAACTCTCCCACCCCTCCTTCTTCTCGTTCTTTCCATCCTAAGAATCTGCGTTCTTCTAAAAATCTTAGAGAGTAAGCTAAAAATTATACCTATAGATTTAAAAGAATGTCGATGGGTACACATTTTTCTCCATAATGGAATGTGCAATTAGCATATTTTTTCTCAATGACTAACTTCCTGACAATTGTAAGTGCCTGTAAAAAAAGATTTTTCTCTGTCAGACAGGTCTCCAAAGCAAAGTTCCGGGAAAATGCTAGTCAATGTTAGCATAGCATAGCACAGTCGGCCTTATAATGTTCCCATGCACTGTTGGGATTCAGGCCTCCTCTCTAGGAGAGGGAATGGGCCGTAATCCACCACGTAGGCTCAGTGTTGGTTGGTGGATGTCACATGTCTTCGAAGTTTTTGGTTTTAGGACATGCCGGTTTCCTCGCGATGTTTGTGAGAGAGCAGTGGTGATGAAATAAATTACACAATGTAATGCGCCTGGTTGGGTTTACAACCACTCCGCCATCACTGCTCTGGTCAATGTTATAATTTCATTATTCTACTCTTACACAATCGATCCCCAACACCCAGACATACATTAGAACATCCCAACAAGCACACGTCGAATGACGTCATAGATTAGTACGCATATGCAAGTAAAAATATCCTGCCCATGAGGCTGCGCCTGCGGATGACATGTGACGTCACAACACAGGACGTGTATATAGAATATACATGATTTGATATTTTTGTCTGGGTAACTGATGACGTACAATATAAACCGTTTTAAAGGTTTGCGTCATATTACGATGTAATTGGGAAATCTATTACTGGTTTTGGTGTTAAAAACAGATATGATGGGTGTTTCTGTTGATGTCAGTTTTATTACTGTGTTAGAAAAGAGTGTTTGTGGCATTAGGGATGAGATTACGTATTATTTAATAATATCACACACTAGTATTGCAAAGGTGAGTATGTACTTATTTGTTTGTGTGTATGTATGTTAACTCCTTCACGCTTAAAGGGCTTGACAGATTTGGATTGACACACGTTAAGGCCATGTCTTGTAGTTGCACATTGGATATTTTTTATACCGGGAGCATGCTCTTTTGGGATAATTTAATCCTTTCATTCAGGCGAAGTCACTAGCAGTAGCTAGTTTTAAATATTTATTAATTGATTTATTATCTCTCTTACAATTGTCATTACTTCTAAATACTTAATGCGATAGTGCGGTCTTAAAAAATAATTTATATAAAATTATAAAACTTGAAAAGAAAAAATAATCTAGTTGTACCTACCTACATCGGTACTTATTATGATAACAATACCTTGCATACTATATTCAATAGATTGATATAATTTAATATGCCTTTTACATGGCTCAAATTAGGTGACGTTTTATTAGCGCGTATCTATCTTTGTGGCAATCGACCACAGTTCAATCACCTTATGGCTACCAACGCTTAGGTTTCCATGTTTTTTTTTTTTGTTATATTTTAGATATCAAATTATATGCACTATTGAAATGCCAAAATATGCACAATGAAAATTCTATTTATTGTTTGAATTTACGTTAATATTCTCAAAGTTTATATTCTTTAATAATATTTATTAAGTATCGTTATCAATCACGCAACAGTGGGCGCAGTGGTAGAGCGATTAACTGCTACGCAGCTGGTCGCGGTTTCGATTCCCGCCTGGAACAAATATTTGTATGACCTACTGATAGATATTTCGGGTCTGGCCGTCTTATGTATACTACCAGTCAACCTAGGGTGGTGAAGAGAAAACATGGCAGGTGCATAAAAATGTATGGAAGTTTACATGTTCATGAACACAACTCACCCATACAGCAGTTATTCCTAGTGTGGGCTAAATTAAAAAAAAAAAAACAAGTAAAAGGAATCAATCTACACTATCTACATTTAAGGCTTATAGTCCCTTGAACCATCTGGTGAAAATTATGTGGACGCACCTCTCGCACCCGCCTAGGCAGCAGTACGCAAATCTGTGCATTTATTTGCGGCCAACAGCACCCGGAAAGGGCGCGGCTGACCTTTAAATCCATTTTCTTTGCTAAATATTAATTGATTTACATATGCAATATTCATTTTGAAGAATATTTAACCACCAATTTTTATGTGTAAAAATGTTTTTTAAAGATCCAAGCCAAGATCGAAGGAGTAGGGAAAAGTTGCGAAATTGCTAAACAAAAGTATTAATAGCACGAAAAAAAAATCAAATGTTGATAATGTTGTTCATAAATCTTTAATAAACAAATATTTTTTTCAAATCTATTAACCTGGCCATTATTGAGGAGTAGGCTTCGGAAAGTCCCTGTTTTATGGCACTTTCGGGCGCTTGGGCCTTAATATAATAAAGAGGTAGTTTGTTTTTTTGTTTGTAGGAGGTAATCTCTGAAAGTACTGGTCCGATTGGTAAAATTTTTTCAACGATAGAACGCTGTTTTATTTCTGAGTGACATGATTTCCAGATTAAAATGGAACTGGCCCGGTCACATCAGCCGCATGCCGCAACAAAATTGGGTGAAAGTAACTACTGACTGGACTCCGAACAGCAGGAGCCGGCGACGTGGTAGGCCCAGAAGGGGCCCAGGAGATGGCGTGACGATTTGGACTCCTACCTTAAGGATTGGCCAGATGCAGTAGGACACAACGGGCTCATAATAATAAATAATAATAATAATATGCTATATTTTATGTACGTGAGTGAAGGCGCGGGCAAAAGCTAGCCTTGTATAAAAAAACATTTGTCTAGATTTTTTATAGTAAACTTGTAACCGGGTGCTTCTGGGCGCACGGGAAGCACGTCACTATCTGCGGCTCTTTACCGTTTCCACAACAAAAAAACGCCTGACACATTTAACTACTGAACAAAACGCAATTCATAAAAATGTACTAAAATATGCAACTTTTATAAAAACTATTTTATGGATTTGCATATGCAAACCAGCAAATGCATATACTTAACCCGATATGAAACATGGCCGTATCAAGAAATAGAGCGAGCCTATTCACCATCCAACCACCCCTGTGATGACACAATTGATTGATGACCTGTTATCTCGTACCTAGGAACATGAGGAACACTGTAACGGGTCATGCATAACATAGCACAATCGGCCTTATAATGTTCCCACTGTTGGGGCTCAGGTCTCCTCTCTAGGACAGGGAATGGGCCGTAATCTACCACGCGGGCCCAGTGCGGGTTGGTGGATGTCACATGTCTTTGAATTTTTGGTTCTAGGACATGCCGGTTTCCTCACGATGTTTTCTTTCACCGTTTTTAGAGCAGTGGTGGTGAAATAAATTACTCAAAGTAATGCGCCGGGCTGGGTTTACGGGGGCTACGACTTCTGTGCCAGAGGCCGTGGCTTCGATTCCCACCCAAGACAAATCTTTGTGTGATGAGTACGATCATTTCTTCTGTATCTGGGTGTAATTAATCTAAAGTATTTAGTAATAAATAGGTAAATATATGTTTATCAATTGTCTAGTACTCATAGCACAAGCTCTGCTTAGTTTGGGACTAGATGGCGTTGTGTGATAGTTGTAGAATACCTATATTGTTGTACATTGGTGCATAATCAGCCTTATTATTTTCCCTCTGCTGAGATTCAGGCTGGGGTCTCTTGGAAGACGGAATGGGCCGTATTCCACCACGCGGGCCATGTGCAGGTCGGTCACATATTTTCGATCTTTTTGGCTCTAGGGTATGCCGGTTTCAGCACGATGACCGTTTTGAGAGCAATTTTACTGTAGTCAGTGATGATTTTTACAAATTTGAAACTGTATGGGATTGATATCTTTTCAATCAGTTCTCCCGCTGTATGATGGAGCGAGAAGGAAAGTCAGACTTTTACTGACTAACACCACACCAGTGTCCTCCAGTTGCCCTTGTTCTTGGACCACAGGTTTCCCTTTTCCAGTAATAACAAGACGTCCAGCCCGAAAACTGGCTTTTCTTCGGAAAAGAAAATTGAGAACCATGATTGCAGCGCCTCCTACCGGGTTCGATTGTATTTTTAAACTATCCAGGGATCCAGTCAAGTATACACACAAAGTTTCATCAGAAACAGTCAAGCACGCAAGGAGGAGATAGATGATTAACACTCTAGACTATTAAACGTGTCCTTTAGTCAAATAAAACTATGATAGAAACCGCAATTTTTTTATGATTAAAAAGCTCACGATTGACTTCTATCTCACCTGATGGTAATGAGGATATGGTGGACGATGTGGTACTGCCTAATATAAAGAAAGAAAAAAAAAAACAATTTATTACCCGAAAAGGCGCAAACTTAACAATTTTTACCTGTAAAAATAAAATAGACCATTCAAAGTGATTCTTGCTTTAAGTTTCACCGTGATCATCATAGTTTTCAAACTGGTACAGTCCGATCAGGCTGAAAACGGCCATTATATTACACTATACCTTCTCCAGTAGGAGTAGTTTCCCAGTGGCAATTCCCCCGACTTACGAGTCGGGGGCAAACCCAGACAGGCATTACTTTGTATAATTTATTTCATCACCACTGCTCTCAAAACGGTGAAAGAAAACATCGTGAGGAAACCGGCATGTCCAAGAACAAGAAAATCGAAGACATGTGACATCCACCAACTCGCACTAGAGCCGTGTGGTGGGTTACGGCCCATTCCCTCTCCTAGGAAGGAGTCTTGAGAAACAGCAGTGGGCACATTAAAAGGCTGATTATGCTTATACCCACTCCACAACAATATATATATATATATTATAACATAATATATATATACTATGTAGATAGTACACAAACATAACGCCACAACACAATAATTAACCCAAAAAGCATTGATGGAATTACATAAAATTATACAAACATTCGGCTGGCGGACATACATCGGAGCCGATCTGCAAATTAGCAATTAATGAATGCAGTAGGGCCGGCTGGGCCCCTGGGCCGCTCGCCCCACCGGGCCCCGGGTGACGGGCCCCCGCTTTTTTTGTGACTATATAGGTAGCCTGCGCTGGACTTGTGCAGTGTACACGGAGTAAGTTCTAGGAGATATGTTCGAAGATTGAGTGGTGATTTTCTTTGTTTATTACAATTACTGTTTTGGAACTTTTCCCGGAGAATTTTCCTGTCTCGGGTATATCGTCCAGTAACGCTTGGTGAGGTTGACTTTTAGATGGGTTGGCCATTTCTATCGGCTATCATTAGTATACCTTTGACAATCGTTACGGAGTCAATAACCAGAAAATGCAATACCAGGTTGCTAAGGGAAATCGTGTTACCCAATTGTGGAGGTCATATAGGCTTTCGCTCCATGTAAAAGTCCTCCTGTATTAAGCTAAGGTGTGCAATAAAGTTATAAATAAATAAATAATAAATAAATAAATAAAACTCTGTATTCCGTAGCATCTAGTTTAACTCCATGTCTCCGGTTGCTGCTCCGCCCCGTTTGGTCATAGCGTGATGTCATATAACCACGAGCGTTCCTCGATAAATGGGCTACCCAACACAAAAAGTTTTTCAATTCGATTGATGTTATGATAACTGAAAGAAATAAAAAGTTATCACAGGAACGAACCCTATACATATTACGGAAACAACAAATAATTACGACACTCGCACCCAAATCACTCATTTCCTTTACACCAAGCACAAAAATGTAGGTCATCGAATAAAATAATTCACATCCAGCACCCGAGAGATATCGGCAGATCACTAGAGCTTGTGCACCCGTCATTTTCAGCGTTTTTTCGCAGCGAGCCCGCAGCATTCGTTTTTCCGTGCACCCCCAGGGGGGGAGCACCCCCATGACCCCCCCTCCCAATACCGCCGTGCACGGAATTTGATTAATGCAATGTTCGCGATAATTATTCCTGTTACTATTTTTTGACAGGATAAAGTTTTTTCGTTCGACGTCCATTGTTTTTTTTAAACTCTTTTTTTGTACTTTTTTTTGCGCTGAGCGATGTTGCGGGCCTTATATGAGATTGCGCTGTACGTGAAAGCCTGTTTTATAGGAATTACTGAGTTTATACCCCAAATGTTTTGTGAATTTGAAATGCGTTTTTATTGGATTTTTTTTAAAGTGGGGTAAGCCCATTTCCGTTTTTGGCTTTTAACTATTACTATTTCTCTATGAATAGATTATTTTATTTTTATTTTTTTTTTTGTTAACCGGTTTTATCCCACTTTTGGGGCAAAGGCTTTTTTACACTCTTTCATCTATCGCGAGACATCCCTTCCTACTTCCAGTTCTGGCGAAATCTGTCCAGTTCGTCCCGCCCCATCTCCTTCTTAGTCTGCCGCAACCTTGTCTCACTATTTCAGGGCACCAACTTAGTACTACTACGGCCTACAGCTTGCAGGACATGTCGCATGCGGCAGACATGTCCTGCCCAGTTCCATTTAAGTGAGACAGCCTTTTAAGTATCTTGTTATTACTGAACAAAATTAATCGCAACTATCAAGACGGTTTGAACCGACTATAAATATGATCAAGCCATTGTGTTCATGCAATATGAAATTCCGAAAAAAATTAATTGACAAGCTTCATTTATTATTTCTGTATATTTTGTGTAATTTAATCAAGCAAATACAATTTTTATTTACTGTTTTTTTTTTTCCGAAATCATGCCTATGGGTTCCACTGTAGTCTTAGTTGTAATGGAAAAGAAATGAGAATGGAAAATTGTTCTTCCAAGTTTTTTCAAATGATTGTTTTTTTTTCTTCTCTAAGTGTTTTCCTTTTTAGCTTTTTCTAGGTGAGAGAGTGATATTAATGATTATAATGAGTATAATTGTGTAAATATACTTTCTGTCTCTGACATCGATGCACAAACGAATACCACGGATCCAGTACATGATTCTGGACCCCCCCCCCCCCCTCCCCTGGTGGAATATTTCGTCCGCTTTTCTATAATTTTTGAAAAAAAAAGTGCTTTTTTAATTTAAACTGTGCAAAATCGTTATTCTAACCAATGCCGATGCTACTTTTTGTAAAAAAAAATGTTTTTTTTTTTTTAATTAATTAATTAAAAAGTCATTGGGGTAGATAAAATCATTATTCTAATCAATCCTGACAACATTTTTAATTTCAAAGGTAATTCATTCATTTTTTTCACTATAAATGTTAAAATAACAATTTTGTACAATTTAAATGAAAATAAAATAAAATAAAAATACAATAAAATAAAAATACGAAAAAACCGATGAAAAATTCCACCACTGGGGGTCCAGAATCGTGTACTAGATCCATGGTATTCATTTGTGCGTCGATGTCAGAGACACCCTGTATACATGTCATTGCCGGAAACATATACATAATTTTTTTTATATACTAACCCAGTTGTGGGTTAAGCTCGCCTATGTACTTACATCAAATGTCCAATTTTTTTTGTTTGTATTTTTTTTTGTGTACAATAAAGAATAAAGAATAAGAAATACAATACTGAACTGCAAATTGCATAAAACATGAGAAAATTAGGATTTCGTGGGTTACCTAGGGCATTAATCTTTTTTTAAGGCCAGGAATTATCTAATGACTTCTCCCGCTCTAAGACCTCACCCTTCGAAGTGTCAAACCTGGAAATCATCATTCTTCCCAGCCTTTACCCAACTAATCAGGTATTGTACGGTATTGTATTTGTGAACTAATTTGCACACTTAGTCCTCGGTGGACCATTGTGCATGGGCCGTAGCGGACTTGACTCCAATCAGCCTACCTCTCTCCAGAAGCATATGAATCGAGATCCTTACAGTTTACCCAGGGCGGGTATGAGAAAATTCCATCATAATTACGGCTTCTGAAGTTTAGAATATCCGTAACGACTTTCAAAATGTCTAAAATGACAGCAGAGACCAAAGGGAAGAATCGGTATGGTAATATGGTCACTCATCAAAAGGCTGGCCTTGACGAGTGTTGCTTAACTTTGAAGGTGGACTCGTGCGGCTGTTAAGCCTTTAGTTAAGAGCTCTTTACGAAACCTTAAATTCATCATTCATCTACCTATGCATGCTGCATGCTTACAAGGTTTCCACCACTGGGAAACAAGCCTACTCTTCAGGAAAGGGAATGAAAAAAAATATGCATAAACATGCGGATTGATGGATGTGACATATCTTCGAATTTTTGGTTCTAGGTCATAATCATAACGGTTGATAGCAGTATCTATCTACATTTATAATAAAATCATAATCACAACCGATTACAAACTGCATACAATCCAGAGTCGGTAGTATGTAAAAGGCAGACACAAAAAAAACCGGCCAAGTGCGAGTCGGATTCGCGCACTGAGGGTTCCGTACAAACTTGTCTATGTAAATAGTTCAATTCCCGATTCGAGTCTTGAAGTTTTTCTTGAATCGCCAAAATGTAATTATTTTGTCGTAGGTATCTACAATTTTACGGTTTTCACTAGCAGGCATATAATTTTTAATTTTTTTCCTGCATCAGTGCTGTGTGTGAGAAGAAAGGTTTTCTTCTCGCCTTTCAGGATTCTAGGTTAACGGAAAATACCCTATATGTGAGGATTTTCTTTAAAAAATGGCTTTATCTTTAGTTTGCGTCAACTTAAAAGTTTGATTTTTTCACTAGTCCAAGCTGTTGCAGACCTTAATATTTGATATTATTTCAATCTAATACCTTCACGCTTTCTAAGACAAAGGTCTTGACAGATGGACAACACATTGATTCTATAAGGGTTCCGTCTTTCTCGACTATAATACAGAACCCCAAAAAACAGGTAATACCTATAGTAAATTATTTTTTTAATACTTTTGGTAACAGTTTTTTTGGGCTCTCTCTTTAAATCGTAGCCCTCATCCATAGTTTCGTTCCGACTGAGGTACGGAACCCTAATTAACTCAAACGCTGAAATAAAACATCCAAGTCCAGGTAGGGAGTACAAGTGCTATCTTAAACAATCTCCGCAGACAATATCCGGGCTGGCTCGCTCCCGCATACAGCGCTCCTAACTTTACCTGCTACTTTTAAAGGAATTAACTTAGAAAACTTCTCAAGGTAAATTCTACCTTCTAACTCAAAAAAGAGAGTTTATAATTGAAGTTTGATGTTTGTTTGGTGTCAAAAAGTGTGTCAGGAAATAATAAGGCAATATTTTGGTTTTGTTTTTTTTTTTTAATCGGGAAATATTGAGAATATGTTTTGAAGGAATTGATGTTAATTGTTTTATGTCTTGAGTGTGACAAGTTTGAAATATATATTATTTTTGCTGGATTTTCAGTTTTTACATGTTTAAAAAACCTATAAATTAAAAAAAAAAAATGGCCAAGTGCGGATTGGAATACATCATCAGTGAACTTATTTATATTTCAACTGTCTAACTATCACGGTGAACCGTGAATAAGATACAGCAGCAATAGCAGTCTTAGTAAATAGGGTCCCATTTTACCTTTGACCACGGTACCCTAAAAAAGAAAGTCTCTGGAAAATGTTACCCATCATGTGTAATCATAATTGTGAGTACCTAACTTGCCGCTTAAGCAAGTATTAATAAGCACTGGTCTAGATCGATAAGAACACTGATAAGGAACCAATTCTGCTAAACGATTGTTTAAGAAATTCTGACCTAATTAATTTCTTACAAATTGACATGACAGTTTTATACGTAACTTTAAGAACTCTGGGTTTTTAAATTCAAAATAAGGTTTATTTTACTAAAAATTGTAGCTAAGAACTATCTTTGACAGGCCTGTTGGTCTAGTGGTTAGTGACCCTGACTGCTATGCCGGAGGTCGTGGGTTCGATTCCTACCCAGGACAAATGTATGTGTGATGAGCACGATCATTTGTTCTGTGTCTGGGTGTAATTTATGTACGAATATAAAATGTATATATTTAGAAATATATAAGTATGTTTATCAGTTGTCTAGTACCCATAACACAAGTTCTGCTTAGCTTGGGACTAGACGGCGCTGTGTGATAGTTGTGGAATATTATTATTAATATCCCAATTAAGTCGGCTTTCAAACTAAAAAAAACTGCATCAAAATCGGTCCATTCGTTTAGGGTGCTAGGATGCCACGGACAGACACACAAACACGTCAAACTTATAACACCCCTCTTTTCCATCGAGGGGTTAAAAATAATAATTTGAACAATATTCATTCTAAAAGTGCGGCCCTGTATAAGATGTTCTCCTTTTTCTGGATCAACAACACAATCGTTACATAATAATTGTTGGAAATAATTGTTTGTTTTTTGACTAAAAGATGGCGCTGTTAGTTGAGCGTCGATTTCTACATCTCGGTGTTAAGATTTTCCGCGAGTTGACTAGGTTCGCGATGAATTTTATTTGAAATAAGTTCCAAAAAGTTTCAAACAATGTGAGTTCTAAAAAGTTTCTAAGTGTTTACAGTTCCAAAGTGCCAGTTATACAACATGTGATGAGGTTTTATTTGTGATTGCTCTCCTCCATCCTTGCTAAGGCCGCGAGTGCTGCAAATTCAGTGCGGGATAGTGAACGGAGTGTTCAATAATAATCATTAATTTTATTACAAGCCCATATTTTCCCACTGCTGAACAAAGGCTTCCATGCATTATTTCCAACGATTACGATTTTTCGCAGCTATCCAGGTCGTTCTGCCATTTCCTTAGTAGTCTGCTCTCTCAGTACCGTTTTGCTGTCTTTTTTTTATGGTGGAAAAAAATCATGCATTGACATCCCCAGCTCTTGGGCGGAGCGGGAGATAGTGTCAGACTCTTACTGACTAAAATACCCACCCCGTTCCTTCTAGCCTCCATACTGGGGCCCGATTGTTCCGGCTAATCTCTGAAATAGCTGGACCGATTTTGACGGGAGTTTTTGGCAGGTAGCTGATGTAATAAGGAGTAACTTTGACTAATTTTATTTTAGAAAAAAAATATACAAAATCCTGTAGTCCACGCGAACGAAGTCGCGGGCACAGCTAGTTAATAATAAGTCTTAATTTCAGAACCAAACCACCTATTAATTACTACCCAGTTCCACCAAAAAAGAAACGACACAATACAATCTCTCAAAAATTTTCCATCCAAGGAAAAACGAACAGAGTACTAGGGACACATAATTAACAGAGAGGCAGTAATGAACAGCAGACAATGTGATACTGTCGCAAAACAAAACTGTTGCTTTAACGAGATGCCATTTCTTCAACTCCAATTTTGGTGGATTGAAACTGAGGAAGACTTTTAATAAGGTAAGTAATTATTTTGGAGGTGCATTAAAATTTCTGAAGGATTTTTTACTACGAAATGGATGAATATGGAATATTTTACATTGTACGAGTATTTAGTGCTTATTTTGATTGTAGTTTGTCTTCCTGTGTATTTCAATTAGTCCGAACTGAAAAACTTAACTTCTGGTGGCCTAGGTCTCCTCAAGTTTTGCCCATAACGTCATGTTTTTGACAGTAGTACATTTTTAGACAATGTGTACCTACGTAGTAAATTTTAACACAAGTGGAGAAAGTTTTTCATTGCGACCGAGGTGGAATTCGCCCGAACCGCAGGCGAGGGTGTGATGGAGCCGATTGCTGCAGTGACCAACCATGTGAAAAACGATGTTTTTCAATACATTTAGGCTTGACCGGCAACTCCTATACAGTACCCGGCGCCCAGCCTGGTACGATAAATACAATAAATTGTGGTGGGGTCAGCTCCGACTTGCGCACTTTTTCGCACTAGTGCAGTGGTAGTAGTGGTTCCCGTTGCCACAGGAGTGAACCCTTATTAAGAAATTACGTAGTAGCTAAGATATTATTATGCATTTCACAAAACTTAATTTGAGCAGGATTCCTTTTCAAAACCCTACTCTAATCCCAATTATTATTATCCTTTAAAATCTAACAAAAGAATACCAACAAATTACTAAAGAGTTACTAGGATGGCATGAGCGTGCAGGCTGCGTTGCATAAGATTGATGCGCCGGGGCGCGGGGGCAGCGGAGCGCGGGCGGGGGGGCGCGGTGATGGATGACCGGCCTGCCATTAGTACTAGGAGACTATGGATGCATCGGGAGTAATGCGCTTATATGCTTCTTTGAAATATGCGGACAATTAAGGGTTGCGGAATGTTTTGTTGAGGAGGTCAAAGATAGTCCTTAGTTACACAAAGTACTCGTAACTTACACTTACTTGCTTTTCTGCCAATATCTTTTCATTTCTACAACAGTTCCAAAATTATTTTCTAGATTAATTTTTCTTTATGCATTTTGGCGTCAGGAAAAATTTAGTTTTTAAATTTCTATATTACAGTGAAGGATTGGAACAATTACCCTGCTGCTATCTTCCCGTCCTATTATAATTTAGGTGTCATCAAGACTAGAGTAAATAGGCTCTTAATAAACTAGTGCGTCTCACCATCAACGATTGCATCACCGCTTAACATCAGGTGGGATCGCAGTCAAGCACTAGTTTAACTAAACTATTACTAGCACTACTTTAATATTCTATATCTTCTTACTAATTTCAATAGACTACTTACAAAACATTCGACCCAGCTGTCAACACTCACACATGGCTAACAGAAAACCCATGATTAAAATGACATAACCCCTTAAATGCTCCAAAAACCCCAATTCTGTCAACGGTATCACCATTTTTTTCCACTGTCCACCATAAAAACACTATGTCGTTAACACACGTCATATGGTTAGGTGTACGCCAGTTTTTATGGCAATTATTTTAACATTAATCATGGGAAACTACATGGCTTTTTAATGTAGGCAACACTACGCGTGTTATGTCATTGTTCGGTTCTAATAATTTCGGTTTCATTTTATGTATACCTAGTTGTTCGAAACAACATTGCTCGCAGAACAGATGGCCGTTGAGGCCGAAAGGTTCTGGAGTGGTTACTGCGTACAGAAAGACGCAGCGTTGGAAGGCGTCCTACAAGGTGGACCGATGACCTGTTGAAGGTTGCGGGAATCCGATGGATGCGGGACGCACAGTATCGTTCGTTGTGGCGACACTTAGGGAAGGCCTATGTCCAACAGTGGATGTGATATGATGATGTTCGTAACAGTTACCGCGAACCTAGAACGCAAAGGACAAGTGAAGGAACAAAGGTTTTTTTTTGAGGTGGGAAGTCAACCAATGAATTTTTTTCCGTTCTAGGGTGGAGCTGGCCCACGGATTGTGTTAAACACGAAGGCAAAGAAGGAATAGGAGTGGGTTTTTAATCGGCAAGAGCGGGACATGTCGTTGGATGATTTTCCCACCTAAAAAAAGGATGGAGCGGGCGTGTCAGAATTTTTTCTGCTAAAACCCCACCTGTGTCCAACAGTTGCCCTTTGTATTTTAGGACTTCGGTTGCCCTTTCGGAACACAGTTGAGTTTTTATCAGTAAAAGTGTTATTGTTAATGTAATTACGGTTCGCCTGTTGGTCTAGTGGTTACTGGCCCTGACTGCTATGCCGGAGGTCGTAGGTTCGAATCCCTTCCAAGATAAATGTTTGGGTAATGTGCACGATCATTTGTTCGGTGTCTGGATGGATCTATAATACAGGGTGTAAAGAACAGGTCATCGCAAACTTTAAGGGCTTGCTCAGTAGACGAAACTGAACAACATTTGACTGATTTTTTTTTTTCTTTCATGGATTAGATTTAATGATAAAACAAAATTCTTTAATTTAACAACTTCTCAGGTGGTTTAAGTGAAGCAAAAATCCCACACTCCTCGGACTCATCTCCAAAGTCCGGGCGCCTTTTGAAGTTTTCCCCACGAAAACAGAAAAGGTTAGAGCATATGAGCGCACGGAAAAATTGGAACCAAAATATAACTAGCAAAAAATAAAATCAAAATCATTTATTTCATATAGACCATTTGCAGGCACTTTTGAATAGTCAAATGTCGGTCAGTCCAAGAAAAGTGAAGCTAAATTGCACGTTCCAAAAGCCTAGGCTTTATCTCTATGGAGAAGAATGTGCAAGAAACTCTACAAAAGTATCAATAATCGTACCTACTAACCATCTCTACTCACCCCACGGCGCATAAAGGGGTAATGTTAAGAACATCACCTGGCATCATTATAATCACGGCAAATAACTATTTTAATCGTCTACCGAACATTCCCAGGGCATTCGACATGATGGGTCAAACGTACGATAAAAATCAAAGGAGCTATTCATCAAGACTCATCACCACCAAAAATAACTTTAAATCAACTGAACACGATTCAAAATTGATTGCAACAAACCCGCATCCTTACATTTATCCTTGCTCTTAGGTCGTGACTGCCAAACGACGTGATCAGTAAACAATTATAGTCTTTATGTTAAATAAACTTAAGGTTTATATTCGAATGAGGTTTGAAAGACCTCAAAAGGCAGTCAGGTCGTCGGATGAGGGTGGGATCCCACAAAAAGTCGTCGGACCGGTACTCGCGCCGGATCCGAACACATGCGAGTCTCAACGAATCAAATAGTCCAATAATGTGTTCATATTTTTTTAGGATCGATTATGTAGTATAGTACTACTGACTTAAAGAGGCCAATTCAGTTTCAACAGAAGCAATTGATCGATATTGAGTCAAACGATGCTACATAACGTGGTAAAATTTGATATAGAGCATTTCACACGCTTAATCAAAAAGAGATGTAACTCAATAAAGAGGGTATGTATTTGAAAATTTTAAGTACCTTATTATTGAAACATACTTTTTCAGATTCAACTACCCTCCTTTTGAGTTAGGTCTCTTTATGGCGATATATAGTGTGAAATCGTCAAGAATCCTTTGTGCGGTGTGAAGCTAGAGTTAGACTAAAACCCACCTGTGTTCATTCAGTTGCCTTTTGCGCTCCAGAGCTCTTTCAAACAATTCCACAGCCTTGGCCCACTGTTGGGAATCATGCCTCCTCGCTGGGATAAGAAATAGACCGTAACCCACCAAGTGCGCCCACTGCGGGTTACCGGATGTCACAAGTCTACGAAATTTTTATTCTAGGACTTGCCGGTTTCTTCACCACATTTTTTTTTCATAGTTTTGAGAGCAGTAGTGATGAATTAAACTATAAAAAAATCTGCGTTATCCTTCATAGAATTCATAAAGTATAATATGTATTAACATGACCAGTATGGAACGAGTGTGTGTGTGTCCTTCCGGTGCGGCTAAGAAAAACTTAAGTTTTCTTTGCCGTACGTAAGCCGTGACTTCAATATTTGTTTAGTTTAGGAAAAATATAAATACATATCTAAGATGCCCTGTTAAAGCAGAACGCAATGGTATATCTACTTCAATACGGGGTCATTTTGACCTCGTACCGCACTTCACGAAGAAATAAAATGTTGTTGATGTTTTCACTTTATTTATTTTAGCCAAAAAACTTTTAGTTTTTAAAAGGTTATGGGGTCTAATAAGTCCCAAGTGACAGTTTTAAATGAGGTCTTAAAGACCCCGTACCGTAAAAATGGAAATAATACAAAACTGAATGTTACTGTGAACGTGTAAAAAAGCAGTAAGTACCTGTCGTTTGAACTCAAATACTTAACTGATGAATAATTTTTATAATACTCGTATGACCAACACAAAACATCAGAATATTTTATTAATAATTTCAATAAACCAACAATACAGGTAAATCTAGTTTGTTGAAAGAGCTAAGGTTAGAACTCTAATTAATTACAATGATATCAGAACACGTTGTTGAAGATAATCTTTGAGAATTGTAATACACATAGTAATACCAACTGAATACATTTTGATGTTGGTCAAATCTTGATGTTTCAAACAGGATACATTTTGGAGAGTATGCGCGGAAATTGTATGACTTGATTCCGCCATCACTTTCCCCATCATCATCAGTCTTGTTAATGTTCCCACTGCTGGAACAGAGAGGGAATGAGCCGTAATCCTGGCTGGGTTCGAACCCGCGATCTGCAACTCGTAAGTCGGCTCCCGTCCTACCATTGGACAACCCGTCGTACAGGGAGCACTGCTCTCATAACGGTGAAAGAAAACATCGTGAGGAAACCGGCATGTCCTAGAACGAAAAATTCGAAGACATGTGACATCCACCAACCCGCACTGGGCACGCGTGGTGGGTTACGGCCCATTCCCTCTCCTAGAGAGGAGGCCTGAATCCCAGCAATGAGAACGTTAAAAGGCTGATTATGATATGAAAGGACAAAGGCACTAACTACCATGAGCTCTTAACGCGATTCATTTTACGATCTGATCTGAACTGAATTGTTAAAGATATCAGGGTGTATAGCTTCATACCTATTTCTCGCTACGCCATGGTAAGGCTTCAGTTCCAGTCTTGCAGCAAAATCTTCCACAACGGACTTATCTACATATATACCAACTTTACATAACTAAGGATAAACACAGGCGTTCCTTGTCTGTTCATTAAAAATAGGCCATTTTTTCTGAGGCAACCTAATGACGTGGAACTAATGGCTCGATGCTCATTAAGCTATCCATACTGAACCGATCAGATTAAAGCCTTTTTTTACAACGGTATATAATTCTCAGTTATATTTAGGGTTCCGTAACCAAAGGGTAACATTGGGACCCTATTGCTGTAACTCCGCTGTCCGTCTGTTTGTCACCAGTCTCGTTAATTATGATAGCTAAACAGTTAAAATTTTCACTGATAATGTATTTCTATTGTCACTATAATAACAAATACTAAGTACAGAATAAAATTAGTCAAAAAATCTCAAATATGGCGTCAAATCGAAAACTCCTCCGCGTCGCTGTCGACTGGCCATATGTTAAACTAGATCTAGTTTGTAGCTTTTCAGTTACGTTCTTCACCGAAATTCTAAGGTTAATAGCTTATACCAACAATTCTAGATTGATATAGTCCCTGTTAAGTTGTGCCTGAGTTAAATTTTCGTGTAAAAGATCAACTATTTTAATTATAAACAAGTTGGATGTTTCATATATGTCCAATTAGAGACGTCAAAAGTCGAGGAAGGTCATAGAGCAATTAATGCAACAAATTTTAAGAATAAAAATAATTAGTCAATCGCATTAGACAATGGTTTCCAATCTTTTACCATAGACCGCCCCGTCTTTCTTTTATTATCACTTACGACACCTCAACAATTTGCCTGCTGCGGTCTTCCTGTCCGATTATAATTTAGGTGTCTTTAAGGCTAGAGTGAATAGGCTATTAATAAACAAGTGCGCCTCACCATCAACGATTGCATCACTGCTTACCATCAGGTGGGATCACAGTCAAGTACTAGTTTATAACGGATAAAAAAAAACTTTTCTGTGAGATCAACCACAGAAAAGATTTAGAAAGGAAATACTTTCCAATTTGTACTACAACGAGTGTTGCCGCTTGTCTCACACCCTTTAACTCTTTTGGTCTCTCTCTACAGGCAATAAACCAAAATGAACGCGCATTACGCAACTAACAGACCTCGCACGCTTAGATCGCAAGTTTGCTATTGGTAGTTGAACTATGAGCATTGCCCTATTTTGTGGCACGCCTGTGCCGCCCCCAAGGCCATTCTAAGTTATTTGATCTGTTTTGTTGAACCTACCCTAAAAAAGCGAAAAAAAAAATCAACTATACCTTAAACTTTAAATGTTTTCATTACTCGAAAAAATGAACGTTAATTCCATAATGAAAATAGAAATAAGTGTATGTATTGCAAGTATTTTTACTTTTTTTTTAAATTCTTTTGGTAACTCAGTTTATCAAGGCTCTCTTCAAAACTAAGGGTGAGTTGCACCATTTAATTATTACGATAACAAAACCATAACCATAACGGCTTTGTTATTGTTATAGATAAATGGTGCAACTCACCTTTAGACACCCTTAGTTTAGTTCAATAGCTGTTTCGTCACAAAAAAATATAATACCTATACCTATTTGAAGTTTCCATGTCTTTGGTATCACCATACGTCCACTGGTTGAGAACCATTGTTCGATTAGACGGGCGGACGCACTATAACTTAAGGAACAGTTTTACCAATCACATCAATGATACACTGAGCTGCGCGGGCGCTGGTCAGCGGCTCATTAAAACCACCTTTTTTGCTGAAGTGCGGTCGAATCACCTGGATTTTCCTTTAATAGTACGATTTGTGACGTAACTATTTGATCGATGATTCATCTATCTATATCTATACATATAAAAGGAGAAACTGACTGACATACCAACACACACCTGTAACTACTGGTACTAGGACCATGCACTATTCCGACTTCCAGCGTACGCGTGGCCTCGCGGGCGAAGAGCAATGGGTAGCTCGCTGTCCGGCCATCCGGCAACTGTCCGCGCCGAACCCGAGTCATCGACGGCGCGCACTGTCCCCGCGCGCCTCAAGGAGTTGTCAGCAACAGCAGGGACCCAGCCGGGTCGAAGCCTACTGGGGCCAGAGTTATCCGAAAGGGCGCTCGAGCCCCGGTATGAAGGCTAGAAGGAACGAGGTGGGTCTTTTAGTCAGTAAGAGTCAGACACTATCTCCCGCTCCGCCCAAGGGCGGGGGATGTCAATCCATGATTTTTCCCACCATAAAAAAAAAGCATATGCGTGGCCTCGCGGACGAAGAGCAATAGGTAGCTCGCTGTCCGGCCATCCGGCAACTGTCCGGACCGAACCCGAGTCGCAAGCGCAAGTGTTCCACGCGCGCCTCAAAGAGATGTCAGCAAAACCGTAGGGTCCCATCGGGGCCGAAGCCTACTGGGGCTGTAGTTTGACTTCCGTAAAGGAAACCCGTAATCCTGGAACGCAAAGCGAAGAAGGAAGTAAGTAAAAAAAAAAATTAAAATATTTTATTTCACATACTACCTACATGGATACTTATAAAACGTCAGAAGCTAGTGCATGGTTCCAATTTGGTCGTTTCCTATGGAGAAGAACCGGCAAGAAACTCCATGGTAACTCTTTTAAAAAAAGTGGTCGATGTTACAATATTAATAGATAGTATGTAAGAGTGAAAGTCTGATACGCTCTTCCATTCCATCTTAGAGCGGGAGACGTTATTGAATGATTTCCAACCATAAAACAAGGAAAACCTGTGAAACATACCGCATCATAAAACTGCTAATAATTAATCAACGATTTTTTGCATTTTGCTAGATCACACAAATTTTCCTATATTAACACGCAGCTCGTTCTGAAATCCCAAATTATAAATGAAAAGGAAAACTATAAATTATTATCATTTACGTCATTTGTTTAGAGTCGTATTCTGCAATCTTTTGTTCTTAAAGTTAACCTAAGTCTAGAAAATCGGAATTTAGTGATGCTACATAAATTAAACAATCAGTTTTTATCCTAATATTAACTAATAATATAAGTGTGGATGTGTGGACGTTTGTTACTTAATCACGCAAAAACGACTGAACGGATTTGGATGAAATTTGGCATGCATATAGCCTTTGACATGGAAAAGAACATAGGCTACCTTTTATCCCGATTCCTTAAGTACCTAATGCCACGCGGGCGAAGCCGCGGGCAAAAGCTAGTATAATATAAAGCAACTTTTTATTATCAATTAAAATAACACTATTTATTAATCAACAAACCAATATTTATTAGTATCGTAAAAAAGTGCGAAGCATGAGCTTGTTTAATTAATCATTTAGCATAAGTGGTCCAAAGAAGTAATCGTTGACAGAACTTCTTTCATCTCATCGTCGATCGTCGTGAGGCTTTCCTTTATTTTTATTTATTGCGATAAGAGTTGAATATCCCAAGAACAAGAAATCAGAGATTTAGTCATTTTTCACACCTGTAAAAAAAAATTTCACTTGAAACCTACAGCGCGGCGCCAAACCAAACCCTTTCAAATTTTCGTTTCGAGTGCAAGCAAAAATGAACTTAGCGGTGGTCAGGCGGAAGTGTCTTTGATAGTACCTATAGCTATACAGCTCCATCCCACTTTCTCGCTCGCACACCTTCACACTTGGACGCGTCATGGTAAGGTCCCTGGTCCAGTGAATGGTCCACGTCACGCGTGTCAACAGTGACCTTCATATCGGTCGTTATCAAAGGACAGTTGTAAGTGTAATGGTACAGCCGGCTGCGTGACGTCATGGCTACAGTAAGACACTTACGGGAACAGATTGTAATTTTTCGGAGGCTGCTATGTAATTTACTTCCAAGTAGCATTTTTCCTGAAGGTATTTGCGAAAGGCTGGATGGTCCTACATGTATTGGATGGAGCTTGATTAACCATCCTGATTAGATCGCCTAATCTATATATATAAAAATCAATGCCACTTTTTGTTGTAATTTTATAACTCAAGAACGGGCTTTGTTCGGACTTAATGGTTCGGAGTTAATGGTTAATGTGAAGTTTGGTAGGATAGAGTAGGGTATGGTAGGGAAAAGTAGGGCAAAGTAGGGTAGAGTATAGTAGTGTAGAGGAGTGTAGTATAGAGTAGGGTAGAGTAGGATAGGGTAGGGTAGAGTAGGGTATAGTAGGGTGGAGTAGGGAAGAGCGGGAGCGAAGCCGCGCGGGCAAAAGCTAGTTATTTATGTATTTGTTTTTGTGATGACCTACTAACATAGTTATTTAAAAGTAATGTTCAACCATAATTGCTTGGTCCTTACCGTCGTGACAACCATAAATAGGTACAGATTTTTTTTAAGACGAGAAATCATTAAATTACTTCTCCTGATCTAAGTGGAGCTAGAGAGACTGCCATTCGTACTGATTAAAACCCACCTGTGTCCCTATTGCAGCCTAACTATAAGTAATCTTACTTCATAATAATTGGTTTTGTTATATTTATAAATGTATTATATAAGTTAATTTAGATAATATAGTATATTCTTAATTTTCTGATTCATTTATATACACTGTGTCTACATTTCTCTTCCAACTCTCCTGTCGCAAGTCTGCTGGAAGAAATTTCATTTCAAATAAGGAGTACCTTTGTACTCTTTTATCTGTATTTGTCCATTTTATTTTTAAATGTTTGTGTGTGTACATAAATGAATAAATAAATAATTATGCCCTAACTTATGAAGCTTTACAAAGCACTTTTGCTTTCGCAGGATACTCCTTCCTCGTTTCAAGTCTCGTACCATATTTTTCGAAGAATAGTCTTAAAATTCCAAGAACTTTACTCAATTTTTCCCGTGTCAACTTGCGGTTTCGCTAAAGAATAATTTACTTAGTCATAGGTTCATGACCTTTAATACATACCTACTTATCTAGATCATGCTACCACGTCATATGTGAAGGTCACTCTAAACGCTTACCAAGTCTCTAAACTTTCTTTAAACTTTATAGGGGTGTATAGCTTCATGCCTGTTTTTTTTTTTTATGAATAGGCTCGCGTTTGATCACCATCTCACCTGATGGAAAGCGATGACGTGGCCGACGGTGGAGCACGATTGCCTACAAGCAACCTATTCAGTCTGGCTTAAAGACCCATATAATAAAACACAGACTCCGACAGAGAATTCCAATCCTTAGGCGGTTATCAAACTGCCACGCACTACGCAGCGTAGTGCGTGAATGCGCGTCTTAACGTTGCTTGTAAGTATCTCACGCTAAAACTAAAACACGCACAGTTCAACACACCGAAACTGCATCCACGAGCGTTCATGAAGATCACGCACCTACATGCGGAGAAACATCGTAAAAAAGACTCGGGGCTCATCCACGTGCGTTGATGCGGGGCGACACGGAAGGTATGGCACACTGAGTCTCGTAGTACCGTGCGTGATTTTGTATGAAATGAGTGCGTGCCTGCGTGAATTTTCGTACGATGATGCAGATCTGCACTCCCGCAAGTACGTACGTAGGTGCGTTTTCACGCGCTACACTGCGTGGTGTGTGGCAGTGTGATAATATAACCGCCTTAGCTATACGCATAATGAATGTGTACCCAAAACGCTTTGTACGTATGGGTGAGATGTCCACCATGTACCGGTGGCGCAACGCCGTACGTCTTATGGACCGATGATGGAACGGACTTGACCGCTATCTCGCTCGCACGCTTGACATTTTAATACGTCATGGTAAGGCACCACAGAGCTTAGTCAAGTTGATAAATCTACAATCGTTAACGCTAGTAGAAAACTTCAAATGTACGGGGATGATCATCTCGATGCTAAGTCACGTGGTCAGAGTAAAGGAATCGGAGGCGTTACCGACTGCAGAAAAAGATTCAAAACGAAACGATCGTAACTTGGCTACGCCTTTTTTTAGGTGGAAAAATCATCTAAATAACATGAGCGGGAGGGCGTGTCAGACTCTTAGTGACTAAAAACCCACTCTTGTTTCTTCTTTACCGTTGTTCCAAGGCCCGGGATCTCTTTTGCATCACCCATGGCCCCAGTAGGCTTCGACCCTGTTGGGGTCACCCCTTGAGGCGCGCGTGGAAACTTGGCTAGGCCTGCTGAACAGATAAACTGTATTTATCATCGTCATCTTCAGCCTTTTTAATGTTCCCGCTCCTGAGACTCAGGCCTCCTCTCTAGGGGAGGGTATGGGCCATAATCCACCACGCGGGCCCGGTGCGGATTGGTGAATATCACATGTCTTCAAATTTTTGAATCTAGGACATGCCGGGTTCCTTCACAATGTTTTCCTTCACCGTTTTGACAGCAGTAGTAATGAAATAAATTACACAAACTGTATTAAAGTGACAGTATTAATGAGCGCACGGTCAAGTCCGCCACATGACGACCTTCGCTCCGTTCATTACCAAGGCACGCACCCGAGAGACTGCGGGTGACGCTGTGATTGTAACCTTGTATTCTTACGTATGTTTGTATGTGTAACACTCAGTTTATATATAGGAAATAGGAACCACTTAATTCTTTTATACGTACTGGTTTTCGCTACGGTTTTGGTTCTATGGCTTATTCTGAATCCAAACATTTTTCAAGCATGAAGTCTGGTTTTTGTGTTGCACACGCTGGTTAGTGTCTCTCCACTACCCTTTGTTGACTGGTAGAGAATGCCTGGGGTATTACGTTTTTTTTTTGATGGGTAAAAATCATCTAAATGGCATCCCCCGTCCTAGGGCAGAGCAGGAGATAGTGTTAGACTCTTACTGATTAAAAAACCCAGGCTTAAGCTTCGACCCGGCAGGGTCCCTACTGGCGCGCGGGAACAGTGCGCGCCGGCGACGCCTTTTGCTCAGTCCGGACAGTTATCGGACGGTCGGACAACGAGCTACCCATTGCTCGCCGACCGCAAACCCGCGCTTACGCTTAGGGATAAGTCCGCCATAGTACACTTTTATTGCATGAAGATCAAATCAAAATCAATTCGATATCTAAATATTCTAAATTGAATCGCATATCAATTTAAAAACTTGATCTAAACGACTATTGGACTGCTTATTATATCATGTTAATCCAGTTTTGTTGCAGCCAACATCGACGTGAACGTATACACACATAGGCACAGCGGAGTTGTCGTAGGTCGTGCAAGGTGACTGCACGATAGTTCAAATTTGGAGACACTTCCATTTATGTCTGTTTTTTATTTGTTTTGACACCCGTTTGTTGCGCAAGCGGCAAGACATTGTTTTGGACGATTTTTATTGTTTTCCAAAAGTTATCACAACTAATATCTTTTCAATACACTTGCTCTTATTACACTGCACTTAGGTACATAATGGCCCTTGTTACCAAACTGTGAACTTTTGATTACCATTACGCACTAGTGTTATAATGTAGTTAAAACCTGTTACCATGTTACGTGGTAAAGATAAAATCTTCGTAGCTACTACGCAACTAGCAACGTATATAATTACATTTGCCATCACGGATCTTGAGCGATTGCGCAGAAGTCAAATATTCGGTCTCTTTAGTGGTGCGAAGGGAGACGCGGGGGCGGGGAGTGTGAGTCATAGACATCACTTCTTATTCGTTCCCTGCGTTGCTGCATGTATCTAACAACGAAGACTATTAGCTCGCCAATATATGGAATACGCAAAGCGATCCCCACTCTGACGGCGAGCGCTCAAGATCCGTTTTGGCAACTGTATCTTCCCTCTTCGTAGCTACTACTCAACCTGCCACGTCTATGCAGTGTGTACGATATTTTGACATTTAGGGCTATATTTCACCGCGTCATCATGGCGGCTCGACCAGTGGCCGCTACCAACAAAATCTGTACAGCTCTATGGAAGAGTTACTCACGGGTTGCGCAACCAATTTGGTGGCGCGACCAGCTCGGACTTGTGGCGACTGTGGTGTCTGTATGGTGCCCTGGTGAAGTATAGTCCTTAAAGCAGTATCAAAAACGAAACACTTTCTGAACTTGATACTATAATAATTAATGCACTAATCCTAAAACGTCAAAAGAAAAAAAAAAAAGTTGTCAGATCTTACTGTCATGTATAAGTGACAGATTTTTAGGCTAAAGAAATTCTTAATTTAAAAATCTATCTATCTATCTTCTTTTCATCGTTTTCGCAAGGTATCGTCAAGTTATTATTTATTAGGTTACGTAGCTAAAGGTTTCTCCACTTTTTAATTTAGACTCTCGATTTATTTACTTTCTGCCAAGTTTGATTTTTTCGTTATTTAATTACATATCATTAAATTCTATTTATTATTATTTGTTTTAGATTTTTTTTAAATATTATTGTTATTATATTTTTTAAATATTATTTAGTTCATTGATCATGTTTTTAAAATACTTTGTCCCATTTATGGAAAATACTGCAAGATATACGTTATGCCACCTTCTATTACTGTTTCGATACTATGTAATTCGTAATGTGTAACTAAATAAAAAAAATAAATAAAATAAAGTAAAACAGACGAATACAGTATCCGCTTTAATTCGGCCAATGCATTTTAATAAGAAGACAGTAGGTAGACAGTGTGACATGTTTATTTTCTATTTAGCTGATAATTTATCTTTTCCCCTGATAATTGTTTAGGTATTTCTTTGAATGTCAGACATTGTGATAATATTTAGAAACCGGTGTATAATTATATAAATATTGCTGCCGTATAGTAATATTATATCAGTCCACAAGATACAGGTTCTACGATGTTTGGGGACCACTATCCAAAAATATGTTATAAATACCAAAAAAGAACATTAGAAATTTATATACCATTGTGGAAAAAAATATAACCGACTTCAATGTTAAAAAAACACTGAAAAGTACGAAATAACTTTAATTTCGGTAGTCGGTGTTTCTATAATAGTTTTGTCTCTTCGTTATTTAACACCGACTTCCGAAATTAAAGTTATTTAGTACAAAAAAACACGTTTTATTTTACACTCTTTAGTTATGGTACCAAAATTAAAAAGTACCCCTCATTCAAACTTAAATACCTTATAGCCAGAGCGCGTCTCATAACGATCCTAATAATCCCAAACACGGTTAGATTACATTAATTTACCTTCTGGCTTCATCATCAGATCAGTCCGATACATCCCTCTAGTCAGTCATCGACTACACGTAAAAACAAAGCAATTTTACTTGTAACGACAGGTCTACTGTGATCCTATGAGGAGTTCTGTTCCATATCTTCGAAGTTCATGATCAGATAATAACAATTTTTCTATGGGACCAAATTGGAAGCGTAACCTTTGAATCAAAGAATTAATTTTCAAAATCAGTCCACAATAGACCGAGATATCGGTGAACATACATTTAAAAAAAAACATTCAACCGAACATAGAACCTCCTCATTTTCAAAGTCGATTAAAAAGAAACTAATTAATAAACTTTGTATGTCATCATGGATTTATAACAAGCTGCCTGACGATTTCAAAAAGTTACCTTGTCACCAATTCCTCCTAGTGAATAAATGTTATTATAATGTAATCTTTGGGAGATGCGGAGAAAAAGTAGTGGTAGGTGCAATAAAAGAGTGAGAAAAAGGCAAATACAAGAATTGATATACTAATAGACCATAGAATAGATATACTAATAAACCATAGAATAAATATATACAACTCTACAATATATGTTCAAATTAATACACTACATAAATGCACTAAAATAGTCAAATAATTGGTCCAAATCGACAATAGAAAAACATTAACGCTGTGATGAAACTACTGCCAACTTTTTACGAATCAACTCGCGAACTTTTTTTTTTTAAAAGGATAAAAAAAAAACATACATTCTGCCGAACATAGAACCTCCTTTTCGAATTCGGTTAAAAATACAATATTGACTTACATACAGTAGGGCTAATTTAGTGACATTGAACATTAGGATAAAAAAAAATTGTGTGAAATGCAATGATGAGTCTGTCTAAAAAGTTAAACAACTTGGGTAATTATTAGGGCAAAATTAAGTCTGATGTAGTCAACACTGCTTCAATAATCAAGGTTGATTGAGAGATCTTGATCATTGTTGACTAATATAAGAACCTTATAAAAAATATCAAATATAAATATTTTTTTAATTGATTAAATACTTTACAAAGTTCCCAAGTCATTTGAATTTTTAGACAGACTTATAAATAATTTAATTTGACATCTCTATCTGGACTAACATTTTAGTACAACATATTTGACTGTTATGTTTAAGAAATATTTTGTGGCTCATTTGACAATATTTTTAATTTCAAACCTTTGACATTTGTAGTATCTATTTAATCTAACATGTTTTTTTTTTTAATTTTGGAATGCAATGGTATTATTAATGTGTGTAGCTGATGATATGATTAACAGTAATTACTATAACATTTGTGCACCTTATTAATGATAAATGATCTTTATTTTGCAAATAGGTTTAAAAAAAAAAACACTTTACAGGTCAATTTTGTTTTCAGTCAGTTTAAACTAGATGCGGCCGGTGTTTTCTAGCTGACTACCCTGAGAAGAAACACCGAAACAAACTCAGGGGTCAAAGTCTCTTTTAAAGTCCATACAGTAAAGAACACGTAATGGTCAAATCATATGAGAACCATCCAGATTAGTGTCTCAGATGGTCTTATTAGGTAATAAGACAGTGTTTCTCTATATTTATTTGTAACATCTGTCTACCTTAATACAAAGCAAATAAATGATTTGATTTGAATCGAATCGATTTTAACTATTTTTAAAATAGGTAATGAAGGCTCCCAAGCCGCCAAACACAGAACTGCATAGCATCGTATCGCGAGAGAGGCGGGTGGTGCGGGACTCGACCGAGACATGACCACGACCACGTCACGAGTGTACGACCCAGAAGAGAGAAGTATATATACCTAGTTTCCCACTGCAGGATAAAGGTCTCCCTTCCATTCTTCACCAGGTCACCTTCCCTATCCTTAGCTATTTCTGGTCAATCAGGTAGCAGTCCAACTCGTAACGCTATCGCCTTTTGGGCCTGCCGCACTGCCGACTCCCTGTCCGGGACCCAGTCAGTGGTTTCCTTCGCCCAATTTCGTATTTCATAGCGACATATCTGCCACAGATATGGCCCGCTATCCTAAAATAATAGAGTAGGTATTATTATAATAGAGTATTATTATAGGTAAAAAAAAATCTTGATAAATCTTGATTGCATCAACAGCGAGATTGTGCGTGCGTGCCTAATACCAAGACTGATGTGCTACTAGTGTTGGGAATCGATGCCTATAGTAGGTATTTGCCTACAAGTATTAGTAAGTAAGTAGGTAGAACAACTTTTTTCTTAATGAAACACTATTTAAGTAAAATTCTAGTGCTTAAATTATTTATCCACAATCGGCGCGAGCTTGCGGACGGTGAGCAATGGGTAGCTCGTAGTCCGACCGTCCGGTAACCGTCTAGACCGAACCCCAGTCGTCGACAGCGCGTATAGTTTTCCACGCGTGTATCTAGGAGAAGTCAGCAAAACTGTAGGGGCCCAGCCGACAGGGAACCCGGAGCGCTGGGGAACGAAGGCAAAGAAGGAGCAGAGTTTTAGTTAGTAAATGTCTGACAAACCCTCCCGAGCGCTTAAATTATGATTATATCACAATTTTCCAATAAAGAATCTGCATTATCCCTTCACATGTTGTATAAGTAGGTACTTATTTAGTATAACAGACTGTCTCAATCCACGGAAGGTCTGCGACCACTTAATGCGTCATATCGAACTCCTGCGCAGTTTCTAGTGCAACCTTGATAGGTCGAGAGGGTATTCACATGGTTTCCTACTACTTACCTACTGCAGGCGAACAGCTATTCAATAAACTACTAAGTTATCAAGAAATAAGAGCGTATTTCTCTTAAATCCTATGCAATTTTATACGATTTGTAGTTCCTTTATTTTTCATCTTTCGATCACGTGTTTTGGGTTTTTCACGAAATCCACTATCCTCTATATCATCACACTGATATTATAAAGGCAAAAAATTATGAGTGTGTGTATGTTATGATGGTAAGTAATGATGTGGCCGACGATAGAGCACGCTTGCCTAGAACTAGTAATCTATTCACCCTTAGATTCCACCCTTTGGCTGTAGGCATAAATAATATTTTCCCAAAATATACTCTATTATAATCTTACATCTTACACATTCATTGTGCGTGCAGCTAAGGAGTGGAATTCCTTGCCAGAGTCTATTTCCTGATAGCTACAACCCGGAAATCTTTAAGTCGAGAGTGAATAGATTTCTTTTAGGTAAGCGCGTTCTATCGTCGACCGCATCGTCGCTTTCCATCAGGTGAGATAGCGGTCAAGCGCGAACCTATCAACAATAAAACTATTACTATTTATACTGACCCTATATAGATCTACGTTCCTTATTACATCAACTTGGAAAACACTACCCTTTTTTTTTATGGTGGGAAAAATCATGCATTGACATCCCGCGCCCTTGGGCGGAGCGGGAGAAGACACTACCCTCATATATAATTTTCCTAGCCTTTTCACTACTAGCTCGACTTCCAGCCTAACCAGATGGGAATACCCGTGATTTTCATGGGGCGACTGTCTACCAGACCTCACAACCAACTTACTGGGCAACTCAATACTCTTTGGATAGACTGATGGGCAGATTTTCTGGCGTCTGACTACCTGTGACGACTGTTAAAGATCTACGAACGACAACCGTGGCTAACGGCTTTACGTGCTTTCCGAGGCTCGGGGTGTCAGTAATGTCTACCCTAGATAAACTTAGAAAAGTACGTATGCATGCAGGGACCCAGCCTGGTCGAAGCCTACTGGGGCCAGGGTTGTCCGAAAGGGCGCTCGAGCCCCGGTATGAAGGCTAGAAGGAACGAGGTAGGTCTTTTAGTCAGTAAGAGTCTGACACTATCTCCAGCTCCGCCCAAGAGCGGGGGATGTCAATGCATGATTTTTTCCCACCATAAAAAAAACGTATGCATGAAAAATTCACATTGGTACTTTAAAAATAGTAGCCCTACACTCGGAATTACTCTTGTATTGTGGGTACGTTCACAACCATGTAAACGCACACATACAACATCCAGACCCTGATCATTCGTAGGCTACACAAATATTTGTTCCGAGCGGGAATCGAGTCTGCGATACGCAGCGCAGTAATCAATCGCTCAACCACTGCACCAGTCATGCCGTCAAACCCTTAACTTGCCTTAACCACTGAGCCCTAACGAGATTTCTAAAAAGGCCCTAAAAATGAACTAAATAAAAGTCTGAACAACAATGCAAGTGCAAGTACTACGGAACGAACATAATGCTCGGCAGTGTAAGCATCGACAGCGCTGATGTAGGTGGTTACACTTCTGGCGCACAAAAGTACACACCGGTGAAGTTGGCCCAGCCACGCGACTTCAGAGGTTTTCCATAAATTAGCGGACGTCGTTGTCGTGACGTTGCACTCGCTGTACACTGGCGGCCGGAATTATTGCACTTCCTTTTGTCTTTTATATTTTTTTAAGATAAAAGTAGCGCTGTATTATTTGAACAAAGATGAGTGTTTACATTGGTGTATCTTCTGTCACAAAAATAGAACTAAAACTCGTATTCACTTGATTATAACAACGTCAATAAGTACTAGTACTTAAAATCTAGATTTCCTATAATAAATTAGATCATGTCAAAATTATTTGTTTAGGGATGTTCAATGTGAAAGCTATTTAAACTAAAAAATAAAAAGACGTAAAAATCTCACTCCAACTTAGACTCACCTAAAAAATAGTATATTTTATGAGAAGCCTACCATACTAAAAAGATAATTAACACTAAATCTTAAAAAATGGCTGTGGCTTGTTTGAAAGACTAACCACAGCAGTCGCAATAAAGGAAAACTGAAGAAACACTGTGGGTTTTAATCAGTAAAAGTCTGACACTACTTTTCGTTTCATCCATTGTGAGAGGAGTTATTTAATAATTATTTTTATTTCCACGTAAAAAAAAGATCTTCAAAAATGCAAGGTAACCACTAAATTTCCTCGACAGTGTACCTATCTGTCAGTAACTTTTCCCATGCATCGCGCGAAGACGAATGGTCCAAGTTGTTGAACGCAAAAACTGCGCTCGCTTCAAACTCTCTCCCTGACACAAAAATTTTTACTTCTACATCACTTTGGTTCTTTCAGCGGACCAAAGAGTTTTGCCACAATGAACTCTTGAACTTAATGAGTTACCGACGCCATTTTGTTTTTTATTTTCAAATGTAGAATCGCTTTTTGTGGTATCGCGATTGAAGGTACTAGTTTTTTTTGCTCGGATGTGTAACTGTGAGTTGATGTCAAGTGTTATTAAGGGTTGTAGTGACATGATAAAAATAAATGTATAATGAACCTGAACTAAGTTTCACTGTTATGTACAGGGAATGGTAAAGAAGCAACGGTGAGCTAGGTATATGACTTTTCAATACATTTACTCAAAAACGCGCTCTCATCCCAACTGCTTTTAGGCATACATTTTGTTGTTTTTCACACTAGTGCGGAAAAGTGTACGTACATACCACAATTTTATTATATTTATTGCGCGTCAACGCCCCCACAAGTCACGCATTAACCTTCTATTTATTTATGTCCTTGTAAGTGTATTGAAAAACGTCGTTTGATACACGTAGGAAATCATTACAGCCCGGTTTTATAACACCACTGTAATGGTAAATTTTCTCCACTGGTATCAAATTGTACTATTCTACAAGCGGTTACGATGAGATCAAAAGTCCAAACGGTATGAAATTGACAAGCACTACTAAAATGGCACGCCGTCAATTCCTTTTTTTTTAAATAGGAAAGGAATACGATAATTTCCTAACTCTTAAAAATCCACCAATCCTAGATATATTTACATTCAAACCACTTTTTTAAGTATTTTGCCACTCTATAACTATTATTGACTTAGAACGCAGCACTTCACACTAATAGCACATTTCATACTAATATTATAAAGGCGAAAGTTATGAGTGAGTATGTTTGTTACTTCTATACCCTCAAAGGGTTGAACGGATTCCGATGAAACTTGGTCCTGGAGTAGCTCTTAACATACTATTTATCCTGAGAGTATGTTCTTTTAGGACAATTTTCTACTTCAACTTTTTTTATGGTGGCTAAAATCATCCAATGACAAAACCCCGCTCGTGGGCGGACCGGGAGATAGTGTCCGACTCTTACTAACTAAAAGCCCACCCCGTTCCTTCTAGCCGTCATACCGGGCCTCGAGTTCGAGAATTCTGGCCCCAGTAGGCTTCGACCCGGCTGGGCCCCTGCTGTTGCTGACAACTCCTTGAGGCGCGCGGGAACAGTGCGCGCCGTCGACGACTTGGACTTGGTCCGGACAGTTACTGGACGGCCGGACAGCGAGCTACCCATTGCTCACTGTCCGCAAGCCCTTCTACTTTCACGTGCGTGATGCCTCTGGCACAAGCTAGTTTTATAGAAATCGTCACAGTCGGCGCCGTGGTTGACCGATTAACAGCTGCACTGTGTATCGCGGGTTCGATTCCCGAGCGAAACATTCTGGCCTATAGATAGTTGTATCGGTGTTTTGTGTTTGTAGATTTAGATGTTTGTGAACGCACCTACGAAGCAGAAGAAATTCCTACTGCACTATTGCAGCAAAATTTTTTTTAAGTATATTATTTTATAGGTAAATTACTTCCTACATATAACTACTTTTCCGCAGCAAGTACGTGTGAGCGAACAAGGTACAAATTGGTGAAAGCTCATCACAAATTCAATCGGACTTCATTTGCTTTATTTGCTCCAGCCAATCAATTGCCGAAAAAAAATGGTCAAGCTGTGAACATTTTTCATGTGAGAGGGTTCCGTCGGATTAATTCGTTTGTGTATTATTTTGAACAAGATTTGCGTAAAGACAGATTTAAATGTAGGATTAATTAAATTGGCTTTATAATAAATGCTTTCTCACCACAAGGGTTCATTCTCAAATAGATACCTATTTGTAGTTAGTAGTACTATTGGTGGACCGATGACCTGGTGACGATTGCGGGAGGCCAATAATATAATATTCCACAACTATCACACACAGGCTAAGCAGAGCTTGTGTTATGGGTACTAGACAACTGATAAACATACTTATAAATTTCTAAATACATACATATTATAGATAAATTACACCCAGACACAGGACAAATGATTATGCTCATCACACAAACATTTGTCCTGGGTGGGAATCGAACCCACGACCTCCAGCATAGCAGTCAGGGCCACTAACCTCGAGACCAACAAGCCAGTCATCAATAGATGCGAGACGCACAGGATCGTTCATTATGGCGACACTTGGGGGAGGCATATGTCGGATAGTGGACGTATATCGGCTGAAATGATGATGTTGATAAGTATTGGTATGCCTATTTGTGAATTAAACCTTGTGGTACATTTGTGTATAAGTACCCAATGTACAATATATTTATTTTGTCTACACATTTAACAGAAGAAGACAGACCTTTATAACAATTTATACAAAGGTACAGCTTATTTCAAAAGAAATTTCTTTTAGCAGACCTGCAAAAGGAAACGAGAAAAGAAGACTTTGTAAAATCTCAAAGAAATAAATAACAAATATAATTTAAATATTCATATATATATTTAGTATTAAAATAATTTTAATATTTTTTGCCATGAAGCAAAGAAAAAACTTTCGAAAATTTAAATTTCACGGGCTACTCTGGAGTTACTTACTTTTAAATACCTACCTTAGCTTACCTTCAAGTAAATCAAGCTTTTCATGAATTTACAAACACTCATACAACAAGAAGCTGTTAACCAGGAAGGTATGACCCTGAGGACCCTGTGCTTAACGGGTACTTATGCAAATAAAATATACATTTTTTTCATAATATAATCCACTGCTTGACTGCGATCCCAACTTAGGGTGTCAAAGCTTATGTTACTTATGGTGTAAACCGTAGGGGCTCGGCGCTAGGGCGCGGGCTTGCGTATGGCGAGCAATGGGTAGCTCGCCGTCCAGCCGTCCGATAACCGTCCGGACCGAGCCTAAGTTTTCAACGGCACGTAGTGTTCCACGTCCGCCTCAAGGTGAATTCAGCAACCGCAGGGGCCCAGCAGGGTCGAAGACTACTGGGGCCATGGGTGATGCGAAAGAGATACCTGTGGCCCTGGAACAATGGCAAAGAAGGAACAGAAGTACGTTTTTAGTCAGTAAAAGTCTGACACTATCTCCCGCTCCTCCCAAGAGCGATCCGTCATTGGATGATTTTCCCACCTAAAAAAAGGGCCCAGAAGTGCCGATGCACCCAGACCGGGAGAAGGCATTGGATGACTACCCACCTTAAAAAAAAAATGGTAAGCGGTGATTCAATCGTTGAAAATTAAGCTTATTAGTTTACTAAAAGCCTATTCTATCAGCATAATATATTTTTTTTTTTGGTTTGATTTTCCAATCAAAACTCTCCTTAAATTTTCTCCATAAATTAGCCGTATGGTTTTGTCGCCTACGGAACCCGACCGGACAAAATACTGGCGATCCGCATTGCGCTTTAATCGGAAAAATCAACAGCGCCACTGCAAATGGGATATAGCGTGCATATAATAATATATGCTCAGTCCGCCAGTCCGTTTGTGTTCGCATTTAAAATGGACTTACTCATAATTGCTCCATTGAACTGAAAGTGGGGAGGTAATTGAGTTTTTTTTTTCATATTTTTGATGAACTCACTTGTTACGTAAATAGCCTATTTGTTGTCTACGAAGTCTCAGTGACCGTTGGCGCAGGTTTGCGGACGGCGAGCAATGAGTCGCTCGCTGCACGGTCGTCCGGTAAGGACCAACCCAAAGTCAGCGTCTCAAATAGATGTCAGAATTTATTTTGACGTTAACTTTGGCTACACACATACTTTACAGCCCTAACGGGTATCTACCCGTGACGGGTGTCTAACCTAAAGGGTATCTACCCGTTAGGGCTGTAAGAATGTGCAAAAGAGTTATCGTAGCCCTGGAACACAAAAGGCAACTGAAGAAACACAGAAGGGTTAAAGTCAGTAAAAGTCTGACATATTCTCCTGCTCTAGTTGGGGCAGCTACGAGGATTTAATTTAAATATGAATTTCCCACCTCAAAAGTAAAATGGTGTAAATTTTGATGTTGTCTTTTTAAAAGCCCAGGAAAAGTTTGTAAATACTGAAAAGATGCTGACCTATTACTTGATATCTAATTGTTGCAGAGTCAATATCATACTAATATTACAAAGACGACAGTTTACACGTACGTTTGCTACTCTTATACACTAAAATGGCTGAACGGATTTCATTGAAACTGAACACACGGATAGATCATGCTTTAAACTAGAACATTTTGCAATATTCTCTACAAACACTGTTTTAATATAAGCAGACGAAACCACAGTACAAAACTAGTATAACAATAACACCAATTATTTATTCGCTTCACAATTTTCGAACGTAAATAAGTGTACTTATGAATGAAATAATTGGTATTTTAATGGATTCCAATATGGCGACCGAATTATCAGTGGACATAAAAACACAATTGTATGACAGAGGGAAAACAGCTCATCTGCTTCAATAAGTAATAAGGTTTTACTATTTTAGGGTTCCGTACCTCAGAAGGAAAAACGGAATCCTTATAGGAACACTTTGTGGCCTGTCTGTCTGTCAAGACCCTTTATCTCGGGAACGTTTGAAGGTATAGAGTTGAAATTAAAACTCTATGGTAAATCTAAGGTAAATGGTCTGCAGGTCCAGCTGTGAAAAACTTAAACTTCTATGTCAACACAATCTAAAGATCCGGTTGTTTATGTTCCGCTTATAGCGTATTTTGAAATCAAAACCTATAGGGTAATTCCCGTTGTTCTAGAATCTGGAAAAGTAACAAGCAAGATCTCGTATAGCAGTCTGTAAAACAAAAAGTCTGAAAACCGTTAATTTTTGACACATGACCTACGATGAATTACTTTGTTACGATTTCAAAAAATCTTCCAAACACGATTTTTGAATTAAATTACATTTATTTATGGGTTTTATACGGAACCCTTTAGTAGCGAGTACGACTCGCACTTGCCTAGTTTTAATTATTCAAACACCCAAAGAATACATTTTTCCATTCCAATGCTTTTAACCATACGTTTAACCGACTTCAAAAAGGACGGGGGGTTTTCGGTTGTTAGTATTTTTAGATCATAAAAATATGATCTATGATCACAGTTTTTGACATTCTTGATCTTGGAATATAAATAACAACATGAAAATATTTAGCTCCTTAATTCAGATTTCTCAGCTTTTAGCTACCTATTTAGAACCGGATGAGAACATAAAGCTTTAAAATTACAAAGGTTATAAGACAAGACAATGTCAAACAGAAATATTGAATGGTTATTGAATGCAATAAGTGTCTGCATATTTTTGCAACTAAAAAGTACTTTCATATATGTCTATTCGTGTGGAGGAGTGCGCCGTTTGGGCAGAATACTGCCGTGTCCTCGTGGGAGCGAGTGGTGGCAGCGATCTGTCGCACCGAACCCTGGTACAGGCCATGGTCCGGAGCGAAGAGGAGTGGCAGGCGGTCCCTCATGCCCCAGTCGTCGGTATCCCGTTTCCGATTTCCAGCCACCGTAAGTGTGTGGGCTTGCGAACGGTGAGGAACGGGTAACTCCGACCGTCCGGTAATCGACCGGTGCGAGTCCAAATCGTCGACAGCGCATAGTGTACCAGGCACGCCTCAAAAAGATGTCAGCAAAACCGTAGGAGCCCAGAATATCAAGCCTACTGGGGCTATAGAAATGGGTTTAAGTCAGTAAAAATCTGACACGTTCTCTCGCTCCACCTTAGAGCGGGGGAAATCACTGGATACTTTCACACCTGAAAAAATGACTTATGAGTGGGATATTTAACCATGTAAGTGGTATGTATGTCGTTGCCAGATCTTGGAATTGATCAGTTCATGATATGACCAACTATCACTGGCCCGATCGTTTAAACGTTAACATTTGATGATATGTCAATCCTCGTTTGGCCATATTACAGTAGGCACAATGGTTACTTGAGCGCTCGGCGTCAAAGTGGGGATCGCTTTGCGCATTCCATACATTGGCGAGCCGATCGTCTTCGTTGTTAGATACATGCAGCAACGCAGTGAACGAATGAAGAGTGACGTCTATGACGCGATGACGCGGCGAGCCAATCACTAGTACCACTAAAGAGACCGAATATTTGACTTCTGCGCAACCGCTCAAAATCCGTTGTGCCTGCTGTACTGATGAGGATTTCTATGACAATAAAAGGTCTAAAGAGAAAAGGCCAAATGAAGATTAAAATAACATCAAACTTTTAACATTTAAAACGATCTGGCCTGTCTTATTTAGCCATTTTATGAAGTGATCAATTTCTATGATCTAGCCACGACATATACAGGGTTAATTGTAAAACACCGGCAACCTCTCATTATTATGTTACTGACGTCATTAACAACAACTTTTGTTCTGTGACTTTCAAAAATCTATCAGTTCAACAGGTTTTCATACAAAAATAAAACTATTTTTTAACACTCTAAATATTACGAAGTCTACGCGAAGAAAGCGATAGTACAATAGCGGAAGGGAGTGGGGAACGTGTGCGGGAGACATAGTGAATACTGCAAAATACAAAGTTGAAATGTCTTTTAAAGAAAAACGATATCTTGAAGGTTATTATATCTAGCCCATACTGTCCCACTGCTGGGCAAAGGCCTCCCTCCACCCCTTCTAATGTTCCCGGTTTTGAGCCACCTCTTTCCAATTCCAAAGGAAGATATCCAAGTCGTCCCGCCATCTCCTTCTTGGTCTGCCGCGGCCCCTTCATGCAAATTCAGGGCAACAAATTTGCGTTTTTTTTTTGGCAAATGAATTGTTTTGGGTGGAGAGGGAGAGGGAGGCCAAAGAAAAGATGGATGGATTGCGTGAAGAACGATATGAAAGAAAAGGAAATTAGTGATAGCATGACGAGTGACAGGGTACATAGAATGGAAGAAAAAAACGCATTGCGCCGACCCCAAATATGATGGGACAAGGGCAGGGAGGAGGAGAATTGTTTTGCAAAAAGTTATAGAACAAAAGTTGTTGTTTATGATGTTAATAATACAATCCTGCACGGAGGTTGGTGTTTTACAAATAATAATCTATTATGTATGTATGCAAAGAGCAACGATAATCCTGTATGACCCCATAACCATTACGGTAATACCGGTAAAATACGGTATTTACAATTAAGTAAGCAAGTTCACAGTAGACTGACTCCGGTTCATGTGTTCGTAAACAATATAATATATTCAAATATAAAGATCAAAGTATGTGAGAAGGACGCGCCGAGGTCGCCGGGTGCACGGTCAAGTGCATCTGATAGAAACGTTGCACTAAACGAATAATGTTTTGTAACTAGTTTACGTTCCACTTAGATGATAGTCCCAGTTCCTATATTTATTTATTTATCTATAATATAAAAATGAATCGCAAAATGTGTTGGTAAGCGCATAACTCAACAACGCCTGGACCGATTTCGCAATTTTTTTTTTTGATGTTTTCGTTATTATGAGGAGAAGGTTCTTATGGAAAAAAAAATGAAAATTAGGGTAGTGTAGGGTAGAGTAGGGTAGTGAAGGGTAGAGTAAGGTAGAGGAGGGTAGAGTAAAGTAGGGTAGGATAGAGTAGGGTAGGGTAGAGTAGGGTAGAGTAAAGTAGGGTAGGATAGAGTAGGGTAGGGTAGAGTAGGGTAGAGTAGGGTAGAGTAGGGTAGAGTAGTGTAGAGTAGAGTAGAGTAGGGTAGAGTAGAGTAGAGTAGAGTAGAGTAGGGTAGGGTAGAGTAGGGTAGAGTAGGGTAGAGTAGGGTAGAGTAGGGTAGAGTAGGGTAGAGTAGGGTAGAGTAGGGTAGAGTAGGGTAGAGTAGGGTAGAGTAGGGTAGAGTAGGGTAGAGTAGGGTAGAGTAGGGTAGAGTAGGGTAGAGTAGGGTAGAGTAGGGTAGAGTAGGGTAGAGTAGGGTAGAGTAGGGTAGAGTAGGGTAGAGTAGGGTAGAGTAGGGTAGAGTAGGGTAGAGTAGGGTAGAGTAGAGTAGAGTAGAGTAGGCTGAAGTAGGGAAGAGCGGGAGCGAAGCCGCGCGGGCAAAATCTAGTTTATTATATATATTTAAGGTGTACCCTTAAATATATAGATATTCCATATATTCTTAAATGAGGCTGGGCAGGCAGGACATGTCTGCCGCATGCCTAACGAGCTGTGCACCCGTAAAGCTCAGGATTGGTGGCTGGACACAGCGATGCGGGGCCGAGGCAGACAACGAAGGAGATAGCGGGAAGATTTGGATGGCTTCCTTAAGGCCCAAGCGCCCGAAAAGTGCCATAAAACAGCGATTTTCTGAAACCTACTCCTCGGTAACGGCCTGGGTTTGAAAAAAATATAAGTTTATTATAGCTATTTATTATGTCTAACGAGCTGTGGGCGGAGGCAGACCACGAAGGAGATGGCGGGACGATCTGGATGTCTTCCTTAAGAATTGAAATGAGAAAGCGAGGAACCGTGATCGTTGGAAGTAGTGAAGGGAGGCCTTTACCCAGCAGTGGGACAATACAGCCTAACTATAATAATAATAATTATTATTATTGTACACCACATAACCAATTAACCTTTGTGTAATATATTTCATCGTCACTGCTCTCAAAATGGTGAAGGAAAACATCGCGAGGAAACCGGCACGTCCTAGAACCAAAAATTCGAAGACATTCACCAACCCACACTGGACCCGCGTGGTGGATACGGCCGTTTATGATGCAAAAACGTATATTTCGACACTTTAGAGGTCAAAATTCATAGGGTACTTAATCCTGAAATTAGGCATGAAGCAAGGTCTCAGCACAAGTATGTAAAAAAAATTGAATGCGATTTAGTAACTACATCACGAAAAAAATCTTTCTTTTTATTCAAAAATCTTCGTTATTCAATTCGGGAATTAAACTGTTTTTGTAGGTAAGCTTGTACGGAACCCTCAGTGCACGAGTCCGACTCGCACTTGCCCAGATTTTTGGGATGACGTTCAAACCAAAAATTATATTTACTTTTATGCAACTGAAGTAATACAGGTATTTTAGTTAGTAAAAGTCTTACACTCATTCTCGCTTCAGCCAGAGCGAGAGAAATTGTTGTAATTTACCAATTAAAAAAAGGTCATCGCTACTTCAACTGGCAGAGCGCGCGCCTCAAGAAGTTGTCAGCAAACCGTAGGGGCCCAGCAGGGCCGAAGCCTACTGGGGCCTTGGACCGATTCAGGGTCAGGTCAAGGAGTCAGTTAAAGTCAGTTAAATTCTCACTATCTCCCGCTCCGCTCAAGGGCGAGAAATTGGATGACTTTTACCCAACGAAAAAAAAAAACAAAGAAAGAGGTAAACTGCTAGACTCCATCCTCTCAATGACGAATAATATTTTTTTGCAAATGGGTTTAAAAAACACTTTTACAGGTCAGTTTTTTTTTGTCAGTTTAAACTAGGTGTTGGCTGTATTTCCTAACTGACTACCCTGAGAAGAAACACCGAAACAAAGTCAGGGGTCAAAGTCTCTTTTTGAGTCCATACAGCAAATATCCTTTGTTTGTCCTGTATTTTTGTTTATGTGGTGCACAATAAAGATTATAATAAATAAATAAATTAATATTTGGTCAAATTACATGAAAACCATGCAGAGTTGTCTTTTTTTGGTGGGAAAATCATCTAATGACAACCTCCGCTCTTAGGTGGAGCGGGAGATAGTGTCAGACTTTTACTGACTAACAACCCACTCCTGTTCCATCTTTGTCATTGTTCCAGAGCCCCGGGGATATCTTTCGCATCACCCATGACCCCAATAGACTTCGAGCATAGAGAATAGACTGCTTTTTTTTTTGGTGGGAAAAAATCATGCATTGACATCCCCCGCACTTGAGCGGAGCGGGAGATAGAGTCAGACTCTTACTGACTAAAAGACCCACCCCGTTCCTTCCAGCCATCATACCGGGGCTCGAGCGCCCTTTCGGATAACCCTGGCCCCAGTAGGCTTCGACCCGGCTGGATGCTGTTGCTGACAACTCCTTGAGGCGCGCGGGAACAGTGCGCGCCGTCGACGACTTAGGCTTTGTCCGGACAGTTACCGGACGGCCGGACAGCGAGCTACCCATTGCGAGCTCACTGTCCGCAAGCCCGCGCCTACGTTGGCCGGAAATCGGGATCAGAATCCCGGCGGCGGCGGCGGCGATAACGCCGTTGCCTGATGCGTTCGGCTTCCTCCTTTGCGAGCATTGCTGCTTCGCAGAAGTCGGCGACCTGCCACTCCTCCTCGCTCCGGACCATGGCCTCAAACAAGGCCAGGCTCGAGAGGTCTCCGCCGCCGGTCACCCCCACGAGGGCACGACGATGCTCCACCCAAGCAGGGCACACCTCGACTGTGTGCTCCACCGTGTCCTCCGGGCGTTCCGCACAGTGGCGACACCCAGGCGTCACTTCCGCATGAATCGATTGCAGGAAACTCCCGAACGAACCTTGTCCGGTGAGTACCTGCGTCATGCGGAAGGTAAGGACGCCGTGAGGTCTTTTCAGCCACGCCTCAAAGAGGGGACTTACCGCCATGATTGTGGCGTGCCCAGACTTGGAGCCTGCTGGGCCCCTTGCGGTTGCTGACAACTCCTTGAGGCGCGCGTGGCACACTACGCGCCTTCGAAAACTTGGGCTCGGTCCGGACGGTTACCGGACGGTCGGACGGCGAGCTACCCGTGCTGGCCGTCCACAAGCCCTAGCCATTGCAAATCCGTCTGTATATGACGGAGTTAAGCCATAACATATAAAAAACAAACTCATCCTTTTTGAAGTCGGTTAAAAACACACTTTTATTATAACCAATGAAGTGAATGGAGCGTGAAGTCATAAATTCAAATCAGATGTTAATGTAAAACATGTGAGAGGAATGTCACATCTGAATAATGTTTTCAGGGTCCCGTAAAAACATTACACACTTTTCACTTCTTTCGGGAACATTTTTGTTGAATTAAGTAGATACAGACAGCTGCATCCATTAGGTATCCCTCTCACATTAGAATACCTCAGAAATGGGAGTAACCAGTTGATGACTCTGTTTATATATTTATTTATCTCATCACCCTGATATCCCAGACCTTGGCACGGGCTTGCGGACAGTGAGCAATGGGTAGCTCGCTGTCCAGCCGTCCGGTAACTGTCCGGACCAAGCCCAAGTCGTCGACGGCGCGCGCTGTTCCCGTGCGCCTCAAGGAGTTGTCAGCAACAGCAGGGGCCCAGCCGGGTCGAAGCCTCTGGGGCCAGGGTTATCCGAAAGGGCGCTCGAGCCCCGGTATGAAGGCTAGAAGGAACGAGGTAGGTCTTTTAGTCAGTAAGAGTCTGACACTATCTCCCGCTCAACCCAAGAGCGGAGGTTGTCATAAGATGATTTTTGCCATCGAAAAAAAAAAATAGACCTTTGGAAGGCGTGCAAGGAGCCGAAACCAACTTGCAGAAGCCCTTTAGACAATTTTAATGGAACGCGGTATCACTAAACGACGATTATCCCTGCACGCGCTATGCTAGTGCACTCAATGATAACCTCCGGTTGGTTCATCTCCACATCCTTGTGGGGCTTTCAGCGGCGATCATCTCTCACGCCAGGCCTTGGTCCGGAGCGAGGTAGAGTGGTAGACGGTGGCCTCAGTCTGCAAAGCAGTAATGCTGACAAGCTTTTTTGCATAGTTAAATTATCTGCATAAGGAGCAATTCCGCATGCGTGATGAAATCCACATGATATTAAAAACACCCTCACCCTATTACTCAACTAATTCTTATATACGTTATCAAATTATTATTATTATCGTCAACAGCCTTTTTAATGTTCCCACTGCTGGGACTCAAGCCTCCTCTCTAGGAAAGGGAATGGGCCGTAATCCACAACGCGACGCGGGCCCAGTACGTGTTGGTGAATGTCACATGTCTTCGCATATTTTGGTTCTAGGACATGCCGGTTTCCTCACGATGTTTTCCTTCACCCTTTTGTGAGCTGTGGTGATAAAATAAATTACACAAAGTAATGCACCTGGCAGGGTTTGAAACCGTGACCAACAACTCGTAAGTAGGAGCTAATATTTTAACATTTTGTCCTTAGCACATATTACCATTATTTAAATTCCCGAAGTAAAACTCGAAATAAAACCAGTTCGTCCTTATTGACATTAATATTAACCTAGATCGAACCGTATTTACCTTTTTGTACTAAATTAAGCGGAGGACAAGGAGACATTGTGTTTTCTAAAAGAACATATTATTGAAATTAATTCAAATTAATCCTGCCTATACGATGAAGGTTGAAAGAAACGAAAATATTATCGTGAATATTTCTGATGGAGACGCAGATAAAGGCTGGTTCAGATGGGTCACTGACAGCTGGTAAGGCCGCTACCATCAGGCCACCACTGCTCCTGAATTCTTCGAAGAACATCATCAGCTAAAAGACATCCACCGTCAGATATGGGCCTCTTAAAAGTATCGCCACAACGAAGGTTCCTGTCCCTTTCATCATTCCATTCCATCCATTGGATTCTCGCGACCCTCACCAAGTCATCAATCCACCTTGTGGGGGCCTTCCAACGCTATATCTTCCGGTAGGCGTCCGTCACCCCAGAACCTTTGCTGCTCTAGCTCTATCTACCATCTCTTCTGCGATCTATGTGCCCTGCTCCTTCTCCAGGCTATGCCCGCAACCTTGGTTCTCCTGCTTCTCCTCTACAGCAGCCTAAAATTCAAGGGTGTTGCAGGTCGACAACCTCATGGAGAGTAAGCCTGAATCCCAGCAGTGGGAACATTATAAGGTTGATTATGGTCATACTAACGATAAGGATAACGAGAGCAGTGGTGGCTGGGTGGTAATGGCCCCGACTTGCGAGATGTAGGTCGCGAGTTCGAAACCAGCCAGGAGCATTACTTTGTGTATTTGTTTTTTGTTTATTTAATCACCACTGCTCTCAAAACGGTGAAGGAAAACATCGTAAGAAAACTGGCATGTTCTAGAACCAAAAATCCGAAGACATGTGACATTCACCAACCCGCACTAGGCCCGCGTGGTGGATTACGGCCCATTCCTTCTTCTAGAGAGGAGGCCTGAGTCCCAGCAGTGGCAACATTAAAAAAAGGCTGATAATGATGAACTATTAAGGCAAGTTTCATAATTTATAGATCTTACTATTGACGAGCGGTTTTCTGTAGCATACTACACTATTTTTTTTCTAAGTGGGAAATCATCCAACGACTTCTCCCACTCTTGGGTGGAGCGTGAGGGCGTGTCAGACTTTTACTGTCCAAAACCCACTTCTGTTCCTTCTTTGCCTTCGTTCCAGGGCTCCGGGTTCATTTTCGCACAAGCCGTGACCCCACTTCTTGTGCCTCTACGGTTTGCTGTCATCTCCTTGAGGCGCGCGTGAAACACTACACGCCATCGACGACTCGAGCTTGGTCCAGACGGTTAACGGACGGCCGGACGGCGAGTTATCCATTGCTCGCCTATGCTACGCTACTGCAACCGTGTTTTTGTTATGGACCTCAAAGCCATCACAGATACATGGGGGAAAAAATATCCCCCAACGCGCCGCGCAACGCTGTCAAATTGTCCAACAACTGTTCTCCACATCTCGTCTATGCGTTATATGGAGAAAAGCCTTGAGCACAGGCGTAGGGTAGCCACCCTTTTGGTGTTTTACAGGATGCAGTTAGGAAAGTGTGCGCGGGTATTGCATGACTTGATTGGCCATCTCCTTTCTACCATCGGAAACCCGTCGTATGGGGAATATCCATCCTTACGTTGTTAAATCGTCTACGGTCTGGAATAAGCGTTTTGCCTCGTCGTTTATACCGCGTACAACGAAGGACTGGAACAATTTGCCCGCTGCGGTCTTCATGTTAGATTATAATTTAGGTGTCTTCAATGCTAGATGCTCTTAATAAACTGGTGCGCCTTACCATCAACGATTGCATCACTGCTTACCATCAGGTAAGATCGCAGTCAAGCACTGGTTTATATCAATTTTGAAAAAAGACACTGAACAGATTATCGTACTTATAGCACAAACATTATTTTGTGCTAGGTGGGAATCAAACCCACGACCTCCAGCGTAGCAATCAGAGCAACTAACCACTAGATGGCTAGACCAAACAGACAAGTCCAGCAAGATTGACCGTTGCGCGTCATGTGGGGGTCATTTTACCCCCTATGTATCTGAGGCTGAACCCTAGATTTTCTCATAAAAACTAGCAATAATAATATGAATCGAGCGTAGATCAAGTTAAAGTGATCCGTGGCGTGACCGGCGCGAACCCGCGATCATATATTAAGGATCCGTCGTGGGGAGCAGGGATTAATGCATCATGCAGCTTGTGGTGTGGCCCAAGTGGTAAGGGACAGCGGGGATATGACACAACTGCATCGGCAAAGTGCATCGAGTTGGAGGTTTTATAATTGCTTTTTAGACGGCTTGCTAGTTACTATTTAGGCGCTGTGCTAGACGCTTTTCGTTTTCATTTACTGGCACCGAAGTGGAAGCAACTGGACAAAAAATGTTTACGTTTGCGCAGGGAGTGAATGATTTCATACTGGTTCTGTAGTAATCAAATATTCATCGGTAGCTTGTATCTGACATAAGACACACATTTGCGCCCTGCCTAAGGATTGTGAAGAGTAGACATGTTTAGTGACAAAAAAAAAACTTTTTACAAAAAAAAAAATACAATCGACTTCAATGTAAAAAAAAAACACTGAAAATTACAACATAACTTTAATTTCGGTAGTCGGTGTTAAATAACGAAGAGACAAAAGTATTTTAGAAACACCGACTTCGTTTTTAGGGTTCCGTAGCCAAATGGCAAAAAACGGAACCCTTATAGATTCGTCATGTCTGTCTGTCTGTCTGTCCGCCCGTATGTCACAGCCACTTTTTTCCGAAACTATAAGAGCTATACTGTTGAAACTTAGTAAGTAGATGTATTCTGAGAACCGCTTTAAGATTTTCATACAAAAATAGAAAAAGGGCAATAAATTTTGGGGGTCCCCATACTTAGAACTGAAACTCAAAATTTTTTTTTTCTTTAAACCCATACTTGTAGGGTATCTATGGATAGGTCTTCAAAAATGATATTGAGGTTTCTAATATCATTTTTTTCTAAATTGAATAGTTTACGCGAGAGACACATCCAAAGTGGTAAAATGTCCCCCCCCCCTGTAACTTCTAAAATAAGAGAACGATAAAACTAAAAAAAATATATGATGTACATTACCATGTAAACTACCAACGAAAATTGGTTTCAACGAGATCTAGTAAGTTTTTTTTTAATACGTCATAAATCTAAAAAAAATACACTATTATTAAAACATCGATAAAAGTTACAACGAACTAGTCAATAACCAATAGTCTTTACAGATTGCACAAAACAATTTTTGGATAAGAAGACCCGCCCCCGCTACCTCTTCTAACTGGGACCCGTCACCTCCCGTCCCGCGCCGCTCAGCCATCGGTTCGTGAAGTAGATGGATTACAGCGCACAGCATTTGTTGTACCCTTTACTATAAGTTACACGAGCCATCGCATCTTCTACTTAGTACAAATTGAAAAATAGCCCACTGATGAGCGGAGATAATGTAAAGGTAATTAGGTGCTGTTATTGTTTAAGGAGAAATTTGCACAAGGCAATAACATTAGGGAAACTAAAAAACACTTAAAAGACAAGAGGTAATATATTTTTTATTTCAGCCTTAGGGAGTATTATCGAGGGTATTATTATATTTCCAATGGTAAACGTCACTGCTGGGGATATAATAATATTTCTCTATCAAATTTCGATCAAAAGAAAGAAAAAAAAAATTATTCACCACACACAATCTAGAATCATTATGTAGCGCTATCACAGTGGCTTATCTCAGCAAAAATTGGCCAAAGAATTGCCAAAGCCAAAGTAAATGGGAGATAATTTAGTGCACAAGCGTGTGCCTGTGCTCAAACACAGATGCACTCTCAGTTCTTTCCCTCTCAAAGTCCGATGAGGCGGCAATCTGACGCGATCGACGGTTTACGTGTTTTCCATGGCACGGGGTTGTTACACCATTAACTTCCAAAATAAAAGCTTTTATAGAGTAATTATAATAGGAAAATCCAGTATTAATTTTTACTAGACCCGGGAATTGAACCCTAGGACTTCACGGTCGACAGTCGCACTCGCAACCACAAGACTAACTAGGAAATCTGGGGATATAAACCTTCCTCAAACGTGGTTACATCGACAGTTCTCATTTTTCTAGCATTTACCGATCCAATAGATACTTTGTTTTATTCTGCATCTTCATATAAAAAGGTATTCAAATAATCAGTCTCAAAAAGAAAGAAGAAACTAAACGACTATAAAATTACTCTTTACAAAAATTTGATTGACGATGTCCCACTCAATCCGCGAACAAATGAACAAGTAGCCGCAAAAAATCAAATATTAACACAGTACTCATATAAAAAGCTAACGAAACAGCGTTAAACACGATGTAACCACTTAATAAGTCTATCGGAGCGCGTCGCCAAATGAGTAACACCGTCCAAATTCAGGCATTGCAAGAAGCGCCCGAGAAAAAGATTGTTGCACTCAACGTTAACACTTGCTTCGGAAATTTAATTCCACTACATCCTCCCATCCTAAAACCAACCTTCACACAATAAAATAGAGTTTAAAACCATAACAGCAAAACCAAAACATACATTCTTTCCAAACTTGAAAACTGCTGAATCACTCAGTCTATAGAAAAAGACAGGCACACACAAAAGCTTCATTTGTTTCCCTGATGATAGAGCGGGATGGGTATAGTTTTGTGGTGGTGCCTGCAAGTGTCTGGCTAATGCAGTGCGTCTGGCCGCTGACGAAGATGGATGGCTCTTCTGGTTAGCAGTTGAATGAGTGCATGCCTTGGATAAAAAGAACAATTAAGAATGCTTGTATAATAACGTCATGAGTATCAAATGAAAGTAAATTGGGGAGTTTTGGAGATAATTTGAGTGCAGCCTTTTGAGACGATTGTATACATATTTTTTCTCAGTATTGAGATGGATTCATCTGTTTTGTAGTTCATTGAAAAACATTAGACACGTGCCTATAAAAAGTTTTACTAAAAAAAATAAAAGAACTATGTAGTATTTTTTCCACTCACACAGAATTATACCTACAATATAATTATAAACATCGAAACATTACTAAAAAAATACTACAACAATACTATAACTTCAAAAAAAAATCTCAACTAAAATATGGCGTCAAAAAATTCCTCCGCATAGCTGTGGACTGGAAGTGTGCCCAAAAGACTGGCGGCATCGCCACGTTGTATGGCAATGCTTCATCTCTGACCAAGGTAAAAGCCAGCTCTTGGGTATCGCAAAGTGTCAACTAGGTGTTTAGATTAATTTTTAAATAATCTCCAAAAAAAAAAACTCACTTATTTCCAGGCATCTTGGCCCAAAAATACAGACTAACGTATATAAAGTAAATTAAATACAATTTATTTTAGGAAATAAGACTTTTGACAATGTTATACAGGGGTCACAGAACAAAATAAATCCTAAAGAAACCATTACCTACTTCAATAACTTTTTTTCTTCAATAAACTATAGTTTTATTTTAACACAAAGGCTATTTACGGTTTCGGATCACGTTTCCATGTATAATGAGGAACTATTCGAAATAACATAAAAACCTCCCCTACGCAGACCACAAATCTGAAAATTAAGGGCACAAGTTAAAAGTGGACGGCGGGATAAAAAAAAAGTAATAGTTTTTTTTTTGCTTTACTTTTATGTATCATGGCATCCTAGGGCTTAGAATTTTAGTAAATTATTATTACACACATGATTATTAAACATAAAACTGATACTAATTAGTTAATTGCAAGTTTTTAACCAAAAATACTCCAAGTATTTTAAATTTTTATTTTTCTATAAAGTTCGACAAGTAATCCGTGACTTTTTTATTCTACAATCAACAACTAGCTTTTTATTGGAGAGCTCTATCTAGCCGTAGGACGCTAGGCTAATTTGATAGATCGATCTACGAGTACTTTAAACAAAATATGTTAATTAAAATTACGTTAAGCCACACTTTAGAGTTTGTTGATATTCCTATTACTATTTTTACACAGCAGTCCAATTTTAGATCTGAATGACGCTATTTCTTATAATAGTAACACTATTTTTACATATGATCACAATGAGATATCACAAGGTAGCCAAATAAAAAAAATATTATTATTAACTATAAAATCTATTAACTTAGAATCTAAATGACACAATTTCATATTTTTTATAATAAAATAGAATAGAATAAACATTATTGTACACCGAAATGGTAACAATTTTACAGAAACTTAAATCTATGAACGCAATGGCGGACTTATCACTGACAGAGATCTATCAGACAACTTGAGACTGGACTAAGAACTAACTATTAACTATTTATATAACCCCTTTTAACACAGACCAATTCAAAACTCAATCCAAAATAAACCGAACCTAATAAAAGACTAGTCATTCTTCTTTACGTGTCGATGCACTCAATTTTTTTTTTCTGTCTAGAATTTGGCCATCTGTACATCTCTGTTATTGGCCTCGTATAGACCCTGAAAAGTGCAGTGATTCCAAACTCGTCACAAAGATGGCGTTACAAGCTTCCCGCTAGTTACTCGAACTTGTACCACGCGCCAAAGTCCGAAGGCAAGGAAGCACGGCCCGGACCGGGCGTCCTTGCGGCGGCCACTTTCCGTTTCGACGACCGCGCCGACACCACGTCCACTGCCAATTTACACTGCTTTTGTTTCAAAGCTTTTCATAGCTAATGTACAGAGAAAGTTTCATAGGCTCTAGACACGATTTGCAATATAGTATAATATATTCCACAACTATCACACAATGCCATCTAGTCTTATACTTACCGAAAACCTTTATATTTTGGGTGTCTTCAAGGCTAGAGTGAATAGGCTCTTAATAAACTAGTGCGCCTCACAATCAGACATTGCATCACTGCTTACCATCAGGTGGGATCGCAGTCAAGCACTAGTATATATCAATTAAAAAAACCGCCTCAGATGGTATGGATACCATTGTAAATTTTTCAATTCACGTATACTTTCCAAGTTTATTTAGGACATTACTGAAACCCCGTATTTCGGAAAGCACGTAAAGCCGTGGGTCCCGGAGGTCACTCGTGGATATTTGACAATCGCTACAGGTATCTAGTCAGAGAACCGTCCTTACCGAACCCAAGTCGTCGTCGGCGCCTAGTGTTCCACGCGCGCCTCCGTGCCTTAAGGAGATGTCAGCAACCGTACGGTTCCAGAAGGGTCGAAGCCTACAGGGGCCTTGGATGATGCAGAAAAGAGAACCCTGGGGCCAGTAAAAGTCTGACACGCTCTCCCACCCCGCTTAAGGGCGGGAGATACCATTAGATTCCCGCCTAAAAAACAAACAAGTATCTAGTCAGATGTCAGAATACCAAGGAGTAACGTGTTTGAAATTTGGGCCTCTATATTTACTTATTTTTTTTTATAGTGGGGAAAATCATCCAATGACAACCTCCGCGCTTGGGCGGAGCGGGAGATAGTGTCAGATTTTTTCTGACCAAAAAACCCACCCGTTCCTTCAAGCCTTTATACCGGGGCTCGAGTTCCCTTTCAGATAACCCTGACCCCAGTAGGCTTCGACCCGGTTGGGCCCCTGCTTGACCACTCTTTGAGGCGCACGGGAACAGTGCGCGCCGTCGAGGACTTGGGCTTGGTCCGGACAGTTACCGGACGGTCGGACAGATCTTTACTAGATTAGTTTTACACTAAATGTATGTTTTGATAACTATAGAAGCCTAGATAGTATCCACAAGATAGCTGTGTATCCAAAATGTGTAGAGAAAGATGTGTAACAACATCATGATCACGTAAGAGCGGTTGTATGTAAATTTACCTCAAATAGGATGCTCTTAAGGCCCCAGCGCCCGAGAAGTGCCTTAAAACAGTGACTTTCTGAAGCCTACTCCTCGGTAACGGCTAGGTTTGAAAAAACTATATGTTTAATATAGATTCATGAACAACATTATCAACGTTTGATTTTTTGCTATTATTAATTTTGTCTAAAAAAAATATTTAGCAATTTCGCAACTTTTTGCAACTTTTTTCCTACTCTTTCGAAACCAAACCAAGCCAAGAATATTTAACCACCAATTTTTATAAATTGATGGTTAAATATTCTTCAAAGTGAACATTGCATACGTAAATCAATCAATATTTCGCAAAGACAATGGATATAAAGGTCAGCTGCGCGCTTTCCGGGCGCTGCTGGCAGCAAGTAAGTGCACAGATATGCGTACCGCCGCCTAGGCGGGTGCGAGACATGCGTCCATTTAATTTCATCCAGATGGTTCAAGGGACTATAAGCCTTAAGAGGGCAGCATGTCTATTTGTCTCAAGAACCACCTTTCACGAATATCGGTTAAAGTATAGTTACGTGAAAGCAAATAAATAAATTTACTTTCACAACTAATATTGTAATTAATTTAGTACATTCTCTGGTAGACCGAGTGACAAATACTGAAAACGTGATTAATAAACCAGCTGTCAAATCTAATACACACGATTGTAATTTGATTGCTTGATCATAATTAATTAAAACAGTTGATGATTTACATTGACACGTTACATTACAGATTGAACTGATAATGTTATTAGAATTTGCATGCGTATTATTCAAAGTAGGCGATGATTTTAAAAACATTGGAGAATGTAGTAGTAAATAAATTGTAGCAGTAAAGAAAGAAAGAAAACTATTTATTAGGCATACACACTCGTTAATACACACAATGTAGTAACTTGTAGACACTAAAGATTATTTAAAAAAAGAGACAACAAACAATGTGTGTCCCACGACTGCGCCAAATAGGTCCAGTTCAGCAAAAATGTCAGACAACTACGTGGTTACCTGACGCTGGTAAGTGCCCTAAATGTAATGAATCATAAACCTAGTAGACCCGGAACACCTATCTGTACGCCATATAAAAATTGGTTCCGTGTGAGAATCGAACCCGCAACCTGCAGCGCAGCAGCCAATCGCTCAACCACTTCGCCAATCGTGCCGTCATTGCACTACTAGCTATCCCTCATTTTTTCACCCATGTCTTTTTGGCTGTAGTGTATATAGCCTTCACCAAAATATTTGATTCGAACCGTTCCTAAAATTAGCGCGAATTGAAGGCTTTTGGTAAAGCCTACAACTAAAATATTTTTTTTAATTTTAGGCATTACCAATAAGTACTAAATTAGCACGTTTAAACAAACGGACAAACTCTTCAGCTTTCTATTATTATTATTTTTTTAATTAATATAAACTAGTGCTTGACTGCGATCCCACCTGATGGTAAGAAGTGATACAATCGTTGATGGTGAAGCTCATTAGTTTATTAAGAGCCTATTCACTCTAACCTTGAAGACACCTAAATTAATTTGCCAGCAGCGATGCTCCCATCCTATTGGATGAGAAAACCACTGCAGGCAAATTGTTCTAATATAGTCATTGATGTATTAACATCAATGGCTATAGGTAAAGTTGATAAAACCTGAACTCATCGTATTTAAAACTCAGCTGCACATGGCGTCATTACATCAAGACATTTCTCATCGACTGATCGACACTTTGCGTGACCAGAGGGATGGCTCGTTCTTTACACAAAGAATTAGCATTGCCATTCAACGTGGCAATATCGCCAGTTGGACACGTTTCCGATCTGTCCAGGTGACAGGGATGTGGAGAAGTATTACGACGCCTAAGTGCATGTTTTTGCATATACTTATATATGTACATAGTTAAATTATAAATATTCGTCATCATCATCCTTTTTAATGTTCCCACTGCTGGGACTCAGGCCTCCTCTCGAGGAGAGGGAATGGACCGTAATCCACCACGCGGGCCCAGTGCAAATTGGTGAATGTCACATGTCTTTATGTCCGAATTTTTGGTTGTAGGACATGCCGGTGTCCTCACGATGTTTTCTTTCACCGATTTAAAAGCAGTGGTGATGAAATAAATTACACAAAGTAATGCGCCTGGCAGGGTTTGAACCCGCGACCTACATCTCGCAAGTCGGGGCCATTACCACTCGGCCACCACTGCTCCCTGACCTAAATATTCGTGTTTAATGGATATTTAAGTTTATATGTAGGTACTTAAATAGTTTAGATTACCAGCTGCTACCAACACCTTCATCCGCTCAAAGTAGTAAGTTGTCCCAAGGGAACAAGTAGAAAACTAAACTCCCGAAATAAAAAGTTGCGAAATTATTTTCTACACAAATAGCGGAGTCGTCTCAAAAACCCTTTTCTTTTACTTTATAAAAGCACTAGCGGCCCGTCCTGGCTTCGCACGGGCAATAAATATAACCTACTAGCTTTTGCCTACTCTACCCTACTCTACCCTACCCTACTCTACTCTACTCTACCCTACTCTACCCTACCCTACTCTACTCTACCCTACTCTACCCTACTCTACCCTACTCTACCCTACTCTACCCTACTCTACCCTACTCTACCCTACTCTACCCTACCCTACTCTACTCTACTCTACCCTACCCTACTCTACTCTACCCTACCCTACCCTACTCTACCCTACTCTATCCTACTCTACCCTACTCTATCCTACTCTACCCTACTCTACCCTACTCTACCCTACTCTACCCTACTCTACCCTACTCTACCCTACTCTACCCTACTCTACCCTACTCTACCCTACTCTACCCTACTCTACCCTACTCTACCCTACTCTACTTCGTGCGTTCTGGAGTTCAGGAAGGAAAACCCGACTTATTTTTATATAGTAGTTGTTACTCAGGATGAATGTAGCTTTCCAACGATGAAAGAATTTTTGAAATCGGCACAGTAGTTTTTGTGTATATTCATTACAAACACACAGACATACACACACAAAATACATATTTTTATAATATTAATGTAGTTATAGCATAGAACAGGTTTATAATGTTTCCAGCATAATCAGTCTTATAATACTCCCACTGCTGGAACTCAGGCCTCATCTCTAGGAGAGGGAATTGACCGTAATGCACCTACCACCATATTATTATATTTATGTTTTTTTTTTTTAATATATATATTTAGGTATATGTGTATACTTTTGTACTTTTCTTTTCATAACAATTTTATCATTTTTTATGCACCTGCCATGTCTTCTCTTTCCTACTTTTGATTGACTGGTAGAGAATGCCTGAACCATTAAGTCCACATTTCTACCTTTGAGTTGTATGAAGTTTTAATGAATAAATCATTTAAATTGGTTCGTTTTAATTCGCGACATTAGTTTGTGCAGTTTTCAGGGTATATACGCTACGAATGAACTTACTTACATTATTAGGTTGCGTAGAAAGTTCTACCTGTTGCGTGACTGACTGACACAGAGCGATCTAGACGGTATATTCGGGTTCATGGAATGGTAATAGGATGTTTAATCTCGTACGAAAATTGGCTACAAAAGTCGAGTTTATAAAAATCACATCAATATAAGATGAAAGTGTATGTTTGTTTGTGTGGTGTTGTTTGTAAAAAACCGCTTTCAGCGATAAGACCGCCCATTGTGATACCTTATTAATTTTAATTTCCTCATGTAACTGTAACGTTGGTGTACAATAAAGAATATCTATCTATCTATCTTTATTACTTCTTCAAGCACAATCGGCTGAACGAAGAGTCTTATGGCAAAGCCAACGCTTGCGATACAGACCTCTTATTAGAGCGCGCATAGCGCCACCACGACGCCGACGTCAGCGTAGAGATGAGGTGATGGGGTTATTATTGTTATTACTATTACTAGCCCGTATTGTCCCACTGCTTGGCAAAGGCCTTCCATTCCTTCCATACGGTTCATCACTTCCTCTTCCCAAGCGTTTCGCCTCGTCGTTTATACCACGTACGTCGAGGGACTGGAACAATTTGCCTGATGCGGTCTTCCCGTCCAATTATAATTTAGGTGTCTTCAAGGCTAGAGTGAATAGGATTTTAATAAATAGTGCGCCTCACCATCAGGTGGGATCGCAGTCAAGCACTGGTTTATATCAATTAAAAAAATATTTGTAAAAATATTTCCAGGCCGTTCCACCATCCTCTTCGTGGTATTACCGTGTCACTGTCTTTTTTTTTATGGTGTGAAAAAATCATCCAATGACAACCCCCGCTCTTGGGTGGAGCGGGAGATAGTGTCAGACTCTTACTAACTAAAAGACCCACCCCGTTCCTTCAAGCCTTCATACAGGGGCTCGAGCTCCCTTTCGGATAACCCTGGCCCCAGTAGGCTTCGACCCAGCTAGGTCCCTGCTGTTGCTGGCCACCAATCTTGTGTTTTACGAGCTCACAGCTCGCTGTATATGCAGCAGACATGTCATTCATGGTCCCATTTAAGTTGAGGAGTTTTTTAAGCCACATCAACGAATACTTAAACCCAAAAAAAAAACTCCTAAGCACCTCTAGTAATAAAATAGAGTTTTATTGTTCGTTTATCCAATCGCGTTTATTTTATCCAATCTTTGAAATTATTGGTAGATAGAGGAGCACTATCCCAAAGACACGAGAGACAGCTAGTCTTAAAATATGGCGTCAAAAAACTCCTCCACATCAACGCTGTTAACTAGAAGTATGTCCAAAAGTCTAGCAGCATTACCACTCTATATATTCAATTCAGAATCCAGCCCTAAATCTAGCATACCTAGAAACAGACTAGACAAATAGCAACAAGTGAACAAATCTCGTGGCCACAGTGGCTCAGTCGCACTAGAGCTAATACTCGCAGCCATATAATTGTACTTTTTGGGAGCGCTGACACTGGGTAATTACACTTCATTTTACGTTAGATTTGTGTGGATACGGCGGCCAATTATTGCGGCGGCCAATTGGCCGGCTTAGTTAGATTTGAAAGTTATAATATTTTTGTAGAGGTTCACTCGTTATACTTGCCACAATTGCTTGCGGACGATGAGCAATAGGTAGTTCGTCGTCCTCCGCGATAAAAGTGATGTTGGTGAAACAGAAGGAGCCCAGTAGGGCATCGGACCTGCTAGGCCTGATAGAGCTGCAGGTATATTTAAAAAAGTAACCGTGACACAGGTAAAAGTCTGACACGCCCTCCCATCCCAACCAACAGCAGAAGATGTAATAATTTTAAATGCTACCGAAACAAATATCGATTTAAATTTTTAAAATTGATTAATGCCGTTATTTGTCAAGCGGCGTAGTAAATTCGTAGAGCCTCGTAGACTCACGTAGCAAAGTCTACGAGCCTACGAAATAGCAAAACCAGTACCTGTAATGCAATGTTATTTTCAACACTGTTCTCCTACCAGTTTTAAGCATGCAATAGTGTGAATAAGTGCATCAGCTCGTCCACAATTTATTGTATTTTTCGTTTCAGACTGGTTGCCCAGCAACAACCACGAATCACAGGTCTCGTTTATTTATTTCTTTGTAAATATATTGAAAAAAGTCGTTTGATACACGTGAAAATTTGTCACTGCAGCACTCGGCTCTTAAATCAAAATGAAAATAATAAAACAAAATAATAATAATAATCCTAAAATAAATAAATTCTTACTTAGGGAAGGTCCACTCTATGCTCGTTCAGGTGGGTACGTCTGCGTCTTGATCGCGAACTGTTTACATATGTGGAGTACGAGAGGATGTACACCTGCTGGCGGAACTGACCTGGCTATACTTTTGTTTTCTTTAAATTTTCTTCATTGTGCTTAGAGGACAAGATCGTAAAGATTCATATCTTTTAAACTAAACAAGGGTTTCAAAAAAAATATGTACTAGAAAAGCTACGTTTTTTTTGTCATGGATACCACAATCTTACAAAATAAATATCTTAGAAATAGCCTGTGTGTTTTTTTTTTTTATTGTTATGGCTTTTTTTAACTCTTGGTCATCTTCTCAATTAAAGATAATTGAATTTATGTTCTTTCAGTTATGTTTCAAATGTTCTATTTATTTACTTAACAAAAATAATGTACCCACATAAATAAAAAAGTCAGATGCTTATTTTTCAAGAGATTTCTTTCAGTACACCTGCGAAAGGAGAGTTGAAAATGAAAAGAGAAGAAAAAAAGTCGAAACACTTTGAAGTAATATGTAACAATAGATAGGAGAAAATTATCGTGGTAAAATCTATTAAAATTATCTGTAGTGAACACAAAACCTATCCAACTAAATAATTTGTGGTCTTAGTAACTATTTATTTTTATTTGGGTAATCAAATAATCTTTCAATGTAGGTACATTATTTCTAGATACAGACAAGTAGTATGCTACAATGCGTGCAATCCACTACGTTTCCATATGTTACTAGTTTCTATTAGAAACAGTTTAGTAAAATTTAATTAAAACTAATAAATCAACCACAATATAATTTTATCATTAACCTAAAATCTAATAGTTAATATTTACTCCAAAACAATTAATATGTAACCAAGCATTATTTGCAACACATAATAATATGATTTAAAAGAGTGTCTATGCAGTTTCTTGCACGTTCTCCATAGAGATCTACGCTTTGAAACGTGCAATTTAGCTTCACTTTTCTTGGACTGACCGACATTTGACTATTTGACAAAAGTGCCTTCAAATGGTCTATTTGAAATAAATGCTTTGATTTTGATTTTGAACGATAAAAAAATATTTAAAAAAAATACATAAATTAAAAATAATTCATCATTAATAGAGCACTCTTTCTTGCGACAGAGCCATGATCGCCTGCGCCTGTACACTTTGCTACCGTACACTCACCAGTTACTGACCTCTTTTTCACTCGTTTTTTTTTGTTATATTTTTGTCTCTTTCACTCCTAATAGCCTGGCTTTCGGCAGATTAATACACTGGCGGCTAATGCATATCATTAGATTGAGTGGCTTTTCCCTAGTGATATACTCAGAATTATGAACGAATGTGTATCACGACTTTACTATTACTGTTCGACAGTTTGGAACTAATTCGTTTGAGTTGAATCATAAACTGAAGATGGTCTGGTTAGGCTGCGGGATGGTTAAAAAGAATCGCTGGTGCTTGGAACACAATCCGTATTTTCCTGTGGACATATCCCACGGGTCCCGTAATTTTATGGATGATAAATCGAATGCTCTTGACGAAAGTGTAGCTAAGTCCTTCTGTTTTTTATAGACAATCTCCTGTCCTCAAAAAATAATGATATTTTTAAGTTTCTAAACTCTCCTTTATCGTAAGTTTATAAGTAAGGCTAGCTGCTGCCAGCGCGATCGTAGAAAATTCGATATAAAAAATAAGAATAGAATAGAATAGCATTTATTAGGCGCAAGTAATTACTAAAGTCATTTTACTTTTTTTTATAATTTTCTTAACACAATGGACGATGAATTCGTCCATTCTGTCCTCCGTCATACTTATTTGTATTAACCAATTGTCGATAAAAATGGAGAACGTCCCAGGTACCTAATAAAACAGACGGGCAATCCAATATGAGTTTAAACGATGCTGAAATTGTAACTACTTGATCACAAATTCACCTCCAGCCAGTTGGTTATACCTTTTAGATTATTCAAAAATAAGGGACGTGAAGTTACGTGTGACATCACGCCGTGCTACATTTTTTCGCACGGGGTGACGTCACACGTAATTTTAATGGGCTATATCTTTGTTATTTTTTGTTTAATCGAAAAAAGAAAAAATACGTATCCAATATTTTTTTATAATCTAAATAAGGACTTAATAAAATGTAATTATTTTGACCCTGGACACTACCCTATTATGCTTCTACCATCGAAAAAATCGACTAAGCGTTTCGCCTCGTCGTTTATACCACGTACATCGGAGGATTGAAACAATTTGCCTGCCGCGGTTTTCCCATCGCTTTATAATTTAGGTGTCATAGCTAGGGTGAATAGGCTCTTAATAAGTTAGAGCTAATCGTCATCAACAATTGCATCTCTGCTTACCATTAGGTGGGTTCGCAGTCGAGCACTAGTTTATCTACATCATTCATTCATTTTAGCCGAAAAACATTTACTGTTTGACATAGGCCTCCCCCATGCGTTTGGCACAACTACCGATCCTGTGAGTCTCCCATCCACTAGTTCATATCATTAAAAAAAGTATTTTTGACCTCATTCCTACAATTCCTTAATTAAAGGTCGTGTGGAGCAGTGGTGACCGAGTGGTAATGGCCCCGACTTACGAGTTGTAGGTCGCGGGTTCGAACTTAGCCAGGCGCATTACTTTGTGAAATTAATTCTTCACCACTGCTCTCAAAACGGTGAATGAAAACATCGTGAGGAAACCAGCATGTCCTAGAACTAAAAATTCAAAGACATGTGACATTCACCAACCGGCACTGGGCCAGCGTGGTGAATTACAGCCCATTACCTCTCTTAAAGGGAAGACCTGAGTCCCAGCAGTGAGAAAGGCTGATGATTGATTGACATTAACATTTTGCGAGAAATTGGATGTTATATTAATTTTATTATGTTGTTTAATTTATTAATTATTATAATTGTTTTTTGGTAAATGTTATGAATTTAATCAAATTGACATGAAATTCTTATTGTTGTTTATTTATTTTTCTTTTTTGACAACTTTGTCGCACTGGGTTGATTTGTTTTCTATCTGTTATTTATTTATTTGAAAGTGTTACTTATAGAAGTGAAATTGAATTTACCTAATAACTATGAAATTAAAATTGTAATTAATAATTTTTACACTATCGCATTGGATTCGTTTGTAATGAAAGGTATGTAGGTCTAATAAATAAATAAAAAATGATGATGAGGTCGTTAACCGATTCTTAAATTTTCAGGTCTATCACCAGATCCTTAACATCAGCAGTAGTCTAAACGTGGTTCTAGAAGCCACGAGCCCCTGACAACAGCGCCTGGTCGTAAAATATGCAGGGCTCATTAGTGTGACAGGTCTTGGACCTTCGCTTTAAATACAGTGCATACAGGGTGTGAGAAATCCGAGATGCAGGAAAATTAATTTATAATTAAATATTGTACTTTATTTGTACGCATTAATTTTATTTTAAAATGTTTTACAAGTTGTCATCAACATCCTTTGTTTTTTTATATTTTATATAATAATTAACGACTTTGGTATTTAAAAAACCGCAACAAAATGTATGTTCATCACATTAATATTATAAAGGTGACAGTTTGTATGTTTATTATTCCTTCACGCTCAAACTGCTCGAAGGATTTGAATGAAATTTTGTATCATGATAGCTTATATCCTGGAGCAATAATGATAGGCTATAATTTATAATGAGAAAGTACTCATTCTGTGCTGGTGAAGCTGATGTCAGAAGCAAAAAATAAGTCTTATTTTTTAATTGAAGTAAGAAATTGTTAAATATGTAATGTGTTGTGTTACATTACATATATAACACACAAGGAAAAATGAAAAACACAAGTGAGTTCTAGTCAGTAAAATTCTGACCTCTCGCTCCACCCTAGAACGGAGAAGTGAACGGATGATATAATATCCCACCTTAAAAAAAAGGTGTGGCGTGTGTCTGAGTGTACGTAAGTTTAAATTTTAAATTGCTTTTAAGGCTTGAATGACCCCTAAAGTTGCCTCAATCAATGTCAATAAATTTTATATTTAATTATTAATTAATAACTCAGACACCTACATACATATAACAATAAAAGAAAAGAAAAGAGATACAGAAAGAAAATAGGTGATGCTAAGGTGATTTATTTACCATGTACCATGTATTTAACTCCTAAGTAGGACACGTTTTAATTTAATCCAAATCAAAAAACGTATATCTACTTACTTACACTCAAAATTTAGTTATTAATATAACATATATTTTTGCGTTAAAATCGATCCTGATGGGGATCGATGAAACGAAACAAAAAAAAAAAACCTTTTCACTCATCTGACGATTTCAGTGTTTCTTCTCTAATCGAGAAACGCACTCAATCATTTGCATTCATTTTGAAATAAAAACTTTGGAGTAAACTCATAAAGTATGTTTTATTGTGTTTGCTACTAGCTTCAACCTGCGACTTCGGTCGCGTAAAAAGTTTTATTTTATAGGAAACGCTTACTAGATAGTGTATCTTTTCACCACTAAAAGATAAATCGTAATTAGTTCAATAATAACTGACCAGTGCGATATCACTAACAACAACAACAGTAACAGCGAAATATCATCGACTAGCTTTTGCTCGCGGCTTCGCCCACGTACATAAAATGTAGCCTGTGTCACTCAGGTATAAAGCAGCTTTCTGTCAGTGAAAAATTTTAGCAATCGGACCAGTACTTTCAGAGATTACCTCCTACAAACAAAAAAACATAAAAAAACACAAACTTTACCTCTTTATTACATTAGTGTAGATCGTTTACTGCAAACGAACTAGTAAATATTTTAAAACCGACTTAAAAAAAGACCAGTATGTATTTTTTTTAATGGAAAGTAGTTTAACAACTTCTCCCTCTCTAGGGCGGAGCAGGAGAGCGTATCAGACTTTTACTGACTAAAACCCACTTTTACGTTCCTTCTTTATCTTGCATTCCAGGACTCTGAGTTTCATAGCTCGCTGTCCGTGCCGTCCGGTAACTGTCCGGACCAAGTCCATGTCGTCAACGGCGCGAACTGTTCCCTCACGCCTCAAGGAGTTGTCAGCAACAGCAGGGGCCCAGCCGGGTCGAAGCCTACTGGGGTCAGGGTTATCCGAAAGGGAACTTGAGCCTCGGTATGAAGGCTAAAAGGAACGGGGTGGGTTTTTAGTCAGTAAGAGTCTGACACGATCTCGAGCTCCGCCCGAGCGGGGGTTGTCATTGGATGATTTTTCCCACCATAAAAAGAGTTTTCCTTTCAGAGGCGAACGCATGGCCCCAGAAGGCATGATCGCAATTTTCTCAAGAACGAATTTAAGTTCATAATTTGTACTCGTGTGCAGCCGGGACGATTCTCTAGTTAAGTATATTTATATGCCATGTTAGCTGCATTAGATCGGCAAGGTACTCCCCCTCCACGCGGCCCTTCCAACCACCCTGTATATGTTCTGTGACCCATTTTTCTCAACTGACTACAGCCTGCGACGAAGGATTATAATCTTAGAACATAGGCTTATGTACTGCATCCGAGTATTTACGTCATTTAAGATGTGTTTCTATAATGAATAGGTAGTTGTAGTTACCGGGGGTTCTTTTTTGGCATATATAATAATTTATTACACCAGAAAAGATCTTTTTAGGGTTCCATAGCGAATGGCAAAAAATGGAACCCTCATAGATTCCTCATGTCTGTCTGTCTGTCCGTCCGTATGTCACAGCCACTTTGTTCCAAAGCTATTAGAGCTATACTGATGAAACTTAATGAGTAGATGTATTCTGTAAACCGCATTAACATTTTCACACAAAAATAGAAAAAAACAATACATTTTGGGGGTCCCCATACATAGAACTGAAACTCTTTTTTTTCATCAAACCCATACGTGTGGGGTATCTATGGGTAGGTCTTCAAAAATGATATTGAAGTTTTTAATATCATTTTTTTCTAAACTAAATAATTTGCGCGAGAGACCAAAGTGGTAAAATATGTCCCCTGTAACTTCTAAAATAAGAGAATGATAAAACTAAAAAAAAATATGTGTTTGTACATTACCATGCAAACCGCCAACGAAAATTGGTTTGAACGAGATCTTGTAAGTAGTTTTTTTTTAATACATCTTAAGTCTAAAAAAAATACACTATTATTAAATCATCGATCAAAGCTACAAGAACTTTTATATTATGTTACTTGCTGCTACGGAACCCTTCGTGGGAGAGTCCGACTCGCACTTGGCCGGTTTTTTATTAAGTTTTATTACACACAGACATACAGCTACCAATACAGAACAGCAATGCAATAGTGTAGACCCAAACTAAACATACCGAGTACAACATTCAATTGAATTACAATACAAAAACAATAATTTAATTTTATAATACAATTAAATTAATACAAATTAGTACAAAAAAAAATTGTCTCATGAACAATGAAGATAATGCTTTATATTTTAAAACATATTAAATAATTTTAATATAATTTTATTACATATTAAAACCAGTACAGGAATTTTAAATAATAGAAGAAAATAATTAAAGAATGAATGGTAAATATACCTTGAGTGGATAAAGTGAAAAGGCAACTGTATAAGGGTGTGAGAGGGTGTGAAAGATTTAGATCAAAAATAACTTTTGACTTTAAGATTTCTATAATAATTTTCACACAATTGGTTGGGTAATTGTCCTTGGTAATTGGTTATAAAGTAAGAGGGTTGATAAGAAGGCATTTTTAGCCAATCACATACCTAAAAAAATAGTTTCTGTGTCCGATTTTTTTTTAAATGCATTTGTATAATTCAAGATTTTTTTTTTATTCAGTGACATTATACATAGCATAGCATCAGCCACTGCTGAAATTCAGGACTAGGTCAACTCTCCTCTCTGGGAGGGGGAATGGGCCGTAATCCACCACGCGGGCCTAGTGCGGGTTGGTGGATGTCACATGTCTCCGAATTTTTGGTCTAGGACCGCTAGCAGTGGTGATGTAATAAGTTACACAAAGTAATATACTTGGCTAGGTTTGAACCCGCATCCTACCACTCGTAAGTCGAGGCCGTCACCACTGGCCTACCACTGCTCACAGAGACATTTATTTCATAAATAATATAGTAACTCAAAGCAATTATTGCCCACACAGTGTTTCGCCTTTTTTGTACATTTTTTATCGTTTTTTCAATATTTAATTTATTATTTACGTCTATGCGCACAGTGAACCAAAATAAATTAGTATTCATAAAAAAGTTTTTAGAGTAGTATCATTGAGACTCAAAATGAATATGGTTCATAGAGCGCTTGATCCAGAAATAATAACTTAAATATTAAAAATATAATGTGCGAAAAATGCCTCTTATCTCTAATCCTCCTTTAGTGTTATTGTGATGGATAGCTTTCTTATACATCAGTGACTGTCACTCGATGTTGACAAAGTCGTATTATTGTCCTTCACCGTTTTGAGAACAGTGGTGAACTGCTCTCAAAACGGTGAAGAACAAGATCCTGAGAAAACGGGCATATGTTAGAACCAAAAATTCGCAGACATATGACATCCACTGGGTCTGCGTAGTAGATGAAAAAAAAAAATGAAAAATAGTTTATTCACAGAAATACATATTTAGCACAATAAATATTACCTCTGCCAAACTGTAAAGCAGTTTGTTGACAGATGTAGCTCCTTTTGTCTAGCACAAACGGCCCACGGCCCAGTTCCACTCCTGTAGAGGTGCCCTGAGTCCCAGTAGTGGGAACGTTATACGGCTGATCAAGCTTATGCTTCATAATCAAAGCACATTCTTTAGAATGGATTCAAGTTATCCTACTCCAACGTAGATGGAGGAAAATAGGCCTTAATTGATGACGATGTTGAGTCATCTTATTCCTGGTATTTAAATGCAGGTAGAATATCAGTACTTAAAATCTCTGACAACAGACTAACTGTCAAACCTCAATTATAAAAGCGAGGTACATATAGTTAGCTATGGCTACGTGATTATTTGGAAGAGTTATCGTGTTCCTGGAACGCAAAGGGCAACTAAAGGAACACAAGTGAGTTTTACTTCGTTAAAGTATCACACTCCCTCTTGTTTCCACCCAGAATAGGGGAAGTTATTAGACGATTACCATACCTTAAAAAAAAATATACATATAATAGTTACGCGTTGAAGTCTTTTCAACAAAAAACGACAAAAGCTTAAAACAAAAAAAAAACTATTAGGTCCCAAACGAACCACTCCTCAGAATCTCATTACTGATCCTATATTCAGAGAGCAATGATGAAAAATGTCGGCTGAAAAAAAAGGATTACATTTGCAAATCCCACATCAGATTTTTAGATGCGAACGTGCAGTATGCAGGGGGAGAATACATACTCGTATCTATCATTCATTAGCAGCACAGCTAGAATCCAATACGACATTTTTTACAATCCCCGGGCACAAAGAACGGGCGGCCATCCCCCACACTACCAAACAGCCCCATACAAACAAACGCGCCAGTGTACGAGTAATAAAAACTTGAAAAAAATCCCACTGACCCGCACACACGCGCGCGAACCGCGAAAAAAATCACCGACACAAAGAAAGTCCACCGAAAACTTGTATAGGAACTTTTGTACGCACACAGGCACGCGCCGCGCACACACCGACGCCACAAGGAAGTTGCGCGTGTGTGCGCGGGTGCAGCGAGTGCGCACGAGGGCTAAACTTAGCTTAGTATGCGTGTAGTGGTGTCTCACAGTTGCAAGAGACCAAAACTTCGGCTGTGTTGGGTTTCGCGGAAAATCCTTGAACAGCGATATTCTGAAATCAACTCTATTCCACTTAGAAAGTAAGTTTAATTTTCAGTGTTCTTCGCTGGAATTGCTACGTTCTTCTTTGGAGTAAGAGCTGCGCGCCGCGGGTAGTTTTCGTATGAAACTTGGTGGCGCGAGATGCATCGAGTGAGAAGACAACACGAGAGTCTGTTGGCGTCCCTGTCGCACGCCACCCGCCGCCCGGGGCGCGGGCCGCGGGGGTGGCGGGAGGGTGTCGTGTCGCGTTGATGAACATTTTTCTCATTTTTTTCTTTATTTTTACGCGAATCGTTTTTAAAAAGGGTTTCGTCATAATTGCGTCGCCGCTCGTGATTATGTTAGCGCGAACGATAAGCCGATCTGTTGGCGTGCCAACAGGAGTACGCTTGGTAATCACAGATTCACAGCCTCCCAATCTCGAATCATCACAGAAGTCAAACGTATCACCTTCGATTAATTTTGATAAATTGCATTTGATTATAATTTAATTTGCATAACTTGATAATAAGTCTTCAAACTTTAGATGCTAATCAAGTAGCCAAATTACTAAGTTGAATAATATGACTGTTACAAAAAAAGCAGTTAAAAACTGCAGGTATGTTTGAATAGACAAGACAAACAGAGTTGGACATCTGTTTAGAAAAAGGAAAAGTAGAATGAATGGAACAAAAAAGCTGTAAAAAGCGAGTAAGATGTAAGGCTCGTATTAAAAAAGGCACACGTAAACATTGCGTTACGTACGCATGTCTCGAGTGGCTCGTCTCGGCGGGAAACTTATTTTCCCGCGTTTTCTCGCACGCCGCCATATTTGTTTTTGTTATTGCTAATGTGAATCTAATTGGAATTTGCGAATTTTTCTTGTAATTTTCTTTGAAATTTTCTTATCATTCTTTATTGTATGATTTACTTTCATTAGAATGAGATTATTGAGCTGAAATCATTTTTTTTAATCGTGATACATTGTCAATACAGAGTAAAGAAAAAATTTTACCAAAAAAAAAACTTTTTGCAAAACACTGCGGCGTGAGTTTCGTTTCAGTGTAAACAGTATAATAGATAAACATAAACACAATCAAATAATCGGATAATCCGAACTTATTTCAGGCGCATCCTCCGCGGGAAGGGAAACAAAAAAAGCGTGTGTTGGCGGCCAGTCTCGCAGTAGCGGCGGCGCGGTCCGGCCGCTTCCAAATCGTTTATATTATTTTACATTACGTGTTTCATTTCGCGTAGACTTTTGGACGGCGGTAGTATGCGCGGTAGTGCAACAAATTGTGACTTTGGACATTAAAAAATGGAACACCGTGACTTTTTCGACAAAAACAAGAATCATTTTAAACGGCAAAAAAATTATTTATAACCGCAACTTTACGCAGTTCAAACTAGATTTTTTTTTACTGGTTTTGTACAAGTTTTTCTTTTCGCACTCACAAACATACTGATGCAGTTAACTAAGTTTGAGTTTTACATACGTTTTGTTTTGTTTGAAACTTTAACAAGATAGGCAACAAACTGTATTAGCGACAGACGGAGGGAGAAGAGAAGAGAAGATGGCGCTTGCATCCTCTGTCAGCCTGTACTACTCCATAGTGCAGCGAGCTGCTAGGCACTACTTAGAAGATTACTGTCATACAGGTAAGATTCGAACTAGATTTTTTTTTTTCATTTCCAGGTTCTTTATCATCATATTTATTTCTACGCCTAGCTACAAAAATTCGGAAAAGTGGAAATTACTCAAGATTTTTCAGAAGTATTTTTTCCTGTTTATCAGGATAACGAACACACTGAACGATTAATTGGCAAAAATTCAGAAAATAATACAGAATAATTAAATACACACATAGTTAATAAACTGGACCGACGGATGGCCAACTGGTTCCTAATGCAATCATTTATTTTTAGTTTCTTAACTTGTCCAATTAATAAAACAATCTGTTAAATAAAGCTTATTCAAAATCTATTTAATATACTTAATATAAAGAAAAAATATTTTTTAATATTAATTTTTCTTTATAAATGATACACTAAATATTAAACAAAACTTTTATGAAGCTTAAAGCTTATTTTAAAACCACATCACAGGAATTGACTGAATCGAAAAATGAGCTATACTTCAGCTATCTGTTACATATACAAAGCATTACATTAACTTAAAAAAAAAAATAGTTTCACAGTTTATTTATTTAACATATGTCACTAAACTTTATTGGTTTCGAGTTATAGTATTTTTATCAAAGCTTTTTAATTTTTTGCAAACGCCTCCAACGAACATTTCCATCAAATTATCACTTAGTATAATTTTGTATGGTTACTATTTTCATGATTACAAGCATCACTGTCTCATTGGTATACCTATTATTTATTAGCCTTAATGTAGACCTTGAAGTCCTGGTCCTAGCTAGACCCTAGTCAAGAAATGTGTTATAAAGAAAGAAATTCCAGATAATATACCCACCTAACTGGAATTTCTCGAAAGCAGTTCGGAGTCATCGTTTTACGCTCAAGACAGTGAAAAAAACTATAGTGTATGAAACCGGAATGTCCTAGAACTAAAAATTCGAAGGCATGTGACATCCTGCAACCCGGGGCGCGTGATGAAGAACGGTCCATTCCGTCTCCTGGAGAGGAAGTCAATAATATTTAAAAACCTGTATTATCCGATAGCTGCTAACTTCAAGTTAGCAGTGAATAAGTTACTTCCAGGTCGAACGCATCATCGCTTACCATTAGGTGGGGTAGTGGTCTAACACGACTCTACCAAAAAACACTGCATCTTATTAATTAACTAGGTTCTGCCAGCAGCTTTGTCCGCGTGGTAGTAGAAAATATACAGCCTATAACACTCAGTGATCAAGTAGCATTGTACTGGTGAAAGAATTTCTAAAATTGGTCTAGTAGTTTTTAAGTTTATTCATTACAAACAAAAATACAAATCTTAGTATACATTAGCTGACCCGGCGAACTTCTTAACGCCTAACAGTCAATGAATGTAGTATATCTTTCGATATAGTCAACCGATTGCGATGAAACAAAGCCTAAGTAATATATCAAGTTACACACCATGTTAGTGTATAAAAGTTATCTACATTGATTTCTTATATTCTATGTGATGCGTGCACAACAAAAAACTTCTACAGATTTATTATATATATACATTGGGCCAACCCCAATGTACTGGAAACCGGTTATTAAGATTATAATAAAGGGACATTCTCTTTTTAACGACAACCGATCAGTAATTAAAACGTGTGTTCCATCCACTCTGCCCTCTCAAAAAGTAAAGAATTAGTATCCAATCCTTTCAGGTACCGTCAATTTGAGACACAATAGTAATACAATAGATGCGCGAACGCCGGCGTTCGCTTGGGGTTTAATGAACTAAATCCCTAAAATGAAAGTGGTGAGAAACTTTAAAAAAATTCTACTTACCATAAATATTATATACTAGCTTTTGCCTGCAACTTCGCCCGCGTACATAAAATATAGCCTATGTCACTCAGGAATAAAGCAGCTCTCTATCGGTGTAAAAATTTTAGCAATCGGACCAGTACTTTCAAAAATTACCTCCTACAAAAAAAAAGACAAACTTTACCTCTTTATAATATTAGTGGAAATATTATACAAATGAATGTCGATAAAAAAATGAACGTCCCTAATGAATTGTCATCGATCACTAGTTACAGCGTTGTACGAGAAGAGTATATTGTTGTGGTAGGTTTAATCGAAACTTATAGTTTCCTGACGCCTAAGCAGTTGTGTTGCGATTTGTGGGTCGCAGGTTCAAACCCAGCCAGGCGCTACACTTTGTGTAATATATTTCATCATCACTGCTCCCAAAATGGTGAAGGAAGACATCGTGAGAAAAGCGGCATGTTCTCTAGAATAAAAAAATCGTAGACATGTGATATTCACCAATCCGTACTGGGCCCGCGTGGTGGATTACGGTCCATTCCCTCTCCTGGAGAGGTAGCCTGAGTTCTAGCAGAGGAAATATTGTAAATCGTAATTATGAGCTTACTAATACTGTATATATAATGGTAAAGATCTACAAGGAGCTTTTGACGGGACTTTTTCCAGCAAAATAAAGATTTTTAAATTCGTAAATTAATTCCTAGTAGATATTATGATTAAAAATTGTTTTGATTTTGTATCTCAAGTGTCTATACGACTAGAAAATATGTAGAATCATTGCAATAGGCGCGATGTATAATTGTACTAAGTATAGACTTCCCCAGCGCGGCTTACTGAGAAGGCTGAAACGATACATTTGCTGCTAAATACTGTAAAAACACTAGAATGTGTTACGATCACATTTTAATGGAACTCAAAGTGATTGTAAAAGCTAAATAGGTACTTTCTAATCTTGACACTATATATATAACTAAATACACAAACTGGCCGAAGCATAACCAATGAAAAAATAACTTTATTTAAGCTAGATAATATATATCATAAACTTTATATGGCTTAAAACATTTAAATAAAAAAACCAACACGTATATAATAATTAAATTCACCAAAAATATTAATTACCTCACTAAAATTAAAATTCAACTTTTAGTGAATAAAACACTATTTATGCATTTAACTGATTGAAGTAAAATATCCCATCGTTATTTCACATTTCATGACTTTATAATTAGGTTCAACGTATAATAGAACTTATTTTTTGGATAAATTAATTATCATAATCACTAGCAGATTTGTGCAGTTTGCATTAATTTGAGTTTATTGTAATTAAAACATCAGTTTCATTACCGTCAATATTAATTTTAGCTTTTAAACTTGGTACACATCAGTTTGTGTCCGCCATTACGTCCTTGTATTTTAAGATTATACGTATCGTCTAGTATTTAGACACAGCGTAAGTAGTGATTACCACAAAAATATTTTTTAAACGTACGCACTTTCAGAGGTTACTAACAGAAATTTTTCCAAACATAGAGGATGGTCAATGGGGACGAAAGGTTCTGGAGTGGCGACCACGTATCGGAAGACTCAGCGTGGAACGCTTCCACAAGGTGGACCGATAACCTGGTGAGGATCACGGGGATCCGTTGTATGCGAGACGCACAGGACTGGTCATTGTGGCAATACTTGGGGGAGGCCTATGTCCAACAGTGGACGTCTTTCGACTGAAATGATAATGATGAGAGTAGATCAATCTGTTTTATCTTTGTATACTTAACTCTTTGAATGCCGTAATTAGAGACACAATAGAAAAACAATTGCTTATGTCGAACTGTGTAACATAAGACATAAGAGCTATAGGATTTGTTCGAAAGAATTACTACAGCCCTCTTATTTTCTGCAACGCAAAGTTCTACTGAAGAGACACTGGAATACAAGGCAAAGAAAGAACATAGGTGTGATTTTAGTCAGCAAAAGTCTGGCACGAAGGATCGGAAGAAATCATTGGACAATAACCCAATAAGAGACAGAGAAATTCAAAATATTGATTTATAAACTAAAACTCAAAAGCCGCTATATCTTCTGAAAACGCTGTCAAAGCTACAATTTTATTCATAATTAACACAATTATATAATAAACACATAAAACCGTCTGTAATCCGTCTACCCGAGTACTAATTATACACATAACAATGAACGCAGTGAGCGATCTTATCATTCGTCAAATAATTAAATAAATAATAAGTTTCTTGAATAACCTTCAATACCTGAAGACATACTTTAAAACTGTGTTTAATAAGACCGGTAACATACTGGGTACAGAGATTTGTTCTTATTACATACCTATGCTATCATCATCAGCCTTTTTAATGTTCCCACTGCTGGGACTCAGGCCTCCTCTCTAGGAGAGGGAATGGGCCGTAATCCACCACGCGGGCCCAATGCGGGTGTACCTATGAATGTCTTCGAATTTTTGGTTCTAGGACATGACAGTTTCCTCACGACATTTTCCTTCACCATTTTAAAAGCTATGGTGCTGTAATAAATTACACAAAGTAATATGCCTGCCTAGGTTTCTACCCGTGACGTGGAGGAGAGGGGGGGGGGATTAAAATTAAGCCACGACTAGGTAACAGCCTTTCTATAAGTGAAAGAATTTTCTTAATAGGATCAGTATTCTGAATACCGCGGACAAAAAGAAATATCTCCTAATTATGCCTATTAAAGTGGTGCCCAACAAAATGATTAAATTAATAAAAAAGTCCATATAAATGTTAGCCCTGTAAAAATTTTCTCAAGAAAAATACTAACAATTATTACTGAAAAAGTTTTTGTTTTGTTCTCAATAATTATTCGAGCGTTTTCATAAGTTTCCCGAGTCTGGCAAACTTGTCGAAAATAGTGATTTCTCATGGTTAATTCGTTCTCAAGTATTTATGAATGGTATTGAAATGTTTAAAGTATATTGTGTTTTGAGTAAATTAACTATGCTTAAACTGACACAAAAGTTTTATGAAGATATACATGCACAAGTATAAAATTACGCTTATGAATTTTTCTAGACAACTTTCTTCTTTTTTTTTCTTTATGTTTTAAATTCTTTCTTTTTTTTCTAAATTTATTACCACATGTATAACAGTGCACTACTTCAGAACAGCTCGACCGATCTAGTTGATTTTTAACCGTCTTCTTAAATAAGAGGTTCGGTTGTATTACTTTTTTTCCGTTGTTGGTGTTAAAAACAGAAACACCGGCTTCTGAAATTAAAGTTACATTTGTATATTTTTTTATGATTTTATTCTATTTTTTTTTTGCAAATCTATTACCAACGGGCAATGTCTTCATATTGTAACTATGTTCATTTTTAGGTTAAAACATCAATTACAAATATGCATCTAACAGGAAAAACTTTCAGACTGATAGAAAAAGAAACCAAACGAAAAAAAAAAATTCAAACAACATTTTTATACAATAGCTAGCTTTTGCCCCCGGCTTCGCCCGCGTACATAAAATACCTTCCCTCTTTCTCCCCATTTTCTCACTTTTTTTATAAAAATCTCCAGAGTCCCAACTATCTCTGTACCAAAAAATTCATCAAAATCGGTTTTGACATTTAGGCGTGAAGACGTAACAAACAAACTCACTTTTGCTTTTATAATATTAAGGATTTAAAAAAAGAACTTCCAAATAACAAAGGTACAATTATAAACGCTGATAAAGCAAATCCCTTCAAAAGCTCAGTCTTTATTCAGCCTAGTCTAAAATCATTTCAGGCTAGGAAATATTGAGCTTACCATAATGTTCGGCAGCTATCTAGATTTGCCTGAAGAAAGGCACGATTCCTCATAATTTGTGCTCAGCATAATGTTTTCATAAGAACCTTGCTCCTAGACTAGTAGTCGCTAACTATGATCTTGCACGAAGACCAAGTTCGAGTCGCGTTAGAAAATTTTAAATCATAGTTAATAATTTTTTGTGAGATATTGTTAAATTCTACTTCTCCCGCTCCTGATCGAGTGAAAGGAAGTGTTACTGTTATAATATATATATTTAACTTAAACCAACCGGTTTCTTCAGTTACCCTTTGTGTTCTTCCAGCAGCCTTGAATAATATTTGTCACCTCAAGGAAATGTCAGCAAACAGCAGGTTCGAAGCCTACTGGGGCCAAGGGTTTGTTTCTGAAAGGAAAACTCGACCCTGGTATGAAAGGCAACTAAGGAACAGGAGTGGGTTTTTAGTCAGAAAAAGTCTGACACACCCTCTCGCCCTACCCAAGAGCGGGAGATGTCAACTCCACGGCTCTCTGCATTTGGTAAAACTTAATCAAATCATGTCTTGCGACTTGCTCCACCGGTCCATATTTTAACTGTACAAAGTCGTAGACAGCAACTATAATACATAAAAGTCAAGTTATCACTGAATTTCAGCAAACTAGCAACTTCCATGAAAAACACCGACCAGGTACCGCTTTCTGGTAACTAAATAAAATTTTACTATGAAATAGTTCTCAAGAAGAAAACATTCAATTTGAGGATTTTAGATCAACAGTGAATAGGTTGCTTCTAAGCAAACGCGCTCTATTTTTGCAGGTGAGATAGTGGTCAAGCGCGAGTCTCTAAACAATGAAAAAGAAAAAAATTTGGAAGATGAGTCGGTTATATTAAATTTTATTTTAAAACATAGACAATCTTCTGTACCAAAGACAAAAAAATCAAGGATATTAAATGCACTACGTCTGTTGAAGTCATATTCTTTGCATTAAATTAACTATTTTCAGAAAACTAATTAAGTTATCTTAAGCAAAAAATCAAGAATATATACACAGGTAGTTTATTTATATTATTATAATACTTTATATAAGTGAATAGTTACGGACAATAGATAGTGGGAACTCGCAGACAAAAGTGACTCCTTAATATTATTTTTTTTTTTATTAATGATAGGCTTGCGTTTGACCACTATCTCACCTGATGGTAAGCGATGATGTGGTCGACAATGAAGCACGCTTGCCTAGAAGAAACCTATTCACTCTCGACTTAAAGACTCCTAAGATGTAATAAATGTTATTTAGATTTAAATTAATATATTTTTATTTATAGAAGAAACTATTAATTCATTAAACCCCAAGCGGACGCCGGCGTTCGCGCACCTATCGTATTTCTATTGTGCCTGCGATTTCCACGATTGAAAGGTAATTATAATTTCTAATAACCAAAAACAGGCCATATATTCTTTGCATTTTTGATTGACTTTAATTGTTAATAGGCTCACCTGATGGAATTAGGCTACCATGTGGTCGTCGATGCAACATTTTTACCATGGTAAATAATAATTATCAAATAAATTAAAAAAAAAAACGCAACTACTAAAAAATACTGAAAAGTACCAATAAAACACGGTTACAAAATAAGTACGTTAAAGCACTAGTAAAAAAAAATGTTTCAAATAACTTTCTCACAAATTTTCCAATTCCTTTCGTTTTCCTCGCCTCGAGTACATAAACATTTCAAGTTCTGTCTTCAAAATATGGAAATGCAATGGTGAATATAAAGATATATTCTGAATAATAAAATTCAGATAAATAATAATAATACATTCGCGTCTCTGATTTGGTTTGGTGCACGCCCTTTAGTAACGCTTTGGTTGAGTTTAACTATAAATAAAAAAAAGCTTCTCATAGGGACCGCATACCGTCCGCCTTGGCAGGATTTGGCGGTATTTCTCGACGCTATAACTGCTAGTATTAGTGCTTTGGCCCCTTATGATAATCTGGTTTTGTTGGGTGATATGAATGTCAATCTGTTGGATGCTAACAGCTCAAAAACTAAACAACTTACAGCTTTTTTGGACTACTCAAACCTTGTTCAGCTTGTTCAAACCGCAACACACTTCGTAGGTGATAGCTGTTCGCTTATTGACATCATATGCACTGATGCTTCAACTCGGAATGTTGTGGTGGATCACATCAGTGAGCTCAACCATCACTCATTCATCACATGCGAGGCAGTCTTCAGAAAGCCTAAAGTTAAACCAAGGTTAGTTGAGTACCGTTCTTTTCCCGACATCTTGCAAGATCAGTTCAGTCTTGATCTGAATGAGATCCCTTGGTCAACTATAGGGGATATGAGTGATGTTGACACTATGGTGCACACTTTTAATTCATACATTATCCAGCTATTTGATCTCCATGCTCCTCTTAAGCGAAGGACCTTCAGGAAGCGGCCTACACCATGGGTAACTGACAATATACGTCTGATGTTTAAATTGAGAGATGAAGCTAGAGCTAGATATCATGTGACTAGAGAGCTGAGCCACAGGCAGTATTATCTGGATCTTAAGCATGAAGCGGCTGCCGCGTTGGTAAGGGAAAAAACAGCATACTTTACAAAAAATATCAATGAGCAAAGAAAGGATCCCAAACTGCTTTGGAATAATCTCAAGTCAGATGTGCTTCCGGATCATAGCCAGAAATTACTGCCTAGTCATTTTGATAACCCGGATAATATCAATGCAGCATTTCTGGATGTCCCGGGAAGCTGCAGCGATAATGCCTCTAAAATTGCCTACTTCAAATCTCGCAAACATAGTCCAGCTGAGTTTTCACTTGCTACAGTCAGCCAAGATGCAGTGCTGAAGATAATTAAGAGTCTGGGTTCAAATGCCCAGGGTGTTGATGGTATCAGTCTGAAGATGTTATCTCTTACATTGCCGACTACCTTGCAAGCCATCACTGCTATCATCAACAGATCCATTGAAACACGCACCTTCCCTGGACTGTGGAAACGTGCAATGGTGCGCCCTATCCCGAAAACCAACGATCCAACCAACATGAAGGATCTTAGGCCGATAAGTATCCTGCCCTGCCTTTCGAAAATCCTGGAGCGTACTGTGTACTCTCAAGTTATTGAGTTTCTGGAAACAAATAATATCCTTCCAGACCTCCAATCCGGTTTTCGAAAGGGCAGAGGTACTGCGTCGGCTCTGATTGATGTTGTGGGCAATATCTTGGAGGCACGTGATCAGGGGGAGGGATCAATCCTGGTCCTGTTGGATTTCTCACGGGCATTCGACGCAATTAATACCAATCTGCTGCTCTCTAAATTAGCTTATTATGGCTTCGACGGAGATGCGGTGGATTGGTTTAAAAGCTACCTAATTGATAGGTCTCAGTGTGTTCAAATTCATAAGCAAGATGGTTCTATTATATCATCCCCCCCCCTTCCTGTGACGAGGGGAGTCCCACAGGGATCAATTTTGGGTCCTCTTCTGTACATTCTGTATAGCGCTGACGTAACTGGATCGATCATTAATTGTAAGTACCATATGTACGCCGATGACATCCAGCTGTACATATCCTTTAAAGGGACCGACACGTCATTGGCAGTACAGAGGTTGAATGAGGACTTGGCTCGGATTGTGGCATGGTCGGAGGAGAACTCACTGGTCCTCAATCCGCTTAAGTCGAAATTCATGGTGTTGGGCACAAAGAAACAAGTTGCTGCGATACTGTTAGCCAAGCCTGAGGTCATGATTGGGGGAGAGGAAATTGAGCGTGTGGAGCAGGCTTGCAGCCTGGGTCTGATTCTGGAGCCAGAGCTGCGCTTTGAAGCGCATATAAAAAGTGCACTAAGATACTGTTTTTACAGATTAAAAGTTTTGTACGGGATACGAAAATACCTTAGCACCCCACTCCGCAAACTGCTTGTTGACAGCCTGATTTTATCTAAACTTAACTACTGTGACACTGTGTATGGGCCGTGTTTGCTTGCTAGAACAGATAGACTGATTCAGCGCATCCAGAATGCATGTGTTCGCTTTTGTGTTTATATTCCACGTAGGAGTCATGTGACTCCGTACATAAATGAACTGAAGATCTTGAAAATGGCTGCGAGGCGTAAGCTGCATTTGGCTAGTTTACTATTTGGCGTTGTAACAAACCAAAAGCCACGCTATCTGTATGACAAACTTACTTGGCGACAAACTCACTACAAGTATGGTCTTCGCTCTGTGGTCGGTCCACTGTCAGGGACGCGACACAAGACTGCGGCCTTTAAGGGTTCCTTCAAGTACGCTGCCATGAAGGTCTGGAATGACATTCCTCCACCAGTGCGAGGCCTGAAATCATTACAATCCTTTAAATATAACCATAAAAAGTTACTCTTGCTAGCACAACTTTCAGAAAAATAAACTTTTTGTCACCTTCTGGGTCATGGCCTGCAGTAATATGGGAGGATTTTTCAGCGGTGCTGTGCCTTGACATTTCAATGGCTTATCCCTCGTATCATGTCCTTTGTGTTTCGCTGCTGTCAGTGTACGTTGACACAATATTTTTCATAATACTAATTTTTATTTATTTTTTGCCAGGCTAAGAACCTACAAACAAAATATAATATTAATTACACTTTTCAATAATCTTCATATAGTTTTTACAATAAATCACATATAATTTAATGTATATAAATTCAAATTTCTAATTTATTTATTTTCTTTATTTAAAATTATTCTCATTTGTTGACTTGGCAATTCATTATTTACCGAATTCCAGATTTAGGTACTAATTTATATTTATACATTCGTCCCGTTTCTAGCCAACTGTTCCTGGAATTTTCCACGAAGCTTTGTGAATGGGAGTGAATCAATTAATACACCTTACCTTTCCCCGTGTCCGCTTCTCAAGGGTTCTTGTTTTTTATCTCGGTACAAGTACTAAACACATTATTGCAGACATAAAACATCGCATTAAAGAACAAGTATTTGAACTATGATGAATTTCAAAAACCATTTAGTTGTCGTCACCATGCGGTCATTTCCTTTTTTGACGTCAACAGCATCTCGGTCGCGTTTTATCATCCAATCACGTATAAGTGTCTTTGCCATAGGGTATGAAGTTACCACAGATTACTAAAACGAGTCACACAAATTGAGCTATGGGCGCGTCATGGTGTTGCCACTTTATAAAATTGTATTTGTCACCTTATCTATTTATTTTTATTTGTATTTATAACTTATCTATACTTATTTTTAGTTTACTGCACCGTTCCAGCGTCCTTATGTCGACACAGTAACCGGCCCACGCTGAAAACCAGCGCTGTGAGCTCAACGCATTATGCGTGAGACCGCAGCTTTATGCTGAGCGTTCGGCCGTTTTGCGCGGAGGAGACGCATATCTTCCCTATCTTGATGTATGCTCTGTTCACCTATTTTTAAGTTTGCGTCTTTAACGCGTAAATAAACTGTTTTTCTTTCTTTTCTAACGACAAGTACTGTCGCGCAGAAAAGTATAACAGGCACTCAATTGTTGTGAAGTTTGTACGAGCGGCACAGGTAGACGAAGTTGACCAACAGCCTAGTAGAAGTACATTACCAATATAAATAAAAAAGCACACAATTTTAACGACCTATAAAAATACAAAGTAAATTAATATTTACGGTTAAACTTAGAAATAAGTTTTATCTGACTGATTAAAAGACGAAAACAGAGTTAGCAAAAAATATACGTATGACTGTTATCAAACCTTAAAAACTGGATACACGAACCAACATCCCAACTAGACATCTACAAAACGGCCGCATTTCTTCCTCAGAACAGCAAAAGCAAACAAAATAAGCAGCACAAACACTTAATCGCTAAACAGTACAAGAAAACCAGTTGCGTTCCGTCCCGCCGTACTTTTATATAACCAGTTTGTCGATAATCGCATCGACTCGCTTGCGTTTATATGCAAATGCGTTGCATCCCGAGACGCTAAGTTCAAGGCCGCGGTGCGTCTAGCGCTGTTCGCTAACACTTGTGCGCTCCACTGTACCTAATAGTATGCTAATACCCACTTAACATTATCATACGGACGTGTTTATTCTTTTTACGTAAATTGTAATTGGCTACTGTGGTACAAAGTGATTTTTGATGGATATTTATTTTTAAATGTCATTGAAGCATTTTTTTTTTGGTGGAAAATCATGAAATAACTTTGCCCGCTCTGGGTGGAATAAGAGGGAATGTCAGACTTTTACTGACTAATACCCAACTGTCTTCCTTCAGTTGTCCTTTGTGTTTTGTGACCACGGCAACTCTTTCAAACAATCCTGCAAGCTTTGGTTTTATTGCAGTTAAAGTTTCTTAAACTTAAGTTGCAGTACCGTATTTTCTTATCTCTTTTAATAAAGATCGCCAATTGTGTCATCCACGTCACCCTATATATCATATTGTTTTTCTACCTTTTTATAAAATGTATATGTTGTAATGTAAACCGTAAAGTGTATTCTGTTCCAAAGTAGACGAAAACTGATAGATTAATATCTAAACATTTAAGACACATACATAATGATGTTTGATCTTCAGAGGTGATTTTTTCCATACCGCTTTCGTTTTCATATCACACTTTTATCCTATTTAATAGTCGAATTTATTTTTTATCAACCCAAGTGATAAAAAAAGATCTTAATAATCATGAACTTATCACACCTAAACACCCGAATCTGCCTGTTTAAGCGCACTTGGTTGAACCAGTTAAATATTACTACACATAAGGTCTTTGAGTCTAACTCACGTTGACTGTGAAATAAGTTGAGTATACTCAAACTTGATTACCGTAAAGCCTTATTACTTTAACTTTGGCCCAAGCTCGATGACCAATAGAAACGCAGTAAACACAGTGACCCAAAGTATAAGCTTGGGCCAAAATTATACCCTATGGGCAAAGTAAGACTTTACTGTAACACTTTTGTTCTTGAGTGTACCTAAGTAAAACAATATGGTAAGAACTAATTACAACGATCGATTTAAGCTAAAATAGGTATTTCGAAGTGCTATGCGGGAATGCCACTTTTTAATGCGGTCAGTAAGTAGAATGGAATTTTTGATCGACATGTTTTAAAATGATCTTGATCTAACAAGATGATTATACGACTCCCCTTAAACCCCAAACGTTCGCGCGTGATTTCGTGCCATTCGGTTGAACACTAATATCATTAAAAGTCCGCGTAGATTATTAAAATTTTGAGCGTTTTATTTATTGGTTATGTATCTAAGAATGTAAATAAGAAATTCTTCATAAAGTAGTCTGTAAATTTTGAAAATAAGCAACCTTTCCATTTTTCCCGTATTTTTACCTATTTAAATGCTTGAGGTTTCAGGGGTTAAAATATCTTTTTTACTATTGTTATTTGACCACTGTCTCATCTGATAGTAAACGATAAGCGATGATATACCCCAATTTCAGATTTTTTAAACATTTGAAGTTGTGTATTTTTCGTACCCAGAGTTGAGGGTGGTGGCCGAGTGGTAACGGCCCCGACTAGTTGGTCGGGGGTTCAAAACCAGCCAGGCTCATTCTTTTGTGTAATTTATTTCATCACCACTGCTCTCAAAACAGTGAAGGAAAACATCGTGAGGAAACCAACATGTCCTAGAACGAAAAAAATTAAGACATGTGACATTCACCAACCCGCACTAGACCCGCGTGGTGGATTACGGCCCATTCCCTCTCCTAGAGAGAGTAGGCCTTAATCCCAGCAGTGGGAACATAAAAAGGCTAACTATGCTATGCTTATGTTTTATTTTTCAAACCTTTTCTTTAGCATGAAAACCTGGGAAGATTTAACATTTAAATAGGGTTTAAAACATTCTTAGCTGAATGAATTCAGAAGCCAATAGTCGACAATGGAACACGGTTACCTTGAAATAACCTATCCACTCTTGACTTGAAGACCCCCAGGTTGCAGCTATCAGGAAAAATAGGCCTAATCTAGCATAAACTGACGAAAAAAAAATTGACGTGTAAAAGTGTTTTTTAAACCTATTTACAAAATAAATATCATTTATCATTTATCATAGGCTTCGGAACCCATTCTACTCCGTAGCTGTACGCATAATGAAAGTGTTACCAAACCGTTTTGAAATTTTGGGCGGGAAGTCCAGTTGTCCAAACTTGATCTGTCTGTTTGAAAGATTTACATCTATCTACATAAAATTATCTAAACTAATATTATAATGTGGTAAAGTTTGTATTTTTGTTTCATTGTTTTTAGGAGGTAATCTCTGAAAGTACTGATCCGATTGTTAAAACTTTTTTACCGTTTGAAAGCTGATTTATTCCTGAGTAACATAGGCTATGTTTTATATATGCGGGCGAAGCCGCGGCTAAAAGCTAGTAAAAAATAAGATGATCCTAATCAAAACGTAATATCCTTAATCATTAGTCAATGAACTCTCCAAAAAAAAAATCAGTATTTTTCTCTCAGGTAGCATCACCAGTAGTCTGTGCGCGCCCAATTACTTTTAACATTACTTTTTAGTCAAAAAGCGCTAGTCATGAGCGCGCACCAAATCACCGCCCGTGACGTTTACCGTCTTGTTGCACTTAAATCGACTAATTTTATACTTTCTATGAATTTCGGTAAATCCAATGAGGTTAGATTTTTTGTGCATTCGTGAAAGAACAACAACAGTTTGAAGCAGAAGCGGTTAAGAACTAAGAACTTTTTTTTTGGGTTCGATATCATGGAACCACTTCTCTCGCTCTGAGTGGAGCAGGAGTGGGTGTACCTACTGCCTAAACCCATCTTTTTTTAGAGCCAAATCATCAAATTATTTCCCTCTTTGGGTGGAGCGAGAGAGTGTGCCAGACAGCGAGCTATGGGTAGCTTGCTGTCCGACCGTCCGGTAACTGTTTGGACTCAGCCCAAGTCCTCGACGGCGCGCACTGTTCCCACGCGCCTCAAGGAGTTGTCAGCAACAGCAGGGGCCAGCTGGGTCGAAGCCTACTGGGGCCAGGGTTAGTTTCGGAAGATAGCTCAAGCCCCGGTATGAAGGCTTGAAGGAACGTGGTGGGTTTTTAGTCAGTAAGAGCCTGACACTATCTCCCGCTCCGCCCAAGAGCGGGGGTTGTCATTGATTATTTTCCCACCATAAAAAAAACCCCTAGTCACAACATACATATAATAGTTACACCTTAACTTCCTTTTTTTTTATTATTGATAGGCTCGCGTTTGACCACTATCTCACCTGATGGTAAGTGATGATGTGGCCGACGATGGAGCACGCTTGCCTAGAAGTAACCTATTCACTCTCGACTTAAAGACCCCTAGGTTGTAGCTATAAGGAAACACAGACTCCGGCAGGGAATTCCACTCTTTAGCTGTACGCATAATGAATGTGTTTCCAAAACGCTTTGTACGAATGGGTGGGCTTCCTAGTGTAATCAGATTACATGCAAATTGCACACCAAGAATTTACAAAACAAACAACGAACCAACAGTCCCAATTTTCCTAAGTAATCAGTTGAGGTAGAAAGGACTGGTTTTACAACAATTGGCGAATGACCACAGCGGTCAGAGCGATCAGAGCGAACAGAGCGGTCAGACCGATCAGGTTCGTTTCCGCTTCACGGTACGCCGGTAATCAGGTGTTAATATTTTTACGGTAGCCCGATGCCGATTATAGGTGCGGTCGCCCTACTTCGAAGCTGATTACGCACATTTTAGTTTGATAAATTGGCTCTGAAAAAGGTTTTTTTGTTTGTTTTGCTGAAGGAAAGATCTTGGTTTGTTTGCTTTTTGATACTTGGAAACTATAAACTAAAGCCAAATTTCTACCAAAGCGGAGAGGAAAAAAATATGCTGGAAACTCTAGCTCTATATTCCCTTAAAGTGACTAGGACACCATGAGACTTGCCCGTTTCCATAAACACCCCGACGTTGGATGTCATAATTTCCTCATCAGCCTTTCTAATGTTCCCACTGCTGGGACTCCAGCCTCCTCTCTAGAAGAGGGAATGGGCCGTAATCCAACACGCGGGCCCAGTGCAGGTTGGTGAATGTCACATGTCTTCGAATTTTTGGTTCTAGAACATGCCGGTTTCCTTAAAATGTTTTCCTTAACCGTTTTGAGAGCAGTGGTGATGAAATAAATTACATATAGTAATACGCCTGGCTGGGTTCGAACCCGTGATCTATAAGTCATAAGTCGGGCCCGTTACCACTTCGCCAGCACTGCTATCTGTCATAAAATTTTATGTCATAATATACGAGTATGTATCACAAACAAGGCAAAGCTGATCAGAAATAAGACTTAAAAATTTATTTCATCTAAAATTATGATCTAAATAAGAATAATCACAATAAACATCAATAAACCCGTGCTTTCAGTCGATCTATAAAAGTTATAAAAACTACAACTACCGTTATTTCTTTCATTCATAAATTGTTTGCAAAACTCAACTCGCTTACAATACCAGCTCTTGATAAAAATCACGTGTGCTGAGCCAATTTCCTGTTCGTTTCTTGATGACCATACAAATTCATTACTTTCTAGTTATGTTTAAGCTTTAAGCCTCAGATACACTAGGTCCTAGGGGACAAAATGTCCCCCAACTTGACACGCAACACTGTCAAATTGTCCAACATGTTTCGCCCCACCAGAATGCATTGTAAAATGTTGGGAGGCAAGTTGGCAACGTTGCAGCGTCATGTAGATTGAGCGTTGCGCGTCGGACAAAATGTATGGCAATGACATTACCTGTCACGCTACTTGTCACGCGAAATCAAATCTACGTGGTCTTTTAAAGAAAGAACCACACAGATTTGTGTGGAACTATCCATTCAGCGCAAGCATTTGTCAGAGTTTGTGTAGCTCAACTACCCTGTCTACCCTGAAGTATTAACCATAAATTTCCCAATCTCTATATGTCTACAAGGTGAACAATTGACCTGGTGAGGGTCGTGGGAGTTCAATAGATGTGAGACGCACAGGACTGATCGTTATAGCGACAATTGGCCTATATTTAGTAGTGAACATCTTTCAGCTGAAAGGATGATTATTCAATATGTCTTCTCGAAGGTTGCTCCAGTAAGCTCAACCCTAGAGCTACTGATTAGTCCCTCTACTATACCGTTTAGTAGCGGTTATCACGTGCCCCGTCACGCAGCCCAAGTTTACAAACACCTCGGCCTGATTAGCGACGAACGTCCGGCTGATAAACTGCCTGTTATGCCTGCTCCATCGTTAACAACGTGTTTACAATGTCGTTAATGTACGATTTGATCATAGGTTAGGAAGTTGAGATAACACTGTTTCCGGGTTTTGTTCCGCTTAAGACGTATGTAACTCAAGGGATATATGTGACTCAACTCATCTTAGAAGTCTTGTAAAATAAACTTAATGATGCGAGATTAAACGATTTTTCTTTTTAGGGTTCCGTAAACTAAAGGTTAAATCTAGTTCCTATTACTAAGACTCCACTGTCCGTCTGTCTGTCACCAGGCTGTACCTATCTCATGAAAAAAAGTTTTCATCATAACTATTACGTTCCCATTTAACATCGCAACACCCTCTCACTGTACCCAAAGCAGGAGAAGTAATTTGATGGTTCCTCACCTCAAAGAAAAGAATGGCTACTTAGATCGAAAATTCCAATTAACTGTCCATTTCCTGATTTAATACAGTATGTGATGATACTTAGTATATACCAGCATAACACTGTTTTAAAATTTTCATTACATGAAAAAAAATCTTCATCATAATCATTACGTTCCTATTTCACATCTCTAATTTCTAATCATTATTATGATTCAAAACATAAAGCCCGTTACACACTAGTAACAAGTCGCGCGCGACCCACGTGAGGCGTACCCGCGTGTACCGCGCGCGACCCGTGCCCAATTTAACGACTAATTGCGTTCTTATCGCGGCTAAACGCGCGATATCGTGAGCTCCGGCGGCTTTGTTTATAAACACAAGTAGGAGCAGACCGTTACATTCACTTCATATTGATTTGTACTTTTGATAAGAACTACTTAGGTTTCCTTTTTACTGTTACTGAACTCTTATGAGGGGAGCTAAGCTTTTATTTAATTGAATTGTGTAAGCAAGATGGCTTCGGTTTTAAGATAAATTGGCCTGATATTCAATTTATCTACTTAAAATGGGAGTAATTTTCATTTTCCTTCTTTCGACCCTTCGTGTTTTTAATAATATAGACTACTGCTTTACTGCGATCCCACCTAATGGTAAGCAGTGACGCAATCGTTAATGGTGAAGCGCAAACTAGTGCGCTTCACCTACAGGTTCACTTTAAGAGCTTATTCACCCTAATCTTGAAGACACCTAAAATGTAGTCCCACAGCAAGCAAATTGTTCCAGTCCTTCAATGTACGCGGTATAAACGACGACGCGAAACGCTTAGTCCGGACCGTATAAATGTTAACAATGTGAGGATGGATGATAATATCTCTTACAATAAAACACAATCTAATTGAAGCATATATAATCAAAGCTTGTCTTCTTTTTTGTAGGGTTAAATGCCAAACAATTGCGCGATAAAGGGTCCCCCTTGATTCAATCATTTTGAGCTCAAGGTCATGGCCGGATACAATTTCGCGTCAGAACAAAAAATTAAGTTGTGAAGTCTATACGCAGTTTCTCTAAAGGAAATATTATATTACATAGGAACTATTTATTGAATATGAAGATATATAATATGTTTTTTATAAAATTATTGTTCTATGAGATAAAGTAGATCATCAGTAGCACTACTACTTTATTGGGTCAACGCAAAGTAATAATACCTTCCTCGATTCTGTTACTCATCAATACGCCCCGTTTTAAGATACTTATATCATCTTTCACACTATCAATTTCATTTCTTTAATTTAGAATTAAAATGTATCTAACTAGCTTCTGATAGCGGCTTCGCCGACGTGAAAGTAGAAAAAATATTTAGCCTATAGGTCACTCAGTGATAAAGTAGCATTTTACTAGTGGAAGAATTTCTAAAATCTATCCAGCAATGTTTGACAAGCAAAAAAGTTTTCAATGAAAATATTTTTTTCATAGCAAGGTTTTATAACGCGGTTTATAACTTAATTAATACTCATCAAGACAATTCAAAAAAGGTCAAATACGATAGAATTTGAGTTCCTTGGAGCACCTTCCGGTTCCATTATCAGATCAGCCCCATATTATAATAATTTTAAATTGTCATCTGATTTACACATGCATGCAAAATGTTAGCTCAATCGGTAACTGGGAAATGGATCAAATTATATTTTTTAACGGGGAAAGTCTTTGCGACATATTTTACCATCCACCTGCAGGCCGCGTTTCGTTGCGTAAGGGTCGCTACCCTACCTTTGAACTGGTCACCATGAGTGTTAAAAACTTACTTGCAAAATAAATATCGTTTATCGATAAAGTAGCTTTCTACTGGTGAAGGAATCATTAAAATCGGTCAAGTAGTTTTTGAGTTTATTCATACTAATCTTTACTCTCTATAATATTAGTAAGTACAGACCACAATTATTTTTCTAACATTTAACAAGACACACAAAAATCTTCCCTAACTTCAAAACACCTCACCCCAATTATCATAAACAAAACTCTAACAACATTAAACCAAAAAAAAACTTTATGCACGAAAAAGTTCGCAGGGAAAGTCTTAGCGGCGTATCTTACCCACCTGTAGGGCGCGTTCCGTTGCGTAAGGGTCGCTCCCCTGCCCTTGAACCGGTGACCTTGAGTGTTGGGTCACTACGCAACGATTTTATTGTTTGACGACACCAATGTGTTCCACCCTTTATTTAGGGAAGAGAGATCTTGATGTTGTTTTGTTTATTCCATTTTTTTTTTTGTAAGTGGTTTTTGTTTTAATTTTTCTGATATTAAAAGAAAAGATATTAAAGAAAATAAGATATACAAGTATATCTTATTTTCTTTTATTTTACTTACCTACTGAAACTTAGTGGAAGTTTCTTAAAAGTTATAGAAAACTAACTGTAAACGTAACTTGCTGACAGCATTTTTTTGCACTAGGAAATCATCAAGTGACTTCTCCCGCTCTAGGTTGGATTGAGAAGGCATGTCAGAATTTTGCTGACTAAAATCCACCTGTATCTTTCAGTTAATTTTTCTGTTCTACGAACACGGTAACTCTTTTAAAAATTCTATTCTACTAATTAAAGATATATAGATTCTAATATTTTTTTAAAAGTGGGAAGACAGTGTTACTTGATAATTTGTCCTACTCTGGGTAGTGTGAGAGGGAGACTTACTGAATGAAACCTACCCGTTTATCCTAATTTACCCTTTGCTTTTTAGAATTCTTAATAATCTTGTAGATCGAATTTTGATCAGCCTGGGAATCGAACCCAAGACCCCACGCTCAGAGGTTACGCTTGCAACCACGACACCACCTCACAGAGATCCCCAAAATAGTAAATAGATATCACTGTCTCCCTAATGAAGAATTTCACGGCATTTGGAGCAAATATGTTAGCTACCACATCAACATTTATGTTCAACACGGCGTGTAACGCAATCAGTCCAACATATGTTGGTCATGAATAGACTCACCCTCATAGATAACCCTCTATTTGTACAATCTTCCTTGTCTATGGGCGAAACAAATTCACCCACTCAATTTGGACTGACAGACAAATTGACATATCCAAATTCACGAAAGTAACTAGTACTAAAAAAAACTTGTACATTTTAATACAAGTGGAGAAATTTTTGAGCCAGAATTCGCCCGAGCATTAGGTGAGGGTTGACAAATTTCCACATGTATCAAAAGACGATTATAATACACTTATGAAGAAGTAAATAAACGGGGGTTGACCAGCGACTCGCGGGGCTCACTTAGTGTTGAGCCTGATACGATAAACAGGCGAGTTCGCGCACTTTTAAGCACTAATGTACAAATCAGAAAACGCCTAAGAGCGGTGGGTAGAAACGGTTTTTAGGATAGGTGTATTGAAAAAAACTTATTATGCAAGATTAAAAATTTAGTTTTAAAAAATCTGTAAGATCTGTGATAAGCAGGAGTTGGAATAGATAGAATATATTTATCTACAGATCATAGAAGTAAGTAACGTAAAGCTGACGATGATGCCTCATCTAAAGTCCCGGAATCATTGATGGAACTATTAATGATTTCCTTAGTACAAACACCCTGGTGAGTGAGGACCGTCACAGGAATCCGATAGATCATATGTGATCCGTTTACGACCGGTCCTAGTGACGACACTTGGGGGATACCTATATCCAACACTGGACATATTTCGACTGAAATGGTGATGAGATTTCCTCTACCAATCAACCAATAGTGACGAAGACAGTGCCGTAATTTTAGGGTGGCAAGGCTGGCGGGCCCCAGGTCTGATGGGGCCCCCGGCTTTTAGAGGCCGCGAACTCAGAAGAAGTAACCCAAAATATATATTAAAAAAAAATATTAAAATGAAATCACAACGTAGCGTAATTTATCGGAGGCCCCATCTAATGAATTTTCCACGGGCCTAAGATGATATAGTTACGCCCCTGGACGAAGAGCTAACATAGCAGATGCATTGTTTGATCAGTTTAAAACAAAAAAAAAACTAGTTAGAAGTAAACTATAGGTATCAAAAAACAAAGGCCTGTTTTGACATTTGTGTTTTGTCCGGTGTAGTGTACCTACTACTACACCGGACCCCTTTTTTTTTGGTGGGAAAAAGTCATCCAATGACAACCCCCGCTCTTGGGCAGAGCGGGAGATAGTGTCAGACTCTTACTGACTAAAAGACCCACCCCTTTCCTTCTAGCCTTCATACCGGGGCTCGAGCTGTCTTTCGAAACTAACCCTGGTCCCAGTAGACTTCGACCCGGCTGGGTCCCTGATGTTGCTGACAACTCCTTGAGGCGCGCGGGAACAGTGCGCGCCGTTGACGACTTAGGCTTGGTCCGGACAGTTAACGGACGGCCGGACAGCGAGCTACCCATTGCTCACTGTCCGCAAGCCCGCGCCTACGGTGGCTGGAAATCGGGATTAGAATCCCGGCGGCGGTGAGAATGCCGTTGCCTGATGCGGTTGGCCTCCTCCTTGGCGAGCATTACTGCTTCGAAGTAGTCGGCAACCGCTTGTCACTCCTACACCGGAACCCTAATTATTATTTTATTGTTTTTTTCTGTTTCGTTTCAAGTTACATTCTAGGGTTTTCTTCAAATGTCAAAACTGACCTTATTTTTTGACGAGCTTAAAATATTTGTAGGTTTATTTTCTTCTGTTATAAAAACCGCCTTTAAATAAACCAATTAAGTGACCAACACGCTTGTAAATCTCGTTGTCTAAAATAGCGCAACAAATATCTATATAAGTAGACTCATCCCTAACCTGAGGGTGACACGATCTAGCCCTAACCACCCTTACACTAGACACCCTCTGTTTACCGCCCAGGCCATGATACGGAGTTAATAACGCCCTGTAGTTAACTTAATGTGAACTAACAGGCCACAATTATTATTTCCTTTTTTACGACTTTCACGCAACAAACTAGTCCCAAACTAAGCAATGCTTGTGCTATGAGTGATCAATTACTCATATTTTTATATTTCTAAATACATACGTACATACTTTATATAAATTACACACAGACACAGAACAAATGGTTGTGCTCATCTCACAATCATTTTGTTTTGGGTGGGAATCGAACCCACTACGTCCGGTATAGCAGTCAGGGCCACAGCCACTAGACCAACAGGCCAGTCTTTATTTACTTTATATACACACAGACAAGACTAGACATCTAGGTCTCCCCTCAATCTCCTCCGTGATCTGAGCACCAATCCTATATTTACCATCAAAGTAGTCTTCCCACCCTGGTTATAGCGAGAGGGAGTGTTAGACTTTTACTGACTAAAACCCACTTGCAATCCTTCAGTTACCTGCAGGGCCAAGTAACCTTTAGGTAAGTTAGTATAAGTACCTAAGTAGTACTCATAAGTAATAGGGAAGTAACTCGAGTTACTTACCTATTACTTTCTTAGAGTTAACTTTCTTCAAGTAACTCTTTTAAACATTCCCGCAGCTATGGATTACTACGTATCTTCAGTATACAAACTGAATAGATTTTCCAAAACCTTTTTAGTAGTTTCAAAGCACAATTCTATCGATGACTCATGACCATAAACAAAAACTTAACGCCATAAACTCAGTTAAAGACGTGCCATAAGAAATAAAGCAATCGTACATAAATAAGTAATAAATAGAGTATGGAGGCTCTAAGTTATTATTTATCTTGGAGACGTCACGTGATGTCGCGTGGATGGCTAGACTTTGGGGTGTGGTGCCTGTGTTAGCGGTAGGAGTTTAACAAAGAAGATTATTCTAAAATATAAAAGTAAAGTGGAATTAAACACTGGCACCAATTTAGTTCAATTACGTTATATCATAATCAAATTGCTTATTGTAAAGCATTTCAACTGTATAATTTGAAATGCGATTGCCTTGCCGTTGCACTGTTTCGACCAATCATTACTATATCAATTTATTTAAGATTCATACAGATTGCCTTGCCGTGAAATCGACAAATCATATTTATGTAGCCTTTACTTCGTCCAGAATAAAATCCTATTTAATTATATATTTTTCAGTCGATTTAATAATAGTTTTATTTATGTCTAATATGCATAATATATTATAAGGTATGTTTTCTTTAAGGGTGGGAAAACAACAAATTCAATTCTCTTCTTCATACTCCGCGTATCATTTCAAGCCGCTATTAGGGACCTTTTCTGTAACTACAGTACTCTCTGGAACTCTCTCCTACACTCCCTTCACGTCAAGCCATCCTTGGAGGTCTTCAAAAAATAAATTAAAGTGTGCTTCCTTTCATAATGTTGGTATTTATTAGTATGCAGAGCACGTACATTTTAATATATTAGATTTATTGATCTTACCCTCGAAAGTGACATCTCTCTGTCACACAAAGTTTTGCTGGTTGTCATTGTTGAGTTAAGCTCGCCTTTGTACCTGAATTGTCAAATTCCTGTATATTATAATGATTTTTTGTCTAAATTATACAATAAAATATAAATTATATATTTCCTTTCTATCTTTTCTCTCTCCGGCCTCGCTCCCCGCTAACACTGGCACCTCGTCCATAAATTTTACAGCGTTGAAGTTGGCGGTAGCGCGGCTATGTGATTTGATATCGTTAACTTTATTGTCACTGTTACGCGATATTTATGACATGTGTCGAACGACACGACGATTTTAACGTGATTTGTGTCTGGCAGTCACCTTAGTTTGTTATCATATGGAGACAAAGAAGGTTCATTGACCTGCGTACCTATATTTATTATTTTTTGCTGTGAATATTACAGGTTCCTTTGAGCATTTGTCAGGTTAAATATATACGAGTAGGGCAGAATTTCAAACAGCATGGATTCTTATTTCTATTTTTAAATAATTATTATCGATAGGCTGGCATTTTACCTGAAAAATTTAAAGGATATCGTTTGTCTCGGTATGGCCACGTGAAAAGGAGGGATGAAAGCATATTGCTAAATAAGTTATGAGTTTACATGTAAATGGATGGAGGAGGAGAGGGAGGCCAAAGAAAATATGGATGGATTGTGTGATATGAAAGAAAAGGGTGTTAGTGATAGCGTGACGAGTGACAGGACAGAATAGAAGAAAAAAAACGTGTTTCGCTGACCTCAAATAAAACGAGTCAAGGGCAGGAAGATGATGATGAGGCTCGCATTTGACCTGCTAAGCCCCTATGGTTTGCTGACAACTCCTTGAGGCAGTTTAACGATCTTCAGCTCGGTCCGGACGGTTTCCGGACGGTCGGATGGCGAGCTACTCATTGCTAACCGCCCACAAGCCCGTGCCTACGGTGCCGGAAATCGGGATCGGAATTCCGGCGGCGACTGGGGCGTGAGCGCCGTTGCCTCACACGTGCGGCCTCCCGCCGTGTCCTCCTTTGCTAGCATTACTGCTTTGCAGAAGAAGGCGACCGCCTGCCACTGCTCCTTGCTCCGGACCATGGCCTGTACAAAGGCCTTTATTTCACCCGATGGTAAGATTGGTAAGCGATGGTATGATTGACGTTGTAGCACGCTTGCGTAGAAGTAACCTACCTATTCACTCTAAATATTTCTCTTTTGACTTCTTTGATTGATTCTCACTCAAGGAAACTCCAACCAAGATTCTCTCCATCACGTTTTCGCTAACTTTGATTTGCTTTCCTTCTTATGACAGACAAGTTGTGAATTATCTATTGGATTTTTAATTAATGAATCTAAAAACTTATTTGATAGTAGGTAAGTGGTTCTACCTCGTTTAGGTTACTTAAACTTATAAATACAACATTATTTTTAGATATGCGAAACCTGTACCCCTAGCCAAGTTGCTAATCTGCAATAGTTAACGCTTCTAGAAAGCTTCAAATGTACGGGAATGACGTCGTCTTAACGCTCAGTCAGAATAAAAGAATTGGCGGCAAGGTCAACTCGAAGCGTTCGGCGCAAGCGAAACGTTTGTAACTTGGCTAGGGGGGGGGCTTAATATAGTTTGTTCAGAATCAGTAACTGAATGGATTCCAAAGTTTTTACACTGTTATATTTTTTCCCAAAAATATTTAAAAAAGTTACAAGTTAGACTCCACCGACACTAACTACAATACAGGTCACGGCAGGTGATAGCGGTCATTAGGCGCTAGAAACTGCTGGGTGCAAGTGCAAACCACCCCTCAGTCGCCTGGATGGCCCGGTGACTATGTATTTTTGCTGACATAACAAGCTTATAACTTTGTGATTTTTCATGATACAGTTATGAAATTTTGTACATAGATTCTTTACTTAAAAATACAAAACAAGTGTTTCGGGTTTCACATATACTTACTGAAACTAATGTTGTATGAAGAAAATAGGTCTGTCTATCAAAATAGGATCTAAACATAAGTGGTGACAACATATAGTCGTAAATTATAAAAAGAGTATATTACATATATATGCGTTTAACAGTAGGATTAATTCCTACGATATCACTCTTTTACATTATTTTAAAAAATCACTCGCGCCTTTTGTCCTGACAGTCGTCCTAATAGTCTCTGAAAATACCTTTTATTTTTAAAACAAACTGGAGTTAGTATTTATTTCTTTTATGTATAACTGCTAGCTTCTGCCTGCGGCTTCGGTCGCGTGAAAGGTTTCTTCATACATGTGAGTTCTGGACAATTCTCTCTTAGTCCTTGTCTACGTGATAAAAGGAAACCTGTGCAAAATTTAACAATCCTAGCCCCCATAGTTTTGACTGCGTGTTGATATGTCAATAAGTACCAGTAAGTAGTACTAAGTACTACTGATTACTACTGAGAACTCAGTAATCAGTACCAATGAGTAGTACTACTATTGATTACTACTGAGAACCTCTCTTCTGGACACGAGTTCCAATAGCCAACCTGGAAATCTCTAAACAGATTTCGCACCCAGGTTGGGTGCAGCAAAGACAATTCGCCGCAGATGGGGATTCCTGGTTGGTTCCGACCTTCAGTGTTTGTACGGCGTCCCACCTTCCATCCTGCATCACGTGCCCTGTAACCTGTTCACGTAGGAATCTAATAAAAGCATCAGCGGCATTGCCTTGGCTGAATGCTGGGCAAGGCATGGAGTTTAACTAGTTTTGTCATCGACACGCTAAGAAGAAGATGTCAATCAGTCATTTTCTCCTTTTATGTTATTACAAGCTTTTATTCAGTTTCACCTGCCCCGATGTTTTTGTTATTAAAATCTTGCATTAAATTTGATCCACTTCCCGGTTACCGATTGAGCTGAAATTTTGCATGCATGTTTAAATCAGATGATAATGCAAAATTATTATGATATGGAGCTGATCTGATGATAGAACCGGAAGGCGTAGGAATTCGGTAGTTAAACGACACAACTCCATCGAGTTTGGGCTCGTATGATTTGTTTTGACGAATATTAATTATATAGGTACACTGCGCTATAAAAGCTTGTATATGTACAGATATGATGAAGATAGATGTGCCAATGAGTTTTAAACCATTTAAGGAGATCCTGATGAAAGAGTATCTACAGTATCAACAATACACCTATCCTTTTGGGAACAGCAGTCGTGCTCTAATATCAAGTTTCCCCTTAAATGAAACGCGTCCCTCCACGTACATTACCGGTTGCAAGTAATTGTCATACATTGAACTTGCAGTCTGTCTGTCTGTCGCGAATTGATGTCAAGTGGTCGTAGTTACGCAACCACGGTCACGGTCGATGCACCCGATGCACTTGGGCGAAGGGTGAGCAGAGATATAGCAAGTGACGTACAATTACTTTTATCATTCTTGGGACTTTGTAGCGCCACTCCTTTCTGTGTAAAATATTAAGAAGTGGTTACGGGCGCCTTTTGAAGACTTTGACTTTTAAATATTGCTGATTCTCAATCTAACTTAACCATTTTATATTTAATACTAGCAGCTACCTACGGCTTCGCCCCCGTGGTATTACTTCCAACCTTCTCTCTCTCTCTCTCACCTACGTCATAAAAGGAAGCCATGTGCAAAATTTCACTATCCTAATCCCAGTAGATTCGACTGTGTGTTGATATGTCAGTCTCTCTTTTTACCTATATAGGTAGAAAGATAAGTATTTTAAAATTGTTGAATTAAAATTGTAATTTTATTTTTAAAGTTATCTGTTAGTGAAATGTTCCTTAATATCTATATGCCAAAGGCTATATGAATGAAAAAATAACAGTATCAAAGTGCTTTGAAATTGAAATATGTCTGACCTTAGTTGTCTAAAAACTGTTTTTTATTTTATAACAATGGTAATAATTAAATTTTGTATATATATAAAAGGCTAAGTCCAAACTCACTGACTCTTTAACGCCCAGCACAAACCCTTGGCTAGAACGCTGAAAATGTAATAAAAGTCTTTTTTTACCACCGCTCTTGAGCGGAGCGGGAGATAGTGTCAGACTCTTACTGCCTAAAAAACCCACCCCGTTCCTTCAAGCCTTCATACCGGGGCTCGAGTTCCCTTTCAGATTACCCTGGCCCTTTTTTTCTGCTTCTAGTATTTGTAGTTATAACGAAAATAGAAATACATCATCTGAAAACTTCAACAGTCTAGCTGTCACGGTTCATAAGAATGTGACGGATAGCAGAATATTAGCAATAGGGTCCCGTATTTACCCTTAAGGTAGGTACGGAACCCTAAGAAGTACCTATTTCATTAAGTATTGCTAAATGAATTTGGGGTTAGGTAGAACTACAATGCGCACAAGTGTGACACACACACCGATCTGGGCGCGTCAGTCTCCATACATTTCATATCGACGCTTGAAAGGCAAATATGACTAAGCGACACTGAGCAATCATTACCAAATGTGATTTAAAGCTAATAACTTCAAATCTCTGACAAAATGTGATTTAAACTTAATAACTTTAATTCTCTGAAAAAATGTGATTTAAAGTTAATAAATTTAAATCTCTTTTTGTAAAGTTTGCTCAATGTCGCTTAGTAATTTTTGCCTTTCAAGCGTCGATATGGAAACTAGACTTGTAGAGCTACACTTGATCCACGCCACGCGACGTGTGTAATACGTGTGTGTGCGTCGAACTTGTGTAGCTCTGACTTTAACATGTTTTCTTTCTTTCTTCTTCTTTCTTAGGTGAGACAAAAGATTGTCCGTGCCATTGTAATGCACGTATTAACAGAATTAATAAAACGTTCCATCAAATTTGTTTGCCGTGCGTTAAAAATGGCTCGTGGTCGCTTTTCAGACTAATGTCAAAACCAGAGCATATAATTAGGTATCCGAACTTCTGTATATTTTATTTTCTTAAAACCTTGGTAATTTGGCGACATGATTGACGGAGTGGTTTAACGATTGGCTGCTGCGCTGCATGTCGCGGGTTCAATTCTCGCTCGGAACAAATATTTGTATGGCCTACAGAATTACAGGTAATTTTTCCGGGTCTGGATGTTTTGTGTGTGTGTTTACATGTTTGTAAAACGTTGCTTGTAGAATGATCTGATAAACAATCAGAACGATTGCGTGAATAATATTATTATAATAGAATAGAATAAAGACATCTTAGAGTCATCATCGCGAATTTTTTTCTATTGAACTAAGTTATCTTTATTATATTTTGAACACACTATCAATCTAGCATTTATTCTGAAGAATAACATCAGCCTTTTTAATGTTCTCACTGCTGGTATTCAGGCCTCCTCTCTAGGAGAGGAGAGGGAAGAATAACATATTTTTTTTATTCTGTTTACTACAGTGGATCATATACTGTTGCGTAACATAAAACACGCGATTTAAGCTAGAACCACAGTGCGCACACGTGTATCACACACACCTGTCGGTCTCGTCGGAAACTAGACTTGTAAAGTTACACTAGATCCACGCCACGCGACGTCGTTCTATGCACAAATCAGGCGTGTTACACGTGTGCGTGTGTGTAATGCAATTCTAACTTCAGTAGTCCTATTAAGTAGATTTAATTCCTCAACCATTATCAAACCCGCGGCCCGTTACACTGAATCGCAAAACCCTGACCTCTGCGCATAAGTGGCTCAATTGGACCGGACGTGACGTCACAGACGCACTTCCGTCGCTAATTACGATCGTCTGCGTCCGCGGGATGTCCTGAAGGGTGCATTGTGACTGTACCAATTAGATTTTATAAAGATGTTTTTGTTTTTAGTTAATTTTGTACTAATAGGCATTATTTTTAGTATTAAAAGTTTTAGGTGATGTAATTTATATATTTCTTTAAACTTCATGTACATTAGCACAGGTGGACTTAATGCATCAAGGCATTCTCTACCAGTCCACTATTGGGTTAAAAAGACAATGTTGTGTTAGGTTTGCACAATAATAAACTAGTGTGTCTCACCATCAACGATTGCATCACTGCTTACCATCAGGTGGAATCGAACAAATGAAGAGCCGAGCGGTAAAGACCCTGACTTAAGAGTAGTAGATCGCGGTTTCACACCAAGCCAGGCGCATTTGTGTTCTTTTTTCAACATCCACTGCTTTCAAAACGGTGAAGGAAGACATCGTGATTAAATTGGCATGTCCTAGAACCAAAAATTCGAAGATATGTGACATCCACGAACTCGCACAGGGCCATGGCGGATTACGGCCCATTCCCTCTCCTATCGAGGAGGCCTGAGTCCCAACAGTGGGAACATTATAAAGCCGACTATGCTGATAAACAAATAACAGATACTTCAAACATAAACAAATAAGTAAAATAAATAAGCATGCTAAGTATGCTCAAAATATAAACTAATAAATACTATCATAAAATATCAAATCATTAAGGTAACGCCTTAATAACAATTATGATGAAGACCAAACTAAAGTTGAGAGGACTTCAAGTAGTAGTTCCGAATTTTACGCTTGAAGGAAAATTTACTTTCATCATATTTATTTAATTTAGATTAGGAATCTAACTTAATGATGACATGCCTAATCTATCTTTTATATATAATAATATTCACACACACAATTATCACACAACGCCGTCTAGTCCCAAGCTAAGCAGAGCTTGTGTTATGGGTACTAGACAACTGATAAACATACTTATATATTTCTAAATACATAAATTACACCCAGACACGGAACAAATGATCATGCTCATCACACAAACATTTGTCCTGGGTGGGAATCGAAACCACGACCTCCGGCATAGGAGTCAGGGCCACTAACTACTAGACCAACAGTCTAGTCAACATACCATATACCTATAATTCTTCTGTGTGTTTGTCGGTACAATTCCAGTTACTGCACTCTTGGTTTATACTTTAACTTCTGGCGTACATATTCAACAGTGTACTTCGCCCATGTGGCTTGCGTGTAGCGAGGACGAGGTGGCGATGGATCACGCTTGCCTAGAAGTAACCTATTCACTCTTGATTTAAAGACCCCTGGGTTGTAGCTATCAGGAAACACAGACTTCGGCAGAGAATTCCACCCCTTAGCTGTATGGACATTGAACGTGTTCAGTGTCCATACAGCTAAGGTATTTTTTTTTAATTGTGATAAACTAGTGCTTGACCACGATCCCACCTGATGGTAAGTAGCGATGCAATCTTTGATGGTGAGGCGCACTAGTTTATTAAGAGCCTATTCACTCTAGCCTTGAAGACACCCAAATTATAATCGGACGGGAAGACCGCAGCAGGCAAACTGTTCCAATCGACGAGGCGAAACGCTTAGTCCGGACCGTAGAGGTTTCAACAACGTAAAGGTGAATATTCGCCGTGCGTAATTTAGACTAGAATTATCGTAATAAAGCGTATAACAACTATCTCACCTGATGTTAAATGATGCTGTGTGACGATGGAGCACGCTTATTTAAAATTGCCGATCCACTCCTCTTCAAAAGCGAGCCTGAAATGACATCTTGTCATCTTGTTGTCAATCTCAATGATATCTTAGCTTTACTAGTAATTCTTTGAGACCGATAGCGACTTTGAAATCTCTAAAGTTGCTGCCTAAATGACAAAATAATGTTGATGATTGAACATATGTATAAACATTTTAAACCTTTATCATTTGAGGGCAAATACTAATTTATTTTCACTATAAGCTTACTTTATACAGACAGATATGACACAAATGGCGTTGACAAGGAAAATTAAATATCTAAATTAATTTAAGTAGGTAATATTCAATTTAAGTATGTAGGTAACCTACCTACATATTTAAATTGAATATCAAAATGAATGGTAGGTACCTTATCCTGTAGGCATCTTCTGGAAATCTTCTCAGGATCTTTAGAGAGACTGATGACTTCCTGATTTTCTGAAGATACTTTTTATTAGAAAACACAGCATAAGTATGAAAAGGTTATATATATGCAGAGAATAATACGCTTTAGTAATACAGCGAAGAAAATGTTAATTTATAACCGACAACCAGTTGATATAAACTGGCGCTTGGCTGCGATCCCACCTGATGGTAAGCAGTGATGCGATCGAAGATGGTGAAGGGCTCTAATTTATTAAGAATTTGTCTCTATATCACGATAGGAATTGAGTTATTGTTACAAATGGTTATAGTTCACATTGTATGAATTAGTATAATTATGTTTGTCACTCCTTCAAGCTGCTCAGATTTGGATGAAATTTGGCAGACGTATACACTATATCCAGGAATCATATTTTCATCACCGTTCGGATAATGTTCTACTTTCATGAGGAAGAAACCGCTGGCATTAGCTAGTTTAGACATAACGCGATAATTGAATAAGCGTTGGGTATCTGGTCGCCTCGATTTATGGGAGAAAACTTCAGTTTTATGCAAATGTTTGACGAATAAGTAACAATGTTACATTAGCCATCTTACTTACATTCTTAGATGTACTTATTTGATGTAAGAAATGATTCAATTAGGTTTTTATTAGTAGTATTTCGCGAATCCGACCAAATTTAATAGTCACAAAATACATGGGCTATTGAGTAGTAATTGTGACATAGCACGTTGGTTGGATTCGCGATATTATCGCTTTTGACGCAATTCGGAACGCAGGGTAGGTATATCGCTATGTCTTCAAACTTAGGTAGCTTACGTCACATCTTTTCAACAATGTAGCGAAACTCCAAACAAAAATCAAGAATATGAAAAATTCATCTCGGCTTGGAGAGCCTCCGTCACAAAATCTAAACTAGAGATCCCTCATGGCACGAGTGCTCAAACCGTCGCATAGCAACGCTGAAAAATGCATCCGCGAGACAAAAGCAGGCTATTACCGCCCCAGGATTAGCCCTATTGACACTACGTTACCAATTAAAAAGGGAGGGGTGCCTTTTCGTCTCGGTTTTTTTCAGCAGACGGTTTTTCAGGCCGCGGGCGTCACCCCCCACATTTCCCCCTAACCCCCCGTGGCTGTACAGAAAAATCAATAACGCAGCACTTTTTTCCGCGCGTAAAGCATGCACCGACACGGCGCGCGGTGGTGTGTGTGCGCGCCACGCACACGAGCGCGCGCCGCATCGGGTTGCTAGCATTTTTTCCTTTCGCATTAAAATTTGCTCACAACGACATTCTCACTGAAGCCGACGTCCCTGCCTTTGATTAGTCGGATGCACCTGGAGGGCTTACGCAATACCGCACGCTCCCTTTTAATGCAAAGCCTCTACGACCATCTTCAAATAAAATAACGACAAATTACTTTCTCACTCTACAACTACCTTTCAAATGAAAACAATTTATAAACGCTACAAATATCAAAAATGCTCTTGAACATTTTCAAGACGTTAAAGCGTTAACGGAAAACAATTTTAAAACATTCTATCATCAGCCTTTTGTTCAAATTCTCTACAAGAAATCGCCATAACTTGTGCTCTTAAAAGGATTGCGGTAAAATGAGAAGAGGATTCAACAAGAAAACGAGCGCAGACGTCCTTATGTACCGAGCTGGGTACCCGCCATTGTGAGCCTGTTTAATTTTATAAAGCCAAGGAACAGTCTACGGACCTTGTAGGACTCAATGGCATCACTTCCGTGATCTCTGTTTGCGGCTCATCCGATAATGTCATGAATGAGCGCTAAAAGCTTTAGCGAGCATCGCCAGGATCCGGAGCATATCATTTGCATAGATTCCTAACGCTCGGTGCGCGACAACCGCACAACACTAATTGCTAACGCAGACTAACGTAAAAAAAGCATCACATTTAAAAAAGGAACGCTTTGCACATTTTTATTTCGCGTTCGCAATGACAGAGGTGCGTCCGTCCCGCTCGCTCGCATTGTTGCGCGCCGCTCGTCAGCACTCCATCTTTGTCTGCCGCGCGCGTTTTTTTGAACCTGCAAAAATATAAAAACGCCGAATCGCGTCGGTGGAGGGGCGCGTGTTTGCGACTGCACTTGTGTGCGTCCCGCGATAATGCTTGTTTTAGGGCTTTGCCCCGATCATAAGTCAATACATGCCCGAAGTTTGTAAGCGCACCAATAGTGAAGTGCTTAAAAGCTAACAACGTGAAAATTCTTAACGTAAACAACTAGAAATACTGAAAATCGCAAACATTTGAAAGTTTTGCTTTCGTATAAAAAGTAGCGGTACCTAGCTGCTTACTGAAATTCACGGTATAAGCTAAGTGATATCATGCTAGACATAGTAACAAGCACATTAAGTCTTGGAGAACGTATCCTCATTGATTCAATACCTAATTACAGCTTGAAAGCATTGAACTGCTCTTGAGGAGCCAGCCAGCGTAACAAACAGATAATAATTAGCTGAGATTTTATCTCGTCTATTTTCCGTCGAACGAAAGTGTCTACGACACTGTCTAAATCTATTTTCGTTAGATAGAATAAAAAAGAGGAACACCTTTCTCTGCACCTTTCACTCACTTACAATTAGCGCTCTGTTAAGCATAAGATAACAAGACCAGACTGCTTTTTTCTTACGTGCCAAATTGGACTAAGTCGATCAATCGAACAGTGGACTGCAATTTGGCATGCAGGGCTGCCAATCTGACGACCTAAAAACTAAAACTTTGAACAATATGGCCGCGAAGACGAGAAACTTTTCCAAAGTCAATCATCGAGAATATTGGAGACTTTCTTTTTGGAAAGAAGTTAAAAGTAACACAAAAACACTAGAATAAACATTTAATATTGTATATAACAAATGAAAAAACACAAAGAAAATCTTAAACAAATAAAAAACACACTCCTGGCCGCCTCACATATGGCATACCGCGATCTTTTGCGGGCAAGCTAGAGTAGATAAAGATAAGTGAAAAATCAGGGATCTCATGCCTCTTTATTTACTTAAATCTATTTAGAACTCCAAGAACATTAGTCCCCAACCACATAGTTACTAGACAACCCTGCCAAAGCAGTCTGGGGCCGCAACCAGGCAAAGTACAAATCCATTGATTATTTTTATGCATTACGGTTCTAAACCGCAGAATACGAACTGTTCTTTCCCTGAATAAAATAATTTGACCGTGAACACAACAGTTAGTGTCAGCGTTTTAGTTTGAACCACATGTTAATAGCCAACATTAAAACAAAGACAATGATTGTGCGATTGTTATGTTTAATGTTTGTTCTACCGCTTGTTTGAAATTACGGTATTTTTGTCAAGACTTTTTGTCTATGATGAACCGAAATACTTCAATTTCAAAACGAAAATTCTATATTCGTCTCTGGTTCAATTTTGAAATACTAAAATCTAATAAAAAATCTCCAAGATTGAACGGAAAAAGTTTCGTTCAGATTAATCTAACTAATCTTAGCATGCAACAAAATCGTTGAACTAGAAAATGATTTAATAAAACCCGCGCCGGGAAAATTTCCTTCTCTTTCTCTCGAAAAGCGAGAAAAAAATCGCCGTCTCCAAGCCGACCTTACGCAGACATCTTTTTATTGCGAACGTGCCCCTGGCCTCACTCTTTCTTACCTCATAACACAGTTTCTCTTGGCTTTTTCCCGTTTTTTTACTCCATTCAACCCCCCGTCGGTGTGTGTAGAAAAAACTTTGTGGCCTCGTAAAAGTCCACTTCTGAACGAAAACTTGCGTTGTTTTGAATTTAGAACTTTTGTTTCGTCGTCGTTGATTTTCTTCTTTTTTTTTTGTTTTGACTTTGGAATTATTTAGATTAGACTGTTTGGTGTCAGTCTTGTGTTGTGGTGTTCATTATTTGTATTTTGTTTCAACGTCATCGTTCGGTCAGTGGTGCTTTGAGAAAATTGTATGGCTCAAGTTTTACATGATTTCTGCGTTCTAGTTGCGAAAAGGAAAGAATTTTCTTTTATGGTTTAAATTATGGATGTTACGGAGAACGATCGGCATGGGCATATACCTACCTAAAACAAAACTAAAGAGTTCTCAGATTTAAAAGAAACTTGTTAAGTAATATCCTCATCACTCTTTCTAACATACATAGATGTTACGTTTTTCTGCAGCAAAATTCATGATATGCAAGCTCATGGAACTTTTTAAACTCTTACGTTCACCGTAATTGCTTGGTTTATTAAAAACCGTATAAATACTAACTACTAGGTCTTTTCATCAAACTTTAATGAAAGGTATTTCATTAGTGAAAAAGAGGAATTCTTTAGAGAATTATAATTATGGCTTCGTTAAACTCTACGTTTCTGAACGTAATTAAAGAAAAGCTTTTAGCTTGCTATATTAAAAACTAAAAATGGATCTTTGAAATGAATCTAGACAAGTTTCGGAGTTCAAAATGCTTTCCATAGACAACTAGCAAGCGCTACATTTTTCTCCGTTTGATATAGTGCGCATTGGCAACAAAACAATTTCGTTATTAGACTTTTTTCGCTGTTCAAGGACTGGAAATAATCCAGGGGAATGTGTAGACGGACAAACGAATAATTTTCAAGTAGGTTTCATTTTAATTAATCTGGTGGCTGGGGGGCGGGCGCCATCTTCCTATTTTAAACTAAACCCAAAACAATTGCGCATCGGTCGAATTTTAAAAACTGGATACGTGATACATGACATCGAGGGGCCCGCGTTATCTAACTACCCCTAGCACATCGGCCGGTGTAAAAAGAACTATAGGACAGGGGAGAGGCCCCCCTCGTTTGCCTTATTTTGTTGGGATTCGGGGAGGGGCGGGAGGTCGAGTGCTGCTGGTGTGTAATGCACATTTTTGCATGGAGCTCCGCGACCGGGCTGAGCCCAGCTCAGCCCTGCACGCACGCACACCACAGCACCCCGTCCATGTTTGGGGTGGCACATACCCGCTTACATCGTGGATGGATTCTGTTTTGTAGGTTTTTTTATTGACCAAAAATTTTGTACCTTCGCGATATTTTGCTTTGAAAAATACATGACGTTATGGGCTTTCTGATTGGTTATGGAAGAGTTGGAATCACGACAGCGCTAAGCCAGGTGTGCTAGCAGAATTCTTCGATGAGACCTTATCACAATTATGCTTAAATTATATTGCCATTTCGAAAGTAATTAAAAAATTAAATCAGTCTTTAAACCGTGATCTAATCAATCATCAAAATTATAGCTGCTCAAGCAAAAAACTTAATAAACTACGTCCAACGGCTTTTACAGTAGGTAGGTACGACTAAGCTGTCATGATACAATTTCTGTACCTATCTACAAATACCTAGCACATCATACATAACAACTGCAATTGATTTCCCGAATACATATAGGTAAACCGGAGTCATACTAATCGAGAGTGACGCTCGAAAAAATCACAACCCCTGGACGCAGACGAGGGGGTATAGGGGGTGGCAGAGAGGGGGTGCAGGTGGGGTTGCCAGTGTTTTTATTTTTCATGATTGGTGGATTGCAGCGGGAGTAATGATCGATGGAATTAACGTGCGCCACTGGCCACCACGGGGGCTTTAGTTTTTAAAATTTCGAATGCTTCGTGTTTTAAAAATGGAATTCGATTGGAACGTTTTTAACGGTTTTTTTGACGTCACATGAGTGGTGTGTATTTGGTAGGTTAGATAGGGAAAATATGCAATTATAATATCATGATAATTCACAACAGCAGACCAGGAAGGAGATTACAAGATGAATAGATGTCCTCCTTAGGAATTGGCAAGAAGTAGCTCGAAGCCAGGATGAATGGAAGAACTTGAGAGAGACCTTAGCTCAGCAGTGGAACAATTTAGGCTGGATATAATAAAAACAACTACAAAAACCTTATCATCACTTAATAGTAACTGCTCAATAAAAAGATGATATTCTTAACATTTCTAACCTCTATATTCATAGCTCGACAAAGTACCCGCCAGAATAGAAGAAGTCATTGGTCTTTGTTGGTAAAACCCAACACACGACCTTCATCATAATATATTTCACGCCTGACGGAGACTCTACCTAGTTCTCTGGATTTTCATGTATGATAATTTAGGTAGAGGTACTTACCCGAGTTAACCAATGATAATCGGAATCTATAATACATATTATTGTGTGTTTAATTATTTATGTGGTCTTTGTAATTTTGTATGTGTCTGTTGTTATTTTATTTAGTGTGTGTTATGATGCATTGTTGGTCGAAATAAATGTATTACTATTATTATTGCTAAAAATGATTCAAAATTCAAATCATATGTAATGCATTGAGCTACAGACAGAGCTATAAAAGCCACCAAATTCAATAGAATCCGTCCGATTACGTTTCAATCCATAAACCGAGCCGTCGCCACTCATAAAAATATCCGAACGCATAAAAATTTTCTACCGCTGCATTTTTTTTATTTTATTTCCTTGCAACACAGGCACAGAGGCACAGATATTGGGTATACAATTCCTGTATTTCGATTCCGTTTACAAATTAAACAGACGGAATGTTTACATACCTCCCCTCACCCGTCACCCCCTGTGCCATACAACCATACATTAACATACATACAATGATTTATACTCCATACACATTTGGCATAATTGAAAAATGGCCGTCGTTATGGCGTACGGCGGACACTGCAAATAATAAGCTTTTAGGGTGACGTCGAAATGTTTGGACTAATTAAGCGATTAATGTGAGGTGGCGGGTTTTGTTATGATTATTACTGAAAAGCTTTAAAGTAAAAGCGAACTTTCAGGTGGTTTCCGACAGCGACGATGCTTTCAACAGTCAATGAAGGAAATATTCATAATTATTATTGAAAAAAGAAAAAAGATTTAGAGTTGAAAATCAGCGTCAGGTGGTGGCCTTTGTGTTACCATTTGGCATTATGTTGAACTGAGGCCCTTTTAGCATTACTCAATGTGCTATTTGCTTAATTTTAAGGTCTTTCCGATTTTGTAATGTCAATAAACGCAATTTTCTTTGTTTCTTTCTGATAACGTGACGGGTTACAGGCCCTTATTAAACAGGGAAATTAATAAAAAAAAAATTGAATTTTTGATTCATAGAAAAAACTTTAAATCTACCGACTCTACAGTTTTAGTCAACAATGCTCGATAGTCTTTATACTGTCTCATTTAATATTGATTTGCCTTTTGATTCTGAATTAAAGTGTTAGGTTTGTATTAGAAAACCCAACTCAAGACACTGTAATGCAGGTTTTAGAGCAGTACTTATTTATTATATGTTTATTAAAACTTAGGTACTCCCGCACTCATCATCAGCCTTTTTAATGTTCCCACTGCTGGGATTCAGGCCTCCTCTCTAGAAGTGGGAATGGGCCGTAATCCACCACGCGGGCCAAATGCAGGTTGGTGAATGTCACATGTCTTCGAATTTTTGGTTCTAGGACATGCCGGTTTCATTCGCCGTTTTGAGAGCAGTGGTGATGAAATAAATTACACAATGTAATGCGTCTGACTGGGTTCGAACCCGCGACTTTTATAGTCGGGGTCATTACGACTCGGCCACCACTGTTCCTCCTCCGCACTCAGTTCCAGTTAATCAACAACAATAACAATAATAAAGACAATATGGCAGAAGAAACAAATAGAAAATATTGTTGAAAAAACATGGGTACATAACGTATCATATAACAATTATGTAATCGAGCATATCAACAGTAAAAGCAAAAACAACGTCTTCTGAAGTATAACTTACATGTACTTGAAAAACCCAAAGCTTTTTGAACACATTCATTATGCGTACAGCTAAGGATTGGAATTCCCTGCCGGAGTCTGTGTTTCCTGATAGCTATAACTTAGGGGTCTTTAAGTCAAGAGTGAATAGGTTGCTTCTAAGCAAGCGTGCTCCATCGTCGGCCACATCATCGTTTTACATCAGAGGAGATAGTGGTCAAGTGCGAGTCCATAACCAGTAAAAAAAAATAGCTTTCTGAAATATAACTTACATGACCTTTTTTTTTGGATGGGAAAAATCATCCAATGACAACCCCCGCTCTTGGGTGGAGCGGTAGATAGTGTCAGACTCTTGCGCGCACCGTCGACGACTTGGGCTTGGTCCGGACAGTTACCGGATGGCCGGACAGCGAGCTTACATGACCTCGAAAAACCCATCAGAATCCCATTCTAACCTTCAATTATTCGGGAACAATTAAAATGAAGCTCTTAACACAAAAATTCTTTAAGAAAACTTTCGGGAAATTCGCATATTTCCATCTTACGACTTCGTCCTTGAAAACTGAAAACACGTAGGCTCAGTAAATAGTTAATGAACGGCTGACATTGTAAAGTTGCAGTTCGTGTCCCGAAAGGGAAAGTTGCACACCGAGTACTTTATCAGTAGGGGTGGCCATCTCAAGTGTGACGAGATTTCATTTGGTTGATGACTTGTAGAATTTGTAAATTGAGAAACAATCTTTAATAACAAATAGAGCTTAGCCGGCCTTATAATGTTCCCACTTCTGGGACTCAGACCTCTCTAGGAGAGGGAATGTGCCGTAATACGCGGGCTCTGTGCGGGTTGGTGGATGTCACATGTCTTCGAATTTTTGGTTCTATGACATGCCGGTTTCCTCACGATGTTTTTTTCTCACCATTTTGAGAGCAGTAGTGATGAAATAAATTACACAAAGTAATGCGCCTGACTAGATTTGAACCCGCGACTTGTTGTAAGTCGGGGCCGTTACCACTCGGCCACCACTGCTCGAAAAATATACTACATCAAAATCCCAGACGTTAATTAAAATCCATACTAATATTATAAATGCGAAAGTAACTCTGTCTGTCTGTCTGTCTGTCTTTGCTTCACGCCTAAACTACTGAACCGATTTGAGTGAAATTTGGTACAGACATAGTTTGGAACTTGAGAAAGGACATAGGATAGTTTTTATTGCAAAAAATAAAATAAAATTATTATAAATGCGAAAGTAACTCTGTCTGTCTGTCTGTCTTTGCTTCACGCCTAAACTACTGAACCGATTTGAGTGAAATTTGGTACAGACATAGTTTGGAACTTGAGAAAGGACATAGGATAGTTTTTATTGCAAAAAATAAAATAAAATAAAAAATAAAAATTATTCCGGACATACAGCGCCATCTATTGGTCAAGAGTCGGCATCAATTCAGTACTGAAATTTCCGGAAGTCACTATTCCATGCGAACGAAGTCGCGGGCAAAAGCTAGTACAAAATAAAATGAGTAATGTACTTACTTTGAGTGCCTACACTCATGCAGTGCTACATTGGACCGACGGCCAATCCACACTACTCACATTTCTTAAATTCTCATAGTTGTTTTTTATGTATATTTTAGAAAATTATTTATATTAAACACTAGCGGCCCGTCTCGGCTTCGCACGGACAATAAATATAGCCTATATTAATCAGGGTGAATGTAGCTTTATTTATTTATTTATTTATTTAAACTTCATGTACAGTAGTGGTACATAGGCGGACTTAATGCAACAAGGCATTCTCTCCCAGTCAACCTTTCCAATGCTTTCCTCCTTTTAGCTTTCCAATAGTGAAAGAATTTTGAAATTGGCAGAGTAGTTTTTGAGCTTATTCATTACAAACATACACAAAAATAATTTCCCTCTTTATAATATTAGTGTAGAAGTAACGTTTGGCGTTCCTGGGATCTTGAACTAAGCGCGACACGGTAGGCCATGAAGGCAATAGCATGACGAGTAGGACTCCTACCTAAAGCATTAATCCGATGTAGTTAGGTACAGAGACCAGTAAAACCTAGGACATTTCCCAGCAAAAGATTCCCATTGCAGGGCAAAGGTAGCTTGTTAGTTAGTTAGGCTCATAAAGAAGTAAATTGAAGTAAAATACAGGTCAATCAGATCCAGTTTTTTAAGTTGTATGAGTATGATAAGAATTATGATTCAGATCATATTCAGATAATATCGCTGAAACTGTAGATACACAAAAATATTCCTGCTTACATTTTTCGCAAACGTTTTTTTTTTCTTCTACAGGAAAAGTAAGTAAAGTACCTAACCATATTTACATCTACATTAATAATAAAACCAGGTAAAGTCTATTTTTTATTTTTTATTTGTAGGTGGTAATCTCTGAAAGTACTGGTCCGATTGTTAAAATTTTATCACCAATAGAAAGCTGCTTTATTCCTGAGCGACATGAAATGTACGCGGGTGAAGCCGCGGACAAAAGCTAGTTTTGGATATATTACGTTTCACGCAGCTTGACACCCCTACTGGAGCATAATGAGGCTGAAATACGATGCAAGTTGAGTTTGCAACTGACAAATCACTTACAGTACTCTGCATGAAAGTGAGTGTTGGAACAACATGGAGTGTTTTGTCCGTTTTTATCTATCATTTTTATAATGTTTTAATTAATTTTGAGCACATAAATGCATCTTTAATCAAGGTAATATTTTTTTCTAAATTTCTTCCAAGTTACATAAGATTTTAATAATGGCAACACTGTACACTAATTAATTTCGAGGATAACAACACTAAAGATGTAGTGCAGAGACTATTATTACGCAAGAAGCTAAAAAAAATCAGAGACAAGAAAAAAACTTCTGTCTGTAGCGGCTGCTGAAAAAAAACTCATTTAGAAAAACAATGCATTTAAAAATGTTGAACACAAAAATGCACGACATTCTAACACTCAGAGCTACAGGAAGCGATGCCGTGTCAAACTCCTGAAATGTTCAGCTTTCAGAGGCCGTTCACCCCGAGCCAGCACCTCACCGCACCTGCACCCTTATTACACCCACACATAAGGCACACTTCCCTTTGACACACCACGATTGAGGTTCTTTTAATGACCGTCTTTATGTATTCTCTAAAGCCCTTAAGTCTTACCTGTTAAGGTTTATTTTGGCCAACTTTAGGTGTTCTATAAAGTCTCTTTGTATACGAACGTTATGGAAAACGCTTAGTTTTTCTTTTGACGAATTTCGCGTGAAAGAAATTCGGCTTTTAAGAAAGTTGCTGACATGTTTGTGTTTTTTTGGTTTTCAACTCGAGCTGTAAGGCTTTCGTTATTTTCGCAAGTGTTTTATTTACCACCTGAAACTGAAAATTCAATTAACTTTAAGTTCAGTAAAACCTTCGACCTATTTCATTAATACTGGCCAAGTGCGAATCGGACTCGCGTACGAAGGGTTCATTATTAAAAACTAAAAGACCGTACAATATAAATATATTCTTCAATAGAATTGTAATCCTAAATCATAATGGGTCAAGAAATCAGAAACTTTTTATTTCAAATAGACCAATTACAGGCACTTTTGAATTGTAAAAATGTCGGTCACTCAAAAAAAAAAGTGAAGCTAAATTGCACGTTCCAAAGCGTAGATCTCTATGGAGAAGAACGTGCAAGAAACTCCATGGACACTACACTACACTACACTAAAATCTTGGCTACATATTTCTTATTCCTTTCCCTTCTATTATGTGAGCACAATGTATAAGTAAAAAAAAAAATCTAATTAATAAAATAGAAATTGAATTAAGCCACTGGCAGCTAAGAGGTGAACAGTCTCAACTGACGGCGCCCGTTCACGAGCATGAGCAGATACAGTTTATATTTCTTTTTAATCTGGAAAAGTTATTGCTGATGGGAAAAGATCCAGAGACAAGAGTCCATTACGTTGGTCAGATGAGATTACGTTTACAAATCCGTTCCACACTAGAGACCACAGTCTGCGACGCCATACACATCGCCAAACATAGGACAACATAGCAAAATATTGTCCAAAAGAAAGTCAAGCCAAAACCCTCAGCATTGAGACGTCGTTACCAAAACCATTGAGGATGTAGAGCGCCATCTATGACGCCACCACACCCGCCTGGTCGGAGTAGATCTTCCCTTTTCAATTGAGGTTTGCGGGACTTTACACCCTGACCAGGAGAAGAAAGAATACTTTACCCACAAACTGTTTTAGATAAACTTACTATTATCTGCCCTATAAATATCTAAACTTAAAAAAAATAACGTCTGCCATTCCGCCCAGCCCGATCTATCATCAGACGGTATACGGTGGAAATCCTACCTATACACACGAAACGTTTTGAGAACACATTCATTGTGCGTACAGTTAAGAAGTTGGATTCCCTACAGGAATCTGTGTTTCCTGATAGCAACAACCTCTGAGTGTCTTTAAGAAGGAATAGGTTACTTCTAGGCAAGCGTGCTCCATCGTCCTTCACATTATCGCTTACTAGCAACTGAGCTAGTGGTCCAACGCGAGCATTTAAAAAAGAATGTCTAAAGAAATACAATTTCTTAAGGGCAATGACGTGATTAGAGCCAACAAGCCCACAATAAAGCATTCTGTAACCAGTTGCAGAATGCAAAACTTTACACAGAAGTTAGCGTGTAAAGTTACAAAAAAGGTTCATTGGCTCCCAAGTTTATTTATCGCTTTTAGTTTTTAAATTAACGACGTGAAGTTAGCACGCGAGCTTCGGTATTAGCGTTAAATGCCTTACGTTTTATTTTCGACGAATTAAAAGGTTTAAGAATATCGTAAACGATATGTGTCGTTAATTAATTTGATATCGATCTTTTGGAATTTTTTTTTTTTTTTTTTTCGTGGAAGACTTTTTCGTTTTACGAGTGGTTGACGTGTGTACGCTGGCAAAGCTTTTATTTTTCGAAAGATGAGCTTTTAAGTTGTAACGGTGTTATAGCTGCTTATTATACTTTGGAAGTTACTTTATTTAAAAAAAAAAATTCTTTGATTTGGATCGTTGTCGTCCATTGATTCATTCATTACTCTATTTCGACAACTGTTTATCGTTGAAATTTTTTAATGTTTCTAGAAAGCTAGTTATTGGCCTACCTTTTTTTGGAATGGGAAATATTTCTCCCGTTCTGAGCGGAGCGAGAGACAGTGTCAGATTTTAACCGACTAAAACTCACCTGTGTCTAATCAGTTGCCCTTTGCTTTCTAGGATCACGGTAAGTTTTTTGAAAAACCCCACAACCCAAGCTAAAGACCCAGCTGATCTTCTAAAAACACTACCTTCCTTCCGAGATATTCCGTTAAAAAACAAAACCTTCAAAACCTGCTCTTAAAACCCACCCAGCACCCAGTACACCATGAAAAATCAATCCAGTGTATCCTAGACTTCATCATAACCCCTGGCGAGCCCTTGGCGGAATGCTCGCGAAGCATAATCTGGTAAAAATACACCCTTCAGCACTCGAGCGCCCTCTAGTGGTAGCCGACGGCGTTTAGTCTCAAAGGTACCTTGTTCAAGGCTAGTTTTGTTGCAATACGGCTCATTAGAGTAGTCGTGATAGAGCATAAAATAGGGGAAGAAAGAAAAGCAGGGGGCTTGTACTTGTTTCTGTTAAAATGGCAGATTAGTCACCGTGCTTCGTGTTGTGATTTGAAGGTATATACGCAGGCTGTAAGGGACAGCCCTCCACAAACTTTCAGGGCTTGCACAGTAGACAAAACTAAACTACCTTCCACAAGATTAAATTTCAGGAAACGAAAAAAAAATCGGCCTCTCCATACAAACTGTCAAAAGTTTTTAATTTACACTAGTATAAAGTTTTAATATCTAAATCCTGAATTCCAACTCAATAAACGCAATATGAAAACATCATGAGGAAACCGGCATGTCCTAGAACCAAAAATTCGAAGACATGAGACATTCACCAACCCGCACTAGGCCCGCGTGGTGGATTACGGCCCATTCCTTCTCCGAGAGAGGAGGCCTGAGTCCCAACAGTGGGAACATTATAAGGCCGATGCTAAACGCAATGGTCTCTCATTAGTAATCTACAACAATAAAATAAAGAGGTAAAGTTTGTTTTTATGTTTGTAGGAGGTAATCTCCGAAAGTACAGGTCCGATTGCGAAAATTTTTTCACCGATAGAAAGCTGCTTTATTCCTGAGTTACATATACTATATTTTATGTACGCGGGCAAAGCTGCGGGCAAAAGCTAGTGTTTTATAAAACTCGGTGATATGCCACCATTTCAGCCATTACGAGGCTGATGGCAGACCACAACACAGGGATCGTTACCAGTGCACTTCATTAAGTCGGCCACTTCAGGTAGGCCGGGGCTTCGGCACGTACCGCCAGGGGGCGCGCGCGGCGCATAATTTGATAGAAGGACCCTCTATGACAGGGTGAGCTGATCTTGATTTTTTTTGTTTTTTGGTTTGTCAGGTTCATAATAGTTTAGAAAAAAAAATTTATTATCATATAGGTATATCCTCAAAAAGAGGTAAATAGGTAAAGGAAAAGAAATTCGTTACTTTTACCAGTGGTTAATTATATTGGGCATAGAGACAGCTTGTTATAGAGAAAGATAAAAATGACAATTATTTGTTTTTAACTTAACAAATTACAGATTGGGAATATGAATTTCAGAATATGAATATCTACGAGTCTAACAGCAGTCCTATCGCTGACAGCGATATCTACCAGATAACCTTAGGATAAAGATACTATAATTATATAGGATGGACAGCCTTAGGAATTCAAGAACTAATATAATGTTAGCAAATAAATCAAAGGAAATTTAACATTTAACATTTCATCTCGAATATAAAAGTAAATACATAAGCTCACAAATATAAAAAGATAATTTAAACCATTTTAAAACCTGTTAACATTCTGTTATTTCCAAACAAAGGACAAGAATTAATCTACCATGAAGTACCTACTCGTCGTATATACTTAAGATATTTAAAAATCAGTGCACTGGAATTACTAAGTTTTTAAGTACATTCCTACCAAACCCACGCCTACAGTTCTTATAAAAACAACCCCTACTTCACCGGGAAGAACCGAAGGACATTCTGAGAATTCAACTAGTAATAATTAAATGAGACATATAAATCGTATGAGGCGTAGGCAGTCGCGTCCGTCGGCCGATAATAATTATCTGAAAATAGACGGCATTCGAACGGGGAGACCAGTTCGAGCCCCTCCCTAATTATTATCTGTCCATTTCTGATATACACCATGACAGTAGTCGATACTACAGACAAAAAGTCAGGCTTTTTAAGCTAACGCTATTAAGTCCGCCTCTGTACTTTTGTGTACATAAATATTTAGTAATTGGAGAAACCAATCGTGTTCCTGGTTTTAGTCGGCAAAAGTCTAACACTCTCAATCTAAAAAAAACCGGCCAAATGCGAGTCGGACTCGCCCATGGAGGATTCCGTAGCAGCAAGTAACCTAGCCATAGACACCCCACACGTATGGGTTTGATGAAAAAAAAAATTTTGAATTTCAGTTCAAAGTATGGGGACCCCCAAATTTTATTGCTTTTTTTCTATTTTTGTGTGAAAATCTTAATGCGGTTCACAGAATACATCTACTTACAAAGTTTCAACAGTATAGCTCTTATAGTTTCGAAAAAAAGTGGCTGTGGCATACGGACGGACAGACAGATAGATAGACAGACAGACATGACGAATCTATAAGGGTTCCGTTTTTGGCCATTTGGCTACGGAACCCTAAAAACAATGGGAAGAGAATTAGAATAAACTTTATTGTATATCAAAATAGTAACAACACTTTTACTCAAACTTGAGTTTATTTCAAATAGACCAATTACAGGGAATTTTGAATTGTCAAAATATCGCTCAGTCAAAAAAAAGTGAAGCTAAATTGCACGTTCTAAAGCTCTATAGCCAGATCTCTATGGAGAAGAACATGCAAGAAACTCTATACACGCTCTTTAAATCGCTCAGTTAAATCAAATTAAAAGTAATTGTCTCTACTGAACAGGAGAAACTGACTGACTGACATATCAACACAGCCAAAACTATTGACACTGGTAGAGTGAAATTTTGCACAAGATTGTCTTTTATGACGTAGGCAGGCACTCAGAGAGGATTTTCTTTTTTTTAATTCCCTAAAGAGATAAAATGGGTGTACATAGTTTGTATGGAAAATCATACTTTTACAGGGCGAAAATAAAAAAGAAAATACAGATACTAAATGCACCTATACAAAAATGAAATAAACAAAAGAAAATAATAATAAATGAACAAGTATTAGTTGAACACGTTTTCAGGAGAATATTAAATTAAAAAATAGGTTATGAACACAAGAATCCTGCAAGAAAGGAAATGGCCTACATTTCATTACAATGACACCGGAAACAAGGAAGAAATTCCGAGATACAATTTATTTATAACTTTAAGACCAGCGCAAAAAAATATAACTCTACAAACCAAAAGATAATTAAGGAGAGCAAGAACATCATTATAATTTGGTGTTATTATTTATATAAAACCAAATCTCAATAGATTAACTAGTGCACCCACGCCGTCTGAATCTAACTAACTTTCATTCTCATTGGAATATAATAACGGAGTAATGAGATGTCTGCAACAATAAATAATAATATTACTAACGTATTCAGTTTCCTACCTCGATGCCGATGACCAAATATAAAATTAATGAACAAATTATCCTTCCAAGAAGTATGTTCGTGACCTTAGCCCGCCATGATTCATTATAAAACTAGTCAGTCTAGTTCCACAGGTACCAACATTTAAAAAATATATGCAGTATTTATTTATGGCGATTTTCGCGGGACTTTTTTAATCTGTTGCATTTAAAGTGCATAGATAATGGAAATCTGGTTATGCATCTCCGTTGTTTTTTTTTTTCTTAAATAGATTTTGCATAATTTTATATTTTTGTTTTTTATCAATTAAGTCTTATTTACTGACCTGTGAATAAATTAAATAATGAATAAAATTCAGTGCTTATTCCATTTTATTGTGCACCATATACAAACAACTGCACGCAACTAAGGAGTGGCTTATCCTGATAGCTATAACCTGGAGGGTCTTAAGTCATCACTTGACTTAAGACCCTCCAGGTTATAGCTATAGGTTACTGGCAAGCGTGCTCCATCGTCGACTACGCCGCCGTCGCTTTCTATAAGGTGAGATGGCGGTCAAGCCTTATCAATAATTAAAAAACATCAAGCATCGTCTAAATGAAGCTATACTTCTTAAAATGACCGGAAAAGATCCTTAAGGGTGAGGCCCGAACGTAATTTTGTGAGTCGTGAGTCGCAGAATGTCGGTCGCGTAATTTCTACTGCATGCATTTCTATTGCGGCAGACAATTCATTGTGCGTCGCCGTGTGAATGAAACAGGAATTTTGTATGAAGCCGAATTCTGCAGAAATTACGCGACCGAAAATTCTGCGACTCACAAAATTACGGTCGTTTGACTTCAAGTCAAGCTAAAACTCTGTTTTCTATACCGAGTCGAGATTCCTTGCCGATTCTATGCCAAGTCGGATAAATAAACTTTTGGCCTGGCAAAGTGAGATAAAGACAAATCTCATGATTTTTATGTAGGTAACTTCGGTATCTAGGTTTATCTCTATCTTCTCTTTTTGGTTAACCTCCTTTCCATACTGAACTTACTGAAAAACTGTCAGTAAATGTCTAACACTCCCTCTCGCGCCACCTTTTACCACAGATTACTGAATAGTTACTACGTAACTTTTACCTTATACCTTCAGTTACCTCAAATAATGGCATGTCTTTCTAACTAAATATTATTCAAGCAACTTTATACATAATATTTCGGTAGGTAAGTGCATAAATGTATATCACAAAGCAATGTCAAATCAAAGATTTTTAAATGTCAAATATTTATTCACTTGTCTATAGAGAGATATACCAAACAAAGGTATTCAGCATAGTAACACATAATTTATAAAATTTTAAGTTTTTTATTTTGATATTTCAATCATATGTTTGGACTAGATTATATTAGGGTCTTCAGAATGTTAAATCTCGTTAGACATTATGGACACCTTATGAACACAACTCGTCATGGTAAGGCCCCTTAAATTAAAACTAACTTAACGCCAATTGATGGTGGTACTCATGGTGCTTTAATTATACTACAAGCAAAGGAAACCATGAGTTTGATGATCTATTGCAAAACTTACGATTTCAAAGTTGTCTAACTATATAAACATAACCTAAATATGTACCTACTTTGTAACCTACAAATTAAATCTTGTTGTGTTGTAGGTAGGTATAGTCTTTTAGGATGGGTGTGTCTATCTAGGTACAGACCATTATCCAAAAGCTCCTTGTTCCTTAAAATAGCTAGACCAGTCATGTCCTATCCATATAAAAACGTTCAGTCATATGGAGATCATTATGAATCATCTTGTTCAAGTTCAGTGTTTATGGCTGTGTGCAGCAATAAATTGAAATGTTCATAATTGAAAAGTAAAGCCAATAAAATTATGTTCTCCCAATCACTTTCAATAAAAAGGTTAGGCGCATTATCTGTCGCGAAATCGATTGGCGACTGTTAACCCTGGCGCAACCGGCATTGAAATAAACAAATAATGTAGGAATGAGTGTTGCGGTGGTGACTGGTGTCCGGAGTTCGCTGGAGTGTCCTAGAGGCCGTTAGCATTTGTCGGGCGGCGTCGCGCACTGAAAATAGCGCGGGCGGCGCGTCATCAATGCGCTTCGTTTGCTTTATGGCCAGTTATTGCGCGCGTTTAATTACCACCGCACGCCATTTTGAAGATTTGTGAAACGTCACTTTTGGCGCGAAACGTGCACTTGACAAATTACCGTGCAGCCGCCACAGACTACACACACAGCCACACTTAGACTACTGAATTAATAGATTTTTTATTGCCACCCACTTGTTAACGAACAGGTTCCGCAAATAAAAATACGTTTTGAATTAAAGTTGTTTTAATTAGCATACTTTGAATTGCACTTCCGTGCTGCGATACGATTTGGGAGAGTAAAGTCCACTTATTTCTGGAATAACAAAGTGCGCCGTGTTACATCGGCTGTATTATACTTTTATTGCCTTCAGTACCATTCTTTAGCCGGTGCGAGTGTGCGAACATGCCATTAATTACAGCCGAAACCATTTAAAAGATTTATTATATTTATTCTGTAAATTTAAAAGAGCATAAAATTCTGCAATACTTTTAGGGACACACCGAGTTATGGTGTAGTTATTCAATTAGCCAACAATTTCAATAAAACTTGCCATATTGAGCTTTCAATTTCGTGTTCAGGATTAAAATTAATGTTTGACGGTTCTTCTACAGATAGATGGTGATCCGTAACATGACAGAGAACTTGAATGGAGTGAAAGGTCACTTGACAGTTGTAGTAGGCACCCTTTGCATGTCCAGAGGTAAGTGGTCCAAGCCGACAGGACCCAAGCCGTGAGCGCGTCAACTAATTCGAACAGCCTTGATTTGTCGCCGTCTACGAATGCATTTATTTTTTCCCTTCGCGTTTCATGTTTACTCTCGTTTATTCAACGCGCAGATCTCAGGGCTGCGTGCGATAAGTGCATTGCCCCGAACCGAAATAAATTGTCGCGACGCGGGCTTGTCGCGTGGTGCGTACAACCGGTACCGATGTCGTGGAGACGTTATAAAGAACCCAATGCCAGACATGGCGGGCGGCCGGTCTCCCGCCAAAACGACCTGTCACTTTCGCGTCGTTACGCACTCGACTTCACTCGCACGCTGCACTTGCCTGAAGTAATGTACACTGACTCGCTGCTGACGCGTCGATGAATGCTCCTCACATGTTTAATCCCAGTGAAATTCGTGAATGTCCATCGGCCACTTTTTATTCGTCCGCTGACACTTGCGAGGTTTTTGTAACGTCTTCATTCACTTGTCTTTTCCGCGTTCGTTCTCATGCGTGGTATGATTCATAAGAAAGGAGTTTCTTGGTTTTTTGTCAATAAATAATTGATGTGTCAATTTGTAAAGGGCCTTCGTTCGGGCAATGTCAATGTTCTTTTAGCATGAACTCGACTTGAACTTTTGATGTGGTAATGTTGAGCAGAAAGTTCTTTTGCGTTCATGTTAATAAAAAAATCCGTAAATATAACACTATATTCTGTAGACACTGTACTGAAATGCCATATACTATCAATTATCCCAATCGTTAGGCCGAAAACTGTGTTTAAACGGGCACCTGTAGATACAAAGAGCTCGCACAGACTGCTAAAGCCCTCTAAACAGTCACAAAGACTCGTGACTAAGCGTCAAGCATCCTGTTTTCATTGTCGATACAACTCTGTAACTGGGTGATTCACTAACGCTAAAATAACAACGGAGTTATTACAAATTGCTGCAGTCAAAACAGTCGTTACAGAAACTATTTGCGTTGGAGGAGTTGGATTTCTTTGTAGGAGAAAGCCTCTGGTGTTAAGCTTCGGAGAGTTATGTTATGATCTTAATTAATAAATAAAAAACCTGTAAATTTCTTATTCGAAAATAACAACAATTGAACTTACTTAATCACGCTCTGTGATAACGCCGCCATTGTCATGTCACCGCCAACCTACCTACCCATAGATTTAAGTTTCTGTATTGCTGTTATTATTTTGGTGTAAAATAAGTTTATTTTATTAAATTCATAATTTTATAAAAATAATGAATTACAAATACTATCTTAATTACATTACCTACTTAATCAAGATCTTAATTATTTTATTGTAACAACAGATCATTTTGAAATATGGCAAGAATTGAAAAAGGCCCACCACACACCGGTTTACCCAGGAGCAGGATAGAACGGTGAAGTGATTCTTACAAAGATAAATTAGAAAAAGCAACTAATTTTACCTTTCAGCAAGCTTTATTCTTTACGCAAAATATTCATAATAATTTTGAAATGCGAAGCAATAACCAACCTACAACAACACTTCATCTATCATCATCATAAATTAACTCGCTTTACCAACAGAAAAATATTATTCTTACTATAAGCCCTGACCATCCCGTACTTACATTAGAAATGCGTCATGGTCATGGTACGGGTCGCATACCATCCACCATCTCATCCACATTATAGGTGCAATCAAACATAATCGTCCGAAAATCTCCGTACGAAACCGACCACAAAAAATCATGTAGATTATATTTTATACGCGTTCGATTTTTAACTTCGAACACAACTTTAGTGCTGCTACTATAAAACTCAATGTTATAGGATTATAAACCTTCTGTGCTAAAGTGAAGGGTGGTGTGTTAAGTTTTCGATGGTATTGTAAAGTTGGTAAGGGATTTAATCCGGTGGATCGTTGCTGCCAAGCGGGTGACGGCTCCGACCATCCGTGAACCCTGTACGGTGCGCAAGCGCAGCTTTTGAGATGTGTTATTTATTTGAAATTGATATTTCTGTGGTTTTGCTTTGGACAGGATATTATTTGATTTTAAATATCGATTATTCGTAATTTGATGTTCTTGAGCAAGTGCGTATGTATAGGAACAAGTTTTTTGCGATAAAATTTACTTACCAAAAAAAAAATGGATCTGACCGTCTCACTGTTCAGTTAAGTATCTTGTTGTTACATATTTTGTTACTAATTCAAATTTTTTCACTCTAAGACTTCATGTCTTGGCAGTTAAGAGATGGCCAGTCTCAACTGACACCGCCCGTTCACGAGCATGACGCGTGCATCAGCTCCACTCGGCTCAACCATTTTGAAGGGAATTGAATGATCAATCAAATTGACAATTAGACATCTGAGTTTATCATCGTCTGCCTTCCATTATACTAATTTATCCAGAGCCAACGAACAGTTAAGCTTTTTTTACGTACCTACCCAATGCTGGGCAAAGGGCTCCTTCAACTTCTTCCAGGTACTTTTTTCTTAAGATTTCTAGGTATATCATACTCTTTTTCTATCTAGACTTTCTCGCTAAAAGTCACAGTCCTCCAAAACTCATCGCATCGTATTTGCTATCGCTACGTAGTAGCGTGCGCAGGAAAGGGGCGGTCTGGCCGAACCAGTTCGCGGCGCAGGCGCACCGGACAGCCGCGGTACCATTGCCTACTGCCTCATATTCACAGACACATTGGTTTTTGATCCTGTTTCTATAAAAGTAAAGGGTAAATTTTCATAAAGGCTGCGCCAAACGAAATACTAAACTAAGAAGTAAGAAAAAAAAATCATGTAAGGGAAAGGAGATACTTTGAAAGGTGTTAGGAAATAATACCTATATTTATTTTAAAAATTTAATCATTTATACATTTATTTTTATTTTTTATTTTTACATGTACTTGAATATAAACGTTAAACGCCCACGCTAGGATTCCGAAGTGTCAAGAGGCCATCATTTCCAGTATTCGTTCTTTCTTTAACAAAGCTCCAGAGCAATGAAATCTTGACCAGATCTTCATCTTGATCTTGACCAGTTAGCTGCCTATGTATCTCTACGCATAGGTAGAGACCTAGTAACCGATTTCACATAAAAACTATGTAAATAAAAGGAGAAATTGACTAACAAAAACCCCGAATAAAAACCGCCATCGTCAGAGAGAGCCGAAGAATGTCTAGAAGTTGTAGGACATCAGAATAATCGAAGATGATCGACCTTTCTTAAGCCGTAATTAGAGACACAATTAAAAAGTAATTGTGTCCCGCGTTCCGGCCATACAAAGGGTTAAAATGCAAAGGAACGGCATTACACCACACACTTCCTCTAAAAACATTAATTAGATACGTTAATTAAGTACTGTCGCCATACGCTCACACGCATTAAATCACAAGAATAATCTTACAGGATGCAAACCCCTTTCATTTGATTCCCATAGCCGCATATGTCCTTTACGGAAAACATCAACACGTGGTCAAAACCCTTGCGTTAACGTTAACGTCATGAATAAAATTATATGAGAATGCATCAGGAACCGGTGACGTATGTTGCTTTAGGTTATTGACTTGATGGAAGTTGACTGTCCTAGAATGGTTGGTCCTTGGCGGAGACCAATTGTTTGAAAACTTTAAAAAGATTTCATGATTTTAAAACACGATTTCTGTAAGTCTCTAAACAACAGGTTTACTGATCCAAATCGGATTTCAGAAATAAGATGTCTAGCTTAATAAAGAAATAATGTTTCAGCTATATAGCATAGTTGGCTTTATAATGATCCCACTTTTGGGACTCAGGCCTTCTCTCTAGGAGAGGGAATGGGCCGTAATCCATCACGCGGGCGCAGTGCGGGTTGGTGGATATCACATGTCTTCGAATTTTTGGTTCTAGGACATGCCGGTTTCCTCACGATGTTTTCCTTCACCGTTTTAAGAGCAGTGGTGATAAAATAAATTACACAAAGTAATGAGCCTGGCTGGGTTTGAACCCACGACCTACACCAGCTATTTATACATTATTTTAACTAAACTTTTGTCACAAAAATATCTAAAAATAAAGACAGTGTAACTCAGACTGAACCCAAATATTTTGAAATCATTCCACATCAACAACATTTCCGGTCAAATCAAATTCTTTAAACCTTAATCACACCTTCAAATATTCAAATCAACATTCAAACTAACTTGACATTGAAAGGGCTAAGATTCCCATAAGATACGAAGGACCAAACGTCCATACGTCATAACGCTATAATTTAAAAAAGGGTTAAGAGAAAAAAGTTTTTAATACAAAATGACACCCCACATGTGTGCAGGCATCCGGCCGACCTACGCGTCATTAAAAAGTTTAGCTGTCAAATGAAGAAATCTTTGGTGTATTATTTTATCTGTGGCTCGATTATAAACAGATGTTATTCGGCAATAAATCTTTGTCTTTGTGCTGTATATAAAGGAATCATTGTCCAACTATAATGAAATGCTCCTTCTTGTTATAATATTATTTTGGAAAACAATGCTATACGTTTTTCAATACACTTGCTCGAAAATCCGCTCTTGTCTGACTGCTTGTAGGCACACAGTTGACTGTTTTTCGCACTAGTGCATAAAAATGCGCGTGCTCGCTCCTGCCACAATTTTATTACATTTATTTTATCAGGGTACGGGGTTTACAGATTCTTACGAATCGCGCGTGAACCCACGTTTTTTGGTATGCGAAATCTTCAAATAACTCTTCCCGCTCTCGATGGAGCGAGAGTGAGTATCCGATTTCTACTAACTGGAAACCACTAGTGTTCCATGAGTTGCCCTTTGCGTTCTAGGGCCACGGTAGCTCTTTCGAATAATCCTGTAGCCCTGCAGGTTCTATTCACTCCAATATTTCTATTCACCCAGTTTATAAGTACGCAATCAATATATCTATATAAAGTCTATTCAGTTGTTAGTTTTCAAATAAGAGGCGCGAAAAACAATAATCATTATATTTATTACGCCAAACCGTCTCGCTACACGATCAAGTTATCGTCAAATAGATGGTGGCATCGATAAATTTTAACCAGTGGCTACCAACCTGTAGTCCGTAGACCACTGGTGATCCGCTGGAGTAAAAATATGCTTCACGAAAGGACCATATTTTGGACATGTATTTTATTATTTCAAGTACATGATAAGGTCCGATGGGACTGGCATGTACTTTAAAGAGAGAGAAAAAAGTACATGATAATCTTAATGACACTTGATTATATTTCAAACATCTGTTAATATTTATTTTGCACACCTGCCACAGTGAGGTCGTGTTAACCCAAAGGTTGACTATTGAAAATAACTTGTTGCACTAATTTCGCCTATGTACCACTACTGTACTATCGAAGACACGTCCACCTGACCATCGCTAAGTGGATTTTTGCTTGCACTCGAAACGAAAACTTCAAAGGGTTTGGTTTGGCAGTATTCAAGCAAATTTTTTTTTTAAGTGATTAAGCAGAAATGTTCGCGATGGTACCTACATTAAGTTCTGTGTCTAAACGTGGATCCACGCGAGACATAATGGCTTTTTAATTGTGTCTCTAATTAGGGCACACGAGAGGTTAAATAAATTAAAAATTCAAACATTTTTCTTTTATTTTATTGAAAGTTACTTTGATCAATACGTATTTTAAGTTCCTATCAAAAATATTGTGTTTTCTATGGCAATGCGTATCACTTTTGATTTTAAAGAATACATTTATACAACTATTTTTTTATTTTATTTTATTAGTACCTGCAAAAAAAAAAACAAAAAAAAATAAAGTGGTCCCCGTTCAAAAAAAAAGGTTGAGAACCGCTGATTAAAAGAGAAGCATGATTTTATCAGCATTTAGACTATGGTCGTTATTAACGATGCTTGCCCGACCAAGATAGATGGTGCACGATTTTTTATAACTCTATTCCAATGACGAATGACGACGCTACAGTTAAAAAAGTTATGTTTAACTTTTTAATCGATAATGATGTTCCAACCGACGGCCATGATTAATTTTTGGAGCAAAATCAACAATATATAAAGTTCCCACTGCTGGGACACAGGCCTCCTTTCTAGGAGAGGGCCACAATCCGCACAAGCCCAGTGCCAATTGGTGTTTCTTTTAATTGACATAAACTAGTGCTTTGCTGCGATCCCACCTGATGGCGAGCAGTGAAGCTAAATTGAAAGTACGGAGGGCAACGAAGGAACAGGAGTGGATTTTAAATCAGAAAAAGTCTGATACTATCTCCCGCTGCGCTCAATGGTGCGGAGATATTATATGATTTTGCCACCTACAAAAAAAAGGTGGTTTTTGTCTGTTGGCAGTTCTAACTTCAAGCAATATCTTAACTATAGAACTATATTTTGACTGGCCTGTTGGTCTAGTGGTTAGTGACCCTGACTACTATGCCGGTGGTCGTGGGTTCAATTCCCACCCAGGACAAATGTTTGTGTGACGAGCATGATCATTTGTTTTGTGTCTGGGTGTAATTTATCTATAGTATGTATGTATTTAGAAATATAGATGTATGTTTATCAGTTGTCTAGTACCCATAACACAAGCTCTGCTTAGCTTGGGACTAGACAGCGTTGTGTGGAATATTATTATATTATAGAATAAAAGTCGTCCACATGACATCCCCCGCCCTTGGGCGTTGCGGTAGATAGTGTCAGACTCTTACTGACTAAAAAACCCACCCCGTTCCTTCTTGCCTTTCATGCCGAGGCCAAGATTCCCTTTCGGAGCTAAACCAGTAGTTACTTTTACTTGTTTATAAATACGGGTGTAATTACGATAAGTAAATCTAAAACCTTATTAGTAGCTAGTTTTTCGGTTAACATCGGAAATTACCCTAAGGGAACGTACTCCAGGGATCGGTAGCCAATTTCCTGATCCATGGTCTATCTGTGTAGATCATATCCGGTTCATCCAAATACGATCAGTCGTTAAAGCGTGATTGATTAAGTAACATGTAACATCCAGGCTTTCACTTTTATTTTGTATTAATATAACTAAGTGTCCCCAGCGGTTTTACCTGTCTTTAGTTACTGCTCACCTTCTGTGGGTCGTAGCGTGATGCTATCCATCATAAATCTGGCTATCCTGTGCAGAATAATTTTACATTTGTATTTATAAATATATAAGTATGTTTATCAGTTGTCTAGTACCCATAACACAAGCTCTGCTTAGCTTGGGACTAGACAGTGTTGTGTGATAGTTGAGTGGAATATTATTATATTATAGAATAAAAATCGTTACTTGTGCAGTTTTTTTTTTGTGGCTAAAAATCATCCAAATGACATCCCCCGCCCTTGGGCGTTACGGTAGATAGTGTCAGACTCTTACTGACAAAAAAACCTACTCCGTTCCTTCTTGCCTTTCACGCCGGAGCCGAGCTTCCCTTTCGGAATAAACCAGTAGTTACTTTTTTGTTTATAAATACGGGTGTAATTACGATAAGTAAATCTAAAACCTTATTAGTAGCTAGTTTTTCGGTTAACATCGGAAATTACCCTAAGGGAACGTACTCCAGGGATCGGTAGCCAATTTCCTGATCCATGGTCTATCTGTGTAGATCATATCCGGTTCATCCAAATACGATCAGTCGTTAGAGCGTGATTGATTAAGTAACATGTAACATCCAGGCTTTCACTTTTATTTTGTATTAATATAACCAAGTGTCCCCAGCGGTTTTACCTGTCTTTAGTTACTGCTCAGCTTCTGTGGGTCGTAGCGTGATGCTATCCGTCATGAATCTGGCTATCCTGTGCAGAATAATTTTACATTTGTATTTATAAATATATAAGTATGTTTATCAGTTGTCTAGTATCCATAACACAAGTTCTACTTAGCTTGGGACTAGACAGCGTTGTGTGATAGTTGTGGAATATTATTATTATTACTTTACTATTTTCCGCACTTGTACGGAAAAGTGCTGGCGTGCGGCCATGCTACAATCTATTGTATTTACCTTGTCTAACACCGCGCAGCCCTCACAAGTCGCCCCTTGTTTATTTTTTCGTAAGTGTATTGGAAAACGTCGTTCGATACACGTGGAACTTTGTCACTGCAGCAAACGGCTCCATAACACCCTCACCCGAGGTTCGGGCAAAATTCCGCCTCAGTCGCAATGACAAACTTCCTTTTTTTTATTAATTATAGGCTTGCGGTTGACCACCATCTTACCTGATGGTAAGCGATGATGTGGTCGACGATGAAGCACGCTTGCCTAGAAGAAACCTACTTACATCTAACAAAACTACTATTCCAATCAACATAACACACTAATCTCTGGAACTAACAGTCGGATAAAAGACTTCCACTTTATATATTATAAACTGTTAGGTAGTTTCTTTTTTATCGATCCATTTATTTTTGAGTTTATTCAATATAAACAAATACATAAATCTTTCCTCTTTATAAATCAGTATAGATAAATAAGTCATTAGTAAAATTTATATCGAAAATAATCAAGTAAATTAAGTCCTTTAGCCATTTAAAAAAAACCTTGTATATAACGGCAATCATTGAAACATTAGTTTGATTATGTCGAATTGCTACTGCGGTTACTATCGACTGACTCGATACAATTTTATTTACCTACAACTTACTAATCGTTCTGTCATAAACCGTTGCTCAGTTATGTAGGAAAGTTTGAGAAGTACAGACGATAACTACAAGCTTATAATCCTAACTAATATTATAAATGTGAAAGTGTGGATGTTTGGATGTTTGTTACTTAATCAAGCAAAAACGGCTTAACGGATTTGGATGAAATTTGGCATGCATATAGTCTTTGACGTGGAAAAGAACATAGGCTACCTTTTACCCCGATTCTTTAAGTACCTAATGCCACGCGGGCGAAGCCGCGGACAAAAGCTAGTTTTTATATAATTGTAGCTTCTGACCGCGACTTCGCCAATGTGAAAGTAGAAGATTATCCTAAACGAATATACTCCTGTGATTAAAAGTACCCTGTATCTTGTCCTTCTGTGCCAAATTTTTATCCAAATCCGTTAAGTTGAGAGAGTATCAAACATACAGACACGCATGTATACAAATTTTCGGCTTTACATTTCTATAATTACTTTAGACTTAATTACTCAACAAATAATTAATAGTTATATAAGCTTAGAAATAAATGTCTTCATAATATGTTTCTCAACGTATCGATAGTTTCGTAGACTCGTAGCAAATAGACTTATGTTTTCGTAGGGCGTAGGTCGTAGGCCCTAGGCTACGGGCTACGCCGTAGACACTGCTACAAACGTGTTGTATAATTTGCGTTGAAAGATAATCATATTTATCATTTTCAGTAAATTAGCTTGTTTGGTATGTACTTAAGAGATATTTAATATTAAAATAGTTCGCACTTCGTTCCCCGAGGGATAAGGCAGAACTGTACCTATACACCACAAATTTTTAATTATTACAAATACTTAAAGGGCTTATTAGAAAAGCCCTTGTTATTTTTTTAAGTAAAATCTCAATAGATAATATTCATAAACAGCAAAGTTATTATCATTGGTTTTGTCCCAAAATGTCACGCAATTTATGGAAATATTGTGCAGGCTATTGATTAATGAATAAATAAATGACAATTATTAAGGAAAAACACTGCCTGCAGTATTTTCTACCAGCAATTGTTATGTATGATTGATTCTATGATGAATTTACCTTTTCGTGGTCAATTTTAGGATTTCGGTTTTTTCTACTTTTGACTACAAAAATATGATCAGTAACGGGTACAGATAGAGCCCCATTTTTTTGTACTTATTAAAAAGTAGGAGTGTATAACTATAATGCTCTTTAATTTTACCAGTTATATTTAAGTACCGTATAGTAATAGAAGCCAACTATATCACCAGTCGGACAAACTAAGATCTAAGAATAATCAGCCTTATAATGACCCCACTGCTGGGACTCGCTCTCTCTAGGAGATGAATGGGCCACGCGAGCCCAGTGCAGGTTAAATAGATGTCACAAATCATCGATTTATTGGATCGAGGAAATGCCGTTTTCCTAACATATCACCGTTTTGAGAGTAATGGCAATGAAATAAATTACACAAAGTAAAACACTTGCGTCGCTTAGAAATACTTTGCCTCTCACTAAAATTACTCCTATATCGTGGGTGCGTTCACAAACATGTCAACTCGTTTGTTCCGTGCAGTGTTCGAACCCGCGGCCCACAGTTTAGCAGCCAATCGCTCAACCATTGCGCCAACCGTGCCGTCGGATTTAACCCATGACATACGAATTATAAGTTATACGTACTGGGTTTAGCCAGTGGTGGCTATCCTAGGTGGAAAAAACCAATGATATACAGAATATAGCCATTTCTTAGTAAAAAAGTTAAATGTCCCCACGCTTAACAGTAGCCATTATGACCACTGCCTCCCTAGCCAAGTTACAACCGTTTCGCTTGCGCCGAACGCTTCGAGTTGTCCTTGCCGCCAATTCTTTTGTTCTGACTACGTGACTGAGCGTTAAGGCGACGTCATTCCCGTACATTTGAAGCTTTCTACAAGCGTTAACTATTGCAGATTAGCAACTTGGCTAGGGGTACTGGACCAATTTTATCATTCATTAAAATTATATTACACATGGGTATGCGACAGTACACAGTTTTAAGAATGTAAGTAACATCAGAAACTTGATATTTGGACGGTGGCTGTCAAAAATGTCAAGCGCGACCGCAGAAGCGAGTTCCCATTACTGTCCGACTACTACCATAGACACGTGTTTTGGTCATCTGTGACGGTGTTCAACTTAAGGCCAGGTTCTACTAACTTTGAACTGTTTTAAACTGGAAATTCACAAATATAAAAGAGAACACCACGAAAATATACTTTATTAAAATTGATTATGAGGCCGAACAAAAATCAAAACATGATTTAAATAGTAGACGCGATAAAAAACAAAACGCGAATCTGACACTAACTTACGATTTACGTCACAGAAATATTTGAAAATAACAAAAAAAAAATAATGAAGTTTGTTTTCTAAAAGGGCCTCGCAAAAATTAAAATCTTGAATAGTTTTGGTTTTTTATAAAAATAAAGCCGCTGTTACGGGGCCGCAAAATCGACATAGACCCGGGCGGAGTTCATACAAAATACTCAGTGACTACAACCCGCTCTTAAATGAAAGTTTATTACACTTTCGAACTTTTCTTAAATGACGATTCTGATGTTATCATATCTAATTGAAACTCAGAATTATTATTTTTTATTTTAATACTTATATTCTACTTTTCTGAGTTTAAGAACCAAATAATGATTTTATACTTGTAAAATCATTGTATACTTCAGTCATTCATGATTTACACCTTCCCTTCCTTGATCTTTCCTTTTCTATCCCTTTTTTATGTTAGACTTCGTATCGCAGGTTCGATTCCCGCTCGGAATATTTTTTGTATGGCCTACGGGCCTACAGATATCTGTTCCAAGTCTGGGTGTCTTGTGTATCTGAGTTTACATGTTTGTAAACGCACCCATGATACAGGAATAATTCCTAGTGTGGGTCAAGTTTAAAAAAAAAAGAAAGAAAGCTCTCCACGCTCTGAGTGGAGTGGAAGTGAGTGGCAGACTTTTATTGACCCCCATAAAACCTACCTGTGTTCCTTTAGTCACCCATTGCATTCCAGGGTTCCACAGTAAGTCTTTCGAAGAATCTCGAATGTTTGTAATAATCCTACTAGTACGATTCTTTATCATTACCCTGCAGCATGATAAAGATGATTTCATTTGATTTGATATTTCCTCCATACATCTCTATTTGACATCGCTCATCGTCTCAAATACTAAATTATTTCAAGATTTTCCAGTCATTCGATTTGATTACCATAATTCTATCCATATAAATAAACTAAAATCTAATAACAGCCCGCAAATAAAATCCTATTCACCCGCCATTTGCATTTCCCTTTGAGCGGGAAAAGAAAATGGTCGCATTTTCCCGCGTTTTTTGTGACGCCACAGACTCAATACGTCGAGAAAGTGAATCATTAGAAACGTGCTCATTCTATAAGTTCCTTTTATTATTATCTGTGATGATTTCACTCAACTATTAAAGCTGTATTATAGAATCGCCGGACTAATAAAACTAGATATAATGCTCGTAGTTCGTGTTTTTTGTTCAGTTACGTAACCATAGTTCGCACTTTTGCGTTGAAAACCAAAAAGTATCTAACTAGAAGTCTACTTATTTCTTAAAAACTTAAAAAATAGTAGTGTTCATTAGTATCTTTTTTTTTTGCGTCGATGCTAAAGTTACTTAATCAATAAAGAACGAAGGCATTTCGCGTAACACTATGATCAAGTTTCAGTGACTTTCTCATTTCGCGAGGACTATCACACAATGTTCTCTGGCTGAAACTACCGAAACGTGTCGCGCACAACGTGACATTTTATTAAATTCTCATTCGTTTGGCGCAGCGAGTGTTATGAATCGCGCGCGACACGCGATGTCGCGGGCTGTGCCTGCACCCATCGCACCAGCGCCGGCCACACGCCACCGCCCTTTGTGCCGATATGCTCACCATTTATCACACGATACCAACTCGCTCCTTTATTCTTACGATTAACCAAGAATGTTGGCTCATTTGGTTACCCATTGACATGCACAAACACGTGAATCATTCGCCAGCAGTAGTAAAATTGATTTCATTTTGTTTTCAGACACGACAACACCGTACGTCCTCTACAAAGATGGTGTGGAGCGTGCACCTCCAGGCACGCAGTGGGGCGGCGGAGTGCTGGATGGCGGCTACCAGCCCATGCAGCACCAGAGCCCCGGCGGGCCCTCCCCGCAGCCCGAGCCCCAGCTGGCGTCACCGGCGCCTTCGCCATACCCCCCCGCGCCGCCACCCCCAGACCCCACCGGCGCCGCAGAGGACGCTGCCCAGCAACTCGCTCAGCAACAGGCACAGCAGCAAGCGCAACAACAACAGCAACAGCAGCAACAACAGCAACAAACTTCTCCCGAACACATGCAAGTGGAGCAACAGCTCCAGAGCCAGACTCAGTCCCAGCCTCCCTCGCAGGACCACCTCGACCGCACGCCATGCTTCGTGCCGCAACCGGATCTGCAGCAGCAGTACACGCCGTACTTCAAGGAAGCTCGACCGACCAGCCACATGCTTGGCACGGGCGGCTTCCCCCTACACTACCTAAAACAAAACGGTGGTGTGCTGTCCCTCGAAGGTCCTCTAGACCAGTACGCGGCACCCGATCTCCGGCACTTACCAGACATAGTGCAGCCTGAGCCGCCAAAGCCGCGGAAGCACAACCCGAATTCAGAGCTCCGCCTGTTCAAATGCCTGACGTGCGGCAAAGACTTCAAACAGAAGTCCACCCTGCTGCAACACGAGCGGATCCACACGGACTCGCGGCCGTACGGGTGTCCAGAGTGCGGCAAGCGGTTCCGGCAGCAGTCGCACCTGACCCAGCACCTGCGCATCCACGCGAACGAGAAGCCGTACGCGTGCGTGTACTGCCCGCGCTCGTTCCGGCAGCGCGCCATCCTCAACCAGCACCTGCGCATCCATTCCGGTGAGAAGCCATATACGTGCGGCGAGTGCGGCAAACATTTCCGCCAGAAGGCCATCCTGAACCAGCACGTCCGCACACACCAAGGCGAGCGCTATTCACACATATATACCCCCCGGCCCCCGCGCGCGCCGCCCGCACTGACCCCGGTCACTGCCGCCGGCGCCCGCGCTCCCCGCCGCCCCCCGCACCGTCGATTCGGTCTCGCATCCATTGGCCTTCCTAGCAAACAAATTCTCGGTTCCCTCGTCGCCCGTGTAACGCAGGGCGCCCGCGAGACGCGGAACCGACCGCCGGACGTTCCCGTAACCGTTCCCAGTTTGATTAACCCACTCGTCGGTTACCCACCTTTTAACGTGCCACACTTGTGACTAACCATTCTGTTCAATTTTACAGATGTTTCGCCGCATCTCATCTTCAAGAACGGAACGACGCCCACGCTGTGGCCCCAGGATGTACCGTTCCCGGGCGATGAGAACAAAGAAGAGATCCAGTCGACGTTCGGAGATACGGACGGACAGAACGGCGACCAGCGCGGCTCCTGCTTCTCACCAGGCGATACGGCACAGTACCCTGCTTACTTCAAAGATACGAAAGGTCTCAATCACTCGGTTTTCAGCTCGGGGCTTTCTCTGCAATATTTGAAAGGCGGCAAGCTACCAGACGTACTCGGAGGGCGAGCGATGCCCCTGTACGTGCGCTGCCCAATTTGCCAAAAAGAGTTCAAACAGAAGTCAACGCTGCTTCAACACGGGTGTATCCACATAGAATCACGTCCGTACCCATGCCCCGAGTGTGGCAAGCGCTTCCGGCAACAGTCGCATCTGACGCAGCATCTGCGCATACACACCAATGAAAAGCCGTACGGCTGCGTGTACTGCCCGCGCTTCTTCCGCCAGCGAACCATCCTCAACCAGCACTTGCGCATCCACACCGGCGAAAAGCCGTACAAGTGCACCCAGTGCGGCAAGGACTTCCGACAGAAGGCGATCCTCGACCAGCACACGCGGACGCACCAGGGCGACCGGCCCTTCTGCTGCCCCATGCCCAACTGCCGGCGGCGGTTCGCCACGGAGCCGGAGGTGAAGAAGCACATCGACAACCACATGAACCCGCACGCGGCCAAGGCCCGGCGCGCTGACGCCGCCAAGACGCCGCGGCCGCTGCCGCCCGCCGCTGCCGTAGTGAAGCCCGAGCTGTACTTTCCGCAGTGCTATGCGCCGCCGTTCCAGCAGTTCCCGGGCGCCGGCGAGTTCAAGCCGGCGGTGGGTCCGGGCGCGCCGGTGGCGTGCCTGCCGGCGCAGTGACCCGCGCCGCCGCGCTGGCCCCCGGCGCCCGACCACCACGACCTCTACGCCGCCGAGCGCCTCTACAACTGAGCAGTGCGCGGCGCCATAGTATACGACGCCCCTTCGCACAGTACTCACCTATGTTACCGGATCGCTGTAAAATGAGCTTCGATCTGTAAATAGCGTCCTGTTTATACTCCACCGGGAGGTCTGTCGCGATGTACAATTTTCAAAGTTCATCACGTGTAGTGTTACCGTCAATGAAGCGAGTACAGTTAGCGTTTTTGCCCCGTAATCTTTAAGTTACCACGTAAGAGTTAGTTTTCTCGGTGATTCTCAATTCTGCTGAAATTTCGCAGATGCTCCGAGCTGATCTAACCCGGAGTTTAGAATTTAAAACACTTCGTTGAAATCTAAAAATTAAGAATTGATCTTTTACCACATAACAATATTTCGCGATGAATGTTTCCGGCGCGGAGCTGTGCCTAATTGTAATAAATATACATATTTTGTAGACGTATTAAGTTAATTTTATTTACGAGTATTAAGAGATAAAATCTGGCAAATTAAAGGGGATTTATACGGTTATCCGTGATGCTCAAAATATGTTAAAAGTAACGATAAAGAACGATAAGAATTTATGAGTTAGCTGTAAACAGAGTTCGGACGCAGGCTCTTTAAGGGAGATGAACATCGTCAGTGAGAACACAATCATGAATGCAAACCAAAAACGTAGGTTACCGATTGCCATCAAGATAATACTTTGTTAGTGTACTTGCACAAGGTTCTGTTACATTAACGAGAGCAATTACCTTAATTAACATGTGAGATTACTGAGATGTCTTCTAACACTATAGGTGCCAAATAGTGTAGTGATTTTTAAATTTTTTCTACCAGCTTGTATTATAGTTGGCCTAGTTTAGGTTGTTACCAGTTTTTTCAACGATGTGACAAAATGAGATGCATTTAAGAGGAAAGGGGTCAGACTGAGTGAGGACTGTGATAGCTAGGTAGGTTAGGTGTCTATTTCGCTCATTTTAGCGTTAAACTTCGTGTGTCGAGACATGGCCGAGATCCGCTGAGGGCTCGAGTGAATGTTTGAAAGATTTCCTTTACGTTTTATACAAATTATCATTTTTAATGCGAGTCGAAGTCGATTAGACCGAAGACCATTTATGTTCCTAAATTTTAATTATCTAAAATGATTGATTGTTTCTGTGGCCGGCTCGTCGAGGCCGGCCCGTCGCCTTCTTTTGCTTGACTGATTTGATAACATTATTACGATGAGTGAGATTAGTAAAATTTACCATTAGGTAACGTGTGATGACGAAAAGTGCTTTGTTGTAGTTTGATCCAAGGAAAGGAGGGTACGCCAGAGTAAATCTTATTTTCTAATTTAGCTTAGACTATCGATTTTCGAATTACCAAGCAATTCGATCATTCATCGCGAAATAACTTAGAATTTAGGAAGAATATAAATATTATATGAATTTGTGACATTGTTGGAGTATTCTGGTGGTGTGTATGAGTCTCAAGCGCGATCGCGTCCACATTTTTTGCGATTAGAAATTAATGGAAATAAGCTCAAACTGTATACGTGGATTTATAGGTTCATACAGTCTGAAGACTTGAAGAAACAGATATATTTAATATGTCTACTGGATCGAATTTCATGAACAAACCCGTCAGCACCAGTCTCCCAGACTATAAACTTCGACAGCATGCCAGGATAGTCCAGCAAACTTTTTAACGTTTTAATATCTCTGTTTGTATGTATAGACAACTTATATAGCTTATTTTACTATATTATTGTGATGGTTTCGTTTTCCTACCGCATAATATGAACTGTTAATTAACTAATAGGTGTAATAGTACCTAACGTGGATTTGTGGGAGTCACATAACATATACCATTTTATTATTTGTCACTACGAAGTGATCGATGCAATATTATTATTTAGTGGGTTTATTGTGTGTTGATTTTACGACGAATTTATCGCATTGGGCAATTATGAAAATTAATCGGTTTGCTAGTTGTGAACGCAAGTGCGCCGGCGCATTCCGTCAATCAATCTCAAGAAATGACTGTTACGAAATTATAGAAACGAACCAAATAATGTTGTATACGAAACTTATCGATTCTAAATCGAGAAACACGTACATGGTAGCTTTAGATCGTAACCATCGATTAAATACTTACCAGACCGGCGCGTGCGACTCTAAAGCTGCGTTCACAACTAGCGCCACCTCTAGCATTTTATTTTCCTTTTTGATTTTCCTATCAAACTTTCGGAGGTTTACAATTGAAAAAAACATCGTTATCGAAGAAAATTAGAAACATTTATCTTCCGTGACTACAGTTTTCCACATTGTTCACACATGTGATCCTCCTCGAGGCAGCGCGCGCCGCCCCCGCCTCACACGACAATAGCATAGGATTCAGTTTTATAGTTTATAACACAACACAAGCAGCCTTATACAATAATAGTTGATAAGTATTTTTATACAATAAACGATATATTTGTTCCATCCTGGGCGGGATCGGCGCGACGCACGCCAGTACAAAGTTTGAATACAAACATACAACACAGTGCCATAGCCGAGACATAACCTCAGATTTATACTTATTAGATTTTTATACCGATACAAATGGATTTAATTTTTAAATATAAAACAAGAAGTGATTAAGTATACAGAGATTACAGATGATATTTTATACATTTATTACATACAATATTATTAAAAAGTAAATGTGAAATAGTCTTAAATTTAGTATCGTATTTGCAACGTGCTAAGTACCTTAGTAAAGTTACTTGTAACGCGGGAGTTGTGGAAAATTGATTCGAATCAAAACTGCTATCCATTTTGCACAACTTTATTATCTGTCTCATGCACGTTGGTTTCTCAAGATATTTCTTTTATTGTCACTTACGACTTAAATTCAGTGTGGTTATTGTAAATACATATCATTGGGATTTTTGAGGCAGTGTTGCAACACGAAAGTTCTGCTTTGGTTTTTATTGAAACCGGACTGTTGCAGACAGTGTACGCCAGCCGTGTAACGAACCGTTCCGAGGCGCCACAGACCTACACAACTTAGTCAATGTTCACAAATTCCGCAAGTACTCACGTCCCAGGCTGTTCCGTTTGACTTGCTCACTGTTTTGTTAAGTTTTGCTCAATTAAACGTGTATGTATACCTATAAAGTTAATCTGATTAGTTTTTATTGTGTACGAAATGAGTTTTGTAAAATATTTTTTTGAGAGCACGGTTTTGCTTTCTTATGAAACTATTTTTAAGTGCTGAAAAACTGTGGTCGTCCTTAGACGACCCGGGTCTTATATTTTGAAATTAAAATTGGCAAATCTTGTAGTTTTCAATATTAAAATCATAATAAACAGTATAATGCCGTATATAAACGAGCCGTCCAGTTCTGATCGGATATCCATACAGTATGTACGTAACTCTTGGATTATGTTCCCCGAGGATTCATTTAATAACATTAATTAGGTTTGAAGCATGTTCCTAACCTTTATTAATACGTAATATTTATTTATAAATACCTACAATGACATTTCTTACCGACTACCCGTAGGATAGGAGTTAGAAACTGTAATCATTTTGCCAATTCTTGTCTAACAAATTTCCTTCAATGGAATTAAATTCCAGCGTGTATATCCCATAGCGTCTTGGAGTGTATTATAAACTTCAATAGCAGAGTAATGCAATTTTACCCATACCTTAACAAGAAATTCTTCTTCGTATTTAACGCAATATCAATATGCCTACTTAATTTTGTATATTTTTAAGTTGTTAAAAATATTAAAAAGGAGAGAATAAGATTGCATTGTAAATCTATACTTTGCATATAACATAATGATTATCAACATAACGTCAATTGTATGAAATACAATGAGAGAGCGATGTAAGTGAAACTGACATATTGCTGCGCTTCTATCAATATATTAGTTTAGTTTAACTAGATCCGAAACTTGACAGTTGTCACTAATTCCTTCGTTTAATAATGCATTTATTTGTGATCTCATGGTGAAATTGTAATGTCTTACTGTCTTATTAATAGGATATAAATTGGCGGATGTTCAAGTCGACCTACCACTTCAGTTTCTTAATTAATAACAATTCTACATATCCACATGCTTAGTAATTTTAAACTTGCAAGAAGCAATATATTGTAAGTTACTATGTACTCTACATTACCATTTACTTTATGTAAAACAAAGCCAAGTTCCCATAAATTTGTATAGTATACAGATAGAATACTAATTATGGTTTGGTCGCAAATAAAACAGTAAAAAGCTACTGATAAAGTTGGGTTACTTTGGCCCAAACTAAAATGACCAATAGGAACACAGGGCACTGTGCCCAGTGTTTCTATTGGTTAACGAGCTTGAACCAAAGTAATCCGACTTTACAGTACGTAATTAGTATCGGTGAGTGTTTTGTCAATGCATGTTATAATGAGCTTAGTGTAACAGATTTAGTTTCATAGAGAGTTGGCTACGAATTATTTCAACGTCTTCCATTTTCAACGTAGTATACTACTTAATATGGCGTTTGTCATTTGTGAACTATTTCTTTGTCAATTTGGCTTCACACATCAGGACGATACCATTCGTCGAAAGCGGCTCAGAAAAAAATGCTCAGTTCTCATGTGTGAACCCGAGCTTAAGTGGTATTCGCATTATTGTATAGTTTAAAACATAAAAGCGTATATCTGCAGTTAGTGCAGCTCCAGTGCAATACACTTGATTTTTTGGCGATATTATTGTATAATTTATTTTATAAAATGACTTATTTTAAAAATAGTTGTTAGTGTTAATAAAATAATTGGTAGCCAACATAAAAATGGCCTATAATAATTTCATAAAATTAGTATACTCGTATCACTGTACCCACTGCCACTCGCCAACCGCTGTCAGAAACAATAAGGATACAAAGTATTAATTTTTATCACAATAGAGACTTGTTGAAACAGTTCCACAGTAAAATAAGTGTTGTTGAATTTTTTAATAAAATATGGACATATTTAGATTAATGATCTTGTAGTCTGGATTGAGTTTTTTACAGATTTTATTGAACGCAAAGTTTTCGTGTATAATAATGATGGAGTTACGTCGCCTATTCAGCTTATTTTTGCTACAATACTTATTTTAAGCCATACAATAACAGTTTTAAATAAATAAATAAATAATAGTACAATACATATACAGAATATACAATTATATACAATACAATAGACATATACAATAAAGCGGTGATATTATACATATTTGATTTAAGAAGCGTAGTAGGCGGCGTACCTTGAGGCATAACTTGGTTTCATTAATGGGTGCTGTTATATCATTAATTGTACATATTTATTGTAATATACAATAGACTGGTAATTTTACACTGTTGTTAGGTTTCTACAGAGTTATCACCTGAGGCTGCTTAATTACTGATTAACTAACTAATGTTGTTTTCGTGATTCAAACATTTTATTTACTGGATACAAATCTTCATTAGCCATGACAAAAAAAAACTATATTTTGTTGCCATAACTTTATAGCAATAGACAAGTGATTATAATGTAACAGTGACATAAATATATAGTAAGCAATAACATGGCCTAGATTAATTAGTAATCAGCAGCCTCAGTCCATATGTTACAATAGAGTATATTTTCTTACATAACTACAGAGAAGCCGATAGTAGACTATATGAAATTCATTTTAGACAATCCCAGAATACAAGATCGAACTTTTTACACACAACAGTTGAACAACAGACTTCAGTTATTTTACATAGCATTATTATCTACATTTTTTTGTTCAAAGAAAACAGTTGGTTGCGATATGGTCACAGATATCCAGGCGAAAAATTGAAATGTTGGCATTTGTCAAAAAATTTAATATTATAAAAATTGTAAATATATTTTCTAGTTCTTCCAAAATGAATAATATCAGTATTAAATACAAAATTCAACTTTGGTTAGGTCAAAAGTGTAATTGTGTGATCTATAGGAAATTTTTGCATTAGATTTTTCTTAATATTTAACTTTAAAGATATTTTAATTATTTTTTAGTTAAGTACATTATTTTCTTTTTTTAGATTATATTTTACTTAAATTGTAATGATCTTGCCTAGAATTGCATTTACGTTAGTTACTTTATGATACGTTTGAAGTTGATACCATCGTATTTATGTATATTATTATTATATTAAGGGTTTTGTTTGTTTTTTTTTTGTCATTAATAGAAGTAAAATGTTGTAAAAAGTAAGCTCGTTGTATTTTATCAAATAAACACTTTTTAGTCCAACTGAAGCAATACGTTGCAGTTTTATTTATTTTAAGTTTATTTAAATACCCTATCAACTTGAAGTTTTGGGCACCGCTAAAAGTCAGGCAACATGCATATCAGAGGCCCCTTTTTTTTGTTGGGAAAAAATCATCCAATGACAACCCCCGCTCTTGGGCGGAGCGGGAGATAGTGTCAGACTCTTACTGACTAAAAGACCCACCCCGTTCCTTCTAGCCTTCATACCGGGGCTCGAGCTCCCTTTCGGATAACATATCAGAGACCCCTACCACGAGCTCTTAACGCGATCCATTTTACGATCTAAACTGAACTGTTAAGGGAATGGAGATATATAGGGTGTTTACGTATAGCTCGCCTATTATAACACGTAATGGTAAGGCGCCTGTAGTGACATCTTTGTCACCACAAAATCTTGCTCAATGGAAAATTAAGACAAGAAGGCCGACCCAAAATAAATGGGATAAGGTCTAACCAGAAGAATAAGATATTTTTTTATATTAAAAATAGTGTTTTGAAGATTCTTACACATTCCATAGAAATCTATGCTTTGGAACGTGCATATAGCTCCTTTTATTATCTTTTAACAAACCGATCTTATCAATTCAAAAATACTTACCTATAAATGGTTTCTACTCCTCATAGAGAAGCCCTATCCCAACAGTGGAAACAGGTTGATAATGCTAACAGCAAAAGGCCCTGTTCTTTGGCGTCTCCATATGGTTTCTAGCAAAATCAGGCAGTACCGACCCGTTCACGACCTTGCCGCTGTAAGCGGTAGCTAAGGGCGAGGTGGCGAGCGGTAAGGTGAAACATATAAAAATGTTTGAGGCACGCCACGAGACGCTGCTCATAGCATCCCGCTCCCGCTTACCGATGCCGCGCCGCTCGCCGCTTCGACCGGAGTCGCATCAGATGGGTTACCAGGACGTTCAAAGATTATATCTGCTCCGGATCTGAATTCAAAGAAGAGAGCCGTTTACCATGCTGCCAAGTCCTACAAAAAAGTACTAAAGAAGACAAGCTTCGACCGCATAACCCATATTGGCAGAAAACTCTCTGCACAGCCGCCCAGTAGCAGAGCATTCTGGTCCCTTGCCAAGTCGGTCGAGGCGAACTTCTGTCGGCCCACTTTGCCTCCACTGGTAAAGCCTGATGGAACACTGGCTCATACGGCAAGAGAGAAAGCAGGACTCTTTGCATCTCTCTTTGCCCATAATTCTCGTCTTGATACTAGCAATGCTGCTCCACCGACTCTGCCTCATTGTAACTCTTCAATGCAGGAGGTTCACATGAGGAACAGATATGTTCTGAGAGAGCTGCATCGTCTAGACGTGAATAAATCTAGTGGACCAGATGGCATATCACTGATTGTTCTAAAGGCTTGTGCGCCCGAGTTGTCTCCTGTAGTGACGTAAACGTAAACGACTAAATCGCTACGATATTGTTACGGTTTTGATTACGTGAATCGAGCTACAGTTCTCTGCGTCTTGTGTCCACCCACAGGGTTCCCACAATACTCACCAGTTCATCGGACCACTTTAAACGAGGCTTTCTGACACAACGACTTCCGGTACAAATAAAATATCCCAAAATTATATTCAACAATATATTCAATACAAGTCTCACTCACCACGCCGACTCAACTTAGCTATACGCTCTTGATTCTTATAAATACACAAATCCATGAAGGTCAGACTTAAAAGGAGACACTGGCCCAGCATGTCTTTCTGGAGTTCCTTCTGCGACCTGAACATGTCCTGCAAGGGTTCTGGGACGTAGGCATGAGCGTTAGTTGGAGATCTGCTGACTAGATCCCGGAGGAGCATTTCTACTGTCTGATCTGTTGACACTCTTTCGTTGCCGACTAGGGTCCCGTATAGCCTGAAAAGAGATCATGAGTTACTCGTAGATCATAATTAATTTTTTTTTGTTTAATTCATTAAACCCCAAGCGAACGCCGGCGTTCGCGCACCTATTGTCTTTCAATTGTGTCTGTAATTATCACGATTGAATGGTTAACTTTGCTTAAATATTTGCTTGCTGCGACATGCTAAACTCTTTCATAGCATACTAGCCGCGGGTGGGTCCTGGTGACCTGTAATACAGGTTTTTGTAACCTACATCAGGCACCAGTTCCTCACAAAGTTAGCTCTAAGATATAAGCAATGTTAAAAGCTAGCATAAGATAACTGTGTGAAGGGAAAATAAATAAATAAAATATTATTATTATTTATTATATTAATGGAAAAAAATGGCCACATGCGATCGGATTCATGCACGACGGATTCCATACCATTATCTATTCAATATTTAACACTATATTATAACCTTTTTTTTAGTATTTATAGCTATAGCGGCAACAGAAATACATCATCTGTATAACTATCACAGTGTCTGAGATACTGACTAGTGACAGAAAGACGGACAGTGGAGTCTTAGTAATAGAGTCCTATTTTTTACCTTTGGGTGCGGATTTCTAAAAAATGGTAAAAGGTACAAAGAAGTCATCCATTAATCAAATGCTATTTTGAACCTGCTCTTCATGGTGCCTAGGTTTTAAACTTTTCCAGAACATTATATTTAAATAACATTATAATTAGCAGAAAATTTTCGCCCAGCGACATGTCAGCATAGTAATGACGAATCAAGCTCACGCGCCTTTTTCCGATATAGAAATCAGGTACCAACAAATTAAAACATGTGGTACATCACTATATACCAACCTCTTGTGATATTTCGTGATTTTTAGCAATGTAATTTAAAAAAAAAAAATGGTTCAATATGAAAAGTTACATAAACCAGACAAGTAGCGCCATCTATGTTTAGTTTTGTAACTAAAGTGACTAGTGGCGACATCTACCTTTGATTCGATGAATTAGTAAGAAATTTAGAGGGACCCACTTGAACGGGTCTGTGGCGAGTGGCGACATCTACGCCACATACGAACTACAAATTAGATCAGGTCTGCGTCGTCATAAAAATCGTGCATCGCGCAAGCAAAGTTATTTGCAGGACTAATATACATAAAATACCACAGGCAGTAAGACAACAATTATCGTCAGACGGAGAAGGATGAGAAACTTTCTATCCTGTGTTCTTCATATCTCTGGTATTACCATTATCCGGGACGGAATTGTATATATATGAAGTTTTGGCAGAAAATACAAATATTGATAACCTCCTCCTTTTTGAAGTCTAAGAGAAGTTTAAGAGCTATGAGGGAACAGATGAACATACACACATACATAGCTGGCCATAATCATAACTCTCCTTTCGATTTGCCATAGTCGGGTAAAATGACGTATATACTCGTTAAACACATACCTATAAGGAAGTGTAGGCCTCAGAAAATATACTTTTTGCTTCAAAACATCTTCATTGTTTTCATCTTCACTGGACCTGAAAAAATGTAAGGTTAATATAACACACTAAGGCTGCCATCAGACAGGCTGCATCGCAGCAACCGCGCGCAGTCGAAATATTCTACTGCATGCAGTTATCTACAGGTCCACAATTGATTGTACTTATCGCTGGGCACTATACGAGCCCCACAAATCGCGCGCCAACTCCCGTTTATCTATTCCTTCGTAAGTGTATTGAAACACAACGTTTGATGCACGTGGAATTTGTCAATACAGCCCTCGGCTCCATAGCAATTCCATGTCGATTGCAATAACAAACTCACTCCACTTGTATCAAAATAAACTGTTCTCGCTCTGGGCGGAGTATCGAAATTTAATGCTCTAAAACCCACCCGTATTCCTTCAACTACCATTTGCGTTCCGGTGCAACCGTTCGGCGAACCCATTTGAACATACACATCACACACCTCCAGTGGAAAAGCAACCTAATTTTCAAACAAGTAAGTCTCATAACTCACTGCTCTTCTCCGTGACTCCTCGAGTTAATCAAGGCGACGATCATAGCAACCATCTGCGACTTCTGCAGGTTGACGGCCAGCACCTTCGGGTTGTTAGGATCGCTGCCGGCAGCCCGAAGAGTCGTGGCTTCCGCCTTCATCACGTATATGTCTGCTAGAGGCAGCTGCTGGGTTACGCGCCAGGCCTGGCCGAAAACAAAATAACTTTTATAAAGGTCTATTACAGAACTAATTGCAACATAAAAGGGTCATACAAACTTTGCAGTAAATACTGCAAAGTTTGTCAAAATCATGCTATCGCGATCAAAGTTCTCCGTGTGATTAGAATATTACAACACAGTCCGAAAATTTAACACATACTATGCTGCGCACCATTGCACGCTGGCAAACCTTGAGTATGGACTTTTGGATGTTTATCAAAGACCACGTCTGTGCACCATAGGTCAGAATGGCACATATCCATCAGCTAATACTTCAGTGGCATAGGCAAAGGGTCCTTAAATAATTTGAGTGACATTTTCTGTTCGGCACCTTATTCCCAACGTAATTAACTAATTTTGGCACAGACACTTACAATATCCAATATATTAGTGATCTGAAATCTCTTGCCATCCGGGTAGTCGATGCCGTAGTACTTCCAGTCCAGGACCTCGTAGCTACTCTTGTCTATCAGCGTCCAGCTCACTGAGTTCACTGTGATGTATACCGATAACACGGACTTACAATCCTGAAAATTAAGTTTTGTGATGACTATCGGTACATCGAAGTGCTGAAGTGTTTGTCGAAAAGGCCTATGTCAATCCGACTCATGCACGATATGCGCGTGGAGATGCAACGCCGGGGTGAAAATCCACTGCCGCGACAGGTCACGGCATGGCGGACAGAGCTCCCGCAGGGTCTCATGGTAAAATGGCGTCAACGATTATCGCAACCCACACACGCCACAATCATGGCGGTAAGTCCCCTCTTTGAGGCGTGGCTTACCTTTTGCATGATACAGATCCTCACCGGACATGGTTCATTCGGGAGGTTCCTGCACCGGATTCGTGCGGAAGTGAGGCCCGGGTGTCGCCACTGTGCGGAATGCCCGGAGGACATTGTGGAGCACACAGTCTAGGTGTGCTCCGCTTGGGCGGATCATCACCGTGCCCTTGTGGGGGCGATCGGCGGCGGAGACCTCTCGCTCCGGGCCTTGGTTGAGGCCATGGTCCGGAGCGAGGAGGAGTGGCAGGCGGTCGCCGACTTCTGCGAAGCAGTAATGCTCGCAAAGGAGGAGGCCGAACGCATCAGGCAACGGCGTTATCGCCGCCGCCGCCGGCGCCGGGATACTGATCCCGATTTCCGGCCACCGTAGGCGCGGGTTTGCGGACAGTGAGCAATGGGTAGCTCGCTGTCCGGCCGTCCGGTAACTGTCCGGACCAAGCCCAAGTCTTCGACGGCGCAAACAGTTCCCGCGCGCTTCAAGGAGTTGTCAGCAACAGCAGGGACCCAGCCGGGTCGAAGCCTACTGGGGCCAGGGTTATCCGAAAGGGCGCTCGAGCCCCGGTATGAAGGCTTGAAGGAACGGAATGGGTTTTTTAGTCAGTAAGAGTCTGACGCTATCTCCCGCTCCGCCCAAGAGAGGGGGTTGTCATAGGATGATTTTTCCTATCGGAAAAAAAAATATCCGACTTCAGGACCAGACCTCGAAACCTATCCTTCTGCAACGGGGTGAGAAGCAGGGAGACGTCATTTCATCCGAAACTGTTCACGGCTGCAATGGAGGTCTTCAAGGTTCTGGACTGGAACGGGCTAGGCATTAATGTCAATGGCGAGTACATCACTCACCTTCGGTTTGCTAACGACATAGTAGTTATGGCAGAAACTTTGGAGGAGCTCAGCACAATGCTCAATGACCTCAGTAGAGCTTCCGAAAGAGTAAGTCTTAAAATGAACATGGATAAAACCAAAATCATGATTAACAACCATGTAGCGCCCTCTCCTATCAAGATCGGAGACTCTACACTCGAAGTTGTGGACGATTACGTCTACCCCGGACAAACAGTTCAGTTGGGAAGGTCTAACTTCGAAAAAGAGGTCAACCGTCGAATCCAACTTAGCTGAGCAGCGTTTGAGAAGCTACGTGGTATCTTTTCGTCCAAAATACCACAGTGTCTCAAGACGAAAGTCTGTGACCAGTGCGTGTTGCCAGTGATGACATATGGCTCCGAAACGTGGTCGCTCACAATGGGCCTCATCAGAAGGCTCGAAGTCACTCAAAGGCAATGGAAAGGGGCGAAAGGGCTATGCTCGGGGTTTCCTTACGTGATTGAATAAAAAATGAAGATATCCGCAGGAGAAGTAAAGTTGCCGTCATAGCACGAAGAATTGCCAAACCGATAGCCGTTGGGGCCGAAAGGTTCTGGAGTGGCGACCGCGTACCGGAAAACGCAGCGTTGGAAGGTCTCCTACAAGGTGGACCGATGACCTGGTGAAGGTTGCGGAAATCGATGGATGCGAGACAGGAACGTTCGTTGTGGCGACGCTTAGAGGAGGCCTATGTCCAACAGTGGACGTATATCGGTTGAAATGATGATGATGACTGAATAACTGTGTGGACTGTGAGTGTCCATGAAGTTTCTTCCACTTTCTTCTCTATAGAGATCTACACTTTGGTATGTGCAACTTGGCTCCACTTTTTTGACTAACATTTTGACAATTCTAAAGTGTGTATAAATGTTTTATTTGAAATAAATATTTTTTAAAGTAGGTAGTACATGACGTTTTTCGATACACATAATATGAAGACATAAATAAACGGAGGTTGATGCGAGACTCATATATATGTAGATAGATGTAAAACTTTTACGCACTAGTGCGAAAAACAGTCAGTTCTGTGCCTAAAACTGGCAGGGGTAGGAGCGGGTTTTTAATTATGTTTTTTTTTTATTTTATTTTTTTTATTGTTGATAGGTTCGCACTTGACCGCTATCTCACCTGATGGAAACCGACGATGCGGTCGACGATGGAACGCTTACATCTATCTACATATATACGAGTCTCGCAACAACCTTCGTTTATTTATGTCTTCATATTATGTGTATTGAAAAACGTCATGTACTACTTTACAAAGTATATTGAAAGGATTATTCCTTACCTTTATAACATTATCAGTTAAATGAGGCTGCAATATCTGCCCTTTTATTTTACCAACTACTTTCTTTTCTGTGTTAGGGCCACTCAATATACTGTTGAACAATTTCTTAGCTGACTTCTCTGAGAACCCTTCGACATATTCTAGGTCAGACAGAGTTTTTAACTGTCCATTACTACTCTTCCATTGAGAAAACTTTTTGAGATTTCCTTTGCTTATTTGATAACTGAAAAAGAAATTGTTGGTTTAAATAATCCTTTACATGTTTAGAAATATTCTATTTTAGGTAGGGTTTTTTTTTAATTTTTAGTGGGAAATCATAATATATCAATTTTTACGTCAGTTTTTGGGATTTTGGGCTTTGAGATGCAATTTCAGGATTTTAAACTTCGGGATATGGATCTTCGGGATTTTATGCTTTCGGGCAAATGAACTTTCGTGACTTAAAACTTTCGACCAAACAATCATTCGACTTTCGGGATGAGGTTTAATTTTTCAGGATTTCTTCCATAGGTATTTTAAAATTATGGCCTTTTAAATTTCAGTATTGAAAATATTGAAATACGTTCCCCAACACACAGCCGAAATTACAATTTAGAACTGTCAAATTTTGCACAAGCTTTACTTTTATGATGTAGGCAAGCACTAAGAGAGGATTTTACACCACAAAATAGGGGTCCAAAGTTTGTATGGAGAAATAAGGTCCAAAGTTTGTACAGAGAAATAGAGTCCAAAACTCCAAAGTTTGTATGGAAAAATGGGGTCCAAAGTTTGTATAGAGAAATGAGGTCCAAAGTTTTTATGGAGAAGTGGGGTCCAAAGTTTGTATAGAGAAATGGGGTCCAAAGTTTGTACAGAGAAATGGGGGATCCAAAGTTTCTAAGGAGAAACGATGGTCCAAAATTAATATGGAGAAACAGGGGTCTAAAGTTGGTATGGAGCAATACTTAAAATTGTTATGTATAGCAAAACTACCAAACAACTCATGAGTAAATCAAATTATCACGTTCAATTTTTATTTCAATACAATAAAATTAAATAATTCAGAGAAAACATAAAAGAGGTAATTAACACCTTTTATGTGTTCAATCATTATCAATGTGTAGATATATCACTTGCCAGCAAATGGAAAAATGTAAGTACTTATGCCATAGCTTTCACCTAGACTTCTTTTAACCCAAAGGTTAACATCAAGTATAATTATATAAATCTGTTCCTTTCTTAAAAATTCTATAATCCCGTTCATGTAGATACAGAGCTGGAAATCTAGTTTTAGGTGACTGTTGTTTATCATGATAATAGTTTAAAGACACTTGTAGCATGTGAAGAAAAACAAGTTGCGCAACTCAACTTGCATTCTTATGTGGTCGCACAGCTATGGCTGATCCACACACAAATATGTAAACTCCGTCTGTTTAGGTAGTTAACTAAGGGTGAGTTGCACCATTTAACTATAACGATAACAAAGCTGTTAACAGTTGTCAAATCGTCGAATTGACCAATAGGCGATCGTTTCATGGCTGGTTAAGGTTTAGTTATCGTTATAGTTAAATGGTGCAACTCATCCTAAATGTAAACAATCTTAGCATGTCTTTTGTCTAAATTTTAGAAAATTTATCAAGATTGTTTACGTTAAGTAACTTCCTAAACAGATGTAGTATAATTTTTTTATGAAATAAATATCTATAAAAAATTAAAATGGTGCAGTACAGTCAACAGCAAGTCAACGTTACCAAAACCAGTGTTGCTGCGGTGTGATAGATGTGTCAAAAAAGTACGTTTTCTTACCTGGATAAAGTACTAGTGTCGGTATTGTTAATAACCTGTAATATTTTCTCCCTGTCTGTATCATTGTATTTACTATCTAATCCTTCGCTGTAATAACATTTTGTAACGACGGACACTCGACAGCTCAAGCATAGCGTACTCTGAAATGTTTTAAAAGTTAAAAACTCTGTTTTTTTTTTAAATTCACGAAAATATAAAAGCTACTAACCTGTACCCTTGAACATGCATTTAAAAGGCTTAGAAACATTTTAAACTAAATTTAGTTATTAGAACATATAAATAGTGCAATAATAAACTTATTTTTAATAGCATAAAGCTTAAATTATCGTTTGTAAAGACATAATAACAAATAATTTCTACTGTTTACAATTTTGCATAACCTATTCTGCTGGAATGACATGATACGTCACAATGACATTGAAGAGTACTAACTGACAGTCAGAATATTATAGACAGGTTTCAAAATATTGTATTTGTAACCAATTGTAACCACTTTTTTAATATTTTGAATTGAATTTTAGGGTTAATAAGAAACTGTTGAAGTTATAAGCGTTATATTAAATACCTACAATAACACATCATTGAACACCAAATAAATCTAAAACAAATAATACAGAAGCGGCCCCTATCGTCAACCGTCAATATAAGAGCAGTTAGACAAAAAGGACGCTGCCCGTTGGACGAGTCTTCGTATCGATGACATTATAACATCGTTATCCGAAAGGTATGAATTGATGCTTTATTATTTTTATTTCTAAACTGTTGTTAGCGTTATGTATGACGCAAGAAAAAGGGTAAAACCATGTAGCATAAGTAAGCGCCATCTATTACTTTTATTTCGAACTAAGCTTGATTCGACCTTTCCTCATTTTTTTCTATAATTACAGTAGATGTCGCTAGTAAAGATAGTTGGTTTAAACATTGAAATAAAGAATGAAGACCAACAAAATATGACCATTCAGAAATGTGAGATTGGGTAGTGCATTTGTCGATAATATTTTAAACGATGGTTTTTCTAGAATTATTCGTTGATTTAATGGGATAATATTGATAGGTTAACTGGCACATCTACGGTAACATCAGCCAAATGATTGACAAGTTTAAATATTTTAACAAGTAGTTAGTAGGTAGACATAATATGCCAACCAAATAAGTGCAAAGCTGCTGCTTCCTTAATCTTGTTTATTTATTTTATTCTTCGCGTCGTAATTAAATAGCAATCAACCCAGAAAGATATCACAACTGCGTTACTTATAGACCTATTATTATGTTTTATGATTTTGAAAGGTTTTTAGTTGGATTGGACGATTAAACCTAGGTAGGTACGGCTTTTGCCAGCGTGTGTTGAACTTGATTGGGCTAGATATTGTAAATCTGACATTACTGACAGTCAATTCGAATAAGTAGGTACTTTCGAATGGGGACATTAAACAAAACACAATCACAACATTTGGAAAACAAAACAAAATTATTTATTATTTATGACACTGTCAAAATAGTATTCAGCCACAAAACAGACGTATCCCATAGTTTTTTGAGAGCAAACGATTTAGTTGTAATTGTTTGGCGGAGGAGTATGGACATGGAAGAAGTAAAACATTTCATAAAATAGAAGTAAGCCAAGTCTTTTATTGAATACAAAGTAGTCAATACCGACTTTGTATGTGTTAGAACCAGATAGAATGACATTGTTCTCTCGCTCTGACTCGTGAAACAGTGCAAAACAAAATGGCGGCGGCCCGACACGGCCGGCGCGCGCGGACACCTACACTCAAAAATAATATCCATTTGACTATCTTCTTTCCTTCGAGAGAGTTCGTTGACGGTTGGCGCACTCATTCTGTTTTACTGCTTGACTACAGATCTTGAAGAAAAAGGACTGGTAAGTTCGTTTAGCTTATTTGTAGGTAATAATAATAATAATTTTAAAACTTACCTAATGTACCTAAATAAAATGTTAGTCCTAGACGTATAGTCTAGGTACCTATATAAATAAATTTAAATCGGTAGGTAACTCCCACAAAAAAAAATGTCTTCTTATATTACCTAGCAGCAAAGAAGATGATGATGCTCTGAGTGCCTTGATCTGCTTGATAGAAGATTTGTCCAATCCTCTACCAAGCCGAAAATCAAGGCCAACAGGGGACGGCAGTTTTAAAGTTTATTTTTAGGTCAATCTTTGTTGTGTCTATATGTATTCTTTTTTGTAAAAATTGTATTATTCGGCCCATAAAAAAAAAACTAGATGCTAATAGATAATGCCTTAGGTACCTAACTAGGTTCATAAAATACGTAGGTGACTCTCACAAGCATAATCCAGTACCTGAACATTTTATATTAGCTATTGAAGGCGATCTGGCAAACTGGCAACGCCGCAATTGTTTAACCAGCCAGCCAACGTTGCTACATGGTACGCCAAGAAATGGACGCTTCACTTCATCTTATAATTTTAAATTTCACTCTGGTTGTGAAATTGATTATAGGTACCTAGGTTATTTGCCAACTGAAATGTCAATATATTTTTTTCAAAAAGCTTCAATCTGGTCCTACTCCTAGCGAGGATGACATTGAGTGTGCAAAATTGATATGCTGGCTGACTAGCTGGCTATGCCGTCACGAACTTGTTTGTGCAGCGTTGCCAAACCGCTGCCGTCTACTAATGCTACCTGTCTTGGTACTTATATAATATCTCTGTTTCTGCCAGTTGTGATAGGCGGGTATGATAGGCAGCTTGTCCGTGCTGTTCTATTGATTGATTGGTGTGTTCTTTGGCGTATTCTCTCAGTAAAAATGCTGATTGAAGTTGATATTTCTAATGCTGCGTAGAATTATACTTTAATTAATACTATCTATTCTTTTTTGTTTTTTGTTTAGTTTATATTATTTTCCGTCTTCTGCTGTTAGTGATGAACTGATGAGCATCTTACTGTATGTCATCCTGAAATCCTTCTGGACACAGAATATTTTTCCAATATTTGTGGACGTTAAAATAATTACTTCCCTACTTTTTATACGTTCTGCCGTCGATCACGTTGTGTTGTATCCGACGTAACATAACTCCTTCTATCTCGCTTACGCTTATGATATTGTGTATTTTCAGCATCACTCTATCTTTTTCTACACCATTTTTGTTAACTTCTAGTGTACCGACCAGTACACTGCTTGGTTTACTTCTGCTGTATCTAATTAGGTTAGGCAAGGCATTAGCAAAATAATACCGCTACACGTATAAATAATAAACAAGAAGTAGTATTATTAAGTAAAATCTTATGTAATTCTTTTTAAATTGAAGCACTCCTTTGGTCGTTTTTTTTTCTTTGTTACTATCGAATAACTTTTCTTGTTTTGTATCCATTGACGGGCTGCTTGAGGTGATCTCATACGTTCTTGAACGAAAAATACAATGTAGGCGGCGTTCATAGTTTCGAACCTTTTACGTCATGGTGGTGTTAACAGGGTTCAATGTGTTCGCAAGCAAGAAGATACTTAGGTCAGAATAATTTATTATACTTATGTATGTAGATCAAAATTATATTTGTCTTTTAGTTGATAATCTAGTTTATTATGTACTTGAACAACGATAAACTAAGGACATAATAGATAAGGAGACTACCTATATTGACATTTGACCATAATCCAGGGGAATGACAAAAGGGACACCTGCCTATCGCCAGTGCACTCTTGTAGCACTGACAGGCATAGCAACAATTTACCGACACTTTGACATTCAAGGTTCACGTCGAAAAAAATGCACCCGATGATGATTCTATTAAATCCTATGGGTTTTTTTTATACACCGCGTTGGCACTGCATTCAGGTGGATGCAAAAATAGGAGCAAGAAGAGTTCTTCTTGGTCATATTTTAGCGTCCTTGTCCTGATTCCTGACTGACTTTAAAATCTGAAACTGGATGTTTTCGTGCTGATTGATATTAGCATTTACGATTGGAATTCGTAAATGTATACTTCGACGACCGACCTGCTGATAGGAGCAGTGACTGCTGCTAAGCTAGGACAAAAATAATTTAGGTTTTCGTATACTTGCAAAGCATTTACAAACATTCTATTTTTTATAATGACGTATAAAACTGACGTATAGCGCTGGTCGGGAATGTTCGGCTTCGATCGTGCGATCTCGGCAACGAGTCAAACGACCCACTCGACTCGGACGGAGTTGTAAGAACGGCAACGTCGCCGATTCTCGTACAGTTCACATTATTGAACTATATTTGTGATTTTTTACATTTTATTTGCTGGTTTGTTATGGAAATGTACTACACTTATTATACTATGGCCTACACTATTTACCAGACTAGCCAACCACCAATCTATTAACTTATTTTACGAAATCTAGGCCAAGAATAATCAAAGATTGTCCTAGGCAGAACCCAAACGCTACTACAACGAACCGCAAGGCTTATCGACTTTCGTCTTTTATTTTGGTCATGATATTTTGCAAATCAAACTAAGCTAATTCAGAACTATTTATTAATGATACTTACATTCTTCATTAATGATTAATTTATGGATTACTTACTTTAATTTTTTTTATAAATATGCAAAATTCAAATCACCATCTGCTTTATTACTCTGGTTATGCGAGATGCCAACATCACCTTTTAACAAATAGAAACAGAAGTAGAACGCAAGAGAACGAGAGCCCGATAACGCAACGTGACCTCGCTGCATGTTATTGTACAGAGTAATGAATAAACCCAGAAACAACGCTCGCGACTTATCGCTAGCAGCTTGCTTTTCCTTTCTTTCGTTCGGAATGATAATATCGCTATCTCGCTCTTGCGCCGCCTCCCGTAATTTAGTATCGCATAACGTCGATTCTCTGCGGAGCTCTACTCTGTGCATTTAGTTCGTGTTTCGTCTGTCGCTCTCTGTCGGCCATACTCGCCACAATGCGGCCGCCATTTTCTTCTCTCTCTATCTGCTGCCAGTGTCGCTTCGAACGCGGAACCGGACACTCGTATATTTTAGTATTTTGTATTCTTCTCGTCAATTCTTCTACTTCTGTAATCTCTTGCGCAATCATTTAGGTGAGTGATTGTAAACATTAGGTATTATTTTATTATTATTAAGTACTGATTATATGAATTAATTTATCGGTTCATTAATTTATGTAGAGCTATTATAGGTTGTGTGTTTGTCTTTTAGTTTTAGTATTACTTATATTTATGAATTAGTTTCTTGTTGTTATTATTATTATTTGTGTAGGTATTTCATTATTATTCTGCTGTTCTTGGTTGGAAGTTTTGTTTTCGAATATTTATTTGTTTTTTATTACATAATGTTTTTGTTTTCTTCTTGTTCTCGTTTTTGTTTTTTTTTTTTCGTCAAAGTCAATCAGGCGATTATGGCCTTTATGCGAACGGCGCAGCAACTACAATCGGATACACTTAGACAAGTTTATCGCATGTTTTATCACATTTTGCTATTTCTTTTAATTTTTAACTGTCTGATTGAGTAGTAGATTGTAGATGTATGTATTTGATTATTGTATCTGTGTGTGGGTTAGGTTTTACAGTTTAGGCGTAATGACCTAAAAGTTTATGATCAACTCATAACTATAAACAATCAGCATTCGAAGTCATGAAATACTGACTCAGCGTTTTTTTATACTATTCTACTTTAAAAAAAGAAAAAGTAGGCAAAAAAAATCCGTCTTCTCTTTCGACGTACCTACGGCGGACCATTTAAACCCAATTCTTCTTTTTTAAAACAATATTTAATTTTGAGTCGTAAGTAGTTTTCATACTTTGGCTGACACTGACTCCCGTTCAATAGCCTCCCGTACTGCTTTCCACTCCACATTCACCTCGTTCCGTTTATTTTTGTCTGTCCTTGTGAAATATCTCTATCTCAGTCTTGCTCGCGTTACGCGCCGTAATAGCGAATGCAACAGCAGACTGTCATCAGTTTCGCCTTTGAAACGCTTGGCGATCAGCGGTGCAGCTCAACACCAAGCGAGCGGGGAATTTATTCCGGTATTTCGCACGATAGAACGGATGGCAGCCATCTTGTTTTGATGACCGAAAACATTGTGCTGTATTTTAGACTTTTTACGCTGATTGGAGCTCCATTTTAATGTTTAAAATCGAAATTGTAGCAAAAATAAAATATATCTTTATGTAAGCTGAAATTTACATCACTTGCCATTTTTTTTTTTAATATTTCCTCAAAGTACCGAGGAACTTACTTATTATTACTACTGAATCCAAAACAAGTCTAACTCCAAATATACAAGCCGGGTGAAGGCGGTGCTCGGACTCGGCGCAAAAAATGACACATTGTCACTTTTCATGGTGATTTCGTTAGTTCCAATTGAACTAATAAAATCGACGGGACTATATTTTCATACATAATTGGGACTAAAATGCTTACCCATCAACTGATATGAATTATTATATTGTTACAATAATAAAAAGTAACTAAATATTTGAAAGCGTCTGAGTTTGACGTTTCGAAATAACCTAAAACCTTTAAGCCATTAAATTAGCAAGAGATGGCTATTTTGTTATTTAAAACGGATACAATTTGAGATGTCATTGTATACATAATTATAATATATAAAAAAACGTTTCAACTATTAGTATAATGGTTTGTTATTTAGTTTTCCAAAAATCATATCTTTTAGCGTTCTTGGGTACGATTGGTTGATGATCTCCTCCTTTGTTTGCTTATTTTATCCTATCCGTTGCTGTGGGTTTATGTTTAGCATATTTGTTGGTCATTGTTTTTATTTTCAAATCTTTGCGACTTTACTCTAGTTTATTTTTGTGTTTTTGCGACTTTACTATTATTTTTTTTGTAGTTTTGCTACAGTAATCACTTTGACTCATGGATCTAAATAATTGTAAATAATAGTAATTTAGCATAATAATCAGCGTTAATATATTAATAAAACTATCGAGCAGGAAAAAATTGTAACCTAAGTACCTATTTATTTTTCGTCATCATAGATAGATTGATATATTCTTTATTGTACACCAAAAATAAAAATAACATCAGGAACTTAAAATACATATTACATACATATATTATGTTTTTTTTAACTAGGTTTTTTTTTAAAATTTATTAGGCATATTTTTTTTTGTATCCTTGCGACTTTTCTCAAGTTTTTTATTGCTAGTTTGCTACAGTGATCACTTTCACTCGTAGATTTAAGCAATTGTAAATAAAAGTAATTTATTATGATCATTAATATCTATCTAATTAAAGTAGGCTTTTTGTCATGGTATAGTTCACTATAGTGCGGGGAAAATTTATAATACCTCTCTATTTATTATCTTGTCATGCATTTTTTATTTTATTTTGATCTACTTATTGTATTTTTAGTTACGAACCATTTCACGATTACCATATTAACTGCTATTTGAATAATTTTATCGGCTTTGTAAAGTTTTCTTTAAAATTTCTGTACAGTTTTCAGGTTGCTTTTTTTTGGAACCTTGCCACTCTAAAACTCATTTTTTGCATACATCATAGTAGAATATTGGAATTATTTTAATACCTCTTGAAGTCATGAATTTTTTTAAGATTATGTTAGTGCCAAAAGACTAATCGTTTTACGCGTGTGACTAAAAAAGTGATGACAATAATGTGCAAGGGAGATAGTGTGATAAAAAATTAAAAAATAGATAGTAGGTAAGCAAAATATGCTGTAAAAAATGGGGTGAGCGGTAAGTGATAGGACAGCTGTTCTGAAGTTAACGTAAGAAAAAAGAAACTTTTAGCACCCAAATATATAAAAAAAAAACAAGGCTTTTTTCTCGGTGGGTAAAAATCAATCCAATGACATCTCTGGCCCTTGGGCGGAGCGGGAGATAGTGTCAGACCTTTACTGACTAAAAAACCCATCCTGTTCCTTCTTAGCCCTTCATAGCGGGGTCGGACCTTCCTTTCAAAAACCGGTTCTAAAGCCCGTAAGCTTCGGCCCTGCTGGGGTACTACGGTATTCAGAAGGTTTAAGAATTAGCTACTTTCTTTTTTGTAGACGAGCTTTTTTTTTATTATTTGCCGTTAGCGTTCTAGGGCCACGGTAACTCTTTCCGACGTTCCCGCAGATAATGTTTAAGCATATGTAATAAATTAAATAAAACATATGTAAAAAAAATTACCGGCACCTAAGTAACTTTGTGAAATTATGACCGCCGTAAAAAATGTGTATTGTAAATATATAATTATCAAAATTTTCATATATAATATGTTAATTTAATGCATTACAACAAGGAACTATATTTTTAGGGGCCCGTTTATACGACACAAAACATTCACACATTTATTTTTAGATTCTACAGGTTGTCTAAATGTAACGAGTTTTTTTACCGTTATTCATTTGTAAGTTAATTATAGACTCGAAATATAGACATTTTTAGATTTCAACCTTGATTTTTACTTGTGTCTAAGTTACCGAAGGTCAAAGGAACACTACGGATGCAAAGTTCTGCTGCTGTCATATTATCGTGGGCTTAAAATGCTAAGTTTAACAAAAAATATATTCATCAGCATCTGAGGATGCGAATCCTATTACCTGTATTATAAAAGGAGGTTTTATTACGTTTTTTCTAAGCGGAATTGGTAAATTTTGACGTAACCTTTCTCCCCTTTAGAACTTAGGTACGTAATGTCACAAAAATCGCGAAAAAAGAAGTCGGAGCGAAGTTGTATAAAGTCTAAACATTGATAATAGATTTGCTGGTGTGTTTTGAAATAGTATGACGCATTATTTGGGTTTCTTAATATATCCTTTCCACTTTCACGAAGATAATTGTTAGTACTCTGGCTGGTGCTCTCATCAAGGCGTAGTTTTTGACCGTGAACGGTCAATGAACTCGTTTTTCTGTCTCATGGGATTAAGCGGGAAAGGTTTCTGTACCGCCAGTCCATATCTAGTGTCTTCAGGATTACGAGCGTTAGCCGTCATGGCTAGAATTTCTCTAGCTTTTACTGGATAGGGTTCTTCTTGCAGTTTTGCGTTAACATGGAATATTTAATTAATCGAGGCAGATGCATTGTAAGTTATATGGAGTGAGTGCTAGAAGTAGAAACTATAGCAGTACTTTTTCTATCGTTTAAATTTCCATTTGTTTGGTATTCCTTGTACCTATTCATTGAATTCTTACTGATAGAACAGTAGACAACCTACATGCTATAAGATTCTTTGAAGTATCCAGGTTTGGATTGATTTTTTGTATAATAGTGGCCATTGATCACACGGCCGCGCTCCGCGCATGCGGTATCGTGATCAGTGCAGACCAGTGAAATGAGCTCTCTACTTTTAGCCAAACTGGTTACAACAGTTACTGTAGTACTCCTGCTGCTTATATCACGGATAATTCTTTACTCGGAACGCTCGTACTTTGGTCTTCTCATAGATGGCGTAAATTATATCACGTTTGATTATGTCGATATTGAAATATGATACGATTCGAGTTGGTTTACTACATTTAGTTGGATTGTGGATGATTGAAGAATACGTAGATGATGTCATCACTAAAAGGTTAATGCAAATAAATTACTAATTTCCTTTTTATTTCTGTTTCAGGTGTGGCGTCTTCTTCTTTGAAGATAAGGAAATGATAAACAATGCAATTAATTGTCGAATCTGAGGCTGCTTTAGATATAAAAAGAAACATGTCCGATATTCAAGATATTCATACTGAGAAAGTTGTTAATAAAGATATTGAACAGTTTATTGAGAAAACATGTAACGGAAATAAAGAAAACATTGACGTTATTTCTAATGATGAAAAAAATAAACATGTTACAAATACAGAAATTGAAGCTTTACCAAACTTGCCGATGGATTTAAAACCGGAAGATACTAAAGAAGAATCTGTTGCTATTGCTAATACCGAAGAAACTTGCGAAGCGACAATTCCGGAAACGAATGGTAACCAAAAAGAAGAATCTCAAAGTAACGGTACAGATGAAGAAATTCGAAGTACAAGCCCTATAACAAAAGAATCTGAAGAAATACCTAAGGATTTAGTTGATGAAGCCATTAGAGAAGATAAAGAAGCCATAGTAGAACATGAAGAAGCAATTGTAGAAGATGAAGAAGCCATTTTAGAAGATGAAGAAGACATAATTAGCCTCAAGCAAGAAAATATAGACCAAATTCCAGATATCGCGGAAAAGGAATCGGAAAAAGTTGAACCAGATTCAGATGAAGTAAAAATTGGTGAGGATTTACCTATGACAAAAGACAATGTGGAAGTTATAGAAACTCCAGAAGATACACATACGAAAACTGAGACTATTCCTGATGTTGTATTGGATGAACCTGTATCTGACGTAAAATTAGAAGAACCGGAAAGTACTATTAAAAATGACGACAATTTAGATTGTTCTGAAAACAAAGACAAACCTGAAGAATCTTCTGAAAATAAAGAAGACGATATTGAGATCAAAGAACCAGTATGTGATTCTACAGAAGTCATATCAAGCGACAACACGCGTGCCGCTTCTCCCATCGAGTTGAAAGATGACATGGATGTGGAAGAAATTGTAGAAACTGAAAAGAGCGAGGAACAAGTAACCGCTCCACAAGCAAAAGAAAAACCCTCTGTTCCCGTTAGTACTGTTAATCCTATTTTATGTAAGCTATCTAATACACTAGACATATTATCAGATGATGAGGATGAGTCTCCGAAAGAAGAAACCCCTAAAGTGGAAGATTCAAATGAGAAGCAATGCATAAATATAGAAGACGATGATGATATCATGCTTATTGATGAGGATACTACTAAGACTGAAACACCCCAACCTATAGATATTAATAAAAAAGAGGATGCTGCGATCGGAACAGAAGATAAAACTGGTTCGGAAACGAAAGAAGAAAAAGTTGAAGAAACAGTCGACTTATTTACCAAGACCGAAGAGAAAGGTTAGTACAATTGAAAAGAAAATGTTGTTATATTTGGGTTACAGCTAACAATTACTCCTATTTAAAGTAACTATTATTTGGATTTAACTTATTAGTTATCAATCATTTATATGTCCATTACCTACATAAAAGTCTCTTCTTCAACCCTGAATAGGCCTGATTTCAAATTATTGTACTTAGAGAGGGTCTCCAACTCAACCATTACCTTATAATTCACTAATCGGGCAGCACATTTTTTTTTTGTTTATCTTATACTTGGCCACTGCTGGGCAAAGGCCTCCCCCAACATCCTGGTATTTTTTTCTCGAGCCACTTTAAACCAGCCCTTGTGGTAGGCGTGCTGTTTGTCTTTCCACCTCTTCCCGAGTCGGCCGCGGTGGCGTCGTCCATCCTCAGGCACCCACTTTGTGGAAACACTTGCCAAGCGGTCAATTACACATAATATAAAATTAATAATTTAGTTCAACATTTCTTTTCCAGATCAGACGCAGCCAGAAGTAATTAAGGATGAGAGTTTGCAAATTAATGTCAGTGAGAAACAAGAAGATGTAAAACCTGAAAATTCCCCATCAGATTTGCCACTGCTTCCAGGCAATTTCCTCAAGTCTGCCAAAAAGAATTTGTCTGATATGACGCGAGAAGAATTAGAAGAATTCTGCATTCTCAAAATAGTCGAAAGTATTGTAGACAGAAGCAATCTAAGTGAAATTAAAAATAAACTGAAGACAGTGGCTCAGGGTGTCGATGAGTATAGGAAAAAAGTCATGATGCTCACAAAACAAAATCGTGATCTTCAAGTTGTTCTAAAGTCTATACAAGAGGAACAGAAAAAATCGTCACCAGGAACTCCTATAACACCCCTGAAGATAACCCGGTCTGTGGGCATGCAAGTTTTCATGGAAAAAACAGGTGCTCGAAGGAAAAACCTTGCACAGCTACAAAACCCTGCAAACACTAGACAAGGTGCAAAGAACTTGCCGGGCCCTAATCTTCGGCCACAGAAACCACCGGCTTCAACACAGGCCATACCAGTTCCTAGACTAGTGCCGGCTAGTCCTGCAATGAAATCCCCAAGTACCATACCTTTGGTAAATCAAATAACTCCCAGCAAACCAGCCACTCCCATACCAAATGGTGTCAAAAACGCTTCACCTGCTCAGAAAGCGGCCGAAAAAAGGCAGCATAATAGAATAATGTCCGTGACTGTTGATCTGACCGATGACGAACCACCAACTAAAATGAACAATAGGACGTCACCTGCACCCCCTGTTAGGGTAGTTCCTTCTCAAAATCTGATGGCAAACCCAAGACAACCGTTCCCAGCAGCTGTTAGTAGTCCAAGAAAAGTTTACATTCCTATAAGTGGTCCGCAGAATCAAAATGTAAGACCTGGACAGACTATCATGCTAAAGACTGTTCCTAATCCTGGTAAGTCACCTTCAATAGTAATACAAATAAATGGATACTTTGAGATTAGTTCACTATTTTTTGTTGGAAACCTAAATGATATTTAATGTGTATGTATTTATTGCGTTCCAGGTTTACGAGCAAGGGGCCCATCTCCACAAGTGGTAAGACAGCCTGCTGGGGCAGTCAGAATGAATAGGGTACAAGCTAATAGACATCCAGCTCCCTTACCTGACGCCATGAAGCAATACCAGCCACCTAATTGGAAGGCGTTACCACCAGCGCCTGATCTAAAACTTTCGAAAGTGGAAAATGGAATAGTCATTTCTTGGAAAATTGAAGGTTACCAAGAGGACAGTTATGAAGAAATTGCGAGTTATCAGTTGTATGCGTACCAAGAAACATCATCCCCTCCTAGTACGTCATTGTGGAAGAAGATTGGGGATGTTAAAGCCCTGCCTTTACCAATGGCCTGCACCTTGACGCAGTTTATGGCTGGTTTCAAGTATTTCTTTGCTGTTCGGGCGGTGGATATCAGATCGCGGCTTGGCCCGTTCAGTTTACCTGGGAGCATACTCCTACTGAATAAATTGTAAGACTGACAAAATGTGAGTGGACATGTGTGAGTTGTGCAAGTGTAATAGTTTTAGCTATTTATTTATACCGCTATTGTTTTAGTCATTCGTTTAAGCATTGTTGAATGCGGTTTTCTTTTATATTTAATACGATTTCGACTCGAGTAAAACTAGATAAGTATAATAAGAATTACTTTGTCGAAATGTTTAAGTTTTTTTTTTTTTCTTAGGTGACTACTGTTTCTGGGATGTCTCACTGTTGACTGATATTTACCTTCTGAACAATTCAAAGTATTGTTACCTATTTTACCTTTGTGACACTATTTCTTGAATTGTTAGTTTATATATAATTTAGCTGATTTGTAATAATTGTAAAGTTAAGGTAATTTACTATTTAATAACTAGGCATGTGTAGCGCGAAAATTGAAATTGTAAAATTCATTCAGGATTCCTACTTGTGATTACAGATTTAAAATCTACGTGTTCTTTTATTCTTACAATTTTGTAAATTAATTAGAGCCTTGGATTTTAATTGGACCGTACAAGTTCTAAATTGAAAAAAGAAAAAAAAAACCTGTTAACCAGTTATAATAAAGCAATGGCGATGAAAAAGGTCATAGAATGATGTTTATTCATGAAAAAAAGCTTATTTTTTTACTTTTAACATACCCAAACATACATAATAGACAATAAAAACGAATACTTGTCATTATAGTCATTTAAAATTGCTGGTTTCTGTCATGTTTTTTAATTTTTGAGGGAAGCCAGCCAACAGGCTGTTAGCAAATTGATTCGTGTGGATATAGTGATGGTAAATTGGTGTAGTATTGTATCTCAATATCTAAAGTGGGTGATGCTGAGAATTTTATTGAATACTGCAGAAAAGCTTGCTGAAAAGGCAACTGCAAAAACAATGTGTGAGTATTCACAGAATGTTGCATAAAACATTGCCCTCCTGAGTTCTGGGGCAGTCGGGTAAAAATGGGTCATCTTTTACCATTATGGTCAGTCAACCCATCACCTGGTCAAAGTACCTACGCTGGCGTAGAAAGAGAATCCTCTTGCTATACGCTGGCTATTTTATTGTCCATAGAGCGTTCCACAGACGAGACGTGATATTTTATTATCTGTAATTTTATCGCGTGACGTTTAACTGGGGTGACTGAAAATCGAAATCATACTTATTTAGTAGTTTTATGAAAAGTAAGTTTTTCAGAAATTGATCATATTTTAATATGATTTATTACATATACGTCTCTGACACAAAACGTTGTCAAAACACAATTCTTATTTTTATGAGGACTGGGTTGGAATATGTGGCTAATTTAACAGCTCTTACATTTACCTTATTTAGATCCTGGATGGTACCGGTGGTTGAGCATGAAAGGTAGATAAGCAGAATAGGGCATGAAACGTGGGATGGGGCTCCACACTGACATCGAGTTTGGGTTCTACAATAGTTCGTTTGACTATGTTGTTTCTTCTGCGGTATACATACCTGTGGGTCAAAGATCAGCTATAGATTTATACATTAACTCTGCAATTCGTGACAAGGGGCAGATGCTCTGCCGGAGTGACCATTACTGTGTTCCGAGGAAGTTGTAAGCAAGCTGTGGAAACTTTTTGATGCTGTTCTACCATTGATAATGTGGCTAGTTTCTTATATGGTGAACATCTGGCTGAGCTATATCTAAGGAGAGGTATGTTGTTGCAAGAACCTAAGTGTGTTGCAGCAGATATTCATTAGCAAAAAGTTCACTTCTTTAGCGTAGGTGGTACGATCCCACAGTGTCCCGATTATCCGAAAAAGATATATGTGCAAAGAACTTGTGATGATGCTCCCCAACAAAAATTCTAAGAATAATGTTTTATGGTCAGTATAAAAGTCATTCATTTATTATGTAAGATGATTTAGGGGGCAGGGGGTTCGACTAGAGATGTGCCGATGCCGGCAACATCGCCACGAATATTCCCACTTCACGACAATATTGCTGGCAACGCCGCATCCCTAGGTTCGACCATGTCTTTCTTACAAGAGGATGGGAGAGAGTTTTGATAGTTCTTACGTAAGATCACGAAAATACGCAAAGTTGAGATTCGAAAAAACGGAGACAACCGCGCGAGTGCTTATGTATGTGCGGTCGGATGCTTATAGTTTAACCGTTTCTATGATAACGTACTCACGCCACCCACTCTGCCTGTGGTCAGTCAGAGGTCGGTTAAAAATGAATTTATCATTCTTGCGTAGTAAATATTAAACAGAATCCTGATTCTTGTTTTTTTATTTAAGGAGTGAAGGTCAAAAACTATTAAAATCATCTTACTTCTACATTATAATAATAAAGAGGTAAAGTTCGTTTTTTTTTGTTTTTTTTTTTTGTTTGTAATCTCTGAAAGTACTGGTCCGATTGCTTAAATTTTCTCACCGACATAAATCTGCTTTATTCCTGAGTGGCATAGTCTATATTTTATGTACGCAGGATAACCCGCGGGCAAAAGCTAGTAAAATGTAAATGACCTCTTGCCATTGATTGTGTTTTACACCACCATCCAATGGAACAGTACTTCCAGAGATTATCTTTTCTTCAAACGTGTTAACTCTCTAAAATATGTCGGTTTACAGGACAATTGTCAAAATGATAGATTAGAAATCTATATATTTTGATGATAATATTTGAAGAATGAATACAATGCGTTCCAAATGAGAATAGGATCGCCCACCATGTTGTGAAGTCATGATTTACTGTCAAATCGAGGAAATAAATTTTTAAACATTTATTAATTTACGAAAAAAAAATATTTTATGAACTTTTAACGTAAAAAATTTAATCAGAATTCAGTTCTTCAATTTTACTCATCTCTTAGTTCTTCAATTTTGCCTAAATTTCTTCAATTTGACAGTACGACGAGACGTCAAAACATAGGAATCGGTTCTATTCTCATTTGGAAATTTGGAACGCATAGTAGATTTTTTATTCCTATAGGGTTATCCCCACACCCGTCACTTTTCTGTCACTGTCAGCTGAAAGATTATTCGTTTTGTTCGGTTGGCAATAATATTGTTCCAGTTTTCGATAGGTTTGCGTAGCGGTGGTTCGCTTGTTTGCTTATCGCAAAATTTTAAGGTATTCTAAACGAAAAAGACGCAAAACACTTTAGATAACACGCATTTTAGTAGTGAATCAAAATAGTTTGATGTGAAAGCATAGAATGTTTAGTAAAACTAGTGTTAAAATCTGATAAACTTGAGATCGTTTGACGTAGGTAGTTGACATATCATTTCGCAAGTAGTCTCACGAAGGTGGTTTATTTGTGTACAATCTGTTTCTGTGGAAAATATCCGCACAGATTTTAGTGATTTGTGAATAGTGTTGTTTGTGTTATAGTCAAAGGATCGAGATTCCTTAGTGTGGTCAAGAAATAGTGCGTGATGTGAACGTAGTGGGTGATGTTAATCAAGTAAGCTGTTCTTGTTTAGTGAGCTGTGAGGTGTTGGTGTTTGTTTGCGTCCCTGAGCCGTGAGAGCCATGCTGGCTCGTTCGTGCCGCTGCGACGTTGGTGCACGACCGGTATGGATACTTGTTTTTTAGTTATTTTTCAAGTAATCTTACTATAGTCTGTCTAAAAAGTCAAACGACTTGGGAATTTTGTATATATATAAAAATAAATTCCTATTTCCCTTGGTCACACCATCACGCCTGAATGGCTAGACCGATTTCTTTAATTCTTTTTTTGTTGTGTATGTTATGAAAATTAGGGTAGTGTAGGGTAGAGTAGAGTTGTGTAGGGTAGAGTAGTGTAGGGTAGAGTAGTATATAGTAGGGTGGAGTAGGGTAGAGTTGACAGCTTAGCTAAAAGGTATCACAACATAACTATTAGGTGGTATCGTCGGTCAGCTAGTTTGTAATATAATTAAACATTAATAAATATTTACATTCAATACTTTTTATAAGGTTCTCCTATTAGTAAACAATGATCAAGATCACTTAATCAACCTTGATTATTGAACCAGTGTTGACTACATCAGATTTCATTTTGCCCTAATAATTATTCAAGTTCCCATCACGGTATTTGGACTGCATCTCTAAAATTAGTAATAAAACCACTGTTCAAATAATTAGTTTACCAGCTTTTTAACCATGAATTATTAATGTAGTTGTTGCCAAATAATGATTTACTTGACTTTTAGATTTTATCCAGTATTCTCCGTAGTAACTTATGTATTTATTATAATAAAATACTAAATAGTCATTTGTACCTAGATTGTGTACTATTATGATGTAGAAACATTATTTACATATTGTATTTACTGTTTTCGGTTATAGTGATCTTTACTGTTCTAAGTTTTACTTCTGTTTATTATTTACTGATGCTTGTTTATACGTTGTAGTTAACTAGATAAAAATATTCATTGTTACACGCTTATGAGACAAGCATAATTATACAACACATCTCTCTTCCCTGAAGGGTTAAATAGAAATTACAATATAGCATAGCCAATTATACAATTTTGAAAAAATCTCTTACAACACTAACAAGAATATTTTAGAAATCAACAGCTACACATAATTAATTTAGAAATTGTCTCATGGTGGATATTGCTATGAGTAATTAGTAGGTTTCAAAGCAAAGGTTTCATATCTACTCATGTCTAACAACCATAGACTTATACTAGTGATAGACAAGCCCTTTCATAGAAACTATTTGTCAAAATACTGAAAAGTTAAAACAAAACATTATGCGTCTAACAGACCTATTAAAATATGCACTGCTAAGATAGCTTTTAGAAGATACTTTTTTTGTGACCGGAATGTCTTAAGCGTCATGAATTTCGTGGCTTTAATGTGTTTCGTTCAACATAGTGTAATGTTCCAGGTGTACAGTCTGCTATTACAATAGTGTCAGAATGGTCTATCATTGATGTCATAATTGTCGATTTTGACAAGTTTGGTATTCTACTAATATAATGGCGTCATTATGACTTTCCAGTGGTCAACCACTGACACTCCATTGAAAGAAGGTGCATAGAATAGTAATCTTGTACATATTTACAAATGAATATTTGACATATGCGGTACCTAATCTGCTAAAACTTTGACAGTTTATTTGATCAGTGTTCTACCATTAGAACGTTATTGTGCAGTTATTGGTTTTAATATGCTCGATAATCATTTCAATGATTGATAATTATGAATTAGCAGATTACGAACTTTTAGCAAAATGACAATGCAATTGTGTTGGAATAACGAATTTATAAAAATAGCCAACTTGGGCCTCTGAGTTGACTGAAGTGAGTGTGTGAAGTGAAGTGAGTGAGTGTGTGTGATATGTTAAAAAATAATCTCATATTATAGAAGCCAAGCATATTGTTATCAGCTGTCACAAATACAGACTGCAACTAAAAAAAACCCAGTTGGAAAATTTCAATAATTCATCCAACCTGGGTATTGAACTAACTTGCTTGGACAAACATACAGAGTACCTACATAAGCATTTATTAGGTGGTTTGCAATGACTTGTTTCTTATAAAAAGTGTTTTATTGTTTAACCTTTCAATCATGGAAATTACAGACACAATAGAATAGATAATATATAATAGATAGAAAGACAATAAGTGCGCGAACGCCGGCGTTCGCTTGGGGTTTAATGAATTAAATTCAGTTATCCCCTTCTTCTTTGGTTATTTTGACTCTCTGATTTTTTTTTACTGTGTGCCCACAGGTTGTAAACCAATAACACAGTGCAATGCAATTGTCAATGCAATATTCACAATTTGACAGTTGAGACCGCTCACAACATGTTTCATGTTTCTATTGGTAAATAAACTTGGGCCAAAGTAACATACCTGTGTCCTTCAGTTACCCTTTGAGTTTCAAGACAGTGGAACACAAAGAACAATTCAGGAACCCAGGTGGATTTTAGTTACTAAAAGCCTGAAACATCCTCTCGCTCAAGCCTACACTGGGCGAAGACATTTGATGTTTTCCGAAAAAAAAAAAAATTATAAGTTCACTGAACATTACAAAAAATTTGTTAACTGAGAGAAATTACTTTTCTAACCAAGATACCAAAATTTTCAAGATAATTCTTTTCTTTTTTTTCTCAAAAACAAGATTCTCATTTAAACCTAAGCAGTATCATGCAATATTAAAGAGGTTCAGCATTTTTTCTAGTAAAACTTTTAGACGGTAAAAAAAAGTAGTAGAGTAAGTAACACAAAGCAGTATAATTATGTTTCTTTGAAGTGATCTCATTCGAAATTAAAGAACTAAAATTGTTTATCTGTAAGAAGGTATTTCTGTGAATACTTATTCATTCAATTACAATATTTACCTTTCAATCGTGGAAATCACAGACACAATAGAAAGACAATAGGTGCGCGAACGCCGGCGTTCGCTTGGGGTTTAATGAATTCATAATACAAAAGTGTCAGGAAAACTAATATGTTTATAATACTTTTCTAAAAAAGTATGCTCTATTACGAAATGTCATTGGTTACTTTTAATTCAGACTTAGCCCACAAGGGCGACACATATGTACTTTTGATATTGTGTTTCTTGTGGGCTAAACCATGATAATGTAGTCACAAGAAAAAGATTAAATGAGTTTATTGTATGATATTACTATGCATAATAATAAGTAATTGATTCTTATCCAATTCTGAATATGTCATTGATTATTACATTATGACAGATAAGACACAGCCAATGACGAGCAATGGGTAGCTCGTCTTGTAACTATTGTATTGATCAATACAATAGTTGATTGGCCGTAAAATAAATCTAAAAATAAAAATCTAGTCTTGTTAAAAACAAAAATTGGTTTGTAAGGCATCTACTGCAGATTTTTCTTCTTTGACAAATCATTATATTCCTGCCCTTGTCCCGTTTTATTTGGGGTCGGCGAAAGACGTTATTTTCTTCCATTCTGTCCTGTCACTCGTCACGCTATCACTAACTCCCTTTTCTTTCATATCACTTCTCACACAATCCATCCATCTTTTCTTTATTTGGCCTCTCTATCTCTCTCCACCCATCCACATATATAAATTTGAGTTATGAGTCTTTGTAGCAACATGTGTTTCATCCCTCCTCTTCACAATACCAAACCAAGACAAACAATACCCTTGCTTCTTTGACAAAAAATACCAACAAATTGGGTATGTCTAGTAAACATAAAATTTGCTACATCACTAATTAGAGGATTTGCAAAACATTGATCTTCAAAATATGCTGATCTTGAATGTTTATTACAAAAAAAAAATATTAACAATGCAGTAGCAAAAAATATTTTGTTCTACTCGTCAATTTCAAAAGAAAAAATACATTATGTCTAATGAGATCCAATGATAAGGCAGAACTTAATATGACTTTGAATAGAGTTGAATGCACTTTGCAATAAATTATATTTGAATGAAACAGACAGAATGGCTGAAATGTTTTAATTAATATGCAAATTGTGCTTAGATGATAATATTAACAATTAATATTTTAAAACACTCTTTTGTTTAGTTTGCATATAATGGCTTAAAGAAAACTGGCTAAAGTATGTTGGGTAAACTAGTTAAATATAAGTGAAAAAAAGTAAAAAGTAATTAAATGTAGGTAATCAGCCTATTTAGTTTTTATTCTTGAGTATAAAAACAGCTAGATTAAGTTTTTTAATTAACAATTCTAAACTTGTTTTCAAACACTTAAGTATTTTGACACTTATTTTAAATTAAATTTTTTAGCAAAAATGTTAGAAAACCACAAAATTGCAGATAACATTTTTTTTTTAAATTTAATATTCAGTAGTGGTCCGTGCGGATATCAAAACAGCCAATCTTAAGCGTCTATAATACTACGCGTTATTCAGCACACGATATACAGACTGTCTGAATACCGAGTGGTGTAATGGGCGCTTTAATGTAGTAAAAAAGACTACACTGTGCTAATGTGCATGTTGGGGCCGAAAGGTTCTGGAGTGGTGACCTCGGCGATGCGGGACGCACAGGATCGTTCTTTTTGGCGACTCTTGGGGGAGGCCTATGTCCTACAGTGGACATCTATCGGCTGAAGTGATGATGATGATAAAATAATAACTTAAACTAATGATTAGTGTAATGGAGACAGTGTTCTTGTCAACTGAACACTCAAATATTATCAATGTCACATTACCTGAGGGCATTGTACTTAATGTTTTTACACTTCAGCCATTGTCTTTGAATATTTAAAATGAATATGATTCAGTTATTGTCATATAATTTAATGTTTCAATAGTACTATTTAGTGACACCATTGTGTTGCAAGCTGATTGTAATGTATTGAGATTATTTTGAGTGTCTTACGAAAGAAACTCAAACTGACTGACATAAATATCAACGCACACCCGAAACTGTTGAGATTAGAAGACTGTGAAATTTTGCAGCAATTAAATGCTGAATTCAACATTGCAGCAATTACTTTACATTTTAAAGTTAATTACAGACTTTTAAAATTGATTCTAAGTGGTCATTTTAAAATTATCTACTTTTTAATACTAGATGTTGTTCAAATTAGTACTACTTGCAGTACTTGGTTAGTAAGTAGGATGACTGAGTAATTAATTTTATTATTGTTATTATAATCTAGGTCAATGTACAATAGGCCTAAATAAAGTCAATTATGGTTGGAACTTGGGTTTCTTGATGAAATTACATTTTTGCTGAAAATGTAAATATTCAAATAACTATGCTATTTTTAATTCTTGACTATGGTAGGCACCAGATAACCGTGGAATAACGGCCATTGACCCTCGTACATTGGTTGATATTCTTAATTTAAAAAACGAAAACAAAGACATAAAGCTGTTTTGAATTGACATGTATCGGGATCCTTTATATGATCTAGTAAAGAAAAGCAGTTCATTGTTTGTTTTTCGGGTACCTACGCAGAGATATTAGGAAAAGGTTAATGTACTTTATTCCATCTGGTTTCTTCTATAGATACCTGTTACTAGCAGCCAATCAGAAAATTGTCCCAAGGAAACAAACTCTCGAGATTGCAAGTATTCTATGTGCTATTCTAGAACATGGTCTATCTGTGTACCAAGTTTCGTCGAAATCCGTTCAGCTGTTCGAGCGTGAAGAAGTAATAGACATATACACTCATAAACTTTCGCCTTTATAATGTTAGTAAAGTTAGTGTGACTAGTTTTACTGCCTTTACCATAGAAACCGTGCAATTTATGGTAATAAAAAACCTATTGCTAACATTAATAAACAATTTACCTCATTTAAATAACTTTGGTTCAGAATTTGATTTATAGATCATTCAACTTGTGCCCTCTTTTACGCAGTCAAAAGTTTTTAATCCAACCATAATATAGGTAAGTACCCTAAATCTTTAAAGCTCATTGTTAAATTCTCACATTTTTATTTCATTACTATGGAACAACTATCCCTCTCACAGGACTCGGGCGTTGATGGCTGCGCCACAGTTTTAACTTTTGCAGCCATCATCGTTTATCTCTTGCTTCCTGTATTTACTTTTTTAGTTCCTAATAATCGATTATAATTATTAAAAAAAACCTCTACAAGTCTAGTTGCCATATTTAATCAAAATGTATGGAGACCGACGCGCCCAGATCAGAATGTGTGGCACACGTGTACGCAGTGTAGTTTTACCTTAAATCTTTCATAAACAATTACGTATCTAACTTAAAAACTTAAACGTAGAAGTCGGTTTCACAAAGATGCTTCTAAAAGTTCCTTTATTCGATTAAAAATTCTGACATTCTGATTTTTTGTCAGATCTACAAGCAAAATCTTACCGTTACTGTGTTTTAATATTATAATAAATACTGTAGATTTACAGTAAAACGATATAAAATGATTTATATTTGCAAGCATTGTGTCTGCGCATCTGTTTCTTTTGTATAACAGTCCAAGAGCAACCACGCTGTATGTGATCTAGTGCTCTTAAACGCTTGAAGTAATTGTCAATATATTGCCATTGTTATTCACGTAAATATTGTCAATCGCAATCGGCCGGACCCTTAAAAATCCGGGTGAGGGACGATTCGGACACAGTATCCAAATTGGCACATTTATGACATAGCGCGCACTGGTGACTTTGTCACGGTGACAATAATTTTTCTACCTATTTTTTGTAACTGTCACGTCTTCAAGTGCGCGCTTTACATGTTAGGTTCATAAGCACGGTGACAAAGTCACCAGTGCGCGCTATGGCTAAAACTTTTTTTTTGTCTTTTGGTGGTATCCAAATATATGTATTGTGTCCGAATCGTCAGCAATTATTAAATTCCCATGGAAATAAACTAAATTACTAAGTTTTGTTAGAATTTGACATTAAGTCGCATAGCTGCCAGTACCGCATCTGCCTTCATCGTGAGACAAAACATACCTAATTTGCCGTCGCCATATTAAAACACTTAAGTCGTTGGACATCGTCTAGCGTCTAGTAAAGTCTAGCGTCTAGCCAGCCAGTATTCTATAAACAGGATATGGAGTGGTTCTGGGGGTAACGCAAGAAAGCCGTTCTTCCGCACTCTGCTTTCGTGGCCACTTTCACTTGTATCGGACCGGCGCAGGCGCCGCCCCAAGCTACTTTCGCCGAGGCCGAGCGAATGTTACGAACTCTGATACTTTGCTAATTATTTTAGTGTTATGGTTATGGCGGTTTGTTGATCTAATTAATATTGGAGTGGACGGACTGTTTATTTTTTATAAAACGCTAGAGGAATAAAGAGACAATTTACTTTGATCTAGATTAAAATGCATTTAAAGCGAAACACATTTATTATTACTATCCCATATTGTCTCTCTGCTGGATAAAGGCCTCACTCCGTATCACCCGATGTGATTCCTCGCTTCCTCTTTCCAATTTCCAAAGATATCCAGGTCATCCAACCACATCCTATGTGCCTCCGTGTGTCACTAATCCTTTCGGTTTGACATGCGGTAAATATGCGCTGCTCAGTCTCATTTAAATTAGGCAGCTTTTTGAGCCGCATCTCAACTTTGCCTTTTATACTATTGGATATTATAAAAATACAATTCTGTGTGTGTACTTTTTTATTTATTTACGGAAGTAGACTTCCGAAAATACACACAGAATTATGTTACATATGGATAATTTTCTATCACGGGTGAAGTCGCTGGCAGTAGCTAGTGCCAAATAAATCAAGGTCATGACGAACAGTTAATTAATGTTAAGTGATTGGCAATTATTTACATTTATAGGTAAGATGACATGAATAAAAAACGATATTTGCGAGACCATGGAAAAGGACGAAAAAAAACTTCATTTAAATTCGTGATTGACATAATATGATAGATGCGATCGTAGCTCAAAAACTGCCGTTTCAAATAAGATTTTTTTTTTTTAAATAATATAACCGATTTCGATACAAGAAAAAAACAAACAAACAAAAAAGTGGTTTCTGATTTTGTCTCTTCTTATTTAAACACCGACTTTGAAAATGTTAAGTTATTTTGCCCTTTTTTAGGGTTCCGTAGCCAAATGGCAAAAAACGGAACCCTTATAGATTCGTCATGTCTGTCTGTCTGTCTGTCTGTCTGTCCGTCCGTCCGTCCGTCCGTATGTCACAGCCACTTTTTTCCGAAACTATAAGAGCTATACATTTGAAACTTTGTAAGTAGATGTATTCTGTGAACCGCATTAAGATTTTCACACAAAAATAGAAAAAAAGCAATAAATTTTGGGGGTCCCCATACATAGAACTGAAACTCAAAAATTTTTTTTTCATCAAACCCATGCGTGTGGGGTATCTATAGATACGTCTTCAAAAATGATACTGAGGTTTCTAATATCATTTTTTTCTAAACTGAATAGTTTGCGCGAGAGACACTTCCAAAGTGGTAAAATGTGTGTCCCCCCCCCTCTAACTTCTAAAATAAGAGAATGATAAAACTAAAAAAAATATATGATGTACATTACTATAAAAACTACCAACGAAAATTGGTTTGAACGAAATCTAGTAAGTAGTTTTTTTTTAATGCGTCATAAATCGAAAAAAATACACTATTATTAAAACATCGATCAAAGTTACAACACATTACAAGAACTTTTATATTATGTTACTTGCTGCTACGGAACCCTTCATGGGCGAGTCCGACTCGCACTTGTTTTAATGAACCTTGATTGTATTGAAATTAGTCAGTTTGGTTGTTTATTTGATCGGTGAAATTTTTTTATTGTACACTTTTTACTTGCGATACAGGAGTACACTAACCAGAGTGCCTATATCTTATGACATTTCTAATCAACCTAAACACTTCTAGGTTACATTTTTTTATTATGAAGTTCCCGTTTCTAACTTCTACCTTCCGGCTCCATCATCAGATCAGTTCGATAGTACCTTATAGTCAAAGTGAATTTCATGACAATTCTAATTTTAGATTGTAATAAGTTTTTTTTAATAAACTAGTATTAGTGTGATAGGACTAGCTTCTGCTCGCGGAATCACCCGCGTGGGTGTTAGTAAAAAATAACTTATATCCTTCTTTAGGTAATGAAAAGATATCTAGTTTCTTTCTCATTTAAAATATTAGTACAGATTACCAAAATATCATCTAAACGTATATACAGACACGTGGATAATTAATCATGATAACACGTGCTGTTATTTTTACTTCAACAACATAATTTGATCCGTGTTTTGAAGCATTAGCAAGCAAATGTTAACTTCACGTAGACTTTGATAACAAAGGAGTGTTCGCAAACTAACGATAATTTACTTTGTGGTTTGGCCGTAAAAAAGTCATTACCTACGTTTAAAGACCTTCAGAACGAACAATTGGTTTGAAAACTAGAAAAAATAAACGTAATTCTCACTGATGATCTCATTCATTGTGGTACTTTAGAAATACGAAATTTGCTAATTAGCTTCCTAATACCATTTAATTGAATAGAAAATTGTGGTATATCGACAGTTTGACAAAGTCGAAGTCAATTTTTTTTTATCTCGTATAAACTAGTGGATGGAGGGGAAGAGGGAGGCCAAAGAAAAGATGGATGGATTGTGTGAGAAGCGATAAGAAAGAAAAGGGAGTTAGTGATAGCGTGATGAGTGACAGGACAGAATGGAAGAAAAAAACCTGTTGCGCCGACCCCAAATAAAACGGGACGTGTTGCGCCGACCCTAAGTAATATAGGATAAGGGCAGGAAGAAGAAGATTCGCTAGCTCCTAAATCGCGCAACGGAGTTTAATGCGATTTTCACTGATTTAATAAAATAAAAGAGTCTGTTTGTATATCAAAAATATTCATTTTTTTACTAAATGAATGAAAGGTTGAACTCCGAGACGGCTAGACCGATTTTAATGAGTTTTTTTACTGACTGATAACTGCTATTACAAGAAGTAACTCTTAAGGAGGACTTAATTTTCGAGGTGAGGGATAACATGTTGATAAATTTTCATTCCTTGACTGTACCACTGACAAATACTGTCAGGGACATTATTTGGCAGTTTAGTGATAAAATGTGGAGATTATCTCAGTGTCATATTAAGTTCAAAGAACCTAACATTGTTGACATCTACAAACCATACACTTACTTATTGCTTACCATCAGGTGGGATCGCAGTTAAGCAATAGTTTATCATCTTCATCATCATCTTCCTGCCTTAGTTATTCTGTTAGCAAACACGAAAACACGGCGCAGAGGACCCGGTTTAAGACGTAGTAAAATAAAGTACTTACTGGTCAGATTGCTACAATTTTTTTACTGATAGAAAGCTGCTTTATTCCTGAGTGACATAGGCTATACTTTATGTACGCGGGCGAAGCCGCTGGTAAATATACCTACTCTATCAATTCTGACCTCTGCAGTTGACTGAAAAGCTCTTTTTTTTAACCGAGGCAATAAAACAGGTCATGCAAAGAAATTAGGTCACTAGGTTAAAACTAGAACCAAAGTTATTAATACAATGTATTTTGCATGCATGGAAATTGCTTACGTGCGTTATAGAACTCGTCGGTGTCTCGAAACCTGAAGTTTCAACAAAGTCTGAAGTTTCAAGGTTGGTTCTGTAACTCGTTAAAGAGAACAGGGAAAAACGATTTAAGATCTTAAAAGAGTTTATAATCGGCTTTTGTTGAAATTTCATATTGAATCCAAAAGCACCACAATTGAAAGAAATAAATTAAATGAGGACTTCCATTTCTTTCTGGTAAATAACTCTATAAATTTCCTCCAATTCGAAGGATTTTGGAAGAACTTGATAGGCTTATTTACCGTTTAAAACTATATCGGTTTTCATCATCAACCACAAGGACGGTGTTCTGTCCTGCGCAGGCAAAACTGAAGGAAAGAAAGAACTGTATAAATGATGCAATATTAAAACTAGCTAATAAACATAATCACTATATGGAAGATATGCGAAGCTTGTGGTGAAGCTTGTGCGTGTGATAAGCCCATAATATTTTAATATGGGTGGGGCACCTAATTGATGCTACTGTTTGTACTACTAAGAGCCTTACCACATTACCGTTATGTGGCTTATTACTAAGGCGTGTTTTGTGAATGTACCATGACACCGTATTGTTCAGGGGTTGCATCGTCAAAAACTTTGCGATTAGTCTTTAAACAAAGGGTGGTGTAGTGCATTTACGCGATACAGCGCACGCCTGCGTGACGAGACAACGTGCTGCAGTCAGCTGCCACACCGTGGTAATGTAGCCAGGTCTTAAGAGTACTACTGAAACAAAGCTGCGCTGTGTGAAGTGGGGCGGGGAAGAGCAGTAAAAAATGGCAAGTGTTTCCATTGGAGTGGATCGGGGCGGGGAATGGAGTTGCGATACACCTCACTTCGTACTCACCGCTCGGCGCCACAGCCTACTCGACTCCCTTCTGTCCGGCTTTGGGCCGCACGTTCATACATTTTATTTGAAAGTCCGCTCAGCTCAACTCCGCCCCTCTTACACTGTTTCCACTGAAGCGGAGTGGAGATTCAGAGCACGTAGAGAAGATTCCTACATACGATCAACCAAGGGTTGGTTGATCGTATGTAGGAACTCGAAACTCGATCTGGCTGTTATCGTGTGCCAATTGTGGAGCGACATATACCCTCATTAGATGTTTATTACAATTTATTGCTAGCGTGGGATATCTAACACATGATGCGTTAATAAATTTAAATGGGGCGGATTTCCACACAAAAATTATGAGTTTTCCTCTCCGACACAAAAACGAAGAAATTTGGAGACCAGCCGAACCATGGGGTATCGTTACCAGTAACTGGGTGGATTTTCCATCTAAAATTTTATTCAGCCGTATCTAGTTAGTCTGAAAGCCAGTCCAAATTAGTTGAGAAAAGGCAAGATTGCCACTAGTCTAAGAAATTGTGGGCTGCGGGATGGTTTGATAGAAGTGCCGTGACCTGGAACGCAAAATGCGACTAAAGAAACACATATTATGGGTTTTATGCAGTTAGGCCCTGCGCCTGCGGCGATTTTTTGTAGCGATGCTGTAGCGCTTTGGCATCTTTTCTATATAGCTTGAAATGCGACTAACGCGTTAGTAGAGATGCTCTAGCGCGCTTAAGAAACGCGCGACAGCATCGCTTCAAAAAGTCGCTGTGGGCGAGGGGTCTCAGAGTCTGACAATGCTCCTTGTTCCACCTCTTGCGGGAAGAGTTATACAAATTTGATGATTTTCCACCTCAAGAAATAATAGTTTGAAACCCTAATGCCAGCCATACACGGTCAAACCTGTCGTCCAACCGGTATGAAGCTACATGTTTGATCAAACAGATTTGACCGTGTGTGGGAGTGGATCGATATGACCAACATGTTTGACGGCACAATCGAATTTCAATTCTTTTGGTTTGAACAACCGATTGGATCATACCGATTGGACCGTGTAGGGGGTGGTCCAATCGGTATGATCAAACCAAAAGAATTGCTGGCTAAGTAAGTTTTGGAGTTCAATACTATATTTGGAAGTAGTCGTAACAGCTAGCTCTAGTGCCTATACCATACGATCTAGTACCTATAGCATAAGTATTCAAACAACATACAAATTAGTATCTTACATACATAGTAGGTATATTTTCGCTGTTCACCGACCATCTTAGATGTTTATCGGTACATTTTATTGCAGAAACGAACCAGTAGTAGCATTTTTTGTGCAATTACAAAAATGGGCCAGTACCAACTAAAAACACATGTTCGGTTAAAAAGTGTAAGTCATTGAACCTCTCTGTAAGTGGGTTAGAAGTTAAATTTAGTAACACTTGGGTTCTTTGTACGTAGGGTTACCATATCTCAGGATTTTTCCTGAGATTTCAGGATTTTTTTTTGAGGTTTAGCAGTGGTGGCCGAGTGGTAACGGCCCCGACTTACGAGTTTGTAGGTCGCTGGTTTTCGAAACCGCCAGCCACTACCAGCCCAGCCAGGCGCACTATTTTGTGTAATTTATCTCATCACCACTGCTATCAAAACGGTGAAGGTAAACATCGTCAGGCAACCGGCATGTCCTAAAACCAAAAATTCGAAGATATGTGACATTCACCAACCCGAATTCTCTGAGTCCCAGCAGTGGGAACATTACCTAAAAGGCTGATTATGCATTATTATAAAAAACATTATAAGGCTGACTATGCATTGTGTTTAGGATTTTTCGACTCTTCTCAGGATTGCGGCCGGATTGTGCAAATCTCAGGATTTTAAATTTTTCAATAAAATACAGCTTAGGTATGCTTAGGGTGAGTTGCACCATTTAACTATAACGATAAGCAAACCTTAACCAGCCGTGAAACGGCCGCCTATTGGTCAATTCGACGATTTGACAACTGTCAACGGCTTTGTTATCGTTATAGTTAAATGGTGCAACTCAACCTTAAAAGTTAATCAAACTAAAACAAATTAACCTTTCGATTACCTTAATTAGAGACACATTAGATAGGCAATGAGAGCGTTCTCTTGGGGTTTTAAAAAAAACTTAATAAAAAGTTAAATAAACTAAAATTAATCTTCTTCTTTATTTAAATAAATTTTTCTTTTTCGTCCTTTTTTTTTCTTTTTATAGCAAAAGGGGTTCCGCTGCCACCCCACACTTTTACTGTAATGTGCAACGCATTGTTAGATCCGCCGTGTGAAAAAAATCTCAAACTGTAGAAAATCTCAGGATTATTCAATGAAAATCGTGCCTTTTCTTCGGACTTTTGATTTTTTCATCTGCGCCTCTAGCCAAGTTACAACCATTTCGCTTGCGTCGAATGCCTCGAGTTGACCACGCACGCGATTCTTTTGTTCGGATCACCTGTTTGAGCATTGAGCTTTCGTTAACGATTGCTTACTATCAACTTGGCTAGGGGTACTGATAACTAGGCTAACTAGATGTGCCGTTGCCGGCAACATGGGAATATTGCTGGCAATGTTGCCACCAATATTCATACATCGGGCAAAATTCCCAGCAATATTCCCACTTCAGGGCAATATTGCCAGCAACGGCACATCTCTACTGGTAACCCTATTTGTACGTATCTTTATTCTACCGATCAATTTCTTGTGGGGCTTTACGATACCATTTTACGAGGTCGATGGACTACTAGGCGAGGTTTCCATATCTTAGCCTAGACGTAGTCGCAGATACATTTTACTGCCTAGCTATTTGTTTTTTATGATGATCTTTTAAAAGTTTTGCACCGAGGAGTGTATACAGTATGGAAATAACTTAGACATTTTATAGACGGAATTTGATTGGACTGATTTGCAGTACTACAGTAGTACTTCTTAACGCGATCCATTTTATGATCTAAACTGTTTTTTTAGAGGAATGGAGCTATTAGGGGTTTGTATAGTTCCATCCCTGTTTCTCGCTCGCACGATTGATATTTTAACACTTCATGGTACAATTGCCGAAACGGATCTTGAGCGCTCGGCGTCAGAGTGGGAATCGCTTTGCACATTCCATACATTATACGATATTATATACGAGCCAATCGTCTTCGCTGTTACATACATGCAGCAACGCAGGGAACGAATCAGGAGTGGCGTCTACGACACGATGGCGCGGCGAGCCAATCACTGACACTCCTGGCCTCCTGCGTCTCACTTCGCACCACTGAAGAGACCGAATATTTAACTTGAAGCTAGCCCTCAAGATCCGTGACGGCAATTGTAAGGCCCTAGAATGCCAAATTCACATTGGCAACCAAATAAAAGGCTTAGTCGAGCAGCCTTTTATCTGGTCGCCAATGTCCATTTTTTTTTCGTGAGATTGAGATTCCATTCTGGGTTGATTGGCTGAAGCGGAAGGTAGTGTTAGACTTATACTGATTAAAACCCACAAGTTTTTCTTCAGCGTCAGCTAGTCCTTGCGAACTGATTAAACTGTCTTGGATTTTGCAACGTACCCACCTAATTAATCAGAAAAGAACAACAAACAGTCTATTGACTTAATGTCTTTCCTTCTTTATGTGTGTATTTTAATTGTTTTAAATTAAATAAATACAGTAATTTTTGTGTTATAGTAAATGTTCTATTGGTGTTTTTTATTTATTTCCGAGGGTGAAACCCAAGCTATCCAAACTAATATGATAAATGCGAAAGTAACTCTGTCTGTCTGTCTTTGCTTCACGCCTAAACTACTGAACCGATTTGTGTGAAATTTGGTACAGACATAGTTTGGAACTTGAGAAAGGACATAGGATAGTTTTTATTACAAAAAATAAAATAAAAAATAAAATTTATTCCGGACATACAGCGCCATCTATTGGTCAAGAGTCGGCATCAATTCGCCGCCGCTGCCGGAAGTCATTATTCCACGCGAACGAAGTCGCGGGCAAAAGCTAGTATACATATAAATAATAACTGTTAATAACTGTTTTTTACTACAAGCATAGGAATATATATATATACGGTACATACACCAAAATAACAGTTTTTACAATTTTTGTCTGTCTGTCTAGACGTCTGTTTGTCCGGGCTAATCATTGAAATGGCTGGACCTATTTTGACGGGACCTTTGGCAGGTAGCTGAAGTAATAAGGAGTAACATAGGCTACTTTTATTCTAGAAAAAATAAATTCAAAATCCTGTTGTCCACGCGAACGAAGTCGCTGGCACAGCTAGTAAAAAATAAAAAAAAACAGGTCAAATGCGATTCAAACTCGCGCCCTGAGGGTTCCGTACGAACTCACCTATGTAAATATGTAGTTCAATTGCCGAATGGAGTCTCGAAGATATTTCCGAATTTTTTTTTGTTATTTAACAAAATAAATACTGTTTTCGTGCTATAATGCCTTGCTTTATGCCATTTTTTAGAATTCTGGGACAACAGGAAGTACCTACCCTATGAACTTTGATTCCCTTGAGAGTGTCGAAGTATACATTTTTGCTGTATCTTTATTTTTCGTTAACTTAAAAATTTGATTTAGGGACAGCAGGCATCAGTATATGGTTTTAATTTCAACTCGATACCTCCACGCGTTCCCGAGAAAAAGGGTCTTGACAGTCAGACAGACGGACAATAAAGTGATCTTTTATAGAATAGAATAGAATAGCATTTATTCGGCGCAAGCAACACAATATACCACACTATAAAATAATAAATTAAAAAATGGTACAGATATACAATACAGTTGCAGTGACTGTGCCTGAACCGAAAGGGTCACCAACTCAGCAATTGCAGGGCGTCAAACACCCAGCGCTGGTTTTCAGCTGGCGTTTTATCCTTTTGAAGTACAATATTACTTTGTTAATTACTACAATTTACTACTATACCATACTATACCAAAATCAACCTTTTAATTTTCCACTGCTGGGTCTCAGGCTTCCTCTCTGGGAGATCCCATGGGCCGTAAGCCACCACCCGGGCTCATTGCTGGTTGCTGAATGTCACATGTCCTCAAATAGCACTTACTGGCATTGTATCAATGTACAATTAAATTACATATTAATGATAAGACGACTCTATTAAAGATAGATGATCTTCAATAATTAAATTAGTTTTCTAATTAACTACTAATAGCAGATTTAATTAGACTCCGCTTGTAGATTAAAATGTCTTAATAATTGTTGTTAAATGTATATACACACTAGGGCAGCCATACTCAAAGTGTGCTCCGCGGAACCCTAGGGCTCCGCAAAGCCTTTTTCAGGGCTCCGTGTGAATAAAAATTATAATTTGGAAGAAAGTATAAAGACCTGCGGCCTTATCATGATGTGTTAAATTGTCTGACTTGCGAGCGAGACAGAGGGACACACCCTATATACCGCCATCACTTTAATAGTTCACTTTTGATCGTCAAATGGATCGCGTTATGAGGTCGTGATAGGATCTTAGTATTTAATTTTTTGTTTAATCGTAAAAAAATAAAAAGGAGTGTCATACATCGAATTAGATTTTACTGTAACTCATTCAAAGTAAACATTGCCCGTAAACTTTTTTTTTATTTTAGGGCTCCGTAAAAAATTTTGCCTTCCATTAGGGTTCCGTTGGAAAAAAAAGTTTGAGAACCGCTGCACTAGGGTATACCTAGTGTTGGGTTAATAGCCGGATGCTTTGAGTTATTATCGATTATAATCCATAAGTAGCCATTAATAGCCATCCAATGGATGATAACCCTGCTATTAATGTATTGTTAAAAAAATAAATGCTTTTTTTTGTTAAGTCTAAAATCTGTGGGTGTGATCATAAATTGGGTGCGTGTACGCAGTGTGATTCAATGTATTGTAATTCTTTTTATATAATTTCACTTTTTGTATGTGAAAAAGTGTTAATAATAAAATAAATACACATTTTTTGTGAAATTCATTTTTGTAAATTTAAAAATCCAATACTATAAAAACCATAATTACTATTGACACATCGCTTTGTGGTTTAACCATCTACCTAATTAATTACTTGATTTAACAAAATGGAGTACTATATTCCATTCTCCGACGTAGCCATGTCTGGTCGAACTCGCCCTTGATTTGGTGCGGAGTCTGATCGCGCTAAGCGCTCAAGCACGCAGCATATCAGGTATGGGCCGATGCTCGTATGCACAATACGAATGACGTAAGCCAGAACAAGAGAGCTTTCAACAGAGCTGCCAAGTCTTGCAAGAAGGTGATGCGGAGGTCTCGGTTCGACCACATTAGCCGCATCGGGAACAAACTAGCTTTTAGCAACAAGGGCCGTAATGTTGCCAACACACAACGTAGAAAATATAATTACTCAATAGCCCTTATAGTTTATAACTATTTGGTCGGATTCGCGAAATCATCGCTTTTGGCGCGAATCGGAACCCAGGGTCTCACTGTCTGTGCAGGTGTAGTGGAACGCAAACATGAAGTTAGTTCATGTTTGCGTTCCATTATACTTGCACTGATAACATTTGGACAACATTAAACATTGACATTATATTTTTTTTTTTTTTTTTGTTCTATCACACGTTCCTACTTTTATTTATGTAATTTCTTTGTTTATGTTGTTTGTGTAGTAAACTTATAATTATTTATTTTTGTGTCTGGACTGCGTACAAATTGTTTGTTTTTGTTTTTTTTTTACACTCGTGTGAAGCACAACTGGCAGGTGGACGTAAACTTTTTTACCACCTCACTTTTATTGTTCTGCTGTATTTTAATATATTTATATATATATATATATTTATTTATTTATGCTCAGCCCTGGCTGTAGCAGTGATTCTGACACATTTTATTCTTTATCAAGTAATGATGAAAGCTTTGTAAGTGTTCCTTCCCTAGCTGACACTCTCGTTTCTTCTTTTTCCGATGTATCCAAGAACTTCAATGTAGTCCACATAAATGCCCAGAGTATTCCGGCTCATTTTCCCGATTTGCTGGCCACTTTTGACTGTAAGAATATTCACGCAATTCTTGTTTCTGAATCATGGCTTAAACCTTGTTTGCCCTCTTCCTCCTATTCTCTTCCAGGTTTTCAACTCATCCGGAATGATCGAGCCAGCGGTGGTGGTGGTGGAGTGGCCATTTATCTTCGTGATCACATTTCTTTTTCTATTGTTAACATGTCCTCACAGCCACCCCCACCAAACGCTGGTGAACATCTATTCCTTGAAGTTGAACTCCATCATTCTAAGATACTTCTCGGGGTTTACTACTGCCCTTCTCTTCGAATAAACTACTTTTCTTCTTTTGAACGCATTTTAGAAGCTTTAATTCCCTCTTACAGTCATAGCATCATCATGGGCGACTTTAATACATGTCTTCTTAAAAAAGACTCGCGCAGTACTTCTCTTTGCAATATTATTGAATCTTCCAATCTCTCTATTCTGGATCTTAATGCCACTCACCATTTTCCTAACTCTGTCCCCTCTCTTCTCGATCTTATTTTCGTCTCGTCTCCCAGTCACGTCGCAAAACATGGTCAATGTTCTGCTGACGCCTTTTCCTATCATGATCTTATTTTCACTTCTTATAAAATTCGTCCACCTAAGCATAAGTCCAAAACTCTTCTGCTTCGTAATTTTGATGGGATGAACCTTGATCGTCTTCGAGAAGACGCCAACAATATTGATTGGACGCCTTTGGTTACTTCCACATCCGTAGATGAACAGGTTGAATTCCTGACTTCAACCTTGATTCGGCTCTATGACACACATGCACCTATTCGAGCTGTAAAAGTCAAACATCTTCCAGCGCCATGGCTGACTGATGACATTAAACTTTTGCTCCATAAAAAAGCGGCTGCGAAGTTCAAGTTAAAAATTCGGCCCAATGACATTAACAGGGAGAAATACGTCTCTATTAGGAATCTCAGCAACAAGGTGTGTAGGAACGCAAACCGCCAATATATCCACAGTTCCGTTCAAAATGGTGATCCAGCCAAAGTCTGGAACTTCCTTAAAACATTAGGTATCGGGAAAAAGTCTCCTGACACGATTCCTAAAGACTTAGACTTCAACCTACTTAATAGTCATTTCTCTTCTTCGCCCTTATTAGATAGGGCCACTAAAACTGCTACACTAAGTCATCTTTCAAACCTTCCGATACCTGATTATTCCCCTTTTGTCATTAGTCAATTCACAGCTTGTGATGTTAAAAGGAGTATTATGTCGATAACATCTAACGCTGTGGGTAGTGACTGTGTCAGTCGTAAGATGATTATTCCTATCCTTGATATCATCCTTCCTGGCATTCTTCACATCCTCAATTTCTCTGTTTCCAGTAAAGTCTTTCCACAAGCCTGGAAAGATGCCCAAGTTATCCCTTTACCTAAAAAATCTCATCCTTCATCTTTCTCTGACTACCGTCCCATTTCAATTCTTCCATTCCTATCCAAAGTCCTTGAAAAGCTTGTCCACCAACAACTAAGCACGTTCCTTAGCAAGCATAATCTTCTTAATCCTTTCCAATCTGGTTTTCGACCTGGACATAGCACTACCTCAGCACTCGTGCATATCACTGACGATATTAGGTCGGGTATGGAGATGGGGAAGTTGACGGTACTTGCTTTACTTGATTTTAGCAATGCTTTCAATACCGTTGACTTCGACATCTTACTCGGCATCTTGTACTCTTTTAACATATCTCCATCGGTAATTGACTGGCTTCATAGTTACCTGTTTGGCCGCCGGCAGCGTATTTGTATTGATGAATCTTTCTCGTCTTGGTGTGAAACCTCAGCCGGTGTGCCGCAGGGTGGCGTTTTGTCTCCTCTACTCTTCGCACTTTTTATAAACGCTATCACTCAACGACCATCTTCTTTCTACCACCTGTATGCTGATGATCTCCAAATTTATGCTCAAGCCCCTATCGGTAAATTATCTGAGGCCATTGATACTATCAACATAGACCTGGCTCGAATAGGTGACTGGAGCGCTGAGTTTGGGTTGAAGATCAATCCAACTAAGACACAAGTGATTGTTATTGGTGGTTCCCGGACTGTGTCTAAAGTGGATTGGTCGAAACTTCCCCAGGTTTTTTTCAATAATACCATTATTCCTTTAAGTTACAATGTGAAGAACTTGGGGATTTATTTCGATCGCACTCTTTCCTGGACAAAACAACTGCAGGAAGTCAGTCGTAAGCTATTTGCTTCAGCGGGCTCCCTGGGACGTCTTCGTAATTTTCTTCCCATCAATACCAAAATTGCGTTAGCCCAATCTCTTCTTCTTCCAATCCTGGACTAAGCTGCTGCCAGCTATCTTGATCTCACCCAGGACCAATTGGATAAGCTTGAGCGACTTCAAAATCTTTGTATCAGGTTCATATTTGGCTTGCGCAAGTATGACCACGTTTCTGAATTTCGTACTAAGCTCAAATGGCTTCCTATTCGTCTTCGCCGGAACGCCCATATACTTTCTTTGCTTTATAATGTGCTATTTAATCCTTGTACCCCGTTTTATCTTAAAGAACGTTTTCAGTTCCTTAGTGACACACATAGTAGGTCCTTGAGATCATCGGAAAACCTAAAATTAAGTATTCGCGCGCATTCCACTACCTTCGTTGACAAATCTTTCACAATTCAAGCTGCACGTTTGTGGAATGCGTTACCCGTAGAAGTAAGGCGTGCTCAAACGCTACCAACATTTAAAAAGATGGTGAAGGAGCATTACCTTTCTCTTTGATGTATTTTCTTCTCCTGGTTCAACTATATATTTGATATTTATTAGTATATTTTTTTTGTATTGTATGTATGTATTTGTGTTAATGTATCTTGTTAGTATTATATCTGATGTTTGTACACTGACAACCCATAATCTATCTTCTTTCTCTCAGTCCATCCAAAGGTTGTCTGTAAGAGATCGCCCTGTGCGATAAGACCGCCCATTGTGCACTTATTCTTTTAAATGTTTGTCCTGTATTTTTGTTTATTTGGTGTACAATAAAGATTATAATAAATAATAAATAATAAATAAATAATAAATAGCTTTATACCCTGCGGGTAGTAAGGCGTTTTCGTCCCTGGCTAAGTCGGTTGAATCGAACTTCTGCCGCCCTTCACTATCACCACTGCTGAAACCCGATGGGTCGCTGGCACATACCGCTGAGGAGAAAGCAAATTTGTTTGCCTCACTCTTCGCGGAATTTTCGCGTTTAGATCCAGGTAACGCGTGACCCCTGTTCACCCTGATGGTTACGATACGAATATGTCGGTTATTCGCATCCAACAGAAGGACGTCCGTAGGGTGCTACGTAACTTTGACGTGAACAAGGCTAGAGGTCCAAATGGGATACTAGCAATTGTTCTGAGAACGTGTGCGCCTGAATTGTCTCCGATCCTGACACGCCTATTTAGGCTTTCATTTGAGGATGAAAAGTGACCGATCTCAGTAACGTCCATTCTCTATAAGACCATGGAACGTGTACTCAACACTAAGCTCCTGGCATACCTAGAAGCTAATGATATCCCTTAGGATACCAACCGTCAATACAGCTTTCGCCGTAATCGGTCAACTGGAGATCTTCTAGCGTATGCCATCCACATCTGGAGTGAGGCCATCGAGAAGCACGGGGAAGCGCTTGCCGTCTCCCTCGATATCTTGAAGGCTTGTGATAGGGTTTGGCACGAAGGGCCTTATTAGTAAGCTTCCATCTTTCGGTTTACCCGCTGGATTATGTGGTTGGATCGCAGACTTCCTGAGTAACCGGTCCATCCGAGTGGTTATCGATGGCTGCTCGTCCGGTCAAATGGCTATTAATGCCAGGGTCCCTCAGGGGTCAGTACTCTCGGCAACATTATTTTTGCTGCACATAAACGATCTGCTCAAGCCCGGTACCTTTGAGTATGCAGATGACAGCACTGTTGCCGAGAGTTACATATCCAACGTGCAAGCTAGTAGGTCACAGATCCAGTCTCTTCGAGAGGCTATGGTTGAGCACTTGAACTTGTCCTTGCAGGCAGTCTCCGAATGGGGCGATGCCAATTTGGTCAAGTTCAATGCTGCAAAAACCCAGGCGTGTCTATTTTCCGCTAAAAGGAGCCAATTCAGCCCCGCTCCAACTTTCCGGGATGCAACCGTGCCGATAACCGACCATCTTGACCTTCTTGGTGTTAAGCTGACATCAACACTCAACTTTGGGCCATACATCGAAGCAAAGGCTCAACTCAAAGGTCAGACAGTACTTCACGCCGGAACAGCTGCTGAAACTTTATCAAGCTCAAGTTCGATCGTGTATGGAGTATTGCTCTCATCTTTAGCCTATCGGTTTACTACTGGTTGCATTTCGGAGAGTGTGCGTCAGAATTGCATAACTTAATTCCACCTAGCCGGGAATACAACCCGGGAATATTTAAGTCGAGAGTGAATAGGTTTTTTCTAGGTAAGCGCGTTCCATCGTCGACCGCATCGTCGCTTTCCATCAGGTGAGATAGCGGTCAAGCGCGAAATTTTAACCGATACGTAAAAATGTAAGGTACAATAAGTAAGTTACTTATTAGCTCTTTTCTGTAAATACGACGTAGGTAAATTATAGACAATCGAAAATACCCGAGCGATTAGTTAGTAGCGCCAGAAAGATACCCCCGTTTCTCGTGTTATATTTTTCTGGCGCTAATATTATTCATGCCAGAAAGAGATGCATGAACTGCATTACAGCGACGCCAACCGAATCCGGAATCAGTACGTCGACTGATATGTTTCGGTGAAGAAGTCCTTTTTCGTGTGTTGTTGGTTTGTGTGTATAATCATAAAATAATTAATATTTTTAAATGGGCCAGATTAGTTTTAAATTGCACATTTATTTACTACAAAGATGATGAAAATGAAGTCTAATCTGACAGTCCTAAGCCTGAAAACCATGGAGGGAAATTTCAATCACTAAAATAACATTAATAGCAGGGTTATCATCCATAATTGCTATTAATGGCTATTAACTGAGTTTTAATCGATTATTAGCCAAATGATATTAACCGGATTATTATCATTGCCCATCACTAGGTATACCTGATAGGTTTACCTGCACAGTTACTTGTCCGATAAGCTTGTGTGGAAACCTGCACAGTTGTAAAACAAACGCGCTCCGGTTTACCTGCACAACTCAACAATACAAGCAAACCGTAGGGGCCCAGCTTGGTCGAAGCCTACTGGGTCTAGGGTCTGTTGAAAGGGAGGCTCGGCCCCGGTACGAAAGGCAAGAAGGAACGGGGTGGGTTTTTTAGTCAGTAAGAGTCTGACACTATCTCTCGCTCCTCCCAAGGGCACGGGATGTCATTTGGATGATTAAAAAAAACAAATCATATAGGACTTAGCTAATTTTAAAATAAGTTGGTAGGTTTAGCCTACTCAATCTAATTAATTTAATTAATGTAATTAATTTCATGACCGCTGCTCTAAAAACGGTGAAGGAAAACATCGTGAGGAAACCAGCATGTCCTAGTACTGTAATAAATAATAATAATAAAAAAAAAAAATCGGTCGGGGGTCGGGGTTCGGTCTACTAATAATCGTCTTCTACGATGCCCCTCACACCGCTCTGGGCTTATCCACTCTTCCTTTTTCGTCCAGGCGATATCTCTTTGGAATGCGCTCCCTCTGAATATCAGGATGGCAACAAGCCGATTTTCTTTTAAGGTGAAGGCACGTGAGCATATTCGCAAGATGTTGGTAGAATCATCACCGCGCTAATGTGTTGCATTTGTTTTTTCACTACAGTATTGTTTATTTATATGTATGTACCTAAGTATGTATTTAATATTGTATATATTTGTTTCTCTTCTGTTTTGCCTATATATTCAGTTGCACCTGCCATGTTATGTTTCTGCACCACCCTAAGGTTGACTGGCAGATAATGCCTAAGGCATTAAATCCGCCTTTGTACAGTTTTTTTGTGCATAAAGCTTTAAATAAATAAATAAATTCGAATGCATGTGACATCTACCAATCCTCACAGTCTCCAAGTGTCATTGGTTACACGAAATACTCAGACCTGGAACCCCTATCTGTAGGCCAAATATTTGTTCCGTGCGGCAATCGAACCCGCGACCAATCGTTCAATGACTGCGTCCACCGTGCCGTCAAAGACAAATAAGTTGTGAAGTCGAAAGACAAAATTAACCCCAATATAATAATTTCAGAATAATTTCTGAAAGGCCTTATTAACGATGACAATTTCTAATTGTTGCAGGGGGCGGAGCGGGCAACACCACACACTAGTTTTACATCATAATGGTAAGCTATTGTAATAGAAACTTTTAATTTTTTTTTTCCAAATCCAATCGGTGTCAGTGTTGATTTATGTTGATTAAAATATGTATAACGGCCATAATATATAATTACGGAATTAAAATCATCAATATAGCCTTATCAGTTTGTCTTGCCCATATTGCTTCCGCAAAAAAAAAAAACTTTAGAAAAATTGAATTTCCCGTAACGGTGCACCGGCTGCGTTAGTTCCAATTTTGAACACATCTCAAAACTTCCTTGTGGCCCTGTGCGTAAAATTCTACACTACATTTGCTATAGGATGGCTACCTACACTTTTCTCTCATTTTAACCGTTAACCCCTGCTTATACAAACACCAACTAATACCTGCACGTTTAAAGAGCCGTAAGTTTTATGCAATTTACGACGTCTTCGAAGGACTGCAGAGGATGAGAGATGCGCGCTGTGGATGGAAAAACATCCAACTCTTCCACTCTTCATCACCCCAACAGAACACCTTTCCCCTGGAAGCGGACTTCAGTGGTCAATTTGGAAATCTCTTAACCGACTGCGAACCCAGGTTGGCCGCTGTAAAAACAATTTGGCCAAATGGGGCTTCCGCGACCCTTCTCCAACACAGTGCCAGTGTGGAGCCACTGCGCAGGATATGTGTCACCTGCTATGCTGACCATCCTGCATTTGTCAGGATCTATACGAGGCCAACAATACAACCGTAGTACAGGTTGCTAAATATTGGACAGAAAAAAAATCTAGTTAGAGAACTTCTTCTTCTTCCTGCTCTTGTCACGTTTTATTTGGGGTCGGCGCAACACGTTTTTTTCCTTCCATTCTGTCCTGTCACCCGTCACGCTTAACTCCCTTTTCTTTCATATCACTTCTCATACAATCCATCCATCTTTTCTTAAAAACATCGACACGAAAAGAAGATTTTAAAGATGCATAATTTGTCCTGCTGTCACTACAGTTTAGTGGTGCGAAGTGAGACGCGGTGGCGGGGAGTGTCAGTGATTGGCTCGCCGCGCTATCGTGCTGCACACTGCTCTGTAAAAAAAATCCATAATCTACTCTATTTTTCTTGACTCTACAGTGTACATGCAATACTAAAAAATAACACCACCTGTTGTTATTTTTTAGTAAGTATTGCATCAATTTTTTTGTAGTTCAAAGGCCGTAACAACACAAACTGCTGAATCACTTGTCAGATATACAGGCATTTAATTTTTATAAACAGAAAATCAATTTCTTTGGCCTTCACGTATGAACAATGTACATGACAGAAAATCAAGTTGTTAGCTGTTACGCAATGTCGCTAATGACGTTTTATCTTCATGCTGTGCTGCGTTACGTCACAGCATAGATGGAAAGTGTCATCAACGATGACTTTCACTCCGCTAGGCTGCGGTACGGTGTAGCTAGTTTGTTATGGTACTTAAGCAGGTACGTTTTTTTTTTCTTTTTTTTGTAACGAGAAACTCGTTCAGTTGTCGTTCGGTCGGGGGCTATATTTTGTCATTCATTACTTCCTAATGCACCTCTTTAGTGTTTGACAGGTGTCAAAGTAAATGTTAACTAAAGAAATTATCTGTCAGAAATAAAGAAATATTTATAATTAGATTAATGAAATGTAAAGTGGCCGGACAGTCCACTTTCCTAGTCGGCGACTGTTCGGCAAATAAAAACGTAATTTATTATTTATTTATTTACAATTGCTAAAAAAAATAATGAGAACTAACAAAAACGTATCACTTATTTATTTATGTTACATAAAGGAGGTTTTTGAATTCTTGATGTATAAGAACCTAACTGAAAAAAATTCAGGCGGGTAACGCAAATGTCGATATTTGATATGGTTGTTCCTACTTATAGTATTTGCTGTTTATCCCTGTCCACCACAAGAAATTATTATTTGGTTACATTTGACTTTACAGAAATTATTCATAAACTGGTAAAATTCTTAATTCCCGGGATTTAATGATGTAGTATAACACTTTTTCAGTCACATCCCTTGTTTTTTTTTGGTGTTTGGCCACAGAGAGTCACTCTCGAGGGCATCGCAGCCATGTTATATTAATGGGTTCAGCCATTATTATTATGGGTGGGTGAAAGTGGGCACGAATAACCGAATGTTTGCTAATATGGCTAAGTGGGGTATCAAAAGAGAGGGATAATACATTTACAAAACTGTTGGTCGGGTTTGTTTTTATGTTTAGTTCATCTATACTAATATTAAATATAATGAGGATAGATTTGTATTTTTATATGTTCGTATTTTTATTTGTAACCAATAAAGTCGAAAACTACTGTACCGATTTTAAAAATTCTTACACCGATAGATTGATACTTTACCAATAATGAATCCATGGGTTGTTCGAAAGTGAACCCCTGGGCCCTGGAACGAAGGTAAAAAAGGAACAGGAGTGGGTTTTAGTCAGTAAAAGTTTGACACACCCTCCCGCCCCGTCCAAGATGTCATTAGATGATTTCCCGCATAAAAAGAAACGCTAACAAGTGACATATTGGACTCTGGTTAAGGCGCTGATTTGCAGAACAGCTCAGGTTTGCACACTTAGGGTGAGTTGCACCATTTAACTATAACGATAACAAAGCCGTTAACAGTTGTCAAATCGTCGAATTGACCAATAGGCGGCTGTTTCACGACTGGTTATGGTTTGGTTATCGTTATAGTTAAATGGTGCAACTCACCCTTGATCGAAAAGAGACTCAAGACTCGCCTCAAAAAAGTGTATTTGAAAAATAAACCTTATTTTTGAAAAATTTTTTGTCAGATTCAAATTCCTTCTTTTTGAGTTAGGGCTGTCATATTGAACCCTGACAGAATACCAACGCTGCCTTATTTATTGTTTTAATTATCGCAGCATACATAATTATGCTGAGTTAGGCGCCTTTGGCCTTGCACAGATTTTAATGTTATTTTTCCACATCTATTTTATTTCTACTGTAAGTGTGAGTGAGGTACGAATAAACGGTTTTTTTTTCTTTCTTTCTGTCAAAGTCATTCAAACGTCAAAAGATCCTTTAGAGTTCTTCTTAATTTTGCTGTTTTTGAGTCTGCTTGCGGACCCACCACTGTACAATTACCGGCACGGATCTTGAGCGTTCGGCGTCAGAGTGGGGATCGCTTTGCGCATTCCATACATTGGCGAGCCAATCGTCGTCGTCAGATACATGCAGCAAGCGCAGGGAACGAATCACGAATGACGTCTATGACACGATGGCGCGGCGAGCCAATCACTGACACTCACGCACCACTAAAGAGACCGAATATTTGACTTGTGCGCAACATGAAGCCAGCGCTCAAGATCCGTGCCAGTAATTGTACATGATATTAAAAAAAATATAGCTAATAGTAGAGGTCAATCCTTGTGTATCTAACTTCTGAACAAAATAAATAAATTCATTTCACCTTAGCGAATCTACTTTCACCGATTAAATTTGCAAGGAATATGTTTTGTGTGCCAGTTAAATGATCTTTGAACTCTTCATCACTAGAATTCGCTTCACGTGTTTGTGAAGCTGACATTTATCTCTTTATTTACTTGAAGGTTATTTGGAGTTATTTGAATTTAATTTCATTATCTGCTAAGGTCAATCAATCATGAGTTCTTTTTAATTTATTAATCTCCGTACCACTCCCACTACTATTCTCCTATTTATATCAATTCACCGATCTTGAATGGGTCGATGCATCATGTATTTCTTTTTCCCGCGTGAGAGTAGAGAATTATTATAATGTAAAATACACCCGGGGTAAAAAGTCTCCTAGGTTCTATGTTGATTGATGGTGAGGGAGGCGGAGGCCAAAGAAAACATGGATGGATTGTGTGAAGAGTGATATGAAAGAAAAGGGAGTTAGTGATAGTGTAATGGGTGACAGGACAGAATGGAATGAAACAAACGTGTTGCGCCGACCTCAAGTAATATGGGATAAGGGCAGGAAGAAGAAGAAGAATAAATTCAAGAGCAAAACTATGAATTGAGGAAAGTGATGCACGTCCGTAAAAATTCTTAGAACATCAATCAAGCACTGGTTTTTTATATCAAATAAAAAAACAATGGTCAAATGCGAGTCGGACTCGCGTACTGAGGGTTCCGTGCAAACTACAATTCTCAAATGGAGTCTCGAAGATGTTTCCGAATTGCAAACATTTTTTTTTTCGGGAAGTACCCTATGAATTGCGATCTTTGAGAGTATCAAAATATACGTTTTTTGCGACAAAATCGGCCGTTTCTTTTTTATTCGTTAACTTAAAAGTTTGATTTTTTTCACAGCTTGAAGGGACCGCAGACCTGAGTAGAGTATATGGTTCTAATTTCAACTCGATACCTTTTTTTGGGGCAAACGTGTGACAGACAATGTTACTTTTTTATTTATTGTTTTGTGTTTGTCTTAAGTTTTTGTTGTCTACAATGTTTTTTTGCGCCAAAATAAATACTTTTTTTTCTTTCTTTCTTTCTTTCTTTCAACGCGTTTTCGAGATAAAGGGTCTGGACAGACAGACAGACGGACGGACAACAAAGTGATCCTATAAGGGTTCCGTTTTTTCCTCTTGAGGTTCGGAACTCTAAAAATGTTAAGTATATAATATATATCAAATTGCTCATAACCATCACACAACACACGACTGACGATTATGAATATTCAGAAAAGAAAGTTAATTAAACATAAAAATAGGCCCAAGTGCAATCCAATCTCGATACCGATAGGCATTTATTTATATTTTTAAGGTCTCTTTTAAAAAAGAAATTTAAAAATATATTGAAAATAATATGTGTATTAGAAAATAAATGGAATAACACTAATATTTTTTATTTACATAATAAACAGCCCTACAATCTTAATAAAGCCCTTATTCCTGAGCTAGATATATGGATATAAACTGTATTTCAGGAGTTGGTTTATTCTTCCAAAATATATGTTGCTTATTACTTATACACAAGTATTAACAAAAACAGCTACAAAAGTAAATTAATAATTAAATTAATATTAAAATGAATCATAGTGTAGGAGTTTGTTATCCTCTTATTTTAATACTCGTCCGAAAATAGCTTGCGTTGATTATAAAGAATCTTTATTAACTCATTCAATTAGTCTAGTCTTGACCCTGAGTCAGTCTCTGGGGTGACCTTGAGTCGGACTCACGCACCAAAATCCTGAGATCTTATTGCGCGTGTCCGACTCACGCTTGACCTGTATTTTTTTGTGATTGGTGGTTATAGCGACCATAGTAACGCATATTTTGCGAACTATTACAAGTACTAATACAATTAGGCTCACCAAGATGGCAGCGGCCGGCAGCGAAGGGGCGAACAGTTTCAGTGTTATAACAATTTTAAACTTTATCGTCATTACTATAATACATATTATCGCTTGAGAAACTTGAAAAAGTCGCGAGGCGGCCCGCGACTTCATGGGCTCTCCGGCGAATGCCGTGGCTCAAGCGATACTACTAATTAATAAGTTGAAGATAAAGTTTAAAATTATATGACACTGAAACTTCTCGCTGTTTCGATGCTGGCAGCTGCTATCTCAGTGTGATTTGAGCCTTACAGCGGTCTTAATAGTAGGTGTCCAATTTTCTGCTGGAACCTTAAAAATGGGTAAAAATTAAACACTACGGACATTTTCGATCATTTTGACCCAGTTGACATGTTTCTTAAAGCCTATATAAATTCTTCTTCTTCTTCCTGCCCTTGTCCCATTTTATTTGGGGTCGGCGCAACACGTTTGTTTCTTCCATTTTGTCCTGTCACGCTATCACTAACTCCCTTTTCTTTCATATCACTTCTCACACAATCCATCCATCTTTTCTTTTCCATAAATTATGTTATGAAAATTAATTTGGCCAAAGCTTGCCTAAAATTTTACAGGTCAGTGTCAAGTAAATGCTGTTTAAAATATGATTTGCGACCGTAAAAGGTATTTATTTACGGAATTATAATCATTAATATAACCCTCTTTCGGCCGGTGTGAATACACCGGATTGGCAGAGCCGACAGCGACGCGAAGAGACTACCGCGTACGGCCGTAGGAACAAGACGCGCGTGGCCGCTTGAGTGCTTGCGGCCATGCGCCCTTTTTGGAACTTTCAATCTATACTGTTATGTGTAGCTCGCTGTCCGGCTGTCCGTTAACTGACCGGACCAAGCCCAGGTCGTCGACGGCGCGCGCTGTTCCCGCGCGCCTCAAGGAGTTGTCAGCAACAGCCGGGTCGAAGCCTACTGGGGCCAGGGTTATCCGAAAGGGCGCTCGAGCCCCGGTATGAAGGCTGGAAGGAAGTAAGAGTCTGATACTATCTCCCGCTCCGCCCAAGAGCGGGGGTTGTCATAAGATGATTTTTCCCATCGAAAAAAAAAGCTATACTGTTTTTTTAGGGATAGATAAACTTTGAAATTATTTCACTCCGAAATTGCTCACCACTACCATTTCGATATGAATTTGACATTTGTTCGTGTATCCCTATTGAATGCCTAATTTCATAAAATAAACTCCCTGAACCATTTAAAGGCAGTTTTCCTTACTTGGAAACGTCTAGTAAAGTGTTAAAACAAATTTATAAAGTTACTGCAGTTAAAAATAAACAAAACACGGCAGTAAAACAACATTGTTTTGTAATGAAACCTGTTTTCCTGCAATGATAAGAATTATACAAGAACTCTATTGGTATTCTAGCGGCGCCCAACGTTCCGCTAAAGTGAGCAAGACTCATCCAAGGTCGAATAATACCGACCAGTTTTGGAGTCATCATCCTAGTTGAATCGCTTACATTGTTGTGTTGAAGTCAGTCTCAAATGTGACATCAGAAGTTATCATAATGCATAATCAGCCTTTTAAAGTTCCCACTGCTGGGCCTCTTTAAGCGCAGGCCACACCGGCAGCTAGCGGGCGGGCGGGCTAGGCGGGTGGGCGAAGCGAACGAAGGAAACTATACAAACTACGCGAAATATTGGAAACACACCGAAAACTACGGAAAGACGAGCGACGAGCGGAGCGGGCTAAGCGGGGGTAGTATTTGTAGTTAAGTCATCTTCAGAACTTTCGTCGATATATGACATATTCATCGTTCCCAAACTAAACACTACACTGCTATTCGAAAGACGAGCGTCGATTAGTCTACTCGAAACGGGGAGGACGGGCGAACGAACCGGGCGAGCGGGCTGGCGGGCGAGCTAAGCTAGCGAACCGCGGGCGCGCCAACGAGGTGAACGAGTAGCATCGCTGGAATCGTCGGATATTTCGTTAGCTTAGTTCGTTAGGTTCGTCGGTAGCTCGCGGTGTGAACCGAAGTATGTAAAGAGGTGAAACGATGTTCGCCCGCCTAGCCCGCCCGCCCGCTAGCTGCCGGTGTGGCCTGCGCTTTAGGAGAGGGAATGAACCGTAATCCATAAAATGGGCCCAGTGTGATTTGGTAAGGCGGCGGAGACCTCTCGCGCTGGGCCTTGGTTGAGGCCATGGTCCGAAGCGAGGAGGAGTGGCAGGAAGTCGCCGACTTTTGCGAAGCAGTAATGGTCGCAAAGGAGGAAGCCGATCGCATCAAGCAACGGCGGCGTTCTCGCCGCCGCGCGCCGCCCGCCCGCACGCTCCGCCCTCGCGCGCATAATGCAGTTCGAATGCAGTCGGTATGCAGTTCACACGACTGCAATCGGACCGCACGTTTGGTTTGCAGTTCTATTGCATTCGTGTCAACTGCATTCAAACTGTAATTTGCAGTTGGATTGCAGTTGAAATGCGGTCCGTCTGTTTACACCCTAATACGTACGAGTATTTTTATATCCTACTTATAGTTTTTTTATTGTATATGTATTAGTGTTAGTATGTCTTTTATGTATTATTTTTGATGTTGTACACTGACAGCCCTAAATTTTTCTCCTTTCTTTCAGTCCATCCAAATGTTGTCTATAAGAAATTGCTCTGTGCGATAAGACCGCCCATGTACATTTATTTTTAATAATGTTTGTCCTGTATTTTTTGTTTATCTGGTGAACAATACAGAATATAATAAATAATCTACACTAATATGTATAATAAAGAGGTAAAGTTTGTTTTTTTATTTTTATTTCTTGTAGGAGGACGTACTCTGGAAGTACTGGTCCGATTGCTAAATTTTTTTCCTGCTTAACTCCTGAGTGACAGGCTATATTTTATGTACGAGGGCGAAGCTGCGGGCAAAAGCTAGTAAATAATAATAAATAAATTATTTTTCCAAAACTAGGTGTCTTGTATATGTGAGTGATACTGGAGTAAATAGCATCATAACGTGATTAACGTCACGTACGAAAATTATTCAAAAATTCGCCCTTTGATCGTCTTTCGAAATGAAAACAAACGCTACCCGTCAAACATGTAGGGTAACAACGAGTATAACAAGCGGTTTGATATTAAACCTTCTTCTTCTTCCTGCCCTTGTCCCATTTTATTTGGGGTCGGCGCAACACGTTTGTTTCTTCCATTTTGTCCTGTCCTTTGACCTTTGTTATGACGTTGTAGAATATTATCGGCCTTTGTAAACTTGAGATAGAAAGTTTTTTAAGGTTCCTCCGTCATCATCAGCATATCAGCCGATAGACGTCCACTTTTGGACATAGGCCTTCCCCAAGTGTGTGTAGTGTGTGGTAGGGTTCCCTACCTAAAGGGTAAAACGGGGGCCTATCACTAAGACTCCACTGTCTGTCCGTCTGTCACCAGGCTGTATCTCGTGAACCGTGATAGCTAAATACTAAAAAAAAAACGGAATAAAATAAATATTGAGGGCTTTCCAATGAAACAAACGTGATTTTTCAACAGGAAACACCACAACGGGACAGATGAAACTAAAAAAAGATGAACCATATAGTTTCCGTGGGTCACAGTGATGTCCTAGAACCTATAAACCCTTCCTCGATTAATGGGTTTTATAAAACCAAAAAAATTTTTTAATTCGAACCAGTATTTCCTGAAATTAGTTTTATAAGGTTAGTAATTTGACCCATGATGATGACCCCTTTGTCTTTTCTTTATTGCCTTATTTGTTTAAAATTTATTTTGTCTATCTTTAATCTGGTATATCCCACCGACTACCAAGCAACCATCGTTTGATTAAATTTTTTTTTCTGCGATTCCTAGAAAATCGATCACAAATACCTACCGCCATACAAAACTCATTAACATTAACGTCCGATTAACTTATACAATTAATCATGCATTACGACGGCTTCACTTTAGTTCCACAAAACAAGTCGAATTAGCTTCTGTTAATTTCCAAATGTCATTATGGTTTAGTAGTACCGCATATAAGGAAAATCTAGAAATTTATTGTCTTTATCTCTATACTAGCTTTTGCCTGCGGCTTCGCCTGCGTACATAAAATTATAGCCTATGTCACTCAGGAATAACGCAGCTTTCAATCGGTGGAAAAATTTTAGCAATCGGACCAGTACTTCCAGACATTACCTCCTACAAACAAAAAAAAAAACCGGCCAAGAGCGTGTCGGGCCACGCTCAGTTCCGTAGTTTCCCGTCCGTCACAATAAAGTGTACCCACTTATGAGTTTAAAAAAATGCTTGCTACGATTATACTACAAACTTAGTCTAGAAATTATTTTGTAGAACCCTTTTGTCTTTTTTGTACAAAAACTGTTCTTTCCATCAAGTTCAAAATAATTTTCCTAGAAAGTCCTTATAAAGTTCTACTTCTCAGATTTTTTTCATATTTTTTAAACTTATGGTTCAAAAGTTAGAGGGGGACACACACATTGTTTTTTACTTTTGGAGCGATTATTTCCGAAATTATTGACATTATCAAAAAATGATTTTAGTAAACCCCTATTCATTTTTAAATACCTATCCAACGATATATCACACGTTAGGGTTGAAATTAAAAAAAAAAATCATTTCCCACTTTACATATAGGGGGGCTACCCTAATAAAACATTTTTTTCCAATTTTTATTTTACCTCTTTGTCGGCGTGATTGATATACATATTGGTACCAAATTTCAGCTTTCTAGTGCTAACGGTCACAGAGATTAAGCGAGGACGGACAGACAGACAGACAGACAGACGGACAGACAGACATGGCGAAACTATAAGGGTTCTTAGTTGACTACGGAACCCTAAAAATAAACTTTAAGTACATGAAATGACAGTAAAAGATTATCCACTAGTTTCGGTTGCGGATATTAGAATTTTATAATGATAAAAATAAAATACAAAAAACAAGATAATTATGGACTTGTGTAGGTAAGTCATTCGGATAAACGAAATTCCTGATAATGGAATCTGTGCATTAAGCTTTATCACTTAAACGTATATTGTATATTATCTACTCTTTGTTATAAATTTCACTTATGTTGTTTCTATTTCGATATTTTTTTTTTTACTTATTTGGTACATATTGGCTAGTGTAGACAACCTTCTCTTAGGCTCTAGCATTATAAAGGTCCAGTGTCCATGTAGGCGTAAATAAAATAAAAAGTTTGAACTGAATTAAATTCTGAAGACAAGCTATTTTTGTATTGTATACTAGCTTTTGCCCGCGGCTTCGCCCGTGTACATAAAATATAACCTATGTCATTCATGAATAAAGCAGCTTTCTGTCGATGAAAATATTTTAGCAATCGGATCAGTACTTTCAGAGATACCTCCTACAAACAAAAAAAAAACATAAAAACAAAATTTTACTCTTTATTATAACTAATATAATAAAGAGTTAAATTTTGTTTTTATTTTTTTAGACTAACTTTAAATAGAAAACCTATGTCTGTCGCGTATCTTTTAAACTATAAACATAGGTATTTACTTGAGGTTGGCAATCCAGATAATCGCAAATCCGTAAGACTTATGAAGCGGTTTAAAACGCGTCGTGTAATGTGCTTTAAGTTTTTACATATTTATTATTATCTGATCTACATTTTACCTATTCTACAGAAACTGCGGGTCCGCAACCACGGCGGCCGCGGGTAAAAACCGCTTCGTGAGTTCTTAGCTTAAAACAAAAGTCCGGTTAACCAAGTCTTTACGGTATTTGTAAACGTGCTGTAGCGACTGGCGATTAATAACTTTTTTTAAATATACAAGTTCGACCTAATACTGAATTGGCAACACAAAACATCAAAAAACTTAAACTCCGCGAGATACTCTAACGATTTCACCTTAAACGAAAATATTTTAATTAAGTACATCAATCAAATATGCAGTAATAATAAATAAGATCCAAGACTTTTTGCTATCATAAAAATATTAATTATTGTAAAATTATCATTTTACTGCGGCCAATCTATTCGAGTTTACATCAGAAAGGTCAGAGGTATTACACGTTGCATTTGAAACGGACAACGTGAGCTGATTTCCCGGGAAGGGGAGAGGTTTCATTTAATATAATATTCCACAACTATCACGCTACGCCATCTAGTCCCAAACTAAGCAGAGCTTGTGTCGAGTACTAGTCAACTGGCAAACATACGTAAGTATATATTTCTAAATACACATATTACATGGTTGAGGCCATGGTCCGGAGCGAGAAGGAGTGGCAGGCGGTCGCCGACTTCTGCGAAGCAGTAATGCTCGCAGAGGAGGAGGCCGACCGCATCAGGCAACGGCGCTCTTGCCGCCGCTGGGATTCCGATCTCGATTTCCGGCCACCGTAGGCGAGTGCTTGCGGACAGTGAGCAATGGGTAGCTCGCTGTCCGACCGTCCGGTAATTATCCGGAACGAGCCCAAGTCGTCGACGGCGCGCACTGTTTCCGCGCGCCTCAAGGCGTTGTCAGCAACAGTAGGGACCCAGCTGGGTGCCTACCGGCGCCAGGATTAGTTTCAAAAAACGGGGTGGGTTTTTAGTCAGTAAGAGTCTGACACTATCTCCCGCTCCACCCAAGAGCGGGGGGTTGTCATTGATGATTTTCAAACTATAAAAAAAAAAATCGTGCTGATCACACAATCATTTGTCCTGGGCCACTAACCACTAGACCAACAGGCCAGTCAAAATAATCATTTTATTGCGTCCAATCTATTCCAGTTTACAGTAGAAAGGTCAGAGGTTGCATTCGAAACGGACAACGTGAGCTGATTTCCCGGGACGGGGAGAGGTTTCATTTAAAAATAACTTCTACCGCATTAATCGATACACGTGCGATGTTCTTTGATACCGGTTATCTGCAATACGATTGTAACTATATTGTGACTCTTGATAATATGGTAATTTTGTGATATTTTTGTTATTTTACCGCAGATTATGTAAATGACGTAGATACTTATCTTCGAATATTGTTGCGCTTAGTTTAGTGCTACTGGTGTTCGTCAGCTATCATCCAAAAGAGATACATTTCATATGTCACATACCTTTGTAATTTTTTGAAGTAAGAAATCATTAAATTGCTCTTTCCGCCCTGAGTGCAGCGAGAGGGAGTTGCAGACTGTTATTGACTTACTGAAGCTTACGTATGTTCCTTCAGTTGCCGTTCAGATGCCGTCTTTATTATCTAACTAGCTTCTGCCGGCTGATAAACCCACGTGATAGTAGATAGATTGTCCCAACTCCTGGAATAAATATCTTGTTGCATCTAGGAATGTATCTACCCGTGTGTCAAGTTTCATCCAAATACGCTCTCTTGTTTCAGCGTGAAGGAGTAATAAACATACCCACACAAACTTTTGCCATTATTTATTATTATTATTTATTTATTTATAATATTAGTCTGATGTTTTTACTCGTGCATCATTGATTAGTTCAATGTCGTGCATCCTTAGTTAGGCCACTGTTCAAGATCGGCTAGGCTTCGTAATTTAATTTATGGACGTTGGGCGCTGGGTCTCTATTTTGTTGTGGTGTGTGTCGCTTGATTCAACACTCACTTCTATTTATGGCTGGTTTACATAGTGCGAGCTAGCTTACGAGCCAGCCTACCAAGTAGCTGCATAGCAGTAATTCTAACTGTTTTGACGTCACTTACGAGTATCTCGTACATGCGAGTTGGACAGTAGCTCGCATCCGAGTTACATGATTTTTTTTGTTTTCACTCACCTGCTCGCCCGGCAGAAACTCGTACGTGGCAGCAGCTAGCTCGCCAGTGCGAGCCGGACAGAGTGGCCATCGCGACGCGATAAATTCGCTAGAAGACTGGACAGCTACTATCATTGTGAAAACACCTAAGGAGTGCCGATGTCCAGTAGATCACATACGACTAGGCAATACAAGTAGCTGCGTACTGTACCTTGCACTGTGTAAACCTGCCATATTTAGAGATTAAACCTGTGGTATTATTCTGAAAAAAATCTGATTGTCAAAAACTCTTGCATCTAGTTTTGAGCGAGCTTGAATTAAGCTGACATTACACCTCGGTGGTTGGGATTGACAGCTCGCATCACACGTTAGTTTTTACTAAGTGTTTTCAGAATTGTGTCTGTGGCCGGCTGACTTACTTACAGAGATCGACCAAAGATCCGGTACGGCCAAAAAAAAAAAACTGGATTCGGCTAGACTTTCGGAACTAGCGTCTTTATGATAGATACCTAAAAACTAATTTATTCGCTCACTGACTTCTATATGTAACCGTCGATTTATTCGATTCTTTTGTAGTTTATGAAAGTTATAATTATGTTTATAAGTATAACTATATCGAATAACTGTACCGAAATATTATGTTTATCAGTTTTCGACAGACGTGTCTGCCGCATGTCTAACGAGATGAGGGCCTGTAAGACACAGGATTGGTTCCCGGACACAGCGATGCGGGGCCGCTGCTGATGACGAAGGTTATGATGGGCCTACCAGCATGTCTTCCTTGAGAATTGGAACGAGAAAGTGAGGATCCGTGATCGTTGAAAAGATAGGACGGAAGTCTTTGCTCAGCTGTGGGACAATACGGGCTAGCTATAATAACATTATCAGTTGTTTTTTTTCTGTTTACGTGTCAGTTTCGCTTACAGGCCGAAACTGAAAGAAGAGCCGAATAATTCCGGTATCGGCAGCAAATTGTGTTTCGGTCGGTCACTACTTACTTATTTTATTGTCCCCCTACAATCGCTAGCCTTTATTATGTGCACATTTATATTCCACTAGGGATTTAAAGTCCACAACACGTTCTACGTAGTACTGTGCGTATTATTATGCACACGTGGTATCAGAAAGACGTGCTCCGCAAGTCTTGCAACACTGTCTGGCCCCACGTGGGTAGTTCTCAGCCAAATTCTTGCTAGATGTGAGACATCGTGTACATTGGATAAGCGTGATGTTTAAATTAGATTTAGATTATTTTAGTACATGACTGCAGAGTTTAATATGTAAATATTGTCGATTCGTGTTAGGTACCCAAGAGCTTGGTGTTTGGTTATGGTTATAGAGTTTTTTGCGATTCGTATCTGTCTGGCTTCGCTAGTTTGATTTGGTTTTTGATAAAAAAAAACTCGTTCTTCTATGGAAATCTTTTATTTCATTTCATGTATTTTTATCCATGTCTCGAAGAAAGCCAAAGCCGGTTGTTTTTGAAGGTGCATTTTTTTTGGTAGTAAAATTAGCCAATGACGAGATGTCATGTGGCTCTTAGGCAGAGCGGGAGATAGAGTTAGACATTTACTGACTACAAACCCACTTCTGTTTCTTCGTTGCCTTTCGTACCGGTCTCGAATCTTCCTTTTAGAAGCAGACGCTTGGCCCCAGTAGGCTTCGGCCCTGCTGGGCCCCTACGGTTTACTGACAACTCCTTGAAGCGCGTGTGAAACAATACCCGCCGTTGACATCTTAGGCTCGGTCCGGACGGTTACCAAACAGTCGGACGGCGAGCTACCCATTGCTTGTCGTCCTGCCGCCGTGTTTGAAGATGCAACTGCAGATTTCATAAAAGAGCTGGACACTATTAAAGATTTTTTTGTTTACGTCTCATTTAATTAAAATTGTCTGTAAACATCAGAACTGAATCAATCGCTGTGAAGTTATACAGTACTTATTTCAAGTGCCCTTTTGATATAATTATTGACATTCGGGTTGAATCAATTCGTTTCTGAGTGTGACGGTGTTTATAAAAATATAGGCAATGTTTGCTTACAAGATCTCAGAAGGACTTACAATAGCAGAGACTATTGTGAAACCAGATGTAGATGTAGTTTTTTATCGTTAAATGTGTTTGTGTCGTTAATGTATATTAATCAATTACTTACTCCTCAACTGCTAAATAGATTTGGAATACAAATCTAGGTACTTTTTTTTCTGAGGTGGTAAACCAAATGACTTCTCCTGCTCAGGGTGTAGAGAGAGGGCGTGTCAGACTTTATCTAACTAAAACCCACTTAAGTTCCTTTATTTACCCTTTGCATTCAACAGCCACGGTAACTCTTTCAAATGTTCCGCAGCAACTAATCTAACCATGGCCGTAATATTATTTTTGACCTTCACACGGGCAAAGTAGTGGCAAAACGTAATAGATGTTTATAAATGGCTTATTAGAAGGTACCAAAAATACCCGCGTACACCGGCTGTCCAAACAAAATAATTAGGTTAAACCCACCGTACTGATTCAGCCTAAAAAGTATCTCGCATAAAAACAGTTCTTCCACCGACCGTGAAAACCGAATAACAGGAAATCTAGTAATGTTTACTTTCATGACTATGTAGCTTATCATCAGAAGGGTAATATCCCGAATTTTAAAGAAATCATCGCATAATAAATAATCTTTAGTTAAAATAGTAGAGTTTCTTCTCCACAGGAAACGGAACAAATGAAACATTAGAATGTGTTACATTCGCATTGAATCTACACTAATATTATAAATAGGGAAAATTTGTATTTTTGTGTGTATGTTTGTAATGAATAAACTCAAAAACTGCTGTGCCGATTTCAAAAATTCTTTCTCCATTAGAAAGCTGCATTCACCCTGAGTAACATAGGCTATATTTATTGCCCGTGTCTTTTTTTTGTTGTTTTTGATAGGTTGCGCTTTACCGCTATCTCACCTGATGGAAAGCTAAGATGGGGTCGACGATGGAGCGCGCTTACTTAGAAGTAACCTATTCTTGACTTTAAGATCAAAAACTAAAACTAAATACTTTCTAAATTTGATACTGGCTAGTGGCTACTAAACTGGCACAGAAAAATGCGAAGACAAAAGAAAAAAAAACACAAGTAGCTAAGGTATAACGTTACCTACTTCACATCTATAACCAGTATGACCTTGATAGCTCAATTATTTCATAGCTATAAGGACGGTTTCCGGAGTACTAGTATGATAATATTACCGTGGTACTAGGTACAAGTGTTACTTCTTCATCGTATTGATGATTCCAAATTATGTACCGTCAATAAAGGAGATAAGTTAAGAAGTTCGTAAAATATTAGTATTTAATAGTAAATAAACAAATCATTGAAAACTTCAATTATATTTGAGGATGATTACCTATCTTCTTTGTGGACTGTATATGAGTATTGACCAGGGTTCAGAGACACCTACGGCTGCGGGATAGTTCATAAGGGAGCGACCCAGGATCGAAAAAGACCACTAAAGAAACAGGTCGATTTTAGTCAGTAGAAGTCTGACATTCCTCCTCGCTCCACCCGAAACTGCGAAATAAGAGAGAATGGCTTAGTTATTAAATTCCCATCTCAAAAAAAAGTATGCAGTCACGTCGACATGAAAATAATATGACTTATAATAAAAACTACATAAAATGGTCACAATTTTACAATTTGTTAACAATTCATACCACCACGCAATTCATCTATTTCACAGTTTTAAATGAAGATACCTAAAATAGTTTTAAGTACAAAATTATGAATTGCTTTCGTGTCAAATAACAGAATTGTTGACTACAATTCCATAAATTCACTGAGTTTTCTCCGTAAATCCGCTGAAACCCTCCGGAATGGTGCTAAATCACAACTCTGGTTATAGAAGCTGTAAACAGTGTGGGCGGCGCGCCAGTAAACAAACAAGCTTGGTCGCCAACGTGCCGATATTTGACAAACAGATTTGCTAGACCGAAAACGAATGTATAAATGTTTAGTTGGGGAATGAAAACGTTAAGCAATATGGGCAAAATTGAATCAGTCTTGGAAAGTTTGAACTTTTTTTTTAAGAAATATCACCATTGTCATCATCTCTCTAGCTGTTTCCTAACTGGCTTGGAATCGACTTTCAGTATTACGGGATGCGACAGAATACCTGTGTCTAACTTGAATAGACTGCCCAGTTACTGGGCAACATGATACTCTTTGTATTGACTGATGGTCAGAAAGATATTGTGTTTATTCTGACAAAAAAGCAACTCTGTGTATCTTAATTTTACGAAGTTTGAAACAATTTTAGCTTTGTTGTTTTATGACACGCAAGTTCAATATTAAGTTGACTAACAAATCGTTTCCCTCTTTGAACATAACCTGAGTCAAAATTACTTTTTGAAAGCGTGGGCAGTGATCTTTGCAGAAAACTGAAACTTCGGTTATATCTACTACCGTTCTGTAACTATACAGTCAACAAACCTATTTTTAACACTTTGTTATTTGAGTATTGGCCTTCCCCAAGTATCACCACAATGAACGGTCTTGTCTGTCTCGCATCCATCTGATTTCCGCAACCCTTACCAGGTCATCAGTTCAGTTTGTAGGAGGCTTTCCAACTCTGCGTCTGCGTCTTCCGGTACGAAATGTGAAACCAAATTAGATGATTATTGCAATATGCGGAAAATGGACGCGAAAGTGAAAATTTGTAGTATTGATATGGATCTTATATCACTCCCATGTTTCTTATTAATTTAGGGCTTTTTTTCAATATAGTGTTTCAGAGTAGACTTTTATAGCTATGTCAGAAGTGAGAGGAGTTCGAATAGGTTATTTTAATTCTACGTGTGCGATATATCTTCGAATTTTTGTTCCTGTACATGTCGCTTTCCTAACGATATTTTCCTTCACCGTACTGAGAGCAGTGGTAATATATTTGGAGATACTATTTAATTATCGATTGTTTAAAAACTTCCTAATGGTTCGTGCCGTAGGTGTAAGTTATGTTAATCCGCCGTGCGAAGAATGTACGGTTGAAAGACATTGGTGATGTCACTGTGTACTTATGCCGATGCAGGTAGCGAGTATATTAACACAAATATTAGATTAATCGTGACAAGTGTTGATAAGTGTGAAGTTCGGCTCAGCGCAGTAAGGAATTTTCTTGTATTCAATCTACACTAATATAATAAGGAGGTAAAGTTTGTCTTTGCAGTCCTGTCAACTGCGTTCAAAGAATAGAATAGAAAAACTTTTATTCGGTACAGGCACATCACAACGGTTTTAAACACAAAGTAAATAAGAATAAAAGTACAAAGTACGCCGAGCGTGCCCGCACCGAAAGGGTGACCACCTCAGCATATGGCGCACTTAAACTGAAATTTGCGGTTGGATTGCAGTTTAAATGCGGTCCGTCTGTTTAGACCCTTAGATTGTATTGTATCTATCTTGAAATACAGACTCTGGCAGGGAATTCCACTCCTTAGCTGTGCGCACAATGAATGTGTTCCCAAAATGTATTGTGCTTGTGAGTATGATCGATGGTATGAGTGGGATAATCCACCATGTACCGGTGACGCATCGACGCATATACCGGTGGTCCGATAATGGAACGGGCTTGGCGGAATTAATCGGAAGTTAGTTTCACACATTAATGTTTTAAGAATTGTTTTAACGCTGAAACTTCAAATATGGAATTGGCTAAATTCTACACAGAAATCAGCTCAGTGTCCTCCAAAATTGGGAAACAACCCTGTATCATGAATAACAGTGTACTTTAAATGGTTTGATACACATTTATAGATTGTAAGTGGACAAATACATGAAATAGCAACTTGTACTTTACATTTACCGAATCAATTAGCTCTAGTAAGTAAGTGTTGAAAATAATAGATGTCTGTCTATACCCTCGCCAAACATTGAGGCCATGAAATTCAATACCAAGCTCAAATATGAAATGTGGCAGTACTGATAACAAAACAAACAGACTGACATGACAGCTAGTGCAAATATTTGGTACTAAGTACCAACTGCGAAATATTACTTAGAAGATACATGGATGACTTTGCCATCGCTTCTTGTTTAGTGTAACTGATTATTTGGAAGTTAATGGTTATTTACTGTGTATTTAAGATTAGATCTTGACCTGTCATTTTAATTTATGATGTTGGGTTTACGTAGTCAGAAATAGTACTCTTAGTAGGTAAGTACTTTTTAATAGATTTTTTTCTGAAAAAGTACTATTAGTTGACAAAAGTTTGTCATTGCGACAGAGGTGGAATTCGCCCAAGCCGTAGGGGTGTTGTGGAGCCAAAGGCTGCAGTAAGTTTCCATGTGTATCAAACGACGTTTTTCAACACAGAGAAATACACAAACGGGGATTGAAGTGCTACTCGTAGCACCCAATCTGATATGATAAATGCGGTCTCGCGCAATTTCCGCACTAGTGCGAAAAACAATAAATTGCGTGTCTAAATACGGTAGGGATAAAAGCGGATTTTCGAGTAAGTATATTATAAATTAAATTCTTATACATGGTGTAATTAATGTAATTATGGATCTCCTTAAAACTGCTTAGCGTTTTCGTTTGCCGATTGTACATTAAGTTTTATTCCATTCCCTTGCCCTGAAGATAAAAATGAAAACGATAACACAACTCTACAGAAAAAAAAATTGTCTTTGTCCTAAAGTTTATTTTGTGATTTTTCTATTCACTATGGTCTATTATGAAGGAAAAATACGAATATTCCTTAAAAAGTTTGCTTTTGTGGTGATTACGACAATAAATATTTTTTCTTGAGTTAGTATAATGAAAAAAGTATTCAATAGTCATTATGATGTTTTTAAAAATACCGCGAAAAAATTAAGATGCCGTAACTGTCACACAGCATCTACTGGTGTTACTTAGGTGATAAAAAAGAATTAACTGTTTTTTAGAAGACTCAAAGTGGTTAAAATATCATCTAGAAAGTGTTAATATGAAGCTGATGCATTGAGTTATATATATGGTACAGTTATTCAAAGTAAGAGAGATAACATTTTATTTAAATACGTGTGAAAACTTTGTGAAGCCTACGAAGCTTATTTTAAATGACCTGTTCGTAATTTAGATATACCGTGGGCTCCACATGTTGCTTGCAATAATTACAAAAGATGTTTAAAAGGCAGTTAAAGAAATGTTTAGTAAAAAAAAAACATTTCTTTTCAATAAACAATTTTGTATTGTTATCTTTATTTAATTTAGGTTGATATCGAGATGAAAAACGGATTATGAAATTCGCAGTACCAAGAATTTGGCTATGGCCAAAAGACCACGTCGATGACTGTTATTTTTGCGTAGTTAATCCTGCTGAAAAATGCAAAACCTATTAAATATCCTGATCTTGCTTAGTCTTCGGCTCCAATCTCTCATAGCCCACTACTTCCAGCACCTGAACCTCCTACAAAATTGTCTCATTCAAGCTTATCTCAGAGTTCAAATATTAAAGACGAAGAATTCTCTCACTCTCACAGACTGTTACCGAGAGCTAGTTGAAAACATGTTAGAAGATTTTAAAACTATGGGCTGCAGAATGTCTTTAAGAGTACATATGCTACATGCTTATTTAGATACCTTTAAAAACAACATGGGAGCGTATTCATAAGAACAAGGAGCACGTTTTTATGTAGACATCATTGATTTCGAAAGCTGTTATCAGAGCCAATACAACGAAAATATGATTTAGGACTACATTTGGAGTTTAGTGAGACCAAATTATTACAAACATGAAAGAAAATGTAAAAGAGTCTGCTTTTAAACCTTTTCTACTATTTTTTAATTTGATATGGTATAAAAAGCTGATAAAAAATATACCTACAAAAATTAACTGGTTTAAATTTTTTTACGAAAAAAATTTAACTATGAATTTTCTAAAATATTGATCAACCATTCTCCTGGATACAAAAGCAAACTTTTTCAGGCTATACATATTTTTTTGGTTAAATTATCGATAAATCTATCGATATTTCATACTCTCTTACCAAAGACAAAATTGTGTTGTCTTGTTGTAATTCTTGGGATAAAACTATTAATAATTAATCTTGCATTAATTGGTTCAAATATTTGGCCTTTTATTATGATGTGTGGTTTCTGAAATCTTTTTTGCCCTTTTAACCGCGTTTATTCCACTAGGGTCGCACATCCATGATCAAACGGAGTGTTTGGTCTCGTCAGCTCTTCTATCACCTATAGGGACTTTTTTTTTCGATGGGAAAAATCATCCAATGACAACCCCCACTCTTGGGCGGAGCGGGAGATAATGTCAGACTCTTACTGACTAAAAAAACCCATCCCGTTCCTTCAAGCCTTCATACCGGGGCTCGAGCGCCCTTTCGGATAACCCTGGCCCCAGTTCAGGCAGTTTCTTGCACATTCTTCTCCATAGAAATCTACGGTTTGGAATGTGCACCATTTTTCTGTCTGACTTTGATATTTCAAAAGTGCCTGTAAATGGTTTATTTGAAACCAGCTTAAAATCACAGCTTCGCCCGCGTACATAAAATATAGCCTACTCTCCTTCCTACTCAGGAATAAAGTAGCTTTTATTGGTGAAAAAATTTACTACTTACTTTCAGAGATTACCTCCTACAAACTAAAAAACGAACAAAAAAAAAAACTTTACCTCTTTATTATGTTAGTGTGGATAAAATACTTTGAATCGGCATGTCTTAGAACCAAAAAATCGAAGACATGTTACATTTACCAACCCGCTGGTCCCGCGTGGTCGATTATGGTACATTTTAGGATAGGGCCTAGAGAAGGGACCTGAGTCCCAGCAGTAGGAAGGAACATTAAAAACGCTGATGAAGATGCTTTGAATCTTTAAATAGGACCTAAAACACTCTTCGGACCAATCCGACGCAAGCGGTTAAAGGGTTAGCAATAATTAACAATCGTGAGAAAATAGGAGTAAGCTCCTAGGTAAGTACTTTGAATGCTATCTCAATATCTCTCTTGTCTGCAATAATACTAGCATTATAAACTTGAAATATGGCCACTTATTAATCATATCTCATTGTCTCAGCTTTGTTTTGTTTGGGAAACCATTGTTTTAAAATGAAATGTATACTGTGGATGTCGGATTGTTATTCTGTATTGTCGTTTTGGCATCGAGGTGTAAACAGGTCAACAAGATAATATTTTGTGTGACGTCATCGTATCGGGTGTCGCGAGTCAACAAGACATATTTTCACACCTACGCAGCTACGTCAAGATGTTTTGTAGAGTGATTCGGAGGCTTCTCCGAAAAGAACTTACTACCTACTTAAACCATTGTTTTTTGGTCAGCCCATTCTGTCCCACTCCTGAGCAAAGGCCACTCCACTCCTCCTCCTTTAGTAATTAGGTTTAGGTTAGGTTAGGTCTTTCGCGCGCCTGGGCTTCTTCTTGCCAGTTCTGGTGGAATCTGTCTAGTTCGTCACGCCATTTCCTTCGCGGTCTACCGCGACCCCGTTGCACTGTTTCGGGGCACCAACCTTGTGCTACAGTGGCCCACACTTCTTTAATTTAGTTTTTTTTTTTCTATAAATATCCATTAAACACATTTTAAATGCTTTTAGCTAGCTAGCCAGCTAAAAGCATTTAAAGGGCAAAGGCTAATTGACGCTAAAATTTTCTAGATTCTATAAAAACGAAAGTTTGTATTATATTTGATTAATTATGTTTGTTACTCTTTCATACCTAAAAAGCCGAACGGATTTGAAAAAAAATTCGCTTATGTGTAGACCATATCCTGGATCAGCACGTATTTTAATTTTCATTCCTGGAGTTTTTTACTTATTTAACGCTGACAAAACCGCGATCAGAAGCTAGTTCTATCTAAAAATGCTACAAAAAAAAAAATACAAACGAATTGAGAACCTCCTCCTTTTTTTGGAAGTCGGTTAAAATTACTTAAAAGAAATATTAATTTATTTGTTGAAAATGAAGAAAATACCTCAAATTCTATTCTAGAAATCGGTGTAGATCCAAGTAATTAATCTCTTTTACCGCTCCATCGAACATAAAATCTAAAAATATGACTCACTGGGAGCTAAAACTAGACAGCGTTAGCGAAGTCTCATCGCGCGGTGACGTCATAGCCTCGAGTGACGTCACTCGGCGCCCGAGGGAATGTGTGCATTATTGATTAGCAGGTGAGGTGTGCAGTTGTGAAATTATATTTAGTAATTAGGTTACACGATCTCATCACACCTGCGAAGAGTTGTCCCTTAGGAATTCGTCGAAGGTAGTTTGTTGTATAGAGACGATAAATATTCTCATTGGCATCAAAGTCGGAGTCCTTCTCTGCGAGAAATTCTAAATTATTATTACACTTTTTTCAAGGTGAGATATCAACTAATGATTTTTTCCGCTCTAGGGTGCGATAAAGCGTGTCAGACTTTTAGTGACTAAAACCCACTCCTATGTTCCAGGACCCGGGCGTCCTCTTTCGCACAATCAATAGCCCCAGTAAGCTTCGAACCTGCTCGGCCCCTACAATTTTGCTGATAACTTCTTGAGGCGCGCGTGGAACATTACGCGCCGTCGACGACTTGGGCTCGATCCGGACGGTTACCGGACGGCGAGCCTACGGTAGCCGGAATTTGGTGTCGGGGTCCAGAGACGGTTGGGGCGTGATCCGTGAGGAAGTCCGTTCCCTAACACGTGCGCCTCCTTCGCTAGTATTAATAATTCGCAAAAGGAGGCGACCGCCTGCTATTCCTCCGCGCTCCGGATATGTGGTCGACAGTAGGTACTTAAAGAGTGCTTAGTGCGAATTTGTCTCAGGAAACACTGACTCTTGTAGGGAATTCGAAGAGGTCTCCACGATTTTTTGTTTCTAAACCAGTTTTCTAACGACATTTTCCTTCACCGTTTGCTAATAATCGCTTAGATGTCTTTGCCAGAGGTGCACAGTATTTACCTAACAATGCTAGGTACAGTACAGAACAATGGTAGTTGTTTTGTGTGTTGCCAAGAGTGGTCACTGCCTTCTCACGATTATCGTAAACTTAGATATCTAACTTCATGAGAAGATATGTTTATCTGGACAAATGAGCAAGAATTAACATCAGCGTCATTTCAGCCTAAAGCCGTCCACTGTAGAACATAGGCTTCCACAAGGTTTCGCCACAATTAACAGTCCTGTGCGTTTCGCATCCATCGGATTCCCGCAATCCTCACCATGATATCGGTCCACCGTGTGGGAGGTTCCGGTACGGAGAATGACCTTGCCTTTCAAATTCTCACTCCGTCTAGTTTTGAGTCACGTTTCAGTAACTTTAGGGTTTGTCCATCAAGAATTTACCAGTACCGGCACAATAAAGGGACTGCTGTCCGGATCGTGTAAAAATACTCTTTACCTTACTAAAACCACCCCAGTGATCACCATCACCAGTACATGGAAGAAGGTTCCGTGTCCTCTTAAAAGACCACCCCGGAACCCTCTCTGTATAACGTAAGTACATTTGTGGTATGCCCCTCGGGCTGTTGATGTCCTAATCGCGCAAAGAACACTAAAGGTAGACACTAAAGCTACACTGCGCACACGTGTGCCATGTACGCTGATCTGGGCGCGTCAGTTTACGTACATTTTATTATATTTATGTAAACTAGACTTGTAGAGCTACACTAGATCGATAGTCTTTCTACGTACAAATCAGGTGTGGACCACGTGTGCGTCGGTCTAATGTAGTAAGGGCCTGTCCGCACAGCGGTATTTCAAAGCGCCGTTTTTTTTTTTCGTTATTCTGTAACACATTGAATCTTATGGAAGTTTACGCACAGGCGATAAAAATAACGCGCGATAAAAAATTCTGTGATTTCTTGCAGATTTGACGCGGTGCAGAAATAAATCCGTCCGAATATTTTCCGCGCGGTGAAATACCGCTGTGCGGACAGGCCCTTAAAGCGTAATACCGCGATTCAGGATATTGAGTTCTAGTTCCTATGTTGCGTAATAGGTGTCGCTATACCCCGTTATAAAGGAGAGAGGCAGAGATACCCATTTTCAAAGAAATTGTTAATAAAATTGCTGAACAGGAAAAACATCGTGCTACCTGACTGTGGGAACTATTACTAGATACTGCCAAGTAGAAATATTACACATCGCACTTTCATACACGCCTTTGTTACTAATTTAACTATTAACTTTTCGCCACCGCATTAACCCGGTTACCGCGCAAAGATAACACCGTACGAACAAGTAAAGGTAAAGTAATGCCTAATTAGTGGACAATTACCTGTTGTTGGAAACTTGCCAGACAATAGATATTCATTACAAACGGGGACACTTTCTAACGGCTAGAATTGGCGTCATGTTTTCTATCACGAGTATAAACAGCTTTGTGATATTAAAATGCGATCCGATATGGCTACGCTCGCTTGGAGTTTTGGCCAAAACAAATCTTGAATGTGCGACTCGCACACGGAGGGTGGGTTCTGTACCATTTTTATACTTCGTAGGGGCCCAGCAGCGTCGAAGCCTACTGGAATCATGGGTTGTACCCTGGGGCCCTGGAATAGAATAATAAAATAGAATAAACTATATATTATTGTACACCAAAAAAGTAACAAAACTTTTATATTAACTTAAATCTATGGAACTAGAACGAAGGCAAAGCAACGGGAGTGGGTTTTAGTCAGTAAAAATCTGTCACACCCTCCTGCTTCGACCAACAGCGGGAGAAGTCATTGGATGGTTTCCCGCCTTACCTAAAAAAAACCCTTTTCTATAGATATATTACATATTAAAGACACTATGACACCAGGCGCATTACTTTGTGTAATTGATTTCATTACCACTGCTCTCAAAACGGTGAAACCGGCGTGTCCTAGAACCACATTCACCAACCCGCACTGGGCCCGCGTGCTGAATTTCGGCCCATTCCCTCTTCTAGAAAGGAGGCCTGAGTCTCAGCAGGGGAACATTAAAAGGGCTGATGATGATGATGTCTATCTATTATCATCATCATGATGATAATACAACTACATACAACAACACAACTATATTACAACTTTTTTTACAAGGTTTTTAGTATTGCTTGTTTAGGGACAACGGAAATATATCATCTGTGAAAATATCCACTGTCTAGCTATCATGAGATATACTCTGGTGACAGACAGGCAGACGAACAGTGGAGTAAATATAAAGTAGACTAACAATAGCGTTTAGTTTTACCCTTTGGGTAGTCCTAAAAACTTGCAGTGCTTTGAAAAATCATCTTAACTAATAAGGTTCTTGCAAGAGTTGTTTGAACCGTTCTTAAATGGAAATTTAGAAAAAGTTATGTACAGTGTGGGAAATCTATTGTTCATCAGATTGACACAATAATCCAATTAACCGTGTAGCCATTTCTTACAACTGTCTAATCGCATTTAAAAAGCTGGCATTGTATGCAAATTTGACCAATTAATCACAAGAGTTATGATCAACTGCAGATTTCATCTGGCTTTTTTGTATATGTGGGTTAATTATAATCACTTCTCATTTCTTGGTGATCTTTGAACGTTACCTGGCCTGCTTCTCAAGTACCAACGCGGTAATTTCTGCCAAATCACTTAAAAAATATTCGCTTGAATCCTGCGGCGCGGCGCCAAACTAAACACTATGAAGTTTTTGTGTCGAGTTCAAGCAAAAATGAACTTAGCGGTGGCCAGGCGAAAGTGTCTGATGGTACCTGAATAATAGTGAAATGTAAGCCAAATCTACTTCTCAGGATATTTCATGTAGGTATTAATTAGTTCTGTCACAGTTTCTGCGCTCTTATAATGGTCTATTGTTATACTGTTTACGAAACTAGACATTTTGACGATTCAACAACATTTATTGCATTTTTTTTATTTTTTATTCGTGTCCGACCGAAATACGGTTTCCGGCCGAAACCGTAACTTGACTGTTCAGCTTCAATTTCAGTTTCAACAAGAAACAAAACCAAAACTGATGTGGCAACAGAAAAAAACTGCTTAAAATTAATAATTTTGTTCCATATAAACTAACAAAAATATACTTTCTTACACATAGATAAACAAAACGAAAAATTTTTAGGCCTCTTATTGTTTTAAATATACATTTTTCCATACTTATGTATTTTTAATTTATACGATTGTGTGAGCTACGAAATAACGTTTTTCTTTCTATCACAATCATCAGCTTAAGAATGCAAGTTTCGGTCGAGCCAAATATTAAACCGAAACTTAAGCCGAAACTAACCTTTGGTTCGTTACTAGTTTCGAAGCTGACGAATTTTCCAATAACATGTATCACTAATATCCTTCAAACACCTTCTGATATGATAGAAGAAACGGAAAGAAAAAGTCTGTCACATAGTCGGACTTGCAACCTAACCTTCTCCAGATTGGTTGTTTTGAGGCATGGCTCGCTCTGTCCTCGTCACCTGTACACTGGAGGAAATGAAACGTCAGCTGACGGAGTTCACAAAATTGAAAATTTTTCCAGCACCTTTGACAGCGTTCATGCCGAAAATAATCCCACAGTGACGTGTCTACTATAAGGATAAAAAAATTGAGTCTGTATTGGTCAATAAACATGCTTTTCGCTATTAAGGGGAATCCTCCAGGGTAACCCGCAAAATCAAATTGTAGTTAAGGTGTTAGGAGGTTCTATGTTCATTAAAATATGATTTGCGACCATAATAAATATATATGACTTTACGAGATTATAATTATTAAAATAATTAATACAATCCTCTCAGTTCTTTTAGCCCTGTTATATGTCTACAAGTATAATTAAATAGTGTTGGCTGGACTAGGAGAGTTGTATTGATGAATGCAATGATTATAAATCAGTAATAAATACGTGTTGCGGTCGCAAATTGTAAGTTAATCAACATAGAACTTGACACTGACCAGTAAAATGCAAAAAAGTTAACAATATTTGAATTTCGCGTACACCTTGACACATAAACCAATCTTTTTGATCGGTTTTTGAACTCTCAAGGGCCTTACCGAGCCGTGTTAAAATGTCAGTCGTTTGGCCGTGAAAAAAAAATGGAGCTATACACCATGTAAAGCTCCATCCTTTAACAGTTCAGTTTAGGGTGAAAAAGGATCGCGTTGTAGGGCCTAAGGTTTTTTGTGTCGCAATATTCCTCAAGGTGTTTTTAATATCGTGTGAATTTCATCAGACATGTAGGATTGTTCAGCACGCGTAGCCCCCGCAAATGTCCTTTTCGCACAAGTATTTATTATAATGCGAGGAACGAAACGCGCGGTATGCGGGATAGTAGCCCTCATGTGGATCAATTCCTTATGCGTGATGACATACACATTTTCTCGGCGAGTGGTCTAGCACTCCCTTCATGTAACTTTTACAATTCCTGCTTGCTGGAAATCTTATCCTATTCTTATATTTTTTTTTCCAAACATATAAGAGTTAGTTTATATTGTGACATCATAACCGGTTCTGTTTTAAAATCATGTTCTATCATTAATGGATGTCGTACATGACTTAGGACACGTCTTTCTTATAACTAATGTATTTACTACATAGTAACCGCATCCTATGTATCTCTTTGTAATATGATTAACCTTATGGAGACGTTGAGTCTGTCTAAAAAGACAAACAACTTGGGAGTCCGTGTCTACTCAGTGAAACATTGGTTTGGAGTGGAACTGTCCTAAGTCCACCCCTATTTGAAGTGCGACGATGTGGCTTAATATAGCTCTTGCGATTACGGGAGTACAGTGAAAACCTGTCTCTCAAAGATGAAGTCCCTTGTGGGCAAATTGATAAGCGCTGTTTCTGACGTATGTGATTTCTGACGTATAATTATTAGGGCAATATGAAATCTGATGTAGTCAATACTGGTTCAATAATCAAGGTTGATGATCTTGATCATAGTTTACTAATAGAAGAACCTTATAAAAAGTATCGTTTTTTTTTTTTTTTAATGATTAAATATTATACAAAATTCCCAAGTCGTTTGACTTTTTAGACTATAGCCATATCGAGATCTAGTCACTTTATATTTAAATAATCTGGTAGCTGTGATTGGTTTTAGCTAAACAGAAACTTACCATTGCTTTAAGGGAAATCATTAAATGACTCTTTTCGCCCTGAGTGGAGCGATGGGGAGTGACTTTAAGTGAACCTTCTGTGTTCTTTCAGTTTCCTTTTGTTTTTCAAGGTTGCGGTAAGTCTTTCGAACAATCTTCTAGCCCACACCAACTTCCCTGAGTGAATTCTGCTTTAGATCAATATTACCCGAAAAAAGTCATATTGCGGTCAGGTTTTACATTAACACCTACAATGAGAAAAGACGAGTAAGAAGTTACAAACTGTTACACTTCACACTTCAGAATAGATTTTTTAAGAGTGATGTTAATATTCGTTAAGTAGACTGATCAATCTAAATGGAAGAATCAGCTATCAATATGGCGGAATCTGTTTAAATATATTTTTCTATGTCATTTTTTGTATATTTGAAAAATAAAAACTTTTGTCTTTATCTAGATCAGTTTAACTAAAAGCGTAGGTCCATAACATGCCTTAGCATTTTTCTATGGAAGTCTTTTGTAAAATACTGTACTACAAAGGATTTTCACTTGGATTAAAAGCTCTAACACTAATGTATAATTTGCGCCAGTTACCTAATGCTAAAACTTTTTAATACATGTTCTCCGGGATAGATCTCACTCGTGGATACAACCAGATTCCCAGGAACATTTTCATTTCAATTTTGAATGGTTCAAGATTCCAGATTAGATTAAAATGTTTAACAAACAATTCCAAGTTTTTTTATAATTTCTTAAACGCTTTTCCGTCAAATTAAGCTTCGTAAAGTTTTCCTTACAAACATTTTTCTTTGTCGTATATTTTATCTTGATGATTTCTCAAGTTGATATTAGAATTAAGTACTTTAGGCTACAACAGCATGAAAATTGACGATAAATGAGGGGTTTTATACTCGTACAAAGAATGAATAAGTTGGAGTGGTCAGTAAATTACAACGTACGGAATATAACAATAAACATGTGTGACATAATAGAGGAGTAACCGCAGAGTATCGAGTAATATAATAGGACCAGATTGTAGTGCACTAACATGCTTTATTGTCCTTTGTTAAAGTACGGCGTAAAAAGACAAAATAACAAATAAATTTTGCTTTTAAAACAATAGAATTTACTCCATTTGGATGGTTCTAACTTGTACGTAGAATGTTGGATAAATATTTTACCTTCAGATATTCTGTGTTTTTAGATCGTATCCAGTCAGAGCATTCGTAGAATATTATTGGGTATTTTCTACCGTACTGTAAACTTTAAACGTGTTGATAACCCAGACCTTTAAGATATAAATTATTATGTTACGTTTCGTATTCAATTTCGTAGATTATCCAAGTTATCTGGTGTTTACTCATTTCACACTCATATATAGCGTGATATGAGAATTCACTTACAGCACTCAGTATACAGGAATGTTTGATGTGAACAACGACATTGAATTAATTATATTGACACGGTAATGTCTCTGTACCGACTTAACGAGATTACTTTGTAGAGATAATTAATTCTCTAATGACCTGCACACTGCGGAAGGCGTTTCTTTGGTTGCGGAAAATTAGTCCTGACAACAACTGTATTTTGTACACTCGTGATTTTTATTGATTGTGTTGCAAACTAAACTTGTTTTTTTGTTCGTTGCAGGCGAGTGCAGTCACGCGGCAGTTCAGTATCGCCGCTCAAGATGTTGCGACCAGAATCGCCCCTCGCTGACCATCGCAGCCTCCTCCCGCGTCGGCTGCTGCCTGCCAAGGCACAAATAGCGCCAGCAGACAAGCGCAAAAATCGAAGATCTCTCGAACTCAACCCACCCTCAAACGATCACGCTCCCTACGATTACTCAAAACTGCTCATTTCGAAAACGACCGACTCTTTGAACACAGAATGTCCTCGCAAACTGATAAATAAACAAGATTCGACTGATAGCTTAAAGCGTGCGTTGCTATCTAAAGAAGATAAAAAATCTGCGAGCAAGGAGTCGGATAAGAAAGGCCAGATCTCAAAACAGGACTCTAGTGAGAGTTTGAAAAAGGCTTTACTTTGTCGTCAGGACTCTAATGAGAGTGTTAAGCGGAAAGATGCTGACGCAAAGCGGACACAGAAAGATGAAGCGAAAAGGGTTAATGAGATTAAAAGAGGGAGTGATAAGAAAGGGTTGTTGGAGACGGATATAGACGAGCCGTTGAAGAGGATATATGAGAGGCGGACGGGTTGTGCTCGTCCGACGTTGCCGCCGGTGGCTGAGAAGTCGGCGCCGTCTCCGACCTCCCCCAATGGCAGCCCGGGCACGCCGAGCGTGGCGGCCGTGGCCGAGGGGCTCGCGCGGTGGGGCAGTGGTCTACTGACCCCCAAGGACGAGCCCCGGCTAAAGGCTGCCAGAAGCTGGTACGGATATGGAACACTTCCAACGGATAGCGATAAGGTAAGAAATATATATATAGGAAATATAATAATCACTTTACAGGTATAATATCCGTGATTACCAAAACAATTACGAATACAATGGAGTTAAGAGAGCGTTTGACTTAATTGAATCAAAATATTGCATTTGCCTTTTTTTGGGTATGAAATCAATAACTCCTGCTCTGGGTGGAGCGAGGGAGTGTCAGAATTTTATTATCAACCCCCACTCGTGCGTGTTCCAAGTTTTCTTTTGATTTTTTATCCCCGCACATTTTGTAGGCTGGGGTTGTCTATGTGTCATAATTTTTTAAAGTCCAACTAATAATAATTTCAGTATATTGTTGTAGTGACCTACGACAATGCATTGTGGAATGTATTTCCATATTTCCTCAAACGCTTAATAGTAGTAATTAGATCTCGTTAGCATCGTTTTCCTTTAAAAGTTAGGTTATTTTTATTTATTTATTTTTGTTTATTTGACAATAATTTATTTAGCTGGCTACGTAAACGGATTGTTACACCGTTTTCCTTGCACTTACGAACCAGATATGAATCTTTTTTGGTATTCCAAGTATAACGCAGTCTCATAATTAAGATCCACGTCTCTTCCTTGTCAGGTTGCAGTTTCCTCTTACTGGGTTTTGCCCACAATCACTATTAATAAATTAATAATATTTTTACCTATAACGGCATATTATCAGAAGTAAATAATTCATTTTCAACGATCAATGGCAAGTCCATTGATCGAATATAATATTATCAAAGGAAAATAGATAACGTGTCAGCTCAGCATCTTGTCTGAATATCTTGGTAAAGTGTCAGCCAAGATAATGATTTCAAGATGTAGTCTGACAATATTCTTGCGGCACGTAGAATTATCGCCGTCTTAAGCATCTATTTTTAATTTATTTAAACGCGCGTTAATTTTAAACAGAGGCCTCTTGATGCTATCGATTTGACGACCTTAATTGTACTGTATAATAATAATATAATTTATTTCTTCTTGTTTATTTCCTCTCCTAGAAAGGAGGCCTGAGTCCCAGCAGTGGGAACATTAAAAGGATTATGCTATGCTTTATGCTATATAATTCGCATAAATTATATCATCATCATCATTTTAACCGATATGTAATACGTCCACTGTTGGACATAGGCCTCCCCTAAGCGTCGCAACGAACGTTCCTGTGCGTCTCGCATCCATCGGTTTCCCGCAACCTTCACCAGGTCATCGGTATATACCTATTATACTTTTGACTTTCCGCTGTACTAATTTCCACATAAGTAGACAATCGTGTCCATTGGCTATAGCATTCAAGATGCTGTGGTGACTTCCACGCAGCCGACTAAGAAAGATGCGATCTTTTTGCGCCAGATAGCTGCGAAGCCACCTGTGTACGCATCAGCACACATTGCTGATGCGCTATAGAAACGTAGAAGCCGCAACAGCGCCCTCGACACGTTGTTGTATGTAGACCATTGTATGCTCTAGGGATGTCGTTAGCCCATAAACTTCCCGTGTACATAGAGGTAAAATACGCCTTAAATAATAGTAGTTTATGTGACTAGGGGATAAAGCAGTGTCTTTAAGTCGCGGGCGACATGTTGAATTCCGAACGAAACGAAGGTTGCTGATTTTAATCCCGAACGACAGTGAGGGATTTATAAAATTAACTCCCGAGCATTGCGAGGGAGTTAATAAAGAAACCTGAGTAAAGTGAGGAATTTAAACCGCCCAAGACAAAGACAGCTTTATCCCCGTGTTGCATACTCTACTTTTTACACCATCTGTGAGATAATTAAAAGACAATTTGGTCGACCAAATCATTTATTAGAGAAATATAAGTATTATATTTATAAGTTCATCAAACAAACAAAATTCACTACTACAAGATTCTATGTTTTCAATTTTCTATAATGCTCCCATGTCGTCAGGTTATATTCTATTTTCTTTTTTTTTGTTAGTGGCCAGTTTGAATCATAGTGATTACATACTCTTTGGTTTGAATTTCGAGTCAACTTATTCGATGCGCCTACATTTTAATTCACAATGTTGACGATTCTAGATGCTCCAAATTCAAATTTCATTATTCCCTAGGGATCGGCCATACTGCATTATCTCCCTAGGCATATAATGACTTGCTTTAAGTGAGGTTTGTATGACGTGTAAAACGACATTATCGAGCAGGTGGTGTAAAAAGTAACTTATACCCCTTCGTCACTCTTCCTCGCTCGCACGCTTGGTATTTTAATACGTCATGCTAAGGCCCAGATGTAGGTACCTATGTTGAAATAGTTTGGTCTCCAAAATGGAATCTTTTAACCTTTTGAGTGCCAACCTATGCCGTACGCAATGTACGAGTATCCTTCATTCATCATCTCAGCCGATACACGTCCACTGTTGGACATAGGCCTCCCCCAAGCGTCGCCACATCGAACGTTCCTGTGCGTCCCGCATCCATCGGTTTCCCGCTACCTTCACCAGGTCGTCGGTCCACCTTGTAGGAGGCCTTCCAACACTGCGTCTTCCGGTTCGCGGTCGCCACTCCAAAACCTTTCGGCCCCAACGGCCATCTGTATCCTTCATTGCCAAGCTATAAATGTTACATAGCGAATACTATGAATTTTGCTGTTTTTTAAATAAACAATGCCCCTATTAAAATAAAAAGGTCAAGGTTATGGTTTTAAGCAGTAGAAAAAGTACGCACAAAATAAAACCAAGCATGTCTTTTATGTATTTTTCTTGATAAATGTTGTATTAGATATTGTCTTCTAATATAGTCGTGCGTGGCACGGAAATGTTTATCTCTAGGTATTAAAAGGCCGTGGCGCTAAAAAGGTTAATCATCTTATCTATGTAATTAGCCTATTAGGTATGTGCTGGGCAAAGTCTTCTTCCCCTCTTGATAACAATCATGTTTATAGTGTTTATAGGTCTATCGTGTAGCATAAGATTAAATAAATGGCACATTTAGCCCACAGGTCATTTGACATGTAGCAGGCCAATTTCACTAAAGAATTTCAGCAGCAGCAACAGCAATAGCTTTCCGGATTATATCTGTGTTCTGATGGGCCTACTAAGTACAAGTAGGCCTGTTTGTATACGGAACACCGTGTATGGATGAGGTTTACCAATTACACGCACGGTGTCCCGTGTACAAACCGGCCTACGCAGGCAAACTGTGGTAAAACTTGTGTGTGGTAGGCCCATTAGTTTTGGCGCGCTATATTGTGTATGTTACACCATCTGTATTCCCAGGATACTGTGCTCCATAGCTGACTGAAAAACAAAAACATTTTATCGTAAAATACATTGAGAACGATGCATAATTCGGTTTTTATGTTATGAAGCCGAGTGGACAAATTTCCACGTGACGTTTTTAATACACTTAGGAGAAAATAAATAAATCGAGGTTGATTTGCGATTCGCGTAGCACCCAGACCGATACTAGAAAAATAATAAATTGTGAGGGGGCACCACCACTTTTCCGCACTAAAAAAGTAAATTGCTTGGCTAAAAGAGGTAGGGTTAAGAACGGGCTTTCCAGTAAGTGTATTGAAGAATTATTTCTGAGCTTATTTGTGAAGTATGGAAACTAAGGCATCATTCTCATGTTGCGTTTATTATCGGTATGTGCTCAACTGCTCCATATTTACGGCATGCGCAAACAATGAGTAACTGTATATTTTTGAAGCAACAAAGTTTCGACCTGCTAGTTGCGAAAACACTGTTTAGAAATTCGCGAAGTATGTAATTCCTTTGAAAACATTATTTTTCCACGGTATTTCGTTCTCAGGGTATTGTTGACTGCTTGATCTACATGCAACAGGTTTTTAGACTAACTAGTTTGAAGTGAAATTAAAATTAGATGAGTATTTAAAATAGACTAAAATATATTAGATATTCAGGGTTAATGGCCACTTAATATCGCAAACCAAGGCACAATCACGATGTATTTTTGTGTCTAGAGCAATTAAGTTTGGATAATAATATTTATTAAGTAGATTTTTCTAGAGCCAGTCAAACACTTTAGGTATTGGTAGTTCTAAGATCTGCTTGAACAACAAAAAAAGATAATTACTGTGTTGATAATAGGATTATTTAGTGTTTAAAAAAAACATGTGTGCGAAAATATTCGTAGAGTCTATTACGTTACGCATACCACGCGAATCGATGACATTACAAAGTCGCCGTTCAACTTTCTAGTTGTGGCAAAAACTGACTGGTGTGACGCGTCGCTTGATCGCGTTCACTCATTCATCACATCTCCGCTGTATCAGGAAACTGCGGAATACGGACACGGAACGTTCTTTTTTCAAGATTACCATTCATTCCTTGTTTTTGCGCGGGCAAGGAAGCGATAGGGTGCGCGGGCGCATCGCGATGGCGCCTCGACGACACTCGGCACCGGGTTTTTGACGTGAACGGTCGAACGGTCGCTGCGACTCGAACACTTTCTTATCGCATTCTTTCGACTCGTCGCGAACCAATACCGACTGTTTATCAGTGAATGTGAAAATGACGTAATTCGATTGTTTGTGTTAGTGCAGTTACTAGTGTGTGATAACACGTGACCCCAGGATTATTATGTGATTAATCTGACATTGATTGATTTCACGCTATCGACAATGCCGAACGAGGTATGTCGTGCAAGGGTAAGGTTATTAAAGCGCATTGCTTTCGTGGTCGGTCACTTGTGAAGGCTCCCGCTGACAGTTGCGAAGCGAATGTGCAACAATACGTTTTTATATAAATTGTCTTACAGATAGAATCATTCTATGAAAACCAGCTGTTGTATTCTTTATTGTACACCGCATAGACAAAAAAATATAGGACAAACATTATTAAAAATAAGTGTACATGGGCGGTCTTATCGCACAGGGCAATTTCTTACAGACAACTTTTGAATGGACGAAAGAAAGGGGAAAGATTTAGGGCTGTCAGTATACAACAACAAAAATAATACTGATAATTAATAACAACACAAATACATACATATAATTAATACTTATTTGAAACCTATAATTCTCAAAACAAACACCCAACTATATTGTTTCAATTTATTCAAATTAAAATAATATATTATGTTTTTCATTTACTTCGGAGAACGTGTGATAAATGACACTAAACTGAAAGGCTATCTCTGTTTATCTCTTTTGTTTAAATGGGTTATCATCAAATTGTTTCTCACGCTTTGGGTGGAGCTAGAGGGAGTGTCAGACATTTACTGGCTGTGTTCTTGTCATTTCATTTATTTGCATACCATAATGTGATTAAGGATGTTACAATAGGCTTAAAGCTAAGGAACTTTTATGGATCCTGTAAGGGCACAGCAACAGGTAAAAAATGAATAGTTAAATCAAACATTAGAATCAAATTAAAATCTATCTTCTATATATATATACGAGTATATAAAAATCAATGCCATTTTTCGTTGTAATTTTATAACTCAAGAATGGAAAATGGTTTATGTGAAGTTTGGTAGGGTAGAGTAGTGTAGAGTAGGATATGGTAGGGTAGAGTATGGTGCAATAGGGAAGAGCGGGAGCGAAGCCGCGCGGGCAAAAGCTAGGAATACATACTTTCAGTTGCCTATGCGTTCTAATTAATCCTAGAACCTTGCTATCTCTACTTATCCTAGTGTGCAAGTCATAATTAAAGCTGATTGAAGGAATTTGTCAACGACAGCAAAAACATTGAAATGACATCACGTTTTCCTTGAAAAATGTCTCAGAAATTCCCCAATCACAAAGTGATTGAAAACATTGACAATTGTACGAATAACAATAAATTCAACAAACTTGGTATTTGTAAACAATAATATCTGGGTTTTTCTCACAATATTTGTGATGGTGAAACAAACATACAAAATTAACAAGACAAGCGAGTATTTTATTGAACTAAGGCTTTTTTTTATGGTGGGAAAAAATCATCCAATGACAACCCCCGCTCTTGGGCGGAGCGGGAGATAGTATCAGACTCTTATTGACTAAAAGACCCACCCCGTTCCTTCTAGCCTTCATTCGGGTCTCGAGCGCCCTTTCGGATAACCCTGGCTTCAGTAGGCTTCGACCCGGCTGAGCCCTTGCTGTTGCTGACAACTCCTTGAGGCGCGCGGGAACAGTATGTGCCGTCGACGACTTGGGCTTGGTCCGGACAGTTACCGGACGGCCGGACAGTGAGCTACCCATTGCTCACTGTCCGCAAGCCCGCGCCTACGGTGGCCGGAAATCGGGATCAGAATCCCGGCGGCGGCGGCGATAATTGAACTAAGGCTGCTTTTCCACCAGAGATGTGCTATGCATCTATGCTGCAAGGATGAGCTGGAATGAGGAATAGCTTAGCTGTGAAACTATGTGACCGTTTCCACTAATACTAAACTATGTAGCGGTGCGAGTAAGATGTGCTATGAAGATGGGCCGCCGAAAAGTAGCTGCGCAAAAAAGATGCGCAGCTCGAGCTATGCTGATCCATTATCACGCATCCATAGCTGTATAGTACGCATCCTTCTATATAAAAAACATGTCTTAGTTGAATCCGTTTCCACCAGAGCTATGTGCACCAATGAATATGATTGGTGGATATCAAACGCATCCATAGCAGCGTCGCATAGCACATCTCAGATGGCAAAACCCCCTTACACTGAGAGAAAGAAATTGTTAAGCAGACATTTGATAAACATTCTGGTTTTGCGTCAATTTGTCTTTTCACACGTCTTCGCGTTCCAAAAATACGGTTGTTATTTGATTTCAGTTGATAAAACAATCAAAAAGAAATCCTACGTAATACCTATTGTACTACATATGTATCCAAATATTTTTCTAGTATGTTTGACATTATTAATAGCTGAACCATAATTCCTAAATAGGTTAATGACTGTGGTTTGTGACAGATTACAAATGGCATGCCTAATTGAGAGACCTACATAGTTATAATATTTATTTATTAATGGAAAAGCCTGAACTAGCTAAATCTGTCATTTTTTGTGCCTTTTTATGTAGATTAACCTCAATAAAATAACTGTCTGACACACCCTTTCTACACACAAAGTGGACGTGTTGGACTTTTACTGTCTACAAAATCCACTTGTGTTCCTTTAGTTACTCTCTACGTTCCAGAGCAACGGTAACTCTTGCCGACATTCATGCAACTATGGTTCTGAGTTGAGAATGACTTCAAAAAAAAAAGTTGTCGATACGCCCTCTCGCTACACTCGGGCGGGAAACGTCCTGCATTGGATGAGGCGTGTCTTTTACTGACGATAACACCTGTATTAATTTAGTTGCTCTTTGCCATCCGGGGCCACGTAACTCATTCGAACATTCTCGTGATTCTCGCATCGTCATTTGTTTTGAACTTGGTTTCTGTTGTGAGAATGACCTCAAAAGAAGCTGTTGAATGCGCCCTCTTGCTACACTCAGGACGAATGGGACGTCTCCCGCCCTGGGTGGAGCGTGAGGGTGTGCCACACTTTTAGTGACTCAAGCCGCATCTGTTGGGCTCCTAAGGTTTGCTGACATTTCTTTGAGGAGCGCGTGGATTACTACGCGCTGTTGACGACTGGGCTTCGTCCGGTCCATTACCGGACGGCCCGACAGCGAGCTACCCATTGCTCGACGTCTACAAGCCCGCGGTAGAACCCACCTGTGGTCAATTCTGTTGCTCTTTGAGCACCGGCGCCACTGAAACTCTTCCGAACATTCCCGCATCTTCATTTGGACCTATTTGGCGCCGCCCTGAGACACACATTGCTAGTTATCATTTTTTTTTTAATTTTAATAATTTATTAGTGTCTACATGTTGTTACTACATTGTGTTTATCTACGAGCGTGTAAGCCAAATAAAATAGTTTTCTTTCTTTATTTCTATTTGTTAAGCCTACCAAGCAACTTCGCTGCGAGGGCTAGCAGGAAACTTACCGTATAAAATAAAAAACCTTACAAACATAAGAAAAATAAAAATGATACAAAGATGCGTCAGCACCTCTGCCCGAATTTATTTATAAATCTACCGTTGGACCTAAATATACTTTTATTTACGTACACACTAAGGACAAGGTTGAAATGTCGCATCAGTTGTTTTGCACGACTTTATTTTAAAAGAAAGATGGTGACATAATAATAAATGTTATTCTTCAGATATCCTCGTCATCATGTCTCTTCTGGCCATTTAAGAGTTAGGCCGAAATATCTTGACCGCTATGAACTTCAAGCAATTGGCTGCGCAGTCATCCTTTTTAAAGAATCAATGGCGAATGCGTATTGCGTATTTTTTTGTGTATGAGCGTGGTTCGGAAGGCCTAAATTCAGAGTGGTCAAGACTTTTTACCCGCACGGTACCTGTTTATGATTTACTAATGTCATTGCTCTGAACTTATCTATCAATTATTTCGTTCTAGAACATTATGGGTCTTTTGGTAAGGTGTGAAATCATTCAATGACTTTTTTTCCCAGACTTTTACTGACTAAAACCACACCTATGTTCCTTCTTTGGTTCTAGACAGTAAGGCAAACTCCTCCTCCTCAACTCCTTCCGAACTACCTCATGACCTTAGTTAGGCTTCGGCCTGAGAACATTACGGGCCTACCACATGCACAAGCTTCACCACAGCTTTGCCTGTGTAGGCCCGTTTGTACACAGAACACCGTGGTGGTAAAAGTCATTTAGTTTTATACGGTGTTCCGTGTGTGGTAGGCCCATTAGAAACTTGTATCAAAGTTTATGACGGTGAAAAATTAAAATGCTGGGATACGAAACAAATGTGTATATTTCAATGATTTGCTTCACTCAACATAGATATTGGTCAGAATAGAGCAGAGCAGGTGTCAGCAATTTTTTTATTGAAAAGGTTACCGACTTCTGGTTAAATTATTCCCAGAATTTACAAAAACGACTAGTTTTTAAAAAAGCACAAGGCACTAAAAAATCTTTTCAATATTCTAGTATTCGTTTATGTTTATTTTTGCTTAAAATAAACGGCATTAAATAAGAAGTAAAAATGATTCTTACAATTAAATATTTATGCTAAAACTAGTGATCTGCCCCAGCTTCGCATGGGCGTTAGAAATCTTTGAAATCCTCGGCTTTGGTCTACTATAATGTAATATACATTTTAAATATTCATCTAAACTTTCCTCACGAATTACTCAGACTATTGGTGAAACTCCCATGGAAATCCCTTCAGTATTTTTTGAGTTTATTGGGACACATAGACAGACGCTGTAAACAAGGAATTTAAAAAATCAAATAGTCTATTTACTTATTGAAATTTAAATATTTACTTCATTGCTGGTTTTGAAAACCTCTTGAATGTTTGGTTAAATCTGGTTAACATGTTTGTTTTAAATTTTTATTTGACAAACTTTAACATCGTCATCATTTTAACCGCACTGCTGGGCCTGGGCGCCACGTAGGTCTGCCCCAAGTGTGTCACATCGACCGGACACCGGTCCTATCCATCTCGCATCCAGCGAATTCCCGCGTTCTGAACCAGTTCATCTGTGCACCTTCCAACGTTGTCTCCTTACTTTATTTATTACTAGTTTTTGCTCGCGGCATCGCTCACATACATGAAATATAGCCTGGATCAAAGCACCTTTCTATCAGTGAAAAAATTTTAACAATCGGACCAGGACTTCCAGAGATTCGGCGCGCACTGTTCCCGCGCGCCTCAAGGAGTTGTCAGCAACAGCAGGGGCCCAGCCGGGTCGAAGCCTACTGGGGCCAGGGTTATCCGAAAGGGCGCTCGAGCCCCGGTATGAAGGCTAGAAGGAACGGGGTGGGTCTTTTAGTCAGTAAGAGTCTGACACTATCTCCCGCTCCGCCCAAGGGCGCGGGATGTCAATGCATGATTTTTTCCCACCATAAAAAAAAAGGACTTCCAGAGATTACCTCCTACAAACAAGAAAACTAACTACCTCTTTATAATATTACTGTAGATTCTTTTTATGCAAGAGAACGCTTCCTCCTCCTACGAATATGTCTACCCAAAGGTCATCAGCACTTAAAAAATGCCAACCTCTTCCCCCTGTAGCATTCTGGAAGAGAATTCATTCGCTGAATATGAGTGCCTGAACTTGAGTCATTTCTTTTAGAACTGTCAACTGGGGCTGAATGATTACTTCAGCCTCGATAGTCAGTTCTAAAATGCATGGATTGACGGATTTTCAATTCTTCCAGCTTGCTCTTGAGTTCTGTGACTTTTTTGGTGGGTAAAAATCACCCAATTGACATCCGCCATACCGGGCCGGGCTTCCCTTTCGGATAACCCTGGCCCCAGTAGGCTTCGACCCGGCTGGGTCCCTGCTGCTACTGACAACTCCTTGAGGCGCGCGGGAACAGTGCGCGCCGTCTACGACTTGGGCTTGGTCCGGACAGTTACCGGATGGTCGAACAGTCAGCTACGCATTACTCGCCATCCGCAAGCCCGCGCCTACGGTAGCTAGAAATCGGGATCGGAATCCCGGCGGCGGCGGCTGCTGGGGCGCCTGTGAGCACCGTTGCCTGATGCGGTCGGCCTCCTCCTTCGCTAGCATTACTGCTTCGCAGAAGGAGGCGACCGCCTGCCACTCCTCTTCGCTCCGGACCATGGCCTGGACCAAGGCCCGGCGCGAGAGATCGCCGCCGATTGCCCCCACGAGGGCACGGCGAGTTCTGTGACCTTGTTGCTCCACAAGTCTGCCTTTCAGATCCAGCATTCCATCAGTTCCAAATGACTCAATGTTGATCTCATTTGTGTTGAAAGAATTTACAATGAATGCTGAAATACTTCCGTTGTGTTTTTTTTTGCGACAGAACGTAGCTACTAGCTGTGAAATACACAAGATATACGACCTTAGTTTTAGTATATGTGAAACCCGAAATGTTTAGTATTTTTATGTAAACAATCTATGTACAAAATTTCATAACTGTATCATTAAAAATCACAAAGTTATAAGCTTGTTATGTCAACAAAATACATAGTCCCCGGCCCATCCAGGCGACTGAGGGGTGCTTTGCACTTGCACCCAGCTATTTGCTTACGCCTAATGCCCGCTGTGATCTGCTGTGACCTATGTTGTACTTAGTGTCGGTGGTGCCCAAGTTGTGACCTTTTTAAGTAAATATTTTTGGGATAAAATATAACATGGTGATAAAACTATTGGAATCCATTCAGTTACTGATTGTGGACAGACTATATTCAGATTTTGCATAAACTAAAAACAATGTTGTATAGATAAAAAATCTGCAGTCAATCCATAAGCCAATACAGTATTCAGGATCCACAATTACTGGAAATTGAAGGGTTTTTAGTAGTTTTGATACAAAAATATACTATTTTTGCGTATGGAATAGAAAGGACCGCATTCATCTCGCGAGCCCCAGGTTACTGACCTCTAGAATAGACATATCTGAAGATAGAACAGACCATGTACGGCTGCAATCACGACTTCAGCAGGGCATCGAACCTCAACCCACGTTATACGTAGAGCCCTAGGCTATATTTTATATAGACACAAACGACGATTAGGTTGCTCCCTTACAATTTCGAGCTGGAATCGCGACAGATTTGAAACGGCATTCGCCAAATATTACAGACGTGACTATCTTGCGGATTAGGCGCACAATACCACATTCGCAAAATGATACTTTGGATTTTCGTAAAATGTCATATTCTCCAAACGCAATATCGCAAAAAGACATTAGCAAAATACCATTTTCGCATAATGTCCAAAATGTCCCTTCGGGCACAGTATTTTTTTTAATGTGTCGTTTTGAGAATGTGGCGTTTTCATAATGTGTTATTTTACTAGTGTAGCATTTCGTGAAAGACATTTTGCGAATGTGGCATTGTGAGCCTAAAACTGTCTTGCAAATAACATCTGTGATACAGGTTATTTTTAGTCAAATCAATCTGCCGAGCCTTTTCCCTGCTAATATAGGTTTGGTCAGCTTCCAGTCTAAGTTGCACCTGAATACCAGTATTTTACTTAAATCAACTGCCCCTCCGGTTTTGCTGACATCTCTTTGAGGCCTTGAGGGGCGCATGGAACAGTACACGCGCCGGACGGCCGGATAAAAGAGCGGATTTCCCGGACGGAGACTTTGTTTCCTGATAGCTACACAAGATAGACACACCTCTAGGCGATTTATTCTATTTTAATACCAACAACTAATACCACTGGTATTTGGATGAACTCCAAAAGTCGTCTAAAGGTATAAAGTATAGCTACAACTTAGGAGTCTTTAAGTCGAGAGTGAATAGGTTTCTTCTAGGCAAGCGTGCTTCATCGTCGACCACATCATCGCTTACCATCAGGTGAGATAATGGTCAAACGCAAGCCTATCATTAATAAAAAAAAAAAAAAAGTATAGTCACTAAAAATGATTTGTGTGAAAAAAAAACAGTTAAATCCAAAAAAAAGTGTACGCAAAAATATAAGAAAACCAAATTATTTTGATTACGTTTGGTTGAGCCGAGAGTACCACATTCAAGTTGTTGGTAGTTCGGAATGGAAAATAAATATGATTTCAGATATATACTAGTGGTATTAGAACGGAATAAATCCTCTAGGCAAGCATAAGCATGCTCCATTGTCGACCACATCATCGTGAGATATTGGTCAAACACGGGCCGAAAATATAATAAAAATGTGTATTTAAATGGTTGTTTATTAAGTGAAACATCAAGTTTATCGCACTCCGTCTGTTTATATATCAGCTGGCTTCAAGAGGTTAAGTTACTCGGGTCGCGGAGTCGTGACTCAGCCGCCCTTGGGACGGGTCGCTCTACATTCAATATTATTTCTTCCTATAAAGCTGCTTATCATGCTTAATTAATAGCATCTTTTCATGGCTTGATGATAGTCATACCCGGAATAGCTATCTGTAAGACATACAAATATTTGTTCGAAATCGAACTCGCGACACACAGCGCAGCAGCTAAGTTTAAGGATAGTTAGTAGAGATCTCAATAGAGGACCTTTTGCGGGACTGTCCAAAATAGTCATTACAACCCTGGAACGCACGCACCATAAGGAACACTGGTGGGTTTTAATCAGTCGTTCTTATTCCACCCCGAACGGGAGAAGATATTTGTAGCGGCCGACCGAAAAACAATTTGCAGCCGAAACCGAATGTTCGGCATCTCTTCCAGTTAAATAATAATAATAAATAAATAATTCCACAACTATCACACAACGCCGTCTAGTCCCAAGCTAAGCAGAGCTTGTATTATGGGTACTAGACAACTGATAAACATACTTATATACTTCTAAATACATACATATTATAGATAAATTACACCCAGACACAGAACAAATTATTATGCTCATCACATAAACATTTGTCCTGGGTGGGAATCGAACCCACGACCTCCGGCATAGCAGTCAGGATCACTAACCACTAGACCAACAGGCCAGTCAGTTTCGGTCAGTTTCTGTTAAGGTTAAACAGAAAAACTGACAAGCAATAAACAAACATATTATTTCGATAGTATTCCTCACTATATTTCGATATAGTTACACTTAATTTGTATAGTTATAACTTTCATAAAACACCAAGGGTCTAAACTGACGGACCGCATTTCAACTGCAATCCAACCGGAAATTGCAGCTTAAGTGCTCCCGTGTATGGTGCAGTTCGGATGCAATCAGTGTGCACAATCGGACTGCACGTTTGGTTTGCAGTTCTATTGCAGTCGTTTGCAGTTCTACTGCAGTCGTGTCAACTGCATTCAAACTGCAATTTGCGGTTGGATTGCAGTTGAAATGCGGTCCGTCTGTTTAGACCCTAAATAATGATACTATTTTTAGTTAACATAAATAGACGAACGGGTCAGTTCAAAAACGTTAGTTTCGATCGGAATATTAATTCGGGACGACTAACATGTCGTCGTCTCGTATGTATCGGCCTAAAAGAGGCAAATGTCACTTTTAGGCCGAAACTGAAACTTTAGCCGAAACCGAATCTTCCTAAAAAAATTAGGAAATTTCTGGTATTCACGACTAGTAAGCAGGCAGGGCTCATTGCTCGCAGAACAGATGGTCGATGGTTCTAGAGTGGCGACCATAAGGTGGACCTATGATTAATATCGCAGGAATCCGATGGATGTGAGACGAACAGGACCGGTCGTTATGGCGACACTCTCCGGCCTATGTCCAACAGTGGACGTCTTTCTGGGTGGATGAACGATGACGACTAGTTGATTGAAATCGCCAGTAATCATTACAACAGTCAACATTAACAATTCCACGTAACCTGGCATCGCAGTAGAGTCAGTGGCTTTAGCGTGACGCACGTGAACAAGTAAATTACAAAACAATCCGACTATTATCGTAGATTACAAAGCAAACATTTTAAACGTGAAACATTCATCAGACGCGTTTTCGTCTCGATTGTTCTAGCTAATATGGACATAGTAAAGTAAATAGCTCTTGTTCACACTATTAATATAAAGGCGAAAGTTTGCGAGTCGCGCTCAAACGCATTTGAATAAAACTTGGCACATGGGTGTATGTTCCCATCGGTAGTGCCAGATTAAGCTAGTGCGGGGCCTGCAGCAAATTCGACCAAGGGGCCCCTGTGTTTTTAGTAAATACTTACGTACGCACGTGTATTAAGCTTCGCTTTGTAAGAAAATGTATGTAGTTATATGTATCCATTGCAACCCACGGACAGGCTACGCATGAATTGACGTCATTAATACACGCGTGGCTTGTTGGAATAGGCGGTTACATAGCTCAACGCCGTCGATGTGGGTCAACGTTTTCAATGGAGTACACTAATATGACCCACGACTATGTACAGCTCGCTTATCGCAGCGCAGTTTTCAGTCATACACCTCCCGCAGTGAAGCTCGTTTCCGTGGATTGCAGTGGCACGTGCGTAGCCTCTCCGTGCGCCGTGCCACGCTATATATAGTCGTGGGTCTTCGTGTATCTACTCCAGTGAAAACGTAGACCTACGTTGTCAAACAAATTAGGCCGCCCATTGTACACTTATTTTGAATAATGCTTGTCCAGTATCTTTTTTGTTCATGCGGTGTACAATAAAGAATATAATAATAATAATAATTAGTGCGCCGCGTGGCCGTGCACAGCATGCGCCGCGGTGAGCCCGCGCCTTAATGCCAAAAACACAAAAAGAAAAACAAACCGACCAACCGGTATTTTCCGAGAATGTTCATGATGCGTAGACTAAAAAAACCGGACAAATGCAAGTCGGACTCGCGCACCAAGGAATCCGTACAAACTTACCTATGTAAATAGGTAAATAATTCCATTCCTAATGATTTTTCTCTATCACAAAAAGTAATTATTTTGTGCTGCAAGTACAAAACGGTTTTAAGATTTTGTCCTTTACCATGAGACCTTGCTTCTTGTCAATTATTAGGATTCTAGGTCAACAGAAAGTACTCCATATGCTTTACTTTCTGACAGATGGACAAACTTGTGATCCCAAGGTAAGGGTTCCGTTTTTGCCCATTTAGGTACGAAACCTTAAAATTGAGAAAAGTGCAGGACAAGTAACGCATATAACCCAGAAAATTTTTAGACAGTGCCAATTAGAGAGCTAAATGGTAACGGCCTCGACTTACGAATTGTAGTTTGTGGGTTCAAACCCACCCACTCGCATTACTTGGTGTAACTTATTTCATCACCACTGCTCTCAAAACTGAAGGAAAACATCGTGATGATACCGACATATCCTAGAACCAAAAATTCGAAGACATTTGACATCCTCCAACCCGTACTGGGCCTGTGAGGTGGATTACCGTCTATTCTCTCCTAGAGAGGAGGCCCGAGTCCCACTCCCAACAGCGGGAACACTATAAGGCCGACTATACTATTCTGTACAGTGCCAATTGAGTACTATTCTAATGTCATGAATGAAGAAGCCAGCAACAGCTCTCGATTGCATGACGAGCGATATTATTAGCGAAGCCACACACATATACCTTACACAATCTAATAAGCGGTATCTCTAAAAATAAACTCGATTAAAAACGATCTAGAATAACCTAGCACGATTCTATAAATAGAATCGTCGGTAGGATTGTACGGCTTCGTGTTTTAGGATCGTTAGGTACTGGTACATTCATTTACTAACTGGTATTTGTATCAAGCGTAATTTGAATAACTGAACTTTTTAGTTTGTGGAGAATTTAGAGTTCAATTGAAACCCAACTGAAGATTTGCGTACTGCCGCCTAGGCGGGTGCGAGAGGTGCGTCCACATAATTTTGGCCAGATGGTCCAAGGGACTATAAGCCTTAAGGCCACTATGTATATAGGTATTTCTATTTTTCCGGTAGATATACGTCTTGAAATCCCGATCGGGTCGATGTCATAACGAGATCGCAAGTAATTCGTAGGCCCCTGAATACAAAGATCGGCCGTGTAAGTATTGACATAAGCGCGGTTGGCATATCGATAATTGAAACAGCTATTAGCATAGAATCGAGGATCGACGTCCAATACGGCCAACGTAACTTGGCGAGACTGAACGTCTCTCTCTCTCACGTCGTTCATGGCAAACGACGGGAGAGAGAGAGACAGATGCGCAGAGCCTATGTTCGGGCTCGCCAAGTTACATTGGCCGTATTGTATGAGGAAAAGATATTTTCAAAGAGTTTATAGGCTGATGTTGATTGTGTGATTTATTTTATTTAATGGAAGATTTGGATGTTTTTAAGTTAGTGAGACCTTGTCATTGATGGCTGGGAAATCATTAAATAACATCTCTGTTTCGAACAATTCCACATTGTCAGAACTCTTGGGCTACCGGCTCCTAATATTTTCTCTGGGTTTTTCTAAATTAAAGTTGTTTTTAATTTAGATAGATAGGTGTTTCGGGTCTTGGTGTCTTATGTATGTGAGTTTACTGTGAACGTACCCATGATCCGCAGGAAAACTAGGGTTGCCGACATAGCACAAAGAATTGCCAAACTTAAGTGGCAATGGGCAGGGCACATTGCTCGCAGAACAGATGGCCGTTGGAGCCGAAAGGTTTTGGAGTGACGATCGCGTACCGGAAGACGCAGCGTTGGAAGGCCTCCTACAAGGTGGATCGATAACCTGTGAAGGTAGCGGGAAACCGATGGATGCGGGACGCACAGGAACGTTCGATGTGGCGACGCTTGGTGGAGGCCTGTCCAACAGTGGACGTGTATCGGCTGAAATTATGATGATGATGTACCCAGATAAGAACAGGAGTAATTATTTATTTATTATTATTTATCTTTTAATTCAGGCAAATACATTAGATTATATAAATTATTGGGACATTGATAATAGACCATCCGCCGCTTAATTCCTACTGTGGGACAATTTTTTTTTTGTTCTCCTCTTGTCTCTATCGTTACACGTCGATCTGGTTGTGGTAAACATCGTCAAGTATTTTTTTTTATAATGAATAGGCTCGAGTTTGGCCACTATCCCACCTGATGGAAAGCGATGATGTGGTCGACGATGGAGCACGCTTGCCTGGGAGCAACCTATTCACTCTTGATTTATAGAACCTTAGGTTATAGTAGTATTTTCCCAGTCATGGTACAACCCTCCTAGGTTGGTTATTTTAGGACTTGGCAACTCTACTTAAGGCTTATGATCCCTTGAACCATCTGGCCGAAATTAAATGGTCACGACTCTCGTACCTGTCTAGGCGACAGTACGACTATCTGTGCATTTGTGTGCGGCCAGCTGCGCCTGGACAGAGCCCCGCTGTCTTTTAAATCCATTTTCTTTGCGAAATATTGATTGATTTACATATGCTACGTTCACTTTGAAGAAAATTTAACCACCATTTTTTATGTGGAAAAACCATTTCTAAAGATTCAAGCCGTTTCGAAGGAGTAGGGAAAAGTTGCGAATGTAAATTGTTGTATGTAATATTTTTTTAGACAAATGTATTAATCGCAAGAAAAAATCAAATGTTGATAGTGATGTTCATATAATATAATATATAATATTCCACAACTATCACACAACGCGATCTAGTCTCAAGCTAAGCAGTGCTTGTGTTATGAGTACCAGACAGCTGATAAACATACTTATATATTTCTAAATACATACATACTATAGATAAATTACACCCAGACACAGAACAAATGATCATGTTCATCACACAAAGATTTGTCCTGGGTGGGAATCGAACCCACGACCTCCGGCATAGCAGTCAGGGTCACTAACCACTAGACCAACAGGCCTGTCATCCAATGTTCATGAATCTATAATAAACATATATTTTTTTCAAACCTATTAACCTGGCCGTTATCAAGGAGTAGACTCCAGAAAGTCACTGTTTTAAGGCACTTTTCGGGCTTAGGCCTTAAGCCGTAAGATATTCTATGCTCGACATTGGCCTTTCCCAAGCGTAGTCACATCAATCGATCCTGTTCTTTTTGATATCACCATAAATACATGTATGTAACTATGTACAGTTAGCGAGATAAATTGTTCGACAGTGTTGTATTGTGTCAAACTGCTCATCAATCACATTATCTCTTGTCTAAACAAAGTTAAGAGCCTTATGACATTTCAACAGTTATTTATGCATTTAATGTTGGCCATTAAATTCTTCGGTGTTCTTATTCAGATAAATTGAACGATTCGACAACTTTGACTTATTGAACGATGGAGAACAGGTATTACTATAGTTCATAACGGCTTCGAAATTTCTATATACCTGTGTTGTTGACTATCAAGGAAAAACTACTATACACTATTCGGATTAAAAATAGAAATTTAAAGATTTTTTTTTTTTACTGTCTATTCAACTAATTTAAACTTAATTTTGTAGCAATAAGCATGGCATTAAAAGAAAAAAAAAGTGGTTACAACACCAACTATTTACTGCAGCCGCCATTTGTCATATCATCAACGAAATAAAAGTCAAAATCAGTTGAAATGACAGTAATAAAAGGTTTTCATACATTTCTAATATTATTTTGAGCAGAGAGATAAATTATATCGTCAATGAAAAAATGGGGGGTAAAAAATGGCGTAGATACGACCTATTCTCAGACCTTCCAAATATACACAAAAAATTACTTAAAAATCGATCAAGCAGTTTCGGAGGAGTTCTACAAGTTATAAAAACGCTCAGAATTAACTGTAAATTTCTCCTTAGTAATAGATATAAATGTATTAAGTACAATAACAATGTTACGAAATATCTAAACCGTTATTTCATAGGAAATTAAAGTTGAAATATAATTAGTTATAATTTTAAAAATTATATTTAATAATTTGACAATTTATAATTAATAATTTGAGAACACTGTAGACTCCGTGGACTCATGGACTAAAATTTTTATTGAGCTTTTGGATACAAAGCTGACCGGTCTACATTGTCCTTATTATTATTGGAATATGGATATATTGTAGAAACAATCAATTTTTTTTAAAGAGTAACCTAGGAGTTTTTTTGCCGGTTTTTCTCAATAGGAAACGATTAATCGGAACCATGCACTAGCTTCTGACGTTTTATAAGTGCCCATGTAGGCCTATATGAAATAAATAATTTTGAGTTTGAGTTTGCCATAATTATGCGATGCATCTTGTCTTCGAATTTATGAAATAAAGATATTTTGCGATCTTGACGCCGCATACCAATCATAAGAACTGTATGCGTCAATTACCGCAATAATAATGTGATAGTTTGAACACAAATCGTTTTAAGATGATAATAATGTTCCATAAGTTATACACTATAAGTATCTATCCATATGATTCATTCCTTCAATATTTTATTCTAAAACATAACAAATCTTGATTTTTATGAGCTTAGCGATTGTCTGTATAATAAAATAGTTTAAAATATTCATATAAAATGTTGGTATCAACAGCTTGTTTGTTGTTTATACACAGTTGTCAACTAATTACTTGTAAATGAAGACCATTGTTTCGTTTTCTTATTCTAGTTGTGTATGTTTCCATCTTTACTATTCTTGTGTCAACACCTCCTGCCATATAAAGTTTCATACTGTGTGATATTTTGCCAATCAACTTGGTACCAAAGAAGTTGACAGCTCTTGATGATTTCGGAAATGCTCATTGAAATAACGCCGTCTTCCCAAGTAACATGAGATATGGCCAGGAATATGATGACACTGTAGATATATCACTGTCGGTCTAAAGTACGTACTTATTTAGAACATTCTTCTTTTTTTTTAACTGCTAAGGTTGCCACCTGTACTACTTACCTATAATATATAAGTATCGTAGGTACTGTGTTAGTCAATTTTTTTTTTTACATTATAGACAAATAATAGGGTACACAAAATACTATATTTTTGCCTGTATTTCAAATATTGAAAAGTATTTATTAAAATCCTAAAATATGTAAATAAACTGCTATTTCGAAGGGTACCTATCAAAAAGTTTGCTACACTGTCTTTAGCGTCCTTACTCAAAGTTTTTTGCTTAAGTCCACAACTTGACCGCCATTTCAGCATGAAAGTTGCAACCGTTTGAATAAAGATTAAATAAAAATATATTTTTTATTCTTTTATAATTTTCCAAAAGGACCTTGCCTACTAAATTATTTGCCTCGATTTATGAAAAATACTATATTTTTCTCCTAAAAAAGGCAGCAACCCTAACCTACAGGCCTTGGGCGAGCATCTAAAATCTTGCTTCCGTGATAGTTTTTATTTTAAGCCTTTGACAAATTCTAATTGCAGATTTTCTGCCACGAGCTTATTTTCAGTCAAATTTCTGTACGTCATCGCACATATCGCATATCAATAATAATTGATGATGCCTTCTATAAAAAATGTTTCCATTAAAATTAGCATAATTTAACTTATTTACGTCAAAGGTGCAAGTTGACGCAACCAAACGCAAACCTTTGTTATCGATTTGTTTAGGATGCGTCATGATTTCAGTAAAACGCGTATCTTCTGTCTTTAATTTCGAAGTCTTCTAAATGTGGCAAAGTGTTATTGTTTTGACGTAAAGCTAAAATTTGGAAAGAGTAGGTATCTAATTTCATGACGCATCAACCCGATTTTTTTATATTTTCATTCGAAAGTGTTGACGTAAACAATCATCTAAAACTTAGTGCCTAATGTATCTGTTATGGACCGGGTGATAAATTAGGCATTATACACAATGCCCGGTCATTATGAAAAATGCCCAATATGAGAGAGCGATTTGATAATAATTATTCAAATAATCAAATGGACCGGTCATTATACATACGGCCCATCACCTTTTGAGCAGAGTAATACAAACATATTTAATTACCGTTTTTTTATTGGTATTGTCATTTAACTTAAACTAAATATTAAACTATTAAAATAATAAGACTCTCTTATTTGGAATAATTATATCAAGGAATCTATTATCTACCTTCTACTCTGCCAGTTCAAATTAACGAATAATACCTCCAGTCTCTCGTAAAAATTTGATTGTATTTTGATTGCACTTTGAAGTGGGTAAAATAGGTTAGGTTAGGTTAGAACTGTGACCGACCGCGCGTGAGCCGAGCGAGCGAAGCGAGCGGTGCCGCGGTAGCGGCCGGCGAACGCTACGTCCAAGTTGTTTCGTCCATTCGAGACATTTTTCAGTTAATCCATTTAATAATTAATAATTTATCTAGTAATCCATTTTGACCTTTGAACGATTTGGTCAATAGTGTAATAAATATTTAAACATTGATATTCCAGACTTTGATCAGCTGAACTTTTGATCAAATGACCATCGTTATTTAAAACTTTGTTGATTTGTTACGTTGTTCTTTTGAATTTTGCTCAGGAAAGTTTTGATTTTCTAATATGCAACCGTCACACCCTGCGTGCTTCCCTTCCCGCCCTCGCACCGCGTCTTTAGCTTTATTATCAAATTGCCCAATTTTCATGTAGCAATATAATAATGACCGCGCAATGTGATAAATATTGAAGTTAAGATAGTAATTAATCAGTTGGTCCAATAGAGCTAGACATTATTCATAATGCTCGAACATTATTTATAATGCCCGCATTAATCACCCGGTCCATAACATATCGACACGATTATGACATTCGGCGCTCCGATTGGCCCACTCCAAGCTCGCCACTTCAAGCACTCCGATGGGCATTCTTAACCAATCACAGAGACAAACGTTGTAAACATTTTGATCGCATTAACGTAACAACTCGCCACTAATCTCACTGAATACGTTCAGTCAAGTCATCATAAATGGTCACTTGAAAGATGGACTCGTACCCGGTTTCAGAAAGAACATTGAATTGATTCTTAAATCTTTTCTCATGTCAACTAAATTCAGTGGCGTAACTATATCATCTGAGGCCCGTGGCGAATTCATAGATGGGGCCCCCGATAAATCACTTTACGTTGTGATTTCATTTTAATATTTTTTTATATATATTTTGGGTTACTTTTTCTGAGCTCGCGGCTACTAAGACCGGGGGCCCCATCAGACCTGGGGCCCGTGGCATTTTGCCAGCCTTGCCACCTTATAGTTACGCCACTGACTAAATTGATTGGTGGTTGTTGACAATCAGCATGCATATGCCTCATGCAAAACGGATTGTCTTCCTTTCTTCTTTAGTTTAGAGGTGTTTTTGCAGTCGAAGTCTGACATGACTTCTCATATCTAAACCAAGACTTTCAAAAGTTTTTAAACACTGTTTTACACAATTAACAAGTTGTCAGCTAGTAAGACCGGCCAGTTTTCCTCAACAGTGTGATCGATCGTCTTATTATTCGTGTAAAGTTCAATAAGTATTGACATCTCTACAAAACCGATATACTGTTTGAATTGTAATTATCTATAGGTCTATTTTTATATTTTATCGGTGCTCTAATATGAAGTTATATAGTTGTGGAGGTTTAATAGGCAGTTGTGCCGTATAAAATACTGGTTCTCGTCATTATTTACTTCGGCCAACCATTAAAGGCAAGAAATGACGAACAAGAACTCTCCCGGGAGATCGGGTACGCGTGGTCGCTACTGCCCAACAGTTCGCCACAAAACTGACCTAAAGCCCAAAGTTCCTTTAGTTACCCTTTTTTGCGAGGGCTACAGTAACTCCTTCGAACAATTCGAACATTAATTTATATTATCTTCTAGCTGGCCCGGCAAACTTCGTACTGCCTAATAGTCTTTTAGCTAAGCTGTCAAAGGATAATGCCATCAACAGGCATAATTAATTTAAAAATTACATTTTAATTAAAGATGGCGTTGTATTAGATTTTTTTTTTCGTGTTTTTTTTCCAGATTTTCTCACCGTTTAAACTTTCCCTGGACTTCCACTAATATTTCAAGACTAAAATTAGCCAAATCTATTCAGCCGTTCTTGAGTTTTAGCGAGACTAACGAACAGCTATTCATTTTTATAAATATAGAGAAGATATATATAAAAGGAGAAACTGACTGACTGACATATCAACACACAGCTGAAACTACTGAGACTAGGAACGTGAAATTTTGCACAAAATTCTTCTTTTATGACGTAGGTGAGCACTAAGAGACAATTTCTCAAAATTCACCCCCTAAGGGGATGAAACGGTGGGCCCAAAGTTTGTATAAAAAAACCTACTTTCAAGCGGGTGATGCTGCTGACAGAAGCTAGTCTGTAGATATATATTTTTTTTCTTTTTGCGATATAACTTTTTTTGACAGAAGGATGTCTGTTGGGTCGTATAGTGTCTCAGCTATATTGACTACGTCATTCAAGGATCAAGTAGTGTCTGCGACAGGGTCGGATTTAAGCATAGGCAACATAGGCAGTTGCCTATGGGCCGCTACCACAACAAAAAAATAAATAAAATTAAATTAAATCGATAAAGGCTCAGTAGAAACATAAAAATACTGAGTTTTGTTAGAAATAGACGGAAAACTTATGTTTATTCTTTAAGCGGGAAAATTAAGAAATATGAACACCAATGGCGTCTTTCGCGCATACTATAATTACCTACCGTCACGGATCTTGAGCGCTCGGCGTCAGAGTGGGGATCGCTTTGCGTATTCCATACATTGTCGAGGCAATCTTCGTCGTTGTTAGATACATGCTGGAAGCGCAGGGAACGAATCATGAGTGACGTCTATGACTCGATGGCGCGGCGAGCCAAACACTGACACTCCCTACCCCCGCGTCTCACTTCGCATCACTAAAGAGACCGAATATTTGACTTCTGCGCAACTTGAAGCCAGCGCTCAAGATCCGTTTCGGCAATTGTACCGCGCCGTTCTAAACCATAGCAACAGCGGAAAATGGTGTGTCACACAGCGCGAGCATAATTTTTAACATGAAAAAGGCAGGACTTTTTCCCATTAAGACAGCGAGTGAAACGCGTTTATCAGTCAACTGTTAACCACAAAGGATTTGAAGAACTCCACCACATGTTCTGCCTACATTGTGTGTATCATCTACGACTGTGTTTGTCAAATAAAATAGTTTTCTTTCTTTCTTTCTTTCCTATGGGCCGCCGAAACCTAAATCCGCTGGTCTGCGAATCTCGTATCGTTCCGGCTCCCGGCTCTCTGCCAAGTTTCCCAAGGCCACACCAAGGCTCAATTTATTTTGTTTGCCGCTAGGACTATTACTTGTTAAGTAATCTTTGCTGTTACTGAACAATCACGGTGGCTTGCGTGAATCACGTAAACGTTACCTATTTTTCGTATCTTGGATTGCTATCTTTTGTTTCGTGTTGTTTTTCTGTAGAAGTTATTTGTACATTTTAGTACCTTATAATTTATAGCGATTCTTTTATATTTGTGGCGCTGGGTATGTTTTGAGTTTGACGATCATGGTTCGAACCGAATTCCTGTTCTTTCATTCCTTTTTTGTGGGTGGGATTTTTTTTTAAGTGGGAAAGTCATCAATGACAACCCCCGCTTTTGAACGTAGCAAAAGATAGTGTCAGACTCTTACTGACTAAAAACCCACCACCATACAAAATTATAAACTTGATTGGACAGTTTATATGGAGAGGCCGAATTTTTTTTTCGTTTCCTGAAAAAAAAATTTGTGAACAATATTTCAGTATCATCTACTGAGCAAGCCCTTAAAGTTTGTGGAGGGCTGTCCCTTACACCTTGTATATGTATTTTATTATTATAAATAACTTATTTTATATTTTTCCATTAGAACTATTTGTTATGTATTTGTTTATTGTGCAAACCTACCATAGTGTTGTCTTTTTTAACCCAAAGGTTGACTGGTTGAGAATGCCTTGTGGCATTAAGTCCGCCTATGTACCACTATTGTACATGAAGTTTAAATAAATAAATAAATATGATGTACCATCAAAGACACTTCGTGACCACACGCGTGGAGACCAAATCCATAAATTCCGTAACGAAAATAACCTAACACCCTCGACTCATTTGTTTTCTTATCGGTCACCACGATCAAAAAGTGTAACTTCAATTAATATCAAAGAAAAAAAAACAAAAAATAAATAAATAATTATAATTGCTGTTGATAAAAAATGCTATGCAATAGCTTTACCGCGGCAGTCCCCGAGTGCCACACGTCTTTTTTGTTTGCACTTCAAACTTCAAAGGGTTTGGGTTGTCATCGCGACGCAGGATTCAAGCGATTTTTTTTTAAGTATTCAGGCTGAAATGACCGCGACTACGTGTGGTTTTGTGGCTTTTAGAAACAATGTTCCTACTCATCCTCTCAACGTTTAAAATTCCTATCACCGTTCACGACCCTCGGTTCAATATTGATTGCCAGTAGTACAAGGTGCAGGAAATTGTTTACTCGCTTGATTGATTGATTGATAACCGCTCTCAGTTTACTTCGACATCGACATGCTATCAACTTATCAATCATTGTGTCAGCGCTGTTGTACCTACCTATAGCCAAGTAGTAGTACTTGCAAAACGCATGTAATTACTAATTTACATATTATATTAAATTAAAATTATTAAGTATATTAGATCATCAATACCTACTGATATTATAAAGTTGATGAGTTTGTTTGTTTGTTTGAAGTAGATTGGAAAACTATATTAAAGTGAACTTCTCAAACATAAAGGTAGAAACTACACTGCTCATACGTGTGTCCCACACACCGATCTGGGCCAGTCGGTCTCCATACATTTTATATGGAAACTAGACTTGTAGAGCTACACTAGATCCACGCCACGCGACGTCTTTCTACGTACGAATCAGGCGTGTTACACGTGTGCGTCGTGTTCTAGCTATAGAGTCGGCACATTTTTTTAATGACCACTCGTTTTTCATATGTACACATCATCATCATCATACCAGCCGAAGGGCGTCCACTGTTGGACATAGGCCTCCCCCAAGCGTTGCCACAACGAACGGTCCTGTGTAGACATTTAAAACAGGTATCCTGGATACGGTTGTTAGGCAGTCATTATAACAGGCAATGTATATAATCAGGTTACGATCCACGGGAGCGGAGCAGTAACTTAAGACGCGGGAGAAACCGCGGTGAAAAGCCAGTCTTGTTATACATATCTATAGCCAGGAAATACTTTTGCTAGGCAAAAGTATTGGCTTAGTTTAGTAAACGAGGGTACTGATAGCACATCATTTTTTATTTAATTTTTGTGATGATTTTCCACTTTTCCTTATTATCTATTTGCCCGGATTAAATCCGCTTGTGTGCGCTTCAATAAAAATACTGTAATACTTTTCCAGCCAATCGGGATTTCGGTAATCTCGGCTTAATAATAAAATCCGCCCTACCAACAGTGCCGACACATTTCCCGTCCGCCCATCGAAGCCGTACAAATTAACGTCAATAAGAATTCATGTCACGCACGTCAAAACGTCATTGACTTTGACTGATTAATGAAAATGGAAACAAATCCTTGCCGTACTTGTACTTTCAGAGATTAGTTGTTAACTTGAAAACCGATAAAACATAACTTTATTTGTTAAGAGTATAGTCCGTATTATCCCACTGCTGGGCAAACTCCATATCTTCCATCACGTTCCATACGGTCACAATTATTTCTCCTCTTCTTACCAATTCTTAAAGAACTAGCCATCTAGGTCATTTACATCATCTTTCACTCGAAAGACGTCCATTGCTGGACATAGATCTCCCCAAAGTGTCACCACAATGTCCGGATTCCCGCGACCCTTACCAGATCGTCGGTCCACCATATGGGAAGCCTTCCAACGCTGTGTCTTCTGTTGTGTGGTCGCCACTCCAGAACCACACATCTAGGTCGTGACGCCAAATCCTTCGTGGTCTGCCAGCACCAAAGAGCTGCACTAATACTAATCCTATATTTTACCCAGGCTAATTGGAAGACGCCCTAATTTTGTTTCTGAATAGTAGTTCCAGGTTTTTTTTTTAATTCTCCTCACGATGTAGTTTAAGACACAAACTCTCAGTACACATCCTTGCTCCAATAACCTGATTCTATATTTTCTTATTCATTTAACCTCACCAAAAATATCCTGTACCCGGTCCTTTTTTACCCGACCTTGCCCTTTACGCTGACATGTTCGTGACTGGTTGCTGCGAAATATTTGTAGCTCACTGAAACATTATCACTCATGTGTATTATGGCAAATTAAGAGGGACCATCCCAAGCCGTCACGTGGGCACGGTTTACAAGCTTGTTGTTTAATCCATTACCATGTTTGATAAAAAGGCAACGTGAAAAAAAAAGAGATAACGCCTAAACGCTCTATTGGCATTCGGTAATTCCGTCATTTACTTGAATATTTCACAAGATTTTATTTTTTTAGGCCTTAAAAAGCATTAGGTCTCTATTTAAAAAAAAATGTCATTCAGAATCTGGATTAAATGGCCATGACGTCTATATTTACATCTTCTTTACTATTTTTTTTTTTTACCTACTTTATGAGTTTACGCAAAATAGCAGAATTTTCAGAGGTCTTTACTGGATTACTTGTACACAAAATATTTTGACTTCATTAGAAACCTAGATAATATCCACAAGATATCTATGTTTCCAAAATATCAAGATAAAGTTGCGTAATAACGTCATTATCACGCAAAAGCGGTTCTATGGAAATATATTACGGATGGGTCGCTCTTAAGGGATGCGAGGGATGAGTTATGGGTTGTTTATCATTGCGTTCGTGACGTTTTAGGTCGAATTTGGCCATTATTTGTTGGATAAGAGATAGGAGGCCAAGCGTTTTTAGTTGAATAGTGGAAAATTGCTTATCAACTGAACTATGGTGTTATTGTTCGAAATAGCGATGGAAGGAACGTGATTGGGTTTTGGTCAGGCCCTTCGCCCAAGACGACTTTTGTAGCGATGCTGTCGCGCGTTTCGTAAGCGTGCGACAGCATCGCTACTACTAGCGATTTTCGATAGCGATTTTCTATATCCAACGTTAGTTGTAGTAGTAGGTAGTAGAAAAAATGTCAACACGCTACAGCATGGCGACTGTATCGATGCGAACGCGCTACAACATCGCTACAAAAAAGTTGTTGTGGGCGAGAGGCCTAAATGTCTGACTCTCCTCGCTCCACCCAGAGCAGAAGAATGTCTAATGATTTTCCTCGTTTATGAAATTGGTTTAAAAAAATGCATCGTTGTGGATATGGGCACAAAAATGATAGGTATGGGCTTGTAGACAACGAGCAATGAGCAGCTCGCCGTCCCGCCGCCGCCGCGCCGTCCCGTAATCAACCAAGCCAGTCTTCAAGTTTCTGATTCTATAATTTAACGCGTGCGTATAAATACACTAGTTTTTGACCGCGTAAATAAAGTAGTCGTAGCCTACGTTACTCAGCGATAAAGCAGCTTTGTAACAGTGAAAAAAAATTAGCAATCGGACCAGTAGTTCCAGAGATTACCTCTTTATAATATTAGTGTAAATTATTTTTAAGACTAGTTCATAAATAAAATATTATTTATTTAAAAACTAGCTGTGCCTGCGACTTCGTTCGCGTAGACTACAGGATTTTGAATTTATTTTTTCTAAAATAAAAGTAGCCTATGTTACTTCTTATTACATCAGCTACCTGCCAAAAAAAGTCCCGTCAAAATCGGTTCAGCCATTTCAGATATTAGCCCGAACAGACAGACAGACAAAAAATTTAAAAAAAGTTATTTTGATGTATGTACCGTATAATATATTCATATGCATGTAGTAAAAAGCAGTAATTTCAAATATTACAAACAGACACTCCAATTTTAGAAGATAATTTAATGCGACAAAGAAACATTGAGCAAATAATGTTTTTAGACACTCCCACGTGGACACTCTTTTATTGCAGTCTTGTATGTGGATCTTTGTTATCTATCACGATATGACTATCATACGCTTTCTTTGATTATGTCATTGTTTTAACAATGACAATGAGATAAACTGTTAGTACTTTGATAATAAGTCCACACAATAGTATTTAATACTAAGATGATTTGTGCAATTATTGACGTTATTTAACTTCATAAAACTTAATATACAAGGTGTGTAGTGTTGCCAAGTGTCTTGATTTGCGTCCCGATTTATAGGGGTCTAGGGACGCGTCCCGATTTGCACCTGATCGGGACGCTAAATCCCTGAAGCTTAAAGAGCGACTGTAGAAGCCTTGGCTTTACTCAGTAAAAGTTTGACACGCCTTCACTCTGGAGAAGTGGAAGTGGGAAGAAGTCATTGGATGCTTTCTCACCAAAAAAATCTTTATAAAAAAAAATGTCCCGATATAAAACCCTAAGGGTGAGTTGCACCATTTAACTATAACGATAACAAAGCCCCAACCAATAGGCGAACGTTTCATGGCTGATTTAGGTTTGGTTGTCGTTATAGTTAAATGGTGCAACTCACCCTAAGTCCCGATTTGTTTTCCCATCTGTCCCAATTTTTATCCAAACGAACTTAGCAACACTCGTGTAAGGGAAACGTAAAGGAATGGCTTAGTAGACGAAACTGAAAAACCTTCCAAAGATTTTTTCGGACACGAACAGCCTACTTGATTCTACTAAAGGCCTACAGCGAAAACTACTTTTTCTTTGTTTTCCCATATCATTATTATATTATGAACCTTGTTTTGCGGTAAATCGGCCCTCACCTAGTTTATGTCGGAAAATTATTATCGATCGTAACAAATGCACTGTAATTGACAGCTAACATGATATTACCATGTTCTTTGATATTTAAATGCCATGGGAAAATGAAGTTAAGTGCTTTTTATCCGACTACGGCAAAGCCAAAAGAGGGTTATGATTTTTATACATATAGAATATTCAACATTATTTTTAGTTTACATGCGAAACCTGAATATAATTTGTTCAGAATCAGTTACAGAATCGGGTCCGATAATTTTTAGATAAATATTTATACAATTCATCGACAGTAAGTATAATTCAGATCACGGCAGGTCATGTCGAGCATTAGGAACCAGCAGACAACTCAGACCTCAGTCGCCTGGATGGCCCGGTGACAATGTATTTTTGCTGACACAACAAGCATTTAACTTTGTGATTTTTCATGATACGGTCATGAAATTAATTTTGTACATAGATTATTTACATAAAAACAGTAGACACGTGTTTCGAGTTTCGTATTATACTAAAACGAATGTTGTGTATGTAAGTGGTTTAATTCGCTGGCCACACGCCAGGCTATAGACATCAGCTGTGTGAATTAAAAATAATCCGTTTCAGAATCCTTGGCATTTGATGAGAAGTGTTATTTTTAGTCTGGGATTGCCTAGCATCGTCTAGATCAAAATTAACTCGGTTGTTTGAGTCCTGCACGTGGAACTATCGGCTTCACCATTTGGTGTCTGGTGACTGTCGCCAAATAAATATTTTTCCTTTCTTTTTATTTCAAAGGATGTGACCAGACATTCAAACTAGAACTACATTAGACGCAAACGTGGGCCACGCCTGATTTGTACGTCGTCGTGTGGCGTGGATCAAGTGCAGGTCTACAAGTCTAGTTTCCATATAAAACATAAAATATGGAGACCGACGCGCCCAGATGTGTGATACACGCGTGCTCAGTGTAGTTCTACCCTTACACACATTAATATTATCCGTACAGCTAAAGAGTGGAATTCCCTGCCGGAGTCTGTGTTTCTCGATAGCTACTATCTAGGGGACTATAAGTCAAGAGTGAATAGGTTACTTCTAGACAAGCATGCTCAAACGTGAGGTGAGATAGTGGTTAAGCGCGGGCCTATCAATAATAATAATAAAAAAATATGTTGTTAGTTTTTCTTCTTCTTAGTCGTTCACTTCTGACGGAGTAGTCGTGGTCATGGATCGTCTGATAGGTTGTTTACGGCCTTTGTGGCTATCATTATAATTTTTTAGTCATTTGGTACGTGTTTACTGGTCTACACTATCATCTCCTACCTATTAATATTGTAATATGCAAATATCCCTCTCCTAGACAGGTGACCTGAATCTCAACAGTGGGAACAATAAAAGGTTGATTGTGCTATGCTTTTTATGAAAATTTTAGAAAACTGAATATTTTTTACCCGACTACGGCAAAGCCAAAGGAGGGTTATTTGAAAGAGTACCTAACTACGGGTTTCTCACCGATTCTTCTCCATAGAAAACGATCAATTTAAACCGTGTCCGATTTATAAGTGCCCATGTAGGCTGTATAGCCGAACTGGTAGCGACATCTATTGGCCAAAAATGTGTAGTGGTCACGGGTTGAACAATCTTAGTTTTACTGTGTATCCACAGATGGAGTTAGTGTTTTATTCACCCAGTAAAGTAAGTGGTAGGGTTCTAATTAGGCCTATGTGAAATATATAGGGGTCTTAAATGGCCCAAACTGTTTCGAGAAAAGGATGGTACGGCCGTGCCACTTGTTTGCTCGCCTTGGTGGGGCACTGCTGTGCTCCCTAATATTTTTTAATTTCTGAGATTCATATCAGTCTCTATTTTAGTCACTGCGTGTACATTCGATTTTGGGAAAACTTCGTAGGCGTTCGCAAAGGATTATTTTTAAGCTATAATTGAAAAAGATTATCTAATAATAAGAATTTCGAGGTCAATTTGCAAATCTATCGATTATTGATTTTGTAATCAATTAAATATCATGTTTATACCTTTTTTCAAATGTTTTAATTTTAACTAGCCGGTACCCGTGACTTCGTTCGCGCGTCTGTTTATCCATTTGGGTGCTGTCCACCCCTGGGAATTAAATCCCGTTCGTAGTTATTGAAAAATAAAAAGTAGCACAATTTATTATAACAATAGCTATGTTCCACTAAACGTCCCCTTCAAATTTTGTAGAAGACGTATTCTGTAGTTTAAAATGACGTTCCCGCGGGTAAATTAAAAGTAGTCTAAGTTATTCATTGTAACATCAGCTATCCTTCAGTAAAAGTCCCGTCAAAATCAGTCCAGCCGTTTCGGAGAGCAACCGGCACTGAACAGACAGACCATGTATATCAATGAGACAGACAGACAAAGTAGTGTAAACATTGCAGCACTACCAAGTTTTTTTTTAAATTACCGTAATTCCAGTGCTTGTAATGTTGACATTGATTAAAGATGTTTTTGAAAAAAAATAAAAGCTGTGTTATGTAACTCACTAATTATGATAAATTATGTAATCTACTGATTTCATGGCCACTCACTATCTGCGTAATAAACAGTAATAATAAACGTCGCACATAAACGAGTGTCATAGCGTTACAGCATCGTTTCGAAACGCTATGTTTTACTATTTTATTTTTGTGTTCACCAATCCTCCTGTCCTCTCGCGGGAATCCAATGGATGCGTGACGCACAGGACCGGTCGTTGTGGTGACGCTTGGGGGAGGCCTATGTCTAACAGTGGACGTCTTTCGGCTGATATGATGATGATGATCCTGTAGCTTCTACCGCTTTTGAGTGGATTGAGAGGGCGTGTCAGACTTTTGCTGACTAACACCACACTTGTGTTCTACAGTTGCCCATTGCGTTTAGGACCACAGGTTTCTTTTTCAGAAATCCGCCGTGGCCGTGACGGCTATCAACCCTACTAAACCATGTTACTATACATGGTGTAAGGGACAGCCCTCCACAAACTTTGAGGGTTTGCTCAGTAGACGAAACTGAACAACCCACCATAAAAAAATTTTTCAGCAAACGAAAAAAAAAAAAATTCAGCCTCTCCATACAAACTGTCCAATCAAGTTAATAATTCTGTATGGTGAGGCAGATTTTTTTTTTCGTTACCTGAATAAAATTTTTATGGCAGTTTCATATACTGAGCAAGCCCTTAAAGTTTGTGGAGGGCTGTCCCTTACACCTTGTATATCTCATAAGGTGCGCGTGGATCACAACGCGCCGTACTGTGGCTCGGTCTTTACCAAATGGGTGAACGACGAGGTGCCCATCGCTCGTCGTCCGCAACCCCGCGTCTTCTGTGGCCGAGGATCGCCCTTCGGCTCCTGATGCCCTGGGCGTCTCCTGTGACATTCCCTCACCTTTGCAGCCATAGAATCTCCTTCGCAGAAGGCGACCACGATCCACCCTGTCTTACATAGCATATAGCCTTTCAATGTTCTCACTGCTATGCTGGGACTCACTAGAAGGAGAGGGCCATAATCCTCTACGTGGGCCCAGTGCGGGTTGGTCTTCCAATTTTTGGTTCTAGGACATGCCGGTTTCCTCACGATGTTTTACTTCACCATTTTGAGAGCAGTGGTGTTTGCTGGAATAAATTATACAAAGTAACGCGCCTGGGTTTGAACCCGCGTCTTACAACTCGTAATTCGGGACCATTAACACTCGGCCACCACTGCTCTGGCTACCCAGTTATACATACAAAAAGATAAGAGCGAATAAGAAAGATAGCACGTATTAGTTTATTCTTAATTTCTCCCACGCAAGAAGGAAGCAGATTGAGGAAATGTTAAATCTCTATGACGTCACTAAGTAGCTGTGGGAAGACTGATTGCATATCATGCGTGATATGTATGAAATGGCCGTCCTTGACAATGTGTTATGTTCTAAAAATACTGATTAGTGTATAATCCACCTTCATTTCGCCAGATGTGACTTTTATAGGCGGTAACTTGGTGAATTTATTTACTTATCATAATTACCCTCTACTCTTACTACGGAGAATTAGTGGTTATAATCTATACCCCGTTAAATTTTGATCGTTTTAATCCCGTGGAGGGCCGATCCGGTACATGAAACACTATCGATTGGTAAAGATAAAATAAAGTACCTTTTTTTTAAACTTTTATTAATTTACGCATGTACGAAATTAATTTCTTTAAGAAAACGTCAGCTGAGCGAGTTTAATGACCTGTAGGTATGCAACGACGACTACTACCTACAGGTCATTGAACTCGCTACTTTACTCTGTACTCGTTACTTGCGCCTCTAGGAAAAAGTACAACACAACACGGACAAGATATAAAATATTTACGCCCCTCCAGGGACTGCGCCCTGTGCCTGGACACTGCTTGCACCGCCCTAGTTACGGCACTGCTGGTCGCATGAGGAACTGGCTTCGGCGGAGACCAAAGAGTCTGCAACTCAATCACTAAACTCGTTAACATTAATATTATCCATCAATAGACCAGATTCTTCGAAATAAGAGGCGCTAATTAACTTAAGTCAAGCAATTACAAATTAAATGTAAATATTTACTTGTTGTTTGTGTGTTTAGGCCGTTTATTTAAATGGGTGTGGCTCAGTGTAGTGCGTACTTCAAGGTAGAGGGTGTATTCAGGGAAAGGTATACCTATGTATTGTTCATCAGATTGATACTGGACATTGTTTTTTACTGGTGTAATTCTTCATAGCCACACACAGTCAGGACAGGCTGTCTTAGCGTTGAATTGTGCGGAAACCCAACCCTTGATGATGAGAACAGGGATGGACAAAGTAGAAGCCAATAAAACGAATATTGTTGGGCAAAAATTAATAAAGTAATGAAGTACGCACTACAATTATAGTAGTTGCGTATTCTAGGAAATACACCCCTACTTTTTAATTAGTACACAAACAAATTGGGCTGTATCTGTACCCGTTACTGATCATATTTTTGTATTCAAAAGTAGAAAAAACCGAAATCCTAAAATTGACCACGAAAAGGTAAATTCATCATAGATTCAATCATACATAACAATTGCTAGTAGAAAATTCTGCGGGCAGTGTTTTTCCATTTTAATAGTCATTTACTTATTCATAACCAATAGCCTGCACGATATTTCCATAAATTGAGAGTCATTTTGGGATAAACACAAACGCTAATAACTTTACTGTTTATGAATATTATTTATTGAGACTTTACTTAAATAATAACAAGGGCTTTTATAATAAGCCCTTTAAGTATTTATTGTTTTCACTGGTCTTGTTCTTCATAGCAAATAAGGGGAATATTATTAGGCAAGAATGATTAAAATATGCTAATATTTATTTATTGATTTAATTGAGAGTCTTTGAAGTTTCTTGCACGTTCTTCTCCATAAAGATACTTGGGACGTGCAAATAGCTTCTTCAACTTTTTTGTGACAAACCGACCTTTACAATTCAAAAGTGTATGTAATATTATAAAGGAAATGGTTTAATAGAAATGAATGCTTGAGTTTGAGTTTACCCGACTTTGCTGCACCGTATCCGCACCGCACCAAGCTGTAAAAAAACGCATTTATTGAAAGCGCCCTAAAACTGTTACTGCGAGCCATATGTGAATAGATTATGTAACAGAATCCCTACATTCGGACTACAACCACAAAATAGATAGGTACAGAAGTCAATCTTATGTATGTACTTTTTTTTTTTTTTTCGATGGGAAAAGTCATCTTATGACAACCCCCGCTCTTGGGCGGAGCGGGAGATAGTGTCAGACTCTTACTGACTAAAAAACCCATCCCGTTCCTTCAAGCCTTCATACCGGGGCTCGAGCGCCCTTTCGGATAACCCTGGCCCCAGTAGGCTTCGACCCGGCTGGGCCCCTGCTGTTGCTGACAACTCCTTGAGGCGCGCGGGAACAGTGCGCGCCGTCGACGACTTGGGCTTGGTTCGGTCGGTAACCGGACGGCCGGACAGCGAGCTACCCATTGCTCACTGTCCGCAAGCCCGCGCCTACGGTGGCTGGAAATCGGGATCGGAATCCCGGTGGCGGCGGCGAGAGCGCCGTTGCCTGATGCGGTCGGCCTCCTCCTTAGCGAGCATTACTGCTTCGCAGAAGTCGGCGACCGCCTGCCACTCCTCCTCGCTCCGGACCATGGCCTCGACCAAGGCCCGGCTCATGTATGTACTTCACTTTTTATACCTACGCTAGGTGCGTTCACCAGGGTCAGCGCGTTGTGCCGAACTGTACGAGTTCTATCGGGCGATTGAGCTGAGATATCGTGTCCGTGAGCGGTGTGTATGTGTGCGTTGCTCGAACACGCTTTGTATGTAGATTGTCTTCTGTACCTATCTATTTTGTGCTATTACAGTCAGACACGGCTACTCAATAAATATAGCGTTACGCAACACTCGAGTGCTGTTGTGTTATTGAATTACGTTTTTTTTTTATGTACTGTTTACATAATTATGGTCTATTTTTAGCTGTCAATTTACCTATGATAGAACCTGACCGTGAATTTGGCTGTGATGACATGGACCCATCGTATTGAAGGTCAGCTCTGTAAAGCCTTTGTCTCTGTAATACATTACTTTCATCAATGCCCCTTTTCTTGGGTTGGTATATCATCAATAAACTCCTCTCGCTCTACGTGTAACGAGAGGTAGTGTCAGATTTTTACTGACTAGAACCCACCTGTGTTCCTTCACTAACAAAGGGCAACAATCCCGCAGCCCTTTAACCTATGTCCTGAATATACAATTAGACATGAAAAGGTGAATAATTATGAAAAAAAATCTGTGGACGAGCTCGCAGTGGGAGAAATTCAAGACAATACAGACTCTTACTTTAGTAGTTACTGTCTTTCGTATAGTGAGCGATCTCTCGCGTCTGTCTGACCCTGGTACAAGCTATGATAAGGAGACAGATGGAATTGGAAGCAATCACCTTTCACAGAAAAAGAAGTTTACGGATAGCCAGAAGGAGCCAGTCTTCGAGCCTCGGCGACGCAGGCTTGGGGACGGCGAGCAATGGGTAGCTCGCGTCTGAGGATCGGCTCAAAGCCGAAAGTTTCGGGTCAATGTAAAGTCTTCTTTCATCCATTGCGCTCTGTATATTGGTTAAATTGAACAGGAATTACCTCTAAAACAACACAATAAGATATCGTATCTCATTGATAAATATACATGTGTCGAGCGATACGTTAATTAGAGTAGTTACACAGGTTTGCGTCAACACCCCATTGGAATTCAATAGCTATCGCGTGTCCCATATACAATGTTGCAAACCAATGTTGGACGGGCGCGTTGGTGGCGAATGCTAATGAGTTTCTGTGTCCATCTATTACGTATTGATTATTTTGGCAGTACCTATTAAGCTAGAACTACACTGCGCACACGTGTGACACACGCCTATCTAAGCACGTCGGTCTCCATACATTTTATATGGAAACTAGACTTGTAGAGCTACACTAGATCCACGCCACGCGACGTCGTTCTACGTACAAATCAGACGTGTTACACGTGTGCATCAGTCTAATGTTGTTCTAGATTTAGACTTACATAAGTGGCAGTGGGCAAGGCAGATTGCTTACAGAACAGATAGTCGAAGGTGCTGGAAGGTTCTGGAGTGGCGACCGTGTATTAAAAGACGAAGCATTGGAATGGAACAAAAGTTAGGATACTGAAGAATGCGAGACGCACAGAAAAAAATATTGTTGCTACCATAAAGTTTATTTCCGGTTCTTCTCCATAGGAAACGATCTATTCGAACCGTGCACTACCTTCTGACGTTTTATAAGTGCCCATGTAGGCTTATGTGTAACTAGCTTTTTCCCGCGACTTCTTCCGCTTACATAAAATATAGCCTTTGTCATTTAGGAATAAAGCAGCTTTCTATCGGTGAAAAATTTTTAGCAATCTGACCAGTACTTCCAGAGATTCTCGCAGTGGGAGATTCCTCTTTATAATATTAGTATAGAAGTATAGATAAAAGATTTTTAAATTGAGCTTTGACAGGAGTGGGGACACCTGGGGGAGGCATATGTCCATCATTGGACTTTTTAGGCTGAAATGGGGCAGTACCTGTCGTAACCTGCCATTAAGACTCCGCTTTTATCCAAAAATCTGATAAATCGGTTACGGAGCTCTCTAACATCTCTGTCTCAAACATCGACCCGTGCGTGTTTTTATCAAGTTACGGACCCGTCTTTGGCAGTGTTCCGTATCAGCGACATTCAACAAGTTTCTGATGAGTTGTGACCGCATAACCGCAGTTCGTCGAACGCCCACGATGAACCGCAGAACGATTGAACCAGAGCCAGATGCGAATGCACCCTCAACAAAAGAATTCATGTATAACATTACGGTATACAAATCGCTATTTGTAATGCAGACGGGCAATATGGCCGCGAAACAAATGAATACACAATAAGCCTTTAAAGCTGGGAATAAACTATCAGATGTAGCGAAGTCTTGACTGACAGTCGCGATTCGTATAGCCTGAGCGATACGTAAGACGGACATGATATCGTATTTAAATTAAAACATTATTATCTATTTACATATCAATCAATAAAGCAGGAGATTTTTTCTGTTTGTTTAAAAGCGCTGAACTCTAGAAGTACCAGTCGGATTAGATTTTTTTGTGTAGGTATGTGATAGCCAGGTTCATGACGAATAGTTATAACATGATAACATCACGCTACGACCCACGGATGTGGAGCAGTAACCAAAGCAGCAAGTGAAAGCGCGGGGGACCGCTAGACGCTAGCATTTGGTTTGCCCAATTGAAAACAACCGCTGTGTGATTAAGGCCCAGCAAATGCTGAAATGGTGACCCTTTCAGTACAAGCACGATCAGCATAGTTTATTGTGCCGTTCAGAAAGTATAAAACTGCAAGTAATGCTTACAGAAACAGAAGATTAATATCTTCTCTTTTACCTTGTATTTATTGATATTCCGTGTGTAGTATCTAGACTCGAAGAAATATTTTTGGTAGTACCTACTTCCGAAAACTTATCTCCTACAAACATACAAACAATTAGTGATCGTTTTCCCGTAATAACATTTGTAGCTGTTTTGTTAGCGGACTCGATGAGTAGAGACATTTATGACGCAAGGTTTGCCCAATTGAAAATAACCGCTGTGTGATTGAGGCCCAGCAAATGCTGAAATGGTGACCCTTTCAGTACAAGCACGATCAGCATAGTTTATTGTGCCATTCAGAAAGTATAAAACTGCAAGTAATGCTTACAGAAACAGAAGATTAATATCTTCTCTTTTACCTTGTATTTATTGATATTCCGTGTGTAGTATCTAGACTCGAAGAAATATTTTTGGTAGTACCTACTTCCGAAAACTTATCTCCTACAAACATACAAACAATTAGTGATCGTTTTCCCGTAATAGCATTTGTAGCTGTTTTGTTAGCGGACTCGATGAGTAGAGACATTTATGACGCAATAGAAACTAAAATTCGAAATCCTGCATCACGGTATTAGAATTCTCCGTGCGATTAGAACTTAGACAACACCTCGAAATCAACTGCTGAGCAATTTCCCAGATCAGGCACGATACCGATCGGAGAACCCTCCCTATTTGATGGAGGTTCACTCTACCGCATACCTCTAAACTGGTGACCCTCGACAATGAACATCAGCTCAGCCTTCGTGCAGCTACTAGAGATGATGAATTTACGATCTACGTAACTTCATCATCACTTCCTCAAGCTCTCGAGCAGCGGTCATGGTTGATAGTTTGTTTCAAGCCTAATATTGTTTAGTGATGCTGATGAACTGAGCTTTGATCCAGTTACTGTATGTAACGAACGTCAAACGTGCTTGACATATTAAGTACGAGTGTCCTTTGTTCTGTATTATTAGGGAGACTTCAGCGGGATGTACATTAGACCGACACACGTATGATTTGTACGTATAGTCGCGTTGCGTGGCGTGTAGCTAAATATATACGTACGGGGACCACGTGTAGTTCTACCTTAACTATCTACATGTCCCATTTTTTAAGTGGGCTGCACTTATTTGGATAATTATTTATAATGTGTGTTCGTAATTGTCAGAACAAGATTTGTTTGAAAAAAAAAAGAAGCAATAAAAAATGCATCTGAGCGAAAGGCGGGCAGCTGGCATATTATATTTTAATACTTTTTATCTAACTGTGTCCTAAACAGTGTGTGAATCGTGAGTGAAAAAAATATTCTAATAAACACTGTCCGAATATATTGTGTCCGAATTGTCAGCAACTTAAAAATCACCCTGTAGCTATTCTGCCCCCGTTAGTAAAAAAGACACATCTAACATTTTTTTGGGATTTAATTTGAGTTTCATATAATTATTAAAACCAAGTTAAAGCTTATTATATTTGGCTTTATTTTCAAATTTAATATGTAAATATTTAATTTTACTCAAAGACTGCAAATAATTTCCCGTTTCATTCATTATGACATTTTTTTCTCAGTTTTTCCTTGTTTGTTAGAAACGTCTTTTTAACTATCAATCAGGGGCAGTATTGGCTTTCATACCTAAACCAGTTTTACTTATAACTCATATTGGTATATAAAAAACACGTTTTTCTATCAGTCTTTTACTGCTGTCGTAAATTGGGAACCAATCTCTGATTTTTACTGATTCATAGCATGATCATCGGCTAGGTTATAGTATACTAGCTTTTGCCCGCGACTTCGTTCGCGTGGAATAGTGACTTCCGGAAATTTCAGTACTGAATTGATGCCGACTCTTGACCAATAGGTGGCGCTGTATGTCCGGAATAAATTTTATTTTGTATTTTATTTTTTATTTTATTTTTTGCAATAAAAACTATCCTATGTTCTTCCTCAAGTTCCAAACTATGTCTATACCAAATTTCACACAAATCGGTTCAGTAGTTTAGGCGTGAAGCAAAGACAGACAGACAGACAGACAGAGTTACTTTCGCATTTATAATATTAGTTTGGATAAATCACCACTAACTATTATAATAATAATACCTTGTCTATATAATTCATGATTAAGTACCAGTAACAGCAATGTAAAACTTAAATAAAAAACCATGTTGCGCTTGAGAATCCGGTTGTGAGACCAGACCCTTACCATGATGTGTTAAAATGTCAGGTATACGAGCGAGAAAGAGAGTAGGAGCTACACACCTTATGTCACAATCCCTTTAGCAGTTCAGTTTTGGTCCTCATCCTCAAATGGATCGCGTTAAGAGCTCGTGGTATTGTGGCTCTAGAACGCAAAACGCAACTGAAAGAACACAGGTGACTTCAGTTAAAGTTTCACACTCTCCCTCTCTCCGCTCGGGCGTTATTTCATGACTTCCCCTCTCTCCACTCGGGCGTTATTTCATCTCCAAAAGAGGGCCTGTGCCCTTTTATTTCCGAGGTTCCTTCAGCCCCTTTTCGCTACACCCACAAGAATCCTTGCATGTTCTTTGGCTGACAGTAGAATGTGTAATCCGGAAAATGCTTTGAGTACGATCCACAAGCATCAAAAGATACAAAAACCGCATGCCATTGTTTGCCGAGCTGTGCTCGTAGGTACCATTCATCTGACCCGGCAGAGCTTGCGACTGTACAGTTATGATAGGCAGGGTTGCCAGTTGCCACTCAGACTGAATTTAAAATTTAAAATAAAATAGAAATAATAGTTGGTCTAGTTTATTTACGCACAGTGGTTATGTGCATAAAGTTTTAATAAATAAATAGAAAGAAACAATATAGAATTAAGTACTCGGTAAATAGTATTTTTTGACACATTGCTCGCAGAACAAGATGGCCGTTGGATCCGAAAGGTTCTGGAGTGGCGACCGCTTACCGGAAGACGCAGCGGTGGCCTCCAACTAGGTGGACCGATGACCTAGGGTTGCGGGAATCCGATGGATGAGAGACGCACAGGACCGTTCATTGTGGCGACATTTGGGGTGGCCTATGTCCAACAGTGAACATCTTTAGGCTGAAATGACGATGATAATGATGAGTTTTTTTTTTTTCATAGAAAAAGATATAATTTTCAGTTAGTGAATACAGTAAAGGTTGAGCACTAAGTAATTTTTTCCATACAGATATTTGATTAAAATTAAAGCCGAAAAAAAAAGTAAGAAAATTGTAAATAGTTATGCGGAACTAATTAGTACAGTATATTTACGATACAAAATAAAACAATTGAACATATAAATTTTTCAAGGAAGCGTATTTATTAGCTACTGGCGCACGAGTGTGCCGTTCTAGATTATATACAATTCTTTTTTATTTTCTATTGTATGTGCTATGCGCACATAAATAAATATTTATAAAGAAATTATTGTCATTATCACGTGTAAACAGCACGCTACCGATAAGTTTTATAGTTCCAATTCTGATAACGATATAACATTGTCTAGCCTAGTTGTCTATTTTACTACGTAATTAATATAGATACCGGCACGGATCTTGAGCGCTGGCTTCAAGTTGCGCAGGGGTCTCTATAGTGGTGCGACATGAGACGCGGGGGCGGGGAATGCCAGTAATTGGGTCGCCGCGTCATTGCGTCATAGACGTCACTCGTGATTCGTTCCCTGCGCCTGCTGCATGTATCTAACGACGACGATTGGGAATGCGCAAAGCGATCCCCACTCTGACGCCAAGCGCTCAAGATTCGTGCCGGTACCTATACCGTGCGTACAGTATCTACGTCCGACAGATCTTGGCAAGCACGAGATGTGCAGAGCCTATCTTCAGGCTCGCTAAGATCCGTCAGGCGTACTGTATTGTGTTTGATCACATAGCAGACTGTTGTCAGACAGTTATTTTTAGCTCATCTTGTCCTATTGCTGGACAAAGATCTCCCTACTTTCCCACTCATCTTTATCCAGAACTACTAAGGATCAATCTTTGTTGGAGCCCAGCTCATCCCAATAAAAGCTGAGTCTAAACTAAATTACTTGTTACGACAGACTTGTTTGTTTTGCGTTTGCTCGGTGTCAAAGTGGGGATCGCTTTGCGCATTCCAATCGTCGTCGTTGTTAGATACATGCAGCAAGCGCAGGAACTAATCACGAGTGAAGTTTACGACACGAAGGCGCGGCGAGCCAATCACTGACACTCCCCGCCCCCGCGTCTCACTTCGCACCACTTAAGAGGCCGAATATTTGACTTCCGCGCAACTTGAAGCCAGCGCTCAAGATCCGTGCCGGTAATTGTAAATCTATCTATGCATATAATGAGTCTGTAGAACTTTTTGAGTTGTGCTCGCAACACGTAAAATGTACGAAATCGATGTAGATAACTTTTGTACATTAATATTTGTGTGTAACTTGATATATTACTTAGGCTTTGTTTCACCGCTGTCGGTTGACTACAACGAGTTATACATTCATTACGCAGCTAGTCTACACTAAAAATAAATGTCAAATCTTGCTATTTGTATTTTACTTTTAAAATTCTGTTATCGCCAACCGAAATTATCTGAAACTGGCGGATAATCCGAAATAATTCCATATCCATAACCGTATAAGATGGTGTAACATTAATCCTATATCCGCATTCAAGTCCGAAATTTCATGTCCGTAACATATTTTATTTGAGATTGCCACTGTGGTATTCATTCACTAGTTATAGATTCGGGTTTATAACCAAATTATCAGTAAGCAGAACAACTAAAGAATGACGTCTAATCGTCCCCTGGGACGGATCGACGACGTCACTATCACTACTTGAATTGCCCTACATTTTTAATACCGAATGTCTTCTTTTTTATCAACTGATTTAGATTTGAAGTGTAGTTACAATATTTAGCACTCGGTCTCAGATGATAATTTACAATATTCACTAGTTCGGTTTTGAAATACAATTACAGTATTTATTTAGGTTTTTTAATGTGTTATCACAACCGCCATTTAAGAGGCCGGCGACAGATGAATTTCCATGCAAACGTAATACCACGCTCATTTGCAGTTGGAGCATATTTCCAGCATATTATGATGATATTCGATTATAGACAACATTTATCTAGGTTCCTACGTCTTTCTTTTTTAAAAAAACAAAAAGAAATTTAAGCGAATCGTATTTCGTACTTTTTTACAGCGTAAATGGCAAAACATGCCATTTGGCTTTTTCTGTATTAAAAATAACAATATTTCTAATATTCTCGACGTAGGAACCTAGATAAACTGGCAGCCCTAACCACGGCCTTCACACGAACACAGCAAAAACATCATTATTGCGCCTTGGCATATGGAATTACTATTTTTTAACGTGTAACGGAACAGGAACTGACATGCTAACCTTAAAACGGGAGCCATGAATCCTCGTCCAATTAGCTTTGTACATTAGCGGTGGAGTGACGACACTTAGTACACTTTGTGTTTGTTTACAATACCTATAATAATATACATGTTTATTTTAATGAAAAACTCACGATAAGGCAAAGTGCGAATTTTTTTTTTTGTACCAAGAATTTGTGTCAAACACTTAATTAATCACCCTTTGTTATCAACTTATCAGCTTTGGACTCTTTTAGCACTTGTTGCTTAGATGGCTAATCGGTTTAATGTTTTCCCTTTAGTAGGACAGGGAGACGGAGGCCTTTGCCTCGCAATGGGTTAATATAGGCTAGTTAGATTAGATCCGGATTGTTCTCTGCTGCACAGGCTTGTCTGTTATAGGATTCGGGTCGTAATCTACGACGCGGACTCAGAATTACCCTTTGTTATCAACTTATTAGCTTTGACTCTTTTAGCAGTTGGCTGCTTAGTATCATATGCTGGTATGGCTAATCAGTTTTATGTTCCCCTACTCGTGAAACCTCAGGCCTTTGTTTTGCAATATAGGTTAGCTAGATTAGATCCGTATTGTTCTCTGCTGCACAGGCTTCTCTGTTATAGGATTTGGACCATAATCCACAATGTTGACGGAAAGATACTAAATACCAATGAAGTCTTGTTAGAATTTGTTTGTTTCCCATAAATATAACTTAGCAAAACCAGAAAAAAAACCACTATCTCCTTCAAAGTGCATTAAAATTTTTAATTAATGAAAGTGTTCTATTTCCGTGTGAGCACGAAAATGTAAACAAGTTCAATTTATTAAGGTCGGCAAGGTCGTATGAGAATTTAACAGTCAACAGTTGTTCGCTTGCTCGTTATAGCTCGGTGTTGTTAACCTTTTGTTATTTTTTCCCTTAATTAACCAGAAAAGGAATTAAAATCTATAAAAAAATAATAACAATAAATTTTATCGACATTAAACCGTAATTTAAGACCGATTTCGGAACCCGTTTAATAATTATTCTCTCAATTTATCGTACTAATTAACTCTTGAACAATAATATAATTCTCGAGGCCTGTTTACAAAAAAGAGCTCTTAGAATACTGTTTGAGTTCGAATATGAACTTTAAAAATAATAAAAAAACTTTTTTACAAAAAATGCAATCAACTTCTAAACTAAAACACAAAAAAATACAAAATAACTTACTCGATAGTTGGTTGTATATATTTTTTTGTTGTTTGTGGTCAATAAACTCTAGGGTAAAGCAATTTAAGTACCTACATATACAAATGACAAAATGCTAAATCTATATGTTTCAAAGCGTTATTTCGCTCACTCATTAATGACGAAATCTCAAAAACTATTGTTACAGAAACTTAAAATTTAACGTCGCTAAAACTTTGTTCTTTTTCACAGATGGGAGCAGGCGCGACAGGGCCAGGTGGGCGGCGGACCCTGGAACTGATACTGAGTGGGGGGCTAAAGTCCTTAGCGAGACCTGCGAAGCCAGTCCGCAGGGCAGCTTCCAGGGATTCCGTGCTGTCGCAGCCACAGCCCTTACTAGAAGGTGAGTCTATTAACCCCGGTATAAAAGGCAAGAAGGAACGGAGTGGGTTTTTTAGTCAGTAAGAGTCTGACACTATCTCCCGCTCCGCTCAAGGGTGGGGGATGTCATCTAGATGATTTTAACCCACCGAAAAAAAAAGCACCATCCTTACCTAATGAGTCATTAAGTAGACCTTGGCTTCCTTTAGACCTCATCACAATTTTTAAGTAATTACGTTATCTGTAATAGTGTTGACTCACGTTCGAACTTGGTTGTCTATTGTTATATTTTTTTGACTTTTTAAATCTTTGATAAGTTCATTATTTTTCATCATTCATCTATGTTCATGCATAATTAACAGATTGAAGTCTTTACTGGATTAGTTTTCCCAAATTTAAAACTTGATTTCAATAGAAGCCTAAATAATATGCACAAGATATCTGTGTTCCCAATTTTTATTCCTATCCATTACTGTCCCACTGCTGGGCAAAGGCCTCCCCCAAGTCCTTCCTGACCCGCCCCCGCGCTGTCTCGAACCAGTCTCCGTGATACGCGTTCAGATCGTCTCGCCACCTCTTTCTAGGGCGGTCTCGACGGCGCTTTCACAGGAACCCACAGTATCTAAAATATCTAATGAAAAATGTGTAATAACGTCATGATCGCGTAAGAGCTGTTGTATGAAAAACAGTGAAAATATCTATGTGTCGAGATGGAAAGGTCCATGTACAGTGTAGACTATGTATTTATACATGTTGATGCACTGAGGGTGCGTGATGGAGATAAGACCTCCTTATAGCAATGCAGCATCGTGTCGATGAGATAAGCGTTGCTAAGGTTCTTTTTGATTGTGTTAATGTCAGTAAAAATATACGCCTGTCTGTGATACAAGTCTAAGTCCGGACTAAGCGTTTCGCCTCGTCATTTATACCGCGTACATCAAAGGACTGGAACAGTTTGCCTGCTGCGGTCTTCCCGTCTGATTATAATTTGGGTGTCTTCAAGGCTAGAGTGAATAGGATCTTAATGAACTAGTGCGCCTCACCATCAACGATTGCATCACTGCTTACCATCAGGCGGGATCGCAGTCAAGTACTAGTTTATAACAGATAAAAAAAAAGCTGTGCTTTGTTTGTTAATCTGCCTACTTTGCTAAATAACCCAGATCTTATAATATTCTAATATTAACAGCAAAAACGCACCTATATAAAATAGCTACCTCCCCACTTGGTTTGTGTACGTTGAAGTAATCCCCTGACGATACGTAATCTGAATTAACAAACGGTTTTTGGCTCCAGTTGCCACCCTAGGGAAATGGCTCGAATTGACATTAAATATTTACCGCAGGTAAATTTGTTGTTATAACAATGCAAGCCGTTGAATGTAATGAGGTTGGTTCGAAACTGGGCTAGTACCAGTGTGAATTTTCCCATTCATATGTATGTAGTTTTCTAAGTTTATCTAGAACATTACTGACACCCCGTGCCTCGGGAAGCACGTTAAGCTTTTGGTCCCGGTTGACATTCGTAGATCTTTGACGTTACAGGTAGTCAGACGCCAGAAAGTATGACCATCAATTGATTAGTCTATCCAAGGACTATCTTGTTGCCCAGTGACTGGGTTGCGGAGGTCTGATAGGCAGTATTCAACTGCATAAGGTTAAACTGGAAATCGAGACCAAGCTAGTTGGGAATAGGCTAGGGCGTTGAAAAGAGTGTCCAAGTTGTTTCTTACACATTCTTCTCCATAGAGGTCTACGCTTTGGAATGTGCAATTAGCATCATTTTTCTGACAGACTCACTGACTGACTTCTTGAAATTTCAAAAGTGGCCTGTAAATGGCATATTTAAAAATCGACACTTGAAAAACAAAATGATCTAAGCGACATAGAGTAAACTTTACAGAAGAGTGATTTAAAAAGTCACTTTAAAAAAAAAAAATTGTTAATACCGACGAAATAGTCGGATTTAGATATTATTAACGTCACTGTAATGTTATCTAAATCTGATTTTTTTTAACAAACTATTTTTTCTCGAAAATTTTTAACTTTTAATCACTCTCCTGTAAAGTTTACTCGAATGTCGCTTACATAATTTTGCCTTTCAAGCGTAAAAATGCTTTGAATCTTTAGAGTTGATGATGATATTTTGAGCTACATTCTACCAAGCTAGTAAGTGAATTATTGACATGGCAACCTTGTTATAAAGAACAATGTTTTACTCGGAAGTTTGTTTATTTAACACGAGGGGTTCTCAACATGTTCTGTAATTGGAAAACATCGCTCATCGTCAATATTTGTGCCTGTTCGAACAAGTGCGGTATGAAAGTTTTTATTTTTATATTACTCATATTGCCTCTTCGTTCTGTTTGAGTATGAGCGATATTAGCTTTTTTCAAGTGTTACTGCTTTCTTTAGACGTATATATTTGCCTTAATGTTGAAGACTTCACGTTGAAAAGATCGTATAAATCTTTTGTTTTATAGGTACTTTGGCTTTCTTAATATAATTTCTACGCATATGATAAGGATCCATTCTTTGTTGTTGGCCCACCACAGGACATTTTGTTTTCATTTTATTACACTTTGAACTTAAATTTTGTATATGTGTACCTACATACATACTAGCGGGGTTACCACGACGTTCTAAGTAAGGTTGTTTCAATGTTGTTTCAATGTGGGTAAGAGATGGCGCTAGACAACATGTATAGCTCTGTCTCTTACCCACACTGAAGCAAGATTAAAACAATCTTACTTTAAACGTCATGGTTTAGGTCTAGGGAATGGAATTCCCTGCTAGAGTCCATGTTTCTAGATAGCTACAGCCTAAGGGTCTATAAGTCAATAGAGAATAGTTTACTTCTAGGCAAGCGTGCTCCCTTATCGTCCATATCATCGCTGACCATCAGATAAGATAGTGGTCTCACGCGAGCCTATTAATAATATCTACAAAAATTATAAATATTTATTTTGCAAATACACGTCAATTTTTTTTCGTCAATTTAAACTTGACGGAAGCTGGTGTTTCCTAGCTGACTACCCTGAGAAGAAACAACGAACCAAACTCAGGGGTCGAATTATCTTTACAGTAATGGTCAAATCACATGAGCACTAGGCAGATTTGTCTGAGATGGTCTTTTGAAAAAAAAAACTATACCGATTTAAGTGGACCTGTCCAGTCAGTGCAAGCATTCACGAAGCTCAACTAAAAAAACTAATTAAAAAAAAAATCCGTGCACGTTTAATTTCTCAATGGCGAATTCATTAACTCATCATGCTTTCATGGAATCCAGACAAAAATTGTTAGTTGTATCCGTAAGATTGTTATTGTAGTCCGCCTTTTACAAATCAAAGGAGATAATATTTTAGTAGTTAACTATTTTTTTTTTTTTTCGGTTTGATCATCAAGGCTTGAATTAAATAATTTAGTTTCAGATTTTTATACTTTTTCTCTTTAACGCCATATCAACTTAATTTGGCAGTCAAACACTTACCTTTCACAAATTGGAAAGTTAATTTCGAAAGCGTTAATGATCCTTTATTTCGTTTTCTGTATTTATCTGATAATTACGTCCTGAGATACTGAACTCTTATTTGGTCTGCGTATTGATTAAAATACGCACAAAACGTTTTGGGAAAACATTTATTGTGCGTGATGGGATTGGGTGAAAATAATAAAGGATTAAATTGACACAAGAGAGAAGGTTGAATATAATACGACCGAACAGAATGACAATATCGCTGCATAGACAGTAGCTCCAACTAGTGAGCTATTTAGGCAACTACGACAATTTACATTGGTTTATACTATTTCTAACAGTGCGTACAGCTAAGGAGTGGAATTTTCTGCAGGAGTTTATGTTTCCTGATAGCTACAAACTGGGGAAGTCAAGAGTGAATAGGTTAATTCTAGGCAAGCGTTTTTCATCGTTGAGCGTATCATCGCTTTCCATCAGATGAGATAGTGACCAAGTGCCAGCTTATGAGCAATAAAAAAAAATAACAAAAGATCTTATCGTATGCTACGAACAATTATGCTCTATGATAGAGATTCATATAAAGCATAATAATGATTATAATCAGCCTTATAATCTTTCAAGTTTCCACGACTGGAATTCAAGCCTCCTCTCTGGGAGATAGAATGGGCCGAAACCCACCTAGGCGTGGTGGGATAGGCGAATAATACAATATGTCTTCGAATTTTTCGTTCTAGGGCATGCCGGTTTCCTCACAATGTTTTCCTTCACCGTTTTGACAGCAGTCATGATGAAATAAATTACACAAAACTAAAACGCTTAGCTGGGTTCGAACCTGCGACCTCCAACTCATAAATCGGGGCCGTCAATAAAGCATGCACCTCTATTTTGTGTCCATTACAATGAGTAAATATCTAAAAGATTTTTAATATCTTTTTTTACTCGAAATGTTGAAATACTTATTCGATTCCAAGTGGACTTCATTCGAGATATTAGTTTTTAACAAAAGGCATGCCGAGTTCATATCTGAATAGATTTATACTTCAATAAGTTTCAATTGAGGCAGACATTTTAGTGAGCGTGGCTAAGGTATTGAAGCTAAAGGAAATATCTCGGTGGGAATAACTCTGCAGGTATCCAGAATTTAATATCGCCGAGGTGGCGGGGTGGCTACTGGTTTAGCAGACATAATAAGATCCCCTGATAGATAATATAATTGATATCTAAAACGAATAGAAATGTTAGGCTATTGTTTTAAGGGAAATCTAATTTTTCGATGAAAGGAAGCGAAATTATGCTTTTGATTAATCAAATGCTTTGTCGTCATATCCGCTACAAAGACAATGCTGGTATTCTTCCACTCAGCCTCATCGTAATTTATACCAGATATAGGGTTACATTACACCTGGAATCCTATCTTCTTTTTTTGAGTCAGATTTTAATTGTTTGGGTCCAGTATGGCTACATTAATTACAGCATCGGTAGTGTTTACAAAGTCCCTCGAAGTGCAGGTTTACAACACTTGGGGGCACTCCAGAATGAGGACAAAATGTCCCGCAACATGATAACGCTAAATATACATGACCCTGCAACCCTGCAACAAAGAGAATTAATCCACCCCTTCAACGTTGCCGATTGTCTCGCAACTTCTCGACCCGTGTTCTAAACCAACATTTTACAACGCATTCACGTGACGCGCGACATCTATCTATGTATATGGTTGGTTGGATAATTTGACAGCGTTGCGCGTCATGATAGGTGACATTTTGTCCCCTTTCTGAGGCTTTAAGGTAGACAGAATGTTGCATTACTAATCAGTGTTCTTTCTCCCACCAGGTCTTCGGAAATGCTCAACAGTCCTCGCGCTGACAGACCGCGAGAAGTCCTCGGAGCCGATCAGGGCTCACAATAGACTGCGCGCGCCCTCCGTCTGCTCCCGTTGCTCTTCGCTGCTATCTCTCGCCGGCGCCGGCGGATCCAGGTAAGTCATGGTCCCTACTTCAGGTACAACAGGTTCTCAGAGATCAGGGCTTATAATAGACTACGCACGCTTTCTACCTGCTCCTGTTGTTCGTCGCTGCTTTCTCTCGCCGGCGTCGGCGGTTCCAGGTCCATAGTCCTTACTACAGGTGTTATGGATCCTCAGATATCAGTGATCACTACAGAGAGTATGGGCCCTCCTACTGCTCCCTTTAGTCATAGATGCTGTATTTCACCGGCGCCGGTGGGTCTAGTTACGTCACAGTCCTTACTACAAGTGCTCCAGGTCCTCAGGAATTAGGGATCACAACACTGTCTATCTGCTCTCGCTGTTCGTCGCTGCTTCTGCAGATTAACATCTCACAGATCAGATGGTCTCAACTTCATATAAACCCTTACTCATCTGCTCCTGCCCTCTTCTGTCACAGTCGGATTATAAAGAAATCATATCGTAAAAATTTCATCAGCCTAATATCTCCACTCTGTGAGAGGGAGTGAGCGTAGTCCACAAACAATATGACAGAATTATTCCTTATTAGTAGTACTTACATGTATTTTTTTGTTGGTCAGGTACTCCCTGGACGGCGCCGGTGGAGGGTTCGTACCGGCTGCCCCTATCAACTGCAAGCTTTGTTTGGAAGATGCCACAGCTGACAAGGTGACCCTCATCTCCGGCTGCGGATGCTCCTTCTGCACCAGGGTTAGTAGATTATGATAAAGTAGCTGATGCCCGTGACTCCACTTGTATCCAACGACGGAAAGAAAAGATGTCTGTACCATAAAATGAAGAAAATGCAACAATGATGACGGGGCCCACCCGTCAAATCTTGTTTTATCCTTAATGTAACAAAACAAAAACATGGTCCGGACTAAGCGTTTCTCATCTTCATCTATACCGCGTACATCGATGGACTGGAACAATTTTCTTGTTACGGTCTTCTCGTCCGATTATAATTTAGATGTAAGTATTTAAAGCTAGAGTGAATATAGGCTCTTAATAATAAACTAGTGCGCTTCACCATCAACGATAGCATCACTACATACCATTAGATGGGATCGCTGTGAAGCACTAGCTTATCACTTAAAAACAGACAGACAGACGGACGGACAACAAAGTGTTTCCTTTCACAACGTTTTTTCCTTTTGAGGTACGGAACCCTAAAAACATTCAGACGACTTGAGAACCTCTTTATTTTTCGGGAAATCGGTTAAAAAGGAAAGAATACTAAAGGTGCTACACTGTGAAAACTTGTGCCACACATCTGGGCGCGTCGGTATCTATATATTTTATATGGAAACTAGACTTGTGGAGCTACACTAGATCAAAGCCACGCCACGCCACGCGACGCGTCTCTGCGTCTGTCTAATGTAGCATAGTATAGTCGGCCTTATAATGTTCCCACTGCTGGAACTCAGTTCTCCTCTCTAGAAGAGGGAATGGGCCGTAATCCACCCTTCGGTTCCAGTGCGGGTTGATGGATGTCACATGACTTCGATTTTTTTGGTTCTAGAACTTGCTGGTTCTGATGGTTCTAAGTCGGTCTAATGTAATTTTAGCTTAATTTATTCTTATTTAAACTGCATATATTTCCCAACTCCACGGTACGTGACCCTATGATATTTCTATAACAATGAACATTACCTTGGAAGGTGATGTAAAAAGGAAATAATATTATAATAGTAATTAATTAAAAACGGAATTATTCATACTACCGAGAATAATGAACCAGACTTGTTTTTAGTCATTAAATATATTTTAATATGTTCAGTACTTGGAAAATGTGCTTTGTTTTATATTCTGCGGTTTGAGAATTATCGGGCACCATCGACAATATTGCGACTTTATTCTTCAAAAGGGGAAAAGCAGATAATTATATAAGTTTAGTATCCCATTTTTGAGATAACGTTTTGACATGACGTTGGTATTTGTCAAACTTTAGTTTAGCCTGATTTGCCAACTTCTGAAATCAGCCACCTTTCAATCACCACTTTGTCTCCAGTACATAAAATATAGTCTATGTCAGGAATAAAACAGCTTTCTTTCGGTGAAAAATTTTAGCAATCCGACCAGTACTTTCAGAGATTACCTTATAAGTCTGTAGAATACCTCCTACAAACAAATAGTCTAACTTTGCCTCTTTATAATAGTGATGTAGACAATAAAGGATACATACTACGAGTACACAAGTATTAACATTTATTTTGATGTGGGGATTCATCAAATTATTTTTCGACGAGAGGGCGTGTCAGACTAACACCTAAAACCTTCCTGCGCCCTTCAGTTGCGCTTAGCGTTCCAGGGCTATTATAACTCTTCCAATCAACAAACCTGGGGGGTCTTTAACCTTTCAATCGTGGTTACAGACACAACCCGACGAATATTCACCCTTACGTTGTTGAAACCTCTACGGTCCGGACTAAGCGTTTCGCCTCGTCGTTTATACCGCGTACGTCGAAGGACTGGAACAGTTTGCCTGCTGCGGTCTTCCCGTCAGATTATAATTTGGGTGTCTTCAAGACTAGAGTGAATAGGCTCTTAATAAACTAGTGCGCCTCACCATCAAAGATTGCATCGCTACTTACCATCAGGTGGGATCGCAGTCAAGCACTAATTTAGCTCAATAAAAAAAAAATAAAAAAAAATCAAGAATGAATAAGTTACTTCTAGGCAAGTGTACTGCTACGTCGAAATGATGATCTATGATCAATTAATCGTATACTTAATCGATTTAATTCGTCAAGAAAATCGATTTCAGAAACTTGTAATCTACATTCGATTACATATTTTCATGCGCGCGTTGCGCAAATGTATAAATATTTAAAAACTTTCAAAACACTTATTTTCTTCAAGCTAATATAAATGTGAATGTTTTAAAATTAATTGCAGTCAATCTGCTTTCATAAAACACGTGCACTGTAAAATCATCTGTGCCGTCGAAATCGATGTTTTAAAACTCCATTTATTACAGACTTCGATTCGAATCGATTCAGAAATCGATTTTCTTTACATAGCAGCAGTGGCGTAGCGAGGCGTGGGCGATGTAGGCCCTCGCCCACGGCCTCGCACTCAAAGGGGTATTTTTTTATGGTGGGAAAATCTTTAATTACAACCCTCCGTCTTGGGCGGAGCGGGAGATAGTGTCAGACTCTTACTGACTAAAAACCCACCCCGTTCCTTCAAGCCTTCAAGATTTTTGTTTGAAATATACCTATTTCAGTCTCTATAATGATATTCTTATTACAAAAGTATGATACATTCTTATTAAAAAGATATATTGCCTTAGGTATGTATAAATAAAGTAATAATTTAAATCTGGAATCATAAGAGAAATCTGATTCTAAATATTCTACTTTGCTTATAGATTCATCATCACTACTCGTACTACGATCAACATCTGTTGTAGAACTATAATCATTTCAAGAAATAAGCGAATGACCACTAAAATTCGCGTTCTGTTGCCAACAACAGATTTTTTATTTCCTTCACCAAGTTTGACTTATTAGACAGACTATAGTCTCTCTTTTGACCACTTTTTCACCTCATGGTAACGATGTGGTCGCACGCTGGGTTGTGACAGTGGCCTTTTTTGTTTTCGAACTTATGAAAGAAAAGGATCTCGTTCATGCGTCTTCGCCCACATCTAAACTAATCCACACTACGCCTCTGCTGGGTAGGTCAATAAAACTGCACAAGTCATATATTTTTCTAAAGTTATAAAACATGCATATTTCTACATCTCTCTCGTCTTAGAAACGGGGTCAATGACCCGATTGAGTCAGGCTAACCTAGAACTAGATAACGTTATAACTTAGAATAGTTTATTTAAAATATCAACAGTATTGTTAGGTTTGACACCGTTACTATGTATTTTACTTTCGTAGAGGCCTGTATAGCATAATCAGCCTTTTATTGTTCCCACTGCTGGGACTGAGGCCCCCCCTCTAGGAGAGGAAATAGTCCGTTATCCACTAGGCCCAGTGCGGGTTGGTGAATATCACATGTCTTCGAATTTTTAGTTCTAGGACATGCCGGTTTCCTCACGATGTTTTCTTTCACCGTTTTGAGAGCAGTGGTGATGAAATAAATTGCTCCTGGCTGGGTTTGAACCCGCGATCTACAACTCGTAAGTCGGGGGTGTTATCACTCGGCCACCACTGCTCATCGGTCTGCATAGGCACTATAGGAAGGTAGTTTGGCTCGCTACTTATTATCACACACATTTTGTAATTAATTAAAATAAAAATCTCTTTTGCCTACCTCTGATGTGGTTTTCACAAATGGAAACCACGATAAATGAGGAAGGTTTTTGTTTAAAACATTCACCTATCCGTTTTTTATCAGACCTATGCTATGGTACTAGCGTTTTATTCTGTTTGTTTCTGACGCATAAATGTTTGGATAGTAAATTGTAAATCCTTAATTGGCTGTAAAATTAGTTTATCTTTAGCAGTGGCGGAACTGTAGGATGGCAAGTCTGACAAAATGCCACGGGCCCCCGGCCTCACGGGGCCTCCGGTCTAAGAGATCGAGAGTTCAGAAAAAGTAACCCAACCTAGGTACCTATTTAAAAAAAATATTAAAATTAAATCAATATTTGACAATTTTTCTGGGGCCCCATCCAATGAATTTGCCACAGGCCTCAGATAATATCGTTACGCCACTGATCTTTACACCTCTACAACTTAGTTACTAGGTAGCACGATACTCCTGGGATTGACTGATAGTTGGACTTCCTGACGTCTGTCCACCAGATGACTGTAACGATGACTTTCTCTGATCATACTCTACGGTGTTAAAGTTAAATCATTATTTTAGTTCAAAATTATTATTATTCGTGTTAGCATTGCACTCAGCCTACATAAACGACCAGTGTTGAGTGACTTTAGATTTGAAATCGACGAAGTTAAAAACTTTTTATTGACAGAACGGTTCTGAGATGACCTACTAGACGATATTAGTGCATATGCTCGTACTATCACTTTCCTTGTGTCAATATTACTAACTGTGAGAACGGTAATGTTCAGTTGGACTTTCTTAGGGTTCCGTAACTCAAAAGACGGACCATTAAGTGATCCTAAAATGGAACCCTTTTAGGATCACTTAATTGTCCGTCTCTCTGTCAAGACCTTTATCTCGGGAACGCGTGGAGGTATCGAGTTGAAATTATAACCAAATACTCAAGTCTGCGGTCCCTTGAAACTGTGGAAAAGTCAAGCTTCTGAGTTATGGTGACCGATAAACATTTTTCCTTTAAGAATTCTTCAGGAAAATAACAATAAAACACGGAACGTATACCTACGTGATTGTTTTAGTTTGAAGTTTTTAATGTTTCTTGATTATATTATTTAACGAATCTTAACCTTTTAACCGTCTTCGTCGGATATATCCCTGAACGTTATCGTTGTGATCCGTTACTTCACCTCTAATAAGTTGAAGTTGCCATTTCTGTTTTAGGCTTGGTTTCGCGTAAAGTTAATAAATGGTAAGCATTTTTCATCTATGGCAAAATTTTTAAGGAATAATTGTGGCTAACTGGTCACGTTGTTGGTGACCAGTGCAATTTTTTCAGAAGAGAAATGACAGGTTTTCAAGAGTGCGAGACGCACAGGATCGGTCGTTGTGTCAACGCTTGGGGGAGGCCTATGTCCAACAGTGGACGTCTTACAGCTGAAATGATGTTGATTACCATCAGGTGGGATTGCAGTCAGCCCAAAAAAAAAACATTCGCGTCTATTCCGCCAGAGTCGCACATCCACGAACAAATACTCCATCTCGTCAGCTCTTCTGTCACCTATGGGGATTGAAGAGCTAAACGAGATGGAGTACCCCGTCACAAATACACGACGCTGGCGTATAGGACATAAAAAAACTCTTCGGATAAATCCGACGGAAGAAATTAATAGAGGATTTTTTACTCCCTTTTAAGGAGTGAAATCTTAAGACTCTCCGGTTATGGTGTTGGACTGTAATTATTAATAATTTAATTAGTATGTTAATTTTGAACCACAAATAGTAAACGAAAGTTGCGATAAAGTTTCACAAGTTCTTGCGGTTTTGTTGTGTATTTTGATGGCTATGGAAACTTTTAAACCATACTAGATTTAGACAGCGGCTTCGCATGCGTGAAAGTTGAAAATCATCATGAGGATACGTACTACCGGTTTACAAATCCTATCTTCCTATATCCTGGTGACCTGATCCAAGTTATTGTTGCTGATTTGAAGGCAAGGTTGGTTACCCCTACTTATGTAGAGCATATAATATATAGTATAGTCAGCCTCATAATGTTTCCACTGCTAGTACAGCACCTACACACCTACAGTACCAATAAGTAATAGTACCTGATAGTACTCAGGCCTCCTCTAGGATAGGTAAACTACCACGCGGGTCCAATGTGGATTGGTTGATGTCATATATTTTTGAATTTTAGATTCCAGGAAAATCCGGTTTCCTCACGAGGTTTTCCTTCACCGTTTTCAGAGCATTGGAGATGAAATAAATTACACAAAGTAACGTGACCGGCTATCACACTCCGACTCTCAAGTGCAAAACAGCCATGAGTCAGAAATCTCATAAAAAGAATTGAACTAGCTTAAATTACCCCTTCGGCCACTTTGGAAACCAGTTATTGGAAACCAGTTTCGAAACCAGAAATATATTTTTCTTTAATAGAAACCCCGTTTCCAATAAAGAAATATAGTTCCAACACAGAGGGTTGGATCTCCTTCGAAACCCTTCGAAATATAGCTATTATTCAAACATTACAGTAAAATATAGACACCCCTCTCTATACAGAGGTTCTTGCCCTCCAAAAGACAGTAGCTACAAATCACGATAGGGGGAGTGTCTATCTATTTTTAGGGGAGACCATTCAGGTAGTCTTATCAATCGGACTAATCACATTCCGGCGCCGGTCCGCGTCTTATCTGCCTCTGTTTTGACTCCCACCTGCGGTCATTCACCCCGATGTCTTGTCTCCTAATAATGTGGCCATTTATATGTTGCTAGCTTTGGTTAGCGATTTCGTTCGCGTTTAACTGGTAGTTCTTATTATTTATCTATACTAATATTATAAAGCTGAAGAGTTTGTTTGTTTGTTTGTTTGTTTGAACGCGCTAATCTCTGGAACTACTGGTCCGATTTGAATGATTCTTTCAGTGTTGAGTAGTCCATTTATTGAGGAAGGCTATAGGCTATGTTTTTTTTGTTTCAAAATTAGGGATCCGTAATAAAATTGCTATTTTGTAACACAAGGTGTAAAATCGAAAACCTATTTTTGCGTGCGCTGCAAAAACTATTGACAACAGAACAAAATAATGTACTACGGGTTTGTAGATCCCATTAAGACCTACAAAAAAGTCCGCGAGAACATATATCTAGCTATCATGGTTTAATCACAATAACCGATTTTGTGTTCAAAATAATTATTAAATCGTCTGAATAAAAAAAACTACGTTAAATATGTATCGTAATATTAATCTTTATCGAAATTAAGCATTATGTTATCAAGAGTATTTATGTAGAAGTAAAATACTTTTTGTTTCATCTCAATCGGATATTTCGTTTAAAAGTTATCACGTGTGTAAGATGATAAGAGTTGGCACCTATTAATGAGTTATGGGCCATAGAGTTTTTTATCAACTTAAAATCCTGTAATAATATTTTTCGAAATATATTTGTTGATGATTGTAAGTATAAGATCTTTGAAGAGTATAATAAATACATTTATGAACGCGGTAAATTTGGGAAATACTGATCTGATATGAAAACTGTTTAAATATTCAATAGTCCATTTATTGAGGGAGGCAATTATAGGCAATATTTTATCTCAGTATTTTCACGGAAACGAGAAAAACGCGGGTGAAACCGCGGGGCACAGCTAGTACTTTATAAATATATTATGTAGGTATAGGTATGTTATTCTGATGTGTAAGCATGATTTCTGTAAGCGAAAAACTACTGAATGAAGTAGTTTATCATGAAAGAGTAACAAACAAAAATACATACTAACTTATATATTAAATTATTAAACAATGTTAAATAATAAAACATGTCTTAGCAATAAAAGAAAATACAGGTTACAAATGAAATCACACAAAAAGTAATGAAGTCAAAAGAATTTTTTTCATTGTGAAATGAATTCCAAAAAAATTCTCTTCGTCGTTCGTTTTTCTCTTCGTCCGCGTGTACTTCGGTTAACGCACTCTAAACGTGTTTTCCCGTAAGAATAAGATGTTTTTCCGGGATAAAAAGTAGCATATAATCTTTTCCATGTCAAAGGCTATATGCATGCCAAATTTCATTCAAATCCGTTCAGCCGTTTTTTCGTGATTAAGTAACAAACATCCAAACATCCACACTTTTACATTTATAATATTAGTTAGGTAGGATTATATTAGAAGCGATAAACCTATAAACGTGTCTTGTGTTGTGAACTGATCAGAAAGTAACTGGATTCCGTCCTTATGTTTATTTTTAGATTGAAAGGAAAACTTTGCTTGAATGTGTTGTGGGTTTTGATCATGACCTGCCACTATCTTTCCAACTTAATCATCGTCGTACCGAAGACTATTTTGTACCCTCCTGTTTTTTACCCCCCATTTTTAGGGTTCCGTAGTCAACTAGGAACCCTTATAGTTTCGCCATGTCTGTCTGTCCGTCTGTCTGTCTGTCTGTCCGTTCTCGCTTAATCTTTGTGACCGTTAGCACTAGAAAGCTGAAATTTGGTACCAATATGTATATCAATCACGCCAACAAAGTGGTAAAATAAAAATTGGATAAAAATGTTTTATTAGGGTAGCAGCCCCCCTATATGTAAAGTGGAAAGTGATTTTTTTTTTAATTTCAACCCTTACGTGTGATATATCGTTGGATAGGTATTTAAAAATGAATAGGGGTTTACTAAAATCATTTTTTGATTATGTCAATAATTTCGAAAATAGTCGCTCCAAAAGTAAAAAACAAAGCGTCCGGCCCCCCCTCTAACTTTTGAACCATAAGTTTAGAAAATATGAAAAAAATCTGAAAAGTAGAACTTTATAAGGACTTTCTAGGAAAATTATTTTGAACTTGATGGAAAGAACAGTTTTTGTACAAAAAGACAAAAAGGTTCTACAAAATAATTTCTGGACTAAGTTTGTTGTATAGTCGTATAGGCAAGCATTTTTTTAAACTCATAAGTGGGTACACTTATTGTGACGGATGGAAAACTACGGAACCCTACACTGAGCGTGGCCCGACACGCTCTTGGCCGGTTTTCTTTGAAATAATTTAGCTGGCAGAACAACGTTTGCCAAGTCAGCTAGCATTAGTATAGATTATTATAAATAAGATTTAGTTTTCTAGATATCTTGCTAGCAATAGTACCATCTTTAAGTAACCTCGGGAACGCAACGTAAATAAGGAACATAGGAGTGGGTTTAAAGGATGATTTCCCACCTAGTGATGTGCCGACAAAGTATTGCCGTGAAGTGGGTATATTGGTGGGAAAATTGCCCGAAGTATGAATATTGGAGGCAATATTGCCCGAAGTATTAATATTGGTGGTAATATTGCCCGAAGTATTAAGGCGTATAGTCCCTTGAACCATCTGACCGAAATTATGTCAACGCACCTCTCGCACCCGCCTAGGCGGCAGTACGCAAATCTGTGCATTTATTTGCGGCCAGCTGTGCCCGGAAAGCGCTTTAAGTCCATTTTCTCTGCGAGATATTGATTGATTTACATATGCAATGCTCACTTTGAAGAATATTTAACCACCAATTTTTATGTGTAAAAATGTTTCTAAAGGTCCAAGCCGTTTCGAAGGAGTAGGGAAAAGTTGCGAAATTGCTAAATATTGTTTTTTGACAAAAGTATTAATTGCACGAAAAAATCAAATGTTGATATTATTGATCATGAATCTACAATAAACATGTATTTTTTTTAAACCAATTGAACTAGCCGTTACGGAGGAATTGGCCTCAGAAAAACACTGTTTTATGGCACTTTTCGGGCGCTTGGCCCTTAATATTGGAGGCAATATTGCGCGAAGAGTTAATATTGCCAGAAGTATTTAAATTTGAGGCAATATTGTCCGAAGTATTCATATTAGAGGTAATATTGCCCGAAGTATTAATATTGGAGGCAATATTGCCCGAAGTATTAATATTGGTCGAAATATTGCCCGAAGTATTAATATTGGTGGCAATATTGCCCGAAGTATTAATATTGGTGGTAATATTGCCAGCAATATTCCCATATTGCCGGCAACGGCACATCTCTATTCCCACCTAAAAAAATAAAGCTGTAAGTACCATTTATAAAAAAACTGGGCCAAAACAGTGACTGTTTGTTTTTTTTACATATGTAATGGATAGGCTCGCTTTTGACCACAATCTCACATGATGGAGCACGCTTGCGTAGAAGCAACCGTTATGAGAAACATTTAAATATTTGTCTCAAACCCATATTTGGTGTTATTTGTCATCTCCATACCACGACCGTTCATTTTCTAGATGAGTTCTTTAACTTATGTGTCACTTTTGTTTCCAAGTTAACTTGAACCTCGTTCACGTTGCGGTCTGCGAACCAAATGTTTTTACAGTTATTCGAAACAATAACTCATAAATTCTGTTTTGTCTGCTAATTTCAAAATAGATCGTTCACGAGGATACTTTAACAATAAATATGACTTCCCGCTACTGTTATTGTGTATTTCCCGGTATTTTATTTTCTTTTGTTACGAATCTGTCTCGGTTTGTTTTTCTTAGAATAACAAACGTTTGTTAAATTAATTCCGTTTTTCAACTGATCCGCATCGATCTGGTTATAAAAATAAAAACTAAACTTATACACTCAAGAAAATTCATTCACGTCATTTTAAATATCTTTATTTCTTTTTTTTTGCAAGTAGGTTTTATAAATAAAGAAATAAAGACTTATCTTATCTTATCTTAAAAACACTTTCACACTTATTTTTTTTTTTAAATTAAAATTGGAAGTTAACAAAAATGTGCTTACCCTATACATTAATACTTATAATATATCTATCTTGGTCATTATTTCTTCTCACCTCGAGAGAATTATACCCTAAGCTCCCTAGGAGAAATTTAGAAGGATACAAGAATGGGTAGTACCCATGAAAACGTTTATACAAGTACCTAAGAAAAGCTTTCTAAACCTTTTCTAAAAGTATAAACTTATCAAACCAATTTGCTAAGAACATGACGTCTATCTATATTTTAAGTATCACCTGTATCACCTTGAAGTGATTAGATATTCCGTGTTATATTTAACATTAACGGTGTTAGTTGGTTCCGCTGCTAATTTAATGTTTTATGGTTAACTAGCTTTTGCCCGCGACTTCGTTCGCATGGAATAGTGACTTCCGGAAATTTCAGTTCTGAATTGATGCCGACTCTTGACCAATAGATGGCGCTGTATGTCCGGAATAAATTTTATTTTTTATTTTATTTAATTTTTTGCAATAAAAACTATCCTATGTCCTTTCTCAAGTTCCAAACTATGTCTGTACCAAATTTCACACAAATCGGTTCAGTAGTTTAGGCGTGAAGCAAAGACAGACAGACAGACAGACAGAGTTACTTTCGCATTTATAATATTAGTTTGGATTAGCAAAGTGCCATGGAGGTTGAATAGGTTATGACTGTACTAGCTTTTGCCAGAGGCATCACTCGCGTGAAAATAGGTGTCTTCTTACAAACTTTTGACCCCGTTTCAATAACTTAGGAGGAGGAGAAGTTTGGAAAATTCTCGCTCAAGTTCAAGCCTACATCATAAGAGAAAATTTTTGTGCAAAATTTCACGCTCCTAGGCCCCGTTATTTCGGTTGTGCGTCTATATGTCATAGCCGGTCAGTTTCACCTTTTATATGTACAACGGGTAACGTCAAATGCGCAAAACTTGAAAATAGTTTGATCAGAATAACGAGCAGAATCAATTTAACCACTTTTTAAGGTAAGGTTTTATCAAAAAATCTTCATTAAAAATGTTGTCCTGTCTATTGATGAATAGGTCAAGCCATCATGTGCGCAAACTCGCCAAAATAGGTAAACAAACACAAAGGGTTGTCGTCCATTTCAATTTTCTCACACGCGGGATAATAATGTCGATACGAATTTTAAACAAAGTAAAACAGCTCATAAAACATTTTTTTTTGCTCTCCGAATTAGGTCAATTAAATTAAAATTCATTTGGGGTGTCTGAGGTTTTGCGCATTTAGCGTTGTATAGATTATACTACCTACTATACAAGTAGATACTTCGTATAACTCATTAAAATTCCACTCTGCTATCTATTAAGGCCGCTATAAACGCATTTATTATTTTATTTTTAGAAAAATAATGTTATTATGTAACTGTTATTCTTTGCACGAACGTTTTTAAAAATAACTATAATATGGATGACCTTATATACTACAGCAATTAATATGTAATAACATAAGTTGTTCGGTAACCTTCCGACAAGACGTCTTCTTATAGAGTCGTGCACTGACTACGTAAAAACATAAAGAATTCAATAGGTACAATAAATATAAAACAACTTTATCGGAGTAAACACTGTGTTATATAACATACTCGTATGTTTATATTAACGGTAAAAAAGAAATAAATAAAAAAACGTTTATTCGTGTCTCACACGAATTCACACCATCGTAAAAAAATTAAAAAAGAAAATTATAATTTTTTTGGGGTCAAAAAGGCGCGTTACTCAGCACCGACATTAAAAAAAAAATAACGCAGCGCTGGTATTCTGATCAGACTCGCTGTGATGACGGACATACTCATGGAACGTGAAATAAACTATTGAACAGTAAGGATATTTCTTACACACAGAAGGTCGATAGGCCCGAAAGCTTGTGGCGACCATGTACCGGAAGATACAGGCGCTGAAAGGCATCCCACAAGGTTGTCCGATGATTGGTGAAAGTCGCTGGAATTCGTTGTACGTGAGACGCACAGAGCGGTGGACATCTTTCTGCTGAAATGATAATGGTGATATTGTTACGTACTTTTTCTTCCTTCCGTGGCTTCTTTCATGAAGTTTATCTTATGGAACCGACAGTTTATCGTCTTAAAAGTAGTCTATGGCATTCAGCCAACGGACTTCCAAAGATAACAATAATAATTTCCTTATGATATTAATGGACTGCAGCCCGTCCAATAGCGCTGGACTGTTTGGGTCCAAATGCTGGACAGCAAGAAAAGCGTATGAACAAAAGTACCATACTAACGGAATGGAGATGCTAAGATGGGCGGGGGTGACTACACAGTATGATGTAGTATGATGTAAACACAAACAAGGAAGTTTCAAAGTCGCACCAATCTCTGATAAAGTGACGGAAGATAACCTTCGTTGGTGTGGACGTGTCAAAAGACGTAATGTGATAAAAATCACACTAAGCTTTCCAGAACAAATATGAGTTAGAGGCCACTCGCCATTGACCTGCTGGTCCAATATAGGGAGAGACTTCAAGCAAGTCCAGTTGTCAGTATTGAAAATCAAGGGCAGATCCACTAAGCGCAGGAATGTGATAAGGCCCGACATCAAAATAACAATGAAGAAGATAAATACGAGATGTGTTGTTGAACAAAAGAGAGAATTTTCCAACTGATGCATGGTGTTTGTTGTCATCAGAAACAGGGAATATCCTGTTCCGTCCTAATATCTAACCAACGTTCAAATGATGCACGCATAAGCATAAGCAGCCATTTTACATTCTCTATAGACTCGTGCCTCCTCACTAGGAGAAGGATTGAGCCGTAATCCACCACGCGAGCCCAATACTAATTGGTGGATGTCGCATTTCTTCGATGTTAAGGTTCTAGAACATGCCAGTTTCCTCACGAGGTTTTCCTTTACCGTTTTGAGTAATGAAATAAATTACACAAAATAATGCACCTGGCTTGGTTTGAACCCGCGTCCTACAACTTGTAGCGCAACTTGCTGTAATTCCACTTCAGCTTGCTTATCTACTGGTTTTTGCTTACCTCTGATTTTATTTAGATCTTTTTACCAGTTCTATCGCTCATGGAATGAGACGCTATAATGTCGTACTTGTTCTATTTGCTCAGAGTCTTAGTTCAGATATGTACCTACTTAAACTAGCTTCTGCCAGTGACTTTGCCCGCGTGAATGTAGGTTTCTCCATACAAACTTTGGGCTTTCCGGTTCATCCCTTTAAGGGGTGAATTTTGGAAAATCCTCTCTTAGTGCTCGTCTACGTCATAGAAAGGCAACGTTGTGCAAAAATTCACGTTCCTAGTCCCAGTAGGTTTGGCTGTGCGTTGATATGTCAGAGTCAGTCAGAGTCAGTTTCTCCTTTAATAAAGATAGATTGGACTGCGTGTTTCATCCTTTACCTTTAGGGGTCATCGACCTCTATACGTTTCTTCAGTGCGGAAAAATCTTACATGATAAGAGCTAGCAAAGCGTACAACGCAATAATAATAATAACAATATTCCACAACTATCACACAGCGCCGTCTAGTCCCATGCTAAGCAGAGCTTGTGTTATGGGTACTAGTCAACTGCTTAAACATACTTATATATTTCTAAATACATACATATTATAGATAAATTACACCCAGACACAGAACAAATGATTGTGCTCATCACACAAACATTTGTCCTGGGTGAGAATCGAACTCACGACCTCCAGCATAGCAGTCAGGGTCACTAACCACTAGACCAACAGGCCTGTCAGGCCTGTGGCAATGTGTGAATATGTTGATGATCTAGACCTGTTCTCCACCAGCATCACCAAACTCAAGAAAATTATGTGTGCTGAATTTTTCGAAGACCGCTGACAGTTTCAGCGATCTTCGAGAAATCTAGTGCACATACGTTTAATTTTTCTTACTATAATTAATTATGTACTTGCTCCGAGCTTTACTTTTTTCTTTTTATCTGTCTACTGTCTCTTGTTCTGCTCTAATATTTTCTGTGAAAACTTGTAATTGACTTTCTTTCAATATTTTTCAACTATTTGTTTCTTAGCTGTAAGTTTTCCGAAAATAATAAATAAATAATAAGTAGGGACAGTTACCACTGGGCCTCCACTGCTCACATGTTGAGTTATTATTTCTCGTTAAATTCTACATGTGCGATGTAGCCCTGTGTGGTGTAAATCGCACCATCTAAAAGTTTTTGTACGCTGGCTGACTATGTAGAACTTGCATGTCGTCGTGTAGGTGTCGCAAGTTCGCAACAACCTATGACTATGAGATCACACAGCGATAATGTCATGTCATAATGTGCTGCAATGTACAGTCAAGGAATGTTAACGTTACGCCCCTTAGCAATTTTTTACTTAAACCTTTATTTGCGACAACGCTTTAACTTTAAAAGCCAGAGATGTCAGCAAAACCCGGGGCCCAGCAGGTTCGATGTCAGTCTGTGGCTTGAAAGGGAAACTCTAGTCCTAGAATGTAAGGCAACTGAAGGACATAGTAAGGTTTTAGTCAGCAAAAATCTTACAGCCATTATACATCGTTATACCCTAGAGCGAGAGAAATCTACTTGATTCCTCAGAAAGAAATGCCAGCTTGCAATTTTTTATTTGAAATTTTATTTGCGACAAGTCAACGTGTATAGCTATAAATTTAAATGCCAGGGACTTTAGACAAATGACTTTTCTGTTAACGTTCTCGGAAAACGCTAATTACAAAATCCATGGCAATGACATTACTGAAGCAGGTAATAAATATTGGAGGTGTGCGGAGCAGAGAGTAAAGTCCCGTCAACCTCCGTCGAAAAGCGAGGATACTTCTACCAGACTGTCCGTGTGTGTGATGTGTTATGTCTAGTGGGCAACTGCCCGATCGATGATTGCGGGCTGCTCAAATCGTGCAGTGAACTTTAATTGCGTGATGCAGGATTTCGTATTTTTCTTGTAGTTTGTCTTCGCCTGCAGTTCAGAAAACGAAAAGAAATGTAAAATGTTTGCTCCACAATCGTTCCATGATAAAGCTAAGACTGTTGTCAGACATTCTTCAATTTCCTTATGCTTCAAAAAAACGCACCGTAAATATAATCCACTCAGCAGTAACCGTGAATAATTGAAGGCCGCTCCTCGGCTGAATATTGTATAAGAGGTACCGTCGCGAGCTATGGGTACACGGATGCTGTTTCCTTATAGAATGTGGCCTATACCGGTTTCTTGTTTATCATTATTGCAGCCGTTTATAAATATTAGCTTTTGCTGCGTTTTATGGTAATCTGATTGGACACTATTTTTAAACATCTCTTTATTCTTTAATTAAGACTTCCACTTTTAACTTGACGCTTTTGTATTTTTTTTTTTGTGATACACGCCATAATATTCGGATTCAGAAATGACTGAGAATGTCATTAGGACTTCCAGTAAACCCAATGCCAAATTCTTTTAATAATAGCTTGAATGTTAACAAAAATCTTAATGTCATTAAAATTCTGTTCTTTTAATTAAAAGTTGACTGAAAAAAAAAAACAACGGGTAGTTTTCATACTGCAATTAAATACCGTGGTAGAGTCTGTTAAACGACATAGGTAATTATTAGGATTTAATGAAATCTGATGTAGTCAACACGAGTTCAATAATCAAGATTGATTAAGAGATTGAGATCATTGTTAACTAACAGAAGAACTTTAAAAAAAGTATCGAATATAAGTAGTTTTTAAATGATTAAATATTATACAAAATTCCCAAGTCGGTTGACTTATTAGACACACTATATGGCTCTACATTTTATTCACATGAAATTAATTTCGATTACACTTTACAATTGCTTTATTTTTTTTTAATGTTGATATGCTCATGTTTGACCTAATCTCGCTTGGTGGTAAGCGCTAATGTGGTCATCGTTGGAGCACGCTTGCCTAGAAATAACCTATTTACTCTTGACTTAAACACCTCTAGTTTTTAGCTATCAGAAAACACAGACTTCGGCAGAAATTTCACAACTTGTCCACCAAATCGTTTCGGTCGTATGTATGGGTGGAATGTACACTATTTACCAGTGGTGCATCGCCATAATATTTGTAATGGTCCAGTGTTGAAACGGGTTATGAGGTAATTAAATTATATTGCTTTAGACGACTTAGAAATATCCTTTCGGTCGGCCATTCTGTTCTATAGTTTTCTTTTTTTTTTATTATGGATACCGACGATAGCACACGCTTGCCTAAAAGCAATCTATTCATTCTTGCCTTAAAGACCCCTAGGCTATCAAGAAACACAGACTCCGGCAGGAAATTCCACTCCTTAGCTGTTCGCGTAATGAATGTGTTCCCAAAACGCAAAACTTACACTCACAAACTCGCAAACTTTTACTCTGTGATTATAACCGTTGCCCTGTGTCTATACTGAATTACCGAAAGTTTTTCTAATCTATTCTATTCTAGAAATATGCCACCAAAACTAAAACGTTTTACTCCAATGTTGTTCAACTTTTTTCCACCGTAAATACCTTTAGTCATACAAAATGTTCCCGCCTTACAAAAAGCCTGTAAGCCTGTTTACCCAGTACGGTGAAGTACAGAGCGGTACAGATATACAGGTCGGACATATCTACTGCATCTTTTATCCCCAGATCTAGGTCAGGCCGTCCAGGGCCGTGTTCCTGATATGTGCCCTACATTGCTCCAGCTAGCTTCTGTTATACCTTTTCACGAGCTTTCATTAACTCGCCTTCACTAGGCAAGTATGTATGGGTCGAATCTTAAAACTGAATTCTATATAAGTTATCCCTAAACGATTGAGTTGAAATTTTGCATTTGAGTTTGGTTTGGATGACAATGCTTTGTTAGCTAAGTGATGTCATTCTAAATTCAATATGGTGGATACTGGACAATCAAAGATGGCGGGCCAATTAATTTTTATACACCCGTATGATATGGGTATGAAATCAAAGTGTTTCCTGAGAAAAATACAAAACCTTACATATTATAAAATAAATTCCCCCACCGCGTCTCTGTATGTTCGTTAGCGATAAACTCAAAAACAACTGAACCGATTTTCATGCGGTTTTTATCAATAGACAGAGTAATTAATAAGGAAGGTTTAGGTGAAAAAAAATAATTTCAAAGATTTAAACACTTTTGGACAAAAGGGGTGGGTCGCTTGACAATGCTGTAACTTAAGAACGGCTTTACCGTTTTCATTCATCGTTATTTTTAAAAATTAAAAAAAAATTGGACTTTATTCTCTTTCTAGAACACACAGTCAGACAAAACATAAGTAAACTTAGCAAACAGAATGTATAAACATTTACAATTTCCATTACTTTATTGCTAGCCACACCTGTGCAATGTCTGAATATCAGATGTAAGTATGTAACCTTGAGTACGATTCCGCTTGGCTGGCGACCAGACCAGGTGATGCCAAATTGCCTAGTTTTGTCTCACGGCTTACTTTGGAAGGTAAAACTTACTTTATTTGAGACTTAAATTGTATATACTTTTAAATGATATAAACCATTGCGAAAAATTCGAAGACATGTGACGTCCATCAACCCGCACTGGACTCGCGTGGTGGATTACGGCCCATTCTCTCTCCTAGAGAGGAGGCCTGAGTCCCAGCAGTGGGAACATTATAAGGCCGACTATGCTATGCTACATTAGACAGAAGCACACGTGGACCACGCCTGCTTCGCGCCTAACGTCGCGTGGCGTCCCGTGGCGTTGATCTAGTGTAGCTCTACAAGTCTAGTTTCCATATATTAAAAAAAAAGTAAGAAGTCGTCTAAATGTTTTTTTTTAATTGATTTAAGCTAGTGCTTGACTGAGATCCCACCTGATTATAAAAAGTGATGCAATAATTGATGGTGAGGCGCACTAGTTTATTAAGAGCATATTCACTCTAGCCTTGAAGACACTCAAATAATAATCGGTCAGGCAGACCGCAGCAGGCAAATTATTCCTGTCCCTCGATTTACGGTCCTCATCCCTCATGGTAAATTGTGTGTGAAGGTAGCCATACACGCTAGAGTATACCTGATAGGTTTGCCTGTACAGTTGAGTTGTACAGGAAAACCGGAGTGTGTATGTGGCACAACTGTGCAGGTTTCCACACAAGATTACCTGACAGTTATAACCGTACAGGCAAACCCGTCAGGTACACTCTAGCGTGTATGGAGGATACCTTTACTGAATTAACAACTTAGTCACACAACCATGAATTTAATCCATACTAATATTATAAATGTGAATGTAACTCTGTCTGTCTGTTACGCTTTCACACGCTTTTGATGAAATTTGGTAGTAAGTAAGCTTTAACCCCAAGGTTGTGGTGTTGGTTCGAATTCGCGTATCACAGTATTCGTTATCGAATTCCTCCGAAACTGCTTGACTGATGTTTATGATATTTTTTGTGTATATTTCGTAGTTTCGAGAATAGATCGTACTTTTCTACACTCTATCTTCATTTTTTTTCTTTGTTAATTTATTTATTAGAAAACGATTTTCGTAACGATTTTCGTTGTGGGCATGGGACCGGGAGGAAAGAGAAAAATATACTGAGAAAATTTGGTTATCTATAAGAGAAGGCAAAGACCACAGATGTTGGACAAATGTGGAGAAGACATTTAAATCATCCTATGACAACCCCCCGCTCTTGGGCGGAGCGGGAGATAGTAGCAGACTTTTACTGACTAAAAACCCACCCCGTTCCTTCGTGCCTTCATACCGGGGCTGAACTACTCTTTCGAAACTAACCTTGGCCCCAGTAGGCTTCGACCCGTTTGGGGCCCTGCTGTTACTGACAACTCCTTGAGACGCGCCGGAACAGGGCGCGCCGTCACGACTTGGGCTTGGTCCGGACAGTTACCGGACGGCCGGACAGCGAGCTACCCATTGCTCAACGTCCGATGTGGAGAAGACATGAAAACATTAAATAAATTGGGATAAAAATAAGACGACGAAGGTTGACTTAAGAAAATACGATATTAAATTTAGAATGCAGTCAACAAACCGTTTGAATGTTTATAAATATTATGTTTTTTGTTATAAATATAGCCATTCACCGGATGAGTGACCGTCAATTTTCTCAAGGTGCATCTACAATCTCTTGAACATCAAATAAAAACTACAACAATTTAATAAACCGGTGTTTAAAGTAACTTCGCGAAGCTAAGTCTGTATAAAAATAGCCTTATTATAATAGAACTAGCAGCGGCGTCTCCCGCTTAAGGCTTATAAGTCCCTTAAACTTCTGGCCTAAATTAAATGGATACAACACTCGTAACCGTCTCAGCGGCAGTTCGAGTATCTGTGCATTTAATTGCGGCCAGCTGCCCCGCTGACCTATAAATCCATTTTCTTAAATATTGATTGATTTACATATGCTGTGTTCACTTTGAAGAATATTTAACCAAAATTTTTACGTGCAAAAATGTTTCTAAAGATCCAAGCTGTTTCGAAGGAGTAGGGAAAAGTTGTTTTAGACAAAATGTATTAATTGCACGAAGAAATCAATGTTGATAGTGTTGTTCATGAATCTCTAATAACCATATATTTTTTCAAACCTATTAAACCTCTCCGTTACCGAGGAGTAGGCTTCAGAAAGTCACTGTTTTATGGCACTTCTCGGGCGCGTGGGCCTTAAAAGTAGGTTTTCTATACAAACTTTAGACCTCCGTTTCATCCCGGATCCATCATCCGTGCGTCACTGCGGGGTGCCAGCTGAAAACCAGCGCTGGGTGTTTGACGCCCAGGAATTGCTGAGTTGGTGACCCTTTCGGTTCAGGCACAGTCACTGCAACTGTATTGTATATCTGTACCATTTTTTAATTTATTGTTTTATGTTGTTGTATATTGTATTGCTTGCGCCGAATAAATGCTATTCTATTCTATTCTATCCCTCTAGAGTCTAGGGGATGAATTTTAGAAAATCCCCTATTACTACTAATTTTTCGTTTCTAGACCCAGTAATTTCGGCTATGCATTAAAATTAATATGTCGGTAGTCTTATTATAACAGAATAATGTTAAACCACAAAAAAGCGAGCTAAAGCACTTTGTTTTTTTTTTGTCATACGCTTTAAAGTAATTTTGCAAGTAAAAACATTTGCCATTCTAATAATAAGTACAAATGGAACATAAATCATCGTTGCTGGTTACGATTAATTAGCGAATATCACGCGATGATCGAGAGGCGCAAATTATCACTATCATGTTAATCTAAATATAAAGATGTGCATCGATACTTCGTAGTGGTTATACTCGTACAATTACCGGCACGGATGTTGAGCACCGGCTTCAAGTTGCGCAGAAGTCTAATATTCGGTCTCTTTAGTGGTGCGAAGTGAGACGTGGGGGCGGGGAGTGTTAATGATTGGCTCGACGCGCCATCGTGTCTTAGACGTCAATCGTGATTCGTTGCCTGCGTTGCTGCATGTATCTAACAACGAAGACGATTGGTTCGCCAATGTATGGAATGCGCAAAGCGATCCCCACTCTGACGCCGATCGCTCAAGATCCGTTTCGGCAATTGTATCTAAACCCAAAAAAAATATTGCATAGCAAATTAACTAAAGAATCAAAATGTCCATATTTTTTTACTATTTTTAACAAGTCCCCAAACCAGGGTATCGTGGCTGCGTTCACAAATATGTAAACTTAAATCAACTTAAATTAACTTAAATAACTTAAATTAACACAAGACACACAGACCTTAAGGGCCTATTACACCAGTACACTACTCGATATTACACCAGTACACCACTCGATATTTAGACAGTTTTAGTCGGTGGCTCGTCATGTCGCGTAGTGTAATAAGGGTCAGAAGTTCCAGTTACCAACATCGAACACTTTTTAATCGTCATAAGAATGTATTATGTGGAAGCACCTGGACACAAAAAAAGTTTACGTATGCTCAGGAAGTGGATGATTTCATACTGGTTCTAAAGAAATTAAATATTCATCGGTAGCCTTTTTTTTGTTATTTATAGGCTCACGTTTGACCACCATCTCACCTGAGTAAGCGATGATGTGGTCGACGATGGAGCACGCTTGCCTAGAAGTAACCTATTCACTCTTGACTTAAAGACCCCTAAGTTATAGCTATAAGGAAACACAGACTCCGACAGGGAATTCCACTCCTTGGCTGTACGCACAAGCATTGTATCTGACACAAGAGACAAGTTTGCACCCTGCTTAACAATTTTTAAACATGGACATTTTATAAATGATAAAAGCGAGCAGCGTTTAGTAACGAGAGCCTTTGTAAACATCGCTAAGTGCAGTAAACGGGAATAACGAGATGGACTGGTAATGTCTTTGAGACCGTGAAGGACCTTTCTGACGCACACGACATTACCAGACGTAAATAATATCACCACTGCTTTATTCACTAGTTTACAATTAATTTGAACATCTTTAAATAATATGTACGAACGAGTAAAAAAGGGGAACTCATAGGGCATCAAAATTCGTCACATCGACGTCAATGGGAAAAGTGCCCAGAACGCTGGCAGCATTGCCACGCTGGATGGCGTAAGAGTCGACCAACTTTTTGCTGATATCCCGAACAACTCGATCAGTTGTCGGAACCCATGGCCCTAGTGTTTAAATCCCAAACGGCTCAAACACATAACTTTCTATTATTATGATTCTAGTTTACCATTATTTTTACAATTTAATTATGAAATTTTCATTCGTGTCGATCTGATTCATATCTGGTCCGACCAATATTTAAGCTAGAACTACATTAGACCAACGCACACGTGTAACACGCCTGATTTGTACGTGGAAGGACGTCGCGTGGCGTGTATCAAGGGTAGCTCTACAAGTCTAGTTTCCTTATAAAATGTATGGAGACCGACGCTCTCAGATCGGCGTGTGTGTCACACGTATGCGCAGTGTAGTTCTACATTAGCCAGCTGATCAGCTCTGTCGTTGGCTTCATATAAGTCGTGGAAGGTACAGGTAGTTGTTCATGCTGGGCAGGAAAGGGGAAGACGCGTATCCTGAGAAGGGGCTCCGAATTGGCACTGTATTTGCGATGGGTCAAGGATACCCCATTTGGCCAGATTATCGTGAATTCGTGGGATAAGACTTAACGCATCACGCTTGTCAGGTGCGATCTGATCCTTTCTGCATCTCACATAAAGACGCAAGACTTGTCTGGAAAAAAAGCAAGTTACCCAAAAACCTCATACAATACATAAGCCTCAAGTGCCACAACCAGTACCTAACGCTTTCTCTAGTTGGCATAGGTATTACATTAACAAATGCCTAGCCTACGATGTTAAAGGCATTCGATTCATGGTCACTTCACCATTCGTGCGTGACCTTGAGCAGTATTGTATTGTAAATTGTTAAACTTTTCCAATAACTTGCCGTAACATTCGAGTTTATTTGACAGTTGATTACGTTTCGGAATACTAGGTACATTGCTAATTTTATGTTCTCGGCAATCGATATGGACCGAACCTTAAAGCCAGAACTACATAAGACCGACGCGAACGAGAGCCACGTCTGATTTGAACGTAGAACGACGTCACGTGGCGTGGATCTCGTGTAGCTCTACAAGTCTAGTTTCCTTATAAAATGTATGGAGACCGATGCACCCATATCGGCGTAAGTTGCACACGTGTGCGCAGTGTAGTTCAAGCTTGATCCTCATTCCCTAATCCATTGGTGCAATATTTGAGCGGGAACTACATTAGACCGATGCGGACGCGGACCAGCCACGTCTGATTTGTACGTAGAACGACGTCACGTGGCGTGGATCTAGTGTAGCTCTACAAGTCTAGTTTCCATAGAAAATGTATGGAGACCGATGCACCCTGATCGGCGTAAGTTGCACACGTGTCCGCAGTGTAGTTCTGCCTACGGCGTTATCGCCGCCGCCGCCGGGATTCTCCGATCCCGATTTCCGGCCAACGTAGGCGCGGGCTTGCGGACAGTGAGCAATGGGTAGCTCACTGTCCGGCCGTCCGGTAACTGTCCGGACCAAGCCCAAGTCGTCGACGGCGCGCACTGTTCCCGCGCGCCTCAAGGAGTTGTCAGCAACAACAGGGACCCAGCCGGGTCGAAGCCTACTGGGGCCAGAGTTATCCGAAAGGGCGCTCGAGCCCCGGTATGAAGGCTAGAAGGAACGGGGTGGGTCTTTTAGTCAGTAAGAGTCTTACACTATCTCCCGCTCCGCCTAAGGGCGGGGGATGTCAATGCATGATTTTTTCCCACCATAAAAAAAAAGTGTTGTTCTGCCTTTATGTAGACGCTTGGGACCCTGATGGATTGGCTGAGTCTTGATTTGACTCGTCCTCTTCCTTCTCCTCCGCATCCTGTTATTCTTTTTAGGGTGCCTCAGTTGGTAAAAACTCTTTATTTTCCGTCTGCTCGTCGGTCAAGACACTTATATCAGGAACGCGTGGAGGTTATTACCTAGTTGAAATTAATTTCAAACATTAAGATCATGTCGTGGTCGGTGTCAGTGTTGATTAAAATATGTTTAGCGGCCATAATATGTAATTACGGAATTAAAATCATCAATACAGCCCTCTCAGTTTGTCTTACATTGAATGCCTATAAAAAAAAACTTAAGAAAAATTGAATTTCAAGTAACGGTGCTCAATTATAAAGATGTTTTGTTCCTATTTCATAGCAGCCACTTAGGTCAGATACAAATCTAAATATAGCAACAATAATCTTGTTTCCTTTGCATGTAACACTTATTTAGAATTTAATCTGATACAATTATCCTATTACGATTGACATTCAATTGACGTCAACAGCAAACAGCTCTCAACTTACCTGTAATCATGGTTTCATAACACCACTTAGTTAATTGGTCGTTAGCTAAAGAAATATTAGCAGTGCCATGGGAACCTCAAGTTCCATACCAGGGTTACCATATCTCAGGATTTGTCCAGAGATTTCAGGATTTTTGAACTCTTCTCAGGGTTGAGTCTGAATTTTGCAAAGCTCATGATTGTTAGAATTTTCAATAAAATACAGCGTATGTAGGTACACTTAAAAGTTAAACTAGCTAAACACAAATTATTTTAATAAACTAAAATTAACCTTCGAAAGCAAGGGGGGTCCCGCTGTTAACCTCACTGCTTTGAGTGCTATGTGCAACGCATGAGTTAGATCCACAGTGTGAAAAAAAACTCAAACTGTAAAAAATCTCAGGATTTTTGAATGGAAATCGGACCTTTTCTGCGGACTTTTTTTTAGGGTTCCGTACCTCAAAAGGAAAAAATGGAACCCTTGTAAGATCACTTTGTTGTCCGTCCGTCCGTCTCTCTGTCTGTCTGTCTCTCTGTCAAGACCCTTTATCTCGATAACGCGTGGAAGTATCGAGTTGAAATTAAAACTATACACTTAGGTTTGCGGTCCCTTCAAGTTGTGAAAAAATCAAATTTCTAAGTTAACGAATAAAAAAGATACGGCCGTTTATGTTGCAAAAAAACGTATATTTTAATACTCTCAAAGATCGAAACTCAAAGGGTACTTCCCGTTGACCCAGAATCCTGAAATTGACACAAAGTAAGGTCTTATAGCCTAGGTATAGTAAAAAATCTGAAAACAGTAAATTTGTTGTTACCTACGATACAAAAAAAAAATCCAATTCGGAAAAATCTTCGAGACTCCATTCGGGAATTGTAGTTTGCACAGAGGGTTCAGTGCGCGAGTCCGACTCGCACTTGCCCATTTTTTTTTTCCATCTGGTAACCATAGAGTCCATACCCAAAAGTTAAAAACGGGACCCTAATGCCTCCCCCACTGGCCGTCTTTCTGTCACCAAGTTGTAACTTCATGAACCGTGATAACTAGACTGTTTAATTTTTTACAGATGATCTGAAAACAGAATAAAATAAATATTTATTGGGGAGTAACAAACGTGACTTTTTTGCCGTTGTTTTTTGTTGCGGACGGTACATAATCCTCCGTGCGCGAGTTCGACACGCACTTGTTAATGAGGGTATAGAATCAACAATTCATCATCAAATAGGTGTAACTTCTTCCGCTCTTGTGAAGTCAAGAGATGACATCTCACTCCACCCTTGGGCGGAAAAGTCAATGGTCGATTTCTACTATAAAAATAAACCTTTAAAACTGAAGTGAACTGGCACAATTTAGGCTCGTTTACTCATTACTTGTTACAAATAAAGGCATTTCAAGATCAAGATTGTGTTCATAAGAAAAAAAAAAAACTGATGTCCGTAATTGAACCAAAACCTCTTTCCAATCATAGAGTCGTTAACTTATTTATATGGACCTGTGCCTTCATTTTTCTGATAAAAACTTGAAAGTAGAAATCCATTCTAAATTCCACAACTATCACACAATGCCGTCTAGTCCCAAGCTAAGCAGAGCTTGTGTTATGAGTACTAGACAGCTGCAGCACACAGCAGCTGCACACATACTTATTAATTTCTAAAATCAGACATAGAACAAATGATCATGCTCATCGCACAAACATTTGTCCTGCGTGGGAATTGAACCCACGACCTCCGGCATAGCAGTCAAGGCCACTAACCACTAGACCAACAGGTCTGGCAGTACATAACCAACGGTTAGGAAGGACTCTCGTACCTATTCACTAGATTTCCTATTAAAAGCGCTAGCATTGACTGTTTGTTTGTAGTTTCTATGCCTTGATTTTGGGACTATTAAAAAAAACTCGCCTGATATCATCAGCATCATCATCATTCCCGCCTACATACGTCCACTGCTGGACATAGACCTCCCCCAAGTGTCGCCACAATGAACGATCTTGTGCGTCTCGCATCTATCGGTTTCCCGCAACCTTCACCAGGTCATCGGTCCACCTGGATATCCTGATATCATATTTATTAAAAATAAAATTTCATGCTAAATCATACAGCAAATTATGATTAAGTTGCTTTGGCATCGATGTCTAGTTATTTATGGATTGAATGCACTTCTGACTCTGATAAATTAATTCCGTCCAAAATTAGAATTAGGTGCCTCAGGAGGTATGATTTTCTGATGCAATGTCACGAATTCATAATCGCGAAGCTTCGAACAAGTCACTAGCTATTCTGTCTGATGAAAACAAAATGACAAATCCGTCATGAGTCATAATTTCTAAAATAACTAGCACTTATGTTATGAAGGAATGTAATTGAAGAACATGAATTACACAGTGTAGCACTTCACACACATTTCTCGAGTTATTATCTTATTAACACATTGACATAGCGCTATGACTAATGTTACTAAAACGACAAAATTATGAAATCACGCTACATTTTTACTTGCCATCGCCCCTGCTTTACGCATTTGCCGGTACTAGGAGCGCACGAAATCGCAGGAGTTTCTGCAGCCGGCTCGCCGACTCGCTGCACACTTGCACAACCGGTCCGCGTGCCGCACACAGCATTGAAAATTACGTCATGTATTTTATTTAGCCTTATGTAGAGCTTGGTATACCTATAGATATGCTCGACCGGCGAGTAAGTCACGACGCACCTCCTACGCGTGCTTACAGCCTGGTACTTCAGAAGCCAGAAAGGATTCAAAAGGACCTTTATTGCGCGTCTTTTTTCGTTTTCAAGGTTATCGTAATAAAGGGGGTAATGAGTTGAAAAGGATACTTGCGTTTGTTGAACTGGTTTTTTTTTTGTTTTGATCCTTTTTAGTGCTGTTACTTCACAGTTCCTTTAAGTAGGCCTACATTCGAGTGCCTTTATCGTATCTTATCTTTAGTTACATTTATTCTTGCTTTGTGTAAGACTTGTTGGCTAGAATTGTTTGTGATTGTTTTTTCTCCGACTCTCAAGGTCTCGATTCGATCCGTCTACTCTTTTTATGTTTTATACATCAGGTTTTGATGGTGTCTAAGTTCAAAAGGCAAGTGTCAGACAATTTCTTAAGTGTCTACTTCAAGTTTTTTTTGTTATTTTGGGTGTTAAAACAAGGTCGATTGCTTCAAACAGAATAATATTTGCCTGTAAAAAAAATATTCTAAGTAGTGAAGTATGGAAAATGTTTTTATATTTCAGTTAGTAAAAGATGTCATTTTTTAATTTTTCGCGCCCGAGGAGATGTCAGCAAAACCGTAGGATCACAGCAGGGTCGAAATGGTCCTATTGAGTGAGTCCATGGGTTCGCTTCTATAAGGAAAACTTGGGGATCCTAAAACGCAAGGCAAATAAGGAAAATATGAGTGTGTTAATCATTATAATTTTGACACAGTCTCTCGCTCCACCTTAGAGCGGAAGAAGTCATATGATGACATCCCTACTACAAAAAAAAAATGCAAGTAAAATTTTGGTTTTATTATAATTCATGTGAAGCATCTTATGTAGCTCAACCGTCTAAATCTTTTCCGTTTTATAATTAAATTAATTAATTCAAAACATTTTGCAGAGAAGTCGTTGCTTTCTAACTAACTGCATCAGGCATAATTTGAAATCTTGTAGAAGGTAGGGAGTTGTCAACAACAGCAGGGACCCAGCCGGGACGAAGCCTACTGGGGCCAGGGTTATCCGAAAGGGCGCTCGAGCCCCGGTATGAAGGCTAGAAGGAACGGGGTGGGTCTTTTAGTCAGTAAGAGTCTGACACTATCTCCCGCTCCGCCCAAGGGCGGGGGATGTCAATGCATGATTTTTTCCCACCATAAAAAAAAGGTAGAAAAAAATTAACCATGGTTTACGATACATTAATATCGGAGGAAACCTTGACACCTAACCATTAACTGCATAATAAAGATGAATCTAATAAAATAAATTATCACTAGAACCCTGACATAAAATTGAACAAAAACACACTAGGTAACAGAATCCACTTGATAACGATTATATATGTATTATTATTTAAGACGATCTTTCAATGTCATCATATTGATAATCTTCTTTTTTTGCAAATGCTAATAGTGCGTTCAGAAGCCTTATTTCGCAAACGCACTCACACATAATTGATACTCACATAGTTTGACGTCAAGGTAATACACGCTAAGGTTTACCTGATAGGTTTGCCTGTGCAGTTGAGTTGTACAAGTAAACCGAAGCGTATGTATGTTGCGCTACTGTAATCTGCATAGTTTTCCACTCAAGCTTTCCTGACAGGTATAACTGTACAGGCAAACCTAGCGTGTATGACTATCTTTAGAATAGAATCAATTTTATTTTACACCAAAGAGACAAACAACACAACAGACAACACAACACTACATACAACACACAACACAACAAACAAACAATACTCACAATTACACACAACAACAAACAACAGACAACGGAGACGGACGGTGTCTTGTTTGAGACAATTTAAACATGGGTACAATGGCGGTCTTAGCACTGACAGCGATATCCACCAGACAACCTTAGCATGGATTATAAGAACTCAAAATAATACAGGGGGTAGTATCAAACACTAAAGATATGTATAATTTATACTAACATTATAAAGAGGCAAAGTTTAGTTTTTTGTTTGTTTGTTGTGTAATCTCTGGAAGTACTGGTTCGATTGCTAAAATTTTTACACCAATAGAAAGCTGCTGCACTCCTGATCCTGAGTGACATAGGCTATATTTCATATACGCGGGCGTCGCCGCTGGCAAAAGCTAGTATAAAATAACACCACAAAACAAAACTGAAATAATTTATTTATATTGTACATAAATATTATATTAAGTTACACAATTTCATTGAAAAAAGGGATAAAAGAAAAGAATAAAGTAGGGTTGATGGAAGAAATTAAATTAAGTAGAACCAGGATAGCATTAAAGAGAAAGGAAATGGTCCTTAACTAGTTTAGCGATTGGGGTTATAGTTTACTAGCTGTTCTCTGCGGTTTCACCCGCGTCTTTGGTTATTGTTCTGCTCCGTAGCATGATGTTATAATATATAAGGCATATCTATATTGTTTAAGGCATTAAGTCCGCCTTTGTACATTTGTGTTGCATTAAGTTCTAATAAATAAGGCCAACCACAGGGTAGGCCGACGACCTGGTGAGGTTAGCTTTTTTTTGATGGTGAAAAAAAATTATGCATTGACATCCCCCGTCCTTGGGCGGAGCGGGAGATAGTGTCAGACTCTTACTGACTAAAAGACCCACCCCGTTCCTTTTAGCGTTCATACCGGGGCTCGAGCGCCCTTTCGGATAACCCTGGCCCCAGTAGGCTTCGACCCGGCTGGGTCCCTGCTGTTGCTGACAACTCCTTGAGGCGAGTGGGAATGTCGGATCAATATTTAATCTCCGTAACCTTACATAGCGTCAGCATAATCAGTTTTATAATGTTCCCACTGCTGGCACTGGCCTTCCCTCTTTGAGAAGTAATCGGTCGTAATCCACCACGTGAGCGCAGTGCGGGTTCATAGATAGCCCTGTAGAGATAAACTACGATAACATGGCGCACCCCTCCAAAATTCAAAACGTTTAAAAGTATTTGTGAAAGTATATATAGTTAAAGTCCCTTTGGTAGAACTTCCTTTGGTACTTACAAGTCCCTTAGGTACAATACAAGTCCTTTTGGTAGAAGTGGTTACAGTGGCGGCCTTAAGGTGGTGAGCAACTGTCCGGGCCCTAATTCCTGAAGGGGGCTTGCGTAACAACTCGGTTAGAAAAGAAAAACGAACATTTGAAACTTTTTATTTTTCCTACCTATACCATTCGTACTTATAGGTTTATATTTTATTAAGCTAAGTATCACATTTTTCAAAATCGATGATATGAGATCGAAATTTATTTATTATAATCTTTATTGTACACCAAATAAACAAAAATACAGGACAAACATTTAAAAGAATAAGTGCACATTGGGTGGTCTTATCGCACAGGGCGATCTCTTACAGACTACCTTTGGATGGACTGAGAGAAAGGAGATAGATTTAGGGTTGTCAGTGTACAAACATCAGATATTATATTAATAAGATGCATTAACACAAATACATACAAATACTACAAAAATATACTAATAAATATCAAATATATAGTCGAACCAGGAGAAGAAAAATATATCAAAGAGAAAGGTAATGCTCCTTCACCATTTTTTTAAATGTTGGTAGCGTGTGAGCACGCCTTACTTCTACAAATGAAAACGACGGAGTCCATTCAAACTGAAAATGTATGTAAAATATTGTAAACAGTTTTCATTTCTCACCTATTAAAAGACCTGAAAGCAAATGGTAACCGATCTGTAGAAACATAGGTGTGCTTCCCACACACCCGCTTGCTCCGCCATTGAGCGGGAGAAATCATTAAATAAAGAAAGAAAAAATATTTATTTGGTATAGCGCAAATACAATAATTAGATAACACGTATCAAAAATAAAAGAAGCAAAAAAATATAGTTGGTGTGTGCCTCAAGGCTGTACTAAAATAGGTTCAGTTCAGCATGAATGACTTTCCACCTTAAAAAAAACTTATCATAAGAAAAACCCAGTTTTGATTCACAAGTTTCGCAAAATTGACAAGGCCCTCGCAAAGTTTTGCCGCCATAACGGGTAAGCCCCCCCCATGAGTGTTTGACAGATTTTCGGGGTTCTAAGGACCCATAAACGGAATGACCTCAGTAAGCGAATTTAAACTTTGATCAACACGTGCTGTTTTTTATTTAACCGCAAGTCACGAGTCAGGAGGATTAACTAATTGCCCATCATTTAATTTATTTATAATTCTAAATATTGAACCAAATTGCTTACATACGATTCGAACAGAGTACGAATTGAATTAACACATTTTAATTTCTAAATGTTTTTTTTTTCACTGAAAATTCGGACACCATCAAATTATTAGGCTGTCTAGTACGATCAGATAAAAAAGTTTAAAAATATAATATAAGGAAAAAAAGCTTTTTCAAAACTATTTTAGGGTGGCTTTAAGAGGACACTGTACTTAACAGCTTCAATAATTTAATGTCCGATTTGACAGTTAAAAATAATATGTTAATTCGGACACTGTGTCTGAATCGTCAGTAACTCATCGATACATATCAGGGAGAACATCGTAAGAGACAGTTCACAACTTTTGCAGGATAGTTCCTGCAAAATTTTTAAGGGGTTACTGTAAAAATTGTTACCTGTCGTTTACGATTTTCTTCCTGAAAAGGCTCGATTTTGTGTCAATTAAATCACATAGGCCTTATTGATCACTTATGAAACGTCAGAAACTAGTCCACGGTTCTAATTGGTCGTTACCTATGGAAAATAACCGGTAACAAACAACACGGTTACTCTTTAAAAAAAGGATACAGATTTACAATATTTCCTTAGTACAATATATGTAGGTATGAGAGAACAGTGTAGACCAATAAAATTATTCGTATAAAAAAAAACTGTTATTCTTTGTAAATCTGCTCAACCATTAACTTCCTTGATTGTACTGGTCTTCACAAACTGATTAGTTTAGCTATTTGAGGCCGGTATACGCGACGACGATCGATCGAATCAAATTGCAAACGTAATGCTTACATTTTTATTGAAATTCTTTGTCAAACAATTGCGTGCCGGATCCGATTATATTAAATGAGATTTGTCTTTTTATCAGAATGTTTAAAGCCGGGTACTCACCTATGAGCTGTAACTGTAACCGTTGTAGATACAGTAACTTAATTCACGTGTAGACGCTTCTTCGTTGTGGTTACAGAGCTCACTGCGAGCTCCGGTGTGTTCGCAGAAAAATCCGACAAGTTTCGGCTCGCGACTGGCTCGCGTCGAACCACATCGGGCCCGCGAATTTTTCGCGAACTACATACTCACTTAAAAAATTTGGTTACTGTATCTACAACGGTTACTGATACGGCTCGTAGGTGAGTACTCGGCTTTATATCTTGTCGTTTTTTATAAATAGCTTAGGGTCGGCCTGCGTGAAAGAAAATAAATGACGAAAATGTATTTCCGGGATGACTTGTATCTTTTGTCTTAAGAGGGATGCAAAAGGTAACCCACGAAATTAAAATTGTTCTTTACGTTTTTGTGACTATATCACAAAACATGATTTCTTTGTTATACTTATAGTCATTCAATGGGGTAAGAATATTGGGCTACCAATTCGAAATTGTATAATGGATGCCAAAATTAATTAAGTCAACCTTTGTTTTTTTTTTGTGTTGCGTGAAGATTAAATCAATAAATAATAAAATACTGATAACTCACAGAAAAATTAGACATGTCAGGGGGCATCCTCTCTTGGATAATTTAATTATTCTACAAACGCGTATTATATCCAAATTTATTCAGCGATTTAAGTGTAATCAATTAGTTCATTAAAAAACCGGCCAAGTGCGAGTCGACTCGCCCATGAAGGGTTCCGTAGCAGCAAGTAACATAATATAAAAGTTCTTGTAATGTGTTGTAACTTTGATCGATGTTTTAATAATAGTGTATTTTTTTCGATTTATGATGCATTAAAAAAAAACTACTTACTAGATTTCGTTCAAACCAATTTTTGTTGGTAGTTTTTATAGTAATGTACATCATATATTTTTTTTAATTTTATCATTCTCTTATTTTAGAAGTTAGAGGGGGGGGGGGCACATATTTTACCACTTTGGAAGTGTCTCTCGCGCAAACTATTCAGTTTAGGAAAAAATGATGTTAGAAACCTCAGTATGATTTTTGAAGACCTATCCATAGATACCCCACACGCATGGGTTTGATGAAAAAAAAATTTTGAGATTCAGTTCTATGTATGGGGACCCCCAAAATTTATTACTTTTTTTCTATTTTTGTGTGAAAATCTTAATGCGGTTCACAGAATACATCTACTTACAAAGTTTCAACAGTATAGCTCTTATAGTTTCGGAAAAAAGTGACTGTGACATACGGACGGACGGACAGACAGACAGACAGACATGACGAATCTATAAGGGTTCCGTTTTTTGCCATTTGACTACGGAACCCTAAAAATATAGATGTAGCGAATAAGATTAAGATCGATATGTTTTTGAAGTCCTTTATAATGTTACTAATACTATATTATTGCTAAGTCATTGTGAATTGTGTTGTGTAATGATATGAGTGTAAATTACATGATTCAAGATTATTATTATTATTATTTCCTTTATACGTCAAAAATAAAAGTAAAATATAAAAAAACAGTATACCACCGGTATCGGGAACAGGGTCCAAGGTACCGGCGGTCAGGGCTCCTTATTATTATTATTATTATTGGCAGTATCATCATTATCAGCCTTTTTAATGTTCCTACTGCTGGGACTCGAGACTCGAGGACTGCTGGGATGAGAGGTAATGGGCCGTAATCTACCACGCGGGCCCAGTGCGAGTTGGTGAATGTCGCATTGGCAGTATGCAAAAACTTATTAGCCGAAATGCTTAACTAATGAGAAGGTTAACCTTGTCCCAACATCAAGCAATAGTCCCAAGCTTAATATCCTTATAATTTACAACTCCGCCTCTTATGCCTAGTTCCAACATAGATTAGTTCCAGTAAGTTTACATAGACTTAGTAGTACCTATATCTAGATACGCCGTCCGCTTTCCCCTTTCTAAAGTTCATCCACAACCGTGACACTCGTTTATAAGTTAACAAAGGACGGTTTTCTATAAAACGATTGCGTTGAGTTTCTCTGCATATTGTGTTCAAGCCAGCCGTGTACTTTAGATAAGTATCATTTCACTGTGTTCTGGGAGTAAGAATGAAACGAAGTTTTAAATATTCAATTTGATTTTCTTTGAATCTCACTCTTCTTCGTCTTTCGACGGCGCGTAGTGTCCCACATACGCCTCAAGGAGATGTCAATAAATCGGGCCCAGCAGGATTGATGTCTATTGGGGCCTTGGGTTTGGTAAAAAAATCCCTGGGGCCCTGGAACGCCAAGCGAAGAAGGAACAAACAAGTGGGTTTAAGCCAGTAAAAGTCCGAGATGACCTCCCGCTCCGCCCAAGGGCAGGAGATGTCATTAGATGATGATGACTAAAAAAACCTTGTTCGTCTTCTTATCGTGTCAATGGTAAACTCCTTAATTTTTTTGGGTCCATTACATCGTTGATTGCAGCATCAGTGGCATTAAGTCACTCACAAAGTGCAGGTGTACTTGGGGTACTCCAATGTGTGGCCCATGTTTTGTAAAAGATCATCACACTCACATTGGGTATCCGACGGGTCTATAGGAGTCCATTGGCAATCGATTCAGTGATTTCCATGGTGGTACGCTAAAAACCCATTTCGTAATCGATTTAATGATTTCCATAGCTGCTTACCACTGTAATTCTCGTCCAAGTGGCAGACGTTGCTGAAGTTTCAATTAAAAAAAGTCTAACCTTTAAATCTTCCTTATTTGCAAATAGATACTGACGATGGACTATTGAAAAGTTGCCGCGAAATAGGGATGATTATTGCTGGCTAGCATTAGTTCTTTAAGGAAGAAGTAGATAGGTCTTACTGAGGGTTGGGTATATTTTTTTCTTTAGCTTTTAGAAGGGGGAATTAAGACTACATTATAAGAAGAAGATTACCAATAATAATTTATTTTTTTAGTTATTTGTTCGAGTAACATAGTTTCATATACTGAAATGGCAGGACTTCATTTTATTAAATTCAAAATTAGATTCGAAATAAGTGAAGTATTTTAGCGTACTCTATTACGTGCGTTTGTAATTTATAAACTACTAACTTGTGCCTGCGCGGCTTCGCTTCCACTCTTCCCTACTCCACCCTACTATACCCTACTCTACCCTACCCTATCCTACTCTTCCCTACCCTATCCTACTCTATCCTACTATACCCTACTCTACCCTACCAAACTTCACATAAACCGTCTACTAAATAGTCCGAACAAAGCCTAAACATTTGGTTTGGATAGGTGAGCCCGTTCTTGAGTTACAACGAAAAGTGGCATTGTTTTTTATGACTCCTCCTCCAAATAGAGTAAAATCTATATTAGAGCACGGACATACACGAAAATAAGTTGTTACATTATTATTACAACAAGAACATCTATCGAATACTAAATCTTCGATGTCGAATTTGCGACGTTCTAAGAATAGCCTCCCTTTACTATTTATGTGGTTTAACTTTATCGCTGTCATGAATTTTGAACGGCTGGTGGAATGGTATTAAATTTCAGTTTGGCCTCTCGGCCACTGAACTGTCGCAGGGAGCAAGGTCAAGTCGGACTTGCCTTTAATCGATCTGTGAATGAAGAAACTTCAAGGTTACACAAGATCTTATAGTCCGAAGGAAGTGAAATAAGCTAACATATCAGACTTTATTAGCTATTTTTTGAGGTGGGAAACCATCTATTTACTTCTCTCAGTCTAAGATGGAGCGTTTGGGCTTGTCAGATTTATACTGACTAAAATCACATCTATGTTTCTTCAGTTGACTTTTGTGCTCTAGGACCATGAGTATCCTTTTCATACGTTTTCCCTTGGCCCCAGTAAGCATCAGCCCTGTTGGGCCCCTACGGTTTTGCTGACATCTCTTTGAGGTATGCGTGGAACACTCCGCGCCGTCGACCACTACGCGCTGTCCACGATTCGGCCTCGGTCCATAATATAGGATGAGCGGACGGCGAGCTACCCATTGTTCATTGTTCGAAACGCCAAAAAACTGCGCCTACAGTGGCCGGAGATTGCTCTGCTATTCCCAACGCCCGGGGGCGTCTCCTGTCAGGGCAACCAAGGCGTGCGGTTGTACGTTCCCCCACTTTTGTGGCCGCCTCCTTCGCTAGTATTACTGTTTCTCAGAAATATGCGACCGCCGCATCCCATTCCCTTTCACCCCGGACCGTGGTAAGGGCCGGCGCGAAAGGTCGCCGCCGCCGATCGCCTCTACGAGGACATGGCGACGCTCCGACCAAGCGTGATTCGCATTTGTTTATGGATGTGTTTATGTTGTTCTAATTCTACTTCCCAATTATCATCATCATGATCATTTAAGCCGAAAGACGGCAAGTGTTTGACGTAGACCTTTCCCCAGGTGTCACAATGACCGGTCCTGTGCATCTCGCATTTATTGGTTTCTCGAGACCCTCACCACGTCATCGGTCCTTCTTATCGGAGGCTTTCCAACGCTACATCTTCAAAACCTTCCCAATAATCATCATCTTCCTGCCCTTATCCCATGTTACTTGGAGTCGGTGCACACGTTTTTGTCTTCCATTCTGTCTTGTCAACCGTCAGGTTATCACTTTCCCTTTTCTTTCATATCTCTCCTCACACACTCCATCCCGTAATATTATATGTAAATGTGAAAGTCTGATCTCTCTGATCAATCACGCCACAACAGCTTAACGGATTTAAATGGAACTTGACTGACGAGTTAACTTGCCCCGGATCCGGTCACAGGATACTTAAAACCAACAGTGCGTTCTTGTTGGAATTAATTTTTGACATTCATTGATACGGGCGGAGCTAGTGGTGTCGTGATGGTCTAGTACCTACAGCACCCGCTTCTCATGACTGTCATTGCGGGTACGAAACCGGCCAAGTACCAATATGAATTAATCAATGCACATGTACTTTTCTAAGTTTATCGTTACTGTCACCACAAAATAGATAGGTACAGAAGTCAATCTACATACAAAGCGCGCTCGAGCAACGCACACATAGACACCGCTCACGGACACGATATCTCGGAGTGTCTCGGACCACTCGTCGACAGTTCCGGCTCATTAGTGTGCGTCCACCGAGCGTAGGTATAAAAAGTGAAGTACATACATGAGATTGTCTTCTGTACCTATCTATTTTGTGCTGTCACTCCGTACCTTGTACATAAACATGATTTCATAACCGTAATTATTTTCAACATCAATGCGTCTTAGCAATTGTTTTTTTATTGAAACAAGCCCAATATAAACATTACAATCGAATATTACTTATCTTTTTCTCATAATAATTTCAATTGTTACAGTGTATGAAGGAATACGTGGAGTTCGAAGTCTGCAATGGCGCGTACGAGGTGTCCTGTCCTGACGCGAAGTGCCGGGTGGGGGCCGCGCTCAACCTCGAAGAGATATCCGACCTGGTGGAGCCAGGAGTCATGGAAAAGCATCTCAAATTCCGACTTAATCATGGTTAGTATTGAAACTCGCCGCCGCCGGGATTCCGATCCCGATTTCCAGCCACCGTAGGCGCGGGCTTGCGGACAGTGAGCAATGGGTAGCTCGCTGTCCGGCCGTCCGGTAACCGTCCGGACCAAGCCCAAGTCGTCGACGGCGCGCACTGTTCCCGCGCGCCTCAAGGAGTTGTCAGCAACAGCAGGGGCCCAGCCGGGTCGAAGCCTACTGGGGCCAGGGTTATCCGAAAGGGCGCTCGAGCCCCGGTACGAAGGCTAGAAGGAACGGGATGGGTTTTTTAGTCAGTAAGAGTCTGACACTATCTCCCGCTCCGCCCAAGGGCGGGGGATGTCAATGCATGATTTTTCCCATCGAAAAAAAAAAAAAAACTGTATATTATTAGTGGCAGTACGGCAGACATTGTCCAACCCGAAAATTTGCATTTTGTCAGAAAAAAAATAAAGAAGCACCTACCGAGTCCAATTGTATTTTTAAACCATCCAGGGACTCACTCAAATGCACACACAAAGTTGCTTTCAAATCGGTCAAGCCATTTAGGATATAGTTAACATGGCACGTGATGCAAGATGGTTTAAGGTCTACGGAGGCGCCGAACAACCACTGAAGATCGGAATCCTTCAAGAACTCCTGTTCTTTATAAAATTTTTTTTTATTATTGATAGGCTCGTGTTTGACCACCATCTCACCTGATGGTAAGCGATGATGTGGTCGACAATGGAGCACGCTTGCCTAGAAGTAGCCAATTCACTCCTGACTAAAGACCCCTAAGTTGTAGCTATCGGGAAACACAGACTCCGGCAAGGGAATTCCACTCCTTGGCTGTACGCATAATAAATGTGTTCCCAAAACGCTTTGTGCGTATTGGATGGGATGTCTACCAAGTACCGGAGGCGTAACGTAGTACATCTTGTTGTCCGATGATGGAACGGACTTGGCGGAATTTGGTAGTGCAATTCCAGTGCAAACTTCCCGAAATGTAAACGATAGAAAACCGACAGGCCAGCAACTCGGCGGTGATGCTCAAAATTCAAAATCATTTATTTCAAATAGACCATTTGCAGGCACTTTTGAATAGTCAAATGTCGGTCAGTCCAAGAAAAGTGAAGCTAAATTGCACGTTCCAAAACGTAGGTCTCTATGGAGAAGAAGGTGCAAGAAACTCCATGGACACTCTTTTTAAAATATATTATGAGTTACATAGATCTTGGTTACATATTTCTTGTCGCTTCTAATATGTGAGCACAATGTTGGTAGATACGTAATAATAATAAGTTATTATTCTTTTTATTAAATGTAATTAAAAATAGAAACCGAATTAAAGGAGCTTCGACTATCAGGTGCATCATTGCCGTGTTCTCATTTGAAATCATTCAACGTTTTTTTTGTTTACCTACGTAGTCACACACGGGACAACGGCATACACACCTTCCATATTTCCCAATCCCACATTTCCTCCTTCCGGTATCAATCCATTTCGTTCCGCTTTAACGTTTTTATAGACCTAAAATGTTTTATCAATGAGCCAGCTTTTTCCATGATGGCATCATGCTCTGATTGCACTCGCCCGCTCGGCTCGATCATCGCTGATGCGTGTGCGCTCGTCTGCCGCTGACGTTGAGCTCGCTCCGCTCTGTTTCACTGCGATTACTCGCTCCGTTGCCGCACATTATTGAACCATTTGCTCTACAGAAGACCACTATCGTTTTAAGTTGTGTTGCTTAATGCTCCGGTTATTTGTTGGCTAAAGATGACTTACTGTCTTTACCAGATGGAGGGTTGTTATTTTCGAGAGATGTATAGAAATCAAGGAGTGAGTGGAAATAAAACTTTAAAAGAAACTTTTTAAATATATCAAATCAGTTTTATAATGTTCTTACTGCTGGGTCCCTCTACTGTTTGTCTATTTATTAAGTTACACCTGCCGTGTTATGTTTCTGCACGACCCTAACGTCGATTGGTAAATAATACCTATGGCATTAAGTCCGCCTTTGGACAGTCTTATGTGTATAAAGAAAATTCCTATACGGGCCCAGTATTTATTTAAATAGTTCCTTAAATATTGTCATGTTATGTCTTTCTAATTAAAAATATTTCTTTTGCAAAACCCGCAAATTATCGCTTACTCCTGAAAAGGCCCGATCTTGTGCATGTAGGAAATGGCTTTAACTCTTTGAATGCCGTAATTAGAGACACAATAGAAAGACAATTGCTTATGTCGAACTGTGTAACATAAGACATTCAAAAGGTTAGGAGAGAAAACATGACTCGATGTAGAAAATTACAATTACATAATGACATTCTAAATTCTGTCTGGGTTTGGTGTCTCTTCACGTTAGGTGGACATTAGTTTTTATGTTGTTGAAGATATCCATCGTCAATACATCCATATGTAGGAAAATGTTTTTGTTATCACTATAAAAAAAAGGTCAACCAAAATTTCATTGACAAGATACATTAAAAATAATAGGACATGAACACAAGGAAGTAAAGAAACTAAAGGGCGTTCTGACCTCCCAATGGTTCCGGTTTCTGACGGAGTGCCGTTAAATTGATATCCTGATCAGTGACATGATAAGTGAAAACGACTTCATGCCTTTACACCGGTCATTCCACATTTTAAAACACCCTTGACTGATATTGATAAGCTTTATCTACAGTGTACTTCCCGGGTGTTCTTAATGTATCGCGAGCTGTAAACACAGAGTCGAACTTAGTGATTTTGTTTTTGACAGGCTTGTTGGTCTATTGGTCAGTGGGCCGATTGCTATGCTGGAGGTCGTGGGTTCGATTCCCACCCAGAACAAATGTGTGATGATCAGGATCATTTGTTGTGTCTGGGTGTAATTTATCTATAATATGTATCATCATCATCATATCACCCGAAAGACGTCCAATGTTGGACATAATATGCATATAGAAATATTATGTACTAGCTTTTACTCGCGGCTTCACCTGTGTGAAAAAATTAGCCTATGTCCGTCTCCAGGGTCCCAACTATCTCTGTACCAAAATTCATTAAAATTTAGGCGTGAAGACGTAACAAACAAACTCACTTTCGCTTTTATAATATTAGTAAGGATGTTTATCAGTTATCTAATTACGTCATAGGGAACATACTTTCCAAATAAAAATTATTCTGTGTGCCATTCTAGGACATGTTCGTAAGTTTCATCGAAATCAGTTTCCGAAAGTAACAAACATAAATACACACATTCACTAACTATCGCCTTTAAAATATTATTTATTACTTTTGTTGCAGAGGTGGCGATGGACTCGGGGCGTGCGTTCTGTCCACGCGTGGGCTGCGACACGGTGGTCCACGTTCGTGCCGCCAGCCCTGCGCATTGCCCCACCTGCCGGCATGACTTCTGTTCACAATGTAACCAGGAGGTAAGATATATCTTTTCTCTTTTATGCCATTTGAACAGGAAACCAAAGGCCAAGTTAGGTATGTGTGACGCTTGAGATTTTTCAAATCACGGAGCAGCGTTGAGATTGAAGCTAAAACTACATTAGACCGGGGTAATGTTCTTTATTTGAAAACATTTATAGTGTGGACTAGACTTGGCTCCTGTATGTGTGCATTCACAAACGTGTAAACTCGAAACACAAATCACACAGACCTGAAACACCTATCTATCTGGCAATACAAATATTTGTTCCGTCAACATCATCATCATTATCATTTCAGCCGAAAGACGTACACGGTTGGACATAGGTCTCTCCCAAGTGTCGCCATAATGACGGGTTTTGTCCGTCCGGTAATGGAACTTGCAAAATGCAGAGTAGCAGTCAATCGCTCAACCACTGCTCTAACCGTCGTCGTCGTATGTTTACACCTCGTACGTCGAAGGACTGGAACAATCTGCCTGCTGCGGTCTTCCCGTCTGATTATAATTTGAGTATCTTTAAGGCAATAGTGAATAGGCTCATAAACTAGTACGCCTCCCCCTCAGTGACTACATCACTGCTTACCATTAGGTGGGATCGCAGTCAAGCACTAGTATATAATAATAATAAAAAATGTATCAATTACTAGTTAATATTTTATTTAGAAACACCTAAAATCTCGTGCAACATTTCACAACGTCGACATGAAACTCGCACTCGCAGTAATGCGGCGGAACACGTCTTTTCAACGTACACCCATTGTCAAAACAAAAAGGCCTCCGTTTCGCTTTCCCTCCTTATTACCTTTGTTCAGTTCATGCTGCGCTGCCACTGGAACAGGCAAGAGGAATAAAGCTAGATCTACATTTGCGTTAGACTGACGCACACGTGTAACACGCCTGATTTGTAACGTAGCACAACGTTGTGTGGCGTGGATCTAGTGTAGCTCTACAAGTCTAGTTCCACATAAAATGTATGGAGACCAACGCGCCCAGTAGCCTGATTCAGGTAAAATCAAAGAAGCCAAATATCGTTGAAGTTTTATAGTCGTTCGATCGAAGTCCTATCCAAAAGCAGTAATCACGATCTATCGACTTATTTCCAGTTACAATAATAAGTATTCTACCAGGATAATGTAATACAGACTTGTTTTAAATCGACGACAGTTAAAAAAAGCAAAGCAAAGCGTGCTTTTTGATGACATTGGAAAATATTCTTTGTTATCTGTGATCTGTCATGAGAGATAAAAAAAAAAATTTAAATGTACAGGACAAAATAGAAGAAACAAAGCTGTTCCGTCGACCCTAAATAACACGGTATAAGGGTGGAAAGATAGTCGTACATACGTTACACATAATTTAACCCAGTTTTCTCGGATTTTACACTATTCCAGTTAAAAAAAAAAACTTACGTGACATCTACTTGCCAAGATCCCGTCTCTCCCCATGTGGGATATGCCTCAACCCCCTTCCCCTTCCTCCAAATGCCTCACGTAATTAATGGAAGCTCTTTAAAACACCAGAGAATTTTCTCATAGCATTGGAAAATTTACTGTTTTCTGTATCCAGTAGAAATGTTAGAATTCATTTTACGTGCCAGGATAATTTTTGTTGCCAGTGATGACGTATTATGGCACTGAGACGTGGTCGCACAGTAGGCCTTATCAGAAGGAGAAAGGCACCCAAAGAGCAATGGAAAGGGCTAAGCTCGGAGTTCCTCCGAGAATGAAGATGTCCGCTGGAGAACCAAGGTTATAAGCCATAGCCTGAAGAATCGCCAAACTTATGTGACAGTGGGTAGAGCACATTGCTTGCTGAAAAGATAGTTGATGGAGCCGAAAGGTTCTGGAGTGGCGACCGCATACCGGAAGCTGCAGCATTGCTAGGCCTTCTACAAGGATGACTTGGCGAGGTTCGCGAGAATCCGATGGACACTTGAGTATGTCCAACAGTAGGCGTTTTTAGGCTGAAATGGTCATGATAACTTATAGCAACATAATTATTCCAATTCAATAAACCAAATCCTGAAACATTTAGCAAAAAAAAAAATACTCGATCGTTTTTCGACATAGCTTCATGAAAAATGTTGCAGTTTATTCTACGTGTTCTATTTCCCGACATTTCAAGCACCACTCGTGGCGGCATGAGAGGAACACTCCTGAACGCTACATAGGTACTTACATGAAGGTTACGTAGTGTGGTTATACCCTTTATGTAAAGAAATATCGTCGTTTTCCTACTTGCTAGGCTGATGAAAAGCCCCTTTGATGGCAAGACTAATTTTATGAAGCAGGGGCCGTATATTAAAGTCTTTTTATGTATTTACTAACTGAGCCGGCGAACTTCGTACCGCCTAATAATCAATGAATGTATTGACCGAATGATAGAATGAGTGAGAACAATGTATTGCTGTCATTTTATAATGAATTTGGATGTTTACTAATATTTTGCTTATATATGATTTTTTCTGATATTTTAATAGTTATTCTGCTTTTCAAGGCGGACAAATCTAATAAAGCAAAGATCATTAAAATTGGTCCTTGAGTTATAAATGGTGTCAGAAAAACGACTTTGTTTAATGATACATTGATAAATCTATACAGATTTATCTCCTGGGACACAGGGCCTTTTGAAGGCAGGTGAAGAGACAACATCAGGCATTTTTGAATTGTCAATAATTCAAAATGTCGGTTTGTTATACATAAACAAAGCTATCAGTAGCCTTATAAGCCTTATAATTTTTATTAAAGTTTATCCGGATAAGCAGTCGACAACCTCATAGGTTGACCTGCGAGAAGCCACAAAAAAAAAACTGCAGTACCCTGCATTCCCAGTGCCCCCTTTTACGGTGTTTCTCAGGAAGTGGGTCGAGATGTCGCGGACAAAGCCCCTCGTGTTAGTAAGGTCAGCTGACTAACCGTTCTACCATGCCGTTGCAGGCACTTGAATAGAAAATCTGTTAGTACTTTCTATAGTACGTTTAGTTTTGGTTAAAACTGGGTTTGATCTCTGCTCTCCATCTGTCTGTCTGTACGTCTGTGACCAGGCTGCAAGTCATGAACCGTGATAGCAAGACAGTTAAGAGATTGCTACTAGGCAAGCGTGTTCCATCGTCAGCCACATCTTCACTTAACATCAGGTGAGATAGTGGTCAAACGTGAGCCTATCCATAATAAAAAAAAAGTTGAAATTTTCACAAATGATGTATTTCTGTTGCATACAAATACTAAAAACAGAATAAAACAATATTTAATTGGAGCGTCCCATACAACAATCGTAATATTTTTTGCCGTTTTTGTAACAATCGTAATATTTATTTTCATGGGGAGCTTGGCCTCTGACTTCTAGATGAAGTTATTAGCGGCGTCCATTATGGAATTTCGAACCGGTAAAACAACATCCTGGGGTGAGCGCTAGAATATACTGTGGTGGGCACGGCCCATTCGCCTCCCCCCCTCGTAGACGTCCATACTTACGCTACGTAATGCAATCATTATGAACTTATAAAACCTTGATGCATTAAAATAGCCTCTAGCTTTGATCAATATTCGATCGAAAGCCTCCACGGTTACTTAAATATACAGTCAGAGTTACTAAAAGAGTTATGTATACCTATAAATGTTTTTTTTTTATGGCGGGAAAAAGTCATGCATTGACATTCCCCGCTTTGGGCGGAGCAGGAGATAGTGTCAGACTCTTACTGACTAAAAGACCCATCCCGTTCCTTCTAACCTTCATTCTGGGGCTCGAGCGCCCTTTCGGATAACCCTGGCACCCAGTAGGCTTCGACCCGGCTGGGTCCCTGCTGTTGCTGACAACTCCTTGAGGCGCGCGGGAACAGTGCGCGCCGTCGACTACTTGGGCTTAGTCCGGACAGTTACCGGACGGCCGGACAGCGAACTACCTATTGCTCACTGTCCGCAAGTCCGCGCCTACGGTGGCCGGAAATCGAGATCAGAATCCCGGCGGCGGCGGCGGCGGCGGCGATGACGCCGTTGCCTGATGCGTTCGGCCTCCTCCTTGCGAGCATTACTGCCTCGCAGAAGTCGCCGACCGCCTGCCACTCCTCCTCGCTCCGGACCATGGCCTCGACCAAGACCCGGCGCGAGAGGTCTCCGCCGCCGATCGCCCCCACGAGGGCACGGCGATGCTCCGCCCAAGCAGGGCACACCTCGACTGTGTGCTCCACCGTGTCCTCCGGGTGTTCCGCACAGTGGCGACACCCGGGCGTCACTTCCGCATGAATCCGGTGCAGACCTATACATGTTGATGGTTAAACAGGGAGGCTAAAGATGAGATGGTTGTATTGTGTGAGAAGTGATATGACAGAACAGGGAGTCGGTGACAGTGTGTAGAGACGAAGATTAACCTTTTAACCGTCCCGTCCAAATATATCAGACAAACAATCTCGCGTTTATTCCACCAGAGGTCGTATAACCACGACCAAATACTCAATCTTGTCAGCTCTTCTGTCACCTATGGGGATTGAAGAGCTAAACGAGATGGAATATCCAGTCGCAATCACACGACCCTGGCGAATAGCATACGAAACCATTCGTCGGACCAATCAGACGCAAGCTTAAATGTGCTTTGTTGACCCTAGTAGTGCCATAGGACAAGGGCAGAAAGATGATAAACTTGCATTAAAATTGTTATTTACTAGAGATGTGCCAAATATTCGTTTTATAGGTATTCGATATTCGGCAAAGTTTGAGGTATTCGTATTCGGCCGAATCCTTCGGTTCAAATGCCGAATGTATTTGGTTTTATGGATCGTTGTAAATAAGCCTTTAGGGCAAAATATATGCTTCATATTCTGACGAAGAACTATGTTGTTTTCTCACAAAAATATGCTGCACGCTGCACAAAAATATTTGTGTAGCGGTAAATTATAATACAAGACTAAGCTTTCAGCTCTATCTGGCAAAAGCCTAATTCTCCTCATACACATTTCCTGTCTTGTTGGTTGCGCCGACAAAACAATGAAACGCGAAAACGGAAGGGGCACCAAATTACCCGGCAGTAGGTATATCCGGTTCGGTAAGAACTTAACCGAATATTATTCGGTATTCGGTTATGCGGTAAACCCACTATTTGGCGCATCTCTATTATTTGACATAAAGAATCAACTTCTCCAAGAAAGAAATTTTGTATTCAAAGCGTGGCGTTTTTGCTTTCATTTGAGCAGCGCAGTTATCCTTGCTTTGATGTAAGGATTTGTCGTATAAATAAACCAAGATTTGCTCTCTAAAAGGCCTATAAGAAAAAATTTATATGTACATTTATATAACACACTATTTTTAGAATTGCGTTGATCTAATGTCAATCTCCAAAGTGTATAGTCACGTATGGTATACAATATCCAAATAAATTCTATGCTATTGCGATAAGCTTTTATAGACTTCTTCTGATAAAGGTTCAGAAATCAGGTAAATAGTTTAGCATCTCATATTATTTACAAGAGCATTTCTGTGACACTAGCGGCATGGTGTCATCATCATTTCAGCCGAAAGACGTCCACTGTTGAAAATAGGGTCAAGACTCGCCACAACGACCGGTCCTGTGCGTCACGCATCTTTTGGATTCCCTGGATGAAACGACCCTCACAGGGTCATTTCATTCATCATTAGTGCTTGACTACGATCCCACCTGATGGTGAGCAGTGATGCGATCGTTGATGGCGAGGCGCACTAGTTTATTTAGAGCTTATTCATTCTTGCCTTGAAGACACCCTAAAGTACAATCAGACGGGAAGACCTTAGCAGGCAAATTGTTCCAGTCCTTCGATGTGGTAAAAAACAAAGAGGCGAACCGCTTGGTCCAGCCCATAGAGGTTTCAACAATGTAAGGGTGGATATTCGCCGTTCGTCGGCTTGACCGACGGTAGAAATGAGATGGTGAAATCAAGTCGTGTAATTCCTGCGCACACTCTCCAAAATGCATCCTGTAAAACATCGAAAGACTGGCTACCCTTCGCCTATGCTCAGGACTTTGTTGAAAGGACTTAACCAGATCTGGATCACCAATCAGCCGCTCGCACGCCTTTCCACTGAGTCCAAAGCTGTTAGGTGGCATTTTGCAGCTCTAGCCCATAAGTGGCTGCAGTATTCCACACACAAACGGACTTGTGTTTTGTGTAACATTAAAAGCTGTCCCGGTGTGAAGTACCGCCGGACCTTTGCAAGCACGCCGAGTTTCCTAGCAGTTACTTTGGCTTTGGACTCAATTAACCGCCTAAAAATAAGGTCTGACAAAATTTCAACTCCCAAGAGCTAAAGGCGGTCAGTGTACATTCTTTTGTCCAGGGATACATTCCGAAAAGCAGGAGCCTAGGTTGAACGGGCTCTTTTTGGCGGTGAACAGACACGCTTAGCTTTACCCCACTTATACACCGTTAAATTTTAACCGTTTTAATCCCGTGGAGGGTTGATCCAGTACATGAAACACTACCGATTTGTAAAGATAAAATAAAAAAAATAAAGTACATCTTTTTCAAAAGTCGTATTAATTCACGCATGTACGAAATTAGTATCTTTAAGAAAACGTCAGCTGAGCGAGTTAAATGACCTTTAGATAGTAGTCGGCGTTGCGTACAAAGTACCTACAGGTCATTGAACTCGCTCAGCTGACTTTAAAATTTAACGGTGTATATTACCAATGCTGAAATAATATTTTTGGATTCAGTGAGACAGAAGCGGGCTCAGCATACATTTGATTTCACCGGCAGGTATATAAAGTTGATAAGGTATTTAACTCCTATGTTTCTTTGTTTCTAGTGGCACGGCGGTCTATCCTGCGAAGCTGCCGCGGCGTCCTCGTCGGCAGGGGCAGGGGCGCCGCTTCTACCTGATTCGGAGCTGATCAAGCTCTGCCCCATGTGCCGCGTACCTATAGAGAAAGACGAGGGTTGTGCCCAGATGATGTGCAAGCGGTGCAAGCATGTCTTCTGCTGGTATTGCTTGGCTTCACTTGATGTGAGTATACTGAAGTATTTTTACTTTTCTGACGCTACAAAGTGGAAACGACCAAGTAATAAAAAAAATACCGTCTTTAACATTTTTACCGCCATATAGGAAAAGCGTGCTCTCAGCGTCAAGCTAGGATATCATCTTTTAGGGCTATATTTCATCGGGACTCTGCTGCTATATTTCATCGGCGCGACATGTCGCTGCTACCAACAAAATGTATACAGCTCTATAGAGAGTTATTCACCTGGTATCCGTTTGGTTGCGCGACCAGCTCGGATGCTGGTCGCGCCACTACTAATTAATATAGTTGTATGGTGTCTCACTCGGTCGCCAGAGATGCCCCCTCCCCACCTGATACATTTTGATACTGTCTCAGCATGGTGTGGCGACTCTGATGTCCATATGGTGTCTAGTTTGTCTGTATGGTAGCTTACGGATACCACGATGGCGCGACTGGTTGCACCGCCATGGTGTCCCGTTGAAATACCATACCCTGTCATGTTAGTCGTGAAGTGATGGCGTGCTGCAAACATTTTGCTTTTTCATGTACACCTTTGAAACATTTGTCATGTTCACGATCGTGGTGCAGGCGACGATACTCACAGAGTATATTTTCCGTATGGCATATACGCGCACAGTGAACCACAATAAAAATTTGAAAAGACCAAAATGTACAAAAAAATAACCTCCTCTTTGAAGTCGGTTAAAAAGGCGAAACCCTCAAGGCGATAATTGCTTTGACATACTATGATATTTATCAATTAAATCACTGATTATAGAATATTATCTTTAACTATACAAATGCATTTAAAAATAGCCTGAAACAGAAACGTTTAATCAACCTTCCATCTTGTACACTTTATTAGTTTACAGGGTTTGTTATGTGTTATAACACCAAGAACCTTGCAGGCCTGTTTGTTAACATCATAAACAACAACTTTTGTTCTATGACTTTTAAAACATAATTCATTTACCAAAAACAAACCTTCAATTTTTGTATGAAAATCTGATGAACTAAAATATAATAAATTTTATAAGTCGTAGAATAAAAGTGCATTCACGAATGCACCCACCAGAAGGAGGTCGATGCCGTCGAGGTCGACCGCGGCGAAGGTGGCGTGACGATCTGATCATGTTCGCGGGGCAACCTTAGCCAGAGATCGTCCTAGACTGAGAAGTTTGGAAGGAGAAAGGGGAGGCCTTTGCCCAGCAGTGGGACAGACAACAGGCTAAAAAAAGAGAAACAAAGTTGTTGTATATGATGGCAGTAACCTAGTCCTGATAGGTTGCCAGGTGTTTTCCAAATAACCCTTTTTTATGGTGGGAAAAATCATCCAATGACAACCCCAGCTCTTGGGCGAAGCGGGAGATAGTGTCAGACTCTTACTGACTAAAAGCCCACCCCGTTCCTTCTAGCCATTATACCGGGGCTCGAGTTCCCTTTCGGATAACCCTGGCCCCAGTAGGCTTCGACCCGGCTGGGCCCTTGCTGTTGCTGACAACTCCTTGAGGCGCGCAGGAAACAGTGCGCGCCGTCGACGATTTGGTCTTGGTCCGGACAGTTACCGGACGTTACAAATAACCTTGAATATGTACCCTAAGAGAAATTATTTTTTTACAAATGGCCACGGTACGTCAATCTGTGTCGTGTGCATTCGGGCCGGGGACGGGTCGCAGTTGGCTCTCTAGTCGCAGAAAAACAAGTGTTTCCTTGACACCTATTGTGCGCGTGGTAAATGTCATTTGTCTAATTTAACTGTACACTTAAGACAATGAGAATGAGTTAAAAGCATTAACACGTTGGGTAATTGTCATTGATTGTTTAATTAATGTTGTTACAAGTTACAACATAGGTTACTAGCCAATAAATTGCTGATTTTACGATTGGTAAAATAAAGAAGAGGCAAAACTATTATAGAAACACCGACTTCCGAAATTGAAAGTTATTTTGATGGTTTTAGTGTTTTTTTTAGTAAGTCGGTTATATTTTTTTGTAACAAAATTTTTCTCCCTTTTTAGGGTTCTGTAGTCAACAAGGAACCCTTATAGTTTCGCCATGTCTGTCTGTCCGTCTGTCTGTCTGTCTGTCTGTCTGTCTGTCCGTCCTAGCTTAATCTCTGTGACCGTTAGCACTAGAAAGCTGAAATTTGGTACCAATATGTATATCAATCACGCCGATAAAGTGGTAAAATAAAAATTAGAAAAAAATGTTTCATTAGGGTAGCCCCCCTATATGTAAACTGGGAAGTGATTTTTTTTTCATTTCAACCCTAACGTGTGATATATCGTTGGATAGGTATTTAAAAATGAATAGGGGTTTACTAAGATCATTTTTTGATAATGTCAATAATTTCGAAAATAATCGCTTCAAAAGTAAAAAACAATGCGTCTCCCCCCCCCCCCCCTCTAACTTTTGAACCATAAGTTTAGAAAATATGAAAAAAATCTGAAAAGTAGAACTTTTATGGACTTTCTAGGAAAATTATTTTGAACTTGATGGAAAGAACAGTTTTTGTACAAAAAGACAAAAAAGTTCTACAAAATAATTTCTGGACTAAGTTTGTTGTATAGTCGTATAGGCAAGCATTTTTTTAAACTCATAAGTGGGTACACTTAATGTGACGGATGGAAAACTACGGAACCCTACACTGAGCGTGGCCCGACACGCTCTTGGCCGGTTTATTATTCTTGCCTCATGTGTTTTGACTTTGTCAATATTTGTACTAGGCACAGTCAAAATTTTAATTTTATTAAATGATAATTTTAATTGTAGTACCCTTCATGTTTCTTCTTGTATTTTTTCCTTCTGCACTTTGGAGGACCCAAAAACGCCACTGACGCTGCTACAACCTACTGGGCCTAAAGACTTTAGAGGGAAAAGAAAATCATCGATTCAAGAAGAAGACCCTTTATATACGAGTCCAACTCGCACTTGGCCAGTTTTTTTACAAGTTATCTTGACGAGATGATTCCCTTGATATTTTTTGTCTTCAAGACTTCAACTTACAAATATTTGTAATGTTTTGTTACAGGATGATTTTCTATTGCGCCACTACGACAAAGGACCGTGCAAGAACAAATTGGGACACTCACGCGCATCGGTTTTATGGCATCGTGCACAGGTAAGACAAATACGAAAACAACGTTGAATTTCGTAAACATACTTTAACTGATACTACTTCAAAAGTATATTGTAACTAATTGTTTACTTTTCTAAATTATGACTTCGAATGCCTAGCTTAGGTGCCAAGTCAATGACTGTATTTGATTTACTAGTTCATAAAATAAATACTGAGGCTACATCTATGGTTGCAGATTTTTATTTTTAAATTACCGTGGCATTGGATGTCCATTCCGATGGCGCGGCCATGTCGAAATTAGTTAAAACAAAAACTAACCAAATTTTTACAAAATCTTGCCCAGATTTGATTGATTTGATTTGTATTTTTAATTTTTTGCAGTGTAGAGATAAATAAAGCAATTTTTTTGCACATTTTTGTAGTACCTTGTCTTTGAATGTACCAATGTCTTAACATATGTACTCTTTCAAGTTTAGAGGTATGCGGAACAGAGAGTAAAGTTCCGCAAACCCCCGTTGAAAAGGGACGATGCTCCGACCAGACGGATGTTATGACTGGTGGGCAACTGCCCGATAGATGATTTAGTGCTGTTCAAATCGCGCGAATAATTTTAATTGACGTGACGCCATAAATGTCTCTACACAAGTAACATGTCTCTTTTCTTTATTTCCAGGTGGTGGGCATATTTGCAGGCTTCGGGCTTCTGTTGTTGGTAGCCAGTCCGCTCTTGTTGTTGGCCGCTCCCTGCATCGTTTGTTGCAAGTGCAGGTTTGTTTCTATTCAGTTTTCTCATGTTATTAAACGGCCCTGTAAGTAGGTAGGTTTAAATTCATGACCTCATTAGAAGACTTGAAAGTCACCCAAAGGGCAATGGTAAGGTCTCTGCCCAGTTTTTTTGCGTGATCGCGTCAGGAATGAAGTTATCCGCAGGAGAACGTAGCCCGAAGAATTGCTAAAATTAAGTGATAGTGCACATTGCTCGTAGAACAGATGGACGATGGGGCCGAAAGTTTCTGAAGGGGCGATCACATACTGGAAGTTTAGAATTATTATTATTTGCTTGCTGGCTTGCGTTTGACCACCATCTCACCTGATGGTAAGCGATGATGTGATCGACGATGGAGCACGCTTGCCTAGAAGTAACCTATTCACTCCTGACTTAAAGACCCCTAAGTTGTAGCAATCAGGAAACACAGATTTCGGCAGGGAATTCAACTCCTTGGCTGTACGCATAATTAATTTGTTCCTAAAACGCTTTGTGTGTATGGGTGGGATGTCTACCATGTACCGATGGGGCAACGCTGTACGTCGTCGTGTGGTCCAATGATGGAACGGACTTGGCAGAATTAGATTGTGCAATTCCAGTGCACACTCCCCGAAATGTAAACGATAGAAAACCGACAGACTAGCAATTCGACGGCGATGCTCAAGGCTTTGTAGTTTCGACTCTACAAATGCATCATTGCCGATGATTCTCTTGGCTCGCCTCTCAATCGACTCCAGCGCATCAAGGAGCAACGTGGGCCCAAGGTGGACCAACGACTTGGTGAGAGTCGCAGAAAGCCGATGGATGCGAGAGGCACAGGACCGGTATTAGTGGCGATATTTGGGGGCAGCCTATATATAATATAACATTCCACAACTATCACACAAACGCAGTCTAGTCTCAAGCTAAGCAGAGCTTGTGTTATGAGTACTAGACAACTGATAAACATACTTAAATATTTCTAAATACATACATATTATAGATAAATTACACCCAAACACAGAACAAATGATCGTGCTCATCACACAAACATTTATCCTGAGTGGGAATCGAACCCACGACCTCCGGCATAGCAGTCAGGGTCACTAACCACTAGACCAACAGGCTAGCCATATCCAGCAGTAGACGTCTTTCGGCTGAAATATTAATGTTATTATAAACCAACAGACAATTTAAATCGGCGACGGCCCACCTAATATTAGCTGATATTCTCAGAACAAATCACTCTGTAATATTCTTCACTGCGTGGGACACAAACCTCTTTTTTTCGGAGAGGGAGGGACTGGGGCATATTTCATCTCATCCATTCGTCATAGCCTCTAGTGCAAGTTGGTGAATGGTAACATTTCTTCGACTCTTTACTGAAGCAAACCGGTAAAGAGTTCTTTCTCTTTCACTATTTTAAAACAAAGCAGATATGTTTCATGTCAAAGGCAAAATCCTGACTCACTAACTCATCTACACCAAGCCCAAATTCTTGGAACTAGAACGCTGTCATTTTGCACAGAGTTTATACAAAGAAAAAGAATGGATTTGCCAAAATTCATTTCCTAAGCCGTAACGGCATGAAATGGGGGACCAAAGATTGTATAGAGAAACTCACTTTCACCTGGACGAAGCCGCTGGCAAAAGCTAATATTATATCATTTATTTCCTAAATATTTGCTCAAAATGCTCAAATTATTGTTTTTTTTTTTTTCAGACTATGCAACCCAAGCACGAAGAATCTTGAAGAGGTTGACGAGATCGACAGCATCAGCCCGACACGAGACGACACAGACGAGGCGCCGCGCGAGCGCTACCTGTCCGACTGACGCGCTGCCGACGCCGCGCCGGGCACTAGCGGCATCAAGGGCAAAAGTAGCACTACTGGTTTTAAGGGCAAGAGTGGCACTATGGGCGCTAGCGGCTTTTGGGGCACTATGAGCACTAAGGGAACTAGTGGCACAAGTGACACTAGGTACTAGGGGCACTAGTGAACTTAATACACTAGGTAGAGAAACTAGTGGCGCTGAGGGAGCTAGTGAAATATTGTGCACCAAGGGCACTACAAACACTTATTGCACTGGGGGCACTAGTGACACTAGGTACTAGGGGCACTAGTGAACTTAATACACTAGGTAGAGAAACTAGTGGCGCTGAGGGAGCTAGTGAAATATTGTGCACCAAGGGCACTACAAACACTTATTGCACTGGGGGCACTAGTGACACTTGGTACACAAAGGGCACTAGAAGCACTAGTGATACTTGGTGCACTAAGGGCACTAGAAGCACTAGTGATATTTGGTGCACTAAGGGCACTAGTAAAAATATTGTGCATTATGGACACTAATGATACTTGGTGCACTTAGGGTACCAAGTCGGGTCACCAAGAGCTCTAGGTTTCTGGCGCGGAACATCACATCACGCTAAACGAGATACACTAAGTCCAAAAGTGAACAGAACACTCATTAATATTATGGACGGAAATAAAACTGATTCATGGCAAATGATACTTACTTTTTAAATTAAACATAAGAGTAATTACATCCGAGGTTTTCTTCTACACTTTATATACAATACAAATCGTTTCATATTACAGCACAGAGAATCAGTTCCGTGTTTAACAGAACAACTATTTAATCTCAATTGGACTGGTTTTTCCAAATTAATTGACCTTCCCTTAGCATATTGCTGCCGTGGCAGAAGTGGACTTAAAGTTACTAAAAATAATGACTTCTTTTAATATTCTATGCTGGCAGTACCCTAGGCATTTTTGTACAAATATTCACGCAATTTGAGTTAGGATATTTATATTTCTTCTTCATAGAATTCTACTAGCGCAACTGACGTCAAAATCAACGATATAATTCTCCTATAGACATTGCCGTATGGACAATGCAAAATATACTGCAAAAATCTCCCTAAAGCTATTGAAATAAAGTCTATATTCTATCAGAGATAACAAAAATATTTGTACAAATACGTCAAATGTAGTCCCAACATCACACTTCAACCCTTGTCTAAGCGAATATATTCAGTGATTTTTTCACTATGTGATCTTATTAGAATTTGTGATAATAAGTAAATATCTGCTAGAAAAGCTTAGGTAAGCCCCAGATAAATTAAAAAATAGCGGACATCGACCCTCTTATACTTATTGACATTCATAATTAAAAAATAATAAAAATAAAGACTTATAGCTGTCTTGAATTGACATCTTTCAATCACCTTGACATTTTCTAGTAATGAAAAACAGTTAATTGTTTACCTTCCTGGTAGATAGGTACAGTACAATTCACGAATGATGGCGGCCGTGAAGTTAGCCTTTGCGAACGTTCGCGCATACTACACTCTTCTCGCACACGCACGTCGCCATTTGGTTCCTAAAACACGTAACTGCGCAGCCTCCTGCGCAAACTTCACGGCCGCCATCATTCGTGAATTGTAATGTATATTAGGAAAGGACAATGTACTTTATTGCTAGTTTATCTGGTGTCTACTATAGACCGTAATCTAAAACCTAAGTCATTATGAGCCTCATAAAGAGTTGATTGTAAAGTAATAAATTATTTGTCTCTAATTGTTAGTGACTCGTGTTTTTTACACAATACATACATAATAAATTCATTAAATGGTATAGTTTTAATAAAAAATCCTTACTTGTAGTAAGAAAACGTTTTTCTGTATATCTGTCCATCCATTTGCCGTGGGCAGGGTATGGTTTGTAAATAATAAAACAGGATTTTAACTTATCATAAAAATAAACTATTTTCATGAGACAATGACGCGTAAAGCAGCCAAGATGAAATGATATGGGAATCTTACAAATAATTAAAAAATAGGCTCTTTTAGTACACATTTTCAACTTTTTTGTATTTAATATTGACTATCGGAATTTAATCGTTATTATTTATCATTCCGGGATTTTAGAGGAGGAAATAACAGAGTTCATAAATAGTTATTTTTTTTTTGTTTTAGGTAAATACACTCTACCTATTTCGACCTTTGATAGTGACACATAGACACGTTTCAATATTCATAAAAGAATAAAATTATGACGTTTGACAAATGTAAATTATGTCTATTTAGAAAAACTTACGTGACAGGAATAATTGGAAATATTCAAAGGAAAGCTACCTTTGATAACTTTTAGACATGAATAATAAACATACGACTGCAGTCGTAGTAATTCCCAACCTTGGGTCATAGACATAAGATTTAAATTGTGTTGTCAAGTGATCACTCGTGAAATGCAACAAGTATACTGGACATTAAGAAAAAAAAAAACAGATTTATAGTTATGTACAAAAAAATATATAGATTTATACTAATATATATATACTTATTTATATAATACCTACTGCCCTTTTTATTTTTTGGTGTTGACTGAGACTTAATAGTAAGTGATAGACTGATGATGTATGATCATGAATTTGGAAGTTTATATTTATTTCAAATAAAAAAGCAAGGACTTGAATGTCATAAATTCATAATTTTATTTATGAATTTAATGGAGATTAAAATGTTATTTAAGGAATACAGAAAGTAGTAGACTTGAGCTCATACACATGAGGGGTATGTTGCTAACGGCAGAGCCGTCCACACGAGGCAGTCGCAGCTGTTGACGCGTTGACGATGGCCGTCAATATTCCAATTTTGAAGATCAGTGGCAGCCATCTTGTGTCAAGTGTCAATACAGGTTGACAGCTGCAGTTACCTCTGACGTTAGCAACATACCACTCGTGTGTATGGGTTCTTAGGCCCAACGCTGCATTACGCGGTCGCCCGCGCAGTCGCATACAAAAGTGCTTTGTCGCGGGGAGTCGCGCGGGCACGCGTCGTTTTACTACGTAAATTAAAGTTCTCCTTCCACACGAACTCATGCACACCGTTAAAGTTGAAGTAGCGACACTGCGCAGGTAACAATCCGGTTTCCGCTAAGGGGACCGCCGCACACGACACACGCGTATAGTCACGCGACAGAAACCCGCGCGGGATTAACGCAGCGTTGGCCCTTAGACAAAATAACTTTTCTGTTAACGTTCCCGCCAAACAATGAGTACAAAATGTATGATAATGACTTCTCCGTAGGTAATGGAATAGTCACGTGACTAGTGGCGTAACGGGTAATGTCAATGCCATATATTTTGTACTTTTGCTTTGTCTGTAACTAATTAAAAGTCTCCTGAAATTGAAGAAAAAGTTTCCGGTCCCATATTAAACTAAGTATATTTGAAACACAAGGGTAAACAGTACTTATTTCAGTTACATTTATGAGTATGTAGATATCTATATCATAAGACTTAATAGTACGTAAAACTGCGTATAATTTTAAACTCTTGTTGGAACCGACTCCCGTATAAGGTGATAGCAGTATTTAGTTGCTATAATGTACAGATTTTACTGTAGATACTTAAAACTTAGCGACTTCAAGTTCTCGTACAAAAACATTTCTCAGTAAAAATATAAATTATACATATATATTTCTACTTGTAGGTACAGGGTGAGTTTTTTGTGTAAATATTTTTTTTTTATCTTGCATTTTTTATAAGTTTTTTAAAACTAGATTCTTCAACATCAGACATATGGCGTAGCTGCCATTTATTTATTTGTTTTAAAAACCCACCCTGTATATTAAAATTCAACATATTTAAATAGTTAATAAAATATTATGTGATTATAAATACAATACTGTTAGTGTAGGTTAATGATACATTACAAATCTAAATCAATGAAGATTGAAGAAATGTTGAAAGTAAATGTAACTGCAATGCAGTGTGTCAATGCATGAAAAAGCCTATTGTTATTTTGTTATCACCTGTGAGAGCCGGTAACGAATGGCTCTACTAAACAATGGCTCATGTTTGCGCATCTTATAAAGGTTTTAAGGGGCCGGCGACGGACGAATTTCCATACAAACTTAATACCACGCTCATTTGCAGTTGGAGCATATTTCCATCATATTATGATGATAATCGGTTATAGTATAATCTAGGTTCCTACGTCGTGAATATTAGAAATATTGTTATTTTTAATGCAGGAAAAGCCAAATGGCATGTTTTGCCATTTACGCTGTAAAAAAGTGCGAAATACAATTTGCATTTTTTTTTTTTAAAGAAAGACGTAGGAACCTAGATAAATGTTGTCTATAGCCGAATATCATCATAATATGTCGGAAATATGCTCCAACTGCAAATGAACGTGGTATTCCGTTTGCATGGAAATTCATCTGTCGGCGGCCCCTTACGCAAAACTCTGCAAATGTGACAGGTATCTATATCTAATGACGATAAAAAAAATATCCCACATTTTTTTTTATTCATTCACAGTCACCTTTTCCTCTTGAACGTCATGACTTCATTACATACATATTTCTCTGCTTTCATATATATGTACATATTGTATATTTTTTGTATCATATGTATTTTATATGCAAATACTACATCTCGAGCAGCCTGCATATTTTTTCTCTTTCTCTGTCAAATCCATCCAAAGGTGGTCTGTAAAAAATCGCTTTTATGTAATCGCGTTATAAGACCACCTATTGTTACACACTATTCTAAAGAGTATATCTATCTTTCTATAAAAAAGCAATAAAATCCATTTCATGGCATTGTTTCACATTTGAAACTAAGTCTTAATTTTATTGTCGTCTGTAGATATCGTATACGACTCACGTTTGCATAGATTCACTAACTAATGTATTATAATTCGACCCTGTAAATACTATTTCATATTTCCCAGCAAATGAAGCTAAAAGTCCTTGCTCAGACTTTTTGTAACCATGCGAACGCGCTTTACGTTCGCATCAATACAGTCGCGATGCTGTAGCGCGTTGGCATTTTTTCTATAGCGCTTGCAAATACGACTAACGCGCGTTAGTAGCGATGCTGTCGCGCGCTTACGAAACGCACGACTGCATCGCTACAAATGTTTCGTAAGCGAGGGCCCTAAGAGAAATATGTGATTTATTTTTGCAGTAATTTTATAGATGCGTATCTTAAGCCAATGTCTACTGGAGCCCAATAATATGCACACTGCTTCCCGTGTCACACGGGGCCTTAAAATTAACTTATTATAGTACATTAAAATATTTATGACTTTACTGTAAATAAGAAGTAATATTGTACTTAATTTTATAGGTCAAGGATCGATGATGTCGTTTCTTCCATCTAAATTATATTTAATACTATTGTAATATAAATACACTGTAATGACTCTTCTCTAACGGTTTGTAGTGTGGAGGGTGGATTTTTGAACTAGGGCTGTAAGGGCACGTTATTTTTGTGGCCGTAAGAGATGGTTTTATTGGTAGCCAAGCATCTGTTAGTCCATAATTTTTTAATTCTTATCAAAAACGGGATCACAAAAAGTCTAAGTAAATTGACCATTTACTTACTGACTTATAAGTTTTTATCAAAAATTGTGAATGCAATTAGCGATTGCTAATGCTACAACTTGAGATGTCTTCTTGACTGATTACTCAAAAAGATTAACGGCCTTTTCATGACTTCTGTCTTATCGGGCGAGCGGCATCGATAAGCGGGCGCACGGGCGTCGTTATGTGCGGCGTCTCGGGGCGTGCTTCCAACATTTTCATATTTCTGTTCTTACTGCTCGCCGCCACGCGCTTAGCTACCGCTCACACAGGCAAGTTCCTGATCAGTCCGTAAGAGTTTATGACAGTTGCAGACAATTTTCGTTTAGTTAAAAAGGTCTTAGCCTTTACTGTCCCGTCTCAAAAATCCACGCTTTAAAAAGGAGTTTGACTACACCTTATCTATGGTATGGATAAATAAAGTAAAAGCTCCATAGAGAAGTCATATTTGTACCTTGGCTAGATGTATGTATTTTTTTAACTGATATTATGACTCCATCGGTCCTTAGTAGCTTGTTGTAGCAAGCTAGTAAAAGCATTTGTAGAATAAATAAAAAATTGTCAGTAGGAGAATAGAAGTGATAAGTGAACAGGCTGTTTGGCACTTGCAATATGATTATTATTAATGGGATGTGTGTTTGTTGTTGAATTCTTTAATTTTCTGCGCTTGATCTAGATGAAATATGATAAATGGGCAGGCCCGTTGCTTTGACACAACAAGCAGGCCATGCGTGTTTCACTAATAGCTTCAGACCAGCAGTTATAGTGAATGATGTAACGTCGGACAATGTTGGCTGATCTATCATATTCACGCTTTTACTTTTAAAATGTATGTATGAATGTGATCCCTATTTTACTAAACTTAAAACATATTGATAAACTTAATGTTAAAAAATTATTTTGCAAGTGTACAATAACCTTTGTATCTCATTAAGTTGATTGTTAAATGACTTGTCTATGGTATTGAAAGACTTTCATTTTTAATCATTACTATTTTATTGTTTATGGTAGGTGCAAATATAGGTTGAGGATTTTGGTAGTGATATTGGCTGGTCAAAAGATTGAATACACAAATGCAGTATACAATATTTGCATTTACCATTATGAGATAAAATCGGCATATTGTAAATAAAAAAAAAGAATTTTATTTTTTGTTATTGATTGTACTTCTTTATTTTTGTGTTGAGATGAGAGGACGTATTTCCGTTACTATAATTATAAACAAATAATAAAGATTTTTCTGATAAATCTTAACAGGGAGTTTTATTTTATTGCATGCACTTGTGTACAAGTGTGTGCTGCAGACTTATGTGCTACCCCATAAAAGATAATAGTTCTGCTGGGTAAGGGCCGAGTCACACCGGAATGGCAGCGGCCGGCAGCGATGCGACGAGTACTGTTAGCATGAAATAATTTTAAACTTTATTTACATATTTAAAATACCAGTATCGCTTGAAAAGCGGTCGAAGGCCGCTCGCGGATCTTGTCGGTAGTACTGCTCCCGGCTCCACTCGCGGTACCGCGGGCGGCCGCACTCATCACCCCCGCCGTAACACTAAGGAACCATCTCCACGAGCGAGGGACTCGCAACGAGTCCGTGCTTCTATCGCCAGGTAGTCTAAACGAACGAGCGATTATTCCGCAACCGTATCGTCGTGAATCGTTACGGAATCGCCGCGTTTCCGCGGCGAGGCGTTGTGCAATACGTTGCTTGGCAGACAGGCAACGTAGAAATGACCTATGTTCGACAGCGTACTCGCCATCACTGCCGGTCGCTGCCATTCCGGTGTGCCTAGGCCCTAACACTTAACCAGTCGCCGCCGTGCTGCTCTGCGCTCCGGTGCACTACCCCCAGCTGGCTGGCGGTCAGATGGAGTTTTTTAAATGACATGGGCGCGCTCGGAGTAGTTGACAGGGACTTAAAAACACCTTCATAAAGGTTACAGAATTATAAGTGTTACATGTTGAATTGGTAACAGAATCAAATATGTAACACTTATATATGTGTTTTCAATGTGTTAACCCAAAACACTTACAAAAGTGTAACTCTAACATATCTGTAACACATATAAAAGTGTTAACAGTGTTAATAAGTGTAACAGCTAAACGCAGCGTTTCCAAAGTTACAATTTACATAGAGCTATACTAAAACTGATTATTTCAGTTACACATATTAACACTTATTAACACATTTAACAGTTTGATTCGGTTGCACTCCATAACACATATAAAAGGTTACAGTTTGATTCGGTAACATTATTGTATCTGTTATATTTAAAAGTGTTTGTGTTAAAACTGTTTTAAAAAACAGTGTTAAAACACATTATTACGGTTACAGTTTGAGTCCCTGGTAGTTGAGCGCAGTCGCGCATCTCTCCGCTCGAGGGCTCTCAAGGGCTCTTGGCGCCGCTCGGGGCCCGCGGAATCCATCCGCGCGTTTCAAGGAAATACAAGGCTTAAATTTTTCTTCTATCATGGTTTGTTTTTGTAATATGTAAGTTTGTGTTACAATTATTCCATTTAGCATAATATTTTCAGTAAGGAGTAGTAAAAATCGAAAAAAATTGGTCATGTGATGATGATGACACCATTTAGCCGATTTTGGCTACAGAGACTATTCCTTGGCTCGCACGCGCGCGTCTTTAGTAGCGTGGCCTGTTTGCACACTATAGTCTTCTGTGCCCTGTGCCCCTTGGGGACCAGCAAAACAGTAACCAGTGGACTCCAGAGCAGATGTATAGAACGAAGTTGTGGCTAGTGATTATGTGTATGCCAATTGTGCATAATAAAGAGTATTCTTTCTATTAATGAATTTGTGCTATATAAAGGAAAGGACTATGGTAGCGATATGGGTAGTTACGTAACTCCAAGAATACTGCATTTATCTGTGACACTCAAATAAGTACTATTTAGAACAGCTATTGCTAAAACCAATGCCAATGGACGATTTAATAAAATATGATGGATACGGGTAAATGAATAAAGAAGGAGAGATTGCTAAAAAACTATATATTTACAATAAATAAAAGGATTTGATATACATACACAATATCTTCACCACTTCCTCATCAAACCAGCTGTACAGTCAAACAAAAGTGGGTTTTTAAACTCTCCTCTCATATCCAGCATATAATGCATCCATCTGTTTTTAATTTTGAGTGGTAACTGTACTCTGGCTATATTTCTGGCTTCTTTACAACATACACTCTCCATGGGTACTGTCATAATGCGGTTCTTGCCAAAAGGTGTATATGTGACAAATGTCAATTGCTTGCCGCCCTTATTTAGTATCAGGTAACGCACTGAACGGAGAGTATACATCCAGATGACGGCAAGGGAGCCTCCTCCTGTAGCAAAAATCAATATTTTTGTTTGTTGAAAATAAAACAACATAGTTATTAAGGCGTATAGTCCCTTGAACCATCTGGCCGAAATTATGTGAACCCAACTCTCGCACTCGCCTAGGTGGCAGTACGCAAATCTGTGCATTTATTTGCGGCCAGTAGCGCCCGGAAAGCGCTTTACATCCATTTTCTCTGCGAGATATTGATTGATTTACATATGCAATGTTCACTTTGAAGAATATTTAACCACCAATTTTTATGTGCAAATATGTTTCTAAAGGTCCAAGCCGTTTCGAAGGAGTAGGGAAAAGTTGCAAAATTGCTAAATTTTTTTTTTGACAAAAGTATTAATTGCACGATAAAATCAAATGTTGATATTATTGTTCATTAATCTATAATAAACATAAATTTTTTTCAAACCAATTGAGCCGTTATGGAGGAGTAGGCCTCCGAAAATCACTGTTTTATGGCACTTTTCGGGCGCTTGGCCCTTAACTCATTAGCTACAAAAAAATGAATACTGCTTTACGGTAATAGAATCCACAATACAGTTGACTACTATGAAGACCATTAAGGTTATGTTTTATTATGGTTTTAATAGTTGTACGTGTTTACAAATCTAAATGTACTCACCCACTACAACAGAAACAACTCCTAAAGTATTCCTGTATTTATTTTCTCCGAGATTGATTTTTCTGAACCAAGGAGTATCTTCGGTAATCGTAGATTTATCTACCGGCGCGTCTCTCAATGTACTAAATGCAAACAAACCCAGATATGTCCAGAACATGTATTGAACTATTGCAAATACATTCATATACATAAAAAACTTTGGATTCTCGTATCTGAACAGAATTACATCTTTTATTACGTTTGTATTGACATCGTGAATTGTTTTGGTTGTAACACTGGTAAATGATTTAGGTTTAATGCTATTTACACAAACGTTGTATTTAGCACTGAATCTTGATACAGCTACTCGCCTAAGAACCGTCGAAGCGTACGATAAAAAAGACATTTTTTAATTAAATATTATTTTTGTAATACATAACCTTTTTACTGTCACTATGGTTTTCAATTTCAAAAATAATAAATGTCAATGTTATTAATTTTTTTCCTTTGCCCTATTAGGGTGGGCTTATTACACTACTCGATTTTCAGATAGTCTTAGTCGATATCGCGTTGTGTCGCCTAGTGTAATGGGTCACTATCGTACTCAGAATGAAAAATAAGAAGAGTCTGAATATCTTGTGCTGAGTAATGCAGGTAGAGTAATAGGCCCTTCAATATAAGATCCTTGGTCTTGGTTGAATATCATTTGTACACTGAGTTCCATTCTATTGTGGATAAATGATATTCTCATAATTGCAGTTTTTAACCGACTTCTAAAAAAGGAGGAGGTTCTTCAATTCGGATGTTTGTATTTTTTTTTTTGTGTATGTTCGGGCATAACTTCGTCGCTTGCCAACCGATTTGAAAAATTCTTTTTTTCTTGGAAAGGGTCCCATAATCACCAAGTCGGGATCTGATGATGGAATCTTGGCTAAATCGAGGGAACTCCTCAAATATTATAGCAACCATATAGTCATTTTGATATTTTCATCAAGAAATTAAGCATTTACAGTCAAAAAGTGACATTTGATGAGGTGGAACTGGTTAAGAAGACCAGAAATTGCCAACGGAACTTCATACTCAAACAGAAATCACAATAAACATAGTTATGCGACTATGACAATACAAATAAATGAATAGTTCTGAATAGTTATGTTGGAAATGGTATCATCGAAGTAACCTGATGATAGTGATGGAGCTGGAAGATAGGCACCGGAACTCCGTAATTAATCAATGTATCCTACCCGTGTTTGGGCTTATTAAAAATGTCATGAGATGCACTTTGGCTATAAGGTACTATCGAAGTGATCTGATGATGGAGCTGGAAGGTGGAAGGTAGACACGGGAAATTCATATGAAAATAATGTATTCTAGCAGGTTTTGAGTTAATTGGAATTGACATGAGAAAAAAGTACTCTGGCTGTAAGTGTGTTGCAACTAAAAAGTATGAAATAAAAAACTTTTTATAAAAAAAATATTATAAAAAGTTTTTTTTGGCAACAAAATGTATCTATCGAGTCAGCATTCTTGGCAAACTGTGCTGCCGAGATTGCGCCTGTTCTAATAATTCCACAAGTTGCCTAGCTGCGTAGCTACTTGAGATACAAAACTATATCGATATTTAACATTAAAATATCTATTATGAAATAATTTGCGAATAATTAAAGCAACCATTGAACTTCACACAAAGAAATCCTGCCATGCTGTAACCATTATAAATAAAATTGGAGTGTCTCTAATATTGAAATAACTGCTTTTTATTACATGCTTAAGAATATATATACGGTTTATGCACCAAATATATATAACATTTTTTACAATTTTTGTCTTTCTGTCTGTCTGTTTGTCCAGGCTAATCTCTGAAATGGCTGGACCGATTTTGAAGGGACTTTTTTGGAAAGTAGCTGATGTAATAAGGAGTAACATAGGCTACTTTTAGAAAAAAATATTCAAAATCCTGTAGTCTACGCGTACGAAGTCACAGGCACAGCTATAGAAATATTTTTGAATAAAAGAGGAGATGACTGTTGAAGTATGGATTATTATGGTAGGTGCCAGATAAACTTGAATTATCGGTCATTGAGGCTCCTACATTTGTTGACATACTTATTTTCAAAAGTTATATCTGTTTTGAATCAACGTGTATCGTGATCCTTTACTTGATCTTGTAACGAAAAGCAATTCATTGTTGGTTTTTCGAGTACCTATCTACGCAGAGATATTAGGAAAAGGTCAATATACTTTATTCCACGGTTATTTGGGGCTTTCTTTAGATTTATTATTACATATGTAATTTGCTTTTTTAAGGTGGCATTCTTTCCATTAAGTAAATTCTTTAGTCGACTAGCAACGTGAAGACTAAGCTTAACGTCAGCCGAATAATAATGTCATAGACAATTTTTCAAACAAATAAAAAAATAAAGTGTTTGTTTATTGGTAATCTTGGCGTCTCCGTTGTTTCATTGCGGTTGCAAAATTGCAAAGTAAAACTTAGATAAAAATGTTATTTTTTAACGGCGAACGTAATTAGTGTCCATTTTGTTCTGGTAACCAGACAATCGCTATTTCGCGTTGATCGCACGCGTTTTAATAGCACCCATAACAAGATGGCTGATATAAAGGTAAGTGAAGCATTTGGCGGCATTTTGATCAGTAACGGCCAAAATTGTATCAAGATTTGGGGCAGTTAGAGTTTTTTGGCTTATGTTTTTGTACTTAAATGAAAAAGTCTTCCCGAAAAACACAAAATTCTACACTTTTGTCTCCCATTAATGCTGCAAGTACTTACAAAAGGTACAACTACCAGTTGTATCAATTCAACATGTTTGAGTTCATTGCCAACTACTAAGAATTGCTGTAATTTATTTCACTAAATATTTAGCAGTTTTATATCAATTTTCACAACAGAATTCGATAAACCTTCGAATCTGGGTGTAAATGTTGATGAAAACTTTCAAATTTTAAGCACTGATTTATATCTACCCTCATTTATTTTATGCAACTAGTAATGATTGATATCTTGCCAAAATACTTTTTATCCAATGAATAGAATAGTCTACAAATGCCACTGAAGAGCTGACTTCATGCCATTAATAAAAAAAAAAAAGAATAGGACTTCTGAATTCTAGGTTCAATCCAATCATGTCTATATTGTGAATAAACAACAATAATGTCAACACATCTTTTATATTAGACATGGAGTTTCTAAAAAGGAACCATTTAGCAAATGCTTCTGCATCTTTTGACAAATTGATACTAAATCAAATCACAGCTGTGCCTCCTGAATAAAATCTGATATTAGAATTAATTAATAACATCTAGGCTTTTAACCATTTTAATACTGTAATTAGTGACACAATAGAAAGACAGAGAGAGTGAATGCACTGGCTTAGAGAGATCACAAAAAAATACAAACTGGTTCATAACAAATAAATAAATAATAAGTGTTAATTAATAATGTGTCCTATTTCAATCACTAAGTTCTATGGTTTACTTTTTTACAGCATACAATGATTTGATTTTTATGATTGTGTGCTTTACATCCCTAATTTAATCTGAATTTATTTTCTGGTTAAATTTTTAATCTGATTTACAGGCTATGTTCAATAAAATGAACACTGCTGGACAGAATGGTTCGGCAGAGGCTGCGCCTCCAGCCAAGGGACCAAAGGGCACTATTGAGAAAATCTACCAAAAGAAGACGCAGTTGGAACATATCCTATTACGTCCTGACACATACATTGGATCTGTTGAGCGGACAACCGAGTTAATGTGGGTCTTTGACAAGACCAAGGAGTGTATGGTCCAAAGAGAACTAAACTTTGTGCCAGGTTTGTACCTACTATATTGAAACACATGTTAATTGTTGCAATTTTTGAGTAAAATTAACAGTAAGCTAAATTGTTAATGTTATTTTACAGGTTTATACAAAATATTCGACGAAATCTTAGTCAATGCGGCTGACAATAAGCAAAGAGACCCCAAAATGGATGTAATGAAAATTGACATAAATCAAGAAACTAATACAATATCAGTGTACAATAATGGTTGTGGTATTCCTGTGGTTATGCATAAAGAAGAGAAAATGTATGTTCCAACTATGATATTTGGTCATCTACTGACATCATCAAACTACAATGATGAGGAAGAAAAAGTGACGGGAGGCAGAAACGGTTATGGTGCAAAACTTTGTAACATATTTTCTACAAAATTTACTGTAGAAACTGCATCAAAACAATATAAGAAACATTTTAAACAGACATGGGGTTCCAACATGACTAAAGCTTCTGAACCTAAAGTTAAGGAAGCCGGGAAGGATGACGATTTTACTAAAGTGATATTCAGCCCTGATTTGTCTAAGTTTAAGATGGAAAAGTTGGAAGATGACATTGTTGCACTGATGTCCCGTCGAGCTTACGACATTGCCATGACGACGCAAGGTGTCAAGGTGTATTTAAATGGAGAGAGGCTTAAAATAAATAAGTTTAAAGATTATGTAGATTTATACATAAAAGGTAAAGAAGATGAAAATGGACAACCATTGAAAGTAATCTATGAGAAAGTGAATGATCGCTGGGAAATCGCACTTACCCTTTCGGACAAAGGTTTTCAGCAGGTTTCATTTGTGAATTCCATTGCTACAACAAAAGGTGGAAAACACGTTGATACGGTTTCCGACAGCATAGTTAAGAATGTTTTAGAAATAATTAAGAAGAAAAATAAAGGTGGCGTAAATATAAAACCAGTGCAGGTTAAGAATCATATGTGGGTTTTCATAAACTGTCTCATTGTTAACCCAACGTTTGACTCGCAGACAAAAGAATACATGACCCTCCAAGCCAAGAGCTTTGGTTCGAAATGTAATTATTCCGAGAAATTCATTACTGCTGTGTCAAAATGTGGCTTAGTAGAGTCTGTACTGACGTGGGCTAAGTTCAAAGCTCAGACTGAGCTGGTGAAGGCATCAGGCAAGAAGCAGAGCAAACTTAAAGGTATACCAAAGTTAGAAGATGCTAACGATGCTGGTACTAAGAATGCACATTTGTGTACCCTCATTCTTACTGAGGGAGACTCAGCCAAGTCATTGGCTGTGTCGGGACTTGGTGTTGTTGGTCGAGATCACTATGGTGTGTTCCCACTGAAAGGTAAACCACTTAACGTCAGGGACGCATCTCACAAACAGGTCTTAGAAAATGTAGAAATCAATAACATGATCAAAATTATTGGACTCCAGTACAAAAAGAAATACAACACTGTTGATGATCTTAAATCATTGAGATACGGTAAAGTGATGATCATGGCTGATCAGGATCAGGACGGATCTCATATTAAAGGTTTGATTATAAATTTCATACATCACAATTGGCCAGAGTTATTAAAACTACCATTTTTAGAAGAATTTATCACTCCTATCGTGAAAGCTACTAAAAAAGATAAAGAACTATCATTTTACTCATTACCTGAGTTTGAAGAATGGAAGAACAATACAGAAAATCATCACACGTTCAACATCAAATACTACAAAGGTTTGGGTACCTCCACATCAAAGGAGGCTAAAGAATACTTTCAGAATATGGAGAGGCACAGGATAAAGTTCAAGTACTCGGGTCCCACAGATGATCATCACATTGAACTGGCGTTTTCTAAGAAAGGTGCTGACCAACGTAAGGAGTGGCTGACTAGTCACATGGACGAAGTTAAACGTAGAAAGGAAATTGGTCTCCCGGAAAGATATTTATACACAAAAGATACTAAAGCTGTCTCATATTCAGATTTCGTTAATTTGGAGCTGGTTCTCTTCTCTAATGGGGACAACGTAAGGTGAGATACTAACCCTAAGGGACCGCGCTGATTCCGAGCAACGCGGCAGTGTCGCTCTGTTCGTGGTGATGCGTTGTTGTGTATTCGTTAGTTTACTTTGAGTTGACAAGATGTCGATTGATGACCGAATTTTATTTATACTGTTGGAAGAGGAAGAAGATGACGATGATTTGTTGATGCTTTATGTCAATAGTAAAAGAAAAGCAACAGACTCGTTTTATATCTATCGTAAAGGGCTGGATATAAAGTCACATAGTTAATTAACTGTTCCTCTTCTGAGTCAGAGAAATTCATCCTTTTGTTGTCAATTTACGTGTCAACATTCAAGTAGGTACTCTTGCTGCGGCGGCATACGCGTCACTACTGGTCTGTCGCGGCGGTAGGGCGACACTGACGCGCAGCAGTGCTGCCGCTACATTGCTGCCGCGACATTGCTGTCTAGCTCGGAATGTAATCTCATATAAGCCAATAGAAATTGTACGGGGACCAGTAGTGTCGCGGCAGCACTGCTGCGGCAGCACTGCTGCGTGCAGCGTGGTTCGGAATCGTACCTTTAGGCCTCTTACACACTAGACGGAGATTACAACTACGCGGAGCGACCGATCTTCCACGTAGTGTGCCCGCTAATTGTAGCTTATATGCAATAACTTGTATTAATGTCTAGTGTAGCAGAGGCCTTAGAACGTGTCTCTACACGGTGATGTTGTCGCGGCAATGCAACAAATGGCTGAATGCAAGTGAAACATCGTCGTATCGCCGCGCGTCTGTTGCTAGTGGCAGCGCGCTCTCAAGCACATCGTTTCTGCGTTGCCTTTCTGCCAAGTAACGTATAGTAAAACGCCTCGTTGAGTCGCGACGATGCAATGGCGAAATAATCGCTCGTTCGTGGAGACTACCCGACGATATAACCATGGAATCGTCACGAGTCTCTCGCTCGTCGGAGATGATCCCTAGTCAGTTCTGCAACAAATATCAACAAACCTACAATCCTTTTTCATTGCTTCCTCAGATCAATACCCTCCGTGATCGATGGATTGAAACCTGGCCAACGTAAAGTGATCTTCACATGCATAAAACGTAACGATAAACGAGAGGTCAAAGTGGCGCAGCTGGCTGGTTCAGTTGCGGAACACTCAGCTTATCATCACGGTTAGTATTTACATACCTTACACTCAAAATGTATAAGTGCCAGATTGCTCCATAGAATTAGCGAAAATAGGCGAATGCTGCATATTAGGAAACTGGCTAGTGGATCCCCTAGCGTTTTCGCGCCGTCTGCTTTTTCGCACTTCTTAGACCCTATATTGATATTTACAGACTATTTTATTAAAACTTCTTATTTACGTACTTGGATAAATACCCACTATATAATCTATGCCAAACGCTTAGTATTTGACAGAATTCATTTGGCGAAATCACGCGCGAATTCGCTTAAGATTTTATGCGCTAGATTGATTGCAGCATCGACTTATATTCTAGTGATACACAAGCTCTGTCATGGACACTATTTGCCAAAATACTGAAAAGTTAAAACAAAAGTTCGGTGGAGCGCTACATTAGCATTATGTCGTGTAACAGAATTATTAAAACATACAGTGCTAAGATAGCTTTTAAAGGATTGACTTTTAGGGAGCACAGTTGTGATGTTCAAGGTGTACAGACTACATTTTCACACCTGAGTCGATTGAAGTGAGTGTTCAGGACGCGTAATCTAGTGCGTAGTACATATCGATGGATTGCAGCTTTTGTCTTCGTAAGCTTGTATAACGACAAAGTGGTCTTGATACTTACGTTAAGGTACTCCAAATAATAATGATAACCATCATTACCAACAGGTGAACAGTCCCTAGCAATGACGATCGTGAACCTGGCACAAAACTATGTTGGCTCCAACAACATCAACTTGCTGGAGCCGCGCGGTCAGTTCGGAACGCGTCTCTGCGGCGGCAAGGACTCGGCCAGCCCGCGTTACATCTTCACGCTCATGTCGCCGCTCACGAGGCTGGTGTTCCACCCGCACGATGACCCCTTACTTGTTGTAAGTATAACCCATGTTCTTCCGTTTTATGCCGTTCTTAGCGTCGGATTCAGCGTAGCGCCACAGCCAGCCATCAAGCATGTCCGCGCACAGCTTACCGCGGCAACTGAAAAATGCTGGGGTAAAAGTTAAACACTCTCTAAGGACCGGGTCAGACGGCCTGGCTCTTGCTCAACCTCAACCCAAAGCGTGAAACTGAAAAGTCATTAAATAAATTCTCAGTGCAAAAAAAAGGTTTAGTTCTGCAGAGCATGGAATCGTTACGCCAATACTACGGCAATGCCTAGAGATGGCAGTTCTAATAAAATTTGTGTTGAGTTTGCAACTATGGTCTTTTCATGTATTTATCGTATAAAATAGAAATAAAATAGTATCAAAGAGTTGTAGTATGAAATGCGAATAAGTTGCCGCGGTGAAGCGTACGATAGAGTCCTATGTCGGAGGCTATTTACAATACTATTGCAGTTGCTATTCAGTTCAATATCAATCAGTAAGTTGTCCATGGACGCGTAGCTTCACTGACGCGCGGAGCTGCAACGACACAAGTTGACACGAAGGCACGTTGCCGCTCAATCGACCGCGTTTCATAGTTTTTATGTAACCTGTGAGCATGCGTACACCAAGCTTATAATGACCAATACGCGTCTGTGAAGCTACACGGTGGCATATTGTCCACAAAAACATGCCTAAATGTCTTGAAGTATTTTTCTGCTCCTAAAGCACTGAATTTGACAGCAGATGGGCCGTTCATTTATTACGTAAGACGATTTAGGGGCGGAGGGGGGGCGAGTATTTCTTACTTATTTTTTCATGCCACTTTTTAGCACGACTTCGAAGACAATCAGAAAATTGAGCCTATTCAATACATCCCAATCATTCCTATGGTCCTGGTGAACGGCGCCGAAGGTATTGGCACAGGCTGGTCCACTAAGATACCCAACTACAACCCCAGGGATATTGCTGAAAATATCAAGTAAGTGACTCCGACATCAGCTTTTATATCGTGAAGACCTTTTAATACTGGTGAGTTAATTCCGCCAGGGTCGCTCATCCACGACCAAATACTCTTTGATGGTTGATTGGTGATTTGACTGGCGGGTTGGTCTGGCGGTTAGTGACCCTGACTGCTATGCCGGAGATCGTGGGTTCGATTACCACCCTGGACAAAATGTTTGTGTGATGAGCATAATCATTTGTTCTGTGTCTGAGTCTAATTTATCTATAATATTTATGTATTTAGAAATATTTATGTAAGTTTATCAGTTGTCTAGTACCCATAACACAAGCTCTACTTAGCTTGGTACTAGACGGCGTTGTGTGATAGTTTTGGAATATTATTATACTCCATATCGTCAGCTCTTCTATCACTAATAACATCTACTACACACACTAAATCTACTTGGCGGGTGTTTAAAGAGTTAAATGACTACTATGTCGTTAATCACATACTAAAACAGTAGGCCCTATAACTTTCAGTACATTTGACGCTAACTTAAAATCACAAATTTCATACTTGGACAGTCATGAAAATAGGCTAAATCTTCTAAAGAATAAATTACGCTGTCTATACCAACTTAGCTTGAACTACATTAGACCGACACACGTGTCGTGTAACACGCCAGATTTGTACGTAGATTGACGTCGCGTGGCGTTTTAGTTTTCATATAATTTTCATATAAAATGTATGGAGACAGACGCGCCAAGATCGGCGTGTGTGGAAAAAGTGTGCACAGTGTAGTTTTAATGATTATCAACTTTTCAGACGAATGTTAGATGGCGAAGAACCAAAACCTATGCACCCGTGGTACAAAAACTTCCGAGGCACCATTGAGGGCTTCGGCGATAAATACGTAATTTCCGGTGAAGCGGCCATATTGCCTGGCGATAAGATCGAGATCACTGAACTTCCGGTCGGAGTGTGGACTCAGAATTATAAGGAGAATGTTCTCGAACCTATGATGGGAACGGACAAAGTGAAGCCTCTTATATCGGAATATAGGGTAAGTTGATCAGCTTAAATTATTTCAAACTTAATAATGCATTGAGATTTTTTTTTAAATCTGTTATAAACTAGTACTTGACTGCGATCCCGCCTGATGGTAAGCAGTGATGCAATCGTTGATAGTGAGGCGCACTAGTTTATTAAGAGCCTATTCACTCTAGCCTTGAAGACACCCAATATAATCGGACGGGAAGACCGCAGCAGGCAGACTATTCCAGTCCTTCGAAGTACGCGGTATAAATGACGAGGCGAATAAACTAAATGAATGCTGTGACAATGATTATCTTTATCGACATCTATGTCGCCATAATTATAAACTATCCTGCATTAGAACATCCGAAATAAACTATCGGGCAGTTGCCCGGACCAGACATATCACCAGTCTAGTCGGCAGATCCTCCCTTTTTTACGGAGTTTTGCAGGATTACCATACACTCTGTTCTGCATACCTCTACTCCAGTCTGCCAAAGCCAGCCTCCCAAAACAAAGTGGGCCAATGACCTGGATAAGGTCACATGAATCCGACTGATGCGAGACGCACAGCAATGGTGATTATGGCGACAGTTCGGGGGAGGCCTATGTCCAGCCGTTGACGTCTTGATAATGAAGTGATAGAATGTAATAGCTATGCAGAAAAACGCTTTTCCGCGCTTGAAATACTGCTGAGTCTAAATTTTATTATTTTGGTTATAGGAATACAACACAGACACGACGGTGCGGTTTTTAGTGACGCTGTTGCCGGGCAAGCTTGCCGAGGTGGAGGCGGAGGGGGTACATAAAGTGTTCAAGCTGCAGACCACCATCTCTCTCACCTGCATGAACGCCTTCGACCACAACTGCTGTCTCAAGAAGTAAGTAGTGATACTGTACCGAAATTTGTGAAGCCACATAGGATCTAAAATTAAAAGTCCTGCTTTGCGACTGGAGTTCTCTACGTCATTGCAACATATTCTATGGTTCGAAATTAACTTAGTTTGGGAACCAGTATCTGCAACTTTCGCAATTACTGAGGTCATTTTTGTACCTCGGTCTATCTTTTCGTTATTATACAAGCGCGAAAAAAAAAAAAATAGTACTATCAAAAGCTCGCGGTTGTTCCCAAAATACATAAAATATATAGTCTCTGTCACTTGGTAATAAAGCAGCTTTCTATCGGGGAAAAAATATTTAGCATTCGGACCAATACTTGCAGGAATACCTCCTGCAAACAAAATATAAAAAAAAAAACTTTTCAAATATTAGTATAAAAGATTTCATTTCATTTCCGATTTTTTCGAGTATGCACATTGCGAAATTTTTCCAGGATGCGTATTGCGTATTTTTTCGTGTATGTTCAATAGTTCAGAATGCAAACTTCAAACTGGCCTTTTTGACCGTAACTGCATGTCACCAGATACGACAAGGTAGAAGAGATCCTCCGTGACTTCTACGAGCTGCGATTAAAGTACTACGCGCGCCGCAAGGAGTACCGTGAGGGACAGTTACAGGCCGAGGCTGATAAGCTGTCCAACCAGGCGCGCTTCATCCTTGAGAAGTGCGATAAGGGGCTGGTGGTCGAGAACAAGAAGCGGAAGGTGATGGTGGAAGAACTCATCAAGAGAGGTAAGCTTGCTAATCTGATAGTTGTTATCAAGAAGATAGTCCATCTTCTTTGCATCTTCATTTTCCTTGCAAAGTAATTATAATGTGGTGTTCACTAAAATCAATAATTAGGGATTTAGGTTTATAGTAAATTAAACAACCAAATTGTCAGTAAGCAGACAAACCCAAGGAGTGACGTGTAGTCGGTCCCTCGGCGGGACTGGAACTGACATGATGTCAGCTACTTAAGTTGGCCTACATTTAATGTGTATACCACATCTTTAATATCTTATTGCGAATATCGGTTATTGGTTAAAGTTTAATTCAGATAAAAAGAGTCCTGTCTTTAGACTTCAAGTTTTCTCTGTACCAAATTTAATCAAAATCGTTTCAGTAGTTTAACCATGAAAGTGTAACAGACAGAGAGAGTTACTCATGTTTATAATATTAGTATGGATTACTGTGTTAATCCTGGATACATGCTATCCTTGTACCACGTTTCATTCCAACACCTTTCAGCTTGCGTCAGTGTGAAGTAGTAACACATACAAATAAACAGACTCATTAATTACAATAAAATATTCACAGTTTGTTGTGTGCATTACATAGTGTGCTTCAATAACAGCATTTTTGCTTACTTAATCTTCAGTCCTACACCAACAATGTCATGTCAATGTCCTACAGAACAGTATGCGTTGATTCAATCTCTATTGTTGATCTTAGACACCTTTTACATTAAACAGAATGTACATTTTAAATTGCAATAACTAATGTAAATCTATCACTACAGGTTATGCTCCCGACCCTATCTCTGAATGGAAGAAGCGCGCGAGCAAGATGCAGGGACTCACAGTAGTAGAAGAAACTCCAGAGTCTGAGGAAGAACCTGAACCTGAGCCTGAGAAGGGAAAACCTGTTGATCCTGGTGAGTTCTGAAGCTTTTTAATCTATATTCCTGTGATAACAGTGGACAGCTTATTTTCCGAAGAATTAGAGGTGCGATATGCCAGTTACGTCAAGGATTAAGTTGTAAGTTCTATGTATTAAGGGGCACGTCTATTCCCATTCTGCACGACGTTTTGAGAAGTTACCATGGCCCTGGAATGCAATAGGAAAAAGTTACTATTTCATGAAATAATTTAAATTTAATCTAAAGCGAATCTTGAGTGCTTAGAGTCGGGATCGCTTTGCGCATTCCATTCATTGGCGAGCCAATCGTCGTCGTTGTTAGATACATTCAGCAAGCGCAGGGAACGAATCACGAGTGACCTCTATGACACGACGGCGCGGCGAGACAATTACTGACACTCCCCGCCTCCGTTTCTCACTTCGTACCAACTTGAACCCAGCGCTCAAGATCCGTGCCGGTATCTGTACGTCTGGGACAAAAGAGTCATTCGATCCTCCCCAGCTCCTCAAGAAAGATCAGCAGCTATTAAGTTGTAAGTTAATATTAAAGGTGTCATTATAAACTAATTGTATTTAGTCGTTTAGTCGGTTTGTGTGATTAGAACACTAGCTACTGTTGCACAACACTAACTTCCTGTACCTTTGTGATTTTGCGTGATCTCATGGTTTTTTAAACACTAATAAACTCACTAAAAATAGAATTCTACTATCAATATACTATAATATTTTACTATCAAAACCCTAACCCTAACAGCAGCACTTTGGTGTTACTGACCATTTTGTGGAAAGTACCTGGGTTTGTACTTTGCCCTGTATACAGCAACCACTCGGCCTGAAAAATCCACTTACAATCTAAATTAGTTAGTTTTGTTTTATGCAAGTTTGGTCGTTTCAATTAATTTGCATGTATGTTACAGAGAAAGCATTCCAGAACTTGAAAGAGGTGAAGAAGTTCAACTACCTACTGGGCATGTCAATGTGGATGCTGACTAAAGAGAAGAAAGACGAACTGCTCAAGCAGAGGGACCAGAAACTCGCCGAACTCAACGCACTTAAGTATGTCATTACGCTATTATTTTCTTAATTATCACTTGTAGCGACATCTATAGCACTACCTATGAAGTAAACTACGGAATCCTGCATCGTGCGATTAATGCGGTAATCACACTGCCACGTAACACGCAACGTAGCCCTTGAAAACGCTCCTACACACGTACTTGCGAGAGTTTTTACGCACTCACGCGCGTTGGTGCGTCTTGTAAATTCACGCAGGCACGCACTCATTTCATACAAAATCACGCACGGTACTACGAGACTCAGTGTGGCATACTATGCGTGTCGCCTCGCACTCACCCGCGAGAGTTCGTGTTTCTACGCATGTAGGTGCTTGATCTGCAAGAACGCGCGTGGATGCAGTTTCAGTGTGCTGGACTGTGCGTGTTTTCTATACAAACGGAGATACTTTACAAGTAACGTTAACACGCATTCACACACTATGCTGCTTCAGTGTGATATCATCCGCCTAAAGTTCTCCGTGCGATTGAACTTTGCTTCGCCGAAACAATTTTTTGACCATCCAGGGCTACTATCCATGGATGCAAAGCATCGTAGTCGTCATTATACGCTTGGTGTACGCTTGCTTACAGCTTACATACAGGTCGCTCGGCAAAAGTGGAAGGGGCATGCGCAGTATTTAATTCTAAGGTCTATTTGGCGACGTGCGGGCGGGTGTGCGCCGACGGCGACACGTCATTGGTAGATCAGTCGCTCTTCAATTTCTGCGTTGCGTTCACGCGTCTCATTGGATACTGTTGCACTTGGGTACTGTTGCGTGCAGCTTGTGTTATCGTATTAGTAATACGTAGTGGTAAAAAAAATGGTTAAAAATAAAGTTTTAAAACGGCAAGCCAGAAAAATGGTTTACGACGTGAATTGTTAAGAAAGAAACTAACGAAATTATTTTTTTTTGTTTCAATTTAAAAAAAAATAATTTTTCTGAATTTACCTACTTACAAGATAAATTACAAGCAAAAACTATTGTTATTATAAGTTATGTTACTAAGGTTTAAACATACGAAATTAAAAATAAAATCCTAACATACTAAGAATTTCTGTGCGCAATTGTACACATGCGCCGATTGCCCCCACTGCTTTCACCGGGCGATCTTAATTCACCGCGCGACCTGTACAAAGCTATGAAACTGTCGAAGAAGCGGCAACAACACGACGGCACGAAGTGGCATTTTGCAGACGTAGGCGTACACTAACTGTATGACGACGTGTATCGTGTAGCTCTACAAGTCTAGTTTCCATATAGAATGTGTATGTATGTAGACCGACGCACCCAGATCGACGTGTGTGGCACACGTGTGAGCAGTGTAGTTCTACGTTTATTCAAAACAGGTTTTCAACATCAATTTTGAAAAACCTTGTATTCATGTGTATACTTATATTGTTAATGTGTGCAGGGCGAAAACAGCGGCGAGTCTATGGCGCGAAGATCTAGATGAGTTCTTAATAAAGTTGGAGGAAATTGAAGAGAAAGAGAGGCAAGAGGAACAATCTGTCAATAAGAAGACCACCAAAGCCGTCGTGAGTACTTTATGATATTTCACTTTGTTTTACCAAAGTTGGTCGAAACATTCAAGGGCGAACGACGGACGGCGAGCGCCCACGTTTACATTGTTGACACTTCTGTGGTCCGGACTAAGCGTTTCGTCTCGTCGTTTATACCGCGCACATCCGAAGGACTGGAACAATTTGCCAGCTGAGATCTTCCGATTACAATGTAGGTGTCTTCAAGGCTAGAGTGAATAAGCTCTAAATAATCTAGTGTGTCTCACCATCAACGATTGCATCTCTGCTTACCATTAGGTGGGATCGCAGTCAAGCACTAGTTTATATCAATAAAAAAACGAAATAAAGTCTTACGCGGTGGCGCACGTGGGTGCGGTGCAGTAATGAGCGAAGCGAAGCGGTCGTTTTTCGTTGGTTTGGTATTTTTAATGATTAATGTATCACATACATCAAAATAACATAAAGACTGTTTTATAATATTATAATTCCACATGGAGATAAAAATAAGTTCGAAATGTATTTAAAGGTCTAACAATTTTATTTTGTTTATGCTTACCAGATGGAAAGATTTAAGGTAATAAAATATTTATTTAAATAAATATTGATGACAGTAGTAGATTCCTGCTACAGCATAATTAACATTTTATTCGCGTCATTGGCGACAATTTAGCTTGATTCAAAAGATATGAAAAAATCGGCCGAAATATCTTGACCGCTACGAATTGCGCAATAATTCTTTTTATGTATGACAAATGCGTATTGCGTATTTTTTTTCAGTATGCGCAATAGTGCGTCACGCCAACTTTAGAGTGGCCAAAATATTTTAGAATAGAATAGAATAGAAATACTTTTATTCGGTACAGACACAGCACAACGGTTGTTTGTATACACAAAGTAAACAAGAATAAAGGTATAATTTTGAACGTACTATAACTTTTTAATCAATTTATTATAGTATTATATCTACAGCTTATCTATCTTGTCGGTAATGAGAACAAGACTTAAATATCTGCCATTTGCAGAATGCTAACAAGAAGAACCGCAAGTCGCTGATGGACATCTTACCTTCGGAGAATGGCAGGCGCGTGGAGCCCAAGATATCCGAGGACCTGATCAAGAGGATCCAGGCTGCCGAGAAGGCGAAAACGAGGAAAGAAATCAAGAAGGAATACGATCCGGTAAGTGATATATTCGACATACGAAAACCGCCCTTATTGCTGGGGAATAAAGGCACTGTCAAAGTAAAATGGCGCCATGTCAATAAAGCAAAAGTGTTCTCTCGGTACCAAAGGACAACGATTTCGCCCTTAAATTAGACATTAAAAAAATAATATTTGTTATCCTAGCGTTACATTGAGAGAGCCATGGTCGCTTAGTCGTGACCGTGGCGCGCTATACACATGTTTTGCTGTTGTGGTCAAAAGTTTAATTTAGTACAACTAGTGATTTTTTTGCTTGTGTTTTCTATAGGAGGATCCCACAGGCATCAGTCCAATAAGTGCCGAAAAGAAACCCAAGAGTCGCGTGAAGAAGGAAAAGGCTGAGAAACCAGAGAAGGCGGAGAAAGCGGCCGGCGATGGATTGAAACAAACGAAAATTAGTTTCAAAAAAGAACCTAAGAAGGTAATAAGACTCGACTTGTTATTACTTTGTCTTTCAACTTGTATATTAAATCGTAGTATAAACGGTACCATATGGTGTCAGACTTAATAGTACAGTTCTATCTCTTTCCACGGGAAATGACGAATGTCATTAGAGAATGGTCAGCAGCATTTTCTGTGCTTGCTAGCATTGTCGGGTTTAATAGCACTCGATGCTTCGGCAGCCTGTTTACCTTTGGCTCCGGTAGAATCTCCACATGAGATTTAGCTACCCTAAAAAAACCGACGACTAAACTTACCTGACCAACAAGATCACGAAATTCAAGAACGAGTTAGCACTTTAGGCTGCATCCTTTGCTGCATGATTTGCTCTTGTCAATTGGGTTATGTAGGTATAAAGAAAACAGTGATATTAACGTGTGTGTGGTTGTTGTTGACAGAAACGCATGACGTTCAGCGGCAGCAGCTCGGGAGGCTCGGACAGCGAGCTGGAAGTAGCCGCACCCGCCGCGCCGCGCGAGCGAGCCACTGCACGCCGCGCTGCTACTAAGGTACTTTTTTCCCGTATGAAATCGAGGGAGCGAGACATTAGACTTTTACAATCCAGGGTGTTCTAGACTGCGGTTGTGCGTTCTTCCAGTTGTTTTTTGCGATCCTAGGCCATGGTAACTTTCGAATAATCCGTTAGCCGTGACAGATATCGACTTCAACTAGCTCCGTCTTGCTGACATTTTCTTGAGTCGTGTGTGAAACAACGCACCTTCGACCCGGACCTGGTGCCACTGCCACGGCGAGCTACCAATTGCATGCTGTCAGCAAGTCCGAGCGTACGGTGGCTGTAAGTCCCCCGCGCCGCCCGGAGCATTTGCTATGGGAGCTAGGGCTTTTAGCCACCTCTGTGAATAAATCACATTACTGCTTCACTCACAAATATAACTGCTTCCCATTTCCTCTCGTCCTAAACTCTAGCCTGACTTAAGCTTCAAGTCGGCACAAAGTCATTACGGTACTTTGCCGAAGCAGACCAAAAGATGAAGAAAAGCAGCGATTTTTTAGTATTCATGATTGCATAGATTCTGTAGTGTACTTACTAAGCTTCATTTTTATCAAGGTCCAAAAATACAAAGACGGCGACGACGAATCGGAGTCTGGATCTGAAGTGGAGCTGTTGGACAACAAGCTGGACTCTGGTGACGACGCTCCGGCGCGTGCGCTGTCCATCAGTGACGACGAGGATGACTTCAATGTCAAGGCCAACAAAGATAAGAAACCGGCTGAGATGGATTCAGGTCAGTAACACCACTCTGTGCTGTTTATCACGTTGATATTTGTCATGTACAATTTTTTTATTTATTTTTTATTTTAATAACCTGGTCACTTGGACCTTTATGACACTTATCTACAATTTTTTCTCTACATCGTCCGAAGGTTGACTGGTAAAAACATGTCTGTAAAATAGATGTGGTTTTGTATGTCAAGTGTCTGGACATCTAGAAAATATGTGGAATCATTGAAAAAGGCATGATCCTAGTAAAATGGACCTGAGATTTTTTGCTGAGAAGGTTGACTTGATACATTTGCAGCTAAATACTACAAAAAATACATAAGAATGTGTAGATACATTTATATTCTAATAGTAAACAAATTAACTATTCATACGAAGCCGTGGCTTAAAGGACTTAGTATCCAAATCAAAAACATTAACAAAAAAGAAGTTAAGTAAATTATCATTCAACTTTCCAGATTGCCTATTCGACTCCTTAATCGAGGACACAAAGAAAGAGGAAATAGACAAAGCAAAGAACAATGGCGCCGCGCATCCCACTACGATATCGAGTGACGAGGACGAGGTGGTGCCTGACTCTCCGCCCAAGAAGAAGCCAGGACCCAAGCGGAAGCTACTCAACGATGACAAGAAACCCAAGAAGAGGCCGGCCAAGGACATGCTCAGTGATGATGATGATGACAGCATATTTGACAGCAAAAAGGTCAGTTTATACAGTGTGCACTAAAATTTTGTGACTGAAGTACTTGCTGAGCATTTCCCAATCCCTTATCTGTTGCAATGAGAATTAGTTATTGCTTAGCGAAATATTCCGAGCGTTCTGTTCAAAAATTTTGTATTCAACTGTGATAGAGTAAAGCCTCGGATACATTAGAGGACAAAATGTTTCCCAAATTGACGCCTGTCGAATTGTCCATTCAATGCTTTAATGCGTCGCATACTGTTGGGGACAAGTAGCGGGACCCTGGGCAATGTTGCAGCGTCACGTACATTGAGCGTTGAGCGTCATGTTTGGGGACATTTTGTCCCCTAAACCCGCAGATACTGCACCTATATACAACGCAATCACGTGACGCGGGACATGTTGGACAACTTTTCCGCGTTGTGCGTACGTTGAAGGTCATTTTGTCCTGCCTTTAACAATTGGGTGTGTGCTGCTGCAATCACAGTCAAATAACAATACAGCAGTCATCCTCTACAGGTTTTAGATATACGTGTCAAAAGAACTCCAATGTTTTGCCAGTTATGTCCGAGGTTATTTTAGTTTGTGTAGGGATTACCCTATTACCAGCATCCATCATTCATCTTGACAGGCCTGTTGGTCTAGTGGTTATTGACCCTGACTGCTATGCTGGAGGTCGTGGGTTCGATTCCCACCCAGGACCAGTGTTTGTGTGATGAGCATGATCATTTGTTGTGTAATTTATATAAAATATGTATGTATTTAGAAATATATAAGTATGATTATCAGTTGTCTAGTACCCATAACACAAGCTCTGCTTAGCTTGGGACTAGACGGCACTGTGTGATAGTTGTGGAATATTATTATTATATTATCTATCTAAATAATAACACTCATTGTCTGTTACAGGACCAAAAAAAGAAAGCAGCGCCAAAAAAGAAGCAAAAAAAGAAGGTTTCAAGTGATTCCGAGTCGGACGGCGCGGGCAGCGAGACGCTCGCCGCCGTCAAGAGCTCGCGTGCGCGCGCGCAGCAGAAGTACACCTTCAGCGACTCTGACTCCGACTAACTGTGAGTATTACTATTGAAAGCAACCCCCACCACTCAATATGTCTCTGATGGACTTGTGCCACGATTCTTGTGGGAAATTTGATTTTGTACAGTCAACAAGGTTGAAGTTTTCATGGAAACCTATGGATGAAATTTAAATGTATTAATGAGATTGTTAGTTTACTATGAATTTAATTATGTTCCATTTATCTATCCATCCTCCTCCCCATTCAAACCCTTTTGGGCAAAAAACGTAAATCTCGCTTACGATTTTCTTCCTAAAACCCTTCAACTCTTGATCTGTTATTGATCTTGAAGGAACATCCACCAAACAGTTTTACGTTTACGATATAAGCGTAGGAATAACTTCTGCTTGGGCTTCACCCGCGTGAAACTAGACTTCTTAAAAACTTAAGCATGATCAGCCTTTTAATATTTCCTTTGCTAGGACTTGGGCCTCCTCTCTAGGAGAGGGAATAGGCCGTACAGTTGCCAAAACGGATCTTGAGCGCTCGGCGTCAGTAAGGATCGCTTTGCGCATTCCATACATTGGCGAGCCAATCGTATTCGTTATTAACGCAAGAAACGAATTAGGAGTAACCTCTATGACGCGATGGCGCGGCGAGCCAATCACTGACACTCCCGCCCCCGCGTCTCGCTTACTACTGAGACCGAATATTTGACTTCTGCACAATCGCTCAAGATCCGTGATGGCAACTGTAATCTACTACGCATGCTCAATGCGGATTGATGAATTTCACATGTCTAAGAATTTTTTTTCTGTGACATGCCGGTTTCCTCACGATGTTTTTCTTCACCGTTTTGAGAGCAGTGCTGATGAAATAAATTACACATAGTAATGCACCTGGTTGGGTGTGAACCCGCGACTCGTAAGTCGGGGCCGTTAACACTCGACCACCACTGACTCCTTATCTCGTTAGGGGGTAAATTTTGAAAAATCCTTTTTTAGTGCTCGGCTATATCATAAAAGGAAACCTTGAGCATAATTTCAAGTTTCTAGACCTGTAGCTTGATTCACGTAAAATCAAACAAGCCAAATATCGTTGAAGTTTTATAGTCGTTCGATCGAAGTCCTATCCAAAAGCGGTATTCACGATCTGTCGACTTATTTCCAGTTACTTCTACCAGGATAATGTAATACAGTTTTTTTTTTAATCAACGAATTTCAAACGACTTTAAAATCGGTGTCGTTCAATCTCGATTGATGGATGTAAATACGGAAATGGTCTAAACGACTAAATCGCTACGATATCGTTACGGTTTTCATTACGTGAATCGGGCTACTGATCCGGCTGTATATTGATATGTTATTCAGTCTGTTTCTCCTTTTAGATATTAAATGCATTCTATTGTTTCAGATTCAGTATTTTGACAACGTGATTTGAAGCTTTACGATGTAAAGCGAGTTGCGGGGGCGACGTAACGCGATATTTTATCATTTGTATTGACTACGTGTACGTTATTTTTATACGTTCGGGCCTACAGTCTGTGACTGATCTGAGAAACACATATTAATGTAAGCGCCAGATAACCGTGGAATAACGGCCATTGACCCTTCTACATTTGTCGACATACTTAACTCTTTGAATGCCGTAATTAGAGACACAATAGAAAGAACTGTGTAACATAAGACATTCAAAAGGTTAATTTAAAAAACTAAAATAAAGACAAAGCTCTCTTGAATCGACATGTATCGTAATCCTTTACATGATCTAGTAATGAAAAGCAATTTATTGTTTGTTTTTTCGGGTACGCAGAGATATTACGAAAAGGTCAATGTACTTTTTTCCACGGTTATATGGCGCTTTCTATAGTAACATACACCCAGTTGCGATACATACTCGAAATACCTATATTGGAAACCTCGTGTGGTATGCAATAGGCTGGTGTACTTTAAACAAATAAAGTAATTTATAATTTAGATCTAATTAGGTAAAAATTAGGTAGAAAATCGTCTGGCACATCCTTGCTCAAAGACAACATTTGGATTTTTTTTAAAACGAGTATTTGAGCAACTTCTGATAACTATAGTTTTTATATCGAATTGTAAATAGTTGTAATGTAACAAGAACATTTCAGTTTCCAATTGTTATTTTCCATTATATGTCTTTCTTGTTCTATCTTTTTTTTTTAATCTGACGTAATTTGCTAGTTCTTCCGGAATTTTGTCAAATAAATTACCATTTTTTTTTATTGTAATGTTCTGTGTCCTAATTAAATATATGATTACTGATATTTTTTTGTCATTATCATTTTTAGCTTTTCACATTGTGAGCTTTATTTTCCATTTAATATTTCAGTAACAATATGGCTCACACATACAATGAAATGGAATTATATTGTTACTTCTTTATTTTTATGTTACAAATGTAATTTCCCAATATTATTTGTTAATTTTAACAATGTGTAAATAAATGAACAATTTCACCATATTTTTGTATTTTATTTGTTTCTCAAAATTAAGTCAATCCTATTTCAATAGACTAAGATCCCAGAGAAAAAAAACTAAAAGCTAATTTTTTTTTTTGCTCCAAAACAGCTTTTTAATTTATCATTTAAAGTAGATTACTCTCATTATTAATTGAAAATACTTTCCTGCTGGGATTTTAGCATAGTATAGCATAGTCGGCCTTATAATGTTCCCACTACTGGGACTCGGGCCTCTTCTCTTGGAGAGAGAATGGGCCGTTATCCACCACGCGGGCCCAGTGCGGGTAGGTGGATGTCGCATGTCTTCGAATTCTAGGACATGCCGGTTTCCTCACGATGTTTTTCTTCGCCGTTTTGAGAGCAGTAGTGATGAATTGCGCCTGGTTGGGTTTGAACCCGCGACCGCTGTGGTCCGCTGGGATTTTAGGTACACGAGAAAAGTCGCTTGACAGGCAGAGTGCTCGCTGCTCCTAAAATTATTTTCAATTGCTAACTCCACTCGCTAATCATAGCGGTAGGACAGAACCTGTAGGATGGATTTTCCGAGGGGTCTGTGATGTCCGTTAACAGTTCGGACCAAGCCCAAGTCGTCGACGGCGCGCACTTTTCCCGCGCGCCTCAAGGAGTTGTCAGCAACAGCAGGGGCCCAGCCGGGTCGAAGCCTACTGGGTTATCCGAAAGGGCGCTCGAGCCGCGGTATGAAGGCTTGAAGGAACGGGATGGGTTTTTTAGTCAGTAAGAGTCTGACACTATCTCCCGCTCCGTCCAAGAGCAGGGGTTGTCATTGGATGATTTTTTCCATCGAAAAAAAAAATAGGTCTGTGATATATTTAGGTCTGTAAGTATCTCGTTATGAAATTAATGGTGGTCCAACTACTCGCATCACTAATACAATATATTAAGTTTTGTACAACGAAGCGTATAACAGGTGAGGTACTATCTGAAGGAGGATTTGGCGAACCTGATGATTAATCGGCCATGGCACATTACATTATTATAGAAAGCCAAGGCGTGCCAAACATCTCTTTTTGATGATTTACTGAAAAAAAAAATTAGACCCCATTAACTACTTATTTAGTTTTTTTGCATCCCTTTAGGGTCAATTCCCACTGAAAGAGCAGCGGCCGGCAGCGTCTTTTTGAGGCAAAATATTACAAACTATTTTGAATCTTATCTACGTGATTAAAAAGTTCATAGTCATTTGAAGGCAAAGGAGGGGTAGCGCAGCGTCGCGAGGCTGCACGAGCCTTCTACCGACTAGTCAGAAGAGGCGCCGCGCGGCTGATCGCGGCGCAGCTAGCTGACGTGCGGCCGACCGCGGTGCAGCTGACAGACTCGCGGCTGAGCGCGAGCGACCATTTCCTACCCGCTCGCCGCACTAGTTTTCAAAGCTACCACGCGGAGGCTCATTGCGGCGCCTCGGGATGCCGCGCTGCCTCTCGCGGCGCCGCACTGCCCCGCGCGGCGCCACACTGCCCCGCGCGTCGCCGCGCTCAGTCACTTGCTCTTACGGCCGCTGCGCGCCGCTGCTCTTTTAGTGGGGATTGACCCTTATGTGGCAGTTTCATGTATTTTTATATATACCTACAATTACCGTCACGGATCTTGAGCGCTCGGCGTCAGAGCGCCATAAATTGGCGAGCCAATCGTTGTCGTTTACCTGCAGCAAAAAAGGGAACAAATCATGAGTAACCTCTAAGACGCGATGGCGCGGCGAGCCAATCACTGACACTCTCCGCCCCCACGTCTCACTTCGCACCACTAAAGAGACCGAATATTTGACTTCTGCGCAACTTGAAGCCAACGCTTAAGATCCGGCAATAGTCTCTGTTGCGAATTATTTAGATGAGATGCTAAGTAATCTTGTATCTGTGTGCTCGATATTTATCACCACCTGCCACCATGGCCCGCGAGCCATAAGTTCGCCATCCCTAGTGCTATTATAGGGAGTAGGCACCTGACGGTTTTCGTTTGGTTGCAGCCAAATACATTTTGTTGGTTGCTCCGCACTGGTGTCCTAGTGAGATATAGGACTAACGGCGTCTCGTTAAAAAGGTTAATAAAACAGTCATTTAGTTACAATTTATACAATATTATTTATTTTACTTCAAGTCACGTTAAGTGTCTACTATTCTAAACATGTCTGTACACTGCTCAAATAACAAAATATTACATAAAAGTGCGACCATTTCAATAATGTAAATTTTCATAAGTTTTCGCAGTCGCCAAGTCGTGGCGACCAATAGAACTAGTTTCTTTGCTAAGTGTGTAATTTTCATTACCCCGCCTATTATGTATGAAGGATTGGCTTCATAATAAGTGGGTGATGAAGATTTCTTTTCAAACACTAATCAAAATATCAAGAATATTCCTACTCAACTTCCAAACGTGTTTTCAATTTCATGAATGCTAAAAATAGCATTAAATAGTGCCAGAGTCGTGAAGAACGATATTTGAATAATTTTACTTTTCAAAAGTTATTTTCCCATCTTCAGTTGCTGATTTTGTTAATTAAAGCGTATCCATATATATTATATTTGTAATTTTATTATGCATTTAGGTACAATTTAAAAGTCGGTAAGTTTTTCTGAGACAGCCTGTACAAAAAAACAGCCCCGGGTACACCCGGGGTTGGATCATGTGTGGGATATACTTCCCACACATGATGGTGACAATTTCAAGATGGTATCCCAAATTAAATATGGAAAAGAAGACAGCTATTGTAAAACAGCGTGAAAGAATGCTACATAGTGCATCCCGCGCTATTATTCAGTCTCTCTAGTTGCGGGACTGAAATAGAGGGAATATAGAAAAAAAAACCGGCCAAGTGCGAGTCGGACTCGCCCATGAAGGGTTCCGTAGCAGCAAGTAACATAATATAAAAGTTCTTGTAATGTGTTGTAACTTTGATCGATGTTTTAATAATACTGTATTTTTTTCGATTTATGACGCATTAAAAAAAAACTACTTACTAGATTTCGTTCAAACCAATTTTCGTTGGTAGTTTTTATAGTAATGTACATCATATATTTTTTTTAGTTTTATCATTCTCTTATCTTAGAAGTTAGAGGGGGGGGGACACACATTTTACCACTTTGGAAGTGTCTCTCGCGCAAACTATTCAGTTTAGAAAAAAATGATATTAGAAACCTCAGTATCATTTTTGAAGACCTATCCATAGATACCCCACACGCAAGGGTTTGACGAAAAAAAAAAAAATTTGAGTTTCAGTTCTATGTATGGGGGACCCCCAAAATTTATTGCTTTTTTTCTATTTTTGTGTGAAAATCTTAATGCGGTTCACAGAATACATCTACTTACAAAGTTTCAACAGTATAGCTCTTATGGTTTCGGAAAAAAGTGGCTGTGACATACGGACGGACAGACAGACAGACAGACAGACAGACAGACATGACGAATCTATAAGGGTTCCGTTTTTTGCCATTTGGCTACGGAACCCTAAAAAGAATAGGGTTCGCCAAGCGATTTAAATCTGACGTTGCAACAGGAAATATGGTTATTATATCGTAAGGGTCGTAATTTCTGTTTTTTTTTAACGCTTCACTTGATTCCATCATAGAAAAGATACGAGCCCCAGTAATACTGAGTTCTCGCGTGTTTGAAATTGTTCAGACTCTCAGGCAAACTTTGAAGGCAAACTGTGGGATTGGAAATCCAAATGTAGCCTACTAAAAGTAAATACGCACTTATGTACAGATATTTACTACGAATTTTTTTAACAATCTTAATGGTTTCAAACGAAAAAGTCTTTTGGAAAACAATGGTAAGTTATTTAGGATTGATTAATAATTTTGAAACGTCCAATTAAAAAAAAATGATACAACACTTAAGTTGTAATAAACCGAAAAACAAATACATAAATAGATATGCATTTTATTATGAGGATTTTCTCAAAACAACTAATTAGCGACAGTAGTAACAAGTGCCTATTTAATTATTAATTTACCGATTTCTTTTTGAACAGTGTGTAGAGACATTATTAATTAATTTACAATCGTCGTGTTATTAACATATTTATATTTTCCGTTCCGTGTTCCCTGCCTGACTTAAAACTAAACACTCTTACAATAACGGGTAAATTAATATGGCATATAATTCTGAGTGTTTCTTAATCAAGATTATTTACATTAAATTAAATCTTTTATATTATAAATGTTTTAGATAAGTACAAATTGTTACTACACAATTAAATTTATCTAAGTATGGATACAATAAGTATTAGGAGATTATTCTAACCTAGATATTATATGATATTTATTTATTGGTTTAAATTCACAAAAGTTTTAAATATTTGTCGGGAATAACGCAACAAATTCGCTAGACTTTCAAAAAAATATTTAAAATTTAAAACCAATCTAAGGTTGATTAGCGCTATACGAAGCAGCAAAATGCACAAATATAGAAAAAAAAAACAATAAAAAAAAAATCATTTGGCTGCGTTGTGTGCGTTAACCCTTACTAAACAATTAAATTGAACATATAATGCCAATAAAAATGAAAAATAATATTAAATAAAGTGCCCAGTCTTTCCTGGGAAAAGTGTATCGCATTTAAATCACTGAATTTTATATAACTTAAGATCACTGGTCTATTCCAGAGCGATATCTCTGGTCTATTCCAGGGCGATATCTCTGGTCACTGGATCATTCTACAGCGCTGTTTACACTATGGTACGCTGACGACAGTTTTTATATTGTCTATCGTCAGAAAATATTTTAATACACAGTATTGTAAATTCAAGTTAGTTAATGGTTAGTTTGATATAATTTTTCCTCAACCGTTCTAAAATTCCATAGTGTAAAACGCCTATGATCGAACGACACGTCAAAAAATCTTTTTTTTTTTATACCAAAATGTTCTTCAATACCTACTCAATTTGCTCTCTCTATCTGAATAACCTTTCGCGCTTTCCCTATCTGAGTATTTCCCATTATATTTGTTATTATATCTGTCACTTTGGCCATTCTTAATGTACTGTTTTTCACTGGCGCTGTAGTGGATTTCCGAGGGTCCAATGGTTTTGGACCAGTGGTGGGTCCAGTAGAAATCGTCCGGGTAGCGTGGGTACGGGTTCTCTCGGCATAGTACCACGCAATAGATCAGGCTGCCGACTAGCGTGATGAAGCCGAAGATCAGGAAGACTATGCCCAGGATCCTGGAAAAGAAAACGGAATTCTATATAAGAAAATTCATCAATATACCTATGTTTTGTGCGTGACACTGTACATAGTCGAAATTTTCTACAACTGTATGACCTTTCATTTTTAGAATTTCATTCCATTTCACACTTTTCTCTTTATCATTCCACATTCATCTCTCACTGTCTAGGTAGAGACCACTGCGATGGTCGTTGATCGGATCCAGGAGTTGGGACTCAAGGTGGCGCTTCACAAATCCGAGGCGATGTGTTTTCACGGTCGCCGGTCTCGGAACGCGCCGCCATTGAGTTCCCAACTAACGGTAGGAGGAGTTCACATCGGTGTCGGATCGACGATGACCTGGGACTCGTCCTCGACAGCCGGTGGAATTTCGTGGAGCATTTCCGACGTCTGGCTCCCAAACTCAGCTGGGCTGGGGCTGCGCTCAAGCGGCTCCTGCCCAACCTTGGGGGTCCAGACGCCTCCTGCCGGAGGCTCTACGCGGGGATCGTTCGGTCCATGGCCCTCTATGGGGCGCCGGTGTGGGCGCCGTCGCTGAAAAAGCAACCGGCGGCCATACTGAACGCCTGCCAGAGGGTCATGGCGATAAGGATGGTGCGGGGATACTGCACGGTCTCCCGCGAAGCGGCGAGCCTTCTGGCTGGCCTACCACCGTGGGATCTGGAGGCAACAGTCCTTGCACACATGCACGATATGCGCGTGGAGATGCAACGCCGGGGTGAAAGTCCGCTGCCGCGACAGGTCACGGCATGGCGGACAGAGCTCCGGCGGGATCTCATGGTGAAATGGCGTCAACGACTATCGCAACCCAGTGCTGGGCACGCCACAATCATGGCGATAAGTCCCCTCTTTGAGGCGTGGCTGGAAAGGCCTCACGGCGTCCTTACCTTCCGCATGACGCAGGTCCTCACCGGACATGGTTCGTTCGGGAGTTTCCTACACCGGATTCATGCGGAAGTGACGCCCGGGTGTCGCCACTGTGCGGAACGCCCGGAGGACACGGTGGAGCACACAGTCGAGGTGTGCCCTGCTTGGGCGGAGCATCGCCGTGCCCTCGTGGGGGCGATCGGCGGCGGAGACCTCTCGCGCCGGGCCTTGGTTGAGGCCATGGTCCGGAGCGAGGAGGAGTGGCAGGCGGTCGCCGACTTCTGCGAAGCAGTAATGCTTGCAAAGGAGGAGGCCGAACGCATCAGGCAACGGCGTTATCGCCGCCGCCGTCGCCGGGATTCTGATCCCGATTTCCGGCCAACGTAGACGCGGGCTTGCGGACAGTGAGCAATGGGTAGCTCACTGTCCGGCCGTCCGGTAACCGTCCGGACCAAGCCCAAGTCGTCGACGGCGCGCACTGTTCCCGCGCGCCTCAAGGAGTTGTCAGCAACAGCAGAGACCCAGCCGGGTCGAAGCCTACTGGGGCCAGGGCTATCCGAAAGGGCGCTCGAGCCCCAGTATGAAGGCTAGAAGGAACGGGGTGGGTCTTTTAGTCAGTAAGAGTCTGACACTATCTCCCGCTCCGCCGCAAGGGCGGGGGATGTCAATGCATGATTTTTCACACCATAAAAAAAAAAAAAAAAGAAAAAGGTAGAGACCACAGAAATCTTAATATTAAGATTTCTGTGGTAGAGACCAATTTTCCAATGGGATTTTCTCTGTAGCAACACGGAATTAGGAAGTTGATGGTGTGTCATTTGTCCCATTGGATTATGAGAATGTTCTTCGTTCTCTTAGTCCAATGGGATGTACCACACAACAGAGAGTGCCTGTTTTTACGGCGAGCATTGCTCATCATCCGCGAGCCAGCGCCTTCGAAGGATGGTAATCGCTCTGCGACTACCGACGTCCTTTGCGTTTCCTTCAAGAGGAAGACGCAGACAGACTGACAAACAGACGCGGTAATGGACTTTGTTTTATAAAATGTTATCCTAAGGATACCTTCTGCATCCTCCTACCTCCTTCCTCAGCTAAGATTAACCACCATGACAAAAATTCTGTTAGGAGTACTACAGAACCTGTCATTACTTACCATACAAACAGTGGTTCAAAGAACTGCAGCACGATGACGAAGCCCAGCGTAACGAGGATGAGTCCAAGGTTGAGCAGCAGCATCAGACAGCACATGCCCTTCACGTTAGGGCAGAACGGGTTCGGCGCCGCCATCGCGTCTACCTTCACTCCTGCCTGGAATTGCAGAAGGTTCACCTTTAATAAACTGAAAAACACTGGGTCTGTGTTTCCTGATAGCTACAACCAGTTGGACTGGCCTGTTGGTCTAGTGGTTAGTGACCCTGACTGCTATGCCGGAGGTCGTAGTTTCGATACCCACCCAGGACAAATGTTTATGTGATAAGCATGATCATGTGTCTAGGTGTAATTTATGTATAATATGTATGTATTTAGAAATATATAAGTATGTTTATCAGTTGTCTAGTTCTCGTAACACAAGCTCTGCTTAGTTTTGGACTAGGTGGCCTTGTGTGGAAGTTGTGGAGTGTTATTATTTGTGTTGCCTACAGCTTAACGTTCTGGGTTTGGTTGTCTTGCTGTATGTAAGTTTACATGTTTGTAAACGCACTCACGATACATTGAAATATGATCTCTCTATTTCACTTTTAAAGTTTGGTGGGAGAAAACTTATTAGAGTCTCGCCCGTGCACATAAATTGTCAAACTGTGTAGATACTGTGTTAAGTTTTGGTATACCTACAATAAAGAATCAAGATATTATAAAGATGAGTAAATTTACTTAGTATATACTAGCTGTGCCCGCGACTTCGTACGCGTGTTTTTTTAGCAGGGGCCCAGACGAGTCGAAGCCTACTGGGGCCAGGGTTATCCGAAAGGGCGCTCGAGCCCCGGTATGAAGGCTTGAACTAACGGGATGGGTTTTTTAGTCAGTAAGAGTCTGACACGATCTCCCGCTCCGCCCAAGAGCGGGGGTTGTCATAGGATGATTTTTCCCATCAAAAAAAAAAGACTACAGGATTTTGAACTTATTTTTTCTAAAATAAAATTGGCCATGTTACTCCTTATTAGATACATCAGCTACTTGCCAAAAAAAGTCCCGTCAAAATCGGTCCAGCCATTTCAGACCCCGGACAAACAGACAGACGGACAAAAATTGTAAAAAAAAATATTTTGGTGTTTGTACCATATATTCATATGCAGTAGTAAAAAGCAGTTATTTCAATATTACGAGTACAAACAGACACTCCAATTTTATTTATATGTATAGATTTTTTTACTTTTTCTTTTTTTAAATGTTATAAACTAGTGCTTGACAGTGATCTAACCTGAGGATAAGCAGTGATGCAATTGTTGATAGTGAAGCGCACTAATTTATTAATGAGCCCATTCATTATAGCCTTGAGGATAGCTAAATTACAATCGGACGAGAAGACTGGAGTTTAATTTGGTCCTAACACTAATAAAGTTACTCGTGGAGAGTTCGAGACTACATAACCTATTACAATTTGAAAACCATTATGATTTTTTTAAATATAGAATTCTCGGCAATAGGGTAGTTTCCAGGGTCAAAACAATTACATTTTATTTAGTCCGTATTTTAGATTACAAAAAAAATATTGGACACGTATTTTTTCTTTTTTCGATTAAACAAAATATAACAAAAATATAGCCCATTAAAGTTAGGTGTAACGTCACCCCGTGCGAAAAAATGTAGCACGGCGTGACGTTTCACGTAACTTTAATGGGCTGTATCTTTGTCATTTTTGGTTTAATTTCCAAATAAAAAACTACGTGTCTTTTATTTTTGAATAATCTAAAAGATGGACTAATTACATTTTTTACGGCAACTAGCCTATTGTTCTTCTAGAAAGTTGATATACCTAAATATACTTTCTTACCTTCCTGGAGACTTTGGATCTGTGTGTAGAGGCGACAGATGGCGCCACCGCACTTCTGTACGAGTAAACGCTGCGAGGTGCTCGCGACTGCCGGCTGGAAAAGGGAAATATTTTGTTACTATTATGCTTTGTTACGACTCAATACAACCTATGTAGCTTATGAGACTTCAGCTTGGAAGGGTGTTCAGAGGCCTTATGGCGAGTTGTCGTTTACCGCGTTTAGCCCTTTGATTGGTTAAAGGCTTGGAGCTGGTCATTCGGAGCGTCGAACGTCATTGCAATAAAATATCTAATATAGGTTGGACACCACATTCCCAAAACTTTACACCACACCTCTAAAATACCTATGTAAAAGTTAAGAGGTGGGAGGAACCCGGTGCACGAAAATACAGTTCTAAAACCCAGGATAGGCCGCAGTCCCCTACAATATATTCTTTGATGTATTAACTGTAAATTATAGTAAGAAAATTAAAATTAATATTATTATTTTTACTTTTTTTGAAAAGGAATTATCGTTGCTTTGTTAATAATTCATTCAATTGATCACTGCAGATAACGCGTATTTGAAAATTCATATTGTTTTTCGTATGTATTTAATTTCATTGTAGAAATTTAGTATTACATTACATAGTTTCAAGTATCTCGTGATGTCAAAGATGTAGCTCACTCCGTGACAGCGGAATTCGTTCCGGCGCGCAGTGTGTATTCGATGCTCACGCGCATTGTCGCGTCCCTAATCCGAGGGCACGTGTGTCACGAACGAGCCACTTGTCTTCTCGACCTATTTAGTTCAGTTTTAAATAACAATGGCACGGTGGTGGTGTAGGTTTTATCGAAGACGTGACAAGCAATTGCGTTAGTGGTCTAGTCTAGTGGTCGCACGAACTACTGCCTATCATGAGGGTCCAGCTTCTATTCCTGGGTCAGAAAATGTTGGTGTACAAATTGTTACCTACATTCCTGCTGAACCTTTCGTCCCGATATAGGCATGGAAAAATGCTGCAGACAGAAGTGGTTTCATTTAAGTTGTGAAAATAAAGTCTATCATCTGCTGTTTCTAGGGGAAAAAAATGATACCACAATAATAGTGTTTGCAAAACCTTATCTGCTTCAATGCGATCAACAGAAAGTGTCAGCAACAGAATGGGCCCAGCCGGGTCGAAGCCTACTGGGGCCAGGGTTATCCGAAACTCGAACCCCGGTGGGTTTCTTTAGTCAGTAAGAGTCTGACACTATCTCCCGCTCCGCTCAAGAGCGGTTGTCATTGAATGATTTTCCCGACCAAAAAAAAATGCTACATGCGATCGTGTCGATGAAACGTAGGCCAAGTACTAACGTTACATGATGGAAGTCGGACATGATGGACGTCGGACATAGTGGACGTCGGACATGGTGGACGTCGGACATGGTGGACGTCGGACATGATGGACGTCGGACATAGTGGACGTCTGACATGGTGGACGTCTGACATGGTGGACGTCGGACATGGTGGACGTCGGACATGGTGGACATCAGACAAGGTGGACTTCGGACATGGTGGACGTCGGACATGATGGACGTCGGACATATTGGACGTTGGTCATGGTGGACGTCGGACATGGTGGACGTCAGACATAGTGGACGTCGGACATGGTGGTCGTCGGACTTGGTAGACGTCGAACATGATGGACGTCGGATACGATGGACGTGGACATGGTGGACGTCAGGCATGGTGGACGTCGGACATGGTGGACGTCGGACATGGTGGACGTCGGACATGGTGGACGTCGGACATGGTGGACGTCGGACATAGTGGACGTCGGACATGGTGGAAGTCGGGCATGGCGGACGTCGGACATTGTGGACGTCGGACATGGTGGACGTCGGACATGGTGGACGTCGGACATGATGGACGTCGGACATGGTGGACGTCGGATATGGTAGACGTCGGACATGGTGGACGTCGGACATAGTGGACGTCTGACATGGTGGACGTCGGACATGGTGGACTTCGGACATGGTGGACTTCGGACATTGTGGACGTCGGACATACTGGACGTTGGACATGGTGGTCGTCGGACATACTGGACGTCGGACATGGTGGACGTCGGACATGGTGGACGTCGGACATAATAGACGTCGTGGACGTAGGACATGGTGGACGTCGGACATGGTGGACGTCTGACATGGTGGACGTCGGACATGGTGGACTTCGGACATTGTGGACGTCGGACATACTGGACGTTGGACATGGTGGTCGTCGGACATACTGGACGTCAGGCATGGTGGACGTCGGGCATGGTGGACGTCGGACATGGTGGACGTCGGACATGGTAGACGTCGGACATGGTGGACGTCGGACATGGTGGACGTCGAACATGGTGACGTCGGACATGGTGGACGTCGGACATGGTGGTCGTCGGACATGGTGGACGTCGTACATGGTGGACGTCGGACATTATGGACGTCGAACATGGTGGACGTCGGACATGGTGGACGTCGGACATGGTGGACGTCGGACATGGTGGACGTTGAACATGGTGACGTCGGACATGGTGGACGTCGGACATGGTGGTCGTCGGACATGGTGGACGTCGGACATGGTGGACGTCGGACATGGTGGACTTCGGACATGGTGGACGTCGGAAATGGTGGACGTCGGACATGGTGGACTTCGGACATGGTGGACGTCGGACATGGTGGACGTCGGACATGGTGGACGTCGGACATGGTGGACGTCGAACATGGTGGACGTCGGACATGGTGGACTTTGGACATGGTGGACGTCGGACATGGTGGACGTCGGACATGGTGGACGTCGGACATGGTGGACGTCGGACATGGTGGACGTCGGACATGGTGGACGTCGGACATGGTGGACGTCGAACATGGTGGACGTCGGACATGGTGGACTAAAGAATGACCTTCCCTACAGTCTGTTTCCTGATAAGCTACAACGCTTAACGACAGCTACAACGATAAGCTTAGGGGTCTTTAAGTCAAGATTGAATAGGTTACTTCTAGACCACATCGTCGCATTCCATCAGGTGAGAGGTAAAGCGTATGCCTAGTAATACTAAATTATAAAAAAAAATAGACGATCGACCTTGACGATCCTCTTGTTCCTATGACTCACACATAGCGGCACTACAACCATAGACAAAGAGACAGTGTTTTGTTAAAGCTAATTGCTCCGACTTTAATAGATCAAAAAGCCAGCAGTGATGATAAACAACAATCAATCTGTACCTACTCTTATTCCATTTACCGCCCAAATAAAAAAAAAAAGATCAAAACGTCTATTAAGTTAAAAATTCAACAAAAAATAATTGGTAGGAAATTCCTATTTAGTTTTTTGTTAATCCATTACAGTTTGGAAAGTTCCAAACTAAATTGTCTATGGAACTGACAAAGATTGAAGTCCTTAGTCACTGTGAGATGGTCAAATATTTACTCACAAATAAGATGTCAAAGGCTATAAAAAACTTAAGTGGACACCTGAGGGCTACAAAAGGCTTTCTAAGAAGACGTTGATGAGTCCATGCAGTGGTTATTTTGGTTTATTAACTTTATATGTCGGTGTAGGATTGAGTAGTAACTCGTTAAGTCAGCCAAGGAGTGGAATTCCCTGCCTGTGTTTCCTGATAGCTACAACTAAGGGATCTTTAAGTCAAGTGTGAATAGGTTACTTCTAGGCAATGCTCTATCGTCCACCATATCATCGCTAACCATCAGGTGAGATGGTGGTCAAACGCTGTCTATTAATAATAAAAAAGTCAATTTAGAGACCAATATTTTTCAAGTAACGCTAATTATGACAAATCATCCAAAATAAATGCAATACAATGGAGCCTTCTGTGATTTAAAAATGTATTCTAATAATATAGATTTGTATTTTTAACGTTTTTAAAACATTATAACGCCTCCCACAAGGATGATCGCTGACCTGGTGAGGGTTGGGAGAATCCGACGGATTCAAGATCATCATGACGATAGAATCACTGTATTTACTTGTTGTCAAGTATTTACTTGCTACCATCATACTTTATTTATGCGATAAACTTAATAAGAACTAGTTCTTGTACGGTCTAAATGTTGTCGAGCCTGTGGGAATCAAAATGAAGATTTGGCGGCGACAATCAAAGGAGTGTGTTGTCATGCAATTGAATTACCAAAACAGGGCAGTAGCTTCTATTGGCCTACAGGAGAATAGGGCTGTCAACATCACAATAGCTTCCTTTTTTTATCATCGGGTTCTTTACACGACGAACCATCTGATGGAGTAACTTGTGGACATCTTCATCTACACTTCTAAGAAGAGGTAAAGTTGTTTTTTTATTTTTTTGTTTGTAGGTGGTAATCTAAGAAAGTACTGGTCCGATTGCTAAAATTTTGCGAAAGCTGCTTTATTCCTGAGTGATAAAGGCTATATTTTATGTAGGCGGGCGAAGCCGCAGGCAAGAGCTAGTATTTTAATAATTATGTTTATCGGAAATTCGGAATATACTTCGCGGGGATAAAAATGTTTATCCTATTTATTCTATTCCAGAACATGGTCATCTTTGCGATTGGAACCTTTGAATCTAAATCACTGAAATGTTCCGAAACAGTGACAATATGTCTCATTTGGAACATTTGGTGTCGGGTTTGTGGCCGATTCTTCGAAATATTTGCGGTGCGGCGCCGCATCACATTAACTCAAACCTACGGGAGGATTTTCCAAAATTTACCCCCTAAGTGGATAAAACGGGGGTGCCAATTTTTTTTGTCTTTAGTCATTTCTATTGTAGAAAGTTCGACAGCCCTGGACCATTCCTGTATCGTCACACCATCCAAGAGGACGACAGAGAAAGTTAAATAAATTCGTTCTGCCCTGACAGGCCGTCCTTACGGCAGCCTATGGCCACTTTTTATATTTGGTGGCCTTTTTTCGTTGACTGTACCGAAATAAGTGTATTTTTTTCTTCGGACGATACTGTTGATTTAAAATTTCAAAATGAATGGATTCTGGAATGTTTCTCACGGCCTCTGACTTGCTGCTATAAAAAGGTTAATAATTGAGTATTAGGATCATCAAAGTCGTAATAGCCCAGTGGTTAAGCCTCGCCTCTCATGAGGTTGTGGGTTCAAATCTGGATAAGTTTAAAATTGAGTTTTTTATTTGTTACTAGCTTTTGCCCGCAGCTTGGCTCGCACACATTAAATATAGCCTATGTCACTCAGAAATAAAGCAGCATCAGTGAAAAAAAACAAACTACTCTTTATAATATTAGTATACTTTATAACATTATTGTATACACCTATGACATAGTTTTTTTACTGTGGGAAATCATGTAACGATTTTTCTCGCTCTAGGGCGTCACGAAAGGGCGCCTCAGACTTTTACTGACTAATTAATAGCAAACCTATGCTTCTTCATTTGCCCTTTCCGTTCCAAGAGCATGAGTCCCCTTATCAGAGGTCACCTCATGGCCCTGGTAGTCTTTAGCCCTGCTGGGCCTCTACGGTATCGCTGACAACAAGCTACCAATGGGTAGCTCATCGTCCGTTAAGCAATAGCTCGACTTTCGCAAGCCCACGCCTACGATGCCTGGTAGTCGGGGTCGTGGCCCCGGACCGAAGTCTCACGCGGGCAGCTGTCTTCTTCGCTAGCACTACCTTCTGCTTCGCAGAAGAAGGCGACGGCCTTTTTTTTGGTGATCAATCATCCAATGACAACCCCCGCTCTTGGGCGGAGCGGGAGATGGCGTGACTAAAAAACCCATCCCGTTCCTTCAAGCCTTCATACCGGGGCTCGAGTTTCCTTTCGGATAACCCTGGCCCCAGTAGGCTTCGACCCGGCTGCCCCTGCTGTTGCTGACAACTTCTTGAGGCGCGCGGGAACAGTGCGCGCCGTCGACGACTTGGGCAAGAAGGCGACGGCCTGCTATTCCTCCTCGCTCCGGACCATGGCCCGTACCAGGGTCTGGCGCGAGAGGTCGTTGCCACCAATCACCCTCACGAGAACACGGGGGTGCTCCGGCCAAGCTACCATACCATAGCGTTTCTTCGTCAATACACACAAGCAGTCACAATCAATTTTGTAAAATTTTCTTTAGAAACTAGAAGTAGGACGCTAAGTGTTAATCCATACTTTAATAATTATATATTTTAAATATAAAAGTAACTGTCTGTTTGTTACCTCAAACGGTTAAACTACTGAACAGATTTTGATGAAATTTAGTAAGGAGTAGAGACACACAGGATTGTTAACTGTGGCGACACTTGGGGGAGGCCTATGTCCAGCAGTGGACTTATATCGGCTGAAATAATGAAGCTCGAAACCCAAAGAAAAACATGGCTACTTTTTACCTAACTTCAGCTTCACGCGAACGAAGCCGACGGCACAAGCTAGTATAACAATCTGAAACGGCACATCTAGGTATGTGTAGTGAGACCTATAGCGTTCGATTGAACTCTCAGGTACGTTTATAGGAGCTAATAAATCGTGCCCCAGATACCTGGGTTCGATTCCCGTGTCGCGTCATCATTGCGCTGTCTGTTGAGAATTATATGAGCAGTGATTTACAACGTAACTGTATATTTCTTTGGAGCATGTATTTTGTTTGTATCGTCATAAGAGATTGTGGTGTTGCTTGTAAATATAGAAGCTTTGTCGTATAAACTTGTTTTATACAACAATTTTGTCCTGTATTCCATAATTGCTTGTGCTCTATCGTCGGCCATATCATCGCGACCACAATAGAAATCTGCGCTCATCTCATAACCGCCTTCTCCATTGTCCCACTCATCGTACTGACTTTCTTCACTATTCCTTCTTTATTCAAGCTATTTCTTTGTGGAATGCGCTTCCCCAGAAGATTAGGATGGCAACAAACCGATTAGCATTCAAAATCAAAGTTCGCGAGTTGATTCGTAAAAAGTTGGCAGTAGTTTCATCACAGCGTTAATGTTTTTCTATTGTCGATTTGGACCAATTATTTGACTATTTTAGTGCATTTATGTAGTGTATTAATTTGAGTATATATTGTATAGGTAGTTGTATATATTTATTCTATGGTTTATTACTATATCTATTATATGGTCTATTAGTATATAAATTCCTGTTTTTCCTTTTTCTCACTCTTTTATTGCACCTACCACTACTTTTTCTCCGCATCACCCAAAGGTTGACTGGAAGAGAATGCCTAAGGCATTAAGTCCGCCTCTGTACCCATGTGCATAAAGTGTTAAATAAATAAATAAATCGCTTACCATCAGGTGAGATGGTGCTCAAACGCGAGCCTAACAATAGTAAACGTGTTTTCTTTCTTTCTTTAATGAAGTTTAGTGGTTTGTGGTCCTGAATGCTATGCCGGAGGTCGTGGGTTCGACAAATGTTTGTGTGTTGAGTATGATCATTTGTTCTGTGTCTGGGTGTAATTTATCTATAATATGTATGTATTTAAAAATATATAAGTATGTTTACCAGTTGTCTAGGCCTCATAACACAAGCGCTGTAGCTTGGGACGAGACAGCGTTGTGTGATAGTTGTGGAATATTATTATTATTACCGGCATAAACTAAATATTGATACCCGTTTCCTTCAACCTCTATTTATGAAATTGACAGATACTTACAGCAGTTATAGCTTGTTACTTATTAAGGTCAATCGAAGGGTTTCGTTATCAAGGCTTTGGACTTTATTTGGGATCCTTCAAACTGATTTGGAATACCTAAGGACTTTACTTAAACCTTCCAAAAATTTTAAAATTTTAAAAAAAAATTAAGGTAGGTTGTTCAGTTTCGTCTACTGAGAAAGCCCTTAAAGTTTGTGGAGGGCTGTCCCTTACACCTTGTATACAACCGCTAAGTTTAACATACTTAAGTCTTCAATGGAGAATGTTTCTGGAACGCTCTAAAGCTCTATGATTCATACATGCACCGTAACATTGGCTTTTGAGCAAATTGCCATCAATCCACGAGTTTAATGCAAAATGTTTTGTTCGGTGAGTGGGTTGAGCAGACGGGCGGACTGAACGCAGCGGTTTTTTTTTATCCCTTTTCGTATTCCAGACTTATGAACTACACTCAAGAGTAACTTAACTCGACTCAATGTACAAGAGCGCACATGCAAATGTTTGCTTCAAAGAATACCGATCTGTTTATAAAAAAAAATGATATAGGTACTGTTAAAAAGCATGAAACTTCAGCTTTTTATATTATAAAAATTGATTCTGTATTTTAAAAATTAATTTAATTGGACGCATAAGAAAATTTGCTCACTACGGTACCAACGAGTTTGGACACAAACTACCCCAATAAAAACTCCACGCGTTATTTGTCGCTTATCAGAAGTTGACCAGGGGCCTAAGTCTGCTATTTTTATAAATTCGTCATTCCAACACGATCCCACTGTCATTTTGCTAAAAGTTTGTATTCTGTTAATTCATAATAATCGATCATTGATCGGTCAATGGTCTTGTAATAGAATTGTGGTAGAATGACAATATCGAGCTTATTAAAAGCGCTAATTGCGCAATGACGTCGAAATGGTAGGTCACTGATCAAAAGAGCTGTAATTTTTTTTTGCAGATTACCGCATAGTATCAGATATTCACTTGCCATTATGTACGAGATTACCATTCTATGCCATTTCTTTGACAATGGAGTGTCAGTGGTTGACCATCAGAAAGTCATAATGACGCCATTATATTAGTAGATATATATAATAAACTAAACTAAAATCAACTCAACTAAACAATTATGAAATCAATGAACTATTCTGACACTATTGTAATTGCAGACTTGATGCCCTGTACTCATCGCCGCTAACACGATTCATTTGTTTCGTGAAATTAACGTTGGAGGACGAACGTCAGTAGACGGTAGGAATACTGAATACACGTCCATGAAGCTACGAGGCCAAGGACAGTAAAATTTATAGCAGCCGGTCTAGGAGCGGCGCAACCGCTCGTCTGTTCAATTTCGGGGACGCTAGGCGCGCGCACGTATCGAGCTCCGTTGGACTGAATTAGTGGGATTTAAGGACTTGGCGGAACCAATAGGGTAACGGTGTATTTACATGAGTGCATGAGTCAGTGAACCCGCAATAACACCATGGGTTTGTAAGCCATGAAACGGTGCTAGATGGAACTATGCAAACTTTGCCATAAGGTGAATGAGCCAGGGTAGCCTGCGAAAATTAAATTATTGTATCGTTTTTTTGCGATTTCTAGTTCGGTACAATAAGATAGTAGGGTAACAAAAATTATATTTGCAGGAAGGTTATGTATGTTTTTACAGAAATAAACTTATTGTTACAAAGTTACAAGTTTACAAGTAGTGCCTCACTACAAAAAAATATAAACATATATGCTTATTGATGCCTTGGGGATATGGTGTTGGAATGGTTGCTCAATTCTTTACCCTGGACTGCTTTCCGTACAAACATCTCAATCTTACGAGATTTTAACATCAAGACTAGACTGACAACTACCTGTATGCGCAGAGTAGAGTTTGTAGAGTTTTCTGGTCACCTAGCCAGGAAAAATGTTTCCACAAACTTGAACGACTCATCGTAACTGGCATTGATGGTGATCGACCAAGAGGTCGCAGCCCAAAAAGACAGATCAGGGCCACTCCAAACTGGACACCCGATTGCACGGAATCCAGCTAAAAGCTAATCCAGTAAGAGCTTCAGGACCCTCAGTAATGGAATATGCGACGAGGAGGACGAGGCGAGGGTATCCTAATAATGGGTAATGGTAATTGGTGATTGGTGGGTTGGTATTGGCATTCTTTAAAGCAAGTCGTAGAGGAAGTCGATGTAAAATAATGAAGAAATAAGATTAAAAACACCGACTTCTGAAATTAAAGTTTTTTTTTTTATATTAAAGTCCTTTTTTTAGGGTTCCGTAGTCAAATAGGAACCCTTATAGTTTCGCCATGTCTGTCTGTCCGTCCTCGCTTAATCTCTGTGACCGTTAGCACTAGAAAGCTGAAATTTGGTACCAATATGTATATCAATCACGCCGACAAAGTAGTAAAATAAAAATTGGAAAAAATGTTCTATATATGTAGAGTGGGAAGATTTTTTTTTTTATTTCAACCCTAACGTGTGATATATTGTTGGATAGGTATTTAAAAATGAATAGGGGTTTACTAAGATCATTTTTTGATAATGTCAATTATTTCGGAAATAATCGCTCCAAAAGTAAAAAACAATGTGTCCCCCCCTCTAACTTTTGAACCATAAGTTTAGAAAATATGAAAAAAATCATAAAAGTAGAACTTTATAAGGACTTTCTAGGAAAATTATTTTGAACTTGATGGAAAGAACAGTTTTTGAACAAAAAAGACAAAAGGCTACAAAATAATTTCTGGACTAAATTTGTAGTATAATCGTTTATGTGTAAGTTTGTAGTATAATCGTATATGCAAGCATTTTTTTAAACTCATAAGGGGTACACTTATTGTGACGGACGTGAAACTACGGAACCCTACACTGAGCGTGGCCCGACACGCTCTTGGCCGGTTTTTTTGCAAAATGATGTTGAAATGTTTTGTTGTATAGTTGGTTACTTACCTGATTTCTGAAGGTGGTCTGTAGGCTGCGCTGGTAACATACACGTCGGAGTCAGCTCTCGGGGAGCCGTTGGTGGTCGGTGGCCGTCTGCCATTCCTGTGCTCTCCTGATGGAGATCTGGTCCTCTCGTCCATTGTCTGGAAAGTGCAGGAAAATAGTGTGTCAAATAATGAGCAGCACGGCTGGATATGCTAAAGACGATCTTTTTTGGTGGGAATCAAATAAATTTTCCCGTTCTAGGGTGGAATAGATTTTTACTGACTAAAACCGCACACGTTCCTAAGTTGCCTTTTGCGTTATCCCACGTTCTACCATGAGTGTCCCTTTCAGAAGTTTTCCCATGGCCCCCATTTTTTTTCGATGCGAAAAATCATCCAATGTCAACCCCCGCTCTTGGGCGGAGCGGGCCCCTGTTGTTGCTGACAACTCCTTGAGGCGCGCGGGAACAGTGCGCGCCGTCGACGACTTGGGCTTGGTCCGCACAGTTACCGGACGGCCGGACAGCGAGCTACCCGTTGCTCACTGTTCGCAAGCCCCCACCTACGGTGGTTTCCCATGACTCTTGCGAGCATCCGTCCTGCTGGGCTTGCTCTCTTGCTGCTCTTTGAGGCGCGTACCTTAAAGGACCGCGGGCTAACACAACTATTTTTAAAAAAGGCAACACATTGCTGTGGCCTATTTAATAAAACTGACATATGCACTGCTTTCTGCTTTATGCGTCTGACTTGACAAGTTTGGGGCGCAAAAAAGTATATCAGAATTCAACATAGCTAGGTACATCACAATATTTTTTTTACAAGATTGAAACTGAGACAGATATAGAAGATACAGTTTCGAGAGACAATCCTGTTTCAGTAAGACAATAGTTGTAATCATTTTGTTATACATTTTCGGTTTTATGAAACAGCCCCAATAGCAAAAATGTTACAATAAAGTAATTATTTGACAAATACGTATCATTATATTTAAAAATCATGGGAACAAAAAAGTCAGGTATAGTACAATTCACGAACGATGGCGGCCTTGAAGTTTGCGCAGAAGGCTGCGCAGTAACGTCTTTTAGGAACCAAATGACGTCGTGCGTGTGCGAGAAGAGTGTGGTATGCGCGAAAGTTCGCAAAGGCTAACTTCACGCCCGCCATCATTCGTGAATTGTACTGTAAAATGTAGTCCGTTCAAGAGGATTACATTTTACCTGATTTTAAACTACACCTGCGAAAAACCATAACCATGTCGATTGTCGGTACATTCTTTCAAAGAGTAGGATAGTTATTAGCACAGGTTAAAATGATTGTTTTATAGTGTTTATGACTTCTGAACTCACTGCAACAACTTGTAAACACCGAAGTAGTTCAAGGCTTTGGTTTTGCTAGTAGGCATCTTTGGCGCAAGTTATAGGAGGCAAGCGTGTTCGTAGCAATAAGCAGGTTGTAGTGATATTGTCAAACATCTACATCAAATGTTTTAAGCACAATGTAGGTTAGAATGCCTAACTGAGTCTCACAGGAGAGGGTGGTCAGAGCAATTTTACGCATTCTTCTTCTTCTTATCGTATCGATAGAGTTAAATTCCTTGCCTGGCCCAGAATTTGGCCACGGCTATGCCGTCCGCTGCATCAATTTTACGCATTTATTTATCTACGTTACAACTAGCACTATCTCCCGTGGTTTCATCCGCGTCTTTGATTATTGCTCCGCTCCTCTTGGGCGTCGCGTGATGTTATAGAGACATTGATGAAAATATTCTCCACAATGTAGAATATTCTTGAGTTTTGTAAAATATTTTCCAGAATTTTCCATTACTAGTCTGAAGTAGGCACCGCTGGCAGCTTCAATGTGGCTATTGGTTTATATCAAGTGTCGGCCATGCTTCGCCGTTATTCTTATTCTTAAAAAAGGATCATGGAAAAAGATCAAGGACACGCATGTTACTAAATTCGTTATGAATATACATGTGGATGAATGAAACCGTGGGCGTGGGCTTGCGGACGGCGAGCATTGGGTAGCTAGCCGTCCGACCGTCCGGTAACCGTCCGGACCTAGCCCAACTCGTCAACGCCGCGTAGTGTTCCACGCGCGCCTCAAGGAGTTGTTAGCAACCGTAGAGGCCCAGCAGCATCGAAGCCTACTGCTTCGACCCTGCTGGGCCCCCTGGTGATGCGAAAGAGATCCTAAGGACACTGGGCTTTTGCGAGACTTCTCCATCTCTGTCTATTCATGGCTTTGCGTTAATTAGTTTTTCATACTTATATCAAATAACGCTGGACGATTATAACCGCCCATAGTTTACAACTTGCGCCGGTGATTAAAATAGTTTATAATCTGATATTAGCTTCGCATTCCCTGCCATGATGTTATGAGCCATCATTTTAATTGATAAACTGTGCAAGACGTATTTGTACAATGTACTGTATACGACGTAAAACAAAATAGCTAAGGCCGTTATGTTTTTAACGGAACTTTTTATTTTTTTTAAACGTTGCTCCACTATAGGAAATTTTATGATGAGGTATTTTGGCGATGGACGTCAATATACTGATCACAATCATCATCACCATCATTTCAGCTGAAGGATGTTCACACCATGCATTGCATTGGACAGGCATATTCTTTGTAGAACGGATGGTCGGTGGGGCCAGAAGGTTCAAGAACGGCGACCGTGCAGTGTGCACCGTAAGACGCAGCGGTAGAAAGCCTCTCCCATGGTATCCTGATGACACCGCGAGTGTCGCTTGTCGCGGGAATGCGATGGATGTGAGAATCACAGGACTGTTTTTTGTGGCAACACCTCGGAGAGTTGAAGTTATCAGTATTTTAGGCATAGCGCCTAATTATACTGATAACTTCACACAAAAATCAAGCATGTTAGGAGCCAGCCCCCTGAAAAATAACCCTAGATACGACAAAGGTACGGGTCCTGTGTGGGTTTGTGCCTGCTGGTTTCCATCCATTAACTTCTGCCGCTATAAGAAGGACCAGAAGGGCGTGTCAGACATTTCAGATTAAACATGGCCCCAGTTGGCTTCGGTCCTGTTTGCCGTTGAAGCAAACCGTTAAGCCGTTGAAGAATGGGGCTCGTTCCATGATGATGATGATGGTTATCGGACGGCACGACGGCGAGCTGCCCACTGCTCGTCGTTCGCAAGACCACGCCTATGGTGGCCGGAAATCGCGTGAGGAAGACCGTTCTACCACACATGGTTTTCTGATGGCGTTTTTGCATTCGCAATAGCGCGTAAAACTTAACAGGCAGAAAATACATGCAGTTGAGGATTATCTTACCCTTACCGTGTACTCCGACAGCGTCCTCTCCGACGGTGCCCTGTGGCTGTCATTCTCTTCTCTCGACGAAGCTCTGTGGTGGTAGCCCCCTGAAGACGGCGAGTCGACGCCAGACCTGTGCGTCGCTACGTAGTGGTTATTTTTCACTTTGTGCGCCATTTTATATCTTCGGTTTCAACACTGACACATAGCTGGGGTCGGTCCTACAGTCCTATTCTACTGGTCTACCCTTGGGTCAAGAACGCATAGTCTGATGGTTGTAGCCAAGAGCGCATTTTTGGTGTTAGCTTGATGTTTGAGTGCATGGGCTCGTGAGGGTTAGCGTTTTAATTCATCGTTTGTTATTCTTGTTTCGACCTGAAACAAAGAAAGAATGTGGTGAGTTTGTTGATAGGATGAGTTAATGATCGGGGCCGTCTTCAACCTATTAGCGGCCATATTAGCATAGTGGGGCCCCTATGTCCATAATAAAGCACTATTTTGTTAGAAGTTCATTATATAAGTATTATGTGATCCATACCTACTATGTAACCAGCAACCAGGATTAGTCCTTACATGTATGCTGATTGAGGAGGTGCCCTTTTTCTAGATTTGAGTTGAGCAAAATCATTAATCAACATTTTTTTTTAATAACTAATTATTTATTTAAAAAATCTTAACTTAACATATACTTAACCAATTAGGAATAACGCATACACAATGGCCTAACTAAATATGATGTCATAAAACTCCTCCGCATCGCTGTTGTCTGGAAATGAGCCCAAAACTTAAAACGTTTAACGTTTAACTAATTAAGTTAATTCAAACGTATTAAACATGCTGTAATCGGTAGTAGAGTAGCTATCGGTTATCGTTGGGTAATCGAGTAGGTCCAGTTTAGGGGGCCCCAATCGATCGCGGGGCCCTGGGTACGTGCCCACAGTGCCCAGTGGGGAACAGGGGCCTGGTGATGATTAGTGCGGATCTAGGGATGTGTTGTTTAAGCAGGAGTATGTGAGATAACATAGCATAATCAGCCTTATAATGTTCCCCCTGTTGGGACTCAGGCCTCCTCTCTAGGAGGCCTGAATGGGCCGTAATCCACCACGCGGACCTAGTGCGTGGTGGACGTCACATATCTTCCAGTTTTTGTGTCTAGGACACCGGCATGTTTCCTCAAGATGTTTTTTAACTGCGCATCAGCAATTTCATCTTTACTAAAAATACTAATTGTGCAACAAAAAATTACTTTTTACAAATATTTAGAGACTTAAGACTACCTTAGAATTAAAGAGAGGTTCGAATTATCGCAGATTTGCTATTAGGGGGGAGCACGGCGGTGCCCTCACCAAGGCAAGCAAAAATGTGACACGGTTCAGTTTCAGTTCAGCCCCTCTAGCCAAGTTACAACCGTTTCGCTTGCGCCGAACGCTTCGAGTTGACGTTGCCGCCAATTCTTTTGTTCTGACCACGTGACTGAGCAATAAGACGACGTCATTCCCGTACATTTGAAGCTTTCTACAAGAGTTAACTATTGCAGATTAGCAACTTGGCTAGGGGTACAGGCCATTTCAATCCCCTATATCTTCGTTGTTTATAAAACTATAGAAGACTGTTTTTTTTGAATTTAACGAGAGTCGACTGTATCTGATTTTTGTCTAGATTGACGTCTTAATAACAGCGTGGTAATATATCGCATTTTCCTATAAAACTGAGATTTAATAGCGGTTAACCGCGGTCAACATCTGGAAACTATGTTCAGCAGAATGTAAACGAAATCGAACTGTTTGGGCGACCTTGAACGAATTATTTCGGCCTAACCAAATTCGGGTCATACAGCTCTTGAAATAGAGTTTATAATCCAATAAAACGTTAGTAAGTTAGAGCTATTGCACGAAACAATGGTACATTCCGATCTTTACTCGATTAGTGACGCAACGATTGCAGATATCGAGTCATATCGATATTATTTACTTGTTAAATTGCTCGGTGTAGTGTTACGATTTTTTTTTTTAGTTTTATCGATTACCATGATCTATTGAATGTAGTTTTGAAATTATGAAACCATTGTGCTGATTACGGATTTGAAAAAAAAAATTAGAAATTGCTATCTTTTGAAGATAGTAACGGTAATTAGCAGTGAGCAATTTTGGTCAAGTGGGAATGGACTCAATATACAAGTTGTAAGTTCTGCGTTTACACCCAGTCAGGTGCATTACTTTTTGTAAGATATTCTATCAACACAGTGAAGCCAAACATGTTTAGGAAACTGACATGTTTAAGAATCAAAAATTCAAAGACATCCACCAAACCGCATAGGGCCCGCGTGTTCTTTCGCAAAGGGCCCATTCTTTTCCCTAGAGCGGAGGCCTGAGCCCCAGTCTGTCGGAGTCTGTGTTTCTTGATAGCTACTACTTAGGGGTCTTTAAGTCAAGAGTGAATAGGTTACTTCTAGACAAGCGTGCTCCATCGTCGATCACATCATCGCTTACCAATAGGTGAGATGGTGGTCAAACGCGAGCCTATCAATAATAATAAAAAAATTTGGGAAAATTATGAGGCTGATTATAACATTCCGTTAAATATATAACACTAATTATGGCAGGGCAAACATAAAAAAAAAAAAATTTTCCTCTGAGCGTGGCTATGGCTAGAAATACTTAATTTTTTCAAATTATATATTCCTTGGGTGCTATTCTCTAAGAAAACAGCCTTGAGCTCAGCGCTGGCACAGTGACGAGTCGTGAGCGCAGTACATTGAATTAACAATCCAATGTAAAGGGGAATTAGGTTGTTAATTCAATGTACTGCGCTCACGACTCGTCGCTGTGCCAGCGCTGAGCTCAAGGCTGTTTTCTTAGAGAATAGCACCCCTTGTCTGGCCCAGTATGTGGCTACGACAATGCCACCGCTGACGCTGTCATTAGATTCTTACGTGAACAGGTAAAAGGGCACGTGACGCATGATGAAAGGTGGGACATCAGCACTGAAGGTCGGACCCATCCGAGGACCCCTACCTGTGGAGACTGTCTTTGCTGCGCCTCATTTGAGTGTAGAGTCTGTTTAAAGTTTTTCAGGGTGGTCAGAGGCACTCCGACGGCTCAATGAAATCATCTTCCGCCAAAGATCGCATTTCAGAGATGTTACTATGAGATGGACACACGCTTGCCACAAAACTTTTAAGATTGTTTTTAATGTCGTGCGAATTTCATCACGCATGCGGGTTTGCCCCGCTTTCGTTTTCTACATTATTAAATGGGCATTTACGGTGGTTACGCGTGCGGGGCAAACCCGCATGCGTGATGAAATCCGCGTGATATTAAAAAGACCATAAGACTTTGAAATCTTTTTTTTTATAATATAAACTAGTCCTTGACTGCGATCCCACCTACTCGTACGCAGTAATGCAATCGTTGATGGTGAATCGCACAAGTTTATCTCTGGTGCACCGAGCTGCAATATTGTGCATTAGTTGCAATAGTATTAAATTATCTAAAAGCAGTAGACAAGATCCCAGGCTCTGCGTGAGGAAGTAGCTCACAACGGTGCATTGCGAACATTTCACGAATTCCTGCTGCTATGAATGAAGCGGTCCAAGTTACAAGACCTTAGCGATACTGATTTTTTTTTGTTTGTTAATAGTTTCGCGCTTGAACGCTATCTCACCTGATGGAAAGCGACGATGCGGTCGACGATGGAACGTGCTTACCTAGAAGAAACCTATTCACTCTAGATTTAAAGATTCCCGGGTTGTAGCTATCAGGAAACACAGACTCCGGCAAGGAATTCCACTCCCTAGCCGCACGCACAATGAATGTGTTCCCAAAACGTTTTGTGCGTGTAGGTGGGATATCCACCATATACCGGTGGCGCATAGCCGTACGTCTGGTAGTCCGATGATGGAACGGGCTAGGCGGAATTAGGTTATGCAATTCCGACGCACACTCCCTGAAATGCAACCGGTAGAAAACCGACAGGCTAGCAACTCTGCGTCGATGCTCAAGACTTTGAAGCCTCGACACGACGAGTAAATCATCGCCAATTATTCTTCTGGCTTGCCTCTCAATTGCCTCAAGTGCATCGGGGAATTAACGAAAATAGATTAATTAGTTTATTGGTCACGAAACTGCCTACACGTGCCATTGTGAGTCATGCACGATTCATGGCGATGTTCAATTATATTAGGTGTATCAATAAAACTAAAATTGTTTATGAGAAAAAAAAGGGTACGAATTGGGCGGTTTTTTTGTTGGTATTTTATTCAGATAGTGGTACATGGGAATATCATAATAAACGCGCAACGAGTCTCCCTTAGTCTTTGATAAAAAAAAAAATATTTCTAGAAATTCTCTACACAAAACGATTATTTTCAGTAAAAAATCTAAGGTAAAGAAAACCACCTTCCTACTTTGAGAAGTGTCGCTTACGATTTTCTTCCTGAAATGCTCAATATTTTCATACTAGCTTTTGCCCACGGCTTTCCTTGCGTAAATAAAATATATGTCACTTGGGAATAAAGCAGATTTCTATCTATGCATTTTTTTTTGCAATCAGACCAGTACCACAAAATAGATAGGTACAGAAGTCAATCTAAATACAAAGCGCGCTCGAGCAACGCACACCTAGACACCGCTCACGGACACGATATCTCGGTCGAATCTCGGACCACTCGTCGAACAGTTCCGGCTCAAACGCTCATTAGTGTGCGTCCACTGAGCGTAGGTATAAAAAGTGAAGTACATACATGAGATTGTCTGTACCTATCTATTTTGTGCCAGTACTTTCAGAGATTACCTCCTACAAACAAAAAAAAACAAACTTTAATAGAATAGATATTACCTAGTGTAGATTATAAATAACTCCTGTCACTTGTACCAATCTAGCCTGCATGCATACTTTAAATGGGCGATTGTTTTTGAACGTGGTCGCAGGTACAGCATTGGTCTCAAAAGGTTCATGTTATTTTCACAATGTCGTATTCAAAGGTAGGAATGGATAGTAAAGTTGTAAATCTTTGAAACTGAAACGGACTACCGTTTTTAACCCTGCAAACTTAAATTAGGGATCCAGAGGGGGAGATATTATTTGATGGCTTGCCACCACAGAGAAAACACTTCTTCTTCCTGCCCTTGTCCCATCTTATTTGGGGTCGGCGCAATACGTTTTTTTCTTCCATTCTACCCTGTCACTCGTCATGCTATCACTAACACCACAGAGAAAACACTGGTTGGGTTTAAAGTTCGTAAAAGTCTCTCGTTCAAAATTTACAGCGCTTTGAGATAAGGCCGTCCGGTAACTGTCCGGACTAAGCCCAAGTTGTCGACGGTGCGCACTGTTCCCGCGCGCCTCAAGGAATTGTCAGCAAAAGCAGGGACCCAGCCGGGCCGCAGCCTACTGGGGCCAGGGTTATCCGAAAGGGAACTCGAGCCCCGGTATGAAGGCTAAAAGGAACGGGGTGGGCTTTTAGTCAGTAAGAGTCTGAAACTATCTCCCGTTCCGCCCAAGAGCGGGGGTTGTCATTGGATGATTTTTCCCACCATAAAAAACGCGCTTTGAGATAAAGTTTTTAAGCATTTATACACCACTAATTTTTAATTAGTACAAATACTTATAGGGCTTGTTATTATTTAAGTAAAGTCTCAATAAATAATATTCACCAACAGCAAAGTTACTCAATTTATGGTAATATTAATATAATATAACAATGTAATTTATTCCACAACTGTCACACAACGCCTTCTAGTCTCAAGCTATGCAGAGCTTGTGTTACGAGTACTAGACGACTGATAAACATACTTATATATTTCTAATTTTCTAAATACATACATAATATAGATATTGTATTGGCTATTGATTTATTAATGAATAAACGACATTTAAAATGGAAAAACACTGCTTGTAGTATTTTCTAGTAGTAATTGTTATGAATGATTGATTCTATTTACCAATTAGGACAAATTATCGTTGAAAATTTTGAAATTTGCTTTTTTTTTTTACTTTTGACTACAAAAATCAATAACGGATACAGATAGAGCCCCATTAAAATATTTGTGTATAGCTCCATCCCTTTAACAGTCCAGTTTAGGTCGTAAAATGGATCGCGTTAAGAACTTGTGGTAGGGCCATTGGTAGGCATTTGAAGCCTGTAGGAACTTAATGCAGTCACGACGCGAAAATAACACATTCGGTTAAACACCTAATATGGCGGACGCCATTTGAATACAGTAGAAATTACCTTTCAACTGAATATTTTGCGAGATATTCGAGAAAGGCAATTAATTCTATAGCTGTAACTGTTTGTTTTTGTGCTCTAGTTAGAGCGAAGTATCTAATAAATTATTAAGATATTTTGTACTGTAAAACGGGGTGAATAGAAACTCAAGGGTGAGTAGAAACTCAGGGGTGAGTAGAAACAAAACGGTTTGGTTTTTCACTATTGTACCCATCCATATATATGTACTACGCACTAGATTAGGCTTGCCGAACACCCACTTTAGTCGAGTCAGGTCTAATATAGACTGTACACCTTGAACATTACACTATGTTGAACGAAAAGCGTAAGTGCCACGAAATTCATGTCGCTTAAGACATTTTGATCGCGAAAAAATAATTTCTAAAAGTTATTTTAGCGCTACATGTTTTAATAGTTCTGTTAGACGACATAATGCCAATGAAGAGCTGCAGCGAAATTTCGTTTTAACTTTTCAGTATTTTGACAAATACTCGTAGTTTCAATGAATGGGCTTGTCTATCACTAGAATATAAGTCGATGTTTTATTTTATTTTATTTATTAGGGACAAAAAACAGTTACATGTTAAGGTTATATAGAGTAATTATAAGATAAATAAGTAAACATATAACCCACACTATTGTCCACGGATTAATCAAATGCATGAAAAACGGAGACTGATTTTATGATATTTAATTGGTTAATTAATATTATGTTGGTACCATATACCACCAATACCATACCAATTGTATGTGCTTATAATAATAAATAAATAAATATTAGATATCGGCCTCTAACAAAGCATCGACTTTTTAGAATAACAATTCGTTAATAAATTGTTATAATTAAATCCTGCAAAAATATTTAAATATTGAGAAAATACCTTTTGAAGTCTTGTTTCTATTCACCCTTGAGTTTCTATTTACCCCATTTTACCCGGTATTCTATGAAATAAATTCTCTTTAACTAACAGAAGCGACAAGAATGTCTATGAGTGGCCATGGAGTTTCTTGACATCCTTTGGTTGGTACAAGTAGCATAATTTTTCTGACAGATTTTTTGACAGATGAAAAGTGGTTGTAAATTTTTGACAGATCAAATATGGGTTACTTGAGTAAAGGAATGCTTTGATTAAATGATCATTGGATTTATGAGAATGATTAAAAACTCTGTCAGAAATGTTAACGAGCTCTTAGCCTTAAAGTATAGTTTTAATGGACATAGTGTCAATATTGATCGAGTCCGAAATGGATTGTTAGGCCACACCCTTACGTAGGCTGGTGGAAGGTTAGGCTTGCGAAAGACTTGTCTATGGGTTGAAGCCTTGTTTTATGTGAAACCAGTAACTTGATTTTAACCTTTCAATCGTGGAAATTACAGACAAAATTGAAAGACAATAGGTGCGCAAAGCCGGCGTTCGCTTGGGGTTTAATGAATTAATCCGATTCTTAACTGCTTCGCTGTAGGATTGGATTGTACGTAGGAGTAACAGTAGCTCTGGAACGCAAAGGTAGCTGGAGGAACGCAGGTGGGTTTTAGTCAGGAAAAATCTGATGCTTCATTTCGGTCCACCCAGTGCATAAGAAGTAGTTTGAAGATTTTCCAACAAAAAAAAAAAAATGTGGTGACTAACGCTACCTCCTACTTTGTGACAATTGGGGGAGGCTTATGCCCAACAACGGGCGTCTTTCGGCTGAAATTGTCCGCTGATGTCGCCCTCCTTATTTGTAAACGGATTATCTACTTCTGAAAGTCCTTCTCTACCCATTACAAAATTATTTTTAGTTAATGCGAAACCTGAATAGTTTGTTCAGACCAGTAATTGAATGGATTCCAATACTAGTTTCCTTCTAAATAGTTCAGTATTATTTATCTCTTGGGAACCAATCAGGGTATACTGTAAAGATCTTAACTACCGTTGAAATAAGCTATTAGTTAAGGCGTGTCCTAGTCCTAAGCTTTAATTGGTAACCATGTTGGACGATATCACCGTTGTATCAACTATCAACTACTCAAGAGTTTCCCAATTGCCTGAGGATAAAATTAATGAAGGAATCTACACTAGTCTACATTATAAAAAGGGAAAATTTGTATTTTTGTGTGTATGTTTGTAATGAATAAACTGAAAAACTACTGTGCCGATTTCAAAAATTCTTTCACCATTGGAAAGCCACATTCATCCTGAGTAACATAGGCTATATTTATTGCCCGTGCGAAGCCGGGACGGGCCGCTAGTTATTGATAAAGTGGAACGCCGTAGTCCTGGATTGCAAAGTAAAGAAGGAACATAGGTGTGGTTTTAATAAGTTAAAGTTTGACATGGATGTATTCCCAGTTTAATAAAAAAAAATCATTGAAAAGGTAGAATCCCCCGATCTGACGGGTGTGGTTTCTGGTCGGGGCGACTGTGTTGAATTCCTAGATGGCGCTACTAAATAACTCTATTAAAATTAATGGTGAAGGTGCGTAAAAGTCAAAGTATCTTTATTAACGACGTTTTTCAATAGACTTACAAAGAATTAAATATACGGGGGTTGACGCGCGACTCATGGGTCGCTTAGTACACAACCTCATACGCTAAATACAATTAACTGTGGCGGTGCTGGCGAACTTCTCCTCAATTGTGCGGAAAACAGTAAAAATGCCCTAAAGGTGATAGGGATAAGGATGGGTTTTCATTAAGTGTATTTTGTTGTATTGTTTTGAAATATAGTTAAAGAGGTACCTAGTAGTAGGTACTTATTTCGACTGACGAGTTTTTTCATAATGATTGGACTAAATAATCAACTGACAAGCTCTACCATGTGATTTAATCTAATAACATATTTTTTCCTTCAATTTAGTTTCACTGTTCAACTGGCATTTGACTTGAATGGAACGTATCTACTTATTGTAAACAAGGTGTGGCGAGAATGCTGCTCTACTGAAGTGGCTGCCATTACTTACAGTTCCGTGGAGTTTCTGATATAATTAGAGAAACCTTTCATCATTTCATGAAATAACTTCTACCACTTTAGGTGTCCGCTTTATAGCGACACTTGGAGGAGGTCCATGTCCGACAGTGTCTTTCAGCTGAAATGATAATGATTATTCTGAGTGGAGCGCGAGGGAGAGTTTGTTATTTACTGAATAAAACTGAATAAAACGTGTGTTGTCTTGGGTGTCCTTTGAGGTTCAGGGCCGCTGTATTGTCTAACGAGGGTGAATAGAAACACAAGGGTGAATAGAAACGCAGGGGTGAATAGAAACGCAGGGGTAAATAGAAGCGAAGCAGGGGTGAAAAGAAAAAAAAATTGACGGGCATTTACACGTTATTTAAATATTGTTTGTAGGATTTGTGTCCTCACCTTTCAATCTTGGAAATCACAGACACAATTAAAAAGCCAATAGGTGCGCGAACGCCGGCGTTCGCTTGGGGTTTAATGAATTAATTAGCATTATAGCTTAATTAGCCTTTTAATGTTCCCACTGCTGAGACTCAGGCGTCCACTCTAGGAGAAGGAATGGGCCGTAATCCACCACGAGGGCCCAATGCGAGTTGGTGAAGGTCACTAGTCTTAGATTTTTTTTTGGTTCTAGGACATGCCGGTTTCCCCACGATGTTTTTCTTCACCTTTTTAAGAGCAGTGGTGATGAATAAAGTTACATAAAGTAATGCGCCTGGCTGGCTGAACCTACGACCTACAACTCGTAAGCCGGGCCGTTTCCATTGGGCCATAAATGCTTAAATTAATTATTTTAATAGTTATATTAAAAACACGATAGTTGATTTTAACTTTGGCTATTTTTACTTTGATATCATTATCAAAGTAATAATCCTAATCAAAGTTGTGTTTCTATTTACCCTTGCGTTTCTATTCACCCCTTTTGAATGTCTAACTCTTTCGAACCGCAGCAAACTTAGCCTTAATTTGGCGTTCTAAACAAAAGACGATCTAATTTAGCAGCTGATTAATCGGATAGGGATCTTAAGTAGCGGCTGGTCAGTGACCCCGGCGTTGTATGAAGGGCTGGCTGGCCACCTGCGAATCGCAGACAAGTGAAGCGGCTAGCGGATTGCAGTTACTAAGATAACGGACCGAAATGATAAACTGCCCCGCGGCTGCGGACTATCTAGGGCTGCCATTTTGTTAGTGGCTGGTGCTTGAACCGTTTTTTTGTCATGTGGTTGGTCATGGATGTCCAATGATGAGACGACACATGAATTCTACATGGTTAACCCAAAGATCAGAAACTCAAAGCAGAGGCGTAGCGTTGACAAATTTAGACGTGGGTAAAGGCGGATTAGCAAGGCCTTTTTCTCATAAATAAATATCTTTTTTTTTATACACCTGCCATATTGTCTCTGCAAGGGTAGTCCTTGGTTGACTGGTAGAGAAAGCCTAAGGCATTAAGTCCGCCTTTGTACCTTTTGGTGCCTGAAGATTAAATAAACGATTAAGTGCTGTGCACGCCTATAAGTGAAGGTTTCGCTGGGATAATTATTAATATAATTGATAAGATTATTCCTTTGTAAATGTTTCGGCGAAGTATTCTTTGGAGTGCCGTAATAAATAAATAAATAAACGATAGCATCACTGCTTACCATCAGGTGAGATCGCAGTGTAGCACGAGTTTATCAATAAAAAAAAAACGATAACGAGATAGCAACTGTCGTGACCCAGTGTTTGGCCACATCGTCGCTTACCCTCAGGTTAAATAGCGGTCAAATGTGACCCTGTAAATTATAAAAAAAAAAACTCTCGTTGCTAAATAATCCTCGCACACGGGAGGCTCCTTTGGGTACCAGGTTGCACGAGAGGTTCGCTCACGCTTAGTTACTCTCTCCAAGATTCAAAGATCAAATTTTGGAAAAAACAAAATGCGACAACCCTTGTTGCTCCCGTACACATTGTACATTGTACAAACTACAACATAGATTGCAGACTATTTTTAATCACGTTACATCCTAATTTCAACTGTAACAAGTAGTATTAAGGTCGAAAATGAAGTTAGAGAAGTTTAGAGTGGTTGATTGTAGCGGAATTAGGTCGGAACCGAACCCGCTACTATTATGAGACGAAAGTTTACGAGCTTGAACCTATGTGGCGATGGAAGAAGGATTTATTATATATTTTGGATCGATTAAGTCGATAATTAAGATTAATATACCAGATATTAAATCCTAATGATTGACTTTATCGATTAAATAGCTTCTGCTGGCGGTTTTGCCCGTGAGAGAGTAGATTTCTCCATACTAACTTTGGTCCTCCACTTTATTTTCCTATGGCGCCCCCTAAGAGGATAAAGCAGGAGAACATTTTTTTTATTTTGAAAAATCCTCTCTTAGTTCTTGTAACTTTCAACTATTATATATGTATGTTTAGACCAGCTGTGCCCGCGACTTCGTTCGCGTGGACTACAGGATTTTGAATTTATTTTTTCTAAAATAAAAGAAGAATATGTTACTCTTTATTACATCAGCTAAGCCAAGAAAAGTCCCGTCAAAATCGGTCCAGTAATTTCAGAGATTAGCCCGGACAAACAGACAGACCAAAATTGGAATTTTGGTGTATGTACCGTATATATATATTCATATGCATGTAGTAAAAAGCGGTTATTTCAATATTACCAACAGACACTCCAATTTTATTTATATGTAGGTACAGATAGATGACAGAAAATAGTGATGTTTCGTTTACGTGTTTTAGTTGAAGTGAGTGGTTTTTCAATTTTAAAATAAAATTAAAACAATTCAATCTTTAGTTCCATTTCATGTATTTTATAATTTCACATGGACACTGCCGCGCAGTTTATATAGATATAGATAAAGTGAAATAAATTGGAATTTGGATTTTTTTTTTTTTGAAAAAAAAACAAATAAAATATTATAAATGTGAAAGTAATTCTGTCTGTCTGTCTGTTACGCTTTCGCGGATAAACTGTTGAACCAATTTTGATGAAATTTGGTACGGAGTAAGCTTGAACCCCCCAAAGAAGAACGTAGGCTACTTATTATCTGACTTCGACCTCGCGTCTGTAATAACCGACATTTATGTGTGTGTGTGGACAAAGCAGTGTCCAGAAATCTAATATATAAAATTCTCGTGTCACAGTTTTCGTTGCCATACTCCTCCGAAACGGCTTGAGCGATTCTCATGAAATTTTGTGAGCATATTGAGTAGGTCTGAGAATCGGCCAACATCTATTTATCATAATAAAAAAAAAAAAATAGGCGGTACGAAGTTCGCGGGCACAGCTAGTTACATATAAATATAAATGTCAAAATTAAGGTAAGTAATACGGTAACGGAATCCAGAACAAACTGATCCTATTCAGTCTTAATGTAATTAACTACTTAGTCCCAGTGACTTCATCCGCGTCAAACTTGTAAAACAGCACAATGCCATTTGGGAATCTGAAGTTTTTTTTTTGGCGGAACTTTCAAATTCTTAGTAAAATAAAAGTATATTTTTATACAATAAAAGCGCATTTGATTTGTTATGTAAGTAAAAATGTAAAATAACCTGTAAATAGTTTAACTGAAAATAAATACTCCGACTTTTTTTGAGTGGTGAAAGTCAATGCTTGTACATAATAATATAGTTCAAATTCAAGTCGCTATATCATTTCAGTGACAATCAACACAATTACAGTTATGCTGTAAGAAATTGATTTCGTAACGAGCTTGTACCTGCGACTTTGTCCACGCACGGTTGGCGCAGTGGTTGAACAATTGGCTCCTGTGTTGCGTGTCGCGGGTTCGATTCCCGCGCGGAACAAAATTTGTATAGCCTACAGATAAGTGTTCCGAGGACTGGGTGTCTTGAGTATATGAGTTTATATATTTTATATTTGTGAACACACCCACGACCAGGTTTATTAAAATAAAAAAAAATCGAGAAGTAAATTTTTTTTGCGTAGTTAAAACTATTTATGTACATGTTTTTCTAAAATATAAAGTGCTTTAGTTACTCTTTATAACATCAGCTATCTATCAGTGAAAGTCCCGTCAATATTGGTCAAACCCTTTCGGAGATTAGCCGGAATAAATAGACAGACTGACAAAAACTTAAAAAAAAATGCATTTTTTTGTGTTATTAGGTACCTTACATATACTTTAATATGCAATTAATAAAAATATTATTTTGATATTATAAACAAACACTTCAAAGTATTTGACTGCGATCCCACCTGATGGTAAGCAGTGATGCAATAGATTTTAATTTTAACCTATTAGGAACTCATTTATTATGCGTACAGCCAAGGAGTGGAATTCCCTACCGGAGTCTGTGTTTCCTGGTAGCTACAACTTAGGGGTCTTTAAGTCAAGAGTGAATAGGTTACTTCTAGGCAAGCGTGCTCCATCGTCGGCCACCATCAGGTGAGATAGTGGTCAAACGTAAGCCTATCAATAATAAAAAAAAAAAAATTATTTGATTCAATAATTACTATTAATCCGTTATAAAACCTACAACCCTAAGTAGTATTATTTACAACTAGTTTCAGCCACCGGCTTCGCCCGTTTCATGCCTTTAGGGGGGGAGGGGGGACAGTGAGCAATGGGTAGCTTGCTGTCCGGCCATCCGGTAACTGTCTGGACCAAGCCCAAGTCTCAGTCCAGTGGCCAAGGGGCCAGGGTTGTCCGAAAGGGAGCTCGAGCCCCGGTATGAAGGCTAGAAGGTACGGGGTGGGTCTTTTAGTCAGTAAGAGTCTGACACTATCTCCCGCTCCGCCCAAGGGCGGGGGATGTCAATGCATGATTTCTTCCCACCATAAAAAAAAACCCCGGATAAGTATATACAATAAAAACAAACTTAATTTTGCGGTTCGATCCTTAGACCCGATTACTGTATCAACTGAAAATAATAAGTTTGTCGTAGGTTACGTCACCCGCAGTGGAGTTCGCCAAGGGTAGTTCACTAACCCCCCACAGAAAGGGGAACCGTGTTACCCAGAATTTAACGCGAGCGAAGCCGCAGGCAAAAGCTAGTAATTAATATATTTAGTAATGTTCACAATCGAGTACAATGTTCTATAATTTTGTTTTAAGTGATTGTTTACTCAGTTTTACTTCTTTTCTCAATAAAGTTAAATCATATCTTTGTGCACACTCCTATTTCCAGTAATTTCGACTGAAACCTGAACATAGTTTCTTCAGAATCAGTAACTGAAATACATAAACACATTTTTTTTTTTTATACTTTATAATTTTATTTACACTTATAAAAACTATAATTACAGTAAATTACAAAATAAATAAATAATAAAACCCTACGCTAAAATACACTAACTAAAATATGGCGTCAAAATCCATTATTCCAATAGTTTTTACACCATGTTATAATTTTTCCCAAAAATATTTAAAAAAGGTTACAAGTTGGACACCACCGACACTAAGTACAATACATGTCACGGCAGGTCATAGCGGGTATTAAGCGCCAGCATAGTTGGATGCAAGTGCAAAACAACCCCTCAGTCACCTGGATGGCCCGGTGACTATGTATTTTTGCTAACGTAACTTTGTGATTTTTCATGATACAGTGATGAAATTTTGTACATAGATTCTATACATAAAATACTACACACATGTTTCGGTTTTACTAAAAGTAATGTTGTATATGGATTTTTTATTTTAAACTACAGTATTCGATCCAATAATTACAACTAATCCGCTGAATAAAGTCTACAGCCCTAAGCAGTGTTATTTACAATATCAAACACAAACCCGGATGACAGTAGAGCGGCTGTCACATTAATAAGATGTAGCGATAAGCGATAGCGGGCAGGCATCCGCGCTATGTCGGTCGTGACTAGTATAGCCAGGTGTACCGATTTGCGTGGGAAGTCCCGTTTTACAGGGGTCTGGTGTTTTTTTTTTGGTGGGGAAAGTCATCCAAATGACAACCGCGGGGGTTGTCTTGCGGAGCGGGAGATAGTGTAAAACTCTTACTGACTAAAAAACCCACCCCGTTCCTTCAAGCCTTCATTCCGAGGCTCGAGTTCCCTTTCGGATAACCCTGGCACCAGTAGGCTTCGACCCGGCTGGGCCCCTGCTGTACAGGGGGGTCTGGTGACGCGTCCCGATTAGACCTTGATCGGGACGTCAAAGGTAGAACTACATTAGACCGACGCACACGTGTAACACGCCTGCGCCCTAGCCAAGTTACAACCGTTCTGCTTTCGTTTCGACGCAAGCTTTCGTCGAATCCATTAGTTCTGACCACGTGACTGAGCGTTGAAATGACGGCATTTGAAGCTTTCTACTAGCGTTAACTATTGCAGATTAGTAACTTGGCTAGGGGTACTGATTTGTACGTAGAACGACGTCGCGTGGCGTGGATCAAGTGTAGCTCTACAAGTCTAGTTTCCATATAAAATGTATGGAGACCGACGCGCCCACATCGACGTGTGTGGCATACTGTAGTTCTAGCTTAAATGTCCGAAAAATCAAAAACCCTGAAACGCAAAGAGCGACTGAGGAAGTCCGGGTTTCATTCAGTAAGGGTGAGTTGCACCATTTAACTATAACGATAACCAAACCATAACCAGCCGTGAAACGGCCGCCTATTGGTGAATTCGACGTTTTGAAAACTGTTAACGACTTTGTTATCGTTATAGTTAAATGGTGCAACTCACCCTAAAAGTTTGACACTCCCTCTCGTTCCACCTCAGAGTGGAAGAACTCATGGGCCGATATCCCACCTAAAAAATGTTTAATTAAAAAAAAGTCCCCATCTAAAACCCTAAATCCCGATTTGATTTACAATCTGTCCCGATTTTTATCCAAACGGACCTGGAAACACTAGTCGTGACTATTATAGCCAGGTGTACCGATCTGCACGGATGGAAGTCCTGATTTACAGGGGTCTGGTGACACGTACCGATAAGACCTTGATTGGGACACCAAAGGTCCTGATTTTTCATTAAACCTCTAACATAGTTGACTCTTCGCGTGACCCAAGGGCTGGCTTCTATCTCGGTCAGAGAATAAGCATTGCCATACAACGTGGCAATGCCGCCAGCCTTTTGGGCACACTTCCAGTCGACAGCGATGCGGAGGAGTTTTATGACGTCATATTTAGCTAGGCATTTAGGGTGTATATTATTTTTAATTATTTAAGTTTATTTTATTGATTAATTATTGTTAACTAATTTAACCTTTCAATCGTGATAATGACAGACACAATTGAAAGACAATAGGTGCGCGAACGCCGGCGTTCGCTTGGGGTTTAATGAATTAAGTATTTTTTAAATTAAATTCTTTAAGCCTCTTTAATCTTTTAGATTGCTAATTTTGGCGGGTAATACATCGTCGTTGTCATTTATGTACACAGATGATATATTTTTTCACATTTAATCGCTCGACGAATCGCCAAGCTTAAACGGCAGTGGGCACATTGCAGGTAGGACGGATAGTCGATAGAGGCAAAAAGTTTTAGAGTTACGACCGCGCACTTGAAGACGTAGCGTGGAAGGCCTCCCACAAAGTGGACCGATGATTTTGTGGGGTCGGGGGTGCGATGGATGCGAGATGCTCAGGACGTTTGTTGTGGCGACACGATTTCATCGCTTTTGTCCATCAATCTTTATGCTTAAAGTCTCGTTCTCGTTCCATATAAAATATGGATGTTGAAAAGAAATCTTAACCTTTCTGCGGTTTAAGGAAGCAGCCTAATTCATTAACATTTTAAATACCGTAATTAGAGACACAAATACAATGAAGGAGCGAACGGCGTTCGCTATAATAAATTTTGCTGCCCCCTTCCCTCGACAAGTTTATTTTATTTATTTATTTCAAGTACTAAAGACTCATTCCACTTACAAAATCATTTATTATAAAAACATAAAAATGAGAGGTCAATAACAAAATTACATTAATTTAAATTGCATTAGATTATTATTATCATTTAGATTGCATTATCATTATTTTGCATTGATCCGATGATTATCATTAAATTAAATTCATTTTATAATTAAATGGTCAGGCAGTCAAATATTAAAAGAATTGCATTAAAAATTTAAATAAAATGAAATAATTGTATAAAATTAAATTTCAATTAAATGTCACTATTATATTAAAATAAAATACCTTTAATCCGAAAACCACTACAATTTGCTAACAGGCATTGGAATAGTAAGATGTCTGGCACAGCCATGTTGGATATAGGGACATTCTAGCCGGTCAGCGATCATTGCCAGGATCTCATTTATGCCATATTTTTTTTTATGTTTTTTGTTTCTGCTTTTAATTTCTTTTTTGTGGCAATTGTAGCAGCTGTCTCGATTAGAATACCAAAATCCCGATAATTTTCATCTTTTATCCCGAATTTCGACTTACTAAACATGGCAACACTAGTCGTGACTCCGCTTGGCTTAGTTTAATGTGCGGCCAAGTGCTATTTACTTTTTAATTACCGTTCTAATTAACTATAGTGATTGGTTATTAGTTACTGAGTTTGTCTGAATGGAGATAAGTGTTTTATTATTAGATATCGTGCTAATAATTTGGTTGGCCTGTTGGTCTAGTGGTTAATGACCCTGACTGTTGTGGGTTCGATTCCTACCCAGGATAAATGTTTGTGTGATGAGCATGATCATTTTTTCTGTGTCCGTCTGGGTGTAATTTATCTATAATATGTATGTTTTTATAAATAGATAATTATGTTTATTAGTTGTCTAGTACTCACAACACAAGTTTTGCTTAGCTTGGGACTAGATGACGTTGTGTGATAGTTGTTAAAAAAAAATAGGGCTGTGCTTTAGTTTTTTTGGTTTATAATTAGTATATTTAGATTTTAGAGCAGAAAATTATCAGAAAAAAACATGTATCCCGGATCAAAGGAATCGTATGTGCTATTCTAGGACATGGTTTACCCGTATAGCAAATCACATCTAAATCTGATGAGCCGTTTGAGCGTGAATGAGTGACGAACACAAATTTATACAAACTTTCGAAGCTTTTTTTATAGATGCTTATTTCTTTTATAAAATTAGAGTGAATTAGTTTGATATTATGACCTAATATTGCTAAATGGGTTATGTAATTTACTTGGATCCAAACCCATCAGCTTGTTGTAATTTTTATTAATACGTCAGATTTTTACGTTTGAGCGAAATGACGATAGAAAAAGTAGATGAAATCAGAAACTGCCAAATCGCGTGAAAAAAATGTACGGTCAACAAAAGAGATACCTAAATAAACCGAGTCGTCAGATGTAGTTGAAGTTTACATGGAATTTAATGATAACGAGAGAATTGAAGGTAAAGTGAAACCTGGTTTAAAGGGGCTAAAAAAACGAAGATTTATTTTAACTTTATTCTTCTGGTCAGTCAAAATGGCAAAAAATCGCTATCGCTTCCGCTTATTCAGCGAATATTTATTAGTTGTTCACAAGGTCGTTTGTGCGTGGGAACGGACAACTATTCCGCTCAATATTAACTAGATCAACTTAATAATAGTTGCGATTAGCTTTGCATACCATTGAGGAACAAATCAGCAGAGAATTTCAGTTAAGAGGACTACAGAACCTAAAAAGAGTAACCATGGAGTTTGCCCGTTCTTCTCCAATAGGAAACACCCAATTTGGAACCGTGCACTAGCTTCTGACGTTTTATAAGTGCCCATTTAGGCCTATAAGTCATCATAATCATTTCAGCCGATATACGTGCACTGTTGGACATAGGCCTCCCCTCAAGCGTCGCCACTACGAACGTTCCTGTGCGTCTCGCATCCATCGGATTCCCGCGACCTTCCCAAGGTCATGAGTCTACGTTGAGGGAGGCCTTCCACGCTGTGTCTTCAAGCTTTACATTGATAAAAGTATTTTTTAAAGGTATCTTCGAGTTTTTTCTATCACACTTAATATGTATGTTAGCTGTCGTATGTTAAGCTGTATTATCTTTTGAACACGCGATCTATTTAGCATTTATCTTGAAGAGTAAAATATTTTTTTCTGATTCTATTTACTGTAGTGGATGTATATACTTTTGCGCATTATAAAACTCAAATTAACTTCTATATGCCTCTTAAACGTGGCGTGGGTTGTCGAATTGACGCAGCTTGAGTTCGACACAGTCCGGAAAAATACATTAGTGGATATAATGTTAAAAAGACAAGGTTTACGTATATGTATCTGTTAAAAATAGTATATATAAAGTTAAACTTTATTGAAGTTTTAATTTGCAGAAGTGACCGAGTGATAGCGGTCTCGACTTGCGAGTTATATATCGTAGGTTGTAGTTGAATTTTTCATCACCACTGCACTCGAAACAGTGAAGAAAAACAACATGAGGAAACCAGAACGTAGAACCAAAAATTCGAAGACACGTGACATCTACATCAACTGAGCCTGTGTCACTTCTAGAGATGAGGCCCGAGTCCCAACTGTGGGTACATAATACGGCTGATAATGTTGTATGAAATTATTGCCCGAAAGTGTAGTGAAAACCTAAATTGGAGGTGTGGTGGCACAGACTGGAAAGTGTTGGCCTGAAAGTAAGTAGAACCAAAACGAAGTACTTGTTCTGCGACTTCGGCGGTCTCTCCAACCCTGTGCCTTTAGCTCTAGCCGGAACGCCCATACCAATCTGTTCCGACTTTCGGTACCTCGGGTCACTCGTCCAAGGGGATGGTGAGGTAGATCGAGACGTAACACGTCGGATCAACGCAGGATGGATGAAATGGCGACAGGTCACGGGAACAACTTGTGACCCACGCATGCCCCTCAAGTTGAAGGGTAAAATTTACAAGTCCGTCATAAGACTTGTCATACTGTATGGATCAGAATGTTAGGCTGTGAAAAAAAAGGATGAAAAAAGATTGCATGTAGCGGAGATGAGAATGTTGAGATGGATGTGTGGTGTGACGAGAATGGATAAAGTGAGAAATGAGTATATTAGAGGAAGTTTGAAAGTGGCGCCAGTGACTGAAAAGTTGAAAGGTAATCGGTTGTCTTGGTATGGTCATGTGAAGAGGAGGGATGAAGCGCATATTACTAAGAGAGTTCTGAGTATACATGTAGATGGATGGAGAGGGAGAGGCAGGCCGAAAAAAAGATAATAATAATAACTTTAGGATGGATTGTGTTAAAAGTGATATGAAAGAAAAGGGAATTAGTGATAGTTTGACGGGTGACAGGACAGAATGGAAGAAGAAAACGTGTTGCGCCGACCCCAAGTAATATGGGATAAGGGCAGGAAGAAGAAGAAGAAGAGTAGTGAAAACCTAAACAATCACTTTTCCCGATTATATTAATGTATCAAGCCATTATTATTCTTTTTTTTCTTCGCATGATTTGTGCATTAGGTCAGTTTTATGTTTAAAAAGTACTAAGTTTGACGCTTGACGCGCACTGTTCCCGTGCGCCTCAAAGAGTTGTCAGCAACATCAGGGGCCCAGCTGGATCGAAGCCTACTGGGGTCAGGGTTAGTTTCGAAAGATAGCTCAGCCCCGGTATGTAGGCACGAAGGAAATGGGGTGGGTCTGACACTATCTTCCGCTCCGCCCAAGGGCGGGGGATGTCATTTGGGTGATTCTTACACACAGAAAAAAAATCACATTATACACTACTAATAATTTTGTAAGTAATTAAAAAAGCCATCTGAACTTTCCCCGATAAAATACCGCCGACAAAACCTTCGTACATAATAATTAAATATGAATATTTGAATAAGCCTACTATCGTACGAAAACAAATACTATTCGTTTAACTAGTATTTTATTACGATACTCTACAAACACACAGATTTGATTTTGATTTCGACATTAATTTCACAGTAGGTAATCAACTCACAAGCTCTAATAATTATAAACTAATAGACATAACAAATACCGAATTATTTCTGCTCCATTCATCGATAATTAAACAGATAGTAACAGCACTACACAAAGGGCTAGTGACGTGCCGACAAAAGGTATCGACACGATGCGTGATTTTAATTTTACAAATAAACGATTTTTAATGAAACCGTCAATCTAGTGATGCGCTTGCTCATTCATTCGGTCTCGACGTTCTTTTTTTGAATCGATGGAGGCATCTTTTGTGTTACTTTTTATTTTTCTAAGGCCAGTGTTTCTGTTTTTTGTCTATGATATTAAAAATAGTAGTATCTTGATACAAAAATCATTTGTGGTTTAATGTTAAATTAATTTTGTATGTATTAATATTTTGAGAAAGGGTTTTCATCGTAAGACCACACCTGCGAGTGATGATGACTATGATATGTTTTGGTTGGAAATCATCCAATCACTTTCGCTCTTGGGTGGAGTGTGAGAGCATGTTCTGACTCCTATGTTCCTTCTTTACCCAAGGTCCTAGTAGCTAGGACCCTACGGTTTTGCTGACATCTCCGTGAGGCGCGCGCGGAACTCTACGCGCCGTCGTCGACGACTCGAGCTCGGTGCGGACAGTGAGCTACCTATTGCTCGCCGTCCGCAACCCCACGCCTACGGTGGAGGGAGGACTGTATGGATATTGAAAGATAATTACGATTTGGAATGGTAACATAGCTTTTTTTTAGGTCCTAAACTTGATGGTCCAAAGCTAATATTTTAAACAAACAAATAATTTTATCACAAACATAATTCAATATACATATTACTTAGTCGAAAAGCGGTTTCTAGCTCAGGAACAAACAGATACACTGTTATTTAGTCTCAACTCCATTTTGTGTACTTTCTCATAACAGTTGGTTTTAATCTAATTTCAACGTTGTTGAACTTATTTTAGGGTTTAAATTAGCATGGTTAGAATTAGCATTACAGTATCTAGGGGCAATGATCATTATTGATAGTATATAGGCCTTCAAGGTAGAATGCTTGGAGTTCCTAGATTGAAAATATACGGGTTGGTTTTTTGAGCGTGTCTACTGTGGTGAAGCCGAATATAATACAACTAGCTTTTACCCGCAGCTTTGCCCGCAGGAAGGAACATAAAATATAGCCTATGTCACTCAGGAATAAAGCAGCTTTCTATCAATGAAAAAATTTTATCAATCGGACCAGGGGTCCTATTCTCTAAGAAAACAGCCTTGAGCTCAGCGCTGGCACAGCGATGAGTCGTGAGCGCAGTACATTGAATTAACAATCCAATGTAAAGAGGCATTGTTATTGTTATACACCGCTAAATTTTAATCGTTTTAATCCCGTGGAGGGTCGATCCGGTACATGAGACACTATCGAATTGTAAAGATAAAATTAAAAAATAAAGTACCTCTTTTTCAAAACTCGTATTAATTCACGCATGAACGAAATTAGTATCTTTAAGAAAACGTCCGCTGAGCGAGTTCAATGACCTGTAGTTAATAGTCGGCGTTGTGTACAAAGTACCTACAGGTCATTGAACTCGCTCAGCTGACTTTTTCTCAAAGAAATAAATTTCATACATGCGTAAATTTTAAAATTAAAACCATCCTAACCCAAAAAAAGAGCTAAAATATGCCATTTATATAAAGACTTTTTTATTATTTTTCAGATACGAGTATCAAAGAACTCTTAATAAACTCAATTAATTAGTTTAAGATATAATTAAATTACTTATTAGTCTGTATTACATACAAGGCTTGTAATAATGTAAGTACTTAATAAGATTGTATTGTAATAACATTTCCGATTCATACTTAGGATGTAGGCAATTAGGGAAAAAATATATTAATTATACCTTTAATTTCTCGTCTGCCACAACGGATAAAACTGAAACAAAAAAAAAACACTGTTTAAGTTTTGAACTTGGTTTTTACAATTTTTAATGTTTTACACTTTAGTTATAAGAATACGAACAATCAATAACTGCCATCTGACTACTACTGCTGCGCTGTAATCTACTGCTTTTAATTTCAGCTAAATTATTTCTGACACTAACAAGCCCATCCAGACGTCGCGGATGGGCTTGCGGACAGTGAGCAATGGGTAGCTCGCTGTCCGGCCGTCCGGTAACTGTCCGGACCAAGCCCAAGTCGTCGACGGCGCGCACTGTTCCTGCGCGCCTCATGGAGTTGTCAGCAACAGCAGCCCAGCCGGGTCGAAGCCTACTGGGGCCAGGGTTATCCGAAAGGGCGCTCGAGCCCCGGTATGAAGGCTAGAAGGAACGGGGTGGGTCTTTTAGTCAGTAAGAGTCTGAAACTATCTCCCGCTCCGCCCAAGAGCGGGGGATGTCATTGCATGATTTTTTCGCACCATAAAAAAAAGATGTCGCGGAAGGAAATAAAGAAGGAAAGAAGAAAAGAAGGAAAGAAAGAAAGAAGGATAGGAAAAAGAAAGAAACAAAAACAAATTTACTTGAAATGACGCAACCTTAGGACTAGCTTACAAATTACAAACATTTTAAAAGGACAATAACTGCCACGCAAGAAAGTACCTACTTCCTGGAAGTATTGCGATACCATCTCATATGATCATACTATCATACCAACTTATTGAAACGAGTATCAACGATTTCCGCGCTCCGTGAGCATTCGATCGCTTAGATTACAAGTCCTAGACATCTAGTAGTGAACTAACCGCATTAGGTCTGAAGGTAGCCTTACACATCTGCCAAGGATCTTCTGAAAGAGTTACCAAGGCCCTCGCAAAAGACAAATGATGGAACACAGGTGGGTTCCAGTCAGTAAAAGTACTTCCACCTTTTCTAGTAATTTTCTTTATTTCCGAAGTAACAAACAAAGATTGGTCCTACACTGGCCGATGATGAATTTATTTAAAAATTAATCTGCTTCACCATCAATTGTGATAGCGGTCAAGCGCGAGACTTTCCAGAATAAAAAAAACTGCCCCCCCTAGCCAAGTTACAACCGTTTCGCTTGCGCCGAACGCTTCGAGTTGACCTTGCCGCCAATTCTTTTGTTCTGACCACGTGACTGAGCGTTAAGACGACGTCATTCCCGTACATTTGAAGCTTTCTACAAGCGTTAACTATTGCAGATTAGCAACTTGGCTAGGGGAACTGGGTAATAGAATGCTACTTGGCATGACTGGTGCTCTATTTTCTGGCTTCTAACTATCGTAACGACTAGACTGTCAAAGATCCACAAATGATAGCCGGAACAAATGGCATGAAATACATAGTGACCAAATTAGACTGGTTTCTAAATTCCCAAAGCTGAAAAAAAATTGTTTTTCCATTTTATCGACGACGCGAATGAAACATAAATAAAGATTTAGGTATATTAAGATACAAACGAACGTTTTCCGTTGCAGACACGACGGGCCTTGTTTATTGTGCAGTGCTCACGTAATGCAGCCAGAGCAGGGTAACGAACACGGAGTATTGAGTCAATGGAATACACACACTTTCATTTCCCAGGTAAGAAAGCGTTCAGGCACAAAATGTTCAGGGCTGTGAGATTATTCGAGGAGGGGAGGATTATTGCGGCCTTGAGACGCTATTGTCTTGTCTGTGGCGCAGAGCCGATTTGGCTCTGTTATAAAAATGGGCGTCTGTGGGAGAGCCCATTCGGCTTCCTTACACGTCTTCCCTCACACTGGACATACACGACAATTACTAATACATTGACAGAGAAACTGAAGGAGCTCAAACTAGTGCGCCTCATCATCAACGATTGCATTACTGCTCACCATCAGGTGGGATCGCAGTCAAGCACTAAAAAAAAGTGGGCTATAGGCAGTAAAAGTTTGATATTCCATCTGTCTTCTCAATAGACAGTCTGTTATTTTAAGAATTCTCATCTTAATCATCATCAGGAAAGGTGAGGTCAAGCACTTTCGATACCGCCGGCATTCAAGGTGTCCATGGGTGGTGATGACCACGTACCTTATATTAGCGTAGGGTAGCTGGATTGTTTGCTATGCCATGGCATAAAAAAATCGCACAAATACGAAATCGTCCCTTAGCAAATTGATTGGTTTATAAATACGTCTAATGGAAGTGACAAAGAGGCTTTATTTAGAAAACAACTAGTGACTCGTCCTAGCTTTGCACAGGAGCATATTGTACACACCAAACTTTCTGGTTTAGGTATTACTTTTTCGATTGGTGTAAACATCAAAATTCGTAGAGTGGTTCATGAGGTATTAGTGAAGAAACAGATAGACGCATAAAGCGACTTTATTTTACGTAGAAATGGCCATAGGATTAGTTTAAAAACAGATTAGAAGGTTCTTAATTTAAAACTTTTTGTGGAGAATTTGAATTTAGAAGCCGATATAATCACTATTCAATCAAACTATGGGCTGTAGATTCTTCGAATGAGTTACCGTGGCCCTCGACTCGATTTATAGTCATGCAAAGAATTTGAGCACTCCATTGAGTAGCGTTAATGGAATGCTTACTCTGGTCGATTACACCGGATTGCGTACATATCCGTTTTCATTTACAGATGTATCTTTTAAATGTTGGAACCTGCCTACCACAATTACGTACTCGTGATAACTCGGTTGTGATAATGATAACATTATTTTTATTTGAAAATAAGAATTTTCAAATAGAAGAAGATGGAACAAAATCATCATTCAACCTCGTACCTAAATATCGTTCAAATTGAAGACCGAATATCATTTTGGCGATTTCTCAATGTAATAAACAAATTACAACTTAATATAGTAAAAAAAAATTGTAAACGAATCTTTAAGATAACTTTCAACTCATATAGGTAGGTACGAAGTTTCGTTTCTAAGTTAAAATTAAAAAAAAGCCGGGCAAGTGTGAGTCGGACTCGCGGACTGAGGGTTTGAGGGTTCCGTACAAACTTACATATAAAATCAGTTCAATTCCCGATTTGAGTTACGAAGATTTTTCCGAATTTTTTTGTTGTTTACAGTTTTCAGAACTTTTGTGCTATGAGATCTTACTTCATGACAAATTTCAAGAATCTAGGACAACGGGAAATACCCTATGAATCTACCTTGAGTATCGAAATATATGTTTTTGCGACATAAACAACCACTTATATTATATATTATTATCACAGCTTCAAGGGACCACAGGTTTTAATTTCAACTCGATATCTCCACGCGTTCCCGAGGTCTTATCAGACACTGTCCGATTTCGTTATTCGTCACTTTAATTTCAAACTGAAATGCAAAGTTCGAAAAATGAAAACAGTTCCTATAACTACCCGTAACAGTTTACTTACAGCTCGTAACTTGTACATCGTACAAACAGAGGCGTAGCGTGGTCAAATTTAGACTAGGGTGAAAGAACAACAGCGAGGCCTTTTTCCTAATATTATAAAGATGGAAAATTTGTATTTTTGTGTGTATGTATGGTTGTAATGAATAAACTCAAAAACTACTGTGCCGATTTCAAAAAATCTTTCACCATTGGATAGCTACATTCACCCTGAGTAACATAGACTATATTTATAGCCCGTGCGAAGCCTGAACGGGCAGCTAGTCTTCCATAAATCCACCTGATGGTAAGCAGTGATGCAATCGTTGATGGTGAGGCGCACTAGTTTATTAAGAGCCTATTCACTCTAGCCTTGAAGACACCCAAAGTATAATCGGACGGAAAGACCAGAGCAGGCAAATTGTTCCAGTCCTTCGACGTACACAGTATAAATGATGAGACGAAACGCTTGGCCTGACTCTGAGTAGAGGTTTCAACAACGTAAGGGTGGGTGGTACTCGCCGTACGTCGGGTTGTCCGATGGTAGAAATGAGATGGCGGAATCAAGCCATGCAATTCCTAGCAAGCCTAACTACGCTACTGCGTATAAGTTTAGTTTACTTATAATAGAAGACAGTTGTCCTGAGTCGCTCTGTCTGTCACGCGGAAGCCCTCGGGCACTTCAAATCGACCGCTACCTATGATTAAGTATCCGATACCAGAAACCAAGAATTTGTTTTAATAGGGACTGGTCTTACTACGTTTGGTATAAGTTGGAAGCTTATGAAGTTGCCAGTTTTTACCGGCTGCTTCCTCTGCGTAAATATTGGAAATTATCACACTCTCTGGATAAGAGAGTATCCTATCTTTTCTTTCGATGTGTCGTTTTAGGACATATCCTAAAACCTAGCTGACCGTGCATTTGAAAATCGTCCAGTCGAGGCAATGGAGGAACACTATTAACACTTATAATGTTTTCATAATTTCAGCGAGAAGTCCACTGTTGGACATAGGCCTCCCTCAAATGTCATTAGTTACAACGATCGATCATATGCATCTCAAATCCTTCGGACTCCCGCGACCCTCACTAGCTCATTGGTCTACCTTTCGGAGGCCTTCCGACGCTCATCTTCCAGTACGCGATCAGAATTCCAGCACCTTTTAGCCCTATCGTCCACCTGTTCTGCGAGCAATGTGCCCTGCCATAGCAATGCCACTTAAGTTTGGCGACTCTTCAAGCTATCTTAGTAACTTAACAGTATAAATTTAAGCAAGCGAATTCAAGGAAGTTTTCTTGAGTAGTCCAAGAGGGTAACCCGCCAATCGTTCGTGCCTTACACCACAACCCAAAAGAATAATGTTTTACCCCCAAGAAGTCCGTCGCCGTACACAAGCGATGTCGCTAAAGATAATTATGTCAATGTTCCGTGGCCATTATACCACCAGCCATGCTGCCATTTTGATCCCATTACTGTAGGTTCTTGGCAAGCGTATTATTATTGAAGTTTATTCAAACGATACTCTATTTGTTTGTCGTTTTTGTTCTGGTATTGTTCCCAGTGAGATAAGTTGAAGTTTTGTTTGTGATAGGCATTTAACTGCTGCTTTATGCTGGCTATACACTATCCTACTTAGCGTCCAATCGATTTGACGCTACAGGTTTGATCCAACCTGTAGTTCCGTGTGTGGGAGTGGATTGGTATGACTCATCCCAATCCACTCCCACATACGATCAAACCTGTAGCGTCAAACCGATTGGACGATACGTAGGATGGTGTATGGTCGGCATTAGTGTTTTTAATATAGTGAGGATTTCATCATGCATGCGAGATTGTCCCGCATGTAGAAAAGTTCACGCAGCGTCATACACGCTAGCCTAAGATCTAGTTTTCTGCGGGCTGCTATGTGTTATGGCTGCGTACAATGGATCACGCCCCGCGTGACGTGTGCGTATTCCCCGCATTACCTACTTGCAAGAAAAGGACATTTGCCAGTTACCCATGCGACGCATTCCCGCATGCGTGATCAAAATTATTCTTCTTTTAATATCTTATAGCTCCTCGCGTGTCGATTGAACAACATTAATCCTTAGTTTTAGCTACGCGAATACTGACAAATGCTTGCACTGACTGAACAGGTCCACTCAAATCTGTGTGGTTCTTTCTTCAAAAGACCATCTGAGACACTAATCTGCATGGTTCTCATATGATTTGGCCATTACATGTTTACTGTATGGACTATAAGACTTTGACCCCCGAGTTTGTTTCGGTGTTTCTTCTCAAAAATAAATATCATTTATCTTTTATGAATGACCTTGAATAAGGCTTTAAAACGTCGTACTTGTACACACGGGTGTACGGTTTTGATCTGTATATCTTCGTTTTTCCTAAGGAGTTTTTTTTTCAATTTTAGTAAACACGCGAAGGGTTGTCGGTTCTCCGTCGACACCTGTATGTTTTCCTTCAGTTGGCCATTGTGTTCCAGGGCACAAAATAGATCAGGTAGGTACAGAAGTCATTCTACATACAAAGCGCGCTCGAGCAACGCACACATAGACACCGCTCACAGACACGATGTCTCGGTCGCGTCTCGGTTCACTCATCGAACAGTTCCGGCTCAAACGCTCATTAGTGTGCGTCCACCGAGGGTAGGTATAAAAAGTGAAGTACATACATGAGATTGTCTTCTGTACCTATCTATTTTGTGGCTGTAGTAAGTCTTCCGAAGATTCCCACAATCCGTTATTACCTCTTGGCATCTTTTCAATACCTTCATACCAGGCATAACTCCCGTGGAACAGCTCATTCAGTCCTCAATCCTCAGTATCTGTCATCATAGCGTATCGCGACCGTGGATCGTGATTCGAGCCTTAGATCTGAATGCGTCACGTACTTGTGACAGTGCTGCCAATGGATAGGTGAACTGTGGTAAATTAAGTTGGATCAAAACTGATGTAGAGGAAAACTGTATAGGAATAGAATAGAATAGAATAGAATAGACTAAGTTCACCATTTTGTTTTGAAATGGATCTTTAGATGTATGCTCGCCGTGTCCTTGTGGGGGAGCTCGGTGGCGACGATCTCTCGAGCCGGGCTTTGATACAGGCCATGGTCCGGAGCGAGGAGTGGCAGGCGGTCGCTTCCTTTCCCTCAGCTCCGGTATGAAAGGCAACGAAGGAACGGGGTGGATTTTTTAGTCAGTAAGAGTCTGACGCTACCTCGCGCTCCGCCCGAGGGATGTCATCTGGATGATTTTTACACACCGCAAAAAAAAAGATGTATGCAAACCTCCGTTGAAAAGGGTGGATTCTCCTACTGGACGAGTGTTGCGTACGGTCCGGGCAACTGTTCGATATAACCATGACATTGCACTATGATTTATTTAAGAGCTCATTCACTTCTAGCCTTGAAGACACCTAAATTATATTCGGGACGGGAAGACCGCAGCAGGCAAATTGTTCCAATTCTTGGTTGTACGCGGTATAAACGACGAGGCAAAACGCTTAGTGCGAGCTGTAGAGATGTTAACAACGTAAGGGACATCTCCCGCTCTTGGGCGGAGCGCGAGGGTGTGTCAGACTTTTACTGACTAAAAACCCACTCCTGTTCCTTCGTTGCCTCTCATATCAGGGCCTAGTCTTCCTTGACCCTTGGCCCAAGTAGGCTTCCACCCTGCTGGGCCCCTACGGTTTGCTGACAACCCCTTGAAGCGCGCGTGGAACAGTACACGCTGTCGACGACTTGGGCTTGATCTGGACGGTTACCGGACCGGACGGTCGGACGGTGAGCTATCTATTGCTCGCCATCCGCAAGCTCGTGCCTATGGTTGCCGGAAATTGGGATACCGGCGGCTGGGGCGTGAAGGCCACCTCCTTTGTTAGCATTACTGCTTCGCAGAAGGAGGCGACTGCCACTCCTCTCTTCGGACCATGGTCTGTACCAAAGCCAGGGTGGTCCGATGGTAGGAAGGTGATCTTTGCCACACTAGTGCTTTGTAACCCAAAGTATCATTCAATCACTATTGTACTTCTGTCCCTTTCCTATACTAAGGCCTTTGAGAGGTACATGTCACGTCTAAATGACACGGCGATGGTGATCTCATTGCGTTTTTGCACGACTCACCTGCGCAAGAGTACTCGTTGACAAAACATCATAAATCTCAGTTGTCACAAGCGAAATTGAAGTCTATGTATCAGATTTTAATGGTGATTCTCGTTCGAAAGGAATGATGTAGTAAAAAAAATGTACTTGTATATTGAATTTTATGTACCTATGTGAGAATTTTACGCCATCTCTATTTATGCCGTGTTTTTCTTACGATCGGTTTAACAGGAATTCTAACTATGATGTCTCATCCGTCGGTACATCTGCTGTTAGTATTTATGATGTTATTAATATTTATATGTTGTAGGCAGAACAACCATGACGTGTTAAAATGTCAAGCGTGAAAGCGAGAGGAGAAGAAAGAGGAGGGGAAGAGGGATGGAGTAAGACACCCTATACACCACTATTTTTTAATTAGTACACATACTTAAAGGGCTTATTAGAAAAGCTCTTGTTATTTTATAAGTAAAATCTCAATAAATAATATGCATAAATAGCAAAGTTATTAGCGCTGGTTTATGTCCCAAAATGTCACTCAATTTATGGAAATATTGTGCAGGCTATTGATTAATGAATGAATATGTGACAATTATTAAGGAAAAACACTGCCCGCAGTATTTTCTACTAGCAATTGTTATGTTTGATTGATTCTATGATGAATTTACCTTTTCGTGGGCAATTTTAGGATTTTGGTTTTTTGACTACAAAAATATGATCAGTGACGGGTACGGATAGAGCTCCATTGTTTTGTGTACTAATTAAAAAGTAAGGGTGTATAGCTCCATTCTTTTAACAATTCAGTTTAGGTCGTGAAATGGACGATCCATTTCACGACCTAAACTGAATTGTTATGAGCTCGTGTTAGCCCGGGCATCAGTAGCCCGATTCGCGTTACTAAATTAGTAATAGTCGTTAAGATCATTATTGTATTCACATCTATCAATCGAGATTGAACGACACCGATTTTAAAGTCGTTAGGTCGAAGAGTCGATTAAAAAAAAAACTGTATTTCATTTTCAGGTAGAATACGTATAAGTCGTTGTTAGATCGTTTAGTTTCGAGCCAGTTGAGTTGTCGTTCTATCCAATCCCGATTAAGCAACACGTGAATACCGCTTTTGGATAGGACTTCGATCGAACGACTATAAAACTTCAACGATATTTGGCTTGTTTGATTTTACGTCAATCAGGCTATTGGTCGTTGTAAAGTTGAAAGGTAATCGTTTGTCTTGGTATGGTCATGTCAAGAGGAGGGATGAAATGCATGTTACCAAAAGAGTTATGAGTATACATGTGGATGGATGGAGAAGAAGAGGGAGGCCAAAGAAAAGATGGATTGCGTGAAGAATGATATGAAAGAAAAGGAAGTTAGTGATAGCATGACGAGTGACAGGGTAGAATGGAAGAAAAAAAAGACGTGTGGCACTCGGGGACTGCCGCGGTAAAGCTATTGCATAGAATTTTTTATTAACTTATGCAATAGGCACTAGACCAACAGGCCTGTCACACAATGTTCACAGATGATATATTATATTTCTGTTGCTGCTATAACAACAAATACTAAAAATATAATAGAATAAATATTTAAAAAGACTTCCAAACGGGAGGTACGGAATTCATCGTGCGTAAGTCCAACTCACACTTGGCCGATTTTTTGTGTTATTTAAAGTTTAAATGTGGTTTATCTTTTTCGCTTCTCAAAAGAATCATTAAATTAAGACTCTTACAAATCGTTGGTAAGTAATCGATTTCTTGATCCAATTTTTTGCCCACAGCATCAGGAGTAATTTAAAACTTCCGTTTAAAATACCCATTGACTATCTCACAGATGTGAAGAGATAAACCATCGAATTGTGGGCGTTTTTTCCTCAACTTTTTATATATGAACCGTTGTGATTGTCCGTGGGAATATTTTTATCAATGGAATCAGTTTTTGGATTCAATGAAGGGTTAACACGTTGACAGCGGCATTCATTTTTATATTATTTTCATGCCTGTGGTACGAGGCATTTAAGACCTCGTATGAAACTATCAATATGGCGATAAGGGGCTTATTAGATTCCGTCTGTACCGTTTAATAACTAAAAGCTTTTTTGGCTAAGCGCCGTACGAGGTCGAAGTGACCCCGTATTAAAGTAGACACACCATTGCATTGTTTTAATAGAGCATCTTAGATATATATTTATCTCTTCTCTAAACTAAACAAAATTGAAGTTACAGTGGGTTTTAGTTAGTATTTGTCTAGACTCTCCATCTCGCTTCACCCAGAGCGAGAGAAGCCGAGAGAATGGCCACTTGTACTTCGAAGAGTTGTCAGTAAAACTGAAGGGGTCCGGTAGGGCCGATGCCTGCTAGGGCTGTGGAATCCTCTCATCCAATTATAATTTAGTTGTCTTCAAGGCTAGAGTGAATAGGCTCATAAACTAGTGCACCTCACCATCAACGATTGCATCACTACTTACCATCAGGTGGGATCGCAGTCAAGCACTAGTTTAAATCAATAAAAAAAATACGTTATAACATTTAAAACTATTATTTACGCCATTGATCGCCTACCCACAAGTCCGTTACATAAAGTTCCAAGTGCGAGGCATTTAATACAACTCTAGAACAGATATCTGGTTTCCAGATCGTGTGGTAATCAATACAGGCGCCATGGCTGAGGGCTCGAGTTGCCTGTGACCGCATCCTGCGCACTTCCGCTTTTAATCACGTAATGGTGATGGTTGAGTGTTTCCTTCAGAGGGTACTTTGGTACGGGTTACGGTATAGTACGGTGAACCTCGGATCATATAGATGGAGTCTGTCTAATAGATAGATAGATAGATAGATAGATAAATCATTTATTAGTTACAGCACAAAACATGCACCAAAATACATAATGCACACAAATTATAAAAACTAAGCACATATACAACAATAAAGGAAAATAATAATAATAACACATGTAGGTACTAAGACAAAAAAAAAAGAAAAATATAAATATAAGTTAATCGACTTGGGTAATTATTAGGATTTAATGAAATCTGATGTAGTCAACACGGGTTCAATAATCAAGGTTGATTAAGAGATAGAGATCCTTGTTTACTAACCGAAAAACCTTATGAAAAGTATCGAATATAAGTATTTTTTAAATGATTAAAATATTATACAAAATTCCCAAGTCGGTTGACTTATTAAACAGACTATAGTTACAATTTTAGTTATGCGACTCTTCACGTGACCAGCAGGCTTACTCTTGAGTTCAATTCCGATCGATCGACCTTGAGATTATGACGTTTCGTACCCTTGAATTCAATGCTAGCGCCAAATTGGTTCAAAATTGCGTGACCATTTTGAGAACTAAGTGAAATCGTATATGTTGACAATATTGTTTTCAAGAGTACCAAATCACGTAACGTCAAAATTGTCATTGCAATCGGATTGACTTTAGATTGAAATTGAAATTAATTTGGAGAGTAAGCCAGCTGGCTGGGCGTCCTTGATTGATGTTTTTTATAAATGCTTTATTTAATAGGGGGACACGGCAGCGCCTCCACCAAGATGAGCAAAAGAGTGGCACGACCGCACCATCTTTTTCGAAACAGTTCAGACCTAATTATACAGCGAAACAGCATTGCTATTCAAAATAGCTTCTAGGCTAGTGTGCTCTACCGTCGACCACATCATCACTTTTCATCAGGTGAGATTGTGGTGTGAGCAATGGGTAGTTCACTGTCCGGCCGTCCGGTAACTGTCCGGACCAAGCCCAAGTCGTCGACGGCGCGCCCTGTTCCCGCGCGCCTCAAGGAGTTGTCAGCAACAGCAGGGACCCAGCCGGGTCGAAGCCTACTGGGGCCAGGGTTATCCGAAAGGGCGCTCGAGCCCCGGTAAGAAGGAACGGGGTGGGTCTTTTTTAGACAGTAAGAGTCTGACACTATCTCCCGCTCCGCCCAAGGGCGGGGGATGTCAATGCATGATTTTTCCCACCATAAAAAAAAAGGTGAGATTGTGGTCAAACGCGAGCCTATCCATAACAATAATGTCTTTTGCTGTGCCCAAAAGGGTTCAATATTGTGTCTATTAAATTTTCACTTACCACCTAAGCGATGTACATTGTGGAATGCAATAAACAATTGAGTATTGAGTACAAAAAAAGTGGCAATGCTGCCAGAGATTAGGGCACATTTCTCATTAACAGTGATTTTTTTTAGTTAGGAAATCATTCAATGACATTCTGCCCTTCGGCGGGGCGGAAGGGCGTGTTGACTTTTAATGTTGTTGCTGTTGTTAAGACTTTTACTGATTAAAACTCACTCGTTTGTTTGATTGAACGCGCTAATCTCAGGAACTACGAATTGAAAAATTATTTTAGTGTTGGATAACCTATTTATTGAGGAAAGATATAGGCTTCATAACTTCACGCGTTGACCAATAGGTGTGGACCAGTAACTACACAGGCGGGTGACACACGACATAGATAGAATGTAGGAAATATATGTATAGATGCCATCAATCGTGTGTTTCCGTAATTCGATTAGCACCTTCCGAGACAAGCCGAGGTTCTTACGTAATACCGGTAACTCTGTCAATAAACATGGTTGTGTGAAGGTTGGATATGTAATTTGAGATGTGAAGCTTCGTAGGAACTGGCCAACTATTGAAGAGTTCGATAAGCTGATCGCAATCGGCATGGAAGAAAACGAAGAAAACTACATTTTCATGAACCAATAAAAAGTTAGTTTATGCGAAACACGTGTAAGATTTTTATGTAAAAGATCTATACACAAAATTTCATAATAGTAGTAGTTCCCAGGGTCAAAATAATTACATTTTATTTAGTCCGTATTTAAGATTACAAAAAAACATTGGACATGTACTTTTTCTTTTTTCGATTATACAAAAAATAACAAAGATATAGCCCATTAAAGTTACGTGTGACGTCACCCCGTGCGAAAACATGCATCATGGCGTGACGTTACGTTTAATTCACAAATAAAAAAATACGTGTCCCTTATTTTTGAATAATCTAAAAGACGGACTAATTACATTTTTTACGGCAACTAGCCTATTGTATCATGAAAAATCACGAAGTATAAGCTTGATATGTCAGCAAAAATACATAGTCACCGGGCCACCAGGGTGACTGAGGGGTTGTTTTGCTCCCGCACCCAGCTGTGCACTGGTTCCTAATGCCCGCTATTACTTGCCGTGACCTGTGTTATACTTAGTGCTGGTGGTGTCCAACTTGTGACTGTTTAAAATAATTTTAGGAATAATTTAACTTGGTGTAAAAATGATTGGAATCGATCAGATATTCGGGTTTCGAATATACTTTTTTTTGTGCTTAAAATTATATTGGTATAATGAATAGTAGAATCCACTTTATCTGCAGCAAGTGACAAAACCAGCAGCATCTAAAATAAATAAGTATCTAATAACCCAACATCACTAAGCTTCCAAATGACGATATCATGACTTTTACCAAATAACCGCTTAGGGTCATCGAGCCAACAATAATTGCTGACATCGAAATGCTACCGAGCACCATAACGCACGAACTTACCTGAATAGACCTACTAGCTTATCAGCCTAGATATAAAGTTCAAATTCGAATGGCGAGTTTCAAAAGTGGTGTTGGTGTAAGTTTGTGGTTCGGCGATAGCATTGACACCATACGTGATGGTTGGTACGTACGTGGTCTGGTTATGGGTTTGTCTCTCTATGTATTTGGTTGGCCCTTGGGCTTGGCAGGTTCAAGTCATTATGCAATGACGAATTGTTTTAGAATGTATCCTTTGTATTGTTATCAGGTGTGTTTCGTGTTATAACTAGTGCCGGATTAAGCCAGTGCGGGGCCTGTAGCAATTTTTTTTTAATTATTGACTAAATTTAGCCCGCAGCTTTGCTCGCGTACATAACATACATAAAAAATATAATGTTTACGTGCCTATGTCATTTAGGAATAAAGCAGCTTTCTAACGGTGTAAAAATTTTTGCAATCGGACCAGTACTTTCAGAGATTACCTCCTACAAACAAAAACAGATAAAAACAAAAAAATGAAACTTTACCTTTTTATCTTATTATCTTATCCACACTATGGATAAGATAATAGATAGATAGGCTTGCGTTGGATCACCACCTCACCTGATGGTAAGCGATAATTTGGCCGACGATGGAACACGCATGCCTAAAAGTAACCTATTCACTCTTCACTTAAAGACCCCTAAGTTGTAGCTATCAGGAAACACAGACTCCGACAGGGAACTCCACTCCTCGGCTGTACGCACCAATAAATGTGTTCCCAAAACGCTTTGTGCGTATGGGAGGAATGTCCACCATGTACCGATGGCGCAATGCTGTACGTCTTGTGGTCCGATGATGGAACTTACTTGGCGGAATTAGATTGTGCAACTCCAGTGCATACTCCCCGAAATGTAAACGATAGAAAACTGATAGGCTAGCAACTCAGCTGCTCAAGATTTTGAAGCTTCGACTTTACAAGTGCATCAAATTCGTCCAAGGGGCCCCTTTTTCTTAGATAGATAGTTTTGAAGTTTTGTTTTTTGAAGATAGATAATTTTACTTTCTACTATACTAATTAATATAGCACTTTTCGAAAAACCTAGACGATGATATTTTTTGGCATATCTACTCCGTGTAATCAAAAATTTAAGGGTGAGAGAGAATTCTAAAAAAACCGAAGTGATCTCAAAAGTGCGGGATCCCTGAATGTGCGGGGCCTCTAAATGCGCGGGGTCTGTTGCATTAGCTACTCTTACTATATTGTTAATCCGCCACTGGTTATTTCTGTATTACTTTTTTTTTGGGATAAGAAATTATAGAGCGTGATGAGTGTCAGACTTTTACTGACTAAAACCCACTCATGTTCCTTGAGTTGACTCCTTCGAACACTATCACAGTCTGCAGTACCTACTTCCTGGTGATTTTATTGTAGGGTAAGTTTAAAAAATCAGAGTTTTTTGTGAACGAACGAGTTCAGAGAATAGAATTAAGCTAGAACTACATTAGACCGACGCACACGTGTAACACGCCTTATTTGTACGTAGAACGACGTCGAGTGGCGTGTATCGTGTAGCTCTACAAGTCTAGTTTCCATATAAAATGTATGGAAACCGACGAGCCCATATCGGCGTGTGAGGCACACGTGCGCAGTGTTCTCAGTGTAGTTCTACCTTTACTCATAGCATAACCAGTCTTAAAATATTCCCACTGCTGTACTCTAGTAGCCCGATTCACGTAATGAAAACCGTAACGATATCGTAGCGATTTAGTCGTTTAGACCATTTCCGTATTCACATCCATCAATCGAGTATGAACGACATCGATTTTAAAGTCGTTTGAAATTCGTAGATTTAAAAAATAATCTGTATTACATTATCCTGGTAGAATACTTATTAATGTAACTGGAAATAAGTCGATAGATCGTGAATACCGCTTTTGGATAGGACTTCGATCGAACGACTATAAAACTTCAACGACATTTGGCTTGTTTAATTTTACGTGAATCAGGCCACAGGCCTCCTCCCTATAGGAGGGCTATAATGTCGGTGCTGTGACCTTTCTAAATATTTCTAGGAAAAAAATATGGTGTAAAGAACCAATGAAATCCATTCAGTTACTGATTCTAAACAAACTATATTCAGGTTTCGCATAAACTAAAAATAATGTTTATGTGTGTGTACACACAGTTACACACATACCTACATGCGGAATACTTATTACAATCAATAAATTAATAGTAATTACTTATAATTATATTTTTTAATTGATTTTGATATCATTTGCAATGGTTGGTATTTAGCTGCAAGCGTGTCATATAAATATCGTGTGTGAGTTTTTGCGATTTTAAATGCATATTAATTTGTATGCATATGCGATCTATGATTGAAGGTTAAAATGATTTGTTATTTAAATTATCGTTTATGTGTTGCTTCGTGTTCACAAGCCGTCCCAAGTCGCCTTAGGACTCAACTTGCGAGTCTATACGTTAGATTTTTCATTTATAGTACGACCCATCATTATCATATTCATCAGTCTTTTTATGTTCCCACTGCTGGGACTCAGGCCTCCTCTCTAGGAGAGGGTATGGGCCGTAATCCACCACGCGGGCCCAGTACGGGTTGGTGAATGTCACAGGTCTTTTCAAATTCAAATGAACTCCGCATTCCTTCAAACTTTAAATACTTTATTCGATTTTTCTTAATAGATCAGTGATGTCACTCTCACTTTCCAACTGGATCATTTTCCATCTGCCTGTGTAAGTGTACACACACTTCCATGAAATTAACTCGCCTTGGTTTTTTTCCAGGTGAAAAATTGAATACCTTCTCCCACTCCAGGGTGAAGGGAGAAGGCGTGTCAGACTTTTACTGACTAAGACCCAGTCATATGTTTCTTATTAGCCTTCGTTTTAGGACCCCGGAGTTCTTTTTCGCACAACCCATGGTCTCAGAAGGATTCGACCCTGCTCTCCAAGGCCTTAGGGGCCCCTAAGGCCTTAGGGGCCCCTAAGGCCTTGAAGAAGTAGAAAAACTACGTTTATCTACTGTTATTTTGAATACAGTCAGTCCTATATTATCAGCCTTATAAAGTTCCCACTGTTAGGGCCCAGGCCTCCTCTCTAGGAGAGAGAAAATGGGCCGTAATCCACTACGCGGGCCCAATGTATGTAGGTTAGTAATTTTATAATTCAAGTAAAATTACTATCATTTAACGGTAAAAGTAATTCCATTTTTGAAAATGAAAAAGAATCCAATTGACCCAACCATTCATATTTTCAATTTCTAATCGAGAATCGTTTATGAACTGCCATATTTATTAATGATATTTCAATCGATTGAATCGAGCATAAACGAGAATATTGAATGATTTCCTTATGCACACGTCCGTACTTTCCTTTTCAATTTGTAATTCACTTTCTTTCCTATTATTGTGACCAGTGGTCATGTTCCATGGCCGATTTATTTTTTGTAACTAATTCTGTGTTCCGATATTTTTATGATTTAGGTGTGAAAGTTTATTGATAGGTTACGTGTATCGGAACGCATGGCGAAAGTTCAAAAGTGACAGTTCGGATTGGGAAAAAATGGCGCGCAAATTTTCTTTGTATATTGGAGCGCAATTTTTTTTTTGTTATTTAAGACAGACCAAGCACTCCATAAGTAGGTGCTTGACTACTTGTACTTATGGAGTTTTTTTCATTGGTGTGTCTGCTTTGACAAATTTTTATACATTCTATTTTTAAACTATTTTCTGTGTATCTTTGGTTCATCAGCTATTTTTTTTTTTAAATCTATATTCACGTATATTTAATAAAAAAAAAACAACTTTAAAACGCTTTACCATCATAAATTCTTCCTACAACAAGTTGGCATAAATTCTTTAGGAATTAAATTTATGAAAACATACTAACAAGATTCTCACGCTTCGTCTAGTAATTTATTTCCAGAATTAAATTCTAACGGGCATGTATCTAGGATGAAATTATTATTAATGGCAAACAGACGGACAGCGTCTGTTTCTAGTTAGTAAGCTATGTTTGTGTTAATGTTAAAACTGATCTTTGAGCAGAGGCGTAGCGTAAATTAATTTAAGCGTTGGCGAAGGCACATCAGTGAGGCTTTTTCTTTCATAAATTCGAAAACGAGACAGCGACTGTCGCAACATTTTGTCGCTTACCTTCAGGTGAAATAGTGGTCAAGAGGGAACCTATGTTCACAAATAAATGATATTTATTTTGCTAATAGATAGGTTTTAAAAACACTTTTACACGTCAATTTTTTTTTCAATCAGTTTTACTAAGTGAGGTCAGTGTTTTCTAGCTTAATATAATAGGAGGTACCTAAAGTATTTTTTTTTTTTTTATCTCTGGAAGTACTGGTCCGATTGCTAAAAATTTTTTACCGATAGAAAGCTGCTTTATTTTTGAGTGACCTAGACTATATTTTATGTATGCCAGCGAAGATGCAGGCAAAAGCTAGTTAATTATAAAAAAAAACCCTCGTTCATAAAGAAACCTCGCTTGTGCGAGGCTATGGGCAGGGGTCCACTGCGCCCACAACTAACTACGCCCCTGTCTTCGAGTTAACTCGGGAAATGTTTGCAGTTATGACGGGTTGCCTTCATCTCCGACATTTCTATAAATATATATGTAAATGTCGGAGATGAAATCAATGTTAGGACGTACCCAGTTTCATATTATATTTCTAGGTCGGTTCGATGATTATAAAAAATAAATTGAAGTTAGATAAAGTTTCTGCAATGATAAATATATAATTACCGTAAAATTATAGTGACAAATGGTCCAAACGCGAATTTCAAAAGCCTTTTCAATGAAGTGGAGAAAGTTTGTCGTTGCGACTGGGGTGGAATTTGCTCGAGCCGCCGACGAGGATGCAGTGGGAATTTGTCACGTGTATCAAACGACGTTTTACAACACTTACGAAAATATAAACAAACGGGGGTTGGCGCGCGACTCGTTGGATTTGCTTAGCACCCAGCTTAATACGATAAAAGTACTCTTTGAAACCCCAAGAGCATCTCCTGTCTGGGCCCAAACAGTTTAACGAGTTTAAATAGAAAAGAAAAATGTAATGAATTGTGGCTCGTGGGCGAGATCGCGCACTTTTCCGCACTAGTGCGAAAAACCGTAAATTGTGTGCTTAAAAGCAATAAGTATTGAATATAAATTTTCAACAGCCAGACGTAGACGTGGTTTGTTTATGAAAAAAAATAAACTGTTGTTGTGTCCGACTCCAGCAGACATAACTGTTTTCAAGTCTAGTGTAGGTATAAACAGTCTAACCTAAATATAGTGCCACAAGGTAAAATGATCTTTTTGCGCAGTAATGACATTGTTAGGGCGACGTGTTTGCTAAACATTTGAAAATTATTGTACCTGGAAATTTCGTAGAATTGAATAAAAACTGCCGATTTCAACTACTAAAATATACAGAAATATTCATAATGCGGGTTATCATTTTATTTTTCACAATTAATTAAGTCGTCAAATAACTTCTCCCACACTAGAATAAAGGGAGAGGGCGTGTCAGAATTTTACTGACTATAGCTTACATGTGTTAGGTATTCAGTTGCCCTTTGCTTTCTAGGACCACGGTAACTTTTTCAAAAATTACTAGGAACCTTACTCTTCTTGCAGCTGTAATTATTTATATAATCACAAACATAATCAGCCTCATAATGTTCCCACTGCTGGGAACCTGGCCGACTCTCTAGAAGAGGGAATGGGCCGTAATGTAACACGCGGGTTAAGCGCGGATTGGTGATCACATAAGGTTGACATGTCGGTTTCATCAAGATATTTTTTTTAATAGTTTTGAGAGCAGTGGTTATAAAATAAATTACACAAAATAGTATGCCTGGCTGGGTTCGAACCGGCGACCTACAACTGGTAAGTCGGGTCTTGCCGCTGGGCCACCATTCTCAGCTGATTAAATTTTCTTTGATCTTAGATTAGTTTTTTCTCGCGTCTTTAATCTACTTGTCTATGCGCGAACATCGTGGCGTTTGCAGAACAAAAAAAAATCAATGGGCACAAATATTAAAACGAGGATGGATTTGTATTCTTGTTTGTAATGAATAAACTCCAAAGTTACTGTGGACATATCTCAAAACTTCTTTCACCAATATGTGCTACTTTATCACTGTTAAATATTTGCTATAATGAATATATTTCCTACTTTTATGCAAGCGACTTCTCTGGCAGAAATTAGTTTGTTATAAATTATTAAATAAACATTAGTTACACTATAAACTTAAATCCTTAAAAAAAAAAAATACTGGGGCTAGGGTTAGTTACTGGGGCCAGGGTTAGCTTCGAAAGGCGGCACGGCAGTGAGCAATGGGTAGCTCGCTGTCCGGCTGTCCGGTAACTGTCCGGACCAAGCCCAAGTCGTCGACGGCGCGCACTGTTCCCGCGTGCCTCAAGGAGTTGTCAGTAACAGCAGGGGCCCAGCCGGGTCGAAGCCTACTGGGGCCAGGGTTAGTTTCGAAAGACAGCTCGAGCTTCGGTATGAAGGCTAGAAGGAACGGGGTGGGTCTTTTAGTCAGTAAGAGTCTGACACTATCTCCCACTCCGCCCAAGGGTGGGTATGTCATTGGGAAGAAATATACCCACCAAAAAAAAAAACTTCAAAAATGTTCTTACAGATTGCAAAAACAAAATGGCTGATTGCAAAACCAATAAAAAAAAAACATTGAAAACATTCAAAAAACGAATTCGTTAATTAAGGCTGGGTTCCACTTCACTACAGAATTATTTCATTAGAGTCAAGTCCTATTAAAAATGATTAAAATGACACTAGGAGAGCGTCAGAATTAAAAGGATCTTCAAGCTAACTACTGAGAGATATTAAAATGTTTGCAGACAGTTAAACAGCATAAAAACGGAATATTACGTGACTTCCTGATTCATTATGATGCCGCACCCAACTGTTAAGATTTCTAGGGTTCCGTTGGCATGATAAAAAACGGAAATATTTCATAAAACGTCATAAGGAAATGGTCATGTATGCAATTTTCACCTTTTCTTAATTAGCTGTTATAATTAGTTCTTACTAACCGGTTATAGGTACTCGGGCTAGAGACCATCTTATTATTTAAATTTTCAGGATGAATCACGGATTGGGATGAATTAACATTAGCATTTTTAGTACTAGATACGATCCATTCGAGATTTTTTCTGGACAATATTGCATCTTTCGTAAAAGAAAAAACATCTCCGTGTTAGAATTAATCACTTCATAATATGACCGACCATATTATGAAATGGTGGCATTTCATGATATAGAACCTGACCCGTTGGCCACACCATTATATGGGCTAATCAAATAAAATAATACTCTCACTTGGACAGATAAATGAAAGATTATTTTCATGAAATGGTCATGTTCGCCATGTTATGAAATGGGTGATCATACCGTAAAATAGTTAAGATGTCCACCGGATTTGTTTTCCTGACTTCTCATAGCGCAAACAAATACTTTTTAATAATTTTAAATAAAAAATAATAATTTTCAAATAAAAGTGCTATGAAATATAATTACGACCCAAAGCTGTGTTATTTGATGTAACTGATACGTGCCTGCGGTCAATCAGCAGTTCGAATGCAGCTGTGGTTACCGTTTTGCCAACGACATACTTTTTTCATAATTTAAAAGTATTTATAAGAATATGTTCACGGAAAACTATTGTAACAGATCAGATGAATATCAAATTAATTATTTATAGAAAAGTATTGCCATAAATGCTCTTTAATTAGAGAAGGACCTAGCAAAGAATGCGATCTGTCACTTACGACTTTCTTCCTCAAAAGGGTCGATATTAGAACTTCATTCCTTATGTACTGTTGCACTTTCTCCCAGCGAGCAGTTGACACGCCAAGTCATTCCATTCTAACACCATTACACTGATCATTTCCCGACGTTTTGTAACAATAACTAAGATACTATCGGGTGCGTGTTGACTGAGGGTTTCTCATGCGTGGTTTTTTACTTTTTTTGTTAGTTTATAATTAAGTCTCTTCTTTGAAGAGTGGCTGAAAAGACGTCACGGCATCCTCACCTTCCGCATGACGCAGGTCCTTACTGGACATTTTCCTTTTTTTTTACCCCCGCTCTTGGGCGGAGCGGGAGATAGTGTCAGACTCTTGCTGACCAAAAGACCCACCCCGTTCCTTCTAGCCTTCATACCGGGGCTCGAGCTGTCTTTCAAAACTAACCCTTCGCTTTCTTTTTCTTTTTGGCTTCGATCCATCTGGGCCTCTTTTGTTGCTGACAACTCCTTGAGGCGCGCGGGAACAGTGTGCGCCGTCGACTACTTGGGCTTGGTCCGGACAGTTAACGGACATGACGCAGGTCCTCACTGGCCATGGTAAGTATGGGAGTTTCCTGCCTTGATTCGTGCGGAAGAAACGCCCGGGTGTCGCCATTGTAAACCACCCGGAGGACACGGTGGAGCATACAGCCCTGCGTTCAAATTTAAGTTTAGAATTAACTCTAATGACGTCACAAGAACTCTACCATGGCATTTTTGAACACGAACGTGAGTTCAACTGTCGAATTCAACCATTGGCCGCTTACTCCAACCTACCCTGCTCAGAGTTAGAGTTAGTAGGGTTAACTCGAGTTATAAAAGAACGACCCTGGGTTGCAACTCAACTCGACTCTGGTTATTTTTGAACACAGGGCGGTAGAGGTGTGCCCCGCTTGCGGGCTTGCAGACAGTGAGCAATGGGTAGCTCGCTGTCTGGCTGTCCGGTAACTGTCCGGACCAAGCCCAAGTCGTCGACGGCGCGCACTGTTCCCGCGTGCCTCAAGGAGTTGTCAGCAACAGCAGGGGCCCAGCCGGGTCGAAACCTACTGGGGCCAGGGTTAGTTTCGAAAGACAGCTCGAGCTTCGGTATGAAGGCTAGAAGGAACGGGGTGGGTCTTTTAGTCAGTAAGAGTCTGACACTATCTCCCGCTCCGCCCAAGAGCGAGACAACCATCATTGGATGATTTTTTCCCACCATAAAAAAAAAAGAGATTTGCCCCGCTTGAGCGAAGCAGAACCGTGTCTTCGTGGGGACGATTGGCAGCAATGACCACTCTACCAACAACAGTAATAGTTATGTCAAATATAGATGATAAGTCCAATGTCATTAGGAACAGATACAGATTCCAACCAGGATTTCCTATTGGAAAACCCAATGCTAAAGGCAATAAGATTTATGATTTTCAAATGTGATTTGACAGCAGTTTTGTTGATTAGCGACTCGATACAATCACTAAAAGCTAGTATGAGATCCGGTAAAAGAAATATATTTAATCATCTGTTATTTGATGATGATTAAGATTAAATGATCCTGTATATAGATACTGTATTCATTAATATATTGATTTTTTTTTTTTTTTTAATTTTTATGAAACTCGAGCATCATCTGAAAGAAGGTGCCATAAGGAAATGAAAATATAAGGTTGCCTACCTTTTCTCGGTGGAACTATGGAGTTGCTAGGGTAAGTAAATATTCATATTAAAGTAAACAGTAGGGTACAATGATTACACGAAGAAGAATGAAAAAAAAAAATAATCATGCCTCACACAGTTGTTTAAATTAAAAATACGTAATGAAAAAAAAAAAATATAATCAAAGCGAGGTCAAAAAGGCCCCTAACTCAGTATAACCACTCTTTGGCGCATTAACAATTTTTCCTTCTACAAAATAACGGTGTACGACTCACACAACAAATCACTACAAGGCTGTACGATGTTCCCACACAATAATTAACCAAATTACATAATAATTACGTAACAACCACACATGCACACACGGAGACAAACAAACGAACAAATTACGTACATTTTTCAATGACATACGTAACACGAGTGACATACGTCACTTTGTGTTTGAACAAAACGGTTACGAGAAACCGACGCAAACGGCTTTGAATGAATGAAAGGAGTGGAAACGGAATTGAATGAATGGTTGCGGGACGTGAAGTGTGTAAGGGCTCCGGTATGAAGGCTAGAAGGAACGGGGTGGGTCTTTTAGTCAGTAAGAGTCTGACACTATCTCCCGCTCCGCCCAAGGGCGGGGGATGTCAATGCATGATTTTTCCCACCATAAAAAAAAAAAAAAAGTGTAAGGGCTAGACTTGACTTATTTCCGTGTGTCAATGATGCAAATTTTTGTAAAGAGATTGACAGTTCCTTTTATTCAAGGCAAAATGTCGTATCTACTCAACTCATGATAGTAGGCATCGCCTAGGGTTTTGGTGACATCTCTTTTTTATGTAGAAAATATGACGCTAATTATAATTTGAACATAAAAGGAAAAATATTTATTTATCCAATGCAGTAAAATAATGTTCTCTAATATTTTATGTCATTCAATGAGCGATCCGTACAAGAGCGGGAGAAGTCATTGGATAATTTTCCACCGACAAAAAAGAAAAGATGAGCGATATTAATTAATTTTCACACCATATGAGTGAAGTTTCATACTGGAGCTGTCAGGAAGACAGCTGTCAGAAAGTACAGACTCCGGCAGGAAACTTTCTTTGAGTTTCTTTTGTTATAGTTATAACCTAGGAATATTTTAGCCTCAAGTGAATAAGTTACTTCTAGGCAAACGTGCATACGGGCGTTCGTGTTTTGGGAACACATTCATTATGCGTACCTACAGCTAAGGAGTGGAATTCCTTGCCGGAGTCGTGTTTCCTGATGGCTACAAGCCGGGAATCTTTAAGTTAAGAGTGAATAGGTTTCTTCTAGGTAAATGCTTTCCATCGTCGACCACATTGTCGGTTTTCATCAAGTGAGATAGCGGTCAAGCGCGAACCTATCAACAATTACAAAAAAAAAACTACGTATTTCAGATTCGTCAATCGCATTTTCTACTTCCTGTCAAGTGTCAGACTCACCTCGTGATTGACAGTCTTGTTCGTAAAAGTGACAGCGGCCATAGAATGTAAAGGGCAACTGAAGGAACACTGGTGTGTCTTAGTCAGTAAAAGTCTGACACTCTCGCTCCACCCAGTGTGTCATTCCTATTGAAAAAGTGGCGGACCGTAAAATGGCGTGAATAGAACAACGAAGAAACTCAGGGGTGAAAAGAAACAAAACTTTGGTTTGGTTTTTCACTTTAGTACGATATTATCGGCCTCTAACAATGCATCGACTTTTTAGAATAACAATCTACACTAATATTATAATAAACAAAGTTAAAATTGATTTTTTTTGTGTATGTTTGTAATGAATAAACTCAAAAACTGCTGTGGCGATTTCAAAAATTCTTTCACCATTGAAAAGCTACATTCACCCTGGGTAACATAGGCTATATTAATTGTCCGTGCGAAGCCGGGACGGGCCGCTAGTTCATTAATTCATTAAACCCCAAGCGAACGCCGCGGCCACAGTACTAATATCATACAAGGTGTAAGGGACAGCCCTCCACAAACTTTAAGGGTTTGCTCAGTAGACGAAACTGAACAACTTTCCACAAAAAAAATTTTCAGGAATAGAAAAAAAAATCCGCCTCACCATAGAAGAAAAAAGTTTTGTGGAAAGTTTTTCAGTTTCGTCTACTGAACAAGCCCTTAAAGTTTGTGGAGGGCTGTCCCTTACACCTTGTATACCGTGCCGCGGCGTTCGCTTGGAGTTTAAGGCGTTCGTGCATCTATTGTCTTACTATTGTGTCTCAAATTGACGGTATCTGAAAGGTTAATTGATATAGTTAAATGCTGCAAAAAATATTCAAATATCGAGAAAATACCCTTTAAAAATTTGTTTCTATTCACCCTTGTGTTTCTATTCACCCCATTTTACCCGGGAGTTACAGACGTAAAGAATAAAGTCCGTGTTCATCTTTATGTCTCGCTTAACTTGTATTGTTCCGACCATTGACATTAACACAGTAATGGCCAGTAAATGGCCGCTGCATGGACACATGGCCGCGGTCGTGTACACAATGGTCAACACTTTCACTGATGTCTGTTTGTTTAGCAGTACAGTCGGTGTGTCAAGTTTTTAAGATGCTTTTTTATTGGTTCTAAAATCTTTATACATAATAATTAATTATGTAAAAGCTTGTACATCATAATTTATTATGTTAAAAGATATCATTTTATGTTTGAGGACAAAAGAAGATTGAGAGAATTGCTGATTTTGTACAAGTACTCAATTTTATAGATGAGGTCTAGTCAGTAGAAGTCTGACACGCCCTTTCGCTCCATCCTAGAGCGTGAGAAGTCATTGAATGGTTTCCTACATCAAAAAACTTTCACCTTTTTGATCTTCGTTATTGCTACTAAAAGTTCACTTTGCCTCTTGGATTATCTAGTGACATAGTAGAAAAAAATAGTCCGAGGTCTGTGTTTCCTGATAGTTACAACCTAGGGTCTCTAAGTTAAGAATGAATAGGTTACTCCTAGGCAAGCGTGCTCCATCATCGGCCACATTACTATCAGGTGAGATAGTGGTTAAACGCGAGCCTATCAATAACAAAAATATATATATATTTCACATAATTATGCATACAAAACTTATATGCTATCTTTTTTAACACTTTATTCCTCACAACTTTGTATTAGACCAATTCCTCTACCTCCATTTAAATATCTAAATCGGTGCTAGCAATATGTCAGTGTAATCGTCTGATCCGGCGGCACTTAGCGATTATTTGCAATAGATTACGGGGAGTTATGCAAAGCTCAGCACAACTGGTATAAACCTTATGAGAGAACTCCATAAAGGGAAGTACAGCCATGCGGATAAGTTATAGGTTTTCGGAAATGTTTTTTTTTTTTTTATCAGGATGCTGTTTGAAAACCTAAAATAGTAAAAAGTCTGTATTTTTTGGAGCGGTAGGCACTGCAGCACTTTTGGTATAAAGAGGAAAACAGTAGTTAAAGGTGTATCTAACCCCTATCCTTAAACTTCCTTTCTCGTGGTAGATACTAAAAAATATGATGTAATATTAAGAAATACAAGATTTTTTCTTAATGATGGACAGATAAAAACAGCATGTAAGCTTAAATAAAAAAAAAAAAAAATTGGTTGCCTGTAAAGTCGGTATACGGGCGAAAGTTTTACGTGACAACGACTTTTATGTCTGTCTCTCTCGCTCTTAGGCGGGCTAACCATGCCCGAGTGGAAGGGACGCGTGCCTCTCACTCGCTCTCATTGTGAGCGCATAACGTGAGCGGAGCGTAACGCAGTTTCTTGAAGTGTCACCCGGCAAACCAATTTATAAGACGTTGTCACGTCAATACAACCGAATTGATAACCTCCTCCTTTTTTTTGGAAATCGGTTAAAAATAACTCGAAACGACATTTTACCAGATAAGTCTCAAATATCATAATAGAGAGCTTTTTTATTACAAAAAGTTATACTTTCGCCCACTCTTTAATTACTGAGCATTTACAATGACAAAATGCATCGAACCATTACTGGACAGAACAAAAAAGCGTCGTCAAGCGACATGTCTGCCCGTCTTCTATATTTGGAAGCTTGTAAATGACATCATTCCGTCTGATGCCTGTCTGACATATATCCTTAAACCGGGTCTCTACTGGGGATTCGTGTTTTTTCCTTTGTCTCGTTTTGTTTTTTTTTCATTGTTATTTTTATGCAATGCAAGTTGTTTTGCAAAAAAAAAAAAACGATATATAACATATATTTACTTATTTAGGCACGAAAGAAATGTTTAAAACATTGATTAGTGTTTGATATATAATTAACTCTTTTCATATGATATTTACGTAAAAAATAAAAAAAAAGAATCGTTTAAGTGACAAATAATTTATTCATGATGTCTTTGCAAGTTTTTTTACCGATGAATCAAATATTTGAACGATTTTTGGAAAAAAATAAGGCGTTTGTTTGTGTGTGTGTTTGTTACCTTCTTCTTCACACTCAAAGGGCTGATTGGATATGGTCGAAAGATGCCCTGGAATTATACACAGGATTACTACTTCTTATCTCAGGAGTATGTTTCCTTGGTATAATTTTCTACTTTCACGCAAGCGAATCCGCCGGCAGAAGCTAGTATTTAAATATAATAATCAAAGAGTAGGTACTTCCCTCATAATTACCCCTTTCTTCTTCGTCAGAATCAGATAAACAATTTGCTAACACTTTTCCTCTCGACAGTACACAGACAATCTCGTTCGCAACATGTAGTCTACTTTCGATTTTCAAACTACAACCTCGCGATACCATATCGCATTACCATAACTACACGGTTTGCGTTTAGGGTTACGTTATAGGGTACAATGTGGGCGAACGTAAGATTTTGCGTTTAGATACGAATTTGTAATTAGGGTATAATTTAAGGTTTTCATTGAAGGACTGATTCAAAATCAGGATGCATTTAAGAGAGTGCGCCAGAATTACATGAATTGATTCCGTCATCTCCTTTCTACCATCGGACAACCTGACGTACAGCGAGTATTTTCCCGTACGTTGTTGAAAGCTCTACGGTCCGAACTAAGCGTTTCGCCTCGTCGATATACCGCGTCCTTCGAAGGACTGTATAGATTTGCCAGCTGCAGTCTTCCCGTCCAATTATAATTTGGGTGTCTTCAAGGCTAGAGTGAAAAGGCTCTCAATAAACTAGTGCTCCTCATCATCAACAATTGCATCACTGCTAACCATCAGGTGGGATCGCAGTCAAACTCTATTGTGTTTTCCTTGATCTAACCTGATTGATGGTAAACGATGATATGTTCGACGTTGGAGCACTTTTGTCTACTTCAATCAACAACGGTTTGTCTAGAAGTAACCTATTCACTCTTGACTTAAAAACCCTCAGGTTTTACCTACCCATCACGAAACAGACTCTTACAGGAAATTCCACTCCTTAGCTGTGCGCGCAATGAATGAGTTGTCAAAACGTTTCGTACAGTTGCCAAAACGGATCTTGAGCGCTCGGCGTCAGAGTGGGGATCGCTTTGCGCATTCCATACATTGGCGAGCCAATCGTCTTCGTTGTTAGATACATGCTGCAACGCAGGGAACGAATGAGGAGTCTATGACGCGATGGCCGGGGTTGGCATTGGATGATTTTTCCCACCATAAAAAAAAGCTATCAGGGCTACGGTAGCCCTGCCATACTCCCTTTTCCTACTCTCGAGTCAACTCACCCACAATCCATCCAAGATGGACGGATTCTTTGGCCTTCCTCCCAATCTCGATCTTCTTCTTCTTCCTGCCCTCGTCCTATTTTATTTGGGGTCGGCGCAACACGTTTTTTTCTTCCATTCTGTCCTGTCACTCGTCACGCTATCACTAACTCCCTTTTCTTTCATATCACTACTCACACAATCCATCCATCTTTTCTTTGGCCTCCCTCTCCCTCTCCATCCATCCACATGTAAATTCATAAATCTTTTAGCAACATGCTTTTCATCTCTTCTCTTTACATGACCATACCAAGACAAACGATTTCCTTTCAACCTTTCAGTCACTGGCGCCACTTTCAAACTTCTCCTAATATACTCATTTCTCACATTATCCATTCTCGTCACACCACACATCCATCTTAACATTCTCATCTCCGCTACATGCAATCTCGATCAATGACTTAAAATAGGAGATAACTGATGCCCTTATGTAATTTAATGAAATCAATCTCATGTGGTGTAACCGGTATATAGTCTTCGTCAAATGACACTCAATCTAATTTAAATGCTAATCTGTTAATGAATAAAATCAGTTATTTTGACTTATGGCCCACTCACATATTTATAGGTATTAATGGGATTATTAACTAGCGGCTGCCTCTGCGATAGGTTTATTTTTTGCGTTTTGATCAGCAATCTCCGTATCACACGAACCAGTACCTAACCACACTACTATATTAAGGCTTTTTTTTAAGCTATTGCATAGCTTCTATCGCGGGCCTTGAGCGTGGAGACCGAATCCAGAAATACCGTAACGAAAATAACCAAACACCCCCTACTCATTTGTTTTTTGAGCGTGGTGACCGATAAGAAAACAAAAGAGTGCACAATCAATCAAAATTCAATTCAATGTGTGAAAGTGTAACTTCAATTAATATCAAAGAAAAAAAATACTGCATAATTTTATAAATAAATAATTATAATTGCATAAGTTGATAAAAATGTTATGCAATAGATTTACCGCGGCAGTCCCCGAGTGCCACACGTCTTTTTTTTTTTAGGAGAGGTAGCCATACAATGACTTCTCCCGCTCTGGGTAGAGCGGAAAAGCGTGTCAGACTTTTACTGACTAAAACCACACCTGTGTTCTTCAATTTGCCTTTTGCGTTCTTCCCAGTCTATATTCCCAGTCCTAGCTAGCAGGAATCGGCACTGCTGGGCCTTAAGGTTTGCTGACATCTTTTTGAGGAACGCGTGGATCACTACGCTGTTGACGACTGGGCTTGGTCCGGTTAATTACCGGAAGGCCGGACTGCGAGCTACCCATTGCTCGACGTTCTACTTGCACACCGGCAAAGACGCCGGCAGAAGCTAGTTTACAAAACATTAGAAAGTATATTAAAGCTTATCGTAACCAGTGCCTTAGCTATCATAAAACATAATACAGCACAATAACATTTCCATAAAATGTAACATTATGTAATAATTGCTTTGCCGATTAAACTAGACGACTCCACGCAGATCTTTATTTACCTTTCACAAGATTATTACGGCACTAGCTCCCGAGTAGTGCTTTATATAAAACAGTAATTTTCTGAAGCCTACTTCACGGTAACGACTAGGTCAATAAATTAAATAATATAATTATGTTAATTATAGATTCATGTGCAACATTATCAACATATTTTTTTAACAGACTTCCAAGGAGGAGGACCTCAATTCGGCTGTTTAAAAAAAAAAAAATCTTTTTTACCTCAGAACTTCGTCGTTTATGGACCGATTTGCAAAATGTTTTTTCCCCCTTAAAGGATTATGCATCCAGATTGGTCCCATTTTTTATTAAAATTCAGATCTGACGATGGAATCCATGAGAAATCGAGGGAACTCCTCAAACATTATAGGCAACTACATAGTTATTTTCATCGGGTCAAAAAGTAACGTTTCATGAAGTGGGACTGGTGAAGAAGACCAGAAATGGCCAACGGAACTTCTAAACTTACATAGATGAAGATACTTACGCGACTATGACAATACAAATAAGTGAATGGTTCCGAATAGTTATGTTGAAAATGATGATGATGGAGCCGGTATTTTTTTGCTGATTTTCCCTACTCCTTTCAAACGACTTTGATCTTTAAAAATATGCTTAGACAAAAAAAAATGCTGTTTAAGTGTTCTTCAAAATGTACATAGCATATGTAAATCAATCAATATTTCACAAAGAAAATGGTTTTAAAGGTCAGCGTCCCTATGCGAGCGCAGGCAGCAGTACGAGTTTGTGTGCATTTAACTCCGACCAGATGTTCAGGGGAATATACGCCTTAACACGTTCTTGCACTAGTTTCGTTCGCAGGAAAATGTATTTTCCACGCACATTGAGAAACTATTGCTGAAACTTTACACTGTTTTCCACGTGTGGGAATTAGGAAAATAATTTGCTTGACTAGATTAGTTTATTTTATGGTATTTACACGTATGATGGTGTTGATAAGTTTCTCACGATACCTAATTGTGACAAACCGAAGAACATGGCTTTTTTTAGGTAGGACTAGCTGCACCCGCGACTTCGTTCGCGTGGACTACAGGATATAGATTTTTTTTTCTAAAATAAAAGTAGCCTATGTTACTCCTTATTACATCAGTTACCTGCCAAAAAAGTCCCTTCAAAACCGGTTCAACCATTTCAGAGATTAGCCCAAATAAACAGACAGATAGACAAAAATTGTAAAAAAATATATTTTGGTGTATGTACTTACCGTAAATATATTCATATGCATGTAGTAAAAAGCCGTTATTTCAATATTACAAAAGATCAATCCAATTTTTGGAAGGACATGGTCTATACGTTTGCCAAACTTCAGTAACTAGAGTCAAACTTAGGGAAGATGCCATATCCTACCCCATTGGTTGACTTCCAAACCCCCCCGGGGTTCGGACCGGGGGTCCATGACCGCAAGGCAAAAAAGGGAACATTGGTGTGCTTTAGTCAGTAAAAATCTGACACACCCGGGGTCCGCCCTAGAGCGAGAAAAGTCATTGGATGATTTCTCACTTTAAAAATATCTGTCATAATATAAGTAACAGACAACAACTCATCGGTCAGGTTGTCATCGGACAACGAATATTCTCCCTTAAGTTGTTGAAACCTCTATGGTCCAGACTAAGCGTTTCTCCTCGTCGTTTATACCGCGTACGTCGAAGGACTGGAACAGTTTGCCTGCTGCGGTCTTCCCGTCCGATTATAATTTGGGTGTCTTCAAGGGTAGAGTGAATAGGCTCTTAATGAACTAGTGCACCTTACAATCAAAGATTGCATCGCTGCTTTCCATCCGGTGGGATCGCAGTCAAGCACTAGTTTATATCAATAAAAAAAGACAGACTCTCTTTTTTTAATTGATATATTGTGATCATTTATTCCTGCATGACACCAATCGTAATCCTGTTTACCTTTAGGCTTTCATCGAGTTTATTTTTGTTTGACTGCGATCCCACCTGATGGTGAGCAGTGATGCATTCGTTGATGGTGAGGCACGCTAGTTTATTAAGAGCCTATTGACTCTTGCTTTGAAGTCATCTAAATTATAATCGGACGGAAAAAACGCAGCAGGCAAATTGTTGTGAAAACACGGCATAATATCTCGGATAACTCTGTCTACATTATTTATTGAGAACGGCCGTAAGTTAAGACTTATGTGTTGAAAGAAAATGTCGTGAGGTAATCAGAATTAATGGTCTGAAATTGCCAATACGCACTCACTGAGGTAGCGTTGTGATTAATGCTCGGAAAGTAGGAAACGTATTGCCTAATGCCATAAGCACAAGGGCGAGAAAGAGACACATTTGTATTAGTGATAATATTGTAATAAAACTTCAAAAATTTATGGGATTCCTTACGAAAATCTAAAAATCTTCTTGACATTATGATCACTGAGGCCAATCTTCACAGAATTAGCTAAGCCAGCACAGGTGTATCCGATAGGACAGGGAAGAGATCGAGCAGGACCAAGCTGACTTCGCACTTTTTGCACGTGGCACGAGGTTGTCGCACCATCAACTCCTAAACTCCAGGCTGCTGTAATTTCACGCTGTCTGGCCGTCCGGTAACTGTCCAAACCAAGCCCAAGTCGTCGACGGCGCGCGCTGTTCCCACGCGCCTCAAGGAGTTAACAGCAACAGCAGGGACCCAGCCGGGTCGAAGCCTACTGGGGCCAGGGTTATCCGAAAGGGAGCTCGTGCCCCGGTATGAAGGCTAGAAGGAACGGGGTGGGTGTTTTAGTCAGTAAGAGTCTGACACTATCTCCCGCTCCGCCCAAGAGCGGGGGTTGTCATTGGATGATTTTATCCAATCATAAAAAAAAATGGCTGCTGTAATTTATAGTAGAAAATAACCCTTTTGCCCGACCCGGGAATCATATCGCTGCGATTCGTGGGACGGGTAAAAGGGTTATTTACCACGGGACCAATGAGGTGGGAAAATCACTTCAATGCCGAAACAATCATAGCTTGCAGAGTTAGCATTCAAAGATTTATGTTTGTTGGAGACTCGTGTCCTCAAATGATGAATGATGATGGAAAAGTATAACATCCACAGGACAGCTTGAAAGATGCTATAAAAATACGAAACGCTTTGACAGTTATTGTCAAAGTCAAAGTCAAAGATTTATTTGCAGACAAATATGGTTATAAAAGTTGTCACTTCTTAGTACCATTTTTTTAGACGATCAAACCATCTAGTTACTCCTATTACTTTGCATAGAGCGAGAGGAAAGGTCACTTTTGCTAACTAAAAGCCACACATATTCCTTAAGTTACCCTTTGCGGTCCAAAACCGAACTCTTTGCTCTCTTTGTACTTAAATATTATTATTTCTTTTCCCTTTAATTAATTTTCCCTGGATTTATATTGCTTGAAGTACACCGTAGACTACCCCCTTTATTAGTTTAAGTTCTTATATTCCATCCCAAGGTTGTCTGGAAGAAATCGCTTTCAGCGATAAGACCGCCATTGTGCCCATAGGTTTAAGTTTCTGTGAAGTTGTTACTATTTTGATGTACAGTAAAGTTTATTCTATTTTATTCTATTATATTCTTTCTTACAATCCCGGAGCTCTTTGTTTAGTCCTCCAGAAGTCAAGATAACGTATTGGCAACCAGCGCGAAACGGGTCCTAGTTACATAGAACGACGACCTTTGGAAGATTTTGGGGCATAAACAAATTGCTAGAGGCAAAGACCTTCAGCAAATCCGTCCGGATGTTGTCTCTCGGACCGGATTTTGTGGCGCCAAATCTTTAGAGGTAGGTATGACTATATGGGGAACAGGATGTTGAGCCGCTGAATATTCTAGATGCATGGATAAGCACTCACACGGTGCAGAATTTGTGTGACGTTAGGTCTAATTTTTACTTTGAATGTGGTCCTATAAGGCTCCTCGTCCAAGAAGACTTTTCGTAGCGATGCTGTCGCGCGACAGCAGCGATACTAACGCGCGTTAGTCGCATTTGCAAGAGCTGTAGAAAAGATGCCAACGCACTAATATCGCGACTATATCGATGCGAATGCGCTACAGCATCGCTACTAAAAGTCACCGTGAGCGATCTTATTGTTGCTACAGGCCGTCAAAAACGACGTTACGCTAGGCACACTACTACAAATTTATGGTGAGTGTGTGCGTGCCAACTGGCCGCTCATAGTGTAGTGTGATTTATAAAGTTCCTATTACACCACTCGATATTCAGATAGTCTTAGTCTATGTACGGCGTATCGACGTACGGCGAATATTCACCCTTACGTTGTTGAGTCGAATCGTTTCGCCTCATCGTTTATACCGCGTACGTCGAAGGACTGGGACAGTTTGCCTGCTGCGGTCTTCCCGTCCGATTATAATTTGGGTGTCTTCAAGGCTAGAGTTAATAGGCTCTTAATAAACTAGTTCGCCTGAGGCCTCACCATCAAAGATTGCATCGCTACTTACCACCAGGTGGGATCGCAGTCATGCACTAGTTTATATCAAATAAAAAATGTATTGTAGTGTAATAAGGGTCAAACCTTCTTACTTCTGAAAGAAAAATAAGACAGTCTGTATATCGTGTGCTAAATAACGCGTAGTGTAATAGGCTATTAAACCAGTTCATTCTGGCTCGGACAGTTGTTGTGTTCAGGGCTTGGGGCATACTCGTTACGTTCGCGTCACGAACGTCATATTTGTTTTGTTGAAACATAAAAATGTATTTTATTATTAAAGTTCATATAATGAAGTCGGTTCTGTATTTTATTTATCATCGCAACGATGGAATATACATGTATTTGTACAACATACAAAAATAGACTGATAAAATCGTGTCCTTTTAGGCTAATAAGAATAAAAATATAATCTAACATTAAACCTACCTATTACAATTAACAGCTGATATAAGTTTGGTTTCTTTAATTGAATCCTTCTGTGCCAACCCTAACAAAATAGGTCAATATTTTTCAGTTTTGTCTTTTTTAGTTACTCTGCGTCTATGTCCAGCATCATATCATAGGATGCTATTTTTTTACCGATTTCGGGATAAATATTTTTTCTTTCTTTCTTTCGTGTTTACTTTTCTACCTCTCCGTGTCGTCATAGAATCATGCCGTTAAAAGTGGGTCGGATCCGTGACAGGGACGGTACTGCAGCGCCATCTTACTTTCATCGGATGACCTCACGACGTGACCCAGGGTACTAGACCTCAGTTACGACACAGGGTAAATAGAATATATCTTTAGGATAGATTGGTTGTTTTCTTTTTAGTCTTGGACTAATGAGCGGTTTAAGACCTTGGTGAACTAATCATATTATTATCCTGTACTAGCTTTTGCCTGCAGCTTCGCCCACGTACATAAAATAAATCACTCAGGAATAAAAAGGATAATTATAATATTAGTGTAGACTAGCTTACATAAAAAATAATAGCCTATGTCACTCAGGAATAAAGCAGCTTTATATCAGTTAAAAAAATTTCACAATCGGACCAGTACTTTCAGAGATTACCTCCTACAAACAAAAAAACAAACTTTGCCTCTTTATAATATTAGTGTAAATACTCTTCTCAGGATATTTATTTGGAACGAGTGTGGCAGTTAAAATAGTACAGATACATAGTCATCTTAGGCGAAAAAGTATGTTTGTTGTTTGTTTACGCTGAAACTGTTGCTGGGTTTTGAATGAAATTTGGCACAGGGGATAGATGCTTTTGTCCCGTGAGTATTTTCCCTTAGGATAATTTTCTACTATGAATGATTCAAGTTAGACCGCAAAATCTATAATTCCTTAAGTTTTTTGAAATTTGCTGCTCAGTATTGGATATTATGGTAACAAAAATGACATTTGCGGTAACGACATGAATGTATTTACACAAATTTAGTCATTACAACGATCATTTTAACTCTCTAATTTTAGCTCTTCTCTTAGAGAGTTATGTAAATGAGTGACTATAATTGTGTACATATATTGTTGTTGTCAATACTGCAAACTAAATTTTTGTTACTATCGTTCCCTTGGAATTATTTTCGATTTTCGTGCAGATGAAGCCGCTGGATAAAACTAGTTAAACTGTTACTTACCGCATTTAAACTATAACAGTAACTGTACGAACGTTGTATGTGACGAATTAATTACCTGTAAATAAAGAAAGTGAATAATTAGATATATGTAGTAATGATCCTTCTGAATGTATTTTAATCTCGGTAGCCATTTTCAACAAAATTGGCCAAGTAAGCAGGAGATATTACGAGTACTTAAAGAACACAAGTGTGTGCGCAAACACAGGTAAACGGATCTTGAGCGGTTGCGCAGAAGTCAAATATTCGGTCTCTTTAGTGGTGCGAAGTGAGCCGCGGGGGCGGGGAGTGTCAGTGATTGGCTGGCCGCGCCACCGCGTCATAGACGTCACTCCTCATTTATTCCCTGCGTTGCTGCGTGTATCTAACAACGAAGACGATTGGCTCGTCAATGTATGGAATGCGCAAAGCGATCCCCACTCTGACGCCGAGCGCTCAAGATCCGTTGTGTCTATTGTAAAGTCTCGGTTCCTTTACTCTCATAGTCCGATGGGATGGCAATCCGACATGACTGGAGAGAGAGACACGGCGCACGGAGCGGCGGGGATATCACACCGCCATCTTCCCTCCTAATTCCTCCTATTCTTCTATTTCCCATGGTTATGTCATCACGCTTGAATGGCTAGACCAATTTCGCCAATTGTTTTTATTTGTGCTTGTTATTGTCAGAAGAAGAACCTCATAAAAGAAAAAAATAAGAAAGTTGCGCAGAAAAGTAGAAAGTCTTTTGAAAATTAATCTTCACGTGTTTGACAGTTTATAGCTAACACACGACAATGTTTACTTATTGACCGACCCGGGAATCCTAGGACCCGACGCTCAGTAGTCCCACTAGTGGGCACGACACCAACGACGCATTTAATACGTAGTTCCACGTGAAAGATAGGTAAAATTACTTACTACGTTCGTATTAATGATAGAGTACAATAACAGAGATATCATTTATGTGATAATATTGATAAATATGGTAAATAGCTGTGGATCTAATATATAATTCTAGAAATATCTAAATTACTGATAAAAAATTACGTAATTTTAAGTACTTATTGTATATTATTTCCACACGATATCAAGATTTTACATTATGGGCAGAGCACATTGCTCGCAGAACAGATGGCCGTTGGGGCCGAAAGGTTCTGGAGTGGCGACCGCGTACCGGAAGACGCAGCACGGAAGGCCTCCTATAAGATGGACTGATGACCTAATGAAGGTTGCAGGAATCCGATGGATGCGGGACGCACAGGATCGATCTTTGTGGCGACACTTGAGGGAGGCCTATGTTCAACAGTGGACGTCTATCGGCTGAAGTGATGATGATGATGACGAAGCTTGTATAGGCATAAGTTATAACACTTATTTAATTAATAGTTCATGTATAAACTTAACTTATAAAATAAAAGAAGACGGAAACAGAAAAATAGGTACATAGGTGATACTTATTTCTGTCGCAGGGAAATGAGGATAGGTAATATCCGCTGTTCTGACATTTTACTAGATTTAGTTTAGTGAAACGACATATCTATCACTAGATACTTTATCGAACGATATATATATCACTAGATACTTTTAGTAATAAACAAGAATATTCGACATCTACCGGGATTTCATGAAATCCCTGATATCCTCATTTCCCTGCGACATTTCTAAAGAAATCTCTTCCAGCATATCCACGAAAGGAGAATTTATATAGGTTTACATATATTGTACACTGGATCCTACCCTCAAATGTGATCCCTCACTGTCACTCACAGGTTTGCTGGTAGAAAACTCATAGTTGAGGCCCAAGCGCCCGAAAAGTGCCATAAATCAGTGACTTTCTGAAGCCTACTACTCGGTAATGGCCAGGTTTATAGGTTTGAAAAAAATATATGTTTATTATAGATTCATGAATAACATTAGCAACCAACGCTACCAACGGTTAAAAAAATGGTGAAGGAGCATTACATTTCACTTTGATTTGGTCTTCTCCTGGTTTGATTAGGTACATATTTAATATTTATTAGTAAATATTTTTTTGTAATGTATGTATGTATTTGTGTTGTTATTTCATATTAGTATTATTTCTGATGTACACTGACAGCTCTATATCTTTTTCCTCTATTTCTGTCCATCCAAAGGTTGTCTGTACGAGATCGCCCTGTACGATAAGGCCGCCCATTGTACACTTATTTTGAATAATGTTTGTCCTGTATCTTTTTCGTTCATGCGGTGTACAATAAAGAATATAATAAATAAATAAATTTATAATTATCAACATTTGATTTTTTCGTGCGATTAATATCATAGTCGGCCTTATAATGTTCCCATTGTTGGGACTCAGGCCTCCTCTCTAGGAGAGGGAATGGGCCGTAATCCACCACGCGGGCCGTCGGAATTTTTGGTTCTAGGACATGCCGGTTTCCTCACGATGTTTTCCTTCACCGTTTTGAGAGCAGTGGTGATGAAATAAATTACACAAAGTAATGCGCCTGGCTGGGTTTGAACCCGCGACCGACAATTCATAAGTCGGGGCCGTTACCACTCGGCCACCGCTGCACATTACACTGTACAAAGGCGGACTTAATGAAATAGGCATTGTCTACCAATCGACTTTAGGGTGGTGCTCAGCTGGTTGCCATCCTGATATTCAGAGGGAGCGCTTTCCAGAGAGCATTATATACTTATTACTTACCTTCGTCTCAGTCTACCGTTTCGAAAAATACGGTGCTGATGTTTCATCAATATTTTATTTATAAGTCAACACGTCGTTCATTTTATGAATGGGTTGTGTTACGTCACCCAAGCTTGGCTTCTGAAGGTTTCAATTCGAGGTTAAATTATTTATGAAGACATTGTGTATTGATCGATGTATTGTATGAAGATCAATGTTATATCACCTGTGTAAATTGTGATTGTTACCTTGGTATTATTGTGTAGGACTGGGTAACAACTAGAGATGCGACGAATAGTGGTTTCACCGAATAACCGAATACAGAATAGTATTCGGTTAAGTTCTTACCGAACCGAATATACTGCCGGATAATTCGGTTCCATAATTTTGCGTTCAATGTTTTTGGATAGGTATGGTTTTGGATATGGTTCCAGTACCAGTAGCTGGGTGACCAGCGCTGCATCGATTGCTGGGTTATTGTGCAACAAATATTACAGAAATTATTTCTTGCTATTTGGGAAATTAACACATTACAGATGGTCGATGGGGACGAAAGGTTTTGGAGTGGCGACCACGTACCGGAAGACAGAGCGTTGGAAGGCCTCCAACAAGGTGGACCGATGACCTGGTCAGGGTCGCGGGAATTCGGATGCGTGACGCACAGGACCGGTCGTTGTGGCGACGCTTATTTTTTTTAATGGTGGGAAAAATCATCCAATGACAACCCCGCTCTTGGGCAGAGCGGGAGATAGTGTCAGACTCTTAATGACTAAACAACCCACCTTGTTCGGGGGAGGCTTATGTCCAACAGTGGACGTCTTTCGGCTGATATGATGATGATGATGATGATAGGATATTAAAGCAAAACAATATGGTTGTCTAATAAATATGATTGTTAGAATATGAGATACCTTTAAATTATTTTTCTCTATAGACTGATAAATAATGATTCATTAAACCGAATATATTTGGCATTACAACCGAATGATCCGGCAGAACACGAATACCTCAAAATTCTGCCGAATGTACCGAATACCGAATACAAAACTAATAATCGGCGCATCTCTAGTAACAACCCACACTAATCAAAAATGTTTTGAGCCTACAGATTATGACAGCCTTTTTTATGGGAAATCCTTTTATGTTCTGACTGCTCTTGGTAAAGCGTGAGGGTGTGACAGACTTTTACTGACTGAAACCCACTTGTATTCTTTTTGTTGCCATTTGCAGTCAATTCCGAATTATCTGATCATTTGTAGCGAATAACACTTATTTGTGTATAGGTAAAACAATGAACAGGTTGCAGTATATTTACTATTTATTTATTACGACTTCATGCAACCTACAGTGGCGAAGAGAAAACATGGCAGGTGCATAAAAAAGTTAAAACATATAAAAGACTAGCTAACTCGGCCACGCGTTGCTGTGGAGTAATAAATTAAAATTGTGACTATAATTTGAGATTTAAACTATCCTATCTCTCAAGTTGGATCGAACTGCACATGGTGTGCGAATTTTATTATAATCGGTTAAGTGGTTTAGGAGTCCATTGAGGACAAACATTGTGACACGAGATTTATATATATTAAGATTAATACGAAAAAACAAGGGTTCAAAATAATTCATTATTACAAAATACCATATAGATATACAAAATCAACATACATATATAATTTAATAAAAAAATATACCTATATATATACACCACTATTTTTTTATCGATAGTGTTTTATGTACCGGAACGACACTCCACGGGATTAAAACGATCAAAATTTAAGGGTGTTTTTTTTTTCGTTTAAGGCACGAAAAGACATTTTTTCTTCTCTTTTGATTTTTTTAATACATATATCATTTGACACAAGCAGTTAGTAGGCACTCACTGCTTACCTTTATACGTCTGTACATAATAAATATGTAATGAAATAAATAATCATAAAGATTGGAAGACCACGTTATTTTTCATGTCTTTACATCAGGGCATTATATATTTGATATGTAGGTACTAAATTATTAATTTAATGTTAAAACTCGTAAAACAGATACGGTAATAAACACATCGAACGGTTGTAAATGTCGCAATGCAACTGTACTTCCGGACATTTGTCATTACGACGAACGAGGAAGACAAAAACAGTTCCGATATTTATGATTTAAATAAAATTCTCTCACTCTGTGTCTTTGAAGAATTATATCACAATCTTACCATGAACGTTTAATTTTTGACATAATAGGAAATAGTAATTTATGCTGAGCCTGATGATTGAGGAGGACAATCGATGTTTTTCGGCTGGAAGTGATCTTGAGTATTGGAAAGTCGAAGAAAGAAAGAAAACACGTTTCTGTCCTGAAATTTGGTAAAAAAGCAATCTGGCATGAAAAAAAATCTTATAGCCCAAATATAGGAAAAGGAATGAATCAGGAAAACTGTAAATGTGTAGTTAAATCACACATTATTTTTTGCAATTCGGAAAAAAAAAACCGATTCAAACTTATCTATGGTAAATTGAACTATTCACCATAGATAAGTTTGTATGGAACCATCAGAGCACGAGTTCGACTCGCACTTGCCCATTTTTTACCATATGAGTATAACTTTATTTCAACATAGCAACTTAAGTGTTACCAATATCCTTTAAAAATAAAGTAAATAAAAACCAGCAAGAAAACATACTCATTACATAAGATTCTTACTAAATCACTTGAGAACTAACATATGGCCTGACACAAATGCTTGTGTGTAAGTGAAGCCGCACATGGGCCACGCTCCACAAACGGCCAATCCGAGAAGCTAAAAGCGGCCACAAGCCACTTGTGGTCGGCGGCTGCTATTTTATTTTACCCATATGCGCAGTTCATAATGGACTCTAACGAAGAAAGTTTAAATGCGCGAATGGCGTTTTGTATCGGCATTTAGTGGCCAGTTCAGGCCACAAGAAGCAGAGTGGCAGGCGGTCGCCGACTTCTGCGAAGCAGTAATGCTCGCAAAGGAGGAGGCCGAACGCATCAGGTAACGGCGTTATCGCCGTCGCCGCCGGGATTCTGATTCCGATTTCGGGCCACCGTAGGCGCGAGCTTGCGGACAGTGAGCAATGGGTAGCTCGCTGTCCGGCCCTCCGGTAAGTGTCCGGACCAAGCCCAAGTCATCGACGGCGCGCACTGTTCCCGCGCGCCACAGGGAGTTGTCAGCAACAGCAGGGACCCAGCCGGGTCGAAGCCTACTGAGGCCAGGGTTATCCGAAAGGGAGCTCGAGCCCCGGTATGAAGGCTAGAAGGAACGGGGTGGATCTTTTAGTCAGTAAGAGTCTGACATGTGGCAGCCACCAGCGTCAACCATGTGCGGCGAATCCATATAAAATATATGAAAACTACAGGAAACACATAGAATAGAATAAACTTACGTACTCCAAAAAGTAACAAAAGTAATAAATATGCTGGTGGTGGTGTTTTGTGGTTGTGCCGAAGGCCGCCATGTACGGCAACCCTAATGCTTAGTTGCAGACCAAGGAGATTGTTACTTATTTTTCCCAAAATCTCCACTAGACTGAGATAATTTAAATAGTTATTTCAGAAACCAAAAATACCCCACTGGTGGAGATTTGTTACAGGTAGTCAGATATTAGGAAATTTGAGCATCAGTCTATCTAAGGAGTATCGTGTTCCTCAGTTACTGGGTTATGGAGGTCTGATAGGCAGTCGCTTCATGTAAAACACAGGTTTTTACTTTTTGATTGAGAGCCAATCCCAGGCTACATGGGAAGAAAGGAGCTGATGATCTGAAATCGCCAACTCGCCTTTTTTATGGTGGGAAAAAAACATCCAATGACAACCCCAGCTCTTGGGTGGAGCGGGAGATAGTGTCAGATTCTTACTGACTAAAAGACGCACCCCGTTCCTTCTAGCCTTTACACCAGGGCTCGAGCGCCCTTTCGGATAACCCTGGCCCAGTAGGCTTCGACCTGGCTGGGTCCCTGCTGTTGCTGACAACTCCTTGAGGCGCGCTCAGAATGCGTAGTGATGTGAGACCTTTGGCTTGCTGTGGGACAATCACAGGCTGGTCTTATTATGAAAGGAGAGCAGTGGTGGTGGAGCCACGACTTAGGACTCGTAGGTCGCTGGTTCAAACCCAGCCAGGCGCATTACTTTGTGTACTTTATTTCATCACAATTGCTCTCAAACCGGTGAAGGAAGACATCGTGAGGTGACATTCACCAACCAACACTCAGTACACGTGGTGGATTACGGCCCATGTCCTGGCTACCAGCTACCAGCTTCAGGCACGCTGATTGGCACATCGATGCTCGATACACTTCAGTAATTTCAATATTGTACACGGGACTTAGTTACTGTAATAATGTTGTTTGTATAGTATCAAGGTTCTTATTCTTCTTCTTCTTCCTGCCCTTATCCCATTTTATTTGGGGTTGGCGCAACACGTTTATTTCTTCCATTCTGTCCTGTCACTCGTCACGCTATCACTAACTCCCTTTTCTTTCATATCACTTCTCACACAATATATCCATCTTTTCCTTGGCCTCCCTCTCCCTCTCCATCCATCCACATGTAAATTCATAACTCTTTTAGCAACATGCTTTTCATCTCTCCTCTTTACATGACCATGTATAGTATCAAGGTTAGGTTACTTAAAATTGTATTAATATGTTTATTACTTAATGTTATGTAGTATTTACTCAGTAGATGAGTATTTCAGTTGGAAACCAGCGTCAGGCACCAGGTACTGTAGCACTACCTGAGCTTTCAAAGCGATCCATTTTACGACCCAAACTGAACGATTAAAGGTTGGAACTCTATATATAGGGTGTATTGGTCCATTACTCTTTATCGCTCGCAAAGACCCCTGAAGTGGACCTAATTTCTGACGTCTAATATGTGCATGTAGGCCTATCTATACATATCAATAAAATTGGAGTGTCTGTTTGTAATATTGAAGTAACTGCTTTTTAATATATTTTCGGTTCATACACCAAATTATTATTTTTTTTAATTTTTGTCTGTCTGTCGGTTTGTCCGAGCTAATTTCTGAAATGGCTGAACCGATTTTGACAGGACTTTTTTGGCAGGTAGCTGATGCAATAAGGAGTAGCATAGGCTTTAAATCAATTTAACTTATCACATACACAACTAAAAACTATAATTACAGTAAATTAAAAAAAAACCCTACGATAATTACAATTAACTAAAATCAAACTAAATTATGGCGTCAAAAAACTCTTCCACATCGCTGTCGACTGGTAATGTGCCCAAAAGGCTGGCGGCATTGCCACGCTGTATGGCAATGCTTATCCTCTGTCGAGCATAGGCTACTTTTATTTTATAAAAAATAAATTCAAAATCCTGTAGTCCACGCGAACGAAGTCGCGGGCACAGCTAGTGTGAAGTAAATATTTTGAATCGAAGTAAACTGAATGACCTACTCGAAGCTCGCCTGTATACATCAGCTATCCCATTTGTACATGATTTGAAAAGAAGTTGTGTGCAATAAAGAATAAGAATCATTTATCTACCATAAAGTAGGTCGCTTTAAAAATGTCAAGAATAAACTATTATATAACGCATTTTTATGTAAATGTATGGTTACTAAAATTAAAGAACTCATGTATGTAATAAACACGTTTTTCCTTAATAGAGAAATCTTAACTCATAATGCAGGCAAAATTAACAGTCATTGGAGGTTGCAAAGTATGTAGGCGGGGTTGCGTCATCAGTATCTTTAACATGCAAATAAATGGCGGCCATGCACTCAGTACTTTCTCCGTAAAGTCTAATTTCTCTTTTTACTGCAACACTTGACTTGCATTCTTGTGCTTTTTTTTCTAATGCACGTGTGTTTAATGAAATGTTTCTGATTGCTTACAAATGGCCTCTATTTAAGGCACACCCTTTTCTTCTTGAAAATTGTGATGTTTTTCTTCACTGTGCCAAGAGCAGTGGTGATGAGATAATTTACATGAAATAATGCTCCTGGTTGGATTTGAACGAGTTGGGTCTGTGAGGAAACCGGCATGTCCTAGAAACAAAAATTCGAAGACATGTGACATCCACCAAACCGCACTGGGTCTGCGGGGTGGATTACGGCCCATTACTTCTCCTAGAGCCTAGCAGTGGGAACATTAGAATGCTGATTATCTCCCTCCCGCTCTGAGTGGAGCGAGAGGGAGAGACTTTCACTTCGTCAGACTTTTACTGAATAAAACCAACCCGTGTTCTTATCCCGTTGATGAGAGGCACTATGTCTACTCTGGTGTGAGAAATTTCATACAAATTCTTTCAACCGTTTGAGCGTTTAGGAGTAACAAACACACATATAAACTCTCGCTAGTGTCAAAATTACAAGTCACTATATTATAAGTCAAAATAAACTTAGTGGAAAATTTAGCTGGACCAATTTTGTGGCACACCTTTAGCCAAAACTCTACCAACAACAGACAGGACCTGATATTCGAAATAGACTAGACAAATAATTGGACCGTATATCCACAGCTAGTCACCAACCGGGTCCATATTTGGACCTCAAGGCGATTTGGTCCATCGCCCACATGTTAGTATGCATTTGCAATACTAGTTATGTGATGGAAATATCAAGACCATTCAAATAACTGGTCCAAGGTGACATTTTGTTTAACTTAAGCTGTTTTATTTGTTTTTGCATTTGCTAATGAAGCTTTTAGTTTGGGTTGGTCTTCGTGGAAGTTGCAAAAATACTTTATTTTTTAGTTTCACATATGTATGTAGGGGCCGTCCTTGGTCCTATGTGATGTAGTTACATCATATTTCCGACATGTTTGTCGTAGGTATGACATAATTGTCATATTTTCACGACAAGTTGTTTAGCATATCATCACCAGCCTTTCAATGTTTCCACTGCTGGGACTCAGGCCTCCTCTACAGGAGAGTGAATGGGCCGTAATCCACCCTGCGGGACCAGTGCTGGTTGATGAACGTCAAATGTCCTCGAATTTTTGGTTCTAGGACATGCCGGTTTCTTTACGATGTTTTCCTTCACCGCTTTGAGAGTAGTGGTGATTTAATAAACTACACAAAGTAATGCGCCTGACTGGGTTTGAACCTGCGACCTACAACTCGTAAGTCGTGGCCTTAACCACTCGGCCACTGCTCTCAGTTTAGTATATTTATTTATGAAAGAAAATAACAAAATTGTCGAACCTGTTAGTTGTATACTATATTTATGTATTTATCATAAATAACATAACAAGGTGTCTCTTTATGGATTTTGTTTTATAATACAAGGATAATTTAGTTTTTGTTATGTTTAAGATTCACATTACAATAAGTAAATTATCTTTGTTTGTGAATTTTATTTTACTTCTTTTTTTTTTTTATGGTGGGAAAAATCATGCATTGACATCCCCCGCCCTTGGGCGGAGCGGAAGATAGTGTCAGACTCTTACTGACTAAAAGACCCACCCCGTTCCTTCTAGCCTTCATACCGGGGCTCGAGCGCCCTTTCGGATAACCCTGGCCCCAGTAGGCTTCGACCCGGCTGGGGTCAACATTTATATCAGAATAACAAAATGTACTGTGTAGGAAAGTACATGTTGTTGTTCTGAAATAAATTACTTTCTTATGACTAGTGCATGACTCATGTGACTGCATAACAATTTGTTATTAACAGTTTGTTTTGATAGTAAAAATCGTCGTCGTTGGACACATAGTTCCTCAATGATCATTCGTTTTTATTCTGAAAGATCATTGCTTTTTATTTACTATATATTAACTAGCTGGCCCGGCGAACGTCGTACCACCTAATAGTCAAGGAAAGTTGTATATCTCTCGATATAGTCAACCAAGTGTGATGAAACAAAGCCTAAGTAGGTAATATTTATTTATTTATTTATTAGTAATAAGCATACCAACAGCACAATCACTTACAGTACAAATAAAACTTACATCTAAAAAATGACATTTCAGTAACCACGCAAATAACAGGTATGCATGACATTGAAAAAATGAGAAATTAGAGACAAAGAATAACAAATAGTGTAATAGTGTGTCCAGTACAACTAGATCCAGATCACTACAAAGACAAAACACACCAAAAATATAAAAAACGTACACTATTCACACTGTTTATACAGCAATATATCAAGTTACACACAATTTTAATGTATTAAAGTTATGTATCTACCTCGATGTCGTATATTTTACGTGATGCGCGCACAACTAAAAACTTCTACAGATTTACTTGTATTAGGTATACCTACGTAAAAATAAATTTTCAATATTGATAGAAAAAATTCACAGAACACTAAACTTAAAACTAATGTCGACATTCCTAACAGACCTTTGATATAGCTCTATGTCCTTTAAAAAAATATCTATCTACTGAAAACCTTATATTCACACGATACTGTCACTGTTCACTTATGACCTACTCCAAAGTGTTGAGCATTGAGCTGAGGGGCTTGTCGGCTTTCTATCGTTTACATTTCGGGGAGTATGCATTGGAATTGCACAATTAAATTCCGTCAACTCCGTTTCATTATCGGACCACAAATCGTACGGGCGGCGTTGCGCCACCGTTAGTGATGTCCCACACGTACAAAGCGTCTTAGGAACACATTCATTAGGCGTACAGCTAAGGAGTGGAATTCTATTCTGTAGAAGTTTTTTTTTTCGACAGTAATGGCAAATCCTCATGGACGGCCAGACTGCCTCACAAACGACCCAGTCTGGGCAGTGTCAGACTCCTACTGACGAAAACCACACTCCTGCCTTACATTTAAACGACAGACATGACGTCTGTGCTTTTGTTTTATACTTATACATTATTTGCTTCTGGGCAACTCCTCGTACATGCGGCGTCACTCCAGAGCACCTTACAATAAATCCAGTCAGAATTTCAGGGTTAAGAGCTCACCAGCCCGAAGCGATACCCAAGCAACTAATTTACATAATCATGTTTTGATTAAAAAAAAAAATTATGTCGTGCGCATGCCATAAATCTTCTATAGCAAAAACGAGTTCACAACATTTTTCCATCTTGACAGTAGAATTCCTTTCCATAGTGTTAGTGCCGTGTGAATATAGGCTTCTTGTACGTTATAGTACTTAACATAGTATGTAAAGGTATTGTGCTACATCACTATAAAAGAAAGTACTTCAAGCTATCACATAAAATATTTAAAAAAAAAGTACTAGAAGCTTCCACCATAAAGTATTAAAAAAAAAGTACTAGAAGCTATCCCCACAAAACATATAAAAAAAAGTACTCGAAGTTATCACCATAGAATATTAAGAAAGAAAATACTAAAAGCTATCCCCATAAAATATTAAAAAAAAAACAAAGTACTCGAAGTTATCAGATCACCATAAAATATTAAAAAAGAAAGTACTAGAAGCTATCACCATAAAGTATCAAGAAAGAAAGTATTAGAAGTTATCACTATAAAATATTAAAAAAGCAAGTACTCGAAGTTATCACCATAAAGTATCAAGAAAGAAAATACCAGAAGCTATCACTATAAAATATTAAAAAAGCAAGTACTCGAAGTTATCACCATAAAGTATCGAGAAAGAAAATACCAGAAGCTATCACTATAAAATATTAAAAAAGCAAGTACTCGAAGTTATCACCATAAAGTATCAAGAAAGAAAATACCAGAAGCTATCACTATAAAATATTAAAAAAGCAAGTACTCGAAGTTATCACCATAAAGTATCAAGAAAGAAAATACCAGAAGCTATCACTATAAAATATTAAAAAAGCAAGTACTCGAAGTTATCACCATAAAGTATCAAGAAAGAAAATACCAGAAGCTATCACTATAAAATATTAAAAAAGAAAGCACTAGAAGGTATAACCATTTTTAGTAATTAAAAATATGTAATTTATTTTATGGGAACTGTAACTATTTTGTGAATTCTGAACTAACATAGAAATAAGTGTTACTAACATACCTACAATGTAGACCAACCTTTAAATAAATTAATATTATTTATTATAAAATATTTTCGCGCACCTATTGTCTTTCTATTGTGTCTGTAGTTTCCACGATTGAAAGGTTAAGAAAGAAAGTAAGTACTAGAAGCTATCACCATAAAGTATCAAGAAAGAAAGTACTAGAAGCTATATTCTACATAAGCCTTTACTTCACACGGCACTTCGGGTAAAGTACCCCAGTCACGATTTGCACCCGTTTCGTTCGCTTTGCGTACGGCACTTATCTTTTGCACACGCTTCGTCACACCGCTTATATTATAAAAACAGTTCCATTCGTCTTATCACTATCATTACAATTGCGTCGGTGATTAGAAGTGTACCGTGTTGATAACGTAATAAACAGTGAGCTGTTGTTTGTTTTGTGAATTTTAGAGGTGAATCGTTTTGTTAAAAAAGGTAATTTTAATTATTTTTTCGGTTTGGGTTTCTGAAATTACAATAATATAATAATAATATCTATTGTTTACAGTTATTTTTTTTACATTTAAATGTTTATGAAATATTTAAAAATGTAATTTTTGTGTGAAATAAGTGAAATATAGAAAAAATAATAATATTCCATAACTCTAACACAACGCAATGAGTACTAGACAAGTGATAAACATACTCATAATATTTTTAATAAATACATACATAGATCAATTAAACCTACAACAAATTATATACTCATCAAGTCATCACACTAAAAATTGTCTTTAGTGGAAATCGAAACCACGACCTCCAGCACAGCTGCCAAGGCCACTAACCGCCACCCTGACAGCCTTAACCTTTTGAATGTCTTATGTTACACAGTTCAACATAAGCAATTGTCTTTCTATTGTGTCTCTAATTACGGCATTCGAAGAGTTAATTTTCTTTATTCTGTCAGGGTGATAATAATAGTTCATAACCATTACCAGTGCCCTGTAACGCACAGGGTAAGTGAAAGAAGACTGGTGGGTTCTAGTCAGTAAAAGTCTGATATTCTCTCAAATTCCACTCAGAGCTGTTATGGAAGTTATGTGATGGTTTTTCTTTATTAAATACCACACAGTTAATTTCAAGCAGGATTATATGACTAATACCGTGTAATATTATGATACAATGGTATCAACTTGTTTGTTTACTATGTGTGTGGAGAATTTCCCATGCTATGTAATCATTATTATGTACATACTAATTTGTTGTTTGGTTGCTATGTAGAATAACAGATTCCGTAGTAAATAATAATGATAATGTTAAATAATTCTATAGCAAGCCTTGATTTTACAAACATTTTTAATTTAGCAGTTTCAGGAAATGTTTTTAGTGATCTTAGTAGGTATTTAACCATTTTCATTTTTTTTTCAGAATCAACAATGCCGTGCTGCAAAGTATCCGTTAAAAAGACCCTCGTCTGCACCATGAACGAGTGCATCTGCATCCCAACGCTGGGCAAACCCTACCTCTGCCTCAGTAAAGACGACGAAGGAAAGATCGTGCCCTGCTCGGACTGCAAAGCTGTCCAAATAAGCGAAAACGAATGGAAATGTGTCGACTCCTCCTGCATCTGCCTTCCAACTGATGGGAAACCTTGTCTGTGCATCTGCACTGACGAAGAAGATGCTATCAAGTCCTGCGATGATTGCTCTTGCATTAATGCTGAAGAATGCAAGGAAACTTTCAAGAGATGTGACAAAGCTGGATGTGCCTGCCTGCCAACTGATGGCAAATCATGCATCTGTGTCTGCAAGAAGAATGGGAAGATTGTTCTCTGCGAGTGCAATGGATCCGGTACATGTGGCAACTCATGCGTCTGTGTATCTACTGAAGGTGGAAAATGTGTTTGTGTCTGCTGCGACGCAAAAGGCAACATCAAGGTCTGTATAGACTGTACTTGTGATGCCAAGGAACAGGAAGCCGCTAGCTGCAGTAAAGGCGGATGTGTATGCATCCCAACTGATGGAAAATCTTGCATTTGTGTGTGCAAAACTGGAGAAGGAAAGATTGCGTGCTGCGATGACTGCAAGTGTGATGATTCTGGTAAGTGTGACAAGCCAGAGTGCACCTGCATCCCAACTGATGGAGCCAAGTGTGTATGTGTCTGCTGTGATGACAAGAGCAACATCAAGGTCTGCAAAGACTGTGCTTGTGATACCAAGAAAACTGTAGCTTCAAAATGTAACAAAGCGGCCTGTGTTTGCATCTTAACTGATGGTAAACCTTGCATCTGTGTGTGCAAGAATAGTGAAGGAAAGATTGTGTGCTGCGATGACTGCAAGTGTGATGATGCTGGTAAATGCCGCAAGCCAGAATGTGTTTGCATTAAGACTGAAGGAGCGAAGTGTGTTTGTGTCTGCTGCGATGACAAGGGAAGCATCAAGGTCTGCAAAGACTGTACTTGTGATGCCAATGCAACTGTAGCTCCAAAATGTAGCAAAGCGGCCTGCGTTTGCATCCTGACCGACGGTAAACCTTGCATCTGTGTGTGCAAGAATAGTGAAGGGAAGATTGTGTGCTGCGATGACTGCAAGTGTGATGATTCTGGCAAGTGTGACAAGCCAGAGTGCACCTGCATCCCGACTGATGGAGCCAAGTGTGTTTGTGTCTGCTGTGATGATATGGGAAACATGAAGGTCTGCAAGGACTGTACTTGTGATGCCAATGCAACTGCAGCTCCAAAATGTAGCAAAGCTGCCTGTGTTTGCATCCTGACTGATGGTAAACCCTGCATCTGTGTGTGCAAGAATAGTGAGGGGAAGATTGTGTGCTGCGATGACTGCAAGTGTGATGATTCTGGCAAATGTGACAAGGCAGATTGCACCTGCATCCCAACTGATGGAGCCAAGTGCGTTTGCGTCTGCTGCGATGACAAGGGAAGCATCAAGGTCTGCAAAGACTGTACTTGTGATGTCAATGCAACTGTAGCTCCAAAATGTAGCAAAGCTGCCTGCGTTTGCATTCTGACCGACGGTAAACCTTGCGTCTGTGTGTGCAAGAATAGTGAAGGGAAGATTGTGTGCTGCGATGACTGCAAGTGTGATGATTCTGGCAAGTGTGACAAGCCAGAGTGTACCTGCATCCCGACTGATGGAGCCAAGTGTGTTTGTGTCTGCTGTGATGATAAGGGAAACATCAAGGTCTGCAAGGACTGTACTTGCGATGCCAATGTAACGGCAGCTTCAAAATGTAGCAAAGCTGCCTGCGTTTGCATCCTAACTGATGGTAAAGCCTGCGTCTGTGTGTGCAAGAATAGTGAAGGAAAGATTGTGTGCTGCGATGACTGCAAGTGTGATGATGCTGGTAAATGCGGCAAGCCAGAATGTGTTTGCATTAAGACTGAAGGAGCGAAGTGTGTTTGTGTCTGCTGCGATGACAAGGGAAGCATCAAGGTCTGCAAAGACTGTACTTGTGATGTCAATGCAACTGTAGCTCCAAAATGTAGCAAAGCTGCTTGCGTTTGCATCCTGACCGACGGTAAGCCTTGCATCTGTGTGTGCAAGAATAGTGAAGGGAAGATTGTGTGCTGCAATGACTGCAAGTGTGATGATTCTGGCAAATGTGACAAGGCAGATTGCACCTGCATCCCAACTGATGGGGCCAAGTGCGTTTGCGTCTGCTGTGATGACAAGGGAAGCATCAATGTGTGCAAGGACTGTGCTTGCGATGCCAAGGAAACTGTAGCTCCTCAATGTAAGCCAACTAAAGAAGGGAAGACTGTATGCTGCGATGGCTGCTAGTGCGATGACGTAGGTAAATGCGGCGAGTCAGAATGTCTTTGCATCCCAACTATGGGATCTAAATGTGTATATTGTGTTTGCTGTGACAATGGAAAAACAACTATTTGCAACGATTGTACTTGCTGTAAAGATAACAAATGTGGTAAGGAATGTGTTTGTTTCTTGACCGATGGAAAGTCTTGCATTAGTGTCTGTGTGAAGAATGGCAAATTAGTTCGCTGCAAGGACTGTGTGAATGATGAAACTTGTAAATGTGAGAATGGATGTTGTGTCTGTATTCCAGCTAAAGGAAAAAACTGTATTTCTGTTTCCAAAAATGCTAAAGGCAATATTGTCGTGTGTAACGATTGCGATTGTGTCTAATCAATATTGTAAATCATTGATATCTTTTAAATCGCACTATTATGAGTCAAATTTGTATTTAGATTAATTTATAATCCATGATAGTAGTGTTTTTAACTACGTATAATTAATTGTACATTGTACGCACATATACTCGTATTGTTGTTATCCTGGTTTTGTATTCTATTTTTTATATCGTCTTTTTTACAATTATTGTATTCAATAATCTGTTTTGTTTTTCAATAAATAAATAATCAAGTTCAAAAAAATTGTTTTTAATTTACTAAAACAGCAGAATTAGTAATTTTAGGAGGATCTAAAAACGCCACTGACGCTGCTATAAACGTGGCAACTGATACATGGAAATAAAACCATCGATTCGAGAGAAAGAAGCAAAATCCATGAACAATTTAATAAGCTATAAAAAACAAACCGTAGAACGTATGGACTAAAGTTGCGTAACAATATAAACAAGTTCAAAATAATAACAGACACAATAGTCAGTTATTTTAACGGACTATAAGACAATTAGAGATGACGTCTGACAGAATCCATTACTGTTAGAAACGTCAAACTGTGTGACGTAAGCGCTTGAGTTGTCAAAATGACAGGCATGGCAGATGACGGGCGGCATGGGTGGTATATTTCTAATAGTAGTAATCTATTATTTGATGTTGACTTGTGTTCTTATTGTTGTTTTTAATTAAATGATTATTACGGTTGGGCTGTGAGATTTGGGAATGCATTAAAAATAATAGATGTATTTGTGTAGTTCTTTTTTGAGATGGGTAATCAAAGTGATTTCTGCCGCTCTAGGTTGGGTCAAGAGAGCGTTTACGATGTTTACTGATTAAAGCCTGCCTCTGTCTTTCAGTTGCCTTCAGTTCCAACAGCCCTTCAATTAAAGTCTATTACTAGGCTGACAATATCTCTAATAATATAATCAGGGGCCGGAATTAGGTGGAGTTATTTATGTTATGTAATATATGCATCTTCCCGGGATTTCTAATAAAAAACCCCTTGTGGCCAACAATATTGCAAAATAATAATAATAAAAACCTCCGAGATAGATAAGACAAATAAAACAAAGATAAATTAACATACAATGTTTAATATTTTTCATTGCAACATCTCTCTACGTCAACTGAGGTGAGGTTAACTTTATACACTTCCTCCACCTCATCATTAATTCAGGAAGGTTTTTTTTTGCTATATTTGTAAGATTGTCATAATAATCAGTCTAACTACATAAATAACTCTACCTAATTCCGACATTTGCTGACAACATCACGGCAGTATTCTAAGGGTTAGGATTTTTTTTTGTTTGCTAAAAATCATCAAAATGACATCCGACGCCCTTGGGCGGAGCGGCAGATAGTTTCAGACTTTTACTAACAAAAAACCCACCCTGTTCCTTCGTTACCTTTCTTACCGGGGCCGAGCCTTCCTTTCAGAAATAAATCATTGGCCTCGGTAGACTTCGACCCTACTGGGCTCCTACGGTTGCCTACGCGCCGTTGACGACTTGGGCTCGGTCCGGACGGTTATCGGACAGTCGATAGCAAGCTACTCACAGCTCGTTATGCGCAAGCCTACGCCTACGGTGGCCGGAAATCGGGATCGGAATTCTGGCACCTGCTTTTTTTTTTTTTTTTTTCCGGCAGGAGTGGGAAATCCTCATGGACGGTCAGGCTGCCTCACAAACGAGCCAGTCTGGGCAGTGTCAGACTCCTACTGACTAAAACCACACTCCTGCCTTACATTTAAACTACAGACATGACGTCCGTGCTCTTGTTTAATAGTTCTACATTGTTTGCTGCTGGGCAACTCCACGTGCAAGTGGCGTCACTCCAGAGCACTTAAGCTATTACAGTAAATCCCGTCTAAATTTAATGGCTGAGAGGCCATCAGCCCGAAGCGATACCCAAGCAACAACGAGTCATAAACGCATCAAAGATCAGGGTTCTCCCAACCTTCAACACACATACAACCCCCCGCCGCCCATAATGCCACACCAAGCAGATGGCACCTGCTGGGGCGTGAGCGCCGTTGCCTGTTGCGGTCGGCCTCTTCCTTTGCTAGCATTACTGCTTCGCAGATGGAGGCGACCTAATGGTTAGGTAGAAGTATACCAACAGTACACCCTCTCTTTGCCAGTATTTTTTCAGCCCCTATATAGGGTGACTGATATATAATTAGTGACCGATACTTAAACATATGATTTTATTCATGATTACTAACAACTTTTCCAGAGAATTTTTTTTTATACAATTTTTTTTTTTAATGGCAAATACTTGTAATATGTTAGTCTTAAGTTTACGCCTTTTCCGGCAATTGCTACTATTCCCACGCAGGCGAAGTCATTGGCGTAAGCTAGTTATAATCTAAAGGCCCTTATTACACGGGCAAGCAAAAAATCTTCGTTAGAATAAATAGAATTGGCGTCATCATAACAAAAACTTGTCATTCTATTGAATATATTGGTTTTATTGAGGTAAATAGACAGAACCGGTTTACATATTGTATTATTAACATAGCTCATATGTATTTATTTCACTTAATGTTGTGTTGTTGATTTCATCACCACATGCATGTTCTAGAACCGTGCACTAGCATTAGACGATTTATAAGTGCCCATGTAGGCTTATGTGGAATCAAAATATTTTGAATTTAAATTGAACCATAGGTAACTTCGAAGAGATGAACACCGGACCACCAACCTGCACTGGATCGTGGTGGATTACGGCCTCCCCTCCCCCCCCCTCTCCCCTACGGCTTTCCCTCTAGCATAACAAAGGTCTGAGTTCCAAGATTAAAAAAAATATACAATTGATTTGTGCTTTTGTATCTGCCAGGAGCCTGGGGTCCTGGGCCTCAAGTCTGCTATTACAATAGTGTCAGAATGGTCAATCATTGATTTCATAATTGTTGATTTTGACAAGTTTTGGTAATCTGCTATTATAATGATGTCATTCTGATTTTCCAATGGTCAACCACTGACACTCCATTGAAAGAAGTGGTAATCTCGTACTACGCTTCGATCTTGGGTACCTATTTAAATAGGTATAAATACGGAAAAATTAAAAGATGGCTTATTTTCGAAATTTACAGACTACTTTATGAAGAATTTCTTATTTACATTCTCAGATACATACCCAATAAATAAAACGCTAAAAATTTTAATAATCTACGCGGACTTTTAATAATCTTAGTGTTCAACCGAATGGCGCGAAAACACGCGCGAACGGCGTTATCGGCGAATATCTGACATACGCCGCGAAAATTTGCTAAAATTTTGACAGGTCCTTTGATCAGTTACCTACAATATTAGAATGTCATCGTGCAGTCATTATTTTTAATAAGCTGGATATTGTCACTAAGTATAGAATAGAATAGAATAGAATAGAATAGAATAGAATAGAATAGAATAGAATAGACTTTATTCAAGTACACCAAAAAGTAAAACGGCTTATACTAAAACTTCAGTTAGTCAGGGTACAATTATGGCGGTCTTATCGCTAAAAGCGATATCATTATCATTATCATTATTTTTTAAGTATTGTGATACCATTGACCGATCATTATAAATTAGCAGATTACGAACTTTTAGCAAAATGACGATGGCATCGTGTTGGAATGACGAATTTATAAAAATAGCAGACTTGGGTCCCTGGACCTTTGGAAGACAAGGACTGGAAGTCTACTCGCAGTAGCCCCTTATACACTTTTTGGAACCGCTGTATCAACCAACGATCATCCCTGTACGCGCAATGCAAGCAACCCTCGATTCCTCATCATCATCATCATCATTTCAGCCGACAGACGTCCACTGCTGGACATAGGCCTCCCCCAAGCGTCGCCACAACGAACGATCATGTGCGTCCCGCATCCATCGGATTGCCGCTACCTTCACCAGGTCGCCACTCCAGAACCTTTCGGCCCCAATGGCCATCTGTTCTGCGAGCAATGTGCCCTGCCCATTGCCACTTAAGTTTGGCGATTCTTTGTGCTTTGCCGGCAACCTTGGTTCTCCTGCGGATATCTTCATTTCTCCTCGATTAGTGGAAAGCTATTGTGACGTATTATGAAAAAAAAAAGAGATAAATCTACGCTTTGATTTTGCATTGTTATTATAATGTAATAAATCTAAGAACAATTTCAAGGATTTAGCTAAGGTAATAAAAAAGTTATATGTCAGTAATTAACATAATGATGACATACATAAGTGGAACTGAAACGTGGTCGCTCACAATGGGACTTGTATTGTCTTGCGTTTGGAAGGATGGTCAAGATTAATTGATGAGGTTTTATTTATTGTATATTTGTAGTGTGTTCATACGTATTTTAAGCTGCGCACATATCTGTGTAGAAAAAGATAAGATAAGATAAGTTTGCTTTCATCTATGTTAACTTAGTTTTTTTGTGGTGCATTTGGTTCAGTTACCCTCATAATATTAAGAGAGGTTTGCTGTAAGAAAGCCCAATTTTGGGTTAAGATCGTCTGTGTACATCGGCTGTCTTACTATTTATATTTTGTAAAAGTTATGTACAATAAAAATATATAAGAAGAATTAAAATAAAATAAAATCTTTTAACAAGTACCTATCAAACATAGTACAACTTTAAAAAACCAACAAGTCTTAAACCAGAAACTATTAAAACAAGATTAAGTATGGTGTACCATAATGTTTTATGGTCGAAGTTAATTTGAACCGTCATGGTCCAGTTAGTAACTGTGACGACGATGGTAACCGAAATAGTTGAACTTGAACCAGACACGAGAGTTAAAAGGCCGTGACACTCGAGTTTTTGTGGTTAAAAAACAATGTGTATTTACTGAATTGCAGTAACTAATTAAAGAAGATAATTATGAGGATAAAGTAATACATAATTTCATTCTGTAAGTGTGTTCGTGGACCCTGGTCGAAAGCCGCAGAGTGAACCGAGCAATGGGTAGCTCGCCGTCCGACTGTACGGTTACCGTCCGGACCGAGCCCAAGTCATCGACGGCGCATACTGTTCGCCAGTGTGGATACCACGCGCATCTAAAGGAGATGTCAGTAAACCGTAGGGGCCCAGCAGGGTCGAAGCCTACTGGGTCCAAAGGTCTGCTTCTGAAAGGAAGTCTCGGCGCTGGTAAGAAAGGCGAAGGTCGGTGGTGGATAAAGAGGAGTAGGTTTTTAAAAGTCTGACACACCCTCATGCTCCGCCCAAAAGCGGAAGATACATTAGATAATTTTTTCAGCTAAAAAAGGCCAACGCCTGCCAGGGCTACGGGAACGTTTGAAAGAATGATCGTCGGCCTAAAACGCAAAGGGTAACTGAAGACACGACCTCCTGCTCCATCCTAGAGCGAAAGAAGTCATTGGATCAGCCCAACCTCAAAAAAAGGCAGCCTAAAGAAATGACTGAAGCATTGTGTGAAAGATGATTCTTCGACTTCTGAGTGATTAAGATAAATAACTAGAGGTATTGAGATAGTAGACATGCTCCGCCGACTTCCAATTAATCAGCTTAGCCTTAGCCTAGTAGTTTAGCCTAGTCAGCTTCTATTATGAGGTGTGAGGACGTCTGTTCCCTCACGGTTACGACCATCTTTTTCAGTTCAGGTCGAAAACTGAATCTTGTTTTAAGAGCTCGTGGGCGCCGGTCTTAGTGGGCTCCGCCAGTTTTGCTGACAACACTTTCGAGACACTAAGGGTGTTTTTCATATCGTGCGGATGTCATCACGCATGCGGGTTTACTCCGCATGCAGAAAATTTCAAAATGCAATAAAAAACGCGAATTCCGCCCATTATAATAAATACTTGTATGAAATAGACATTTGCGGGGGTTACGCATGCGGGGCAATCCCGCATGCATGATCAAAACCGCACGATATTAAAAACACCCTGAGTGCGAATAATTGTAAGTAATTTTTTTTCAATAAAAAATCCAATCTGGTTCACTCCTTGTCCTATTACTAAAGAAAGAAAGAAGAAAAAGAAAGAAAATATGTTTATTCCGCCTTTAAATAGACGCACAAATAACAAAATACAAAAATATAAAAAAAAAATGGTTGCCTGTAAAGTCGGTTTTACGGGCGAAGATTTTACGTGACAACGTCTTTTTCTCGGTAGAATATTTATTGATATGAATATAATTAAATTGCACAATAGGAACAAGGAATTGAATGAAAATAGTTGAGTGGGAGAGAGACGCAAGGCATTCGGCGGGCCTCTCTCTCGTTCGGTGACTCATCGTAACGTTACCGAGCGTTACACTTTTTCATAAGTGACTCCCAGCCGCAACCTAATTTAAGACGTTGTCACGTCAAAAAAGTACAAAATATAAAAAGCCAGTCCCTTGTTAGGCCACGTGTGTAACAAGCTTAACAATATTTCTTGTACCCAGTACCATAGACAACGGAGTTGTCTATATTATCTGTTTCATTTTGACGCCGGCCATAACAGGGACAAACATAAACAAAATTAACCTAAGAGTAACTAAACTAAAAGAAAATCATAATTATATACTAATACAATCTAAAATTATAAGTTGTGCGTCGCATCTAAGCAGGAATGGGCCGTTGCTCAGCATATTCCGTGACTCTGGGCTAATCCAGACATCTACGGTGCTGGTTTTCAGCAACCACCGTTCGAGTGACAATTTTGGCGTCCTCTCCGAGAGCAAACACTAAACAGGTTAGTACACATACAAATACCTTTTAAGTAATTAGTAATTCAATTTTTCATCACATAAATATATTAACACGAAACACAATTCTTAACCTTACAGCTATCATTTTTGTATTGATGGAAGATAACAAATCGTGAATTGAATCATAGGGAAAGTGACATGCTGCCTCACATAATGGCGACCTGCCAACAGCAAATCTCTCCTGAACACAAGAAATATCTTCATACAGTGAAATAACTTAAGAAGTGTTAATAAATTAGGAAGACAATGCGTTCACAATATGAGAGGTGTGTAGGTGTACAATATTTGCATCGAAGCTATGCCGAAAGGCCGAAAGGGCTGTGAGATGCTTGAAATAATGAGTCCAAAAGATGCATTCAGTGTGTCCAGTGTGTCTAGTGTGTCATCACCGCTAAAACACGTATATCGCCAAGAAGACCGTGACCGCAACCCAAGAGGGCAGATTCAGAATGGTGACCATCACCACTATGGAACATCGTAACCATTGCCTGAAGTCCATAACCGAAGAGGTAAAAGCTAAACATATTAACATAGTTAAAACATTGTAATGACTCAAATTATGTCGATTTTTGTATTTGCATGTAGTATTTTTTTAAAATGTCAATGAAATTTTTCTTTGTCTTCAGGACTCTAACTGGCGGAGGAATGTTGTTCCAACAGTGACTGGCCATATATCTGAAACTACCCCTGAATGCTGCGGTTCTGTGATGTGGGGTACAAAGAGGGAACGTAGAGGAACGAGGTTCATATTTGCTGTGTCTCCAACTTAGTTTATCGAATAGATATTTCGGTCTCTGTGTTGTAACAATTCCAAACAGTAAGCCAGCTAAATGCAACCTTCTCCTTGCTGCCATTTTCATGATATTATTGTCATTGATGTAGGGAGTCACATGACTCCTATATGGTACATTTACACAAAACCTGACACATGCATTCTGAATACGTTGAATTAGCTTTTCTGTTCTGGCTAACAGGCATGGTCCATACACCGTGTCACAATAGTTCAGTCGCGATAAAATCAGGCTATCTACCAGTTGTTTGCGAAGATCAACACTCAGATGGTCTCTAATTTTATAAAGAAGTTTTAACCTATAAAAACAGTTTCGCATGGCATTACTGATGTGCTTTTCAAATCTTAGTTCAGGGTCTATAGTCAAACCCAGATTGCATGCTAATTCTACCCTGTCTATTCTATTCCCCTTGATAAAAAGTTCTGGATTGGCTGACAGTATTGCACTGATCATTTTCCTACTTCCCAAAACCATGAACTTGGACTTCAGTGGATTTAAAACCAGCGAGTTAGCATCCGACCATTCTACCACTCTATTGAGATCTGCGTTAATTTTGTCAACTGCTTCTTTTAAATCCACTGGCTTAAAAGAAGTATATAACTGTATGTCATCGGCATACATATGATACCTGCAATGCTGGAATGAATTCACAATATCTGCACTGTAGAGAATATACAAAAGGGGCCCCAAAATTGATCCCTGGGGCACACCACGTGACATGTACCGAGGAGGGGATGAGCTGGTTGATCCATCCTCCGTCTGTACCTCCACAAGCTGTGACCTGTTCTGTAGGTAGCTTCTGAACCACTCTATTGTTTCCGTAGTAAAACCATAGTATGCTAACTTGGAAAGTAATAGAGAGGTGTTAATTGCATCGAAGGCACGTGAAAAATCTAGTAGAGCAAGTATGGTTCCCTCCCCCTGGTCACGTGCTTCCAAGATATTACCAACTACATCTGAAAGGGCTGTGGCCGTGCCACGACCTTTCCTAAAACCAGACTGCAGGTCAGGTAGCATGTTGTTAGTTTCTAAGTACTGCAGCATTTGGTTGTAGACTACCCTCTCCAAAACTTTGGATAAACATGGGAGAATGCTCACTGGGCGCAGGTCTTTAACAGTACCTGGGTTGCTGGTTTTAGGTAAAGGACGCACTATAGCACATTTCCATGAGTCAGGGAAAGAGTTTGTTTCAATAGACTTATTTACTATTGTTGTGATGGCATGGAGGGTGGTTGGTAATGTGAGCATTATCATGTCGAGACTCAATCCATCTATTCCCTTGGCATTTGACCCCAAACTCTTTATAATTTTAAAAATTTCCGCCTCTTTAACATTTTTCAGCTTAAACTGAGTGTCCCCATACCGGTTTGAGTCAAAATATGATATTTGTGAAGGTGATAATATGTTCTGACCAGGTACGTCGAGAAATGCTCTGTTTAATTCATCTGGGTCGTTAAATTGTTCGGGCAGCATGCCATCACTATGATCTGCGAGCACATCAGACTTAAGATTTTTCCAAAGTTTTTTTGGATTTTTCAATTGGTTATTAATGTGCCCGTCAAAGTACACCTTCTTTTCCTGCTTTAGTGCAGCACAGGCTTGTTTTTTCAAGTCCAAATAATATTGTTTGGAAGAGTCAAGTTTGTTCTTTTTATATTTATGTTTTGCGTCATTTCTTAATTTAATCATTAATTTAATATTTTCCGTTATCCAAGGTGTGGGACGATCTCGTACTATTTTACTTTTTATGGGTGCATGTAAATTAAATAATTGGTTTAGATGGTAGTTGAGAAAATCTACCATGCTATCCACATCTGGCAGGGAGCTTATATCCCTCCATGGTATAGATTCCAAATCTGCTGCGAAGTAGTTTTCTAAAATATCCTTTAAAGGGCGATATGTTACCAGCCTAGGCTTGCTCTTTAGTTTCTTCACCACAGTATCGCACACAATAAACGAGTGATGGCCAAGCTCGCTGATATGGTTGACCTGTACATTACGTACTCCTATATCAGTACAGATGACATCTATCAGGGTACTACTATCTCCTACAAAGTGGGTTGGCGACTGAACCACCTGATTTAAACTGGAGTAATTAAGGAATTCCATAACCTGCTTAGTTTTCCCACTACTTGTGTCCAATAGGTTAACATTGAAATCCCCCAACACTACTAAGTTATCGTATGGTGCCAAAGCGTTAATACTGTCAGTTATCCCATCCAAAAATCTAGATAGTTCAAACCATGGTGGCCTATATGCTGTCCCTATCAATAACTTTACTACTATTCACATAAGATTTAATATTCTCACTATGAATTACCAATAACCATTGTTCAAAGTTAAACCTTTGTTAGAAGTTGTACTTGCATTTTTCTAATCTGAATACAATAAAATCTAGTTCGAAACAAAGCTGGTCACACCTGACTTAGCATATGGGTCAAGCAAAATTATGCTGAGAGAAATATGCTAATTCACTGAACGTATGTTTAAGTCGACAATGTGAAGATTTCAAACCTTGCCCAGGCTACGGGTTAGTTCGAAAGAGTTAATTACTGCGGCCCTGGAACGCAGATGGCAATTGAAGGAACACAAGTGGGTTTTAGTCAATAGGAGTCTGACACTACCCTACTATAAAGGGGTAAAGTTTGTTTTCAAGTTTTTTTTTTAGTTGGTATAAACTAGTGCTTGACTGCGATCCACAAAAAACACAGAGACATTGATGGATTTCGGACGAAGATTTTTAAAACATTTTGTCTCCAACATTATGTCATGCATAAACCATGAACCGTGGAGAAACCTCCACGATGTTTTCCTTCACCGTTTCGAGAGCATGACGGCATGAGCAATTCTTAAAAATAGTATGAGGAAAATCCAGATATTTTAAGGATCGTTAAAAAGAATCAAAAATAAAAATTAAACTTAGAAACTTCCTTACATATTATAAAATAAAATCTCCACTTGCGTCTGTCTGTATGTTCGCGATTACCTCAAAAACTACTGACCGAATTTTCATGCGGATTTCGCCAGTAGACAGAGTGATTCATGAGGAACGTTTAGGTGTATAATACATACATTTAAAGTGGAGAAAAGCTGAGAATTTTAAATACTTGCGAGAAACTGCAGAACGAAGATGAAGTTGGGCCGGGTCGCTAGTATCTACCTATGAATAATTATGTGTAGTTCTCTATTTTTATCTACACTATATAATAAAGAGGTAATGTTTGTTTTTTTTTTGTTTGTAGGACGTAATTTCTGAAAGTACTGGTCATCATTTCAGCCGATACACGTCCACTGTTGGACTTATGCCTCCCCAAAGCGTCGCCACATCGAACGTTCCTGTGCGTCCCGCATCCATCGGTTTCTCGCTACCTTCACCAGGTCATCGGTCCACCTTGTAAGAGGCCTTTTAACGCTGCGTCTTCCGGTACGCAGTCGCCACTCCAGAAACTTTCGGCTCCAACAACCATCTGTTCTGCGAGCAATGTGCCCTGCCCATTGCCACTTAAGTTTGGCAATTCTTTGTGCTATGACGACCTTAGTTTTCTTAATGCTGCTGTATTCCTTTATTTTATGTACGCGGGCGAAGCCACGGGCAAAAGCTAGTTTATGAATAATTGGTATGATTTTATTAATATTAAGTGACTTACAGATATGTATGTTGGTTTCATATAGGTAAGTCTCAATCTTGACAGCACTGTTGGTATATCGACTGGCTGCATCGCTGAACTTTTACGGAAATATTGTGCAGGCTATTGATTATGATTGAATGAATGGCAATAAAAATGGAAAAACACTGCGTACTATTTTATAGTAGCAATTGTTATGAATGATTGATTCAATTATGAATTTACCAATTATGACTTTTCGTGGATAATTTTGGCATTTGTTTGTTTTACTTTTGTTACAAAAATATGATTAGTAACGGCTTAGAGATAGAGCCCTTTGTTTGTACTGGTTAAAAATAGAGATATATAGTATACATATTATTTATATTTTTTTGGTTTTATTATTATTATTTTTTATGAGGATAACACATATCCACAACAAAACAAGCTATTCGTAAAAAAAATTATATCACACTCTTTTCTTTTGTGAGTTATACTTAAAAATAATAAAAAAAAAACCAGTTCATTTAGCCCCGTTTTCCCGCGTTCACACATTCCAGAACGTTTGTTCGCATACTATTTGCTTAGTAATTAATTGCTTGGCGCTATAAGTACTGTTATTATGGTGTAAAGCGTAGCGGGAATTGTCGAGGGATTTATTCTGAGAATGGAAGAGCTTTTGATTTCATGACAAACGTTGTTGCGAATGAGACTTCCCGTAAAGCTAGAACTACATTAGACCGACGCACACGTGTAACACGCCTGATTTGTACGGAGAACGACGTCGCGTGGCGTGGATCTAGTGTAGCTCTACAAGTTTAGTTTCCATATAAAATGTATGGAGACCGACGCGCCCAGATCGGCGTGTGTGGCACACGTGTGCGCAGTGTAGTTCTAGCATTAGGCTATATTTCATCGAGATACCACGGCGGCACGACCAGTCGCCGCCACCTACAAAGCATATACAGCTTTATAGAGCTACCCACTTGTCCCCTTGCCAAGTTTCTAATCAGCACGCTTAGCCAAGTTGTTATTCTGCAATCTTTAACGCTGTCGAAAAGTGATGAAACGTATGGGAATGACGTTATCTCAACGTAAAGTCGCGTGGTCAGAAAAAACGAATAGACAATTCGTAGCCAAAATCACATCGTTCGAAATCGTTTCTACAATGTTTAACGCTACATCCTTTGTTATACAAGCGCTACATTGTAGAACGAGAGGCCGACTCAGGCGCATCAACATGGCTCCCAACTTATCGTTTTTTACAATTGCTGTCACCGAGGCGTTACCGATTAGAGAACGGAATTCGACACAAACTGGTTGTAACTTGGCTAGGGGGGCTGCAATAGTTAACACTTGTAGAAAGCTTCAAATGTACGGGAATGACGTCGTCTCAACGCTCAGTCACGTGGTCAGAACAAAAGAATTGGCGGCAAGGTCAACTCGAAGCGAAACGGTTGTAACTAGGCTCGCGGGGCTAGTGTCCGTTTGGATGCGCAACCAATTTGGTGGCGCGACCAGCTCGGACGTGTGGCGACTCAAGTGTCTGTATGACGTCTAGTTTGGTAGCTTAGAGCTATGTTTCACCGGGACACCACTTGCTGTTTGGTAAAAACACGCATGAGTTTTTTGTCGAGGGTAAAATGTATATAGACTGACTGTCCAGCTGCAGGTTTATATCTGGAACGTAAAGGGTAACATTAGGGAACACCGTCATCTTCCCGCCTTTGTCCTGTTTTATTTGGAGTCGGCGCAACACGTCTTTTTCCATTCAGTTCTGTTAAACGTCACGCTATCATTAACTCCCTTTTTTCATCTAACTCTGAGGAGCACAATCCATCCATCTTTTCTTTAACCTCCTTTTCCCTCTTCATCTATCCATAAGAATACTCAGAGTAACTCTTTTAGTAACATGCATTTCAGCCCTCTGTTTAACATGACCGTATATCAAGACGTACGATCCCTTTGAACCTTTAAGTCACAAGCACCACTTTCAAACTTCCTCTAATGTCCGTCCCTCCACACATCTATCCTAAGATTTTCATCAACGCTACGTATGTAATCAGCTTTTTTCATCGGTCTTTGGATAAAAGGTTCACGGGTTTAATATGTCCTGGAAAAGCATTTAAGAATTTCTCTCGGATAATATTTAACTTTATTTATTTATTTATTCAAACATCATGCTATATAAAGTACATAGGACAAACGAAGACGAAGCCGCAGGGAGAAGCTAGTATCTCAATAGACTGCAGTTTCACATCTTAACACATACAAACAGCAAAAACCATGAAACAAACTCATTTCCCTGTCACCTCATCATTATTTAATGGAGCTAAACTACAGCTTACTTAGTCTATGGCTACGTCAGTCAGTGGTGGATTAGTCATGTAGCAAATGGTACGGGCCCCACGCTATCGGGGGCCCCGCATGTTTGGAGATTTCGCACATGAAGGCAAAGAAAAAATAGTCGAAAGTATATAGACAGCCTTTCTGTGTTTACAAATACTTCCTATTTCTGTATTTTTTATCAAAAGAAAACCTAAGATGTCCTACGCGGGACGCCATAATTTTCGAGATTACTTCGCTTTTGTAGAATTTTACCTTCAAATTTTAATTAACGCCGGATACGTGATAGTGTACCCGGTGATTTTTTTTAGTATTAAGGAAAGAAATTAATTTGAGAAAGTAATTCTGTAATGACGAAAAGGACGTTTTTGTAATATCGTTATGTGCAAAATATTTTATTTTATCTAGCTTTAAAAAAAAACTAGCTTTTGCCCATAGCTTCGCCCACGTACGTAAAATATAGCCTAGATGTCACTCAAGAATAAATCAGCTTTCTATCGGTGAATTTTTTTTTGCAATCGAACCAGTACTTTCAGAGATTAGCTCCTACAAACAAAAACACACTTAACTTCTTTATAATTTTAGTGTAGATGTGAGTCTGTCTACACAAGAGCCCCTTTGATAGTATTTGCTACAGGTAACGTGGTGGCTTGATCCGCCACTGTCAGTGCGGCTCACCGTCGTCGTCGTGTGTAACCGCATGTCTGGCAGACGTAATGTTGTCTATGACGCTGTCAATCGCTTGAGCGGCGTGTAATGAGTGCGGGATCACCCGTTATTTTGTGACAGTAGGCCAATGCATAAGCGGTAGCGAGCTAGATCAGTCGCTAGTCTTTATGAACACCCATCACGGTGAACTGTCATTGTACACTCAGTGAAATAACAATTCGGTTACCTGTGATCGCTAGTTTACTGAACACTGTCTAAATATTTATTTTCTAAAAGTCTACTCAAAACAAAAAACTACTACCTCCAAAATAAGGCGACATTGAGGGCGTTTTGTAGACGGGGTCCCAAGACATTCGCAGGGTCGAGAATAGAATTGTAAATGGAGCAAGTTCAAAAGCTTTCATGAAAGTTAAAGATCTATTTGAAGAGTGCAAGAACTGCAGACGTCCTTTGAATAATTTTTCAAAAAGTAATTTTTCTATATGTTCTGTTTCCGACTTTGTGTATGTTATCTTTTTATACGTCTACGACACACTACAATGATTGTTACTGTATAATGATTGTCGTTCCTACAAAGTTCGGTCTTAAGGCAGCTCGCTACCGCTTATCATTTGGCTCAGCCAGCCCGTATCTTGTTAAGATCAGCCAACTTACGGTAAGTGCCATATAGTAAGTCAAACAAATAGTAGACTATGAGATTATCGACGATACATCGCCGTTACTTGGTAAATACTTAACAAACGGACTATGACTGGCCGTGACTGACGGAATGGTGACAGAAACTGCACTTTAACTGTAGTATTGTCGTCTTAATTGAGGTTTGTTACGAGAATTGATCGTGATTTGTCGTATTCGATTCGATTTGTCGTCGATTTGTGATCGATTCTTGATTTCTAGATCGTTCTAATATCTTTATTATTGACATGTTTGTTTTTTCTTGTGTTTGTGATCGGTTATTTTAGTATAATACCAATCATCGTCATCACCTTCCTTTTTTTTTTTTTTTATTAATGATAGGCTTGCGTTTGACCACTATCTCACCTGATGGTAAGCGATGATGTGGTCGACGATGAAGCACGCTTGCCTAGAAGAAACCTATTCACTCTCGACTTAAAGACTCCTAAGTTGTAGCTATCAGGAAACACAGATTTCTTCCTAACCTTGTTTCATGTTACTGTCCTGTCAATCTTCTCCCTTTTCGGACTTTTCTTGTTAAATGATATAAACTCGAGTTTGACTGCGATCCCACCTTATGGTAAGTCCACTAGTGATGTAATCATTGATGATGAAGCGTTACTAATTGAAAGAAAACTAATTGGTTAAAAGAGCCTATTCACTCTAACCTTGAGTACCCCTAAATTATAATCGGACGGGAAGACCGCAGCCAGTAAGTTGTTCTAGTCCTTCAATGCGCATTCTACAGAAGATTGCGATCCTTCCTGATGGTAAGCAGTGATGCAATCGTTGATGGTGAAGCGCAATAGTTTATTAACCTTTTGAATGTCTTAAGTTACACAGTTCGACATAAGCAATTGTCTTTCTATTGTGTCTCTAATTAATACATTCGATGAGTTAAGAGTTTTAGATTGATTTAGATAATTCTAGCCTTGAAGACACCTAAATTATAATCAGACGGAAAGACTGTATTGGGCAAATTGTTTCAGTCCTTCGATATACGTGCTAAAATACATTCAAAATAATTGCAAAAAACACCACTGTGACCAATTAAAATAATGATAAATATAATAATATTGGTGATATCATATAACGCGATGAAATAGGTATAATTGCTTCTCGGATACATCATATGCAAATTATGACGAACAAAATAAGAATTTAAACCAATTTAGTTGTGACTAATCACGATTTTGCATACTAATTAGTGTTCGAGGAATTTTGATTTTTGTTTGTTGAACTAACATTTATATTAAGAAAAACCTTACATTTTTAATTAAATTAGTTTTTATCCGCATCTTGAAAGGAAATCCCAAACAATGTGGTAGTGAGCAGGACATATTGCTGGCAGATTGTATGGTTGATGGGGCCGAAAGGTTTTGGAGTGACGACAGTTTACCGGAAGACGCAGTGATGGAAGGCCTTCCACAAGTTATCAATCAGAAATATATACATGTATATATTTTAAATAAACCATTTACAGCCTAGGTACTTTTGAATTGACAAAATGACGGTCAGTCAGAAAAATTAAGCTGAATTGCAAATATGTAGATCATAGCACAGATCGCGGGAATCTGATGAGTACGTGACACACAGAACCTGTTGTTGTGGCGACACTTGGGGCTGGCCTATGTCGAGCAGTGGACGTCTTTCGGCTGAAATGACAATGATGATGCAAGGTACGGTTTTTGACACACAGTTTAATATCAATGCAGAAAAAAAAACAGTTTCTAATATACTTCTACTTACGTTCATGGTAATAACGTAAAAATAACGTAACGTATAAATGTTTTTGATAGCGAGATTGTTACAAAAAATGAATGCGGTTACAAGGCCCTGGAAAACAAAGGGCAGCTGAAAGAACACGAGTAGGTTTTAGTAAGTAAAAACCTGACTTTTTCCAAGTATAACTTGACCTAAATCGAAAGGAGTTATTGAATGAATTATCGACAAAAAAAAAATTACAATGGAAAAAAAAACCAAATACCACAGTTTTTCTTGCAAATATAAACTTTTTTTACTATGTACAAAGTAAGCCCTCGAACACCGCACTTAAGAAGTTTCTGACGACGGCTCTAGGTTTTTTTTGCCATCATTTTAATCGAATCTGTCGGCCGAGATAAATGTCAAAACGTGACAAATAATTAATGACAATCTGTCTCTGACATTTAACTGACATTCAATTTAGTTTGGAGTGGTCAAGTGTTCTTTTTGTGGCGCTTTTAAGTAATTTTTCGCGTATCGTTAAAGTTGCACTTAAAAAAACACGCCTATTTAATGGCGTGTCTCAGAAAGGGTAATGTTTTTTTTTTATCCTAACTAATATTATAAATGTGGAAGTGTGGATGTTTGGATGTTTGTTACTTAATCACGCAAAAACGGCTGAACGGATTTGGATGAAATTTGGCATGCATATAGCCTTTGACATGGAAAAGAATATAGGCTACCTTTTATCCCGATTCCTTAAGTACCTAATGCCACGCGGGCGAAGCTGCGGGCAAAAGCTAGTAATATAATAAAGAGGTAGAGTTTGTTTCTTTTTGTTTTCATGTTTTTTGTTGTTTGTAGAAGGTAATCTCTGAAAGTACTAGTTCGATTGCTAAATTTTTTTCACTGATAGAAAGTTGCTTTAATCCTGAGTGACATAGGTTATATTTTACGTGCGCGGGCGAAGCTGCGGGTAAAAGCTAGTAATTTATACGGCAGAACAACGTTTGCCAGATTAACTAGTTTTAAAATAATTCTTTTAGCTTAAAACTGGTCCCGCGCACGCCCGTCTCACATTATGTAACCAGTTCTGCTAATGTATTCCGTTGTCTTATTCACGAGTCCTGTAGGTCACTCGCGTGGTGTTCGTGCCGAGAAACGTCCTTTGAGACCGGTCGGCTCACCTTTACGCCATGACACCCTGATTTTATGGTAATGAACTAGGTTGGGGAAAATGGCGATGTATTTTATTGCTTGCAAAATTTTGAGGATATCGCTGGCAACAAAAGACTTAGAAAAATAGTCTTAAAAAAAAAAGTATTGAAAAAAGTCTTTTGAAAAAAGTCTTGAAAAAAGTCTTTTGAAAAAAAAAGTCTTTTAAAAAAAAGGATTTTGGAAACTTGCCCAAGCATTTCATACACACACACCGCACCGCTGACTACCCCTGTATTATTTTAGTCCTTACGATCCATCTTAAATTTGTCTGGTAGATATCGCTGTCAGCGATAAGACCGCCATTGTACCCATAGATTTAGTCTACGTACAAGTTGTGTTACTTTTTTGGTATACAATAAAGTTTATTTAATTCTATTTAAATATGTTGATGTTGTGACCTTTAAAAAAAATCTTGAAACATTAATAATCAAATAATTAACTAATTAAAATAACTATTTTCATCTCAGTTAGTGTAAGGCTAGTTATACAAGTAATAATTTATCATTATAATCCTGTTGTAAGATGTGAACTTTTAACCTTTTATCATTAGCAAACTCTAATAAAAACTGCTTAGAGAAACCTTTTTTCTAAGGACTATAATTAATGTTATGATTATAGAAGATGGCACTTATGGTTTTGTACAGATTTTTTGTATAAGTTTATTTGAAGTGTTTAAACGACGTTATTTAATTTTTGTTTAATCATTCTCATGTTTATTAAAAAAGGTGAAAAAAAAAAGCGAAGGCGAGTATAAAGACGAAAGTTTGTTACATACCAAGCGAGTCCAATTACCTGTAGGTAGTAGTCGGCGTTGCGTACCAACTACCTTACCCTACCCTAATTAATAGTGTATTTTTTTCGATTTATGACGTATTAAAAAAAAACTACTTACTAGATTTCGTTCAAACCAATTTTCGTTGGTAGTTTTTATAGTAATGTACATCATATATTTTTTTTAGTTTTATCATTCTCTTATTTTAGAAGTTAGAGGGGGGGGGACACACATTTTACCACTTTGGAAGTGTCTCTCACGAAAACTATTCAGTTTAGAAAAAAATGATATTAGAAACCTCAGTATTATTTTTAAAGACCTATCCATAGATACCCCACACGTATGGGTTTGATGAAAAAAAAAATTTTGAATTTCAGTTCTAAGTATGGGGACCCCCAAAATTTGTTGCTTTTTTTCTATTTTTGTTTGAAAATCTTAATGCGGTTCACAGAATACATCTACTTACAAAGTTTCAACAGTATAGCTCTTATAGTTTCGGAAAAAAGTGGCTGTGACATACGGACGGACAGACAGACAGACAGACAGACATGACGAATCTATAAGGGTTCCGTTTTTTGCCATTTGGCTACGGAACCCTAAAAATGAACATAAGTGTAATAGCCTTATTTTGTCCTCTTTGCTGGGAGTCAGGCCTCCTCTCTGTGATTTTATAGTAGAAGAAATTTTGTAGGTGGCTTTTAAGTAAGTACCTATTGTACCTAATACGAGTGCTAAAGAAAACTGTAAAAAAAAATGAAACACACAAACGCGTGGTCATAAGTTCAAGTGAAAAATTAACCTTCTCATTTAACCTGTTTACTATCTGGGTTAAAAAATAACTAATATCATATGCTCACGTACAAATGTACAACTACAATGCGTGCTCACAATAATGTTTGTATGAAGGGTTGTCAGTTTTTTTTAGAAGAAATATTGTTTTTTTTTCCAGCGTTGGTGGGCCTCCCACAAGGTGGACCGATGACCTGGTGAGGGTCTCGGGAACCTGATGAATGTGAGACGCACAGGATCGGTCGTCATGGCAAAACTTGTGGAAGGCCTATGTCCAACAGTCGTTTGACGTGTTTCGGCTGAAATAATGATTTTTGACATTTTCGCAAAAAAATATTGCAAATAATATAGAAGACATCAACTTTAAAAAAAAAGTCTGGATTTTATTATAATAAAACTTTATTTGTTATTAATTTTAGACTTTTGAAGATTAACATTTAAGAGTAGTCTGACGAAGATAAATGCTAGAGTGAGCGGAGCGAGCTCAAAAACTCTAACCTCAAAGTTGAAAGTTTCATAAAGAAAAAGGGATTACGGTAGGTATGTACTCCTACTCGTGCAGAAAAGTTTGAAAGACATGAGATATAAATTAATGTATCTTACACTGCTAAAGCGACTGCAGCGAAGTCAAATATTTTCTAACCCCTTCCAAACAGCGAATTGAGTGATTAACTGACGTATTTTGGCCTATTATGGAATACTAATAACTACTTCTCAATTACCGTTGAAAATATAGTATTTTTTATGTGTTTATAACACAAAGTACAAATCACTAAAATATATATGTATATAGTATGATACTTTATAATAATAGTACAGGCGACAACCCTAGACTTATATGTGTCTCATTCAAAGCCTTTCCTTAATTCTCGTTTTCACCGTAGTCGGGTAAATACACGTGATCAGAATATATGGCTATTGGAAATATTTTAATTACTTCTTGTATCCTTATTGATACCAGTTTCATAACATGTGTGTTTGTAATACTTGTCATACAAGTTGTATGGATCGAGAAAAGGCTGTCCACGATTAACTTAATTGTTTAATAAGTTTATAAGAAAATATTTCTTCATCTAATGCTAATGGAAGTGTCCACCACAATTTGCGGAAATGAAATATAAATAAAGGTATATAGTATCATTATCTATATATATTAAAATCAATGCCACTTTTCGTTGTAATTGTATAACTCAAGAACTGGTTCACTTTTCCAAACCAAATGTTTAGGCTTTGTTCGGACTATTTAGTAGATGGTTTATGTGAAGTTTGGTAGGGTAGAGTGGGGTATAGTAAGGTAGAGTAGGGTAGAATAGTGTAGAGTAGAGTAGTTTAGAGTAGTGTAGAGTAGGGTGGAGTAGGGAAAAGCGGGAGCGAAGCCGCGCGGACAAAAGCTAGTAATATATATAACCAGAAGAGAAACCATAGTACTCATTTAAAAATACAGAATTAGTGTAGTTTTAAAGCATTGATCGAAAGGGAAAATCAGTTCGCCGCATTTTTATTTTATTTTTTTGTGTGACACAGGTGCTGCTCTGGGTGGGGAGAGAGGAAAGTCGATGAGGTCGTGGAGATGGTCGATGGGATGAAACGTTTTAAAATAAAGGTTTGGAAGACGCTGCGTTAGAAGACTTCCCAGGTGGATCGATGATCCCGGAATATTGCTGGAATTAGTTGGATATGAGACGAGGCCGGTCATTGTGGTGAAATTTAGCTATTAGCTACCAAACTAGACACCATGCAGATACCAGAGTCACGACACGTTCGAGCTGGCCGCGCCACCAAATTGACACCAGTTGAGTAACTCTCTAGAGCTGTATACATTTTGTTGGTAGCGGCGACTGGTCGTGCCGCCATGGTGTCCTGGTAAAATATAGTCCATAAGGAAAGTGATGTTCAGCAGAGGACTGCTTTTGGTTAAAAGGCTGAGGGCAAGGCCAAGGGTTTTGGATGACAGCAATTCTGTCACATTATCGCATGGCAACTTACTCCTGTCTGCAAGAGCTTTTACCCAAAATCGCAATGACAGTTCAAATAAGGAATTATTTTTGTAAACGTAAATATTTCCGCTACTCATGAATGACTAACCAAGATACGAAACACAAGGATTTGTGGTCTTAAATGAAAATAAATACATATTTCCGCTAAACACATGTATTAAAATGACCAACAAACATAACGAACGCATGAATACTTGAAAAACTATGCCAAGGTGAATGCGACCCATTCATTGATAAACGCCCACATGCTAGCAGGCCTACATAATAGTTTCCTAATTAGTTATCGAAAAGTTTTATAATCGAACCTATGAAAAAATATGCAAATTTTATATAAGCTCTTTAACTACAGTTTTTTTAATGATGTAACTAGTGGTTGACTGCGATCCTACCTGATGGTGAGCAGTGTTGCAATTGTTGACATCGAGGCGTACTAGCTTATAAAGAGACTAACAGTCTAACCTTGAAGACATTTAAATTATAACTGGACGCGACCGCAGCAGGCAAATTGTTCCAGTCCTTAGTGCATACTTTCTGAAATCTTATATCGAAGTCAAATAACTTCTTCCGTTATGGGTGGAGTGAGAGGAACGTGTCACACATTAACTAATTAAAACCCATCTGATGTTCCATTAGTTGCCCTTTACATTCCTGGACCGTAGTGACTCTTTCGAACAATCGGAGCACTGGTAGGCATCGGGTTTAGTGGGTCCAGCCCCCCTAGCCAAGTTACAACCGTTTCGCTTGCGCCGAACGCTTCGAGTTGACCTTGCCACCAATTCTTTTGTTTTGACCACATGACTGAGCGTTAAGACGACGTCATTCCCGCACATTTGTAGCTTTCTACAAGCGTTAACTATTGCAGATTAGCAACTTGGCTAGGGGTACAGATCTGAATAGGCTTATAGGTAGTGTTTATTGAAATGTTTAACAAGTTTTCTAGTAAAATGTCTAGCCTGTTTGGATGTCAGTCTTCCAATTTTTTACGTCTTGAGACATATTTTTAAAATTGACAATAATATTACATTAACAATAACAATTGTAGTTTTCTCTCTGTTCAACTCTCCCACCGCTTCTTTATCTTATATCCCATTTTCAATATCTATGTTCTTCACACTTTAGAAATTTGCAATTTTCTAACAATCTCCTACTGCTTTGTCCTTCTCATACTTCTGATTTTGTTAATACTTCATACATACTCTATTCTTCTCTCACCCAATTCCGTTCAGTTGTTCGAGCAAGAAGAAGTACGAAAGTAAGTTAGTAGAAACTACACACAAACATACATACAGACTATCGTCTTTACAATATTAGTGTGATCGTGGACACAACTCTTGTCGCTGCTGCCATCCGAATATATCGAGCACTTAAAACTAAATTAATTCAGATCACGTTGCAAGGTGAGCCATCGTAGGTGTCTGACAATATTTACATACAAACAAATTGGTCGAAGGCTTCGTTCAATTCCAGCCATTAAGCAGAATAAAGAAGAAGGTCAGCTGTAAAGTCTGGTAGTCTATTGCTAAAGGGTTATAGCATTCATCTTGTATAAGTGTTATTATTTCGTATATTCATTTTAATTACATATTTTTAACATTTTTAAATACTTAACAAAAAACATTAAAAAATATACAGAAATAGTTGTCCGCCGGTGTCGGGAATAGGGTCCAAATTACCAGTGGTTAGGGCTCCAGAGACAAGAACCTCGGTAGTAGGTAGTCAAAATACATTTTTAAATTTTTTGGATGCTTTCAGATGAAGTGGATTTACTGATTATTTTTTACTATGTGCCCTCTCTTAAGTATGTCACCTTAGATCATCGCTCGCGGTGTGATATAATTAATGTGTGCACGGAAATCATGCATTGTGTAATAATCGACGACAATCAGTCATTTCATAAGTTCTTTATGGAATAGAAAAAAAAATGATTATTCCATAAACCATCGAATTCCAATGTACATAAAATTCAATGATTCATAGATCTCTAATTATTTTTCAACGATCCTGAACCCATAAACCGACTCAGAACATTATGTTTGTTTACACAATGGTTGTCGACAAAATAACGATGTTTTGCATGCGTACCAAATACTGAGAAACTACGTTGAAGTTTCAGAATTCTGACGTACAAGTCAGCCGTGTCAAACAAACATACAGGGTGTGCAAAAGTGATGGCCGAAAGCGTGAGGCGCAGCCAGGTCTCACGCACTGGCCCCTGCCGGAGTTGCCCCGGGCGATAGAAGTCTCCGAGCGATTATTGACGGTCAATTAATTGTTGAAGAGCGCCCTCTATGGCCCGTACCTGGCAGGGCTGTAGGATTGTTTAAAAGAGTTACCGTGGCGCTTACAAAGGGCAAGTGAAGGAATAATATCGTGGCTTTTAGTTAGCAAAAGTCTAACACTCCCTCCCACTCCACCCATGTAGTACAAAAGTTTTAATGTGAATTGTCTTCAGCTTTTCTGCAGAATCTGTTGCCAAATGTTAATGTTCGATTATCGTTTGCTAAAATTGAGGAATACAGGGCAGCTAGTATATAATTGCTCTTTTGAAGTGAGGACCATCATGAGGAAACCGTAAAATGTTCAAGAGGAAACCGTGTTCAAGAACCGATTTTCGAAGAGATGTATAAAAAGACATATCCATCAACCCGCACTGGACCTGCTTACTGGATTCCCCCTTCCTTGAAAAGAAGCCTGAGTCCCAGTAAACATTGTCTAAAGGCAGTATTACTTATTTCTATGTAGATATATTTATTATTAGTGATACATATGTATAAAAGGAATAAATAATAAAAATAAATGTATTGTAAAGGCTATGTTATGTTTAGTATTGTGCTGTTTTACCTACAATAAAGAGAGTCTATCTCGCGGCCTGTTTATAATCTGCAATCGTTAACGCTAGAAGAAAGCTTCAAATGTACGAGAATGACGTCATCGCAACGCTCAGTCACGGTGTCAGAACAAAAGAATTGGCGGCAACGTCAAGTCGAACCGTTCGGCGCAAGCGAAACGGTTGTAACTTGGCTAGGAAGGCTGTTGATAATCTGCAATCGTTAACGCTAGAAGACAACTTCAAATGTACGGGAATGGCGTCATCGCAACGCTCAGTCATGTGAGGCGTTTGACGCAAGCGAAAGATTTGTAACTTGGCAGGGGGGCTGTTCTCTTTATGTTATTTTGTTTCTTTCTATATTGTATTCGGAAACTTATGTTGACTCATCCTTTCGTTTCCTAGCAGTTGTTAATACAACATTAAAAATTATATTTGCGTAGGATTTAACAGTTCAACCATAAAAGTAAATATTATTACATTACATTGACGTAAGTAGAGGAATTTATATGTAAATAAACATTTAGTTACTGAAATGTCTTTCAATAAATATTTAAAGTTTTCATGAAAATATTTACTTTACAAGAACATAGGTATATATATATATATATATATATATATATCGCAAGTAATATTATGTAGGTTTTTTATTTATACGGCTAAGTATATTCTGTGTTATAATATTTGTAAAGAAATAATTTATTTTACATAAACTTAGTAACTTAATTTATAATTATACTAGCTTTTGCCCGCGGCTTCGCCCGCATACATAAAAGACCTTCCCTCTTTCTTTCTTTTTCTTTTTTTCTCCTCCTTTTCTCACTTTTTTTATAAAAAAAATTATCGTCTCCAGGGTCCCAACTATCTCTGTACCAAAATTCATCAAAATCGGTTTTGCCATTTAGGCGTGAAGACGTAACAAACAAAAAAACTCACTTTCGATTTTATAAGGATTTTGTTGAAAATAGAAATCTACACTAATATCATAAAAAGGTAAACTTTGTTTTAAATTTTTTTGTTTGTAATCTCTAACAGTACTGGTCCAATTGGTAAAATTTTTCACCGATAGAAAGCTGCTTTATTCCTGAGTGACATAGGCTATATTTTATGTAAGCGGGCAAAGCTGTCGGAAAAAGCTAAATATTTATTGCCAGAGTCTGTGTTTCCTGATAGCTACAATTTAGGGGTCTTTAAGTCAAGAGTGAATAGGTCACTTCTAGGCAAGCGTGCTCCATCGTCGACCACATCATCGCTTACCATCAGGTGAGATGATGGTCAAACGCAAGCTTATCAATAATAATAAAAAGTAAATAAATTATAAACTAGCGAGTTCCTTTGTAAGTTCTCATGCTTGCTGTTTTTAAGTATTTTAAAAAACAAATGAGTAATTTACGTCGTTTCTCACGTAGGTTGATTTTACGACATCCAGTGTCTGCAGGAATGTTGTTGTTTCAAGCAAATATTTTTAGATTTTATTCAGGTTAGCATCGTTCAGAATAATTTTATTGTATTGAAAGCTTTGATGTTTCGTTTTGTAGTAAATGGTTAATTATACTGTGAAATTAGTTTTGCTTGGTTTATTGTTTTTGCGACCGAAGCTTGACTGTAACTAGTCACACAAGGTGATTTACTCCATGATAAAAAGACATGCAAACTAACCTTAAAAAAATCTGTCGTTTTAAAAAACTTTGCCCCACACTAGGAATAATCTGTCCTATATTTTCTTCATCCTGTATCGTCAAATTATTGTTTATTAATAAGAAAACTATAGAGACCACAATACAGAATTATGTAGAACACCCTCAGGAAAGACATCAAGTAGGGGGACATTTTGTCCCTTAACCCGTTGTATGCCGGAATGAAGATCTACGCGGGATACAATGGCTTTTTAATTCTGTCTCTAATTAAGGCATACGAAAGGCTTAATGTATCTGTGGTTTTATCTACGTTTAAAGGGGTAATTGTAAACTCGTCACAGTGTCGATTGTGGGGACTCTCGGATGGTTCCGATCTGTGTTTGTGCGACGTCTCTTTGCAGACCATGTCCCACCTTCCGTCCTGCATAACGTGCCCTGTTACCTGCTCACGTAGGGATTTAATGACTTCGGGTTAGGCGAGGAATTTAACTGGTTTTGCCATCGATACGCTCAGAAGTGTCGATTTGCCACAGAAAAAATATGTGTAAACTCGTCACACATTTATTTTATCTTATTAAAATATTTTGGAGTGTTGTAAACTCATCACACTTGTTTTGCAAAATCAAACATAGGTTTAAAGAATGTAATACGTAGTTAAAATAAATCAATGTTAAACCAAACAACGAAGCCTACACGACCACTTATACGGCATGATGTCAGCCTTCTAAATGCAGAGATTATCGCCATTTTGAATTGATCGCTGCGGTCTGTATCCGCATTTATATTGATGCATTCATTGACAATGAGGTAAGGACTGATTTGAGCGGATTTTTTAAGTCTTGCTAATATCATGACAAGGTTCATCATTGCCTGTGATGACATATGGCTCTGAAATGTAGTCGTTCACAATGGGTCCCACCAGAAGGTTTAATGTCACCCAAAGGGCAATGGAAATGGAGTTTCCTTGCGTGATCGCAACAGAAATGAACAGTAAGAGTCTTACACTATCTCCCGCTCCACCCAAGAGCGGGGGTTGTCATTGGATGATTTTCCCCGCCATGAAAAAAAATACTGTGTAGAGCGCCACAGATTCGAACGGGTCTTTAATATCTTTTTTCTTTACTATAATATGCACGTACCTTTTCAAAAATCACTCTGTCTAATTGAGAAAGCTGCATGAAAATCTGACAAGGTGGGTGAGACTTTGTTTTGTAATAATATGTAAGGATAGAGAACATCAAAGATAAAACTTGTCTAGATACGGTCCATACCAAATTACCATTGCTTTACAGCAAGTCAATAGGTACTTACCGTCTCAACAAAGTATTGTCAGACACACATAAAACCCCAAAAACATGAGATATGATACTCCACCATAATTCTGGAGCCATTAACCTAAAAGTAATAGTCGCCATAACTCTTTTGAGCATAACAAGGCCAATATTCTGATGGAGGTTAATGAAGGACATTAAAAAGGTTTAAACACGTAGTAGGTACAGCTAGCTAGATGTTTCCCACGGTCACTAGGTAGTTTACAGTAAGACGGGCTTAACCTAAAAGTTTATTGTAACCTGTATAAATTTGTTTACACTGTGTCTTAGATGTCGACGCATAAATGTGTGCCATGGGTCCAGTACATGAATCTGGACCCACAGCACACAGTGTTGGAATTTTTCGTTGGCGTTTTTCTGATAAAAACAATATCTGTGCTTTTTCTGCTTATCAAATTTTTTATAGTCGTCATAACTAAATAAAATAGGCGCCAAATAGGTCCAGCTATTGCTGAACTGGACCTATTTGGCGTCGCCCTGAGACACACATTGCTAGTTGTCTTTTTTAGGGTTCTGTAGTCAACTAGGAACCCTTATTTTTAATTATAATAATTTATTAATGTCTACATTTTTTTACTACATTGTGTGTATCTACGAGCGTGTATGCCAAATAAAATAGTTTTCTTCCTTTCTTTTCTTTCTTTCTTAACTCTCCTAAGCATAACAAGGCCAATATTCTGATGGAGATTATTGAAGGATAATAATAAACCTCTAAACACGTAGAATGTGCAGCTAGCTAGATGTTTCCCACGGGATAGTTTACGGTAAGACGGGCTTAACCTAAAAGTTTGTTGTAATCTGTCGTTGCCTGTGTATAAATTTGTTTACACTGTGTCTTATCGGCGGCGCGCACTGTTCCCGCGGGCCTCAAGAAGTTGTCAGCAACAGCAGGGGCCCAGCTGGGTCGAAGCCTACTGGGGCCAGGCACTAGTTCCGAAAGGAAGACTCGACCCCGGTATGAAAGGTAAAGAGGTGGGTTTTTTTTTGTAAGTCTCTAAGAGTCTGACACTATCTCCCGCTCCACCCAAGGGCGGGGGATGTCATTTGGATGATTTTTACCCATCGAAAAAAAAAACACTGTGTCTTAGATATCTAGTCCTGTATATGATTCTGGACCCATTTGTGATAGAATCTTGCGTCGATGTTTCTTTAATAAAAAAAACTGTTCTTTTTTTTTGTTCTTAAAAACATTATCCTTATCATCCTTGAAAGTACATTTTTAATTGAAACGTTATACATTAATGTAAATTTTTCATAAAAAAAAACTTTAGGAACCCAGCTAATTTCAGATGCTCAAGTTAAATGTATACAAAACGTTATTGAAGACTATTAGTTACTTACATTTGTCAGCTAAGGAGTAGAATTCCTTTCCGGAGTCTATATTTCTTTTGTGTGGACGATGGAGCACGCTTGCCTAGAAATAACCAAAGACAAGAATAAGTTACTTTTAGGCAAGCGTGCTTCAGTGCCCAACCCACACTGGGCCTGCATGGTAGAAACGGCCCGTTCCCTCTCCTTGAGAGGAGGCCTGAGTCCCAACAGTGGGCACATTAAAAAAGGCTGATGATGATGATTAAGCGTGCTTCATCGTCAACCACAACATCGCTTACCATCAGATGAGATAGTTTAGTAAAACAAAATTAAGAATTGACTGTGGAAACGGTTCCAGATTTCTCAGATCTGCTTGCATATACTTTAGTTCCAAGTAAATAACCATGTAAAAGATATTTTTTATTATCATTTATTTAAGAAAACGGAGTAGAGTGCCGTTCACTTCGTGGCTAGATCGTAAGCTTAGAATTAACATTGCTAGTGAAATCAGATATTAACAAATTAGCTCACGATCCGATAGCGGACTTGAGTTTGCTTTTACATATACTAATAATTATTATCTATGTATACTGCCTCTTTAATCAGGTAGAGTTCTGGGTACAATACCAGGGTTAAGCAAAAGGTGCTATTAGGGCGCAATCTAGGTCATCAAGGTCCTCCCTTAAGTACGGACTGAATAAATTAACCGACTTGCATGTGAAAACTTTTCTCATGGATGTCACAACTTTTTATGATAGAAGATCTGAGTGGTAAGCCTTGGTTTTTTCACCCAAGGCGCGGGCTTGCGGACAGTGAGCAATGGGTAGCTCGCTGTCCGGCCGTCCGATAACTGTCCGGACCAAGCCCAAGTTGTCGACGGCGCGCACTGTTCCGGCGCGCCTCAAGGAGTTGTCAGCAACAGCAGGGGCCCAGCCGGGTCGAAGCCTACTGGGGCTAGGGTTATCCGAAAGGGAACTCAAGCACCGGTATGAAGGCTTGAACGAACGGGGCGGGTTTTTTAGTCAGTAAGAATCTGACACTGTGTCCCGCTCCGCTCAAGAGCAGGGGTTGTCATTGGATGATTTTCCCCACCAAAAAAAAGCCTTGGTTTTTTTAAAAGTTATGTTTTAGATGGCATTGGATTTTTCTATTTAGCTAGCAGCCGGGAGTTTGGAAGTTGGTGGTGGGACACCGTACCTACCTCGGGAAATACGTAAAGCAGCTAGGCTTGCGCTTCCCGGTCGTGTTGGAATACTGTCCCATCGGACTATGAGAGTATAGGAACAGGGAATGCACCTGTGTTTGCGCATACGCTTGTGCATTATAATGACTCCTGCGCACAACGCTATTCAGTATTTATTAGCCGTGTTGAGAAAATTATTATCATGTACAGTTGCCATCACGGATCTTGAACGCTCGGCGTCAGAGTGGGGATCGCTTTGCGCATTCCATAGATTGGCGAGCCAATCGTCTCCGTTGTTAGATTCATGCAGCAACGCAGTGAACGAATGAGGAGTGACGTCTATGACGCGATGGCGCGGCCAGCCAATCACTGATGCCAACAGACCGAATATTTGACACCTGCGCAAGTGTTCAAGATCCGTGATGGTAACTGTATATGCGTAAAATGTATTAGTTAGTTCAGCAACTTTTAAATAAACTCTATTGGTTCCTTTTGCAAAAAAACTGTCATTTGAGTACACTCATAGTGACATTTGAATGTCACTTTTTATTTTACGAAATAATATTTTCAATTTTAGAACACAATACATGTATACTTTCTATGTGCTGTGTATAATCGAGATTTTATGATATGGAATATCAAAATGCAGTAAAAAAACTCCAGGGTAGCCATTCCAACAGGAATTTCACGTTCAAAATATTAAAAACGATTAAAATAAAATCATAAACACATTAAAACTTCTAATACTCGTAATAAACGTAAAAATAATGATAAAACTATAAACAGGTTATAATTTACGATTCCTTTTGTAAAACAAAATATTTTTCCAGTATCACTGAGTTTATAGGTTTGTTTATAAACTTTTTTGTGATCAATTTTTTTTTTTGCATCAAATGTTTTGTAAACATGTTGTTTAAAATGTGTTTTATGTCAGGTAGATGCCCGGTCATTTAGGATTTTGGTCATAGGACAAAGAAACAATCTGTATTTTGGACACAATAAAAAACTTATGTACTTATTCTGAACTTATTGGAACACGGCTTCTGCCTACGACTAGTGATGGCCCAGTGCACACTGGTAGTGGTCCTGACTAATTTATTTATTTATCTACATTAATATATTAAATTGGTGTGCTGGGACAAAACTCACTACTGAGTTAAACTCGTCTTCGTACTTAAACTGTATGCATTACGTGTACTATGTATGTTTTTGTGTTAAAAAAAAAAATAAGAAAGAGGTAAAGTGTGTTTTTTGTAGGAGGTAATCTCTGAAAGTACTGGTCCGATTGCTAAAATTTTTTTATTGATAGAAAGCTGATTTATTTTATTAGCTTATTTATTCTTGAGTGAGATAAGCTATATTTTACGTATGGGAGCGAAATCGCGGGAAAAAGCTAGTTTGTTATATACTCTTGTACTTACACCATTACACATACAAAAAGAAACTAAAACACATACATACAATGGGCGGCCTTAGAGTTCAAACCCAGGCAGGAGCATTACTTTGTGGACATGACACACACAGGACAAACCACATTAAAGTGACACACTAGCATCAATGCCTGACCAGACTGAACAGCAATAACAAATGATTTTTCTGCTTTTAGCTTTTTCGCGAAACGCTTAGTACGAAATGTATGGCAATGACATTACTTGCGGAGAAGTCACGTGACAAGTGACGTGACAGGCAATGTCATTGCAACTGAACGGTAACAGAAAAATAATTACCTAGTCATGCGTTGTATATATCATATCGTAGATCTGATTGTAAATTAGCTTACGTGTCTTTACTTACACTTGTGTTTGTCTTTTCAGCTTACTAACATCTACCACGAAGGTAAAATCTCGACGGTGGTCACAATAGGCTCAATTGCCATAAAAAAAAATACCTAGTCTTAGGCCTACTGTCCACGGACGCGTGGCTTCATAGACGCGTGTAATTACGTCATTATACGCTTGGTGTACGCCTGCGTGAAGCTTGCATAAAAGACTACGAAACTCTGTCGTCAAAGCGACAATGACACGATGGCACGCTGCCGCTTCGTATAATGACGAATACGCGTCTAAGAAGCTACGCGTCCGTGGACACTAAGGCCTAGGTTTGCTGAGCTGTATCATAAGAGAAGCGGGGGCGCAAAACTCGACCAAGACATAACCACGACCACTCAATCATAAGTGTACAACTAAGGAGAAATTAGTAGGATGTATTGGATTTGTAGAAAGTAGGATAACTTCAATATTTCCTGCCGAGTTTCTGAATTACCCAAATAAGTTTCTCACACTTATTACCTTAACAAAACTTTTTAAGCGATTATGTAAGTCCCTCAATAAACATTTTCAAGCAGGAAACGCATATTTCCTTAAGCGTTTTTAATGTCGGCTGTTGTCAACCTACAGGCGGTATCGACATCTTAAGATCACTCAGAAAATCCACTGACTTCAAGTAACAGAGTATTTGTGGGATTGTTTGAAAGAGTTACCCGGCGTATCGTGTTGAATTTCGTTCTCCAATCGGTAACGCTTCAGTGTCAGCAATTGTAGAAAACGATAAATAGGTAGCTATGTTGACGCGCCTGAGTCGGCCACTCGTTCTACAGTGTAGCATTTATCAAAGTATGTATGTGTGTGTATGTGCGTTAAACATTGTAGAAAGTCATTCTATCATTTTGAACGATGTGAACTTGGCTACGAATTTTCTATTCGTTTGTTCCGACCACGTGAATTAACGTTGAGATGATGTCATTCCCATACATTTGATTACTTTTCGACTAGCGTTAACGATTGCAGATTATCAACTTGGCTAGGGGTGCCCTTTGGTGGTCCACGGTACTGGATCGCGACCCACAAAATGGAAAACACTACCCCTAGTCATATATAACCATAGTTTTTTGCATAGCAGTACCATTTGATAGATGATATAAACTAATGCTTAACTGCGATCCCACCTAATGATAAGCAATGATGTAATCAATGATGATGAATCACACTAGTTTGTCAAGAGCCTATTCACTCTAGCTTTGAAGACACCTAAGTTATAATCGGATGCGAAGACCGCTGCGGGCAAATTATTGAACCTCACGTTCATCGAATTTACCTTCTGTAGACCAAACTTCTTTGTGACGTAAAGGTCGTCAAGACTGCAATCAGCTTCCTACGCACCCACGCATTGTCTCCATACATATATTATGTGGCTATTGGAAATAAAGTCATTTAGTTTCGTTGCTGACGTCATTAGTCATTGACACGTTTAATTGCCTTGGTTGTGGGAGGTGGAATGAATGAGTTTAAAACTGGCTATATTAGAAACATGGAACTCGGGCATAACCCTTTAACACAAAGAAAAAAGTTCAAAGTACTACAAAAAAAAATTTTGGTTGCGGGGAATAAACTAGAAAAAATGCAAAGAAAAATCGTGAAGTTTCAGATTCCCTGGAAAAGTGCCCTCACGATCATGACACTTAGGATATGTAAGAATATTATTTCTCACAAAGAGAGTAATCTATTTTTTTTCTTTCTTAAAAAAAAAAGCAACGAATTAAGCGCTAATCGTTGTTTAATTATAAGAATTACCTCTTTACTAATTTTAATGCGTTGGGGTAAGATCGATATTGGGGTAAGGACGTATAAATATAAATTAAACCACTTATTTAGCTTTATTTTTTATGCTAGACATATTGCGTGCCGCGCCATTATGTTCCACCTTGCCCAGCAATGTGGCTGGCATGGAAAATAAAGCTAAATAAGTGGTATAATTGATTTGTACGTTCTTACCCCAATGCCGATCTTCTCCCAACCCACCTTAGTCTGTATCATTTAACAAAATATTAAACCTCCAACTATTTTTGCGCGTATGGGTAGGATGTCCACCATGTACCGGTGGCACATCACTGTACGTCTGGTAGTCCGATGATGGAACAGGCTTGGATTGGATTTAAATAAATAATGTAATTCCGACGCACACTCCCCGAAATGCAACTAGTAGAAAACCGTATAACTAGTATTTAATAAGGTTCAGTTGAAAACCAGCGTCTGGCAAATACCATGTAGTTGTCTGGCATTATTGCTGAACTGGACCTATTTGGCGCCGCCCTGAGACAAACATTGTTAGTTGTCTCTTTTTTATTGTAAATAATATATAATTTATTAGTGTCTACATGTTGTTACTACATTGTGTGTATCTACGAGTGTGTATGCCAAATATAAAAAAAAACTTTTTACAAAAAAAAAACCGACTTACTAAAAAAAACACTAAAACTATCAAAATAACTTTAATTTCGGAAGTCGGTGTTTCTATAATAGTTTTGACTCTTCGTTATTTAACACCGACTTCCGAAATTAAAGTTATTTTGATAGTTTTAGTGTTTTTTTTGTAAGTCGGTTTTTTTTTTATAAAATGTCTTTTATTTCACACTTTTTAGTTGCAATACACTTACAGCCAGAGTACCTATTTCTCATGACAATTCCAATTAACTCAAACCCTGCTAGGTTACATTGTTTTATTATGAAGTTCCAGTGTCTACCTTCCGGCTCCATCTTCATCATCAGATCAGTTCGATAGTACCTTATAGCCAAAATGCATCTCATGAAAATTCTAATAAGCCCAAACACGGCTAGGATACATTGATTAATTACGAAGTTCCGGTGCCTATCTTCCGGCTCCATCATCACCATCAGGTCACATCGATGATACTATTTTCAACATACCTATTACCTATTCAGAACTATTAATTTATATATAACTATGTTCATTGGGTGATCTGTGTGAGTATGAACTTGCGTTGGCCATTTCTGATCTTCTTCACCAGTTCCACTTCATCAAATTTCATGTTTTCACTACAAATGCTTAAGTATTTAATGAAAATACCAAAAGAACTATAAGGTTGCCTATAATATTTGAGGAGTCCACGATTTCGCCAAGATTCCATCATCAGATCCCGATTTGGTGACTATGGGACCATTTGGGAAGTATACCCTTTCCAACAAAAGAAGAATTTTTCAAATCGGTTGGCAAGTGACGAAAATATGCGCGAACATAAATAAAAAAAAATACAAACATCCGAATTGAGAACCTCCTCCTTTTTTAGAAGTCGGTTAAAAATAGTTTTCTTTCTTTCTTTCTTTCATACAGCAACATGGCGCCGATGTTCAAGACTTTGAAGCTTGATTAAAATATGATGATCATTTACCTGTTATTTGAATATTTGAATCTTGTTTGTGAACAGAGGTCTGTTTCTTAGTATTCGGATCAATAACATAGCACAACGAGGTGAGGAAATAGTTTGCGCAAACATACCTTGAAGATCTGACTGGCCAAGTGCGAGTCGGATTCGTGCATGAAAGGTTCCGTACCTCTCTACAAAATAAGACACTATAGATAGAGGCAAAACATCACTTTAGTTGTATGGGAGACTTTTTTTAAATATTTTAATAGAATTATTTGTTTTGCACCTTTCGAATACCGTCAATTAGAAACACAATAGAAAGATAGATATACTCTAAAAAAAACAATAACAAACAAAAAAAAAAATAGACAATGACAGTGCGGCGTTCGCTTGGGGTTTAATGAATATTCTGTGAATATTTCAAACGGCTACCTATTTGCGTTATTAATATCGAGCAAAAAACGGCAAAATAATCGCGGTAGGTCGTAAGGGAGACCTACTGAAATATCTATTTTATTTACTTTTTAGTAAGTATTTGTTGTTACAGCGACAGTAAAAATATACCTGTGAAAACTTTAACTGTCTAGCTATCACGGTTCATAAGATACAGGTGGTGACAGACAGACGGATAGTGAAGTCTTAGTAACAAGGTCTTGTTTTTACCGTTTGTGTACTGAACTCTAAAAAGAAACAAAAATAATCGAACGTTAAACATTTTGTGGTTAAACTGCACTGTGTACCGTGTTTAATTTTTATTGCACAAACACATTAAACGTGAACCCGTTTTAATTTGTTTTCTACATTTAAGTGGTTTTTTTTTCACTTCAAGATTTACAACCAGTAAACTTTATTTACTGGTTTTAAAACTTGAAGTGAAAAAAAAACACTTAAATATCAATCGGTTGTAGTCTTGTAAATAGTACCTACATTCATATCTCACAATAATTTTGTTTATTTGTATGTATTTACATAAAAATTGAAATTATAGAACATTACTGCATTACTTATAAACAACTAAATAACTATAATTACAGTAAATTAAAAAAATAATAATAATAAAACACTACGCTAATTACAAGTAACTAAAATCAAACTAAAGTAAGTATGGCGTCAAAAAACTCTTCCACATCTCTGTCGACTGGTAATTCGCCAAAAGACTGGCGGCATTGCCACGCTACAGCACGAGCGTGAAATATTTATTTAAATAATTATGTACCTATTGAAGAAAACGTAATTTTTATATAAGTATTTATTTAAATAATTATGTATTTATTTTGATTTTAATTTTCTTTTTGTTTGTTTGCCTTGAAGTTGCACCTACCATGTTGTTTCTGCACCACGCTAAGGTCGACTGAAGGGTCGAAGAGAGGTCGAGATAAAGCCTAAGGCATTAAGTCCGCCTGTATAAAGTGTCTACTAGTGCAAAAAGTTTTAATTAAAAAAAAAATACAAAAAAAATAAGTCGATGTTTCTATAATAGTTTTGTCTCTTCGTTATTTAACACCGACTTCCAAAAAAAAAGTTATTTTGTACTTTTCAGTGTTTTTTTTTTTTTAATATTGAAGTCGGTCGGTAATAATTTGCGGTGCAAATGCCAGGTAACATCTTACGCACGGTTTGGTTGACCATGTGGTGATCTCATAGTTACGCAACACTTTCGCTCGGAGACCGGTTGGCATCCGATTTCTTTACGAGAATGGCGAATTACGACATTTACGCCTTCTTAGTGTCCGTTTTTCGTTATTTTTGAGTGTTTGTGAGATGTTGATTTTTTTTTCGCTCGTGTGGGTTTTACTGGAGTGTGTTTAAGTTTTTTTATTTTTATTTTACAGATCATGAAGTAGGTGAGAGATATATTTTAGTTCTGCAAGGAAAAAAAAAAAAGATACAGCTGTTTATGTTGCAGAAAACGTATGTTTTGGAATCAAAATTCATAGGGTATTTACCTTTGACCTAGAATCCTGAAATTTTGTCTATTAAGTCTTATAACACAGATCTATCTTCTATATCTATATCTATATCTATCTATATCTATCTATACTTATAATAAAACTGTAGAGAGGTCAATTCTGTACATTGAATATATATTAAAAATTAATATTAGAGGATGATTGGTGATCGATACTGATGCCAAATATGCAATCAGTAATTTTTTTGTCTGTCTGTCTGTCTGTCTGTCTGTCTGTATGTGCACGCATGGGTCAAAAACTACTGAAGGGATTTTAACCAAACTTAGTACGATTGTGGTCCATACTCCTGCCCTCCTAGCCAAGTTACAATCGAATTCCGTTCTTTAATCGGTAACGCCTCGGTGACAGCAATTGTCGAAAACGATAAGCTGGTAGCCATGTTGACGCGCCTGAGTCGGCTACTCGTTTTACAATGTAGCGTTTGTATAACAAAGGATGTAGCGTTAAATATTGTAAAAACGATTTTGAACGATGTGATCTTGGCTACGAATTGTCTATTCGTTTGTTCTGACCACGCGACTTTACGTTGAGATGACGTCATTCCCATACATTTCATCACTTTTCGACAGCGTTAACGATTGCAGAATAACAACTTGGCTAAGCGTGCTGGGCCGGTTATAGACTATATAACATAACAATAAGATACATAGGAACTGAGAAATGACGATAAATTTGAAGCAAGTCGGATGAAAATGCGCTTTCAAGCTCCTATCCTCACATACGTTGATCATACACCAAAAGTATGTACTACAAAGATGATGGTCTCCAATAGATCTACAAAAAAATCCTGAATAGTATATATCTATCTTTTATAAATTAGCCACAATAACGTGTTTAATCGTTAGGCATTTCTTCAAAGTGTATTGAATCAATATTACTTAAAATAAAATCGTACGAAAGTCAAAACTGTACATTGAATATTTTTTTAAAAGAATACTTGGGGCGTGATCTACAATCGATACCGAAGCCAAAAATATAGTTTTTAGAATTTTTGTCTGTATGTCCGGGCTAAACTCAAAAAGTTACGTGGATTTACTTCAAATTTTGCGTGAATATTACTAAGAGGTCGGGTCAACATAATTATAGGCTACATATTATCACGCTATCACCTAGGGAGGAGGAGCTGTGAATCTTTATTTTTCTCACGCATTCTGTGACAGCGTGTAATCTAACGATGCATATTTAAATGTTGTTTTTGAGCAATTATCTAGCTTATAATAAAGTATTATCTAGCTTTACACTATAAAAACTACGACATTTCAGTAACTGGGCAGAGAAACATAGTTTAATGAATGTTAGTAGTATAAGGACAATTTTGAAGCAGCGCCATCTATGAGATTTCATTAAAATTAAATCAAGTTACATGTTAACACTTTTTGGAAATTAATAATTTAATTTTAATCATGTTGGCGAGGTTGGTAGTTAGTTATTCCTAAAATTCATAGATGGTGATGTGATGTGATGTGCATTTTCTTCTTTGTATCGTATAGTTCGTTTCGATAAATTCAAGTTCCAACAAAACCCTCAAAATCTTGAGCAGAGTTGAGGAAGACAATTTAAAAAAAATGCGGTGTTAACATGGTGACATTTTTCCAGCTCTGTGAAGTCGACCAGTTTGCGAGATCCCTTACGTATGACGAGGTGCCTTCATATTACACGTACGACAAGCAAAGGGGTGTATTTAACCGACGTCGACGAGGAGGTGCTAGCTGTGGAAGGTTTTCCGGGAACTTTCAAGGACACCGCATTGGGTAATAATGGCGAATGCTATTTTCTGCGGTTGTTACTTCCCACTGTCCGAGGCCCGACGTCTTTCGACTTCCAGAGGACATTTGATGGCGTGGAGTATCCCACTTACCGCGCAGCCTACGTAGCACGTCACCTTCTCGACGGTGACAAAAATTGGGATCGGTTGGTGTTTTGTGGAGTCGCGAACCCAGTAGCTTTGTGGGAGAAGTATCGCCATCATCTGTCTGAAGATTTTCTACGAGCTTTGAGGTGTGCTACTGGAGACGAAGACGAAGTAACTGATGAACGCGTGCTGAACACCTGTCTCAGTTCACTTCAAGATGGTCATTTCTATCGGCGGCAAACCGCTTATCGAATATGGGTTACCAGCTCCCCAATCATCACCGCATCAAGACCGTGGAAATCGGGAGTATAACGCTGTGATAAATTACGATGCGGGCGAAATGACCACCATACGAAACTACCATGTCACTTTGTTCTCTTCAGAGCAAAAACAAATTTATGACACCGTCCTTGAAAGCGTTGGGTAAAACCAGGGTAACATGTTTTTCTTGGATGCTCCTGGTAGAACAGGAAAAACATTTGTTACCACTGACATATTTGCAGAGATCAGGAGGCAAGGCAAAATTGCTATTGCTGTAGCGTCGTCGAGAATCGCTGCCATACTGCTTCCAGGTGGCAAGACAACACATGCCAAGTTTAAAATTCCCATCGATTTAGAGAGCGCCGAAACGCCTGTTTGTGGTGTGTCACGTAACAGCGATAAGGGACATGTGCTCAAGGATTGCTCTCTGATCGTATGGGATGAGTGTACAATGGCCAATAGGAAGGCAGTTGAGGTCGTGGACAGAACCCTGCAGGACATCCGCAGGAACGAACATTTGATGGGTGGTGTCACAGTTCTGTTCAGTCAGTGGCGATTTCCGGCAAACACTTCCCGTGGTGACGCGGGTATCGAGGGCTGACGAGGTGAATGCTTCGTTGAAACGATCTTCGTTGTGGTCACGAGTTTGTTAGCTGCGCTTGACTATTAATATGAGAGCTCGGCTCGGCGGCAATGCACGTGCATTGCAAGAATTCTCCGATGTCCTTCTAAGTCTTGACACCTCGATAAACACTGTTGTCAAGCAAGATGACGCCACACATTATCCCGTAGAATTCGGAACTCCCTGTCAGCAAGTGGACTTCCAGTGCATGCCATCAAGTTGAAGGTCGGTGTCCCGATTATGCTTCTTCGGAACCTTTCTCCTCCGAAATTGTGTAACGGGGCCCGCCTTAAAGTCATCTCTCTCCACAGGCACACCATTGAAGCGGAAATTCTTACGAGTTGTGGCATAGGCGAGGCAGTATTTATACCACGCATTTCCTTCATACCTCACAACTTCCCATTCCAGTCCAAGCGCGTACAGTTCTCCGTGAGTGTTTGCGTTGCGATGACCATCAATAAGTCGCAGGGGCAGACTCTGAGGGCAGCGGGTGTCGATCTCAAGACGAGTTGCTTCTCACACGGGCAACTATACGTCACTTGCTCCCGCGTCACCAGTCCTGACTCTCTTTACATTTTGGCTCCTAGCAGCATAACTACCAACGTAGTTTATAGGGAAGTGTTGTAAAGTATGATGATACCTTTGTACGTATTTTTACTCTTTTGTGTCCTGGAATGTATTCCTGCATTATTTTCTCTATTTCCTTCAGTCACATCTTATGACTGAACTCAGCAGGATTCCCATATAACTCTCTATTTAAAATTTAAATTTTTAAATTTTAAATAATAATAATATATTTTTATTTTTATTTTTTTTTCTCTTTATTTTGCTATTTTAAAAGTTGTTTACTTATAATTCTATAGCGACACTGACATCTTAGGTATTTTTGGTGCTGTAGAGCCTTCACGCAGACGTCGCGGGCAGCAGCTAGTATAGAATAAGTCTGAAAACAGTATAATTTTTTTTTATATTTCGGAAAAATCTTCGATACTCTATTCGGGACTTGTACTATTTACATAGGTAAGTTTGTACGGAACCCGCAGTGCGCGAGTCCGACTCGCACTTGCCCAGTTTTTTCGCTCGTGTTGGTTTTACTGTGTTAGTTTAAGTTTGTTTTTTTTACAGACGATGAAGTAAGAGTAATATTTTAGTTGTGTTTAAATTATGTAAGGAAGTTGTTATAGAGTAGAAATTAGCATGACAGTTGAGAGTTTGTCATGCTCACTCAAATGTCTCGTTGTTGGTGGCACGTGTTGTTGATTCATTCAGCTCCCTTTAAAAATGTTGAGCTGAGTTGGACTGATGCACACGTCATGCTCGAGAACGAGCGCTGTCAGTTGAGACTCTCTCTTAACTACTAGTGGTTTCTTTCAATTTATATTTTTTAATTAAGTACCTACAAGTGCTAACATAATAGAAGCACTTTTTGTAACTCGGAACATAATTTAAAAGAGTGTCCATGGTTTTTCTTGCACGTTCTTCTCCAGATATACTCTTTAGAACGTGCAATATAGATTCACTTTTTTTGATTGACCGACATTTTGATAATTTGAGTGTGGATTATTTGAAATAAACCTTTCTAATTTTAGATTTTTGTAAGAAGTTTTAGTTGTCTTACTACTGCGGGTACTACTATTTCATCATTATAATCATCTTTCTATCCTTGTCCCATCCCATGTTACTTACCATGTTACATGTTTTTTTTTTCTATTATATTCTGTCAGCCGTCACGCTATCACTTTGAGTGTGTGGTCAAATGGACCCGCTCGATTTTTTCCCGCGGGATCACTCGACCCAGTCCCATTTTGAATGGATCGACTGGACCCACTGCCCAATCTTGTTATAAGTACAGTCACGGAAGAAAGTCGAATCTTTTAGCATACCTAGTCATAACTCTTTTAATTTCATCCCTCTTTTTCACATGACCATACCGAGATAAACGATAGTACCCATGTTTCATGGAACTAAATTATTCTAGACTAGCTTTTGCCTACAGCTTCGCCCTCGTACATAAAATATAGCCTATGTCACTCAAGAATCAAGCAGCTTTCTATTGGTGAAATAATTTTAGCAATCGGACCAGTATTTCCAGGGATTACCTCCTACAAACAAAAAAACAAACTTTACCTCTTTATTAGTGTAGATGTAGATTGAAAAACTCATTATCATCATCATCACCAGCCTTTTTAATGTTCCCACTGTTGGGACTCAGGCCTCCTCTCTAGGAGAGGGAGAGGGAATGTAAAAACTCTAACCTAATAATTATCTCGACCTCCGCAACTAAACCTAAAACCTCTTGCTCAGCCATAGCACTTGACCAAAGAAGTAATAAAAACAAAAAAAAAGCACCAAGTTTCTTGTGAAATTAACAACAAACAGAAAAGATCACAGAGCAAAGAATGGCGAGTACTACGGTCGGATACCGTTGTCCGGTGGCCAGCGTTCCGGGTCGCCGGACAGACCGACCATCTGGCTGCCATCACAGCACCTGCTACTGGGGGAGGCGGTACACTGTTATCTTAATATCAAGCAGTTTAGAACGGTATGTGACTGACAGAATACGGTCAGCAGATAGGATATGTGCCACTAAGCTAACGTAATCAAACAAATACGGGTACTTCTAATTTTAAAAATCTTGTGTCACAATGTTTGTTATCGATTTCCTCCGAAAAGGCTTGATGGATTTTTATATTTGTTAGGTATACGAATAGACTATACGGTAGAAAGACTTGCCGGGTTAGCTTGTACCTAGGTATTATTTTAATACATAATATTATAAGGTTTACCACTGGTAAAAGGAAAGGTAAATTCTACTATGCAGTGCAATCATCAATAAAACCAATACCTTGGTTCATCACTTACAAAAAAATGTCCAAATCTGTTATCTCCATCCTTCGTAGAATACGCTTAGGTTTCCGTTGTACACCTGCCTCCCTACTCCCTAGCCAAGTTACAACCGTTTCGCTTGCGTCGAACGCTTCGTGTTGACTTTGCCGCCAATTCTTTTGTTCTGACCACTTGACTGAGCGTTGAGACGACGTCATTCCTGTACATTTGAAGCTTTCTACTAGCATTAACTATTGATTTACAACTTGGCGAAGGGTACTGATTTTTTGGAAAAAATCCGTGTTCGCGACACCTCTTTATGCGAGTGCGGTCGGAGGAAGGCACACTGGAGCACATATTTTTTGAATGCACAAACAACGTTCCTCCTCTAGACTTAAACAGCCGCTTCCCTAAATTTTAAATTCCAATTTTTCTCCAGAACTGCTTGTTGCTGACAACTCCTTGAGGCGCGCGGGAACAGTGCGCGCCTTCGACGACTTGGGCTTGGTCCGGACAGTTACCGGACGGCCGGACAGCGAGCTACCCATTGCTCACTGTCCGCAAGCCCGTGCCTACGGTGGCCGGAAATCGGGATCAGAATCCCGGCGGCGGCGGCGGCGAGAACGCTGTTGCCTGATGCGGTCGGCCTCCTCCTTGACCCTGACTGCCATGGCGGAGGTCGTGGATTCCCACCCAGGACAATGTTTGTGTCATGAATTACAAACAAAGTGGACCACATTGTATTGTTGTCTTTTTAAATAAAAATGATAACTTACAAGCTTTTATTTAGTTTAACCTGTCCCGATGTTTGTCTGTAATCAAATCTTGCAAAATAAATTTGATCCACTTCCCGGCTACCGATTGAGCTGAAATTTTGCATCCATGTGTAAATCAGATAACAATGTAAAATTATTATGACATGGAGCTGATCTGATGATGGAACCGGAAGGTGTTTAAGCATAGGAGCTTGGTAGTTAAACGACAGAAACCTCATCGAGTTTGAGCTCGTAGGTATTATGCCTTGCTATAAAAGCTTGCTATGAAAAAAATATTATAAGCCATCTCTGCTACCGAATTCCTACTCATCTTATCAGATCGGAGAGAGGTGAAATAAGCCTTGACTGCAATCCACGATGATTCATCCGTATGTACAACGTACTGGTGGAGTAAGCCACAATGGAAATGATGTTAAGGCTACCACTTTTGGTACATTGAATACGTTCGGTTTTTATTTATTTGTGTGAACGAGATAAGTTTTTGTGTACTGTCACAGGTGACATCATAAATGGGAGTGTTGTGTTGATTGAAGGGTTAAGAAGCGTAACTTCAACCGTATTTTTAATTTATGCGAAACCTGTACAATGTTTCAAAACTGTATTATGAAAAATCACAAAGTTATAAAGCCCATTATGGTAGCTGGTCGGCGACATAAATACATGGTCACCGGACCATCTGCACCCGGGCGACTGAGGAGCATGGAGTAAAAGTTATTGGAATCGATTCAGTTAAGGATTCTGATCAAACTATATTCAGGTTTCGCATATATTTATTTATTTATTTATGTATCCTTTATTGTACACCAAAATAATAAATAACACATTTGAGCCTTATATTTAGAACATACAATTGGCGGCCTTATCGCATTCCGCGATCTCTTCCAGGCAACCTGGTATGGAAAGAGATGTGGGCCGATGTGGCCCCGTTTTTCAGGGTTTCATACTTCAGTTAGAGCAGTGGTGGCCGAGTGGTAACGGTTTCGACTTACGAGTTGTAAGTCGCGGGATCAAACCCAGCTAGGCGCATTTACTTTGTGTAGTATATTTCAAGACTACTGCTTTCAACACGGTGAAGGAAAACATCGTGAGGAAACCGGCATGTCCTAGAACCAAAACATTCGAAGACATGTAACATCCACCAACCCGCACTGGGTCCGGGTGGATTACGGCGCATTCCCTCTGCCCGAGTCCCAGCAGTGGGAACATTAAAAGGCTGATTATGCTATACCTCAGTTAGCAAAAACAGAACTCTTATACGATCATTTTGTAGTTTAACCTTTTTCTTAGGAATGCACCGAGGTATTAAGCTGAAATTGATATCAAATACTCCTCATAGCCGTGAAAAAAACAAACCACTAAGAAACATAATAAATAATATAAAAATAGATAACCCTCGCAGGAAAATGAAATCCTATAACACTTCCCGTTGCCCCAGAATCCAAAAAATACTTTTTACGATTCGGGAAAAAATTCCAGACTCGATCCGGAACCGAATTATTTACATAAATGAGTTTGTACGGAACCGTCGGTACTCGAGTCCGACTCAGTCTTGACCGGTTTTTTTTTCTACTTATGTCATCATGATTTACCAACGAACAAGGTTACTGCAGTTTCACATTCAATCATCATTTACACAGACGGATTTTTTGTAAAACAATTCGGATTCGACAGACTAATTTATTACTAAACCGGATTTAAGATAAAAAAAACCGGCCAAGTGCGAGTCGGACGCGCGCACGAAGGGTTCCGTACTGGCCGTAACTAAAAACGGCACAAAAATCACGTTTAATACAAAAAGTTTATTTGTGGATACAGGTACAATTTAGTTGTTACAATTATTTGTATTGTGTATCTTATGTTCTGCCACAGTAAATGGCATACAAATATTAATAAAATAGGTATTTTAAACTACTGATCTTTAGTACTTATAGGTACGGATACACATACCTACATACAGTTTGGGAGACTCACTTAAATAGTTATTTTATCCAGTTTTTAGTGTTTTTAGTACATATTTGTCGTTACAGTGGCAACAGAAATACATTATCTGTGAAAATATCAACTATTTAGCTATTACGATTCATGAGATAGAGCCTTTTTTTATGGTGGGAAAAAATCATCCAATGATAACCCCCGCTCTTGGGTGGAACGGGAGATTTTAGTCAGTAAGAGTGTCAAACTCTTACTGACTAAAAGATCCACCCCGTTTCTTCTAGCCTTCATACCGGGGCTTAAGCTCGTGACAGACAGACGGACAGTGAAGTCATAGCAATTGGGTCCCGTTTTTACTTTTGAGTACTTACGGAACCCTAAAAACTCTTGATGCAAGTCAAGTCCGAAATGATTTCAGCATAAGAATGTAATTATGAATCCTAAACTAGATATATCTAAGGCCATTGGCCGCAAGCAGTTTCATAACCATTGACAACTAAATGTGAATGTATACGATACTTGATAGGTCCAAACGTGCATCAAGTATCAGATTAGTTTGTTCAGAGACAGGTGACAGAAATTATGAAACTTTATTTGCATGGTTCAAAGCTTAAAAAAAATGTATGGGTAAATCTGTCAGGGCTGTGCCTGTATGAATGTTAGGAAGAGTGGCTTTGGCCCCTGGAACGAAAAAGGCAACTGAAGGAACACAGGTGGGTTTTTAGTCAGTAAAAGTCTGACACTCCCTTTCGCTACTCCTAGACCGGGAAAAGTTATACGATGTTCCCACCTCAAAAAATAATTGGGTTGTTACCTAAATCTTTCAAATATTTATTCATTCATTTACTTATTTAAACCGCATAAACCAAAAATACAGGACAAACATCCTCCAATCAATCTCGTTGGAATTTTGTTTGAAGATTACGAAAAAAGAAACTAACAGTTATGATAACTCTATAATAGAAAATTCAGCAAATGCTGTACTGTGACTGTACCTACCTAATTAACGATGATGATAATGATACATCGTTTAAAAGTTTAAACAGATTTAGTAAACATTAAAGAAACTAAAATCTCCGCCTTTTTTTAAAATAAAATTCTGAAACAACATTGTTTTCAACATAGTCCATGACCCGAATGTTTTAATGAGTTCATATTAAAAGAACATCAAACACCACAGATTCTGAATTAACATCTCACATGATCTCACCCATAAACACACCAACAATAACACCTACACAACATATTTCAACGATTTACAGCCACGCATAAACTTTAAAACGATCATTTTGTTACACATTAACCTAAGGCATGTCGATAAGACGCATAAATACACGTAAAAGTATAGCAATATCAACGAAAAGGCGAGAGCTGTATCGAAAAAATTGTGAAATGACTAAAAAACAATCGATTGCATTATCGATACACGGATTACAGAACAGTCGGTTAAAAAAACAAAAGAAACGTTTCGGAAATCTTTAAGCTCACCTTGATAATCCGTTTATTTTGACAGCTGGCGCACGTCAACAAAGAAAACAATAGCCTGCACTTGTCGACTACTTCTGACAAAAAAAAACCATCCAAAACGATTTTCGTTGCACAACACTAAAACATTTTACTCACTAGGTTACAAAGAACACGGCTTTTCAAATCGAATTCGGAACACAGAACACTCTTTTCGATTATTTCGTTGTTATTTTCAAACTTGGAACGCGTCGCGGCCTGCGCACGCGTCGCGATCGCACACAACACTGACTTCGCGCAGCCGCCATTTTCTCGGCAAATGGTGGGAGTAGGCACCGAAATAGGAAATAAAATGGAAAAAGAAGGCTGTTCGGCTAGGTTGGCGTGCGCTACTCGTTAAAAAAAGATACGGCATGCATCTTTTCTGATGTGGAGAAAATTGAGATGCCTCCTTTGAAGGCTGTGTGTTGCTGCTGATTGGGAAAGGCATATTAATCATAGTTATTACGAGTGTCTTTGAGTAGGCTGTTCATTCGAAGGGTTTACAAACTGCATTTCAACCAGAACAAGCAATTAGTTCTGTACTTCAACGCAACTATTCAAGGTCTTTTTAAGGCTCGCATCAGATGTATAATTAAATGACAATGAACTTTCTCGAATTTATTAATTTAACGTGCGTAGTTTTCCCTGAGTTATACAAGCAACCGACATAGTTTTTAAAATCGCCAAACTTAAGTGGCAATGGGCAGGGCACATTGCACCCAGAACACATGGTCGATGGGCACGAAAGGTTCTGAAGTTAGTGTCCATACACCGAGTAAGACGTAGTGTTGAAAGGCCTGTTAAAACACCGTGTCCGAGGCTTCTCTGGCGGGGGTCGGGGAGTCATTATTCAGCCTGCCCTTTAATTTAAAGGGTTTCCTTTCCAATTTTCAGTTTAACCAGTCTATGGACGTGTACTCGTGGGGGCGATCGGCAGCAACGACCTCTCGTGCTGGGCCCTGGTGGCAGCTGAATGGCAGGTGGCTGTCTCCTTCTGTGAAGCAGTAATGCTAGCGAAGGAGACGGCTGCACGCGTGAGGGAGCGGCCCTCACGTTCCAGGCACTCGGATTCCGACCCCGATTTCCAGCGACCGTAGGCGTGGGCTCGGACGGTGAGCAATAGGTACCTCGCTGTCCGGCCGTCTGGTAAACATTCGGACCGAGCCCGCATCGTCGACTGCGCATAGCGCCTTAAGGAGATAGCAGCAAAACCATAGGAGCCCAGCAGGGTTGAAGCCTACTGGGCCCTTGGGGTCGTTTTGGAAAAGAAAACCTGGGCTCCTGGCCATTCCGACGCGCCCAGATTGGCGCGTGTGGCACACGTGTGCGCAGTGTAGCTGTAGTTCAAGCTTAAGCTATAAATTTAGGATGCGCTTGCATTTGCATGGAATTTCCCAGAACTAGAGGTTCCGTAGGTCAAACAATGTTACTACTTAAGTCCTCATCCACATGTTCGTGTAATTATAAATTATAATTAATTTTCACAGTATAATGCGAACATTAGTTGTGCTTGAAGATTAAGGAAGCCACCTTGAAGAATTTCTAATTAACCGAGGACAAGACATATTCTTCGTAAACTTTTGATTATTTCCTCGATACAACCACCGGTATATAAGTATCTACTCACAATACTATGTATAGCTTATTTCTGAATTAAGTATTTTGAGCTAAACCCGCCTCAAACTATCCAACCCTCTCTTTCTCTCTCATGGAGAGGAGGCTTCAGTTCCTGCAGTGGGAATATTCAGGCCAGGTTGTGTGTGTGTTTAAGCCTCTTTTTTTTTTCGGTTGGGAAAATCATCCAATGACAATCCCCGCTCTTGGGCGGAGCGGGAGGTAGTGTCAGACTCTTCCTCCTCCTCCTTGCGTCGTATTCCTCAATGCTGAGGGTCGTGACCTCCCTGCTTCATCACTTTAACCTTTATGATGTTCCTCCATCTGTTTCTGTCTCTGGCGGTATGAAGGGCATTGTACATCGTAGAGTCAAGAGCGGTGCGGATCTGGACGGACCAACGTATTGGGCTGCGCCCGCGAGGCCTTTTTCCATCCACTTTACCGGTCACAATGAGCTTTTCGAGGTTGCCACCGTCCTTTCTTGCAATGTGACCGAAGTATTGCAGAACCTTGCGAAGACACTCGGACGATAGCCGTGAGTCGATTTTAAGTTCTTGCAAAATGGATATGTTGGTCTGGAATGCTGGCCAAGGGACGCGGAGCATGCTTCTCCAGCACCACATCTTAAAGGCGTCGATGCGTTTGCGGTCTGCAGCTTTTAGCGACCAAGTCTCAGCGCCATACGAAAAGATCGAAAAGACTAGTGTCCGTACCAGTTTGGTTTTGGTCTTTACGGAGATGAGAGACTCTTACTGACTAAAAAACCTACCCCGCTACTTCAAGCGTTCATACCGGAATTAATACCGGAATATGTAATTATTGGCCAGAAACAAGTTCAAGATAGAGAGATTTGGAAGATGAGAGAGGCTAAAGCCCAGCTGTGGGACAACATATAGCTTGTTGGTGTTGTTTTTATTTTATTTCTATATTTTAATGTTTAATTTCAGTCGGTGAGTTATGTGCCAAATAACTAAGTTGTCTTTCTTTCTTTTCTAAAAAAAAGTCATTGCGGCAACATGAATTTGTGCTACGTTCACTTAAATTTTTAGGGTTCCGTATCTTAAATCGGAAAATCAAAAACGGATCTCTTATAAGGTCATTTTGATGTGCATCTGTTTGTTTGTCGAGACCTTTGGATGTTAGTAGATTGGATGTAACGAGGTGAAATTGAAACGATATGCTCAAGTCTGCGGTCCCTTGAAGCTAGAGTTTGCAGTCCGGATTCTTCGAAATTCGAAATTAACTGAAAAATCTTGATTTTCTTCGGCTATTTCAAATCCGGTTTTTAAGACTCAAAATCGTTTTTTACGGAATTTAGTCAAAACTGATTTTAACGAATTATATTTGTATTTATCCACAAATTTCCATTAAAAGTAGTCCGAAAAGTATTTGAGTTGGTAGGATTAGGTGTAGTGTAGTGTATTTGGCCCGCCGCTGTAGAGATGCAACTGTACTAACGACAGATATAGCTTTTTAAATTTTGAATAAAGTTACTGATGCCTAAAAGTTTTGTTGATTATTACAGTTGAGTTTATTCTGTCGTGCTGTGAATGGAGCGAATAAGTATATATATTTTAAATATTTTATGCAATTTTATTTCAGTTTTATTAAAAAAAGTTAAAAAACTACAAAATTCAAAAAAAAAAAAACCGGATTTTCATCGGACAAGAGTACAGATATCCGGATTTTGCAAACCCTGATGATTTTTCCCATCGAAAAAAAACCCCACTTAAAGCTATAAAAAAATCAAACTTCTGTGTTTACAAAAAAAAAGATGGCGGCGATAGAAAGCCGTTTTTGTCGCAAAAAACGTAAATTTCGACACTCTCAAAGAAATAAAAATTTATAGAGTACTTCCTGTTGGCCTAGAATCATGAAATTTGACATGAAACGTCCCATAACACGGGTATAGGAAAATATATGAAAACTCTTAATTCGTAGTTACGTCACAAAAAAAAAAAATTGCGATGCAGAAAAATATTCGTAATTCAATTCGGGAACTGAATTGTCTTCATAGGCAAGTTTGTACGGTACCCCCAGTACACGAGTCCGACTCTGACTTGCTCTGTTATTATTCGTTTGAATCATTAAAGTACAGAGTCTTGACAAAAGAGATGATTCAAAAAGTATTTCTAGTTCTAGTTAGAGTACAAGTTACAACAGTTTATTGCTAACAATTGAACAATAAGAAAAGTAATGTCATTAAGGCCAATGCGGTTGTAGAGCATTAAATATAATTATTAAGAACGACAATAAAACCGCAATAGGGCATTTGGCATTACGGTTTTTTAGCCACTAGTGGGTTATATTGAAATTGTTTAAATGAATATGTACAGTCAGAGCATAAGAAAAAGATGAGATATTATTATTTATTATATATATATATATATATATACCTAGCTGTACCTGCGACTCCGTCCGCGTTAAACTTGTAAAACAGCACAATGCCATTTGGTTGTAATTTCAAGAAGTTATGTTTTTGGCACAGAACCCTAATTCTTTTTCTAAAGTAAAAGCCTAAGCTACTTTCTAATTAAAGTCTCGTCAAAATCAGTCCAGCCTTTCAGAGATTAGACGTAACAAATAGAGAGACAGACCGAAAGACAGATAAAAAACTTAAATTGCATTTTTGTTATAGTTTATAATTGGTACATTTAGTAAAAAAACTTTAATTTTATTTAAATGTATGTATGAATTGATGTATAACAAGAGCTAAAGTTTTGTTTTTATGACTTTTTGTTTGTAGGAGGTAATCTCAAGTACTAGTCTGATTGCGAAACTTTTTTCATCGATAAAAAGCTGCTTTCTTCATGAGTGACAGGCTATATTTTGTGTTTGCGGGCGAAGCCGCGGGCAAAAGCTAGCAGTAAATATATAGATATATAGGGGTTATTGGCTATCCCGACTGTACGTAATAGTATGACTTATTCGCACCCGTAGAAGCCTAGGCGTCAGCCTATGGGTTTCTAGAAAATTTAATTATTTTTACAAAAAGGTTATGTAGAATTTTGATTAAATTGCAAAAAAAAACAAGACTATTTGTCGGGCGAAAGAAGTTATTTTTAACCGACTTCTAAAAAGAAGGGAGGTTCTCAATTCGAATGTTTGTATTTTTTTTTGTATGTTCGCGCATAGCTTCGTCGCTTGCCGACCGATTTGAAAAAATATTTTTTTGTTGGAAAGGGTATACTACCCAAATGGTCCCATAGTCACCAAGTCGGGATCTGGTGGCTAAATCGAGGGAACTCTTCAAATAAATACTTTCTTTCTTTCAAATATTATAGGCAACTATATAGTCATTTTGATATTTTCATCAAGGAATTAAGCATTTACAGTCAAAAAGTGACAATTGATGAGGTGGAACTGGTGCAGAAGATTAGAAATTGGCAACGGAACTACATACTCAAACAAATATCACAATGAACATAGTTAAGTGACAATGACAGTACAAATAAATGAATAGTTCTAAATAGTTATGTTGAAAATGGTATCATCGAAGTGACCTGATGATAGTGATGGAGCTGGAAGATAGACACCGGAACTCCGTAACTAATCAATGTATGCTACCCGTATTTGGGCTTATTAGAAATGTCATGAGATGCACTTTGGCTATAAGGTACTATCGAAGTGATCTGATGATGGAGCCAGAAGGTGGAAGATAGACACGGGAACTTCATAAAAAATGATGTATTCTAGCAGGGTTTGAGTTAATTGGAATTGTCATGAGAAAAAGGTACTCTGGCTGTAAGTGTAATGCAACTAAAAATTATGAAATAAAGAACTTAAAAAAAAATATAACCGACTTCACTAAAAAAAAAAACCACTAAAACGATAAAAATAATCTTAATTTCGGAAGTTGGTGTTAAATAAGGAACAAACTATAACGAAGACTATTTGTCGGGCGAGGGAAGTTATTTTATAATTTAACTTAAGTTGCTTCTATTTTAGAAAAAAAAATGAATGTTTAAATTTTTTAACTCTACCAAAAAATATACTTCTTGAAATGGTGTCTAAATGGCATTGTGTAAATTTCTTACAGCATATCAGCAATTGCATTGATTGTCGCTGAAATGATATTGCGACTTGAATTTGAACTATTTTATTGTGTACAAGCATTGACCTTCAGCACTTAAAAACTCAAAGCATTTATTTCAATTAAACTATTTACAGGCACTTTAGAATTGTCAATTTGTCAATAAATAAAGGATGAAGCTGTTTGCACATTCCAAAGCGTAGTATTTCTTTGGAGAAAATCGTGCAAGAACTCAGGCCTTCTCTCTAGGAGAGGGAATGGCCCGTAATCCACCACGCGGGCCCAGCGCGGGTTGGTGAATGTCACATGTCTTCGATGTTTTGGTTCTAGGATATGCCGGATTCCTCACGATGTTTTCCTTCACCGTTTTGAGAGCAGTGGTGATGAAATAAATTACACAAAGTAATGCGCCTGGCTGGGTTCGAACCTGCGACCTACAATTCGTAAATCGGGGCCATTACCTCTCGGCCACCGCTGCTCTCGAATGCAATAATAAATTATTTTTAATAAAGTTCAATAAAATTACTTTATAGAAAACAACTAATTTAATTTCGAAAGCCTCATAATCGCTCAAAAACCTTGAACTTTTAAGCTGTTGATCGCTGTTATAAGATTACATTCTCTTACAAGTTCCAGTTCTGTACTATCATATCAACATCAGCTTATAGCTGACTGTAACATGGGCCTCTCAAATTATCTGCTATTGAGTACGGTCCTCTCTCGACCTCTTGACCAGGTGCTGCCAACCATGATGTGAAGATCGAGGGAACACCTAACCCAATGATATGCCATTAGAAAACTAGCATGTTAGTTTGAAATCATTATTCAATTTGTAAAGTAATTATTACATTTTTGAAATTTTTATTATACTATGTCAAGTATTTTTATGTAAAGAATTTATTTACAAAAAACAACTGTATCATGAGAAATCACTAAGTTAAGCTCATTATGTCAGCAAAACATAGTCATCGCGTTCCACGCAACTGAGGGGTTGTTTTGCATTTGAACTCAGCTGTTTGCTGGCTCCTTATGCCCGCTATGACCTGCCGTGACCAGTGTTGTACTCAGTGTCCGTGATGTCCAACCTGTGATCTTTTAAAATATTTTTGGAAAAAAAAATATAATGGAATTCATAGTCTGATTCATATTCATCTTTCGCATGCTAAATATACTAAAAATAATTTTGTATTATTGTGAATGTGGAGAATATATGGATTACTTTACCAATTTCTGTAAGTTTAACGTGTCTGGCAGTTTTGAATACTTTATGTGGCTTACCCAAATACCAATCATTTCTTTGGTGTTGTTCGTTAAGTAATTGAGCTTCTTAGTAGCTCTAAGTTCAGTTTCATTATCTATTGTGACTCTCACCCGGTTATCGGGACAGCTTGTAGGAAGCCTTCCAACACTGTTCCTGTGGGTACCATTCCAGAAACTTTCAGCCCCCTCGACTATCTGTTCTGCGACCAATATGCTCTTCTGCTCATTACCACGTAACTTCTTTTGTTGTGGTGTTAACAGCACTACAGAACACAGTTTCACGATTCTTCGAGCTATGTCCTTAGTTCTCCTGCGAGTATCTTCTTTCCTGGTTCGATCACGAAACGATATTCCGAAAATAGCTCTCTTCATGGCTCTTTGGATGACGTTAAGCCTTTGGATTCTAAAAAGTAAATAATAATATAATTTGTCTTGCAAGCTCCTACTTCTTCGAGTTGACAACGAGTCGGCTGTGCGCAGAATTAAATGAGTAAATCATCAGGCGTCCATAATATTATTTTACCCAATCAGATAGATAGGTACAATTTCTTTTTTGTACACCAAAAACAAAAATTACAATCAGTTAGTGTAGTTGCATGCATTGGTGAAAGAAGCAGCGAAAGTATATCCTTATGTGGCATCTGGCATGTCCTAAAACTAAAAAAATCGAAGACTTGAGACAAAAGTACATCAGGGTCTTCTTTTTTATGGTGGGATATCATCAAGTATCTTCTCCAGCTATGGACGATTCACGTGTATTCCATCAGTTGCCTTTAGCATAACCACGGTAACTGTATCGAAGAAACTCGCAGCTCTAACAGTTTCGCCACCGCAGTTGCGTGGTGTATTATTACCATTTTCCTCTCTTAGCAAAGAAACCTGTGTTCTAACACTGGATTCGGTATCAAGAGTTGATGCATATTGATTTATGCTGGAAAACGTTGCATTGGCCTGCCACAAGCTAGACTGATGGCCTGGTCGGGTCGCAGAAATACGTTTTTAAGTAGGACCTCACCCTTGGGCGGATCGAGAGGGAGACTAAAACCTACTCTTGTTCTTTCTTTGCCTTCGTTTCAAGTCCCGGGGTTCACTTTCGCACAACCCATGGCCGCCGTAATCTTCGACCCTGCTGGACCCCTACGGTTTGTTGACATCTCCTTGCGGGAATACGATGGATGCAAGACGCACAGGACCGGTCATTGAGGTGACATTTGGGGGCAGCCTCTATATTCAATAGTGCAAGTCTTTCGGCTGAAATGATGACTGATAATCAGCAAAAAAAAATAACGTAATCTAATGAAGCGTACTACCTTAGAGATAGTGAACACAAAAAATCAATGACCGCGTCAGTCATTCGACGGATGCAGTCAAACATGCGGGTTGTTGTGCATGACAATGCGGGAATGTTTTATAGAGATCTAGAGTAGTTTAGGAGGGCCAGGGTTGAGCGATTGATGAGGTGAGAGTCCAGCAGTGAGGTTAGCAAACTGTAGGGGCCCAGCAGGACCGAAGCCTACTGGGGCTGTGGGTCGACTTCTGAAAGGGAAACCCGGAGCGCTAGAACGCAAGAAAAAGAATAGAATAGAATAGAATAGAATAGAATAGAATAGAATAGAATAGAATAGAATAGAATAGAATAGAATAGAATAGAATAGAATAGAATAGAATAGAATAGAATAGAATAGAATAGAATAGAATAGAATAGAATAGAATAGAATAGAATAGAATAGAATAGAATAGAATAGAATAGAATAGAATAGAATAGAATAGAATAGAATAGAATAGAATAGAATAGAATAGAATAGAATAGAATAGAATAGAATAGAATAGAATAGAATAGAATAGAATAGAATAGAATAGAATAGAATAGAATAGAATAGAATAGAATAGAATAGAATAGAATAGAATAGAATAGAATAGAATAGAATAGAATAGAATAGAATAGAATAGAATAGAATAGAATAGAATAGAATAGAATAGAATAGAATAGAATAGAATAGAATAGAATAGAATAGAATAGAACAGAATAGAACAGAATAGAATAGAAATACTTTTATTCGGTACAGACACAGCACAATGGTTATATACACAAAGTAAACAAGAATAAAAGTACAAAGTACGCCGAGCGTGCCCGCACCGAAAGGGTGACCACCTCAGCATTTAAGCACAAAAATCTTAATAATAATTTTATACTAATGAAAATTTAATAGTTTTTAGTCAGCAAAAGTCTGACTCGCCCTCACGCTCCGTCCTAGGACGTGAGAAGTCATTGGATGATTTCCTACCTTTAAAAAGACTAAGTTATTTTGTTTAGAAAAAAATACACAACGATTTTTCCTCGCATCCCTGTTTTATGAAACTCCATGTAGGTATCTAAGTAGTGGAATTTGAAGCTAGGTTGAATATTTTCATAGAAGCGCGATCTTTAGCACATATGGACGTATTTTTTGAAAAGTTTGAATCATGACTGGTGTCTTATTGGTTAGTTTGTTGTTATTTATTGTTGGTGGTTATTCTGATGATTTAGAAGACATGGACGATTGTAAGTTTGTTTTTTTACATTTTCGAGGAGTTTCTTTCAATAAAGTTTGTAATAGACATGTGTAAGTGCGAGGGTATTTCTACCACCCTTTTTTAGGTAGGGTATCGTCATACGGAACACTTAATATGAAAAAAAAAACACTTCTTTATTATTATATTTCATGGTTGTAATGTATGGTTATAAATGTTATAATATAATACATAAATAAAGCGATATTACAGAAAATATGGAACACAAAGATGTAAATATATAAAAAAAGTAATAAAAAAATTCATAAATTGAAATAAATCACTGAGAGCCGGTTGTAGTCAGAGAGAATTTTGTAGATAGCGGCCCCGTAAAAGTGATTTTATTTTTATATAAAGAAATACACCATTTAGGGTAATTTATTCAATTAAAGGAAAAACAAAAAAAAAAAAAACACTTAACTAATTAAAATTACTATACATAATAACTCTTACCTAAAATATGGCGTCAAAAAATTCCTGCGCCCAAAAGACTGGCGACATTGCCACGTTGTATGGCAATGCTTCATCTTTGACCGAGGCGAGGTAAAAGTCAGCCTTTGGGTCATGCGAAGTGTCAACTAGATCCTTATAAAGAACAGGCTTTGTTATTATATGTAACTTTCAAATATTTCCGCGATGTAATTTTGTAGATATGTATATATATACGTCATCATCTTCCTGCCCTAGTCCCGTTTTATTTGGGGTCGGCGCAACACGTATTTTTCTTCAATTCTGTCCTGTCAATCGTCACGCTAGCACTAACTCCCTTTTCTTTCATATCGCTTCTCACACAATCTAACCATCTTTTCTTTGGCCTCCCTCTTCCCCTCCATCCATCCACATGTAAACTCATAACTTTTTTAGCAACATGCGTTTCATCCCTCCTTTTCACATGACCATACCAAGACAAACGATTCCCTTTCAACTTTTTAATCACTGGCGCCACTTTCAAACTTCCCCTATTATACTCATTTCTCACTTTATTCATTCTTGTCACACCACACATCCACGTTTAAAATCGTAATTTATTTATTTTATTTATTTATTCACTAAATCCACAGCTCTTTTACAAAAAATTTACTTAAAAATAAACTAATATTACAGCCAATTAAGGATTTACTATTTACTAACTAAACATTTATGCCTCAGAAACAAACAGAATAAAATGCTAGTACCATTCAAGCCTAGTAGTGGTGTGCTGTGTGAGTGGGTGTGTTGGAGTGAGTGTGAAGAGTTGATGTAGTGTATGAAATACTATTTTACTGTTATTAATGGCCATCATTCTTTTAAAAAATTATTATTGATTAATTCGTCGCATACAGACGTTACCAGCAGTCTCCTGAAAGTATGTTTTTTGGTATTAAATAAATCAAGATGAGAGAATTTCTTATTATAGTTCCTCAAAATCCTGCCAACGACAGAGTTTTGAGCGTAGTTTGTCCTACTGCGCGGTACATCGAAAAACTGTGTGTGCCTAGTTCGTCGCGACGGAGCACTCAATCTTAGAAACAAATTATTCAAAGCAATACTCTCAATGTTCCCATTACAGATGTTATAAAGAAAAAGCATGTCCAGAATCATACGTCTATTCTCCAATGGCAGCATATTATGATGTTTGCAAGCAAGCAGATAATCTTCGGACTTAAACCCAGTGCGATAATTAATATATTTGATGAATTTGGATTGTATAGATTCAATTTGCTGTGTAAGTTAGGATCTGATTCGTATTTTTTTTTTAAGCTATTGCATAGCTTCTATCGCGGGCCTTGAGCGTGGAGACCGAATCCAGAAATTCCGTAACGAAAATAACCTAACAACCCCCACTCATTTGTTTTTTGAGCGTGGTGACCGATAAGAAAACAAATGAGTGAACAATCAATCAAAATTCAATTCAATGTGTGAAAGTGTAACTTCAAATAATATCATATTTTAATTTTGAGCCAGCAATTAGTCATTTTTACTATGAAATAATTTTTCATGGTATTCTCTTTTATATTTGTGGATTTCCACAAACAAAGGTGTAACTTGTGTCTCATTTTTAAGTGCATAAGTACTCGTAATAACATGTCCGATCATAGATTTAGATCATACAAAGTTTATATAATAAAAATAAAATGATTAATATAACCGATCATCATTATGTTTATTTTAGTAACTATATAACTAGACAAGTTCAGTACAGGCGTTTAGACCATTTGTTTTTTGAAATAAAACCTGGAATTAATTTATAAGATTGAATAATAAATTATCATGTAGCATAATGAATCTTTTTTCTCCCGCCCTTAGGTGGGGCGAGAGATAGTGTCAGACTCTTACTGACTGAAAAACCCACCCCGTTCCTTATTGCTTTTCATACCGGGGCTGAGCTACCTTTCGGAGATAAACCTGGCCCCAGTAGGCTTCGACCCAGCTGGGTCCCTGCTGTTGCTAAGAACTCCTTGAGGCGCGCGAGAACAGTGCGCGCCGTCGACGACTTGGGCTCGGTCCAGTTAGTTACCGGAAGGTCGGACAGTGAGCTATCCATTGCTCACCGTCCGCAAGCCCGCGCCTGCGGTGGTCGAAAATCAGGGTCGGAATCCCGGCGGCAGCTGGGGCGCTGGGAGCGCCGTTACCTGAAACGGTCTACCTTCTTCTTTGCTAGCATTACTGTTTCGCAGAATGAGGCGACCGCCTGCCTCTCCGAGCATAATCAACCTTATAATGTGCCCACTACTTGAACTCTGGCCTCTTCTTTAAGAGAGTGAATGGGCCGTAATCCACCACGTGGGCGCCAGTGCGGTTTGATGTTCCATTTTTGTTCTAAGAAGTGCCGGTTTCCTTAAAATGTTTCCCTACTCCGTTTTGGGAGCAGTGGTGATGAAATAAATTACACATAGTAAAACGCCTGTCTGATTTTGAACTCACGACCTACGATCCTTCAGTTGAGACCGTTACCACTGGACTACTTCTGCTTCTAATCAGGTAATATATGGTCTACCTCTACCGATAGATAAAATCTAGGGTATGTATGTATGTAGGAAACAACTTTGACAGATCAGACAAGATTATAAAATCTATTGATTGCTGCGGTCACTAGTAGTAAATTACAAAGTACTCTTGGTCATTAGTCAACGCATTATACATAAATATTATTTATTACTTTTTATAGTTTACAGTAATTACATCCTATATTCTACGAGTAGAACATCATTGAAAATGAGATATCATTTAAATTTTAAATACGTATCGTCTGCGCCATCAGAATACCAAGATATTATGTATGCTTTAATCGATGTAAAAGGTTAATTTTCTATTATTATTTTCATGAGCCTGTTGTGTCCCACTGCAGGGAAAAGACCTCCCTTCCGTTATTCCATTCTTTTCTGTCCTTAGCCACTTCTGGCCAATCCTTAGTAGGAGTCCAAATCGTCACGCCATCTCCTCCTGGGCCTACCGCGTCGCCGGCTCCTGCTGTTCGGAGTCCAGTCCGTAGTTGCTTTCGCCCAATTTTGTAGCGACATGCGGCAGATGTGATCTGCCCAGTTCCATTTTAATTTGGCGGCTGAGTCACCTACGTCTGCGATTTTTGTTTTGGAACAAAGTATACTTTAAGCGATCTGCTCTTTGACCCCGAGTATGCTGCTTTTTTACTTAATTTTCTATTATACAAAATGTATTATTATTGTTCTTTCTTATCGCGACCTTAGCGGATTGCGAGCTTCTTCAAAGCGGAGCGGGTGCGCAACGAACACGCCGCGCATACGCAGCGTATTTGTTGCGGTCGCGCGACGTGATCTGGCAACGAGGTGCGGGTGCAAATTTGCTTGCTGCAGTCTTCCCGTTCGATTATAATTTAGGTGTCTTCAAGGTTAGAGTGATAGGCTCTTAGTAAATTAATGCGCCTCACCATCAAAGACTACACCATCAGGTAGGACCGCAGTCAAGCACTAGTATATATCAATGTAAAAAAAAAGACGTCCATTGCTGAACATACAACAACCCTAAGAGTCGCCACAGCTATTGGTCCTGTGCGTCTCACATTCATCGGTTTAGCGACTCACACCAGGGACGTAAGTCTGCTATTTTTATAAATTCGTCATTCCAACACAATCCCAGTGTCATTTTGCTAAAAGCTTGTAATCTGCTAATTCATAATGATCAATCATTGATCGGTCAATGATCTTGTAATAGAATTATGGTAGCATGACAATATTGAGCTTATTAAAAGCACTAATTGCGCAATGACGTCGTAATGGTAGGTCACTGATCGAAGGAACTGTCAAAATTTTTGCAGATTACCGCATACATCAGATATTCATTTGTCATTATGTACGAGATTACCATTCTATGCCATTTCTTTCAATGGAGTGTCAGTGGTTGACCATCGGAAAGTCATAATGACGCTATTATATTAGTAGATTATCAAAACTTGTCAAAATCAAAAATTATGAAATCAATGATAGACTATTCTGACACTATTGTAATAGCAGATTTGAGGCCCAGTTCCTTTGATCAGTGACCTACCATTATATACATTTTACCACAACTCTATTACGAGACCAATGATCGATCATTATGAATTAGCAGATTAGGAACTTTTACCAAAATGACAATGGGATCGTATTGGAATGACAAATTTATAAAAATAGCAGACTTGGGCCCCAGGTCATCGGTCCCAAAATGTACAAAGCCTTTTGCAGTTACCTGTACCTGATCTATAATTATAGGTATTAAAGTTCTATCAAGACAAAAAACTTAAAGATTATTTTTTATCACATTCGAGGTTTCATTATCAGCACTGTAACTGAAGTTGTATACCTACACAGAATGTGCATTTATCGTCGCGATGTCATTGTACATTTGGACAGTATCTCCGCTTGTTTCCTGACGTTTTTTTTGTTAATAATACATTAATATTTATTAAAAAAATGTATCGTGTATTATTAAGTGTGTTGTTTGTGAATGAAGTTGTTTGCATGTACAGTTCGAAAGCTCTGGAAGGCTATCCAGCTGGTTACTTGGCTGACTGTAAGTTGATAATAACGTTAACTTTAACTTTCTTTTACCATTAGACGTGCTATACACCACTATTTTTTAATTAGTACAAATACTTCAAGGGCTTATTAGAAAAGCCTTTGTTATTTTATAAGTAAAATCTCATTAAATATTTATTCATAAACAGCAAAGTTATTAGCGTTGGTTTATGTCCCAAAATGTCACTCAATATATGGAAATATTGTGCAGGCTATTGATTAATGAATGAATAAGTGACAATTATTAAGGAAAAACACTGCCCGCAGTATTTTCTACTAGCAATTGTTGTGTTTGATTGATTCTATGATGAATTTACCTGTTCGTGGTCAATTTTACGATTTCGGTTTATCTACTTTTGACTACAAAAATATGATCAGTGATGGGTACAGATAGAGCCCCATTTTTTTGGTACTAATTAAAAAGTAGGGGTGTATAGCGAAGACTGAAACTCAGTTAAAATTTTTTCTTGGGTTGGAAACCAAAACAGCTTCTGCTCAGGGTGAAGCGAGAGTGTTGGATTTTTATTAACTAAAGCCCATCTGTGTTACTTCGGTGCCCTTTGCTTGATATGCAACTCTTCAACCAAACTTATGACGTTTTCTGGTTATATAGAGCAATGATTTTTACAGGGTGGCTGGTTGCACCTAGGAGTTACTGCTTTCTAGATTTTTTTTTTATCTGACTTCCTAAAGTCCAAAGTCCAACTGGCTTACCTATTGATTCCTGTGAACTAGCTTCCGCTAACGGCTTCGCTTGCGTGAATTAGGGACACTCGTTTCAATTTTAGGAAATCCTCTCTTAGTGAAACCTTGTGCGAAATTTCACGCTAATAGTCCCTGTAATTTCATGTGTGCGTTGATATGTCAGTCACTAGGGTAGAGTGGGGCATCTCTACCCTAGTGCGGAAGAAGTTGTTGTAAGATTTGCCAAGAAGAAACTGACTGACTGACAGTCAGACAGTTTTACTGACAAAAACTACACCTGTGCAAACACTTTAGGATAAATCAAATTCGCCAATTTTAAACTGGGCTATTTCTGAATAGGATAACTGCGAACGAATAATAACACAGATAGTCAGTAAAAGTTTGACACAGGGAATGTCTGACTTAGGTACTTGACGCTCCACCTAGAAAGTGAGAAGTTTTTTGACGACCTCAAAAAAGTATTGTGTATGCAGAAGTGTGTCCAGTAGCAGTGGTGGCCGAGTGGTAACGGCCCCGACTTACGAGTTGTATGTCACGGGTTCAAACCCTGCTAGGCGCATTACTTTGTGTAATTTTTTTCATCACCACTGCTCTCAAAACGGTGAAGGAAAACATCGTGAAAAACCAAAAATTCGAAGACATGTGATATTTACCAACCCGCACTGCTGGGCCCGCGTGGAGGATTACGGCCCATTCACTCTCCTAGAGAGAAGGCCTGAGTACCAGCAGTGGAAACATTAAAAAAGGCTGATTTGATAGTGACCGATTACAAAATTCCCCTTCGTCACCTTTCTTTCAAGTTGGGTGTGGAAAAGTGACGATAGCACTAAAAAGTGACGTGTCGTGACAATATTTGTTTTAATAACAAAAGGGAATGGGTATCGATGTGCAAACGTTGTTTCTGTATGTTTGTGTGTTGATAAAACTTCCAAGGATCGAAGCAAAGTGTTTCTGAAGAAGTAATGTTTGTTTGTTAAATACTTTTCGATGATTTTATTTAAGTGTTGAGTTCGATCTTTGGTTCAAGCTAGTGTTGCCAGGACTGTTTGGATAAAAATCGGGAAAGGTTGTAAAACAAATCGGGATTTATTTTTTTACTAAATTATTTAATAACATTTTTTTTTTCTTTTTTTGTGTAAAATTTTTTTTTTGACATTTAAATATTATTAGTCATTACTGTCCTAGTTTTGTTTTAAGTGCGTGTGTGATCATAGTTTTTAAGTTTAATATTCGTATATAATTAATTGTTCAAGAATAAATAAATAATCAATAAATAAATTTAGGGTTTTAGATCGGGACCATTTTTTTTTTTTATATAGTTTTTTTAGATTGGAAATCGTCCAATGACTTCTGCGCGTGTGAAATTTTTACTGAGTAAAACCCAAACTTCTTCTTCAGTCGCTCTTTGAGTTTCAGGGTTTTTGATTTATCGGGACATTTAGCGTCCCGATCAGTAAATCGGGACGCGTCGCCAGACCCCTAAAAATCGGGACATCTCGGGAAAATCGGGACGCCTGGCAATACTAGTTAATGCCCAGTTTAAAAAAAGTCATCAAGTTGTCATGCGTTTTCTTGTCTTGCAATCTAATTAGATAGTATGACATCTAATATTGAACAATAAATTATTATGACTTTATGAAAACTATGTTCTTAGTCAGACCAATGTTGTCTTCAATTAGTATATACTATATAACATTTGATACTTTATGTAAAAGTGCACGCAAGGCTAAATACCGTGCGACTGGTTGAAAATAGGGTGGTGCTAAATCCTGATAGAGTCTACCTTTATGTTATGTTCCATCGTATTTTCCTGGCGGTTTACATTACGCTGATACTCTGGTGTTTCTTCCACCTTAATTTGGAACAGACCTCCCGAACTTACCATGCCTGTGAAGACCTGCATCATGCTGAAGGTGAAGACGCCGTAACTCCTCTTCAGTCACCCTTAAAGAAGGGTCTTAATGTTAAAGGTAATAATTGCGTCATGCCTAAAAAAAGCCTGGACGGTAGGCTTCCCTCTTCTTCCTCATATTGCTGGCAAAACCGTGTTTTTTGTTTGTGGTAGACATAAAAATGGGATATACCCTTTGTACTTGCTCCGTGGATATACTGAAATGGGGCGTACCACGGAAGGGAGTACAGATCGAAAAGGTCACCGTGATCTAGACCGTAAATTACTGGTATTATTTAATTTACTTAAGCATATTTTTTTGGCCCAACGGGTAAGGCACCCTTCTCTCATGCATGAGTTTCGAAACTGGACACTGGTACTAGGGCATCTGACACCCTGTGCCTCGAAAAGTACGTAAAGCCTTTGGTCATGGTTGTCACTCGTAGATGTTTGACAGTCCTTCCAAGTAGTCTGACACCAGAAGCTCTGACCATCAGTCTATCCAAAGAGTATCGTGTAGCCCAGTAATTACATTTATTGTGCGTACAGCCAAGGAGTGGAATTCCCTGCCGGAATCTGTGTTTCCTGATAGCTACAACTTAAGAGTCTTTAAGTCGAGAGTGAATAGGTTTTTTCTAGGCAAGCGTGCTTCATCGTCGACCACATCATCGCTTACCATCAGGTGAGATGGCGGTCAAACTCAAGCCTATCATTAATAAAAGAACTAATTTAAAAAAAATAGGTTGTGGAAGTCTGATAGGCAGTCGCACCAAGTAAAATATAGATATTCAGCCTCATTCAGTTAAACTGGAAGTTGATTCCAAGTTAGTTGAAAAAAGACTTGGGAGATGACTAAGAGATGAGAATTAAGTACATTTTTATTTATTTTTCCAGGTCCTGGAAGCAACATACCACAGCACATTCCTCTAGAAGACTTGAAACACCTGACCATAGTTGTCCAAGGCAAAGGGAACATCTTTAATCCTAAGACCAAGTACAACTACTACCAAATGAAGAACATGGTGAAAGACCCTCAAATTGACTTCAAGAAGCCTACCGTGATGTATGTAGGGGGGTTCTTGGATCACCCCCAACTACCCTTCGCTATGACGGTAGGGGTTGTGTATAAGAAGTTGGGGTATAATGTGTTCTTGCTGGATACGAATAGGTTTACGACTGTTGCTTATCCTGTGTAAGTATTTCATCCGTTTTCTTATAGTTCTTATTAGAGACCGATTTTTGTAGATATCTTTCACCGGTTAAGGTTTTACCTACCCGTTCTCAGTCCATGTGATCCACAGACAAGAGGCCCGTAGACTAAGTTACAACATAATTTGTACATCTAAGGTCAGTCCATTACAAACTAAAAAAAATGGGGGAGAACTTTGTGCTTTATTTTTCATTAAGTTTTAATAATATTATAATTAGAATTAAGAAGGGAAGGCAACGATGACACATATGATCCTATTTGGTTTTAAACTTGGAATCTAGTAGAAGAGCTTCTAATATGTAAAAAGCCTACTTTCATTCCACTGTGTGACTAATAAAAATCGATCTCATCCTTGTATTTTAAATTAGGCCGCCGGTCCAACAATGTCACAACCTTTCATAGAACTTAACCTCAATACTCAGTTGTTTTTCTCTATATTTCAGAGCTGCTGCCAACATGCGGACCATCGGAAAATACGCTGCTGAAATGCTCGCCACTCTCACAAAATCCGGTTTAGACCCTAAGAAACTAGAACTTGTAGGTCTCAGTCTTGGAGGCCACACCATAAGCTTCATAGCCAAAAATTACAGACTCCAGACAGGAATGAACATCTCCAGAATAACGGGCTTAGACCCATCTGGACCTTGTTTCCGAAACTTGGGACCAGAGGATCGATTGGACCAGACCGATGCAGATTTTGTAGATGTTATTGAAACTAATATTGATGGCTATGGAATGGCTGCTCCCGTCGGCCATGTTAATTTTTACGTCAATGGTGGAGAATTTCAACCTGGAGACATACTTTGGGTTCCTTGCAACGTTATTTGCAGTCATGTTAGGGCATTTACAATATGGATATCAGCACTTTTAAATCCGAACAGTTTTATAGCCATGAAATGTGATTCGGTACAAGAAGCAAGGAATAGAGACTGCTATGGTAAGAATCCTGTAGTAACAAACATTGTGGGTCTCAATACTGATAGGAATATACAAGGCATCTTCTATTTAGCGACTGAGAACAATTTTCCCTATTTTATGGGTTTGAAAGGGCTTAAAAAGGAAAACGAATTTTTCGACTCCAAACTGAATTTGAGTAAAAGTACAAGTTGGTCGTTATTTTGAGTTGAATCTTTTTGTTTGACTAGAATAAATAGGTTTGGATTGATTTCTGTGTTTTATTGCTTGATTATCTACTACCAATTTTCTAGTGCTTTTGATTGAAATTCTTCTCTATTAAATACTAGCTTTTGCCCGCGCGGCTTCGCTCCCGCTCTTCCCTACTTCAGCCTACTATACCCTACTCTACCCTACTCTACCCTACGCTACCCTACGCTACCCTACCCTACCTTACTCTACCCTACTCTAACCTACTCTACCCTACTCTACCCTACTCTACCCTACGCTACCCTACTCTACCCTACTCTACCCTACTCTACTCTACCCTACTCTACCCTACTCTACCCTACTCTACCCTACTCTACTCTACCCTACTCTACCCCTGACGTTTCATGTCAAGTCACACGGGAACGCTGTCGAACGGGATAAAAAGTATCTTATGTCCGTCTCCTGGCTCTAAGCTACCTACTAATTTTCACCCAAATCTGTTCTGCCGTTCTTGAGTTATAAGTGGTGTAACTAACACGGCTTTCTTTTATATATATAGATTTATACACCATACATACATATTGTATGTATGGTGTATAAATCTATATATATAAAAGAAAACATACTTATTGTACCTACACCTCACAATATGCACACGACAAACATTTACAAATACAAATGTACATTGGGGGATCCTATTGCACAGGGCAATCTCTGACAGACCACCTTTGGAGGGATTGAACCAACTGCTGCTGCAACAAGATGTCCGAGTTCAAAAATCATAAACGATGCTAATTAGACATAATTTTATAAATATATATAATTATATACACAATGCCAATTAGTATACTAATAAATCTTAAGAAGGGGAATAAAAAAGAGCTCACTGAAGCAGACAGCTTTCGACCTCTAGCAGTTGTTTTAACCAAGAAAGACTGCTTGCAATATAAATCCTTAAGTATGTTACAATGTAACTTATAAGAATGATGATGTTATTGAACTAAACCTGAGAAAGGTTCGAGCAATCGATCTTAGAGGCAGTCCAGGAACTACCAACACATAACTTCAAAAATCACACAGTCACGCTCGAGCCAGGATGTATATATACTAAATATATTTAAGAAGGGATTGGTTGTAAATTTGGAGATCGTCAGCATGTACAGGTGGTACAAAAAAAGAGCTGTGTGATAGTATCCCTAAAAGTACGAATAGTAGAGGACATAAAACGCAACCTTGTGGCACACCATGTTTAATTGTGATTACAAGCTTAGTAATTTGCAATTTTTATGTAAATATATAAGTTTGTTAAGGGTAAATCTTGCAAATAGATTTTAAAACAGTTACCCCTACTCTATTCAGTTGATATTGGGTATACCTACATAACTTAGATGATAATGCTTTAAGATGACATCATGGAGCTGATCTGATATGGCAGTCGGATAGTGGCTATAGGAATTAACGAGTGCAACAATATGACTCAATCGTGTTTGAGCTGTTTGGAATGGTTTTGAATGTTTTTTTTTTAAATTTATTTTAATAGCTATTGTCGCATCATCTGCTCCTGCCACTAGACCACTAGACTAGAACTGTTTCATGTGTTGCGGCTCGCGCTTCTCCCTAAAGTAAATAGAGGGCGCTTTATAGTTTAGTTTCATATGACTTACATAGATGGCGTTGCTATAACCCTGGCTGGGCTGTGTTTCGAGGGTTTTGAGTCATTTGAGAATGAAAATTTTACAGAATAATTAAATTTTGATTTTCAAATCCGTATTGTTTTTTAATGTCGTGCTGTGGATTTCATGTTATTGGTAAAAAAGTAAAGAATTTTAGGACAATCAACCATACGAAGAAAATGAAAAAGAAAACATTGAGATTTATCATAGTAAATAATATTTTTCGTAATCTTTATTAGCATCTCATAAGCGCCATCTAATAAAAAACTGCCATTACAATCCATTCATATCTAAATCCCAAACAACATTTTAAACTGTTTTTTTTCTCACCCATTCATCACCATTTCTAAAGATAAGCTTCCTTGTTTTGAAGGTCAAATCTGGTCCAAATTAAAAGTGCATTGTAATACGGGCCAGCTGGTTACCTGACCCCTATTATGGACCACCGGCCTGTATTATTTATGCTTGTAATTATGCGAATGTCAATAGGCAAGGGTTACATTGTCCGAATTTTCAAACCCGTTAGACAAGGTTTGCGCGCGGATGCGGTTGCTAATTTTGATGAGAGGTACGTGTTGAAGATGTAGTTATCGTAACTATGAAATTATTTTAGACTAGCTTTTGCCCGCGGCTTCGCCCGCGGCATTAGGTACTTAACCTTTTGAATGTCTTATGTTACACAGTTCGACATAAGCAGTTGTCTTTCTATTGTCTTTAATTACGGCATTCAAAGAGTTAAGGAATCGGGATAAGATAGCCTGTTCTTTTCCATGTCAAAGGCTATATGTATGCCAAATTTCATTCAAATCCGTTCAGCCGTTTTTGCGCGATTAAGTAACAAACATCCAAACATCCACACTTTCAAATTTATAATATTAGTTAGGATAGGATTTATGTTCATAAACTTTTTTTTTTAATACTTTTTAAGTTTATAGTTTTATTCTTTAGCAGACACATCGGGGAGTTCGCTTCATTTGTGCTTTATAAATACATTATGTAAAAATCTTTATTTTATACTTACATTGAATTGGAAAGAGCATCAAATCAATTCTCTCGCCTTAGGGTGGAGCAAAAGAGCGTGGCAGATTGTTACTGACTTAAACCCATCATCAAACATTTAGAATGATCTAACTGTTTATTCACATTATTAGAAAACCAATTAGCAAAAATTAAATTCAGTCTTACTTTACACAATATAAGTTACAATTTCCATTAAATCAATTTAAACAAAAAAATCCTTACGCCTCAATTAAGTAGGGTCAGTAAAGAAATTCCTATAAAACACTTTCAGTAGGTACCAGTACCTACTACAGATAGTGTTTTTTTTGTTGGCCACCTGGCCCATATTTGAATATAATTATTATTATTCTGCTGACCGTATTTGGGGTCCTTTTCACTCGGGTAGGATATTATTTTTACTCGTCTATTGTTGATTAGCTGACGGTTCCCTGCCCATCTTAAATGGAAGCTGGATGATAAATTGTTATTATCTAAAGATTATTTAATCCGTTTGGCCTTTCATTAATTTGCATTTGTATCAAAAGCAAGGATCGCAAATTACATCATCTCTCTGCCCTTGCGTACTGTTTTTTACTTCCATTCTATTCTGTCACTCGTCATGCCATCATTAACTCACTTTTCTTTCATATTGCTCCTCACACAATCCATCCAATTCTCCTCTCCATCCATACATCCACATGTATACTCAAAACGGCTTCAAATGGCCGCCATAGAAAACATGTTAAAAACAAATTTGTTTTCTACCAGTTTATCAATTGGGCTGTGGGCACACCATAATCATGGTGGTAAGTCCCCTCTTTAAGGAGTGGCTGGCCGGCGTCCTCACCTTCCGCATGACTCAGGTTCTCACTGGACATGGTAAGTTCGGGAGGTTCCTACACCTGAGTCTCGCAGTAGAAACGCCAGAGTGTCATCATTGTAAAGGCTGCCCGGAGTACAAGCTGGAGATGTGCCCCGCTTGGGGGAACACCGTCGTCGTGGGGGCGATCGTCAGGCAGAGGCTTTCGTTGAAATCCCACCTTAAAAGAAATTGACTATGAACTGTTTATTCCATTCGAGCCGCATAGCTTCGCGTTCGCATCGAATTGCCTATGTAGGATACCGCGTTAGCTTGTTGACATTTTATACTCCATCTAGATGTCATTAATCTCCTTTGTTGTTCTTACATAGAGCAAACAGGCAACTAAAAACACATTTGTTTAAATAATGTAGTTCCTGGTGTGACCAATTAGACTGAAAATTATGTTAAAAAAAACACGATGATTGCAAATGCATCAAATTGCGCTCACTAAGTGACTTTAAATTATTTTCTGATACTGAAATAATATAGATAACTATTTAATTCTTTTTTTTTTGGGCAGGATAATTTCCTTTATTTAAATAACTTCTAAAAAAATAATATTTAAACTTTGGGTTATTTCATGAGCAGTCACATATGATTTGACCATTATTATTTGTTTTGCTGCATGGACTTTAAAAGAGACTTTGACCCCTGAGTTTGTTTCGGTGTTTCTTATCAGGGTAGTCTGCTAGGAAACACCGGCCTCATCTAGGATTAATTGACGAAAAAAAAAATTGACGTGTAAAAATGTTTTTATAAAACCTACTTGCAAAATAAAGATCATTTATCATTTATCACTTCAAATGTCCAAAAAATCAGTCTTTTGCAGTTGTCTGTACCTCGGTCTTTAATTGTCTAATCACAGGTATTGAGTTAGTTGACAAAAAAAAATAAAAACCATTTTTAGGGTTCCGTATCTAAAAAAGGAAAAAAAACGAAACCCATTAAGGATCACTTCTTTCCGTCTTTCTGCTTATCTCTCTAAGAATCTAAATGAAACTTCTAAGTTAAAAAATAAGATTAGGTATGTCGCAAAAATATATTTCGACACTCTCAAGGGAATCAAAAGTCATAGAGACCCAGTTGATCTAAAATGATAACATTTGGCAAAAATCTAATTTTTATAGCTTTTTTTTTTTTTTTTTTTTTTTTCGATGGGAAATATCATCTTATGACAACCCCCGCTCTTGGGCGGAGCGGGAGATAGTGTCAGACTCTTACTGACTAAAAAACCCATCCCGTTCCTTCAAGCCTTCATACCGGGGCTCGAGCGCCCTTTCGGATAACCCTGGCCCCAGTAGGCTTCGACCCGGCTGGGCCCCTGCTGTTGCTGACAACTCCTTGAGGCGCGCGGGAACAGCGCGCGCCGTCGACGACTTGGGCTTGGTCCGGACGGTTACCGGACGGCCGGACTTAATTTTTATAGCTCGTCTAACAGTTCTATTGTTACATCACAATTTTTTTTTTGGCTATACTATAAAATCTTCAAGACTCCATTTGGGAAATTAACTATTTACTATTTACGCGGATACATTTATACGGAGCCCTCAGAACGCGAGTCTGACTGGCACTTGCCCAGTTTTTTTACCACCAACAAGGTTATCAACTTCATCAGCACTGTAACTGAAGTTGTAAGTTATATATATGCATTAATCCATGCGATATCGTTGATCATTTGGACAGTGTCTCTACTTGTACCGTGACGTTTTTGTGAAAATACATTATCATTTATTGTTAATATGTTTCGTGTGTGCTTACTATTTGTTTTGTGTGTGGATAAAGCGGTTTGCATGTACAGTTCGAAAGCTCTGGAAGGCTATCCAGCTGGTTATTTGGCTAATTGTAAGTAGATAATAAATTCTTCTTCTTCTTCTTCTTCTTCTTCCTGCCCTTATCCCATATTACTTGGGGTCGACGCAACTTATTTTTTTCTTCCATTCTGTCCTGTCACCCGTCAAACTATCAGTAACTCCCTTTTCTTTCATATCACTCCTCACATAACCCATCCATTTTTCTTCGGCCTTCCTCTCCCTCTTCATCCATTTACATATATACTCAGAACTCTTTTAGGGGATTAAATATAATGACCACCATAAAACGCTTTGGTACCCTTAGTTCTTTTGTCAAAAATATATTACTTGACACCAAAAAAATGAAATCCTAAAGTTACAATAGTATTTTAGTTACGACTGTACTTTAAATTGTATTCGAACACCAAATGTAGTAAATGATAACCAAATCTTAGCGAGCAAATTAATGCGCTCTTTTTAGCCCCGTAGAGCAAGATGATACTTTGTCTAATCAACAATCTATCTTAGTGGAATTTTAGGGCACCCCGGGTCGGATAGATTTAGGTTAGAAGAAGGTGGCGGGGTCGTAGTGAGCGAGCGAAGCGAGCTAACACAGACCCCGTCACCTTCTTCGAGGTTATTTTTTTTTAAACCACCCAGAAGTAGGAGCCCCGCGTAGCGGGGCTCCGTCGAGCTGCTGCTTGGCAGGTAGTTAACCTAACCTCAAAATTTTAACTACTGATATCTCCGTAACCATGGGGTTCTGCCGATGCTTTATTTGGATTCATTTTGCTTAAATAGGATAGCGAGATGTTAAAACTGGTTATAATTTTACATTAAAATGTAGGTTTAATTTTGGTGATCATTTACTATTTTTGTCTTTTATATGTTACTATATCTGGTGGTAAGTTAAACATAAGCCCTCTTTTAGTAACATGCGCTTCATCTCTCCTCTTCACATGACCATACCAAGATAACCGATTACCTTTCAACTTTTCAGTCACTGGCGCCACTTTCAAGCTTCCTCTAATATACTCATTTCTCACTTTATCCACTCTAGTCACACCACACATCCATCTTAACATTCTCATCTCCGCTACATGCAATCTTTTTCATCCATCTTTTTCACAGCCTAGCAACATGTTTGAAATTGTAAGTAATCAATTACCAGTAGATAAATGGCTCATGAATAGAGATGTGCCATTGCTGGCAATATTGCCTTGAAACGGGAATATTTATGGCAATATTGCCAAAATTATGAATATTCGTGGCAATATTGCCAAAAGTATGAATATTCGTGGCAATATTGCCAAAAGTATGAATGATGGTGGCAATATTGCCAACAATATTCCCACTTCGGGCAATATTGCCGGCAACGCCACATCTCTAGGTACTCACGAAAATAAACCAGCAGAAATGGGGTCAAGTCATTTTTCGAACGGAGTCTTTTTTAAGGTTTTTTCTGGTAATGGGCAGGGCACGTTGCTCGCAGAACAGACGGTATATGGGACCGAAAGGTTCTGTAGTGACGACCACGTATCGGTTGATGCAGCGTTAGATTTTTTTATTTTTTTTTATCTGATGTTAAGTAGTGCTTGTCTGTGATCCCACCTGATAGTAAGCCGTGATGCAATCGTTGATGGTGAGGCGCACTTGTTTATTAAGAGTCTATTCACTCTAGATGATTTGTTTGAGTACAGGTTGTGCAGAAGGTCTCACTATTTTAAGCTAACATAGTTAGCCGTTTTATCGAAATTCTGATGGACAGCCGTTTTGTTTTAACTTGGCGCTTTAGCAGTCAAATGCAGCCCAACATAATGTCTGCATGCTAGGCCTAAAGTCTGATAATATTTTTAGTTCCATATCCGATCAATCAATTTTAATCCATCTTTTTCCAGGCCCTGGCACCAGCATACCCCGGAACATACCACCAGAAGACCTGAAATATCTGGCCATCCTGGTCCATGGCAAAGGGAACATCTTTTGCACAAAGACGAAGTACAACTACTACCAAATGAAGGACTTGGCCAAAGATACCCGTATAGACTTCAAGAAACCCACAGTCATGTATGCATCAGCGTTCTTAGACCACCCTCAACTGCTCTTCGCTACGACGGCTGGGCTGGTGTATGAGAAATTGGGGTATAATGTGTTGTTGCTGGATGCTAGTAGGTTTACTATTGCTGCTTATCCTGTGTGAGTTAGTTTTTTTTCTTAATTTAATTCTTCTTCTTAGCGTATCGGTGGCAAAACTAGTTAAATGCCTTACCTGGCCTAGAATTCGGCCACGGCATTGCCGACCGCTGATGCTGTCATTAGGTCCCTGCGTGAGTAGGTTATAGGTCATGTGATGCAGGACGGAAGGTGGGACATGGTCTGCAGACAGATGCCGCACAAATACTGAAGATCGGAACCATTTATGGCAAACCTTAATTTAATTCGTAAGGTTGACTTTGGAGAATTCTCTGCTTGTGCCGGTGATGTGTAGTGTGTGGACTCTGGGTAACAAAAAATGACATGTCAGACTTTTACTGACTAAAATCCATCTGTGTCCTTTCCGTTCTAGGTCTACCGGTGAACTTTTCAGAAGTCAACTGGCGAGCTATCCTAGTAGGTATCGGCCCTGCTGGGCCCCTATGGTTTTATTGACATCTCTGAAGCGCGCGTGGAACATTTATCGCCCTCGATGACTAGGAGTCGGTCCGGACGGTCACCGGACGATCGACAGGGCCCATTGCTTGTCGTTCGCAAGCCCGCACCAACGATGACTGATTGTCGGAGTCGGGGTCTCGACCCGGGGTCGGGGTTTGGGCGTAAGGATGTCCATTCCTTTCGCTAGCATTTCTGCTTCGTAGAAAGAGGCGTTTGCCGCCCATTTCTTCTCGCTTAGGCCCATGGCCTTAACCCGAGCCCGGCTAAAAGCCCTATCCTTTCCGTACCCTTTGCGTTCTGTGGCCACGGTGACTCTTTCGACAAATCTAGCAGCTCTGTAGGCCCTAGAAACCGAGACTGTCTAAGGCCCATAATATGGGCTAGGGCCCATATTACAAGTATCTCAATACACACATATGTATTTCTCTATTTCAGAGCTGCAGCCAACATAAGGACTGTAGGAAAACATGTCGCCAAAATGCTCGCTACCCTCACAAAATCTGGCTTAGACCCTAAAAAACTAGAACTCGTAGGTCACAGCCTAGGAAGCCACACCATAAGCTTCATAGCGAAAAACTATAGACTCCAAACAGGAATGAACATCTCCAGAATAACTGGCTTGGATCCATCTGGACCTTGCTTCCGAAACTTAGGACCAGAGGACCGATTGGACCAGACCGATGCAGATTTTGTAGATGTTATTGAAACTAATATTGATGGTTACGGAATGGCTGCTCCCGTCGGCCATGTTAATTTTTACGTCAATGGTGGAGAGTTCCAACCTGGAGACATACTTTGGATTCCTTGCAATGTTATTTGCAGTCATATAAGAGCATTTACAATTTGGATATCAGCTCTTGTAAATCCAAACAGTTTTGTAGCCATGAAATGTGATTCGGTGCAAGAAGCAAGGAATAGAGAGTGCTATGATAAGAATCCTGTAGTAACCAACATTGTGGGTCTCAATACTGATAGAAATACACAAGGAATCTTCTATTTGGCGACTGAGAATAATTTTCCCTATTTTATGGGGTCGAAAGGGCTGAAAAAGGAAAATGAATTTTTCGACTCCAAACTGAATTTAAGTAAAAATACCAGTTGGTCATTATTTTAATCTGATTTATTTTGTTTGGTTAGAATACACAAGAAGAAAAAGTAAAATGGCTTTTGATTTTTCAAAATACGTGTTATAATATGTAAACTTTTCGATTAGTAGCGCCATCTGTTTTTATATCTTTAAACGAACATGGTTACAGATTGAAAGTTAAACCATTGGTGGGGCGTGTTTATTCTGAATATAAACAGAGGGCGCTTTGTGGCTAAATATCATAACGCGTACACAGATGGCGGTAGTTACACACTAAATAAGAGGATCTTCAAATTATTATTTTTATGGTGTCTGCAAATGGTCAAATACCTTTTGCGAGAGTTTTCAGAACGAAAGTTTCAAAGAAAGACTTAAAAATCGCATATAAACACTAATTTTGGAAATAGGTGTGTTTGATTTTGTTTATTCGTTTTATGACGCTGATTTCCGAAATATTTTTTTTTATATAAAAATTTAATTTCAACGTTGTTTCTAATACCTATTAAGTTTATAAAAACGGAGCAATTTTTTTTATTCGAAGTGGTTATATTTTACGTATAAACTTATTATTTTTCAACTTTTTAGTTGTAGGTAAGTATTTATTACCTGAAGATGGGCGTTGATAACCGCGACACAGTTTTTTTACTACTGCGGTTATCATCGTTTCAATTTGATTTTTTCTGTATGTGTTTCTTGTTCCAAATAAAGAATTTTATTAATATTATTATTATTAAAAATTAAAATTTAATCTGCATAGTTCTATCTATGGTTTACCCTATAAGCAAGATATTATTAATTTCGGTAGGTAAGTACCGGTTTTTTTTCTGTGAAAGTCATTATCGAATAAAAGGTGGTTCTTATGGTAAGTTATTGCAATTAAACTGAGATCTTGAGCAGACTCAACTATTTGAAAATGTTTTTTTTTTTTTAAAAAAACCAGACCTGATTAGGAAAATTTTACTTTATAAATAATATCAAATTGGCCATGATAATGTTTATAGTAAACAATTTACAGAATATATTCTCACCTTTGTATAGATATCTAACTTGTAAGCGCCCGCCAAAAACTACCTACCTATATAATAATTAATTCATGTCCATAATCCAAACAAAATTTTAAACAGTTTTTTTCTTACCCATTCATCACCATTTCTAAAGATAAGCTTCCTTGTTTTGGAGGTCAAATCTGGTCCAAATTAAAAGTGCATTGTAATACGGGCCAGCTGGTTACCTGACCCCTATTATGGACCACCGGCCTGTATTATTTACGCTTGTAATTATGCGAATGTCAATAGGTAAGGGTCATATTGTCCGAAACTCTAACCCTTTTTTTGACAAGGTTTGCGCGCGGATTTGGCTGCTGTTTTTCGCGTTAGCTTCTATAGATGATATCTAAGTTTTTTTTTTGTAGGTGATTTATCTACATTGGAATTAAGCATTTTTATTTTTTGGGAATTTATTTTAGACTAGCTTCGGCCAGTGGCTTCGCCTTTGTGGAATAAGTACGTCCCCTTTTATAAATTACAGACTTTTATTCTGGTGTATAAGCTGTAAAGTTTTTATCAAAGTCTGTTCAGTAGTTTCAAACGTCCAGATATCCATTAATTCTCACAAACTTTAACATTTATAATATTAGTGTGATTTACAATAATTTATTTAAGACCTGCCTCAATTGTTTTTTGGGCGCAAGTGAGAATGCTGAGCGTCTAGGTTCGATTCCCGGGTCTGACTGACTGCTGAGTGACGCAATAATTGATAGTTAGGTGCACTGGTTCATTAGGAGCCTATTCACTCTAGCCTTGAAGGCACCTAAATTATGGTCAGATGGGATTATGATAATTACTAAACCTACGACTAATTTTTTGGACAGCTCTTAAAATTGTACTAAAAATATTTTTTGATAGGAAATGGGTCAGCAACATGTAATACGGGAAATCTTGTTGTTACTGATCTAGCATAGCTAAACATTACAGATGAACAAACTGCCAAATGGAATACATTTTTATATAGAGAGTGCACAAACTAGTATTATTCAAATTTCAGCTCACCTTACACGTTTTAAAGTCCAATATCCATTAACAAAATGTAAACAATAAATACTTTACGCCTCAATTAAGTAGGGTCAGTAAAGAAATTTCTATAAAGTTCTTTCGGTACCTACTATTGATAGTTTTTTTTCTAGTTTTGAATGGACACCTGGCCCTTATCTGTGGTTATATTATGAATGCGGAAGTAACTTTGTCCGTTAAATCATCACGTCTTTTTTAGGGTTTTGAACCCAAAGGGGACGGGACGCAATAAATAAGACTCTACAGTCCGTCTGTATCTCTGTCACCAGCGTGTATCTCATGAACCGTGATTGTTAGACAGTTGAAATTTTTACAGATGATGTATTTCTGTTGGCGCTATAACAACAAATACTAAAAACAGAATAATATAAATATTTAAGTGGGGCTCTCATACAACAAACGTATTTTTTTTGCCGTTTTTTTTCTGTGTACGGAACGGAACCCTTTGTGTGCGAGTCCGGCTTGTACTTGGCCGGTTTTGTTCTGTAACCCTCTTGAGAACAGGCTTCTCTCTACTCCTTCCATCTTTCACGCGTCCGCGCTTCCTCTTGCCAGTTCTGGCGAAATTCGTCCAGTTTGTCCCGCCATTATCATCGTGGTTAACCGCGATCCCGTCTCACTGTTTGAGGACACCTACTTAGTGCTATTTCGGCTCACAGTTTATCGGGCATGCGGCAGACATGTCGAGGTCCTAAACGAATATTTATAATTTGCAAGTTAGTCCTAAGATCCTAAGATTTTTTTTTCATCGTCGACCAAATCGTCATTTTTATTCAGGTGAGATAGTGATTAGGCGTGAACCTATCAACAGTAAAAATATTGTTAATAATATTATAAATGACTAGCTTCTGCCCGCGGCTTTGCCTGCGTACATAAAATAGCCTATGTCACTCAGGAATAAAGCAGCTTTCTACTCGTGAAAAAAGACCAGTACTTCCAGAGATTAACTTCTACAAACAAAAAAAAAACATAAAACAAAAAAAAAAACTATATATCATTATTATATTTGTGTAGATGAAAGAGTTTTCGAGAAAGACTGTGTCTTGGAATAGCTCATAGAATACTTTTTACACCTAGAGTATGTTCCCTTTGCATCATTTTCAATATTCTTTTTTTTTATCTGTTATAAACTAGTACTTGACTGCGATCCCGCCTGATGGTAAGCAGTGATGCAATCGTTGATGGTGAGGCGCACTAGTTTATTTAGAGCCTATTCACTCTAGCCTTGAAGACACCCAAATTATAATCAGACGGAAAGACCGCAGCAGGCAAACTGTTCCAGTCCTTCGAAGTATCTACGCGGTATAAATGACGAGGCGAAACGCTTAGTCCGTAGTATATATAATATCACAGCAATATTCACGCGGGCAAAGCCGCTAACTAAAGCTAATAATAGTTTGAATTTATCTAATTATTTATTCTGCTGACCGTATTTAGGGTCCTTTTCAAACGGGCAGGATATTATTTTTACTTGTCTATTGTTAATTAGCTGACGGTACCCTGCCCATCCTAAATGGATGCTGGATGACGTTATTATTATCTAAAGGGTATTTAATCCGTTCGGCCTTTCATAATTTGCATTTGCATCTAAAGTAATGCGGGTTGAAGAAAAAAGTTTTACACGTTAGTATCGGCACTCATTTGTGTATTATTTCTAATCCTGCGGTACGAGGCGTTTAGGACCTCTATTGAAAACTATCTTTTTTTTTTAATTATTGATAGGCTCACGTTTGACCACCATCTCACCTGATGGCAAGCAATGATGTAGTCGACGATGGAGCACGCTCGCCTAGAAGTAATCAATTTACTTTTGACTTAAAGACCCCTAAATTGTAGCTATTAGGAAACACATAATTGGGCAAGGAATTCCACTCCTTAGCTGTGCGCTTAATGAATGTACTCCCAAAACGCTTTGTACGTATAGGTGGGATGTCCACCATGTACCGATGGCGCAACACCGTGCATCTAGTGGTCCGATGATGGGACGGACTTGGCGGAATTAAATTGTGCAATTCCAACGAAATGTGATCGATTTAAAATCGACAGGCCAGACTTATGAATGTAAGGGTTATATTAGACCCCGTAAGTTTAATAATCTAATTTATTTTTTAGCTAAGTGCACGACTTCAAAGTGACTCTAACATGACATGTATTAAAGCTCTAATCTGATATGTATTAGAGTAGATACACCACTGCAATCTCAATCACCACTGTATCTCTTTTCCTAAAACCACCCCTCTAAACCAATTTAAGTTTCGTGGCCAGTTGCAAATCAAATCAAATCAAATCAAAGCATTTATTTCAAATAGACCATTTACAGGCACTTTTGAATAGTCAAATGTCGGTCAGTCCAAGAAAAGTGAAGCTAAATTGCACGTTCCAAAGAGTAGGTCTCTATGGAGAAGAACGTGCAAGAAACTCCATGGACACTCTTTTAAATCATATTATGTGTTACATATAATGCTTGGTTACATATTACTTGTTGCTTCTATCATGTGAGCACAATGTCGATAGTGAAATAAAAATGTAAAATAATTAAAAGATTGCACCTGGTTAGACAGGAAACCGACCACAACATAGAGGCAGCACAATTGCAAGAAGACGATTCAGAACCACTGTTTGAAGTCTCGTCAACCTTAACCAGTAGCCCGATTCACGTAATGAAAACCGTAACGATATCGTAGCGATTTAGTCGTTTAGACCATTTCCGTATTCACATCCATCAATCGAGTTTGACCGACACCGATTTTAAAGTCATTTAAAAATCGTCGATTTAAAAAAAAAAACTGTATTACATTATCCTGGTAGAATACTTATTAATGTAACTGGAAATTAAGTCGATAGGTCGTAATACCTCTTTTGGATAGAAAAGAGGTATTCACGACCTATCGACTTCGATCGAACGACTATAAAACTTCAACGATATTTGGCTTGTTTGATTTTACATGAATCAGGCTAATGGTCTTCGTCATAATATTATATAATCTTTCTTGTACACCACATAACTATAAAAAAATACAGGACAAACATTTTTAAAAATAAGTGTACAATGGGCGGTCTTATCGGACAGGGCAAGCTCTTACAGACAACCTTTGGATGGATTGAAACGAAAGGAACAAGATTTAGGCCTGTCAGTGTACAAAATCAAAAAATAGTATTGATAAGAAATAACAACACACAATTACAATTATTAATACATTACAAAATATACTAATAAATATCAAATATAATAATAAATTAAGCCAGGAGAAGAAGAAGAAGTGAAAGGTAAAATAATGATTAGTTTTTTAAGTTCTTAATTATAATGATTTGATCGATATTCATAATGGTATTTATCAGTTTATTATTTCTGAGATAAATAAAGGAAAAAAAAATATTACGTATTTTAATTTATATGGGTTTACGACCTTTGTAAGACATACGAGGAATCAAAGCCATAACGCAGAGGTCCCTGAGACACTTTTCTTAGACACGTGACAATTACCGATTTTTTTTCCGATGGGAAAAATCATCCTGTCATAGGATGCTCTTGGGTGGGGCGGGAGATAGTGTCAGAATCTTACTGACTAAAAAACCTATCTCGTTCCTTCAAGCCTTCATACCGGGGCTCGAGAGCACCGATGATTATACCTGTAATTATTTATGTACGGAAATCTTATTTAACTTCTTCTGTATTTTGTCTTGCCGAAATAAACTAAGGACCCACTGCCACTAATTTTTAATTAGTACAAATACTTAAAGGGCTTATTAGAAAAGCCCTTGTTATTATTTAAGTAAAGTCTCAATAAATAATATTCATAAACAGCAAAGTTATTAGCGTTTGTGTTTATCCCAAAATGTCTCTCAATTTATGGAAATATTGTGCAGGATATTGATTATGAATGAATAAATGACGATTAAAATGGAAAAACACTGCCCGCAGTATTTTCTACTAGCAATTATTATGTATGATTGAATCTATGATGAATTTACCTTTTCGGGTTCAATTTTAGGATTTCGATTTTTTCTAGTTTTGAATACAAAAATATGATCAGTAACGGGTACAGATACAGCCCCATTTTTTTGTGTACTAATTAAAAAGTAGGGGTGTGCACGCACCCGGCCATAAGCCATTGTAATCGTTCCATAATCGTTTCGTAATCGGTCCTTGTTTTACCCATTTCTTTTACATGTGACAAGCAAATTAACTCCCATAAAAGTGAGTGAACCTGTAGAACCACTTACCAATAACCACTTCACGTACACAACTTAATTATAATATACTAGCTTTTTTCCGGGGCGTCGCCCGCGTACATAACAACAGCCTATGTCACTCAGGAATAAAGCAAATTATTATACCTAATATTAGTATAGAAGTATATACTAATGGTGTCCCGCGATATCACTCGCCTGTGCTGTTTCTCGTTTTCGCTAAGTGTTGAATTCTTTCCTAGTTTTTATTTTTTTTTATTTTTGGTCTGTTCCTTGAGGTCGAAGCGCGCTGTTGATTAAGTCCTACTGGCTACTGTCCACGGACGCGTAGCTTTAAGAGGCGTATTCGTCATAATGCACTTGGTGTACACCAAGTGTATTATGACGAATACGCGCGAATACGCGCCTGCCCACAGCTTACATTCAGAACTATGAAACTCTGTTGAAGAAGCGGCAAAAAGACGACGGTCGCTTCGAAAAAAAGAAAATGCCTCTCAAATGAAATAATTATGATTCAAATCTAATTGGTGACCCAGAGGTAAGCCCGAAAAAATAAACAAAACTCTTCAGCTTTTTAAACTACCAGCTTTTTCTTGCAGTTTCGCCTCCATTGTCTCATTACATCATCAACATTTCAGCCGAAAGCCGTCCACTGTTGGACAAAAGCCTCGCCCAAGTGTCGCCACTATGAACGGTCCTGTGCGTCTCGCATCCATCGGATTCCCGCAACCCTTGCCAAGTCATCGGTCTAACTTGTAGGAGGCTTTCCAAAGGAAGACACAGTTCAGCCCCGTTGCCTATCCTGCTGTAAATTTATATTATTTTGGGACAAATAGTAGCCTTGACATTCGGTGACAAACTGTAGATTACATCAGTGAAAGGATTTCCGTAAACGTATCATTACATCCAAAGATTTTACCTTCATTATCATCATCATTTGGACATAGGTCTTCCCCAAGTGTAGCCACAACGACCGTCTCGCATTCATCGGATGCCCGCAACTCTGACCAGATCATCGCTCCACCTTGAGGCCTTCCAAACGAAGACTCAGTTCTTCTAGTTACTCCAGAACCTTTCGACCCCATCAACCATCTGTTCTGCGAGTAATGTGTCCTGCTCACTGACACTTAAGTTTGATGATTCTTTGGGCTATATCATATGGTTCTCCTCTAAATGTATTCCTTGTATGACTAACGCTCCCCACCCACGATTTTGTACATTGGTAAGGCTGCTCGCGCACGTCCGATAATCAGTGACCGATTTTTTGTAGGAGAAAAATGGAACATACTGAACGCAATTATAGTGCACCGCACACGTCCCACAAAAAGTCGGTTAGAAATACAGAACAATGTTACAAATATATAAAATCGGCCCGATTATCTGTCCTACAAAAAGTCTGACGTCGGCGGGCAGACATTGGTCTGTTTTCTGACCGACTTTTTTTAAGACGTGTGAGGTGCACTATGAAATTAATTTAAATGATTAAATTAAATAATTTTATTTTTCTCCTCTAAATAATCGGTCACCGATTATCGGACGTGGGCATGCAGCCTGAATCACATCCCAAAAAATCGAAAGTCCCGAAGCCCTTCGGATAACTTTACAGATGCCTTCTGATGAATCCTTCTTTGACTTTACAAACATACAATTTGACTTCTTTAAATATTAATATTACCTTTCTTTGTGTTCGAAAACAGTTTTTAAATAATCGTTTAATATTTACTCGATTTCGAAAGAGCAGGTGGAATGTGACACATGTCATTGTGACATTTGTGTGACTGTAACGATGTATCGATTCCATAATCGATTGGGAATGATAGCGGAAAGATTATCGATGTTTTACTGAGCTGGTTTTTTAATTTTAATCAAAAAGACTGATGCATTTTGTCCGCTTATTGACATTCTGCATCTATTGTATTCGAATAAAATTTTGTTAACAGAAAAATCGTCAACGGTTAAATTATTGTAGTATAGACATTAAATCGGTAAGTTCTCTAATACACAAGGAAAAGAAGCTGAAGGTGGGCTTCCCTGTCACACCACGGAAAATTGATGCTTTTCTTATGAATGCGTTAATTAAATCTTAAAAATTTACTTGAATTGGTATATTTACTTCTTCAGAGCTCAAGGCCTCTTGAACCGGGTTCCCCACCGGTCCAGAGGCCCTGGCATTTTATTTATTTTATTTTATTTATTATTTTAATTGATAGGCTGGCGTTTGACCACTATCTCACCTGCTGGTAAGTGATGATGTGGCCGACGATGGAGCACGCTTGCCTAGAAGTAACCAATTCACTCTAGACTTAAACTCACTACTTACCGATTCCTAAAACCGAAGGGTTGTTTACTCCAACCTCCATACCGATTACGTTCATTAACCGATTACAAAATAGGTCACCGATCATCTTCACTAATGACGTGAAAGTATGTGTCGAATCGATTCTATGGGAAGATTGGGAAGCATTGGATCTGCTCGAGTGCTCATACGGAATTTATAAATTATAATCGATGATTATAATATATTCAAATAACAAATTTATTTCGAGAATGTCGAATTATCATGTTAAGCCCTTTGAATTTTAAATAGATTAAAAGCAATATATTATGTCTTTTGAATTGTTTCGATTCGTAACGATTAGGAATTTAGGTAATAAAGTATCGATTTTATTTGTTTGTGTGAACATCAAAAGGATTATTACACGGCGATTAGAGTAGCTACTTTTTTCATAATGATTAGAATTCTTTTTTTTCTTTATACATGAACGTATTATTATTTTGAGAACGTGTTGGCTTTAAGATATGTTTTGATAGAGAAAATGATGAGTTGGAGATGTGGAAGTTTAACTAATGGTTAGAAGTAATAATAATATATTCCACAACTATCACACAATACCGCCTAGTTTCAAGCTAAGTAGAGCTTGTGTTATGATTACCTATAAACATACTTATGTATATATTTCTAAATACATACGAATCTGATGGATGCAAGACGCGAGCTGGTCGTTATGGCGGCATTTGGGAGAAGCCTATGCATTAGGCATAGGCTGCCCTGCCCTGCCCTAAGTCTGCTATTTTTATAAATGTGTCATTCCAACACGATCCCATTGTCATTTTGCTAAAAGTTTGTAATCTGCTAATTCATAATGATCGATCATTGATCGGTCAATGGTATTGTAATAGAATTGTGGTAGAATGACAATATCGAGCTTATTAAAATCATTAATTGCGCAATGTAATCACGTCTTAATGGTAAGTCACTGATCAAAGGAACTGTCAAAATTTTTGTAGACTACCGCATATGTCAGATATTCATTTGTCATTATGTACGAGATTACCATTCTATGCCATTTCTTACAATGGCGTGTCAGTGGTTGACCATCGGAAAGTCCTAATGACGCCATTATATTAGTAGATTACCAAAACTTATCACATGTACCGAGTAAACGGGCGAGACAGTGCTCTCGGCCGAGTACTCGGTACGTGTGAACACAGCGCCGAGTGCTCGGCCGAGCCCTTATCTCTACAACTTGCCAACATTACTGTCTCGGCCGAGCAACATTTTACTGTCTCGCCCTTTTACTCGGTACGTGTGATTAAGGCATAATAGTGAACGTCTTTCGGCTGGAACGATGATGATGAAAAATGAAAATGTGTTCTGAAAGAATCCCACTTTTTTTAATACAGACACATATAGAATCACACTTTGCAAGGTAGAAAAAAACCAGGCAAGTACGAGTCGGATTCGCGCACTGAAGGTTCCGTACAAACAACTTACGAATTGAGTTGCCTACGAAGATTGAGAAGTCTTGTTTTTGTGACGGTACAAAACAGTTTTCAGATTTTTTTCCTATATGTTTAATATTTCATTTGACGGTGCAGCCTCAAAGAGGTTTTATAGCTGGCCTGGCCGTTGACAAGTTTTGTTTTTTAATTTTATTGGTGACTGTCGTGATGACATATATTTTTTTGCTGTTCTTATGTTTTTAAATATAATGGAAAAATTACTTACTCGGAATTTCCTTTATATTATTATATTTCAAGTCTTTTACTGAAATCACATAAATCCCCAACACTATACTTGTGCTATGTGATCTTGCTTCATGCCAAATTTTAAGAATCTAGGTAAACGGGAAGTCTTCTATGTTTTTTTTTTTATTAACTAGTAGTTCGATTTTTTCACAGCTTTGGGAGCCGAGGGGTTCCATTTTTTCCTTTTAAAGTACGGAATCCTAAAAACTGTTTTTACCTGTCCAGTTTTGTTTATACCCATTTGCGAAGACCAATATTATCAGCCAATTATTATAATTAACTTGTTTTTACTTCAAAAAAATATTAAATATGTACTTATCAATAACTTTCTCCAAACATCTGCCTTTAAGTGAGTAAACCAGTAGCTTATGAATAAATAATTAAGTCGTTACACTTTACTACTTTCGATGAAAACGTAGTTACCTAGTTATTGTTTTTAATATTTCAAGGTGCTTCGTAATTAACATAACAAGTGGTGTTATAATATAACAATATGTTTTGTGTTTTTAATTGATATAAACTAGTGCTTGACTGAGATCCCACTAGGGATTGCAAATGTTCGATAGTTTTGATTTTCGAATAATATTCGAATATTCGAATAATATGCGAACATTTTTTCAGAGCTATTCGAATATTTGAAAATCAAAACTTCGAGTTTTTGCAATCCCTAGATCCCACCTGATGGTAAGCAGTGATGCAATCGTTGATGGTGAGGCGCACTAGTTTACTAAGAGCCTATTCACTCTAGCCTTGAAGAAACCCAAATTATATCGGGCGGAATGACCGCAGCAGGAAAATGGTTCCAGTACCTACTGCGATTTACGCGGTATAGGTAAACGATGAGGCGAAAAGCTGTTTTCGGACCGTAGTGGTTTCAACCAGGGATGTTACGGAGCTACGACTCTGATTCCGTTAAGTCGGAACTTCCGATATTATTACACCTTCGGTTCCGACTTCGGCTCCGATACTTTTAAATCGGAGGTTTTAATAGGAGTTCCGGAATCCCCCTGACTCCCGCTACGTGCACTCTATTGTCAATTACTTTTTCACTTGTTATTAGTTTGTTGACACACACGACAAGTTCATTTTTATAATTAAAAAACTAAAATAATGTTTTATTTGTCCTTAAACAAAAAATCTCTCTCCTGCCAGCGGTCGGACAGCGAGCTACCCATTGTTCACTGTCCGCAAGCCCGCGCCTACGCTAGCTGGAAATCGGGACCGGAATCCCGGCGGCGCCGGCGGCGAGAGCGCCGTTGCCTGATGCGTTCGGCCTCCTCCTTAGCGAGCATTACTGCTTCGCAGAAGTCGGTGACCGCATGTCACTCCTCCTCGCTCCGGACCATGGCTTCAACCAAATTGGGTATCCCTGTCTCATTCAAATACCTTAAAAAGGAGGTAACCCGTTGATCATTGAATAACGTCTCCCGCTCTGTCCGAGAGGGAGTGTCCGACATTGACCTACTGGCTGAATCTCACCCATGTTCCTTCAGTTGCCTTCCAGGGCAGCTAATCCTGCAGCACTTAGACGATCCCTATCCTGTGCATATTATGAAAAAGTTCTCTGTGCAAGACCGAAATAATTATCACGAACAACTTAAAAACAAAAAGTCTCAATGACTGAGATATGCGTACACCGGCTTTTGAAGTCGATAGCAAATTTATCGATACTTAGACACGTCTAGTGCATAGATTAAAATCGAGTACCCTTGAGGAGCACTATGTTAAGAGTTTAGTTCCAGTCAGCGGTCTAGGTGGTGCCGTTTTTAATTATTTTTGGTCTTTTAAGCTATTGCATAGCTTCTATCGCGGGCCTTGAGTGTGGAGACCGAATCCAGAAATTCCGTAACGAAAATAACCTAACACCCCCCACTCATTTGTTTTCTTATCGGTCACCACGCTTAAAAAGTGTAACTTCAACTAATATCAAAGAAAAAAAAACAAAGGAAAAAAATACTACATATATAAAATAAATAAATAGTTATAATTGCATAAGTTGATAAAAATGCTATGCAATAGCTTTACCGGGGCAGTCCCCGAGTGCCACAAGTCTTTTTTTTTTTGTGCAGGTATTGGACAGTGTCTCAAGACGGAAATCCATTGCGTTTTGCCAGTGATGATTTCATCATTATCTTCGTACACTTGTCCTGTTTTATTTGGGGTCAGCGCAACACGTTCTTTCTTCTATTCTGGTCACAGGTCACGGCAGGTCATAGCGGGCTTTAGGAGCCAGCAAACAGCGGGGTGCAAGTGCAAAATAACCCCTCAGTTGCCTGGAACGCTGTGACTATGTATTTTTGCTGACATAACGAGCTTAACTTAGTGATTTTTCATGATCTTCTTCTTCTTCCTGCCCTTGTCCCATCTTATTTGAGGTCGGTGCAACATGTTTTTTTCTTCCATTCTGCCCTGTCACTAGTCATGCTATCACTAACTACCTTTTCTTTCTTAACATCCTTCACACAATCCATCCATCTTTTCTTTGGCCGATCTCCTTCTCCATCCGTCACACATGTATACTCGTTAATCTTTAAATGATATGCGTCTCTTTCCACCTCTTTACATGACCATACCAAGACAAACGATTCCCTTTCAACTTTTCAGTCACTGGCGCCATTTTCAAACTTCCTGTAATATACTCATTTCTCACTTTATTCATTGCCAGTGATCAATATCTTTATCTATGGTTCCGAAACTTGGTCGCTTTCAATGGGCCTCATCAAAAGGCTTAAAGTCATCCAAAAGGAAAAGGCTATTCTCGGAGTTTTCTTGCTTGATCACATCAGAAATGAAGATAGCTAGAAGAGAACCAAGGCTACCGTCAAAACCCGACGAATCGCCGAATCTAAGTGGCAGTGAGACGGGCATTACTCGCAGAACATATGGTCGATGGGGATGAAAGAAAATTTCGCCTCGTCTTTTATACCGCGTACGTTGAAGGACCGGAACTGCCTGCTGCGGTCTTCTCGTCCGATTATAATTTGAGTGTCATCAAGGCACGAGTGAATAGGCTCATAAACTAGTGCGTCTCACCATCAGAGATTGCATCACTACTTACCATCAGATGGGATTTCAGTCAAGCACTAGTTAATATCACTAAGAAAAAAAAAGGTTTTGGAGTGGCGACTACCCAGGTACTGGAAAACGCATAGGGATTATTTATCCAAGACTTTAATGGAATAAATTCGGTAGTTTTTGCACCAATTGATATCATCGCTTTTTTGTAGTATATAGAAAACAGTTTTTCAAAAACAAAAAAGTCTTTCCCTAATACATTAGCGGTTTTTAGGCGTGTATATGTCCAAATGACTCATACGCCTATACACAACGAACCAGGCAAGGTAAGAAACATAGGCTATGTCAGTATATGAGGTCTGCTTGAGGGTAGCTCCGTTCTGCGCACTTAGGTATGTATCACGGGGTGCTGCACCCTTCACAAAAAGAAACAAGCCGTGGCATACAGGGTGTCTATGTAGCGCGACTGAGAAGATTTGATACTTTCTGTTTACTTACAGTTTGGTAGTTTATTAAAAGGCTACTTTTTTATATGTTGTCCCACACTAAGAATTACTCCTGTATTGTGAGTGTGTTTGATCACAAACATAAACACACATACACAAGACACCCAGACAAAAAAATATCTGTAGGTATCTGTAGATATGTGTGTTGGTGTTTATGTAACGCATATCTTTCCTATCTATTGATTATATGTTTGTTAGAGTCTGTCTAAAATGTCAACCGACTTGGGTAATTCTTAGGGTAAAATTAAATCTGATGTAGTCGACACTAGTTCAATAATCAAAGTTGATTAAGAGATCATGAGAACATTAAAAACTTTATAAAAGTATCGAATATAAGTATTTTTTTAATGATTAAATATTATACAAAATTCCCAAGTCGTATGACTTTTTAGACAGACTATAGTTAGTTTTAAAATTGCGTCATTTAGACAGACTATAGTTAGTTTTAAAATTGCGTCATTTCGCGTAAATAAACTGTTTTTCTTTCTTATTTTTTTTCTTTCCTTTCTGTACAAATATTTTTGCCCCACGAGGAAATCGAAATCGCAGCAGCTAATCGCTTAACGACTGCGCTAACGGTATTGTCAAACATTTTAAAATTGCTTTACTGTTGGTTTAGTGATCATGAGCGCTACTGACATGAGCGAAAGTGCCTATCTGGGTTCGATTCTCGTGTGAGGGTGCTTGTTTACCTCACAAAAGAAACAAGAAGACGCTATAATGTAGATGATCTCTCGTCAATAGCTTCCATTTTTTTTTCAAGCCATATCAAGTCTGAAACCCAAGTATCAAGATTCCTGTTCCTACTACAGAATCCCGTTGTTAATAAGGAAAAGAGTGGGTACACAAGGGAATCTTGCGAACGTCGGTCCGCCGGGGAGACGGCGCGGTTCGAATTTTCTTTTTCACTGGGTTTTAGCGCTCTGAAGCCTTTATTTATAACCGGATTTTTTGTGAAACCTACCTGAGCGATGGATTAAAGGGTTATGTGACTTTGAATATTCGGTAAAAGGGAGGTACGGTATCTGCTTTTGGCTTTTTTTGGGTGGGATATCATCAAATAACTTCTTCTTTTCTGTGTGGAGCGAGAGAGTGAGTTTACAACTTTTACTGAATAGAAAAAAAAGAAAGAAACTGAATTTATGTATTTGGCACAACACAAGACTCACAAAAAACAGTCGGGTAAACAAGAAACAAAGACACAATTGTGTGGCTTATGGCTGCACCAAAATAGTTTCATTATCAGCCTTTTTTTTAATGTTCCCCCTGCTGTGACTCAGGTCATCTCTCTAGGAGAGGTAATGGGCCGTAATCCACAACGCGGGTACAGTGCGGGTTGGTGAATATCACATGTCTTGAAATTTTTGGTGCTAGGACATGCCAGTTTCTTCACGATGTTTTCCATCACCGTTTTGAGAGCAGTGGTGTTGAAATAAATTACAGAAGGTAATGCGCTTGGCTGGGTTTGAACCCGCGTCCTACAATAAGTCGGGGCCAATAGGTATGTAGTATAGTGTAAGTGACGTAAGTCGGGGCCAATAGGTATGTCTAAGTGATGCCATTAATTAAAAAAGTGTTTAATTTTTGTTTTTATGTAAAGGAATTACTATCTAAATTGTTATTAGGTCGATAAATTGAATTTATTGTTGTTTTTATATGCGTGATTCGATTTTATATTTATATTTTTTTTAATAAAATAAACTAATCTTTACTGCGATCCCACCTGGAGGTAAGCAGTGATGCAATCATTGGTGGTGAAACGCACTAGTTTATAAAGAGCCTATTCACTCTTATTTTGAAGACATCTAAATTATAATTAATCGGACAGAAAGGTCACAGCAGGCAAATTAAATTTAATGTACTTTTTTTGGGAAATAAAATGCTTAAATAATATATTTTATCGTCTTTGCGACTTTAAGACCTCTTACGTGTAAAATTCAACTTTATGAGAAAATCGATAAAAACTGTCTACTGAGCTACAACAAAAAATATAGGTTTTAAATGTAAAAGTAATATTTTATTAGGAGGCACATTGGTGATCTTAAAATTGGTAAAAAAAAAATTGACAATTAAATCGTCGTACACACATGTGAGTTTTTGCATTCAATAGAGTTTCAAATATTTTTTTTTTTTGACACTGTATTTGAGTTTCTGACATTGCATTTAATTTTTGACATTCTATTTAATTTTTGTGAGATTTCAATTATTTTTGTTTTGACATTCTGTTTTGATTTCTAATTTTTGCATTTAATTGTTTGACATTGTATAATTTTAATTTTTTGTTATTTTGCATGCTGAATTTTTATGCAAGTTTGTATGCCAATATTTGGCAAAACATAGCGCACTACCCATTTATAACACCCTCTGTAATACCTATGTTTACAAACCAAATAAATGATTATGATTATGATTATGACAAAATGTTAAAAAGGGTGGCGTATAAAAAAGTGACTTTGCTAAAAGTGACACATAAGAGGTCTTAAAAAATCGCAACGGCGGTATATACCTACACAATATAACAACACTTTCTTCATAACAAATGAAGCGGTCTTACTTAAGGAAGCACCTAAAGAATACCACTCAAAGGTGGGAAAATCAACCCCTATTTTTTACACACGGATAAACATTCGCAGAGGGTTATTTAGCATTTTCTTTTAACAACCCCTTTGAAATGTAAAGGGGTTCTTAAAGAAATAACCTTGCTCGTGGATTTTTGTTTGGGAACCCATAAAAGCGTACGTGTCTAATGGTTTTTCAAAGACATGGTTACCTTTGAAAGTTACTTTGATGTCGGATCTCTTATTTGAAAGTTACTTGTTTTGTTTTTAACTTCGCTTGAGTAGAGAATGGTAAATGGAAATGTTATTATGTATGTAGAATGTTTTATTGCCGTAATAACAGCTATAGTCTGTCTAAAACGTCAAACGATTTAAAAAATATGTTACATTTGTTATATACCACTACTTTTTGTAAGATTCGATTCCCACCCAGGACAAATGTTTGTGTGAGCACGATCATTTGTTCTGTGTCTGGGTGTAATTTATCTATAATATTTATGTATTTAGAAATATATAAGTATCTTTATCAGTTGTCTAGTACTCATAACACAAGCTCTGCTTAGCTCGGGACTAGACGGCGCTGTGTGATAGTTGTGGAATATTATTATTATATATTATATTATTATATCTCTTTGAACCTTGATTTGAACAATCAAGTTTGCAAAGAGGTGATCATTGTTTGGGAGATATCACCAATGTTGACTATATCAGATTTCAAGAATTTGATTATTAGATTAGATTACCTAAGTCTTTGGCTTTTTAGACAGACTCTACTCAGAATCATTAATTATTTATAGCACACCATAACAAGTTATAAGTGGACTAGCTTATGCCAGCGTCTTCGCCCGCGTGAAAATAGATTTCTCCATACAAACTTTGAACCCCCGTTTCATCCATTTGGGGGTTGATATTTGGAAAATCCTTTCTTAGTGCTCCTCTACGTAATAAAAGAAAAGTTTGTGCAAAAATTTACGTTCCCCGTGTCCCAGTAATTTCGGCTATGCGTTTATATTTCAGTCAGTTTCTCCTTTTACATATCACTGATATATGTTACATACACAATTATTTATACAACGTGTATTAACATTAAATTCGCAAAACGTGAGACACCCCAAATGAATTTTAATTCAATTAACTTAATTCAATGAAAAAAAAAAAATTAATAATATAGGTACACCGCTAAATTTTGATCGTTTTAATCAAGTGGAGGGTCGATCCGGTACATGAAACACTATCGATTTGTAAAGATAAAATTAAAAAATAAAGTACCATTTTTTTAAAACTTGTATTAATTTACGCTTGTACGAAATTAATTTCTTTAAGAAAACGTCAGCTGATATTGTCAAATAACCTGTAGGTAGTAGTCGGCGTTGCGTACTAACTACTTACAGGTCATTGAACTCGCTGAGGCACTGTCTTTCTTTTGTGTCCTTAATTACGGCATTCTAAAGGTTTAACTGAAGATGGTGATGTTTTAGTCTATTTGGACCACATTTTCTTAATATAATACTTTAGAACACTTGGTGGGTAGTGTGGGTACTATCTATCCACCACAACCACTAAGAAAAAACACTATCTTTAAGCCATTAGCGCAATCATGTTAAAAGTGTTTTCTAACTAAGGTCTTAAAAAAACCTACACAAAATCTAAACAGCAATCAAAAACGGTTTCTATTCCAATTTTAATTACAGATTAATTATTAGCGCTCCGGAAACGTGCGTCTGCGTCACTACCGGATTGAAACAGGTCTACCACCCGCACGGCCGGATATTGCGAACGCAGTTGGCACCCCTGTACCATAGGATTTACTCCTTGATTATATTATCAAGCATTCCGTCATACGGTTTAAGCATGTTTGGAGGTTTAAAATCGGTCAAGACAGGGTTTTTTTTCTCTTGCCGTTAATAATAATATAAGCAGAAGAACTAAGGTTGCCGACATAGCACGAAGAATTGCCAAACTTAAGTGGCAATGGGCCGGGCACATTGGCCGTAGAACAGACTTTGAAAAGCCTCCTACAAGGTGGACCGATGACCTGGTGAAGGTTGCAGGAAACCGAGGGATGCGAGACGCACAGGATCGTTCATTGTAGCGACACTTGGGGGAGGCCTATGTCCACCAGTGAACGTATTATATCGGCTGAAATAATGGTGATGATATAAATCAGTGCTTGACTGCGATGATCCCACCTGATGGTAAGCAGTGATGCAATCGTTGATGGTGAATCGCACTGGTTTATTTTAAGAGCGTATTGACTCCAGCCTTGAAGACACCTAATTTATAATGGGATGGAAAGACCGCAGTTGGCAAATGAATGAATGGTGTAGAGAATGACTTTTTATGACAGGGAAATGTCAGAGAAAGAGATGCAGAATCGTCCATTTGTTTGAAGAAGAATACTGCGATCATCAATCAATCTGGCAAGCGTGATGACTATGACATTATATTTTCAATCCCCACCAATCCACTGCCGTAAATATAAAAATCCTGAAAACATCACAAACAAATTATAAACACACACATTCTTCAAATGAAACAAACAGAAATCACGAAGCAGCTAATTCAGAAAACAAATCCACATATTTAAAGAAAATTCTCGATAAAAATAGGTAAAAAACATCTCACATAGCGATTTTTATTTACCCGTATAGCGTCTGATAAATCGATGGCAACGAATGCTATGCCGCGGTATAGTACGCATGCGTCGCAAAAATGGCGGCCTAAAAAAAGCGGGAAATAAGAGAAAGAAGTGGCGTGGGGTGACCCCGAAGTAAGGAGAGCTCGCGGTGGCGTGTTGCGGCTGAACTACAGGAGACATTCTGGTTTGTCTGCAATTTTTTGGCGTTGGAACTAGGTTTTAAATGATGGCTGATAGTTTGTGTGGCTGTTGGCTGATAGTCAATGTGATGTTTTGTTCTACATATGGTAGCAAAACGTTTGCTATTTTGTCTTACAAGTCACTAATAATTTATTAATGTTTCTTCGGTGTTACTTTTCAGGGTAGCCAGCTAGAAAATATCGGCTTTATCTAGTTTAAATTGACGTGTAAAAGTGTTTTTTATAATCTCTATCTTTTATCAATACTTCTCGTCAGATGTTGTTCAGGTTTAAATTAAGCAAACCTCTAAAATGTTTAATTCATTTCCTGTCAGTAGAATTATTATAGATTAAAAATGTTTAAATTACACTTAAACGTTTAAATACTGTTTTAATTATAATTTTATACTAAAGGTCAAGATTTTTAGGAACTTATTAAGGTATCGGTTTTAGCAAATTATGTGAAAAAATTGCATATATTTATGGCAAGACACAAATTAACTTATATACATTTTTTTATTTGTCTCTGAGTAATAGAAGGACAACGGACAAAATAATTTGAATACAAACAACAAACGCTAACGTTCATAAAATAGTTTTGCTCGTGCACCGCACCGCGAGCCTAGGGGTGTGTCTTCCCCTCGGTTCCCGCCCCCCGGGAGGGGTGAACGTGCCCTCGTGAAGACTTCACTGGTGCCCCGTTCACTTACTGGCAACTATCACTCGCGCCAGTAAACGTGCCAGTGAGCGTTATAAATGACGGCGTGTTGTTCAACTTTTAGGGTGCAACTTTTGGTCAAGTTATGTTGTGTTACATTTTCACTACTAATTTTATCATGTGATAAATGTTTTTTTATTCCTAAACGTATGGTTTAAATTATTTGTTTCCAGATTAATATGTAAACTTTTTAAGGGAATATTTATTTCATCAAAAAGATTTTGTAATGACGAATACAGCAGCGTTATAAAGTAAGCACCTGCATATGAAATAGAAACAAATTTTCTACTAACGTTACAACTCATATTTAGTCCTACCACTAACTGTTTTTTTTTTGGTATATTTTTATTATGCAATTATTTATTTTTATTGCACAATTATAATTGCACAATTCCTTGTCTTTTAATAAATTGCGTTTGTGTGTCGAACATGATCATTTTAACCATATTTTTATCCAACTTATGATGCTAGTACTCGCTCAAGTACTATCCGACGTCTAAACAAACATAGATACAGGGAACGTCACATCCATCTTTTCTTCATCCCGATAATGTCAAAACAGGGATTATAGGCACCATAGATAAGATTTTTTTTCTAAGAAAAAAATTACAAATGGCACCGGAGTGTCTACTTCAGACTAAAATTAAAATCTGTCATAAAATGATATATCTGAAAATAGACTTTTATTTTTAGAACTTTTAACCTTGTGTCGGTCGCCGAGTTGGAAACTTTTTTGAATTTCGAACACGAAAATGATCTCTTTGAAATTGTTTTCTACAATATCTGTTTGACACATTATTACAATGTGGACCAAAAGTTGTCTTTTTAAATAAATTATTATTATTATTTATTATACATCATTATTTTTAGTTTATTTGAAACCTGAATATACTCGTAGTTTGTTCTGAATCTGTGACTGAATAGATTTCAATAGTTTTTTAAACCATGCTATATTTTTTCCCAAAAATATTTAAAAAGCTCACAAGTCGGACACCACCGACATTAAGTACAATACTGGTCACGGCAGGTCATAGCGGGCATTAGGAGCTAGCAAACAGCTTGTTGCAATTGCAAAACAAATCCTCAGTCGCCCGGATGGCCCGGTGACTATGTTATTTTGCTGACATAACAAGCTTATAACTTTGTGATTTTTCATGATACAGTTATGAAATTTTGTACATAGATTCTTTACATAAAAATACTTGACTGGTGTTTCAGGCTTCGTATGTACTGAAAATAAGGTTGTATAGATTTACTTTGACATTGGTCAAGTAGGGTAGAGTAGGGTAGAGTAGGGTAGGGTAGGGCAGAGAAGGACAGAGTAGGGTAGAGTAGGGTAGAGTAGGGTAGAGTAGGGTAGAGTACGGCAGAGTAGGGCAGAGTAGGGTAGAGTAGGGTAGAGTAGGGTAGAGTAGGGTAGAGTAGGGTAGAGTAGGGTAGAGTAGGGTAGAGTAGGGTAGAGTATGGTATAGTAGGATAGAGTAGGGCAGAGTAGGGTAGAGTATGGCAGAGTAGGGCAGAGTAGGGTAGAGTAGGGTATAGTAGGGTGGAGTAGGGAAAAGCGGGAGCAAAGCCGCGCAGGCAAAATCTAGTTATATAAAAAATAAAAAGAGAAACTGACTGACTGACATATCAACGCATAGCCGGAACTAGTGGGACTAGGAATAGCACAAGGCTTCCTTTTATGACTTGGGTGAGCAATGTGAAAGGGTTTTTGGAAATTTAACTTATAAGGTGGTGAAAAGGGGAAACTTTGTTTGCAAAATATTCTTTCGTGTACCAATATTTTAATAGTTAGTATAGATAGTAACCAGTAAATAATAAAATTGTTGTCATTATTAGTTTTCAAAACTACTAACAAAAACAATTTAGGTGGATTTGTAGATTGTAGTGTGGATTTTTATTTCTTGGGTTAATTAACCTGAAATTTAGCACAAATTAATATAATTTTAATAATATATACCTACTACAAAATAGATAGGTATAGAATTCAATCTACATACAAAGCGCGCTCGAGGAACGCACACATAGACACCGCTCACAGACACGATATCTCGGAGCGTCTCGGACCATTCGTCGATCAGTTCCGTCTCAAACGCTCATTAGTGTGCGTCTATCGAGCGTAGGTATAAAATGTGAAGTACATACATGAGATTGTCTTCTGTACCTATCTATTTTGTGTACATACTGTCATTATTGGATTTAAAACTATTCTTGTCATCATCATCATTTCTGACGAAATACGTCCGCTGTTGGACATAGACTCAAGAGTCACTATGACGACCAGTCTTGTGCCTCTCGCATCCATCGTTTTCCCACGACATTCACCAGGTCATCGGTCCACCTTATGGAATGCCTTCCAACGCTGAGTCTTCCGGTACGTAGTCATCACTCCAGAAACTTTTGACCCTATCGACCATCTGTTCTGCGAGCAATGTGCCTTGCCCACTGCCACTTATGTCTGATAATTCTTTGAGCTATACAAGGTGTAAGGGACAGCCCTCCACGAACTTTAAGGCTTGCTCAGTAGATGAAACTGAACAACTTTCAACAAAAAATTTTTTCAGGAAACGAAAAATAAATTCGGCCTCTCCATACAAACTGTCCAATCAAGTTTATAATCTTCTATGGGTGTGTGAACAACCTTCCAAATTTTTTTTTTTTTGGAAAGTGGTTCAGTTTTGTTTACTGAGCAAGTCCTTGAAAATTGTGGAGGGCTGTCCTTTACACCTTGTATTGGTAACCATGGTTCTCCTGCAGATATCTTGATTTCTAATGCGATCATGCAAGAAAACTCCGAGCATATAGCCCTCATTACTTTTTATTACTATTATTTATAATAAATAACAACTGAGAACAGTGGTGGCTGAGTGGTAACGGACCCAACATACGAGTTGTAGGCCGTGGGTTCAAACCCAGCCAGGCGCATTACTTTGAGTAATTTATTTCATCACCACTGCTCTCAAAATGGTAAAGAAAAACATCGTGAGGAAACCGGCATGTTCTATAACCAAAAATTCGAAGACATGTGACATTCACTAACCCGTACTGAGCTTGCGTGGTGGATTACGGCCCGTTTCCTCTCCTTGAGAGGAGAGCCCCAGCAGTGGGAACATTATAAGGCCCACTATGTTATGCTAATAACAAAATAACCATTTTAATTATTTATATTGCTTGTAATATAAACGTTCTAGTTTTATTTAATTAATATTCAAGTTATAACTCATAATAGTCGTAATAAATATTGCTTTGGATACGATTTATTTAATAGGTAAAATCTAAAGGCGGTCTAGATATTCTTGGCACAAAGGACTATGTCAAACAAAATAGACAAAGAATCTTAAATTGGATTTTGGATCTCTAATTTTATTTGCCAGGATTGCTTTTTAAAGAACTATCCAATTAATAAAAAACTGGGCAAGTACGAGTCGAGGTCGCGCACTGAGGGTTCTGTGCAAACTACAATTCTCCAATGGAGTCTCGAAATATTTCCTAATTTCAATTTTTTTCTCGTGACGTAGGTAACAACAAATTTACTGTTTTCAGATTTTTTCTTATACCTGTGCTATATAATCTTACTTTGTGCTAAATTTCAGAATTCTGGGTCAACGGAAAGTACCCTGTGAATTTCGATCTTTTGAGAGTATCAAAATATAAGTACGTTTTTTGCGACATAAACTGTCGTATCTTTTTTTTTCGTAAACTTAGAAGTTTGATATCACACCTTGAAGGGGCCGCAGACCTGGGTTTGGTATTAAAATCAACTCGATACCTCCACGCGTTCTCGAGATAAAGGGTCTTGACAGACAGACAGACAGACGGACGGACGGACAACAAAGTGATCCTATAAGGGTTCCGTTTTTTTCTTTTGAGGTACGGAACCCTAATTAAAGTTACAATATATTTCTAAATACAAACATAATACATAGATTAATTACACTCAGACACAAACAAAAATATGATCATGTTCCTCACACAAACATTTATCCTATGTGGGAATCGATCCCACGACATCCGGCATAGCAGTCAGGACCACTAACCACTAGACCAACTGGCTAGTCAAGGTAACTATTGACAGTGAACATTATATATCACAATTAATCTGACGGCTCTGCGGTTGAGTGATTGGCTACTGAGCTGTGCGTGTCGGGTTTGAATCTCGTACAGAACAATTATTTTGCCTACAGATAGTTATGGTACAGATACCATAAATATCACATACCTTAACAATCGCACCCGCGATACAGGCAGTACTTCCTGCCTGTGTACCATAGAGAGTGAAGTTGGCGAATAACCCATATATGGTTCTTACGGACTTGTCAATTTGATAAACCCGTCCACTGTTGGACATAGGCCTCCCCTAAGTACCGCCACAAGGACTGGTTCTATGCGTATCGCATTCATCGGTTTCCTGCGATCCTAACCAGGTCATCGGTTCACCTCGTGGGAGGCCTTCCAACGCTGCGTCTCCAAAAGCTAGCATAGTGCAGAAGCTAGTTTAAAATAACTAATATAATAAATAGGTAAAGTTTTTATTTTTTTATTATTTTGTTTGTAGGAGGTAATCTCTGGAAGTACTGATCCGTTTGCTAAAATTTTTTCACCGATAGAAAGCTGCTTTATTCTTGAGTGACATAGGCTATATTTTATGAAGTTACGCGAGCGAAGCTGCGGGCAATAGCTAGTTTAAAATAAAACGAACTCAATTAGTAGTACGGACATATTCAGGTTATATCACAAGGGTAGCAGTAGGGTAATGTAGGTACTGTTCGATGCACTTTTATGCGGGGGCGAGGTGGGGTGCATTGCATAAATACAGCCGAGGGAGGGAAGAATACAAAATAGGGTGCCAAGAGCTACCGCCGCCATCTTGGAATCACCCTCGCAATGTCGATTTTTCGTGACGAGGGAGATTTTTTATTCCCCATTTTCCCATGTTGATTGTTCTTCAACTTCAAGTTAGGAATAAGTTTTAACGATGTGGTGTTTTAAAGAACTTGTTTTTTTCTTTTTTTTTTTAAGAAGAGATGTGTTTTGAAAAAATCTCGAGAAATGCTAATTAGGTTTGATAATTAGATATGCTCATTACTTGGGGTTGAAATTAAAAGAAATTGAGTTTTATTCTTTTTGTTTTTATTTACTTTAGTAAGGTTCGCTCGTGGTGGGATACGGTTAAGACAAGACTAATTAAGATACTCGTATCTTGCATTTGTTTTTATTTTAGGTCTAGACGAGTTGTGTACCCAGGATTTTATAATTGGAAAATAAAGTGAGAGAGTATTATCTAAGTATACTAATATATATATATTTTTTTAACTATCTACATACATACATATTATAGATAAATTACACCCAGACACAGAACAAATGATTATGCTCATCACACAAACATTTGTCCTGGGTGGGAATCGAACCCACGACCTCCGGCATAGCATCAGGGTCACTAACCACTAGAACAACAGGCCAGATAAAAATACTATATAATACTAGCTTTGGCTTGTGCCTTTGCTCGCGTTACAGCCTGTTTACGACTCCGGTCTCTGGTGAGGCGAGCGGAACGGCACCGGTAAGCGTGCCTTTTCATACTTCTGATTTTACCGCTTGCCGCGCCGCGCTTAGCACCGCTCTCATTGGCAAGGTAGTGAACGGGCCTATAAGAGTCACAGCGTAAGTGTGAGTATCACGGATAGTCCTCTGTGCAGAGCATGCATGGAGTGAGAGGAAACTGTCGCGCCTCCTCGAGAGCCGTCAGCGAATTAAGAACAGGAACCTTGGGAGCACTGAACTCATTTATAGACGCTCTAATCAAACTGAAAAGACTCATCTGCTTCTGGAGCGAGGTGGGCTGGTTGGAGTGAAGGCCGCCATGGTCCACGCACAATGGTCTACCAAGGACTAAGTGTGGGAACTAGACCATAAAGATTAGATAAAAGAGTCACAGCGGTTGTTAAAAGGAACTCCTGACTAAGTATAATGTTTCTACTGCTGGGACTCAGGGCTCAACTCTTCGAAGCAGTAATGCTCGCAAAGGAGGAGGCCGAACGCATCAGCCGCCGGGATTCTGATCTCGATTTCCAGCCACCATAGGCGCGGGCTTGCGGACAGTGAGCAATGGGTAGCTCGCTGTTCGGCCGTCCGGTAACTGTCCGGCCCAAGCCCAAGTCGTTGACGGCGCGCACTGTTCCCGCGCGCCTCAAGGAGTTGTCAGCAACAGCAGGGACCCAGCCGGGTCGAAGCCTACTGGGGCCAGGGTTTTCCGAAAGGGCGCTCGAGCCCCGGTATGAAGGCTAGAAGGAACGAGGTGGGTCTTTTAGTCAGTAAGAGTCTGGCACTATCTCCCACTCCGCCCAAGAGCGAGGGATATCATGACTTTTTCCCACCAAAAAAAAAGGGCTCCACTCTTTTAGAGGGAATGAAATTAGGCAGACTAGGAGAACCTATGAAAGGAGGGAGGCCTATATCCAACAATGGAAGTCTTTCGGCTGAAAAGATAATGATTTTGGAGAAGTCCTATGTTCAGATTCTATTGGATAAGTAGCTACCTACAATCTGTGATAAACACAGGTCGGAATTAGGTAGTACACCTTGCATCGAAATGTTGATATTAATATGTTACAATTGCCGAAACGGATCTTGAGCGCTCGGCGTCAGAGTGGGGATCGCTTTTCGCTTTCGGCGAGCCAATCGTCTTCATTGTTAGATACATGCAGCAACGCAGGGAACGAATCAGGAGTGACGTCTACGACGCGATGGCGCGGCGAGCCAATCACGGACACTCCCCGCCCCCGCGTCTCACTTCGCACCACTAAAGAGACCGAATATTTGACTTCTGCGCAACTTGAAGCCTGCGCTCAAGATCCGTGACAGCAATTGTATCTTCTCGGGTTTTATAATGAAAAATCCCGTGTGGCCATCGATATAAGATACAAATAAATAATAATAAAAAAAACCTCAGAGAGAGGTAAGACAAATAAAGATAATTAATATACAATCTGTCTATGTCAACTGAGGTGAAGTTAACTTTATACGCTTTCTTCTCCTCGTCATTATTGCAGTCAGAATTTTTTTTCTGCTATGTTTCTGATAGGGTCATAAAAAAATTATGCTCTTTATAATTAACCTCGGGATTTGAGGGATATCCACTTTATTCACTGATTATAATTTGGGTGTCTTCAAGGCTAGAGTGAATAGGCTCTTAATAAGCTAGTGCGCCTTACCATCAACAATTACATCACTGCTTACCATCAGGCGGGATCGCAGTCAAGTACTAGTTTATAACAGATAAAAAAAAAAATTCTTTCGCTGTATGAAATCGGTGTAAGTACATGAATAACTACCTAATTGCAACCTCTGGTTATAAAACAAAATCTGTAAGAAAATATTAGTTTCAATTAGGTACATAATTTATCGATACTTTTTTTATCGAATTTTAATAAATAGGGTAGCACGCAACATTATATTTGAAATTTACATAAAACTAGCTGTGCCCGCGAACTTCGTACCGCCTAATTTTTTTTTTTATTATGAAAAATAGATGTTGGCTGATTCTCAGACCTACTCAATATGCTCACAAAATTTCATGAGAATCGGTCAAGCCGTTTCGGAGGAGTATGGCAACGAAAACTGTGACACGAGAATTTTATATATTAGATATATTTGTGGTACCAGCATTATGTATGTATTTACACAGCTATGCTTATTAAAACCATCATCAAAACTCTCTAACTTTGAATCGAATTAAACTAGAATTGTAGAATCTCCCCTCATCCATATAAACCATTTACTCAAACATCATAAACTAAAGTGCGTGCATATCAAAACCCTATCTATCTATAATTCACCATCAACTTTTCACTTGATTTAGGAGTAGAAACCATCACAAACCATTACTTAGTCTTTTTTAGGGTACCGTAACCAAAGGTCTTTGAGCTCCTTAGTAGTCCTGCTTCCATTGACTGGACAGGTCCATTTAGGACTATGTAGTTCTTTCTTCAAAAGATCATCTCGGACTTCAATCAGCATGGTTCTCATACCTATAATTTGACCATTACATGTTTGCGGTAAGTATGGTCTTAAGAGATTTTGACCCCAGAGTTTGTTTCGGTGTTTCTTCTCAGGGTAGTCAGCTAGAAAACACCGGCACATGTAGTTTAAATTGACGAAAATCATTGACGTGTAAACGTGTTTTTAAAAACCAATTTGCAAAATAAATATCTTTTATCAAAGGGTGAAATTGCACCCTATTACTAAGACTCCGCTGTCTGTCTATCTGTCTGTCCGTCTATCACTCACAGTTGAAATTTTCACATAGGTACCTATAATTATTTCCGTTGCCGCTATAACAACACTAAAAAACAGAATAAAACAAATATTTAAATAAGACTCCCATCCCATACAACAAACAAGATTGTTTTGTCGTTTTTTTTTTGCTTCGGAAGATACGGACCTTTCATGCGCGATTCCGACTCGCACTTCACCGGTTTTTTCGCACACATTATACCCACTTTTCTATTCCTGATCGCTATTCACTAATAAATTTACTCGGTAAAACAATAAATTATATACTAGTGTTAAAAGTAATATATTCCGTAAAAACGGTAACGTTATCTTTGTGCGATCTTGACGCCTACACAATTGTATGGTGGGTAACAGCCAATAGTCTTACAGCTAGAAATAATTACTAGTGGCGAAAACCACGCCCTAACATTGTGCGGTGGTTAAATTACGAGGTCAGGTGCTTGCTTACTAATTATACTGATTACCCTGTTGTGAATAGGTGTAATGGTGTATTAGTGGAAGAATAGGAATAACACATTTTGATACAAGTGAAAAAAGTTTGTCATTGTGACCGAGGCGGAATTCGTTATAGAACAGAGTGCTGCTGTGACTTTCCAGGTGTATCAAACGACGTTTTTCAATACACTTCGGAAGAAATAAATAAACAGGGGTTGACCGAATCGTGGGGGTCGCTTAGCACCCAGTCTGTTAAGATAAATACAATAAATTGTGGCGGAGATGAGCTCGCACACTTTACAGCACTAGTGCGGAAATAAATTGAAAATAAATTGTGTGCCTAAAACCCGTACTTATTATAGCTATAACTTATTATAGCGTACTTATTGTAACTATTATGTTATACAATAAATATTCTATCTTATTTATATTTTCAATATAATACCTAAAGCCACCTGCTCAAAAAATATAACGTTAAAAGGTTTCAAGTTTCTCTTTTCAAAAAGAAAAAGATTTTAAAAACTTTACAAACCGTTTCGAAATCAATTCAAATTTCGAAAGTGACATTTTCTTTTTATCAAAAACAAGAAAAAATAATAAAAAAAAAAAACATGTCAAACTGTTTTCATCATGAACCGTTTGAAAATGAATTCAAATTTCGAATGTAACATTTCAATTCGAAAGTGACACTTCAATCACTTTTATCGGCACATTATTTAACTCACAAACTAAATACATAGCAATTTTTCATCCCGTTAACTATCGAGCCATGGGGGTGAAACACTCATAAATAAGTACATAATGATGTACTAACCATTGTGATTACGTCCCCCTGATGAAAAAATGGCGAAAAAAACCGTGAGGGGTGACGTTCCACCCTCGCGTTTTTTGCCGTCCATCAGTCACCCCCGTTTTTGATTTTTCGTCTCTATTGGTACATAATAGGTATTGATTTTGGGGTTGTGTCGCTTCTGTGTACCGTGATAAAGAGTAAAAGATTTTTATGTAAAAGGAGCATGTTCATTGTGTGTAGCTTGTACCTACAGGGTGCTTTATTGTGTAGGATTGTCTGAAAAAGTTACTGTGGCGTTAGAATGCAAAGGGTAAATGAAGGAACATAGGTGGGGCCCAGCCGGGTCGAAGACTACTGGGGCCAGGGTTATTCGAAAGGGAACTCGAGTCTCGGTATGAAGGCTTGAAGGAACGGAGTGGGTTTTTTAGTCAGTAAGAGTCTGACACTATCTCCCGCTCCGCCCAAGAGTGGGGGTTGTCATTGGATGATTTTCCCCACCAAAAAAAAAGAAAAAAAGGAACATAGGTGGGTTTTATTCAGTGAAAGTATGACTCTCCCTCTCACTTTACCCAGAGTGGGAGAAGCTTTGATGATTTCCTACCTCAAAAAAGGTGTTTTATTGTAATGCGTTAGATTTCGGGAAGCGGATGAATGTGAGACGCACAGGTTGTTGTGGTGACACTTAGTGGAGGCCTATGTCCAACAGTGAACATCTTCCGGCTGAAATGATATGATGATGCGAAAATAAATTTGTTTGTATCAAATGATTGTATTTGTTGACTTATTTAAACTTCAGTTAAAAGTAGGTAAATTAAATTTAAATTAACACATTTTCGGCTGAGTTTTTTCGACACTGAACTTCAAGCTAATTACAAACTTGTGATTGATAAAATAATACGTGATTATGGAGCTGCCCATACACTGTCGATACCAAAGCAGCATCAGCCACTTTCAAGCTGTCATTACTGTTTAGAGCGCAAAAATTATAACATCTATATTGCGGTACCAATCGACACCGCTGGGTTATAATGAGTAGTGAGATAATATATATTTTCTGTAGCTACTTAGGTAGAAAAAGTGAAAATAACTTAATCCATCGAGACGTTCTTCAAAAGAAAAACAGACGCACAAGAAAATACGTCAGAAAAATTCCTCGTCAAAAAAAAATAATAATTGAAAAAAATACCTCAAAACAAACGCATAATGAACTCTTGAAATCAATTAACAATTCGCTGAGTTTAATAAAACCATTTAATTAATTAGCTTCTGAAAGTTTAGCGAAGTTTCATAAGGGGTTGAGTTTTTCCCCGCACTTGGGGGCGAAGCTGGACTCCCGTTATTGCCGACTTTGTACTGGCTTCCACCCCGTATTTTATTTAGTTTTATTTTTACTGGAAAATAATTTTAAGCTTATGAACCGATAACAACTTTAATATGTATTAATCTGACCTTAAAGAGACCGGGATCGCGGTCCCAACTTCCACCAATAAAACTATTTTTACCAATAAATACATTTTATTTAAGATATAAATATTTATATGTAGGTACTTATAAATAAAATCATCATCAATAAATATATTTTATTTACATAGGTTTAGGTTAAGTTTTTTATTATTATTTGTATTTTTATAGTTACTGTAATAGAGTTTAGTTTTGTTTAATTTTTTAGGTAAGTGTTTTTTTGTTGTCAGTCTGTGAAGATAGTGTGTGTAAATGTTGTTTAATAAATAAATAATTTTGTTTTGAGTAGTATTTTAGGACCACAAAAAAATATTTTATTTTTTATAACTGTACTAGAATGCCATTTTGTAGTGGTCCCAATATATAACTACTAAAAAAAAAAAAAATTTTTATTGGTGGAGGTGAAACATGGCCAGAGATCGTCCTAGATAGAGCTGTTTGGATGGAGAAATGGGAGGCCTTTGCCGTGCAGTGTGACACACAATAGGCTACCAAAGAAAAGGTGGAAGTTGAGATCACGGTCCTGATCCAAAGAACCCCACGTCCCAGGAAATCACCATATACCTTCTCCTTCTCTTCTCATTTGAAAGGAGAAGGAGGGTCAGACTTTTACTGACAAAAACAATTCGTGTTTTTTTGTATTTTCTCTTTATGGTGCGTCAAAATATATCTTAATATTCAGTACTTGTATTTGTCACCTAACTCTTCCTATACCTACGCCTTGTCTGATTTGGATGAAATTTTGTGTGTAAGTATATTTCAGTGACTCCATGGATGGTTGTAAAATACAACTGGACACTGTCTGCAATCGGGTTATTGGGTTCTTAATTATTTTTTCTGACCATAAGTTATTTTCTAGATATGTCCACATCTATCGGAACCGCTGATACGAATCTTAAAAAAAATTAAAAGCTATTAGAATAAAAACTGCTTGCTAGGCACTATTTCAGGGTTTATAATTTTTTCTCAAAAATAATCCGGTCCCCTTTTTCAACCACCAAAAAAAAAACACATCCGTACACCACCATTTTAAAATATACACACATACAAAAATTACCAAAAAAAAACCGTATTATTCGTAGAGATTATATCTGCAAACGTTATGTAAGTACGGAAACTGGTTCTCCACACAATCCCATAGGCAACGGGTTCCATTGATCTTAAGAAAACATTCCCCCTGTGAACCAAGTTGTACGCCGCAAGAACTACTTACTGTTGAGAATAAAAACAAAATAAATATTGCTCGGTGACCACGGTTCCGTAGGAAGTAATAAAAAGTAGAAGACATGAATTTATTGCAGTTTTTAATACAGAAGAAGTTTGAGGTAGTTACTTCAAAAAAGGACAAAATAAAAAATCACTAAAGTATATGAAATATTATGATATAATAGTAAATACGTTCAACAATAGTGTCTTCAGTCAATGTTTTTTGAAACCTCGATTAATTGTAGAGAATTTAAAAATGGAACTTTTTGGCACACAAACGTTATTATTATTTTTTACCGATTGTCACATTTTTTCTTTTATTTATGTTGTGTGGTTCTGGTGTTTGTCACCAAATGTTCTTTTTTCTTTATTTTTTTTTTGGTTTTTAATAATTAGTCTTCGTCATCATTGTCGACACATGAGACGAGGGCTATTTATGTTAAAATAATCATACGTCTTTAATGTATGAATTTCGAAGTGGGTATGTTTCTGTCCGGACCAAGCCCAAGTCGTCGACGGCGCGCGCTTTTCCCGCGCGCCTCAAGGAGTTGTCAGCAACAGCAGGGACCCAGCCGGGTCGAAGCCTACTGGGGCCAGGGTTATCCGAAAGGGCGCTCGAGCCCCGGTATGAAGGCTTAAAGGAACGGGATGGGTTTTTTAGTCAGTAAGAGTCTGACACTATCTCCCGCTCCGCCCAAGAGCGGGGGTTGTCATAAGATGATTTTTCCCATCGAAAAAAAAAAAAAAAAAGTGGGTATGTTTCACGAAAAAAAAACTGTGAATAAGGTTCTAGTTTATGAAGACCAGTAGCATAATGAAACAGCTTACTAAGTAGGTACTTACAGCTAAATAAAAAACACCGTTTTACCATTTCACTACGGAACCCTTATTCCGATAACCTACGAGTGAAGTTCAAGTTTGTAAAACTGGTTTCTGCCGCTAGCTTGGACCTGTTCCAAGACCAAGGTTGGAATAGCGGTGCTACAGCTAATGTGTCGTACACCAGCCTGGAGAGGAACGGCAGCTAGCTGCGGACGATGAATGGGAGAAAACCGAGTTGTTTTGTCAAAGATTTACTGGATAAACCACCTTAAACCTTGAAATTTTGACGGTTATTTGAGTGGAAAATCTTTCGAATTTTTAAAACTTGCTTTTGAATGCAGCTTCGCCCGCTTACATAAAATATAGTCTATACACAGAAATCTAGAAGCTATCTAGATAGGTGATAAAAATTTCGCAATCGGACCAGTACTTTCAGAGATTACCTCCGATAAACAAAAAACATTAAAAAACAAACTTACAAACTTTACCTCTTAATAATATTAGTACCGTAAAAAGCAAAAAATACTAAATCGATTTATTTTTCTTTAAAAGTCGGCGAAGAATGAATGAGAGAACATGACGTTTTTTGAAAAGTTTTGTACAAGGAAATGAAAAGATTGTTTTGTAAAACATCGGTTCACACCAGCACAAAATCGATGTAGAAATCCTTGCACACTGCGTCTGGCTGCCTATATGAACGAACTCAAAAACTACAGAACGAAATTAGATGTTGTTTTCACTAAAAAAACAAAGTAATTCATGAAGAAGGTTTAAAGTGGATACTACACGCGTATTGTAGTAGAGAAAATTCGTGGATTTAAATTTAATATAATATAAATATATAATTTAAATTTAAGAATTGTGTAATGCGTATGCAAAGCTCGGGGAGGTGGCTATTATAAAATAACCAAAAACTTTAATTTAATCAAAAAAACTTCAATTATACAAGCTAAAAGACTATTTTTTCCTCTTTTGTTAATCTAACGGTATTCGGTAAGCACATCAGCAATAAAAACTGTGTACTTTAGTAATATTATAATTTAATATTTGTTTAGATATGCACATTAAAAGTTGAAGTAAAAAATCAAAAGTACTTTCATCTCACGGTAAAAAGATCGCAACCAGAAAAAAGTCCTTTACGAAAGTCACACGTTTTTTCCAAACACAAAAACAAAAAAAAAATCAGGATTCAAAAAAAGAATCACAAACATTAATTCAAAATACATCTACCGTAAGAGAGTTAAGTGGCAAACATAGACAAAAAAAGTCTTGGGTCCCATAATTAAAATTCCGTTCACACATGGGATCGATTTTTGCGCACACAAAAAAATTTGAATGACAAAAACGGATAAGAGGTTTTTTTATCTTAGAATAAAAAGTGCAAGCGTATTTTTTATGGTAATTTGAAGGGATTTTTTTACCTGTTCACACTTAAGGATCGATTTGATCAATAGAGGTGTTGATCCATTTCTTTTCAATCACTTATTTGTCAGGCACGAGCCATAACTAATAGGGGATCAATATGTTTATTTTTTATTTTTAAGTGTGGCAACAATTGATTTATTTGTTGAAAGATATTTGACGGATTATCGTTTTAGGGTGCATCTTTTGATCTATTCTTATAAAACCACAAAGTATTGCATAAAAGAGGAACGTCAAAATGAGAGTTGTGTTGCTTTTAATACCGGCCATACACGCTCAGATTTACCTACCTGACCGGATTACCTGTACATGTATGAGTTTTACAGGTAAACCGGACCGTGTATGTTGCATAACTGCAAGTTTCCATACAAGCTTACCTGAGGTATAACTATGAAGGCGAACCTGTCGGGTATAAACTAGTATGTACCTTACTAAGGTACTTTTTTTAATGATAATATTCAATATGTAATTGTGGTTGTAGTTGTTGTCATAGTAGCCAAGAACAAAACACACTAAAATCAAGCCGAATAGGTTCAAGGTTAAGCACAATGGTCTCAACATTCAAACAATATGTTGCATTTTTTAGTATTTTCTTCTTCATCTTCTTCACAATGCGCTATTTCAGATTAATTAAGTTATACGTGTGACTGAATACAATTTTTCTTTAACACAGTCATTAAGTCAGAGGTTGAGGATAAAAGATCTATCTTTCTATCTTCTATCTTTATAGAATAAAATAAACTATGTACACACCAGAATAGTAACTATTTCACAGAAATTTAAATCTATGGGTATGGTATGGGTATGGGTGGCTTTATGGTCTGGTTTCCGCACTTATTCCTTAGCGGACCTTTGTGCGAGGATAAAAGATCATTCTACCAATACTTATGATTATCAAAAAGCCCAAAATGTAAAATATTATCTCTGCCTGCCAAAAAACCACATGGTCAATCCCATACATTTTGATTATTCATCAATCGTACTCAGAAACACCTCCATCTTCCACACAGAACCACGTAATACAGTAGGCATATAACCAACCAAAAAATATTCGCCTCAACAATTTCAATTTCGCTGATATCTTATTTAAAAGGGAGAGACTTATTTTGCACCCCTAAGTGTACGCCGCCCCTTACGCTCGCGCACTCTTTGCGAACTTCAAAGGGGGTTGTTACCCCCCCTTGTTAACAAACTTCCACCTATCTGCATTTTTATTTAAGTTTCGACAAAAATTTTCCACCCCTTAATTCAATTTTTTTTCTCTCAGTCGCTCTAGGAAATTAATTAGAGAACATGAAGCTGATTCTAGTCGATTTTGAAGATTAACTGATTTGAATAATGATGGGGCTTTTGAGGTGTTGATATTTGTAAATAAATTCTACATAACTGTTTTTTCTATGTCTACTATTTGCAGTAGATAACACTAACACGCGTAGAGGGTCAACAATAGATAGGTATACAAAAAAAAAACTGATAAAAATACATTACAAACCAAAAAATACTCAAAACTCAATTCTCTATTCCATTTCTCATTTTTTTATTCATATCATTATCTGTATATTTACTAGATGAACTGGCAAACGTTATTCTACCATTATGAGTATAGTATCAAAGAAGAGAATGGCGGCTAAGGGTAAGAGAACCTATTCTCAGACCTATCAAATCTATACAAAAAACATAAAATTTAGTCAAGCCGTTTTGGAGGAGTTCGATAACAAACACCGTGACATGAGATTTTTGTATACATATTAGATTAACTCATCGAATGCCGTAATTAGAGACACAATAGAAAGACAATTGCTTATTTCGAACTGTGTAACTTAAGACATTCAAAAGGTTAATTTATCTTCTAACAAGTGTAGTGTCAAAAATAAACAGAACAAGTGAATACACAAAAAAATCCAAAATATATTCCAAAAATTATATAAAAAAGCTAAACATCAAGAATGCATTCTATACAATAATAATTCCACAACTATCACACAACGCCGTCTAGTCCCAAGCTAAGTAGAGACTGTGTTATGAGTACTAGAATACTGATAAACATACTTATATATTTCTAAATACAGTACAAACACAATACAGGACAAATGATTGAACGACGAATTGAACAACCTCCGGTATAGCAGTCAGGGTCACTAACCACTAAACCAACAGGCCAGTCAATACAGTTATTTATTTATTTTTATTTTAAACTATTATAATTATATTGCCTTTATTAAATTTAATTTGAGTTAAAAATTGTTTAATTATGAGATGACAAATATCTTATTCCTGAAACTTGACCTATGACAATTGTGGTTCACCGTTAATCACAGCATCACTTACTATCAGATGACATAATGGTAAAGCGCAAGCAGATCAATATAATACATAAGGCGCCTGTATCTTGCCACCTTATGTGCTTATCACCAAAATTAAAAGTGAAGACATCTAGAGGACCCCTATTTGATTTCCATAATTGCAATAGCAAATTGCTAAAAAGAAATGCTCATTTCGGGGGTACCGGAGTGGGTGTTTAGCCAAATAATTTTCATCTTAAATATAGTACGGATAGCAAAAGCGTCTAATAAAAAATATAAAATATAAAAAAAAAATTACAAAATTATTTAAAAAAAAAATTGTGACTTATCTAATTATCAAACAATCGGTGTAACTGCTGTGATTCCTGGTTGGCGGCAGAAGCACGGTAGGGTTTAGTCAGTAAAAGTCTGACACTAGGTACTTCTCACGCCACCCTTAGAAGGACCAGTCATTTGATGTTTTTTTTTTTCGATACTTCAAGGCAAACGTGCACTTTGTCTTTGCTATCTAATATCTTAAAAAAAAACTGCATAGCATTTAACTTAGCCTTGATGATAGTTCTGACGATATAAATTTTGCCGGGGGCGATCTCGCGCACTATTCCACTCCATTGCGAAAAACAGTCGATTGCGTGCCTAAAAGTGGTAGAGCGGGTTTTCGAGTATGTGTATAGAAAAATATTTTTTAAATATGAAAGTAAATTAAAACAGTGCATAATGCTGAGATGCGGTGTATTTTTTAAATTTGTATACATATTGTTGTTTGATTTTATTACATATTGAGCTTCTAAACAAAATTTCCTTTCAAATGTCCGATTTATGGTTTTTATTATACAGCCTAATCACATTTTTGCTGACGCTACATAATTTCAATCGGGGAGACGTCGACACGCGACCTCGTCTTTAATTATTTATTTTTTCCTCAAAGACCCAATAATAAATGCAAATAATACTCAAAGTGCCATTCGCCAAATTATGAAGCCTTACGCCTGTATTATGCAGTTTTCTATTATGTATTTTTTATGTACATTTACATTAGCTATGTTGTTATATATTAGTTATTATATCACATACCTCAGGAGTATATATTTTATTAATTGAGATAAACTAGTGCTTGACTGCGATCCCACCTGATGGTAAATAGCGATGCAATATTTGATGGTGAGGCGCACAAGTTTATTAAGAGCCTATTCACTCTTGTCTTGAAGACATCCAAATTATACGGACGGGAAGACCGCAGCAGGCAAATTGTTCCAGTCCGCGACCGCGGTATAAAAGACGACGCGAAACGCTTACTCCGGACCGTAGAGGTTTCAACAACGTAAGGGTGAATATTCGTCGTACGTCGGGTTGTCCGGTGGTAGAATTGCGATGGCGCAATCAAGTATGTTCCCTTGGTACAATTTTGTACAATTACGCGAGTGAAGCCGCTGCAGCATAGTATTAAACTCCATAATTTTTACTTTGTGCGAAATCTGAATATAGTTAAGAATCAGTAACCAAATAGATTCCAATAGTTTTTACACCATGTTATATTTTTTCTCAATTTTTTTTAAAAAGGTCACAAGTTGGATACCACCGACTCTAAGACCAGCACAGGTCACGGCAGGTCATAACGGGTAATAGGTGACAGCAAATAGCTGGATGCAAGTGCAAAACAACACCTCAGTCGCCTGATGGCCCGGTGACTGTGTATTTTTGCTTTTAATTTTGTTAGTTTTCATGATACGGTTTCGAAATTTTGTACATAGATTCTTTACATAAATTAATACTAGACATGTGTTTTAGGTTTCGTATATACTAAATAAGGTAGCATATAAACATAAAAAAGGCTAGCCAGAAATCAGAACTACACAGAAATAATAAAAGATCATAAACACATAAGTCAAACGTCAATAAACCAAAAGGAAATAACTTTAACAATTATAGATTCGAGGTAGCCGAAGATGAAAAAAAAACTGGAAAAATCACGAAGAAAAGAAAAGCCATTAAAAACAATCACCAACAATAATTCTTAGTGAAGTTTGAAGTCCAAATCGCTTGTCCTTTGCAGGGACTTGATAAATATGAAGGGACTGGATTTAACCTGATAATTTTGTGACGGGGATATTTTATTTTATGAGGCATGGTGTTTGGTTTTGAAAGGATATTATCAGATATGACTTTAAGAGTACTCCCGCTCAACTTAATATACATTTCCTTACAATCGCTTTTACGTGATTACGATGTTATTACACATACTTTGGAAACAGAGACATTTTCTGGATATTTTTCAAAATTTCAAAAAATTCAAAATTCAAAAGTTTTTATTTCACATAGGCACACATTTTTTCCAAAGACTATCAAGGCTTTAAAAAAAAAAAAAATTTTTGGGCTTAGTTTTGCGAATTATCCATGTAATGACGGACAGGACTGATTATAATGGCGACACTTGGGGGAGACCTATAACCAACAGTGGACGTATTTCGGCTGAAGTGATGATGACGATGATGATTCATGAAATAAGGTACGATGGGGCTGACACAAGGCTGACAAATCGTTTATCCATGCAATAAAAACAAAATGGAAGTGACATAATATCCTTATTTGGACATAATCCTCACAAAAAAAACCAGAATATAAAAATGTGTGATAAACTACACTAACCTTTAAAAACGCGAAACGTCGAACAAATTAGCATCGCACATAAATTTTACATAAACTATTGGACAGGGGTTGTCGCACCCCATCGGTGCACCCCCGCGAGTCGCCCCGTGACCCCAGCAAGCATGGTGGCGGAGGATTTAAAAATCGATACATTTAGTTCAGTGGTGTGGTTCTGTGGATACCATGGGTGAAATAGAGGTCAGATGTGGCGGTCATCAGGCCACGGGTAATAGCATAGTCGGTATGTTCCCACTGTTGGGACTCAGACCTCTCTGGGAGAGGGAATGGGCCGATAATCCGAAATCCACCACGCGAGCCCAGTTCGGGTTGGTGGATGACACATGTCTTCGAATTTTTGGTTGTGAGCGAGATGGTAGGCTGGTTGGGTTTAAACCCGCGACCTACAAGTTGTAAGTCGAGTAAGTTGAGATATACTCTTCGAGTGAAGAGTCTCCGATCTTGATAGAAATGGGTGTTACATGGATGGATTGTCCATGGTCATTTTAAATCCCAGTCTTGCGGAAGGCTTATTCATGTACTGAGCTTCTCCGTAGTCCCAGTCATGACTACTATGTCGTCGGCAAACCGAAGTTAAGTGATGTACTCGCTATTCGCTATTGACATTAATGCCTAGTGGGCTAGGCCCTAGACTCCTCTATTCCAGAATCTTAACGAAATCCTCCATTGTGACAGTTTCAGAGAAATGACGTCTCTCTGTCTCAAACTCTGCTGCAAGAGAATAGGTTTCGAGATCTGGTCAAGGGGTGCTATTCTCTAAGAAAACGCAGCGCTGGCACAGCGACGAGTCGTCAGAGCAGTACATTGAATTAACAACCTAATGCCCCTTTACATTGGATTGTTAATTCAATGTATTGCGCTCACGACTCGTCGCTGTGCCAGCGCTGCGCTTTCTTAGAGAATAGCACCCCTGAAGTCGGACTGAGTCATTTATCATACCCAAATTTTTTTGCAAGTGTTCCGTGCTCAAAATAAATAAATGCGCCTTCTAATTAACCAACGAAAATCAAAGTAACTACCTTTTCGTTTTTACCCTCGAGCTAAAAACGGAACGTTATTTACACACCCACCCCAAGAAATTCTTTCAAGTTGAAAAAAAATATATTCAAATTCGATCTCCTGGTGATGAAAAGTCGAAAAATTTCTCCCCTTCTGTAATCATATCAAGTATATAAGTATGCTTTCTGCGTATGAGGATTCAAAGAGAGACCGTGTTTTGAAGAAATTCGACTTTTCTACCTACCCTCTTGGTACAGTCGGAGGAAAAAGTCGTAACAGATGTATTCTGTAGAATAATAATATTTTTTTGAAAAATGTTGCCCCACACTAGGAATTAACATAGCATAATCAGCCTTTTTAATGTTCCCACTGCTGGGATTCAGGTCTCTTCTCTAGGAGAGGGCCGTAATCCACCACGCGGGCCCAATTCGGGTTGGTGGATGTCACATGTCTTCGAATTTTTAGTTCTTCATCGTTTTGAGAGCAGTGGTGATGAAATAAATTACAAAAAGTAATGCGCCTGGCGGGATCGAACCCGCGACATACAACTCGTAAGTCGGGCCCGTCACGACTGGACCACCTGTGCTCTGAAATTAATGATTATTTATTTTGCAAATAGGTAGGTTTCTTCAAATTTTTCGTCACTTTAAACTAGATGAGGCCAGTGTTTCCTAGCTGACTACTTAGAGAAGAAACACTAAAACTAACTCAGGGGTTAAAGTCTCTTTTGAAATCCATACAGCAAACATCATGGTTGCGTTCACTACATTAAACTGACATACACAAGACATACTCAGATACGAATAAACTATCTGCATGCCATCCAACCTGTCGTCAACTCCTATGCATAAACAAATTCAACGATTTTTTTTTGAAGTGGGAAATCAACTAATGACTTTTTTTGCTATATGGTGGAAAAAGAGACCGTATCAGATATTTACTGACTAACACGGTTTCAGAAATTTTCTGTAGCACTAGCAAGCATGGAAATTATAGCTTATTTATTTTTATTTTTTTATTATTGATAGGCTTGCGTTTAACTCCATCTCACCTGATGGTAAGCGATGATGTGGTCGATGATGGACCACGCTTGCCTAGAAGTAACCTATTCACTCTTAACTTAAAGACCCCTAGGTTGTGATTATCAAGAAACACATACTCCGGCAGGGAATTTCACTCCTTAGCTGTACGCATAGCATACTAAATGTGTTCCTAAAACGCTTTGTTGTTTTAATTACGTCATCATTCGTTTTTCGATCAACGAATCATCATTGCTATCCACTTTTCCCAGTGACACCGATGTAGATGAATTTTATGATGCCCAATGAGTTTTTTTTTTATATCCGCTTTTACATATTAAAATTGAAAATCAAAATCAAATATTTTTTTTTTCCAAATAGACCATTTGCAGGCACTTTTGAATAGTCAAATGTCTGTCAGTCCAAGAAAAGTGAAGCTAAATTATTATTTTCAGTTTGTACATGTTAGTTTAGACGTTTGTAGTTAGTTAAGATTTCAATAATGTGTTTCTTTCTCCCAAATTAAATATGAAAAGTTTAAATCAGAATCATTTTTCTCCTCAACTGTACGAAACATGACACCCCAAACTCGATGGGATGTTTTTTTCCTAAATCAGATGCACTCCCCCATCGCTTGTTACCGTTATTATTAGATTTGTTAGAACACAGACCGATTTTTATACATAGCCCAATACATATACTTGCTTCAACAAGCCAATAACGACCTTACTTCTACAAAAATTAGACACAATTTGGTGAGTAAGCTACATGTGCGTATATTTTTTTGGGTATTGATTTTATTTGTTTATACTTACATGTCTGACTGTGGTAATTAAATCGCTACCAAATATTTTAAGGATAAAATTTTGTGTAAGTTATTTTATTAGTTATTGGGAAGAAAATTGCTGTCAAAGTGGCCTACTTACATATTATAAAACAAAGTCCACCCGTCACATCTTTCGGCCTGTATGAATACGATAAACTCAAAAACTACTGGTTTAGTTTTAACTGCTACTGTTTAAACTGTACCTAACTCATACAAATGATACTGTAGTTGTTAAACAGGATATTCAATACACTATGGAATTTATCTGTAGTTACGAGTATTTCAGCAGAATAAAGGAAATAAGTTTAAAATTTAAATAAACGTATTAGCTAGGTTTTTGATAGGTATGTTTTATTTTGTATTTATTTACAGAATATAATAAATTGTGACCAAATTAAAATGGAACTGGGCAGGTCACATCTGCCGCAAAATTGGGCGAAAGCAACTACTGACTGCATTCCGAAAAGCAGGAGCCGGCGACGCGGTAGACCCAGAAGGAGATGGTGTGACGATTTGAACTCCTTCCTTAAAGATTGGCCAGAAGTGGCTAAGGACAGAAAAGAGTGGAATAACGGAAGGGAGGCCTTTGCCCTGCAGTGGGACACAACAGGCTTGTAATAATAGTAAATTGTATTGTTAAAATAACTTACGATACAGAAACTTAAATCTATGGGTAGGTAAAATGGCAGTCTTATCGCTGACAGTGATATCTTCCAGACAAGCTTAGAATGGGTTCTAAAAATTTAGAATAATTAGAGGAGCTAGTCTGCGGTGTCCTGCATATAAGTTTGGGAACATAAAGAATATTTTTGAATTATTTTACTTTTAAGCTTGCTAGTTACTAAGCAATTTAATTTTTTTAAGTGTACAAGTAATTTTAATACCTAGTAAAATAAGATAAATAGTCAAGTTACCAAAAGTTATGTCTCAAATTACACTTTTATCCTCTACATGTTAAAAAAAATATATCTGAGCTTCTACTATTAATAGACATTCAACCCATCTGCCGACACCATAACCAATCCAGCTTGCAATAAAACAAAAATAACTGCCATCTAAAAAAAAAACAAAAGAGACCATAAACAATGACGTCCGAAAAAGGGGTCAAACATTCCCATATCCAAAACGGTATAACTGACTAAAAAACTAATTTCAATAAACAAAAATTTATTCAAATTTTTGCACCTCTATTTTCATTAAGACAATGTAACGTTTCTGATTTGGCTCGACATCTGTTTTTAACCCTTGCATTTATTGTTTATAATATAAAAGCAACAATAGTTGCCGTTGACAATCACGGCGAACAGGAAAGGTGAAGTTAAAACAAAAAAAAAGATTGTTATAGGAAGGAACAGGTTTTCATTATCATTAGAAAGGGTAAAGTGAGATGTAAGCCCGTGAAGTGTTCTGCTCATGAATGTAGGGTTGGCGACGAAACTATAAATTATACGTCAAAATTAGATTGACAGATGAACAATATTTTTAGTGTTTATTAATTTTGTAATTCTGCTTTAGTTTATTTTAGTCGACAGGTAATTGGGTCAAGTAATCTAGTCCTTTGGTTAAGGGTGATTGAAGAGACCATCTTTTAAAGAATGGAAATTAGAATTATACCTAATATATTTAACTTAAATCGCTATTGGAGCACTGCTATGCAAAGGCACAATTTGTAATCTACTTATACTTAAACCGAAACAATATTATTATCTAAACTAAATTACTTTCATTATATTTCGTTCTTTCGAAGAAACATCAAATCGACAATATTAAAATATCAGTTGTCTTACATTTCCTTATTAAATCGCCAACCCTATCGTCTCCCGTATTTTAATTATAGCTTCCTCTTCCCCTGCTCCTTGAAGACATTGTCCTCATTTATAATTTATTCATACATTTCATTAGAAATTATTCACAGCTCGAACCGTATGCAAATTCACCAAAATTAAAATATAGACAAAGTAAGCATTCTCTTATTTTTTTTTAATAAAAATAGTTTTGTCAATGCAACCGTTCCCACCGAACGAGTTCTGTTTCAAAATTGGAACGAGAATGTCATTGCTTTTTATTAAAACATAAATTGTTTTTTTTAATGTCATTCTTTAAGTAGAGGAAATGTTTTTATGATTAGTTTTGTCTGATTTACATCTTAAAAATTAATAGGTGCATTGTTAGATTTCATAATAAATTGCTTTAAATGTGCTGTGGGAACGATTAAGTCTTGTGTGGACATATTTTAATTGCACAAGAAAACGGAAATAGAGCCGATCTGCAGTTCCAGTTTTACCAGATCAAGTTTTTCGTATCATCAAATCCAAAAGTCTCTATACTCGTAGGTACTTAACTTAAATCTGGGTACTCTATCCATCTTACAAGGAGTCAAGAGATCATATAGCTTTTTTTGAAGTGAATAATGAACCAATTTCTTCTAATAGGGAAATTCAAAGAATTCTCTAGGGAGAAGTGAGAGGGCGTCTCGACTTTTACTGACTGAAACCACACCTGTATTCATCAGTTGCCCTTGCGTGTCAGGACCACGGTTTTCAGGAATTCTTACAAACCTTACTAGGTCTCTATTTACCTTTGTTGCTGATATCCCTTTGAGGCGCGCGTGAAATATGCAGGTATTATTCGGGCATAATCTGTACTGGTTGGCTGAACGGTGAGCTACCCATTGCTCGTCGTCTGTAAGTTCACAGACGGTGGCTGGGGATCGTCCTGCGATTCCTGATGCCCGAGGCGTCTGCTGTGGCAGCGGCGTGGACGTTCATCTCTTTCGCTAGCATTACTGCTTTGCAGAGGGAGGCGACCGAATCCCATTCCCTCTCGCACCAGATTGTCGGCTGGACCACAGCCCGGTGACAGAAGTCGCCACCTCCAATCTCGCTCGTGTCCTCCAGAAGAAGATCAGACAAGTGTACCTATTAATTTTTGTAGTAGTGATAGTGTATTTTTTATAGTTTTGGGTAGCTTACTGCTGATTATAATAAACTAGTTTAGAAAAGGACATTTCCAAAATAAAATAACGATTAGAGTTGATAAAAAAATCCATGATATTAGATTTTACGCTGCCTTGTCAACTAGTGGACTCGGTTTAATACTGGTAAAAACAAGTATTTATTAAGCACACGACACAAATAATGATATGATCAACTTCTAGTTTCTATTCGAATTATGAATTCAAAGAACTAGACATGCAATTCAATATATTATGGGATACGGTTGTTTTCCTTTTCGCCGCCCATTAAGGCTTCCAACAATCATGATGTCAATTTAATACAATTTATTACACAACATTTACAATTTCAAATGGTTGTAATTGCTACAAGACAATCAATACCCGTCTCAAATATTTTCTATTTTCACAACTACCGTCAACCTTAAAACATTTTGTCAAACGATTTTGAAGTTTATCGCCCTGAGTTAAGGTTGTGTGCTGATGTGGTTGGATGCAAATAAATGCTATGTGTGAAGTGTTCCGTATATTTGTAACTGTCAAAGTGGTATGAAAATAAACCGGTTTTTATTATGATTAGGAGGATAGTTAGTTGTAGTTATGCGTAATTTTAAAGGTTTTACCATATTCACTAGTGATGGGAATCCGGAGTTGATATTTCACAAAGTTTCCAAAGAGTAGAATCATTTCAATGAAACGTAAAAGTATTTTATAAAAGTACTGTCTTTGGCCCTCTCTGTATATCCACTGTAAATTTTCTTTGTCTTGGTAACCATCCAGATCGAGCCCAAGACGTCGACGGCGCGCTTTGTTCCACGCGCTCCTCAAGGAGTTGTCAGCAAACCGTAGGGGCTCTGCATGCTTGCAGCCTACTGGGTCCAAGGGTCTGCTTCTGAAAGGAAGATTTGTCCCCAGTACGAAAGAACACGACTGGGTTTTTAGTCAGTAAAAGTCTGACACTATCTCCCGCTCCGCCAAAGGGCGCGGAGATGTCATTAGATGATGTCCCGCCTACAAAAAAAAAAATATCATCTTTATCTTGATCAATAAACTAGCTGTCCCAGGCGATTTTCTCCGTGTCTTTAGCTACTGGTCCGCTCTTATGGATCGTAGTAAGATATAATACAGCCTTTCTCAATAAGCGAGCTATCCAACACTATAGGATGGCAACGGCGTTCTCGCCAACGCCACCGGGATTCTGATCCCGATTTCCGGCCACCGTAAGCGCGGACTTGCGTACAGTGAGCAATAGGTAGTTCGCTGTCCGGCCGTCCGGTAACTGTCCGGACCAAGCCCAAGTCGTCGACGGCACTGTTCCCACACGCCTCAAGGAGTTGTCAGCAACAGCAGGGTCCTAGCCGGGTCGAAGCCTACTGGGGCCAGGGTTATCCGAAAGACAGCTCGAGCCCCGGTATGAAGGCTAGAAGGAACGAGGTGGGTGTTTTAGTCAGTAAGCGTCTGACAATATCTCCCGCTCCGCCCAAGAGCGGGGGTTGTCATTGGATGATTTTTTAACACTATAGGATTTTTTCAATTCCTAGCAGTATTTCCTGAGATTAGCGAACTTAACCTTTCGATTACCGTAATTAGAAACACAATAGAAAGACAATGAGTGAGCGAAAATCGGCGTTCGCTTGGGGTTTAATGAATTAGTTGCAGAGCAGTGGTCGGGGCAGTGATAGCAGCCCCAACTTACTAGTTATGCTTGGTACAATTCTAGTCCAGTGCTTTGCTTTTTGCAATTTTTATGGCGTAAGAAATCTTCGCCAGTAATCTATTACCCTTGACACAAAAAATCTGTGACATCTTCCCAGCCGCACTGGGGCTCTCTCCTGAAGAGGAGGCTTGAAAACCAACAGTGAAAACTATAGTCATAATAGAATATATTTATTTATTAATACTTCTTGCACAAAAAACTGTACAAAGTCGACCTTAGGGTAGTGCAGAGACATAACATGGTAAGTGCAACTTCAAGGCAAAAAAAAAAGAAAATTTAAATCAACATAAATACATAATTATATAAATTAATACTTATAAAAATACACACAAATAAACAAAATTATTATGAGAAATGAATACAACAAATCACTGCTGTGATGATTCTGCCAACATACATGTCTTCTGGTAAGACAATTAAACAACGTCTCATTAGCTCTATTATAAAAATAAAACAGTCTCTAAAACCACAGTACTCGAAGACAATTAAAAAGGGAACAAAGGATATTTTAAAATATCTTTAGCATTAAAAACGCCGTAAGCAATAATTTATTTTAACACTAATTGATTGTGTTTACCGCTTCGTACGGGGATACTCATATTATAATTATAGTTCAATTCATAAGAGGTAGCGGCAAAGCTTGGCTTTCATTTGTTGTGTTCTAATAAACTGGGGGTTAAGGTTCTGGAGTGGCGACCACGTACCAGAAGACGTACTGTGGGAGGTCCTCCGCAAGATAGACCGATGACCTCGTAAGAGTTGCTGGAATCCGGTGGATACGAAACGCACTCGACTGGTCGTTATGGCGACACTTGGTGCAGGCCTATGTCTAAGGGTGGACGTATTTTGGCTGAAATGGTAATGATTATGTTGATAAACTGAGTTTTTCACAAAAAATACTTTTTATTTATATTTTCTTAAAAACCTTGGAAGATTTCGTAATAATTAAAATAATTGTTTTTCAGGTATCTACGAAGTACGCTATGATCTCACACAAGTCACCACATCTATTTTGAAAGAGCATAATTTATATCGATCACGCATAGAAACCAGTCTAGTTATGATAAATTTTAGAGAATATACCGGTAGGTTTAAGAATACTTTTAGTTTCATAACGTTTCTGTGTATTTTTGTAAATATTATTTGATTTTATTATCGACATGACCTAAAAATATGTATGTATATAAGTATTTATTTATTGTATATATTATGTTTATGTATAGTGTGCTGTATATGTCTGTTTAGTATATTTTTAGTCTTAATTTAAATTCAATTTATATGTTTTTTTTTCTTTTGTTGTACAATTTCAAGGTTCCTCAAATGCAAAATTTTATTTTAAATCACATGGTTTGCTGTAAGAAAACCCAGTTGTGGGTTAAGCTCGCCTATGTACTTACATCAAATGTCCTATTTTTTTTGTTTGTAATTTTTTTTTTGTGTACAATAAAGAATAAAGGACATAATTTATTGAGTGGCAATGGATTATAATTATCCTAAATTCAAATTTAAAATACAAACTCGCTACGGCTTAAACCTTGCGCCATACATGAGCTTTAAAATTGCACTGACATACGTCAGCAGAGTCACGTATACCATCGTGTTTTATATACGGAAGCGGCTGCAAACACATAACTCACCTTTTATCTGTAGAGTCGGTTAGAAGAAAGTTTTTGTTACCCTCAAACGGGGTAAGTAGGAACGCGGGGGTGAATAGAAACAAAACTTTCATTAGGATATTCGCTTCGGTTTATATTTTTGTAATGTTGATTTCTATTAGATTATTTATTATATACTATACATGGTGTAAGGGACAGCCCTCCACAAACTTTAAGGGCTTGCTCAGTAGACGAAACTGAACAACCTTCCACAATTTTTTTTTTTCAGGAAACGAAAAATAAAGTCCGCCTCATCATACAAAATTATAAACTTGATTGGACAGTTTGTATGGAGAGGCCAATTTTTTTTTTGTTTCCTGAAAAGAATCTCTTTAAATTTTTGTTACTATTCACCCCTATTGACTGTATATTTATTTTATGAATTTCTACCAGTTGATCTTTGAATGTTACAGAGTTTAATAATAATCGTCGTGTTTTTTTTTTTATTCTAAAGCTTTAGAGGATTATTTGTAAAGCACTAACAACCTTGCAGGACTATATTGCTAACATCATACACAATAACTTTTATTCTATGACTTTTGACAAAATATAATTAATTTACCAAAAACAAACCATCAAGATTTCGTTGTTCTATCTAACACATTTCAACTCTGTAAATTGCACCCCTGTAGCTTGATCCCGCTCCTCTCCGCTATTGTACTATCACTGCTTCTCATACACATCATAATATTTAGAAATGTTCAATATAAATATTTTTATTTTTGTATGAGAACTAAAAAACTTTTAAACATTTATCACACTTTAGTTCATTAGAGAACTAAAGTAAGATAAATGTTTAAAAGTCATAGAATTAAATTTGTATACGTAGTTTACAAATAAACCAGATATAAACATGATATATTCTAGCTAATTATCTTGATAAACCACTTTACATAGGATAAAGATAATTTATCATATATCAAGATAACGAGACTACCATCTGCTTCGATAACGCAAAAAAAAAACGCTAATAAACACTAAGTATTTCTTACACGGCTAATCATATAGTATAAAGAAGAAAGTTAATGAGTGTGTGTGTTTATTTGTTACTTCGTCAAGCTAAAACAGCTTTTTATTGTTTGCGCTTGACCGCTATCTCACCTAATGGAAAGCGACGATGCGGTCGAAGATGGAGCGCGCTTACCTAGAAGTAACTTATTCAGTCTTTTTTTTGGTGGTTAAAACTGATCCAAATGAAATCCCCCGCTCTTGGATGGAGCGGCAGATAGTGTCAGATTTTTGCTGACTAAAAACCGGGGCTGAGCTACCTTTCGGAGCTAACTCTGGCCCTAGTAGGCTTCGACCCAGCTGAGCCCCTGCTGTTGCTGACAACTCCTTGAGCCGCGCGGGAACAGTGCGTGCCATTGACGACTTGGGCTCTTACAGTGGCTGGAAATCGGGATCCTGGCATCGGCTGGGGCGCTGTAAGCGCCGTTGCCTGATGCTGTCGGTCTCCTCCTTTGCTAGCATTACTGCTTCGCAGTAAGAGGCGACCGCCTATCACTCTTTCTCGTACTGGACTATGTACCAAGGCCTGGCGCGAGAGATCGCCACCGCTGATCGCCCCCATGAGGGTCCCCGTAAAGGGATTAAACGGGGACCAAAGAACAATATAAAAACAAATATATATACATAATTAACTTAATTACCAGTCACCCTATATAAGGGAAATGAAAGGATTTTTGAGACTAGTCCGCTGTTTGTGAAGAAAATAAAGCCGCAAATTCTGCTTAAATGCATACCGACTGTTGCCCGTCCTTATGTCAAGAGGAACCGCATTCCAGAGAAGTAGTCTATACTTAAGCAGAATATACATAAAAAAAAGCTATAGGTAGGTATAGGTTTTTATATTTAAGCAGAATTTGCGGCTTTATTTTCTTTCGGTATGTATATGAAAGGAAGAATGGACATAATCAGAAGAATGAGAAGGACAAAGCAGTAGAAGATTGTTGGAAGAACGCAGATTCTTAAAATGGGAAGAACATAGATATTGAAAGTTTGATTTATGATAAGAAAGTGGAGTGGGAGAATTCACCAGAGAGAAAAGTGTAGTCAATGCGCGCAAATTTCTTCTCTGTCGAATGGGCATCCATTTGAGTTCAGTTCTGTAACTCGAAATATGGTCATATTTTCTCAAGTCCCTGAAACTATTCGATTTCGCGCCATTCGGTTGAACACTATGATTATTAAAAGTCCGCGTAGATTATTAAAATTTTAAGCGTTTTATTAATTGGTTATGTATCTAAGAATGTGAATAATTCATAAAATAGTCTGCAAATTTCGAAAATAAACAATCTTTCCCATTTTTCCGTATTTATACCTATATAAATGCTTGCTTGGTCTCAGGGGTTAAATATGAACCGGATGCAGTTGTTGAGGAGCCTGTCAAGCTTGTCCAGCAACACCGCATTCAGGTCAAAGTAGCACACGTCAACATAGTCGATTATAGGGAAAATTAAAGTCTGCAGCATTATCTTTGTCTTCGAAGGCAAAAAGTTCCTCAGACGATATATATATATACATATGCTGCAAAGTCCCGTTGACTCTTTGGCAGACACTTGAATTTTGGATGATTTCCCATCTATGAAAAAAAAATCCCTCACCTAGAAAGAAGACCAGGGCCGCAAGTCTGCTATTACAATAGTGTCAGAATGGTCTACCATTGATTTCATAATTGTTGATTTTATCAATTTTTGGTAATCTACTAATATAATGGCGTCATTATTACTTTCCGATGGTCAACCACTGACACTCCATTGAAAGAAATGGCATAGAATGGTAATCTCGTACATAATGACAAATGAATATCTGACGTATGGGGTAATCTGCAAAAATTTTGAGTTCTTTTGATCAGTAACCAACATTGCGCAATTAGTGCTTTTAAAAAGCTCGATATTGTCGTTCTACCACAATTCTATTACAAGACCATTGACCGATCAATGATCGATCATTATGAATTAGCAGATTACAAACTTTTAGCAAAATGACAATGGGATCGTGTTGGAAAGACGAATTTATATCAGACTTAGGCCCCTGAGTTGCGGCAGTGGGAATATTTTAAGATTGATTACGCGAGCAAAGCCGTTTGCAGGAACTAGTATAATATAACAAGCATAAAAAGGGGTATCACTTAATGACGCAAAAACACCTTGTTTAAGACCTATACATAAATACCTAGACTTGGAAAAGAACAAAGGCGTTAGGAACAGCTGCCTAACATGTGCAGGCGAACGGCTTAAATGTTAGATTAGACGGTAAAATAATACACGGTTTGTTTGCTCAAATCTAAATGTCGTCGTTGCGAGTTTAAGACCTCTTGTGTGTAAAATTCAACTTTAACTTTTCGAATACCGTAATTTTTTTTTATTTTTTATTCCACAACTATCACACACGGCCGTCTAGACCCAAGCTAAGCAGAGCTTGTGTTATGGGTACTAGATAACTGATAAACATACTTATATATTTCTAAATACATACATATTATAGATAAATTACCCAGACATAGAACAAATGATCGTGCTCATCACACAAACATTTGTCCTGGGTGGGAATCGAACCACTAGACCAACAGGCCTGTCGAATTAGATACACAATTTAAAGACTACGAGAGAGCGAACGCTGGCGTTCGCTTGAGGTTTAAAGAAATCGGTGATTTTTATGATTTCCTGCTTTTAATTTTGCTATGGTTAGTTGAAATTAAAGTAGTATAATAGTAAAAAAAAAACAGTTTAAATGTAAAAGTAGTTTAATTCGACGTACGACGAGTATCCACCCATACGTTGTTGAAACCTTTGCATTCCGGACTAAGCGTTTCGCCTCGTCGTTTATACCGAGTACGTCGAAGGTCTGGAACAATCTAACTGCTGCGGTCTTCCCGTTATAATTTGAGGTCTTCAAGGAAAGAGTGATTAGGCCCACAAACTAGTGCGCCGCACCATCAGAGATTGCATCAGCGCGTACTATCTGTAGCCTGATTCACGTAAAATCAAAAAAGCCAAATATCGTTGAACTTTTACAGTCGTTCGATCGAAGTCCTATCCAAAAGCGGTATTCACGTGTTCCTTAATCTGTCGACAACTCAGCTGGTTCGAAACTAAATTATATAATATAAATATATATAATGTATAAAAACACGCTGCTCAAACTAAATGGACACCACTCAAACTGAGTGAACAATATAAATTACATACTACACTAAATACACTACTATTAATTTTAATTAGATACTAATCAGTTACATGATCTTTTGATGCCATCGTTAATAATATAATTTCATTAATAGAGAGATTAATCACAGAGCATGATATTATATAGCATGACAATGCCTCCAGTCTTTAGGGTACATTACCAGTCGACAGCATTGAGGTTATTTATTATAGCAGGGGCCCAGCCGGGTCGAAGCCTACTGGGGCCAGGGTTATCCGAAAGGGCGCTCGAGCCCCGGTATGAAGGCTTGAAGGAACGGGATGTGTTTTTTAGTCAGTAAGAGTCTGACACTATCTCCCGCTCCACCCAAGAGCGGGGGTTGTCATAAGATGATTTTTCCCATCGAAAAAAAAAGGTTATTTATTATATTCCTTATTGTACACCACATAAACAAAAAATACAGGACAAATATTATTAAAAACAAGTGTAATGGGCGGTTAGGTTAGGTTAAAGGTTCTTAAAAGTTTTTTTTTATTTAGTGTATATGTTCGGAAATAAATAATTATTAATGAAGATATTACAAAAAATAGCATATCAGTTTACTAATTATATATTTGTTATTTACTTGGTATTGTCAGGGTCTTCGTTGTAAAATAATATTATTTTTATACCTATGTTTTGCAGTGATAAGTAGCATTCAACTAGTTGAAAGCATTTTTGATATTGGTCTAGTAGTTTTTAAGCGCTCCTTCGTCAACCATATCGTCGCTTGTCATTAGGTGAGGTAGCGGTCAAAATACGAATCTTTTCTCTTTATTTTTTGTTTCCCAATTTTATGGCATGGCCTTTTGCCTTTGTGCCATCTTTTCTCTTTAATAGTGTCCTACCACACATGTACAAAGATTTACGATTTTCATGGATGTAGTTGCGGTATTTTTTCTTAGGTTTTACTAAAAATTTGGTTTTGTTACTGAAAACTAACGTCACTTTGTTTTACACGAATAAAATGGAATTAATGAATGTGGAATTAATAAAAAAAAATTGCAGTATTTTTATTTATTTATCTATACACAACTATTTTTTTATTAGTACAAATACTTAAAGGGCCTAGTAGAAAAGCCCTTGTTATTTTATAAGTAAAATCTCAATAAATATTATTCATAAACAGCAAAGTTATTAGCGTTGTTTTATGTCCCAAAATGTCACTCAATTTATGGAAATATTGTGCAGGCTATTGATTAATGAATGAATAAGTGACAGTTATTAAAGAAAAACACTGCCCGCAGTATTTTGTACTGGTAATTGTTATGTTTGATTGATTCTATGATGAGTTGACCTTTTCGTGGTCAATTTTAGGATTTCGGTTTTTTCTACTTTTGACTACAAAAATATGATCAGTGACGGGTACAGATAGAGCCCCATTTTTTTTGTACTAATTAAAAAGTAGGGGTGTATATTTATTTATTTATTACAGCTTGGAAGACTTACAGCTTATAAAAAAAAACCGATTAAAAAGAAAAACAATCATAGACGACCGCTAGAAAACTACAAGTCCTGTCGTATAGTGTCACACTTAAAATTGGGAAGTGAGCATAAACAGACCTTCACATAAGGTTGTCTTTAAAAAATCGCTTTTAGCGATAAGACCACCCATTGTAGCACCCTATTAATTTTAAGTTTCTTATGTAACTGCTTTATTTTTGGTGTACAATAAAGAATTTATCTATCTATCTTTATCTATGTCATCCATTAGTAATCAACCAAATGAAATTATGTCGCCAAAACCTCTGTGAATTTCCGCCAAAAACTTTATATGAGAGTATTAATAGGTGCTGCATTTTAATTACCTACTTAACTACTTATGTATAGTTAGTTCAAAAGTCGGTAAACTACGTTTTTATCGTATCGTACCTAAACAATCTTTCTTAAATGCATGTAATCTAGTCTGTAGTCGAAAATAGCGCCTACGATGCAATGTAAAAAAACTTGTCATGGTTTATGGTGTATGGTAGTGTTTTGGCTCTATGAAAAAAAAAATCCGGAACCGTCACGAATAAAGATGTGACATCTACTGATTCTAATCAAAAAGCAAAAAAAAAAAATGTATTGTCTTCAAAAAATCCAGTATTTTCTCTCAACTCCTGTCATTGTAACGTAAGCTTTAAATCAAAAAATATAAAATGGTAATAGTCAAATTTCATGTTTTGTTTCATTGCAGTGACATTAAAATGAGGGTCATTTTTTATTAACTTTGCAAAAAATGACCCTTGATAGGGGTACTATTTTTTGCAACTTTCGAATTTAAATTAAGAACTCTATTGTCGTTGTTTTTTTTTTAATTACGAACCGCCGGAGTCATTTTTCATGCATCGCTTGCAATCTGATTTACCTGCCAGTAGCTTTTTAATTTTTTTTGTTGTTTTTTTTTTTGGCTGTTAAGTGTGACCCAGTTACGCATAGTTATGTTTATTGGGGGGCAGTTACATGAGTCACAGTTACATGTATATTTTTTTTTTGAATATGTTTCTGAATGTTTTTTTTTTTAAGTTCTTCGTTAAAAGAAAACGAGTTCTAAGTAGTAAGCAACTGTAATATTTTTATAGTGATAGTAATTTGTGCATTTTTAAATTTTACAAAGAGTTTGTTATAGCATATGTAGGTATCTTAGTGAAGAAGATTTCAGTATGAGTTTGGTAATATCTACCATATTGGTGACATAATAAATTACAGTATTTGTGCGTCTGCACCGATGGTTCCAAGACGCACAGAATCGTTCATTGTGGCGACACTTGGGGGAGGCCTATGTTCAACAGTGGACGTATATCGGCTGAAATGATGAGGATGATGATGTTGTTTGCAGGGTCGGCAGACAGGTCCAAGCCACCGGTGGGTAGGGCTTTAGAGGCAAAACATTCCTACAATGCGATTCGTATAGAATAGCACTGTTTTCTATGACTGTATCATTCTCATTGGTTGTTATGACGTTTATTTGTTGGTAAAATAATAAAAACAAAATCGTGTATTAGTGTAAGATTTATTTCTATATATTAAAATTTCAAGCTAAATATAAAAAAAAAACTGGCGCCGAAATGGACCGCCTTAACATTCCTTTTTGGCAAACAATTTTGAAATTCGAATAGGTGTTTGTCTACACTTAATATAATAAAGAGGAAAAGTTTTTTTTTTTTGTTTATAGGAGGCAATCTCAGGGAGTTAGTGATAGCATGACGAGTGACAGGACAGAATGGAAGAAAAATACGTGTTGCGCCGACCCCAAATAAAACGGGACTAGGATGATGATAGGAGGCAATCTCTGAAAGCCAGTACCTACTTTCAGAGATTTTCTCCTATAAACAAAAAAACAACAAATCCGATTGCTAAAATATGTATTTTCACCGATAGAAAGCTCCTTTATTCCCTAGTGTCATAGGCTATATTTTATGTGCGCGGGCGAAGCCGCGGGCAAAAGCTAGTTATAAATATTACGCCGTAAGTTCTAAATCCTCTTTAGACGTACTGTACTGATGAAAAAAAATCTCTATTACATAGCAGGTGAAACAAGAAAGAAAAAAAAAAAATGGTTTTAAAAACTTAAAAACTCTAGTCAAAGCGTAAAACTTAATTATTTTCTAGTTGCGTGCTTGCATTTAGCCCGAAGGCCAATTTCGACTCAGTTGCCTGCATCTAAAATAATTGCATAGGCATTTAAATATAATTGTAATAATGTAACGACATAATTAAATATAATTGTAATAATGTAACGACATAATTTGCAATTTTATTTTCGCAGAAAACAATGCGTAGCCATTAACAATTTAAATAGTAATTATAGTGTTGGAGCTCCGTGTGTATTGTACTTTACAAGTACAGTTAACAACGGAAATAGATCACGAATTTGTGCTTACGAGTAAGTAAGTACATTGGTAGTTTTGTTATGAATTAATAATAATATTAAAAATATATCTTAGGGCAGTTTTTTTTTTATAAACTAAGTTTATTTAAAAATATAATTATGTGATTTGTTTTAAAAAGGATTATTGGGATAGTCGTAAGGCAAGTACCCTTATTTGTTATTTTTAATTATTCTAGCCATTTTTTGATGTAGGAAATCATCTTTAAGTAATATCTTTATTTCAGCACCATTTTTATTTCTATAATTTGCCTCTCAATATATGCATTCCTGGAAATTTCATTGCTCTTTTACAATAAACATGGGGCGCACCCATGTTTATTATTATATGTATATAATTATATTATTTATCACGGTAATATTGGAAATCAAGTCCTATTTTTTGACGTGTTACGTAAATTAAAAGAAACATTTGATGCTTTTTATATAGTTATTGTTGTTTAATATACAGTTAGCTTTTTAAAGTTCAGACTTTTTGTTATGTGTCAATAAATAAACTAACACCTACGTAAGAATATATTTTGATACTTTTTTTTTTCATAATAAAATTTAATTTAATTTATATACCTTCATCTTAACCATATATTATATCATAACTTTAAATTAATAGGTATATACAAACTTAAAATAATAATATGTACAAATGGGTAAAAAAGGAATATTTGAAACATGAATATATTTAGGTATTTACTAGTTATTTACTAGCGGCTTCATCCACGTAAATGTATAAAATTATCTCAAACGAACTTACTCCCAGGATAAAAGGATTTATCCTATGTGCTGGGCTGAAAGTTTCTGGAGTAGCATCGAAGATACAGCGTTGGAAGGCCGGAAACTAAGGTTCAGTCTATCTGACTGATTACCTGGTGAGGATCGCGGGAGTCTGATGGATGCAAACCAACAGGACCGGTCGTTATGGCGACACTAGGGGGAGCTCTATGTTCAGCAGTGGACGTCTTTCGACTAAAATGATGATATGTGCTGTTACAGGACATGGACTCCCAGTTTTAATTTCATCCAAATCCGTTCAGCCGTTTGTGTGTAAAGGAGTAGTAGGCGTTGCGGTAACAAACATACTAATAAACATTAGCATTAATAATACTGTATTTCTGTAATAAATTAGTATTTGTGTGATGTGATGTAATCTGATGTGATGTGATGTAATCTGACGTGATGTGATGTAATATGATTTGATACTTGAATATAGAATGATCGCAAATTAATAATAAGTTTATTATATTATTACTGTCTGCGATATCGGAGGTCTGCTATTATTTCAAGCTTTTATTCAGAGGTAGTAAGTGGCCATTATGCGCAGACAAAAGACTGATATTCAATACTGAACTGAATTTTGTATTCATCGACTTCAATAGCCGATTATGTAAAGCATTTTGCAATGTTATAGTATTCTTTACATTGTTTTTAATATAGGATAGTAGTAAAAAATGGCATCTAAATTATTTATTTATATTTAACTAGCTGAGTAACGCCTAACAGTCAATTAATGTAGTATATCATCGGATATAGCCAATCGATTGCGATGAAACAATCTAAGTAATAGGTTGGTATATCAAGTTACAATTTTAATGTATAAAAGTTATCTACATATTTATTATTTCGTACATCTTACGTGATGCGCGCACAACTATATACTTTTATAGATTTATTTTAAGTATAGATTTTGACAATTCGTCACCTCGCATAGGATCGTAACACAAAAAAATGCATTTTTTCAAAAAAATTGTTAAAAGTAGAGGGAGAGGAAGTGTCAGCCTTTTACTGACTAATACGCACCCGTGTTTCTTCAGTTACCCTTTGCGTTTCAAGGTCGCGGTGACTCTTTAAAAAGAAATTGCAATTGCATACCAAAATCGATGAGTGCCAAGAACAAAATCGTATATGAAAAGTTATTGGCTAACTTTTGCCCGCAGCTTCACCCGCGCACATAAAATAGGTATAGTATGTCACTCAAGGATAAAGCAGCTTTCTAACAGTGAAAATAAATTTAGCAATCGGACTAGTACCTACCTACTTCCAGAGATTACCTCCTACAAACAAAAAATAAACTTTACCTCTTCATGATGTTAGGGTAGATTATTGATTTACTTTATGAGGTTTTGAAGTTCTGTACAAATAATAAGATAATAAGTAAAAGGATTTTGAAAAAAATAGTGCCATACAGTTTTTATTATGTTTAGTATACGAATACGTAATAAAATTCAAGTCGTTTTATTTTTCGATACGATTTTGTTCTTGAGACCCGGCAATTTATAAGATGTGGAAACAATAATACATGAAAATATTTGCTAGTAGGTTTAAACTACTTTATAAGAATATTTTAAAACTGTACTACCGAAGATAAATTATTAAATTCAAAATTCAAAATTCATTTATTGGTGTGATTTTTGGTACATTTTTAAAAAGTTTCAAACTAGGTATCTTCTTTTCAAGCGGTCTGATGCAGTTGGTGGTTGCATCAATCTGTCTTTGAACCAAAATCAAACCACAGTTTTACCAGCAGATTAAAATTTATTTAAATTTTACTTTACTTTAGGTTGGTATTGATACAACTAAAGTTAGTTTACAATAGTTATCATTTATAATCAGCATTAATTTTTTTTTAAATTTTTGTATTTAATAAAATAACTCTATTATACTTAGTTAATTTTTGTGTCTATTAATAAGTACAGTTTTAAAAGTGACTAATTCACATTTTCCCTATTCAGAAAAGTGCCGCTAAAATTCATGTATTCCAACTAACTTCACGATGAACGCCATCCAAAAATTTGAATTTCGTGCGCTTTTGTTCACGCACACATACACAATACTAACCCTGTATCTACGAGGGTGCCAGAAACGTCAAATTCGGTTGTAAAACAGTTCTTTCAATTTTGCTACTCGATAACAGATGGCGCTAAGAACGCTTTCTTAAGAAGTTCCCTAAAAGTTTTATTCTTTTTATTAATTGTGAATTTTAAAATAATTAATATTTAGGAAATATCTATATGTTTTTCTTACTTTTAATAATCGCCAGTTGGTCATGTAATGTTTTATTTTAATTTTAATAGTTCTTCCTTGGCCGCATAGATGGCAGTAGTAGTATCATTAGCTTAGCCGAGCCTAGCTAAGCAAATATCTTGTATTTCACCTCCCCGTACGTGACTTTAAAAGTAAACTGTCTCATTTTCTGTTCAAATTGCCACCTCACATCTTATTCTGTACGCTTTCCAGCATTTATATTCATTTCTCGACTCTTTTATGAAGATGCATGTACTTTATAAGAATCCAATAAGAAAATGTCGGTATATTCTAATTTTAGACCGATTAGAATTTACTGTATTAGAATTTTATTAGAAAAATAGAGTTATAAGACTGTAAAATCTGATCAAAATCTGTAAGGGACATATACAAGTTATAACTATGTACTAATTTATTTTTTTAATTAATATAGACATTGTGGTCTAATAGAATATCTGTTATTATTGTATTATGTTTTTCTATGTAGGGTTGAATATCATAACTACGAAGTAAGGTTTGTAGTTGCAGGTAAGTTATACATATGTATACATATCAAAGTATTTATTTTGTTTTTTGCCCTCTTTACCTCAACTTTCATAGAGTTAAAAAATCTGTGCCAAAATAGGAAAAATATTTCTCGCTAAGGGTTTCCTTAACAGAAGACGGTATCTACAATCCAATATTAGTGATCGATTATTTATCAGTGATATTTTGTGAGGTGTCTCTTAAAAGGGTACATACTTTTCACCCACACATATGACTCACAACTGTTAATTCAAAACATTATCTGCAAGAATTGGTCAGAAATACTTTTGACCAGCTAAAACTACTTTGGTACTTACTGCTTAAAACTGCTTTACTCAGAAAGTGGATAGATTTGGAGCTATATTTTTTGCGATTATTTTAAAAACATTTCTTGTGATTGTTGTAGGTTCAAGATGACTAAAAGATTTCTTATTGCAAAAAATAATAATAAAAGAAGCACGTTTTTATTAACAAATACATTCTTAATTTACTTATTATTAATTTTGGCTAATTAGGTCCTAGTATTGACTTTAACTTATACAACTACATAAATATTTACTATTATTATCTTCTTATTCTATTTTAAATTTCATTGTTTTGAAACAAAGAAAAGCTTTAAAAATATGGCGGTTGTTTGAGTTAAAAATGTTAGATCAATTTAATTAAGAAATTGAATCAAACCACCGGTGTAGTGTGCTCATACCTTTACAAAAAGTATAAATTATTATTCTTTACAAACATTACCACAAATATGTCTATCCCTTTCTAACATAAGCACGCTCTTCTAACATTTTTTGCGTGATATCGTACTTCTCTTTCATACTACAGAATGGCACACCCCTTTTTTATAACAATACAATTTTTTGCCGATTTTAATTTTAGGGTGGGGAACATTTAGCGACGAATTGCGATCGATTTTTATTTAATTTTAGCTGCGCAAGAGTTTATAGTGTTTCGAGTGCTTTTGAAAATGATTTTTAACTACTTAACTTACGTACCGTTATGTTCCGTTTGTGAATTTTCTTTTTGTTTAAAGTAATATGGGAAGCAAGTGTGATTTTTTTTTTTTCATTTTGTTGTACTGTAGTGTTTCAGTAACTTATCAATAGACATTGGCGAGACTGGTGTCAGATTTTCAGTAGCCGGTTATTAAAAACTAGCTTTTGTCCACGACTTTGCCTGTTTCCGGGCTATATTATATATTCTATGTCACTCAGGAATAAAGCAACTTACTATCGGTGAAAAAAAATTTGCGATTGGACCAGTACTTTCAGAGATTACCTCTTCAAACAAAAACAAACTTAACCTCTTTGTTATATTAGTGTAGGTTATAGTTGGCCATCTTATCATCTACTCAAAACCTAGCTGTGGTGACCCAGTGATAACGGCCCCTACTTACGAGTAGTAGCTTGCGGTATTCGCGGGTTCAAACCCAGCCAGGCACATTACTTTATGTAGGTACTTTATTTCAGCACCTCTGCTCTCAAAACGGTGGAGGAAAACATCGTGAAGAAACCGGCATGTTCAGAACCAAAATTCGAAGACATGTGACATCCACCAACCCGTACTGGGCGCGAGTGGTGGATTACGGCCCATTCGCTCCGCTAAAGAGGAAGTTTGATTCCCATCCTCCTCCTACTTCTTAGTAGTTCATTGACAGAGTGGTCGTACTTGACAATATTGCATTTTCGTTGGTGAGTGAGGCTCCCGCAATGCTTCTTCACTTGTCACGATTTACGGCGTCTCGAGAACTCTGGACCAGGGACTCAAACTGTAACCGTAATAAAGTGTTTTAACACTGTTTTTCAAAACAGTTTTAACAGAAACACACTTTTAAATGTAACAGGCACAATAATGTTACCGAATGAAACTGTAACCTTTTATATGTGTCATGGAGTGCAACCGAATCAAACTGTAACCTGTTTATATGTGTTAATATGTGTAACTGAAATAATCAGTTTTAGTGTAGCTTTGTAAATTGTAACTTAGGCAACGCTGCGTTTACCTGTTACACTTATTAACACTGTTAACACTTTTATATCTGTTACAGATATGTTAGGGTTACACTTTTGTAAGTGTTTTGGGTTAACACATTGAAAACACATTAATAAGTGTTACATATTTGATTCTGTTACCAATTCAACATGTAACACTTGTCCTTTATGAAGGTGTTTTTAAGTCCCTGCTCTGGACTATAGAGGTGTGTGTTGCAGCTCTGATGAGATATGTGCGGGGGTGCGGTGATTGCCATCAGTGGGAATATTATAAGACTGATTAAGTATGTACTAAAACCTAACAAAAATACATTAAAAAACCTCGTATACAAATGACAATATAGCAAAACAAATGATGATGGCGATAATAACACACAGTATCCCATAAAAGATAAAACTAGTGATTTGCCTCCACTCCGGCCTCATGCATGTACTGACGTAACGTCAGCAGAACACTTCTTTGTCCGCGCCCGCTACCGTGAAGAGATGCTATCAAGTAGCGATAGCAAAATCAGGGAAATTAATTGTGTTAATTGGAAAAATATTATCAAATTAAATCAAAAACATTTATTTCAAATAGACCATTAGCAGGCACCTTTGAATACTCAAATGTCGGTCACTCCAAGAAAACTGAAGCTAAATTGCACGTTCCAAAGCGTAGATCTCTATGGAGAAGAACGTGCAAGAAACTCCATGGTCACGTTTTATTTGTGGGAAAATCGGATCACCATCACTCAAGTCAAAAGACATCCACTACTGGACAGAGTCAACGAGGTCGTGGAATGCAAAGGGCAATTGAAGAAACATTGGTGGGTTTTAGTCAGTAAAAGTCTGATACTCCTCGCTTCACTCAGAGTGTGAGGAGTTATGTGTAACATTTATTTTTATTTTTTATTGTTTTTTTTTTTGCATTACTTGTGCAAACAGGAAAAAAAAGATAATATTAGAGCATTAGTTTAGTCTAATTTCAAACTTATGCCGAAAGCAATTTAAATTGAATAAAAATAGGTAATAATAAAAAGTACATTTTGATATAAATGGAAATAAATGGAATGTCGCGTTTGTCATTGCGACCGAGGCAGAATTCGCCCGAGCCGTAAACTAGGGTGTTATGGACAATACACTTAGGAAAAAAACCGGCCAAGTGCGAGTCGGACTCGCCCATGAAGGGTTCCGTAGCAGCAAGTAACATAATATAAAAGTTCTTGTAATGTGTTGTAACTTTGATCGATGTTTTAATAATAGTGTATTTTTTTCGGTTTATGACGCATTAAAAAAAAACTACTCACTGGATTTCGTTCAAACCAATTTTCGTTGGTAGTTTTTATAGTAATGTACATCATATATTTTTTTTTAGTTTTATCATTCTCTTATCTTGGAAGTTAGAGGGGGGGGGACACACATTTTACCACTTTGGAAGTGTCTCTCGCGCAAACTATTCAGTTTAGAAAAAAATTATATTAGAAACCTCAGTATCATTTTTGAAGACCTATCCATAGATACCACACACGCATGGGTTTGATGAAAAAAAAAATTTTGAGTTTCAGTTCTATGTATGGGGACCCCCAAAATTTATTGCTTTTTTTCTATTTTTGTGTGAAAATCTTAATGCGGTTCACAGAATACATCTACTTACAAAGTTTCAACAGTATAACTCTTATAGTTTCGGAAAAAAGTGGCTGTGACATACGGACGGACGGACAGACAGACAGACAGACAGACAGACAGACAGACAGACAGACAGACATGACGAATCTATAAGGGTTCCGTTTTTTGCCATTTGGCTACGGAACCCTAAAAATAAGTCAACGGGGTTGAAGTACGACTTTCAGGGGTCAGTTAGCCCCCAACCTGATATGATAAATGGCGAGGCGAGCCCCAGCACTTTTCCTCACTAGTGCGGAAAACAGTAAATTCCATGCCTAAAAGTAGCTGTGATAAAAGCCGGTTTTCGAATATGTGTATTTAAAAGATTTTTTTTCTGCTAACCCTACAAAATTTAAGTTGCATAGGTGTTGTACACGAACAATGGACAAATTGAATACCTAATCACTAAGCTTTACTGAGAACGTACCATTCACTCAGTAAATGCTAACAAATTAACATTATGTGTAAGAACTTGGCTCTACTCTACACAGCGGAGGGCGATGACCTATCTGTTCACGGGATTTTGTGGTGATAGGGAATTATGATGAGTGTGGAATTTAGTAAAGTAGATTATAGTAATGTAGGCGCCAGATAAATCTGTATATATACATAAAACATAGTCGTTTTAGTTACGCCATTTGTAACTCAAGAACGGCTGGCACGATTTTGATGATTTTGGCTTTATTAGATTCGTCTTTGCCCCGAATAGCAGAGTACCAAAAAAAAAAATAGAAATATATCTAAATGCATCGAAAAATGACATCAACTGTCAAATACATTTATTTATTTAATTCTTTAGCTGCCAGTGGTTAAATTTAATTTAGTTTCATTTTTTATTATATTTATTTATTTTTTACTTATCTATCTACATTGTGCACACATAATAGAAGCAACAAGAAATGTGTAACTAAGATTACAATGTAACTCATACTTGTAATATGATTTTAAAAGAGAGTCCATGGAGTTTCTTGCACGTTCTACTATATAGAGATCGTCTTTGCCCAGGTAATTAACTGTTTTTAATTACTTGAAAATGTAAGGATCACGATAGATGTGATCGATTCAAGAAAGTTTTGTTTGATTCCTTTCGTTTTTGAAATTTATAATGTCGAAAGGTTAATGACCGCTATGGCAAATTTATCTGGCTTCTACCATAATATTATGTCAAGTTATAGATATTTTATTGTGGTTGATAACATTCTAGGTATTAGAGGGAGTATTTTTTAGGTGGAAAATCATCTAATGACTTCTCCCGGCCTTAGGCAGAGCGGGAGGGTGTGTCAGACTTTTACTGACTAAAACCCACTCCTGTTCCTTTTTTGCCTTTATTTCAAGGCTCACTTTCGCACAACCCATAGGTAGAGTGAGTAAAGTTAACTTTTCTGAAAACAATTGTACAGAACTTAGTTATCTAGGTAATATTATTGACAGAAACAATTTAACACTCCCTCTCTCTCCACCTAGACCGAGAGAAGTTATTTGATTATTTCCATTTAAAAAGAAATGGGAAATACTAATCTACACTTCTACGCTAATACTTATACTTACTTACTTATACTTATATAATATAATAAAGAGGTACAGTTTGTTTATTTGTTTGTAGGAGGTAATCTCTGGAAGTTCTGGTCCAATTGCTAAAACTTTTTCACCGAAAAAAGCTGCTTCATTCCTGAGTGACATAGGCTATATTTTATTTACGCGAACGAAGTCGCGGGAAGAAGCTAGTAATATAATAAAGAGGTAAAGTTTGTTTTTTTTTTGTTTGTAGGAAGTAATCTCTGGAAGTACTGGTCCGATTGCTGAATTTTTTTCACAGATACAAAGCTGCTTTATACCTGAGTGGCATAAGATATATTTTATGTACGCGAGCGAAGCTGTGGCAAAAAGCTAGTTATTTTACAAATATTGATAATGAAACAAGTGAAACCACACAACAACATTGACAGCGGACGGTTTGACGGTACCTTTAGCGCAGTAGTAGAGTGATTGACAGCTACGCAGCGTGTCGTGTGTTCGATTCCCGTTTTGGACAAATACTTGTATGGCCTATGGATAGGTGTTTCAGGTTCGGATGTCTTGTTTTGTCTTGTTTACGTCGAGGCCAGATCTTAGGATTGATCACTTCATTATGTGGCCAACTAAAACTACCAGCTCCCCTAGCCAAGTTACAACCGGTTCGCTTGCGTCGAACGCCTCGAGTTAGCCACGCCCCCTATTCTATTGTTCCGACCATGTGACTGAGCGTTGAAATGACGTCATTAATAATAATAATATTCCACAACTATCACACAACGCCATCTAGTCTCAAGCTAAGCAGAGCTTGTGTTATGGCTACTAGACAACTGATAAACATACTTATATGTTTCTAAATACACACAGATACATATTATAGATAAATTGCACCCAGACACAGAACAAATGATTATGCTCATCACACAAACATTTGTCCTGGGTAGGAATCGAACTCACGACCTCCGGCATAGCAGTCAGGGTCACTAACCACTAGATCAACAGGCCAGTCAATATCGTACGTTTAAAGTTTTCTACTAGCGTTAACGCTTGCACATTATCAACTTGGCTAGGGATACAGATCGTTTAAACGTTAACATTTGATGATATGTCAATCCTCGTTTGGCCATATCATTGATATAAGCAGGATTTCTGTGATAAAAAAAGGTTTAAAGAAAGTAGGCCAAACAAAGATCGAAATATCATAAAACTTTAACGTTTGAATCGATCTGGGTAGTTTTAATTAGCCATATCACAAAGAGATCAATTTACAAATTCTGGCCACGATATTTACATGTTTTGAACACACTCACAATAATATAGTGATTAGAGTCTGTCTATAAAGTCGAACGACTTGGTAATCCAATCAAATTCTTGAAATCTGATGTACTCAACACTGATTGAATATTCAAGGTTGCAAAGAGATGATCATTGTTTACTAATAGAATTAAAAAAAAACTTTGTATGTATTATTTAATTTTTTAATTCACTTAAAAATTTTCAAGTCTTTTGACTTTTTAGACCAACTACTAGTGTGGAGCAAGGTTTTTTAGGGTTCCGTAACTCAAAAGGAAAAACGGAACCCTTATAAGATCACTTTGTTATCGTCCGTCTGTCTGTCTCTCAAGACCCTTTATCTCGAGAATAAGAGGTATCCAGTTGAAATTAAAACCATATACTCAAGTCTGCGGTCCCTTCAAGCTGTGAAAAAACTAAAAACTACACACTTCTAAGTTAACGAATAAAAAAGATACGGCCGTCTATGTCGAATACTCTCAAAGATCAAAATTCATAGTGTACTTGCCGTTGACCCAGAATCCTGAAATTTGTCACAAACCAAGGTCTAGCAATAAATCTGAAAATAGTAAATTTGTTGTTACTTAGGTCACAAAAAAAAATGCAATTCTGGAATTGTAGTTTGCCCGGAACCCTCAGTGCGCGAGTCCGACTCGCACTTGCCCAATTTTTTTTTTATATAGAGACAACAAGTAATAAACAAAAAGCCAATTTAAAATTAATTTAATGAATGACCTTACTACAATACCGTATATACTTATCTAACACAGCGACGTGGGTGCGTTAGCCTGCTCACTAGAGCTAACGAGCGATTTACAGATACTCTCCCGATTTATTCGCTGATAACATCATTTTGGACGTTTTATTGCTGTGTCTGCTTGTAATTGGTGGACAGTGGACGGACTGGTACAGGTGATGGTGATATTGGATTTCGGAAGTAACAGTAGCCATCGGTGTGTTGTCGCTTCTGATTGCATTTTTTTTAAGCTGGGAAAATATGAGTATGATGTATGATTTTTTTTTCAATTTATCTATGCTTCAGAGTTTTACTGATTAAATCTACGCCTATCTTTCAGTTGCCTTTTCCGTCCCAAGACTCTTTCAGAAGTCGACCCATTCGAGTAGTAGCCTTCAGCCCTGCTAGGTCTCTAAGGTTTGGCTGACATGTCTTTGAGGCATGTGGAATACTTTCCACTGTCAACATCTCGGGCTCAGTGTGGTCGGTTAGCGGACGGCTGGATGGCGAGCTGCCCATTGCTTGTCGTCCGCAACTCCTCGCTGGTGGTGGCTGCAGGTAGTCGCTGTTCCTCCTCGCTCCGGACCATGGCCTGTACCGGAGCCCAACAATTGGGTTTGGAGATAGGCATTTGAAGGGTCAAACTAAACAGAATAATAATAATAGTTACATAAACTTTATGTATATCTTACACAGTAACAGGTTCCCTGGCTCCCAAACAAGATTGATTGCCTGTGACTTAAGAGTCACTTCCTCCAGTAAATACGTATTCACATGAGAGCGCTAGGAAATTGACTACACACTTAGATGTTTGCAATCAGAAGTTTCAGAATATTAGGGTATGTGTAGAGAAATCTGTGTGTCCTGCCCCATTAGTCAAGTTACAACCGATTCATGTCGAATTGCGTTCTCCAATCGGTAACGCTTCGAAGTCAGCAATTGTAGAAAACGATAAGTTGGTAGCCAATGTAGCCATGTTGACGCGCCTGTCGGCCGCTCGTTCTACAATGTAGCGTTTGGTTAACAAAGGTTGCGTTGAACATTGTAGAAACGATAACATTTTATTCTATCATTTTGAACGATGTGAACGATTGCAGATGATCAACTTGGCTAGGGTACCTGTTTAGTTGAGAGTTAACTAATACATTTTCCATTTCGTCATAACTTTGTTCCATCAACCAAGCTATCTAGCTAACCACTGATGTTGGTTAAAGGCACAAAATAGATAGGTGCAGAAGTCAATCTACATACAAAGCGCGCTCGAGCAACGCACACATAGACACCGCTCACGGACACGATATCTCGGTCGCGTCTCGAACCACTCGTCGAACAGTTCCGGTTCAAACGCTCATTAGTGTGTGTCCACCGAGCGTAGGTATAAAAAGTGAAGTACATACATGAGATTGTCTTCTGTTACCGATCTATTTTGTGTTGAAGAGATGTATTTAAAAAAAAAATAATCTCATACCCAGGAAAATACAACGAAGGGTTCCAACGATTCTGCGGTTATAGTTATTATGCTAACAAAGTTGCGGGCACTAACTACTTGGTTTACTGATAACATCATTTGTACATTTTATGACTCTGTGGTTTTGTAATTGGTCAGCCAAAGAACGGTCTAACACCCCACACTGGTATTGGTCGAAAGGATATTAAATTTTATGAATAATATTTTAATTTTTCGTGGGTTGATCTTATCTGATATATTTAAATTGTGTGTGAATGATACACAATTTTTGTTGGTCTATGGTCTTCTTTGGTGAAGAAAATAATCTATATTATTATAATAAAGAGGTAAAGTTTGTTTTTTTGTTTGTAGGAGGTAATCTCTACAAGTCTCTACAGGTCCGATTACTGAATTTTTTTCACCGTTAGAAAGCTTCTTCATTACATAGGCTATATTTTATGTACGCGGGCGTAGCTGCTGGTAAAAGCTAGTGTAATATATAATAATAATAATATTCGACAACTATCACACAACGCCGTCTAGTCTCAAGCTAAGCAGAACTTGTGTATAGTTCTAGATAAAAAAATGATAAACATATCTACTTATATATTTCTAAATCTTAATATATATAAATCTCGTGTCACAATGTTTGTCCTCAATGGACTCCTAAACCACTTTACCGATTATAATAAAATTCACACACCATGTGCAGTTCGATCCAACTTGAGAGATAGGATAGTTTAAATCTCAAATTATAGTCACAATTTTAATTTATTGCTCCACAGCAACGTGTGGCCGAGTCAGCTAGTATATTATAGATTACTTACACCCAGACACAGAAAAAATGATCATGATCATCAAACAAACATTTGTCGTGGGTAGGAATCGAACCCACGACCTCCGGCGTAGCAGTCAGGGCCACTAACCACTAGGTCAACAAGCCAGTCAAGTAATCTTTAAGAATCATTTACATGACTTGATTCCGCCATCATCTTTCTACCATCGGATAACCCGACGCAAGGCCATTTTCCACCCTTACGTTGTTGACACCTCTACGGTACGGACTAAGCGTTTTGCCTTGTCGTTTATACCGCGTACATCGAAGGACTGGAACAATTTGCCTGCTGCGGTCTTCCCGTCCTATTGTAACTCAGTGTCTTCAAGACTAGAGTGATTAGGCTCATAATAAACTAGTGCGCATCACCATCAATGATTGCATTACTGCTTACCATGAAGTGGAATTGCAGTCAAGCACTAGTATATATCATTAAATAAGATCGTACCTGAACAAGTTCCTGTCTGCTTACAAGCATACTTGTAAGTATACAGGAACTTGTTCAAGTAAACATATTTAAGACCTATATTAGATAAATTATTTTAAAGACTATCAGTATTTATTTTGGTGTCACTCTATAAGATTTTTTTTAATTTCCAGAAGACAGATGTAAAAAGATCGTGCAAACGATGCGAATGAAAACATATAGTGAAAACAGAACACATCATATGATTATCTATATCTATGAATAAGCATAAATATATCTACGAATAAGCATAAATAAAAATATATATTATAAATAAATATTATTATAATAACAATTATTATTCTTATAATTATAATTAATATTATTTATTTTTAAAACAAATTAAAAAATATATATATATATATATAATTGTAGTTACAATATCAATTACAATTACAATAAGCATAATATATTGAAAGAATCTTACAACTAGAAATGTTGATTCACTGTGTTTAAATAAATATATATGAGATCCGCATTAAAATTATGTTTCTCCTAATATTACACCCTTCCAAAAATCGATAACAACAATATTCTTTCAGCTTAGTGCAATTATGTCGTTCAGGTGTACTCAAAAATGTGTAGGAATGCGCCACGCATTGCGTGTGGCGACCTCTGCCGGCGAACACTGAAACTAACCGCAATAATGTACAGATTTTATCTGATCTTTTCGCTAATTAGTTACTCAAAGTATAGTCGTCTGTGTAATCGTTGGGAAACTGTTAGATCTTATCAGAGTGACCCGTGGCTTATTTCATTATAAAAAAAACTAGCTGTCCTAGCGTTTCTAAAGCAAAGCAGACATTGCGAGGCATGCGTTGCGAATGGTTCGAAACGCATGCCTCAACCTGAGGCATAAGACGGTACATTTATGCGTGCGTCCCGAATGACACGTGCTCAAGCTGAGCACGCAAACCACGTACGGTGTTCGTCAGTAGAAAATATAAACCACACGGAGTGCACAGCTCTTACTGAGACGGCGTTCGCAACGATCGTATGACGCGAATGCTCACTGTGTGCACACACGTCCACACAGCTCGAGGCATGCGAGACAAACCATTCGCAATGCACACCTCGTATGTCTTTAGCTTATTTTTCAAACTGTACGTCGAAATTGCATAGCTTAAGAACTGGTTGCAGTCACAGAGTATTTTGTTGGAACTGGCCCGGGTCTATGTTGACTTCGCGGCCCCGTATCAGTGATTTTATTTTTATAAAACCTTTTTACAAAAAAAAAAAATAACCGACTTACTAAAAAAAACACACTAAAACCATCAAAATAACTTTAATTTCGGAAGTCGGTTTTTCTTTAATAGTTTTGTCTCTTCGTTTTACATTGTTTTATTATGAAGTTCCCGTGTCTACCTTCCGGCTCCATCATCATCATCAGATCAGTTCGATAGTGCCTGATAGCCAAAGTGCATCTCATGACAATTCTAATAAGCCCAAACACGGCTAGGATACATTGATTAATTACGAAGTTCCGGTGCCTATCTTCCGGCTCCATCATCATCATCAGATCAGTTCGATAGTACCTTATAGCCAAAGTGCATCTCATGACAATTCTAATAAACCCAAACATGGCTAGGATACATTGATTAATTACGGAGTTCCGGTGCCTATCTTCCGGCTCCATCATCATCAGGTCACATCGATGATACCATTTTCAACGTACCTATTCAGAACTATTCATTTATTTGTAACTATTTTCATTGAGAGATCTGTGTGACACGATGTCTCGGTCGCGTCTCAGCTCACTAGTCGAACAGGTCCGGCTCAAACGCTTAGTGTGCGTCCACCGAGCGTAGGTATAAAAAGTGAAGTAAAGTTGCCATCACGGATCTTGAGCGATCTCTTTAGTGGTGCGTCATAGACGTCACTCCTAATACGTTTCCTGCATTGCTGCATGTATCTAACAATGAAGACGATTGGCTCGCCAATGTATGGAATGCGCAAAGCGATCCCCACTCTAACGCCGAGCGCTCAAGATCCGTGATGGCAACTGTACATACATGAGATTGTCTTCTGTACCTATCTATTTTGTGCCCCAAGCGAACGCCGGGCATTTTTTATGTGTCACTAATTATCACGATTGAAAGATTAAAGGCATGTGCCCATTGGCTCGTAACTAACAGTACTTAACCCTAAAACTAAGGTGTGCCCATGATGATCGTGCCCTCCGTGTCATTGCATTAATAACCTGAAACCCAGACATGCAGGTCAAAGGTCTTACGTGTCCGCCCGTCCAGAAAATACAGTCAAAGGTGTGACTATAATTTTATGAGCGCCCATTCCCATTAGAAGTCAAAAACATGCTCGTACATCATATAGAAACCGTAAAAAACCGGCCAAATTCGACTCAAACTCGCGTATAAAGGGCAAAAAAATCACGTTTATTGTATCGAAGCCCTTCAATAAACGGAATATTTATTTTATTCCTGTGTTTTAGTATTTGTAATAACAATAACAAGAAGCGCTAGTACGCTAGTGCTTATAACATAGCGGTAACAAAATTACATCGTTAATGAAAATTTCAACTGTCTATCTGGGTTCATGATATACCGTCTAGTGACAGACGGACATACAGTCAGATGGATAGCGGAGTCTTAATAATAGGGCCCCGTTTTACTTTTTGGGTACGGAACCCTAAAAAACGGTTTAATTTTTATATTTGAAAATACTGATCTCAGTGGCAAGTAAACGTGTGCAATGTTGTTTAGTAAAATAAACTTGCCAAAAACTATAAATAAAATAAAACAAAAAGACAATCTATTATCTGTGTCTAAGTATTGGCTGAATAAGTAGTTGAGGATTCTGCATTTTCAAAAAAAAAAAAAAACATCAGTATAACGAATCAGAACGTGTAAAATGTAAAACCAAGTCTCAAAATGTTGCTGTGTTTACATACCGCGCTATGAAAACGAAATAAAGCAAACAAAATAGAAAACTGATAGGCTAGCGGGTACTTAGACGTCTGCGTACCCCCATAGGCCTTCATTTTAAAGTAAAACGACAGACAATTATCTTTGAATAACGAATGACCGTTATTTTGACAGCTGTCAATTTAAAACTCCGACCGAATTTCGAATTCATTCAAATTTAGAATTCGCTGCGAATACGAATCAGCCAACCCTCCAATGCCGAATCAAATAAAGTCGATGCATCTTATTCGTAACATGACATCAACATCATAAGAAGTCATTAGGCATCCGAGCGTACGATATACGGACCCTAATTTCGTTGCGAAGACCGAATAACTCCCATATACCACGTTTACTGAGGCATTTTTTGATAATGAGACCTCAATCCAAAACACACCTTAACATTCTTACTTTAAGATAGAAATTACGTCGGAAACTTGACATGACAATCGTCCACATATCAAACAACGTCTTTAATGCAAAATCAACCCAGTTCCAAAGAAGGAAAGTTGAGTTTCGTGTGCAGAAAAGTTTAGTCAACAAAAACACACGCGAATGAGAAAAAAACCGGGCATCTTTTTGCGTCCCCTTTCTCCCCTAAGCCTGTGGGGGCGGATGGGGTGAAGAAAAATCCTCGCAGGGTGAGTTGGGGTGGCTGTAGTAGTTTTTCGTTGGTATCACGCGTACGACAGGCTTAGTATTGATTTTCCAGCACATGGTGCCTTTCAGGTGTCCGCATTTTTTAAAGAAACACGCCTTTTTATCCGGCTGCGTATCCAAAAATATCAAGACTTCGAAAGTTGTAATATTGTCTATGCTTGCGTTTAGTTTTAAAAAGTTTGGTACGGGATAAAAATTGCTTCTATTGAAACTGGTTTGAATTTAGAACATTTTGAATTTAAAAGCAGCTAAGGACGTTCGTTAAAAATGACGTATTAATTTACGAATTATTATTTTACTCGAATTATTTTTTCACAAATTCATGAGGGTTCAACTGTAGAAGCAAATAATTGGTTTAGACGTAACTATTGGTTTAGACTAATGTAACAAGTCTGTCCTTAAGTGAGTTAAGGAGTAGGAGTGGCAATTTTTGTATTTAAATGAGTTTTATAAGTTCAAGTCTTGAAAAAGTTTATCCTAACTGATTGAGCTGATATTTGGTAAATCTGTGTAATCTGGATGACAATGTTTTATTATAGTGCCATGGAGTTGGTCTGATGAAGGAGTCGGATAGAAGCTATAACAGTAGTTATAGCCTTTATCCGACTACACGACTACGACAGTAGTTACTGAGCACAACAAGAAAACAACATCGTGTTTCAGCTCTTGACACTTACGAAGAAATAAATAAACGGGGGTTGACCGGCACTCGTTGAAATCGCTTAGCGCTCAGTCGGATACGATAAATACAATCAATTGTGGCGGGAGCGATCACGCGCAATTTAACATACTAGTGCGAAAAACAGTAAATTGCTTGCCTAAAAGCGGTAAAATTAAGAGAGAATTTTCGATTAGGTAAGTGTATTGAAAAAAGTTTTTCATTGTATCATTAGTCTCACCAATAGCTAAAAAATTCTTGGTGAATTTGATAAACTATTAGAATTTACACGTCACCCTATCCCAAAATATTCGCACACTCAGTTAAGCTAATGCACACACAATATGCAAATTCGACGAAAGGTGTAAAAGATTAGCATCTTATTGTGATTCGAGCATTCGTTCCGAACTCTTCATGTTTGTTCGCGATTCGATACGGACCGGTGTGGCGGGACCTTAATGTTTAACCGATTTTACTGATGGCACTTTGTTTTTTTTTTGGAACACTGATTGTGGTTTTGAAATTGGCGCTTGATTTGTTTGTTGATGTGTGATTCTTTTGTTTTTGTCTATGAGGCAAAATTGTGTTTTGATTGATCACTCGGTGGAGGTGGGCAGACAGCCGAGATATTCACATTATTCACACTAGTACACTAGTATATTATAATGTGAAAGTAACTGTTCGTCTGTTACGTTCTTTTTTTTTTAATTTGTATAAACTAGTGCTTGATTGCGATTCCAGCTGATGGTAAGCAGTGATGCTATCTTAATCTTTTAAACTGATTTTCATAAAACTTGGTACGGAGTAAGCGTGAGCCCCAAGAAATGACATAGGCACTTACAGAAGAGATGGTCGATTGGGCCAAAAGTCTTCGAAAAGGCAAATACGTACTGGAAGACAAAGCATTGGAAGGCTTTCCACAAGGTGGATGCGAGACGCACGGGACTCGTCGTTGTGGCGACACTTCGGGGAGGCCAATGTCCAACAGTGGACGTCTTTCAGCTGTACTGATGATGATGATGATGTTATCGATAGCTTCTGCATGCATGTGACATCCACCAACAGCTTGGTGGAGCAGATCCGGTGCCCATTCTCTTTTCTAGAGAGAAGACATTAGTCCCAGCAGTGGGAACATTAAAAAGCTTATTATGTAAGTATGTAAGCTTGATGATATTTCATTCTCAAATGACATAGGTGTGGAGTTAACCCTATAAACATATAGTTGATGCACTTTTAATACAATTTTAACACTGTTATTACTAATTTTACACGTCATTTTCTAATTTCAAACATCGGAAACTAGACTCTATTTAATAAAAAAATAAAGTTAATATTCGGTTGTCCATTAATTGTCACCATGTTCCAAATTTAAATGCAAGCGCGAACAAAAAGGTGCGCTCTTTGTTTCGACCCAACGATTTTGTTCTCAATTTAAATATTTTATACAATGTGACAATAGACAAAAAACCGGTACTTGTAACTGTAGAAAATTAAATATTAAAAAATTATGACGGGTTGCCTTTATCAGGTAATGTATGCTAATTCTTGTTAGGTGATGCTCGGAGCCGCGATGTGCGGGAGTCGAGTTCCGATTGTGTACTTTTTTATTATTTTAGTTTCTATCAGTATAAATAGAATATTAGGTATCCTAAAATAATATACTTCCAAGATTATAATATGTGCTATTTCAGAACATGGTCTAAGGACGAATTTCATTTTGAATTTTCCGAACGTATCAGAAGGAAAACCCTAGAGCAGTGACTGTGTGGTACAAGTGAGGGTAATCGGGCTGACAAAGAATTTTTGTTTTGTAATTTAAAAAAAATATCATTTCATAATTTTTGCTCTTATAAAATTTGTCCTATAGCATTTATTATATTAGTTCCATTAAAAAAATATCGTATGACCGTAAAATCGTGGTATCGAAATATGATTTGACTATTTCTGATATGAGTATGGTATTTATACTTTGAGGACATTGGAACATCCCTAGTTTGGTAATATAAATATTGAGTAGATTTGTAAGTTCAGATACAAAAGAAAAGATAGCCATATAAAATATTATAAGTAATTAATTTATTATTTAGTAGTTTCTATCGTATAAAAAGAAACAGAATTTCTAAAGTTATTAAATTTTCAAGAATCTGATAGAATATTAATTAAAAATAACATATAAATTTTCTTTAATGACCAGTAAATACTGCAATTTCTTCTAATAACACCTATTAAAGTTATAATTATAGGAATAATCTAGAGAAATGTAATATACATTTTTTCTTCTAATTATCTTGTAAATACAACTTGTGGGGAATGAAAGCGATACATAGCTTATCTTTTTCTTTTAATTATAAAATTCTTTTGCGGACTGGTTCACTGTGAAATGAAATAAAAAATATAGTAATTGTTAGTGATGTTTGTATATAAAATAATAGTAAACGATAATTGTTGTGGGCCTGGGTGTCATGTATATGTTCATATGTTTGTGAATGCACCTATGATACTGGAGTAATTCCTAAAGTGGGGAAATGAATCATAAAAAAAAAAAACTATCAGCGCACTTCTTACAGCAAACCTAATAGGTTTTATCATCATCAATCCCGTCCGATTATAATTTGGATGTCTTCAAGGCTAGAGTGAATAGGCTCTTAATAAACTAGTGCGCCTCACCATCAAAGATTGCATCGCTACTTACCATCAGGTGGGATTGCAGTCAAGCACTAGTTTATCTCAATTAAAAAAAAACATCATCATTTCAGCCAATAAACGTCAACTATTGGACATAGGCCTCCTCCAAGCGTCACCACAACGAACATTCCTGTGCGTCTTCAAACCTCATAAGTTTGCTGTAAGAAAACTCAAATGTAGGGTTAAACTACGGCTACGACTTTGTCCGCGCTCAAAGTTAAAGTCAAAGTCAAAGCATTTATTTCAAATAGACCATTTGCAGGCACTTTTGAATAGTCAAATGTCGGTCAAATGGTCGCTAAAGTACAAAATATATTACCTATGTCACTCCCATGACAACCCCGAAGCCCTGGAATGGAGAATCCCAGAGCTCTGGAACTAAGGTAAAGACGGAACAGGAGTTGGTTTTAGTCTGTAAAAGTTTGACACGCCCTCCCTCTCCGTCCAAGAGCGGGAGAAGTCACTGGATGATATTCTACTTAAAACTTTTACTCAGTAGCATTCTACTGATGAAAGAATTTTGAAATCGATTCAGAAGTTTTATTGTTTATTCATTATAAAAAAAAAAACAAAAATCATTTTGTCTTTTTAATATTGTTACAGAAAACACTGTACTTACTTATCTAGAACTTCCTAAAAAGATATAGAGATTTAAAAATTCAATATTATTATTGAACTTGCAAATAAAGTTTTTTTTTCTGAAGTCTCGAGATTCAATGATAGATCAATCGATATATATGATAGATCTATTATAAATTGTCGATCATATCAGGTCTTGATAATAAACTAATAAATAACGACAACAAAAAATAAACAATCGCGAATCTCCAAAAATCAAAATAGTAAGCTTTAAAATATGCAAATTAAATCAATAAATAATCATTTCAAAATTTTAATTTATTCAAACCTTATTTTATTATCTGTGAACTGTATGAAATGTCAATTGTTTATTTTATTTCAGTCAATTGTTAAATAATTCACGTAGCATAGACAACGGTTGTCTATTGTTATTGTAATAAATGCAATTAATCTTGTGTCTTGTTGCTATTTTCACTTTGAGAGATATCATTTTGTATAACGTATGAACTGTCTATGGTATTTGTAGGCTATTGACTTTGAAATATGTTTTTATTGTACTTAATCACTTTATAAGACTTTAGGATTGTTACGACCTTTTAATTTAACATAATAAAGACAGTTTCTAAGTATTTTGCTCGTAAAATACAGTTCATCATTATAATTCATTTGATACAGGTAATTTATGCTTACTTTTATCTTCCAAGTCCATGGGAACGTTCTACTAAAACATCCGTCACCTCTACACAAAGACACGAATAAATTGGACAACAGAATACAAATATGACAACACAAGGAAAATATTTTATCTCATTACGCATTCAAAGTTACGCATCGACCGGAAAAAATCAATAATACGCACACCAAAAGCGTCTTTGTACCCTTGTGCGAAAAGTTAAAAACGCACAACGGAAGAAAAAGATATGCAAAGCAGATCCCATGCATTCAGATTCGATATTCAAATTACTAGACCATCCTGTGAATGCGGAAGAACAATTTTGACACTGGCAAGAATAACCCTTCCACTCTATATTCAAATTTGGAACATCTTAAAGGCCAGTCCGAATTTGAATATCATAGATAAAAACCTTTTTTTTAATGTATTCATAGATTTCGTGGGAACGGATCTTTAGGTCGTGAGAGTTGAGTTCTTTATGTCCTTTATGGTTTAATCGATGGGGTCGCATGTTATGGAAAGCTGTGTCAACATTTGCTGTAATATGGTAATTATTGATCGGTAATAAAGGAAAGGTGTCATGGTGTATCGATTGATTTTAATTTATTGGGTGTTGAAATCGGATGAGCAGAATGTATGGTACTATGTTCCTAAAAGAGTTTTATGAAATTTAAGATGAAACTGTTCTACAAATAATGAATTTACAATTTAGTTTCAAGAACAAAATAGATTCAAAACTAGAGTCAAGAGTACTCGTTAGTGCTTGCTTGAATATCTAAAAAAAATCAAACCAAAGCTCGACTTGATCTACAAAAATCAACCAACGCCAGCGTACGGGAAGAATTCCCAAGTCTATGGGGTTGACATATAAATGCGCATTCGACATATCACATGATCGTAGTGTCAATAGCCCCTTTATCTAAATTTTTTAATTAAAATAAAAGACAACCGAACTAATTTCCAATTTCAAAAAACACATTCGAATCATTCCAGAAATTTTAATCTAAAAAAACCCAACATAGAATTCCAAGTTTGAAAAAGTTCTCGTTCGAAACGAATGTCTTAACCCTTCCGCGCTGGGCATTCAAATTCAAATTCGTGTCCCCTCTGTCTGGCAGGTGTACGGTGTCTTTGTGACGACTTCCGTCAGTTAGGACTCGAGATGTCCGTTGTCTTGCGCTGAGCTTTTGTCGCGATGTTGTTAAACATGTGGTTCTCTGATGGAAGTTTTGTTTTTGTGGCAATTAAAGGGACGGTGGTGTGTCGTTATGAGGTAGACTTTTTTGGGTGGTTTCGATGAGTTGGGGTGAAAAGTTCAGCTTAGAATTGTTAGAGATATCTTTGTAATAGTAGAGTAAGGTTGGGAGCGCAAATACGTATTTAAAAAAACTGTATGGAAGCAGATAGAGTCGGTTTGTTGGTTACTGAAAACGTAAAAATTTGTTCTTCACAGGATGTATGTATGTATTTCTATTTAGAAAAGCCTTTTGTGGTTTTCTCTAGTTTCTATGATTATCAAATCTGAATCATATATGTATACAGAGTATGTTTACCTTATTTCAAAAGTCATGTTGTATGATAAAGAATCAGTTTGGGTACTTAAATAACTCCAAAACTCTTATGATTAAAAAATAAAAAAGTGACAATTTAAACTCCACATCTTAAATCAAAACCGGTGTACGTGACCTCTTTTAACTGAATGTTTCCTAATAATATTATCCGGTATCCCCAAGTCGTATGCAAATTGTTTCTAAAATAATAACACACCTGGGTCTGAAAGACCGGTCGTGATTTTGCATCCGCGCCTCATTTGCATGCAAAGGGTTAATTCTTCGCGATTATTTGCGCTCACGCATATTTTTAATTATTCAAGGGTTTAATGTATTCTGTTTTTAAAAAAATGCAGATACGTTTGTGAATGTGATTTTTTTTTTGTTGCACAGTCAGTTTGATTTTGATTTTCGTTGTGAGTGGATGAAGAAATCGGTGTTAAAGATAGTGTTAGATTTTGTGATGTCTTCGAAGGTCGATTAAATTAATGTAGATACTGGGTATAGTTATTGTGTAAAAATGTGGTCAAAATGTAACACGTGAGTATTCAGGTTCGTTTTTCTATGTTCGCTGAATTCAATTGTATCCAATATATGTTTTATATCATTTATGAGTCATACAATTTAGAAAGTGTGTAGTAGTTGCCTAAACAAAAATACTACAGAACTTAGAGTAGATAGTACCATAGCTACAAACTTGTAGGCTGCGGAATTGTTCGATAGAGTTACCGCGGCTCTAGAACGCAAAGGGCAATTGAAGGAGCATGAGTGGGATTTTACTGCTAAGTAGATGTCTGATACTCTTTCTTGCTCTACCCAGAACGGGAGAGGTTATTTGATGATTTCCCACCTCAAAATAAAACACTTTCTTGTGCTTATCTCCAATTTATTTGGGTAAGGCACAACATGTGTTTTTCCAAACTTCTCCATTAATCATAAAATTAATATCATATAGCATTAATAACGTAAATATTGTTAATGATTACGATTACTGTTAGTTAGAGCATTAGGTAACTAAAATAATGTTGATAAAACCTAAGGGTAAGAAGACCTGGTGTCCTGAAATACAGGCCCAAGCCTATTTTAGATACCAGTTGCCCATAATAGAAACTATGTAAATATTGTGTATTGTGGCGAGAAATAAGGTGTTTTTTTATCTGTTATAAACTAGTACTTGACTGCGATCCCGCTTGATGGTAAGCAGTGATGCAATCGTTTATGGTGAGGCGCACTAGTTTATTAAGAGCCTATTCACTCTAGCCTTGAAGACACCCAAATTATAATCAGACGGGAAGACCGCAGCAGGCAAACTGTTCCAGGTCATTATTATTATCGTTATGAGGTGACTACTAGAGTCCTTTACAAAATTACATCTCTCTGCTAACTACGAAAACAAAACAAAAAGTCAACAACCGAAAAACTAATTTTCTCAAATTCGAAAATCCCAAAACCTGATGTACCACCGGTCATGCATCAACTTTAATGATTGGATTCGCCCCGCCTACGTCATCAATCACTCACAAACTGACTAGCGGGTGGAAGCTATCCCTAATATTCGTCCCAAAGAAAGTTGACACTTGACTTTATTCGTCCCACCCCCGCTTTTGTCCCGTTTTGAGAACCACAGCGGCGGCGGGAGGGTTAAGTTAAAATGGCCGAAATGCTATAGGGAGGATTTCGCGAAAGCATTGTGTCTTGTTAGAACCGTAATGTCTTGGATAGGAGATGTAAGTAAATTATGTTTTTTTTTGTTGGTTAGACTGGGGTAACAAGTAGGTAGATATGAATTGCGTGGAAAATTGTATGTGATTCTGTTGACATTATTTTGATATTGAGGTTCGCATGGTATCCATTTTTTTTTTTTTACCACTTAGTAATTATTGAATGAAAGTTTCTCTTTACATATTTAGTCTCCCAATATGTATGTCTGTATTTCTGTCTGCGATAAAACTACCAAACGGATTGCCTCGAGGTTTCTACCAAAAGCGTTTCACCTCGTCCATCGTTAATACCGTGTGCTTTGAAGAACTAGAACAATTTGCCTGCTGCGGTCTTCCCATCCAATTATAATTTAGGTGTCTTCAAGGCTAGAGTGAATAGGGTCTTAATAAACTAGTGCGCCTCACCATCAACGATTGCATCACTGCTTACCATTAGGTGGGATCGCAGTCAAGCGCTGGTTTAAGTATATCAAATAAAAAAAAGATATCCAAAATTCCCCACTCCGTGTGTTTATTTGTGATAAACTCAAAACTACCGAGCGGATTTTCATGTGGTTTCCACCAACTGACAGAATTATTTATGAGAAAGGTTTCAGACCATATCATAGTAAAAAAAAACCGAGAATACCAAAGAATTGTCACTCCCGTGTGAAACCGCTAACTAGCGATCGTTAATTAAATATAACTTTGCTTGGAAAACTGTTGTGGTTAAAAGTTAGTATTTTATCTGTTAGATCTAATCCTAACTAATCGTCTTTAGTAGGCTGATATCTAACATCACAATATTGTTTTTTTTTCTAAATTGAAAAAGTACCTATTATTACCATGCAAGTATGCAATACATGCATTCATAGGTTATCCTTATAGTTGCTACTACGCAAAATATAACAACATAGTTGACTTAGGATTGACTCTATGGCCAAAATACAAATAATACCATCTTTATTATAGTAAATATCTAAAAATATATTTCTATATAAACCGACTGGTGCAATGAGAAAAAAAAACACGTTCAAAATAGGAACTCGTTCAAAAACATTCAAAATTGGAACTCGTTCAAAACCATTCAAAATAAGAACTCGTTCTACCAAAATTCATAAATAAATCCAATCTATTCGACTATTTCCTTCGTCGCGGCGATATAATAAAAAAAGAAAAATCGCCCATGCAGGGGGTAATCCCGGGGGAGGGGTATACCCGTGAGGGAGGGGTATCCCCGTATTCCCGAAATTGAGACGATGTAAGAAGATTATGTTTGATGCATTACGTGACGAGAAGGTGGTCGGAGGTGGATGAATTTTGGTGGTTTGGTTGGAAAAGGCTGGGAAATCATGAGTTCAATAACCTTTATGATCTATATTGTCAGGAAAATATGTTGTTTGACGGGTTGGTACGGTACGTAAATTTTCTGCAAGCGTAAAGGAAAAGTATGACAGATACTCATAAGTATGCGGACAATTACGGTACCTATAAAAATGATATTTATTTTGCAAATAGGTTTTAAAAAAACACTTTTACGCACCAATTTTTATTTTCGTCAGTAAACTAGATTAGGCCTAGGCTAATATCCTTTCAGTTAGCCCATACCAAGGTTGTCTATAAGAGATTGGTTCAGTGCGATAAGACCGCCCATAATACACTTAGTTTTTGCAAATGTTTATTCTGACCAGTCAAACAAATCAATAAATTAACTAAACACTCCATTTTGATGTCTAAAACACTTTTCTATAATATGCGACTGAAAATGGTAAATATAAACTATGTGTAAAATATTTGTATTTTTTTTTTATTGTAACTATCAAAGCGACAGTCTTATCAAAATGGTGATTACCTATGAGAATCTATTGTATTATGTATCTAAATTTAATTTTGAAAATTTTACAACTATTTTTTTCTCGATTTATCTCCAAAAAAATTATTCAAAATGCAAACCTTCTAGAATCAAAACATTCATAGAACATTTTCATACATAAATAATACACGAACTGCTCCGAAACTCCTCAACACAAAACTTACACAATATATCTTCGTTTTGAAGTTTTCTACGAAAACTCGCAATTTTATAGGTGTACATAATTATTGTGAGATACCCACAAATCTTAGGAGCAATATCACGGGAAAAATGTATCCGTAAACTGTGTGTCTATGTAGCTATATTTATGTGGCATCTATTGTAAGGCTGAGGACATAAGGGCTTTTTTTAAGGAGGATAATCATTCAATGACTTTTCCCGTTTTAGCGGGAGGGCGTGTCAGACTTTTACTGACTAAAACCACACCTGTGTCTTACGCAGTTGCTCTTTGTGTTCGGAGACTACGGTTTTCCTTTTCAGAAAATGGTTTCCTGATATTTCTTTGAGGAGCACAATGACATAAGAGCTGCAGGATAGTTCAAAAGAATCACTGGAGACTTAGAACAAAAACGGTAATTAACTAAAGAAACAAGAGTGGGTTTTATTTAGTAAAAGTCTGACAGTCTTCTCGCTTCCCCCTTTTTTTTATGGTGTGAAAAATCATGCATTGACATCCCCCGCTCTTGGGCGGAGCGGGAGATAGTGTCAGATTTCCCAAATCAAACACATCATTTTTCTTTTTCAAAGACATTTGGTTAAAAACTTAAAAAAAAAAATCATAAAACCCTGTAAAAACGGTTTATGATTGTTAGTTTTTATTTTTTTTATTTTTTATTGAAACCAGCGATAATAGAGTTCATGTACTCAGGCAAACTTAAGTTGAGTAGCAAACTCAACTTTGAAAGAGATGAAACTTGCCAGTATTACTAGTGTTGTCTTATAAAAAACAGATTTTTCATATCAAAATGTTTCTTTTCCAAACTTTATAAATATCTTTACAGGCTAGACCCAATGCGACATTGTGGTTTCACTATTTATGTCGTAGCCAATGTTGAAAATTCAACACTAACTGTTTCATAAAAAGTATTTTTGCACGTTCAAAAATGTTCCATTTTCCATCCCCACAATCTTCCGCTGTTCTGTCTACGCCTTTACCCAGCCGAGCTTAGGCCACATTTCCATACATATGAGGCAGTCTCGCTGCAAGGAGCCGAAACGAACCTTCCTTACACCCGCTTTGTGAGCCGAGCTTTTTTTACCTTCTTTTGTCTCCACTTTTACTTAGTATTTCGGTTCGGGCTTGTTTGGAATACTTTTGTAGACATATTGGGGGTATTTCCGTCAGGTATGTTTGGAGTCTCGAGTGTTGAAGGGTTGGGGAGTTAGGCGTTCTTTTTTCGTCCTGATTTGACGCCGTCTAGTAATACATATATGTCTAGTAGACTTCATGTGCTGTTTCAGTGCCGTGTTTTTTTTAATGTTTCCCCACACCAGGTTTTACCCTGTATCGTGGATGCGTTCACAAATATGTATAGTCGGTCTAAAAAGACAAACGACTTGGGAATTTTGTGTAATATTTAATCATTTAAAAATACTTAAATCCGATACTTTTTAAAAGGTTATTTTACTAGTAAATAAGGATCAAGATCTCTTAATCAACCTTGATTATTGAACCAATGTTGACTGCATCAGATATAATTTTGGCCTAATAATTACCCAAGTCGTTTGATGTTTTAGACAGGTTCTAAATTCATATACACGTGGTACTTAGACCTGGAACACCTGTCTGTAAGTCATACAAATATTTCTTCCGTGCGGGAATCGAAACGGCGATACGCAGAGCAACACTTGAGAACATGATGGTCTGAATCTAATTAATCTTATTAATAAGCAACTTAACACATTTATTGTGCGTACGGCTAAAGATTGGAATTCTCTACCGGAGTCTGTGTTTCTTGATAGCTGCAACCTAGGGATCTTTAAGTAAAAAGTGAATAGATTACTTCTGGGCAAGCGTGCTCCATCGTCGGCCACATCACCGCTTAGTATCAGGTAAGATAGCGGAATTGGAATTATGACATCATTCCATATGACATACGTAAAAAACCAGCATAATTAGTAATCACACCAATTCCCTCCAATTTACTAAATATAATTAAATTTTCCACAAAAAAAAAAAAAAAAACAAAAATATTCGAGGGAAATTGTTATAATATCGTAAAGGAGGCGACGGTCCAATATATCATGTGACGTCACGCGGCTATGCGGCTGACACGAAAATATTGCGATGCATCAAAACTGCCAAGGAGTAGGGAGAAAAACGAACTTTACTGGGAGTGTGGTGCAAGTCATAGGAAGCCAGAGGAGGTCGAAGTTCACGCACGAGAAATTTTCCAGTGAAATTCTCGTAGCCGGTTAATTTTTTTCTCAAGTTCAGTTCCGAAGAAAAAATTCAGTTTCTAGCCATCATTGTCTTAACGCTGAGAAAGTCTTTCTGTATGTATGTCCTAACAGATATTCTTCTCCCGTTGGCCACCTCTTTGTGGGCCGGTCTCGACAGTGCTTTCTTTCTGCAGGAACCCACTGCATGAAAACTCTTGTTCAGCGGTTATTGTGCATGAGGTTGACGTGTTTTATGAGCGATCATAGTATTGAACATCTATAAACGAGTAAAATACTTACATTGAGAAACGGTTAGTTGCCTACTCGGCCGTAATGGCGTTAAAGATACGGATAAATGTTACGAAAAATAGATCACCTCCAACTTCTAACGAAGTAATTCAACATGTTAAGGGAATCTCCCTATTAAAACACAAAACTCTCAGCCACCATAGGTGCGGCCTTGCAAACGAAGAGTAATGAGTAGCTTGCAGTCTAATAAGAACCAAGTCAAAAGCAGCTGTCACCTGAATTGATGAAATCAACTTGGGCCCTATACCTGCTAGGGTTGGGGGATTGTTAAACCTGGACAGCAAAATACAACTGAAAGAACACGGATGGGTTTTGTCCCCAGAGCGGGAGAACTCATTTAACGATTTCCTACTGTATAAAAAGGCAAAGAAAACTGTGAGTATAAACCGCTTCCGCTTATAAATCACACCAAGCAATAATACGTTCAGAAAAGCGGGGGTGGATTGTGTCTTGAAAAATGCTTGCTGGAGCTCTGTGGCGATGGGTTGTATATCATAAGACATATCGCAAGATATATCTCGAGATATATCTGCGCTTGTGTATCTAAGTGAATATTATAAAAATCTTATTACATAGACTGAGTAATATGCTGTTTGTTGAGTTTGGAGAAAGGTTCAGTAGAAAGGTTTTTAAAAAGCAGGTCCTTTAGGTTTTTTTATTATTTTAGTAAAAGCTTTGGCTTCTAAAATTTCACCACGCTTTGTATGTGTGGTTAGCTCCATACGTATAATAAAGGGTGGGAAGGGCTTGCTCAGTAGACGAAACTGAACAACCTTCCACAAATTTTTTATTCAGGAAAAAAAGAACGACTTTTCCATACAAACTGTCCAATCATGTTTATAATTTTGTATGATGAGGCGGATTTTTTTTTTCGTTTCCTGAAAAAATGTGTTGTGGAAGGTTGTTCAGTTACGTCTACTGAGCAAGCCCTTAAAGTTTGTGGAGGGCTGTCCCTTACACCTTGTTTATGGTAAATTCATAGGGTACTTCACGTTGACCTAAAATCCTGAAATTTGGCATAAAGCAAGGTTTCATAGCACAAGTATAGGAAAAATCTGAAAAATTGTAAATTTGTTGTTATGTCACAAAAAAATTTTTTTTAGCGATTCGGAAAAATCTTCCAACTTAATTCGTGAATTGAACTGTTTATTTATTATAGGTAAGTTTGTACGGAACTCTCAGTGCGAGAGTCCGACTCGCACTTGCCCGGTTTTTTTTTTCTTTTCAAATTTAATTTTATTTAGTACATATATTTTTTTATTTATAGTTAGGTCTACGTTAAATAGAAGTTAACATGACTATTTTAGTCTGTTGTTTGTTTAGTGCGAGTTTCAAATAATTGTTTGTTACTTCTTTATACTCGAACGGCTGAACGGATTTCGATGAAACTTGCTACATGGGTAGACTATGTCCTGGAATAGCATATAGTATACTTTTATCTCAAGAGTATGTTCTATTGGGACGACTTTCTACATGCACTCAACTGGTTTAGCGGCAGCTAGTTAGTAAGTACTAGTTATAAACTAGTGTTTGACTGCGATCCCACCTGATGATAAGCAGTGATGCAATCGTTGATGGTGAGGTGCACTAGTTCATTAAGAGTCTATTCATTCTAGCCTTGAAGACACTTGAATTATAAACGGATGGAAAGACAGCAGCAGGCAAATTGTTCCAGTCCTTCGATGTACGCAGTATAAACGACGAGGCGAAACGCTTAGTCCGGATCGTAGAGATTTCAACAACGTAAGGTTGGATATTCACCGTACGTCGGGTTTTCCGAGCGATGGTCAGCAAGTCATGCAATTCGCGAGCACACTCTTTAAAAATGCAACCTGTAAAACACCGAAAGGCTAGATCATTTGCTAGTAATCACTAGGTACTTCTCAACATATGTAAGTACATATATCATGAGACAACACAGCTCGAACCAACACACATCCACATACAACATTTACACCTGTCTGCCTTTTAAATCGCACGGGAAGTGAAACTCTAACATCTATTGAAAACCCAAAACAGGGGGTGTTCCACCCCACACCCCCACCCCCCTCGTTATTTGACTTCCCTTCTCCCCTTTCTTTCCACTAACTTCGCATCGTCATCCGTATTACTTGGGCCCTAACTTATGTGGGGTATATGAGGTGTGATATCCACTTGAATTTTGACTCTATTTCCAAGTTACATAAGGTAGAAATTCCCTTGCACCAAAAAACCAATTTACAACAGCACAGTCTAAACGATTATGTTCTTTATTTTTAGGGAATACGAGCGATAATCGCTTGTACAATCACAGATCAATTTTGTGATAGTCTGTGCTGATTCCTTTGCATTACTTTTTCCTTCTTTGTGAATGTATTTTATACGAGTTTAAGGTCTTATGTGGATAGTCGGTATGTCGCAGAATGTCGATGTGTTGTAGTGTGAGAGGGTCTTTATAGCGACGGTTCAATTTTGTATGGAGCATCTATTTTAAAATAGAATTTTAAGAGTGTTTAAGTTTTATTGAATTTGCTTCTAAAGGCATGTGTAGTACACTGTGTAATTTTAAGGTATCTTCTTGAAAATTTTGTTCTAAATGGCCAAGATGTCCAATGAAATCTCGATTTTATACACTCTTATTTACTTAAAAATGTCTTCAAGATGGGTTGAGGTTGGGTAGATAGAGCAAACTGAAACCTCCATGAGGTAAGAAACATCTGTATTCTTACCTCACGGAGGCGATCAGTTGATCTTTTGTGTCGAGTGAGAGGGAGTAGGATTTAGCACTGGCATCCTTCTGCGAAGCAGTAATGTTAGCGACGCGAGGGAATCGCTGAGCGATCTTAAGCCACCGTAGGTACAGGCTTGCTGACCTCAAGCAAAGGGTAGCTCGCCGTCTTCTCGTCCTATAAGGACCGAGTCAGAGTGCCTCGAAGAGGTGTCAGCCAACCCAGCAGGGCCGATGCTGGAGCCATGGGATTGGTTCTGAATAGGAAATACTTATGGTCTAGATTATATGTAGGAACTCATAATCTGATTTAAAAGAGTGTCCATGGAGTTTCTTGCACGTTCTTCTCCATAGAGATCTACGTTATGGAACGTGCAATTTAGCTTCACTTTTCTTGGATTGACCGACATTTGACTATTCAAATATGCCTGCAAATGGTCTATTTGAAATAAATGTTTTTGATTTTGATTTTAGTCCTGGAACGCAAAAGGAAACTGATAAAACATATGATGTAGTCAGTCAAAGTCTGACACTTCTACCCGCTCCGCCCTAGAACGAGAGAAGTTATATGAATTCCCACCTAACAAAACCTGTTCTTTCCGTTGCCCTTTGCTTTCCAGGACTGCGGTGAGCCTTTAGAACCATTAAGATGTCGATTTTAATAGACGTCGATGTGGATATAAATCAGTTTTTTCTTGGTTTGTTGGATCTGCTTGGCTTGGTAACCAGCTGATTAACATGATTTAAGCATGACTTGTTGGTTTTCTGTAAATTATTACTCAGTTTTAATTCTAGGACGTGCTGGTTTCCTCACTACGTTTTGATTATTTTATGTATTTTTTCTAAGGGCCTCCGATGCCTGAAAATAAACAGTTATTATTATTATTACTATTTTGAGGGCAGTGGTGATGAAATAAATTACTCTAAAGCGCCCGCATGGATTTGAACACGACGTATAACTTCTAAGACATGTAACTGAATGTCACATGTCTTCAAAGTTCAACCCGCACTGGACCCACAGTGGGAACATTGTAAGGCTGATTATGTTTAGGGTATTTCTCTGTATCTGGGGTTTTTTTTGGTGGGTAAAAAACATCCAAATGACATCCCCTTGGGCGGAGCAGAAGATAGTGTCAGACTCTTACTGGCTAAAAAACTCACCCCGTTCCTTCTTGCCTTTCGTACCGGAGCCGAGCTTCCTATCGGGGGTCAGATAGACGCTGTCGCTCTATGTAAACACTAGTATTCACCTCCATTCAGGAAGGAAGGAACAGGAAATTGATCAAAAGTAGTCTGACTGTCTTCTTTCTGATGGTAATGATGCTTAGGCCATCAAAGCGTTCTTCAACTTTGGGTACTTTAGCACTCTGTTAGTTCCAAATAATATATCTTCTCCAAAGAAATCTACTTTCTCCAGAAATATATTTTTAACAATAGTAATATAAGGCAGTGAAGAAAGTACGACAACAGATGGCCGTTGGGGCCGAAAGGTTCTGGAGTGGCGACCGCGTACCGGAAAACGCAGCGTTGGAAGGCCTCCTACAAGGTGGACTGACGATCTGGTGAAGGTAGCGGGAATCCGATGGATGCGGGACGCTCATGATCGTTCGTTGTGGCGACGCTTGGGGGAGGCCTATGTCCAGCAGTGGACGTCTGTCGGCAGAAATGATGATGATGATGATGAAGAAAGTACGACAAGGCAAAAAAGGGTGGATATTTTTTATCCATCACCCTTAGCCTTATAATCTTATAATTACTGGGACTTAAATCTCACTAAGAGGGAATGGACCATAATCCAGTACGCAGGCCTAGTGCTGAAGGTCGGTGAATGTCACATGTCTTCGACTTTATCTAGGACATGTCGGTTTCCTCACAATGTTTTTCACTATCGTTTTGAGAGCTGTAGTGATGATTGGTTGCACAAAGTAAAGCCTGGGTCCACTGGGTCTTGAACCCACGACCGATAAGTCAGGGGCCCTCGCCGTTGAGCCACTACCAAAAGCTGTTTTTTTTTTTAACTAACTTTAGTTTACCTCTAAAACTATTTATTTTCCTTATCTATAATTAAACTATGTTTTCTTAACCACACTATCTGCTTCTTTATCACATTCTGGAGATTTTATTTTGTATTAAAATCTCCTTACATTCTGAACTTTATTAATATTCCCATATAAATTAGGATTTAACTCAGCCAAACAAATTGGGTGTTCATCACTAATGAGACATAAACAGACAAACACTCCCTCTTTACCCAATATAACAGGCAATTAGCGGTCTTGACAAATAACTGCAAATATTTGGGGCGACTTATAAATTAGAAAAAATCTCAAACAAAATTCGACTTTGTCTGAATGAAGGCAGAGTGTAAATTAGGTTTGAAAAATCTCAGAGGTATTAAAACACAATGCAGGAAAGAAAAGTTGTGTTTATTTACTTTAATGACGTCATTAAATTCCATAACATCGTCCAGACAGGGATTATCCTGGATATTGTCAAAGAATATACAATGAATTATGTAAGGAAATTCCTATTGACGACGGATTAGGTCTGAAGAACGACTCGACAGTAAGACGCTTTCAGTCGGGATTGAGAAAAAATTAAAAAGTAAGTAGGCAGTGGAGAAATCGTTTTTTATTTACGGTTCTGTGCCAAAACGGTACTCTTCTACTTAGAGTCCACTGTCAGTCTTTGCGTCACAGGGCTGTATCATATGAATCGTGATAACTAGATAGTTGAATTTGATTTTGTGAAAAATAGATAAATACTAAAAACAAATTGAATTAGGTAAAATGTGTAAAAAAGGTTAATATGCTAAAATGTAAAATAAAGAGATAATAATAATATTCCACAACTATCACACAACGCCGTCTAGTCCCAAGCTAAGCAGAGCTTGTTTTACGAGTACCAGACAGCTGATAAACATATGTACTTATATATTTCTAAATTACACCCAGACACAGAACAAATGATCATGCTCATCACATAAACATTTGTCCTGGGTGGGAATCGAACCCATGACCTCCAGTATAGCAGTCAGGGCCACTAACCACTAGACCAACAGGCCAGTCAAAAAAGATAATGATGCGGAACACTTAGTTTGCGAGTGCGACTCTCACTTGGTCGGTATTTTATGATTCTACATACTTTTAACTTGTTTAAGTGTCTGTGTTGCCACATATATAGTAAATACTCGTAGTAAAGGGAGATATATTGGTGATGTAAGTAATTTGGTGACACTATATTAAAAACAATATCATATGGTTCCCTAAACATGATGCGTGACTAGTACCTACCACCTGTACTACCACCTAGTACCTGTATTTATCCTCCACTGTCCTATCTCACAAACTGACGTATCTGCACAGATATTACCTACGTGTTCAGATTATTTCAAATTAGTTCTTTCTAATCGTCGTATCTGTATCGTTTACCTTTTATAAGATAATCACGTATTTTGTTTTGCGTAAGTGCAGAAAGAGGGAAAAACTAATTGACTGGCCTGTTGGTCTAGTGGTTAGCGACCCTGACTGCTATGCCGGAGGTCGTGGGTTCGATTCCCACCCAGGACAAATGTTTGTGTGATAAGCATAATCATTTGTTCTGTGTCTGGGTGTAATTCATCTATAATATGTATGTATTTAGAAATATATAAGTATGTTTATCAGTTGTCTAGTACCCATAACACAAGCTCTGCTTAGCTTGGGACTAGACAGCGTTGTGTGATTGTTGTGGAATATTATACTCGTATTATATTATATTATTATTATTCTCACTACCTTCGTACCTTAGGGCTTTAGGGCCACTACTAACTTAAAGAATAAGCCAATAGCAATTTAAAAACTAATTAATTCATTAATAAAGTTACAGATAACACAAAAACTACAGGAACATTGTTCGCAGGAACATGGCTGGCCTAGTAAAATATCAAAGTTAGGACAGTTAGCAGGGAGGGTGACGTAAATGTGTTCACTTGGAACTGAGTGGTTTCAATTACTTACATAGTCTGTCTAAAAAGTCAATCGACTTGGGAATTTTGTATAATATTTAATTATTTAAAAAATACTTATATTCGATAGTTTTTGTAAGGTTCTTCTAGTAGTAAACAATGATCGATATTTCTTAATTAACCTTGATTATTGAACCAGCGTTGACTACATAAGATTTAATTTTACCATAGTCATACCCAAGTCGGTTGACTTATTAGAAAGACTCTATCACTAATATGTCTCCCTTTTACATTATATGTTTTTTTGCTTATTTTTTTTCCTTAGTCATCTTGGTTTGATTTGATTCTTGGTTGGATGTGAACCGACTAAGAGCAGACATAGCCAATTTTAGTTCTATCATTGTCAAAGAAATAAGACTTTTTGCAGTACGAATTTTGTTCGTAAGAGTTTTGACACTTCAATGTTTTTCGCACTTATTGATCGAATATTCTAACGTGTGTCCCTTCTCATATATTATTTATTTATTACGGGGGAGTTAGAACCAACGGTTGTCACTGAAGACAATCTTTTCTTATAAATAGGTTGAATGTTGGTTTCAAATTTAATTTTACGTTTCTTTCTCTCGTTGTTATAATTAAATATATTAGTTTGAATAAAACGATGTTTAGTTAGTATCATTTATGAAACATCTTGGATTATTACAATTCTTAACCAGTAATCATAATTCCAACCGCATACAAGTTTTATTTAATGAAGTCAAATGTCCATATCATATAAATTCCGCCTCTAAAGAGCACTAAAATTTTAATATCCTTTCGCATTCTTACAAAATATCTTCGAATATGGTCGTTAAAGTTAACCCCCCTATCGCGGGGGTGGTTATTATTCATTTTTCTCCAGTCAAATTCAGTGTAGGGTTCACTAATGTGCCACTCTAAAATCAACCCCTACGAGGTTTCGCGACCATGTTTTTTCCCGTAGAAGTTTTTTGTTTGTTCCTTGTCCCTTTCTTTTAGGAGAAAATTGTATGTCTGTCTCTTTCACTCTATCACGCTGCGTGGGGTGGCAACAGCGAAATTATGATACGTTTTTTTGGGGCTTAAATTGATTTTTCGGAAGTATGTGGAAGCCATTTTATAGCGGTTTGCGAATAAACCGATTTATTTGTTGTTTAATAAAGTTTGGGACGAGTTTTCAAAGTTTAAATTAATTCGATGTCCAAGTAGAACCTCGGTCAATTAAATTTGGAAAAAGAACATAAGTAGTATAAGGTGAACAATACCTATTGTTAAAATGTAACTATGATAACGTTCACATATCTTTTGGGTTCGTGTTTCCGGCCAGAATATTCAGAGTGAAGCACTTTTAGATAATCACTGATATTCCACAACACATTTCCAACTCTAATTTAATTGTGTGTTATTCAAAAACACTTCTTCTAAGGGCCATTAAATTCTTTTAATATGTTAAACTTTAGATTAGATAAAACGTAACATTTAAACTTAACACGCGGTTTAGAAATAAAAATTCTAGTTCCTACAACACAGTTGATATAATCTAAACTATTTGATACAAACGTAACTATTTTTCTCGTAAATGTCATAACTTTAAAAAATATTGCTGTATCATAATTTAATATAAAAAAAAACTTTGTATTTCCTAGTCAAAATCGTGTTTCTTCGTTAATTGCTTACGGGTCCCCATTAAAAACCTATAAAAATGTGGAATATAAAAATTAATAAATGTCCCAATTATGTTTAGGGTTATTTTTTTATTGTGTTTTTATATGAAACATTTCATTTTGTTGTTGAATTATGGGTCTATTATTAAAGTTGGATGGTGATGACTATTGATTATTATAATAATACGTGACTACTTGATCATGTGGCAGGTGCAGGGTTAACTTGTCAAGTTCTGAAGATATATCTTTATTATCAGTTTTATTAGTAACAAATAGTTTTTATTAAATTTTAACATGGCTATTCTAGTTATGGTGTGTTTGCAGATGTTAATTTTCGAATGTGTTCATTTACCATTAGGCTGGTGGGCTGCTGTTTTGATTGATAGCCACACGATTACACGAACTAAATAATAACTATATTATATTTTACGACTACTATAATTGTATCGTAGTCGTTATTAGTAGTAGTTGCAATAATTAGTTAGTTCTGGTATTATAGTTTTTTTTTATGAGTATGTAATATTGATGTATGAAAGAAAGAAAGAAAAGTATTTATTTTGGCGCAAAAATCATTGCAGACAACAGAAACTTAAAACAAACACAAAACAAAACAAGAAAAAAAACCGGCCAAGAGCGTGTCGGGCCACGCTCAATGTAGGGTTCCGTAGTTTCCCAACCGTCACAGTAAGTGTACCTACTTATGAGTTTAAAAAAATGCTTGCATATACGATTATACTACAAACAGTCCAGAAATTATTTTGTAGAACCCTTTTGTCTTTTTTTGTACAAAAACTGTTCTTTCTATCAAGTTCAAAATAATTTTCCTAGAAAGTCCTTATAAAGTTCTACTTTTCAGATTTTTTTCATTTTTTCTAAACTTATGGTTCAAAAGTTAGAGGGAGGGGGACACATTGTTTTTTACTTTTGGAGCAATTATTTCAGAAATTATTGACATTATCAAAAAATAATTTTAGTAAAACCCTATTCATTTTTAAATACCTATCCAACGATATATCACATGTTAGGGTTGAAATTAAAAAAAAAATCACTTCCCCCTTTACATATAGGGGGGCTACCCTAATAAAACATTTTTTTCCAATTTTAATTTTACCACTTTGTTGGCGTGATTGATATACATATTGGTACCAAATTTCAGCTTTCTAGTGCTAACAGTCACAGAGATTAAGCGAGGACGGACAGACAGACGGCCAGACAGATAGACATGGCGAAACTATAAGGGTTCCTAGTTGACTACGGAACCCTAAAAAGGAAGATTGTCTGTCACACGTTTGCACCAAAAAATAGTATAGTAGTATAGTATGAATTGGTGTCCAGAATAAACTTGGTAATTCTTTATTTACAAGTTATGATGAATAGCAGCTCTCTAATAATCATCACCATTTCAGCTAAAAGACGTCCACTGTTGAGCATTGACCTTCCCCAAGTGTCACCACCACTACTGGTGCAATGTGTCTCGCATTCTTTGGATTCCCGGAATCCTCACCATGTCATCGGTCCACATTGTGGGAAGCCCACCAATTCTGGGTTTTCCAGTACACGGTATAGCCACTCTAGAACCTTTAGGCGGGCCCAAAGATCAACCGACCAATTGTTCTGCGAGTTTACTATTCTATTGAAAGGCACTCAATTTTTTTCTTTTTATATAAACTAGTGCTTGACCGCGATCCCACCCGATGGTAAGCAGCGATGCAATCAATACTGTGAAACTAATCATATTTTCAAGATTGGCAGTGTATTTATTTTTTGGGTGAAAAATCAAAAAAAAAATTTTAGTCCTCTGGGTGGTGTGAGAACGAGTGCTAAACTTTTACTGACTAAAACCCTCCTGTGTTCCTTCAGTTGCCTATTATAATCCGGAAATGCGGTGAGTTTTTAAAAAATTCTGCCACCAATAATTGAGATTTCTAATTACTTACATACTTTTTAGCTCAAAAGAGAGAGTGGTAAGGGAGTGCTGGACTGTGAAAACGTGTCCATATAAAATTGTGGCTACACTTGGGGAAGGCCTACGTATATCAGTGGACGCCTTTTTTTAAATTGATATGAACTAGTGCTTGACTGCGATCCCACCTGATGGTAAGCCGTGATGCAATCGTTGATGGTGAGGCGCACTAGTTTATTAAGAGCCTATTCACTCTTGCCTTGAAGACACCTAAATCAAAACCTTTTGACAGAAATTACGACGATGATTATGCTACCAAAATGACGTCATGTCATTTTTTGAATAAAAACTTCTGCGCGGGAGGTAATACGTATCTATATTTATTGGCAAGCACAACTAAATATAAGCACTATAATAGTAGTGAATTAGTTATAATTATTGAGCTATGAAAACCAGCGATTGTAAATATGATTGAGTTAACAAAATTGCGGGTAGTATGAACATATCGATTTAAAATATCGCTGTACCGCGATAACGAAATAGTTGAGGCTTGGAAAAAACTTAAACTGAGTTAGGTTAGGGTATTGATACACAGAACTTACTGGAAAAAAATGGAGGATTCTATTGTTCAAAATCGAACAAAAAAAAAAAGTGTTTTTTTTTAATTTAGCGAAATAAAAATTCTTCTAATTTTAATTTGAGACTCGTACGAAGTTTTTGTGCCTGTATACTCCTCGTACTATAATAATACGATTATTTATTTGTTACGGCACTCCATCGTATAGTTCGCAGAAACGTTTACAAAAAAAATCTTATTAATATACAATTAACGCAGCCAATTCTCCACTTTAAGGTGTACAAGCAATTGCAGAATTTAGTTACATATTAAAATATCTAATGAATTAAAATAGTAAACAATCTTATAAATGCAGGAAAAAAGAAACAAACTTTGTACGCATAAAAAATCCCTGAATCCATAAAAAAATACTTGTAAGATGAACCAATGAAAATATCAGTAAAAAAAAATTCGGCCGAACATAGTACCTCCTCTTTTTTAAAGTCGGTTAAAAATGTAGTAAACGGGATAGCAAATCTAATTAAAAAAACTAACATCTAAATTACTCAATAAAAAGTATCTACGTTGAAATAAACAATGAAAAAAAAGTTAAACCATTGTTCAACAAGCCTCGTGTAACCACATCCTAACCGATTGCGTGTTAATACAGTTAGCTATCTGATAAGTCCCAACGGTTAACATCAACCAGGTTCACAATTAACCATTCAGATCGTCGAGATAACCGTCTGAATGCAAATTAAACGGTCGAAAAAAAAAAAGTTTACAAGGGCCATTCTTTTTGATTTTTGTTCCGACAATTTGCAAGTACTGAAAAGTGTCTGCGTTACTAAGCTGTTCTTTTTTTGTTTATTTATTGCTGTATTCATTTTAATTTACATATAAATAACATTCTTAAATAGACATCTATTTATATGATACATAATAAAAAATTAAAAATGACTTTTTCATTACCCATTTATATTAAAGCTTAATAAAAAAAGTAACATCAACAATTTTTTTTTTCTTAAATTTATAGAAAAAAAAAGAAAGAAAAAATTTGTTTGAGACAAAAGTCTCACATAGTCGTATAAAAACTCGAAAGGAATGAATACACGGTTTACTGTATGCCTAATGACATACACAAACATATATTTTCGCCTTTTCAATGGATGGATGGTCTTTATGGATGACAATGGATATGGTAGGTTTTATATCATACGATGACTTTTCCTGCTCTAGGATGGAGGAAGAGGGTGTGTCAGAATTTCACTGAATATATCCACACCCATGTCCTTCAGTTGCCTTTAGCGTTCCAGGACCACAGCTTCCCTTTCAGAAGTTGCCTGTGGTCAGATAAATAAGTTATCTAAAGCATTATATATTAAGAAAAGTGACGATATAAATACGAAAAAAAAAAAAAACTTAAATTCACACAGGTTTTTGTCCATCAATAAGTAGAATGACCCTCCCGCACGTAAACGCACTTTGGTGGGCGTTCAGTCGTTCCATGTGAGCCTACACTAATACCAAAATTACTTATTTTGATAGGTGATGTGTGAGGCGTTCTTTTTTTGAAAATGATATGTTTTTTTTTAAATAAGTGGCTGGCTGTATTTGCTTAAAGGTGGTGTACAGGGAAATCAAGTGCGCCAAGTGCGAGTTGGACTTCCACACGAATGGTTCCGTACTATAATGTAAAACAAAACGACAAAAAAAATCATGTTTGTTGTATGGGGGCGGGCCCCACTTAAATATTTCTTTTATTCTGTTTTTAGAATTAAATTTGTTGTTATAGCGGTAACAGAAAGATTTTTGACTATCTAGATATCGTAATTCATGGATGATGCCTGGTGACAGACAGACTGACAGTAATAGGATCCTGTTTTACCCTTTGGGTAGGGACCCCCAAAAAAAAAAAACAAAATTTTTCAGTATGGACATTCGATTTTTTTTTCTTATTTATGTATTCTTATATTCTTTATTGTACATAACTTTACACATTATACATAGTAAGAAAGCCGATGTGCACAGGCAAGCTTAACCCAAATTTGGGTTTTCTTACAGCAAACCTTAATATCTCTTCAAGATTTTTATTTAATTATGTTCTCCTGATGGTAAGCGACGATATGGTCGACAATGGAGCACGCTTGCCTAGAAGCAACCTATTCACTCTTGACAAAACGAGCCCTAGGTTTCCGCTATTAGGAAACAGACTAACTGAGAAATCCACTCCTTGGCTGCACGCAAAATAAATGTGTTCCCAAAACGTTTTTTTTTGCGTACGAATGAAATGTCCAGTGATCAATTTTGTTTAAATTCTAACTTATAATATTTAAATAGTAATAATGTGTTATATTGTTTCAGATAAATGCAACACTTTCATGAATGAAAACACAAAAGAATAACGTTAAAGGCCCATTTGGAATTTGAAGGAGTTATCGCGGTACTGAAGCGCACAGGGCAATGAAGGAACAAGCCTGACACTCCCTCTGGCTCCTCCCAGAGTGAGAGGTTATATCACGATGAACCAGGGTGTGTCAAAAAAGAAAAACAGACAAAACCTAGGTGGGAAAATTATACAATGACATCCGTAGGCTTCGACCCTGCTGGGCCCCTACTGTTGAAAACCATAACGTCACATCACACCCTTTTTTTATGGTGGGAAAAATCATGCATTGACATCCCCGCCCTTGGGCGGGGCGGGAGATAATGTCAGACTCTTACTGACTAAAAGACCCACCCCGTTCCTTCTAGCCTTCATACCGGGGCTCGAGCTCGAGCGCCCTTTCGGATAACCCTGGCCCCAGTAGGCTTCGACCCGGCTGGGTCCCTGCTGTTGCTGACAACTCCTTGAGGCGCGCGGGAACAGTGCGCGCCGTCGACGACTTGGGCTTGGTCCGGACAGTTACTAGAAGCCGGACAGCGAGCTACCCATTGCTCACTGTCCGCAAGCCCGCGTCTACGTTGGCCGGAAATTGGGATCAGAATCCCGGCGACGGCGGCGGCGGCGATAACGCCGTTGCCTGATTCGTTCGGCCTCCTCCTTTGCGATCACATCACACCCGATTTGCTGCCATTCGGGCACAAACTTCAACCCGTTTAATCCCAGATGAACTAATCCAGCGTTACTTTGCCCAAATCAAGAATTGAATCCAGTCCACAACCACTACATCAAAAAGCCAGTCCCAACGTAACCGATACCCAAAAAAAAAAACGGTTTGCCTACGATAAGAATATTAAAAGACCGTGTCGTAAAAAAGACATAAAATTAAATAATTATGTCATTATTCAGCTATTGTAATATATTGTAATTTTGTATCTCATTACAGAAATTACAATTAAGAAGTCTTCTTATTGTAATCTAAGTAATTAATTGGGTTCAGTTTTTAAGCTGTAATAAAACACATTTTTATGGTGAATTTAATGTCAAATAAGTAACCATAGACCTTTATATTGGCTTTATTTATAGTTTTGGCTATTATAATTATGGTATACTAGCTGTTGCTAGTGGCTTCGCCCGCGTGATTGTACAAAATTATTTGTGGGTCGTGGGGCTTTTTGGACCGGGACCACGGTCCCAAATTCCAACTATAAAATATATATTTTTATAGTATTACTAGCTTTTGGCCGCGGTTTCGCCCGCATACATAAAATGATTTATGTCACTCAGGAATAAAGCAGGGAGAAAAAAAAATCGCAATTGGATCAGTACTTTCAGAGATTAACTCCAACAAACAAACAAAACAAACAAATTTAACTTTACTTTTTTACAATATTAGTGTAGATTTGGGACCACAAGGAAAAAGTTTTAAAAAACATTTACCAAAAAAAAAAATGATTTATTATGTTTGTGGTCTCAAAATAGATGCTATAAAAAAAAGGGTTATAATAAGGGACCGTGGATAGGTCCAAAGAGCCCAACAACCCTAAAATTATCCCAAGGGAACATACTCCCGGGATAAAATATATCCTATATATGCTATTTCAGAACATGGTCTACACGTGTACCAAGTATCATCGAGATCCATTCAGTAGTTTTTGCGTGAAAGATAACAAACATTCATACGTACAAACTTTCACGTTTTTATTATTAGTATTAGTAGGATTTTTTATATCCACATTATTTTTCGTACCATTGTTGCTAGAAAATATAAAAATACATGTTTAATTGTCGTTTTTATGGGGTAGTGGAAATACTTCTGGTCCTTAATAGGCGTATCGTAAAAGCTCATTAGGGGTAGTTTGGATACTATAATACGATTTCGTGTTTGGTAATTAAAAATCTAGATATTACAGTCTGTAATTTTTTGTGCATTGTTTACGAAACGTTATACCTAGGACATAGGTATTGCGCTTCGAAAAACAGAACAGCTGATATGGCTCAAAAGGCTTCCTTACTAAAGTGGTTCTGGGCAGAACATGTCTACCGCATGCCTGACAAACTGGGCCAAAGTGACACAAAATTGGTCACCCGAGACAGAGAGACGGAGTCGCAGCAGATCGTAAAGGAGATGGTGGAACGAAATAGACTACGGTACTGACAGGAAAGATGGAAGGTGTGGTCCCATGAAAGATGAAAAGAGTGAAGAGAGTTCTTTGCAAAGAAGTGGAATAGAATAAGCCGCTCATAGTGGTAATGGATTCATGCATGCATATTTTTAATTTCTGTCATTTTTTTGGATTACGAAATCATCAATTCACTTCTCGACGAGGTGTGTCAGATTTTTAGTGATTAAGAACAACCTGTTTTATATTCAGTTGCCTTTTGCGTTCCAGGACCATGGAGACTTTTGAACTATTCTGCAGCCCTGGCAGGTTTATGAACCTCATCAAGATACATTTGTGCTACTATTCATAAAATTCTTCTTAGTCCTGCACTCTTAGAGACTCGGAGTGCGGTTGTGGTCATGTCTCGGTCGAGTTTTGCACCACCCTCTCAAGATACAACGCCATCCAGCTCTGTGTTTGAAGGCTTAGGACTTGTCCATCTAAAAACTATCTATAACTACATCCATGTGGTTGTGCAAAAGTGAACCCTGGAACAACATGAACGAAGGAAAATGCATTTTAGTCAATTAAAGTTTGACACACCCTCTCGCTCCGCCCAAGAGCAAGAGATGTCATTGGATGATTTTCCACCTAAAAATAAACCTATAACTAAATAAATTGTCTAACAAGAAAAAGAAAATTATTAACTAAAGTCAAGCTTATTATTAACTTTTTCAAATCAAAAATTAAAACAGAAAAAGCTAACAGCACAAAATTGCATCCAAAAATGGGCTTATAACAATCATTTTAATTAAATTATAAACTTAACGACCATAAAATAGGTGTTATAAATAAATTACAATAATAATTTATTAATAAAAATAATTAATTTCTAAACAATTAAGCTAACAGCATACCAACAAAAATTCTACTCGTTTTACCGAAAACATGAAATTAAAAAAACATAGTATATGCAAATTAACGAGATGCTTGTGAGTCTTAATTATGATAATAATAGGTTCACCCCTAATTCATAATCGTCTTAACTTACTGTTAATGGGGTTGCTACTATCGACCCTTAAATTAGAAACAAAAAAAAAGGTTTCAAGGATCGATTAGTATTCAATTTTGACGCCATATTTTATTTTTTCAAATTGGTTTATTGACAGGTTTTTCGATACAAAATCTATATAGAGTCTGTCTAAAAAGTCAAATGACTTGGGCTACTGAAATAATCAAATCCTTGAAATCTGTTAAAGTCAATACTGGTTGAACAATCAAGGTTGCAAAGAGATGATCATTGTTTACTGTAATATATTATTCATCATCAGCCTTTTCAATGTTCCCACTGTTGGGATTCAAGCCTCCTCTCTAGAAGAGCGAATGTGACGTAATCCACCACGCGGGCCCAGTGCGTGTTGGTGAATGTCACATGTCTTCGAATTTTTGATTCTAGGACATGGCTGGTTTCCTCACAATATATTCAATTTATTATTATTATTATATTATCATAGTTGGCCCATATTGTCCTACTGCTGGGCATAGGCCTCTCTCCACTCCTTCCAATGATCACGGTTCCTCGCTTTCTCATTCCTATCCAATAGGAAGCATATATATAACTGATTTTTTAATTCGTTTAAAAATTGCTAATTCGTTTGACTTTTTTTTATTGTTGATAGGTTCGCGCTTGACCGCCATCTCACCTGATGGAAAGCGACGATGCGGTCGACGATGGAACGCACCTAGAAGAAACCTATTCACTCTCGACTTAAAGATTCCCGGGTTGTAGCCATCAGGAAACGCAGTTTTTTTGGCCACTAATTAAAATATTGAAATACCTGTCATCGTTAATAAAACATTATCAAGTATTATACCAGCTACAGCTACTAGCTACTTTTTAGACCGACTATTATAATTTTGATAGATTTATTAATTTTTTTTCGTGGGAAGGAGTGTTAGACTTTTACTGACTAAAACCCACACTTTCTTCTTCTTTCATCATTCTTCAGTTGCCCTAAGCGTTCTAGGGCCGCGAAGACTCTTTCGAACAATGTCAAATGAATCCGTTATTCGTTTGTTTAATCCTGTCTGGTTATCTGATATCTGGAAGCAACCTATCTGACTGATTTTTTTTAAATTGTTGATAGGTTCGCGCTTGACCGCCATCTTACCTGATGGAAAGCAACGATGCGGTCGACGATGGAGCGCGCTTACCTAGAAGAAACCTATTAACTTTTGACTTAAAGACCCCTAGGTTGTTATCAGGAAACACAGTTTTTTTGCCACTAATTAAAATATTGAAATACCTGTCATCGTAAATAAAACATTATCAAGTATTATACCAGCTTACCATCAGGTGGGCAGTCAGTCAGTGGTCACTTAAAAAGTAAAATGGAATATTTAATGGTTTCAAAATAACCACCGAGTTAACGCTTTCACTGCACATATATTAACATAGTAAGTGGGTATAAATATTTATACACAAAAAAAGCTATGTAATTAATGGTCACTACAATCCTGCTTTTGGGTTAAAATGTACGGAATTACTTGCGATGGTTATCTGTTAATCGATGATCTTTTGGGGTTCCGTGGGGAGATTAATAAAATGGGAATTCGTGTAAGCTTTTTTTTGGACGTTTTCCAGTTACATTTTAATGATTATATATTATTCAAGCGTTTTTTGGATAAAAGAGCAGAGGTGGCCGAGTGGTAATGGCTCCGACTAACGAGTTGTAGGTCGCGGGCTCAAACCCTGCCAGGCACATTACTTTGTGTAGTTTATTTTATTACCACTGCTCTCAAAAACGGTGAAAGAAAACATCGTGAGGAAACCGGCATGTCCTAGAACCAAAAATTCGAATACATGTGACATTCACCAACTCGCACTGGGCCCACGTGGTGGATTACGGCCCATTCCCTCTCCAAGAGAGGTGACCTGAATCCTAGGCTGATGAAGTTGTTTGGATAAAATGAGGATGGTTAAATAGTTCTCAGTTTTGTAAATAAAAGAAATCTTGACAAATGTCACACTGATACAATGGTTTGTATAAAGCAGTCTAAACTTTATCTAAACTTATTGTTTAATCTAAGAAAAAAAAATGTTTTTAAAAGATATAATTTGTGTAAAAGTTTTCATTGTGAAAAAAAAAGTACGGTTTATGTAGTATCCATGGATGAAAACGTTGTCTACAAGAGAACAGCTGAAAAATTTCACGGCAAATATAATTTACATATATACGTAAGCAGTTTAACTTTAAAGACTATTATATACCAACTTGCATAATTTTATTGTTCACAAAATTACAACCTTTAACGACCACTCAAAAATGCATATCAAAACATAATTACCTTTAATTAAATGTACGGAACCCTCTAGCCATTTTCGGGTACTTAAATTTACTATAATGCATTGTATTATTCATCTATTTTTTGTGAAGTATCCCCGATAACTGTAACAGTTCATGTTCAGATAAGAACTAAATTCATTAAACTAAAAGATAATATTGTTATAGTAGTAATAAACCTTTTTTTGACTATAAACAAAGACATTTGTTGTGGTGTGAGTAATTTTGAGCCACACTGTAAAACCCATTTATTTGTTTTATTTATGGTCCGTTTTCCAGCAAACGGCTGGAATGATTTTGATAAGATTCCTGACTAATTCTGTTTAGAATGTTTGAACTTTTGTTTATCTTGAAATATGACAAAATGGTATAATTTTCTTTTCATGTTTGTATTAGTTTCTTACCCGTTCTCCTCCAAAATGATCTATGGTTTGGAACGTGCAAATAGCTTTTTTTTACTGTCTTACTTTGAAAATTCAAAAGTTCCTGTACATAAATTTCAACTCTTAGTTGAGTTTATCAATCCTTTTTAGGAAGAACATTGTAAGTGATACTTAGCATTTTTTTGCAGGGATGGGTTTTCTTCTCTACAATTCCATTAAATCTGTAGTTATATAAATAACTAGCTTCTACCAGCGTGAAAGTAAGTTTTTTCATACACCCTTTTGACCCCCTGTGAGGGTATATTTTGAGAAATCCTCTGTTGGTGCTCACCTACGTCATAAAAGGAAACCTTGTCCAAAATTTCACGTTCCTTGTCCCAGTAGTGTCGGCTGTGCATTGATATGTCAGTCAGTCAGTCAGTTTCTCCTTTTATACATACACCGTTAAATTTTGATCGTTTTAATCCCGTGGAGGGTCGATTCGGTATATGAAACACTTTCGATTAAAGACAAAATTAAATTAGGTAGTAGTCGGCGTTGCGTACTAACTACCTACAAGTCATTGGACTCGTTCAGCTGACGTTTTCTTAAATAAATTATTTTCGTACATGCGTAAATTAATACGAGTTTTGAAAAAAAGGTACTGTATTTTTTAATTTTTATCTTTACAAATCGATAGTGTTTCGACCCTTCAGGGGATTAAAACGATTAAAATTTAACGGTGTATAGACTAGTTTCTACCCGAGACTTCCGCGTGAAAGTAGGTTTCTCCACACAAACTTTGGACGCCCATTCATCCCCTTAGGGGGTGAATTTTGGAAAAATTCTTTCTTAGTGAGTATTAAGAAAGGATTTCCCAAAATTCATACTTATGTACATCATGAAAAGAAGGACTATGATATAAGAAAATTCAAAGCTCCTAGTTCTAGCAGTTGATATGTTAGTTAGTCAGTTTAAACTTTTATAGGTAAGCATAGATAGGTTAATTTTTTTAGAATTATTTTATTAAATACGTTTTATATGACAAAACGTATTTGATAAAATCATTCTAAAAAAATTTTAAGCTTATCAGAAAATAGACGATGGTTGTAAAAACTAAAAGGGGTGCTTAAAATGTCTAAACACTAGAGTCACAAAGGCCTATTACACCAAGTTATCGATTTACTTACGAATGGCAGTTGCAACGTATACTTGACAGTTTATTGCGTCGTTACGAATAGGAATACTTTTAAGGCCAGGTTCTACTCATTTTGAATTTTTTTAAACATCTGGAAATCCGCAAATATAAAAGAGAACACAATGAAAAATTATTTTATTGAAATTGACTATATAGACAAAAGCCGGGCAAAAATCTAAACAAAATATACTTAAATTAGTTGGCTTGTTAAAAAAATCGCGGATCTGATCCTATCTTACGATTTTAAAAGTGTATGACTACGTACAAAAAAAATGCGTTTTTTAAAAAAAAAGACCTCTCATAAACAAAAATCATGAAAAGTTACTCGTATTATTTTTTTCTATATAAACATAAAAACCGCTGTTACGGGGCCGCGAAATCAACATAGATCCGGTTGGAATTATACAGAGTTCTCAGTGACTACAACCGGCTCTTAAACCTTCTTTTGTGGTTAGAAATACCAATATTTTATTTGAAGTACATTGAAAGGTGTTGAATACACAAAAGAAATATTCGCAGGCACACTTATATTGGATTATAACGTGCATATCTTTGCACTAACCGTTAAAATACTTGGCAATTACAATTCCAAGGGTTTTTTAAAACACTTTCATACAAATAAACATCCAAACTGATTCAGCTCAATTACAAAACTTAACCCTAATTTGCAGATGGCTAAAAATAATTTAAATTTTATTTTGTGGTGCAAAAATAACCTTTTTTAAAATGGCGCGCACAAGACAATTAGGGTTGTATAGATAAGTGGGGGTATATGCCAAAACATTGTGCTAATGACGGCATGACGGTGAACAACGTGACAGCCTAATGTGACAGCGTAATTGTCAGTGAAATGTCACTAAGGACGTAAACACACCGGCGTTTGTTTGACGACGCGTAGAGTAGAAAAAACGTCTCAAAATTTGTAGGTATGTGAGTTTAAGAATGCTTGTTTTTAGACAGTGTAAATACTGCCTTTTATTTAGTTTTTAGTCGAAAAGGTTAGCAGTTAAGTGTATGTCAAAAAATATTTTGCGACAGTGTTGCAGTAAAAACACACCAATTTTAACATAAAAAAAATTCCGACGTTGAGAACCGCCTGTTTTTCGGAAGTCATTTTAAAAGTGCTTATGTTATTAAATCGATTTTAAAAGTGAATGTACATGAAATTTAAATAATATTTAGTGTTAAAATGACGAATACATTTCATTACTGAAGTATTTTAGCCAAACATAATATTTATTTCTTACCTGGACTTTTTTTTTTTAATTTGTTTAAGAAATTATGACAGTGAGTGGAGTAGTATACAATTTCTTTTAATTATGTATAAATAAGTAATTATCTAAATCAGCACTAATTATCAAGACACAACAATGAACGTAACGAGATCAATTACCAACATGACAATAATGTCAACCAACAATTAAAATTGAGAAATTACTGCACTAATTATTTTTCTTTTTACTTTTTACTCTAAATGTAACGAAAAAGAAAAAAACAATCCTTTTTCTTTTTAATTTCAGGCCAGCTACATTGTTATATCAATTGCGTCGAGTGACGTGACGTAATTACGGTAATAAATTTAAAAACCAATATGGCGCCCAAGATGGCGCCGATAGCCGATGTTCGCAATAAACTGTTTTTAATGACTTTAAGCCACCTGCACGAATTTGTCCCCAAGACATCGGTTGTAACATTTATTATAAAAAAGAAAGCGTTGTTTTGAAAACTAGTTACAATTAAGCTTTATTTTCGACTGTTTTATGTAAACCCCTTGATTTAAAGGTTGTAAATCAAACTAAAGTGTTTCCCTTTTAGATCGTTTTGGTCGTTAACTATTAATTAGAATCTAAAAATAATTAATTTTGTATTCGCGTTTAAGTACCTACTGCTTTCCATAAAATTTAAATTTACCCATTGCCTGTAATTTTATTAAGAGGGTAGGTATCTAACCCTTTCTGATTCTGAAGATTGAAAAAATATTTCAACACATTAATATCCTTCATAATATATTAATTTGAGCCGCAAACCGTTATTTGTCTTAACCCTCAACTGCCTAAATCCAAATAAAGATAAAAACCCTACCCGAAAAAGGTTCATTTTCGCAAAAGATTCTTTGGGGAACTCTAAAACAAAAAGGTGCTTGGAAAATCGAATTAATTAGCGCATCAACAGGTGGCGAAGATAACTCAGTTACGACTTCAGGCGTCTTTAATAATTCCATTTCTACTCGTCCGTAGAGTTTTAACGATTTTGCTAAGTGAGCACTGAAATTATGGATGCGGCATCTTAAGTAATGCAAAAAATGCCGTCTAAACAAAAAAGACAATAGGCAATTGTAAAAAAAAAAAAAACTATAAAATACGTCTACAATTTTGCTAACTAAGCGCTGAAATTATGGATGCAGTATTATAAGCAATGCAAAAAAGCTACATATTGAAAAAAACAACAACACAATGGCATCATAATGTAAAAAATAAGTACTAGATTAAGACTTCTAAGTGTCTATGGCACCCGAAATAAAATTATTCTTATTATAATTAAGAATATTTTAAACACACGAAATAACAAAAAAAACTAATGTGCAGTTCCAGACAGTCTATTGTTGTAGATTTTTTTCGTAGATGATAAAATTTTAAGCACATGATCACTGTGCCACCATCTTCCTTGAAATAAATGGATGGGTGAACAGAGTTCTTACGTCTTCTTTAAGTGGTATCGGCCCTCTCATGATCCCGCTGTGCAGTCTCCTTCTGCAATATAACGGCCTCACAGAAGGAGCAACTTTTCTCCAGTTTTCTCTCTCTGCCAGCTCTCACTACTGCTGGCAGAGACCTAGGTCTTGCCTGAGGCCAAAACGTTCCTATAAGACTAGATTTCAATATGAGTATTGATACCTAGTCTTCCACGATCGTTTTGCAGTTGCAGGACGTTATTTTTGGGTTTTTCCTTTGCCTGTTGATCAATAGATAAAACAAAAAAATATCAATGACCAAATCATTTTGTACAAGCAAACACTCATACAGAACAAAGACTTTTTAAAGTGTAACATTTTTTAAGCTTTTGCATAGCTTCTATCGCGGGCCTAGAACGTGGAGTCCGAATCCAGAAATTCCGTAACGAAAATAACCTAACACCCCCCACTCATTTGTTTTTTGAGCGTGGTTACCGATAAGAAAACAAATGAGTGAACAATCAATCAAAATTCAATTCAATGTGTGAAAGTGTAACACTTCAATTAATATCAAAAAAAAAAAACAAAGGAAAAAAATACTGCATAAATAAAATAAATAAATAATTATAATTGCATAAGTTGATAAAAATGCTAAGCAATAGCTTTACCGCGGCAGTCCCCGAGTGCCACACGTCTTTTTTTTTTAATTTTCATTATTTGGTAAACTCGAAAACCTTTGAACGCTATTTTATTTGCTGGTAATATAATCAATGTTGTGTTCGACGATGAATCATGGATTGCGCTTGCCTAAAAGTAACCTATTCGCTAAAAACTTAAATACGTATGTTGTAGCTGTAAAGAAACAGAATCGTTGTTGTAAATTTAAAAAAAGGCGAACTTAATGCAACAAAATATTCTGTACCAGTCAAACTGCGATTAAATTGCCTCCTCCACATCTTCGCACATCCGAACCAAATTGAAACACCCCACAGTTTCTTTTTGTCTCAATTTACTTAAAGATTGCATTTTCTCCGGTAATTAATTATTAGTCTGTTGCTGATTATCGCTAATAACTGCGATTGTCTCGTCTGCGCAGGCGGCGGAGATTTGAAACAATTTATTTTTCTATCTCATTGGGCGATAGGAAGGTGACACCTGTCTCGCGGGCTTGCGGACAGTGAGCAATGGGTAGCTCGCTGTCCGGCCGTCCGGTAACAGTCCGGACCAAGCCCAAGTCGTCGACGGCGCGAGCTGTTCCCGCGCGCCTCAAGGAGCTGTCAGCAACAGCAGGGGCCCAGCCGGGTCGAAGCCTACAGGGTTATCTGAAAGGGCGCTCGAGCCCCGGTATGAAGGCTTGAAGGAACGAGATGGGTTTTTTAGTCAGTAAGAGTCTGACACTATCTCCCGCTCCGCCCAAGAGCGGGGGTTGTCATAAGATGATTTTTACCATCGAAAAAAAAAAAGGTGACACCTGTCTGTGGGTCAGAATAGGTAGTTATTAGTTTGTGGGTAAATAGGGATGATGTTCTAATATGATTCAACTCAAAGCATTGATTTTAATTAAACCAATTTACGGGCAGTTTAGTTGAAAACACATGTGAGCTGGTGCTGCAAAATGCCACCTGGCAGCTTTGGACTCGGTGGAAAGGCGTGTGAAGAGGCTGATTGGTGATTCGAATTTGGTTAAGTCTAACCTTCGAAGCCTAGAGCATAGGCGTAGGGTAGCCAGCCTTTCGGTGTTTTACAGGATGCATTTTGGAGAGTGTGCGCGGGATTTACATGACTTGATTCTGCCATCTCAATTCTACCATCGGACAACCCAACGTACGATGAGTCCACCCATACGTTGTTAAAACCTCTACGATCCTGACTAAGCGTTTCGCCTCGTCGTTTATATCGCGTATGTCGAAGGACTGGAACAATTTGCCTGCTGCGGTCTTGCCGTCTGACTATAATTTGGGTGTCTTCAAGGCTAGAGTGAATAGGCTCTTAATAAACTAGTGCGCCTCACCATCAGAGATTGCTGTTCACTGCTTACCATCAGGCGGGATCGCAGTCAAGTACTAGATTATTACAGATAAAAAAAAAATTAAAAAAAACCGGCCAAGTGCGAGTCGGACTCGCCCATGGAGGGTTCCGTAGCAGCAACAACATAATATAAAAGTTGTTGTAGTTCGTTGTTACTTTGATCGATGTTTAAATAATAGTGTATTTTTATATATTTATGACGTATTAAAAAAAAACTACTTACTAGATCTCGTTCAAACTAATTTTCGTTGGTAGTTTACATGGTAATGTACATCATATAGTTTTTTTAGTTTTATCATTCTCTTATTTTAGAAGTTACAGGGGGGGGACACATTTTACCACTTTGTGTGAGTGTGCAAAAAGTGGCTGTGACATACGGACGGACAGACAGACAGACATGACGAATCTATAAGGGTTCCACTTTTGCCTTTTGGCTACGGAACCCTAAAAAAACGCATCCTCCATCGTTGGTCGCAACATCGCTTACCATCAGGTGAAATAGTGGTCAAGCGCGAGCCTACCAGTTTCACTTGCAGATTCGTCTTGATGATACGAATCGATAGCCATATTTAATTCGGGAGTACTGCTCTCATCTTTGGGATGGGTCAGCCAAATACCGCTGGATGCACTAGAGTCTATTGAAAAGCGTGCCAAGAAGATCATGCGCAATGATGCTCTTGTGAAGTCAAAACTCCAAAGTCTTGAGCATCGACGCCGAGTTGCTAGCCTGTCTGTTTTCTATCGTTTACACTTCGGGGAGTGTGCACTAGAGTTACACATTTAATTCCGCCAAGTCCGTTCCATCATCGGACCACAAGACGTACGGCGTTGCGCCACCGGTACATGGTGGACATCCCACCTATACGTACAAAGCGTTTTGGGAGTACATTCATTATGCGTACAGCTAAGTAATGGAATTCCCTGCCGGAGTCTGTGTTTCCTAATAGCTATAACCTAGGGGTCTTTAAGTCAAGAGAGAATAGGTTGCTTCTAGGCAAGCGTGCTCCATCGTCGGCCACATCATCGCTTATCATCAGGTGAGATTGTGGTCAAACGCGAGCCTATCCATTATAAAAAAATAATAATTTAATTTGGCTAAAAATCAGATAGTTATTTTTTCTAATAAGGGTACGATATCTAATAGAACTAATATTTACTAGATTAACTACTTGTACCTCTAAAATATAACATAGGTTACGATGTAGGTTCCCATCAGCAGTTTCGCTTTGGAAGTACGGCTAGGCCTTTTCATTGAAATACTAATTCGAGCGTGACCGCGTACTGGAAGACCCAGCGATGGATAGCCTCCTATACCACCTTCACCACCTTTCCAGGTCCACCTTTGGACCGAAGGTTGTAGGAATCCGATGGATGCGGGACGCACAGGTTCCTTCATTGTGGCGACATTTGGAGGAGGCCTATGTCCAACAGTGGACGTCTATCGGCTAAAATGTACGTGCCGACGCCATTGTCTACCCAGCCCCCCTAGCCAAGTTACAACCGTTTCGCTTGCGCCGAACGCTTCGAGTTGACCTTGCCGTCAATTCTTTTGTTCTGACCACGTGACTGAGCATTAAGACGACGTCATTCCCGTACATTTGAAGTTTTCTACAAGCGTAACTTGTTATCGGCCCACGCTGAAAACCAGCGCCATAGACTCGCCGCTTTTAGTGTTTTGGTCTCGGCATTATGCTGAGCGTTCGGCCGTTGTGCTCGGAAATGGCGCATTCTTTTCTTTAAAAATGTACTTGTAATTTGTAAATACTTTTTAGTCTTTCCGGCAAATAAAATGCTTTTCTTTCTTTCTTAATGATGATTCAGGTGTGAATAGGGTTGCCAGACGTCCTTTATTTTAAAGGACGTCCTTTTTAGGGTTCCGTAGCCAAATGGCAAAAAACGGAACCCTTATAGATTCGTCATGTCTGTCCGTCTGTCTGTCGGTCTGTCTGTCTGTCTGTCTGTCTGTCTGTCTGTCTGTCTGTCCGTCCGTATGTCACAGTCACTTTTTTCCGAAACTATAAGAGCTATACTGTTGAAACTTTGTAAGTAGATGTATTCTGTGAACCGCATTAAGATTTTCACACAAAAATAGAAAAAAAGCAATAAATTTTGGGGGTTTTCGTCAAACCCATGCGTGTGGGGTATCTATGGATAGGTCTTCAAAAATGATACTGAGGTTTCTAATATCATTTTTTTCTAAACTGAATAGTTTGTGCGAGAGACACTTCCAAAGTGGTAAAATGTGTGCCACCCCTCTAACTTCTAAGATAAGAGAATGATAAAACTAAAAAAAATATATGATGTACATTACTATAAAAACTACCAACGAAAATTGGTTTGAACGAAATCTAGTAAGTAGTTTTTTTCTAATACGTCATAAATCGAAAAAAATACACTATTATTAAAACATCGATGAAAGTTACAACACATTACAAGAGCTTTTATATTATGTTACTTGCTGCTACGGAACCCTTCATGGGCGAGTCTGACTCGCACTTGGCCGGTTTTTTATTTAATTTCGGGCGAGTAGAAGCCGTCGCGCGGCGGTGGAGCGCGTGGCAGTAATAATTAGATATACTTTGTTAATACAAGTTACTAGTTGTGTATTTTTTTTTCAAATAAATATCGCTACTGACAATATAGAATTTCATTGAAAAAAAAATTGTGTCCTTTATCGACAGCATTATTTTATCCTACCCAATCCTCTAAAACATAAAATTGGAGCTGGCAACCCTGAGCGCGAAGTAGTAACAAACATACACACACTTAGACTTTTACCTACTCTACACCTATATATATTTACTCATACTTACGTCATCAAGACGCATTTCTGCCACCAACTTGGACACAACACTTTTAAACCACTTTTTCTTTTATATACAGTTTACCACTAAATATATACTTGTTATATACAGCCTGCACCCTTCTCTACGCCATAATAAAACTGATTTATATGATATGTTCTTAACGTTCGCAGGCCGAGTCGTTTCCGGTGGCGGTCGGCGCAACTTCCGGTTCCGTGTTTCCGCCGTTTTCCTCCGAAGGGAAAAAGAAGGTTTTTTATGTAAAAAAGAAAATATATTATGTACAGACATTTTGAGGCTGTTTTATTTGTTGCTGAAAAACTAATGGCTTGAAATAATGATGGGAATAAATGAATATTTTTAAGATATTGAAATGGCTTTTTTTTCTCCTTAATACCTGTTTGTTTATGAAAGTAAAAAACAAAATATGCTTTTAAGAAACTTAAATGTTGGCTAACTATCTATATAAAATCTAACTAGGTACGTATAATAACATGATAAAAACGCACATTCTGAAGTGCAAGAAAGTGCAAAGGAGGCGGCCGCAGGCGTGAGGGAACGGACTTCCTCAATTCCCAGCTGCCGAAGATACCCCACCTATTTTTTTTTATGTGTAAAATCATTTAATGACTTCTCCCGCTCTGGGTGGAGCGAGAGGGCGTGTCAGACTTTTACTGACTAAAAGCCGAGTGGCTTTATTTTTTGTTAGGCTTTTATTGAATAAAAGCGCCCTCTCGCCCTTTCCAGAGAGAGCTTTTCTGCCTAAAAAATGTGCTGTTCAAGCTAATATTCTGCCCCTAGGTTCAATATCCAAATGCATTAAATATCCATATGATTTGACCATCACATGTTCTTTACTGTATGGACTTCAAAAGAGACTTTGACCCCTGAGTTTGTTTCGGTGTTTCTTCTCAGGGTAGTCAGATAGGAAACACCTGCCTTATCTCGTTTAAACTGACTGAAAACGAAATTGACGTGTAAAAGAGTTTTTTTTTTAAACCTATTTGCAAAATAAAGATCATTTATCATTTATCATGAAGAAGAAAGAAAGAAAACATGTTTATTTGGCACACAATGAACAAAAAAAAAAGTACTGAAACATTAATTAATAGCTTAAATAAAACAATGAAGGAGTAACGAACATATGCACGCGCATACAAATTTTCGTTTTTATAATATTAGTATGATATTTAAGTATGATTCCACATTCCATAACGACCATGAGACTCATAAACACGAGTGAACGGGCGCCCTTTTATAGATTAGTAAAAATCTATAATAATCACTTTGAAAAAGTTGATAATTTTGTGTGGCGCCCCCACTATGCAACACATAGTCTTAGGTTGGAGCGCATTCAGAAAAGATTTTTGAACCATCTGGCCTACTCGACGAAATTAGCCAAAAAGGTTCCAAGCTATGCAAAACGGTTGCAGAAATTCAAAATGATTTCTCTCGAAGAATGCAGAGACAAAATCGACCTCATTTTTTTGTCTAAAGTCCTACACAGTAAAATAGACTCTCCTGTCGCAGGTCTGCTGGAAGAAATTTCATTTGAAATAAGCAGTACCTTTGTACTCTTTTATCTGTATTTGTCCATTTCATTTTTAAGTGTTTGTGTGTACATAAATGAATAAATAAATAAATAAATAGATTGTCCTCAGTTGCTATATAAATTAAATTTTAACCTACCTCACAATTATCCGCGCCATCCAATCAAATTACTATGTCCCCCATTCCGAAAAACTATTTCAGGGTCTAACTCCCCAATCCCAAGACTTTGTAAGCTTCTTAATAACTGCGACGCAAGTTTGGATATTTTTTGCTCATCTATCCAGAAATTCAAGCGCCAAGTCCACCTAAAATGATTAACCACTAACCTATCTTTGTAATAAAGTAATTCAAAGTGTTGTATCTGCATTTTAATTTGTAAAATCTTATTTTTATTATTGTTTTCTGCATGCTGTGTCTATCGTGATATATTGTACACTTGGTTTGTATAAGGGTAAGTAAATATTGAATGCAATGTATAACAATTGTAGATAGGCCAATAAATAAATAAATAATTATATATTATTAGATTTTAGTCACAATGAAATGAAGAAAAGCATTGTTGAAACTACTAAAAAAGGAGAAACTTACGTGCTATTCTCTAAGAAAACAGCCTTGAGCGCAGCGCTGGCCGCAGCGACGAAATCCAAATACGAGTAGGTACATTGGATTGTCAATTCAAAGTATGGGGTTTAAAAAGGGTCGTTTTATGTAATTTTCCCGTAAAGTAATATGAATAAGCGAATCACATTTTACTTTAGCCTATAATAAGATGTAAGGCATATTTTACAATAGTTTGTTTCCCCTAATAAAATAAAAATAACAAAGATTCTACTGAAACGAAATACGACTATTCTTTTTTACATTTTCAGAATAAAAATATCTACATTTACGTTTTAACATAATGCAGCATTAGATGGCGGTTGATACAATTTATGGTACGCATTCGCAGAATTTATTGCTCCTAAGAAAATGATGGGGGTTGCCTACCCCTTAAGTTTGCACCCCCTGCTGCGCAAATATAAATATGTTGCGACTCTTAGGACACATTTGTTTTGAAACAAAACGTTTATTGACCTCTGGGTGGATACTATATTTTGCGTTTATCGTACGAGTATTTCTCTGTTGGGTTTGAGTTCGATCCCCGTATATTCAGCAAAATCGTTTTAGGTTTTCAAATTAAGAAAGTCTCTTTAATATAGTCTATGTTAATGATTTCTGTGATGTGAGATTTCAGAAATATATGGTGAAAAGATGATAATTACATATATTTTTTTCGTGTCAAAAAAATCAAAAAATAAATTTTCTCTAACCATTATTTAGTAATATGCATAGCTCTATCATAAATCCTCTTTTTAATGCCTCGTATAAATTCTGATAGGTGCAGGTCGAACAACAGAGTAGGTGAAACAGGTCTTAGGTATATGTAGTCGAAGGAGGCGCTCGCACGCGTGGGGAAAAGAGACATCCTCACGCTCCAGCCGACAGGACTCCGAACTTAATACCTGTCTTCCAGCCGGCGTGGGCTTGAGGATGACGATCAATTGATAGGTCACCGTCCGGCCGTCCGGAAACTGGTACGGACTGAGTCCGAGTTGTTGTCGGTGTGTAAAGTTCCACACGCGCCTCAAAGTCATCTCAGCAAAACCGTAGGGCCCAGCAGGGCAGCCATTGGATGATTTTCGTGGCCCCAGTAAGCTTCGACTTTGCAGGGCTCCTACAGTTTGCTGACATCTCCTTGAGGCGCGCGTGGAACAGTACGCGCCGTCGACAACTTGGGCTCAGTTCGGACGGTTACCAGACGGTCGGACGGCGAGGTATCCATTGCTCGTCGTCCAGAAAAACTTGATTATATTATATCGCAATTAGCTAAACTAATGAAAGAGTTAAGCTTTTCCACTAGAAATTAAAACCACAAGCCTGATCAAAGTCTGTTTCACTTACTCGCTGAAATAACACTAGAAAATAAAAGAAAGAAAAAAGCAAAGAAAGAAAACATGCAGCAAAGGATACCGTATTGGTATTAATGTGGAAGACGTCTCAATGTCGGCGTGAGGAGGGTGCTGGTGGAGATGTCTGTGTCTGCTGATACCCGGTGGTGGAGGATTGGTGTACACTACAAGCTGTACGATATGGACTAGCTGAGAATCCTTGGGTGCAATCGCCTACTCACTCTTGTGTTGGCGCCTATATCATATCATTGACAAGCAGTCAATTTTCTAGAAGTTTTTACTTTTTCAATATGTGGGTACATTTACCCGTGCGCATACCTTACGTTACTTTTATAAAAATCCTCTAAGAAACCAAAACGTTCGATATTGCTCCATACAAAATTTATTGTATAATTCAATTACTATTGAAATACAGTTTAAAACACATCCGAGGGCTTTCATTTATGTCCATTACGAGACATCGTGTGCTGAAAAATCAATTTACCTTTTTTTAATGCATGGCTATGTTTTTTTAAACATGAAAAAAAAATGTGACGAAGAATGACTTCATAGCCTGTTGGTTTAGTGGTTAGTGGCTCTGACTACTATAGTAGAGTTCGTGGGTTCGATTCCCATCCAGGACAAATGTTTGTGTGATGAGCACGATCATTTGTTCTGTATCAGAGCAGTTTTGGCCGAGTGGTTACGGCTTCGACTTACGAGTTGTAGGTCGCGGGTTCAAACCCAGCCAGGCGCATTACTTTGTGTAATTTATTTCATCACTACTGCTCTCAAATCGGTGAAGCAAAACATCCTGAAGAAACTGTCTTAGAACCAAATATTTTAAAACATGTAGAAAATTATTATATTATACAATTATATAATATTATGGGACAGTAAATGTCGATGAAGAGGGAGAGGGAGGCCAAAGAAAAGATGGATGCATTGTGTGAGAAGTGATATGAAAGAAAATGGAGTTAGTGATAGCGTGACGAGTGACAGGACAGAATGGAAGAAAAAAACGTGTTGCGCCGACCCCAAATAAAACGGGACAAGCGCAGGAAGAAGAAGAAGAAGATGGGAGAGTAAATGTCTGACTTCTTTGCTCCACCCAGAGCGGAAAATGTTATTTGATGATTACCCAAGCTCAAAAAAGAAGTTTACCAATTTCTTGTCATTTGTAATCTAAGAAACACTGATCACATAATTCCAATAAGATTCTCACAGCGTACAGCACTCAGTAGCACATCTCCCACTGTCCAAGCACCCTAAGAAGCGAATGTTTTCCCGTCCTTTGTTCTCAGCAGAAGATACACTGCCGTTCACACATGAGTGCGTCCCTTTTTAATACCAGTGAATTTTCCCTTGTAAAGGAATAACGCGTCTTTATAGGGTACGGTGAGGATTAAACTTTAAGGTGGTGGAAGTTTTTGTACTTACTAGTTCTTTATGGGTTCCGTATCCAAAGTGTAAAAATGGGACCCTACTACTAAGACCATCAACGATTACATCACTGCTTACGATAAGGGCCTGAAGTCTGCTATTATAATAGTGTTAGAATGGTCTATCATTGATTTCATAATTGTTGATTTTGACTAGTGTTGTTAATCTACTAATATAATGGCATCATTATGACTTTCCGATGGTCAACCACTGACCCTCCATTGAAAGAAATGGCAAAATGGTAATCTCGTACATAATGACAAATTAATATCCGAAGTATGCGCTAATTTGCAAAGATTTTGACAGTTCCTTTGATTAGTCACCAACCATTACAACGTCATTGCGCAATTATTGAAAAAAAGAAAGAAAGAAAAACGTTTATTCGTGCCTCACACAATAATAAAAACTAAAAATACACAATGAAAAAAAAAACGGAAAATATAAACAGTGCGAGGCCAAAAAGGCACCTAACTCAGCATATAATAAGCTCGATATTGTCATTCTACCACAATTGTATTACAAGACCATTGACCGATCAATGATCAATCATTATGAATTAGCAGATTACAAACTTATAGCAAAATGACAATGGGATTGTGTTGGAATGACGAATTTATAAAAATAGCAGACTTAGACCCCAGGTGGGATCGCAGTCTAGCACTAGTTTATATCAAATAAAAAAGACTCCACTGTGTCTCTGTCTGTTATCAGGGTATACTTATGTACGATGTACCCAAATACTAAAAATAAAAATAAAAATGTTTTTTAAGTGGTGCAATCGTAGCGGCAAATAATCACGGTTGTTGTACCGTGATTATTTGCCGTTTTTTGCCACGAACGGTACGGAACCCTTCATGAACGAGTTCGACTCGCACTTAGCCGGTTATTATTTTTATTTAGGAACTAACCATTACCAGAGGTTTTTCTACGTGTTTGGTTGCTGCTCCGTTTCCGTGGGTTTTGGCGTGATGTTATAATATAGCCTTATAACCTTCTTCGATATTATGGGCTATCCCCTACTACAAGAACTACAGCAGTTCCAGAGATTAGCGCAATCAAAGAAACATAGAGTTTTTCTTCTTTTTAAAATTAGTATAATATTTAGGGTTTTAATTTAGGTGTTATGTACCTACCTAACTTTGTCATTGAGTGATTTTAAGTTTTAAGGGATTTTTTTTTAGTTTGGGGTTCGAGATCTTTGTTTGTAATTGTATTAACTAGCTTAAAAATCTTTGTTAAAAAAAGAAGGTTTTTGTTTAGGCGGAAAATTATTACATTACTTCTTTTGCTCTAGGGCGGAGCGGGACGTGTCTGACTTGTACAAAATTGACAAACTTAAAAATTTTAAGCGTAAATTCGATGTTTACATTATTTTAGTGGGAAATAAGGTGATTATCGAACGCTAAATACTTTCTAATCTTCACACTGCTGACTTTATCTAAAAATTACGAAAACACAAATGAAAATAAAAAAAAATGCTAGACGAAAATACTATGTACTTTGATTTCATTTACTTATTTCATCTTCCGAATTAAATTTACTTAATCTTGCATTTTTACACATTTAAAATAAAATACAGATAAACCATAAATAAAATAACTTGATGCGTTGTAATACAATTTAAAACAAAAAAGTCAAAAATAGAATTCAGTAAACTAAATATTAAAATAAAAATTGTATTCAAACTAAAATAAAAAAAAAAATATAGATATCATTATTACACTTTTAAAAGGTGTAGACTAATTTGAAAACTAACCTTTCTAATCTACTAATTTAGCAATAATCACTAAAACTTTTATTTTTCTTACCTAGCTATAGGTACTGCAAATTACATAAATAAATTTAATTTAAATTGGATTGGTTAAAGGTGTTCCAGTAAAAACATACATAGCACGGATAGTAGTATTCTTTAGAACTTATTTACGCACTTTAAACCATTTAGGTCCTGAAATAAGTAAAAATAGAAAAATAACAAACAAAAACTTAAGTTAAAGTATCCGAATGCACATTACCGTCGGCAACTTCAAAGAGATAACACCCGACGGCGGCACTTTGATCTCGCCGCCCGTCGGCAAAACGTCTTTTATGTCACCGAGTTGCATGGTTATATGCTATTTCTTGACACAATTATTTTTATTTATAAATTAAATAGGTAGCAGTGGTATTATTGCGATTTATTAAATAGTTTAAATAATATTATTTTTCTTTATAATGAGCCTTCATTCCGAAAAACCTAGTTAAGACCATGCAGTTAATATGTCAAAGTTGTATTAGTAATAAAAAAATATGTATAAACTAATAAGATAGCTAATAAAATAAATTATCTACTCCTTTTTGAAATAAGAATAGTGTTACAAAAAAAAAAAAAACAACGATAAAGCATTTGTTTCATAAATCGAATCCTTACTTTTCAAATAAACACTCCAAACAATTATTCCAGAAAGAAATCAATTTAACCCTTATACTCTTCACATCGACCCAACAATGCGACCAAAACTTTCCTACACACTAAAATTATTACAAAAAAAAATCTTTGTCTTTTTCTCAACCCTATCTCGTCCGACCCAGTTCTGGTGAACTGGGGTGAAAGTTCAGCCTTGGTCAAGGTGAAAGAGGCGCCCATTAACGTCTGCACTTAGAACAACTCTCTTGGCAGCACCGCCTTAAGATTTATAGCGGGATCACCATATCTTGATAGTTGCATAATTAAGTTTTAATTGAATTTTTTTGAGTGACTACGCCCGATATTAGAAATGTTTATAAGGTTTGGGTACAGAAGAAGGTTTTTACCTTCAAATCGTAACAAAAAAAATAATTCACTCCTTACCCTCTATTGTAAATACTTAAAAAAATCATGTAAACTTAACCAGGAAGTGGTTTTTACTGGAATCTGAAACCCTAAATGATAGACGAAATCATTTGTAACTTTAAGCTTAGAATAGAAAACCCAAAAATGAACTCAAAATATGATGGACAAGTGCTATCATCGTAATATCAATTTGACGTGACAATATTGATCTAACATTAATAGTTTTATTACTTGATCGGAGAAGTAGAAAAATAATTTTAGGCACTCATTTTTAGTAAAATTTTATTTCTGCCAACTTTAATTGAATACACTTCATCGTTCATACAATCAAGTGTGACAGTGAGCCATTTAAAAAAAACATAGAGTTGCAAGAAAACTTAAATCACATTTAGAATATTTACATTTTAGTAGTATTTTCACATTTTATCATACAAAAATCCAAACCCATTCATATTTTTACAATTAGTCGCCAGTATCAAAACCCAACAGTCGTCGTGTACAAAGTTGGCTAAGTAATAAGATAATGAAGAACAGCGGGGTCGAGCAACGAATTAAAACGAGAAACGTGCGGCACTGTGGAGGCACCACCTCGGAGTTGCATGAGCAACTTTGGTAACTGTCATTATTTGTGTTTTAAGTGAACGGTTTATTGTCTTGATTTTTGAGTCTATTTGGCTAATGTGAATAGGAACGTATATAATACACTAAAACAGTTGTCCATTTGGAATTGATTGCACATTCTTATAGGAAAAAATATTTATTGGATGTTGCTGCAATATAAAAATTCTAATAATCACGTTTTGGCCGACAGTGAAATTGTTTCATTGGGCATGCCTGAATGCATAATGAACATGTTTTATTTCTTTCTAATGTATTTTCAATTCTGGGATAGACATACATATTTTTTTTTTGTTGCTTATAAGACAGTCATCACGCAATTCACTGTATTAATACCTACGTAACTAAAAATTGCAAAAACTGGAACAAGATCAAAAAATAAAAATAAACTAAAATGTACCAAAGTGGTCCCGCCAGCATAACGTACATTTCCCTTGTTTATTTAATGAGTGAATCGGAGACGACCTCGTTACAACGTCACTACTTCTTGAACATCGCGCGAAAGAGACAGAGGATCCCAAAATTAATATGCAAGAAAGAGATGCAAATACCCGCTGGACCTGAATGAATAGGTTTTCTTAAGTACCCCCGCTTTCTTCTAATGAAATCGAAATGAAGATGTGTCAATGGAAGTTCAGTTTTAAACACTTTACGAAGATTTCAAGGTGAATCGTCTTTGAGGAAAAAGTTGGTACTTTTTTACGATATTTTTTCTTTTAAAAGGGTAGTAGGAAGTCTTGGCTAAGTGAAGTATTTTGTGAGACTTTCAGCTACTTTAAACCTTCTTGACTTTGTTCAGAATAAATTTTAAGACTGAAACTCTGAAGAACTATATTCGTTTTGAACTGTTTTTTTTTTTAAGTTCGTGAAATAGGTTGAGATCATAGTTTACTTGGTTTATCTTCGTGATTTGGTTCTGTATTTGCCTTAGTTGTGCCATTATAATATCAGTTGTTCAATAACTTTGTCACCTATATCACAGTGGTTAAGATACCTGCCTCTCTTGCATGAGGTTGTAGGTTTAAAACCGGGCAATAACCGATGTTTTTTTTTCCTTTTACCTCTAAGTTTATCTAGGACATTACTTCCCCCTGCCGTACCTCAGAAAGAACGTTGGTCTCCGTTGACATTCGTAGATCTTTGACAGTCGTTACAGGAAGTCAGACGCCAGAAAGTCTCATCAGCCATCAGTCTATCCAATGAGTATCATGTTGCCCAGTAACTGGGTTGTGGAGGTCTGATAGGCAGTCGCTCCATGTAAAACACGGATATTCAGCCATATCCAGTTAGACAGGAAGCCGACTCCAAGCTAGTGAAAAAGCTAGGGAGATGATGAATAACTTTGGTTCCTATATTTGTGGGACAGCACTCGGATAATGTTTTCATCTGATGGTTGCGAGACGTACAGGACCGGTGATTATGGCGACTCTAAAAAGCTTGAACTACACTACACATACGTGGGCTAAGTACGCCGATCTGGGCGAGTCAGTCTCTATACATTTTATATGGTAACTAGACTTATAGAGCTACACTAGATGACGATGCCACGCGACGTCGATCAACGTACAAAACAGGTGTGTTACAAGTGTGCATCGTAGTTCGCTATAGTGGAGGCCTTTGTCCAACAATGGACGTCATTCGGCTGAAATGATGGTAATGATAAATGTTTTCATTCCATACAAATTCTTATATAACTTTTAAACAAATATATTTCTCAGTCAATATAAAAAACCGCGTTGAATTATCGATATAATTACAGTCTGGGTACACAACGTATCTTTTTTTCGAATTTTCTTCTAAATTTATGTTGATTTCGTTACCAACGCAAACCCATTTCACGATTTCTTTTTAACATTCGTGTAGCTCGGGGCTGTATTCATAGTCTGGAGTTCGTTTCGGTTTTGGTGGGCTTTGGTCTTATATGAAGTTTTGAATAAGATTGCAGGGAAATTGGAGCATTGTTGTTTTTGTTTATTCCAATAAGAATTAATTTAGTTGGAAAGGTGGCATCGATATTAGAATAAGAAAAATAAAATATTTACTGCGTGTACATAGGGTATTAAAATGGAAATCCAAAGGTCGATTTGTTTATTTTAAGGGTAATTTTATATGATGAAAACTAAAAAAAATTGAAGTCAACTATAAGATCAAAATTTGCCTCGACCTTGAATGGGCAGTAAGCCTCAGTGACATATTTAATGCTAGTAGCATTTATTTGTTTGTTAGTTTTTGGATAAATACTTTACATCACACTAGAAATTCCTCCTTTATCGTGAATGCGTTTACATGCATGCAAACACAGGTACACAAGAAACTCAGACTTGGAATAACTATCTGAAGGCTTTACACATATTTGTTCTAGATGGGAATCGAACAACATGCAGCACAGAAGCTGATCGCTCAACTACTGCACCAAACGCCTGCCGTCATATTATTTTTTATCGAGACCACACCTGTGTGAATATCACTATACACAATACTTATATGTGATATTTAAGCCTAGAAAATTTGATTTCTAAAAATGGATTAAGTCATTATTAAAATTCACGTTATTAGAAATTTAAATTAGAAAAGGTTGTTGAATTAGAAAAATAAGATATTTTAAATCACAGCCAAGTAACCACAACTTGTTACTTTGCTGACTGCCCGTAGTGTCTGTCCACAAAAAACAAACAACCAATTTTATTCAATTTTTATTGTACGGCCTATAGATACGGCACGAGCGTTTTTCATTAGGCTACGATCACATTAGGCGGGCGGACAGACGGCCGGATTATTGGATCCGACGGACGAAAGACTTCGATCCGTTGCCTTTTTTACGTTTTTTTCTCTTTTTTTTCCTCCCAGGCACCGTCTGGAAAGCCTTTTCCTCTTATTTATTGCTTATACGAAGCCCAAATTGGATATTTGTGAAAGGTTGAGTCGTTCGCCGATAGAAAATATTAGTTTTTTTTTCCTTTACTTTACTTTTTTTTCGAGACTGCATTTGTATTTGGTTATTGGTATGAATTTGTAATGTGGGTGGGTTTTATTAATAAGTTGTTTGTAGATATATTTATTTGTGTGTCGTTTTGTTAAAACATTGTATTGCAGTCCATGCAGCGGTCCCACTTTCTCTTTGTGCTAAACTAATAGATAAGTACCTTGAAAAGCAAAGAAATGGTTCATAGGTCATTCAACCAAGAAATTAACGCATTGATTGTCAAAAATCAAATGTTATATCGTTAAAACAAAAAAAGTGTCAATTACTATATAATAAAAATCGACAGCTAACCCTGTAATTGACTGCTAGAAATAGTTTAAATATATTAGAGAAAAATATTTTTCTAATATTCTCCCAATAAGAACCTTAAATACTTCAATAAATATCTAGTTTAAAAAAATAGTTTATTTAAACTTGTCCAGTCATTCATGAGTTTTATGCTCAGCAATATATATTTTAATTTAGACATTATATTTTAAATATAGGAGACGTATAATTGATTGCACAATAACAAAAAAAAAAATTAATATGGATTTCCATATTTGATTTTAAATCACAAACATCAAAATAACATGTTACCAACTTTACGCCACAAACATAACCCAAACTAAAAATCAACTAAATAAAATAAAAAAAGTTACGTGCTACCAACATCACACCTTAATTTAGGAAACCAAACCGCAAGCAGACGTTTTTAAGGGTTTGTCTCATTAGTGGCTGAGAGCGCCCTCTCGTGACACCGCTAATTAAAGGATTTTGATGCCAGTGCGCAGACTAGTCGCATGACGAAAAGTCGTAAAAAATGTTTTTTTTTTTTTGTAACAGAACAATAGAACGTGGTTTCAAATGTGGATGGTGTAATCCTATAAGAATTTTGTTTAATTAGAATTTTAATTGCATGTTCTGCTTGCCAGTTTTTGGAGATCCATGTTTTAAATTATGTTTCTTGTAAGATTATGATACATATTTTATTTGTTGGTAGAATATTTATTCAAAAAAGTTATTTTTAAAACATCATTTAACGATCATCACCAATTATTTTGTTTGTCGTTTTTTACAAATCCTCTGCCACATTTGTATAAAGTTTTAATGAAATATAACTCGAAAGTTAACTTAATTTATATTGTGAAAAAAGAAACCAATACATCTTCACCCCCAACTTATATTCAACTGACAGCATCAGCGTAGATACGTGCACCTAATTTACGAAAAAAAAACCACAAAACACATTACACGCCATGGAAAATTCGCCAAAACTTATCAGCCGAAAGCCACGGCACAATCCATCATCATTATGCCAAAACTCGCCGAAATTCAATAAAAAAAAACTTTCCTCCTACACCCCCATCTAGCGGCGGTGGCAGGAACTTCAGCGTCACCCCCACTATGCCGAGGGGTGGCCACCACCCCACGTCGTATCCCTTTTTTCTTCCCTCCACACCCTTATCCATACCTGAGCTTTCTTTATCCGTAGACCGAACTTTTTATTTCGGTCTGTCTCTCTCGCACATATGAAGTCACATCGTCTAAATGTGACAGGCGATTATCCGTCTCTTTCTGTTGCAAAGAAAAAAATCTGTTTATAAAAATGAGAGCGTAGATGTGTTTGGGGCACGGCTCCATTGGACGTAGGGGTAATGCTTCATACACGGAGGGGTGTTTTTTATACGAGTTTGGATTGAAAAAAAAATGCACCCCAACAGAAGCCGGTTTCTTTTAGGTACAGTACCTACAGATATTCGTTTCGTTTCCAATTTCGATAACAAAGCTTATATTTTTTTTTCATCCGCATTTTCGTATTTCTTTTGTGCGTCTCCTCGAAATAATTGTGCGGGTGGGTTCAGATTCGTTTGTGTTTTTTCATAAATATCTCAAAAGGTGTATCTAAAGTCCTGTATCTAATGTTGGCTGGGTCTTATATTATATCTGAGATGTTCACATGCTTGGATTGGTCTGCAAAGACGGGATTCATTAAAAATATGAATGAATGGTTTTTGATTAAAATTGTTTGATCTGAATATGTTTGATCTCTTGCATTCGAGGTATTTACAATTACGCTGCACGTCTGTTCGAGATAATTTGAGGGCACGTCTTGCTATGTAATTTGTTGGTTTGATAAATTATAGGAAAGGCAGAGTTATGACTATTTTATTAGATGGCAACGTGATGCATAGGTTCCTAATAATACTCGGGTAATGAGACGTTTGGAAAACAGTTGCGGATCATAAGTATGCTTTCACTTTGTGCACTGTGGGAGGCAGGAACCTTAACGGTTCCCATTTCAGCAACTACTGGGTGTCAGACACCCAGCGTTTGTTTTCAGCTGGCATCCAACAGTGACGCATAACACTATTTTGTTCTTCATCGTCTTTTCTTGTCGATGTTCTCAAATTAGATTTTTCTGACCAGTATTTGGCAACCTGTACAGCTCTATTTTTGGGTGAAAATAGTATCAGGATCTAAATATCCTGATATTATTTTGTGCTATAGCTGCTTATTGCTTTGCCTGCGTCAAATGATTTCTATTCTATTCTACTAGTATTCTACTGCATTAGATTAGAAGCCTAGTGCTGAGAAGAAGTTTAGGCGGATAATATGAGGTTTTGTCAGGCAGATGATATGCTAGTCCATATTTAACCAGGACAATTTTTTTTTTTTTTAATAATTTTTCAAGCTCTGGTTGTAGCAAGGGAGAGTGTCTTTTAATGTCTAAAACCCACCGGTGATCTATCAGTTATCCTTTGCGGCAAAGAATAAATTCATCATCAAAATCATGTCTTATTATTTTTTTATTTATTCTACCAGCAACTTCATCCACATGAAAGTAGGTTTCTCCATAAAAAACTTTAGACTTGCGTTTCATCACCTTTGGGGGTGAATTTCGGAAAATCTTCTATCAGTGTTAGCTTACGTTATAAAAGGAAATCTTGAAATTTCATATTCTTTGTCACAGTAGCTTCGGCTGTGCGTCGATATTGATATATGTATATATTGATATTTCAGTCAGTTTTTCCTTTTATTTAAATAGAATCAATATATTCTATAAAATTGTCTTTTCTTTACAACAAAACTAGTAGGTACCTAAGTGACCCTAAAAAATAGCTTAGTATCATATTTTACCGTTGTATCCCAATAAATAAAATAACTCGTTACAAAATCAACATACAATTGCATTTCAACCCCATTGTAACCTAACTTAAGTTTACAAAAACAACTTAACTTAATAATAATCAGCACAATGTTTTTTTTTTACCAAGGTCGAGTTACCAATACATGCCAAGCTTAACGTGATAAACTTAACAATTTATTATGACCTAGTGGTCTATTATTTCTCTCTCTATAAATCAATCAAACCCACCCTTAAAAGTCGACTGCTGACCGAACTCCCCACTAACCGCCACAAAGGACCACGACCGGTCACTGGGTTAGTTCTCGTAGATCCATAGACAATGTTGACATAGACACATAAACGTGCGTCAGTACCAGTTTTAAAATGTAGTCTATGTTGACATAGAGTTCTTAAATGAGTTGGAGAGTTGATGCTATTGGGGATTTTGGCTGTGATCAATTTTTTAACATCATCATTATCATTTCAGCCCTAAAGCGCATACTTACGGTTTCCATAATATTTTTTTTTTAAAATGAAAGTGGCAAATCTGGGTCGATGGTCAGCAGAAAAGACCAAAAAAAGAAAGAGTAAATTTTTTCAAACAAAATTCGAAACTACTATTTAAAGTCCTCTCGATATTCGTCTAGTTTTCGTCATAATATTTTAAGTTCTCTAAGATAGTAGATAGGTATAGTTTAGTACATACTCATGCATTTTTTTAAACGTAATATAATATGATTTTCTCTAGTCACATTTTAATTCATTCTAATTTTAATATAATTTTGATTTAATTCTGACTTAAGCTTGATTATTTAATTTAAAATTAATTCTGATATAATTTTAATTTAATCTTATTAATTTTCATTTTTTGTACATCAAAATCTAAACGTGTCATGTATTGTTAGCAGGTCAAGACAAATTGTGAACTAGGTGTAACATTTAGGTCACCAAGATATGGGCATACAGGCTATGCCTAGTTTGGGGACCGTTGCTAAATTTATAAGGCCATTGTTAATATCCTTCTCTGTCAACTTGATGTTTTAAATTTGTAAACTATGTTCGATAAATAAATTATTATTATTATTACATTTACTATTTAAAATGTGTGATCTTCAGATAATATAGTGGGGCTGTAACATTAAATGTTAATAATATGTTTCAAAAATGTTATTCATAAAAATAACATTTTTAATCAACATAAGAAAACACACAGCCACATCATATAAAGACACAGACACACAACAAAACAAAAGTCTTATGTTGTAGCTATTTATTATGCCCAAATTAATAAAATAAAAATCATTTCAAACGAGCATCTTCACAGTAATTATGACAAATTAACTCGCTCATAGTAAATAGTTTTGTATTTTCAATTTCCTTTAATGTAATTATGTTGTACACGTACAGTATTTATTATGTGGCTTCCTGTGTTTAACAGCAGGAAATAGAAGCAGCCCCTTTATTAGTTTGACTGTAAAAAAATAAATTTAGAATCATATATTTCCTAGTACGAAGTAATCATATACACCGACTCGATGGTATATCGTATATTGCCTGGGAATCTTTAAGTCAAGAGTGAATAGGTTACTGTAAGTGCACTCCATCGACCGCATCGTCGCTTTCCATCAGCCCCCCTAGCCAAGTTACAACCGTATTGTGTCGTATTCCGTTCTCCAATCGGTAACGCTTCGTTGTCGGCAATTGTAGAAAACGATAAGTGGGCAGCCATGTTGACGCGCCTGAGTCGGCCACTCGATCTACATTGTAGCGTTTGTTTATCAAAGCCGTTAAACGTTGTAGAAATTCATTCTATCATTTTGAACGATGTGAACTTGACTGCGAATTTTCTATTCGTTTGTTCCGACGACGAGAATTAACGTTGAGATGATGTCATTCCCATACATTTGGTTACTTTTCGACTAGCGATAACGATTGCAGATTATCAACTTGGCTAGGGGTGCAGGGGGTGCTTTATACACTAAATTCCTGAGTGATATTGCGACTGGCCCGTTGGTCTAGTGGTTAGTGACCCTGACTGCTATGCCGGAGGTCGTGGGTTCGATTCCCACTCAGGACAAATGTTTGTGTGATGAGCATATTCATTTGTTCTGTGTCTGGGTGTAATTTATCTATAATATGTATGTATTTAGAAATATATAAGTATGTTTATCAGTTGTCTAGTACCCATAACACAAGCTCTGCTTAGCTTGGGACTAGACGGCGTTGTGTGATAGTTGTGGAATAATATATTATATTATTATTATATTATATTGAATATATTTTACGTAAAAGGGCGAAGCCACGGGCAAAAGCTAGAATTAAATAAATGTGTTTACTGTATGGACGTGGTATGGACCTTAAAAGAGACTTTGACCCCTGAGTTTGGTTCGGTGTTACTTCTCAGGGTAGTCAGCTAGGAAACACCGACTTCATCTAGTTTAGACTGTCGAAATAAAATTGACGTGTAAAAGTGTTTATTAAAAAGCTATGTGCAAAATAAATATCGTATATCAATAATGCACTATACACCACTAATTTTTAATTAGTAAAAATGTTTAAAGGGCTTATTAAGAAAAAGTTTATGAATATTAATTATATAAGTAAAGTTTCAATAAATAATATAAACAGCAAAGTCATTAGCGTTTGTTTATGTACCAAAATATCACGTCCGGCCCTGATTCGTGCCATGGTCCGGTGCGAGAGGGTAGATGTCAAAGAAAGAGGTAAATAATACACCTCTTTCTTCAAAGCAGAATGCAAACAAGATGGCGAAAAATATCAGAAGGAAACACTCGCACACTGCCTTGAACTGCACGCTGCCTGGGCCTCAAGTCTGCTATTACAATAGTGTCAGAATGATCTATCATTGATGTCATAATTGTCGATTTTGACAAGTTTGGTAATCTACTAATATAGTAGCGTCATTATGACTTTCCAGTGGTCAACCACTGACACTCCATTGAAAAAGTGACATAGAATGGTAATCTCGAACATATTGACAAATGAATATTGGACGTTTGCGGTAATCTGCTAAAACTTTGACAGTTTATTTGATCAGTGTTTGACCATTAGAACGTTATTGTGCAGTTATTGGTTTTAATATGCTCGAAATTATCATTCTACCATATTTTATTATCATTCTATTACAAGACCATTGACCGATCAATGATCGATCAATATGAATTAGCAGATTACAAACTTTTAGCAAAATGACAATGGGATCGTGTTGGAATGACGAATTTATAAAAATAGCAGACTTGGGACCCTGGCCGGTAGTCAACGGACTTACGCGGTCCTACAGACGGCGAGCAATGGGTAGCTCACCGGTCGATGCCTACAAGGGCCAAGGAATAGTTCGAAAGAGTTACCATGGCCCTGAAACATATAAGACAAACTAAAGGAATACAATAGCAACCAAAAGAACCAAAAAAAATGGAACGAAAGCTCGATCAAAGTCACCTGTGTGTACTAGTTAAGAGCCGTAATTTAATCACCACAGCCAAACTATGTCCACTTAAGGCGACGTTCCTTCACCCCAAACCATTTATTAAGGATCGACCATTAAATACGCATTTGCATCGTGACACCGGTCACGAAGTAATAAAATTAATAGCTGTATTGCCTTTAAAATGAGCTATTGTTATGATATTTAAAAAAAAAAAAACTGTCGCACTGTCGGTTTAGCAGGTGCAACCCTTAAATGGATTTTGGTAAAATTGTAATTTAATAAAGAAAACAAAAACCTTGAGTTTTTCGTAGAATTTGTTTTTTTTTTTGTGAAGTAATTGGTTATAGTTTCTTAAGTGGTGATGTGATGTCATTTTTTAATTACAATATTAAAAAAGTTTTACATCATTTTAATTTGGGTTTTACTTGCTACGAGGTTTTTAAAAGTAAAAATATAATAAAGTAGGTTAGGTTTGGCCGAAAGGTTCTGGAGTGGCGAACACGTACCGGAAAATGCAGCGTTAGAAGATCTTCCACACAAGGTGTCCACAAGGTAGACCGACAACATAGTGAGGAGTGCGGGAATCTAATGGATGCGAGATGCACAGGATGACTGCACCGGTCATAGTGGCGACACTTGGGGGAAGCCTGTGTCTTATGGTGGACGTCGTTCGGCTAAAATGATGATGATTATGATTATATGAAACCTCATATCATCCACCACACCAGACTAAGCTATTTCTTTACCTAATCATGAGTTATTTAAAAAATCATATTATTAAGTACCTAGATAAATGTTAGTCAGCAAAAAATCTCTGAATCTTCTGTCATTTTGTCATCAGCAAAAACTCTGTCATATTAAATGTTTTTATTTACATTTCTTTGTTTATGAGAACACATGCCATTCCAATGCCAATTATACTCGTCTTCATGAAAGTACCAGCGAACAGAAACCTTATTAATTTAGGTAATGCATGTGATGCTTGCACCCAATTATTATGTAAGTTAAAAATATTATAAATGTCAAAATAATTACCCCTATTGCTCATATAATATTTACTTTTATTCATAAATAAAACCACCTTTTTCGCCTTTCCAATTGTATAAAAACTGCAAGTATTTTATTACCGCAACAAATTTTTTGATAAAATTCGTCACGACGAACACTCCACTAAGTTATCGTGCGCTTTTTTAAAAATAGTAAGTGTAAAAAAAATGCACATGTGGAACAATGTAAGATAAAGATATGAAAAAAAATACATTAAAAATATCGTTCTCAACACCAAATCTTTCCTTTTCCAAAAATACAATCATTTAGTTACCGTAACCGATTTCTTTTATAAAATCCACAACGACTATCAAACCAACAATTTATCGTGCCCATCTCTCAAAATAGCACGTGCTACAAAAAAAAAAAAAACGCACAAGTGCAACAATGCAACGTCAAAATATTACAAAAACACATTCGAATTGAAAAGATCGTTTTACAATAAGCTAAATTGTTCCCCTGAATCAATCGATATGGTACAATAGAATCAAATAGGGCGCACACAATTGAATCGATTTTTAATACGAGTCAAGTGGTTGCCATTCATTCGATATTAGGATCGATCTTTTGTCGATTGGTGCTAGGGCTGTCGATATGTGATTTGGGTACTTAGTCTATTGTGTTGAGGTTGACGCCTCCTTGTTAAGGTTTGGAGATAAAAAAAAATATTTATCAATAAATAATTACCTAACAATAACTTTCTCGTAATTTAATTTATTGACTTGGACTTTGGTCAAAAATAACTACATACTTAGTAGACATACGTTATTTTTATACGAAAACAATGAATGAATGATGATGCACAGGACCGGTTGTAGTAACACATGGGAAAGGCCTGTGTCCAACAGTGGACGTCTTTCGCCAGAAATCATGATGATGATAAATGAATTTTGATAAAAATAGTTCATCATTCTAGTTTAATAGGCATACAAAAAAACTGTAGAAGATCTTTTTCTTAAAAGTTCACAGGCTCGCCAAGTATGCAAATTAACTTAAATCGAAGCAATGACAAATTACAAATCAGATATGCGATTAAATTAATGTCAATTTAAGAATATCTTTATCATAAGAAGTTCCCAGGCATATCTTCACACGAAATTTATTAAACCCAAAAATATTTGCATAAACTACACCACTGCAGTTCCGAAAAAAATAAAAAAGTAACGAACACTTTATTAAGAACTAGTTTTATAATGAAAAAGTTCTTCAATTTCACTTCCTTATAAATATTTATTCATCAAATAATATGCAAATTACTGTAATTATAGGGTTAGTAAGAAATGGGTTAGTCGATTTGCATATTAACCCTGCAATGCGAAGTGTAAGAAGAGCGCATACAGCGATATGCAAAACTCACGCAAAAGTCGACGAACGTAAGTTTGAATTTCGAATAATTTTAAAAGTGCGTTCCTAAGTATAAAAATTCTTTTAATTTTGCAAATTTCACACCTTGAGCTTGGGGAACGACAGGTTTAAAGACGATTTTAAAAATAAAGACTTGTCGCCATGTGACGGTTTTTTTTTGTGTAGTGTGTAATAATTTTGTGCAATTTATGCACACCGCTCGTTAGACAATTAGCAAGCAGATGTCTGTTGAAAATTTATTTTGCTACTGGTTCTAGTGTGGGAAATAGGGCCCCTTCCGTCTGTAATGCCTCGTTTAATAGTTAATTTTATGCCACAATGTTTTATGGGCTCCTAGATAAACGTGTTAGACATATTGATACTTTTTTTTTGCTTCTAACGTTTTTAGTTTCTCATTAAAGTATTCGTAGCATTGAACATAATACTATAATGAGGCGTTACGACAAGTATTTTGCAAGAAAATTAAAATGTTAACTCATTGATATTCTGCGATGGTGGTCGAAATCAAGCTGCGTGTGAAGACGGCTTAAAAGTTTTTTTTTTTATAAGTTTTTGGAAATTCACGATCTTTTTCGAAACTTGCTTTTATTGAAATTACTTATTTCGATTTGGTAAAATGCACTCACCGACTTTTTTGATTCTAGCTAGCAGTTTTGAATCACATCGAAATATTGATGTCAAGAACGGGTTCAGAATGCTGATGGGCAGCTCTGTCAGCAATCGATATATATGTGTCTCTACAAACATACCTGATGTACAGCAGACAGTACATCAATCTGGCCTTTTCCTTTGAAGAGTGCGCCCTACTTCCAACACCAAAGGTAAAGAAAACCATAACGGGAAGATACGATGCTCCTTTGTTAAGTGATATTGTCCATAAATGTATTATAAACTTATTTTAAAATAGAAATAGATAGTATTTTTAATAAGTTTTGGTTTAATTATAGATAATCTCGCGCTTGACCACTATCTCACCTAATGGAAAGTGATGACTTAGTCGACAATATAGCATCATGTCCACCATGTACGGTGTAACGTAATGTGTACACAAAGGAGTGTAACAGTTACATGAGAGGGTAAGGAGGAGTATGGGAGTGAGGAGTGTAGAGGAAAAGTGAGAGTAAGAAGAGTAAGTGTATAGTAAGAGGAGAGAAAGAGTGTTACGCGAGTGCTAGAGGGAGTGTAGTGAGTAAGTGCCTCCAGGGAGTAGCCCTGGCAAGGCACGTGTGGTGAGTAGTGAGAGGTTGAGTGAGGGAGGAAAGTATGGAGGGAGAAATAATATATATAGATATGAATCCTTGTGAGGTTATAATGCAAATAAAAGCATATAAAAACAATAGAAATATAAAAAGATATAAAGATATAAAAACAGTTCAGTCGGGCTCGGCGTCAGAGGCGGAATGCAGCAGCAGGAGTAGGCGTAGCCCTCAGCCGTACGAGGGACGGCGAAGGCTACGCAGCCGCAGGCAGCAACAGATAGTGGTAGTCACAGCCCTCCAGCGTAAGGGTCGGCAGCAGTAGAGGAGGAGGCCCACAGAGGCCAGGTCCATTTGTAGAACAGCCCTCTGCCGTGAGGGCCGGCAGAGGCAGAGAGGAGGTTCCCAGTTTCTTCTCTGAGGAGGTCTTCATGGTCCAAGGAGCTCAGTCAGGGAAAACTGACATTAGGAGCTGAGCCAAGTAACCGTCACATGTAGCTGACCCAAGAAAAACTGACACTAGGAACTGTACATGTAGCTGCACCAAGAGTCTGACCGAAAACTCCCCAAGAAACTCACAAACATGGTTTTTATAATCAATTTTGATGGCTATGCTGGCTGTCAATTCATAATTTAAATTTGAAAACAGGTTTCAGCCAGCATTGCTGTTTCACAAGAAAGATATAAATTACAATTTAATTTTAAAGAATTATTTCAGATAAGAGAACATATAATTTGATAGCAAATTATATGTTTACAAAATAAATAATATTATGAGTAAAAGAATAAAACCTAAGACTATAAAAATACTCTTTGTTGATACCTAATCAAAACCATAGAAGAAAATAGTAGTGACATGACAGATGACAGTGATCAATGAAAATAAACAAACTAAATATAAGAAATATTATAAAGAGATGTGATTATTGATAAGTAAAGTAGGTAAACGTAAGTATTAATAACATTACAACGGGTGGTGCATGATCTTACGCTGATGGTGAAACGGGCTTGGCGGAATTATTCTATGCAATTCCGACGCACACTCCCTGAAATGCAACCGGTAGAAACCCGGGAGGCTATTAGGCTAGTCACATCGCATCGATGCTCAAAACTTTGAAGACTCGATTCGACGAGTGCATCACTACCAATAATTTTTTTTTTTATCTGATATAAACTAGTACTTGCCTGCGATCCCACCTGATGGTAAGCAGTGATGCAATCGTTGATGGTGAGGTGCACTAGTTTATTAAGAGCCTATGCACTCTAGCCTTGAAGACACCCAAATTATAATCAGACGGAAAGACCGCAGCAGGCAAACTCCTCATGTTAAGTACATAAGTAAGTTTACTTACAAGGGCATAAGGTTTTCTTAATTGTTGACTAATCTGTGTGAATGTTAATTGTATTCTAAAAAAATTGTAAGAACAAAGATGCTCAATCTTACATGTTTTTACAAAATCAAAAAAAAATATAATGTAACTTTTAGTTTCGTTAGTGACTTTCAGTCGTTATAGAACAGGATTGGCATTCAACCGAGCATTCTTATCAAGTTTTTAACGATTTATGCATGGCTTAAATTTTCTCTAATTTATATAGATGGAGAATATTAAGTGGTATTTAAAATTTTAAAATGTATATAATAGGTAACCCATAGAGGAATCAAAAACTTTAGTAAATCTGAATCGAAGTTGGTCTAATTTGTTATCATTTCTACGTAGCATTAAAACTGCATATTTGAAGACCAGATATTTATACCTACTAATAATACAAATAAGTATTGTAGTCTCTGAAACAACTGAAACGATTCTGAAAATTCTTTCACTAAGCTGTACTATCCTTTAGTGTTTTATGACTTTAATATTTTTACTGTCACACGTGTGAAGCCACTGGCATTAGTTAGTTATTCGTATTAATAATATCACTAAATCATACAGCAAAAAATAACTATAAATTCTAAACCAGCTTTACACTTTTGACTCTACAGTCAAAACGCAAAAAAAAATTCAAATCACAAACCAAACATTTATAAATACGTACGAAACAAAAAAAAAACAATGTCGCGAAAAAAAATCAACGCACAGCTGCACCAATTTGAAAATAGAGCTAATGATTAAGTATTATTCATAGCGTTACCGGTTTTTAGAAGAAAAAAACTTAAAAAGGCCAATTTAATGATATGCGTGGCCCACTTTGAAAAGACAAAAAAAAAAACAAAATGGCGACCCGCTTTTGATTTGAATATGGAAGCTGGTCTCAGGGATATCAGTTACAGAATTCATTTGAATCACAACATCTAATGTCTATGGTTTGTCTATGGATAGATAATGTTTTTTTAGTCATGCAGTTATTTTAATAATGATACTTAACCCTTTGGGAAGGTGATGTTAATTTATGCTAAAAGGTGTTGGACGGGTTAAGTTACATTCGTAAGTGGTTTTTAAAGTAGTTTTCTTGTCGTTTTAGCAATGGCGTTTGTGTTTCCTGATAGCTACAACCTAGGGATATTTAAGTCAAGAGTGAATAGTTTAGTTCTAGGCAAGCGTGCTCCATCATCGACCACATCGTCGTTGACCATTAGGTCAGATAGTGGTCAAGCACGAGCCTATTGACAATAAAAAATGTGTTGTTTTCGTGAGAAAATCTATAATAGATACAATTTTGTCTTAAGTAAAAATTGTATCTATTATACAACCACAACCACATTTGATTGGGTTTTAAAAAAAATTGACGATGAAGCTTATGAAGCTTATTAAGCTAATTTTACAGATATACAAATATCACGCAGCATATCTAAGCATCGGGATACTCGTCGTGGTTCTAGAACGCAAAGACAACTGAAAGAACACAGGTTTTTTTAGTCAGTAAAACTCTGACACGCCCTCTCACTACCCTAGAGCAGATGAAGTAAATAAATGATTTCTCAAATCTCAAAAAAAATGTTCGCTTGGGGTATTTTTTGACGTCGCTGTTCGCAGTAACCTGGTACTCCTCCTTGCATCGTATTCCTCAATGCTGAGGCTCCATGACCTCTCTGTTTCATCACTTTAATTTTTATGGTGTTTTTCAATTTATTCCTGTCTTTAGCGGTGTGAAGGGCCCAACTAGGTATTAGCAAATAATAATTTCTACATAGTAAAGGTCTTCTCTAAAACTATTAACATTATCGTTAATTTAAAAATAATTAAACTGTACTCAAGAATTTATTTTAACAAGTTAAGAATTTATTACTTGTAATTCCAACTGACATAATGCCGCAATTAAAACCAAAATTCATGAGTCAGTATCATAAAATTAACCTACAAGTGATCTGTTTTTTTTTAAACAAAAAACCACACAAAATCGAAAATGAAAACCTCGAAAGTGTAAATACGAAAATAATTATTCGAAATAACAGCACAATTCGACATGGTCGACGCTTAACCCTTACGAAGCTGATGTAATTTGCATATTTTTTTCTTAAACGATTTTTTTTTCTTTAAGAGCCTCCTGTGATTATTTTATACCAACACAAAGCGAAATTATAACAGTTACGCGTTCACATGTTAATCAGTTTTTTGTTCGTAGCGTTTTGTGCTTTTATTTAAATCCGTTAAGGTAATGTTGCCATCGTAACAGATGTTTTTGACACAATGAATTTATTTTTTTGTTTTTCTGCATGCTGTATTACGGTAAAAATAATGTTACCATTGTTACTACTGAGATTGTGGGTACATAGTTATCTTAATTGTGTTATGTTTTACTTAACTTAAACAAGGTATTGTTAATCTTGTTATTTAAGTTTGAAATAATGTTTAACAGATAGACAAATGTACGGTCTAATTTTGGACTCTACAATTAATCAAATTCACTGCCACATTAAATAAATGAGTTTATTGACACACTTTAAAATAAATAATATAGAGAAAAATAAGTCTGTCAAAATTGAATCATTGTCAAATTAAGGATGCCAGATGGAATTGGAGATGCAGAGGTGGAGCATATTAACAGAGAACTTCACCTCTCTGTTTTTTAATTTAATAAGAATTTGGTAATCAAGATTTTTTTGCAGGAGATGTCACAACCATCAATAAGCATCTGAAGAAACACAGGTAGGATTTATTCAATATAAGTCTCTTTCTCGCTTTTTCCAAAGCGGGAGAGGTAAGACCTCTTACATTCTCAAAGATGGTAAAATGCAGAGGTATGATTTATTATGGCATTGCAGATGCAAAGTTTCTACACAACCTCAATAAATATACAGACTTTTATACTAGTAACTAATAAATAAAAATAATTAACCAATTATTTAGCTATAATAACAACAAAATATAGGTTCACAAGAGCGATTTTGCAGGTGATAAAAACCTATTTTTTAAATTTTTATAACTTCATACATTTGAATTATGTATTTTGTAAGTGAATTAATAGCTGAAAAAATTAAACTAGAATATGTGATAGTGGACAGTTTAGAGGCGTGGTAATTGTAGCAATTATGTCCAACGTTGAGCACTTGTAATGAAGAGAAGCGACAGGTTGAATTTATTTTTATTTATTACTTTTTTTTGTTTCTTAAGTACCTTTAAGGCCTTAAAACTATTTCCACTATTTAAACTTGAATTCCTATTTCTATTATTTTTTTAATTTCACCTAATATTTTTTTTTATTAAATTTTATTAGTAGAGGCTGAATATAGTTTCGTATTTTGATTTTTTAGATAACTTCAAAGCTATTTTGGTTTGTATTGGTTTTCAGTTTTTTTTTTTTACATAATTTCAAAGTTAATTACAAGTGAATGATTGATAAAATAAAAATCTTATGTATGAATTGATAGTAAAGAACATAAAAAATGTGTGTGAAGAGTACACACATCTATACGTCTTTTCAAAGAACAGGTTTCAATTAAAGTTCCATTCAGATTTTACTTACAGCCTCTCTATTCAAAGTCTGGTCACCGTTTCCAAACATTTTGAACTAATGGAAAAGAATTTACTACGAATGTCGTTGATACTTGTTAAAGTGAGCTCATAGAATTATTTATTTAGAAAAAAAAAATTGGATAGTGGATTTTCACAATAGTTATATGCTTGTTTAGTTTACTACAACTAATTACAGTATAATTTGTTAATAAATTAATAAAGACATTATTATTATGGCTGATATATCCATACAATCCAAGAGAGCACGAAGATAACAAACGACACAGCTACATAATTTAATATTACAAATTAATTTCTAGGAAAAGACAAGTCGTACAAGAATAACAGAGCAAACATTGTACGCTTCCAAACTGACGTTATAAATTAAACTTATTATTTCACCCACAAACAAACAAAAAGTAGGTGGCACTCCTGTAATCCTTTAAGCGTCATACTTTCAAAAGTACATTTTCATAACGCAGAAACAAAAAGACAAAATAAAGTTTCGAGCGAAAAAGTTTCGGAAGCACAGTCCTACCCTTTATTTAACCGCTAGAATATTTATAAGACGAACCGTCTGCAATTTGTCCCGACTAAAGGTAATACGCATAAAAACTGGAATTCATTATGGTTGGAATAATAAAAAAAAAAAACTGGAATAAAATAGTTGCGTCCGCATCTAAAGGGTTAAACGTCATTGAGTGTTGGATTGTGATTTGTGGAAGACGTGTTTGTGTTTAAATTTAGAATATCAGTTTTTGTAATTAGGTTTTTTTTTAACATGGCCTGTGTAACTTGTATACTCAGAATTTGGTGAGTGAAAATTGTCTGGTGACTGAAATATAAAGTTGTAAAGAGTATCGCCTGATAATAAGCATCTGTATTTTTTTTTTTCAAATATTTTGTACATTCTTAAATATAAATAGTCCGTCAGTCAAGCGTTTAGAGAGAGAAACCTCCTAATAATACGAGTCGTGTCCAGAAGTACGGCTTTCTGAATTGAGCCCTGGATTTAGCAGCCTAACGAGCGCCTCCTTAGGTAATGTCAACCATCACCTAAGGAGGTTCTTCTTAGGTTGCTTTTGCCTAGTGCCTCGTGACTATTAAACCATTAGCTGACACGACTATCAGTGCAATGATCGTTGAGTCTACATCTCACATGTAGACACCTTCGCAAGCCAAGTCAATGTTCTTCTTATCATAATTATGTCAGGTCGCATTATACATTAGTGGGTAAAAATCCCTTCTAAACCAGTTTAGTGCATCTCATCATCATTGCCTAGGTGTTCCAAGGTGTCCCCTTCTATTATCGGATTTCTATCGTGAGAATTATATTTTATTTATTTACTAGCCATCCCAGAAAACATTTTTTTTGCCATATAAATTCCTGGAGATGGCCTTTTTTATGGTAGCTAAATTCATCCAATGACAACCCCCACTCTTGGGCGGAGCGGGAGATAGTGTCTGACTCTTACTGACTAAAAGCCCACCCCGTAAATCCTCCGAAAAAAAATCCTAGCTGGAATTAAAAATTGATAATTTACTTTTTTTTTTAGAAAAATGCACAACCGATATTCATACCAGATTTTTTTGCAGACAAAACTATAACATCGTATTCGTAATGAAACAGCGTTTATTTTGACATAGAATTAGTTGCATATCAAAATAAACATACCTGTTTATACATACCTGTTTAAACGTGGCAACCCATAGTTATGCCAAGAAACAAATAGGCAACCCAACATTTTTATGTTCTAACTAAAGGCTATCGGTTAGTATTAAATTTATTCGTTAAACAAACCGGTGCATTTTTCAACAAAAAAAAGTATTGTTTTGCCAGGAATATCTCAGGCAACCCACCCGCGTTATATTATTTACGAGTAATATACTAAATTTATCATAAAATACGTTTCATCCATTAAACAAACCGGTGAAGGTCGTTCTTAACCGTATCCTCTACTATTCGGATTTTTCGTTAAAGGAGTTAATTTTATATTCCCATTGTTGGGATTCCTTTTTGTGGATGAGATTGGGGCGACTGAGTTGTAATCCCACGCGGGCTTATTTAGGGTCGAAAGGAATTATCACGAGTATTAGTGTACGATCAAGATTGTTTAATTTTTTTTTTGTAAGACTATGAGGGCCTGCACTCTTGAGACAAGACGTCTTAGACAGACTTGTTATATCGATATTTTATCAACAGCCCTAGCGCCACGTTTTGTAGACAAAACCGTGTTGTCGCAGACGTCGTTAACAAGTTTGTCTAAGACTGTCTTGTTTCAAGTGAGCGCATAATATCTAATTCATCAAGAATACGATAGGCAGTCAGTAATTTAAACCAATTAAATTACTTCTAAGACCCATATTGCTACTCTTTTTCTATATAAATTAATATTGTAATGAAAATATAGGTTCTATCTGATGGTAAGCGACATTGATATAATATATCGATGTCGATATATATTATATGTACGGAAGCGATGATGTGATCGACGCTGGAGCATGCTTGCTAAGAATTAACCTATTCACTTTTGATCTAAAGACCTCTAAGGTTTAACTACCAGGAAAAACAAACTCCGACAGGGAATTTCGCTCTTTAGCTGTAATCCCTGGAAAAACTCCTTGAGGCGCGCGGGAACAGTGCGTGCCGTCGACGACTGGGCTTGGTCCGGACAGTTAACGGACGGTCGGACTGAGTAATGAAGTATGAAGTCACATTTTTCACTAGTACATCTGTAGCCTGATTCTCGTAATGAAAACCGTAACGATATCGTAGCAATTTAGTCGTTTAGACCATTTCCGTATTCACATCCATCAATCGAGTTTGAACGACACCGATTTTAAAGTCGTTTGAAATTCGTCGATTTAAAAAAAAAATCTGTATTACATTATCCTGGTAGAATACTTTTAACTGGAAATAAGTCGATAGATCGTGAATACCGCTTTTGGATAGGACTTCGATCGCACCACTATAAAACTTCAACAATATTTGGCTTGTTTGATTTTACGTGAATCTGCTACAGATAAGGACTAAATCCTATTGACTAACCCCTTTTTGTAAGGTTTTAAAACCATCAAATGACTGTCCTCGACTTTTATACATGCAACATTTTATTTGTCCATCAATTACTTACAATACATAATGCTGACTAAACAATCTACTTCAAAAGAAAAACTACACTAGTGATTGACGACAAGTTTCCACTTGAACGCGTTCAAAAAGGTTTCCAACCAAGCAATGACTAACTCTGTAAACATTTGCATGCAAACGTGCATTTTTCACTATCTAAATAAAACCGTCTCATTATTTTGTTTGACCAAGAAGCGCGTACAAAAGCGTTCTACCTCGTATATAAAAGCCCGCATATAAAATTGAACGCATTTTTAGTAAACACGCCTCGTGAGGGGAGAGAGGGCACGAGTGGCACAGAGGGTCGGAGTAATGGCTGCCGAATGTCGCGAGAATCCATTTTGTCCCTCCCTACCCCCGTTTGGTGGTAAAGTCGCGTTAGCGGTTGTAGTATATGTAAATTTTTCACATGTTTTCAGTTGGGCTCTTTAGGTTTACGAGAGCACCGCCTTTACTGTATTAAAAAAAAATCAGCCATCATTATAAAAAAAATATATATTTAAAAGCAACAATCCGATGGAACCATGAGTTCTTTCGCTGTTTCTGAAGTTTAATCAAAACTTTTAGCCCAATATGAAAAATGCATGACAAAAAAAAATTATCAATAAAATATATAATAATAGAACAATGAAAACAATTAATTGCTAGAAAAACATATGAGATAAAACAATTTTAAATAAATAAACGTAATTTTAATATTACGAAATTTTAATAAGTAACGCCGTTTTCTATGGCTATGACCGTATGAGCGTAATGAACTTTAACGTCAAAGACAACCTCGGACTTCACTTTCTTATAAGCAGCTTTGGAGCTTTATAACTTCGTTGTTGATAAAAAAAAAATATTTTTTATTAAAGCTAAACTTGCATATTCTCTATTACTACGAAACACGTTAAATATTTCTCGGTGTCTAACCTAAAGTAAATAGTAACTATAACGTTCTAAAATTTATTCAGGAGTCCTTAGCTATTGATTCTCTACTTAGATACTGTAAATATCACTGATAGCAAATTTATTAAAAAATACTTGAAATAATTTATAGTTAAGCTTTTGAAAAATACGCGCCTTTTCTTTTTAACACCGTTCGCCGGAAAAAGAAGTAATAATATTATCAACAAAAATATAATAAGTTGAATTTATTGTGCACACGCAGTCGCGCAAAGTTCAACTACTTTTTTAGGAAATTGAGACAGTATATTTTTTACAAAGTACATACTTACTTAATCCAGTCAAGCAAATTTTTATCTCAATATTTTACGTATACTACAAAAGTGAAGTCGCTTTAAGTATTGGATGCGTGCTAACAGCTAACACGGGGGTAGGTAGAAGCAGAAATTATTTTTACTCTTCTTGCCGTCACTTGTTAGCAATGCCCCTGCCTCCTCTTTGATCGATATTCACGCGAAATCATAAATATTAGGGTGATGTGGCCCTGTGAGGCACACTTCGCGACTTTATTTATGTGCTAGGTAAGTAGGAAATATAATAGGTATTTATTGAGATTGACGTAGTTTAGAGTTATTGATGATTTGGACACCACCTAATGAAGAAGCTATTTAGTACAGTCACATAAAAAAAAGTATTAAAATATAAAATAAAGAAATTTATCACCCGAAGTTGCAGCCTGTAACACAACCTAAAATAATTTTTGTAACGGTTTTTTCCTCTTATATTATTTTTTTAAACTTTTTATCTGACTGTACTCACTAAAAAGTGTGTATCCGAATTGTCAGTAAGTCATTTTTTTTTGCGAATACTACAAATCTTCAAGATTTTTCTGAGTCCCGTAAGCAAATTTGATTTTCTGCGAAAACTACAAATTACCAAAATTTTTCAGCGTGTCCCGATAATAAATTCGATTCTTAGGACCATACTCCAATTTATGTCCATAAATCAATTCGACTACATTTAGAATCAGCAAATTGACAGTTATTTCAATAAATAACTTTATTTGAAACATTAGAATAATCGATTGAGTCAACTTTATGTTTTGACTGAATTAAAATATGGACCAGTTTTAAAATGAGTAACTTATCAATGATGTAAAATTCCCCATAAAATGGATTGTGGAAACAATATCTCCATGTAGGGAATCCAATCTTTTATTCACGGCTACTACCAGAGGCAATGGGTATACTGGGGGGCAATTCTCAGCTCCCATAGGTTGCACTTGCAGACGATGAGCATTAGATAGCTCGCCGTCCGATGGTTTAGTAAGCGCTCGACTCAAATAGATGTCAACAAAATCGAAGAGGCCCAGCAGGGCCGATACCTGCTAAGACTACGAGAATGTTTGAAAAAGTTACCGTGGTCCTAGAACGTAAAGTGTAACTGTAAATATCAGTTTTAGTCAGTAAAAGTCTGGTACGCCCTCTTACTCCACCCTTGAGCGCGAGAATTAGATGATTTCCCACCTCAAAAAAGAAACCCTCTAACTCCAGCCCAGAGTGGGAGAAGTTTCTGATGATTTTCACTCCCAGTTTAAAATAAAAACTACGTTAAAATTTCGAAAATCTCATATTGTACATTGTTTATTCTGCTCTATTCTATTCTATTGTAGATTCCAGGTAGAAATAAAATACTAAGTCTTGATCTTATACGACTATCTATAGAACCGACATTCAAAAAGAACACCCATTGTGCAACAATTATAGATTTCACAAAAAAAAAACCGTAATTAAAACCTATTAAGTCATCGTTTCGTCACTCCAAACCGCTATTTATCTATAATTAACACTGCTCTGCAGGACAAAAAGAAAACGGCCCACCTCACAAAAATTCTAAAAACTCTTAATTGGCTCAACATTAATACACTTACCTATAAGGAACCGAGCTGTCAAATTAAAAATACCCTCTGGTAAAATTTTTCGCCCTATCATCGAGTTACAATTTGGACACAATATATTTGGACACAGGGTCCGACTCAACACATTTTATTCTCTATATTTTTTCACTGATGATTCGGACACCACTGAATTTGTTGAAGCTACGACTATTTAGCACAGTCAGGTACAAAAAAAGTCTTAAAAAAATTATATAAACCAAATTACCCGAAGTTTTCGCCTTAAATCTAGCTTAAAACAGTTTTGGTAACGCATTTTTTTCCCCATTTAGATTAATATTATAAAGAGGTAGAATTTGTGTTTTTCTTGTTTGGAGGAGGTAATCTTTGGAAGTACTGGTCCGATTGCAACATTTTTTTCGCCATAGAAAGCTGCTTTATTCCTGAACGACATAGACTATATTTTATGTATGCGCGTGAAGCTGCGGTCAAAAACTAGTATAATACAAATAATTTTATTAACCCGAAGTTACCACCATAAAACCTGCCTAAAATAGTATTAATAAAGCTCTTTTTCCCATATTAAAACTTTTGTCTGACTGTGCTTAACACTACGCCAGCCAATGAAAAAAATACTGAAATAAAAATGTGTCAATTCGGACACTGTGTCCAAAAATACTGTGTCCGAAAAGTCCTATCACTATGTAGCCCAGTCGATTAGACCCAATTAAATGTGAACGTAACTTTGCGTGTTATTGTTCTCAGATAAACTTTTTTCTGTTGTAATAAAATTTTGCTTCCCTTAGGCCCTTGTTATGGCTGTGACATCTTATTAAAATTTAGCCTAGGGCCAATCCGTGTTGCTTTCTCTGGTTTACAGTGGCGGCCGATGGTAATTGTATACCTTTTAAGAAATTATGCTTAGTGGTTGTCAGGGATTTAAGGGACGTATCGACATCCTATAAGTATACTGGTGATATATTTGTGAGGTTTTTTTTTGACGGTCGTCAATTAAGTATTATATTCCAGAAATATGAAGCCACACAGAAATAAATATTGCTTTGTATAATAAGGTGTGCATTATCATGATTACATTTATGAAAGATCTCATAATAATTTTGCAATGGCATTTAGATAATTCTATGTGGGATGCTGGACGTGTTAATCACAAATTTAGTTTTCACGCATTTGTTATTATGTTTTCCTTATAGGTAACCCCGACAACAGCAGTTAAAAACACAGCTTTACAATTGACGACGTTTAACATAGGTTAAGTCACTTCTAGCATCTTAAACTGGGTTTTAGTTACTACAAAAGTACCTATGTACGTAGGTAATTAACTTTTTAGTTTTTGGTGGAAAGTCAATCAAATGACCGCTCTGGGTAGAGCGAGAGGGAGTGCTGTTCACTCCTTCAGTTGTCCTTTGCGTTTTAGGGATACAATAACACTTTAAAAAATTCTTGCAGATGTACGTAATGCCTAAAAATGATACAATTTAGAGTGACTGGTAATTAGTGTACGATACCTACTTAAACACGTGATTGTGCTCATGATAACCAACAACTTGGGAACAAACTTTTTTTTATGGTGGGAGAAAATCATCCAATGACAACCCCCGCTCTTGGGCGGAGCGGGAGATAGTGTCAGACTCTTACTGACTAAAAGACCCACCCCGTTCCTTCTAGCCTTCATACCGGGGCTCGAGCTCCCTTTCGGATAACCCTGGCCCCGGCAGGCTTGAAATCGCGAAACAAAATTAGCTATTCAGTACATATAAATGTACTGAATAGCTAATTTTGTTTGCCTAATGTACTGAACAGCTGATATTTTTCTCGCGATTTCGGCTTTGCTTCCATAATAAAAATTGTTTGTTATCATGAGCATAATCACGTATTTAAGTATCGTACACTAATTGCCAGTCACCCTATATATTTGGCCGCCACTGTAACACGTCACCTTTAGACCAATTTCGGCATTCCGTTTATCTCTTTATATTTTTCATTTCAATAAACGCAATGTTGATAAGTAGTCAGTCGGAAATATTTTTGTTTTTTTTCCACCTTGCTTTATGTTTAGAGGAGTTTAAACTTTATGTATAGTTGTTAAGGGTGTTTTTCGCTTGAAGGTTGTATGACAATTGTATTATACATTTTCCTAATAACGCGGCAGGGTGGGTCAGAAGCGAAATTGGTTGTTATTTGAAATAAATTTTATATGAGATGTTAGGTACGTCCCCTTCGTTTCGAGTGTCTTTTTGTCTCATTTTTGTCGGGTTTACTGTCTTTTTTTGCAAGGATTTCGTATATTATATTATTAGGATAAATTTTGTTGAATTTAATGTAAGAAAATAGGTATCCAGTAACGCGAAAACACGTCTGTAGCTACATTTAGACAAAATCTTGAAAATCTCAGTAAGAGCATTACCAAGTCAGTAAAAATCTGACACTATCTCCCGCTCCGCCCAAGGGCGCGAGATGTCATTTAGACGATTTTCCCAACTAAAAAAAAAGGTAAAAGAATGAAAGAGAAGAAAGAAAGAGTTTTTTTTATATTTAGATTTCTTTGTTATATAGATTACTTAATTCGAATTAGTAATATAATATGCAGCTTTATGACATTAGTATATCTAGATTAACAAAAACTATTTAATTTAATTAACTGCTGTTTCACCATCATGTAAACTTTAAATCTAAAACAGTCATTATTTGTCACCTGCTTTAACCTTTTTTGGGCAAATAAATATTATTATTTTGAAAAAACGTTGACTGTTGCTTAGCTCTTTGGCTAGTTTTAAGCTACATTAACGGGCCAAGCCAAGTTAATGTAGCGTGTGTGTAATTGGTGTAGAGTGGGTATTATGAGGAGAAATTTCATTTTCCTCTATCTGCATGAACTTTCTCACTATTCTGCAGGTGTTCAAAATAGCTGCTTTTTGGACCAAAATATAGATAGAATCTTTTAAATCTATTAATTTGAGGCTATGGTGAAGATGGTTGGGTATAACCCCAGTAGTAGAGATAACTATAGGTACGACATAAACTTTTTCTTGCCTCCAGATTCTTGTTACTTCTTCTTTAAGTTCTGCATATTTACTTAATTTCTCTCCTATCGTCTTTTGCAAATTATGCGTATTAGGGACTGCAATATCTATGAGGTATGTAACTCTATTAATTTTATCTTGAAGAATGATATCTGGTCTATTGTAGTGAATGGTTCTGTCGGTTAGGATGGCGCGATCGTAATAATATTATTATATTATTATTATGTTGTGTATTATTATTATTTTTGTTTCTGTTTTTACTTCTCAGCTCTATTATTATTATTAACCGTAAGTCAATAGTTAGGACTATTTCTTAACCCTGTAAACGGTTAATGTTATCGTCATTTGTGACGTCATTTTAACCATAGCTTAATTGGTGTAACCCATATTTCGCTTAACCAGAGATTTTTTTCCTTTGTCTTAGAGTGCATCCAAAGGAACGACCCCTTTTTATTACAATTTAGCTATATATACCGAATAATAAGTTTTCTCTCGTAAATAAAGACCAGTGGTGGCTGAGTGGTGATGGCTCCGACTTACGAGTTTAGGTCGCGGGCTCAAATCCTGCCAGGCGCCTTACTTGGTGTAATTTGTTTCATTAACACTGTTATCAAAAACGGTGAAAGAAAACATCTCGAGGAAACCGGCATGTCCTAGAACCAAAAATTCGAAGACATGTGACAACCAACCCGCACTGGGCCTGCGTGATGGATTACGGCCCATTCCCTCTCCTAATAAGTAATTAAATTATATCCTAAACTAATAAGTTGTCTTTACTAAGAATGTGTGTAATAGCACTTTTCTTATTGTCTCTATTAAGGCGAATATATATACTTAGTACTAAGTGTTTATTTGGTAGCAATTGTATTCTACATTACCCTATTCACTATGTACTATAACCAGAGATGTACATGACGAAGAATTAGTTACAGTTATTTGGTGCAACTCACTCTATCTAGTTTAGATTTTATTGAGATGTTTTTATGAGAGATTCGGTCTCCAGTCATTTCAAAACGTTATCATTGCCTTTTGGCAATTCATCATCATCATTTGATCTTACATTAGCTTCATTAGCCAATTGCGACTCCGGAAGCTTGGAGAATTCTTTTTTTCAGGTAGGAAATCGTCGATTAAAGTTGTCAAAAAAATTGGTTGCCTGTAAAGTCGGTATACGGGCGAAAGTTTTACGTGACAACGACTTTGAGTGGTAAAATAATTTTAATGTGAATATTCATTCGTATAGTAGGAAGAAGGATGAAATAATAGTAACAATTTAAAACATTTATTTATACAAAGAATTATATTTAAAACATTAATTTATACAAAGAATCTCGCACTGAATTTCATATTAACAAAATTTTATTTTTACCTTTACACATACATACGTATTTTTTATGTCTGTCTCTCTCGCTCTTAGGCGGGCTAACCATGCCCGAGTGGAAGGGACGCGTGCCTCTCACTCGCTCTCATTGTGAGCGCATAACGTGAGCGGAGCGTAACGCAGTTTCTTGAAGTGTCACCCGGCAAACCAATTTATAAGACGTTGTCACGTCAAAATAACAGGCCCGTTTTGACATTTGTATTTTGACTACCTAGCGGCTTATCTGGTGTAGTGTAACTACTACTAAAATAGCTACGGCTACACCGGACACCTAATAGGCTAGTTATCGTAAAAAATGTAATTAGTTTTTCTTTTAGATTATTCAAAAATAAGGGACACGTATTTTTTTATTTATAAATTAAACCAACAATGACAAAGATATAGCCCATTAAAGTTACGTGTAACGTCACGCCGTGCTGTATTTTTTCACGTAACTTTAATGGGCTATATTTTTGGTATTTTTTGTTTAATCAAAAAAGAAAAAATATGTGTCGAATATTTTTGAATAATCTAAAAGACGGACTAATTACAGTTTTATTAAATACATACTAAATAAAATGTAATTATTTTGACCTTGGAAACTACCCTATTATTATTTTATTGTTGTTTTCAGTTTCGTTCCAAGTTACATTACAAATGACATACGGCTCTTTCTCAAATGTCAAAACGAGCTTTTTATTTTTTTACGAGTTCTGTTAAGTTGACCATTGCGTTCTATAGGACCACTCTTTGTCTTTCAGAAAGAATTCCCCAGTGGATAGCATTAGTGTGTAGGTGATTATGTACAGGATGCTGCAGTCAAATCTGTAGATTTGAAATGAGGTATTTCTCCCTAAATAAGTTAAAAATTCCTAACCAAAAATCAATATTAGGCATCGTAATCGTCTTAAATTTACCTAATTCCCAAAATAAGAACCGCGAACCAATGAAAAATTAATGAAAGACGCATAGCAGTCGAACTTATGCTAAGCACTCGATAAATCTCGCCCCCAAGGCGGTTTCCTCCCAATTTATTCTTTCTGTTTCGCCCCCTTAATCCTGTTATTAATGGTATTTTGCCTCCCCCGCAGATGTGTGCAGAAACTGTCTATGGTAAGAGATAAGTAGCTTTTTAGTATCGGAAATCAGATATAGGGTAGGCCACAAAAGAATTCAGAAGGTGTTTCGTTCATGCAAGATTTAAATGTTCGAAAATGAGTAATATTCTCTATTCTTGTCTTTTTTAGGGTTACGTCACAAGGAAAAAACTAAACCATTATAGGATCACTTTGTTGTCCGTTCTTCTGTCTGTCAAGACCCTTTATCTCAGGAACGCGTGGAGGTATCAAGTTCACTCTAGCCTTGAAGACCCACAAATTATAATCGGATGAGAAGACTTCAACAGGAAAATTGTTCCAGTTTTTTTATGTACGCGGTATAAATGACGAGGCGTAACGCTTGTCTTCGAAACCTTTTTGTTTTGTCTTGCGGTGGAGCGGGAGAAAGTGTCAAACATTAAGGGCGTTTATACATTATGCCGCAGCGGCAGCACTTTTTCGCCGCCGCGGTGCCACAAGAGCTGCGGTGTTTCATTGCAGAACCAGTGACACAAATGCAGCGTGTCCAGTGCAGCGGCGTCGCAGTGGCGGCAGTACCGCTACCACTGCAGCATAATGTGTTAACGCCCTAAGGCTCCATACAAATCCAAGGGGGACTAGCGCAGCGGCCCTGGTGCCGCTGCCGCTGTGCATAATGTATAAACGGCCTCACTGACTAAAACTCACCCGTGTTCCTTCAGTTAACTACTAATGATTACTACTAACTCGTTTAAACAATCCTGCAGACGATTATTGTATCTAAAAGACAATATTTGCTTTGACATTTTCATTTCAATAAATACAGATATCTCTATTACTACGTTCAGTAATTAAGATATCTATTGTATTTATGTCAATAGTATCACTTTGCTTTTTAATTATATTATCGCTTGCTTTTTAATTATATTATCGCTTGCTTTTAATATCAGAGGTAAAGTAATAGCATAGAATAAGCATAATCAACCTTATAATGTTCCCACTATTGGGACCCCGGCCTCCTCTCTTGGAGACGAAATGTGATATATTTCACCACACGAGCCCGGTATGGTCTTCGAATTTTTGGTTCCAGGATATGCCGGTTTCCTCGCGATGTTTTTTTCAGCATTAAGAGAGCAGTGGTGATGAAAATAGTAATTTACACAAAGTAATGTTCCTGGCTGGGTTTGAACCCACGACTTACAAAAGATAAATATAAAATAATAGAAATCCCTTTTATCATCGTGATTTCAGCTAAAAACATCCATTGTTGGACATAAGCCTCTCTCAAGTGTCGCCATAAGTTATTTACAAAAGAAAAAAACTGATAACTGTTAACAAAGGAATGGTTAAAATTAACCAGTTCGTTAACAAGCCGTTTTATATAATTTCCTCTAAAACATCTCAATCGCTGCAAAGATTGGCGTTAATCATACTGATCGCGCAATTTTGATGGAAGTGTATAGAGTTGATAATATTTTTTTTAATGTAGTGAAGTAATATAATAATATATCATATAATAATAATATTCCACAAGTATCACACAGCGCCGTCTAGACCCAAGTTAAGCAAAGCTTGTGTTATGGGTACTAGACAACTGATAAACATACTTATATATTTCTAAATACATACATATTATAGATAATTACACCCAGACAAAGAACAAATGATCGTGCTCATCACACAAACATTTGTCCTGGGTGGGAATCGAACCCACGACCTCCGGCATAGCAGTCAGGGCCACTAACCACTAGACCAACAGGCCTGTCAAAGTAGGAGAAGTAGGTAATGTGTGCGTGTGTCTTTTTTTTATTTTTATTTAAGCTTATGTTTGTTCTTAAAAGTACAAGAGCAATAAATACATAAGTTTCTACTTTAATTAAAACCTTACTTGATCATAGAAATTCTACTTTAATGATATCCCCAAACGGGGATTGACATATCATCAAACGACGTTTGAACGATCTGACCAGTTTTCGGCGGCCATATCATGAAATGCAACCATTTCATGATATGGCTGGTCACATTACGAAGTGATCAATTTTAGATCTCTTTTGACATTTTTCATAGGATCTATTGATCTTTTTTAGGGTTCCGTAGCCAAATGGCAAAAAACGGAACCCTTATAGATTCGTCATGTCTGTCTGTCTGTCTGTCTGTCTGTCTGTCTGTCTGTCTGTCTGTCTGTCTGTCTGTCCGTCCGTATGTCACAGCCACTTTTTTCCGAAACTATAAGAGCTATACTGTTGAAACTTTGTAAGTAGATGTATTCTGTGAACCGCATTAAGATTTTCACACAAAAATAGAAAAAAAGCAATAAATTTTGGGGGTCCCCATACATAGAACTGAAATTAAAAAAAAAATTTTTCTTCAAACCCATGCGTGTGGGGTATCTATGGATAGGTCTTCAAAAATGATACTGAGGTTTCTAATATCATTTTTTTCTAAACTAAATAGTTTGCGCAAGAGACACTTCCAAAGTGGTAAAATGTGTGTCCCCCCCCCTCTAACTTCTAAAATAAGAGAATGATAAAACTAAAAAAAATATATGATGTACATTACTATAAAAACTACCAACGAAAATTGGTTTGAACGAAATCTAGTAAGTAGTTTTTTTTTTAATGCGTCATAAATCGAAAAAAATACACTATTATTAAAACATCGATCAAAGTTACAACACATTACAAGAACTTCTATATTATGTTACTTGCTGCTACGGAACCCTTCATGGGCGAGTCCGACTCGCACTTGGCCGGTTTTTTTTTGCTGTAGATAGTGGTGAAACGCGATCATTATTAATATTATTTCATTTTTTTTTTGTATTACTACTATTAATGTGTGCCTATAATTTATATGTGTGGTGCTAAACTGCAAATGTAAATTGGCAACAAAATAATAAATAAATAAAACGCGAGCCGTTTGACCACTATCTTATCTGACGGAAACCGACAATGTAATCGACGTTGGACCATACTTGTCTATAGGTAACCAGTTCAATCTTGGTTTAAAGACCCCTAAGTTGTAGCTGTATATATAAGGAAATACATACCAAAAACCCGTAGGGAATTCCATTCTTCAGCTATACCACAAGTTTTACGCACAATTAATATGTTCCCAAAATGTTCGCGGTGTAGCTTTCCCGTACGAGGTAAAAAAGAGTTTTCGTAGTAAAACCATTGAACCATTAAACGTTGTCAGTTGAGGCTTACTGATCGTTTCAATATCAGCTAGAATTCAGCTGCGTCAATATTCTCGGTTCACTTGAAAAAGAGTATAAAATAACCGTTGAAAAGTCAGTCCAAAATCAATTTCAAACTGTTGCAACAGGTTCTAAAAAAAGAATGCTGTAAAATATTTGACATGTACGCCAGTTTTAGTCTATGTTTTTTTTTATAGGGTAACATTGTTTTTAACGTCAGTTGATCTTTTTCTGGTTACATGTTCCGTTAAATCTAAAACTTTAAATCCTACGTTCAATAAATTTCTAATTATTGAATCCAGAAGGATTAGTACATGAAAAGTCTACCTACAATATAACATTTTTTTTTTGTTTCAGATTTCAGTAGCGGAAAATAACATAGCACACATTGTTGTAGAAAAAACCACTTTTACATATTATTTCTTGAATTCAGTACATATTACTCCTTAAGAAAGAAAAAAAAAGAAAGAAAGAAAAAACGTTTATTCGTGCCTCACACGGTCATATAAACAGGCCTTAACCTGCTAAGGCTTTGGTGTTATTAGAAGGATTGGTATCACGCTAGCACTGGAACGCAACGGGCAACTGAATGAATATGCGTGGGTTTTAGTCAGTAAAAGTCTGGAACTTCCATTCATATGACCCTTACATGTTTACTGTATGAAACTTAATTCATTAAACCCCAAGCGAACGCCGGCGTTCGCGCACCTATTGTCTTTCAATTGTATCTGTAATTATCACAATTGAAAGGAAGGAAGAGACTTTCACGCATGAGTTTGTTTCGGTGTTTCTATTCAGGGGTTCTTCTTCGTAGGAAACGACCAATTTGGAACCGTGCACTAGCTTCTAATGTTTTATAAGTACCTACCCATGCAGGCTATGTGAAATAAAATATTTTGATTTAGTCAGCTTGGAAACACCGGCCTCACCTAGTTTAAATTGACGAAAACAGACCATTACATGTGTACTGTATGACCTTTAAAAGAAACTCACCCATGAGTTTGTTTCGGTGTTTCTTTTCAGGGTAGTCAGCTAGGAAAACACCGGCCTCATCTAGTTTAAATTAACAAACAAAATTAAGTTATAGTCTGTGTAATAATTCAACCGACTTGGGATTTTTACATAATATTTAATCATTTAAAAAATACTTATATTCGATACTTTTTATAAGGTTCTTCTGTTAGTAAACAATGATCTCTATCTCTTTATCAACCTTGATTATTGAACTCGTGTTGACTACATCAGATTTCATTAAATCCTAATAATTACCCAAGTCGTTTAACTTATTAGACAGACTCTATTTGCTATCTGGAGAGTGAAAACTTATTTGAAAATTTTCGACCACAGAACAAAATAAAAAGAAATAAAAAAGTAAAGAATAAAACCATCACTTATAATACTTCACCAATGTCAGTAAGTTGGGCACGCCACAATCATGGCGGTAAGTCCCCTCTTTGAGGCGTGGCTGGAAAGACCTCACGGCGTCCTTACCTTCCGCATGACGCAGGTACTCACCGGACATGGTTCGTTCGGGAGATTCCTGCACTCGATTCATGCGGAAGTGACGCCCGGGTGTCGCCACTGTGCGGAACGCCCGGAGGACACAGTGGAGCACACAGTCGAGGTGTGCCCTGCTTGGGCGGAGCATCGCCGTGCCCTCGTGGGGGCGATCGGCGGCGGAGACCTCTCGCGCCGGGCCTTGGTTGAGGCCATGGTCCGGAGCGAGGAGGAGTGGCAGGCGGTCGCCGACTTCTGCGAAGCAGTAATGCTCGCAAAGGAGGAGGCCGAACGCATCAGGCAACGGCGTTATCGCCGCCGCCGCCGTCGCCGGGATTCTGATCCCGATTTCCGGCCAACGTAGACGCGGGCTTGCGGACAGTGAGCAATGGGTAGCTCGCTGTCCGGCCGTCCGGTAACTGTCCGGACCAAGCTCAAGTCGTCGACGGCGCGCACTGTTCCCGCGCGCCTCAAGGAGTTGTCAGCAACAGCAGGGACCCAGCCGGGTCGAAGCCTACTGGGGCCAGGGTTATCCGAAAGGGCGCTCGAGCCCCGGTATGAAGGCTAGAAGGAACGGGGTGGGTCTTTTAGTCAGTAAGAGTCTGACACTATCTCCCGCTCCGCCCAAGGGCGGGGGATGTCAATGCATGATTTTTCCCACCATAAAAAAAAAAAAAAAATGTCAGTAAGTAAATCAAACGTATCCAATGGTTACAACATCTCTATAAAAATAAAAATCACGAAAGAAAGACAAAATCGCGCTGGCTAATTGATAATTACCAAGCATTAGTGCCGTGCCAGTGAGTGGGGTCGCAAAAATTGCACCCCCAGGGGGTCGCAGCGGTTACGACCTCCTAACAGGTAAACGATGATTGGTAGAACACGCTTCATTTATTTTTTCACGTAATCTTAGATTTCATCGTTCGTCTTTAGGAAGCCTTTTGAAAGAGAGAAAATTAAATTGGACTAAAGGATTGCATTTGAAGATGAAGACGTTTGACCGAGAGGTTGTGTGGGAGGGAATTGGCTGTCACGGTGACCTCTAATGGTTTCTAAAGATATTTGTTGCGTAGGAAGTAAGGAAAGTCTCAGTGTGAATTTTGATAGAAAAACTATGGATGGGTCCTGTGAGATATTAAATAAAATATGGTTAAAAAGGTTACATGTAAGCTGTAATCACGGCTGACGGTTGATACAAATTTTATATGCAGGGAAATAATAATTAATAAAGCCATTTATGTATCGGAAGTAGAGTAGGAAGTAGGTCGGCATTCCCATAATAGTATTTTTTTTTTTGGGTTTTTAGACGTAGGTAAATATTCAAAAAATCCTTTCCTACCAGTTTATTTTTAAACTTATTTTAATTTAGTTGCTACAAGTAAAACCAAACAAGGTGGCGAGTCACAATAGATCTTTTAGATCGCAGTGAATACATCCCCTACACTATGGGTGATGCATAGCCCCTTCTAAATAGTATACAAGTAAAACCACTCGCACATTGCGGGCAATGGGCAAGTCACATTGCTCGCAGAACAGATGGCCATTACAGCCGAAAGGTTCTGAAGTGGCGACTGCATACCGGAAGTAGCAGCGTTGAAAAGCCTTGTAGGAGGTTTCCAATACGGTGGACTAATGACCTGGTGAAGATTGCGGGAATCCGATGGATGCGGGACGCACAAGATCGTCCATTGTGGTGACGCGAGGGAGGCCTATGTCCAATCGCCTATCGGCTGAAATGATGGTGATTATAATGAATAGAAAACTATCCCAAGGGAACATACTCCGGAGTCCTGGGATAAAAGCTTTCAAAAAATAACCTTTCTCTTTGATATATTTTTCTTCTCCTGGTTCAACTATTTATTTGATATTTATTAGTAAATTTTTTTGTATTGTATGTATGTATTTGTGTTAATGTATCTTGTTAGTATTATTTCTGATGTTTGTACACTGACAACCCTAAATCTATCTCCTTTCTCTCAGTCCATCCAAAGGTTGTCTGTAAGAGATCGCTCTGTGCGATAAGACCGCCCATTGTGCACTTATTCTTCGAGCGCCGATTGTACATACGTCTGTACAACTTGGATGTCTTTGTCCATCCTTAATTTTCGTGTTTTCCCCAAGTTTGTACGAAAGTTATTTGGTCGAAAATTTTGGTTTCTTTACATATTCTTCTATATATGTTACTAGCTGACCCGGAAAACGTTGTTTTGCCATATAAATAATTTTTAAGTAATTTCTTAGTCTAGGGGTATGAAAAATAGATGTTGGCTGATTCTCAGACCTACTCAATATGCTCACAAAATTTCATGAGAATCGGTCAAGCCATTTCGGAGGAGTACGGGAACGAACATTGTGACATGAGAATTTTATATATATATTATTATTATTTATTTAATTATTATATATTGTTTGTTTGTTTTAGAATAATCCGAAAAAAGTTTATTTTTTATTTTTTGTTTATTTTTTTGGTGATTTACGTAAACAGTGCAATTTTCAATGAACCCCTGGCGCTCGAGGGGTTAAATGTTTGTCCTGTATTTTTGTTTATGTGGTGTAAGTACAATAAAGATTATAATAAAAGGTATCCTATGTAGGTACTATTCCAGGACGTGATCGTGATGCGTTCAAATCGGTTCAGTCGTTCGAAAGGTGAAGAAGTAACAAACATACACACACACATAAACTTTCACCTTTATAATATTATTTAGTGTGATTATTTAATGGAAAGACGTCATTTTATTGACTTTTCCGCTCATGGGTGGAGCGGGAAGGCGTTTCAGAGTTTTACTTTTACATTAACCCCTAAGACCCTAAGCATTTAAATAGTTTTAAAAGCATAGCATAGCATATAGCATTTAAATACGGGAAAAATGGAAAAGTTGCTTATTTTCGAAATTTACAGACTACTTTATGAAGAATTTTTTATTTACATTCTTAGATACATAACCGATAAATAAAACGCTCAAAATTTTAATAATCTACGCGGACTTTTAATAATCTTAGTGTTCAACCGAATGGCGCGAAATCACGCGCGAACGCCGGCATTCGCTTGGAGTTTGAGGGGAGTGTGATAGGCACCTAATTGAAAATATATCTTACTTCAATAATGTAGCGTATCCATAATTAAATTAGAATTAACAAAACCAGAACCCCTACATTAATTACCAAGTTAAATGCCAAAATGAGCAACCCGATTATCGATGCCAAGTTTTCCGTAAACCACGACACAATTATATAAAGTTTATTTTTTATAAGACTTCCGTTTGTATCAGTCAGCCCCAAAGTTTACAGCACCCCATGGGGTGGGTGTTTTTTCATTTTCGTCATGACGAAACTCCATTTTTTTTTTTACTTTAATCAAAAGTGGTGCGACACGCGATGTGGTATGCGAATATTTGGGGGTGGGGTGGTATCCGTGTCATGGTGGGTAGCGACGAAACTATTTTTTTGGTTTCCATCTTGATTTCATTGTGTATTAAAATATTGTGCTTCGTTTTCAGTAAAAAAATGGCGGTTGAATGGTTTTATTAACTAGCTTTTGCCTGTAGCTTCGCCCGCGCATATTTCCTATAGCCTATGTTACTCAGGAATAAAGCAGCTTTCTATTAGTGAAAAAATTATTGCAATCGGACTTAGACTACTTTCAGAGATACTACCTGAGCCTAGTTAAGACTTACTTGTAAGTCTAAATAAATAAAAAAAAACTTCACCTCTTTATAATGTTACCTAGTCTTGGTCACACTAATGTTAGATATAAAAATTTCGGATATTACAAGAGTTCAAAATGCCGCCATTTTTTTTTTAAATGATATAAACTAGTGCTTGACTGCGATCCCACCTGATGGTGAGCAGTGATGCAATCTGTGATGGTGAGGCGCACTAGTTTATTTTTTATTCGATTTTTCAATACTTAGTTCATCAATATTATCCATGTTAATATATATATTTTTTAAATATTATAAATGTGAAACTAACTTTGTTTGTTACGCTTTCACGGTTGAACGACTGAACCAATTTTGATGACATTTGTTACGAAGCTAGCTTGAACCCCAAGGAAGGACACAGGATACTTTTTATCTGACTTCAACTTCAATTTTGCGTCCGCTACAACCGACACTCGATTAGAGTCGTGTGTAAAAGCTGTAATAAGTTTAAGTTGTCACCCTATGAATTGTTTATTTTAAATAATGCATTAAAATAAAATTCATTGAATTTTATCTTGTTTTATTTCACACCTCCCTCACCACTTTACCATTTATTGCTAAAAAATATCCACCTGTATGACAGATGGGTCTTATACAACACTAGCTTTTGCCCGCAGCGTCGCCCGCTTTCTTAAAATATAGCCATGTCACTCAGGAATAAAGCAGCTTTCTGTCGGTGAAACAATTTTCGCAATCGGACCTGTACCTACTATCACAGATTACACCTCCTACAAACAAAAATACATAAAAACAAACTTTACCTCTTTATTATATTACTGTAGATTATTTTTAGTTTATGCGAAAATGAATATAGTTTGTTCAGAATCAGTAACTGAATGGATTCCAATAGTTTTTACACCATGTTATATTTTTCCCAAAAATATTTAAAAAGGTCACAAGTTGGATACCGACACTAAGTACAACACAGGTCACGACAGGCTATAACGGGCATTAGACGCCAGCAAACAGCTGGGTGTAAGTGCAAAACAACCCCTCAGTCGCCTGGATGGCCCGGTAACTATGTATTTTTGCTGACGTAACAAGCGTATAACTTTGTGATTTTTCATGATACAGTTATAAAATTTTGTGCAGAAATTCTTTACATAAAAATACTCTAGATACGTGTTTCAGAAATACTAAAACTAATGTAAAAATGTGAACTAAAGTAAAACTCACTTTTGGACAAATATGTTGGTATTTATTTATTTAGGAATTTAGTTGGTATAGCCTATTTTCTCTAATAGAGTTGGTCGCAGAGGTAAGTTTTAACACTACCCGGCTTAGGCATACTCGTCAAACATCAACGTACGTCGGAACTCTTCTAATTATTTCCGAAAATAGTGTAGACTCACATTGCTCGAATTTATAACACAGATTTCTTTGATATAATCAACTGCAATAAACCAACCTTCAAAAAATGAATTGTAAAAACTAGAAACGAATCCACTAACCTCGGAACACAATGCTTGTTGTTCGATTTTTTGTTGGCGTTCAATACAAGAACAACAAACAATCAATGGAATTCCCTGCTAGAATCTGCATCACCTGATAGTTACACCCAAGAGGTATTTAAAGCAAGAGTAAATAGATTACTTCTAGATAAGCTACCGCCATCGTCGACCACATCGTCGGTCGCTTACCATCAACGCACCAGCTAAAATAGTGACCATAACGCAAGCCTATAAAAAAAAAGTAAAGGTGGTAAGAATATTTACGTTTTAAAAATGGTAGAAAAAGCAGGACCTAATAGAACGTGGATATGTTTCTAAATGTAGAAATGAATAACTCGAGATAGAAAATATTAACAGCGTTTACTATACAGTTATATTACAATGACAACATTATTAATAGTCAAAAGACACAAGCATCATATGAAACTTTTTTTTTAAATCTGATATAAACTTGTGCTTGACTGCGATCCCACCTGATGGTAAGCTTACCAGCTCACAGCTGTGATGCAATCATTGATGGTGAGGCGCACTAGTTTATTAAGAGCCTGTTCACTCTAGCCTTGAAGACACCCAAATTATAATCGGACAGGAAGACCGCAGCAAGCAAATTATTCCCGTCCTTCGATGTACGTTGTATAAACGACGAGGCGAAACGCTTAGTCCGGACCGTAGAGGTTTCAACAATGTAAGGGTGGATACTCGTCGCGTCGGGTTGTCCGATGGTAGAAATGAGATGGCGGAATAAAGTCATGCAATTTTCTCTCACTCTCCAAAATGCAACCTGTAAAACACCGAAAGGCTGGCTAAAAAATATTTATGTTTATTATCTCAACACTAAACACTATCAAACTGCAGAGTAAATTAAGCTATTTACCACCAGGTGGGATCGTAGTCAAGCACTAGTTTTTTTTTTTTTTTACTATGGATAGGCTCGCGTTTGACCACAATCTCACCTGATGGTAAGCGATGATGTGGCCGACGATGGAACACGCTTACCTAGAAGCAATCTATTCACTCTTGACTTTTATTTATCAATTAAAAAATAAGCTAAGACTTCCAATAGACTCCAAACATTCTGCTACACTTCTACATTATAAAAAAGTCGGTTAAATTAAAAAAAACTAACTGCCAGCATTGACAAGTTATCTTACTTGGAAGTTAAAACGTCAAAGGTCGCTTGTAATTATGGGATACTGTCATAGAACCCATAATTTGTGGGCCCTATAATTTTGTTACGACTTGAATCATTAACTCATTTGGGTTTCATAGTATTTTAATTTTGATAACTTTTTTTTTCTTTTAAGTTTTTTTTTTTTTGCTTGACAGTTCGTTGGTGTTCTGTTGTTTTTTTTTAATGTTGACTTAGATTACGAGGGCCGAGGGTTAAGCTGTTAATTTATTGAGCATTAATTTGTTAGAGAAATCGCGTTTAAGGAAAGTTCTGTAGCAAGCGACGCCATTTCTTTAAGTTGAAAATCATCCAATGATGAACTTTGACTGATGATTTTTACTGACTAAAACCCTTTCATTCTTTGCCTTACGTTCCACGACCCAAGGTTTTTCTTTTAGAAACGAACCCAAGTCTCCAGTAGGCTTCGGCCTTGCTGGGCTAGGTTCTTAGGTGCTTTTGCTGACATCTAATGTGAGGTGCGCGTGATATACTATGCACCGTCGGTGACTCGGGTTCGGTTCGGACGGTGAGCTACCCATTGATCGCCGTCCGCATGCCCATGCCAGCTTAGGCGACACCTGTGTTGGATTTTTTACGTTTTACGACTAAATTAAACCTGCTTATTGCTCGTGTTAATTAAAAATTTATAGAAGCAAAAATCGTATCACACTTGACCATCACGAGTTAATAATAAATAATAACGAGTAATCACGAGTTAATAATAATTAATTATAATTAAGTGTAGATTTTAACTCGTTTGTTTTTTTTTTGTTTGTAGGAGGTAATCTCTGAAAGTACTGGTCCGATTGCTAAAATTTTTTCAACTATAAAAAGCTGCTTTATTCCTGAGTAACATATGCTTATATTTTTATATTTTATGTACGCGGGCAAAGCTGCGGGCAAAAGCTAGTATTTTATAGAATAATGTCTGTAAATTAGTACCCAAGTGCATAATTAAGGTAAAGTTTAACAATGCGTACTGGGTATTGTTGCGCCTGCCACGCTTCTGCAGTGCTTCCAGCATGTTCGCTGACTCGCGCACAGATGGCTTTGATGCTAGGTAGCGCAAAAAGACAGCATCACTACTAAACAGACTGCGTGGTCGCGCCTCAAGGAGTTGTCAGCAACAGCAGGGACCCAGCCGGGTCGAAGCCTACTGGGGCCAGGGTTATCCGAAAGGGAACTCGTGCCCCGGTATGAAGGCTAGAAGGAACAGGGTGGGTCGTTTAGTCAGTAAGAATCTGACACTATCTCCCGCTCCGCCCAAGAGCAGGGTTGTCATTGGATGATTTATCCCACCGTAAAAAAAAAGCAGCAACAGCATCCTAAAAATGATAGCCTGAAAGTTTGACAGCCTCTGATGTGGAACCTTACCCAGAGAATTTGGACGCTTTTATTTATTTATTTATTTAAACCTTTATGCACAAAAAAACTGTACAAAGGCGGACTTAATGCCTTAGGCATTATCTGCCAGTCGACCTCAGGGTGGTGCAGAAACATAACATGGCAGGTGCAACTGAATATATAGGCAAAACAGAAGAGAAACAAATATATACAATATTAAATACATACTTAGATACATACATATAAATAAACAATACTGTAGTGAAAAAACAAATCCAACACATTAGCGCGGTGATGATTCTACCAACATCTTGCGAATATGCTCACGTTTTACGCTTTTAGTTATTTACTAGTTTTTGCCTGCAGCTTCGTCCGCGTACCTACATAATGACTTTGTCACTCAGGAATAAAGCAACTTTCTATCGATGAAAAAAGTTTTGTAATTGGACCAGTATTTTCAAGCAAAAAAAAAATGAACTTTACCTCTTTAAATTAGTAGTGTAGATTACTAACAAAGTATTTTAAGATGATACCTACTAACAATTTTCTTGTAATTAATAGACCAATAAGAAACTTTCTTCCTAATTATTTTCTTTCTTTAATATTATTAAATAATTATATACATAATTATGCTAAAGCTGGTAAAGTACATACTTTACGAAATCCTAGCATAACTGAATAATTGTCTCATCAAACTCTGCCATTATATGAGCCTTCATTCTTATATAACCAAAACATCTATTGTACCTGCCATCTGCCATATTCTGACAAATATAAATGTGTTTATTTTTGATATGCAAATCTCATATTTTGGAGTTTATAGAAAAAGTAGGTATATCTATCTGCATAATAATTATGTAGGTACCTAAGTAGACACTTATTTAAAAAAAAAAAAAATTGCACTCCGGGAGTGCCGGCAGAAGTGAAAACTTGATTATTAACGTTGAGCATGTTTGATATTTTGGAATGGTTAGGGAATAATTTTGCACCAATTGCTTTATCAGTATAAAAGTACTATCATTTATGTGGTAGAATACAATATTCATTTATTGCGCCATCGTACACAAACATGACAATTTATATTACATTAAAAATTTAACACTTTAAAACTATTACAATTATTTTACATTAAAAAGTTTACCATCCGTCTTACGCTTTTTCGATCAGGTCACGTGTCCTGACGCAAGTTTAAGATTTTATACCCATTACAGAAAAAGTGCTCAACGCCGCTAAAGAAGTTTTCACCTCAAAAAAAAAGTTTTTGAACGAGATTTAAAAACAACTTTTTAGATCTATAAATTAACTAATTAACAACCAGAACCTACATAGATTAGATAGGTAACTGCAAAGCACAAACAAAAAAAGTAGTTACAAAAGCAAGAAGGGTTTTATACTTTAATCTGCTTTATTATTTAATAATCACAGAGACAAAATTAAAAACAAAAAAGTTTCAAAGAGCAGGTCATCAACTTTTAAACCAATTTTTATATTATTTTGTTTCACGTCCCGAAGCATTTTGTGAACTGTTTTACCTACATCTCTATTTGTTATTCTATTCGATAATAGATGTCGCTAGTGGTTCTAACTGGAAAGTTTCTTATAAGTTTTTCCTATTCATTCTGATAGGTCCAAGTTTTATAGTATTATGATTATTGTACTCAAATTAACTTAATTTATATAAAGTCTTAGTGGTAAAAATAATTACAAAAGGCGGCATCGAGATTATCTATCTTTTGTATTATTTTAATTTGAACTGTAGGTACCTACTTAACTATTTATAAATACCTAACTAGGCAATGAAAATGTAAGTAACAACAAACTTAGATAAGTTAAAGAGCGAATTGTCTTTAAGGTATTAGTGTAGGTACTTTACATTTATTTTAAGTAGTTTTTCAAAAATATTTCTAGTTACCAATAAGCACAAACTTACAATTTTAAATTTCCCCTCAATAGATGGCGCTACTTACCAACCTAAAATTTTCTGAACTTGGTTGCAAACAATCTTAACTTTGTTAGAACATAGATGTCGCTAGTTAAATTATAAACTCGAATACAACTTTTAAAGTTTGAGATTTCAGAACAATACTTTCAAAGTTTTACTTTAATATTCTGGAATAAAGTAACCTAGATTTTTTTGGTCAATATAGGCCATTGTGTGGACATCAAAAATTCCAACTAGTATCCAATAAGAAAAACTAATCTAGTTACCTACCTCTAAGTCTCTTATATTCTTATATGTAGGTACATATAAGTACTACTTTGGTAGGTACGTAAGGAGTCATACTAACTGAATTACCTCTCCATTTAAAATACTCGACATCTACCAATCTGGTAGGGTGTATCATACCTCCACTCCCTCTTTCATATAGAAGGCTTTTGTCTCAGTAGTGGGAACATTACCTATAAGTCAGGATAAAAATATGACCACAATTTTATTACCAAGTAATACCTATATATCACCACCAAAATAATTATTCTTCTGAAGACTTTACCTAAGAATGTTGGACATAAGCATCCCAAGGATCGCACACCACAATGTCACCACCAGCACAGTACTAATATCATTACCGTGCCACCAGTCTTATGCATCACGCTTCCATCGGATTCCCGCGACCCTCACTAGGTCATCAGTCCTCCTTGTGGGAGGCCTTCTAACACTGCATCTTCTGGTACCTACGTGGTTACCACTCCAAAACCATTTGTTCTACGAGCAGTATGGTCTGCCCAATGACAATTTTTGGCTAGTTTTCGAGCTACGTCCGTAACCTAGCTACACATGTAGTAGATACTGAAACACCTGTCTTCGACTTCTGAGAGTATAGTCTTGGTATACCTACGTATTCACATACATACATATAACAATATATCTCATTAATACGTCCACCAATACTGCTGAGCGCGCTCGCCTACTGGCTGTGGGTGAATGGGAGTCGGGCCTTTGGCTACAGGCTTTACCGTCACCTAACATAGGTACTTTGCTAAGTGACACCACCTTCCGGATCGCTACATGCCTGCGTCTAGGTGCTCCTAGTGGAGCACCACATCGATGTCAGTGTGGCGAAGCAGTCGACCGCCTCGGATATCATGGCCTATCTTGCAGCAGAAGCGCTGGTCGGATAGCACGGCATGCCAGTATTAATGACATCATCCGTCGAGCTCTTGTCACCTGTTGGGGTGCCAGCTGTTTTAGAACCCAATGGCTTGGCACGTGACAATATGGCATGTTGCTCCACGTGTTTCCTACATTCCTACATTTCCATAGTAAGAACTGCCCACTCTGTTACGGAGTTCTATGTTAGGCATAGAGTGCTCCAAACAGAACTTGGCAAAATGGGTTTTGTAATCTTTTCCCGGTGTCTGAGTGGAGCAAGAGGTAGTGTCAGACTTTTACCCACCTGTGTTCCTTCAATAGCCCTTTGCGTTTCTCTTTCGAAAAATTTCGCAGCTCTGGTAAGATTGCTCCATTCTGGTGTAATAAGTAATTGCCCGCTGTTAATGCGGCTACAAGATTCTTATTGGACTTTTTTTTCTGGTCTAATTATCCGCTGTTATTGTGAGTACAAGATTCTTATTGGACTTGTTGGACTTTTTCTTTCATTTTATGGAATTCCATTGACGATAACGATTGTCAAATACTTAGGGTTTATTATACAGGGTGTGAGGGGCAGCCCTCCACAAACTTTAGACGAAACTGAACAACCTACCACAAGATTTCTTTTCAGGAAACGAAAAAAAAGAGAGGCCTCTCCATACAAAATTATAAACTTGATGGGACAGTTTGCATGAAGAGGCCGATATTTTAACCTATTACCTCGCTACTCAATTTTTAACCGACTTCGAAAGGGAGGAGGTTCTATGTTCGGCTGAATGTATGTTTATTTTACATTCCTCATTTCATCACATTCCATCCAGTCATCATTTTCATCAGCTTCAATAATGTTTGGAATAGTCACCGTGGCTCTGGAACTCAAAAATTAACAAACAAACTCGAGAAAGTTTTAGTTCGTAAAAATCTGACACTCTCTTGCTCCACCTAGAGCGGGAGAAATTATTTGATGATTTCCCACCTCAAAAAATAAAATAGAAGCATTGTAGCGACATCTATGGCGTCACATAAGAACTGATCCTGCATCGCGTGATTTAAACTTATAGAACAGCCTGAAATCATCTATCGGGCAGTTGCCCACCAGACATAACACCTGTCTGGTCGGAGGATCCCTCCTTTTCGACGGAGGTTTGTGGGACTTTACACTTGTGTTTCATCTACCTCCAAAGCTGATTGTTGACCATTGAATCGATCCCACGGTTGTGGTGAGTGTTATTGGATTTTCTAATTGGACATTCTTTTTCATTCTTATTGGACATTCTGGAGACTCAATTTGCGTCCGCTAGATGGCATTAGACGCATACGAGCCTGCTCACCCTTCGGTAAATACATGCGAGATGTTAGGTTTGGATACTTTTTGTCATTATTACATACTAGCTTTTGCCTGTGGCTTCGTCCACGTACATAAAATATAGCCTACCTAGCCTAGAGATTACCAGAAATTACCTTTTAAAAACAAATAAAAACTTTACCTGTTTATAATATTAATATAAGTGTAGATTTTCTGACTGCCTCATCGGTTGGTTCATTGTTTTTTTTGTTACGAATATTATAAATAGGTATGTTTTACCTTAGTCCGTGTGTCACTGCTAGGTGCCAACTGAAAATCAGCGCCGGGTGTCTTTTTTTTTTTTTTTTTTTTTTTTTTTTTTTTTTTTTTATTTTTTTTTTTTTTTTTTTTTTTTTTTTTTATGGTGGGAAAAAAATCATGCATTGACATCCCCCGCTCTTGGGCGGAGCGGGAGATAGTGTCAGACTCTTACTGACTAAAAGACCCACCCCGTTCCTTCTAGCCTTCACACCGGGGCTTGAGCGCCCTTTCGGATAACCCTGGCCCCAGTAGGCTTCGACCCGGCTGGGTCCCTGCTGTTGCTGACAACTCCTTGAGGCGCGCGGGAACAGTGCGCGCCGTCGACGACTTGGGCTTGGTCCGGAAAGTTACCGGACGGCCGGACAGTGAGCTACCCATTGCTCACTGTCCGCAAGCCCGCGCCTACGGTGGCCGGAAATCGGGATCAGAATCCCGGTTGCGGCGGCGGCGGCGATAACGCCGTTGCCTGATGCGTTCGGCCTCCTCCTTTGCGAGCATTACTGCTTCGCAGAAGTCGGCGACCGCCTGCCACTCCTCCTCGCTCCGGACCATGGCCTCAACCAAGGCCCGGCGCGAGAGGTCTCCGCCGCCGATCGCCCCCACGAGGGCACGGCGATGCTCCGCCCAAGCAGGGCACACCTCGACCGTGTGCTCCACCGTGTCCTCCGGGCGTTCCGCACAGTGGCGACACCCGGGCGTCACTTCCGCATGAATCCGGTGCAGGAAACTCCCGAACGAACCATGTCCGGTGAGGACCTGCGTCATGCGAAAGGTAAGGACGCCGTGAGGTCTTTCCAGCCACGCCTCAAAGAGGGGACTTACCGCCATGATTGTGGCGTGCCCAGCACTGGGTTGCGATAGTCGTTGACGCCATTTCACCATGAGATCCCGCCGGAGCTCTGTCCGCCATGCCGCAACCTGTCGCGGCAGTGGACTTTCACCCCGGCGTTGCATCTCCACGCGCATATCGTGCATGTGTGCAAGGACTGTTGCCTCCAGATCCCACGGTGGTAGGCCAGCCAGAAGGCTCGCCGCTTCGCGGGAGACCGTGCAGTATCCCCGCACCATCCTTATTGCCATGACCCTCTGGCAGGCGTTCAGTATGGCCGCCGGTTGCTTTTTCAGCGACGGCGCCCACACCGGCGCCCCGTAGAGGGCCATGGACCGAACGATCCCCGCGTAGAGCCTCCGGCAGGAGGCGTCTGGACCCCCAAGGTTGGGCAGGAGCCGCTTGAGAGCGGCCCCAGGCCGGGTGTCTAACGCCCAGCAAATACTGAGGTGATCACCCTTTCGGTGCGGGCACGCTCTGCGTACTTTGTACTTTGTTCTTGTTTACTTTGTGTTAAGATTTGTACTTTTGTTCTTGTTTACTTTGTGCTAAGAGAGCAGTGTTGGCCGAGTGGTAACGGCTCGAACTTATTAGTTGTAGGTCGCGGGTTCAAACTCAGCCAGGCGCATTACTTTGTGTAATTTATTTCATCACCACTGCTCTCAAAACGGTGAAGGAAAACATCGTAAGAAAACCGGCATGCCCAAGAACTAAAAATTCGAAGACATGTAACATCCACCAACCCGCACTGCCTGCGTGGTGGATTACGGCCCATTCCCTCTCCTGGAGACGAGGCCTGAGTCCCAACAATGGGAACATTATAAGGCCGACTATACTGTACTTAGTTTGTGTTTATAACCGTTGTGCGGTGTCTGTACCGAAAAAAAGTAATTCTATTCTACTCATACCTATTCTATTTTAGAACACACCATACTTTTGCTTCTAGAACTAAATTCTGGACAGTGCAGCGATTTTATCAGCAGCACATTCACTATAACAGTCCTGTAAGAGAGATTGATTCCTCACACGTTTCATGGGGACCTTTACCCAACCCTTATTTTACCTTTTTGCCTTTATTTTGGCAGTGTAATGGTTTACACGGCCAAAATAAAGGCCAATTCTATAAATATAGTCTATCTAATAAGTCATCCGACTTGGGAATTTTGTATAATATTTAATTATTTAAAAAATACTAATATTCGATACTTTTTACAAGGTTCTTCTGTAAGTAAACAATGATCTCTATCTCTTCATCAACTTTGATTATTGAACCCGTGTTGACTACATCAGATTTCATTAAATCCTAATAATTATCCAAGTCGTTTAACTTATTAGACAGACTCCAGGTAAGTTTTAAAAACTACAAGTGTGTTGTCTATGATGCAACACAGTTATGCCTGGTTCACACATGGCTTGTCAAGGAAACTGGTTTTTGGTTTTTGTAATTTTTCTTCATTGACACTTTAGTTCCCATCCTCCGGATGGAAACGCAAGGTTCTGGAGTGGCAAGGTGGACCGATGATGCGTGACGTACAGGACCGGTCGTTGTAGCGACGCTTGGGGGAGGTCTACGTCCAATAGTGGACGTCTTTCAGCTGATATGATGATGATGATTGATAGGCTCCAGTTTGACCACCATCTCACTTGATGGTTTTTTTTTTTGATAGGATTGCGTTTGACCACCATCTCACCTGATGGTAAGCGATGATGTGGTCGACGATGGAGCACGTTTGCCTAGAAGTAATCTATTAACTCTTGACTTAAATACCCCTAAGTTGTAGCTATCAGGAAACACTGACTCCGGCATGGCATTCCTCTCCTTAGCATGGGTGCAATGTCTACCATGTACAGCTGCCACCACGGATACGCTCGGCGTCAGAATGGAGATCGCTTTGCGCTGAGCCAATCGTCGTTGTTGTTAGATACATGCTGCAAGCGCAATAAACGAATCCCGAGTGTCGTCTATGACGCGATGCGCAGCGAGCCAATTACTGACGCTCTCAGCACCCGCGTCTCACGTCGCACCACCTTAAGAGCCCCGATTTTTGACTTCTGTGCAACTTGAAGCCAGCGTTCAATATCCGTGGTGGCAGCTGTACTGAAGGCGAAACGCCGCGCTGTACGCCTAGCGTGTTTGTGCGTCTATTCGAGCAGAATAATCATATTTTCTTTCTTATTATTTTTTGCTTTTATTTCTCAGATTTCGTGGCATCATGAGAAAGAGAGTGGCCTCATTGTTGCATCGTGTATGAGCAAGCTCGAACAGCATCCTAAGAGTAATGGCGGTCTGTCTTGACGGTCCCTTTCGACAATGGATTATCATGGTCGTCGATATAGCTCGAAGAATCGTTAAACTTAAGTGGCAGTGGGTAGAGCACATTGCTCTTAAAACCGATGGTCGTTGTGGCCGGGTTCTAGAGTGGCGACCGCGCACTGGAAGACGCAGCGTTGGTAGGCTTCCCACAAGGTAGATCGATGTCCTGGTGAGAGTCACGGGGATGCGGTAAATGCGAGATTCACAGGACCGTTCGTTGTGGCGACATTTGGGGGAGGCCTGTCGCCTATGTTCAACAGTGGATGTCCTTCGGCCGAAATGATGATGATTGATTACCATCTTTACCTATCAAAATGATTGTTTGTTTCTTTTCCAAAACCACTTTCTGTAGGCCACACAAATAATTATTTCGTGCGGGAATCGAACCTGTGACAAGCTGCACAGCAGCAAAATGTTGCCTTTATCAAATAACTTCTCCCGCTTTGGGTGGAGTGAGAGAGAGTGACAGACTTTTACTGACTAAAACCCAGCCGTGTACATTCAGTTGGTCTTTTTCAGGGCTGCTGTGACTCATAAGTTCGGGAAAAAGTAGATTTTGTATTACCACAGGTAACAAAAACGGGTATCAATAAAACAAATGCTAACAGTTTCTATTAAATTTTTTTTTGCTTTATTGTATGTATAGTACAATTCACGAATGATTGCGGACGTGAAGTTTGCGCAGAAGGCTGCGCAGTAACGTGTTTTAGGAACCAAATGGCGACTTGCGTATGCGAGAAGAGTGTGGTATGCGCGAAAGTTCGCAAAGGCTAACTTCACGCCCGCCATCATTCGTGAATTGTACTGTATGTATTTTTGTTATTCTGTCTAACTAGCTGTGCCCACGACTTCATTCGCGTGGACTACAGGATTTTGAATTTATTATTTCTAAAGTTAAAGTAGCCTATGTTACTCCTTTTTACGTCTGCTACCTGCCAAAAAAAGACCGCCAAAATCACACACATAAAAATAAAATTGGAGTGTCTGTTTGCAATATTGAAATAACTACTTTTTACTACATGCATATGAATATATATACACGGTACATACACCAAAATATCATTTTTTTTTAATTTTTGTCTGCCTTTCTGTTGAAATACAATTGAACTCGGTACAATCGGGCTGCCTATTTATTCTTAATAAATTCTAGAAATCGGAAAAGACAATGTCTGTCGGTAACACTAGTTACAAATAGTACAAATATATCTGCAGGTAATACTCGGCTTGCTTCATAATAGAAAAATAAAACTAAGATACCAATTATAACAACTAAATTCATTATTCTTTGACTTCATGACATAATAGATGTAAACGAACAGAATTTATATTTTTTGTTGTGTATAAATATAATATTCCATAATCATCACACAACGCTGTTTAGTCCCAAGCTAAAGTAGAGCTTGTGCTACCTATGAGTACTAGGCACTTGATAAACATACTTGAACATTTCCAAAAACATACACAAATAGATATAAGTTACACCTCTAGACACAGAACAAATGATCATGCTCATCACACAAACATTTGTCCTGGGTGGGAATCGAACCCGGCATTACAGTCGACTAAACACTAGAGCAAAAGGTCATTCAAGTGTAGGACATAATCATTTCAAGAAAATAAGAACAGTAAACGGAGACAACCTATAGTTCCTTAAATACTCGTACATGTAATAAAATTTCAAAAAGGTGTTTATTGTAAAGAAAATAATATTCGCGAAACTGAGTCAGTTCACAAAATACTGCATTTAACACTTGCACCGTTTAAGTACGGTCGTTAAGACCCTTGGGCTATTTCCGTCTATAATAATACACCGAGCAATAAAACAGATCACAGGATAAAGCTGCCAGGATAGCAGTCAAGAAAGGGTTAGATAGCCCACGGTCTTAGAAAAAAAACCTCAGATCATAACGTCTTAAGTATATCTGCAAGCAAAAGAAATTGAACCTTGACTGTAAGAAATAGAATTGGGATTTCAATGGCAAAAGTTTCAATGTTCTAACCCGTTGAATGCGCGTGTCGTATATTTCCGACTTCCGTAATACAGCCAGCGACAGTATAATTGTCTATAATGATATATTATCTGTCCATCTTGTTGGCAGCGCGTAGCCGCGAATGTCAGATACACATCTAACATTTTACGACATTTTTCTGATTACCTTATGTCGTATTTTTTAAACCTATTGTTACTGCATTAACATATGCTGTAAACTTTAACTTGCCCGCGGTTAATTTGTCCCTATCTTATAATTAAAAGAAATTAAATTTGTCTTTATGTTTCGTAAATTGATATAATAGGGTAGTTTCCAGGGTCAAAATAATTACATTTTATTTAGTCCGTAGGTATTTTAGATTATAAAAAAATATTGGATACGTATTTTTTATTTTTTTTCGATTAAACAAAGAATAACAAAAGTTACGTGTGATGTATATAATAATCTAAAAGACGGACTAATTACATTTTTATGGCAACTAGTCTATTATAACAGGTGCAAATAAAATATGGACAAAGCTAAAAGCGTGGTTTCTGATAAGAATAACGCAAAGACTTAGTAATCTACAGATAAAAAATCGTTGACATTAGCCCTACAAACTGGTTGTCTATTACAATCGTTAACTAAAGTAGGAAACGGAAGAAAGACAGATGTTCGTGATTTTTCTTTAGTAAAAAAACTGTATGCAAATGTCACCTTCATTTGCATAATATAAAAGTGTTCGCTTTCAATCGTAAAGCAAAAAGTTAACCCTTTATCGACCTTTTTATTATTTTTTTTCATGTCAAAGTACGTTGTCGGTCTATGCATAATTAGAATAATATAAGCTTTGTGTAGTGTATGTCATTTTTTGTCGCACAGATGTGTGAGGTTCCGGAAGTCGGAAAAAATGGCTGGAGATCGAAAGTGGAGGGTTAAATAATTATTAATAAAAATAGAAAAAATAGTCAACACGTGGAGCTTGTGACTTTTTTGTTTAAGCATATAATTTTATTAGTACGCTTGAACGTGAGGTAAGAAGTAGAGGCACGAACTTTATTACTGTTGTCTTTGTATAAATATCCTGTACTTAGTTAATTAATTTTCCATTTAGAGAGGAAGCGGAAACCTATATGTATGATTATATTTCTCTTCATGTAAAAAAAACACTAATTCGTTTCTAACACTTCATTTCACAAAGATTAAGGCTTTTATAAAACGAGACTTGTTTAGTTTTTGTAGAGGCGACAATTAATCCACTTCTATTTTTTACCTATTTTTACAAGGAAATTGGTTTAGCAGAATAATTTAGGTAGGTACATATTTATTACTTACATTGCATATAATTTGCATAAATAAAAAAAATCCCAAAGTTCATATCGGTCGATCTGGGGAGAGCTGGTACGAGGTGGCTGGTGAGAAAAAAATACCTGAAAGAAGTTGGGTAAGGCCTAGGCCATTAGTTTCCTTCAAAACTCAAGTAAAATACTGTTTTCTTTCTCTGTAACGCTATCCTAGTTCTACTTAATTTAATTTCTTCCACCAACCCTACTTTACTCTTTTTCCTTTTGTTTCCGTTTTTCAATGAAGTTGTGTAACATATTAAAATATTTATGTATTTATATATAATTAGAGTTCTGTATTGTGTTTCATATACCTAGAGTTTGATCAATTTGTTAGCAGTACACCACATACTAAACCCTGTATTATTTAAAGTTCTTATCCATCCTAAGGTGATCTGGAAGATATCGCTGTCAGCGATAAGACCGCCATTGTACAAATAAATTTAAGTTTCTGTACAAACTGTGTTACTTTTTGGTGTAAAATAAAGTTTTATTCTGTTCTATTATATGCCCCACAGTAGGTAAGTAATAAGTTAAATAAAGAAAAAGTTCATATTACTCTAAAATGTAAGGTTTTGAGAAACTTTGCTAAGGAGCGAATTTAATAGATATTTTGTTTATTAAATACAATTCACTGCACCTAAGTAAACATTTTCAACTTTATTTTATTTCTAGATAACAATCAAAAGCACACTCGTTAATTTATGCAAAAACCGTCTCTATGATTAATACCTTGTGCATGGAAAAAGTTAGGATAATCATAAAAACAATTTGTAGTACATACTAACAATGACTTAAACAATATATGTCATTGTTTACTTACCAAAACTAACAAATGAAGATACATCCGATCCTCTCCAATAATAATAACAGCAAAATTGTAACTATCACAAAACTGCACACAGCATTGAAAGGGTTAAGACCTTTATTATAAAAGATGACTCCAAGAGACCCTGGGAACCAATTTGAATATGTATTGTGATTATAATTTATTCAAATCTACCTACAATGAAAGGGTGTAATTTAATAATTTTTAACAATTCCTTTACATTTTATTACTGGTTAGCTGTTGCTAAAGGTGTGAAATAAATTGTATGTTACAGGTTTTTAATTATTTATTTCCTGCTTTCTTTGCTAACAAATAATGAGGGTATCCGTTGGGTTTAATAAACTGTTCGTTACGGTAATACTTGGTGGTATCCATCAGTGTACCTACGTCTGAAATTTGATTAACTTTCTGCTTTCTGAAACAAAGTAAAAAATATGATAATATTAATATTTGGTAATATTAGATACTGGTTTCTGCAAGAAAATTGAAAATTATCCCAAGGGATCATCAATACTTTAGTGATACAAAGTATCCTACGTCCTTTTCTTGGACATGGTCGCATACCTTTTTTTTCGTTTCCTGAAAAAGTTTTTTATGGTGCATTGTTCAGTTTCGTCTCTGCAGGGACTGCCCTCCACAAACTTTAAGGGCAAGCTGTCTTTAACAATGACTTCACAGTCAGGCAGTACCCAAAAATCACCACAAACAATCGTGGTGGGAATCTAGTTCAGTGCTTGGGAGATCACGCTTGTCTCCTTATACTTTGAGCCAGACCAGCCAATGAGCATTAAGTATCTAGTACACGTCAATGCAAGTAAGCAACTATTCTCTTCTTTTTGAAATCTTTTTGATCCGTTGCAGATGTCCAGACGTTAGTTTTTGTTCGTCTTCTTATAAATATCGTCATATCGCCAACTAAAGGAGAAGAAAAAATGAAACGTCTGAATAATTCTATTTCAAAGTTTGTACTTATAATTTTTTTTTTTCTAAAAATATTTCTTATTTTTGTATAATTAATATATAATAATAATATCTCAGAGTTTTCTTCCAAAAAATTGTAGAAGGAGGCCTAGATGATAGCATGAATTATGTCATTGTCTTTTAATTTTTAACCCTTTATCTACTACGTCGGATTTATCAGACAAACATTTTCATGTCCAAACACTCCATCTCATCAGCCATTTTTTCACTTATGAATATTGAAGAGTAACACGACCCTGGCGACATGGAAACGGAAATATTTACTGGATTCATTCGACGTAAGCAGTTCAAGAGTTATAGGAATCTACAGCTGACTACGAGGTCATCGGGCACTGGTAATAGGAAACTATGTAATCCAGCGCTAGGTGTCTAACGTCCAGCAGATGCTGAGGTGGTCACCCTTTCGGTGCGGGCACGCTCGGCGTACTTTGTACTTTTATTCTTGTTTACTTTGTGTATATAACCGTTGTGCTGTGTCTGTACCGAATAAAAGTATTTCTATTCTATTCTATTCTATTCTAATTCCTAGATATATTTCCTGACTACCTTTTGCACACGGCTTTGCCCGCATACCTACATAAAATGTACCCTATGTCACTTAGGAATAAAGCAGCTTTCCATCGGTGAAAAAATTTTAGCAATGGGACCAGTACTTTCAGAGATTACCTCCTACAAAAAAAAAAAACAAAAAAACAGACTTTTCCTCTTTAAAATATTAATGTAGCTAACTACAACCTAGTGGTCTTTAAGTCAAGAGTAAATATTGTGTAACTTCTTGGCGAACGTGCTCCATCGTCGCCCACCTCATTGCTTACCATTAGGTGGAGTAGTGGTCAAACGCGAGCCAATATATAAATAAAATTGGAGTGTCCGTTTTTAATATTGAAATAACTGCTTTTTACTTTATATGAAGACATATATACATACACCAAAATAACAATTTTTTTTCAAATTTTGTCTGTTTGTCCGGGCTAATCTCTGAAATGGCTGGACCAATTTTGACGGGATTTTTTTAGCAGGTAGCTGATGTAATAAGGAGTAAGTAACTTAGGCTACTTTTATTTTAGAAAAAATATATTCAAAATCCTGTAGTCCACGCGAACGAGTACCTACAAGCGCTCGTCGACCTCGTAATCAGGAGTCGTTAGAAAATCGTCTTTTCATTAGACAATGATACCCAACAGGGCTTTGGAGTTTCGATAGCTAGTTTAAATTCTTATTTTTTTGCCTTAAAAAGCAATAATTTATTGGAATGTGATACTTACGACTAAGTTGGAAGGATGCTGGGGTCCACAGATAGCTTTGTAGAATGGTGCCGTGTCGTTCCAGTGACAGCATCTAGAAAGAAGAACATCATCAGCATCTTCCTGCCCGCAACACGTTTTTTTTTTTTTCTTTTCTGTAGCCCGATTCACGTAATGAAAACCGTAACGATATCGTAGCGATTTAGTCGTTTAGACCATTTCCGTATTCACATCCATCAATCGAGTTTGAACGACACCGATTTTAAAGTCGTTTGAAATTCGTCGATTAAAAAAAAATCTGTATTGCATTATCCTGGTAGAATACTTATTAATGTCAACTGGAAATAAGTCGATAGATCGTGAATACCGCTTTTGGATAGGACTTCGATGGAACGACTATAAAAATTCAACGATATTTGGCTTGTTTGATTTTACGTGAATCAGGCTACTGCTCTGTTATCCATCACGCTATCACTGACTCCATTTTCTTTCATTGAATATCACTTTTCATACAATAACATATATCTTTTTTTAGACTCAATCTCCCTCCCCATCCATCCACATGTGTATCTCAATGTACTCATAACTCATTTATATAAAAGTACAATTTAAAAAAATGAAATGCAACTAGTCATTTAGGCTCTAGCGCATACCAAAAAAATAAGTGGGTAATTAATAATAATAATTATGGTCATACGTGGATTGGCATAAATATCATCGATAACGTTTAAACGATTTGGCCGATTTCAGGTCACTACATATATCATGAAAATAATGTCACTGCACATTTCATGAAATAAATAGGTCAAATCATGCAGTGATCAATTCTTGGATCTGACTACGACACATACATGCATACAATGCTCGAAAAACATAACCCTCCTTAAATGAGGCAGTCGGGTAAAAAATTCAACACAAAAATTGATCTAATCCACTGTAAAACTAGAAACATTCTAAACCATTCATTTTTTTAAAGTTGAAAATTTTAAAAAGTAATCTGTTACACTAGCAACATTGTCACCACATAGCATCAACGTAAAAATCAATGACCTGTAACTTGTGAGTAACCAAACGAACAGGATAAATTCCTGGAACACAGACATCTTTCATCCAAAACATATCAAACACACCTTTCTTTATCAAAAACTGACTAAACATCACAATTTTCCAAAGAAAGCAGAGTTATTCTTATTATTTCTCAGGCGAAAATGAAATAAGCTGATAAAATGGCGCGACGCGCGCTTTCGAGTCCGCCATCTTTCTTCTGCGCAAAAGTGATGCGCAGTCGGCCGAAAACTAACAACCCCATTCGGACACTATTGTTGCCTCGTGAATTCACCCACGCGATATTTTCAATTCGAAACTTATACACGCGAAAATCAACTATAGAAGTTAAACGTTACAGTATATTTTCGCGTTTTCCCCCGCTTGGATATTTTTAGAGATGTGCGGAGAGAAAAGACTTAAGTACTACAGCGAGTTTTTGAAATAACGAACTTTATTTGAATGGAATATGATTCAGTATTATTTGAGGATATTGTTAGAAGAAAATTGCTCATTGGTTTTTAAGAATCAAACTTACTAGTAACAAAATAAAGTAGAATTTTGTGTTTCAAGCTAGTGTTGGGAAAGTGTGCGTGTCGTATATCGACACGAGAAAACCTTGTTATATCCGCACGTGTGTTAGTTTTTGATAAAGAAAGGGTAACGTCATATCTCGATGTTGAATTTTTACCTATGAATGTGACATTCGGCGGAATAAGCATACATTGATGTGTGTGTGCGGTATGTTGTGTTTAGAGGTGAGTCGATTTCATGCGAGAAAAGGTTTTTCGGATATTTTGAACAACTTTGGTCACATAGACAGTTTAAGAATGTGTTTTTAAGAACACGAATGAATAATTGTAATTATACTAAATGTCGATAAGCTCAATGTTATTCGAAGTTTTAACCTAAACATTGGTAAATGATGTAAATTAAATTAAATTAACTAAACTAAAGTAATCCGATAGATGCGAGACGCACTGGCCCGGTCGTTTTGGTAACACTTGATGTTCAAAAGTGGACGTCTTTTGGCTGAAATGATGATGATAATGGAGCCATTTTAGTTTTCTATAAATACAATTTTAAATGAAATGAAGAAAATTAGTTAATAATAATATCTAAGCTAAAAACTTCTATGGAACATGCAACAAATGTCCTTGTTCACAGCTTAAGCTTCGAAAGTCTTTACAAAATGTGGGAAATACATCGTCATCTCCCTGGCTTTTTCCCAACCAGCTTGGGATTAACTTCTAGTCAAACTGGATGCTGGTGTTTTGGGGTACGATAAAGTTTATTCTATTCTATTCTAAATACCTGTGTTTTTCATAGAGCGACTGTTTATGTATTTATCAGACCTCCCCAACCCAGTTTCTGGGCAATACAATACTTCTTGAAAAGGCCGATGGACAGACTTTTTGGCGGCTAAAAGTTGTCTGTCAAAAATCTACCAATGTCAACCGGAACCAACGGTTTTACGTGCTCACATGCAACACGATACTCCTTGGATATTCAAAGAGTATCGTGTACTATTGGTCAGTCTTTCTGACGACTGACCTGTGACGTATGTCAAAGATCTACGAACAAAGGAGACATAAAATATCCGAATTAAATCCAAAAAGTTAAAAGGGACATCACTATCCACAACTGCGACTGTGTGCCATCGTATTTTAATAATATTCATTTTTCCATGTCAGCGAATGTTGGAATTCTATGAAATTCTCAGGATGTAAACCAATATAAACGTATATAATATAACATATATTAAGTGGCTTCATTTTATCATTGTATCAATTACATAAGAGACGTCGAGTGGTTTACGTATCGTATTATTTTATGCTGATAGGCTTCTTATCAATATAACTGGGTTTTATGGAGAGTAATATGTTATTTTTTTGGCAGTGGCAGTGAATTTATGCGACTTTTTACTTGTTATTTTACTGTTCTAATTTTAGTAGATTAGTTATTGGGCAAAGATTGTTCCTGGAGTCTTTACTAATATTCCGTTAAGTAGACTCATAGTATTCTGATTCGAAGAGTAGATGAAATTACCTCAGATTTCTCCCTTTGTTTTGAATGACTATAGTTTTTCAATTTTTCTGGATTTGTTCGAAATAGTTAACGCAGCTCTGGATCGCAAAGAGTCACTGAAGGGACACAGGTGGGTTTTAGACTTTAAAAAAACCTAACCGCAAATTTTCTTTTCGTTATAATTTAAAAAATCTTATTATTTTGCTGAAGAATCACTAAATGATCTTTCCCGCTTTACGATGGATCGAGAGGGCGTGTCACACTTTTACTTGCTAAAATCTATCTATATTCTTTCTTTTACTTTTTACTTTCTAGTGCTATGGTAACACTTTAAAATGTCCCAACAGCCTTAGCATACATAGGCATACAGGGCTCTTTTAGCTTTGCTGACGTCTCTCTGAGGAGCGCGTGGAGCATAATATACCGTACCGTACATTACTCGTCGTTAAACACGAGCCTGCGGTGGCCGGAAATCACTATGATTCTGACGCCCAAAGTGTCTTCTGTGGCAGTGGATTGAGTCTTCTTTTTAGTAAAAAAATTGCAATCAAATTAAGCTTACTGGGTGTTGTATGTCTTCATCTAAAATGCAGATTTTAGATGAAGACAGAATACCTGCGAAAGGAGAGTTAAAGCAAATAAAGTTGTAGACAACACGGTGTCTCTCTGTAAAAGTACAAGGAAAGGGGGTTATTAATCAGTTCCAAAACTTTATCGATAGGGGTGCCCCCTTACTATAAATCCAACTATCGATCACATACAAACGATTGAAACGATGCATTAACCGAGTAAGTAAAACTCAGTTGTGAGCGCTCAATAAATAAAAAGAAACCGACTGTTGTTGCGTTACGAAAAGTTATTGATGGCGGAATGTCAGAAACAAAACTGTGCACATTTGTAGTGGCCCTGAAATTGTACGCCCCAGCGCGGAGCGTTTCCGTGTGCGCTAGGGATAGGGTGGGCTAATTTGGTAATTGTATCGATGTTTTTTTTTTGAAGATTTGAAGAAAGAATTTTGTTCTTAAAATTATGGGTTAATTTAGGCTGAAAATTGAAATGAATAGCTAGATTTTTTTTACTTAATTCGATTTTGGAATTCTATCTACAATACACTGTCACGGCGGTGGTCAATGGAAGAGCCTGGGCGAGGCCTATTTGAAAGCAAAACAATCTGAGCCAATGTCTTAAATAAGTATTAAAATTAAAAGGGATTAAATATAATGACCACCATAAAACGCTTTGGTACCCTTAGTTCTTTTGTCAAAAATATATTACTTGACACCAAAAAAATGAAATCCTAAAGTTACAATAGTATTTTAGTTACGACTGTACTTTAAATTGTATTCGAACACCAAATGTAGTAAATGATAACCAAATCTTAGCGAGCAAATTAATGCGCTCTTTTTAGCCCCGTAGAGCAAGATGATACTTTGTCTAATCAACAATCTATCTTAGTGGAATTTTAGGGCACCCCGGGTCGGATAGATTTAGGTTAGAAGAAGGTGGCGGGGTCGTAGTGAGCGAGCGAAGCGAGCGAACACAGACCCCGTCACCTTCTTCGAGGTTATTTTTTTTAAACCACCCAGAATTAGGAGCCCCGCATAGCGGGGCTCCGTCGAACTGCTGCTTGGCAGGTAGTTAACCTAACCTCAAAATTTTAACTACTGATATCTCCGTAACCATGGGGTTCTGCCGATGCTTTATTTGGATTCATTTTGCTTAAATAGGATAGCGAGATGTTAAAACTGGTTATAATTTTACATTAAAATGTAGGTTTAATTTTGGTGATCATTTACTATTTTTGTCTTTTATATGTTACTATATCTGGTGGTAAGTTAAACATAAGCCAAATTAAAATGATTTTAATGCTATGGTATACACTAATGCTATATAAAATAATGCTTTTGTTTACAATTCATAGAAAGTAGAATTCCAACACAAAAACGAAGACTTATAAGATCATTTCCGTTGAAATTCCACGGGTTATTCATCAAGAAAGATAAAGCTAACGGCAGATTCACTTTAAGATAACAGATAAAATAATACCGCCACAAACGCGGCATCGATACTTGGTAATTAAAAGTTAAAACGCTCGCCACTAATCGCCAATCATTGTAACTTATTAATTCATCTATAAACAACAATTCAATCTTTGCTATACGAGTAATTATGACTTAATGATGATTTGGACACCACTGTTTATTCGGACACAGTGTGCGAACACAACACATTTTCATTTCAATATTATTTTCACTGACGATTCGGACACACACTGTTTAGTACAGTCAGGTAAAAAGTTTTAAAATATATTATGTGGGGAAAAAAGCATCACCAAAACTATTTTGGGTTGGATTTAAGACGGCAACTTCGGATGATAAATTTCTTTATATCGTACTCGCTTTTGCTCGCGTACATAAAAGATAGTCTATGTCACTCAGGAATAAAGTAGCTTTTTATTGGCGAATAAATTTTAGCAATCGAACCAGTACTTTCAAAGAGTACCTCCTACCTTCAAACAAAAAAATAAAAACTTCACCTTTTTATTATAATAGTGATAGTGACGATGATATGATAGTAATGAACATTTTAAAACATTTTTTTTTATCTGACTGTACTAAATACCTTCGATAAATTTGGTAGTATCCGGATCATCAGTGAAAAAATATAGAAAATGAAATATGACGATTCCGATCATGTGTCCGAATATAATAATATTGTGTCCAAATTATCAGTAACTCGTGATTACTTAGCACATCAAAGAATTGCGAAGTATTACTAATTTATTGGATACCTTACTAGCCAACTGTAGTTTTTGCTATATTTGCATACAGTGCGCTATAATGATTTTTAAACGGTGCATTAAAGCCGATAAGGAAGACAATATGCATAACTGCATACTTGCATAGTTTAAAAACTCGTGTAGGTAGATTTTCCACGTGGAAAATGTGGAAGAAATAAACCATTTTATTGTCTTACTTAAGGCCCTAAGTCCCGAGCAGTGCTATAAATTAGTGACTTTCTGAAGTCTACTCTTCTAGTCGGGGCTCTACGCGGGCGCAGGCAGTAGCACGAGTATATGTGCGTTTAATTCCGGCCAGATGTTTAAGGGACTATACGCCTTAAAGTGGTACTTAAAGTTTTTTAAAGAGATTTAAAATATTCTAATCCACACTTCTTCTCTTATTAATATTATAAAGAGGTAAAGTTTGTTTTTTTTTTTTGTTTGTAGGAGACAATTCCTGGAAGTACTACTGGTCCGATTGCTAAAATGTTTTCACCGATAGAAAGCTGCATTATTCTTGAGTGACATAGGCTATATTTTATGTAACTACGCAGGCGAAACTACGGGAAAAAGCTAGTTATAACATATAACAGAAGCATTTAAAAAAGGACAATTCTACATTGTCGATGTTTTTAATACTTGATATTTCTCTACTAACCGCGGTACTTTTCTTCGATACGTATTGATTGGCTTGTATTGTACGGTTAAACCTACGCCCACTCTTTCTACACACTACTGTATTTTTCTTGAATGTAGGTAAAATATAGATACACTATACAAAGAATTTTCTACACCCACTGTCTTTAAATAAAGAAACACGTGTAAGATTCATGTTTTGTCACGGGTTTTGGATCATGTGATATTCTTTTGTTAAAAAATTATTTGTATGTGGCATTACGACAGCACGTGTCAGTCACGTTATATTTTTGGAGTTTTTGACAATATTTATCGATTGTGAGGCTCATTTACGAAATTAGGAATAATATGAACGCAAAACTGTGCAATGTGGACAATCAGAACGCACTTGAATTAGGAGTCAAGTATCATACGCACAAATATGCAGGCTCAGTTCAAATACTCGTCTTTAGGATTTCTAGGCTATACTAATACAATACTTGCCTAGGTTTAGCAATAGGACGTACGGCTTTGTGAACAGGTGTATGTAGAAATATTACTTTACAACTCAATGAACTTGTTTTTTTAAATTAATATATGTTTTACCGCTTTTTTACACAACCAAAAAATATTTTACCGCTTTTTTACACAACCAATCTCACTAAGAAAAGTAAAACAAAAATATTATTGATAACTAAAATAAACAAAAAAAAAGAGTATGTGAGCTGCTAATGTAGTGTACTCGTAATTGCTGCACTTTATATTGGGAAAGTAAAATTTATGTGTTTTTAAATTTAAAAATAATGGCATTAGTGTTTTCAGAATAACCAGGCGACGGTAAGAATATCCACAACAGTAAATAAAAACGACGCCAGTATTATGGTCAACTTTTTATGAGAATATTTACCCATTCAAGCCCCCAGTCTCTAGTTAGGTAAATTAAAGTTTGCATAACTCAACAAAATAATTTTATTGAAAATTTTTTTTTTTGCTATTTCAGTAGGTACTAATTCCATAGTACAGCTTAATATACTAATGTTATAAAGAGGATAGATTCTTATTTTCGTTAGTAATAAATAAATTCCTAGATTGATATTAAAAAAAATTGCTCTAGTATTATATATACTTTATCACTGAGTGACAAAAGTCATATCGTGCTCACGTGGGCAAAGCCGCTGAGAAAGGCTAGTTCACCAAAAAAAGTATTGCCAGCAAATCGTAGTCTTCATATTATATAAAAAGTATCGATATCCCTTCCCCTCCCTACGACAAGAACGGATACAAGACATTTGTTTCAGCAGCTACCCGATTTCACTCCTTCTAGCGGGTAGCGGGTACCCGAAAATAAGCGGCTCGGTGTTAAATCGACGAACAAATTACTTTCCTACACCGACTCTGTTAGAAGGGTACATTAGAGAATCGCGTGATTGTTAATGATAAATGTGACTAAATGAAGATATTTGAATTTGATTTTTTAATGTTGGGACAAGGATTAAGTTGTCGTGATTAAGTTCGGTTTTGGGTAATTCATAAATTATGAGTTTGGAATTGAGGGCATACTCTGGAATTTTGGGCATACCTACTCCAAAATATTGGGCATAATTGGGAATTTTTTTGCAAACTTACATCGAAATTAAGGCATTTTCTGGAACTTTGGGTATTCTCTGGAGTTTTGGGCATACTGAATCCTTTTAATTTATTGTCGTTTTAATGTTTGTATGATGTACTTTGTGTTTTTAAAATCCCTTAAGATTACTTAAAAAAGATAATTATCACCATTTTAAATTACAGGTAGATTGAAACTGTAAAAACACCTTTTAGATAACGTTTTGAGGTTTTAGAGTATCGAATTCTTGAATTAATACGCTTTCATGCTTGACTCAATAATGGCGGAATAATCTGAAAAAAATATTTCTATTTAAATGACGCGAGTCAATCATACAATTTTATCGAACTGAAGTTGCCTGTTCTTTATTATTAAAGAGTTGACATCTTTAGGTCGTCGTCATTCAATTTTTGTCAGTTTTTAACATGAAAATGTGACAACCTTATTTATTTATATGCAAAACCTGAAACGACTGAGGGGTTGTTTTGCACTTGCACCCAGCTGTTTGCTGGCGCCTAATACCCGCTATGCCCTTCCGTGACCTGTGTTGTTCTTAGTGTTGGTTGTGTCCACTTGTGACCTTTTTAAATATAACATGGTATAAAAACTATTGGAATCAGTTACTTCTGAACTATATTCAGGTTTCGCTGTACAAAAAATTGTATTGTACCCAATTTGTATTTGAAAAAGTTTAACTGTTGGTATCAAATTATTTTGAGCTCAAATATTCATATATTTTTGTTCAAAGCCCTTGCTATCTCAAAAGAAATCTCAAGAGCCCAACCATAGAATTGAGACCAAAACACGAAGCCACCGTTCGACCCTTCCATTTTCTACCGCGTCCAATTCCTTGACGTAAACTAAATTTTCCGATAGTGAATGGTTCCAAGATGGCGCGGTCCCCATGTGTACTGTGTGTGTGTGTGTGCTTGTTATCCAGTCACTCTTTCTCGCATATTTCCCATTCGTTTTGACAGGCGTACTGGGAAAAAGAATCGTGGTGTAAATGCGATGTTTATTGGGTTTTATTCAAGAATTTGTTCGGTTTTACATTAAAACCAATAATTATTGGGTATAGATAGATAGGTAGTCTATAGATTATACTTTAATAGTTTTTGCCGATGCGGGACGCACAAGAACGTTCGTTGTGGCGACGCTTGGGGGAGGCCTATGTCCAACAGTGGACGTGTATCGGCTGAAATGATGATGACGATAAGTTTCTGCTAGAGGTTTTGCTCGCGTGAAAGAAAAAAAATATCTTAAGAGAACTCGTCTCCCCAGATAAAAAGTAAACTATGTCCTATTCCAGGAAATATTCTACCCACGTGCCAAATGACAGCAAATCTGTTCCGATATTTGAGCGTGAAAGAGTAACTAACAAACACACACACATAAACTTATACTTATACTTTACAATATGAGTATGATTGTGTGCCAAATCATGTGTAAATCAGTTTATTTTTCCTATGGATTTTATTTTGATTGGTTTGAAACAATTTGAATTGTTTTTGGATGACATGTTGTAGGTTCTGCAAGAGACTGGCTTAGCGAGAATTTGTCAAATTTAATCGCTATAAATACGGATTCCATACACTAATATAATAAAGAGGTAAAGTTCTTTTTTGATTTTTTTTTCTTTGTAGGAAGTTGTTTCTGAAACTACTGGTCCGATTGCTAAAATGTTTTCACTGACAGAAAGCTGCTTTATTCCTGACTGACATAGGCTATTTTTATTTAAGCGGGCGAGTAAAAGCTAGTTATTAATAATAACGCATTTAAAGTTATTCAATTACAATTGTTTTATTAGTGCAATAAACAATTACATTAACAGAATATTAAAGATATTTCTAATTAAGTTTCGTCTAACTATTTATACTTTGACAAGGCACGCACTGGTGACGTGACTTAGAATGATGACGAATTAAAATATGTATATTTAATGGAACATTTATTTTATGAGAATAAAGCAATAAACACTTTATATAGAAGAGTAGTATTGAAAAAGAAATCGTGTTAAAAAATCTTAAAATAAAAGGCACACAAAACTAAAAAAAAGAGTGACATAGCGTTTTTTGGTGCTAATTATGACGCATCGAAACTTAAATAAACAAAAAAATTTACAGTGTCAAAAAAAAAACACACACACTAAAAAGATGAAAACAAGTCATATGATACCGATGATGGAATTTATTTAACCCAATCTATACTAATATAATAAAGAAGTAAAGTTTATTTTTATATTGTTTTGTTAGTAGGAGGTAATCTCTGGAAGTACTGGTCCAATTGCTAAATTTTCACCAATGGAAAGCTGCTTTATTCCTGACTGACATTGGCTATATTTTATGTACCTACGCGGGTGAAGCTGCGGGCAAAAGCTAGTCATAAATATAGCTTTAAAATTTTTTGTCATTTTTTTTTCGAATTTACTACATTTTAATGAGTAAGTAAAAATTTTAAACCTCGTGGGTCACGGTGACCATTTCTTTTAAATTATGTAGGCTAATGCTTGACTTGTGATTCCACCTGGTGGTAAGCAGTAATGCAATCGTTGATGGTGAAGCGTACTGGTGTATTAAAATACTATTCACTCTAGCCTTGAAAACACCTTATATTTGTACAGGAAAACCGTAGAAACACATTGTTCTGTCCTTCGATGTATGCGGTATAAACAAACGAGACATAATATTCTTTATTTATTTATTTATTACGGCACTTCAACGAATAGTTCGCCAAAACATTTACATAGGAATAATACTTTCGAACAATACCCAAAAAAAAAAATCTTGGCAGGCATCTAATTTTGGCCTTAAACATTATTATGCATAGAAGAAAAGGTGGTAAAGCGGCCCCCTACTTTGTTTTTGAGCTCTCCTTTAAAAATATTAGATTTATAAATCAAGTAAGTACGTTAAAGTGAACCTGATCTATTCAACAAAAACACACGACGAACCAAATTTTTCACTTACCCCTCTCTCCTTCTCGGGCGTAACCTCACAACTCCCTCGCGACCTCTCAAGGGTTGCTTGTTAGACAACAATGTGCAGCGCTGCGGCTACCGAATTATTATTCACTATACGCTTAAACGATTACGGGTTTCTCTAGTTATAAGGACTGTACCTGTGTTGCACTAACGAGCTTGAGATGGGAATATGTCGATATATTTTCGTAGTGATGCACATTGAAGGTAGAAATACACTGCGCACACGTGTGCCACGTTCACCGATTTTTTTTTTTCGGTATCTTAAAATCATCATACATAACAACTGCTAGTAGAAAATACTGCGGGCAGTGTTTTTCCTTAATAATTGTCACTTATTCATTCATTAATCAATAGCCTGCACAATATTTCCATAAATTGAGTGACATTTTGGGACATAAAGCAACGCTAATAACTTTGCTGTTTATTAATTATTATTTATTGAGATTTTACTTATAAAATAACAAGGGCTTTTCTAATAAGTCCTTAAGTATTTGTACTAATTAAAAATTTTTGGTGTATAAGTATGTTTATCAGTTGTCTAGTACTCATAACACAAGCTCTACTTAGCTTGAGAATAGACGGTGTTGTGTGATAGTTGTGGATTTTTTTTTTCTTTCACTCAGGCAAAGCCACTAGTAGAAGCTAGAGACACATAATTGTCATTCTCAGTCGTAATACAGCCTCACCTCAACACACTATGCTATAAAGGTTTTATTCCCGTCCACAAATGAGACACTAAATGTTTTAACAAAGCCGCCTAATGAATAGAAAGGGAAAATTATCCACTCGCAGAAGAAAATGTTTTATTTACCTATAGAACAAAATTTTCCACTCGAAGGAAAACATGTTCTATTTAAAGGACAAAATTTTCCATTCGTACGATTAAATTATATAAAAAATCTGCCTAGCTTTTTTCAATAATCAATAATATTATTTATAATATTGTAACATTCTACCATTTTCGCACAACGCTGTCTAGTCCCAAACCAAGCAAGGCTCGTGCTATGGGCACTAGACAACTGATAAATATATGTACTTAGATATTTCTAAAAACATATCTATTAACATAAAATCGGTTGGGTTTTAGTTTATTTATTTATTTATTTATTTATTCACAAAATCCACAGCACTTTTACAAAAATTTTACTTAAAAAGTAGTTAGTGGTAGTGGTGGTGGTGGTGTTAGTGGTAGTTTTAGTTTTTTTACTTTTTTTTTATTTAAATAATTTTCTTGTTAAATCAAGAAAATCATTCATCATTCAGTCATTATGTTGTTTTCTTCTGCTTCCGTGAAGCTCTTTCAGATGATATGATGGTGCAATTTAGCTTCACTTTTCTTGGACTGACGGACATTTGATTATTCAAAAGTGCCTGCAAATGGTCTATTTGAAATAAATGATATTGATTTTGATATTTTTTATAAGTACCAGTGAAGCCTTTTCAAATGATATAAAACACGGTGTATGTATTTTAACATTATTTTTTAACTCATTACGTTTTTCCGCTAGAGGGCGTTACTTTAAATTTGAGTAATATTTTGGATATGCACAAGTGAAGCCCTTTCAAATGATACCAAACACGGCGTATTTATCTCAATTTTTATTTTTAATACATTACTTTTTGGCCACTAGAGGGCGCCTTATTAAGTTTTATGACACATCACGTAGCCTATGTTTAGCGGACGATTAAGACGGTTCTAACGATACCTCATATGTCGATTACCGACGAGCAGATTAGGAGCTATGAGGGTACAGATGAAAATACTCATATACATAAATATACATACTCATACATAGTCTGTCTCCTTTGGCTTTGTCGTAGTCGGGTAAAAACTAGAGGTTTTGGAAAAATCAGGTCTATTTAAATAAAATGACTAATGTCCTGTTAAACGATGTACTATCGAAAGCAAAGACAACTAAGGACAATTTTTTAATTCATTAAACCCCAAGCGAACGCACCTATTATCTTTCTATTGTGTCTCTAATTTCCACGATTGAAAGGTTAAAAAGGTATTTACGTAAGGTTTGACAGTAGTCGCAAAAGTATTATACGAGTAGTATTGTGATGATGCTATTTCTTGTTTAGACAAGTTATCAATTTAACTCATTATAACATTTTTAAGAAAAACCTCAGAATGCAACTCGGAGCGAAACTGAAAGAAAAAATGAAATAATAATTAGGGGTCCGCTACTGGGGCCAGGGTTATCCGAAAGGGCGCTCGAGCCCCGGTATGAAGGCTTGAAGGAACGAGATGGGTTTTTTAGTCAGTAAGAGTCTGACACTATCTCCCGCTCCGCCTAAGAGTAGGGGGTTGTAATTAGATGATTTTTTTAATTTTTTTAAACCGGACAAGCCGCTAGGTAGTCAAAATACAAATGTCAAAACGGGCCTGTTATTTTTTGACAACTTAAATTGGAGTGTTATAGTTACTTTTTGACAGGCGTTTACAAATTAGAACACTAGTTCATATAAAATTGTTTTCACAAAAAATATTTTATTAAAAAAAAAATTGTCGACTAAAAATGTTATCGTCTCGACAACATAATATATAGCGTCGTGAAAATATAAGGAAAGAAAGTAAGGAAAAGGTACAGATAGGGTTGCAAGGGGTAGGGGGTACACCCTTCTCATTGTGATGCGGGAGACATGACAAGTGTCAAAAATTTACTACAAAAACTGCTGCGAACCTCACGCGCGTGATGCCGTGATGGTATTCTGGTAGCGTGTGCTAGTTATGTTTGTAGGTATGTGTGTACTTAGCTCTAGAATTGATGTGTCGTTTCGTAACCGACTTTCGAAAAAGGAGGATCTCAATTTGTTTGATTTTTTTTTTGTTCAGCATAATCTTTGCCATGACATGCCCTCTCGGCCTACCCTGAAGCGAGAGAATTTATTTAATTATTTCGCATCACAAAAAAGGTACTTAGCGGAGAACTTGTTCACTATTTGTTTTTAGCTGTAGCTACAGCTAAAAAGTGAGAAATAAAAAAATACATAATAATCACCATCACTCTTTTAAATGTTCTTTCTGCTGGGACACAGGCTCAGGCTCCTCCCTAGGAGGAGGGCATGGGCCGTAATCTACCACACGGGGGTTTAATATCGTCCTAAAAAACCTTATTATAAATGTAACTACTAATTTTCATACTTTTTAATTAAGGAAGAATCTGTTCATTTTTTTGTTTAGCCATAGGAAGAAATCGAAAAAAAACCCAAAGGTAACTGTTGCAAAATTTTACCTGGTTTACTTCACTTATCTACTTTGATCTAAGATTTGACGGCTTTATATAAATTTATTTTTAAATTAAAACATTCAATAGTGTTGTCTAAAATTTTCCTCCATTGCAAAGTTTTTTTTTTTAATTATTTTTTTTCAAATTTCAAATGCATTTAATCGTATAACAATACCCATCCGCAATCACACCACTATCTATTAATCACCACAACTCATTACCCATCAAATTGCATGAACTACAGCCATTCGTCCTAACCGCCATTTTATTACCCAACAAACGTAACTAAACTAATCATAAAGCTATCAGAAACGATAAAATTAATCAAATACAAAACGTAAATTACATAATCACGGCATCGTAACTCTGAAATCACCCCTAAATGTACCAGTTAACCCACTAACCGACTTAGTAATAAAACACCAATTTAACCTTGACACAACCCTAGTTAGTATGCACAGTCTTTCTTTTAAAATCTTACGTATTAATTTGCAAACTTTTCTCACAAACAAAAAACAACTCAATTCTCCCACGTCTAAGAATGAAAATCCACTCTCCAACGAACAGAGATAGAGATTCGTTTCTCAAAAATGAAAAATTCAAACATAATATTTCTTAAATTGATATCAATTCTTAATTTCAACCTTGACGTCCCACACTAAAGTCCAATATCAATGACAAAAATAGAAGCACTTAAGACATTCTGAATTTGAATAAGTTATTTAGCACGTGGTTCTTGTGACGACGTTCGCAATTTGAGTATAAATTAGAACACTTATCTCGTCGCGGTACTATCTTCCTTCTCTTTCTAACTACGGAGTTTGGATGACGCTGTCTCTTTTTCACCCCATGTCAAGCAAGGGTAGGGGTGTCAGCCGCATCAAGTGAGCTTTATCGATATTTCCAAGATAATACTCAAACGGTGACGGGGTGGCTTATGAATAGTAAAATGATAAATGTAAGCAATTTCGAAGTATAGACTGCTGTATCCAAAATAGAATAAGATATGGAAAATCGTTCAGAAGGGTGTTTTTTTGCTAGTTGAGGACTTTCAGTAGACGGAAAATGTAGTTGTGTTGTAAAAAAATGTATCGATAGTCGATGTTTTTATTAAGCGAGGGTCCGCTCTGATATTTAATTTAGCAGCGGAAGCAACAGGTTATTAGCACGGAGCTTTCCCGCCTAACTTTCCGGGCGTTCACTTTTTAAATTCCTCTCTTTCCCTTTCTAATTGGATTGCCTTCTCCTTTTCCCGTGAATGAATGAAACTTGTTGCTTGCCGAATCATTTCGCATTTATTTAAGACTTTTTAAATGTGTGTCATTGCATCGGGCCGGTCCCGCGAGCGTCAGACCTGAAAATCGATTGCTACTCGATTTGATAAACCGAAGGTGTCACTTTGAACCGAATTTTCGTATCCCCCATTATCGTTTAACCGTAAAACTTATTTTAGCGTATAATTTTATGCATGAGTGGTTACCCTTTGGGCGTAAAAATTAACACGTTCGATGGTTAATAATTTTCCGCTCATTAGTTCTATTGAACCTCTTCTGTGATGTTACCGTTATATTTTTATCATAACAAAAATAATAAAGGCGACCTCATTTATTTCTTCGTGAAATACCTATCAGACAAAAAAAAAAATGGATACACAAAAGGAAATCGTCTAAACGATATTGCTTACTCGATACGATGTCTCATATTGTGACAAATTGCGAGACGTATCCACATATCAAAATTCACATTTAAAGCAAGCGTCTACGTAAGTACAAGTATAGATCCACAGTCATACGTGAAACGAAGCCCACACCATATCTTACTCTCGAACACACGAATCTACATACATAAATATATTTCTATTCACCACCCAATACATTTTATCTATGTTACCGTTTCCTTACTAGAAATTCCAACTATGTTGTAAGGTTACATCACTATTTAAGCTGCATTCCAACTAGAGTCTTATTGTAGTTGAAACACTTTTGAATTTACATTGGCAGATTTTGATCGGTTAGAGTGAAGGCGAAGTGAGCCCGCGATCGAGTCTCACGAGGTATTCTCAAGGGGTGAGCGTAGTTCTTGCGCTTAGATATAAAGAAAGGTAGATACTTATGAAATTCGAAGGAAAAACCACCCTTCCCTATACTTACACAGCGCAGTCGATTCGGTTTTCGCCGAGGAAATTGTAGCGTAGTTTGAACGGGACATTCGCTCACCGTACGCCGCATAGAGACGACGATTTTCTCGAATTTCCTTCGGGATGCGTTGCCTCCAAATTTGTCCTTGCTTATTTTTTTTTTCTTTTACTGTGTTCGGAATTTGAGTGACGCGGTATTTTTTTTTTAATTCTGTTATTTCTCATTCATTCTTTTTTTAAATTTCTAGTGTTACAATAATATATTTTTTAAATTCGCGCCGCGGTAAAAATTTTCACTTGAAAACTTTTCTTCGTGTCGCCGAGCAGGTAAGAATATTTTCAGCCAAATGATTTTTTTATGATCGAGTTATGATATTTTCGGTATGTTTTTATTACGTAATATATTTTCAAGAAAACTGCTTAATATTTTTTTCAGAAACTAGCTATATTTTGCGGTTTACAAATGAGTTATAAATGTCGTTATAAAGTTTTCCCGGCAACTTTATAGCGTTGATACGTAATTAATGTAGATTTTTCTGAAGTTTGGAAATCTTTTATTAGTAAAAAAATATATTTTAGGAATATGATTCATGAACAATGATTGTGATGGTTTTTATTCATTGATTTAAATAAGTATGAATGTTTAAACAAATAGTAGATACGCTTCGACTTTTAAATGATGGAAGTACTTACTTACGCGTGATTTAAAAACTCGTCTAGCTGTTAATTTGTATTATAAAGCGAAACCTAGTGTTAAAATAATAATAATTAACGTTATTTAATGAATATTTACTTTTAAAATTGTGTTTTATTAGGCATGAATATCTTTAATTCATTGTTACACAGAATATACTTTAAACAAACTTTTTAATGGAATTTTACTTCCAAAAATCACGTCACAAGAGTTTAGTCAAAAATTCTTGTTTAAATATTCAACAAACAGCTTAAAACATACATTTTTATTCAAATTAAACTGCCTTCTTCATTCAACCACGGTACAGTCCGCTCATAGACTACTAGTATCTCTAATAGATTATCATTTCAACTAATTGAGCATTCAAAATGACAGAGAGGCGTGACTCCTGTCACAAATGACACCGAATGACGAAATGACGGCGATTGACGACCAGTAGGCGGGACTTGTAGTAAATGTCATTTAAAACAAGTGACATTTGGCTGGAAGCTGTCAGGTAACTTATTCTTAAGATTGAGTTGTTTTAATTCTGAATGACTTCATTTTTTTTTCTTTTTTTTTGCTGGTAACTTTTTACTACTGTCATAACGGAGGTGTGATCGAGATTTGTTTGTTTAACACTTTAGGCACATAACATTATAAAAGCGGACTTAATGTCTTTGGTATTTTCTACAAAGTTAACATATGAGTGATGCAGAGAAAAATAATGGTATATTGTTTTCGAAAATTGACTCTTGTACTTTTTTTTATAAGTTAACAGAACTTATAAAAAAAATAGAAGAGACAATATATTTGAAAATTAATTCGGAAAAATGCGTTGTCACTGTTGTGTACGAGGACTTGAAAAAAAGGGACATTTTTACTATATGTAGATAAAAGTGTCTAACTAAGGTCAAAATTATTTTCGACTTTTTGACAATCGTTGAAAGAATGACACTTCATACCTATACGAGATTATGGTTAATTTAATAGTTCTCAAAAAGACAGGTCACATTATTATATTCTAATCACATCAGTGGCTTTCTGAAAAATGCCTCTAGAAATTATGATTAAAAAGTACATCTTTCCAATTAATACAAATCAATCTACGTAAAAAATAAAAATGGTCTCTAACTTGTCAAGATTGATAGTGTAGGGACCAATTTAAAACAACCTAGTTAAAAAAAGAACAATACGAAAGTCGCACGCTGAGATAATCACGCATAAATATTAACTAGCGCGTCCCGGCTTTGCTCGGAGGTAATTTGCAACTGACAGATTCGATTTAGTGGACTTTTATTTTTTAAGCTTTAAAGATTTTTCAACAGAAATTTAATAAAAAATACATAGGTGCGTATTTCCATTGGACATAGACAGTCAGCATTAAGTTTTTTTTACTTTTCTTTAGAAGAGGTTCCACAAAGTGCGTTAGCCTACGTTAAGGGTGAGTTGCACCATTTAACTATAACGATAACAAAGCCGTTAACAGTTGTCAAATCGTCGAATTGTCCAATAGGCGGCCGTTTCACGGCTGGTTATGGTTTGGTTATCGTTATAGTTATATGGTGCAACTCACCCTAAATGTATTTCTTTGAAATTTTGACTAGGTACTTACTTCAAATTTTTATAAAAAATATCTTTCATACAAGCAACACCTCTAGATAAAATAAAAGTATGGCTTACCAAAATATCGATAACTTAAAGTTTCAAAATAAATTTCAATAATATTTGTTTAATTTTAAACCAGGGCGGGCACTTCTGAATATAATCGTAACTGAAAATATTGAACAGTCTTCTTCTTCTTCCTGCCCTTATCCCATATTACTTGGGGTCGGCGCAACACGTTTTTTTCTACCGTTCTGTCCTGTCACCCGTCACACTATCACTAACTCCCTTTTCTTTTATATCACTCCTCACACAATCCATCCATCTTTTCTTTGACCTCCCACTCACTCTCCATCCATCTACATTGAATAATTGATCATTCAAAACATAAAATATATAAAAATAGGATAGTTTTGGATAAAGGTGGAGTGACAGATTACGATGGGTTTAGATTTAGGTAGGTTTTGTTGGTTTTGGCCAGCCAAACAATTGATAATAATAGTCTAAACTAAAAAAAAAAGTTCAGTCTTGCTTTTTTCATATGTTCACATTAATAATTTTAAAATTTTAATATCTGAATCCAAAATCTGCGGATAATTCGAAATTATATTAAATGCGTAATCGTCACCGAAATCGGTATAATGTTATTCTTATATCCATATCGAAAATTTTATGTAGGTATGTAACATCCCTACTTCAATCAAACCGGTACCTCTATAAAGACTAGAGAGAAGTCCGTATATTTAAAACGTCAACTTTTAACGACTTAATTTACTTAAATTGAGAGTTTAAAGCGCAACTTGATGGCAATTAAGTTTGAAATATATCAATTTAATTACCCATCATGAAGTAAAATACGAGTTACCTAAGAAAAAAATGTTACGGGAAAAAAAACAAGAAACGTCACAAGATAATGTCGTTTAGAATCGTACGAGAAACTGTTCAAATTTCGAATTCAAATGACTCTATAAATCAAAACCGTTACTTTAGCATAATAAATCATAATGTACAGAGTTTACTCTATTCCTAAATAAAACTCTGCAACATTATTTCCATCTAAACCGGCTACTTATAAAGTAAAATCGAACGGAAAACCTATCACAAAATAATATCGAATCTCCATACATTATACTATTGATGGGGTGAACGACATATAATTTATATACCTACGTACAGTCGATAGTTGGTTCCACCCCCGTACCTTGCGACCCTCCAACGCATGTATATATACATAATATATACATGTGAGTAGGGTTGAGGACAAAATCGATAGGGCTAACTCCTTTGTAAACCAACGGCTTTGCACGATTTTTGAACTGTCAATTTTTTTTCGAATTCGGAATTCGGTGTTTGAAATTGTTTTTGGAATTACTGTGTTCTAGTTTTGAAATTTAGTGTCAGTGAATGAAATTATACAAATACCTACAGGTAAAAATATTTTGATATCATCGGTACTCTGATTTAATTGGAAAACTATTACTTATAGATAACACCATGAAAAATGCTCCAAATTTCCGATTACAGAGGCGAAAAGTTGCACATGTTTAGTGTTCTGGATAGAAAATAAAATTACAATCATGTAACTTGTACTCTTGTTGTTCAATAAATTAACTTTATAATATATGTTTTAAAAAATTGCAAACTGATGGCTAAATTATACTGAATTACATTTCATCGTACACATCTAAGCTTTTCTTTAAAGTTCACACAACGAGAGAAAAAACTCTACCGCTTCTTATTAAGTGAGTTAATTATATTATAATATTACATCTTCATTTGCTTAAAAAGTACATTAAAAATATAAACATAATATTATTTATTAAATAAAATTATTAAATAAATAGTATTAAATGTAGATATAATTAATAATAAATTATTTCAAGAAAATAAAATGCTTCTTTTAAGAATGGACAGAAATAATACTGTGTAATAATTTTATATTATACAACTATCCTCTACCAGTGGCTTCGCTCGCGTGAAAGTAAATTTCTCCATACAAACTCTAAACCTCTGTGTCATCCCCTCAAGAGCTGAATTTAGAAAAAATAAATTATTAGTGCTCACCTACGTCATAAAAAAGCCTTGTGTAAAATTTCACGCACCAAGTTCCAGCAATTTCAGCTGTGCGTTTTTTTTTTACGGTGTGAAAATCATCTAATGACATTCCCCGCTCTTGGGCGGAACGGGAGACAGTGTCAGACTTTTACTGACTAAAAACTCACTCCTGTTCCTTCATTGCCTTTTGTACCGGGGCTGAGCTGCTTTGCGGAGCTAACCCTGGCTGTGCGTTATGTCAGTTATTCAGTTTCTCCTTATAATATTATAGATAGATAGATTACGCCTTCATTCACTCTTTAAAAACATTATTCCGAGAAAATAAAAGTACATCTTTTAAAAAGAAACAGATATAACACTGTGTAATAATTATATATAATAAATATAATGAAAAGTTATTTTTCGGTATCAACAATATCATTACTTTTTCATATAAGAGCCTATTTATTCATTGCAATCATGTGAAAATTAAACACTGAAGTTACTTTCGATATTAAAAATAATCTTAACAGTCATCGAACAATATTAAACCCTTCCGATGACCACGCCAAGTTTAAATGAGTTTCTGTGGCAGTAAAAAGCGATAATAATCGAAAATAATGTTCAACTCCCATTTACTTTCGACTATTTTATTTTAAAATGTGTAGACAAACGAGGCCGTTTATTAAAAAAAAAAATGTTTCATCACTTAAAAAATGTCAAATTCACTGAAAATTGAGCAATGAATTTTTAATAAACCTTTTTCTTTTAGATGCCCTTTTCAAAACATTATACTCGTCGAAGCCAATTACTTAGAAATATATATCAAATGGCGAAACTACAGTGTGAAAACATAGTACAGGTATTTAATTATTTTAAAACAACTCAACGTCAATATTTTTTACACGTCTCAGTTAATTTATAGCATGACCAAACGGGGAATCGAACGCGCAGCTATTTATTTAACGGTAAAGTGGTAGGATCATAAAATTTTATTTTGTTGTTTGTATTTAAAATATGCCTAATAAAGAACTTGTTTAATCGACTATGATCGCTACCGTCGATTATAGGACTCTTCAAAAATTTTCGAAAGTCCATTTTTGAATTTGGAATTTATTGTTCATCACACAGGTGATATGGCTGTCAAAATAAAATTTTCTATGACACGCTATCGTTGCGTGGTCGTTTGATTTTATTGGTTCCTTTTTTAAAATATGTTTTGTAGCCGTTAATTACCTTTATTGTTATTTATGATTTAATTTAATCAATAACTTATTGGGCAGTTAGTATTTATTATGGTTTTTATCTTTCATATCGGGACGGTCTCATATCTTAATTGCCGATTCTTGTTTTTTTAATGACGTTGTGTCAATTTAGAAAGATGCTCATGCAGCGTTGATAGGAATCTGAAGACTTTATCGATTATAATTAAAAAGAGTTTAACCCCGAACCAAACTTTTAAAAAGAGGATTGATTTAATGGGGAAAATGATTTAGTTTTTCAAATGGCCGCTCAAAACGAACTAAAATACGGTAGTACGTATAGGATTCGGGGGTAAAATTATTATGCCAGACCCCACCCCCGTGTTGTCAATCGATCAAACATGTGCAAACAGTATAGACTTACCATTTCACAAAACAACCCAACTCCCCAACATCGATCAAAGAAAAACACACCTAGAAACAAAAGAGAGATGGTTCATTTTGGAATGTTGAATTTTGCGTGCCCAATGTCTCGGGTACAATTTGGACATATTTCTCTTGTACATAGGAGTCATAGGAGCTATGGTAAATGTATTGACAAATATATCGAGTTACAGTTTCCATTAGGATATTGTTTATATCAATTTATGGAAGTACTCAAGTTGTCTCCATTTTCGAAATGGTCTAAGTTATGTGCTCAGTAGGGTTTGTTAGACTTAACCCTCCACTTCTTACGACTATTTATTAGCAATAGTTTGAATAGTTGCTTTGAAAATTGAAATTAAAATTAAAATCTGATAAAGTTGCGTGTTCTTTTTTTAAATTATATTGATTGGTTTGACGCGTTTGACAACTACCTCACTAAGTAAGTGATGAAGTGGTCGACGATGGAAAACGCTTGCCTAGAATTAACTCTTAACTTAAAGTTAACTTACTTTTCTTCCGATTGATGCAGTACTTTTGTGATCTTTTCTGTAGGTATATTTTCTATTGTAATTTGTTTGAACTTCTTATTTGTCTAGCATAAAACCTTTTCATGGAGTCTTCTTCTTATTGGAATTACTTTACGTGGACATGTTGGAGAGAAAATATTAGTGGATGTATATATAAACGACTTAATATGTTTATCAGAGCTTAAAAATTAGTCAGTGTTTTTTTATACATAATTCGTGAAGTTACAAAGTTAAATATATTTATTTGTGACATATAAGCATTGTTATGGATGGTGTTAAGTACTTATAGAATCATTACCATTAAATATGGATTTAAAACTAATAACCAATATTAAAACAAAAATTACCTTCTTCATAAACAAAAGTTAACCTACAAAAGAAAATAACACTTTCCGCTCAATAAATATTTTCGCGACCACTATAACTAAGTTAGTGCCACCATTATTTACACTTTAAAAAAAACGCGAAACTTTTTAATAGACACTATCGATGAAAAGATACACAATTTCACGATAGCCATCGAATATCTAGTAATAAATTTCACTTTACTTTATTAATTAAAGCATCGTCTTGTTTTAACGCTCTTAGACAGCTCACTTTACATTTTAACCGACTTCCGAAGCCCATAAAACAATCAGACGAAGTTTTTAAAACGACTTTTTAGATGGATAGATAAGAAGATAGACCTTTAAAATGGAATACATTAATGAGATCATAAATAATGTACTGTATTGTAAGAAGTTATAGCTGTACTATGCAATGGCGCCTTTGTAAACAGTAATTAGTTAATTTAATGTAATTAATTACATCTATGAGCAGTGGTGGCTCCTAGTTACAAGTTGTAGGTCGCGGATCAAACCCAGACAGTCGTATTACTCAGTTTATTTTATTTCATCACCACTGCTCTTAAAACGGTGAAGAAACACGTCATCGTGAGGAAACCGACTTGTCTTAGAACCAAAAATTCGAAGATATGTGACAACAACCATTCCACATTGGGTCCGCGTGGTGAATTAAGGTTCGTTTCCTCTCCCAGAGAGGAGGCCTGAGTCCCAGCGGTGGGAACATTACAAGCCCGATTATACTAATTACATCATTGCTGCATTATTAAAGAACACATGTTTGGAATAATAACAATCACAGAAGAAGATAGAAAAACGTCTTAAAAACTTTTTATTTTAGGTAACGAATTATCTGGTTGACCCCTGGCATTCACAGGAATCGATAATCCCTTTTTTTATTCTATTGGAGTATCTAAAGGGATTGTGTCGTAGTCAATTTTGAGTACTATCAGCAGAATATTTTTTACTTTAATAGTGAGATAAAATTTATAAAAAGTTGGTGAAATCACGACTGAAGGCTAACGCATTTTTTGCGAGCAAACAGTTAAAGATTTGGTAGATTTTGTTGTCGCTAAAAAATTGCGCAGCCTGAAAACTATGGTAATATTTGATAATTAAAAATCTTATTTTAGATTGGAAATAAATGGCTTTAAAGTTGAAATATCTACCTGGTATGTTACTAGATATCTAAATTTTACTAGTTTTCATTTTAAACGCAAAATTTTGAAAACAATAAATAGAACTCAATTTTTTTCCGAAAAGGCGTTAAAATATAAGAAACAAAATAAAAATAAAAACACAAACACAATACCTTCGATAACATCAAAACCACAATACAAAAAATTTGAACCCGAACAAATCAGATTCACTCTCTTCATCCGCCATCTTAACCGCGCATGCGCACAACACATTACCTAACAGTTTGACATTTAATTACTAAAAAAAAAACTTAAAACCAGGAAACTTAGAGACACGTCTGAACACAGTTGTAGCACAATTTTGAATGCGACCTCATTCCTGACCTTTTATCTCACGTGAATAAATTATAACCCATTTCTGTCCCCTCTGCAGTGAAAGGGTTAAGTTCTATAGAAACTTATGGCTCGTGAATTTGCATATAATTTTTAGTTTATTATTTATGTTTGAAAGGATGTTAAGGGGTATTGTGTCGGTAACGATTTTCAGGGGTTGATGAATTGGTAGTATTAATATGGATTACGTAGGTTTGTTCTGTTTAGTTTGGGATGCGCAAGAGTATCGGTTTGATGTCCCCGGTTGTTTGTCACCTTTTTTACCGGTACAAGTTTGTTACCGGTATCTTTTTTTTTTACTTGTGCGCTAATCTATTTTCTTTAAATCTCTTCTTTGCTACAGTTAGACATCTTTAGAAACACCTTAGCATGTTATTTATCTAAAGCGGTATCAATCGATGTGTTTTGTGAATCTTTTCTGATACCAGGCAAGATTGAAAATTTTTAAACATATAAATATTTATAAATTTGCATACCTATGTCATGGTCTAAATGGTTTAATATTATTTTTTTTAGTTGGAAAACGTCAAAGAACCTGATACTTCGTGAGAAGAGTGAGAAGAAGTATCATAGTTTTACTGACTAAATCCAACCTGTTTTCCATCTGTTTTTCTTTGCGTTTCAGGGCCAATGAAATTCTTTCGAGTAATCCAGTAGGTGTCGTTTAACGCTGAAAGAAGCAAGTTCATTGTATGTTTTGGATTAATTAACAGTCACATTAAAATAAAAAAAACATCGCCAGTCAGCCACAAACTATAAAATTCAAAATACCATTCTCTTGTCTAACATTATTCATAAAACATCAAAGTTAGTATTATTATCTAATACTAATAATAAAACTGATATGATCACATTTCTTATTATATCTGTTTTATTAATATCAACCACAATGCGACCGATCAACCGGAAGTTAGAATCTTTTGTAACTGACGCTCAAACCCTTCCGTTGGATATCTTGGATGGCGATGTTAGGGGCCTTTATTGTCTATGCATTTTGACCCCTAATGTCTGGTATTTGGTATCTATGGAAGTATCTGTGAGAAATAATAGGATCTTGAGACTTTTGCTGTCGTCTATCGCATTTGAGGGTTGAAATTATAAAGTTGGTTGAGCAAAAATGTTTTTGCGAATTTTAATAACAGCAACTCGCTCTGGCTTCTTTAAATTTTCGACGATTCCTTACTAAAATATACATTAATGTATTATACACCTAATCTTATTTTTATTTTTTTTTGTTATTGGTAGGCTCGTACTTGACTATCATCTCACCTGATGGTAAATAACGATATAGTCGACGACGGAGTACACTTGCCTGGAAGTAAACTCTTCACTCTTGACTTAGGGTCTAAACAGACGGACCGCATTTCAACTGCAATCCAACTGCAAATTGCAGTTTAAGTGAAGTTAGAATGCGCGGGAGGGTGGAGCGTGCGGGCGGGCGGGTATGGTGCAGTTCAAATGCAGTCAGTGTGCAGTTCACATGACTGTAATCGGAACGCACGTTTGGTTTGCAGTTCTATTGCAGCCGCGTTAGCAGTTCTATTATTGTCTTTATTTTTTTTATTACCCCATAACCTATACATAGATAGAAAGGTTTTTGTCTAAATTAAAATTAAAAAATTAAATGATTCAACCGTAGAAAACCCTTTAATTTAAATCAGCACCATACATAACATCTCCACTTATACGCATTTCAAAAACCCACAGATACAACAAGTTCTGCTCAAATATTTACCGAATTAAAAAACACACAATACACGCCATTATAGGCAATCATCAAAGTATCGATTATTAAAAAAAAAAACTTTGCAAAAAGCCACTACACGCGGTGCCAACAAAACAAACATTTCACGGCTTCATGGCAACAAAAAAAAACTCGTGTCTATGCACAAGGGGTCTATTGTACCGAATTTGACTAACCTTTGTTTAAAATACTGATTTATAGGCTATTAAACCCTTTCTATTAATGTATGTATAGATAAATTTATGCGTATTATTCCTTGTAAAAAATGGTGGTTATATTTTATCTGTGGCATAACAAAGGTGTTTTTTTTTTTGTTCGAAGGGGTGCAAACGCATGTTGTTAAGATCTATGACAGCGACAGTCTTAAAGCGTTGTTATTATAATTTAACGGGTTTTGTGTCGTAAAACAATAACGGATGTAGAATGACTGGAAGTTATTAAAGTTATAAGAAAATAAAAATACAAAAAATTCTTTTTTCAAACATCATAAACCTAGATAAAATCTTGAATTTGTAATTTTATGAGTAAATATTATTATCACAATACTTACTACGATGAAATAGTGTCAAATAGTTATTAAAACCACCACAAAAAAAAACTTAACTCTTCCAAGGAACAAACCGAAAAAAAAAAACCGGGGTGGCATTTTTTGTTGACAAAAGCTTTGAAATATTAGAGAGAGAGAGAGAGAGCTAACAAAAGTTTTTTTGTAAATTCATCACACTGTCTCAAAAACCCGCTCCTGCCCCTACGACATTTAGGCACGCAATGTGGTGTATATTGCACTAGTGCGGAAAAGTGCGGTGACTACTCTCCAAGTAGCCACTGCCAATAATACTTTAAAATAATTTGTACCCGTCAATAATATAATTTGTAACTAAGTATTGTGTATATGAAGTGTTACTTATTATTTTCGATTAGGAGTTATGAAAACTAATGCTCCAAAATAACCTCGCATTTAGCTCGGACGTTTATATTCCACGGACTTCACCTCGAATGCTATGACAAACATTGCCAACTTGCATCAAAATTTGCATCATTATTTATAATAAAGTATTTAACTAAATATTTTAGTCATTTCTTTTAGACATTTAATATAACTGTTACGATAACCTTAATATTCTTCTAGCAAAAAATTCTTGGAACTAATTAGTACTTCATAGTTTTATTTTTTTTAGATTTATTGTGTTCTTTATCATTTCCATTTTGTTTTGCTCACAAAATATTTCATAAAAAAAAATACGCAAAGAAACACTAAAGAAACAGAGGGTGATCTTGCAAAAAAGCGGTACGTTTAAAAAGGCAATGCCCTACTTTCAAAGGCAATCCCGGACAACTTTCACCTATTCCCGTGTAGGAAAACGAGCTAAAAAACTAACGTCCCTGAACTGAGTAAATGGCGTGAGAAAAAAGTAATTTTCATTCATAAAACCATTTTCTTAGAAGCGTGCGATAAGGATAGACAGATGGTGTCGATAGAGCGCCGTCCCTCTCTAGCGCACTCATTTTTAATGCACTTTCCCTGAAGAGGTTATTTTATGCTTCTTTTAAGAGTTGCAAGCAAGTACGTGTTTTTTTCTTAAGTTTTCCTTTTGAGACGTTCGTGAATTTTCGTCTTTACTTCGTAGAGAGATGTCGATAAGTTTTTAGCGTTAACGGTTCACTTTTTTTAAGACGATGTTAATGATGTTAATGATGACGATGTTGATGGTGTGTTGTTGTTGTTTTACGTCTTTCAAAGCACTTCGTATTTTTTTTTAATGGTGGATATGCTCGCTTTTGACCACTATTACACCTGATGGTAAGCGATGATCACGCTTACCTAGAAGAAACCTATTCACCCTTGATTTTTAATTAGGGTAACCCCTAGCTTCTTTCCTTTTCAAATTCTCGACGTTTCCCTGCTAGAATGTAATAAACACCTAATTATATTTTTTTTAATTATTTTTAGACTTGCACTTAATTAGGTACTATCACACCTGATGGAAAGCAACAAACATGACATGGTTGATGATGGGGCACGGTTGCCAGGAAAACTTCCATTTACTAGACTTCCAGGTTGTAGCTTTTTCATAAATCTCTGTCTGTCAATTAATGGGCTCAAAGAAGAAGGCTTGCGTTTACCATTATCTTGCTTTTCAGTTAGCAATGATGTGTTCAACAATGAGCACGCTTGCCTAGAAGTAACCTATTCACTCTTGACTTAGAGACCCCTCAAGTTGTAGCTATCAGGAAACACAGACTCCAGCGGAATGCCACTCCTTAGCTGTACGCATAATGAATGTGTTCCCAAAACGCTTTGCACGTTTCGGTGGGATATCCACCATGTAACAGTGGCGCCATGCCATACGTGTAGTGTTCCGATAATGGAACGGAATTAGCAGAATTAAATTGTGCAATTCCAAAGCACAAAATTATTTTCCATGGTACGAGTGTGCAGGAAACTGATCGTATCACAGATTTTAATATAGAAAAGTAGGAAAATCGGCCATATTGCTTTGTGTAATTTCTTCTTTAGTTTTTGTGACATTTTTAGTCAGTCACATCATCGCTTACCATCGGTGAGTTAGTGGTCAAACGTGAGCCTATCTATTTATTATTATAATCTTTATTGTACACCAAATAAACAAAAATACAGGACAAACATTAAAAGAATAAGTGTACAATGGGCGGTCTTATCGCACAGGGCGATCTCTTACAGACAACCTTTCGATGGACTGAGAGAAAAGAGATCAGTAATAAATCAATCCTATCAAAAATATTAAAAAAAAATATGGCTTCTTATAATATTCTTAGTAGTGTAGAGGTTGGCTTCTAGTGTAACAGAAGCAAGTGATTGCTAAACTGACTTCCAAAACTCAGTAACTTGTGTGACAAGATTAGAGCCTTGCCAAGGAGTATTTCCTATCCTCTGACTGCCCTTAAGGACTGTTAAAGATTTACAAGTAACAGCTGCGACCAACAGCTTAAGGGCCAAGCGCCCGAAAAGTGCCATAAAACAGTGATTTTCTGAGGCCTACTCCTCCGTAACGGCTAGGCCGATTGGTTTAAAAAAAATATATGTTTATTATAGATTCATGAACAATAATATCAACATTTGATTTTTTCGTGCAATTAATACTTTTGTCAAAAAATTTTTTATTAAAATCGCAACTTTTCGCAACTTTTCCCTACTCCTTCGAAACGGCTTGGACCTTTAGAAACATTTTTACACATAAAAATTGATGGTTAAATATCCTTCAAAGTGAACATTGCATATGTAAATCAATCAATATCTCGCCGAGAAAATGGATTTAAAGCGCTTTCCGGGCGCTGCTGGCCGCAAATAAATGCACAGATTTGCGTACTGCCGCCTAGGCGAGTGCGAGAGTTGCGTTCACATAATTTCGGCCAGATGGTTCAAGGGACTAAACGCCTTAATGCGCTTTCTAATACCCGCCATAAATGCTAGGGTATATCTGACAGGTATGACTGGACAAGTAAATCTTGAGCGTGGATGTTGCACAACTGTGCAGCTTACCTGACAGGTATAACTGAGCAGAGAAATCTGTCAGGTCTACCCTTGCGTGTATGGGTGTCTTAAGGTACGCAGGAAACTCGGTATGTAAGGGATAGACACCCATCCACAAAATGTTGCTTACCTTGAAATCCGACTTGAGCTGCTGTTATTCATATTACGAAATCACGTGCTCTTCCAAAATATTTTTTAGTATCAAAAATATTTTGGTAAATATTTTTAAGTAGTGTGTATGTGTGACAAAATGACAATAAAAAATCAAAAATCGCAGGACATTAGCCACATCATGCACACTCAATAAAGTCCTATTTAAATAAACCAATCAATTGTAACGATTTTTGAATATCGAACGTAATCCTTTGAGTGGCACTCGATTCAAAGGGATGCTACTTTTGTCCGCATTGTGTCCTTATAATTTATTGTCACCCTATGAAGGTAAGGGATGTTCTACATTTTTTGAGTTCAATGGGTCATATTTTAAGTTTTTTGACTTTTCGATGGTGGTAACTTTGTAAAGTAAATTTTTAAGTTTAGTTTCGAAGGAAAGTAAGTACTATTTTTTTATATATTTTTACTAATATGAATAATAATAAACTTATTAGCAAAAAAAAATCTTCTATTTACTAATCTAATATCGGGAGTTTTTTAGTGTATACTTATACTCATAAGTAGAGAAGAAAAATCTAATCTTTGGTTGATGGTATTAAGCATGAAGTTTTCTAGGACTTCTTAGACCAGGTTACTATAATGATGATTAATGATGATAAAATAAAATTAATGATGATAGTTCCATCCAGTTGTACCTAATTGGAACCTAACCAAAAATTTTTCAGTATGCTAATTTATTGTACCGTGGCAAAGGTAGGATACAAAATACAAAATTAGTATCCTGAAATCGCGGGCAGAGACTACGAAGGAAATGGCGACTTAGATGTCTTCTTTAAAAATTGGCAAGAAGTAATTTTGGTTTTGGACCAATGGAAGGAATGGTGAAAGCTTTTGTCCAACTGTGGGACAGTACAGGCAGGATATATATACGTATAATAATTTAGGTACGTATTTATAAAACAATGAGAAAGAGATCGAATTTGCTTTTCAGATTAAATCCCTATACGGCCAAAAAGCCAACAAAATCCAACTTTTCTTAACAAAATCATAAAAAATGCCAACATACGACTCGTAAAATAGCTGATAACCAAGAAACCGAACCGAAAACTTTGAGAAGTATGTTATAAATAAAATAACGTATTCACGAGCGTCGGATGCGCAACTTATGGCTTCAAAAGTTGGGAAACCACTCCTGGAGTCGGCATGAAGTTTTACCAACAATATATTTGTCTACCCGCCAACCGTATGTCGGTTGGGGCGAGTTTATGTTTACGAGCGAAGCGGGTAGCGGGTATACCAGGTTAAAGTTTCTTTCTACTGAATATAACTTTTGAGTTTGAAAGGAAAGAGTGTTTGGTCACCTAATTTATCTGATTTTTTTTTTCAAATGCATTTGAATAAAAAATAGTCAAGTGTAAGGTTTTAGAAAATTAAGTTTGTAGGTTCAATAATGGATCGTCTCAGAGATGGTTTAGCACCAGTCTTCATTTTAGTTTTCAATTAGGCAGGTACCGTTAATGAGAAAATGTTCCAATTTTAGGGGCCTTTAGTCCCCCCTTAAGCCTAGCGTCTAATTGCAAACGCAAAAAACGCAATGTATTTTGAACCGATTCTTCAAGAACCTGCGGATTCTCTTTGAACCTAAGGGGTAGTATCTCACATTTAAGATGTTAGGCACGATTATCGGGAAGTTCTTAATGGGAATGTTGAGAATCATCGGTCTGTGTAGTCTCTTTGTAAAGAGCGTTCCCTAACTCGCCCCCGCTACCTCTCCGCTTGCCTCAGCCCACAAAAGCTTCGATAAAGGCAAACAGACACTGGACCTACCTCCTCCACCACTTCACGCAAACATTCCTGGAGTAAACTTTAAATATAATAATATTTCACGACTTCTGCAGAAGTTGGCCCATTTTAGAAGTTTCGAGATTTTCTCTGAAAGTAAAATCATTTTCGTATATGTAACGGCAAGGGTATTTTTATTTTTTTTTTGCTTGAAATATGTCGAGTCGACGTATTAAGCTGGCTTACTTTTTTATTTTTATTACTTTATTCATTTAAATACATGTATAAATTAGATTTTTAAAATAAATAAATTAAAAATCAGTAAGTATCCCACCGGTATAGGAAGCTGGGTGCACGAGCCGTATCCAGCCCCTGTAGCCAAGTTACAACCGTTTCTTTTCGATTCTCTAGCGTCAAACGTCACGAGTTGTCCACGCCTTCAATTCCTTTATTCTGACGTCATTTCAACGCTTTCTGAATCAAGCCCTACATCCAGATGCCTAACGAGAGCTTCCTAAGATGTCGGGCGGGGCTTGTGGCTATTATTATTACTGATAGGCACGCGTTTGACTACTATTCCACCTGATAGTACGCGAAGATGTGCTTGACGATAGAGCACGACTGCGTTAATAAAACCGATTGACATATTTTATAACAACATATTACACGTGAGAAATTATAAAATAAGAGCGAGAGAAGTCTAATGTCAGAATTGTACTTACTTAAACCTACCCGTGTTCTGTCAGTCACCCTTTGCGTCCCAGGGCCCTTCTGATCAACTATCCTGCAGCACTGATGTGAAGCCTTATGTATCCAAAACCCCCAAAATATTGCTTCACGATCAACGCTGTCATTTGTAAAGTGCATATCACGTACCTACCTAGACTATAGCAATATGCTGTAGCTTTCGAATTTACACTTTTGTCGTAAAATAGATTCGGAAGTAGCATAATAGCTTTTTTTTATTTTTTGAGAGGTGGTGATTTCCCAATTACTTCTCTCGCTCTAGAGAGGAGCGAGAGGGCGTACCAAAATTTTATTGACTAAAAAAAATAGGCGGGTTGTTCCTTCAGTTGTCTTTTCCGTTCTAAGAAGACGGGCTTCCTTTTCAAAAAATGGCCGTGGTCTTAGTTGGTACCGAATCTACTGGGTCCCTACGGTTTACTGACATCTCTTTGCGGAGCATTACGCGCTGTCGACGATTTGGGCTCGGCCGTCGAACAGTGGTCTGGACCACTGTTCCACGGCCGGACGGGGTCGGCAACCTATTTTCCCAGTTGCCTCAGGTTTTCTTTTCAATAACATCTCTTGGAAGCAGCTGGATACCTACGAGCTTCTTAATAGTGTTGTTTAGACTAGTAATCCGTAATAGGGTAGTGTCCAGGGTCAAAATAATTACATTTTATTTAGTCCCTATTTTAGATTTAAAAAAAATATTGGACACGTATTTTTTCTTTTTTCGATTAAACAAAAAGTAACAAAGATATATCCCATTAAAATTACTGGTGACGTCTTCCCGTGCAAATAAATGTAGCACGCCGTGACGTTACACGTAACTTTAAGAGGCTATATCTGTGTCATTTTTGGTTTAAATTACAAATAAAAAAATACGTGTCCCTTATTTTTGAATAATCTAGAAGACGGATTAATTACATTTTTTACGGCTACTAGTCTATTAACAAAAAAATACTACTGCTCAGAAATAAGACTATCCCTTTCACCACCAGACCTAACAAACATCTCAACTTAACACAAATAGAACGACAAAAACAAATTCACTTTAAACAATTTCGTACATCACAAAAGTACTTTGCGTACCGTCATCCAATATTACAAAACAAAATAATATTCTGAAGAGGAGGATAGGAAAAAATTGAAACCTTCATATGTAGGGAAAATAGTCTTGGAAATAAAAGCGTGTGAGGCATCGACTGTTTCCCTACGTTTCTTTGGGTGGCGTTTGACAAAACATCCCCCTGCCTCCCCTAGCCTGGCATATGCGAGTAACACATTATCTATCACGGAATAAGCCTGTGTGCTGTGGAGTTGATGTTGAAACTATATTTATTGTACGGTATGTTTTTTTAATGTTTATGACGTAGATTTTTTCGGTAGTTTATGTTGTTTTTCTTGATGTTTTATTAGTACTTCGCATCAAGTAATACCATTTTTTTTTTTTAATTTTACAACAGAAAATCGGTTTTTATTTTATTTTTTGTCAAACAAATTCACAGAAGTTGTTTTATTTTTGGTACTATGCTGAAGCCGACTGATGAGAATCACTATAGTTTTAAGATTAAAGTGGTCTTTTTAAAACAATATCTGTACCAAAAAGCGTGCCAAGTAGAATTACAAAAAAGTAGAGTGAACTTTGAATTATAAATTATACCACTTTCAAAATATCAATCCGTATCTGATCTATTACAAGCCGAAAAATCAACATCATTTTCAGCTTTTAGTGTCTCACTCCTGGCACACAGATTTTCTCTCCATCCGCCCTAAGCGATAAAAGCATTAGATAATTACCTGTCTTAAAAAAAACCTAATCCAAAAAAAAAATTAACTGTTGTCATCTCCACAGTTTTCCCTGTTCTCTTACAGCGCCATATGACACATGTGCGGCATAAAGCGAAGTATTGATCTAGTGCCGTCTTTCTGTAAGATAGTGTACGAGACACACAATGTATTCCTTTAACAGCCAATGAAGAGTTTCTCCGACAGGTGTATTATGTCACAGGTTCATTTTTGTAACGTAATGTCTGGATCCAAAATATCTAGATGATGTAAGAATGGATGAACTTTGCAGTAATTTAACAGAACTATAATATTGATTGCAATTACATTAAATATTCTTTAGACAGTAAGACTGACCGATCTATCAAAATACTGCTTGCGCGATATTACAACGTGCCTAGGCAGGTCGTAAAACATCAGAGATTCCATCACTGCTTACCATCAGGTAGGAGCGCAGTAATGCACTAGTTTATAACAATTTAAAAAAAAAGTTTTTCCATTATCTCGTAAGAGATTGAAACGGCGGTCAAAAGTTTGTATAGAGAAAACTGAATTCACGCCGACGAAGCTGAAGCTGTCTGTTTAAAAAATGTCAAACGACTTAGGAATTTTGTATAATAATTTTAATAATTAAAAAATTACTTATATTCGTCTTATTATAAAAATAATTTGGAAAATTTTATAAAAATCTTCTATTAGTAAACAATGATCAAGACCTCTTAATCAACCTTGATTATTGAACCAGTGTTGACTAATCAGATTTCATTTTGCTCTAAAAATTACTCATGTCGTTTGACTTTTTAGACAGACTTTATCAGAAGCTAGTTAAAATATAAAATTGCTGATGCATTAAGACAACTTTTAAGAATATTTTCAATACTTATTAAATACAAATTTAATTCACGAGCTTCATAAATTTTCTTAAAAAAAAAGATGGCCGAAAAAAGAACGAAATGAGCTACGCTTCTCTATGCACCTACGATCATCACACATAACTTACACAAACCAGCGTAAAATAATTCTTTAAAAATTTACACATCGTGCCAAGAAAATAACATCGAAGTTGGCCGCGCGCGATAGCCACAAACTACTCGGTGGAACCAATAAACGGCTTGTCATCCCGCTCTGATTGATCATTATTTTATGCGCCAAACTATCGTCCTATCTCTGTCTCACTGGAGGACTGCCAGCGAACCCCGCCGTGCGGTGTAGAAAATGTGGCGTTTCCGTTTTTATTTGAATACAGAAGCGCGCGATAATGATGGTGTGAATTTTTATGTGCCGTCATAGTTCAAGATGAAGCAGAATGTGTGTTCGGAATTCAAAAGTGGTTTATGGACGACCAATTCGAGAAGCGAGATGCGAGTACCTATGATTGTTATGCGGAGGTAGATACCTACTTTGATTAGTTTGTCTGGCTGGTTTAAATTTTTTATTTTTTATTTTTAAATTTTGAAACAACTGGCAATGTTTGTCATTGCGACCGAGGATTTGTTTTTAATCACGTTGTTATGGAACCAAGTGTTGCAGAGATAAATTTCCACGTGTATCAAACGGCATTTTTTAATATACATACGAAGAAATAACGAGGGTTGGCCGACAATTAGTGAGGTTTGCACACCGTGCTTGATACGATAAATGCATAAGTAATAAATTTTGGAGGAGCGAGCTCACGCACTTTTCCGCACTAGTACGAAAAATAGTCAATTGCGCGCCGCTTTTAGACTTTCGAGTATGTGTGTAGAAAATAAATGATCAATTTAAAAAAGAGAAAATAAAAAGCAAGTAATATTCAGTCTGCAACTTTAGTAGTAATCCTTGACTCGTAAAAACATGTTGTTGAACATAAGCTTCCGAGCTATAATTTTATTACTGCTACATATTTGGCTGTTTGTGCCAAAAAATTATTTCATTCAGCAATTTTTCGCAATTGTATTGAATAATTATCTTTGAATGTGTTCATTTTCCTACTTAACCATTACATACTATAATAAGAATATCATTTGATTAGGTTAAATAAAATACCAAAAATATAATATCTAAAAATCCAATACATCTTCGGTAGAAAATCTCAACATAACCTCAAAAAATAGTAATTTTTCCAAGCGAAAAAAAAATCCGTTACTTTCCGTAATATACGACTACCCACTAGGCATGCGGTTGACAGGCGGGCTAAAGGATTTATGAACGTTCCCCTGTACCGTTTGAAGAAAAAAAAAAACGCCAAGTAAAACATGCCTGCTTGGTTGCGAAAGAATATTATATTAAAAAATAGTGTTATGTTTCTTAATAGAAATCTAGGAAAAAGGTTCGATTTTTTGTACAGCTATGTTTTTCCAATCTTTGACTGTTTAAATTTTTACTTATGTTGAAATGAGTGAAACGGTTGAGGATTCAAGAAAAATTTAGTTAGTAATTATTCAGTTCGGCGCAGGAGAAGAAAGTTTTGAAGGACTTGGGGAGGCCTTTGCCCAGTAGTGGGACAGCAACCGCTAGAAAAAAAAATGTCAGTTCAAAAAAGATGTATAATGTCTTATTAATTACTTTCCTAAGTTTTCGTTGCTCTAACAAAATTTTATTTAAAGAAAACCAAAATTGACACAGCGCTGATATACATTCCTAAAACTTACCTATAAACTTTAACAAAAAATCTTTTAACATTCATAGTATTAAAGTATTTTTTACATAGCATGGGTAGGATAACAGCAACAAAAAAAATGCGTCTATAACATGAGAGAAAAGGATAAGTAGCTACATTGTATGAATCTGACAGCTGTCATCTGCACCATCCTGTAGCAATTGTAGTTTAGTAGGAAATCAAGTAAGCACCAACTTTATGAATTTCCTTTGAAATAACTACACCACAACACGATCACGGCACAGCACTGAACCAAACTCTAACAACTCTCCAACGGTTCACCGTTCAACCCTTATTTATTTTTCCGAACACAGAATTTTTCGAGTTCAAAACTTTCAAACTAAGTGCTGGTACTATTACTACTTTCCTATTATGATGCAAATCTGTCCCAATTAGCCGTGTTCCGAACCTCAGTCCCCGGATATACACACATCTGCTGGTTAATTTGCCTAACAATGCACGTTTTTAATATTCAAATACATCACCTTTCCATACACTGTGTGATTTCTAAACACTTATCCTGTTTGGTACTGGTTTGGATTTATTTTATTGGTGTAGGTACTTACATGTTTTGGAAACTGGGCAGTTTTTTGTGGCTTTATGTGTATAGTTGAGAAACATATGAAATTAAAACATCGTTTTTGCCTTCGTCGAAAGACGGGAATAATTTGCCTGCGGTCTTCCCGTTACTTCAAGGCTAGAGCAAATAAGTTCTTAATATATAAACTAATCTTCGCCATCAACAATTGCATCACTGCTTACTATTAGGTGGGATCGCAGTCAAGCATTAGTATTATTTTAGTTTGATCATTTTTATTTGGATAGCTAAAAATAATTCGATAGAAATTTCATTTAGGACTTATAAAGTTCAAACGTGAGTTAGAGATTAGAGTAGAGTTAGAATTTTAGCCCTTTGGTATTTCGTGCGTTACTTCTGCCTTATAATGAGTTGCCAACCTATTAGTTCATGGTAACATTCCTTATCGCCATATAGATGAACAATGAAAATAATTTACCTTTTATGATAATCATGGATTCCTTTGACTTGCTATTTTTTTTAAATGCACTCAGTATTTATAAAAAAAATATGTTACAATGAACTAGTTAATATTCTATCTTTTTTAATTCTATTTATACATACTACTTCTCATTATCGAAGAATGAATTCTTCTTCTTTTCTATTCTCTTTTTACAAAGTATAGAATTAAAAGAAACAATTTGTATTATTACTTGTCGTGAAAAAGTAATAACTGTTTACTTACTATCTTCGTTCTGATTCGTACGAAGATATCGACATTTTAAATTTTCGATAACAAATAGCAGGACGACATAGATCAATTAAGTAATCACATTAATATTACAAAGGCAAAAGTTTTGCAATGTTTATTAATTCTTCACACTCGAACAGCTGATGTTTAGCATATGGCTGGACCAAGTCCTGGAAATTTATTCTGTATGGGCAAAATCACTAGCTAAACAATACAATCATAAATCAATAAGTAAGTCATTATTAAAATTAAAAATGGTGAACGAAAATGAAAACTGCTTAATATCAATGTTAACTCAAGTTCGCAACGACACTCTTTAAAATATCAGTAGCCAACCCTTTAAAGCCGCTTCTATCTCTCCAGATATGTTACCACATAAACACGGGGTACTAAGTACCCTGACGATAAGCCGTTATAGAGCTATTTCCTAAAAATGGCGACTGATAGCTAACAGGGTTATGAGCATCGATAGATAGGTACCAGGAGTTTAGGAAGTGTGAGGATATGCGTAGAAGCGAAAATAGATTCGATATGGTGAAATCCGTGGTACAGATTCGATAAAGGAAAATGACTTTCGTAAAGATGCCTTGAAGGTGAGTAAAGAATGGATTAAATATGATATTCGTAATTTAGAAAATCAGTTTTCTGAAGCATTTTGTTATCTTTCATAATCAGCAAAGGCAAATTCGTATGTCATCACATCACAGTCATCTTCATCTTCCATCGCCTTTGTCTTATGTTATTTAGGGTCGATTAAACGTTTTTTTTTTCCTCCATTCTGTCCTGTCATTCACTTTATTACTAATTCCCTTTTTTCCATCTTTTCTTTGACCGTTAGATCACAGTGCTACATCTAATTCTTTTTTAGTATTTAATCTAGACTTTCAGCTGTGCAAAGTCTACCTTACTCAAAATTTCGTCGAGTGAGTGGGTACTCCGGCGAGGTAGCGACAAAATTGAACCCAAAAGTGTCCTCTCGATTCTTATTAAACATCAACATTGTACCGAGTCTCAACGTCAAAATATTAACAGAATATAAGAAATACCGAAAACATTCCAATAATCCTTTACTTTAGAGCGTCGTATGTCGCCGCAAGATTAAATTCCTTACAATATAACTAGTACGCAGAAAATTTTCCGTCTTTTTAATATCGTGTGTTGGGACTTTTTTATACCGAATATAAAATATACAATTTCAGCATCTTCAGTGACATTGTGTACCATCCATCTTTTCGGGTTTAGCTTGGTGTCCTTTTCTAACGTGTACCTCTGTCTCTTTCTATCGGATTTGTAGTTCCCCCCAGTGGGTTGGAGGAGTTAACTCTTTGAGCATTTTTCATTGGAATACGGCGGATATGAAGAAATGTATCGCGTACTCAAGCGTGTTATGATTTTTTACTTGTTTCTATTTTTTTTTTGCTGCGGTGTTGTTATGAAACTCGGATTGGGGTGAATTAGCATATGGTGGTATTGAACTATGGTACCTTTGGGAAACAAAGCTTTTGAGAAATAATTGGAATAAAACAAAAAAACAGGTTTTATAATTCTGATATGAATTCTTAGAAACCGTAGCTGGAGGGCATTGAGTGCTACATATATTTTAATTTAACAACTTTAACGATTAATACAACTCATTAAAATTAAAAGATTGCTACAACATTGAAGGATAAATGTGGATCTTTAATTACCCTTTGCGTTCCAAAGCTGCGGTAGCTTTGGAATAATCTCTCAATCTAATATGTTTTTTACTAATTTTTCTATTAACGCGGCATCATCTCGTGAGTCGTGAGCCCTTTGATATTCTGCTTTGTCAATTCCTTTGTCGACGTTATTTTATCCATTCGGAAACTGGTGGTTTGTGTAGTTCTATTTGGTACAATTGTGTCTTTAACTATAGCACTTTGTACTAAGATTGACTGAATAAACCATTGCTTAATTTTCAATGTGTCCGATGAAATTTGATTCTTTAGGAAATCAAGCGGGATTTGTAAATTTATCTTGATCATTATGTTTAGGGATCTTAGGTCATTCATTAGCATTACCTCGGTACCTGAAATGGAGAGATCTTTGTTAGTAGATTTTGCAGTCTACAGTCACAACGTCTACGTAGTCTACGTCTATAATAGGATCAAATAGGACAGATCCTTGATTAATCCTATCTGTGCTTCCATAAACCATCAATCACCTAGCAAATAGGATGCATCCATCCGCACGTCCATCTCCAAACCGAAAACACCGTTTACCCAAAAAAATATCATTCCACATTCGAATTTCGAACTCCAAAAAAACATTACCGACGTAACAAAATTCCATATTCTGCTGCACCCACCACCAACAATTGGCGCTTATTCCAGTCACAATTCGGTTATATTTGCTGAAGAGCCTTGCGATTCCGAGAGAGCTTTAAAAACCATCGATTCGGTATTTGAGATTCCGATCACGTTATCCAGCGGCGGCGTAGTACGTGCATCTGCCATCTAGCGTAGACAGCCAGTACTATTATAGAGTTAACGTGGTTTGAGTCCGTGTTACGTGCCCGGTAACTAAGAGTTTAGCTTTGTAACCACGTTGGGTAACGCGCCGTGTATTGGTTATCAGATGACTGTACAGACGGGCGGGTTGATTCAGGGTGAACTTGCAAGAATAATGGCTAACCAGATAGACTAAACAGGAATAGAGATATCTTATCCAGAACCAAAGAAGATAAAAGAGAAGAGAGGTATCATGAATGGAGAAATGTCTAAAACTAAAATAGAATGAAGATTGCTTGAGACTTGATGCAGAAGACACTTTGATATCGTTTATGAAAGAACTGCTTTTAGCTAAACCAAATCAGCGATTAACAATTGGCGTTGACAGAAAGAATTCTAAACTTCTCAATTTTGCCTTCTTTACATTCTATAAAGAAGGCAAAATAAGAAGTTATACCAAAGTCAACATTTGCAGTTCTCTGTAATTTTATAAGTAATCAGCATTTTTTACTTCTTACGCAGGAACAGCAGCTTTCTATAATGAATAGCTATTTCTTAATTCTTTTCACAATTGTATTTCTAGATCTGTTCTTTGAAGAGACTTATCGTGAAAGATTCCATAATTATATCGTAATGAAAGTTAATAAAGGTAAAAATGAGAGTATTAGAGCAAGTTCAAAAGTGGAACCAGTGACTGAAAAGTTGAAGGAGAATCGTTTGTTGTGATGTGTGAAGAGGAGGGATGAAACACATGTTACTAAAAGAGTTATGAGTATCTATATATGTGGATGAATGGATAGGGAGATGGAGGCCAAAGAAAAGTTGGATGGATTGTGTGAGGTTTGAGCGATATGAACGAAAAGGGACTTAGTAATAGCATGACGGGAGACAGGACAGAATTGAAGAAAAAGACATGTTGCGCTGACCCCAAATGACACGGGACTTGGTTAGGAAGATAAGGATGGTTTGTCACTAATTTCTCGATCATCATCATCTGCTCATTAACATGCAAGTTCTTTTTAACAACTGACAATAAACTTGCATGCCACACAGTCGTCTTCCATCGATAAAATCGTCCGTGTGTATCCAATCTGAATCCATGCATGATTCATAAAACCGTACTGAGCGGTGATGTAATATCATAATATAATTGTAGATAGGCGTTATTTATAGATAATGTATTGGCCACAATTTATATTCAATACAGTAAAGCTATAATATTAGTGATGGCCTATCATATCGGTGCGTTTGATTATGGACACTATGTTACTAGTAATAACAGTGATAATTGTATTGAAGAGCTTGGTGATGATATTCTAAAGAGAATCAGGAGAGAATATTTGAGAGCTGATTTTTATTATTTAATGTTAGTTTAAGGTTGTTAACACCCACTTGTGGGTCTTGAACATTCATATCGCATGTTGCAACTGTACAATGGTTTATGGCAGCTTGTAGAGGAATACCTAACTACATTGCAAGGTCTTTAGTAGTTAAGTTTCGGGATCGTTCGAAAGAATCCTCGTGGCCCCGGAACGCAAAGGGCAATTGAAGGAACACGGGTAGGTTTTAGTCAGTAAAAGTCTGAGAGACTCTTTCTCGCCCCATGGGGATAACGTTTCAGGAGAAGTTATTATACCATAAAAAAATCTCTATTTTTGTCTACGTTGTGTTATTTCTGGTAAAAAATTGTGGTTGGTTGGTCTTTGCAAGTAAGGTAATATAAATACATAATATATATTTTATTACTCATATTCTGAAAGTAGGTCTGAAGTTGCCTGAGGAGCGGGTTGAAAGTTACCGTCAAGACAACTGTCAAATTTATTTTCAAAAAAAAAAAACTAGTTCTATCTTTTTTTTTGGTGGGGAAAATCATCCAATGACAACCCCCGCTCTTGGGCGGCACATTTCTGTTGAACCATGTTCCAATTTTCCATACAGCAGTTGACTGCTGTATGGAAAATGATCACAGCGCGATATAAAATTGAAATAACTTAAAGATTAATAAATAATATTAAATTTTTAAGTGACTTATTTAAAATACTTTATTTTTAAAAGATTACAATTAATTTCTAATTTTATACATATATTAAGCCCCGGAGATATTGAAAGAGGAATTGATGTAGAGGAAGTATTAATGATGCTGAATAGCTGGCCGGCCACAGAAAAAAAAAACAAAATGGCGGCAAAGTGGGGGGGTATGGTGTCAATAGCTACCAATTCAATTTTGGGTTTAGTCAGTGAAATTTATATTACTAAGGGGACAAAACTTTTTTTATTATCTTGATATATAGGCTCGCGTTGACTACTATCTCACTTGATGGCAAGCGACGATGCGGACGATGGAGCACGCTTGCCTAGAAGTAACCTATTCACTCTTGACTTAAAGAACCCTAGGTTATAGCTATCAGGAAACACTGACTCCGGCAGGGAATTACACTACTTAGCTGTACACATAATGAATGTGATCGCGAAGTAGAAGTTTTGAATATTCCCATAAACAAAGTCTTTTCAGTCAATAAATTATATCCGACATAAAGGAATCATCTTGAAATCATACAAAATTCTCATGGCAACAGTACCATGCAAATCAGAAAACCAAATATAAAGGACTCCACAGAATCTCTAATGTAACCAGCAAGGAAAAGAAAAACATGGCATTACCATCAGGTTCGGATGCCAATCTGCATGACGGGCGGCATTCGTATTTACCCAATAAGATAGGATAACACAGATATATTGCTCATATACCAGTTTCTGATTACTGGTACGTGATACAGAAAGCTGGGATTTGTATATAAATGTAGTATGCGGATCGAATTTAACGAATGAGTTGTTGAAATTGATGGTTTAGGTCTTGAATTTGAGGGGTAAGGATGAGTTCACATGTTTCTGGTTTGAGATTTTTTTTCGATATTGCTAAATTGCGAATGTACTATAGTAGGCAGAGTATGTAGAGCAGTGGTGGCCGAATGTTAATGGCCCCGACTTACGAGTTGTAGGTGGGTTCGAACCCAGCCAGGCGCATTACTTTGTGTAATTTATTTCATCACCACTGCTCTCAAAACTGTAAAGGAAAACATCGTGAGGAAACTGGCATATCCTAGGACCAAAAATTCGGAGACATGTGGTATTCGCCAACCCGCACTATGCCCGCGTGGTGGATTACGGTCCATTCCCTCTTAAAGAGAGGAGGCCTGAGTCCCAACAGTGGGAACATTAAAAAAGGCTGAGGATTAGGATGATGGTGCGCTATATTGGTGTTCGGCTAGGGTTAAAGCATTGTTTGGCGAGAGCCAAGGTAACTCTTTCGAACTTGACAAATGACAATTGCTCGTGATAATGAACGAACATATCCCCTTCTGCTGCGGAAAGATCAATCCAGGAGGGTCAGCCTAAAGGAACATTGTTTTAGTCAGTATAAGTCTGATACTCCCACTCCTTCTACGTAGAGCAGGAACAATCATTTTTCGATTGACCAATTCGAAAAAGGGACTGTGTAGATATTCTATGATATCCGGCCTTACGACCTTAGGCGTGAGTTTGCGAACAGCGAGCATTGGGTAGCTTGCCGTCTGGATGTCCCGTAAGAACTAAGCCCTGTTATGTTTCACGCACACCTCAAAGAGCCATCAGCAAAATTGACAGGACCAGTGAGGGTTTTATACAACCACACTCATTCTACCCAGAGCAGGATTCATTTGATGATTTTTCATATAAAGAAGTATATTAATTGGTGTTAAACAAACCGTTTATGCTCACTAAACTGCGCTTGAAAACACAGATCGTTGACGTAGCTCAAAAGGCTGGACAGTTTAAGCAGACTGGCTGCATAGCTTAAGTGGACTGGCTTTTTTATGGTGGGAATAATCTGGACAAGCTGGCCGCATGCTTATAGGAGATCGCATCAGGTCACAAAAGAGATGGTGGGGTGACTTAGATGTCTTCTTTAGGAATTGACAAGATGTGGCCCAGAGCTGGGAAAATGGAAGGTATTGAAGGAGACTTTACCGTAGCAGTGCAACTTATTACGTTTGTGGTGCGGGTGCTGACTCATCATTTGGACACCTTCCTCAAAGGAGAGCTTTGGCCGAAGGGTGTCGTGTATCGAAGATGTCGTGGAAGGGTACCGACCTCGCAACGGAACACGACGCCGTCACTTCGCGTACAGTAGTTTAGTTTAATAATTAGTTATCTTTTATGTATTAGTTTATTATTTTGTAAGATTATTTGTGTATTTTATCTATGGGCCTTAGTTGCCTGAAAATAAAGAATTACTATTATTATTATTGAGATTGGAACTTTAACCTTTATTTACCTAGAATGCAAAAGGTAAATAAAGGATCATAGGGTAGGTGGGTTTAGTCAGTTAAAGTCTGACAAGCTCTCGCTCTACCCTAGAGTCATAGAGGATTTTCCACCTCAAAAATAAAGCCAGTTGATAACATATACTTACCAAAGACACACTTTAAGTCTTTTTGCTTAAGTACCTTTTACTTTTGAGAGGAATAGAATAATAGATATTGTGTAATAGAAGCATAGATATTGTATTTTGTGTCTGACTTTTTGTTTTGAAATTGGTAGGAGTTACTTTTGGCCTACTCAATTTTGCTCATTTTGAAAAAGTTGATCCATATCGATTATGGTAACGACTTTGAACCAAGTAGATAATTTTATCGATAAAAGTAAATATAAATTCTGTACGTCAAAACAACTTTTTCTTTTACAATTCAAAAAACATCACGCAAACATGAGAATTACTTTGCGCGAACGACTCTTCATTACCATGATATTTTTCACATAAAACATGTTTACGTACATTTCGTCATAAAAACAGTGTCATAACCCGACTTTGTGCAATGTCAAACGTAAACCTTATAAGTAAAGTAAACAGTTGAGTAAACAAACTCTTTCAAACGCAAACTCGAACACGCGAGATAAAAATAATGAAATATGAACTTAGGAGAATACACTACACTCGAGTAGAAACACCCCTAAGAAAATATCCCATCCATCAACAAAGAAAATAGCGAACCTCCTTGCCTTAGACAAATGATTGACAGCGAGCGAAAAAAAAAATGGAATAAAAAAAAAGGAATGGAAAAACGAAATGATTCCTTATTCAAATTTTCACGGCGTTCGATTTTTTCCTTTGTCGCGCGACGTTCCTTTTTTGTTTCCATTTGTAATTTGTCGGTTTGCTCTTTCGTTGTAAAAACTGCGTTCAGTCAGCGTAAATGTCTTTCGGCAAGTTTTTTTTTTTTCTAAAAAAACCAATTTTATTATAGAGTGTAGACGTTTTGATATTCTGACGGTGTGTGTCGTTTGGTATTGTTGGCCTACAATTTGTCGTTTGAAAGACGGAGCACATGCAAATTGTAAATAGGAATGTATTCATGAAGTTACGTATCTTAATACAGTGTGTTCAAAATTCTGAATGATTCGAATTTAGATAGAGCTCATTTTGTAGATCCTATTAATTCTCTACTTCTAAGTCGTAAAACTAATCTGACTGTTTCTTAAAAGTATCCGCAGGCAATAGACCTGCTTTATCGTTTATTTATTTATTACTACTATTTATGGACACATCCAATTAAACAAGAATGGCTTTTATTACTCCTGGCGTTGACACTACTGATAAATCTGGTTATTTCATTAAGAGAAAGCAAATCGTGATCTCCTAAGTAACTGTTGATTAATTAGACAAATAACAAATTGTCGATGGCCAATAAAATCACATAAGTAATTGTTATTGTAAAAGCTCTTCTTACTTATCAAGACTGCCGCCTTAAATCTGTTTTCCATAATTACGTATATAATTTCGTTTAACATTCATTTTTAAAACTGATTAAATAATCAACCCTTCAAATTCAACAGCCCAAACTGTACCAAAACCCCGAATTCCATTTGAATTCAAATTTCGAATCGACCGCCATCAGCTGACTGTCGAAAGCGTTCGCAATTTAAACTGGTGACCTTGTAAAAGCGTTAATTCACCCCATCCCCGCGTAATTTGCGCTTACCGTAAAACTGATTACGCGTACAACAGCAGACGATTCCGTCTCTTTCTTTATCGTACTGTCTCACTCCCTCCCATTCATGAAACGTTTAATTATACCGCCTTGGGATGGCTTTATGCGGTAGTGAAAGTGGTAAAGTTTGATTGGACTTTCCAGGGAAAGTGTTGGGACGAGGGTAAAGTTGGGTTGTTCGTACGATAGTTGAAGAGTTGTTCCGTTGTTGTTTTGTGGATATAGAGCATTTAGTTTTATAGGTACTGGCAGTTTTACGGACAACATTAAAATTTGACGAAACTGTCCGGAAATGCAGATGAAATTACAAAGGATATCTTCTTAAAAATCGATCTGAGTTAATTGCATTATAAAAAAAAACATCAAATAACACAAAAAGCAAATGATTAACAACTAGCGTAGGCGAAGCCATGGCAAATAGTTTTGCCTGCGCACATAAAATATAGCCTGTCATTCAGGAATAAAGCAGTTTTCTTTTGGTGAAAAAGAATTAGCGATCTGACCAGTAATCAGAGATTACCTCCTACAAACAAAAAAACAAACTTTACCTTTTTATAATATTAATACAGAATTTTTTTCTTTAAAATCCATAGGTGAGGTGAAAAACACAGCTATGGTTTTAGTCAGTAAAGTCTGACATGCCTCTCACTCCGCCTAAGAGCGGGAGAATTGATTGGATGATTTCCGACCTAAAAATTTGATAAATTTTCAAACAATACAAGAAGCAAATTAACTACAAAAGTAATCGATTCATAAAATTAAAAAAAACACACGTACAAAAACAACGAAAAATATTCTTAATTAAAAAAATAATTGAATATGGAATCATAGCATAACACCAGCCAATACGCGTCTTTCGTCTGCCGACTTTTTTAAATATGGCGGACGCCGGAGGCTCTCAAATACTCATTTGAACCCTCCTTGTTTTCCCGAATCTTGTTTAATTTAAACTTCGAATGTTGTGCGGGTCCGGGTCACGGCGAGACGTAATGAGTAGGGGGTTGAATTAGGCGCTTTCTTGAGGGTTATTGTGTCACTTGTTGATTGAATACTGCGAGGAATTAATTTGCTTTCGGGTCTTCTTTTGTGTCAGTACTTTATATGTGTCAGCTCTGGTCGATAATGTTGGTGCTTTTGGAGTAGTATGAAGGTTTAAAGGTTTTTTTTTTGAGATCATCATCATCATCATCATCATCATTATCATTTCAGCCGACAGACGTCCACTGCTGGACATAGGCCTCCCCCAAGCGTCGCCACAACGAACGATCATGTGCGTCCCGCATCCATCGGATTCCCGCTACCTTCACCAGGTCGTCAGTCCACCTTGTAGGAGGCCTTCCAACGCTGCGTTTTCCGGTACGCGGTTGCCACTCCAGAACCTTTCGGCCCCAACGGCCATCCGTTCAGCGAGCAATGTGCCCTGCCCATTGCCACTTAAGTTTAGAATATCAACCAATGATTTCTCGAGCTCTAGAGTGGAGCCAGCCTGGCCTTCAGTTGTTTTTTGCGTAGCTCTAGCTGTGATCGGCCCTGTTAACATCTCTATAAAGCGCGCGTATATCTCTACGCAACGCAACTAATTGAACCCTGACTTTACCAGGCGGCTAGACGACGAGCTATCTATTGGTTGATGCTCGCAACCTACGTCTACGCTGGATTGGAATGACCATTTTTAAAATACTTACAACATATTATATTTTAGTTTAACAATTAAGTAAATTAGTTCAAATTGGAATAATCTTTTGCTGGTTTGTCGTAGCACTGAAATTTTCATTTACATTTTCAAGAATTGATCATATCAACTAGAGAAATTTTGTTTGTAGTTTTGTGTTGAGAGTAAATAGGTTACCTACTTCTAAGTAAGTATACTACAACGTTCACATCCCCTTCAACATACCAATCAAGAACAACTAGGAACTTTTTAAAACCACTGAATCACTCTTACTCACGACTAGGCAATATCCCATATTTTACCAAACATCTCTTTATTTCTGGTCTTCTCCAAACAAATTTAACTTCAACTAACAAAACATTTAAATATCGTGTTCAGAATATAGGTCACTAAACCTCTATAAAGCTACAAAGCCTAACCAATAACAAAACCAATTTAAATTACAAATATCGCAGAAAACCTTATTACAAATAAAAACCAATACTTTTCATTGGGAAGCCATTATCCGTTATTACGGAAATGACACAATATTACAACTCAATGTTACAGTTATTGGTATCGTACCAATAATGGTTTGAACCAATATTCGTATCAATAATGGTTTGAACCAACATTTGTACCAATAATAGTTCGTACCAGTAATGTGCTGCCACTAATTTGTCTTTAGTTTATTGCATTCAACATGCCAGAATATTTACTGGATAAGTTTGAAATTAGAAACTTTATCTCAAATTAAACTAATAACAGGCGCTTTAGATTTAACAAAATGTCGGTAAGTCAAAAAAAAGGGAAGCTAAGCTGCACGATTCAAAACCTAGGTCTCTTTGGAGAAGAACGTGCGAGAAACTCCATGGACTCACTCACTTATCCAGCCCAGGTTTAGAAGCAGGTTAGAAGGACAGAATAGGTAGGATACCTGCCAGGTTAGAAGGCTACCCAGCATTCGGAGCCATGTTAATGATATCTGTTTTAAATGTGATCCATTAGTTTAATGCCAAGTATACTGCAGTCCATAGCTTTTTTCTTTAACCCAATATATTGAGGGGTGACGCTTTAAGTGTTTTTTTATGGTGGGAAAATCATCAATGACAACCCCTGCTCTTGAGTGGAGCGCGAGATAGTGTCAGACTCTTAATGACTAAAAACCCACCCCGTTCCTTCAAGCCTTCATACCGGGGCTCGAGCTTTCTTTCGAAACTAACCCTGACCCCGGTCAACTGGGCCCCTACTGTTGCTGACAACTCCTTGAGGAGCGTGGGAACAGTGCGCGCCGTCGACGACTTGGGCTCGGTCCGGACAGTTACCGGACGGTCTAACAGCGACCTACCCAGTGCTCACTGTCCGCAAGCCCGCGCCTACGGTGGCCGGAAATCGGGATTGAAATCCCGGCGGCGGCGAGAGCACCGTTGCCTGATGCGGTCGGCCTCCTCTTTTGCGAGCATTACTGCTTCGTAGAAGTCGGCGACCGGCTGCCACTCCTCCTCGCTCCAGACCATGGCCCGATCCAAGGCCTGGTGTGAGAGGTCTCCGCCGCCGATCGCCCCCACGAGGGCACGGCGGCGATGCTCCGCCCAAGCAGGGCACACCTCGGCTGTGTGCTCCACCGTGTCCTCCGGGCGTTCCGCACGGTGGCAACATCCGGGCGTTACTTCCGCCCGAATCCGGTACAGGTACTTCCCGAACTTGCCACGTCCGGTGAGGACCTGCGTCATAAGCTTTAAGTGTCAACTTTGAATTCATATTGTTTAAAATGACTAAAAACTATTTTTATGTTTTGGATCTAAAAATATCTCTGATCTTTTTAATATTAAACACGTGTATAGCGAAATGTAACTAAAAAATATTCGCATAGTTAATAAGTAGCTTAATATATAATCATACAAACTATTTATAATAAAAAGAATTGCTTACCTATGTATCAATCAACTCACAACCCACCTATCAAAAAATTATCAACATCACTGTCAATGAAAAAAGTGTTTATAAAACAGGTAGCATTGCCACTTGATATGTTTGATTTAATTATTTTTTAGTCTTTATTCTCACTGATGGTTTATTGCCTTTTCCTTCTTCTTCCCAACTGTTTTGAACAATATCTGGCTAAATTTTCCCAGGAACATGAACAGATCGTCATACCACCTTCACCGTAGTCAACCTCAAAGGCGATATCCTCCCTCAGGCGTCAATTTAGGAGCTTTCGTTTTCCGCGTGAGACTTGTCTAAAATAAAGAAAACCATTGAAAGTGATCATACTAAAAACTCATCAACAGATACAGAAGAAAAAGAAGAAACAGCGTTTAATATTGTAGCACTAACAGACGCATCATATTCCATAGCAACAGTTGACATGGAAAATAACTATGGAAAAACACTTTAACTGCATAAAGTTTCAAACACGCAGTCTGATAATAAACAAATTATATGAAAATGTAGACGCGACCTCTGACATTATACTAACAATCATTTTTATACAAATAATATGTTGAATGATATGAAGATGGAAAATCACGAGACGAGTTATTGTGTTTTTATATTTTCACATAAATTCAAAAGAAACGAAATCTTAGAATAGACAACGAAAGCAATGATATTTCTAAGAGCTTAAGATTTATAGGTAGAAAATGAAAACATACAAAACGATATCGTTATGAACAGACTAAAGGAAGACAAAAATAATCTCATTGACATAAGAAACACAATAAACATTCTTTTATAAACCAACTTCCTCAGAAAACAAACTTCAAACGACCAAGAGAAAAACCATGATAATACCATGTTGAACATCCCTCATCCCTTTAAAATTGACACGAAATAATCCCAAACAGAAACTCTGTAACCAAACAATGACCTTATTAAAGCGACATACAGGAATAATTCAAACATACATATGTTTATATACACATATAATACACATGCTACTTGGTAAATCCTTCAGAGTAAAACGAGATGGGACGGGGTGGCATCCTGCCCCTTAAGGGGGGTACCCACCCTCGTCTATAGAATGTCTCCGTACGAAACCCCTTTGTAGAAGGAAGGGTTACCTTGGGAATGGAATAGAAAATAGTACATAATAAAAATTCAAAATATATTCTTTGGAGGCTCCAATTTTCTGGAATACCCGAAGGGTAACCATTTCTTTAGATTATTCGTTTTTTTTTTCTTGGTAGACTCGAGAGTGAGGCTTGTTGTGCCATGTGATGCCTTTGAATTATATTTCGTTATAACGATCTTGAAGAAAACATAATAAAATACATGTTTTTGCTGAAATGATAACCTTGGGTTTGTTGTTTTATTTGGTTGTGAACTAGAATTTGTTTGATCATCCCGTGTCTGAGCAATGTGGCGTTTGTTATTTCTGTGTCGTGTTTAATGATGTTGTTTGGTTAATGTATGCCTTCTGTTTTAGTTGGTATCCTTTAGATACGGGTATGTGCTACGTAGGCAGTTGACATATACACATTATTTATTTCAATAGTACTTACTCAAATTGTACTTAGAGCTACTGAAATTTTCATCTGTTGAGTAGTATGTTAAGTTGTTTTACAGATTACATGAATGTTATTAAGGTGAAAGTTTGTATCTAATTTGTATGAAATTAGACCGATTTGGGTACATCATGTCCTGCAATCGTACTTAGAATACCGTTTATCCTGGAATTAGTAGTACTAGTAGAAATTCCGTTAGGATAATTTTCTACTCTAACGCAGGTGATACTGCAGATAGAAGTTAGTTATTAATTTTTTTTTTTCGCTTTCACTCTGATTAATTTATATATCAATCCTATTTTCAATATCGTCATCTTCCTAGCATATTCCTAACTAGCTTGGAGTCAGTTTCTTATCTAATCGGATGCGGCTGAATATCTGTGTTTCACATGGAGCGACTGCCTATCAGACCTCCACAACCCGGTTACTGGGCAACACAATACTCCTTGGATTAACTGATGGCCAGACTTTCTGGCATCTGGTAACCAAAGATACTAGGATATATAAAATCTTTGCTGGTAACCTATAACGACTGTCAAATATCTGCGAATGACAACCGGGCCAATACTTTACTTTTTAAATCTTATTTTTTGCCATAAAAAAAAAATCTTATTTTCAACTAGCTGTTGCCCGCAACTTCGTCCGTGTCAAGTTCGTAAAACACAACAGTAAATAGATAATAATTCTGTCCTTACGATTTATAGCGAAAACATCCGATTCATTTATTTTTATATCACAAAGCAGTTATAAGTCAAAGCGGTAACTATGGTAGTGAACGTTTTAGTTTCAATATAATCAAATAATAAAAAGTACTCGGAAAGTTTTTACAGCTCTCCACAATTTATTACATAGCAAATATTTCTTGTAACATCACTCAACGCGAACTGCTGCCTCTCCAAACCTTTAGCACTAATGAATAATATCCTAAACCATCAAACCGACGTCAAAATAACTTATTCCGTATAAAATAGAATAAGGAAACAGTGGTTTGATCGAACATCCCTCCGTGTCAGGTACCGAGTCTAAAAAGAAATTCCATTTCCACAAACGAAAAATCCATCCAATACAATATATCACACGCTTCTAAGCCCGTTAGGAATAGAGCGAGTTGGAGATATGTGAAGGACTGATGGTAGAGAGAGACAGAATCAAATGTCCCTGCGAAATGGAACGTAAGAAGATTGAATAGAAGTCACACTAGTACGAGTTACCTTTACGCACACTAGTGAAAATGTACTATACGGTTGTTAAGGGGCATATACATAAGTTCTAGTTTTACGTCTCAATCTTTTGATGGACAAAATGGGCATAGATAAGTCTTGTTATAAGTTGGTGGGCAAAATGGGCATAGATAAGTCAAAGTCGAAGTATTTATCAGTGTGTTTTTGGCGATACAGGCATATAGCAGGTCTTATGATTAATTTATGGCAACTCAAAAAGCAACCTAGTATTCATTGTCGTATCTAGGGTTTTTAAATCTAGACATGGCTGATTTTGGTGTGATGTCATAGATATTATGGCGTCCGTCATAGAATCAGTAGACCAATATCCTGGGGTGGGGCCATTTGGCCTTCTCCCTATATATACCCATGCTACTACTCCTATTTTCTGGTTTATAAACCATTTTAATAGCTGATTCTTAATTATCTCAGTGTGTTGTAAGTTTCTTAACTGTTTCAGAAAGACTTTAGGTTTACAATGTGTTTTGTAGTTCTTTGTTCCATAAGGTCTATGGAAGACCGTAAATAGGTGCATTATTACATTAATTTTTGTATTTGTTTGGAAACGAATATGTAGTTTTTGATTAGTACTTCAAACTTATATTTAGTAAATAACAGAAAAGACAAATTTCATTTTTCACTTTATAGCTGCACTTCAGTAATAAATACAAATAGTTGTTAAAGAAATTCAAATTATTAGTAAAACTAGACATGAAACATATTTCAAACTCAATTTGATTATTCTCTAAACTATATAATTAAATGTCATATTAATACTTCCTCTACATCAATTCCTCTTTCAATATCTCCGGGGCATACTATCAAACGGCGCAACGTCCCCTTAACTAAAGGGTTATGCATGTGTGCCCCTAAATACAACGAAGCACATGCGAAAATTCAGATCAGCCGTAAAGAAATGGCGCACACTTTCACAAGTAAAGGCTTAGATCACCCATACTTTTACACCCTAGTGTACGTACACATGGCAATCTTGTTTGGTGAGAGTGTGTGAGTGATTTTCGCGATATAGTACCCTTGGGAGTCGAATATTTTATTTATTTTTCTTGCATTTGGAATATCATTGTTACTTACGCTATATTAGAAGTGAGGATTTCAGTGGATTGCTTTGGTGACGCAGTTTTGATGGAAAATCTTTTTGCTTCAGTCAATTTTCTGATCCATGCATAAGTTTGACTCTATTGGTTTTACTTCTAGAACAAACATTCAGTATTCCGCATCAAGAGCGCAGAATGGTTCAAAAGAGGTAACTGAAGAAACACGGATGGTTTTAGTCGGTAAAAGTCGAAACTTCCCTTTCGCTCCACTCTGAACAGGAAAATTAAGTTCCACCTAAAAACGAGGCTAGCTAAGTATCATCATCATTTCAACCGAAGGACGCATAGTTGGAAACAGGCCTCCCCTAAGTGTCGCCAAAACGAACCGTCCTGTGCGTCTCGCATCCACCGCATTTCCGCGACTCTCACCAGGCTATTTTGTAGGAGGCCTTCCAACGCTGCTTTGTTCGGTCCGCGGATTGGAGCGCGCCATTTCTAGAACCTTTCGGCACCTTAGACCATCCGTTCTACGAGCAATGTGCCCTGCCCACTGCCACTTAGGTTTTTTATGTGTGCCACATGCCTTTAATGTACTCGTATAACTATAACTAGGAGGACTAATGCTAATAATAATACCAATCAAAGCCAATCAAAGGACTGGAACAGTTTGCCTGCTGCGGTCTTCCCGTCGGGTTATAATTTGGGTGTCTTCAAGGCTAGAGTGAATAGGCTCTTAATAAACTAGTGCGCCTCACCATCAACGATTGCATCACTGCTTACCATCAGGCGGGATCGCAACCAAGTAGTAGTTTATACTGGATAAAAAAATACAATAAATAATTTATTTCAGACTATGGTGTCCAATTTTTTAGTAACAATGTTCTTATTTATAAACTAGTGTTAGTAATACTTAAAACTACCCACATCAAAAACATTTAAAAAGAACTACAATCACTACTGCGTCACTCCATGATAAATGGCGGAACGATGACTGATGTAGGCATTGCCACAACTAATAATTTCATATACACAAGACACGCAGACCCGGAACATCTATATCTGTTAGACACACAAATACTTGTCTTGTACGGGTTCCGAACTTGCGACAGTCAGCGCAGCAGCCCACTGCACCAATCGTATGATCAAAGATTAACTTTACTTACGGTTGTTCCGACATGACGCAAGACACTGGACCTTCAAAACTTCGGTCAGAATCCTTATATTGCAGCGCTGAAAATGGAAGTAGCAGTGAAAAGATATAGTTAACTGACAGAAAACACATAACACAATTTGTGGTTGGTATATTAGTTCTGCCAGGTCGGCGAGGTTGTTCAAAAGAGTCACCACGATCTCTTTCTTGCCTCGTTTATTCTTAATGATGAGGGTTGTAACCTCGACGAATAATTTTCTTGTCGACTGTATTTTGCCTGGACCCTTAAAAAGCTGACCGTTGCCGGATTGACGCTTTTTAGGTGTGGTGCTGGAGGAAAATGCTTGGCATCCACTGGTCAGAGCATCGGACCAACGACTCCATAATAGCCAAACTCAGGTCACCCATGAGACTCACCACCGTATGTCAAAGAAGAATATTTGATTTCTTTGACCATATTACCAGAAAGAGAGGTGGGTAACCTGGAAAAGTTGCTTCTGACAGGAAAAATAGATGGGAAAAGACCCAGGGGCAGGAGTCCGTTACGTCGGTCAGACCAAATCCGTGTTACACAAGACCACAGTCTTCGACGCCAACCACATCGCTGAAGATAGGACAACACTACGAGTCACACCCCTGAAATACAAAGGACAGCTGAAAGAACACCGATGGATTTAAGTCAGTAAAATTCTGACACGCCCTTTCAGTCCACCCAGAGTTGGAGGTTTCCCATTCTCATAAAAAAGAGGTATACAATATCGGTCATGTTTTGATCTAAAAGTCAAAAGTCAAAATATTTTATTTCACATAGGCTTAGATGGGCACTTATAAAACGTCAGAAGCTATAGTGCACGGTTCCAAATTGGTCATTTCTTAGGAAGAAGAACCGGAAAGAAACTCCATGGTTACTCTTTAAAAAAAAAAGACCTCTACCAATTGTATCCGCCTATGTGTACTAAAATTTATGTAACAACACTTCAGTTTCATGTCACGCATACATGAAGGGTTACGAGGCCAAAGACCACACGACAACCATTTTATTACCGAAACACTCCAGAAAAAATTCCAAATTTCCGTTCCACATGTAACTTCGGTAGAAAACATCAATTCTACTCGTAAAAATCACAACCCCATCATAATTCCTTAATACCTACTCCACATGCTTACCATAAAACACATACATAGTATGGCCGGTAATAGCTTTTTATGTTCGATTCGCACGGAACGGAACCCACTGGTTAAACGTTAACGTTCGCGTTTCAGTATTCAGTTCGTATATGTGGAGCGTTTGGTGGTAAGGCGAGCAGAGTGGCTTTGGCGAGTCGAGTGGTTTGTAGACTGATTATGTTTGGATGGTTTTTATGAATGATTGAGTTTGATGCTTCTGTATAAAATTTAGTACTCGGTGTTGATGTCTTTCTTATGTTTTCCTCTTCATGACGATTTAGGGTTATCTCAGACAAAAGAACTTCGAGTATTGTTCAGAAAAACGTATAATTTTCTTTGTGATATGTCACAAAAAAATTAAATACTACGATTTTTTTTCCTGTAAGTCATTTTTTTTTTCACTTATATTTAATTATGGGTTACGCTTATCAATAATGTTCTTTTTCCGGGGCTATATGAGCTGTGAAAATGACTTCAAAAGAAATTATGTCTGTCATTAGTTACCTCAAACCAATAAGCAAACACTTTCTAAAACTAAACTTCAAAACATCTAAAAAAACATTTGACACTAAAATCTCATTGTCACACTCTACGGGCAAGTTACTATACTTGCTTCAAACAAGCAAGCCAACTTCCCCATTCAAACGCAGCACGATATAGTGCTGTCGTGTCATGGCTACATTTGCTGCGTATGAATCGTAAGCGTACATGTGATATGCAAATCAGTCGTATTATACGATGATTTGTGCGCCCACTGAGATTTGTGACATCGTGTGTAGTGGCCATGTTTATTAGCTATTACATACTACAAGTAGGTAGGTATATAAGGTAGTAAAGTAGTCGTGCTACATCGTCTAAGTTAGGGCGATGTCTGCTAGAGCTGTGGGATTTTTAAAGAGTTACAATGGCCTTAGAACGCAAAGGACAATTGAAAGAATACGAGTGAATAGGCTCTTAATAAACTAGTGCGCCTCACCATCAAAGATTGCATCGCTACTTACCGTCAAGTGGGATCGCAGTCAAGCACTAGCTTATATCAATTTAAAAAACATCGGGTGGGTTTTAGTCAGTTAAAGTCTGATACTCCAATTATTGCCTTCTCTCGCTCTATAGTGAAGCGAAAGGGAATTGCCATGTGCGTTCCGGTATTATGTTTCTTTATAACCATAACCTGGGGGCGTTATGGCAAGAGTGAATAGGTTACTTCTTGGCAAACGTGCTATATCATTGACCACACCAATGCCTACTATCAACTGAGTAACTACGCTACTATCAACTAATATAATAAAGAGGTAAAGTTTGTTTTTATGTTTTTTTGTTTGTAGGAGGTAATCTCTGAAAGTATTGGTCCGATTGCGAAATTTCTTTCACTGATTGAAAGCTGCTTTATTCCCGAGTGACATAGGCTATATTTATACATTATGTACGCGGGTGAAGCTGCGGACAAAAGCTAGTCAATAATAGTAATATTTTTTTTAAAATACAGTAAAGGGTGTGCCACTACCCGAGATGAAAAAGTAACTGTGGTCCTAAAACAAATGACGGCAACTAAAAAAATACAGGCAAAAATCTGACAGGCTCTCTCTCTGTAGCATAATGATTTTACACTAAAAAAAGTTATGTGACCAGCAAATTTTTAACGTATGGCTAATAAATGAGATGTCATCTCAAATGAGCAAACATAATATCAAAAACACCATTGTTCAATATCCAGGCATTTCACAACTGAAAACAAACCCTAAACGAGGGTCCAAGAGGGTCCAAAACTTAGTATCCAATTCTATCTAATACCGGAACATTCGAATGGCCTGGTTGAAGGCTGTATCTTGCATCGTCTGGGCAGGATTTCCGATGGTAGCATTCACGGGAGTTAGGGTGCCTAAAGCGAATGCCAAAATTGGCTAATCTTTTTGTTTCAGTTTAGGTTTTGTAACCGGGGATTAGGGTGTGGAAAAGGAGTGTTTACCGCATGACTCAGTACATATGTTTGGTTGTAATTCATTTGACGTCTCTGATGAGTCATTTTTTGACTCATTTTGGGCGGTATCTCTTAACGGAATCTCTAAAGAGTAATAATTTGTATATTCGAAATTACCAATCGGTTTCCCAGCTAAGCTTGGGTCCGAGGATCCGGTGGAACATACAGTAGAGGTGTGCCCCGCTTTGGCAGAGCATCGCTGTGTTTTCGTTGGGGCGACCGGCGGCAACGATCTCTCGCGCCGGGCCTTGGTACAGGCTATAGTCTATGCTCTAGCGAGGAGGAATGGCAAACGGTCGTCTTCTGTGAAGCAGTGATGCCAGCAAAGGAGGCGGCCACACGCGCATGCGCTAGAGAACAGCCCTCACGCTTCAGTCACTGGGATCCCGATCCTGATTTTCACCTACAGTAGGCACGGGCTTGCGGACTGTGAGCAATGGGTAGTACGTCGTCTGGACCGAGTTCGAGTCTACTGGGGCCATGGGTTGTGCGAAAGTGTACTCCAGGACCCTGGCACGAACGAAGGCAAAGAAAAAACAGGAGTGGAATTAATCAGAAAAATCGAATGCCTTCCTGCTCCGTCCAAGAGCGAGAGAAATAATTGGATGATTTTCCTAAAAAAAATCCATGACTGTTTTGATTAATTTTGATTGGCGTATCACTTTTCAAATTTCTTCTAAAAATCCTATACATATTAAAAAAGATTTGTAAGATCTACATACATGGATAGTTTGTTCCGAGTCTGGGTGCCTTATGTATAAATGATGTTTGTAACGCACCCACGAAGAGTAATTTTTAGCGTGTGGTTAGGTAAAAAAATAATAAATTCTTTATCTGTTATTTATTCAAAAGACCAGAATTATTGCTCAATGCAAAAAATTTTTGTTTGCACAAAAACAAAATAACAGTTACTTCACAAGTTTTTACAATTATGATTTTTATTTGGTGCTAAAAGTCGAAAAAATTATCAAGATTAATTGCAAATTGCAAAAAATAAACTTAACACTTTAAAAACATAGCACCGGAACATAGCTTTTTTTATTATTTTTAACTTCACATGTTTTGTGCATTCATTCAACCCGTGTCAAGTTTAGAATAATACATTTTGATACTAGTGGAAATTATTTGTCATTGCGACTGAGCCGCAGGAGAGGGTGTAATAGCGCCAAGTGTTGCAGTGACTTTTCCCGTATATCAAACGACGTTTTTCAATGTACTTACGAAAAAATAAATAAATGGGGGTGACCCGGTGACTGGTAAGGGTTGCGGGAATCCGATGCATGCGAGACGTACAGGACCGCTCATTGTGGCGACACTTGGGGGAGGCCTATGTCCAACAGTGGACGTCTTTCGGCTGAAATGATGATGATGACCCGGTGACTTGCGAAGTCACCTTGGCCCTGAAACGCAAAAAGCAACTGTAGGAATACTAAATTGGCGGGTGGGGGTAGTACGGTGAAAATTACTTTACGACATAATATTCTTTTACCTACGAAACATACAATGCTCTTAATGTTGCTGATGTGTGTAGGTGGGTCTTTTACTCTTTTCAGTCTATGAAACGTCTCCAAAAATTCCTATCGTTTCACACTAAGGTTAATCTTCCACAATCTATTCTTCTACCAGTCGCTGCGGATGTCCTTTATCTAGATGCTATAATACTCCTAAACGAACAACTGCAGCATTTGTGCATCCATTATATTTTTGTCTTCCGCAAATACGACCATGTGTCGGAGTTTTGGACCAGATTAAAGTGGCTGCCTACTCGGTGTCGGTGCGATACTATACTATCTCTTCTCTACACTATCCAGCACAATCCTAATACTCCTCAATACCTTCGTTAATCTTGAGGAGAGGAGAGGTTGAGGAGTTTCCTTGCGTGATCGAATCAGGAATGAGGATATCCGCAGAAGAACCAAGGTTGCCAACATAGCACGAAGAATCGCCAAACTTAAGTGGCAATGGGCAGGGCATATTGCTTGCAGAACAGATGGCTGTTGGGGCCGAAAGGTTCTAATATGGGGACTACTTACCGTAAGACGTAGCATTGGAAGGCCTCTTACAAGGTAGATCGATGACCTGGTAAAGATTGCGGGAATCCGATGGATACGAGACGCACAGGACCGTTCATTGTGGTAACACTTGGGGGAGGCCTATGTCCAACAGCGAAAATCATTATGGCCTTTCAGCTGAAATGATGATGACTTTCGTGAACGCTTTAAGTATCTCGTCCCAAGGGGTAAAAACTTTGTCGCACCACCTATTCTCTTCTACGTATTCTGCGTCATAATTCCTAGCCGCTATGGTGGTTCATTTTCTGCAACTGCAGTGCGTCTCTGGAACTCTATCAAATTAAAGTGCATTTCCTTTCATTATTGACATAATATTAGTATGTATATTTTATATACAGAGTGTAAGGGACAGCTCTGCACAAATTTTAAGGGGTTGCTCAATAGGTAGACCAAACTGAACCACCTTCTATTAGATTTTTTTTCAGGAAACGAAAAAAAAGAAAGTTTTGTGGAAGGTTAAGTCAGATCAGTTTTGTGTACTTACTTTCGTCCCTTGAAGTTTGTGGTCCATAACACACTGTATTAGACTTATGTATGTATTAATTATATATTACATTTAGTTATGTAGATTTATATTGTGCATTGGATCCTACCCTCAAATATGTTATCTCTCTGTAACTCAAAGGAAGGTTTGCTGAAAACTCATTGCTGAGTTAAGCTCTCTTTTGTACATAAACTGTCTTTATCACTGTGTACTATATGTATGTTTTATGTACAATAAAAAATAAAAGATATGAAAATTGTTTGAGCCGTTTCCGAGGAGTGTCACCTTAAACACAATGACACGAGATATTTATATATTAGAAGACTGGATTATCATAATAATAACAATAAATTTAATATATTATAGTTAGTAATGACATTATAATTATATCTATGAAGGATCAGTTACGGTGTCGAGCATAATTATTCTTTTATCAGGTTTTTTGCCAATAAAATATATTTTTATCATTCTATTTAATGCGTATATATGAATAGTGTTAAAACTGTGCAATTTGCATAATTTTGTTAGAATTTATTTATGATTTAAAAGTGATATAATTTTAGCTTTATAATTAGCAAAATTATAATAATGAAAGATAACGACAAGAGCTCGACAATACTAGCTTTTGCTGGTGGGTTCGCCTACATTGAAATAGAAAATTACTTCGCTTAGTGACATAAGGCAGCGAATACCTACAACAAGTGATAACACTTTATCACTTGATATCTTAACTAGCTATCGATTTTAAATATTATTTCACTTGGAAAATGTCACAGCGTTCTACTAGCGAAATAATATTTAAAATTCGTCCAATAGTTTTGATTCATTCACTACAAACAAAAATATATCCCTTTCCTCTTTAATATATTGCTATAGAGTAGTCAAGTCGACTGGCATGGCCTGTTGGTCTAGTGATTAGAGGCCCTGACTGCTTTGCCGGAGGTCGTGGGTTCAATTCCCATCCAGGACAAGTGTTTGTGTGATGAGCACGATTATTTGTTCTGTGTACGATACACCCGTACACAGAACACATGATCGTGCTCATCACACATTTATTTAAAGTATGTATGAATTTAGAAATTACAATAAAAGTATGTTTACCAGTATTTATAGCACAAGCTCTGCTTAGTTTTGACAGGCCTGTTGGTCTAGTGGTTAGTGACCCTGACTGCTATGGCGGAGGTCGTGGGTTCGATTCCCACCCAGGACAAATGTTTGTGTGATGAGCACTATCATTTGTTCTGTGTCTGGGTGTAATTTATCTATAATATGTATGTTTTTAGAAATATATAACTATGTTTATTCAGTCGTCTAGTAATCATAACACAAGCTCAGCTCAGCTTGAGACTAGACGGCGTTGTGTCATAGTTGTGGAATATTATTATTATATTAAAAGTCGCCAGGCACACATAAGCACAGACAAACAGCTAAGCTTAACATCCCAACTTTTCGGTTAATTATCATTATCATTTCAGCTAAAAGACGTATACTGTTGGACACATAGGCCACCTCCACCACGACTAGTCTCTTGCGTCTCCCAACTATCGGGTTCCCACGACCCCTCACCACGTCATTAATCCACCTTGTGGGAGACACTTCCAACGCTGTATCTTCCGGTACGTGGTCGCCACTCCATAAGGCATAGCCAAGATGATAAATCTACAGTCGTTAACGCTAGAAGAAAACTTCAAATGTATGTGAAAAAACCTCAGTCTCGTGGTCAGAACAAAGGAATTGGAGGCGTTGTCAATCGAGGCGATCGACGAAAGGGGATCTAAATGAAACGGTTGTAATTTGGCTAGGCCTGCAAAACCTTTCAGTGCCGTCAACCATCCATTTTGCGAGCAATGTACTCTACCCACTGGCACTTAATTTGTCGAATCTTCGAGTTTTTTTTGTTGAGGGTTTTTTTTATGGTGGGAAAAATCATCCAATGACCACCCCGCTCTTGGGCGGAGCGGGAGATAGTGTCAGACTCTTACTGACTAAAAGCCCACCCCGTTCCTTCTAGCCTTCATACCGGGGCTCGAGTTCCCTTTCGGATAACTCTGGCCCCAGTAGGCTTCGACCCGGCTGGGTCCCTGCTGTTGCTGACAACTCCTTGAGGCGCGCGGGAACAGTGCGCGCCGTTGGTTGAGGGTTGAAAATGTCATTTTACAAGTTGTAAGTAGGTATATACTATTTTCCCTGTTTTATGATTTTGAGAATCAAAGTTCAGAGCACCGCTTCGAACAGAAGGACCATAAGGTCATAAAGACTGGTGGAGAAACTAATTCCTAAAGTACCTATTACAGTAGCGCCTTTCTGTATTACCAGTCATAAAAATACTAATAAACAAATAGCTACACTTTGTACTGCAACTTTGCCAAGCTCGTAAGTTTTCGCCAATATTCGTAACAGCGAATGTTAACGAGTATTTCATTCGGACATATTTATGATTTTGGCACGGTACGGATACGATACGATTGCGAATCGTGCCGTCTGCGACTGCGAAATATGGGCGTGCGAAAATATGAGCTTTGAAAATGATAGTTTCCAATTTGGTAATGGGATCTTCTGAGCTTTTTGTTCTATGGTTATAAATTGGGGATGTAGGGGGTTTTATTTCTTTGATTAAGCGACATTAGAATATATTTAGTGACGTCATAGTTTATTAATAATATTCCACAACTGCACTGAAGCTTTTTGGGAACACATTTATTGTGCGTACAGCCAAGGAGTGGAATTCCCTGCCGGAGTCTGTGTTTCCTGATAGCTAAAACTTAGGGATCTTTAAGTCAAGAGTGAATAAGTTACTTCTAGGCAAGCGTGCTCCATCGTCGACCAAATTATCGCTTACCATCAGGTGAGATAGTGGTCAAATGCGAGCCTATCAATAATAATTTAAAAAAAAAACTTTCACACAAAGCTATCTAGTCTCAAACTAAGCAGAGTTTGTACTATATTTACTATACAACTGATAAACATCGCTATGTATTTCTTAACATAATATACATAAACTAGACAAAGAACAAATGACCGTGCTCGTCATACAAACATTTGTCTCGAATGGAAAACCAACCCACGACTTCCAAAAAAAGTTCTTCTTTTCAAACAAAAAAAACCCACGACTTCCTACGTAGAATTTTAGGGCCACTAACCAACAGGCCTTGGCCTCAAGTCTGCTATTACAATATTGTCAGAATGGTCTATCATTGAAGTCATAATTGTCGATTTTGACAAGTTTGGTAATCTACTAATATAATGGCGTCATTATGACTTTCCAATGGTCAACCACTGACACTCCATTGAAAAAAGTGGCTTAAAATGGTAATCTCGTACATATTGTCAAATGAACATTTGACATTTGCGGTAATCTGCTAAAACTTTGACAGTTTATTTGATCAGTGTTTGACCATTAGAACGTTATTGTGCAGTTATTGGTTTTAATATACTCGAAATTATCATTCTACCACAATTCTATTACAAGACCATTGACCGATCAATGATCGATTATTATGAATTAGCAGATTACAAACATTTAGCAAAATGACAATGGGATCGTGTTGGAATGACGAATTTATAAAAATAGCAGACTTAGGGCCCAGTCTTCTTAATGTTTCATTTTTGTGAGAAAGTCGTTCGACTCAGTTTTTCTCTTCTATAAATCCAACAATTATCTTCATATTATTTTTTTACTTCGAATCTATTACTATCATCAAATTAAATCTTCAAAACTACCGCAAAGTATAATTACACGATTAACTCACGATCTTTTTAAAGATACATTCGACCATTCAACACTAATTTTAACACCATGACACTGCTTTATAATACCTTAGTTAATTGTATTATAATTCTAAACTAAATGAACTTGTACGCGTTATCTCAGAAATCAGGTTTGCTACGTACATAAGTAATAGGGCGACTACACCTGTCGCCGGCACCCCGAGGCACAACTTGAACATTAAATTGTACCGCAATTGCCATTCAAACTATCATGCATACAATATGTTCATCTATCTGTCCGCTTTAAGGGCCTCCTGTCTATCTAAAAAGTCACCGGTGGAGTTTCAAGTGAACCCAGCTGACATTTAAAGACTATTGTATTTTATTATTTACGGATACAAAACCTATAAACGTCTATAAATTTGTTTTAACTTGAAGTTAATAGCTAGTGCACATTTCTACAACGATTCTTTATATAGACTTTGTAAATGTATACCTATATCGATTTCTAAACGCAATTACCATTGAGATAGTATGAAGTTAGATGAACGCAAATAAGGCTGGTTACTTTGAGTGTGTGTTTTTTTTAAATAGTTGCATAGTAAAGACTTATCGGATATTTCGCATGCCGTAGATTCATTGCTTCCTAACAAGGAATCCCGCAATGTAGCCGCGAGAATGCTACAGTAAATAAACAATGAAAGCTCTGCGTTTATAAATTATCGGCACAATGGCAAAAACGGCCACACCGAGCGCCGTATTCTTTAGATAAATTCACTGCGCCCATAATTGGCGCCGCCACCCTAAGGCGGTGGAAGTCTTAGAAAATTATAGTTACGTTTAATTTGGTTATTGTAAAGTTAACGAATTATTTGTGAATGGATTACGGAGTGTGGAAACTTGGAACTTGTGCAAGATTGAATTTAATTACCGATTGTAAAACTTTGTATGTAGTTGGAGTGAATGACCTAGGGTAACTGTATGCCGTTTATTACCTACGGTAACTAGGTCATTTTTTTTTTCATGTTTATGGCAAGTTGCATGTCAACGGGCTTTAATGTTATTTACGTTATAGAAAAACAAAAGACTGTCGCATTCATGTGGTTGTGTAAAATTAATTACCTACTCATGTTAAGAAAAAAAAAGTTAATTTATTTTTACCTGATTTGGTTCTGAAACGGAAAAGGCAACTGAAGGAATACGGGCGCGTTTTAGTCAGCAAAAGTCTGACACTTCCTGTCGTTCTACTCAGACTGTGAGTTTTTTGATGATTTCCTAACCTCAAAAAAATTACATTGTATTTCTATATGATGGACAGAATTTTTGTATCTGGCAATTTGAGCCACTGGGTTCGCTGGCCTTAGTTTAACCACTAAAATTCTTAATAATTACTTTTTTCTTTCTTAATAATAACTGACATTATCAAATACTTAGAAACATAATATTATTAAAACATACTACAATATAATACTTAATAAATGTCCACATATTGTGAGCTGATAACATCGAAATTGGCCTCACGTGGAACTACTTACATCATAAAACCATGTATGTCAATTTAAAAAACCAGACAAAAGACAGCTTCATTAATTTCAAAAAAGCATTAAAAATAAAACATTTTGTCATCCACGAAAGTTTTTATTGAAAAATATCATAAAAACTATAATAATTATTAATAATGTCAAAAGCGCACTTTATTAAAATGGCGGCCAACAACCGGTATTACTTATAAATAGTCGCTTATTGGTCGCCTGCTGTAAAAAATAATGTCATAACATTGTCACATGTTATATTACAGACCTATACAGTGTTATTAGCAATTTATTATTCAGCTTTTACTCCAAAAATGGTGACAGAAATACCACTTCGTACGATTATTTTAATGATACCAGGCAGGCCTAGAGTGCAGGTTTGTTTGAAAGGTTTATTCTAAAAATCAACACCAACGATTTCCCACGAGTGGGGATTGTAGGAGTGGCAGGCGGTCGCCACTTTTTGCGAAGCAGTAAAACAGGGGGCCGACTGCATCAGACAACGGCGGCACTCACACTTACAGCGCCCCAGCCACCGCCGGGATTCCGATCCCGATTTCTGGCTACCGTAGGCGCGGGCTTGCGGACGGCGAGCAATGGTAGTAAAATGGTGCAACTCACCCTAAATGACAATCGGCGGCGGAGACCTCTCGCGCCGGGCCTTGGTCGAGGCCATGGTCCGGAGCGAGGAGGATTGACAGGCGGTCGCCGACTTCTGCGAAGCAATAATGCTCGCTAAGGAGGAGGCCAACCGCATCAGGCAACGGCGCTCTCGCCACCGCCGCCGCCGGGATTCCGATCCCGATTTCCAGCCACCGTAGGCGCGGGCTTGCGGACAGTGAGCAATGGGTAGCTCGCTGTCCGGCCGTCCGGTAACAGTCCGGACCAAGCCCAAGTCGTCGATGGCGTGCGCTGTTCCCGCGTGCCTCAAGGAGTTGTCAGCAACAGCAGGGGCCCAGCCGGGTCGAAGCCTACTAGGGCCAGGGTTATCCGAAAGGGCGCTCGAGCCCCGGTATGGAATGGGTTTTTTAGTCAGTAAGAGTCTGACACTATCTCCCGCTCCGCCCAAGTGCGGGGGTTGTCATAAGATGATTTATCCCATCGAAAAAAAAAAACCCTAAATGACAATTGGAGTTTTATAGATACGTTAGATCCACACCACGCAACGCGACTCTACGTACAAATCAGACGTGGCCCACGTGTGCGTCGGTCTAATGTTGTTCCCGCTTTAAGCCGGCCATAAACGGTCAAACCGATCGTCTAATTGGTACGACGCTATCGATCAGATCAAACAGATTTGACCCTGTGTGGGAGTGGATTGATCTGACCAACATGTCTGACGATAAGTTTGACCGTGTATGGCCGGCATTAGTCAGGTTAAGTTACTCTCTCAATTTTCACCTAGAACGAGAGGAGTTACTTTACGATTTTCCACCACTAAAAAGGGATGTATTTCATTGCACTAGGTTAATGTTCATTGGGTCTTCTGCGTAAATTTCTTGCGTGCGAAATAACATTTAGTTAAACAGTTTTTAATATAGTTTTAGCCTCAATAATGGCTTGAAAGGTGTCATTAAGGGAACACACATCAATTGAGTATGCTATTCTCGTGCTAAAGTGCATTAAACACAGTAAAGTTTGTCATCAGCCATTATTAATTGGTCACGCACTGTTATGGAGTCACAGAAAGTTCTTTTGTAAATTTTTATTTTAATATAGGCTATACTGATATCTTTATACAAAGTTATATTTAAAACACCGGCAACTTTTTAGGACTATGTAACTAACATTATAAACAATAACTTTTGTTCTATGACTTTTAAAAAATTATCATATTTTAGTTCATTAGATTTTCAAACAAAAATAAAAATATTTAAATTGAACGTTCTAAATATTACGAAGTCTATGCGAAGCAAAAGTCATGAGGGCATGGGCTTGTCAGACTTTTAAGGGGATGCATCTCGACATACATTTTCACTGTTTTTCATACAACCGCTCTTACGCGTTTACGACGTTATTACACAATTTTCATCAGATATTTTGAAAACACAGTATCTTGTGGATATTATCTAGGCTTCTATGGAAATCAATTTACAAATTTGTGTAAAACTAATACAGTTAAGACCTCTGAAAATCTGGTATTTTGCATGAATTTTGAACACTTCATAATTTACTCAAAAAAAATATCAAAAAAGTACAACTATACAAGCCTAGCAAATTTTATCAAGATTCTTAATAATGACAATATTTTTCAAAAACTTTTAAGTGTTTAAAAAAAACACGTATTTCCTAAAAGCAGTTTTGTAAAATATTCGAGTAAATCACGAAATTACCAAATGCTAACAGAGTTTTCAGGTATTATCACTCCTTTTTCGCGTTGCCTTTTCATCAAACATTGAGTTAGATTGCGTTAGATGAAGTAACAAGCTTTTAAACTATGCTCGATGCTGACTTATGCGAGTGGAAAAGCAGCCTCTTAATGCATGTTGACTAAAACCACACCTATGTTCCTCCAGTTGATTTTTGCTTTCGAGGTTCACGAGTATCTCTTTCATACGTTTTCCATGACTCTAGCAGGCATCAACCCTGCTGGTCTCCTACGGCTTGCTGACATCTGTTTGAGGCGCAAACAAAATACTACGTCGTCGACGACTCGGGCTCGATCGTTATAGGACGAGCGAAAGGCGATCTACCCATTGCTCGTCGTTCGCAAGCCCGCACCTACGGTGGCCGGAGATCGCTCTGTGATTCCTGACGCCTAGAGCGTTTCCTGTCACGATCTATATGGCAACTTATGGATACATTTTCAGCAGAGATGAGCTAGGTTGCTATGGATGCGTTTGATATACACCAATCATATTCACAGATCCATATAATTTAGCTCTGGTGGAAATAACCTTTAAATTAATTGAACCCGCCAGTTCAATTAAGCTATATTTTATATGGATGAATTAGTGGTCAGAATGCGTGCTATGGTGAGCTATGTGTAGAGGAGCAATCAAATAAACACAATAAAAAAAAAAAAAACAGAATAATTCCAATTAGAGTAACAATACCACAATTAACATAAAAACAATTAAAATTAATTGAAAATAAGTATAAAAAATAAATTTAATTAAAATAAATTATAGTTCAATTATTATTTTTTTTTAGTTTCATTTTTTCTACAATGTTCAGTTTAAATAAAGCCATTGAATTTTATAAAAAAAAGCCAAGTGCGAGACGGACTCGCGCACGAAGGGTTTCATATCGTCCGTGGCCAAAAACGGCTAAAATACCACAAATTTTTTGCACCCACTAAAATTTATTTTTGGCCCTTTAAAATTTTATTCTGTTTTTAGTATTTTATTGCAGCAACAAAAATACATCATCTGTGAAAATTTAAACTGTCTAGCAATCACGGTTCACGAGATACAGCCTTGTGACAGACGAACGGACAACGAAGTCTTAGTAATAGGGTCCCGTTTTTACTCTTAGGGTACGGAACCATAAAAGACGTTCTTCCTCACCTGTAAACCCAACGGTAAAACCTACTTATGGAACCATCTTTTTATTCCATAAACTTCTAACTTTAGCACACTACATGAAAAACTAACTAGTCTGCATTTACATATGTACATATTCAAGCGCATTAGATCTAATTTTACCCACAACTTGCATATTATACACATAAGCCGGACGTTTTGTGTAGCGACTATAATGTTGCACCGGTCCGGTGACGTCACAGTTACTGTAAATGAACCTAGTATGAACGTTTAAACACACCTTATTGGTGTGTAAAAAGAGGAAAATGTTTGTGTTTGTGTTGATATGCAATGGCAAGAAGCGACATGCATTTTAAACTTTTCGTAATACTTTGTTTCTCACAGTTTAAATGATAATTCCACGGCTCCTGGATCAGTCATTATCATTATTGATCCTTCTCCCCCAAGCGTTCTCAATTTGACCTGGTCTCGTATTTTTCGTCATCATCATCATCATCATTTTAAGCCGAAAGACGTTCACTGTTGAACTCTCTTCTGCGTGTCGCAGCCATCAGATTCGCACGACCTTCACCAGGTCATCAATCTACTTTGTGGAAGGCCTTACTCTCGAACAATCACGCAATTAGGATACATCCTCAAGACTTTAAAGGGTCTTCCTCAAATCTCGCTACTGGGACGAGAAAATAGCTCTTTGCCTCTAATGGAACTACCTTCTTCTTCTTCTTAGTCGGGCACTCTTGTCAGAGTGGTCGTGGCGCTGTCGTTTGCCGTCGTTGGAGCTATACACCGCTAAATTTCGAAGGTAGTTAGTACGCAACGCCGATTACTACCTACAAGTCATTGGACTCACTCAGCTGACGTTTTCTTAAAGAAATTAATTTCGTACATGCGTGAATTAATACGAGTTTAAAAAAAAAGTACTTTATTTTTTTAATTTTATCGTTACAAATCGATAGTTTTTCATGTACCGCATCGACCCTCCGCGTGATTAAAACGATAAAAAAACGGTGTTTAATAATGTTCCACAACTATTACACAACGCCATCAAATCCCAAACTAAGCAGAGTTTGTGCTACTAGATAACTCATCCCTATAATAGTTCAGTACAGGGCCTCAAATAGATTGCATTAAGAGCTAATGGTATGACCCTCTATACATACTCATACCACATCTAGAAACTTTACATCTTCGTTTTCCATATATAAAACACCAATAAAAAACTTTACTAATAATGTGATACAATTACAACAGCTGACATTAGTCGCACGCGTCTGCAACTTAAAATTGTCGTATTACCTGATAATAACTGCTTAAGCCTGTTATTGGTGGCCAGTTTAGGACTTTATTAAGTGCTTTCATTACGAAATTCACGCTTACTAAACTGTAATTTGGATTGGCTGATTACTGGTTCGGACTTCATAGGTGTAAAATTATACACGATAACCTTTTTTTAATTTATCATGTACTAAATTGTCTGCTTTAGCTACAGCAAAGTCTGTAACCGTACATTAATTAGTGACACAAAACTGGCATGACACTTTAGGTACCAACATATGTAAGTGATGTGATATTGAAACACAAATCTCGTACGACACTTAAGATACCTAGATGTATAGGCGATGTGGTGATGAAATACAAAACTTGCACGACATTTTAGGGTACTCCTAAATACATAAGTGATGTGGTGATGAAACACAAAATATGCATGACACTTCAAGTTACATAGGTGATGTGTTGATGAAATACAATACCTGCATAGGTGATGTAGAGAGGACACATAAGGTAAAAACATGGTAATAATACATAAGTTTCAACTAACACTACTGACAGTAAATTCAGATTCGACTTTTGTCTCACTTGTATCTAACACAGCTCCAGCAGCTGTCTTTATATTTTTTTTCGCAGTTTCAATGTTAGTAATTTAAAAAGAAGGTTTATTTGGTAAAAAATTTTTACAAGTTAAAAATGGCTTTGACCAATTAATAGTTTTGACTGTGACATTACCTACATTATTATTAATGAAAATACACGATAAATTACAAATGGCGACTGTTTTATAACCCTGTCAGTGCTGTGTGGCAATCAGCTTCAACATTTAATTACCACTGCCAATTAATTAGGCACACGATTCAAACAAAACAGTAATATATAAAGTTTTTTCCACATTTTGTTAAGGTTGTATTATCTATCTGACACAAGACAGCCAATTAAATAAAAAATGGTTTTTGCTTCTTTGTCGTCAATTTTTGTTATTACTTTTATTTTAGTTACATATATTATTTAAAATTGCATTTTCATGTTTGTCTTTTTGCCATATTCGAGTCACAAATGAACATTGTTCTTTCTTTTTTCTTTAAAAGAATATTTCGGGTGCAAATTTCCACTCACAAAGCCACTATTAGGTTTTCATGGTTGGCACGTTTTTTAATTGATATGATATTAAATAAAAATAAATACATTACTTTACTATTTTGGTGTAATATGTTTTTTTTTCTATTCAATATTTTACATTAAATATTACGAATTTTTAAGGATTTTTTTTATTAAATTGGTTATCGAACGGACAGATTATTATTAACGTTTAAAAACAGAACTCAACGCGAACAAAACGAAAGTATTCTGTGTGTTTTTTAGAAGAAATCATCAAATAAATATATTCTCCCATTCAAAGTGAAACGAGATGAAGTATCAGAATATTATTGACTAATTCCTACCTGTGTCCGTTCAGACGCCCTTGGCGTCCCAGGGTTACAACAACTCTTTCAAACAACCATTGGATTTCGCACTCCTTTTTGTCAACCCTGCTTCTACTAATTACTTTTTAGTCTTTAAATAGTGATGACATATAATTTAACAGGATACAATACGAAGTGTTGACATAAGACGAATTAATTTAATGACCAATTAAGTACAAGAAAAAAACATTTAATCTTCTTTTCTAACTTGGTAAAGTATAAATACAAAATTGTATTGAACGTTGAGTTTTTTCCAAGTTATAAAGATCAGCTGTTTACGAATGGGCGTTTAATTGCAAGTTATTTTACTTTGGATAAGTTTATAGCAACTGTCAACAGTATTGTAGCTATTTAAAGGCATTTGAGAATGTACTAAAAAGAAAGAAAGTTAAAATGTTTACTCGTGCCTCTAACAATTGTATAAATTAAAAAATCATAATGAAAAAGAAAAGAAAAATTAAAATCTTTGCAAGACCAAAAACGCGCCAAACTCAGAATATTCTGTGACATTTAAAACAATAAATAACGCAGCGCTAGTATCGATACATACTTTAAGGTTTTAGATTTATGTATAAAAAAATCCCAAAATGGTAAATTCAAAAAGTACAAAAAAAAAACACTTCGAATAGTAAACTACTCAAAACATCAAAAAAAAAAACATATAATGAAAGTGATTCAAACCGACATACACAAAAAAAAAATAACTAAAACAAACCTTACCTCAAAATCAAGACTGCCATGTCCTATTACATTTAACCCTCAAACGCAACTGGATCCGAAGATTCACTTTCACTCAACCTGCATAAACCCGGCCGTTCAAGAAAAAAATACTAACATCAGTTTGCGCCACCTGAGATTTCTAACAAAGGGATGTTTAGACCCTTTTCTTGTCGACAATTGTCTGTTTAACCCTTTAATTTCGGGGCAGGAAGTCTTCGGGACACCTGCGTAGAAAGTGAATCCGTGGGTACAAAAAATCTGGTAGATGATTTATTTAGTTTATTGATTGAAGACAATATTATGTAGCATGAAATTGATAGTGGGAATCTTTTGCTTTTAAGGGTCGAGCTACGAAAATAATTGACGTTGAAGTTTTTATTTTTTTTCTATCTATTGTTAATCGAGTATCGTGTATATTCGTAATATATCCACATGTGGTCGTAATATAACAGTTAAAAGAAAATTAATTAACTTTAAATGCTTAGCTTTACCGGTTGCTATGCAAATTTTATACGAGCATAATTCTAAACGCGGTCATTCTAAAAATATCATTAGTAAATGGAAATATATACATTTACACGCAAAACTTACCGCAAAAACGTAGTGTTAACGGTGGTTTCAGAAGAATCATTAATACACGAGTTGAGAATGTTTAATAAAAAGCTAGTAAATGTTAATACATCTTGTTTACTAAGAAAATATTCGCAGTTCACACGCATATTAAATAGACCGTCTAAACCCTCTCTAGCAACAATAATGTGAAATATTTTTTATTGCAGACCATTGTGACACATTGGCACCTGAGTATTTGAATGCGGCATTGTATTTAGTGACTACATGATTTATATTTGCATACGGTTTTGTATGAGTTCGTTAGCGTCTACGGATCGGGAAGGAATCGAACGGGTAAGAATGGTAAGATAGATTGTTCGCACGGCTGACTGCCGGCAGTTGGAGGGTTATACAATTTTAATAAAATGATTTTGGGTAGGGCCGTACGTAGGATTAAGAATGCGTTCGATAATATTAATTGAAATTCCTTGTGATCTGATTGTGATTTTTAGTTTAATCATTTGACCGTTTGTGACCAAATTAAAAAAAGACGATTTTATTTTAATGAAATAATAATAAGGTAGCAATATCCTTGCAGTGAAAATTTCCATTGATTTGTTTAATTTCAAATATTTAAAGAACATATTTAAGTTTCTTAACAAAAATATTTATAAGCTAAAAAAATGTGAGTTAAGTGAGAAATATTTCTGTTTTGGCTGGGAAATGATCAAATATTTTCTCCCGCTCTGGGTGGAGTATCAAACTTTTACTGACTAACACCAACCAAAAATCTTTAGCTGTCTTTCGAGTTCCAGAACCGTGGTAACTCGATCGAATAATTTCACAACCTAAAAAATATAAGCAAAGAAAATTCCTACACAAAGAAAATCAGTAGCCACTTATGTACTTAATATTAACACATTGAAAGATGTGGTTACCTACACTCCTACAAGGGACGACTTCTTCTGCAAGAGAGGAAGGCATCGTAACCCATGCTCTTGCCTCCTCTGCAAGGGAGGAGGCCTTTACCGAACTACACAAAATTTAGTTTAAATTAAGTAATATCGTCAACTGTTTGCCTGCTGCGGTCTTCACGTCCGATTATAATTTAGATGTCTACAAGGCAAGAGTGAATAGGCTCTTAATTCATTAACCCGTTGTATGCCGGAACGCAGATCTATGCGAGACACAATGGCTTTTTAATTGTGTCTCTAATTACAGCCTAAGAGAGGTTAAACCCCAAGCGAACGCCGGCGTTCGCGCACCTATTGTCTTTCTATTGTGTCTGTAATTTCCACAATTGAAAGGTTAATAAACTAGTGCGCCTCACCATCAACGATTGCATTACTGCTTACCATCAGGTGGGATCGCAGCCAAGCACTAGTTTATATTAATTTAAAAAACAGACTCACCATCACACGGCAACATAGCGATCAAAGTGCCATCGACATCTCTGGAAGCTGGTTGCAGTAACCCCACCCCAGATTTCAGCCAAAGGGGTGATAAAAAACTATTATTACCAAGCTTGCACATGTCCCAAACCAGGTACAATTCGAACAATGATCCTTACCTTTTTATATGCAAAATTATTTCGGTAACCCAATATGCAAAGTAGGTTAACCCATTGCTATGCAAATTTTCTGTATTTGGCAAAGAATGGTCTAACGATTTTGGCTTCAGATCTATTGACGAGGGATCTTTTTGGATCCGATCAATACGCTTATTGATCCGTCGAGTGATTTATTGGCTTATGCAGTTTGTAGTTTGTTATTTTTATGTTCACGGTCTGATTCTGTTGGAGGGTTTGCTGAAGTTCAAGTGACAGTTACGTGTGTCAATAGTTTGGAAGATTATGCAATCGTTAGTTTACAGATAGTTTAGTTTTTGTGTCCAAAGGCAGAAAAGCAAATCTCTTATCGATGACATCGGTAGTTGTTTTTTTTATCTCTACTAGCTTTGCCCGCAGCTTCGCCTGCGTACATAAACCATAGCCTATGCCACTCAGGAATAAAGCAGTCATATAGCAATATCGGGTGATTTTGCTATATTATCTTTATCTCTCTGATGTTATTCTGTGTTATGACAAAGGTTTTTATACTGACTGAATAAACACTTTTTCACAATGAATATCACAGATATTCCTCTGTGCAGAGGATGCATGGAATGAGAAGAAACTGTCGCGTATGTGCTCCTCGAGTGCACAGCCGTCAGCGAGATAAGAACACGAACCTTGGGAGCATCGAATTCATTGATGGACGCCCCGAGCAAACTGAAGAGACTCATCTGTTTCTGGAATAAGGTGGGCTGGTTGGAGTAAAGGCCGCCATGGCTCACGGACAATGGTCCGATAAGGACTAAGTGCGAAAACCAGTTTTATAAAAAAAGGTTTTTATAACATTTAATGTATTTTTTAATTGATACAAATTAGTGCTTGACTGCAATCCCACCTGACGGCAAGCAGTGATGCAATAATTGATGATGAGGCGCACTATTTTATTAAGGGCCTATTTACTCTATCCTTAAAGACCCAGATTATAATCGGAAATAGAATATAACTAAATTATAATCGGATGGGAAGACCGTAGCAGGAAAGTTATTCTAGTCCCTCGATGTACGAGGTATAAACGACGAGGCGAAATGCTTAGTCCGGACCTACGGTCCGGTTTCAACAACCTAAGGGTGCGTTACTTGCCGTACATCGGGTTATCCGATGGTATAAATGAGATGGCGGAATTCAGTCATGCAATTCACGTGCATACTCTTCAAAGTGCATTTATAAACATGTACCTGCACTGTTATAAACAAATGTTCTTTCTGTGGTATTGTTCGTCAAATCGTTGAGCTCCTTATTAGTCCTAAGTTGAGCTGTATGAATACTGACAAATGCTTACACTGACTGGATAGGTCCACACAAATCTGTATGGTTCTTTCCTCAAAAGACAATCTCAGATACATGTTTGCTATATGGACTTTAAAAAAGACTGACCCCGAGTTTGTTTCGGTGTTTCTTTTCACGGTAGTCAGCTTGGAAACACCGGCCTCATCCAGTTTATACTGGCGAAAAATTTTTGCAAAAAAGTATCATTTATCATTATTAGTTGCCACCGTAATAACAGCACAGGTACTGTTGTAGGCGATAAGGTTGATTTTTGGATTGACAGTGAATTAGTATTAAAACTGCGTGTGTACGGTTTGACTTTTTATTAAGCTATTGCATAGGTTCTATCGCGGGCCTTGAGCGTGGAGACCGAATCCAGAAATTCCGTAACAAAAATAACCTAACACCCCCCACTCATTTGTTTTTTGAGCGTGGTGACCGATAAGAAAACAAATGAGTGAACAATCAATCAAAATTCAATTCAATGTGTGAAAGTGTAACTTCAATTAATATCAAAGAAAAAAAAACAAAGGAAAAAAATACTGCATAAATAAAATAAATAAATAATTATAATTGCATAAGTTGATAAAAATGCTATGCAATAGCTTTACCGCGGCAGACCCCGAGTGCCACACGTCTTTTTTTTTTAAATAACTTACGAGTAGTAACAAGGCTTAGCGGACTGTATGAACGATGTTTAACCATAGCTGTATATCTAGGTATGCACGTTAACTTGTTAACTTTGATTTGCTTGAACAGTTACCAAAGATCAAGAGATCATGAAACGTGGGCGCCAGCATTATAAACCCACCTACATATAGCACAACAATAAAAATCCTTACACGGTTAACTAATAAAATAACGATGTCAACAGCATATCATATTCAAGTCACAATCATTATTTCAATAAGTACAGCATTGAAATTGATATTAATAGTTAATATGCTGGCTAAGCTTACCACTTTATTTATAAGATTCAGACTAACGAGCAAATGGAAGCTGATACTAAAATAACGGAGCTTCAAATTAGTATTTGCATTGAGAAACTGAATATTCTAGATGACGGTAATAAAGGTTAATAAAGGTTTCTGTTTTAAAGCACAAGATTTCCTCTGTATTCAATAGTCAAGTTATTATATAAGTCTGAAAATGATTACGAATAATAAGCGTAAGAAGTGATAAAATAATAATATAGATAATTAGCTATACGGTATCTTCTAATCCGACACCATTGTGTTTCAAGACAAAAGTCTAGTTATTCTCAATGGACCACAGAAGGCTGAAAGTCATTCGGACTTTGAATAAAAAAATCGAAGATGAGCCCACGTGGTGGATTACGGCCTCCAAGAGAAGAGATCCTTGCCAAGAAACGAGACCAGAGTTCTAGCAGACAGACTTTTTGAAACAATATACTTAAAAAAACTAGCTAATCACAAATTTCCTCATAATAATAAATACATAAGTACAAAAAACTCAATTTCCCGGTTGACCGGACCCCACATTTGGTAGTTTTGGCCCCAAAACTGACGTCCCTGCCCACCTCTTTTGTTATTCACCCTTACAGAGGGGACGATTGGCTATCGCATGCAATTTTGGAAATATGTATGATTGCTATTACAATTCGGTTGTAAAAAAGTTGAAATAATTTAAAATTTGGTTGTTCTTTTTTACGGTTTTTTTTTGGAATGTTTGTTTTAACTGATTTAGTGTGTACATAATTGCTATGTATTTTTTAATGTTTATTCTTTTGGCTCAAAAAAAAAAGAGCTATAAATAAAATAACCTCTGAATAGTACCTACTCATATTTTTTTTAACCCTCGTTTAAGTTAGATACTTATTTTCACTGTTATAACATAAAAACCAACATAATAATCATTTTCCACACAATGTTCCCACTGCTGGGATTCAGACCTCCTCTCTAAGAAAGGGCCTTATTCCACCACACAAGCCTACTGCGGATTAGTGGAAGTCATGTCTCTACTAACTTTTAGTTCTAGAACATGCTTTTCATGCTATTTTGACTTGACCAATTTAAATTACGCAAACCTTATTGCTCCCTAACCGTAGTGATGAAAATAGTCGCAATTTACATAAACATTGCCGATTTTGTATGGTATTCCTTTATAATATTATAAGCGTACACGTTAGGTATTCATAAATTCTATTTCAATCCTTGACAGACAAGAAGGTAAACACAAACATGTGGGCACGTGTAATTTGTCCAAACATCGTTTTTTTGAGAGTTTATTAATTAGGCGTCAATAGACTTGGCTATAGATACGTGTGGCACGTGGAAGTCGTGGAAAGCTTCCCACAAGATGGACCGTTGACCTGGGGCCTAAGTCTGCTATTTTTATAAATTCGTCATTCCAAGACGATCCCATTGTCATTTTGCTAAAAGTTTCTAATCTGCTAATTCATAATGATCGATCATTGATCGGTCAATATTGGTAGAATGACAATATCGAGCTTATTAAAAGCACTAATTGCGCAATGACGTCGTAATGGTAGGTCAAGGTCTCTGATCAAAGGAACTGGCCAAATTTTTGCAGATTACCGCATATGTCAGATATTCATTTGTCATTATGTACGAGATGACCATTCTTTCAATGGAGTGTCAGTGGTTGACCATGGGAAAGTCATAATGACGCCATTATATTAGTAGATTACGAAAACTTGTCAAAATCAACCATTATGAAATCAATGATAGACCATTCTGACACCATCGTATTAGCAGATGATGAGGGTCGTGGAAAGCCGATGGATGCGAGACGCACAGTATCGGTCATTATGGCGACACTTGGGGAGAGGTGAAATGATTATGATGATGATGACACGTATCCAAAAGCAAAACCATTCCTTACGTAACAAGAATATGTATGCCTACTGAAGAAAGTACTCGTGTATTTGTTTGGAAGTTCCCAAATAAATACACGTGTTTTAGAAGATGGAGATTTACACGTGCCGTTTTTTAATTGATATTGCAAGTACAATTGCCAAAACGGATCTTGAGCGCTAGCTTCAAGTTGGGCAGAAGTCAAATATTCGGTCTCTTTAGTGGTGCGAAGTGAGACGCAGGGATGGGGAGTGTCAGTGATTTTCTCGCCGCGCCATCGCGTCATAGACGTCACTCATGATTCGTTCCCTGCGCTTGCAGGATGTATCTTACAACGACGACGATTGTCTCGCCAATGTGTGGAATTCGCAAAGCGATCCCCACTTTGATGCCGAGCGCTCAAGATCCGTGACGGTAATTGTATTGGTTTTATATTATAGTATGTATGTTCTAATTGATACAAATTAGTGCATGACTGCGATCCCATCTGATGATAAGCAGCGATGCAATCGGTTGATGATGAAGCGTTCTAAATCACCACTAAAACCATTCATAATTGAAAATAAATTATATTTAAGGTAAATCCAATCTTATATTAATTTTATGATTTTACATATTCGTGTTTTTAATTTTAGTTACAACTAGCTTTTGCCCGCGACATCGTCCACGTACGTAAAATATAGCCTATGTCACTCAGGAAAAAAGCAGCTTTCAATCGGTGAAAAAATTTTAGCATTCCGACCAGTTTTTCCAGAGATTCCTCCTACAAACAAAAAAAAAAAAACAAACTGTACCTCTTTATTATATTAGTGTAGATTTATTATTAGTGAATAAATACTCGTAACTATGACTAGTTTATTAGAGCCTATCCATTCAAGCCTTGAAAATAACGTGCATTTATTTGGTACTCCCAAGTAAGTTTTACACACGCTTTTTGGAGTAGTATAAGTATAATTATAAAAAAAAAGTTTCTTTGGGAAAGTTGTCTGTCATCATGAGTACAATCTCGTGTATAATTATCGGTCACAAATTACCAGTCACCCTATAGAGGGTGAGTTAATTCAGGACCTAGGATGAGTACGGGCGGAGTGATGAGTTAATTCTTTCCACGAGTCACATGAAATAGATTAAGAATAAAATTACGAATGCATAGAAACACCCACTAAATATGAGGTATCATTCATGGGTTCGTTTCTGATTATAAATATTTATCATCATTTATTATAAATTCCACGTGGGCTTGACAGACAACGGGCGGAGCATATTGTAGCTTTAGTGATGTGACATACAATAATACATGGTCCATAGAGTTTCTTGCACGTTCTTCTCTATAGAGACCTACACTTTGGAACGTGCAATTTAGCTTCACTTGTTTGACTGACCGACATTTTGACAATTCAAAAGTGACATAAATAACGAAAATAAACTTAAATGTGGCCTATTTTTCGCAATCCATTTAGTTTCAGACAATTTCCTGTCCTTTATTTTCAGAGATACATACTTATTGTAGTAGTAGTAAACAAAAAAAGGGGATAGTCTGCGGTGTACTGCTAGCAAATATTATAAGTCAACATATTATATTATACATCTAGGTTGACCGATAATCCGGTGAGAATCGCGCAAATTCGATGGATGTGAGAAGCACAAAATCGATCGTCGTGGCGACGCTTGGAGGAGGCCTATTTCCAAAAGAGGACGTCTTTCGGTTAAAATGATGATCTATCGTACTTGTGGTTTTTCGCTATTCGTGTAGCCAATTTATAGTCGGCTACTAGAAATCAAATGCAACAGGCACTCGCATAAAAGCATAAACATAATCACCCTTTTAATGTTCCCACTGCTGGGACTCAGGCCTCCTTTCTGGGAGAAGGATTAGGCCGTAATCCATAGCGTGGGCCTAGTCCGGTGGATGTCACATAACTTAAAATTTTTGATTCTACACATGCCGGTTTCCCCACGATGTCTTCCTTCACCGTTCTGAGAGAGCTAATAAAATAAATTAAACAAAATCTTGCCCCGAGTTTTTTGAACCCGCGACCGGTCGTAACTACTGGACCACTACACTGGTTCTCGCAATCTCTGAAACGAAAAACTAAAAACTGGGAATATTGTACAGCTAGTTTAAAAAAGAAGACCAGTGCAGTATACAAAATATACAAAGTAATTTAATATAACGTAATTTGTTACTTCATCACCCATAGGTTGACTGGTAGAAAATGCTTAAGGCATTAAGTCCACTTTTATGCTTTACTGTGCGTAAAAAAGTTAACAAACTCGTTTCTTAGTATTTTGGATGTTATTACAATAGTTAAAAAGTTAAACTGTACGCTATGCTATGTTAAACTTTATTGTACACCAAAATAATAACAAAACTTACACAAATTTAAATTTATTAATACAAATGGCGGTCTTAACGCTGGCAGTGGTATCTACCTGACAACCTTACCTTAACTTACACTGTCATATTATATAAATTATTTTCTATAATATCATCATCATCATCATTTCAGCCGATACACGTCCCCTGTTGGACATAGGCCTCCCCCAAGCGTCGCCACATCGAACGTTCCCATGCGTCCCGCATCCATCGGTTTCCTGCTACCTTCACCAGGTCATCGGTCCACCTTGTAGGAGGCCTTCTAACACTGCGTCTTCGGTACGCGGTTGCCACTCCAAAACCTTTCAGCCCCAACGGCCATCTGTTCTGCGAGCAATGTGCCTATAATATAATTTTCATTAATAGCCAACATAGCCCATCACTACGTAGTAGGTATACAATTTAAAAGGAAGTTGCACACACATCTACCGTTAGACGCATAGCGTATGCATAACATGAGGTCATAATTCACTTATAATACTCGACGGTTTTAGCTACCGACATGACAGCGACTACTTATTAAAATTAATAACATTACATGTACCAAAGAACAAAGAGGTGCATTTAATTAATTGGCTGGTCTTCACAAAATAATGGATATTGAGCTCTAGGCTAGAGAATTACAATGTTGCGGTAATGCGTAAAACAGTAGGAAAAAAACTGGCAAAGTGCGAGTCGGACTAAGTCACTCGAAGGGTTTCGTAATTAAAATCGAGTAAAAAATTACTTTTGTTGAATGAGCACATTTAAATTTTTATTTTACTAGCTATGCCTGCGACTTCGTTCGCGTGGACTACAGGATTTTGAATTTATTTTTTCTAAAATAAAAGTAGCATAAGTTACTACTTATTACATTAGCTACCTGCCAAAAAAGTCACGTCAAAATCAGTCTAGCCATTTCAGAGATTAGCCCGGACAAACAGACAGACAGACCAATTAAAAAAAAAATCATTTTGGTAGGTACATGTACCGTTTATATATTCATAGGCATGTTGTAAAAATCAGTTATTTCAATATTACAAACAGACACTCCAATTTTATTTATATGTAGATATAGATGCATAATTTTTTTTTTTTTTTTTTTACTATAGCGGCAACAAAAATACATCAACTTTGAAAATTTCAACTCTCTAGCTATCACGGTTCATGAGACAGAACCTGGTGACAGATAGAAGGACAGTAAAGTCTTAGTAATCGTGGAATAGGGTCCGGTTTGAATTTCACCTCGTGTGTAAGGAACCCTACAAATACAGTATTATTAGCTATTTAATCTAATTTGTCACAACAAGCCACAGGATGATAAAGTTAAAAATATAAGGAATATAAACTAGCGAGGAAAGCATTTGTGTCTATTAATTCTGTGAAAAAAAAAATAGCCGACTTAATGAATATCTAAATTATGCAACTGTTTATCAAAAACAACAGGGAACAGTTTCCGGGAAAATATAATTAACTCTAAATGATTCACCAAAACCACAAACCAACTAAACGACACCGAAGTACGAATAAAAAAAACATATTACCTCAAAAAAAAAGTAATTGTCTCTAAACCATAAAAAAAGCAGGAAAAAAATTGTGACGAGAAAAACTTACTTCACTCGGCCACCCCATAATTTAAAATTGCATCGCGTGATCCGCACGCCATGAATGACCGGGGGTTACCACCCCATGCACTAAGGTGACGCCCATCGATTTTTTCCATAGTGGGGACGTAACAGCCCCCGATAGTTCTAACAGCTGTCGGTTTCTTATAAGATTTTTTTTTTACTATTTGAAAATAGAACTCTTTGTTCCGGTTGAGATATTTTTTTCTAACTCGACCGTTACGTTTGTTTGATTTGAAATTCCATTTTTAAATATTTATAGTGTTTTGCATGCTGGTTGCTAGATTTTTTTTTTGTGATTTAAACTAGTGCTTGACTGAGATCCCACTTGATGGTAAGCATGATGCAATCGTTGACGGAGAAGCGCACTGGTTTGTTAAGAGCCTATTCTCTGTAGCCTTAACGACACCTAAATTATAATAGACCGCGGCATATTATACTGTATAATATTTTTATTTTAAAAATTATAATAATAATTTTCGCTTTAAATTACTCCAAAATTCCTATATTATTATCTAAAAGGAAGAACCTATTGCCATAAAATCGAAGGCTGCTTGACATCAGAGGGATATAATTAGATTAATTAGTTTATTATTGAGAACATTTGCATTCTAACCTCTATTTCAATCTGCCAATATTCAGTAGCTTTTAATTAACATTACGACAAATTTTTTACCAAATCAAATAATATTTTCTAAAAAATTTTAGTTCTTCCATTTTCTACTTGATAACACAAAAACTTTCAGTTTCGTAGATTCTTGTTGTAAACGTCCAACTTCCAAGGATAATAGTGTTTTACTAGTAGGTACTTAATTATACTCTTACATATCTATATAAAATGTCCATGTCTCTGTTGTAGGTACGTAGATAATGCTTACACGTAATTATTATGACTGCAGGATAATTACTTTAATATCTAGTATTGGCAGCAAGTACAGTCATCATGTATATAACCTGCAATTGACTTGATTGCCATAAATATTGTGTTTCTGGGCCAATTTTTAAAACACTGGTCATTCAAACTGTAATTATTTTGACGATTAAAATACAAATTAAAAATAAAAACCATGACTGTACTCTTTGAATTTATTATTACAATCAAAATAACGTTACTGTAACCTGCTATTCAAATAGTTATTCTATTTTCCAATAAGAAATAACGCGTTATTTTTTGTTATTGCAGATTTGACATTAGGAGACATCAGCGCAGCGCCATCTGTTGGCCTCTCGGTGAGTTTAAGTTTAATATTTTGTGCGAACCCTTTTCAATGCCCTCACTAGTTCCTTGGCGGCGCGTCCTTTTTGCAATGCTAGCGACATCTGTTAACGTTTTGAGAAAGTAGCTTTTGCAGAAGTTCTTCATATTGAAGTCGCGGCGTTGCTGTAGCCAAGTTATTTGAAGTTAGTCTTCGGAAATAAGTTTTGTGAAAGACACGAAAGAATTTCTTCAAAAAAGTTTCAGTACCTAACTGTAGTCAAGATTTTATATTAAGTATTTTAATTTACACTAAGTTTATAAAATTGTAGATGCAAAAACGATATTGGATTGGAAAGTGACACAATAAATATGATGCTTTTTATATCGTTAAAATACCCTTTGAAAAATTCTTAAACGCTAGAGAATTTAGTGCTTTAAATCTTTTTTAAAAATCATTAAAATAAAAAAAAGATAAGTAACTAAATGAGTACCAATAATCATTTTCAAATCAAGAGTTATTAAATAAATGACCACCACCTTTTGAAACAATGAATCGAAAACCTCTGCGTTTATATAGACACCGCTAGTTGAAACATTCTTTTTCAATGATTTATAGATCCATAAGTTTTTCTCATCCATTGTTTAGGAGATAATTTGCGACGAAAAAACTTCACAATCGATCTTTTATTATTGCAGTCAGCACACGCCTACCTTTTTACGATTGAGCAAAAAATAAATATGTTTCCAGCACCACAATCAATGGGGTATTAAACAAGACAATGCAATTTATTATCGACTTTTATTACTTGATCATTTGCTAAAATATTATCTTATTGGCTACATATAGCCATTCAGTAATAATATAATTTCCGCAATGATGTGTTTATTGCTACCAACATATTTATTGATTTCATTGTTCGCTAATGACGTAGGAACACCTTTCCCATAAGGTCTATTGTCTGACAGCTATCAAGAATTAGTCTTGACCATTCAAGGGTATAACCGGTTTATAAGAGGCTAAGTTTTTAATTAAAACAGTTACAATAAATTCTTATCATGTCAAATAACGACTAGATGCATTTTTATTTACCATAAATGTACTGTCACAATTACCAATAAAAATCGAATAATAATGACGACATTGAATTTCAATGGCATTACTTTCCGTAATTGCAAAAACGATAAAATGTCACAAATCAACGTAACCAGGAAAATATCAGTTTCTATTTTCCTATAACGTCGATCTAGTCTCAATTGTTCGCCGCAGGTTGTCTGACGTATCAAGTTTTTAGAAACAGCAGCAGAATTCCATAGAATCTGGTTCAGTCACGCCAACTTAGCTAATGAAAAACAATTATTTTGCAATTCATTGTCTCACGCTATAAAGCTATTTATCTAACAGAAGCCTTTGACACAGTTGAATGTGCAACAAACAATGTTGCTGTGAACCTTGTCGGATATTCTACGTAACAGATTAAGTCGGCACGTGTACCTATAATGCAGATATGTATGTATATAAGGCACGTATCGATACTTCGTGGTTTTGCGTCAGAAACTTGCTTCGCGGACGGAGTCTTCCAAGGAGCGGTTATTGGACCACATTTTTCCGTTTCATATGTGACTAATTGCTGACATTATACCCCTTTATGAAATACATTATTCACGTTCGTTATGAATAAATCAATGTATATGTAGATCAGTGGAAGTGTCCAATAAGTTTTCAATAAATAAACTGTGTTTAATTGTAAAAGATAAATCGTTTGTGTTGGTATTTAGGAAATTGTAAGAACTACCACTGTTTAAACAGTAAGATCATATTTTATTGAAAGCTGTCAAAACTAAGATTGTTATCACTAGTAGTTTATTGTGTTTAGATTTATATAAAATAATAGCTAACTTTACGATTACACGAACGTAATAATTTTGACAAACGGCAAAATAAGAGTTTTGTCACAGAACCTACCAATTAAAGTGATTCAACAAAGTATTATATTATATATATTATACTTTATAGACAACCTTTATGAAAAATAACTGCGGTCACTAGTCGACAAAACCATGATAACATTAACAAAATGACACAAGGCAGCATTGGTTATTATTATTATTAGGGTATATCTTACGATCTTCAAATCATTAAAATAGCAATAAAAGTCTATCATAAACATAATTACTAAAATATGTTTAAAATATAGGTATACTAATTTACATATTTACATCGCACAAACAGCATTAACTTTTAATAAATAAACTGAATGATCATCATAACAATTATGAAGTTTATAATATCATAAATAATATTAGTTATAAGCTTTGCGTCAGATGTTTATTTCTATTCATATGTCGATTGGTTCATCAGCTTTGGCTTTTGATCAAAATGTGCAATATCATGAATTTTATTAACATCTTCTTTTATTTCATGCTCGCTTTCAAGACTTTCTATTTTGAACTTATGTATACAGGCTCGATTTTTGAGATGAGTCAGTAAACCTTAACTCATATATTTACGAAAAAAAAAACGTTCCAAGAAGGTCATTCATAACTTTTTAAGACATTCACAGATTTTGAAAACAAAAAACAGTCTGCGAAACAAACGCTAAAATACAACAAAAAAAAAAGTGTTCCCATCGACCCTATTTCATGTAAGGATCAAAAGACGAAGAAGAACTGAGAATGAAAGAAATCACCAAAAACATATCCCATTCATATCAGTAAGAGTGAAACTTCTACATAATCCAAATAATATTTTGTTTTGGGTAGAGCTGGCTGAAAAAAGTAAATAAAAAGTATATAAATACTTTCAAATATCTTCACATCGACACCTGCAAGGAATAACATCGTAACTTAGTTTTAGGCAGTTTTGAGTTACAATTATATTCTTGCTGTACAAGAATGCAGATTTTTTTTGCACTCACTCCTGCGGCTAAATTCCTCTACGTAAGGATTTGAATAGTGTAAAAACATTGTAAGTGAGAGGCAACTGTAGTTATTAAAAGGGTATGTATGGTACACATCCTCATCATCATTCTTTATGCTCGCCGTTATTAATATAACATTGTAATACAAGATACAATGTTGTTCTTAGACATTATTATTCCTTATTTAATAAGCGATTATCGTAACCTTACAATTATTTCATAGCGAATAATACGCCTTCACCTACAACGACAGGAAAGTACCTAAAAAGATTTAAAATGTACCACATTTTAATTCAATTCAGCCAAATAATGCATCTGATGCCGATTAAAAACAAAAAAAAAGATATATTATGGATATTTTGTAGTTTAGGTAACTAATTTGACTGTTATAATAAATAATAAAGAGTATTAAAAACTAATTTCTCTGCATTTTTGATTCGTATATCGAGTCCAATACTCATAGTGCATTTTATAAATTGTATCTTTGACAGACATTGTTTTTAATTTATCGAAGTACCTATTATCGTATTTTATGTGATTGTACGTCTGAGTTACAATGTAATTTTATACAGTATATGTTGTGGATTATCAACGTAACTCACAAAAATACATTAAATATACAAATATATAATAATACTATCATACACAAGTGTAGCCATTCCCTTGTTGACATACAATTATAAAATTGCTTGCTAATAAGACTTAAAGAAAACTGTGAGTCTCCTCTAAAGTTGCTAAATATTAGTTACAATTTTATTCCTTGCCGGTGTCGACATTATTCTTATGTCTACTCAGAGAAAATCTTAAATGGTCCTATAGAGTCTTCAGATCCCTTTATAAAATAGGATAAGATTACTTTTTTGTTTGCATTCTAGCATTTTTACTGACTATCATAGTTCTGAGTTAAAAATGTCTTGAAAAGTTATGGATGGTCTCTTATGAACGTTTTCCTGTAACTAAATTGGTTAAGATACCTGCTCTTACTGACCAGTCTCAAAAATCCTTCCTGTAATAGGTATATTGTTTTTTTTTTTAATTATAGGTTTTGTTTTTGTTTTGTCTTTAGATACCATACTTATATCTAACTGTTTTTATTTTAGACTCTTAAAAAGAATACATTTAAAAAAGAGCGTTTAGAAGCTGTACACTAATTAATTTTGTATTTGTATATACAGAATCCCTAACTTCATCTTCTTAGTAAGTTGATTGATAAAGTTTACTTTGTTGTTGCTTCTATAACTTCATTATTGAGTTAATAATCTGCAAGTAATCTTCAATCATGGCATAACAAAAGAATCGATTTCTTGATGCAGTACGCACAATGATTTGCCAAAGTGCAATAAGTGCAAGATCGAACTCATTAATATTTGGAATGTTGAACTGTCATCGGCATCATCTTCCTACCCTTGTTTCATATTATTTGGGGTCCTTGCTACAAGGTTTTTTTTTTCACTCTTTCCTATCACCTGTAACACTATTATTGACTCTTTTCTGCCACCTTTTCATCCATCTTTTGACTGAATGTTTAACAGTGATTTTTACAAAACTGTGTGCTGAGAATAATTTATTACTATATATAAATCTGCTCTCTTCATTAATTTTATAATACCTTGACCAATTTATATATAAAATTATAACTATGTTATTTTTATTGCTACTATTAACAAACTCTTAAATTTCATTATATTGTGTTATAGCAATATCAATTCCACTTGATCCAGCCATGTGCCTTTTTATTAAAAGCTATAAAATATTTAAATTACAATTAGTAGCAACATAATTATGTTTTATAGTTTTATTCTTCGGACAGAAGGTAGATATTTGGTTTTAATGACAATTTGAATTATTTATAAGAATTATAATAGCACATCACATAACATACACAAAGTTACATAATTTAATCAATTAAATTAGTTAGTACATCAGTACGAATAAGTGAAGACATCTGATAGTCAACATCAACCTCCTGCTTTAGTGTTCATTAATCTGTATGATGTCATATTACTTCATTTTTTTTTTTTTGATAAATCTATCCATTTATGTATACACCCCTACTTTTTAATTAGTACATAAAACAATAGGGCTGTTTTGTACCCGTCACTGATCATATTTTTGTATTCAAAAGTAGAAAAAACCGAAATCTTAAAATTGACCACGAAAAGGTAAATTCATCATAGATTCAATCATACATAACAATTGCTAGTAGAAATTACTGCGGGCAGTGTTTTTCCATTTTAATCGTCATTTATTCATTCATAATCAATAGCTTGCACAATATTTCCATAAATTGAGAGACCTTTTGGAATAAACACAAACGCTAATAACTTTGCTGTTTAGAAATATTATTTATTGAGACTTTACTTAAATAATAACAAGGGTTTTTCTAATAAGCCCTTTAAGTATTTGTACTAATTGAATATTAGTGGTGTATATATTTTTAGATGTCATCCATCGTTTATTATTATTTTTCATACTTCTATAAAAACGAAAACTAAGTTTATAAATAATTGTAAACTATTACTGCTGTATACTTGCTGGGATAAATGATAATTCGTCGTTTACACACGGCCAATGTTCAGCCAAATGCCACTAATTAAATTCTAACTGACTGATTGAAAATTAATCCGTATTTATGGTGTTACATTTTATATTACCACCATTTTCCCTTCTATGGTCAGCTGAACTGTTATTAAAGCCATGTGCATCAGTATGACTTCAAGCCAACATCATTTTGAAAAGTTTATAGCAATTTTTTTGTATGGTAATAGTAAGTGGTTTTAATATCGCTTGTGGCCATTAGGAAACATTTATCTAAGTTTGGTGTTAATATCTTCTTGGCATTTATGCTGCATAATATGTTGTTTAGCTTGAGGTGAAAATTATATTTAATACATTTTTAAATTAGGCTGAATTAATTTTATTTCTATAAACTTTAAAGAAAATTTCATCCAAAAAGTTAACAGAAATGGGATAAATACCTTTATCGATTATTCATTTTATTTATATAGAAAATATATTTTGTAGAGCGGTAATGGCCCAGTGGTAACGACCCTGACTTACGAGTTGCAGATCGCGGGTTTAGACCCAACCAGGCACTTTGTATTATTTATCAGCTCTCAAAACGGTTAAGGAAACAGCCCGCACAGGGCTCGCGTGGTGAATAGTAGACCATTTCCTCTTTAAGAGAGGAGGTTTGAGCCCCAGTAGTGAGAAAATTCAAAGACTGGTTCTTTCATTCTATGATTTTTAAATTTCGACAGAAAAAAGAAAAACAAAAAAATCTATCCTACCAGTATTTTGTCCAACTGCAGGGCAAAGGCTATTCTTCCACTTCTCCTACGCTACTTCTGGCCAATCTTTTAAGCAGAAATCCAACTCGTCTGGTTCTGGTCCTAGTGTGTCTCCGATTCTTATAAGATTATAGTTTTTTTTTTTTCTCAAATCCTATAAACAAAATAAACCAGTTCAGATATTAGATGGACTAGTTGCAACAAAATTCTGACAAGATTTTCAAACCAAAAGTTTCATATCTTATTAGTAAGTGATAAATCATCTTGTAGGAAGTATTAGTATGTAGGCACGATTATTTTAATTATGTAATAAAGAAGCATCTTTACTGTACATTAGAATTATTATTAATCAGATAACATAATTTATCACCAATTATGAACCGACTATAAGTATCATCAATCATTTATAATTAGCAACACTCAGATTCCAATAAATCAATAATCAGAACTAATTATTATTAGATTTAACTCTTTTACATATATGGCTATCTTTTAAATTCCTATAGATAGTGTTATGTAAGCAAGTGGCATTTGGTTTTAACTGAAACGAGAATGGAACCCGTTAAGGGCCTTGTCGCAAACAACTTTACCAGAAATAACTTGATTACATTTGACAGCAAATCAGTTAAGGTAGCCAGTTGCGTTTGATCCGCAAACGGCGATAGTGTGACCTCGATTTCTGTGAAATTTGTAGGACATAGCGGGGGGTGGTGGGTCAAACTAAATCAGACTCGTATATCTCCTTTGATAGTTAGTTGTCTGATAGGAATCAGATTGGGTTTCATTGGCGATTGTTAGACTGACTCATGGTTGCAACGGCAAATATGATTTATATCCGAGGATAATTTTATAGAAATCCGCAGAAATGTTAGGATTGTTGTTTATTTGTAACACTTAGTTGAGTGTCCTGATTTCGTTGTTGAAGACTCAGAAATGTTTGAACAGCTGCGAGACTGGCAAATGGCTTGTTAGGTTTAGACTGTTACCATTATCATTAAGTTTGATAGATTTATTCAAGAGTAGTTCTAATAGTTAGGAGAGCCCAATGTCCAACAGTGGACGTTTTGAAATGATAATATTGTCGGCTAAAATTATAGTAATGATGATGATAAATCGAAAAGAATAGTATTCAGAGTAGAACTGACAATTAGGTTCTACCAGCAGCTCCTTTGACTGACAGTTATTTATTTATTTATTTGTTACATTGTTAACAGATCACGTGACAGCTTGGAGCGTTTAGGTGCAAAACAATAAATTCAATCTAATTTTATATTTGAAATTAATTTACATTTCTTATGATGTTTATTCTAAAAAATTAAATTCGTCTTAAATATTCATCAACTAAACTTGTAAGACAACGAAAAAAAAAAAACGATTTAAGATACGGTCATACTCAGTTTTGGAAAATGTGAAAACAAAATGTTCTGTACTTTTTTTTTACTAGTAGTTGACTGCTATCGCACGTGATGTAAGCAGTCTGTATATCGTTTTTTTTCTGCAGTGTAAAAACGCTCTTAAGTAAAAAAAACTAAAACTTTTAAATCTTTTTAGCACTTAATTGACATTATAAAAAAAAAAAACATTACAAATAATTTCATGGTCATACGATTACTGCATTCAATAGTTCATTCGAACCGTGGACTACTCAATTACTCTTGGCCTTACGTTACTTAATCCTGAACGACCGATATCTCTGCCTACCTTGTACAGTAGCAAGAATAATGATAGTTTTAGCCATTTCGGTAACAATAAATATTAATGGTCAATTTCTTTGGATGAAGTACCTTGTTTGTAGGGTGACGTAGTTTAAATAAGGAATTTATATAAAATTGTGATTGAGAAGTCGAAGAAAATTTTAAGAAAATTATTAAACAAATCCGATGTTGAACTACGAGTAACTAGGTATGGGTCAATACTGGATGAGGCACAAAAAAAAGCAGTTCTCGACACATGTGTGCGAGGTAACATCGAGGAGGTTTTAGTCAGTAAGATTCTGACAAACCCCTCCATCCACCTCAAGGCGGAGGACATCCACAAGGATCCACCAAAAAAGAAAAAAAGAGGGTGGGCTGGGTACTGAAATCTTTGAAAGACTTACCGTAGCCCTAGAACGCAAAATGCAAATGAAAGTACATGATTAGGTGGGTTTTAGTTAGTTATTTAATTTTATATAAATAGTAAAATAAATAAAATGTAAGCAGTGGTGACCGAGTGGTAATGGCCCCGACTTACAAGTTCTAGGACCCAAACAAACTCAGCCAAACACATTACTTTGTGTAATTTATTTCATCACCACTCTCAAAAGGTGAAGGAAAACATCGTGAGGTAACCGGCATGTTTTACAACCAAAAATTCGAAAGTATGTGACATTCACCAACCCGCACTGAGAGGAGAGCCTGAGTCCTAGCAGTGGGAAAATTAAATAGGCTGCTGATGATGATTATGATGAAAATAAATAAAAGTCTGAGACGCCTTTCGCCCCACTCGGAACGAAAGAAGTTATTTGATGACAGCTCACCACGAAAAAAAAATCACTAACTTTCTGGAATGTCCCGTTAACTCCAAAATCTTTGTCACTCTACCAGCATCGTACACCACAGTTTACAATGGCTACCGTAGCCAGTCGATTAGACATCTAGCTGGTCTTGAGCCATATTTGGGCCCACTGATAGTTATAATGCTAATAACAGGAAAACCATACTGTAGTGGGCTTTTGGCAGTACAGTTAGAATTAACTGGTTAGGAGATACGGGTTTGCTTTGGTGGGAAAAGTTCTATTATCTGGCCTTTATTAGGGCTGAAAGGTTCTGGAATGGCGTACAGGATGACGCAGCGTTGAAAGGCCTTCTACAAGGTGGACCGATGACCTGGCAAAGGTTGCAGGTATTCGATGGTTGTAGGACGCACAAGGCCGTTCGTTATGGTGACACTTGGCGGTCGCCACTCCAGAACTTTTCGGTGCCACCGACCATCTGTTCTCAGATCAATGTGCCCTACCTACGGCCACTTAAGTTTGGCGATTCTTCGGGCAACTTAAGAGTATTTAATAACTAATGTCGCTAACTTTAGATTCTATGCTTTAAACTAATTCAGCCACCTTATTTCTTCTGCGGATATATTCATTTCATTGTCATGGAAAGACAATACCTATCTATACCCTATCTGATAGTAGCATAAAAATAGTTCGCATCAAATGTTACTTTTTAATTCGAAACTTTTGAACTGTTAGACCTTTTGCAGTTTGTACTTTAGATCATGCGGACCACCAATCGGTGGTCTGAACCTAACTTTATCACAGTTGTGGTACTAAATTAAGTTATGGCATGTGTCCACCCTTATATTGTTGACACCTCTACCTCCGTTTCGGACTAAAAACCAAGCCATACGATGCGTTGCGGCGCCGCACCGCAAATATTTCGACAAATCGACAGTCACACGAGTGAAGCCTTCCCGCTCGTACAGCCCATTGATTGGTCGAAATATTTGCGGTGCGGCGCCGCAACGCATCGTGTGGCCGGGGCTCTAAGCGTTTCGCCTGGTCGTTTATACCGCGTACATCGAAGGACTGGAACAATTAACCTGCTGCGTTTATGCGTCCAATTATAATTTAGGTGTCTTCAAAGCTAGTGAATAGGTTCTTATTAGACTAATGCGCTTCAGCACCAACGATTGCATCACTGCTTACCGTCAGGTGGGATCGCAGTCAAGCAATAGTAATGTCAATTAAAATTAAAAAATGTGTTAATGTTAACTTATTTTCTATTTATGTGAAGTGTTTATGATACTTAGCTATTATTAGAAGTGCCATTCATCGTGGCTCAATAAAATGTATAAAGGAAGTGAATATAAAATCTATGATGATTCCACTAAGGAATTTATTACTTATTGGAATGGAATATTATTGTAATAAAGATGCTGTGTTGACTGCTAAGTAATATAATCTAAATTTATTTAATGACATTGTATTGCAAGAATGTTCTAAGTTCTGAAAGTATGGTTCCTGCTCCCATTACCGGAAGATTACTATTTTTGCACATTGTCTTTTTACATAATTATGATTGGAAAAAGACAATGTGTAATTTAATAATAGCTTACAGTTTGTAGTGTTACTGATTTTATTTGAAAACAATTAACAATATATTTTTTCAAATAAAGTAAGTGTAGAAAAAAATATAGTTAGGCAGCCACTGTGGCTCTCATGACCTCAGAGCCAAGTAGCCAAACTGTAATTTTATCGATATAGATTTCATTTAAAAATAGAGCAACTTTTAACTGAGATCACACTTGAATAAATTACAGTAAGGGTAGGTACTCTGACTTTCAAGGGTTCATGGTACAAATATATTAGATATTCAGCAGAGAATATTGGAAGAAACGCGCGATAAACATAACCCTTCTTGCAGTCGGGTAAAAAAGGAGTCAAATGGTGAAAACAGTCACTGCCAGCTCTCGAAAACATACCGCCAAAATATCTACAGCACCTTAGCATAACATAACAGCATAATCAGCCTTTTTAATGTTCCTACTGCTGGGACTCAGGTTTCCTCTCTAGGAGAGAGAATGAGCCGAAATCCACCACGCGGGCCCAGTGCAGGTTGGTGAATGTCACATGTCATAAAATTTTTGGTTCTACGACATGCCGGTTTCCTCACGATGTTTTCCTTCACCGTTTTGGGAGCAGTGGTGATGACATAAATTACGCAAAGTAATGTGCCTGATTGGGTTTAAACCCGTGACCTACAACTCGTAAGTCTGACTGATCAGTCGGATCCGTTACCACTCGGCCACCACTGCTCACCTTAGCAATCTTCTGGTATCCCAAGAATACCTTTTCAACAGCATCTGTCCCAACTGGCACTAGGTTTCCAGTATTACCAGGTACAAATACATTAGTTATTCAACAGGGAAGGTCGGCAGTTAATAAAATATCTTTTGTATAAGAGGGACTGTCTCTGAATGACAATCACGTTGACAGTTAGTGCGAATTTGAATTTTAGTGCTGTTGGAACGTGAAGGGGGTGTGTGCATTGTTTTACGGATTACTTTAATTTATTGTTAGAGCCTCATGGCTATAAATTAACCTGCCTAAACGATGTTAAACTGTGCGTGTTTAGAACGTTAGTACGTGACCTTGGTCACGTATTCTTAGATTATGTCTTTCTTTATGTCGTTCTAAGCGCCATATGTCTATTGCCGTTGTTGCTAAAGTGGGCTGCAAGATTGTTCGAAAGAATTACCTTGGAACGCCTCCTTGAGGAGTGGCTGGAGGAACGCCACGACGTTTTCACCTTCCTCATGATGCAGGTCCTCACCGGACATGGTAAGTTCAGGTGCATCTTGTTCCAGATTCGAGCGGAAGAAACGCCTGGGTTTCACATGCGTGCTGATCGGCTGGAGGACACGGTGGAGCATTCGGTAGAGGTGAGACCCGCTTGGGATGAGCACTGTGTCCTCGTGGAGGCGACTGGCGGTGGCGACAGATTCAGGTCATGGTCCGGAGCGATATGGGACGTGGTCGACTCTTTATTCGAAGTAGTAATAATAGCGAAGGAGTTGGCTGAAACCGGAAATGTCTTGGGTGTCGGGAGTCGCAGGGCGATCTCCGGCTACCACGGGCGCGGGCTTACGGACGACGAGCAATGGGTAGCTCACCGTCCGGCCATTCAGTAACCAGCCCTAGTTGTTGACGGAGCGTAGTTCCGCATCTCAAAATGATGTCAGAAAAGTCCAGCAGTGCCGATATCCGGAACCCGTAGTCTTAGAACGCAAAGAGCAACTGAGTGAGAGAAGTTATTCATTCCAATTGGATTTGCAATGGCTATTCCAATTGGAATGCAAAACTACTCATATATTTACTTTGTGGTAGTAAAACTTGAATCTCATCTACTTAGGAAGTGGAAACGCACCGATCCCTTATAAGGGCCATTTAGTATGCACAGTGTTCCTATTACGAGGTAACACTGTGCATATTTGTCAGTCAGGGTTCCGCATGCGGTGGTTTGCATAGATATAGGCGGTAATGCACTTTGTATATATCAGATGGGCGTAAGGACTGATTTTGCGTGACTTGTTGGGTTCTTCGGAGCTTGTCAAAGTGAAATTCTTACAGCTTGGCTGGCTTGTTGGTTTAGTGGTCGCCCTCTCCATATGAACCGTCTAATCAAGTTTATAGTTTTTTATCGAGAGGCTTTTTTTTTCGTTACCGGAAAAAATCTTGTTTGTTCAGTTTCGTCTACTGAGCAAATCCACACATTTTTATATTGTAACTACTTCATTATCTCCGTAGCTTTTTCGCAACTAGTTTAGGTTTTTTTTTGGTGAGAAAAATCATCAAAATTGACAACCCCCGCTCTTGGGCGGAGCGGAAGATAGTGTCAGGCTCTTATTGACTAAAAGCCGTTCCTTCGTTGCCTTCGTACCGGAGCTTGAGTTATCTTTCAAATTAACCCTGGCCCCAGTAGGCTTCGACCCAGCTGGGCCCCTGCTGTTGCTAACAGCTCCTTGAGTCGCGCGGAAAAAGTGCGCGCCATCGACGACTTGGGCTCGGTCCGGACAGTTACTGGACGGTCGGACAGCGAGCTACCCATTGCTGTCAGCAACTAGTTTAGGGTTGCTTTCAATCTAACTGGATGCGACTACCAGTGGTATACATCGGCTGTCCATCAGACCTCCACAACCCATTTACTAGGGAGTACGATACTCCTTGGATAGACTGATAGTCTTTCTGGCGTCAGTCTTCTTACTGTAACGACTGCCAAAGATCTACGAGTGAGAACCGGGACCAACGGCTTAAGAAGACATGATTTCGAGGCACCAGGTATCAGTAATCATCATCATCATCATCACCAGCCTTTTTAATGTCCCCACTGTTGGGACTCAAGCCTCCTCTCTATGACAAGGAATGGTCCGTAATCCACCACGCGGGCCCAGTGCGGGTTGGTGAATGTCACATGTCTTCGAATTTTTGGTTCTAGGATATGCCGGTTTCCTCACGATGTTTTCCTTCGCCGTTTTGAGAGCAGTGGTGATGAAATAAATTACACAAAGTAATGCGCCTAGCTGGGTTTGAACCCGCGACCTACAGCTCGTAAGTCGGGGCCATTACTACTCGGCCACTACTGCTCTCTATCAGCTATCTCTATATGCGTCATTAATATCCCAGATTAACTAAGAAAAGATGGATGGATTGTGTGAGAAGTGATATGAAAGAAAAGGGAGTTAGTGATAGCGTGACGAGTGACAGGACAAAATGGAAGAAACAAACGTGTTGCGCCGACCCCAAATAAAATGGGAGAAGGGTAGGAAGAAGAAGAAGAAGAAGAAGTTTTTAATGAAAATAGTTTTTTTATACCAAGTTTTTATAGCACGGTATAATATACCTTTATAATTAATACTCGTCAAGACGAATCATACGCCCAAACACGATGGGGTTGTGTCGTTTGACTACCAAGCTCCTATAGCCACCTTCCGGTTCCATCATCAGATCAGCTCCATGTCATAATAATTTTGCATTGTCATCTGATTTACATATGCATGCAAAATTTCAGCTCAATCGGTAGCCGGGAAGTGGGTCACATTTAATTTGCAAGATTTGATTACAGACAAACATTGGGACAGGTGAAACTAAATAAAAGTTTGTAAAAAATACATGCTTAAGAATTGAAAAATTCACATTAGTGCCCGGTTTCGTACTCGCAACGTCATGCATGAGAGGCGGATCTCTAACCACTTGGCCATCACGACTATACAACCTACTTATAAGACAAAAACATTCAGCAAAACAGACCTTTCACTAAAGTCACGATATTCCGTCGGCAAGTACAGAATAATATGGAAAAAATCTTATAAGGGCTAAAGATTGTACACACGAACTCATTTAACTGGATGTGTTTTAGATGTTATCGTGTGCTCCGAGCTTTATGATCGTCGATTATATAGAGCGCGGTGTAATAATATAATATATCCAACGTGATGGTTCTGTGGGATAAGAGCGAGAGAATATTTCTATTTTCAAGATTTTTTTGTTATAGCAACTTGTGACTTACATAGCCAGAAGAATCGCCAGACTTAAGTGGCAGAGGCAACAGAAAATGTAAGGGACTCATTTTATCTAAGGTTACTATAGATTTCAATATTATAAAGGAACAAGCTATGCTCGGAGTTTCCTTGCGTGATCTCATCAGAAATGAAGACATCCGCAGGAAAACTAAGTTTACCGACACATTGCTCGCGGAACAGATAGTCGATGGGAACATAAGGTTCTGGAGTGGCAACCACATACCGAAAGACGCAACGTTGGAAGGTCTCAAGGTAGTTTGATGACTTGGTGAGAGCCGCGAGAATCCAATGGGGAAGCACGTGTTCCTAGAACCCAAAGGACAACAGAAGGACAAGAAGGTTTTAGCCAACTAAAGTCTGACACTCTCTTTCGCTGCACCTTAGAGCGGGAGAAGTCATTTGATGTATCTCACCTCAAAATAAATCACAACGACACAAACAAACCCACACAAAAGCCCTAGTACTCACGTAAATCACTTAAGACCTTGACTGAACCCTAAGTATGATACCTAACTACCTAGACTAGACCTCTGTGGGTGGTTAAATCTTATAGCCATAACTAATCAGTAAACTGATTGGTCGCTTAGCTCAAACGCGCCGACGACACAAAACAGATAGGTACAGAAGTCAATCTACATACAAAGCGCGCTCGAGCAACGCACACATAGACACCACTCACGGACACGATATCTCGGTCGCCGTCTCGGATCACTCGTCGAACAGTTCCGGCTCAAACGCTCATTAGTGTGCGTTCACCGAGCGTAGGTGTAAAAAGTGAAGTACATACATGAGATTGTCTTCTGTACCTATCTTTGTTGTGCCGACGATGTGGGCTGATTTTAATTATGTTTTTCCCTTCAAGGAAACGCTAAGGTTACTGGTTTCTGTTGTATCAAAGCGTAGAATAAATTTGTTTTGATGCTGTTAGAGGTATAGGTAGGTTTGGTGGGTAGAAGTGAGGCTGGTGAACGATGAGGTAGTAGGTTTGATTCTAAGATAAAACTGAGAGTTTGGAGAATGATGTACCTACGAGTAATTACTAGATATTTGCAATTCCAAGTAGCACCACATCGACCCCTTTCCTAAAGAGGAAGCTTTAGTCCCAGCAATGGGAACATTATCAACTGATTGTACTGTTACGGGGTGGGTCTTGCTCCGGCGGGATCTCATGGTGAAATGGCGTCAACGACTATCGCAACCGTGCTGGGCACGCCACAATCATGGCGGTAAGTCCCCTCTTTGAGGCGTGCCTGGAAAGACCTCACGGCGGCCTTACCTTCCGCATGACGCAGGTACTCACCGGACATGGTTCGTTCGGGAGTTTCCTGCACTGGATTCATGCGGAAGTGACGCCAGAGTGTCGCCACTGTGCGGAACGCCCGGAGGACACGGTGGAGCACACAGTCGAAAAGTCAGAAAAGTGATCGCAGTGTAACGGAAACGCTGACATTGCAAAAGACGCTTCCACTTGTAAAGACCAGCGTGGTGTATTTTAAGATATAACTATGTCAACGTGTTATATGCTTCCTGCATCCAGCCATATATCCAAGATCTTCACCAGGTCTAGTATTACAGGCAAAGCATGAGTAATATTCTTCTTCTTCCTGCCCTTATCCCATATTACTTGGGGTCGGCGCAACACGTTTTCTTCTTCCATTCTGTTCTTCTGTGTGTCTGTTCTGTATGTGTGTAAAGCATGAGTAATATTATGAGTCCGATATCCAATGTTCTGTCTGCCGCAATGGTTCACCGTGTCTGTTAAGGCGTATAGTTCCTTGAACCATCTGACCGAAATTATGTGAACGCAACTCTCGCACTCGCCTAGGCGGCAGTACGCAAATCTGTGCAATTATTTGCGGCCAGCAGCGCCCGGAAAGCGCTTTAATGATAAATCGTCCAGCGTCCTACTAGCAGGACTTTCAGTCCTTCCGGTAGGACGCACCTTTTTTAATGAATATTTCGTGAACGGTCCAGCTGGCAGGATTTGTAAAAAAACAAGTAGATAGTCAGTCTCTTTCTAATTGTAGGAGTGTTTGTTTCATCGTTCTAGCATTAGTGTGAGCGAAATGGCTACGATATTTAGACGTGGAGATCGCGTGCGTTCGCTAGCATCGCACTACGATGCGTCGGGAACGAATAACGCCTGGAGTCGTCAACAATTTGGTGATGAATTTGCAACATCTTAATGTTATGGCCGACATTTTATTATCAAAACCGTTTTGTACACCACAAAAAACAACAAAAAGCCAGCTGATATATATGGAAAGAAACACAATAACTTCTTCCCGCGTCCACGTAGACGAAACCGCGGTAAAGTATTGAATGGTATAATACTTTATAAAATAAAAAATAAATTCTACAATCGTAATTACAACATTGAGCACCTACCAAAAGTATATATAAACATATCAATATATTATAAAAATAAATATATGTTACCTACCTAACCTTACTGTTATTTATAAACACAACAACATAACTTTTCGTTTATTTCAAATAATTAAAAGTGGGTAGTTCAAAATGTTTGTTTCCCCTGATTTAGTGATTCGTCTGAGTCGTCCTGCCAGCAGTCGGCGTACTGCCAGAAGGACGAGCGTCAAATTTCATACAAATTAAAGTCCTGCCAGCAGGACTTTAAAAGTCCTTCCAGAAGAGCTTCTAGAAGGACATTTTTTTGGACGATTTATCATTAAACCTATTTTCTCTGCGAGATATTGATTGATTTACATATGCAATGTTCACTTTGAAGAACATTTAACCACCAATTTTTATGTGGAAAATGTTTCTAAAGGTCCAAGCCGTTTCGAAGGAGTAGGGAAAAGTTGCGAAAATTTGCGAAATTGCTAAATATTTTTTTTTTGATAAAAGTATTAATTGCACGAAAAAATCAAATGTTGATATTATTGTTCATGAATCTATAATAAACATATATTTTTTTCAAACCAATTGATCTAGCCGTTACGGAGGAGTAGGCCTCAGAAAATCACTGTTTTATGGCACTTTTCGGGCGCTTGGCCCTTAAGGCCACGGAGAATATCTGAAAAAAAATCCCCTCCCGCTTTCGCCCTAAAAATTAACCCTAGATACGCCAATGGGGTTGCTTAACTGCTTTATCAAGTCTGACGGACACCCCCAAAAAACTACCGTGATGCAAATATTAGTAATTTATCGACTTAATAGAGGAAGAAGTTATATTTTCAGCTGTATACATTATTTTTAGTATATGCGGAAACTGGTTTCCAATCGTTTTGACACCGTGTTATATTCCTAAAAATATTTGAAAAGATCACAAGTTGAATACAACCGAAATTAAGCATAACACTGGTCACGACAGGTCATAGGGGGTGTTATCATCAAACAACTGGGTGCAAGTGCAAAACACCCCCTCAGTCGCCTGGATGGCCCGGTGACCTTGTATTTTTGTTGACATAACAAGCTTATAACTTTGTGATTTTTCTTAATACAGTTTATAATTTTGTACAAAGATTCTACAGATTAAAATACTAGACAAGTATTTCAGGTTATTTTTAGTCTTCGGCGGCGGAGACCTCTCGCGCCGGGCCTTGGTTGAGGCCATGGTCCGGAGCGAGGAGGAGTGGCAGGCGGTCGCCGACTTCTGCGAAGCAGTAATGCTCGCAAAGGAGGAGGCCGAACGCATCAGGCAACGGCGTTATCGCCGCCGCCGTCGCCGGGATTCTGATCCCGATTTCCGGACAACGTAGACGCGGGCTTGCGGACAGTGCGCAATGGGTAGCTCACTGTCCGGCCGTCCGGTAACTGTCTGGACTAAACCCAAGTCGTCGACGGCGCGCCCTGTTCCCGCGCGCCTCAAGGAGTTGTCAGCAACAGCAGGGACCCAGCCGGGTCGAAGCCTACTGGGGCCAGGGTTATCCGAAAGGGCGCTCGAGCCCCGGTATGAAGGCTAGAAGGAACGGGGTGGGTCTTTTAGTCAGTAAGAGTCTGACACTATCTCCCGCTCCGCCCAAGGGCGGGGGATGTCAATGCATGATTTTTCCCACCATAAAAAAAAAGGTTATTTTTAGTCTAAGTTTCTATCTATTTTTTTTTTTCTAATCACGGAAACAAAACCTTTTCCTGACGTAGCCTATTCAATTAAAACCTAAGTATTCTCGTGCCATATTCTGTAACCTTCAAAAGTGAGGGAGTCCTCAACGCTGGAATGTCATTAATTCTAGCCGTAATGTAGTCGAACCAGCTTTATTTACCAGCACATTCCATCCAACCACACCTTGAGATGAAGGTGTTAGAGTTGAGAATGGAATGGTTGTGAGTTTTCCAATGGTAAGTCTAAGGTGGTAATTTTATAATAGTGCAAATCAGACCTCGTGACCGGGGCATTACTTTGTCGTGCAATGAATGCGTATGCAGCTGAGCTGACGGTTTTAAACTGGTGTTTTGTTGTGAGGATGGAGAGGAAATTGCGTGTTTTGGGATGAAAGAATAAGGAAGAAATTGCTTCTGTTGCTTTTGGAACAAGATTCGTTGAAAGAGCAGTGATGGACGGTTGGGATGTTTTAGAAGCAGTCCAGAGTTTACAAAGAAGGAAGAGAAGTTGATTTTAGTCAGCAAAAGTCTGACACACCCTTTTGCTCCGCCCAAGAGCGGGGAAAGTAGTCGGGTGATTTTCCATCTAAAAAAAATCCCATAGATTATTCGTACTATGGGTTTACACCTGAAAGGGGAACCCGCGGTCCTGAAAACAAGGTATGGATATCGGCACGGATCTTGAGCGCTCGGCGTCAGAGTGGAGATCGCTTTGCGCATTCCATGCATTTGCGAGCCAATCGTCGTAGTTGTTAGATACATGCAACAAGGGCAGGGAACGAATCACGAGTGACGTCTATGATACGATGACGCGGCGAGCGCATCACTGACACTCCACGCCCCCGCGTCTTACGTCGCACCACTAAAAAAACCGAATATTTGACTTCTGCGCAACGTGAGGCCAGCGCTCAAGATCTGTGCCGATAACTGTAAAGAAGGAACATAGCTGTGGTTTTAGTCAATAAGACACACCTGGAGCAGGCGAAGCCATTGGATGATATCTTACCTTAAAAAAAGCCCAAAATCTTGATTCACCCTTAAATCTAGTACATTTCATATTATAAAGTGTCACTCAGAAATAAAGCAGCTTTCTATCTGTGTAAATTTAGCAATCGGGCCAGTACTTTCAGAGATTACCTCCTACAAACAAAAAAAAAACAAACTTTACCTCTTTAAAATACTAATGTAAACTATGTGTTTGCAAAATATATATAATTTATCGTTTATTCAGAAAAATAGGTAAAAATACAAAGATGATGCTGAATTCTAAAGAAATCTTATGTCTATCTATACTGTAGGGGCGCAGCAGGGTCGAAGCCTACTGGGGCCGAGGATCTGTTTCTGAAAGGATGATTCGGCCCCCTGGTACGAAAGGCAACGAAGGAACAGGAGTGGGTTTTTACTCAGTAAAAGTCTGACACTATCTCCCGCTCCGATCAAGAACGGGGGATGTAATTGGATGATTTTCCCACCTCAAAAAAGGTGTCTTCGTGGCAAGAGTGAATAAGCTGTTAATAAACTAGTGCGCCTCACCATCAACGATAGCGTCACTGCTTACCATCAGGTGGGATCGCAGTCCTCGTGAGGGCGATCGGCGGCGGAGACCTCTCGCGCCAGGCCTTGGTTGAGGCCATGGTCCGGAGCGAGGAGGGGTGGCAGGCGGTCGCCGACTTCTGCGAAGCAGTAATGCTCGCAAAGGAGGACGCCGAACGATTCCGATCCTGATTTCCGGCCACCGTAGGCGCGGGCTAGCGGACAGTGAGCAATGGGTAGCTCGCTGTCCGGCCTTCCGGTAACTGTCCGGACCAAGTCCAAGTCGTCGACGGCGCGCACTGTTCCCGCGCGCCTCAAGGAGTTGTAACAGCAGGGACCCAGCTGGGTCGAAGCCTACTGGGGCCAGGGTTATCCGAAAGCGAGCTCGAGCCCCGTTACGAAGGCTAGAAGGAACGACACTATCTCCCGCTCCGCCCAAGAGCGGGGGATGTCATTGGATGATTTTATCCCACAATAAAAAAAGGTGGGATCGCAGTCGAGCACTAGTTTACATAGTTTTAAAAAAAATGTCATAAATACAAAGATGAGGCTGATTTCTAAAGAAATCGTATGTGTATATCTATTATCTAAGAAGACAATAGCAATACTACGAAGTTATGACAAAGAAATACCAGACTTACTATCATGCGTTTGTACTGAATCATTTTCTGGTTAAACTTGGTATCGTTATTGTGACTCAATACCTTTTTTACCGACTTTAACAAAGGATGGTTCGGTTTGTCAGAGACCCATTCATTACTCGTGTTCAAAGAATTTAAGCCAGGCTTATAAGTTTCTTAGAATTTACAGAAGTATCTACATTTATTGTATACGTACTTACAGTTGCCATCACGGATCTTGAACAGTTGCGCAGAAGTCAGTCGATTCGGTCTCTCTAGTGGCGCGAAGTGAGGCGCGGGGGCGGGGAGTGTCAGTGATTGGCTCGCCGCTCCATCGTGTCATAGACGTCACTCGTGATTCGTTCCCTGCGTTGCTGCATGTATATAACAACGAAGACGATTGGCGCGCCAATGTATGGAATGCGCAAAGCGATCCCCACTCTAACGCCGAGCGTTCAAGATCCGTTTTGGCAACAGCTAAGTTGTGGAATTCCCTGCCGGAGTCTGTTTCCTGATAGCTAAAGCCTAGGGTTCTTTAAGTCAAAAGTGAATAGGTTACTTCTAGGCAAACGTGCTTCATTGTCGACCGTATCGTCGCCTTCCTCCAGATGATCTCACTTAATGAAAAGTGACGATGCGGACAATGCATGCTACATTGGGTAGCGCTTGACCAATACAACAATAAAAAAACCGGCCAAGTGCGAGTCGGACTCGCCCATGAAGGGTTCCGTAGCAGCAAGTAACATAATATAAAAGTTCTTGTAATGTAACTTTGGTCGATGTTTTAATAATAGTGTATTTTTTTCGGTTTATGACGCATTAAAAAAAAACTACTTACTGGATTTCGTTCAAACCAATTTTCGTTGGTAGTTTTTATAGTAATGTACATCATATATTTTTTTTAGTTTTATCATTCTCTTATCTTGGAAGTTAGAGGGGGGGGGGGACACATTTTACCACTTTGGAAGTGTCTCTCGCGCAAACTATTCAGTTTAGAAAAAAATGATATTAGAAACCTCAGTATCATTTTTGAAGACATATCCATAGATACCCCACACGCATGGGTTTGACGAAAAAAAAATTTTTGAGTTTCAGTTCTATGTATGGGGACCCCTAAAATTTATTGCTTTTTTTTCTATTTTTGTGTGAAAATATTAATGCGGTTCACAGAATACATCTACTTACAAAGTTTCAACAGTATAGCTCTTATAGTTTCGGAAAAAAGTGGCTGTGACATACGGACGGACGGACAGACAGACAGACAGACAGACAGACAGACAGACATGACGAATCTATAAGGGTTCCGTTTTTTGCCATTTGGCTACGGAACCCTAAAAAGAATAGACAATTTTCCGAAAAAACACCCTACCTTACAGTTATGGATATTATTACTTACTGTATTTTTTTGTTTTTGTATAACTATATCTAGTAATGTTATAAAGAAATAAAATTTGTAAGTTTGTATGTAGGGGGTAATCTCTGGAAGTACTGGTCCGATTGCGAAAATTTTTAAGCTGCTTTATTCTTAAGTGTCATAGGCATATTTTAGGCGCGGGCGAAGCCGCGTACAAAAGCTAGTTCTTTATGTAGAGCAATGGCGGCCGAGTGGCCCTGACTTAAGAGTTTGTAAGTCGCGGGTTTATTAAGCCCTGCCAGGCGCATTACTTTATGTAATTTATTTCATCACCACTGCTCTCAAAACGGTAAAGGAAAACATCATGACGTGGTTGATTGCGGCCCATTCCCCTTTCTGGAGAAAAGGCCTGAGTCCCAACAGTGGGAAAATTATAAGGCCGACTATGGTACTTTATTTATTCATAATTAGTATAAATAGCGAGTCAATATTGAAGTTTATTTCGTATAATTATAGTAAAAATAAGTAAAGATTTATCTATTAAATTAATTCATAATCACAAAGTTTATGTGTTAATTAACTATTAAGTACCTATTTAAATACTAATAACTGACAGTTTAATTAAGTTTTCTGTTAAAATGACAAAATCTGACACAAAACATCGACTAAATCGTGGTTGATGTTACTTAAGTCATCTTATTGGACCTTAATCCTTTAAAGTATGACTAATATTACTTGACATCTCGAGATAGCGCTAGTTGCAACGACTCGAAAAACATTTCATAGAAGTCAATTTAGTTCGTAATTTCGGCACGGATCATGAGCGACTGGTAATGGTAATAAAGGTATAATAAAGGTATTAATGATGACAGGTATTTTTTTTAAGGTCCGTACCTCACTAGGACAATAGCAGTGTTGCCAGTTCACGCAGCCAAGAAAATGTGTGGAGTTATAGAGCTGACTTGTGTATTATACCGGTGTGTACCTTACCTTCATTTTCTTTTTGATAAGGGAAGTCATGCAATGAATTCATCCGCTCTAGGGTAGAGTTAGAGAGCCATGGTCCGGAGCGAGGAGGAGTGGCAGGCGGTCGCCGACTTTTGCGAAGCAGTAATGCTCGCAAAGGAGGAGGCCAAACGCATCAGGCAACGGCGTTATCGCCGCCGCCTTCGCCGGGATTCTGATCCCGATTTCCGGCCAACGTAGACGCGGGCTTGCGGACAGTGAGCAATGGGTAGCTCGCTGTCTGGCCGTCCGGTAACTGTCCGGACCAAGCTCAAATCGTCGATGGCGCGCACTGTTCCCGCGCGCCTCAAGGAGTTGTCAGCAACAGCAGGGACCCAGCCGGGTCGAAGCCTAATGGGGCCAGGGTTATCCGAAAGGGCGCTCGAGCCCCGGTATGAAGGCTAGAAGGAACGGGGTGGGTCTTTTAGTCAGTAAGAGTCTGACACTATCTCCCGCTCCGCCCAAGGGCGGGGGATGTCAATGCACGATTTTTCCCACCATAAAAAAAGGGTAGAGTTAGAGAGCGTGTCTGGTTCATAATGATAAAACCACAACTGTTTCCTTCAATAGCTTTTTGCCTTTTAGGACCATAGGTTTCCTTGTCAGAAATTCCCAGCGCACATCGGCACTGCTGGGGCGCTACGGTTCTCTTCTTACCCGGGCAGGTAGACGGAGAGCTACTGATTGCTCTTCGACTACGGCCACTGTTGTTTATGTAGTCAACCATACATTTTTTGACGTCATGACCTGGCCACGTATCCATACATCCCATTGAGGCAAAGGGTGGAAATCATTCAATGACATCTCCAGCTCTGAGCGGTCGGGAGAGCGCGTCAGACTTTTACTGACTAAAACCACACTTATGTCCTTCAGTTGCCCTATGCATTCTGACTATGGGTTTCCTTTTCTGAAATTCCCCGCGATCCTAACTAACGGGCATCGACTCTGATGGGCCCCTTCGGCTTACTGTCATCTCTTTGAGGACCACGTAGATCTCTACCCACTGTTGAAGACTGGGCTCGGTCCAGTCTGTTCATTGCCCTAAGACCACACGTAAGTTCTAAGAACTAGTACTTACATAATTTAAATAATTAAGAGCAATGTAATAGTCAACGTTGTATTTTCATCAACCGTCATGTCAATTCGCGCTCATTGCGACTTCGTTCATTTTAGATATTTCACTTAATGTAAGACGTTCATGTCTTATGTTATTAGATTTTAATGAGAAGCACTTTTGAATTTATTTAGGGTTGTCCAGTAAGAACACTTTTATATTTAATTCCTGGCTGATTTTGCATCAAAAAACTGCAACCTTTGTGTCTCACAGAAACTATTTTAATCGAAGAAGAGGGTTCTGGAGTGGCGAACATGTAATGGGAGATGGAATGTTGGAAGGCCTTCCACAAGGTGGACTGATGACCTAGTGAGAGTAGCGGGAACCCGATGGATTCGAGACGCACTCTAGTCCGGCCTTTCCAAGTTCACACTACAATGAATGTGGCGACATTTGGGGAGGCCTATCTCCAACAGTGGACGTCTGTCCGCTGAAATTATGATGTAATGATAATTATGATAATTTCCCACTCTGAAAAAATAAACGAGATTATCATCTCAGAACAGTGCCAACCCTACTACGACTGAAATAAACGAAACTTGATCCGTATTAAGAGTTTATTACAAGTAGTCCTGAATGAGATCTTTGTACTGAAACGTATTTAAATGTTCTTGATACAGAACGTAAGGGCAATACGTTACTTAATGTAATTAGGTTAGAGATGTATCTATTTTAGGAGTGTAGAGATTCAAAGAAGAAACAAAAAATGATGAGAGATCGCATACATACTTACATACAGAGAATTTCTTGCAAAGAGTAACCTTGGAGTTTGTTGCCGGTTCTTCTCCATAAAAAACGAGATCCTCACCGGACATGATAAGTTCGAGAGGTTCCTACACTGTCAGTAAAACTGTATAGGCCCAGCAGGTCCGAACCCTACGGGGGTTCGCTTCCGAACGGGAAACCCAAGTTCCTGGAACACAAGGCAAAGTGAAAACATAGGAGTGGGGTTCGTTAAAAGTCTGACATACCCTCACGCTCCGCCCTAGAACTGGAGATGTATTTGACTGATTTCCCACCTAAAAAAGGGCATTGGTTTTTTTATGTTACAGTAGTTGACCTGGTGAACCTCGTACCGCTTAACAGTCAATGAATGTATACTACATTCTCATCTTTCGATATAGTCAGCCGAAGGCGATGAAACAAAGCATAAGTAATATATTAAGTTATACACAATTTTAATGTATTAAAATTATATACAAATCGATTACGTACATTTTACGTTATGCGCGCACAACTAAAAACTTGATAACTTCATGAAATGGCCATCTAAAACTGGCCAGATCGTTGAAACGTTGTCATTTGATGAAATGTCAATTCTCTTTTGGCCATGTCATTGATTTAGAAGTTCTATGATAATAAAAGGTCTAAAGAAAGTAGGCCAAACAAGGATTGAAATATCATCAAACTTTAACGTTGATAACAATCTGGCTAGTTTTTCTTGGTCATATCATGAAGTGCAAATACGAATCCTTAAGTTCTTTGGACATATTACCTGTAACGAGGACTCGATAGAACGATTGGTGGTGCAGGGGAAAGTTCAAAAGGTCACGTGAATGCTCTTCAACACGGTGGACGGACCTCATCAAATCGGTGACACACTGCAGCCGCCAAACACAGAGCTGCATGGCGTCGTATCGCGAGAGAGGCGGTATTGCAAGACTCGACCGAGACATGATCACGACCACTCTGTCAAGAGTATACTACTTAGAATATAGAAGAGAGAGAATCATAAAATCATCAATTTCAAAGATCTGGACATGACATTATATACATTAGTTCAGATGTAGAGTACCTTTAATCACACCAGCTGACAAAAAGCCATGTCCCACATAATTACACACTAACACTCAACGGGAGCTAACATATCGTTATAATTACTCCATAAAGCGCTAATTGAGGTCACATCCATTGAGCCAGGGACTCAAAATAAACAGTTTGTTAAGCATTAGGGTCACTGCGATCAAATGCAGTTCGTGCTCACTAATTGTTAGAATTCATTACGAAATTGTCATGTGGTTGGTCGATGGCTGTGTGACACGGTTAATTTAAAAGACTTCTGTATTCTGTACAGGTGGTGTATCGATGCTTTACAATGTTAAACTTTTCATTATAATTATGTTCTACATTTACGACCCTAATCTTTTACCTGGGGCTCAAGTCTGCTATTTTTATAAATTCGTCATTCCAACACGATCCCATTGTTATTTTGCTAAAAGTTCGTAATCTGCTAATTCATAATGATCGATCATTGATCAGTCAATGGTCTTATAATAGAATTGTGGTAAAACGACAATATCGAGCTTATTAAAAGCACTGACTGCACTGGACTGCACAATGACGTTCCAATGGTAGGACACTAATCAAAGGAACTGTCAATATTTTAGCAGACTACCGCATAAGTCAGACATTCATTTATCATTGTGTACGAGATTACCATCCTATGCCATTTCTTTCAATGGAGTGTCAGTGGTTGATCATTGGAAAGTCATAATGACGCCATTATATAAGTAGATTACCAAAACCTGTCAAAATCAACAATTATGAAATCAGTGATAAACCATTCTGACACTATTGTAATAGCAGACTTGAGGCCCTGGTCTGGGTCTGGCCAATATCAGACGGTGAGCTACCCAGTGCTTGTAGTCCTATAGCTTGTACCTACGGTGGCCGGATGACTCCTAAAACCTCGGACGTCTCTTGCAGTAGCTAAAGCGTGAGTGCTATTTGCTTTCGTGGTGCTATTGCTTTTACGCTCTCTGTCACTTCCTTGGGTTGCATGATTGCTTCACAGAAAAAGGTGACTGCCTTCCATGCCTTCTTACTTCGTAAAGGGACCAGGGCTGAATGCGAGCATGGCGGGAATACGGCGGTGCTCAGCCTAAACTAGGCAGACTTTCACAGAGTCCTTCGGGCGATTTGCACAATGGTGGGAACCTCCTAAAATCAAGCCGGATACGGTTGTCTGGCAGGGTTCTGCAACGCCAACGCCGCGGCGACTTTTTAATAACTCCTCAAAGAGGTGACTTTTCGCTGCGATTCGGTTGTGACGATCGCTGTTTCTATGCATAGAGATCCAGTTGGAGCTCTGTCTACCATGCCTTGCGCCTCCACGCATCATTTGTGTCTATGTGCAAAGACTGTTTTCTCCAGATCCAATGCTGGCAGGCCAGCGAGGAAGGTCGCTGCCTCGCTGAAGACCGTACAGTATCTCCTTATCAGAATGGCGCCGTTGATCAACTTCTTAGCTGTTAACAAAATCTACAGTATCTTACAACCTGTATTCCACCTGTGAAGATGTCAATTTACCTTCCATGCTAACTAAGCTAACAGGTTCAGTATTAAAGACAATTCGTGCAAGAACTTCAGTCCATCTGGTTGTAACAAACGCGTACTGGCACCAGCATTGTTTTAAACGAAGCATGTGATATTAATTGTGATCATATTGCAGTTAGTTATCATTTTAAGACAATAATAGCATAGCTGATTGATTGAGGAAATTACTGCTTCCCATGCCCTGTCACTCTGTACCATGGGTTGGACCAGGGCCGGATGCGAGAAGCTGCCGTCACCGACAGCTTCCGACGTCAGCTGGGCTGACTTGCACTTTGTCTTCCAGCCAATCTGCACAATGACCCGAGCCCCAGCAGTGTGACCTCCGATCGACAGGAGGGAATGATCCATGACGCTGCCTTAGTGCGGATTGGTATGGTTATCGTTATAATTGATAGATCCAGTTATAAGGAGGAGGTATAGCCCAGGATCCATGGTCCATTTTTGAACTTGATTACTATCAAGCTAATTTTCCGTGAGTCTCTTGAGTGAGTGAGGAGGGGACTCTTTGATTTTACAAAAAAGAAATCCATTTAGTAATATATATTTTTGAAAATCATCAAATCGATATATTCTATCTTTGCTACCTCTGTTAGCTACCACAATCGAGAGTTTTGTATAGGAAATTGTTGGGAGTTTCATCAAAATGAAGCTACTCACGGAAAATTTGCTTGATAGTAAGATAATCAAGAGCAAAACCGAGATCCTTGACTAATCTATAAGGTTACTGTATGAAAATCTAATTGTCGGTTAAGCTCGCCTGTGCATCAGCTGTCCTATTTTGTTTGTTTCCAAATTGTATCAAAGGATAAACCTGAATATAATGTATAGACAAAAGAGGAAAAAACCTATGGTAGGACGATTGAGCTAAGTAAATATCACGTGGACAAGTAATAATTACATAATCGAGAATAACAATCACCCACTATTTCAATGTCATGGCGAAGGCGAAACAGGCGGTGGTGGGCCACCTCGACGAGTTCGGAGCCTCCGGGGGCTTCCGAATGAGGCGTACCGCAACCGGGGCCCGAATGTTGGAGGTCCCTGGGGCAGACAGTGGAGAGCTCGCCGACGCCCTGGCTGAAAGGATCAGGGCGTCCCTGGACGTCGAGGAGGCCCGAGTGTCCAGACCCACCAAAAGCATGGACATGCGCATAATGGGTCTGGACGACTCTGTTAGGGTGGAAGAGGTGGTGGCCGCCATCGTCAAGGCGGGAGGGTGCACGAACGATCAGGTCCGGGCGGGCACCATCCGCGCTGACGGCACGGGCATGCGAGCCGTCACGGTGAGCTGCCCCGTGTCGGCGGCCAAGGCCATCACAGCCGAGGGCCGAAGGTTGTTGGTGGGCTGGGTTTCGGCCCAGGTAAAGCTGCTGGAGCCCAGACCTCTGCGGTGCTACCGCTGTCACGTGGGGCACCACGTGGGTGCCTATTGCGCCGCAGAGGACCGCAGTGACCGCTGCCACCAGTGCGGACAGCCCGGGCACAAGGCCGTTGAATGCCGTGCAAAGCCGCACTGCTACGCATGTGCGGCTGCAGGCAAGCCGGCCGACCACCGGGCTGGGGGCAGGTCCTGCGACCCCCCCGCCAAGGCCAAGGGCAAAGTCAGGCTCATCCACCCTGACACCCTCACCGCAGCAGCCACCGTCTTGGCTGCCGCCGCTGTCGCCGCCGCTCCCGCCGCAGCGGTGCCCTCACAGGGGGCTCGGGAGGAGACTGTAATGGAATGTCAATAAGGACACCATTACGTCTCCTCCAGGCGAACATCAACCACTGCGCCCCCGCTCAGGATCTGTTGCTCCAGAGCATGGCGCAGTGGTCGATCAATGTCGCCGTCGTCTCCGAGCCGTACTACGTCCATCCCCGCTGGGTTCAGGACCTAGACGGCTCGGTGACGCTAATTTCGTCGGCCGCCGCCGGTACCCCGCCCCTCGAGGCTGTTGCGAGGGGACGGGGTTGCGTAGCAGCACAGGTCGGGGACATTGCAGTGGTAGGCGTCTACCTGTCCCCGACCAGAACTCCCGACGAACTCCATGTCTCCCTTATGGAGCTAAGTGCCGTCGTCGCTGGGTTTGGTACCCTCCCCGTGGTCGTTTGCGGGGACTTCAACGCCTGGAATACGGCTTGGGGTTCCCGGCGCACGAATACACGGGGTCGGATGGTGGAGGACTGGGCCTTGGAGCTGGGCCTGGTCGTCCTGAACCGGGGTTCTGTCCCCACGTTGGTGCGGAGGCGGGGTGAATCAGTGGTGGACCTTTCGTTCGCCAGCCCCGCTCTGTCGCCGCGTGTCGTTGACTGGCGCGTTATGGAGGAGGTGGAGACGTACTCCGACCACCGGTACATCCGGTTGGACGTCTCCGCCGAAACCTCGGCCGCGCCGGTCCGACAGAGCCCTTGCGGTCCGCGGTGGGCGCTTAAGCAGATGGACCGGGAGCTCCTCCTGGAAGCCGCGACGGTACAGGCCTGGGTGCAAGCACCGGACAGGCCTGTCGATATCGACGTCGAGGCGGAGTGGTTCCGGGAGGCCATGTCGCAAATTTGCGATGCGGCAATGCCCCGAGTCCGTCCAGGACGTGCTAAGCGCCAGGTGTACTGGTGGTCGCCGGAAATCGCTGCACTGCGCAACACGTGCAATCACGCGCGACGCCGGTACGCCAGATACTGCAGGCGCCGCATCCGCCCGCCGGATGCGGAGGCCAGAGAGGCGGAGCTGTACGAAGGTTACAGAGAGGCAAAACACACCCCCCGAGCAGAGATTAAGCGGGCCAAACTCGAGGCCCGCGACGTGTGGCTGGGGTCTCTGAACGCGGACCCGTGGGGGCGCCCGTACAAATTGGTACGGGAGAAACTGCGCCCCTGGGCTCCCCCGCTGACTCAGAGTCTCCGGCCCCAACTCGTGGAGGGTGTGGTAAGCGCTCTGTTCCCTGCGCGAGGGGAACACTCCCCCCCGCCCATGGCTCCGCCTCCGCCAGCGGTGTCTGACGCGGACCGCAATAGCGACGATGACGATAATGCTCCAGAGGTGACCGAGGTAGAGATGAGAGTGGCGGTGCAAAGGCTGAGTGCCAAGAACGCCGCCCCAGGACCCGATGGCTTGCCTGGGAAAGCCTGGGTCCTGGCCATGGAGGCTCTCGGGCCTCGACTGAGAGGGCTCTTCAGCGCATGCTTGGAGAGGGGCCAGTTCCCACTTCGCTGGAAGACGGGGAAACTGGTCCTCATCGCGAAGCCAGGGCGCCCTGCGGACTCTCCGTCCGCGTACCGGCCCATTGTGCTGCTCGACGAGGTGGGCAAGCTCTTTGAAAGAGTGATTGCGAGCCGCCTCGTCGCGCGCCTTTCACGGGTGGGGCCGGACCTTTCGGACGGACAGTTCGGCTTTCGCAGGATGCGCTCGACGGTGGACGCCATCATGCGCGTGCGAGCCCTCACGACGGGGGATGCGGTGTCCCAGGGTAGGTGTGTCGTGGCAGTGTCCTTGGACATTGCCAACGCTTTCAATTCCCTGCCCTGGAGTACGATCCGGAGGGCACTCCGGTACCACCGGGTGCCCGAATACCTCTGTCGAGTAGTCGAGGCCTACCTGTCGGACAGGTACATTGTCTACCCCGGTCACCAGGGAGACTGGAAACGTCGGGAGATGTCGTGCGGTGTTCCGCAGGGGTCGGTACTAGGGCCACCCTTGTGGAACATCGGGTACGATTACGTGCTGCGAGGCGACCTCCCTGACGGGGTCAGCGTGGTTTGCTACGCAGACGACACGCTGGTTCTAGCGCAGGGAGAGTCGTACCAGGCGGCGGTCGCTCTAGCGACACGCGGGGTTGCGATAGTCGTTAATAGGATCCAGGAGTTGGGACTCGAGGTGGCGCTGCACAAGTCCGAGGCGATGTGCTTTCACGGTCGCCGCTCTCGGAACGCGCCGCCAATGAGTTCCCAACTAACGGTAGGAGGAGTTCACATCGGTGTCGGGTCGACGATGAAGTACCTGGGACTCGTCCTCGACAGCCGGTGGAATTTCGTGGAGCATTTCCGACGTCTGGCTCCCAAACTGAACCGGACTGGGGCTGCGCTCAAGCGGCTCCTGCCCAACCTTGGGGGTCCAGATGCCTCCTGCCGGAGGCTCTACGCGGGGATCGTTCGGTCCATGGCCCTCTACGGGGCGCCGGTGTGGGCGCCGTTGCTGAAAAAGCAACCGGCAGCCATACTAAACGCCTGCCAGAGGGTCATGGCAATTCGGATGGTGCGGGGATACCGCACGATTTCCCGCGAAGCGGCGAGCCTTCTGGCTGGCCTACCACCGTGGGATCTGGAGGCAACAGTCCTTGCACACATGCACGACATGCGCGTGGAGATGCAACGCCGGGGTGAAAGTCCTCTGCCGCGACAGGTCGCGGCATGGCGGACAGAGCTCCGGCGGGATCTCATGGTGGAATGGCGTCAGCGACTATCGCAACCCAGTGCTGGGCACGCCACAATTATGGCGATAAGTCCCCTCTTTGAGGCGTGGCTGGAAAGACCTCACGGCGTCCTTACCTTCCGCATGACACAGGTCCTCACCGGAAATGGCAAGTTCGGGAGGTTCCTGTTCCGAATTAAAGCGGAAGTGACGCCCGGGTGTCGCCACTGTGCGGAACACCCGGAGGACACGGTGGAGCACACAATCGCGGTGTGCCCTGCTTGGGTGGAGCATCGCCGTGCCCTCGTGGGGGTGATCGGCGGCGGAGACCTCTCGCGCCGGGCCTTGGTCGAGGCCATGGTCCGGAGCGAGGAGGAGTGGCAGGCGGTCGCCGACTTCTGCGAAGCAGTAATGCTCGCTAAGGAGGAGGCCGACCGCATCAGGCAACGGCGCTCTCGCCGCCGCCGCCGGGATTCCGATCCCGATTTCCAGCCACCGTAGGCGCGGGCTTGCGGACAGTGAGCAATGGGTAGCTCGCTGTCCGGCCGTCCGGTAACTGTCCGGACCAAGCCCAAGTCGTCGACGGCGCGCGCTGTTCCCGCGCGCCTCAAGGAGTTGTCAGCAACAGCAGGGACCCAGCCGGGTCGAAGCCTACTGGGGCCAGGGTTATCCGAAAGGGCGCTCGAGCCCCGGTATGAAGGCTTGAAGGAACGGGATGGGTTTTTTAGTCAGTAAGAGTCTGACACTATCTCCCGCTCCGCCCAAGAGCGGGGGTTGTCATAAGATGATTTTTCCCATCGAAAAAAAAAAAAAAAAAAAAAACCCACTATTTCAAAACTCGTTTCTTACTCTTCCACTTCTCATTTCTAATGTATAACGTTGTGGCGTAGAAAACAATTCAATGACACAGTTGGTGCAGTGCTTAAGCGATTGACTGTTGCGCTGCGTGCTATGGGTTCGATTCCCGTAAGAAACAAATTGTATGTCTTAAAGATTATCGATCCATCTGGGTGTCTTGTGTACATTAGTGTATATTTGTAAACACACACGATACAGGAGTCATTCCACAGTTTGGGTCAAGTTTTATGGCCAAAAAAGAAGTACGTTTCTCCGGGACTTGACGATCTTCTTTGCCTTGTCGATTTTCTGGTATTTGTCACTGTTTCTTTTTTATTTTAACAGATAGAACAGTAGAGAATACTATGATCTTCATTATCATCATCATATTAGCCGAAAGATGTCTACTGTTAGACAAAGGCCTCCCTCAAGCGTCGCCACTATGATCTTATATGACTTAAAATCTAAAAGACAATTCAATTAAAATAGGCATCTCTGATTGAGTACAGGTCCTTATTATTGCGGTACATAATCTTTTATTACCAATCAATAGTATTAAAATTATATTCTACTTGAAATAAAATATTCTTTAATGAAACAATTTAATTTAACTGACATTATCAGTGTCATGTTTTAATATCGTTGAAGTATTATATTGCTTAATCAGTCTTTGATTAATGTATAAGAGCTTTATAGGACACTAGTTGTCTCCTGCGGTTTCGTCCGCATCTTTGGGTACTGTTTCACTTCCGTTGGTGCATGATCAAACAAAATAAAATTAAAAAATCGAGTTCCACGCCATCTAGTGAGGATTTGGCTACACTTATTTGTCCAGAATGCCCAAAGCCAGCTTGCGGACTTCAAATTTTCTTAGCTTCTATGCTTTTTGCAGGCCAGTGTCTTGACACTGACTGACACAATTTGTAGTACCAAAATTGATCATAATTTGATTGGCGGCCATTATCCGTATTTGACTTTTTCATGAAACCATTCAATAAATTAAAATGAGCTAAGACGGTTTTTTTTTTATCTGTTATAAACTAGTACTTCACTGCGATCCCGCCTGATGGGTAAGCAGTGAGGCAATAGTTGATGGTGAGGCACACTAGTTTATTAAGTATTGATGATTTTAATGATTATAATTCCATAAATAAATACGTATTACGATCACTAATTATATTTTAATTAACATACTATTTGACTGTGGCCTGCAGATGATAAAAACTTATGAAAATTTAAATTTCACTATCTATCCCGGTACCAGATATCAGCTTAAAGTAGACTGTAAAGATCAGGCAGAAGTGTACAATATTAATTTTTGTTTATCTTCTTTTAGGTACTAAGCCTAACGTAATGTAATACCAAGATCCGAATACCTACATAGAAGAAGTGGAGAAGAGGTAAGCCAAAGTTATTAAAAAAAAAACTCTTTAAGTGACAAAGAAAACGGTGTTGTACTGTAATGCAAATAATGTGATGATTTAAGCATGCTGTTTTTCTATCACTGTTACGTGCAGACAGAGTCTGTCTAAAAAGTCAACCGACTTGGGTAATTGTCAGAAATGAAATCTGATGTAATTTACACTGGTTCAATAATCAAGGTTGACTAAGACATCTTGATCATTGTTTAGAAGAAACTTATAAAAAGTATCGAATATAAATATTTTTAAAGGATTAAATGGAAAATTCATAAGTCGTTTGACTTTTTAGTTAGACTTTATCTAAAGATAAGACCATACGACAAAAAAGAAAACTTCATCAAAGCGGGTTTAATCAATGTTATGTTATTATTTTATGAATAAAATATTTATTATTATTAATAACATAAGTGATGCGTTGACTACGTATAAAATCGTGCACACTCCTTTAGTCGACTGGAGCCGACATTACCCGAACTAGCGTTACAAAGAGGGGTGTGACAGTTCGGCCTTATTTTTATCCCAAAAACAAACTACTCAGCTCAACGTACCCAAAACATTTCTTATAAAAAGTACTTAATTAATCTGTCCCGTCCTTAATTACACATTTACGCGAAGATTCGCCAAATGGTCTATTGTTTATTCTAGACTAATTAGTACTTTAAAAACTGGTTTCTTTATTACTGTTAATTAGAGTTATTAGCAGCTATTGAAAGTCCTTTCATGCTGGGAATTTATATGATTATCATTTCTTATCATGAGCGCAGTTGTAAGAATGAACAGCGTTTTTAAACCTGGTAATTGCTCAATATAGCGGAAGTGCATCATTGACTAGCCAGATAGGAAACACTGGTCTCATCTAATTTAAACTGACGAAAAAAAAATTGACGAATAAAAGTGTTTTTAAAAACCTATTTGCAAAATAAATATAATTTTTACACTACCTGCTCGATATTGTCGTTTTATACGTCATACAAACTTCACCTAAAGCAAGTCATTCTATCCCTAGGAATGCAGTATGGCCGATCCCTAGGGAATATTGAGATTTGAATTTGGAAAACCAAAAATCGTCAACATTGTGAATTAAAATGTACGTGCATCGCACAAGTTGAGACTTAAAGACACTGCTTTTTCCCTAAGTCACGTAAACTACTATTATCATTCATCAGTATACCCAACACTAGTGCGTCGTTTAGAACAAGAGCCACACATTAAGTTTCCTAAGTGTCTCAAGTGTCTTTAATATACCTGCATTATGAAGACTCAAAGAAGGCAGCCATCTGACTGGGCCAAAAAATGTAAGGACCCATTACCATTACGTTGAGTTCGGATTAAAAATTAAGATATCGGATTAAAAATTGATATAGTGGGCAAGGCACCTTACTCGAAAGGTTCTGGAGTTGAACAGAGAAAGAAGAGAAGAATGAACAGTTGAAAGGTCTCCCATAAGATGATTCAAGAGACATAAGATAAGACGATCATTGTGGCTACACTACGGGGAGGTCTATGTCCAACTGTAGATGTATTTCGGCTAAAATTATAAAAAGAAAAATAACTCTTACAGGGTTATTTTTGCAATGAGTTAGCGTGTAGATACTGATACGTAATATCATGAGATGACTTCGATAGTCAGCTGTCTCACTCTTAAATAAGGCACAAAAACGCAAAAATGGTTCATGTTTTTTTTTTTATATTGATATGAACTAGTGCTTGAGGTTAAATGGCAATGGGCAGGACACATTGCACGCAGAACGGATGGTTGATGGGGACGAAAGGTTCTGGAGTGGCGACCACGTACCGGAAGACGCAGCGTTGGACGGCCTGCAACAAGGTGGACCGATGACCTGGTCAGGGTCGCGGGAATCCGATGGATGCGTGATGCACAGGACCGGTCGTTGTTGCGACGTTTGGGGGAGTCCTATGTCCAACAGTGGACGTCTTTCGGCTGATATGATGATGATGATGATGATGAGTGCTTGACCGCGATCCCACCTGATGGTAAGCAGTGATGCCATAGTTCATGGTGAGGCGCATTAATTTATTAAGAGCCTATTTTTTATTTAAAGGACATCGACCAACTAATTTTATTCATTGTTTACAATCACATTAGGACTGTATAAGTAAACTCCATCAATATTTATAACTGATGCTTCAATCTCTATTAATGGCGAGTGGACAGTGACGGCCTCTAGTCAGGCCATGTCATCTCCGAGAAATCATTTACATTGGCTTGTACATCGCGGATGTGCCAAACAAGGACAATTGCATAATGTCATTTAGAGATGTTTTTAGTGTCTTTATGTTTGTTTGTTTATATTTCTTATCATTTCAGCCGATAGACCACTGTTGGACATACCTAGACCTCCTCCAAATGTCGCCACAACGACTGCCTCTGCACTTTTTGCATCCTGGTAACTCATAATATTGTATGAACGTATCTACATATTTTATTAACTGCTCCATTTTTGTTGTAACATTTTTTTTCTAAAACATTGCTTTTGCAACATATTTATATATATATACCTTAAGTTCGTTAGTTTTTCTTTTTTTTTGTTGTTAACGTCTCATTTATTGACAGTTTTAATCTTTTTTTTTTTCTAGCTTTTTTTTATATAGCCTCATTTTATAATGTAAATGGAAGAACACTGTAGACTCCACCAATTCTTAAATTACTTCATATTTTGACTCACTTTTTTTAAAATGATTTTTTTCATTGTGCTTTTGAGAACAATATAGACCAGGTCTACACTGTTCTTAAATAATACTTGTTAATACTGTAATATGGAAATATTGTAAGAACAGCCATTTTTTTAAAGAGTAACCTACTAACTAAAAAACTACTAACTTTATAAAGTAAATAAAAGTTTCTTGCCGGTTCTTCTCCATAGGAAACGACCAATTTGGAACCGTGCACTAGCTTCTGACGTTTTATAAGTGCCCATGTAGGCCTCTGTGAAAAAAAAAAAGTTTTTTTTAATGATGATGATATACTTAAACAAATCAACTAAATACATAGCAATCCCTATATTTAATTAAGTACTACAAACAGATAAAAGGAAAACAAATTAGTCCTGTGACGATATTACGTCATACCAACTTCTTACTAATAGTTGGCGGCCATCTTTATTACGAAAGAGTTTAAATCTCCAACTAATTCTCAAACACACCCACGAAACACAGCTAGTCAACAAACGCAAGTCCAGCGACAATTACTAAGTAGCATTGAAATTTGTTCTAGCTAACTCAGTTTCCGAGATTTGCGCTCACAGACTCACAGATAGAATCCGGAAAGGCATGCGCGACTCGTTTAGTTTACTGGGTACGGTTAGCATAAAAACTTTATAGTTTTTGTGTAGTTGCCCTGCTGCGGTCTTCCCGTCTGATTATGATTTAGGTGTCTTCAAGACTAGAGTGATTAGGCTGTTAATAAACTAGCGCGCCTCACTATCAACGATTGCATTACTGCTTACCATCAGGTGAGATCGCAGTCGAGCACTAGTTTATATGTCAATTAGGAAGAAAAAAAAGTAATAACAAGTTATCTTATATATAAAATTCTCGTGTCACAATGTTCATTCCCGTACTCCTCCGAAACGACTTGACCGATTCTCATGAAATTTTGTGAGCATATTGAGTAGGTCTGAGAATCAGCCAATATCTATTTTTCACACCCCTTAGTGATAAGGGTTGTCCACCCTTAACAATTTTAGAAATTACTTAAAAATTATTTATATGGCAAAACAACGTTTGCCGGGATAGCTAGTTTATATATAATTTTTATGAGTATGCCCTCATACTACACCGACCCCACAATTAAACTACTGCAAGGGTTTTGTGGAGCTTAGTTTATTATTTTACTATTTTGGAATAACATAAATAAATAAAAAAATCGAATAATTCTGGAGTGGTAATCACGTACAGGAAGTCGCAGCGTTGGAAGACCTCCCGCCACCTTGAGTCGCAGGAGTCCGATGGAGGCGAGACGCAGAGGACCGGTCGTTATGGCAACTCTTTCTATGTCCAACAGTGGACGTTTTTCGGCTTAAGAAAAATGTTACGTTGGGTCAAACTTAATTGACCTTGGTCATCTCATGCAGTCGCTGAAATTGGAGTCTTAGATTGAATTCCAATACTAATGCAAGAGATAGCCACACGCTTGAGAGAATGGTCATTCTCACGCCCCAGCTAACCACAGGAAACGCCTCGGGCGTCGGCAGTCACAGGGCGTTCCGAGGTCTCCGTAAATGCAAGCGTGGTTGACGAGCAGTAGGTACCTCGCCGTCCAGTAAGGACCGAGTTCGTTACGACGACGGCATTTAATGTTTCTCACACGCCTCAAAGAGACTTCGGTAAAACCGTAGAGTTACATTATCTAATCTAATTATTTAAAATTCCACTATGCTCCAAAACCAACCAATGATCGACCAAGCTGTGATTTATAGATTTTGAAATATTATTTTTTTAAACCTGTATCTTTTTTTTTTAAATGGATAGGCTCGCGTTTGTCCACTATCTCACCTGATGGTCTGATGGTCTCTTGATTAATGGTTAGTATTAGATGAGGTCTAGAATTGGAAGAAGATAGCACTGTACGTCACGATTTCCCTCCCAGCTACTTAGTCCTTTTCGCTATTATATATTTGGTTTACTCTTGTCCATGCGTCACTGTGGGGTGCCAATTGAAAACCAGCGCTAGGTCTCTGACGCCCAGCACATGCTGAAGTGGTCCGGGCACGCTCAGCGCATTCTGTACTTTAGTTCTTTTTTACAGATACCGGCACGGATCTTGAGCGCTGGCTTCAAGTTGCGCAGAATCAAATAATCGGTCTATTTAGTGGTATGAAGTGAGACGCAGGGGCGGGGAGTGCCAGTGATTGGCTCGCCGCGCCATCGCGTCATCGACGTCACTCGTGATTCGTTCCCTGCGCTTGCTGCATGTATTTAACAACGACGACGATTGGCTCGCCAATGTATGGAATGCGCAAAGCGATCCCCACTCAGAGCGCTCAAGATTCGTACCGGTACCTACTTGTACTTTGTAACCGTTGTCCGTGTCCCAAATAAAAGTATTCTATTCTATTTTTTGCCAGACTGCATCCGTTTCTGCCAACCTTACCGCCTCCACCGACAGCAGTGCAATCAAGATCCCTGTTCGATTGAGTTATGACGACTCGTGCGCGGCGACGGAATGTAACCGCGGCAGTCAGACGCAACCCTTACGATGATCTTATCTTCAGCCACAATAATAGATTGTGGAGGCTTCGCCGCTTGATTAGGTTATGGTTTTCTTAGATGATAACTTACAGTATTGCAATTAGAAAATGTAATGTTGATTCCGTTAAATGATAAAGGGTTTTGTAATTACAAAGAAAAGTTTTGAAAGCATTAATCTTGTAAAGGCATCTGCTCGTAAATTTCCTTCGACCTTCATTATCATCATCTCATTTAAGCCGAAAGACGCTCACTGTTGGACATAGACCTCCCCCAAGTGTCGCCATAATGACCGTTCCTGTGCGTCTCACATCTATCGGATTTCCTCGTCCCTCACACACACACATCGACAGTCACATTATGAATAGACAAAAATGCTGGCCGTTTAAAGTAAATTACGAGTCTGATCTGATAAAAACCACCCTTTTTTTTAAATCATCAAATCATTTTTCTCGCTTTAGGTGTAGCGAGACTATGCAGGCATCGCCCTTAACTGAACCCGTTAATCTTGCTGACATCTATTTGAGACGCCTGTGGAACACAACACGTCGTCGATTCGGCCATAGACTTTACTGGACGGCCGGAAGGCGATCTACTCATTGCTCACCGTCCACAAGTACGCGCTTACGATGCGTCCTACGAACTAAAATTCTAAGACATGACATGAAGTTTACCTATCCGCACTGAACCCTTGTACCCGTAACTATAGTTTGACAGGCCGGTTGGTCTAGTGGTTAGTGGCCCTGACCGGTATGCCGGAGGTCATGGGTTCAAGTCGTCGACGGCGCGCACTGTTCCCGCGCGCCTCAAGGAGTTGTCAGCAACAGCAGGGGCCCAGCCGGGTCGAAGCCTACTGGGGCCAGGGTTATCCGAAAGGGCGCTCGAGCCCCGGTACGAAGGCTAGAAGGAACGGGATGGGTTTTTTAGTCAGTAAGAGTCTGACACTATCTCCCGCCCCGCCCAAGGGCGGGGGATGTCAATGCATGATTTTTCCCATCGAAAAAAAAAAAAAAAAAAAAAAAAAAAAAAAAAAAGGTCATGGGTTCGATTCCCACCCAGGATAAATGTTTGTGTGATGGGCACGATCATTAATTGTTCTGTGTCTGGGTGTAATTTATCTATAATATGTATGTATTTAGAAATATACAAGTATGTTTATCAGTTGTTTAGTACCCATAACACAAGCTCTGCTTAGTTTGGGACTAGACGGCGTTGTGTGATAGTTGTGGAATATTATTATTATATTATTATTATTATAGTATTGTACGATGATTGGTGTTACACACCCGTGCTTCAGAAAACACGTAAAGCTGTTGGACCTGCTCACACGTGTGCCACACATGCCGATTTGAGTGCGTCAATCTCCGAACATTTTATATAGAAACTAGACTTGTAGAGCTACATTAGATCCACGCGACGTCGTTCTACATACAAGTCAAAGTCAAAGTCAAAGCATTTATTTCAAATAGACCATTTACAGGCACTTGAATAGTCAAATGTCGGTCAGACCAAGAAAAGTGAAGCTAAATTGCACGTTCCAAAGCGTAGGTCTCTATGGAGAAGAACGTGCAAGAAACTCCATGGACACTCTTTTAAATCATATTATGTGTTACATATAATACTTGTATACATATTACTTGTTGCTTCTATAATGTGAGCATAATGTCGATAATGAAATAAAAATGTAAAATCATTAAAAGATAGAAACTGAATTAAGCCACTGGAAGCTAAGAGATGACCAGTCCCATCTGACGGCACCCGTTCACGAGCATGACGCGTGCATGAGCCCCACTCAGCTCAACCATTTTGAAGGGAACTGAATGACCCAATAACACGTGCTACCAACAGCGAGGCATTTGAGTGAGCATGACAAACTCTCAACTGCCATGCTCGTAATGTCAAAAAATAAGTTGTAACCTAATAAAAATGCTTCATAGTGCTTCACATTTATAAATTTGAAAAAAGTGCTTCTATATTAGTGTTTCAAATTCCAAAAAAATAATATTAGTCTCCAACTAATCAACTAATTAGTACGCCCTAGTGGTAGTGGAGCTGGACCAGCATTGAGCCAAGCATTTTTATCTTGAATATAATCCTCCAACTTATAATATGCTTGCCTGCTGTGCGTTTAATACAAGATTTAAATTTCGTTTCATTGAGTCCTAATAACAAATAAGGCGTGTTACACGTGTGCGTCAGTCTAATGAAGTTCACCCGAGTGCACCTGTGTTTGCGCACACGCTTGTGCACTGTAATAATTATCTCCTGCGTGATTGGCTGATCTTCATTCCGATTGGTTACCGTGACCGAAATTCTGTCTAGAGCGATTATTGACTAACAATACTTGATTGTGGACACTTTGCCTTTGATTGAAACTCTCTCAGGGCTACCAGATATCTTTAGGTACTAATATTATAAATCTGAACGCCCTAATTTCAGAAACAACGCATTTATCGAAAAAGGCTAAATATCGTCACGCTACAACTAGGAGTGGAGCAGTAACAAAAAAACACAAGATTGTAATTAACGTAGGTACAACTTGGGACCTATCTAAAAAAACTTAAGAAATTTAAAAAGTAACCCGCTAAATACTACCAGTAAAAAGGCGTGCGAAGAAGCTAATTAGTGATCCCGATTTGGTTAAAACTAATGTTTACAGTCAAGCCTGGAACGCAGGCGTAGGGTATGGTGCTTTTTGGGGACTGTGCGCGAGAATTGCATGACTTAACTCCACAATCTCAGTTTTTGTTACTGTTTTGGTGTACAATACAGTTTATTCTATTTAATCTCCTTTCTACTATCGACCTACCCGACGCAAGAAGGACATCAACCCGTTGTTGATACCTCTACGGTCCGGATTAAGCATTGCGCCTCATCGTTTATATACCGCGTACATCGAAGGACAGGAACAATTTGCCTGCTGCGGTCTTCCCATCCGATTATAATTTAGGTGTATTCAAATTGTAGGCTCTTAATAAACTGCATGCGCCTCACCATCAACGATTGCATTACTGTTTACCATCAGGTGGGATCGCTGTCAATCATAAGCTTTAGTCAATTAAAAAAAACCTTCAGTATTATGTATTAGACAACCTTAGTACACTATTGGTACTATGCTTTCACTACACGTACCGTACCAATCCGGTTTCACCCTTACGAATTGCGATCATATCAGTAACAATCATGGATTGCTGTTTGATCGGTAGCCCCGATCTAGTATACAATCGACAACCTAGACTCAACTAACGATAAGCCGTTGCAAGCTTCGAGTTTCGTGGTTACTTGTTTGGTTCTTTGAGAGTTGGAAAGGAACAACTTAAGAGAGCTCTTTTCCACCCGCCTATCGTTAAGATTTTGTTTTTTTTTTTTTATAAATGATAGGCTTGCGTTTGACCACTATCACACCTGATGGTAAGCGATGATGTGGTCGACGATGTGGTCGACGATGAAGCACGCTTGCCTAGAAGAAACCTATTCACCTATCTTGGAGACCATATGCTATATACAATATGCTTTTGTACCAATGTTCTATTTTATTATTTTTAGGGTTTCGTACCTCAAAAGGAAAAAACAGAACCCTTATAGGATCACTTTGTTGTCCGTCCGTCTGTCAAGACCCTTTATCTCGAGAACGCGGGGAGGTATCGAGATGAAATTAAAACTATATACTCAAGTCTGCAGTCCCTTCAAGCTGTAAAAAAATCAAACGTCTAGTTAACGAATAAAAAGATACGGTCGTAAATTTTGATACTCTTAAAGATCGAAATTCATAGGGTACTTCCTGTTGACCCAGAGTCCTGAAATTTGGCACAAAGCAAGGTCTTATAGCACAGGTACAGAAAAAAATCTAAAAACAGTAAATTTGTAGTTACCTATGTCACAAAGAAAAAAAATTGCAAACATCTTCACATATTGCAATTTGGAAACATCTTCGAGACTCCATTCGGGAATTGCAGTTTGCACGGAACCCTCAGTGCGTGAATCCGACTCGCACTTGCCCAGTTTTTTTTTTATGTACTTGCTGTTATCTCTTCACCATCCTTAGTTAACAGGGTCCTTTTCCACCTGCCTATCATCAACGTTGAGTATGGCTTAAAAGCTAGTTTGCTTCATCTAACGCGATGTTTGATGAAGAAGCAACACGAAAAAAAGAGAGAGAACGCCAGAAAAGTCTGTTAGCATTCGATAATTCCGTGATTTACTCGAATACTTCACAAAATTTATTTATTTATTTAAAGCTTTATGCACAAAAAAAACTGTACAAAGGCGGACTTAATGCCTTAGGCATTATCTGCCAGTCGACCTTAGGGTGGTGCAGAAACATAAAATGGCAGGTGCAACTTAATATATAGGCAAAACAGAAGAGAAACAAATATATACAATATTAAATGCATACTTAGATACATAAATATAAATAAACAATACTGTAGTGAAAAAACAAATCCAACACATTAGCGCGGTGATGATTCTACCAACATCTTGCAAAATTTGTTCCAGGAATTACAATTTTTTTTAAAACCCTGAATAGCATTTGAGGAAAATAATGACATCATTCAGAATAGGCTCGCACTTGACCACTACCTCATCTGATGGTAAGCGAACATGTGGTCGACGATGGAGCACGCGTGTCTTAAAGAAGAAACCTATTCACTAATGACTTAAAGACCCACACCCCCGACCTACTCTCATGACTTAGGTCGTTGCCATCAGGAAAAACAGACTCCGGCAGAGAATTTCACTCCTTAGCTGCACGTAAATAGTACATTTTGATACAAGTGCAGAAAGTTACAGTGACTTTGCACATGTATCAAACAACTTCTTACCACTTAGAGATACTACAGATGTAATAATTAACATTGTGGCGAGGGCGAGCACTCGCACGGCTCTGCACTAGTGTGGAAAACATTCAATTGCAAGCCTGAAAGTGGTGAGATATAAGAGCGGGTTATCAAGTAAGTGTATTGAAAATAAATGAACATGATAGACTTATAACTAAGTCTTCAGAAGTTATTTGCTTAGCTTAATCTGTGAGTCTTAAGACCATATCAATAAGTACAGGGCCCCAATAAATACAGTAATAAAATCGACGATAAGTCGTTATGTTAGTGTAAACCCCTTAATTAAAATTTATATCTAACAATTACGGTAGCCAAAGTGTACAGAATGATTGAAATAACATTAATAGTAAACTAGCTGTTCCTCTCGGTTTTACTCCTCTTTGGTTACTGCTCGGGTCCTTATAGTCTAGTTCCTCAATAATAGCGCTACTCAACACTAAAAGATTTTTCGGTGTGGGTTTTAGTCGGTAAAAGTTTGACGCGCCCTCTCGCTCCACCCAAGAAAACACTAAGATTTTTTCAATTCCAACAATTGAGACTGGCCTGTTGGTCTAGTGGTTAGTGGCCCTGACTGCTATGCCGCAGGTCGTGGGTTCGATTCCCACCCAGGACAAATGTTTATGTGATGAGCATGATCATCTACATGTCTGGGTGAAAATCTATAATATGTATGTATTTAGAAATATATAAGTATGTTTATCATTTGTCTAGTACCCATAACACTAGCTCTGCTTAGCTTGGGACTAGACGGCGTAGTGTGATGTTGAAAAAAAAAATTGGCGCATTCAAACGAACTAAGTAACTCATCGGTTTTATAATATTAGAAGGCTAGAAGGAACGGGGTGGGCTTTTAGTCAGTAAGAGTCTGACACTATCTCCCGCTCCGCCCAAGAGCGGGGGTTGTCATTGGATGATTTTTCCCAACATAAAAAAAAGCTTTATAGTGTTCTTCGAAAAATGAGCTATACAACCACAATAGTAGTACATTTTGATACAAGTGGAGAAAGTTTATCACGACTGTCGCGGGATTTGCTCGAGCTGCAGGTGAGGAAGTTATGGAGCCAAATGCTGCAGCGATAAATCTTCACGTGTATCAAACGAAGTTCTTAAAAATACTTATGAAGGGGCTGATGCATGACTCGTGGGTTCACTTGGCGCCCGGCCCGTAACGTACTTTTCCGCACTAGTACGGAAATCAGTAAATTACGTGCCTAAAAGTGGTAGTTTTAAGAGCGGAAAAAGTTTTTTACAATTTGAATCAGTAGTTCTTGAGATTAACAGGTTCAAACAAACAAACTCCAACTTTTTATTATAGGTACTTACTATTAATAAGTATATTAGTATAGATTGGTATGCCAATCAATTAAGAGAATAATTAACGGCACAAGTCTAAGCTTTAACAAAACGTAATTAACAACATAAAATAACTAGTGATTTAGTCGAAGTATTTGATTTGACTTTCATTCAGCCTTGCCAAGTTAAGGCGTATAGTGTCTTGAACATCTGGCCGGAGTTAAATGCACACATACTCGTACTGCCGCCTGCGTCTGCCTAGAGCCTCGCTAATCTTTAAAACATTTTCTTTGCGCAATATTGATTGATTTACATATGCTATGTAGATTCTGAAGAACACTTTTTTTTTTTGTGTAAACATTTAAAGTCTGTAAGTAATTTTTTTTGGTCAATTGTATACGGTACCCACTACACTTATATCATACACTAGCTCTTGCCTGCGACTTCGCCTGCGTACATAAAATATAGCCTTTGTAACTCAGGAATAAAGCAGCTTTCTATCGTTGAAAAAATTTTAGCAATCGGACCAGTACTTCCAGAAAACATAAAAACCAACTTTACCTCTATATTAATAAATACGTAAGATTTTTGCATTCAAGCGAGTTGACGACAGAAAAAGTAGGTGAAATTGGAAGGTACCAGCTCGCGCGGACTCGCGAGTTTTGCAGTAGTGAGATGACGAACGAGTCACAGTTTTCTAAAGACCATTTGAAAGCAGTAGGGAAAACAAGCGAAAGAATATCATATTGTTCATTTTTTTTTTTTGTCAAGTTTATTAGTCATATGAGAGAGTCATATTTTGGTAATGTATGATTATAATAATTATAATAATAATGCTGACCACCGGCAGCTTGGACCCTGTTCCCGATGCTGGTGGGCTACTATTTTTATATTTTTAAATGTTATTTTAAAATGTGATAGATATGTTTGTAAAATAAACGAATGGAATAATAATAATATTCTACAACTATCACACAACGCCGTTTAGTCCCAAGTTAAGCAGAGCTTGTGTTATGGGTACTAGCCAACTGATAAACTTACTTATATATTTCTAAATATATACATAATACAGATAAATTACACCCAGACACAGAACAACGTGCTCATCACACAAACATTTGTCCTGGGCGGGAATAGAACCCACGACCTCCGGCACAGCAGTCAAGGTCACTAACCACTAGACCAACAGGCCTGTCTATAATATCTCTATTCTACTCTACTCACTCTATAATAGTTTTTTTTCAAACCTAGCCTAAAGCCACTGTTTTATGGCACTCAATGGAAGCAAGGGCCTTAACGGCATCAAGGCATTCGGTTGCCAATGTTATTGTATAACTTATGTAGGGTTCCTATAAGTTACCGGTCGGTATTGTAACTACCCGATTTGTTGTATTTAAATTGAGCATGGTCCTAATCTCAATATTCTAGTCGAGTAAACTTAGTGCTCCTACGATTACCTTTGCTAATTTTTACGCCAGTCTTTATTATCACACTAGCTTTTGCCCGTGGCTTTGCCCGTGTTTATAAAATTTAGTTTATGTCATTTAGGAATAAAGCAGCTTTCTATCGATGAAAAAATTTTTGCAATCGGACCAGGACTTCCAGAGATTATCTCCTACAAACAAAAAAACAAACTTTACCTCTTACTGATATTAGTGTAGATTTTTTACCCCCATTATTACCTTTTTTTTAAATATATAAATAAATTTATATGACAGAACAGTTGAAGAATATACAGGAATAGCAGAGGAGCAGTAGTGGAGCAGTAGTAGACCAATAGTAACAACCCCGACTTACGAGTAATAAGTCGCTGGTTCAAACTCAGCCAGGTGCTGTGTAATTTATTTCATCACCACTGCTCTCAAAACGGTGACGGAAAACATCGTGAGGAAACTCGCATCTCATAGAACCAAAAATTTGAAGACATGGGACCTCCACCAACCCGCACTGGACCCGCGTGGTAGATTACGCCCCATCTCTTTTCCTAAACAAAAGGCCTGAGTCCCAGCAGTGGGAATATTTTAATGCTGACGATTTATGTAAGAATGTTATGTAAAGAAGAATAGATGTAATTATTAGTGACTCACACAGATTACTATGGAACTAACAAAAGGTCTTTGTGCATTAACTACCTTTGTATATATACCTGGTGGGCGTCATAAAAGCATGACTGACGGTTTATATATTATAGCTAGGTAAACAATTTATTTTTAGTATATGCTATACGGGACGCACAGGACCGTTCGATGTGGCGACGCTTGGGGGAAGCCTATGTCTAACAGTGGACGTGTATCGGCTGAAATGATGATGATGATGATACCTAAAAAACCTGTCCAGTATTTTTATAAATAAAGAATCTATACGTGCACAAAACTATCAGGTCATCGGTCCATCTTGCAGGAGGCCTTCCAATGCTGCGTCTTTCGATTCGCGACTCCAGAACCTTACGGCCCCAACGGCCATCTGATCTGCGAGAAATGTGCCCTGCCCATTGCCACTTAAGTATGGCGATTTTTCGTGCTATCATGCTATGTCAGCAACCTTCTGCTGCGGATATCTTCATTTCTAATTCGATGAGTAAAAAGCAAAAAAAAAAACTTTGAGAACAGTAACATTTTTGTAATTGATAGTATTCAAGTAAGAATGGATAAGTAGTTAAGTTCAACGTTTTCCTCAGATTTAAAGATAATGAAGAAGTAGTAAATAGAGCACCTAAATAGGGTATCTATGCAATTCAATTCCCGATTTCCATCGATTCACACTCAATACTAAGGGTCTAAACAGACGGACTGCATTTCAACTGCAATTCTACTGCAAATTGCAGTTTAGGTTAATGCAGTTTGAATGCAGTTGAAACGACTGCAATAGAACTGCAAACCAAACGTGCGGTCCGATTGCAGTCGTGTGAACTGCATTCAATCTGCACTTAAACTGCAATTTGCAGTTCGATTGCAGTTGAAATGCAGTCCGTCTCTTTAGACCCTAATATTTGTATGGCCTACGGATAGATGTGCCGGGTCTGGTTGTCTTGTGTGTATTTGAGTTTACATGTTAGTGAACATATATCCACTATACCGAAGTCATTCTTAGTGTTGGGTAGCGTTTTTTTTTTATTTTCTTAAGAAAAACTCTTTGGATTGGAAAGAAAAAAGAAAGAGACGATGTCCTCTACCAAGTTTAATTGTAACTATGTCATCGTGTTCCTGCCCTTGTTCCTTGTTATTTGGGGTGGGGTCGGTGTAATATGTTTTTTCATCCATTCCATCCTATCTACCGTCATGCTATCACTAACTTCCTTTTCTTTCATAACACCCCTCACACAATCTATTTATCTTTTCTTGGGCCTCCATCTATCTCTTCATCCATCTACATGTTTACCCATAACTCTTTCAGAAACATGCGTTTTATCTCTCCTATTCAAATGACCACACAAAGACTAACGATTCCCTTTCAACGTTGCAATCACTGGCGCTGATTTTAAACTTCCTCTAATAGATATATATACATATACACCGCTAAATTTTGATCGTTTTAATCCTGTGGAGAGTCGATGCGGTACATGAAACATTATCGATTTGTAAAGATAAAATTAAAAAAATAAGTATTTTTTTTTCAAAACTCGTATTAATTTTCGCATTTACGAAATTAATTTCTTTAAGAAAACTTCAGCTGAGCGAGTCCAATGAACTTTAGGTAATACTCGGTGTTGTGTACAAACTACATACAGGTCATTGGACTCGCTCAGCGTGCGTAAATTAATACGAGTTTTAAAAAAAAGGTACTTTATTTTTTAATTTTATCGTTACAAATCGATAGTGTTTCATGTACCGGATCGACCCTCCACGGGATTAAAACGATCAAAATTTAACGGGGTGTATTAATTTCTCGCTTTATCGCCTCACTACCTTTTCTTCCCATTCCCATCTTAATATTTTCATCCATGCTCTTTTAGTAACATATTCATTACCTATATACTAGCTTCTGCCAGCGGCTTTGTCCACCTGATAGTTTGTTTCCCCATAAAAACTTGGGACCCTCGTTTCGTCCCCTTTGGTATTGAATTTTGGAAAATCCTCTCTTAGTGCTCACCTATGTTATAGATGGAAACCTTGTGCAAAATTTCACGCTCCTAAACCCTGTAGTTTTGGTTTTAAATTGATATGTCAGTTAGTCAGTTTGTCCTTTATACTGTGTTCAAAATAACATTAGAAATTTATGAAAACCTTATACTTCTGTTCATTTAACTGTTTTATATTTTTATTTCGTTGGTAGCATGACAAATAGCGGTTGCAGAAAATAGTTGGTATTGTAACCACTTTTTTGCTCTTAATACCATCTTTATGCCTACGGAATAGATCAGTTGAAGAAACAGTAAAAAAGGTTTCTTTAAATTTCTAATCTTAACGCGAACAGGGTATAACTGTCTGTGGCGTAACTATAGGGTGGCAAGGCTGGCAAAAAGCCACGGTCCCCAGGGCCGACGGGGCCCCCGGTCTCAGAGGCCGCGAGCTCAGAAGAAGTAACCCAAAATATATTTAAAAATATATTAAAATGAAATCACAACGTAACGTGATTTATCGGGGGCCCCATCTAATGAATTTGCCACGGGCCTCAGATGATATAGTTACGCCATTGGTATATATAGATTTATTTTGAATTCCTCATTATTATCAACAAGTCCATTTTCATCAACTACTCCAAAGTCATTATCCTTGATAGGTCGTGCAGCCCGTGTGGGTTCCGTAGCACTGATTTGTGTAACAATTTGTTCATTTTATCTAACAACAGCATACTGTTCAATATTTATCAGCATCTGGCGCCTATACTAGTCCAGGTTAATCAATAGTCTATTATTTCTTGTACAATTAACTATTTCATTTCATTGCTATGAATATTTTAATGATTTGCTGTAGATTCTTGTTCTAAGAGATTATTTGCACTGACTTGATGGTATTGAGAATCTGCGTTTTGTGAATCTATATTTTAATAAGTTACTACTAAAAATATAGTTACTTAAAAATATAAAGTACACTGATATGTGTACTTTATATTTTTATCAAGTTTACTACCCAATAACTCGGTTAAAGTAAAAAAAAAACATATATTTTTTTCTTTGAATAATGTATGGTAGCCATATAATTAAATTATGAACGAAAAAAAATTTGATGGTGGGAGTAGGATAGTAAAAATAATCTGCGACCTATTTTCAGATCTACCAAATTTACCAAAAAAAAAAAAAATCAAATTAACAACATGAATGCAAATAAATAAATGGATTCTAAAAGAGTGTCAAAACAAACAAAAGTTTAGGCAGAACGGAAGGAAAATGTTAGTAAGGAACATGATACCACGCTGAGTCCATTTACATGGAGGGCGCGGAACCTAATCGCCTTGATCATGATTTAAACGACATTTCAAATTAAACTGTTTAACGAAAGACCATTAAAAAACATAAATTGGTCCTAATTTACCTGCCTACTGAATCCAATAAAACGATAATGGTCACCAACCTAACGACTATGGAACACGAAAAAATTAACAAGCATGTCTATGGACAAAATGAAATTTTGACTTGAATCATTAAACTAAATCAGAGACAATTTTTCTTTCTACGGCTCTCGTTAATCTAGTTGTTGGACCGGCTCCCAGCGCCCCCTGCCGGGAATCGCGGCTGCACGCGCAAATAAAATGCTAATTCGCCAAGTAAAATCTGTTTTGATTAAATTTAAAGTAGACAAGACAGATTTTTTTCCTCAACGGCTTAGGGCCGGTTCTGTAATTGATTCTTGGTCGCATTAATAAACGATTTAATTAATAAAACAGCACGCAACCCGTTTAATGAAATGGAAAATACTAAACCGTATTTGAACGAACACACAGCGCAGCGCTGCGGCGAATAGCCGAACTAAACTGGGAAAGCAACCCCTTTCTCTCTCAGTGCTGCCACCCCTATGGTGAAAGTTTACGAACGCTTTTCCATCGTAAAAGTTCCGCTATTGCCCGCTAGGTGGCGGCGACACAGAGCGTCCCGAAGCATTCGCGTCACTTCTTTGCATGTGTGCGTGATAGAGCGAGACCGCGAGTGAAAAATAAAAAAGGAGTAAAATAGACAGCAATATGTGTGTATACAAAGGCGTGGTTACGTGCATGCAAGCATTTTTTTTTATCGCAAAAATGGCCGGAACTTTACACTTTTTGCGTTAGACCATAAAGTCGCAACTGCATTAGATGCCGCAGAGCTTGAACTTTATGTGTGGTTGTTAAGGTCGAAAATCAAACATGACCTTTGTTGAAATTGCGTTTAGACTCTAGAATGTGGCAAAATAATTGGCGTCACCGGCGTCGCGGCGTCACTAGAAAGAGAGGATATAACGCAGCTAGCGTCGCGTCGGAGCAGTGCCTCCCGACGACCGTTAGAAGGAGGGGGATGGCGAGTTGGCGAACGTGTCCGCTAGACAGAGACGACGCGAAAAAAATGACCGAAAAAAGCTGTTTTCATTAAAGGTACGCGCCGCGATAGAAATTACAGAAACATGGGCGCGGTTTAAAAAATGTCAGGGGCGCCTGCGCCCTCGGTAAAAAGCCGGTGCGGAAGTAAAGGGGGAAAGAGACGTTGTTAGTGGCATTATGTGACGAGTTGCAGTGGTGACGCGCGCCGCGAGCGGTCGCCACCGGCGCGCGCCAACAAAAACAACAACCGCTAATTATTGCGATTAATAAGCGAATACGGTTCGGGTGCACCGGCCCCACTAGTAGAGGCCCATCGAAACGAAATGGTTCCCAAACGTGTGCTCTTGTGAACGTTCTAAGTTTAAATTTCAAAAGGTAAATATTCGAACTGACACTTCGAAAATAACCTCGAATTTCTTGTGAGGGCGATGTGTGGCGATGTCGTGTTGTTTGTTCGATATCCACTGCAGCGCGATGACTGTGCCGTTTTCCCGCTCAAACTGGCAACGAATCGAATTCGAAACCGCGCTTTTTTCGTGTGCCCGTTTTCGAACAGTGAAAATTGATAAACGTCTAAAATGTGAGAACTGTTGAAACGGAAACTTTAAAGGCAATGTTACTGAAACTAGTGGATCCAAATGGAAAATTCTACGATCAAAAAACGAGTAAAAATACCAGATGATACAGCAGGGCGAGCAACGGTTTCTAAAAGTAAATATTGTAATAAATACAATGATCACATCTGAAGGATATTTGTCGACTTTACGTTTTAGTACAACGTGCTAAACGCCGAAATAGATGAAAGCATTTCAGCATGTCATCTAGATAAACTAGATATTTTATTGAACTCCGGTACTCACAGCTAAACTATATTTACATGCACCTAAATTAGAAAACGGTACAGTAAATACAACTTTGATAGCGAAATACGTTATCTCAAGCATGAGTGGTGTATTTTCTTACTGTGAAGCTAAAATAAATAATATAGTTTCCAACTCTATATACTATGCAACTACTCAGTTAAAGTACTTCTATTAACAGAAATGGCAAGAAAAGCGTTCAGAAAGATAAAAATGAAATAAAGCTGTGACATATTTTTCAATAAACTCGTAAATATCAATTCATTTTTAAACTGAACTGTTACCAGTACCTGTTATTTTAGTGCATCATAAAAATCACTGGTGATATTTAATTCGAGATGCATGTATAAAAAGGTATTTTTATCAGTGTGATATTTTTGAAGGTAAAAAGAGAAGACCGAAATAATGTTTATCACAAAGCCAGTGTCATGGCATTATCTTACTGATACTGTGTCAGGTGAGAAATGATAAAATCATGTATTTTTAAAACTTCTTTGTGATATAAATAAAAGTAGATTATGTTCTCAAAAACATTTTTAAACCCTAAAATATTACGATGCTAGTGATTGTTGATCAGTAGGCTATCACTACAACCATTTTATGTATGAAATCATCAAATAATTTCTCCCGTTCTGGGTGTTGGTGAGTTTTGAAAGAGAATTCGTCAAATAACCCCAACACTCCTTTCGCTCCGGGTGTTTCTTTAGAAACTTCCGGGTGTTTCTTTTAAGAAGTGTCAGACTTTTATTGACTAAAACCTAACTATATTTTGTCAGTTACTCTTTGCATGTCAGAAATGCGGTAGCTCTTTCGAAAAATCTCGCAGCCCTGCAGGCTTTAACCACCCTGAATTTGAGTTTCCTTATAGGTACTTAGAATACACTTCTGACATTAAGTTTGCTGATATCGTGAAATAGCCTTTTGTATGACGTTAATAGGAATCTTCTGTGGCTCAGTAACATAGTTCTTACAACTTTCAACTCCGTTGAAAGACTAGAAACACCGATTGCTCCGAGTTAAAGCCGTAATATTTTCTAAAAAGTCTGTGTTCGTATGATAGAACTGTGTTTTCAGTTAGTCATATTTTATTTGATTCTGTCACGAGAAAATATAATATTGATGGCCATAGACTATCATCTAGATATGATCTTGCCACGCTGGAAAATGTTCCATAAAAAAGGATCATGTTTTAGGACGAGAAGTTTCTTTACTTTTATTAAAAAGGAATGAAACACTTTTATTGTTTCTTAAAATATATCTGTATATATTTCTGTAAATAGAGTCTATACAAAATTCTTATATTCTTCTTCTTCTTTTTCTTCTTATTATTTATATACTTTTATTAAAAAGGAATGAAACACTTTTATTCTTTCTTAAAATATATCTGTATATATTTCTGTAAATGAAGTCTATACAAAATCTATTAAAACACGTCACAAGATGAGTTCTATTTTCCTGTTATTGCCAGCAGAGCATGTCATACATAATAGACGAGCTAATGCATTTTATCATTTCAATTTATAAGTAACGTCATTGACATCCATTATGTAGGTTTAATCATGAACATATAAAATGGAAAAAAAAATCAAAAAGATCGACCAGTTTTTCTCTTTGCGCTTAGTTATATCCTTATTCTAACCTGTTTTACTAATATCGAGGTAGTTTTTAAAAATATTTTTAATAGAATATGAAGTACTGTATAACCGATATCACAATCATCTTTTGGCCAAGTACTGCGTTCTTAATTAATTAAAATAACCAACGTCATACATTCAGGTATGTTCCCCTGAGTTTGTTTCGGTGTTTCTTCTCAGGATAGTCAGCTAGGAAACACTGGCCTCATCTAGCTTTTATTGACTAAAAAATATTTACGTGTAAAAGTGTTTTTATAAAACCTACTTGCAAAACAAAGATCATTTATCATTTATACCAAGAAGACTATTTAAACAGACGCTCAATAAACGCAAAAGAAAACTTCGAAAAGAATTTCGTCAAGATAAATATAACTGTAGTAATTAAGTTTATTTTACATAAAACCCGTAAGGAACTCGGCCTAGCTAGAAATACTAAAAACTGTATAATAAATTAGCCGTAACACCTGTCCTCGTACACCGATATGTACAAAATTATTCTTTTACAACTCAAAAATCAGGTTTTTTAAATCACCAAGATAAAACCAGTCGAATAAACATAAATGATAAAGCTGGCTGGTTGGACCGAACTACACACCGAATGCCCTCTAACCAATAGAAATTCGTAAATTTGAATTTTGAATTGCGAACGTGGGCTCGCGTGTGGGTGTTTGTTCTCCCATACCAACTGTGTAAACGATTTTCTGTCTCGATTTGATTATCAAATTTTATTTGTCGTAACAACAATCGAGGAGGTAATGAATACGGTCTTCCAACTCGAGACTTTTATAGCATAATTATATGCTTTGATATAGATTTACAAAGGAATTACCCTGCATTTTTATTCAAAAAGCAACTTTTGACGTGCTTACTCATTTTTAGAGATGTGGCCAAACTTCTACCCAATTATGTGGCAAAATTATGTTGTTGCAGACAAATCTTATTCAGCTCATTTTTGTTAAAGTCTGATTATTACTTTGAAAAAGACCGATTTAAGACAGGCGGACGTAGTCACTTCGAACGAAATATTGCTCTATATATTTTTGCTCTATACTTGAACAGCTCTTCTGTAAATTAAATGATAAATTTTAATTAAACACTTACAATACAGTAATCTTTATTAACATCTCAGGTAGAAATGCGAGCTTCGATGTCGAGTAAATTAAACCGAGCAATATTCACTGATCCGTGAATACGCGTCAATTAATAATTTTCAATGTCAGAAGAGCTGGGGCGTTTGAATGCCACATGGCGTGGTGGATCCCATTAAGCTGAAATGAAAGAGAATGAAACAGAGCCTTCTTTATTAAATTTAGCTGCTCTTCTTAGCTACGTGTACTTACAAAGTCTGACACTATGCCACTTATGCCACTATTGCATCGCCCCGCGTTTAAAGACACACATGCGTTACGCGGCTCAACTACCGATGATCTTCTGTCTCTATCAGACTTGCAGTAACTATAGTGCCCTCTCTGTCTGCACGCACGATCTGATGTCGGTCGCACGTCGCAGTTCGGTCATCATATCCCTCGGCTCCTATAGCTATCGCATAGGAGCTAGATTGGCGCGTCGCGTATTCAAAATAGGAACGTTAGTAATGGAGTGGTGTACAGTGGGGTGGATGTGTGCGTGCGAGAGAGCCAGCGACCCTCCCCCGCGCCTCCGCCCCCGCTCGCGACGCCAGCCGAGCGAGTGGCGCGCGTTTACACAATCCGTTGGTTCGGAGCGCGGGCGACACTCGCGTTGGATGCGTGGCTTCTTCTTGTGACGACGATCGACGCGCGAACACGTATCGTCAATTGTTTTTTTTACAACATCTTGAAACTCATACGAGTTCAGCGCTCCCTAAGCGGTTTTGGAACTTCTTATAAGAATTCAAGTTCCATTATTATCATAAAAAAGCTAACAACAATTAATGATTTTGAGCTTCAAATATTTTAGTGCGGCTGCCATAGTGATTGGAATATTGAAGAAAAGCAACGATTTCATTTAAAAAATCGAATTTAAAATCAGAAGTTTTCTTTTTTCTGGAAAATATAAAAATGCAGTAGCATACCAAAGAACTGTAAATGCTGTGATAGTAATGATTTGCGAAGTGACGATTAGTGGTACAGTGTCAATGGAACATCAGGCGCAAGAAGTAGTGCCAACGACAAAAAATAAAAATAAAATTTAGATATTTTTCAACGGCAACACAATCGGTGAGTTTCTTTTTTACTCCTTTTATTTATTTTTTTCGTAGTTGTTTAAGGCGTGTATTAACTTAGCCGACGGATAAGCGCGTACACATTTATAAACTTTCAATAAAAGTAAAAAGTTACGTTAAAAAAGTGACACAATAAAAAGACGTTCACTTTAATCGTCACCGCACGCAGCCTTTTTTGTGTATAAACTTTTTGCTGCCCAAAGTTTAACAAACAAAAAATGGACCGATGTTTTTGTAAATGAATTACATAGATCGTAAAAAAAAACATTCATGGAATAGTTAAATTGTTAGCTTTGAAACATTTTTATCAACAGGTTAGTTGTTATTAGAATCAAACATGTATTTTATATTTAATTTTGTTTTTTTCTTTACTGTTGAAGTCACTTAGGGTAACAAAAAAAATGTCTGAAAATATTTTATTAAAATAAATATTATCCCGTTTTTCTTTTTCATTTTACACTTACTGGTTTTATTTAAATAAGTTAGCAAAAAAGAAACAGTTGGCACTTATCAATCCGCTTAGCAACAGTCAATGTTCATGATAAAAACAGTCACATGTTTTTATCACACAACGACGATTGAACATACCTACTGGTCCCTTATCGAGTTCAAATAAAGGACATAAAATATAAGTTAAATAAATGTTTTTCAATTATTTATTTTTTTTAAATAAGGAAGAGTTTTAAATTTTGTCAGATTAACTGCACTGTTGCTAAGCTGCAATAATGTTACCGTACTATCTAACTACGTTATCTTGCACAGCAAAAAAACGAAAACATTTGAGTACTTTATCAAATTATCGCGTGGTTTTACGTAATCTACTGCCCCTTGTAATCTCCTTCACCTTTCAACTTATCGTCGTGTTTTTACCAAAAGGTGATTTTTCATGTTCTTGTACTTACATAAATTCTATACATTGAGACTATGTTATTACACGTCAGATACAGACACTTAGTTTTGTTAGTACAATACATTGTCGGGCCATATCTGTGTTGCTATGGTGGATTGATATAAACAACTGAAAAGTTTAATTAGTTTCATACATCTTAACCACTCTGATAGTTCATAAATCATTTGTACACTTTTTTTTAATTTTTTCTATTAAAAATATTTATCAGTAAAACGTGCTGACAGTACTTATTACACTTTGTTTCAACCTATTATTAACGGTCATCAACAGTGACGCTAACGCTTGCCATGATAAATAATTACTATAACTTGTAATCGTTAAGGAAATTTATTGAAAATAGGTACTTCAAAAAACCAAGCATAGGGCTTAGCTCAAAAATTAAATTAAAAAAAGAAAAGTTAAAAATACCAGTAATTAAAAAATACCACGTAACGGTACTTAAAAACCTAGTATTTTTTGTCTAAAAGAACAGGTCTGATATTTTGGTAAAAAAATACCAGGTTTTTTTACGACTTACATAAAATATATTTATGGATAAAAATAGTTAAGTACAAAAGAATTATTTTAAGAATTAGTTAAAAATGTCTAATACAATAATAATGAAATGTAACAAATTTAAAAAGAACATGTCCAGTAGAAGAGGTGCGCTCATACATTTCTGGAAAACTAAAAAGTTAACGAACACTTTCACCGAATAAAAACGGATAAATGACTAATGCAAGAAATAAACATCACTTTTGGTTCCAGTAAGAATTTCGAAACGTTAATGCTAACGTTACGTTATCGTAAACGTTCCCTTTTTTACAAATTCGTGTTCGACAGTATTATTGCTACAAAAATATGCAATCGTACGCCCACACACACGTATGTTTTTAACTCAAAATAATTTGGGTGTGTTGCACGAAACATAGCGGTTATTATAAGATTGTAAACGCGGAATTATTAATTTACTTTGGCCATGGGGCAACCTTTTTTATTTACAAATTCAGCCTTAAGGCTTATCGTGACTTAGTCTTGGACCTTATCTTGAGGCGTTTTTTAAAGACAATCGATTATAGTTTTTATTTTGAATTCAGAAGAACGGTAAATGATTGATGCTCGCACGCTAATAGGCTCCGTACGGTAACGGCTTTGTTAGCTTTATGAAACGTGTTGAACACAACTGAAACGTTTCGTTTTTGCTAACTTTTACAATTGTTAATTAGACAATTTATCTTAAAATTGGACGTTGTAATTGGTGTACTTACGTTAAATCGAATCAAATTTAAATGATTACCAAGTATAGTCGTCCGTATGAAGATATAAATCAGATGGTTGTTGCTTGTTATTAATAAGTGTACGCCTGAGGCGACAGGCAGGATCGTTAGTCACAAAGTGCGGCCCAGGTTCGATTCCCGACTGCTAATTATTATTTATGAGCAAGTCTTATCTTTAGCCAGCGGCCGCTAGGAAGTGTTGCGAATTGTTGGAGTTTCTTCGATTGACTTGAGATTAATTACTTAATGCTGCATTAAAAAAAAAACAAAGAGATACGTGCAAAAATATATCGTTGAAAATTTCATTCGTTCTAAACTGGTTGGTATATTTTATTCGTTTTTTTTTTCCAAGTACGGTTTTTTTTTACAAGGCTAGATCAGAACAATGTACGTTTAAACCATTACCCACGGTCATCCACCCCGTGTTTTTACTCATAATGCAGATATTAAAATTAAGGTAGGAAGTATTAAGGTTACAATATCGCGAGATAGATTACAATCTAACGGTATTACAATTTTACGATGACATACACAACGACACAACCTCGGCAAATACCTCAAAATTACATTTAACTGCACAAAAGCAAATAACCCAAAAAATGGTAACGTATAAAATGAAATGAATTTAATTATTAGTGCAGCACAATAATAATTATCGTTAATCCCTCATTGCGAGTCTCACACTTCGCTGGCTGAATAACGCATTTCCTCAGTCACTTCGTAAATTAAATAAATTATCAACTGGCAACATCAATTTCACTTACCAACAACTTTATTTGGTGTAAATAGTTTGGCGAGCAGCCATTTCTTGGCAATTAAAAGTAATTCACTTCATTTTGTCCATTAGTAAGTCTGTTTGTGTGTTCGTATGTTTATTTATAATTGTGGTCATTGCAATTACTTTCATACTTAGTTGTGTTTATGTCATTAATTTGTCACTTTTATGTAGCGTTCACAAATGATTTTATCTTTGGGTTTGAGACTCATGATTCAGCTATTTCCTTTAAGGTACTCATTACACATGTACGTTTTGTGTCTACTTGTAGAAGTAGGTACTATGTAGTGCCCTTAAGTAAGCCGTTTTTTTATTTACGTTGTTGGTACTATAGAAACAACTATATAATATATTTTTTACCTTTTTTTTATTTTTGATTCGTGTTTTTAATAAATAATGATAATAATTATTATTTTGTTTGACGCGAATAAACACTTTTTCTTTCTTTCTTTCTTTTCTTTCTTCTTTGTTTGTGCCTTGTGCTGTATCAAATAAACTACTGTGATAAAATTATTTTTCTTTTTTTTTCAAATAAAAGCGTATTCAAATATTTATTTTATACACAATCTCTTGTTTAAAAATTTGAATTTCAGCGCAACCCATAACAGGAAAAGCCGAAGGATAAAGAAATAATAAATTAGTCATTTTATAAGACCTTAATTTGAAATCCGGTTTTTATAATAAACCATGCTCACTCCTGACACCTACAAGCCAATTTTGTACTTGAAGAAAAAATCTTTTGACATTCAAATGAACTTTTCTGAAAAAGGTGCGATGCAATTTTATGTTTATTGTTTTCTTAATTATCAAAAATCGATAAATATATTTTCTTGATTGGTCTAAACATTAACCTGTAACGAATATTAAAAAAAATAAATAGGTAATTTAAGTTTTGAAGCAAAATAATATAACTATATTTCAGATTTTAAAGTATTAATTTGTTTGCGTCTAATTTCACAAAATCCTTTTTGTACAGTAAAAACACAACATTTTTTTCGCCCACATACACCTACCTACATAAATAATCGTTCAATAATGACTGTTCGAATTCATATGGTCGCAATGTGTTTATTTTACGAGTTACATTACATCGACTCCAAATACAAAATAATATGCAACATGTGTTACATATGATTTTGGTTCTTGTGCCGAGTCAAAATCCATGACGTAAAACGATAAAATAACTGCCGCCATTTTTGGAAGCCATTTTTTTTTCGTTGAACAATCTGTCAAAACAAAATTCTACTTTATGACGTATCGATTATACAAAAATGGTTGGTTTGCGACATAATTCTTAGAATAACTGCAATAAAATATATAAAAGCAGTCATTCATAGACATATTGTATAAAATATTGCTTGTCATAACGACCAGAATAATCGATTTGTATTTTTAAACGATGTAAACTTGAACTGCAGATTATATCTATGGTTTTTTTTTTAATCCACTATTCAGCCACCCACGTCATTCTAAAAGCAATATACATTATGACTATGCTAACAGAGGTCAATGTTTTGATTCAAATCAATCTTTCTCACATAAATGATATTATGAAAAGAAAATAAAACGAAAATACAAGTTTAATGTTGCCACTTGAATAAAACTTTACAAGAAATAATTCCAACAATTTCCGTCCATTTCCACTACACATCATGACAGTAAAATTATTATCTATATTACCTAACAAAAAACCCAATTATATTTATGTGGCTCGCTGATTTCTGGGTGAGCATGCGATGTTATATTATATCTAATAAGGCAATCAATCACAATATCAATCACTCAGATTTCAATCAGAAATTCTCGATTCATAAATAAGATAAGTGGTATAAAACAATCTTATTTCAAATTTCTCTTACATTCGAATGCTCAACACAAGCTATTTTATTATTATTATTAATAAATATTTTTTTCTTAGCATCACTAGTCACAAAAAAAAATATTCATTAGACTTAATCAAATTAATTGGTGTCTAAGAGATACTTAATTATTAAAAAAAATAATTAAATCACACATGTAAAGCGAAAGCTTGAGAGCGTGTATATTTGTTACTTAAGGAATAAATACACCCTAGGGTAAACCTGACAGGTTTGCCTGTACAGTTGAGTTGTTGTTGTCAGGTAAACCGGAGCATGTATGTTGCACAACTGTGCAGATTTCCATACAAGCTTACCTGAAAGGTATAACTGTGCAGGCAAACTTGTCAGTTACACCATAACTTGTATGGCTACCTTAATTCACGCTCTAATGGATAAACGAATTTCGATAAAAATTGGTATACGGATGCTCCATATCCTAGAATAGCACATAATATACTTTGTACCCCAAGAGTATACTGTGTTCCCTTGGGATAATTTTTCTACTATCACGTGGGCACAGGTAGTAGTCAGTTCAATTATAATTAAGTTACTTATCTTAGTGATAGTTTATTATGAATCGTGTTAATGAAAGACGTGAATTAAGGCCTTAATTGTTGCGTGTGTTCTTGATTTATTAAATATTGATGCACGAGTGTTTACGATGTAAAATATTGCATTTAATTATGTGATAATTTAATTCTTAACAATATAATTATATCTAGCATGATTCAAATCATACTAGATTTAATTATATTTTATATTGTATAATTGAAGTAGATTTTAATTTATTTATATACATATGGATATTTCATTGTACGCCAAGTTTAAAATTTACAAAAGAAAACCTTTTACGTGCCTAATAAATAATATATAATTAGCGGTCTAATATTTTTATCTCACATAGGCCTATACGGGTGACTCTACAACGTCAAAAGCTAGTGTTTTTCAAAGTTATGGGCTTAATTTAGATATTAATATTAAAATCTATGAAAAAATATACAATCGTGTATGAACAATTTCAATTGTATATTAACTATAGAAACCAAGTGAGAGAAATTATACAGTAAATAAATATTTAAAGTTGAAAAACCTATCATTCAAATCACATAGATACTATAAAAGAGAATGTATGTATGTAGGTATGTACGTGTATAAGTCTGATACCTTCAAGCTCCACCCTAGGTAAGAGAAGGTATGTCCTAATTTTCCCACTTTAAAAACATATTATTTTTTTCTAACAGATTTATTTAGGTAGGCACCTACCTACCCATTTATGTAAAATAAAATCTTTCATCGACCATATCTTGAATAAATTTACCAGTAGATGAGCTGAAAACGAACAAAAAACATAAATTAAACTCATAAACTACGATTTATTTTTAATAAAATTTAAATTTTAAACTTTACTAGTTTTATTCTTCACTAAACATAAATAAGTAGCATTAGCATATAGAATGTTTTTTTTTTGAGTAAATCGTAAATCTGGAATAATATTACATTTTTGTAGAAATTTTAAAATTACCTACATTTCAAGTTATTAAATCTTATATTATATGTTTTATAATAGGTATAAAATGGTTATTGTTTTTAGTTATATAGTTGTGTATGAATAATTGAAATTAGATATTTTTAAGTAAACCAAACGACATATTTAGCACAAATAATTTTACTAATATAAATTAATTAAAAAAAAACTTATAAGTAAGGTAAGATCGCATCAATATTTTAGACACTCTTTCATCAGAACCTTTTTAAATGGTATAGAACTCATGGCACACTACATATTATAATTAAAAAAAAAAAACAATAATTCTATTTTCAAAATAAGTAAGATTGTCAGACAGATTTTAGGACGGCTGTAAGGTTGAAGGATACGAGTGTTTTAATTTTTAATAATAGATAATGTCATCAGAAATAAATTATTTGTCCAAAGACGTATAGATGCCTTTTTTGTAGAGGTATTATTCTAGGCACTTAATTATAAACTTAAGTAAACAAATAATTTATTTTATGCAAGTACAGTCACTTAAATAAACTGTCATGACTATTCCGTTTAGGAGTTCAACAAAACCCGTTCTAATGCATGTGCATTGAAACCACACCTTAGGAATTTATACAAAGATTAATTAGTGTTAGTACAGACGTATATAAATAAGTTGGTGCGTATTTCCCTGATAATATACCACAAAGAACGTGTTTTAATTTAATTTTATAGAAAATAATATGTCATAATGATAAAATAAACCATAAACCTTTTAGTATTGACACTAAAATGGACTATTCACGAATGATTTAAAAAAATGTGATTGGCTGTCGAGTCAATCACATCGAAACGTACTGGCCACTTAAAAAAAAAGGTTCCATGAAGAATAAAACATTCTTAATTCGAATTTCTGAGAACGTAGTTGATCGCGAAATTGCTATAAATCTACAACAGTATTGCAATTGCGTTCAACGCCGTCAAATGACCACAAAATATCGGTTTATGATGACCAATAACGCTGTAATAATATGCTAGTCTATGATATTACGGCATGCGGGCGGTGGTTACTTGCTACTTTGCTACCGTCCACGGTAATTCTTGTTGGTCGTCAAGCGCTAGGTATTTTGACGTAGAGCATTTTTCATTATGTGTCTGATGTTTCCAAGGTCGTTCTGGTGACTGATACGCAAGTTGCTTTACTATACTGTGCATCGAATTTTTTTTTTGTTCTACATTTTTTCAAATTTAGAATGAAGAAGTGTTCTATTAATATTAAAATGGATTGAATATAACTACTAGAGCACGTAGAAATAAACATAAATAAAAATAATTACTGTTTTAATTAAAATAATGATTTATAATAATTAACAAAAGTTTCTATGATTTAATTATAGGTAATAACAACTAAAATATATATCTGTAGTTGCTGTAGTATTTCATTTTAATAAACAATTTATTTTTAATTTTAGAAAACCATTGCATTTTAACAGTTTTACTGAATGAGCAGGAAATTAAATAATTATAAATAATAGAAGGTAACGCTACAAATAATCATGGAAAGAATTGAAAAACTAATTAAAGATTCCTAGTAAAACTATAATTCTTGTAACTAGTTATTTTCTATATGGGTTTAATTATGTATTATTTATTATGGGGTTTTTAATTTTCTATTCATATTCATTACTGTCATTATTTCAATTGTCCTTTGTTTTCAAAATTAAGAAAAAAGAAAACGCTGGTGGAAACGCCTGCTATTTATTTATCACAATACCTATTATAAAGATCAAAGTATGTAAGTTTGTATGTTCAGACGGCTGAAAGGATTGGGATATTTTCCACTTGTGTAGACCATGTCCTAAAATAGAAAGCTGCAATTTTTTTTCCGGGATTTTTGATATTCTGCCTAAATCGTTGAAAATGAACAGGAAGAATAGAAGTATTAAGTATATTTTAAATAAGTAAACAATTAGGTATCAATATAATTATATTTTTTTAAATCACTTCTAAAAAAAGGAAAAAATAATAAATAAAAATAATAATAATAAATACATAGATCATAAAACCGTTGCAGAAAATTGAACCTAGCTATGTATAATTTTCTTGATATTCTGCCTACATCTTTGACAATGAACAGAAAGGGAGGAAATATTAAGAATAACTTTAAATAGATAGAGACCTATACAATTAGGTTTCACTATACTTTTTCATCTTTTTCTAATTGGTACATATTTTCTTATATCACTTCCATATACATAGATTATACTGTTGCAGAAGCTACTTAGTACATATGTAAAATTTTCTTGATATTCTGCCTGAATTCTAGACAATGGAGAAAAAGTACCTATATTTTAAACTAGCTTTTGCCCGCAGCTTCACCTGCGTACATAAAATATATGCCTAAAACATAAAATACACGCCTATTCAGGAATTCAGCAGTTTTCTTTCGGTGAAAAAATTTTAGCAATCGGACCCGTACTGTCAAAGATTACTACCTACAAAAAAAAACAACAGAAAAACTTTAGCTCTTTATTACATTAGTGAAGAAGTACAATAGTTACATATACAATTAGGTATCAATATAATTCTTCATCTTTTTCAAATAAACATTTTTTATGTCACTTCAAGACAGCTAAGGCCATGCGTACACGAACAAAAAAAATATTTGCCCAACTAAACGCAAAATAACTCAGGAGTCGGGTCATTCACAAAGGCACATTCGCATGAAGTAAACAATTCGTTAAAAATGTTTGCCAAATTTTTTGAACACGCATTTATCATCGTAACACTGTTTAATACGCCAATATGCCAACGTTTGCCCAACATAATATGAAAACATGTTGCTTGCCGGTGACTCATGCGTGGTCATTGCCGAGAATAGAAATAAATGACATGAACGCACACTACAACTAAAATGTGGACTTATTAGTTTATCACGTATTTTTTTAACTAGAAAAATAATGTTAAAAAATTTAAAATAAAACTATCTAGGCCCTTTTTTGAGGTGGGAGAAATCATCAAATAACTTTCCTGCTTTGGTGAAGCATGAAGTGTCAGACTTTTACTGACTAATACCTACAGGAACACTAGGTTGTAGTCAGTAATGCCTTGATCACACGTACCGAGTTTAGAGGCGAGACAGTAAAAATTTGGTCGGCCGAGACAATGATGTAAGCGAGTTATAAAGATAAGCGCACGGACTCGGCGCCTTGTTTATACGTACCGAGTATTCGGCCGAGAACACTGTCTTCCCCGTTTACTCGGTACGTGATATCAAGGCATGAGTTTTTTTAGTTACTCTTTGCTTTCCAGGGTTACAGTAACTCTTTTTATAACCTACCTTTTTGTTTTGTTATTTTTTCCTATTTTGTTCTTAGCAAAGTTTTTATTTCTCTAGAGCCATAGTACAATTAGTTCAGTAAAGAAAAATGTGCAACATCGAAAAAAACTTTTTTGTTAAATTCATTAAACCAAAAGTACTTGCTTGATGATACAACTGTCAAAGTGTCAATCTAAGCCAATTTAATTTCAAAATAACTTTATTCATATGACACTCGTTAGTAATAATAGCGTGATAATAACAGGAAATATCGTTTGAAAACTTATTTAAAACGGCACGAAGTGACCGAATGATTGTACAAGAGTGAACGAGATTTAGGGTTGCCATCTCTAAAGCGTAAAAATCCCGGATTTTTGAGTTTTCTCTAAGTCGTGCACTCTTGACAGAATGATCGTGGTCATGTCTCACTTGAGTCCTGCAGAGTGCACCACCGCCTCTCTCGCGATACGATGCCATGCAGCTCTGTATTTGGCGGCTTGGGAGTTTTTACTAACGCTGCTTTTTGAGTTCAGACCTGCCATAATATTATTATAGTAATTTTTGTTTTAAACGTGCTTAATATAATAAAACATAGTTTAAATTATCATAAATCATTTTTATTTTCAATCAAAATTCAACGATAATACACCATTTTTACAACCTTTTTTGTTACCTACCGAAGTTTTGTTGGAAGTCAAAAAACTCCTCCGTCCTTAAGTAGAACGAAAGGGAATGTCAGATTTTTTATAACTGGACAAATGATATTCCGACCGGACCCTCTCCGGACACCTTTTAAACTAGGACTAATCTAGGGAAATATAGACGGATGGCAACCCTAACGAGATTGATATAAATGAGCAAAATTCGTGCTGACACACGCGATGGTCACTGTTCTTAGGTAGAACAAATTAGGACTAATAATGGTAGCAGTTTATTTATAATCTGCGCCAAAAATGAGCGGGAAAAAATGTAATTGAACTAAATAGGTAATAAAGGTTACAATGTGAATATAATGTGTCAGGTTACTTCAGTATTTATAAGTTAGGTACTAGCTTATGCCTGCAGCTTCGCTCACATACATAAAATATAGCCTATGTCACACAAGAATAAAACGGCTTTCTATTGGTGAAAAACTTTTCGCAATCTCCGAAAGTAGGTACTGATCTACCTACTTTCGGAGATTACCTCCTACAAACAAACAAAAAACAATCTTTATATTTATATATTATATCTATTTTATAGTGTAGAATTATAGACTTACCTACCTAAAGATTAGGTCAGGGTTGAACTAGCAGCAGAATGATATAGACATTTTTGATCGAATATTCTTGAGAAAATCGTTGCAAAATTCCTTTTCCAAATCAAAATGGGGTTATTTCAACTTTTTGGAAGTAATTTTTAATTATAACAGCATTTCTCGCTAACCCTAGCAAATATCTTTAAATCCAGTAATTGACGTAAACTGGTAATAAATTGCAATTAGACTGACAAGAACAATGTTAGTATGGCAAGCTTGCCTAGCTACTGGTTTATATACATTTTAGGCAACACAATTACCGACTCGTACCAAATAATTGGGTACATTAATAAGATTCTTATCGTTCCATATAGTTACGTCATTATTTTAAAGCACGTGGCTTGAGATATGGCTTGAAAAAAAAACGAAAGTTCGGATAAATAAAATATCGAGTTTTTTTTTTGTCAAGGCCTTTTTTTCAAGGCTTACTTATTGATATTTCAAATGACTATAAAAATTTAATTAACAACACTTCCTTCCCAAATAATTTATAAACCTATAAAAACATCACAATCAATAGACAAGGACCTTGCCAAAAAAATGAAATCGATCAACCCATAGATACGGAATGCGACCGCAAAGAATACAAAAAAGTTTGTATCAAAAGTTCAAAATTAAAAATAATATGACCTCATTCTTAAGACTCTTCTGTTGTCTATGCCCATTTTTATTCGCCCACTTGTAAAAGGTTAGACGTTTGATTTTGACAGGCAATTAAACAGACAGGGAAATATCTCAAGTGCATTGTCGGAATAGTATTCTTTTTTCGAAATAATTTATTGCCTTGAGAACTATCAAGGGCGTTGCACGACAGTTAACAAATGATATTTTCAATGTTTTTTTGACCTTTTCTGTTTAATAACACTATCCGTCAATGTTTTATAATTAAGTTTTTGAACTTTAAGGCACCCTTGAACATTGTGTCATCTCGGATTAGACAGACACAAATAAGTACTTAAAACAATCTAAGAATCATCAAATATACTTTGTAAATTAATTACAATACAATTAATTGGTAAACCCTAAGGCATAAATTTAATTGAAAATATACTTGACTCTAAAGTTTAATTGGAAATAACAATCACCAACTAAATAAATACAATTAAATTTCAACAGATAAAAAAGGTGTCATTAGTGAACTTTATAATGACGACAATTGCACTTAATTAAATTTATTCATACGTAAACGCAATTCTTCTGTCCGTTTATTCGGAGAAGCATTCAAGCTTATGTTGGCTGTCAAAACAAGTGTGACATAAAGTAACAAGCAATTCATTACTGTCTTCGATACACAATAGACAAGAAATTCATAGCCTACGGCTCCACAATGGGGTACAATCACATTAAGTACCTTTTTATTACAAACACAAAAGTTGTAACTATTGTGAAATAATTTCCTACTCGAGTTGCATCTTCGAGTGTTCCTTTTTTAATCTGTGGTTTTATTGTAAACTTTTTCTGATGTGTTCTTTTTTTAAATGTTATTGAGACATTTTTATTAAATGTGTTTTTGTTCTTTTTTATGAATGACAATTTGTAAGTTTTTTTTTTTTTCTTAACCCTAAGCTGTCTTTATCGTAATTTTATTCTGCTTTGTTTTTCTGTTCCAATATTAATTTACAAGCAACAATGTTATCGTTGCCATATTGTGGGCCTTTCTACGAAGTCAACTTAGGCAACTTGATATTTTATTAAAGTTTTGAGATACAATGTTGCCCTGTAAGTTCAAGGCAAACGGCATCACGTTTCAAGCCAAACCACTTTATACAGGTAGAATTTGTTGGTAAAACATACTTAGGTAAAATGTTTTTATTAAAGTTGGCATTTATTATAAATGTCATTCCTAAGTCTATTCGATATAGCTTTTATATTAATAAACTTTAATATACGTTATTTATGTCGTGTTTAATAGCCGCGTAACGTATTTTATTTTCTCACGGTAAAATAAATTATTCTTTTGAACGGCGAAAATAAAAATGTTGCCAACATAAGTTTCAATTTGCAATCAAACATTAAATTTACTGACAACTTAGTATTTGTAAATATCAAAATGCTAAACAAAAAAATATATGTAGGTATAGTACAGACAACTGTTTTCGCATGCAACGCGATTACAGCGCGCGAACATCGCGACGAGTAAACCCTTGAAAAGTCGATGCAAATTTGCGCATAAATAAATAATATATGTGCCCCGCACATAGATATCAGCAAACGATAACTCCATTTAGACAAAGATGGATGGTCAAATAAGATTTGTTGACACCTCCGCGCGATAACGTTTTTAATAAATCATCTGTCCTCGTATATTTATACGCGCGTAATTGGACGGCGGCATACGAGAATATTCAACTTGATTGTCTGTTTATGGCTGCGAGAGAAATCATCGAAATCACGTTTTATGGGCCTTAATAATATCAAACCCTATTTTATGGGTCATTCCTTCTATATTTACACGTGCTCCGAAGGCGGCTACCGATAAATTTTCTGCTGAATAATTCAATTTCTATGCAGCCAGTAATTGCTGGTGGACATAAAACGTCAAATAAAAATAAAATCTCATTAAAATGAATGGTTTATCCATACTTGAGGTTGACAATAATTAAATGGCGGCGCTAACTGTTCAACTGACGTTTTAAAGTGATCCAGTCACGATATCTGCTATTCCATTGAATAATGGAAAATAAAATTGTGTACCATTAAATTTTTTCCATTTATTTTCCTCTAAAAATTTATGCAGTAGATACTAGAACTAGATAGTCAGTGGATTGAACACGTTTTGTGATCTAGGTATCTGTGGTTTGATTGCTAACTTGGTATCGCTTTACATAATTTATAGATATAGCATTTACTGTTTTATTTAAAAATAGGATTAAAAGCCTTATAAGTCGCAGCTTATTTTACTTAAAATTCAGTCAAGTGGTGTGGCACTTGTACTATTCAAGCTAAAAATATCTTGAAAACTTAGCAATAATACTAATGATTTATTTTGTTGTTTCAGATTAATACCGGATATTATATGAAGTACATTTTATAAGGTAATTACAATATTTTGGGAATAATTTTCATCACAATTTTAAAATGTAAATCTAGTTTTAAGTTTATTTTAAATTACTTTTGACCTTAATACTAATAAAATTACTATACCATTAAAATAAAAGAAAAAAATGATACGTAGAATACGATGCCAATTTTCAGCACATATTGGACTGTTAGCATTAGCTCGGCGGTTACAACCGCTACATTATGTCTACCGTAAGCGGCGCGTCGCAAGTTCGATCCTCAGCACACGCCAGTAGTTTTTGGGCCTTATCGAAGCTACATGTTGTTCCATACAATATGATAGTCAAATCAAGGCCAAAACAAAATGTTCCCGACACGGTCGCGGTTTAGATAACACATGTCTTCAACGTATCACCGAAGGGGCCTACATTTTTAAAATGCAAAAGTAAATATGAAATATCAAAAAGTAAATATGCCCCATAAAGTAATTTATATAGTGGTATATTAGGCATCATTTAGCGTTTAACGTTCGTTTCATTCATAGTCCTTTACGCTCTTTTTCTTCTAACACAACAATTTACACATGTTATCATAATCAATAAAAAACCTTCGTGGAGAAAGTTTGATAAAAAAAAAAAATTGATTGATCGTAGTATAAAAACAAGGTCCTTATATTTATCGAATGTGATTAGATACAGTATCGGAAGAATTTCACCTTAGTTCGACACGACATTGTAAGGTTACATTGCTATGACATTAGTTGGAACTAGGTGTTTTTTGTTAGTTCGTTTTTGCTCTATACTTGTATAAGGTATCAAAAAACAGTAGCGGTACAGCAATGATGAATTGCCTGTAGTAAAATTGATTGTAATGTTGTTTTCGTTTCTTTGTAATTTTTTTATAACTCTAGCTATTTGGGCTTGATTCATTTATGCTCGCCAACGCACATTATTCATATTTTACTCATTAAAGTTTAAAATTAGTTAGGTATGTGTTTATAAAATAACAAAAAATAAAACCACAACTAAATGCCAGTAATATTTCATTCGTTAATACAATGTTTCACCCATTATCCCTATTTCTTTGTACTACACAGCCGTCCTAAACTACCCTAACCCTTTAATGCCATACGGTGTCTTCAATACCCCGACTTTCACATCCTTCCTGTTTTAAATGTATTCATATCGCATAAAAAACCTAATGCGTATCATTTGACGGTGTCTAGACAAAAGCCCACTGTCTATTGTCGGGTTAAAAGGATTTTTTTTGCTGTCTTCGAAATTGGATCGGAAGATGCAACTGATAGTTTGCTCAGCGTGAATGAATATTACTTTCGGTTTTTATTTTATGATTGTAAACGATATTTTTGGGTTTTTTGTTTAGAAATTCTTTGCCTTAAATTGGTCAGTATGTCTCTTTACGTTGTTTTTATTCTGAGTATAATTTTGGTAGTTGATCAGTAGTAATATGTATCTTGTTTTAATATTTGATTTGTCAGAATATAATTCTGTAAATTAGCACACCTTATTGGGTCATAGTACAGCTTACCAATTATACCTACTTACTTGTATCTTCTTTTTAAACTTATCTGTATTATGCTCATAATTATTTTTGATTTTGAGAAAGTTTATTTATCGTGATACCTAAACGTATTTTTCTTTGACAAAAAAAAAAACATTGTTATTGTAATTCCATTCAACATGTTATACCACACCTTATTTTCAGTAAACCAAAAATTTACGACCAAAAACATGAATTACGAAACGAAGACATAAAACATTATTGAATGAAACAGCATTGTTACTGGCTCGTTAACTTCTCACCGTAACCCTTTCAACATCGTCTTACAAACCACCACAAAGTGCGCCATTGTCCCATCCCTTATCTCTAACAATAAACTACCGTATATTTAAAAATCGAAGCTACTTTGAATAAAGAATCCTATTGTGCATATTATAAATATTATGCTAATGCGATAAAGAAATTTTTTGACTCTGGTCTTTGAGACCAGGTGTCGTTTATAAAGGGTTGAATCGACCCTACGTGTTCAATCATTTATTAAGATTTTTGCTTTTGTCTACTGTCTTATTCCCATGCATAGTGTATAGAATTTACGTGAGAAAGGCTAGTGATATATTTTTCTCCTTATTCTAATGCTCACGGTTCCAAACATTTGAATGAGATTCAAGACGGTTCATTGGTCATTACTTTATGGATTAACGTTATTTCGGGAATTGATCCTATGATTTATGATGCTTGATTTTTTTATGTGCAAGGATTACTGTTCGTATTTGGATATTGGGTCATAAAAATATCTACATATGTTTTGATTTTTAATCTAGATTTTATTATACTTTGGCTATTGATTATCTATTCTTTTTTTTAATTTCATCTGAGTGATAGCTTAATTGTGATTGTTGTATAAATTGAGTCTTAAAAAAATTATACCTACATTTTATTTAAAAAAATAATAATGGCCACTATTAAAATAAGCCTTTTTTGAAAAACGAATACCTAAAGCCGTAATAGGAGTTGTGACGATTTCCGCAGTCAGCGAGGCGATGCCGTATATAAAACGAGTTGAAATGGAAAATTAAACAATTATCTGTTAACCGTCGTCTCTGTGGTGAATCTGTGTAATTTCAGTAATCAGATATTGCGGTAATTGTTATTACGACTGTCATTTGTTAACTTTGTTTGTTATTTACTTTTGTTCTTGTTTTAAACAGACTATATATTGGCTTTATACGACTAGTAAAAGTGGACTAATCAATTATTCCACTTTTACTACTCGTTGGTTTTGGGAAAATTAGTTTATAGAGATTTATGGTATCATTTCCATGATCTAAACAATAAGTAAAATTTTTCTATAAGTTCATGTAGGTACAGACTGTGCGTTGTAGTGTCAGTAAATTTAATGTCAAGATATTAAAGTTAGCTCGCATTATTATATTACATGTACTAACAGAGAAAATACTATTATTACTCTCTAAAATTATTAACAATAAGTCCTATCCTTTATTGTATTTAATTAAGAACGCAGCGGGATATCGAACTGCCATATTTACATACTGTTTTAACGCAAATATTTATTAAAAAAGGATATTATTAATTATGACCATATGTTGTTTAGACACCTAAATTCGGCTAGAGGGTGCTGCTTACTAGATCACTGTGTATTTTTTATTTTTAGGGTGGTTTTAAGTAGACTAACGTTATAAAACAAATAAATTTGCAATCATTGTATTGAAAAATAATCTGAAAATCATGTTTGAGCAATACAAAGAAAGTCTATCTTCAATTAATTTATTATGATGATTGACTCTTCGTAATAATTATGTACGATTATAATTTTCTTAATTTGACTGATAGATAATTCTGGTAGATTCGGTACTTATGCTAATATAAAAAAATATTTCGCATAAATTAAACAAATGAATGAACGCATTGTAAAATTCACTAGAAATGCTTGTCGATCGGTAATTGGTGCTGTTTCCTCCACCGTTCAGTTCCATGTGTTCAATTATATAATTGGTTTTAAAAAGAAAAGCTTAAATTACAGTTTTACGTCGACGAGTCGCGGTTACCACAGTTTTGCACTTATCTTTCGTGCACGCTATTTCGAAAACTTTGAGTTTCAATATTTGTTTTTTAGTATTTGAATTTAGAACGTTTTTACTCTTTATGACTTTACTGTTATTAATGATACCCTATTTAAATATAAAATGTTTTTTTTTTACGCTATTGTTAATATTATAATGATTTTTTTCTAACAATAGATACATTATGATTTATACCAGTGACGTAGGCAGATAGAATATTCAGTACAATACTATAATTCTAGGAATAACCTAACAGTTATTGTTTAGCTTTATAATCGTAATAACAGCTATCAAAGCAGAAAAAATAATAGTGATCTAATTTAATTGCTTACGTATAATATTAATAATTACTTCAATTTATTGTTTCTGACTCAGAGATTATTTTTGCCGTTTTCATGGCATTTTGTATTCAACAGCAGTCACTAGAAAGGATGTGGTGGCCATTATTATTTTATGTTTGTAGGCTTATTAGAAGAACAATATACAGAGAGATTATATGCATCGATGATAATACCAATGTGTTAATAAAAACTTTATTCAGCCTTAAATTTGCTAATATACAAATAATTAAAATGCCTTAAATAACTTTAGTTTTAAATTAACACGTTTATGATCTCGAACGCAGTTCTATAATATTTAATTCCAAAATCAAAAATTTTAATTCTCGAACACCTCGCTGTTCGTTTAAATTTGAACTTGGAACTCTTTCACGAGTACACAAAACGTATGTTAATAGCCCGCCTTACACATATGGCCGACGAACACAGCTGTTCCTATACCATTCTTATGCAAAACAGTATTTCGTTTTATCCGTTGTACTAGAAATCACCAGCAGTCTATACATTCTGTACGTACTTACAAAAGTCATGTGGTATGTCAAACTATTTTTGGTCGACGATTTCGGAATGCTCGTGTACAACTGGCTGTATGTATGTTCAATGACCTAAACAGGAAAAAAAATCTAGAAAAAAAAAAATGAAGATAAAATGAAATCGATGAATGCTGTTCACCTTGAATTTAGGCGCGCCAAAGTTTATTCAAGTCCATAATTGTATTTTTAAGCTTACGACAACTTTAATTATAAGTTGAGGTATCATAAATGCACTTTATTTAGAGGTTCCAATAAAATTATTTCATACTTGATTCTGTAAGTGCTATAAAAATAAGATAAGATAAAAGCTTTTCGGTTGGTATTGTATGGCTAAAAACTAAATTAATGGACATTTGAAATAAAGGAAGGTTATTTTAGGAATAAACAATAAAAAGTATTAGTCCGATTATAATTTAGGTGTCTTCAAGGTTAGAGTGAGTAGGCTCTTAATAATCTAGTGCGCCTCAGTATCAACGATTGCATCAAGCGGAATCGCAGACAAGCACTAGTTTAGGCATGTAATAAAAAAAATATATAAATTATGAATGTTAACTAATTTTTAGTACATACACAACTAAAAACTATAATTACAGTAAATTAAAAAAAAACCCTACGCTAATTACAACTAACTAAAATCAAACTAAAATATGGCGTCAAAAAACTCTTCCACGTCTTCTCATCTTTATTTTTAATGAATCTTATTCTTTTTGAGTTACTACCCGTTTCATTGATTCCACATAAGTAGATTAGACCTTTTGACCAGCTGTGCATACCTGTGTGTGTAGATATGTTGTAGCTATTTCAGATACAAAACTGCAGGATTCAATTGATGGGATCAATTGGCAGATAACAAATAAAGTCACTGAAGTTCATTGAAAGAACCCCACAATATTATTATGATCATTAACTTTAGGTTTCAATCAGAAAAAAAATCAGGCCAAATGGGTTTCGTACCGTTCGTAGCAAAAAACAGCAAAAAACTGTCTAGCCCCTCTTAAATATTTATGTAATTGTTTTTAATATTATTTATTTATTATAATCTTTATTGTACACCGCATGAACAAAAAAGATACAGGGCAAACATTATTCAAAATAAGTGTACAATGGGCGGCCTTATCGCACAGGGCGATCGAAAATAAATAAATAATAATAATAATAAAATATTTTTAAATAATAATAAAATACTTTTTATTATTGCGGCAATAGTGATACATAATCTGTGAAAATTTCAACTGTATAGTTATCACGGTTCACACGATACAACCTGGCGACAGTCGGACGGCGGAGTGATTCGGTTTTTTTCTTTTGGGTACGGGTCATGACAAATCATTTTGAAAAATTGTTTCACAAACATTAGCAAAATATTTAGGTAAGCATTAGGATTTCGATAATGAAGACAGCCCGTCGCCATAAACTATGAGAAGTCGTAAATTATTTATGACCGCCATAAAACTCGATGTTTCTTCACACAAGTGTTTGTTAAATTTAACTACATGAGTCTTGCGTCATACCTAATTAATAAATGTATTTAAAATAATGGCATTTTAAAGGATTACATGGCGGTAGGGCCATGTTGCTATTAGTCTTTTGTATAAGTATTGACAAATTATTATTTTACTAGCTATTGAATATTCTAAGTATCTTAAAATGTTATTCAAACACTATAGTTTTTATTTTTAAGGTGGGAAAATCAACCAATAATTTGTCCCGCCCTAAGGTGGAGCAAGAGGGCGTGTTAGACTTAAATTCACTAAAACCACACCTATGGTCCTTCAGTTGCTTTTGAATACCTACTTTTTTTTAGATGTGAAAATCATCGGATGACATCCCCGCGGAAGATAGTGTCAGACTTTTACTCACAAAAACCCACTCCTGTTCCTTCGTACCGGGGCCGAATCTTCCTTTAAGAAGCAGATGCTTGGCCCCAGGCTTCGACCCTGCTGTTTGTGTTCTCGGACCACGTGTACCTATCCTTTTCATACTTTTCCCCATGGTCTTAGCAGGCATCGGCACTGACTGTTTACTGGTATCAAAAACTAAATATCTACTTTCTCATAATTATTTTTGATTTTGAGAAAGTTTATTTATCGTGATACCTAAACGTATTTTTCTTTGACAAAAAAAAAAACATTGTTATTGTAATTCCATTCAACATGTTATACCACACCTTATTTTCAGTAAACCAAAAATTTACGACCAAAAACATGAATTACGAAACGAAGACATAAAACATTATTGAATGAAACAGCATTGTTACTGGCTCGTTAACTTCTCACCGTAACCCTTTCAACATCGTCTTACAAACCACCACAAAGTGCGCCATTGTCCCATCCCTTATCTCTAACAATAAACTACCGTATATTTAAAAATCGAAGCTACTTTGAATAAAGAATCCTATTGTGCATATTATAAATATTATGCTAATGCGATAAAGAAATTTTTTGACTCTGGTCTTTGAGACCAGGTGTCGTTTATAAAGGGTTGAATCGACCCTACGTGTTCAATCATTTATTAAGATTTTTGCTTTTGTCTACTGTCTTATTCCCATGCATAGTGTATAGAATTTACGTGAGAAAGGCTAGTGATATATTTTTCTCCTTATTCTAATGCTCACGGTTCCAAACATTTGAATGAGATTCAAGACGGTTCATTGGTCATTACTTTATGGATTAACGTTATTTCGGGAATTGATCCTATGATTTATGATGCTTGATTTTTTTATGTGCAAGGATTACTGTTCGTATTTGGATATTGGGTCATAAAAATATCTACATATGTTTTGATTTTTAATCTAGATTTTATTATACTTTGGCTATTGATTATCTATTCTTTTTTTTAATTTCATCTGAGTGATAGCTTAATTGTGATTGTTGTATAAATTGAGTCTTAAAAAAATTATACCTACATTTTATTTAAAAAAATAATAATGGCCACTATTAAAATAAGCCTTTTTTGAAAAACGAATACCTAAAGCCGTAATAGGAGTTGTGACGATTTCCGCAGTCAGCGAGGCGATGCCGTATATAAAACGAGTTGAAATGGAAAATTAAACAATTATCTGTTAACCGTCGTCTCTGTGGTGAATCTGTGTAATTTCAGTAATCAGATATTGCGGTAATTGTTATTACGACTGTCATTTGTTAACTTTGTTTGTTATTTACTTTTGTTCTTGTTTTAAACAGACTATATATTGGCTTTATACGACTAGTAAAAGTGGACTAATCAATTATTCCACTTTTACTACTCGTTGGTTTTGGGAAAATTAGTTTATAGAGATTTATGGTATCATTTCCATGATCTAAACAATAAGTAAAATTTTTCTATAAGTTCATGTAGGTACAGACTGTGCGTTGTAGTGTCAGTAAATTTAATGTCAAGATATTAAAGTTAGCTCGCATTATTATATTACATGTACTAACAGAGAAAATACTATTATTACTCTCTAAAATTATTAACAATAAGTCCTATCCTTTATTGTATTTAATTAAGAACGCAGCGGGATATCGAACTGCCATATTTACATACTGTTTTAACGCAAATATTTATTAAAAAAGGATATTATTAATTATGACCATATGTTGTTTAGACACCTAAATTCGGCTAGAGGGTGCTGCTTACTAGATCACTGTGTATTTTTTATTTTTAGGGTGGTTTTAAGTAGACTAACGTTATAAAACAAATAAATTTGCAATCATTGTATTGAAAAATAATCTGAAAATCATGTTTGAGCAATACAAAGAAAGTCTATCTTCAATTAATTTATTATGATGATTGACTCTTCGTAATAATTATGTACGATTATAATTTTCTTAATTTGACTGATAGATAATTCTGGTAGATTCGGTACTTATGCTAATATAAAAAAATATTTCGCATAAATTAAACAAATGAATGAACGCATTGTAAAATTCACTAGAAATGCTTGTCGATCGGTAATTGGTGCTGTTTCCTCCACCGTTCAGTTCCATGTGTTCAATTATATAATTGGTTTTAAAAAGAAAAGCTTAAATTACAGTTTTACGTCGACGAGTCGCGGTTACCACAGTTTTGCACTTATCTTTCGTGCACGCTATTTCGAAAACTTTGAGTTTCAATATTTGTTTTTTAGTATTTGAATTTAGAACGTTTTTACTCTTTATGACTTTACTGTTATTAATGATACCCTATTTAAATATAAAATGTTTTTTTTTTACGCTATTGTTAATATTATAATGATTTTTTTCTAACAATAGATACATTATGATTTATACCAGTGACGTAGGCAGATAGAATATTCAGTACAATACTATAATTCTAGGAATAACCTAACAGTTATTGTTTAGCTTTATAATCGTAATAACAGCTATCAAAGCAGAAAAAATAATAGTGATCTAATTTAATTGCTTACGTATAATATTAATAATTACTTCAATTTATTGTTTCTGACTCAGAGATTATTTTTGCCGTTTTCATGGCATTTTGTATTCAACAGCAGTCACTAGAAAGGATGTGGTGGCCATTATTATTTTATGTTTGTAGGCTTATTAGAAGAACAATATACAGAGAGATTATATGCATCGATGATAATACCAATGTGTTAATAAAAACTTTATTCAGCCTTAAATTTGCTAATATACAAATAATTAAAATGCCTTAAATAACTTTAGTTTTAAATTAACACGTTTATGATCTCGAACGCAGTTCTATAATATTTAATTCCAAAATCAAAAATTTTAATTCTCGAACACCTCGCTGTTCGTTTAAATTTGAACTTGGAACTCTTTCACGAGTACACAAAACGTATGTTAATAGCCCGCCTTACACATATGGCCGACGAACACAGCTGTTCCTATACCATTCTTATGCAAAACAGTATTTCGTTTTATCCGTTGTACTAGAAATCACCAGCAGTCTATACATTCTGTACGTACTTACAAAAGTCATGTGGTATGTCAAACTATTTTTGGTCGACGATTTCGGAATGCTCGTGTACAACTGGCTGTATGTATGTTCAATGACCTAAACAGGAAAAAAAATCTAGAAAAAAAAAAATGAAGATAAAATGAAATCGATGAATGCTGTTCACCTTGAATTTAGGCGCGCCAAAGTTTATTCAAGTCCATAATTGTATTTTTAAGCTTACGACAACTTTAATTATAAGTTGAGGTATCATAAATGCACTTTATTTAGAGGTTCCAATAAAATTATTTCATACTTGATTCTGTAAGTGCTATAAAAATAAGATAAGATAAAAGCTTTTCGGTTGGTATTGTATGGCTAAAAACTAAATTAATGGACATTTGAAATAAAGGAAGGTTATTTTAGGAATAAACAATAAAAAGTATTAGTCCGATTATAATTTAGGTGTCTTCAAGGTTAGAGTGAGTAGGCTCTTAATAATCTAGTGCGCCTCAGTATCAACGATTGCATCAAGCGGAATCGCAGACAAGCACTAGTTTAGGCATGTAATAAAAAAAATATATAAATTATGAATGTTAACTAATTTTTAGTACATACACAACTAAAAACTATAATTACAGTAAATTAAAAAAAAACCCTACGCTAATTACAACTAACTAAAATCAAACTAAAATATGGCGTCAAAAAACTCTTCCACGTCTTCTCATCTTTATTTTTAATGAATCTTATTCTTTTTGAGTTACTACCCGTTTCATTGATTCCACATAAGTAGATTAGACCTTTTGACCAGCTGTGCATACCTGTGTGTGTAGATATGTTGTAGCTATTTCAGATACAAAACTGCAGGATTCAATTGATGGGATCAATTGGCAGATAACAAATAAAGTCACTGAAGTTCATTGAAAGAACCCCACAATATTATTATGATCATTAACTTTAGGTTTCAATCAGAAAAAAAATCAGGCCAAATGGGTTTCGTACCGTTCGTAGCAAAAAACAGCAAAAAACTGTCTAGCCCCTCTTAAATATTTATGTAATTGTTTTTAATATTATTTATTTATTATAATCTTTATTGTACACCGCATGAACAAAAAAGATACAGGGCAAACATTATTCAAAATAAGTGTACAATGGGCGGCCTTATCGCACAGGGCGATCGAAAATAAATAAATAATAATAATAATAAAATATTTTTAAATAATAATAAAATACTTTTTATTATTGCGGCAATAGTGATACATAATCTGTGAAAATTTCAACTGTATAGTTATCACGGTTCACACGATACAACCTGGCGACAGTCGGACGGCGGAGTGATTCGGTTTTTTTCTTTTGGGTACGGGTCATGACAAATCATTTTGAAAAATTGTTTCACAAACATTAGCAAAATATTTAGGTAAGCATTAGGATTTCGATAATGAAGACAGCCCGTCGCCATAAACTATGAGAAGTCGTAAATTATTTATGACCGCCATAAAACTCGATGTTTCTTCACACAAGTGTTTGTTAAATTTAACTACATGAGTCTTGCGTCATACCTAATTAATAAATGTATTTAAAATAATGGCATTTTAAAGGATTACATGGCGGTAGGGCCATGTTGCTATTAGTCTTTTGTATAAGTATTGACAAATTATTATTTTACTAGCTATTGAATATTCTAAGTATCTTAAAATGTTATTCAAACACTATAGTTTTTATTTTTAAGGTGGGAAAATCAACCAATAATTTGTCCCGCCCTAAGGTGGAGCAAGAGGGCGTGTTAGACTTAAATTCACTAAAACCACACCTATGGTCCTTCAGTTGCTTTTGAATACCTACTTTTTTTTAGATGTGAAAATCATCGGATGACATCCCCGCGGAAGATAGTGTCAGACTTTTACTCACAAAAACCCACTCCTGTTCCTTCGTACCGGGGCCGAATCTTCCTTTAAGAAGCAGATGCTTGGCCCCAGGCTTCGACCCTGCTGTTTGTGTTCTCGGACCACGTGTACCTATCCTTTTCATACTTTTCCCCATGGTCTTAGCAGGCATCGGCACTGACTGTTTACTGGTATCAAAAACTAAATATCTACTTTCTTAACTTGCACAAAAGGAACAAAGGAAAAACAAAAACGGGGCGTGGGGCTCTATTGAGGACCGGGACCGTGGTCCCCAGAAGTATTTTTTGGGACCACAAGGAAAAAGGCATCTAAGTACAAGTTACCAAAAATACTGCATTTATTTGTTTTGTGGTTCCAAATGAATATTTAGTCATAAAAAAAAAACTTGTTGGGATCCACAAAAACCATAATGGCTAGCTCGATGGAAGATTTACGGTCTTTATACCTAAACATATATGTATAAAATCATGTTATGTTTCTAGAAATATAAATGATTGTAAACAATCGAACCACAGACAACAGCTCTAAAATTGACTAACTGTAGAGACAGGTTATCTATGTTCTTTCCGTGTTGCCAGCTAGGTTCATTGGCTGCACCATAAGGAAAAAATACAAAAATTGTAGTTTGACCAGTATTTGTTGCGCAATTACCATGTGCGAGTATTTTTAGTTTTAACTAGGTGCTAGTCTCGACTCGAAATTGGTTAGGTCTTGAAAAAAAAAACTTTAGTGCAAAATTATACAAAATAACTATTTGCTGTTGCCAAACCAAAACCGTTTATCTTTTACGACCTGTGTGGTCTATGTTTAAATTGTATATTTTAAATGCGGCTTGTTTAATCATAAAATTTAAAGCAATTGCTTCTAAACAAAAAATCTTGGTCAATATACCAATTAAAATTAAAATACAAAGAACCAAATGGATGCAGCGACACATTATCATCTTAATTAGACTTAAATTATTTCATTTTTACTTAAAAATATTTCAGATTGTAATATAAAATTTTTAGCCCATTAATTAGTAACGATGAAGTGAATTTCTGAAGATTTAAATATGTGTCTAAATTTATTTGAAACTGCAAATTAATTCACTGCCAACTGATTTTTTAATTTTTTTCTTGAAATTTGAATGAATATCACACTATAAATCTTATTTATAGTTTTTATTTATTTGAAATGCGAACAATAAACTGTTTGACGTCAGAGGACGGGTTTATCAAGATTTTATTCGTCTTCATTTGAATTGAAATGAGTAGAAACTGATCAATTTTTATTAAAATTAAATAGATTCATTACAATAATATTTTCAATATTCTACGAGTGACGACGCAATTTTATTTGACATGTGTAAGGTAATATTTTATTTTGCCACTGTGTTACGTTAATTTTTTCTTTTTTTTTAATTTTATTGCTGTACAAAAATGTACGAATTTTAAACGTAAATGTCTCTGTAGTGCGCAGAATTTATTTAAAGTTTTATACACGTGTCCTGTGACATAAAATGTCTGCTTCATGTGTTATGTCATTTAATTTCGTGGCTTCCTCAATAAAATTTTATAGGCGTTAATTAAAGGGGCTAAGGGGACCACAAGAATGTGATAAGCGAACGTTTCTCACTTTTGTTTTACAAAATGCCTTTTTCTTTAAGTAAGAATGTTTTTCTGCAAAAATGATTCTTGTTGCACCTGACGGATGTAAGATGCAACACATAAAATGCTTTAATGGCAGCAATTGAAGAAAACGCTTGATTTTTTGCAAAGATATAATTATTTTTGTAACTAGTTAAACGGATTGGTTTTTTAATGTTCAAGTTCATGGTATGCGTTTATCAGATCAGTCGTTATGTTTGTAGAGGTAATTTTTTGTCTACATTGCCGTAAAAATTTTATAACACAATTTTACGTTGTAAGTATTTGGACACATAGTTCGTTTTTGCATAAAAAGAATTTTAAAAAATTACGCCGTCATTAGCAATAAGCTATAATCCTTTCAATCAAGTTTTATTATCACATCGCAAGTAAGGCCAACCCAATCGTTTCCATTCGATCAAAATTATTCGTATTTAAAAATATATCTCGATTCAATTATGTCAAAGATTTTAATTAACAGTTTGTATCGTTTAATTTAATTGGCGATCGGTATCTTATATCGTCGGTATTATTTAAAATTCTTTAAGTTTAACCATTAAACAAAATACGTGACTTTAGTTTTTTGAAAAATTATATGTAATTGTAGGTATACAGGGTGATGCAATTATTAGATAGCTCTTTTTTGCTTTAAAATACACATGTTAATAGGTGTAATTATGGTAAAAGAACCATCCGTGATATTTGCTAATTAATTATTATAATTCTTGCAGAGTTTAAACACTTCACAATTTAGATCTGCAAAATGTTAAATTTTTTACATCTTCTGTTTTTTACAGGAATGAGTTCCAATAGAAATAAATATTATAGAGTAACTGTAAGCATATAGTATTTATTACTTCCTGAAAATTTGTTTCTCCAACAAAATATTATACACAAAATGAAAATTATTTAATCGCCTAAAAATTAAATCAAAATAGTGAAGGAAAACATCGCTCAAGAAAAAAATCGTCTAAGAACAAAAATATTCGGAGACATAATATGGTGACATCGACTAACCCGTACTGGATCAGCGTGATGTATTACGGGCAATCCCGTCTCCTAGAGAGGAGACCTGAGTTCAAGCGGTATTCCACGCGTACCTCAAAGAAATGTCAACAAACCGTAGGGGCCCAGTAGGGCCGAAGCCCGCTAGGTTAACGGGGAATTTTCGAAAAGGAAACCCATGGTCCTAACACAAAAGGCAACTGGAGGACGAAGATGTAGTTCTAGTCAGTAAAAATCCTCCATTTTCTACCTAAAAAAAAAACAATGGTAAAATTATAAGGTTGATTATGTTACGTACAAAACTAGAAAACACAAAGGGCAAATGGAGGACGCAGATGTAGTTCCAGTCAGTAAAAGTCCTCCATTTTCTACCTAAAAAGAAAACAGTGGTAAAATTATAAGGTTGATACGTACAAAATATCAACCTTATAATAAAATATGTTACGTACAAAACTAGAAAACAAAACAAACATAAAATCTATGTTAGTGTTTATCTCCAAAGGTTGTCTATTAAGTTCGTGTTTACTATCTTAAAACGTGAACTTAATCTTGTCTGTATGTCTGTTTGTTTGTGAAAACAACAGATAGTAAGCGACGGTACGTAGGTGGTTCGTGCAAAGATTAGTTTTACTTTAGACATTAATACTAGGAAGGAAAAACGGTATTTGTTCGACGATTGTTGTTTTTTCTGTGTCATTTAAACTATGTGGATAAAACTATTTAATTTCAATAGTTATTGCTAAGAATAAAATATTTATTACACTAGTGTTATAAACGTGAACGTTTGTTAGTCGGCATTGCGTAAAAACTACCTACAGGTACATTGAACTCGCTCAGCTGACGTTTTCTTAAAGAAATTAATTTCGTACATGCGTAAATTAATATGAGTTTTGAAAAAAAGGGAACTTTATATTTTAATTTTATCTTTACAAATCGATAGTGTTTCATGTACCTGATCGAACCTCCACGGGATTAAAACGATTAAAATTTAGAGGAGTATGTGCGTCTATGTATGTTACTCCTTTACGTTCAAATCGCTGAACAGATTTTGCGCTGAAAATTTGGCACTTACATAGACAATGTGCTAGCACACAAGATATTTTAGTCAGTCCTCTTGGGATAATTTTCTACTTTCATGTGGACGAAGGAAAATTGCTTAAGTTTTAACAATTTCAAAATAATATCTCATTTATTTAATTATACAGTTTGACTACATTTTTTTTAATTATTATTGATAGGCTTGCGTTTGACCAACATCTCACCATCAAGGTAAGCAAAAAATGGCTGTAGAGCAATGTTTTTCGAGATAATTATGTAGTATAGAATAATCCACACTAATAATAAATAACAACCACTTATATATACTACTTACTACTACTATAATAATACTTATATATCTTATGGAAATACTACAAATATAGTTCAAAACAGTTAAAGTTTTGCGCTTCTGAAAAATAGTGTTTATAAAGTATAAACAGTAATCAAGTATCAAAGCATTTGTTTTAAATAAACCATTTACAGCCATGAATTGTCAAGAAAACAAGAGCCCGATTCACGTATTGAAAACCATAACGATATCGTAGCGATTTAGTCGTTTAGACCATTTTCGTATTCACATCCATCAATCGAGTTTGAACGACACCGATTTTAAAGTCGTTTGGTCGAAGAGTCGATTTAAAAAATGAATCTGTATTACATTATCCTGGTAGAATACTTATTAATGTAACTGGAATAAGTCATCGATAGATCGTTTAGTTTCGAGCCAGTTGAGTTGTTGTTCTGTCCAATCCCGATTAAGGAACACGTGAATACCGCTTTTGGATAGGACTTCGATCTAACGACTGTAAAACTTCAACGATATTTGGCTTGTTTGATTATACGTGAATCAGGCTAAAGAAGTCAATCAGTCAGAAAAATGATGCTTATTGCATATTCCAAATCATAGATCTCTATGGAGAAGAATGTGTAACATACTCCATAGAAACTTTTTTTAAAATATCATGGTTAGATATTATTTGTCGCCTCACTAATTAAAAACAAGTACCTAAATAAAGTTAAAAAAAAAAACATTCAAAATAATTCTTGAGGGCAAACTAGATCTGGGTTGCCCGCAAGAATTTTGTACATAAGGCTAGAGTGAATAGGCTCTTAATAAACTAGTGTGCTTCACCAACGATTGAATTACTGCTTACCAAGTGGAATCGCGGTCAAGCACTAGTTTATATCAATAAAAAAACGATACAGGTAAACAAATGGTGATTGCTCTATAAAATAACATTTTTCTTTTATGAAAAAAAAAAAATATCGAACAATTAAAAACAAAGGAGAATGCCCATAAAAACTAGGTCAGTACCTAAACTACGTCATGCCGTGATGTAATACAAAGTACCCAAGTGCTGTTGACAGCTCATAAATAATATTAGGTCATTGTACTTTATTAACTTAATTAACTACTGCTAGAAACGGAGCTCAAATATATCCTTGACGAACTATTTTAGCTTTGGGTTGAAAAATATGGTCTTTGTGATAAGAGTAACGATTCTTACACGATTTAAGGCAAGAAATATGGAGCAGATATTTTAGAAAAGTTTTTTTTTGTTCATAGTTGTAAAGCAGGGATTTGGACTTTATTGTGATACATAAAAAATATATTAAAAACTGGATTTAATCATATGTTTCACGATAAAGTTCACTTGATACCATAAATGACGGTCACCCAAAGACCCTAACAAGATCTCATTAAAAAATAAGCTGGTTCTTATGTGATTATTCCGAAACTTCATACAAATAACAACATGAAATAAAAAATAATCCGCGATCCTTCATGCCCATTGAGCATTAACCCTCAGTAAAATAATGTTAAGAATTATTAAAATATGGTGGCTATACCTACCCCTGTGATCAGTCATTGCGCAGGCGTGGCTATCGGTCTAATCGCCCCCGCTGTACAAACGCCATCTTGGATTTTACCATTAAAAAAAAATCCTTTTTCATTTGCAGTGAGCGCTAGCGCATTCTGCCTTGTTTGGTTTGATGGATCACTTGCATGAATTATTTAATTCAACTTTAAATATTATTCCTATGGTAATTTTATTGTGGTTTTATGCTGTTGAACATTTTTTTATTGTAAAAGCTAGTGCATTTTCTCACAATTATATATGTGGTATACTTAGTTGATTGTTATTTGAAAAACAATGGTTAAAATTTCTCATTAACAAAGGTAGTCCATCAGCTTCCATCGATGCTATAACTGTAGTTAACTAAATAGAGGTCAGCAGGCTTTTCATCAATAAAAATAAAAGAGGTGTCATATTTAAACTAAAACAAAGCAGTAATTAATTCAAGTGAACTAAAGCGCAATTTTCTTCAGTTCTGGAAGTCCTAGATTTCGATCTTGTAATCAGATTACTTTTTTACTTGTCGGTCGGCTTTCCAAAGGTTCGTTTTCGACTTTTTTCTCGCGTTATTTTTCACGATACGCCACGATAAAACCTGTATATAAATGTGGAGCGTGCAAGAGCCTATCACGAGGCGGCATCGCCACTTTGTCAGTTACCGTGTTTTCACGTGCAACAATAAGTACTTTTTGTAAGAACGCTGTGAGGTCAAAAATGTGGACGAAACGAAATTACGATGTTGTGTAACCAATTTTGTAAAAAAGTGTACTTTTTGAACGCTCTTTTTTGTCTGCTGTTTTTAAAGTAAAAACATAAATGGTACATTATTGTATAAATTGTAACAGTTATACACAGGCAATTATTAACGTAGATATACTTATTTATAAAACTATAAAGAGACCTTGATATAAAATTAATAGGACATGAACACGTGTAACTAATTATATTAATTTAAACAGCAATTAATTTAATGGAACACGTGTATGGTGAGTTTGTTTATTCACAAAACTTTAACATTTTAATGGTATCAATGTGTTCACAAAGAAGAAACATTCAAATTATAAAAACAGATATTTACTAAATATTTATCTCAGCATAAAATTTAAACGTAAAACGTTAACGAAAGCTTAAGTTAACCGTCAAGTTAAAACTGGATTATTGTTTACTAATTGATTATAATTAGAAACAGACGTTGTTATTCTATTTATAATAATTATTATAAATAAATAGCGTGTTTACTCGTTATATTTCCAGAACGCTTATGCATGTATTTCTCGTATACGGATAAGAAGTGAGCAGACATTTCAATTTAAATTGTTTGTATCATGACTGGCTTTAGAGAAACAATATAATAAAAATATCGTTATAAAAAACGAGGTGATTTAAGGTCAAAAGTAAAATAAAACTAAAACCTCCATGCTCGCTACAAAATCATATCGATTAACCAAAAACTTCTTACATTTCAGATGTGTCGGAAACACGAGATTAACAAAAAGGGGAAAAAGAAAAAAAACGTGAATACCTCCGCGGCCAACCTGTTGTGTGCTCGGGGACATTTGGTGAGCGCTCCATATTATTCTTTATCCTTTTCTGTTCCACTTTTTTTTTTGGTAAAAAAATGTAAAAAAAGGAGAAAAAAAATGTAAATAATACGATCCTTTGAAAACGAGATACGAGTGGGTTAAAGATTGTGGTGCACCGAGAGATATAAGGGATGTTTTGGATTGGAATAACTTTAAGTTTGGCTTGAAATGTTGAACTATTCGACTTACTTATCAGATTATTTACTTTTATTGATGGTTCTACTCTGTACTTAATAAACAAATCAGAAGAAGGTAAAAAACATCTCATAAGTAACGACATTTTATAAAAAAGACGCTTAATTTTGGTTTTATCCGTTGGTTTTATCTCATAGATTTCATAAAGCAATAATTATATCAACACACATAAAACAATTAATCAATGAACGTACTCATATTCATCATACTACACTAAATTATCGCTAGAGTTTCACATTGCACTATCTAAATGATAGTGCAATCTTGTTATCTGCTAATTAAATGATAAAAGATAACAGAAGAAGCGGTAAGCAAAGTCACTTTGTTTTTAGTAAGTTTTTGATATCCATGACTTTTCTATTCGGAGCAATAATAATCATTAAAACGTTTACAACAGTTTTAACCAAAAAAAGTGATTCATTCTTCGTAGAGGCAAAAATTACTTCATTCATATTGCCCTTCATCATCGTATTTATTTTCTAATAAAATTTTAATAAAAATAGTTTCCCAACACAATGTTTTCTGAGTAAACTATCAAATAACAAATAAAAATGAAGTTCTTTGAACTAATCCACAAGCGTTAGTCACAATCATTATTATAAAAAACTAAATCGAAGAAAAGTAATGACTATAATAGTCTTGCTATTGTTGTGTCTCAGTCCTTACGACGTATCTGAACGGACAGGACCACTCCGGTTGAAGTTAAGTGCAGGTATCGTAGACCTTTTTATTTTATTTTTTTTCGAGTGCCCTCGGAAATAGTTATAACCTATTTATTTTACTTTCGAAATTGGGGATAGGATAAAAGTTAATTTGCCTCAGCTCGTGAAGGGTTAATGTTTTTTTTTTAGATATTTATTACACGGAATTAATACTTACTTTTTTTTTTGAAGACAGTTGTTGTGGTGGGTGTAATAATGATTGTTTATGGTAGTTTTTTACTTGAATAAATCTTTTGCTGAGACGTTTTTATGCGCAATATTTTGTTAGGCTCAAAGCAAGTTTAAAAATTAAATGAAATGAGTCATTTATATCCTTTTCGTACATCATAAGGCTAATCTTACAACAATTATATGAATCATTCCGCCTTTATGGCCATTAAAATGTTCAAGACCCCGGATTCGCGCAACAAAATTATGTTCCATCTTTAAAAATTTGATCCAACCCTGTGTCACTTGCAATTTTATAAACATTAACATTTTATAATAAAAATAAAATGCATATTTTCCTTGAAACAACCTCAATCATTGTTAATTTGATTACTTTTTGTCACAAACGTGCGGACGGACAGACAATCACGGACTTGTTGATATGTTTTAAATTATATAGTGCTGTTATAGCATGGCTATTTTGCTATCCATTCATTGGTGTCGATTCATAGGACTTTGTGTCTTATTTTTTGCAAAATGGAGTAGCTTTTCGTTTGAATTGTTTACTTGGCGATGAATGTTTCAAAGAAATACATATGAATGCTCTACCTGCTGTGAGTTAAGATGTGAGGAAGGCTGTATGCAACATTGTTTCACTTTTATAAATTTGTTTCGTGTTTATTTCATTACAAATTTGAAAAAAAAAAATGTTTCGCCATGCTTTCTGTGGGGTTACTCTTGTTTATATTCAAAAAGTTACCTGCTGCGGTTGTCTCGTCTGATTATAATTTAGGTGTTTTCAAGTTTAGAGTGAATAGGCTCCTAATAAACTAGTACACCTCACCATCAACGGTTGCGTTACTGCTTACCAGCAGGTGGGATTGTAATCAAGCATTAGTTTATATTATTTTTTTTTTTTAAAGTATGCCAACGATATTGATATATCTTTTGAAATGGAGAGGTAATAAACTATTTGGACAAACAAAATTTCAATAAATAAAGAATGTGTAAAGAAAAATCGCATAAAGAAGTTGTACCTATAAAAATTGATGACGCATGATACTTTTACAAATATGAATGGTTTGATAGCTGTTTTTTCTGGGTCGATATTTTTATTTCTTTCACAATATATATTTTTTTGTCCGATACATAAACAATGTCTGGTTTCTGTATCGAGTAAATGTTTGGTTTTATATCAAGATAAAAACCAGAATATATTACAAAAAAAAAAATACGTTTTTAATAAAGGAGACTGCCCAGTTAATTGTCTTTTAACGGTCACTAAAAAAAAAATCACGATTTCCACACTACGTACTTTTATCTAACATAGGAACACCATAACACCTGCTTTCAAGAAACCGGTTGAGATAGAGGTAAAAAATAATCTTTTTCATTTTAAACACAACAACTTTTTAAAATGCCCGACCGTGGGACCTCGATATGTTTACAGTTTGTGTTTATATTCCAACATTTGGTGATGACAAAATGTTTAAAAACTCTGTGTACCGAAAAATAACGTTTCACTGTGGATATGTTTAAAGAATTAAATTTGGATCATGTGTTGTTATTTTGTAGAAAAAAAAGTGTTTTTAAACGATGGCAGTGTATTTAGGTACACATACTAACTAGTGCGTTAGTTTTTAAGATTACATTTTGAGGTGTCTTCAAGGATAGAGAGACTATTGCGTCACTGCTTCCTGTGAAGTGAGATCGTAGTTAAGCACTAATTTATATCTTAAAAAAAAGATATTAAAAGATTAAGTCCGATTTCTCAACAGCCGTAGCATTCAATCATTAAATTTTCTAAGTGTTGATTTAATTTATTGCCATATTCTCACTCTAAAAGCGCCGGTTTATGTTACATAGTATGCAAATAGAGATCAGTATCTATTGCGTAAATTGTTTCCAGCAGTCTTTATATGGGTTGCATTGACGGCCCTTACTGACCCGGCAGATACCTACAAGTAATGGTGCCTATTAAGATATAAGTTGATAAAAATATACCTATAATTATCGCCCAACGGCCTCCCCCATTTGTTTATCTATGTGCCGCTCTGCGGTCCCATTAGCCGCATGTTTCAGATAAAATACCTATTTGGAAACTTCCAAACCTTCCAAGGGAGGTAGGTAATTAATTAATTTTTAATTTAACTATAAAATATTCCGTTGGACGAGAATCATTCAGTTTTTATAGCAACCGGTTCGGATGGCATCGGCCACGCCCTCGTCCGCCATATTCAAATTTTCAAATATCGAATACTTTTTCCGTTTTTGCCGGCCGGTCCAACCAGTTCTTTTTTTACTTCCATCAGTCTCGAGCAACATGTGGAAGATCTGAGACACTATCGAATCGATCGTCCTGTGTGCCGAACTTTGTATACTCACGAACGATTCGGCAAACGTAAAAAAAATATAAAGGACACGGCCTAACAAAGAGTTAGGTCATGCAGGTCGCGGCGGGCGTTGCACGCCTGTAAAAAATAACGCAAAATCATCGCCAACGCAAAAACAGTATCTGTGACTCATATTTTTATACCTTTACGGAACGACTAATAAAGGAAATTTGTTGTCGGCCACTAACAAGTATGTCGATCGTTTGAAATACAATGATTAGCTGTCATTTGTCAGTTTTCGTGTCTCGTGCGTCGACCGCACACTGAATGTGACACTGAGGCCATTAACGCCGACTGAAAACTAAATAAATTGTGTAATTTGCACCTTTATGTAAATACTGTGGGTTAAAGTGATGAGCTGGCAATGGCATGTGCGATTAAAGGTCGGCCTTGGAGAAAAAAGTAAAGACAGATTTTCAATTAGCAGTAATTTATAAATAGGTTCTTCTTATCTTCAGGAAAAGTTACTTAAAAACAAATTAAATGTAATTTAAAAGTCATTGCGTAGACATCTAAGATCTTTAGCTATGAAATACATAGTATAATAGTGCGGTAATCAACTACAATGGGCGATCGCAAAAAGTGGAGCTCGCAAAAAGTAGCGCCGTCAAATATCGACTAGGATAAACAGTCACAAGTTGACCGTGGCAAGGTCGCGGGGATACTGAACTTCGAACAAAAAAATATTCCACATTTGAATATTGCATTCGGCTCGGCTGATTGATGGGATTTCTTTTTTTTTTCTTTTCACGGCACGCGATTGATTCGCATTGTTTTTTTTTTCGGATACCCCATTCACGCATGCTCTTTTAAGAATTCCTTTTTTTTTTTAAATTATATTCAATTGTTATTTATTCTTAAATCTTTTTTGTTGCAGATAAATGCGGGTGTAACGACTCTGAAATTGTGAGTTATTTCTAAGGTTTGCTTTTAACAAAAATGAATAAATTATCTGGCCACACGCCAGATCCCTTGTACGGCTGTGAGAAAGACAAGAGAATTTTGAAAATTTGCTTTTTTATATGTGGAGAAAGAAATTCCACTTTATACGACGCCCCCGATATCCGTTATGCATATCGGCCTTATACGGGCCCTAGAAGAGTGTCGGCCGTCTCATTGTCTTTCTGTCCGTCATGAGTGAGTCACGCCATTGTTGGGTTACACAATAGATGTCTTTGTGCATTGTGCCCGAGGGACCCCGATGTTACGTATTTTGTAATAATTAGTCGACTTCTATTTGACGCACAAATGATAATTACTCATGCGCCTACTTTCTAGATTTTAATAACGACCTAGTTGCGTCAATAGTTATTGATCGACCGCGGAATAAGTTTTTGTGTGATACGTAACGCAATATCTTAAGCGGCACGCGTTTGGGGGTCCACCCTAAAGTTGTGAAGGGCAAAAAAAAATGCAGTAAGGGTGCGTCCAGTACAATGGGTATGCGAAAACGAAATCGCGTTTGCTCCTAACAATAAAATCCAATGATCTAAGTTCGTAAATCGGTCAAACGATTTCGACCCCTATGTAGCCGAAATACGAAACACATTTTCGTTATTCGATTATTCGAAATCTATCCCCTTCGGAGTAGGCAACTTGTAGGCGGGAAAAGTGGTCGTTCGTTCAGATATGTCAAAACAAATTAGCGGTATACTTGTGTATGTAGGTACGAACACTATTTTATCTCGCTTCTATTTCGTAGGTGCGAAAAGGACGAAATATTTATGAATATTGAATATAATTTATCACCAGTTTTCCCCTTTAGGCGTTTATCGATGTGTGGGCTATGAATAGAGTTTAAGAGGTGCTTTTTTTGTGAATTCTAACGAGTTATGTTAAATTTTAGGATACACGCGTAAATGTAAAATGAGACGAAAGCATTTTTATTGATGATATTAATGTGACATGACTAAGTATCTCAAATACGATATCATCATCATCATCATCATCATTTCAGCCGATATTAGACATAGGCCTTCCCAAGTGTCGCCTCCTGTTTCCCGCAACCTTAGTGAAGGTTGCAGGTCATCGGTCCACCTTGTAGGAGACCTTCAAATACTGCGTCTTCGGGCACGCGGTCGCCACTCCAGAACCTTTCGGCCCGAACGGCAATCTGTTCTGCGAGCAATGTGCCCTGCCATTGCCACTTAAGTTTGGCAAATCTTCGTGCTATGTCTGCAACCTAAGTTCTCCTGCGAAAAAATATAAAAAATCTAAATGGATAGCGTAGATAGGTCAATTAATTTTGCTTCGTTGATTGGGTAGATACTAGTTTAATATAAAAACGAACGTAATTCCATTGTTATTGCAGCACCACCATGAATAACAAATAATTTCACGTATCACGTCCAAAGAATTCTTAAAAAGAAAATTATTCGGTCGAGCAGCACATTTGTTATAATTCCCACAAGAACAGTTATATAAATTGCTCCAAATCTTCAACTTAATGAAACTTCCACCACAAATCATCGCGTCACGCACCCCTAAAAATTCGACTAACGCATTCGGTATATCGAATAATTTATCGAATAATCGAATTAAAAACGTAATAATCGTTATCGAGTGCAATTACATAGATAAACGTTTGAAATTGTAAATGTCTGACTATAATTACGTTAGCCGTGATATAATTTGCGGCATAAATCGAATAAATTTTACGTTAGCAAACGTGATCAGATCAACTGTATTGTTTTACAAAAAGATTGCTTGAAATGTGTTGATTTTATTTAAATAATATTAGTATAAATAGGCTTCAAATCTATCACATCGTTACATTTTTTATCTTAGAACGCATAAAAAATAATGTACAAATTATGCGAATTATTCGAAAAAAAAAACCGCAAAATTCAAATAAAAAGTGACCAAAAAATTTAACGAAATTGCTCACTAGTAATTCAAATAACGAATGATGAGTAGAGTGGGTGGCGACGTTCGTTGATGGGGTAAAAATTACCCCCGAGGGGTAACCACCCTATGTAGTGATGTGTGTTTATGTGTGGAGGAGGGTATGATAATAGCGTATTTCCTGCCGGCCCCACACAGTTCTCGTAATGTGAAATTTTGCATTGCACGCACTTTAAACAGTTTATTTGGTATTTGGAAAAACATATTAAGTTCTTTTTATGTCATCCTTTTGAATACAGTAATTAGAGACACAATAGAAAGACTGAATGAGAGAGCGACCCGGCGTTCGCTTGGGTTTTAATGAATAATCATTGTTTTCACTGTCAGAAAAATCTATATAGTTCTACTTAAATGACATAATCAGCAAATTTACTTTTTACAAGTCGTAATAAACATTATGACTTCACAGTTCACCAGCACATTGTACAAAATATAATTCTGTAACATTTTTACATTTTTATTGGCTGCCATAAAAGTAACATATAACTTACAAATGGCTGTTAAAATGCAACCATTAAACGCCTCCCTGAAATAACCCGAAAACGAGTGTTTGCATTTTAGCGGCCCGGGCGAATGCATTTCATATGGCAGTTATACACCAAATGAGTTTTAAAATGTGAAATGTTTGTTTGTTTGCAGTAATCGTTATGGCTGGCATTTATTTTATGTAAAACGATGACTTTATGGCAACACTGTCAACGGATATTTTTAAATATAAATAAAAAAAAAACAAGAAAATCCCGTATCTGTTTATTTTGCACAACAATATATTATATCCATAAAAATTAAACAAGTGAATCCATTAGGAAAACATATTCAAATATGGAACGTAGGGAGGCACAAAACACTAAAATGCGCGTTCACAAGTAATTACACTAATGTAGTATACCCTTGTAAACTGTTTTAGGGTTAACAGCGTCTGAGTGTGGCCAACGCAATAAAATGGCTACCAACGACTTGCCAAGTGTGCAAATAAAATTATCGTCTGCTAAAATAAATAGGATAAAGAGTCCTTTAAAGCAGTTGTCGACTTTTTTAATGTCACTTACATAAAGATGTAGTGAAATTGAAAAGAAAAACTATGTGTTATATAAGACGCAAGATTTCATATAATGTTTTCTAAAATAGTACCAACTTTAAGATGCAAAAATAAGAAGCTCTTTTTTAATCACCCATAAAATTTAAATATGGAACGCGCGAGAAATGTCGCCGCCATAAACGCACGCATGCATGCATCGTCTTTTGGCAAGGAACTACTTTTTACTAAACCGTTTCCGAGCACAATAAGGATCCATTCAAGGCAATAAACCTTATTCGGGCAATTATTTTCACAGAGTCACAACACTATCTATTCATTATGTCTGGTTTCTTGCGTTACACGTTTTGAATTATTTATTTGCGTTAATATCAATTCAGATGCGACAAAAGGCCTGTTAGTTGGTACGTTTGTGTTGGCAGCACCGTCGTTTGGTTCGCTCAACCAGATAGACGAGAGCCATTCACAGTCGTCCGTGCTAGTGATGCGAGTTAGACGTAGCAGAGGGCGATCCGGCTCGAGGGATCATTGTAGATTGGTTATTGTGTACGCAACGGGCGTCAAACGCGTATTTATTGGACATTCGCAGCGCTGCGTCAGTCGAAGAAGATACGGAGTTAAACTGCCAACTGACACGCGAGCACTAAGTACTTTGTATCAAGTTTCGCCGGATTCCGCTCGCTACTTGAGTTATACTGTGTTGTCGTGTGTAGGGGCACTTATGTGCGTCGCGTGGAGTAACAATTGAGCCGTTCATACATATTTAGTCGGCATTAATTTCGTCGAATCGGATTAAATGCCGATAAAACGTAACTTTCACGTACATTTTACGTAAACATTAACGTGGCGCGTGTGTTTTGTGCATTTACAGGTGGATTGTACGTAATCGGTGAGCTGGACATTTTTTGATAAATATTTTTCTTGTTTTTTTTTTATTTATTAGCTTAGTGTTCAAATATATTTTTTTTTATATTACGTAATTAAGGTTAGGTATTTTGTCTTAACTATTTTCTAGGTAAAATATCTTCTATTATAAAAACTTTGAATCTGTTTTGTGATAGCTACAACCTAGACGTCTTTAAGTCAAGAGTGAATAGGTTGCTTCTAGGCAAGCGTGCTCCATCGTCGGCCACATCATCGCTTGCCATTCAGTGAGATAGTGGTCAAACGCGAGTCCATCCATAATAAAATTAAAAAAAAACTTTTCTCGAAAGTAGAAAGAATGTTATTTGAAATATTTCGGTACTGTCTTTCAAACAATACAAAGATAACATTGTACCTAGCTAGAATAAAATATCTTAGCCACGTTACGTATCTACATAAATATGCAATCTCTCTCACTTATCACTGAGATAATATTTTCTGTGCCTGATAACGCGTTAAAATTATAGAAATAGAACGCAACATATAGGTATATATGTAAGTTATCGAAAAAACTAATATTTATAATAATACAAAAATGCCAAATATTTTATTTTTCTACATATTATCTGGTTATCTTTAACCTTTCAATCGTCGAAATTACAGACACAATAGAAAGACAATAGGCGCGCGTTCGCTTGGGGTTTAATGAATTAATTATGACTACTTTTGGGTTTTGACAAAAACCTTATAAAAAATTTAGTTATCATTACGTTTCAATTTTCCTATAAGTCCGTTCCATCATCGGACCACTAGACGTACGGCGTTACGCCACCGGTACATGGTGGACATTCCACCCATTCGTAGGTGCAAAGCGTTTTGCGAACATTATTGTGCGTACAGCTAAGGAGTGCAATTCCCTGCCGGAGTCCGTGTTTCCTGATAGCTACTATCCAGGGATTTTTGAGTCAAGACTAATTAGGTTAGCTTCTAGGCAAGCGTGCTCCATCATCGGCCATTTCATCGCTTACCATCAGGTGAGATGGTGGTGAAACGCGAGCCAATTTACACTTACTGGGGCCAGGGTTATCCGAAAGGGCGCTCAAGCCCCGGTATGAAGGCTTGAAGGAACGGGATGGGTTTTTTAGTCAGTAAGGGTCTGACACTATCTCCCGCTCCGCCTAAGAGCGGGGGTTGTCATAAGATGATTTTTCCCATCGAAAAAAAAAAAAACAAAAATGGCTGTCTACACTAAAATAGGTCCGATTGCTAATTTTTTTCCACCGATAGAAAGCTGCTTTATTCCTGAGTCACATAGGCTATATTTTATGTAAGTACACAGGCGAAACCGTGGGAAAAAGCTAGTCCATAGTAAAAAAAGAAAAGTTGAACTTCAGCACTTCCATACCAATATATAATATAGCAAGAGTGAATAGGTTACTTTTAGGTAAGCGTGCTTCATCGTCGACCACATCATCGCTTATCATCAGGTGAGATAGTGGTCAAACGCGAGTCTAAAAATAATAAAAAAGAAAAGTTGAACTTCAACACCTCCATACCAGATCCAAGTACATAAGCATTACATAAAGATCCGTGCACACAATCCATGATAACATTACGGGAACATTCATAAAGGTGGAGGTACATCCTCTAAAGCCCTCTCATTTTACGGATTTGCAGTTGAAATTAGTTCGCAAATCTGGGGCTTACCCACCCCCTGTTACGGAGATGTAGATGAGACATACGGATAAATAGAGCTATGCCCTGGCTTATTGTTTTGTTTTTATTGTAGGAAAAAATGGCGTGTCTTGGCTTGAAGTAGGGTTAGGGAAATAAATGGTGGAAAATATGTTTTGAGAGATGATGTTGACATGTCTTAAGGTAGATGGAAAAATATGATTAGGGTTCTTTGTGTATTCATTGAATACTAGCTGATGCCAGCGGTTTTGCCAGTGAACAATTTGCCTGCTGCGGTCTTCCCGTCCGATTATAATTTGGGTGTCTTCAAGGCTAGAGTGAATATAGGCTCTTAATAAACTAGTGCGCCTCACCATCAACGATTGCATCACTGCTTACCATCATGTGGGATCGCAGTCGAGCACTAGTTATATATATCAGATAAAATTATTTCAAAAGAAACATACTCCCGGTATGAAAAAGTATTCTCATACTAGCTACTGCTATCGTGTATGCCCGCGTGAAAGTAGAAAATAATGCCAAAGGAACATATTTTCAGTATAAATATATCTTCTGTGGTATGTCCAGGACATGGCCTATCTGTGTACCAAGTTTCATCGAAATCCGTTTATTAGTTCGAGCGTGAAGACACACACAAACTTTCAGCTTTCTAATATTAGTGTGATTTACTTAAAAAAGTATCTAAATTAGACACATTCATTATGCGTACAGCTAAGGAGTGGAATTCCCTGCCGGAGTCTGTGTTTTCTGATAGCTATAACCTAGGGGTCTTGAAGTCAAGAGTGAATAGATTGCTTCAAGGCAAGCGTGTTCCATCGTCGGCCACATCATCGCTTACCATCAGGTGAGATAGTGGTTAAACTCATCCATACACAACAAAAAAGACATTTTACTTGAATTGTCCACAGAAATGCATGATATCTACTTTCAACAGTCTAGCTTTAACGTTTTTATTAGAAAAACCGTTTCGACTAACGATAAACGGTTCTTTTTACAAAATACAAAAATTTTAACGGTTTGTTCAAAAACTAATTTACTCAAACATAAGTCTGTCTGTGCTTCTAATTGTTTGCAGTATCAACATTTTTGTTTCAAACAAAGAATGTTTACATACATTTTAAGAGGAACCGTGCTGTTTTAAGTATGGCACTATTAAGTCCTATTATGTATCTAGAACTGAAATGTTCTGTTACTAACTGTCAGTTTCGATATTTATCTTTGAGTTGTAAATAGATTACTATGTCTTTTGAAAATATATTTTAACTTTAAAGAACCTTGATCTTTACTAACCTAATACTTTTGAATGGTTAGATGTTACTTTGTTACATCATTTTGCAACAAATAAGACTAAAATGGTTACAGTAAATTAATTTAGAAACAAATATCCAATGACTGCTCTCGCTCTTGGGCGGAGCGGAAGAATACATTGTCAGATTTTAACTGACCAGTCCTGTTTTTTTTGCTTTCGTTGGAGGGTTACCGAATGACCGAACGGCAAGCTACCCATTGCTCGCTGTCCGAAAGAAAAAATAAGATTGCGGGATTGTTTGAGACAGTTACCCTTGGTTGCTTTTTCCGTTCCACTATTTGGACAGGCCTCTCCCAAGTGTCGCCATAACGACTGGTCCTGTACATCTCGCATCCATTGGATTCCCGCGTCTCTCTTCAGGTTACCTGCCCACGTTGGACAAAAAGAGGACATATAGAAGTAAATTATGTACTCCTGAAACTGACCAATGTATTCAAGACAAAGCACATTAAGAACCCCATCTGTACGGTAGTTGGCGCTTGCACAAAAAGCTAATTAATAACAACGCACCCCCAGCATGTGTCGAACGAAACATCACTGGCTAAAGGCATTATAACTTAATAATCACAATAAATAAGACAGTCCAAAGATATTATCTTAGACTCTACGACTAGAATACAAAGATCCCTGAATACCGACAAAAAAGATCGAAGTTAAAGGTCAAGTTATACTGGAAACCGACCCACCCTTTGTTCTCCTAATTATAAAGTAGGGTGCAGACAGTTTGTGTTATGGCTCATTAAAAAGGAAGTTTACAGTACATGTGTATGTCGCCTTAGGGTACTGGCCTAGTAGCCCATGTTTTATGTAGGGTCCTTATAAGGCAGTAAAAGTTAATTTCTGAAACGGTTTAATTTATTTTGTGTGAAAAATTTATATCCTTTTTTTTTAATACAAATAGCATCCATACAAAACCAGCCTTTTAATATTCCCACTGCTGGGACTCAGGTCTGCTCTCTAGGAGAGGGATTGAGCCGTCATCCACCACGCGGGCCCAGTGCGAGTTAGTGCAAGTCACATGTCTTTAAATTTTTGGTTCTAGGACATGCCGGTTTCCTCACGATGTTTTCCTTCACCGTTTTAGAGCAGTGGTGCTGAAATAAATTACACAAAGTAATGCGCCTGGCTGGGTTTGAACCCGCGACCTACAACTCGCAAGCCAGGGCTGTTACCACTCGGCCACCACTGCTCTCACCACCTTTGCTGCTGCTTTTTTTTTATTCTTAAAAAAATATAGGTAGCCTTCATTGCGATATATTTTTCTTTCAATCGCATCTCTCGTCTTTGACCTTAGCATAAAAATATAAGAATATAATTAACATAACTACAGAAAATACTCTTACAGCATCTGAAATCACAACTATTATTTAACATTTTATCCATCCTCCCTAATTCGAAAAACTGGTCCAGCGAGTTCCCACGGAACTTCCTGCTTCGAATAAAAAAAAAAACAAGAAATACTAACCTTCAAATAAGATGAATTTCTTATGCAAACGACCGACTTCCCACGGGCTGAAAAATTTGCATACCTAAAGGGTTGATATCCCTAAGAAGTTGGCGCAAAATATGCAAATCTACAAATACCTTAAGTAATTATGCGAGATTTGACAGCTGCTGATTTTTTTATTCGAATTATTCGAATGCTAATTCAAGATGGCTACCGACTCAGGTGGGCAGCCTTGGGAGCCCGAATTCGGCAGTTTATTTGATACATTTTTGGACCACATGGCGGTTTGAATTGAATTAAAATTAGGTTCTCTTGTGATTTAAATTAAATGGAAAATGGTAATGTGTGAGATGATATAGGAGAATTCGCAGTATTTTTATTTCAGACATTTTATATATGCAAATAATTTTAATTCTAAGTAATTTATGTTATCTTATAAATTTTGCGCCATTAAGGTATTTATCGCGATGATGTGAAGACTGTCAAGAAGAGAACAAGTTTCAAGCACTCTACATCAAGAACAGAAGAGAAGATTCCAGCCAACTATCTTCTAACTGGTGATTGCCACTAGCGAGGTATAGAGTTCCTACGTATATTGCCACTGTAGGAACTTCATACCGTGCTCTTGGGTACGCCAATCTTCTCCAATACGCCGTTATTCTCCAGCACTTGAAGAATGAAGATACATTACTGTTCAAGAATTTTAAACCCGAAGATACTAGATTTTGAGAAGATATATTTTGTGTTTTCCATGTAATTGTGTGTGCCTTGCAAATTATGTATTCTGAGCTTTGAGACACACTGTACCTATGTATAAATGTATTGTCAATATTGTGTATTGTTTCAGATTTTTATGTAAGTTTTTTTTTTAATTATTGATAAGCTTGCGTTTGACCACCATCTCACCTGATAGTAAGCGATGATGTGGTCGACGATGGAGCATTCTTGCCTAGAAGTAATCTATTCACTCTTGACTTAAAGCCCATCCCTAAGTTGTAGCTATCAGTAAACACAGACTCCGGCAGGAATTTCACTCCTTGGCTGTACGCATAATAAATGTGTTCTTAAAACGCTTTGTGCGTATGGGTGGGATGTCTACCATGTACCGGTGGCACAACGCTGTACGTCGTGTGGTCCGATGATGGAACGGACTAAGCGGAATTAGATTGTGTATTTCCAGTGCACACTCCCCGAAATGTAAGCGATAGAAAACCGACAGACTAGCAACTCGGCGGCGATGCTCAAGGCTTTGAAGTAGGTAAATGGTCTTCAGTATAATCCTTGATTTGGTCCAAATATGTGCACAAATGACACTTTGGTGAGCGTAGCACGGGAACTCTACGATGATTGCTCGAGTCCAAATTATATGTACCTAGCTTTTGCCCGTGGCTTCGCCCACATACATATATAATATAGCCTATGTCACTCAGGAATAAAGCAGAGCAAGAGCAGCTTTCTATCGGTGAAAAAATTCGGACCAGTACCTCCAGAGACTACTTCCTACAAACAAAACCAATTACAAATGTAAATTGACTAGAACGATGAATCATCAGGAATTAAGTTTAATTTTCATTGACAGGCCTGCCAGTTGGTCTAGTGGTTAGTTGTCCTGACTGCTATGCTGGAGGTCGTGGATTCGATTCCCACCGAGGGCAAATGTTTGTGTGTGGTAATTTATCCATAATATGCATGTATTTAGAAACATATAATTATGTTTATCAGTTATCTAGTACTCATAACACAAGCTCTGCTTAGCTTGAGACTAGACGGCGTTGTGTGTTAGTTGTGGAATATTATTATTATTGTATTTCTTAATTAGCAGTGGGCAGGGCACTTTGCTCGCAGACCAGCTGGTCAATAGAACCGAAAGGTTCTGGGATGGCTGCGCACCAAAAGATGGGTGCTCTTCCACAAGGTAGATCGTGCACGAGTTGAGGGTTGATGGAATCCGATTGATGCAAAATACAAAGGCTCCATTCCTGTAACAGTTCAGTTTTGGTCGTGTAATGGATCGCATTATGAGCTCGTGGTAGGACCACTGGCCTTTATAAACATTCCTATCAACTTCAATATATTGTACCTATATTATAATATATGTTTTTTATCTTCTACATTAATATTTTAAAGAAGTACCTAGTTTTGTTTTTTTTTGGAGTAGCTGCTTTCTCTCTTCAGCTTGAGCTTCAGAATAGCTCTTTCATAAAATAGTTTTTTTTATGGGTAGGAATAAATGAGCTTTATTCCTCCATAAAAAAACTATTTTATTCCTGTATGACATAGGCTATTTTTTGTGTATGCGGGTAAAGCCCGGGGCAAAACCTAAAAATCTGCATCCATAAACATTATCCTCCACCTAATTTCCTGTACGTTTATAAATAGTTGATTATTGTTATGTGTAAGTAATTTCTTTCCCCATATACAACTTTATTTTGATCATCATTTTAGGAAAACCTTTATGCAATCCAAAATTGGTTATGTAGCAGGAAAAAGCATTACCTGGACAATGTACTTACCTACCTAATTTTGAATATGCCAATAAATCGGCTTGCCTAAACTGTTCCCAACTTTTATTTATTATTTATTTTCATGCATTTATTTATATCAGGTTACTGGGGTCTTTGAGAGCAGTGGTAGCCGAGTGGTACTGGCTCCGACTTACGAGTTGTAGGTTGCGGGTTCAAACTCAGCCAGGCGCATTACTTTGTGTAATTTATTTCATTACCACTGCTCTCAAAACGGTGAAGGAAAACATCGTGAGGAAACCGGCATATTAGAACCAAAAATTCGAAGACATGTGACATTCACCAACCCGCACTAGGCCCGCGTGGTGGATTACGGCCCATTCCCTCTCCTAGAGAGGAGGCCTGAGACCCAGCAGTGGGAACATTAAAAGGCTGATGATGATGATAATGACTGGGGTCTTTGACCTTTGGAAGGCGTAAACTTCTGGAGACAACTGCCTAACCAATTGTATCTCTCTTAAGGCAGAACAACAACGTGCTAGTCATTTTCGAGAACTGGGTCGGGCACACTGTAAAAGTTTTTTTCTAGCTTTTTTTTTATATAGCCTCTTTTTTTAATGTAAATGGAAGAACACTGTAGACTCCACGAATTCCTAGATTACTTTATATTTTGACTCACTTTTTTTAAATGATTATTTTTATTGTGCTTTTGAGTACAACATATACCGGTTTACACTGTTCTTAAATAATACCTATTAATACTGTAATATGAAAATATTGTAAGTACAACCATTTTTTAAAAGAATAACCATGGAGTTTCTTGCCGGTTCTTCTCCATAGGAAACGTCCAATTTCGAACCGTGCACTAGCTTCTGACGTTTTATAAGTGCCCATGTAGGCCTATGTGAAATAAAAAACTTTTGACTTGAATTTTGACTTGAGTACAGAATCTACTAGGTTATACTTCAAAGCAAGTTGCTGGTTTTATCCTGGCCACTTGGTTGTGTCTGTGCAAATATTCGTCGTTAGCCAGACAAGAATAACCAGAGATAATATGTCTAATGGACTGAACGGTGGCATGCCCGACACACGTCAACCGTCCTGTCCTTCATTATGTATCTGGTAAGGTATTCGTCAAGATAACTTCGTCCATAATAGCACAGACATTTCAAAACCTTCAGTTTCTCCAAAGAGATTGTTGATAGCCAAATAAATATTGTAATTGTAGTGTGTATAGTTATTATTAGAGGTCGGATTTTTTTAAATACTTAGCCTATCGTGAGTCCCAGTGCTGGGCAAATTCCTCCCTTTTTGTCAAACAAGAGTTTTTGTCGATACAAGCCTAACAGGCCCGATCGTTCTCCACCTTGGAGTGGGGGAAGACATTTGATGACTTATTATTATTATTATTTAGAAGATAAGGGGCTACGCATCACCCATAGTGTAGGGGATGTAGTCACTGCGACCTAACAGATCTATTGTGACTCGCCACCATGTTAGAGTAACTCTTTTAGCCCGGAGGCTTCCAAGAAATTTAGAATACTCCTAGCTTTTAGAGTTTTAATCTCCTCCGGGCGAATAATGTGTCGGCCCAGATGGACACTGCGTTTGTGGACAAGGGGCCCGCATTCACACAAGAGGTGCTTAGGCGTCTCCCTCTCCTGATTGCAGTACCGGCAAACATCAGTGTCACTCAGTTTCATGTGAAATTGGTGCCTGTTTAGTTTGCAGTGGCCGGTTAAGGCGCGGGCTATTGCACAGATGTTCGTCCTGCTAAGCTCAAGAAGCTCGGCAGTTTGTTTTTGTGAGTAGCCTTCTATGAGAGATTTGGCGTGTAGCAGACCTGGTTGTACCAACCAGTGCTTTTTTGAATCGCCAAATAAGTTGCCCTTAAGGATCTGCATGGCCTGGTTCTTTGAGATACCACAGAAGGGTTCTGGACCTATCTGATGACCTTGAGCCCCAGCCCGTGCAAGTTCATCAGCTTTTTCGTTGCCGTTGATTCCAGAATGACCTGGAACCCATCTCAGAATAACTTTATTCCTTTGCCCCAGGTCATTCAGTTTGTTAACGCAGTCTTTTACCAGTTTCGAATTTAAAGTATTCGAGTTCAAGGCGTTAAGAGCTGCCTGGCTATCTGAGTAAATCAGAATTAATTGATTTATGTAGTTTCGTTGACGGTTGGCCTCCACACATTCTATAATGGCGTATACCTCCGCTTGGAATATGGTAGCATGTTTACCCAGATTCAAGCTTTTGCTGAATTTCGGGCTAATGCCAAATATTCCACATCCTACATTCTCACCCATTTTGGACCCGTCTATAAACCAGATCAGGCTTCCAGCCTTGCAAGTGATGAGGTTGTTTGACCAATCCTCTCTGCTCGGCAGTTCCACTGTGTAATTCCTTGTGAAATTACACTGAGGAAGCATGACGTCTGTTGTCATAGCTAGTTGATCGTGTTCAAGTACTGATTCGTGTAGCGATCTCAGTGCTTGAGAGCGCCAGTTTGCTTTGCCAGTGCTGTTTTTTCTGTACATGCTTGCCTTCGCCTCCTTCGCAATGAATAGATGAAGTGGTGGTAGGTTAAGCACGGCATTTAGAGCAGCTCCTGGGGTTGTGGACATGGCCCCTGTTGATATGAGGCATGCAAGTCTCTGCAAACCATTAAGTTTGTTAATGACTGTCACTTGAGTTGTTTTCCTCCACCATACTACGCAGGCATACGTTATTATCGGCCTGACTATGGCGGTGTACAACCACAGGGCGATTTTAGGATTTAAGCCCCATTTCTTCCCTGCTAAGCGACAGCATATTCCTAAAGCTATTTTAGCCTTTTGGATCACATTGTTAATGTGAGTGTTCCAGGTCAGTCTCTGGTCGATAGTTACGCCCAGGTACTTGACTTCGCTGGAGAATGGTATGAGAGTCCCCTTTTCAGTGGGCGTTACAAGTTTGTCCAGCTTACGCTTCCTAGTAAAAGGGGACTATTGTTGTTTTACTCGGGTTAACCGATAAATTGTGTTTGATGACTTAACACGTTGTCCATTTTCTTTTTTGAGGTTCCCACGAGTCGTGTCGCGCGTCAACCTTATTTATTTTTAACTTCGTAAGTGCATTGAAAAACGTTGTTTGATACAACTGGAAAGTCACTGCAGCACTCGGCTCTATAACACCTTCACCAGCGGCTCGGGCAATATCCGGCCGTCCGGTAACTGTCCGGACCAAGCCCAAGTCGTTGACGGCACGCACTGTTCCCGCGCGCCTCAAGGAGTTGTCAGCAACAGCAGGGGCCCAGCCGGGTCGAAGCCTACTGGGGCCAGGGTTATCCGAAAGGGCGCTCGAGCCCCGGTATGAAGGCTAGAAGGAACGGGGTGGGTCTGTTAGCCAGTAAGAGTCTGACACTATCTCCCGCTCCGCCCAAGGGCGGGGGATGTCAATGCATGATTTTTCCCACCATAAAAAAAAGGCTCGGGCAAATTTAGCCTCGATCAATTTTCTCCACATGTATCAAAATGTACTTTTTTAAAATGACATAAACCAGTGCTTGACTGCGACTGTAATATTGCCAAACAGACGTTAACATTATCAAAAACAACAATACTTTAGTCATTATTTTACTGTCAAGTCCCCGCCATTATCACATTATTGCCAAGTCTTATCTGTGACATGAAATAAATGTAATTATCGTAAATTCATGTAATTATAGATTCGGTGTCGATATTACACGAATGTATTAATAAATTGTTACATGTGAAGGAATAATATGAATGTAATCGATGTTGGTGTCATGTTTTATTATGATGTCTTGTAAATGGCATTATTATTTCTGCATTTATTTATTTATATAAAGGGTTATATAGAAAACAATAACAGAGCCTTGCAGGACTGTGTTACATACTGACATCATAGACTTGTTCTATGTATTTTTACAATACATACCTAATTTATATACCAGAAACCAACCTTCAAGATGTCGTTGTTCTATCTAACACATTTCAACTCTGTATTTTACTATACCTACCAACGTCTGTATGACGCGAAGCAAGCCCATCAAGCACCCTCGCCGCCCGATCCAGTTCCCCTCCGCTGTTGTACTATCGTTTGCTTCGCATAGATTTCATAATATTAATATTTGTTTGAACGATTAATTGAAATTTTTTTTGTCAATCTTGTTTGAAAATCTGAGATAAAATGTGATAAATGTTTTAAAAGTCATAGAACAGTTGCTGTTAGTAATATAGTCCTTTTTTTAGTAGTGGGAAAATTATATGAATGACATCTCCCGCCCTTGGGCGGAGTGCGTGGGCTTGTCACTTTACTGACTAAAAACCCAATCCTGTTCCTTCTTTGCCAATGTTCCAGGGGCCTAGAGGTCTTTTTCGCATCACCCATAGCCCCAGTAGGCTTCGACCCTGCTGGGCCCCTACGGTTGCTGACAACTATTTGAGGTGCGCGTGGAACACTACGCGCTTTCGACGACTTAGGCTGGATCTGGACGGTTACCGGACGGTCGGACGGCGAGCTGCCCATTGCTCACTGTCTGTAAGCCCGCGCCTACGGTGGCCAGTAATCGATAGCAACGTAGTCCTGAGAGGGTGCCAGTGTTTTGCAAATAACCCTGTACCTATAGTACCTACAAGATCCGATTAAAAACGACCTTCACCGGTCTGTTTAATGGATGAAACGTATTTTATGATAAATTTAGTATATTAAATAATATAACGCGGGTGGGTTGCCTAAGAAATTCGTGGCCAGACTATTATTAATAAAAAATTGAAAATTTACTTATTTTTAGAAAAATGCACAACCGTTGTTCATACCAGATTTTTTTGCAACCCAACATTTTTATGTTCTAAGGGCTTCACACTTTCGGTTAGTATTAAATTTCTTTGTTAAACACAACGGGTGCAATTAAAAAAAATATATTTGGCCAGGAATTTCACAATATTACCGAAAGGCTACGCTTGTGCTCAAGGATTTGTAGATTGGACTTAACCAAATCTATAGTAAGCAGAAGTATGTTAAACCTAAAAGGTTTGTTTGTTGTTGAAGAAATCAAACTTTTAAGTCAACGTAATCTAAAGAAAAGGCCTTTTATGCTCCGTTCAGGCGCATATTTTGATCATCATTATCATTACTGGGGCCAAGGATTAGTTCTGCAAGGGAGGCTCGGCCCCAGTATGAAAGGCAACGAAGGGTGCAAGGCAACGAACGCGGTGGGTTTTTTAGTCAGTAAGAGTCTGACACTATCTCCCGCTTTGCCCAAGGGCGGGAGATGTCATTTGGATGATTTTTAAAACCCAAAAAAAACAATCTTCATTTCAGCCAAAAGACGTCCATTGTTGGACATAAACCTCTCCCAAGTGTCGCCACAGTGAACTATTCTGTGCGTCCATCGGATTCCCGCAACCTTCACCAGGTCATCGTTCCACCTTGTAGTCAAGTCTTTGGTGTTTGCAAGGAAATCAAAATATATAAGGTCTATATCTCCCGTTCACCTAAAATCCAGAAATTTTACAAGAAGCTAGGTTTTATAGCACAAGTAAAGGATAACTCTCTGAAAACTGTGGTTTTACCTAAATCACAAAAAAAAAACTTTCAAGCAATACAAAAAAATCGTCGGGATTCGAACTTGTAAATGACTTATTGGTAAGTTTGTACGAGACTAGACTGTTTTTTTTAGGGTTCCGTACCTCAAAAGGAAAAAAACGGAACCCTTATAGGATCACTTTGTTGTCCGTCCGTCTGTCTGTCTGTCTGTCAACACTCTCTACCTTAAGAACGCGTGGACGTATCGAGTTGAAATTAAACCATACACTCAGGTATGCAGTCTCTTCAAGCTGTGAAAATCAAACTTCTTAGTTAACGAATAAAAAAGATATGGTCGTTTATGTCGCAAATAACGTATATTTTGATACTCTCAAAGATCTAAATTCAAAGGGCACTTCTCGTTGACCCAGAAACTTGAAATTTGGCACAAAGCAAGGTCTAGGAAAAAATCTGAAAACTGTAAATAAGTTGTAACCTAGGTCACAAAAAAACAAAATTAATTCGGAAGAATCTTCGAGTTTTTAAATTAATTCGAAAAATTCGGGAACTATAGTTTGCACGGAATCCTCAGTGCGCAAGTCCGACTCGCTCCTGCCCAGTTTTTATTTGTATTGATGGTCAACCTCTCACTCTCTCTCACTAACCACACACAGACATATCATAATCATCATCAGTCTTTTTTATGTTCCCACTGCTGGGAATCAGGCCTCCTCTCTAGGAGAGGGAATGGCCCGTAATCCACCACGCGGACCCAGTGCGGGTTGGTGAATGTCACATGTCTTCGAATTCTTGGTTCTAGGATACCTAAGCCGGTTTGCTCACGATATTTTCTTTCACCGTTTTGAGAGCAGTGGTGATGAAATAAATTACACGAAGTAATGCGCCTGGCTGGGTTCGAACCCGCGACCTGCAACTCATAAGTCGGGGCCATTACCAATCGGCCACCACTAACCACCACTAGACTGTATATCTGAAGTACTGTAAGTTTCTCATTACTTTTCAAAACTATGTGAAGAGAGCTGATGAAAATGATGCTGACTGAGATCATCAGATAAAAAAATGACATATAAATAACACCTACCTGTCATTCAATAAAGATCATAACTTAGATAAAAAATCAATTGCAATAATAAAAACGACTGACATTCTGACACCATTGAAATCTACAGAGTACTTGACTAAGAGGGTTATTGATATAATTATATTAATAGTGTCTGTACCATGTCAACAGTTTTGGAGACGTTATTGGCATTTATATTTAAAGTGTTTTTGTATCGAGTTCCCACATAATTATGCTTGTAGATCCTAGCAAAGCCTTTTTTAGGGTTCCGTAGCCAAATGGCAAAAAACGGAACCCTTATAGATTCGTCATGTCTGTCTGTCTGTCTGTCTGTCTGTCCGTCCGTATGTCACAGCCACTTTTTTCCGAAACTATAAAAGCTATACTGTTGAAACTTAGTAAGTAGATGTATTCTGTAAACCGCTTTAAGATTTTCACACAAAAATAGAAAAAGAGCAATAAATTTTGGGGGTGACCATACTTAGAAGTGAAACTCAAAATTTTTTTTTTCATCAAACCCATACGTGTGAGGTATCTATGGATAGGTCTTCAAAAATGATATTGAGGTTTAGAACATCGTTTTTTTCTAAATTGAATAGTTTACGCGAGAGACACTTCCAAAGTGGTAAAATGTGTGTCCCCCCTGTAACTTCGTACGTAAAGTAGTTTTTTTTTTTTTTAATACGTCATAAATCTAAAAAAATTCAATATTATTAAAATATCGATCAAAGTTACAACGAACTACAAGAACTTTTATTTTATGTTACTTGCTGCTACGGAACCCTCCATGGGCGAGTCGTACTCGCACTTGGCCGGTTTTTTTTTTAATGTTAGCCCACACTACCCAATAGCATAGTACGGCCTGATAATATTGTAGAGACTCAGGCCTCCTCTCTAGAAGAGGGAATGGGTCGTAATCTAACGCGCGGGCCCATTGCGGTTTAGTGAATGTCAGTCACATGTCTTCGAATTTTTGGTTCAAGGACTTGCCGGTTTCCTCAAGATGTTTTTCTTCACTAGGAATTACACCTTTTTTTTAAATCATATATAGGTTCGCGTTTGACCACTATCTCATCTGATGGTAAGCAATGATGTGGCCGACAATGGAGCATGCTAGCCTTCTGTATCGTGGGAGCATTCACGAACATGTAAACGAGACACCCAGACACAGAACAGCCCTGTATCCAATTTATAACCGTTTCGTTTCGACTTTCTTTCGTCGATCATCTCGTTTTGGCCACGCCTCCGATTCCTTTGTTCTGACTACGTGACTGAGCGTTGATATGATGAGAACAAAGGAACCGGAGGCGTGGTCGACTAGAGACGATCGACGATAGAGAATCGAAACGAAACAGTCGTAACTTGGCTAGGCCTGCAGCCATCTGTAGGCTCTACAAATATTTGTTCCGTGCAGGAATCGGACCCACAACACGCAGCATAGCAGCCAATAGCTATGTATTTACAGTTGCCATTTGCGTTCTAGGACCACGTGTTTCCCTTTCAGAAGTCGACCTACGACCTAGTAGGAGGCCTAGCAGAGCCTAATCTGCTAGGCCTCCATGGTTTTGCTGTCATCTTTTTATGCGCGCGTGCAATAGCCGCGCCGTCGATGACTTGGGCTCAGTCCGGACGGTTACCGGATGGTCAGTCAGCGAGCTACCCGTTACTCGCCGTCCGCAGCGTAGCTAGGCGTGGACGAAGTGGCCTCTCGCCCACATCCTTGCATCCTAAGGGGGCCTCGTGCAAGCGCCTCTTTAAGAACTAGGCTTATTTTATAACTAGCGGCCCGGTTCGGCTTCGCACGGCCAATAAATATAGGCTATGTTACGTAAAGTGAATGTAGCTTTCCAATGGTGGAAGAATTTTTGAAATCGGCCCAGCAGTTTTTGAGTTTTTTCATTACAAACAGACACACAAAAATACAAATTTTCCCCCTTTATAATTTAAGTGTAGATTGATAGACTCGCATTTGATCACTACTTCAGCTGATTGTAAGTCACGATGTGGTCGGACACTGGGTTGCCACAGTCGCTATCTCGTTTTCGAATTTAAGACAAAAAGGCCTCGCTATTATGCCTTCACCCACGTCTAGATTGGTGCACGCTACGCCTCTGCGCGAGTGGCGCTATGCGCCGTCGATGACGTCGGGCATGGTCCGGATTGTTACCGGATGGCCGAGCAGCGATCTACTTATTGCTCGTCGTCCACAAGCCCACACCTAAGGTACTAAAACCCACCTGTATTTCTTCAATTGCCAAACTACAGATCATTGAACTCGTTCAGCTAACGTTTTCTTGAAGAAATAAATTTCGTACTTGCTTAAATTAACACGAGTTTTAAAAAAAAGGTAGGTACTTTATTTTTTAATTTTATCTTTACAAATCGATAGTGTTTCATGTACCGGATCGACCCGCCACGGGATTAAAATGATTAAAATTTAATGGTGTATAGGCACACGCACACGGGCGAAGCCACGGTTTTTTTTTTTTTCGATGGGATAATCATCTTTTGACAACTCTTGGTCGGAGCGGGAGATAGTGTCAGACTCTTACTGACTAAAAAACCCATCCCGTTCCTTCAGGCCTTCATACCGGGGCTCGAGCGCCCTTTCGGATAACCCTGGCCCCAGTAGGCTTCGACCCGGCTGGGCCTCTGCTGTTGCTGACAACTCCTTGAGACGCGCGGGAACAGCGCGCGCCGTCGACCACTTGGGCTTGGTCCGGACAGTTACCGGACGGCCGGACAGCGAGCTACCCATTGCTCACTGTCCGCAGGCGAAGCCACGGTCAGAAACTAGTTAGGTGTAAAGAGGTAAAGCTTGTTTTTTTTTGTTTGTAGGATGTAATCTCTGAATGTAGAAAGCTGCTTTATACCTGACTGATATGGGCTATATATTTTTTTTTATAGTGGATAGGCTCGCGTTTGACCACAATCTCACCTGGTGGTAAGCGATGATGTGGCCGACGATGGAGCACGCTTGCCTAGAAGCAATCTATTCATTCTTGACTTAAAGACCCCTAGGTTATAGCTATCAGGAAACACAGATTCCATTTTATGTACATAAGCGGGCGAAGCCGCGGGCAAAATCTAGTAAAGAATATTATTATTATATTCCTTACACTCTGTATATCTACGTGTGCAGATAAGACTAGTTTCTATAATTCTTTATCGTCTTTTATTGTGTGGGCTGATAGTAAAAGGAGATCTATTTCAATTAATATACTGGCTAAAATCTTTAGAAATCATTTATAATACCAATCTGCTCTACTTATTAGCCTTAATGTATTTAAATTTACTTTTTATGTTAGTACCAAATGCAGAAATGTGGATTCGGAATCACATTTTTATGTGATTCGTCTGTATCGAAACTATAATGTCTAGACAACTAGAAAATTACATATATTCCAAAAACGTTTTTATGCATAACTGTCTATGAATAAAATAGAAAATAATAGGTGTTTATATATAGAAAGCGATGATGTAGACTTTGGTCGGTTTCTTCACTTATTTATTTATTAATTTAATTCTTTATTAACCTTTGGATAATGCATAGAAATTATGGTAGAAGCAATGTTGAAAATTTTATTAATCGCTTTATTTAAATACATACATCATTACTAGAGGTCGGAGTAGGTAGATTGATTTTATATACTTGCATCAAGAAATTATAACATGGACATGCCATTTTATCCATAATGTGCGGAAAGTACCGGAAAAAGTTCCGGGATTGGAATTATGGAATAAAATAAAATAAAAAAACATATAGATAGGCTAACAAAATCGTTTATTATATGATTGATTGATTGAATTCAATGGACAATTATTTTTAATTTGTATAAAATAAAATACTGATTTCTTTCACACTGGCAGCGTAGATTGATATTATTAATACGTTTTTCACCTTAAACACAAATTCGTGCTAATTTCAAAATTCCGGAACAAATATCACAATAAATATGAAGTTCCGGTATTTTGGCATATCCATATTATCCTCTACGTTTGACGTCAACGACCTTAAATCAATCTACCTACTCCGACCTCTGATCATCACAAACACTCCCTGGTCCCGTGTTATTTGCAATACGATTATTTCTTTCATTCTGTCCTGTGATTCGTCATACCAGCACTGACTCCTTTTTCTTTCATAACACGCTTTACACAATCCATCCATCTTTTCGTTGACCTCCAACTTGTTCTCCACATCCATGAACATATATACACCGTTAAATTTTAATCGTTTTAATCCAGTGGAAGTCGATCCGGTACATGAAACACTATCGATTTATAAAAATGAAATTAAAAAATAAAGTACCTTTTTTTCAAAATTCGTAATAATTTACGCATGTACGAAATTAATTTCTTTAAGAAAACGTCAGCTGAGCGAGTCCGATCTGTAGGTAGTAGTCGGCGTTGCGTATAAACCACCTACAGGTCATTGGACTCGCTACTATATAGAAGGCTAGGTACTATATAAATATAAATAAATCCCCAAAATCAATGTGAGCCTAACTTCCAAACGACTGCACCAAATTGGATAATTCTTTTTTTGTGTTCGTTATTGTTAGGATTAGATTTGTATAAAAGAAAAACAAAAGGATCAATTAGTACCTATGTTATAATAATTCGTCACTACACTACGCTACCTATATCAACATACAGCAAACCGGGTATTGATAAAATTTGCAAGGTCTCTATTGTTATACATTTTTTTACTTTTTAAGTAAATTATGAAGTGTCAAAGTTCATGCAAAATAGCAGATTTTCAGAGGTCTTCCCTGGTTTAGTTTTACACAAATTTGTAAATTGATTTCAATAGAAGCCTAGATAATATCTACAAGATACTGTGTTTCCAAAATATCAAATGAAAAATATGTAATAACGTCATAATCGCGTAATAAGAGCGGTCGTATGAAATACAATGAAAATGTATGTCGAGTTGCATCCCCTTAAGCAACTGAACAATATGTGGAATCATTAAAATAGGCGCTATCTCGGTAAAATGGAGCTGAGAATATTATTTTAGTCGTTTGCTGGGAAGGCTGGCTCGATACATTTACTGCCAAATGCTACAAAAACATTAAAATGTGCACACCTATATTCTAATTATACTTAAACAAATTAACTATTCATAAAAATACCAAGACATGGTCTAAAGGACTTTGTATTCAGGCTAAAAATATTAATAAAAAAAGAGACTGGCCATACAGAAAATGTGGTCCAATAACCATAACCGTCACTTGAATTTCAACGTTTCCTGTTCAAAAAACATAACCATAGCCAAAGAGAACACAAATAGCATACGCCATCTTATCTTTACTCAAGAATTCACTTTTTCGAACAATCTCATGTTCGATGAAAGTAGAAAAAAAGTTTTTACTGTTTTTACTATTTTTTCCCATTACATTGTTGTGTTAGTTATTGGTTTTCATCACGAAATGTATTTGTGGCAGGAATGCGTATTATTACTGTGTGAACGACGATTGGTCAGGCCACGTTATGTGGTAATATTCGCTTTCTGTTTTTTTAAGGAAATTAAGTAAATGTTCGTGGAACGCCCCCTGTTGAATTTGTGGCGATTAGGTGATTATTTTCTTGACGTAATTATAGCTAATTTGTGTGGTAAATTCTTGGTAAAGTTAAGACATTTTTGGGTGAAAGGTATGTTTGTCATTGGGAAATTAATTTGATACAAATGTTGGGATATCGTTTGTAATAAAAAAAAAAAAAAAAAACGTAATGAAATAACTGTTCATTATTATTTTATTTTAATAAGTACACACATAAGTGCTAACCTGAGTATGAATTTGAAACTAAAAATATGTTATTTTTTTTATAATAACCTAGTCATTATATGTGTAAATTATGAATGTATATATTGTATAATAGCTGCTTTGAACAGCTTCATCCGCGTGGTACCTAGTAGAAAATTATCCCAAGGAATCATAATCTTATGATAAAAAGCATCCTATGTGAATGTCCTATGTTATTGACTGGCCTGTTGGTCTAGTGGTTAGTGACCCTTACTGCTATGTCGGAGGTTGTGGGTTCGGTTCCCACCCAGGACAAATGTTTGTGTGATGAGCATGATCATTTGTTCTGTGTCTGGGTGTAATTTATCTACAATACGTATTTAGAAATATATAAGTATGTTTATCAGTTGTCTAGTACCCATAACACAAGCTCTGCTTAGCTTGGGACTAGACGGCGTTGTGTGATAGTTGTGTGGAATATATTATATTATATTCTAGGACATGGTCTAACCGTGTGCCAAGCTTCATGGAAATCCCTTCAGTAGTTTTTGCGTGAAAGAGTAACAAACATTTATACGTCCATACACGTACACATTTATAAAATTTCGCGTTTAAAATATTATTAGGATTATTTTCCTACCATTACACGTAATGTAATATTTCCTCTTACTTTTATGATATGGGAAAATCTGTCCACAACATAAACTATGCATTTAAAAACCAATAAAAACCATTTTCTACTTAAAACGAGGTACATTACTTAACAAGCCACTAAAAATCCAGTCACATTACAATCAACATTATTGTATGTCAAAACCATAAAAATAAAAATTTTATCTTAAAATAGTAGAAAAACATTGTGAAGTTTTATTATAGCGTTTACGGGCCCCTAAATACATGTGGTGACCAAAACTGGCCAGGTTCAACGGTCTTCACTCATTAGCTTTTGATCACACCCTCATAAACAACTTAACGTCATATGTCTCGCATGTGCTTTGAACAAAACAGAACTTTGGATGGAAGATGTAAAGAAGGTTTTCGAATGGTAGAATCTCCGAAGATTTTTTTATAACGCGGTCCATAACAGGTTTTCTACTTTTGGACTCTCGAAATGATAAAATTCCTCTTTTGAGCAACTATAGATTAGGAAATTCTCAACTATAAGTCAGATATGTTTATAGGGACGGCTTTGAACAGGTTTTTTAGACATTTTAGTTTGAATGTTTAAATAGTTAGTATTCTTAAATCGTATGGCTCCGTGGAAGAATGTCGGCTGCGGTCCGATTTGCATTGAATTGATTTCAAATTAAATATTCTATAGTGAAAACAATTGAGTTTGGCAATTTACGATTGTCTTTGTTTGTTAATCATCGGGTTTAGAGAACGTTTTGCGCGATGACTCATGGGGTAACTGAGGAACGGCTACTGGAATAACAATTTGAGTTTTTTTAAGAACAAAAATATAATATACTTATTTTTAACATCGCCATTTGGTTAACAAATAAGTACCCAAAAATATACCTAACTTAAATAACTTCATATACAGCCTTACAATGTTCTCACTGCTGGTACTCAGGCGTCCTCTCTAGGAGAGGGAATGGGCCGTAATCCACCACGCGGGCCCAGTGATGGTTGGTGGATGTCACATGTCGAATATATTAGTATGGTACATATTTGTAGGGTTGCTATGTTTTGTATGGTTGTTATAGGCGTGTTCGTCTCAATACATTTTATATGGAAACTAGAGTTGTAGAGCTACGCTAGATCCACGCCACGCGACGCCACGTGGTCCACTTGTGCGTCGGTCTAACACTGCTCACACGTGTGACACACACGCCAATCTGGGCGCGTCGGTCTCCATGCATTTTATATGGAAAATAGACTTGTAGAGCTACACTAGATCCACGCCTCGCGATGCCACGCAAAGTCGTTCTACGTACAAATCTGATGTGGTCCACGTGTGTAGTACAAGCTTTACTGTGAATCTCGCAAGGGGCAACTGTAGGAACTAGGAACACTGTGGGTCCAACTTGAGCAAGAGATGTCATTCAATGATTATCCATGGGAAAAAAGGTATGGTTTTCGACTAAAGGCTCTCTGAATACCTACAGCTGATAGTGCTATAACGAAGCTGCAACGCATTTTTAAGCTAGAACTAAAAACTTATGTATGTATAGATTATGATAGTAAAGTATATTTACACAATAATAAAGGAAATGACGAACTATAATAATATTCTAGTAATCTGAATGCGTTGCATAGAACCACGGAATTGTCCGATGATTGAACAATGAATGCGCAATCACGAGAAGGACTGAAGAAAACGAATGTAATATGTATTCAAAATAACTAAAAGGTATGCATTATGATAGAATATCTACAGTATGTAGTGGGCAACTGAAGACACATGGATAAGTACGAGTTCCCCTCTCCCCGAAAAAACAAAGTTATAGTTCTAAGAGACAAAAAAAAAATGCTATAACAGTAAATGACTTTTGACTTTATTGAGCACTGGTTTATCACTGCACACTATCACTTTAACTCAAAACGTCTCAGCTTGCGTTTCTTCAACAGTCTCGAATGGTAATACACTGGCACTGGCCGCACTTTAGTGGTTCTTCCATCTTCCGAAGAAGGAGTGTTCTAGGAGACAAGGTTCAATTAAAACGCGCCACCCACTTGCATTCGCAATGCAAGTGAGAAGAGCGTAGGCTACGCGTGTTGGTGTCAACGCATTGTGAGGGAACAAGCTTGTTAGTCAAATGTAAATTTTGAAGGGCAGAGATTTAATTATTGTCACAATGAAAGCTTAGATTAACTTGAATAAAGACACGATGTTTCGTAACTTATCATACTGGATCTACCAATCCAAATACAATCATACTCCACGGGAAGTCAGAATGAGAAGGCTATAAGTGAAACGAAAATACTCGATAACGTCTGTGACTCGAGGCGATCGTCATTTGTAACAACATAAAAAATTCAACTCTGGTACAACATAGCGTGTGTATCAACGCTCGTATGTACACAGTAAAACACTATGTTTGTCCAGCAATTTAGCTGAGTTAGCACCAACACGCTACAAGTTAAAATAATCGTTCAAAAGAGCAGAGGAAATTGAATCTTGTCTCCTAGACTATACAACACTGACTTGGATATTGCGAACGAAAAGAAACCATTTCTTTGGCTGACTTCCTGCAGCAAGCTGGGATCAAGTCGCACATGGGCTGGTGCATGCAGTCTGGGATGGCATCGTAGGGAATGCAACTGTCGCACACATGCGCCAAACAGGTCGGAATCATGATACAAGGTGGTATATGCCGGCACACCATCTGAGTTTTTGGCCGAACCTGTGTAGCCACCTCCTCTTTCGCAGTCAAAACTATATAGTTCCTTGTACATACTGGCACTTCAGTACATTTAGGTTTATGTGGACATTCACCAGATGATATATTCTTACACTGATTCTTCAGTTCCATTAAGCACAAAGGGACATTTTCACACATAGGCACATGCACGCAAGAGTTCTGAAGCTTTGGATCGATTTTTGATTTACAGCAAGTTCTCACGACTTCACAAGGTGGGTTATGGGGGCAGATGCTTTGAACAATTTTCTCGTGTTTTAGTTGTTTAGTTTTGATTTGTTTCACTTCGATAGGTTGTCGTAATTTTTCATAGCTATCATCAGAATTGGGCGATTGTTTTTTTGTTTCATTTGGTAATGAGGACTGTCTATACTGACAGCTGTCAAGAACAGCAGTCTCCTGCCTTCTTATCTCATTAGGTGTCAACCAGTACTTATAGTTGTCTATATCTGTTGCCTGGTGTTTATGCCTAATATCAGAATGTGATTCGTCATCAGTAGTCTGTTGTCTGCGCACTTCAAGTGGTAGATTATGATAATGTATACCATAGTTTGTAGCCATTAAATGTTTTAATAAGTGAGGAATTTGATACTGACAACTTTCATTCTTTGTCTTGTTAAATCTTGACTTAACTTCCATGGGCTGTGTTAAATATTGACAGCATGCATCAATATTCTGGTTTTGTTGATTCTCATGATAACAATGGTGGGCTTCGGGCTCTTTCTTTTTTGATCGTTTTGATTGTGTTTCTTCGCAACTAAACTTTTTATCAGTTGAATCGTTTAGTGAATACCTATCCGTAGATGTACACTGTTCATCTTGAGGAGCTGGAGGAACGGTGAGGCATCCGTTTATCAAAATACATGGAGGGTTATGAATGCACAGTATTTCACCATTATATTTATTACATAATGATTCGCTGACTTCGTCATGATCGATTTGACATGGTCGAGTTTTTTCTTTTGGTTGGGGAGTCCGACCGACTTTCACGTCTTTTGTTGAAGGACACTTACATATAACTTTGTTTTTCTTTTTTTTATCTTTTATACTGTCATAAGAATTTGAAACTGAGCCAGATTCAGTTTTTCTACACCGAGCTGTTGCTGAGCAGTCATCTCTACGGGTACGTTTTAATGGATAGTCACAATTAGGACAGCAGCAGTTTTCGGAAGATTCAAATTGGTCTCTACACGTACACGGCTTGAATGGTAGTGTGTTGGTGGTTGTCTCCATTTTTTTAATTTGAGGTTGCATCTTCATATTTATTTTATTCACGATATATTCCCAAAACCCAGAGCACGCAGTACCTATCTCGATTCCACTGGCGTTTAAACTTGAACTCATTGGTCCACAACCTGCATTCTTTTGGCATTGTTGAATTTGATCAGGAGTTCCGTGTTCCTTGTACAGAGGTTCTGGATTCAACTTTGCAGGATACTGTTGCTCTATATGTTTTAAAGCCTGTCCTTCATAACGCTCAAAATATTCTTTACCCAGATCAGACTCGATGATATTGTGTTTAGGTTTATTATGCTTTCCTCTTTTCCTCTTAAAGTACTTATGAGTTTCGACTTCCTCGGAAGATGATGTCAAACTACAGATGTTTTCGAAATTCGTGTTCCCAACCGCTTTGCAGGTCGTTAACGGTTCTCGAGTAATTTTTGTGCGTTGAAATGGAGTCGACTTGCCATGAATGTTTCTTTCAACGGCATAAACAGGTTGGGTAGCGTAGTATTGCTGTCTTCTATTAAATTTCCTCATTTTATGTTCACGGTTGACGTGAGTGGTCTGACAACCGTTGTCTGTGATTACTTTTTCAACTGGGTTTTCCTTTATAATTGACATTTGTTTAACATTACTATTGGATCGCCCGAATATGTTAGAAAGACAAGGTATAACTTTGTGTCGTATAACTGAACGTTTTGATTTTATCGTCTCGATTTGGTCTCCGCCGTCTAATATTTTGTATTTTTTATTTTTGTAGCTTTTTTGTAGTTTTATACCTATGGTTGATCCATTTGGATTGATAGATGTGGTTACTGACCCCCACGTTTCACTAGACCTATCTTCAGTGACTGGGTGTATTTGAGTGTTGCATTTCTGAAACCTCGAAATGTTCTTGCGATTTGGATAAATTGTTTTCATTGGCGGCTTGTGTCGAGCCATTTTTTGCGTGAACAGTGAGGAGTTGGTTCCTTCGAAGTCTGAGCTATCAGAATGAAATTCCGTTCCTTGGGGATTATAGGTCTTTAGATAATCGTCCAGCACATTGCACATTGTTCGTTTTTTTTTATTTCTTGTCGAGGCATTGATCTGTCGGTTTACTCTCCACGACAAGAATTTTAATAACTTTTTTCACATTTTTTTTTGAAATTTTTACATTACAATTTTGTCAAATTGGAGTTTGATTGAAGACTTGTCATTATTATTTTTCTGCTAAATTATGTCAGGTTCGTTGACAATTCCAGCTAAGAATTTTTTTACAGAACCAATAAGTTTGTATTGCAAACATTCAAAGTAGACATAAACCTTACAAATCTACTTAAAACAACAAACACAATCTATCAAAAACTTCTCGTCACAATACCGACCAGATTTTAATCACATTACTGAAACATTCACCATCCAGCGATCTCAAAGGGATTCCTCACATTGTTTCTATAAAAAAAAACCGGTATTTTTTGTGTGGAACAACCCGCAGGGGCTAAAACAAAGAACTCGATGTTGTATGGTATTAAATGGTATATTAACGAAGGTGATACGTCATAGTTCATAGTTACGTTGCACGAAACAACTGTTTTATAGTGTGCTTATATAGTTTTGATACTTGTTGCTAAGCGAGTTAGTTTATTTACGCGTCATAAGATTGACAAGACATTACATCAAAGCAAGATAATTATTATAATTTATATTTTTTGTCTACTCTGGAATGATAGCTGTATGTATGTCTAATAAATAAATAACAGCTGTTTAACACCGAACTAATCCGTGACAAAAGTGTGGATTAATTTTTTTAAGCGTATTTTTTTAATCTTGCCAGAATAAAATAAAAACTCTGCAGTAGTTTTTAACACGTGTTTTTTTTATTTTTTTTCCTGATTTGGTATAGTAATTTTAATTCAACGTCAAAATTTATAGTTTAAGTTGTAATGACCACATAGTCTATGCCGTCATTATTTTGCTGAGCCAAGAGGAAATTAATGTATTTTCTATTTATGTCTGCTTGTGGTTTATATACTGTATGTTATAGTTTTACCTCAACCATAAATTTATCATGGACTATGTGGTCATTATTTTGTTGAGGCGATAAGTTCTATAGTTTATCTATAGTTATAATTTTGGAAAAACCATGGTCCTTGGAGATGAACTATAAATCATAGAAAATTCATAAATTCCATTTTATGTCTATTTTGATGTTTCAAATACCTCTAAATAGAATTGTGATAGACATATTACATTATAATAGAATAGAATACCTATATTTATCTAAATATATTATTTTATACTACTTCAAAACTAAAAAAATAACAATTTAAAAATATAATAATAATAATTGTAGCCCACCGGCATAGGGAACAGAGTCCAAGCTACCGTCACTCCAGAGACCAGAGGGCTGCAGATGCAACTAACCTAATCTAACAATACAAGCTGCGTCCAGAAACTTTTCCGTCCTTGAACCAGCCGTTTAAATAGGGTGTCGAGGCTCGTTACTATTAAGACACTGGCTGACATGCCCATCGGTATAATGATCGCTAAGTCCACGTCCCACATGTCAACATCATCACAAGCTACATGATTTGCTTACTTTTCTCAGTTTTTACGAGGTTCTTATCAAGCTGGACCAGTTATGTCAGCAACCATTGCAAGCCACTCAATTCGATCCTCCACCACCATATCAGCCAATGTCAGTGATGCAATCAGTGATGATAGATCGATCTCGGTACAATGTGATATGACCTATATGGGAACTTGATCAAGCACACATATATTTTTTTCTTTTTTTTAATTTGTGGTTTTTATTCATATGGATACGTCAGCCCCATCGTAACCTCTTCGTACGCACATATTTGTAGAACAGCACTTCCGATTCTGCTAAAGAGCAAGTTGCTGATGGATAATCCTGGCCAGGGTTGTGCCTATGCAAGTACCATACGTTAGCTAGACATAAATCACCAAACATAGTAATTTAATTTGAATAAAAAAAAAAATTGTAAGACAGAAATACATACTGACTTCTAGAATAAACTTAAAATCAAGACTTGCTCTAAACAATCAAGACTACACAATCGCACTTCAAAGTGACGTCACACAAAATAAAAGAATTCGAATAAAGAATCAAGCTGGCTCTAATGCCGGGGCCACGTAGGTACCCCGTAATGAATCGAAAGGGTTAGCCGTATAATAGGGGTGTGCCCTACGTAATCATAGGTGATCTAACGACGGTTGCTTCATTGTTTAATAGGCGACTGCGACCGGTTGCCGGGATCAAATTTGAATAAAGTGGCATTTTATGCTTAGTTGATGTGGAGATTTTGTTTGTGGGTGGAATGTTAGAGAAATGATTTGTGATAAATTAAGCTTTGGTTGCTTAGAAAATGAATTTTTTTGAAATAGGTAATAAAGTAGTATTTATTGAAGTAATATGACAAAAGATTATGACTAGTGCCAGAACTTCCTAAGTAATTTAAAATTAGGAGAAAATGCCTAAATGATTAATCTGTTAATCAAAGATTTTGGGTAATTTGACATCTGATTTAACTTGTAATACTAGTTATGGCTTAGGTTTCGGATGGCTCAATCTGATTGATTTGTAAAAATCATGCCTTTGTACAAGAAAAAGTAGAAGTTAAAGTTCTTCTCGTAGTTTCCTGTATGCTCAAATCGTCTTTGAAATAAAGTATTAGTATGTATGTATATGTATGTATCGACTTTGATGGTGAGTGCAGTAATACAGGCAAGTCCCGGATCCAGAAATGGGGACATTATAAGCTTATTATGCCTATGATTATAGTTTCTATTAGATTATAATAATCATAATATCAGCCGAAAGACATCTACTGTTAAATATGAGCCTCACTCAAGTGTCGCCACAACGACCAATCCTGTGCCTCTTGCACCCATCAAATTCCCGCGACCCTCGCCAGGTCATAGGCCGTACAACAGTGCTTCTTTTAGTACGAGGTCATCACTCTAGTTCTTAATAAAGCCTATAAATCCTTTGACAGCAATCGTCGAACAACCGTCGCTACTACAAGTTACATGATAATTTTTTTCATTTTTCTTTTTAGTGACTATGTTAAAAATGGCGGTTATTAAATTGGGGGCAGTATATGAGATGAAACAATTATTGTAGACCTACCTTGCGGTTAATCATGATTACTTTTATTTTCTATCATGGGTTTCTAGAAGATTAAGATTGTAAGTAACTGAATTCTTTTGTATTAAATTTTTCCGTGTACATGTTTCAGAATGTTTTGTTAAACCTCCGGCATAGCAGTCAGGGTTACTAACCACTAGACCAACAGGCTAGTCAGTAAATAAAATCGATTAAGTATTGGTTTTATTGACTGCATGTTTGTGGTAACACATTCCTTCATATTCCAAGTCATACGATTGAGTGAACAAAAAGTAGGGACTTCGAACTAACTTGAAATATAGGCTTTTTTTTTTTTTTTTTTTTTTTATGGTGGGAAAAATCATGCATTGACATCCCCCGCCCTTGGGCGGAGCGGGAGATAGTGTCAGACTCTTACTGACTAAAAGACCCACCCCGTTCCTTCTAGCCTTCATACCGGGGCTCGAGCGCCCTTTCGGATAACCCTGGCCCCAGTAGGCTTCGACCCGGCTGGGTCCCTGCTGTTGCTGACAACTCCTTGAGGCGCGCGGGAACAGTGCGCGCCGTCGACGACTTGGGCTTGATCCGGACAGTTACCGGACGGCCGGACAGCGAGCTACCCATTGCTCACTGTCCGCAAGCCCGCGTCTACGTTGGCCGGAAATCGGGATCAGAATCCCGGCGACGGCGGCGGCGGCGATATTGAAATATAGGCTGTTATCCTTTAGCTTTACCTAACGTAGTATTGAGTTTACATAGAACAAGGAGCCAGCTTACACTGGTTTTGTATCTCTGACGTGTAACTTACTGTACGAAGTCCGTTGGTGATTCCATAAACCTAATAACTGTTTGGATTCATACGAGGAAGGAAAACAAAATGTCAACGAGCGGTTTTAAATGGGTACCTATTAGGGTACAATACCTCTACAATTAATTTTTACTGTGTACACTCAGCTTATGAATAAACAGGAATAAAAAAATAAATAAGAAAATAAATACTGTGATTATTGTGTATTTTGCAAAGATAAAACTAAAGTATAAAAAATATTTCTATTGCATCACTGCTTACTGTCAGGTGGGATCGTAGTCAAGCACTAGTTTATATCAATTAAAAAAAAAAACTAATTCTTATATTTTGCAAATAAACACTCACGCTGTTTGTCCTATGTGAGTCTTAAATAATTGTATTTTCTTTATTTAAAAAAAAAAAGGTTTGTCTTGGCGGGTGTTAAAATATAAACTTTTTTTTGTGTCAAGGTTATTAGTCGTTCTTATTAAGTCCATGCATCTTCATAGAAAATAGAGTAGAAAACCAATAAATAAAAAATAAAACCTAGAATATAATTCTAAGGGATAATGTTGACACCAAAATTACAAGATTGGATTGTTTGAAAGTAAAAATAAATAAAAACATGTGGCATAAAACCGATATCAAAATATATCAAGCGTCTACTGTTGGACATAGGCCTCCCTCAAGTGTCGCCACAGGGAACGATCCTGCGAGTCTTGCATCCATCGGATGCCCGCAACCTTTGAAAGGGAACTCGAGCCCCGGTGTGGAGGCTAGAAGGAACAGGGTGGGTCTTTTAGTCAGTAAGAGTCTGACACTATCTCCCGCTCCGCTCCTTGTAGCTTGTAGGAGGCCTTCAAACGCTGCGTTTTCCGGTACGCATTCACCACTCCAGAACCTTCCGGCCCCAACGGCCTAATTACAAATAATAAAAAACAAAAATAAAAAACCCCTAACTAATTAAAACTATACATACACAAAAGGCAATAAATAACTCCTAACTAAAAAATGGCATCAAAAAATTCCTCCGCATCGCTGTCGATTGCCACGTTGTACGGCAATGCTTAATCTCTGGCCGAGGTAAAAGGGGCTCCTGGTCGCTTAATAAATAATTGCGTAGTTTAATTTTAGTTTCATGTTCCCGGGATGTCACCTCACTATCTGTAACTAACCCTCCACAACTTACTACAAGTTAGAAACGCACGTGTGTTTAAAAATAAATATTGAAAAAACCGCGGCAGTTTCATACAATACATGTTTTTGTCTATACTCCCCCGCAAAGAAGTCCGTTGTTCTATCAAATAAATATTCTGACAGCCCTTGATTTTCTTAAATACTCGATGACTTGGCAATTTGAACTTTAGCTTGACAAAAATAAAGTGTATAAGCGGGTGTTGCAGTTGAATTCATACAACGTGCTAAAATTTTATAAAAATAGGTATGGTTTTTTTTATTAATTAGAGTGTTATTTTCAGTCTTATTTGGTTTGAGTCATATTTATAAATTAATTATCGTTCATAATGATGATTTATTTAAATTATTATTTGATGAAATGAGTCACTATGACATTTTCGTAAATTTGAGCAAAAAATTCAAGTTTAATTCAAGTTTTTCGATTGAAAATTAAAACTTACAAATGCATTCTGAATTTGTAAGTTAAAACCTAAATAATGAAGCTATCATGTGTATGTTTTCTGTAAAAATATTAATGTCTTTAATAAATTCGTTTTATGAGCCGATCGGCGTTTATAATGTTGTTGACATCATATCGGTTACTTACTATAGGTATTAATAATATATACTGTCGTGCATATAATACTCGTACATATATCAGACCACTAATATATTCATAGGCTATTAGCCAAGACACACCTCCAAAATGAAGTTGTCTTAATAACCTATTTGACGCCAAATATAACCGTGATCAATCACCCACAAAAACAAGCTTATCTTTAAAAGCGATCCAATGATAATGAAATTTTAAATTGTAATCTCATTTTTAAATTGAAAATTTTGTTCCGAGTTTCAAATTTCATTTTAAAAAACTAACGCTTTCAAACTAATATTTAAATTTGCTGACGTTTAAATGTGAAGTTCGACATTCAAGCGATGGAACGTCAATCGCGAATTTAATTTGATTGGTCGAATCCCCACGAGTATAGCCGAGGATCCCCGAAACGGGGGAAATCATGGAAAATAAAAATTTTATTGCATCATACGTATGGTGTGCCAGTTTTCGTTGAGCTGTGGCACCCTAAGCTTTTTGTAAGGTTTGTATGGGGATGCTTGTGATTTAGGGTTGTAGGTAGTGTGGTTAGTAGCGTAGGGGATGTGTGAGGTAACCAATCGTGAGTCGATGTCCCGATTGATTGGCAAAGGGCGATTTGGCAAAGCTCCCCGATGTGGGGGCGAGCTCGGATGTTTTTCGCCATATGTGGGAGGTACCCGCAGTTGTGTGTAGGTAAATATTTTTATTGCATGTTAACTTGTTAGTGCTGTGCAAAAATATTTGTGTGACGCGAAAAACTACAGTTTGGATTTTACGATAGAGTAAAAATTTTGTCTCACTGAGTATTGAATAGTAATTTTTAGGTATATAGCTATTTAGGTTTTTTCCAAACTGACATACACCGTGCAATAGTTGGTATGTCAATCGGTTAAGTGATAAATGATATTTATTTTGCAAATACGTTATTAAAAAATGTTAATACTCTTTTTTCATCGGTTTAAACTATGTAGATGAGCCTGGTGTTTCATGGTTGTCTACTCAGAAGAAACATCGAAACAAACTCAGTTTGATTTACTCAGTTTTTTTTTACCACATCACTCGTTTGCGACAACGATAACTTAAGGGGCCGGCGACGGATGAATTTCCATACAAACGTAATACCACGCTCATTTGCAGTTGGAGCATATTTCCAACATATTATGATGATATTCGGTTAGAGACAATATTTATCTAGGTACCTACGTCGAGAATATTAGAAATATTGTTATTTTTAATACAGGAAAAGCCAAATGGCATGTTTTGCCATTTACAATGTAAAAAAGTGCGAAGTAAAAATTCGCTTCAATTTCTTTTTTTTTTTAGTGAAAGACGGCCCCTTAACTCAAAAAGTACGATTTTACAATAGAGCATTTTTAAGTTTAAGTAAAATATTCTTTTATTAACGTTGATTAAAGCGTTCTATGCAAAAAATATGACATAATTTATAACTTAATTTAAAATAAAATATGTTTACTAATCTGATGCAGTAAAATCATATATTATGTCATAAATCTCAATTTTTCATGTAGATTAAAAACTTTAACAAATGAGCGACATTTTTTTCCAACAAAAACAAAACCGAAAACTAAATAAGTCGCAAAAAAAAAACTAAATGTACAAAATAAAAATTATCGAATTGATCAATTTTTTTAAATTAAACATTAAAGCATAAGTGAGTCGTTAAAAAAAAAACACTTTAAATATAGAAACTATTATTGCTGTTTATTATTATTATAAATTTAACTAGCTGCCATATTTAGTAGATAAATTAACATAGATTAGTAACTAAGATGTTAAAAGATGTGTATGGTAAGTTTGTATGAATTATAAAAATATTTAAAATGATCTATTAATAAAACTATAACGGTTACCTTTGCCTGCCGCCGTATAACTGCTACTTACCGAGATAATAAAAAAATATGTGTTATAATTATATCATACACATATTTTAATATTAATTAGTTACACAACCTCTTAGGACTGTGCGTGGACTTTTACAATAATTATCACAAAAGTTGTTGTTAAAAGTTATCCAAATCAAGTTACAGTAAATATACATTTCACACTTATAATTATTTACCTAACTAATCTTTATTTGTCAAATTGATTTTCACCAATCTATAAAATGCCTACACATTCTGTCTATTTAAATTTCTCAATCAAAAACGAAAAGTCGTAAAACAATTTAAAAAAAATGCAATGAAAACTTAACCCTTTTAACAGTCAATAGATCGATGTCGAGTCGTAAATATTAATTTAATGTTTTTACGGTAATAAAATAAAAGTAGTCGGTACTAAGGGCCTTGACAAAACAGTATGGCCGCTCGTGTGAGGCTCCCGTTACGCTATAAAACCTTATTTGACCATAAAACCACACTGCTTTCTATGAGGTTTTTGATTTTGATTTGTATTAACACCTGTTCTTTGGAATTTTGTTGTATTGTTGTACACATAACGTAATTTAATTGAAAAGGGTGTCCATGAAGTTTCTTGCACATTCTTCTTTATAGAGATCTACGCTATGGAATGTGCAATTAGCATTTTTTTTTACTGACTGACGTTTTGACAATTCAAAAGTGCCTGTAAACGGTTTATTTGATATAAATGGTATTAAAAGTGATATAAGTGGTATTAAAACGAAAAAAACTATTTATTAAATATCGACGATGTCTTAATAACCAATAGTCTTGAACCACACCTTAGAAATTGCTCTTTAGATAGTTGGATCAAAGGTTTTTTTTTTAAGTGAGAAATCATATAACGACTGCTCTCGCTCTACTGATTAAAACCGTGTTACAGTGTTCTTTCTTTGCCCTTTGCATTTCAGGACCAAGTAGCTTGGTACCGAAAGCGGTACTTCTGGACGCTACTAAGAGAATACGCAAATCTGGAGACTTTTTTTATGGTGAAAAATCATCCAATGACAACCCCCGCTCTTAGGCGGAGCGGGAGATAGTGTCAAACTCTTACTGACTAAAAGACCCACCCCGTTCCTTCTAACCTTCATACCGGGGCTCGAGCGCCCTTTCGAATAACCCTGGCCCTAGAAATCTGGAGACCTAACGGCCGGTAGCTAGGACCAATAGGCCATTTGTCTCTCTATTGATTTTGTATTGAATTGTTTGAAAAATAATATTATAACACCTATGTCACTGGTATCTGATCCACTCAGTACCTTTTTACAAAATTCTCGTGTGACCAAAATTCAACGAAGATCAAAAATTTAAATATTTTCACTGGAACTGATTTAAAGAAAAAAATACCAAAACACATTGTCGATTAAATTTATTGTATCAGCCGCTACCTGAATTTATCTGTACAAAATTTACATAACCCTTCCAAGTAACAAGTTGGTTTGTAATACATAGAAAGTCGCGAGATATTCGATGAAGAAATCGAATTTAAAATTAAAATGTACTGTTTAGCATAAATATACGAGTAATCAATCGATGTTCGACGTATTGTGTTACAATTCTCACGTTTGCAGAGCTTACCTACTGCCATGGTGTATGCTAATTGTGTGAATCGAAGTTTATTCAAATTTTGTTTTCACCCGAGAGTAGTGAGGGTTGATAGTTTTTGCTGATTTGAATTTCATTTGTTGGCTCTGCTACTGCATGTCTTTTGAGGTGAGGCGTTTTCTTGAGATTAGTCAATATGTGAGATTTTTTTTGTTATGGTTGAAAAGAAATGTTTTTTTTTTCAAATACTATTTAAGTACCTCTAAAGGTTACTATCGTCTTTCGACCACACTGCTCAATTTTACGTCCATGTTTTCTTGCGTTTTTAACTATTATGACTTTTGAGTGATAAAATACCGATGTAACACATTCTAATGTTTTATAGTACATATTTGGCAGCAAATATATCGAGGCAAATTTTGCTGAGATAGTCAATACTACAATAAAATTCTCAGCTTCATTTTACCAAGATCGCGAATGTTGTAATATTGTCCAATTGTAGATATGAACACTTATGGTACAAAACTACACCAATTTTACATTACAATATTCACTAGAAAACAATTTACGAATAATGAAAATAGCCACTGAACGTCACTTGAAAAAATCCCGCAAAAAAAAACTTTGAAATAAATAATTGATCTAACATAATTAACTAAAATCGCTAATGTTCTACATTCAATCATAACTCTAGGCCATAGACAATTTGTTTTTGACATTATAAACCCACTCATACGTTTTGTTCATTCTAAATAATTATTTATAGTCGTGTTAAAATGAATTCGTTGTTTTTATAACTAGAATGATGATAATTAATAAATCAAACTAGGCATATTTAATAAAAAATATAAAATTCCAATTGTCTTACTTATAGAGTTGTTGGATATTAAATATACTGTTCTAATTGGCGATACTTTGGTATTTTTTGTGACTGGTTTTTTTTTTCTTAATATTTTTTAAGATTACCTACGAAACTTTTAAAAAGTAATATGGAAAGGTTGTATGATAGATATTGCTGTCAGCGATAAGACCGCCATTGTACGAAGAATGAAGCTTTTTCTATTGTGTAAAAGTTTTGTTACTATTTTGGCATATCTATTCTAGTCTGTGGCCCTAATTTGACATTCGATTCTTTTTATTTTGCTTACTCACGATCACTATTATCAGCCTACAGCAGAGTCAATTGCTCAACATAATTCACACATTTATATCAATTTTTATCAATTTACAATTCAACTTCTCCAAGCCACCCTAAGAAGATTGTTGCTCCACCTAGCTCGAGGGAGATTCTTTTTTTTTGCAGTGGGTGATCAATAAATAAATCCTCCTGTTCTGAGTGGAGTAAGATGGAGCTTCTGATTAAAACCCACCTGTATTCCTTCAGTTGCTCTTTCCGGCCCAGAAATCCAGAGCCACGGTAACTCTTGCGAAGAATTCTGCGGGTGCCCTATCTTATGTTTATACTCAACATAACGTCTATTCCAAAGACTCTTGTTTCGACGGCGTACGGCGATGCGCCACCGGTACATGGTGAAGATCCCACCCACACGCACAAAACGTTTTGGGAACACATTCATCGTGCGTGCAGCTAAGGAGTGGAATTCCTTGCCGGAGTCTGTTTCCTGATAGCTACACGAGAGTGAATAGGTTTCTTCTAGGTAAGCGCGTTCCATCGTCGACAGCATCCTTGCTTTCTATCAGGTGAGATGGTGGTCAAGCGCGAACCTATCATCAATAAAAAAAAATATGACCAATCACTTTGTGAATCTGTAAGACCAAAATTAACCTTGTAAAGGTTTATAAAATAATACTCTCTATAATTTGTATAAAGTATTCTTCTCTAATAACAACAGAATTCATTCAATATTATGCTTAAAAAAATAAAAACTTTCAAAACGAGCCTCCCAGCCAAAAGCAATGTTTTCCAATAACAATAAATTGTTTTAAAAAAATTATGCTGGTGCTTATAAATAAATTAAATGTTCTAAACATGAGGTTTCTTCATCGGCTGTAGTAAATCTTGTCAAGCTATAAGGCCAAGTACAGATGTAAGCGAGTAAAAATCGCTAAGATAATCTTATAAGAACAACAAGTGATACAAACAACACATTGAACAACAACAATTCATATAACATTTCAATTTTGGCGTGGGAAACTCATCCAATTACATCCCCGGTCTTGGGCGGAGCGGCAGATAGTGTCAGACTTTGACTGACTAAAATCCCACTCCTGTTCCTTCTTTGCCATTGTCCCAGAGCCCCAGGGATCTCTTTTACATCACCCATGGCTCCAGTAGGCTTTGACCCTGCTAGGCCCCTACAGTTACACAGTCCTAAAACGAATAAAAAAAAATTCGAACACCTATATTATTATACCTACTAACATGGCCCTAAAACGAATAAAAAAAATTCGAACACTCCAAAACACTCAAAAAGATGCTTGCAAATCTTGAAGTAAACGACGCAATGTATTTACAAAAAAGAACATATTTGAATAAGTGTTTATTTAATAAAATATTCAATCAAATAAATAGCCATATCTATATTTACAAAAATCAATGCCACTTTTCGTTGTAATTTTATAACTCAAGAACGGGCTCTCCTATCCAAACCTTTAGGCTTTGTTCGGAGTATTTAGTAGATGGTTTATGTGAAGTTTGGTTGGGTAGAGTAGGGTATAGTAGGGTAGAGTAGAGTAGTGTAGAGTAGAGTAGTGTAGTGTTGAGTAGGGTAGAGTAGGATAGGGTAGGGTAGAGTAGAGTAGGATAGAGTAGGGTAGAGTAGGGTATAGTAGGGTGGAGCGGGACCGGAGCCGCGCGGGCAAAAGCTAATCTTCTATAATATTTTCGCTGAATATCTAATTTCAAGTTAATGATATCCATCTCAACGCAAGCTCTAAACCTTTTACCGCCTTTTGAAATGCTCCCATTCAAAAGATACGACACTGTGCTGATTACTTTTTATAGTCATCTTTGAGTAAAATAACTGGAACTATTCAACAGATAACAGTTCCCATCTACCCGCTAACTAACCCGTTTACAACGCGACCGGTCCCAACAGCCAATAATTTTAAGCTCAATGTTCACTAAATTTGAAAAAGTTGATGGCTAGTGAAACTGGCTAGAACCGGTCCGAACCGGTTATCCTGTATTGTAATAGCTTATACGTTTATAAGGCAGAGTAATAGATGGTAATCAGGCCTGTCTTAGCGTTATTACAGGGATTTAATGAACCATGTTACAAATTTTCTAAAATGCCTGTTGTTGGTAAAGTAATTTTGTATTTACATAATTTTATGGGTGGAACATGAGCTGAGAAACACGGCTGTACATGTGTTTTGGTACAATATTTGTTTGACACCTTGTTTTCTTAGTAGAACATTTTTCTTCTTCCTTCCCTGGTTTTATTATTAAAGGTCGACTTTCTTCACTTTCCTGTGCCAAGTGGCTTTTGTCTTAGTCATCAATATTTTTACTTTTGTTGGTAAAACCATGAAATCTTTTTTATATATAAAAATATTGTATCTTAATAATGTTTTCGATTAAACAGCCAAACTAAATTAAAATCGTGTCTACTATAATTGCGTACTTAATTAAACACAAATATCATTTAATTTTTCAATATTTTTAGTCATAAATCATACAAAGGTGTGTACAATAATCGTTTTTTTACAGTAACAGAACCAAAGATACTTTCTATTACATGCAAAACTTAATCGTTTTAATAAGATACTTCTATCACCGAACGACAAAGTAATTTATTACTGATCATAATAAATTGCGACTATAGTTAACTATAAATAACGAACAAAAAATCCCGTTACAATATATAAAAACTGGTTACAATATTTTTAACACTTTATTTAATAAACGAAAAAAAATAATCATGGAGCAATTACTCAAAAGGTTGTAGAAAACTTTATCCCAAAGCAGATGTATTAAAGTCAAACAATTATAACAATGCGTTTGCTAATATGCAAATTTGAATATATGCAACACAAAACACTTTCCGAACATAATGACAAACCAATAAAAATCCCGGAAAAAAAGAGCAGATGTGCTTGAAACAAAAAAACTGAAATGTTTTTTTCTATAATGACAATTATTTTTTTTATTTTAAGAAAAAATCGTAACCCTACACAGCTTTTTTTCTTAACGAACCTAGAGTATCTAGAAAAAAATCGTAGGGTCATATTAACAAACGCGTATGCAAATAAGGCTCGGAGAATTCGTGCACGAAATATGGTATTAAAAACAACTGCATTGAAAGGGTTAAAACTTAGGGGTCCGAATGGATGCGGTATGCGGATGATTTTTTTTTTGGCCCTTTTAAATAAAAAACTATACTGATTTTAACATCGTAATAATAGTTCTTGCATTGTATTATTATTTCAAAATTTATGCTGTTTAAGAGATACTCGTACCACCATTCCACTTTTAATTCGGTTCAAAAATATTTGTTTTATGGGTTTAAAAATTTTGGCCTACATGTGCAGATAAAACGACAAAAGGTAGTGTAGGGTTCAATTTTCCAGGTCATTAACCTCCTGACGTTCGAGGGGTTAAGGCGAAGAACCGGCAAGAAGCTCATTGTTACTCTAGTTCTCAAGTCAATTCTTATAAGTTAGTCATCTTAGTACTCGATTTATCTCAGAAGAACCTAACCTTACTACCTGTAGTATTTCATTTCAATTATCAATTCACCCAGGAACTAAAGAAATCATGGCTAAAACATCCGAGAATTGAACCAGACATAAAAATAAAACTTGTAATATTCGTACACAGAACACAAATCTATTACAGTGTAAGCACCCGTCAAAGATCAGTGCATAATAATGCACCCACTGACGTGTGGGAAGGGGACACAATGATCAAAGATAAAGTTCATAATATCGGTGACGATTTTCTAATACTGCTGGTATTTTTTTTCAAAGCATTATTTCAACATGTTGGTTCATGTGTAGCTGCTGATGGGACCAACGATGCTTATGAGCAATTACGACAGAAGTTCAATGAAATAAGCACTGATTTAGACCTTGATGAATCTGGAACCCTGGTAGTTGAAGCTGTTATACTGGAAATTAGTATGCAGACTAGTAAGGTTAGAAACTTAAATAATGCTTGTGAGCAAGCACGATTAAAGTTCAATGGAATAAGCCCTAATTTAGACCCTGATCAATCCGAGACTCTGATAATAGTTGAAGCTTACACTGGAAGTTAATATGCAAACTGATAAGGTTAGAATCTTGATTACTGCTTGTCACTATTAAAGTTCAATGGAATAAGCACTAATTTAGACCCTGATGAATCTGGGGCTCTGGAAGTTAAAGATATTTATTCTGGAAGTTAGTATGTAGACTGATGTTAGAATCTTAATTAAAATTGCATTACCTCACCTGGGGCCTTATTATGGCGTGATTAACATCATGCGAGTGAAAAAGAGGGATGGAGCTATACATCCTAGCATATAGCTTTAACAATTCAAATTAGGTTGTAAAATTGATCACGTTAAAAACTCGTAGTAAATCATCAGTAATCAAATCACCCGAATTTGCACAGGTGTAAATTATATCTTAGCCTTTTCTGATGTACTGTCGTTTTATACGTGAAGACCATCACAACCTATTTCATGGTTATGGAGCAGTTAACGGAGAAACAGACTAATGCGAAAAGCGACTTTGTTCTAACAATAGAAATTGATTATCTAAATATAATTATAAAAAAAATAACATACAATCTGTACGTTCTAAAAATGGTTAACACTGTAAGCCAGTTTCGTCGTAAACTTTGGGTAGTTTTGTAAAAAAAAAGGCAGTGAAACTTACAAATTAAAAACATTTTAGTTAAATTATATAGACATAGTAGAGTAAAAGGCAATTATATCTCACAGGTGTTGATATTTACACCATTATAAGTTCACTAGGCTGTCTTATATATTGTTAATATCGCTATATTTATGACGCAAAATGATGCCGTGCATAGGTACTATAATTTAGAATACCATGTAAGCAAAAAAAAGTGCGGTAATTAGACCACACTTTAAGACAGAAGAAAACTTTGTAATCATTTTTACTTACATGGAAGATTGAGCAAGATAACAAAGTAATGGTAAAGAATATGTAGAGCGACGAAGATAGAAATTATAAAGGCAGCCTTTATTATTAGTAAAGTTCTTCAAAAAGGCGAAGACTAACAAGAACATAATAGTCTACTTTCAATCTTTATTCATATTATAGACACGATTGTGAAAGTCAAGTAATTAAAACTAAACATTGCTACAGATTTCGATGTACTCTTTATGACTGATTACTTTACATTTCCGTAGGATACTATTAAAACCACGGACAATTTCTAGTGACTTATAATAACTACTAGACACCGTTGACTAGTGACGAATCGTTGAGCAACATTTCATCATGCCAAGTGAATCACTCTTCAACGTAAGGCTATAATTTACTTCTAATAACAGTCAGCGGAACTCCACTGAATGCGATACGGTATAAGGAAAAAGCGTTATACTAGATTTCTCTTATGGGTTTCGCTGAAATTCTTGTTGACGATGCTGAATCATGATGTAAAGATATGGATTATAAGATAGAAGAAAATCTAGGAATCTGCTAGTATTAACTTTTATCTCATTTGATGGTAAGCGATGATATGGCCGACGATAAAGCACGCTTATAAGTAACCTATTCTCTTTTGACTTAAATACTCCTAGGAGCCCTAAGGAAACACACTCTGACAGAGAACTCCACTCCGTAGCTTTACGTACAATAAATATGTTCTCAACTAAATCTTCAACTTAATAAACATTTCTCCTCAATCAACATAGTACCTACTGATATACTGTAGACAAAGTGCTGGCAGAATAACAAGCACATGAGTAAATGACAAAAAAATAAGATGAGATGAGATTTTCATAGACCAGGACAAGATGGCACCAAACAACAAAGCTTGTGAGTTTCTACCAAGCAGTGAGAGATACAAAGCAGAATTAATAGCTAATATGAATTTACTAAAAGACATCAGAAATAGAATGCTGACAACTTTTAAATGAGCAAAGAGTTTAAACCTAAGCAAGTACATTTAAAATCTGCCTGGAATTAGAAAGAATTTCTAGGAAAGTAATTCTCCTGCAGCATTATAATATTATAGGTGTTGTAAACACGTCCGTTCAGATTGATATCTTTGAGATAGGTGTCGTAAAAGATAAGTAAGGGAGCATGAACAGCAAAGTCCATACAACATCATATTGCGGTAACCATTCCAACTGGTCTTCGAGATTCTTACAGTTATTTTACGAGCCATTTCATATCCTAGCTACCTAATAGATGATTTACGGTATTCTATTACTGAATGCTAAATCATGGTCATATTAAGCCATTGTGTAAACGCTAAGCCACAAGGAAAAGCGTTGACTCATAAAATCGGTATGTGACATAGAGTTAAGAATCGTATCGACTAGAAACATCAAATCAATCAAGAGTTATTTGCCTAACATGTTCTTAGCATAGTCTACTGGAGAAATTAACAGATTGAATTTTTCAATTCGTATATATACTTTTCGTATTGTATATGGAAGTGCTTTAAAAAGTATGGCTCAAAGTAAATATTGCAAATTGTAAAATAATAAAAAATCATCATCTCTATCTCATTCTCTATATACATAAAAGTGAAATACCCATCACTGATTAATCACGAAATCTCAGAAACTATAACATCTACAAACCTAACATTTGGCATGTAGGTTCCTTATAGGATTTAGACATCCGCTAAGAACGGATTTTCCAAAATTCACCTCTAAAAGGTATGAAACGGGAGTCCAAAGTTTGTACGGAGAAACGGACTTTCACGTGGGCGAAGCCGCTGGCAGAAGCTAGTATAATATAAATACAACAACTATAGTCAGTACTGGAGCAAGTAAATCCCAAGTTTTTCACCCGACTGCAAAAAATGATATATTTTAGTTCTCAAGACACTCTTTGACACTAAAAAAGAATCTTTAGTTAAAATTTTCATTAGCGGAGTGAAGCAAAACGCCTTTTCGTTTGGGGTAAATAGGCGTGTCCGATTTTTACTGACTAAACCCATCTTTATCCTTCATTTGCCCTTTGCGTTCCAGGGTCACGGTACCGGTTTCGAACATTCTCGTAGTTATACTTTTGGTTGGTATTGAGAGTTTTGATAATGCCCTCTCTATTGCCAAGACATCTCGATGGTCTGTGGAGTGGTAGGTATGTGAGTTATTCAATTCTCTTATTTACTGTAGAAATGGCTAAAGCCGTACCTACCAAGTGAAATTTTATCTTTATTACTTGGTAACATTTGTATTCTCTTGCATTGACTAACCTTTCATGTCGATAAGGTGTCGTTACAACATTAAGATCTTCAATAAGATTATATAGAATCGAAAAACATTACCTTGCTTCAAAGATACTGCGGTAACATGAGGTGCAGTTATCAACAGCAGGGGCCCAGCTGGGTCGAAGCCTACCGGGGCCAGGGTTAGTTTCGAAAGACAAATCGAGCCCCGGTGTGAAGGCTTGAAGGAAAGGGATGGGTTTTTAGTCAGTAAGAGTCTGACACTATCTCCCGCTCCGCCCAAGAGGGGGGTTATCATTGATGATTTTCCAATAAAAAAAAAGGTGCAGTTACCAACACATCTCTTTTAGTCGAAGAGATAACAACAATAGTGGTGTTGGAATGTCAAAGGCACAATGGCCGATATTTTTTTTTATTGAAGACTATAAAATAAGTACCTACTAGACGTAGCAAGTATTTAGTCATTGGAAACTACTGTCTGTCAGGTATACAATATCTGCATCTAGTGTAACATAAAGATAAAATATAACATTTGAATTATAAGCTACGAAATTAATATAGAAAAGAAATAACAGAGTAGGAAAAGAATTAACAGTGCCTATGTTACTCTGTGTTGCTTTATGTTACGCCAATGTTACTCAGTGTGTTGCTGTGTGTTACTCAGTGTTGTTGTGTGTTGCTCAGTTTTGCTGTGTGTTGCTCAGTTTTGCTGTGTGTTGCTTAGTTTTGCTGTGTGTTGCTCAGTTTTGCTGTGTGTTGCTCAGTTTTGCTGTGTGTTGCTTAGTATTGCTGTGTGTTGCTCTGTATTGCTTTGTTTTACTTCGTGTTATGGTGTGTTGCGCTGTGTTACGGTCAGTGTTATGTGCACTGCTCGTCTTTTGCTAGCCTACGCTTACAACCATCTGAATCGGTTAATTTAAGGCAATGAAACACACAATTATTCGCCATATACTTACATATGCACTACTTTATTAAGCCATTTATTAATGTTACAAATTAACATGATTCTCAAGCTTTTGTTTTTGAAATAAGATAATGAGTGTGAGATGAGCATAAAATTAACAACAAAGTTAGACTGGAGTAAGAAGATTAATTATGTAGTTGTTTGGATTTACTTGAAGAGTTATGTTAAGTCATTAATTCTTGTTAGTTTTTAGGTTTTTTCCTAAATTATGCCTTCTATACTTATAAAATGCTTTGTCCTGTATGACTAACTGACGGATCAACACATAACCTAAACCGCTGATTGTAAAGACCTGGATCTTCTATATCTTGGATTATATGTTCTTTGTAAGAAGGCTAATAAGATAGGATGTTTCGAAATCCTACTCTCAAGGAGGGCAAATTTTGTATGGGACAACGTGATTCCTTGGTCCAATATACATTAAATTTTACATGAACATTATTTAATGGAATTGATGGAAGACGTGTTACGTATTTTATTGAAATTTATCCCCTGACGCGGTTAACAAGGGGTAAAAAGTTATCTATATACATATCTATATAAAAGGAGAAACTGACATATCAACGTACCATGGAAACTTAGTAGTTTAATTATTAGATCCGATCCCTGCAAAATGATGTCTGTGTATGGCAGTATGAACTACCTTAGCGACTATTGCCGAGACGGACAACTACGATAAAATGTATCGTAGTACTGCTGCCATATACTGCAAAAATATTAGAATGAGTTACATTCACATTTTTTTTTGCACTAAAAGTAACTGCTCCGTACGAAGACATGGCTTCTTGGTTGAGGCCATGGTCCGGAGCGAGGAGGAGTGGCAGGCGGTCGCCGACTTCTGCGAAGCAGTAATGCTCGCTAAGGAGGAGGCCGACCGCATCAGGCAACGGTGCTCTCGCCGCCGCCGGGATTCCGATCCCGATTTCCAGCCACCGTAGGCGCGGGCTTGCGGACAGTGAGCAATGGGTAGCTCGCTGTCCGGCCGTCCGGTAACTGTCCGGACCAAGCCCAAGTCGTCGACGGCGCGCGCTGTTCCCGCGCGCCTCATGGAGTTGTCAGCAACAGCAGGGACCCAGCCGGGTCGAAGCCTACTGGGGCCAGGGTTATCCGAAAGGGCGCTCGAGCCCCGGTATGAAGGCTTGAAGGAACGGGATGGGTTTTTTAGTCAGTAAGAGTCTGACACTATCTCCCGCTCCACCCAAGAGCGGGGGTTGTCATAAGATGATTTTTCCCATCGAAAAAAAAAAGACATGGCTTATAAGACTTGTTATCCAAGACAGAAAACATATAAAGAGATTAAATAATAACTCGCGATCCGAAGTTACTAAAGATAGAAAGAAAAATAAATTAAAAAAAAGCAAAGCATACTGTTTCACTATACTAACTAAAATATAGGATCCATAAACTAAAATTTACGAACGATCTCTATTAAGATTATCACCGGTTTCTCAATGAGAGCATCTACAAAACTTAATGCCCTACTTAAATGTGACTTAAAAACTTGATTTATATGATTCTGGACCCACCCACGGTTATAATGGCGCCATTATTGCACCAGACTATACATAAACGTCAAATTAGTCAGGATTCGTATATTTAAGAATCTATTTATTTGGACTTAATTAACGAATCTGTAAGTTGCTAAATTTTTGAATATTTTATTAGATTCCGTTTTCTTGTATACATAATTATATTTCGTATATTCCGTTTTTCGATCAGTTATATCAATGAAGGGAAAATGGAAAGAACAGTGGGTGGTTTTGCCAGTAGGACGTATTGGGTTTTTTTAACCTCCGCTCTTGTGCGGAGCGGGAGATAGTGTCAGACTCTTACTGACTAAAAACCCACCCCGTTCCTACAAGCCTTCATACCGGGGCTCAAACAGCTGGGCCCCTGCTGTTACTGACAACTCCTTGAGGCGCGCGGGAACAGTGCGCGCCGACGACGATTTGGGCTCGGTCCGGACAGTTACCGGACGGACGGATAGCGAGTTAGGACATATTGGGGTGTAGACGTCATGGTCAGATCGTAAGAATCGATCATTTCATGATATGGCCAACTAGAACGGGCCATTTAATTTTAAACGTTAAAGTTTGTTGATATTACAATCCTCGTTTGGTCTACTTTTTTGAAACCTTTTATATCATAGAACACCAATGTTATGGTCTTCCCATCCGTTTATTGTATCTTCACGAAGTTACCTAAATAGTGTCTTCAAGGCTAGTGGATAGACTCTTAATAAACTAGTGCGCTTCACCAGGCCCAGGCCAGGAGTTTATTTTTTTTTTTTAATTAAAGAAGACTGGTACTATTACCTCAAGTAGAACATTAATATTGTCCATAAATCTACGAACAGAAAGATGTCAAACACAGATTACGCTATATCTTCTATCTATATAAAAAAAGGGAAATTGACAGACTGACATATCAAGACACAGCCAAAACTACTGGAATTAGGAGCGTGAAATTTTGCACAAGGGTTCATTTTAAAATGGTAGCAAGCACTAAGAGAGGACTTTCAAATATATATATATATATTCCACAACTATCACACAACGCCGTCTAGTCCCAAGCTAAGCAGAGCTTGTGTTATGGGTACTAGACAACTGATAAACATATATCATAGATAAATTACACCCAGACATAGAACAAATGATTATGCTCATCACACAAACATTTGTCCTGGGTGGGAATCGAACCCACGACCTCCGGCATAGCAGTCAGGGACACTAACCACTAGACCAACAGGCCAGTCAAAATCCAAAAAAAAAAATTAACCCCCTTAATGGATTAAACAGGGGTTCAAAGTTTGTATACCTAGAGAAACCTACTTTCTAGTAGGTTTCTCTCGCAGTCGGTTGCTCCTTTTATTTTATAGGGTGACTTTTTTTATGGTCGGAAAAATCATGCATTGACATCCCTCGCCCTTGGGCGGAGCGGGAGATAGTGTCAGACTCTTACTGACTAAAAGACCCACCCTGTTCCTTCTAGCCTTCATACCGGGGCTCGAGCGCCCTTTCGGATAACCCTGGCCCCAGTAGGCTTCGACCCGGCTGGGTCCCTGCTGTTGCTGACAACTCCTTGAGGCGCGCGGGAACAGTGCGCGCCGTCGACGACTTGGGCTTGGTCCGGACAGTTACCGGACGGCCGGACAGTGAGCTACCCATTGCTCACTGTCCGCAAGCCCGCGCCTACGTTGGCCGGAAATCGTAATTAGTGACCGATACATATACACGTGATTGTATTCATGATTACAAACCGCTTTTCCAAAGAAACATTTTTTTTTCGTAAGAAAAAAAGTAAACAATACATGTGCAAGCGACACGCGTTCCGGGATAACTATTATAATTACCTCCACGGCAAAGGGAGAATAGAATTGCTCATTACTTAAATCTGACAAGCTTTAACACTCGCATTGTGGATGGCCTCTGTAAAATGGGTCACAGTTTTCCCTGGCAGGGAGTCAATGATCATATTGTGTCTCATTTTCTCGTACAATTGTATCAATTAAGTAACCTGTTTTATTGTACTTTCGTAAATAAAACATCATTCTGTTTTAATGCAAGCGAAGCCGCTGGCAAAAGCTAGTAGCTTATAATTCAAATAGAATCAGCAAAATTAGTTTTATGGTCGACTCTAACGAATTCATTTTTATGTCAAAATCAATTTGATGGACGTTTTATGTCCTCCTAATAAATAAACTAACGGAATCAAGGAACTAATTGAATGTGTACAGTTTTAAAATCAATAAAACTATATTTTCATTAAAGCTTGAAATAAATTATATATTATAGACTAGTTTTTGTCCGCGGTTTTACTAGTTTGGTTACTGCTTCGCTCCTTCCTTCCTTCCCTTTCTCGATAATTGGATTATCCTACTAAGGTCAAGGTCAAGGAGTTGACCAGCTCAGAATTGAGTTTTGGGTTTGATTAAGTAACATAACTAGACTTTTGCAAATAAACTTGCAGACAACTTAGACACTTTTGACAGAGCATATTATGTAGTGCCAACTGACATATCCCTGTGCTCCCTATGTAAGTGCATGCAAGGACAACCCTCGCTTGGTGAGAAACTATTGCGATTTAAGGAAAACAAAATACATTTGTCACGTTATGGGTTATGTTTTACTTAATATTATACAGTACAATTCACGAATGATGGCGGGCGTGAAGTTAGCCTTTGTTAACTTTTGCGCACACCACACTCTTCTAGCACACGCACGACGTCATTTGGTTCCTAAAACACGTTACTGTGCAGCCTTCTGCGCAAACTTCACGCCCGCCATCATTCGTGAATTGTACTATAACTTATTATAATTAAAGTGTACCTATAAATGGTTTAAATCATATTAATGTTATAAACGCGAAAGTAGGTAAGAAAAATGCAATGTATGCAAAAACTACTGAATGGATTTGGATGAAACTTGGTAACGAGTAGACCAGTCCTGGAATATAGTTATAGATATAGAAGATGGTTGTTATCCCTGGAGTATGTTCCCTTCGGATAATTTTCTAATAATAGGTGGGTGAAGCTGCTGGCAGCAGCCAGTATTTGATTGTTTTTGATCATTACAATGTCACATTTAATTTGCGATTATTTCCGATCCATAAAGGCAGTTATAGATGTTTTTTTTTTCATTTCACCACGTTCCATTCCTCGAAATTTCTTTATTCTTATCAAAATTTCTAGACAAAAATCATTCGACATCTTTGTCCAACATCACTAGATCCAATTACACCCCTTTCGTCAAAGTAGGTTAAAAGAGCCCGCATTTAAACGGTTCTAAAGCGCAGTACACACTGCGAGTGCATTGTTTTAATTATTTTTTGAATTTCTAAGAACAATAGACTGATTGTTCGGGCGCCCCGTGAAGTATTATAAAAAGTCTTTTATGCAAATCAATTTTGTACGAATTATTATTTGATTTTTTTTTGTTTTTCGTTTTATTCATGCGGGCGATGCACGTGTGGACTTGCCTTTCGAATTAGTGATGTGTTTTTTTTATTTTTTAACGGCTTTTTTTGTTGTTTGTTCGAAATTTTTTATTGAAATAAGATTTATCGGAGATTTCTGGAAGAGTTTGCCTGGTTTAAGTACCTATGTATTCGTACGATTTAATCTTTAATTGGTATTACGACAACAACATTTTACCCGCTTGTATCCCCGAGGATTTATAGGGATTCATAAAATCTAAGCCCATAGTTGAACTAAAATTAAGTCAAATCATATAAATGCTGCTGTCTCATTGAATTAAAAATCAGTGTCCAAAAGTTTGCCATAAACTGAGATTTCTTTATTACTTTTACTTAACCAATCAAAAAAACTAGGAAAATAATACAAAAAAGTCATAAAACAAAAATTAAAAACGCAAAAAGCAACTGTTTCCGCCCGGGATCGAACCGGGGGCCTTGTGCGTGTGAAGCACACGTGATAACCGCTACACTACGGAAACTTGAAATTAATCGTCGAAATACTAGTTCACTTCGTAAACACGTCTATTACATATTATCACAAATTGATAAGAGGGTCGTAATTTACTTATAAGTGGGTTGTAAATATGAAATATATGATTAGTTATCATTTATCAAACGCAATAGGGGGCATCGGGACTGTCATAAAGTGTTGGGATATTTATAGAACAGTTTGTGAAGAGCCGAGAAACATTGATAAAATCAATAGGTACTAAACTTAGGCATCGTTCACACTAAACGTATTGTCCACCGCTGACTGTAACAATCACAGCATACAGGTTAGAAAGGAAATATTTTCCGATTTGTACTACAACGAGTGTCGCTGCTTGTCTCACACCCTTTAACTCCACTACAGGCAAAAAACCAATACGAACGCACATTACGCAAATAACAGACCACGCACACTTAGATCGCAAGTTTGTTATTGGTAGTTGAGCTATGAGCATTGCCCTACTTTGTGGCAAGCCTACCCCGCCCACAAGGCCACTCTAACTTCTTTCATCTGTTCTGTGGTGAGAATGCTAACTCTCAGCCTTAGTATTGACGTGCACTCTGTCTGCAATATAGGTTCTCATCAAACCGACTTTTGTGTGTACAAAAGAGTAGGATAACTACGCGATAAAAAAAAACTATACTTTTTTAAATTTAAACTGTATAAAATCGTTATTGTAACCAACCCTGATAATTTTTTTAGTAAAAAAAAAACTTAATTAATTAAAAAAAAATGTCCTCGGAGTCAATTAAATCGTTATTCTAATCAACCCTCATGACATTTTTAATTTAAAAAGTCATTTTTTTTTATTTTTTTTACAAATCGTTAGAATTAAATTATTTTTTTAGCGGTATAAATTAAAAAGAAAAACGTAAAGATAAAAAAAAATAAGAAAAATAAAACATGAAAAATTTCATCAATTTGTTCCATAATCATGTACTGGTTCCATGACATGTGCTTAGTAGTTTTGTAGTTTAAATAAAGAAAATCGATAAACTCTGTAACGCACACTAACAGTCAGCGGCTGAAAATACGTTTGGTCTGAACCACGCCTTATTGTTGGACTAGAAATGGGGACAGTAACGATTTACGAGAGTTTCTAATTGAACTAGTAATTTCTAATTAGGTTGCTAGAATTCTAGGAATCAGTCTGTTCTTTGTGATATTAGATTTATTGGCATTTTCCTTTGTGTTGCCTTGGAACGCAAAGTGCAAGTGAAGGAACACAGGTGGGTATTTGTTAGTAAAAATCCGACGCTCTCTCTCGTTCCCCCCCAAAGCGAGATTTTTTTTGATGATTTTCTATTAACTCTTTAAATGCCGTAATTAGAGACACAATAGAAAGACAATTGCTTATGTCGAACTGTGTAACTTAAGACATTCAAAAGGTTAAAAAAGAGGTTGGTATTTTTTAGGTTTATCTTATTTCTGTACATATAGCCTATGTCACTCAGGTTAAAAGCAGATTTCATCAGTGAAAATAAATTTTTTATCACATAACTAGTACTAGCTTTTGCCCCGCTTACATAAAATATAGCCTATGTCACTCAGGAATAATGCAAATTTCTATCAGTGAAAATTTTAGCAAACCGACCAGTAGTTTCATTGATGACTGACTGACAAAAAAACAAACTTTACCTCTTTACAATATGAGTGTAAATTAGTCCTGCAGTTATCATTTTCAGCAGGATTTTTCAATAACAGTTAACGACTGGCGCAATTCGATAATGATAAAAGTGAAACCATATTATGTTTTATAGAAACTATTTTTATATGGATACAATCTCATCTTCCTGGTCTTGTCTGTTACTTGGGACCCCAAGGTCAGCGCACAATTTTTTTTCTTCCATTCTGTCCAGTCACCCGTCACACTATCACTAACTCCCTTTTCTTTCATATCATTCCTCACACAAACCACCTATCTTTTCTTTGGCCTCCCTCTACTTCCATCCACATGTTAAAACGTATTCCTGGGGATGTAACTGGAAAAGTAAATATAAAAGGATTGTCGTATTGTCACGTCGCACATTTAAGGGGAAGACTTTACCCGGAAATCGATCCCGTTCAAAAGCGACGCTTGCAACCATTCCAACCGGTCTCATTAAAAAAAATCTTATTCAAATCGTAAAAGACGGCTTATTTGAAAATCTGACGAGTTCTTATCATTGATTCGATCATAAGAATATTAATTAATGTGTTTAATTATATTACTTTCAGAATGTGATCAAAACAATGTCAGTCAACTCTCGAACTGGTTCTTTTATAATCTGATTGAAAATCAAGATTATTTTATTACTTAACTTTTCAATGGCGGCTAAAATAATAACGCTCTAATTGCATCACATTGTAAGCTCTTTCATTTAGAATTTTAAATCGTGCTTTATTTGCGGGCTTGCGGACTATGAGCAATGGGCAGCTGGCCGTCCGTTAACCAAGGAACCCGTCTCTTTGACGCCCTCCTCAAAGGAGATGTCAGCGAAACCGTAGGTAAAATTTAAACAACTCAACTAAAAGATTTAGGATCATTAGAGATATTTGAAAAGTTTTTGATGAAGAAGTCATGCGCATGATTTTATTAAGCACATCTTGTATGCCGCACAAAACAATAAAGATGACTTTGGTGTGAGATAGACACTTTGCAGTGAAAAAGGTAGATAATTTTTTTCTTCTATAAGGAGTTCCATCACTTTATTTTGTAGACGTCTCATATATTATTCAAAACAGGAAAGTAATGGTTGTTGTTGACCAGGCAGTCAGTTAGTTGCGGTACACAGATCTAGAATTGGAGGCGAAAAATGGTGATAAATACTGTTTACATATTGTATATTTAGTTATTGCTAACCATGAAGACAAAACAGATCAACTTCAAATTCATCGCAACGACACGTGATGTTTGATATAAACCAAGATCAACGAAAAAAGAGAAAATAATCATCCGCTGTTCCAGAACTAAGATGGAGTTGGACACTTTTCTCGAAGACTGCCTAACCTACGATGTGCAGTAAACTATAAAAAAACACGGGCGCTTTGTGCCATATTTTTCATAAATCGAGCACCCCACGCTTTTTTCACAATGATATTAATATTTTTCGTTCATTATTATTATTTTCTACCTATATTGAAAATTATTTTACACTTTTTAGTTTGATATGTTATGAATGAGTGTTTTTTTTAGTTTTTTTTTAAAATTATGTTTTTATTTTTCACTAAAAAAACGGATTATTGTATTGTCATCAGTCTTTGATGGGTGTGCAAAGTTTGAAAAAAATCTGATCGCCCGAAGTTGGTCAAAATCGAGCTCAAAGGCGTTGGTTACAAACATACAAGTGAAGATAATAGAAGCGTGTTAAAAAGTACGATAGCAATTTAAAAACCCTACCACAGTGATCTCTTTTTTAAACCAAAGGTTGACTGGGAGAGAATGCCTTGTTGCATTAAGTCCGCCTATGTACCACTACTGTACATGAAGTTTAAATAAATAAATAATAAATAAATTAAATAAAAACCCTGCGCATTCAAAATAATAATTACTTTGAAAAGCACCACACCTAGCCCATTTTCCGTGTACAAAGACAGTGGTTTTTTTTAAATACTTATTTTTTTTTTTTTTTAAGTAGGTATATTTGTTTGATTCCCCATACTTCCTGTCATTTATTTAATCCACAGTTTTTCAAAAGTGTTCGTTTATTTTGTATTTGGGTCCAAATGGGTTAAGTGACGCACCAAGACCACACAGCAACAAAGTAACGTGTCTATAAACTTGATAAAATATTTTAAGCCGACAAAATAATAATAATAATATTAATGAAAAACACGAGAGTTACAACATTAGCTGTTAATAAAACGCCAAGATTATTTATTTATTATTTTATGACATTTCTGTCGACAAACTGTCATCAGAGGTTAATGGTACCTCTCTAGTGCAGGGCGAAGAAGAAAGTTGCTGTCCCTACCTAACTATCGCTTATAATAAATAGTAGATTATGTTACTAGGGGATAAAGCAGTGTCTTTGAGTCGCGGGATGTTGATGTTGAATTCCGAACGAAACGAAGGTTGCTCAATTTTAATCCTGAACGTAGGGAAGGATTTATGTAAGTAATTAACTCCCGAGTGCCTTTTTTTGTGGTGGGTAAAAATCATCCAAATGACATCCCCCGCCCTATAGTGTCAGGCTCATACTGACTAAAAAACCCACCCCGTTTCTTCTTGCCTTTCATACCGGGGATGAGCTACCTTTCGGAGCTAACCCTGGCCCCAGTAGGCTTCGACCTAACTGGGTCCCTGCTGAACTCCCGAGGGCATTGTCTGACATATAAAAGAGGTAAGTAATGTCGAGCGAGTGGTGTAAAAATATTTTTTATATAATTAACTCCATTGAATCTTAACGTGTAATCTTGATTACAACTGTAGCGACATCTATGGAGCTACATATGAACTAAACTACGAAATCCTTTAACCCGCAATTAGTGTTCTCCGTTCAATTTGATCAAGCACAGCGGCTCGAGATCATCTCTCGTGCAGTAGCCTAGAACAGACAAAACATCCATCCGTCTGGAGGGAGGATTCTCCCTCTTCGACGGAGGTTTGCAGGACTTTAACTCTGTTCTACATACATCCAAACAACTATTGTTCAATATAATTAAAGTATTTCTAATAATAAATTAATCGTTTATTTTAAATGTAATAATGACCCATAATTTAACAAGCCATATATTTAGTAGGTACGCCGCAAACAAAACAAACAAAACAGTATACTATGGCCGTCATATATAATGCACAAAATAGCTTTGTACAATATTCCAACTAGTAAATGCTTTCTATTCTAACTAAAGTCACTGTAATGGAATGCTGAATCACTTCTGAAAGTACTTCAATTTCTGATTTCTTTTTCTTATCTGTTTATTATATTATATACGTATAGTATAAGCCTAGCATATTAATCAGCCTTGTGATTTTCCCACTGCTGGAACTCAGGCCGCCTCTCTAGGAGAAGAATGGACTGTTTTCTACCACGCGGGGTTCATGCGGATTGGTGGATATCACATATCTTCGAGTTTTTGATTCTAGGACATACCAGTTTCTTCACGGTGTTTTCCTTCACCGTTTTGACAACAGTGGTGAAATTACACAGAGTAATGCACCAGGCGAGGTTTGAACCCGCGACTTACAACTCATAAATCGACGCCGTTAACACTGGGCCACCACTGCTCTACAGGGTGTCCATTAATTGTTAAATAAATACATAAAAATAGTACTAATTAAGAAAAAAACTAGCCTTATCATCGTTAGAAGTCAATATTCGTCCCTTTTAAGAAGTTTTGTTAGCTAATTTAATCTAACTTGGTATACCTCACCCATCTCTATTACGGTGTAGGCAAAATCCCAAGGTAATCGAATGTCAATCAAAGCGTTCATTCGCAAAATGATTGACGTATCCCATTCATTCGTTCAACTGTCCATGATTGACACGGTGGGCAGTACTGCCGTACACCGCGGTTTTTGAAAAAAGAATAATTCATTGATTGAGTGAAGGAGTGAAGTGTGCAGTATGGTTTGAGGAAAAGTGACAGTGTCATTTTCAGAAACGTCAAAAAATCTTGAGTGAATGTTAGATTTCTTTGAAATGAAAATTGTTTTGTTTTTGTGTTTTCCAATATGGGGCATACAGAAAAATAAGTGTAGGCGGTATTTACCGATATGGTAAAATAAACTTTATATATTTTCATTGAAAAAAAAAACACTTATCAAGTAGGTCGCCTGACTTTTTCGTGACCATGATACTAAAAAAATATCACACGCATACTTAAATATACTTTCAAACAAAACACGAGACCAACCACATTTAAATCTTACTTCTTTAATTATAAAAAAAAAATATTGACCCACACTAGTATCATGAGTCCATACATAAACATATAAACTGACATACTCAGGAAACCCAGACCCAGAACAGCTATCTGTAAACCATAAAAATATTTGTTCCGAGCGGCAATCGAACCCACGACACGTAGCGCACTTTACCATAATCACGACGATCTCAACGTCAACTTTATAGCATTTGACGCTTTCTTCACCATAGCTGACGCCTCGATCTATGTGCTTTGAATTTAAACTATTATTGACTACAAGATCAGATAGTTTTTGATACCACACGTAAGGCGAAACGTGTGTAAATAAATATTAAATGGTGGGACGACAACTGGTTCACATACTCGCCCCCCTACCATGAAGTGGTAATGCCATCATAAGCTGTACTAGACGCACAGCGCTATTTCTAAAGGTCACCGCACACGAACTACACGCGACAGTCACAACACCGTCACGAGAAGTTAGAAGTAGCCACAAAGGTAGGACAGCCACTAAAGCCTGTGGCTGTTACTTTTACAAGGTTTTTTTAACCCATGCGCGCTGTATTACAATAGATTCTGACGAAGAAGGTTTAAATACGCGAGTGGCGTGTGGTAGCATTTAGTGACCGGTTCCGGCCACAAGAAGCAAGCAGCGGCAATTTGTAGCGTGTGGCGGCCACTAGCGTCAAACGCAGCGGCGATATACAGCGTGTGGCGGCCACTAGCGTCAAACGTGTGTAGCGAGCATCTTCCTGCCCTTGTCCCATTTTACTTGGGGTCCCATTCTATCCTGTTAGTATGTAGTCACGCAATCATTGACTCCCTTTTCTTTTATATCACTCCTCACACAATCCATCCACCTTTTCTATGGCCTCTATCCACCTGTCCATCCACATATATATTCATAACTCTTTAGTAACATACGTTTCATCCCTTCTCTTCACATGACCATACCAAACGATTCACCATAATTCAGACCGATTCTTCTTCTCTTTCTTTTAAAACTGCAGGTATTTCCTGCAGTCGAGTGCGTCGGTGGCGAAGTTTTGATGTTCTGACTAGTGGCTCGTATACGACGACCCTATAACACAACGGATTCGTGATGGCAAAACACACGATAGTAGGGGGAATAAATCTAATCGTGATAGTCTAAAATGTCAACGATTTTATGACTGTTTGAGACACTCGATGGTATGTAGCGACGCCTCGTAGTACGTGGTTAGAATCTCTGAGTACACAGTAACACTATTCTGTCACTGGCTTCACCCGAATGATAGTAAAAAAATGTTCAGAGAGAACGAACTCCCGGAATAAAAAGCATATTATGTGCAATACCCAGTGCTAAAATAAGTCTACCTATGGTAGCCCACAGTTAAATCAGGTTTTTTATTTTATTATTTTAGAGGTGGAAATCAAAACTACACCCAAGTATAAGGATGCTATATCAGTTGCCTTTGCGATCTAGGACGACTGGTGTGGGTCCGGTAAGCTATTATTTTTGAAGATAAGGGGCTATGCTTACCCGTAGTGTAGGGGAGGTAGTCATTGCGACCTAAATGATCTATTGTGACTCGCCACCTTCTTAGAGTAATTCTTTTAGCCCGAAGGCTTCCAAGGAATACTCTTAGCTTTTAGAGTTTTAATCTCCTCCGGGCGAATAATGTGTCAGCCCAGATGGACCCTGCGTTTGTGGATAAGGTGCCCACATTCACACAAAAGGTGCGTCTCCCTCTCCTGATTATAGTACCGGCAAACATTAGTGTCACTCAGTTTCATGTGAAATTGGTGCCGGTTTAGTTTGTAGTGGCCGGTAAGTTAAGTCAAATTTATGTCAGGATCGTTACCAGTGAGCCACCACCACTCTACTTAGCAAACTACTCTATCACATATTTATAAACAGGGTTATTTGTGAAACACTGGCAAGTTCTCAAGACTATGGTAAGAATATCATAAACAACTAGGTACTTTTGTTGTATGACTTTTTACAAAACATAATTCATTTTCCAAAAACAAACCTTCAAGATTTCGTTGCTCTATTTCAACTCTGTATTTTGCTATACCTACATCTCCCGTGCATGAACCTCGCTCCCCTCCGCTATTGTACTATCGCTTGCTTTGCATAGACTTCGTAACATTTAGAACGTTCAATCGTAAATATATTTCAATTGAATAGAAGAACGTACTTCTACGCAAGCAAAGTCGCTGGCAGAAGCTAGTATTATTATACAATCGGCGTAGTCCAATAAACCTCCTTACAACTTTGTAGGTATATAACATTGCCAGCCAGGAAAATAACATGTGGAGAATAGAAATGACTTTTTAAAAAGCTGTAAAAATGTATCAATTGTCTTAATATACACCGCTAAATTTTGATCGTTTTAATCCCGTGGAGGATCGATCCGGTACATGAAACATTATCTGTACTGATTTGTAAAGATAAAATTAAAAATACAGTATCTTTTTTTTTTAAACTCGTATTAATTTACGCATGTACGTACGCTGCAAGGCGTTTCGATCTTAGGATAAATAAATTAATTTTTGGAGTTGGTTTAAAGATTTCCATATGACCCAGATTGGCCGCTGAAAAAACAATCTGGCCAAATGGGGCTCCCTTGACCCATCTCTAACATAACTCCAGTGTGGAGCCTCTGCTCAGGACATGCGTCACATGCTATGCTACCCATCCTGAATAACCACCTGCAGTTTTCAGGATCTATACGAGGCCAACAATAGAGCTGTACTGGTTGCCAAATATTGGTCAGAAAAAATATAGTTTTAAAGCATCGACATGAAAAGAAGAAGAAGAAGATGTAAATTTTCGGGTTCTGTCTTATCATACCTACGTAATGACATCATAGTACATGCTGCTACTGTGGGATAGAACAAAATCATCAGTATCATCATCAAAGACGTCCTCTGTTGTATAGTGTCGCCACAACATCTGGTCCTGTGCGTCTTGCATCCATCAGTTTCCAAATCTTCAGTAGGTCATCAATCCACGTTATGGGAGGCCTACCAACGCTGAGTCTTCAAGTACGCGGTCGCCACACCAGAACCTTAAGGCCCCATCGATCATCTATTCTGTGAGCAATATGCCAAGCACGCTGACACTTACGTTTGACTTTTCTTCAGAAATGTATTATCTTCATCTCCTTCTCATTTAGGTGGAGTAACAGATGAGAGTATACGGTAGAGGCGTGCCCTGCTTGGGCAGAGTACCTCCGTGTCCTCGTAAGGGTGGTCGACGGCAACGATCTCTTGCGCCGGGTCTTGGTACAGGCCATAGAGAATTAAACATAGTCATTGGTACAGATCATGGTCCTAAGCGAGAAGGAGAGGCAGGCGATCGCCTCCTTCTGCGAAGAGTAAAGCTAGTAAGGAAGGCAGCCGCATGCGCACCCGCGAGTTAACGGCCCTCACGCCCCAGCTGCCGGGATCCCGATCCCGATTTCCAGGCACGACGCAAGCTTGCGCACGGTCTTTCTGTTTTATGGTAATTCTTTTATACAATCTCGCAACCTCAATTGATTAATAAAACCGGGTTCGATTTGGTGTTGGGACTCATTGGGAGAGCCCTTGTCCAGCAGTGGATCATCATCATCAGCCTTTTTAATGTTCCCACTGCTGGGACTCAGACCTCCTCTATAGGAGAGGGAATGGGCCGTTGATGAATGTCACATGTCTTCGAATTTTGGTTTCCTCACGATGTTTTCCTTTACCGTTTTGAGAACAGTGGATATCTAAAAAATAATACAAAACCAAATAGGCTGAGTGATCATAAAAAACTCATAGTCAAAACTACTTCCTATTTAACTATTTTTTCATCGAATAATTATTTCTTGAATAGATAAGAAATTAATGTTTTATTTTATGGTGAGAGTGTTGTGAATAGTGGAGAGGAATGGCGCTCAGATACTGTTGCTAAGCCAAAGAAACATGTAAAAAAACCGGGCCAGTGCGAGTTGGGCTCGTGCACTGAGGGTTCCGCACAAACTTACCTGTGAAAACAGTTCAATTTCCGAATTGAGTTACGAAGATTTTTCCGAATCGTAATCTTTTTTTACTAAATAAAAATTATCAATTTTCAGATTCTTTTCTATACTAGTGCTATGAAACCTTACTTCATGCCAAATTGTAGGATTCTAGGTCAACGGGAAGTACCCTATGAATTTTAATTCACTGGAGAGTGTAGAAATACTGTTTTTTTTTTTTGCGACAGAAACCATCGTATCTGGATTTCTCGTTAATTCAGAAGTTTAATTTTTTCACAGCTACAAGTAAGCGCAGACTCGAGTATATAGTTTTAATTTCAACTCGATACCTTTACGGGCTCCCGAGTTAAAGGAGCTTGACAGAAAGACAATAAAGTGGTATCAAAAGGGTTCCGTTTTTTTTCTTTTGAGGTACGGAACGGAACCCTAAAGAACACGGTAAAGCCGGCTTGACACCAATGGTTCTGCGCAGAACTCGTTTAGCCGCAAAAACTCTTAAAATTAAATATTAAATAGCCATTAAACATTTCCACAATCCACGGAAACTATTAAAAAGTTGTAGACATTTACGATCCAACTAAACGCGGGTGTTCGAAACATCTCATGTTTTCTGATATCGTAGGATTTTTACTATCGTGTCGCACATTTCACTAATTTATTTGACATTCTGACTTGATTGGGAAGCTGTAGGTAAATGTCGGAAACCCCACATTTATTTTTCATTCGTAACTAGCTTTTGCTTTTAGCTTTGTCTGCATGAAAGTAGAAAATGATCCCATGAAACTTATATGGTAGGTATTCCAGGACATGGTCTAATCGTTAGCCAAATTATCTATAATATATCTAAATCCCCCCCCCCAATAGATCTAAATCCCTTCTGCAATTTCAGAGTGAAAGAGTAACAAACATACACAAACTCGCTCGCAAACATTCGCCTTTACAATATTACTGCGACTAATTTCTTAGAAGACTCGAGCAGTCGAAACCATGTGACTTCCACCAGCCTACACTGGACTCGCTAGCTGAATTATGGTCCACTTTCCACCACCTGAAACCTAAAAGAATAGGGGTGTTCCAGCAGTAAAAAAAAACAAAGCCCGATGTAAAGTTCGAGCAAAAAATAACTATTCTTAAGCCCTTCACCACAAAATGAAATATATTTTTAAGAGCAATGTAAGAGAACAAATTAGATATACCTACTTTAATTTTAGTAGTAACAAATACTTGTATTCCTAGGAGATTGAATATTTGGGCACGACACAATCACGGCGGTCAGTTCCTCTTTGAGGAGTGGTTTACCTTCTGTCTGACTCAGATCCATATCGGACATGGCCAGTTCGGGAGGCTCCTGTTTCAGATGGAAGAAATATTAGGGTGTCACTATTACGTACACCGCAGAGGACACAGATTATACGGTACCATCGCGGTCATTTCTGCTTGAATCCTGCGGCGCCAAACCAAATCCTTTGAAAAATTCGTTTCGAGTGCAAGCAAAAATGAACTTAGCGATGGTCGGGTGGAAAAGTCTTTGCTGGTACCTACTACGGCTTATAGAACATAAAGGGCAACTGAAGGACACAGGTGGCTTTTAGTCAGTAAATATCTGACACGCTCTCTTGTTCCCTTGTTTCACCCTAAAGTGAACCAACCTCGAAAAAAAATGAGATATACATTGTTTAATTCTCTCATTTCTCTCCAAGTAGGCACTTAGTACCTAGTTATCAACCACGAATATGTTTGCGGTGAACTAAATTAATTTTTAATATAAATAAATCACTAAACTCATAAACTGTAATCTGAATCTGTTTATAGATGAAATTCTCGCTAAAAGATCTAATAAACAACTAATAAAAACTATCTAGTCAACATTGCCACATAATTTACTATCCACCGAAATTCCATAAACACGTATTTTTGTCTCATTAAAAGTCAATCATCCACTTTAGGTTGACCTTACCTACTTCATAGATCACAAACATTTTTTTCCTTTCAAGGGTTTTTAGGATTAATCAAGGGGTCGAAAGATTTTGGTAGTAAAACCGATTTGGTCTCGCTTCTAAAGTTATTGTCCAACTTTAGGGCCGTGGTAAGTAGTAAAAGATTTAAATAGAAAATAGATTTCAGAACGGTTTTACGACCGTGTAGCCTAACAGACGTTGCAACGTATTTGGTTATGTTAAGTAGGTGAAAGTACTCTGTAATAAAGTTTATTGTGTACTAAATGGCAGTATGTGAATGCAACGCATACGTTTTACTGTGTGGTAATTCCGTTTTACATGTACTTAAGGCTTTTACGGATCTTATATATTCTGATTTTTTATTCTATTTTACTGTATAGATTTACAAGCCGGAAAAGGAGTTCTTAAATCAGGATAAGCCACAAAAATTAGGGGGAAGTCATTTCATAAAAAATAAATATATTCCAAAAAGATGCAATCTCACGATCGATCGAGCACTTTTTGACATTTACACAAAAATGCGCGCTAACATTATTAACGTACCGATGGCGTCAACGATAACAGTCGGTAAGTAATTCAAAAGAAATTCCAAATTCGATTTGTAAATAACCGACTTTCGAATTCGCATCATAAATCGTCTTACCTAAAACGGACCGATTTCCATTCGATTTTACTCAGCTGATGCATTCGATTATGGAATTCGGTATCGTAAATCGTGGATGTGCCTCGGGTATCGAGTACTCAGATAATTTCCGAAGCAATTCGCTTGACAGGTGCCGCGAGCCATAGCATTACTGTGTTGCATGTCTTTATTCTGCCTTATTTCGCAGTGTTGACTATGATACTCGAATTGACTTTTTGCTGCGAAAGGGAGCATTATTTGTAAGACTTTATTGTGTTTTGTTCCTTTAATGTGCGTCGTTTAAATGCAGTTCGATGTGTTTATTTGTAAATGTTCAAATATAGCTTTCGTGACCGTATTTTAAACATTGTTTGCACCTTTCTGCGGTGGAACGATACGTAGTGAAAATTTACGGGCTTAGCATTTGCTATGGGTCTATTTACTTTATTATGGTACCATTTGCGTAACGTAATGGTCTCCAATATGCTATTAAAGATAGAGAACCAGAGTCCTGGTAACGGTTACAAATTATGATTTTAAGGTCATAGGTTTGAGCACAGAAAATATGAAAGAAGTTAGAAAGCAAATACTTTCCGATTTGTACTACAACGAGTGTCGCCGCTTGTCTCACATCCTTTAACTCCACTACAGGCAGTAAACCAATACGAACACGCATTACGAAATTAACAGACCACGCACACCTAGATCTTACTTAGATCGCAAGTTTGCTATTGGTAGTTAAACTATGAGCAATGCCCTACTTTATGGCACGCCTGCCCCGCCCACAAGGTCATTCTAACCTCTTTCATCTGTTTCAACTGTTCAATGGGTTCGAGCCTGCAGTGGTAATGCTCACACAATGTATATGTATGTAGTAAATGACCAAGTATGGCGTTGCGCCCATAGTTCCCAGCTACTTCAGTCGTCGCAAAACTGTCACTATCTCATCGATCCTTACATTCTCATCTTCACCACATGCAATCTTTTTTCATCTACCTTTTCCACAGCCTTATGCAACATTCTGATCCATACAATATGACAGGTCTTATCACGGACTTGTAGATTTTTACCCTTCAACTTGAGGGACATCCATCAGTCACAAGTTTTTCCAGTGACCTGTCTGTCGCCTTTTGATGATTCCCACCTAAAAAAAAAAAAACTAAAATGCAGCCAATGGTATCTTATATCTTCCAAACACACTGATACACAATCCTATACTTATGCCACTTTATGCCCTAATTTTCGACCTCAAAATCAGTGTTCCCTATGACACCTTGATAACCGTATTGCGCGCACGATCACGTCGTGTTCGGGTGCAATCGGACGCGCTCGTGACGGCTCGTGTCATTACGCGCCTGTTCGGTCAGCTTCGTGCGCACCCGTTTCGGCGTTACGATTGTACACGTAGATTAGGGTTAGCAAGTGCAGAAAGTTTGTCATTGCGACCTAGGCGAAATTCGAGTCGTAGGCGAGTGTGTTATGCAGCCGAGGGCTGCAGTGATAAATTTGCATGTGTATCAAACGACGTTTTTCAATAAACTTACGATTCGTGGTGGTTGACGCGCGCTTCATGGAGGTTTACGTACGTCCTGGTACGTCAAATGTAATAAAATTGTGCCGGAGCGAGCACACATACTTAAAAAAAAAAACACACACACACACTTTTTAAAGATTGCATGTGGAAAACTGTAAATTGCGTGCTTAAAAGCAAGGGTATAAGAGCGGGATTTCGAGTAAGTGTATTGAAAAAAAAATTCTATTTGGTTTTTCGTTGGTACGTCAATCTCAGAAAAACATTTTACAGGCAAAATAAGGTCACGCTTCGGATTACGTTGCGTGAGTGAATCCAAAATAAAGAGATCCAAAACTCAAAGAACTATCATTGTTCCCAGTAAATAATAATATCAAGTATATAATGTACTGTAGTAGTATATAATATACTGAAACAAGAATAAGTACTTTATTCTAGTTTCAGAGAATGTTACAATAAATGTCGATGCACAATTGATGATTGTATGCCTATGGTTGGAGTAATGACCTAGTATGGTTCCGGAAGCCTTCTGAATGCTAGAAGCTCAAGACTGGTCAATGACTCTGCGATGTTTAAAAAAGGCAAGTAAGGCATGAGGTGCGGTTAGTGCAATGATTGAACGTTTGGCTGCTGTGCCATGGCATGTTACTACAATGTTGCTTGATAGCTCACGCAATCGCAATCGTGCTAGCACACCCGTGTACGAGTGGTGTCTGTTGGGATTAGTGATCTCTCAGCTCCCACGGTGTTTTTTTTTAGGTGCGTAAATCATCCAGTGACATCTCTCGCTCTTGGACGGTGCAAGAGGGTGTTCCAGATTTTTTCTGACTATAAACTCCTGACCGTTCTTTGCCTTCGTCCTAGGGCCCGGGTTTCACTTTCACACTGCCCGTGGCCCCTCCACTTTGCTGTGTGTTTGCTGACATCTCCTTGAGGCGCGCGTGAACAATACGCGCCGTCGACGACTTGGCCTCGGTCCGGACTGTTATTGGATGGTCGGACGGCGAGCTACCCATTGCTTGCCGTCCACAAGCCCACTCCCACGGTCGGGATCGGGATCCCGACGGCTAGGGCGCGAGGGGCGCTCTGTCGCGCGTGCACTTGCGGCCTCCTACTTTGCTAGCAATACTGTTTCGCAGAAAGAGGCGACTGCCTGCCACTCCTCCTCGCTTCGGACTTCGTCCGTTTTGCTGGACACTTCTGTCCGCTCCAATCAACTTTAGATTTCAGCACCAAAAACCTCAATTCGCCAACCCTACATCGACCATCACATTCATTGACCATAACTGTCAAAATCGTGCACACGATTATTAACATTGTTGCATACGTATAGGGGAGATAATTGCTTAAATAATTGTCGTTGTTATTGTGACATTAGTTCGTGGGTGTTTGTCTTATGTTTGTCTGCAATCGTTTTGATAAATTGCCGTACATAATGATATGTAAGACACGAACGGTGTGACCTTTTGGCTTGAATTGGGACTATTATCGGCCTCCTATAATTGGCGGTAGGTAACAATTAATTGTGACATGCCCCTTTACTGATATGTTTATTAGAGGGCTAATTATTATCTGCAGGATTATTCGAAGAGTTACTGCAGCTATAAAATGAACGGTGGAGGTGTACCTCGCTTAGGCAGAACACCGCCGTATCCTCGTGGCAACGCGGTGGTGGCGACTTCTCGCATCGGACCCTGTGTCAGGCTGGTCTTTAGCGTGAGGCAATGGGATGTGGTACACTTTCTTCTGCGAAGCTGCGATGCTGGTGAAGTAGATGACCGCAAATGTGAGAGAACTTACGACCTCCCGCCCTAAGGAATCCCAGTGGAATTCTCTGCCGGAATCTGTGTTTCCTGATAGCTACAACTTAGGAGTCTTTAAGTCGAGAGTAAATAGGTTTCTTCTAGGCAAGCGTGCTTCATCGTCGACCACATCATCGCTTACCATCAGGTTAGATGGTGGTCAAACGCAAGCAATAAATAATAAAAAAAAAAACCAGCACTACAAGAGACGCTCCGGGTGTCGTCGAGAGTTACAGAGCGTTTCCTGGCCACCGCTGGCGCTTGAGGACATCGAGGGATGGGAAGCTAACCATCCGCACGTCCAGTAAGGATCGCACTCGACACACCACAGTGTCTCAACATGAAAATCTATGAACGGGTACGTGTTGATTGTAGCAACACTTTGGTGAGACCAATGCCTATGCCTCCAGCAGTGGACGTGCTGATGGTAATCATGACGAGGAAATAAACCAAGGACCTCTCACTCAGTAGCTACTTTTATGTTAGTTTAATACTCTTTGAATTTTGTCATATTTAGTTTATTGTAAGTCGTAAAAGACACCTGTCTCTATAAACTTAGAAAAATCGCATAATCAGCGTAGGTAGTGAGAAGACATTTAAAAGAATATATTATATAAAAATGATTTACATGAAAATACAGTTTTATGTCGTTCCTTTATTCATTCACCATTTAGTAAGGTCGGGGTGGACTATAAAATTAAATATTATTAGACGTTTTATGGTTTAGCTTAAAGTAGCTGGTCACGGAGATTTTATAGTATTAGACTTGTTACTTTTCCTGATTTATTATACACGATATAAGATGGGATTAGTTTTTATGACTTTGGATTTTGCTGCAGAACTGTTTGTGTAGCTTTCCTTTTAGTACAAATGTGGGTTTCACTCTAATACAGGGACTAAAACCCACATGTGTTGGCTTCGCCCATTTCCATGTAGACAATTATCTCTCGCGTTGCTACTACACATAAGGAGGAGGCTGCTACACTCTTACTCCGTGCTTTGACCTGGATCAGGGCCAGATACAAATGGCACCAGCTTCACCAGGCGATCTGTACGATGGTAGCACACATGCGTTTCTTTTCGCCAAATCTAAAATAGGAACCTTCTAAAACCACCGTGTTCGGCAAGCTGTATCAGGCAAAAAGTTTGGACACCGTACCTAGCCCATCTCTAACCTCTCTTTAAAGAAAGGACTTATCGTGGCGATTGTGTGGTTCCCATATGGCTGCCGCCACACCCCAAATTTGTCCATTGTTGGATATAGGCCTCGAAGTTTCTCCACAACGGACACTCCTGTGCATCTCGCATCCATCGGATTCTCGCAACCTTCACCAGGTCATCGGTCCACCTTGATTGAAGGTTGACGCCTACACAGTAAGGTTCGTCCATGCGTCACTGCTGAGTGCTAACTGAAAACCAGCACCGTCCAGCAAATGCTGAGGTGGTCACTTTTTCGGTACGGTTTCGGCGCGTTCAGTTTGTTTTTTCTTACTTTGTGCTTGTAGTATTGTTCCGAATAAAAGTGTTTCTATTCTATTCTTGCTTGTCAAATTAAATATTGACTGTACCAAAGTTGCCTACCAAACGTTAGTTTACTCTTATCAATTCGTTCGATCTCCCCAAATCAACCGATTTCATCACACAATACAGCTGGGTTCCTTTCATAAGGTAATCTAATTTATATCGTGATGTACTTGAACGCGATACACGGTGGACGCTAATGTGTAAACATTTGTGGATCAGTATGTTCGTCACTGCGTGTAATGTTCTGTGGGGTACAAGGATGTAGCCGTGCTGGATAGGGCTCGTTAGGTAGGATGTCGTCAAATTGTTTCTGCCATTCTGGGTGTTGTGAGAGCATGTTTGATTTTTACTGATTAAACCCACACGTGTTTTTTTAGTGGCTTTTATCGTTCTAGAGCTGTGGTAACTATTTCGAACAATCCCATAGCTCGTAAGGTTCGGCTGCTAAAACCAGTGAATCATCATTATCTTCCTGCCCTTGTTCCGTTTTATTTCGGGTTGGTATAATACGTTTTTCTTCCATTATACTCTGTCAAACGTCACGCTATCACTAACTCCCCTTTTTTTCACATTACTTTTCACACAATCCATCTACGAGTATATTTGCTTTGGCCTCATCTCTTCTCTCATATGTATACTCATACCTTTTAATAACATGTGTTTTATCTCTCCTTTTCACATGATTATACCAATTACCAAGACATGCAATTCCCATTCAACTTTGCAATCACTAGCTCTACTTTCAAACTTACTATAAGTGAGACTCATTTCTCACTTTAATATTCTCATCACTCCACACACCCATTTCAACATTCTTATATACGTTACATTCAAACTTTCCCCAACATTTTGTCCCATAAACCCCACGCACTACGTCATACTACGGAATTGTAGATTGTATGTTAGATAAAACAAGTGAATCATCATCATTGTCCTGCCCTTATCCCGTGTTATTTGATTCACACTTTTGTTACTTCCATTCCACACTCCTCCGTCATGCTATCACTAACTCTCACTTTTCTTTCATATCACTCTTCACAAAGTCCATCCATCTTTTCTTTGGCCAACCTCTCACTTTAAATTGACCTAAACGCATAGTTATAACTTATTTAGTAGCAAGCGTTTTCAGCTAAAATCAGTGAATATAAGGTATAGTCTGTCTAATAAGTCAACCAACTTGGAAATTTTGTTTAATATTTAATCATTTAAAAAATTCTTATATTCGATACTTTTCATAAGGTTCTTCTGTTAGTAAACAATGATCGCTATCTCTTAATCGACCTTGATTATTGAACCCGTGTTGACTACATTAGATTTCATTAAATCCCAAGTCGTTTAACTTATTAGACAGACTCTATATTTTACCAAAAAATAAGAGCCACATCCAGTAGCTCTACAACACGGTTCTAATAGAGGCAGCGACCCGCGATAGAGTCATTTCCTGATTTTGATGTCGCAATACAATGTTCCATGTTAGTATATCGAAAGTTTTGACATCTTTATGACGTTTATAAAATTAATGTGTTCGCAGGTAATATTATTATTTTTTATTATGGCAATGTATGTGGGAATAAAGTTCTTTTGAAATGGACGGATTTATTATTTTTGATTGAGAGAAAATGAATTGTGCTTTATTACCATCTAGCCAGTTTACATATCGTTGCCTGCTTGAATAACCAACTGACCAATTTTAACAAAATTAACTCTTTTGTTGCTAAGTATAACAACTAATTATATTAATATCTTACATTATTGTTTGGTTATTAATTAGTAAAGGGTCAATACACTTTATTGCATTATCGAGGGTTTATTGCACCATTAAAATAATATATTGCAAGTTTATGTAGGACTGTTGTTATGTTTAAATATTTTCATAATAATAAAACATTTAAAGATATACAAAAGCAGTATCCCATCGGTTTCGAGAACAGTCTCCATGCCACGGTGGTCAGGACTATAATTATCTTCTTTATTTTTTTTTATACATATTATATTTTTAGTTTTCTATTATTACTGTAGCCAAAAATAAGCTAAATATAGACATCTGTTTAATTAGGTTGATGCACCTATTACTTTTAAAACCGTTAGTGTTTTATGTCAAAAATATGTAGATATAATCTAGACTAGTGTAAAATTAAATCAGACGTGATATATTGATCACAGATGCTATATCTGCAATTTGTTTGCAAAATTATTTTATCATTTTCTTTAAAAAGAAATAGTTTTTTAAATTCATATTATCGAGTTCTTGACTGCGATCCCACATGTTGATAAACAGTGATGCAATCGTTGATGTTTAGGCGTACTAGATTATTAAGAGCCTATTCACTCTAGCCTTTAAGTAGGGGTGGGCTTGTGGACGGCATGCAATGGGTAGCTCGCCGTCCGACCGTCCGGTAACCGTCCGGACCGAGTCCAAGTAGTCGATAGCGCGTACTGTTACCGCGCGCCTCAAGGAGTTGTCAGCAACAGCAGGGACCCAGCCGGGTCGAAGCCTACTGGGGCCAGGGTTATCCGAAAGGGCGCGGGCGCTCGAACCCCGGTATGAAGGCTAGAAGGAACGGTGTGAGTCTTTTAGTAAGTAAGAGTCTGACACGGGCCAAGGGTTTGCTTCTGAAAGGAAGGCTCGGCCCTGATATGAAAGGACACGAAGGAACGGGGTGGGGTTTTTTAGTCAGTAAGAGTTCACACTCTGAGAGAGATAGGGCAACCACTATCTCCCGCTCCGCCCAAGGGCGGGGGATATCATCTTGATGATTTTTACCCACCGAAAAGAAAAATAAACGGCCAATCTTTTTTTCGATTACTTATAAGTTTGATTTTTTCACAGCTTCAAAGGACTGCAGACCTGAGTATATAGTTTTAATTTCCACTCGATACCTCCATGCGTTCCCGAGATAAATGGTCTTGACACCAGACAGACGGACGGACGGACGGACAATAAAATTATCCTATTTATTCCAGGAGTATCTATGTTTCCTTGGGACAGTCTTCTACTGTTACGCAGGCGAATCCACTGGTAGCAGCTACTGGGATTCAGGTCTCCTTTCCAGGAGAGGTAATGGGCCGTAATCCACCACGTGGGCCCAGTGCGGATTGGTGGACGTCATATGCCTTCAAATTTTTTGGTTCTAGGACATGCCGGTTTCTTCACGATGTTTTCCTTCATCGTTTTGAGAGCAGTTTTAATGAAATAAATTAAAGTAATGCGCCTGGCAGGGTTTGAACCCGCGTCCTATAACTCGTAAGTCAGAGCCATTACCACTCGGCCACAACTGCTCTCACTCAATCTACACTATCTACTCTTATATAACAATACCAAAAAAAAGTTGTTTTTGTATTTTTTTGTTAGTAGGAAGTACTTATCTCTGAAAGTACTAGTCCGATTGCTGCAACATTTTCACCGATAGAACGCTGCTTTATTCCTGAGTGAGATAGGCAAATTTCATATACGTGGACGAAGCTGCAGGCAAAAACTAGCTACATAATTTTTTTGTTAATTTTAAAGCTCTTATTATCTGAAATTTTCCCATATACTGTGCGTTAGCAACAGAGCAAACGAGGATGTGGCCGGTAGGAGTGATGCCTAATTTCGTCTAATTTCATCCTATAAATGTGACAAAGTTATTGTTGCAGCTGACAGAGTGATACCACACCATGTAAATTAAGTGATATTGTATAATATACTCGTACTAGTGATATTATGTGAAATGTTGATACATTATGCGTGTGAGAGGTGTTAATAATACCGTGAGTTTACTGCTCTTCGTATTATGGACGATATTTTTTTGCAGATAGATATTTTGGTTAACGAGAAGAGAAATATGGGTTGGGTAGCCAGTCTAAAGACATACATTGCTGAACATAACTCCCCCATAAGAGTCCCCACAACGACTAGTTCTGTGCATATCACATTCATCGGATTCTCGCGACCCTGATCAGGTCATCGGTCCACTTTGTTGGAGGCCTTCAGCCATTTTGGTTAACGAGGACAGAAATAAGAGTTAACTAACCAGCCGAATGACGTCCATTGCTGGACATAAGTCTCTCACAAGCGTCACGACAACGACTGTTCCTGTGCGTATCGCATTCATCGGACTTCCGCGACCCTCCAAGTTCATCGGTCCACCTAGTAGCTACCAATGCTGCATCTTCTGGAACGCGTTCACCAGTCCAGAACCATTCAGCCCCATTGTCCATCTGTTCTGCAAGCAATATGCCCCTGCTCACTGCCACTTAAGATACTTCCAAAAACGTCCCTTAAGATTGTAATTGTGTCATGATGACGAGCTATATCAAACATCAATTCTGAAAGCATACTGCTACTGCCACTTCAGTTTATCGATTCTTTGTCGATAACCTTCGTTCTTCTGCAGATATCTTATTCTATTCTATTCTAATCTTAACTACTGATTTGATCCCGCAAATACAGTCTGAGAATAATCCTCTTTTGGTGATTTTAATCCTTCCATTGAGTATTAGCAAACATTTTCTTAACGAGGTGCTCACATTGAATCTAACCGTTCGTAACTAGTACGTTTTAAAACCTTTACTCATCAGATATCTATCTCTATTCATGAAGTTTTTTAGTAGTGTGGAGGTACATACCCATATAATAATTTATGACGTAAAAATCAGGCTATATCTTGATTGTTAAAATTGGAATAAATCTTGGAAAAAATGTACAGTTATCTAAGCCACATGCATCGAGGATAGCCTTATTGGTTGATTTACATATGCTAGATATGTATGTTTTGAAGAACACATAGCCAGTGTTTTTTTTTTTGTAAACATATTTCTAATGATCAAAGCCATTTGAAAGTATGGAAAATAAGTGAAACAATATCATTTTGTTACTTTTTTTTTGGCAAAAGTTTAGTCATACGAAAAAATCATTATCAAAAATGATTTTTTTTTTGGTGATTTACGTAGACAGAACAATTTTCCAGGTCACGTGATCCCCTGGATCCAAAGGGTTATTTATGAATCAATAATAACTGTTTTTTTTTTCAGATCTATTAACTCAGTCGTTACCGAGGAGTAGAAGAAAGGCTTCAGAAAGACACTGTTTCATGGCACGAAATAGGAGCCAGGGCCTTAATTAGTTAACAGCAACTACTACCTCAACTATCTGTCGTATACGTTTAAATCATTGTTGCTCTCCTCATTTCTTGGCCAAACTTAGAATTAAGAATAACTCTCTTTGTGAATGCGGTTTGGATGAAGGAAACGTGGACCATTTATTTTTCTCCTGTCCTAAATTGCGCTTCTCTCTTCATGAAATCATTCCTCCTCATATTCCGCGCCCAACCTCGGTCAAATGTCTTCTACCTTTTGTGTTTACACGTTTTATATTTAAACTATGCAAATTCATTGAAATTAATAAAATTAAGTTGTAACTTTTATAACCTTTTTATATATTTTTATTTTCTCTCTGTCACGTACTGGTCATAATCTGTGGTCATAGGACTTGTCACTTGTACTACTCTCTAATCTGTGGTCACTTGTCAGTCTGTATCTGCGAAGAAATTCTTTTATTTTCTACTTTCATTAATTCATTAACAAGAAAGATATAATTTTTTACTATTAATTCACGCTAAATACTCTCCAACGTTTGATGGTTTATTAACAGCCCGCACGTGTTATTGGCAAAATTGTGGTGTCTCTTCCACAAAGGCCATTAATTAAAAGTTGAAGTTGAAGATAATCTCACTTCATGACATCAAAATCAGTATTTCTACTAAATTGTTCCCAAAATACAGACTGGCCTGTTGGTCTAGTGGTTATTGACCCTGACTGCTACGCCGGAGGTCGTGGGTTCGATTCCCACCCAGGACAAATGTTTGTGTGATGAGCATAATCATTTGTTCTGTGTCTGGGTGTAATTAATCTATAATATGTATGTATTTAGAAAGATATAAGTATGTTTATCAGTTTTCTAGTACCTTTAACACAAGCTCTGCTTAGCTTGGGACTAGACGGCGTTGTGTGATAGTTGTGGAATATTAAAAAGCTGTCCGAAAAACAAACAGTACATATAAATTGGTCCAAAGCAGTTGATAAGGCATTCTAATGTCCAAAATGTAACGCTTTGCGTCCGTGGTACGCGGTGCGTGACGTCATTGTAGCACCCTTTATTTGGGACTACTTTGGTTTAGTGTATTTACATGGATGTAGGAAGGATGGGAATTTATGGAAATATTTGTTATTAGCTTTTGCCCGCGGTTTCTCCCGTGTACTCATAATTATCATCATTTCAGCCGTAAAACGTCCACTGGAACGTAGGCGGGAGGCCTACAGCAGGGGCCCAGCCGGGTCGAAGCCTACTGGGGCTAGGGTTATCCGAAAGGGCGCTCGAGCCCCGGAATGAAGGCTTGAAGGACCGGGATGGGTTTTTTAGTCAGTAAGAGTCTGACACTATCTCCCGCTTCGCCCAAGACCGGGGGTGGTCATTGGATGATTTTTCCCACCGAAAATAAAAGCCTATGTCGCTAGGAGTCTTTAGTGAATAACTATTAAACTCGATTGTGTGTAACTTGATAAATATATTACTTGTACATTGTTTCATCGCAATCAGTTGACTATATCGCAAGATATACTACATTCATTAACCAATCAAACACTACCATAATACATGCACAGAACTTATACCGTGATCTCGTAGTTTCAACCGGTCAAGTGTTTTTATTTTCTTGTTTTACTGTAAATATGATAATATTTATTCCTAAATAATTGTTCAGTAAATTAAACTGTGTTGATGCCACCTCCAAACCTTTACCAATTTAGTATTCATAGTACTTCCTCATTTCCCTCTACGAGTCTGTTTATTTCATTTCTTTCCTGCGCACACGCAGTCTATTGTCCGCCATTACTTCTCAAAGTGTTATTTACACCGAGATCGTATCAGTTAACTGTGATACCATGAAACAGCTTACTTGGTTTGCATCTAATTATAATATAGTTAACCTTTCGTTAACTATCGGCCGGTAATGGCTTTCATTAAAAAGTACGGTTTAAAACTTTAACTATAAACCTCCATTAGTATGAGGTATTAATTAGATAACGGTATATTTGATTGAAGAATTTTTGGTGAGAAATGAGGTTTAGTAGATGAATAATGATTCTTGTTTGAATCGAGTACTTATTCTACCTTTTATGGAAATTTGGACAAAGTGATATTATGTTGGTGATAGACTCCAACGCAAGATAAGTTGGCGCGTAGCCGAAATCCGAAACTAATCATTTGCCGCCTTCTTGACATTTATATCATGCGTCAGAAGAATGTGTTCTATTCAGTGTTTTTCACGTTTCCAAAATAAATAGTTGTCATTATTATACCAAAAGTGCTGTCAGAGATATTAACTTGAAAGTCAAAGGTGTTTGTGAAGAGGAATGAGAAAATATCGGGCCTATGGTACCATTTTCCAAAATTAGACCCATTTGTCAAATAATTTTTCGGGTGACTATTATAATAAAATTTCCCTACATATGCGTATGAGCTGTATACTCGTAATCAAGTCAAAAGTTTGTTGAAAATAGACTCCTATGTGCTTAAATTTTAATCAAGTAACTATCATGACGATACACATTGCAAGAAAGGACGGTGGCAAGCTCGAAAGGCTCATTGTGACCGGTAAAGTGGATGGAAAAAGGCCTCGCGGGCGCAGCCCAATACGTTCCACCGCTCTTGACTCTACGATGTACAATGCCTTTCACACCGCCAGAGACAGAAACAGATGGAAGAACATCATAAAGGTTAAAGTGATGAAGCAGGGAGGTCACGACCCTCAGCATTGAGGAATACGACGCAAGGAGGAGGATCATGATGATATGAATTCTGCAAAGTTCATCCATGAAAGAATAAATAGTGCCAAATCTACAACCGAATTGTATTGTAGTACTGGATAATGCATCATACCACTGCACATAAATAAACAAAGCCCAATGTGCTTTACCTAATGCCACTTAAGTTTGGCGATTCTTCGTGCTATGTCGGCAACTCTGGTTCTCTTGCAGACATCTATCAATGTCTATTATAATTATTATCTTTTACCAATTTACGACAATATAAGAAAATGAGTATTTTCGAAACGAGAGTTTCAAATTCATATTTGTTATTCGTATTGAAGGTTTTTACCGTCAAACATTAATTGGTTTCTACTATGTACGTTTCTCACCTCTGTTTTACTGATTCCTATTTCTTTGTTCTGTTAAATATTTAATATTCCACCATGAATGGAACTGATTATAGGTGCCATATAAAAAAGACGGATTGATGTTCAAAATACTGGTCAATTTTACTTCACCGTTTCTATTTCGAATTTTAGTGCCCATTGTCGTCTTTACAGGTCATTAGAATCCAATTACTATAAAATAAAATTAACAGAATCCATCGCCTTTTGTTATTACAATGCCAATAAGTAGGATTGTATATTATGTCCCCGGGTTATTGCGAATACCGTAAGTTTATAATAAATCGCGTGTAATTACAGATTGTTTCTTAAAAGATATGGTATGATATATACATTGTTAAATATTATACTTGGATGAGATGCGTTGTATTTGAAATTATCTGTTTATAATTGTGAGAGTTTAATCTGTTTAACCTCTTTTTTTTTTTTTTTTTTTTCGATGGGAAAAATCATCTTATGACAACCCCCGCTCTTGGGCGGAGCGGGAGATAGTGTCAGACTCTTACTGACTAAAAAACCCATCCCGTTCCTTCAAGCCTTCATACCGGGGCTCGAGCGCCCTTTCGGATAACCCTGGCCCCAGTAGGCTTCGACCCGGCTGGGCCCCTGCTGTTGCTGACAACTCCTTGAGGCGCGCGGGAACAGCGCGCGCCGTCGACGTAACCTCTCGAATATCGTAATTAGAGACGCAACAGAAAGACAATGAGAGAACGAACGCAGTTCTCTTGGGTTTAATAAATTAAGGTGTGCATGGAATAGAACGCGTTGTTGACTGTCCTTATCGGATGAAAAGATTCTAGACCTTATATCATGAAATTGAAAGAAATCCCCAATTAACACCTAAACAATGGAAAAGCAAAAATCATAAACTATCGGCTTATCTGAGTCGTCCATAATTTGCCAACTTAATGAACCGACAGTTTCAACTGATCCACTTATTGTGAGCGGCAAGATTGATGCGCTTGCACACAAAAACATGATAAGCGCTGTATTAACTACGGGCGAAAACTTCTCAACGGATACAATTGTTGGAAAGAACCTGATTAGTTGGATAAATCTGAGGTTTTTCTGTAGCAAATATATGTGCTACTAGCTTTTGCCCGCAGCTTCACCCGCGTGTATAAAATGTAGCCTACTGCCTGTGCCACTCAGGAATAAAGCAGCTTTCTATCGGTGAAAACATTTTAACAATCGAACTAGTAGATACAAATAAAAAAGAAAACAAACTTTCCCGTTTTATAATATTAGTGTTGATTATGAAAATTGATTTATCTAAAAAAAAAAACATTGAATTTCCAAAATACCAAACAGCTGAACAGAGGCTTTGAAAGGTCTAAGCTCCAATCAAAAATGTAAATATCCTGACCCAAACTTCAGAGAAACATCATCCCACACTGAAAACGGTTACTAGATGGAAGAAACCAGTATTGTGACATACATATAGAGGAGTGATATGAAAGAGTTAGTGTGACGGGTGACAGGACAGAATGGCAAAAAAAAACGTGTTCCGCCGAACCCCAAGTAATATGGGATGGGGGCAGAAAGAAGAAGAAGAAGGGGAGGCTTAGCTGTAGCTCAAATTATGGTGATCATGTCCTATTGGTACACAGTTGAAAATGTCAACCTTTTGGAAATATTTCTCGACAGGTATGAGGTAAACGCAATCTAGTAATAAACTGTAAAAAAAAAATAAACCACAAGTATTTGTTTCGCGAACCGGAAGACGCAACGTTACGTGAAATTAATGTCAGCTAACGCCAAAAGGTTCCCGCATAGACCTGGTGAGGAACGCGGAAATCTCGTGGATACGACTGATGCAACTAATTCAACTGATGCGGTCCATTCCCTCTCCTAGAGAGAAGGCCTGAGTCCCAGTAGCGGGATCATTAAAAGAGCTGTTGATGATGATGAACTGATGCAAGTCACAAAGAGACAGGTCATTGTAGCGACGCTTGGGGGTGGCCTAGGACGAAGTGGACCTCGCCTGAGTTCCAGCAGTGGGATCATTAAAAGGGCTGAGGATGATGTTGATGAACTGATGAAAGTCTCAAAGGGACGGGTCATTGTAGCGACGCTTGGGGGGTGGCCGAGGACGTAGTAGACCTCTTTCAGGATGATGAAGCCGAATTGGGGCAAAATGACTGACAAGCTAAATTCATTCAAATGAAAAGTAAATTCAAAATAAAAATAACAATTTATAAATCTATGAATTCAAATCTATTCGAAAGAGAACACACACCCGATAAAGAACTCGAATAATTAATCTCGAATTATGTAAACATAATTAGATGAACCAAACTAGAAAATGTAAATGAGTAGAAACATGTAACGGTTGTGTGTTACGAAATTGGTGTGGTCACCGTTGAGGGAACAGCAGATAAAGTTATTGTAACAAGGTACGTTTGAGCAAGCAGGGAGGCGTTAGTGACAGCGGATAGAATATTTTTTGTAGAAAGAAACAAAACAAGATTTCAATGATAAACATTTTTTTTTCATAGCAAGCTTTTATAGCGCCGTACATAACTATATAATTAAAACTCGTCAAGATCATTCTTAAACGCTCAAACACGATAGGGTTATGTGCGTTCTTAAGACCATACTGGTTCTGACCAGCGGGGTTACCATGACGTTCAAAGTAAGATTGTTTTAGTCTTGTTTCCGTATGGGTAAGAGATGGCGCTAGACAACCTGTATAGCTCTGTCTCTTACCCACACCGCATGGTCTAGGTCCAGATCTACTTCAAGTCATAATAATTTTGCATTATTATCTGACTTACACAGGTTATAGACAATATTTATCTAGGTTCTACATCGAGAATATTAGAAATATTGTTATTTTTAATACAGGAAAAGCCAAATGGCATGTTTTGCCATTTACGCTGCAAAAAAGTGCGAAATACAATTCGCTTAAAATTTATTTTTGTTTTTTTTTTTTTTAAAGAAAGACGTAAGAACCTAGATAAATATTGTCTATAACCGAACATCATCATAATATGTTGGAAATATGCTTCAACTGCAAATGAACGTTTGTACGTATTACGTTTGTACGAAAATTCATCCGCCGCCGGCCCCTTGAATAACTTCAAATATACAGATATTTGAATGCATAGTCAGCCCTACGATGTTCAAACTGTTGGGACTCATCCGTCGCTGGCCCCTTAAGTGGCAGGGGCATAACGCTCGCAGAACGATGATCAATGGAGCTAAATGTATCTGGACTGCAGACTGCATTCCAGAAGATACCAGCGTTGGAAGGCCACAAGGTGGACCCTTAAACTGATGAGAGTCGTGGGAATCCGATGGGAGCGAGACAAAAAGAAGCGGTCGGCCGTCAATTATGTTTTTTTCTTCTTCAAGGCTCTAATTGCGTTATTTATTATCTTAGTATATAATGAAATATTATATAAATAAATAAACTATGTGCATTTGTGCAATCAAAAGAAACTTTCCTTACCACTGCTCTCGAAACGGTGAAGGAAAACATTGTGAGGAAACCGGCATGTCCTAGAATCAAAAATTATAAGGACATGTGACATTCACCAACCCGCGCTGGGCCCACGTGTCGGGTTATGGCCCACTGCTTCTCCTACAGATTGGGTCTGAGTCCCAGCATTGGAAATATTAAAAAGACTGATGAAGAAAGATCAAAAGAAAAAAAAAAGACGTGTGGCACTCGGGGACTGCCGCGGTAAAGCTAATGCATAGCATTTTTATCAACTTATGCAATTATAATTATTTATTTATTTATTTTATTTATGCAGCAATTTTTTTTCCTTTGTTTTTTTTTTCTTTGATATTAATTGAAGTTACACTTTCACATATTAAATTGAATTTTGATTCATTCTTCACTCATTTGTTTTTTTATCGATCATCACGCTCAAAAAACAAATGAGTGAGGGGTGTTAGGTTATTTTCGTTACGGAATTTCTGGATTCGGTCTCCACGCTCAAAGCCCGCGATAGAAGCTATGCAATAGCTTAAAAAAACAGTGAAATTCCTTGCCGAAGTCGGTGTTTCCTGATGGCTACAACGTGGAGATCTATAAGTCAAGAGTGAATAAGTTACTTCTGGGTAAGTGTGCTCCATCGTCATATAAATAAAAATGCCGGTCCAATAACCACAGTTATGGTAACCTGTACAAAAACATACCCGTTTTTCCAGCAACGTTATTTCTATTAACTCCGCTATCCGCTCCCAATCAGACCATACAGTACATAATTAAATAAACGCACAGAAGCGATGATTTTTATCTCTTAACAACTGCCCATATAAGTGCATAATCATTCTTTCTGTGATGTCGAGCATCATTCTTACGCACACATGTGATTACGAACCATTTGAGTTCCAATAACGGTTTTCCAATTGACATTTTTTGAAGGTAGATAGGTACTCTTTATTGTACACATTAAGATATTACCATAAGGGCTACATTTCACCGAGACTCCGTGGCGGCTCAACTAGTCGCCGGTGCCAACAAAATGTATACAGCTCTATAGAGAGTTATTTACCTTTTTTTGGTGAGGAAAATCATCCAATAACAACCCCCGCTCTTGGGTAGAGCGGGAGATAGTGTCAGACTCTTGCTGACTAAAAAACCCACCCCGTTCCATCAAGCCTTCATACCGGGGCTCGAGTTCCCTTTCGGATAACCCAGGCTCCAGTAGGCTTCGACCCGGCTGGGCCCCTGCCGTTTGCTGACCTCTCCTTGAGGCGCGCAGGAACAGTGCACGTCGTCGACGACTTGGGCTTGGTCCGGACAGTTACCGGACGGCCGGACAGCGAGCTACCTACGGTGCCTGGAAATCGGAATTGGAATACCGGTGGTGGCGAGAGCGCCGTTGCCTGAGAGTTACTCACTGGTGTCCGTTTGGTTGCGCAACTAATTTGGTGGACCATCAGTTCCGACGTGTACGACTCTAGTGTCTGTATGGTGCCTGGTGTGGAAGCTCAGCGCTATATTTCAGCAGGACACCATGGTTGCACAACTGGTATTATGTCCCGGTGAAATATAGACCTAAGAGCTTAAAGTTAATAGGCAATGAGCGGATTTATCACTAAAATCGATTTTTCATGAACGTATATAACTATAACCTTACCAAAGATAGACCAAGGTTTTAAAAGATGAGGAAGAAAAGGTGAATTCTGTTGTAGTAGTGATTAGTGATGATAACCTATGCCTGTAATCCTGAAAATTATACAAAATCATTAAAGTGGACAAACTAGATGGTGAAAGCCAAGATATGAGTGTAGTGGCTCCGCTTGGGAGAGCCTTAAGTCCATTAGTGAATGATCACCGGAAGTGACTTCTCGCGTCCGGATTTGGTTCAGACAATGGTCCGAAGCAAGAGGGAATGGGAAGCGGTCGCTTCCTTCTGCAAAGCAGTAATGCGATGGAAGGAACGGACATCTTACACCGCAGTCGCCGCTAAAGGAGACGTCTCGTACGATCGAGAAGTTCAGGGCGATTTGCGGTTACCGTAGACTCGCAAGTCGCGAGCAATAGGTAGCTCGCCATTTGGCTGTCCGGTAAGGATTAAGTCTTAGTTCACGGCGCGTTGTGTTCCACTCACACCTCTAAGAGATGACTGAAGGGAATTGACCGTGGCTGTTGGGGCCTATACTTGGACTTGAATAAAAAAGCAGTGGACTGTAAAACTGATATAGTATATCCAAAATAATTAGTACAGTAATTAAAAAATAAGGCGCGCGAGTGTCATCGTCCGAGATCAGTAGCGAAGTGAAGTCTGTCTTGTAGCCGACGGCGCCCGAACAGTGGCCGTAGAACGCATATGGGAACTAAAGGGCACATTAAGGTTCTAGTCTGTAAGTAAAAGTTTAGACACGACCCTCTTTTCACTTTAGAGCGTGGGAAGGTACTTTATAAATTCTCACTTCAAAAAAAATTAAACCCAGTAATAGATTGAAAGAAATTGACTCAATAAATCTTTGAAAAAAAAAAAAAAATTATGTTTCAAAACAACTCCAACTTCCGATAATCATGGATGCATAGCAATTAACTACACTTCCGTGCATTAATATCGACCGCACTTTATTTTATCCCAGAATTAATAGACTTACGTTCAATGGACAGTAATTGGTGCAAACAAACAGCCATTACACTTTTCTTAGAACAAAGTCGACGTTGATTTAGTATTCTCGCGAAAATGACCATGTTAGTCTACCACTATAGTTTTTTCCCGAGTAATATTATGAGTTATTGTCCAAAGCGGGTTCGAGTCCCGGGAAGTGAAACGGTAACAAAATACCGGATGTGTCGTGGGCGGTCACTGTGCGCATTGTCATACAAAAAGCTTTTGCTTTATTAGTGTGGCTATGATTTTTATTTGGCTTCGGATACGATAAAAAGATTTGTAAAAAATTGTGTGATTATTTTTCTGCTAGCTTTTGTAGTATCGGTGTTTCTGTAATTAAGACATTAGTATATTTTTGCAGTAATTAATTATTGATTAACAAAGAAAAATTTATATCTAAATCACGTACAATGGGCGGCCTTGTCGCATTCCGCGATCTATTCCAGGCAACCTAGAGAAATCATGTTCAAGGTCACAATAAAATAATATAATAAGCTATTTTTTTGTTAAATAACAGCTCGTGAAAGAAAATTTACTTACCCCCTGTAGCCATATTGCTATAGGGGGTAGGTATGTTTTTTTGGGTCAAATCTTGCAAATGAATTTTAAAACAGTTACACCTTACCTATTGAGCTGAAATTTCGCAGACATGTTCATTTTGGATGACAATGCATGGCTAAGTGACGTCAAAATCCAATATGGTGGACTCCTGAAGATGGTGGACTAGTTATTTTATTTCTGGCTAGCTTTTGCCCGGAAAAAACAAATAGCGATCGGACCAGTACTTCCAGAAATTACCTCCAACAAACAAAAAAACAAACAAAAAACTGCCTTTTTATAATATTAGTGTAGATTACATTGAAAAAGTTCGGTGAAACAGCTCTGGCACATATTTACGTAATTTAGGCACAATAAATATTGCCCAGTCAATTATGTCGTCTTCTGGCGATAAGCCAATGGCAACTTTCTACGAATAAAGTCCGACTACTTATTTGCAAGGCATTAAAAGGTACTTGCCTAATTAGAAAAAGAAACTCCTTCACGCAAATGACTTTTGTTTTAATGCAATAAATTTATTAAGAAGGAGTCCAAAGTCCAAAAAAATGGATGGGTTGTGTGAGAAGAGGTATGAAAGAAAAGGGAGTTAGTGATAGTGTGACGGGTGACAGGACAAAATGGATGAAAAAAAAAAGTATTGCACCTACCCCAAGTAAGATGGTATAAGGGTAGGAAGAAGAAAAAGAAGGAGGACAAAGTCATCGTCGACCACTATCGCTTACATTCAGGTGAGATATTGGTTACGTAAACCGATTCCTGAGTACCTATTCCTTGAAATCAAATACCAGGCAGTTTAGTTTAGGCTGCAGAAGTGTTTGAAAGAGTTACCTTTGAACGTAAAGGGCAACTGAAGAAATACAGGTGAGTTTAGACCGTAATAGACCAACACTTAATTTTGGTCCACCTTTTTTTTATTTAGCCTATACTTTCCCACTGCTGGGCACCAGCTCTTGCGGTAGGTTTCCAAGTCGTTCGGCCACCTCCTCACAGGTCCTCGTCCGTCGTCCGTGGTTCCACCTAAAGCAGGTTATTCCCCACGAAAAAAAAAAACAGAATTTAGTAAAATATGGTTAATTTTGAATACATACTAACATTCATAACCAATTCTCCTTTTATTACAATGACATAGTCACACTAAGCAGTTCCACACAAGCTCTATTGTCTTGATAATGCTATTAACAAAATTATTGTTTACCTCTTCTATAGCTGTCTACCCACTTATTACAGAGGTTTCGACGCTGCCCCTTCCGGTACAATCTGTTATGCTGTTTTTAATTAACTTTTTTATTGTCAGTGTAATTTTTAGTGGGACAATTTTACATTATTGTATAGTGGTTACTCATTCGGAAATTATTTTTCCAGTAGTTTTGATAGGTGGGTTGATTTTTGTGGCTCGAAATGTAGTGATCTACGGATCTAAACCATGATAATTCTATTTATTTTAAAAGACAACAATATGGTCCTGCCACTCTTGGTCAATATGGTTCTCATGTGATTTGACTATTACATATTTACTGTATGGACCTTGAAAGAGATTTTGACCCCTGAGTTTGTATCGGGTCTTCTCAGAGTAGTCAGCTAGGAAACTCCTGCCTCATCTAGCATACACTGATGAAAAAAAAAATTTGACGTGTAAAAGTGTTTTTTAAACCTATTTGCAAAATAAATATTAGAGATGAAACGGATAGTGGTTTGGCCGGATACCGGATACCGAATATTCGGCAAGCTACGAGGCCGGAGCGCCGGATATTCGGCTACCGGATACTCAGCCCTTTATCGTGTTTCATGACACGATTAGTTTGATTTGTTAGAATTTATTTTCAGCACCTGACTGTAGCATTTTCAGCGTAAGGGTATTCTGGTCTAGTTTACAAAGCTAAGTGAAGTCGCCTCTTACCAAAAAATGAAAAAAACTAAACTTATTAATAAAACAATCATTTTTGACGTGCGATTATAAGAATAAACGGTGTCCATAACCTATTTTGACGATTTGCCTACTGTAAAATAAGGAGAATTGTTTGAATTTTACGATCCGGAATCCGGCCAAATACTGAATTACTATCCGGTATCCGGCCAGATAATCAAAACAAGGCCGAATAGGCCGAATACCGGATAATTACCGCATATCCGTTTCATCTCTAATAAATATCATTTATCATTTATCACTTATGTTGGTCACCATTGTCCCAGAAGGCTTTAAATCCTGCTAGGCCCTAACGCGTGGAACACTACGCACCGTCGATGACTCGAGCTCGGTCCGGTTACCTGGCGTCCGGACGGCCAGCTACCCATTGCTCTCCGTCCACAAGCCCACGCCTACGGTGGTAGAAAAGTAAGACATCCAGTGATATTTTGTGTAGCTAACCTATAGAGTCTCCGCATATAGACCCTGAACAAGGTGATTTCTATTTGGTCCGTACAACGAGAGAATCTACGCTATAAGAGTGTTTACACACTGGCGGTTTACGAGCGGTTGCAGGGTGGAAGCGGGCGCGCAGCGAATGAGTCGAGAACACGCCGCGGCTGCACAACGGAGACGTCGCGGGCGCTTGGAAATTCGCAACGTTTTCAACTCTTGAACTCGTGTTTGTAGTAAGTTAACGACATGCAATACACTCAGTAACAAAATGAATTTCGACGAGGAGACACTGTTGTTGGTTTTGTTACTTTGAAGATGCCGGAAACCTGTATCTTGTTTCGTAACAAATTAGCTACACATGCGCGGCGTGTTCGCTGCACGCCAGTAACGTACTCATTGCGCACCCGCTTCCACCCCGCCACCGCTAGTGTGATAACGCCCTAAGTGTGTGACAGTTATTTTGGAAAATTTTCCTATCTGCTATCTTTCCAATTAGTGACTGGAAAAACCAAACAAATATTAAATTCAAATATGACTGAGCGTACGATAAGTTATGTTGAATTTTAAATTATTTAAAGCGTTCATATTTTAGTTAAGAGCCTAAAGAAAGTCTGTTAGTATATTTACATATTCTATATCTATATAAATAGCGTTTTTAACTGGTTTTAAATACGAATTCGTTTGGAATTATAATTATTGTATTCCGTTAGTTCATCTTAATATTGAATTTTAAAAATAGCATCTCTATCGGTATCGGAGACTCAGTTCAATGGGATGATCAGGGCTCCAGATAAGGGAAATTCCTAATAATGAGAGCCATGACCAGAAGTACCGCTTATGGAATCATGCTCTTGATCCACTAAATAACCTAACTAAAGCCTGCTTATTTTATCTTTATTCAAGTATTAACTAGCTTATGGAATCATGGTCTTGATCCAGCTACCTAACTAAAGCCTGCTTATTTTATCTTTATTCAAGTATTAACTAGCTTATTGAATCAATCTCTTGATCCAGCTACCTAACTAAAGCCTGCTTATTTTAACTTTATTCAAGTATTAACTAGCTTCTGCTAGCGGCTTCGTCTACGTGAAAATCGGTTTCGGAAAAAAAAAGTAAAAAAAAAAGACGTGTGGCACTCGGGGACTGCCGCGGTAAAGCTATTGCATACCATTTTTTTATCAACTTATGCAATTATAATTATTTATTTATTTTATTTATGCAGTAATTTTTTTCCTTTGTTTTTTTTTTCTTTGATATTAATTGAGGTTACACTTTCACACATTGAATTGAATTTTGATTGATTGTTCACTCATTTGTTTTCTTATCGATCACCACGCTCAAAAAACAAATGAGTGGGGGGTGTTAGGTTATTTTCGTTACGGAATTTTTGGATTCGGTCTCCACGCTCAAGGCCCGCGATAGAAGTTATGCAGTAGCTTAAAAATCAATTCACTTTGAGATTTGATATACTATCATAATTGTACCTATAAACACTAGTTTTTGCCAATGGGTTCGCCTGCATCCGCTTAAATAATGAATTTTGAAAAATATAGGTATAGGTTTTATGGTGTTTACTAAGAACTAGAGACTAAAGAAACTATGTGGTCCAGGGGTTTGGGTTGGGCGTTGATGACTCAGTGAGTCAGGACTATGCCTTTTATAAAAATATATTAAAAAAAATTAAATTAATGTTTCAATAAGAATTTCCGAATAATATTATTAAACATTACACAAGACTTATATGCAACTATGGCAAAATCGAAATATAGTATTCTTTCACACTTTTAGAAACTGCTAGAGATATTACATTACTTTTTCACACCTTTTTCTACACACGTAGGTATAAGTTTTCAGTCTTCTAACATAAAAACTATACTCCACCGTCACACATAGCTAAGTCAATTCCGATCACAGATTTCGTCTTGGTCAAGTTCGAACACCAACCACATTTGCTGGTCACAAACTTTAAGCCACGTGACTTTCACCTTACTGCAGTTTGAGATAAGGTGTGTTATATGATTTATGGGTGTCAAAAATATATTTGTAAAGTACATACAAGGGTTCAACAAACTTTAGAATGACGATTAAGAATTCTTCGCGCGTAGGCAGTGGCCGAAATGATAGGCCGGTCGTGGAGACTACAATAGTCTATAAATATTGAAAAAAAAAAGATAATCTATTGCAGTCGTTTGACATTTTAACACCAGAGTTACTTTGTATGCTTTCCTCTTCACTCCTGTAGTATGACTACACGTATCTTTTTATTTGGGATTTTAGTTGAAATATAAAGACATTTCTACACTAATAGCAGAATCGAACCAAAACTTCTGTCCTTGCTTTATATAAATATATATATGTAGTATATATTAAATATATATGTATGTGTATTTTATCTACAATTATGTATACTTTTTACTCTTGTTTTAATACCAAAATTTTCTATTTGCACGCCTACCATATTGTCTCTTCACCACCCTAGGTTGACTGGTAGAGAATGCCTAAGGTATTAAGTCCGCCTATGTACTTTGTGTTGCATGAACATTAAATAAATAAATGAAGAAAGAAAGAAAGAAAACTCCTTTATTTGACATACACACTCGTAGATACACACAATGTAGTAACAACATGTAGACACTAATGATTATATAAAAAAGAGACAATTGACAATGTGTGTCTCACTGCTAAATAGAGGAAGAAATAGAATCTCAATATATTGTGAATGGAGAGGTAGAGGGAGGCCAAAGTAAAGATGGTACCATGGATTGTGTGACAAGTGATATGAAAGAAAAGGGAGTTAGTGATAGCGTGACGATTGACAGGACAGAATGGAAGAAAAGACGTGTTGCGCCGACCCCAAAAAAAACGGGACCAGGACATAAAGATGATGATGATGATTGTGATTGGTAGCCGTAGGAATTTTTCATACTAGCTGATTCTCCATTTTTCATCACCTTCATGAATGGATCGTGCTACTCTATGATTCTCTATATTACAATTGCAATATGTACCTACCTAAATTTTTGTTCTGAATATAGATTCCTTTGCTAAAATCTGGTATTCTACAATCACAAAATACATTCCTAATATGGTTATAATTTCTATCATTCTTTGTCATAAGTTCATTCATTTTGGCCTATTCATCAGCCATAAATAGAAAAATCTAGTTATTATTAAGTTAATGGGATAGAATATAAATATTATACGCTTTTACAATTTTGTTTTTCGTTTTTTAAACTCATCTATCAGTATGGCTGCTTCAGTTTGTAAACAATAGTGTACCTTCGTGATCTATTTCTTGTGTTGTGCAAAGAAACGAAAGAATACAAGGAAAATGTTGAAACAAAAGCATGAATAGGTAAGTAATAAACAGTTTTTGGGGGAATCCGATGGATGCGTGACGCACAGGACCGGTCGTTGTGGCGACGCTTGGGGGAAGCCTATGTGCAACATTGGACGTCTTTCGGCTATGATGATGAAACAGTTTTTGAAACATAGATCGTGTATTCGATAAAGATTTTGAACAGAAAGAGTTCAGTATTTCCTAGCTGACTATCCTGGGAAGAAACTCTGAAACAAACTCAGAGGTCAGTCTCTTGTTTTTTAATTTGTTATTAACTAGTGCTAACTGCGATCCCGCCTGATGATAAGTAGCGATGCAATTTTTGATGGTGAGGCGCACTAGTTTATTAAGAGCCTATTCACTCTAGCCTTGAAGACACCCAAATTATGGACAACATATAATATTATAATGATTAAATCATGCAAAAACCATGCAGATTTTTATCTGAGATAGTTTTGAGGAAAGAACTAACTAAACAGTTCTGATTAGATCTGTACAGTCAGTGCAAACATTTGTTTGTTTTCGTAGTATCGGTTATCTTAGGAGCCATGATCATGACTTACCATCTAATTCCGGTGTACGAGAGGGATGTCAATATCTGTCTCACTCTAACACTGGAATTATGAATATTTTAACACGTCTCTTGGCTAGATTTTTAACCGACTTCCAAAAAAAGAAATTCTAAATTCGGTTGTATTTTTTTTATGTTTGTTATTTTAGAACTCCGTCGTTTATGGACCAATTTGTAATTTTTTTATTCCCCTTGAGTTGTCAGCAACAGCAGGGGCGCAGCCGGGTTGAAGCCTACAGGGGCCAGGGTTATCCGAAAGGGCGCTCGAGCCCAGTATGAAGGCTTGAAGGAACGGGATAGGTTTTTTAGTCAGTAAGAGTCTGACACTATCTCCCGCTCCGCCCAAAAGCGGGGGTTGTCATAAGATGATTTTTCCCATAAAAAAAAGCCCCATTAGAACTTACGAATACTTTTATCATCTCAAAAATCTCAATCAATATTAAAAACATGGTATTTCTACTCCTCAGAAATAGTAAGGAGCGATGACGTGAATCATGTATACGAAATACAAAATGATTTGAATAAGTATGAAATAATTTGAATACTTATGCATCGTTGCTACCTACTCCTTTTGGTAGATCTTTAATTGGTAAGATTGCTACATAGAGGGAAGACAATAGGATCAGCTTATGTGTAGAACAATGTTGTAAGCATTGATGATATTTAGGATTTTGAGCTTAGTGCGTCAATCGAATGCGGTTTTCGGGGACTATTGTCGTCAGTGACCGTAAAATTATTAATCGTTAGCTTGTAATTAAAATTCTAATTTGATTTTATATCTCGTCTGACATACCACAGCGCCTCGCACTGTTCCCGCGCGCCTCAAGGAGTTGTCAGCAACAGCAGGGGCCCAGCCGGGTCGAAGCCTACTGGGGCCAGGGTTATCCGAAAGGGCGCTCGAGCCCCGGTACGAAGGCTAGAAGGAACGGGATGGGTTTTTTAGTCAGTAAGAGTCTGACACTATCTCCCGCTCCGCCCAAGGGCGGGGGATGTCAATGCATGATTTTTCCCATCGAAAAAAAAAAAATACCACAGCGCCTCGTCATGACCTGTGGAAAACGTTATGGCTCACAATGGGTAGAAATCAGATCAGAAATTAGAAACGTTAATTTCAAATAGACCAATTATAGACACTTGAATTGTCAAAATGTCGGCCAGTCAAACATGTGAAGCAAAATTGCACATTCCAAAGCGTAGATCTATCTTATCACTATTTTAGGGTCACATAAGAAGGCTTAAAGTCACCCAAAGGTATGCTCGCAGTTTTCTTACGTCAGTAATAAAGACTTCGCAGAAGAACTAAGGTTACGGCATAACTCGAAAAATCAATATATTTATGTAGCAATGGGCATATTGTCACATAAGTATATTGATTGTATGGGATCGAAAGGTTTGGTGTGTTGGTGGAGTGGCGACTACATACTGGAAAATGCAATGTTGGAAGGAACCCATAAAGTGGACTGATCCCTTGGTGAGGGTCATGGGAATACATGGGATCTGAGACGCACAGGACTTTGTCGCTGAGGAGAAACTTAGGGCTGGCATATGTCTAGCAGTAGGCGTCTTTTGACTGAAATCAAGACGATGACCAGTTTTTCTCCAGCTGGGCTTCTATAGCTTGTGACAATCAACGATAGTGCACCTTTTAAAAAATAACATCATGCAAACAATTTCGACCCTGTAATTATTTTTTCATTTTTACAGTGTGTCATTAAGAGGACGTTATATGTACCGATGGTAAAATATAATGATTACTGCTGTATTCATTTTTATCTTCAATATTTTGTTGTACAGAACCGAGACTATTATAATACTTGAAATCAGAACTGCTTTTAATGACTAGCAATCGCCAGCTATTTCAACTTAACAACCCTGACAGCTGCTCCCATCTAAGTAGATTACAAAGATTAGATAAAATATCAAGCCTTCTTCAGTCTCTCCACAATCTAGAATTCTAGGTCCATTTAAAACTACGATCTCCAGTCCGCAACTCCAAGTTTACACCCTCTATACAACCTTAATAGCCACACAACTGATAACCAATCATATAAAGCGAGTGCTAGATTACACCCTGCACTACTTCCTCCCATGTACTTTACACTGCAAGATATTGTTGTATCTAAACGACGTACGTTATCTAAGGAAATCTATCTGAATTATTTATAAATTCAATCTTAGATTACAACGGTTTTACTATAAAGTTGGGATCGAACGGCTAACGGGAAGGTGGGGTCATAGCTTGACGGCTCTCATGCCTACACCGATGGCCACAATTTGATTTTTAGTACCAAAACAAATTGCCTTTGATACTATTTAGGGCTTTAATAGCCTTTTAATAAAAGCTCTTTTGGATTGTGTGATGTTGTAAACGATTTTGTTTAATGCTTTTCCAATTTTTGCCTTTGCAAATTAGATGTGTTTTAAACGCCTAAGTTGTTGGGATTTGCTTCAAATGTTTAGGTTTTTTTTGGATACTAATTGAGCATTTTTTTAAATGAAATTTTATTAGTTGTTGATAAATTTTAATGGGGTTTAACCCAGAAATGTATGAAATATAGAAGATGAACGCGACAATGCATCTAGTTATGCAAGAAAAAGATAGGATTTGTGTGTTGCGTAAAATCGTAGAAAATATATACGTAATGAATATTCAGAAAACATAAATTTTACTGTTTATTGGGTGGGTTAGAATTTTGTGAGAACTGAGGATTGATATGAAAGAAAAAGAAGTCAGTAATAGCGAGATGGATGATAAGATTTAATGAAAAAATAAAAAACTTTTTACAAAAAAAATTAAACCGACTTCAATGTAAAAAAACACTGAAAAGTACAAAATAACTTTAATTTCGGAAGTCGGTGTTTCTATAATAGATAGTTTTGTCTCTTCGTTACTTAACGACGACTTCCGAAATTAAAGTTTAATTTTGTACTACACAAAAATAAATAAAAGAAAAAACATACATTCAGCCGAACATAAAACCTCCTCCTTTTCGAAGTCGGTTAAAAATGAGTTGCATCGGACCCAAATAATGTAAGTTAAGGGCAAAAAGACAGTGATGATGGTCCTTTTAAAGCTAATGTTGACTATTATGAATATTAGGATTAAAATACAAATTTTCATGCCATTCCTGGTTGAATATTTTTGTTCGTTAATGACAAAATCAGTGGAGAAATTGCAATTCAGTTTTCAAACTTGTAAAATATTGGATTAGAGATTTCCAATAGCAGCTGTTTATTTTACTACAAAATTCATATTTTCTTCAACTTTCACATCACTATTGCATATCACAGCAGTTACAGCATACCTTTAAAGCATTCCCCTACTTACAAAAACCACAAATCACAAAAATGCGTGTCACATTTACATTCACTATTCCATAAAAGTGTCATAAAGAGAAAAGTATCAAAAATGATACACGATAGAAAATGTAAAGTTTATAATTTATTGACCATTTAGCATGAGTAAATTTATCCCATAAATTGTAAATATCTGTCATAGGAGAGGTGTGATTTGCACCATTATAGGCTGCTGGTACAGCTTTTTCTCAGCTATTGATTATCGCCGTCTGATAAGAACTGATAGGCTTATCTGATAGATAAATGACCACTATTGAACATAGGCTTTCAGTTACGGAGGCAGATAATTTAAAATAATTTCCCATTTGCAATGCTGTCCCTTGTTACCTCATTGCAAGGTCTGTTGAGTCTCTCCTCTCGGCAAAATGACTTTCTATGAGCAATAAAGGATAATTGAAAAGTCAAAATGTAAGGGATTAAGTACACTTTTTTTTACGTGTGACGTCTTTAAAATTGATTCCTAAAAGTGGAAAGCTTTTCAAAAATAAATCATCTTCACTTCAGCAGAAACACGTCCACTGTGGGGTATAGGTATCCCCCAAGTGTCTTCATAATGACCGAATGTCATGTAGTCTCGCGTCCATCGGATTCCCGCAACCATCACCAAGAACTTGATCCACCTTGCAGGAGGTCTTCCCACTTTGCTCAAAAAAATAATTATATAAAAATTAATGGACACAGACTTTTATGTTACAGCTAAATGTTTTAATTCAATCCAAAATTTAATTATGCTACTGGATAGCACATCAGAAGGCTTAAAGCCACCCAAAGAGCAATGGAAAGGGCTGTGCTTGGGGTTTCTTTGCGTGATCGAATCAAGAATGAAGATATCCGCAGGAGAACTAAGGTTTTTTTTTTTTTTTTTAATTGAGATAAACTAGTGCTTGACTGCGATCCCACCTGATGGTAAGTAGCGATGCAATCTTTGATGGTGAGGTGCACTAGTTTATTAAGAGCCTATTCACTCTAGCCTTGAAGACACTCAAATTATAATCGGACGGGAAGACCGCAGAAGGCAGACTGTTCCAGTCCTTCGACGTACGCGGTATAAACGACGAGGCGAAACGCTTAGTCCGGACCGTAGAGGTTTCAACAACGTAAGGGTGAATATTCGCCGTACGTCGGGTTGTCCGATGGTAGAATTGCGATGGCGGAATCAAGTCATGCAATTCCTGCGCACACTCTCCAAAATGCATCCTGTAAAACACCGAAAGGCTGGCTACCCTACGCCTATGCTCAAGGCTTTGAAGGTTGGACTTAACCAAATCTGGATCACCAATTAGCCTCTTTGCACGCCTTTCCACCGAGTCCAAAGCTGCCAGGTGGCATTTTGCAGCACCAGCCCATATGTGACTGCAGTACTCCACACACGAACGGACCTGTGCTTTGTATAACATTAAAAGCTGTCCCGGTGTGAAGTACCGCCGGACCTTCGCAAGAACGCCCAGCTTCCTAGCAGCTACCTTGGCTTTGGACTCAATGAACCGCCCAAAGTTAAGGTCTGAGGGAATTTCAACCCCCAAGAGCTGAAGGCGGTCGGTGTACCCCAGGGATAAACGAAACGAAACGAACACACGAAAAATTGCCAAACTTAAGTGGCAATGGGCAGGACACATTGCTTGCAGAACATTTGGCCGTTGGAGCCGAAAGGTTCTGGAGTGGCGACCGCATACTAGAAGACGCAGCGTTGGAAAGCCTCCTAAAAAGCGGACTGATGACTTGGTGAAGGTTGCGGGAAACCGATGGGTGCGAAACGCGCAGGAACGTTCGTTATGGCGACATTTGGGGGAGGCCTATGTCCAACAGTGGACGTATATCGGCTGAAATGATGATGAATGATAACAGGATAGCTGAAGGACCAAGATATCATCAGCATTTATTAGCATAACAGCATAATCAGTCTTTTAATTTTCTAACTACTACTACTGAGACTCAGGCCTCCTCTCTAGGATAGGAATTGGACCAAAATTCACCACGCAGACACAATGCGCGTTAGTGAATGTCAGTTGTCTTCGAATTTTCAGTTCTAGACATAATATTAGGTTTTATCACGATGTGTTCCTTCACCATTTTGAGAGCAGTAGTGATGAAATAAATTACACAAAGTAATTCGAATTTGACTGGCCTGTTGGTCTAGTGGTTAGTAGCTCTGATTGCTATGCCGGAGGTCGTGGGTTCGATTCCCACCCAGGACATGTTTATGTGATGAGCTTATACATTTGTTCTGCGTCTGGGTGTAATTTATCTATAATATGTATGTATTTAGAAATATATAAGTGTGTGTGGATCAGTGGATCTCCCTGCCCGAGTCTGTTTCTTGATAGTTAAGTGTGAATATGTTACTTCTAGGCAAGCGTGCTCCATCGTCGACCACATCATCGCTTACCATCATGGGAGATAGTGGTCAAACGCCTCAGAAAGCTGCTTTATTCTTCAGTGACGTAGGCTATATTTTATGTACGCGGGCGAAGCCGCTGGCAAAAACTAGTTGTTTATAAATTTGCGGTTCTTTGAAGAGATATTGTTAATGTGGCTTTTAAACATAAAACAATTATGAAAACCTGTAAGAAGGCTAGAAATAGCCAACTTGTTATTCATTTAAGCCTGGATGTGTGAGCGCTGTCGTCAAAGGGGCTAACCCACACGATACTCACATACTAAGCTGGCATACAGTTTAAATGCGGCACCATTCAACGGTTTCAAATCGCCCTGCTTATGCCAACACGCTGGTTTGAGCTTTCTACACGTACACACGGAGTGATAGGATGGAGAACCAGTTAGTTGAATAAAAAGATATACTATTTATTTAGAATACTACCTGACCCGAAACGTTGTTTTGCCATATAAATAATTTTATTTTTATTTTTTATTTTTTTTTATCACTAAGGGGTATGAAAAATAGATGTTGACTGATTCTCAGACCTACTCAATATGCTCACAAAATTTCATGAGAATCGGTCAAGCCGTTTCGGAGGAGTACGGGAACGAACATTGTGACACGAGAATTTTTTATTTATGATATATTTAATATTGGCCTACGCTACTTTTGTCCGGTATAAACTATATGCATAATTTGACGAAGCTTACCGACATTGCCGAAGAATCGCCATACTTAAGTGTCAGAGGGCAGGGTACATTGCTCACTGAACAGAGGGCCGTTGGGGTCGAAAGGGAAGACGCAGCATCGGAAAGCCTCCCGGAAGGTAAAACGATGACCTGGTGAGAGTTGCAGAAATTCTATGGATGCGAGAGGCACTGAACCGGTCATTGTGGTGACACTTGGGGAAGCCTAAGTCCAATAGTGGATGAATGTTGGCTGTTATGACGATGATGATAATTTCACAGGCTCATTCGTCTTGCGGTCGCAAGTGCGACTGTCATCGTGGAGTCTTTGGTTTGATTCCTGGATCGGGCAAAAATTGCTATTGGGTTTTTTCATTTAAAAATATTTTGTAGCAACCTGGAGATTGGAAGTTGGAGTATGATACCCTTGAGCTCCGGAAAGCACGTAATGCCATTGGTCCCGTGCCTGAACTGTCTTCTGTCATGTCGGATTGCCGTCCCATTGGACTATGAGAGTAGAGGAATTATCATCTTCCTGCCCTTGAAAGTAGAGGAATACAGAGTGCTATAATATCTCGTGCATACCTACTTGGCTAATATCTCTTAAGATTGGTGGTAGTAATCGAAATTTGGTCGAAAGGCATCGGCCGGTATGCATAATTATTTATAATCAGAATAAATATCCAATTGCAATCCTACTATTATTTTACCTTATCACTTTCTTTTAACATCACAGATTTACAGTGTTGACATACTCGTATTATAATCTATACTAACTTTAGAAAGAGGTAAAGTATGTTTTTTTGCTTGTTTGAGGTAATCTCTGGAAGTACTGGTCCGATTGTTAAATTGTTTTCACCAAGAGAAATCGCTTTATTCCCGAAAGACATAAGCTATAACTTTATATACGCTGGCGAAGCCACGGGCAAAAGCTAGTAGTTTATATACGTCTCAAAAAAAGGGGCCACGGCAATTCACTCGAAAGTCGTAGCCAAAACCGTTTACTTTCTTTTTTCATTAATATAAATGTTTAAGAATAAATTATCGGACTTATATTTTATTTTTGGAACACTCAACTCCGTTTATTATAATTTTAGACTCTAAAACCAATTTAAAACAACCAAAATGAACGTCACGAAATGATCAAAAGGTAATTTATTTCTATAGTCGGGGACAGACTGCTGTATCGTAACGTGTAATGTAACATGAAAGGAGTTTTCAAGCTTGAACTACTTTAGATCGACTAACACGTCTGATTTGTACGTAGAATGACGGATCGTAAGGATCGCGTGGCGTGGTGGCGTGTCAAGTGTAGCTCGAGGCGTGGATCAAGTGTAGCTATGCAAGTTTTGTGTTTCCATATAAAATGTATGGAGACCGACGCGCCCAGATCGGCGTGTATGGCACACATGTGCGCAGTGTAGTTCTAGCATCTTAAGTGTGAATGCAGCACGAGCATGAACCGAGCATAGTACCTAATCACATAGTTGAAATGCTCTGTTTGTGCGCGTAGTGTGCAGGGTTCGTGCGCGCAAGACTTCCACACTATTGAGAACTCTGTAACATTATATGATACATTGCGACAATGTAGACCGCCGCCGCCGCCGCCGGGATTCTGATCCCGATTTCCGGCCAACGTAGGCGCGGGCTTGCGGACGGTGAGCAATGGGTAGCTCACTGTCCGTCCGTCCGGTAACTGTCCGGACCAAGCCCAAGTCATAGACGGCGCGCACTGTTCCCGCGCGCCTCAAGAAGTTGTCAGCAACAGCAGGGACCCAGCCGGGTCGAAGCCTACTGGGGCCAGGGTTATCCGAAAGGGCGCTCGAGCCCCGGTATTCATACCGGCTAGTAGGAACGGGGTGTGTCTTTTAATCAGTAAGAGTCTGACACTATCTCCCGCTCCGCCCAAGGGCGGGGGATGTCAATGCATGATTTTTCCCACCATAAAAAAAAAAATGTAGACCGCATTTTTTTTCATTTTGCGTTACATTGCATGTTACAACACAGCAGTCTATACTCGGGTTATGAAAACTTTGCTGCCTAATTTGGGGTTCCGTACGTCCACAACATAGAATAACTCGCCGCTAACTGTTTTGTAAAATAAGTAGTTTTAACTAGTAATTCGTATGCTCACCGGGCCGAGCTGGTGATGTTAAAACTAATTTTATATCGCTTGCCTACCCACTGGCATCTTTGACGCCGCTTCGAAAGTGACACGAATAATAATTCGATAATTGGCGGCTTGGTCGAGATTTTTGTAGCTAGAGATTTTAGTGTTTGTTGGTTGAATACAAATGCGTGTGTTTGGGATCGTTTCTTATTTATTTCTTTTAAAATAATTAACAGTAAAGGACTTGGGGGAGGCCTTTGCCCAGCAGTGGGACAGTAATGGCTAATAAAAAAATAATAATATTAACAATAAGCTTTTCCTGAAACCCTTTTTTTAATAATGACATCTCCCACTCTTGGGCGGAGTGGAAGGGTGTGTCAGACTTTTACTGACTAAAAACCCACTCCTGCTCCTTCTTTGCTTTTTATACTAGCGAACTTATGGTCCCCGTAGGCTAAGACCCTACTGAGCCCCTACGGTTTGTTGACATCTAGTCGAGGCACGCGTGGAACGCACATGGTACGCGCCGTCGAAGATTCTCTGGAGCCACGACTGTTAGATTGAAATATTTAAAAATATAATTTATATTATGTGCAATAAAATGAATACAGAGACATTAATAATAATTTCTTTCGATCAACATTGATCATTAATAAACTTTAAACTTAATCCTTAGCTAGGCTGCAGATACAGGCATTCTACATAGATATTTCGATACTGCAGCCAGGTCTTCGCTGTGGACATCCCACAGTCTATCAGTATGTCAGTAGTCTAAAAAAAATGTCAGCAAAACAGAAGGGGCCGAGCATGACCGAAGCCTACTGGGGCCATGGGTTCGCTACTGAAAGGAAAACCCAGGGATCCTGGCACGAAGAAGGAACATAGGAGTGGGTTTTTTTTAGTGATTGCCTGATACGCTTTGCCGCTCCACCCTAGAGAGAGAAGTCATTAAATGATATCACACAAAAAAAAAATATTATTAAGTATGTCTAATCTATTTTATTCTTAAATAACAAAATTTATACATATCAAACTTAAATATTAGCAAATAATTTATGTTAAACCTAACTACACACAACTTAGACTACACTAAAGGCTACTCCTAACTAAAATATGACGTCATCAAACTCCTCCCCTTCGCTGTCGACTGGAAGTGTGCCCAAAAGGCTGGTGGCATTGCCACGTTGTATAGCAATGCTTAATCTCTGACCGAGGTAAAAGCCAGCCCTTGGATCACGCGAAGTGTCAACTAAGCGTTTAGACAGTTCTTTAAAAAGCGTATGAGGAATATGAGCTTCCTACAAAACATTTAAATAGAGCAGTAGTGGCCAAGTGCCCGGACTTACAAGTTTTAGGTCGCGGGTTCAAACTCAGCCTGGCTCATAAATTTATGTTATTTATTTCATCGCCACTGCTCTCAAAACGCTGAATTAAAACATCGAAAGGAAACCGGCACGCCTTAGAACCAAAAATTTGAAGACCCGACGTAACATCCACCAACCCGCACTGGGCCCGCGTGGTGGATTACGGCCCATTCCCCCTTCTAGAGAGGAGACCTGAGTCCCAGCAGTGCGAACATTAAAAGGCTGATTACCTACAAAACATTCTCAATCGAGTCGCATCGCATCGAGTTTGGGATGCAACAAACGAGAAATAAATCTGCAAATAAATTGATCTTTTCTATTACAATTTCACTGGCCGTCCTCTCTAGCTTGTTCATTAGTAACTTGACCAGTTTCTACGCGTTGATTTCCGCTAAGCGACAGTCGCGTGACAGCTAGACATGTGACCTCCACGACCCTGGGCAGACCATGTTGTGCGAATCTTGCTGATCATTCATCTTGTGTGGGTAGCTAACTCTTTAGTTGAAGGCTATGACCGCAAGATAAGATGAGATGTTAGGGATCTTTGGCAAATTATTTAGTAAGTAATTTTGAAGACTATATTTTTAATTTTCGCGAAAGATTTCACAAAATGTTAAGAACTCTTGAACGGCAAAAACGAATTATGACAGTTAGTGTGTCACATTTTTTAATTCAGTTTGATTCGAATTCGTGCCAATTTTTAAGTTTATTAACCCAAGGAATAAGATTCACCCTAACAATCTTTTTTCTTTCTTTTTTTTTCTTTTTTTTTGTTTTGTTTTTTATGGAAAACTTTTTTATTTACTTTTACTTATGCTAAGTTTCTATTAGATGAACTCTACACTATGACCTACCGTGTGTCCGTATCAAATTTCTCGGCTTTGTTTGGCAACTAAAACTAACATGCTAAAACTGCAACTGCTCTGCAATTGAAATCGACCCGCTTTTGGCCAAGGTCACGAAACTTGTTCAAGGTCGTATAGTCAGAATTTTTTTTTTGTATATGGTAAAATCATCCAATGACATCTCTGCGCCCTTGAGAGCGGGAAATAGTGTCAGACTTTTACTGACTAAAAACCCACTGCCAAACCCTTGGCCAGTGAAAGGGCGCTCGAGCCCCGGTATGAAAGCTTGAAGGAACGGGAGGGGTTTTTTAGTCAGTAAGAGTCTGACACTATCTCCCACTCCGCCCAAGAGCGGGGGTTGTCATAAGATGATTTTTCCCATCGAAAAAAAAAAAAAAACCCTTGGCCAGTACCTACCAGGCTTCGTCCCTGCTGGGCCTTTACGACTGACAACTCTTTGAGGTGCGCGTGGAACGATACGCGCCGGTCCTGTCAGGGATAGATCTACAGGGTGATGGGATATCTGTAGGTTGACTTATCGGTAGCTTTTTAGAGGACTATAGGTGATATTTTGATGGAATTTATTTGGTTAGGGACTTAAACGCAGATGGCTAGTATTCTGCTTGTCAATTTTTATGCGACTTGCGATGAGGTAATGATTGGAACTTTAAAAAAAAAAAGTTGCCCCACCCAGAAAAATTATTACCTCTATTAATTAGTTCTCAACTTACAACAAAGGTAAAAAGGTTCAAACGGTAGAGCTTCAAGTGACGGTCTTAAATATATTTTTTTTCCATTATTTAACTTAAATATATCATTATCAAAACGATTCATCGTCATTTATACCGCGTACATCGAAGGAATGGAACAATTTGGTCTTCCGGTCCGATTATAATTCGGGTGTCTTCAAGGCTAGAGTGAATTGGCGCCTCACCATCAACGATTGCATCACCGCTCACCATCAGGTGGGATCGCAGTCAAGCACTAGTTTATAACAGATAAAAAAAAGAATAGGTACTTAGTTTGTAGGTAAAATGATCTTTTTATTCATCTACATATGTATTACCTATGTGAATAGATTACAGTCATTCTATTAAATCTTTTTATGCGCATTTCCTCTCTCAGGTTACAATTTCAGTTGATTATTTCTAAATTAATCCTTCCTTTGATAAATCTTAGAAAGCTATAATTAAGTGAGAAAGTACTCATTAATGTTCTATTGCCATTTGTCAAGTTTAAAACCTACAATTTAATACTCAAGAAGCGGAAACATAAACCAACTGCCACAACGACAACTGTTGATTGATATAAAATAATTCAGCTTTAATAGTAATAACTAGCTTAATAATAACTAGTTTATTACTAAAACTAATTTCGCTAAAGTAATTTGCATCGTAAACATAACTGTAAATAGAATCCAATTTACTTTGATTAACATTCAAAATTCTTGTTCTGTCTTAATGTGTGATCATTAAATAAAATCATGTTTGTTTAAAAAAAAACCAGTGATTATTTTCCTCTGTAGGCAAGTTACCTATTACAAGATTTTTTTACTTTTTTTTCCTTAACACAAACGTGATTATTATTCATCTCATCACATGAATTAGTAAAGCTACTGGAATTTTTGATCGTAGTCTATTTAATCACCGCTTAACCCTTTCGCGAGAAATACTATTTATACCTCCGATTTTAGTTTTATTTTCTATAAACATTCTGAAATAACATTTGTAAAACAATACTATGGGTGAGTTGCACCATTTAATCATAACGATAACAAAGCCGTTAACAGTTGTCAAATCGTCGAATTGACCAATAGGCGGCCGTTTCACGGCTGGTTATGGTTTGGTATCGTTATAGTTAAATGGTGCAACTCACCCTAATAGATTTCCCGCCCTTGATTGCCCAAACAAAAAACAAATTTTACCTCTTTATAATATTAGTGTTGAAGTGTAGATAGACAAGTAACCAAGCGTATGAATATACATTACGTTTTTATTTAGATTACAGTTAAATATAAAATATTAGTGTGAGTGATACATATAGACCCTGATCATGAAACCAGAAGAAACTGGTAATGAAGACGACTATATAGCTGGTAATTTCGATTTTTTTTAGGTGGGAAAATCATCTAAATGAAATCTCCCACCCTTGGGCAGACCGGTACATAGTGTCAGACTTTTACTGACTAAAAACCCACTCCTGTTTCTTGTTTGTCATTATTTCAGGGCACCAGGGATATCGTTCACGTCACCCATGGCCCCAGTAGGCTTCGATCCTGCTGGGCCCTTACGGTTTAAGGTGCGCGAACACTACACGTCGTTGACGACTTGGTCACTCTATTACTTAAACATTTTAATGCCAAGCAATTTCCTATAACCAATAACACCACTGGAGCAGTGGTGGCCGAGTGGTAACGACCCCGACTTACGAGTTGTAGGCCGCGGGTTCAAACCCAGCCAGATGCATTACTTTGTGTAATTTATTTCGTCACCACTGCTCTCAAAATGGTGAAAGAAAACATCGTGAGGAAACCGGCATGTCCTTTTTTCCCATTGGAAAAATCATCCTATGACAACCCCCGCTCTTGGGCGGAGCGGGAGATAGTGTCAGACTCTTACTGACTAAAAAACCCATCCCGTTCCTTCAAGCCTTCATACCGGGGCTCGAGCGCCCTTTCGGATAACTCTGGTCCCAGTAGGCTTCAGAACTAAAAATTCGAAGACATGTGACATCCACCAACCCGCACTGTGCCTGCGTGGTGGATTACGGCCCATTCCCTCTCCTAGAGAGGAGGCCTGAGTCCCAACAGTGGGAACATTATAAGGCCGACTATGCTATGCTATAATAACACCACTACAATAGAAAATCAAGAAAGATTTGCGGCAATTGCTCTTACAGATACAATTACAATCAACGATTGCTTAACAGTTCCAACGTTTACAGATTGTCACGCAATGCAAGACTCACGAGGAACTTCGTTTAATTAAAAAATATACCTCCAACATACTAATTGTTTTGTTGAAACTTGATAGCTCTTTGATTGTGCAATTGCTGTATTTTTTTCATATGTTTAGGGTTCCTTAAGCGCAAACGGCAAATACTACCCATATAGGATCACTTTTTGTCCGTCTTCCGTCGGTCAAGACCTTTTTCTTCAGGAATTTCTAATATTCTAGTCTGCTATCTCAAGTAAAATTACCGGCATGGATCTTGAGCGCTCGGCGTCAGAGTGGGGATCACTTTGCGCATTCCATACATTGGCGAGCCAATCGTCGTCGTTGTTAGATAGATGCAGCAATCGCAGGGAACTAATCAGAAGTGACGTCTATGACACGATGGCGCGGCGAGCCAATCACTTACACTCCCCGCCCCCGCGTCTCGCGTCGCACCACTAAAGAGTCCGAATATTTGACTTCTGCGCAACTTGAAGCCAGCGCTCAAGATCCGTGCTGGTAATTGTAGTAGTGGATAAATCAAGTTACTAAGTCAACGCAATTTAAAGATAAGGGCTTTTATGCTCTTCTTCGGCACATATTTTGACACTCTCTAGGAAATCGAAACCTTTAGGGTACTACCCGATGATCGAGAACCCTGAAATTCGGCATGAAGTAATGTCTCATAGCTAAAGGAAAAAGTCAGAAGACTGTTTTGTAGTTGTTATACAAAAAGTATATTGTTATCTAATTCGAAAAAATCTTCAAAATTTTAGTCGGGAAGTGAACTAGGTTTTTACTTAGGCAAGTGTGTACAGTCATTACAGGTAGCCAGCTTTCAGAAAGTCTGACTATAAGTCTATCTAAAGAGCAACGTGTTGCCCAGTAACTGGGTTATGGAGGTCTAATAGGTAGTTGGTTCATATCATCATAATCATCATTTCAGCCGATAGACGTCCACTGTTGGACATAGGCCTCCCCCAAGTGTCGCCACAATGCACGATCCTGTGCGTCTCGCATCCATCATCCTGTAACCTTCACCTGGTCATCGGTCCACCTTGTAGGAGGTCTTTCGAAGCTGCGTCTTCCGGTACGCGGTCGCCACTCCAGAACCTACTATCAACGGCCCTCTGTTCTGCGAGCAATGTGCCCTGCTCATTGCCTTTAAGTTTGGCAATTTTTCGTGCGTTGGTTCACTTAAAACATGAATATTCAGGCGCATTCGGTTTGACTGGAACCCCCAGTTTCACGGGTCAGTACCCCTAGCCAAGTTGCTAATCTGCAATAGTTAACGCTGGTAGAAAGCGTCAAATGTACGGGCATGACGTCGTCTTGACGCTCAGTCACGTGGTCCGAACAAAAGAATTGGCGGCAAGGTCAACTCGAAGCGTTCGGCGCAAGCGAAACGGTTGTAACTTGGCTAGGGGGCAGTTCTTTGTTTTTCAACGATATTAACAAAAAAAAGACGGGTTGCACTCCGGGAGTGCCGGCAGAAGTGAAAACTTGATTATTAACGTTGAGCATGTTTGATATTTTGGAATGGTTAGGGAATAATTTTGCACCAATTGCTTTATCAGTATAAAAGTACTATCATTTATGTGGTAGAATACAATATTCATTTATTGCGCCATCGTACACAAACATGACAATTTATATTACATTAAAAAATTTAACACTTTAAAACTATTACAATTATTTTACATTAAATACTCTCCATCCGTCTTACGCTTTTTCGATCAGGTCACGTGTCCTGACGCGAGTTTAAGATTTTATACCCATTACAGAAAAAGTGCTCAACGCCGCTAAAGAAGTTTTCACTTTGTGGTGTTCACTAAAATCACTTGTTAGGGATTTAGGTTTATAGTAAATTAAACAACCAAATTGTCAGTAAGCAAGCAAACCAAGGAGTGACGTCTAGTCGTGAGCTCTGTGGGATCTCGACTGTCGTGGCGTCAGCCTCTTGACTTGTCTTACATTTAATGTGTATACCACATCTCTTCCTTTTTATAAAATGATTTACATTTCAAGCTTACTTACAATATTTAGCACTTAGATTATAATTTACAAAAATCGCTAGTTTGGTTATTGAAGTACAATAATTATATTACAATATTTATCACACTTAGATTATAATTTACAAAAATCGGTAGTTTGTTTTTTTTTTTTAAGTACAATTATATATTTAGGATTTTTAATGTGTATCCCACATCTCTTTCTTTTTATAAAATTATTTAGATTTTAAGTGCAATTATAATATTTAGATTTTGAAATGAATTGCGTTTAACACATCTTACTATGTTTTGTAATTAAACACAATTTGAGAAGTTTTAAAACAACAATAATCAATATATATTTTTTTTTTTTTTTAGACCCAAATTAAAAAAATTCAAAATGAAGATATTTATTTCGCATTTTTTTTTACATTTACTCGTTTTTTTTTTTTTATTTTGTTTTTTCTAGATGAGGCCTGTGTTTCCTAGCTGACTGCTCTGAGAAGAAACACAGAAACAAACTCAGAGGTCAAAGTCTCTTTCAAAATCCACTGTAATGATCTAATCATTAGAACTGTGTATCTACGCAGTTTTGAAGTTTCTGAGATGATCTTTTGACTAGAGAACCACACAGATTTGAGTACATTTAGCATTTGTATTAGGCTTACAAATAAGCCTTTAATAATGTAGTGTTATTATTTAATTTTTTGAAGAAGCATATCCAATGCTTCCTACTTTCTATATTTGTGGTCTCTATTAGTCTGATGTTCCTCATGTTCTTTTGTCCAGTTCCGAAGGGTGAGGCGTATCGTTGTTTTGTTTTTATGTTTTGATTATTATTATTTTTGTGCCTAACTGCTTATTTTGGAAGTATGGTACAAAGGAAACATGAATCGATTAATTTTCTTGTAGGCTTCTTTAATATCTCGACTTGGATATTTCTTAAGGTCTGATGTCCATCTATTTTTGCTTTGACTGTTTTTTTTAATTCCGGATTCGGAATTCAGTAGGTACTTATTAAAACGCTATTATTTCTCGTTTAATACTGTATAACCTTGATTACAGATTGACTACCGTTATCAGATGTTCTTTTATTTCTTTGCTCCCCATTATGAGTTACTCTTGTATTGTGTGTTTACAGAAATGTAAATTTCCATGTACATGACTCTCAGACTCAGAACAACATCTGTAAGCCAATTTAAGATTTGCGCCTTCGAAATACAATACATTTTAACTCTATTAGGTATTTTGTTCTATCTAGAAGTTTTACGATTCCACTTGTGAGTTATAAGAATCAGCAATTGGTTTCTTTTACCTTAATATGACGTAATTATGTTATTTGGTTTCGATTTTAGCCTAAATTTAATATTCAATGAACTTATGTTTGTGCCAATTTTTTTTTTTTTTTTGTCTTAGGTTTTTGTTCCTGTGGCTAAGGAATCAGTATATGACCTAAGCTTTATTAGTTTTTTTTTTTTTTTTTTTTATTAGTCAGTTGGATTTCGAAATAAGTGAGTACTAGGTACATCAATTAGTATTACTGGCTGGCCTTTGACTTGGATGTGCTCTGGCAGTTAGAATGTCATGCATGCTCACATATTTTGCTGATGATGACTTGGTTTTCTTCAGAAGAGTTGAGCTGAATTGTGCTAGTACACGAGTCATAGTTAGGACAGGTCATCTCGCAATTAGGCTTGTCATTTTGTAATTTGCTATGATTGGTTTTCATTATTTGTATTTTTAATACGGATATTTTAAATGTATGCATTATCGATATAAGTAATTATTTATTGATTCAAGTGTCCGTAGAGCTTCTTGCTTGTTCAAAATGCAAATTTGTATTGAATTCAAATCAATTCATGAATTCAATTAGATACACGACTATACTTTGTTTTAGTCTGACAGTTTCATTTTTTTACATCTGTCAGATTCTGTCTCCAAAGTTAACAGAACTACAATTAGTTCTAGTTGGGTACGATTGTACGATCTATTGTCATTATAGCCGTTGGATATTTTTTTTCTTAAACCCATTGATTTTTAGGGTTGAAAGTTGGAGTTAAATTATTCAATGAAATTGATCCAGAAAACATTGAATTTCATCAACATTTCCATGTGAAAGTCAGACTGACTTATTGTTAACTAGTTTGAAACCTGATGGCACTGAAGTTTCAATTGATATTAAATATTTCATTTTTGTTTATTTTGACTTTATAGTTGTTTAAATACTTACGGGTTTCTGGAAATTATTTAACAACGCATCACAAATTAACTTAAAAGTGCTGCGAGTGTATATTTCTAATTCTTCCAGTCTTTTTTTATGTTATATCACTATGTTGTAAGTAAAATCAACAATTCCTTTGCTATGGCACTATATCTTTATCAACTTTTTTTTTTATTTTTAGTTGAATGTATAGCGTTTACTGATTGACTTCCTAAGTATTTATGAACTTTTATTTGAAACAATATGTACATAGAGTTTCCCTATGGTACTATAGATATCTTTTTCAACTTAATTTTTTATTTTTAGTTGAATGTAAAGCATTTACTGATTGACTTCTTAAGTATTTATGAACTTTGATTTAAAACATGTACATAGCGTTTTAAGTAATACTACGCTAGTACTTATTAAATGTTTATCTAGGTCTCACGTATCTGCAGATAAATACGTATACCATCATCAGCATTGATATTTTAGTATAATATTATTGATCATCAGGCATCCGGGATCACCAGAGGTACCCGAAAAGATGAAATATTGTTTTATTTACAAGCCAGGTCCATACAGTTAGACTAGCTCGTCTTTTTGCTATTTAAGCTATTAGGAATCAAATAGCCGTTGGACTTTTTTTTTTTAATCAATAAAGATCTTTAAGTTGGCAATTGAATTCAGATCAAAGCCTTTTTTAAATTTTATAATCGATTTCTTAAAACATTTTTGTGACCATAGGCTTTGCTAGTAATACTTTAGAGCTATTTTATTTTTTGTCTATGTAATAACCCTTGCACTTTATTATTGTGTAGCACGTGACCATCAATTCCAATTGTTAAATTTTCATCGACTCGTGGCAAATTAGTTAAGTAGGTGTAAACCTACCTACCTAGATGTTTTGTTTAGTACTTTGTTTTTTTTAATATTTTTACTTTATTGTTATCATTTGACGAGAGGCAGACTTATTATTTTCTCTTTTATTGTCTCTCATTTCGTGTTATTCTGCAAATAATACTCAAAAACCTATTTATGCCATTTGCATTAATTATAGGGCATTAACTGAATTTTCATCAATTGCTCGAACTTATAATCATTTTTGTGATTGCCACAATTTACATGATTTGCATTATAGCAACCAAATTCATTGTTGTTATTTGACAAGAGGTTGGTACGAGTCTCTTTATGCCATTTGCGTTAATTATAGGGCGGGCATAACTAAATTTTCATTAATTGCTCGAACTTTAAGTAATCACTTTTGTGATTATTTAATTTTCATGACATGCATGATAGCATACAACTCATTGTTATTATTTGACACGAAGTTAGTGCCATTTTTTCTTATTTGTCCTTGTTTTGCAGTGTTTCTGGAAATATAATTTGAAAACACGTTAGCAATAGATTTACAGGAAAGGTACTTTTATCACGTTTGTGATTTTAGTTGCCGCATGGACAACAGTTTTTTGTTCAGTGTCAACTCCATTATGGCAGGTACTTATTGCACTTTGACTCTGGCTATCGTGGATTAGCTCAATAGCGGGATTGCTGTTTTTAAAGGATTATGATTTTTCATTGTGATAATCTTCCACATATTCTTTAGGGAATTGAATCCAGAACTAAATCTACAATTCAAAATCATATTTGAACTAGAATCAAGAATTGTACCCACAATTCAAATAAGTTTTTTTTTTCTTATTCTTGTTTTCAACTAAAATGCAAGAATAATATAGGTACACAACACATCGTTAATTTATTTATAACCCTGAATTGATTGTAGCCAGTTAAGATAAGAGCTCTATGGGCACTGTTCCTATAACATTTAAATAAACAAACTTTAGCTAGCAAGTCGCACAAGGGTCCATTAATAGGTACCTGCGCCGGAGTGCCGCGCCATGCTACTCAGCAAAACGGCCACTTGAAATAGAGATTGAAGAACCAACCACATCGGGCGTTATAACGCGTGTGACAAATTCTTTGTTTGGTGGATAAAGCCAGTGCAAAATGTATTTTATTTAATTAGCCATAAGGATTTTAGGACACTTTAGTTTTAACTATAAAGTGATACCTAGCCAGGCATCATATTGCTTCGAAGTATCGAAGTGGTAATTGGCGTTAAAACTGGTACTTGACGATAATCACGTTGGCACATTTCATTTTTGGATCTAATAATATCTTTCGATAAGATTAGCATTTATAAGTAAACGTGTTATCGCTGGAACTTTAGATCGAATATTTTTATTTTGTTTCGATCATTTAACGAACACTCGTTGGTACTGATCATTTAACGACTCTCGTTGGCACTTTTATTTCGATATTATGTAGCCACAAACGAATTTGGTCAACAAACATTGTATTTGGAATTTTTATTTATTTTCGAAATGTAGGGACATTTTGTATGCCCTAATCACATTCCGATAAAGTATACGGTACCGTTTATGTATTAAATGACGAAATGATTTCATCGATTTATATTGCGCATCTCTCAGCTAATTACTGACGCAGATCGCTCATACATAGCTAAGTAACGACCAAAGTATGGACATTTTATGAAACTAAGATTTACTGAATTTCAATTTAATGTAGAAAACGGTCACTTATTTTTATTTTTTCTTTCAAAGCACTTTGTGCTGTAAAATTTTACTTTTCTTGCTGACCAATATATGAAATATTTACAGAATTTCACTCAGGTATCGGTCTCTTATTTTTTTTTATTTTTTTTAAACTGCTGTATAAAATTATTGTTGTTGCTGACCAATGTCCGTAAGTAGTACATTATTTGAGTTAAGATCACTTTACTTACTGCGCTTTTACTCGTCGCCAATGTGGTGTTCACTAAAATCACTTGTTAGGGATTTAGGTTTATAGTAAATTAAACAACCAAATTGTCAGTAAGCAAGCAAACCAAGGAGTGACGTCTAGTCGTGAGCTCTGTGGGATCTCGACTGTCGTGGCGTCAGCCTCTTGACTTGTCTTACATTTAATGTGTATACCACACACTTCAAAAAAAAAAAAAATAGATAAACTAGCTTCAGATAATTTTCGTTTTTCGCGCAAAGGAAGCCGTCGGTAAAAACTACTTTGTAAATTATATATTTCTGAGTTACTTTAGATGAGGATAAGCTATATTGTATTTCTCTAAGCGGTTAGCAGGATGATCAAAGAGTTGAAACTATAGTAAACAGGAATCGGCTAAAATAAACTAATACAGTCGAACAATCAAGTCATTATACAGCCCTATCGCAAAGTTTGTGTGACTCTTCTTTCGGCCTAATTGCAGTTTATATTATGTCGCATTTCTGTCAGTGTTTATTTTACGGATATTGAATGGTTTATTTACTAAATATTTTGCTTCCTCGTCATCGTTGGTACGTCTTTGTATTGTTCCGACCATATTCTCAGAAAGTTGGAGTCAGTGTTTCCCGATAGACAACCTGGGGATCTTTGAGTCAAGAGTGAATTGAGTCACTTCTAGGCAAGCGTGCTTAATCGTCGAGCATATCGTCGTTTTCCATTACACAGCCTTGAGCGCAGCGGTGGCCGCAGCGACAAGTTGAAAGCGCAGTACATTGATTTAACAATCCTATGTATAAGTGCATTGGATTGCTTACCCAATGACATTATTTGGATTTCCTTGCTGCGGCCAGCGCTGCGCTCAAGGCTGTTTTCTTAGAGAATATCACGCCAGGTGAGATAGTGGGTAAGCGCGAAACGATCAACCATTATAAAAAATCTTTAGTCTTCTGGTTGCAAATTCTAAGCATGAGGTTGTGGATGAAATCCTTCTGTTTTGGGTTTATCCTTCTGAAAATTTTCAATAGCAGTCGAGAATCACCACAGTGTCTCATTATGACCAGTGCATATTGCCAGTAATGACAAATAGGACACAATGTATGCCATTTCGTGCTTAAAGTCACCCCAACGGCAATGGAGACGACAATATTTGGAGTTTTTAGTCGTCATCAAATCAGAAATTAAGATATTTGCGGGTAAACCAAAGTTACCGCAAGCTTGCCTTAAGAAAAGCTATTCAGGCAATGGGTAAAGCAGATTTCTCTCAAAACAGATGGTCGATGGAGCCGAAAAATTCTTCAGTGGCGACGGCGTTGCAAAAGACGCAGCGTTAGAAAGCCACAAGGTAGATGGCTGGGAGACGCTGAGACACACAGGACCGGTCATTATGGCAACCTTTAGAGCAAGCCTTGTCTTGCGGCTGAAATGATGAGCCCAGAGTCAGTTCTTATTTGTGTTCACCTGGTAATAGACATGTCCCTCGACCTGATTCATGTGACTTGAACGTAACTGGAAAAATGTTTATACTATTGATAATTTATAATTAATCTATTGTAAAAACATGGAATGGAACATTGCATGGACATGGATGTTGCATGGATGGCATGCATTGGTATGGTGAGGGTATGGTAGTGAGTAGTGTAGTGTGTGTTGTAGTTTTATTTTATAGTTGTGTTATGATAATTTATTATTCGACATTCACCAACCCGCACTGGGCCCGCGTGGTGGGTTACGGCCCATTCCCTCTCCTAGAGAGGAGGCCTGAGAGCCATCAGTGGGAATATTAGAAAAGGCTGATGATGATGAAGATAGATAATCTACACTAATATTATAAAGAGGTAAAGTTTGTTTTTTTTTGTTTGTAGGAGGTAATCTCTGGAAGTACTGGTCGGATTGCTAAAATTTTTTGCTGAAAAGCTGCTTTATTCCTGAGTGACATAGGCTACATTTTATGAGCGCGGGCGAAGCTGCCGGGAAAAGCTAGTTACTAATAGTTAGGTAATTGCAAGAAAGTGATCAGGATCGCCGAATTTTTAACTAGTTACCTTGCAGTTTTATTGTCAGTAACAGCCAGCATTGTTATCATTAAAACTGAACCATTTATCGGCATATTGCTACCCAGGAAGGAAGAATTACTCATTATGATTAATAAACAACAACTAAATCAAGGAAGGAAGGACAAATGAAATAATACAAGTAACAATAATAGTCATACAATAACTAATGTGTGTTAGATTTGCCATGACTCGTGACTACATATTTTATTCATTACATGATAACATATCAATACCTCAGTTAGGTCTTCGTCATAATTGTTATATTTTAAGTCCTCTTAATTATATTAATTTGATATTAAAATCGGTCCACCTTGTTAGAGGCCTTCCAACGCTGCGTTTTTCGGTACGTGGTCGCCACTCCAGCCAGCTTTTCAGTGTTTTAAAGGATGCATTTTGGAGAGTGTGCGCGGGAATTGCATGACTTGTTTCCGCCATCTCATTTCTACTATCTACTAACGAGAAGTATCCACCCTTACGTTGTTGAAACCTCTACGGTCCAGACAAAGCGTTTCACCTCGTCGATTCCGCGTACATGGAAGGACTGGAAAAAAATATTGTCTGCTACGGTCTTCCCGTCCATTTATAATTTAAAAGACTTCAAGGTTAAAGTGAATGGGCTCTCAATAAACCAGTGCGCCTCATCATCAACGATTGCATCACTGCTTACCGTCAGGTCGGATCACAGTCAAGAACTAGTTTATATCAATTAAAATAAGGTTTTAACAGTTCAGCTAAGGCCGTCAAATGGATCGCGTTAAGAACTCGAAGGTCTTAAAACTGGATTTAAGGAAAGCGTTGAGTGCGATTAAAAAATTATTCGCGGAACTTCGCGCTTCGCGCCACCGCAACGTACAATTTCCGAAACGGATCTTGAGCGCTCGACGTCAGAATGGGGATCGCTTTGCGCATTCCATACATTGGCGAGCCAATCGTCTTCGTTGTTAGATACATGCAGCAACGCAGGGAACGAATTAGGAGTGACGTCTATCTATGACGCGACGGCGCGGCGAGCCAATCATTGACACTCCCCGCCCCCGCCTCTCACTTCGCACCACTAAATAGACCGAATATTTGACTTCTGCGCAACTCGAAGCCAGCGCTCAAGATATGTGACGGCAATGTGGCAACCAGTGCCGTCTTGCTCAGCAATAGTCATTGGAAACACAATACTTTACTAATTAATGAGCCGATTGTATTCAGTACTTTACAAATAAATAACTATCGCCATCTCTTCTTTCCAGTTTGTACAAGTACCAACTCTTCATTATATTTTTTTTTTTTATGCATTTGTATTTCTTTGTTTGTGTACAGTTTTTGATTGACCATTGTTTGGTGCATTGGTTTGAGATGGTGCTTAAGTACTTGTGGAAGATTTAAGGGGGGTCATTAGTATTCTAACGGTCTGAAGATTTAATTGCTGTCTAGAGGTGTTTCATTTCTCATATATTCCTGTTGACTGACCTGGTTTGAGTGGAATATTAGACACAGTTTTGCTTTAATTGTGAAAAGAATCGTCTGTTTTTGCCGTCATTGGTTGGCTATTAAGATTTTTTTATTGTTGTCTCTATATCCATTTATATCAGATTCTTTTATTAGATGTTTTGCTGTATCAAATGAGATTCACTTTAACATAAAAATCATATTTTTTTAAATTTAGCTATTACTTGTTCCACCGTCACACAAAGATCTCCAGTTATTAATTTTCTAAGGCAATTTGAATCAGCCCAAGGGCTGAAAAGAAAAAAACCGCAATCGGTAAGCGTCTAGGTCGTCTCGCTTCCTCTTCCTTGGCTTGCCACGGTTTCTCACAATATTAACCAAAAAGCCTTCCAAAAGAATCCTTGATATCTGCAACGTCATAACCATCGTCATTACAGCCGAAAGACTTCCACTGCAGTACATCCGCAACAAGCGGTCCTATACGCCAGGTAAGGAGGCTGTATAGTCATTGTCACCAGGTCATCGACTCTCCTTGTGGGAGGTTTTCCAATACTGCGTCTTCTGGTACACGGTCACTACTCCAGAACCTTTCGGCCCTATCAACTATCTGTTTTGCGAGAAATATTGTCTTTTTGACTATGATGGTAGCCTAATACTCTTGCGGATATCTTCATTTCTTTATTTGATCACGCGAATGTAGTCCATTTCATTACCCTTTCGATGATTTTAAGCCTTCTGATAGGGTTCATACTGAGCGACCCCGTTTCAGAGCCATATATCATAACGGACCACACACACTAGCCATAGAATTTCGTCTCGAGATATTGTGGTATTTGGAACGAGAAAATACTGTATAAATGCATGAACGATGTCCAACCGAGTCGGATTCTAAGGTTGGCTTCTACCTACAAGTTAGACTTATACAACTGGACCGCTAGTCCTAGGTAAATGTAATCGTATAGATACAGTTCAGAGTCATCATGATTTCAGCCTAAAGGGGTTTCATCATCACCATCATCATAATTATCAGCCGAAAGACGTCCACTGTTGGACATAGGCTTCCCCCAAGCGTCGCCACAACGACCGCTCCTGTGCGTCACGCATCCATCGGATTCCTGCGACCCTGACCAGTTCATCGGTCCACCAAAGGCGTCTACTGTTGGACAAAGGACTCCCCCAAGTGTTACCATAACGACCGATCCAACGCTGCATCTTCGTCAGCCAAAACTTTTTGTCCTTATCGAACATCTGCGAACAATTCAGAGTGTAGTCTCCGATATTTACACAAACAGATGCTGTTTCCATTTCACTGCTAATAAAATAAATTGATGTTGAAATAACTTAATAGATCAATTAGACTCACAATAGTAGCTTAGCTTCCTCCATGTTGGAAAGTCTCGTGTGTTTCAATCGGCATTCATTTGGCGCGCAATTTGTTACTACGACGTCGGCTTCGTTTATTAATCGACTCTTGCGCAGGTTTCGTTGCTACCGCCATTGACGTGGTAAATAGTAACTTGGGAACTGCTGCTACATTTATTTATAACTATAGTTATTAGCTATGCTAGTAAGGTTCTTCTGGTACAAGTTACCTGATTACCTATTGAAATGTCCACCTTGCTTAAGAGGGTACTTTTCTAGGTACATAGGTACAGGTTCATACAACCACTCTTACGTAATCATGATGTTATTACACATCTTTCTCTAGACATTTTGGATACGCAGCTATATGTGGATATTATCTAGGCTTCTTTGAAAATCAAACCATAAATTTATGTAAAGCTAATATATTAAAGACTTCTGCTATTTTACGTGAACTTTGTTCCTCCATAATGTACTCTAGAGTAGGGTAGAGTAGGGTATAGTAGGGTGAAGTAGGGAAGAGCGGGAGCGAAGTCGCGCGGGCAAAAGCTAGTTAAAATATAAAAAAGTATATCAATAAAAGTCTTTCACATTCGAGATTCTGAATGACGTCATTTTTTTCTAAAGTACTTTTAAGAGTTTTAAAAAAGCACGTATTTCCTGGAACAAGTTTTTTTAACTTAGTTATTTAGAAGGCAATGACTTTTAGATTTTCAGAGGTGAATTCTATTAAAAAAAATAGACTTTTTTAAGTGTCATTAGAACTTTCTGATTATATTAATTGATAATATATATCTGAGATGTGTGTTTCACTCTAGTTTTTACACGTAGCTTCGCCTGTACGCAAAAAATAGTCTATGTCACTTAGGAATAAAGCTGCTTTCTATCGGTGAAAAAATGATCGTATTCAGACCAGAACTTTCAGAGATTACCTCCTACAAACAAAAAAATAAACTTTACGACTTTATAAATTAGTATAGATTAGAGTAAATAACTTGAAGACACTTCCTCAATGCTATCGGAAAGCAATCAATTCGTCGGTGGTTACAATCGGCATTCATTCGGAGCACAATTTGTTGCCGCGACAGGTACGCGTATTAATCGACGCACGCGCTGCTTCCGCTATAGGGGCAGCGCACAGAGAGCTGAACGGCATCTGCGGAAAAATAAAGGAAAGTTAAAATTCGTCTCATCTCATTATTGGGTTAATAAAGGAGATTGAATGACCAGTAACTTATTATTGCTCTTTTTAACATATGGATTGGTAAATAATTACTTTTTTAAAATTATGCAAATACAAAACATCTAAGTGTTTCAATTTTATAGGCATACAAATGAATAAAACCGATAAATAGCTGTACAATAGTCTTTGACAATTTTTGCGCCCCTAACTTTATCTTTGTAATCATTTTAGCTAGATTTATCTCCTCCTTAGGCCTCCTCCGAAATCCCCTCAGCGTCTCGCATTCAGCGAATTCATAACATATTTAGTTCCTTGGAATAAAACATATAAAACCAAATTTTTGTATACATTTCAAATAAAATATTTAGATTATTTTGAAAACCATTAAACCGACATTTATTAAAGCCTAGAAAGTTTAATCTTCAAGTAATTATTTTTGTACCTTTGACGTGTTCATTCTAAATTTTTGCAGAACAGAATTACGTCCGCATTAAATACGTGATTAGTAGAATTAAATCCAGGACAATAATAATTTTGTATGAATGAATGAAAGATTTATTTGCTAGAATACAGGTATATTTTGGTGGTGTAAAGTCTAATACGCCCTCTGGCTTCACCCGCCAGAGAAGCCATCTAATGATAACCCATCTAAAAAAAAAAGATGTCTTTTGTGCTGTTTGTATTAAAATAGATTAACCTTTCGTATGCCGTAATTAGAGACACAATTAAAAAGTTATTGTGTCCTGCGTGGATCCGCGTTCCGGACATACAACGGGTAAAATAATATATATTTTCGTTTTCTTTCTACATCCCTCAGTGTGCGGTCCCCTTGCCTGCGCACAGGCACTTAGTTTAGTCCGACAATATAGGTTATTGAACTTGTCGACGTCACCGTCGCCATAGAAAACAGTGCTCAATAGCGTAAGGGAAATTGTTTTCACACGACGACATGTACTTGGTTGTATGTGCTGCGGTTAAAGCTGAAAAAATGGGCAATTTATGGTCTTACTACTTAATGGTGTACTAGACTAAAGATTCATAATGATATGTGCAATGATAATGAACTTGAACTTGTTGAACTTGTACAAGACGTGCTGTCAGCACGTCTTGTACAAGTTCACGTTAAAGTAACAAATAAAACTCATAGTAAGGTTCCGTTGAAAACCAGCGCCAGGCAACTGCTACGTAGTGACCTGGCATTATGCTGAACTCGACCTATTTGGCGCACACAATGTATTTCAGTTTAAGTAGTTAAGGTTCTATTTTATATAGTATTTACCTATGTGCCAAATAAACGTGTTTTCTTTCCTTCCTTTAAAAGAGGTCCAGAATAAATTAAAAAATTATGTAGGTACACTATTTTCATTGGCAAATTATCAAATGGCTCCTGCTCTGGTTACCACTATAGTTTTTTTGTCGTGGGGCACACCTGTGCCGTACCCTCGACCGCATCCTCCGGTTGGTCCACACAATAGTGACATCCGGGCGTTTCTTCCACACGAATCCGGTGCAGGAACCTCCTGAACTTACCGGTGAGAACCTACGTCATGTGGACACTAAGGACGCCGTGTTGTCTTTCCAGCCACTCCACAAATAGGGGGCTTACGGCCATAATTGTGGCGTGCCCATTAGTCAAGCAAGTACATTTGGATTCCAGAATATTTCTGGATTGTCCAATGTTCGTATTTTTACTGTAACATACACGTAATGTTCTATAGAAACTGGTAGGTCGATTGTGTTAGTAGTACACAGTAAAATATCTTAGGAAAGGAGCTTCTTCTCTCATAAAATATGAATAAGATTTGAAAGTCCGAACATATGCAAAGAACTAAAGACAAAGTACTGTGTGAAATGTCTGACCTGCCTACTAGATTTATATAAAAATTATATTGCTAGGTTTTTAATTATATTATTGACAGGTTTTTTTGTTTCGTAGGTGGGGAAATCATCCAAAGATATCTCCGCGCCTTTGAGCGGACAGTGTCGCACTTTTACTGACACTCAATTATTTATCGATTACTGATAGGTTTGCGTTTGGTCACTTTCGCACCGTAGGTAATGTAGGTATGAAAGAGTTACCATATCCTTCGCAGGGATCAACTAGAAACACTAAGTTTTAGTCAGTAAAAGTCTGGCAATCCGTCTTCCTCCACTCAGAGCGAGAGAAGGCATTTGATGATTTGTCACGTACAAAATGGCAAAAATGTAATCAATTTTTAAAGGTGGGAAATCATCCAATGACTTATCCCAATCAAGGGCGGATTGATAGGGTGTGTCAGACGTTGACTGACTAATACCAAACCTATGTTCTTTGCATTGCGTTTCAGGACTCCGGGTTCCGAAGTTCACTGAAGCGCGCGTGGAACACAATGTGCCAAACACAGTGTACCCATTGCTAATCATCCGCAAGCCAACTCCTGCGGTCGCTGGTAGTCGGTACCCTCACGCATTCGACTGCCTCTTTCACTAGCATTACTGCTTTGCAGAAAGTGAGGACCGCCGCTCACTCCCCTTCGCTCCTGACCATGGTCTGAAACAGAGGCTGGCTGTATGTACTGAAACTAGTGCACCAATTCTGAAAATTCTTTCACTAGTATTGTGCTGTACTGTCCCTGAGTGCTATAAATTATTTTCAAGTATTGAACTTTCATTTTTTTTATTTAGTCTATACTTTTCGACTGCTAGGTAAAGGCCTTCCCCAACTCCTTCCAGGTATTTTTCTCTTAAGCCACCTCAAACCAGACCTTGCGGTAAGTGTCTTGATCGTCCCGCCACCTCCTCACAGGTCGACCTCGGTGGCGTCGTCCGTCGTCTGGTACTCACTTTGTGGAGACTCTTGCCCAACAGTCAGTGCGGCTGATATGACCCGCCCAATCCCATTTTCACTTTTAAAACTGTCCATTGATGGTCACTGTAGTTATGAATTGCGGTCAAGAGAAAATTCTATCCCAAAAGTTTACAACCACGTAGGTGAACCGGAAGCATAATTACCTTACCACAGATAGACACATAATTACACCTCTCAATTTAGCCACCACAGTTTGATCATGAAGTCATACATAATAAACTGTTTGTTCACAAAACAAGACGTGTTTGGTGTCATCAACTAATGTTTTAAGTAAGTTTAACATACGCACATGAAATTTTACACTTAGTAAACGGTTTTAGTTCATCGTGGGCGTACTCAAATATGTAGGAGCGGTCGAGCCATGAGCGGTTAATGAGTAGTGTCTTGTGAATGGTTTGAGGCGAGAGATTCATCATTATGTGCTCATCAGGTTTTGAGGTTAAATTTTTTAGCTGTAGCTTTCTCGGAGCTAGCAATAGTAAAATATAATTCACGTCTAGATCTACACTAATGTTATAAAGAGGTAAACTTTTTTTTTGTAATAAAGAGGTAATCTTTTCGGAGATGTCCTCTTAAAAATAAAAAAAAAACTTATTGTTAAGATTGCAAAAAAAATTCCGTAAGTACTTACCCCTAGCCAAGTTGCTAATCTGCAATAGTTAACGCTTGTAGAAAGCTTCAAATGTACGGCAATGACGTCGTCTTAACAATCAGTCACGTGGTCAGAACAAAAGAATTGGCGGCAAGGTTAACTCGAAGCGTTCGGCGCAAGGGAAACGGTTGTAACTTGGCTAGGGGGGCAGGACCGATTGCAAAAAAAAATCAGTGATAGAAAGCTGCATTATTCCTGAGTGACATCTATATATACTAATATTATAAAAAGGTAAAAGTTTTCTTTTTTGTTTTTATGTTTGTAAAAGGTAATCTCAGAAAGTACTGGTCCGATTGAAAAAAAATTTTCACCGATAGAAAGCTGCTTGATATAAGCTATATTTTATTTACGCGGGCTCTGCGGACAAAAGCTAATAGGTAATATAAAACATTAGCTGTAATACTTCGACACACACGGGGTGCTAGCTGAAAATCAGCTCTGGGTGTTTCATCGCCGTGCCCTCGTGGGGGTGATCGGCGGCGGAGACCTCTCGCGCCGGGCCCTGGTCGAGGCCATGGTCCAGAGCGAGGAGGAGTGGCAGGCGGTCGCCGACTTCTGCGAAGCAGTAATGCTCGCTAAGGAGGAGGCTGACCGCATCAGACAACGGCGTTCTCGCCGCCGCCGCCGGGATTCCGATCCCGATTTCCAGCCACCGTAGGCGCGGGCTTGCGGACAGTGAGCATTGGGTCGCTGTCCGGCCGTCCGGTAACCGTCCGGACCAAGCCCAAGTCGTCGACGGCGCGCGCTGTTCCCGCGCGCCTCAAGGAGTTGTCAGCAACAGCAGGGGCCCAGCCGGGTCGAAGCCTACTGGGGCCAGGGTTATCCGAAAGGGCGCTCGAGGCTCGGTACGAAGGCTAGAAGGAACGGGATGGGTCCAGCAATTGCTGAGTTGGTGACTCTTTCGGTTCAGGCACAGTCACTGCAACTGTATTGTATGTCTGTACTCTTTTTTTAATTATTATTTTATGTTGTTGTAAATTGTGTTGCTGGCGCCGAATAAATGCTATTCTATTCTACTCGTTCTGCCATATAAATGATCAAAAAAACGGAAAAGGAATAATCTTTCCAGGGCGTCATTGTCAAATTTTGTATTTTTTTTTTCCTCTACAAAATTAGGAAAGAAACTCTCAGAGATTTGGGACCTAAGGAGACCCGCCGGGATTCCGATCCGAATTTCCAGCCACCGTAGGCGCGGGCTTGCGGACAGTGAGCAATGGGTAGCTCGCTGTCCGGCCGTCCGGTAACAGTCCGGACCAAGCCCAAGTCGTCGACGGCGCGCGCTGTTCCCGCGCGCCTCAAGGAGTTGTCAGCAACAGCAGGGGCCCAGCCGGGTCGAAGCCTACTGGGGCCAGGGTTATCCGAAAGGGCGCTCGAGTCCCGGTATGAAGGCTTGAAGGAACGGGATGGGTTTTTTAGTCAGTAAGAGTCTGACACTATCTCCCGCTCCGCCCAAGAGCGGGGGTTGTCATAAGATGATTTTTCCCATCGAAAAAAAAAAAGGACCTAAGGAGACGAAGAGAGTTTTTTTCCATATTTTGATTTCAGGATCTTGCAATACGATAAAAATAATTCGCTTTTAAAAAAAATTGAAACATTTTCTATGGAAGAGTTGGTTAAAAAAAAAAAATACGTCGATACATAGCTCGAATAATTTGCGTAGCTAAACTAAAGATCATTGCAGATAACAACATAACACATAAGCTGTTTTTTCCGATATAGCAATTTAGAGAGATATCCGCAGGAGAACCAAGGTTACCGGCGTAGCTTGAAGTAGCAGTGGGCAGGACATGCTTGTAGAACAGACAATAAATGGCGACAAAAGGTTCTGAAATGGCGACCGTGTACCTAAAGATGCAGCGTTGGAAGGCCTCCTATACTTTAGACCGATGACTTGATGACAATCTCCCGCGATTGTCATCAAGTCATCGGTCTAATGCGATGGATGTGAGACGCACAGGGTCATTCGATGTGGTTGACACTTGGGGGAGACCTGTGTTCAACAGTGGACGTCTTTCGGCTGAAATGATGATGAAAAAACTAACCATTTGAGGTACCTTGAGGTATTTCTATTTATTTTTTTTATTTGATATAAACTAGTGCTTGACTGCTATCCCACTTGATGGTAAGTAGCGATGCAATATTTGATGGTGAGGCGCACTAGTTTATTAAGACACCCAAATTATAATCGAACGTGAAGACTGCAGCAGGTAAACTGTTCCACTCCTTCGACGTACGCGGTATAAACGACGAGGCGAAACGCTTAGTTCGGACCGTAGAGGTTTCAACAACGTAAGTGTGAATATTCGCCGTACGTCGGATTGTCCGATGGTAGAATTGCGATGGCAGAATCTAATCATGCAATTCCTGCGCACACTCTCCAAAATGCATCCTGTAAAACACCGAAAGGCTAGCTACCCTACGCCTGTGCTCAAGGCTTTGATTCTATTTTAATTTCTGCCAGCAAAGGTCAAACTACCGTTCACATACTTTACCTTTTCTTTAACATTCGCAATCCAACAATTTTTATTACTTAGCAACCAGTCCTCATAACCCTTAAATGCACTATAAACATACAATAAACTCGTAAACAGTGAGTAAAACAAACGAGCGGAGGACCACGCCTCTCTTTCACCAAACGGGTAGCGAGTTCGAACAATAACCAGCAAATGTCAGCAATGACCATCGTGCACTAAACGGGTAGTGTGGATAATTTATTTATATTTTGTTCTTAATGAAATATATTGGATAATTATTGTGCGTTCGTGTATTTTGGACGTTAAGAAGGTTGTAAAATTGAATGGTAGTGCTACCGGTAAGGGCATACTTTATGCTTATACTCGAAGGGGAGGTATGTGACGTGTGAAGTTTTTTTAAGTAAAAAACTTACTTAAGAAGTAACTTTTCTCGTTCTCAGTGAATCAATCAGGGTGTGTACACCCTACCATCAAGAAATAAATATTAAGATCATAGGTAGAGGATACGGTTAAGAACGACCTTCACCGGTTTGTTTAGTGGATGAAACGTATTTTGTGATAAATTTAGTATATTAAATAATATAACGCGGGTGGGTTGCCTGAGAAATTCCTGGCCAAACAATATTTTTTTTTTTTTTTAATTGCACCGTTGTGTTTAACGAATAAATTTAATATTAACCGAAAGAGCCTTTGAAGCCTTTAGAACATAAAAATGTTGGGTTGCCTATTTGTTTCCTGGCATAGCTATGGGTTGTCAGGTATAAACAGGTGTGTTTATTTTGATTTACAACAAATTCTATATTAAAATAAACGCTGTTTCATTACGAATACGATGTTATAGTGTTGTCTGCAAAAAAATCTGGTATGAATAACGGTTGTACATTTTTCTAAAAAAAAGTAAATTTTCTATTTTTAATTAATTATTGCCTGGCCAGGAATTTCTCAGGCAACCCACCCGCGTTATATTATTTAATACACTAAAATTATCACAAAATACGTTTCATCCATTATACAGACCGGTGAAGGTCGTTCTTAATCGGATCTTAGACTATCAATATCAAATCATTATTATTAAAAGCATAACGTAGTTTAATCAGCCATAAAATGTTCTCACTGCTAGAATTCAGGCTACCTCACTATGTGAAGGAAAAGGCTGCAATCCACCACGCAAGCCCAGTGTGGACTAGCGAATGTTACATAATACATATCTTAAAATTTTTGTTTTTAGGACATGCTGGTTTCCTCACGATATTTTCCTTCACCGTTTTGAGAGCAGTATTGATGAAATAAATTACACAAAGTCAAGCCTGACTGGGTTTGAACTCACGTTAACACTCTATTAATTCAAGTCAATAATTTATTATTATAATCTTGATTACATTAAGCATTAGATCGTTCATTAAAGTTATAATAAAAAGCATAAAATTTTTATGAATATTTCACAAAAACCATTTAACTTATACAAAACAGACGTAAAGTCAGTTCTAAGGTAGTCAAGCTGTTAAATTCTTTACTATTATGCCGTTGACCCTTTGACCCCCACTTATGCCAAGCGTGATGTCAATTAAACTTAGAGCAATACCTGTTGCTGCATTCTCAGAGATAATAACCTCTCTTTTATGTATAAAGCAATAAATGAAAATCAAATAATTTACGTAAATAACGCAAAGTGGAGAACGTATGACATTAGTATTCAAAGATGGACCATTATCAACTCCTCTATAATTGCTAATTTTAAAGCATAAAATTGACTATTCTGTCTAGATTCTGTCAAATTAATCAACATAATAAAACAAACACTTACAAACACAAACATGAAATATACGATTTTCATTACTAACTGAAACCAGACACTACCTTTTAACTTGCTGATTAATCCTAGCATTAACATTCGTACATTATGTGAGTTAATAAATACGATCATTAGGTGAATACACCGGCGTAATTATGAGGAGACATTATCATAATACACGCCTTTCGAATGACTGGTGGTGCCGGCCACAGAGAAATATTATAAGTTGACTTGTCTTCGTCTTGGGTTTGGTCCAAGTGAAAAGCGGCAGCGTCCCAAAAATAACAGCCTTTTTTATAAAAACTCGCTCACCGTAGAACCCTGTAGTCTGTCTAAAAAGTCAAACGGCTTGAGCAATTTTAGGGTAAAATGAAATCGACTTCAGGGATAAAATTTATTATTTAGGAATACTAATCATAATAATGAAAAATTTCATCTACATTCAGTTAGGCTACAGGCTAGTTCGTAATCAAAAATAAAACTGGGTGAGTGAGAGTCGGACTCGCGCACTGAGGGGTTCCGTGCAAACTACAATTTCCGAATGGAGCCTCAAAGATTTTTCCGAAATGCATATTTTTTTTTTTGTAACGTATGTAACAAAAAAAATACTGTTTTCAGATTTTTTCCTATACCTGTTTTATAAGACCTTGCTTTGTGCCAAATTTTAAGCTTTTGGGTCAACGGGAAGTACCTTATGAATTTCGATTTTTGAGAGTATCAAAATATACGATTTTTTTGCGTCATAAACGGCCGTATCTTTTTTATTCGTTAACGTTTGACGTCTGCAAACTTGCGTATATGGTTTTAATTTCAACTTGATACCTCCACGCATTCTGGAGGTAAAGTGTCTTGACAGATCGACAGACACAGACAAACAGACGGACGGACAAAAAAGTGATCCTATAAGGGTTTCTTTTGAGTTACGGAACCCTAAAAATAAAGGGCACCAACTGTCTGAAGAAACATAGGTGAGTTTTAGTGAGTAAAAATCTAACACTCCCACTCTACTCAGAGTGGCAAAAATAGTTATAAAGAACACAAAAAAAAATTTGAACCTTGTACCCCACAAAAAAGAAAACTAATATTTGAAGATTTCCAAACAAAAAAATGCTGTATAAATTAGTAATTTTGAGAAATAGAAAGAAGAAAGAAAGAAAGAAAAATATTTTATTTGGCATACACACTCGTATTACACACAATGTAGTAACAACATGTAAACACTAATAAATAGGTACACAAATGAAATAAGTGAGGTAAGAACTGCTGAAACTTCAAAATCGCTTCAGCTTATGACTTAACACAAAACTCACCGGATTCATTTATAATAACCAAATAATGTTTGCCAATAGGCGTACAAGTACATTACATATGGTCTATCGTAATATAATATACCACTAGTCATGAAATATATTGTCTGTAGGGTGTTCTTGTCTTCCGGCCGTTTGTAGAGACGCCAAAGCCGATACCTGCCTGCTGCATGATTATTCCGAAGAGTCTCCACAACCCTGGAACGTAAAGGGCGAGTGAAAAAACATGAGTGGATTTTTTTAGTAAAAGTCTGATACTGCCTCTCGCCCCACCCAGAGCGGGTGGAGTCATCACAGCCTTGGGGTTGCTCTTTACTTTCCGGAAAGTAAGAGGTACCTGAAGGTACACAGGTAGGTTTCAGTCAGTAAAAGTCTGATTCACCCTCTGGCCCTACCCAGAGCGGGTAGAGTCAACAGCAACTCCAGGGCAGTTCTTTACTTTCTAGAAAGTGCAAATGAAATGAAATGCAAGTTAAAAAGTAAAAGTCATACGCTCTCTCTCACTCTACCTAGAACCGATAGAAGCAATGACTCTTTGGATAGAAATAATTAAAAAACACTAATTCTTCTCTAGGAATTACTTCTGTGCCGTTGTTGCGTTCACAAACATTTACTGTCCCCGTACACGGGTCTCAAAAAAACGCCGCCACAAAAAAAAAAACGCCAGAAATGGCCACAAAAAAAAGCTAGAAGCGGCCGCAAAAAACAGATGAAGCGCGCGACACCTCTCCGTCCGGTGAAAGTTGAAACCGCTCCAAGCGTTTTTTTGTGGCGGCTCCGCCGCACACGAGCCACAAGAAAAGGCCGCCTCAAAATGAAACTTGAAGCGGCGTTTTTTTGAAGCCCGTGTGCAGGGACAGTTAAACTCAAATAATATATAGGACCGGAACAACTGTCTGCAGACCATACAAATATTCGGCTCGGGAAACGAATTCGCGACAAGTCGTGCAACAGTCACTCATTCAACCACAGTGCTAAAGCCTTGATCACACGTACCGAGTTAAAGGGCGAGACAGTAAAATATTGCTTGGCCGAGACAGTGATGTAAGCGAGTTCTAGAGATAAGTGGTAGGCCGAGCACTCGGCGCTGTGTTTACACGTACCGAGTACTCGGCCGAGAGCACTGTCTCGCCCGTTTACTCGGTACGTGTGATCAAGGCATAACTGTGACGTCTAAAAAGAATAAATTAATTTCACAACCATTCAAATTAGCTCTACAGCGATCGTCATTTGTCTTTAAAACTGTCTATGAATTCACACATTGACAGCCTAACCAATTAACTACTTCAGGGATGGTAAAACATATAATTATATTTTTAAACTACGTTTATCTATTGGCTTTGGACCCGTCATGTGTAATAAATTGGCTAAAAGTGCGTAGACGCACGGTGCGTAGTGTCAAAATTGGCCTGGGGCGCGGGGTTCGGAAGGCACCTGTTTGGGTAGTCCAAATGTGCTTGGGAGTTGATCGGACGTTTGAAGAGTGAAAAAGAGTAACTTTAGTTATTTTTTGTCTGAAGTGTATAATACTACTTTTAATTACAGTTTTTTTTTCTTAGTTTATTAGGGTTCCGTACTTCGAAAAGAAAAATATGATGTATATCTGTATGTCAAGACCCTTTATCTCGAGAACGCGTGTAGGTATCGAGTAGAAATTAAAATCATATAATATATTCAAGTCTGCTATCTCTTGGAGCTGTGAAAGAATCAAATTCTTAACTAAACAAAAAAGAAGATACGGCTGTTTATGTCTCAAAAACGTATATTTCGACACTCTCGAGAAAATCAAAATTCATAGGGTATGTAAATTTTGCATGCAAGTTCTTAAAGCACAGTTATAGGAATAAGTCTGAAAACTGTTTTATTGTTACAAACAAGCAAAAATAAAATATAGGAAAAATCTTCAAAACTCCATTCGGGAATTGAATTGTTTATATAGGTAAGTTTGTACGAAACCCTCAGTGCGTGAGTCTGACTCGCACTTACCCAGTTTTTTTTTTAATTATCAAATAATTTCTTACACTCTGGATAGAGCGAGATTCGTGTGAGATTTTTAATGATTAAAAACAGCTTGTGTCTCTTCGGTTGTTTTCGTTCCAAGGTTTTTTGAAAAAAGGAAATTTGTAGTTACCTAGGTCACAAAAAAAAATTGCTATTCGGAAAAATCTTCGAGACTCCATATGGGAATTGTAGTTTGCACGGAACCCTCAGTGCGCCAGTCCGACTCGCACTTGCCCAGTTTTTTTTTTTTTAAATTGGCCAATGTTATAATGATGGACAGTGAAGACTGTAGGTACTATTCATATTTGTATGATTAAAAACAGTAAGATAATATTATCAAGCTTAGGTAATTTACTTATGTAGTTTCGCATATTACTAAAAGAGTTCTGAGTATACATGTAGTTCGATGGAGAGGGAGAGGAAGGCCGAAGAAAAGATGGATGGATTGTGTGAGGAGTGATATGAAAGAAAAGGGAGTTAGCGATAGTTTGACGGGTGACAGGACTGACAGGACAGAATGGAAGAAAAAACATTTTGCGCTGACCCTAAGTAATATGAGATAAGAGCAGGAAGAAGAAGAAGGTACTTATGTAGTTTTTTTTTATTATTGATAGGCTTGCGTTTGACCACCATCTCACCTGATGGTAAGCGATGATGTGGTCGACGATGGAGCACGCTTGCCAAGTAGTAAGTAGTTTCAAAATACCTGCTTATCGTATCTCTTTCTTTTTTCTTAAATTACGAATATGTTCAGTGTCCAATTTGTTCCTATCTAAATTGAAAGCAGACAGAACTTACAAAGTGTTATCAATCAAACGGCGACCGTTGAAGCGTGGGCGTGTTTCTGTCAATCGAAACGAACGGAATTATAATTACTGAGATTGCATCCATACTATTATGAAATGATAATGAAAAAATTATAATTAATAATCGTAGAAAGTAGAAATATTGATTGATCTAATGTGAATAGATCTTGCAGACACATTGACCCAAAAGTGGGCGATTTTGTTTTGTGTTTTCTTATTTTTTTCTATACCTGTGCTATAAGACTTTGCTTTATGCCAAATTTCAGGATTCTGAGTCAGCGGGAAGTACCCAATGAATTTTGATTCCCTTGAAAGTGTCGAAATTTTTTACGACATAAACGACTGTTTCTTTTTTTTCGTAAACTTAGAAGTTTGATTTTTTTACAGCTTCAAGGGACTGCAGATTTGAGTGTATGGTTTTAATTTCAATTCGATATCTCTACTCGTCCCCGAGATAAAGGGTCTTGATAGACAGACAGACTGACAAGTTATCCTATAAGGGTTCTGTTTTTTTCTGAGGTAACCTTAAAAACTAAAAAAAAAACATCACCTACTGCCGAACCAGCAACAGCAACCAGTGATTCAGAAGTGACGAATCACGCATATTGGCTAAGGTTTGAAGACCTATGTACTGACATTTCATTTTATACAGACGAAGTGACCCCCTCGAAGCACTAAAAGTAATCTAGCATTTTACTTTGTGCAGTAACAGCCACTTACCTCAACATATAACCTTTTCCGACACTCATGTAATGGGGTGTTAAAATTTTAATGCCCGCGGCCGTACATTGCATAGCCTATCAAACTTCATTAGTGCTGTGCTAATTTGTGTTTCTCGCAGTAAAACCTTTATATTCGATCTGCTAAGTGCTCCTTTCGACAATTTGTCCACTTTATCACTGAATTATGGATTGTACCTAACGCAATAATCATAAAATGAACTGACTAGATTAAAATTTCGATACTCAACATTTATTGCACAAAACGATAATAAGATAGCCTTTGAAGTATCTGTATTCTACATATTTTAATGTAATCGCACGACCAGAAGGAAATTATATCGTAATAACCGCATCAATATTAGCTTCTGACTACAAAAACATTGTAAAAAGTATGAATGTCAAGCGTAAGGGTTTAACTACGGCATTTGACATTAACAGCTAACTATTAATAACAGTTATGTTAACAAAATACGATGATAATATAAAGTAAAAAAACATCGAAGAAATTCGTTGCGATGATATTTATGAGCACAGAAAATCATAAGTCAGTACCGCTGTTGAGCTCATTGATAAAAATTGTTCTTTTATCTCTGTTTTAATTAGGGTCAATAGGTATCGGTAAGAATAAATTCAGTTTTTAAATACACCTGTTCCGATAAATTTGTGAGTAACTACACAATAGCGCAAGCAGGTGTAGTCTTACGTCCGCACCTTGAGTTTTTTTAACAAAAAAGTCCGTTAAAACGACGTTTTTTCGGTTCGATTTTCGTAATTTGAATTTGGAACCGTGAAGATGGCCGACTAGATGACGTATTTATTAATTCGTTTGGACGGCGTCGAGCCGCCCGGCCGTTTCTTGTTGATAATCGGAATCGATTAAAGAAATCGGTTTTATTATAATCGATGGTGATTGTAAGAGCTCTCGATATGAGATGCGCTGATTTATTTACTATTATGAAATCAATTTTCAACGGATCGAGAGTGTAGGATTAAAAAATCATAATCCTTTATGTTTTGATATTATATTTTTTATGCCTATCTAGACAGATGTTAATGTTAATAGATGCTCTCGAGTACGGTCTAACATAAGGGTTGCGTTAGGTTGGATATCTAGCGAGATACGCGGATAAAAGATGGACAATTAAAATATCAACTTGGACAAATGGGCTAAAGAAGACGAGGCCGATCAAGGAACAGATGGACCAGCAAAATTATAGCAAAATCAGGAAAAGAATATAGGAGCAAAACAAAGAATAGGAAAACATGGAATAAACTGGAGGTGACCGTTTTGTGAAAATAATATTATTGTTTATTTTTAAGCAAATCGTGTTTTATAAGGTAGTTGAAAATAAACAAAACGCAACAATGATTTCCTTTATTCATCTTATTTTATATATCTTGTTTACATTTTTGATTATGTTATTATTTTCATGTATTCGTTTATCTCAAGACGCTAGGGATCTGGGTATCTTCATCGTCTATTTAAAATATATTTCTATTTTTTAATATTAAGAAAATAATGGCCCACCGACATCGGGAACAGGGTTCAAAGAGTTAGAGCTTCTGGGAGAAGAATCCTCTGACAATAAGCACTGTGTTCAAGAACTCTACGTTATTATTATTATTATCTGGACATAAGGGATCAATGTAGCATTATCTGTAAGCTGCTTCTCTACCTACACAAGTTACTGTATTCCAGTTAGAAATCAGGTAAGTTATAACTATGGGGTCCGTAGGCGAGGGATTGAGTTCAAGCCTCTGGTTATTTACAACTTCATGTTCAATTCATGAAGATTGATACAAATTAGGGTGTTATAAGGCTGGTTTTGCAGTCAACGCTGCGGTTTGTGGATAATCTACCGCAGCGGTTCTCAAACTTTTTTTCCAACGGAACCCTATCGCTAGGCAAAATATTAAAAAAAACGGTTTACGGGCAATGTTTACTTTAAATGAGCTACATTAAAATCTAATGCGAGGTATGACACTCCTTTTTATTTCTTAATAAACTTAAACAAAAATTAAAATACTCAGACCCTACCACGACCTCATAAATGAAATCAAATCATCAAATCATTTATTTATTTGCAAACATGGGTAAAAATATACATTGATGTTTTGTTGAAAGAAAAAGTAAATAAAGCGATCCATTTGACGACCTAATCCAAAATATTAAAAGGGTGGAGCTATATATGGTGTATAGCTCCATCCCTCTTTCTCGCTCGCACGCTTGTCATTTTAACACGTCTTTATACTTTCTTCCAAATTATAATTTTTGTTCAGACGGAGCCCTAAACGAGGCTTTGCGGAGCCCTAGGGTTCCGCGGAGCACACTTTGAGAATGGCTGATCTTCCGTATCATCAATGAGGTATGTCGGTTTCACAAACGCACCTGGGCTTCGAACGTCAGTTTGATTAAGACCTGGTTTGGGTGCTGTATCTTATCTATCTTTGTTGTTATCTGTCCATATATTTTTAATTAATACAAACTAGTGCTTGACTGCGATCCCACCTGATGGTAAGTAGTGATGCAATCTTTCATGGGAGGCACAATAATTTATTAAGAGTCTAGCCATTTCTTTTAAGTTATAGGTTACTATCGTTTGTTGATGATATAATTCTAAAACTAAATTACTTTTATTCTTATAGCTACTGATTTAATAGAATAATTGCCGTTATCATATTTCCATAAAAAAAATTATTATGGATGAAAAAATGTATTACTTTTTTTATTATGTATAGGCTTGCGTTTGAACACTATCTCGCCAGATGGTAATGGTAAACGATCATGTGGTCGACAATAGAGCACGCTTGCCTAGAAGTAACCTATCCAATCTTGACTCAAAAACACTCAGGCTAGCAGAAAATATTATTGCAACAAACGCAAATTTTCACTTAATTATCGCTCCTTGAAAAGGCTCGATATATTTAAATTAATTGCAACATTCTCCTGTTTAAGAGGACGACAGGACCTCAGGTGTGGTCACTCTTGGACTACATACAAAATAGATGCGCAGACACAATGCTTTCAAATAAGAAAGATTTTAGCAATTTACTAAAAATCTACAGATTATAAAATTAAAAGACACGGTAAATAGAACAATCTGACAAACAATCTCAATGATCGCATGTACATTAGCCCGATTTTTAATCGATTAAATGATTTTTTAAAGAAAAAGAAAGAGAGTTTTTTTTCTATTGTGCTAAATTAGCTGAATACACTATCCTTATTACTTTCCTTCTTTAACTTTCTTTTATTTTTTCCTTTACTTATATTCTGTTTCTACTTTTTTATCTATCTATTTTTTCTGATTCCGATTACTGCAGATCATTACAGTAGATTTCATACTTTTGCACATTATAAAACTATAATAAACTATCTTTTTTCGCAGCTTCGCCCGCGTAGGTGAATAAAATATAGCCTATGTCACTCAGGAATAAGGGTATCGGTGAAAAAATATTAGGAATCGATCCAGTACTTTCAGAGATTACCTCCTACATACAATAAAACATAAAAACAAAAGAACTTTATCCCTTTTTTTTGAGATTACTTTATTTTATTTAAATCATTTTACCTTATTACATACACAACTAAAATCTATAATTACAGTAAATTAAAAAAAAAACCCTACGCTAAGTACAATTAACTGAAATCAAACTAAAATATGGCATCAAAAAACTCTTCCCCATCTCTTTATTATGTATTTCATTAAACCCCAAGCGAACGCCGGCGTTCGCGCACCTATTGTCTTTCTATTGTGTCTGTGATTTCCACGATTGAAAGGTAGAGTTAGTGTAGATTAAGTTCTGCAGTCCTCTTAATTTCCAATGATTACGTATCCATTATTAAGAATGTTATGTTCTAAGCGACATTGTTTTCCTACAAGATGAACACTACAGAATATTCGATTCCCTGTAATCGCATATCCGTGTAAGTTTTCTCCGTAATCGTAGGCTAACCATGTATTGTATGTTCCACTAATATATTGCCGTCTAAGATTCATTACAATTAACGACACAACATAAGTGTATAATGTTTCTGAATTTATCATTGTTTCATCGTCTGCTTGTTGAAACTAGCTTTTGGCCGCGACTTTGCTCGGTTACAAGCTTCAGAGCTTCGCAAAATTGTAGCTTTTTAAGTTCTTGAATCCTTGGGTTTTGCCTGGGTGTAGAAAGTCTGCTGCGTTTACCATAAAGAAACTTTAATGTTAGTTCTACTTTACGCCACGATATTTCTTTTTTTGCACAGACTCTAAAATATTTACTCCTAACCGATTCAACTGAAAAACAGGCATGTTTAGTTTGGATGACAGTGCAAGGCTAGCTAAATGGCGCCATTCCCAATCCAATATGGCGGACTCAAAGGTGACAGATTTATTTTTGTTGAAATCCTTTCAAATGGGTATCAATCACAAAGGTTTGTAGTGAATAGGAAAAAAAATACGTCACAGTAAAGTTAGTTTATAAAAGCACTTGTTACCAAACTGTGAAATTTTGATTACCATTACACACTAGTGCTATAATGTAGTTAGAACCTTTTTTCAATCTCTTTGTTCGCAAAACAAATTTTGAGTACGAAAAAATTTCACAAAGTTATTGCGTACCATGGTAAAAATTAGTGTCTTACTTATTTCATGCAATTTTGACCATTTTAACTTGTACGAACGATTTATTTAATAAAAAAAAAACATTCAGTAAATAAATTCTAGTAATAATCTGTTTCTGTTATTTTTGTGTGTACATAAATTGTAAAATAAACAAATAAATAAATCGTACATTCAAATAATAATAAGTATATTATGATGTAATTGTGTTATGTTAGTGATTACAGTCGAGGCGGTATTTAGATCCGAGCGGTGGCGAGGGTCTTAAGAGAGCTGAGAACGGTAATCATAAATTACTCACGTGTATCATATTTTTCAATACACTTGTGAAGAAAATAACAGAAAAAAATGATTCATGCGTATTCCATTGTCACTACGAAAAAAATTATAGTAAAAACTTTTCACGTGTAAAACATAAACGTAAGACTAGTCAGTATGATCTAAATACCCTACACCTAGAGGTAAATAAAAAAAGGATGCGCGCGCATAATTATGAAAAAAAATTACTAGTTTTACTGTTATTTTCTTCACAAGTGTATTGAAAAATGTCGTATGATGCACGTGAGTAATTAATGACTACCGTTCTCGGCTCTCTTACGACCCTCACCACGGCTCGGGTCTAAATGCCGCCTCGACTGTAATCAGTAACATAACACACTTACATCATAATGCACTATTATTTTACTTTTTATTCCGATTATTGAGAAATGCTCAATAATCGGAATCAGTAGGAAGCTTCATATAAAGAATACTAAACGGCTCGAGATGATACGATTACTATTCGTTTCCGTATTGATATGTATATAATTGTATATGTGACTTTTAACTGGATAAACTTTATCGAATGAGAAGACGATATTCTCCTTTCATCCAAACTCTTAGAAAGTTTTTGTTGAAAGAGTAACATATATCCACCAACACATAGTCCACTTTAACATGTTCAACATTAGTTCGGGCTTTAGCGTCGAGTTTTGTTACTTTGTATTACGATACTTGTTCAATGTTCATGTTTTAGTAAACTTACTAGCTCTTGTTTGCGTGTGCCTTTCAAAATAAATTAATTTTATTTCGGAAAATAGATACTTCCTTATTGGATTGCCACAACCGCTAAGACACAATATATTTTATGTCACATCTTCCTATCTCTAACAGTTCACGCTAGCATGCCAATTTTATTGTGTTTTTAGTTTTTGAGTGGAATTTTTTAAACGTCTTTCTACTGCTTTTTTATGGTGGGAAAATCGTCTAATGGCAATCCCCGCTCTTGAGCAGGGCGGGAGATAGTGTCAGACTCTTACTGACTAAAAACGCACCCCGTTTCTTCGTGCCTTCATACCGGAGCTGAGCTACTCTTCTGAAACTAACCTTGGCCCCAGTAGGCTTCTACCCAGCTGGGCCCCTGCTGTTGCTGACAACTCCTTGAGGCGCGCGGGAACAGTGCACGCCGTCGACGACTTGGGCGTCTTTCTACCACTCCGGGTGGAGCACAAGGAAGCGTCAGATTTTACTGACTTAATCCCACTTATGTTCCATTGTTTATGTTGTTGTTCACTTATGTTATATGCCCTTTGCGGTCCAGGACCAGCTCTGGAGGACATCGAATACCAGTTAATCCTGGTACTGATTTATATATTGTCGCTTAAGATTTATGGGCTATAGTGAGTGCAGGAAGGTCAAGAAAGCCCTTCCCTCTATTGATGGCCACTTTACGAAACAGGTTCTACGACTTATTAAACGTGACGGCCGTTACAACTGGTCACGGGACCTTTAATAAGCATCTCTATGCCACAGGAGTTACAGACAGCCCATTCTGCAGGACCTGCATGAAGGAGGACGATGCAGCAGTTCATCTGCTTCTAAGTTACCCTGTGGTCGCTGTATACAGAGCAAAGTTTTTCGAAAACCCGGGTACTCTCCGTCAAATGGTCACCAACACCAAGACGTTACTGGCGTTCCTTGAGGAGCTGGGGTGCATAAAATGACATATTTTACCCACCCGTACGCGCTTTAGTCGCAGAATTGCAGATACCAGCCCAAGATACAATGTTACAAGGCATGTGGGCAATACAGCTAATCGGAAGATATTCCATAGACCGTTGAAAGCACATTCATTCATTAATTAAGTATCTTGTCCTGTGTTGTCTTAACTTACTTAGGAACTGAGGCATTGCATTTTTAACATTTTTTCCCTCTCAATATCATAATGCCCATCATTCCCACAGCCACCAACTACACCGTCAATTAGCACCATTAACCACCAAGTTATAAATCAATTCACATTTCTCAGCTTCCCATAGTGCATAACGGTACGGCCACATAATTCACGACGGGTCCGCACCGCCGTGAGTTGTCGCACTAAGTTTTATAGCAAGGTCTTAGGTCACCGTATTTATGAACATACTCGAGAACAAGACTTAATAAATTGCACTCTGCTGCGTATGATTTATTGTAGATGAGCGATTGGGAAATGGATTTTGTGCAGTGATGAAGGGTAGTGTGGGTTGGGTGATGCTTAGAAATAATGAGAAAGCTGTTGTAGGCACAACAGCATGCTAAAGCTAGAATGCAAAACAATTAGCTGATGATATTTTTTTTTTTACTATATATTGGTTTTCACGTTTGACCGCTATCTCACCCAATGCTAAGCAATGATGTGGTCGACGATAGAGCACGCTTGCCTCGAAGTAACCTATTTACTTTTGACTCAAAGACTATACGCACAATAAATGTGTTAAAGACGCTTTGTGCGTATGGGAGGGATATCCACCAAGTACCGGTGGCGTAACACCAAACATCTAGTGTTTCGATGATGGATTGGACATGGCGAAATTAAGTTGTGCAATTCCAGTTCTCACTCATGGAAATGTAAACAGTAGAAAACCGACTGGCTAAGAATTCGGCGTCATTGCACACAGATACTACGGAGATTTGGTGATGCTCCACCCAAGTGGGGCACACCTCTATCATATGCTCCACCGTGTCCTCTAGGCACGCACATTTTATTTATTTATTTACAATGTTCTTGTATAACATTACAGCCTATAACTAATGCGTTGTACAATAGAAACTAAGAAATAAAAGAAAAAAAATCATATACATTACCACTAAAACAAAATGATTACACCTGGACGTTTCTTCCGCGTGAATCAGGTGCAGAAATCTCCTGAATTTACCATGTCTGATGAGGAATAGAGGACCTGCATCATGCGAAAGGTGAGCACACCGTGTCGTCTTTCCAGCCAGTCCTCAAAAAGGGGACTTACCGCCATGATTATGGGGTGCCCAGACCCGTGCAGTTAATAGCTATAGTAAAGCCAAGCTATTATATTATTCCTACTAATTAACAAACTCAAGCATCTCAAGACAAATCTTATAATAAGGCACAATAATTCACCTCATCACGAATTCAAACCGTCGGATGTACCTACATACAACGACCGCTGCGGTGGTTTACTCGCTTTCCATGTTTTTGTCGCAAGACGCGGACACATGTCCGTCGCGGCGACTTTTTTGTCGCGTGTTTATGACCCGGTTCGGCGGGTGTGCTCGCCCCTTTATGGCCACGACCAGTTTTTACCAACAATCGCCAATTACATGAGCCATACGAAATTCATTGAATGATTTCGGTTTTTTTTTTTCGAAGTGGTGTGGTCTTTCCTAGATACTAATAGGCCATTTGCCGATATGGCTAGTTTATGTTGAAATAATGCTAACGTCTGGCCATCTTAGTGTTTATAGTTTAGCTAGAATAAGTCTTTCTTGTCGTAATAAAACTTTTAGGGCTGAGCCATATTAGATGCAGCTGCTGATCGTGCGTTGACTTGTACGTGGGTACTGCGGGTTTTACAAGCATTGCTCGTAATTAGACTTGTAAGCCCAAGCGTTATGATAGAATAGAATAAACTTTTCAACACCAAAATAGTACAAAAACCTTTGACACACACTTAAAACTGTGAGCACAATGGCGGTCTTGTCACTGATGGTAATACCACACTATTTTTCGGTAAAACCGTTCAAGTGCGAGTCTTACTTGTGCACCGAAAGGTCCATATAAACTTATTGTGCCATTGGGTAGTTCGTTTCTCGAATCGTGTCTCGACGATTTTTCCGAATTACATAATGTAGTGATGTAAGTACTGATTTACGGTTTTCGGTTTTTTTTTTTTCTATATTTGTGCTACAAGGATTTTAGCCTTTCAAGATTCTAAGTCAACAGGAAGTCGCCTCTAAGTTTTAATGCCCCTTTTTTCATTGGGCGGAGAGCGAGATAGTGTCAGAGTCTTACTGACTAACAAACCCACCCCGTTCCTTCTCGCCTTTGAGATCTCGGCGAGCGGAGCTCGGTAGGGGTTACCGGACGGTCGGACAGCGAACTACCCATTGGTCGCCGTCCGCAAGCCCGCGCCTACAGAATCCCGGCGGCGGCCGGGGTGCTGTGAGCGTCGTTGCCTGATGCAGTCGGCCTCCTCCTTTGCTAGCTATTACTGCTTCGTAGAAGGAGGCGACCGCCAGCCACTCCTAATTTTAGTCCCCTTGCGTTTTTCAAGGTAAGGTCTAAATAAAAAGTTCACTTGCATATCGGTAAAGTTTTTCTCTCAATAAAGTGAATAGAGAGACATGAGACACACCACAAAAGTCTACACATCAAACGATTGTCTTTAATACTTATTACAAGGTACAGTTGGCCATTACACCTATGCCGTATTATGGTTCCTGTCTATTAGTTAAAAGGCTATTAATACTAATGCATTGTGGTGATCTTTCACCTTAACGCCTTGAGCATATGTTCTGTGGTTGTACCAAGCTATTAACGTTAGAACAAAATAGAATGGTGAGAATGCAACGGGATTCGCTGCAATAGTTAGTGCTGTAGTATGGGTAATTAACTTTAATACTCGAAGTCTTTTATTTACGTGGGAAAATCATCTAAATGACGTCTCCCGCCCGTGGGCGGAGCGAGAGGGCGTGTCAGACTTTTACTGACTTAAAACCAGGTCCTGTTCCTTCTTTTCCATAGTTTCAGGGCTCCGGGGATCTCTTTCGCATTACCCATGGCCTCAGTAGGCTTTGACTTTGCTGGGCCCCTACGGTTGCTGATAACTATTTTAGGCGCGCGTGGAACACTACGCACTGTCCACGACTTGGGCTCGATCCGGACGGTTACCGGACGGTCGGACGGTGAGCTACCCTTTGCTCGCCGTCCGCAAGCCTGCGCCTACGGTGGACTCGTAAGTATCTGGCTATTGATGAGGTATATGCATTTCTAGAAATATTTGGCGACATTTCTTACGCTTTTTCTTTTTTTTTTTAACTATTACACAACGCCGTCTAGTCTCAAGCTAAGCAGAGCTTGTGTTAAGAGTACTAGATAATTGGTAAACTTACTTATATATTTCTAAATACATATTACAGATAAATGACACCCAGACACAGAACAAATGATCGTGCTCATCACACAAACATTTGTCCTGGGTGGGAATCGAACCCACGACCTCCGGCATAGCAGTCAGGGCTACTAACCACTAGACCAACAGGCCAGTCAAGTTTTGTTAAGAATATGGATCTTTGGCATTTGAACGCCATTGATGGGCGTTATTTAAGTTTATTTTTGTTACATCAAAACTGAATCTATGGAAATGATATTGTGTGATTATTGATTCAACTACTGAGTCTCACGTTTCCTCTATATTAGAAGGAATGGGCCGTTATCCACCACGCGCTCTTAATGCAACCCGTATTATACCTGGGTGGATATCACAAGTTTTCAGTTTTAGTTCAAAAACATGCCGGTTTCTTTAAGATGTTTTCCTTTACCGTTTTGAAAGAATTTGAATTTTGTCTTATCTATCACAGACTGCGTTTGTAACTTTAGCATGTTAGCAGATATTTTTAACGGTGGGAACTCATCACAGAAACCCTTCCGGTTTGGACAGAGCGACTGGGCACAAAATAGATAGGTACAGAAGTCAATCTACATTCAAAGCTCCCTCGAGCAACGCACACATAGGCACCGCTCACGGACACGATATCTCGGAGCACCTCGGCCCGCTCGTCGAACAGTTCCAGTTCAAACGTTCATTAGTGTGTGTCCACCGAGCGTAGGTATAAAAAGTGAAGCAGGTGCATACATAAGATTGTCTTCTGTACCTATCTATTTTGTGGACTGGGAGTCTCAGCCTTACTGACTAGCGGGCTTGCGGACAGTGAGCAATGGGTAGCTCGCTGTCCAGCCGTCCGGTAACTGTCCGGACTAAGCCCAAGTCGCCGACGGCGCGCACTGTTTCCGCGCGCCTTAAGGAGTTGTCAGTAACAGCAGGGACCCAGCTGGGTTGAAGCCTACTGGGACCAGGGTTATTCAAAAGGGGGTTGTCATTAGATGATTTTTTCCCACCATAAAAAAGCCTTACTGACTAAAACCCGCTTATGTTCCTTCAGTAGCCGGTTACAACGGTGGAGCCCCTTCCCAGAATATGCGTCAATTAATATTTCCTGCCCAGCTTGCACAGCTACCTGCAACTTCCACGACTCTTGCAAGCCCAACGACAGAGTGGTCCAGGTGCGATTTGATGCGCGAACACAATTCGACTTTTAAAAATGTATCATATTTTAGTTCATCAGATTTTCATACAAAAAAAAATTAAATTGAACGTTCTAAATATTACATAAACTATGCGAAACTAGCGATAGTACAATAGTGGAGGGAAGCGGGGTTCGGGTGGCGGGGGTGCTTAATGCGCTTGCATCGCGTCATACAGACATAGGTAGGTATGGCAAAATTCAAAACGGGACAAAAGTTGTTATTTATAATGTTAGTAATACATTTCTGCAAGATTGTTACTACTGCTTGTGACAAGAAATACCAGTTATTTTACAACCTAAACTCTAATTAAAATTTCGAACATTTTACGACGAAGCAACACACTAAAACAAAGAATTTTACTCAGCAATAAGATGTACAAATTAATAGACAATTAACCAACCTTTTAACTACCTGTCGCCTAATCGAGCGTTCAGGATAACCTGTTAGTTGGTTAGTACTTTGTAATGGCTGCCTTTTATAGTTAATATTGAATAGTTTTATTATTTGATCGCACTAATCTTTGCGTTGCCAATGATGACTCATAATCATCATCATTTCAGCCGAAAGACGTCCACTGTTGGACATAGGCCTCCCTCAAGCGTCGCCACAACGAACGATCCTGTGCATCTAGCATCCACCGTATTCAAGCGACTCTCACCAGTGGCCCGATTCACGTAATGAAAACCGTAACGATATCGTTGCGATTTAATCGTTTATACCATTTCCGTATTCACATCCATCAATCGAGTTTGAACGACACCGATTTTAAAGTCGTTTGAAATTCGTCAATTAAAAAAAAAAATCAGTAGGTATTACACTATCCTGGTAGAATACTTATTAATGTAATTGGAAATGAGTCGATAGATCGTGAATACCGCTTTCGGATAGGACTTCGACCGAACGACTATAAAACTTCAACGATATTTGGCTTGTTTGATTTTACGTGAATCAGGCTACAGGTCGTCGGTCCACCTTGTGGCAGGCCTTCTAACGGTCGCCACCCTAGAACCTTTCGGCTCCATTGATCATCCATTCGACGAGCAATGTGTCTTGCCCACTGCCACTTAAGTTAGGCGATTGTTCGGGCTATGTCGGCGTCCTTGGTTCTCCTGCAGATATCGTCGTTCCTGATGTGATCACGCAAGGAAACTCTGAGCATAGCCCTTTCCAGTGCCTTTTGGGTGACTGTAAGCCTTCTTTTTTTATGGTGGTAAAAAATCATCCAATGACAACCCCCGCTCTTGGGCGGAGCGGGAGATAGTGTTAGACTTACTTACTAAAAGACCCACCCTGTTCCTTCTAGCCTTCATACCGGGGCTCGAGCTGTCTTTCGAAACTAACCCTGGCCCCAGTAGGCTTTGACTCAACTATTGCTGACAACTCTGAGAAGCGCGGGAACAGTGCACACCGTCGACGACTTGGGTTTGGCCCGGACAGTTACCGGACGGCCGGACAGTTAGCTACCCATTGCTCACTGTCCGCAAGCTCGTGCCTACGGTGGCCGGAAATCGGGATCAGAATCCCGGCGGCGGCAGCGGCGGCGAGAACGCCGCTGCCTGATGCGTTCGGCCTCTTTCTTCGCAAGCATTACTGCTTCGCAGAAGTCGGCGACCGGAGCGTACTTGCCTAAAAGTAACCTGTTCACAATTTTATTCCGGAGTTGTAGCCATCAGGAAACACAGATTCTTAAAACTTTTAAATAATAATGTTTTCACAACAATGCTTTGTAATTTTTTAATGAGTTGAAACTGCTGAATATTTTATACGATTATGACCACACAACTAAGATACAGCAGAAATATACAAAGATACAGAGTATTAAGTTTTAGAAGTTGTTTATTATAATTTATACCAAATTTTATTATCACGCTAAAATACTATTCATGGCTCATGATTTCTTAATAGTATATTCAGGTAGACAGTTCGACACCATATTAAATTCATAAATGTATAGTATGAAAATATATTTAATATTTATTATTGTCGTAATTTTACCACGGAGCATGTAAAAATGTATTGATTAGCATGTCAATGCTACCACAGTGTCATCGACCTATGAAGGTATTTACATATATTTTTGCTCATATTGTACGATTACTCATAGATATTTTAGAAGGAAATATTTCTTACTTGATACTGCCAGTGGCTATGCCCGTTACTATCGGGACAGGAGAAATCCTATGTGCGCAACAGCCCTCACGCCCCAGCCGCCGCCGGGATGTCGATCCCGATTTCTGACCACCGTATTCACGGGCGGACGGAGAGCAATGGGTAGTTCGCCGTCCGACCGACGGACAACCGTCTAGACCGATCCCGACACATCGCCGGCTTGTATTCCACGCGCGCCTCAAGGACTTGTCAGCAAACCGTAGGGGCCTAGCAGGGTCGAAGCCTAGTTGGGCCAAGGCAAAAGAAGATTCGGCCCCGGTGTGAAAGGCAACGTAGGAACAGGAGTGGTTTTTAGTCAGTAAAAGTCTGACACCATCTCTCGATCCGCCCAAAGGCGCGGAAATGTAATTGGAATGTTTTCCCAGTAACAAAAATTTGTTATTGCAGAACATGATCTATCTATAAACCAAAGGGGATTGAACAGCCTCTATGGTGTTCCAGGCCAAAGGTGGACATCAATTATTCCAAAAAAAAAACTGTCTGTTTTAAAGTTTTATCAACAAAGTTACTTTTTTTTACGATTTTTTTTTATTGTCGTGGCGTTTATTTGGAAGTAAGTGAAATACATAATTTTTGTTAATGCACAAAGTATTTTTTTTTTCTAGTCCACTAATGGTCTCATTTGGGCAAACCCCTTTCGTTGAGACTGGCTACCATGGTCTTTATTAAACTGAAAGGATTACTAGCTGTTACTCAAAAAAAAAAAAAATAACTACTAAGTAAATTAAAACTATTTTTTAAATTAAAGTTAAGCATACATATTTTTTCAAAAACCAACGAGGCATAACGTTTAAACATTGTATTTTTAAACGTATGTTAAATGACTCAACATTTGTTACTACTAGACGGTTCTACGGTTTGCTAGAAAAAATGTAACATACACACATATCAAGTGTTCACAAAAAAACGAGTAAGTACGGGTTCATAGCAGAAGTGTGACCAAAATTATGTAGGGTTGGCCAATTTTAGAAATTCAAATTTGTTTAATATGTTAGTTAGCCTATTTATGTCCTACTGCTGAGCGAAAGCCCCCTTTTACCTTTTCCACACTTGCTGTCCTTGGCCATTGTGGGCCAGTCCCTCCTGCATCCAGCTCATCTCTCCACCTTCGCCTTAGTCTGCTGCGATGTCGCCTTGCGTTTAATGGGGCCCAATAAGTGGTTCTTTTAACCCATAGCTCATTCCACATGCGGCAGATACCTATGTCCGACTCAATCCCACTTTAGAGCAGCTTTTCGGGTCTAATAAGTACCCACTTGTATATAATAAATATCTCGTTTACAGTGTTTGTTACGATCGAACTCCTCCCAAACGGATTGAAAGATTGTTATGATTTTTATTTGTGTTTTCTTAGACCTACCCAATAGGTAGGTCTGATAATACACAAAAAAAACTAGAATACATTTAGAGAAGGTTCTAACCTCTGTGTGCATTTGATCTTGGATTACTGGAAATCGTAACGAAATAGAAGAATAATAAATTAATTTTATAGTAATAAATTCGTCTTGATACTTGATTACAAGTGCATGCCAAAAATGTACAGAAAATTTATTCTATTTTAGGAATACCCTTTCGAACAACCCTGTTTCGTTCAACTGAAGGAACACGGGTGGGTTTCAGTCAGTCAAAGTCTCCTCCTCGCTCAACACAGAGCAGGAAGAGTCATTGGATTATTTCACGTGTTAAAAAAAGTTTAGTTAATGTGATTTTTTTAAGTCCACATTTTTGGTTATTGATGATACAATAAAACTTAGGATTATCTTTCTAGTTAGTTATAATATGCTATGTAGCTAACTTTAAAATATGAATTATGAAAAAAAAAACCGTTTTTATTTTAATAAAATGTAAATCGAATGTTGTCATAAGCTTGCTTATTTTAATATTTTATGATGTGCGTTATATTGAATATAATATTATTAATTTGATACCGTATTATTATGGTTGAGACATTTTTAGCGAGCCTTGTTTTTTTTTTTTTGGCTTTGCAAATATAAAATACGTAAACAGAGATAGGACAAGTTTGAATTAAAATTTCGATGCAATAAAATTTGAAACAGTGACAAAAAGACGGCATTAAGTGTTAATATATAATTTTTAACACAATTTGTGGCAATTTTCGTTCCAAAAAACTGGGAATAAACGCGGGAAATTTCTGCAAATCAAACCCGTGGTGCTATAACGCAAAGGGTAACTTCTTCTTCTTGTATCGATTTGACTCAAATTTTGTCCAACCAATACTTAGCCGCCTGCACAGCCCTGACGTTGGCTTCGCTTAAGTCATGGAGGGTGCACACAGTTGTGCATGCTGTGCAGGAAAGAAGGTGACACATATCCTGTAAAGGGGCTCCTTCCACACTGGCACTGTATTTGCAATGGGTTATGCAAACCCCATTTAGCCAAATTATTTTTGCAGCAGCCAACCTAAGTCCGCAGTCAGTTCAGAGATTGATCAGCCACTGGATTTTGTGTCCCGGTGGCAGATATTCTACCGCAGGGATGAAGTTTGGAGGAGTGGGATATCTTATCCTCCACAGTTCATGTCTCTGGTCCGACCCGCTGTTTTAAAGGGCAACTGAAGGTGTGGTTTTAGTCAGTAAAAGTCTGACACGCCTTCCCACTCCATTTTAAAACGGGAGTAGTCATTGGATAATTTCCCACCTTAAAAAGCTTCCGACATAAAACTGTCAAAACAATTTGATACTTTTTTCTAATTTGTTGTTTTTGCTATGCCCATTCTTTTTTAATTAAAATCTAACACACATCCCTAGCACATGCGTGGTTTCAAGGTTATAAAAAAAAAAAACACGCCTTAGCAACTATTAGATTCTGTGTGAAGATGACGTAACCGGTCATTGACCCCTTGTTTTTACAAATGGCGCCAGAACTTATGGAGTGTTCAGTTAATATTGTTCTAATTAATTAGAGTTGGAGTCGATTCCCATGGTGGACTTTGTTCTGTAAACAATGTTAAAGGATTTACGATTGGTTTTATTAGGATTTATAGAAAACTGTTTAATGAAGTATGATGTTGATGATATGTAAATAACGGTCTTGCGAGAAAATACCAATGATGTTAAGTATTTACTAACTGCTATGATAGGTATAATTTTTGGATTCCCGATTTAGGTTTTACCATATTTGAATAAGAAAAACATATTAATTATGTAAACTATTTGTGAGATCATGAGAAAAAAAAACTAATCTTGTAATAAACGACAATAACGTAGGTAAGTTAAACGTAAAAAAATAAATAAAATACTAAGAAAGGTAAAAGATTTGTGTACATATAGTTTTAATTAGTTAAGTGGTTTTTATTTTTCATGTTCTATCTAAGTAGGTATTCAAAGAAAAGAAAAAAACCGGCCAAGTGCGAGTCGGACTCGCCCATGAAGGGTTCCGTAGCAGCAAGTAACATAATATAAAAGTTCTTGTAATGTGTTGTAACTTTGATCGATGTTTTAGTAATAGTGTATTTTTTTTTCGATTTATGACGCATTAAAAAAAACTACTGACTAGATTTCGTTCAAACCAATTTTCGTTGGCAGTTTTTATAGTAATGTACATCATATATTTCTTTTAGTTTTATCATTCTCTTATTTTAGAAGTTAGAGGGGAGGGACACACATTTTACCACTTTGGAAGTGTCTCTCGCGCAAAATATTCAGTTTAGAAAAAAATGATATTAGAAACCTCAGTAACATTTTTGAAGACCTATCCATAGATACCCCACACGTAAGGTTTTGATAAAAAAAAATGTCGAGTTTTAGTTCTAAGTATGGGGACCCCCAAAATTTATTGCTTTTTTTCTATTTTTGTGTGAAAATTTTAATGCGGTTTACAGAATACATCTACTTACAAAGTTTCAACAGTATAGCTCTTATAGTTTCGGAAAAAAGTGGCTGTGACATACGGACGGACGGACAGACAGACAGACAGACAGACAGACAGACATGACGAATCTATAAGGGTTCCGTTTTTTGCCATTTGGCTACGGAACCCTAAAAAAGAAACATTTTGGCAAAATCGGATGTGACTAATCTTAGTTTTGTAATAGTCTCAGTAAAAATATAAGCCATTTTAGTCTACAAAACTGGGTGCGCCAAACAAAGTGTAAACTTCATCACCTCGGACTTTTAGAGCTTTCCTATAAGCCATAATGAACCAGACACTATTATAAAAGTAACAAATTCACACGTCCTAAACTCAACAACATCAATTTAGTAGGAGCGCCAATGCAGTAATATTCTCTTGAGGTAACACATAACATTACCTTAACGAGAGCCGATCCTAACATGACAATAACTAATAAATTCATCTTTAAACTTCCTACATGATTATATTGTAAGACGAGAACATTAACATACCTACAAACATTTTATAGTAACATCATAATCTTAGAACAACTCGCTAATGACGAAATAAATATCCAATCTATGGAAAATGTGAAATTTCATTGTTGCGACATTTTTGTGTGATTGGGGCCATGAAATAAGAGATTTTGTGAAACATCGTGAATGTTAAATATACAATTTGTGACTGACTTGTTACTGGTAAAAACTCGCTTCTTGTTTTAGTTTCTGTAGAGATCTCGGATTTTGATAATTTTGGTAATATGTTAAAAAAGTATCAAGACAAGTTTCTAGAACGATTTTGTTTTTTTTGTTTAGTTGTCCGATGATGCTACCTGCGATGATAGTTCAAACTATATTGCGAACAAAAGACAATCTATCGATAAAGAACGGTCACTTTTACTCATAATTTTCTTTCACCTACATATAAACTAGTGCGTAACTGTGATACCACCTGATGAGTAGCAGTGATGCAATCGTTGATGGTGAGGTGACCAGTTTATTAACCCCTCAAACCCCAAGCGAAGCCGGCGTTCGCGCGTGATTTCGCTCCATTTAGTTGAACACTAATATTATTAAAAGTACGCGAAGATTATTAAAATTTTGAGCGTTTATTTATTGGTTATGTACCTAAGAATGTAAATAAGAAATTCTTCATAAAGTAGTCTGTAAATTTCGAAAATAAGCAACCTTTTCTATTTATCCGTATTTATACCTATTTAAATGCTTGGGGTCTCAGGGGGAGCCTGTTTACTGTAGCATTGAAGATAGGTACTCAAACTATAATCGGATGGGAAGACCGCAGTAAGAAAATTGCGTTGCATTTTCTTTACAATATCCGCTGTTTTCAAAGCCCAAACCTCACATTGACGTAATAAATCGAACCTGACATGTATTCTTGTGCTGTCGACTTTAATGGCTTTTAAAAACGCCCAACACAATGTTTATGGATGAACACACCATATAAAATACGTAAAACCCATACTTTACTAGAAAGTTGATAATGTTACTTTTACAATAGGTGATACTAGTTATTTCCTGTGGCTTTATTCTTATCTCTAATAGCAAGGTGATCGTTCATTGAGCTATTGACTGACGCTAAGCGTATCACTGGTTCGATTATAATAATAATAATATTCCACAACTATCACACAGCGCTGTCTGGTCCCAAGCTAAGCACAGTTTGTGTTATGGGTACTAGACAACTGATAAACACTTATATATTTCTAAATACATACATATTATAGATAATTACACCCAGACACAGAACAAATGATCGTGCTCATCACACAAACATTTTTTTGTCCTGGGTGGGAATCGAACCCACGACCTCTGGCATGCAGTCAGGGACACTAACCACTAGACCAACAGGCCTGTCAATTCCGCACAAAACAAACACTTATACAACATTATTTTTAGTTTATGCAATACCTGAATAAAGCCTGAATTTGCTAAGAATTAGTAACTGAATGGATTGTAATTGTTTCTACACCATTTTATACTTTTTCCCTAAAATATTTGAAAAGTTCATAAGTTGGACACCACTGACATTAAGTACAACACAGGTCACGACAGATCATAACGGGTATTAGGCGTCAGCAAACAGCTGGGTGCAAGTGCAAAACAACCCCTCACCTGGATGGCCCGGTGACTATGTATTTTTGCTGACATAACAAGCTTATAACTTTGTGATTTTTCATGATACTGTTACGAAATTTTGTACACAGATTTTTGACATAAAAATACTAGACAAGTGTATTGGTTTCCGCTTATATTAAAACTAATGTACAGCCCAAGGATAGGTTGTTCCGAGTCTGGGTTTCTTTTATAAGCGAGTAAACATGATTGCTAACGCACTCACGATACTGAAGTATTCTCTAGTATAAGTACAACAATTAATATAAAAAAAACTGGGCAAGTGCGAGTCGGACTCGCGCATTAAGGGTTCCGTGCAAACTACAATTCCCGAATATAAGTAACAACTTTACTGTTTTCAGATTTTTTCCTATATCTTGCTTTGTGCCAAATTTCAGGATTCTGGGTCCATGTCCGGTGAGTAGCTGCGTCATGCGGAAGGTAAGGACGCCGTTAGGTCTTTCCAGCCACACCTAAAAGAGGGGACTTACCGCCATGAGGAAGTACCCTATGAATTTCGATCTTTGGGAGTATCAAAATATACGTTTTTTTGCGTCATAAACGGTCGTATTTTTGTTTCGTTAACTTAGAAGTTTGATTTTTTCACAGCTTCAAGGGATTGCAGACTTGTGTATATAGTATTAATTTCAACTCGATATCTCCATGCGTTCCCGAGACAAAGGGTCTTGACAGACCAAAACACAGACAGACAGACGAAAAACAAAGTGATTCTATAAGGGTTCCGTTTCTTTCTTTTGGGGTACGGAACCCTAAAAACAATATTCTGGGATAAAAAGTTTGAATTTGGAATTCCTTTTATCCTTCTGCTTCTTTAAATACAGCATACGACACTTGTGCAATACATGCACAGTATCTATTTATCGTCAGTAAGTATTAGTTAATTAGTGCTGCAAATTTTGTATTCATATCCAAGTCTTCTGGGACCGGTCGGTCCTTACCAAAGAACCGACCGGTCAACCGGGCTAGATTCTCGTTTCAAAGAGAACGTCGAATAGATGTCAGCAAAATTGACGTTACCAAATTAGAGCTGACGCCATCTAGAGCTGCGGATTATTCGAAAGATAACCCTTTCAAGCTTAGCTTGCTGTCCGACCTTCCGGTAACTGTCCGGACCGGGCCCAAGTCGTCGACGGCACGCACTGTTCCCGCGCCTTAAGGAGTTGTCAGCAACAGAAGGGCCCAGTTGGGTCGAAGCCTACTGGGACCAGGGTTAGTTTCGAAAGATAACTCAGCCCCGGTATGAAGGTACGAAGGAACAGGGTGGGTTTTTAGTTAGTAAGAGTCTGACACTATCTCCCACTTTGCCCAAAAGCGGGGGATGTCATTAGAAAATTTTCCCACCGAAAAAAAAAACAATCTAAGGCCGAAGCGCCCGAAAAGTGCCATAAAACAGTGACTTTCTGAAGCCTACTTCTCGGTAACGGCAAGGTTAATAGGTTTGAAAAAAATATATGTTTATTACAGATTCATGAACAATATTATCAACATTTGATTTTTTCGTGCTAGTAATACTTTTGTCTAAAAAAAATATTTAGAAATTTTGCAACTGTTCGCAACTTTTCCCTACTCCTTCGAAACGGCTTGGATCTTTAGATTGGATTAGATCTTGGATTTTTACACATAAAAATTGGTGGTTAAATATTCCTCAAGTGAACATTGCATAGGCATATGTAAATCAATGAACATTTCGCAAAGAAAATGGATTTAAAGGTCAGCCGCGCGCTTTTCGGGTGCTGTTGGCCGCAAATAAATGCACAGATTTACGTACTGCCGCCTAGGCGGGTGCGAGAGCTGCATCCACATGATATTGGCCAGATAGTCCAAGAGACTATAAGCCTGGAGGCTAAAGTAACACTTAGACCACGCAAAAACGGGGAATTGATGTTAAACTGTGAGTTTTAGTCAGTAAAAGTCTGACTTTCCCTCACCCAAAGCAGGTGAAGTTATTTAATGATTTGTCACATAAAAGTACAAAGTCTGCTAACATATCATAACTATACTAGTCCTTATTTATTTGCTAGTTCCACCTATCGTCTTATAAGCGAACAAGAAATACCACGTCGTACATATTTGTATTTCTGCTCCAAAGCAGACCCATTTGAAGACATAACATGTTTACAAAATATGTGTGACGTGCCAGAACGACTACGTCTTCTAACCGTTTTTGTAAGCTATCGCTAGAAAAAAGGTTACAAGTTGAAGTCAGAGATATGCAACATTTTTTATACTATTTCGCCGCTTATCGAACAACAATGCTTATTTAACCAACTTCCGAATAATGCAATCTACACCAATAGAATAGAATAGAATAAAATAAACTTTATCGTACACCAAAACATTAACAAAACTTTTAAAATAACTTACATCTATGGATACAATGGTGGTCTTATCGCTAACAGCGATATCTACCAGAGATGGTTTACTGAACTTATTTAAAAATAGATATTAGATATAAAACTATATTATATAGGTAGCTAAAATACTAAAAGAAAAAAGAAAAAAACAAAAAAAAATCTAATAATAAAAAAAAAACAAAAATAAAAAGCAATAATAAATATTATGTTTTCTTTATTATTTTTTATTTTTTTGAAAAATCTCTGCCAGTACTGGTCCGATTGCTAAATTTTTTTTCACCGATAGTAAGCTGCTTTATTCCTGAGTGACTTAAGCTATATTTTAAGTATGCGAATTAGGAATTAAAGAAAATCATTCAATGAACCAAGCTCAAATAAACACGCATCACCATATGTTTAGCACCCCTGGCTGCGTAGGAAGGGTTGGTATTTCTACCTGCGCGATTTATGTGACCCCTGCACCTGTGGGGTAGCGTTGGATCCAGCTTGGAGATTACTTTGAATGTTCTGTCTATTATTTAAAATTGTATTTTGGATATTAAAATGTTTCTGATGGGCCCCTCGTTAGTTCAGGAAATAGGTAATGATTAATAAATCGTAATTTAAATTAATTAATCGTCGCTTTCAATCAGGTGAGAAAGCGATCAAACGCAAACTTATCAACAATAAAAAAATATATTAGGTACATTAAAATCTTGTCACAGTATTTGCTATCGAACTCCTTCGGCTTGACCAGTTTTTACGTTTTTTTGGTGTATATTTGGTAGGAGTAATGCCTTTTTTATTATTATTATGGATAGGCTCGCGTTTGACCACTATCTCACCTGATGTTAAGCGATGATGTGGCCGACGATGGAACACGCTTGCCTAGAAAAAATCTATTCACTCTTGACTTAAAGACCCCTAGGTTATAGCTATCAGGAAACAAAGACTACATCTTAATCTACCGCTAATAATACATTTTGTTGAGAAGTTATATTAGTACAAGAAATGCTTGTATTTTGGGAGTCCATTGACTCTTAGACTTTACAACATTATGGTAAATATACGTGAGATCTGAATCTTTGCACTAGTATTATTCTTATTTTTTTCTTTTAAAACAGTCATGAAATAGCAAAATAATAAGTAAACATAGTTTGTAACTGACTGAATAAAATTATACAAAATAAGAATATGAAAAATCACCAAACTTAAATGACACTGAACAGGGCACATAGCAATATGACCTGGGTGACTGTTGCGGGAATCCGATACGCACAGGATCGATCGTTGTGACGTCACTTGGGCGAGCCCTATGCCTAGCAGTGGACCTCTTTGATGATGATGACGATGATACAAAAATTCTAATAACTCGAAAATTCCAAGGGATCACATCCATGGCGGTAAGTCCCCTCTTTGAGGTGTGGCTGGAAAGACCTCACGGCGTCCTTACCCTCCGCATGACGCAGGTCCTCACCGGACATGGTTCGTTCGGGAGTTTCCTGCTCCGGATTCGTGCGGAAGTGACGCCCGGGTGTCGCCACTGTGCGGAATGCTCGGAGGACATGGTGGAGCACACAGTCGAGGTGTGCCCTGCTTGGACGGAGCATCGCCGTGCCCTCGTGGGGGCGATCGGCGGCGGAGACCTCTCGCGCCGGGCCTGGGTTGAGGCCATGGTCCGGAGCGAGGACGAGTGGCAGGCGGTCGCCGACTTCTGCCAAGCAGTAATGCTCGCAAAGGAGGAGGCCGAACGCATCAGGCAACGATGTTAGCGCCGCCGCCGCCGCCGCCGCCGCCGAGATTCTGATCCCGATTTCCGGCCACCGTAGGCGCGGGCTTGTGGACAGTGAGCAATGGGTAGCTCGCTGTCCGGACCAAGCCTAAGTCGACGACGGCGCGCACTGTTCCCGCGCGCCTCAAGGAGTTGTCAGCAACAGCAGGGACCCAGCCGGGTCGAAGCCCACTGTGGCCAGGGTTATCCGAAAGGGCGCTCGAGCCCCGTTATGAAGGCTAGAAGGAACGGGGTGGGTCTTTTAGTCAGTAAGAGTCTGACATTATCTCCCGCTCCGCCCAAGAGCGGCGGATGTCATTGCATGAATTTTCCCACCATAAAAAAAGGGATCACATCTACTACAGATGTAAAAAGTATTGTGTCTCGTTTTCCGAAGTTCAATCTCTGCCCACACCAATATGTTCATCGTTTTCGCGTTCATAATATAATTTTTGCATTAACATTATAAGATTTGTCAAACTCTGTGTAGACAACAAAAAAACAGAATGACGTATAATAAAGCAACTACACTATTTTATAGATAACGAGCAAAGCAATTTAAACAGCAGAAATAATTTGACAGATATAATATCAGACACTTAAACTAACGGCATTATAAGTAACAGAAACTCTAAGCATTATCATAAAAGTTCCATTAATAACTGTCTAGTATTTTCAAGCCGAGCTCACACAAATTGGCAAAAATTACAAAATACTTCACTGTATAATACTTAAAACTAATTTATTTCCAACGTATGGAGTTGAGAGATTTACACATTTCTATAAATTAAATAATAAATCTAGAGATCAACTTTTTTGAGTGATCAATCATAAATGTTGGTGTAAAAACTGTCGTAAATCAGTTACTGTAAAATGTCGCACATTTGTAAGAAATTAACTTAGAGTAAGTGTGGTCCTCGAAAGAAAAAACTGGCTGAATGCAAGTCGGACTCATGAAAGGTTCCGTACTTACAATATTAATATTGAGCAAAAAACGGGAAAAAATTATGTTTGTTGTATTGCTGGCGTTAAAAACCGAACAATATAAATTTTTAAGGGGGACTCCCCTCAAATATTTATTGTATTCTGTTTTTAGTATTAGTTGTTATAGCAGCAATAATATATTTATTTTATTTATATAGAATTTATCCACACAAGAGTACAGGGGCGGACTTAATGCCTTAAGGCATTTTCTTCCAGTCAACCTTTCTACCTTAATATATCTAACTTAATATATCATCAGTGATTTTTTTATACAAATACAGTCTGGTGACAGTAAATTTGTACGGAACCCTCGATGTGCAAGTTTGACACGTACTTGACTGATTTTTTCTTTTTGAATAGATACTAATAAATTCGCGCTTGACCACTACCACACCTTATAGTAATCGATGATATGGTCGAAAATTTAGTACCTTTGCCTAGAAGCAACCGGATGGTCTCTCTCTTGACTTAAAGAGGTCCCTTGGATTTCAGCTATCAGGAAACCCAGATTCTGTCATTTTTTTCTTTGGTGAGAAAGTCATTCAATTACAACACCGCTCTTGAACAGATCGAGAGACAGTGTCAGACTTTTACTGACCAAAACGTCCTGTTCCTTCGTTGCCTTTCCTACCGGGACCGAACCTTCCGTTCAGAAACATATCCTTGGCTCCATTAGGCTTCGACCCTGCTGAGAATGAAATTACATTGCTTAACGAACGGAGAATGTGTTCTGCCTACGTGTATCCACGGAACAATAGACGAAAAATTCCATACGAACCAAGTCGTGGGTAAAAGTGGGTTCATAAATTAAGTAGAAGCAGTGACCCATATGGGCGTGGGCTATTATATATGACCCATTGAACATTTTCTCATAGTATTTTTATGGGAAATTATCAAATAACTCTCATCTATCATCATCAAATGGTTAACGCCCAGTAGCGGCTTTTAAACCATATATATTCATAATTATTTTTAGTATATGCAAAAACTGAATACAGTTTGTTTAGAATCAGTAAATGAATCGGTTCCAATCATTTTTATACCATGTTATATTTTTTTCCAAAAATATTTCAGAACAGGAACTTGGATACCACCGACACTAAATACAACACAGCCCCCTTAGCCAAGTTGCTAATATGCAATCGTTTACGCTTGTAGAAAGCTTCAAATTTACGGGAATGACGTCATCTCAACGCTCAGTCACGTGGTCAGAACAAAGAATTGGCGGCACGGCCAACTCGAACCATTCGGCGCAAGCGAAGCGGTTGTAACTTGGCTAGGGGGGCTGGTCACAGCAGGTCCTAGTGAGTATTAGGCTCTATCAAACCGCTGGGTGCAAGTACAAAACAACCCCATTTTATGGTGGGAAAAATCAACAATGACATCCCCCGCTCTTGGGCGGAGCGGGAGATAGTGTCAGACTCTTACTGACTAAAAGCCCACCCCGTTCCTTCTAGCCTACATACCTTAAAACAACCGCTCAGTCGCCTGGATGGCCCGGTAACCTTGTATTTTTGCTGACATGACAAGCTTAGAACTTTGTGATTTTTCATGATACAGTTATGAAATTTTGTACATAGATAGACACTTTACATAAAAATACTAGACAAGTGTTTCAGGTTTTGCATATATATTAAAAGTGATGTTGTTTTCGTCCCTTGAATATCTGGGCGAAGTTAAATGCACACATACTCGTACTGCCGCCTGCGCCCGCATAGAGCCCCGATGACCTATATAACCATTCGTTGCCAAATATTGATTGATTTATATATAACAGGCGGCCGCCTGCCATTCCTCCTAGAACGATAGGGTAGGTATGTCAGATGTTTACTGACTAAAAACCTTACCGTATTAGGTAAGGTAAGACTTATCCTTGCAGGTCTGCGGTGATTTTTTCAAATAATCCCAAAATGCTTTTTTTATGGTGGGAAAAAATCATGCATTGATATCCCCCGCTCTTGGGCGGAGCGGGAGATATTGTCAGACTCTTACTGACTAAAAGACCCACCCCGTTCCTTCTAGCCTTCATACCGGGGCTCGAGCGCCCTTTCGGATAACAACCGCCAGTAGGCTTCGACCCGGTTGGGTTACTGCTGTTGCTGACAACTCCTTGAGGCGCGCGTTAACAGTGCGGGCCGTCGACGACTTGGGCTTGGTCCGGACAGTTACCGGACGGCCGGACAGTGAGCTACCCATTGCTTACTGTCCGCAAGCCCGCGCATACGGTGGTCGGAAATCGGGATCAGTACCCGGTTGCGGCGGCGGCGGCGATAACGCCGTTGCCTGATGCATTCGGCCTCCTCCTTTGCAAGCATAACAGCTTCGTCCCAAAATGCTGGCAGATTTTGTTTCCTTGAGTAGGCACAGCATATTAAAAAGATACAACTACATCATACTTGTTTTACTCGTTAATAAATTATGATTTCCATAAGTATTAGTTAACATTTTAATAAAGAATTTATTGCACAAGAACCAACCATTCGACTTGCAAGCGTCTGTATATCTAAATTATGTTATAAACTTGTATTATAATTTAATATTTGTATATATGTAAATATTTGGTAATAAATAAAGGAAATGCACATAAAATACGTTAAACTAGAGGTTGATATTTGCTAAATATTGCTTTATTGCAAATAGGTTAATACGACATGTTTATTATAGTTACTAATAAAATGAAATACAACTATTCGAGTTTAATTCTTCGTTATTAAATATAAATGTTGGTGGTTCAAAGCTGAATGTCTAATAATATAAATATCACGCTAATCTTATAAAGGTGAAAGTTCGTACGTATGTACAAATACCGGCACGGATCTTGAGCGCTGACTTGAACTTGAAATCGCGCAGACTTGAATGAGAAATTAAGTATTGGGTCTCTTTAGTGGTATGAAGTGAGACGCGGTAGCTGGGAGTACATCTTTGTAGTTACAGTGATTAGCTCGACGATGTGTACATTGGGTACTAAGCGCAAATTGATCTTGACTCTTTCGACGAGCGCTCAAGATTCGTGCCAGTATCTGTATGTTTGTTGCTCCTTCACGTTTAATTTATTAAACCCCAAACGAACGCGACTTGCGTTCGCGTCACAAAATATATAGTTACAGAAGTCAATCAACATATAAAGCGCGCTCGAGTAACGCACACATAGACATCGCTCACGGACACGACCTCTCGGAGCGCCAAAGCCCACTCGTCGAACAGTTCCGGCTCAAACGCTCATTAGTGTGCGTCCACCGAGCGTAGGTATAAAAAGTGAAGTACATACATGAGATTATCTTCTGTACCTATATGGTGTTCGCGCATCTATTGTCTTACTATAGTGTCTCAAATTGACGGTATCTGACAGGTTAAATAGCTAAATACGGGGAGACTATACCCGGGAATAGTTAAAGAAAGAAAGAAAGAAAATACGTTTATTTGGCACACAGGTACACACAATGATATAAAAATGTATTATAGTATGGGATCTTAAACTTAAAATATATCTAGTATATAGTTGTATATATATATATATATTATATATATATATATAGTATATATAAAATATATAGTTGTACATAAGAGACTTTTATCTCGAATTTGGTTCTTTTGTGATCATTTTATAATGTAACCAGGATGAAACCGCAGTCTAAAGCTAGTTGCAAATAATATCCAACACTAGTTTCAGCCAGTGATTTCACCCGCATCAAAGTAAACAATATAATTATAAAGCCTATGTCACTTAGTGAAATTAGCTTTCTATTGATGAAAGAATTTTTATAATCGGTCCAATAGAGGTAGGTAACTATAGACAGTACAGGAATATATTATATTTAAAGTACAGCAGATTTATAAAATACTCCGAAGATAAGCTTTTTCTAGAAGTCTGTTCAAAATAGCTCAAAGTGCTCACGGGACCATTCTATCATCAGAAGGACTTTCATAAATAGTGCTTACCTAATGCCATGATACAGTCATTGAGCTGCAATTAATTTAGATTATCGGCTTTCTCAAGTACGTACCTATCTTCTCAGTTAACCTTATCAGTCCGGATCACAACAGCTCTGCTGAAGCATTTTTTATTTATTTATATAAATAATTTACTTTAAAAATATTTATGGCGTCAAAAACTCTTCCACGTCGCTGTCGACTGGTAATGTGCCCAAATGACTGGCAGCATTGCCACGTTGTATGGCAATGCTTATTCTCTGCCTGAGACAAATGTCAGCTCTTGGGTAACGCGAAGTGTCAACAAGACGATAGACAGATTTTTTACAACTTATGAGACACTCGAACCCCACCTCCAACCCCAAACGGTCCGAAAATATAATTACCAACAAGGTAATTATATTTCCGCCGCTGGAGGTACTCAGCAGCGCCAGCGGCATCACCAGCACAACTCAACGAGTTAGGAAGATGAGATGGTGCTCTGTTTAAAATTTTTGTTTTTTTTTTTTGTTCTAGCTTCGAACGGTGGCTTGACCTCATCATTTCATACTGGAGGTATATCCCCTAAGTGTCACCAAAATGATCGTTCTTACTATCTTAGGCATCTCGCATCATGATCCTAACTTGGTCGTTGATTCCTCTAGTAGGATTTTCTCTAGGCTGTGTCTTCAGTTATGCGGTTGCACTCCAGGACCGTTCGGCCACATCGATCATCTGTTCTGCGAACGATATGGCCTGCCCAGTGTTACTTAAGTTTGGAGATTATTCGGGCTATGTCCATACCCTTGGTTGGCTTGAGGAATTCTTAGAGGATTTTTTTTTTTAGATATTGTTTGTTAGGAGTAAACTCGAATACAACTACACCGATCTAAAAAAAATCTTTCTGCACTTGAATGCTACTGTACTGAATGACAAGTACAAATATACATATTTTCTTTTAACTCATTGAATGCCGTAATTAGAGACATAATAGAAGGACAATTGCTTATGTCGAACTGTGTAACTTAAGACATTCGAAAGGTTAACACAGGCAAACCTACTGGTAGAAACTAGTGAATATTAAAACAAAAAGAAACTTCCACGATGGTCTGTGTACACACTGTTGCGCATGGCCATTTAGATAGAGAAATTTATAGTGCCGGTGGCATTCAGCGAGATTTGAGACAAGCCTTAGCCTAATGTGAGCGGACCATGTCGGTCTCAAGATAACAAAGTCTTATTTGTGGAAAGGCAGCCTCGATTGCTGATAACGAAGTAAATAGTGCTGTGTAGATGTAGCTGGACAAATTAGTTCGTAGAAGATTCTAAAAGAGAAACGAGTGTATTAGAGAAAGTTTAAAAATGGTAAAAGTGACTGAAAAGTTGAAAGAGAATCGTTTGTCTTGGTATGGAGATGGAAAGACGAGGGGTGAAATACATGTTACCAAAAGAATTGTGAGTAAATAAGTGAAGGAATGGAGAGGTAGAGGGTGGCCAAAGAAAAGATTGGTGTATTGTGTGAGAAGTGATATGAAAGAAATGGATGTTAGTGATAGTGTGACGGGTGATAGGACAGAAGAGTAGCAAACAAAGTATTGGGCCGACCCCTGAAAACCTGAGATAAGGGCAGAAAGATGATGATGATGATAATGATGAAGAGATTTTAAAAGAGCCCGGTTAAAGGTTTTGATATAGATTAATTGTAGACCTGTTCTTTTAACATTCAAGATATGGAAACTTTTTCATTTTTTTTTATTTTTGGATTTATTACTAACGCTATATTTTGAGTGATTTGGTTTGCATTAAAAGCGACTTCAGTCAACTTTTATTTAACTGGACCCAATTTAGCATCCTCTTTCAGTACACCAGTTAATTCAAACTTTATAAGCCAAGTTCACTTTTATACATTAGCCTTTTTGGTGTTTATTGTTTAAGAGACCAATTCGTTAAGGTTAATAAGCTCCAGCTCCTCGAATTGTTTATCTCCAACTAAGCAACGCAATCCTTAACACTCAACCCCATTAACACCTTACTAATTGGCCAATCTTTTCACCATTGTTTACGGCTTTTATCGCATAGTTCAAAACTGAATCAATGGAAGTATGGTTTAAGGGCCTGCACAAACTTGAGACAAAACAGTCTTAGGCAAACTTGCTTCGCATAGACGAGTCTATCTTGCACTTGCAAAACAAGTGCAAGATTGTCTTGTTTAAAATGTGCGCAGGCCCTAAGTTCTTAAGTATAATAACCATGTTCATAATCAGCCTTGATTTTGACTATTGAATTTTTGTTTTAAGGTCATGCGGTTTTCCTCTTGATGTTATCTTTTACCGTTTTGTAAGTAACAGTGATAAAAAAAGTGAAACGCATAGGGTTTACACTCATGACCTATAAAGTCGTGTACTTGAACATAATTATATCGAACAGTGCTATCTTGACAATATCTACCTACTCATTCAGCAATTCTAGTACAAAATCGTTTGAGACAAATATAAAGTTAGAATGTTGATCGGGATAGCTTTGACATGTCTTGCTGTCCGGCAATAAGGATCGGTCACATTGCAGGAGGGCCGTGGGTTTCATTGGGCAATTGACTATACTCATGATCCAAAGGTTTGATGAGGCTACTTGTGTAGATGTGTAATATTGATAGTGTATATTGTGATTTCAAAGAAGATTGCATGAGAATTAGCTTTTATTAACATACGGGCTGATTCTAATGCAAATTCGTGGTGGTAAATCCTCTTTTTGAGGAGTGGCTGGATATGTGCCACGGTGCTCTCATCTTTCACCTGAACCAGGTTCTTACCGGACACCTGTAGTTCGGGAGGTTCCTGTTTCAGGTTCAGGTGCAAGAGCCAGTTGTTACCATTGTACGGACCACCCAGAGGACTCGCCACATACGGTGGAGGTGAGCCCCACTAGGAGCACTGCCGTCTCCGCGGTGACGATCAGCGGGTGTGAACTCTGGTTCGGAGTAAGAGGGAATCAGAAGCGATCACTTCATTTTGCAAGCAGTATTGCTAGTGAAGGAGACAGCCGCAATCGTGAGGGAAAGGACATCCTCAAGCCCCAGTCACAGCCACAAGAAACGTCCTGGGTATTGGGAGTCGCAGGGTGAACCCCAACCCCGATTTTCTACCGTAGGCGTAGACTTGCAGACGACGAGTAATGGGTAGCACAGCATCAGGTCGTCAGGTTACCGTCTAGGCTGAGCCCGAGTCGTCGATGGCGCATAGTGTTCCACGCGAAGAGATGTTAGCAAAACTTTAGAGTCGATTCCTGCTTCGGCCACTGGTAATTCTAGAAAAGGAATCCCGTGAAAGGTGACTGAAAAGCACAGGTATATAGTCAGTTTATATCCCCTCTCGCTCTACTTTAAGGGCGAGAAAACTTATTGGATGATAACCCAATTTAAAAAAATGTAGCACTAGTTACTGTGGTTAAATATTATATATATTTTTTTTTATTAATGGGCTTGCGTTTGACCACTATCTCACCTGATGGTAAGCGATGATGTGGTCGACGATGAAGCACGCTTGCCTAGAAGAAACCTATTCACTCTCGACTTAAAGACTCCTAAGTTGTAGTAGCTATCAGGAATATAATATTATACAATATATGTCTGCATTATCTTCCCATTAAAGATCTAGGTAGAATCTTAGGCCTCAGAAATGCCATAATGTCTAACCAAACTGTTATTTGACGGCTGTACCGTTTTGAAGCGTGTACTTTCCAAATAACGTCAACCCGACCATTTAAGTCAACAGCCTCTGAAAGCCATTCAATACGTCAATCTTTTAAGCATGTACTCAAGTAATTTATATTCTAACAATATGTGTACAGTTAACAAAACAAGTGCATAAAGATTTTGAACTTTGACATCTGAAAATGAGGCAGATAATTTGGGTTTCACTGTAATTATTTTTTTTTTACATTTGTATAATGTTTTCTTTTTTTATTAAGCACCTGCCATGTTTTATCTCCACTAACCTTCGTTGCCTTAGGCCTTAAGTCCGACTTTGTACCTTTCTGTTGCATGAAGTTTTAATAAATAAATAAATATTTTGTTCCTACGTCTTCTAGAGGCCTCATCCGCGTGAAAGTAGTAAATTATTCTAAAGGTTACTCTGTTAATCTTGAAAGTTTATTTCCTTAGAATATACTGGAATTTGGTAGTGAATTTTGATGACTTTACCAGTAGTAGCTGGTCAGGCAGAATCTGACAGTTACAGATAAAGGCAGAAAATTAAGACTCCTCAAAAAGGGGACTTACCGCCGCGATAGTGGCTTGCTCAAAGCTATACACCGCTAAATTTTAATCGTTTTAATCCCGTGGAGGGTCGATCCGGTACATGAAACACTATCGATTTGTAAAGATAAAATTAAAAGATAAAGTATCTTCTTTTCAAAACTCGTATTAATTTACGCATGTAAGAAATTAATTTCTTTAAGAAAACGTCAGCTGAGCGAGTTCAATGACCTGTAGGTAGTTTGTACGCAACATCGACACTATACCGTCATGAGATCCCGCCAGAGCTCTTTTTTGTTAGTAAAAGTCTGAAGCTAGCTATATAGCTATCTATATTTGACCGACGCACACGTGTAACACGCCTGAACGACGTCACGTGGCGTGGATCAAGACTAGTTTCCATTTAAAATGTATGGAGACCGACTCGCCCAGATCGGCGTACGTGGCACATGTGTGCGCAGTGTAGTGTGTGTGTGTGTACCTTCATACACCATCTCGGTCCAATCGGTGGTCTGATGACCTGGTAAGGGTTGCGGGAATTCGATGGATGCGAGACGCACAGGATTGTTCATTGTGGCGACACTTGGAGGAGGCCTATGTCCAACCGTGAACAGCTTTCGGCTGAAATGATGATGATCCCTCTTGCTCCACTCTAGAGTAGGGGGAAGTCATTGTATGATTTTCCTCCTTAAAATAAAAGTGTAAGTCTCGGGGTAAGCTTATTATTGTTTTGTTATCTGTACTTTAACATTACCATAAACACAAAGTTACGGACAGACAATCCGTTCTGTGTACGGTCGATGTTGAAGTGATTTCACATTGTAGGACATGCAAGAGAGGGCACATTGAGTTGTCTATCAATGTATAAGGATCAAGATTTCATTGTAACGTTGCTGTAGGACAAACTAGGGTTGGTGGGAAAAAAAACTACTTTTGATTCAAGACATCTCGAAGAAACGAAAGTTAAAATCATGTATGACACGAAGGCAAAAAAATAATTTCTGATGTTTATTTAGGTAATTTTCAAGTAGCTTTTACAAGCTTTTATTTAGTTTCACCTTTTTTTATGGTGGGAAAAAATCATGCATTGACATCTCTCGCTCTTGGGCGGAGCGGGAGATAGTGTCAGACTCTTACTGACTAAAAGAGCCACCCCGTTCCTTCTAGCCTTCATACCGGGGCTCGAGCGCCCTTTCGGATAACCCTGGCCCCAGTAGGCTTCGACCCGGTTGGGTCACTGCTGTTGCTGACAACTCCTTGAGGCGCGCGGGAACAGTGCGCACCGTCGACGACTTGGGCTTGGTCCGGACAGTTACCGGACGGCCGGACAGCGAGCTACCCATTGCTCACTGTCCACAAGCGCTGGCCACCGTGGCCGGAAATATTGTCCCGATGTTTGTCAGTAATCAAATCTTGCAAATTAAATTTGACCCACTTCCCGGCTACCGATTGAGCTGAAATTTTGCATGTATGTTTAAATCAGATGACAATGCAAAATCATTGTAACATGGAGCTGATCTGATGATGCAACTAGAAGGTGGCTATAGGAACTTGGTAGTTAAACGACACAACCCCATCGAGTTTGGGCTCGTATGATTCGTCTTGACGAGCATTAATTATATAGGTATACCGAGCTATAAAAGCTTGTTAAGAAAAAAATATTTTCATTAAAATCTTGTTATAAATAGACACACTTTGTTACGTGCAAAATCAACAGACCCAATTCTCCTTTTGCGGGTATGCTGGAAGAGATTTCACTAGAAATAAGCATCAATTATGTACCAATTTTTCTGTTTCCGTCTTCTTTTCTTTTATTATATAAGTTTATAGGGACATAAGTTGTTAAAAATATATAAATATACAATTCCTCCGGCTTTAAGTAGTGCGAAAGAGTAAAAGACTTTTACCTACTGGCTAAAAGCCATCGTGTTCCTTCAGTTGCCATTTTAAACTCTTTTGATCCAAATGGTTCATCATCATCACCAGCCTTTTTAGTGTTCCCACTGTTGTGACTCAAGCCTCCTCTCTAGGAGAGGGAATGGGCCGTAATCCACCATGCGAGCCCAGTGCGTGTTGGTGAATGTCACATGTCTTCGAATATTCGGTTCTAGGACATGCCGGTTTCCTCACGATGTTTTTTTCACCGTTTTGAGAGCAGTGGTGATGAAATAAATTACACAAAGTAATGCGCCTAGCTGGACTCGAACCCGCGACCTACAACTCGTAAGTCGGGGCCGTAACCACTCGGCCACCACTGCTCGATCCAAATGGTTAATTTACCTTAAAGCGAAATACAACTAATTGATTACAAGTACCTAGTCAAAGTTGTAAACACTTATGAAACATCCCATACCTCGATTAACTTGAACAATACGAAGCCATGGAAACGAACGTTACAAATAGTTTGTCCTTGGAACAAAACTAGTACAAAAGATATGTGAAGCCAATATTTCACTGTCGAAGTTGCGACTAGCCCTACCCCGTTCTAAAGATCACATGTTTCAATACGCTTTTAACTGATAAGACAAGAATTGAAAATTTATATACGGGTTACCATTTTGATCTCAAGTATTATCGTTCTGTGCAACCTTATTTGTGGTATTAGAAATAATGGATTTGGGATTTGCAAATGTCATGATAATATGACAAAATGTTGATGTATTATTCTGTGTCTGTAGTACTTATTATATACTTACTTCTAACAGCAAACTAATTGGATACTTTGTATGGAACCCTCGGTGTGCGAGTCCGACTCGCAATTTACACTCGATTTTGCATAAATGATAATTTTTTCGTCAATTTAAACTAGATGAAGCCGGTGTTTCCTAGCTGATTACCCTGAGAAGAAACATCGAAACCAACTCACGGGCCAAAATGCGAACCATGCAGTTCTCATAAGATTTGATTATTGCATTACACCAATTTGCATAGATTGGTCTTTTGAGGAATGCACCACACAGATTTGAGTAAACCTGTCCTGTTAGTGCAAGTATTGGTCAGTATTCGTATAGCCTAACTCAGGACTACTGAGAAGCTCAACTACTTGACGAACAATACCAAAGAAAGGACATTTGGGTAGGCAGTATAAAGTACTCAAAACTGCCAGACATTATGTTAAAATTACAAAGTTAAAATTTTATAAGAGAGTATTTGTGTGAACGCGATCGACTACGTTGAAAAACTCGCATTAAGGACTTGGGTGAGTTTCAGTTATAGGTATAAAAAAAAATCGGATATTGCTTATCTCTCGATTGTGATACCACACTTATGTATATATCTCACGACCGGATGTCATAAAAGACAACACCGACATTGCAACAGAATTCCATAGAATTAATCTTCTGACCTTTTAGTTAAACTATGTCAAGTTATTTTAATATTTAGATGATTGTATAAATTAAAATATTTTAGATAGTGATTAACCCACGCATCCCTATACAAGATGACAACGTACAATTTTACATTTAGATAACATACATTATCTTAATCACTCTCCCATTTAAATAAATCAGAATTTAAATAAATGACATAAATATTAATATAAATTAGAATTAACGAGGTACAACACTAATATATCAATTTTCTATACGCCTTCTCTTGTCGTGTAGGTTGGCTAATATAAGCCGTTTAAAAAAAGATACATTGTCTGCCCAAAATTAGTTTGCCTCAACTTTCAAAAGTTTATGTGTTGTCTTTCATATATAATTGCTATCTTTATACTACACTAGTGGCCCGTTCCGGCTTCGCACGGGCAATAAATATATGCCTATGTCTACTCAAGATGAATGTGGCTTTCCAATGGTAAAAGAATTTTTGAAATCGCACAGTAGTTTTTGAGTTTATTAATTACAAACATACACACATTTTTTTTTTCTAGTTTTAGCATATGCGAAACCCAAAACACGTGTCTAGTATATATATTTGTATATATATATGTATAGAATCTATGTACAAAATTTCATAACTGTATCATGAAAAATCACAAAGTTATAAGCTTGTTATATTACATGGTTGTCCGCAAAAATACATAGTGACCGGGCCATCCGGGTGACTGAGGGGTTGATTTCCTCCCGCACCCAGCTGTACACTGGCGGGCGTCTAATGCCCGATATGACCTGCCGTGACCAGTGTTGTACTTAGTGTCGGTGATGTCCAACTTGTGACCTTTTTAGGGTTCCGTAGTCAACTAGGAACCCTTATAGTTTCGCCATGTCTGTCTGTCTGTCCGTCCTTGCTTAATCTCTGGGACCGTTAGCACTGGAAAGCTGAAATTTGGTACCAATATGTATATAAATCACGCCGACAAAGTGGTCAAATAAAAATTGGAAAAAAAAAATTATTAGGGTAGCTCCCCTATATGTAAAGTAGGAAGTGTTTTTTTTTTAATTTCAACCCTAACGTGTGATATATTGTTGGATAGGTATTTAAAAATGAATAGGGGTTTACTACAATCATTTTTTGATAATGTCAATAATTTCGGAAATAATCGCAAAAAAAAACAATGTGTCCCCCCGCCCTCTAACTTTTGAACCAAGAGTTTAGAAAATATGAAAAAATTCTGAAAAGTAGAACTTTATAAGGACTTTCTAGGAAAATTATTTTGAACTTGAAGGAAAGAACAGTTTTTGTACAAAAAAGACAAAAGTGTTCTACAAAAAAAATTCTGGACTAAGTTTGTAGTATAATCGTATATGCAGGCATTTTTCTAACCTCATAAGTGGGTACACTTATTGTGAATTTGTGACGGACGGGAAACTACGGAACCCTACACTAAGCGTGGCCCGACATGCTCTTGGCCAGTTTTTTTAAATATTATTGGGAAACATAGAACATGGTGTAAAAATGATTAGAATCGCTTTAGTTACTGTTTCTGAAAAAAAAAAATATTCAGGTTTCACAAATACTAAAAATATTGATAAGTATATAAAAATTCTCCTGTATAATTCTTCTTAGGTACCTATAATAGGTAGATATATTGAAGAGCCTCTCACATACGATCCAGTTTGATTACGTGGTAAATATTGAACCTTCTCTGATAAAAGGAATTTTAAAAGATTGAAAAAAGAATTTCAAATCTATAAATGCATCTAAAGCAAACTGTGGGACTTCAATCACTAACTAAACTGGACACCTTTTGCTTATACCCCGTTAGCGAAGTCGGACTTTCTTTTTTTGACGTTTTAGGGTTACGTGCCTCAAAAAGAAAAAACGGAACCCTTATAGGATCACTATGTTGTCCGTCCGTCTGTCTGCCTTTGTCTGTCGGTCTATCTGTCTGTCTGCCTGCCTGTCTGTCTTCTAAGATTCAAAGCATTTTATTTCAAATAAACCATTTAAAGGCACTTTTGAAATGTAAAGAAGTCAGTCAGTTAGAAGAAAATATCCTAATTGCACATTCCAAAGCGTAAGATCTCTATGGAGAAGAAACTCCTATAATAAAATAAGTAATTAAAACCACAAATTCAGGTCTACAGTCCCTAGAAGCTGTGAAAAAATTAAAGTTAACGAAAACAAAAGGCTTCTAAGTTGCAAAAAACGTTTATTTCAATACTCTCGAAGGAATCAGAATTCATAGGGTACTTCCCGTTGACTCAAAATCTTGAAATTTGGCATAAAACAAGGTAGGACATATATAGGAATAAATTCGAAAACAGTAATTTGTTGTTACCTTCGTCACAAATAAAAAAAAAAACTTTTTTTGCAATTTGGGAAAATCTTCTGAGACTGCATTCGGGAATTGTAGTTTGCAAGGAACCCTCAGCGCGCAAGTCCAACTCGCACTTGCCCAGTTTTTTGTATTCAAGTGGGTTGCACTTTTTTTCGGTCTCCGATCTTTATATTTATAAAATTAACGTCTCTCGTGAATATGTCAACCAGTTACATTTTAGTCCAACAACTTAATTATTCACATAAAAATTTAGATTAATACGAACACACCATAACTCAAACAGATTTAGTGAAGATCATGCAAATATTTCCATCGAAATATTTTCAGAAGATTAATTTTAATTTTCCTTAAAAATATTTAGATTAATTTAAATTTACCATAACTTTAATTTATAACTTCCAATAGTCCGTATAAATGATTGGAACATTGTTAAATTAGCTATTTCCCAAATTAAGTGTAGTGTCGTGTGTCGGTTTCTTTTGTGTCGCTCGTTAGTGTCAGACACTGATGTATACACAATATTTAAGTTGTATAGTCGTTGACACCCACGTGATACAACTCAGCTATGTGGCCTGATCTTGTGTTAGATGATGGTGCCAATTGTCAGTCTCAACTTTAATAAAAGTATTACATTTATTTATAATTTCATAATAGCTACAACCTAGGGGTTTTTAAGTCAATAGTAAATAGGTTACTTATAGGTAAACGCGCATTGTTGCTTTAGCCTTAGAATGCAAAGGGCAACTGAAGAACTAAAAACGACAATTTATTGAATGAACAATTGTTTTTACCATTATAAATTAACACCTGACTCAAACCGCTAACTTAAATTGAAACAAAAAGTTTTTCCTACAATTTTATGTCTTTACTAGCGATGCGCCCTAGCTATACACGGGTTTTAGAAATATTTTAAATCCCGGTTTCTCTCTATTACCTATTATATAGGGTGACTGACAATTAGTGTACGATACTTAAACACGTGATTGTGCTCATGATAACAAACATTTTTTATTATGGGAACAAAGCCGAAATCGCGAAAAAAAAATAAAAAAAAAGTATAATTACCAGTCACGCTATATAATCAGATTAATACATAATCAGATAGCTTATTTAATAGCAATTTAAAAAAACGTAAGGTTCGTCAGCGTAGGACGCGTATTTCCTTAGACGTTTGATGGATCACCGGTTTATAATGTGAATGTAATTTACATTTAAACCTTCCTCATGAATCATACTCTCTATTAGTGAAAACAGCTTGAAACCTTCATTTAGGGTTTATCGAGTTTATCGCGACCATATAGACAAACAGACGTAGTTGGGACTTTCTTTTACAATATGTAAGGAAGTCTAAGTTCGCTTTAAAAAAAAAAACTCTCTCAATAAATCTCATAGTAACCAAGGTTTCTAGCCCTCCTACACATAAAGACTTACAATTTACTATATTAGTTTTAATTGCCCACTCTATTAGAACCGACTGACGGGCTGTAGTTAACTACATTGTTGCTAATGTCCTCAGGAGTTCACTTACCGTATCTGAATCGTTAGGAAGTAAAGTAACTGTTGAACCACGGAAGCATAGGTAACTGGAGTGTTCATTGACTGCAAGGTTGATCTAAAAAATCGTCGTGGCCTTGTTTAAAAGGTTAACTGAAGGAACACACGGTTTTAGTCAGTAAAAGTCTGACCATCCCTCACGTTCCACCAAAAAAAGTTACGTGATGATTTCCTGTCCAGAATAAAAATTACATCTTTATTGAGTGCAATGATGACAGATGAGAGCTGTTTTATCATTTCCCATTAAAAAAAAACATTTACAGCCCACGCCTGGTCACTACTGCTAGTCGATTTTAGGGTCATGGTATTCCTTCTCTCTCCACCCTGAGTGACCCCATAAAAAAGAAGTTTTTTATTATATTTTGTTTCTGTTGTATTTTTATAGTTGTACTGTTATATTTTATTTTATCTCTACAATAGAACTTCAACTATTGTAGAGATAAAATAAAAGAAAGAAATTGCACTTATTGGCATTAAAAAACCAAAAACTTCTTAAAATTAAACAAACAGCCCATGAGTGCCATATGCATAAAAATTTCAGTGTGCATCTATCATTCCATCTACTATTTATTCTTTGTCTGAATAGGCGTATCTGTTTTTAAAGAGGACTTTCGTGATCGTTATCATTATCAGATGAAAGGTACTTTATATGATAACCTATAGAAATTATGTGATTTTTAAAAGATAATGCTCGACTTAAGTTCTTATTGGTCTGGTACATTAAGTGCTATTGGAATATAAGTAGGCTACACATGGACACACAGGACTTGTTGGACTGTGGAAGTGGATTTAAAATGTAAGGTAGCCAGTATAACTGATTTAATCATAGTTAGAGCTGCTTCGGATTTCATCAGATAAATATCAGAAATCTGTAGTGAATTCTATAATTCTATTTTTCATTTTGTTATCAAAAATCATGAATTCAACCAATAAATCAATCATTCACTCATGTAGAGAGGTCACACAATTTTATTTTTTTTGAAAAAAGAACGGAATGATGCCTGTTATCATTTTAATATCTTTTAAAAGTAATCTTTGTTCCTTTTCCTCTTTTTTAGGGTACAATAAAGAAATAAATTCTAAGTTTATTACATATTTATTATTGGAAAGTAATAAAAATCACAAAATGCCAAGTGAAACCTGTAAAAAGGATGAGTCAGCAACTCCACACCTTCGATAAACATTCAATAGTACGCCTGATAGAGTGAAGAGCTTTGTCGTGGTGGAGGAGGATCCTGCTCTCTTCGGCGCTGCTACTTAACATTATTCTCAATTGGCTTTCGCTATTTGAAGATATCCCAATTCTAAAGACGGTTGCAGAAAAAAACGACTGCTATTTCGTATCGTGGGGCTCTTTGGGGCGGGACCGCCGCAACTTCAACTTCAACCTATAAAAATAATATAATTTTTTTAGTAGTATTTTGCCCCAAATAAAAATATTAATTTTTTTTGGTAACTGTAGGTACTTGAATACCCTTTTTATTGTGGTCCCAAAATACTACACAAAAAAGAAAATGTAGGTAGAATTTGGGACAACGGTCCTGGCCTAAAAAGCCCCATGACCCTCTATTTCTCCCAACAACCAACTCTTCAAATACCTAACACATTTTATGTTTTATTTACAGCCCAGCGTCGAAGATTACTCTCAACAAAAAAGGATATACCGCCAAGCAACATTTAAGCCAGCACGCATGATCGGCACTTATTTCCATCCGGCTAAGTGCAATTATTGCCTGTGATATAGTTATTTTGATTGGACCTCTTAGCATAGTTTCGCTCTGAGACGCCTCATCTCCAGATCTAGAAAAAGGTGGCTAGGAAGATTTGTGCGGGTATGGTTCCTTACACGGTTTTTTGAGATATTTAAGAGTCTTATATAGAACGCGTTAAAAGATTTTCCTTGAACAAAAACAATATTTCTTTGTACTCTTTTTTCCTATCTTTTCTTAGGTTTCTTTCTTATCTATGATTTCTACCTTTTTTCTTTTCATGCTTTTCTTTCTTTCTTTTCTTCATTTTTTCCTTTCTTTCTTTTTTATTTTCTTTCTTTTTCTTTTCTTACTTTTTTCTTTTCTTTCTTTTCTTCATTTATTCCTTTCTTTCTTTTTTCTTTTCTTTCTTTTTCTTTTCTTACCTTTTTCTTTTCGTTCTTTAATTTCTTTCCTTTCTTTCTTTTCTTTGTTTTATTTCTTTTCTTTCTGTTCTTTCAAAAATATTGTTGACAATTGTATTTTCTTCTTCATTCCATTATTTTCTTAAAATGTTCCCAGTACAGGAACTAAGGCTTTCTCTCTAGAAGAGGGAATGGGCCGTAATCCACCACGCGTGTTGCTGGACGTCACATGTCTTCGAATCATGTGTTCAAGGTAATGCCCGTTTTTCCACCCTGTAATCTATAACCGTTTTGGAAGCAATGGTAATAATAATAAATAACACAAAATAATGCGCATGACTGGGTTACCTTTTTTTAAGTGAGAAATCATCAATTGACTTCTCCCACTCTAGGGCGGAGCAGGATGACATATCAGCCTTTTACTAACTTAAATTAACCCCTATGTTCCTTCTTTGCCTTGCGTTTCAGGACAGTGGGTTTTCCTTTCAAAAGCAAACCCATGGCCTCACTAGGCTTCGGCCCTGCTGGGCCCTTAGGGCTATATTTTCCTGAGACACCACGGCGGCAAGACCAGTCACCACTACCAACAAAATGTATACAGCTCTATAGAGAATAACTCACCTGGTGTCCGTTTGGTTGCGAAACCAATTTGGTGGTGCGACCAGGGCCCCAAGTCTGCTATTACAATAGTGTCAGAATGGTCTATCATTGATTTCATAACTGTTGATTTTGAGTAAGTTTGGTAATCTACAAATATAATGGCATCATTATGACTTTCCAATGATCAACCACTGACACTCCATTGAAAGAAGTGGGATAGAATGGTAATCTCGTACATATTTACAAATGAATGTCTTACGTATGAGGTAATCTGCAAAAAATTTGACAGTGACAGTTCCTTTGATCAGTGACCTACCATTAAAACGTCATTGTGCAGTCATTGCTTTTAATAAGCTCGATAATTATTGTCATTTTATCACAATTCTATTACGAGACCATTGACCTATCAATGATCGATCATTATGAATTAGCAGATTAGGAACTTTTAGCAAAATGACAATGGGATCGTGTTGGAATGACGAATTTATAAAAATAGCAGACTTGGGTCCCAGCTCGGACGTGTGGCAACTCTGGTATACACCAGAGTCGCAGCCATAAGCTATGCAGCCATAAGCTATGCAGCCATAAGCTATGCAGCCATAAGCTATGCAGCCATAAGCTATGCTATATGTTTCTAAATTAGTAGCTTATGGCTGCATTTCACCGGGACACCAAGTCGGCGTAACTGGTCGCGCTGCCATGATGTCTCAGTGAAATTTAGCCCTTACGATTTTGCTGACATGTTTCTTTCTTCAAGCCGCGCGTTGAACACTACGCGTCTTTGACTCGGGGTCGATCCGGACAGTTACCGGACGGATTCCTAAAACCAGGTTTAAAAGTAACTCAAACGGCAATGCATCTGACTGTCCGTCGTCATACCTTTCAACAGATTGCACTTAAGCTCTTAAGTGTTTAATGCTAATATAAAAATAAATAGAAATTAAAAAGAGATCTTGTGCAAAAGTACAGTTTTTTTATTTCGATTCTTTGAATTCTAAAAATGATTGTCGTGTTGACCCAGTGGTTATACACACTCCTCTCATGCATTAAGTTGCAGGTTCAAAACCGGACACGTACCAATGTGACTTTTTTTGAGTTGGGGAATCATCCAATGACTTTTCTCACTCCAGGAACGTGTCAGATTTTTAATGACTGAACCTGCCTTCACTTGCTCTTGCGTTCTGAGACCTCGGGTTTCCTTTTCAGAAATTTCCTGCGGCCTCAGCGCGCGGAATTCTGCATGCGGGGTTGCTCCACGCCATGGCGACGCAACCAGTCGCCGCTACCATCAAAATTTATGCAGCTCTATAGAGAGTTACTCACCTGGTGTCTGTTTAATTGAGCAACCAATTTGGTAGCGCGACCAGCTTGGAGTGTGGCGACTCTGGTGTCTGTATGGTGTCTAGTTTGGTAGGTATATAGGGCTATATGTCACCGGGACACCAAGGCAGCTCAACTAGTCGCGCCGCAACGGTTAGTGATGTGCCGGTGCCGCCAATATTGCCCGAAGTATGAATATTGGTGGCAATATAGCCAGCAATATTCCCATTTTGCCAGCAACTGCACATCTCTAGCCACGGTGTACCGGTAAAATATAACCCAAAGACATGAAGAAGATCTCACACTATCACAACGTAATGTCACGTACGTTCCCTAATTTGTATTGTCCGACGTCCGAGGACCGTTGTCATCCCGTTCCGGAACAAGTCGTGAGAACGGTCAGTGTTGTCTTAGAGACGTTTACACATCGTGTTGGCACTGTCCATAAGACGCTTGTAGGGATGGCGTAAAGGAAAGGCTGAAGCGATTTGAGAACAGGATAGATGCTTAAAAAGAGAACGACTTTTTTATTGTTCTTAGGCTCCGCTTGGCCACTACTACTACTTGAGTTGACTGATAGACTCATAGGGAAGTTTCAAACTTTGGTGACCATGCTTGTCAACAGATGTGGTTAATCGAGAGCCAATGTCATTTTATGATTTCAACATCGCGTGTAGAGTGGTTCTTATTGGATTAAAATTACAATATTAAAAAAAAGTCAACCACAACAAGACTCATAGCAAGTCTTACTGTTTAAATACAAATAAATCTCATTGGAATTTTCAAACTGGCAAGATTTCTATATCTAACAGAAAAATGACATTAATATGACTATTGAAATTTCTTTCGCTAAATGTATTGTTATTGTTATCTAGGATTGAGTTTCTTGTATTTATCGGGCAAAATAATTTAATTTAATTTTGATTTATTTTGCCAAAAATGCATGAATCATGCCAAAAATGTGATAATTTTAATTTTTAACATTTTTAACTGCTTACTTTAATTTATTTATTTAAATTGTTTTCACATACATACCGTGCTGTAAAAGCTTGCTATGAAAAAATAATTTCCATTCAAAACTTGAAATAAATCCTTTGATTGATTGATTAATTTAGCACGAGCCGTCTTCACCCCGCACCCGCTCCTCACTTGGGCCACACGGCCTGTCTGTTTGTCCGGCGCGTTGACGGTTCGCCTGTTGACATACAAGGTCGTCGCCCCCCCTTCCGGCTCCGTTCGCAAATATTCACGGCAAACATTATGAAACCGGACGGTTCTATACACGTCGACTATCCTCAGCTTTGTATTTTTGGGATGAGCACTAAAAGTCAATACGAATGTCTATAATCTAGATTTTTTGTTTCCTGTCAAAGGGGAAATAAATTGAGGAACTGTACTTGCCCTTATATTATTATTATTATTTCAGTAACCAAAGTTTTGGGAACATATTCAATGTGCAAACAGCTAACGAGTGGAATACCCTGCTGGAATCTGTGTTTACTGATAGGTCTACGTGGGGGGGTCTACAAAAGTAATTAAGTTACTTCTAGGCAAGCGCCGTCGACTGAATCTTCACATACCATCAGGTGAGATAGTATACAAAGGTGGACCTAAAACTAATAAAAAAAAATATAAAAAAAAACAACTGTTAAAGGGACCATGTTATCCATGACACGAGACATCACGAGTGTGTTGGTGCATAGACCTTCCATCACTAAAGACTACTGCACCGTTAGTGCCGAATGAGGAAAATAATTTAATATTTATTTTTGATTCCACCTTTGGCACCAAGCCAAAGTATCTATTGGTGCCGAAAGAGGAAATAGCTTTGGTGCCGAAAGAAGAATAGTTCCAAAATATTTGTCAGCAAATTAAAATGAAATTAATATTTCTATATTTAAATAAGTGATCAGAAATTCCGATGCCGTTCTTCCAATACTTGCTGAAGTGGCAGAACCGTATTTTATTATAAATATCTTGCAAAAATCGCAAAATGTATTCTATTAAAAGCCCGACTGTCCATATGACCGAGCACGACCGTCCAGCTAGTTGAGTCATATGAATTTATTCATTTCGAAATTCAAGTTAAAAAGTACACCTACCCACAAAAAAGATAGGGACAGAAGTCAATCTCATGTCTGTACTTTACTGTTTATACCTAGGGTTAGGCTAGGGTCTGCGCGTTGTGTCGAACTGAACGAGTCCGACCGGGCGATTGAGCTGAGACATCGTGTCCGTGAGCGGTGTCTATGTGTGCGTTGCTCGAGCGCGCTTTGTATGTAGATTTACTTCTGTATCTATCTATTTTGTGACCTAGCAGTCATTGCTATTTTTAACCACACCAAAAAAGATATCTCACAATTATGCACGTCTTGTATTCAGGAAACATAAATCAACAAAATGTCATTTTTTTTAAACTTCATATAACCGTATTAAAATATTTTATGTGACATTTTTATTATATTATTAATGTGAAATGGTGTGCATTGGCTACTCTTTGGTGTCAATTATATTATTTTAATTGAATTCAATCGTGAGAAAATGATTAGAACGGTCAGATTATATTAATTTCTTCTTGATAGGAGAATATTTGATAAATTATAATGTATTGTTTCTGCCTGCGGCTCTGTCTGTAGTGAATTAATTTTTGATTTCGAGTGGGTATCGATTTACTTACACTTACGAATAGCAATATTTATTTACTTATTTGAAACTTTATGTATACAAAGATGCAGAGGTGGACTTAATGGCTGCATCAGTATTTTTGAAGTATTACAAACTATAGAAAGTAATTGAAATCGTATGCTTTACAAGTATTAGGCACGTTGTGTTCTACGCGCACCTCAAAAGATGGAAGCAAAGCTAAAAAGGCTCAGTAAAGCCATTCAAAAGGGTGACCATGACCCTAGAACTCAAAGGGTAACTGAAGGAACACAGTTGGGTTTTAGTCAGTAATAGTCTGACCCTACCTCTCGCTCAATAAAAAAATAACCAATAAAACATTATATCTATGTATGTCTCCCTACTTATTAATATTTTGTACTGCCATTATAATCGTACTCATATCTACAAGTTATGAAGCCTCGGACTCTCGAACTAGGCGGCCCGTAAAGTCAGGAGACAGCGCCCTCCAAATTTTATTTTAAGCCATTTTAAGCTTAAAGAAAGATTTTGATAACCTGCTTTGTTCCACTTCTGGGCAAAGGCCTCCCTCCACCCCGTCCATCTTTCGTTCGTAATAATAATACATTACTTATAAATAACTAGCTTTTTCCCGCAGCTTCGCCCGCGTACATAAAATATAAACTATGTCACTCAGGAATAAAGCAGCTTTCTATCAGTGAAAAAATTTTAGCAATCAGACTAGTACTTCTAGAAATGACCTCCTACAAACTAAAAAAAAAACAAACATTACCTCTTTATTATATTAACGTAGATTAAAATACTAATATTAAAATTAAATAACGAAATCGCACTGTGTGTGTATAGTGTTCATACTTATGGTAGCCACACATCATGTTCCAGTATACTTGCACAAGTCTAGACTTGTGCCAACACAAATGTTATTAAAAGTGACCAAAAACTGCGCAAATATCTTCCAACCCACGTTCCAGTATACTGGTGCAACTCTAAATTGGCGCAAGTATACTGGAATGTGTGTGGCTACCATTACAAGACACACTAATGAATGTACGAGTATAGATACTTATATACAAAGATATAAATTTATGTTCGTAGTCACAAACACAGACAGAGTATACAAGATTAGGCTATGCATTCACAGATAATCATAAAATGATCATTTAAAATCATTTCAAGTCTTCAGAAGAAATAATAAACTTAGATTTTACGGTAATGTTTTGCACTCCCACGCTTATGGAGTCACGAGAGGCTAAGTTCACCATTTTGAATTTAATAATATTATAAGTTTGGTGAGATGAGTCAGAGTATCAGTATCACAGATATTGTGGAACTAGTCATTGTTGGTTTTGGTGGGGGATTGGGATATTTGAATAAATAAATTCGGTTTAAATGAATTAATCAGGTTATTTTTTTATTACTAACTGAGCTGTACTTCGTGTCACTTAATTTAGCTAAACTGTCAAAGTATAACGCCATCTACGGAAGTCGGTGTTAAATAAGAAACAAACAATACCGAGAAATACCGACTTCCGAAAATAAAGTTTGATCGTTTTAGTTTTTTGTTTTAGTGAAGTCGGTTATTTTTGTTAGTATTTTTTTTTAATTTACAACCTATTTGCAAAATAAATATCATTTATCACTATTATCTGTTTAAGTTGTGCTGATTTTCCAAGGCGTTGCATGAAACTGACCGACTATGTATGTTATTTTCGGTTTATTTTTTTGTAAATGTTTTTTATTTCACACTTTTTAGTTGCGATACACTTATAGCCAGACTACCTAACTTTTTCTCATGATAATTCCAATTAACCCAAATCCTGCTAGAATTAATTGTTTTATTATTACGTCTCCGTATCCACCTTCCACCATCAGATCAGTTCGATAGTACCTTATAGCCAAAGTCCATCTCATGACAATTCTAATTAGCCCAAACACGGCTAGGATACATTGACTCATTACGAAGTTCCGGTGCCTGTTTTCCGGCTCTATCATCATCACCAGATCAGTCGGATAGTACCTTATAGCCAAAGTACATCTCATGACAATTCTAATAAACCCAAGCACGTTTATGATACAATGATTAATTACGGTGTTCCGGTGCCTATCTTCCGGCTCCAACATCATCATCAGATCAGTTCGATGATATCACCTTCAACATAACTATTCAGAGCTACTCATTTATTTGTATTGTCATAGTTACTTAACTATGTTCATTGTGATCTCTGTGTGAGTATGAAGTTCCGATGGCCATTTCTTGTCTTCTTCACTAAGTTCCATTTCATCAAATATCACTTTGTGACTGTAAGTGCTTAAGTCCTCGATGAAAATACCAAAATAACTATAATTATTGTCTATAATATTTGAGGAGTTCTCTCGATTCCTCATGAATCCCACAATCAAAACTGGATTTTGGAAAAAAATGGGACCAATCTGGAAGCTAAGATGGAAGAGGAAGATATCATGTAAGAGGCAAAAAAAATTATAAATTTGTCCATAAACGATGAAGTAACACAAAAAAAAAAATGAAAACCTCCTTTTTTGGAAGTCGGTTAAAAACACTTTTTCACGTTATTTTTTCGTCAATTTAAACAAGATGAAACCGGTGTTTCCTGACCATCCTGAGAAGAAACACCAAAACAAACTAAGCGGTCAAAGCTAAAACATGAATTTTTGATTTTATTTTTCCGTAATTTTGAATTTATTTTTACAAAATAATTAATTCTCTCTCAACATCAAAGAAACAGCAGCAATGCATGCATCTTAATTAACTTTATTATCATAACAATTCATATAATACCTAACAACTATAATAATTCAATCCATTATCTGACCCAAAAATCATCCAAAAGATAAATGGGTTCACAAGACATTTTTCAAAAATACTTTAGTGCGTGCACCTCTTAATTTAGGCTACTTACACACGATAATAACTGCTTAGTTTAATAAATAAGTAAATCATTTTAATCATAGCTACTGGACATAGAGAATCGACTGAACACTACCAACGTACAACCATGACCGCTCTATAGAAAGAGACAAAGTGACTGCGGTCAACACCTGTCTTTTTTCTGTAAGTCATAGTGACGAAAGTAATACCTACTGCTCAAGTTTTATGTTATAAACTGAGACGGTCTTGGTGGCCCTGGAATGCAAAAGCCAACTGAAAGAATTGCAGAGTCAATAAAATTCTGACACTCCAGATTTGGAGAAGCACCACTCAGCCATAGAAAAAAGGTGAAAATGGCTTAAAAAGAATTTCAGAAAAAGGCAACAGCTTTATTTCTCTCTCTTCTTTTTCACACTTAAACAATGTTGAAAATCCAAATTACAACTTCATCTTGTTGACAACCACTAAGAAAACTATGTCAAAGTGCAGAGACATTTTCCTACAGTTTGATATTTTTTGAAAGATACAGACAGACAAATTGACACTCTTGAGGCCTTACTACGAGCTCTTAACACGATCCTTTTGATGACCTGAACTGAACTGTTAAAGGGAACTATGAAACGGGTATAGCTCCATTCCACTTTCTCGCTCGCACGCTTGACATTTTAACACGTCAAGATAAGGCCCTTGATGAAAAGGCTCAGTCCATTCTCTTTGTCTATTTTTTCAACAAAGTACGCATATAAACTACCCTCATTAATTTGACGTCCTCGTTGGCTCGTTAATTAGGGCCACGTGAGATTTTAATTAAGTATTTACGTCATAAGTATTGCGTCAGAAAGCTTTATAATATCACTCGTTGATGTAACGAATTCCTTAAATATTTGAGGTTAGTATAGCTAATTACTTGAATTCTGGCAGTTAATTAATTGGACCAATCTAAAAAATAATAAACTATATATACTATACAAGGTGTAAGGGACAGCCCCCCACAAACTTTAAGGGCTTGCTCAGTAGACGAAACTGAATAACCTTCCACAAACATTTTTTCAGGAAACGAAAAACTAAATTCGGCCTCTCCATACAAACTGTCCAATCAAGTTTTTATTTTCTACGGTGAGGCGGATTTTTTTTTCGTTTCCTGAAAAAAATGTTTGTGGAAGGAAGCTAGTGCTTGGTTCCAAATTGAAAAGAAATGGAAATAGATGGATACAATCTCTGATGGTGCGGCGCATTAGTTTATTAAGAGCCGATTCACTCTAGCCTTGAAGACACCCAAATTATAATCGGACGGAAGCAGGCAAATTGTTCCAGTCCTTCAACGTACGCAGTATAAATGACGAGGCGAAACGCTTAGTCCGGACCGTACAGGTTTCAACAACGTAAGGGTGGATATTCTTACATCAGGGCCTCAAGTCTGCTATTACAATAGTATCAGAATGGTCTATCATTGATTTCATAATTGTTGATTTTTTGACAAGTTTTGGTAATCTACAAATTTAATGGCGTCATTATGACTTTCTGATGGTCAACCACTGACACTCCATTGAAAGAAATGGCGTAGAATGGTAATCTCGTACATAATGACAAATGAATATCTGACATATGCGGTAATCTGCAAAAATTTTGACAGTTCCCTTGATCAGTGACCTACCATAACGACGTCATTGCGCAATTAGTGCCTGTTATATTATATAGTGCTCGATATTTTCATTCTACCACAATTCTATTACAAGATCATTGACCGATCAATGACCGATCATTATGAATTACCAGATTACAAACTTTTAGCAAAATGACAATGGGATCGTGTTGGAATGACGAATTCATAAAAAATAAAAGACTTACGCCCCTGGTTATTTCTGAAATATCTTTGAGGCGCGCGTGGTACAATACGCGCTGCCAGCTCGGTTCTGCCTCACCGGACGGCAAACATCTAGGCTTACGATTACTTACTAGTTACTCAAGATGACTCACCCATAAGATATCACATCAACAAGATCTCAAAACGGTTAGAAAACCCGTCTAGATCGCTGCATGTTACAGTTAAAACTGTTGGTTGGTCAAAACTACTTTTAACCGCTTAATCGTTTGACGATGTTTGTTCTGGCAAATTTTCAAAATGGCTGCGCAAATTTTGATGGGAATTTCGCTGGTAGATAACTGATGTTAAAAGGAATGACTTAGGTCACTTTGAGTTTTAGAAAAATAAATTAAAAGCCAGTCGATAGTAAAAAATAAGATCTTTTAACCAGTTAACAGTTCTTTAAAAATTACTAGGTTTTACTGTGACCTCTTAAAAAAAACTGTTTTTTTTTTTTAAGAGTCTAGTTATACAGTGCTTGCTGCAAGCAAGGCTTCCTCAGCAGACAGAATTGACCAACCTTCCACAAGATTTTTTTTTTTCAAGAAACTAACAAAAAATCGCGGTCAATTCAAGTTTTTAATTTTGTATGCTGACGCTGATTTTTTTTTCCTTTCCTGAAAAAAAGTCTTGTGGAAGGTTGTTCAGTTTCGTCTACTGAGCAAGCCCTTGAAGTTTGTGGAGGGCTGTACCTTACACCCTGTATACTTTTAAATAATTAAAACATTTTTTTATTAGCATTTTTAACTTAGTAAACGTTTTGCCCAAATCCAGTCATAACTAGTTTATACTAATTACCAGTATTGACTGTACCATACATAAAATCTATATTTGTTTATCTCGTTGAATCTAGATATAAAATATGCCTAGGTCGTAATAGGAATGGAACTCGGTATGATGTCTATGTCCATATATAAATTACTTGTGTGGTCTGATATATATACCTATAAGGTTGTGTAAAGGCTATTTGATTACTTAGTTTCAAAGACAAGCTTCCCATATAGAAAGGGGTGTATGGAAAATCAAATGGGTTATGGATACCTACATACCTATAGGACCCGTCACTTGCTTTCTATTTATTTTCTACATCTACACTAATATTATAAAGAGAGACACACACAAACAAAAATACATCACATCTGAAATGGGCCATAGAATTATTTTTACCCCAGGAGTTGGACCTTGGATTAATTTTCGATGAATACGCAGGCTAGTTAGTAGTGGACAAAAGTAAAAAAGTACAGCAGTCTAAATATTATTTCAAGTTCGAAATTTTACGAGGTTATTTAAACAGTTACCTAGTTTACTTGAAATACGTCGTATACCTATTGGTAGGGTAACCAAATGAGGCACAACCGTAAAAATAAAACTGGTAGGAACTAAAATTGCAAAAACAAATAGTTCTGATAAAAAAGAAACGAAGCTACTTAAATACTAGCTACAAAACAATATTTTTTAATCATGTGTCACATAATCGTATACTATTAAAACTACAAAAAATAAATAAAATACAGTGGGTACCTGTACAATAAAAAATAAATAGTAATACTTATAGAACTAGTTCATAAAAAAATAAAATACAGGTATAATATAAAAGTACTGTCGCAGCTTACAAATTGCAAGGCTTAAAAAAATCTCAATAATCAACTTACTCTATAAAATTTTATAGCGAAAAACATATGAATATAAATAATCTAATTAAAATACATAGTTTGTTAATTATAAAGATCCAATATGTGGTCAATGTACCGAGTTTTATATTTATACAATTTATAAAAATACCAAACGTACTCAGATACTCATCTATCTAAAATTAAACGGCATATAATAAACTAATAAAATACTAATATATAATATACTGAATTGTATCCCAAAAGAATGTTCAAAACGGGATATTGAATTAGTTTCAATTTATTTGAAATAGGTTTTTTATCTATGAAAGAAAAATAAAATTGTAAAACACAATTCTTAATTTTATCGTCTTACTCTTAGTTCTGTTGTAATATGTCACTAGAGTGTTTGTGTGTGTGTAGATACCAATTTTACCGAAGCGTTACCAATGTACGCTCTCAATACGGTGAAGGAAAACTTCCTGAGGAAACCGGCGTGTCCTAGAACCATGAATTCAAAGACATGTTATATCCACCAAGCCGAACTGGGCCCGCGTGGTGGATTACGGCCCATTCCCTCTCCTAGCAGATGCTAAAGTCCCAGCAGTGGGAGCATTAAAGGCCGACTTTGTTATCAATGTAGTGCGTCTATGCTCATATTATGTTTTTTCCGACAATGATGATAAATTTCTTAAAAAAAAAAACATTTCCTCAGTGTATTTAAGTAAAATATCAGAACTTGATTATGATTTTATAGTTGAAGTGCTTATAGTTGAAGGTACTATCAACATTTGCGTTGATTTAACATTTCAATCAGAAAATTAAGTATCTATCTAGTAAGTACTGGGACTAAGAACGTGTAATTTTTATAAGGCTTCATTTTATATCGTAGACGAGCACCAAGACGATTTGGAAATACAACTTTAAAGAGAGTGGAAAGGGAGAATTTCATTTGTATGGGAAATCTTATTTTGTGTGCCAATTATACTTGAAAGTTAGCATAAATATTAACCTTTATTATATATTATATTATTAAAGATTGTGTGAAGATTATTATTTCTTGGATTAACCTTTTGAATGTCTTATGTTACACAGTTCGACATAAGCAATTGTCTTTCTATTGTGTCTCTAATTACGGCATTCAAAGAGTTAATTAACTCGAAACTTGGCACCTATTTTAATCCAAATTAATATTTAAATCTGTCTGTTTGTCAGTAATCTGTGTTATTATTTTAAAACTATCTTCAAGATACAGTTTAAGGGGTGTCAATTTTTTTTTATAAACATTCTTGCAAACGAAGTCGCAGGCAAAGTACTATTAATATATAAAACGTAAAGTAAGTAGGCAAAGACGACAATCACAAACGTGTGTTAGGGTGGCCATGATTCTAGAAAAGTATACGGACGGGTCCGAATAGGAATCCTAATTAACCGGTTCAAACAAAGTGATACAATCTGCAGTGATACTTGTTTACTAACTACATAATGATACCTGTAATTCTTTGCGAGAAAATTATTATCTATATGTAACTAGGTACTCCACATAATGCAGTGACAAAGTTTTTGGAATAAAGGTTAACAAAATAGTTTTTGTATAAGAAAAAGAAGTGCGATCTTCCTGTTTTTTTAGTTTTGGGCACAATATGTTGTACCTCTGAAAAATAAATGTAATTATAGATTATTACGCTTCAAATTTTTAAGTTTCTTAATTTTATTCTATTTTAAAATTAGAATAAAATATCGTATTATAAACTAATTTTAAATACGATTATCGTTTCAGCCAAAAGACGTCCACTGTTAGACACAGCCTTCTTCTAAGTGTCGTCACAACAAAAAGTCATGTGCGTGTAATCTTTCATCAATACTAAATTATTCAAAGTCTAATTGAATTACAATAATTTACTTTTTTTTCAGTTTGCGTGACAAAGTATATACGGATCCGTTAAAAAAAAATTGTACAAGCACATTTTGAGTTCCATTGTCTAGTGGTAGGATATCTTTATAAGTTTTTAGTCAAAAATATGTGTAGTAATGTGTAAATTTATTCGTACATAAATTGACATCATCGAAATGCAATAAGCACTTTTCGTGCTCTCCATAATTTATAAATTAAAAAATAAAACAAATTACAACTTAATGTCACCTCGTCATTCCTTATAAGTATAGCTCGTACATCTACCGAGGCATAAATATTTAATAAGTTTTGAGAATACCAGCTCCTATTGCATTAGCATTTTACAAATTATTGACTAATTAATATGTCGAAGCAACATCATTGTAGACGCATGTCGGGATTTTAATAGAAACACTTCACTTCCATAACTTACATTGGCGGTTTTAATTACATTATGCTAAAAAAGGGCTTAGTGCGTATAAAATAAAAGCGGTTCTATGCTGCATTCACTTTTAGAGTTCCTTACATTATTTAATCATCTTAAACTATTCAAAGTTGGTCCAATTTTAAAAGTAGAATTAAAAGGCACTACCTCTTGCATTTTACAGTTATGTTTTTTTAAATGTTCATATTTGTAGATATTCTGTGTCTGCCAATTCTTTTGTCTGTCAAACAATTGGTGATTTGAAAATATTTTCTGTTTTAATATACATATATATCACATTCACAGAACAGAACACAATACAGCAACAGAACACACACAATTAGAACAGAATGGAAGAAAAAAACGTGGTACCGCCGACCCCAAATAAAACGGCATAAGGACAGGAAGATGATGATATCCTTCAGGAATAAGCAGAAAAAAAAATCCTATCTCGGACTATTAAAAATAACTAGTTCTTACTTATCTATCTAACAGTCCAATTTAATCAATCTCATCCCAGTCACCTAAATCTCGCAGAACCCACGTTACACCTACTCACATATACAGCATGATACAAAAACGTTCTTATGGTCACCCTAATAAAGAGTGTAACACATCGGACGGACCGATGGTAGGATGCAATCAGCATGTAGATAGGCTCTCACTCGACGAAGCAAACATCGAATATTGATCGGCATATTATGATAATGAGTAAATTTAAAATGTTGCCGACGAACGGGCAATGCGCTCTAACATGAATTGCTGCGTATTTGTAGCGGAGAGAATGTTTCTTTAGATTTAATCGTTTTTAGTTAATAGATTAAGTATGAGAGGTTTTAGTAATAGTGGTGTTTAGCTACTATTAGCTTCTTATGGGTGTTGGGTGTGGCCTGCTTTCGTGATTCAATAAAAGATATTATACTCTGGATAAACAAAGTTACTGACATAAAAAGTTGTAACTGCTGACAGATAAAACCTCCTTGTATGATTGAATCAATATTGAAAATATTATCTACTGGAGTTTCAAGCTTAGCGACTTAGTCCGAAAAATCACAAAACTTAAATCGCAAGGGGCAGATGATCCATAGGGCTAAAAGTTTCAAGAGTGGCAACCGCAAACCGGAAGATACAGCGTTGGAAGGGCATAAGGTAGTACAGCTTGAGGGATGCTGACCTGGCGAGGGTCGAGGGAATTCATTTTATGCGAAACACACAGGGTTGGTCGTTGTGGCGAAACTTGAGAGATGTTTACATCTACTTTTGGTTGTCTTAGGGATAACATTGTATTTTTCTAGCAAAACAAAACTAAACCATTGAGAAATTATACGCTAAAATGGAGCAGCTTAGTGTTTTCTTTTAAAGTTTTCTGATTAAAGCTAATATTTTATTTATTAATTTATGTCTTTACCTAAATCATAAAAAGTAGGTATTCATTTTAAGTGACTTCATGGATATGATTTAATTTTTCAAACTTGGAGTTTTTTTGTTTATTTGTACAGGTAAAGGTACGTCTTTAAATAATAATAAAAAAAAACTGGATTTCGCAAAAAAACCCCTAAAGCGAACGTGTCCTACAAAATCTTCAACATGGTCACCATATTAAACGGTCCTTCATAATCCCTGCAATGTTTCTCAACTCAGTAATTTGTTACCGTCCCTTGTTTGCTCCAAGCCCTAACTAATTGAACCTGAGGTACTCGTTATCAGCTAGATGTCATTAACTATTATAGAATAAGTAAGTATAGAGGCGACAAGATGGACCGACGACTTTGCTGCCAACACGGAGAGGACTATTTAAATATGTATAAAAGTTGCGACTGGGTGACGACACTGTCTCCTGTAACATAGATTACTTAGCTCAGGAGTCAGGGCTTCAAATAGTTGCGAAGTTAATTTATTTTGTGTCAAAAAAATAATAATAATGAAGTTTGCATAGGAGCGTGGGGTTTGATACGAGGAAAGAAAGGCTCAGTAGACAGAGTCGTCGGGTATAGAAGGTGATGAAGTATGGAAGCGCGAGGTCAAAACTTCAATCTAGAGGAAAAAATAGCTTCTCGCGCTCTGGGTGAAATGAAAAGGACTGTTAGGCTTTTACTGACTAAAACTGCCTTAAATTTTTACATTTGACCTTTGCGTGGTGACTATTTAACAATCCCACTATCTCTCATGAGTTTCGCTTCTGCGCATTTCTTCTATGACCTTACTAACAGTTAGACGTCTTTAAGTACTCTCCGTCGAAGATATCTTATCTACGTCAAAGCCTGTTAAGGTACAGGGACATACAAAATAAGTGTATGGAATTCTGTTTAAATAATAATTTCTAATGTCGTTTAAAAGATAACAAAGTGACAAGTAACTTTATATTTGAATACTAAAGACTTGCAGATGTTAGTTTTGATGCATATTAAGTGGTTCGTTTTAACGCCGTTGCGATTAAATAAAAATAGTATATAAAATAGGCCAAGTGCAAGTTGAACTTGTACACTAAAGGTTCTGTGCTGTAATATTAAAGTTGATAAAAAAATGGTGACAAAATAACTTCTCTTGTATGCTAATTTTAATATTTGTTTCTCCTCTGAAACAATTTGCCTGCTGCGGTCTTCCCGTCCGATTATAATTTAGGTGTATTCAAGGCAAAAGTGAATAGGCTCTTCATAAACTAGTGCGCTTCACCATCAACGATTGCATCACTGCTTACCATTGCAGACAAGCACTAGTTTATAAAAAAAAAATGTGTAGCAGCAATAGAAATGCACATTCTGTGGAAATTTTACGCTCTATTTGTTACGGTTTATGAGATATAGCCCGTTGACAGATGTATAGACAGACAGATAGATGGACAGTGGAGGTTTAGTAATAGAGTCTCGTCTGCACACTACGAATGCGGAATTCTAAAAATGTATTAGCACTAAAAAATCGTATCTATTCCAAAGAATTATTGATATATGGACGGCTGCTTAAGCCCCCTTTAGGTGTTTTAATCTATTAAATGAATGCAGCTGTCTCTAAGAACAGTGAAAACCTTTCATAATTAGTGGCATCTGTCCAAACTTTGAATTGACCTCATTATAGATTGTGATAAGGCTGCAGCGATATCATGCGTGAATGTACGTGAACTTGATGTATGAACAAATTGACTATACTTTCTACTTTAAATGTCCGAGATAGAGAGAAATACAAATTAAAGTCATTATTGGTCAGTAGAGTCTGTGTAAAAAGTCAAACGACTTGGGAATATTTGAAGGAATTTTATAAAAGAGTGCTTTTTATAAAGGAGTGTCCATGGAGTTTCTTGTACGTTCTTCTCCATAGAGACCTTTGGAACGTGCAATTTAGCTTCACTTTTCTTGGACTGATCGACATTTGACTATTCAAAAGTGCCTGTAAATGGTCTATTTGAAATAAATGCTTTGATTTGATTTGATTTGAATTAAAAAGCCTGTTTTTGTCAACGCGATTTTTAGTTGTGCTTCACTTGTTTCTTGATATGATGGTTGTTCTACAACAGATGTTGATCGTCATATGACTAAGAATCAGATTTCTTATAGAATTCCAAATGTATCCTACTTTTGTAATAAGAATATCATTAAAGAGATTGAAATAGGCATATTCTAAACGAAAATCTTTTGCATTTTATTGTCAAAAAGTCAAATAATAGTTTTAAATCATTTAAAATATACTTATATAAACCACGTTATCGCGTTAACCCAATGCTGTTGTCCTCTTAGTTTTAGTCATACACATTAGTAGATGTATGTGAAAACTTGTAAATGACCGTTTTTGACCTATTTTAAATTTTGGTGTAACTAGTAGCTGTAAGTTTTTCGAACAGTAATAAAATAAAATAAATATTCGATACTTTTCATAAGGTTCTTTTATTAGTTAACAATGATCAAGATCTATTGATCAACCTTGATTGATTGAACCAGTGCTAACTACATCAGAATTTATTTTATCCTATTAATTGCCCGAATCGTTTGACTTTTTAGACAGATTATAAAATGGCTAACGCTGTATATTGACGTACTTATGTCAGAGCAATGCGATTGAACGAACAAGTTGCTGTGGTTCTGCAACGCAAAAAGCCTCGTTCTTTTACTTTAAATCAATATATTATATGTGTATTATTATTATATTAAATGTATTTAATATTTGTAATACTTAACATAATTTTCAAGAGTATCCCCATGGATACCCATGGTAGAAACTCCATAGTTTCTTACACATTCTTCTCCATAGAGATTTACACTTTGGAATGTTCCAATTGCAATATAAATGACTAATCTCTTGACGAATCAAAAGTGCTTGTAAATGATTTATTAGAAATTAATGCTTTGATTGTTTGATTGAGAGCGATAGGACTTATTTGATTGTTAAAGAAAAAAAAATATATATTATGGTCTAAGGACTGAACAAACTTATCACGCACAACACCAACCACAAACATCACATAACTATCTCTCACATTACCCGACTCCACAACTATATACACCGTCTTAAATCTAAATCAACATACAAAAAACAAAACAAACCCATATGAATCTCGAGTTCACATTTCCAGAAACTAATCATCTCCCACGGCATTGCCTATAAACAACACGAAGGTGCACGTTCCAAAATTCTTAGAAAGCATGGCTTAAAAAAGTCCTAGATGCGTGCGCCATGGCGCATGCGTATCACAGCTCTATTAACATACAATGCCAGCATTCGTGTTGGCCCGCGGCTGCAGGGTTGCCACTCCACAAATTAGTTTAGTGGAAATTAAGAAGTATGATGTGGGAATCCTTGACAAAGTTCTCTAGGAATTATGTTCCATGTTGAGTCGTTGTGTGGTCTCCAACTAAGACTAGGTTGTTCTGAGAATCTCTTAGTAGGTAGTTCTACGTTGTCTTAACTAAATACAATGGTCCAACATAAACCCCTTTTAATTTTGATCGTTTTAATCCCGTGGAGGGTCGATCCAGTACAGTAGTCGGCGTTGAGTACTAATTACCTACAGGTCATTAAACTCGCTCAGCTGACGTTTTCTTAAAGAAATTCATTTCGTACATGCGTAAATTAATACGAGTTAAAAAAAAGGTACTTTATTTTTTAATTTTATCTTTACAAATCGATAGTGTTTCATGTACCAGATCGACCCTCTACGGGATTAAAACGATCAAAATTTAACGGTGTATATATATATATATTTTTTATATTTAACAACAGATCAATACTATTTTTATAGTAATACGAACACCTGGAGCATGTCTTGAAGTACAAAATTAAAATATAATTAGTTGTATAGCAGCATCCGATATACTACTTTATTTTTAACTTAAGGAATCATCAATTGACTTACTTGACTAGAAGACTTGTCAGTCTTTTACTGATAAAAACCACATATGTTCCATCTTTTTTTTTGTATTCTAAAGCCTCGGTAACTCCTTCAAACGTTCTCGTAAGCATTCGTTATTAATTAGTATATTTATTTAAAAAATCAAGTTCACAGTTATACTCACGTTATAACAATTTAAGGTGTAGTGTGAAGGAAGCAAAGAAAGACAGTCGTTGATAAGGGCAGCTAGTTACCCGCGCGGGCTTGCGGACAGTGAGCAATGGGTAGTTCGCTGTCCGGCCGTCCGGTAACTGCCCGGACCAAGCCTAAGTCGTCGACGGCGCGCACTGTTCCCGCGCGCCTCAAGGAGTTGTCAGCAACAGCAGGGACCCGGACCAGACAAAACACCCGTCTGATCGAAGAATCTTACTTTTTCAATGGAAGTATATAATTTGGGTGTCTTCAAGGCTAGAGTGAATCGGCTCTTAATAAACTAGTGCGGCTCCATCAAATATTGCATCACTGCTTACCATCAGGTGGGATCGTAGTCAAGCACTAGTGTATATCAATATAAAAAAAAAGTTTGCATGTCTATACACCTTATTCCGCATACCTCTAAAACTGAAATTCAAATCCTTATCAAATTCAAATCCTTATTACAAACGACTAGCTTTTGCTCGCAGCTTCGCTCGCGTACCTAAAATATAGCATAAAACACTCAAAAATAAAGCAGCTTTCTAACGATGAAAAAATTTTTAGCTATCGGACCAGTACCACTAGAGATTACCTCCTAGTTCCTACAAACAAAATAAAAAAAAAAAACATAAAAACAAACCTCTTTGTGATGTAGTGTAGATAATGGTAAACATGTCCTAGAACCCAAAATTCGAAGATATGTGACATTTACCAACCTGCACTGGGCCCGCGTGGTGGATTACGGCCCATCCCCTCTCCTAGAGAGGAGGCCTGAGTCCCAGCAGTGGAATGAGGAACGTTAAAAAGGCTGATGATGATGATAAACATGCATTTTTTTTAGAAATGACTATCTACTATGATCTCCCGCTCCAGGTGAAGTGAGAAGGAGTGTCAGAGTTTTATAAACTAAAATCTGTCTGTATTGCCCTTTGCATTTCAAGGCTAGAGTAACTCTCTCGAACAATTCTGCAGTCCTAGACAGGCAACACTGCGTCTTCCAGTACGCGGTCGCCACTCCAGATCTATTCGGCTCCAATAACCATGTTGCTGGCAGCGATAGGGCCTGAGCCCATTGTGCCGTTCCCCTTCTGATACCTATGCAATCTGGTAAGGAAACGAACCAGATACCTATATTACAGACTATGGGTAGACCATAGTGAGTGCAGGCAGGCCGAGGAGGCATATCCCTCCTCTGACGAAGACTGGTTTGGCCTTCACCGAACAGGACTGACTGACTAAATATCAGTTGAACAAAGTGAAGGCTGGTACAATTGGCCACAGGACCTTTATAAACACCATTTTGTTATAGAAGTTACAGACAATCCAATGTGCAGAGCCTGCATGGAGGAGTACTAACAAGGCTGCTGGGCTTCCTTGAGGAGCTGGGTTGGATCGAATGACACATTTGTCCCACCCGTACGCAAAATCAGGGGCTAAGGTCTGTCAGGGGCTCGGGTATGTTTCTGAAAGGGAGGCACGGCCCCTGTATGAAAAGCAAGAATGAACGAGGTGGGTTTTTTTTTATTAGTAAGAGTTTGACACTATCTCCCGCTCCGCCCAAAGGCGGGGGATGTCATTTGGATGATTTTTACCCAGCGAAAAAAAATGCGCAAAATACGCGCCTTAGGAGTGGACTTCCTTGTCGGAGTCTGTGTTTCCTGATAGCTACAACCCGGGAATCTTTAAGTCGAAGGTGAATAGGTTTCTTCTAGGTAAGTACATTCCATCGTCGACCGCATCATCGTTTTCCATCAGGTGAGAGGGCGGTCAAGCGCAAATCTATCATAATAAAAAATAGAGTTGCGTACACCAGCCCGAAATAAAAATACAACCATCTGTTCTGCGAGCATTGTTACCCATAATTTTATAGCTATTGTATCTCCAAACCAGTTTATAAGTTATTCCCTGCCAACCCTGGCTTCTGGTCCCAGTACGCTGTCAATCTTACGCCTACCGTCTTTGAATTCAATTGTTCATTGACCAAAATGTCTTTATCGTGACGGGCGTGGCTGATCATCAAGTTGTTGGCAAATTGGATCGTTTGCACCATGTGAAAGTTGGCATAGTAGGATTGTAATTGCATAGTACATATTGAGTCGGGCTACTTGCTTTGGAGCGATGGTTGTTAGGAGGAAGAATATAAAATGGATTGGTCGTTTGTCAGTTTGGTATTTTTAAGTGACATCTTCTGGTTTCGATTTTTTATGTTCATTGCCTTAGGACCACATGTTTTATTTTTTGTTTGAAAGATTCTCTAGATACTAAGGTGAGTGCTATATGAAAGCCTGCAAAATTCATATTTTCTTTCCTTTTTTTTGGCAGCTCGTATCAGAAAGCATGGTGACAACAATTATTTTTGCAGTAACGACATGTATTCACACCACTTTTCTGAGTAAAACCATTATCATAACTCCCCTTGGAGATATAGTACAACGTTAAGTTTTAATTAACGTTGAATTTTTAAGCAAATTCTAGCTCTTTTCTAAGTTAGAGAGCTTGGTAGTTAAAGGTTTAGTTTTTTCCAAAAAATCATTTACTACTTGCCTTAGCACTTTTTGTGTGTATGTGTGTGTGTTTATTTTCTTTCTTTCTACTAACTAACGAAGAAACAGAATCAGAAAGACTGTTTTTGGAAATCGTTTGGTTTAAAATTCACCTGTTGCATGTCATTACAAAAAGTAGTACCTTAAAATGAGCTGGTGATCTTTTGTAAGAACACACACCCAAGTATCAAGATTTTCTTACAACAAAAACATAAGTTAGTTTGACATAGGGTCTCTCTTTGGCACGTATTTGATTGTGTTATCTATTTAATAGGTCGAAGAAATATAATCGATGTAAGTTTTATTTTATTTCTTTCTCTCTAATTTTTTCTTTACTTTGAGATGTTCAGCTATCTCACTTAAAACTGTCCAAATACTCGTAATTACATCGTAAACCCGAAACCCATCCTCAATTCCATGTCACATAACAACAACCCACATTCACGCACCCATATTTACGCTAGTGCGGTACTGTTGGTCTACACAGAATAAATAGGTACAGAATACCCATTGAATTAGACGAGCGAAATTAAGCTGACATATGCTGATACGCATATCTATTTATTGATCAGAGTTTGGTTTCCGAACTCAGTCCGCACTAGGCCATTGTTCGTGGGACCATATTTTCGTATGCCAATTTACCCATAAATTAACATATTACAGTTCACTGTTGGTAATAAGCCTCTCTCAGCTGCACCACGTGTATGTGTTTTAGTCACTTCCGCAGGATATTTCACTCTAACACGGCCATGTTTCAATAGACAGTCCTAACTTATATCCAATTCATCATTGGATCATATAAGTCAGGACTTACTAGATATGGCTAAGTTACTGCCATTTTACCGTTCTAAATTTACAATTTACGTCGTTTAACTCAAGTAGTTTTCATTTTAGATCTCATCTCTTAAAGAAACTTGGAGTTGGCCTCCATAGTCAGTGGGCTGAGGAGTACAAAAGATCTAAAATTATTAATTCACAATCAAATGACAGTGGCAAGTGCGCCTACACCCGTGCCATATATTTTTTGCGTGCGTACATTTTCGTTCTTTGTACATCGCTGAGCTTCTGTACTTATCTACTCTGTGTCTCTAACATAAATACCGGTGTTTGAATACGTCATTAACGGTTCTCCGCCGCGAACTGTACAATAGTCGCCATCACGTTTAGCCATTTACACCACTGTTAACAATTTACTGCACAATTTTATGGTTTGAAGGAAAGGCTGGTGATTTTTTTTTTTTTGTGACTGTACTATTGTTTTAGATAGGTATCTGAGACTTAGCATAATACCTTTTTCTGTGTTGTTTCTCCTCTTAATTCTTAACTACGCAACGTATTTTAAAATGGTTTTCGTTAGTAACACCGATATAATTTACATCTGAGAAAAGAAAGAAAAAACAATCATACATCACACGAACGTAGATAAGTACAGTTTTTTTTTTTTTTTTTTTCGATGGGAAAAATCATCTTATGACAACCCCCGCTCTTGGGCGGAGCGGGAGATAGTGTCAGACTCTTACTGACTAAAAAACCCATCCCGTTCCTTCAAGCCTTCATACCGGGGCTCGAGCGCCCTTTCGGATAACCCTGGCCCCAGTAGGCTTCGACCCGGCTGGGTCCCTGCTGTTGCTGACAACTCCTTGAGGCGCGCGGGAACAGCGCGCGCCGTCGACGACTTGGGCTTGGTCAAGCAGCCCGCAAGCCCGCGCCTACGGTGGCTGGAAATCGGGATCGGAATCCCGGCGGCGGCGAGAGCGCCGTTGCCTGATGCGGTCGGCCTCCTCCTTAGCGAGCATTACTGCTTCGCAGAAGTCGGCGACCGCCTGCCACTCCTCCTCGCTCCGGACCATGGCCTCGACCAAGGCCCGGCGCGAGAGGTCTCCGCCGCCGATCACCCCCACGAGGGCACGGCGATGCTCCACCCAAGCAGGGCACACCGCGATTGTGTGCTCCACCGTGTCCTCCGGGTGTTCCGCACAGTGGCGACACCCGGGCGTCACTTCCGCTTTAATTCGGAACAGGAACCTCCCGAACTTGCCATTTCCGGTGAGGACCTGTGTCATGCGGAAGGTAAGGACGCCGTGAGGTCTTTCCAGCCACGCCTCAAAGAGGGGACTTATCGCCATAATTGTGGCGTGCCCAGCACTGGGTTGCGATAGTCGCTGACGCCATTCCACCATCAGATCCCGCCGGAGCTCTGTCCGCCATGCCGCGACCTGTCGCGGCAGAGGACTTTCACCCCGGCGTTGCATCTCCACGCGCATGTCGTGCATGTGTGCAAGGACTGTTGCCTCCAGATCCCACGGTGGTAGGCCAGCCAGAAGGCTCGCCGCTTCGCGAGAAATCGTGCGGTATCCCCGCACCATCCGAATTGCCATGACCCTCTGGCAGGCGTTCAGGATGGCCGCCGGTCGCTTTTGCAGCGACGGCGCCCACACCGGCGCCCCGTAGAGGGCCATGGACCGAACGATCCCCGCGTAGAGCCTCCGGCAGGAGGCATCTGGACCCCCAAGGTTGGGCAGGAGCCGCTTGAGCGCAGCCCCAGTCCGGTTCAGTTTGGGAGCCAGACGTCGGAAATGCTCCACGAAATTCCACCGGCTGTCGAGGACGAGTCCCAGGTACTTCATCGTCGACCCGACACCGATGTGAACTCCTCCTACCGTTAGTTGGGAACTCATTGGCGGCGCGTTCCGAGAGCGGCGACCGTGAAAGCACATCGCCTCGGACTTGTGCTAGATAAGTACAGTTGCCATCACGGATCTTGAACACTTGCGCAGAAGTCAAATATTCGGTCTCTTTAGTGGTGCGAAGTGCGACGTGAGGGCGGGGAGTGTCAGTGACTGGCTGGCCGCGCCATCGCGTCATAGACGTCACTCCTCATTCGTTCACTGCGTTGCTGCATGTATCTAACAACGAAGACGATTGGCTCGCCAATGTATGGAATGCGCAAAGCGATCCCCACTCTGACGCCGAGCGTTCAAGATCCGTGATGGCCACTGTATGTAAACTAAAAATATATATACATATAAAAAAGTCACGTCAGCCGCATGAGCAGTGACCGCTGGGCAAGTATCACCACCCGGTGGGTTCCTGCAAACGGTAAGCGCCATCGAGGTCGTCCTAGAAAGAGGTGGCGCGATGATCTAGACGCGTATCACGAGAACTGGTTAGAGACGGCGCGAGAGAAGAACGTCTGGAAGGACTTGGGGGAGGCCTTTGCCCAGCAGTGGGACAGTATTGGCTATTAAAAAAAAAAAAAAAAAAAAAAAGTAGGTAAACCTAAAATTACAAATTAGCTAAACTTTTGGCCAACGGCAAAGAATTAACTAGAAGCCCACGATTGTGCTAGGTCTCACACCAGTATGAAGATGGATTATTATTGATTGCAGTTTTGGATTATGTGTTATTCATTTTCTAATTTTTTTTCGTAGGCTCGCATTTACCAGTCTCACCTGTCTTTATAAGCGATTCTTAGCCGTAAATTTTAGATTTGTACTTGATTTGTCTTGGGATCATCGAATCCGACTTGGCTGGGCAGCCTTTGGGAAACTGCGCGGTGTTTTCTCGTCTAACAAACCAGTGTCTTAAGACATATGACATAACGTCAGCTGTGCGAGTTCAATGACCTGTAGATAGTTGGTACGCAACGCCGACTATTAACTACAGGTCATTGAACTAGCTCAGCTGACGTTTTCTTAAAGAAATAAATTTCGTACATGTATAAATTAATACGACTTTTGAAAAAAAGGTACTTTATTTTATAGTTTTATCAGTGCAAATCGATAGTGTTTCATGATCGACCCTCCACGGGATCAAAACGATTAAAATTTAGCGATTAAACGATTAATATACACCATATTATATGGCTCTGACATGAGGTCTCATCAGAAGGCTCGGAATAAAGTCACCAGGATTTAAAAGAGTCCTAGATATTACTTTTCTAACTTGAAGGCTTGAGCCACCGTCAACAGCCACTCAATCCTCCATCAGTCTCCCCTCACATTTACAACTTACGCAGATAAAATCCAACCAAAACTACCTTCCAGTAGTCACAACTCCAACTTAATAAACAGTGCACTAAACAGCCCATCCATATGTCACAGATATTATTTAACGCGGCCAACTAACCTGTACCTTAAAACCCTTTACAAAAAAACCATGAGAGAGGTCGAGTAACACTGGAAGCAATGATAATAAACAATTTTATAGCAGGAAAAGTGCTATTTCGCGACCACCAACCATTCGCGGTCACTTTACTGATGAGATTTTCATATTTTATTGACGTGTCAAAGGTATTTCCTGGTAGCTAGTGGTTAGCAAGTGCTGGGACATAAAAAGTAAGTGCTTGTCTGTGAAACAAGTTACTGTTGCTTAAAAGGTTCTTTCCCCACTTTACACTCCAAAGCTAGTTACTTCATCTAACGCAATCCATCGCGATGTTTAATGAATAAGCAACGCTGAAAAAAATATATATTTTCTCATTTTATTAAGCTATTGCATAGCTTCTATCGCGGGCCTTGAGCGTGGAGACCGAATCCAGAAATTCTGTAACGAAAATAACCTAACACCCTCCACTCATTTGTTTTTTGAGCGTGGTGACCGATAAGTAAGTAATATGTAAGTAGGTAACCGATAAGTGACTATGACAAATGAGTGAACAATCAATCAAAATTCAATTCAATGTGTGAAAGTGTAACTTCAATTAATATCAAAGAAAAAAAAACAAAGGAAAAAAAAATACTGCATAAATAAAATAAATAAATAATTATAATTGCACATTTTGATAAAAATGCTATGCAATAGCTTTACCGCGGCAGTCCCCGAGTGCCACACGTCTTTTTTTTATTATTAATTCTGTGATGTACTCGAATATTTCACAAAACTTGTTCCAGGAAATGCGCGGTACGTGGGTTTGGGCGGGAGCGGTTGTATGACAAACAGTGAAAATGTATGTCGAATTGCATGCCCTTAATTTCAAATGATCAAAACACTAGATTATTATTTTTTTAAGGTGGGAACTCATTTTATGACTACTCCTGCTCTAGGGTAAAGTGGGAGGACATGTTAACCTTATAATAATAATTATTTATTTATTTGTTAGCCTGTTCTGTCCCACTCCTGGGCAAAGGCCTCCCTCCACTCCTTCCATTTTTCGAGCGCCCGGGCTTCTTCTTGCCAGTTCTGGTGGAATCTATCAAGTTCATCGCGCCATCTCCTTCGTGGTCTACCGCGACCCCGACGCGCTGTTTGAGGGCACCAAAGGCTGCCAAACTGAAGTGGGACTGGGCAGGACACGTCTGCCGCATGCCCGACAAACTGTGGGCCAAAGTAGCACAAAGTTGATAATAATAATAATAATCATTTATTATTAGGCAACAAACGCCCATAGAAACATATATTGACTTAAACAACAACTATATTTCGTCCGTTGCCTTTTGTGTCCCAATACCACAAGTAACCCATGGTCTTAGCAGGGTTCGACCCTGCTGGGCCCCTACGGTTTTGCTGACATCTTGAGGCGCCACTAACACTACGCGCCGTCGACGACTCCGGCTCGGTCTTGACGTATACCTAACGGCTGGATGGCAAGCTACCCATTGCTCGTCGTCTGCAAGTTCACTCCCACAGTGGTTGGTAGTTGTGGTCGAGGTCTTGGCGGCTGGGGCGTGAGGATGTCCATTTCCTTACGCATGCGGCTGTCTCCTTTGCCCATTGCTGAAGTTCTGATGGAGAAAATACGAGTAGTGACTGTTGTTGTGTGTCAGGTATTCACTGAATGAAACACATCAATAAAGAAAAGAAAAGAAAGAAAGAAAGCAAATACGTTTATATGGCACACAGGTGGTATTATAGTATGGGATCTTAAACTTAAAATATATCCACATTGTATGTCCCACGGCTGCGCCAAATAAGTCCAGTTCAGCATGATGCCAGACCACTACGTAGCAGTGAAATCAATGCTCTTTCAGTTGCCCTTTGTGGTTTAGGACCACGGGTTTTCTCTTCAGAAATTCTCCTGTGGCACCTGGCCATTTTCGTAATTATTATGTATATTCCTATTTGGCAAGTCATAATGGAACTATAACTTATTATTAAGTCTTAATATCTGTAAATAACCCGTTTTTACACTAAAAACATTCTGATTCTTAAAATAAATAAAACCAACTAACACAGAAAATACTAAAAGAAAAAAAAAACATCAAAGCATAAATCTGAAAAACAGAACAGTATCAAATTACATCCGTCTCAAAATTCCGTTACATTTCAAGTGTTTGGAATTATAACAAAAATAAAGGTGTATTTACACAGACGGACGTGTTCCGTGTTTGTCTGACACACGTCGGTTTTAATTAAAATGCTGAATTTCACGGTCATAAAACAAACAATAATTAGTGGAAGAGTATGAGGAGAAGAGGAAATGTAGATGTGATAACTCTGGACTTCTGAAGTGAGGTTTCTTTCTGATGTCGAGGTTGGCCGATTTTGGTTTGTGGATTTCGTAGAATTGCGGTGAGCAGTGGGCGTAGTGGTCAAGCGATTGGTGGCTGTGCTACGTGTCGCGAGTACTATTTCCGAAAAACAAAAAAAATATTGGTTCCGAGTCAGCGTGTCTTATGTACAGCTGCCACCACGGATATTGAACGCTTGCTTCAAGTTGCGCAGAAGTCAAAAATCGGGTCTCTTTAGGTGGTGCGACGTGAAACGCTGGAGCGTGGAGCGTCAGTGATTGGCTCGCTGCGCATCGCGTCATAGACAACACTTGTGATTCGTTCATTGCGCTTGCAGCATGTATGTAACAACGACGACGATTGGCTCGCCAATGTTTTTAATGCGCAAAGCGATCCCCACTCTGACGCCGAGCGTTCAATATCCGTGGTGGCAGCTGTATGTGAACACACAATAAAGATATCCTTAATTAATAGTATGAAGCAAATTTTGTAAAAAACTGGCTAGTCTTATTACCTGCTGTCTTTTATTTTACTTACGGAATACCTTTTTTTTTTAATTGATTGTGTCGCGTATATTATGACCACCGGATGGTAAGCATCAATGTGATAGACGATGGACCACGCTAGCCTAGAAATAACTGCTGCGGTGTATGCTGGAAGAGATTTCATTAGAAATAAGCATCACCTTTGTACTATTTTTTTGTTTCCTTCCTCTTTTCTTTTGTTTCCATGTGTGTACATAAATAGTTGATGTAACATTAAAAAGGCTGATGATGACTGAAACAGCAACCATGGCGGAGGAGGATCTGGATAGAATCAGTTGGCCAAATTTTTTTTTAATATTTTTTTTTATTCTATTAAAAAAAAATCAACGCAAGCCTATCAACAATTATTTTTGATAGGCTTGCGTTTGACCACCATCTCATCTGATGGTAACCGATGATGTGGTCGACGATGAAGCACGCTTGCCTAGAAGAAACCTATCTAAATCTGAAATAATTCCTGTAATAGTCCATCATGAATTAGGTCCAACAACCAAACTGCAATATATAGATAGTTACCATTGAGACTCATCTTTGTTTCCCCAGGGTCTGTTTCCAGTCTAACTGGATGCGACTGAGTACCTATGTTTTGCATGGAGCGATTGCCCATCAAACCTTCAGAACCCAGTTACTGGCCTGGGCAACACGATGCAGACGTGAGCGATGGCTTATTAGCCAGGCCTTTTTGTTGCACAAAAATTAAAACGAGACAGTGACGCAAATCCAGTGTTCTACCACTTTGTCGCTTACCATAAGGGTATATAGTGACCAAACGCGAATCTATCAAACCTTTGGGCTGCGAGGCCGTGGGCGAAGAATCGTTTCACTCCTAGGATAGACTGATGGTCAGACTTTCTGGCGTCTGTAACGACTGCCAAAAAGTCACCACTAAAACTATACAGGGTAGAGTAGGGTAGAGTAGGGTAGGGTAGAGTAAGGTAGGGTAGAGTAAGGTTAGAGTAGGGTATAGTAAGGTGGAGTAGGGTAGAGTAGGGTATAGTAAGGTGGAGTAGGGAAGAGCGGGAGCAAAGCCGCGCGGGCAAAAGCTAGTTAATTATATTAATCAGCAAAACATATTCAGCACTGAAATTAACAACATCAATCTACTACCCAAATCAACTCAAATTATCACACTTGGCTAAACCAACACAAAGTACCAATTAAAACAGCATTACCCGAAAAACATATCAAATAAATTTAATTCCGCCTAATTACTTTTGAATTTAAAAACAATACAATCAAGAGTTTAACAAACGTGTACATAAAACCCGCTTCAATTGTAATAATTTAACTGACGTTTCTTATAAAGTAATTAATTTGACATCGTCTAATGTTTTTTTAATAACTTAGCTAGGGATGTCAGGCGTCCGAGTAAAAACGGATAGTTCAGTTTTTTGGATGTGTTCGTTCAAATTAGAATCCGTTTTCAGCTGCATCTTATTAGATTGGAATCTAATACTGGCAAAGTTAAAAAAAGTCTAGGAAGGTTTTAACGAATTGACGGTTTTCGAACACTGTCTGATTAGACGGTGTTCGAAAACCGTCCAGTATCCAGTTTTTTTTTTAAATATTTACAGGTCACTTCCTTGATTTGTCCGGGTGTAAATAATTTATACCAAATAACGTTGCATATCGCATACTTAAAGATAAAGTATTTTGATTGTTCAGACGAATTACATTATTTCTTTAGAAAAATTGTTCACCATACTGTTCTCTGTGCCCTAAAACATGCAGTCACATTGACTTCCGTGCGATGCGAAGTTTGGAGCCAATATAATTTGATTTACTGTCTTACCCGCAACACAAACAAAAAGATTTGAAGTTAAAATGTTTGTTTTTGATAAAGAATCCAGAAGAAAATACAAAATCCTAAAAAGTTTAAGCTGTCTGACATTACTACCCAAAAAAACCAGTTAAACCGGTTAGTCTGTTTGTTTTTACTTTTTAAGGAATTGCCAACCCTAAACATAGCGATGGGAGCCGCATGCAATTACTCTAATGCATGACTTGATTATACCAACTTACTTTAACACCTCATTCAGAGAACTTTAGACTTTATATTAAACACAATAGGGATGGTGTAAAGTGCTGGTTTTTTGCCATATTTGTAGTTAATTTCGTTTTCTAATTTGTGGAGTAGAGTCATGTTTTCCGACTCTCACGTGATGTATTCAAATGGCTAAATGGATTGTGTGTATTGTGGTGTATTTTGTGTTTTATTTAAGTAAATGGTACTTTAGGAATTAGTCTAGGGTTGGACTGAGAAAAGACAGTTCTATTTGGTTTTTTTTTTCCTTTGATTCGATTTTCTTAAGGGCTGTAGCTAAAGAGATTGCTTTTCTTAGAGGTACGTGTCTGGTAAACCAGATTTTTTTTCTACAATTTATACTCTCGTACAGTGATGCAATACCAGTACATAGTGGACCTCTCACTCGTAAGCACAAGATGTTTTAGGAACACATATATTGACCTTACAGTAAAGAAGTGGAGTTCCCTGCCGGTGTCTATGTTTTCTGACAGCTAATATCTGGGTATATTTGAGTCAAGAGTGAAAAGCTTACTTCTAGGCAATCGTGCTCCATCGTCAACCACATTATCGCTTACCAATATTGGACAAACATGAGCATTACTCAGTAATAAAAAAAATAAAAAAATTAAAATCACATAAAGTTATGTGTTTAATTGTAAAAATCCGTGTCTTACTTGCTTACTTTACGCAATTTAACAAATAAATCGTACATGCAAGTAATTATTTTTTCTTTACAGACAAGCCACCTAATTTTTATTTTCATTAGCAGTCTAACAAGTTTATGGCCGCCCTTTTTTTAGTTTCGTGCGTGTAAAAATCAGATTTATTTTTTTAACATCATGTCACAAAAAAAAAACGTTTCACTGTTGTAGTAAATAGTTATTTTAATTACTTTTCAATACACTTGTGATCATCATTAAATCATCAATACTCAGGTACAATTGATGATTACCGTCCTCAGCGGTAATCATTAACATAACAAAATTATATCATAGTACTATTAGTCTTTAAGTCGAAAGTGAATAGGTTACTTCTAGGCAAGCGCGCTTCATCGTCGACCACATCATCGTTTACCATCAGGTGAGATGGTGGTCAAACGCAAGCCTATCATTTATAAAAAAAAATTAGTAAATTGTACTCCTGTTCTTTATCTCGAAATAAAATACAATACTCAAGTCCATCTACATCTGATTTGACTAAAAGCCTGGACTTTGTTACGAACAGGCTAGGCAGATTGAAAACTCAACTAACTAAATAATTTCAAACTTCCTTTCATCAAAACAAAGGAAACATAAAATATATATATTAAAAATCACACCTGTCTCATTAAACGTTAAAAAGCCTAAACTCAAATACAATTAGGGCAGATGCGTACTAACGACATGACATAAATGTCTTGACGCTTTTTGTCGCAAGTCGCAACGACACCGTGTATGTCGAGTTATTATACTAACTTTTGAAATTAAAATTAATCTTGTGAGTATTTAAGTGTATATCCTTACTATACCTAATTAATAAAAAGAAAAAAAAAAACTCTGTCTGATTGTCACGCTTTTACGTGTAAACTTCTGAAACAATTTTGATGAAATTCAGTACAGAGTAAGCTTGGCCTCTAGGGAAGGACATAGGCTACTTTTTCTTTTTAACGTTTAATTGCAATAGCTTCCTTGAAAACAACAAATTATAACCATATCTTACTAAATTACCTATAAGCAAAATAACTTATTTATTAACTTACTTATTGCCAAGCAATCTACCTAAACAGACAGGCTGCTGATATAACATCTTCCTCTCTGCCCAAATCTTCATAGAAGCAATTGCAGTCTAACCCATAGAGTTCAGAAACGCTCACACTGCTAGAGAAGGCTTTAATAATAAGTATTATTTATTTTCTCATACTACATAGGTTAGGTAGGTACAAACAGTTTAAAAAACTATGTTAGTACTAATATAATCCTAAGCAAATAAAATATGAAATTATGTAGGTACTACAAGACTGTCCTCTTACTAAATCTTATAGTGTTCCCACTGCTGGGACTCAGGCCTCTTCTCTAGGGAAATGGGCCGTAACCTTAACACGCACGCCCAGTACGGATTGGTGGATGTCTCATGTCTTAGAATTTTCCTGTTTTTCTTCTTGAACATGCCAATTTCTTCGTGATATTTTTCTTCACCAGTCTGAAAGCAGTGGTGTGATATTAATTACACATTGATCTCGTTACGGAAGAAATGTCAGAAAATCTTACATCAGTCCAAGACTATCCCAATTACTAGGTTGTGAAAATCAGATAAATGAAACTTAGCACGCGTGTAGACTATGTTCTGGAATATGACATAATTATGATACTTTTTATTCCAGGAGTATAAAGTTCGAAGTTTCGAACAATCTCACAGACTTAGTCGCTGTGCTCTATGATCTAGCCATATAGATTTTACTAAACAATTATTTATTAAACACACATTAATTAGGAACCACAAAGAATTATGGCTCTTAAGGCACATACATAAAGGTGTTTTTGCTCAAAGCTTTTACAGTAGATGCTTTGGTCAAGTGTCCGATATCTAAAGTGTCCGGGTGATTGCGAAGTGGGCACGGAGTGGTCACGCGACGCTGTCGTCGCGTCGGGGCGTGGTCTTATAATTAATCGTACGTGTGGACGCGGCCTTAGGTGTGAAGTGCACTGTGGGATATGAAAATAGTTGTTGTTTCCGTGTATTGTGGGTAGAGTGGGTCTTGGTAGAAAATTGGCTTGTAATATTAAAATAACCAGCCATTCCTACGCCTAATACTTCTTAGTAACTAGAAAGTTTGCACGTTTTATGACTGAAACGAATTGAATAGTGGATTATTTTCAACATTTACTTCTATAGTATAGTACACATAGGGTTATTTGTAAAACACGAATAACCTTGCAAGACTATTACAACATAAACAACAACTTTTGTTCTATGACTTTTTACAACATAATACATTTACCAAAAACAAACCAAAATCATGATTAACAACCATGTAGCGCCCACTCCTATCAAGATCGGAGACTCTACACTCGAAGTTGTGGACGATTACGTCTACTTCAGACAGACAGTCCAGTTGGGTAGGTCTAACTTCGAGAAAGAGGTAAACCGTCGAATCCAACTCGGTTGGGCAGCGTTCGGGAAGCTACGCGGTATCTTCTCGTCCAACATACCACAGTGTCTCAAGACGAATGTCGCGAGAGTCAAACGCGAGCCTATCAATAATAATAAAAAAGGTCTATAACCAGTGCGTGTTGGCAATGATGGCATATGGGTCTGAAACGTGGTCACTCGTGGCGTCATCATAAGGCACCCAAAAGGCAATGGAAAAGGCAAATGCAAAAATTTCTTGTGTGATCGCATAAATAATGAAAAATACCTGCAGGAGAACCACACGGTTACCGACATAGTTCGAAGAATCTCCAAATTTAAGTACCTTTCTAGAGGAGAAGTTGCGATTCTTGACCATAATTTTAAAAGTTAGTAACATTTTTGCTTGTCTAACTGACATAAGTAAAGCACTGGGATAATGTAGGTGGGTAGTAGGTACCATTTCATCATAATATAAGGTAAGAAGAAGAAGAATAAGGTGGTTTTGGTGAAGATCGGCATTGGGGTAAGAACGTTTAAATCAATATACCACTTATTTAGCTTTAATTTTAATGCCAGCCACATTGCTGGGCAAGGTGGAACATAAGCATGTGGTACGCAATATGACTAGCATTAAAAATAAAGCTAAATAAGTGGCATAATTTTTATTTATACGTTCTTACCCCAATGCCGATCTTACCCCAACGCACTATAATCATCAAAAAGCCTCTTATCTTCTTCTTCTTCGTCGTTTCAGTCTTGCCAGGGTGATTGTGGTTACCACGAATGTAGCTCTCCGGAAACCGTCATGTTGATTTTAAAGTTGCATTTCGTTTAATATTTTTTTTGCATTTCGTTTACGCCCTGTTTTTTTATATTTTTGGGTTTGCAGTAAGAGTAAATTGTAAATGTATGAGTTTGGCTATACCAATTCTGGGACAAACATTTTCTCAAGCTACTTCCACTGTTTTTACTGGTCCGTGATCGTATCAGTGATCTGCCATCGTGGCCTTGTTCCTTGTTTAACAAGGCGTTCGATAGAATCACCTCCACGTCGACAAATATGGCCAAAGTATTTAAAAATACGACTATATGCACCAGCGTAGACAAGCGATTCTTGACGCCCAGTTCTTTGAGAATCGAAGCGTTTGTTCGAAACTCAGTCCAAGAGACTCCAACCCTGCCTCTATGTTCTCTAGCTATGCCTCTTATTACTTGATATAAATCAGTTGACCTCAAAAAGTGTTATAAATTTCCAAGTGTTCAATTTATTATGTCGAAACAATAAATTATTTCCAGTTATATTAGATAAAATCAAAGTTATATCCCAATTAAAAGAATCAATTTTTATTTTGCTAAAGTTTGGAATAAATCATTGATAAGTGTGTGTTTAAATAATAAATTAAATCAGCTGATGACAATCTAGAAGACTTAATATTAATGAGATTCAACGCCTATTTAAAATGTATTGATTAGTGAATATCTTCCAACTCCTACTTCTCCACTATAATATTAATATTATAAAGATTGATTTGTATTTTTGTTTGTAACGAATAAATTCTAAAACTAAACTCGTTAAAAAATAAAAGGCTCGTTTTAACATTTGAGACCCTTTTTTTATAGTGGGAAAAAATCATGCATTGACATCCCCCGCTCTTGGGCGGAGCGGGAGATAGTGTCAGACTCTTACTGACTAAAAGACACCTCCGTTCCTTCTAGTCTTCATACCCTTTCGGATAACCCTGGCCCCAGTAGGCTTCGACCCGGCTGGGTCCCTGCTGTTGCTGACAACTCCTTGAGGCGCGCGGGAACAGTGCGCGCCGTCGACGACTTAGGCTTGGTGAGCTAAACATTTGAGACCCTAGAATGCAACTTGGAACGAAATAAAATAATTATAATAAATTGGAGTCCAGCTAGTAATAGCTATTTTAGTAGTAACTACACTACACCGGGCAAGCCGCTAGGTAGTCAAAATACAAATGTCAAAACGGGCTTCTTTTATTTTTTGACATCTTTACATCACCGATTTCAAAAATCCGTTCAACAGTAGAATGGAACAGTGGAGTGGGATGGTTTTTTGTCTTTGGAACAATGCAACCGATTCGATGTGCCTCAAACCGATTTCATCAGAAAAACAATAATGCGAAGATGGTCTTAAACTATAAAAAATGCATTTTTATAATGATTAAATATATTTAAACATAGGCTTATGTAAATATATACTGGAACAATTTGCCTGCTGCGGTCTTTCCGACCGTTTATAATCGAAGACAAGAGTGAATATGCTCTTAATAAACTAGTGCGCCTCACCATCAACGATTGCATCACTACTTACCTACCAATAGGCGGGATCACAGTCAAGCGCTAGTTTATATCAAATAAATAAATAGGTAAGTTTAAAGAGTTTCCGTCATACAGAACCTTATAGATATTGTAATAATTACTACGTGAGAAATGAAAAAGGGGTAATAAATTTAAATAAACGGGTTTAAAATAAAAGTCAATTTACTTGAAATTCACCCCTCAATTATATTAAAAACATCAATTTCTTTAATGAACCCTTAAACAACAGTAATTACATACTATCTAGAGTTTTAAAATTTTCAATTTAGTACTTTATTTTATGCTAAATTTTGTGACAAGACTTATTGAGAATGCGCATATGTTTACGATTACATACATAATCAGGCTTATAATGCTGCTAGGACTCAGGCCTCCTCTTTAAGAGAGGGAATGGGCCATTATCCACCACGAAGGCCCAGTGCTGGTTGCTGGATGTCACCATGTCTTCGAATTTCAATGTTTAAAAAAATTTCTTTTTAATTTACTGTAAAGAAAAAATAATTCACATAGTCCCCACATTGACAAGAATGAAAAAGGTCGTCATCATCACTATTTCAGTTTTGAAGTAAATATTTATCATCATCATTTCAGCCGAAAGATGTCCGCTGTTTGACATAAGTCTCCCTCCAGTGTTACCTTAATTACCAATTCTGTCCGTCTAGCATCCATCCGACTCACGCGACCCTCACCGGTAGCCCGATTCACGTAGGTTATGAAAACCGTAACGATATCGTAGCGATTTAGTCGTTCAGACCATTTCCATATTCACATCCATCAATCGAGTTTGAACGACACCGATTTTAAAGACGTTTGAAATTCGTTGATTTAAAAAAAAAACTGTATTACATTATCCAGGTAGAATACTTATTAATGTAACTGGAAATAAGTCGATAGATCGTGAATACCGCTTTTGGATAGGACTTCGATCGAACGACTATAAAACTTCAACGATATTTGGCTTGTTTGATTTTACGTGAATCAGCCAATTGGTCATCTGTCCACCTTGCGGGAGGCCTTTCAACGCTGCGTCTTTCGCTACGCGGTTACCACTGTAGAACCTTACGTCTCCATCGACCATCTTGTTCTGCGAGCAATGCGTCCTGCCCACTACCACTTAATTTTAGGGATTCTTTGGGCTATGTCGGTAACCTTTTTCAAGTAAAAATATTTTTTTCCACAGTCAATTAATTGAAAACACTTAGTAAAATTTTTGGTATTGAATCCCTAATGAGTATGTTTGTTCCATGATAACAATCCAACCTTTTTTTTTTTATGGTGATAACAATCCAACCTCAAAATTAGTGACAGTGCGATGACTATCAATCGGCCATAAACACATAAATTAGTACAAAAGTGAAAAGTTATCGGCCATTTTAATATCTTTGATATTCATTTACGGGTCGTGTGTTCATCATGACATGTCCATATTAAATGGAAAAGCAAAAAGATGCCTTAAGGCTGCTTGAAGCTAACAAATTTTAATTCTATGGGTGTTATTTCAAAACCTAATTATTATTTCAATTTGTCGATAGCATTTTTAGGGTTCATTGTCGAAAGATGGGAAACGGGACTCGTTGAAATTTTTACAGATTATACACCACTATTTTTAATTAGTACAAATACTTAAAGGGCTTATTAGAAAAGCCCTTGTTATTTTATAAGTAAAATCTCATTAAATAATATTCATAAACAGCAAAGTTATTAGCGTTGGTTTATTTTCCAAAATGTCACTCAATTTATGGAAATATTGTGCAGGCTATTGATAAATGAATGAATAAGTGAATATATTAGTATTAAGGAAAAACACTGCCTGCCGTATTTTTTACTAGCAATTGTTATGTTTGATTGATTCTATGATGAATTTATATTGTCGTGGTCAATTTTAGGATTTCGGTTTTTTTTTTTACTTTTGACTACATAACAAAAATATGATCAGTGACGGGTACAGATAGAGCCCCATTTTTTTTAATATTTAAGAAGTAGGGGTGTATATGTTTATGTACGTCACACGCTCCTCATTTTTAGGGTTCCGTACCTCAAAAGAAAAATACGGTACCCTTATAGGATCACTTTGCTATCTGTCCGTCCGCCAGTCTGTCTGTCAAGACCCTTTACCTCGGGAACGCGTGTAGGTAACGAGTTGAAATTATAACCATATACTACGGATTCTTAAAGCTGTAAAAAATCAAATTTGTAAGTTAATAAGAAAAAAAAGATACTTCCGTTTATGTGGCAAAACACGTACATGTCGACACTCTCGAGGAAATTACAATTCACAGGGTACTTCGCATTGACTCAAAATCCTGAAAATTGACATAAAGCAGGGTCTCATGGCATAAGTATAGTAATAAATCTGAAAACTATAAATTTGTTATTACGTCACGTTTTTGCGAATCGGAAAAAAACTCCCAGACTCCATTCCGGAGTTGAACTATTTACACAGGTAAGTTTGTACGGAACCCTCAGGGCGCGAGTTCGAATCGTTTTTTTGTTATCATGAGTTAGAAATGTTTTTTTTTTGTTATTTAATTAAAGTTAAATATAAAGAAAACGTATAATTTATCTTTCTTTTATGTATTTATTAGTCATCTACAACATACTATAGTTTCATAAATTCAACTTATTATATAGAAGACTTACCTATTTAAGAAACTATCACACTTTTACTAAAGGCCCAAAATTTTTACGGCTCAGTGTATAATGTGTTGGCTATACGGAACCCTTATCCCGACTTCTATTTACACTTGACCAATGTTTTTTACATTTCAGATCGGGCCTGAGGCTCAATTTCATAACAGTGTGTGGGTTCGATTCGGGCCTTAGTAATGTGTAGATAATTGAAGATGGTGGTCGGTCATTACGGGCCCATAGAATTGGTGATTGTACACTTGCTCGGTGTAATGAATAGATGCGGTACAGCGCTCCCAGGTGCGTTGTGGAGCTGGTGTGCAGTGGATGCGGTATTTTTCAATTTTTGATGATATCAAAGGGTATGTATGTGTAAGTTTTGGGAACACTTTAATTATGAGTACATACCGGCAAGCGTGCCCCATCGTCAGCCACATCATCGCTTACCATCAGGTGAGATAGTGGTCTAAAGCTAAACTATCAACAATTAATTAACCAATCAACAAGATTGTGAGTGTGCGATTATATTTGAGGAAACCTTTATGTTCTAGAACCAAAAATTCGAAGACATGTGACAACACCAAACAATAACACATGTTGAACTGACCAACTCGCACTGGGCCCGCGTGGTGGATAGCCCATACTCTCTCTTAAAGAGGAGGCCCGAGTCCATTATAAGACTGATTATGTATGTGTGTTATGACAATTCCCCTATGCCATATCCAGACATCTTACATCCTCGGCGCGCTTGCGCAGAATCCGTTCATTGCGCAAGCGCATATTTATGACACGACGTATGACAGCTGGTCACACTGCCACAGAATCCTCTCTTAATAACTAGCAAACGGGATTGTAATTGATTCGATCCGCCGTTTTACAGTGGCTCATAAGTACCTACCACATTTTATTTATGAAATAGCTTCTGCCAGCGGCTTTGCTTGTTTGAATGAGGAAAATTATCCCAAGGGAACGAAAACCTAAGATGGAGATGTGTCTATGGAGTTTTATTTAAATAGACTAGCTTTTGCACGCGGCTTTGCCTGTGCACATAAAATATATGTCTATGTCATTCAGGAATAAAGCAGCTTTCTATCGCTGAAAAAATTTTTTGCAATCGGACCAGTACTTCCAGGGATTACCTCTTTCAAACAAAAAATCAAATTTTACCTCTTTATAATATTAGTGTAGATAGGCTCGCGTTTGACCACCATCTCACCTTATGGTAAGCGACGATGTGGCCGACGATGGAAAACGCTTGCCTACCCTACCTATTCACTCTTGACTTAAAGACCCGCCAATTGTAGCCATCAGGAAACACAGACTCTGACGGGGAATTCCATTCCTTAGCTGCATGCACTATAAATGTGCCCCAAAACGCTTTGTACGTACGAGTGGGATGTCTACCACTTTTCTAGCACATTTTTCTCCCAAGAGACCTACATAAATGGTTTATTTAAATAAACATTTCGTAAGGGCGATCGGTGGTGACGAACTCACACGCCGATTGCCCTTACGAGGACACAGTGGTGCTCCGCCCAAACGGGGCACACCTCCAATATGCTCCGCCGTGTCCTCCAGGCTGTCCATATAATGGAGATTCTCGGGCGTTTCTTCTTCACGAACCCATTTTCCTCGAACTTTAAGGATCTGCGTCATACGGAAGATGAGGACGCCGTGAATCCTACCCTCACTGGGATTATGGTCTATTCCTTTTTATAATAATCAAAACATTTATTTCAAACAGACCGTTTGCAGGTACTTTTGAATTGTCAAATGGTAGTTAGTCCAAGAAAAGTAGCCTGGTACAAGCCAAGGTCGAGATCGAGGAGAACGCCCTCCCGCTCCGCCATAGTGCGGAAGAACTCATTTCCGATGATTATCCGCTAAAAAAAGGAGCGAGTAAGAGGATTTCAAATGTCATCGAATTTTTAATGCAAGACCACGTTAGTATGTTCTAAGGGAAATTTTAAAGAGATACCATAGTCCTGAAACTCAAACAGTAACTGAAGACAAAAGAGGCTTTTAGTCAGTAAAAGTCTGACACACTCTCTCTCCCAAGAGTGGGAAAAAGAAGACCCTTAAAAAAAGAGCTCATATCTTCACAACGTTCTCCCTCACCGTTAAAATGGGGATAAAATACCTACAGTAAATCATGACTAGACGTTCACAAGACATAATCACATCTTAAATTCAACATTTTATTTGTCAACCGATAGCCAACGAGACACAATGCCTCATAAATTATCACTTTAATTACTACACGCTCTAATTCTGACGCAGTAACTTATCTAAAACACAGCCATAGGAGACAACTAGTCAACAAGAAAAGGCAAAGATATGGAACCCACACAATGAACCCCCCAGGCTAAGGACATGACAAATAACTTCAACGAAAACATGAAAACAAAATTGCCAATATAAATCAAACGAACGTTTAAGCAACAGTAATTTATTTCTCAATCAAAGCCTTGTACTATAGAAGAAAACTTACCAATCACTCTCAAACTACGCTGTAATAAGTCATAGTAAAAACTGGATAATTCATTTAATAGGTTGTGTCTATTCGGAACAACGACCTTATAGCCACTACACGTCGACGCATGTCTGTCAACACATATGACTAATAGATCTGATGTAGGTAGCCACAGAATAGTTTCCAAATAGTCTCGACCAATCAATACACAGTACCCCGCTCCCCCTTACCTCAGTTAGTTGACAGAATTGTTTTGGTGCGCTAGTTCAAGCATTTTATTTTAGGTGGGAAAATCATCCTATGACATCCTCCGCTCTTGGGCAGAGCAGGAGATAGTGTCCGACTTTTATTGACTAAAAACCCACTCCTGTTCCTTCTTTGCTATTTTTCCAGGGCCCGATGGCCTTCCTGGAAAAGCCTGGGTCCTGACCATGGAAAAACTCGGGCCTCGACGAGATGGAGAGGGGCCAGTTCCCACTTAGCTGGAAAACAGGAAAACTGGTCCTCTTCGCGAAGCTGGGGCGCCCTGCAGACTCATCCGCATAACGGCCCATCGAACTGTTAGTTCAAACATGAGGCGGCTACTGGCTGAAAGTTTATTGTTTAGGAATAATGTGACAGATACAATGGGCTAAGTTGAAGCTTGGTCAATTGTAATAAGTAAAATTGGATAATTCATCAACCAAGTAAAAGTTGTGTCTATACGGAACAACGACCTTACAACCACTAGACGTCGACGCATGTCTGTCAACACATATGACCTATAGATCTGATGTAAGTTGCCACAGAAGAATTTCCAAATAGTCTCGACCAATCAGATCGCAGTACCCCGCTCCCCGTACCAATCAGAATGCAGTACCCAGCTTTCCAGTACCTCGGTTAGTTGACAGATTTGTTTTGGCTAGTTCAAGCATGACGCGTCTAGTCGTCGTAGAGGTTGTTTCGGAATAATCCGTCAGGTACAATGGGCTAAGTTGACGCTTGGTCAATACATCACTCTTCTATTTGACAGCTAAATTACTGGTCGAAGTAACGTCAGCAAAAGTCGACAAGCTCGGAAAGGATAATTTTTTATCCACTTTGATATTTTAGGTGTTGAATAGCTTGTCTAGACCCTTTCCGATTGATTGTGGTGAGACTATAACTGGCAGATAATTGCTCATAAATAAAACAGAGCTTGATATTAAAGTGTGAGATACATTGTTGAGATTTTTTTTTTAAATTGATTTCTATTGTAAGGAAATTCGAACCTTTTACTCGATTTTCCAAAATGTATGAAAGGTTTTTTTTTTGTGATTATGATTGATAGATTGTGCTTTAAGTTCCCACGAGTGCAAAGCTGTTGGATTGTTTGGAAAACTCACCACGATCTAGGAAAGCAAAGGGCTAAAAGAATTCAAGTGGGTTTTAGTCAGTCAAAAATCTTACCCTCCTTCCCACTCCACCCAAAACTTAGACAAGTTATTTAATTATAACCCACAACAAAACCAAATAAAAAAAATCCAGGAGCTAAGTCAGGTTATATTTTAGTGTTATCTTAAGTCACTTAAGAAATAACTAAGGTCTTTCTTACACAGTACGGGTAGGATGACAGCAAGACGAAAATATGTATCTTTAAGATGAGAGAAAAGGATAAGTTTGACAGCTGTCACTACATTGTATCTACATTGTATGAATTTGGCAGATGTCACTTGCATCATCCTGTAGTAATAAATATTTTGTAGTGTAAACTAACAGAAAACTGTTATCAAAATTTTAAGACAAAACATATTTAATTATTCACAAAATCTATAATAAAAGAGCGTTTTCCTTCTACGCATTTTTGATGATTGTTTGCAAATACTACTTAGTTAATTAGTAACAGTGATAACTATCAATCATGAGTACGTAATCACTAAGTATACTAATTAATGTCAGGTAAAAAAACACGTTGAAAATCTCTACTGTGACTATAGTATTTTTAAGGCCAGATTCTACTCATTTTGAACTTTTTTAAACCTCTGGATCTACAAATATAAAAACGAACACCATAAAAAATTGCCATAGCAAAAATCAAAATATGTTTCTATAAAAAATAAATAGCAAATATGACCCTAACGTGCGATTTCAAACGTGTATATTTACGAGATTACGTCATGGAAATATTTGAAAGTTACAAAAAATAGAATTGTTTCTTTTTTTTCTAAAAAGCTCTTTAAAAAAAAAACAAAGATATTGAATAGTTACTGTTGTTTTTTTTATATAAAAATAAAACCGCGGTTTCCGCCGCAAAATAAACATAGATTCGGGCGGAGTTCATACAAAATACTCAATGACTACAACCGGCTCTTAAGATATTTAAAAAAAAAAACAGATGCTTCAACAGTGTGCACAATTGATTTGATAGACAACATTAAACACATGTGACATCATTCGATCATTGTTTAATAAAGACACGAAAACAATGTAAGTTTATGTACAAACAACTAAAGTTTCGATGTGTAATATTAATTCATTAAACCCCAAGCGAACGCCGGCGTTCGCGCACCTATTTATTTATTATTTATTAACACTTCTTGCACAAAAAAACTGTACAAAGGCGGACTTAATACCTCCCCACCTACCTATTTACCTATTGTCTTTCTATTGTGTCTGTAATTTCCACGATTGAAAGGTAGCTATAACTACATTAGACCGATATATACATGTAACACGCCTGATTTGTACGTAGAAAGACACTTAGTTTATACACACAAAAAGTACAGCCTCAGACTTTTTTTTTAATAAGAACCAATTCTTAAAAATATAATAACCCAAATTAATTTGTCACAATATTTGCCGACCCTACTTTAAAACAGAGAAAGATTTATGAGACCAAATGCTCAAAAGCATAATTATTTGCACAAATTCCTCACAACGCGCAAAAACTAAAATTGCACAATATTATGTTCATTAATGTATGAATGATGACTATTCAATGCAGCTTAGTTGCAATTAAGTACAGTCATGTACACTTGCGTTCGATCACTATACCCTATACGCGTTAAGAATACAAATTTAATTACTGTCTGTTCAACTGATTTTAACTTCTATTTCGTACTCATAAGGATGACATTAAAAGCGAAAAGTGGTTATAATACGAACTATTTATTGCAGCCGCCATTTGTCATGCTACCAACGTAATAAAAGTCAAAATCGGTTGAACGGACTGTAATAAAAGGTTTTCATACATTTCTAATGTTACTTTGGACAGAGTATAGTTGAAAATAAATCCACAACGACATTCTTACGAATAATAAGTTTATTTCGGGAAGGCGTATCAGACTTTTACTGACTATGTTCATCACCTATGTTCATCCAGGTTTCCTGGCCCCAGTAGGTTTCGGCCCTGCTGGGTCTCTACGGGTTTACTGACATCGTTTTCAAGCGTGCGTGGAACACTACGCGCCGTCGATAACACGGGCTCGGTCCGGACGGTTACCGGACGGCCGGACGGCGAGCTACCCATTGCCGAGGATAATGGTCCACTGCTAGTTTATTGCAGTTCCAAAAACTTCCAACCAAAGTTATGCTATCCAAAGCTTCCTACACGTCCATACACAGGTCATCTTAAGAAGACCCTTCCCCACTCCCCTATAGTCAACGTCGAGCATGGTTTAAAAGCTTGTTGCTACATCTAACGCAATCGAACGCGATGTTTGATGAAGAGGCCAACGCGAAAAAAGAGAGACAACGCCTGAAAACTTTGGCATTCGGTAGTTCTGTGATTTATAATATTTCTCGAATATTTCATAAAACTTGTCCCAGGAAATCCTGTATTTTCTAAAACCCTAAAAATTTCAAAAGAATTGTCTTCATTCAGAATTTCGATTAAATCCCGATTAAATGTGCAAGGCGTTCCATTGATGTACTTTTTATATTTATAATATTTGAGTTCGTTAGGGAGGACCAAAGTTGACGTAAAACAGCCTGGTTTTCCGAGGTCTTTTTTTTTTTTTTTTTATTTTTTAATTCAGATAAACTAGTGCTTGACTGCGATCCCACCTGATGGTAAGTAGCGATGCAACCTTTGATGGTGAGGCGCACTAGTTTATTAAGAGCCTATTCACTCTAGCCTTGAAGACACCCAAATTATAATCGGACGGGAAGACCGCAGCAGGCAGACTGTTCCAGTCCTTCGACGTACGCGGTATAAACGATGAGGCGAAACGCTTAGTCCGGACCGTAGAGGTTTCAACAACGTAAGGGTGAATATTCGCCGTACGTCGGGTTGTCCGATGGTAGAATTGCGATGGCGGAATCAAGTCATGCAATTCCTGCGCACACTCTCCAAAATGCATCCTGTAAAACACCGAAAGGCTGGCTACTCTACGCCTATGCTCAAGGCTTTGAAGGTTGGACTTAACCAAATCTGGATCACCAATTAGCCTCTTTGCACGCCTTTCCACCGAGTCCAAAGCAGCCAGGTGGCATTTTGCAGCACCAGCCCATATGTGACTGCAGTACTCCACACACGAACGGACCTGTGCTTTGTATAACATCAAAAGCTGTCCCGGTGTGAAGTACCGCCGGACCTTTGCAAGAACGCCCAGCTTCCTAGCAGCTACCTTGGCCTTGGACTCAATGAACCGCCCAAAGTTAAGGTCTGAGGGAATTTCAACCCCCAAGAGCTGAAGGCGGTCGGTGTACTCCAGGGATAAATTCCGAAAAGTAGGAACCAAGGTGCACGGGCTCCTTTTGGCAGTGAAAAGACACGCTTGTGTTTTGGCGGCGTTGAATCCCACTAGATTGGCTTCACCCCACTTGGAGACTGCCCGAAGTGAGATATTCGTTCGCTCTACCATAGCCTCTCTTTCGGACCGGATTAGCTCCTTACTAGCCCGAGCACTGGGCAGGTATCTCTCTACAACTGTGCTGTCATCTGCATACCCATAGATACCGGGCACCAGCAGATCGTTGATATGCAACAGGAAGAGAGTTGCAGAGAGAACAGACCCCTGAGGAACTCCAGCATTAATCGTCATGGGCTCTGATGAGCATCCGTCGACAACAACTCGGAGAGACCGTTCACTCAGGAAGTCTTTTACCCAGTTTATCAGACCAGGGGAAATGCCGTACGCTGGAAGCTTACTCAATAGGCTAGCGTGCCATACCCTGTCGAAGGCCTTCGAGACGTCTAAGGAAACAGCAATCGCTTCCCCATTCCTCTCGAGGGCCTCGCCCCACAAGTGGGTGGCATAAACCAGTAGGTCCCCAGTAGACCGCCTGCGGCGAAACCCGTACTGTCGGTCACTGAGGAGATCGTTACCTTCCAGGTATGCCATGAGGCGCGAGTTCAATACACGCTCCATAATCTTGCAGAGTATGGAGGTTACCGAAATCGGCCGATAGTTGGCAGGATCGGCACGACTGCCCTTTTTGGGCACGGGTTGCACGTTGGCAAGCTTCCAGGACTTGGGCACTATACCAGTCTTAAATGAGAGGCGATACAAGCGCGTCAATACAGGAGACAACTCGGGCGCACAAGCCTTTAGAACAATCGCTGGTATGCCATCTGGTCCACTGGCTTTATTCACGTCTAGACGACGCAGCTCTCTCAGAACTTCTCTGTTCCTCATGTGAACCTCCTGCATTGAAGAGTTACAATGAGGCAGAGTCGGTGGAGCAGCATTGCTAGTGTCAAGACGAGAATTATGGGCAAAGAGAGATGCAAAGAGTCCTGCTTTCTCTCTTGCCGTATGAGCCAGTGCTCCATCAGGCTTTACCAGCGGAGGCAAAGTGGGCCGACAGAAGTTCGCCTCGACCGACTTGGCAAGAGACCAGAATGCTCTGCTACCGGACGGCTGTGCAGAGAGTTTTTTGCCAATATGGGTGATGCGGTCGAAGCGTGCCTTCTTTAGTGCTTTTTTGTAGGACTTGGCAGCATGGTTGAAGGCTCTCTTCTTTGAATTCAGATCCGGAGCTTTGCGGTCACGAGCGTCAACCCAGGCGAGAAACGCCGAATGCTTACGCTCTTCAGCCTGAACGCAATCGGCGTTGAACCACGGGTGAGCTGAGCCACCGATGCGTACATCGCTATAAGGGATAAAATACTCCATAGCTTGACGTATCACATCGGTTACAGCATCCGCACAGCTCGACGGATTTTCAGAAGAGAAGCAGACCTGCTGCCAAGGATAAGACGCAAAGAAATGCCGCATCTCATCCCAATCTGCCGACCTGTATCGCCACATTCGCCGTTCGCCACGTGAGTCGCGGTCAGGTGGGGAGAAGAACGATACAGACTTCACCAGACAGTGATCTGAAGTTCCAAGTGGTGAGGAAACTGTTACGACACATCTGTCCGGATCGGTGGTCAGCAGTAGGTCTAGACAATTGGCAGTATGACCAACAACATCAGGCACCCTCGTCGCTTGCTTTACCAACTGGGAGAGGCCCAGCGACACTGCAAAGTTTCGAGTTTCCCTCCCAGCGTGGTCGGTCCTCTGGTATGGGAAAAGCCAGTCTTGATGGCAGGCGTTAAAATCCCCCAGAGCGACAAACTGCGCATCAGGGTGCCGATGCAGAGCCTCATCGGCGGCCTCACTGAGGTGGCCAAACAGCCGAGTCGTCTCCTGGTCGCCACTGTGCGACCGGTAAACACAGGTGTAGACAATTTTGTCCACACCTGTGTCCACCAGTAACCATAAACTTGAAAAACTGGGGTCTTCAAGGTGACGGAGACGCTGGCAGCAGATGTCATTGCGAACGTATACACAGACCCCGGCACGCTGCACGAAATGGTGCTCCAATGAGTATCCCGGGTAGTCGAGATACGCCGCATCAGACGGACATCTGATCTGTGTCTCCGTCAAGAAAAGTAAGTGGGGTTTGTCAGTCTCGAGGTGGTGGTGGACTGCATCGAGATTGGAGTGCAGTCCTCGTATGTTTGAGAGGTGCACATGGAACGAGAGGACGTGCATCCGCTGTACACACTTACTTTTCCTTTTATTAACTTTCATGAATTTGAATTTAATTTTAGTGAATAGGGCTGGTGGAAGATGGCAGTTGAGCGAGGTGATGCGATGTCAAACCCAACAACACAACCAGAGTTGCTGCGCCAATGGAGGGTTGATTTGGAGACTGCGGGGACGCCCGAACCCCCCCAGAGATCGCCATCGGGTCCTCTCGCCCGGTCGCCAACCGGCACGATGGGGCCACCCTGGGATTTTTCGCAGTTGGCGGGGCAGCCTTTCGTGTGTGGCTGGCACACTACTTGGGCCCCCAACTATCTGCGGTCGGCCAGCGGAGCACCGTGCTTCGGATCCCGCTACCCTCCATGATCAACCCTCCGACACAACAGCAACTGGTGCATCATACCCGGCGTACATCGCAACACAACTGTTCAGACCCATCCTCCACCTTACGGCTTCACCAGATAACATGCCGGAACACGACGGATCGCTTGGCGGCATGACTTTATCTGGTGGGTGGTAACCTTTAAGCCGGCAGCCGATGTTATGGCCTACCACCGTATTTACTGCTCGTTTAGCACTACCCAGGGGACACGTGTAGGGTGATCAAGAGCCAAGTAAATCCTACGGACGCGAGCAGTTCATCCCCCAAAGTCTTTACCTGATAAGTTTTTAAATTTATGTTTTTAGATTTTAGACTTATGTTTTGATTTCTATAAATGCGATAAAATCCACAAGAATTATTGTACCCAAAATATCTGGAGAAAGATGTGTAATAACATCATAAACACGTAAGAGCGGTTGTATGAAAATGACCTCGGGTTGCCCGCTCTTAACACTGCTGTATGACAACATTGATATCTGAATAATATTAATACCATATTATTTTCATTCCTGCATGAAATTTCCTGATTGAAAAACAAACATGTTGTTATCTCAGAGATTACAGGTATCCTGACTGCCGTGTCAATAATTTTGTGATTAGCAACTCTTTATAAATCTTTTTTTTTTAATATAGCAACACAAATTGAATTTGGAATACTGTATTCTATTTTCAAAAACATTGAGTTTATTTTCGGATTGTTAGCACGGCGAGCGGTACTAAATCAATCTGTAAATATACTGACAGTTGTCAGTACAGAAATTTGTACTTTCTTAGCACGTAATAAGGTGGATTTTCGATTGGTTTTTCGTTTCTTCGTTTGATTTCTTGGGCGTAGTTTGCAACATTGTTGCAAATTGCAGTTTCAATGACTATGTTATTAAGTCAATTATAAATCGAGTAAAAACTATTGAAAAGTAAACGTTTATCATCGTTGGTTTTAGCACACGACGTGTTGGGAAGGTATTTCTTTATTTTTTATGTAATTTCACGGTACAACATTAATGTAGTCATTCACGTTTTTCCATTAATAGCATTTAACTTAGTATTTTCTAGTAACAAGTTATAAACGAAGAAAAATTGTATGTCTTATTTAATAGGCATACAAAAAGAGTAGACCATGAATTTAATTTATAGACAAAATAGGAAACCAAGCTAAAGGTTTTTTCTCTGTGTTAATGTTAGGAAACTCTGTCTATATGCGTTTGTTACCTCTTCTTGTCCTGGAATAAGGCTTAGGACACTTTTAATCCTGGGAATATGTTCCCTTTTTATTTTGGATAGGCTCGCGTTTGACCAGCATCTCACCTGATGGTAGATAGATAGTATACGCTTTACTGCCTGTTCATGATTTCGGTTTTGCGGCAAGCGGCGGCATTGATGATAAATGTGACCAAATGTTAACCATATCAACCAAGAACTACTGGTCCATGAAAGAACTATTTCCTGCGAGTCACACTGTTGCGCGAGCCCAGTCTCCTGTCCTTCGCACTCTTTCTGCGCTCAACACTCTTTTGGACACGCACCCTGACTGTGAAGTATTCGCGGACGAATGGAAGACGCACATGTCAGTATGTCTGGAGTTCTGTGAGATGAGTGTGTGAATTATTTTTATATAGAAATGACTCCTTGTCTAATGTAATTGGCGGATAGCCGTTTTTGTTAAAGTAAAACGATAAAATAAATAAATAAAAATCCGTAAACTTCAAGTGATGTGCGTCAAACATTTCCATACTTTTGATTCTTAGAGTCTGTGTAGTAAGTCAAATGACTTGGGTAATTATTAAGGTAAAATGAAATCTGATGTAGTCAACGCTGGTTCAATAATCAAGGTTGATTAAGAGATCTTGATCGTTGTTTACTAATAGAAGAACGTTATAAAAAGTATCGAATTTAAGTATTTTTAAATGAATAAATATTATACAAAATTCCCAAGCCGCATATAGAGGTATAGCTTAGCCTCGCGCTTAGCTACCGGTCACAACTTCATTGAACAAGCCGTAACAATGATAAAATTACTAAAGGAACTTAAAATTAATAAGGTGTCCCAAAAGGCGGTCTTATCGGTCTTAAACTATGATGACGATGCAACAGGCTTGCCTAGAAGTGACCTATTCACTCTTGACTTAAGAACACCTAGATGGTAGCTATCAAGCAACACAGACTCCCGCAGGGAATTTCAGTCCTTAACTGTACGCACAATGAATGCAAGCAAAAAAAAACGATTTGTACGTATGGGTAGGATGTCCACCATGTACCGGTGGCGCAATACCGTACGTTTAGTGGTCCGAGTGGAACGGACTTGGAGGAATTAAATTGTGCAATTCCAAAGTGCATTGTTAGGCCCGATACACGCATGGCCTGACAGGAATACTGACTTTTGTATTATTGATATTGTGTTAATTTGTGCGTCTATTTAGACGGAATAAACCTGTTTTCTTTCTTTCTTTCAAAACAAACTCCCCGAAATGTAAACGACCCTTCAACATCATCATCATTATTTCAGTCGAAAGACGTCCACTGATGGACATAGGTCTCCCCCAAGCGTCGCCACAATGACCGGTCCTGTGCGTCTCACATCATTCGGATTTCAGCGACCCTGATCAGGTCATCGGTCCACCTGGTAGGAGGCCAGCCAACGCTGCGTCCCATCAACAACCCCTCACTTGGGATAATTTATGACTTTCATAAGCATACAGATGAAATCACTGGCAGAATCTTGTAGTTAATAACTTCCAGAACTTCAATTCAACTTCCAGCTTAACAATCCTATCCTTCCACCGCTTAATCCAGGATTATCAAACAAAACTAATTACAGTTACCACAGAACCGAACACAACTGTACGACGACCATCAACACTGCTTGTACCCAATCCGACAGCCAATTTATTTGAGCGACATGACAAATGTATCCTTGCTAAATTGATCAGTACTTTGTTACTAACCAAACTATTAATTTACCTTTACAACACTCAAAAACAAACGAAAATCAACCCTATAGCCTACAACATTAAAGTTAAGAAATATTTCAGGATGTATCAGGATAATCTGGTGGATACATATCTCGATGCATCATATTGCAAGTATTTTGGCATGGTTGATTTCTTTGTAAACTATACTAGAAGCAGGTTAGGGATACAGCTTAGTATGAATAAATCTGAATTAATTATGGGATTGTTAAGTTGCCTGAATTTGACAGATATGTATTGTATATTTTTTTTATTCTGAAATGGTAAAGTGGATGTCACTGTTAATGATAAAAAAAACATGAGTAAGTACTTAAAACAAATATGGAAATGGCTATAATAAATAAAAAGGCAAGCTAAAGAAACGTAGAAGAAGAGAAAGACTACAAAAACAAATAAAAGACTAAAAAACATCAGATATATAGTTAAGAAAAGTTTATAATGATAATGTGATGATGTAGAGCAGAAGATGGGGTTAGACCTCAAAACCTAGACCTAAGTACGAAGCGTTTTCAAAAATAGCCAAGTAGAAGGGACCATGAGGCAGGACAGTCTTAAGTCTCTCGTCAGTTAGACAAAATGCTCCGTCCAACCAAAATTTGTTTCATCGTGGACAACGTCAATACCAATTACGCAAGAGATATTATAGTGCATAAATGTGAGCATGAACATACATAAGGTTTTTGCCCTTTGTGTTTTTTTAACTCTCGTAGGGCGGTATGACAACAATCTCATCACACAATGAGAGATCAGGCGCGAGACCAACTGCATTGTATACCCAAGCTAAGCAGAGCTTGTGTTATGAGTACTAGACAACTGATAAACATACTTATATATTTCTAAATACATAAATATATAGATAAATTACACCCAGACACAGAACAAATGATCATGCTCATCACACAAACATTTTTCCTGGGTGGGAATCGAACCCACGACCTCCAGCATATCAGTCAGGGCCACTAACCACTAGAACAACAGGCTAATCAAAAAATAAAAACTGTTTAAAAGGTACCACATCCAATAAACTTTCTTCTATACCCTGAGCCGCGCAAGAAATACTCATGTCACATCTATCTGAAGGTGGATATCATCACAGCATACCAAATAGACTAACTAGACAAACATATTAGCCAGATCATAATTCTAGTCAACGAGCCACTTAAAGCGTCCATTTCAGATATAATTATTTAATCTAGCAACATTGTCAATCCTGGGGTTGCCGACGAAAATAACCAGAACGCTGGCAGCAGTGACTAATAAGACGCTATAATTTTCAAGACGTTTGCGTCGTCTGGCTTCAAAAGGCAAACGAAGACTTGAATAATCATAATTGATGGTAAAATCAACAAGAACAACTTTGTGCTACTAACATGTAAATATGTAAACAGGTAATAAGTAGACATTACGCTTTTAAAGTCTTCGAGCTGCAGAATTGTCATTAATTGTGACGAGAATATCGGCCATCTTTTTTTTGTGGCGGGAAAATAAGCGGCCATTTTGATTTTATTTTTATTATATTATAGTCCTATGGGTATCATTTTAATGTCTTTATTAATGGTTTTGCTCGTTTGTCAGGCTATGATCATGTGCCTGCACCTATATTTTTCTCTATCTGCGTTTAATGTTAAAGTACCTCCAAAAATAATTAATGCTTTAATCGACATTATGGCTGGCTTGGAACCAATAATTCTAGATCTACCTGATTCAGGAGCTACTTACTGTATTATTTATATTACAATATTATCAGGATAAATTATAATTATACTACACTGATAGTACCTATAAATTTAAAAATTATCGTCTTGCAATAAAATTGCAGAAGGATGGAATACCTCGAGGGAACTTGTAAGCCAATTTTATTAATGAAATTCAAAAATAAAAGTCACGATAAAAATGTGTGTATCGGAGTTAAGTTTATACGGGGTTATTTGTAAAACACTGACAAACTCTCATGTTACTAACATCATAAACAACAACTTTAGTTCTATGACTTTTATTTATGGTGGGAAAAATCATAAAATGACAACCTCCGCTCTTGGGCGGAGCGACAGATAAAACTAAAGTCAGTGTCAGACTAAAAGACCCACCCCGTTCCTTCTAGCCTTCATACCGGAGCTCAAGCTGTCTTTTGAAACTAACCCGCTGCCCGCTTCCCTGCTGTTGTTGGAGTTGTCAGCAACTGCTGACAACTCCTTGAGGCGCGTGGGAACAGTGCGCGCCGTCGACGACTTGGGCTTGGTCCGGACAGTTACCGGACGGCCGGACAGCGAGCTACCCAATGCTCACTATCCGCAAGCCCGTTAGTGCTATGATTGAAGCCATCCAATGCTACATCTTCCAGTATATGGTCGCCACTCCAGAACCGACATTTCTGCCCCAACTTCCATCCGCTATGTAAGCATTGTGCCCTATCCATTGCCACTTCAGTTTGGAGATAAAATAAAATACTAAATTAAAAAAAAAAAACACTAAAATGTGTTATTTTATCGAACACAACACAACTTCCGAAATGAAAAGATTTTTTTGTTTTCAGTATTTTTTTTTATTTCACACTTTTTAATTGTGACATACATAGTCAAAATACCTACATCTACTGCTAGGATTATTTTATTAAGAATTTCCTATTCCTACATACCACTGAAAAAAAATTACAACCGAATTGAGAACCTCCTCTTTTTTTTGCAATCAGTTAAAAATATACCCTTTTAAACCAACTACGCAATACACCAGCCATTTTACCACACAGAAGGCCCTCAATAACCCTAAAACTCTTACGAAACCACACAAAACAGTTAATTTTACAACAACAACGTAACAATTGGTTCAATTGACGTAACAGAAATAGCAGAATTAATTCGTTGGCATCAAAAATAGTGCTAATCAATCTCAATTGAGACAGCCTATCAACTACATACAGAGTACTTCCTGCAATTGTTTTAATCTAAAAAAAAAAAAAAACAAGGGCATTGTAAGTATGTATTTTGTACTATACAGACAGTAAAAAGGTTGAGAAATAAACGCTGGATTGTGTGAAGTAGAACAGTTAAGAAGAGATAGCAGTAATGCTCACAAAGGAGGAGGCCTAACGCATCAGGCAACGGCGTTATCGCCGCCGCCGGGATTCTAGTCCCGATTTCCGGCCACCGTAGGCGCGGGCTTGCGGACAGTGAGCAATGAGTAGCTCGCTGTCCGGCCATCCGGTAACTGTCCGGACCAAGCCCAAGTCGTCGACGGCGCGCACTGTTCCCGCGCGCCTCAAGGAGTTGTCAGCAACAGCAGGGACTCAGCCGGATCGAAGCCTACTGGGGCCAGGGTTATCCGAAAGGGCGCTCAAGCCCCGGTATAAAGGCTAGAAGGAACAGGGTGGGTCTTTTAGACAGTAAGAGTCTAACACTATCTTCCGCTCCGCCCAAGAGCGGGGGATGTCAATGCATGATTTTTTCCCACCATAAAAAAAGGCGTGCCTCAAAATATGATCATGATCATAATTGACACAACCAATAGCAAACTTGCGATCTAAGTGTGCGTAGTCTGTTAGTTGCGTAATGCGCGTTCGTATTGGTTTATTGCCTGTAGTGGAGTTATGTGTGTGAGACAAGCGGCGACATTCGTTGTAGTACAAATCGGAAAGTATTTCCTTTCTAACCTCTTTTATCTTTTCTCTGTTTTCTCTGGTTCTAGCAGTTGGTAAAAGAACATGAGACATATACATATCATAGCATATAATCGTATAAAGGCCTAAAGCCTTTATACGCTAGGATATACCTGACAGATTTGCCTCTACAGTTGGGTTATACAGGTAAATGGGATTTATATTTTTGACATTAAATTACATCGTAAGGCAGAATATAGCGGAATCGCCCAATTCTGTACCATCTTAAACTTTAAACTACATTTCTGGCAAAATAATTCTGATTTTGGTTGACGAAATTTTTACATGTTAGGCCAAACATGTCAAAAACGTCGACTTCTCATCGACAGCTCTTCTCTTCTATAAATAAAAAGTATTTTATAATAATATCATTATAAACGAAACTAAATTTATATTTCATGCCATTTATTGCTAAATAGAATAGTTGCTATAAATATAATTTTCTTATATACGAAACTACAGTCGTGCAAAAAACTTTATTGTCTCTTACGATTACTCTTTCTGAAAAGGCTCAAATCACAATCTTCCTTGCAAACAATTTCCATATCTTCACTAACCATCTCCCAAGATCTAGCCCAACACTTTCACCAAACTCAATCCCATCCATCTTCGAGCATATCTCCCTTAGGTCACAAACGAATCATTACTTTGGACTTCCCCACCAGCACTTAGGACCTTTCTATGCCACTTATCTACGCCCTAAATGGATTTAAGTCGGGGTTAAGTGGCCGCCAGCCATTACGACGATTAGGAGCAGTGACGACGGGTCAAACATTATTATAGGGGCAAGGAATTGGCCGTAACAGAGCTAAAAGAGTGCCCGTATCATTAAAAGAATCACTAAGACCATCGTCTCGTGTCTTTATAGCTATATTTGGAAGCAATGGGTAGTAAAGTTTTGTGATGTCCCTCTGATTATTTTGTCTTCTTTGAGGCGGGAAGTAAGATCACTAATCGCGTTTTTGCCCATATAAAAAGATAGGTCACTATAAAATGAAATCTTCGAAGAATAGTTTTTTTTGGTGTGAAAATCATCTAATGACATCTCCCGTCCTTGGGCGGAGCGGGAGAGAGTGTCAGACTTTTACTGACTAAAAATCCACTCCTATTCCTTTTATGCCATTGTTTCAGGGCCCCTGTGGTTGCTGACAATTCCTTGAGGCGCTCGGTCCGGACGGTTACCGGACTTTCGGACGGCGAGCTGCCCATTGCTCACTGCCCGCAAGCCCGCGCCTACGGTGGCTGGCAATCAGGATCAGAATTCCGGCGGCTGGGGCGCGAAGGCATTACCTCGCGTGTGCTGCCGCCTCCTTTTCTAGTATTACTGCTTCGCAGAATGAGGTGACCGCCTGCCACCCCTCGTCGCTGCGGACCATGGCCTGTACCAAAGCCCGACGCGAGAGATCGCTGCCGCTGAGCGCCCCCACGAGGAAACGAAGGATAGTTGGAGACCACAACATGAAACTGGAATAATAAGCACCCCTAAAAAGGGTATGGGACACCCAAATTAACGCAAAATTTGAATTAAAAAGAAACAGTTTTTAGTGTTCATATCGTGATTTTTTTATTATATCATAAACTACATTGGATAGGGTTATTTATGGAATAACACACCGAGCAAATGGCGTCCACGATTTTTTTTTTTTGTAGTTTGGAAACTCGTCTAATTACATCACCGCGCCCTTGGGCGGAGCGGGAGGTAGTGTCGGACTTCTACTGACTAAAACACATGTTTCTTCTTTGCCTTTCGTACCGGGGTCGAATCTTTCTTTCAGAAGCACATCCTTGGCTCCAGTAGGCATCAACCCTGCTGGGCCCTAATTTGAAGGCACTCTAATTGTTATTTAATTTCATTAGCTTTCTTCCATGTGAAAAGGTCAAAAACGGGCTATAGTAGATATTCCCAAATACATAATTTACTCTTGGACCAATCTGTATCTAATCAATCCCTCTGGTAAGAGTCATCTCTCCACATTCCTCTTAATCTGCCGTGATACATATTTTCCACTTATATCAAAATGTACTAACTGATGTCTAAAGTTCAAAAACCACCATCTTGTTTACCATGTTTTCGAAGAACTCTTTCCCTAAGCTAAACAGGATGATAGCCATAACTCCCTTCCTCATTACGAAGTCTTGCATTAGATATCAGCTCCTGTCATTTGACGTGGCATCAACATAAACCTATTCGATGCTACTGACACCATGCCCCAAGTAAAACTGGACCAAGATAACAATACCGTTGAAAATCCCTCTAATTTTTAGCAGTCTCCCTTATTTCTGGCAGGGTAAGGTAAAGATTCGTGTGATGAAAAGTTTGAGGATGGTAAAGATAAGTTTGTATTTGAGTAACAACTGCTCATTTGGCTTGGTGCAATTTGTGCGAGGTCATCAACACAGTAATGGATTAGTACAATTCACTACAGAGAAACTCAGGGCTGTCGTTCAATGGAACAATATGATGGTAAAGAATAGTGAGTATAATTTATTTCAGGGATTGGAGATGATTTATTAACAAAGCACTTTTCAATTTACTTACTCGAAAACCCACACTTATCCCACTGATTTTAAGCAAGTAAAAAACTGTTTTCCGCACTAGTTCAGAAAAGTGCGCGTGCTCTCCACCGCCACAATGTCGTATCACCCCAGGTTAGGGTGGCCACCGCGTCGACCACCAGGAGACGCCGCTCAACTCTCGTTTATTATTTTTTCGTATGAAAAAAGTCATTTGATACACATGCAAATTTGTAATTTTAATATAATGGCGTCATTATGACTTTCCAATGATCAACCACTGACACTCCATTGAAAGAAGTGGGATAGAATGTTAGTATCGTACATCTTTACAAATCAATGGCTGACGTATGCGGTAGTCTGCTAAAAGTTTGTCAGTTCCTTTAATCAGTGTCCTACCATTTAGAACGTCATTGTGCAGTCAGTGCTTTTAATAAGCTCGATATTGTCATTCTACCATAATTCTATTACAAGACCATTGACCGATCAATGATCGATCATTATGAATTAGTCGATTACAAACTTTTAGCAAAATGACAATAGAATCGTGTTGGAATGACGAATTTATAAAACGAACGAGTGTACGAATTTTGGATTCAAGAATATCCCGGTTTCCTTACGATGTTTTCCTTCACTACATCAAGAGTTGTTGGTGAGTTTGTGTTAGTTGGTGATGAAATAAATTAGACATAGTAATGCGCCCGGCTGAGTTTGAAACCGCGCCTATTATTCGTATAACGTATACCACTGGGCCACCCTGCTCCTATCGTAGTTATCGTAGTTACAATGTTACAATTTATATTTGATCAGCGAGAGTTCCGTACAAACTTTTGGGCTTATAATGATAATCTTTACTAAGAAATATGTTATCTCAAACATCGATATAAATCGCGATAAGTATAGCAATCCCGAATTATTTGCTTTTGAAGTACGGAACCCCAAATTTTCTAAAAACAAAAATGGGAATCTATCCACTAACAGCAATATTACCTACCTACTCGTTTAAATCTAGAAATCATTAAATGCGTTTACTATGAGAACTTTAAATATCTACGTTCACAAAAACATTGATCCATTTCTTCCTAAAAAAACGTAAAGTAAATTACGATTTTTTAAAGAATAAATGATAGCGTGACGAGTGACAGGACAGAATGGAAGAATAAAACGTGTTGCGCCGACTCAAATAAAACGGGACTAGGGCAGGAAGATGATGAAATGAATCATCAAAAAGACTTCTCCCTTCTCCTCCTTTACTCTAGGGTTGAGCGAGCGGGCTTATCAGACTTTTACTGACTATAACCCACGACTGCTGCCTGCAGATTGTTCGAAAGAGTTACTGCAGCACTGGAACGCAAAGGGTAACTAAAGGAACACTGGTCTTAAGTTAGTCTCCAGGTGTTATTTGTGATATTCACGAAAAAAAAAATTGTTGACTAAAATTGAAGACCCTAACTCCCTCCTAACCCACCAACAACATACCCATAAATTAACTTCACCACCTATTGGTACACATCTTAACTTCTATCTTTATCACCCGACCAATTTGGCCGTCAACATGTCTCCATGTCCTCGTAATTTCTCCATCAGGTGGTCAATCTTCACATCAAGTGTCCGCTAGGCCTTACAATTAATCCGTCGTAGTCGGTGGCATAATTACCAAGTGACATCAACTGGCCGGCGCCGGCGCAATTGGCTCGACCTTCCGACGTCACTGCTATACTAATTATAATTAAATTTTGAGTTGTAGGGTCTCGTAAATATGTTGTGTGTCTAGTTTCATGTAGAGGCATCTGGTTTGGTTGTAGAATTTGTGAATTCGTTTTAATATTTCAGAGTAATTAAGAATTAGCTTCTGCCAGCGGGTTTGACCGCGAGAAAGTAGGTTTCTGAATTTTTTTAACCAACTTTTGGATCCCCTTTTTTAGGGTTCCGTAGCCAAATGGCAAAAAACGGAACCCTTATAGATTCGTCATGTCTGTCTGTCTGTCTGTCTGTTTGTCCGTCCGTCCGTATGTCAAAGCCACTTTTTTCCGAAAACATTAGAGCTATACTGTTGAAACTTAGTAAGTGAATGTATTCTGTAAACCGCTTTAAGATTTTCACACAAAAATAGAAAAAAAGCAATAAATTTTGGGGGTCCCCATACTTAGAACTGAAACTCAAAAATTTTTTTTTCGTCACACCCGTACTTGTGGGGTACCTATGGATAGGTTTTCAAAAATGGTATTGAGGTTTCTAATGTCATTTTTTTTCTAAATTGAATAGTTTACACGAGAGACACTTCCGAAGTGGTAAAATGTGTCCCCCCCCTCTAACTTCTAAAATAAGAGAATGATAAAACTTAAAAAAATATATGATGTACATTAACATGTAAACTACCAACGAAAATTGGTTCGAACGAGATCTAGTGAGTAGTTTTTTTTTAATACGTCATAAATCTATAAAATACACTATTATTAAAACATCCATTAAAGTTACAACGAACTTTTATATTATGTTACTTGCTGCTACGGAACCCTCCATGGGCGAGTCCGACTCGCACTTGACCGGTTTTTTTTAGGTAAGATATCATCAAATGACCGTTTCCGATACTAGAGCGGGAGAGCGTTTCAGACTTTTACTGACTAAAAACTGTATCTTTTTTAGACTCGTTCCAGATCCCCGGGGTTCACTTTTCCATAACCCATCGGCCTTACTCAATGAGTCTGGATTTGCCTTTAATATAAACTGAAGTAGGCAAAGACGAAAAAAAATAAACAGTACTGATTTATCTATTCCAAAATGCGTATAGCTAAGGAGTTGTATTCCCTACAGAAATCTGTGTGTCCTGATAGCTACAACCTGGCGATCTTTGATTAAAGAGTTGCTTTTAATCAAGCATGCTTCATCGTCGACCACATCTTCACTTTTCAGCAAGTGAGATAAAGATAAAGATAAAGATAATTTATTTGTCAAAACATAAACAAGCAGTACAAAAACTTTGCAAAGCATGGTGATACATAAAATAGCATTCGAGATTTAAAACGATCTCACTTTAATCGAGTAAAAGAGCACTATCTTTCCTCTCAATTGTGATATTTATTTGTATATTGTGTGTATTATGTATGATATTTATTTATAGTAGAATATATATATTATTTACAATTACTTTGTATTAAGACTTCACAACTTCTTCTTTTGCTTCCTACGCACTATGGTCTACATTTCTTTTTGATTTCTCCTTTCGCAGGTCTGCTGGAAGAAATTTCTTTGGAAATAAGCAGTACCTTTGTACTAATGTCTCTTATGTTTTATCTTTTTCTGTTATTTTTGTGTGTACATAAATAGTAAAATAAATAAAAAAAGTCCTTTAATATTTTACCTAAATAGGCCTACATATTTTTAAAAATATTGTTGTGTTTTATATTATTAAGCATTTTATTATAGGAGAGGAAATACTGACGAAATGTTAGGTTAAGTATTAAAAAAAAATTATCAATGAGATATATATAAGTATAGATATGAGAGACTGGTCAATCGCGAACCGATCTATGAAAAAGAAAATCTAGTTTCAGCTCATCCCCTCGGTCAATGACAAGACCAAAGAGTAGGTACAATAAAACAAATGAAAGCATAAAACATGGTGCCACAAGCAGATTCTTATGTCAAAGATGTCATTGCGCACAAATCACAAGTACAATCATCTAAGCCGGAAGAAATATCTGTTGGCCATAAAAATATCTGCTCCACGCGACGAGGCCGATCTTCAAAGTGTTTTGTTTCATGTCTGTTGAGTCTATCAAAGTGGGCATTTCATCTGTCATCATTTAATGGTCAGTGGTTGCGGATGTGGGGACAGTATTTGACACTGTGTAGCTGTGTGCGACTTTCTTCTGGCTTTGACTGGCATGATGGTCTAGTGGTTAGTGGCCCTGACTGCTATGCTGGTTGGCGTGGGTTCGATTCCCACCCAGGACAAATGGTTGTGTGATGAGCATGATCATTTGTTCTGGGTCTGGGTGTAATTTATCTATAATTTGTATGTGTTTACCCATACCCATATGCTTAGCTTGGGTCTAGTCCCAAGCGGCGTTGTGTGATAGTTATGGAATATTATTATTATTCTTGATCTTTCTTTTTTCTAGGTGTTGACTTGAGTCTCGAGCAGCGTCATAATCTGATAAAAGCGTATCCTATATTTTATCCAGGACATGGTCAGCCCTTATGCCAAACATTCAAATCAATTCAACGCGTGTAGAAGCAACAACACACACTTTTTTTTTCTTTTATAATATTTCTAGCTTTTTCCCGCGGCTTCGCCCGCGTAGGTACATAAAATATAGCCTATTTCAGTCAGAAATAAAGCAGCAGTCTATTGGTGAAAAAAATTTCGCCATCGGACCAGTACTTTCAGAGATTACCTCCTACAAGCAAAAAAACAAACTTTACCTCTTCATAATATTAGTGTAGATTATAGTGTGATATTACTTGACCTAAACGACAGTTTATTTTAGCGATATTGAGGAGAATATATGCTTCTGATCCCTCTGATCTGTTTGTAGATTTTCTATTGTCAAAGGAAGGACCATAGGTTCTCTGTCAAAAAGACTCCTAGACAAAGTGATGTGCCATCAGTGAAAGTGATTGTAGTTAAGAAAAATATATTAATATAATATAATATTCCACAATTATCACACAACACCGTCTAGTCCCAAGTTAAGCAGAGCTTGTGTTATGGGTACTAGACAACTGATAAACATACTTATATATTTCTAAATACATACATATTATAGATAAATTACACCCAGACACAGAACAAATGATTATGTTCATCACACAAACATTTGTCCTGGGTGGGAATCGAACCCACGACCTCCGGCATAGCAGTCAGGGTCACTAACCACTAGACCAACAGGGCAGTCAAAAAAAAAAATATAAAAGTACCTACTTGTAGCTAGTACTTTCAGAGGCTTCACCCGCGTACATTTAGACAATTATACAAGAAAATATACCCTTGAGATAAAAAAAGTATGTTCTTTTACCCGTGATACTTAAGCGTGAAAGATGGTGTGGTGTGACGAGAATGGATAGAATGAGAAATGAGTATATTAGGGGAAGTTTGAAAGTGGCGCCAGTGACTGAAAAGTTGAAAGAAAATCGTTGGTCTTGGTATGGTCCCGTGAAGAGGATGGATGGAGGGAGAGATGGAGGCCAAAGAAAAGATGGTGGGATTTGTATGAGAAGTGATATGAAAAAAAAGATAGTCAGTGATAGCGTGACGATTGACAGGTCAGAATGGAAGAAAAAAACGTGTTGCGCCGACCCCAAATAAAACGGGACAAGGACAGGAAGATGATGTTGATGATTTAAGCATGCCTTGGAGTAGGTAACTAACTTACAAACACACTCACAAACTTTTGTCTTTACAAATGTGATGTAAAATTGCAAACGCCGTAAGATTATAAAATATCGCGAGAAATTGTATACATTTTTTTATAAAAAAGACACTGTGTCGTATATATTAGAAACTTAAGAATTTTGATGTGATTAATCGTATATTAAACACTGTTTTCATAATAATATATCAAGAAATTGTAATTTAATAAAGATTTATCTATACATCTATATCTATACATATAAATAAAATTGGAGTGTCTGTTTGTAATATTGAAATAACTGCTTATTACTATATATATATATTCATATGCATATACTATTATATGCATATGAATATATATACGGTTCATGCACCAAAATAACATTTTTAAACCATTTTGTCTGTCTGTCTGTTTGTCCGGGCTAATCTCTGAAATGGCTGGACCGATTTTGGCGGGACTTTTTTTGGCAGGTAGCTGATGTAATAAGGAGTAACATAGGCTAGGCATACTTTTATTTTAGAAAAAAAAAAATTCAAAATCCTGTAGTTCACGCGAACGAAGTCGCGGACACAGCTAGTTACAATATAAATCTAAAAACAAAAAAAAATTAAATGCTGCTTCAAGACACAATTGAATAGAAGAAAAAGTTTATTTGAAATAAAATTCAAACTCTTAAGCGTATTTTCTTCCAACACTTTTATGAACACAGTAATGGCGTGTGCACAGTTTTATTTGTGATAAATCGTGATTTCGTGTCCTAGAAACGATTTCCTTCGTAGACACGTCAAAGAGAAATTGAGTTAATTTCTTAGAATTTTCATCTATCTGTTTCATTGCTTACACGAAGCGACACTATGATTTCGTTGAAAATTTTAAATAGTGTTTCGAGATACGAGAAAATGGATGAAGAAAAATAATTATGAATAATGACTGGCCTGTTGGTCTAGTGGTTTTTGGCCCTGACTGCTATGCTGGCGGTCGTGGGTTCGATTCCCACCCAGGACAAATGTTTGTGTGATGAGCATAATCACTTGTTCAGTTTCTTGGTGTAATTTTTCTATGATATGTATGTATTTAGAAATATGTAAGTATTTTTATCAGTTGTCTTGTACTCATAACACAAGCGCTGCTTAGCTTGAGACTTAGTAGTAGACTCGGCGTTGTGCGATTGTAAAAAAAAATATAAGACAAGTTTTTTTATGATTATTTTTTATTATTATTCCATTTATTTATTATTATGTACATATTTATCATATTTTTAAATATTTCTTAAAAAAATAACATTAAAAAAAACATTTAAAAATATAAAAAAATAGTAGCCCACCGGCATCGGGAACACGGTCCAAGCTACCGGCGGTCAGGGCTCCTGAGAGAGGAACCTCCGGACAATACATTATTATTATTATTATAAGACTGTAGTGTCGCTCAGCAGGTCAAAGGCCTCCCTTCCACTTTTCCCTATTCTTAGCTACTTCTGGCCAATCCTTTAGGTAGGAGACTATTTATCATCATCATCAGCCTTCGTAATGTTCCACTGCTGGGACTCAAGCCGCCTCTCTAGGAGAGAGAATGGGCCGTAATGCACCACACGGGCCCAGTGTGGGTTGGGGGAATGTCTTCGATTTTTTGGTTCTAGGACATGCCGGTTTCCTCATGATGTTTTCCTTCGCCGTTTTAAGAACAGTGGTAATGAAATAAATTACACCAAGCATTGCGCTTGACAGGGTTTGAACCCGTGACCTACAACTCATAAGTCGGAGCCATTACTACTCGGCCACCACAGCTCTCCAATTTATAATTTAATTTAACTTTTGCACTGAAAATTATTGTGACTTATGATTTATTTCAATTTGTGATTTAATTCTATTATTTGTTTTATTGTATTTTTTTTTTTTTGTTTTTTTTTTTTTTAATATTTTGCTTGTAAAAATTCCTTACCAATAAGCTACTATGACTATGACTAATTTCCAAAGAAATCCAAATTAAATACATACGGAAAAAATGCTCAGTTGAACCTGAGAATCATTAAAAAAATATATTTTTATTGAACTTAAATGTTAGCAATAACATATGCACGTAAAAATTTATATATTAAAAATTAAATCGAACTTTAACAGCCACTTAAAATACAAAACTCAAACGTCAACTATCTCATTAATTAAAAACTACAATCAAAGAACCACATTATTATAAAAATATCCAACAAAAACTTACAAAAACCTCGTATAAATTACATTTAAAACTTTTTACAGTCGACTATGAATACTAAAACAAAGGACATGAAATATTCTTGAAGAAAACATCTGTTACTAATTATGTCGCTAATTATATCGCCATGTCGTACCGGTGACATTTCGAATAAATGTAATCGATCCCGTTAATTAACGAGCACTCGATTAAATGGAATAAAAATAAAATGTCTAAAAATAATATTCATACTCGTATGTGGCGCGTTTTTTGTTCATAAACTTGTTGTCACAAGTCGACTCTATAGTTTTGTTTCTTAGAAGTTTGGTGTCGTACTGGTTCATCGACAATTGTAAAACGAAAATGTTCGACGCCGAGTTGCTAGCCTGTCGGTTTTATACCTGTTGCTTTTTGGGGAATGTATGTACCTATTTAATTAATTAATTAAGCCAAGTCCGTTCGTCATCGGATCACCAGGAGTACGGCGATGTGCCACCGGTACATGATGGAAATCGCACCCATACGCACAAAAAGTTTAGGAAACACATTCATTATGCGTACAGCTAAGGAATGGAATTCCCTGCCGAAGTCTGTGTTTCCTGATAGTTGGTGGTCTTTAAGTCATGAGTGAATGTTACTTCTAGGCAAGCGTGTTCCATCCGTTGAGATAGTGGTCAAGCGTGAGCCTATTAGTAATAATATCCAGAAATCAATACTTCTTCACGCGGCACGCATTGTTAAGAGGTTCCTTTGTCAGGAGCCCTGACCACCGGTAGCTTGGATCCTGATGCCGGTGGGCTCCTATTTTTTATAATATGTTTTTTAAGAAACATTTAATAATGTAAATAATATGTACTTAAGTATAGAGAACATATAAAAATAATACGTAACTCGTAATTTGGTGAAAGAAGGTGTTCCTCAGTCAAAACTAAAAGCATATTAACACTAAAGCGCTAATACCTCTTTACTGACATTTATTGAGAAATTAACTTTTTTTATCACTTTGAAAATAAAAGGGCTTGTAAAGTGTAACTTTAGTTAAAACTTCATAAAATTAAAATTTAAAAATACTATTCGTATATTGTATTGTACTATATTTTAGTCAATTGTACCATACAGATGAACAGTATAGTATTATACTATATTTTTATCATTAAGAGCGTACTTCCCGCTGTACATCTTCATACAATCGTATGTTTCTCAAGATATTTTAGAAACACAGATATCTTAATGGATATTTAAATGGTTTTTATTTACATCAAATTATAAATTTGTGCAAGACTAATCTAGTAAATACCTCTGAAGCTGCTATTTTACGTGACTTTTGGCCGTCATAAATTAAATCAATAAAGAAGATATAATTATACAAACCTTGCACATTTAAATAAGATTCTGATTTTTACCCAAACTTTTTTAAAATTAAAATAAACACGTATTCAAAGTTTTGTGAAATATTTGAATGAATTTAATTAAACAAAGCGGTTTAATGGTTATCTCTCCTTTTTTCACATTAGCTCTTTGTCAAATATTGCATTAAATATCATGCTCAGGTTGGTAATAGACGAGTGGACATGGGCCCTCTTAATTCAAATATTGAGAAGTATTTTCTAAAATATTTATCATTCAAAAAACCCTAGTAAATCGAAGGTTGGAGGCGTCTAAAATGAATAATGAAAATAAAAACTATGTTATTTGTTTTTTCATACATAGCATAGTCGGCCTTAAAATGTTCCCACTGCTGGGACTCAGGCCTCCTCTCTAGGAGACGGAATGGGTCCAAATCAACCACGTGGGCTCAGTACGGGTTTTGGTTCCTCACGAAGTTTTCCTTCACCATTTTGAAAGCAGTGGTGATGAAATAAGTTACGCAAAGTTACGCGTCTGGCTGGATTTGATATTTTTTTTCATAACTTTTGTAAAAATACCAAAAAAACTGGCAAAATAATAAATCTTAATAGCCTCTCAGCTCTCCGTCTTCCCCTACTTAAAAATCGGCCAATTCATACAGGAAGACACACAACCTATTCTACATAGCGACGATTTACTTTGAAATTGCCGCCCGAACTCATAACACAACAACAAAGGATATTCGCCGCTCGCCGTCTGCACACTTAACACTTTCGTCGGAACTCCAGAGACGGGTTGTTAAATCGCAATTTGTTGTAAATAATCGATTTTTGATTGGTACCACTCATGGCGATATTTGCGTCTAGGCCCGATTATTTTACTTAAGTAATGCGTTGTTGATCTTCCTTTTCAGGTCATAAAACCCATTTAAAAGTGTTTAAAATGCTATTAGCATGGTTGTAATGTCTTTATTGGTTGCTAAGCTCCCTGCAGGGTATGTTTGTCCAGTATTTAAATGTAATACATCATTGCCTGTCTGAAACCTTTTCGCTTGGAATTCCACGCTGTTTATGCATAAAGATTAATTTGCAGTGTCTACCTGTACTGGAAAATCGTTGGAAGACTGAGTGTAGAAATTATGTGGTTTACTTGACACTTATTTCACTCGGTTGAGAACAGTGGTGGTCGAGTGGTAACGGCACTGACTTTCGAGTTGAAGGTCGTGGGTTCAAAACTTCGAACCACAGAAAAGATGATAAAGGTTAGGTTAGGTTCCAGGAATGTGAGGCAAGAAGGAACAATGGTGTGGTTTTAGTCAGTAAAAGTCTGATTACCCACCTTAAAAAAAGCCTGTATCATGGTAGTCCAGGGTTAATGAATAAAGTTGGCAGATTATAAATTCTCTAAGACATTTTGCTAACTCTAATAATTATAAAAATATACTTTTTTAATTTAATACCATAATATGTACTTTTTTTGTTTTCTTCATAATTATTTAATTATTATAATATACATACGTACATATAAAACTTAAATACTAAATAAACTATTTATACTAAAACCTAACTATGTACATAAATATAATACAAAATGACAAAGGGTCAAAGTACTCCTCCACATCGCTGTCATCATATGTACTTGCTATAAATAAATTAATAATTATATACCATATTACTAATAGGTCAACCTTAAAATAACAACTAGGGTAACCTTTAACCATAACCCACAGATGAGACAAGTTGACCTTATCAGGGTTTTTTTTGCCATTGGGTAAAATTCATCCAGATCACATCCACCACCCTTAGGCGAAGCTAGAAATAGTGTCAGACTCTTACTGACTAAAAAACCCACCCTGTTCCTTCGTTACTTTCATACCGGGGCCGAGCCTCCCTCTTAGAACCCAAACTCAACCGGACTGGGGCTGCGCTCAAGCGGCTCCTGCCCAACCTTGGGGGTCCAGACGCCTCCTGCCGGAGGCTCTACGCGGGGATCGTTCGGTCCATGGCCCTCTACGGGGCGCCGGTGTGGGCGCCGTTGCTGAAAAAGCAACCGGCGGCCATACTGAACGCCTGCCAGAGGGTCATGGCAATTCGGATGGTGCGGGGATACCGCACGATTTCCCGCGAAGCGGCGAGCCTTCTGGCTGGCCTACCACCGTGGGATCTGGAGGCAACAGTCCTTGCACACATGCACGACATGCGCGTGGAGATGCAACGCCGGGGTGAAAGTCCTCTGCCGCGACAGGTCGCGGCATGGCGGACAGAGCTCCGGCGGGATCTCATGGTGGAATGGCGTCAGCGACTATCGCAACCCCGTCATGGGCACGCCACAATTATGGCGATAAGTCCCCTCTTTGAGGCGTGGCTGGAAAGACCTCACGGCGTCCTTACCTTCCGCATGACACAGGTCCTCACCGGAAATGGCAAGTTCGGGAGGTTCCTGTTCCGAATTAAAGCGGAAGTGACGCCCGGGTGTCGCCACTGTGCGGAACGCCCGGAGGACACGGTGGAGCACACAATCGCGGTGTGCCCTGCTTGGGCGGAGTATCGCCGTGCCCTCGTGGGGGTGATCGGCGGCCACCTCTCGCGCCGGGCCCTGGTCGAGGCCATGGTCCGGAGCGAGGAAGAGTGGCAGGCGGTCGCCGACTTCTGCGAAGCAGTAATGCTCGCTAAGGAGGTGGCCGACCGCATCAGACAACGGCGCTCTCGCCGCCGCCGCCGGGATTCCGATCCCGATTTCCAGCCACCGTAGGCGCGGGCTTGCGGACAGTGAGCAATGGGTAGCTCGCTGTCCGGCCGTCCGGTAACCGTCCGGACCAAGCCCAAGTCGTCGACGGCGCGCACTGTTTCCGCGCGCCTCAAGGAGTTGTCAGCAACAGCAGGGGCCCAGCCGGGTCGAAGCCTACTGGGGCCAGGGTTATCCGAAAGGGCGCTCGAGCCCCGGTACGAAGGCTAGAAGGAACGGGATGGGTTTTTTAGTCAGTAAGAGTCTGACACTATCTCCCGCTCCGCCCAAGGGCGGGGGATGTCAATGCATGATTTTTCCCATCGAAAAAAAAAAAAAAAAAAAAAAGCCTCCCTCTTAGAAACAGACCCTTGGCCCCAGTAGGCTTCGACCCTGCTGGGCCTTTACGTCAAGCCGACGCCTCAAAGAGTTTGAGGCGCGCGGGACCAGTATGCGCCTTTGACGACTTGGGCACGGTCCGGACGGTTATCAGACGGTCGGACAGCGAGTTACTCATTGCTCGCCATCCATAAGCCCGCGCCTGCGGTGGCCGGAAATCGGGATCGGAATCCCGTCGGCTAGGGCGTGAGTGCCGTTGCTTGGTGCGGTCGGCCTCCGTCTTTGCAAGCACTACTTCGCAGAAGGAGGCGACCGCCTGCTGCTCCTCCTCGCTCTGGACTACGGCCTGTTCTCAGGGTCAGTTACCATTTTACGTAATCCTATTATGGGCTGCGGGATTTTCCGAAAGAGTTATCTTGGCCCTGAAACAGAGCAACTGAAGGAACAGGTGGGCTATAGTCAGTAAAACTCTGACAGTCCTTGTCGCCCCATCCAGAGTGTGAGAAGTTATTTGATGGTTTCCCACCCCAAAAAAGTGGCCAAGTGCAAAATGAACTCGCAAACGAAGGGATCTGTACTACATAAAATTGTATTTTTTGTAGTTATAGCGGTAATAGAAATATACATTCTGTGAAAATTTCTACCTCTTACAAATTACGAGATACAGCCAGCGGACAGACAAATAGATAGACAGACAAACAGACAGACAGACAGACGGATGGATGGACGGCAGACGCTTATCGTGATGGCAACCATAATTTGAAATTGGTAATTAAAATGTTTAACCACTTTTTACGATTAATTAATGTAATTTGTAGTAATGACTAGTAACCGCAATATGGAGCACAGCATAGCATAGTCGGCCTTATAATGTTCCCACTGTTGGGACTCAGGTCTCCTCTCTAGGATAGGGAAGCCGTAATCCACCACGCAGGCCCAGCGCTGGTTGGTGGATGATACAAGATTCAATTTTTTTTATTCTAGGCTATGCCGGTTTCCTCATGATGTTTTCCTTACCATTTTGAGAGCAGTGCTGATGAAATAAATTACACGAAGTAATGCACCTGGCTGGGTTTGAACTCGCGACCTACACAACTCGCAAGTCGGGGCCATTACCACTCGGCTACCACTGCGCTACAATATGTAGCCGTAGTCATAAATCAGCAGTTAGATTTGCATTTTGCGTTACACTAAGGGTCCTATGGCTACCCTTCGGTTCATCATCATCACCATTTCAGCCGAAAGACGTCCACTTTTAGACTTAGGCCCCCAGGTGTCGCACAACAAACTGTCCTGTGCATCTCACATCCATCGCAATTCCGTGATCCTCACCAGTAACTCTAGCCAAGTTGCTAATCTGCAATAGTAAACGCTTGTAAAAAGTTTCAAATGTACGGGAATGACGTCGTCTTATCGCTCAGTCACGTGGTCAGAACAAAAGAATTGGCGGCAAGGTCAACTCGAAACATTTGTAACTTGGCTAGGGGGCCAGGTCATCGGTCTACATTGTGGAGGCCTTCCAACGCTGTGTCTACCGATGCGCAGTCGCCACTCCAGAAACTTACGACCCCATCGACCATCTGTTCTACGAGCAGTATGCCCCAATTATTGCCCCTTAAATTTGGCAAATCTTCGAGCTATGTCAGTGACCTTGGTTCTCCTTCGGATATCTTCACTTCGGATTGGGCAAGGAAACTCCGAGCTCCCTTTCCATTGTTCTTTGGGTGACTTTAAGCCTTCTGATGAGCCCCATCGAGTACAGAACACTTAAAAACGTAATCTTAGTGCTTGACTTATTTTTTAAGTTTATTTTTCATACGTATGTCACAATAATTCAACATTTTGCATTTGTTACGACTTTAAGTGCATTCACTTCGAATAAATCTCTAATAAATTATATACCTATAAAACGGGTATAAAAATGCAAAGTGCTCTTGGAATAAATCCAAAAATGACTGTGTAAAATATATTTACGTACTGCCCTCGTTTCAGTCGGGTCAAAAATATTTAATGGACGATTTTTTTTGTAAAATCTAGAACGTACATAATGTACATGCTCGAGCTTCAAAATTCAGGATACAGAATACTAATGTCTTCTAAGTTATAAACCGGTTAAATAATTTTACAACTACCGGCACAAATATTGAGCGCCTGGCGTCAGAGTGGAGATCGCTTTGCACATTCCATACATTGGCGAGCCAATCGTCGTCGTTGTTAGATACATGCAGCAAACGCAGGGAACGAATCACGAGTGACGTCTATGACACGATGGCGTGGTGAGCCAATCACTGACACTCCCCGCCCCCGCGTCTCACTTCGCACCACTAAAGAGACTGGATATTTGACTTCTGCGCAACTTGAAGCCAGCGCTCAAGATCCGTTCCGGTAATTGTACGTAAACTGAGTTTCTGTTGAAAATAATCACCATCATTTCTGCCTAAAGACAGAAGCTTCCTCCAAGTGTCGCCTAAATGACCGGTCCTGTGCATCTCGTATCCATCGGATTCCTTGGACTGGTCCACAAGACCTTTCAATATTGCATCTCCCGGTACCCAGTCGCCACACACAAAAATCTGTATTGAGAGTAAATCTGTTGAAAAGTTCACCTTAATATTTCGAATGATCTCGTCGTCCAGGTCTATCAGAAACTAACTCAGACCGAAAATAAAGATCAAAAGAAACAGCCTTTTCATCCCGTTTTGGGTCAATCCTCAACCCGAATCATAGAACTAGATAAAATTAGATTCCCCTCAGGGTTACACTAAATGACATTACCTATGTGTTCAAAACTTCAAACTTCTATTTAACATTACGTGCCCTCCCGACCGAATTTCAATCATGGTGGCCGATCTCAATTGAGATTTATGAAACATGCAGGAAATGTACAGGTGCATTCTCAGTTCCTTTGCTCTCACAGATCGATGAAAAGGCAATGAGACCAGAGAGAGATCAGGCTCAGGATTAACGGCTTTACGTGCTTTCCAAGGCACAAGGGTGTCACACCACCTTCCAAACTCCAAGCTCCGACAAGTCCAGACGCCTCCTACCGGAGGTTCTACGCGAGGCTCTTTCTTAAAATGGCGCTTTACGGAGGACCAGTGTGGGCGCCGTCGCTGCGAAAGCGATCAGCGGCCAAGCTGAACGCGTCCCAGTGCTTTAAAAAAAAAGAGGGTCATGGCCATTCGTATGATGCGGAGCCAAGAGTGGACTTCCGAAAGGGAACCTGTGGTCCTGCAACGCAAAGGGCAAAGAAGGAACATAGGTGTGGTTTTAGTAAGTGAAGGTCTGATATGGCTTCCGCTCTATCTTAGAGCGGGAGAAGTCATTACATGATTGGCCCCGTCTTATAAAAAGCTACTACAGGTAATTCTGGAATACACCTATAGCACTTTCCGGAATTCGAACCCAGGACTTCACGCAGAACAGTCGCGCTTAACATCACAAGAAAAACTAGGCAGTTCTAATTACAATAAAATTAAAGAAGCAGAAGAATTAATCTAAACTGTTAGTGCAAGGAATTTTCAAAGTGTGGCAAGTTTACGAAGTACCAAGTGAAATTCAAGGAAAGAAAAAATAATTTATAGGCATTCTGGTATTAAGTGAGCATTGTGTACGACAGTCATTTCTTTGCAGACATTATGTTAACATTTGCCCAGTTTGTGCAATGGAATTACTGTGTTCTTTGTTTCTTGTGTGGGGAAATGAGACCTTCGCTTTTTTCATTTGCCATCACTGCCCGCCGTTACATAGTAGCTTTCTTTTTTCCAAACTTCACTTTCCAAAAAGTGGAAATTCAAAATGATTATTTTTCCAAAAATTTGCTTGCCAAAAAGTGATATCTCAAGATGTTTTTTTTTTTTTTTTACTTGTTAAACAGTGGTTCTTGAAATGTGTTTTTTTTTTTCAAAAAATTGCTTGCTAAAAGCTTATAACTGCATAATATTACAAAAACCCCAATCTATACTTAATCATACTATTTTTATCGAACTTCTCCAACAAAGTTTGACCGATTTTTATAAAAAAAATATTGCATATATTTTTAATTGTCCCCGTAAACGGGCCTCAAAAAACGCCGCCAGAAAAAACGCCAAAAGCGACCACAAAAAAACGCTAGAAGCGACCGCAAAAAACAGCTGAAGCACGCGCCACATATGTCCGGTGAAGCATGAAGCCGCGTTTTTTTTTGGGTGGCACCGCCGTACACGAGCCACAAAAAAAGGCAGCGTCAAAATGAAGTTTGAAGTGGCGTTTTTTTTGAAGCCCGTGTGCGGGTACAGTTAGGTCTGAATAAGCCGTAAGCGTAAGCTATTGTTTTAGGAAAGGATGGAGCGAGAGAGTGAAATCTGAATTTTATGCCCTTAACGTTCTAGGGCAAAGTCTTTCGAACAATCTGACTGAGCGAACGTAGTTTCTTTTATTTGCCTATTGTGTGTCCAACTTAGAAATGTGTCGTTGCCAGCAATATTGCTCGAAGTGGGAATATTGCTGGTAATATTGCCACCAATTTTCATACTACGGGCAATATTTCCACCAATATTCATACTTCGGGCAATATTGCTACCAATATTCATACTTCGGGCAATATTGCCACCAATATTCATAATTTGGCCAATATTGCCACCAATATTCATACTTCGGGCAATATTGCCACCAATATTCATACTTCGGGCAATATTGCCACCAATATTCCCACTTCGAGCAATATTGCCGACAACGGCACATCACTAGTTCCACTGCAAAGGCCTCCTCTTTCTAAAATTAAAAATTTGTATTTCACATAGGCCTACATGGCCACTTATAAAACGTTAGAAGCTAATGCACTCTCCCAGCTAGTTCTTCTTCCAAACTTCTCTGTCTAGGGCGATCTCTGGACAACATTGCCCCGCAAACATGATCAGATCGTCACACCACCTTCGCCACATAGGTATACCTCTGGTAAAATTATTTCAAAAACCAAAAATCACCTCTAAATAAACAATTTTGTTTGTGGATCAAGAAATAGAACTCATGGTCGGTCATTCGCATCTTGGCATTGAGAGAAAAATAGTTTTTTTGAGGAGAATGCGTTCTGTGAAACTAGAAGCAAGATTTATTTATGAGGACAAATGCGGCATTGATGCAATTAGTTGGCTTTTAAATGTTTTTGTTTGTTCTTATTCTTGACTAGCTTTTGCTCGTGGCTTCGCCCGCATACATAAAATATAGCGTATGTCACTCAGGAATAAAGCAGCTTTCTAAGGGTGAAAAAATTATTGCAATCAGACCAGTACTTCCAGAGATTACCTCCTACAAACAAAAAAACATAAGCTCAAAAAAACAAACTTTACCTCTTTATTATTTCTATATTGTATTAGTTCTTGATGATATCAAGAAATCAGATAAATTCCAATTACAATAATTACTTTAAACTCACTAGGTCATCGATCCATCTTATGAGAGGGCTTCTAATTCTGCATCTTCCGGTGTGTGGTCACCATAGCAGATCCTTTTGGCCTTCGGCTCCATCGACCATCTGTTCTTCTAAGAGCAAGGTGCCCTGATTCGCAGTACTGCGATGGATGTGAAAAGCACAGGACCGGTCATAGCGACATTTGGGGAAGGCCCATGTCCAGCAGGGGACATCTTTTGGCAGAAATGACGATGATGATGATGACGTAAGAATAAGTTTGTTGTTAAAACGTGATCAGTAATCAAGATAACTGGTAGGTAGGATCTAAAATATTTTTACACGATTACACCATGTCTTTGTACTTTTTTTATTCATATCTACAAAAAAGGGCTTTATGTTTAGAGTGTTCCCATAAAATCCGACACACACTTAGCCGACATCTTAAAAAATCATCAAATTACCCACGACGACGGCGTGAGTGTTGCCCGCTTACAAATTGCTCAGAATGTAAGTTCTTGGTAAATATTTCTGTGAGCAAAGCGACGTTTTTGCTTCCTCTAAAGACATCCCAAGAAATCTCCGTGAACACTTTATTTTGACAAATTTGTAAATCTTTACATGGCTTCACATTTTTGTGATGGTCGGAAAAAGTTTTTAAAAGACATAGTCGTATATCAGCTGTCAAACTGGGCGGCCATTTTGGGGAATTTGAACAAGATGTTAAAACTGTTACAGTTCCTTTTTTGAATTTTTGGTATTTCATTCAGGAACCTAATATGATCTCTTTTTGTCAACCCTAACAAATATTTTATTTTATTTTATTGGGAGTGAATTTTTAAACTTAGACTTTATAACTGGTAGATAACTTTTACAGCAACATTGAAAGGAATACGTCATAAAAGGCCCTTCAAATGACTAACTTATAAACTACCTTTTAAATTAAAATATGGTTCATAATATTCATAAGACACTTCAAGCCATACCGATACTTTACGGCAGAAATAACTCGAAGCGACAAAAACCTGACACCTCGGTCAGCGAATACAGGAACCATGAGCCGTGTGACCATAACACCTCTTGCAACTTTTTGCCCATATATTAATTGCTGGCCTAAAGACCAATGGCCATGAAATTAATTGTTATCATTATATGTACATGTAGGCAATTTTTTTCAAAGTTCACATTCCTGTCTTCACGCTCTTTTTGTTCGGAGGTGAGCAGAATTCCAATCAGCTACCAGCCTTGTTTAGCGAGTTGATTTTGCTGCCTCGGCCGTAAAATTTTGGAATATGCTTCCTCAAAAGCTTAGAGTCAATTTTCCTGTAAGCGCATTTGGAACTGCTTCTTAAGTAATCTGAAACTCAGTTCGGTCTTCGTTAAAATGATTGTATTTTCATTTCTATTACTGAAAACGTCCAATGCTGGTAATAGGTCTTCCCCAAGCGTCACCACAGCGACTGGTCCTGTGCATCTCGCATCCATCAGATTCACGCAACTATCACCTACCAAGTTATCAATCCAACATGGGTGGCCTTCCAACGCATTGTTTTCCAGTTTCACACGTACCACAGTTTTTCAACCTAAAGGTTGACTGGTAGAGAATGCCTCATTGCATTAACTCCACCTTTGTACCACATAATGAACATGAGGTTTAAGATATAGTGTGTTACTACTCGTATGTATGTATGTCAGGTGAGATAGCGGTCAAGCGCGAACCTATCAACAATAAAAAAATATTTAGTAACGTACTGGAGATAATTATGCCACGAGCACTTTAGTCATCTATATAAGACTAGAGTGGCTGAAAAACTCAATATTAACTACAATTTGTAGAATGGCTTCATTTTAATGTTTCTCTGTGACTCTTTTCTAGTGGTCCCTACGACAAATCCTCCAGCCTTTTTACTGTGGGTGAGAAATCATCGAATAGTTTCTCCCGCTCTGGGTCAAGCGAGAGGGAGATTCGGAACTTTTACTGTCTTAAACCTCGTGTTCCTTCAGATTCCTGATGACTCTTGCGAGCAATCTTCTGCCCATCGTTGGCCTTCAAATCAAGAGTGAACAAGTCTAAGCTTACTTGTTCCATCAAGACCTAATCTCATATTTATCATATTGCACGTTCTTCTCCATGTAGATCTATGCTTTGGAACGTGCAATCGGTGCAATTCTGATTCACTTTTTTTTGAACTGACTGTCATTTGATTAATCAAATGTGTCTGTAAATGATTTATTTTAAATAAATGCTTCTGATTTGATTTGATTGAATAGGGTCGCGTTTTTACCCTGTGATAACGAAACCATAAAATGGCAGATTTTACAAAGATGTACCGACAAAACCTCGAATATTTCGCTACACTGCAGTAAGACCATACGCGATGTTCGATTCCCACTCAGGACAAATGTTTGTGTGATGAGTATGATCATTTATTCTGTGTCTGGGTGTAATTTATCTATTATATATATATGTATTTAAAACTGTATATTTATCACTGGTCTCGTACCTACTCTGACTGACCTGTTTAGTGGTTAGTGGCCCTGACTGCTATGCCGGAGGTCGTGGGTTCGATTCCCACCCAGGACAAAGGTTTATGTGATGAGCATAATCATTTATTCTGTGTCTGGGTGTAATTTATCTATAATATGTATGTATTCAGAAATATATAAGTATGTTTTTCAGTTGTCTAGTACCCATTACAAAAGCTCTGCTTAGCTTGGGACTAGACGGCGTTGTGTGATAGTTGTGGAATATTATATTATACTCATATCACAAGCTCTGCTTAGCTTGGGACTGGCCGGCGTTGTGAAATAGTGGAAAAAAATAATTCAACAGTCTAGCTGTCACGGTTTATGAGATACAGCCTGGTGTAAGACAGACGGACAGCGGAATCTTAGCAATAGGGTCCCGTTTTCACCCTTTGCGTACGCAACCCTAAAATGGCAGATTTTACAAAGACATACCGAAAAAACGTACAATATTTCGTTACACCGCTGTAAGACCATACTCAATGCCTGTTCACACCTTAAGGACCAAAATGTCGCACTTAAAGGACCAGGAATGTGAAAAGTACGGTCCTTTTTGCTCTTTCCAGTATTAAATTTCGAGACCGCAATATTGTAGAGGGCAGTGGAGCATGACGAAGACTGTCCTTGTAACTCCATTGAGTGAACCTGCCCTTTTTATGTGAGCTAAAAATAATTTAGTGGACAGTTCATTGAGAGGATAAAATGTACCGTTACTGCGGATTTTTTTTGGGTTGGTCGTCATTAGCAATGAGTGTTTTTGGATCATGCAGTCGTAATATCTACACTTAATAATAATAATAAAGAGGTAAAATTTGTTTTTTTTTTTGTTTGTAGGAGGTAATCTCTAAAAGTACTGGTCCGATTGCTAATTTATTTTTTTTTTCATTAATAGACAGCTGCTTTATTCCTGAGTTGACATAAGCTATATTTTATGTACGAGGCGAAACCGCGGGCAGAAGCTAATCTTTGATGAAAACCTTGTATATTAAGATACTTATTTTTTTTTTATTTATTGCATAACACGAGATACTATTGTTATTTTTTTTTTACTCTTTTTATGCTTTTAATTAGTGTCACTTGACACTAATTAAAAGCATAAAAAAATTATAATATTAGAAAATATTTAGTTTCCAGATATTTTTGACTGTGCACCAAAATTTTATTCTTTACTATAATAAATAATAATTGACAAATATTAATAGACTTTTTTATATTTATTGAAATCTTGGGGCACCTCAGTCCAGATAGGTTAGGTGAGAAGGGGATGGCGAGGTCTGCATTTTCCATGTACCGATGGCGCAACGTGGTCTGATGATGGAACGGAATTCCACTCCCGGACATGGTCTACCCGTATACCAAAGTTTATCAAAAGCCATACGTACCTTTATCTCACAATGCGCATTTACAACGCCCTTATAATATTAGTTACCTATTTGGCGCAGCCGTGAGACACATTGTGTCAGTGTTTTTAATTTTCTTTTTTGTTTAAAATTTTGTTTTTACAGTGTGTGTACATCCATGCGTGTAAATTAGGTTATTTTTCTTTCTTTCTTTACTGACAATATTTAAGTACAACAAAAAACCTATGAATCTTAAAAACATTTTTCCCAACCTCATAAGCGCCTGCCACCAATGAATCTGGACCAATGAATTCAGATGACATACATGATACAAACTTATCTTTCGTAAGATCAGGAATGCACCAGTAAAGTGTGTATTCCAAGATAGTGTTAGGGTTATCTGAAACAAGAATCTCTGTTTATGCTTTCATAACTTGTATATATAGAAAATTATGATGTTGTTTGGCAATGAATTCTGCTAAGTTGGTAGTATTTAAACGTCTTGCTCGTTTAGTTGGTATTCTCTATAAGGTAGTGTTATGGGATCGGTCAGTAAGAGCTATGGAGGGCAAAGGGCATTTCTCACACCCAGTTTGATGTGGAGTATTGATGACCATGCCTTAAAGGGTTTAGTTTTTCACCTTAATTAATAGGTACAAATTTTCTTAAAATTAAAATGCACACATATACTCGTAACTAGAAGAATGCACACCCTTATACATTCTTATTAGAAAATTAAGTTAAAATCATAATTCAAGCACTGAACTTTTACTTAAATAACTTATCTTAATTATATGCAAATAATACGGGAACCGACGCTGGTAATGCATCGATATCCGATCATATCGACGCATGCACCCACAAACAATCTAGTAAGACCTAAAATAATAAATTCTTGATTTGTTTTAATTTGAAATAGCTGAATCCGAATCAGCAACTGACTCTAAAATACTACTTTCATGTGCATTATTACTTTGATATGCATGTAATTTGGTTAATTTTTTTTTATTTTATTTTAATCTATACTTTCCCAATGCTGAGCAAATGCCTTCATCTAATCCTGCTGGATTCTTCGCTTGAGTCCTTGTGGTATGCATCTCGGTCACCTTTTCCCATATCATTTCATATATGTATATTATAAACCTTTTCTTTGTGTTCTTCGAACATATCCACAGTTAAAAAAAATTTTTTGGTCTCTACACAATTTTAGCTGTTTTTAAAAATCTTATTCTCCCCAATTATCAACCTATTCTAGGTTAACAAAAATTTGCATTGTTCTTGCAATATCTTACTCCAGGCATACATATTCTCTAAGAAAACAGCCTTTAACGCTGTTTTTTTAGAGACACTGCTGGGCGAAAATATCTCCTCATTTCTACAACTTTTCGCAATCCCACGCTTTCACGTTCCAGCTTTGTCTAAACCTGTCAAGTTCGTCTCACCATTTCCATCAAGATTTGCCCTAACTGACCGCATATAATGAAGTAATTCACTTCATATTCTAAAATTAAGTTCCTCATTTAACCAGCTACCATTCATCATACAATCTATACAGCGCATCAAAGACCAGTGGCGTAACTATGCCATCTGAGGCCCGTAGCAAAATCATAGAATTGGGCCCCAGGAAAATCGTCAAAGTAATTCAATTTGATGAAATGACATATGTACAAATATGAAATATTCTCTATTATAAATAAATTGGTAAGTTCTCTAATACACATATAGGGCTTATATTTCGTCTCGTTCACCTTTAGAAACCAAATATAAAAATACCATTAGGTATATGACGGCACATGATCGCCATCGGAGTCGATGTCACACAAAATACAAGGTCACAGTGATATCAGGAAATGTTTTAGAGTGAAAAAAAAGAAATAAATTGCTTCAGTTCAAGTTGTTTATTCCTTGGTCTATCTAAAAGTGCCTTTCTAATCACATTACAACGGTTTTAGTACTCAGAAATTGACAAGCATAAAAATTCACTATGAAGGTAGAAAAAAAATAAATAAATAAATAGTACGGAAATTGTCACAGTACATTCTTATTTTTATCTTTAAAATAAAAAGGAAGTGGTCAAGTTAAATCAAAAGTATTGAGTATTCTGCACCACCCTAAGGTCGACTGATAGATAATGCCTATGGCATAAGTCCGCTTTTCTACAGTGTAATGTGCATAAAGCATTAATACATAAATAAAATAATTTACTTCGATTTTTATATTTACTTCTTCAGAGCTCAAGGCATCTTGCTTGAAGTGCGGTAAGGCCTCGAGGTCTCTTGAGGCCCATGGCATTTTGACAGAATTGCCATCCTATAGTTACGCCACTGTTAAAGACCTAAGACCTATAGATACTTAGTGGGGTAAAATAATAAAGTGCAGTGTACTTATAGTTAATAGGCTATACGGCTTAGTTTAACGTAGCTAATTGAAATAGACGTAAAATCGATTAGTGCAGTGAGGGCAGCGTGCAGGCACCGCCGTGCCCGACGGATTATCTCGGATTATTATAGTATATGGGAAGGTATCAGATGCTTTTTTTTTATAAAAATGTCATCCAAGAATAAAGCACCTTTTTATCGGTGAAAACATTTTAGCAATCAGATCAGTACTTTCAGAGATTACCTCCTACAAACAAAAACATAAAATAAAATAAAAACTTTACCTCTTTAGAATATAAATATATATGTAGTGAAGAAGTGTCGAAAAAGAATGTATTGTCGTCATGGGCGCCAGGAGTTGTCAGCAACCGTAGAGGCCCAGCAGGGTCGAAGCATACTGGGGCCAAGGGTCTGCTTCTGAAAGGAAAACTCGGCCTCGGTATGACAGGCAACGTAGGAACGAGGTGGGTTTTTAGGTCACTGTTAGTCCGTCACTATCTCCCGCTCCGGATGTCATTCGATGATTTTTACCCACCGAAAAAAAAACCTGTATTCTTTCAATTGCCGTTTGTGTTCCAGGGTCACGGTAGAAAACATTTTTTTTAAATAAATAACAGGTACAAGTTACTCTAAAGTCCCACCATGTACTACAGTCTAATGTAACTCTATCCCCCAGTGCGTTGCGTCTCACCTTTCGCTTTTCAATCATACCAGCGGCGGAGGTAATTCGGGTGCGGTCCTACCCTGTCAGGCCGTGTCCCTATCGTCGGTGTAAATACTAACGACCTTTAGCATGTCTGGGACTAATCGAAAGGTATTTTTGCGTAAAACCGTTCCCGTCACAAAAATAACAGGTACAGTACCTGTTTTTTTTTTGTGACGGGAACCGTTTCTTGTCATTTGAATTGAAGGTATTGTCTGATGAGTAATTTAGGATAGAATTGGTAATAAACGCAGGTTTTGTTTGGGTTTAAATTTATATTTTTAGAGCTTCTTTTATTACTGAAATTGGCTTAATAACATATTTTGATAAAGGTATTAATTCATAAAATAACAGTTTTTTTGATTTGAAAAAGTGTTAATCGACTTTCAAGGTTAACACTTGAATTCTTTATGTTCTTTTCAAAGGACAAACTATTTTATCATTTTTATACAATAGATCCAACTTTATAACCCATCTGTCGTACAGGTATCTATCAAATTCCGTTCACAGAAAATCGCCTAAAAATAACCTTAAAACAAAAGAACACGAAATCATCGTAACTTAAAGCCTATACAGGCATGCCCCCGGGCTGTGGTCCCGCGTAGTAACTAGAGAACCGTCCCATAGTCTCGAATTACGTTATCCATTTATTTGCCACACAACCAACAAGTTTTTATTTGTTTTAACCCCTCATTTCATTCGATGATTCATTCGCGACAGCTCTATTTTCAAACGACGAATCGAATTTGAATTAGTCGATTTCCATTCGAACTTGAATTGGATGTATGCAGTTGTGTTCATTGCTTTAAAAAGTTTTTTTTTTTTTTTGCAGCCATCATTTTAATTTTAAATGCATTCTGTTTTTGAATAAAAATGTGGCCAGATTTATTTGTAGAATTTCGTTGCGTGTTGGTAGATTTATAGTTTCTCTTTTCGAGTGCAATACTGCAGTTCATGCTATTGTGGATTTTTGTTTTATATGTTGGTGCTGAAATTAAAAACGTTAAATAAATTAAGTAAGAGTTATTTTAACTTTGCATCAAAAATCTTTTGTTCCAGTAAAATACTAATTAGTAATTGTACATCAATTATATTTGAACTTTTTACAATTATTAAGAGATTTGTTGCATCCCCAGTCCATAGGGACCCAGCAGTGCCAAAGCCTACTGGGGCCAATGGTCTGTTTCTAAAAGGAAGGCTCAGCCCTGATATGGAAGGCAACGAAAGAACAGGGTGGGTTTTTTTGGTCATTTTATGATTTGTGTCATTGGAAAAAAAACCCACCGAAAAAAAAAACCACTCGGACAGGTTATGTTAGAAAGGGATCTCATTAATGATTACTTCGTTAAACCACCCAGAAAATCATATTTTAATTCGCAATCAGTATTTCTGATAAATGCATATTTATAACAGAAAACAGGAATACATCGTGGAACAGTGAAATACCGCCCACAAAATGATGCAGTGTAACAGAGTTAGGTAGTAAAATAGCAGTAAATTATTTATGTCTACAATTAAGTAAAACAAAACCTTTGTTAAGCAAATCCTGCGACCTACACGCTAAAACATTATTTACAAGACAAAAGTTATGTTGTTCATTTAAATTAAAACCGTTAAGCAACATCGTAAAAAGCCTACTTACTTTTTAGGGTTCTGTTCTAAAAGGTAAAAACGCTGTCCATCCGTCCGTCTGTCTCGTGAACCGTGACAGTTAGACAGTTGAAATTTTCACAGATGTTGTATTTGTTGTCGCCACTATAACGACAAAATATACTAAAAAACAGAATAAAATAAATATTTATGATATAAAATCACGTTTATGATAAGAGAGCCCTTACCACGAACCTGATTTACTACGAACCCGTGACGGACCTGTGACGGACGATGTCGTTTTTTATTACGGACAGTTTTATTTTAGGTAGGAAAATCATCCAATGACTTTTTCCGCTCTTGAGTGGAGCGCTAGGGTGTCTCAGACACTTACTGACTAAAAACTCACTCCTGTTCCTTCTTCGCCTTTCATACCAAGACCGGGTTTTCCTTACCCCAGTACGCTTCGATCCTGCTGGACCCCTTCGGTTTGCTGCCATCTCCTTGAGGAGCGCGTGGAACACCACGCACCAATATGGACGATACAGAACCCTTTGTGTTCAAATCTGACTCGCACTTGGCCAGTTTTTAACTACTAAAGCATTTCAAAGACTTACAAACTCGAAAAACAATTACCGTCTAAAATTCCAACCATTAACAACTTGAAACTAACAATAAATTTCGCAACGTAAAAGCCAGGAAATATAAACACATCATTACGAATTTATTAATAACCCATTCGAAAGCATTAAGTAAATTGAACAAATTATAAATGGCCCAGTTATAAATGTGTATTTACTCTTTGTAAGGCTATGGAATTTTTTCAGTAAGTCCACTTCGAACAATGGAAGCGGAAGTCTTGGCTCCTTATTGGTATGGTCTTCTGCCACTCTGGATGGAGCGAGAATGAGTAAAGGACTGTAACTGATTAACACCCACAATATTTCTTCAGTTGCCTTTTGCAAGAACCACGGTAACTTTTTCGAACAATCCGCATCTCTCAGCTGTTGCGTGGACTTGAGGACGACGAGCTATGTGTAGCTTGAGTCTGGACTGAGCTCGTAGTTCGAGTCACGTAGTTTTCCAAGCGTGCCTCAAAGAGATGTCAGCAAACCCGTAAGGGCTTAGCAGGACCTAAGCCCTATGGGGCCATGTGTTGACTTCCCTTGGTTGGTTGGGCAAAGAAGGGACTTAGGAGTGGGTTTTTAGTCGGTAAAAGTCTAACACGCCTTAAAGCGGGAGAAGTTAGTGGATGATTTTCCCGCCTAAAAAAACAAGAAAAATGTGGTATTAGTTTTTGGTATTTGAAAGAATAAATAAAAAATGCATTTCTCTATAGGTATGAAAGAATATTTCTTTCATATGCAGTAGAACATCTACAGGTAACACAGACTTACAAACTCTAGCAGAGAATTCTAGTCTCTTCAAAGAGTCTCTGTGAAGCTAAATGTCAACCATGTTTTGTATGGCAAAGAGAGGTATACCAAAAATATGCTCAAAGTTCGTCCCCCTGTGAAGCTCACAATCAACCATTACAAGGAAATCTCAATTCACCTTCTGCAATGTTTTTTATCTTCTTTTCCACAACTGTGTGTTGACTAACGACATCCGCTTGTAATTAAGCCAGCCCGGCCTACTTCGGCTCAGCGTGAAGATATGATGGTAGATTTTAGGCTATCATTAGTCAAACAGCTACTGTGATAACGATATCTGATCGGTAATGTGAAAATGCATTTGAGTTGCATTTATTTTGCATAGGAGGGGGCGGGGTTTGAGTGACAGCGATTTGTATCTGAATTATAAGGGCGCTTGTACACGCTAAGGAACGTCGTGTCTGCGGCAGATAGGACCGATTCCTCATGTACATGATAAAATTAGTAGTAGTAAGTCTGTAGTTTCTATAGATTCATTAATATTATCATTTCAATTGAAATACGTCCACTGTGGGACATAGGCCATCATTAAGTGTTGCCACATCACGCATGTGTGTCTCGCATCCATCAAATTCCCGTGATCTTGTCCAGGTCATCGGTCCACCCCGTGGGATGCTTACCAACGCTGCATGTTCCGTTATGCGATTGGCACTCCAGAACCTTTCGGTCCCATCGACCATCTGTTTTGCGAGCAATGTGCTCTGCCCTCTGGTTGTAAAGTTTGATGATTCTTCGGGCAATGTCGGAATCTTTGGTTCTCCTACGGACATCACTATTCCTGATTCGATCAAGGAAACTCCGAGCATAGCCCTTTCCATTGCCCTTTGGGTGACTGTAAGCCTTCTGATGAGGCCCATTGTAAGCGAACATCAGCATGTTTCAGTGCCATATGTCATCACTGGCAACACGCACTGGTCAAAGACTTTCGTCTTGAGACACTGTGGTATGTTGGACAAAGATTTTCCAGTGCTAGTCAGGGACTCAAACTGTAACCGTAATAATGTGTTTTAACACTGTTTTTTAAAACAGTTTAGATACAATAATGTTACCGAATCAAACTGTAACCTTTTATATGTGTTAATAAATGTTAATATGTGTAACTGAAATAATCAATTTTAGTATAGCTTTATGTAAATTGTAACTTTGGCAACGCTGCGTTTACGTGTTACACTTATTAACACTTTTTTATCTGTTACAGATATGTTAGGGTTACACTTTTGTAAGTGTTTTGGGTTAACACATTGAAAACACATAAATAAGTGTTACATATTTGATTCTGTTACAAATTCAACATGTAACACTTATAATTCTGTAACCTTTATGAAGGTGTTTTTAAGTCCCTGGCTAGTAAAAATAGCACAGCCTTTTAAACTAGCAACCTTTCATCTTAATTCGCTCACGCTACTGCCCTCGCTATCACTATGACCACGACCCCAGGGCAGGTTAGTTGCTACAGCGATTCATTTATCATTATTGTACAGTTCCACTGACCATTGTCCCGATTTTTATTCTCGGATCATCAACTCAACGAATTCAGGTTAATGGGTAGCTTCACGTTTTATGAACACTTGTATTTACCTACTTACTGACTGCACTCCATTACGCAGCTAATGTTAAAATTTTATGGAGGTACCGAAGTAAAGCTAATTGGTGAAACAATTAACGGATACTTACTGTTTAAAATTTTATGATATGGTACAAAAATAAGGGTAACACATCATCATCATCATCATCATCATTTGGACATAGGCCTCCCCCAAGCGTCGCCACAACGACTGGTTCTGTGCATCTCGGATCTATCGGTTTTCCCCGACACTTAACAGGTAATCTATCGGTTTTCCGCGACACTTATCAGGTAATCGGCTATCTTGAGGCAGACCTTTCAACGCTGCGTCTTTCGGTACGTAGTCAACACTCCAGAAACTTTCATCCCATCGACATCGACACGTCATGTGTTCTGCGTGCGATGCGCCCTGCCCATTGCAACTTATGTCGGTAACCTTGGTTCTCCTGCGGATATCTTCAATTCTGATATGATCACGCAAGAAAACTATATTATTACTTACTACAAATAAAATCTCAGGCCAATGACCAACGCATTTCACTTAACAAAACTAATAACCCCATAAAAAACGTCAATGGAATTTATTTATTATAAATCAGTATTCCAATCACCACAACACAAATCACAACTTAACTACAAGTACTAACAAGCTGCAGTCCCATCACTAACACAACTCATTCCCCTCACTAGCAACCCACAAATAAACTCGATACTCACATACATTTCTCTCTAACCAGCCTCAACCAATACCGTACATCACTACTTCCGCGCTAAACTATTACATAAATACTATAAACACAGTTAATATATCGAATATCGATACTTATTTATTCGAAACGCAATCCCTATGCGCGCGGACGTATACAGTAGTCGATTTTTCAGTGTTCACCCTTGCGGCAAGTGTCGATAAATTGTTCACTACATAATGTTTTGACATCACTAATAAATTCAGAATGTGAGACGGCTAGCGTTAAGTCCGCTACATTGGTTGAGTACAGTTGCATGGAGAAGTGAATTTCCAGTTATTTATTGATTTGTGGACTATAAATCTGGTGCTGTAAATGTAGATGAGGTGACAAAAAGCGTGCTATAGTTTCTATAGGAAACAGAAAAAAATTTCATCGGATTAAAAATTAATTTAATAATCAATAATCAGATTAAATTAAATTATAAAAACCCCAGATTATTAAGATTTTAGTGAGGTTTTGCTTGTTGTGACGGTCAGATTTTAAGGGCAACAGTTCCTCAATTATAATATTTTTTTTTTGTTTAGGGTGGGAAAATAATAAAATGACATCCCCCGCCCTTGGGCGGAGCGGGTGATAGTGTCAGACTCTTACTGACTAAAAAACCCACCCCGTTCCTTCTGGTCTTTCATACTGGGGCCGAGCTACCTTTCATATCTAACCCTGGCCCCAATAGGCTTCGGCCCAGCTGGGCCCCTGTTGTTGCCGACCACTCCTTGAGGCGCGCGGGAACAGTGCGCACCGTCGACGACTTGGGCTCGGTCCGGACAGTTACCAGACGGTCAGACAGCAAGCTACTCATTGCTCGCCGTCCGCATACCTGAGTGTGCCTACGGTTGCCAGAAAACGGGATCGGAATCCCGGTGGCTAAGGCGCTGTGAGCGCCGTTCCTGATGCGGTCGAACTCATAAATTAACCGATTTGGTGTGACATGGATCTCACAACTTTTTACGGTGGAAGAACTGAGTTTCATGCCTTGATTTTTCTACAAATTGTTTTTTATTTACATTTCTTCACAAAACAGTACCTTTCTATCTGCAACTATTTTCTAAGTCATGTAGCAAAAGTGATAGCATCTAAATATTCCGTTGATTATTTCATATTACTTTATTACTAAACACGTTTATAAATAGCGGGCGGAGCCGGGTGTAGCCGTTATATTGATGCGACCGCTTCATTAGAATTACATTACCTTTCTTGCATATTTTAATACAAAATGTTATACGTTTTTCAATGTATGTAACTGTACTTTTTTATAGATAGGTATGCGTTATTTCTTGACTTTCAAATTTATATGAGTTAGTGACCGATGCCTTCCGGGTGTGAATTGAAGTTAGAAACTTCATAAAAATATGAGTTTTGTATATAAGAATGACTAGTTGTTTCCCGCAGTTCCCGTCTTTTATTGCTGTTCCGCTCCTATTAACCTTTTGAATGTCTTATGTTACACAGTTCGACATAAGCCATTGTCTTTTTATTGTGTCTCTAATTACGGCATTCAAAGAGTTAAGAGTAGCGTGATGCTATCGCGAAATAATGCCACATACAAACTAAAATTATTATATCCTGCATTGAGTGCTTCGCCGCATGATTAGAACATATAAAACAGTTCAAAATCAACTATCAGGCAGTTGCATGGACTAGACATCAATCCTTCGTTTCCAATGAAGGTTTTCGGAACTTTACATCTTGTTTCGCTTACCTCTGAGCTTTTAATAGCCTCGATAAATGGAGTTTAGATATCAAAATCAGTTATAACGTATAAGGTAACAGACAAACAGAGTTACTTGATCATTAATATTATTAGTAGATCTATAAATATCACCAACTAACATGAATAACCCAATGTCCATTAATATCATGATAAAAAATAAAAAAATCGGTCAAGTGAGAGTGGAACTCGGGCTTGAAAAGTTCCGTACCGTAGCAAAGAACGAGCAAAAAAATCACGTTTGTTTTATGAGAGCCCCTTTCATTATTATTTTATTCTGTTTTTTTTTTTGTTTTTTTTTGCTATAACTGCAACAGAAATACATCGTCTTTGACTGTGAAAATTTCAACTGTTCAACTATCATGTTCAGTTCATGAGCTGTATAGCTTGATGACAGACAGACAAACAGACAGCGAAGTTTTAGTAAAAGGTTCCGCACGGTTCATGAGATACAGCTTGATGAGAGACAGAAACCAGACAGCGAAGTTTTAGTAAAGGGTTCCACACGGTTCATGAGTTACAGCTTGATGACAGACAGACAGATAGACAGCTAAGTTTTAGTAAAGGGTTCCGCATGGTTCGAAGTTTTAGTAAAGGGTTCTGCACGGTTCATGAGATACAGCTTGATGACAGACAGACAAACAGACAGCGAAGTTTTAGTAAAGGGTTCCGTTTTACCCTTTGGGTAATGAACCCTAAAATATCGATTGATACAAAATCGCGAGTTCATCAAAATTATTTCACCCTCATCGTACTTCCATCTCAATAGAAAACATCTAAAGGCCAGCTCTCTCTAATACCCTATAAGAACTGCCCTAAGCCTTGTACACACTGTTTATCAATCAAAGTAACATCAGGGGCGCACTCAATAACAAAGGATTACGTCCGTCAGAACGGCGAATGGGCAGCGCAAGAAGTGTTTAATAACACTTATTGGTTTTAGAATATCAATCGATTGAATTGTTGTGTACTGGGGTTTATAGTTGATTGATTGACGGATTGGTACCGTAAACGTATTTGGTTGGTGAAACTGTTTTTAATATTCTTAAGTATCCACATGACATCCTTATGTGTTAGCGTTTGCTGAGAACAGAGTTGACGATTTTTATATTGTAATGAAAAAGCTTAGGGCATCTTTTCATGCAAGATTGATGAGCTGCAAAAACAACATTTTGATCACAATTTTCAGAACACATTATTTGACTTCCAAGAATGTTATTATTATTTTATGAACTGAATCTGAAATTGTATTGTATAGTTGAATCTGATATTGTTAATTACCACTTTCAATTTTAATATTGTAAATGGAATATAATTTAGGTAAATTTTAATCTTATTTATATGTGTATTACAAGCCTAAAATAAATAAATTTCTAATTATTATTTATTTATTTATACTTATATATTACTAAGTTTTGCGCACAGCTTTGCCCACGTACATAAAATATAGGCTATGTCACTCACGAATAAAGCAGCTTTCTATCAGTGTAAGAAATGTTGCTATCAATACTTTCAGTGATTGCCTCTTACAAACAAAAAAAAAAACAAACTGTACCTCTTTATAATATAAAAAAAAATAGTGTAGATAAAACAAAGTTCCTCACTGTTGATGGTTATAAGCAGAAATAAATGGATTACCATAATTTTATTGAGATCATCAGCCTAGCAACAAAGTGAGAGCGAGGTACAAGTACTATCACTATAGGTACAGGCAAAAAGTGACACTTACAGGAAGCGTTTTAACAACTATGTCTATCTGTGTGCGATAAACTCTAAAATACTCAACAAATTCTTTTACGGGTTTCATCAATAGACAGTTTAGCAACAACATTTTAGCTAAGCCTACGTCAGACGAGGCAAGAGTTTTATACAACATTTATTACAATCATCTAAAATAAATCAAAACACAAAATTTGGCTATGATGGAGCGACATGGTCAAAATTGTGACAAAGCTCCTTAACCTTTTGAATGTCTTAAGTTACACAGTTCGACATAAGCAATTGTCTTTCTATTGTGTCTCTATTTACGGCATTCAAAGAGTTAATAAAGATTTAAAAAAAAATCAATAGACAGTGATTTGTAAGGAATATTCAAACTCAAAATTGATATTTTTTTATTGCGCACTCCATTCGCTGTCCACTCATTGACATCGCCTCTACCGTTTCTGTAAAGTATTACTATATTAGTAACTAAACACGTAAAAGATTAAAATACTTTACATCGTATGTTACAAAACAGACTATCAACATAAGTATCCCAGTCCTGTTTGCAAATTAATTCATAAATCGTCCTGAGTGAACACAAATGTAGTAAAATGCGGACCTATTATAAGGACGATCCTTCTCCCCGTTAATATTCTTAGGTTGGTAGTTAACTATAATAACTGGGTGGTCTTACTAAATACGCGAGACCATTTGTGGGAGCAAAAACTTGGCAAGTGCGTGTGGGATACGCATGGTCAAGATTCCGTAGGACTAGAAAATAAATAAACATTAGCGAGGAGGCAGTAATGCTAGCGAAGGTAGTCGCATGCGTGAGGGATCGAATACGCTCAGTTTTGAGAGAGCTTTAGTCGCCGGCACTCCGAACTCCACTTCCAGCCACCGTAGACGTGGGCTTACGGACGACGATTAATAGGTAGCTCGCTGTCCGGACCGAGCCCGAGTCGTCAACGCATCTAAGTGATGTTCCCTGGTACGCCTACTGGACGCATGGGTTTACTTCCTAGAGGGAAACCTGTGGTTCTGGACTGCAAAGGGCAAAGAAGGATCATAGGTGTTTTTTTATGGTGGCAAAAATCATTCAATGAGGACCCCCGCTCTTGGGGGGAGCGGAAGATAGTGCCAGACTCTTACTGACTAAAAAACCCACCCCGTTCCTTCAAGCCTTCATACCGGGGCTCGAGTTCCCTTTCGGATTACCCAGGCCCCAGTAGGCTTCGACCCGGCTAGGCCACTGCTGTTGCTGACAACTCCTTGAGGCGCGCGGGAAGTGTGCGCGCCGTCGGCGACTTGGGCTTGCTCCGGACAGTTATCGGACGGTCGGACAGCGAGCTACCCATTGCTCACTGTCCTCAAGCCCGCGCCTACGATGGCTGGAAATCGGGATCGGAATCCCAGCGGCGGCGAGAGCGCCATTGCCTGGGTATTAGTCAGTAAAAGTCTGAAATACCCTCTCACCCCGCCTTAGAGCAGCACATTGATTCTGCTTAATACTGGATTTAGTGTGTCCAAAATCAATAAAGTAGTAGCTTCTATTCTGTAGTAAACCATAAATATAAAACACTGAACTGATTGCATTTACACACATAATTAAGCTTTCAAAATATACGGCTACAGTAAGCAAAATATAGCAGAGTACCCATTCCAGTCCAGTAGCATTAATCAATTTAGACCTGGCCCGGAGCAAGACTGATTGGATGGCAGTCGACTCCTTCTACGAAGTAGCAATGCTAACGAAGGAGGCGACCGCATGCGTGAGGGAACTGACATCCTCACGTCCCATCTACCATGACAGGAGATGTTCCGGGCGTCGGGTGTCACATGTCAATTACCGACCGCTGTAGATGCTGGCTTCCGGATGATGATCAACGAGTAGCTCGAAGTCCGGCCGTCCGGTAAGATCCGATCATCAACGGTGCAAGGTATTCCATGTACACCTCAAATAAATGTCAGCAAAACCGTAGGGCTGATAAAAGTTCCTCCTAAAAAAAGTAGCATAAATCGTAACGGTCCATCCTTTTTTTTTCGATGGGAATAATCATCTTATGACAACCCCCGCTCTGGTACGCCTACTGGGGCCATGGGTTCACTTCCTAAAGGGAAACCCGTGGTTCTGGACTGCAAAGGGCAAGATACATAGGTGTTTTTTTATGGTGGCGAAAATCATCCAATGGCAACTCCCGCTCTTGGGCGGAGCGGGAGATAATGTCAGACTCTTACTGACTAAAAAACCCATCCCGTTCCTTCAAGCCTTATTACCGGGGCTCGAGCGCCCTTTCGGATAACCCTGGCCCCAGTAGACTTCGACCCGGCTGGGTCCCTGCTGTTGCTGACAACTCCTTGAAAATCATAACGGTCCCCCCTTTTTACATTTAACAAAGCAGGGAACCCTAGAACCAGTCCATCTTTTTCAAACCAGCCATAAGTTTACAGTTAGTTTACAAATAAGTATGCGCTTAACGCTCACGTATACGAACAAAGCACTTTAACAACTTTTTAGTAATGAGAAGTGACAGTTTCCATAGAAGACTTCTCATCAAGCCAAGCATGAAATGCCATAGCAGAACACTAGCTGGCCATTAATTACATATATCCATACAAGGGCCCTAGAACTCCTCTACTGCTTTCGGGAAACGACTAGTGTGGAAAAGGCCCAGGTTTTTTCAGCACACAACCGATTTTCAACTTTGTTTAATACAGAATAAGTTTGAAAATAGATTGGATATGGTTCGATGACAACAGCTACACATGGTTGACCGTCGTGGGAAAAGACTATAGTGTTGTGCTGACGATGTAAACAGTTAGCAGACAAATGATTTTCGATTCTAAGTTTTGTCAATTAAAAGTTAATTTCCTTTGGAGAAGTTGTGGCACTTTGGACAAATTAATTGGAAAGTGTGTTGCAAACACAAGTAGCAATTTAGGTTCCACAACGGTGCCAAGCCCAGAATTTCTTCAACGTTTTTTTTTTTAAATTGAAGATTTTATTTTAAAGGCAATATTGTTATTTAAATGGAAATTCTGATATTAATCTTGCTCGTCATTTGACTATGTGGTAATTCAGTCGTTACTGACAATGTATTTTGCTTTTATTAGATGCCTAGCCCTTCCCTGCAGTTTCTTCTGCCCCTGTGATAAGTTTGTTGGTTGGTTCAAACTCAAAAGTGTTACCTACACATGAGCCTAGATGGGTAAGTACTTAAAAAAAGTCAAAATCGTGTTTTAAGTCGTGTTTTTTTCGAACCAGTGCTTCCTGAGATTAGCGCGCTCAAACCAACGACTCAAACTTTCCAGGTTGATATTATTATAGGAAGTAGAGATATGGCTATGATTTGGATCAATTTAAAAAATTACTAAACCATTTAATGACTTCTTTTTTCAGTCATTAATTAAACCCTCCCGCTGTTAGTGGAGCGAAAGTAGTGTCTGCCACAACTTTTGAGTTGTTGTAGGATCAACCCCATTGGCACATTGCTTAGTTTAATTTATTTCAAAATTCGAAGACTCGTGACATCCACCAATTGCGTGGTGGATTACAGCCCATTCTTTCTCCTAAAGAGTAAGTCTGAGTTCCAAAAGTGGGACCATTAAAAAAAGCTGTTTGTGCTTAGGTAGGTATGCTTAAATAGAGATCTCTACCTAACTAAAATACAAAGATTTAAAAGCACGGATAAAAATGAGCGTCATAAAGTGTAGACAGCAAGACTATTAGTTTTAAAAATCTGTTACTTTAAGAGATGGAGTCCAACCACTTTGCTCTTCCTAAGAAACTTAACATTTACTTAGTTTCTTTGCTAGAAATAACGGCTTGTATTAAAGGCTAGATATATATAGCTCGCACTTATTTCACTTACGATCTCAGTACACAATTATAGTTTCACCATCATTCATTTTATTTTTCTGCACTGGCTTCTGTGAAAAACGTTAATGCTTCGTATCGCGGCCTCTTATTGTTAGGGTTAGTGTACAAGATTTTATCTCTGCAGACTTGGACTGTGCGAATGTTTGAAAGAGCATAAAACGAACGAAGAACGTTATAAATGAAGAAACATAGAAAAGAAAAGAAAAGAAAAGAAAAAGAAAGAAAGAAAAGAAAGCTAAAAAAAGAAAGTAAGTAGTAAGTAGTTTTTATTTGGGACGGATACAGCAAAACTATTACAAACCCAAAGTAAAAAAAGAAAAATACAGAATGCGCCAAGCATACCCGTATCGAAGGGTCACCCCTTCATTTGCTTGACGACAGAGTACCAGCTGCAGAGCGACAGAGTCCAGCAGGCTGGTTACGCCCACGCCTTCTCACTCCACCAGTCTAAAAATAAAAATCTCTGCAGACATTGCAGAGTTGAGCTCAATCACGCTTTGGGTCTACGTAAGAGTAGTCATCAAATGTCTCCTCTTAAAAGGTATTTCTTGCTTATGTTTCCAATAACGTAATCTAGAAGTGACTAGATTTCCAGAAAACCAACAAAAGATTTTCCAAAGCACAATTAAATTAACCAGCCGTAGGTAAGTCATCATCCTCATAATCTTCCTACCGTCGTCTTATGACGACCATTTCGTTCATATCCTTTTTTTATGACATAAACTAGTGCTAAACTACGATCCCACCTGATGGTAAACAGTGATGCAATCGGTGATACAATCCATATATTCTTTGGTCTTCATCTCCCAGCTTTGGAAGGATATTCCACACGTATATTCATTTTTCTTTAAATAAAACTTCCATGTTGGGTATTTTACCAAATATTAATGGTACAACACAATCGGCGCGCTCGTCTAAACCAAGCTTTACAACATTAGCTTCTACGAACAGTCTCGCCAGCATTCGTAAAAATAATCAGAGCTACGAGTGACGTTATTATCCACACAATTATGTCTTCGGACTAAATCTTGAGGTTTTAACGTGTAACTTGAATAGGCTTGCTAGTTACTTATGTTGTTGGTGAGCAATAAAAAAATATTTCGTGACTACAATGCGATTAAGACAAAGATGAAGGTAATTTTATATCTATAGTTACCAAATGAACATCATTATTACAACCGAAAGACGTCCGACGACCTCCCCAAGTGTCGCCACAGTGACCAGTCTTGAACGTCTTGCTTCCATCGGATTCTCGCTACCATCATTAGGTTTACCTTGAGGAAAGTCTACAAACGCTGCGCCCCATCGTCCACGTGTTCTGCAAGCAATGTGCCCTGCTGGCAGTTCTACATCCGCTGCTGGACCTCCTCAAGTGTCGCCACAGTGACCAGTCTTGTGCGTCTTGCTTCCATCAAATCCCGCTAACTTCAATAGGTTTACCTTGAGGAAAGTCTACAAATGCTGCGCCCCATCGTCCATCTGTTCTGGAAGCAATGTTGGCGGTTCTACATCCGCTGTTGGACCTCCCCAAGTGTCGCCACAGTGACCAGTCTTGTGCGTCTTGCTTCCATCGGATTCCCGTTACCCTCATTATGTTTACCTTGAGGAAAGTCTACCAACGCTGCGTCTCATCGACTATCAGTTCTGCAAGCCATGTGCCCTGCCCTTTGCCATTTAAGTCCAGTGATTCTTCAGACTACGAGTATGTCGATAACTTTGGTTTTACCGCGAATTTCTTTATTTCTGATGCGATTACGCTAAGAAACTCCGAGCATAGCCTGTTCCATTGTTTAATGGCATAAATGATATAATATGTGTTACTTGAATTTACGCGGCTATTTTAGAATGTAGACACTACTATTTTATTTGAAGTGTAACCTTAAGATTTGCTTGATGATAAACCTACTTTTACAGGCTCTCCTTTGACCACTATATCACCTGATGGTAAATACAAACACAAAAAAATATTTGTGTAAGCGTGGTCCATCGTTGACCATATCATTGGTCGACGCGTGGTCCATCCACGCTTGCCTAGAAATGACCTATTCACTCTTGACTTAAAGACGCAGGCAGAAAATTCCGAAATACAAATAAGGTTTCCGCTTTTTCCTTTTGAGGAACGAAACCCTAACAAACATGTCAGTTGAAGCCATTCAAGCCTGTCCAGGTGACCAATTTTAATCATTTACAAAGTCTACAATCTTTGTGGTAAGTTGTAAAAATTAAGTTGTGTAGTTGTAAAATGTTATGGCTGACATAAATCGTCATATAGTTTATGAGATGAAAGCTTTCTGGCTGATATGCGTAATAAATATTAATCTTAATACTTTAACAGGGGTCTTACTTTGCTTTTATACTGCTCTTGCTGACTTATTTGTAACCACAATATATGGATGGGGGTCTCACTAGGCCTGCTAATAAATTGAAATTCATTTATTTAGGACAACTGTGATCCATATTTCGTTTAACTTGCCGTCCGACCGTCCGGTAACTGTCCGGATCGAGCCCAAGTCGTCGACGGCGCGCACTGTTCCCACGCGCCTCAAAGAGTTTTCAGCAATAGCAGGGGCACAGCTTGGTCGAAGCCTACAGGGGCCAGAGTTAGTTTCGAGAGATAGCTCAGCCCCGGTGCAAGGCACGAAGGAACGGGGTGGGTCTTTAGTCAGTTAGATGCTATCTCCCGCTCCGCCCAAGAGCAGGGGTTGTCGTTAGATGATTTTTTTCATGAAAAATCACAAAGTTAAGCTTGTCAAGTCAACAAAATTCATCAGGCCGTCCTTACGACTGAGGGGTTGTTTTGCACTTGCACCCAGCTGTTTGCTGGCGCATAATACCCGTTATGACCTGCCGTGACCTGTGTTGTACTTAATGTCAGCGGTTATTAAATAACATGAGAAACTGACTTTCAACACGGGTGAATCTACTGGCATTTATATCTCTGAATCAAAACAGAGGAAAATAAGTACTGAGTAAGCAATTCACAGAACGCTAACTCACCGTGAGTAAGCATGAAAAACATAATCCACCAAAATATAGCTTTAGTTCAAATCAACACTCAGAGACAATTATATCAACTACTATATTTATAAAATGGGCTGTGGGAAAAGGTTACTGGTCTGCTGACCATTTTCAATCTTCCTTTCAATTATAACGCCCTCCCACTAAAACCTTCGATTCCTTATCATTACTGTACATCAACAACAACCAGAAAAAGAGATCGAGAGTGCCATTAACCAATAAGTGTTTCTGCCACAGAGTAGGAAGAAATGGAGTGACTCTTGGCAGTATACGACAGGCGTTGTTGAGGTAATATTAAGGTTATATTAATAGCTTCACTCATAATATTATCTAACTATGTACTTATAATCCCAACTTTACAAATTGCGATAAAAGTGATTATATCGCGACCTCGGTCAAATATAATAGGCACAAAACATATGGGTCATTGAGTAATAATTGAGACGTTTCGTGTAGGTCGGATTCGCTATATTATCGCCTTTGTCTCAATTCGGAACGCAGGGTATATATTACTAGCTTCTGCTAGTGGCTTGGCTCCGTTGAAAGCTGGTAACAAACCTCCGCGTGTTCCTGAGATAAAGAATTTTGACAGACAGATACACGGACAACAACAAAATGATTCTATAACAGTTACATTTTTTTTTCTTTTGAGGTACATTACCCTGAAAAGTGTTGATAAATAATTAAGAAACATCTCAGGAGAGCTTGTTTTTTTTATAAATCTTCACACTCCATTTTTAACACATCTTGGTCTTAAAAATCGCACTCTTCAAAAAGATTGACCATCTTTATTTCCAGTTGTAATTGTGCACGATCGAATGTTTATATGTGAACCAACAACTGGTTCTCTTTGCAACCAATTGCAACCTATGTTTAAAGCTACATCTCAATATTGCTTGTCAGTGTGGCCAGTAAAATAGCGATTTTGTTGGTATGGCGAAAGTTTATGAAGCTCAACCAACCTTCTATGAAACCATTTTTATTTCAAATATAAAATAATAAGGTGTAAAGTGCTGATTTCTTGATTAGTTTACAGTTTTACACGGCTTGTGATTGAAGAACTGTCTACCAATTTAAACGTCTCTGCTGTGGTCATATGTCAGTGCATGCAAATGTAACCAGGGCTGCGGGCTGATAAAAATAGTTTCCGCGTTCTTCAAATGCAAAGGTTAATTGAAGGAAAAAGGATGAGTTTTAATCGGAAAAAGTCTGACACACCTTCCTACTCCACTTAAAGTGAAAGCAATTATGTAGTATTTGCGGCCCACAAAAAAATCCATAATAGTAAATTTTTGGTAAGAGATTCTTAATCTTATACAGACAATCTATTACAGTCAGGAAATTATTAAAAAATCGCTAGATATATAATAATAAAACTGATCTACAAATATCTTCAAAAAGCTAGTCAAAAATCATTTCCTCTCAACCATCTCGACATATTTACCTACTTATAATTTAGTTTATGTTTTGTATCTATTTTTTTGTTTGTTTTAATTACTGGTTTCTTTATATATATATATTTTATTCATATATACTAGTGCTGGACTGCGATCCCACCTGATGCATATAATATGTGTATAATAATGTATTTAACATTATTAAACAATTTCAAACAATAAAAGATGTCAAACCAAGACAAGAAGCCCTTTTATACCTACACAAAATGCTCAACCCGCTACCGCTTATCGCTCTATGAATTCACCGCTAGTTTAGTGGCCCCAAAGTAACGAATAATTTCCCCACAATTAATGTACAAGTATATTTATCCAATTATTTGTCATTGATCACGCGAAATATCTGTTTTTCTTCGTTTTTAATCATTTTACTCAATCAATTTAAACTTGCCCGGGGGTGTTAACAAACCGTTTATTAAGGAAATATAAGTACACATTTATTAAGGAAAAAGAGTATTTTATTTTAAAAATTAATTGTTAAGACAGATGTTATTGTACAGCCTTTGTGTCTTTATTAATTTATTTTTATAGTTGTTAAATAATTCAAGAATTCAGCGGCTTTTGTTGATGAAATCACAAAGATCTAAATTAATTTAGATAAGTAATACATTATATTCTTAATCAAATGACTTAAGGTCATGCAGTTGCAAGACCATACCGAGTGCTGTTTTTCATAAACCGCTCTTACGCGATTATAACGTTATTACACATTTTTCATTAGATATTTTGGAAACACAGTATCTTGTGGCTATTATCTAGGCTTCTATTGAAATCAATTTATAAATTTATGTAGGACCTTTGAAAATCTGCTATTTTGCATAAACTTTGACACTTCATAATTTACTGAAACATTTAAAAAGTCAAAAAAATAAAACAATGGAAGCCTAGCAAATTTAATCACGATGCTGAATGACAACAATTTTTTTTTATCAAAGACTTTCAAGGTTTAAAAAAAAAAACATGTATTATCTGGAACTAGTTTTGTGAAATATTCGAGTAAATCACGAAATTACCGAATGCTAACAGAATTTTCTGGCGTTATCTCTCTTTTTTCGCGTTCCCTCTTCGTCAAACATCGCATTAGATTGCATTAGATGAAGTAACAAGCTTTGAAACCATACTCGATGTTGAAGATAGGCGAGTGAAAAACAAATCTTAAGTTGTGCTGTCTTTTTTACTTAATTACTCTAAGTATATAAGTATGGAAATTCTAAGGCCTTTTCGCTACTTTTTTTATTTTTCGCTTCATTATGTTGAATCTGTAACAAAATAAAAACAAAATTAATGTTAATAGCTGATAGCTACAACCTGGAGAAGGTTAATTTTAGGCAAAATTGTTCTAAAATAAATAAAAAAATAGAAATGATATTAAAAAAAAACATTATTTGAGCGGGCAATCGTGGATAAAAATTAAGAAATACTCTCATATGAAGGTTTTCGTAATAAATTTTTTTATCATTAATAGACTCGCGTTTAACACCTGATGGAAAGCAATGATGTGGCCGATAAACGATTTTAAAATCGAGTAAAAAACACCGACAAATCAAAGTTTTTTATTTAATCAAGGTTTGTTGGGGATAGGAGTAGGTTTTCGGGTATGTGTATTAAAAAAAATATTCTAACACACATACATATGTACACGGTTGCTTCAAATATAAATCTGTGAAAAATTAATTATTTTACCAACTATCCAGAATACTTGCATTCATGAGAACAAAAATATATTTTACAACCACAGTTACCTACAGTACAGCATAAAACACAATACGATGAAAGTTGATAAACGAAATAAATATCAATTAATATGTTGGTTCACTTAATTGAATTATATTGAATTTGGTTTAACGGGAGCCACAATATATTAATATCTGGTTTATGTTACAATGTTTGGTTAAACAATGCAGATTTAATTTTAGTGAATTTATGTTGTGCTCGCAGAACAGATGGCCGTTAGGACCGAAAGGTTCAGGAGTGGCGACCGCTTATCAGAAGACGCAGCGTTAGAAGGCCTCTTAGAAGATAGACCGATGACCTGGTGAAGGTTGCGGGAATCTGATGGATGCGAGACGCACTGGATCGTTTATTGTGGCGACACTTGGGGGAGGCCTATGTCCAACAGTGGACGTCTATCAACTGAAATGATAATGATGATGATGTTATACTAGCTTCTACCAGCGGCCAGCATGAAAGTAGCTCTCTCCTTACAAACTTTGGACCCCCATTCATCCTCTTAGTGTTTTTTGTTTAAGATAGAAATCATCTAATGACTTCTCCCACCATAGGGCGAAGCGGAAGAGCGTGTCAGTTTTTTTTTTTACTAAAACCACACCTCTGTCCTTCAGGTGCCCTTTGCTTTTCAGGTTTCCTTTTCACGGCGGTGACTCAGTAAGCAGCGATGCAAACGGTGAGGTGCACTAGTTTATTAAGAGCCAATTCACTCTAGCTTTGTAGACACCCAAATTATAATCGGACAGAAAGACTGCAGCCGGTAAACTGTTTCAGTCCTTCGATGTACGCGGTACAAACGATCAGACGAAACTGGAAAAAGTCTGGACCATAGAGGTGTTAACAATTTAAGGGTGGACAGTGTGGTCACTGTCCAAACGTCAGCCCTATCCTACGCCTGTGATCCAACCTTTGAATATTAATTTTAACCAAAATTGGACCACCGTTTAGGCTCTTCGTGCGCTTTCTCACAGTTGTATGCTGAACTGAACCTATTTGGCACTACCGTGAGACACATTGTTGCTGATTGTTTTTATTTATTTTTAATTTTTTTTAAAGCTTTATTTAAGCTATTAATTAATGTTTTAATACTGGTTACGTTCATTGTATGCCAAATAAACATGTTTTCTTTCTTTCTTTCTTTCTTCACTGAATCCAAAACCGCTAGATTGAATTTTGCAGCACCAGTCTGTAAGTGTACATCAATCAATTATTGCTTCCCCCGTTAAGTATTGCCACAACGAACAGTCCTTTGCACTTCGCATCCATCGTATTCCCGTGACTTTCGCCAGGTCATCGGTCCACCTTGTTGTGTGAGGCCTTCCAACGCTGCATTTTCCGGTTCGTGGTTGCCACTCTAGAACCTTTCTATCCCATCGACCATGTGTCTTCAATGTGCCCTGTCCACTGCCACTTAAGTTGGACGATTCTCCGAGTTCTGTCGCTAACCTTGGTTTTCCTGCGGATATCCTCATTCCTGTTGCGATCACGCAAACTCCGAGCATAGCCCATTCCATTGCTCTATGGATGACTGTAAAGGTGGCATTCCGTTCTTAGCGACCGCGACACGCGACAGCGACTAGACGACCACGCGACCATGGTCGCTTGTCGCCAGGCGACCACTAGCTTTCCGATGTTAGCGACCGCGACGTCTGCCGTCTGTCTTCTCGCAGTTTTTATAAGTGATGGTTGTGCAGTATGCGTTATGTCGGACAATATATCCGCAGCTAGAAACAGTTATAAATGTTGTCTTTATAAGATTGGAGTCTTACATCATATAAAGGAGGATTTTTATTCAAAATTTCGTCCTCGTATGATGAAAACGACCCCATTTTGATGTGTTCATCGCTTGCGTCGCCTGACTGCACTGCTCCCGACGCGACCGGGTCGCTCCGCCACCGGTCGCGCGACGCTGGTCACAGCGTTAGTTTAGTGCTCTATATAAATTCATACTAAGCAATAGGTCGCGCGACCCAGTCGCGGACTCGAAAAACGGAATGCCACCTTTAGCCTTCTAATGAAGCATATTGTAAGCAACCACGTTTCAGTGCCTTATGTCACCACTGGCAACACGCACTGGTCATGGACTCATCTTTAGATACTGTGGACATGTGTACCTACTTAGTTTAGCTAATATTAAAGGGAACATTACTCATACGCCTATGTATGTATTTAATCATCTTCAAAGATATCATATGTACACAAGTATCTCATATCAATTAGCTCTACCATCCTCTGTAACATGATATTGAATCATTGTTATTGGCGCCTACAATGCCTTTGTGATTTCCGATACCTATTCAATGCCTTGTGTGGTTATGACTGTACAATATCGAACCGTTTTAATGCATATATAGTAGGTAAGTCACTCTTATGTATTTAAACTTTATGTTCAGTATTGGTATATAAGTTGTTTTTTTTTTTTCAGAGGTAGAAAATCATAAAAGAAAAGAAAGAAAAGAAAAACAGTTTATTTACGCGTTAAAGACGCAATCTTAAAATTAGGTAACATAACAAAACATCAATGTAGTGTATATGGGTTGCGACCTTGGAAAATAAATAAAAAAAACGTGATGTCTGCGTTTCTTGTTTAATGTCTTCAAAGCTTCTTCATAAAATAGATTTTTCGCGTCCTATCGCCTGTCACTCCTGTTCCAACTTCAACTCGCCATCCTCCCTTCTGTCACCTTCATATTCTTCCTCTCTCTCTTTCTCTTTTACGCTTCGTTCTACACATCATTCGTACGTTCCTTTCATGCATCCTACAATCGGCCGTCCTGCATTCATATCTGCCCTCAGATATACAAACATTGTTATTACTAACACTAAACATTAAATATTACATCTTACACAAAATGTAACCACAAAAACAATGGCAATTAATTGTATAAAATAGCATAACGCAACCGCTAATAAGACTCCTACTCCTACTAAGTATTCATAAGGATACTGAGTAGTCTTATATGCACGGGTATCACGCACACACAATTCATTCATTCATTCTTACCTGGCCACCTTTTCATGTTGTCTGCCGAGCTGGAGGTCTTCTTTGGTCCCTCAGAAGCATCATACAGCTTTTCCACGTCATACCTATCATTTCTTTTAATTTTAGTAATCTTATAGGGTCCCAGAAACTTAGGTTTAAGTTTAAGACCTGGACCAAACTGAGTTCTCTTGATGGCTACTAGATCTTCCAGTTCATATGTTGAACTTGGCTTCCTTTTTGCATCAAATGTTTTCTTATTCTCATCTTGGATTTGTTGAATCTGCTGCTTGGCTTTCAACCTTAAGTTCTCTCTATTTTCATTAAAAATCTTGAATCACTTCTTGTTGCAAGAGATTATATACCTCCATGTCTTCTTTACATTTCATTTTAGTTCCAGTAAGTAACTGAAATGGTGAAGTATTTATAGATCTTTGGTAAGTGCTATTTATAGCTCGTTGAACCCGACTTACATGTCTATACCACTGGGACTTATCTTCAATACAAAGCTTAGTCAGCATAGGAATTAGAATGCGATGAATTCTCTCCACTTGTCCGTTCCTACGAGGAACTCCAGTAGTGATCTTGACATGTTGTATAGCTTCTTCTTTGCAATACTCTTCGAATTCTCCGCTAGTGAATGCTGTGCCTCTGTCTGTTATAATCCTAGTTGGATTACCAAATATCTGCTGATGAACCCGCAATTTGTTCAATACTTCTGCGCTAGATGTAGACCTGGTAGGGAATAGCCATATAAATTTAGTAAAAGCATCTATCATCGTTAGTATGTAGTTATACTGTTTTCTTGTTTCACTGAATGGTCCTATATGGTCCAAATGTAAAGTGTGAAACGGGATTCCTTCTTTATCTATTGGGTTCAGATAGCCCTCCTGCTTTCCTTCTTTCCTTGTAGCTAATAAACAGGGTATGCAACTTAAAACAAGTTTTTCAATACTTTTATCCATGTTTCTGATGTAGTAATCCTTTCCTATAGCTTCTTTCATTTTTCTTATTGAAAAGTGTCCATTTTGGTGCACTTTCTTTATTATTTCTTTCTCCATAATCCTTGGAACTACTAGTTTCTTCTCATCACCTTTATACAGGATACCATTATCAAGCCAAAAGTCATTGTACTTCCCATCCTTTAATATCAGCTCTTTGATAGCTTTGAGTTCTTCATCTGCCTCTTGACCTCGTCTTATGTCTTCTTGTATACTTAACACCGCTGCCACGAATGGGTTTCTACTGAGAGCATCTGCGTGTTGCATTCTGCCGCCTGCTCTATGCTCGATCTCATAATCATACTCTTCCAGCATGAACACCCATCTGGCTACTTTTGGTGTCAGGTCTCTCTTCTTTAACGTCTGCTCAAAGGCTTTACAATCCGTGACGATCTTGAAGTGTATTCCATACAAGTAATGCCTAAACTTCTTAACCGCTTGAACTACTGCAAGTGCTTCCAGCTCATAACTTGAATATCGGCTTTCAGCCTCATTCGTCTTGTGACTCATGTAATGCACTGGATGTAACTCACCGTCTGGGTGCAATTGCAAAAGTATTGCAGCCAACGCCTGACTGGACGCATCAGTGTGTAGTTCCGTCTGCAAACTAGGATTGTATATCTTCAATACTGGATCACTTGTCAGCTTTTGCTTCAATGTATTGAAAGCAATCCGTTGCTCATCATTAAATATAAATGGTACTTCTTTCTTCAGCAGTTCTGTAAGTGGTCGAGCGATCTTATTTTATTTTATTTTATTTTATCTTAGCATAATCTCTTATATATTTCCTGAAATAAGATGTTAAACCAATAAAACTCATAATCTGTTTAACATTCTTGGGCTCTGGATACCTAGCAACTGCCTCAACTTTCTCTGGACTCGGCCTCACCTCACCTTCTTTGATTAAATGACCCAAATATTCTATCTCACTTCTGATAAGTTTCGCCTTTTTCCAGTTCATCTCAAGTCCATTCTGTGATGCTACCTCTAAAACTTGCCTCAGTCTTTCCAGTGCCTGGTTCTCTGAATCAGCTGGGATAACAATATCATCAACAAATATTAACATAATACCTTTTGCTATCAACTCCCTGAAAATAATTGTTACAAACCTCATGAAATATTTAGGTGAAATGGACAGACCAAAAGGTGCACGTAAGAACTCAAACTGTCCGTGATGAGTAACAAAAGATGTATAGGGCACAGACTCCTTGCTTATTCTCAAGTGAAAGAAACCATTTTTAAAATCTAATACACTAAATACCATCGCATCTTTCAGCTTGTCTATCAGGTCATCAATAATGGGTAATGGAAATTCATCTTTCACTACCTTTTTATTTAATAAACGGTAATCAACACAAATCCGTGTTGAGCCATCCTTTTTCTTGACCAATACTAATGGACTAGAGTACTCAGAAAAACTAACTTGCACTATTCCCTTTTGTAACCACTCGTCTACCTGCTCTTCGACTAATCTTTGTTCCATATGTGATATTCTCCGGGGTCGCTGAGATATTGGCACATCATCTTTTAACACTATTTTCATCTCAATCGGAGCTTCTTTCATCTGAATGGGCTTGTACTCTTCCACTAGCCGCATAACCTCCATCTTTAAATCCGCGTTAGAAATGTGACCTGCAACATCAATGGAATTCACACAACAATTCACGCGCGACAACCATTCATCATCTTGTGTCATCAAGAACACAGCACCCTCATGAACTACCATCACAACATTTTGTAGGAATTCTTGACCTATTATTAACATATAGGGCATTGACCCTTTAGGCACAACGTGAAAAATTACATCTGAATAGCACTTTTCATCGATCTCTATACAAACAAATATTTTTCCCCGCGCTCTTACTTTAGAAAGTCCTAGCCCCGCCAACACCACATTGTCGACGTGACACGATACATCTAATTCACTCCACAAGTCCTCAGAAATTAAGTTTACGTCACTGCCTGTATCTACTAACGCACTTATTGTTTTATCGCCTATTTTCACTAGTTTTACCGCTTTGTTATTGTTCAATAGCCGGTCACCATGTTTGTTTACGTCTTGCGTGACATCTTCCGTCATGTTCTCCGTCATGAAACTTTTGACATGGTCGCCCAATACCGCGCTGTCGTTGGTTGTCGACGTACCTCCGAACATAGCCGAATGTTTTCTCGTATCCGATTCGACCTGTTTTATCGACGGGTATGATCGCTCCTTTTCTGATGACATCTGTTTTGCCGACGTCTTGATGGTCGTTGAATTTCCGCTGCTTCCTCCGCTCGGATTCGTACATTTTGTGCTAATATGGCCAAATTCATTACACTTAAAACACTTCAAACCATTACGGCACGCTTTCGCTCGATGATCTTTTTCACCACAATTGTAGCAATGATGAGCCGTTTCTGATATATTTTCATTACTCGACGAGTCCGCAGCCCGCCTAACTGGTCGTTCAGCGTTCTGCCTTGCCGTTCTTTTCTTGAGGGTTTCATACAACGCCAGCTTTTCTTTTAGCACCGGATAGGTCACCGCTCCATACAATACTATCTTGTTAATTTCTAGATCCGTAATGCCATCTATAATGTACTGGATAGCGACGTAATCGGGAAATTTGGCGCGTTTTCCCATCTCCTTCATTATCAGCATATACTGATAGCACGACTCATCCCTGCGCTTCTTGCGTGCCGCCATCATCTCATGCATCTCTTTGCTGTTTACAGCATCAGGAAATTCCTTTAGGACGGCTACCTTCAGATCCTCGTACGTCTTGTGAACCTTTTCGGTTTTTAACCACAGCCCCGCGGTCCCGGTCAACGACCTACGAGCTATGATCAGTCGTTGCTGAGGTGACCAACCAAATATCTCAGCATTATCTTCAAGATCCTGAACCCATTTTTCCGACGTGTAGGTAAGGTCTTCGCCGCTGAATTTTGTCATTTCAAACTCCGACATCGTATATGTATTTCGTCTTCCGTCTTATTGTAATTACGCCTTTCGTTTTTCGCCCTCGCCTTCAACTGTTTTTCCATGTGGTCGCAATCCCGGACGAGCCCCCAAAAATGTAGTGTATATGGGTTGCGACCTTGGAAAATACTGTTTCTTGTTTAATGTCTTCAAAGCTTCTTCATAAAATAGATTTTTTGCGTCCTATCGCCTGTCACTCCTGTTCCAACTTCAACTCGCCATCCTCCCTTCTGTCACCTTCATATTCTTCCTCTCTCTCTTTCTCTTTTACGCTTCGTTCTACACATCATTCGTACGTTCCTTTCATGCATCCTACATCAATAATAATTAATAGGGAGGATATGCGTCTCCTCCGCGCAAAACGGCCGAACGCTCAGCATAAAGTAATAATAATAAGTAGTAGTAGTAGTAATTTCTCCCAATTTTCGACGATTAGAAACCTGTGTTCCTTCAGTTGCCATTTGCGTTGCAGGGCCGCGGCAAGTTTTTCAAATATACCCACAGTGGTTAAGGTAACTATGTACAAAGAACTGGCCCTAAGAAAATGATTCATGAAGTAATCTATATCGATCTCCAGGGTGTAATTTATCTATAATATGTATGTATTTAGAAATATATAAGTATGTTTATCAGTTGTCTAGTACCCATAACACAAGCTCTGCTTAGCTTGGGACTAGACGGCGTTGTGTGATAGTTGTGGAATATTATATATTATATTATTATAAATTATTATTATTTGATGTTGACCTACAAGGGGTCAATGTGACCGCAAATAAAAATTGCACAGCTCGTGTCGTATAACCCTTTGCTTGATTTAATAAAACTTAGTAAATTATTTCGCCGGTAGGTATCTATCATGATGACGTTATATAGACGCTTAGATAATAATTTCATCAACAATATCCTAGCTCATGTTCTTTGCTACGTTGCTACCCACAGCTTCAAGAGCCAATTCATTTCACAGACATCACTTCAAAACCTGCCTACCCCAACAAGTACGATGATGTACTTCATTTAGTACAAACAAATCGATAGACCAACGCTACCTAGTTACGGAGCACAATAGGCTCTCGTGACACCCGCGGCGTCATTGTACCAGCTTCAATTCCCGGGTCGTGCTAATGAACCACTTGTGAATCTGAACATGTGTGCACTGATGGGGTTTGGTGAAATTGCTGGTATTTTCGATTCTATTTTTGCATAAATACCTATAGTGTAAGGGTTATGAAGATGTCTAGTTTATGTAGTATGATATAGCATGACTATGTAGTTACACAAATATACTATTAAATGTACCTTGTTAGCGTAACTATGTAGTTACACAGATATACATATTAAATGTACCGTGTAAGCGTGACTAGTTACATAAATATACTATTAAAGGATTGTGCCAATTGTGAATAGGAGTTGATAGAAAAATATTAAATAAGTTACTTTTCTATAGATGGTGTAAAAGGAGTGCGGTAAAATAGTTGCGTCACATAATAATTACTTAATTGCGATTCGAGTCAGATTCGTAATTAAATATTAACTAACTACGAGAGTTAATATTTAAATCAATGATTAGACTTTTGATATAGCATAATAAAGAAAATGCATGGGAATGTTGAGAATCGACAATAGGGTAGTGTCCAGGGTCAAAATAATTTCATTTTATTTAGTCCGTATTTTAGATTATAAAAAAAATATTGGATACTTATTTTTTCTTTTTTCGTTACATGTAATTTTAATGGGCTATATCTTTGCCATTTTTGGTTTAATTTACAAAAAAAAAATTGAATAATCTAAAACGGACTAATTACATTTTTTACGGGCACTAGCCTATTGTCTTGATTGAACAAGAACATAACTTTGCTCTCATATCAATCTACAACAAATAATCTTATTATAAAAGGTTTCAGATAAAAATCGATAACTTTCTTTGAGTATCTGTTACAGTTTTCAAATAAAACAGAGTGCCTAGTGCGAGTTTGTTAACGTTAACGCGATCGACACGTTTATGACTTTCGGCGCTCCGATTGGCCCATTCCAAGCTCTTGACCAATCAGAGAACTAAACGCAGTAAACGTTTCGTTCGTATTAACGTAAAAACAACTCATACTCAGAGATCTGAACTTATAGTAGGTCGACATAGTTAGAGGGGAGCCCTTCAAACCTGGGGTAAATACGACGGTACCTACGCCTCTGCTCAGTGGCCATTTGTAGAGACATTATGTTCTTGTTCACTCAATTGTTTTAGCGGTGACAGCGTATTGCTTTTACTAGTGAATGTTAAGCACACAAGCGGACATTGTTAAGACGAGGCATTTTCATCAGACAATGTGGCTTTTACAAAAAAGGATCTAGCAAGATTTAAGGCCAACCGCATCGTTTGGAAGTCGCTAGAAGCTCGTTGTGAAGTTAGTAACTCGAAAATGTGTAAAGTATACACCTATACTGTTTTTTATTATGAGTGGCAAAAGTTAAGGGCCTCAAGTCTGCTATTACAACAGTGTCAGAATGGTCTATCATTGATGTCATAATTGTCGATTTTGACAAGTTTAGTAATCTACTAATATAATGGCGTCATTATGACTTTCCAATGGTCAACCACTGATACTCCATTGAAATAAGTGGCATAGAATAGTAATCTCGTACATATTGACAAATGAATATTTGACGTTTACGGTAATCTGCTAAAACTTTGACAGTTTATTTGATCAGTGTTCTACCATTAGAACGTTATTTTGCAGTTATTGGTTTTAATATGCTCGATATTATCATTTTACCACAACTCAATTATGATACCACTGACCGATCAATGATCGATCATTATGAATTAGCAGATTACGAACTTTTAGCAAAATGACAATGTGATCGTGTTGAAATGACGAATTTATAAAAATAGCAGACTTGGGCCCCTGGTATACGAAAGCAGTCCACCACCAACGGCGGGTTTATCAAATGTAAGGAAAGAAAAAAATTATAAATATATATATTTATTTCTCATAGCGTAAACCCACCTTAACGGATTTCTATTAACTCACAGTAGCGCTTTAAGTTACATTGTTTAAAGCTGCCTACTTTGAAAGAAAGCTATCTATGCACATGCATCTTACATAACTTACTCGTACAACTTACTAGCTTAGGCTTTCGTAGGCTTTCGGAAAATATCTGTCGACTACCCTTTACAAGGCATCTTAACTAAAAGTTCATGTACACACTTCAGTTAAGTCAGACTCGAAAATGCAAAGTTAGTGAATTAACGTAATATAGATTTTTTTTAGCCTCCTCGCGGTCTAGGATGGAGCGGTAGTTTGTCCCAAACTTTTATTGATTAAAACTACCTGTGTTCCTTCAGTTACTCTGGGCGTTACCACGGTCCACGGTATTTCTTTTGAAAATTCCTCGTGGCCCAGTAGGGTCGGTAGTAGCAGGCCTATTGGGCTCCTAAGAGTACACACAGATACACACAATGTAATATATTATATATATGTATAAACACTACAGATAAAAATAAAATAACTAACATCGTGTGTCCTGCGCCTGCACCAAATAGGTCCAGTTCAGCAAAAATTACTGGCCTGTTGGTCTAGTGGTTAGTGGCCCTGACTGCTATGCCGCAGGTCGTGGGTTCGATTCCCACCCAGGACAAATGTTTATGTGATGAGCATGATCATTTTGTTCTGTGTCTGGGTGTAATTTATCTATAATAAGTATGTATTTAGAAATATATAAGTATGTTTATCAGTTGCCTAGTACTCATAACACAAGCTCTGTTTAGCTTGGGACTAGACGGCGTTGTGTGATAGAAAGTAGCAGAAAAAAAAAAAAACAATTGCCAGACAACTACGTGATAGTTGCCTGACGCTGGGTTTCAACTAAATCTTATTGAGACTGTACGGGTGAAAACTCAGATTATTTTTTTTAGTTACATAACGTATTATTTAGGTTTGTGTAAAATAAAGCATGAACTAAAGTGTTATTATTTTATTTTTTATTCTTTCCTTTGTTGTTGTCTATGTGCTTAGTTTTTTATAATCTGTGTGCATTATGTATTTTGGTGCATGTTTTATGCTGTAGCCAATAAATGATTTATCTATCTATCTATCTAAAGTGGCTTAACGATGACATGACCAATGTAAATACATATATATGTGTAAACGAACCTTTACCCCAGACAAAACCCAACTTGAGTAAAATGTGATCATATTGTTTGATGTAAGGACGTTATAAGTTAGACTTAAAAGGAATTTAATGCGATTTTGGAATGTTATTTGGCGATAATAATGGAGGAAGTGACCAGGGGCCCCTTTATCTAGGATAGTTAATGTGATGGGCGGTATAGGCCTTCGAGAATCTTGGGCTTTAGGTAAAGTGGCCGTTAAAGTTCCGATAAATTGGTGGAGATAGCTGTATAGTTACGTTATTTGGTACATTCGCCAACAATTACTGATAGTTGGTCCGGGTCTGGGTGTCTTCTGTATGAGAGTTTATTTGCTTGTGACCGCGCTCACGATACGGGAGTAAAATTTAGTTTTGTGAGGCAAAGTTCTTTTGTAACAAAAAAAAAACAAATTCTATAGGCATATTCAGAAGCTACCTTATGTATCAATCGGACCGCTATGAACTTATGGTATCTAATAGACGCGCCACATGCTAATCGCAGGAACTAATGGTTTGAATTTAAAAGATTTTTTAGTGTTCAATAGTTCTTTTATTGAGGAAGGCTACATAACAAAACATTCCGCTACATCCGATACCTACTAACTTTTTTTTTTATAGTGGGATAAAATCATGCATTGACATCCCCCGCTCTTGGGCGGAGCGGGAGATAGTGTCAGACTCTTACTGACTAAAAGACTCACCCCGTTCCTTCTATCCTTCATACCGGGGCTCGAGAGCCCTTTCGGATAACCCTGGCCCCAGAATACCTACTACCTGAGAGATGCGTTTGTAACCGCGGGATACAGATAGTACAAAATAACTGGCTAAATATGGTGGACGTATTGTACTTATCTTAACAACGCCTTTGGAAAATACAGGCACGATTCTACGTTCGTTTATTTATCTCGTATTTTAAATCCTTGCTTCATTAATTACAATCCAAAACTTACTGAACTGACGACAGTTTAGGGTAGTCTCACCATTTTCTTTTGAGCACATGAAACTTAGGGACGCCAACATATTTTTCACCCCTCAGACTTTCAAATAAAACGACTCGTCACTCAAAATCCTCTACGTGCATGCTACACAGGCTCCATTCCATTTAGAAGGACTACAATAAGAAAATAAGTGTTACCCTTAAGACACCCAGTGCGGTAGGAACACGAGTGGATGCATGCTCAGAAAACAGTTTTTGAGCCAAAAAGCTGAAATGACTGCGAAAACTAGGGACTTAAACGAACTTTTTAATCTTATTGGTTTTTCTTTTTTGCAGAGCCTCATACCACAAAATATGTAGGTACAGAAGTCAATCTACATAAGCACGCTCGAGCAACGCACACGTAGACATCGCTCACGGATACGAAATTTTTTTTTTAAACTTATTAACCTGGCCGTTACCGAGGAGTAGGCTAGGAATGTTACTGTTTTATGAGTAACAAAAAATATGAGAAGAAATAAAAAAATTACGAAATACAAAATCTATGCAGTCCAGAGAGTCACTATTTTACTGAATAAATAGTGATTCTCAGATAAAAAGCTGCCTAATATGCATGGGACTTTTAAAGCAAGATAAAGACTTCACCTTGAAAAATGTACAGTAATGCCAAGTCTCGAGGTTTACGAGTGATTTCAACAGGCGGAAACCGAGGGTTAACAACCTCTTATCACGATGTTGCTAACCCTGAAAAACAAACCAACAGGGTGGACATAAAAAGAGATAGAACTATTTAGATTAAAATTAGGGATGTGACGGTAGTAGTTATATTGGAACCGCAATTGAAACTAACCGGAAGCAAAGACAAAAGCGTCAAATTAAACATTAGATAATTAATATAATTATATACGTCATGGCCAGATAAAACCGACCATGGGCCCAAGTCTGCTATTTTTATAAATTCGTCATTCCAAAACGATCCCATTGTCTTTTTGCTAAAAGTTCCTAATCTGCTAATTCATAATGATCGATCATTAATCGGTCAATGGTCTCGTAATAGAGTTGCGGTAAAATGACAATATCGAGCTTATTAAAAGCAATTGGTGCACAATGACGTTCTAATTGTAGGTAACTGATCAAAGGAACTGTCAAAATTTTTGCAGATTATCGCATACGTAAGACATTCATTTGTAAATATGTACGAGATTACCATTCTATATCACTTCTTTCAGTGGAGTGTCAGAGGTTGATCATCGGAAAGTCATAATGACGCCATTATGACCACCAAACCAAACCAAACTTATTCAAAATCAACAATTATGAAATCAATGATAGACCATTCTGACACTACTGTATTACCAGACTTGGGGCACTGATTGTTTTAAACATTTATTAGTTTCATGATATTTCAATCCGCGATCCGCGACTTACTTTCTTTAGACCTTTTGTTTAATATCATAGAAATCCTACATCAATGATATGGCCAAACGAGGATTAACATATCAACTAATGTTAACATTTAAATGTTCTGGCCAGTTTTAATTGGCCATTTCATGAAGTAATCAATTTCTGAGATCTGGCCATGACATAACTTGAATTGTATGTGAAGAGCGAATTCACAGCAATCTAAAAACACCAACAAAAAGAGTAATTGACTGAAGGCACGGGGAGGGAGTTTCCCCACGCGACCAGTAACTTGTTTGTCCCTCCGATCTAAAAGTTCCGATTATAATTTATTGGAACCAAAATCGGAATCGGAGATGCGAAGTCAATCGAAAGTTCCGATTTTTCGGAATCGGAATCGAACCTTAGTAATCTATAATAATATAAACTCGTGTAAGAGGAGGAACTGACTGACTGACATATCTACACACAGGGCCTAAGAATGTGAAAAGCACAAGGATTCCTTTTATGAAGTAGACCAGCATTAAGAAAGGATATTAAAATTATTTTCACGCGGGTGAAGCAGCTGGCGGAGGCTAGTATTTCTGATAAAAAATACAACGAGCAAGCGTGTTTCTATTTCACGGAACAAAATTACAGTACACCCTGTAAGCCCGCCCCAGGCGTGATCAAAAAAAGTGTAACAATACAAAAATACGGCCTTACGAAGTGCTATTTCTATTCTATTGTCATATCTCGATACTTATCATTACAATTATATCTCGAAATCGGCCAGAACTAAACAATGGACGATCACGAACTATACCTTATCCGATATCGATAAGCATCGATATCGGCCGATTATATCGATTCCATTGTTGCTAAATCGATAATTGGATAAACATTCGATTCCATAAATTAGATGGCTTAGCACGTTTACATTTAAAATCGTGATCTATTGCAAATAAAATAGGTTTGTACTTGTCTTCATATTAAATACTAATTGTGTCTCACGACTTTGGTTGCTTAATTGTTATAAATAAAACCACGATTGCTGGTTGAAAAGTAAAAGTGGTTTCTAATTGATTTTAGCGAGTTACGACGTTCCTGTCAGACGTAATTCGTAAAAGTCAACGGAGATACGCAATTCACATTTATAATGTTGTAGTGGACTGTCATAAAACCCCGAGGCACAATTTATAGGTAATTTCATGTCACTAAAGATCTAGTGTCTAGTAATAAAACCGAAGCTTATAAGTAATCCATTCTAGTATTATAAATGTGAAAGTAATTCTGTTTGTCCATTTGTTATGCTTCGACGGTTAATCTACTTAACCGATTATGATTAAAGGTACGGAGTATGTTTGAACCCCAAAAAAGAACATAGGTTACATTTTCTCTAGCTTTGGATTGGACATTAACAATTTTTTACATTGGGTCTGAATTATTCATTAACATTTTTTTACATTGGGTCAGAACTATTCAATAACACTTTTTTACATTGGGTCTGAACTATTCATTAACAATTTTTTACATTGAGTCTGAATGTTTTCAGCAGGGCCGAAGCCTACTGGGGCCGTGTGTTAACTTACAAAGGGAAATCCAGGGTCCCGGAACGCTAAGCAAGGAAAGAATATAAGTGTGGTGTAATCTAGATGGTTTAGTAAGGATAATAAGTTACTTTTTTTAAATTCTTTATACAGAAAAAAGTACAGAGGCGGACTTAATGCCTTAGGCATTTTCTGCCAGTCAACCGTCTTACGTCAGTTACTTCTAGGCAAGCGTGCTTCATCGTCGACCACATCATCGCTTATCATCAGATGAGATGGTGATAACACGTGAGCTTATTAAATAATACAAAAAAATAGTAAAACTCTGATACGCCTTCCATTTTCACCCTGGCGAGAAGTTATTGGATGATTTCCCACATTTTTTTTTTATATGTAAATAAATAAGTTAATTTACCAGATCAAGACCATGTTCACACATACAGTGGCCACATGGGACCAGCATCCCAGCTCCCACCATTTTCTCATTCAACATTCCCATTTTCTTTTTCGCTGCATTAATTTTTCTTTTTAAGTTATTTCTATACCGCTCTCCATGCGCCCAATTTTAGATGACCTGCCAGACGGTGCGGACTTCGTTGAAATTCGTGTGTTTTCGGAAAAGAGTGGGGTTAGGGTACGCTGGAGGGTAGTATAAAACAAAAGGTTGGATGTGTTGCTTGCTTTCTCGTCGGGCCGGTAACCGAACCCTCTCATTTGCGCCTCTTTAAAAATTCACGACGCTCTAAACAGTTTGCTAGTGATTTTTATGTTTGTTCTCTTGCATTAAAAATCGTTTAGTCTCTGTGATACGGGTTGCGGCAAACAGATTGAGTTTGTGGTAAGCATTTTTTTATGTAGTGGTGATCGATTGGTAACGGCAGGTTCAAACCCAACCAGGCGCATTACTTTGTGTAATTAATTTCATCACCACTGCTCTTAAAACGGTGAGGAAAAACTTCGTGAGGAGATTTCCTCACGAAGTTTTTCCTCACCGTCATGTCCTAGAACCAAAAATTCGAAGATATGTGAAATTCACCAACCCTAAGCCCGCGTAATGGATTACGACCTATTCCCTCTCCTAGAGAGGAGGCCTGAGATTCAGCAGTGGGAACATTATGAGGTTGATTACGCTATGCTGTGCTATATTTTTTGTGTCGAGGTATGCACATATGAACACATAATAATTATTGTGAATTATACTTTTTTTTTATATACATATTACTGTCTTGGGACAATTTCCTATTTTCACGCATGGAAAGCTGCTGATTATCCATATAAACTGGATTTTACATAACCCCACAGAAAAAAGTCTAAGGGTGTGATATCACAGGATCTAGGCGGCCAACTGTCTGGTCCGAAACGCGAAATTAACTGTTCACCAAATTTTTCTCGCAACAAAGCCATGGTTTCACGTGCTGTGTGGCAAGTAGCGCCGTCTTCCAGAACGTCACTGTCAATGGTGACCGTTATCGTACCATGATAACGGACTATTTGTTTCCTGAAATTGAAGCCCGTCATCTTCAAAACTTTTGGTACCAACATGACGGCGCCACTTGCCACACAGCACGTGAAACCATGGCTTTGTTGCGAGAAAAATTTGGTGAACAGTTAATTTCGCGTTTCGGACCAGACAGTTGGCCACCTAGATCCTGTGATATCACACCCTTAGACTTTTTTCTGTGGGGTTATGTAAAGTCCAAAGTTTATATGGATAAGCCGCGTACGATTGATTAACTGGAAGCCAACATTACTCGCGTTATTCGCCAAATACCACTGGAAATGCTCGGTCGGGTCATCGAAAACTGGAACTCCAGAATGGACCACCTTAATCGCAATTACGGACAACATTTGAAAGAAATAATCTTTAAAAAGTAAATGTAAGGAATGGTTCTTTTGTATTATAATAAAGATTACCCGATAAACTTGTTTTATTCATATTTTTTTTAGTTTTGGAAAAAGTAACTCCAAATGAATCACCCGTTATCTGTCAGTTACGCTTTCAGGGTACAATACCGAACCGATTTTAAAATTCAAAAACATATATTTTTTTTAAATGAAATTTGATATGAAGGAAGCATGAATTCCAAAGATACAAGCTACTAACAAAGTAAAAAACGCAACTAAAGCAGGTACTATTAACCTTTCGAATATCGTGATTAGAGACACAATGGAAAGACAATGAAAGAAAGAAAGAAAGAAAGAAAAACAGTTTATTTACGCGTTAAAGACGCAATCTTAAAATTAGGTAACATAACAAAACATCAATAATAATTAATAGGGAGGATATGCGTCTCCTCCGCGCAAAACGGCCGAACGCTCAGCATAAAGCTGCGGCCTCACGAGAGAGAGAGCGAACGCGGCGTTCGCTTGGGGTTTAATGAATTAAGGCAACCGAAAGCCCTTCAAATGTTTAGAATCTTAGAGCCTGGCGGCACAGCGATATTTCACCGCGCGGTTTTTATCACGCGGACTTATTTCCGCACCGCACCGCGTCAAATCTGTATGAAATCACAGAATTTTTAAATGCGCGTTTTTTTTTTCGCCTGTGCGGAAACTTCCATATGATTCAATGTGTTACAGAATAACGAAAACAAAACGCGTGGTGAAATATCGCTGTGCTGACAGGCCCTTATGGACAGATAATTATGAAAAAATCGTTGAAAACCTCCATGTTTCTCAAAATAAAATCTAATTATGATTTTTATTTAGTTATATCTACTTTATGCACACAAGAGTACAGAGGCGGACTTAATGCCTTATGGAATTTTCTACCAATCAACCTTCGTGTGATGCAGAGACAAGTAGTGGTAGGTGCAATATTAAACATTAGTTACATATTATAAAATTCAATAAACAAATAACCTATAAAATACATATACACTATTATATAATATATATACTTTTTGTTCTATATCTCAACTTTAAAGCAAGATCCACATTGTGAAAGAAAACCTTAGTATAACACCTACAAAAATCAACATTAAAAGTAATTCCATTTCAAATCCCTTGCGACCCCCGCCATAACAGACGGATTATGTGTAAGATTCTCCTAAAATTCAGCGGATGAGCAGAAAAATCGTCAAGTATTCGCGTGTATCACAAAAGGGGAGATGGAAGGTGGGGTAAAGGGGTTCCCCCCAGGTGGGGTTGTTCGGCATCTGTCGCGAACGACGAACGAATTGGATGTGATTTCGGCATTGTGAGATTTTTGATGATTGATGTTATCTGTCGGTTAGAAAATTGTGCCTACAATGATCTTAGGGGTGGTGAAAATTTTTATCTTCAATTTTTTTAAGCTTTTCTTCATTTTGTTTTACAATATCTTCTGATGTTTTTACAACCATGCTTATGGTTTACTAGCTATGGTTTACTAAAATTCAAAATATTTTATTTCATATAGGCCTGCCTACATGAGCACTTAAAAAAACGTCACAAGCTAGTGCACGATTCCAAATTAGTCGTTTCTTATGGAGAAGAGCCGGCAAGGAAAGCCAGACTCTTTTAAAAAAATGGTTGATATAACAATATCAATACATATTAAGTATGTAAGAACAGTGTAGACCACCTTAGATCACCTTCGCCCGCCTAAAAAGTAGAAAATTCTCCCAAGGCAACAAACTCTAAAAAGTATCCTATATACCAGGAGATGGTAATATATAGTTTTTTTTTTTTATTATGATTATTTTTATTATGCTTTTGGGTACAATATTGTTGTTGAGCTGCTGTTTTTTAAAGGATAATTGAAGAAAGTAGTTAGAAATTTAGTCAGTTAAAGCGTGACACTCCTCGGCGTACCCAGATCGGGAGAAGTATTTTTATTTCTGAGTTTGCTCTACTATTAAATACTTTTAAGCACGATAAAACTCGTGAATATGGTCCTCTATGTTGCTCAATTGAAGAGTTTAAATACCGCAGCCTAATGCTCAGCATGAGCCTTTTTGGCCTCGCATATATTCGTTTTATTATCTCTTTTTTTTTGTAGTATTTACTTATAGACTTAGTTACTTTTTACTATTAATTTGTTGTTGTTTGTCCTGTAGGAGTACCAAATAAATGATTTTTAGGGTTCCATACCCAAAGACGACCCTATAACTAAGGGTGAGTTGCACCATTTAACTATAACGATAACCAAACCTTAGCCAGCCGTGAAACGGCCGCTTATTGGTCATTTCGACGATTTGACAACTGTTAACGGCTTTGTTATCGTTATAGTTAAGTGGTGCAACTCACCCTAAGACTTCTGTCCGTCTGTCTGTCACCAGGTTGTATCTCAAGAACCACGATAGCAAGACAGTTGAAATTTTCGCAAATTATGTATTTCTATTGCCGCTATGACAACAAATACTAAAAACAAAACAAAATAAATATTCAAGGGGAGTTCCCATACAACAAACGCGATTGTTTTTGCTGACTTTTCCTGAGCACGGTACGGGTCCCTTTGTCCGCGAGTCCAACTCGCATATAGCCGGTTTGTTTTTTTTTCTTCTTTGTTTAGTACTAGCTTTTGCCTGCAGCTTCGCTGTAGGTACATAAAGTATAGCCTTTGTCACTTAGGAATAAAGCAGCTTTCTAATAGTGAAAGAATTTTAGCGATCGGATCAGTACTTCCAGAGATTACCCACTACATACAAACATACAAATTTTACCTCTTTGTAATATTAGTATAGATGTGTTCTGCTTCCGCAGCAAAACTAATTCCCTTTCAGAACACCAGCGCTACATTATTTACTTTTTTTTTCAAATATCGCTTGATATACTGAGTTAAGAGCCTTTTGGTGTCGCTCATGACTTTTTATTTATTTATAAATTAGTTAACTTTTAACAGTTTCGTATTTTATTATTCTTTGTTGTGTGCGACTCAGAAATAAACGTTTTTCAAATAATTATATTTGGGATCATTTTGTCTAATTCTCATATGACTCAATCAAAACCATTTGCCGCGTAATTTCCTTCATCCCTCACTGGGGGTCGGGAGTCGGCACAGTGGTAGGGGTGTGCTCCTCGATGAGTGCGGAGTCAGGCCCGCGCGTGACCCCGCATTGAGGAATGACCAATCTCGCTTCCAGCCTACTTGTTTACTGAGCCCAAGTGATTTTATTATGAACAACATATTTTTAACTAAGATTTTTGTGTGAAGAATGTTTGGATGAAATATGGGGTTTATTTTGAACGGGTGAAGTTGGCCAAAATGTTTTTAACCACTGAAGGGTTTAAAAGAGACTTGTAAAAATTTAAGAACGATTAAGTAATCGTTGAAAATGAAGTCGTTTTCCATCGAGTATTTAAGTACTAGCTTCTAATTTGAAATTTTATAAGGCCTATGTGAATTAAAAATACAATCAATTGACTGGCCTGTTGGTCTAGTGGTTAGTGACCCTGACTGCTATGCCGGAGGTCGTGGGTTCCATTCCTACCCAGGACAAATGTTTATGTGATTAGCGTAATCATTTGTTCTGTGTCTGGGTGTAATTTATCTATAATATGTATGTATTTAGAAATATATAAGTATGTTTATCAGTTGTCTAGTACCCATAACACAAGCTCTGCTTAGCTTGGGACTAGACGGCGTTGTGTGATAGTTGTGGAATATTGTTATTATTATTATAATCGAATTTTAATTATTTAGTTAGAAAGTGCTTTTTCTGTTTAAACAAATGTGCTACAAATTATAAAGCGTAAAGCAACCGGTTTCATATAAATGCAACCAGTTAAAAAATTGCATAGGTAACATAATTTCTTTAGTTTTTTTTTTTGAAATATTTAAAAATATAATTTAAATTTTATAAAAAATAATAAAAGGGAATGATGATCCCTTTTATTATTTTTTATAAAATTACACCATCATCTTCCTGCCCTTGTCCCGTTTTATTTGGAGTCGGCTCGTATAACGCGTAAACGTAACACGTATTTTGTTTAAATGGGATAGTAATAATATTTTTTTTTTGTATAATTTTATTTAAAAAAAAATTATAAATGTTATTGTATTTATGTGTAAAATATGAATAAAAAGAATAATAATAAATCATTTATTTTCAGACATCTTTGGACCCTAGATCAGACTAACAAAATATGTTTGTTTGTAAAGTTTTTACTCTATTATAGAGTAAAAACAAGTTATCGTCAAAAAAAAAAAATCGTCAGTAAATAAGACTTAGGACTATCTCGAATACGTCATCGCTTACCATCAAGTGAGATAGTGGTCAAACGCGTGTCTATCAATAACAATTTTTTTTTTATTGGAAAATGTCGATGTAGCAATACTTCGAATATCTATGCTAAACAAAGTATTGTATTTCATATTCATCTCAGTAGTTTTACGGTTACGTTTCGTAACAATTTAACGGTTCAACTTTCACGGCCTCAAAGTTTTCTTGTAATAAAATACTTAACGCTACAGCCATTATTTTATTATTTATTTTAAGTTTTTGGAAGAATATGGCTCGTAAACTAATAGGAATAATTGGTTTTGGATTCATAAAATGTAAGATACTAAAGATTTTAAGTTAAAGTTTATTTCGCTGTTATTTTGAAGTTTCTCAGAAACTAATTATTGCGGGGAATTGCTAATGTAGTGTTTTAACGCCAGGTTTTTCTTATGTTTACGCAGTTAATTTCCTTTAAATGTATGTGGTGTACGACGAGTGTATATGTGCTACGCTATATATGTATTATTAAAATATGGTGGCTTCTGGTGTAAGTCACTTTAGAAGTCTGTGAACGCACCCACGATACAGTAGTGCAATTTTTTTTTAATGAAAAATAAGAAACACAGGAACGTTCGATGTGGCGACGCTTGGGGGAGGCCTATGTCCAACAGTGGACGAGTGTCGGCTGAAATGATGATGATGATGATGAAGAAACAAAATAAAATGTAGGTACCTTTTACTATATTAGTTTTACACAAATTCACGTTTGATTTCAATAGAAGCTCAGATAATATATCCACGAGATAGCTGCTTATCTACTATCTAGAAAAAGATGTGTAATAACATCATATTCATGTAAAAGCGGTTGTATGGAAATGTACATCGAGTTGACCGCTCTTAAAGGTACGTTTTACTTTGCACTCTTCAGTATTATTCAGACTTCAGACAATCCATATTCTCACAACATCGCTATAACAAACACATAATATCCCTGTTCCCACCTAACTCTAAAAATCCAATTTAAATTTCGAACACACTGAAAATTTCACGTCACCGGCAACCTCAAGTATGCCCAGAAAATTGGAAGCATGCACTATCTACCGATCTCTGGGCGAAGTACCGGATCCGTCACCTCAAGTGCCGCCAAGTACCAGCGAAGTACCACGCAGTACCGCAAAGTACCGCCGAGAGTACTGGACGATCTGAAGTATATGAGAGAACTCTTGAGAGTGACGGGGACACTGATAGACTTGGCTGAGGGACTTTTAAGTTTGGAGTCTTCAAAATAGATGTGTGTCTGGGATTTAGTCTTTGATGTTACGTTGGGTTAGGTCTTGAAGGAATAGTCATTGATGTGTTGGTGCCGTGGTAAAGCACTAGGCTGGTATGCTGCGTATCGTGGATTCGATTCCCACCTTAAACAAATATTTTTATGGCCTATCGTTTTTTTTGCGTTTGGTTATCTTGTGCATGTAAGTTTAAATATTTGTGAACCCACCTACGATTCAGCAGTGACCCGTAGTACCGAACTGAGCTATACCAAAACATTAGCTAGGGAAATCTTACAAGATTTTTAATGTCTAGGAATATTTCAAAAAAAATTTAATCCATCCATTTCTGACTTATACAATTGATAATTGACTGGCCTGTTGGTCTAGCTGCCAGTGACCCTGACTGCTTTGCCACAGATCGTGGGTTAGATTCCCACCCAGGACAAATGTTTGTGTGATGAGCACAATTATTTGTTCTGTGTCTGGGTGTAATTTATCTATAACATGTATGTATTTAGAAATATATAAGTATGTTTAGCAGTTGTCTAGCTAGTACTCATAGCACAAGCTATGTTTAGTTTGGGACTAGATTGCGCTGTGTGAAAAGTTGTGGAATATTATAATTATATTATATTTCCAAAAAATCTAGGTTTGTTGTCAATCTAGGTTTTAAGCACTTCCCAATAGGATAGTGTCCAGGGTTAAAATAATTACATTTTATATAGTCCGTATTTTAGATTATAAAAAAATATTGGATACGTATTTTTTTCTTTTTTCGATTAAACAAAAGTTATTTTTTGAAGATAATTAAAGTTACGTGTGACATAAACCCGTGCAAAAAAAAATGTTGTGGTTTAATTTACAAATAAAAAAATACGTGTCCCTTATTTTAGAATAATCTACGGATAGACGGACTAATTTTTTTTTTTACGACCACTAGCCTATTACAAACAAACCATTTATTTTAGTTAAGCCAGGTATTAAAGTGGTTCTCTTTATGTAAAGTACCTATCTACTCACCATGCACCTAACAACATTGGCATCAAAATTTATCGATACCCAATAATGAAAACATTATTAAAAAAAAAAAAAACTCCATTGATATATGAGAAGAAACAGTTATGTAGATCTGACGAAATCAATTTACGGAATAAATCTCGACAACTACACGTACAAAAACAGGTAATTACAACTTAATGTCCATGAAAATAAGGTTCAATTTTGGATGGGTCTGTTTTCAAGTGTGTATTATCTTGGGTGGGATACTATTGGTTCTCATGTACTTTTCACGGTAGGTACCATTGTGATTTATCGTGAATGGTGCTAGTTCTATGGCGTAGGTTAGCGTAGGCGTAGGCAACTCGTTATCATGTCCCAAATACACTAGGTGCTTTAAAGCCATTAAAATCATTAAAATATTATGTTTTCTGTCGGATTTGTCCGCGTGAGATGAATTATTATGAGCCTTTTGAGTATCGAAGCGAACATTTTGATAAATGTTCTCTGTGTATCTGAGATTTTTGTTGGATTTATGTAATCTTTCTCCGTCACTCAAAGGTTTGCTGGGAGAAAACTCGAGTTTGGATTAAGCTCGCATTTGTATATGGACTATCAATTTATTTGAACTGTAAAGATAGCTATGTTTTCTTTAGTATAGCATGAAATAGTCGGCCTTATAATATTCCCACTGTTGGGACTCAGGCCTCCTCTCTAGGAGAGAGAAGTTTGTTGTTTTCTTGTGTTGATGTTTTCTTTGGTATTCAATAAATAATTAAGAAGCCCATGATAAGTTTTTTTATTGGTATTATTGATAAGCTCACGCTTAACCACTATCTCACTTGATGGTATGCGATGATGTGGTCTATAATGGAACACGCTTGCCTAGAAGTAACCTATTTACTGATAACTTGAAAACCCCTAAGTTGTAACTATCAGGGAAGTTGACAAAAAAGACAGGTGTCTTCTTATAAGTCAAGAGTGAACAGGTTACTTCTAGGCAAGCGTGCTCCATCGTCGACCACATCATCGCTTACCATCAGGTGAGATGGTGGTCAAACGCGAGCCTAACAAAAATAACAAAAAAAAAACATATAGTTAAAACTGCCCACAGATTTTGTCAATTTTTTTTTGACTTGTGAATTCACCAAATGATTCTCACTCTTAAGATGGGACGAGAGTGCGTGTCAGATTTTTACTGACTAAAATCCACCTATCTTCTTTTAGTTGCCCTTTGCGTTTCAGGGCCACGGTAACTCTTAATAATTCCAGACACCTGGCAAGCATTGGCCTTTGTTGGGTCCATTTTGCTGACATCTTTTTGAGGCGGTCGGCGAACTACCTTTTACCTAACTACCCGTACGCAAGACGAGGGTCAGGCAAGCTTATCTCCTCTTCACACTTTCTGCCGCCTCCTTCATTCGCATCGCTGCTTCGCAGAAGGAGGCGGCTTCCCATTCCCTTTTGCTCCGTACCATGGCCGGTCTTCGCCCAAAGAACACAGTGGAGCATACGGTAGAGGTGTGCCCTGTTTGGCCAGAGCAAAGTCGTGTCCTCATGGGGGCGATCGGCGACAACGACCTCTCGCACTGGGCCGTAGTACAGGCCATGGTCCGGAGCGAGGAAGAGTTGCAGGCGGTCGCCTCCTTCTGCGAAGCAGTAATGCCAGCAAAGGAGGCGTCCGCACGCGTGAGGAAACGGCTCTCACCCCCTAGCCGCTGAGATCCCGATCCTGATTTCCAGCCACCGTAGGCTCAGGCTTGCAGACGGCGAGGCAATGGCTAGCTCGCCGCCCAACTATCCGAATCGAACCCAAGTCGTCGACGGCGCGTGTTCTACGCGTGTTCCTAAAGGAGATGTCAGCAAATCGTAGGGGCCCAGCATGGTCGAAGCCTATTGGGGCCATGAGTTTGTACATGAATGGAAAACTTGGCACTGGTATGAAATGAGTAAAGGAAGGGACAGGAGTGAGTTTTTAAAGTCTTGCACGCCCTTTCGCTCCGGCTAAGGGCACGAGATGGAATTAGGTGATTTCCCTTAAAAAAAAAAATTACCGCTTTGAACCAGGGCCAAACGCGAGAAGTAGCTACCACAACCTATCTCCTGCGTCGCGCCCGTCTACCTCGGCCTCTATACATTGCAAGCTTCTCCTGAACATATTTATTCTAATGACCTTTTGTTGAGAATACACGCTTAGGTATACACAAGTAGGCACTTTAACACCATTTGTTACCTAAGTGCTATTTGCGTACTCATTACCACACAAAAGCTATTTTGTTCACATAAAAAAAAAATTCTTTTAATACGCTTTTAGTACAACTCAATCGATCGAACACCCACGCTTTTCTAAAAACACTATTTATTCAATCGGAATATTAAATATTTAACCTTTTATTTTCATAAGTACATCAGTCAATAAAAATGGTGATTTATTCGTAAACACAGGTTGTTTGCCAATTTCAAGACATTAAACTTTTGTCAAATAAAGAATTTCCCATAGCACTCAGTTTGAGCGATATATCACCTATATATAAAAATCTATTGCTGTTTGTTAGTTGCGCTAAAACTCGAGAATGGTGGGATCAATTTTAAATTTCAATCATTCTTTTTTTTTATTCATCAGCATACAGTAAAAGTTTAAAAGTAAAAAAAAAATAGGTAAGTAGAGTAGGGTGGGTAAGTGGGTAATTATGTAAGGTAGTTTATAGAAGGTAGGTATCTACCCTACCAAACCTACATACCCAGGTAAGTAGGTAGTACTTATCTAGGTATGTAAGTAGCGTAAGGTAGGTAGGGTCGGTTAGGTAATTAGGTGGGATAGGGTAGATAGGTAGAGTAGGGTACGTAATGAGCTAGCGTAGGGTAAGTTATTAGGTAGGGTAGGGAAGGTAGTCAGTTAACGAGAGCCAAGTAGCGGGCAAAAGCTAGTTGTTTATAAAACATGAAATAATATTGACTTCGGCTGACAAGTACACATTTACTGTTGTTGGTTTAGTTCCTCTTCATCAATGATATTAGCTGGTTGTTGTCGATTGCTGTCACTCATCTCAAAAGTAAATCCATAAATGTATGTATTATCTACCGACATAAAAGCTTGTATCCACTGCGTTCAACAATAAAAATGAGGCGTTTTTTTTTAGATGACTTCCAATTTTTAGAACCAACTCCTGTTCCTTCTTTGCCTTCCTTTCAGGGCCCCGGGATCTCTTTCGCATCACACATGGCCCCAGTAGGCTTCGGCTCTGCTGGGCCCCTACGGTTGCTGACAATTCCTTGAGGCACGGATAGAACACTACGCACCGTCCACGACTTGGGCTCGGTCAAAACGGTTACCTTCTTTTTTTTATTTTTTTTATTTCTCTCATAACTTTTAAAAATTGTTTAACATATTTTTAACTCGCCAAACTTTATAGTTTGATGGCGAGAATCGCTCGTTTACAATCAATTTATTCATTTATTGACATAAAGCAACACATAAACGCAAAGTAAAAGTATGAGTGGGTTTCAGTACCTATGTGTACAATATTACATGCTTAACCCTTAATTTAAATTAATTTAAAAAATTAGTTATATATTTTACTTTTTAAAAAAGTTCCCTTTTTTATTTATTTATTTTCTCGAAGAATTTATTTCTCGACAGTAGCAGACCTGACGGGTCATTTTAATTCGAAACTCATTTCCTATGTAGTACGCAATGAGTCTCCAACCAAAACACACTAAAATTGTAACCTAACGGCATTGTACAGTATACGTAAGTTGGCAAGGATTTGAAAACCAAATCCTGAAAATTCGCGCATTTTACACAAAGTGCAAAAAAAAAAATTGATTACTTTTAAGATTTATCTTTTAAGGTTTGGTTTGGTTTTTGGTGCTACTGTTTTACGAGTATAACTTGAACGAAGTCGTGGGTGCCAAACAAAAGACGAGCGTCTTCTGTGATAACATAAATCAGTGCGCACCTTTATTTCACAATCAGTAACAAATGCACTACACCAAACATTATCTACTCAAAGTGAGTGTTAACATTTACTTGATGAAGCTCAAATGTTGAAATGTTTTTGTTAAGGCGAGGTTGTACTAATTGTGACCTTTTTTGAACTTCTGGAAATACTCGTATAAAAGAGAACACCATGAAAAAAATATTTTATTAAAATTGACCATTTGACCAACCGCTAGTTAAAATCAAAATATGATTGAAATTAGTTGGGTCGATAAAAAAAAAACATGATATCTTCTGACCCTAACTTATGATTTCAAACGTGCACATCTACGAGATTACGTCACGAAAATATTTAGAAAGTTCAATAAAATAAATGAAGCTTGTTTTTAATAGGGTCTAGCAAAAACAAAAAAAACTTGATTAGTTTCAATAGGTATTTTTATAAAAATCAATAAGTATTTTTATAAAATCGCTGTTATGGGGCCTTGAAGTTGACAGACCCAGGCCAGTACCTTCAAAAATCTCAGTGACTGCAACCGGCTCTTAATAGGTGGGTAGGTACTTAAATGGTTTGAAACAGTGTTTGGAGTACCTAAAGGTGTCCATGGCGACATAAGTATTTATGTGAAGTGATTGCGTAAGTATATTTATATTTTAGTTTTTCTTTGTAGGTTGATAAACACTCGTCTTCGAGTACCAAAAACAGAGATTGAGGAGGTCAAACTTTGACTAAAGTACTTCAATCAAATTTAAAAATTGGCTCTGGAGTGTGACCACGTACCAGAAGACGCAGCGTTAAAAAGCCTCAAACAAGGTGGACCGATGACCTGGTGAGGGTCGCGGGAATTTGATGAATGTGAGAAATACAGGACCGGTCCTTGTGGCTACACTTGGAGAGGCCTATGACCAACAGTGGACAGTACAACAAGTATTTGTGCGGAGTACCAGGCAACATAACAAGCTCATAACTTTATGATTTTTTCATGATACAATTATGAAAATTTTTAAACAGATTCTTTATATAAAAATACTAGACAAGTCTGTCACATAGTATAATAAAACTAATGTTGTATACTTCTATCCCTTAACAGTTCAGTTTAGGTCGTCAACGCGTTAAAACGCGTTGGAACGCGTTAAAACGCGTTGGAACGCGTTATTACCTCGTTGCAAAGCCTCAGGTCACAATTTTCCGTAGGGCTTCCCTAAGACAAGACGACCAAGGACTCAAACTGTAACCGTAATAATGTGTTTTAACACTGTTTTTTAAATGTAACAGATACAATAATGTTACCGAATGAAAATGCAACCTTTTATATGTGTTAAGAAGTGCTACCGAATCAATCTGTAACCTGTTATATGTATGTATAAGTGTTAAAATGTGTAACTGAAATAATTGCACAGTACCATAAATAAGTAAATTTTAACTTTAACAAGGCTGCGTTTACCTGTTACACTTATTAACACTGTTAACTTTTTTATATCTGTTACAGATATGTTACGGTTACACTTTTTTAAGTGTTTTGGGTTAACACATTGAAAACACATAAGTGTTAATTTTTGATTCTGTTACACATTCAACATGTAACACTTATAATTCTGTAACCTATAAGAAGGTGTTTTTAAGTCCCTGAAGACGACTACCGGTAACGTCCGTCAGTTCAACTGGTCCTATATGAATGAATAGTGACGCAAAAGGGCGGGTCCTACTCTAACACCAATAAAAATCAAAACAAAAGATAAAGAAACCGAACAATATTGTGTAAGATAACATTAGTGTGAACGCGACAAGATAAGCGTGTTGATGTTGGACTGTTGGTGTTGGAGCGGTCACACCCACCTAAACGATAACAGTTGAACTTGTTGTTAGGAACCGCCTCAGTGTCGTCGCAGGCGCAGGTGTGTTTTAGATCTGATTCTGGAACCTAAGTACATCTTTATCTTGTTAGGACAAAAATTATAGTTAAACAAAGTTTCGAATTTACCTTGAATATAATAGGTTAGGCTCGTTCCATATATGGGACAAACCTATTAATCTACTTTTTTTTTGAGGTGGGAAATCATGCAATGGCATCTCTTGTTCTGGAGTGGAGTGAGAGGCTGTGTTAGGTTTTTACTGACTAAAACAACGCCTACAGTTACCTTTTGCATTGTAGGACTACGTGTTTCCTTTTCTGGGATACCCCGTGACCTTAAAATCTATTAATCTACTGAATATTCTAAAACCTCGTATACGCAGAGGATTTTTTAGTACAAAACAGGTGTGACTATGATTCGTCTGCATATCAGTTTTGCAAGTTTTGCACGAGGTTTTTTTATAACTACAAAAAAATCAAACCATAGTGAGTTCAGCTATTCACTTCTTAATTGTGCTTCATTCTAATTCTTCTTTACATCAGCTTTAATTTGTTGCCCAGTCTCAATAAATCTATAAGTTATTGTATCCAAAAACAAGTCAAACCGAAAAGAAAACAATAAGATTAACTGAGTAGTTTTTCATGACGTTCCAAATTTGGTACAAGCATATTACAAGAAAGTTTAGAAAAATATCGAAAATGTATCTACCAAACCTTCCAGTCTCAAGATTACAAACAAACCAAACTGTACCATAGATATCTATTGTCCCAATGACACAAGATTTATTTAGTATTGTGTAACAGCACTAATAGCTGACAGCATTAGTGTGGATGTCACAACACTAGATAAGCCGGTGATGCCGTCGCGCGCACCCACATTACTACGTGATAATCGCTTAGAAATACTCCGAGCTTTGTTGGAGGAGCGTTTGAACTTAAGGAATAGAATAGGATCGTTGATTGAATAAGAAGTTTTTGAGGAAATTGTAAATATCGAAAGAGTTCGCATGAGAAACGGCCTTTGTTGACCATTTAAGACCTAAGCGCCCGAGAAGTGCCATAAAGCAGTGACTTTCTGAAGCCTACTCCGTGGTAACGGCCAGGTTAACAGGATTGAAAAATCAAAATATTATAAACTAGCTTTTGCCCGCAGCTACGCCCGCATACATAATATAATATAGTCTATGTCACTGAAATAATATAGAAATAAAGCAGCTTTCTATCGGTGAAAAAATGTTAGCAATCGGATCTTTACTTTTCGATACTTTCAGAAATTAACAAACAAAAAAAAAACTTTACCTCTTTATTACCTATAGATTCATGATCAATATTATGAACTAGGTATATATAGGTAGGTTTTTCGTGCGTTTAATAATACTTTTGTCTAAAAAATATTTAGCAATCGCAACTTTTCCTTACTCCTTCGAAACGGCTTGGATTTTTCTAAACATTTTTACACATTAAATTCGTGTATAAATATTCTTCAAAGTGAACATAACTGAAAATAAATCAACATTTCACAAAAAAATGGATATAAAGGTCAGCAGGGCTCTATCCAGACGCAGCTGGCCGCAATTAAATGCACAGATACTCGTACTGCCGCCTAGGCGGTTACAAGTATTGTGTCTATTTAGTTCCAGCCATATGTTCAGGGTAAGCCTTAAAGAGGTCAACATTACAAGAGCGTGATTCGAATTTGTAATGATTTTAAAAACAAGTGAGTTTCTTTTCAAGCATTGTGCGGTCACTTAAGTAACGTTAAAAGTGAACACAAAATAGCACTACCGATTTGTAAAACCTGTCAAATGACATGTTCTTGTCACATAGCGTTGTAACAGACTTCCGTTTACTAAGAGGAAGACAAGTTTATGCTACCGGTGACATCCTAATGGCTGTGTTAAATATTTTCTAGGACCTGACTGATTTACAACGTTCAAAATAAAACTTATGTTGGTCACAAAGTTTACGCTTGTTCATAACTAAGAGATATTTGTACGTACTGTGATTGATTTAATAGGTATATTGTAGGGAATAAATAAATTACTCAACAAAATAAGGACCACTTTGTTTTTTTTTATCTTCATCCTAGTGTTTTCAATAATAATTTTGCTTATAGATATTTTAAAAGAGAAGTTTTTGAAATGAAATGAATTAGAAGTAATGTATTGGTTATTTTTTTTTTAGTTTTTTTTTTCAAGTAAAAAAAAAGAGAAAATGTCATATTTTATAAAGATGCAACATTTCCTTAAATTAAAATTAATTAATATAAATCATTCTCGTGTTACAGTGTTTGCTATCGAAGTCCTCCGACGCAGCCGCGTAACCGACTCATATAATTTGTTTTTATGTATATAAGGTACTTTTGTTAACGATGCGCGAATGAAGCGATGCGGTGCGAATTGAATAAACAATAAATTGATACTCTATTGCGGTGGCCTACTGCTGAGACGAGCGAAGCGAACCGGTCGCGATAAATAAATGACTTAAATGTATAGAAACTCTTACGGTGCAGTGGTTTGTTTAAAACAAAAATTATGGTTTTAGACAGAATTAACAGATATAACCAGTCTTCAGATATGTATTGTGATTTTGTTCAATGAGTGACATTAAAGTTTAGATTTTTTGATGTTTTCATATATGTACGTCTAGTTGTAATTTATCTATCATATGCATGTATTAAGAAATATATACGTATATTTATCAGTTCTCTAGTGCTCATAGAAAAAAATTCTGCTTAGTTTGGCACTAAATGGCGTTGTGTGAAATTTGTGAAATATTATTTTAACTTCCTAGATACGTCTTCATACAACATAAACTAATGTCAATGTTCGATAATTTGTAATTAGTAACCCAAAACACCTATCAACAGATTACCAACTAAATCAAAATTCCTCTCGACTTTCTTATCCAATCCAATAAAATCGAACCAACAGTTTTGAGGTTAGAATAACATTATTTTTAGAGAGTTGCCATGCTAGTCGTGTGAATGGAGCACGGCGCGGAACATTTGTTGCGCGTGGGCCGGAATAGTGTCAAGCGTTGCAGGCAAGCGGCCATTAGGAAACACGATGTTACCGTGTACTAGTCTTTATTGGAAGCGCACTGTATATTGTGAGGAGCTCGAGGGGAAGTATTAACGGTTGGTTCGATTTTTAAACAGACTATTAGCGACGCTTAGGTACCGTAATCCTATCCATTACATGTATGCATGTATATAAATTCGTCATTCCAACATAATTCCACAGTCATTTTGCTAAAAGTTCTGTGTCTGCTAAATTCATAATGGTCGATCATTCGTCAGTCATTGTTCTCGTAATAGAAATGTGGTAGAATGATAATATCGAGCTCTCTCGATATTATCATTCTACACACTGATCAAAGGAACTGTCAAAATCTTAGCAGATTACCGCAGAGTAGTTACGTCAAAACATTTATTTGCTGTCTCTCTGTATCTGTCCCGTGGTGGACGACTTTCGGCTGAAATAGTGATTATTGGTGATGGAAAGGAAAATCAAATACCATGGGGTTCTAAGGTTTTTAGATTGGATTCTTGGGTTGTGTCCTTGGGTTGGGTTTATGAGTTTTGGGTTCTGCTGTAGGTATTGTGCGTCTATTTGGGTTAAATAAACATTTTTTATTTATTTTTTCTTTCTTAGATCTAGTCAATTTTGTGGAAACAAAAAATATTTAGAAAAATGTGAAAAACAAATGACATAGGTATCGGTAAATATACGTCCAGTTATACTAATTAACCTTTTGAATGTCTTATGTTACACAGTTCGACATAAGCAATTGTCTTTCTATCGTGTCTCTAATTACGGCATTCAAAGAGTTAAATAAGATTTTAATGAAAATCATTTTTTCATCGCAAGATGTTATAGTTCGGTATACCTATATAATTAAGACTGGTCAAGACGAATCATACGAGCCCAAACTCGATGGGGTTGTGTCGTTTAACTATCAAGTTCCTATAGCCACCTTCCAGTTGCATCACCAGATCAGCTCCACGTCATAATGATATTGCATTGTCATCTGATTTACACACGCGTGCAAAATTTCAGCCCAATCGGTAACCGGAAAGTGAGTCAAATTTAATTTTCTAGATTTGATGACAGACGAAGATCGCAACCGAGTTAAATAACACATTTTAACTCAATAATTGGACACTCAATTGACAACTACAATTCTAGTCTTTAAATAGAAAATAACGGAAAGCCCATCGAACCTACCGGTGGTGGAAGCAAATTGAAAATAAACATTTTACTGAACATTTTGTCATAAAATAAGGTTTACGTAATTTCCGAGTGGTAACAGCATTCCCACCGATTCAAGATGGAGTCGGACAGAAAATAGTTACAGTACTGTTTATTGAATGAATATTGCAGCTACTGATTTCTATTTCCAATAAAATGCATTATGTTAACTTCGGTAAATCAGTCTGTTGGTAAGTGAATTTTATGTTTAAAGTTTCCTGATATTTTAAAGTTCCGCAGCACGAAAGGAAAAAGACGGAACCCTTACAGAATCACTTCTTTGTTCGGTTTTCTGTCATGATTCTTTTTCTCAGGGACAAATTAAAAATGCATAGGCTAACGCCGCTAACGGTCCGTTGAAGCAAGAAGCAAATCAAACTTTGGCTTTCCGCATATTTTGAGACTTGCAAGGGAATTAAAACCTATAGAGCACTTCCTTTTGACCTAAAATCATATTTTGCAAGAAACAAGGTTTCACAGCGTAAGTACCTACCTTTTTTTTTAAGCTATTGCATAGCTTCTATCGCGGGCCTTGAGCGTGGAGACCGAATCCAGAAATTCCGTAACGAAAATAACCTAACACCCCCCACTCATTTGTTTTTTGAGCGTGGTGACCGATAAGCGAACAATCAATCAAAATTCAATTCAAGGTGTGAAAGTGTAACTTCAATTAATATCAAAGAAAAAAAAACAAAGAAAAAAAAATACTGCATAAATAAAATAAATAAATAATTATAATTGCATAAGTTGATAAAAATGCTATGCAATAGCTTTACCGCGGCAGTGCTCGAGTGCCACACGTCTTTTTTTTATAAATCAAACATTATCACAACAAAAACAATAGCTAGAAGGTTTAAGCCATAGAAGTCGAAACGAAATGGCACAAAAATATTAACGGCTCTTTTTCAGAAAGTTTGCGTAAAAATACAAAAAGTTTGTTTTGAAAAAAAAAACAGAATAAGTAACATGATTTTTCCTGTAATGGCAGATAAATAAACCAATTTTTTTTTCTTAAACTTCACACCAACTCTGAATCGTAAATAGAACACACACGCCCCCTCCATCTCTATAATTTATCCACATTACTTTTCCTCTCATGTGTAGGTAACTAAATTCCTCCATACGTCCCACACCCTTCACGTACCCGTAAGAAAGGAGTCAAAGAAAATTGGTAAAAATCCACGAATGACAGAAAGGGTGGGATCCACATGTCAATGTTACGTGAGGGCGGGGCGTCACACCCTTCAGGGCATTTTTCTTATTCTTACGTAATGCCATCTTGAAAGGAAATATCGTCAGGAGGTATTGTGTGACTCATGTACCGCTCCAGAGTAGAACTTACTAAATATTGACTTATCGAATATTTTTCTATAAAATCAATCCTTTTTATAACTGGCCACTTTGTAACACACACTTATGTAATATGATTTGAGCTGGCGTTCTAAAAAAAACAAATAAAGCATGTGATTCCAATTTCAAAATCAGGTAGAGCCAATAAACATTTTTTTTTTATTTTGGCTTCGCACGGTTTGAGCATTTAGCCAGTTTGAAGTCTGAAAGTTTAAAAACTTTCAGTCACTTTAAGCTACATTGAGTTCCATTAGAAAGCGGATGTAACTCAGTCTAATATTTTTGCAGTATTTGGCAGCAAATGTATCGAGTCAGCCTTCTCGGTAAGCTTTACTGAGGTAGTAGTCAATACTACAATAATTCTCAGGTCTATTTTATCGAAATCACGCCTATTTTAATGATTTCATAAACCTATTTTCCAGCAGTGTAGACACCTGAGGTACAAAATATTATTATTATTATTATAATTTGAGAAGCTCAAAGTAGATGGCGTAAGCGAACTTGGAGGTCATACTATCTGTCAAACTCAATACATTTTTCAAGGAAATATTGTGTTTTCAAGTAATTAACCATCGTTTTTGTAAAAATAAAATGCCCCAGTGTTGTGTTGTGCCTTTATGCTCATCGAGAACATCGGAATACAGGTTTCCCAAAGATAAATCATGTAAGCTGATTATATAATCATTTCTTCTTCTTAATTCTTTTCTTTAATTCTCAAACAGTCCACGATCCGTATTTTTCTACCATAATTCACATAAAGCAACATAAACAAATCACCATACAACGATACAAGGAGCTGTCAAAATGACCTCCACACACACAGGCACAAAAAGAGCGGATATGGCTGCCATTTTACATCACAATATCCACAAGACATCTATTTACGAATAATTAAAGTAGTCACTGATCTTAACCCGAAAAAATCCCACCAAAAAATTGAAATCAATTTTCTCTAATCAAATCCAAATCCTGTTCTAAATTTAAACTTAACTTTAAAAATAAATTTGTCTAATCAACCCACATGTTACCAAGGTAACTTTCTCATACGACCTCTTTTAATATCACAGTATGTTGCGTATGTTCCGATTTGGTCCCATGTTACGATTTTACGAAAATTGTTTAAATGTTTATATGACTTTTTGTCGTTTAGAAATCAAAGTCGAACATTCGAACATTATCAAACTAATTTTATAGAAAAAAATGAGTCTATGTGTGTTTTTAATACTTTTTTACATTCGAACGGCTGAACGGATTTCGATGAAACTTGTTGGGTACATGGATAGACCATGTCTTAGAATAACACATATGCTATTTCTTATCCCAAGAGTATGTTCCCTCGAGGTAATTTTCTACTATCGTAAAAACCGCTGACATATTATAAGCTACTTTGTCTAATTAAAAAGAAAGAAGACAAGAATAAGACAGAAATGGTTAATAGTCCTAAAAATACATTCCAAGATTATAATGTCCTCTAATGGATACATGATCCATTATTTTAAATAATTTTCATATAACTTTACCCATAAGAGAAACTTAAGGACCAAATCGGGAATGCGACGTTTAATTTACAAAAACGCTGCGACTGTTATTTACAATGTTGTTAACGATCAATTACAATTTAAAAAAAAATAATGACCTACGCAAACGTGTAGTCAACATCTTACTCCAAAGAAACGGGCGGCGCCGCAGGGCATGCCTACTTAAGAGCCGGTTGTAGTCACTGAGTGTTTTATATGAACTCCTCCCGGGTCTATGTCGCTTTCTTCGGTGGTTTTTTTTTTATTTGTAAAAAAAAAACAATAACTATTCAATTTTTTTGTTTAAAAAACAAGCTTTATTGTACATCACTGGCCTGTTGGTCTAGTGGTTAGTAGCCCTGACTGCTATGCCGGAGGTCGTGGGTTCGATTCCCACCCAGGACAAATGTTTGTGTGATGAGCACGATCATTTGTTCTGTATCTGGGTGTAATTTATCTATAATATGTATGTATTTAGAAATATATAAGTAAGTTTATCAGTTGTTTAGCACTCATAACACAAGCTCTGCTTAGCTTGAGACTAGACGGCGTTGTGTGATAGTTGTGGAATATTATTATTATTATTATTATCATGATAGATAGCAAAATATGCGGACATCAGAGAGTTCATGTACATAGGCGAGCTTAACTCAAAGTTGAGTTTTCTTCCAGCAAACCATTGAGTAATAATAATATTTTTTGTAACTTTCAAATATTTCTGTGTAGATTCAGATAGATAGGTTCAGATTCGCGATTTTTTTTTATCGAGCCAATTAATTTGTATCACGTTTTGATTTTTGCCAGGCGATTGTTCTATAGTAATTTTTTATAAAATAATTTTTCATGGTGTTCTCTTTTATATTTTTGGATTTCTAAAGATCAAAAAAAGTTCAAAATGAGTAGAACCTGGCCTTAAACCTGCAAATAACACACACATTTTTAACTTAGCCTTCAAAGTTTTTACTGAGTTAAATACTAATTTATTATGCATACATTTATTTAGGTACGATCATTCATTGTCCTTATTAAGTTGCAGTATATAAAAAAAAACTATTACAGAACAAGCATGTAAAATTATTGTTAATATTTGCGAATAATTTGATACAGTCATAACTAGCTTTAATTGACAGAAGAGGTACATACAACAACTAGTATTTTTTTTTAATTTTACCCGATAGGTATGTCTGACGTTTACGGGATTTTTTGGAAAAAATACCACGTCCTTAGGACTTTAACGCAAGCTCTTAAGTTTAGCCCTTTAAAATAAAATAAAAACCGGTCGCACACCGGAGAGTTCCGTACAAACTTACACAGATTTAGTTCGATTTTCGAATCGAATCTCAAAATTTTTTTCGAATCGCATTAAAGTACATAAATTATTGTCTTATGATATAACTACACACTTATTAATATTAGTTTTCAGACCTTTTCTTTTATTTGTGCTATGAGACCTTGCTTTTAGCCAAATTTCCGGATTCTAGATCAAATACCCCGTAGGTTGTGATTTCTTTACGAGTGCCAAAATATACGCCTAAACGGAATATAAACGGCCGTATTATAAGATTGCGTTAACATAGATCTTTTATTTTTTCACTGGTCCACAGAATAGTAAACTTGAGTATTTTATATTAATTACAGCTGGATACCTCCACGCGTTCCCAAGGAAAAGGAAAAAGCTTGACAGACGGAAAAATAAATTAATTGACAACAAAGTGATCATAAAAGAGTTTCGAATTTGCCGAATGAAGTAGATACGGGACCCCAAAAAAAAAGCATTTTAAACGTGACTAATAAAATCTCAAAAAATCTGTTCACAAAATTCGTTATTAATACCGATGTCGAGCAATACAAAAATAGATTTTAATGAATAGAAAACGTTTGTAAAAAGACTTGACCTGGGTCAATGAAACGCTTGGAAATCGTTTTTATGATCTAACCTGTGTTGTGAACCTTTATGAACGTTAGAATTATCATAGAAGACGATATAATGCAAATTTTAGAAGTAAAGTTTCTCTTTTATTAGTCGTAGGCGCAACTTAGGTGCTAAATATACAATAAGATTTGCTATACTAAACGCTAAACTATGAATGCGATGTTTATTTGCGATTGGAGGTTGAAGTAACTGGAGCGGAAATATATCAACTACTAACTGAAAGAAAAAAAATGGGACATGGAGGTAGGACAAATTAATGATAAATAATATTTATTTTGCAAATAGGTTTTAGAATCAGAATCAGAATCAGAATTTTATTTGTAGATGTGTAGATGTGCCAGTGTGTCCTAGCTGACTACCTCATAGGACAGTAAACAATACTTTAGAACCTGTTCTCAGACCTACTACGAGTATATACATATTTGTATAGCATACAGATAGTTGTTCCAGGTCTGAGTGTCTTGTGTGTGTGAGTTTATATGTTTGTGAATTCACCTACGATACTGGAGTTATTCCTAGTGTTAATCTAAAAAGTCGATGAGTGAACGCATCGCTATCGCTGCCAAGTCTCATCGCCAACGCACTAACATCTTTAAAAGCCTTTATATAGACAATTGCGCGCTTTTTCTTAACGTCGTACTTTTCTATCTTTGAAGTAGTACCTGTGATACAAAACTGTGTTCATCTTTTACATAGTATGGGGCTATGTTTTTTTTAATCGTTACATTTTAGTTTATAATATATCTAGCATTTGCCCGCGGCTTCGCTCACGTCCATCATCATGTGAGATGGTGGTCAAACGCAAGCCTATCAATAATAATAATAAAAAAGAAAAACGTACATAAAAATATAGCCTATGTCACTCAAGAATAAAACAGATTTCTATCGGTGAAAAAATTTTAGCAATCGGACCAGTACTTTCAAAGATTACCTCCTACAAACAAAACAAAGAAAAATAAAAAACTTTACCTCTTTATTATCTTAGTGTAGAAGATAGACGACAATTTTCACACAACGCCATATAGTCTCAAACTAAGCAGAGCTTGTTCTATGAGTACAAGACAACTCCTAAGCATACTTATATATTTCTAAATAAAACAGATACGTTACACCCAGATACAAAACAGATGACAGCGCTCATCTCACAATTTGTCTTGGGTGGGAATCAAACCCACGACCTCCGGCGTAGCAGTCAGGGCCACAAATGACTAGACCAACAGGCCAGTCAAGTTTAATTGCTATAAATCGCATTAAAAAAGCGTAGCTCACAACATGAAGTGTACTAAATCTTATCTCATAAACTCATAATACAAGTTAGCTATTTATTTAACTGACTGGTAATATTTAACTGAATAATAAGCTGTTGTAGCTATAAAGCTAATGGGGTCGCGTAGCAGAGTTCAAGCTAATAGATGTGACAGCCCTTTGGAGAAATCGAAGTTTTATTTCTAGAAAGAAAAGTTATCTTGTGAACATGTCTTTGTTTATGAGCATACTTTTAATACTGGGAAAATAATAGTCATGCCAAGTCAATCTGTGTTAAAGTCTGTGTTTATCCTGATAACTATAGCATAGGAGTCTTTAAGTCAACATTGAATAGGTTACTTCTAGGCAAGCCAACAGGTGAGATAACAAATGCCTAGTATTCAAACAGAGCCTAACACTAAAATTTTTTTAATGGGTACGTAATCTACTTAAGGCGTATAGTCCCTTGAATCATCTGGCCGAAATTAAATGAACACAACTCTCGTACCCGCTTAGGCAGCAGTACGCGTATCTGTGCATTTAATTGCGGCCAGCTGCGACCGGATAGAGCGCGGCTGACCTTTAAATTCATTTTCTTTGCGAAATATTGATTGATTTACATATGCTATGTTCACTTTAAAGAATATTTAACCACAAATTTTTATGTGAAAAAATGTTTCTAAAGATTCGTTTTGAAGGAGTAGGGAAAAATTGCAAAATTGCTAAATATTTTTTTAGACAAAAGTATCTATTAATCGCACGAAAAAATCAAATGTTGATAATGTTGTTCATGAATTTATATTTTTTTCAAACCTATCAACCTGGCCGTTACCGAGGAGTAGGCTTCAGAAAGTCACTGTTTTATGGCACTTTTCGATTGCTTGGGCCCTAAGTCTAAATAAATTAGAATCACTTATTTCCTCAATTTTAAATTTGATATATACTATACTAGCGGATGCTCGCGGCTTTTCCCGCTTACATAAAATAACCTATGTCACTCAGGAATAAAGCAGCTTTCTATCGATGAATAAATTTTAGGAATCGGACCAGTACTTCCAGAGATTACCTTCTATAAACAAAAAAACATAAAAACAAACTTTACCTCTTTATTCTAGTGTAGATGAACTTGCCAAACTCTACAAGCTGTCCATAGAGTTTTTTGCATATTCTTCTCCATCTTACATCTACGCTTTGGAATGTGCAATTGGCATTATTTTTTTGACTGACTTTTTGACAATTCAAAAGTAAAAGTTTATAAGACTCAATAAAATCAAACGAATTATTCTCCTAGATAACTTAAAAAAATAACTTTTAAGTACTTTTAAGTTTGGAGTCTTCAAATGGATGGGTCTGGGATTTAGCCTACTCCATACGTTGGGTTAGGCTTGAAGGAATAGCCATTGATATGTTGGTGTCGTGATAAAGCAATTGCTGCTGGGCTGTGTATCCCGAATTCGATTCTCGGACTGAACAAATATTTTTCAACGACACAGTTGGCTCAGTGGTTGAGAGATTAGCTGCTGCGCTGTGTGACGCGGGTTTAACTCCCACACTAAACAAATATTTTTAGATAGTTGTTCCGGATTTAGGTGTCTTATGCATATGAGTTTATATATTTGTGGGTGCGTATCATAATACAAAAGTAATTCCTAGAGAGGGCGAGAGGCAAAGTTTTTATTTTGAAAAAAAAAATATATCCATTCTTTACAGCCAGCATTAACTTCGTTAAAACGTTTCATATTAAACTCGCAATATCAAGCTCATCATTCTAATAGAGCCATCAGCAATTTGTCCATAAGCCCATGTTTCAGACCATCTATACGACTTATAACATCCTCGGAATCGACTCACGCGCACGAGTTATGATCGATAAGTATCATCTTTCTGTAAATTATTAAGTCCTTGGCTCCTTATATGACAGGAGTTATTTTTGCGTGATAGTACTTGTAAATTGTAATAGATGGTTGAATTTATGAAACAAACTTGCAAGGACTTAAGAGGGTCCTTTCCCGCCAGTCTATCATCAACGTGAGCATGGTTTAAAAGCTTGTCGTTTCATCCAACGCAATGTTTAATGAAGAAACTACGCGAAAAAGAGACAACACACAAACGCTCTATTGGCATTCGGTGATTCTGTCATTCACTCGAAGTCTCGAATATTTCAGAAAACTTGTTCCAGGAAATTTAATTATGTATTCAAATATATATTTTCTTTAAACTTTAATAGTTCTTTGGTTTTGAAAAAAGAATAGATTTCCATTGGTATATTTTTTTTATATTTTAATATTATAAGTACATTATAAATTGCCAACATTCACTTAAAATAGAGGTCTTCACTGAATTAGTTTTAAAAATATTTATTTTGTTTTCAATAAAAACCTAATAATATCCACAAGATAGGGGTTTAAAATATCTGGCAAAAGATGTGTAATAACATCTTAATCACGTAAGAGCGATTGTATGAAAATGTAATTCGGGTTGAGCGCTCTTAAGTCCCGTCAAATCTCGTTAAGAGAATTAACTTGAATAAAACGAGTTTTTAGTCTTTTCGTCTCTTTTTTAGTGTGGGAAACCATCAAATAACTTTTCCCACTCTGGGTGGAGCGAGAGGGAGTGATGAACTTTTGCTGACAAAACCCGCCCGTATTCTTTCAGTTGCCCTTTTTATTTCGGTGGGAAAATCATCCAATAACATCCCCCGCTCTTGGGCGGAGCGAGAGATAGTGTTAGACTCTTACTGACTGAAAACCCACCCCGTTCCTTCGTGCCATTATACCGGGGCTGAGCTACTCTTTCGAAACTAAACCTGGCCCCAGTGGGCTTTGACTTAGCTGGGCTGCTGTTGCTACAACTTCGGTTGCCCTTTGCGATCCCAGCCGGCGGGGACTCTCACGAACTTTCTCGAAGAGGGCTCGTGAATGGACCCGCGGGCCCCTTCATAACTCGGAGACTGGAAAGGTTTTTACAGCTCCGGTAAACCGTAGTATTCTAGTCTTTTTTATATAAATTTAGGGAAAACACAGCATGTTTTGGTCGTTCAAAAATGTTTGCCATCACATTCTGATAAGTTATTTGGAGATAAGTTGAACAGCAGTGGTGACCGAGTGGTAACGGCTACGACTTACGAGTTGTAGGTCGCGGGTTCAAACCCAGCCAGGCGCATTAGTTTGAGTAATTTATTTCATCGCCTCTGCTCTCAAAAGGGTAAAGAAAATACGTGAAGAAACGGCATGTGCTAGAACCAAAAATTCGAAGACATGTGACATCCACCAATCCGCACTGGGCCCGCGTGGTGGATTTCGGCTCATTCTCTCTCCCAGAAACGAGGTCTGCGTCCCAACTATATAAGCTATATTCATAATATGGACAAAAAAATATTTTTTTTAGCCTTGTATAGAAAAAAATATGTATATTTTTTTATACTCTAAATAATATAATCACTAGCTTTTGTCCGTGGTTTCACTCGTGTACATAAAATATAGTCAATATCACTCAGGAATAAAGCAGTTCTCTATCAGTGAAAAAATTTTAGCAATCTGGGCAGTAAGTACTTTCGGAGATGTCTTCCTACAAACATTACAACAAACTTTACCTCTTTATTGTATTAAGGGTGGATTAATCATAAAAAGACATTCGCCATCTTATCTGGACCAAAAAAAAATAGTTTGAAGTAAAGCTTCTTATTATTCTTTTAATTTTTCAAAATTCGTTAATAAAACATGTTTTGTCTTAGACGAAGAAACCTATAAGCCTTACATTACTCCATCAGATCAAAATAACGTACCAGCACCTCACACACGTACACAACACCGCAACCTCAACCTAATACCACTGCAATGAGCAATGGGTAGATCGCCGTCTGGCCGTAAGGTAACCGGTAGCCCAAGTCGTCGACAGCACTTTCTGTTCCCTCGCGTCTCAATGAATTGTCAGCAAACTGTAGGGTCGGGCTCGCCCAGCAGGGCCGAAGCCTACTGGGGCCTTGGACCGACCCCGGTATGAAGGGCTAAGAAGGAACGGGGTGGTTTAGTCGGTAAATATCTGACACTATCTCCCGCTCCACCCGAAGGCGGGAGACGTCATTGGATGATTTTACCACCTAAAAAAACAAAGCTAATACCAACTTACTGCAATAAAAATGAAATTCAACCGCTTAACTGAAGTAATCGAACACTTAACTGCATTAATTTAGTCAGCCATACTTATTAACGATGCTAAATAGCAATTTGAGACTTAATGATCATCAATAATGTTAAAAACATGGAGTTTTATCGTCAGCTTGTAAGCTGGACACCAATTAAACGATATAAATAATTTTCTTTTAACTTTTTTTTCGGCCGCCATCTTAAATTTCCAACTCCGATCACAGATATCGTTGTCCAAAAAGCATGTTTATGGCTGTTATCGGTATATCGGAGGTTTAAGTTTGAAAGGAGTTTAAGTTGCGAAAGGCAGGTAATTTAAATCTAAAATGTGTAAAAACAGCTGGTTTTGACAATATCAGTAAAATATGAGCGGTAATAAAAATGACTGTCTGAAAGTATGAAAAGAAAAAGAAATATTTAACTGACTTCTTGACATAATATGTCGCGTTAAAAAATAAAAGTACCTGTATATATTTTTTTTATTATGCTTAAGCTCGCGTTTGATTACTATCTCACCTGATGGTAAGCGATGATGTGGTCGACGATGGAGCACGCTTGCCTAGAAGTAATCTATTCACTTTTGAATTAAAGACCCCTAAGTTGTACCTAGTACGCGTAATAAATGTGTTCCCAAAAGGCTTTGTATACAGGGTGACTGGCAATTACTGTACGATACATAAACACGTGATTGTGCTCATGGTAACAAACAATTTTTATTATGGGAGCAAAGCCGAAATCGCGAAAAAAATATCAGCTGTTCAGTACATTAGGCAAACATAAATGTACTGAACAGCTGATTTTTTTTGCGATTTCAGTATTGTTCCCATAGTAAAAGTTGTTAGTTATCATGGGCACAATCACGTTTTTAGTATCGTACACTAATTACCAGTCACCCTATATATGGGTGGAGTGTCCACCATATGCACACAAGACAAAAAAAAATGGGGAAGGTAACTAGCAATTTAAAAGATTTATATTCCCACGTCTAAGTGTAATTAGTCCACTAAGACCAACCTGCTTTCTAAAAAATGAAAAAGAAGACATGAAAAGAATCCATGTTCTGATCCCGATTTCCGACCACTGCAAGTACGGGCTTGCGGACGGTGAGCAATGGCTAGCCTGCCGTCCAGCCGTCCGGACCGAGCTCAAGTTGTCGACGGCTCGTCCTGTTCCATGCGTGCCTCTATGATATATCAGAAAACCGTAGCGCCCCAGCAGGGTCAAATCTTACAGGGGCCAAAGGCCCGCTTCTGAAAGGAAGATTTGGCCCTGGTATGAAGGACAACGAAGGAACAGGAGTGGGTTTTTAGTCAGTAAAATTCTGACCCACTTTCCCGCTAATGCCAAGAACGAGTGATCATTGGGTGATTTTCCCACGTACAAAATAAAAATGTCTCATATAACCTTCTTCTAGAGAGAGGAGTCCCTGCAGGGAACATTCAAAAGCTGATTATGCTATGAGTTTATGTTGAGTCATATAACTGAACAGACTCCAAGCTTGATGGACAATCAAGATCATTAGAACAGCAAAAAGCACAAGGTTGAAAAACCAGTCTGCAACAGCATCTCCTACCAACCACGTGTAAATATGTAGAGCAATGATATTATGGAATCCATAAAGATAAGTTATTTAAAAAAAAAACCAGAAACCGTTACCGTCCATTGACCCCCACACTAACCGGAGTCATGACCCACAGAAAGTCATCATCAAGAATCACAACAGCTCTCTTATCTGCCCATAAGACATCACATCGTCAATTCTCTCCGCTCGAAAAACTACAATGACCTCTTTATACCAAAACCCCACAGAACTTACGCAACTTATAAACAAACGTGACCGTAGAAATACTATACTGAGAAGAATTTACGACGAATCGTAAAAATCTTTAGCCATATCGACAGTCAATCTCACGAAATCCTCTACACCAGACATCAACGCAACTCCCATCTGCATCACATTGGATTTACAACTTTTTCTTCATCAAGACAAAGCACAATTTCCAATAGAAGACAATGTCAGTTATCACCTTTTGTTTTCCAGTCTTATATTTAACAAGAATGTGTGAAAGGGGGCAGGAGAGGGGGGCCACGTATGTAGGCGGGTTACGTTAAGAAAAATCGTGATATACTCATCTTTGCTACTATTGGCGTAGGGGTCACATATGTAGCCTATAGAAGGGAGGTGGGTACTATAAAAATGGTTCGATCGTGAGGAAATAAGGAAAGGGTAGGTTTTCAGGATAGTTGTACTGTATTTAGGTATGTTTGCAGCTTTCGTCTTTAAGGAGTAATGTACAATGGTTTCAATAACATTTTTTATGGCGTAGAGAGTCAGATATGGTTTCATAATAATCATAACTGAGAGGTATAATGTCACAAAGATGAATGTTTTTATTTAATGGATCTGTGTGAATTTGTTACTCTGTCATATTTAAACGGCTAAATAGATGTAGTACACTCGCTCGAACTTGGTATGACGGATTCGGTCTATCCTTACCACGGTAAGTATGGTCCATCGTTCCAAATTTGAGCGTGTTTGTTTACTAATTTCGTTGAGTCATGCTTAACCTTGGTACCGATGGACCAAATCCGTCATACCAAGTTCGTGACTGCAAAAAAGATATCAAAAGCACTAGACATTAAGAAACATACTAAACACGAGATATTACTCACTGTGAAACTGCTATCTTAAAAGTTCAACCTATCCTCTAAATTAAACGGAACTCACTGCTTAATAAAGGTCTCATATCCGACCAACAGAGCGACCCATTCTTATCAAGCTCTTCAAGACTGAAACCCTCAGTAAAAGAGTTCTTTACTGAAACCATAACCCAGCAACACTAATGAACCCATCCAACAATCCCATTTACATCCTCTAACAGTCCTCCCTCAATCAAATCCAGTATTCGAATAAAAATAAATAAGAAAACAAACTTTTTGTCCTCCCAAGTGATATTAAAAACCTCTTAGCGAATATCGAAGAGATTTCATTTTCAATACATCTCATATTTTTCATACTACGCGGATGACATATCGCTGTGGATCATAATTTAGTCTAACAACCAGAGGAAATTGAACTTTATGAGGTAAGGTTAGGGTTGTTTTTTGAATGGGGGTGTGAACAATACCTCTGTGATTCCATACGATTTCACCCAGTAATGATTTGGCTCGTAATGAGGGAGACGCGAGTAATATTCTGAGAGTAAAGTCTTGGATTATAGTGAAGATGGATAGGGAATATTGTTTACTTGGCAAGGAGTAATGGGCTTGAAAACTTACGTTTTTGGGATTATTTTCTGTGATTATTGTCTGTTCTTCACAATCTAAAAGAAGACTTTTTAAAAATATTAATAAAATATAAGCAAACATTTTTTTTTAGTAAATAATTAAACTAATAAACAAAACTCTCAACACATTTTTAAATAGAACCATTAAATACAAACTTTACCTTATTTGGCTTTTTTCTATGGTGGGAAAAATCATCCAATAAGGTGGTTGATGGTAAAAAAATCACACATATGTATACCGACATCGTAATATTACTTATTAAATATCAGTAGTCAGTTAGTTTATGTACAAGCTATGTTACTTTTTGGTGTACAACAAAGTTTATTCTATTCTATTTTAATATCATCATCTTTCTGCCCTTGTTCTTCATCGACACAACATGTTTTTTCTTAAATTCCTGTCAGCACTCACACTATCAGTGACTCCTTTGTTTCACATCACTCATAACACAACCCATCCATCGTTGCCACTTAAACTTGCAAAACATAAGATATTAATCAATTCTTATCCACGTATCTAGAATCCAGGGAGGAAAACATTCGTTCTTCCGGAGTTTATTATCGCTGTTATTGCTTCCATACGTCAACAGACTTCTTTGCTGTATATATACTTAAAATATCAACAAATATATTGGATTAACTAAATTAATCGTAAACAAGGTTTGCATGGTTTACTGAACGATGTTTTCAGCAATAAACTGACTTGAAGGATTGAAAGATGATACATTATACAGACATGTCTTCAAAATATTATGACAGAAAGATTTTTTTAAAGCGGGAGCTCATCTACTGACTTCACTCGCTCTTGGTTGCAGCGTAGCAGACTTTTACTGATTTATATCCTCCAGTTGCCCTTTCCGTTCTTGGACCACGATATTCCTTTTCAGAAAATAACTAAAATTCTTTATTTATTTCTCCTCACAATGAAAAACTCATTCTAGGTTTTACATAAGTCCTGTTTGACTGGCCTGTTGGTCTAGTGGTTAGTGGCCCTGACTGCTATGCCGGAGGTCGTGGGTTCGATCCCCACCCAGGACAAATGTTTATGTGATGAGCATGATCATATTTTGTTCTGTATCTGGGTGTAATTTTTCTATAATATGTATTTATTTAGAAATATATATAAGTATGATTATCAGTTTTCTAGTACCCATAACACAAGCTCTGCTTAGCTTGGGACTAGACGGCGTTGTATGATAGTTGTAGAATATTATTATTATTATATTACCAAGTACAAATCACCACCTCACGGAAGAAGGTTTTTTTTTTCAAAGTTATATATTATAACAACATGAAGTTATTGGTAGTAAGGCTGATACTAGCTATGGCCGCGGGGATTACCGAAAGAGTCAGCGTAATCCTGGAACGCTAGGTGGTTTCAGTCAATAAAGTCTGACACGCTCTGTCATCTACCATAGTGCAAGAGAAGTCATTTTGATGATGCCCCATCTCAAAGAAAAAAAAAACGTACGCATGGTCCTGCAACATTGTAGTTTTATATAGTCTTAGATTGCTCCAAATGGGTTGTAAACTGCCTCATAATCCTCCTTAAAAGTGTACATAATTATAGGCAAATAAGTATTTGAGCTACTTGTAAATACTAGCTTAGATACGCTTGTATATTTTAATGGACATCGTATATTTTACGAGTAATAGGATGAGCAAAATTACCGGTGCCGAGGTGAATTCGAACGCATTTAATTTGATAGACGATAAAGTAGCATATAATAGAATAAACTTTATTGTGCACCAAAATAGTAGCAATTTCATAGAAACATAAATCTATGGTTACAATGGTGGTCTTATCGCTGACAGCGATATCTTCCAGACAACCTTGGGATATACTTTTAGATTATGTTTTTATAATCATCATCACCATTTCGAAAGACATCCACTGTTGGACATAGGCCTTCCCCAAGTATCGCCGTAATGACTGGTCCGATGGACGTGTGCGTTTCACGTCCATCGGATTCCCGTTATCATTAGGTCATCGGTCCACCTTGTGGGAAGCATTTTATTGGGCAAAGCCAACACGCGCCTCAAGGAGTTGTCAGCAACAGCAGGGACCCAGCCGCGTCGAAGCCTACTGGGGCCTGGGTTATCCGAAAGGGCGCTCGAGCCCCGGTATGAAGGCTAGAAGGAACGGGGTGGGTCTTTTAGTCAGTAAGAGTCTGACACTATCTCCCGCTCCGCCCAAAAGCGGGGGATGTCATTAGATGATTTTTTTCCACCATAAAAAAAAAACCCTGCCGAAGTAATGGAATGAATTTCGATACATCTCTCATCGATTTTGATAGGATGGTTAGCGTGGTTGAGCGTTTGGCTGCTGCCCTGTATGGCCAGGTTACGATTCCTGCTCGGACCAAATATTTGTATGGCCTACAGAAAATTGTTTCAGGTTTGGGTGTCTTGTGTATGTGAGTTTACATGTTTGTGAATTCACACACGATACTGGAGTATTAAGTAAGAGGCAGACTTTAAACAAAAAAAAAATGCTAATTGTAACCTATTTTTTTTCTACTCGTGAATCTTAAATTATTTCTAGGCTTGTACTTCCTTACATTGCTGTCGGTACCAAAAGTTTCTATTAGGGCGCTGTGTCCACAAGTTTTGTAACCGGTGGCAACTCTCATCTCATTAGAGTTGACAACAGGCGTATTGCTTAAAAAGCTTCAAGCACTGTGACAAAGGCGGTTACATTTTTCATAAAATACTTGTCAAAATGCCTCCCACACGGCGTCTCCGGCCCCGGGCCATGACGTAACGAGAGCTCGTGTATGGAGACTCTTAAAACGAAAGCCACTCGACTCGCCTACATCCCTGTCTAACCCTACAAGATTGAAAGAGAAAGCAACACCACTAGTCTCCGTCACATTTTTCCCTTTACCACCCTCGCTTTCTGAAGCGTTCTTTTACATAAAAGAGGTTCTTGAGAAAATAATAACGCAACTGCTCAAAGGGCACCCAACTTCTGCTATTTGGACGCTTTGATTTTCGACTCGGCAAAGAATTTTGCGACCACAAAGGGAATTTCGATGCGATATTAAGCAAGGATTTAATTTTCAAGTTAATGCAGTAACGCTCGTTCCAATAATTTTGTTTCCTTTTTATGTAAGTTTAGCTTCAGAAGCCGAAGGAATAAGTACAAGTCTTAAATGGGTCAAGTATATTTTTTTGAGATTACAAATAATATTCTACACTTAATCAGTTTCTATCTGCAATACTACGGGCTCTTTTCATTTAGCCTCATCCACTCAATCGTTTAAGTGGCATATTTGATATTGTGAAACCTTCATCAACATAAGTTATTGTTTAAAAAACTAAAAGTTTGCTTCGTAGTAGGTTCATCTTCTAGTGATTGTTTTTCTATGTTATTATCCTCTCCCATCAAAGATTTTTGCTAAGTAAGAATAATTTAACATTGTCATCGTTAACATCATCCCTACCTTACACAAACCAAAATTTTCTATCACAAAAATATTCTGCCAGTTGTCTTTCTTTACCAATATTGCCTTCATCTACAATTTCTTTGCTAACTACAAACTATTCGCCATCAATTCGCCATCATTAACTTTAATCATATCTTAATTAAACAAAAGATTAACTGCATAATATGCTCTATTGAATTTTTCTCCATTCTAATCATTACTTATGGTTAACCATTATTCTAATTAATTCCTATGCTAACTATTTTAAAGCTTACAAATCAACCAAAATAAATTTAAAATTTCAATCCTAGCAACAACCAATGAAGGGAAATGTTTCACAATCGTAGGCCCGTTCACAAATTACTTTAGTACATGCAAACCTATTTTGTACGTACTTAATAGCGATAATAATAGCCCTCTCAATAGCTGTAACAATGGCGATACAATACTTTATTTAAATAGGGTTGCCACTACAATGGAATCGATTTGGAATCATTAAGTTATAAATAGTGTAGAAAGGATGTATGGTAATAGATTTTGGTCACAATTGAGTTGCTAGCATGATAAAGAGTCTAAAAACTGATTTTGATGAGACTTTAGAAGAGATTAGATCTCATTTGCGTCAAGAACAATTTGATTTTTCAGAGATATTTCGTAAGATTTGTCAATATTTAAATTTAGAAATAGATACAGCTAATCGTCGCGTGTTTATGGCTTAAGTTTATTAACCTGTCACCCCTGCCAACGATAGATTGAGAGATCAATGGCGGACGATTGATGAAAACTAAATTGGTTCAGTGATGACAAACTAATTTGGGATTGTCTCATAAACGTAACTGCTGCCACTCCCACTAGTTTTACAAGTCCCCACAGTTCTTAAGCTCCCGCGTTATCATCTGCACCATTCTTTGCGAAAATATTAAAACTTTCATATGCAGTAACTCCGACATATCTCATAACTTGAGAACGGCAAAAACATTTCAACGCGAATTTTTCTTTAGACGAGAGATTTTATGACGACAAATGACAAAAATACTCAACGTTTCATTGTGGAACTTGGAAACGGCGCTGCGAGCATTTTTGTGCGCCCTCCGAGTCTCCTATACATGTGTACAGAAGGGCGAAGTTATTTGCCTTGCTTCTCTTCCGTCCATTTGAACCCCTCCCCCTCCCCCGCGCTTCCGGTGCCGCCGCCTACCACCCGGCGCGTCCGCACGACACACGCCAAACAAATACCTACTCTAACACCTTCGCGAAAGGATTTCATTCTCGAGGTGACGCACCAACTATTTTTCTTTTACATCCAAGAGCAAAGTGACATCCGACGCGCGGAAAAGAATAGCAACTTTGAATCCAGATAGACACACTCGAATTTGGAGTAATCAGTGTGTGGTTGTTGCGACTTTTTCGTAGTGTGGCGCCGGGGGCAGAGGGGTACGGGACGATTGCGACCGTACGAAAAACATATTTTTCAGATAACGACAATGAGAAAGGAAAATATTCAGATGAAAATTCCCCGATACGGCGCGCCGGGTGCGGCCGCGTGGAAGATATTAAGGGGCGGGCGTGTGCTACTTAACGATATTTTTCGACATGCTTTCCTTTTATTGCTAACTCACGGCTCCGATATCGGATACGGTTTGTCGTATATCAAAAAAGAAACTCGATTCAGACGTACATAAAAAATATATTACGCATTTAGCGAAGCGAGCTGAAATCACTGAAGATAGCGGTCGGTTTCCACATCAACGGATCCTTTGAATCATTTGGAGTCGAGCATTCCGTGGAAACAAAAGAAAAATTCTTTGACGTATTACGGGAGCAATAATATTCTGAAAATTATTATCCGAGCGGTGTCCCAATGGGATATTAAGTAACACGATATTAACATCCCCGGGGGTAAAAGGGACAGCTTTATGGATTAAACGGGTAATTAGAGAGGGACGGAGGTAGAGGGGGCGATCTTGTCTAAAGGACGTTGGCCTCCGGGGCACGCGACCGTTGATTCGAACTCCTTTTTAATTCTTTTTTATTAATTATACTGCGACCGAGCGGTCTTGAACGTTCCACTGAATATAAATGTTGACTATCAAATTAACTGATTTTAATGTGCTCATGGTGTTTTGTGAGTGTTTATTTCATACAGAGCCTTATGTTATTCACTAATATGATTTGATTAATTACAAGTAAAACTTCACACTCGTGTATTGATATTTTTATTTTACAAAAACCATGAGACTTTGTAAAATAAAAATATCATAAGATTAGGATCAGTGAATGAAATTTAGATTAAGGTAGGTATGTAAAGTTTTATAGGTATGAAATATCCTATCGCGACTGATAAAATAAATCTCAAATATCTTATCTCAGACGAAAATAAAAAGTAACAAAAATCAAGTACCAACTCCTAATAATCACAGCACATTTCTTAAACGCCTCATCTTCCTCATTAAAGAGCTTTTTCTCAACTAAGCGTCGCTGCCTCTATTCCGTACTTAATGGCTGTTCGGCTCTTTCAATGTAAACTTGGCAATGAACACCAGGGGAGGGGCAAATTGGGTCAGTCTTTGACTTAATTTTTTTCCCCAAGGTCGATTAAAATCAATAGGGCGACGCTCTAAATTTACGCCTGCTTGTAATTAGATTTTTGCTCGATCGATTTTGGGGTAGGTCGCGGCGAATCGATACTGCTTTGTGATTTGTTACGCAATTAGGGATGAGTATTATAAGTGGGAGAGTGTTCTTTTTTTAAATTGAAGATTCTTGATCGTTTTTTTTGTTTGTTTTGGTTTAGAGTGATGATAAAGATTACTTTCGGAGTAATGTGATTCTGTTGAAACTAAAAGGATTGACCTCGTGATATTTTTGTCAGAGGCTGTCAAACACAGTGTGAAGTTTTTCACAATGGTTCTTTGCTGGTGGATGCTAAAGAAAAATCATTAGTCAAAATTGTTAGACATTTTAATGGTAATAACATATCCCTATCTTTGGACTATTGAGTAACTCGTCGACTCGTGACTCGACGTAAATAAAAATAATAAAATATTAAGATTATTTAGAACCAGACTATTAAGCCTGGTTCTTTATATCTCGGTAAACATATTAATATGTTCGTTTGTAACAAAGTAAGAGTTACCTAGTAAAATACTCTAAAATAAATGATGAGAGAATGGTGAGATGGGAGATCTTGTGTTAATCTTGCCCTGTTCATTATTGTCATATCTTGTCTGGATATTGGTTGTTTTAATTTTTAATGTTGTTTATGTACGAATTGCACCTCTACGCATAAAACTAGTCATAGACACACATAATGTGTTAACCATAACAGTAAAAACCGATCAAGTGCGAGTCGGATTACCGCACTAACAATTCCATACATACTTAGGTATACAAAAAGTTCAATTCCCGAATCAAGTCTCGATTTCCGATTCTTTGAACTTCGTACCTCCACACGTACCTACATGAAAAAAAGTTTCTTGATAGACGCTTCAAGCTTCTTTTTGAGGCGGCCTTTTTTTGTGGCTCGTGTGCAGCAGTGCCGCCACAAAAAAACGCTTCAAGCGGCTTCAAGCTTCTCCCGACACACAAGGTAACGCGCGCTTCAGCTGTTTTTTGCGGCCGCTTCTATCTTTTTTTGTGGCCGCTTCTAGCGTTTTTTTTTGTGGCGGCGTTTTTTTGTGGCCCGTGTGCGGTTACGCTAAGAGATCTTAAAAGGTTTCCATTTTAGGCCGACTTATGCACGGAACCCCAAAAAAACTACACTGTTTGACCTTCTATACAATTCCAATTTGACCATCACAATAAGTATCTACATAATTTCATCCTCGGACCAAAACCAGTCCAATAAGCCCTGATTCAGTAAATCTGACAATAAAAAATCAATCTGGTATGTATGCGAGCTGCATACTAATCATTACCGTCGGAGAACTGGGTATTAAGAACAAAGGAAACTGAGGAATTTTAATAAATCCATTCGACTCTGTAGTATTGATTTCAGATTTGAGGATAAATGGAAATTATGAAGATAGATTCTCTCTATGTGAGCCGTTTTCTGAATTGAATATTTGAAGTTTAGAACGGGTCGAACTATTTTTACTTGAGAAATCATAAAATAACGTCTATAGCACTGAGTGGTCCATGAGGAAATGTCATACTTTTACTGACTAAATACTGACACAATATGCTATTAAAAAAAATCCTTTACTGGCCCTTTATTGCGAGGGCTCCGGTGAATTGTTCGAACTACCAGCAGCCTTGACAGGCGTCGGAACTAATTAGCCTCAAGAATTTTGCTGACAAAACCTTGTGTTGTTGACTAGGGCTTGGTCTTAATCGGACGGCTAGCTAGGGTGGCGTGCACTTGACGGTTTTAGCGTATTCAAGAGAAGACGTCCTAGGCGCAAGCTTGCAGACGGCGAGCAATAGGTAGCTCTGTTAAACTACAAAGAACTACAAACTGCAGTTCTGGAGAGCTGTAAATTGCAAATAACCCTTCTTGCAGTCAGGTGAAAAGCGTACAAAAATTCGAATTTCGCTATCATCCTTGGAGTCATCATCATCATCATCATCTGCCTTTTTAATGTTCCCACTGCTGGGACTCAGGCCTCCTCTCTATGAGAGGGAAAGGGCCGTAATCCACCACGCGCGCCCAGTGCGGTTTGATGAATGTCACATGTCTTCAAATTATTGGTTCTAGAACATGCCGGAGTATTCTCCTTTGACTGCAGCAGTCAGATTACATTGTCAGAGAATGGGTGGCTTACAGGAAACAGAGTTTTAAACAAACCTACACGATGGATCATCATCGTGATATTCCTGCCCATATCCCGTTATATTTCAGTTCAGTTTTCTATCCTGTCACCCGTCATGCTATTACTAACTCCCGTTTCTTTGATATCACTCCTTACACAATCCATCCCAGTTCGGTTTTCTGTCTTGTCATCCGTCAACTCCTGACACAGGCGTTTCATCTATCCTTTTCACATGACCATACCAAGACAAACTATGAATGGCAATCGATAAAACAAAACATTGACTATCAAAGACTATGGTACATGCCTACTAAATATGGAGTTTATAGTCCATAAAACTGTGAAATAATCTTTTCTCTGAAACAAAATGTAATTTCCTATTGCTTCTTGTGCATACAAACGTGCAAGCAAAGCTGCTGTCTGGATTCTACAATATAATTATGAGAAAGTGTCTGTTTTCCATTTTTACAAGCTTTTATCTAATTTCACCTGTCCCGATGTTTGTCTGTAATCAAATCTTACAAATTAAATTTGATTCACTTCCCGGTTTCCGATTGAGGTGAAATTTTGGAAGCGTGTGTACATCAGATGAGTATGCCAAATTATTATGACATGGAGCTGATTTGATGATGGAACCGGAAGATAGCCATAGGAACTCAGTAGTTAAACGACACAACCCCATCGAGTTTGGACTCGTTTGATCCGTCTTAACGAGTACTTTGGTGCAAGATGGTAACCAAGGTCTAATGATGGAGCTGAAAGATGGCCATGGAAACCCAGTAATAAGCGCAATAAGATAACCCTAACGTGTTTCAGCTTTTTGGAATCGTCTTGATAGGTATTAATTATAGTACAGACTGCGCTATAAAGGCTTGCTATAAATTTTTTTCATAGCAAGCCTATATAAAGCGGTCTATAGATTCTGTCTAATAAGTTAAACGACTTGGGTGATTATTAGGATTTAATGAAATCTGATGTAGTCAACACGGGTTCAATAATCAAGGTTGATTAAGAGATAGAGATCATTGTTTGTCAACAGAAGAACGTTATAAAAACTATCGAATATAAGTATTTATTAAATGATTAAATATTATACAAAATTCCCAAGTCGGTTGACTTATTAGACAAACTATACTTATATAATAAATATAATTATATACTTATACCGCAGCCCTAGCCGTAAAGGGCCGCTGAAAAACACTGCCAATTTTAGACAGTTTTCCAAAAAAAAAAAAAAAAATTCACAACTTTCACACAACGTCGTCTAGTCCCAAACTAAGCAGAACTTATGGTATGAGTACTAGACAACTGATACAGAACATATTTACATATTTCTAAATACAAACAATTGATTGAACAGATGATGCTCATCACACAAACATTTGTCCTGGGTGGGAATCGTATCCACGACCTCCGGCATAGCAGTCAGGGCCACCAACAAACCAGTACTCGTAACGGCTCTAAGCAACAAATATTATATATATATATTATATATATAATATTCTACAACTATCACACAACGCCGTCTAATCCCAAGCTAAGCAGAGCTTGTGTTATGGGTACTAGACAACTGATAAACATACTTATTTATTTCTAAATACATACATATTATAGATAAATTACACCCAGACACAGAACAAATGATTATGCTCATCACACAAACATTTGTCCTGGTTGGGAATCGAACCCACGACCTCCGGCATAGCAGTCAGGGTCACTAACCACTAGACCAACAGGCCAGTCAAAATGTATACCTATTTACTTTCGAACTTAAGCTGATGCATTCCAATAACAGGAAAGAGACACCTTTTTAAAAGAATTTCAAGCCATACTGTGAATAAGCCTCAAACAAGTATCCCGGATATTCCTACTCGACCATCACAAATGCCACTATTCTCAAAAGAACCAAGTCAATATCCACACGAAATCTTAATACCATACACAATAGAAGTCACAAGTGCTGCCTACACTATATAGTACAAAGCGTAATAATACTCAAAATCATCATCTTGGTTGATCCACTCGGCAGCCAAGCGTGTACGGTCGGCAAAAAAGGCGGGTGTGCGATGAAAGTAAAGCCTACTTACATTATTTGTTTGGCAACGGAATGCGGTAGCTAAGAGTGCAAATATACGTTTGTGCTGTCGGTCAATACACTCACGGTGATGCTTAACCGTTGCTTGGTTCGGTAGCGTCAGCAGAAATGGTTTTTGTTGGTAGTTTTATGGGAATTTTGAGGGAGAAAAAGGGTGTGAGTGAAGTCACAGTAATATTTGTGTATTTTTATTACTCCACGCTCAATCGTCGAAGAAACGCGAGTAGGTACATTATGTATATAGTATTAAAATAGCATATAGGATGTTATATTTTTTATCTCGGGAGATGATGAAGTTCGGTTTAGAATAAGTGGACTTATTCGGATACATTTATTTTCCTAAAAAAAAAAATAGTGAAAGAATGATTCTTATTTTTCAATAAAGCGCTTTATGTAATCAAAGCTTACCTATTTATCTACACTAAGAACTAACAAAAGTATCTCTCACTGTCTGTCTGTTACACTTTCACCGTTAAACTACTGAACTGATTTTAATAAAATTTGGTATGAAGCAAACCCAAGAAAGGACGTAAGCTACTTTTTATTTAACTTCAACTTTGACTTTACGTCCGTTATAACTGAGCAGAATCTAAACAAAGAACAACATTGTTGTTTTCAGATAGTAAGAGTTCCTTACAACACGTGGCATGATGCGCCTCTGGCCGCAGAAGCCTATGACATATTTAAATCTTTATATATATAATTCTTCTGTGAGTGTGTATGTCACTGAACTTCTCTCAAACGACTGGACCAATTTTGATGAAATTTTTTGTGGGTGTTTAAGGGGATCTGGGAATGGTTTAGATTCACAATTTTCACGCGAGCAAAGCCGCTGGCAGAAGCTAGTTTATTATAATTTTTGTAAATAGAGGCAAATCTATTCGAAACAACCCACTAAGAAGAACACCTTAATTTCTATCCCCATTTCTGCAGACCGTACCTGTCACCTTAAATTTTCTCCGTCGTCCAAACAGACGCATACGCAAATTATTATGTCTAATACAGACTGAATGGGCCACGACCAGCGTTAATGTGATCTCACAGAATGACTCATGGCTCGGCTAGTGTTTGCTTGCCATGTGTATGTACCCCCTAAGTACGGTAGAGAGTGCCCACACACCATTGTACAATATTTACAAGGATTTACGAGGTAACGTACGGTTTTTGGATGGTTTCGGCTAGATGAGAAGAATTTGCGAGAGTAATTGCCTAATGTGTTTTGACGGGTCATTAGATTGCTTACTTAGTTGATGGACACAAGAAAACTCATTAGAAATTAAATATTTGATGATGAAAACAAGCAGTTAGACATTCTTTAAAAATTGTGTGAAGAGGTGTCAAGTATCTGGATCTTTTTAGCTAGTGTTCCTCCTTGGGTCGTATTCCTCAATGCTAAAGGTCCTGACCTCCCTGTTTCATCACTTTAACCTTTATGATATTCCTCCATCTGTTTCATCTGTCTTCATCTGTTCCTTTATGTTCTCTGACGCTGTGAAGGGCACAGTATATCGTAGAGTCAAGAGCGGGGCGGATCTGGTCGGACCAACGTATTGGGCTGCATCCACGAGGCCTTTTCCCATCCACTTTACCGGTCACGATGAGCCTTTCGAGGTTGCCACCATCTTTTCTTGCGACGTGACCGAAGTATTGCAGAATTAGTTTGTGTTGGCATTTTTAAAACCATGTAACGATTAGATATAGATTAAGATTTTTTTAAGTAGTAGTTTCTCCCAAAATCTCACAAAGAATGTACCCATTTGAAGCTATAAAAGATTGCTGACGCCTTTGATGAATGAAACTAGCTTATGCTTTGCCTTGGCTTCGGCTTCGCCTAAGTTAACTGTCACAGCTTCTTAGCTTTCTCCATACAAACTTTGGATCTCGATTTCATTTCCTTAGGGAGTATATATTGGAAAACCCTTTCTTATTATTTGGTATACACCATAGAAGGAGCTTGTGTACAAAATTTCAGCATTCTAGGTACAAAGGTATAGACTGGACATTGATGAATTAGTAAGCGAATCAGGAGTTTAGGGCCTATTTTACCAATCGATATTCAGACAGCATTAGTCGATGTCGCGTAGTGTAATAAGGGTCAGACTGTCTTACCAGAAACGAAACATAAGTCTGAATATCGTGTGCTTAATAACGTTTAGTGTAATATATCCTTTAGCCTTTAATCAATATATTAATCAATCAACATTTCGCGAGTGTAGGCGGCAGTACGAGTATGTATGTATTTAACTCAATCCAAATGTTTATATAAAAAGAGGAACTAACTGACTGACATATCATGGTACAGCCGAAATTATTGGGACTAGGAACGTGAAATTTCGCAAAAGATTTTTTTTTAGCGGGCTGAATTTTAAAAAAAATCCTCTCTTAGTATTTACTATTTTTTTTAATTCATCCCATCAGGGTATTAAACGAGGATCCACAGTTTGTATGGATAAACCTACTTACACGCAGGCAAAGCCGCTGGCAGAAGCTAGTATGTATTATACAGATGGGCTAGCCAAAAACACAGCCCTAACACACAGACTCTCCAGCAAAACCAACTCAAAACCACTCGACTAAATTCACGAACAGATGTAGACAGTCCACTCGACCATCCATCAAGCTAGTATCGATTACATACAGAATATGACGCAACCAAACATACGGACAGAAAGTTAAATTTAACTAGTAAGGCAAACATAGATCGCATTTATTAATCTTTACCTAATCATCTTTAATGAAATGAATAAATATTCAGAGTCAATTGTGATGTCATACTGGTTGTTTGTAGATAGTCATCGTTTTATACTTAGTACTGATATACAATATTAGCTTTAGTATATGCAAAACCCGAAACACGTGTCTAGTATTTTTTATGTAAAGAATCTATCATGAAAAATCACAAATATATAAACTTGTTATGTTACCTGGTTGTCCGCACAAATACATGGTGAGCGGGCCATCCGGGCGACCGAGAGGTTTTTTGTTCAGTACCCAGCTGTGCGCTAGCTCCTAATGCCTGCTATAACCAGATTTTGCATATAGTAAAAATAATGTGGTATAGACAAAAACCCTGTTTTGATAGTAATCTTTACAGGACAGAGAGCAGTTAAAAACACATCGTAAGGAAACCGACATGTAAAAGACTTGTGACATTCACCAACCCGAACGGGGCCCGTATGGTGGTTTCGCTAAGGAGGAGGCCGACCGCATCAGGCAACGGCGCTCTCGCCGTCGCCGCCGAGATTCCGATTTCCAGCTTGCGGACAGTGAGCAATGGGTAGCTCGCTGTCCGGCCGACCGGTAACCATCCGGACTAAGCCCAAGTCGTCGACAGCGCGCGCTGTTCCCGCGCGCCTCAAGGAGTTGTCAGCAACAGCAGGGGCCCAGCCGGGTTGAAGCCTACTGGGGCCAGGGTTATCCGAAAGGGCGCTCGCCCCGGTATGAAGGCTAGAAGGAATGGGATGGCTCTTTTAGTCAGTCAGAGTCTGACACTATCTCCCGCTCTGCCCAAGAGCGCGGGTTGTCATAAGATGATTTCTCCCATCGAAAAAAAAAAAAAGGCCCGTATGGTGGTTTACTGCCCAATTCCTCTCTTATAGAGAACACCTGAGGCCCAGAAATAGGAACATTATATGGCTGATTACACTTACATGCTTATTAGCATAGCATAAGTGTAATCAACCAAGATTTGGTCCACATATCATCACCTCTATAATTTAACAAAAATTCTTGCATAGGTGTAAAATTTTACGCGCGCCCCAAAGAGCTGTCAGCAATTTGGCGGGGGTAGCCGATGCTTGTGGGATTTTAAGAAAGAATTACGTGGCGCTGAAACACAAAGGACAAGTGAAGGAAGTCAGACCCTCGTGGGACCCCTCCTCCCCTCCATGCACTTGAAGTTCTGTGTTTCTCAAACTCTAGCCTGAAAACCTGTAAAAATTTGACAATAAAGTGACCCTTTTCGAAAACATGTGACATTCACCAACCCACACTAGGCCCGCATGGTGGATTACGGCCCATTACTTCTCCTAGAGAGGAGGCCTAAGTCCCAGCAGTGGGAACATTAAGAAGGCTGATGGTGATGAAAGTGAACTTACTTTATTGCCAACTTTGGACAGGTTTTTGAATTTTCTTAAATCAAATACACAATTCAGACACCCGCCGTTTATCTTTAAGTTCTCAATTAGAGTCAAAGGATAATTAGCGCTGTTTTCAGCCATAGGCGTAAAAATACTTAGTTTATTCCTTTCTAAAGCCTCAGTGGGGTTAATGAGTAAGTGGTGTTAATAGGTTTTAAGCTATCACTGTTAACGATCGGCGAAGTTTTCATACAGTTATTTTCTGTGGTGTTAACTTTTGCCTTAATACTTTACCGCATGAGGTGTTTGAAATGTTTTGATGTAGTGTTTAGAGGTTCTTTTCCACACGCCTATCGTCAACGTCGAGCATGGTTTCAAAGCTTGTTACTTCATCTAACGCAATCCAACGCGATGTTTGACGAAAAAGCGACGCGAAAAAAGAGAGAAAACGTCTGAAAACTCTGTTAACATTCGGTAATTCCGTGATTTACTCGCGTATTTCACAAAACTTGTTTCTGGAAATACGTGTTTTTTTTAACACTTAAAAGTCTTTGATAAAATCTTTCGTCATAAGTATCTTCAGTTGCCGTTTAGGTTTTGGGTCATAAAGCACTCCTCAAACCGCTTAGCTGCATAAAAAACAGAACTTGTAATGTCAGCCAAACACTGTAGGTTCATAATGTTCCACGCGCGCCTCAAAGAGATGTCAGCAAAACCGTAGGAGCCCCAGAAGGGCCAATGCCTACTAACTATGCGAGGACTTCTGAAAAGGTAACCTGTAGTCCTAGTACGCAAAGGGCAAATAGAGGAACATAGGTGTGGTTTAAGTCAGTAATAAGTGTCTGACACGCCCTCCCACTCATCCCTAGAGCGGGAGAAGTAATTAGAATAGTTCAGCACCACAAAAAAAGAACAGTACCTTTAAAATAGTCCGTTTCTCTGCGATTGGTATAAGAAGACAGGCGCTTAAGGAGTTAAAACACTCATTATCATCATCATTTCAGCCGATAGACGTCCACTGTTGGTAATCGGCCTCCCTAAGTGTCGCCACAATGAACGATCCCGTGCGTCCCACATCCATCGGATTCCCGCAACCTTCACCAGGTCACTGGTCCACCTTGTAGGAGTAGTTAAAACACTGGCCAAGACAATTAACCGCCGAAGAACTCCCAACAAAACAATAGAAATACTCACAAAACAGGAAACGAACAAACACATTTATTACCATAGGTAATTGGTTATTGGAGTCCAGTTACAATCCTTTTACGTGAACAGACCCGGGTGCTCGGTAATGAGCTGACTAGCGACTAGGTGGCTCTAGGAATGGACTAGGAACCATTATGTGCATCTGTTAAGGCATAGCGCACAATCAAAATAAGTTAGAAGCTAATGGTGTGAGCCAGCTTTCAGGTAGAAAAATAATGGATTTTCAAATTAATAGAATAGAACAGAATAAACTTTATTTTTATGTCTCTATCTATGTTTATATCATTTTACACCAAAAAATAACATGACATGAACATTAACTAATATCTATCTATCTCTTTCTCGATTTCATATTATAATTATAAATATGACATAAATAATATTTTGAGAAAAAACGATGATAAGGCAAATAAAAGAAGTTTATTACGGTTGTTAGGCCGCAAGGCGAGAGTGATTTTTGATAATATTTATATATAATTTAATAGGAATATAATTAATAATATTAATTAAAATAATTATAATTAATTTAATAGGAATAAACCCTAAAATAACACGTGAATAATATTTTTTTGTTATATCCGATCCCTACAATACGTATCATATGTGATACATACATATTTCTTGTCATTGCTACCTTTTTGTATTCCAAATATTTTAAATTTAATTTGCTTAATGTATGCTCCAATGTAACTCCTGCAAGTTTATTTATTTATACACATTTTATTGTACAACAATATCATAATATTTATAAAAAGGATGCCATGCAATATAAATAAAACATACAATTGGAGGCCTTATAGCACTCGGCGATTGCTTCCAGGCAACTTGGAGTTGTAGTTGATAAAAATATGATTGGTGACCGCGACACGTATTTATTTACTGAATTTTATTAATTAAAATCATCAATAGAATTCTAGCAGTTGTCCTATTACTCAATGAAAAAAACTCATGAAAAAAACATTCAATTGGGTAAAACCTGAGAAATGAAGACAACTTAGTAAACTGACTCCATGCATCAGTACTCAGGAATAAGAATTCCCAAACGTTGCTCAGCGACAAGTCTGCGTATCAACCCAAAATTCCATAAAACTCAACATCAACTCAAGCTGACATGATTAAACTAATTGAAAAATATATTATTTATGACGTACACATTTATATTAATTAAGGCCAAGCCTCATCAGTATGTAGGTACCTACGATATTTGAATAAGTAGCGGGGCCAATTAAAATTCTGTTTCCCCTTAAGCGGCAAGTACATAACGATGCCGTTTCGAATACCTTCAGTTTTAATGAACAAGCTAAGCTTAATAGGCTATTGGTTAATAAAATGAATTCGAATGTAGTTTTATTTAAAGCTAACTTATGTTAGCGGCTTCACTCACTTTAAGCTGGGAAATTATTCAAAAAGCACAAACAGGGAGGTTACTTCCAGGAAAGCGGAGTATTGCTCTCATCTTTGGGACGGATCAGCTGGATACCAACTTCATGCACTTGAGGCAATTGAGAGGCGAGATGATTGGAGATGATACACTCGTCTAGTCGAGACTGCAAAGTCTTGAGCATCAACGCAGAGTTGCTAGCCTGTCGGTTTTCTACCGGTTGCATTTCGGGTAATGTGCATCGGAGTTACATAACCTAATTCCGCCTAGTCCGTTTCGTCATCGGATTACCAGACGTACGGCGATGCGCCACCGGTACATGGTGGATATCCCACCTACACGCACAAAACGTTTTGGGAACACATCCATTGTGCGTGCAGCTAGGGAGTGGAATTTCTTGCCGGAGTCCTGATAGCTACAACCCGGGAGTCTTTGAGTCGAGAGTGAATAGGTTTCTTCTAGGTAAGTGCGTTCGTTCGTCGGCCACATCATAGCTTACCATCAGGTGAAATAGTGGTCTAACACAAATCTATCGATAAAAAAAAATATCCAGGTAAGCGTGCTCCATCGTCGGCCACATCATCGCTAACCATCTAGTGAGATAGTGGTCTACCGCAAGCCTGTACATAATAAAATCCCTATGTGCTATTTCTGCTTATTTTAGCTTTTACCAACGGCATCGCCCTTATAAAATAAAAATGTATCTAAAGAGAACATATTTCCAGGATAAAACGCATCTGATATACTATTTCAGAATAATGGTCTATCCTTGTTCCAAATTGAATTCAAATCCGTACAGGTATTTGAGTGTGAAGAAATCACAAACATATACAAACATGTACGTATATAAACACAAATCTTTCGTCTTTACATAGGTGTAATATCTACCTTCTATCAGTGGTTTAACTTGCGTAAAATTAGAAAATCATCCCAAAGAAAACCCCGGTGTAAAAGTATCCTAGTGCTAATTTAGGATATAGTCCGGCTGCGTGCCCAATTTCATTAAAAGCCATTCAGTTGCTGGAGCGTGGTTTAACAAAAAACATACAAACAAAATTTTACCTTTATATGTCATGTTTATTATTGACTAGCTTTTGCCCGTGACTTCGCCCGCGTATAATATATAGCCCATGTCACTCAGGAATAAAGTAGCTTTCTATTGGTGAAAAAAAAAATAGTAATCGGACCAGTACCTACTTCCAGAGATTACCTCCTATAATCTACAAGAAAACAAACTTTACCTCTTTATTACAGACTACCTTTTACCCGCAGCTTCGCCCGCGTAGGTACATGAAAATGTAGCCTATGTTACTCAAGAACAAAGCAGCTTTCTATCGGTGAAAAAATTTCAGCAGCAATCAGACCAGTTCTTTCAGAGATGACCTCTTACAAACAAAAAAACAAACTTTACCTCTCAATATTAGTGTAGATTAGTGGGCTAGAATTGCTGGCGTGTATGACATGTAAGGTGTATGTCTCGACATACAAGCTTGCTAAAGATCACGCGTTTGACCTCTTGGATGACATCTTAGTGAAGTTACAGCTAAAAGACTTTATTAAATGCTGCTCGTTTGTGGAATTCATTACTTACAGAAATGAGGCGTGCCCAAACGCCACCGACATTATAAAAAACCGGCCAAGAGCGTGTCGGGCCACGCTTAGTGTAGGGTTCCGTAGTTTCTCGTCTGTCACAATAAGTGTACCCACTTATGAGTTTAAAAAAATGCTTGCATATACGATTATACTACAAACTTAGTCCAGAAATTATTTTGTAGAACCCTATTGCCTTTTTTGTACAAAAACTGTTCTTTCCATCAAGTTCAAAATAATTTTCCTAGAAAGTTCTTATAAAGTTCTACTTTTCAGATTTTTTTCATATTTTCTAAACTTACGGTCCAAAGTTAGAGGGGGCGACATTGTTTTTTACTTTTGGAGCGATTATTTCCGAAATTATTGACATTATCAAAAAATGATTTGAGTAAACCCCTATTCATTTTTAAATAACTATCCAACAATATATCACACGTTAGGATTAAAATTAAAAAAAAAAATCACTTCCCACTTTACATATAGGGGAGCTACTCAAATAAAACATCTTTTTCGAATTTTTATTTTACCACTTTGTCGGCGTGATTGATATACATATTGGTACCAAATTTCAGCTTTCTAGTGCTAGCGGTCACAGAGATTAAGCGTGGACGGACAGACAGACGGACAGACAGACATGGCGAAACTATAAGGGTTCCTAGTTGACTACGGAACCCTAAAAAGGGTGAAGATGCATTCTATCTTATTCTACTTTAATATTTCTTGTCCTTTCTCAATTGTATATTTTTGATATTTCATCATCATCATCATCATCATTTCAGCGAAAAGATGTCCACTATCGGACATAAGCCTCCCACAAGTGTCGCCACAATTACCGGTCCTGTGCGTCTCACATCCATCGGATTCCCGCGATATTCACCAGGTCATCGGTCCACCTTGTGGAAGACCTTCCAACTCTGCGTCTTCCTGTACGTGGCTGCCATTCCAGATTTTTTATTTAATTTGTCAAAAACATATTTTGACATTTGTATTTTGACTACCTAGCAGCTTGCCTACTACTACACCGAAATTAGAATCAGAATGAGAATCAGATTCTGATTCTGGTTCGATTCTGATACTACACCGGACCCGTAATTATTATTTTCTTATTTCTTTCAATTTCGTTTCAAATTACATTATAGGATCTTTCTCAAATATCAAAACGTTTTTAATCAAGGCATACATGCCTCACTCGGAAACGTGGGCTACTTGCAAAATTTAAAATCGCCAAACTTAAGCGGCAATGGGCAGGGCACATTGCACGCAGAACAGATGGTCAAAGGGGACGAAAGAATATGGAGTGGCGACCGCGTACAGGAAGACGCAGCGTTGGAGGACCTTCCACAAGGTAGACCGATGACCTGGTCAGATGCGTGACGCACAGAACCAGTTGTTAGGTAGGCGACACTTGGGGAAGGTCTATGTACAACAGCGGACGTCTTTTGGCTAAAATTAAAGTGATTATTATTATTAATGACTACGGATAATTACAACTCTAGGTATTTTATTTATTAGATTTCAAATCCGTTTAAGCTTATCCAAAGTAGATAAAGTACCTCCTTCAAAAGACTGAAAGATTAAAAAGCCCTTTCAAATTAAATCAAGAACGCGTTACAACACATCTAAAACATCCAAAGACAGAACAGAAAATGTTCCTAAATCCAAACTATCAAAGAAATGAATAAGTCAAGCAAAAACTTTTCTCCAACGATCGTGTAAAAAGGATGAAGTCGTATTAAATTCCAATACACACAGAGTAAGAATTAAGGAAAGTAGTCTAACAGGGAAAGTTACTAATTTGTCGAAAACTCTCGTAAATTAAATGCCAAATATTTTTGCCTGTAGCTCACATATTAAGTTTCACAGCTAATATCTGAAGACGGTGAGACTCGGGCCACGAGAACAGCGATTTGTTTGTTGATAGTCGTGATTTTCAAAATTTTTACAAACTGTACGAGAGCAATGGTGACTGAGTTGTAATGGCTCCGACTTAAAAGTTGTAGGTCGCGGGTTCAAACTCTGCCAGGCGCATTACTTTGTGTAATTTATTTCATTACCACTGCTCTCAAAATGGTGAAGGAAAACACCGTGAGGAAACCGGCATGTCTTAGAACCAAGAATTCGAAGACATATGACATTTATCAACCCGCACTGGGCCCACGTGGTGGGTTACGGCCCATTCCCTCTCCTAGAGAGGAGGCCTGAGTCCTAGCAATGGGAACATTAAAAACGCTAATGATGATGATGATATATGATAAGATTAAAAGACACTACTCACTAATTGCATCAATAAAGAAACTTTATCAAGTAAAGTCTGTAAAGTGTCAAAATTTTATTTTTTATACCTGTATGCTGAAAATTGATAGATATTGTAGAAGTTTCAACAAAAACAAAAACAAATTTCATGTACAGTAATTGTGATAGAAATTGTAGGATTAAACATTATTGTAGAAGTTTCACATAGATAAATATAATATTATTTGTTTTCAATAATAAAAAAAAAAAAAAAACGAATTTCGTCTACAGTAACCTTGGTCCTCCAGTTAAAAACCCCCAGGGACTCCACTAGTGCTAATTGGAAAGGAGGAGTCAGATTTTCTGTCTTCTGTTTATCTGTAAAGAGTCACAATGTGAAACTCCAACTCTGAAACATCGAGCGAAAGCGGCCTCTCACTAAAGTTATCATAGAATTTTATGGTACAAAAATCGCTATACCCAACAAATCGCTATCTCTCATCAGCCCGCCCGCTATTGTCATGGCTCCATCGCAAAGTTCACGCGTCGAAATCAATTTGCGTAGCGGGCGCGTCCGCCGTCAAAGAAAGAATTTCTCATAAGTTAGATAGAGGGAGGGGGAGGGAGGAGTAGGTTGGTAGTGGGTAGTGGGCCTACATGAAACAAAATAGCATTATGCTACGCGAATGTGGGATGTCTTATGTAATGTAGGAATATGTGAGATATGTCACTATGTCGTATGTAGATTGATGAGAGATGTAGGTTTAAAAATAAAAAGGTGTACGGTCAAATTTTTTTAATGATTTGGTAAAGTTTGTTTTTTTTTTTTTGTTTGTAGGAAGTAATCTCTTGAAGTACTGGACCGATTGCTCAATTTTTTTCACCGACAGAAAGCTGCTTTATTTCTGATTGACATAGGCTATATTTTATGTATGCGGGATAAGCTGCGGGCAAAACCTAGTTTAATAATAAAAAGGTAGGTACGGTTAAAAATGTTTGATGATTAAGGACTGCTTTATCATTAACCAGATATTTTTAACTCAGGAATAAAAAAAAAATGCTTTGATGGCTTTTGTACCTATAGAAAATATTATGTCCAACCGCCATATTTTAATTTATAGTAAACAGATAACTGACTTTTGGATCAGGCTTAAACGTATAAAATCGCTCTTTATTTAAAAATTACCTCAGTTATTAAATATTATATTTTTATTCAATACGTATCATGGAAATTGAGACTTATATTTTCGTTGAGAAATAATTATTATAGTTTACATAAAATGTAATAATTATTTGGAACAGTGATATTTAAAAAAATAATTGTGATGGTTAAAAATTCAGCCTTAGGCTCTGTTTTATCATCTATGGTAAAAGTTTCCATTAAGCTACTTGGAAAATAATTTCATAGAAATTCGGTTCCATTTTTGAATTGATTCGGGAAGAAATTGCTATTCGGTCATTGTGAAACAAGCCCTTAGTATTTTAATTTTATTTTTTTTAAGCTCATAAAAAACCAACCAGTACTCATTTGCAAAACTAAACCGAATAGGCATTAAAACTAACATACCTATCCACTATTACGAGTACCAACATTACAAAAACAACAAACGAATGCAATTTAAAAAAGGAACATGTAAGTAAAATACGTCCCCGACATTTTATCGAACATCTATACCGGCTCTCCATACATAAAAATACAACTCGGCAAGCTAATAAAATGCTCGGTAGAACATATCGCAAGAATCTTCACATCTCAAAGAAAGAATTTGCAATAAAGTCCATGTAGCCCCGCCTTCCCCCACACACGTAGTCACTATTGGCGAATACAGTTATCGGAAAAATGGGGAAAATGGGGTAAAATAGACCGATGCGCGAAAGAGTTGGGAGGAGCGTGTGTGTATGTGGAGTTACTTTGTGAATTATGTTGTACTCGTGTATAAGACTTATTTTTATTAGATGTTGTCTTGGTACGTGTGTTAAGTTATTTTCAAACTGAGCTATGGGCATTGTTTTCTTTAGGTACGGAAGAAAAGTTGTATTCTTCGGGAAAATGTTTACGTTGCATAAAACACTAAATACATCATTATTACAACTTCAAAAGAAACTTTTTTTAAATTATCAATCCTGAGGCCTGAACTAGGACTCAAGCCTCCTCTCTAAGTGAGGGAATGGGCCGTAATCCATCGCGGGGCCGCTCGACCGGTGCTAGTTGAAAGATGTCACAATTATTCTTCGAATTTTTGATTCCAGGACTGGTTTCCTCCGCAAAGGAGGAGGCCGAACGCATCAGGCAACGGCGTTATCGCCGCCGCCGTCGCCGGGATTCTGATCCCGATTTCCGGCCAACGTAGACGCGGGCTTGCGGACAGTGAGCAATGGGTAGCTCACTGTCCGGTCGTCCGGTAACTGTCCGGACCAAGCCCAAGTCGTCGACGGCGCGCAGTGTTCCCGCGCGCCTCAAGGAGTTGTCAGCAACAGCAGGGGCCCAGCCGGGTCGAAGCCTACTGGGGCCAGGGTTATCCGAAAGGGCGCTCGAGCCCCGGTATGAAGGCTAGAAGGAACGGGGTGGGTCTTTTAGTCAGTAAGAGTCTGACACTATCTCCCGCTCCGCCCAAGGGCGGGGGATGTCAATGCATGATTTTTCCCACCATAAAAACAAAAAAAGGACTGGTTTCCTCACAATATTTTTCTTCACCCTTTTAGAAAGCAATGGTGTTAAATAAATTACACAAAGTAAAGTAGAGCAGTGGTGGCCGAATGGTAACCTGAATTACAAGTATGGGTCGCGGATTTAAACCCAACTAATTAATTTATTTTATCACGATTTCTCTTTTTAAGATCAATGGTGAAAGAAAACATTGTGAGGACTCCGGCATGTCCTAGAACCAAAGAAAAAAATTTCGATGTGTCATTTACCAACCCGCACTGGGTCCGCGTGGTGGATTACGGCCTATTTCCTTTCCTAGAGAGGAGGCCTGAGTCCCAGCAGTGGGACATTATAAAGCTGATTATGCTTTTTTTTTTTTTTTTTTTTTTTTTTTTTTTTTATTAATGATAGGCTTGCGTTTGACCACCATCTCACCTGATGGTAAGCGATGATGTGGTCGACGATGAAGCACGCTTGCCTAGAAGAAACCTATTCACTCTCGACTTAAAGACTCCTAAGTTGTAGCTATCAGGAAACACAAATATTGCTTATTGTGATAATGCGCTAAAAAACTTGCAAGACTCTTACTACAGGGCTGCCACTGCTTTCTATATGCAACGATAAACAGTAGTTTAAATCCTAGTAATTAATTCTTACTTTCATAAAAACTTACTAAAGCGTGTCGGCAAGTATACACCCATAATGTTAAACACCACACCCCTACGCGAACCATTTTACACCTAAGCAGTAAAATAAATCCTAGTCTTAATTGCACCCTCCTTGGTTGCTACAAAAAAACGGTCAAGAGCGAGTCGGGCTCGCCCACAAAGGGTTCCGTACCGTCCGTAGCAAACAATGGAAAAAAAATCACGTTTGTTGTAACACAGTTTGAGACACACTTAAATATTTATTTTATTCTTTTGTTGTTAGAGCAAACAAAACAGTAAAAATAACAGAAATACATCATGATCTGTGAAAATTTCAACTGTCTAGCTATAAAGATATATGAGATATAGCCTGGTAACAGAGGGACAGACCGATAGACGGATGGACAGCATTCTTATTAATAGGGTCCCGTTTAACCCTTTGGTTATGGAACCCTAAAAACGACAGTACAAACTACAGAGCACCAACAAAGTTTTTTTAATTTCTTCCGAACGATAAAACTCCAAGAATTAAATACCCACTTCCGAATTCAAAGTGCACTGTTTAAAAAGCGAAATACATGCAAAACACGAATTCAGAAACTACAAAAAAAAAAGTAAAAAAAAATTAAGAAGTTCCGTGACTTGGTATGAATGAAGGTTCCGTCGGAGTCGTCGGACTATCGCAATATTGCTAAAGTTTTGCTTGGCGGGAAGTTTTTATAAATGGCCGCCAAGTCAGCTTTGTTCTATTCCACTCCTTTTAACTCTCCGAGCACGAAAGTTGTAAATTTTACACTTTATAGAACCGTCCTCCACACAAAATACTACCGGTATTACTTCGCTGTTTCATAAAAGGAATTCACTATAATGTTTTTTTTTTTGTAGTTTCAATAGTACATTCGTTATATTTGTATAATTAACTGAATGTTTCGTTTGCACGAAATGTCTACCTACCGCGTAGTCATTAGTAACAAAAGAAAGTTCAATTACTGGTATTTTTCAATAATATAATGGACGTATTAGGTGGTCCTAATATGGATTTAGTAAGTATTTTTACCCTGCCTTGGCAATAGTACTTACTAATTCCATGTCCTCTTTTTTTTACGTAGTCTTTAAGTATCTATATATCTGGAAAAACCAAAGATTTTATATATCCTACTAGTACTAGTATACTATCCTGCGATTACTGAACAATTTAAAACTTATATCTATTTCTTAATTTTTTTCTGATATTAGGTGAGAAAGGGACACAGAGGATTTATGTCATTGTTTTGCTCGGAACCATTTTTCCCTTTTGCGTATCAATGTCAATAACACACATGGACTTAATGTCAATGATATTAAAGAACACTTTATAGAGTGTAATATTGCTTCGCGTTGTCAATCTAGTCTAGTAGGATATAAATCTTTGGAAGAATTTGCACAAAGTTTCTTATTATGAAATAGGCGAATACTAAGAGAGGATTTCAGACTGGCCTGTTGGTCTAGTAGTTAGTGACCCTAACTGCTATGCCGGAGGTCATGGGTTCGATTCCCACCGAGGACAAATGTTTGTGTGATGATCATAATCATTTTCTCACAGTTCTGTGTCTGAGTGTAATTTATCTATAATATGTATGTATTTAAAAATATATAAGTATGTTTATCAGTTGGCTAGTACCCATAACACAAGCTCTGCTCAGCTTGGGACGTTGTGTGATAATTGTGGAATATTATATTATTATTATATTATTTTCCAAAACTCACCCCTAAGGGGTTGAAACTGGGATCTAAAGTGTGTATGGGGAAATCTGTTCCATCTCAGACACTAATCTGTATGGTTCTCATATGATTTGACCATTACATGTTTGCTGTATGGACTTCAAAAGAGACTTTGACCCCTGAGTTGGTTTCGGGGTTTCTTCTCAGGGTAATCAGCAAGGAAACACCAGCCTAATCTAGTTAAAACTGACGAAAAAATTGACGAATAAAAGTATTTTTTTGAAAAACCTATTTGCAAAATAAATATTATTTATTTTCACGCGAATAAAGCCGCTGGCCGAAGCCAGTATTAAAAAAATTCTATTCATATACTAACTCCCAGACTAAATAACGGATTTTTTTTAAATTTTATTTTATACTAGCTGTGCCCGCGACTTCGTTCGCGTGGACTACAGGATTTTGAATTTATTTTTTATAAAATAAAAGTAGCCTATGTTACGCCTTATTACATCAGCTACCTGCCAGAAAAAAGTCCCGTCAAAATCGGTCCAACCATTTCAGAGATTAGCCCGGACAAACAGACAGACAGACAGACAAAAATTGTAAAAAATGTTATTTTGATGTATGTACCATATATTTGCATGTAGTAAAAAGCAGTTATTTCCATATTACAAACAGACACTCCAATTTTATTTATATGTACAGATAAACTAGGACTTGACTGCGATCCTACCTGATGGTAAGCAGTTTAATGCAGTTTTCAGAAAGCAGAACAATGAACGAGGAAGATTTATGTAAACAACATTAGTTTTAATATCGCGAAACCCGTAACACGTGTCTAGTATTTTTATGTAAAGAATCTACATATGTACAAAATTTCATAGCTGTATCACGAAAAATCACAAAGTTATAAGCTTGTTATGTCAGCAAAAATACATAGTCACCGGGACATCCAGGCGACTAAGGGGTTGTTTTGCTCCCACACCCAGCTGTGCGCCGGCGCCTAATGACCGCTATGACCTGCCGTAACCTGTGTTGTATTTAGTGTCAGTGATGTTCTTGAACTTTTTGAATATTTTTGGGAAAAAATATAACATGGTGTAAACATTTTTGGAATCCATTCAGTTACTAATTCTGAATAAACTAAATTCTAGTTTTGCATATACTAAAAATAATGCCGAGATGAGTCACTAGTTTCAAGCCAAAAGCATTCTACCTTGTGATGATTATAGAGTAACAACAAGGTGAAATTCAAAGCCAGTTTGCAGGGGCGTACTATAACATCTATTCAGGGGGAGCTTTTCACCGAATTGGGTCGGAAGCTTTCAGCTTTGAGTCTAGTCTATGTTACTGTAATAACTCAAGCCTTGAGCTCACGATCTACTATGCAGTTTGGTTTGCCAATGGCCCCCACCTGGAATCTCCCCCATTCCTCCCATTTTGAAACTAGAATATTGAACTGTGTTCTACCTATCGCGTAAATGTGTTGAGTCCGAATTCGGATTATTAGAAACACATGGAATGGGAGTACTAATCCTACTATTATTTTATAATACAAACTAGCTTTTGCCCACGACTTCGCCGCGTACTTAAAATATATATAGCCTTTGTCACTTAGGAGTAAAGCAGATTCCAGCATCTTAAATGCATTTAATTATTTTACATTTTTATTTCACTATCGACATTGTGCTCACATGATAGAAGCAACAAGTAATATGTAACCAAGCATTATATGTAACACATATATGATTTAAAAGAGTGTCCATGGAGTTTCTTGCACGTTCTTCTCCATAGAGACCTACTCTTTGGAACGTGCAATTTAGCTTCACTTTTCTTGGACTGACCGACATTTGACTATTCAAAAGTGCCTGTAAATGGTCTATTTGAAATAAATGCTTTGATTTGATTTGATTTGAAACAAAAAAAAAACAAACTTTACCTCTTTATTACATTAATGTAGATTGTGTACTTTCTCTCTATATCATTTATTAATAGGTTTATTTTAATATAGTATTTTTTTTATAAATTAACTCTAAGAACATTGTAGATCTCAGACTAAACGAGTTACATTAATTTTACAAGCTCATAATTAGTTTCACCTGTCCCGATGTTTGTATGTCTGTAATCAAATCTTGCAATCATAACCCTCCTTTGGATTTACCGTAGTCGGATAAAAATTTGATCCACTTCCCGGTTACTGATTGAGCTGAAATTGTGCATGCATGTGTAAATCAGATGACAATGCAAAATTATTATGACATGGAGCTGATCTGAGGATGGAACCGGAAGACGGCCGTAGAAACTGAGATAACCCTAACGTGTTTGAGCTTTTTGAATTGTGTAAACGAGTATTAATTACACAGGTATATACCCCGCGCTATAAATGCTTGCTATAAAAAAAGTATTTTCCTCGAAAACTTGTTAATATGGATTATTTAAACGATTGTATCAAACGCTACAATCCATAAAATGCATACTATCAGAACTTCTATAAGTGCATTAACTTTTACTCCACGAATGACGACTTAGTAAAGTATTCAAGGAAACACAATCAGATCTAGCAACATGCAACACTTGGCTGCTATCACTATCTCCATCATAAATCTAACTATGAATATAACATTACCCAGTATTTATCTCCATCCTAGTTTTCCTATCTTTTGATAACTGAATTTGAAATGCGACGCAGTATTTTCGAAAGTCTGGAGTTTATATCAAGTCTGCATTCTAATTAGGAGATTAAGTTTTAAATTGATATTATATTAGATTCATTCATTAGATTGGAGGTGTGGTGGCACAGACTGGAAAGTGTTGGCCTGAAAGTAAGTAGAACCAAAACGGAGTACTTGTTCTGCGATTTCGGCGGTCTCTCCAACCCTGTGCTTTTAGCTCTCGCCGGAACGCCCATACCAATCTCGGTCACTCGTCCAAGAGGATGGTGAGGTAGACCGAGACGTAACACGTCGGATCAACGCAGGATGGATGAAATGGCGACAGGTCACGGGAACAACTTGTGACCCACGGATGCCCCTCAAGTTGAAGGGTAAAATTTACAAGTCCGTCATAAGACCTGTCATACTGTATGGATCAGAATGTTGGGCTGTGAAAAAGAAGGATGAAAAAAGATTGCATGTAGCGGAGATGAGAATGTTGAGATGGATGTGTGGTGTGACGAGAATGGATAAAGTGAGAAATGAGTATATTAGAGGAAGTTTGAAAGTGGCGCCAGTGACTGAAAAGTTGAAAGGTAATCGGTTGTCTTGGTATGGTCATGTGAAGAGGAGGGATGAAGCGCATATAACTAAGAGAGTTCTGAGTATACATGTAAATGGATGGAGAGGGAGAGGAAGGCCGAAAAAAAGATGGATGGATTGTGTGAAAAGTGATATGAAAGAAAAGGGAATTAGTGATAGTTTGACGGGTGACAGGACAGAATGGAAGAAGAAAACGTGTTGCGCCGACCCCAAGTAATATGGGATAAGGGCAGGAAGAAGAAGATTCATATTCTAACAAATCTTGTGCGAGTTAAAACTCTCGAAGAGCAGTGGTGGCCCAATAGTATCGTCCCCGACTTATAGGTTGTAGATAAAGGGTTCAAACCCAGGCAGGCGCATTACTGTATTTAATGAACCCCAAGCGAACGCCGGCGTTCGCGCACCTATTGTCTTTCTATTATTATATTGTGTCTGTAATTTCCACGATTGAAAGGTTAATTTATTTCATCACCATTATGGTGATGAAAACGGTGAAGGAATATAGTGAAAAAACCAGCGTGTTCTAGAACTAAAAATTCGAAGACATTGTGATATCTGCCTACCCGTACTGGGTCCGTGTGGTGTGGATTACTGGCCATTCCTAATTCTTCTAGAGAGGAGGCCTGAGTCTCAACTATCCGAATATTGCTCGTAAAAGGCATAATAAACTCTCGATACGATTTTTTTAAAATACACAATCATATCTGGCATGCAAAAAAACCCCAGTAGTTACTCTGTTGCATTTTAACTGTAAACTATAGAAAATTACCTAGAATTTTATAAAAATATCCCTACTTTATTGGAAGAGAAATTTCACTTAAGAGGGTCCTTTTTCGTAAACATCTGGGTCATTGGGACAAATTATACTTATACTGTAAAATTCATCATCATTCTGCAACCCTTTCGGGTCCCATTATATTATTTTGGGATCATTCGCAGCGACCCTTTGTCTCTCTTTCACAGCCTACAGGTACCTACTTATTTGGTTTGTTTGCTGTGTGCATTAATGTTAAACCCTTATCATAAATATATTATTATCACTGTGATTTCTCATCAGGCATATTATTTATTTTTCTATTTACAGACATCATCGCCTCTTCTATATTTTTTTTTGCTTAGTCTAACCTAGGATAATGACGATTTTTTTTTATCACTGAGAGACTCCCGTTGGTCCACTATCTCACCAATGGTATACGATTAATTGGTCGATGGTAGAGCACGCTTGCCTACAAGTAACCAATTCACACTTAACTTAAAAGACTCCCGGATTGTAGCTATCAGGAAACAAACTCCGGTAGAGAATGCCATTTTCTTAGCAGTATGTGCACGTGTCCTTAAAATAAATGCTAGACCATTATTTAATTATAATGGTAAGCAATGATGTGGTTGAAGCACGCTTGCTTAGAAGTAACCCCCTAAGACCCCTAGGTTACAGCTATCAGAAAATATAAACTCCGGCACGCAATCCCTTTCCTTTGCAAGATCATTTCCATTTGACCAACAGTCCAAACAAAAAACTCTCTATCCGACCCCACAGCAACTACTTTCAATCCACTTAAACGAATCTAAATAAACATACCGAACCAAATCCGACATTGGCAAAGAAAAAACCATTTGTATTCACTGAAAACCTTGCTATAGTATATTCTCCGTCGCCTCCTACTTTTTCATCTGTCTCTCTCAAATAGATTCGATATTTAGAGCGGATTGCGTTGGGAGGTTTAGATTCCACCCCCTGGCTAAGACAACCCTGTTTTATATGAAAACAATGTCGATTTATATTCTGCTTGTTTCTTTCTTTGTTCACTTGAGTTGGTATTGCTCTAAGATAGTATATTTATTTAATTATCCTAACTAATATTATAAATGTGAAAGTTTAGATGTTTGGACGTTTGTTACTTAATCACGCAAAAAAGGCTGAACGGATTTGGATGAAATTTGGCATGAATATAGCCTTTGAAATGGGAAAGAACATAGGCTACCTTTTATCCCGATTCCTTAAGTACCTAATGCCACGCGGGCGAAGCCACGGGCAAAAGGACGGGACGGGGGGAGGGTTTTAGGTTGACTGGGAGAGAATGCCTTGTTGCATTAAGTCCGCCTATGTACCACTACTGTACATGAAGTTTAAATAAATAAATAAAAGCTAGTGTCATAATAAGTCTTTAAGTGAAATCTTAAAGCGCCTTTGTCCGATTAATACGGAATCAGAAAGTGTGTGTGTTAGGCAGATTCTCAGATTCATGTTAAGACGCAACTCAGCTGCGAATTTAATTATGGTTTAAGTTTAAATATAATTATGTTGGTACCTGTCTAATATTCAAAGATTTAGAACGAGATATTAATTAATTAAACCTCAAACAAACGCTCTCTTGTCTCTCTATTTTGTCTCTAATTAAGGTATTCGAAAGGTTAAACTTAAAATTACAAATTACATATCCTGCATAAATATATTTCTTGCAACAATCTCTCAATTCTCTTGTGCTGTATGTAAAATTCTCAAATAAAAGTATGAGGTGTCCTTTGACTCAGTTTCACCCAAGTCTTAAACTAAGTTCATATTATTCGGAGTCCGTACTCATTTGCTACTTGTATTCAATACTCGATCTATGTAACTCCACGCTTATGTACTTGCATTTCATTTACTCGACATCTTCCCTCTCTATCTGGCTCATCTTTTTTCTCTTTTCCCAGGATTTCCAAGCGCCAAATCCTACTTATAGCGTCTCTTGGTTGAGCTGAAATGGATTTTTTCTGATGTATGTCACTTAAAATGTTTTGATACTTTGTCTATTTTTATAGACAGAAATATTTATACAGCAATATAAATTGACCATAGTAGATTTCCATTCTGAGCGACAGACGGCCTTGGTTTCTGACTAACATTCAAAACTTCCACGCGTACCCAGAAACTGCGACGCGGCGCCGCTGCAGATCACTAAGGAGGTGGTGGGATGGCCTGAATGGCTTCCTTAAGAATAGAAATGAGAAAGCGAAGAACCTTGATCGTTCGAAATAATGGTGGGAGGCCTTTGCCCAACAGTTGAACAATACGGGCTAGCTATAATAATAAATATTTGATTTCAAACATAAATAAGAATCTACTAAAGCTTCTGTTAAATTGAGATTGATATACGTTTTAAAAAACGTCAGTCTGATCATTTAAAAATACAATACCGAAAGCAGTGAACGATATCCGAGCTATTTGGATAAAATCCATCAATTAACGAATTCCCAAACATTTCAAAGCTTACCAATCAATGCACACGAGTTGCAACAAAAGTTAAAACTCCGTATTTTCAATTGAAATAAAACAATGGTCGGTGTTCCTAGTAAACTGAAAACGAATAGTGTTTTGTAACGCGAGCCCAAAAACTTTGTACACGTGTAGGCGCGATGCCAAAATGGTATTTATCCACAACAGAATCATGCCATTAGGAGTAGTTACTGGCGAAACGATCGCGGTTTTTGTTTACAAGTTACTTCGGGAATGTATTGGCTGTTTACGCTATTCCAATACGCCAGTTGTAAACTCGTGTAATTTCTTTATTATTAAACAGTACAGGAACAAGTGTGTCAGTTACAATAATTGGCTTTCGGTTGTTCTTAGTCTTAGTGTGCAGTGGAAATGAATTTGTTTAATGAGTTTATGCAGATGTTGATTAACTATTCCAAATTGAGTTAACCTTTTTATGGCATTTTTATACCCGGTGGTATTTAAGCTATATCATTATCTTTTCATCATAATCATCATTTCAGCTGAAAGCCACCAGAATGACGACGATGACTGTCCTGTTCATCATCATCAGTCATTCGTGCGGAAGAGACGCCCGGGTGTCGCCATTGTGCGGAATGCCCAGAGGACACGGTGGAGCACACAGTCGAGGTGTGCCCTGCTTGGGCAGAGCATTGCGGTGCCCTCGTGGGGGCGATCGGCGGCAGAGACCTCTCGCGCCGGGCCTTGGCTAAGGCCATGGTCCGGAGCGAGGAGGAGTGGCAGGTGGTCGCCGACTTCTGCAAAGCAGTAATGCTCGCAAAGGAGGAGGCCGACCGCATCAGGCAACGGCGTTCTCGCCGCTGCCGCCGGGATTCCGATCCCGATTTCGGCCACCGTAGGGTGGGCTTGCGGACAGCGAGCAATGGGTAGCTCGCTGTCCGGCCGTCCGGTAACTGTCCAGACCAAGCCCAAGTCGTCGACGGTGCGCACTTTTCCCGCGCGCCTTAAGGAGTTGTCAGCAACAGCAGGGACCCAGCCGGGTGGAAGCCTATTGGGGCCAGGGTTATCAGAAAGGGAACTCGAGCGCCGGTAAGAAGGCTAGAAGGAACGGGGTGGGCTTTTAGTCAGTAAGAGTCTGAAACTATCTCCCGCTCCGCCTAAGAGCCGGGGTTATCATTGGATGATTTTTTCCCACCATAAAAAAAAAAACATCATCAGTCCATCTTGTGAGAGGCCTTTCAATGCTGCGTCTTCCAGAACGCTGTCGCCACTCCAGAATCTTTCAGCCTCAACGGCGATCTGTTCTGCGAAAAAATAAAAGTACTCTGCCCACTGTCACATAGGTAAGTTTGACGATACTTCGGACTATGTCGGGAACTTTGGTTCTCCTGCGGATATCTTCTTTCCGGATGCAATCACGTAAAGAAACTCCGAGCATTGCCATTATCTTATTATTAACTTTTATTTATTGTGTCTACTAAAATCACAGAGGCAAATCACACTGGGCCTGTGTGGTGTATTACAATTTTTTCTCTCTTTCTAGACAGGAAATCCAAGTCCAAGCGATAGGAACTTAGAGATGATTCAAGTATAGTCTGGCTGATTAATCTAGAACCATTTCAAGTTACGGATTATTCACTTTCAATAGAAAAAGGAAGCCTAAATCCCTCACCCTTTTTTCACCAAGTATCAAATCATCTCAATCGCAGTACTAAAAGGAGCGACGCGCAACGCACTCCGAGTGATATTTCTTTATAGCCCACGACACAGCCACTCCTGGGAAATATACGACGGTCTTATAATGTGAAGCGCAGATGAATTTTGTATACGTTTTACGGTTAAATAAACCTAGAAGCATTTAGGTGGGTTCACGCACTTTCTTGGTAAAAGAAAAATTGAATTTTGGGAAATCTACTTTTCTTACTTTCGCGAAATCCTTTTGTGGAGGTAGTGAAAGTGGGGCGTCCTAGCTTTCTATGGACAATCAGTAGACTAGATAGTCGATGGGCCCGATTTACAGCCACCGTAGGCGCGGGCTTGCGGACAGTGAGCAATGGGTAGTTCGCTGTCCAGCCGTCCGGTAACTGTCCGGACCAAGTCCAAGTCGTTGACGGCGCGCACTGTTCCCGCGCGCCTCAAGGAGTTGTTAGCAACAGCAGAGACCCAGTCGGGTCGAAGCCCACTAGGGCCAGGGTTATCCGAAAGGGAACTCGAGCCCCGGCATGAAGGCTAGAAGGAACAGGGTGGGTCGTTTAGTCAGTAAGAGTCTGACACTATCTCCCACTCCGCCTAAGAGTGGGGGTTGTCATTGGATGATTTTTCCCACCGTAAAAAAAAAAGATAGTCGATGGGGCCGAAAGGTTCTGTAGTGACGACCACGTACCAGAAGACGCAGCTTTGGACGATCTATCACGAGGTGGATCGACTACCTGGTGGGAATTGTCTTTCCTATATCTAATCATTTCCAGCGAGGTACGTTGTGCGTCTCACGTGGCTGGTCATGGCGACACCTGGGGGAGGCCTATGTCTAGCCATGGATGTTTTTCGGCTGAAATGATGATGATTCAATATAAATAAACTTATTTCTATTTGTCGTAGGCGTGTTTCGTCGGAAATGAAATCAATTTTAAAATACTGGTTCATATTAATTTTAAATTTATGTACCTATACACACGTAAGCCAAATAGCAAGTCATTTTATTTTATAGTTATTCAATAAAAAATACTATCTAGCTTCTAGCAAAAATTACGTATTTTTCCACATTAGGTACTCACGAACCACACCTAACCCTTCCTAACCAGTTTAGCATGGCAGTACCATCACCATTTAACATACTCATCAATTAGTCACTATAATTCAGACTATTTTCTAGGTAGCAATGTTTTTTAAAGCTATTCAAATTGAAATCGTGTATCATTTAAGCGTTATTTTTGTCTAGTCTGGTCACAAACTTTCGTGGAACTAGGCGCAAAAATTCATGTTGTCACTGCAGAATTTTAAGTTTGCTTGCAAATTATTTTGGGTTCCTCATTACGCTTAAGGAAAGGCTATTTTTTTCTTTTGAGGATGGGAAACCATCAAAAAAAGATTATAAACTCTGAGTCGAGTGAAATGGAGTGACAAATTTTTACTGACTAAAACCCACCTGTGTTTCTTCAGATGCCCTTTGCGTTCCAGGTCCATCGTGATTCTTTCCAATAATCCTGCAGCCATGGCTGAACCCATAATAAATCTTTAACCAAAAAATTTAGGTATAATCTACGAGTACACTGATATATTAAAGAGGTAAGGTTTTTTATTTTTTGTTTGTAGGAGGTAATCTCTAGAAGTACTGGTCCGATTGCTAAAGTTTTTTCACCAATAGAAAGCTCTTTTATTCCTGAGGGATATAGGCTGATATTTTATGTACGCGTGCGAAGTCGCGAGCAAGAGATAGTGTTATATAATAATGTAGTACCTACCCAATCAATCCAAGATTACATCAGTTATAGGTTAATGACTTTAGATATACTACAAACAATGTCTATAAACGAAAGTCTATGACCAGTGCGTGTTGCCAGTGATGACGTAAGGCACTCAAAAGTAGTTGCTTACAATGGGCCTCATCAGAAGGCTTAAAGTCACCAGAAGTTAATGGAAAGGGCTATGCTTGGAGTTTATTTAGATATCCGCAGGAGAACCAATATAGCCGAAGACGATTCTTCGCCGATATAGCCCGAAGAATCGTTTTTTAAGTGCCAGTGACAATTTTGCTCGTATCAATGTATTAATGTTTTGTGTGTAGAAAAAAGAATTAAAGATGGTCGATGGAGCTTAAAGGTTTTAGAGTGGCCACAGTGCACCAGAAGACGCAGCAATGCATGGTCTCCCACAAGGTGGACCACTGGAACATTCGTTGTGGCAACACTTAGGGGAGGCTTAGGGGGGCCTACAGTTTCTGGTCCTATTGGGCGGCCTGCCGTCCTAGGCTAATAACGTCTACACACTAAAGCGATTATTGCCTGCCGGCAACGGCCTGGTACAACATCTAGGACTACACACTAGCAGTTGTGAGTCTGCAGTTTCCTATCGTAGCACCACGCGTCGGCAATGGTGTGATATCGGTGTTAGCGTCCACACACAGGCGGTAATCATTCACAACGCAGCAGCATTGTGCAACCGATTATGATACAGGACCTTACGCAAAACTTATATGCACTTTGGACGTGGAGGTTTGGACATCAGCCCAACACAATACAATACGAACAATATCCTTTCATCGTTTTCAATTAGGTATACCTGACGACCCTGTTTAGATATTTGATAGGTGCCTGGTTATCACCTTTCTTGACTGAACATAGATATTGCATTAATAAATAAATAATCCTACGAATTATTCCCAGCAATACCCATGTATTTGTAAACAGTTATTCATATACTCAGATTCTCATTTACATTTTATTGGGTACCTAAAGCGAGTTCAACTAGGTGGGTTCTGAACCCGCGACCTCTCGATTGCCAGTCGATTCTATAGGCCAGTGGCCATTAGAACGTCTATTAGGGTTAGTTGGTACATTTGTCAATGTTCTACGTTTATTTTCTTGTAATTGCTTAACCTCTTGGGTGTTTCTGATTTATTGTGGAGAGATAAAGTTGTGGATAGTTTAGTTATAGATAGTTCTCAGTGAGTCTTTATCTCAGTGGTTTGTTAAATGACTCTATAAGGTACTGGTTGATTGTAGATATATTTTATTGAATCTACGAGTGAAGCAGTAAGATGGGACCTTTTTTATGGTAGGAAAAAATCATCCAATGACAACTTCCGCTCTTGGGCGGAGCGGGAGATAGTGTCAGACTCTTACTGACTAAAAGACGCACCCCGTTCCTTCTAGCCTTCATACCGGGGCTCGAGTTCCCTTTCGGATAACCCTGGCCCCAGTTGGCTTTGACCCGGCTGGGTCCCTGTACCTTGGACCGGACAATTACCGGACGGACGGACAGCGAGCTACCCATTGCTCACTGTCCGCAAACCCGATTTCCGGCCACCGCACCTACGGTGGCCGGAAATCGGGATCAGAATCCCGGCGGCGGTGGCAAGAACGCCGTTGCCTGATGCGGTCGGCCTCCTCCTTTGCGAGCATTACTGCTTTGCAGAAGTCGGCGGCCGCCTGCCACTCCTCCTCGCTCCGGAAAATGTTCTAAAAACGAAAATTGGCTTTCTTACACAAAATCTGACGAATAGGTCCCACTATAATCAACATGTACAGATTAAAAATCTATACGGAACCACTACTTCAAAACGCCATGCATATTAACCGACACCACTCATTCAATCATTCATCATTCGTTTTAGCGATTACCATACACTAAACGAGACAAATTTTAATCGATCTATGTTTAAATATACCATTTTATCATGACCCACGACTAAAAATTACACTACAACAAAATGTTCTGAATTTGACGTTTAGTTGACATTTGTCTAAGCAAGCAGCGCCATCCCAAAGGATCATGGTTTACTGGGCATGTGGAAGTATGCAGTTTCTATAGCGTTTTGTATGCTCCATTGTGTGGTAATATTATAAAGTTAATTCCTTTAAAGAAAATAATAATTCGTATCATTATTTTGCAGTCGTTTGCACTAAAGTTATAGGTATGACGTTTTAATGGTATCTTCTAGTACCTGCTAATGGAAAATAGTGGCCATTTTTTATTCTTGGATATTATTTACTAAGGGGCCATAATATTGTGCCTTGACATCAAAGATAACATCTGGACTGGTTAATTATTTGTTGGAAAAAAAAATATAAACTTGAATGAAGTAGGTAAACAAAATGATAGCGCTAAAGCGAGCTTTATAAGCTTGGAGTGCAGCGTGTTTCCATTATAACAAGCTTTTATTTAGTTTCACCTGTCCCGATGTTTGTAATAATTATGTCTGTAATCAAATCTAACAAATTAAATTTGATCTACTTCCCGGTTACCGATAGAGCTCAAATTTTGCATGATTTACACATAAATCAGATGACAATACAAAATTATTATGACCTGGAGCTGATCTGATGATGGAACCGGAAGGTGGCCGTAGGAACTCGACACAACCCCATCGAGTTTGGGCTCGTTTGATTTGTCTTGACTAGTATTCATTGTACAGGTAGAGTCGGTCTAATAAGTTAAACGACTTGGGTAATTATTAGGATTTAATCAAATCTGATGTAGTCAACACGGGTTCAATAATCAAGGTTGATTATGAGATAGAAATCATTGTTAACTAACAGAAGAACCTTATGAAAAGTATCGAATATAAGTATTTTTTAAATGATTAAATATGATACAAAATTACCAAGTCGGTTGACGTATTAGACAGACTATATTCCGCGCTATAAATGCTTGCTATGAAAAAAAAAATATTTTCATTAAAAACTTGTTTATAAATACATAAAACCTACGGAATGAAACTTCATGCTAATTGCAATCTATGGTCAAACTCGTAGAGAATTGTCTATAGCCACGGATCAGGTTACAGTAAAAGTGAGGTTTTGGCGGGATTTCTTCGAATGAAGTTTAGTTACTTTCCTGTTTTAATTATTCGCAAATTAATTTTATTGTAGTGTTGACTACTTCAACGATATTTTGCCGAGAAGGTTGACTTGATACGTATTCTAATGGTTAACAAATAAACTATTATAACGAAGACACGTCAGTCAGTAGGGGGGGGGGGGGGTAGCCTCATTGTATGTGCCAAATAAACGTATTTTCTTTACACGGCTTAACTCTTTGAATGTCGTAATTAGAGACACAATAGAAGAACAATTACCTTATGTCGGACAGTGTAACTTAAGACATTCGAAAGGTTAAAAGACTTAGGGTTTTTTTTTTTTTTTTCGATGGGAAAAATCATCTTATGACAACCCCCGCTCTAAAAGACTTAGGGTGAGTTGCACCATTTAATTATTACAATAACCAAACCATAACCAGTCGTGAAACGGCCACCTATTGATCAATTCGACGATTCGACAACTGTTAACGGCTTTGTTATCGTTATAATTAAATGGTGCAACTCACCCTTACTATCCAAGCCACAAACATTAACAAAAAAAAAGTAAACGTCAATTTTTGGCAGGATTTCTTCAAGTGCAGTCCAGTTGTTGTTTTTTTTTTTTTCTCACATTCCAATGACAGGAGATTATGGTTCAATCTTGTGCATCTACCAGCGTCGGGTTATTTGGGGTGGGGATTGTTGTTTTAATTATTCGTAAATTAATTTCTAGGCCCAGAAGGAAATGGCGTGACGATTTAAGGATTGGTCAGAAGTGGCATCGGACAGAAATGAGTGGAATGACGACAGAGAGGCCTTTGCCTTGCAGTGGGACACCATGGGCTCATAATGATAATACTAGGCTAGTGGCCGAAAAAAATGTAATAAGTCCGTCTTTCCGGTTAATTAAAAAATAAGGGATTCGTATTTTTTTATTTGTAAATGAAACCAAAAATAACAAAGATATAGCCCATTAAAGTTACGTGTGATGTCACCCCGTACGAAAAAATACAGCACAGCGTGACGTCACACATAACTTTAATGGGCTATATCTTTGTTATTTTTTTGTTTAATCGAAAAAAGAAAAAATACGTGTCCAATATTTTTATTGTAATCTAAAATACGGACTAAATAAAATGTAATTATTTTGACCCTGGACTACCCTATTGCTAGTGGATATTGTGATCTAAAATTGGTTCCTTAAAAAAATCAAAAGGTAAAGACGAAACTTCTTCAGTACTTCCTAAACATGACATAAAACAATTGAACTGAACTGTCTCGGACTCAACATCAAAGACTAAATTGTTCAAGTAATTCCAACATTTCCAAACAACATCTACAAGAAAAAAAAAAGCCACGGGCGAACTCCACCGTGCGCCACAATATTAAACCAAGTTTAAAGACTAAACGTTTTAATTTTTATTGTGTTCGTGATCAAAGTTGTAACTTTGAACAGAGGTTATATGGGCTGAACTTTGTTGTATCGGCCCGTGTGTGGGTCTTGTAGTTCGGTATTTAATCTTTTTGTTTAAGTACGGAGTTGTGTTTGTTTGTTCGGTGTAAGTTGAGGGATTATGTGAGGTAAGGTAGGTTTTAAAAGGAAGACTTTCTCGACTTATCGGGCTATTGTGCACGCGTTAGGGAACGGACGGCTTCAGACCGTACTGTTGAGACCCCAACCCCGATTTCCAGCCACCATAGGCATGGGCGACGACAAGCAATGTGTACCGCGCCGTCCGGCCGTGCGGTAATCGTACGAACGGAGAGGCCCAGTCCCAATCTTCGACGGCAGGTAATATTCCACGCATGCCGCAAAGAGATGTCAGCAAAACCGTAGTGGCCCAGCAGGGCCGAAGCCTACTGGAGCCGTGAGGTTACTTCCAAAATAGAAACCCTGGAAAGCAAGGCAAAGAAGGAAAATAGGTGTGGTTTTAGTCAGTAAAAGTCTGAAATGCCTCCCACTCTGCGCTAGAGCGAGAGAAATCATTAGACCACGAAAAAAATGGAGTTATTGTATTCATTAAACCCCAAGCGAACGCCGGCGATTGCTCTCTCATTGTCTTTCTATTGTGTCGATCGATTGTGTGTATTCAAAACATTAAGGCCCAAGCACGTGCCATAAAACAGTGACATTCTGAAGCCTACTCCTCGGTAACGGCCAGGTTTATAGGTTTGAAAAAAATATATGTTTGTTATAGATTCATGAACAACATTATCAACGTTTGATTTTGTCGTGCTATTAATACTTTTGTCTAAAAAAATATTTGGCAATTTCGCAACTATTCGCAATTTTGTTCCTACTCCTTCAAAACGGCATGGTTCTTTAAAAACAATTTTGCACATAAAAATTGGTGGTTAAATATTCTTCAAAGTGAACATAGCATATGTAAATTAATCAATATTTTGCAAAGAAAATGGATTAAAGATCAGCCGTGCGCTTTCCGGGCGCTGCTAGCCGCAAATAAATGCACAGATTTGCGTACTGCCGCCTAGGCGGGTGCGAGAGTTGCGTCCATTTAATTTGGGCCAGATGGTTCAAGGGACTATAAGCCTTAAGGTATTCACTGACAATTCTTCAATGCATAACTTATTTCACCGAGCCCGTTCCATCATAGACCACAAGACACTGGTAGGTACAAGTTGGTCATATAGAAAACATTTCAAAGTCAAATTCAAATATTTATTTGTTACACATAGGTTTATATGATAGCACATCATGGTGTTAGTTAAAAAATAACGTTTCACTATGTGTTGCCTTGCTGGGCATACAAATATTGTTTCACATGGTTCATAAAACTTTGGATACATTCTCATGTTGTATGTTCTATGACTAATTAAAATTAAATCTTTTACTAGGAAATATAACACATAACAATAAAAACAAAATAAAATTTTAAAATAGAACAAAGAATCTCTTAAAACAATGTTTAGTAACTGAAATAGGCTACTACTAAATAAATCGGAGAATGTGGAGTTAGGAAAAGTTTGTCATTTATCTAGAGAACACATTCATTGTGCGTACAACTAAGAAGTGGAACTGTCAGCTAGTGTGTATTTCCTGATAGCTACAACCTAAGGGTCTATAAGTAGCTCGCTGTCCGGCCGTCCGGTAACTGTCCGGACCAAGCCCAAGTTGTCGATGGCGCGCACTGTTCCCGCGCACCTCAAGGAGTTGTCAGCAACAGCAGGGGCCCAGCCGGGTCGAAGCCTACTAGGGCCAGTTATCCGAAAGGGAACTCGAGCCCAGGTATGAAGGCTTGAAGGAACGGGGTGGATTTTTTACTCAGTAAAAGTCTGACTATCTCCCGCTCCGCCCAAGAGCGGGGATGGTCATTGGATGATATTTCCCACCATATAAAAAGGTATTCAGTGACAATTTTACAACGCATAACTTATTTCACCAAGCCCGTTCCATCATAGACCACAAGACACCGGTAGGTACAAGTTCGTCATATAGAAAACATTTAGAGAACACATTCATTGTGCGTACAACTAAGGAGTGGAACTGTCAGCCAGAGTGTATTACCTGATAGCTACAACCTAAGGGTCTATAAGTAGCTTGCTGTCCGGCATTCCGGTAACTGTCCGGACAAAGCCTAAGTCGCCGCCGGCGCGCACTGTCCCCGCGCGCCTCAAGGAGTTGTCAGCAACAGCAGGGATCCAGCTGGGTCGAAGCCTACTGGGGCCAGGGTTATCCGAAAGGGCGCTCGAGCCTCGGTAGGAAGGATGAATAATAATAATAATATTCCACAACTATCACACAACGCTGTCTAGTCCCAAGCTAAGCAGAGCTTGTGTTGTGGGTACTGGACAACTGATAAACATACCTACTTATATATTTCTAAATACATATTATATCTACATATTATAGATAATATATATGTTACTTCTAGGCAAGCAACCTCCATCGTCGACGAAAGTTTAAAAGGTTACTCTAATATAATTTTAAATATGTTTTTTTTAACTCCTAGACTTAAATATAGTGTAGAAAACACAAAATGTCACGCACAAAGTTGGTATCATGGCTTCCAGCACATGTTAACCGATAATTATTTAGTTTAACATTTACACATCTGTGACCTTTCCAATTCAGTGTAATGGTCGTAAGTATATGTTTTATATGGATAAGTACAAGCAACACTGTAGGTTAATAAAGTTGAACAATTTAAATTACTTTTTATTGGATCTTCTTTTTGATTCACAAGGAATTTATTTTCTTTAAAAAAAACACTTAACCATCATTATAAATACATAATTATACTCTAAAAAAACTCTTCTTTATCGGTATTGTACCCAAAAGGCTGGTAGTATTGTCAAGCTGTTTGGGAATGCGTAATATCTTCTGCCTAAGGTGAAAGCCAGCCCTTATTGTCCAGTATTGGTTGAACCTTGTTAATTAATATTGTAAAAAGTTTTCAGAATAAGTATCTATGTAAATTACCTACGTAAATGGTTCGATTCCCGAATCGTATCTTGAAGATCCTTTTCTTTTACTTGTTCTATAAGTCCTTGCTTCTTGCCAAATCTCAGGATACTAGGTCAACCGGAAGTACCCTATAGGTTTTGATTTCCTTGCGAGCGTCAAAATGTACGCCATTTCACTTAGAAATTTGATTTTTTTACCGCTCCAAGGGGTAGCGGACTTAAGCATTTAGATTAATACCTCCGCGTGTGCATTAGAAAAAGGATTTTGGCATATATCCTATAAAGGTTCCGTCTTCACCGACTGAGGGAATCCTAAAAATAAACATACTCCCCAAAAAAGAAAAATTGGAAAATGATCACTGTACTTCAGAGTTAAGCAATAGTAACTCCACTTTTTTGAAAATATGTTTTTAGCGCTGTTAAAATCGCAAGAACCCGTTCTACGTAATAGTATAGGGCATCAAGTCCTACGACATCTAGGATAAGAAAATATATCTAATCGTATATGACAAAAACATATCGAGTATAGGACTTAAAATGATGATAAGATTGTTTACTCCCCAGCTTTACGCGCACTTAATGTTGTTCTAAACTTTATTGTAATTATGTATAATACATAATAATTCCATCTAATAATTATAAAAAATACAATTGTGTTTGTTTCAATATCTTTAAAGCAACTATGTCAAAAATACATTTAAAGTTTCTATCCGCGCGTTTTTGCCTCTCCTGTAAAATTTACTTTTTGGCACATACTGTTGTTTACCTCTGAGGTATAGCATTTAACTTATACTTAACCTATAAGTGCCCTAGTAGGGACTAGGGCAGTCTGTAAATTAGTCAGAATTTATTTAAATACAAGGTGTAAGGGACAGCCCTTCACAAACTTTAAGGGCTTGCTCAGTAGACGAAACTAAACAACCTTCCACAAAAAATTTTTTCAGGAAACGAAAAAAAAATCCGCCTCACCATAGAAAATTATAAACTTGATTGAACAGTTTGTATGGAGAGGCCGAATTTTTTTCATGCTGGCGAAGCTACTAGAAAAAGCTAGCCTTAAGTACTAGAAAACATGTACTGAAATACCTGTAGATAACATCGTCATCAACTACACGCCTCAATCAGCATGAGACAATGTAACACGGTTGTAGTCTCAATGTTAATTAATTAAAGTAATATGTTTAAGGGACAAGTTTTTTTTTCTGTCAAAATTTACATTTTTATTGAATTTGTTGTTACTTTGTAAGAGCACCCAAGATCGGATGGTAATCATATCCTATAATATTATGTGACATGTCAGACGCTTCTTCAATTTGCAATTAAAAGAAACTGTTCATTTGTTACCTGTATTTATAAAAATATGGGTAGGTACTAAAACTAGGGTTGCCAATTGTACCCTAATGTAGAGTATTGTATTCTAATTTTATGAAAGTGTACTTTGTAATCTACAAGCTCAACATAGTTCGCTAAAATAACTTATTTTGACTCTGATTTTCAGTTGAATGAAAGCCTACCATTTATTAAATATTTTAGGTCTTTTCGAAAAAATGGCGGTAATAGAAACACATTGCTTCAATATTTTTAAAACAAGAAAATGTTTGCTTCAGTACAAATAAAACAATTAAAGGTAATCTTTTTTCTGAAATTATATTACCTACTCTTTATTTCAAGGTCAAATATTAGCAGTCAAGCACTAGTTTATATCAATTAAATATATATATCTAAACTCTATTTTTTCTAAATAATAATAATAATAATTTTATTTCAGTAAAATAATAAACAAATACAAATACACAGATGTTAGTAATATTTTATTATATTCCTTCTTAAAATTAATTTAGCATAAGGAAAATGTTCTCAAGTCAAAAAAAAATAATGTAAGGTATGGAAAGAGCCTGGATCTCACGTCACAGGGAATCCTAGTGTGAGTTCCAGGAAACAAACTTATATAAATGTATCTTCTGTAGAAAAAAAAACTTAACAACTATGTTAGTAGACAGTATTTACAGGAGCATGTAATCGGCTTAAGGACCAAATTATAGGACAATCCAGTTTATTGGCAATGACACTCAGGTAGCCGATGATAAGATGATATCCCTAACTGAGACTATTGTTTTCTTGTAGGTAAATAAGTATGTCAAAGTTTTCTATTCGAGTACTTATGAATGTGAATGGTTATAGAAATATTAAACAATTTGTGGAACGATCTCTGGATTCTATGAATGTTTATATAAAAGGCGCTGATTATCCTGATGATAACAAATCATGGATGAAAAAAACGTGCTATTCCGACCCTAAATAAATTAGGATATTTATCTCAGGCTAGATTGCCCAGTAAGTGAGTTTTGGAGTTCTGCTAGGCAGTTGTACCATGTAAAACACGGGTATTCAGCCGCAGATCGACTGGCAGTTGACCCCAAACTAGTTGGAAAAAGACTAAGGAGATGATGATCTAGCTCAGGGCAGGAAGATAAAATACTATTAATAATAATAATAGTAATCCACAACTATCACACAACGCAGTCCAGTCTCAAGCTACGCAGAGCTTGTGTTATGAATACTAAACAACTGATAAACATACTTATATATTTCTAAATACATACATATTATAGATAAATTACACCCAGACAAAGAACAAATGATCGTGCTCATCACACAAACATTTGTCCTGGGTAGGAATCGAACCCACGACCTCCGGCATAGCAGTCAGGGCCACTAACCACTAGCTCAACAGGCCAGTCAATATATCCTCTATTTACCACCAAACCACTGTTACCGACACAGCCCGAAGACTCGCCAACTTAAATAGCAGTGCGGAGACTGCATAGTCGATGGAGACGAAAGGTTGTGGAGTGGTAACCACGTACCGGAAAACGCAGCTTTAGAAGGTCACCCACAAGGTGGCCTAAGAAGAGTTGCGGAAATCCGATAGATGCAAGACGCACAGGACCGGTCTTTATGACGACACTAGGGGGAGGCATATGTCCAACAGTGGACTTTCGACTGAAATGGTGATGATGACGATCTCTTTTCAATGAAGATTGTTCTTGACTTTTGCTAGGAACGTGTAAGATCCCTTCATGAATTTACGAATTGAACTAGAGTTTAGCTCGCCATAAAATAAACCGAAAACTTTTGGGTGTCTGTCGTGTGTATAATTTTGCATGATCAGTTACACTACAATTGCTAGAGGATGGTGCGGGTGACAGCTGTCAAATTTATCCAATGTCACTACCTATCCTTTTCTTTCATCTTAAAGATGCATATATTTTCGTCGCCACAACGACCGGTCCTGTGCATCATGCATCCATCGGATTCCCGCGACCCTGACCAGGTCATCGGTCCACCTTGTTGGAAGCCTTCCTATCCTACCCATGCTATGTAAAAAAAACCTTACATATTTCATGTTTAAATCAGAAACGCCACAAACTCCAAGAACACCTCTCCAATTTACTATAGTTTATTACAGACTAGCTTCAAACAAACCTTCACAATTGCACTTCAAAAAGGTACCCACGAATAAACACAGCAACCAGTCACGCCGTCAATAATTTATTTTATTAGCAGCCATATTGGATTTAAAGTCAATACTCCGACATGGCCGATGTACAGTCGGGCTCAAGTAATTTTATAAAAAGTCGACTAGTCACCGCAATTTGTGCGCGCCACTGTACACAGCTTTGCCTTTCCGAGCTTTTTTCTGTCTCGTTCCATTTAAATTTCATTTTAAGCAGGACTGGATCTACTCTGGCGGCATTTCCAGACATATTGGAACTGCTGTGCAATGATTATTGCGGACTTGTAGATTTGTTTTTGAATTTGTAGCTTCTAGACTTGTTTCATCTGTTAAATGTAGGACTTTAGTACCTTTTTAGGGTTCCGTTCTCAAAGGGTAAAACCCTATAACTAAGACTCCACTATTGGTCTGCCTGTCACCTGGCCGGGTCTTAAGAAACATTATAGTAGACGGTTGAAGTTTTTACAGTTTTTTTTGTCTATTTTGTATCCTACATCGCAGCAATCTGTTTAGTAAACATTTAGCCGCTTCTGTGGCTGACTTATTGTCTGGATTGTGGCAGATTGTATTGAAGAGAAACATCCAAAGAGTTTCTCTTTCTACTAGCTGATGAATCGGTCTATGAGGCTTGGCACACTATTCCTCCTCAGTCTTGTGAATTCGATACTTCCAGATCCAGACAGCTTAGAGGCCAGGGCATTAACATGCTTGGATAACTTTTTCTGGTATTTTGCACCCCTCTTGGAAATTTCTTCTTTAACAGTCTTAAACCTAAGATCTTGTAGGATATATTTGTTGTTGATGCTTTTTGGTATGTTGAACATGCATTTCATTGCCTTATTTTGCTACAACAACAATACTAAAAAACGTGATGTTTTTGATAGATAACGACACGGAACCCTTCGGATTCCGACTCGCACTTGTTTTTATGTATTACCGTCAGCATCATAGGTCATCAAAGCACCGCTGCGTCCTCGTAGAGGCAATCGGCGGCGGTGACCTCTCGCGCTCATGTCTATTTAATAAATAATTTAAAGGAATTTGGTACAAAATCACACAACATCAGCTTCTCGTATTTTCCTTGGTCCACCACAATGAGCAGAACACTCACAGTAGCGACTTTAAGACTTCTTTTTCGACATTATCCCACCAAACAATTTGGACACTTGATGAAAATAATAAATTGGCCAAATTTTGACGTGTGTGGAGTTATTGATGAGGTCCAGCATCTTCTGGTGGAATGTGTCAAGAACCAAACAGATAGAGAGCTACTGATAACATTGCAAAAGATCTATAAAACCGACGTTAGTACTTTTATGAAATCCCGGCTGATCAAAGAAGGCTATATTTCGGTAGCTCAACCTTGGTAAAAAAAAAAACAATGACTCAATTGTGCCGATTATTATAAATGCTATTAAAATTATTTTCAATAAAAACTTGTTTATACGCCGTTAAATTTTGATCGTTACAATCCCGTGGACGGTCGATCCGGTACATGAAACACTATTGATTTGCAAAGATAAAATTAAAAAATAAAGTACCTTTTTTAAAAAATTCGTATTAATTTACGTATGTACGAAATTAATTTCTTTAAGAAAACGTTAGCTGAGCGAGTTCAATGACCAGTAGGTAGTAGTCAGCGTTGAGTACTAATTAGCATGCATGTCAGCAAAAATACATAGTCATCTAAGCGACTGAGGGGTTGTTTTGCTTCCAAGCTCAACTGTGCGCTGGCTATTGCTTGTTATGACCTGCCGTGACCTTTTTTGTACTTAGCGTCGCTGTCTTCCAACTTGTGACCTTTTTTACATCTTCTCCAATACAGTTCTGGCGATGATTGGCGGCAGATTTTGTCCTTATATCGGATATTGCTGTAGCAGACATTTTGCTGCAGTAATGTCTGGCCATATCCGATAGTGTGAATGAGTTTGTTGTGTTAACCGACTTCGAAGGAGAGGAGGTTCTGTATTCGACTGAATGTATTTCTGTGTATTTGCTGTATGGGTGCCTTTGGTTGCCTGAACTAAATGCTTTTTATTATTATTTTTTATTTACTTTTTAAATATTTTTAAAAAAATACAACATGGTGTAAAAATTATTGGGATCGAATAGTTACTGATTCTGAACAAAATATATTCAGTTTTTTTTTTATCTGTTATAAACTAGTACTTGACTGCGATCCCGCCTGATGGTAAGCAGTGATGCAATCGTTGATGGTGAGGTGCACTAGCTTATTAAGAGCCTATTCACTCTAGCCTTGAAGTCACCCAAACACAGGTTTCGCATATACTAAAAATAATGTTGTATATAAGAGAACATTGCTTTTCCTTTCACGCGTTAAAAATTGTCTTGCAATGCAGACACTTTTCCCCGGCACAAGCCGTACCAAAAATTATCTCCCAGACACAGTTCTATGAAAAATGATGATGTTAGTGCAAAATGTTCGTCTGGTCGAAAGGTATTGATTTCTGAACGAACTGCTAGCAGAAAAATATGCTTACATCACACAGCCTTTGTCTCCGCCGCTGAGATGTGAAAGCTAAGTTAGTATGGAATGGGCTTAGAAAAAATATACAAGAAATATGATGTAATTTTATTATTATTATTGTGTATTTTTATTTAATGCTTTTAAATACTAAAGCCAACACTCAGAAGCTTCTTAGATACTTTTTATAAAACTTTGTACCAACCGACGAACGACAATCAACCCTGTATGCACTACTCAAGTGCACCCAAAGACAACCTGCGGTGGGTAGGGAAATATTGCAACATATATGGTTACTACGTTAGTATTTATGTTTAGTAACTGGTTATTAAGAACTATGATAAGACTGTGACCCCTGTCTAAACAATGTTATTAATATACATAAATAAAAAGGCAACTTATTATAATAATGGGTATACTGACAGACCCAAATACATATCCTTTTCAGTTTATTTATAAGTAGCCTGTAAAAAACTGCTCTGCGATAAAACCCTCTATTGTATGGTTTTTAAATGATTGCCATGTTCACATTATGCGGTGAACAATAAAGTACCTATAGAATAGATAGTCAAAGTTTGTTGATAAATAACACGAATTCTTTGTTTTTTTTTTTAGGTGTTTTTACTTTACTTGTTGTCAGAAAAAAAAACTTATGTGCATGTACCATCAAAGACACTTCTGCCTGACTACCACTATGTTCATTTTGCTTGCACTCGAAACGAAAATTTCAAAGGGTTTGCAATACGCAATCAACTCTTAATTGGTTTCATCAGGCTCAATACAAAACACTAATAACAAATACTAATAAATGTTTATTGTGACTGGGCATTAATTAATCCTTTCCACATAACTTAGCTTTCAGCTATATTTATTTATGTTAATCAAAACAGTTAACGTAGATGCAATAACAAAATAAATGATGAAAATATAAACACGAGAAATGTATAGAAACAGGGTTTTATTAAAGTAACTTGTAGCTTGTAAGTATGATTGTCACTTTGAATAAATGTCCATAAAACGTAAATTATTTTGTACTAAAAGATTTATATTAAATTTTAGTGTGTCAGTAAAAGTTGGTTTTGTAACTAGTTACAAATCATGTTAAGAGGGAGACAAACTCGCGATGAATTTTATAATGTAGAAAGATATTACAGACTCAAAAAAAATATGTTTTATTATAGATAATGTATTCAAAATATATTAGAACCAATATATAACGCCTGAAAAAAAAAAACAAAAATACCTCTAAAAATTACTTTTATCGAAACCGATTTAATATACATGCAACCATTCTCAGATCATTGGTTTTCAGATTATTTTACAAGCAACGTTTCACCATTATAGTGTTTCAATTTTTAAATTTTTCCAAAAATATTTGCAAAAATTGTGTATTTGTACATCTTTTTCTTTTAAATGCAGTCCAACAGTGACCGCGATTTAGCTGCTGTAGTCCTCTTAATAAAATGTGGTCCTCTTAAATGACTGTTACACCAATTGACTGATCTGCAACGACAGTTCTTTGCTTTGACAGTCGTTTTGTACCTCTGTCATTCTATCTATACGAATATCTTGTCATATTTGATTATATCACATTTGTTAGAAATCTAAGTGTCTGACTAATCTTTGGATTTATGGTATATTCCGTAAGTTGGCGGTTTATAGTATTCTACAATCATTTTAATAGGCAAATAATTCACAAGTCATCACAAAAAAAAAATATTTAAAAAATAACCAGGTCATGACTATTATCAGCTAACATAGATGCGGGTTTATAGACGGCGAGCTATAGATAGGTCACCGTCCGATAAGGACCAGGGTCGAGTCGACGATGCATTCTGTTCCACGTCAGCATAATTGACGGGGCACTCGAGGGCATCGACCTGCCAGTGCTGTGGAATGATTCGTAAGAGATAACGCGGCCTTGGACTCCATAAAAAAGTGGTTATTAATTTACCGTTAAATACCTTTTCCTATAACCTTATCATTAGGCTAGGTATTAATAAGAAAAGCTATTACGTTAAAGTTTCTTGAAAGGCTTTTACTATAAATTTTAATATGAATATTATCATTTTATTCTTGCATACAATATTATTTCAATGCATTTAATTCACATTAGCATGTCTTACACGCATTTGTGAAACTATTACGAAGGTATATAATTATTAATATTATCAGCTAATTACTGCGTGGGTTTTGTAGTTACTTGCCCAAGGTTTTAAACTTTAATATATTTAATCGTAAAATTTCTTAGCTTCATGCTAATTTGATTACGGGACACTATAATTACAAGGCATATAAAATAAACTTTAAAGACAACACTAGCCATATTCGGACAGTGTATTTATTTGTCTTATTTGTGTAATATTTTTGTTCATTCTTTGAAATTGGTGTGGACATTATCGTCACAAAAATTAAAACAAGCTCCAAAAAATAATAGTAATAATCATTTAAGTTTTCTATATCTGCATCGCATGTCAAAATATGTGCAATAAATACCTACTTAGTTAATAAGAACTTAAAATATATACTATAAACTGCAATTTGTAAGAGGAAATGATGCATTTCCTGAGCTGATACATTAACTACTTAATATTCTATTGAAACAGACGCGGATGATCTTACTCGTAATCATAAGTATCTTCAAATCAACATTTTATTGTGAACTATTTACTTATCCACTGTTTTATAGCTAGATATTTTAATATTACAAACGAAAAAAAAAAACAAAAACTTTTTATTGATTCAAAATTATGATCACCGAAATGTTTACTAAATAAAAAACGCTGTCTCCATACTTGCCCACCCAGACCATTTTCAGGATTTGGAACAAAGGACGAAGCTATACGAGAGAACGAGAAAGCACACGTAATCCACTTATACGTCACGCGCGGGTTGTTCCCATACATTTTTACTGGAGAAAATTCGGGAATACCCTTAATGCATATTAAGCCGGGACCCGAGCTATTTGCTATGAGGCATCGGGATACCTATTGAAATGAAATTTTCCGCAGTGTGGGTTTTTGGGATAACGAAGGTTCTGCACACTTTTGTAGGTAAGAATGTGACCCTTGCCGAGTTTGACCGGCCGGATTATTGTTTCAAGTACTATATTTGGAATACCGCAAAGCGGGTGCAAAAACGGCTGCCTTTTTTTGTAGAATTTGTTATTAAACGTTTTACTGAACGACATATGTAAAGTTGCGGTTTTGACATTGATATAGTATTATGTATTTTAATACCTTTGCCTCTGTTTAGTGCCATAAAACAGTGATTTTCTGAAGCCTACTCCTCGGTAACGGCTAAGTTAATATTTAACATTATCAGTATATGATTTTTTCGTAAAACTAACACACTTGGCAAAAAAATTAAAATAAAAACATGATATTTTTTTTCGCTTGTTTTCCTACTACTTTAAAACGGCTTTAATTTTTAGGAATATTATGTTTACACAAAAAAATGCTGGTCACGCGTTCTTCAGAATATACATACCATATATATAAATCAATCAATATTTCACAAAGTAAAACGTTTTAAAGGTCAACGGGGCTCTATGCAGGCTTAGGCGTCAGTACGAGTATGTGTGCATTTAATTCCGGCTAGAAGTTCAAGAGATTATACGCCATTTATAATGAACACGGTAAATACATAACAAGATCGTTGGATAAATATCAAGTACTTCTAACGTTAATTAATTCCTGCTAGGCTCACGATGTTTTAGCGGCAAGTTGTGTATTTTATAGTGTCATTATAATAAGTGGTAAATGCGAGACGAAAACATCTAACGCTTATAAGGAAGTGATAATATCTAATTACTTTGACCACGCATTAACTGGTTCCAGATATAATTTATTCGGAGTAAGCGCAGATATTATAATTTGTAGTACAGTAATACTTAATACTGTGATAGAAGATTTAGAAGCTGGTGTATACTTGATACTATGTCAACATTATTATCATAATTTCAGCCGAAAGACAGGCTTCTTCCAAGTGTCGCCACAGTTAACAGTCCTGTGCGACTCGCAACCCTCACCAGTACCTCTACCATGAGTTTATAGCAATGGTATTTGTCGATACTCTATACCGATTACGTAAATATTTTGTATGGCAAATTTTGGTTCCGTAAGTGACCGCTAGAGGCGCTATAAAATTTGCCATACAAAATATTTACGTAGTCGGTATCGAGTATCGACAAACACTTTTGCTTTAAACTCATGGTAGAGGTACTACTACAGTAGTAGTAGGAGGTCTTTCAACGCTACATCTTTCGTTACCCGATCGCCACTCCAGAACCTTTCGTCCCCATCGACCATCTGTACTGCAATCAATGAGGCTTGCCCACTACAACTTAATTTTGGCAATTCTTCAGACTATGTCTGGTAACCAAGTTCTCTTGTGTATATCTTCAGTCCTAATGCAATCACGTAACGAAACTCCAAGCATAGCCCTTTCCATTGCTCTTTGGGTGACTGTGAGCCTTCTGATGAGCAGCAGGGACCCAGCCGGGTGGAAACCTACTGGGGCCAGGGTTATCCGAAAGGGCGCTCGAGCCCCGGTATGAAGGCTAGAAGGAACGGGGTGGGTCTTTTAGTCAGTAAGAGTCTGACACTATCTCCCGCTCCGCTCAAGGGCGGGGGATGTCAATGCATAATTTTTCCGAACATAAAAAAAGCCTTCTGATGAGGATATGTACTATGATACTATGTACTCAGAGGTAACAGTAATATCAAATGTTTAAGAAAATGCTGTCTTAAGTATTGGCATACATCCGAAGTTTTATAATTAAAAAACGTGTACGGAACCTTGTTTTCCTTTTACAATTTTATCTTTTTACAAATCCAAAAGCCAATATTTCATTATAAATCGACATATGAATACTTTGATAGACTTTTTCATAAATATGCTTGTATTTTACTCTTTAAAACCGAATTTACCTCTACCCTTAATTTTTTGTTGGTCTTTTGGTCAGCAATCAACAGCGAAGCCAAAATTTAGTAATTATGACAGTATTCGTATTATAGGTAGGTGATAATATATTTATGACTAGCTTCTGCCAGTGGTTTGGCCTGCGTTAGAGTATGTTTCCCCACACATACTTTAGAACCCCTGTTTCAACCCCTTTGGGGGAGTTTTAGAAAATCCATTTTTAAACGCACTTCTAAGCAATATTTATAATTTATTTAGATGTAAACTTAAATAAATAATAAACTAGCTGTGCCCGCGACTTCGTTCGCGTGGACTACAGGATTTTTCTAAAATAAAAGTAGCCTAAGTTACTCCTTATTACATCAGCTACCTGCCAAAAAAAGTCCCGTCAAACTCGGTCCAGCCATTTCAGAGATTAGCCCAGACAGACAGACAAAAATTGTAACGAAGTCGTGGGCACGGCTAGTACGTATATAAAAGCGAAATACCACTCACTGATTAATCATGAAATATCAGAAACGAACACTTACAAACTTAAACCGTGACAGGTTCCTTATAAGATGTAGACATTGGCTAAGAATGGATTTTACGAAACTCCACCTCTAAGACAATTTGATCAATTCGAAGACATGTGACATCCACCAACCCATACTGGGCCCGTGTGGTGGATTACGGGCATTTTAAGGCTTATAGTCCCTTGAACCATCTGGCCAAAATTATGTGGACGCACCTCTCGCACCCGCCTAGGCGACAGTACGCCAACAGCGCCCGAAAAGCGCGCGGCTGACCTTTAAATCCATTTTCTTTACGAAATATTGATTGATTTACATAATATGCAATATTCACTTTGAAGAATATTTAACCACCAATTTTTATGTGTAAAAATTTTTCTAAAGATCCAAGCTGTTTCGAAGGAGTAGGGAAAAGTTGCGAAAAGTTGCAAAATTGCTAAATATTTTTTTTAGACAAAAGTATTAATAGGACGAAAAAATCAAATGTTGATAATGTTGTTCATGAATCTATAATAATCATATATTTTTTTCAAACCTATTAACCTGGCCGTTACCGCGGAGTAGGCTTCAGAAAGTCACTGTTTTATGGCACTTTTCGGGCGCTTGGGCCTTAAGGCCCATTAATTCCCTCTCATAGAGAGGAAGATTGAGTTCCAACAGTGACAACATTATAGGTCCGGATATGCTATGCCATGCCACCCTCTAAGTGTACTTTTGTTATTTTTTATTTTGTGTTAACAACTGTTGTGCTGTGTCTGTTTCGAACAAAAGTATTTCTATTCTATTCTATTCTAAGCGGGTGGGGGGCGGAGCCTACTGGGGTCAGGGTTAGTTTCGAAAGATAGCTCAGCCCCAGTACGAAAGACAACGAAGGAACAGGAGTGGGTTTTTAGTCAGTAAAAGTCTGACACTATCTCCCGGTCCGCCCAAGAGCGGGAGATGTCATTTGATAATTTCCCCACTGTGAAAAAAAATCCTCTAAGGGGGTAAAACGTGGGTTGGAAGTTTGTATCAAAGTCCAATATAATAATCTATACTAATATTATAAAGAGGTACAATTTTTAAGTTTGTATGTAGGGGGTAATCTCTGGAGCTAATGATCCAATTCTTAAATTTTTTTCACTGGTAGAAAGCTACATTATTCCTGAGTGCTAATAAGCTATATATTATGTACGCGGGCGAAGCCGCTGGCAGAAGCTAGGTTATTATAATGATAATTTACTACTTTCACACGGGCAAAGCTGATAGCCGAAGCTATTACTTAAATATTCTTCCGCTAAAGTAATCACAGCTATTATTAACCAAGCAAGAAACATCTTACTAATACTTATTAATCGGTATTACCACAGTAATATTAATTACCGTCTGGTTCACAGCGATACTTAGGTTAAGACCTCTACTAATCCGTTCAGAAACATAACCATTACCGTTCTCTTTAATGTTAAACATTAGTAATAATATAAACTTATATATAAGTATAATTTAAGGCGAGGTTGTACTAATTTTGAACTTGTTTGAACCTCTGGAAATCACAAATTTAAAAAAAGAACACCATAAAACACGTGACCACCAAGAAAACATCAGTCGGGTAGAATAAACATATTTTCTTTCTTTCCAACCAACCCTCAGGTGATATAAATTAATTGGCTCGATAAAAAAATCACGGATCTAACTCTAACTTACGATTTCAATCGTGTACCGTACCTACGAGATTACGTCACGGGAATATATGAAAGTTGCATAAAATAGTAAAGCTACGGTCGACAGGTAGATAATGCATAGGGCATTAAATCCGCCTTTGTACACAGTAATGTGCATTAATCATTAATAAATAAATAAATAAATAATGCTTGTAAAAACAAGCATTATTTATATATTTTTTTAAAAGGGCCTGGCGAAAACAAAAATCTTGTATAGTTAAAAAAGAGTTAAAGTTTGTTTTCTTTGTAGGAGGTAATCTTTGGAAGTACTGGTCCGATTACTAAATTGGCTTCACTTGTAGAAAGCTACTTTATTCCTGAGTGACATAGGCTATTTTTTATGTACGTGGGCGCAGTCGCAGGCAAAAGTTGGTTTTTATAAAAATAAAATCACTGTTACAGGGCCGCGAAGTCGACATAGACCCGGGCCAGTACAAAATATTCTGTGACTAGAACCGGCTCTTAAGTTGGGTATATAAGTATTAGCTAGTTTAAATCGAAACGACGACAAACTTCATTATCGTTTATCATCATCATCATCGGCCTTTTTACTGTTCCCACTGCTGGGACTCAGGCCTCCTCTCTAGGAGAGAGAAATGGGCCGTAGTCCATCACGCGGGCCCAGTGCGGGTTGGTGAATGTCACATATCTTCGAATTTTTGGTTCTAGGACATGCCAGTTTCCTTTCTTTTTTTCGTTTTGAGAGCAGTGGTGATGAAATAAATTACACAAAGTAATGAGCCTTGCAGGGCTTGAACCTGCGACCTACAACTCTTAAGTTGGAGCCATTACCACTCGGCCACCACTGCTCTCAAACACTCTGTGACTACAACCGGCTCTTAAGTTGAATATACTTAAATTTGAATTAGTTCGTTTTAATCGAAACGACGGCAAACTTCATTAACGTTATGCAGAGTTAACTTTGAGTTTATTAGTATTTTAGTATTTTCAATTTGGAGTAATGACGTAAACTATGAAAATTGTAAGTAATATTGTAATACAGTTAAGTTAATTGTTAGAGCACATTGTCCTCATTTCGACATCAGCAACAAAATCTAAGTTACATGAGAAATAAGTACCTATAACTTACTGAATTAAAATCACCACGTACGTCAAAGGACTGAAACAATTTGCCTGCTGCGGTCTTCCCGTCAGATTATAATTTGGGTGTCTTCATGGCTAGAGTAAATGGGCTGTTAATAAACTAGTGCGCCTAAATATTAGAGATTGCATCACTGCTTACCATCAGGTGGGATCGCAGAAAAGCACTACTTTATCTCAATTAAAGATGAAAAAAAAAACGTGAGTTCCTGCAGTGGGTTCTAGGGCCGTGGTACGTCATTGAAGCTGATAGACCTTCACTACTGGACATAGGTCTCCCCTAAGAGTCGTCACCACAACGACTGGTCTCTCATTCATTGGAATCTTGCGACCCTTATCAAGTCACCAGGCCATAGGTCCACTTTGTGTAGGGCCTGCCCTGAGTCTTCCGGTACGCGGTCGCAATTTCAGAACCTTTCGACCCTTTTTTTTTTTTTTTTTTTTTTTATGGTGGGAAAAATCATGCATTGACATCCCCCGCCCTTGGGCGGAGCGGGAGATAGTGTCAGACTCTTACTGACTAAAAGACCCACCCCGTTCCTTCTAGCCTTCATACCGGGGCTTGAGCGCCCTTTCGGATAACCCTGGCCCCAGTAGGCTTCGACCCGGCTGGGGTCCCTGCTGTTGCTGACAACTCCTTGAGGCGCGCGGGAACAGTGCGCGCCGTCGACGACTTGGGCTTGGTCCGGACAGTTACCGGACGGCGGGACAGCGAGCTACCCATTGCTCACTGTCCGCAAGCCCGCGTCTACGTTGGCCGGAAATCGGGATCAGAATCCCGGCGACGGCGGCGGCGATATCGCCGTTGCCTGATGCGTTCGGCCTCCTCCTTTGCAAGCATTACTGCTTCGCAGAAGTCGGCGACCGCCTGCCACTCCTTCTCGCTCCGGACCATGGCCTCAACCAAGGCCCGGCGCGAGAGGTCTCCGCCGCCGATCGCCCCCACGAGGGCACGGCGATGCTCCGCCCAAGCAGGGCACACCTCGACTGTGTGCTCCACCGTGTCCTCCGGGCGTTCCGCACAGTGGCGACACCCGGGCGTCACTTCCGCATGAATCCGGTGCAGGAAACTCCCGAACGAACCATGTCCGGTGAGGACCTGCGTCATGCGGAAGGTAAGGACGCCGTGAGGCCTTTCCAGCCACGCCTCAAAGAGGGGACTTACCGGAACCTTTCGACCCCATCGACCATCTGTTCTGCGAGTAAATTTTTTTATCAATGGTATTTCCAAAAAAAAATTGTTAAAGGATTTAACCAACAGAACCCATTTCTAGCTAAAACCTTTCGAGCATATCGACTATTTGTTTATGGAATATCTCTTAGAACTAACGGCATAACAGATATTTAAACATCTACATAAAATAAATTCGTGTTATTTACACCATTTACAACTCAAGAGCGGTTGGACCAATTTTAATTATCTTTGCTTTGCTGGATTCGTCTCCACTCCGAACAGCATAATAACTATTAAAATATCGGAAAGATTCACATAAAAAATAAATACAAAATGCCCAAATTCAACTGTTAAATACATTGGTCTCAATCATTCCATCATCGTTCATTACATTCATTGATTGATAGGTGTAGTTCAACGGATCAGCTAGTTATAAATAGGACAAACCCTACAGTATAGATTTTTTTTTATTGTTAATAGGTTCGCGCTTGACCGCTATCTCACCTGATGGAGAGCGACGATGGAACGCGCTTACCTAGACGAAACCTATTCACTCTTGACTTAAAGATTTCCGGGTTTTAGCTATCAGGAAATAGACTCCCGCAAGGAATTCCACTTCCTAGCTGCACGCACAATGAATGTGTTCCCAAAACGTTTTGTGCGTGTAGGTGGGATATCCACCATGTACCGGTGGCGCATAGCCGTAAGTCTGGTAGTCCGATGATGGAACGGGCTAGATTTTTTTAAATGAAAAGGTTTACTAGATTTAAAGGAATTAGAAGGCTGGAAGAATTGAAAGAAGATAGAGGCGAGTGATTTTTTTTATAAAAAAAATAAATTTTCAAGTACATAGTTTTGTAGGAATAAATCCAAAATTGATACGCATAACCTCTTCTTTTACTATCTCCAACCCCTTCCCCTAATTTAGAGTTTGATTTGCAAAAAAGTCTGAATTTTTGTATATCGTTACGAAAAATCGTAGAAATTTTTCTAAATGTTTTAAAACATAAACTAATTAAAAAGACTGCGATAATAAAGAAAAATAATAATGCCACACTTGTACTATATCAAGGCTTGCGAGGCTATGACACACTTCCATACATAAGTTAAAGTAACATGAATCTAAACAAAACCTTAGTATACACGGTCGTTGCTAGCCGGAAACCACTCAAGCTCTGTTGATTGAGTTGAAATAATACATTATCCCATATACAGAGCCGTCAATGGTTATGCAGATAACTGCATCGGCACTGACAGTCGGATAACGTATCGCCAGCTAACGCCTTAACTAGCCGTTTCCTTAGTTAGCTCTGACAAATAACTGGTATATCGGTATTTGAAATAACTAGTATATAGTTATAGGTATTTCGAATAATCGGTATATATCGGTATTTTACTCATTCTTTACCTAAATTCGAGTGGTTTTTTTTGTTTATGAGTTAAAAAATCATCAAATGATACGCTCCTCTCACGAGCTATAGAGCGACGAGATATAGAGGGGTTACCATACGTTTACTGACTAGAACTCACACCCATATTTTTTCATGCTCTTTGCGTTCTAGAGCCACAGTAACTCTTTCAAACTTTCACGCAAAATTAGAATTAACGACCTAGATCATTTTATCGCTGTTCTTATAATTATCATAGGAACCGTGTGGTATTCCGAAGGAGTCTATGACACTCACTATCAGTGTAACTTTTTTGAACAAGTAAACAAACCCAAATCTCATTTCATAAGTGCCATCAGCCTTTTAATGTTCCCTCTGCTGAGATTCAGGCCTCCTCTCTAAGTGTGAGAATGGTTCATAAACTACTGCGCGGGCCGAGTGCGTGTTAGTGGATAAAAAAAATCTCACATCATTTTAAAACAACATTCGAATGACTTTAAAACGATTTGGAATCGGCTGTGTCTACAGTACATTCAATTTGTACAAGTGTACTAAATAAGGAACGTTACTATTTCTAAAGCCGACCCTTTCAAAATCATTTTCGTCTCTTTATGAAAATATTGATCTAATACAGTATTAATTTGTTTCAGGACCCTGAGAAGCTGGATGCGCTGGAGCTTTGGATGGGGGTCCGAAGCCAACTCGCAGAGGCCCTTTAGATAGTTTTCATGAAACGTGATACCAACCGACGATTATCCCTGTACACGCTATGCTAGAGTACCCAAGGACCACCCTCAGTTGACGGGAAACTACTGCGACATATGGAAAATAAAGATATATATAATACATATGCTATGGTTTTGGAAGGCTTGGATGGCAGAAGTGGACTCGTTGCCAAAATTAGTTCAGTTATTGTTTTTTTTATTGGAAGCAATACAAAACCAAGTCTTACCGCTCTTAAAATCTAATGTCTATTCCAATAAATCCGACGGCAAATTAGACAGAATAAAGTTAAAAAACCTTATTTTGTTTTGGAAAAATACATTCTTTTACAAAAATATCAGTTAGATTGATTAAATTCTCACCTTTAGTTATAGTAAACAACCGTTTTAGAACTCTCTTCGACGTAAAGGCCATGTGTTTGCCAAGACCTGCCAAATTCCTGGCGAAACATTCTCTCTTCTAAGTTCATCCCATGTCTCTCTTCTTGATCGGTTTACTGAAGAATGACCTCTTCTTCAACGTTATGATTCAATGAGAAGTTGTAAACACCCCCCAAATTTAAACAACATTGACATTTGCTCAGATTCTACCCTCAACACAAAACAGTACATAAACACATTTACAACAACACCACAAGTTGTTTAACGACAACCAAACCACGACTAACTACCGTCCCCATCAGGACCACTTCACAGAACCACCGAAAATCAATTAAAAACGACATTTAAATGAGTTTAAAATGATTTGGAATCAGGCAGTGTGTTCAGCACGACACCCCGACTTGCACTGGTGAGCTAAATGAGAAAGGTTTCCCTATTTCTTCGTATTCGAGAGAGAATATAAAACTCTTTTTCGCCTTTTTTTTTACTTCCAACTTCGTCTTAATATGCCACCCGCTCGGACCTTCGGCCGAAGACTTAGGAACCATACAGAAAAGGCAGACGGTAAAAAACATTAAGTTGGTCCTTTGATACCAATTTTCCGATCCACTGCTCTTTTCGTTAACAAAATTGTCATCAGAACATTAACTAAACCATCGATGTAAATCAAAAATATCTCAAGATTGGTCCTCATGCAGGAGCGGTGTAATTAAAAGGGATTTCGATCGAATACCGGTTGCATTGATGTTGTGAACCAATTAATACGGCTATTATCTTTTATGACATTTTTATGATGATTTTATAGCCTCATTGGCCTCGTGATGGTATGCATCGGTTTGGATCGGAGTCTCTTCGAAGGCACTTTGTGCATAGGTAAACTAATTTTATTAGGAAACCTGTCACAGATTTAAATTCTTCATTAAAGTATGTGAAGCATCAGCTGAAGTTATTACCACAGCGTAGTTTACTTACTTTTATTAAATATATATAACCCGTACCGTAGTGAAATTCCGTACCGAAGTCTTTGTTTCCTGATAGCTATAACCTAGGGGTAATTTACCCAAGAGGTTACTTCAAGGCAAGCATGCCCTATCATCGACCAAATCGCTTACCATTAGGTGAAATAATAGTCAAACGCAAGCCAATCAATAAAAAAAAATCCTGTAACACTTTTGTAAATATACAGTCTGAAAAGTCCAAGTTGAGTTACAGGCAAACTACCAATGAAACACTCACCGTCACCAACTTTCTTCTTGAAGATAAAGAATAAGCAATCCCAAGGTTCTGTCTAGTCTTTTGCATAATATTTCTGACGATATATTATGACTGCCAATACTAATCTCTCATCCAAAGACCACCACACCGCAAGTACTTAATCATTATTTTAAGTACCAAAAACAATAGTGTACCATAAAACCTTGATGTCATAGTGTTAACGGTCGTATATTAGCATTTATTTTGTATTTACCAAAAAGACCAGCCATATTGGGTTAAGATATTCAGACATAAACAGCTGATTATGCTGGAGAATTCAACAATCTCATGTAACCTACGACCTCATGTATGTCTATCTGATTTCTAAATGTCTGCAGTAAGTACCGACAATGTACGTTTAGATCAATCTATTGGCTGAATCGTTAGATTTTAATAATGATATATGTGTCCATGTGTCATTACTGGTATTGCAAATTTCTCCATATCTTTCCTTGTCAAAAGGAAACCATGAGAGCGTCATAAAGTAGCCAGTGGCTACTATAATAGTCAAACTTTCTTCTTAATTAGATAAAAAACTTTATTTATTTTAATATAGACAGAAAAAAATGTAAAACCACTTAACTAATTAAAACTAAATAAACAACTAGACTAAGTTTATAATTATTTTGTAAGAAATTTTAAAATTAATCTTTCGAAGATTTTTTTTTTTGTAAATCAGCAGCAGACCGGTGCGATGTGACAATACGACAGTCATATTCTCAATATTTTGTAGAACGACGTCAAAGACAATAAATAAAAAATCTCAAGTCGTTTCATCAAAAATTCACGTATGTGGACGTTGCACGACTGTCCATATTCAGGAATTATTACACAAAATATATTTAAAAAAGAATTAGGATTTTTTTGCTAAAAATAGCCAATTACTTTACAAACAGGTGTCAATACTTCAAATTTTCAATCGCTTCCATTTCACACCACTTTTTCCTCGCAATCTTTCGCTGCGCAGTCGCACACTCATTCTACCAATAAGACAAACTTCTTCACCAAGTCTATATCTTGGTGGGTCTACGTGAAAGGGGCGGTTGTGTTAATCGCGGCGCCACCCCCGGTCTTCGTTAGTCTAGAATTAATTCGTTGATAAGACGCGCGCCTCCCAGCGATGTTGTCTTGAGATCACAGGGCTGCTACGCGGAGGAAAACTCAAAGAAAAATGAAAATATTTCTTGGTTAGGAAAGAAATTAGTTAGAGTGCTTCTTTGTGAGTTTAGAGACGGTATTGGCTGTCTTATAAGTTGATGAATAGACCAAGTTGGTAGTGGTTATTGTGGTCATATTTTAAATGGAAAACTGAACATGTCTATCTTAGGCATTCGTGCTTAACTCGTATATCATTAAGCTCAGAAAATAGTCACTATATACTAATGAATGTGTATGTCTTATTAAAAACGATACAAAAAAGCGGTCTCAGGCATTGTTTAAAACTATGCTAGGTTTATAATATACCCATTCTGTAAGTCCCTATCACTTGTAGCAGTGCTAATGCAGCCTGGAACAGTGCACTTCAAAGCGAAAATGTAACAGTAATGAAAAAACGAAATCATAAACAGCCACAAAGGGAAGTCCCGAAAACATTTCTCGTAATGGCACAAAAGGATTCTTTTATTTATGCGCCAATTTTCCGAATGTAGCCATCCCTGAAATCCAAGAGCAAATTAAAAAGACGACCACAAGATCGCCTCGGGGGGGACAAGGGGGAAATTACACCCCCGAAGCTACGTTGACCCTCTTTAATGAACATTGCACCGCATGCTATCTCCCTTCCTCCTACAGAATCCTCGCATTATTCCCTGTGCTGTCTCTTTCTAATGGTGGAGATTTCACTGTGACATAAATTGTCTGCGTTGCATTTTATAATACGAAAACATTTTCGTGCGGTGAGTTCGTTTCTTTAAATATTTGAATAGGATACGTTTTAGTATACGATTTGAAAAGTTTATTCGCAAATAGATACCGTATACCTACTGTCATTATTGGAAATAAGTGCAGGGATATTTATAGAAAGCTTCGTATGACTTCTCTAAATATATCTCATGCTTATCGATGCTTTTGAAAGCACGTCAGCAGTTAGTTATGAACCTATAGGTCAAGTTTGAAATTGGCAAGATGGTGACTTTTCGATTCGATTATACCATCAGGCTTCAAAGCAATAATAATTATCACAAACACGCCCCTTCAAAAATTCATACTAAACTAATGAATCAATTAAAAAATTTCAAAAGACCATTTATCTTCTCCAAGAAATAACTCTGGATAAAAATGATATATGGAGCAAAAGTATGTAGACGGTACTTATTAGTGATATAAATGTGGCAAGTGTACAAGCTAAAGACAGCTGAAGAAGTACCAGAGGGCCATAAATATAAGGAGGTGATAGGACATAGGACCAGAATTTATTGGTCCTAAGAATGTGATCATGCAACGGTTATTTATGGGTTAGTCAAGGTTTCTTAGTAGATACTAGATAAAAAGATCAAAGTAATTAACTCTTAGATAAGGTCATCGTAAAAATAGATGTCTAGACTGCCTTCTATCCTTTTATGATAAGTATTTTAATATGTCTCTGTATTTATTTAAGGGGCCGGCGACGGATGAATTTCCATACAAACCTAATACAATGCTCATTTGCAGTTGGAGCATATTTCCAAATTAATATGAGGATATTCGGTTATAGACAATATTTATCGAGGTTCCTACGTCGAGAATATTAGAAATATTGTTATTTTTTATACAAGAAAAGCCAAATGGTATGTTTTGCCATATACGCTGTTAAAAAGTGCGAAATACAATTCGCTGTCTTTTTGTTTTTTTTTTTAAGAAAGTCGTAAGAACCTAGATAAATATTGTCTATACCCAAATATCATCATAATATGTTGGAATTATGCTCTAACTACAAATGAGCGTAGTATTACGTTTGTATAGAAATTCATCCGTCGCCGGCCCCTAAAGGGTTAATTTTACAGCATTTGCGCTGTGAGCGTTTTGCGCCTTCAGAAAACTAGCCTTATTATTTTGAAAACTGCAAGATTTAAGGTCTAACGTAGCTGGGTTGTCGTTTTCTGTAAAACAAAGGTATTCAGCCGCATCCGGTAAGACAGGAAGACAACCCCAAGCTAGTTTGAAAAAGACTAGGGAAATGATATAATTAATTTCAAGTAATTTTACTCACACCTATAAACTACACTCTTACTCGTATACACTCACACACACCCACTCACAAACACTTAATTTAATTTAATTTATCTATATTTAGTATAGCTGTGCCCGCGACTTCGTTCGCGTGGACTACAGGATTTTGAATTTATTTTTTCTAAAATAAAAGTAGCCTATGTTAGTCCTTATTACATCAGCTACCTGCCAAAAAAAGTTCTGTCAAAATTGGTCCAGCCATTTCAGAGATTAGCCCGGACAAACAGACAGACAGACAAAAATTGTACAAAATGTCATTTTGGTGTATGTACCGTATATATATTCATATGCATGTAGTAAAAAGCAGTTATTTCAATATTACAAACAGACACTCCAATTTTATTTATGTGTATAGATAAACTAGCTGACCTCGCGAACCTCGTACCGCTTAACAATCAATTAATGTAGTATATCTTTAGATTTAGTCAACCGATTGCGATGAAACAAAGTCTAAGTAATATATCAAGTTACACACAATTTTAATGTATAAAAGTTATCTACATTGATTTCGTAAATTTTACGTGATGCGCGAACAACTAAAAACTTCTAAAGCATAATTGTGTCCTGTTTGCTTTCAAGATAAGTGTTCTTACGAGCCTTCTAACACAGGCATTACCTGTCTACAAGAAGATTCCAACCCTAAATATAGTAAAAACTGTTTGCGTTAACAATAAACTACTCGTATGACTTTTTTTTATAAGAAACAAGATTAAAAGGTTTCGATTCGAGCCCTAATTACTGATACAAAAACATTGTTCACTTTGAAATAAATTATCGCTTATAAAACTTTTTAGTAGCTTAAGGGTCAGTTTACACTGAAACGCGACGCGAAGCGACGTTGTTTGCACTTTTTTTGAGGATATTGACAAATAATATTTTTTTATTTGATAAACACAATCGATTGGCTGTCGCAATGCGTGTCTATTTGAATTCCATCCGAAACAAATATTAATAGGGCCTACCAATAGCTTTGTTCTGAGTCAAGTGGTCTTGTAGATGTGAATTTGCGCGTTTATTTAATGCGTCTGATAGAAATAATTTTCCTAGTGTGGAGCAGCACTGTCATCTTCCTGCCCTTGTCCGATTTTACTTGGGGACGACAATACAATTTTTTTTTCTTCAATTCTACCCTATCAGCCGAATAATTGGAAAAAAATAATAATATTTCAGTCCGAACCGAGCCCAAATCGTCAACGGCGCGTAGTGTTCCATAAGGGGTTCAGCAGAGTCGAAGCTTATCGGGGCCATGAGTGATGCGAAAAATAACCTCGTAGCCCTGGAACGAAGGCAAAGAAGGAACAGAAGTGAGTTTCAGTAATTAAAAGTCTTATACGCCGTTCTGCTCCGCCCAAGGGCAGGAAATGTCATTAGATGATTTTCCAGCTAGAACAAAAGGTCAGTCTAATTTTCTCACTACATTTTTCCTTCAAATCTACTGACTACAATAATCCAAAGACTCTAAATATGCTTAGATATTGTTGCTATACTTTAGCTCTATAGTTAGATTTATTCACATTTAGAACTAGATGGATTTTGAGACAATAATTTGACTATGTTCCGATTTTAGCAAACACCATGACTTAATAATGCTCAATTAGAGTAAAAACTAAATAAACTAAAAATGTTCAGCGTCATCTTGCATAAAACTGGCCACATTCGAGCTCACAGCTTCTACTTTATTAGTAACGTGTTTTAACACTGATAATGTGCTAACGTATACTGCGACAGAACAAAAGGTCATGACCATTTCATTCTACAAGTTTTTCATACTACTATGTGCGCGGTGGTCCGCACAAAAAATGCGCAACACAGCGTCCCGTCGCATCGCATATCGGTGTGAACTGACCCTAAAACGTATTACAAGACCAAGGTGTTAAGTATTGCATTGTAAGCTCTTTTAGCAAAAGAGACGTGTATCTTTAATAGCCTTAAATAACTTGGAAGTTACATGAGATCGTTAATTATTTTATGTTTAACAAGGGGTCTCATTAAGGTATGTTTGTAACACTTTAGGGTTAAAATAGTGACCTTTAGAGCAATTGTTGTTTCGTTAGTTAGTAAGAAGATTAATTTGTTTTATCTTGGGTGAAAGAAAAAGTTAGCAAGTTAGTGATGGCATGACGAGTGATCGGACGGAATGGAAGAAAAGGAACTGTTGTGCGAACCCCAAATAACACGGAACAAAGGTAAGAAGATGATGATGATCTTATATGAAGAAGACATGAGATAAGACCTTTGAATAAGGGAAAGAGAATGATGATCTTATATGAAGAAGACATGAGATAAGATCTTTGAATAAGGGGAAGAGAATGATGATGCTTAGTATTTTAAACATTGATGATTTTTTTTTACATTATTCTGTAACACATTGAATCTTATGGAAGTTTTCGCACAGGCAATAAAAAAAAACGTGCAATAAAAAATTCTGTTATTTCTTGCAGATTTGACGCGGTGTGGTGCGGAAATAAATCCGCATGAATATTTTCCGCGCGGTGAAAAATTGCTGTGCGGACAGGCCCTTAATATGTGGAGTCCATAAAGAAAAACTGTGAGTAAATAACTGTCCATAATCTCTTTAGGGAAACCATCAAATGACATCTCCTGCTCGCGGATGGATCGAGAAAACCAGTCAGACTTTTATTGACTTACGTACAAAACCTCGGTAAATCTTTCAAATGATCTCCACAGCCCAAACTGCGATGCTCAAAAATGATGATTAATTTGATGAGAAATCTACTCTGTTTTTCTGCACACAAACATGTTCTTCTAGGATATGAATCAAAGTGTAATTGCCAAGTTCTCCATTCAAATAAGAAACAAATGAACGCTCATCCAACTCGTGCCAAGCTGCTAGATCAATGTAACAATTTAACATTTTGTCATCCAACTTTATTAAGTACCCTTAAACGGATACACTTAACCTTACAACTCCGGTCATCTTATAAGGTAAGAAGTTTAACATTATAGGGAATACTAGCTTTGCTCAACGGTTTCACCCTCGTCGAAAATTATTCTCTAGGAACTTTTTTTCTAGCAGAAGGAGGCAACCGCTTGCTATTCCTTGTCACTCCGGACCATAGCCTATACCAAGGCCCGGCGCGAGAGGTCACTGTCACCGATAGGCCTTGCGGGGACACAACGGTGCTCTGCCCAAGCAGGCCACTTTACCATATGCTCCACTGTGTCCTCAGGACGGTCCACACAATAGTGACATCCGGGTGTTTCTTCCGCGCGCATCCATTGCAGGAACCTCCCGAACTTACCATGTCCGGAAGGTGAGGACGCCTTGACGTCTTTCCAGCCACTTCTCGGATACCCCTCTGTATGACACGCCATCATTATAGCGGTAAGTCCCCCACCTCCCACCTCCCACCACCACACGCATAAAACGTTTTGGGAACACATTCATTGTGCGTGCTGCTAGGGAGTGGAATTCGTTACCGGAGTCTGTGTTCTCTGATAGCTTCAACCCGGGAATCTTTAAGACGAGAGTGAATAAGTTTCTTCTAGGTAAGCGCGTTCCATCGTCGACTGCATCGTCGCTTTCCAAGGGTGAGATAGCGGTCAAGCGCGAACCTATAAACAATAATAAAAAAAATCCTCCACGTAAGAACTTGTTACCAGGAAATAAATTATTCTTAATCCAAAATTATTTTCAACCAGCAATCCTCACTGTCAGCTGTTGCAGGTGACGCCACGACTGTAAGCAATGGGTTGTAATGGTATGTAATCGTGGTCCGATCCCGGATCAATGGGGCCTTGAGTGCTATGTGTATTAAAGAGATGTCAATATAAGTGTATTTTTAATATCGTGCGGTTTTGATCACGCATGCGGGATAGCTCCGCACGCGTAACCGCCGCGAATGCCCATTTCATACAAGTATTTATTATAAGGCGTGGAATACGCATGCGGGACGCGTTTTTTGCATTTTGAAATTTTCTGCTTTCAGAGCGAACCTGCGTGATGAAATCCCCATGATGTAAAACACCCTAAGTGACAGGATCCGTTAGGGCTAATACCTGCCTGGGATTGTGCAAAGGGCAACTAAAGAAGCGCGGGTGGGTTCTAGTCAAAAAGTCTGACACACGCACTTGTTTCATCTAAAGCGGGAAAGTTATTTTATGCTTTCCTACTCTCTATAAAATAAAGGGCCTACTCATGCTCCGTTTGGATGTAGATACGTTATTAATAAACAAACACACACAATGACATTTTATAATATTAGTAGCATAAAGGTGACGTTATTAATGCACGTAATAAACGACATTCTCATTAAATTACATCTAATCTGTAAGGGTTATCGCCAACCTTTCTAATGGCGTAATTTTGCAGATCTTTGCATTAACATAACTGCTGTAATTGGTATGACCACTCCTACGGGTCACAGATAACCTTAAGAGGGCCCTTCCCCATTCGTATATCGTCGACGAGAGCATGGTTTAAAAGCTTGTTGTTTCATTCAACGCAATGTTTGATGAAGAGGCAACGCGAAAAAAGAAAAGACCTGAATGATTTGTTGGCTTTCGGTAATTCAAATATTTCACAAAATTTGTTACAAGAAAAACGCTTTAAAAAAAAAATGTCATTATTCAGTCTCGATTAAATGTGCAAGTTATTTATAGATATATTATGTATTTTTTATATTTATAATTTATGAATACATTATAGAGGGCCAAAGTTCACACAAAAATGTAGCTTTTCAGTAATCTTTTCTGAAATAGTTTTACACAAATTTATGATTCGATTGTCGATTGCAATGGAAACCTAAACACACCATAAGATAACTATTTTTACAAAATATCTAAAGAAAAATGTGTATGTAATATATATAATAATATAATTAATCAATCTTCATTTTCAGACTAGTATCCATATAGTGTTAGTAAAATACTTAAAATAAAAAAATAAACTTAGGAATAAATGACGTCACGCACGTGACGTATGTAATAACGCTATAATGACGTAAAAGTGGTTGTATGAAAAGTATTTCGGTTTAGTCGCCCTTAAGCGTTTCCCACGCCTCCAAGATGGAATGAATTTCATTTTGTAAAGCTCTAGGCTGGTCTATAAACTTTATGCTCGCCTACTTTCGAAGGTGTGGCATTACCCCTTTTGGGATTAAGTTATTATGTGTTATTCCAATATTGAAGTTAAATTGCTTATAGTCACGTTAGCTTTGAAGTGGACGGATTACCTCACCTTTATCTATAGATTAAGGTAGGTATAACTATAAATAAATGTTTTTTAGAGGTTGGTACCTACAGTAGGCACAACGGATCTTGAGCGCTCGGCGTCAGAGTGGGGATGGCTTTGCGAATTCCATACATTGGCGAGCCAATCGTCTTCGTTGTTAGATACATGCAGCAACGCAGGGTACGAATGAGGAGTGACGTCTATGACGCGATGGCGCGGCGAGCCAATCACTGACACTTCCTGCCCCCGCGTCTCACTTCACACAACTAAAGAGACCGAAATTTGATTTTTGCACAACCACTCAAGATCCGTTATGGCAACTGTACCATAGAAATCTATGGTACCTACCTACTGATACTTGTCTGCTTCCGATAAAATGATTCCTTAGTGGATATAAAAAATCCATCCACTGTTGGACTTAGGCCTCCCTGAAGTGTTGCTATAACGACTGGTCAAGTGCATTTCGCATCTATCAGATTCCCGCGACCCCGATTAAGTCATCGGTCCACCTCATAGGAGGCCTTCCAACGCTGCGTCTTCGGGTTCGTGGTCACCACCATTTCAGCCGAAAGACGTCCACTGTTAGACATAGGCCACCCCAAGTGTCGCTACAATGACAGGTCCTGTGCGTCTCGCATTTATCAGATTCCCGTGACCCTTATCAGGTCATCAGTCTACCTTGTTGGAGGCTTTCTAACATTAAGAAAAAGTGGATAAAAAGGTTGCAAAAGCTACTGAAGGAAATATATTTACTAAATATATAATTTTAATTTTTGTAAAGTTGTGTGTTTCTTTTTAATCAATAGAAACACTTTAGAATAGAATATAATTTCGTTTATGTAATAAAAGTGGCACATTTAAATAAAAATACAAAAACAATTTTAACGCATACATTGCATTTGTTGCCTGAACTAGGTTGGACCTGTTTTTCAGGCTAAAAAGTACAAATAACCTTAAGTAATAAATTAACAATCATTAAATTAACTATACTAAATAACATACATTTAATTTAACTATATATATATATCTTCCGTCTCTCTGTAAGAGATGCTGAGTAAGTATTGCACAATAATCTTTTTACAGCTATAATAATTTAATTTGTACAAACCTAATTTTCTATTTAATCTATTGTACAGAAATGGGCCTAAAAATGTGAAAAACCTTTTTACAAAGACATATTTTGAAAAAGTATTGGAATTGCATACAATATCATTCCTTCTCTTACTGGTAACTTCAGGGTGGTAGGAAAGCATGGTGTGTTGTTTTAATACCAGACGCATGATGAAAAGCTGGCGAACAGTCAGTACGTTGCAGGACTTATATAGCAAATCTGTGGGATAGAGGAACGGATGAAAATTGGCTACTTTTAAAATGGCTCTCTGAGCTCTTTCAAGAGGTAACAAATAAGTTTTTGGTGTTCCACCCCACAATATTGAATTACAGATTGTATGAGTGCCAGATAAACTTGGGTGATCAGTTTTGAGTCTGCAATTGCTCGCAATTTTAAAAAAATAAAGATAAAAATAAAGATAACTTTAAACACAGGGTCCCTCGTTCGTATCGGTTAACAAACTTGGGCCAATATTATACCCCGGGGGCAAAGTGACCTGATTTTACTTATAGATTAAAAAGTCCTAAAAAATGGTATTTACATTTCCCGACACAACGTTTGGTCACATTCAAAAGAATGTGTCTTGTTGAAAGTAAGTACCTACAAAGCAAGTCTTTTTTAAATTGATATAAACCCGTGAGTGACTGCGATTCCACCCGATGGTAAGCAGAGATGCTATCGTTAATGGTGAAACTGTGCGCTTCGCACTAGTTTATTAAGAGCTCACTACAGGACGACAAGACCGCAGCAGATAAATGCAGGTGCTAATAATAACCTATGGATCTTTAATTATTTATATTAATATTCAGTAGCCCACACACAATAGCTTCATTTTCCGTCTGCTATCTATTAGCGGCAAATGAAAGCAACTGATGGGCTCATTATTAATAAATATCACATTATGATGTTAATATCAGCCCGCATATCTATTAGATGGATATCTTTTACTTTATTATTTTAAAAGCGAAGCACTTTATTTGAAAGTGGTGTATATAAACCAGCCCTTATATCACAGACGATGGAAACGCCTCGTCAGTCACCGCTAAAAATGGTAGTGTCAAAACATTCAATAGGAACCGGGTCAGTGAGCCCGTTTATTCACAGAAATGATTAGTACGAGACAATTCTGACTATGCCTGTGACAATGCTGTCAATAGTTGTTACAATTTCGTCAAAGGCCAAATAATTTCGACTGCGGTTATGACGATACTGACTATGGCTATTACAATAAAGTTCTGACTATGGCATGACCATGGCATATCTAACCATGACAATTCTGACTATCGCTATGACATTTTTAATTATGGCTTTAACAATCTGACTAAGGCAAACAATTCTGACTTTGGCTATGACAATTTTGAGTATGGCTAAAAAAACATCATCCTATGATTAAAAATTTGATTACGGCCGTGTCAATTTTGACCATTTCTTTTTTTAGTGGGTAGATAGTAGTATCAGACTCTTACAGAATAAAAGACTCACCCCGTTCCTTCGTTGCCTTTCATACCGAGGCTGAGACTCCCTTTCGGAAACAAACCCTTGGCCCCAGTAGGCTTCGACTCTGCTGGGCCTCTACGGTTCCTGACAACTCCTTGATGCGAACGGGAACAGTGCGCGCCGTCGACAACTTGGACTCGGTCCGGACGGTTACCGGACGGTCGGACGGCGAGCTACCCATTGATCGCCCGTGACTATGGTATGCTAATCAATGCAAAGGTTGTCTGTACAAAATCGCTTTTAGCGATTAGACCGCCCATTGTGACACCTATTAATTTTAAGTTTCTCATGTAATTTTTATTTTTGGTGTACAATAAAGAATCAATCTATCTATCTAAGAGAATTTTGACTATGGCTATATTGACCAAAGCTTTTAATCAGTCAAACTGCGTGACTATTATGAGTTATCTAATCGCTGTCAGCTGAGGTATTCCTTGCTCTGTACCTTCACCTTATTATCGATGGGCGCAGTACAAAGGATTATTCTATTCGCCATTTTAATCAATTCCTTTGTAAAGGTTAAAGTTACCGGACGTCGTTTATTACTAATAAGTTTATATTAGTAATAAAACATGAGCTGTATAGTTTAATAATGCAGTGCAGCTAGCACCTAATCAGACTGAAAGCTAAATTAATATACAGGGTATAAACAGGAAAAGGCCAATAAAACTTAAAAAAAAAAACAAAAAAGTAAGGAAAATACAAAAGAAAGACAGAAAACCTAAAATTATAATCAGTGTCAGGTCATAAAGCCGCCTAACTCATATGCCAAGCATCATCATCATCATTTCAGCCGAAAAACGTGCACTGTTGGACAAAGGCCTCCCCCAAGTGTCGCCATGATGACCGGTCCAGTGCGTCTCCATCGTAATACTACAACCCTCACAAGGTCATCGGTCCACCTTGTGAGAGACCTTCCAACGCTGCGTCTTCCGATACGTAGTCGCCAATCCAGAATTCTACCTCAAAAGCCCTCATTTTGAACATTCCATGGTAACTTATTTTTAAACATGTCTGGTTGTTGCAATGTAGCTCAAAAACAAATGCAAGAATATGAACACTATTATTTTTTAAAAGCAAGTTTTTTAGCGATGGTTCTTATAATATGCTCGTAGATATGTTTAATCAAAATCGGTTCACGCATTTACAAATTTATGAGTTCAAAAATAAATTATAGAGCTACCTTCACGGGCTAATTGAACTGTATGAAATCTTTGCAATAATTGCTAGGTATAAAACGCGATCTGTGTTTATTTGCGTGCTTATTACTAGGTGCCTGTTAATCTAAAAGTGAAAAGACATTCATGCTTAAACAACTGAACGAATTTGGGGCAGATTTTAGTTTTTGTTTTTTTTTTCACAGTAGATGTGAAAAGTGGAGTACTTTCCTCGGGGGCAAAGGTGCATTTATATTGGGCTAGCCTGATTCCCTCATACTGAGTGTGAGTGTGGATTCTACGCGGTATCTTCTCATCCAACATACCGCAGTGTCTCAAGACGAAAGTGTGTGTTGCCAGTAATGATTTATGGCTTCGAAACGTTGTCACTTACAATGGATAAGAAGACTCAAAGTCACCCAAAGGGCGATGAAAAGGGCTATGCTCGGAGTTTCCATGCGTGATCACATCAGATATGAACCAAGGTTGCCGGCATAGCACGAAGAATCGCCAAACTTAAGTGGCAATGGGCAGGGCACATTGCTCGCAAAACGGATGGCCGTTAGGGCCGAAAGGTTCTGGAGTGACGACCGCGTACCGGAAAACGCAGCCTTGAAAGGCCTCCTAGGTGCATCGATGACCTGGTAAAGGTGGTGGAAATCCGATGGATGCACAGGATCGTGCGTTGTGGCGACGCTTGGGGGAGGCCTATGTCCAACAATAGACGTCTATCGTCTGAAATGATGATGATAATGATGACTCAGGATTCTTAGTTTAACGCCCTCGCTGCACTCGGGATTTAACCCCAAAATCCTTTGTTCTGACATAAGATACTGATTTATCCCCTTCATGAATAATCATCTATTAATATTTACTTATACATTAACTTACGCCTTCTCCCTGTAGGCGTGGGCAGAAACACTCTTCATTAAACCAAAAATAATTACCTACCTACCATTACGGATTAATTGAATTGTATCAAATATTTGCTTTAATTACTAGGTATAGACTTGATCTGTGTTTATTTCACTGCTTGTAATTACTGGGTGCCTAGATGTAGCCACTCCCATACACCTCACGAATCGAATGAAGATTGTATTCTGTTGTTTATGTTAATGAAAAGATTACTATACACATTATTTTTAGATGTGAAACCTTAATATAGTTGATTCAGAATCAGTAAATAAATCGATATCGCAATAATTTTTACAAAATGTTATATTTTTTCCTTAAAAATCTTTAATAATATTTGAAAAAGATCACAAGTTGAACACCACCGACACACAACACAGGTCATGGCTGGGCATAACAGGCATTAGGCGTCAGTGCATAGCTGGATGCAGGAGCAAAACAACTTCTCAGTTGCCCGTATGGCCCGGTATCATCATCAGCTTCCTGCCAAAAATAGTCCCGTCAAAATCGGTCCAGCCATTTCAGAGATTAGCCCGGACAAACAGACAGACAGACAAAAATTGTAAAAAAAAATATTTTGTTGTATGTACCGTATATATATTCATATGCATGTAGTAAAAAGCAGTTATTTCAATATTACAAACAGACACTCCAATTTTATTTATATGTATGTAGTACATGCACAAAATAATCTAAACATCATCTGCCATTGAATCATACGTCACCCCGTATCCACAGCATAAAAATTAAATTAATGAAATGTCATTTCCAAGGAGGTCATTTCATTACATGTATATGTATGTATGTATAAAAAAAACCAAACGACCAGCGCTGTGAGCTCAACGCATTATGCGTGAGGCCGCAGCTTTATGCTGAGCGTCCGGCCGTTTTGCGCGGAGGAGACGCATATCTTCCCTATCTTGATGTTATGTTCTGTTTACCTACTTTTAAGTTTGCGTCTTTAACGCGTAAATAAACTGTTTTTCTTTCTTTCTTCTTTCTTATATATGTATGTATAGATGTATAGATTTAACTTCAACATTGGCTTATGACTGGTCCTGTGCGTCTCGCATCCATCGGATTCCCGGGACCCTAACCAGGTTATCGGTCCACAGTGAGGAAGGCCGGCCCGGTCATTATGGATTCGACACTTAGGGGAGGTTTATGTCCAACAGCGGACGTCTTTCTGCTGAAATGACGATGACGATTGGCTCATGTCCAACAGAGAACAGAAAATGAAGGTTGTCAGCCAAAAGATGGCTGTCATGATAATGACGATGGTGACCAGCGGCTTAACTCAACCTCAACTTTTTAACTCTGGATAGTTACTGAGAGTTTGTTTAATAGGAAAACCAGTTTCCGTAACCAGAAACGCGATTGCTGAAGGTCTTAGATTCGATGCCAATAAATGTGAAAGTAGGTAAACTGCAAAAAAGCATTGATTAACCAAAGAAACTCCAAAAATAGCAGCTTAAATTACCACTGACTCAGTAGGGATACTAAAACTGAAACACTAAAATTGTAACAAGGCAACACATTACACACACCCACATATCAATATTTTATTTTGAAGACGTCATTTTCCTCATAAAAGTCAAGCAAATACCCTGTTGAAATCGCACTTTCATTGGGTAATCAAAATTTTAGTGTTGGCAACATTGAACGTACTGAGCGCGTGGTGCAATCGAGATGTTCGCATGAGGTGCAGACCTCCCTGGAGCGAACACGGAGGAGAACAGGGGCGGAGTTAGGGTTAATTTCTCTATAGTTTAACTACAGGTTAGAGTTTTTTGACAGGATTTTTCTTGGGTATTGTTCTGTGGCAGTTTTACGTATCGTTGTATACAATATTATTTCTAGTCCAAGTGGCAGTGGATAGAGCACATTGATTGCAGAACAGAAGGTCGTTGCGGCGTGGCAACCGCTTGCCGGAAGACGCAATGTTGGAAGGCGTTCCATAAGTTAGCTCGATGACTTGATCGGGGCCATGGGAATCTGATGGATGCGAAACGCGGTCACATCTATTCTACAAGCAATTTGCCCTGCCCAAGGGTGTTCCCGAGTTACTGAGTTCCCTAGATTGGGCTATCGCTCCAAGTAGTTAAAAAGCTGTATCCGGCTAGACAAGAAGCCTTGTCAACACACTTCGGTAAAGGTATGGCAAGAAATGATGATTTTTTATACATTATTATGAAGTAAAAACGCGGTAACGACGTGACATTGACATTTTAACAGATATTGGTTTTCAAAAGTGATATTCTATCGAGTTCAGTTTAATAAGACAGATTTAATTTCAAATGTTAGCAATTTTATAATTGTCTAATTAATTATGCATCATTAAGATTCATGTAGGCGCTCGCATGACAAAACAATAAGGTGATACTCAATGTTTTTCTTCCCATATCGGCATGATAATGCACATCATACACTTAGCATAAATCTCCATAACTTACAATGACACGCAGTTTCACTCCAACTGTCAATCAAACGAGCATTAAAATTATACAAAAATCATTTAGCAGAACGCTTGTCTCAAAGACGCAATAAAATTATCTGAAAAAGTGCAATCGTCATTATTCCACACATGTAATTGATATTCAAATATGAAGACACAATGTAATATGCAAATGACGGTCAGACGGTTATTGCAAATTTATTTAATATGCAATCCGGCCCTGTCAGATGGGTATCAGAAAAAAAAATCAATGGCGTACAGAAAATAATTTTCGAAAGTATTACAATAATTTATAGCTTCATTCCAATCGATTTTTCGCTCCTTGTAAATATTACATTTTTATGTTAAAATCTCCTTGTAATTAACTCACGTAGTTTATCAATAAAGTCAGTTGGGAGTTAATTTACTACAAAATAATTGACTGCTGGGCTTCGGCCATTTTTGCGGAAAACTGATATGGGTCACGTTGAATACATTATTTTAATTGAATATGAGTTTATTTATATAATTAAAGGGATGTGCTCACGTACTCTGTGATTATATGAAAAAATGTAGAGAGTAAATTGTATTCGAAATAATATAATAACATGTGTACAGCTAAGTAGTGGAATTCCCTGCCGGAGTCTGTGTTTTCTGATAGCTATAACCTAGGGGTCTTTAAGTCCAGAGTGAATTGGTGACTTCTAGGCAAGCGTGCTCCATCGTCGACCACATCATCGCTTACCATCAGGTGAGATAGTAGTCGAGCCTATACATAGTAAAAAGAAATGAACCTCGTCATGAAATTCTTAGTGGAAGTTAGACGGGACGACCTTCAATTCTATCGATATCGATCAGTTCAAAAAAGTGTGACGGAGAAGTATTTCGTCCAGTCTGTCACGTTAAAGCAACAATATGGAGTAACCAAATCAGAACCTGGGAATGACAAATGTATTTTACCAAAACCAATAAAATATAACAAAAGAGAAACTCAGTCCTGCTCCACCAGCACCGACTGCCACGAGGAATTTCTGAAAAGGCAACCTGTACTCCTAAAACGCAAAGGGCAACTGAAGGAACGTATGTGTATGACATGTTCTTCCGCCCAACCCACGAGCGTGAGAAGTCACCATCTCAAAAAAAAAAAGCTTAAACTAAGCATTTTCCCAACAAGCTTGGGCTCGGTTTCCAGACTATGCCGATGCAGCTGAAGACCCGTATTTACAAAGGTGCGACTGCCTCCATAACCCAGATACTGGGTAAAACTGATGGTCAAACTTTCTAGCGTATGACTATCTGTAACGACTGTCAAAGATCTACAAATGTTAATTGAGACCAATGGCTTTACGTACTTACTGAGGCATGGTGTGTTGATAATGTTCTAGGTAAACTTAGAAAAGTATTAACTATTACTGCAGCTACTGAGACCCTCAAACGGCGCAAATACTGTAACCTTATTGGTAATTACAGTTTTGAGCCGTTTGGCGTCGAAATGAGTGCGAGCCTCCTTTTCAAAGAAACTTCACGCCGACTGAGCGACACTTTACGTGACCAGAGGACTTGCGTTCTTAGCCCAAAGAACCACGTCGAATAGCAATACTGCAAGCCTTCTGGGCACATTTCCAGATGACAACGATGTGGGAAGGTACTTCGACATCTGAGTACATTTTGTATTAATGTATTATACATATGTACATAGCTAGGTTTAATATAAAAGTATTTATAGTTAATATTTAATTCATTAAACCCCAAGCGAACGCCGGCGTTCGCGCACCTATTGTCTTTCAATTGTGTCTGTAATTATAACGATTGAAAGGTTAAGTTTGTAATATTAATTTTAATGAAAATATCACTATGAAAATAAAGGTAAAGTTTGTTTTTATGTTTTTTTAAGCTATGCAAGCTTCTATCGCGGGCCTTGAGCGTGGAGACCGAATCCAGAAATTCAGTAACGAAAATAACCTAACACCCCCCATTCACTTGTTTTTTGAACGTGGTGACCGATAAGAAAACAAATGAGTGAACAACCAATCAAAATTCAATTCAATGTGTGAAAGTGTAACTTCAATTAATATTTTTTATCAACTTAAGCAATTATAATTATTTATTTATTTTATTTATGCAGTATTTTTTTTTCCTTTTTTTTTACTTTGTTATTAATTGAAGTTACACTTTCTGAGCGTGGTGACCGATAAGAAAACAAATGAGTGGGGGGTGTTAGGTTATTTTCGTTACGGAATTTCTGGATTCGGTCTCCACGCTCAAGGCCCGCGATAGAAGCTATGCAATAGTTTAACAAAGGAAAAAAAATACTGCATAAATAAAATGCTATGCAATAGCTTTACCGCGGCAGTCCCCGAGTGCCACACGTCTTTTTTGTTTGCAGGAGGTAATATCTGAAAGTACTGGTCCGATTGCTAAAATTTTTTCACCGATAGAAAGCTGCTTTATTCCTGAGTGACATAGGCTATATTTTATGTACGCGGGCGAATCCATGGGCAAAAGCTAGTATGAAATAAACTACTATCCTCTATCACATAAAAAAATAATCTAGATAATTTCCTCTCCCATCATGATTTACGATTGCAACAGCATCTCGTCTAGCCCCATTCACATCACGCTGCAAAACGTTCCATAAAAAATAATCAATATTTAATTTACAATTCGCTTGCGTTCGCTCGATTCGATCACGAACCGTTCACTTCCCCATTCATCTTTCAACTGTTCCACACTTATTATGAGACGGAATCGATTCAGCGCAAACGAGATCTCGATTCTCGATTCTCGTTAGAGTTTGACCGAAGTTTCTTCCTCGGTTTCGGTCACCTTCGGCTACCTTCGTCTAAAAACACTACATTGGGTAACTATGAGTCGATTTTTTTAAACCGAGGGTTTTTAGCAGCATAATTATATTTGGAAATAAAATTTATAGAAAAATTCCGAGGTAAAACTGCGCTTACTGAGGTCGGTTTGCGGATGGGTGTCCATCCAATAAATACTGAGTTTCTTTCTTCAGGATCTTGAAAGGTATGTTAAGCCTTTGATCCCAACTCTCATTTGAACATCTTTGACTTTCATTACGAATAGTCAGAAGCCAGAAAATCAGAGACCGGACTTACCAAGAGGTATCATACTACCCAGTTACTGAACTATGGAGGCCAATGAGGCAGTCTTTCTTTAAAGGATATTGGTTATTCAGCTGCGTCTGATCAGACTGGAAGCCTAACCCAACAATTAGAATGGCGTCATGTCGCCAAATCGGGTCTACTTCTGAAAGGGAAACCCGTGCTCCTTGAATGCAAAGGGCAGCTGAAGGACATGGTGTGGTTTTAAACAGTAAAAATTTGAAACGTCCTTTCGTTCGACACTAGAGCAAGAGAAGTCATTAGATTTCTATTTATTGTTGATAGGCTCGTGATCACTATCTCACCTAGTGGCAAGTGATGCTGATGCCAACAATGGGGCACGCTTACCTAGAAGTTGTTTATGATTTATAGATGATTTCCCACCATAAAAAAACGGTTTATTCTTGCTGTTACAAGCTCCTTATTTTATTCACTTATAGCTAATCTTTATCTGAGTTTATTACGGTTATTCGACCTTCGTTTTCGGCTTCGGTCAGAAAACGACACTCAGTCAGACCCTATTTCTCGTTCCCATAAATCTTTTGCGGACGCTTCGGGCGCACCGTAACCGATTAGTAGGTGCACCTCGGTTATCTGACGCGAGAAACAATTTCCAATGCATCATATAAATTATGACTTCATCGGAGAAACGCGGGTCACGACTCGCGAGGCGAAACTACAGTGAGTTGTGCGCAAATAGTAGAGCCCAGGATGACTTGCTGTTTTGACGAGATTTGTAAATGGAATTCGATTGTTTTTTGTTTTTAGTGTTGAGACTCGTAGGGCAACGTTTAGTATGTGGTATAAGAGCTCAGATTCGTCGATACTTTTAGTTCAAAATAAACTGTTAACTTTCCAGGATACATAACATATAGTCAGTCTAAAAAGTCAAACAACTTTTGTAATTATAAGGGTAAAATGAAATCTGATGTAGTCAACACTGATTGAATAATCAAGGTTAATTAAGAGATCTTGATCATTGTTCACTATTAGAACCTTAAAAAAAGTATCGAACATAAGTGTTTTTTTAAATGATTTAACATTATTAAGGGACTTTTCAACAATAAAAAATGCAAAAGATTTTCGTTTAAAATATACCTATTTTGATATTCTTACTACAAAAGTAGAACACATTTGCAAAGATATTGTCCTGTCATAAGTAAGTAAAAAAATTACATAAATCTGGAATCGTAGGAGAAATCTGATTCTAAACATTCTATTCCGCGTTTTTATTCATCATCAATATCCTTATTACGATCAAAATCTATTGTAGTACTATCATCATCTCAAGAAACAAATGAGTGACAATTAAAATTCGTGTAACCAATCACAGATTTTTTATTTCGTTCAAAGATTCCAGTCATTTGACTTTTTAGACAGGCTATATCTATCTACTGTTTTATTTTTCAAAAGTAGGTGTGATGACCGGGCTATAATTCCACAGCTCTACGTAAACACAACTTTTTTTTTGTTTATGGTTTTGGTTTGAATACTAAGTCCTTTAAGCCATGTCTTCGTACGAATAATTATTTTGTTTACCATTCAAATATGGATGTCACATTCTAATGTTTTTGTAGTATTTGACAGCAAATGTATCAAGTCAGCCTTCTCGGTAAATTTCGTTGAGGTAGTTTTAACACTACAATAGAATTCTCAGCTCCATTTTACCGGGTTCGCGCTTGTCTTAATGATACCACATATTGTCCTGTTGCGCAGACACTTGAGATACAAAACTACACGATTTTTACATCACAATATATACTACTAATTAAACTACTGCTACGAATAATTAAAACAGCCAATGAACTACACTCCAAGAAATCCCGCTGAATCCCTGAAACTCCTTTTCTAAATCTACTTTATGAACATTGCACTCACAAACTGCGAAGAATTTTATAACTTAGTATCTAAATATTAAAAATGACCCTTGACCTCGGAGAACCGGTGACTAACCCTTGACCTCACTCTCCAATGTTTTGCATTCTCTTTCTACAAACGATCAAAAGCTTCACAATTATAACCTTTCATCAAAATCTCCAACAAAAACACACCAATTCCCCGCCCACTTATAAAAATTATCGCGGCCACACACGTCGAAGAAAAACAAAAACCACAAAGGAAAAAAAAAGAAAATCTGAAGATTCTAAATTCAAATATTCTCACGATCATGCTCGGCCGTCTTCGGGTATTCAAAAAGGATGGCGTCGTTTCCGGTTCCTCCAGACGCCATGGCTGGTGACATTAATGTTGATGGCCGTGACAATTGATTTAATTATTTCATTAGTCTTACTTTGTTAGACAAGAGGTTTAAATGAAAGGCACATTGTGTGGTACTGATGGCGAGTTGTGTGACGTTTTAAATTTTGATGGCCGAAATAGGCAAAATGTGAGTGTATTTGGTACTGGCATCAGATTAGGCGTTCCGAACACTCCCTTCAGTCGATTCTGGTGTATGTCGACTGTACGCCTTGAACATTACACTATGTTGAACGAAACGCGTAAGTGCCACGAAATTCGTGGTGCTTAAGACATTTTGGTCGCAACAAAAGTATCCTCTAAAGCTATCTTAGCGCTACATGTTTTAATATTTCTGTTAGACGACATAACGCCAATGTAGCGCTGCAGCGGATTTTTGTTTTAACTTTTCAGTATTTTGACCAATAGTTTCCATAAAAGGACTTTACTTGTCTATCACTAAAATATAAGTCAATGTGGCAAGTTGTGTGATGTTTTAAATTTTGATGGTAAATTGATAAAGTACTATGCGAGAAATTGGTAACTATGTGAGTATATTTAATACTGGTTGGTTTATAACTGGTAATCAGATCGATGAGGCAATTACTGGTAATAGAGATTATGTATAATATTGTGTCTAAAGTATCTATACAACTAGGCAATGACTGGGCAATGTGTGAAATCATTTACAAGAGGCGTGATCTCGGTAAAATGGAGCTGAGAAATTTATATATAGTGTAGTTTTGTATATAGTGTTGACTACCTACGTACGTAGCTATTACGTCCACATATTATTAATAGTAATAATATACTGGTAATAATAATATTCCACAACTACCACACAGCGCCGTCTAGTCCCAAGCTAAGCAGAGCTTGTGTTATGGGTACTAGACAACTGTTAAACATACTTATATATTTCTAAATACATACATAGATACCTATTATAGATAAATGACACCCAGACACAGAACAAATGATCGTTCTCATCACACAAACATTTGTCCTGGGTGGGAATCGAACCCACGACCTCGGGCATAGCAGTCAGGGTCACTAACCACTAGACCAACAGATCTGTCTGAATAGAAAATAAAGTGACTGTATTCAGCATCAAAAACTAAATAATCACTGCCAGAGCCGACTTGGGACATGGGTTGGCTTCCGAAAGGAAAACTCCTCCTGTTACGGAGCAAAGAAGAAACATTGGTGTGGTTTTAGTTACTAAAAGTCTGACGCCTCCTCCCACTCGGCCCTAGAACAAGAGAAGTCATTCGATGATTTCCTAAAAAAAGAATGAAATCCAGCTGCACACTACTCTACGGATTTTAAAATTATTATTGTTCACGCACTTGTTAAATTATAGAGGATCATATAAAGATTGTTCATTAGATAAGCATTTCCTTTCGTTCATGTATCCAGTCAGATCTTAAATTAGCTGTCCATGGCATAGCTTAGCTTCCTGTCCGTTCTTACTCATATTCCGTTCGATCCTTGCCTGATAGAAAAATAAATACATTGATTGATCATTACTTTGTTTTCGCATTCGTAAAGATTGACGATGTTTTACAAAAATTCAACAAAAAAATCATGTGTTCAAGTTCAGAACATCTGGTTAATTGGTCGGTTTTTAAATGCATAAAATAATTATCACAATAAAATTATATATCTGTTTAAAAATTAAACTCTGTACGATTTCAACTTTTAATATTTTTCAAGAAGAACCCGTTAACAATTAAAATACCTGGGCTTGCACAGAAACTATTTTAACTAACTGAATATTTTTACAGAAATAAAAATTAATGAACTGTAGAAAGTACGCAGCTCGCCAAATGACCGGCCACATTAAACCTTGATTAGTCAGATGTACGTAATTACACAAATTGGTGAACTCCAACTAATTGCCCAGTACGGCACAGGATCATAAAAATAAGCACAGGGACGTATTCAACCGGGCCCGCATTCCGTCAATAAAAATTAATCATTTCACAAAAAAAAACGTAATAATATTTCTTCGGAGATTCCTCGACTAGTTGTGCTACCATTATTGGTGTTTTCATGTCCAGCCTGATACGCAATTAGCAGCTCTCACACCTTTTCTGCCGAGTTTGTTGGACGTCATTCAATTTTATCGTGTAATTAGAGTCCATAAAATCAGTAGATGTCGGCGTCCGTCGCTAGTGAAGGCGATGCTCCGGCATTTTTAGGATAGCGACCGACATTCCGAGTACAGGGAGGTACTCACTTAAGTACTATAACGAGGCATGGTTACGCCTAATAAATCGTAGTAAGTAGGCCCAGTTTATTGCTTCGTTGTGAAAATATTTTTCAAACATTCGCTCGGTTAGCAACAACACAACATGTCATTGCATTGTTACATTCTCGAAGCTATTTATTTCCCAGCATGAACTACATTTTAGTTGACCAGTGAGCGACCACATCTATGAAACTAGAACCACAGGCACGCAGCGCATGCAATTAGGTGCAACATTGTCAGAGATGTTACGAGCACCAAGCTATCAACGTTTATAGTCATTACCCTTTTGAGTAGACAAATAGTAGGATAAAACGGGAAGGTATTATTAGAACACTTCTGGGTGTAAAAAATGTATGAATAAAAGTGTCTCGGCGGGAGGTTGCACCATACTGCGAGGCCTCGGTACAGCCCTGCGCACTCTAGGATGCCGAGCGCACCTTCCACGATATTTAAGCGAGTTTAAAACTAAGATTAAAGTTGTCGCCGCAACAGTTTTTGCGCTATTAACAAGCGTACTCATAAAGCAGTTTTTCTTTGTCGAGTCTTTAAAATAACGAGCTTAACCTTTTAGAAACCCATCTATAAATAACAAATAGAAATCGTCGTCGAGATATTCTATGTTTTGCGTGGGATATTTATTATTACGATCAGTTTTTTTATTAATTAACAAGAGTGTCGGACCGTTAGAGTGTAGTTAGATTACATCTGGTCCACCTCTTCCCATTTCTCGGCATGAATTATACATGATAGGTATCTAATTTACATCGCATCAAAAACACTTCGTGGCTCTAAATCGTCGATTTGGCCATGTCGGCGATTTAACTGTAATTTTCCGGTTTAGGCGATATATTATCATAACCTGATGATTTAGTGCAGAAGAGTTAGCCGCTCGGTGGGAGTTTTATGTAGGGTTACCAACCGTACTCTAAAATAGAGTATTGTACTCTATTTTGTGGAGAGTACTTTAAAATCTACGAACGTAATAGATTACGCCAAAATATTTTACTTATTTTGCCTCTTACTTTGAATCAAACTGATTTAGATTCTGCTATTTCAACACTTTAATAAATAAGTATGATTTTTTTATCATAAATTGCAAAACAATGGCAAAAGAAAATCATAGCTTCTATGAAATTGTTTAGTAGTCTTACATTCATTTAAAGTACAATATTTATTTCACACTAATTAAGGATATTCCAAGAATGTACTATTCATTTCCTCTTAGCGCTGCCCGCCCACGTCCGACTTTTTGTAGGACAGATAATCGGGCCGATTTTGTATATTTGTAACATTGTTCTGTATTTCTGACCGACTTTTTGTAGGACGTGTGCGTCGCACTATTGCTATCAGTTTGTTCTATTTTTCTCCTACTAAAAATCGGCCACCGATTATCGGACGTGGGCGAGTAGCCTTCTACAAACCAAGATGTTGACAAGATGATACTCTAATTTATGTTAAAAAAAAAATGGCGGTAAGTGGTAACCCTCGTTGTACCATAAAAACTTTCATTATAACGTGAATGCGCATAGATTTGAGTTGCGATTGTGCGCTGTCAAGTTACAGTCATAAAAATCAAGCTTTAACAAAAGATACGGAAATGGATTATTTATATTCTTCAGAAGGCTATATAAATTTTCTTTTTGTTCACAACACCTTATCTCCACGAACGAACCCACATACATAAATATATCCCGTTATTTCATGCTTATATAAATCAGCCTTATAATGTTCCCACTGCCGGGACTCAGGTCTCCTCTCTAGGAGAGAATGGGCCGTAATGCACTACACGAGCCCAATACAGATCGGTGGATGTCACATGTCTTCAAATATTTTGTTTCTAAGACATTCCGGTTTTCTCACGATGTTTTCGTTCACCGTTTTCAGATCAATAGTGATTAAATAAATTACAAAAAGTAATGTGCCTGGTGTGTGCCTGACTGGGTTTGAACTTGTGACGTAAGTCGAGATCGTTACCATTGGCCCACCACTGATCCTTTTCTCTAATCTCATAATCTATTCAGAAATATCAAAATTCCGAATAAGTTTTCTCGATCTATTTTCTCCTTTTTTTTGAGGTGGGAAATCATTAACAAACTCCCGGGTGGAGCAAGAGGGAGTGCCAGCTTACAGTTTACCCAGTGTCAATTATGTCAGAGTGTCAGTTTACTGATTGAAACTCACCTGTGTTCCTTCAGCTACCCTTTTCGTTCCAGGGCCGCGGTCATTTACCTAATCGGCTTTGATCCTAATTGGACGACGAGCTACCCATTGCTCGCCACCCGCAAGCATTCTGTTTCCTACTTCGACCATTGAAAAATTAATTTAACTAAACGAAGCGTGAATGTAGCAACACTAAAACTAATCGAACAAAAGCTACAACAACGTTACGACTCGCAAATTATACGAAGCTTTACAAACGCGAACTATTGATATTTGAAACAATAAGATATCGTCAATCGACGCGCCCGCGCAACTGAACAGGGTTGCCCGACTAAAAAATTATCAAAAGACTAGCTTTGTTACGCGATTTCGTTCCATATGTTTTCCTTCGCCGGTTTGAGAGCAGTGGTGATGAAATAAATTACACAAAGTAATGCGCCTGGGTGGGTTTGAACCCGCGACCTACAACTCGTAAGTCGGGGCCGTTACCACTCGGCCACCAATGCCTAATATCGAATTTAAATTAATACCTCTAATAAACATTTTCGATAACCCTAGTTAATTTAGACAGCTGTTCAAGAGGTTTGCTAACCCTAGACCTAACTAATGAAACTGATTAGTGCTCCGGTATTGTTTAATTATTATAAATTACTGCGAGGCGATGCCACTCGTGCGCAAACGCAATTACTTCGCATTCTTAGGCTAGTGAGGCGGCCTGGTGTTACTTGGGAATACAGAATAATAGAAATACCTTTACAATACATCGCCGGAATCCGATTCCGGCGATGTATTGTAAAGGTATTTCGGTCGTTATGGCGACACTTGGGGGAGGTTTATGTCCAACAGAGAACGTCTTTTGGCTGAAATGATGATGATAATGACAATACGTGACACTCAGAAAGTTATGAGAAACTAAAAAACTAACTTCTATGGATGAAATATTTTTACTGAATCTTTTCGAAGAACTATCCACCTGAAGATTCATGCATCTGAACCAATTTTCGAAACACTTTTTCCAGTCCTCCGCAGCCAGCCATGGAAGATGTTTCCATTGCCTTCTCGAACGCTGCTAGCGCTTCTTCCGGCGATGAAAACTCTATCCCTTTCAGCAGATTTTTTACTTTAGGGAATAAAAAGAAGTCACACGATGCCAGATCAGGGCTGTAAGAAGGGTGCCCCAAGACTCTGACCGATGTGGTGTCCAGAAAGTTCCTTGTTTTGAGCACTGAGTTCGCGGGCGCGTTGTCATGGTGAAGCAGTACCCCGCGGAGCCCGGTGTTCGGTCGCTTGTCGCTCATTGCAGACAAAACTTCTGGCAGGCATTTTGAGGTATACCATTCGTCGTTGATGCTGCTTTGGTCTTTGGTTTAATTTCATTACGAATGAATTTATAATCAGATACGCTGTCAAAGTGAAAAAACTAGCGATCAAAATTTTCCCTGCGCTTCTTGATCGCTTCACTTTCGTAGGCGTTGATTCGTTTTGAAACTGCCAAACTGTCAACTGACGCTTTGTTTCTGGATCGTATTGATAAATGGACGCTTGGGGGAGGCTTTTGGCTGACATGATGATGATGATGATTGATAAATGTTCATCTATGATGAGATGATGAACCTGGGGCTGTTCTGCATACACTCACTAGCATAGCGCGTACAGGGATTCCATAAAAAGTATCTGGAGCCTCTGCGAGTTGACTTCTGCCTCTCGTACGCCATCCAAAGCTCCAGAACCCTCCTGAAATTAATTAAAAATGATTAAAAAACAATGTTTATTCATGCAGTTCTAATCGGTAATTATAATTGAAATATATTATTTATAATGACTTAACGACACAATGTAATTAAAGATGAACTCATCTTCAACAGTTTATGTTAAGTAAAACCACAAAATAGATAGATACAGAAGACAAACTACATAGAAAGCGCGCTCGAGCAACGCACACATAGACACCGCTCACGGACACGATATCTCGGCTGAATCGCTCGGTCGCACTCTTACAGTTCGGCGCAACGCGCTGACCCTAGCGCGATCGCCAAACGTAAGTATAAAAGGTGAAGTACATACATGATATTGACTTCTGTACCTATCTATTTTGTGGTAAAACCTCGTGATGTTATCGTCTTGATTTAGCAGCACTGATCACCATAAATACTTCGTACGTGGGCTGTACTTAAAGTGAACCTTCAATTTGTATTAAACTATGTCATCAATGAGATTAGAGTCACCGATGATTGGGAGATCACGACTATTATATTAAAGTTGCATAGATGGAAGACAAGGTGATGAGGATTTGATACATCGATGACACAACAATTTTATGAATCAAAACCAGTCATTAAACATTTAGAGAAGTATTGACTGCAAGAACTGCTCGCAATAGGACTTGGCTTAGGAGCTACACGACATCCCTATTATAATTTTTTTAAAAGCCATTATTATTTTAGGTTACTTCTAGGCAAGCATGCTCCATCGTCGGCCACATCATCACTTACCTTCAGGTGAGATAGTGGTCAAAAGCGAGCCTATCAATAATAATAAAAAATATATAAATATTTATTTTTACCTGTCCCGATGTTTGTGTGTAATTAAATCTTGCAAATTAAATTTTATCCACTTCCTAGTTACTGATTGAGCTGAAATTTGGAAAGCATATGTAAATCAGATGACAATGAAAAATTTTTATAACATGGAGCTGATCTGATGATGGAACCGGAAGGTGGCCACAGGAACTCGGATAACCCTATAGTGTTTGAGCTTTTTGGAGTGGTCTTGATAAGAGTTAATTATATGTATGCCACGCGATTGAAAACTTGTTTACAATTTTTCTATAGACATAGGTGTGGTTTAAGTCAGTAAAAGTCTCCCGCTCTAGGATAGAGCTTTCGCCTCTCGCTCGTGTCCGACTTTTACTGACTTAAACCATACCTATTTCTTTAGATAGATTGAAAAGTTCCAATGTTAATCTGCTTGTTGCAAATCATCATCATCATTATCATTTCAGCCGATATACGTCCACTGTTGGACATAGGCCTCCCCCAAGCGTTGCCACATCGAACGTTCCTGTGCGTCCCGCATCCATCAGTTTCCTGCTACCTTCACCAGGTCATCGGTCCACCTTGTTGCATAAAAAGCTCAACTTAGGACTACTAAGGAGCTCCACGACTTGACGAACAATACCAAAGAAAGGACATTTGGGTAGGCCGCTTAAAATCAAATTGCCAGACATACGTTAAAATTACTGAATAGAAAAGAAAAAGCAATCAACATAATCCTCACATTAACAGTTTACAAAATATTTAGCAAAGTAAATACATGTCAAAGAAAAAAAAAATACTTAAAGTACTTAAAATGTATAAACGTCAATTTGTAAAATAAAATGAAAATTATCTACGAGGTCAAATTGTAAAAAATAAAATAAAAAGAAAAAGCACATTTGAAAATAAAAAAAAAATACAAAAAGAAGATAAAAATAAAAATATCAACAGTTGTAGTAGGTACTGGAGCAGGTCAGTTTCCTAATAGATGCAACCTAGGGATCTTTAAGTCAAGAGTGAATAGGTTATTCCTAGGCAAACGTGCTCCATCGCAGATCGCTGTCCATCAGATGAGATAGTGATCAAACAAAACTCTATCCATAATAAACAAAATAACTTCATTTTTATACCAATTAAAATAGTGACACGAACTTGGTATAAGGTGTTACTTTCTCCGAAGGCATTAATCTTCCAAGCTGTTCCACCATCATGACATTGACAACACATAAATATTCCATGCGCATCCAGCAGTTGCAATTGAGCAATTTTGTAATTTAAAAATCGTAACAAACGAATGTACGGTCAGGCAGACAGGTGCATTTTATAATGAGCTACGAAAATTGTTTCCGATATTTCATTTGGCACGATATGTTGATGGACGGTCAGCAAAATGAGGTGTTACTTTCAACGTTCACTCCTCCCTGAGGGAATAATTTTTTTTTAGGGTTACGTACATCTGAATGGTGCCAACAGAACCCTATTAGAGTCTGTCAAAAAGTCAAACGACTCGGATAATTTATTAGGGTAAAAATTAAATGAAATCTTATGTAGTAAACGCTGGTTCAATAATCAAGGTTGATTAAGAGATCTTGATCATTGTTTTCTAATAGAAAAACCTTATACAAAGTATCAAATATAAGTATTTTTAAATAATTAAATATTGTACAAAACTCCCAAGTCGTTTGACTTTTTAGACAGACTATACTAAGCCTCTGCTATCCGAGCGTCTGTCAGAGGACTGTATCTCAAAAACTTTATAAGGTAGTTGTAATTTTCATAATTTTTACAGAATTTCACAGAATGTGTATTTCTGTTGCTGCTACAATAACAGATAATAGAACTAAAATAAAGTAAAAAAAAAATAAAGGCAACTTTTGCTAGCGACATCTATGGCGCCACATAGGAACTAAAAATTCGAAAAACTGCATCGCGCAATTAGTACAGCGTGCGATTTGAACATAATATACAACAACCAGAAGTCATCTAAAAGGCAGATGCTCAAACCAGACATACATCCGTCTGGTTGGAGGATCTTCCCACTCTGTTCCGCCATACATTTTGACTGGCCTGCTGGTTTAGTGGTTAGTGACCCTGACTGCTATGCCGAAGGTCGTGGGTTCTATTCCCACCCAGGACAAATGTTTGTGTGATGAGCATGATCATTTGTTCTGTGTCTGGGTGTAATTTATCTATATATATATGTATTTAGAAATATATAAGTATGTTTATCAGCTGTCTAGCAGGTACCCATAACACCAGCTCTGCTTAGCTTGGGACTAGACGGCGTTGCGTGATAGTTATGTGTGGAATATTATACAAGAAACGTTATTTTGTCGGCGTTTTTTGCTCGGTTGTAATATTCTAATACACATATCTTTATGAGCGAGTCCGACTCGCACTTGACCACTTTTTTTGTTCCCGATTACCCCCTTGTTTTATTTCTTTGAACTATTTTCTTCGGTATTCGGTTAAAAGAAGGTGGGATGTGTTTTATTGACCCCAGATTGTATGGCGTGAAACAGGTGTGCAGTAACATATTAAATTAGCTGCGAATGTGTTAATGAATCGAGATTTATTACAGTAATCAACTGCAGTTGTAGAAAGTTTGCTTTCTTTACAACTCGTCGTCATGAGACTCTACACAGCCCACACGTGTGCCACACACACAGATCTCGACCTCAAGTCTGCTATTACAATAGTGTCAGAATGGTCTATCATTGATTTCATAATTGTTGATTGTGGCAAGTTTTGGTAATCTACTAATATAATGGCGTCATTATGACTTTCCGATGGTAAACCACTGACACTTCATTGAAAGAAATGGCATATAATGGTAATCTCGTACATAATGACAAATAAATATCTGACGTATGCGGTAATCTGCAAAAATTTTGACAGTTCCTTTCATCAGTGACCTACCATTACAACGTCATTGCGCAGTTAGTGCTTTTAATAAGCTCGGTATTGTCACTCTACCACAATTATATTACAAGGCCATTGACCGATCAATGATCGATCATTGTGAATTAGCAGATTACAAACTTTTAGCAAAATGACAATGGGATCGTGTTGTAATGAAGAATTTATAAAAATAGCAGACTTGGGCCCCAGGGCGCGTCAATCTTCATACAATTACCGTCACGGATCTTGAGCGCTCGGCGTCAGAGTGGGGATCGCTTTGAGCATTCCATCCACTGGCGAGCCAATCGTCGTCGTTGTTAGACACATGCTGCAAGCGCAGGAAACGAATCATGAGTGACGTCTATGACGTGATGGCGCGACGAGCCAATCACTGACGCTCCCCGCCCCCGCGTTTCACTTGGCACCACTAAAGAGACCGAATATTTGAATTCCGCGCAACTTGAAGCCAGCGCTCAAGATCCGTTTCGGCAATTATACATTGTGGTATCTAGACTTGTAGAGCTACACTGAATACACGCCACGTGACGTCGTTCTACCACAAATCAGGCGTGTTACATGTGTGCGTCGGTCTAATGTACTTCTAGCTTCATTCAGAGTCATAACGTGGACTAATTTAGACATGGACAAAGGCGCATCAGCGAAACCTTTTTTTAGTACCTTCTAAGAACAATGTCTCTTGATCATCGACATTGTGCTCACATGATAGAAGCAACAAGTAATATGTAACCAAGCATTATATGTAACACATAATATGATTTAAAAGAGTGTCCATGGAGTTTCTTGCACGTTCTTCTCCATAGAGACCTACGCTTTGGAACGTGCAATTTAGCTTCACTTTTCTTGGAGTGACCGACATTTGACTATTCAAAGGTGCCTGCAAATGGTCTATTTGAAATAAATGCTTTGACTTTGATTCTGATTTTGATCAATGTATCTTGTTTTGAAATCAGATGACTTAGAATCATTCTTGGCACACGCAACGCTGTCACACGCGTTCCACGTAAGTCATCTGTTTTCAACCAAATTTGAGAGTCCAAGATGATACAAAACTTGGCTTATGTGGCATTGATACATTTGAGACAATTGAGAAGCGAGCCAGGAGGATCATTGGTAATGATTTACTCGTCGAAACGCTGAGCTACTAGGCTGTCGGTTTTCTACCGGTTGCATTTCGGGGAGTGTGCGTCGGAATTACATAGCCTAATTCCGTCCGTTCCATTATCGGACCACCAAGCGTACGGGGATGCGCCACCGATACATGATGGACATCCCATCTATACGCACGAAACGTTTTGGGAACACATTCATTGTGCGTAGTAGGAGTGGAATTCCCTGCAGGAGTCTGTATCCGTAAATCTTTAAGTCAAAAATGAATAGGGTAACTTCTAGGTAAGCGCGCTCCATCGTCGACCGCGGTCAAGCACAAACCTATCAACAACAACAAAAAATTACGTGAGATCAATTTGTCCTTAGCTGTAATCACGAATACCTCACCACTAAACTAAAGCATCAACCTTTGCTTGGTTCCTCGGTGTTGTCCAATATCTGTCGCGATGCTGAGCTTGGCGTGTAAGCATTAAGTTTAGTGGTCACGACAGCCGCTTGGGGCCCGCAGTACGTCTGACGAGGGCCCTCAATGGTGCGCTCGTTAACCCCACTACGGTAGATCGTGCGAAGTCCACTAGTGACCCCTACTAACTGTGCTACCTTCCTTATACTTATCTATATGTTAATAATAAGAGATAATGACTGACATATCAGACGAAACTAGTGAGCTTAGGAACGTGAAATTTTGCATAAGGCTTTTTCATATAATTTAGGTGAGAACGAAGAAGTTTTTCAAAATTTAAGGGTGCGTTTCACAACCGTGAAATCTCTTTCGAATAATTCTGCAAACAGTGCCAGCCATTATTTAAATTTTTCTTGGCAGTTTTAATTATTATTTGTGGCTTATTTCTGCAAGGTCTGTCGACTTCAGAATGGCGTTCGTTAAATACCAAATAATTTTAGAGCATTATTGCATATCATGTGTTCGTTATGTGCAGGCTTATCACAAATGGATTTTGTAAAAAATAATCATAGGTCACAAAGACAGACCGTTTATTTGCTCATATCAAAACTTGGATAATGACCTTAATATATTATTATTTTGAGAGCTTTAACCCAGCAATATACTCTTATATTGAAATACTTGAACATTTTTACAAGTTTACAACCACATGCCAACTTATTTTGAGTTTAATCTAAGAACTAGTTTTTACTACCGCAATATAAATGTCTCCAATTACCCAGTAAGAACAGGTAACATAAACAATTAATTAGAAACAAATTTTCACTTACCAACAATAATTATTGCCATAAACCGTAATTAACTGTTCATTATTTTTTATTTCCTACAACCAATTAGAAGCGCTAACTAATTAATGAAATCACTGCAATCCTCATTAATAATTTAGGTTTATTCATAGTACACGATTTACATTAGTTAATTGTGGGTGTATTTATTGAATTTCTATGTTCGATAACTGTTAATTTGAGATTTGAAATTGATTAGAACAGTTTTATATGCATCCACAATCGTTTTTATTGTGTGAAACTTCCTTCCTAATTGTGAGCTCATTTTTTTCCGAGCTACAAAAACTAGCAACACATTATTAGCGCTTCGTTATTTATTATTTTTAAATATCATACATTTTTACGTGGGAATTCATAAAAAAATTTCTTCCTCCCTGGGAGAGTGAGAAGGATTTTTACCATCTAAAAGTGTCTGATCCTTTAGTTTTTTTTTTGTTTAATTGTTATAAACTACTGCTTTTCTGTGATCCCTCCTGATGGTAAGCAGTGATGCAATCTTTGATGGTGAGGCGCACTAGTTTATTAAGAGCCTAGTCCCTCTAGCCTTGAAGGTCATTTGATGGTTTCAGCAACAAAATAAAATCTATTGTGACATGTCCATAGGTAGTACATAAACGCCTGAAAGTGAATAATGAAAAGACCATTTAGCTGTAGTTTCTTGACATAAAACCGGTAGCATCCTGTAGTGTCAAAGATCTATCTACTCACCATAAAGTTCACAGTCGATCCTAGATCTTCTTATTACCAATGGTAGTGGTCATTTTCCCGTGAGCGTGTCGCGTCGTGTAACTGATAGCATCATGTTGGAGCGATTTCGGTGTCCAACAACCATAAGTTAAAGGGGTCCTCACATCGACTGCACTATTGCTCAGCCATTAACTTCGGAAGGACTGTAGGTTTATGAGTCTTCTGCGGCAAATAAACATTTTTACAGACAGGAGCGACGTGACAATATACCTAAACGATTGTCTGTGGGTGTCTTAAAAAATAATCTATTACGTGTAACGTTAATGCGCAAATCCAGAAAACAGTATAATAAGAATAACGAGCAGAATCAATTGAACCGGTTTTTAATATAGGTCACATTTTAAAAACTTATTCATTAAAAATTTTGCTCTGTATATTTGTTAATAGGTTAAGCCATCACATGCGCAAACCCGCCAAAATAGTTAAACAAACAAATGGTCGTTGTTCAATATAAATTTTCTTATACGCGGGATAATAATAGTTCTTATTTCAATGCACATACAAATTTTAAAGAAACTAGAAGGGTTCATAAAACCTTTACTGTCCCCGCACACGGGCCGCAAAAAAAACGCTAGAAGCAGCCGCAAAAAATAGCTGAAGCGCGCGACACCTCGTGTCCGGTGAAGCTTGAAGCCGCTACAAGCGTTTTTTTGTGGCGGCACCGCTGTACACGAGCCACCTTAAAATGAAGCTTGAAGCGGCTTTTTTTTTGAAGCTCGTGTGCGTGGAACAGTTGGATTTTTTAATGTTTTTTTTTTTCTCTCTGAATTAGGTAAATTGAATTAAAATTCAATTGGTATGTCCGAGGTTTTGCGCATTTAAAATGCTGGAAGTTTTTGAAGAATTCAGAACACGCATGATCTGTTGACTAGCTCTATTATCCTCTTCCTCCTTGCGTCGTTTATCCTCAATTCTGAGGGTCCTAACTTTTTTTTTGACTTATATTTAGCCATGTTTTTTTTTTATCTGTTATAAACTAGTACTTGACTGCGATCCTGCCTGATGGTAAGCAGTGATGCAATATGTGCATTGCAATACGTCCTATCTTTGGCTATTTGAATAGCGTCGCCAAATGTGATCTCCAGTGTAGGACGGATTTGGTCTGACTAACGTATTGGACTCGAGGCTCTAGTCTCTTCGTTTTTTTTTTATATACGTTAACCCCACAATAGGAATGACTTCTATCGTGGATGTGTTTACGAACATGTAAACTCACATATACATGACACCCAAATTCGGAACACATATCTGTAGATCACACACATATTTGAAATATTAGTTCCTTGTCGGGTTCGAAACCGCGACACGAACCGCAACAGCCAATCTCTCAACCACTGCATCAACCGTACCGTATCTTCGAATTTCAGTTTCTCGGACAAGCCATCATCCTCACGACGTTTTCATCACCGTATTAATGCAAAACTGCAACAGAGAGATAATAACATAATAATAGCTCAATAGAAACAGCATTTTCCCTTCACATTATTAGCATACAAGCCACGCATTCGACGTTGCCTGGATGTTTTACGTGCCCATCAACTATTTTATGTCCTAGGTAACATCACATCGTTTCGTGGGAACACACGCTATAACATTATACGACCTTTAATTTCACAAGCATTTGTAATATTGTTCTGTCCAAGATTTAAATGGTTGAATTTGTCCGTGCTAAGATGAAAAGTGCCCATACTGAATTTAATGTTTGCATAACAATAGATTCAAAACTCTGAGACATTGTGATAAAGTAAATTTTGAGCTGATGCACTGGACAGCAGATAGCAGTTAGTGATTTAGTATTTGTAGAAATGATATAACACAATTCTTAAGCCTACACTTTTTTTTTTCGATTGGATAAATCATTCATACAACGCAATGCTCAAAACTCGATTTTCGAAATGAGGATATTTAAAAAAATAAACTTTGCGGACAGTGAGCAATGGGTAGCTCACTGTCCGGTCGTCCGGTAACTGTCCGGACCAAGCGATAGTAGACGACGGCGCGCACTGTTCCCACGCGCCTCAAGGAGTTGTCAGCAACAGCAGGGACCCAGCCGGGTCGAAGCCTACTGGAGCCAGGGTTATCCGAAAGGGCGCTCGAGCTCTGGTATGAAGGCTAGAAGGAAAGGGGTGAGTCTTTTAGTCAGTAAGAGTGTGACACTATCTCCCGCTCCGCCCAAGAGCGGGGGATGTCAATGCATGATTTTTTCCCACCATAAAAAAATAAGGATGTTAATGGGATTACCGCGCTACTGCAGTGTGTCCGGTATGTTCGCAGAGGCAGAAATTGATAGCTTACGTGCTATCATGCGCAAGCGATGCTCTTCCATCAAGCACAGGGTATGCGTAAGCCTTCAGGCTGCGATGACATATGGTACTGAAACGTGGTGGCTTACAATGGGCTGCATCAGAAGGCATAAAGGTACTTAAAGGGCAATGAAAAGGGCTATGCTTAGAGTTTCTTTACGTGATCGCATCAGGAAAGAAGACATCCGAAAGAGAATCAAGGTCGCTGATACAGCCCGAAGAATCGCTAAACTTAAGTGGTGACTGAGTGGTATAGCAGGGCACATTGCTCATAGAACAGATGGTCAATGGGGTCGTTCTGGAGTGGCTACCGCGTACCGGAACACGCCTCGTTGGACCTCCTATAAGGTGGATTGATGACCTGGATAGAGTCGCGGAAATGCGATGGATGCGAGATATACAAGACTGTTCGCTGTGGCGAGACTTGGGGAAGCCTATGTCCAAAAGTGGACGTCTTTCGGCTGAAAGGATGATCCGAAATGTATGATAATAGTAGTGTGTCTGAATTTTTCAATTAATCAATGAGTCAGTCAACCAAATTCTGCTTTATACGCATTAATTATCTTTGATAGACAAACACCTCTATAGACAGACACCTCCATCAAATTAGGGATGTACCCACACATACCTACTGGATAAATTTTCCTATGAAACCACAACCTCCTGTAATGTGGATGTCTGAAATGTTGAATTATAAAACCGTAAAGAATCAGGTTAAGCTCATAAATCCGTAATCGAAACGCTGTCTGTGCGGCCATTTTGTTTGTCACCCCGGATGTCAAAAGCACGTGATCAGCTGTGAAACAGTTAGCTGACACCTACTTCTACCATTCTAATGCCCACACTACTGTTAAAACTTAAGGCCCTGGCTCCCGAGCAGACCTAAAAAACAATGATTTTCTCACCGTCAGCCTACTCCTCGGTAACGGCTGGATTTATAGATTTGAAAAAAATTTAAGTATATTTATTATAGATTCGAGATGATCTAGACGGGTATCACGAGAACTGGTTAGAGACGGCGCGAGAGAAGAATGTCTGGAAGGACTTGGGGGAGGCCTTTGCCCAACAGTGGGACAGTAATGGCTATTAAAAAAAAAAATTATACATTCTTAAGTAACATTATCAACATATGATTTTTTCGTATGACTAATAATTTTATAAAAAACAAAAAAAAAATCATTTGTGGAGAATAAGTCTACTCTTTTAAAACGGCTTTGATTTTTAGAAATAACTTTAAAATGTACAAAAAAATGGCTTCTTTAGAATGTACATTAGTATATGTAAATTAACCATTAAATCGCAAAGTAAATACATATACAAAGATTTTGAATTTTAGTACCCAAACTGGCACCTGATCGCCTCCCATCACAGCTATTCAAAAACATAGTTTAACACCCATAAATCCGCATCCAGCACAACACTACTTCTAATTCACACCATTCGAAAACAATCGTCACATCCCACACCGTCTGTCGCAACTGCACATAAATCCAACATCTGACACGCACTCCCTAACCTTTGTCGATATCAATCGCTTGAATGTTTCGCCACAAGATTTATAGCTAATCCCGAATTTACAGCCAACACTATTGTCTCTAATTTGACTGGCGCAGTGTGAAATAAATCTTAAGCGGTGTTTACAACTTCGTTAAGAATAGTGTTGCCAGGTGCCCCGATTTGCGCTAGATGTCCCGATTTTTGGGTCGTGAGGCTTTTGGGCTGGGACCGCGGTCCCAAGTTTCACCTTTATTATATTTTTTTAGTTTAGTATTTTAGGACCACAAACAAAATAAATAAGTAATGTTTTTTTTTAGAAACTCTGATGTCTTTTTTCCTTGTGGTCCAAAATACTATACTAAGACAGCGGCCTCGGTTCAAAGACACCTCCCATTTTCAGGAGTCTGAAGACATGTCCTAATTTGCACCAGATCCCTATAATTAATTTTATAAAAAAGCATTATAATTACCCGAAATTAACATGTAGGGTCACTCGCATTCCCATGACTATACTGAGTTTGACAATGCGTTCAAAATCACATCACGGCCGATGCTTGCTAGGGTTGCGGGATCATTTGAAAGAGTAACTGTAGCCTTGGATGGTAAAGGGCAACTAAAGGACATAAGTCAGTTTTAATCAGTAAAAGTCTAACACGCTTGCCCTGATTTAAAACCCTAAATCCAGACTTGGACTAACTTCTGCCATTCCAATCGGTGCTGGCAACACTAGATAAGACACTTTTGACATGCATAAATGTCAGGATATAAGTAATGTGGTACTAAGCCATTGTCGTCGTTTTAATGGTGGTCAAAGGCTAACATGAACGATATTTCAATAATAAAATTGTCAGAAGGTATTTCGCCAACTGTGAGATAGCAAATAATGTCTAGACGATACAAAAAAAACATACAGCCGAATATATAACCTCCTTCTTTATGAAGTCGGTTAAAAAAAGGTTGAAATGTTGACGATATTGTTACTCAGTTACGCTTATAGAACCAAGGGATACTAAAAATTGGAGTATTCTTCCAATTATAGAGATATCATTCAGAGCCTGAATAGATGTAACATATAATCTGTAAGTTTATATGTAAAAGTCTAAGTCCTGATTCATTTATTTATTACCTAATTAAAGCTTTATGCACATAACACTGTACAAGGCGAACTTATTGCCATATATAAGCATTTTCTACTATACGAGTCGAGTCTTAGGGTGGTGCAGAAATATAACATGACAAGTGTAACTTATTACATAGACAAACAGAAGAGAGAAAAATACAATTAATAAAATTAATAAGCTAATTAATATTATTGTAATGAAAAAAACAAATCCAACCAACCAGTGCTGTGATGATTCTACCAACTTCTTAATATGCTCACGTACTTTAACCTTAAAGGTAAATCGTCTGGTAGCCAACCTGATATTCAAAGGGCAATTCAAAAGCGCATTCCGAAGAGATATCGCCTGGACAAAAAAGGAAGAGTGTATATAAGCCCAGAGTTGTGTGAAAGACATCGAGAGAGAAAGGGGATTCATTCACTTATTCATCAACGCCCTGAGACACTTAGACCTAGAACTCTAAAAAATTGCACAGAGGTTCTTTTTATAATGTTCACAAAGAATATGAATGGATTTTCGAAATTCAGCCCCATGGGCGGTCCAAAGTTTGTATGGAAAACCTAGCGAACGAATATTCAGCATATCTCTACTTTTGTTTACACCATGTGGACACAGCCTTATAGATTAACATAGTCTTATGGTACGATTTCATAATGTTTATATAAGTTAACCATGTAATGTTTTGTAAGATATCAGTAATTTTATTCAGATTAACTGCGTAGGTGACTTGATAGCGAATAGCTAAGTAAATCATTATCGACTAGCTGGTTCAAGAACAACACATTCAGGCCTTACCGTGACGTATTAAAAAATCTGAGCTGAGTGGGGCTGATGCATTAAATTAAAAGCGACACGAAATATGTAACCAAGATCTATGTAACACAGTGATAGAGTAATTGAGCGTCATTTTGGGATATAAACAAACGCTCATAACATTGCTGTTTCCTGGTGTAATCAATCTTAGAAGTACTTCTGTAGTTATACAATCACAAACAAACAAACTTTATTTTCATACTAATGTAGATAATTTAAGTGATATAAACTAATGCTTGACTGCTATCCCGCTAGTGAAGTGCATTAGTTAACAAGCCTTGAAAACCTAAATTATAACATAGTAGAAAGGAAGACCGCAGCAAGCAAATTGATTTTCTTAGTATAAACAACGGACGAGGAAAAACGCTTAGTCCGGCCCATTTTTTAGTATATAGATCCCAGTAACTCACTCCATGTAGATACTTCCTTAGAATTACATTCTGCAAGTGCAAATCATGTAAAACTAAAAAGTAGTACTTATAAAAACTAAACTTTTAGTTAAGGCGTATAGTCCCGTGAACCATCTGACCGAAATTATGTGAACGCAATTATCGCACTCGCCTAGGCGGCAGTTCGCAAATCTGTGCATTTATTTGCGGCCAGCAGCGCCCGGAAAGCGCTTTAAATCCATTTTCTCTGCAAGATATTGATTGATTTACATATACAATTTTCACTCTGAAGAATATTTAACCACCAATTTTTATGTGTAAAAATGTTTCTAAAGGTCCAAGCCGTTTCGAAGGAGTAGGGAAAAGTTGCGAAATTGCTAAATTATTTTTTTTTGACAAAAGTATTAATTGCACAAAAAAATCAAATGTTGATATTATTGTTCATGAATCTATAATAAACATATATTTTTTTCAAACCAATTGACCTAGCCGTTACGGAGGAGTAGGCCTCAGAAAATCACTGTTTTATGGCACTTTTCGGGCGCTTGGCCCTTAAGCTCGCCTATGTACATGCATTTTGTTATCCACTTATTTTATAAGTTGTTATAGTGTACAATAATTGTAAGGCTTCAATTTAAGAATTGAAGTCTTACAATTTTCCTACTGTTGGGACTCAGACTTCTTCACTAGAAGAGATAATGGGCCGTAATCCACAATGCAAGCCTAATACGGGCTGGAAGATGTCCTACCTACATCATCGAATTTTTGTTTCTAGGGTATGATTACCTTCAACGTTTTAGAGCGCCTTCACACTAGAGTTTGTCCAGCGTAGGCGTTCGATGAACGTATGCGCAGCGCAGACGCCGCGACGTGCGCGTTGATGCGGCGTTTCCTCTGGAGTTAATTGAACGCTGCGATAACGCGGCGCCTGAGCCGCGTTGTCGCGGCGTCTGCGCTGTGTTATTCATCGAACGCCTACGAACAAAGAACAATAATCTACATATTTTAGAGGAGGTAAAGTTTGTTTTTGTTTGTAGGAGGTAATCTCTGAAAGTACTGGTCCGATTGCTAAAATTTTTTTACCGATAGAAAGGTGCTTTATTCCTGAATGAAATAGGCTATATTTTATACACGCTAGCAAAGCTGCGTGCAAAAGCTAGTGATGAAATAAATTACACACACTAAAGCCCCAGTACAACAAAGTAACAACAGTTTATTTATTTCTTAAAAAAGCTTACAATTTTCTTGAATTACCGGTAAACTAATAATGAACACATAACCATTATCCTTGAAGTAATTTGACATGATTACTAAACTAACCGTTGGACCGACGGATCGTAGCTCATACCGACTGCGAGCAGTTATCGGTATAAATAACGATCGCGTGAACGTTTCTCTGACTGTCGCGACTGAGTTTGTCAAACTTGCGCCATAGATATAATACATCGTAGAGAAGTGAAACTCGAAAAGATTGATGGATTACTTGATACTCATTTCTTTCTTTCTTTCTTTCTTTCTTTCTTTCTTTCTTTCTTTCTTTCTTTCTTTCTTTCTTTCTTTCTTTCTTTCTTTCTTTCTTTCTTTCTTTCTTTCTTTCTTTCTTTCTTTCTTTCTTTCTTTCTTTCTTTCTTTCTTTCTTTCTTTCTTTCTTTCTTTCTTTCTTTCTTTCTAATAATAATCTTTATTGGCATAAAAAATAGGTACAATAAAATGAAGTCCCTTGCTCCCATGCTAAGTGAAATACTTGTGTTACAGAAACCAGTGCCCTCTCCCTTCTTCTTTCTTTTTTTCTTTCTTTTTAAAAAGAAAACGGAAATCAGTGATAGCATGACGATTGACAGGACAGAATAGAAGGACCAGGGCAGGAAAATGAAGACGATAGAAGTGAAACTCATATGCGGTGGACTGGAAATGATATTTGAATTTTACTGAGAAAGTGTGTGTGGAGACAACGCCTTATCAAGATATTTTTTTTTATAAAGCCCTATGTATAATTTCTTTTTTTTTTTTAATTTATATAAACTAGTGCTTGACTGCGATCCCACCTGATGGTAAGATAGTAATTATTTCTATACTTCTAGAGCTAGGACAAACTCTTTTTTTTAAGTATGGAAATCAATAATTCTTCCAGATATAAGTTGAACGATAACTCGTTAAATTTTCTGACCAAAACCCACCAGTGTTTCTTCAGTTGCCTTTTACCGTAATCCAAAGGAGACAACATGACTTACTTAATTGCTCATACGTATATTTACTTAGTTGAGTATTTCTCAAACGCATGTGAGAATCCGATGAATGCGGGACAGGACCGTTCATTGTGGCGACACTTGGAGGAAAACTATGTCCAAAAGTGAACATCTTTAGGTTGAACTGATGATGATTTCTAAAACCCTACATTAGCCTGAGAACCTGTCAATATTTGACATTAAATTTTTTTAGGTGGGAAATCGTCCAATGACTACCCTCTCTTGAGCGCAGCAAGAGAGCGTGTCAAACTTTACCTGACTGAAAACCCACTTCTGTTCCTTCTTTGCCTTCGTTCCAGGGCCTCGTGGTTCTGTTTCGCACAACCCATGGCCCCAGTAGTCTTCGACCCTTCTTTTGGGGGGGAAAATCATCCAATGACAACCCCCGCTCTTGGGCGGAGCGGGAGATAGTGTCAGACTCTTACTGACTAAAAAACCCACCCCGTTCCTTCAAGTCTCCATACCGGGGCTCGAGTTCCCTTTAGGATAACCCTGGCCCCAGTAGGCTTCGACCCGGCTTGTCGCTTCGCAGAAGTCGGTGACACCTCGCTCCGGACCATGGCCTCAACCAAGGCCCGGCGCGAGAGGTCTCCGCTGCCGATAGCCCCCACGAAGGCACGGCGATGCTCCGCCCAAGCAGTCTTCGACATTGATGGGCCCCTATTAAATTAGAGTTTTAAACGTGCTTTACTCGAAATATTCCCAAACCTGCCCCTTAGTCAATTAAGTTGCAAGAATGTCACTTCTATACCATTTTAATTCTACGCTATGCCCTAGGGATATGACTACTTCGTTGATTAGTGGGCACGGCAGAGACAAAGAAATGTTGGATTACGAATGTTTTTATTTCTATACTTTTTGAGTTCTCCGCTGAGTTATGTGCTTATGTTAATTCTGTGATAAATGGCGAAAGTTCGTGTGTAAGAGATTAGGTGTTTATGAATTAATTCGAATGTAAAAAAGCGAGTTAACGAAGTGAAGAATGTATGAAATGAAGTGTGAAATAAGTTGTGGGCACGGAAAAGACCCGGGTCCTTACCGTCCTGTAACTTTCGGGTGTCTTTCATCTTACGGGCCAATGATGAAACGAAAATATTTATCTCACTATATTGGCTGGGTTATGTGAAATCTTTTTCGGGACTTACAAGAAAGTCGCCATCGCTAGATATTTTTAAAAGTGTCGTTGATTTTGTAAACAATTTTTCAATACACTCATTACCGCTCATTAATACCGCTTTTAGACACGCAATTTAATGCTTTCCGCACTAGTGCGGAAAATTGCGCAAGCTCGCCTCCGCCACATTTGATCGTATTTATCATATCAGGATGGACGCTAAGCGACTGCCACAAGTTGCCGGTCAACTCCTGTTTATTTATTTCTTCCTAAGTGTATTGAAAAACGTCGTTTACCTACTACATGAGAAAATTTGTCACTGCAGCACACGGCCTGTGACTCTGCTCCATAACATTTGATTTCCACCTCGGTCACAATGACAAATTTTCACCAATTTTATCAAAATGTACTATTCCTTAAGGCAAAGACAAATTCTGAAAAAAATTTAGAAATCGTCTTCTGTTACAGTTTAAGAATACCTGTCTACGAATATTACTAAGAAGCCTCGCGCGGGCCAACTACTCCCCATTTCCTACGATACCCTACTCTTAAGGTAATTACACACCACCCAGATAAGTGGCTCGATAACACTTCATAACCCGTATGCACTAAAAGTACTCACAACAAAAAAATAACGCCAAATTATACCCGTAAATAATTAAGTTATTTATGTTCGTTTTAAAACTTTTAAACGGAGAATGTGAAGTTTGTTTTTAAATAACGACTTCCTGTACCAAAGTAAATGATAAACAGCCTACTTTAAAATGAACGGAATTCTCCAATTAGGTGTGCACATTGTGGCAAGCTTGACGGAGTTAAAAATAATAATTTAACGTTTAATTTTAAACTATAATTTTCTTGTTGAATGACTCGACGGTACTATAAAGCGGTAATTCTGCTATACAATACAGTGTAATGAAAATAATCAAAATACTTGATACACAATGAGCGGTTGGTCAGAGGCCGGGTCATAAGCCACCCATTCCGACACTAGTTGAAGTAATAAAGAGAAATATTACCAACGAACCATACATAGATATTAAACCATGGGCGGGGTTTAATTAGAAATTTAACCTGTTAATAAATTACCGATGTTCTGCCGCCACCCAGGGTGTGGCAACACTCAGCGTATTTCCCTAGAGAAATAACGACGGAGTTGCCAACGCAAACTCGAATTCTGGATATTTTCGGAACGCGTTCGTGATGTTTATTATGTCATTTCTACCGAAAACGTATTGTTACCCATTAGTGTCCTGCGCGTTTGTATATTTCCATTTTTATTTTCACTAAAAACTAATTTAAATTTTCTTATAAACGACACTATTTTTATTATGTATACGGTCGCTATATTTTTAAATTAATGGATGTCACTATTATTAGTTTAAATAAATAAATCATTAAGGAATGTTCTGAAAATAAACTAAGAATAATGGGATCCATTAAATAATTTACATTGTCTTAAATTTTGGTTTGAAGTTTTTAATATAAACTAGTGCTTGACTGCGATCCCGCCTGATGGTAAGTAGTGATGCAATCGTCGATGGTGAATCGCACTAGTTTATTAAGAACCTATTCACTCTAGCCTTGAAGACATCTAAATTCAAATTAAGTATTTTAAACTATTGTTAGTAGCCAATAGAATATCCAATTAAAATAGTAAAATTGGTTGTAAAACTTGACTTTAACCAAATTTTAAACTCGAATTAAACATTTTACGACCGCTAGTTTATTTTGGAATTATACAAGGTGTTTAATTTTATTATTTTTATGTGAAGTCGTAATCTATGCCTTGATTTAGATGTTTTAAACAATTTAAACTGTCTCACATATTTGACGCATACTTACATTTCGGATATTTTTTACTGCCATTGTAATTAAGCAAGTTGTTGAAAGAAAGTTTGGATAGGTTCGTTTACGACGTAGTTTTATCCAACCATCTACATACTTACTACGCGTTCCAAATGAGAATAGGACCGATTCTTATGTTTTGACGTCTCGTCGACTGTTAAATCGAAGAAATTTTGGCAAAATTGAAGAACTTAGACATGAGTAAAATTGAAGAACTGGATTCTGATTAAACTTTTTTCGTTCACAGTTCATAAATAATTTTTTTTTTCGTAAATTAATTAATGTTTAGAAAATCTTTCCTCGATTTGACAGTAAATCGTGACGTCACAAAATGGCGAGCGATCCTATTCTCATTTGGAACGCATTGTACATATATACAACAGGCATTGTTCCGTTTAAGTTTATAATAGGGACCTTACCATGACGTGTTAAAATCTCAAACGTGCAGCGAGAAAGAGGGTTGGAGTTATACACCCTTTACATAGTTCTATCAGTAATAGGGTTCAGTTGAGGTCGTAAAATGGATCGTGTTAAGAGCTCTCGTTGTAGGCTCCTTATTACCCGTATAAATAAATAGTTACCTACAACCTAGGGGTCTTTAAGTCAAGAGTGAGTATCTAGGTTACTTCTAGGCCAGTATGCTCCATCGAAATGTAGTTTACCGGGTTATCCGAAAGGGCGCTCGAGCCCCGGTATGAAGGCTAGAAGGAACGGGGTGGCTCTTTTAGTCAGTAAGAGTCTGACACTATCTCCCGCTCCGCCCAAGGGCGGGGGATGTCAATGCATAATGTCAATGATAAAAAAGGGCATCGCTTTCCATCAGGTGAGGTCGTGGTCAAACGCGAGCCTATTAACAATAAAAAAAATCTATATTAAAACTTATTTTAGTTGATATCATTTTTATTTTTGATAGGCTCAAATTTAACCTGTATCTATGCTCTCACCTGATGGTAAGCGATGATGTAATCGACGCTTATTTTTGAAGTAACCTTGAATAGGTTCTTGACTTAAATACTCGGGGTGGTAGCTATTAGGAAACACAGACTTTGGCAAGGAATTGCACTCTTTAGCTGGGGTGCTATTCTCTAAGAAAACGGCTTTGAGCGCAGCGCTGCCAGCAGCAACGAGTCGATAGCGCTGTACATTGAATTAACAATCCAATGTAAAAATGCATTAGGTTGTTCAATTAGGCCAGCGCTGCGCTCAAGGCTGTTTTCTTAGAGAATAGCACCCCTGTACGCACAATAAATCGCACCTTTAAAAAACAAAAGTAGCATTATACTAAACTTGTGTTTACCTTTCAATGGTGGAAATTACTAACACAATAGAAAGACAATAGGGGTTTAATTAATTAATTGCCATTTTTTGGTTAACCTTTAACTTTTCTATCAAAACCCATTTTCTGATTGTCAAGTCTTTATTCCAATAGTACCTTGGTAATTAGTTCTTAACTTCTTATCGACTAAATAATTAGAGGCGCTGAAAACTTTAGACTGCTGAAAATCACCTTTTTGGTATAGTGCCATTTATGTTTTATGGGTGCCAAATGTGTTGCTAAAACGTTTTGTGAGTACTTATTACTTTTCTGAACCGCTCAAAATCTCTCTTGATTTCGCGTTTTTACTTTGGAAATCGCATAAATAGTTTTTATGTTTTGGATTCGCACTGTAAAGAATTAGTTCTCAGTCACTTTGAGGTTAATTAGAATGCGGGTGTAACACCTTCGAATGTTTTTGCAGTATTTAGCAGCGAATATCGAGTCAGGTCTATCGGCAAGCATTGCTGAGGTAATCAATACAATATTCTCAGTTCCATTCCACCGAAATCGCACTTGCTTCAATGATTCCACATATTGTCTCAACTGTACAGACATCTGAGATACCAAACGATATATAAAAATAGTGTTTTATATAATTTAATTAATGTCTGATATAATGTAAATAATGTTTAATTTAAGGAAATGTATGCCAAATATAATTTTAACTAATGCTTAAATCTAATTTAATGAATGTATAATGTAATTAATGTTTATTGAAATGAATGCCAAATTTAATTTAATTAATGTTTAATTTAATGTAATGAATAACGTAATGAATGTTTAATGAAATTGTATAAGTTAGTCTATAATGTCTTTTGCTGTACCCAACAGGGTCCACAATTGTGTCTATTAAATTTTCACTTACCACCTAAGCGTGTACATTGTGGAATGCACTAAACAATTGAGTATTGAGTAAACAACACCAATTTTACATCACAATATCCACCAGGAAACATTATGGGAGTAATCAAAACAACCACTAAACTTCACTAGGAAATAATCCCGCCAAAACTTTACATACTACTCGCAGTTACTACAAAATCAAACTCAAAATAAACATTAAAAAAACAAAGACACACGAAAATGCCATTCCAATTTCAAACGACATTCGAACTTCGAAAAAAAAATTCAATTAAAAATATTCCCGCGGCCAGTAACTGTTAATCAAGTACCGGTATCGATTATTCGTTTATATCGATAGAATTGATACAGCATATTATCGAAGCGCCTCTAGCTTCGTTAAGGACGGTGTAATCGACTTAGACATGCGTCATGGCTAATTCATGTGTTATTCGATTTTAAGAAACGATAGCTGATGGGTGTCGGGTTCCGCTGTAAAAGGATGAAATCGATTTTGGATATAAGCTGATTTTGATCTGGAATATTCGAAAATTGAGGCGAAAAAATCAGTTATTTTTAAAAAGATAAATGACATAACACCACTCTTGCTAGTAGAGGCAGCAGTGTAAGAAAATAATCCCATTTTATATCTATCAGATGTGTTAAGTCCGATGTAACAAAAGGCGAGCCTATCCTAAAGGCTAAAGTTTTATGTGTATTACTGTTTTACGTTCAAACAGCTTTTCTGTAGTCTCTTTCATCAAGCTCGCGAAAAGATTAAATAATATGTACTTAGACAATATTATGTAAAAATAGCAGAGTGAACTTTTAAACTAAATAATCAAATAGACAAATATAATTTAAATAATCATCATAACCATCATCATGTCAGCCGATAGATGTCCACTGTTGGACATAGGCCACCCCAAGTGTCGCCATAACGACGAGTCGTGCGCATCTCGCATCCACCGAATGCCTGCGACCCTCACCATGTTATCGATTCACCTTGGTCCCTCAAGGTGAATCGATAGAGAGGTCCAAAATTGTCGTATGCAATTTATTTATATTATTTTGCTGAACTGGACCTTTTTTGGCGCAAACGTGTGACAGACAGAGTTTTTTTATTTTTTGTTTTGTGTTGGTCATAAGTTTTTGTTGTCTACAATGTTTTTGGCGCCAAAATAAATACTTTTCTTTCTTTATTTCCATTTAAAAAATAATTTCTTATATATTTAATAATTAACATAGGTATTTATAATTATCACATTAATCGAGCGAAAAGTGACTGCTCATTTACTTAGTTATTGAAGCTGGGATCAAAAGACACTTTGTAATACCTACGGAACCTGCTACTCCACACACAGGCACACGCTATGTATCTCTGCAGCGATACCGCAGTGTGGCCACATATCGCTTAGCTACACCTAATCCTACTCAAATCAAACGCAATTAGAGTAATAACTTGAATAGGCCACGAGTAATAGTATAACAACACATTTGGTAAAATGTAGTGTCGGTGCTACGTCGAATGTGTCATGGATATAATTTGTTGGTATTTTTCTGTTAATCTAGCTTCTGGCTGAAATTTTACCCACATAGAAGTAAAATAATATCTTATAGGAACATACTTTCGGGATAAAAAGTATAGCATAGCATGGTCACCCTTGTTTAATGTTCCTACTGCTGGGACTCAAGCCTCCAAGAAGAGAGAATGGGCCGTAATCCACCACGTGCGGGTTGATGCATGTCACATGTCTTGGAATAGTGATGAAATAAGTTACACAAAGTAATGCGTAATTACAAAAAGTATCCTATATGCTATTCTAGGACATGGTCTATCCAAGTACCAAGTTTCATCGAAATCTGTTCGGTCATTCGACCTTGAGTCATGGGGCTTTTTGGACCGGGACCGCGGTCCCAACTTCCACCGGTTAAATTACTTTTTATGTGTAGTATTTTGGACTACAAGGAAAAGCCATCAAAGTACCTACAGTTACCAAAAAAAAGTGAATTTATTTTATTGGTGGTCTCTAAATACTACTCGAAAAATAAAAATAAATTAAGTTGAAAAATGGAACGGACCCACGAGCTTGAAGAAGCAACAAACATACAAACAATACTAAATTATAATATTTTTTTAAATGATGTAAAACTATTGATTGACTGCGAACCCACCTGATGTTAAGCAGTGATGCAATCGTTGATGGTGAAGTCCACAAGTTTAGAGAATGAAACGGGGGTAAAGATCGTATGGAGAAACCTACATTAATGCGAACGAAGCCGATGGCAGAAGCAAGTTAAAACTTAAAACTGTCTTGAATCGACATCTATCGTGATCCTTTACATTTTCTAGTAGGTAATGAAAAAGAGTCTACTATTTGTTTTTCGCGTATGTACCATCAAAGACACTTCCGCCTGACCACCGCTAAGTTCATTTTTGTTTGCAATTCAAACGCCTAGGCAGGCACTAAGAAAGGGTTTTCCAAAATTCACCCCAAACAGACAAAGCTGCTGGCAGAAGCTCATTTGAAATGAAGTACTTTGACCTTTTCCTAATATCTCAACGTACCATCGCGGTCATTCCTGCCTGATCACTTAAAAAAAATTCGCTTGAATCCTGCGGCGCGGTGTCAAACCAAACTCTTTTAAGTTTTTGTTTCGAATGCAAGCAAAAATGAACTAAGCGGTGGTCAGGCGGAAGTGTCTTTGATGCGCCCTAAAAGAAAATCTTGTGAAAAAGTCCCAGTAGTTTCGACTGTACATTAATATGTCAGTCAGTCAGTTTCTCCTTTTACATAAAAATATATCTGGCGCCTACCGTACTCAGTAATGTGTAAACAAATTGATTTAATCAATTGTAAATTAATCATGTATTATTGATAAATAAATCACATTATAAACTTAACGATCTTGATTAATAACTAGAAATCTTGGTATTTATTGGAATGTTAGTTCGGCGCCACAGCGAATTAGTTTTAAGACTAATCAATTAATGTTTAAAGTTAATTGACTGAGCTTATGCAATACAACGGATTTATAATTTAGACAACACGATGTTTCTGTCAGTAAATTAATATTTCAATGAAAAAAATGATAATGATGTAAACAGTTACGAGCACATTTTTTTTTTTTTACTTTTAATGATAAATCATTAACAGTCTATATGGCTAAATGTGACCAATGGTTCTTGGTCACAATTACCCAATGATTATCTGCTATCTACACTAATATTATGAAGAGGGAAAATTTGTATTTTGTGTATTTTTTTTTATTAGTGAGGCTTGTGTTTGACCACCATCTCACCTGATGGTAAGCGATTTATGTGTATGTTTGTAATGAATAAACTCAAAAACTACTGTGCCGATTTCAAAAATTCTTTCACCATTGGAAAGCTACATTCACCCTTAGTAACGTTTTTTTTTAATGATATGCTGTTCTATATAATTAAAACTTTGATTTTGACCCTGGGAACCTGACATAGATCTCTATGGAGAAGAACATGCAAGAAACTCCACAGACAATATTTGAGATTAGTAACTGTGTAGTTACTAAATTATGGTGTCATCGTTAATATTGCGATTATAAATTTAATATACATAGGTGTGTGAGAACGACGTAGACAGATGTGCATGTTAAAAGCGTCCAGAGTAAGTACATGTATAGCCATCGCAAACTAGGCGACTTGTCGCCGCGTCTAGTCGCCGCGTCTAGTCGCCGCGTCTAGTCGCCGCGTCTAGTCGCCGCGTCTAGTCGCCGCGTCTAGTCGCCGCTTCTAATCGCCGCGTCTAGTCGCCGCGTCTTGGCGAGGCGTTTTGTCGCCGCGACTAGCGTTGGCGACTAGTCTTAAGACAGACGTCGTGCAGGAAGCATTGCAACGCGAGCTGTCGCGCGACGGTCGTCGTGTGTGCGCGTGCACGGCGTCACTAGATGCGGCGACAAGTAGCGAGCGCGCGCGACGCCCCTAGCTTGTCGTCGCGACTCTGCAACTCTGACGTCAAGTGTACGAAACTTTGAACAGCATTTATGAAATTGTCGGCCGCAGCCTGTCGTCGCGTCTAGTCGCCGAGCTGTCGCTGTCGCGTGTCGCCTAGTGCTCGCTTAGTGGTTATGTTACGAAACAACATCAGGGGCCTTACCGTGACGTGTTCAAATATTAGGCGTGCGAGCGAGAAAGAGGGACGGAGCTATAAACCCTACATAGCTCCATCCCGTTAACAGTTCCGTTTATGTCGACAAATCGACCCGCAGCAGGGCCTTTGATCATCATCTTCTTCCTGCCCTTATTGCGTCAACCTCCAGTAAAGTAGTGGAACATGTTACTTGAGGACGGTGCATTATCTTTTCTTTCTTCACTGACTCCCTTTTCTTTCATATCACTTCTCACAAAAACCATCGATCTTTTCTTTGGTCCTCTTGGCTCCTCCTTTCCATCCATCTACATGTAAATCCATAACTCTTTTAGTAACATGGGTTTTGGCATGGCTTTTAATGACATTTTGACTGATGATATATTCTAAATCTAATATCTGCTAATAGAAGGAGATACGCCAGAATAGGTTGTTGCCATAAACTACCCTTAGGATCAAAGAACTAAAAAAAAACAGATCTAGATAGCACTTACCAGTCTTTAGACCCACATCAACAAAGTAAGCCAGACATATTATTTGTTAATATGAAGGAAACAAACCATAAAACTAAGCTAACTATTATTATGTCTAACTAGTAACTAGACTAACTATTCTCTTCGCAAAACGATGGTTCGGCCTCAGAACAGATTCAGAGCGAGCATAATGTAGGCGCTACGCCGCTCATTTGGCAGTAGCACTTCTTGCGGCTATAATCTATACTAATATTATAAAGCTGCAGTGTTTGTTTGTTTGTTTGTTTGAACGCGTTAATCTCTGGAACTGCTGGTCCGATTTGAATCAGTGTTGGGTAGTCCATTTATCGAGGAAGGCTATAGGCTATTTTTTTTTTCAAAATTAGGGATCCGTAATAAAATTGCAATTTTGTAACACAAGATGTAAAAACGAAAACCTATTTTTGCGTGCGCTGCAAAAACTATTGACAATAGAACAAAATTATGTACTACGGGTTTGTAGATCCCATTAAGACCTACAAAAAAGTCTGCGAGAACATATATCTAGCTATCATGGTTTAATCACAATAACCGATTTTGTGTTCAAAATAATTATTAAATCGTCTGAAGAAAAAAAAACTACGTTAAATATGTATCGTAATATTAATCTTTATCGAAATTAAGCATTATATTATCAAGAGTATTTATGTAGAAGTAAAATACTTTTTGTTTCATCTCAATCGGATATTTCGTTTAAAAGTTATCACGTGTGTAAGATGTTAAGAGTTGGTACCACGGAAACGAGAAAAACGCGGGTGAAACCGCGGGGCACAGCTAGTTCATTTTATAACTAACAACCTAGCAACCGATTCCTTTCACGACGTATTGGTTACACAAAATTTTATAGCTTTTTGAGGTATTTTGTTCAAATAATTCAATGAAACAAACATGTTTACTGATTAGCTAAAGCTGCTATGTGATTGTTCGAAAGAGTTACCGTGGCCTTAGAACGCAAAGGGCAGTGGAAGAACATAAAGGTATAATACTCCCTCTCGCCCCACCCAGAGCAGAAGCAGCTGTATCATAATTTAATTAAAAATTTTGAATAGTTGCGGACGGGAAAAAAATCAAAAATAACTGTGATAAAGTACCTACTACAAGTTTTAATTCATAACTTAACCAACTTTTATTTGCTTCTGAGTATATACTCTAATGGAATCTTCACAGTACACAAAAATACCGTCTAAGGAGGGCATGTGCTCCCATGCCCTTCTCTTAAATCCGTCCTTGAAATACAAGGTGTTACTATAAATTTAATATCAAACAAAGCAATAATCAACTACGCAATAACTTCCCACAATTCAAACACAAAAAAAAAAACAAATAACTCCACTACTGTTACAAAATACAATTCATAACAGTTATAGGTCGCCATATTTTACCTAATTGAGTACAAACAGCGCCTGGGGGCAAGTCACTATCTGAGTGACGCACATTCAGACAAAGAAAAATTATCCGCTGCACTCCCGACATGACACTTACAATAAAAATAAATTAACTGCGCACTCTTCTAATGAGGGCCGTAGGGCTGCCACGGAAGTCAGTGATATTTTTTTATTTGTTTTCGAGATCTTAGGATTTTAGGCACGGAACACAGGTCATGGTCTGTCCTGAAATATATGAGGAGGATCACACCCACGAGGGTGTGGGCTACACCTCTACTCTATGCTCTACCGTGTCCTCCAGGTGGTCCACACAATGGTGATACCCGGGCATTTTTTCCGCACGAAGCAGGTGCTGAACTTACCATGTTAGGTGAGGACCTACATCACGCAGGTGAGAGGGAACTTACCGCCATGATTATGGCGTGTCCAGAAGTATGTTCCCTTGAAATAACTTTCTAATTTTACGCTGGTGAAGATACTAATATTTCAAGTAACTGACATTTGTAGCACACCTTCATCGTTATTTCAGCGGGAAGACGCTCTCTACTCGACATAAACCGCCCCAAATATCGCCACATCGACTGGTCCTTTGCGTCTCGCCTCCAAGTTATTTCCATGGCTCTCACCCAGTAACAGTCCAACTTCTGGTAAGTTTACCAACACAGCGTCTTGCAGCACCTACGCGATCACCACTCTAAAACCTTTGGCCTCATCGACCATCAGTATTGTATACTTTGACGTTTATCAATAAAATCAAATTCAAAAACTGATAACCCTATTTGCGAGTAGTGTCGCCAGTCATCTTAGATGAGCCGAGATATTTCCCGAAGCATGTTGTAAAAAACGAAGTACGATGCTTCTAATTTCGTCATTAACTCGTCCTATATCCATGTTCCCACACTGATTTTGTGACGAACGGGGACATGACACATGGCGATGAGACTTGTAAGTGACGGTTATGACGTCCAGTTTGAAGGCTACTGCGAGATACTTACATGCGTCTCATAATAATATGTCCGCGAATTATGGCAAGTACCGTAAGAGATTATAGACATACTAGCTATGCCCCCGTGATTTCACCTGCGTCTTTAGTTAAGGCGAATAGTCCCTTAAACATCTAGCTGGGTTAAATTGACACATACTCGTACTGCCACCTATGAGGAAATACGAGTATATTGTGTGCATTTAGTTTCGGTCAGCTGCGTCCGGATAGCGTCCCGTTGACTTTTAAATCCATTTTCCTACTGACTGATTTAAATGTGCTTTATACATTCTGATGAATTTTTTGTGTAAACATATTTATAAAGATTAAAGTCGTTTGAAAGGAGTGGGGAAAACACATGAAAAACAAAAATATAGCATAGTCGGCCTTATAATGTGTTCCCACTGTTGGGAAACAGGCCTCCTATCAGGCCTAGGCTTATTTTGGTGCAGCCATGAGGCACACAACAACTGTATTTTTTTTTATTGCTCTTTTTGATTCTTTTACTTTTGATACGTGTTTTCTTGTTTATTATTGTGTTTGGGCCTTGTGCTGTACCAAATAAATTATTTTTCTTTCTTTCTTTCTTTTCGATTACGGCTCTTTCCTTATTCTCTTTCCTTATTTAGATAGAAATCTAGGAGAGGGAAAGAGCCGTAATCCACCACGCGGGCCCAGTGCGGGTTGGAGAATGTCACACGTTTTTGAAGTTTTGGTCCTAAGACATGGTTTACTCACGATGTTTTCCTACACCATTTTAAGAGCAGTAGTGATAAAATAAATTACACAAAGTAATGCGCCTGGCAGTTTGAACCCACGACCTACAACCCGTAAGTCGAGGCCATTACCACTCGGCCACCAGTGCTCAAATATCACGTCGCTTTTATTTTTAAAGTTGCTTGTCATATGAAAAAATCATTGATAATATTGTACATTAGTTAATAATAAGCATATATTTCTTTCAAACCTGTTTACTTTGCCGTTACCGACGGATAGGCTTCAGAAAGTCTGTATTTTATGGCACTAGAGCGCCGTTTTGGGCGCTAGGACCTTAATGCTCCGAGGTCGTAGGTACTAGCGTGATGGTATATAGCCTACCTTATAGCCATTTTCCTATACCGTCAAGCATATTCATTAAACCCCAAGCGAACGCCGCCGTTCGCGCACCTATTGTCTTTCCATTGTGTCTGTAATTTCCACGATTGAAAGGTTAACACAAATCAGATTGTTACCTGTACATGCCATATTTATGCATAAAATAATGCCACCGACCGCCACGACCCGATGATTCATCAACACTGTCACGGCGCACAGTCTATCATATTAATATTACTAAGAATAACAAAGAAATATCCTTTGTTGCTTTGTGTTCTTTGTCTCCGATCAAAATAACTTATTCTTGCAAAAACTGTATTTAATTACTTACTGCGTCTTAGTGCTGTCAAGAAAAGAACAGAGATCAAATTAGTTTATTAAACAGTGAGATACTTTTCTTGATGTTTTCTTGTTCACTTTTCGCATAACTCCTACGCACAAAATGTTTTGGAAACATAATCATGTGCCTACAGATTTTTTATTTTTTATTTGGGAATTCATCCAATGACTTCTGCCACTCTGGGTGGAACGGGAGGGCAAGTCAGACTTTTACTGATTAAAACCACACCTATGTCAGAAAAACTCTGCAGCCCCAGCGGGCATCAGCCTTTCTGTGGGACCCCACAGGTCACTGACATCTCTTTGAGAAGCACGTGGAACACTACGCTCGGTCCGGATGATTACCGGACGGCCGGACGGTGAGCTACACATTGCTCGTTGTCCGCAAGCCAGCGCCTATCAAGGCGACCGCCTGCCATTCCTCCTCTTTCCGAACCATGGCCTAAACGGCACGGGCACGAGAGGTCGCTGCCACCGATCGCCTCCATTAAGAAACGACGGTAGGTACTCCACTTCCACCCGAGCGGGGCTATCCTTTACTACGGTAAACGGTACGGAGTACGGAGTACGGAGGATACGTCCTCCACCTTGTCCTCTGGGTGGTTTATAAAATGGGAGCACCCGGGCGTTTCTTTATTTCAGGAACCTCCTGACCTTTCCATGTCCGATGAGGACCTGCATCATCAGAAGGTTAGAACGTCGTGAAGACTCTCCAGCCACTTCTCAAGAAGGAGAGTTACCGCCGTAATCGTGGCGTGTCCAGTGCTGGGTTGCGACCCTTCGGTGTCGCCATATCACCATGAGATCCCGCCAGAATCTGTCCGCGAGTTTTGCCCCGGGTGTTGCGATTGGCGCAGACACTTGAGTTACAACATCATACTTACCTACCACCACAGTGTTGTCTTTTTAACCCAAAGGTTGACTAGGAGGAAATGCCTTGTTGCATTACGTCCGCTTATGTACTACTACTGTACATAATTAATTTCCGCTAGAAATCAACTTTAGAATAAACATAGGTAAGTCAATAACCGCCATTTCCACGCTAAAACAAAACAGCTATAGTGATACGTCTTGGTAAAAAGTTACCGATACTTTTTCTCTACATACTCCATAAAACGGACACCTACCGATCACAGTTAAAATGCCATTAAATATTCAATAGTTATTATAATTATCTCTTTGATCAGTATCGTTGAAGTCCATAAAATGTCCTGGCGGTATAAGGTAACCTGGATAGGTAGGTCTTACCATACCTCGCGGGGATTGTAAAAAACATGTAGATATCGTCGCCAATCGATCTAGAATTGTGTAAATAAAAATTATAAATATAACATGCAGGTATTCTTATCCTGTTTGCGTATTTTTATTACTAGATATAGTACAGTAGCGTAATGAGCGTTTTTTTTACAAGCTTTTATTTAGTTTCACCTGTCCCGACGTCTGTAATCAAATCTTGCAAATTAAATTTGATTCACTTCCGGGTTATCGATTGAGCTGTTTAGCATGCAAAAGTAAATAAGATGACAATGCAAAATTATTATGACATGAAGCTGATGTGATGATGGAACCGGAAGGTGACCGTAGGAATTCGGTAGTTAAACGACACAACCCCATCGAATTTGGGTTTCTTATGATTCGTCTTGACGAGTATTAATTATACAGGTATACACCGCTATAAAATCTTGCTATGAAAAAGTATTTTCATTAAAAACTTATTTTTTATAATATACCAATTTTATTATAAAAAAGAAGTTTTTAATGAAAATACTTTTTTCATAGCAAGCTTTTATAGCGGTGTATTGGCTCACGTTTGATCTCTACTTCACGTGATGGTAAGCGATGATGTGGTTGAACACTGGATTGCGACAGTCGCGGTTTGGTTTTCGAATTTTTGGAAAAGGCCTTGCTGACGTGCCTTCGCCCTCGACTAAATTAATCCGGACTACGCCTCTGTATAGAGATGCGACTATTAGCTACCTACGAGCATGTATGTATATCAGATTGAAACTGAGCATCATACTATATTATAAAAGCAAAGGTTTGTAACGTATGTGTTTGTGACTTTTTCTTAACCTTTACCTAGGATTTAACCATTACATGTTTATTGTATTTTTTTTAATTAAAAGCTTTTATTTAGTTTCACCTGCCCCGATGTTTGTCTGTAATCAAATCTTGCAAATCAAATTTGATCCACTTCCCAGCTATCGATTGAGCTTAAGGGCCAAGTGCCATAAAATAGTGATTTTCTGAGGCCTACTCCTCCGTAACGGCTAGGTCAACAGGTTTGGAAAAAATATATGTTTATTATAGATTCATGAACAATAATATCAACATTTGATTTTTTCGTGCAATTAATAGATACTTTTGTCAAAAAAAAAAATTTAGCAATTTCGCAACTTTTCGCAACTTTTCCCTACTCCTTCGAAACGGCTTGGACCTTTAGAAACATTTTTATACATAAAAATTGGTGTTTAAATATTCTTCAAAGTGAACATTGCATATGTAAATCAATCAATATCTCGCAGAGAAAATGGATTTAAAGCGCTTTCCGGGCGCTGCTGGCCGCAAATAAATGCACAGATTTGCGTACTACCGCCTAGGCGAGTGCGAGAGTTGCGTTCACATAATTTCAGTCAGATGGTTCAAGGGACTATACGCCTTAAATTTTGCGTGCATGAGTAAATCAAATGACAATGCAAAATTATTTTAACATGGAGCTGGTGGAACCGGAAGGTGACTATAAGAGCTTGGTAGTTACACGATACAACCCTATCAAGTTTGGGCTCGTATGATTCGTCTTGACGAGTATTAATTATACAGGAAAAGTTTTTAACCACTGCGTAAATTTTTTTTGGTGGCTCAGTGTAAGTAATAGAACACATTTCCATTTTTAGTTTATAACTTTTTTTTTCACATTTTTCCACCTTGTCCCATTTTGAAATAAGCATAACATGGACATAATTTAATCGTAATACTATTAAATACTATGAATGAAAACGCGCTGGCCGCCGCGCCGCCCGTTGTACGAGACGGGGGTGCGGGGGGAAGGGGGCGGGGGTATGCGGCGCCGGCGGCGGCCTTTGATGTGCGGATCTGCAGTACGTCACTTGCGGAAGCGGGGTTCGGACGTTCGCTCATATTCATCCCTGCGCGCGTGTGTGCCGCGTACTCGTGTCGTCACGATGTCGAACTTTACTCACCGCGAATACTACGAAATGGTGCGAGTGTATCTACTTAGCCACGAAAATTTACGAGCAGCACGAAGAAGATATGAGAGGGAGAGCGTACCTCGTATGCGAGCCCAAGGGATCCGTAATCCTACGGTACCTAATGAAAGGACAATTCTTGCAGCAAATCAAAGGCTGCTTGATCACGGCCAGTTCAGAACCCCGAGCCATGCACTAGGGTCTGGCAGACCTCGACTGGCAAACAAAAAATAAATAACGCTTTCAATGAAGTGAAAAGTGATACTAGTGTCCTAAACAAACTAAATGCAAACTTATTTTAAACGTGCACGTTTATGCCTGGAAAAAGGAGGAGGTCACTTCGAACAATACCTTAAATACTGTGATTAACGAAATGTAGAGGTAAGAAATTATAAACAATCTTAGTGTGTTAGGTTCTTTTTGATTGGACATTGTTGTAAATAGGTAGTTGATTCCAATTTTTTAAATACGCCAGAATGCAATTTTTTCAATTCAAATTTTATCATGAGTAATTATCATACATAAATGTTTTAATTTGAATGTAAAAATTATTACTTGATTTATTTTCTGCATTTTGATGGTCCTAAGCCCATGAAAGTATGAAGGAAAAATTGGAATTACCTAAACTTAAAAAGTAGCACGAAATTGCGGTCAGTAACCGCACCGCGTAGGTACTTACGTCGGCGCCGTCGCATCGAGCGAACGCACATAAGTACTTACCTACAACTCAGCTGATACAGCTTGCCGGTCGGGCGACCAGTCGACGCGTGAGTCGGTCAACCGGGCGCCCGACTGGCAAGCGACCATAAAATAAATTTCTATGTAAATAAGTCTCGTAAGCGATAACTTTATTTTTTACTATTAACACATATCAAAATAAAAAATACGTGTTTATTAAATTATATTCAAGTTTATCATGACAAAATTTGCGCACTGGTTAAAAACTTTTCCTGTATAGGTACTATACCGTAAATCGGGATCGGGATCCAGGCGATAAAAAATCAAACGAAAGGAGTAGGTATTCAACTAGTAGGTATATCTGTAACGTGCTTACACTAATATGACGTCATGGCGTCATAATTAATCAGTAGATGCCTATTCGACAAATAATAGCGTTTAAAACAAAAATACTTCAAAGAGAAAATTATATTAACTAGAAAATCAAACTTTATGTTAAACAAAGAGAAGTTTAAAGTTAACTAGTTAATTTTCCGAAGCAGTAAACTTCCAGATTCTAATTTATACACATATTATAGAATACGGCTACCTGTCTTAATATAGGAAGTCTCATATCTCTGTGTTACAGTGAAAACTGTGAATTGGTCAAAACTTGTTTTAACCGAAGGAATTGATTAGAAGAACCTTAGACCAGTTAAAAGTATTTTAGAATGACTAACATTTATTCAAAAATCTGTTCATTTGCAGGTTGTCTATGTAAGCAATTTTTTTTTATTCCACCTTTTTGATACTGCCCTTATATTATACAACCATCACATAAAGCAAGTTATTCTGTCCTTAGATCCATAATGTAGTATGGGCGTTCCCTAGAAAAACTAAAAAAAAAATGAATAAAAATCACATTACGTGAATTTAAAATATACGTGCATCTAACAATTTTATTCAAAAATCAAAATGTGCAAATAAAATTTGGTTACTGACACTACTGACGAGTCTGTAAAAAAAAGTAATAAAAGAGTGGGAGCGTTATACACCGTTAAATTTTAATTGTTTTAATCCCGTGGAGGGTCGATCCGGTACATGAAACACTATCGATTAGTAAAGATAAAATTAAAAAATAAAGTACCTTTTTTCAAAACTCGTATTAATTTACGCATGTACGAAATTAATTTCTCTATGAAAACGTCAGCTGAGGGAGTCCCATGACCTGTAGGTAGTAGTCGGTGATGCATACAAACTACCTATAGGTCATTGGATTCGACGTTTGCTTCGCAGAAGGAGGTGAACGCCTGCCATTCCTTCTCGCTTCGGACCATAGGCCGAACCAGGGTCCGGCGCGAGAGGTTACTGCCGTCGATTGCCGATTGCAACCACACGGCGGCGCTCCACACAAGCGGGGCACACCTCCACCGTATGTTCCACCGTGTCCTAAAGGGAGGCGTGTGATAGTTAACATTAACTTGTAAATAATACTAATATTTCTCTAATACATATATAATTTGTTTCAGTTTATTGACTTTTAAATCTAACAAGGGGATGAAGCTATCTTTGTCTTGGTAGGCTTGAATTCCTCACATCTCGCAGGTCTCGCACTCTCTCGCAATGCTCGGGAGTTCATTTTATAAATTCCTCACTTGCGCTCGGGGTTTTTGTGATTATATACTGGTACGAGTAAATAAAACGAGTTTAGCTAAATTGTGCACGCATTTTTAATCAATCTAGTCAAAAAAGGTTTTGACTAATTATTATCAGTATTGCCTGTGACATATATAATTAAACATTTTCCAATATTTACTGAAACTCTTTACTATGACTCAGAATACATTTCTGCGTTCTACTGAAACGATCTTTTGTTCAGAAATTAATCAGAATTCCACACAATGGCTACTGTATTGACAATGGGAAAATTTATTACTTACTAATATTACGGAAATAGTTTAACAATAAAGAGATACATAAACCTTCTGTTTTCTGTGTTTTATATTATCTTCTGTTTTTAATGCTGATCTTATATATTAAAAGCTTTTAGAAGTTTCGATTTAAAGTTTTCTTGTAATTGAATGGCGAATGGTATAGTCTGTCTAATAAGTCAACCGACTTAGGAATTTGGTATAATATTTGTTTAACTTATTAGACACGCTCTATACGAGCACTTTTGTATATAAGTTTTGTTTTTAATTCTAATTTATTTTTTATTTTTTGTCTTCATTCCAGGGCCCCGTTTTTGCTTTCGCACAACCCATGGCCCCAGCAGGCTGAAGCCGAAGCCTGCTGGGACCCTACGGTTACGAACTTACCATGACCGGTGAGAGCTCTCTTTTATAAATAAAGTTAAAAATAGATAAATACAAATATTTTAAGGGCCTTTACATGTAATGTGGAATGTTATGAAATGAAAGGATGTTAATAAAAAATATTTAATAATACACTTCACTAATTTATTTTTACTCAAAAATGTTAAATAAATATTACCTATTTCTAAGTTCTTATAATCCATGGAAGATATAGCTGTCAGCGATAAGACCGCCACCGTACTCATAGATTTAAGTTTCTGTGAATTTGTTACTATTTTGGTAAACAATAAAGTTTATCCTATTCTACTTAAAAATACTAATAAAATGTTAAATATTTCGAGAGTACGGTACCAAACGTACTACTCACGCACTTGTGTACGTGATGATACAGCAAACCTACCTTTACTCGATTTGTAATAATGACTAACTAGGTCTAAGTCCAATGTATGGATGCTGACCGTACAAATATTGGTGACAGGGATCTTCAAAATCTACACCTGCTACAAAAAAAAAAAACAACTTTAAACAACATAATCCAATTACCGCCTATCTTCGTATCAGAGAGGTAACTGCCTACATTCTATCCTAGGAATCCTAGCCTATAATCATTGACGCAAGTGATGTCGCCGTGAGCACCCGTCTTAAAAGGTTGCAACCGACTGTAATGACAACAAAGATAGCTATTTCAGCCTTCATCGATATTTGCCATCATTTGAGTGACTGGAATTTCGATCTTCTTAAAAGCAAATAATAATATTATTTAAATAAGAAACTTAACAAACGCATAGGATCGTTAATTGTGGCGACACTTGGAAGAGCCCTATGTCTAACAGTGGACGTATATCGGCTAAAATGACGATGATAAAGAAACTTAATTTTAAATGCCCATATTTTTATTATTTTCTTTTTTTTTCAGGCGTCCTCCTCCTCATCAGTGTTATCCGGAAATATGCCCCAATACATTTTTTTGTCAGTTAATTGATTAACATATAGAATTTAATAGAATTTAATTAATAATGAAAAAGAGATAATTGAAATTGATGTCTGTCTATGGCTAATTACGAATAATATGTAGATTGTAGATGTAGTAAGAGGCAATTAGTAGATTTTTTTACATGGTATTTACGAAAATCTACCTGATTTCTTTTGATTAAACTAAAGTTTTTCAAAGACCAATCTAGTCGTTTTTAAGTTATATGTTTAAGAAAACCCATTTTTTTCTTCTTATGTTTATATTAAAGTGTAGTCAAGTTTTAAAATTGCTTGACCTAATTATTTATTTCATTGCACCACGTTATTAACGAACCCGATTCTAATAGATTCGCGCAACAAAAAATGAGGTTATGATTAATTGAAAATCATTTAATGATTCGATCAAAATAGGCTCCGATGTCTATTTCAGATTACAGAGTCTGCCTAAAAAGTCAAAAGACTTGGGTAATCTAATCCTAACTAATATTATAAATGTGAAAGTGTGGATGTTTCGATGTTTGGATGTTTGTTACTTAATCACACAAAAAGGCTGAACGGATTTGGATAAAATTTTGCATGCATATAGCCTTTGATATGGAAAAAAACATAGGCTACTTTTTATCCCGGAAAAACATCTTATTCCTACGGAAAAACACGATTAGAGTGCGATAACCGAAATACACGCGGACGAAGTCGCTGGCGGACAGCTAGTGAAATATAAAATTCTGATATAGAAAACACTCTGGTGGGAAAGAGATGATCATTATTTAGTAATAGATTATTTATTTGTAAAAAAAATCCAAGGCATTTGACATTTTAGACAGACTATAGTATCTTATAACATTACTGCTGCTAACAAGTGAAGTGCGCACTTTAATAGTGTCCAAACGTTGCATGCGCTACAAAAATGATACAGTGCAGACACACTTGCTATTAATAGACAGCACAAATTAAAACGACACTAAACATTCAGTACAGTCAGGATCGAAGTTATTATTACAGAAATTACCAACAGACGAAACTAGAAAAAAAAAAACTGGGCAAGTACGTACCTACTCGCGCACGAAGATATACGTATTTTCGAATCGTAAAAAGTTTTTTTTTTCTAGTTCTAGATATTTGAATATTGAACTCGCCACTATCACGATGATACTTCCTCTCATAGAGAAGAGGTTATGCATTCTTACTTTCTGCCTGATGCAAGTCCTCTCCAGACACAGTTGTTTTAAGAGGTTTCTGTTTCCTATTCGGTGGAAGAAACGCCCATGTGTTACCACTATGCAGATCGCCCGAAGGACCAGGATTAATGGCGGAAGTCTGCTCCACTTGGACAGACCTCCGCCGCGTCTTCAAGATAGCGAGCGACCTCATGTACGTTTTAAATGAGGTGCAGATAGGAACCAATCAACATTTTCTTTACCTCTCTGGAATAAACGCGCAAACCTGATGGCGACCATGTTAGCCCTCTTTTTCCTTTCAGTATCAGCATCGTCGTCACCATCATCCCAAATACCTTACTTGCTAAACCCTCACTAGCGGTATTCCATTCATCAGGAACTATGCCGCCAGCATAATTTTGGAGCACCTTCGCCCGCTGGCCACAAAGACCATGGCCTAACTCTTGGTGATGTTATAGAGACCAATCTATGAAAATTACCCATAACCTTTAGTTTGTCAACTTATTTGAAAGCATGAGTCCTTGCTGTGCATTATAAGGCTGATTATGATATGCTGTGTTAGTTCGCTTGACTGTACCTTCATCCACAATGTCAATCAACAACAGATTCTGAGAAACATTACAATTTATCACGCGTCGCATTCTCCAGTACCACGGAGCCAGTCCGCAGTTTCTAGAAACGACTCTATTACACAGTGGCGTAACAATAGAGTGGCAAGGCTAGCAAAATGCCATGGGCCCCCGGCCTGGTGAGGCCCCCCGGTCTAAGAGGTCTTAAACTCTGATGAAGTAAATATACAAATTCAGTAGATTATTAAGATTTATTAAACGCATTCAAAAGAAAAGGATCACTTTCCCGTGGATTTTTGCCAGTCTTACCACTTTATAGATACGTCACAGGGAAGGGCTTCACTGTACAGCCCAGCAATTGCTAAGTGGTGACTCTTTCGGTTCAGGCACAGTCACTGCAACTGTATTGTATATCTGTACTCTTTTTTATTATTATAATTATTTTATGTTGTTGTATATTGTGTGCCTTGCGCCGAGTAAATACTATTCTTTTCTATTCTACACGAGAACTTTTATTTCACCTCTGAAAGTACCCACCTTCAGAGGCGAGATATAAGTAGTATTATAGTATTAGACAACTTACCGATGTATCTTCTATACTAATATAATTAAGAGGTATTTGTTCTTATGTTTTTTTGTTTGTAGAAGGTAACCTCGTAAAGTACTGATCCGATTGCTAAAATTTTTTTTACCGATAGAAAGCTGCATTATTCCTGAATGACATAGACTATAGTATAGTTGTATGTACTTTTTCCAGCAGCTGGAAAAAGCTAAGTAATATTAAAGAATATTTTATGTCTGTACATAAATGGTTAAATACCAAATTAAATTACAAAGTTAACCATTTTCTTGGGGCCCCCATCCAAAGATTTTACTACGGGCCCCAGATGGTATAGTTACGCCACTGCTATTACAACAACTACTGGATAGGCAATTTACTTTTATGAACAAACATTTGGTCGCCATTGCTATGCTTTGCGGGCTCATTATGGCTGTACTAGTTATATCTTGGAAGACAAGGTCGTTTAGGTTAGGAGTTAGGAGCTATTCATAAATGTTGTATTGCTGATTGGCTGATATGGGTGATGGAGGTTATTTTTGTTTTAATTACTTTCCAGATTATCTCCGACGATTAGACGGTGAAGAAAAACATCGTAAGGAAGCCAACATATTAGATATAGGTGAGATAGCGGTCACGCGCGAATCTATCAATAATAAAAGAAACATGTCCTAGAACCAAAAATTCGAAGACGTGACATTTACCAGCAGGTTGATGAATGTCACTTGTCTTCGAATTTTACTGGACCCGCGTGGTGTATTAAGGCCTATTCCATCTCCTAGAGAGGAGGCCTGAGTCCTAGCTGTGGGAACATTAAAAGACTGATTATGCTACGTTATGCAGATTATGTCCTTGACATTTAATAGCCAATAAAGCAATGTTTAATTAAAAATGTGGTGGGACTCCAGTTCTCGCGCTCTAGGGTGGAACTAGTCGTATCAGGCTTTTACTAACTAAAACCACACTTGTGTCCTTCTGCTACCCTTGCCTTCTGGGACCGCGGGCTTCCTTTTCAAATATTCCTCGTGGCCATAGCGAACAACAGGTCTGCTGGGCCCCTGCAGTTTTGCTGACATCCCTTTGGCGCCTGCATTTGATGGTTTGAAATTGGCAACATTTAAAGTGGAAAAAGGAGAGAGAGGCCTTCGCCCAGCAGTGGGACAATGGACTAATTATTAGATTAGAACATTTAAAAAAAACGATTGATTAACGCTTGATTTATTGAATGCTGACGCAAAATAGAGGTGTTACAAGTTTAACCACTGTTTGTATGTCAGTCTATGGCACCGTAACTCTTAAATGCGTAAACTGATTTGATATTAGGTTTTTTAATGAGGATTTACCGCTTTAAAAAAAAAACGTGTTATATTTATATAACATTATTTTCAGTTATGTGAAACTTGATTGATTATAGTTAGTTTTTTTTTTTAATTCAGATAAACTAGTGCTTGACTGCGATCCCACCTGATGGTAAGTAGCGATGCAACCTTTGATGGTGAGGCGCACTAGTTTATTAAGAGCCTATTCACTCTAGCCTTGAAGACATCCAAATTATAATCGGACGGGAAGACCGCAGCAGGCAGACTGTTCCAGTCCTTCGACGTACGCGGTATAAACGACGAGGCGAAACGCTTAGTCCGGACCGTACAGGTTTCAACAACGTAAGGGTGAATATTTGCCGTACGTCGGGTTGTCCGATGGTAGAATTGCGATGGCGGAATCAAGTCATGCAATTCCTGCGCACACTGTCCAAAATGCATCCTGTAAAACACCGAAAAGCTGGCTACTCTACGCCTATGCTCAAGGCTTTGAAGGTTGGACTTAACCAAATCTGGATCACCAATTAGTTGACCAATTAATTGTTGTTCAGAATCAGTAACTGAATCGATCCCAATAATTTTTACATGTTATATTTTTTCGAAAAATATTTAAAAAAGGTCACAAGTTGGATACCATCGACACTAAGTACAAAACAGGTCACGGCAGCTCATAGTGGGCATTAGGCGCCAGCACCAGCCGGATGCGGAAGCAATATAACCCCTCAGTCGCCCGGGTGGCCCGGTAACCATGTATTTATGTCGCCAACCCGGTACCATAACTGGCTTATAACTTTGTGATTTTTCATAATACAGTTTTGAAATTTTGTACATAGATTCTTATAATTACATAAAAATACTAGACACGTCAGTCGTTTCAGGTTTCGCATATAAATACTAAAAATAAGGCTTTATTCCTGTAAAATATATTCTTCACTAGCTTTTGCCCGCGACTTCGTTCGCGTGGAATAGTGACTTCCGGCAGATAGTACTGAATTGATGCCGACTCTTGACCAATAGATGGCGCTGTATGTCCGGAATTAATTTTATTTTTTATTTTATTTTTTATTTAATTGTTTGTAATAAAAACTATCCCATGTCCTTTCTCAAGTTCCAAACTATGTCTGTACCAAATTTCACACAAATCGGTCCAGTAGTTTAGGCGTGAAGCAAAGACAGACAGACAGACAGACAGAGTTACTTTCGCATTTATAATATTAGTTTGGATAACGTTGCTAACTGTAGCTCGTATTAAGTATTTTTCTCTTCGTAACTCGAGTATGGCCGCTTCTTTTACCCCTAAAGCTTAAGATACACCAAGCAATGTACAAGCAGATATTTATTTTTAAACAGTGATAAAAACAAAATCAAAAATAGTTCCAAATAGAAGTGAATAATAAGTACATTAGAGGCAGTTTGAAAGTATCGCTAGTGACTGAAAAGTTGTCAAAAATAGTTTCTTGGTGTGGTTAGTAAGGTTTGCATACCTATACATGGGGATGGATTGAGAGGTAGAAGTAGGTCAAAGAAAAGATGGATGTATTGTGTGAGGAGAAGTAAAAGATAAAAGGTTAGTGATAACATGTCGGTGACAAGACAGAATGAAAGAAAATACGTGTTGCGTCAACCCCAAATAAGGCAAGGGCAGGAAAATGATAAGTTCAATTTAATAGTTTTTAAAGTCACCCGCAAGGCAATAGAGAGAGCTATGCTTAGAGTTTCCTAGCGAGATCAAATCTGGAATGAAGATATCCGCAGGAGAACCAACGCTGGTGCCCGTTGCGTACTGGAATCACAATGACTTTCAAAAAATCCCAAACCTTTTGATTGAGTTTGCAGCAGTATTTCTAATATCGTCGACGGCGCGCACTGTTCTCGCGCGCCTCAAGGAGTTGTCAGCAAAAGCAGTGGCCCAGCTGGGTCTAAGCCTACTGGGGCCAGGGTTAGTTTCGAAAGACAGCTCGAGCCTGTTGTCATTGGATGATTTTTCCCACCATGAAAAAAGCAGTATTTCTAATAGTCCTATAATGACAAACCATTCAAACACCCTCAGATGCCATACATCGTTTCCCACAGTTTCCTACAAGCATTTCTTTAAGTAGAACTACACTGCACACACGTGTGACACACACGCCTATCTGGGCGCGTCGGTCTCCATACATTTTATATGGAAACTAGACTTGTAGAGCTACACTAGATCCACGCCACGCGACGTCGTTCTACGTACAAATTAGGCGTGTTACACCCGAGCTTCGGTCTAATGAAGTTCTCGTTATACTTGCCCAGTGTACCCACAGCTTACGGCGAGCGGTGCGCCGGTGTGCCGGTGCCGAAAGCGAGTCGGCTGCTTTGATCGCGATTGCGGCACCTCTGAAGTCCGCATGGACCGCCTAACGCGATGTATGGAAGCCTATTCACTGGATAGGGATGGCACTGTTTATGTTACTGATTTGAAATGAACTGATAGTGTGTAAAGGCTGAACTGTGAGTCTGTAACTAGAGAATTTGTTAAGAAATCTCAGTTACAGATCCTATTTGTTCTTGCAGTTAGATTATAACTGGAGATTCCACAAAGCTGTCTAAAGTACTAGTGACAGTAATCCACGCTAGATGGTATTAAGATAATTAATTACTGATTCATGAAGATGTCATTTAAATTTATTGTACTTATGTTTCACCACTGTTGGCGCAGTAGTTGAGTAGCTGGATGCTGTGCTGCGTGTCGTGGGATCAATTATAACTCGGAGTAAGTATTTGTATGGTGTACAGATACGTGTTCCGGATCTGGTTGTCTTGTGTATGTAAGTTTACATTTTTGTGAATGCACCCAAGATACTGGAATAATAAAAAAAGAATACTTTCCTGAATAAAATGGATTCAAAACCGCTGTAGCTATATAGCACTTAAAGCTACAACAGTTTCCCGAAGAAAAGATGGAAGTATTATTTATTTATTTATATACTTACACTTTATTGTACACCAATATTACAATATTTTATGAAAGAAACGTTATAATAAAAAATAATAAAAAAACATACAATTGGCGGCTTTGTATTATGTCTGGAGTGATATAAAAGAAAAGGGTGTCAGTTATAGCGTGACGGGTGATAAGACAGAACAGAAGAAAAAACGTATTACTACTAAGGATAGGAAAATGATGATGACTCTTATTTTATTCAGTCATTACAACCTTACTCTGGCGTGAGGCATCTCCTCTTCACAGGAGTTTGACAGTGTTACCAGGATACCACACAGCATGCGGAGGTTGTATCTGACGTCATTCCTTATATAGTACGAGAAAAAAATAATGGTATAAGTTAATAATATCCAAAATTGCTTTATGACCAGCCCTAGAACTCTAAACACATATGTACCTACATGTACCCAGTAAAGTACAGTCATGCTAGTGCCAAAAACATCGTTATAGATATAACGGTACAGATCGTTGACACAGTGAGAAGCTTGCCAGCCCAACTGTACCCGGATCGTGTGTGATAGCAGGCATTTGTTTTTTTTTTTATATTTTTTTTATTTTATCTCTGATGTTGGAAGCGGCCTGTAGTTTTTTTTTTTTGTTTTTGGCCAGTAACTGCTACTAGTTTGTACACTTTGGTTTAAAGATGTAGGTATGGTTTTGCAGTCGTTCGTTTTCGGGGTGGGTCATCAAATAATTTATCACACTCTGGGTGGAGCAGAGGAAGCGTCAGGCTTCTACTAACTAAAACCCACCTGCGTTTCTTAAGTTGCCCTTTGCGTTTCAAAGCTGTGGTTGTTGGTGCAATACATCTGATTCCTCAGAAATATCCTTCAAAATAAGAACAGACTTGACTGAACTGACGCTCGAAGAATCGCGAAACTTACGTGGTAATGGGCCAGGCACATTGCACGCAAAACAGATGGTCGATGCTGACGAAATATTCAGGAGGGGCAACCACGCATCGGAAGACGCAGCATTGGAAGGCCTCCCACAAGGCGAACCGATGACCTGATGAAGGTCGCGCGAATCCGAAGGATGCGAGGCGCACAGGACCGGTGGTTATGGTGACACTTTAAGGAGGCCTATGGTCAACAGTAGACGTCTTTTGGCTGAAATGATGATGAAGAAGAACTAACTTCTCTGTTAAAGTAAGAACGAACGTGAAGGTGTAATTTCCAATATTAGCTTTATAATACTCTAAATACCCATTACTGATATTATATTATATTTCACTCCCGGTTTTACGTCCGTTGCGTCACAACCACAGGTTCAGTTGAAAACCAGCGTCAGGCACTAATTGTCTGGCATTCATGCTAAACTGGACCTATTTTGGTGCAGCCATGAGGCAGACATCAATAATATTTTTTTTTTATGTGTTTATTGTTTAGTATTGTGTTTAGGCTTTGTGATGTACCAAATAAATTATTTTTCTTTCTTTCTTTCTAGATTGAGACTAAGATTTAAAACACTGGTTTACTGGTGTACCTACTTATTGTTAGTCATTCAAACAGATTACCTAGAGATCACAAGGTTTATTTGGCGGGTGTTTCAATTATTCGTAAATTGTTTCTTCTGATGAACTTTTGTACCTCAAGTGGACAATTTCATTTAACACGCGCGATCTTCGTAAAATGTAGCTGAGAATTTTACTTTAGTATTGGTTCTTACTTCGTCGAAACTAGCCGAGAAGGCTGACTGTACATTTCATGCCATATACTGCAAAAACATTAAAATGTGTTACATCCACTCTAAAGAAACCTTAAGTGATTGTAATAAGTAAATACTTTCTGAGCTTGACACTGGCTAAATGCACCAACTGCGTAAAGCCATAAAAAAAAAAGTAGACATCAAACAATTAAGGTCCAAGCGCCTGAAAAGTGCCATAAAACAGTGACTTTCTGAAGCCTACTCCTCGGTAACGGCCAGGTTAATAGGTTTGAAAAACATATATGTTTATTATAGATTCATGAAAAATATTACCAACATTTTATTTTTTCGTGCTATTAATACTTTTTTTAAAAAAGGTTTTTAGCAATTTCGCAACTTTTCACAACTTTTCCCTACTCCTTCGAAACGGCTTGGATCTTTAGAAATATTTTAACACATAAAAATTGGTGGTTAAATATTCTTCAAAGTGAACATTACATATGTAAATCAATCAATATTTCGCAAAGAAAATTAATTTAAAGGTCAGCCGCGCGCTTTCCGGGCGCTGTTGGCCGCAAATAAATGCACAGTTTTGCGTATTACCACCTAGGCGGGTGCGAGAGGTGCGTCCACATAATTTCAGCCTGATGGTTTAAGGGACTATAAGCCTCAAAAGGAACTTATTCTCCTTAACCGTAAACACCAAACCAATAAATAATTGGATCGTTACTCCTCAGCTCGTTACCAACCCTTTACCATCAATTCGATTCCACAATAAATATTAATCAAAACAATCAAAAGCACAGTTTCCAATCAGTTAAATTAACTGCTTCATTAATCAGCTCACACTCGGCGGTTTACGACGCGCACTCATAAACCCAGCCAGAATCGGCAACACAAGCGTAAGGGTCAAACCGAGATCGATATCAAATCGATTAAAACAAATCGATAAGAGAATTCTCCTTCTTCGGGATTCATAGCAATAAATACAAGTAGCCTCAATTTGTCGACCATAAAGTCCTTTAAGATGCAATTTGTCAACGTCAACTCGCAATGCGTATCGATGCATCGGAATGGAGCGATCGAGATCGATATCTCGATGCTGGCGATTATCCGATTGTCGATTGTGTAGTTGATTCTGCGCGCATGCAACATGAATGGTAAATCGAGGAAGCTATATTCAAATGCTAAGAGCTGTTTTGTTTATTCTGATTTTGAATAACAATAACCGTTGTTGTCGCGTTCGGAATACAGATGTCTGTGATCGTATCGGATAAGCGTCCACTATTATATTAATGAAGGTATGACTCGATTGAGTTGAGGTTGATCGGTTTAATTACAAAGTGGCAAACGTAACCAACGTTAACATCACACTATATGTAAATCTGTATATTTAACTTTATACAAGTTTTTAATGAAAATTGTTTTTCATGCATAACTTATCTTTTTATATCATGGTATGTATATACTTTGATAATACTCGTCAAGACATTCGTCTTGACGAGTATATAAGCCCATGGTTCTGCAGGCTCCTCTCTTTTTTATAATTGATAGGCTTGCGTTTGACCACCATTTAAGAGAGGCATAGACATATAAAAAACAAGAGAGGGAATGGGCCATAATCCACCACGTAGAAGTCATGTTTTTGAACGTTTGGTTCTGGGACATGCCGGTTTTGGCACCTCAAACCTGCATTGCATCCTATCAATTAGCCACTATTTCCAATTAGCATTTAAAAACAATACTAGAAATAGGTATCATTAATACGATTAACACTTCATTAATTTTCCACTAGTTTATCTCATACACGTGGCTGTAACGGGAACTAACATAATTCAATAAAATCCAAGATGGCGTTAAATCACTTCTTATTAACACTTAACTCGTCAGTTACCGACTTTATTTATATTCTCTCACCGGAAGATAAAGCGACGATAAACTATTCAAATTGAAAGTTTTGAGTATTGCGTATGCGTAGATATGCGTGTGGTTTTGTTAATTTTAACAGTCGTAAATGCTAATATATCTACGTACATATTTTTTATACAACACTAGTCTTATTACAAGTACATAAGAATCCCGAAACGTACATGTGTACTTTTGTGTAAAGAATCTATTCATAACTGTATCATGAAAAACACAAAGTTATAAGCTAGTTATGTCAGCTAAAATACATGGTCACCGGGACTAAGGGGTTGTTTTGCACTTGCACTTAGCTGTTTGCTGACGCTTAATGCTCGCTATGACCTGCCGTGACTTGTATTGTACAGAGTCGGTGGTGTCCAACTTGTGCCCTTTTTAAATATTTTTGGAAAAAATATAACATGGTGTTGTAACAAAAACTTGGAATCCATTACTGATTCTGAAAAAACAATATTTAGATTTCGCATAAATTAAAAATATTGTTGTCTATGGAGAAACTGACTTTCTGACATATCAACGCATAACTTGAAACTACTGGGACTAGAAGCGTTAATCCTAACTAATTTAATAAATGTGAAAGTGTGGATGTTTAGATGTTTGTTACTTAATCACGCAAAAACGGCTGAACGGATTTGGATGAAATTTGGCCTGCATATAGCCTTTGACATGGAAAAGAACATAGGCTACCTTTTATCCCGATTCCTTAAGTACCTACCTAATGCAACGCGGGCGAAGCCGCGGGCAAAAGGTAGTTTTTATATAATTTCCTATTATGACGTAGGCGAGCATAAAAAAAAGATTTCCAAAATTCAGCCGCTAAGGGGATGACACGGAGGTCTAAAGTTTCTATGGAGATACCTAATTTCACGCGAGTGAAGCCGCTGGCAGAAGCTAGTTTATTATATACTTTATTGTAGATACAATACATACGATGAACTGCCTTATCGCATTCTACGATCTTTTCAAGGAAACCTGAAATTGACAGTAATTGTCAGAACATGATATGGGGCTATCATTGGTATGACAATAAGCACCAACGTTATAAACATAAATATACTATAATAGATAGACTGATACATAAATACTTAGGTATACATACATACAAATAAAGGTACTTGTCATCAACGCCAAACCCAACCCCTAGGACCTATAACACTGTCAATTTTAACAAAGATGCCTTTTATGATGTATCAGTAGAATAAGAAAGAATTTTCTAAAATTTACCCTCCATGGGCATTTGGTTCAGGCCATGGTCCGGAGAGAGGAGGAGTGGCAGGCGGTCGCCGACTTCTGTGAAGCAGTAATGCTCGGAAAGGAGGAGGCCGACCGCATCAGGCAACGGCGCTCTCGCCGCCGCCGGGATTCCGATCCAGATTTCCGGCTACCGTAGGCGCGGGTTTGCGGACGGCGAGCAATGGGTAGCTCGCTCTCCGGACCGAGCCCAAGTCATCGAAGCCGCGCGCCTGAAGGTGTTGTCAGCAACTCGGGCCGAGCTGGGTCGAAGCCTACTGGGGCCAGGGTTAGTTTCGAAAGATAGCTCGAGCCCCGGTATTTAGGCTAGAAGAAACGGGGTGGGTCAGTAAGAGTCTGACACTATCTCCTGCTCCGCCCAAGAGCGGGGGTTGTCATTGGAAGATTTCCCCACCTTAAAAAAAAGTTTTTTTTTTTTCGTTGCTCTAATACCGAAAAAAAATAGAAGTAAAACACATAAACAGTAAAAAAAATTAGTAATTTTGTATGGAAATCGCCTCTTAAAGGTAACTAATTTCATGAGGGCAGAGTCACGGGTGGCATCTAGTAGGCAATAAAAATAAATAGCGACCATTACAAATCTCTTAACAAGGAAATAGAGTATAGTTCTAACATCGTTAGAATGTAACGTAGTATCGTCCATATTTATGTTAGACTTCAAAGGCTGGTGACAACGTGAGTGAGGACCTCGACTCTGATCAAATTATCACAAACTAACTTAAAACAGACTGGAAGCCGGACTTCAAAGGCCAAAGGAAACCAGTAATTAGTACCTATCAAATTAAGGCTGATGGAAATTGGCGGGATGGTAAAACTGCATCAACGTGATGACATTAGATTTTTTTTTAAACTCACCTGTCTGTCGTATAAATTCGTTTTTACACGACTGCCCTAAAAAAGGAGGACTTTTAAGTCGGGGTACTTTTTATGTAAAAAAGTATTCTGTAGACTGGTCCCCCGATGGCGATGAAAACTTTTGTTCAGTAGATCAAGTAGTTTTCAAGACATCGTGTTTAGTCATTGAGTGAATAACTACTTTAATTTTTATTTATACAGTTTAACTAACATCTTGTTTTTTGCTTTTTAGTTCATTTTTAGGGTTCCGTACCTCAATAAGAAAAAACGGAACCCTTATAGGATCACTTTGTTGTTCGTCCGTCTGTCTTTCTGTCTGTCAAGACCCTTTATCTTGAGAACGCGTGGAGGTATCGAGTTGAAATTAAAACCGTTGAGTATATACTCAGCTCTGCGGTCCCTTCAAGCTGTGGAAAAAATCAAACTTTAACGTTAACGAATAAAAATGATACGGCCGTTTATGTCGCAAAAAAACATATATTTTCATACTCTCAAAGAACGAAGTTCACACTTCCCGTTGACCCAGAATCCAGAAATTTGGCACAAAGCAAGGTCTTATAGCACAAGTATAGGAAAATCTGAAAACAGTAAATTTGTTGTTACAACCATAACAAAAAAAAAAAAAACGGAAAAATTTTCGAGACTATTCGGGAATTGTAGTTAGCACGGAACCCTCAGTGCGCGAGTCCGGCTCGCACTTGCCCAGTTTTTTAGATATAGCAGTCGTGTTTTTTTTTTTTATTTAGATAGCTTCTAGTAGCGGCTTCGTCTGCATAAAGGTCGGTTATAGCGCGCAGTCGAAGTTGAAGGCAGATAAAAAGTAGCATAATATATGTCCTCCTTTGAGCTTCAGAGACGATTTTGAAATCGATTCGAATCAAAGTCCAAAGAATCGATTCAGATTTAAATCGAGTTCTAGAAGATGGATGTCCTAAAGATCGATCCGTTGATTACCCTGCAGGTACCGTGTCCATGATGCAGAGCATCCTACAATGCTATGTGCGTATTAGTTAGGTATGTAGTATATTAATTTGAGTAAATATTGTATAATTGTATTATATATGAATGGTTTATTAGTACTTATGTCTATTCTTGTATTCGTCTTCTCTCTCTCATTTATTGCACCTACCACTATTTTTCTCTGCATCACACAAAGGTTGACTGGCAGATAATTTCAGCATTAAGTCCGCCTCTGTCTTTTGTGTGCATAAAGCATTAAATAAATAAATAATTCACTTAAAAGTTAGCTTGAGAAAAAAAAGGGGCTTTGAAAGTTTATAAAGAAAAATTAGGTTGCATTTCACTGGGAAAAAATCTCTGAGATCGGTTCATAGCACATATTTGTATCTAATAAAAACGCCCTTGTCCCCCAATCACTTAACTCATACTATTATATGTATATCTATATACCAAATATTTAAAGCTAGTCATATTTTAACCGAGTCTCAATCCCGTTACATCCGAAACTAAAACAGAATAAGCACCTAAGCACTTTAATTACAAGTCTATTGAAAATCACGAAGTCACGAGTTCTCATTCAACATGACAGTTAAACATCAACTGTTCTAAAAGACAGAAACACAGACTTCACCTGGCGCCATATAATATAAATGCCAGTGATTAAACCCGAAGCTAAATCTGAAAGGGAAACATTAATTTACATTCAACTCTAGATCATCCATCATGTTATGCAACGGAGGAAAACGGTCATAATCCATTTCCTTTGACTACTATATTAATTATCGTCCTAAGGCGATCGGTAAGCAACCTCATTGTGGTATTTGTGCCACGGAATAGATAAAAAATGGATTGCTGAACTAGAACTGCAACTATCAATTTGCCTTTTCCCATTTATGCTAGGGTCGGCTTACAGTTTAGCTGGATGCAGCCAAATTTAAAAGCACCAGTAATTAAATGGAGCGACTGCACATCTGACCTCGAAGGTCCAGAAACTAGGTACCATCCTGCTATCCCATAGCACCTACCGTGCTAGATTTTCTGCAGTAGTATGCTGTACAATCAAGGTAAAAATAATTTATTCGCAACGCTAGAACCTCTCAACTACTTAAGCCGATATTTTTTAAAAAGAAATGTTGCAGTAAATTGTTTCACTGATTTTTTATAAATTATTATTTTTGACTTTTTATTTATTTATTTTTGACTGATTGAAAATAAAGACTTTTATAAGAAAATTGATAATGTTTGAATCTCTTTGAAGATCTCTTTGAATCTCTTTGAATCTCTTTGATAATGTTTGATTCTCTTTTTGTTTTTTTAGATATGTAATCTTCCTCCCAAGCAATCATTCCATTTCGTAACTCCTCCATGACTAAACAGCTATTGTGATCATAAACTCTATACATTATTGCAGCTGCCTCTAAGCTATTCTATAATACATCGCAACGAGCTAATGAACGAGCAATATTTTCTAGTGTTGCACATAATGCAATAAAAATTAACGCCCAAATAAATCTTAAGGCAGTTATTTGAGAAATGTTCATATCCTATCGTTATTTTTCTTTATGTCGGGGGCAAAATCCTAAGTAGCAGCGCCAGGACTTTAATGGCTTACAAAGCCATATGTAACTAGAACCTGTTTGGATAACACAATTGCTCATGCAGGAAAAATTATTAACTAAGATGCAAGATAAAGTAAATAGCAATAATATATTACACTTATTTATTTATTTACATTTTCACTATTATAAATTAATTAATTATCTACACTTATAAACAACTTAATAACTATAGTAAATTACAAAATAAATAAATAATAAAACCCTACGCTAAAATACACTATCTAAAATATGGCGTCAAAAAACTCTTCCACATCGCTGTCGACTGGTAATGTGCCCAAAAGACTGGCGGCATTGCTACGTTGTACGGCAATGCTTATCCTCTGTCCAAGGTAAAAGCCAGCCTTTGGGTCACGCGAAGTGTCAACTAGACGTTTCGACAGATCTTTAAACAACTTGTGAGCAGTCGGACCCCACGATCCAAGAGTTTCAACCCCAAACGGTTCGAAAATATAACTTCCAACAAGGTTGTTATATTTCCACCGCTTGGCAGCACCAGCACGAGACGACGAGCTAGGAATATTCTATTTTAAAATTGTTTCGTGGAAACTCGTTTTTTAAAAGGTCTACTTAACATACAACATAAATACAGAATCGCCTTTCGATGATAATTCCCAGTGGTAGGATTCAGGCCTTATCTCCAGGAGAGAGAATGAGCCACAATTCATCACGCAGGCTCGGTGTGGGTTGGTGAAATGTCGTCGAATTTCTGTGTTCTTGGGCTTACCGGTTTTCTCACGACTTTTTTTACCGTTTTAACAACAGTGGTGAATAGTTTACACAAAGTAAATCGCTTGGCTAGGTTTGAACCCACATGTTCAACTCGTAAGTTAGAGCAGTCACCACTGGGCCAGCACTGCTCTATTCGACATTTATTTTGAATACAAAAATTTTGTAAAAATATTTAAAAATTGCCTATGAAGAAAAACGAAAAATGAGATGAGAGAGCAATTTTAGATCTTTCTACAAAAAAATAAATATGAAGGAGATTAGGGAAATTTCAAGAAAATTATTTAGTTTTTTTCCATAACGGCAACCTCGAATTTCAGCAGCAAAATGGATATCATCTCCTTTTTTTCGTGGCGAATAATTAATCTCCATATTTTTCATGGGGAATTGACTGGCGGACTTTTACTGACTAAAACCCACAGCGTTCCTTAAATTTTCCTCTGTAAGACTCACGGTAACTCGTTCGAACAATTTGCAGCCCTCGCAGGCATCAACCCACTGGCCTTGTTAATCCTGCTTTTAACGCGCGATGAACATGCCATCAACCAGCGGGCTTACTCTCCGAATTAATTTCAATTTCAATCTAAAGTCAATCCGATTTCAATGTCAATTTTGACGTTACGTGAATTGGTAAAGAATCTATATAAAATGTAGTTTTGTTTCGTATTTATGGTTGGTTGGATAGTTATGGTTTAGGTACCATAAATACATGGTCACCGGACCACCCGGGCGACTGAGGGGTTGTTTTGCTTCCGCCTCCAGTGCGCTGGCGCCTAATGCCAGCTATGACCTATCGTGACCTGTTTTGTACTCAGTGTCGGTAGTGTCCAACTTGTGGCCTTTTTAATTATTTTGGGGGAGAAATATAACATGGTGTCGAAATTATTGAAATTTATTAAGTTACAGATTCTGAACAAACTATATTCAGGTTTCGCATGAACTAGAAATAATGTATCCCTTTAGCAGTTCAGTTTAGGTCGTCAAATGGATCACGTGAAAAGCTCGTGGTAGGCTGTTATCAGACGGCTGGACGGCTGGAATATCATCTCCTAATATGTCAATAAGTCCCATAAATCCATAACAGGTCCCAGAAACGAGATATCTCATAGCCAGTCGATATCCTAGATACGTTAAATGCAAATTGCGAAAAATACGCCATCGGCATCCCAGAGATTTGTCGGAAGATATGCACCGCGTCAACTATGGTCGCGTTCCTCTATTTTGCCTATCTGCATAGTTTGCGTATACTTTTCTTTAAGTTAGAAATTTTCAGCTTTACTTCAATAAACATAGAGTCTATTTTCATGTGATGTTTTCTCGTCAACTTGAGTATATAAATTAGTTACTTTATATCCAATATTGGAATGATACGGCGAGTAAACTAGCTGCATCAGATAAAATGCGAGCGGAGACAGGCGAGTAAGATATGTGTGTTGCGCGTACGCAGCCTTGAGGTTCATATTACTCTACATTGTAACATAAAATATGCTATTTTTTAATTGGATGACTAAGAGAATGAATTTTAATAATAATACTACGTTTATCAACCACAAAAAAAGATGAAAGAGGTTAGAATGGAAATACTTTCCGATTTGTACTACAACGAGTACCGCTGCTTGTTTCACACCCTTTAACTCCACTACAGCCCCCCTAGCTAAGTTACAACCGTATCGTGTCGAATTCCGTTCTCCAATCGGTAACACTTCGGTGTCAGCAATTATAGAAAACGATAAGTGGGTAGCCAAGTTGACGCGCCTGAGTCGGCCGCTCGTTCTACAATGTAGCGTTTGTTTATCAAACATTGTAGAAATTCATTCTATCATTTTGAATGAGCGATGTGAACTTGGCTGCGAATTTTCTATTCGTTTGTTCCGAAAACGTGAATTAACGTTGAGATGATGTCATTCCTATACATTTGGTTACTTTTCGACTAGCGTTAACGATTGCAGATTATCAACTTGGCTAGCGGTGCAAGCAAGAAACCAAAACGATCGCGCAACTAACAGACTACGCACACTTAGATCGCAACTTTGCTATTGGAAGTTGAACTATGAGCATTGCTCTACTTTGTGGCACGCCTACATAAAAGGTTAGAATGACCTTGTGGGCGGTACAAACCAATTCTAACCTTTTTCATCTATTCTGTGATTTCGAACATCAAGCGAGAACACACACGATAAAAAATACAATCAACAAAAACATACACAATTATAAAGACTACATTGGTATCTTCAAGGCTTGAGTAAATAGGCTCTTTATAAACTAGTGCACCTCACCATCAACGATTGCACCACTGTTTACCATCAGGTGAGATCGCAGTCGAACACTGGTTTATATCAATTAAAAAAACTCGCCCATGAAGGGTTCCGTAGCAGCAAGTAACATAATTTAAAAGTTCTTCGAAAAAAAAAAGTCGGTTTAAAAGTTTTTAAAAGTGGTTTAAAAGGTTGTTGTAACTTTGATCGATGTTTTAATAAGTGAATTTTTTTAATATTTATGCCGTATTAAAAAAAACTACTTACTAGATCTCGTTCAAACCTATTTTCGTTGGCGGTTTGCATGGTAATGTAAAATCATATATTTTTTTTAGTTTTATCATTCTCTTATTTAAGAAGTTACAGGGGGGGAGGACACACATTTTACCACTTTGGAAGTATCTGTCGCGCAAACTGTTCAGTTTAGAAAAATATTATATTAGAAACCTCAATATCATTTTTGAAAACCTATCCATAGATACCCCAAACGTATGGGTGTGATGAAAGAACAATTTTTGGGTTTCAGTTCTAAGTATGGGGACCCCCAAAATTTATTACTTTTTTTTCTATTAGTTTGTGAAAATCTTAATACGGTTCACAGAATACATCTACTTACTAAGTTTCAACAGTATAGCTCTTATAGTTTCGAAAAAAAAGTGGCTATGACATACGGACGGACAGACAGACAGAGAGACATGACGAATCTATAAGGGTTCCGAAATGAAACTCGAGTTTCATTTCTATGTATTGTTTGTATGTATCCCAAATTTTTTTTGTTTTTTTTTTCTATTTTTGTAAGAAAATCTTGATGCGGTTTACAGAATACATCTACTCGCTAACTTTCATCAGTATAGCTCTTAAGGTTTTGGAAAAAAGCAGCTGTGACATACGGACGGACAGACGGACAGACAAACAGACTGACAGACAGACAGACATACAGACATGAAGAATCTATAAGGGTTCCGTTTTTTGCCATTTGGCTATGGAACCCTAAAAAGCACGTGATTCTCATAGATAATGCACATTACTTTACTTTTCAGAGATATTCAGGCTGTGGTGCAGTCCCGGGACCTTCTTTGAAAAGGGAGAATCCTCCGACCAGACAGATGTTGTGTCTGGACTGGATTTTTCTTTGTAGGAGGTAATATCTTTTCTCCGATAGAAAAGGTGGTTATTACACTGCCACGCACCACGTAGCGTAGCGCGTGAAAATGGTCCTACGCACGTTCTTGCGGGAGTGCAGATCTGCATCATCGTGCGGGTTTTTTTACGCACTCACGCGCGTAGGTGTGTCTTGTAAATTCACGCAGGCACGCACTCATTTCATTCAAAGGCACACCACGCGTGTCGCCCCGCGACCACGCGCGTGAGTGCGTGTTTCTCCACATTTAGGTGCATGATCAACATGAACGCCCGTGAATGCATTTTCAGTTTGTTGGACTGTGCGTGTTTTCTATACAAATGGAGATACTTACAAGCAACGTTAAGAAACGCATTCACGCACTACGCTGCGGGGTGCGTGGCAGTGTGATAAGCGCCTTAATCCTGAGTGACATCTACACTTATAATATAATAAAAAGGTAGAGTTTGTTTGTTTGTATTCTCTGGAAGTACTCGTCCAATATCTAAAATGTTTTTTTTTTCGATGGGAAAAATCATCCAATAACAACCCCCGCTCTTAGGCGGAGCGGGAGATGGTGTTAGACTCTTACTGACTAAAAAACCCATCCCGTTCCTTCAAGCCTTCTACCGGGGCTCGAGGGCCCTTTCGGATAACCCTGGCCCCAGTAGGTTTCGACCCGGCTGGGCCCCTACTGTTGCTGACAACCACTTGAAGCGCGCGGGCAATAGAATGCGTCTTTATTCCTGAGTGACACAGGCTATATGTCGGTCGGTGAAGTCGCGGGAAAAAGCTAGTTATAAATATAATGAACAACTGCTCTAGTTTGAAAGACATTAAATAAGAATTGATTAGGTGTAAATACGAAAATTGAAACTTACAAACGTTTATGTGCAATGTAGCCGTTTTAATTGCGGTCATTAAAATAAATGAACAGTTTACTGAGACTTGGAGACTTGTTCACTCAACTCGGCCTGCAGTGCCTACACAAAGAACACCTCTAACTGAATTATACACGTTATCATTGAAATTATTGTATAACTAGCTTCTTCACCACTAGACAACTCCGTTGTCTATGAAATAACTCCGTTGTCTCTGAAATAACTTCATTGTCTATGGTTACAAGGGGCAATACAGTTATGCCCAATACACACATGGCTTGTTAGGGAAAGGTTTTAGTATTTTTGTAATGATCAGTGCGTCTATTTAGGCGGAAAAAATATGTTTTCTTTCTCTTTCTTTCTTTTTCATTCTTTCATTTTCTTTCTTTCTTTTTCTTTCTTTCTTTCTTTATCTTTCATTCTTTCTTTCTTGGCAGCAACTTCGTTCACGAGAATGTTTTCATAAAAACTTTATCACTTCTGACAGGGGCGCCGACTCCGTGGGTGTTCGGGGGCTCGAACACCCATGGCAAATAAACAGTGGGTGCCTAGAACCTCTGAGAATAGACTGAGAGACAGATCAGTAATCGCCTTTTAGGAACGGGCGTTTTTTTCATTACCCGACGATCACTTCAACGCAGTGGTTTAGAGCGCAGTGTCAAACGTCAGCTGAGCGAGTTCAATGACCTGTAGGTGGTTTGTACGCAACGCCGACTATTAACCACAGGTCATTGAACTCGCTCACCTGACGTTTTCTTAAAGAAATTAATTTCGTACATGCGTAAATTAATACGAGTTTTGAAAAAAGGTACTTTATTTTTTAATTTTATCTTTACAAATCGATAGTGTTTCATGTACCGGATCAACCCTCCACGGGAGTAAAACAATTACAATTTAACGGTGTATATTCATATACCGACTGTCTATTGCGAAAGCTATCTCAAATAATTATACTTTTAGATTTTTCTCGTAGTTATTGTAAAGTCGTCACAGCTAGATTTTTATTTTTTTATGGAATTTATACTACTCTGTGCACACTAAATATGACGATTTTACAATAACAGTGTACATTTGTAGTAAAACACCCTACACCTGAAAAATTTGGGCATGACTAACAAAGAAACATGCAGGCCTGTACCACCGTTACTTAGCCTTATAAAAACACCTTGTAATAAGTACGCGCGACTGTCACTTGGCATGTTACCAATACTACCAACCTACTCGCATGATTCAGGGATGCAAATATATTATTAAAACAATAGAGTGACGCATCCCATCTTCCTTGTTTACCGTCGCGGTTAAATTTATGGCTCAACAAGTGTCGGGTCTTCGAGTAAACCAGCGCTGATGTACAAGTATCTTTAGACTTTAGATGGAATAAACAGTTGCATGAATCTATGTTGATGTCCTTGAGCTAGTGTTGTACGGACACCTTGTCGATATTTTTTTAAATTTATATTTATTACGCAATTAACTTAGAGTCACCATAGAGAGCAGGGCCGAAGCCTACCGGGGCCATGATTTGGCTTCTGGGGTACTATTCTCTTAGAACACAGCCTTGAGCGCAGCGCTGGCCGCAGCAACTAGTCGAGAGCGCAGTACATTGGATTAACAACCCAATTAACCTTTACATTGGATTGTTAATTCCATGTACTGCTCTCTCGACTTGTCGCTGCTTTTCTTAAAGTATAGCACCCCTGAAAGGGAAACCCGGAGTCTTGTAATGCAGGTTAAAAGTCTGACACGTCCTAGAGTGGCAGAAGTCAATGGATAATTTTCCACATAAAAAAAGTAACCCAGAGACTAAATGTTAGTAACGATAATATCTTACGACTATATTTGTATTTATTATCTATTTGTAAGCTACGAACTTAACTATGTATTATTTTAACTAACATAGTATGCTAATCCCTACTACAAGCCCAATATCGAGGTAGAAAGCTTGTAGCAACGATTCACAAACAAATAATCCAGCCTGCTTGCAATGAAATGCTGAATATCGTCGGGGTAGTTCGTAGTGTTCGTACCCAGCGCACCAGGGATGCGTATCGAGAACTTATGTCCAAGAGTGATTTCTTGGGAATTAAAGTTTTAGTGGACAAGGAATGAGCAGGTTCCTTCTTTTTCTTTTTAAGTTTGGATGTTAAAGTTGTGAGCACTATCCCTCTATCTCTCGTTATACGGTATCAGAAACCCAAAAGTCTGACAGCAGTCTTGCCAAGGGAGGGAAAGTGACTGGATTGTGGAGGTTAGTAAGGCAATGTAATATTTTACATTTTTTTACTTACTTACTGGTAGTTATAGTATTCATCCAGTGACTCTGGAAACTCGACCCCAACATAGTTAGGAAAAGCTACGTAGGTTAATTGAGCACTAATAAATCCATAAACAGTGTTTCAAATTCTGCACGACAATCTCGTTCGCACGTTTGTACCAACAACTTCAACATGTGAGCAAAAACAGTGACTACACGAACTCAATGAACCCATTAAAAACATAAAAAAATATTAATAAATCACTCTAGATTAATCAACTCGTGTATCGATAAAATCTGTAAGTGTACACGCACATCACTGGAGTTCAGTTGTTACACGTGTAATCTATCGATGACTAACTTAGACTCCGTTTATTGAGTAGGATACTCAGGTACAACTGCTATGAGTACCTATTAAAACTGTTTACTTACTGCTGTTTTTCTGACTATATGACCGGCTTTCAGAATGTTACGGTATGAAATGACCATGTCCACTTCTACACGTGTATAAAACGGTGACTAACTGAAATCATTAAAAAGACGTTAAAATAAATCACTATAAAACTCAACTCGTGTATCGATAAAGTGAGTGCACGCGCATCACTAAGGTGCAGTTATAACACGTGTAATGTATCGGTGACTAACTGAACTCAGTTTATAGAGCAGCTCGTCACTACTACTATTAGTAGCGAGAGTAGGTTAGTACAGTCGCCAGCATAAATAAGTGACAGAAACGCAATATATTAAAAAACTTGCATGTAGGGTACCGTAAAGCACATTTGTTGTATGGTCCTTAAATATTTATTTTATTTTGTTTTTTAGTATTTGTTGTTATAGCGTCAACAAAAACACATCATCTGTGAAAATTTCAACTGTCTTATTATCACGGTTCATAAGATGGTTCTCATGGCTGTAGCCTGGTAACAGATGGACAGACAGGGAGGGAGGGACAGCGGAGTCAAAATAGTAGAGTCCGGTTTTACCCTTTACCCTTTCGATAAGAAACCGTAAAAAGTGATTTTCTGAAATGATTTTTCTCCAAAATAATTAAAGAATTGTACGATGTAACGCACAAAGTATTTTCTAGGGACGGGCGTTAAGGGGATGCATCTCGACATACATTTTCACTGTTTTTCATACAACCGCTACACATTTTACATTAGATATTTTGGAAACACGGTATCTTGTCGATATTATCTAGGCTTCTATGAAAATCAATTTATAAATTTGTGTAAAACTAATCCAGTTAAGACCTCTGAAAATCTGTTATTTTGCATGAACTTTGACATTTCATAATTTACTCAAAAATAAAAAATGACAAAAAAGTACAACATACAAGCCTATCAAATTTTATCAACATTCTAAATAATGACAATGTTTTTCAAAATCTTTTAGGAGTTAAAAAAAAAAACACGTATTTCCTGGAACAAGTTTTGTAAAATTTTCGAGTGAATCACGAAATTACTGGATGCCAACAGAGTATTCAGGTATTATCACTCTTTTTTCACGTTGCCTTTTCGTCAAATGCTAAACACAAAAAGTTGAAAGAGCTAAAAAACTTGAACAAGCTAGAAGAGATGCATATGTTAAACCAAGCAGAGCAGAACCTTCAAAAGACAGGAAACCTGCTACGAGCTACGAGTTGCATTCTCTTTCCAGAAAAGAGAATGCACTGTGTTCACGTACTATCACGTACCTCCTACGTACTTGGCTAATCACCGCTGAAATTGACTACCGTGAGCGAAATCTGGTCGGGACTATTTTTATTATTTTGGAAACCAAACTATTATACTTATATAATTTCCTCGTCGAAAAAATAAAAAGCTTTTAATAGCTTTTTATTTTTAATAATAATAATAATATTTATTTATTCAGATAATACAATCCATTATTGTTAGTAAAGACATACACAACTTATAACCTAGTGTTAGTACATATAATAAACATCTGATCTGAAATCATCATTTTTTCGACGAGGAAATTGTTTCAGATTTTGCGTGAGATATTTATGCTGGTGACGGTACTATGTGTAATATAGTAGTACACACCACACATGCACTCACAACTCGCTCGTGAGATGTGAAGTGACGATTTAAATATTTTGACAGACGAGGCAGTCAGTAGTCAGAGGGTTACTATTATGGGATTCAATCACTTTAGTCCTTTAAAATTTCAACATTATCGTTTCAGCCGAGAGACGACCGCTAGCCAGTTACAAGTCCTCAAGTAGTGTCACCGTGTCAGATCTAATATCAATCCGAGTGGAGTCGACCTAAAGGGAAAAGACAAAGTGTTGGACCTATAGAGGGGGAGGATGTAATAAAAAGAATTGCGGGCAGGGTTGATTGACTACAGCAACATATAGAGGCAAATGGAAAATCTTAGCAAAATTGACATTCATGAATCTTCTTCTTCTTAGTCGTACACTCTTGACAGAGTGGTCGTGGTGGTGGACTCTCGCGATACGACGCCATGGGAGCCTTCATTTACGCTGTAGTGTGTCACGGTTTTGATAAAGTCCGTCCATCGTGAATCTACACTAATATAATATATAGCAGTGGTGACCGAGTGGTAACGGCTCTGACTTACGAGTTGTAGATCGTAGATGCGAACCCAGCCAGGCGTCAACTTTGTGTAATTTGTTTCATCACCACTGCTCACAAAACGGTGAAGGAAAACATCGTGAGGAAACCGGCATGTCCTAGAACCAAAAATTCGAAGACATGTTACATTCACCAACACGCACTGGGCCCGCATGATGGATTACGGCCCAATCCCTCTCCTAGAGAGGAGGCTTGAGTCCCAACAGTGGGAACATTAAAAAGGCTGATGATGATGATGATGATAATAAAAAGGTAAAGTTTATTTTTATGTTTTTTTTGTTTGTAAGAGGTAATTTATTTATTTATTAATAAGTAATCTTTGAAAGTACTGGTCCGATTGCTAAAATTTTTTCACCGACAGATAGCTGTTTTATTCCTGAATAACATAGGGTATATTTTATTTAAGCGGGCGAAGCCTCGGGCAAAAGCTAGTTTTAAAATATAGTAAATATTGCATTAAAAATAATATTAAGTCAGGATAGTGTAAGCATACTTCTAATCTCGGAAGTATGGGACATATAATCCTTTGAGACAGTCTTCTACTTTCATGCGGGCGATGCCGCTGACAGTAGCTAGTTAAATATAAATGTCAGCTATTTCTTCCTAAATTGAACGTGCTTTATACCATCTATTTATTACAAACAACGTAATTTGACCCCAAAGTAAGTGCTAAACCATCTACTTTCGAGTTTCTACGACTATCTCAACTGTGAAATCCGTAATTTCAGTAAACAGTAGTGGTGAAATGTAAAACGGATCGTAAATGTGTAGACAAGTCGAATTTATGATGCTGTAAACAATCTACCTACATTTGTTTTATGCACATGTTTGATTTACACGTGAGTACTGCTAACAAAGAAAATCAGAAATCAGTAGGTAGACTAGGTAGTGTTTTTCTGAATCTTTCAAAAATAGGAGGAAGCTTGAAGAAAAAAAAAAACAAATTTCACGTTATCATCATTTCAGCTGAAAGATATCCACTACTGGATATAAGATTTCTCCACGTGTATGTCACCACTAGTATTGCCAGGCGTCCCGATTTGCGCGGGATGTCCCGATTTTTAGGGGTCTGGGGACGCGTCCCGATTTGCACCTGATCGGGACGCTAAATGTCCCGATAAATCAAATACCCTGAAACTCAAAGAGCGTCTGAAGAAGTCTGGGTTTTACTCAATAAAAGTTTGACACGCAGTTTCGTTCCACCCCAAAGCGGAGGAGTCATTGGATGATTTCCTACATAAAAAAAATCTTTATTAAAAAAAAAGATGTCCAGATCTAAAACTTTAAATCCCGATCTGTTTTACCATCTGTCCCGATTTTTATCCAAATGGACCGGGCAACACTAGTCACCACTTCGATCGGTTCTGTGTCTCTCGCATCCAATAGACCCTTACGACCTTCACCAGGTTATCGGTCCACCCTGAAAGAGAACCTTTCGGATCCAACGACTTCTTACGCTCTAGGGTGGAGCAGGAGGGACTAAAACCAACTTGTTTGTTACTGTGTTGACTGTTCCCTCACGTGTGCAGCCACCTCCTTTGCTCGCATTACTGCTTCGCAGAAGGAGGCGAGATATTACAACGCGCTGAAGAAACTTTCCATTCATAAAATAGTTATTTTAGTATGTATGTATTTAACCTAAAGTCAAAAGGGTCAAAACTGTACATAATATACGTTAGTAAATTAATTTTAAAATCTAGCTTCAATTGAATGTCAAAGGTCCCATTTTATTTAATTATACTTTAACTTACGATGAAGACATTTATGCTGCATGAATCATGTATAGTCAAATCAACATAAAAGATTTTAATAAGTAATCGAGTGGATGGTTGGAGGGATAAAGCTATTATACAGGTTGTAGGGGACAGCCCTCCACAAACTTCAAGGGCTTGCTCAGTAGACGAAACTGAACAACCTTCCACAAGACTTTTTTTCAGGAAACGAAAAAGAAATCAGCCTCACCATACAAAATTAAAAACTTGATTGGACGGTTTGTATGGTGAGGCCGATTTTTTTTTCGTTTCCTGGAAAAAATCTTGTGGAAGGTTGTTCAGTTTTGTCTACTGCGCAAGCCCTTAAAGTTTGTGGAGGATGGTCCCTTACACCCGGTATGTGCTCCGTCCCTCTTTCTCTCTAGCAGGTCAGTTTAGGGCGTCCAATGAATCGCATTAAGAGTAGTAGGTAGGTCCTCAGGCTTCCCTCAAAGTCGACCGGCATCTTGGTACGGAGTCTGATGGATGCGAGATGTACAGGGCCGGTCTTTGTGGCGACACTAGGGGGAGGCATTTATCCAGTGGATGTCTTTCGGCTGAAATTATGGTGATGATCAAGATTCAATGCCTTCAGGATATTAGAGAATCTTAGAATCCCTTTTCTGAAAAATCATGTGACTTTCAGTAGCTCTTTTTTAATTGGGAAATCAATGAAATCATGCTATGACTTGTCTCGTTCTAGGGTGGAGCGCGAGGGTGTGTCAGACTTTGACTGACTAAATCCTACCGACATACCTGTGTTCTTCAGTTGCTGGACTGACGATGGTTTCCGCCATAATTATGGGGTGCCCAAACTATAATATACTAACCTTCGATCGCGGCTTCGTCTGCATACATAAAATATAGTCTATTGTCACTCCGGAACAAAGCAGCTCTATCTACTGGAGAATAAAATTTCGCAATTAGACCAGTGCTTTCAGAGATTGCCTCCTACAAACCAAAACCAAAAAAAAAAGACGTGTGACACTCGGGGACTGCCGCGGTAAAGCTATTGCATAGCATTTTTATCAACTTATGCAATGATAATTATTTATTTATTTTATTTATGCAGTATTTTTTTTCTTTGATATTAATTGAAGTTACACTTTTACACATTGAATTGAATTTTGATTGATTGTTCACTCATTTGTTTTCATAGCGGTCACCACGCTCAAAAAACAAATGAGTAGGGGGTGTTAGGTTATTTTCGTTACGGAATTTCTGGATTCGGTCTCCACGCTCAAGGCCCGCGATAGAAGCTATGCAATAGCTTAAAAAAACTTTACCTTTTTTTTATCAATCACTTTTAACTTAACTTTATAGTCCTCCCTCCTTGCGTCGTTTATCCTCAATGCTGAGGGTCGTGACCTCGACGAATAATTTTCTTGTGGACTAATATATTTCGCCATGTTGTCCTATCTTCTGCGATGTGGATGGCGTCGCAGACTATGGGCTCCAGTGTAACACGGATTTGGTCTGACCAACGTAACGGACTCCTGCCTCTGGGTCTTTTCCTATCAGAAGCAACTTTTCCAGGTTATCACCTCACCTAACTTTATAGTAAAATGTGTTTATTTTTTTTATATTTTAATGTTGCAACAATAAAAAAGAATAGAATAGAATAGAATAGAATAGCATTTATTCGGCGCAAGCAATACAATATACCACAACATAAAACAATAAATTAATAAAATGGTACAGATATACAATACAGTTGCAGTGACTGTGCCTGAACCGAAAGGGTCACCAACTCAGCAATTGCTGGGCGTCAAACACCCAGCGCTGGTTTTCAGCTGGCACCCCGCAGTGACGTGAATAAAATTCTTAGTCAGCGAATATCTTTATTTACGTTTATTGGAATAATGTTGTCAAAACGAGTAAAACATAAGATTTGTAAACAGAACATCACAACAAGCGGTTTTCATCTGATACTAACTAATAAAAAACTATTAACATTTATTTCCAGCCGCATTTAACTATCCTAACCGAAGTTGAAATAAAATTTTAACTGTAAACCGTTTGATCTTCTCAATAAACTTCAGTTTAATGTCAGAGCTATGAAGTGTGAATAAAAATGTCTGTCTGTTATTTTCTAAAATGGCTAGCCATTAAAATACAAATAGACTTATCAAAACATAATAGTAAAATTTGAATAGTATTTACCTTTTATACTACCTTTACCTTTACCTTTTATATTTACCTTTTTGTTTTATATAATTTTAACTATAGCTGACTCGGCAAATGTAATAGGGCAGTTTCCAGTTTCCGTCAAAATAATTACATTTTATTTTGTCTGTATTTTAGATTATAACTTAGGGACAACGAGTATTCCTTTCATACGTTGTGCCGTGGCTCTAGCAGGCATCGGCCATATATACTCATAGCTAGAACCTGTAGGCTATATCAATACTTGTTATAACTGCTGCGCAGTTCGATTCCCGGAAGGAACAAGTATCTCTCAACCACTCCGCAATAGTGCCGTCAAGTTTACCCATTTGTGAAGGGTGCCTTACGATACATGAGTATAATAGGTACCTAATTCGTAGTGTATGGCAACGTCTTAACAAAAACTTTTTCATCATCTATTCCGCCTAAAAACGTCCACTATTATACCTTGATCACACGTCCCGAGTAAGCGGGCGAGACAGTGCTCACGGCCGAGTACTCGATACGTGTAAACACAGCGCCGAGTGCTCGGCCGACCGCTTATCTCTACAATTCGCTTACATTCACTGTCTCGGCCGAGCAACATTTTATTGTCTGTCCCGTTTACTCGGTACGTGTGATCAAGGCATTATGCCGAAAAGGGCGAGACAGTAAAATGTTGCTCGGCAGAGACAGTGATGTAAGCGAGTTGTAATAAAGGCCGAGCACTCGGCGCTATGTTTACACGTACCGAGTACTCGGCCGAGAGTACTGTCTCTCCCGTTTACTCGGTACGTGTGATCAAGGCATAAGACATAGGCCTTCCCCAAACGACACCGTAATGACCGCATCCATCAGATTCCCGCGACCATCACCAGGTCGTCGGTCCACCTTGTGGGCCTTCCAACGCTGCGTCTTCCGATACGTGGAAGCCATTCCAGAACCTTTGATCCCCATTGACTATCTGTTTTGCGAGCAATGTGCCCACTGCCACTTAAGTTTAGCTTTTCTTTCGGCTATGTATTTGTATGTCCTCATTTCCGATTCGATCACGCAAGCAAACTCCGAGCGTAGGTGACTTTAAGCCTTCTGATGAACCTTCTTCGTAAAAAGAACTTTATCTAAACCTAAACATTAACTTGTCGAGTTAATTATAATTCTAGAAGTGTTTTACTCACAAGTATGACGAAAGAAGCAACATTATGAACTGCATCAATATTCATATATAAATAGATAAGGATCGCGTCCCACGTCGCCTGCATCCTATATGAGGTGTCGTCACTTCCATTTATAACCGTTAAGTTGGAAACTAAGATAATGCACTAGTGTTTTCATACCCACACATCTAAGTAGGTATAATGAAAAATAAGGGCCTGTCCGCACAGCGGTATTTCACCGCGCGGTTTTTTTTTTCGTTATTCTGTAACACATTGAATCTTATGGAAGTTTTATTTTTTGCAGATTTGACGCGGTGCGGTGCGGAAATAAATCCGCGCGAATATTTTCCGTGCGATGAAATATCACTGTGCGGACAGGCCCTAAATATTTCTAACAGGGCGCGTATCGTAAGATGAAAGGTGAGACATGGACTGCGAAGAGGCCTACATTTCGTTGGTCAGCCTAAACAACAAATCTTTTTAAGGATTTTCTTGATTAATACCTTGAAACCACGGAACATTTTACTGTTCCGTGCTTGAAACCACGCAGGAAACCAACAACTGACCCATTTTGAGACCTCATTCTGTATTACGTTGACCAAATTGGCACTTCAAATTTACATACTAGCCTATTGTAATTTCCAACTTCCAACCCATAGAAAAAGATCAGAGCAAAAGATGGATCCCGGAACCGTTATTTCAAAATGGCTGAAGTGAAAGTGTGACAGACGTACAAACAAACCGACGGAACCCTTATAAGGAGCGTGTTACCAATCGCAGTACGGAACTCGAGGTTGTCGATAATATCACCGACTCTTAGTATACTGCTTCTAGATCAGATGGCCGTAGTAATATTAATGGCTAAATGCACTGTGAGGCAATTTTACGATCCAGTGTTTATATGCAAGCACACACACCTCTACGGTCCGGACTAAGCGTTTCGTCTCATCGTTTATACCGCGTACATCGAAGATCTGAAATAATTAACCAGCTCAGCTCCCGTCCGATTATAATTTAGGTATATTCAAGGCTAGAGTCAATAAGTTCCCAGTCTACTAGAGAGAGCAGTGGTGGCCACGTGGTAATGTCTCCGACTTACGAGTTATAGGTCGCGGGGTTCAAACCCTGCCAGGCGCATTACTTTATGTAATTTATTTCATTACCACTGCTCTCAAAACGGTGAAGGAAAACATCGTGAGGAAACCGACATGTCCTAGAACCAAAAATTCGATGACATGTGACATTCCCAACCCGCACTGGGCCCACGTGGTGGATTTCGGCCCATTCCCTCTCCTAGAAAGGAGGCCTGAATCCCAGCTGCAACATTAAAAAGGCTGATGATGATGATACCAGTGTGCCTTTATCACGTCGGATCGCAGTCAAATACTAGTTCACATAACGTATTAAAAAAAAAGACGAGTGGCACTCGGGGACTGCCGCGGTAAAGCTATTGCATAGCATTTTTATCAACTTATGCAATTATAATTATTTACTTATTTTATTTATGCAGTATTTTTTTCCTTTGTTTTTTTTTTTATATTAATTGAAGTTACACTTTCACACATTGAATTGAATTTTGATTGTTGTTTTCTTATCGGTCACCACGCTCAAAAAACAAATGAGTGGGGGCTGTTAGGTTATTTTCGTTACGGAATTTCTGGATCCGGTCTCCACGCTCAAGGCCCGCGATAGAAGCTATGCAATAGCAAAAAAAAAGCATCTGTTACTGTCAGTACCGTAACTAGGGCAGTGCCAGCGGTGCTCGAGCACAGGGTACAGGGCCACACAGGCCCTGGAGGAGCGCAGAAATTTTCGAACTAAGGCCACGGTTCCTAACCTGGGGGAATAAAACTAGTATACCGCGAGGATATATTATAACTTTTCCCATTCGTCGTCGTGTAGTTACAACTAACTACAAGGCCCATTAGCCTGCCCCCCTCTACATACGCCTATTGACACAGGTGGGTTTCAGTTAGTCGGTCAAAGTCTGACACGCCCTGAAAACATAAAGCCGCGTGCAGAAATCGCGAGGCGTGCGTTGCGAACGGCGCACAACCAATGCTTCGCCAGCTTATGCCTCGCCACAAACATGAAGACAGACAAATTAAGCATTTGCCTCGCATGCCATGGCTCAACCCGAGTATAATACCGAGTACAATGACTGGCCAGTTGGTCTAGTGGTTAGTGGCCCTGACTGCTATGCCGGAGGTCGTGGGTTCGATTCCCATCCAGCACAAATGTTTATGTGATGAGCATGATCATTTGTTCTGTGTCTGGGTGTAATTTATCTATAATATGTATGTATTTAGAAATATTTAAGTATGTTTATCAGTTGTCTAGTACCCATAACACAAGCTCTGCTTAGTTTGGGACTAGACGGCGTAGTGTGGTAGTTGTGGAATATTGTTATTAATATGTTGGTACATATATTGTCTTCAACACGCACATTTCAAGCAGAGGCATTCGCTGTGTGCCGTTCGCAACGCACGCCTCGCGATGTTTGTACGCACCTTTAGATGACCTTTAAAAAGAAAGCTGTGGTCCGGAGTGAACCGAGCCCAAGACAGTCGCCAGTGCGTAGATATTGTTTCACGCGCCTCAAGGTGTTTCCAGTAAACCGCAGGTGCCCAGTGGGTTTCTAGTCAGTAAAAGTCTTACACCACGTCACGCTCTGCCCAAGACCGAGGGATGTCATTGGATAAATTTCCCACCAAAAAAAAAACGCAAAAATGAGCGAGAATCAAAATAGCTCGCCAATCAACATAATTATTATCATGTTTTAAGTCTAGACTGGATAATAATTGAGTCACTACCAATAATTAACATCATTCCGCGGAACCTGTCAGTGGGTTGATAAAACATGTTTTGTGTGTCCAACACAATAATTATAGATAAGTAGCGGCCAAAGGTAGCGCCATGTAAACAATAATAACCAATTACTATATTCGTCTGTTTCTACAGCCTAAAAAATCCGGTCAAGTGAGAGTTGGACTGTAACATAATGAAAGATTCCGTATCACAGGTTGGATCTTGCTTCTTCCTTCTTCAAGGTTCTATGTCAATAGCTCGCTGTCCGGCCGTCCGGTAACTGTCCGGACCAAGCCCAAGTCGTCGACGGCGCGCACTGTTCCCGCGCGCCTCAAGGAGTTGTCAGCAACAGCAGGGACCCAGCCGGGTCGAAGCCTACTGGGGCCATGGTTATCCGAAAGGGCGCTCGAGCCCCGGTATGAAGGCTAGAAGGAACGGGGTGGGTCTTTTAGTCAGTAAGAGTCTGACACTATCTCCCGCTCTGCCCAAGGGCGGGGGATGTCAATGCATGATTTTTCCCACCATAAAAAAAAAAAAGTTTCTATGTCAATGACATGAACTATAAATTTTGAGTGTGTCAAAAATATGGCATTGCGAACCTTTGGTCTTCAAGTACTATTACTTATTCTGTGCCTTGGTGCGCAAGTCCGACTGACACTTGACTGTTTTGAATAATTTGTTGTTTATAGTGTGATATCGAAGCAGGAAGGTCACGACCCTCAGCATTGAGGAATACGACGCAAGGAGGATGGGAATTGACGATTACCTAAAATCGCATCACTTGGTAACCGTCCGAACGGACCCCGAGTCATCGACATCGCGTAGTCACAAAATAGGTAGGTACAGAAGACAATCTCATGTATGTACTTCAATTTTTATACCTCCGCTCGGTGGACGCACTCTAATGAGCGTTTGAGCCGGAACTGTTCGACGAGTGAGCCGAGACGCGACCGAGATATCGTGTCCGTGAGCGGTGTCTATGTGTGCGTTGCTCGAGCGCGCTTTGTATGTAGATTGTCTTCTGTACCTATATATTTTGTGGCGTAGTGTTCCACAAGCGCCTCAAAAAAATGTCAGCAAAATCGTAATGGTCCAGCAGGACCGAGGCCTACTTGGGCTTGCGGACAGTGAGCAATGGGTAGCCCGCTGTCCGGCCGTCCGGTAACTCACCGGACCAAGCCTAAGTCGCCGACTGCGCGCACAAGGAGTTGTCAGCAACAGCAGGGACCTAGCCGGGTCAAAGCCTTCTGGGGCCAGGGTTTTCCGAAAGGGCGCTCGAGCCTCGGTATGAAGGCTAGAAGGAACAGGGTGGGTCTTTTAGTCAGTAAGAGTCTGACACTATCTCCCGCTCAGCCCAAGAGCGGTGGATGTCATTGCATGATTTTTCCCACCAAAAAAAAAAGACCGAGGCCTACTTGGGCCATGGGTTGACTATTGAAAGAGACTTGAAACCCGTGGTCATGGAACGCAAAGGGTAATTGAAGAAGCTCTGTAGCTGCTGTAGTTCTACAGCCAGTTTTTTCATCAACAACTAAAACTATCAGTAAAAGTATTAACTTTTACTTGACTATTACTGATATTATAGCAAATGAGTTTCTTCATCCAAGTAACAGCTAAACTAAAAGTCAATAGAGTTACCATAACACAAACGGCATAATTACCCCAAAAAAACGTGGGGAGCTTTTTTTACGCATGACAACATCGCAATATCTTCTGTCAAGTAGTGTCAAAAAGTCGAATGTCATTTGATTCTGTTTATACGAACGCCACTTTTTTACCTGGGCTCCAATATTAGTAACGATGGGTCGTGCGAGGGGGAAGTTCGCAGGAGAATTGGCATGGCTAAGAGCGCTATGTCTCAGCTTAGTAAAGTCTGGAGGGATCGCAATATCTCCGTAAAGACCAAAACCAAACTGGTACGGACACTAGTCTTCTCGATCTTCTCGTATGGCGCTGAGACTTGGTCGCTAAAAGCTGCAGACCGCAAACGCATCGACGCCTTTGAGATGTGATGCTGGAGAAGGATGCTCCGTGTCCCTTGGACAGCATTTCGGACCAACGTATCCATTTTACAAGAACTTAAAATCGCCTCACGGCTATCGTCCGAGTGTCTTCGCAAGGTTCTGCAATACTTCGGTCACATTGCAAGAAAGGACGGTGGCAACCTCGAAAGGCTCATTGTGACCGGTAAAGTGGATGGGAAAAGGCCTCGCGGGCGCAGCCCAATACGTTGGTCCGACCAGATCCGCACCGCTCTTGACTCTACGATGTACAATGCCCTTCACACCGCCAGAGACAGAAACAGATGGAAGAACATCATAAAGGTTAAAGTGATGAAGCAGGGAGGTCACGACCCTCAGCATTCAGGAATACGACGCAAGGAGGAGGATACGAACACCAATGAACGAATGTTTTTAGAATTGAATTGATAAATGATAACATAAGTAAATGATTTAAAAAAATAAATGCTATTAGTTGTTGTTATTGCTATTAACAACTGTTATTTGCATTTTTTTAACCGTTATTTTTATACGTTTAGGTACACAAGAGCAGAGCTTAACTACACACTCGCCAAGATAGAACGGCCAGTACGGCCGTTCTATCATAGTACATTAGTCCTACCATACTACACGGTAGTACTGTCATTAGATTGGTTAGATTAACGTAGTCGTATTAAATGCAAACTGAAAATAAACTTACTTTTCTGTGGTTGGCGTCAGTTTATCTTGTAACAACAGGCTGAAGTATGTAACTCTTTCCTTTGAAATTCTGTATCGGAACAGAAAATCAGCGTCGTCCCATACGAAATGATCTTTGCGAGCATTAAACTTTTTACGTCTACGCGTTAAATAACTAACGATAAGTTCATCGTCTGATGAACTTGAACTTTCACTGGACGAAGTTTTTATTTATGGTGGGATAAATCATGCATTGACATCCCCCGCCCTTGGGCGGAGCGGGAGATAGTGTCAGACTCTTACTGACTAAAAGACCCACCCCGTTCCTTCTAGCCTTCATACCGGTGCTCGAGCGCCCTTTCGGATAACCCTGGCCCTAGTAGACTTCGACCCGGCTGGGTCCCTGCTGTTGCTGACAACTCCTTGAGGCGCGCGGGAACAGTGCGCGCCGTCGACGACTTGGGCTTGGTCCGGACAGTTACCGGACGGCCGGACAGTGAGCTACCCATTGCTCACTGTCCGCAAGCCCGCGTCTACGTTGGCCGGAAATCGGGATCAGAATCTCGGCGACGCGCGACGGCGGCGGCGATAACGCCGTTGCCTGATGCGTTCGGCCTCCTCCTTTGCGAGCATTACTGCTTCGCAAAAGTCGGCGACCGCCTGCCACTCCTCCTCGCTCCGGACCATGGCCTCAACCAACTGGACGAAGTTCGTGATAACATATTAGTGAAACCTAAATAATCTACAACTTTATCAAAATGACAGTGACTTTAGCTTTAGCAGCCCCCTAATGACTAGTAAAAGTTAAAGGCAAAAGTAACAGTTAAACCAACAGTTAAAATTGTGAAGAAACGAATTTGACCGTTTCTTTTACTTTATGACGTTACTTTGGCTGTTACTTTAGATGAAAAAACTGGCTGCTAGTCAGTAAAAGTCTGACACAAGATCGGAAGAAGTCATTGGATGATTTTTCACCTCAAAAAAAAATCATATATTGCTCTTATTAGTTTAAGGACTGGCTAAACAATAACATTATTAAAGTTTATACAAATAATCTAGATGAAGAGGTATTTGAATTTGATAGGTAAAAGAAAGGATTAGATTTTTTAAGTCAGATGTGTTAGGAAGGCTGTCAAACAGCTAGACGGGTTGAATGTTTATATAAACAATACGATAAACTGTAGTGCTTCCAGAAATAAACCCGATAATTAATTAGACACATAATAGCTTTTGATTAAGTACTCTGTACCCGTCACAATAGTGCTAACAGTACTTGTACTTTTTACTTTAGCTAAGGTGAAAACAAAAATTACGTAGAAAATGATGATAAAAGAAGTTATTATACCAGAATAATTAACACTCGTAAAGACGAATCATAAGAGCTCAAACTCGATGGGGTGTCGTTTAACTACCGAGTTCCTACGGCCACCTTCCGGTTCCGTCATCAGATCAACTCCATATCATAATAATTTTATATTGTCATCTAATTTACACATGCGTGCAAAAGTTCAGCTCAGTCGATAGCTGGGAAATGGATCAAATTTAATTAGCAAGATTTGATTACAGACAAACATCGAGACAGGTGAAACTAAATAAAAGCTTGTAAAATGTTCCTTATTTATTTTCAATTTAATGCAATTGTTATTAGTTATTGATATAGCAGCAATAGAAATGCCAGACAACAGAAGCTTTCTAATTCTAATAGGGTTCTGTTGGTTCTATTCCAATACGGAACCTTAAAAAGGGACATTATTGCAGTCAAACAATTACAAAAATTAGCTTTTTTCGCGAGCTCGGCCTTTGGCTTATAACTGCAGGCTTGCACGGCGGGACATTTCGACCGAAAGCCAGACTATGAACACAAAAGAGATAGACCAGAAGTCCATGTTCATAGAAAGTGTGCTCGAGCAACCCACACATAGACACCGCTCACGGACACGATATCTCGGACCGTTTGAGACCAGTGCGAGCGCGAGTGTCATCCACTTAAGACACGCTTCTGTGAACTTTCCTTTCTCTCTAATACTATACTGATTCTACGTATTTTAATTTCTTCCACCAACCCTACTTTACTCTTTTTTTCTACCCTTTTTACTAATTAAATTGTGTAACTTATTATAATATGTATGTATATATGTATTTATAATTGATTATTGTGTTTTATATAGTTAGCAGTACACCACAGACTACCCCGTGTATTATTTTTAGCTCTTATCCATCCTAAGGTTGTCTGGAAGATATCGCTTTCAGCGATAAGACCGCCATAATTGTACCCACAAACTGAAGTTTTTGTATAAGCTGTATTACTTTTTGGTGTACAATAAAGTCTATTCTATTCTATTCTATTCTATTCTATTAACTTTTTTGTGCTGTAATGGAGCAAAATAAAATCACTAAAATAGGCTAGTTGCCGTAAAAAAATGTAATTAGTCCGTCTTTTACATTATTTAAAAATAATGGACACGTTTTTTTTATTTGTAAATTAAACCAAAAATGACAAAGATATAGCCCATTAAAGTTACGTGTTTCGCACGGGGTGACGTCAAACGTAACTTTAATGGGCTATATCTTTGTTATTTTTTGAAAAAAGAAAAAATACATGTCCAATATTTTTTTATAATCTAAAATACGGACTAAATAAAATGTAATTATTTTGACCCTGGAAACTACCTTGTTTAAATTTAACATTAATCAGTGAATTTTCGTTTAAGCTACCAATTTTTTCAGAGAGTTAAGTCTATATGTCCGTTCTTTCTGTTTCATTTTGAACAATAAACCAAACAACTATGACAATAGATATTTGTGCATAAGCCAAAATTAACAACCCTAGCAAGACCGGCGAGCGTAGTATCAAAAGCGAAGTATGGTGAAACACTTGTTATGACTGGTCCACATATGGCCTGACAGGGAAACTGATTTATTTTTTCTGTAATTATTTGTGCGTATATTCGGTTAGAATAAACATGTTTTCTTTCTTTTTTTCATTCTGTCTTTCTTTCTATCTTTCTTTGTTTCTTTCTTTCTTTCTTTCTAAGTACCTACGATCATGAAATTGACTTCTGCACCTGTCTCTTTTGTGCTATGACGGCGGAAGCGAATTCTGGTCACGTCAAAACATTATCCGCACCGCTAGCTTAAACGTTCTACACCTAAAAAGGCAACGAAACGATACAGCAAATAGCCATATTGTTAAAGTAAATTGGTGTTTCACAACAACATCTTTACTGTTGCGGTACCTTATAAGACCTTGTCAATTTTATTTTTACACCTGTATCTACTTTATTTAACCCACAGTGCATTTTCAATCTTACACCTCAAAAAATAAGGTTGCAAGTTAGTTCTTCTGCGTTCATTGACCGCAAAGTAAACGGTTTCTAAATTCAAATGTCATTTTGAATGACAGTTGTTAAAGTGACATCTAGTGGTCGGATCACGAACGAACTTTGATGATCTATTTATAAGCGATGACAAGGGTTATTTTTAAACGGCTGTAATTCATTTTTTTATTAAATAACCGGTTCATAGGATAGCTATCTTTCGCACATTATTATTAACAGATAATTATATACATTGAAGCAGGACCTAGGCAGACATTTCATCATTTTTCGAACAATAGCTAATCAAATCACACTAAGTGGGTAGGTGTGTTTGTGGTTTGAGAGCAGTGGTAGCCGAGTGGTAACGACCCCGACTTACGAGTTGCAGGCTGCATGTTCAAACCCAGCCAGGCGCATTACTTTGTGTAATTTATTTCATCACCACTGCTCTCAAAACGGTGAAGGAAAACATCGTGAGGAAACCGGCATGTCCGAGAACCAAAAATTCGAAGATATGTGACATTCACCATCCCGCAGTGGCACCGCGTAGTGGTTTCCGGCTATTCCCTCTTGTAGGGAGGAGGCCTGAGTCCCAGCAGTGGGATCATTATAAGACCGACTATGCTATGAACATCGAAGTAGAACCTGAGCAGACATTCGATCATTTTTCGAACATTTGCTAATCACACTAAGTGTGTGCGTGTTTGTCACTTCTTCACACACGAACAGCTGAATGAATTTCGATAAAACTTGGTACACAGCTAAACTATGTCTTGGAATAGCAGCAGGGCTTTAGGCGCTTGACCGCTATCTCACCTGATGGAAAGCGACGATGGAGCGCGCTTACCTAGAAGTAACCTATTCACCTTTAATAGAAGGCCTGAGTTTCTTTTTTAATTGAGTGTAACTAGTGCTTGACTGCGATCCCACCTGATGGTAAATAGCGATGCAATCTTTGAGTTCCAGCAGTGGGAACTCAGCAGTGGGAAAACGCTGATTATGCTATCTACGCTATGACAATCATTATTTCCGTCCATTTCACTTCGTATTTACTAACACCACATTTGCATGCTAAACTCCCAAATAATTGGTATCATCTTATGCTTCAACCATTTACATTACCAGAACCATAGTATATCAAAAAATTACTTTGAAATAAGAACTAAAGTTGTCAAAAAGTTAAAGGCTCGTTTTGACATTTGTATTTTGACTACCTAGTGGCTTGTCCGGTGTAGTGTAGCTACTACTAAAATAACTAACGGACTCCTAATTATTAATCTATTATTTCTTTCAGTTTCGTAAGTTACATTCCAGGGATTTTCTCAAATGTTAAAACCGAACAAGCCTTTAACGAGTTTACATTGTTGCAATCCATTTCTTCGTCTTTAAAACGTGTGCCACTAACAAGAAAACAGGAGCTACATTAAAAACTACAGATATTTCAATAATAAACGAATAAACTACATGGCTGCATGTACAATGAGTGCTTTACGATCAATTTTTTCCTCTCTCCGTCGTAACTCAACTAATGCAAGTTGTGGTCTCCTGCAAATTGTTACCGACCCCTGAGCAACAAAAACATACTTTATTTTGACGCCTCATACATTAAAACTGTTGAGTATGAAGGTAGAATATAGAGCACCATTTAATATGAAAAGGGTAATTACCGCACTTTTATGAAGCATCTCAATAAATTTTTTTTTATCTAGCCATTACTGACCCACTGCTGGGACAAGGTTTTCCCTAAATCCTTTCAAACTTACTTTTCCTGCGCCGTCTCTAACCATCCGCAGTCCCTGCAATAGTTATCTTTGAATAACCCCTTAGGAACACTTTCATCTTGCGTACAGCTGCTGCTAAGGAGTGGAATTTCCTGCTGGAATCTGTCTTTCCTGATGGCTACATGTCTTTAAATCAAGGGTGATTAGGTTACTGTTCTAGACAAGCGTGCCCCAATGTCTACTAAAACATTCTGACAAGTTTGTGGTGCTAAACGTCACTGAGATGATATTGATGACTGGTAGAGAATGCTTAAGGCATTAAGTCCGCCTTTGTATCTATGTGTTGCATGAATTTTAATAAATAAATAAACGAATAATTAAACAGCTATTGTGATCCAAGGATGATGATGATGTGAGACAAGGAAGAAATCGCACAAAGTTCAAACTTATACATATAAGCTTAAACTTTGTCCGATTTCTAGCATTATGATAGCAGCAGATAGCATTCGATTCCCTGGCTTTTTTTCAATTTGCTATTAATAAATAGCAAACTGCGAGATCGTTCAAAAGAGTTACCGTGGCCCTTGAACGCAAAGAGCAACTAAAAGAACACGGTGCGTGTGCGAGCCTTGGCTCCACTTAGCCAGTTTTTTCCACACCATTCAGCTTGATCTTAGCGCGCTCCACAGCGTCTTCATACACCAGTACCAATTCCCGCACCCGCTGTGCAATGTTTAGGTAAAATTTATGTATGCTAACATACTAGGAAACATAAATATATAATATAAGCGTGAAATGAGGCAAGATCGTAAATAGTGAATTCCGTTTCCAATTAATGTAAATTTCTCAATGTCCTTTTGTAAAACGACTTAGTTACCACTTCACTGATAAGTAATAATTTAGTTCCTCCTTACGCGAAATAATGATGGTGCGCATTCCTAGAAATCTCAACTGCTGGAAGCTGAGGTACTGTTAGGTTTACTACGCGGGACCATTTCTAACAACTCATTCAAGATTTTGAGATATTTTTAACTGCGGCGGTACTTACGATGGTACGTTGTGTTTTGTTTCTGATATGGGTTGCAGTCCAAGAGCTAAACTAAGTTAGTTCGATGGGAAAAATCATCTTATGACCACCCACGCTCTTGGGCGGAGCGTGAGTGAGCCTAGATTGCTCAGTTTAGCTTTAGCATAGCTTAGTTTTTGGTCTACAACCGGTGTCTTCAAGCATAGAGTGAATAGTGCGCCTCACCATCAACGATTGCGTCACTGCTTACCGTCAGATGGGATCGCAGTGAAGCGCTCGTTTATATCAGATTTTAAAAAAATCTTCTTGTCTTGTTTTTGAATTCTTCCTGTCCCTGTCCCATTTTACTTGGGATTGGCGCAATACGATTTCTTTTTCCTTTCCATATAACTATATTGCAACATATTTTGTTTTTGCAATCAAAACAGATAATTAATAAATACAGATAAAGATATTTTGTAAAAAAAACTTTTTACAAAAAAAAATACAACCGACTTCAATGTTAAGAAAACACTGAAAAGTACAAAATAACTTTAATTTCGGAAGTCGATGTTACTATAATAGTTTTGTCTCTTCGTTATTTAACACCGACTTCCGAAATTAAAGTTATTTTGTACTTTTCAGTGTTTTTTTAACATTGAAGTCGGTTGTATTTTTTTTTTGTAAAAAGGTTTTTTTATGACACGTTTTAGTTATGGTACCACCACTAAAGAGTACCTCTCAGCCAAACTTGAATATCTTATAGCCAGAGAGCATCGCATAACGATTCTAATAATCCCAAACATGGTTAGATTACATTAATTTACCTTGTGGCTTCATCATTACAAAAGTCCGATACATCCCCTCCTCTTTTTCCTTCAGTCAATCATCGTGTAGAACAATGCTATTTTTAATCAAAAAAAGAATTTTCAAAATCGGTCCACAATTGACCGAGATATCGGTGAACATACATAACAAAAAAAAACATACAGTCAGCCGAACATAGAACCTCCTCCTATTCGAAGTCGGTTAAAAATAAACCCAGATTAGCCAAACTCAGAATCTATGGCAACAACTAATGCTGCTTGTGGTTATGAATTTGGAAATTAAGTTTCTATTATTTAAAGTAATACGTCTCAAAAGCTGATGGTGAAAGGTGGATGCTTTGGGCAGCTTTCTCCCAAAGCGACGGGACGTGGTCTTCCACGAGCGCCTCATGAAAATGTGGGCAAAACTGAAATTGCTGCAGGAATATTTGAAAAAGTGACAGTAGCCCGAAAACGCAAAGAGCAACTGTGAACACAGGTGGGTTTAGTCAGTAAAATTATGTAAGTTTGATGATCCTACCTCAAACAAAAAAAAATAACGAGAATTTATCTCTTCCAAGTTTCCTACAATTGCATCGACGCATCGATAAATGTTTTTCAGAAGACAGAAAATCTTTGGTCTTTTTTTTTATAATTGACAGGTTCTCACGTGACCTCTATCTCACTTGATGGAAAACAACGATGGAACATGCTTGCCTAGATAGAAGTAACCTATCTGTCTAATTGAAGTATATTAGAGATTCGAGTACCTATATAGTTTCTTGTTCGACCACCATCGACGTCCGTTCAAACTATTCTCTCACCCTATTCTTATGCTTCATTAAAACGAATTTTCCTAATTTCTACCACCCACGAAAACTGTTTAAACCTTAAGCCGGGTACAGACTGGTGTAACGCAACATGCAAGGTAACATGACAGGAACATTTTATAAGTGTGGAAGCAGCGCGTACGCGAATCGAACACGTACCTGCTCACATAGTTGAAATGCTCTGTACCCCAAGCTCAAGCAATGCTCTGTGCTCCAAGTTGATAATCTGCAATCGTTAACGCTAGTAGAAAGCTTCAAATGTACGGGAATAACGTCATCTTAACGCTCAGTCATGTGGTCAGAACAAAAGAATCGGCGGCGTGGCCTACTCGAGGCGTTCGACGTAAGAGAAACGGTTGTAACTTGGATAGGGGGGCGGTTCGCGCGTAGTGCACGGTTCGTGCGCGAATGGCGTTCACACTATGGGAATTCTGTTACATTGCATGATACATTGCATGATACATTGCAACACTGTGGGTGCAAATTCTTTCATTGCATGTTAAGTTAGGGACCAGTGGTGGCTGAGTGGTAATGGCCCCGACTTACGAATCGTAAGTCGCATATTCGAACCCCGCCAGGCACCTTACTTTGTGTAATTTATTTCATCACCACCGCTCTCTAAACGTTGAAGGAAACCGGCATGTCCTAAAATCATGTGACATCCACCAACCCGCACTGGGCCCGCGTGGTGGATTACAGCCCATTCCCTCTACTGGAGAGGAGGCCTAAGTCCTAGCAGTGGTAACATTAAAAAGGCTGATGATGATGTTACGTTACAGCAGTATATACCCGGCTTTAGCTTAATCTTTCCTGCCTCGCTATTTCCCTAATTCCTGCCACCATCATGGCCGCCCTACTCCGCCAGATCACGAACACCTGGCCGAACTAATAATTTCGCGCTACTACTTCATGTTCCATATCTGCCGACATTAGCCACACTTCTACTTCCGTGTTACTGGTTACTGGTATTACGGCAGACACCTATTGTCTGAGCTGTCGTTATAGTTTCGCAAATAAATGTGCTCTGTTCGTCTAGTGGTTTCCATAGTTTAGTGATATGGGTAAGTATGTATTTATTGGTTAAAAGTCAATCTACATAAAATTAAAGAAAAAAAAACCTATATGGTTTTTATGGTGGGAAAAATCATACAATGACAACCCCCACTCTTAGACGGAGCAGGAGATAGTGTCAGACTCTAATAACTGACTAATTGACCCACCCTGTTCCTTCTAGCCTTCATACCGGGATCGAGTTCCCTTTCGGATAACCCTGGCCCCTATAGGTTTCGACCCGGCTGGGTCCCTACTGTTGCTGAAAACTCCTTGAAGCGCGCGGGAACAGTGCGCGCCGTCGACGACTTGGGCTTGGTCTGGACAGTTACCGGACGGCCGGACAGCGAGCTTCCTGTTGCTCACTGTCCGCAAGCCCGTGCCTACGGTGACCGGAAATCGGGATCAGAATCCCGGCGGACCACATAGATATCATAAAACAATGTCAAATCAAGAAAAGTAAACCTTTTACTTTCTTTTAATTTTCTTTATTGGACAAAGTGATGCGATGATACAAACAACAAATAAATAGAAGTCAAATCAACATAATAAAAGCACATAAAATAATAAATTTAAAAATAATAATATTATTATTAGTAATATTACTTTATTGCACTCCTTAGCTTATTACAGGACAAACATATAAAAAAGTGTACAATAATAATTGCAGATAACCAAAATCAATCAATATTACCTAGCTACCTACATTAATCAATTAATATTACCTAGTGTTATAAAAAATTTTAGAACATAAAGAAAGCGGAGTGGTGCAGAAGCCTGTAATTTTTTTTTTTTTTTGCTTTTTAAGCAGTCTGCGATTCTTTCTAAGCACCATCGCATACGATAGAACCATTTTCTGAAGCAGTGGGCCCATTCTTCTTTACAGATCTCTTCTACACCTTTTTCAAATCCAGCCACAGCATCTTTAGAGCTCATAAAACGAATTCCTCTAAGTTTAGAATACGAAGGTCCAGCCATTCTGGAGATTAGCTGCAGAACAAACCAACACAGAAAAAAAAATACCTTTTTGTTGTAGGTAAAAATACCGGCACGGATCTTGAGCGCTGGCTTCAAGTTGCGCAGAAGTCAAATATTCGGTCTCTTTAGTGGTACGAAGTGAGACGCGGAGGCGGGGAGTGTCAGTGATTGGCACACCGCGCCATCGTGTCATATACGACACTCGTGATTCGTTCCCTGCACTTGCTGCATGTATCTAACAACGACGACGATTGGCTCGCCAATGTATGGAATGCGCAAAGCGATCCCCACTCTGACGCCGAGCGCTCAAGATTCGTGCCGGTACCTGTATCGAATATACTTTCATATTCATTTAGTAAAAAATAATATTTTGATTTACAAACGGACACTTACATTTTATTCATATGTAAGGCTACAGTGAATAGGCTCTTAATAAACTAGTGCGCCTCACCATCAACGATTGCATCACTGCTTACCATCAGGTGGGATCGCAGTCAAGCACTAGTTTATATCAATTTAAAAAAAATTATAGATGTATGATATATTGTCTAACACTTTATCCCCTACGTAAATACTATTATTATGTATTTATGTTACTCGTGCGACTGCTAATGAGTTAATCAGTCCTATAAACGATAATTTAACTCCACATGGTATTAATTAACTTAGCGGCTATGTTGTGCTAATAGCCTATTTTGCGTCTCAAGTAGACGCAAAATATTCTCTACATTTTTGCTATGTGATCAAAATCTAAGTATGAAAAGTGTAGAATTTAAAATTTAACATAATAATATTATGACGTTCATGAAAAGCTCATATTTCTGTTAACATCATAATAAAATGAACTTCTGTTTAAGGATGTCATCTTCTAATTAAAAAAATATTTATTTATTACTAGCTTTTGCCCGCGTCTTCGCCCGCGTAAAAAAACATCAAAAACACAAACTTTACCTCTTTATTATATTAGTGTAGATTTCCATAGTAAAAATTACCATAATTATGTACAAAATATCATCACGTAGAAATTAATTCAACAGTTTGGCGAATTAGTAGATAGGCGAACGCTGAGTAGCCTAGCCACGTATTTATTAATTAAATTAAATTGTGTGCATAAAATAAAAGTACCTAGTGGACTTCATACTTTATGCATGGAAAGCGCCAGTCAAACTTTGGGTGAATGCTAAAAAAATAGTTCGAGGTATCATCATCAGCCTTTTTTTTTTAATGTTCCCACTGTTGGGACTCAAGCCTCCTCTCCAGGAGAGGGAATGGGCCGTAATCCACCACGCGGGCCCAGTGCGTGTTGGTGAATGTTACATGTCTTCGAATTTTTGGTTCTAGGACATGCCGGTTTCCTTCACCATTTTGAGAGGTATATTTTTATACAACCGCTCAATTACGTGATTATGATAATACACATATCATAATGAATATTAGCCAGCCTTTTATAGAAATCAAAACTTAAATTGGTGTAAAACTAATCTAGTAAAGACCTCCCGTTATTTTACGTGAACTCGCCCTTCATAATGTACTCATGTATTAAAAGTATAAAATAGTACATCAATATAATCGGTCTCTTTTTTTTTGCATTCCCTCTTCATTAAACATCGCGTTGGATTGCGTTAGATGAAGCAACAAGCTTTTAAACCATGTTCGATGTTGACCCTCTTTGTACAATTTTTTATATTAATTGTCGCCGAGATGGGATTGCTAGTTAAATATCCGTACGGGTCTAAACCGACGGACTGCATTTTAACTGCAATCCAACCGCAAATTGCAGTTAAAGTGCATTTTGAATGCAGTTGACACGACTGCAATAGAACTGAAAACTAAACGTACAGTCCGATTGCAGTTGTGTGAACTGCACACCGACTGCATCCGCACTGCACCATACCCACCCGCCCGCACTGTTGAATTGCAGTTGAAATATGGTCCGTCTGTTTAGACCCTACAGTAGGTACATAAAATCCTTGAATATGATTCGAATGACAACTTTCCCATAATTTAGTTATTCTGTTTGTATCCTATCGAGACTCCTTTGAGAACTCTACTTTAAAAAATAAAAAAACTTAATTAGAGAGTTCGTTTTATTTGCGTTTAAAAGCCATAAGCCAGTTGATGCACCAACAATTGCTATAATCCCAGTGCCACGGATAAGCAGCTGTGCATGAGTCCCAGTGTCAATTGAGGGTAACCGATTTAATGGTGCTCGTGGCAGATGGCTGACGAATTCCTTTCCTCTTGGATTATTTTGATCTTTAAGGCCCAAGCGCCCGAACAGTGCCTTAAAACAGTGACTTTCTGAAGCCAACTTGATTTTTTATTACTAGCTTTTGCCCGCGGCTTCTCCCGCGTTCATCAAATATACCCTATGTTACTCAGGAATAAAGCAGCTTTGCTTCGGTGAAAAAATTTTTGCAATCAGACCATTACTTTTAGAGATTACCTCCCACAAACAAAAAAAAAACAAACTTTACCTCTTTATTATATTATTATTTAATTGGTTTGAAAATATGTATGTTTATTAAAGATTCATAAACAAAATTGGTCTAAAAACAAGTATTTAGCAATTTCGAAACTTTTCCCTAGGTACTCCTTCAAAACGGCTTGGATCTTTAGAAACATTATTACACCTAAAAATTGGTGGTTAAATATTCTTCAAAGAAAATGGACTTAAAGGTCAGCGGGGCTCTATCCGGGCGCAGCACGCCGCAATTAAATGCAAGATACTCGCACTGTCGCCTAGGCGGGTACGAGTGTTGTGTTCATTTAATGTCGGCCAAACGTTCAAGAGTCTACAAGCCTTAATCTCTGTGACGTGGTTGCAGATGGACGCTTGTCTTGTTATGCCTGCTGTTGACGCATTGGGACTTGGAAATAAGTGGTTCCAAGAAATGGTCATAGAATCATCGATTGTTGACAAGATTGTTAGTTTTGTTTCACTTCTTATATAAAGTCGTCATAGAATCATCGTTCTTTTTTTAATTGTTATAAACTTGCGCTTGACTGCGATCCCACCTGATGGTACTCGTATATAGGCAATCGTTGATGGTGAGGCGCACTAGGTTAATTAAGAGCCTATTCACTCTAGCCTGGTGAAAATACTGTTTTAATACGAAAATAGTTTAGTTCCTTTTCTTAGAAAGCCTTTGTCATTCCAATATCAATATTATAGGGCTATTTATGATACTAGTAAGGGAATCAGAGTACTTTTCGTTGACATAGAATCCTATTCCCAGGTGAATGGCAACAGATATTTGGCAAAAAGCAACGTATTATAGTACAAGTAAAAGGAAAAAAAATCGAAAACTGTAAATGTAACTGCAAATTTTCAGGTTTCGATTTTTTTTCAGATTTTTACCTTTACTGAGTTGGTAAAGTAACAACATCCTACCTATTTATTGTTTATTATTTTCCATTAAAGCATCATTAGGTTTTCATGAGTGTTACCTAATTACATACCTACCTATAAGTTTGTATGGAACCATCGGTGCACGAGTTCGGCTCGCACTAAGATAGCCAGTATCTTTTTTAATTTATGTTTTAAACTTTATTATTTTCAGAAAACTTACAGATTGTCACTAGAACATAGAGGTCTTTAAAATCTTCTTCCTATTCCTCTACCCAACAAAAATTGCTCCTATTTGTACCAACATTAACATATTTTCTTTCAGTCATTTTTTTTCAGGTCGGGTTAATCATCCAATGACAACCCCCGCTCTTGAGCGGAGCGGGAGATAGTGTCAGACTCTTACTGACTAAAAAACACGCCCGTTCCTTCAAGCCTTCATACCGGGGCTCTTTCACTCATCACACCATCAAAACCTGCACGGTTAGCGTAGTGATTTAGAAATCAGCAGTTACAAAACAAATATTTGTAAGGCCTACTGATAGTTATTGCAGGTCCGGGAGTCTTGTGTGTGTGAGTTTATATGTTTGTGAAAGCACTTACGATAATATAGGAGTAATTACTAGGGTGGGGCTAGATAACATAATCAGCCTTATACTGTGCCCACTGCTTTATCTTTTTTTCCACTGCTTTATTTTCGGCGGGTAAAAATCATCCAGGTTACATCCAGCAGCCATCAGCGGAGCGGGAGATAGTGCCAGACTCTTACTGACTAAAAAAGCTCACCCCGTTCCTTCTTGCCTTTCATACCGGGGCCGAGCCTTCCTTTAGGAAACAGATTATAGCCCCAGTAGTAATGGTGGCTAATATAACGTATAGCGCCAAAATATAAAACGCTATTTGTTCATAGCGTATAGCGTTTGTTACATTGGCTGTCTTCGAACGACTATAATATAACGACTCGCTCAACAAAACGCCAACAGCGGGGCCAAAGCGGGATTGCAATATAGCGTTTACTGTAGCCGTCTAACGCGTTGCCGAATAAAATGATAATGTCTCCGCGTTCAGTTGATTGCCAAGTTTTCTTATAACGTATTATAATGATAGCTTATATAATAGCGCGCTATAAAAATATATTCAATTGTCTTTAGCACGTCTAGAGTTTATCGCGGAATTGAACATCACTACCCAGTAGGCGTCTACCCAGCTGGGTCCTTACCGTTGTTGACAACTCCTTGAGGCGTGCGGGCACAGGGCGCGCCGTTGCCCACAGCTGTTACTAAGGCCTTCTCTCTAGAAGACATCGTTCAAAGTGTTTATACCAATGATAAAAGTAGAAGAAAACTTTTATCTCTCAAGTATTTCTGCACAGCCCTTGCCAAGAAATACAGTATGAATGTAAACAAGTATCCGCTAGCTTCGCCGACCCCTGGTCAATGATAGGGTGAGATAAGCGCTCATAATAGCATGTTAGTGCCTCGATACTGCAGGTGTGGACCCCGCACTCAGGCTGCGCTTGCGACACCGGAGCTTTCTCTTTAGGAATGAGCCATTGTTTTGTTGGGCGAGGCCGTTCGTGTATTATTTTTGACAGTTTTTAAGTTTTTAGGGGAAAAAAAGTATGATCGATCGGGTAAATATAAACTTTTGGGTTTTTGGCTGAATTTCCCTGTTGGAGTCTGTGTTTCCTGATAGCTACAACCTAGGGTCAAGAGTGAATAGGTTATTGTTGGCCACATATCGTCGCTTTCCATCAGGTGAGCTACTGAAAAAAATCCGAGTGAAGTCGATTGGGTGTTTGTCTGTCTGTCAATACACTTTATCTCGGGAACGCGTGGAGGTATCGAGTTGAAATTAAAATCATATACTAAATTAAAAAACTATTTAAAGGTCATACTTCTGATTTAACGAAAAAAAGATACGGCCGTTTATGTCGCAAAAAACATATATTATATTTCGACACTCTCAAGGGAATCAAAATTCTGAAAACTGTAAATTTGTAGATACGTCATTAAAAAAAAAAGACGTGTGGCACTCGGGGACTGCCGCGGTAAAGCTATTGCATAGCATTTTTATCAACTTATGCAATTATAATTATTTATTTATTTATGCAGTATTTTTTTCCATAGGTATATTAATTGAAGTTACACTTTCACACATTGAATTGAATTTTGATTGATTGTTCACTCATTTGTTTTCTTATCGGTCACCACGCTCAAAAAACAAATGAGTGGGGGGTGTTAGGTTATTTTCGTTACGGAATTTCTGGATTCGGTCTCCACGCTCAAGGCCCGCGATAGAAGTTATGCAAAAGCTTAAAAATTGCGATTCGGAAAAATTTTCGTAACTCAATTCTACTATTGAACTGTTTTCATTGGCAATTTTTACGAAACCCTCAGTGCGCGAGGCCGACTAGCAGTTGCTCGTTTTTTTCTTTTACATTACTCTTGACTTAGGTTGTAGCTTAAAACAGACTCCTGCAAGGAATTCTAAAGTTTTGTGCGCATATATGACTGATGCTGATTGGTGAAAACATGAATCAAGTAATTTAATTCTAGTGGCCCAAAAATGAGAACGAAATTCCGTGAAACGCCTTTTTCAAAAATTATAGAGCTGTGTACGTCCCGCACAAAACTAAGGAACCGTTGCAATTCTAAACTTCTGGTAATTAAAACCTTGTTTGCATAAACCACTTACGGAAGTTTCACCTGTAACCCCATAAATTAAGCGTTTCGACGGAATATTACTAATAGCCTGATCTAGGATCTGGTCATAAATTACTTTTATGTAGGCACATAAAGGCATAAATATCAAGAAAACAACTTCATATTACTAATCAAGTCTTGGCATATTTTTTTTAAATCTATCACCACGCCTTCACTGGCAGTAAGTCTTTGAGAAGTGGCTGGAGATGCGCTACGGCGTCTTCAACTTCCACATGACACTGGTCCTCACCGAACGTGGTAAGTTCGGGAGATTCTTGATCCGGTTATTAGTGACGTTCTCTCGTATGTGTGTCGGGGCTATGCGAAGAAATTCAAATGCTTTCTAACAAATGTGTGAGCTAAGAGTAGCTCGCCGTCCGTCTGACCGTCCGCCTGTCCGGTAAGAACCAAACCCGGGTCATCGACGGCGCCTAAAGAGATGTCAGCAAAACCGTAGAAACCCAGTAGGTACGACCGAAGCCCATTAGAGCCACGGGATTTTTTTAAAGAGATACCTTGGTCCTGGAACGCAACTGGCAACTGAAGGACACAGGTAGATTTTAGTCATTAAATATCTGACCCATACTTCCGCTCCACCCTAAAGCAAGAGAAGTCATTGGATGATATCCCACGTCAAAAAAAAAACGCCTTTACTAAGAAACCTATTCAATACCCTTTATTACACCATCACCATATTAAAATAACTGCATACAATGATACTATTTGCAAGCTACAACTTTGATATTTACTAAAGGTGTTTGTATATCAAAATGATTGAAGTCTTCACGCCCCATGACAGCGGCCCGACAGCCATCGACCCTCACTCATTAAGCAACACCATGTATATGAATAAGTCTCGAGGTTCACCGAGAGCAACAATGCTTCAATACTTACTTATGCCCGTTATAGCCCGCAATCAAATCCGCCCGGGGGCGATGTCGGCTCACTATTGTTATCTGTCATTTTCATAGAAACGAAGCCGTAATGGAATGCGTCAACTTCTACATAATTATGGTAGCCTGGTAGCCAGACGATTATTTCACATTTACTATTACATATTTATTTCAAAAGTTCCGTCGAATGATCGACGTAATTATGGTCGTTTAAAAATATTAAAATTCCAAATGAATTGGACACGTTTTCGAATGTAAAGAAGGTGTGTGTACACACTGGCGTAGCTACCGAAGGGCAGGGTATGGGGGCCCCCAAGCACGGGGACCCCCAAAACCTGATTAACAAACGTTTTTGAACTAGTGAAATATTCTCCACCATCGAAAATAGGTTACACGAGTACCTACTTTAATCATGGCTACTCGTTTTAGTCAATAAAAGTCTGACACTTCCTCCAGCTCAACATAAAGCAGAAGAAGTAAGGAGTGGAATTCCTTGCCAGAGTCTATGTTTCCTGATGGCTACAACCAAGGAATCTTTAATTCAAGAGTGAATAGGTTAATTCTAGGATGTGCGCTCCATCGTCGGCCACATCGTCGCTTTCCATCAGGTGAAATAGCGGTCAAGCGCAAACCTGTCAACAATAAAAGAAAAAAAGTTTTTTAATAATTTCACACGAAAAAAGGGGCCCCGGTTTTTTCGCCCCAGGGCCGTTTGTTACCTACCTACGCCCCTGTGTGTACAAAGAAACGTAAATGCATATACGTTGCAACGGCATCGCATGAAGCAATAGTCGATTAATAAATAATAATGTCCAACTGCAATTATTAATAAATGATAATACAACATTCAATATAAACACGGATGTCGACCTCCGAACCTTTGACTTATGACCTCTTAATGGATCATTTTCACGGCAACATATAGCGTAAATATGACCCATTAAACGGCGATCAAAGCCTGATAAGACCATCTAACTGGCACCTGGTATACCCTGGGGGTTAATAGACAACTAACCTGCGACATTGAGTAGGGAGGGCGATGATTATCGCGCTGGCACCGCCCCAGGTTCTGAGAGGACCACGTAATGATGCAACTAAGATCTTAGCTGCATCATCAAGATTGATGACCAGGCATCCATTGTATGATCTGCATAATAATAGTTTTTCAGTTGCTATTGATGTTTTCTGCACGTTTTGTGGTAACAAATGTATGATGCTTTTTTTATATTGCTGATAAGCTCACGTCTGACCACTATTTTACCGACGGCGTGCACTTGTTCCCGTGCGCCTCAAGAGGTTGTCAGCAACAGTAGGGGCCCAGCTGAGTCGAAGCCAACCGGGTCCAGGGTGAGTTTCAAAAGATAGCTCGAGCCCCGGTATGAAGGCTTGAAGGAACGGGGTGGGTTTTTAGTCAGTAAGTCTGACACTACATCCCGCTCCACCCAAGAGCGAGGGGTGTCATTGATGATTTTCCCACCATAAAAAAAACACTATCTTACCAATGGCAAGCACTTGTGTGGTCACCGATCGCCGATCAAGCACGCTTGCTTTAAACTTAGTTATGAGGAAACACAGACTTTGGCAGGGAATCCCACTATACCTCACTTTACACACAATAAAAATAATCCCAACCGTTTGTAGGATCGTGGGCTTGCGAATGACGAGCAATGTATAGCTCGCCGTCCGGCCGTCCGGTAACCGTCCAGAACGAGCCTGAGTCATCGAAGAGATGTCGCGCCTCAAAGAGATGTCAGCAAAACCGTAGGGGCCCAGCTGGGCCGAAACCCACCGAGGCCATGAGTTCATTTTTGAAAAAGAATTCGGGGTTCTGGAACACTAGGCAGAGAAGGAACATAGGTGTGGTTAATCACTGAAGTCTGATACGCACTCCCGCTCCGCCCTAAAAGAGCGTAAGAAATCATTGGATAATTTTTCACCTTAAAAAAAAAACCGCGGATGGGATGTTCACTATGTACCGGTGGCGCATAGTCGTAAATGTCTCGTATTACGATGAGAAGGGCTTGGCGGAATTATATTGAGCAATTCCAACGTAGGACGAAATATAACCAATAAAAAACCGACAGCCTAGCAACCCTACAACGAAGTTCAAGGCTTTGAAATTTTATCTCGACGACTGCATTATTGCCGATGATCTTCTTAACTCGTATCTTCTTCTTAACTCGTTTCTCAATCGACTCTAGCGCATCAAGCTGGTATCAGGGTGATCTATCCCTACGCTTTATGTCTTCAACTTTATATATGCTCTAAAGTTTTAATTAAACTCTGCATGTAATTTGACCCAGAAACTTTGTAGTATAACAAATTGTGTGGGAACTACACGAATAGTTCTTAATTACAAAACTAACTGCTTTCTCAATAGACAAAGGAATTGGATTCTACTAAATTAACATTTTTAATGAGGCCCATTTAATTAATTTAACCCCAAGCGAACGCCGGCGTTCGCGCATCTATCGTCTTACTATTGTGTCTCAAATTAACGGCATCTGAAAGGTAGAAGACCTTGGCAAAATAACCCAATAAAAGTAACGAGATACGAACACCGGTAGTTTACATTCGATCAAACATAATCGAGCTTTAAATCGCCAAAAAGAAACAGTGAAATAACGCAAAGGAAAACAATTTAGCCTTCCGAATACCTAGAACGTCATTATCTCCGGTCATAAATCTTCACGGAGTCAAATTGTTCTCATTTCACACCAAATAAGTTACGGGGAAGAAGGCTGCGTATGCGCAGGCGGTGTGCAATTACCCATGGTAATAACGCCCGGGGCCAACGTTGAAATACAATAATTCATTGTAGCACCGTCCGGCCTGTGGTTACCGGCGATTGGTTCAAACCTAACGATAATTGGGCCCACTTAGCCCTTTTAGTTCGCCTCAGTGTCGGCCATTTTTCGGTTTTGGTAGTTGGTTTTTTTGTGAATGGGTATATATGGAAATGGATGACGATAAAACTCATCAAGCTTCCGTTACATTTAGCGTAGAAAAAGATGCGATTATTTCACTGTTGGCACAGTGGTTAAGCGATTGGCTGCTGATCTGTGCGTCGCAGGTTTGACTGCCTCACGGAACAAATATTTGTATGGCTTACATTTTGGGTCTGAATGTCTTTTTGTTGTACATGAGTTTACGTATTTTTAAGGGCAGCCGCGAGCTACTGGAGTACTTAATTTATTTATTTAAACTTCATATACAGAAGTGGTACATATATGTGGGGTTAATGCAACAAGTTATTCTCTACCAGTCAACCTTTGGTTTAAAGACAACAGGTGTGCACAATAAATAAATAATAATCGAAATCACGAATAGAATGAAATAGATAAATTCTCGAGAGGAACAATGTTTTTTTTTTTAAAAATAAATCATCTTCAATATTTTTCAGCACAATGACACAGTAAACTATTTAATATCAAGCCAAAATTAGCCACTTCAACTTTTTATTACTATCTACTTATCTAGAAAACGTGAGGTAGTGAACTAAAAACCTATAATTTCAAAAAATATTAAATATTCGATCCACCAAAAGATAAATTAACCAACATGTTACTGGATATTGCTCTCTGACCGCAAAAGAGAAATTATTTCGCAACGAAACTACATAGTTTTAAATCTAAACGATAATTCGATCTTTATCTTTAATTTCGTCTTGTCCATTTTAATTGGAATGCACGAAAAGGTTAAAAATGTTTTGAGCTTTTCAGTTAAAACCGACCTAGTTAATACGTACAACTAGCGGTTACCTGCGACTTTGTTTGCATGAAGTTTAAGAACCAAGTTACTCTTTATAAAATAAGATATCCGCCAGTGAAGCCCCGTCAAAATAGGTCCAGTCATTTCAGACATTAGCCAAAACAAACACAGACAGATGGAACTACAGACAAAAATAAATATGCATATTTGTTATAGTAGGTATCGAGTATTATTTAAATGTTTTTTGTAAAAAAAAAAATTTTGTTACTACAAATAGACACTTCAATTTTATTTACTAGGTACTAGCGGACCCGATAGACGTGGTTCTGCCCGAAAAAAAATAAACTATTCAAGAACTCACTCAAAATATCATCCAAATCCGTTTAGCCTTTCAGGAGGTGACAAACACACGTACAGTCATGTAGGTATAGATTATATAAATGAAAAAACGGCAACACTTCACAGTTTTTACTTCGTTTTAATATTATCCAGGCAATTATGTAGTGGCAACCGAGTATTATATTGTAAGCCCGGCTCACCCTAAAAAAAAAACCCGGCTGCCAACAAATTGATAAGGCTCATGAATAAAGATGGTCGAACATGCGCAAGAGGTGCTTTCTTTGTCCAGTACATTACACCTCGGGACGGGACTCGTTCGGAATGGCTTGCAAGGTGCGCGTCGACCCACATACAACCGCATTTAACTGAATTTTGCGCTTATTTTTGCATTTAGATGCGATTATCAAACGATCAACGTTGCTTATCCACACACCATCGTGTAAAAGTATGTCACATACATTACCTGTTCGAATTTCTGATGATTCGGACACAATATATTCGGCCCAACCTAACCAGGCGCATTACTTTGTGTATTTTATTTCATCGCCACTGCTCTCAAAACGGTGAAAGAAAACATCGTGAGGAAGCCGGCATGTCCTAAACCAAAAATTCGAGCACATGTGACATCCATCAACCCGCACTGGGCCCGCGTGATGGATCACGGCCCATTCCCTCTCTTATAAGGCCGAATATGCTATACATGCATAAATTCGGATACATTGTCCAAATCGACAACTTTTATTTTCAATATTTTTTCACTGACGATTCGAACACCATCAAAATACCTACAGTCAAATAAAAAGAATCTTAGAATATAAAGAAATTTACTACCCGAAGTTGCCGCTTTAAATCCAGCCTAAAGTAATTTTGGTAACGCTTTTTTCCCCATATTACAGTGTGTGTCAGAATCGACAGTAAAAAATATATTAAAATAAAAATAATGTGTCAAATTGGACACTGTCCGAATCGTCAGAAAGTCATCTGTTGTGTTCTTTAGAAAAAAGTATGGTCTCTCAATTGTGAGAAACGCAGCTTTAATCGAGTTAATTGGAACTACTATTTCAAACATAAAATATATCCAGTTAAAAACGATTTTCGTATTAGAGGAGATAGTATTATACTAATAAAATACGACCAATCGAAATAATACATTTTATTTGTGAACTGAATAAGAATTGTTGAAATTAAACGATTTCGGATCAAAATGGAACCGTCGACAAGTCGTCGTAAAACATATCATTACGTACCATGGGTAAATGCAAACATCTTGCACATCAGAAATTTAAAACGCGTAAAATGTTCAAAACATGAAACAAATACGACTGTCCCGCAATAAAACATCAAATAGGGGGAATAAATAAACTAAAATACAGTCCGATTTTAAATGCAGCCGGTTAATAATAAGCGTGGCATAGGATTATTTCATCGTCCTATAAGTTTCCGCACGTAACCGCGATCACTCAGCCTGGGCAGGTGCGCGAAGAGCCGATCAAAACACGTGATTTATACAAAACATCTTACAGCAATCCACACTTCAATAAAAAATAAACCTTATAATCTATTCAGTAAAGTTTAAACTCAAATGTTAAAAGAACGGTCGTTGTATAATTTAAATTACGAATTATATATTTTATCGACGTACGCGCACCAAGCAATTGCGGTAGCGACTACCGTCGTTGTATGCGTGAAGAATGACAAACTGGCTTCAAACTAGTATAGTTTCTTACTTCTGACACGCCCCACGGCTTCGCTGCTCCCGACGTTGACTTTATTTCATTTGGGAATTGAAAACAATGAGAACAACTTCCATTTTTGATATCGACTAATTGACGGGCCGACGACAAATGTCTTATTGTTGAAAAAAATTGTTTTTACGTTTTTTTTTTTATGTTTTTTGCGTTGACAGTTGTTGCAACAGACATCAAGCCGGTATACGATCGATTCAATTGACTTGAACTCTTTTTCCAATTTGGGTGGAGAGGAGTTTTCTTTCTATATAAAAATATCTATATTACTTACATACAAAGAGTGAGGGCTGTAGAATATATATTTAAAATGGGGTCTACAATCCCTATCCATAATAAAATCAGTCAAAAAATAAATTAGTAGTTGGTAAAAGGTTATTATATAAAACAATCTACATAAAAAAAAAAACTATTTAACACTATTTAGGTTTTATTAGTTTGCATTTTAGATTATCTTTTTTGTTTCTTATTAAAAAAAAACAATAAATCATCTATATACTGAAGCAGGGTAGAAAACTTATGTCCTAATGTTGGCAACATAGATCTTTGGCGCTAAGTTCTTGTAAAAGTAGGTATACGATCATATTTTCGCAATATTACTGATACCTAACAAGAAACTATCTGATTATTGCCACACTACAGAAATTAACCTAATGTTTTATGAGCAGTCATAAAATTAGAAAACCAATAATATCTCTCATAGTCATAACTAAACAATATAGACATAATTCTCTAATGAGTATATTTGTCCTCATCGGCAATAAATGTGTGTTATGTTGTAACGCAACATCAAAACCTAATCAAATATAATTGCTACTTACCAACACATTTCACATCAACAGACAAACAGACGAAGTTTATATTACTATACTAGCGATAAATTAATCGGTCGGAGTCGACAGCGTACCCACTGCATCCTGTATTTTCTATTTATTTTATTGGCAACACACACATATCATAGACACCGTAAAAGTCTAGGACTAAACAAGGGCCTTCTTCGGACATTGACTATGGAACTGTGAAGGAGAATGTTTGATGTGACTTATGTTATTATGGGGCTTGAGGAATACAGTATATTGCCCTGCCTTAAAATTAACATGACACAAACTGATTTAGATAGCGAAATATGAGTGACTTTGTATAATCTGAACTTTATGGTTTTTGTTTATGGTATTAAAATGCCATGCCATGCTTAATAATTTGCCTGCTGCGGTCTTCCCTTGCCCTTAAGGTTAGAGTGAAGAGACTCTTAAGAAACTAGTATGCTTCATCATCAACAATGGGGCTGGCAACTGTCAAAGTGGCGCTCTCGTTGATTTGTCTCAAAACTGTATTTTTTTTTTTGAAATGGCGGTTTTTTGTACCTTATTGCTCAGAAAATGCTACTCACCAGTTTTCGAAGGACTATAAAATTAAAAAAACTGTGGCTTAAAGCAATTCGTCGCGTAAATTTAATTCTTCCTTTAGATTTTTAACTGACCACGTCGAACATATTATTAGACAATGTTATTTATCAAACTCGAAAGAAATAACTTTAATGCAGAAAACAACCCAGAAAAAAAATCTAGCATCAATTTACAACATAACCTCAACAACTATATACAACGGACAGACCTATGAAGGCGCCATCAACAATCAGCTTTCACTTGCCAGCCCCATTGCATCATTGCTTACCATCATTTGGGATCGCGGTCAAGCATTAGATTGTATCAATTTAAAAAAAAATGCGGTCGTCCAAGGAATTGTTGGGTCGTGGAAGTCATCGCTACCTTTTTTTTGAGCAGAGAAATCATCAAGTGCTTTCTTTTACTCTAGGGTGGAGAGTGAGGCCCATTGCGTACTATAGTTCACGGTAACTCTACTAGGGCCCTGGAATGCTAGTGGCAGCTGAAGAAACTGAAAGTTTTAGTCAGTAAAAGTCACTTCAAACCCTTTTCCAAGTGAAAGAAGGCATCTAAATAAAAAGTATATAATTAAAAAATTAAAAATTTTAAATAACCCCCGACGTATAAAATCTATAAAAAGTACAAGAACTGGTTAAGACGAGTCTAATGAGCCCAAACTTGACGTGTTTATTAATAGGCATTCCAAGGTTCCATTAGCCACCAGCCAGTTCTAGGATCAGGTCCTCGTCATCATGAAAAATATTTAGAACTGGTTAAGATAAATCTAATGAGCCCAAACTCGACATATTTTCTAGAAGGCGTTCCAGGGTTCCATCAGCCACTTCCCAGATTTAGCATCAGGTCCTCGTCATCATGAAAAATGTTTAGAACTGGTTAAGACCAATCTAATGAGCCCAAAAACAGTGGGTTTATTAATAGGCAATCCAAGGTTACGTCTCTTACCTCCAACCTCCATCATCACACCAGCTTGGTAGCGCCGGCATGTAGGTACATAAGTATTTCAAACATTAAGTCACATATATGTGTTTATTAGTGAAGTAAATCCATTAAGTGTTTAAGATTCCTGCCATAGCCAACAAACGAGCTGCTGACCTTGAAATCCCGAACAGATCTTCATAAATTGTATCTAAGAACCATCTCGATAACGTCAGCTATCAAATAAAAAATCCGCATCAAAATCGGTCCATCCGCTTAAGCGCTACAATGCCACAGACACACAGACACAAAAATAAAGAAAAACCTTACAATCAAGAATCTTATAATAGTTTTTTGACGCCATATTTTAGATAGTGTATTTTAGCGTAGGGTTCAATTATTATTATTTTTTTTAATTTACTGTAATTACAGTTATTAAGTTAGATAACTGTAGTTAATTAATTAATTTATAATAGTGTGCACATATATTTTAAATTACTTAAATAAAGAATAGAATCTGTGAAAAATAGTTTAGGCCTCAGATTAGGGGACAAATTGTCTCCAACATGACGTGCAATGCAGAAAAATAAAATAAAACTATCTACAGGTATTATTACATAGAATGTATTTAAGCATAATGTTCCTCATAAGGCTTTAATTGGACATCATCTCACCATTTGAAAGATTCCAAAGAAACGACAGTCTACACAAAGCCCATACATTAATTGTAAGTCAAAAGTCATTCGAAGTGAATGTGTAGTTAGTCACGAGGATAGTTTCGTAAATATTTATTTAATAAGGTGTAGGAACTACTCCTGGTTCTCAGTGAAATATCACCAACATGACATTAAACCAGCCAAGTGCCCACGCATAGCAGGGTTCCCTAGAAATAAATAAGGTGTTTAAAGAGGTTCTTTAAGAGGAACTCGTGGTTAATCATTTGTCTTTTTTAGGGTCCCGTATCCGTAGCTTGGGACTAGACGGCGTTGTGTGATAGTTGTGGATTATATTATATTATATTATATTATATTATATTATATTATATTATATTATATTATATTATATTATATTATATTATATTATATTATATTATATTATATTATATTATATTATATTATATCTGTTGCTGTTAACGCAACGCTGTTAAACAATTACTAAAAACAAAATTAAATAAATATTTAAGGGGTTCCCATACAGCAAAAGCGATTTCTTATTTGCCGAATTTTTCTAAAAACGGTACGGAGCCCTTCGTGCGCTAGTCCAACTCGCACTTGGCCAGTTTTTTTTTTAAATAAACTTTACCCCACACACTTGATAACTCCTGTATCGTGGGTGTGTTCACAAACATGTAAACTCATATACACAAAACACGCAGATCCGGTAAAGGTACACCTATCAGTAGCCCATACAGGTACACCTATCAGTAGCCCATACAGGTACACCTATCAGTAGCCCATACAGGTACACCTATCAGTAGCCTATACAAGTATTTATTCCATTTTTTTTGTTGAAAGGCTCGCGCTTGACCTATCTCACCTGATGGAAAGCGTCAATGGAGCGCGCTTGCCTAGAAGTAGCCTATTAAATTGTCTGTTGACTTATATTTCTTTGGCGACAATTGAACCCGCGACACGCATTGCAGTAGCCAACCGCTCAACCACTGCACGACGGTACGGTTGGCGCAATTGTGGAAAGGTTAGGACAGAAATTCTTGATATACATGTTACCGGCCAAACCCGATCTGAGGATGAACCAGTTTCGCCCAGCCAAATCCGAGATACTAGTCCAAGAGCAAGCGAAGCGAGCTTAGAATATTAGGGCATCCCGACACGTCTAGTTTAGGTTTGAAGGCTGAGGCCGGAGCGGAGTGTGGCGGAGTGGAGCGGAGCTCCTGTCTCGCCTTCACACTCTTACTGACTAAAAACCCACCCCGTTCCTTCTAATAACCCTGGCCCCAGTAGGCTTCGACCCGGCTGGGCCCCTGCTGTTGCTGACAACTCCTTGAGGCGCGCGGGAACAGTGCGCGACATCGACGACTTGGGCTCGGTCCGGCCAGTAACCGGACGGTTGGACAGCGAGCCATTGCTCACTGTCCGCAAGCCCGCACCTACGGTGTCCGGATATCGAGTCGGAATCCTGGCGGCGGCAGCGAGAGCGCCGTTGCCTGATGCGGTCGGCCTCCTCCTTTGCGAGCATTACTGCTTCGCAGAAATCGGCGACCGCCTCTTCACTCCGGACCATGGCCTGAACCAAGGCCCGGAATGTTTGTGTGATGACCACGATCATTTGTTTTGGGTCTGGGTGTAATTTATCTATAATATGTATGTATTTAGAAATATATAAGTATGTTTATCAGTTGTCTAGTGCACATAACACAAGCTCTGCTTAGTTTGAGACTAGACGGCGTTGTGTGAAAGTTGTGGAATATTATTATTTGTTCCGTGTGGAAATCGAACCCGCGACACTTAACGTACCAGCCAATCGCTCAACCACTGCTCCAACCGTGCTATCAAATGAGAAAAGGTTGGGAAAGAAATTCCTGATATATAGGTACAGACTGGTACAGACCAATTATTATTACCCGACCTGCGATCTAAGAATCACGTAATAAGGGCGCCGGTCCCTTATTGCCAATCGAACACAATTCCGGGCTCCTACTGAGAAATTCGAATTGTACAATTCCTGAAGCATAAATCCTGTATTACATGTGAAGCTAAACAAATAACGTGGTACACGGGGGCTTCGTTAGCGGCGGGTCAGGGGGCACTGTTACACAACGTCGTTACTGTACAGTCACACACAAACAGAATGAGCCGTTCAAAAGTGAAAAAGGCGTACGGCGATGCGCCACCGGTACATGGTGGTAATCCCACCTAGAGATGTGCCTTTGCCGGCAATATTGCCTGAAGTATAAATATTCGTGGCAATATTGCTAGCAAAATTCTCACTTCGGGCAATATTGCCGGCCACGGCACATCTCTAATCTACACGCACTAAACATTTTGGGAACACATTCATTGTTCGTACAGTTAAGTAGTCGAATTCCTTGCCGGATTCTGTGTTTTCTACAATCCGGGAATCTTTAAGTCAAGAGTGAATAAATTCCTTCTAGGTAAGCGCACTATCGTTGACCACATCATCGCTTTCCATCAGGTGAGATAGCGGTCAAGCGCGAACATATCAACAATAAAAAAATATAAAAAAGTAAAAAGTAAAGTATAAAGTGATCAAATAGTTTTTGTAGAAAACGGTACAAAGCCATCTTTTTTTTTATTAAGGTAACGGGTGGCATGACTAGATTCCACCATCTCCTTCCTACCATTGGAAAACCCGACGTACGTCGATTATCCACCCTAACGTTGTTCAAACCTTTACATACCAGACTTTTCACCTCGTCGTTTAAACCACGCGCGTACATCGAAGAACTGAAACAATTTGCTTGCTGCGGTCTTCCCGTCTGATTATAATTTAGGTTTCCAGGCTATAAACAAGTGCGTCTCACCACACACTGCCTGCTTACCATCAGAGTCAAGCATTAGTTTATATCAATTTAAAAAAATAACCAGAAAGCTGTCCATCCGGAGAGATAGTAGTCAAGTGAAGGCCCTCCAATATAAAAGAAATGTAGCAGTATATGTGTGGCCTCTATGGACGTCACAATACGGTAAAAGCCCGTAACATTGCTGTCATTGCCTGTACCGGTGCCGTCTCTATCCAGCACACTAATATTCTCCTTAAGGAGCCGCCTCGCAGATTTACTACGTGTTGCTACAGTAACCGCTTTGTATTGCGTTAATTTAAGGCGCGGTGCTCACCGTATTGTAATGTGATGTTGCTGTTAATTCTCGTGTATCCCACGGTCTTGTTTTGTGTTTGGTTGTACTCTCATTTGTGAGTGTAGAATATCAGGATCAGAATTAGCAAGCTCTTTGAAAGAGTAATTGCAAACTGCCTCGTCGCGCGCCTAGCACGGGTGGGCCCGGACATTTCGAATGGTCAGTTCGGCTTTCGCAGGGTGCGCTCCACGGTGGACGCCATCATGCGCGTACAGCGCCCTCACGACGGGTGATGCGGTGTCCTTGTTGAGGCGGCGTCCTTGAATATTGCCAACGCTTTTAATTAACTGTCTTGCAATACCATTGGGAGGGCACTCCAGTACCACCGGGTGCCCGACTACCTCTGTCAAGTGGTCGAGGCCTACCTGTCGGACAGGTACATCGTCTGCCCCGGTCACCAGGGAGAGTGGAAACGGCAAGAGATGTCGTACGGTGTTCCTCAGGGATCGGTACTAGGACCACTCTTGTGGAACATCTTGTACGAGTTACGACTACGTGCTGCGCGGCGACTTCCCTGACGGTGTTAATGTTGTTAATAACTCAATTGTAGAGCCGTACCCGCTCCGGGTCCGTCGGCCAATGTCTGTCTGTGGGTGACCTTTCTTTTTTTTTCGTCTGTGTGACTGCTTCGGTCAGGGAACCGCAGCAGTCACACATTGGTCGAAAAACCCGGAAATCAACTGAGTTATTATGTGGTATTAGATCTTCAACGTCTTGTACAGTACACCTCTCCACGTATGATAGCCTCTACTCGTCCATCGAGTAAGTCCTATACATCCTTGCCTTCTAGAATCTTAAAAAAAAAGTAAGTGAATTAAAACCACCAATTAAGTAAGTGAATTAAAACCAAATTACCAATAGTAACAACATTTGTGTTTCTCGGCACATTTCTTTATGATAAAATAAATAAAAAATTGAACATATACTATCTCACAAAATAAAAGTGTAAACAAAAAATAATCGAATACTTGCAAAAACTGAGTTACGAAGAAACGGAGCAATTACTGATTGTTGTGCGGTAGGTAATTATAGTGATGGGTTAAATATATTTACCTAGATAGAGATTTAGAGACTAAACTAAAAACACACACACTCACTCACCATTACATCCATTCACACTCAAACACACCGCAGAATCTTCACATAAATTACATACCAATCAACACACCCTCTGTTGGGGAGCACAGTGATCTATGTATAGTTCCAGTTTATGCCAGCGGCTTCGTCCGCATGATTTTGTTAAGATTTAGATGATTTATGATTGTATATTTTGTATAGGATTGTATTTTGGTATGAAAACCAATTGGATGTAAATAGTGGATGGAGATAGACAGAAATTATGAATAATTACCCCGGACACTACCTCCACCCACCTACGAATGTACTTAATAAGCTACCTCAAACATGATTGGTGGATTAGATTTTTGTATTAGATGAACACTACCACTACCTCCACCCATGCTCGAGGAGCATATATATAGCCGCCTCACGGCCAAAAATTGTCAGTCGTTTCCATCGCCTCCTCCGAAGAAGAACAAATAAATCAAGTTGAAGCCTTCGATCAAGTCTTTTATTCTCTTCCTCGGGAACCCATCCACCCCTGCGCCTGAATATCTTACAAAATTGGTCCTTCGAGCCGGATCGTCCCTAGGAAGCTGAAGAAGTCCTGAAAAACTGAAGATTACTGAAGACTACTGAAGACTTATTTCAAGTTCGCACGTTTTTGAAGACTCAAGATCAAAGAAGCCCAGTGAAGATCAACATGAGTGAACGTAGCGCTATGACCACACGCAGCAAGTTACGCAAGTTGGAGGAGGCGATGAACAAGCGGCGAGCCATGCAGAGCGACTCGGGAGTGCCTTCCGAAATGGCACCGGGGTCACCTTCAATAGCGCCCTCATCTGTTCCTGCGCCGGCACCCGTGATTCCATTGGTGGGGCCCGGTAGAGTTATCGACTATAGTGATGCTGTCACCCCAAGGGAGTCGGAAGTACAACGGAGGCGAGCAGGTTCAAGAGCAAGCCACGTCTCTTCGAGAAGCGGACAACGAAGCGCCGAGTATCTCAGGAAGAGGGTCGAATACGAGGCTGAGAGGGAGTTGGTGCGCTTGAAGGAAAACCTCGTCAGGAAAAAATTGGAAGCGGAGCTAGCCGAAATAGACGCCGCAGTCGACGAGGAAGTGTCGTCAGATGAAGAAGGAACAACCCGTCGAGTAGAGGAGTGGATCACTCGCACAGCACCTCCAAACCCAGTGACCGCGCCCGCGACCTCGCGCGAAGTATCCGAGTCCGCGCCCGCGACCTCACGCGAAACAAACGTGTCCGCGCCCGCGACTTTGCGCGATATGCCCGCGTTCGCGCCCGCGACGTCACGTGATATACCCGCGCCTGCGACCACACGTGACGTACCCGTGCCCGCGACCCCGCGCGAGGCACCTACGTTCGCGCCCGCGCCCGCGACCGTGACACCACGCGAAGTGCCCGCGTACGCGCCCGCGACTTACCACGGACTCGCATTAACGCCCCAAGTTTCAGCGCTCCCACATCAGTGTGCGCCCGCGACCGTTCAATTCAAAGACGTAGCGCCCAATCCAAGTGCCAGTGTACCGCGAGTGCAAAAAGGAATGCCCGAATGGGATCAGATCACCACGGAGGACACAGGAAGAAGCCTGCCGCGAGACAGAAAAATAGACCAATTAGCGGAGGCCATATCAAACTTAGCTCGTCCACGGCCAGTACCTAGACAAGCATACGAACTGCCGTTCTTCAATGGGGACCCAGCGGATTGGATTTCGTATCGAAACATGTACTGGGATACGACCGCCATGTATAATTTCAAGCCGCACGAAAACCTGGCGCGCCTGAAATCCTCACTGCAGGGAGAAGCCAAGACGGCAGTGGAAGACTTGCTGAGGACGTCAACAAACCCCACGGAAATAATGAAGACGTTGGACGAAGAGTTTGGACATCCGAATTTGATATTGGAATGCGCATTGAAGAAGGTGCGAACGTTACCCAGAGTAACGGAAAGCGGTCGCGAGCTAAGAAAGTTTTCGTCGACAGTTCGAAACTGCGTGTCGCTGTTGAAAAATGTGAACGCAACGGGGTACCTGAACAACCCACAATTGGTGAGCGAGCTACTAAATAAGCTGACACCTGTACAGAAGGCACAGTACGGAGACTTCGCTATGGGCATAGCTGCATCCCAAGGAATAGACGTGAGGGTGTCGCCGAGTCTCGAGATATTGTCGGACTTCCTGAGTCATCTCGCCCGCGCCACAAGCTATTATGTACAAATGGAAGTGAACACTACCTGTCCTCCAGTTAATAAGCCGCAAATGACCGCAGCAAAAGTTCCTCCATATCGCAACGTGCAACGTTTACACGTCCAAAGTGACGACGTGGCTTCGAAGACAAAGGAGACGCGGTGTACGATGTGCGAAAGTGACCACAACCTCACCAAGTGCGAGAAGTTTGCGAAGCTAAGCGTCGACGACAGATGGCAGCACATAAAGGAAAACCGTTTATGTTTCAAGTGCATAGTGAAACGACATGCGAAGAACTTTTGTCGAGCGAACAAGTGCCCATCATGTGGTTATGCGCACCACATATTATTACACGCAGAAAGGAAAACCACCGAAAGCGTCACAAACGTGAGTGAATATCACGGAAAATCACTCCTCAAGATATTGCCAGTGAGTGTAACCATTGGAGATAACACGCATGAATGCTACGCACTGCTTGACGACGGAGCGACGGTATCACTGGTGGACGATTCGTTAGCAGAGAACGCCGAAGGCCAGGAAGAACCTTTAGTGTTGAAAAGTGCTCGCGGACAAGAAATTTCCGATAAAACATCGCGAAGAGTGTCAGTGTCAGTGCGTGGACCAAACAATAAAGTGCATACAGTGAAGTGTCGTACGTTCAAGAGACTGGACTTACCTGCACAATCAGTGCCGGCTGCGTTGCTTGCGGAGCACGCTCACCTGCGCGACTTGGGCTGCGAGGGAATGTATGGAGCCAAGCCGCTGCTGTTGCTGGGACAAGACAATTGGGAGTTGCTAGTCGGCAAGGAATTACGCCGAGGAAAATCTGGTAAGCCCGTTGCTTCCTTGACCGAGCTAGGGTGGGTCGTTCATGGGCCCGTAGGCAAAGGACATAGGCCAGCTGAGGAGTCTGTAAATTGTGTCGCTGAACCATTTTCTGATTTGCATGCACTTGTACAGAATCAATTCCAATTAGAATCGATAGGAATATCTCAGACACCTAGATCACATAGAGATAATGATAGGGCTTTAGAGATTTTAGATAATACTAGCCGTCAAAACGAGGATGGCCAATGGGAAGTAGGGTTGTTGTGGAGGCATGATAGCCCGCAGCTCCCCGATAATTACGCGAATGCTCGCCACCGCTTGGCGGGGATAGAGCGGAAGTTGAAGCGTGATCCCGAGTACGCGGAGGCCTACATAAAACAAATAGATAGGTTGATTGATCAGGGTTACGCCCATAGGTTGGTGAGCGGTGTCCAAGATCCGGTTTGGTATTTACCCCATTTTGGGGTAAGGAATCCAAACAAACCGGGGAAATTACGTTTAGTCTTCGACGCTGCGGCTACGTATCAGGGAACATCCCTGAATGACAACCTATTGGCGGGTCCCGACCTTTTGAATTCCTTGTTGGGTGTCCTATTTAAATTTAGATTAGGACCGATAGGGTTCATGGGAGACATTGCAGACATGTTCATGAGAATAAAAATAAGAGAGCAAGACCGCGGAGCTCAATTGTTCTTATGGCAGTCGGGAACGGAGAAGGAACCCCAGACTTATGTCATGAGCTCAATGATATTCGGGGCGGTGTCGTCTCCGACCTCTGCGATATACATTTTAAATAAGAATGCATCGCGATATGAGGAGGAGTACCCCGATGCGGTAATGGCAGTGAAAACCAAACACTACATGGACGACTATCTTGATAGTGCTTGGTCTGTCGCTCAGGCGAATAAATTGATTAATGATGTGACCCATATCCACGCCGAGGGCCAGTTTCACATACGGGGGTGGGTCACGAACTCCCAAGAACTTAGGAGTAGATTACAAGTAGACATGCCAGAGCGCATATCTCTGGAGAGTGGGGATAACGCGTACGAAAGAACTTTAGGCATGATCTGGTCACCGGGAACCGACCTCTTGGCCTTTGACCTCTCCTTTAAGAAAATACCCAAGGCCATCGTGGAGGGGGAAATAGTGCCAACGAAGCGCGAGTTTCTAAGATTCATAATGTCGGTATTCGACCCGCTGGGTTTCCTGTACCCATGCGTCATACAGTCGCGCATTTTAATGCAGAGGATATGGCGTACAGGGATTCAGTGGGACGAGAAACTTGGCGAGGCAGAAGCCAAGACTTGGTTCGAGTGGCTGCACAACTTAAAACACCTTGAAAGGGTGACTATCCCGAGATGGTATGGCTTAAATTTGAACGAAATAGAGTTACATGTTTTCGGGGACGCGAGCGAATCCGCTTATGCCGCAGTCGCTTATATAGCGGGAAATGATGAGCTCGGTAACAGGCGGGTTAGCTTTGTGTTAGGGAAAGCCAGGGTGGCCCCTCAAAAGGTGATATCAATCCCACGTCTGGAATTGCAGGCGGCAGTATTAGCCTGTAGAATAGCTTCCACCGTAGAATTAGAGTTAGGGATTAATGTAAATTGTAAATATTTTTGGACGGACAGTCAAACCGTCCTCAAATGGATAGGGTCCGACGCTACAGACTTCCAGCGGTTTGTGTCCCATAGGCTGTCAGAGATCGATTCAAGGTCAAGGAGGTCCGACTGGCGCTGGGTTCCCTCGGCATTAAACCCGGCCGACAAAGGCACCCGATTGGATTGGCCTAATAACAGTAGTGAATGGCTTTCGGGTCCGTCGTTCCTTCGCTGTCCACAGGAGCAATGGCCGACGGCTTCCGGGAGCAGCGTAGTGGCGGAGGAGGACCTGGAGCGGGTGCAACAAATAAACGCAATGACCACACAGGCCGACCCTATATTAGCGTACGAGCGGCTGTCAACGTGGACACGCGCCGTGCGTGTCGTGGCCCGAATTGCTATATTCGGGAAACTTTGCCGCAAACGACGCGACTCAGCAGCCGTCACCGTGACAGACCTGCGAGAGGCAGAGCTACACCTGCTGAAACTTATTCAAACCGAGAGCTTCCATGAAGATATTAAAGCCCTACAAGAAGGTCGACCTCTACCAAGGAACAGCAGAATAAGAAGCCTAGACCCAATGTACTACGAAGATGGGCTAGTAAGAGTACGCGGCAGACTGGGCGCCTGCAGCGAGCTAGTCTTCGGAGCGCGTCATCCAATAATATTGGATGGGAGACATGCCCTCACGCGCCTTTTGATATTAAAATACCATGTGGCCTCCCTGCACGCCAATCAAGAAACAATTGTTAACAATGTGCGGGAGAAATATTGGGTGACGAACCTGCGATCGACCGTCAAAGCCGTAACCGCAAGCTGCCAACAGTGTCGAATTAGAAGAACGACACCTACAACACCAAAGATGGGAGACCTACCGCCAGCGAGACTCGAAATAACTCGTCGTGCTTTCGTCCACTGTGGAGTAGATTACTTCGGCCCTATGGAAGTAGTTATCGGGCGACGTCGAGAGAAGAGGTGGGGCGTGTTGTTCACGTGCCTCACCACACGAGCAGTACATCTGGAGCTGGCTGCATCGCTGAGCGCCGACTCTGCAATACTGGCACTTCGGCGCCTAATCGCGCGTCGTGGCTGTCCCGCGGACATGTACTCAGACCGCGGGACAAACTTCGTCGGGGCACACTCCGAGCTTCGTGCCGCTCTGCGTGAACTGAATCAAGACCGTCTCGAAAGCGAAGCTATTGGCCGGGGCATAGCCTGGCACTTCAACCCGCCTGCTGCGCCACACATGGGTGGCTGTTGGGAGCGCCTGGTGCGATCAATAAAAAACGCACTGCGGGCAACTCTAAAGGAACGGGCACCGCGCGAGGAGGTCCTACACACCCTCCTTGCGGAAGCTGAGCTGGTCGTGAACAGCCGACCGCTCGCTTATGTAAGCAGCGATGCTGAGCATCCGGTGGTGCTGACACCGAATCATCTCCTGCTTGGCACAGCCGCGGGAGATGCTCCGTGCACACGTCGACATGCTGTCGACCTCGATTCGCGACGCATGTGGAAGCGGGTGAACGCGCTGGCCGACCTCTTCTGGAGGCGTTGGCTGCGCGAGTACCTTCCAACGTTGCAGCAACGAGGAAAATGGTGTAGTGATGTGCCAAACGTAAAAGTGAATGACGTAGTGATTATTGTGGACGACAACAAACCGCGCAATCAGTGGACAAAGGGAATAATTACTAAGGTGTATCCCGGATCAGATAATGTTATTAGGATCGTGGACATTAAAACCAGTAGTGGTGTTTTACGACGACCAGTTGTAAAGGTCGTTGTGCTCCCTACCGACGGGACTGTAATCGGCTGAACCCTCTTACGGGGGGTGGGATTGTTGGGGAGCACAGCGATCTATGTATAGTTCCAGTTTATGCCAGCGGCTTCGTCCGCATGATTTTGTTAAGATTTAGATGATTTATGATTGTATATTTTGTATAGGATTGTATTTTGGTATGAAAACCAATTGGATGTAAATAGTGGATGGAGATAGACAGAAATTATGAATAATTACCCCGGACACTACCTCCACCCACCTACGAATGTACTTAATAAGCTACCTCAAACATGATTGGTGGATTAGATTTTTGTATTAGATGAACACTACCACTACCTCCACCCATGCTCGAGGAGCATATATATAGCCGCCTCACGGCCAAAAATTGTCAGTCGTTTCCATCGCCTCCTCCGAAGAAGAACAAATAAATCAAGTTGAAGCCTTCGATCAAGTCTTTATTCTCTTCCTCGGGAACCCATCCACCCCTGCGCCTGAATATCTTACACCCTCCTATGCATCACACACGCACATATCGCCTAACACAAAGAGGAGGACATTACTTACATTATTCACTTTTCTTCGTAAATAATTATAAGAAAATCATTTAAAAATTGTTATCTACATAAATTGTACAGAACACTTTGTTGGCATATTATCATATAAAATTAAGGGAAATGGCACTGATAACCGTAATACAGGCATTACCTAGCTCGGTTACAGAAGCTACATGAAATGTCCTCAAATTATCTTGCCTAACTGTACCTGTAATCATAGTATTAAGCTTTTTGAATAAAATAAATTATTATTATTATTATATTATTATTATTATTATTTCTCTATAAAAATATGTACGTGAGTAGACTCTATAGAAAATTAGAAATATATGTCTATTTAGTTTTGAATATTGTATGTGTCAAATCTCACATGTCGAGTGATATTTAGCATGAACTTGTAAATAATACTTATATATTTCTCTAATATATAATTTGTTTCAGAACATTTCCTTTTAATTATCTCACAAGTAGGTGTAAGTAAGTAGTACTGTATGAAACACACTTGTCTTGGGTAGCTTTAATTCCTCACTTCTCTTAGTTTTCTAACTTTCTATATATTAACTCCCTCGCAATGCACGGGAGTTCTCACTGCGCTCAGGATTAAAACTTAGCAACCTTCGTTTCATTCGGAATTCAACATGCCACCCGCGACTTAAAGACACTGCTTTATTCCCTAGTCACATAATCTACTATAAAATTTGAAATCCATAAAATACAATACAATGGCAGATTTATTATCTATTATTTGTTTTGGGTGGAAAATCATCAAATAACTTCTCCAACTGTAGATGCTCCAACTGTCTAGTAACTGGATTTTAGAAACCTGATAGGCAATCACATCATTTAAAACATAGGTATTCAGCCGCAACCGATTAGGCCTAGTTGGGAATACCGCTGGGGAGATGATGACTCATAGTCATTAATTCATTATACTCACATACATCCGCACATTTACTTTCATCATACATCCTATTCACCAGTAAAACACTAGCACATAACACATGCAACACCCACGTTTCACTCACATACAAACAAACCTATCCCATTAATTTATTACCGCGCGTTTTTGCGGCTGCTTGCAACACACTCTGAATGGCGAATACGTGTGAAAAAGCCTTTTAAGTATCTGCGAAACGACCCGTTACAGTAATAACGTAACGTAGCTATATTAAATAACAGTTATATCCGACTTTAACACATAAATAATAACGCGTATAGGGTTACCAGAGCAACTATAGGTGTGGGAACAAAAAAGAATTCGCACAAAGTTCAAGCTTATGCCATAAACCTTTGATTACTGATATAGACTGCCTGATTGAACTAGTGGTGGTAAGGGAGATTGATAAATGATATTATTTTGCAAATAGGTTAAAAAAAAGGTGTTTTAAAACACTTTTACGTGTCAATTTTCTGGTCAATTTAAACTAGATGAGGCCAGTGTTTTCTAGCTAACTACCCTGAGAAAAAACACCGAAACAAACTCAATGATCAAAGCCTCTTTTAAAGTTCATACAGCAATTATGTTATAGCATAGCATAGTCGGCCTTAGAATGTTCCCACTGTTGGGACTCAGGCCTCCTCTCAAGGAGAGGGAATGGGCCGTAATCCTCCACGCGGGCCCAGTGCGGGTTAGTGGTCACATGTCTTCGAATTTTTGGTTCTAGAACATGCCGGTTTCCTCACGATGTTTTCCTTCACCGTTTTGAGAGCAATGGTGATGAAATAAAATTAATTATGAAATGGTCAAAGAATATACAGATCGTTAAGCATAGAGCCCTTGGGTTTGATACACAAGTCAGGCTTTATAATACCATGCTGTGGGATTCTTCGAAAGTCCCGACACAGAGTTGGAACGCAAAAGGTAGCCGAAAGAACATGTATGTATTTATGTATGGTACGGAATCATCCAATAACTTCTCCTACTCTAGAGCGGAGCGAGAGAGCGTGTCGTACTTTTACTGACTAAAACGCACTCCTAGATCCTTCTTTGTCTTGCATTCCAAGACCCCTGGTTTTCCTTTTATAAGCGAACCCATGCCCCCCCTAGTAGGCTTCGACACTGCTGGGCGCGTGCTTGAGACGCGCGTGGAACACTACACGCCGTGGATGACGGCGTGTAGTGTTCCACGCGCGTGTGCGCGTGCGTGTGTAGTGTTCGGCTCGATTCGGCCGGTTACTGGACGGCCGTTCGAAGAGCTACAACATGAGTGGATTTTTTTAGTCAGCAAAAGTTCTATCTGCTCTCGCGCCACCAAGAGCGGGAGAAATTAATTTATGATTTTCCAAAAAAAAATATAAAATACTAATGGAAATTCTCAGTACATTATATAACCTCTTCTTAGTCGTACACTCGTGACAGAGTGGTCGTGGTCATGTCTCGGATGAGTCCTGCACCACCGCCTCTCTCACGATGCGACGCCACTAACGCTGCAGTGCGTCACCGATTTGATGAAGTCCGTCCACCGTGTTGGAGAGCGTCCTCGCGATCTTTTGCCCTCGACTTTCCCTTGCACTACCAATCGTTCCATCGAATCCTCGTTACGGGTGATACGCCCGAAGAGGTTCGTATTTTCACAGATGACGATAATCTCACTTTGGTGTTGAGTTCTTTCAGGATCGAAATATTGGTTCCGTGTGCGGTCCACGGGAGTTCAAGCACCACACCACATTTCCAGTACGTCAATCTTGCGACGGTCTCGCAACATTAGCGTTCGTTTCAATCCATCCTAAGGTTGTCTGGTAGATATCGCTGTCAACGATAAAACCGCCATTTTACCCATAGATATAAATAGATACCCATTCATGTTTATGCCATTTTTTTTTTGGTGTACAATAAAGTTTATTCTATTCCTTTCCATTCTATTCTATTCTATTCCATTCTATTCTATTCTATTCTATTCTATTCTATTCTATTCTATTCTATTCTATTCTATTCTATTCTATTCTACTCTATTCTATTCTATTCTATTCTATTCTACTCTACTCTACTCTACTCTACTCTATTCTACTCTATTCTATTCTACTCTACTCTACTCTACTCTACTCTACTCTACTCTACTCTATTCTAAGCTAAGGGGTGGAATTCCCTGCTGGAGTCTGTGTTTCCTGAAAGCTACAACCTAGGGGTCTTTAAGTCAAGAGTGAATAGGTTCTAGGCATGCGTGTTCCATCGTCGGCCACATCATCGCTTACTATCAGGTGAGATAGTGGTCAAACGCGAGCATATCAATAATAAAAAAACCAAGTACTTCACACTATAATTCATCATATCATATATTCAGAAGCCTGGTTCTGAATATATGATTAGTTAACGAAATTATATTGTAGGATTTATAGTCGCATCTATTACATAGGTCATAACGGAATCGTCGAGACCTATGCTTAACCTTTCAGAGAACACAAACGTCATGTAATCCATAAACCCATTCAATTAAACTCGAGGCTCGTCCCCCAATACAAGACAAGACAAACAAGACAGACTGTAAGTTAATTCTCATGTTCATAATAAAGTTCTAACTTGTAACGGACAAAGGTAATATTGTACAGCCTGAACAAGTGTAGTACATGGTACAACTTGCTAGCAAATCGTAAAATGTCAACCTTTGCATAAGACGGGAAATACAGTGGGCCCTGAGTGACTGCATGCTCAGGGGACCTCAGACTTTGTATCATTTATAACGGCTATTTACAGATTCCCAAATAGCCAGGTTTGAACCAAAATTTCGTGAGGCCGAAAAGGTCTCATACGCACTGCGAAGAAATTCAACTTTGCCTCTAAAAGACCTCATACGCCCAGGCTGAGTCTCTGGAGTCCTTGAAACAAAACAAAACTTTATGTCAATGCAAAATTGTGGGCAACTCATTGGAATTATAAGTAACAGAGGTTTCTCACTTATCCATCACTATAATACAAACAGCCATATAAAATTCGCTGGCCCATCGCGGTTTACAATTAAAATACATACTACGCGTTCCAAATTAGAATAGGACCGATTCCTATGTTTTGACGTCTCGTCGTACTGTCAAATCGAAGAAATTTTGGCAAAATTGAAGAACTTAGAAATGAGTTAAAGTGAAGAACTGGATTCTGATTGAACTTTTTTCGTTCACAGTTCATAAATAAATAATTTTTTTCGTAAATTAATTAATGTTTAAAAATTTCTTTCCACAACATGGCGGGCGATCCTATTCTCATTTGGAACGCATTGTACCTAGAACTTAGAACGATGTCATATTCAGCTGAATTCCATATTCAAAAACATAGATCCCCCTCGCTGATAGAAAAAGATGAAATATCTGATTTGCTGTCAAATAACTGTGATTTATTGACAAGAACCACAACCAGCCACAATACATTTGGCCACAGGTGTTATTAGTTATTGAATAGTGTTTTAGCGAATTGCCGAAACGACTAGGCATATGTCAAGATACACAGTTGCACAATAGATTCCATCTACCAAATGACAGCCCTAAGCCTAGTGCACACTTATCTCGCTGCGTTTCAACTTATCGATTCGCAACGGTAAGTACTCTGGTGGCCGAGAAATTAACTGCATCAAAGACAATAAATAATTGTTCGAAATTATCGTCCGCCATGTTGCGAACACTGCTGCGTCTAACCCTGCGTTCAAAAGACATGGCCGGATCCTGCCCTCAGAATTAATTCATACGTACATTTATTATTATTATTTGAAACTTTTAAAATAAATAAAAATAAATCGCAACAATCACATTTCTCTAGAACATGCGAGAAAGAATCCCAAAACAATATGTGTGTTAATTGTTTCTGTGTCATTTAGAAGTTACCTAACTCTAATGACGTCATAAGGCAAATACTCTACCCTGTCATTTTTTAAAGCGAACGAATTCAACTGTCAATGTCAAGTATAAGGCCAACTCCAAAGTACCCTGCTCAGACTTAGAGTCACTTGGGTTAACTCTAGAGTAGCTCGAGTTATAAAAGAACCTACCCAGGGTTACAACTCTACTCTACTCTTGTTATTTTTGAAGGCAGGGCTGTATGCAAACCACCTTACTATACCAACCAAAGAACTGTAGGCAGAAAATTAATCTACATTTTGGCTTTCTCCATCGATAGTTTATCTTACAACAATAATTTCTTGCATCTGTTTTTACTTGCAGAACATTGTTACAATAATTCTCGTTTTATTTGCAATATATTTACTGCAAAAGGCTGTTATTTAAAGTTAGATGTCATCTTAATGTTCTGTTCGTAAAGCTACATTCAAATGTAAAATACTGCTAGAAACACCTGTGCCATTTGTGCTTCTTAAATTTATTTAAGTTAGAATTGAATACAGATATTATGTGCTTAGTATATACTGTATATTAGTTTACATGCTGGCATTAGTATACAGACCTGCTGAATAAATTACGGAAACTGTCGCCTACATTGTAATTAAAATTATGGTAGAAACAATGTAGAGTTCATAATTAATTCAAAGTTTTGCATACAGATATCATAAGCTATCCATTTTGACGCCAATGATACAAAACGAAGTTACATGTCGGCAATATCTATTTATAGTACTTACAAAATTACCCCAAGGGAACTTACTCCTGGAAAAAAATTTGCTATATTCCAGGATGGTTATGATTTACCTATGGGCCAAGTTTCATCGAAATTCTTTTAGCCTTTCGAGCGTGAAAGAGTAACAAACATACATACAAATTTTTACCTTTTTAAAATATATTAGTGTAATTAGCAATCACACTATAATGACAATTTTGGGGTTTCTTATCAGGGTAGCTAGGAAACACCGGCCTCATCTAATTTAAACTGACGAAAAAAAATTGCCGTGTAAAAGTGTTTTCATAGAACCTATTTGCGAAATCAATTTCATTTATTATTTCACCTTAAAATTCTACCCTATCTTACTCTCTTCACTATAACTGTAAAATCTAATCTTACCAACAGCTAACTTTACATTCAGCATAGATGTTACCATCTCCCATCGAAATACCTAACATTTTACGTCAGAAATAATCTAGCGAAAATTGTTTATTTTCCGACTTCCCTACTCCTTTACACCGGCGTGACACCTAGGCTTTAAATCTTAGAGATAGCCACTACGAACTTAATTGAATGTCAACGTCGGCGGAAAATTTATGTCAAAGCTGCCAGCAATCAGCCTCTGGGAGGCAACGGAACAATAGGTATAAAACTGCAGTTTCTTACGGTTCTCAAGTTTATGCGTCGGAGAAGGGAACCCACAACCTCGCGGTCAAAGGTCGCAGCTTTATGACTCGTGGCTAGCAGGATGAGTTATGTCCCCCAATATATGTGAGCAAACTATCTTTATAGAAATTTATTGTTTCTCCTTTGTAATGGCGCCATTACTGCTTGAGTTTATGAACTTGGCTTTGAGAAAGTTCGTTCAAACCACAGGTACAAACAATTTTCTATCTTGTACTTAAGGCCCATGCTCCCATTTAGTGCCAAAAACAGTGCCTTTCTGCCTTGTCCTCGGTAACGGCTGGGTTAATAGATTTGATAAAAATATTTATTTGTATAAATTCATAACATTATCAAAGACGGTAAAAGTTTTTTTTTGGTTAAAATTATCTATCTAGATACTTTTAACCTAAAAAAACTTTTAACGATATGATATTTTTTCGCCTGTTTTCCCAACCCTTTTTGGCTTTGATCTTTAGAAACATGTTTACACAAAAAAAAATGCTGGTTAAATGTTTCTCAAAATGCTATGTAAGTACAGCACATGTAAATCAATTAATATTTGGCAAAAAAAAAAAAGGTTTTAAAGGTCAGCGGTTTTCTATGCAGGCGCTGGCGGCAGTACGAGTATCTGTGCCTTAAAGTGTAAATATCAAGTAAGTTTATACGTTGTGATAAGTTAATTGTAGCTTAAACTTAAAAGCAACAATAAGTACTGGGTCCGCGTTTGGGTGCTTTTACCATAAAACTGTGTTGTATCAAATAGTTATTATTACTAGATATTATTTTAAAGCTTGGTTTACAATGCTTCTTTAATCTATTTACACATTTTAGGAAAGCTTACAGACTAATAACAGCATAGTGACAATAGTAGGTAATTAAATTGCTAATTAAAAGCTTCCATATGTAGGTAGTTATAATGACAAAAAAAAACCAATGTTAGTCCCACAAGGTTGACACAGAATTGTTAAAATTATTGAGAGTTAACTCTCAATAATTTTAACAAACAATAATATTATGTTTTACGTGCAAATAGGTGCTGGTTATTCAAAAAATGACTTTACTAAGTGCTTCCTAACTGTGCCCGCTTTCGTGCAAAAGAGGTCAATGCCGGTTTCACATGAAATCTTATTAAAACTGCGACTGGCTCTCAGAAAAATGCATTACGCCTATAATTAGTGTTTTCACTAGGTACATGCAGAAGTGGTCGCTGTAGCATTTTTATAAAGATGCTACCGTATACTAAGAATGACATTATTATCTACCTTTATTGTGGGTGCGTGAAGTTCACAAACATGTATAGTCATATTCACAAGACACCAAGACCGGGAACACCTATCTATAGACCATAAAAATATTAGTCCTGTACCCCTAGCCATGTTGCAAATCTGTAATCGTCAACGCTTGTAGAAAGCTTCAAATGTACGGGAATGACGTCATCTCAACGCTCAGTTACGTGGTGAGAACAAAAGATTCGGCGACGTGGCCAACTAGAAGCGTTCGACGCAGGCGAAACGATTGTAACTTGGCTAGGGGGGCTGTGTGGAAATCGAAGCCGCGACACGCAGCGCAGCAATCAATTCCTTACCCATTCTTTGACAATACCACAAGCCATTTAGCCTTATGGTTATTTTAGCTACAGAGGTGTCGTTACGTTTATTTTAGCTGTGAGAGAAACACTGGGCAAATTAAAATTTAAATGGCGTATCTTTGGCGTTAAATCTATGATTGAACTAAATAATCCCACCAACTGCATCAGACTGCTTATAATGGCTTTTTTTGAACTTTTTATTCGTTTTTTAGGGTTCCGTAGCCAAATGGCAAAAAACGGAACCCTTATAGATTCGTCATGTCTGTCTGTCTGTCTGTCTGTCTGTCTGTCTGTCCGTCCGTATGTCACAGCCACTTTTTTCCGAAACTATAAGGGCTATACTGTTGAAACTTTGTAAGTAGATGTATTCTGTGAACCGCATTAAGATTTTCAAACAAAAATAGAAAAAAATCAATAAATTTTGGGGGTCCCCATACATAGAACTGAAACTAAAAATTTTTTTTTTCATCAAACCCATGCGTGTGGGGTATCTATGGATAGGTCTTCAAAAATGATACTGAGGTTTCTAATATCATTTTTTTCTAAACTGAATAGTTTGCGCGAGAGACACTTCCAAAGTGGTAAAATGTGTGTCCCCCCCCCCTCTAACTTCTAAAATAAGAGAATGATAAAACTAAAAAAAATATATGTTGTACATTACTATAAAAACTACCAACGAAAATTGGTTTGAATGAAATCTAGTAAGTAGTTTTTTTTTAATGCGTCATAAATCGAAAAAAAAAAATACACTATTATTAAAACATCGATCAAAGTTACAACACATTACAAGAACTTTTATATTATGTTACTTGCTGCTACGGAACCCTTCATGGGCGAGTCTGACTCGCACTTGGCCGGTTTTTTTTTATTACTTCAATTTTTTTTATTTGCCTATTATTAAGTACCTAAGTACACATTTATTAAGTTATTATATAAATATTTGAGATGCATGACATGACGTTTTTTTTAAGATAACTTTAAGAATCAAATTCGCAGATCATTATAGCTATAAAAATTTACAAGTTTTCTGAACCAAGTATAGTTAATAAAATTGATAAATTCAGAACAAACGTCAATGTCATTGGAAATTCTTCGAACCGTTTTATTTTCAAAAGTGATTCAAAGAAAATGTATGGGCTAAGGTTAACCTTACCATAATTACTTAACAATTTAACTCAGCCATTGATCAATGAGTGAGAGACTCTCACACAGCCGAATTTTACGATTTCTTACGTGGGAACATAAGTTACTACCGAACAAAATCTATCCATCTTCTCTCCTAGCCTGAGAAGCGAGTGGCCCATCCAAATTACAGAGATAACTATAAATAACAGTCGGCCATTACGAAGCTTTATGTCATCAACTATAAATCGAACTGTTCGGCCGTGATTGGAATACTGACTGAGGTCGTCACTTCGTCAATTACACGTGGAAGATAAAAATAAGTAAATACAGTGTGTACAGTTACGATAAGTATCGGTTCGTGGCAAGACCTTAGGATTCATCACTTCATGAAATAATCGAGTATTTTTCATGAAATGGCTGCATTTCATTATACTTACAGCCAGCTAAAAATGGCCATATAGTTTAAACGTTACCGTCAATCCACATTTTACCATATCATTAATGTAGGACTTTCATGATAATAAAAAGTCTAAATCAAGTAGGAATATATATTTTTTTTGATACCCTCTGAGTTTTCCCCATTCTTTACTCATTTGTACATATTATTATTTATTAGATTAATTAATAATAATAATAATAATAATAATCATTTATTTGCAAACAAGTGTCACATTTACATAAATGCTCTGCCTCCTGAACTAGGTAGTGAACCTGTATCTCAGGAGACAGTTGCCCTCCTATATATTTTACAATTTTGTTTACACACAACGCCAATTCATATATTAATATTTAAAAAAAAAAAACATAATAATAATAAAATAAGACACGTTTTTGACACGACAATTGAATTGAATTAAATTCTATTTACGAAAGAAAAAAAAGTAGAAATATGTATTGCTTTTGAAAGAACAAACATGACCATAAAAAAGAAAATAAATCTTTATAAGTAGATGTTCCGTTGTTGTTAAAACTGAACATTTCATGAAATAGTTGGTCACATCATGATGTTCAATATCTGGCGACAACATCAACATCGTTCAATTCTTCTGCTTCTGACCCCCAGGACAAATGTCTAGATTGGGACCATCACTAGGTGTGAGTGAGTGTGTGTGGTACTTTTTCACACTCAAACTGCAGAACGGATTTAGATGAAAATTGGTACACAGCTAGAACATGTTCTTAAATAGCACATAGAATTTTTATACCGATAGTATATTCCTTATTTACATGTTTAATCTGTACACACTATTATAAATTAATTAATTATCTACACTTATAAACATCTTAATAACTATAATCACAGTAAATTAAAAAATAAATAAATAATAAAACCCTACGCTAAAATACTCTAACTAAAATATGGCGTAAAACTCTTCCACATCGCTGTCGACTGGTAATGTGCCCAAAAGACTGGCGGCATTGCCACGCTGTATGGCAATGCTTATCCTCTGTCCAATGTAAAAGCCGGCCTTTGGGTCACGCGTATATTCCTTTGGATCCATTTTCTACATTCAAGAGGACGAAGGCGCTGTCAGACGCTAGTAATAAAAAATAAATAATATAAAATAATCTTATAAAGAAAAATATAAATTACAAAGAATAACATAAATGAATCTTCTAAGATTTCCTTCTATTTTCCATTTATTTAACGTCGGAAACCTAGAAAGCGCTTTGTTTCAAAACTCAGTGTGACCTTAGGCGGTAGATTTACGGTTATAACACAAAACGTGTGAAAAACGTAAACCTTCTTTGTTCGAATACAAAGTATCGTGCAAATTAAACACGACCAATATAACTTAAATAACATACTATCAAGTAATATCGTGAACAACTTTTTCCGTCGACTGTACCTAAGTACGGAAAACAAAAAAAACATAAGTGATGATGTGTATGTAAGCGATAGGTCACAATCTATTATTACACACTTAATAGTTAGTACGGTGCATACGTGTTATTTCCAACGGCTTTGCTCGTTGCAATTATTTTAATAAAACTACTTAAAAAGCTTTTTGTACGTCACCTTAAGTATGATGGTGATAATGATGATATTTGTTTTTGTAAATAGGTTTTTAAAAACAATTTTATATGTCATTTTTTTCGTCAATTTGAACTAGGTGTTTCCTAGCTGACTACCTTGACAGGAAATACCAAAACAAACTCAGGAGTCAATTTGCCAATTTTTTACTGATAGAATCTACAAGAGTAGGTAAATAATAAATAAAAGTACAGTAAAGCAAAGTAAGTAAGTAAAGATACTGAATACTTATTACTGGAGCTTATCAGCTTATTCAAAATTTCCTCGAAAACAAAAAATTGGTAGGTAGTAATTAATTATAGAGACGTCCATTTCCCCTTTCAACAAACTCACTTTGTGCTTATCAAAATATTCCGACCCGTAGACAAATTCAAACGCAAGCATTACAGATATTGCTTGCAGCCCATAAGCAGAAACGATAAGTGCCTGAAACAGGGGACGGTGAAGATCGATTTACTTACATCATCATCATTTCAGCCGAAAGACGTCCACTGTTGGACATGGCCCTCCCCAAGTGTCGCCATAACGACCGGTCCTGTGCGTCTCGCATCCATTGGATTCCTGCAGCCTTGCCAGGTCACCGGTCCAACTTGTGGAAAGCCTTCCAACGCTGCGTCTTCTGGTACGTGATATTTATATACACTATTAAGCAATGATTTCAAGCAATGCTGTCAAGCAATGCTGTCAAGCAATGCTGTCAAGCAATGCTGTCAAGCAATGCTGTCAAGCAATGCTGTCAAGCAATGCTGTCAAGCAATGCTGTCAAGCAATGCTGTCAAGCAATGCTGTCAAGCAATGCTGTCAAGCAATGCTGTCAAGCAATGCTGTCAAGCAATGCTGTCAAGCAATGCTGTCAAGCAATGCTGTCAAGCAATGCTGTTAAGCAATGATGACATGTAACAAATAGCAAAGACTTCCAATTTAAGATCACAAAAATAGTAAGCTGATGTGCAAGAAATAACTACGAGTATAGGCGGTAGCATCAATTGGGTACCCCTCTCTTACCTTAAAATACTTTAGAAAAGATGGTAAGCAGCTGCTGAGGCTAAGTCGCTGTTGTTGTTAGCTTTGTTCTAGTTTCTGCTTCTTTATGTTTTTTGTTTTTAAAGTGTTCCCCAAAAACATAAATCCAAAAACCAAACATATTAATAATAGAGAAACCCATTTCACTTTTCACTCACTTTATGCTAAGCAAAATATTCCGTCCCACAGACAAAACCGACAAACTCATACTCCATTGTACGAAGCAACCATTACAGTTATTGCTAGCAGCCCATAAGCTGAAACTATAAGTGCCTGCAACATTAATAACTCGCAGCATGTAATTGCATTAGCTTCTAATCTGTAATTTATTGTAGATCCGGATGTACAGACCTGTTCGCCCTTAGGCTGGGTGCACATGATCCGATTAATTGCAATCGACGGAAGCAACCGTCGACTGTAAATTCTCTTATTAAAGTTCTATAGATGCATGAAGTCCGATTTTTCGATTGCGAAAGATTGCTGCTGCCCATCTTATTTATTTATTTATGTAGTACATGGGGGACTTACAGCTAATAAAACCAGACAAAAAAAAGGAATCCATAATCACTAGAAAGCCAATTACAAGTCCTCACGTGTAGACATTATAGTGTACATTAAATATGATGTGAGCACAAAAACAAAAAGCTGCGCTTCTTAGTTAAGTAGGATACAGCAAAAATCCTTAGCTTGCACTTAAAAAACTAGTTAATAAACTATTAAACCTAATGCTACTTGAAAAATTTGAGACTTAAGGTCCTTCTGATTATAATTTGGGTGCTAGAGTAAATAGGCGCTTAATAAACTAGCGCACCTCACCATCAACGATTGTATCACTGCTTTCCATCAGGTGCGATCGCAGTCAAGCACTAGTTTACATCAGATTAAAAAAAATAAAAAATATTAAAGGCATATACAATGGGCCTCATCAGAAGGCTTAAAGTTTTCCAAAGAGCAATGGAAAGGGCTATGCTTGGAGTTTCCTTGCGTGATCGCATCAAAAATAAAGATATCAGCAGGAGAACAGATTACCGAAATGACCCAAAGAATCGCCAAACATAAATGGCAATTTGCAAGGCACATTGCTCGCAGATGGGTACGAAAGGTTTTAGAGTGGCGACCAGCTACCGGAGATGCAGCGCTCGAAGACGTACCTTAAGATGGACCGATGACCTTGTGTGGGTCGCGGGAACCGATGGATGCGAGACACACTGGATAGGATGATACTTGGGGAGGCCTCTGTCCAACAGTGTACGTCTTTTAGCTGAAATGATGATGATTTCCCCCAAGTGTCACCATAACGACCCGTACTGTACGTCTCGCATACATTGGATTCACGCAACCCTCACTTGGGTCACCTTTGACTCACAGTATATGCATCTATATATACCTAAGAGATCTTCGAAGTTCGAGACCAAAATAAGAAATCCAACAACCACAATCAAGTTACTAAACAAAACGACGAAATTTCAAAGTTGAAAACCATCGAAGCAAGTATGTACCCAGCCTTACACATGACTAGCTGTTGCTCACGGCTTTGCCCGCTTCAATTAGCCCATGCACTTAATTTAGAGCCATGCATCGATTTGTAATACGTTTCCTTAATTATTCACGAAATAATTGCTTCATTCGCCAACATTAAGCTTAGTTTTCATGCAAATCTGGGGAATTACAAGAAAAATGCGGTTTCGACTTCTATGGCAAGCGCTGGGCCCATAAACTTAGTAGTTTTAAAGCATTAATTAGATAGTTACCCGTTTGCTGGGAGAAATACACTGGTTTTACTATTAGAAAAGGTAATTGATTAACTTAATGACTCGACAATTATTTGTAGGTAAAACAGGCATTTATTTTCTGTTGGATAAATGTGTTTACGTGGTCTGGTCATTTATATTTGTTTATTATTATTGCATTTAAACAACTTCTCATTAGGCACATTTCACAAACCTCATCATATCTTTATTTCTATCTCTTTATCAAAAAACTATTTTGTTTTGTGTTATATAGTCTTTTAGATATAAGATTAATGTACCTATGTATGTCGTTAATGTATCTTAATAGTATTATATCTGATGTTTGTACACTGACTGCCCTAAATCTATCTCCTTTCTGTCATTCCATCCAAAGGTTGTCTGTAAGAGATCGCCCTGTGCGATAAGACCGCTCATTGTGCACTTATTCTTTTAAATATGTATCCTGTTTTTTTGTTTATTTGGTGTACAATTAAGATTATAATAAATAAATAATAATAAATATGTCGCAATATAAGAAAGATTTAAGCCTTGAAATGTGTCATACAGGTCCAGAACCTAGCTCAGATTCCAGCTCTTACGATGTTACGAAGATTCATCTAACTCAGTATGCTTCAAAAGAGTGTCCATGGAGGATTTCGGCTGGGTGTTGATATGTCAGTCAAATTATCCTTTTATATGTAGATGGATGTCCCATCCATTCGTACAAAGAGTTTTGGAAACACATTCATTTTGCGTACAGCTAAGAAGTGGAATTCCCTGCCAGGGTCTGTGTTTCCCGATAGCTACAACCTAGGGGTCTTTAAGTCAAGAGTGAATAGGTTACTTCTAGACAAGCGTGCTCCATCGTCGGCCACATCATCACTGACCATCAGGCGAGATAGTGATCAAACGAAAAATTAATAATAATAAAAAGTATTATAATTGTAAGGCGGTATACAATCTAATAATTACTGACCAACTATCCCCAAGTTCAATTAAAACCGAGAAAACTTACTTACGGAACCCTAATCGAAAACTTCGATAACATTTATATATCTATAATCGCAGACGGCGATGATTACCGTACTTAAATAGTATAAGTGTACAGCATTAAATGGAGCCTCTAATAAAGCCCAGGCAAGCATTACGCGATAGCACAGCACTATGCTTAGTAGAGAGCGGTTCGATTGAAGGTAACAACTGGTCATCACTACACCTTCGTTGCGTAGCGTCACTATGTAGGTACATACGCCGAAGGTTTGGCGTTTGGGGGGCCAGCGGTCAGTATTAATTATTACTCATACTATAAAACTATGCTGTTATACAACGCTATCAAACAATATTGTGAAGGAACAGCGGCCAGTAAAAATCGAGTTACTCATGCTATAAAACTATGCTGTTATGCAACGCTATCAAACAAGGAACATTTTTAAGCAACGCTGTCAAGCAATGCTGTCAAGTAACGCTGTCAAGCAACGCTATCAAACAACATTGTCAAACAACACTATCAAGCATTACTGTCAAACAATGACGGCATAGACCTTCAATACAAGATTTTATATAGCTGCGGGAACGTTACAAAGAGTGACTGTGGCCCTAGAATGCAAATGACAACTGACCGGCGGGTTATAGTCTGTAAAAGTCTGACACGCCTTCTCGCTTCACTCTAGAGCAGAAGAAGTCACTTAATGATTTCTCACCATAAAAAAGGTATAGTCTGAGTCTCTCTAAAGTACACATAAGGTTTCCTAGCAGATTTTATTCAAATGATTTTCTGTGGCTGTTTTAATTATTCATAGTGGATGTTGTTGGAGGATGGATTATGTTATGTTTGTTGAGTTGTGCGATGGAGATGGATACTGGGTGCTGGGTGACGATGTAGTTTTGTATATCAATTTTCTACACAACTATTATATATGGAATCATTGAAACAGGTACGAATTTGGTACAAGTACAATTTATGAAAGGGAAACCCCTTGCAAAAATTGTAGGTTGGTTTGATGGTTTTTTTTTTTGCATGTAACTGCAAAAGCAAGTTCTTTGAATTTCCAACCCAAAATAGTCTATCCAATTTCTGTTACGCACTTTTAATGAAGTGTACCTTCTGTCCATCTCTCTCTACCACGATTACTATGCAATAAGATGTTCTAGATAAACATGGGTGTAAACGCGGCCCGTTAATTTAAACATAACTGTGTGCTCTGTGTGTACTAGTGTGTAGAACAATACGAGTAACGTGGAAATATGCGAGATGAGTGATAGTGCGTCCATATCGAGCCGGGCTGGGAGGCTAGCAGTTGCAGTATTTGTAATTCCATATGATTTAGAAAAAGCAAGCAAGCATCGGCCTTATAATGTTACCTCTGCTGGGACTCAGGCCTCCTCTCTAGGAGAGGGAATATGCCGTAATCCACCACGTGGGCCCGGTGCGGATTGGTGGATGTCACATGTCTTCGAATGTTTGGTTCTAGGACATGCCGGTTTCCTCACGATGTTTTAATTCATCGTTTTGAGAGCAGTGGTGACAAAATAAATTAGGTACACAGAGTAATGCGCCTGGCTGGGTTTGAACTCGCGACCTAAAATTTTAAGTAGGTGCCGTTACCTACCACTCGGCCTTTTTTGTTTTAGAAAAAAAGTATTTCATTTAATAACTTTTAGAAACTAACAAATTATATCTTTCTTTAAGTCTTACCATCTATCAGATTATATATTTCATTTAATGTTTTTGGTTGCCTTGCAGAGAGTAGTAACTGCTGTCTTTAAAAACAAACCTCGGCTTAGATTAGGCACCAGTCTTGCACACATTAATATTATTATATCACACAAATTATCGACACTTAGTTAGTTATTACAATTTTATTTGTAGAAAATAAAGAGTCTTTATTATTTAAATACATTTTTAATAAAGATTCTGATAGGTGACGAAACAGATTCATCTTATATTATGCTCATGACAATAATCGTAAAAAAATATATCTATAATTAACTGCTGGGTTTGGTTAGGTCTGGCAGAAGAATTGTGCGAAACAGTTACCGTGGTCCGCAGCAGTAGAATTTTTAGTCAGTAAATGTCTGTCACTGCCTGTCCTTCCATCCAGAGTGGGAAGGACCAAGGTAACTCTTTTGAACAATCCCACAAAAGTTGACACAACCATGTAATTTAACCTGCCAAACACACCAAAAGACAACTAAGTACAGTTTATTCGAAGCTTTTAATAGTTAAAGTGTTTCCCATGGAGTTACAACATAATGCCTTTAACACGTACCATTACGAATAATATTCAGTTTGCTCAGCACTCGTTGAAAGGTCGCAGTGCTCGGCGCTCGCCACTGATTGCATTAAAACCAAGATTTCCTTCACCGCTCGGCTAACAGATGACATTGGCTCTAAATTCCTACGAAACCCCATTTATTCCAATTAGCTACATTTAATGCTGCCTGGTAAATACTTCGACATAGATCAAATACTTCCATTTAAATTATTATCTATTCAATGTACATGGCTCTATGTGGCTTGCATTGAGAAGTGTTTATTTCAATTTCGACCTTACTTTCGTTACTGTTACATATTTTTTTTTTTTTAAGGTATTGACCGAACAGCGGCTAAGATTGGGCCTTACATACCAAGTGCTTCCAAAAGAAAAAAGCAGAAGTTAAAAATTAGTTAAAATTAAAGAACACTAAAACACACATGAAATAATTTTGCACAATGCGTACAGAACAGTGTGAATGGGGCCGAAAGGTTCTGGAGCTGTGACCGCGTACTGGATGACTAATAGTTGGTAGGGTTCGTAAGCGGGAGTAGGCCTGTAAGGTGGACCGATGACCTGGTAAGGGCCGCGTGAACCCAATGGATGCGAGACGCAGCATCGGTCGTTATGATGACACTTGAAGCAGGCCAATATTGAAATTATGATGAAAATAAACAATCTTTACGATGCCAAAAAGGCACATAACTTAGTTGTAACATTTAAAAACCATATTCTGTTAAGGCCCGCTGTGGTACAACTGATTCACTCACGGAACATTGCTTTGCAATAGCGCGTTGGATCAACGATAACACCAAAGTCCCTTGGAAAACCTGGATGAACAGAAAGTAAAGGCCTATCCAACGGTGGGTCATTTCAGGCTGATACGATAATGGTAATGATGAACAAAAAGTTGTGATCGTAACGATTTTAGTATAAATTCTGTAATTCCTTGTGTATTAACCTTTTGAATATCTTATGTTACACAGTTCGACATAAGCAATTGTCTTTCTATTGTGTCTCTAATTACAGCATTCAAAGAGTTAAAATCAAAATCTAAATCTAAAGCAATGGTCGATTTGAAATAAATTTTCAAATAGACAATTTGCAGCCACTTTTGAATAGTCAAATATCGGTCAGTCCAAAATAATTTAGAAATATTAGAAGAAAGTAGGCAAAATGTTGAACTTTGAAATTATTTGAATTTCGTTCTGCGTCATTGCCTGTAGCTTTTTTCTCTGAAGTAAATCTTATTGTGATCTTATGTATCTTCTTCCCTATTTTAAATCCATCCAAAGATCGTCTTTAAATCGACCTGCCATTGTGTGACCCTATACAAGAGTTTCCTCATTTTTTTCTGTAACATTTATAGTTAAAGAAAAGATAAAAAAGAGCATCCTTTCTTCCTTTATTTTTACCACGCAAACGTTCCAAATTCAGCAACGTATCCAAGTTCATGTCAAAATCAGTATAATCTTTCATTCATCAAAACGTACCAAACAGGGCTATAGCAAATTACATAATCAACGAACCGTATCCCAATTTTTCCACGCACAAAGAGGCCCATCCCTCACCCCGTGGGTAACCCTGACCACACCTTGCGATGTCTCACAGCTACATACGCGAATATTTCAATGAATACATTACACTTTAGGACAGTGGTTCTAAAAGTATAGGTGTGACGCGGGGACCAGTGCGTCACCCACTGATGGGAGGCGTGCGAATTTGTGGTGGGCTCTGAAAATGACGACAGATCGAGCAGCGGGTGCCAGGCTAACACTGGAAAGTAGTATCCCCGCACACGGGCCACAAAAAAAAGGCGCTACAAAAAAAGCTAGAAACAGCCACAAAAAAAAGCTGAAACGCGCCTCAAAATGAAACTTGAAGCGGCTTTTTTTGTAGCCCGTGTGCGAGGACACTTAGTGTGTTTGGCGTTAAGTGTGTCCCAAAGGTAGTTTTGTTTAGCTAGTCGCGGCCCAGTGAACTTTGAGAACCGCTGCGTTAGGCCCTTATACGTGCATTATTCACTAACGGGCTATAATAAAGGCTTATCTGCACGATCGCGTACACACAATGCTCGCTGCGTTCCTTGGCGGAAAAACTCGATGGCCACTAGTGCGATAATAGCGCTGTTATGGCCGTGTGCTGATCATAATGATGATTAATGAAGGAAGAGGCGAGGGTTAGGATTAATTGATAGTGGAAAAGTGCATGGCTGGAGACTTGGGTCCATTCTCATCTAAGATATTCTCACTGAGAATAACGGGATGTTAAATGATTTTATATACGAGTAACTTGCTCATTATAAAGTGTGTGGTAACCGTATATGACGGCAAAGCGATGAGAGAAAGAGGATACTTAAAAAATAACGTTTTTATTTTCAATGCCTTTAACCCCTCGAGCGCCAATTGTACATACGTCTGTACAACTTGGAGACCTTTAAAAACGCTTTGTATACACTTTTGTACGAAATTTATTTGGCGAAAATTTTGGTTTCTATATATATATTATTGTATTTAAATATCATTATTTGTTTTTCCTAGAAAAATTCAGAAAAAGTTTTGTTATAAATTTTTTTTTGGTGATTTACGTAAACACGGTAATTTTCCAGGTCAATGACCCCCTGGCGCAGATAAACTTTTTCAAAGAACTACGGATAATGTGTGGAAATCATATTAGCTACCTTTGCCCGAAAAACTTTTTTGAGGAGTTTGTTTGAATGTGCGTGAAAACGTCTTTCTGAGCAAATAGCACGTGTAGTTATATGCAAAATGTTTTGCCGGGTAAATGTGTGAAGTGCTGTGAGATTGATTGAAAGAATCACTGCGACGTTGGAACGCAAAGGCAACTGAAGGAAGTCAGGTGGGTTTTAGCCAGTTAAAGTCTGATGCTCCCTCTCGCTCCACCCAGAGCGAAAAGTTATTGATAATTTCAGAGAATTTTTAAAGAACACTATGGTATCTTTTTTTGGGTGGGAATTCTAGTTGTAACGCGACAATACGACACCGAACTGACAACCACTTTTCAAAGATATTGGTGGAAAATAACAGCCGTAGAAACAATAAACCAATATCTATGAGAAATGGTCGTATCCGAACAACAATATTATAAAAAAACTCAAAATATCCAAAAAAATACACTTTCAAACAGTCTGATGCAATTACATTGCTCAGAGAACAGATAGATAGCGAACATGTACCGGAAGACGCAGCGTTGAAAGGCCTTCCACAAGATGGACCGACGGACGACCTGGTGAGGGTCGCGGGAATACATGACCGGTAATTGTGGCGACTCTTGTCAAAATCTCGTAATCAACCTTGATTATTGAACCAGTGTTGACTACATCAGATTTTATTTTACCCAAGTCGTTTTACTTTTTGGACAGACTATAGCTCCATCCCTCTTTTTCGCTTACATGTTTGACATTTCAGTTTGTCATGGTAAGGCCACAAAATATATAGGTACAGAAGACAATCTCATGTATGAACTTCACTTTTTATACCTACGCTCGGTGGACGCACACTAATGAGCGTTTGAGCCGGGACTGTTCGACGAGCGGGGCGAGGCGCTCCGAGATATCGTGTCCATGAGCGATGTCTATGTGTGCGTTGCTCGAGCGCGTTTTGTATGTAAATTGACTTCTGTAACTATATATTTTGTGGTAAAGCTCCAGAACCAGTTTTGGCACAATTAATAAAGTAGATGCTAAGCTAATCCTAAGATTAGTCGCTACTTCGCCAGTCTTCCCCAGATAGGCGTAGTAAACGTCTCCTTTGACTAATTTTACTCATTAATAAAGTGTGTAGCGATCTGTGCACACAATGGGCCATTGTGTGACGATGCTGGAATTCGATGGTCATTTGTGCTTGCAGCACGTAACGAGTTGATCGCTATTTTGCGATTAAACGAATGCCTTAGTGATAACCATAGTGGTTTACTTTTAGATTTACTTGTTGATATTATTACATAGAATTCGTCAGCAACTCCTAAAATAAACGTTTTTTTTAAAAAGCACCTTCACCCGCGTTGATCTAAAAAATAAATGCCTGTCACGAAGTGATAAAATAGCATTTTAATGGTGAAATATTTAAAAAAAATCGGTTCAATAGTAATTGCAAACAATAATGCAAACATACAAAAATACTGAACCTTTCGCTTTTTATAATACCTATCTTCAGCCAGCGACTTCCCCCGCGTGTAGTTCGAAAATTATCTAATGATAACATACCCCCGAGATAATATTATTATAAATGACTTAAGTTCCTGTGTCCCCTAGATGGGGCAAAAGGCGTCCACAGTGCGCCGCCATCCCGTTCGGTCTTGAGCTTCGCGTTTCATTTCGCTCCAGGTCTTCCCAATGTTCTTGGCCTCTACGATGACCGTTCGTCGCCAGATCTGCTTAGGGTGACCACATTTACGCTTGGGGATTCCGGTCTAGGGCTTGCCTTAGGATATGTTCAGGATCCTTTCGAAACGTGTAGCCGATCCAGTTCCATTTACGTCTTTTCATCTGCTGGTCGATCGAATTTTTTTTTTTTTTTTACTTAGCCCACACTGTCCCACTGCTGGGCAAAGGCCTCCCTCCACTCCTTCCAACGATCACGGTGCCTCGCTTTCTCATTCCAGTTCTCAAGGAAGCCATCCAGGTCATCCCGCCATCTCCTTCGTGGTCTGCCTCGGTCTGATCGAATTATTATATTTATGTAATTATTAGCTATTCCAGGACATGGTCTATCATTGTATAAATTTCATCCAAAACCGCACAGCCGTTTGAACGTAAAAAAAGTAACGCATATAATATGTGAATTGTGAGATCTCACTCACTCATCAATTAGTAACACAAACAAAATCCCAATTACCATTACCCACCCACCTGTATCTACTCATTAGCCTATCAGCCAATCAGCCTATCAGGTCTACGACACACGTCGAAGGTTCGTGCCCTGATGGCATCACCACGCGTGACTTCCTGGCCTGATGGAATGGACGCGACCTAGTGGGTGGATCTGATAGGCCGAGAGGCACTACTCTATTATGAGTAGACGAAGGTTTGTCTTGTTAAAATTATCCGTGAAGGAATTTATTTGGTTATCATTAGAATGAACATCATTTAGATAATTAAACTCGTTAAAAAATAAAACGCCAATTTTTTTTTTTGGTTGGGAAATCAGGTGTAGCATTAGCTATTTTAGTAGTAGCTACACTACACCTAGGGTTGCCAACCGTACTTTATAATAACGTATTCTACTTTATTTTTGGTACTTATACTTTTGCATACAAATAAAGTATGTGAAAATACTTTATTTTCAACTTTCACTGTAATGTGTAAAGAAATTGTAATTTCAAAGGCTCAATTACAAGACAGATTGATATTAAGATGGACGATATGTATTCCGAATCTATAAGACTAAAAGAGATCCAAAGAAAATTCACTAATGATGAATTTCCAGTGAATACTGAATACAGTACAGTTAAAAAAATGGAAATATGTATATACTTAAAAATGCATCTGATAATTCTGATATTACTAGCTTACCAAATATAAAAAAAAAAACCTTATTTACTCTAAATTCCCTCCAGAGTCGTCGACTGCTCGTAATGCTCCATGCGAGCCTTGAAGGAATGTCAGAAAAACCGTAGGGTCTCAGAATAATAAGGTTCACGGTTTGATCACGGGAATTTCTTGAAAGGGATAGCAAGATACTGGAACGCAAAGTAATAATAGTCTGACACACCTTCACGCTCCACCTTAGAGCCGGAGAAATCATCGAATGACTTCCCATCTAAAAAACAGCATTGTTAGGTTTAGTTAGGTTACCCAATCTGCATAGCGTTGCCATGCTGATTTGCCATCCAAAAAAAAACCCATTACTATACCAATTTGCCTAGCGTTTTAATAACACTGTCGGAAATAGAAAACTCAATTTAACCAAAAATGTTTGAAATAAACATTGAAAAAAAGTACAGTTCGTCGTGCAAAAATTCACTGTAGGTAAACAAAAATACATTCCTAGATCGCCAAATGAATGATCAGAACACAATTTGCTCATTATTGTTTGTCCATGATCTCATCCAACGCGGGGATCGCCATTACACTGGCCTAACAAACACGGTACCACAAAAGAGAAACATGTACAGAAGTATCTACATACAATCGTTTCCAAATGAGAATAGGATCGATTGCCATGTTGTGACGTCACGTCGTACTGTCAAATCGAAGAAATTTTGGCAAAATTGAAGAATTCAGATATGAGTAAAATTGAAGAACTAGATTCTGATGAAACTGTATTCGTTCTCAGTTCATAAATAAAATAAATTTTTCGTAAATTAATAAAAGTTTAAAAATTTCTTTCCTCGATTTAACAGTAAATTGTGACGTCACAACATGGCAATAGATCCTATTCTCATTTGGAACGCATTGTACAAGATGCGCTCGAGCACAGAAAAGATAAAAGAAGTTAGAAAGGAAATACTTTTCGATTTTTACTAAACGAGTGTCGCCGCTTGTCTTACACCCTTTAACTCTTTGAATGCCAAAATTAGAGACACAATAGAAAGACAATGGCTTATGTCGAACTGTGTAACATAAGACATTCAAAAGGTTAACTCAACTGCAGGCAATAAACCAATACGAACGCGTATTACGCAACTAACAGACCACGCACACTTAGATCGCAAGTTTGCTATTGATTGTGTCAATTATGAGCATGATCATATTTTGACGCACACCTGCCCCGCCCACAAGGCCATTCTAACCTCTTTCATCTTTTCTGGGCACTCGAGCAACGCACACATAGAAACCGCTCACGGACAAGATATCTCGGACCACTTGGGACCAGTACCTACGAGCACGAGTACCATCCGCTTGAGATAAGCCTGTGAACTTTTTTATGCAAATCTGGAGCAACAAAAAAAAGTAATAAATTCCGTGGACAATTGTTTAAATTAAACATAAAACGGTTAATTGTCGTTTTTAAACTAACCATTAGTTTCAGAGAAGCAGAAGTAAGTTTATAATTAAGTAAGTTAGCTGCGCAGCGTTGGAAGGTTTCCTACAAGGTGGACCGATGATATAGTGAAGGTTGCAGTTATCCGATGGCTGCGGGACTCATAGGACCGTTAATTGTGGCGACACTTGGGGGAGGCCTATGTCCAACAGTGGACGTCTATCGACAGAAATGATGATGATGATGACGATGATGAAGTTAATATTACCAGGTTTTCTATTTATTTTCAACTATAAACCAAACAACTAGATACGAGTGCCATTAGCACTATAATTTTTGTACATATGCCAAAGTAGACAACCCTAGGACGACCGCCGAGCGTTACGAAATGAGTACATACATAACATTGACTTCTGTATCTAGCTGTTTTGTGAAGGTACCCACATCGACTAAATTTATAAAACAATGTCCGAAGCTTCAGTCAGCTATCAACCGTAACTACATTATCTCCGGAGCATAATTACTAAAATGGCGCTACAAATACTGCTAATTGAACATTGAACAAAAAGAGTGGCAGACGCGATCAACCCTCAAACGGCGGGCCCGGTCCGTCAGACCCACATCAACTGAACAATTATATCGGTCGAACGTGGGGGTACATGTGACCTTAAAAAGTTAAAATGCTCCAGTAATTGTCGCTGATGGAACATTTTATATGATATCGCGAAATGTAAGTACGGGTTATCAATATTTTATATGTGTTAGGTGACAATTGTGACAAAGAGGATCAGCTAATTGTGGGATGGCAACGGTTTTCTAACCCGTCACTGTCCAGTGCATTACCATTGGCTTTTGATCGGTCATTCGTTTTCATTTTCATAAATCTTTAGGAGTGTCTAAATCAAGAATATATACTTACCCTTAAATACATTGACACTCAGAACTAAGATACCACGAAGTCAGCACTTTTCTTTGTGCTAGCACTTTTTTGCATTAGTGTGGAAAACAGTAAATTGCGTGCCTAAAAGCAATTGGGATAAGAGCGCGTTTGAAAAGACCAAGAAGTGAAAAAATCCTTTCTATGTGCACACTTACGTTATAATTGATAACTACCTGCAGATCAAATTTCACAATCCATTCAGTAGTTCGATAAAACGGTTCGTGGGGATCTTTGGACCGGGACCGCAATCCCAATTTCCAATTTTAAGAACAGTAAATTTTTTTGAGTAGGAAATACCTAGTCACGCTAATTACATTCCCCTGCTGCTGGTGAGACCTATTAGCGTCAAATAAAAGACCTAGCAGCTAACACTTGAGCCAAATATCTAGTCACGCTAATCACATTCACCCGCTGCCGATGAATGTGCGTGTAATTAACGATACTCGTTCGGTATTTTGATACCACAAATTTTTTTTTTTTTTGGAAACTATTTTAAAGCGTTGTGGTCCCATAATATTACTACATAAATTATATTTTTATAGGTGGAAGTTAGGACCGCGGTCCCCAATATTTTTTTTTTTTGGATACTACTTTAAAGCCTTGTGGTTATAATAGGACCGCGGTCCCAATCCAAAAAAAATACCCTCGACCTGATTAAACAGTCAGTGAGTCCAGGATCACAATAACTCTTTCCAAAAATCATGAATCCCAGTTAAAATTAACCACGCTTAATTCAAGTTAAACTTGTAGAATCAACAGTTACGAAATCTTGTATCTGTCAAGTATCTCCGTGGAGAGTCTACGACGACTTTATGTCCCCCTATAACTCAGAGAAACAATCCATGCAGTAAAATGTGTTTCCCGTAATTCAAAACAGTTGTATAATTCATTACGACACCATCTTTATTGTAAATTATTATAGTTTCTGAGCTTGGTCTACGTGTGAAGATTTTCTTAGATTTATAGATTTTAAGCACACTGTGCTATTCTTCAAGTCATCAGCCGCAAGACCTCCACTGTTGGACATAGGCCTCCCCCAAGCGGCGCCACAACGACCAGTCCTGTGCGTCACGCATCCATAGGATTCCCACGATCCTGACCAAGTCTTCGGTCCACCTTGTTGGAGGCCTTCCAACGCTACGTCTTCCGGTACATATTCTTCAAGTATTAAGGTATATATTTTTTTTAAGTGATATAAACCAGTGCTTGACTGCGATCTCACCTGATGGTAAGCAGTGAAGCAATCGTTGATGGTGAGGCGCACGAGTTTATTAAGCCTTTTCAGTCTAGCCTTGAAGACACCCAAATTATAATTGGACGGGAAGAACACAGCAGATTGTTCCAGTCCTCCTATGTATGCGGTATAAACAACGAAGTGAAACGCTTAATCCGAACCGTAGAAGTTTTAATAATATAAGGGTTGGATACGTGTCGTACGACGGGTTGTATATGTACTAAAGTGCATCGTTATCGATTCACCAGTTGAACTGTCACACCTGATTTAAGACAGAGATACACACAGACACAGGACACACACAGACACACTCCTGTCTCGTCTAGGAGAGACACTTTTCCAATCTTTCCTACTTAACCTGGGTCATCATGATAGTAATCTTCAGTTTAGGGAAAACAGAGAGAAGTATCAGGACCTAGACCATGACGTTTAAAGTAAGATTATTTTAATCTTAATCTAGTGTGGGTAAGGGATGGTGCTAGACAACCTGTATAGCTCTGTCTCTTACCAACACTGAAACAAGATTAAAACAATCTTACTTTGAACGTCATGGTAACCCCGCAGGTCCTGGTTATTTTTTTTTATTGGTTTTCCCGCACTCGGAATAACTCCTATATCGTGGGTGCGTTCACAAACATGAAAACTCACGAACGCAAGACACCGAGACCCGGAACACTTATCAGTGGGCCATACAAATATTTATTCCGTGCGTACCTGCGACACACAGCATGACAGCCAATCGCTTAACCACCGCGCCAACCGTATCGTCAAATAAATATACATACATAGGTACATATACACCATTAAATTTTAATCGTTTTAATCCCGTGGAGGGTCGATCCGGTACATGAATTTCTTTAAGAAAACGTCAACTGAGCGAGTTCAATGACCTGTAGGTAGTTTGTACACAACGCCGACTACTACCTACGGGTCTTTGAACTCGCCCAGCTGACGTTTTCTTAAAGAAATTAATTTCGAACATTAATACGAGTTTTGAAAAAAAAGGTACTTTATTTTTTAATTCTATCTTTACAAATCGATAGTGTTTCATGTACCGGATCGACCCTCCACGGGATTAAAACGATTAAAATTTAACGGTGTATAAACCCCTTGAATCCTCTTGGGCTACTAAAACTATAGATCACGAACTTTTTAGTGTAAGTTCGTAGTTGGTTTATCTTTTGCATTGCAAGGAATAAATGTTTTATCTATCTATCTAATCTTTAATTTTTTTACCTTTCAACATCAATACATCACTCCACTAGACGTGTTCCCTCTCTGATGAAATATCTTAAAAAACTACATTAAAAAAGTACCATACTTTTTAAAACTTTATAAGGTGTAAGGGACAGCCATCCACAAACAAAAAAAAATCAGTTCCACCATACAAAATGATAAACTTGATTGGACAATTTGTATGCCGAGGCCGACCGAGACCGAGTTTCGTCCAAGCCCTAAAAATGTGGAAGGCTGTCCCTTACACCTTGTATACTAGATAGATAGATATTCTCTATTAGCATAGATTAGCATAGTCAGCCTTATAATGATCCCACTGTTGGGACTCAGGCCTCCTAGGACAGGGAATGGGCCGTAATCCACCACGCGGGCCCAGTACGAGTGCAGTAGGTATTCTTTATTATACAACTATAATAAAATTACAAAAGGAATTAAAAATAAAAATGAAGAAATAATAATATACTAACTAATTTAATAAATAGAGTGCCTAGGTACTTCTCCCTTCTATGACAGTGACCCGGTTAGCCCACCTCTCCTCACTCCTCTTACTGCGCCCGATCCGCGCCGACCATCTATTTAATTGATATTTCCCCGTTAGGTGCGCACCTAATTTATTTTCATAAACTCTGACCATTAGATGTTTTTGCCGCCATTGCACAACACCTATTAACTATTAACGTTCAACTTTGAATTGCCATAGAGCATTAGGACAGGGAACTTTTTTTTTAATTGATATAAACTTTTTTTTATTATTGATAGGTTCGCGCTTGACCGCCATCTCACCTGATGGAAAGCGATGACGATGAACGCGCTTAAGTAGAGATTCCCGGGTTTTAGCCATCAGGAAACACAGACTCCGGCAAGGAATTCCACTCTTTCAAAATAGTGCTTGAGTGCGGTCCCACCTGATGGTAAGCAGTGATGCAATCGTTGATGGTGAGGCGCACTAGTTTATTAAGAGCCTATTCACTCTTGCCTTAAAGACACCAAAATTAAAATCGAACGGGAAGACCGCAGCAGCCAAATTGTTCCAGTCCCTCGATGTACGTGGAACTTAAGAACGACTTGTTCGTCAACTCGCCACTTAACTGTGAAGCTAGCAAGTTAACACACATGTAAGTACAGTCACATAAAAACATATTGAAACCAATATTTAGCTATTTTAATATCCAAACAAGCTTTTGACTACTTAACTAGTATGTGCAATAAACACCAAAGAGATTGGACAGTTATACTGTTTTATTATCTTTCTGAAATATAATTCCTATAATAATGACACCGCCTTTTGACAGTCTACGGTAGTTTTAAGGACAATGAAACGTCAGCAGGCTATAATTTGTCAGATTTTACTAGCAACAGTAACTAACACTTTGTAATAGTCATAAACTCGTAACTGTTGTCAATGAAATAACATACATTAAAAGCTTCTATTGGTATTTCTATTCTATCTTCAACTGGCTTCAAAAGTAGGTTTGCAACAATAGCATCCAGTCGTGCACTAAACAAATTGATAGATCCGTACCGATTGAAATATCGTGTTCCATAACCTTTTAACAAATATGGTCAAAAAGCCATACAATGCATCGATCACTAAACTCGTAGATAATATTCATTTTACAGTCGTTCTGTCAATGTTTAACCTTTTGAACGGCGGAGTCATGTCTTTACGACAAAACGTAATCACGACACCAACTGCGCTTTGTACGTCAAAAGTATCACGACACAGGTTTTGTACTGAATGCTGTGGGTTCTGCCCTCGATCGCTGTTACTGGGCTGTACAGTACAGCTATTCTAAGCCGATGATCGATTGTGGGACGCGCGCTGACACGCCCGATGTTTCTCAACAGCGCATTCTCCAAGGGCTCAAAATCACAAGTCATAAAGGTCACGCCCACAGTCGTAACCTTTCTATTTGATCAGTCTATCGACTCGGAACTTGGATCGCAAACAAATGATAGTACCTACTCCAACGCCCAACCCGCCATTCTCGACTTTGTGCATTAGAAACTTTGATGTAAGCACAAGAAAAACTAAGTTTGTAAACGCTGAGAAGTTAATGTCCGTGACGCGAGCGGGCCCGTTCATTAAACTGACAAACGAACAAACATACAGACTCGTAACAACGCTACATGTGTGTTTATAGCATACTTTTATACTGTTAGCTTTAGAAAGGTCTATTGTCTGGTCGAAAGGGAAATGCAAACTTCGTAAGTATTGAGCAAATAATAAATGTAGCTAATAAGTGAGTCCACAAAGTGGCGACTGCACGGCCGAGGAGAGGCAACGACCGAGATGAGAATGCATAAGATCACACTAAATGGAGAGGTAATCATTACCGAGTAGTAATTCGGGAACCGGTCGCTTGGCTCACTTGGACGTGTTGCGGCGACAATGTCCGAAGTGAGGTGATTATCGCGTTCCGTGCGCGAAGAGGAAGTGTGGGGAATCCGTTATTGAGTGAACGGTACGCGGAGAATTTCCGCTAAATAAATTACAAAAACTACTACTTGATTACTTGAGAGGCTTCGATTTGTGCACGTGACGCTCTCCGTGTGATGCGTCCGTCGCAATTACGGGAAAATCTAAGCTACCGGCCTAATGGGTCTAAACTAACTTCTTTTCTTTAGAAAATTGTTGGATAAGTATGTCGATTAAAGACGTGCCCGAACATGGATGGATGAACTGGCTCTCGGTCCTCACGTGAGAACACAGAATCTCTTGCATTCCGTTTGATACGTATTTTTAAATTTCACACTAGTTTTCTCGTAGATTGCTTTCCCGTTCGAGCAATAAAAGCACTTTCTTTTGCGATAGAATCCAATTAGTGAAAACAAGTATTCAAGTAATGTAACGTGATGACCGTGTGAATATGATTTGAATGAAAAGTGCTGCCACTCACACGATGTTCGTGGAAAAGGTGACAGCTAGTGGATTCTACATTCAGCGTAACTCCTTTCTTGTCCAAGGCATTCCTGGGGTTCTAATGATTGTCTGAAATCCAAATGTTTAGGATTAAGCACGCATCATTTCTATAGCACATATTGTTATGGTGATACCATTTTTTCTTTCTAGCGGAATTCTCTCGAGTAAAGTTTTTAAAATAAATCATTTTAGTTTTAAACGATTCAATGGCACCACAAGAATCATCAACAACAATAAAGGCCAAAAAAACAAAAAATCTGGGCAACTGCGAGTCGGATTCACGAACTGAGGGTTCCGTGCAAACTTACCTAGGAACGTAAATAGTTCTATTCCGGAATGGAGTCTCGGAAGATATTTCCGAAAACCAAAAAAAATTTTAACGTACACGTTTTCAGATATATTCTTATACCTGTGCTATAAGACTTTGCTTTATGCCAAATTTCAGGATTTTGAGTCAACGGGAAGTACCCTATGAATTTTGATTTCTTCGAGACTTTTGAAATTTTGATTTTTTTTGCCACAAAAACCGAAGTATCTTTTTTTCTCTTTAACTTACAAGTTTTATTTTTACAGCTTCAAGTGTCCGCAAACCTGAGTATATCGACTTTGACATGGTTTTTTTAATTCATTAATTGATAGAGATATATGTAATAACAAGTTTGTGAGTAGGGTATGTATTTACTAACAATAATTATTCAAATAAAATTATTATTATTAAAACAAAACACAATCGCACAATCACAGCCAATCACTATCAATCATCACAACGATTTCATAACTGACAAACGAACCCGCAAACTTAAGGCTTATAGTCCCTTGAATATCTTGCCGAAATTAAATGGACACAACACTCGTACCCACCTAGGCGGCAGTACGAGTATCTGTGCACTTAATTGCGGCCAACTACGCTCGGATAGAGCCCCACTGACCTTTAAATTCATTTTCTTTGCAAAATATTGATTGATTTACATGTGCTGTATTAACTTTGAAGAATATTAAACCACTACTTTTTATGTATAAAAATGTTTCTAAAGATCCAAGCTGTTTCGAAGAAGTCCCTACTACTAAAAGTTGCGAAATTGCGGGCAAAAGTTAAGCGTGCATTTTTTTCAAACCTATTAACCTGGCCATAATCGAGGAGTAGGCTTCAGAAAGTCACTGTTTTATGGCACGTGTCGGGCGCTAGAGTCTTAACAATACGGATAGCGTAACAAATCTCTCTACATAGTGTAGGAGCCAGTCAGAAAGCGACAAATAACTGTGCCAACGGCTATCTGTTCCTAATCGCAGGCACTAAGGAAGCTGTTCAGGCCATTTAGAATGGTCAGGAGCATTTAGTTCACGCCAGAGCATGGTCCGTTTGTACGTACAACTCCTGGACTAGTGAGATTGTAATTCATGGACGTAGTTCATGGCACCTTCCTGTAGGTATAGGCGGGTCCTAAAGCCGTGTACAGACTGCTGTAACGAAACATGCAATGTAACACGCAATGAAAGAATTTGCGCTCTACATTGTCGCAATGTATCATGCAATGTAACAGATCATATTGTGTGGATGCCTTTTTTTGTAACAGATCATTTTGCCGCGAACAGAGCGTTTTAATTGTTTCAATAGGTAGTTCTTCATAAGAAACAACCAATTTGGAACCGTGCACTAGCTTCTGACGTTTTATAAGTGCCCATGTAGGCCTATGTAAAATAAAAATATTCAGATTGTTTTTGAATTTTGTACATCCTCGGTTCGTGCGCGCGCTGCGTCCCCTTTTAATGAAAAACTTCTTTCATGTTACCTTGCATTTATTTGTTACACTACACACATTTTTATGTTACACTACATACATTTTTATGTTACACTACATACATTTTTATGTTACACTACAGCAGTCTGTACCCGGCCTCTAAACTTGAACTAACTGTGAACTTTGAGCAACGAAGTATACCAAAACTTCATCAACATTAGCGCCGATTCTCTTGTACATAAACTGAACTTATTTTAAACTAGCGCTTTCTTTTACTAATCGTCAAAAATAGAAAGAGATGGCAATAATTTTACTCTTGTCCTGCGTTGGGGCCCTATTACTAAAACTCCGCTGTTCGTCTGTCACCAGACTGTATCTCATAAACCGTGATAGTGAGACGTTAGTTGATGGTATTTCTGTTACTGCTATAACAACAAATACTAAAAAAACAGAATAAAATAAATATTTAAGGTGCTCCCATACAACAAATGTGTTTCTTTTTGCTCGTTATTTGCTATGTACGGTACGGAACCTTTCGTAAGCGAGTCCCACTCGCTCTTGGCCGGTTTTATTTATTTATTTAAGTAATAGGCCAGTCAAAATCAACATCAAACATCGCAAACGCGCATGTAACAATTTAAGATTTTTGTATATGTTGTTAGGTCCCTTGAGAGTATTTAAAACCCAAGTGTGCATCCCTGAAAACCCTGTTCTACCCTCATGGTGCTGTATGCTGCATTGTGTACATACGCGTTTGCGATGTTTGTCCTTTTTTTGTGTTGAAATTGACTAGCCAATCCCATCTCAAAAGAAAAAACTCAACGCTCGCGGACGGCGAGCATTGGGTAGCTCGCCGTCCGACTTGGGCCAAGGATCTGCTACTGAGAGGAAATTTGGCCCTAGTACTAAAGGCAACGAAGGAACAGGATCGGGTTTTTAGTCAGTAAAAGTCTGACACTATCTCCCGCTCCGCCCAAGGGCGGGGGACGTCATTTGGATGATTATTACCCACCAAAAAAAATAGTTATAAGCGCGTAAGTTATGTTTGTCCCTTTTGTGTTGATATTGACTGGCCTATAACATCCCATCTCAAAATAAAGGCATAAGACAGCAAAAAGTACAAATAACATCGCCATTTTTTTTCTAGTCCAAGCAGACACGTCTAGCTTGATAAATATCTCCGCTGCCGGCTATCAGCATTTAATCGCAGCCTCTAAGGAAGCTGTTCCAGCCATTTAGAAACGTTTTCCGATGATTGCGAAACGGCCCAGCTAATTATTCCGTGTGGCCGTGATGGATAACCCGCGTCGGGGATTCGCTTATGCAAATACATGGTGCATTAGATTGATGTATGCGTTTTGTGCAGCAGCCTTTATTTATTGGTTAAGCTTTTAACGGAAGATTTATTAGTAATTTGTCATATTGTGATATGAATCTAATGGCTACTGTGTTGTGGTGATGTTCGGTGGATAATGAAATGTGTTATACACCGTTAAATTTTGATCTTTTTAATCCCGTAGAGGGTCGATCCGGTACATGAAACACTATCGATTTGTAAAGATAATATTATAAAATATAAAATTAAAGTGGAGTGGAGTTTCTTGTACGTTCTTTCCCTTAAAACATATGCTTTGGAACGTGTAAATACTTTTTTTGTGACTGACCGACCTTGACAATTCTAAAAAGCCTATAAAACTATTAAATGGTTTATTTGAAACTAGCTTTTGCCCGCGACTTCACCCGCGAACATAAAATAAATAGGGCATAATAAAATAAAATAAAGCAGCTATCTATCGGTGATAAAATAGCAACCGAACCAGTACTTTCAGAAACTACCTACTACATACAAAAAAAACAAACTACTTCTCTTTAATATTAGTGTAGGTAGGTAATTTAATTCCTGATTTCCCAGAATTAAATAACTCAGGATTAAACTTTTCATTTTAAACTCTATATTTTAATGATTAATTATCTACAGACACAATGAACAACAAAATATTCGGCACTCTTCCATTGTTCTTTCAATTATATCTTCTGATTAACAAATGCAGCTTCACCTTTATGACCCTACGATAATTACAAAATGATTTACTACTTTATTAACTAAAAACATGACAGCACTATGTAAATAAACTGGTTTTGTTCATCGTCTACAATCGCTAACGCAACCTATTTTGTGAGATAAACAGCCGCTGGCGTAGCTCTAAAGGGCTAGGCGGGACAGTGCTCCGGGGCCCCAAAGCTCGGGGGCCCTAAAAATTTGATTAACAAACCCCATAATAAACTAATGCCCGCCATACACGGTAGGGTATACCTGACCGGTTTGCCTGTATAGGTGAGTTGTGCAGGTAAACCGGACCGTGTATGTTGCACAACTGTGCAGGTTTCCACACAAGCTTACCTTTTTTTTTATGGTGGGAAAAATCATGCATTGACATCCCTCGCCCTTGGGCGGAGCGGGAGATAGTGTCAGACTCTTACTGACTAAAAGACCCATCCCGTTCCTTCTAGCCTTCATACCGGGGCTCGAGCGCCCTTTCGGATAACCCTGGCCCCAGTAGGCTTCGACCCGGCTGGGTCTCTGCTGTTGCTGACAACTCCTTGAGGCGCGCGGGAACAGTGCGCGCCGTCGACGACTTGGGCTTGGTCCGGACAGTTACCGGACGGCCGGACAGTGAGCTACACAAGCTTACCTGACAGGTATAACTGTGCAGGTAATCCTGTCAGCTATACCCCAGCGTGTATAACTACCTTAAAGAAAAACTTTCGCGCCTTCGTTTAACTTAAAGAAGTTGTAACATTACTTTAATTATGACAACTTGTTTTAATTATTAAAAGTTTAACACTCCTTCTCGGTCCACCGAAAGCAAGAGAAATTATTTGATGATTTCTCCACGTAAGAAAGGGGCCCCAGTTTTTTTGGCCCCAGGGATATTCACCTACGCCACTGTAACACAACTGATGCAATCTACCTCTCAATAATATGCCAATTATCGTAAACATCGAATTAGGTGCAGCTTCAAGCCGTTAAATACCAATGCGTTATTGATTTGCCCATTACAGATAGCCATCCATCACTTGTTTATGGCTGGTTAAAGTTTTCTGCGAAAATAACACAACAGCTATCTACCATCTTATATGATAAAGCAAGCCATCTTTATTGTTTCTTGTTATATTGCTAAAATCTTCAATGAATAGTGTAGAACTCTGTCTTCATCCGCTCTAAAGTGGAGCGAGAGGGCGTGTCAGACTTTCACGGATTAAATTCCAATTGTGTTCTTCAGTTGTTTTTTACGTTCCAAGACCTCGAAGTCTTTTCTCCATTTAAAAATTCCCGTGGCCCTAACGGGTATCCGCTCCAGCAGTTTTGTTGACATTTCTTGTCAACATTTGTCGTTGTGTATATGTATACACAGAATAGATATCCCCGAAAGAAATGTGATCCCCCTGTTACTCCCGACGCCCGCGGGGCGTCTCGTGTGGCGGTGGCTGCGTGAGGACATCCGTTCCCTCACGGTTACGGCTCATCTCCGCCACTAGCATAAACTTCATTGCAGAAGATGGCGACCGCATCCCATTCGCTCTCGCTCCAGACCATGGCCTGAAACAGGGACCGGCGGAAGAGATCGTTGCCGGTGATCTACTGAAGCTGCTCTCTCTCTCGTTCCTCACGCGAGAAAAGGTAATTAATTTGACAAGTTTGATTCTCAAAATAAGAAAATAAATAAGTACATTATAAATCGAACGAGTGACAACAGTCACAGGGTTTAATCAACTGTTACTTCATCGCAATAGTAACTCCTAACTGTCGAAGTTAAGTAGGTTTTCTATCGTTTACATTTCGGGGAGTGTGCACTGGAATTGCACAATCTAATTCCGCTAAGCCCGTTCCATCATCGGACCACACGACGTACAGCGTTGCGTCACCGGTACATGGTAGACATCCCACCCATACGCACAAAGCGTTTTGGGAACACATTTACTGTGCGTACAGCCAAGGAGTGGAATTCCCTGCCGGAATCTGTGTTTCCTGATAGCTACAACTCAGGAGTCTATAAGTCGAAAGTGAATAGGTTTCTTCTAGGCAAGCGAACTCCATCGTCGACCACATCATCGCTTACCATCGGGTGAGATGGTGGTCAAAAGCAAGTCTATCAATAATAAAAAAAAGTCAAAAAATTCAGAATCTGAAAACATTAAAGACGTTAAAAAATTGTAATTAGTTAATTAAGAACCTTCTCCTGACAATAACAAACACAACCAAAAAGGAAAAAACTAAAACCCAACTACGATCAAAAAACGACACTGAAAAAGAAGGAAACAAGATTTTCAGGATTGTAAAAAACAAGAACAGATCAAAAAAAGAAAAGCCGTAGTCACACGTTATTGAGATTAATAATAACTTCTGTTTTGATACAGCATTAATAAATTTTATGATAGTGTAGTGTCCCAAAAAAGGAAGTATTACCATAAATTGACACGTTGGTTTAGTTAGATTTCACTAATACATTCAGAACACAGACATTTAATTATAGACGCTAAAAAGTAATTTTCTCCAAATATATCAGAAGGCATTTCACCGTCAAAATTCAAATGTTTTTTTTTACATAGGCCTACATGGGCACTTATAAAACGTTAAAAGCTGATACACGGTTCCAAATTGGCCGATTCCTATGGAGAAGAACCGGCAAGAAACTTCATGGTTACTCTTTTAAAAAAACTGGTTGTTCTCACAATATCGATCGTCGATATGTGAACCTCCATAAAATCGAAATAAATAAAAAGACACCAGATACTAACACATAAGAAACTAATGATATTGTCCCCCACAACATAGGTAACCACTTCGCCGATCGACGTAATCGTGATAATGTTATTGATACTATCACGAATTATGACCATTGCGATCTTTGACATGACTAATGCGATAGTTCTCGGCTTACTCGCCGCTTGAAAGGCGAAACTGATAAGGGTTGCAGACATTCGTACATTCATCATTTGTTTTACTGTAGTTGTGCCTTCTTTGGTAAGGCTGGATCTGGATGGTGTAGTTGTAAAGACTGTATTTTCTGGAGTCAGGAAAACTGATATGACATCAGCGGTATTGATTGTCAAAATGTCATTAAAGTAGGAGATGACATGCGCCACAGAAATTTTACAGGTTCAATCTCGATGGTGTAGTTGTAAAAACTGCATTTCCTGGAGTTAGACAAACTGATATAACATCAGCGGTAACAGCGGTATTGATTGTCAAAATGTCAAAAATGTAAGGCCTGCTGACCACGGACGCGTTGCTTCATAGACGCGTATTCGTCACTATAAGCTTGGAGTGCTTGCTATAAGCTTGGAGTGGCGACCGCGTACCGGAAGACGAAGCGTTGAAAGGCCTCCTACAAGGTGACCCAATGACCTGGTGACAGTTGCGGGAAACCGATGGATGCAAGACGCACAGGAACGTTCGTTGTGGCGACGCTTGGGTAAGGCCTATGTCCAACAGTGGACGTATATCGGCTGAAATGATGATGATGATGAAGCTTGGTGTACGCTAGCGTGAAGCTTACATAAAATAATATTTAAAACGACCACTAAACTTCACTCGAAGAACTCGTGCCAAAAATCCCAAAAAATAGCTGTGTCCCACAGTGTGAACAGCGCTATTAAGCCAAGGTCCTTTGTAAAGAAGCTTGCGGTACATTAGTGTTTAATTCCGGTGTAATAAAGTCCGCCATCAACAGATTCCTTTGTACTGTGGTAGGCCCATCACGAAGCCATCACAATGACATTAAAATATTATATTACTTCCACACTTCAGGGAGCACAGCGCATTATGATATTATCTAGGTACTCTTGCATCTTAAACTCATGTTTTTCAATTTCTTCGCCTTCCGTTCAACACCGTATCATTATACCCCATATATATTTGCGTAAAAACAGCACATTTCAATAGAAATCTATTTACTCATTCCCATGAAGGAATAACATATTATTACAACCTTTTTTGTTTTAAGCAGCTTTCAACACTGCTATTTTTTCATTCGTTTTCATCGCGAACGCAACCACGTATTACTTCTGTACCTAATTACTTGTTTCCAGTTATTTGTACAAAGAATTATATTGCGGGCCTAGATCCGTTTTGCAGGACACGGCTTTGGTGGTCATCCTGCCTATATATTGACATAACAGAGCAGATATAGGTTTACGTTTGACCACTATCTCACCTGACGCTAAGCGATGATGTGGTCGACGTTGGAGCGTGCATATCTATAGTAACCTAATCACTCTTGATTTAAACCTCTGGTTGTAGCTATCAGGAAACAGGCTTTCAAACTTTTTAATTTGTGAAGAAAATGTGATTGGTTCAGTGTTTATGTAATCCTCCTTTTGACCCCTTCTTACTTTCCACTTTTCATTTCACTTCATATTTTTTTTCCTTTTTAATACTTTTGAAAACCGACCGTCACTCGTCATATAATCTTGTAATACTTAATGGGGCAAAAGGACGACATAATGCAGATTGAAAATTTGAATTTAGTTTCTGAAAATACATGACACAAAATTTTTACATGATTTTATAAAAAAACTAGCTTCGCCCGCGCCTAAAATATAGCCTATGACACACAGGAATAAAGCAGCTTTCTATTGGTGAAAAAAATATTTAGCAATCGAACCAGTACTTCCAGAGATTGCCCCCTACATACAAACTTACCTACAAATTTTTACCTCTTTATAATATTAGTATAGATTAGAAGAACTGTAGTTGTTACTTATACATTGTCGATCTTTTCAAAAAAGGGTTTAAATATACGCAATAAATACCTTTTTTTGATGAGAAATTATAATTTGTCTGACTTTTACCGATTAAACCACACCTGTATTCCTTCCTACTACTGCCTGTTGTGCTTTGCGTTCCGTACCGCAGGGACTCTTTGGAACCATCCTGTCGCTCACAAATACTTACTAGCCTCATTGCTTCGTCAAGTACCTACTGCGTACCCTTAGTACCAACATCACATCAAAATCCCCTGCCCTTTCCAGTACCACCAACCTCTTGAAAGTAAGCAAAACTCGTCGCCGTTAAAATCTCAACAGATGTAATATGTTCATTTGAAGTGACAAGTTATTCATTTACCTACGTCTTATAATTTAAGAGGGACGTATTCTAGCCCCAAGTCTAACGAGGTATAAAACATGGTAATTTGCGCCGTCTTGAGGAGACACTGAGCGATCTCCCGGCTAGTTATCAGTTATTTTAATTTATGTTTAGACTTTCAACTGTATCTTTACTTGTATCTCAAGTATTTTGTATCTAAGCGTTTCGCCTCGTCGTTTATACCGCGTACATCGAAGGACTGGAACAATTAGCCTGCAGCGGTCTTCCCGTCTGATTATAATTTAGGTGTCTTCAAGGCTAGAGTGAATAGGCTCTTGATTAACTAGTGCGATCCACCGCCATCGATTGCATCGCTGCTTACCATCAGGTGGGATCGTTGTCAAGTCGTAGTTTATATTATTTAAAAATAAATTTATATAGAAGTACTGTTGTTGTATCTAAAAATTAGCATTCCAACCAAGCAGTAAATCTGATGAACAGTGATTAAGTTCAAAAAATGCGTTGGAGTCGTAAAAGACAACGAACAAAGAAATACTTCGTCTGCCTGCAATTCCATCATATTGACATATCTCTCCCAGAAGAATTTGAATAAATGTTTTAGTTAATATAATCTTTCTGGATTCGATTTTCTACAAGGATTTCTATTCTACTTCTGCATTATAACTAACGATGGCAAACTATACCTAGTTCTCAAGCTTAATATAAGCCTTTAAGGTCTCCTACAATATTTCTAAGAAGCAGGGATTAATTAGCTATACCGGCAAACGCGAAGAATTACAGTATGGTTGTGAAGATAAATATCTCTCTTACGATGTAGGAAAGGGATAAAATAATGAATATCCATGTTGAAATTACACAATAAAGTAAAGTGTTAACTGAGCAACGCACTAAATCGTTCCCATCAAGCATTTGCGGCAAAAGTAAACACAGGTAGATAGCTTATATTACAGCCGTTACTCGCAGCTGATTCCGACTTTAAACTACTTCAGACCATAAACGGTTATCTTTCAAAATCTCCTTTCGTAAAATACCTGGTTAATGAAAGCGCATACCTACGTCTTTTCAACACCATTCTGATGTTTTTACGGTACACATTTCCAGACATATTGCCAGTTTATTAAACTGGTATGTTTTAATTGCCTTTTATAAACTAACCTTACTTAAATGGGGTCATAAAACAAAATGCCAATCAGCATGAAATAAAAAAAAAACTGGATTAAAAGAATATTGTTTCTTTTTTAACATAGTTCGCAAGTGGCTCCACCTGGCTTGACTTGCTACATTTGCGACACCAAACCAAAAGCACTAAAACTCCTATTATTGTCTCTGCTCGATACAGTCATATTTATGGCAGCAATGGCGGCATCGTTCGATATTCAAACTATTTTTGGGCAGCCGAAAATAGAACTCTCGACAATAAAACCAGTAAAATATTAGGAATAGAATAATTTATGGGCTGTGAAAATGAACGACTGTAAATAAGACGTAAGAAGTCACTGTAAATTAGTCACAGAGAGCTCTTATAAAAGGTATTTTATGTCCCTTTTATTTTGTCTTGGCATGATGCTAGATTTTGAAAATAACTTCAATTAGAAATAGTATTACATGTTTTTGTTGACATTCTGGATGTAGAAACAGGATTTTCTTTAATTTAAATGATGTAGGATTTTAGTAAGTGAATACCTGTCATCCCGTTACTTTCTATAGTAGTTACTTCGGACCGAAGAACACAGACAGATGAGAGAGGCGAACATAAACCAATACTCAGTCGATTGGTGGACATAGAAAACCTTGAATACTTCATTGTTTCATTCATACTATTCCTCTGAAAATAAATTAGAAAGGCACGTAGGTACTACTTTAATTTTTTTCTAACAAGCCAACGTAGCAAAGTCTGCATTTCAATATAACAACGCTCATATAAGGAGGAAATTTGTATTACAGATTTTTATACATTATTATAGATTTATCAAAATCAACATTCCACAACTGACAAATAACTATGGATGGAGCGGAAGAGCAACGTCGTCCTTATTAGCACCTTCATAAAGTCATAATAACTGACAACGTATCCTTACCAAACTCTTGTGTAAATTATTTCATTACCACTGCTCTCAAAACATGTCATTTCATGTCCTTGTCTCCAAAATTTAAGTCATTCTCAATGTAATATCCACCAACCCCCACAAGACTTGCTTGGTGGGTCCTACTCCCCAATCCCTATCCCAGAGAGAAGGCTTCTGTCCCAGCATCGGGAATGTAATGGTCCGATTAAGTTACCTTACGAAGACAGACCAATAGTTACTAGTTTCTATCAGACTTATTCAATTTTATCACTTCATAGCAAAGCTTACGTTCCAGTACACCACAATAAATATCCACCTGACCTTTCAGCCAAGGTATTTATAGCACAACTCTAATCGCATTGAAATATTGATATTGGACGGTAAATTTCATGCTAATGAGGCTGGCAACACCGACTAGAGGTGCGACCAGTAACTATAGTGGGTATTAACAAGATGGCCCGTTTAGAATAATAGCACAGATTATATTTATTGGAGCATAGAGAATGAATGAGTGGTTCGACGGACTGTTATGTTTAATCTATGCATTCAATCAGTGATTACTGAATAATTGAAGATTTTGAGCTTGGAATAGCGGTAAAATATAGTTATACTAGCTCAAGCTATGTCACTACTTCGAGTATTTAGTTATAAGCTGTTCGGCATAACTAATATTATGAATACGAAAGTATCTCTGACTGCAGATGGTTTACGCTCACATGAGTAAACTGCGAAACTAATTTTGTCAAATTTTATTCAATGGATAAGCAAGTAATTAAGTACAGATTGGGCCCTGGAGGACATTATTCTAATCTATACATATAATAAAATCGTAGGAAAGTCAAAACTGTACATTGAATATTTTTTAAAAAGAATACTTGGGGCGTGATCTACAATCGATACCGAAGCCAAAAATATAGTTTTTAGAATTTTTGTCTGTTTGTCTGTTTGTCTGTTTGTCTGTTTGTCTGTATGTATGTCCGGGATAAACTCAAAAAGTACTGCATGGATTTACTTCAAATTTTGCATGAATATTACTAAGAGGTCGGGTCAACACATAGGCTACATATTATCACGCTATCACCTACGGGGGAGGAGCTGTGAATCTTTATTTTTCTTACGCATTCTGTGACTGCGTGTAATCTAACGACGCATATTTAAATGTTGTTTTTGAGTAAGTCATGCTATTATCTAGCTTTACACTATAAAAACTACGCCATTAAAGTAACTTGGGCAGAGAAACATAGTTTAATGAATGTTAGTAGTATAAACACAATTTTAAAGCAGCGCCATCTATGAGATTTCATCAAAATCAAATCAAGTTTATGTTAACAGTTTTTGGAAATTAATCATTTAAATTTGATCATGTTGGCGAGGTTAGTAGTTAGTTATTCTTAAAATTCATAGATGGTAATGTGCATTTTCTTCATTTTATAGTTCGTTTTGACAAATTCAAGTTCCAACAAAACCCTCAAAACCTTGAGCAGAGTTGAGGAAGACAATTTAAAAAAAAATGCGGTGTTAGGTATTACATGGTGGCATTTCTCAGACTCTGTGAAGTCGACCAGTTTGCGAAAACCCTTACGTATGACGAGGTGCCTTCATATTACACGTACGACAAGCAAAGGGGTGTATTCAACCAAAATCGACGAGGAGGTGCTGTGGAAGGTTTTCCGGGAATTTTCAAGGACACCGCATTGGGTAGGGTTTATACCGTGCACTCGAATAGTGGTGAATGCTATTTCCTGCGGTTGTTACATCACACTGTCCCAGGCTCAACGTCTTTCGCTGTTCTGAGGACATTTGATGGCGTGGAGTATCCCACTACCGCGCAGCCTTTTGCCAAATTGGGATGACACCCTCGCGGAGGCAAGCGTCAGTGACAGTCCTAGCCACATCTTGGTGTGTCATCTGCTTGCCGTCATCTTTGTGTTTTGTGGAGTCGCGAACCCGGTAGCTTTGTGAGAGAAGTAACGCCATCTTCTGTCTGAAGATTTTCTACGAGCTTTGAGGCGTGCTACTAGAGACGAAGTAACTGATGAACGCGTGCTGAACACCTGTCTCAGTTCACTTTAAGATGTGGTCATTACTATTGGCGGCAATCCACTGATCGAATATGGGTTACCAGCTCTCCAATCATCACCACATCAAGACCGTGGAAATCGGGAGTATAACGCTGAACCAAATTACGATCCACGGCGAAATAACCACCATACGAAATTACCATGTCGCTTTGTTCTCTTGAGAGCAAAAACAAATTTATGACACCGTCCTTGAAAGCGTTGGGCAAAACCAGGGTAAAATTTTTTTCTTGGATGCTCCTGGTGGAACAGGAAAAACATTTGTTACCACTGGCATACTTGCAGAGGTCAGGAACCAAGGCAAAATTGCTATTGCGGTAGCGTCATCAGGAATCGCTGCCACACTGCTTCCGGAAGGCAAGATAGCACATGCCATGTTAAAAATTGCCATCGATTTCGAGAGCGCTGCCTGTTTGTGGTGTGTCACGTAACAGCGATAAGGGACACGTGCTCGAGGACTGCTCTCTGATGATGAGTGTACGATGGCCAATAGGAAGGCAATTGAGGTCGTGGACAGAACCCTGCAGGATATCCGCAGGAACTAACATTTGATGGATGGTGTCACAGTTTTGTTCAGTGCCGATTTCCGGCAAACACTTCCCGAGGTGACGCGGGGATCGAGGGCTGACGAGATGAATGCTTCGTCGAAACGATCTTCGTTGTGGTCACGAGTTCGTACACTGCGCTTGACCATTAATTAATATGAGAGCTCGGCCCGGCGGCAATGCACGTGCTCAAGAATTCTCCGATGTCCTTCTAAGTCTTGACGAAGGCACTGAGAGGTGGACAGGTGGTACTTCCAGAGTCTCTCGGTAGAGTGGTATCCAGCTTAGAAAAACTCATTCACTGTGTGTATGGGGACATCAGTCGTATACCACACCAACATAATTCTTGGGTGTGTAAGTGGGCCATTTTGACGCCCAAAAATGATCAGGCTGCAGCAATTAACGAATGCATTCTCTCGGAAATTGAGAAGAATGAAGTGGTCTACACCTCGATAAACACTGTTATCGAGCAAGATGATGCCACACGTTATTCCGTGGAATTTCTGAACTCCCTGTCAGCAAGAGGACTTCCGGTGCATACTATCAATCTGAAGGTCGGTGTCCCGATTATGTTCGAAGTTGTGACGGGACCCGCCTCAAAGTCATCTCGCTCCACACAGACACACCATTGAGGCGGAAATTGTTACGGGTTGTGGCGTCAGCGAGGCAGTATTTATACCACGCATTCCCCTCATACCCCATAACTTCCCGTTCCAGTTCAAGCGCGTACAGTTCCTCGTGTGTGTTTGCTTCGCGATGACTATCAATAAGTCGCAGGGGCAGACACTGAGGGCAGCGGGTGTTAACCTCAGGACGAGTTGCTTCTCACACGGGCAACTGTACGTCACTTGCTCCCGCGCCACCAGTCCTGACTCTCTTTACATTTTGGCTTCTGGCAGTATCCGTACCAACGTAGTTTATAGGGAAGTCTTGTAAGGTATGATACGTTTATACGTATTTTTACTCTTTTGTGTCCAGGAATGTATTCCTGCATTATTTCCTCTATTTCCTTCAGTCACATCTTATGACTGAACTCAGCAGGATTCCCATATAACTCTCTTTACTAGCTTCGTTTGCGAAAAAAACTTATATTATAATGCTATTTTAAAAGTTGTTTATTTATAATGCTATAGCAACACTGGCACCTTAGGTATTTTTAGTGCTGTAGAGGCTTCACGCAGACGACGTCGCGGGCAGCAGCTAGTTGTATTCTAAGTGGGAAGGTACCTATACGTCTTTTTTATCCCTTGACTACTCTCCTATGCGATATTTTATGATTATCATGCAGAGAAAGCCGCTGAAGATGTTAGTACAAATACAAACTAGTACGGTAGATGACAAGTAGATAATTTACCTAAGCTGCACGTTAAAGCCGGCAGCCGCATTTAACACACAATTCAAATTAAGTGCCTACTTCTGTCAAAATCAAGGAATAAGTAATAACAGAATAAATAAATACCCGTGTCAAAATTGCCACAACTTTGTAATCAAAGTCGAGAACCCTAGTTTATTAGCGCTTCGGCCCAATAAAATCAACTAGCTAAATTATTGAAGAATATCGTGTTATATTGTAGGTATCTCTCAACCATTCAAAATCAAGACAATTTACAGATTCTGAACAACATTCTCACAATAATAATATCTTCTAAAATATATTAATTAATGCTTTAGTGAGCCAAGGTTGGAATGTTAATATTTGAGTATTATCGTAAGGGCTCTTACACAATGCTATGACTACTAGCAAAAGTTAGCACTAATCTATCATTAAAAAAGCGGATCGGAAGCGGACTTGCGGAATCCCGCATTTCCGCACGTGTATCCAATTCCGCAGGAAACGTGAATTCTTCCAGGATAAAGTAACCTATGTACTCGGTGATAAACCGGCTTTCCATCCATGTATTGTCGTAATGGGACCACTACTTTTCTAAAAAAAAACTCCTACAAACAAACAAACAATGTATGTCTTTATATAGATAGTTTTAACACAGAATACCTATATAAACCTATAGCAGTATGGTTAAGATAATATCACTTAACAGATTGCCGATAACCGAAAATGACTACTATATTAATTTCCCAAACTATTCATTTAAGCAGCTTTCAACAATGTATAAATCTGCGGACTAAATTCTCGTATACCCAACCCTTTGTAAATTGCATTATAATGGAAACCAGAATAGAGTATGGAGAGCGTCAAAGATGAAAGGGCTAGATATTATGAACTTAATAATAAACACGTATGTTAACTGTCTTGTATACCGTTTTATGAATAACTAGCTGCTGCCCGCGACGTCGTCTGCGTGAAGCCTCTACAGCACTAAAAATACCTAAGGTGCCAGTGTTGCTATAGCATTATAAATAAACAACTTTTAAAATAGCATTATAATATAAGTTTTTTTCGCAAACGAAGCTAGTAAAGAGAGTTATATGGGAATCCTGCTGAGTTCAGTCATAAGATGTGACTGAAGGAAATAGAGGAAATAATGCAGGAATACATTCCTGGACACAAAAGAGTAAAAATACGTATAAACGTATCATACCTTACAAGACTTCCCTATAAACTACGTTGGTACGGATACTGCCAGAAGCCAAAATGTAAAGAGAGTCAGGACTGGTGGCGCGGGAGCAAGTGACGTACAGTTGCCCGTGTGAGAAGCAACTCGTCCTGAGGTTAACACCCGCTGCCCTCAGTGTCTGCCCCTGCGACTTATTGATAGTCATCGCGAAGCAAACACACACGAGGAACTGTACGCGCTTGAACTGGAACGGGAAGTTATGGGGTATGAGGGGAATGCGTGGTATAAATACTGCCTCGCTGACGCCACAACCCGTAACAATTTCCGCCTCAATGGTGTGTCTGTGTGGAGCGAGATGACTTTGAGGCGGGTCCCGTCACAACTTCGAACATAATCGGGACACCGACCTTCAGATTGATAGTATGCACCGGAAGTCCTCTTGCTGACAGGGAGTTCAGAAATTCCACGGAATAACGTGTGGCATCATCTTGCTCGATAACAGTGTTTATCGAGGTGTAGACCACTTCATTCTTCTCAATTTCCGAGAGAATGCATTCGTTAATTGCTGCAGCCTGATCATTTTTGGGCGTCAAAATGGCCCACTTACACACCCAAGAATTATGTTGGTGTGGTATACGACTGATGTCCCCATACACACAGTGAATGAGTTTTTCTAAGCTGGATACCACTCTACCGAGAGACTCTGGAAGTACCACCTGTCCACCTCTCAGTGCCTTCGTCAAGACTTAGAAGGACATCGGAGAATTCTTGAGCACGTGCATTGCCGCCGGGCCGAGCTCTCATATTAATTAATGGTCAAGCGCAGTGTACGAACTCGTGACCACAACGAAGATCGTTTCGACGAAGCATTCATCTCGTCAGCCCTCGATCCCCGCGTCACCTCGGGAAGTGTTTGCCGGAAATCGGCACTGAACAAAACTGTGACACCATCCATCAAATGTTAGTTCCTGCGGATATCCTGCAGGGTTCTGTCCACGACCTCAATTGCCTTCCTATTGGCCATCGTACACTCATCATCAGAGAGCAGTCCTCGAGCACGTGTCCCTTATCGCTGTTACGTGACACACCACAAACAGGCAGCGCTCTCGAAATCGATGGCAATTTTTAACATGGCATGTGCTATCTTGCCTTCCGGAAGCAGTGTGGCAGCGATTCCTGATGACGCTACCGCAATAGCAATTTTGCCTTGGTTCCTGACCTCTGCAAGTATGCCAGTGGTAACAAATGTTTTTCCTGTTCCACCAGGAGCATCCAAGAAAAAAATTTTACCCTGGTTTTGCCCAACGCTTTCAAGGACGGTGTCATAAATTTGTTTTTGCTCTCAAGAGAACAAAGCGACATGGTAATTTCGTATGGTGGTTATTTCGCCGTGGATCGTAATTTGGTTCAGCGTTATACTCCCGATTTCCACGGTCTTGATGTGGTGATGATTGGAGAGCTGGTAACCCATATTCGATCAGTGGATTGCCGCCAATAGTAATGACCACATCTTAAAGTGAACTGAGACAGGTGTTCAGCACGCGTTCATCAGTTACTTCGTCTCTAGTAGCACGCCTCAAAGCTCGTAGAAAATCTTCAGACAGAAGATGGCGTTACTTCTCTCACAAAGCTACCGGGTTCGCGACTCCACAAAACACAAAGATGACGGCAAGCAGATGACACACCAAGATGTGGCTAGGACTGTCACTGACGCTTGCCTCCGCGAGGGTGTCATCCCAATTTGGCAAAAGGCTGCGCGGTAGTGGGATACTCCACGCCATCAAATGTCCTCAGAACAGCGAAAGACGTTGAGCCTGGGACAGTGTGATGTAACAACCGCAGGAAATAGCATTCACCACTATTCGAGTGCACGGTATAAACCCTACCCAATGCGGTGTCCTTGAAAATTCCCGGAAAACCTTCCACAGCACCTCCTCGTCGATTTTGGTTGAATACACCCCTTTGCTTGTCGTACGTGTAATATGAAGGCACCTCGTCATACGTAAGGGTTTTCGCAAACTGGTCGACTTCACAGAGTCTGAGAAATGCCACCATGTAATACCTAACACCGCATTTTTTTTTAAATTGTCTTCCTCAACTCTGCTCAAGGTTTTGAGGGTTTTGTTGGAACTTGAATTTGTCAAAACGAACTATAAAATGAAGAAAATGCACATTACCATCTATGAATTTTAAGAATAACTAACTACTAACCTCGCCAACATGATCAAATTTAAATGATTAATTTCCAAAAACTGTTAACATAAACTTGATTTGATTTTGATGAAATCTCATAGATGGCGCTGCTTTAAAATTGTGTTTATACTACTAACATTCATTAAACTATGTTTCTCTGCCCAAGTTACTTTAATGGCGTAGTTTTTATAGTGTAAAGCTAGATAATAGCATGACTTACTCAAAAACAACATTTAAATATGCGTCGTTAGATTACACGCAGTCACAGAATGCGTAAGAAAAATAAAGATTCACAGCTCCTCCCCCGTAGGTGATAGCGTGATAATATGTAGCCTATGTGTTGACCCGACCTCTTAGTAATATTCATGCAAAATTTGAAGTAAATCCATGCAGTACTTTTTGAGTTTATCCCGGACATACATACAGACAAACAGACAAACAGACAAACAGACAAACAGACAAAAATTCTAAAAACTATATTTTTGGCTTCGGTATCGATTGTAGATCACGCCCCAAGTATTCTTTTTAAAAAATATTCAATGTACAGTTTTGACTTTCCTACGATTTTATTATATGTATAGATTACTGTGATTACTATAACAGTAGAGATTATGGCCTCATTTATAAAAAAAAAAAATAAGCATGTAATTAGTTTCTATAGTGACTAGCAGGTTCTTAATTCAAAATTTTCTACGGCAAATTTGAATTTGGAATCCGCTAATCAATATTTAAACTAAGCATACCTAATATGGTTACTGGTTAGCGAGTTTTAAAGATAAAAGTTAATTGTGTTAAATATTTAATCACGATACTAAAAACTGAATCTGGATATACGTTTAGATCATAATAATTTGATATTCAGATTGATTTCTTAGATCGAATACTTCATGCTTGATTTATAAACGAATTTAGTGCAAGGTGACTGTCAATTTTAGCAATCATAGTCTTTATGTGAGGATATCAATTTAAATCTTGCACATAGCCATCCTTCAAAAATCATTCAAACGACATCTCCCGCCCTTGGGCGGAGTGGGAGATAGTGTGAGATTGTTACTGACTAAAAAACCCGCCTCGTTCCTTCTTGCCTTTCATACCGGGACTGAGCTACCTTTCGGTTCGGAGGTAAACCTGACCCCAGTAGGGTTCGACCCAACTGGACCCCTGCTGTTGCTGCCAACTCCTTTGGGTGCACGGGAACAGTGCGCGCCGTCGACGACTTGGGCTCGGTCCGGACAGTTACCGGACGGTCGGACAGTGAGATACCTATTGTTCGCCAACCGCAAGCCCGCGCCTACGGTGGCCGGAAATCGGGATAGGAATCCCGGCGGTGGCTGGGGCGCTGTGAGCGCCGTTGCCTGATGCGGTCGGCCTCTTCCTTTGCTAGCATTACTGCTTCGCAGAAGGAACAGAAAACATACTACAAGAACATCAAGCAAAGAGCTATAGCAACGTCTTACGAAATCTACCGAACTACCTCGTTAGATAAACTATAACAAATCACTAATCAGCTCGGACCCTTACGTCTTGTACAAATTATAACCAAGCACCGACCCAGTTCTCAAGCCCATCCCACGAACACATTCTATGGGCTCGTTATTGGAGAATAACTATTGCATTTACTATTAATAGCATCGTTTATGTATGATTGATACTGCACAGCAACCTAGATACCGGTTGCTACGTCTCAAGTGATTTGGTTATTGTTACCTGTTCTATTCATTTGTTTATTCATTGAAATACCTCTTGCAGTCAGGTTCTCTGGAAAGACTTAAGCTTCTAGAGACAGCCTATACATAAATAGCTTTTTACACCACCTGCTCGATAATGTCGTTTTATAGGTCATACAAACCTCACTTAAAGCAAGTCATTCTATCCCTAGGGAGATAATGCAGTATGGCCGATCCCTAGGGAATAATGAGATTTGAATTTGGAACATTAAAAATCGTCAACATTGTGAATTAAAATATAGGCGCATCGAATAAGTTGACTTGAAATTCAAACCAAAGAGTATGTAATCACTATAATTCAAACTGGCCACTAACAAAAAAAAAAGAAAATAGAATAAAACGTGCGTACCTACTGACGGGAGCGTTATAGAAAATTGAAACTATAGAATCTTGGAGTAGTGAATTTTGTTTGTTTGATGAACTTGTAAATACTCGTATAAAGTCTGTCTAATAAGTCAACCGACTTGGGAATTTTGTACAATATTTAATCATTTAAAAAATACTTATTTTCGATACTTTTCATAAAGTTCTTCTGTTAGTAAACAATGATCTCTATCTCTTAATTAACCTTGATTATTGAACCCTGTTGACTACATCAGATTTAATTAAATCCTGATAATTACCCAAGTCGTTTAACTTATTAGACAGACTCTAATACTTTTATTTCTCTAGTATATGATTTGGTCGACCAAATTGTCTTTTAATTATCTTGCAGATGGTGTAAAAAGTAGAGTATGCAACACGGGGATAAAGCTGTCTTTGTCTTGGGCGGCTTGAATTCCTCACTTCACTCAGGTTTCTTTATTAACTCCCTCGCGATGCTCGGGAGTTAATTTTATAAATCCCTCACTATCGTTCGGGATTAATATCAGCAACCTTCGTTTCGTTCGGAATTCAACATGCCGCCCGCGACTTAAAGACACTGCTTTATCCCCTAGTCACATAAACTACTATTATAATACTTATTAATTAAATGCTTTATGCACACAAAAGTGCAGAATTAATGTAAAATAGTGTTTTTTTGCTACGGACAATACGAAACTCCTCGTGCGCAAGTCCGACTCGCACTTAGCCGGTTTTTACTACTTATCAGGTTTCCTTTTTGTACATTGTTATCTTGGTGTACAATAAAATATAACTACATAAATAAATAAACTTTCGCCTTTTAATTAGTTTATCACACACACTACAATATAAATATATTAGTGTCTGTGGACAAACTTATAGCATAGGCATAATCAATCAGCCTTATAATGTTCCCACTGTTGGGACTCAGGCCTCATCTCTAGGAGAGGAAATGGGCCCTAATCCACTACGCGGGTCTAGTACGGTTTGGTAAATTTCACATGTCTTCGAAATTTTAGTTCTAAGACATACTGTTTTCCGCACGATGTTTTTTTCGCCGTTTTAAGAGCAGCGGTGATGAAAATAAATTACACAAGGTAATGCACCTGCACCATACAACTCGTAAGTCCGGCCGTTACCACTTGGGCATCACTGCTCTCAAGTTGGAAAGAAGTTGAGTTACCGATGCGAAATTCTATGATAGACGCCAAAATATGAATAACTCACACAAAAATCAGGTATCCACGTCAGTGGCTGGGGAAAAATTTACCTAGATAGGCCAATGTTTCTATGACAAAACTAGTGCTAATGGTGGAATCGAAAGAATCAACCGAACACCATTATCATGAAATATTAATGATTCTCGGCATAATTCCTACTGACGTTCTCTTTATCTTAAATGTCAAATGATTCCAATTATCATCGAAATTACATGATTAGAATGTTAGTTATTGGCACAGAAACTTTAATAGCATACATTAAGAGTGGGAAGGTTTCCGTTAGGTTACCTACGTTTATTCTAATTAAATATTATAATGAAGGAAGTAATATGGTTATTATTAGACTTGTCTGTTTTAAAAATTTAATTGTTGCATTAATATACTAAGTACAAGTGACCACACTAATATTATGGGTCGTGGGGTTCTTTGGAACAGGATCACGGATCGGAGTTTTTATAATTTTGTTTGTGATCCCAAAATACTACTCAAAATATTTCTTACTAGCTTTTGCCCGCGACTTCGTTCGCATGAAATAGTGACTTCCGGAAATTTCAGTACTGAATTGATGCCGACTCTTGACCAATAGATGGCGCTGTATGTCCGGAATAAATTTTATTTTTTATTTTATTTAATAAAAACTATCCTATGTCCTTTCTCAAGTTCCATACTATGTCTGTACCAAATTTCACACAAATCGGTTCAGTAGTTTAGGCGTGAAGCAAAGACAGACAGACAGACAGACAGAGTTACTTTCGCATTTATAATATTAGTTTGGATTTTTATACGTGGAAGTTAGGACCGCGGTTTCGGTCCCGTTGGACCGATCCACAACCCAATATTATAATGGTAAGAGTGTTTTATTTGTACATACATATATATATGTCTGTGTATTTGTTACATCTTTACGATCAAACAACTAAATGGATTTTGATCAAATCTTTGGGATAATTATCTACTTTCACGCGGGTGACGTGGCTGGCAGAAGCTAGTATTATATTGGTATTGTGTTTCTCCAAATTATATTTTTTCTACTGTTCAAAAAATAAAAATAAATAAATAAATTCAAACTATAAAAGAGGCTCTTTAACGTTTTAGGAGATGACAAAAGATCACAGTGTGTTTTTGACTTGATAAAATATGTATGGTAAAATAAAAATGTAAAAATTATATTTATATAAAGAAATAAGACAATAAAACAGGATTATTCCAACAAATAATATGATAAATAAAATAAATTATAAAGAAATAATATATATATATATATATATAGAAAAAGACATGGTTAAAAATTATAATAAAACCCATTAAACTAAGCCTTCATTTATTTTAATCAATTAGTAATTTATCAAGTAACAATATTTTTGCTCATACTCACACCTATGATATTACAAAGATGCTATCAGATTAAATACAGTTATTAATCGATTCTTCTGACCTTTACTCAAACTAGCACTTAACATTTACTATTGTGTTTCAATTAAAACAAAGCAATAAATTGTTCGAAAGCAAATATTTGTTTCAAGTTTACAACTTATATTGTTTTATTATAAGTTGTTTAATTCCCCGGTTAAGCTTGTTCTTTTTATACAAACATGACACTAATAAACCGTAAATATGATTAAAATAAATAGGTTATAAATGATAGGATATAAATGAATAAAAGTTTATAATGCGTTTTAATTTTTTCTGTGTTAAATAATTGAAATGAAATTTAAAATGCGGTTTTAAAAGCTCTTTCTTCTAACAAATGCGTGAGTAATTGTCAGTCAGGTTAATTTACTTAACTTACAAAGCCAGGTGTCGCTAATTAGCCTAAGTGCGTTTTTCCATGTCACTTAGAGCATGCAAATAGCCTGTAACTATTCGCGGAAGCCACTGATCTATTGGATATATGTTTAATGATTTAATCATGAAAGTTTTTATCGAAATTCACGTACTTTTCAATCGTGAAAATCGTACGGAATTCAACGCAGTAATTTTCAACATTTTCCAAAATGGACAAACATGCAAATGCGGTAGGCAGGTTTATGCTATAGTCTATTTAGAGGAGATGTAAAAGTGCTCGCCAATTCACTATGTCAATCGATAATTGTATTTTTATTTTGGATCGATAAGATCAGCAGTTCGTGTCGAAGGAGTTTTTAAAGCGCACGACGATTAGTCAAACGCCTCTACGCGTTGAAACAAAGATCCAAAATGAAATATTTTATATTATGTATTTTGACAGTATCAATTATCACGAAACAATAAATTTATGTTCCGATAGTTTTTATTAACGAAGTCATTCCGTTTTATTTGTTTACTTTTAATTATAGAATGTTTGTTTAAAGTCGTTTATATATACGAGCGTGTGTCGTGTCGATCTTCGCATTTTATTTTCATCATTGATAAAATCGGTAATGTGGAATATTTAAATTGCTAGCCGATTTATTGTTCCTGTCACGATTTAAATATATATAAAGAACTATTTTATCTATGTAGTCGTGCATGCATGTTTTAAGCACGCTTTGTAATGGAAATAATGAATAAATCGTGAATTTTGTTCTCATTTCTCGTTCGCTATCCATATTTGCATCCATGATTATGACAAACCTTTTCGAAAAGACTTAATTTGGTAAAACATAATCATTTGGCCGACATATCGGTATAATGATTCGAGTATAGCCGTCACGATCTGTGCATAAGTTGAGTACTTAATGCCGTATTAGTGTGGTATTACAAGATCTCGACAATATTTAACGGTGGTTCAACACATGGTGGGCATGGCAGATATTCAATTTATAATCTCATAAATGGAATAAGGTCGATGCGCCCGCGGCGGCGGCAAAGGTTAATCGGAACACGCTGAACACGTCACATGGCATTGTCGAGGCGCCCTGCTATTGAGAAACTGAAATCTGAACACGATTAGATTTATTGCGATATTTTGCTGCGATTGATTGCTATCGATTTCTGTACCGTACCGTGTGTGACTGATTGCTTTGTGTCGATCTCGTGTTATTGTTTGTTTCTCTTGCTATGTATTGTGACCAGATAATCAAAAGTACTTAGACGTGCAGGTGCCAGCTTTTAAATGCAAATAAAATTTTACTATTCCGCGTAATAATTTTCATGTTTTTACCCCAGCTACCGCATAACTGTCAGCACATTGCCAACAAAAAGCATGAATTAGAAGACAATAAATGAGTCGTAAAAGATAGTACGCTGTTACGCAGAACATTTTTTAAACATCCGCTCCAGACAGACTCCCCGCGGCGCGACGATCGATCATCCATGGAACAGCGCTGTTTTAGTGGAAAAAAAAGATAATTGAAAAAGCACTTTTCTATTGTGTGAAGGCTGCATTAAGGTTCCATTAAACGGCATTAAATAAATAGTTGTCGTTAAGAGTGTTGACCGGCGGAGCGCGGGGGTCGTGCGCGTGGAGCGGAGCGCGCTGTATGCGGCGCTCGTACGGCCGCATCGGCATTCTGCCAGTGATCACGCGCACAACTGCATTATTCAGCACAACTCACGCGCCGCTGTCGCATTATACCGTACGATCCTTAACGCCTCGCCTCCGACTCAACCCGCATATGGAGTACCGGAAAAACTAACAATGTCGTACCTATTACATGACAAATTGCGACTATTAGCGTCTCGGCCTCGTTGGGCCGGCTTTGGTAGCGATGCTCTAAGTCTCCGAAGATTATGGAAACGTTGTTATGCAGTTCGCGGAAACCTTTTTACTGGGAGTGCCGTTTGTCGAAGTTGTGAGTGCCGGTAAGGCTGTCCATAAGCGAGCGCGTCTCGCGATGCCATTTGTTGAGATGTTACAACAGGAGCTGGGCTTATTACTTTACCATTTAATAGCAAGATCTTATCCGCCTACAGGCGTCAAATTGGCGTCATTGTCTGCGCCAACAATGCCTACATTATCACAGAAATAGGTAGTAAGAATGAACGGCGAATTAACTTTGACATTAGAACCGACAAACGGTTGTTTAATACGACGAGCTATGATATTAGTATGCCATACTTACATGACATTTAACAATCATTAAAGTAATCGATGTTTCGTAGAACAATCAATTTGAATTTTGCCTTGAAGTATTAACTGGAATAGATTGATCTTAGAAGGCCAAGAATCTACTGATGATGTGCAACTTGACCGAGGTTTAGCCACCTAGGTATCTGTAAATCTGCCATTAAACATGTAAAAAAATAAAAGGCTAGTTTTGACATTTATATTTTGACCACCTAGCGGCTTGTCCGGTGTAGTAGCTACTACTACATCGGACCCCTAATTATTACGAGTATTTTAATTTCTCTTTCTGTTTCGTTCCAAGTTACATTCTATGGTTTTTCTCAAATGCCAGGATATCAACGGAATTAAGTACTCGATTATCGTTGAAAATTATTATCTACTTACATAAATGAGAATTTTTGGAGCATCCAGCTCTCGACCTACCAAAGCCCTTTCTGGTACACAACCAGATACATAGTGACAAAAACATGACTTTATCTTCTAAACCGATGTTCGCCAGCCTTTACCATGTTGGCAGTTCTCGCTAATGGCACAAAAGTATACATTCATTTTCATCAAAACTAACAATGGGCTGCTAAAGTCGCCTAATAGACCATTACAGGTAGATTTATGTTGGTTACAACGTCTCAGGATTGAGGCATAGTTGACTAGCATTACCATATAAGAAGGGGGAATAAATAACATCGATTTCTGTTGGAGAATTATTCGTTAGATGTTGAGGCGAGTAATCATGAGCAGTGAGCAGGCTTCGATGTGAACACGCGTTTGAATCTAAATGGTTAATTTGTATCTTATAGGTAGCTACTTAGTAAGTGTAGTAGGTATGTGCTTATATTGTGGATTGTGTAAGTACCTATAGTGGGGATGGGAATCGTTCGTATTGGTCTTTGGGAACACCTAAATAGTGTAATATGGGTTACCTACCTTTCTTTTTTTACTGCGGTATTGTCGAATGTGATTTTTTGTCAATAAAAGTCTGAATCTCCTCGCTCCACTCAAAGCGGGTAAAAAAACTAGTCATCCCTACATAATTTGATCTGTATTTTGTAAGTATAGTAAACGCGAAAATTAACCTAGATTTTAGGTATATTTTTTAGACCTACATTTCTGGTATGCAATACTCCCAAGAAAGCTCGCTCGATCAAGCAAAGAATGTAACCTGCAATATATTCACGCAATAAGATTTATAATTCAGGTTGAACTAATCGAACCATTAGAAGAAACACGAATCGACAGATTAACACAAAAAATATAAGTGAAACCCAGCCAGTACCATAGATCAACTAGGAATGTAGAACAAAAACTCTATGGCTGAATTTATGCTCCAAAAAACCGTTACATTTGAAATTTTACAAGTTCTACGATTAGGAAACGTCAAATGTGGTTTGTGCTGATACGGATCTTAGGAGTAACAGTAACGTAGTAAAGTGTACCTACCTCGGAATCAGAACATGGTTAACTGATTTTCTAATAAGCCATATAATCAATTAATCGTTTAAGTAACATTAGAGTATTTAAGTAGATTACGAGTGTTGTGTGAACATACAAAAAGCGTGCTGAAAAATAATGATTTTGTTACTAATTAGTAGTTTTTCTTTTATAAAGAGTAGATATTCCTATCCCGCTTGGTGAGTGTGAAAGACTATTAGAAGCTCTTTAAATCAGTCATCGCTATAGTCACTATCATAGAGCTTCAGGTCTGTCGCCAGCCATAACAAACGGGCTTGAAGGCCATGCCATATAGCCACACGGCGCGTACTGTTCCCGCTCTCAAGGAGTTGTCAGCAACCGTAGGGGCAGCAGTGTCGAAGCCTACGGGGGCAAGGATCTGTTTCCGAAAGGGAGGCCCGGCCACGGTATCAAAGGCAACGAAGAAACGGGGTGGGTTTTTTAGTCAGTAAGAGTCTGACACTATCTCCCGCTCCGCCCAAGGACGGGGGATCTCATCTAGATGATTTTTAACGACCGAATAAATGCCTTATAGCCACAATATTGAGTAGGTTTATAAAGGTTATAATACAGGGTTACTAAAAGTATGTTATCTATGAACATGAGACTACGCCCCCTAATGTGGACCTATCACTAATTTCTGATTCGCGTATGAAAGCCCAAGCACCCGAAAAGTGCCATAAAACAGTGACTTTCTGAAGCCTACTCCTCGGTAACGGCCAGGTTCATAGGTTTGAAAAAAAAATATGTTTATTATAGATTCATGAACAACATTATCAACATTTGATTTTTTCGTGCTATTAATACTTTTGTCTAAAAAAAATATTTAGCAATTTCGCAACTTTTCGCTACTCCTTCGAAACGGCTTGGGTCTTGAAAAACGTTTTTATACATAAAAATTAGTGGTTTAATATTCTTCATAGTGAACATAGCATATGTAAATCAATCAATATTTCACAAAAAAAAATGGATTTAAAGATCAGCCGCGCGCTTTCCAGGCGCTGCTAGCCGCAAATAAATGCACAGATATGCGTACTGCCGCCTATGAGGGTGCGAGAGTTGCGTCCATTTAATTTCGGCCAAATGGTTCAAGGGACTATAAACCTTAAGAGACGCGCTTTACCTACTGATGGCAGGGTAAATACCAGTTTAGCTGTCGAAAATAATGTTCCATTTGAATTTCAGAATATCGGCAGAATGCAAACCTTATAGATAGCTCGTTTATGCCTTTTACTTAGCATATCTAGAAAGCAACTCTCACGTTTCATATTGAATAAGCATAAGCAGCATCAAAGATATCCAGCGATTTGTATTCTGAATTATGTATCACGCACCGACCTTTCCAATTCTGAAAACGTAGACATGTAATTTATCATCTATTCAATTAACATTACGATGGTAAGTTACTAGTTTAATCAAAAGTGCGAGTAATTTAATTTGCGCTGTCATAGTAAGTATTAAATTTCATCCAGGTTATAACCCCACGCAGCGCATATAAATGAAACATAAATCACTCCTACACTTAGTACCACCTATTTATATTAACTTCACTGTAGCGGTATTATGCAAAGGTTTAACATGGAGATGGTAAAAAAATACAAGTTTTTGCTTTGGCCTTTAAATAGTTCTTGAAAGGGCGGGCACAGCAGGATGTAAATCAAGTTAATTTGAAGTTATTCTATGTAGCAATGACTTATTATTCACTGAATTGTTTAATAATACTTCGTTCTATTTGAAATATCTATTATTTATTTAATGTGCACACCTACCATAGTGCAGCATTTTTTTTTTAACCCAAAGGCCTATTTGCGCCTAAGTTTTAATAAGTGATACATTATTTAAGTGGATAACCGAAAGTAAAACATCTCTCAACATAGACATCTTGTGCAAACTATTATGTAGGTTTTAAATAAATACCTATGTATTTTAGATAGGTACCTTACCTACTTACTTATTAGGTATGCAGTCGAAGAATCTGACTTGTTTGCATACAATTAGTTTGTGCTAAACTGTAATTAGTTTGTACAAAAACTGTAACACTTAGGTACCTACGTCGTACCTCACTACAATTTTCTGTAAAATCACACCAGCAGGCTTAGCCATGTTACCTACGATCGTTTTGTTTCGAATCTCTTTCTGCAGTCTATAACGCCTCCGATTCCTGTGTTCTAACCACGATGAATACCAAACCAATATTTGAAGTTTTCTACTACCGTTAACAATTGTAGATTATCAACTTGGCTAAACCCTCTGGAAAATATGGCTTTTAGCGCCTGAACAACATACAACGTAAAACGACGTCGCGTAGGTAGTTTTAGTCGTAGTTTCCATATGAAATGTATGGAGACCGACGCGCCCAGATCGGCGTACGTGGGCCACGTGTGCGCGTGCGCAGTGTAGTTCTTCCTTTAAGGAACCGGGTTAAGGGGCCGTAAACTCAATCCACCACAAAGGCTTGGGTTTTGGGTTTTTATATTTTCAAAAACGGAGGGACATGTGTTCCAAGGTTTCAAAGTGAAATTTCCATAGACAACAAGACGCGCAAGGCGAAAAGAGCAAAATCAAAACGTTTACTTATTTTTCGAATTTATTACTCTAAGACTCTCCGCGTCAAGCAGTGGAAGAAACTAAGGTTTATGTAGTTAGAATGTAAGGCGTGAATGTAATTTATTCGAGTCTGACATGACCCTTTGTCTCGTCAAGGCAAAGGAACCTAAAAAGGGCAAATTAGGTTACGCCATCCAGAGGCGTAGCGTGGACTAATTTAGACGTGGGCAAAGGCACACCAGCAAGGCTTTTTCTTTAATAAATTCGACAACGAGACAGAGACTATCGCAACAATCGCAACCCAGTTTTCGACCATATCGTCGTTTACCATCAGGTGAAATAGTGTTCAAATGCGAGCCTATCTACACTAATATAATAATTATAATAAAGAGATAAAGTCTGTTTTTTTTATTTTATAGTTTGTTAGGAGGTAATCTCTGAGAGTACTGGTCCGATTGTTACAATTTTTTCACCGACAGAAAGCTGCTTTATTCCATACTAGCTTTTTCCCGCGGCTTCGCTCGCGTTTAATCCGGGGTAACACGGTTCCCCTTACAAAAAGTAGCCTATGTCACTCTTCATCCCGTCAACTATCTCCACTTAAAAAAGCACGTCAATTCGTTGCTCCGTTTTGCCGTGAAAGACGGACAAACAGACACGAACATACACTTTCCCATTTATAATATTAGTAAGTATTTTATGTAGGTACACGGGCGAAGTCGCGGGCAAAAGCTAGTCAATTATAAAAAAAACCCTCGTTCTTAAAGAACCCTCGCTTGTGCGAGGCCCCTTTAAGGGCAACGCCCCACTTCGCCCTCTTCTAACTACGCCACTAACGCCATCAAATCACGCACATCAACATAGTACGCCTTTCGCAATTGATAAATGAGTACGATAACCCACGTATGTTATTTAATGCAGAGAATAGAAAAACCGACCTTGCTGTCTGAAATCACATCGTTGACCCACTGATCCATAAGCTTATAATAATGACCTTTGATTCTGGCGCCACTAGAGGCCAGAGTCCCTCAATCATGTTTCTTATTATATTGGTGAATGTCCGTAATAAGGTATTTTCTTTAATTATGAGTGAAGTGCGTTAATCATTGCTTGTCACTCAAGTAGGAGGTGTTTCTGCTCGAGGTCAAGCACAAAGCATATATAAATTAGATCCTTTTTAGCGTGCCGAGGGCGAATATAGTATCTATAGTCTGTCAAGTCAACCGACTTGGGAATTTTGTATAATATTTAATCATTTAAAAAATACTTATATTCTGTACTTTTCATAAGGTTCTTCTGTTAGTAAACAAATCTATGGTAAACAATGATCTCTATCTCTTAATCAACTTTGATATTGAACCCGTGTTGAGTACATCAGATTTCATTAAATCCTAATAATTACCCAAGACGTTTAACTTATTAGACAGACTATAATAATATTTAGATGTTTTTTTTTTTGTACTGACACTAAGAATAACTAAGAATATCGTGGGTACGTTCACAATCATGTACTCTTACATAAACAAGACAACCAATTATAATTGAATACTTTCTGGTAAGTTTATTTATTTATTCCAGCTAATTTATCTGGCAGATGGCAGAGGACACTCTATCATTTTTGAAGTGGGAAATCATAAAACAAGACCGCTCGCTCTGGGAGAAGCGAGAGAGTGTCAGACTTATACTGGCTAAAACCAACCTGTGTTTCTTCAGTTGCCCTTTGCGTTCCAGGGCTGCAGTAACACTTACACAATCCCGCAGCTCTGAAACTATGTTTAGGTAGAATGTACCTACCTACCAGGGGCGTAGCTACCGCCACCGTATCAATATTACGGGGCCCCCGAAAAGTAACATGTTATTGATAAGAAACTAAGTAATAAGTAGTGAATAAATAATGATAATGTGATTGGATTTTCCTAATTATGACACGAACTTCGTAGCTCGCTCCGCTCGTTCCTTCATTGCCTAGATACATAAGATCACAATAAAAACTTAACCTATCCTAGTCCAGAAAGCTCTAGTAAACGACCTTTCCTATCCCAAACAGAGTAATCCCATTCTCGAGCTCATGATGACCAAACCACTACAAAATTTGCTACACCCGCCCTTTTCTAGTCAGTTCTAGATCGTAAGCATATCCAGTTAGTCTGTCCAAGTGTCCATTTCCTTCGTGGCCTATCGCAACCCCGTCGCGCTGTCTTATGTACTAGGTTTTGCAAATAGGGCCTAAATAGTAAAACAATAAATAATAAAAAAAAGACCGGTTGCACTCCGGGAGTGCCGGCAGAAGTGAAAACTTGATTATTAACGTTGAAATATATATATATATATATATAAATGTATAATATATATATAAATGTATAATATATATATATATATATAATATATCTATATACGTTGAAATATATATATATATATTTCTATATATCTATATATTTGAAACAGTAGGCCCAGGCATACATTTTCGCCGCGCCGTAGAGGGGGATAGCTGTCTACTCTCCATCCGTCTTACGCTTTTTCGATCAGGTCACGTGTCCTGACGCGAGTTTAAGATTTTATACCCATTACAGAAAAAGTGCTCAACGCCGCTAAAGAAGTTTTCACTTCAAAAAACTTTTATTTTTATACGGGCCCCTTTGCGGCTAACAACGCCACTGGTACCTACATGTTCAGCTACTTCAACAAATATGAATCCAACCAACCACATAAGTCAATAACCACATTCCTCAAAAATAAAACAACAAATCAAATCGACGTCAGTATAATATAAATATTAGCTATAAATTGTAATAAATTCATTAAAATGCGCTAGTCTTGCACTAGGCTCACGTCGACATTGAACTGTCCCTTCACAAGGTCGCAGGCCGCTTGGTACCGCCATCTGTACGTTACACTCGCGTCGTAAGACTTTTTCTGTGGAGGAAAATAAGTGGGTTATTATTTAGTTGCTGAACTGGTAGGAAACTTTAATATGGGCACAGAAAAGATGAAAGATGTTAAAAAGGAAATACTTTCCGATTTGTACTACAAAGAGTGTTGCGGCTTGTCTCACACCCTTTAATACCATTACAGGCAATAATATTATTTATTTATTTCTCCTCATAATACAAGTTACATGATAAAAAAGTTACAGTTTGTAAGTCAAGTGTAAGTGCAAAAAACCAATACGAACGCGCATTACGCAACTGACAGACCACGCACACTTAGATCGCAAGTTTGCTATTGGTAGTTGAACTAAGATCATTGCCCTACTTTGTAGCACGCCTGCCCCGCCCACAAGGCCATTCTAATATCTTTCATCTGTCCTGTGGGTATGGGTATACATCAGTGACTATACAGGCAAATTACAAATATCATCTTTCAACTATCTTTTATCTCTGAAATAGCTAGACCGATTTTAACGGGGACTTTTACTGGTAGATAGCTGATGTTGTAGGGAATAATTTTTTTAACATAACTGCCCAAGAAAGAAACACTTTTTGAAATTGTGACCAAGACCTAGATCATGACGTTTAAAGTAAGATTGTTTTAATCTTGTTTCAGTGTGGATAAGAGATGGCGCTAGAGAACCTGTATAGCTCTGTCTCTTACCCACACTGGAATAAGAATAAAACAATCTTACTTAGAACGTCATGGTAACCCCGCAGGTCATTGTGCTATCGTTTTAGAGACTAACGCAAGTGAAGTCGTGGTTCACAGATAGTCTATTATACTGTATAGTTACTGTGTAGTTGAATAAATTGTTTGTTTGAATGCGCCAATCTCAAAAACTACTGTTTCGTATTGAAAATAATCTGAGCAGAGCAGTAGGTATCCAAAACCGCGGGTGAAACGTCAGCGAATTGCATTTTCATGCGGTTTGCCCCAATAGACAAAATGATTCACGAGAAAGGTCTATATTACATGCGTATTAAGAAAAGTCGAGATTTTTTACACTAGATACAATTGAAGGGTTAAGTGGACGAAGGTGTTTTCGGACAAAATTAAAAAATCCGACTTTTTTGCATGAAAATAGGTTTTAACTGATGGTAAATCGATCCATGAATTGAAAACACCCCAATTCTAATTCGTTACTTAGTTACAGATGCCAGCAAAAGTTTTAACTCAATATATCAGATTTGAAATGTGCTAACAGCAGAAATAATACGAGAAAATCGTAATAGTAGTTAACACCTTTGTCCACTTACCCCTTCAATTGCTATGTGATAGGTGACAGCTGTCAGATTCATACAATGTAGCTACTTATCCTTTTCTCTCATCTTAAAAATGCATACTTTCGTCCTGCTGTCATATATATTTGCTCACAAAACGGTGAAGGAAAACATCGTGAGGAAACCGGCATGTCTTAGAAACAAAAGTTCCAAGACATGTGACATTCACTAAGCCGCACTGGGCCCGTGTGGTGGATTATGGCCCATTCCCTCTCCTAGAGAAAAGGCCTGAATCCTAGCAGCGGTAACATTAAAAAAAAAAGCTGGTGATGATGATGATGATGATGAAGTGTATTTGTAAATCACTTTCATGACAATCCATTTTTCTGCCGACTGTACTTGTACAGTGGATGTATAGTAGATATAATGACTCAATTACTATGTGTACTGCATATAAAAATGATTGTCTAGTAAATATATAATCAGTTTTATTACTTGGCAACAGGAACATAGGCTGCCGTAATTACTATGCAGGCTAGATTACTGAATAAATGAATGTAGGTTATAATTTGTTTTTATTATACTCTTGTAGCTTAGTGTTTTGCTACGAATAGGTGTTTTAATGGAGTGTAAGGTCTCATTTACGTCGTCTGACATTACACATAGCTCATAAAACTCACACATAACTCACATCACTCACAACTACTTTTATGAGTGATATGGTGAGTGTGTGTGAGTGTGTGATGGTGGCCTTTGATGTTGTATGACATTTCACATCACGTTCATCATCATTAATTCATCATCAGCAAGGCTTATTTGCTGTCAAGATTATGTCGGCTAAGTCAAATAGCGTTGAGAATATTATTCCATTAATTTTCTAAATTTGACTATTTAACTGACCTGTAGTTCTGCCATTTCAGTTATCAAAGAAAAAGAATGGAGGACGACACTGCCACAAAAATTTTCTTTTGTTATTATTAAACAATAATTAAATAAATTAAACAATAAAATACGCTTAAATAATATACACTAAATGCCTAGCTAAATATGAAGTCATAAAACTCCTCCGCATCGCTGTCGACTGGAAGGAAGTGTGCCGACTGGCGGCATTGCCACGTTGTATGGCAATGCTTAATCTCTGACCGAGGTAGAAGCCAGGCCTTGGGTCAGGACGACATTTAGAAAGTTTTAATTTGGCGGTCTATCCTGGTTTAATATTTTAAAGAGGATGCTGTTGTATTCTTTTCTTTTTCTTATAATTACACACGGACAAACCCTCCTTCTTTTTACGCTCCTTCCTTTCCATGTGGAAGGTACGATGTAACCTTCCACATGGACATTTGTATACAAAAACATTTTTTTTCGACCCTTTTTAAAACATCGATCAAAGTTAAAACGAACTACAAGAACTTTTATATTATGTTACTTGCTGCGGAACGGAACCCTCCATGGGCGAGTCCGACTCGCACTTGGCCGGTTTTTTAATTTGATACGCGATCGGGATAACACTAAAGTTACTCAAGCTTACTCCTAATTCCACCTTAAACCAATTAAAAAGGATAACTAATGGATAAACCGTAGTTTAAGTTCTGTAACACAAAGCTAAGCTCGGGGCTATGGTTTTAACACATTAATCTCTGGCTAAGTGTAGTTTACTGGCTTACGTTATTGAGGAAACTGTTAGTTACGGTTTTATTACATTAATCAATATTTTAAATGTTTATGCAAACGTTGTAATCGAATATTCTGTTGATTTGATTATGGTAGTAATAATAAGAGGTCAAGTATATGATGTGATTTAATGAAAAACTTTTTTTTCCCAGTTTATGACTAACTATTATTTTTTCTTTTTTTACGTTAATATCGATTTGTTAACTGACCTGTTAATTTTTTTACATAATTAATATTATTTCGAAATTAATTTCATCAGGAGAATAATGATTTATACTTTTACCCTTTTTAAAATTAATATTATCCTACCTACTTTCCAGCCAGTCCGGTAAGTGTCCATGATTGCCATCTTTCCTACCCTTACCCTGTGGCCTGTTTTTACTGTGTGTATAAATTGTATGTACAATAATAATAATTATAATAATAATAATAATTTATTTCAGATTTCTCCATATTAACAATAAAGTGAATAAAGTGGACAAAGCCCTCATTTCCGATCATAACTTCAAAATGAAAATCCTAATCAAAGTTTTATTTCTATTTACCCAAGATGTCCTGCTAGGTGAGAGAGCGCCATTACACTTTCTGTACCATCACTGGCAGTTAATATATATATTACACAAGCAAAAGTTGGGGGTCCAACAGAGTTCGGGGTCCATGCAGACGCCGAACTCTGTTGGACCCCCAACCTTTGCTTGTGTATACTATAACTTGGTGACACTCACCAATTATTGTTGAGTATCACACCAGGGCAGACCCCCCGGTGTGAGGATCTGTTTCCACTCTTCCCACCACTGGCCGAACTCTCTTGCCCCCATAGCTTGATAATACTCACCAATAGCTGAACAGTCTGCCTGGTGTGAGAGTCTCACTCCACTCTCTCTCCTACCACTGGCGGCTGTATCAGCCTTCCAACCTATTTATACTATAACTTGACGATACTCACCAATAACTTGACAGCCTGCCTGGTGTGAGGGTCCCACTCCACTCTCTCTCCTACCACTGGCGGCTGTATCAGCCTCTCAACCTTTGCTAGTTTATACTATAACTTGATGATACTCACCAGTAACTTGACAGCCTGCCTGGTGTGAGGGTCCCACTCCACTCTCTCTCCTACCACTGGCGGCTGTATCAGCCTCTCAACCTTTGCTAGTTTATACTATAACTTGATGATACTCACCAGTAACTTGACAGCCTGCCTGGTGTGAGGGTCCCACTCCACTCTCTGTCCCACCACTGGCGGCTGCACCGGCCCCGAACTCTGTTGTCCCCCGATCTTCCACACCGTCCATAGAGCGAATCCGTTTATTTGTTGTTTTTCTTCTGCTTCTCCTTTACTAGAAATTTTAAAATAAGTATTTAGGAAATTAAGTTCGAGAGAGAGATTCGAGAGCGCAGTGGTGGCTCAGCGGTAACGAAGGAGTTCATAATCATAATCATAATCATAATCATTTATTTGTTAAAACGTGGTAGGTATGTACATTACATGGTCTTAGGTTTAAACATTCAGTCTCAGCACGTTCTGCCACAAGGGCGTACAAATATTAAAGTTATATAAATAATTAATTACATTAAATTGTGATAATTAAGATAATTGAAACTAGAAATGTCAAATAAAAAATCATACAAATAATCATTAAATTAATATGTCAAAGTGTCATTTAAGTAGTCATTTAAATTATAGTAACATTTATTACACAATAATTCTTTAAACTTTTTCTTAAACCCTGTCAAGTCTAACTCTCTGATCGATTTTGGAATTTTATTATAAATTTGCGGGGCTTTGCAAAATATGCTTTTTCGCATAAGAGCGGTTTTGGCTCTCCGGTTGAGTTCTACCCCGAGGATTCAAACCAAACAAACACTTTACTTTAAGTTAATTCATTAAACCCCAAGCGAACGCGCACCTATTGTCTTTCTATTGTGTCTGTAATTTCCACGATTGAAAGGTTAAATTGTTTTTTTCATCGCCACTGCTCTCAAACGTTGAAGTAAAACATAAAGAAACCGGCATGTCCCAGAACTTCAAATTCGAAGACATATGACACCATTCCGCTCTGGGCGGAGCAAATTGGTTGACCTGTCCATTCCCTAACAGTGGGAACATTATAAGGCTGATTATAGTTTCATCTTCGTCATATTTTTTATAAGCGTCTATATTATGGCAGGACCAACTCACAACGTATATTTACCTACCTACCGCCTGCACGAAATGTAACTGCAACTTTTTAATTGAAGTATTTTTGTTCATCAAATAAATCAGGCGTAAAAAATGAAAAAAATATTTAGTAAAAAAAATTCTAATATCTCCATCACCTACTGTTGATTTTTGGAAGTACTAAATACTACTTTGATCAGAATGATGAAATTCGTTATAGTTCTGGAGTACAACCCGCCATTATAACGCATTATATTGGTGGGGCTATTGTTATCGTGAAATTCTGTTCATGTCGTGTCAGGTGCAAAATTTCAGAACAGGTACGAAATAGTACTAAATATACATGATAGAATCACTTAAATACAAGAGTTGGTCCCGCTATTTATAATGTATCCGCGTTTATAATTTTGGTTAGTTAAGAAGATACGTAACTAGCAATTGAATGAAATAAGTAAGCAGCTCTATAAGGTTACGTACACCACTTCGACCACGCCGTCCATGGCGTACGCCGGCTTGAGCCTCGTGAACACGATGGACAGCAGCCGCACCGGCTCGCCGCGGCTCTTGCAAGGATACTCCCATAATGGCTGGGCTTCTATTTCAGCGTCGCTGATTGTGCTTGAATTCTGTGGAGATAAACACGATATTATTTTTTTCGTCTCTGAAACGTGTCAAGAGCATCAAATATAAAGGCGAGATAGTGGTCAAACGCGAGCCTATCAATAAAAATAAAAAATGTGGGAAAAGTTTTTCAGATTTGTATTTTTTTTTAAATGTTTTATCCCGTGCTTGACTGCGATCCCACCACCGCTTACCATCATAAGCAGGTCTATTATTTTTCTAGTGCTCAAACCTCATTTATATTCTTCTTCTTTTTTAAAAAAATAATGGATTGGAACTATTTGCCTGCTACGGTCTTCCCGTCAGATTATAATTTAAATGTCTTCAAGGCTAGGGTGAATAGGTTCTTAATAAAGTAATGCGATTCGCCATCGACGATTGCGTCACTGCTTACCATCATTCCCCCCCCCCCCCCCCCCCCCGATTTTAGGACTTGTCTACGTCATCGTATATGGACGAATACGCGTCTATGAAACTACTTGACCGTGTGCAGTAGGCCTTCACTTTATTTATTCCATTTCAGGGTGGCTATGTTTGTAAGGAGCCTTTGACAATAATAATGTCAAATACATTAATTATTTTCCTCAAGTGTTTTTCTTGAAGAGGTAACCGCGTTACTCAGTTTTCTTCATACTTTTTGATAAGTAGGGACAAAAGAACAGTTGTTATCTACTTTGGTAAAAAAAAGTAACTTGATTGGAATAGATGGACTCTTGATGGTGAATGTCGAAAGTGATGATATACTGTAAAAAACTATTTAGTCGGAGGATTGAACAAAACTTCTGGCAAGCATTTAGCACGAAGGTAAATAAATAATAAAATAGGGGAGCGACTTAACAACAGTCTGACTTTAGCTTCTTTTTTCGGCGGAAAATAATCAAATAACGATTCACGCTTCGGGTGGAGCGAAAGACAGGTAGACTTTTACCGACTAAACTCTACTTGTGTTCCTTCAGTAGCCCTTTGTGATCCAGAGCCACGTTACAGTAACTCTACCAAACAATCTCTCAATAGGTCCTGTCCGTTTGCTGACATCTCTGACCAATGTCTAAAGAATAATTTCCAATACTTATTACACAAACATCTACATTGCGCAAACGTGTGCCACACACGCCGATCTGGGTCACCATATATTTTATTTGGAAACTAGAGTTGTAGTACCACACTAGATGTTCGCCACGCGACGGCGATCTTCGTACAAATCAGGCGAGTGACACGTGTGCGTCGGTCTAACGTAGCTAGTTTTATTATTACACAAATAAATATACTTCTTCTTATTGTATCAATTAGTTAAATTCCGGCCCAGAATTCGGCCACGGCAATGCCGTTCGCTGAAACTTAAACTTAATAAATATACTCACCGCAAGTAATCCGTCAAACACTGACATATCAATGCCTTCACATTTGCCCAACGGCGTCGCGATCTTATGCAAGTCTTGGAACTCCACCGGCATGGCCCAAATCTCACAGCACTCGGGAATTATAGACGTGCACTTATACAACTTCGTGTTATTTTGAAACAAAACGTACGCAATCTTTAAATTCTCCCACGGCAGGATCGCACTGGCGAAGTTAGGATCAGCTATCAAATTCGTCACTTCACCGATTACTTCATCTGTAATTTCGGGTATGAAGTGCACATTTTCGAGATTGTTTGTAGAAATATAATCTTGTAATATCCCGAGATTCATGTTTAAACTTTCAAGTATATAAACTTTCTTTGCACCAAATTTCGATGCGGCTAACCCCATTAGACTGCTTCCATTCAGGTCTAAAACGACTGAATCATTGCTTATGTCTTCTTTCAATTTTCCTAAGAATTTCTTGCTTCGTTTTCCGTCATTTAGGTACGATACGTGTGTTCTTGATAGAGCCATATGAACTCCACATTCGCAGTTTGGTCTTTTGTAGTCTCTTCTTTTGTTGTTTTCGTTTTCTAGGAAGAACCATAAGGAGTATTCGTCTTGGCTAGAGATGAGGGTTGCCTCGGAGTCTTTCTCTAAGGTGAGGCCGTGTGGTAGGTAGTAGACGGCTTGCATCCAGTGGTCGCGCCATGGAATGGTGTCTTGTGGTCGTTCTGAACATATGTCAGCGTCAGGGTGACACCACCAAGGCGCACAGCTGAGGACGATTCGACCTGAAATCACAATTCTTATAGAGTATTCCTATTAGCTATTTGAAGTGATGCTTCTGTCCGCAATGACGAGTATTTGCGGATTACTTGCGGTGAGTAATTGTCAGTGAGCCATCTTTCCGTCTTAAATCTTAATACAGTGAAATTCTTTTATCCTACCTACAAATTCTTTTACTAATAGAGTATAAAATTTATTCGATATAGTATTGTGTCTGGTCCAGGCAACTGCCTAATAGTAGTTTTCGGACAGTTGTATATGTTTTAATGGCGTGGAAAACTCAAACCACGATACAGGACATTTTAGTCTGATACGCGGCAAAATAGTTGACGTTATATCACTCCTGTGGACTGTAGTTTTTTTTACGTTTTATATGTCTTGCCGAACATACAGCATACTGCAACATGCTTAACTAATATCGCTGATGGGGCTCAGGGTGATTACCAGGTAGGCATGCTGATGTTCAGGATACCCATTGAAGCCTCAAGTGCTTGAGGAAGTGATGACAACGTTACGACGTAGTAGCTGCACGATGACTGTGTTGACGTTTCTTATTTTATAATTTTTATACACATATATACAGGAAGGAGACATTGATAGTTTTTTTATCGTGACATAGAGAGTATTATTTCTGATGTTGTACAATGACAGCCCTAAATCTTTCTCCTCTCTTTCAGTCCATCCAAAGGTTGTCTGTAAGAGATAGCCCTGTGCGATAAGACTGCCCATTGTACAATTATTTTGAATAATGTTTGACCTGTTTTTTTTTTTTTTTTGTTGATGCGGTGTACAATAAGGAATATTATAAATAAATAAACATAGATGGCGATTGTGCTCGCGAGCCGCTTGCGCACGACGCGCTAGCAATTCGCACACGGCTTGTTCGTACTCGGCCCCTGCGCCTCGCGCACTTCGTACGAACATAAAACGATCGCACGCAGTTGGCAAGCCAAGACTAGACCGCCAGATCTGGACGATAATAAGAATTGTAGTTTCAAACCCACCTTCAGTATCCATATTGAGTTCCCACCACATGAAGATAACCTGTGCGCTGCCCGTACCACTGACAGTAAAGTCTTGCTTCACTGTCCGCTTCATAATGATGGGTGAGCGTCCGGACCAGTCATAGTAAAACACTGGGATCTGGTCTGACAGCTCACGGAATGTGTGACGAGGTAGCTGGGAGAGTTGCAGGTCATGGACTGCTGCGGATCCGGGGCAGTCTATCATCTGACGGCAGAAATTAACAGTTTATTGATGTCAGTAAAGGAAAGTGGGCAGTTTTGTAAGGACTCTGTACCCAGTGCTATATCAAGCTTTTGAAGGCATTTGAAAAATAAATAAAAGAAAAAAAAAACGTTTTAATGATTTTATTTAGCAGAACTTCATCTGTTTTTAAAAATTGACAACTTTATGATGACAAAAGATAAATATCTCCCAAAAATTATTTTTATATTCCAGACACTACAATGTAATACGAAATATTTCTATTGCTTTTTTTGAGGTGGGAAATCATCTTATGACTTCTCCCACTCTTGGGCGGAGTGGCTTGCCCTATCTGGCTTTAACTGACTAAAACCACACTTATGTTCCTTCAGTTGCCCTTTGTGTTCCAGGGCCAAAGGTTTCTCTTTCAGAAGCCAACCTATGGCTCCAGTAGACTTTGACTCTGCTTAGTCCCTAGTGCTAACCTCTCTTTGAGGCACGCGTGGGACACTACGCGCCGTAGATGACTCGAACTCGGTCCCGACGATTGCAGGACGGCCAGACGGCGAGCTACCCATTGCTCGTCGTCTGCAAGCGCGGCGCCCTTCCATCGTTGGAACAACGAAAAATCTCTAAAATAGCACAAATAATGATCAAACAAGTCCTACCTTTTGTGGTGTCTTCAGTACAATATCTAGTTCGGCATCAGCTAGATCATTGAGTTTGTTCCACTTCCACAAGGTGGGACACTCCACCACTTGTGCGTAGATGACCGCAGAGTCAGGCACCACAATACAGTCTGCCTCTAACAGGCACTTGTGTGCGTGAGCGAATGTTGACAGGGCCCCTAAAAATAAATAACATGATATCATTAATTCATTAGCATTGATAATGGTGATAGTTTTTTATTTTAATATTTTATCATATTTACTTCATTGACATAATACTTTAAAATTAATTCAAACAAATTATTTAACTTGCAAGACTAAAAAGAACCTTCCTTCATGGAATTTATTAAATTAAATAGAATTTACAAACTTTTGTTTGTAAATTCTATTTTTTCCTTTCAATCGTGGAAATTACAGACACAATAGAAAGACAATAGATGCGCGAACGCCGGGCGTTTGCTTGGGGTTTAATGAATTAAGATATGGAAAATTAATAACAAATGTAAAAGTAATAAACAGCTTTGGCACCAGCATTGCATAATAAACATCATCACCCTTATAATGTTTCCATTGCTGGATTGAGGCCTCCTCTTTAAGAGAGAATGGGTCATAATCCACCATAAAAGTCCAGTGCAGTGGATGTCATCTATTTAGGCGGAATATACATTCTTTCTTTCTTTTCTTTCATCTGTCTTTAAATTTTCAGTTCTAAGATGTGCTAGTTTCCTCACAATGTTTTCAGAGCATTGATGGCGTCACAGTAACAGCCCAGTATTACGAGTTATAGCTTGCAGGTTCAAACCCACTCAGGCACATTACTTCCAATAGTTATATTTTAATTCCACTAGTTTCACACATAATCTTCCATATTTAAAATAGAATAGAACAGAATAGCATTTATTCGGTGCAAGCAACACAATATACAACAACATAAAATAATATTAAAAAAAGAGTAGAGACACACAAAACATTTTTCAATGAAAACTAATTAAAAAAGAAACTTACCTTCACCAATCAACTCAGTGTCAAACACCTCAGTGACTAAGATGTTAGCTTTTTGTTTCATATCACCATCTTCCCCCACAGTGATCTCGGTGGATCTCTTCGGTATCAGTTGTACCTTGTCCTCAACTCCGTTAATTTGGAGAATCTTTGCACAGCACTCGGCCATCGGTTTAAATGCTTCACAAGCGACTATGGAGTCAGCGCCAGCGCGAGCTGCCATTATTGATAGAAGGCCTGTTCCTGTGCCTGAAATTATATTAGACTAAAATTTATCACAATTCCAACTATTTTTTTTTTTATCTGTTATAAACTAGTACTTGACTGCGATCCCGCCTGATGGTAAACAATGATGCAATCGTTGATGGTGAGGCGCACTAGTTTATTAAGAGCCTATTCACTCTAGCCTTGAAGACACCCAAAATATAATCGGACGGGAAGACCGCAGCAGGCAGACTGTTCCAGTCCTTTGAAGTACGCGGTATAAATGACGAGGCGAAACGCTTAGTCCGGACCGTAGATGTTTCAACAACATAAGGGTGGATACTCGCCGTGCGTCGGTTGTCCGATGATAGAAATGAAATGGCGGAATCAAGTCACGCAATTCCTGCGCACACTCTCCAAAATGCAATCTGTAAAACACCGAAAGGCTGGCTCCCCTTCGCCTGTGCTCAAGGCTTTCAAGATTGGACTTAACCAAATCTGGATCACCAATCAGCCTCTTCGCACGCCTTTCCACCGAGTCCAAAGCTGCCAGGTGGCACTTTGCAGCACCAGCCCATATGTGGCTGCAGTACTCCACACATGATCGGACCTGTGCTTTGTATAACATTAAAAGCTGTCTCGGTGTGAAGTACCGCCGGACTTTTGCGAGAACGCCCAGTTCCCTAGCAGTTACTTTGGCTTTGGACTCAAAGAACCGCCCAAAATTGAGGTCGGAGGAAATTTCGACTAACTAGCTTTCTTCTGTGTCTTCAGTCCACACCTGCAATGGTCTACCTCTAAGTCATCTACACTAATATAATAAAGAGGTAAAGTTTGTTTTTTTGTTTGTAGGAGCTATAGCACATATAGAAAGCTGCTTTATTCCTGAGTGACATATGCTATATTTCCTGTACGCGGGCGAAGTCGTGGGAAAAAGCTAGTTATCTATGCATAGAAAGCATTAATATGTGATGGTCATTTTCATTTGTGTCTAGACAATAGAGTTCCATTTATTAAGTTTTATTTATTTATTTTTTTGTTTTTTTTATCAGTAGTGCGTGCCAGGTCACTTTATACTTGACTCAATACCATGGACTATTTGTCAGTGTGTGTCAGCTTGCACAGAGATGTGCAAGGAACTATTATCATCTTCATCATTGGCCTTATAATGTTCCCGCTGTTGGGACTCAGGCCTCCTTTTTAGGAGAGGGAATGGGCCGTAATCTATCAAACAGGCCCAGTGCAAGTTGGCGGATGTCACATATCTTCGAATTTTTGGTTCTAGGACATGCCGGTTTCCTCACGATATTCACCTTCACCATTCTGAGAGCAGTGGTGATGAAATAAATTACACAAAGTTAATGCACCTGGCTGGGTTTGAACCAGCGGCCTACAACTTGTAAGTAGGGGCCGTTACTAATCGGCCACCACTGCTCTAGGAACCATTTTGTTACATGAGTTTTGCTTTTTACCAGTGAATGAATGTTCTTAGTTTAGTGGTGTCTCTCCATAGCACCCATTATCTACAAATATTTTTTACTCTTAACTTTTCGAATACCATAATTAGAGACACAATGGAAAGACCAAACACTGGTTTTGTATGGGGTTTAATTAATTAAATTATAATTTTCAAGCCTTCATCGATGTCAGGGCTTTAGACAAAGCTACATAGAGTTACACAAACAAACTACACCACCTAGTTTCACTAACATGTTTATAATGTACCACTCATCTTATCATGTTTACCTTTTTATAATATGTACTAGTTTAGATGACCTAAAGGTATGTGAAAGAATCATTAGGAATTAAATACAAACCTATATCCAATACATTCGCTTTCTTTCCGGTACTGTGCATTTTTTCTATTGCTAGTTGCAGAGCCCTGTGATACTTCTTATTCCTTTCAGTATCGTGCAGCATATCTGCAAAGCCAGAACGTGCTATTTCCTGATGAAAATCGTAGTTCTCGTCTTGAACGTCCCACTCCGTACTCCCTGTTATAGGGTTTCTCTTCTGGGTAAACACTTTCATCTTCGCAATGGAGCTGTTTAACCTGAAACAAGGACACTTATAAGTAACAGTAAAATTTTATTTAAAAAAGCCGACTGTCACAATAGTTACCTTTTCGCTGAGGAAGATATAGAAAAATTAAATGATGTGACCAGTTTTATTATTCTCATTTATGATAAAAATATTTTATCATTATGTAATCTTTAACTTTTATAACTTGGCTGTCTGTAATAAATTATTCAACAAATACAGAATAAAATCTATATTATTATAACCTCAAAAAATGCCAAGCTCTTTTCTTTTGTTTTTTTATCAACAGTGACATGACCATGACATTGACAACATGACATTTTCATTTTAGTTCGGAAACATTTTTGACTGAGTTTTCTTGTTCTAGCGTAGATGTAATTCCAAAAAGATTACTTAATTTTTATTAATTTTATTTAATTTGTGATTTTTCAATACTAAACCTAATTAAATTCATTAAAGTTGTACTGGGTACTCGTAATCACTATATAACTTCTTTGAATAAATTAGTACGTGTGTAGGCTGGATTATTATTTGAGAGTTGATGTCAATATTATGTCGTTTTGATGTGAGTTGTCGGAGTTGTCACTCAAAAGTGCTCAAAAGTGTCTCAAAAGTAAACAAGCAAATTAATTTTAACAAGAACTGAAATCTATTAAAAAATTTTCATTTTTGTAATTGACAATATATTATTTTCAAATGGCAGGCTGAATCGTAGTTGTCAGCGGTTTGAGCTTTCATTACGACGTTTTTCTATCATGGCGGCCGCCGTCGGTAGGATTTGTGGGGCACGTCTTTTCAGAAATAATGGCATAGTTGTTCCCCAGGTACTGGAAATAGTTCTAAACAATTTGTTACATAGTTAAAATTGATAGTAGGCATCCTAACCGTGTTCAATATGTTACCAACTACGGGGAAGTTCAAGTTCGAAGTGTCACGGAAAACTGCTGTATTTTATGTATTTGTGCCATACCATGAGCCTTGTAACGTGTTATACGCAATGATGTGGTATTCAGGAGCCTCTGGAACAAAAATGAGCACTAGTGTTTAAAATAAATTTTCATGGGCAAGTGATAACCTATTCTGCATTATGTAACAAGTACATAAGAAATCTAATGGAGGCTGTCCGTTGCAGGTATGTCAGCTGTCCACCGGGGCTCAAGGATGGACAAGGAGCAGAAAATTGGTATGTTTATTCAATTTATTTATTAGAAGAAATATTTTGCCCACGTAATCTTCGAAAATACACATTCGAAGTTATCATAGGTATTGATTTTATCATGTTATGATATTCTAAGAACCCCAGCCAGAATCCAGAAACTTTTATTTTTTTAAATGCATTTAATTTATTAATAAAAGAAAAACTACCAAAATGGGTGATTGAACTCTGAACCTTAATAATTTACTTAAAATTACTCAATCTAAAAATTTATTGAGTAATAATAACAGTATCAAACAACAGTTATAATACCACAATTTAATTTCCTAGGTGGTTTCATTTATTTATTATAATTTATGTACACACAAAAATACAAAAGGATACATGTTATAAAACTTTGTACAAAGATACTGCTTATTTGTCATAGACCTTTCATGTCATGTCAAGATTGCATACATATGTGATATCAATTGACATGGTTTGAGCGCACCAAAGAACATAATTTCTTATACCATATCAAGTTAAAATTTCATTCATTAAACCCCAAGCGGATGCCGGCGTTCGCGCATCTATTGTCTTTCTATTGTGTCTGTGATCTCCACGATTGAAAGGTTAATTTAACAAATAAACTCCCTCTTATAATATCTAATTAATAAATCAGTGTCACAAAAATGATTTGTTAAAATACTTAGAAAACTCTTTATTCACTATATTCCAAAGTTTTTCTGTTTATTCTTATTTCTCTGTACAGTGGTTGTCCACATTGGGAGTGGTGGGAGGTGGTGTGGGGGCACTTTTGTTTGCCCTTGAGCAGTCAGTCCAGGCTTCAGGATCGGAAGCCCATCCACCACACCACGCTTGGAGTCATGACGGCTGGTTCAAGTCTCTAGACCATGCCAGGTAAGTTCAAGCATAAAACATTTTAGGCTATGATTGTCTATGAATTTAAAAAAATTAGAATCACAACATATAAGATGGGACAAGGGCAGGAAGAAGAAGAAGAAGAAGAAGAATCACAACATAGTGGATTATGGAATTGATGACCACTATCCTCATAACAAATCCTTTACTCAATCTGGTCCTTACATAATAAAATTCCCACATGAATTTAGAAGCTTATTTGCATTTGAGAGCCAAGTTTCATGTTAGTGTTATTAAAACAAAAGATTATTCAGGAATTTAGGATACACTGACATGATTGACTAAATGTAATAGTAAAAAAGGATATAAAATCATCTTTATTTTAAATAATGCTACATCTATATGGGTTCGTAAACAAAAAAAAAAATCTGGGTTTGTTAACCTATTATAGACATATTTTGTTACTTATCTTTTTATTCCTAATAAATACATTTTTGATCTAATAAAGAAGTCAGGTTTCATCACCAGGAGCTAATCCATACTGCTTAAAATCCTCTAAATGACTTTCTAATATGGTACAGCACATTGATATTTATTATAAAATATTGTAGCATAATATTATTTGAGTATTGATGATTACCATCCTCAGGTCAGTGGTTAGCTCAGTAAATACTGCCTCAGCGATAATCACCAACATTACACACTTGTATAATAGTGTACTCTTATCTGTTATCTATCTAACAATACAAATAGATTGATGTATTACTAAACTCGATTAAATTTAAATTTTGAAATTATCTGAGTTATTACTATATCATTATTTCATATTATGAACACAGATAAAATACCTACATAAGTAAAAGTTTCCATCACATTTTTGTTTTCAGTGAGTCTCATCTGAAAAAAATCATCTTTGTACTTACTACAATTTGTAAAAAAACTTAGCCTTAATACATTGTTTAGATAATTTATGTACAAAGGCGAGCTTAACGCAACATTGAGTTTTCTCTTTGAGTGACAGAGAGAGATCACATTCTGATGATCCTAATGATGAAAGACGTTCCTTTTTATAATGCACACTACTTATTGAATAATTATGATTTTTTTTTGGTATGGTACAAACAACCTCTTACAATAATCCTAATTTAATTGGGGGTGAGGCTACCCACCTATAACCCATCCACCACATATCACCATCCACCCATCTCTACAAAATCTTTATACCATTTCAACTACAAGCTGAAATATGTTTAGTGAAATCACAGAAATAAATTTTATTTAGGGTACTCCTTAGTTAGATTTTTCATACTGTGTAATACAATGGTTGTTTTTTTCCCCTGCCAGTGTACGTCGTGGTTACGAAGTATATAAGCAAGTGTGCAAGGCCTGCCACTCGTTGCAGTACATCGCCTTCCGAAACCTCGTCAATGTCACCCACACTGAAGAAGAGGCGAAGGCAGAAGCTGCTGATGTAAGTACCATGTTATGTCTGCTCAAGTTTGATAAAAAAGTAAACAAGCAGTTTGACACGAATATCATCATCATCGCAGAAAAGTTTATTTCAAATAGACCAGTTACAGGCACTTTTGTATTGTCAGAAAGGTGGTCAGCCAAATAAAAAAGGGAAGCTAAATTATATGTTCCAAAGCGTAGATCTCTATGGAGAAGAATGTGCAAGAACATCCATGGACACTCTTTTTAAATCATATTATGAGTTACAAAAATCTTGATTACATATATCTTGTTGCTTCTAATATGTGAGCACAATGTAGATAAGAGAAGTAGTAATAATAATATAAAAAAACCTAATTAATAAATAGAAATTGAGTTGAAAAGAGCTGATCAAACATCAGCATTACTACTGTAATCTGCTGATTAAAGACGTTTTTGTAGAATTATGTCATAATGCACCAAGACACGCCCTCCACAAACATGTGAATAAACTTTAAGCTAGGGTTTTTCACGAAGACATACATCATGAAGTAACAAAAGCTCACCCTTTTACTACTCAATACTTCACATGCTGTTGTAGCAATAAAAAAAAAAAAACAAAATGCCTTTGATGTTATAAATCTAATTGATTTTATCGACTGCATGACGCGTAACATACATTAAAATCTGCACACTATACGCAGTTGCGAAAACCGAAGGTTTGGCAAGTGTAGCTTTTTATTGGATCTAAATGATTTTTTACCATATTTACCAAGCGAGGAAAACAACATTGAATAAGTAAAACTACACTGCGCACACGTGTGCCACATACGCCAATGGGCATGTCGGTCTCCATACATTTTATTGGACTTACGGAGCTACACTTAATGCACTTACGCCACGCGACGTCGTTCTACGTACAAAACAGGCTTTTTACACGTGTGCGTCGGTCTAATATCTATCTAGCTTTATCTATGTATATAGGCTTTGTTTGGACGATTTAGTAGATGGGTTTATGTGAAGTTTGGTAGGGTATAGTAGGGAAGAGCGGGAGCGAAGCTGCACGGGCGAAAGCTAGTTGTATTATATAACTGCATTCCTATGAACTACTATCGCGAATTTTCGCAAACCACGTGCCTCGCACAACCTGCCCTAATGGGAAATCCTCAGCCAACAAAATAAATTTTGGCGTGGAGCCAAGATAGCATCTAACTTAATATGTATGTACACTTACATACGTTTATGTGACACACACACAGTTGTGGAGGAAGCTGACTTGACTAGTGCCATAATGCATCTAATATGTTGCACTGCAGACAATTTCATAGTTAGATTGCCAAATTGTCTCAGTGCATTGACCCCAATTCAGAGAAAAAATTCAAACCGATGCCACACCCTAACTAAAGCTTTCTTTTAATCTATTATGACTAGCTTATTGATCTAGTGGTAAGCCCTGACTGCTATGCCTGAGGTTGTGGGGTTGATTCCCACCCAAGAGAAATGTTTGTGTGATTAGCATGATCATTTGTTCTGTTTTGTCTATCATTTGTTCTAATTTTTCTATAATATGTATCATGTATTACGGCTAATAACCGAAATGCGGCTACACTTGGTGCAGCCGGCCACATTCGATCAAAGTTAGATGTATTACTACTTATCTTCGGTTAGAACTAGATGCAGCCAGACATTGGTGATCTTGGTGTATCCTATTTATCATCTAGGCAAAACTAAAATGTTAACTGCACTTAAAACTTAGTTTTGAGATTCCCATCTTCTCATGTCTTCTTTATTTTTGTCATTTACTAAAGTTGGTGTATATGTATAAATAATCTGTAAAAATGATATTGTTTGTTGCAGGTGATGATTAAGGATGGTCCTGATGAAGAAGGTAACTACTTCGAACGGCCGGGCAAGCTGTCTGACTACTTGCCTGCTCCGTACCCCAACGAAAACGCTGCGAGAGCAGCTAACAATGGTAAGATTCTAATGCGTTATAAACCAATTTTATGAAATAAGAAGCTTTTTCCCGCGGTTTTGTTTCCGTGACCCATCCTCCTAGATGACCTACTTTCCCCGAAAGTGGTTCTAAGAAAAAAGTAGTACTTTTTTTCTACTATAATATAGTATTTATCAATTAATTTGATCGAATAGTTTCGGAGATTACCTCCCATATCCAAACTTGTCTATAATATCGCCAAGTTTTGTTCGCTGAATGATGTCATCACGGCATGCGTCAGCTGTGTAGAATCTGTCGAGATATTTTTTGTGACTAACTATATGTTTATTCAGAAATGCATTGATTAATTATTGCATATTGGACATTATTTATTTATGGTTTTACTTTAACAAAAACGGCTATCCGCTAATTACAATAGTTAAAGACATTCATATAAAAAATAAAAATCACACAATCATCTCACAAAACTCCAGACATACTGACATGATCGTCTTCCATTCGTCCGCGAACACATCACAGTCAGGGTGCGTGTCCAAAAGAGTGTTGAGCGCAGAAAGTGCGAGGGACAGGAGGCTGGGCTCGCGCAACAGTGTTACTTGTTGGCACAGCGAACAAGCTATGTCTCCTGATGCGGCTGTACTTTACTGGGGCACAAAGTTGAGACAGCTCGGCATGTAGCTCTGGAGTATTATAATATAATAATATCTTGACCTACCGGCTACCTGTTTAAGAAAAGGTCCACTCGATCTAAAGATCGCAAAATGCACAAACCAACAAATTACAGTTACTGATAATTTGAAAATATATGAAAATACACAAAGCATTTGTATTTAAATTGAATGAGCTGCATCTACACTCATGCTCTAGTTTCTAATTTAGCAGCATTTAGAATACTGAACGTCTGACATGGTGCCAGAAAAATAAATACTAAACTTTGGGCGACGATAAATTTTATAAAAACAAACATCTACAATCTCATACATTTTTCCGACAATTTTGGCTCACAAATATATTGCTGGGAGTGTGAATTGTAATATTTTTTGGAATGTTATAATGTACTATAATAGGTGCGCCATTCGAAATAAGATTACACAGTTAACAAACTTTTAGCGACATCTATGGCGTCACAAAAGAACTAATCCTGCATCAATTAAAGTTCTCGGTGCGATTTGAACATATTGAACAGCCCGAAATCATCTGCCGGCAGTTGCCTACCAGACATAACACCCGTCTGGCCGGAGGATCCTCCCTTTTCAACGGAGGTTTGCGGGACTTTACATTCTGTCCCGCCTATCTAAAAACCTTTATTGCGTTGACGGCATGACAAATGGCGGCTGCAGCAAATAGTTGGTATTATAACCACTCTTTTTCTTTTAATGTCATCGTATTTCTACGGAATAGAAGTCAAAATCGGTTGAACGGATAGTAAAAAAGGTTTGTTTGTTGAATGCAGCATAATAATATTACAATACACACACAAAAGTTTACATACAATAGTTTAGTTTCATTTGAATAAATAAACAAGAAAGCATGGTTAGCTTACTTCATAACCGCAAGTTAATTGATTTCGGACTTGCGGACGTCCAGCAATGGGTAGTACGCCACGTTCGGCCGTCCGGTAATAGACCGAACCGAGCCCAGTCGTTGACATCGCGTAGTGATCCACGCAAAGACATGTCAGCAAATGGTAGGGGCCCAGCAGGGCCGATGCCCGCTAGCTAGGACCGCAGGGAATTTCTAAAAAGGAAACCCGTAGTCCTAGAACGCAGGCAACTGAAGGACACGGGTGTGGTTTTAGTCAGTAAGTCTGACGCGCCTTCCCGCTCCAACCAGTTCGGGATAAGTCATTGGATGATTTTGTTGCACCCTTAAAAAAAGTTAATTGATTTCGTTTATTCTATTATTCCCAAAAACTATGACACATTAATGATAGCTGTGTCCTGTGTCAAATGTAGTATTATCTACTATGAGGAAAATACTCATGTTACACAGATAATAATAGTCGCCTAACGCCTACGATATGAATCATTGTAATTGCTACAAGCCTTTACAAAGGCTTCTTGACTGCCCTGGCTGAATGTGAAATTAATTGCCACAGTAAATAACTTGAAGTTAGGTGGAAAATCGCCAAGTCGTAAATTTCACAATTCCTAGGAAATCAAAGCACATTGTAGATTGTTTTAATTATTGGCTTTTGTTTTTGTTTGATTTTGTAGTTTTTTGCGAAAGCAGAGACTTTCTCACTATATATTTTATAGTAAACCCCTTTTCTGGTAGACCGGTCATTATGATCGACACTAGAGGAGACCTATGTCTTTCAGCTGAAATGATGATAATCAAACTTCCTCTTAGTAATATGCTGTAAAAACAAAATTATCCTTATCACCTTATCTCTCCTTCCCCAGGTGCTTACCCGCCGGATCTATCGCTGATCTGCGCCGGTCGCAAGGGAGGCGAGGACTACATCTTCGCGCTCCTCACCGGTTACATGGAGGCCCCGGCCGGCGTGCAGCTGCGAGAGGGACAGAACTACAACCCGTACTTCCCTGGCGGTGCCATTGGTATGGCACAAGTACTTTTCGACGAGGTATGTTGATGAAAACGTTTATTTGAACTTTTCAAGTATTCCAGTATAGTTACAGCCAAAAGACATTTCGGCTTTATACCAGATATAATTTATACAAGGGATCTGAAATGTTTCTGATACTGTAGATGTCCAAAGATGTCCATAGCCAGGTGATATGTCAACGTGATTTCCATCCAATCAAGAAAAAGAGTATTTTTTAATCAGAAATTGATCTATGTTTATGAGATATCTATGTCGAACTGTGGGCGTAGGAGCGTGCGGATTGATCCACTAGCTCGCGGCGGGTTCGTGCTGGCGAGGCGGCTTCGGTGTGGAGACACCTTTATACATAACATACATAAACAACCTTTTTAATGTTCATGTTCCCACTGCTGGGAGACAGACCTCCTCTCTAGCATTGGGAATAGGCCGTAATCCACCACGCGAGCCCAATGCGGGTTGGTGAATGTCACTTATATTCGAATTTTTAGTTCTAGGATATGCCGGTTTCCTCACGATATTTTCCATTACCGTGGCCTCATAATAACCATGAATTGAAATTCCAGGCGGCCGAGTACAGCGACGGCACGCCGGCGACGGCGTCGCAGCTCGCCAAGGACGTGTCGACGTTCCTGCGGTGGTGCTCCGAGCCCGAGCTGGACGAGCGCCGCCTGATGACCATCAAAGCCATCGGCATGTTCTCCATGCTAGCCGCCGTCGTATACTACTTCAAACGACACAAGTGGTCTACACTCAAGTCTAGAAAACTAGCATACAAACCTGTCTCTAAGAAATAAACCGCCACCATATTTACAGTAGTATAAACAAACGTTTTAGACAATTTTTTTTTCTATAGGCACAGTAACATGTTATTTGTTTATAATATTAAATTAATTTATTTTTTATTTCATCGCGTTTATTTCTTTCCTCAAGTTTCATAATGATGTTGCTTCGCTGTGACCGCTGTTACCATACGTATAAGGTTTTCACGCATCATGGAGGACTTGGCCGGGTGCGATTACTTATGTAATATTACGATTGATAGAGCATTTCGTCATCGCGTATGTTGGATGATGTAGCACAGTCAAATTACTTATTAATCTTAGGTAATCCAATAATAACTGTGCTTGTGATTTTCCAATAAAGTTATAACTGTGAATCAGTGTACAGTTGAATAAATGAGTTATTGAAAATCAGAATTATTGGCTTTTTCTTCAATTTACGATTTGTTCCTCATTCCATTTCCTATATTCCCAAAAGAAATTGTACTGAAATCAATTCCCGAATTGAGTTACGAAGATTTTTCGGAATTGAAAAAAAAAAATTTTTTTTAGTGGCGGATCTACAATTTTCAGATTTTTCTCTGTACTTGTTCTATGAGACCTTGATTTATGCCAAATTTCAGAAGTCTAGGTCAACGGGATTCACCCCGTGAACTTTGATTCCCTTGAGTATCGAAATATACGTTTTTTTGCTACATAAACGGCCGTATCTTTTTGTTCTTTAACTCAGAAGTCTGATTTTTTCACAACTGGTTTTAATTTTAACTCGATACCTCCAAGTGTTCTCGAGTTAAAGGGTCTTAACAGATAAACATACGGACAACCAAGTGATCCCAAGGATGAGGAGTTCACATCGGTGTCGGGTCGACGATGAAGTACCTGGGACTCGTCCTCGACAGCCGGTGGAATTTCGTGGAGCATTTCCGACGTCTGGCTCCCAAACTCAGCCGGGCTGGGGCTGCGCTCAAGCGGCTCCTGCCCAACCTTGGGGGTCCAGACGCCTCCTGCCGGAGGCTCTACGCGGGGATCGTTCGGTCCATGGCCCTCTACGGGGCGCCGGTGTGGGCGCCGTCGCTGAAAAAGCAACCGGCGGCCATACTGAACGCCTGCCAGAGGGTCATGGCGATAAGGATGGTGCGGGGATACTGCACGGTCTCCCGCGAAGCGGCGAGCCTTCTGGCTGGCCTACCACCGTGGGATCTGGAGGCAACAGTCCTTGCACACATGCACGATATGCGCGTGGAGATGCAACGCCGGGGTGAAAGTCCGCTGCCGCGACAGGTCACGGCATGGCGGACAGAGCTCCGGCGGGATCTCATGGTGAAATGGCGTCAACGACTATCGCAACCCAGTGCTGGGCACGCCACAATCATGGCGGTAAGTCCCCTCTTTGAGGCGTGGCTGGAAAGGCCTCACGGCGTCCTTACCTTCCGCATGACGCAGGTCCTCACCGGACATGGTTCGTTCGGGAGTTTCCTACACCGGATTCATGCGGAAGTGACGCCCGGGTGTCGCCACTGTGCGGTACGCCCGGAGGACACGGTGGAGCACACAGTCGAGGTGTGCCCTGCTTGGGCGGAGCATCGCCGTGCCCTCGTGGGGGCGATCGGCGGCGGAGACCTCTCGCGCCGGGCCTTGGTTGAGGCCATGGTCCATGAGATAAGCAGTATAGCAGTTTCTTCACACTATTTTCCTTTACCAGTTCGTGTTTGAATTTAAATGTCCATAATCATTACAATTGAAAAACGTCCAATGTTCGACATAGGCCTCCCCCAGGTGTCGCCACAATTAACGGTTTGTTACTCATTACGAAAAACTTATAAACGGATGATAAACGTTGCAATAATATAGCTTATAACCTATATTTTTGCTAAGTTTCATCACATGGGCAAGTTCAATAAATAGGCTACTAATATTATAAATGCGAAAGTTTGTGAAGATGGATGGAGGTAGTCGTATGTATGGATGTGTCGGGCAAAAACTACTAAACAAATGAACTTAATCGTAAACATTGCAATAATATTGTACATAAGCTATAACTTTGCAGTTTCATTAGGTGAGCAAATTCAGCCAATAAGATAATTTTTATGATATGGTGAAGCCGCTGGAAGAAACTAGTCTAACATAGTTTCAAAATATCAAGATTTAACAGTCGCACTATAATGACGTCACAGTGTTTCTTACATAACAAAAACGATATTTATCTACAGCAGCGCAGCGCTCTCAAATCCCACGATGGTTTACTTTCCGCACAGACTCTAAATTGATATTTTAGTGACAAAATTCTTGTTTTTTTCCTAGTCCGTGTACATAATTTTACGTTTTGCAACACTGGTCAGTCAAATGTTAAATTAATTTGACGTTGTCAATACTTGTTAATTGTCAGTTGTTACAAAGTACTCTGTGTTGTCAGTGTCAGATGACAAAGTGACAAACAGCTGATTGATCTGATGCTGCTTTGCTGAAATTTTTTTATTAGAAAACAAGTTGTTGGAATGCAATGAACGCAATAGTTGGCTTGTGCCATTTCTGTGAAGCTCACGGCCCTCGGCCGTTATTTTGCACCTTCACCACGGACAATGATAAAAATACTACGGAATCTTCAAGAGCCAGTGTTCAGTGCAGTGGGTGTACTTCCTTGGGTCCAGAAACGGTTTTAGTTTCACGGGAGAATGATGGTACAATATATTGCAGCAGGGAATCGGTTCCGAATGCTGATGTGACATCGTTTTTAAGGCAGGCTGCAATAAGGAGCATTACTTGTGAAGTAAGACTTAGTAGACTATTTTGATGATCCTACATAAATACTGAATTAATGAAGTTTAACTAACGATTGTTTAATGAATATTGTAAATGTGAATGTTACTCTGTCCGTTATCTTTTCATGGTTAAACTTCTGAACCGATTTTGATGAAACTTAGTAAGGAGTAATTTGGTAGGAACTTGATACCCAAAAAAGACATTTTTCAATCTGTTGTTGACTTCAAAACCAGATCAGTTCAGATGATGACATTCACATAAAAACTAGTCTTCTGTATCAGCATTTCAATATCGTCATCATCATCAACCTTTTTAATGTTCCCACTGCTGGGACTCAGGCCTCCTCTCTAGGAGAGGGAATTCCAATATATACTTTCTATTTTTCGTTATCTCCATTTGGATAGAGAAAGTTTCTTAACTTCAGCATATCTTAAAATTGATGGTGATAAATACTACATCATGTTTAATTTACTATTTCACAGGTAAATTGGAGTAAGGAAGGGGGAGTGGTATATTTCAATGACACACACGGCCATGTCTTGAGCCTCACTTTCCAGGTCAAAGACACCTGGGCCCGGGGCTTAAAGAGGTGGTTCTCAATAGTTGTTCTGATGAAGGATAAAATGCTATTGTTGAATATTACTCCATTACTCTCAGAGCATATGCAGGTACTGACAATAATAAACTGTTTGTTTACTAGTGTAAACCAACAGTTTATTGGTGTAAATAGTCATGCTGTACCAGTATACAGCATTACTATTATATACTTTATACCAATAAAATTTCTAAATCTGTAGTTTTTTTTAATTTATCTTACCATCAGGTAAGAATAAAAAAAATCTATACCAATGCTAGACTGCAATTGCATCTGATGTTAAGCAGTGATGTAATAATTGATGGTGGTGAGTCACACTAGTTATTTAGACCATAATTAATATAATAATAATCTAATTAATATAATTTTGTTTTGTAGAAAATATCAAAAGAACTGCAAGAGTTAGCCGAGGTGGTGTTTGATGCTGAACAAAAAGTTTGCTCACAAAGAGCACTAAGGCTGAAGACTGGTAGAAATGACTTTGTTCAATCCAGGTCACTGATGCACTTGACTGGTCAGTCGGAGTTCATTGAGTTTAAAATCAAAATCAAAGCATTTATTTCAAATAGACCATTTACAGGCACTTTTGAATAGTCAAATGTCGGTCAGTCCAAGAAAAGTGAAGCTAAATTGCACATTCCAAAGATTAGGCCTCTATGGAGAAGAACATGCAAGAAACTCCATGGACACTCTTACTATAGTGTTACTATAGTTTTTAAGTGTTACTATAGTTTCAGTGCAGGGTAATTAATTTTGGATTGTGCGAAAGAACCCCAGGGCTCTGGAATGAAGGCCATGAAGGAACATGAGGGGGTATTAGTCAGTAAATTCTGACACACCCTCTCGCCTAACAGTGAGAGGTCATTCGATGATTTACCAACAAAAATAGAAATAGTGTATTGTGTTTGATTTACAGCACTAGATTGTCAAGCATGAGGCCCTGGTTTCCATTCTAAATTGGGCTGTATTAATGTCACCATCTGAAATTTTTCATTAGCCACCCTGAGTTTGGATTTACGCCCAGTTAGTGGCAATAGGTTTGCCCTTTGGCTATTTCATGTAACTTAAAATTTTTGGTGCCAAAAATTTGCACATGGGTCTTACAGTAATGGAAATTGTTGGTCTTTCCATATTTAGAGTTACTACTTTTGTCCTGGACATGAATGCAGGTCAACAATACTAAACTATGAGTAACATAACATCCTCAAACCCAGGGTCAGAGCAGATTGACTGATATCTGAACTCTTAAATTTTTTTCCATTCTAGGTCATGCCCTTTTCCTTCGCCATTTGAAGTTATGTGATGTTAGCATGAGTGTATTACTCAATATAATACTTGTAGGGTATTACAAAGCTCTTTACTGTTCTACCCTATTTGCAGGAGACGATAATGTATTCAAAAGGCTACACTCCCATTTCACATGGATGCTCAAAGCTGGTGCTCACACATACTCAGAAACATTGTACACTAGTCAGGATCTACTGACGAAGTTGCAACCACATGCTGTCAAGAAATCGATATTTGAGCCGAGCACCTGCTCTGTGTCCAGTGACAAGGATTGTGTCTCCCTCAGGCTGTTAGAAAAGTTGCTTTCAAAGGCCGTGTTTAGGATATTAATGTATTGTACTTTGACTGGAGTTTATGTAAGTTTGCTTTTTTATTATAACATTATTGTATAAATTGAGAAACAACCTATGTGCAAGATTCTTTTTTTACTTCAAGGTTTCCTAAAAGTGCTTGATTGTGAATAATGTCCCATTCAATTGACGGCACGATTGGCGCAGTGGTTGAGCGATTGACTGCGTCGCGGGTTCGATTCCCGCGCGAAACAATCAATAATATTTGTATGACCTACAGAGTGTTTCGGTTCTGGGTGTCTTGTGTTTGTGAATGTAAACTAACATACTATATTTCTCCTAGCTGTTTACACCTAGTGTGAGATAAAAAATATTAAGCACTCAGAAATAGCATTCACCTAAAAAAAATTTTTATTTTGTTCCAGATAGTTATAAAATCAAGTAATATTGAAGCGGTTACCATTATAAATGGCTTGTGTAGATTGCTACCAGTAAACGTGACCGACAATCCTAGAATTAGGCAAGCCAAAAGTGAAGAACAGTTTCCACCTGCTGTTTGCTTTTTAGAAGAAACTGAAAATAGCAATTTCTGTTTCAAGTGGGCTGGATCATTGCCGACTAAATGCAAGTTTATTCCCTAATCAAAATCAGTTATAAACCAACATCATCATCAGCCTTTTAATGTTCCCACTGCTGGGACTCGGGCCACCATAAAACAAGAATATAGCCAACTAGATTTTTTTTATGTTCCAGGTCCTACATTGATGAATAGAATAGAGAATTCAATGAATAATGACAAGTTCAATGATGATGTACTACATCAGCATGTAAAGTCCCTGCAGTTGGAGTGGCTTGGGTAAATTATTACATAATTCGAAAACACTATGTGACTGACTCCGGCTTGGCCACCATCAGGGATTATCAGTATATCAAGTAGAATTTGCTGGTCAGTGGTTCAAAAGGGTGAAATAATCTGGCGTGCATGTCCTCAGTTGGACTTAATTTGAATCTCAAATAGATAAGGCGCCTAGCCAAATTCTGTTTTCAAATATCAGAATCTATTGGTCACTGATTCAAAAGCTATCAAGCGTTTACTGCGTGACCTACTAGTACTTGATCATATTTATATCTCAAAAATCCCCGTGACTGTGGATTTTGATTTTTCTATCTACTTTGCATAAGGTATTCTTCAAGAAAACCCACTAAGCAAATACAGAATATTTTCTCCAATTTTTCAGAATATCAAAAGCAGTGAAGGCAGCAATTGATTCCTCTGGATCGAAGTCAGACGCTGTGGTTAAACTGAAACAGGTGTTCGGAGTAGCACAGCATGATGAACCACTGTTAAATTATTGGATGAGTGCGTTTTGATCTAAGAATATGTAGATAGTGTTATTTCTTCAGTATTTATATATTAGCAATAAATCTGTGATATTTATATTGTTTGTTTGTAAAGATTAGATACAGATTTTGTATGAATGATTATAAATAAGACCCGCTTCTTTACTAGGTTCCTTAAAAACTAGAAATAATACCACAGTATTAGATTTGTAGTCCTTATATTTAAAGATTACACGTTAGAACGACGGCTAGGCCGCGCGCGCTCGTGTCCCTTTGTGCGCACGTAGGGCTTCGTGTGCGAGCGTGGAGCTCCAGGAGCAGGCCCGAAGTGACGCACAGCCTCGCGCGCGTTGCGACGACCCTGCAGAAGTACGGTCTTGGCGCCGGTGGGGGCGCGCAGAGCCAGCTGATCAAAAGTCAGGATCTCTCCTGAAAATAATGAAATAATTGTTAATTTCTTGATACCAACATATCTATCAACAACATATCTATGTTTTAGCAGTTTCTAGTTTGACACTTTCACAACATTCGTGGCAATGTATTGCAGTAAGGGAGCTATCATTGTAACTTTTATAAAAGACTAGTGGTCCCAGCAGATATCGTCTTGCCCGAAGGCTGGAACAAATTCATAAAAAAGGCTGAAAAATAAAATGATATCCTGATAGCAGCATCACCACCTACTGGGGTCCTATTTCATTTTTGCCACCTTAGGTACAGAACTCTGACAGGTCATATAGTATTTTCAAGCCATGCAGGGAGGCATGGTTAAGGCACTTAAGAGGAAATTAGTGACAAGCACTCATTAAGTTTTCTATCATGGTAATTACAGACACAATAGAAAGACAATAGGTGCGCGAAAGTCGGCGTTCACTTGGGGTTTAATGAATTTATAAAGATGAAAGTTTATAATGTATGTTACACACTGAAACAGCTGAACAGTTCTAGAATAATTTTTTCTTCTGCAATTGGCTGTCTGATTAGATGTGTTCCACTTCTTAGCTTTGTAGGTGACTTTCCAATAAATGGCACCATATAAAATAGTCCTAGAATAGCTTAACACTTTTTATCACAGGAGTGAACATTCCTTGGTATAGTTTTCTACTTTCATGTGGGCAAAGGTGCAGGCAGAAGTCAATATGAAATAAATACATTTTTTTTTTATGGTGGGAAAAAATCATGCATTGACATCCCCCGCCTTTGGGCGGAGCGGGAGATAGTGTCAGACTCTTACTGACTAAAAGACCCACCCCGTTCCTTCTAGCCGTCATACCGGGGCTCGAGCGCCCTTTCGGATAACCCTGATTTTATTTTGGCAGTCTAGTACATATAGAGAGAAGTATTTAACTCCAGGGTAGCCACAAAAATCAAATTTTCTATGTTAATATTATAAATATAAAAAAAATTGGATTAAACAGTTAAACCTGTTGAGCATTCTGCTTAACCAAAACTAGGTCATAATGAAGAACATAGTGTAACTGGGTTGAAAAGATAGGCTACTAATATGTACTACTTCAGCAAATATAAGCTTCCAGTCTAGTTAAGCCTATTCCTACACAGTTGGGAAAAACAGCCATTCCCACAGAGATTTTGCTCTCCCTCAGCGAGTTAAAAGAGGATCTTCACTTATAACAGACACAGGTTTGAAATTGTGGTTATAAAACCTCAATAATTTTGGTGTAATTGAATATCTAGAACTAGATGATTACCAATAATTTTGGAAATTAATATAATTCCGAAACATTACTTTTTCTAATTCAACAAATAAAAATTATATTATTTGTTTTAGTCTTTGTATGTAAAAAATTTTAACCTATGTCGATTCTACTTGACCTGGGGAGGTCATTGACTGAACACAAGCATAGAACAGAAACTTTTTCATTCATCAATATGAAGCAAGTGTATAACAATGCATGGCATACAACAGTTTTGATAAAATTAGGTATAACATGATCTAAATGTCTGTAACATGTCCCTAAAAGCCACATATTAAAGAATGGACATCTCACAGGATCATATCAACATCTAAATTCTATGTATTGTCATCATTATATTTACTTGCATGCTTCCTAACCTCACTCAACAAATAATAACAACAGTACATACCTCCAGCAGCCAAGATGCGGGCACGGGCCTTCTCAGTGACGTGCAGAGCGGCGACTGACATCTTAGGCACTTTGTAGAGCCTGACATCGTTGGTGATGCTACCAACTACGACGGCAATCATGCCCTCGCGAGTGGGCTTCTTCATGTGACGAGCCAACCGCGACAGCGATAGCGGAGGCCGGTTGATGCGGCTCATGAATAGCCTACGCAGAATAATAGTGTTGAACTTGGCATTTGTACGCCTAGCCAAGTACCTGTATAGCTGGAAACAAAAACACAATTTTATTAGGTTAGAAACTGATCAAATAAAATTTCTCAAAATCATGGTGTTTATTGACAAATTAATGGACAAAGAATCTAGCTTAGTCAAGGTGTGTTGATAAAATACAACTTACTTTTACAAGCAATCTCAGGTACACATCCTGAGACTTGACTTCGGTGCGCCTAACTTTCCTGTCGTGTTTATGGTTGATGTCGATACCCTGAAATATGCAAAGGAACACATATTGATAACACTGCTTTATGTAAAAACCACCATTAACTCACACAACACTTGGTATTTATCACGATTTTCAAAGATTTATTTTATTTTCACTGTAACGAAACTCACCATCTTGACAACCGGAAGAAAAAGAGACTATAGACAAATAATATTGTTGACAGCTGGGTAGAATGCTGCCAGAATTAAAAAGACATTTTTTTTAGTCTGGTATAGTTTAGATTAGACCATAGAGTACAGGCTCTTGTAGTTTGTACATAGGAGCAACAGGCCGTGTTAAGCCCGATGCCGCATTCTTAATATCGACCTATTCATACGAAGACATAGCTTAAAAGAGTTAGTATCCAAAACAATAACAAGAACAAAAAAATTAAATTACTTCCCGCGGTAAAATAAAAATCATTATTTCAAATTTTACATAAAAAGATGCTTGTGTTAGGTGAGGAAGGTGCACATTTCAGGAGCTTGTTTTAAAACTTGTTATTTTTGTTCAAAAAAAAATTGGCCTTCATTCAAAATTATAAACTTGATTGGATAGTTTGTATGGACATGAAACGAAAAAAAAATCGGCCTCTCCATACAAACTGTCCAATTAAGTTTATAATTTTGTCAATAAATTTCATGGAAGGTTGTTCAGTTTCGTCTACTGAGCAAGCCCTTAAAGTTTGCGAAGACCAGTCTTTTACAGGGTGTAAATGACAGGTCTCGCATAATGTTACGGAACCCTTCGTGCGCGATTCCGACTCGCACTGTGCCAGTTTTATTTATTTTTACTCGCTGATTCGGCGGCAAACTAAATTCGCTAGAGAAAGGTTATGTCGAGTAGGGTTGGTAATTAACAGCAAATAAAAAGCTTTCTATACAGAACCCTCAGTGTGCGAGTCCGACTCGCACTTGCCCGGTTTTTTTTATGTAATATTACAAATTTTATGAGTTTTTCCCATACTTGTGCTATATATGAAACTTTGCATCATTCCAAATTCCGGATTCTAGTTTTACCGGAAGTACCCTACAGGTTTTGATTTCTTAGCGAGTGTCGAAAATATGCGTCTGAGTAGACAGATCATCATGTAAAATATGTCAGGCTGCCATAAAATAGAGTAGAATGAACTGAAATTTGAATTTGCATGCCATAGGGAATTTAACAAATGAATCACAACTGTCTCCAAGCCTGTCATCGCGACAGATCAAGTTTCGACCGCCGTTTTTTCGAAAGGAATGGAATTTAATTCGAAACATCGAAAATTATCAAAAAATAAAAATTCTGTTCGTACTCCTTCATCCTCGAAACCCAGATTAAGCAAAAAGAAGATAGTCACGCGGAAACGAAAATGCGTCTGCCTCCCTGAAAATTATTCGGTTGTAGAGTTCCCTACGATATGGAACGAACTGAGACAAAACGGTCAGCTGTGCGATGGCACTATCGTCTGCAGAGATATGAAAACAATCCGAGTGCATCGGGCAATACTCTCGGCCGTTAGTCCATATTTTAAAGCCATATTTATTAATTCGTTGAAGAAAGGAGAGCCAGAGGAAACTGAGATTTTCGTCGATGTCCCCAGCTACTACATGACCTTGATTCTCGATTATGCTTACACAGGAGCATGCACAGTAACTGCAGAAAATGTTGAATACCTGTTGCCGTATGCAGACCAGTTTGATGTAGTCGGTGTCATTCAGCTGTGCTGCCAGTTCCTTTTGCACGGGCTCAGGCCGCACAACTGTCTCGGTATATTTAAATTTGCGAGATATTATTTCTGTAGTGAGCTAGAAAAAAAAGGGAAGTTGTATATAAGACAAAATTTTAGCAGAATACTTAAGGAATGTATTGAATTTAAAACACTTTCATATGATGAACTGGAAGATATTTTGAGAGATGATGAACTGAATGTTCGAAATGAAGAAATAGTATTCCAGGCAGTTAAAACATGGGTGGAACATGACATAGAAAATAGAAAAAAATTTATTCCACCGTTACTTTTATGCGTACGGTTTGGTCACATCAGCTATAAATATTTTAAATCGAAAATATTGCAATGGCAGCCAGTTGCTGAAGACGAGGTAAGATATAGACATTTAATCTACAACCTATTTCAATGGAATATAAAGTGTAGAAAAACTCAGATTTATTTTTTGCTACACAGAAATGTCAAGAGGCTTTATATCCTGCCGTGGTATTTCTCACGTTGTTGGATTCGAGGCCGGGTACAGAAGCAGATCTCAACGATCCACTAGCAAGGCCTCGAATACCTTTTGAAATACTTTTTGCAGTTGGTGGCTGGAGTGCTGGAAGTCCCACTAGTTTCGTCGAAACATATGATACAAGGTATTCCATTTTCTGTGCTGTTGATTGTGGCATTCATGGTTTATGAGTATAAAATTTTCACATCTACTTCTATAAAATTTGGATCCCTCGTAAAATTATCTATAGTCTTTCTCGCACGAAATTTAAATCTTGTTTGTCCTATTTCGGTATATTCAGCCTCCAGTAGTAAATTTATTCTAGGAGTTCACACACATAACTAAATACCTACTGGTCATAAAAGTTCTATGGCAATATCATCATCATCATCATCATCATCTTCCTGCCCTAGTCCCGTTTTATTTGGAGTCGGCATAACACCTTTTTTTTCTTCCATTCTGTCCTGTCACTCGTCACGCTATCACTAACTCCCTTTTCTTTCATATCACTTCTCACACAATCCATCCATCTTTCCTTTCATCTTTCTTATAATATGTGTGGGTAAATAAAGCCTTTTTATCCATGAACAGGGCGGACCGATGGTTTCTGTCGATTCACATGGATCTGACGCCTCGCGCGTATCACGGTCTTTGCACACTGAACAATTTGATTTACATGATCGGTGGTTTCGACGGCAGCGACCATTTCAATACAGTCCGTTGCTATGATCCGGTGGCGAACACTTGGCATGAACGTGCTTGTATGTATCAGGCGAGGTGCTACGTCAGCGTTGTTGCTCATGGTTAGTTTTCCTTTATTTGATGTTTTGCTACACCTAACATACTTCGATATCTTTGCTTTGTGAACCTCATTTTTATCTGGAGACGCTAAAACACTAGGCAATTTACAAATTTCATTGCGTTGCATTTAGATATTTTATGTTATTACTAGACGCCTTAACTAGAAGTTATAAATTTTCTCAACAAGCTCTACCGTTTGTGGTAAAAAGATTAGTGAATGATAGGACGAATTTTATTTATTTAGATGGTCTAATCTACGCGTTGGGTGGGTACAACGGTCGCACGCGAATGTCTTCCGTTGAGCGCTACTACCCCGACAAGAATCAGTGGGAGATGACCACGCCGATGAATAAGCAACGTTCAGACGCTAGCGCTGCTTCTCTTACTGGCAAGGTTTGTGTTGAGAAAATTCTTTTAAATTTTCGCTTTGCATTTTTAATGTAGTGGTATCTATGAAATAGATAAGACTGCATTTTTAATGTAGTGGTATCTATGCAATAGATAAGACTAGCAAGAGACTAGCTTTTAGTGTTTACAGTAAAGGTACTGCTTGCTTTGCTTTTCCTAGCCTTGGTAATCACCAAATCTTACAAAGTAAGTATGCCCCTTCATTTCTCCAGATATACATCGTGGGCGGATTCAACGGCCAGGAAGTACTAAGTTCTGCCGAGGTGTTCGATCCTGACACGAAACAGTGGAGCTTCATCAGGTCCATGCTCAGTCCTCGCTCCGGAGTCAGCCTCATCGCTTACAGAGACTGCCTGTATGCGCTCGGAGGGTTTAATGGATATAGCCGGCTGAATACCGGTACGGCCCATTTGTTTTTTTTTATTACTAATTCAAAAGGAGTCATCACAGTAACTCTTTTTGAATTAGGTATCACCACCACGGTTCATCAGCGTAGGTAGGATATTAAAAGCAAATTATAGGTGGGGATGCCCATTTGGTACAGCTTTTGTCAGAGTGGTAATAGTACATTATGATATAAGTGTGTAATGTTAGTGATTGCCGTCGAGGCGGTATTAAGACCCGAGTCATGGTGAGGGTCTTAATAGAGTCGAGAACGGTAATAATTACTCACGTGTATCATACGACGTTTTTCAATACACTTATGAAGAAAAAACTTTCAATACACTCACTGAAATGAATAAACGGGGGTTGATCGGCGTCTCGTTGGGGACGACCTGCGCCCATCCTGATACGATACATGTAACATAATTATGGCGAGGGAGAGGTTGAACAATAAGGTTTTAACTACATTATAGCAATAGTGCGTAATGGTAATCAAAATGTCACAGTTTGGTAACAAAAGGGCCATTATGTACTTATGTGCAGTGCAATAAAAGTCGCTTTCTGAGCAAGTGTTTTAAAAAGAAACATTATTTTTACCCGACTACGGCAAAGCCAAAGGACGGTTATGATTTTGACAGGCTATGTATGTTTGCATGTATGTATGTTAGTATGTTCATCTGTTCCCTCATATCATATCATGTCAAGAGTGAATAGATTGCTTCTAGGCAAGCGTGCTCCATCGTCGGCCACATCATCGCTAACCATCAGGTGAGATTGTGATCAAACGCGATAAAACGCACCTATCCAAACTAATATTATAAATGCGAAAGTAACTCTGTCTGTCTGTCTGTCTGTCTTTGCTTCACGCCTAAACTACTGGACCGATTTGTGTGAAATTTGGTACCGACATAGTTTGGAACTTGAGAAAGGACATAGGATAGTTTTTATTACAAACAATAAAAAAAATATATATATTCCGGACATACAGCGCCATCTATTGGTCAAGAGTCGGCATCAATTCAGTACTATCTGCCGGAAGTCACTATTCCACGCGAACGAAGTCGCGGGCAAAAGCTAGTACATTATAAAAAAAAAAAACAAAATCATTAGAACTGTTTTAATCGTCCGCTGAACATAGGCTACGTGCCGTGGCGTGTACGTGAAAATGCGATATGGTGCCCTCGAGCGGGCAAAAAATTTAAAAATAAAAAAATTGAGATGAATACGCCGTGTTTGGTATCATTTGAAAGGGCTTAACTTGTACATTTCCAAAATATTGCTCAAATTTAAAGTGACGCCCTCTAGCGTACAAAAAGTAATGTGTTACAAAAAATGTTAAGATAAATACACCGAGTTTGATATCATCTGAAAGGGCTTCACTGGTAATTAACAAAAAATATCATCAAAATTCAATGTGGCTCCCTCTAGCGGACAAAAAGATTTGTGTAAAAAAAAAGATAATTATGTTGAGTTTGGTATCATTTGAACGGGCTTCACGTAAATAGTAAGTATAGAGACGGTAATTTACCACCAAAATTGTTTAAATAAAAATAAAGTAAAAAACTAAAACCCAACTACGACAAAAAAACGACACTGAAAAAGAATGAAACAAGATTTTCAGAATGGTGAAAAACAAGAAAAAACAAAAAGAAAAACCGCACAGCCTCGTTTTTTTGACGTAGTCGGGTTTTAGTTTTTTTACTTTTATCCCGATCTATTTTGTTATCTAGATAGACCGCTATTCTACAGACAGTTTCGCATTTTTCCTTCTTTGTCCTGCTGGCCAAATAATATTTTTTCTTTTTCCAAGGCGAGAGGTTCAACCCTCAGCGCGGCGGGGACTGGCAGGAGGTGACCGAGATGTTCAGTGCACGAAGCAACTTTGCCACCGTGCTACTTGATGACATGATATTCGTTATCGGAGGATTTAACGGTAAACGTCTGATCAAATACTAGTAGTTACTTTGAAAATCTGATTGATTTAAGAAAGTTCAAAACTTTAGTATTGGGAATCCCTCAATTTTTATATTCCTTCAACGTTACGGACAACATGGTGGAAGGATAACCTGGTGACAGTCGCGGGAAGCCTCATAGTGCAAGAAGAACAGAACCGGTCCAGCATTTTTCAGAAGATGTGGCGACGATGAAATAGCTTCTAAAGTTCAATATTTTTTTGACAGGATCAACTACGATACCCCACGTTGAATGCTATGACGGCGATACAATGGAGTGGTATGACGCTGCGCCCATGAACCTGAACCGCTCAGCGCTCAGCGCCTGCGTGCTAGCTGGCCTGCCCAACGCTCGCTCCTTCTCCTACCTCGCCAAAGCCGTGCCCGCCGCAGGCGCAGACCAGGCTCACCACTCCTGACAGTCCCTCACACCCACAGAAATACACTCCACACGAGATGCAGCTACTTCCCATCAATCCTTCGCTTCACCAAAAATTAATGAAAAATCAACGATCATCAAGATGTTTACAGATACACTTTCAAGTACCCAAATTGGTCGATTTTTGCACCCATCACGGCGGCCATTGCGTGCTTTTGTGACTGAGAGTATAGTATGCACTGTGATATATTGCTTGTACATAAGAGTTTTGTGAATCTATTTTATGTATCGTAAATCATGATGGTATGGCCTTATTTATTGTACAAATCATGTCGGATCATATTTTGTATTTTATTATTATTTTATAAAAGTAAGAACGCAAGCAGAGGCCTTGCGTAAATGAAAAGGAATGCGAGTCCCTAATATAGTATTGGTATTTTAGAAATTGTTTTAAAGCGAGGGATTTGTTGTAAATTTTCAAGTTTTTTATAGTGTAGTTTGTGAAAAATTTTATTTTCGTATATTTGTGTACAGTACGCGTCCGTGGGAAATCAGAGTGGTCGCGTTTTGGATGATGTGTGTACGATGTTGCGGTGGGCGGAACCTTCGTGATATTGTTCTATCTGTGATATTTTCACTTATTACTTGAAAAAATTCAAAAAAATGTAAAATTATTAATTTTATTTAATTTAATGAAAAATTTACTGTACCTGACTGAAACTTAATAAATTGACAAATAAAGAAAAAATAATCACTATTTTTGGTTTTATTTTTCTATCAAAATACTAATTCAACACAATTTTGTGAGACAGCTTAGATAGGCTCAAAAAACACATTCGGCACAGCTGTATCTCGGCGACCTGCCACACATTACCTATTATCCGCCCACATGACCGTGTAGAGTAGCCGGCAGCCATACATCCGTATATACAAGCCTGAATCAACGGGCAGGCGAGAGTGGAGTGCAATCGTGTGTATATTTACTACCGAAGGGGGAATTGGGGAGAAAAAGGGAGACCGCCCCCTCCCGCCGCGTCGTGCGGAGTTCCCCGTCGCGATCGAACCACAACGAAGGCGGTAGTGAACGCGGTCGCTTCGGGGCGCGGTGCACACTTCGAGCAGAAAATAATCAGACATGGAGCTCAAGGGAAAGGTAGTGCTCATCACCGGCGCCGCGGCCGGCATCGGCCTCGCTTACAGCCAGGAGCTGCTCAAACAAGGAGCCAAGGTAACATACACAAGACACATCCTCTCAACACTTCCTTTGCGCATGGCGTACTTCCTAAAGTAATTTTAAGTTCAAGGTAAATAACTGTTGAATGAAGTGTCCTGGATATTCGCCAATATTATTGCAAGTGTCGTACTTATGTGTGCAACAAATGTGGACACCTAATTGATAGTAGGTGGTTTTTATTGATTTTTGCCGGCGCCCCGGTCATTGGCGTGATTGTTTTCCTTTGAAGTTTCTTTGTGCCATTCTAGATACTATACATCTATATTTGCTTATTCATTCAATGCGGCAGTTCGATGTATTGTCTTATTTTCGTTTATCAGAAGATGCAAATACAACTTTGGTATACAAACATCTATGTTTTTATTTTTATGATGACACACCTCCAAGCAAGACGCACGAATATATTTTTTGTTTTTTTTTTTCCACTACACTTGTTAATAATGTAATTGGAAATATAATTATATCTATTTATACTACTCATCTATGAGTGTGAATATCTCAATTATAAGTGTTCGAGAAAAAAAAATCAAATCACCAATACTTCCTAGTCATGCGCAATTAAACGGTGCGCCGACCCAAACACTCGTAAGTAAGGAAAAACAATATGAGCGTGAATCACACTATAGATAAGACTGCGTCTCCATACCTTTAATATTAATATAGACAGAATGTTATGATATGGTTTCCGTTATAATATTTTCCGACATCGTAGTAATCGTGCAGACAGAATTATTGATCATGCGGAGGTAGCTACATCATATAAAAACATATTCGATGTACATATAGACATCAAATGAACCCACTTAGCACGTGGCGAAAATATTTTGAAAGTACTATCATCAATTATCATTTTGCCTGAATCACATGAGGGGTAGGCAGAGAGCTGTAAAAATTACACTCTGATATCTCTAATTAATTTCGATGATTGGGCGACTATCGGCGGGTCTACTTTCACAAATCTTAATTCCGGAGCGGCGCTGGTATTTAACACAACTATGTGTAGAAAATTTGTTAAATATAAATGTGGTACCTAACAACACATAGCTTTTCGATACACGCAGCTTTTAATTAATTAGAAAAATTAGATCTCTGAGCTTCACTTTCGCTATTGGACCCTCTTAAATTCATATTTCCCAGGTTTCGATATGCGATATCGACTCGGAGATCGGCGAGCAGGTAGTCGATGATCTTGGCTCCAAGTACGGCCGGAAGAACGTGTTGTTCTGCCGATGTGACGTCACAGACTACCCCCAGTACGAGGGTAAGTTCATGGCATCGCGTGCAAATTTTAACCCTTCACTTTGCGATCAGGAGAAAGTTATTTTTAGATATTGTCGCTGTTTTAAAGGGTAAGCTACAACTAAAGTAACGTATTACTTGAAGGCATTTCTAATAATAACGTATTAGGTATATAGTGGTTCAAAGACATGACATATACGATGGGTATACCTACCTGTCAGGTTTTCCTGTATAGTTGAGTTTTACAGGTAAGAAAACCGGAGCATGTATGTAGCACAACTGTGCAGGTTTCCCCACACAAGCCACGTAGTACTTTGTAACATACTGAAAACACAAGCTTACCCGACAGGTATAACTATGCTCTAAGCTGTGCAGGCAAACCTATCAGGTACCTACACCCTAACGAGTGCCTTTGCCTTTAGACGCCTGGGATCGCATAGTAAACAAAGGCTTCCATTCAAATAACCACATTTTATAAATTATTTACATAACTTCCTTCTTTGAGTCACATATGTGTAGATAAATTCGATATAGTCAAGGATATTTCTAAATTTTTAGAGACAATGCATTAATTACATAAAACAAAAATAATCTAATCTAAATATCGCTAAATTGCAGAGGCATTTGAGATGACAATGGAAGTATTCAATCGCCTGGACATAGTGATCAACAACGCGGGTGTAATGAACGACAGATTCTGGGAACTCGAGGTGGACGTCAATTTAGTAAGTTTTATCTAATTATAGACGTTGTTTTATAGCTTCCCAGCGATATTTGTGAGTTTGTGAGCGGCGGAAGTCGCTTCTCTGTTCATTGATACAAAACAATTAATTATGTTTTGAATACTTATATCAACTTTGTATGAAGAGTAATTACTTACTAAAGATTTTTTACAAGACTGATATTATTTATTACCGTTATACAACATTAGTTTATGCGAAACCTGAATAGTTTGTTCAGAATCAATAACTGAATGGATTCCAGTAATTTTTTACACCATGTTATATTTTTTCCGAAAATATTTAAAAAGGACACAAGTTAGACACCACCGACACTAAGTACAATACAGGGCACGGCAAGTAAAAACGGGCATTAGGCGCCAGAAAACAGCTGGGTCTAAATGCAAAACAACCCCCCCTCAGTCACCTGGATGGCCCGGTGACTATGTATATTTTTCTGACATACATAACATGCTTATAACTTTGTGATTTTTCATGATATCTACAGTTATGAAGTGTTTCGGGTTTCGCTTAAGTATACATACCTACTAAAACTAATGTTGTATTGGTTTTCATTTTATCAAAAACAATATATAGGTTATTGTTGTTGATAAAATGAAAACCAAGTATTTCAGCAGACATTTTGATAGAACACCACATTACCCCCATTAGCTATATAATGCATACAAGGTGTAAGGGACAGCCCGCCGCAAACTTTAAGGGCTTGCTCAGTAGACGAAACTGAACAACCTTCCACAAGTTTTTTTTTTAGGAAACGAAAAAAAAAATCAGCCTTTCTATACAAAATGATAAACTTGATTGGACAATTTTTACTGCGAGGCCGACTTTTTTTTTCGTTTAGATACATACTGAAAAAAGTTTTAGTGGAAGATTGTTCAGTTTCGACTACTGAGCAAGCCCTTAAAGTTTGTGGAGGGCTGTCCCTTACACCTTTTATATTTATGGCGGTAACATTCATAACTTTATGTTACAACGACCTAGCACAGACTACGTCTGGCGAAGAACGACGAGAAAAGCCGACCTAAAGTCCTAACGGGTTAAGCTAAGCAAAGAGATAATATTCATACTTAACTCCTTATTTCTCGTCTTTTTCTAGAATGGTGTGATACGCGGCACACTGCTAGCGTACCGCTTCATGAGCAAGGACCGCGGCGGCCAGGGCGGCACCATCGTCAACACGGCGTCCACCGCCTTCATCCGGCCCCAGGTCTCCACGCCCATCTACACTGCTACTAACTACGCCATCGTCGGACTCACCAGGGCATATGGAGTAAGTTTGTTTATTAGATAAAATAATAAAAACTACCATTAAACGGGGTGAAAAAGAACAAAACTTGACTAAGATAAGAGTCACAAATTCTTTAAATCGGTTTTTAGCCAATCTTCCATCATTATTGTAATACAATGCATATTTTCTTTATAACGTAAAAAACCCAATTTAAAATTTTCTTCCTATTCATTCACCCAGTTTGACTGTACTTACTAGTTCATCTAAAAACCGTAAAGAACCAGCTACTACTACTGCGTATGGTTTTTATCAAGCAATGCCCAAGACTTGTATTTTCCTTAAATACAACACTTCTCAAGAAACCATACTCACTCTCTCCGCTACATTGGTTAATTATTTGACGAGTAGAATAGGATAATTATTGTCATCTAGAAAAAACGAAATAGAGATTGATGTCACGCGGGGTTCCACAGGGATCTGTTGAAGGACCGGTTCTGATGTCCACTCCCGCAACTATTCACAGCGTTATGTATTATATATTTTAAATATTCATGTCTCCTTACCTTAGGATCAGTACCACGTGAATCTGACTGGTGTTCGAAGTATGGTGATTTGCCCAGGACTGACTGACACGGGTCTCGTCAAGGAAATTCGCAAGCAGCTCATGTCTTCAGAGTATGAAGCAGCTTGGCAAAGGGACAATGCTAGCTGCAAAATGCAGAGGTAAGTAGCAAAAAGCTTTCAGTTGCGAACAGTTATAAGCTTCTTTGAAGGGAACCGTTTGAAAAATTACCTAGGTAATCGCCCCACACTGTTGATGGTACTGTACGGTTAAATAATATGTTGGCCATTCAGTCGGCGTTTCAAATTAATGCGCATACTCAAAAAAATACGTAATACGCATTCACCATAATATTAAGAATCAGGTACTGCGCAGGCTGGTTTAATGTGATCAAAACTCGGGCCGTAGGTAACGTACAGGTGCCGACTAAATTAGAGTAACTTTGGCCCTGAGAAAACACAGTTTCTCATGTCCCTATTGCTTGTGCCAAAGTTATACCCTAGGCCAAAATCAGTGGCGTAACTATAGGACAGCAATGCTGGCAAAATGCCACGGCCCCAGGGCCGACGGGGCCCTCGGTCTAAGAGGCCGCGACCTCAGAAAAAGTAACCCAAAATATATTTAAAAAAATATTAAAATGAAATCACAACGTAACGTGATTTATCGGAGGCCCTACCTAATGAATTTGCCACGGGCCTTAGATGATATAGTAACGCCACTGGCCAAAGTAGTAAAAAAAAATTTATTGACTAAAATATCGGTAAGGGGGCGATTCTTTGAAACCGGACGGTGTCTCATTCATGTGTCCTAGTTTTTACTTTATAATTTGATATTTTTATTTGCATATTAGTTTTCCCCGATCAATAAATGCATCAAATGCACTTATTTGCGCCCATTGGCTGACGACACAAAATAGACAGGTACGAAAGCTAGGCCAAATGAATGAGACGTTGTCTCGGTTTCAAAAATCACCAAGGTGTCCTGTAAAATTACAAATATGATAGTGCATAATTTATGAAGCTCATTTATGCCGCTTAATAATGCAGTCGGTGTAAGGACACTCATTTATGTAAATGGGTGCAGACGCTCAACTGCCTAGCACCCCGAGTGTCTAGTACCATCGGCATCTGGTCCATGTGTGTGCTGTCTGCTTCCTAATCGGAAGTTTATGCAACGGTTCCTATCGCGAGTTGTTTATAAGTTGAATCGAAAAGACGCGGAAAGTTAAGATTACTTTGAACTTTCCGTACTAACTTGCTATTGGACGGTTATGCCACTTCTTCCCAGCACAGTATAATCATAGGGGAAACTGGGGAAAGTTAGGAAATAGTTTTTCTTAACTTTTTTTTCCAAAAATTACTTACTTGGAACTTACTTTTCAGCCTACATGGAACAAAAAATTTAGAATTTGCTAACAGTTGCCATTTTTATTTATTTTCAGCTCGGAACACGTGGGTCGCTCGTTAGTGGAGATTCTGGCAAAAGGTCAGAGCGGCTCAGTATGGATCGTGGACAACGGCACACCAGCACGGGAGTGGCGCGGTTAAACTTATCTTGTTAACCCCTTATTTTACCAAATTATGCGTAATTCACGCATTTTCCATTGTCGGTCGAGACGTAGCTCGTGAAGGATTGTTGGTTACTGTAGGTTGTTCAAGAAATGAGAATACGGGAGAAACGGCTGGGACACTGAACCCTTGCTTGATATTGATTAGTATAAAACTATTTGACATATTTTTACACTTCCCCAGTTTTTCGATCACAATGGAAAACTAAACAATTATGGTACTAAGAACACATTCAATCATTTTGAAGTATAAAAGTCAGAACTCATTTCTAAAAATTCTACATTATCATACTGTGAATGTGCCTAGTATTTGTTTTATATGTCGTAAATATTAGTAATTGGGGCATATAATGTAAGCTCAAGGAATACGGTAGACTAGGACTATGCTTTGGATCTACTTGTAAGTAAGTTCCTTATAACTACATGCATTTGATTGGAAGTGGATACATAACAGCGTATTATAAGGTTGGTCGTGATCGTGTAAATATTTCTTTCTCCTAGTCTTAAAGCCTACTCGCGTGAGGCATTATATTTTTTAAGATATACTTTTGAAAACAACAATACTATGTAATATGTATAATGTCGTGACATATATCGTGTACTTTAATCTACTTATATTGTATACAAACAAGTATGTACATTATAAGCGCATACTTTGTGTTTTACCTGCTTTAAAGTGTAAGTTACGGATGTAAAACATTTTGTTTATGTAGATATCTGCATTGAATGGTGTACGCCCTACTTATGTATTTATATGTGCCAGGGTACAAACTTAATGCAGGTATCTCTACTTGTCCTCCAAAGAGTATGAATGATTAATTTAAAGTTTTGTAACATTTTGTACGACATATTTGTTGATTTATTTGATAACATAGGAAAGCTACGCTATTTTGCTTATTTGCAATAAAATTGGAAATTTCGACACGGTTGTTTTAAATAAAATCACCTTTTGGAAGATTTGTAGTAAAGTTATATTTTTATATTGATACAATCACCAGGTACAGCTTTTGAGTTACAGGTTTTTACAAATATCATGTTCTTTGTCAAGTTTATTTCAAAATTTTTCATGAAAAGGACTCGCCAATATGAACACATGTAGGTAAAATTAATGTTTCCAAATTAACTACAGGAAAATACAATAGTCCTTTTCTAGAACTAAATATTACAAGAAATTTATTGAATTGAATTAACATAAACTTTACTAGTGTTGATACTGTGTTATCAATCAGTTGTGGAACAGGCCGGGAGCCGGGCCTGCTACACGCCGCCTACTACAATGTGCCAGCAGTCCCTCTATCACATTTATTTAGTACTAACTACAAGTGAACGACAGTCAATAAACACTTTACATTTAATAACATGCCGAGGCAGCCTCTAACCCACAATGATTTATATAATTACACATGAAACATCTGGCCAGCAGGTTTTAGAAACTAATTTATCCTCCTATTAATTTACTAACACTTCAGCAGGACTGCTGCGTACTGTCGCATGTCATCGCAAGTAATAAATAAAATGGAGGCGCAATGACCCTTCGAGTGATAGCAGACCATTTTAGTATATTAAATATTATATGGTTAAAACTAAATAGGCACAAATTATCATAACAGGTAAGGAGGTAAGCTTTATGAAAATATTTATAATTCATTGCATAAATAAAATGTCTCCTATGTAACTCTCATTACATAGCCTCCCTGAAATTTACAAGTGGCCTCTATCTCACTCTCCGATGACATTGGCATCTTTAATCACATACATGAGCCTAACATCATCCAGCTATTGGTCGACTTGTGACATTATACAATTAAATTTAGTTGATGCCAACGCCAACCTGTTTGCGTTCTCGCTCACGACACTCCTATACTTACATTATACTAACTGTGAGCCTTCTCAGTGTACCGACATTTTGTTCTGTCGCACGTTACGGGAAATTCCATCTTGACCCTTCCATTATATTGGATACAACACTATCACACCAAAACAATGTCCATCAACTGTAATCTGCTTAACATATAAACTTCCCGCAAAGACATTACTTTTCGAATCAATACAAGACACTTCGATCACCAAACTAACACTTTTCCGTCACTTATCCATTTTTGAATAGTCCCTGCTGCGATAAAAAATTCTTTCGGTATAGCGGACGCTCTCCAACGAATCCTACTTAGCTGTAAACAAAAAGAAAATGCTTCGTTATAACTTGTACACAAGTCAAAATAATATACATATAATGGCGACGTTAATGAAAGGAGAAAGTTAACAAAAAGACAAAGGCTTTGAACGATTGCGAAACTGGGGAGTTGGGAAACAATGTCGGAAGCCTTACTGCCCACATCGGGAAGTTTTCTATAGAAATTAACTGTTGACGACAAAACGTGATCAACCCTTTGACACAGTAAACTCTGAAGCAATAAAGCATATTCACTGGCTTCCGTCAGTCGTTACGTCCTTTGAAAACCGAGAACTATCACAAGGGAATATAATAAAAATAATCTTATATGTTCTATTCTCGTTCTAGTTCTAGTCCATTTGTGCTTGAATAAAAAAGTTACTTTAACATTAATATTGATACGGAAAACTGTCATTTCGTGAAGCAATGTAACGTTATTTACATAAAAATTGATTTGTCCATGATATACATACCTGCAGTGGGGGCTGGCTGCGGCGGCGCGGGCACGGCCGGCGCGCTCGGCGTGGGGCCCACCCGAGGGCCCCGCGGGCCTCCCCGGGGTCCTCCGCGGGGGGCCCCGCGCATTGCACGCCATCTGCCGTCGTCCGAGAAATTGTGCACATAGTTGCTGTACAAGAAAAACACACATGAAATCTACTGTTCACATTGAAGTGATCTTAATATGTCGAGTATGTGGATGGATGGCAAGTGAGATATCTTAGGGTCCTGGCCACATTACCATGGCGCGGCGACGTTAACGTGAAATGTCGCTGCACCCGACTTTTGTACACCGGCTCGACGTGCAATTACACGCAGCACGCTGCCGAACCGTGTTCAGCAGATGTTCGGTACGATGCTGCATCGTACTACAACACCGTGTTGTTCTGGTTCTGCATTGTCAAAAATCTACCCTCTTCTGTTCAACGCGGCTCGGCAACATGCCAGAGTGAGGCACTGCGCCGTTTCCCGTTAACTCCGCCTTGTGATAACATGGTCGTTGAGCAGTTAATAAACATGCGTATGTGTGTGGTTGCGGCTCACTTGTACTGCGGGTTGTGGTGGCGCCAGCCGCCACGTCCGCGCCAGGCGCCGCGGCGCGCGGACGCGACGCCGAACGTCTCCGAGTTGAGCTTGCGCTCCGTCCGCCAGTCCGTCCTCTGGCTCCTGCCCTTAGACCTGCAAACGTTTGCCACTTATTAACATCTTCGCCATCTATGATAATTAAAATAAAAGAATCGTCTTTATGGAACCATAGAAACAAATATTTAACCTATTATGTGCGTGATCCATGCTCATAAGAATTACCATTGTCTGGCGGCATCAACAGAATGAAATTATTGTTTATTGTCATTTACATGACGAGATCCATTTACTAATTGGCCGCCCGAAACAGATTCATTCGTAACACTTTCGATGCATAAAAAAGTAGACCCAAACATCAACATAAAAATATATAAACATTTGTAATATATATTTATTTTTATTTTATTTTATAGTCTCTTACTTCATGAGCTTTGCAAATAATATGGACACATTGACAACAATAGCAATGACTTAGGAAAAACCTCTTGTACAAATAAAGTTGTAAAAAAAAATCTATTTATATTTTGACATATCATAGCTGAATGATACTTTTGTCATTGGTACTTTAGAGTGACTGCATCATGTCTGACCAATCTCACTATGCTGTCTTAAATAAAAGTAAATTAAAACAAAATAATAACTTACCTCTCAACAGCTTCACAGGAGATGTTGTCAAAGAAACTCTTGGTCTTGTCATACCCTGTATAACCGTTCTGGTCCTCGTCTACTTCCGGTTCACCAGCACCGGTCTCATTTCCAGAGTCGTCCTTCTTGTCAACTTCGCCCTGCGGTATAATAATGACCTCAGACTCCTGCGATGTCCGAAAAGTAAAAAAAAAAATAAAACATTAAAAACTTGGTACACTAAAAACAAATATAAAAAAAAAAACAATAAGGGTAGGTACTAGCTGTACAACATCAAAAGGAGGAGGAAAGTTTATTTTCCTCAAATTTCGCAACAGCCCATTATTTCAGAAAACGCAACCATACAAATGATGAATGTATTTTATAACTGGCACGGTTGGCGTAGTGGTTGAGCGATTAGCTGCTGCGCTACGTGTAGCGGGTTCCAGCCTTGGAACAATTAATGTTGATGTGGCCTGAATACATTGATATGGTAGTTGTTAAGCTAGAACTACATAAGACCGAGGCACACGTGTAACACGTCTGATTTGTACGTAGAACGACGTCGTGTGGCGTGTATCAAGAGTAGCTCTACAAGTCTCTATATAAAATGTATGGAGACCGACGCGCCCATATGGAGATAGACGTGTGTGGCACACGTGAGCAGTGTAGTTCTACCTTTACGGGTCTGTTTGTAAACGTACCCGCGATGCTGATATAATTTCTGGTGTGGATGTAAAAGGTTTTTTGTCCCTAAGCTATAATATAAAGATAATGCAAGCAAACCAGTAAAGTTTTTTCTTGGGAATGGTGAATAGCCTACAATAATGTTAGGGGAACAACGAAGGAAATAACGAAGGAATAATGAATACCGACTACGTCATGGCATCAGTCCACACGGGCTGGGAATGTTTTCAGTTAAATCCAGTAATGAAATGGCAATGTTTACCGAAACTACTTGTTTACGAGCTTACAAGGCCATTATTAATATTTATATTAGCTACTAAAGGCAGAACCGCGTCACGTGCCCAGTTGCCTGCTCACGTAGGGACCTGATGACAGCATCAGCGGACGGCATTGCCGTGGCCGAATTCTGGACCAGGTAAGGAAGTTAACTAGTTTTGCCATCGATACGATAAGAAGAAGGCAGAACTACACTGTACACACGTGTGCCTTGTACGCCGATCTGTGCGCGTCGGTCTCCATACATTTTATATGGAAACTAGACTTGTAGAGCTACACTAGATCCACTGCACGCGACGTCGTTCTACGTACAAATCAGGCGTGTTACACGTGTGTGTCGGATTGGTCCGACGAGTGTTTTCGCGTCCTATTTAGACGTAAGCAGTTATTAGGTTAAGCCTATTTCTTAATCGGAAAAACATTTGAAGACCATAAAACTTCCGTCTTTCCGACACAATTCTTCCTATCTTATTGTGAATGTACTCATTATACTGACAAAAAAAACTGTCCCCACTGAAAACAGTTGATTAAGCGTGACGACAACTAGCGGTGGATTGAAAAACAAGAACAGGAAATCGGATAGTCATTGCTACACCTGAAATGCTTTATTTAAACCTTTATAACAAAGTTACAGTTTACGCCTCTTTTCTGTGGGGATAGGCAGATACTGCACAACAGGATTTTTATTTTTGAGGCGAGAAATCGTCGTCTTCTCTCGCTCTAGGGAGAGGGTAGGAGGAATCCATCCAAAGGTTGTCTTTAAAAATCGCTTTTAGCGATAAGACCACCCATTGTAGCACCCTATTAATTTTAAGTTTCTTATGTAACTGCTTTATTTTTGGTGTACAATAAAGAATTTATCTATCTATTTTTCTGACTAAAATCACACCTGTGTCCGATTCCCTTTGAGTTAAGGCCACAAATTTTCAGAAATCCCCGTGGCCTTAATGGGGGTTCGGCTCTTGCGGTTTCGCTGACATTTCGTTGAACATTACGCGCGTGTTGAACGTTACGCGCCACCGACTAAATGGGTTCGATCTTTATTGGACGAGCGGACGGCGAGCTACCCATTGCTCGTCGTCCGCAAGCCCGCGCCTTCGGTGGACTATCGACATTTTACGATTACTTTTTCTTCGCCTGCGTGGTATTAGTATTTCACCCCTATAAAAATCGTAGCTTATCCTATTTAGGAGTATTACACTAATAAACCACCTCTCCTCTAAATACAGAAAGGACTGGCCTGCAATGACCGAAGACGAGACGTGTGTGGAAATAATAGAATTTTGGCCAACAGTGGGACATAACGCGCCAATAAGATTAAATTAGATTCCTCTTGCTTTACTGAAGAGTTAATATCAAGGCAGTAACCTCAGGTATTGCTTTAGAATTCGATAGCCCATTGATCGAGGAATGGCTATAAACATCACGCTACGCCCGAAAGGCGCGGAGCAGCAACCAAAGACACGAGTGAAACCTTTGGATACAGCTAGTTGATCAATAACATTGAACGTCTTTTTTTGTGATTTATAAGGGTTGAAAAAATAAAAATAGTTACGTCTTATAAGTTTTAATGAGCTCCATTATTACGTCATTTTAATTTGTAGCAAATTGTTATCGCGTAACCAGCGAATAATTTCCCATTGAACGATTGTGTAATTGCTTCAATTACGTTCAATCGTAAGCTCAAACACAATCCCAGATCGTAATTGCCATGTAACATAATATAACCAACTATGACATAATTTTATCGCAGTTTAATTAACGATTAATTACGAGTAGGACTAGCTGGTTGTGGTTAAGTTAAAATGAAGTGGTTATGTTGGAAACAAGCAATTGGAAACTAATATTTTGATGAAATTGCTATCGTTGGTCTTCAAAAAAGTTACGGGCTGTTTTCTCTAAGGTCAAATCAAATCAAAAACATTTATTTCAATTAGACCATTTGCAGGCACTTTTGAAGTCAAATGCCGGTCAGTACAAGAAAAGTGAAGCTAAATTGCACGGTCCAAAGCTTAGATCTCTATGGAGAAGAACGTGCAAGAAACTCCATGGCCACTCTTTTAAATAATACGTTTATTTTTTTAAATTATATGGTTCAAGTTCAATTCGAGTATGGTTACCGCACTTAGGGTGTTTTTAATATCGTACGATTTTGATCACGCATGCAGGATTGCTCGCACGCGTAACCCCTTCAATGCATGAAATACGCACACGGGGCGTGCTCTTTTGATTTTACAAGCTTTTATTTAGTTTCACCAGTCCCGATGTTTGTCTGTCATCAAATCTTGTAAATTCAATTTGATCCACGTCCCGGTTACCGTACGAACTGAAATTTCGTGTGCATGTGTAAATCAGATGACAATACAAAATTATTATGACGTGGACCTGATCTAATGATGGATCCGGAAGGTGGCTATAGGAACTTGGTAGTTAAACGACACCACCCCATCGATTTTGGGCTCGTATGATTCGTCTTGACGAGTATTAAATATATAAGTATACCGAGCTATAAAAGCTTGCTATGAAAAAATGATTTTCATTAAAAGCTTGTTTGAAATTAACATGCGGGACAATTCCGCATGCGTGATGAAATCCGCTCGATATTAACTTTGAAAACACCCTTAATAGTCCTATACAGACCATTGTACATGTTTTGTACTTTACGGTTATATTTTATTGGATATGCTCATATTGTCCTACTATTTCTAACTGTATTAAGTATCGCTCATAATTTGTACCACATCAAATAATCCAGAAAAAAAACTTAATTTTACTATGAAAGCTTATAAATCGTACAATTTCTTCAGACATCATAATCATTTCGGCTGAAAGACGTCCACTGTTAGACAAAGGCCTCCCCTAATGTCGCCATAACGACCGCTCAAGTGCGTCATAAAAACTTAGTCTTACAATTCAAAAGAAGAAAGCAAATGAAGCCATGAAATGCAAAAAAACAAACTTGGAAATCCCTTGACAAGGCGTCAGTCACAACCATTGTTCTACGCAACGTGACGTAACATCGCAACCTATTATATTTAGAAAGGTATTGTAAATCTCACCTCAACTTTCACCTCGCTGCTTCCTTCAGAAATCTTAGTTTTAGCCAGTTGGCTGCGCAGCTCCTCGAACTCTGTGTTGGCTTGTTCGAAGTCGTAGTCCTTGTCGAACTTGAGGGTGTTCTTGTTGCGGGGGACGAAGCCACGTCCGCGTCCGCGGGGCCGGCCTCTCCAGCCGCCGCGCGTGTAGCCCTGGCCCGCGCCCGAGAAGTTACCTACGACAGAAAGTAAATTATTATCATGACGATTCTTCTTCTCTAATCGCTGGTATTGCTTAAAGTTTTTGGGCCCAGTAGGTTGCCACATTTAAAGCGGTGTCAGTGGCGTTTTTAAGGTAAAAGGCGTGGCGTCGCGTCCGAGCTCGTCGCACCATCAAACTGGTTGCGCAACCAAACGGACACCAGGTGTGTTACTCTCTATAGAGCATTTTGATGGTCGCGCCGCCATGATGTAGCAGTGAAATATAGCCTTTAAGTGCAGGGCAAGGTGGTGTACTAGTCGAGATTTTTTTACTATACTTCTTGATAGATTTAATTTAAAAATCTAATGAGACTGAGTAATTGGTATGAAGAGTCTCGCGTAGATGTGCCGTTGCCGATAATATGGGAATATTGCTGGCAATATTGCCACCAATATTCATACTTCGGGCAATATTCTTACTTCACGGCAATATTGCCACCATAATTCATACTTCGGGCAATATTCCCACTTCACGGCAATATTCCCACTACACGGCAATATTGCCGGCAACGGCACATCACTAGTCTCGGGTCGATACGACTAGCACTATGTTTTTAATTTGCTCGAGACTGAAACCTAAAATCAATTTTGATAACAGACTGATACATGTTGAAATGATTATACTTTTGGGCAAAATATGTATTAGGAAGCAGGGGGAAGCCTGGAAACCACAGGCTCCTATTTTACCTGCTAAAAGTTGATGATGATGCACGAATCGTAACGAAAAACTTACAGGTAACTAGTGAAACCGGGGGTTTCGCCCGGGTGCAAACCGTGGTTGGCGAAAATGGCATCAAAACCTGTTTCGTTAACTCCTAAAGTTAGTGGATAAAGTGACAAACGCGGAAAGCGACTTCATTTTATACTGTGATGAAGAGGTTTTGAGGTAAAATAAGTACTTAGAAGTATTTCACTGATAGAAAGCGAGATAATGACAGCGTCATTCCACTTATGCCGCAAAAAAATGCATGCACTATGATATAGGCTACTAGTCAACCCACAAGAAAAAACAGTAGTATATTATTTTGGAAGTTTTCGACATCATCTCTTTTAAAAACAGTGTTATTAGGGATCGCGACCAAATGTCACCATCTGGATTGTGCCTGCATACAGAGAATTTGATTGTTTCATTTATAAACCTGATTTCCTAACTAGTGATTCTAGTGAACATCACATTGGCGACTGTGTACATTCACAAAGTTGTCGCAGTACAACTTACCAGACTGGTGATGATGAGGATGCTGGTTCGTGGGCGCCTGGTTATGCTGATTATGTTGGTTATGTTGTTGATGCTGCGAGTGCTGCTGCTGCGGATGGTGCTGCTGCTGCTGATGGTGCATGGGCTGCTGCGGCTGGTGCTGCTGGTGCGGCTGGTGCGGCACGGGGGCCCCGCCGCTCGGGTAGCGCTGGCGGTTGCGCGAGTTAGTGCGGTTGCGGTTCGCCGGCCCCTTCTGCGCCTGCCCGTTGCTGCCACGACGGCTGTCCCGTTGCTGGCTAGACCCGCTAGCCACGCCGACCTATAATGTGTATTGTGTTTTAGTGTGGAGTCTTTTAAGTCTTGTAGACTTATGCAGTGAAGTTACATGTATAATTTGGTATAGTAATGGAAATGAATGGAATATTAAACAAAAAAAAAAAAACGAACTCTAGGAAGTTAAAAATAATAAGGTCATCATTTTTTTGTTCTTTTGTTTTGAGTTAGCAGTAATTTAATGTTTATTTGCATATGGATATTTTTATAAAATCAAATTCTTGAAAAAGAAATACCTAACTCAACAGTAGGTAGGTAATGACTGTAGCAGTTAATATTCTTTCTATTCTATAAGCAGAAACAATAACAAAATCAAAGTAATTCAGGAATGCCAACTTGCCTCAAAACAGTGATTAACATTCACACCACTGCATGAATAAACAAATATTTAAACAAGGGTCACAATATATAACTTTATAAACAGATTCTCCAGCTCATCCTTTCCAATTAAATGGATTTGTAAACTAACTGGGATATGAATAAAAAAGCAACAATCAATTCACTTGCCGCTTGTAATGATTGCGTGAATATCCCTCCAGAATCTGCTGTTGTGGTCTATGGCAAAGCCGCATCCGGAAAAACATTCATTATGTATTTACTAAGTCTTAATTACTGCTTAATTAACTTAATAATTACCTACAATTAATTATGCTAACTTATGGGACTACACAGACCCTAAGATCCTAACTTAGTATAATTATGCTTTTACGTTATGTTATGGTAATATGTTTAATGTTATGGTAATGAAAATATTAAAATTTTATGATATGGTAGATTAGTTTTAGGTTTTGTGTATACCTGCGTGCCCTGGTCAGCGGTAGGGCTCTTCCTGTGCGCACCGACAGCGGGGGTCCCTGACCGCGAAGCGCTTTGTTGAGATCCTCCTCCAATGAGGTCAAGCATCGAGCCTACAACACATTTCCTTCTATACACATTGCAGACAAAAAAAAACAGACTTCACTATGCGATGCTTAAGCTTTGATGATTTACAAATAAATGCTTTTACATATTTTTTAAAATTTTCGTACAAGCAACAGACCAAGGAGAAATGACAATGCATGTTGCGATTTTTTTTTTCGTTCTTTTCGTAAATGCATGATGTAGTTAATTATTGTTGTTAATTTTATTTCATGCTTAACGTGTAAGCCAACACCAGTAATTTTTTAAGGAATTTTTTATTATATTTTAAGGGTTCCCAACACCTAAGGTAAGTCAATGATTCTTCCACCTTGATTCTAAGTGTTATTTAAACAATTTGTTTTTTTCTATAATAAATACAATTACACTGTACGGTCTAACCCATTTTACGAAATATCTGTATTTTTTATGGACACAACATAATTAATATTTATAAGGTAGAAAATAAACATAAAAAAAAAACAGAATTAAACATGTTATTCCATTTGATTCAAGTTAATAAGAAAGAATTAGAATGTTACAGGTGGAATAAATTGTGAGAAATAAATATGTAAACAAATACATACAAGCATGAAAGTTCTTTGACCTGTCATTACTGTAAACCCAAAATATGAAATTAGTCTGCATGCAAGTTTGGTGAAAGCAAGATGATCATAACTAGATACTTTATTAGTTAAAAACCGAAACATAAATAGAGGAGATGAAAGTGTCAGAAAGGTTAGCAAAGTATCTTTTTATGAAATGCAAAAATCGCAAAGTAGCATGTGTTGAAGCAAAAGCTAAAATTATCCAAGAGCAAAAACCTTGGTCTTTCACTTGATTGGCGTGATGCGCCACTCCTGAGCCAATCGGGCCCGTGACAGACGGGGGCTGGGGTGCCAGCTCCACTGAGGGTTGCAGAGACAACTCACTGGTCTTGTTAAGCTGAGCTTGGACACCTCCTGGGAAGCCAGCCATCGGCTGGTACTGGGGGTAAGGCGTCTGCCCCACCACTGGGTGATTGTACTGCCCCGTGAACTGGCCTGGTGCACTGCCCGCACCAAGCGTCGGGGGCACAGACATCTGCATGATGGCCGGGTCATTGGGCAGAGAGGGAGCATTTGTCATCACACGAATGTCCTTGATGTCAGATCCCCGGAACAAGATGTAATCATACACCTGGCTCTGGGGCGCAACAGGGTACTGCGTCTCTCGATCCTCCGTGCCGAATGACCGCACTGTACAGAGAAACAGTATATTACAATCATAAACTTCAACCAGAGCTTCAATTTGGGGTAGTTCGAAAAAAAATGTGGATTTCTTGTACCAATTCAAATGCTACTTATTCTTTCGCTAGAAAATAGTACAGATAGTAGTTTACTCATAATTTAACTCTTTGCAAAGTAACATCTTGTACACAATTAAAGAAAAAGTAGGTAGTTTGATTGCACATTCTAACTGGTAACTACCTTCTCATTTCAGAATAAGAAAAAGTAGCGATTCAATTTAGGGACAAATACGATGTAACATCTCAATCACCTGCTGAAGAAAACAAAATCGTAGCATACATAGGACGTTAACAACGTCATCAATGTGAAACCGCGGTCATAGGCGGGACCAACAATTTCACTCTGAGGGTAGAAGAAAAACAATGCGTTTCATTTAGCTAAAAATCATTGAAAATTACAAGGAAAATGCCCATCAATAAACATGTTGGACGCTTTCCCAAACAATAAACAAAGATGGGCATAAAACGGGAGGGAAAAAAAGATCAACTTTCTAGAGACGTCGATCGATGTCCCTGCGAGAAAAAATAATTATTGCCGGGTCATACACTAAGAAAACATTAGTTTGATGACGATTACTGTGAATAAGAATCTTGTAATAAGATAACAGTATCCATTTGTCAACTTACCGCTAGCCAAAGCGATGGTACATTCCTGAGGATCGACGGTGAAAAGTCGGCCTTCATAACGAATGTCGGCTTTAGATATTAGGCTTATCTTGGAGCCCAATTCAGGCATTCCAGAACTCATAATGTCACTTTGGAAATAACTCGCCGATGTTAAAGATTTTTTACGATATCGTCGACCATAGAAATCAGCCACCGAACAAAATGACTGACGGGAAGTTGGCAACAAGCGATGCGTTTACAAACAGCTGTAATGAGTGGGGGCACATTGGACACTCACTATTTGGCTATGAAAAAAAAAACGATTATTGAATCCAAAAATTTATTAGGACACATCTGCAAATATGGTATTATTTATTGAAGTGATAAAAATATAATGATTAAAAAAAATCTGGTGATCTTATCATTAGTTTGATAAACTATCAATATCACTGAGTCATCAGTAATCCGCCTGGTTATAATTTCTATTTAATATCAAGGATTCAATGGAATTTAACCATTCAATCGTGATAATTACAGACACAATTGAAAGACAATAGGTGCGCGAACGCCGGCGTTCGCTTGGGGTTTAATGAATTAAAAAAATACACCAGTTTAATAATGCTAATTCAATCATTATTAATTTCAGAAACATTATTTTTTCGTTAGATTCACACAGTAATGTTTTTGATTTTAGTCGATTTAATTTTAAATCATAGACAAGCCAAGTCATGTAATTAACATATTTTGATTAAAAATAATCCCATCAATTCTCATCTCTATTTGTGTTTTTCTATGTATAAAAAATTAAAAATGTACTCTGTGATTTCATGATTTGTGTTCGTCCGTTGCGTTTTGATTTGACGCTTGGTGGAAAATATTGATTTTCGTAAATAGAAAAATCTGATAGTATACATATTTATGAAGTGTATTTTCACTATTGAAGTGTTCTGAACCTTGTGTATAAAGTGGTGTATGCTACGTACGCGTAATGATGATAGACACTCCAATAAGTTCTACCCCTGGGCTAGCCAGGATAAGTGTTGGCGGGAGTAGCAATAGTTCGATTAGAAGGCGGAGTCTTATTCCGCAAACCCGACCGACTGGCTCTAAAAATGAGGTTTGTGGCTTAACTACCAGGTCGTACAATTAAAGAACATACAAAATAAACATTTTCGAAAATAATCCCCTTACGATGTTTACTAACTACCAGCAAGTGAACTTCAAACTTAGAGGCACTTCTGCCTTTTGTCAATGCATTGCACTACTGCTGTGCAATGCATTGACAAAAGGCTTTTTCGATTTGATCAGTTATCGTTTATTCTGAGATTTCTGCTAACACTGTATTTGAACTTTTAGTTTCAAGTTTTTTTTTTTAATTTAGTATTTAGAGGCTTCAGTTTCGAGTTTTATGCTTCACTGAATAAATAAAATTAAGTTTAACTTTATATTTGGGTTATTTAATTTAATCTAATAATAGTAATAATTTCCAAGTACTTATATTTATTATGTTGTTTGTAATTTTTCATATTAGAAATAAGGTTACTAAAATTATGTCTAAGAAACTCTAAAATTTCATTTTACAGGAGCGCAATGATGATGATGCTGAGAGGTCATCCTTGGTGGCTTCAGAGCGTGCCCTGGCCACGTCGACACCACAGACGGCTTCCCCCAGACGAGGCAGGGATACCATGTCCTCGTCACCTCAAAAAGAACACTTTCAAGGATGTCTCAAGCTTTATGCTGAAAATGTTAGTATACTAGAGAAAGAGCCTCCTAGCCAGTAGAAATATTTTATTGTTAACTTTATTGGGCATTTTTTTTCAGTATCTAACCCTCAAAAAACTATTTTAACTACACTTAATTGAAATAAACTTAATTACTAAAAATCTCTATTTTTCCATTTGAGATAGGATAGTGGAAACTTGACAGAATAAATGAATTCTCAATACAACATTACTAAAAACCACCGTCTCTGTCTGATTATGGCTACAAAGCCATTAGGTAATAAAATAAAAGTAGAATACAAAAATCACTAATTTAGATATCCTTTATTTCAGAAAATAACAAAAGACAATGCATGGAACCTGCAGCTGATTGACTTCATGACGTCAATGTTGAGGAGACACGACTCTCGAATGGATAACTTACAGACTGCATCCACCGTAGTAGATGCATCAGCTAGGATATACTCCTTCAGAGTGGATGCAGTTCATTATGATGTGTTGAAGATGGCTGGTGGACTCAGTAAAGCTGCTCATGTTTGTACAAATTTTTTTTATTATCCTAGAACATTGTAAAAAAGGTTGGCGAAGGGTTCTCTAATCTTTCCTGGGCCAACTTCACCAGTACCAACCATCCTTTTGGACCCCCTTATTTCATTTTGAGTAATTAAATTATGAGACATTAGGTGTATTGACTTTTTTATTGTTATCAACTTTGTAGTTGCATTAAACACTCATACATTTATTTAATTACTCTTGCAATATTATGTGCAAATGTTAGCTTCTCCCATTGACCTCATCCACGTGAATATCGGTTATTTCGGCATAGTCAAAGCTAAATAAGAAGTAACCTTCCTTGAGGTTCAAACTTACCAAACACCATACCAAATTTCATCAAAATCGGTTCAGTAGTTTAACTGTGAAAGTGTAACAGAGTTACTTTTACATTTACAATATTAAGAGTGAGGGATAATTTTATAAAAAAACACCAAAGACACCATAATCTTTTTAAATGACATATTCACTTTAGGACTTCTAAAATGTAGTATTTAAACCCAGTAATAATTTTCCAATAATACTGTTTGTAACTTCGTACAGACTAAAAGAGGGAAGAAGGATGATGACAATAATGTGCAAGATGAAGGTGCGGTGGATGGAGAACCCGCGGCGCCCGTCAAGAAGAAAAAGAAGAAGGCGAAAGGCGCCATCGCAGCCAACCCTGCAGTGTTCAATGGGGATTTTGATACCAATGATTGTATAGGTAAGGTGCCATTGACGGTACAGCAGGGCCAGAAACAGTTCAATATTTTTTTAAATCTATCTTCATATGGTACTTAATGAAAAAGACTTATAACTGTCTTTGTGTAGTTACAAAGTAAAAAATTACTGATTTGATTATTAATTTTACTGGTTTAATTTCTGTTTTTTTTTGGTAAAAATAGATGTCTATACATATATGATATGAGAGAATAATTAGATCTTATCTTGGATCGAATGTTCGGGATTTGAACCGAAAGTCGGCCAAATGTCGAAGTTCGGTTCAACAAAGCATTAAACTGAACAAGTTTTAATTGTAATAGGCATTGGCCAAAATGGTTTCACTATGTTGTTAATATCATATATATTTAACAAAATAGAAATTTTCACTATATCCTCTGGGCGATCCGCACAATAATGACACTCGGGGGTTTCTTCTGCCCGAATCTGAAACACTGAACTCCCAAACTGGCCATGTGCGTGGCGTCACCATGCCATGCTCTGTGATTACCTCAAAGTGGGCTGAAGTATTGATATAATAAATTACTTAACTTTCCTTTTAGAGAAATTAATTATTTCGTGTAATAATTTATTGATTGATTTTAATTTATTTTTAATTGCAGATCCATTTTTCGAGAGGCTGGCGGCGACGACTGGCGACGTGACGTCATCAAATAGAGCGTTCAACGCGACTCTACCTATACACGACAGAACTCTGGCTTTGATATTGAGGTATATGCGACTCTGTATCCACACTAATCCACTGTAGCGTCAGCTCACACGTACGCGGTTGTACTCCAAAAGAACAGCTATTGATTTGTGCGTCCTCAAGTCGCGGCCTAGATATTGCTGTGTCGAAATTATTGTCGAACCAGCTATCTTCCTGTTTTCTTAGTTAAGCATTTTCTTCCAGCAAACTACTACATCTAGATATGCAATTGATCATGAATCGAGTTTTTTTTTTTATCTATTATAAACTTGTACTTGATTGCGATCCCACCTGATGGTCAGTCATGCATGCAATCTTCATGCTGTCGTTGATGGTGACGCGCACTAGTTTATATATTACGTTAAAGCTCAACTATTTACCCTTCCTTTCCCAATGTTGAAAGGCCTCCGACAAGGTGGACCGATTACCTACTTACCTGGTGAGGGTCGTTATGGCGACACTTGGGGGAGGCCAATGTCCAAATGTGGACATCTTTTTGCTGAAATGAAGATGATTGTCTCTTCCAGAACTGATGATCAATTCCTAGAAGAGATAAAAGAAAACATTCCAGAGGAGCAGAATATAGATCTATCGGAGCGCATCACATTATCTGCCAAGCTACTACCCGCGTTTAGAGACAGTGACCACATTTGCGAACCTTTCACTGGTTTCTCTATTTCTAACTGGGATCCAGAGAATGAAGATACGTGAGTAACATTCTTCTATACATATGAATAACAATAACTAAAGAGCAGAAGTATTAATTAAAACCAGCAAGGAGCTCCGAGCAACCCTTAGAAGAAAAATATTTTTCCATTTTTGAAGTAATGTAAATTAAGTTTCTGTGCAATCAGTCATATTATAAGACACCATTCATTTATTACGTAACACGAATTTTGGACGTGTTGTCCTGTTTGACGTAATCCACTTTTATTTGTGGATTACAAAACGTACTTCCGGACGTCGAGCAATGGGTAACTCGCCGTCCGGCCGTCCGGTAGTTAACCGAACCAAATCCAGTCGTCGACAGCTCGTAGTATCCACGCGCTCCTCAAAGAGATGTCAGCAAACAGTAGAGGCCCAGCAGTGCTGATGGCCGCTAGCTAGGACCGCGGGGAATTTCTGAAAAGGGAAACCCGTAGTCCTAGAACGCAAATTCAATTCTTCAAGGCAATTGAAGGACATAGGTACGGTTTTAGTCAGTAAAAGTCTGATACGCCCTTTCGCTCCGCCCAGAGCGGAATTAGTCATTGGATAATTTCACCCCCAGAAAAAAAAATATTGGTGGATTGAAAATAAGTGAATGTTATTTTTATAAAAGAACATTACATGTTTGTTAACTAGTGACAATCGAGTAAACAACTGGGTGGAAGAGAACCGACTGAACTTGTCGCAGCAGGCGCTCGCGTTCGACGTCAACGCCGACGTGGAGCCCATACCTCAAGATGAACAGCATAACGACTTGTTTGGTATGTGTTTTCAATGTTGTAAAAAAGTTGACAATGTCTAAAGATAACTGTGGAATAACGGCCGTTGACCCTCCTACATTTGTTGACATTCTTAGGCTCAACTTACACCAAAAGAGCGTCGAAGCGCTGCGAAGCGGACCGCAGTTTCAGTGTCATGTGAATTTTAACTTTATTTTCATTTCTATAATACTTATTATCGCATGAGAAACTCGAATGAGTCGCGCGGATGCTCGCGGCGCCGCGGGATTTCCGGCGAATTCTATAAACGGTAAACGGGTCGCTGCGTTTCGCTGCCCTTCGTCGCTCCTTCGGTGTGAGTTGACCCTTAATTTCAAAAACGGAAATAGAGACATAAACCTGTCTGGAATCGACATGTATCGTATACCCAACACAAGATCTAGTAATGAAAAGCAATTCATTGTTTGTTTTTCGGGTACCTACGCAGAGATATTAGGAATAGGTCAATGTACTTTATTCCACGGTTCTCTAGCGCCTTCTATAATAGTTAGAAACAAATCACTTTATGGATTCTGATGCATTTAGTCGAATTTATTTTAGTTGACTCATAGATTTGTCGCTATCGTTTGCATCAGACTGCTTAAAGTGAATTGTTTCGAACTTTTTAGTCGTTATTTTGCGGCCGACTTTTTTGCCTTTTTTTTTTATCTAGCCGAGGAAGCCTTTTTGATATTGTCAGATTTTTTTATTTATTACATCTTAGTGACCAATATTTTTGAAATCGTCTCTTGAGCCTTTTATTTTGATACCCTCGGAACTGAAAAAAAAACAAATTGTGGTATCTTTCCGTTTTTTCACATGTTGCATTGAAATTTTGCGGAAAAAAAATCGTTTGGGAACAAATCGGAAATCTTTCGAATATTTTATTGATTGTTTCGGTTAATTTCATGAAAAATTGAAAAAAAAAAGCAAGCTCGAGCTTCCTTAAGCCTCCCCCAAGTGTCGCCATTAGGCGCTATAATGACTGATGCCCACTGTTGGACATAAGTATTCCCAAGTGTCGCCATTTAGGCGCTGTAATGACTGATGCCCACTGTTGGATATAAGTTTTTTCCTCACTATAATGATCTATGCCCACAGTTGAACACAAGCCTCCCTCAGGTGTCGCCACCTAGACGCTATAATAATTTATGCCTACTGTTGGACATGGGCCTCCTCTCGCTATAATGACCTATGCCCACTGTTGGGACATAAGGCTCCCCAAGTGTCACCACCTAGGCGTTCTAATAATTGAAGCCTACAGTTGGACATAGGCCTCCCCTCGCGGTAATGACCTATGCCTACTGTTGGGCATAAGCCTCCCACTAGTGTCACCGCCTAGGCGCTATAATGATTGATGCCCAATGTTGGACATAGGCGTCCTCTCGCTATAATGAGCTATGCCCACTGTTGGCATAAGCCTCCCCGAGAGTCGCCATTTAGGCACTATAATGATTGATACCCACTGTTGGGCATAGGCCTCCCCCTCGCTATAATGACCTATGCCCATTGTTGGACATAAGTATTCCCAAGTGTCGCCTTTTAAGCGCTTTAATGATTGATGCCCACTGTTGGGCATAAGACTCTCCAAGTGTCGCCATTTAGGCGCTACAATGATCGATGCCTACTGTTGGACATAAGCCTTCCCCAAGTATCACCATCTAGGCGTTATAATGACTGATGCCCACTGTTGGACATAATTCTCACCCAAGTATCACCATTTAGGCGTTATAATGACTGATGCCCACTGTTGGACATAAGTCTCCTCTCGCTATTATGACCTGTGTCCACTGTTGGACATAAACCTCCCCCAAGTATCACCATTTAGGCGTTATAATGACCTGTGTCCACTGTTAAACATAAGCCTTCCCCAAGTATCGCCATTTAGGCGTTATAATGACCTGTGTCCACTGTTGGGCATAAGCCTCCCAAAAGTATCACTATTTAGGTGCTATAAGGATTGCTGTCCACTGTTGGACATAGGCCTCATAAACTAGTGCGCCTCACCATCAGATTGCGTCACTGCTTACCATCAGGGAGGATTAGGATCGCAGTCAAGCGCTAGTTTATATTAATTTAAAAAAAAGTACGCATTTGAAAAAATCAAACATGAAGTTTTCGGTTCTTTTCATATTTTCCCCTTTTTGTTTCGGTATTATTGGAAAAATACATGAAATTTATAAATTTCTTGAAAGTTTCGAATGTTACATTGAATAAAACAACAGTAATTGAAAGAAACGAGAATATTCCCTGCTTTTTTTAACGATACTCACAACTAAAACATATTTAACGACACCTGTTATGTTGTATTTTAATACAATAATTTTAGGCTCAAGGGCGTGTCAAAAAATTAACATACTCGGAAAAACAAACCTGCTTTGGCCGCAGTCAAGTAAAAAATCGGTTCGCGGCCACCACTCCAGAACCTTTCGGCCCCAACGGCCATCTGTTCTGCGAGCAATGTGCCCTGCCCATTGCCACTTAAGTTTGGCAATTCTACGTGCTATGTCGGCAACCTTAGTTCTCTTCATTTTTTATTCGATCACACAAGGCCGAGCATAACCCTTTCCATTGCTATTTGGGTGACCTTGACCTTAAGCCTTCTGATGAGGCCCATTGTGAGTGACCACGTTTCGGGCAACACGCACTGGTCATAGACTTTCGTCTTGAGACACTATAAACTTTATTGTACACTAAAATAGTAACACGCATACGGGCCACCGTCCATATCCATAAAACACCGCCACCTTCCTGTAAGTTTCATACATCTTATTTATGGACTATGCCGTACACGGTTGCTAGGTATAGGTAGGTACAACGGGCTGTTGTCCGCAACTCCACGACTAAAGCGCGTATTTTGCGTACGGGTGGGACAAATGAGTCACTCGATCCACTCCAGCTCCTCAAGAAAGGCCAGCAGCGCCTTGGTGTCGCTAACCATTTCCCTAAGGTTATCTGGGTTTCCGAAGTACTTTGCCCTATATCCTGCGACCACGAGGCAGCTTAGAAGCAGGTGGGCTGCTGTCTCGTCCTCCTCCATGCAGGCTCTGCAGAGCGGACTGTCTGTAACTCCTAAGACAGAAAGGTGCTTGTTAAAGGTCCCGTGGCCAGTTGTAATGGCCGTTAGTTTGCGTAACTGTATTTTGGTTAGTCGTAGGGCCTTTTTCGTAAAACGGCCATCAATGGAGGGAAGTGCCTCCTTGGCCTTACACGGTTGCTAACGGAAGCTGCCACACGCTACAAAACGCCGCTGCTCGCTTCTTGTGGTCCGCACTGGCGACTTAACGCCGATAGAACACGCTGTCACACGCCTTTCGCGCATTTAAACCTTCTTCAACAAAGTCCATTATACTTCTCGTGGCGGTGTTGGTGACTCTGGCACGTGGCCCCGGTGCGGCGACACTAATCATTTCATTTCAGTCATACTTTTTTTATGAATGAATCCCAATTTGCATTGAACAGAATGGCAACTTCGCGTCGGCTAGCGAGCTCGCATCACGTCGCACGTCCCTGTTTTTAATTTAAACCTTTGTCTACATTAGGAAGGACACCTATTTGATCATTGTTTATTTTGGATTTGTATTAACTTTGGACTTATCCTTATCCTCTCAATACCAGACGACGAGCCCCTGGGCGGCATCGAGAGCGAGGAGGAAGCGGACGTTGCAGTGGCGGCGTGCGTGGTCCGAGCTGGTCTAGCGCCTCCCGTGGCGCGCCTCACGGACATGCGGCCGGCGCAGGCGCAGGACACGCGCCTGGAGTACTCCTACTGCGGCGCCATCGTCACCGCCTGGGCCGGGCCCTCGCACTGGCGCCTCAAGAACAATCGAGGTAAGAGTGAATCACAGCTGCCAATCGCAAGCCTCATAGGGACACGGCAGTGCTCTGCCCAAGCGGGGCACACCTCTACCGTATCCCCCGGGCCCTACAGTATCTCCCTCAATTATTGCCATAACGACAGGTCCTATATGTCTCGCATGTATGGGATTCCCGCGACCCTCACCAGGTTATCGATCCAACTTGTAGGAGGAGACCCTTCAACGTTGCCTCTTCAAGTACGAGGTCGCCACTTCAAAACCCTACTTATCTACCATCTGTTATGCAAACAATATGACCTGCCCACTGCCATTTAAGTTTGACCATTCTTTGGGTTATGTCAGTAACGTTGGTTCTCATGCGGCCCATATTTAACCATTCTTAATTGTATATCCACAGCGTCAAAAATGTCGGAACGCACGCAATCAGTAGCCGGGCGCCTCACCGTGGAAGGCAAGAAGCCTCCGCGAACGAAACGCCAGCTCGACTTCCTGGGAGCCGGCCTCGCGTTCGACTGTCGCGCCGAGCCCGTGGGGGAGTACGAGCCCACGCAGCCAGCCAAGATCATGATCAGCAGGAAAACGTTAGCCACTGGACATACGTGGAACGAGGCTAACTTTAAAACTCCTATTGATAGGTAAGAACATGTATGCATGACGACCAGACAGCCTTTTGTTATTTTTGTAATTGATATAAACTAGTGCTTGACTGCGATCTCACAAGATAGTTTCATTTCATTGATGTAAAGGATAAATTTTAACCCGGTATCTATTTCTTGATTACAATTTCGCTGATCTGTATTGTTGCAATATTTACTTCGATATCAGTAGTAATAAATAAATGATTCTAAGTATAAAACTGTCACAATGGCAATTTATGTTTTTAAAATGTTACCCCACTTTAGTAATTTAGTCCAGTATTGTAGATATGTAGATATACATGTAAACTAAAATACACTAGACATCCAGACCCGGAACAAGTATCTGTAAGCTATAGAAATATTTGTTTTGTGCGGGAATTGAACCCGCGACCCGCGGCGCATTAGCCAATCGCTCAACTACTGCGCTAACCTTGCCATCTTTTAGAGATCCCACTGTCAATTTACGATCGTACTTGTACGTTTTAAAATCATAATTTTGCGTATTTTTATGATCTTACGAACTATCAAGACTCCCTCCCACCCCCTTGTAAGAAAAAATAAGACATGGTCGGCCCCCTTCCCCTCTAAATCGTCTTGCATACGAATAACGATTTCTCTCTCTTTGACAGAGGTCTAGACGAGTCTCACTTCCGCAAACTGTTCCTGCGGCACAACGTGATGATGATGCGCAAGCGAGACCTGGAGCAGAGCAAGCAGCCGGAAGCGGAGCCCGTCACGGTGGAAGAAGCCAGGGATTACGACTATAACAACGAGAACGATGCCTCCTACTGTCCTAATAATATCCCTGTAAGTGGTCAATAAGGTGGACCGATGGCCTGGTGAAGGTTGCTGGAATCCGATGGATGCGGGATGTACAGGATCGTTCATTGTGGCGACACTTGGGGGAGGCCTATGTCCAACAGTGGACGTCTATCGGCCGAAATGATGATGATGAAGTGGTCAATAAGACTGCACTAATGAGTGCAGGTGCAGCCATGGGCAAAGGCGTCTTCGCGTTTGTGTGTTTGCAGTGCCGAACGAGCTACGAGTCTTGGATCACACGCGCAGTCACCTAATAGACGCTATATCACTGAACCATTAGTCACCCGCGCCCGCCTCATATAGACGGATGTCATAGTTTTGTGTTTGTGTAAACGCGGAGATATCGCGCGAATTTGGCCGGCAGACAACGTGTAGTTGTGCAAAAAGTCGTTACGCAGAAGGGGATAATTGCAATGGGCTCTCAGATTTAGCACCTGTAATATTGCAATGAGCTATTGAGTTTCACTTCCATAATTTCAATGGCCGAAGCCTTTTTTTTGTGTGATTCTTAGAGTAATACTAGCCATGTGCTTTCATTCTTGATTTCGTATGTGATTATACTCACAATAAATATTGTAACAATGAACTTGTTTTTCTAGGACGGCGATGACTGGGGTAACGAAGACGCGACGGCCGCAGGCGAACTGCACGAGCAGCTACGTGCGCCCGAGCCGGAAGAGATTACCGACATGTTGGAACCACCCACTAAGGTAATATTATCAATTTGAATACAAATGACTGAGAAAAGCGACAAGTGTAGTTCGCATAACGTATGTGTGAAGGTAAAGGAAGCAAAAGTAGTGTGTAAAATTAATACGGGGTTTGTAAGTAGCTCGTGGTTTGTAGTTTCTGTCTACCCTCAAAGAAAAAATGTGTGTGTATACCATCAAAGACACTTCCGCCTGACCACCGCTAAGTTCATTTTTGCTTGCACTCGAAACGAAAACTTCAAAGGCTTTAGTTTGGCGCTGCGCCGCAGGATTCAAGCGATTTTTTTAAGTGATCAGGCAGAAATGACCGCGGTGGTACGTGATATCTGAAAAGGGGGCGAATTGAATTAATTTTTTTTAAGGATTTTTTGCTCCGATACCACATTATTAATTTCTAACCAAAGCATTTATTTCAATTACCTAATTCTTCTCTTACTATTTCATTTTTGTTCTCACAGGTCGCAAAAATCTTCATCCCTTACGCCATGCGAGCAAAGAAAGTTGACATGAAACAACTAAAACACTGCACTTGGAAAATGTTAACAGAGAAGACGCCAGAAGGTGAAAAAGAAGACGTTGCAAAAACATCTTTCTTCTCAATATACCAGCGGTTACCAAACAAACTCACGCCCAATATGAGAGAATCGCTCAGTGTACCACTTGCTTTACTTTCGGTTCTCCATCTCGCCAATGAGAAAGGACTGGTTTTAGAAAAACACGACGATCTAAATGATTTTGGTATTCTAGGTCTAATAAAATAGATATGTTTTTTTAATGTATAAATGTAGCTTTACCTTTGTTAACACATCAATTTTTTGTATGTTCACTAAACTCTTAATAAAAATGCGGCCAGGTTCTTAGGCTTAATTTATACTGCCGCGGAATGAAATGGAAGCGTCAATTTCGTAGCTTTGGGAATTCTCGGGAATGCGCGAGGATTCCCCGGAAGCCGCGCAACCTCTTTTGGCTCGTATTTAATTTGTATATTAAACAATTGACATAAAGTTAATTATGCTATGTACAATTTCGTTGCAAAAAGTCGCTTCCATTCCATTCCGCTCCGCTGCGGTATAAATGGAGCCCTAGGGCCCCAATAATGATTAATGCCGAAAACAGCAAGGCCTTGATATTAAATATTGTAGCAACTACTCTTGCATCATTACCATTTTCTCAATATAGCAGTGCATGAAAACATCGCGTGTTACTGTAGTGTTATTGGTAATTAAATTACGCGAAACCGACAAACTTATGCACTAGATTTCACATACTGGCAACTATAGGGCCTCATTTTATTTGTTCGCCGTTTATCTTCGTCAATGCAGGACATTGTAAATATCAATTGATTTTCATATATTTTGTAGTGTTTTTTTTTTCTATAAGAACAATGAGATAACCGCCATAATAACATTGTATAGATGTTTTTTTTAAATAATCTCTTTATATTTCTACGTAGTATTGTAAATGTAGAATAAAACATGTTCAACAAATTCATGGATATTCTTTTTATTTTTATCAACCATATAACAATGCCCTTTTTTGACATTGGAAATCATCAAATAACTCCTCCCACTTTGGGTATAGCAAGAAGGCAAGTCAAGACTTACTAAATCCTACCTTTGTAACTTCAGTTACCCTTTGCGTTCCAGGGCTATTGTAACTTTTTCGAGCAATCGCGCAAGCCTTTATGGAGTGCAGTCAGATTTACACAATTACCGGAATGGATCTTATGCGCTCGGCGTCAGAGTAGTGACCGCTTTGCGCATTCAATACATTGGCGAGCCAATCGTCTTCACTGTTATATACATGCAGCAACGCAGGGAACGAATTAGGAGTGACGTCTATGGCACGATTATATACCAAAATCTGCATTCCCAAGTAGTGGAATGCAGTCAGGTTTATACCTCGGAACCAGTGTACACTGAAGCGGACTTTTATATGGGCCTCTATACACCAAAGCGCCTATGAGCATGGCAACCCGGACCGCCTTTGCCGGGGGCACGAGAGCCGTGACATCAGACGGCCATTACCGTTCAACAGTTAGCGATAATGATTGAGGAGTTTACGGAGAATATGACCGTATACCTAGAATCACTACAAAAAACTGGGCAAGTGCGAGTCGGACTCGCGCCCCGAGGGTTCCGTACAAACTTATGTAGAGTTCAATTCCAGATTGGAGTCTTGGCAGTATTTTTCCAAATCGTATTTTTTTTTGACATAATAAAATTTTCTGTTTTCAGATTGGTTCCTATATTTGTGATATGAGACTTTACTTAGGATTCTGGTTCAGCGGGAAGTAGAATTTTGGTCCCCTCGAGTGTCGAAATAGGTAGAGTCCGTCTAATGAAAGCGTGACCTGAGAAAAGGAGGTTACAACCAAACATTTTGAATGTGGTATTATTGAAAAAGTAGGAGAAAATAGTTTTGATACTTGAGTATTTTTTGTATTTATAACAACTGTTTAAGGTGATTGCTACGGGTTGTTCGTGGCCATTTTCCCGTTAGATGGCGCTGAAGTCAACATTTTCAGTTTTATTTAGTTTTGAGCGTAATTGGAACAATATTATGTCACAGAAATAGTAGTGCACCAATCGGACATTCCACTTCACCGAAATTCGTCAAATTAAAGCCTCAAAACCCATTGGATTCGTCAAATTTCTAAATGTTATTATCCAACTCTGCTTATAGTATCGTTTACACACACATAGACATGAGCGACTACTTTAAAATCAAAAGCATTCAGCAAAATTAACCACTAGATGGCGTAAATTTAAGTTATTAGGCTGGACTCTAGTAGAAATTAAAATTGTCTGGGGGGTAAGTTTATTCTAACGCCACCCGTTACAATTATATTATGAAATAAAAGGAATTATGATTATATAATAAAAGGTGGTATTTCTGGTGTTAACTATTTAATTGATTTATTATTTTAGGAATCAAATGAATGTCAAGAATGCAATATAAGATAGTTTTATTATATTATGTACCTTATACATTATTTAAATAAAAAAAGCATATGTACTAACTAACAATAATTACAAGATACTTATAGTGACAATTATGTCTTGCTTGATACACAACTGTTTACTAAAAAACAATCTTTTTCAAAATATTTAGTCAAAATCTAAGTTTGAAGTAATTCAAGGTATATTTATTTACAACAATTCCACACCAATACAAGACAAGCGCAAGAAATTATAAATCATAACAAGACAACAAATTTAAAACACAAATTAGAATGAGAGATTGCAACCAGGAAGGTAGAAAATATTTGATAGTATCTGAGCATCCATAATCACATATAACTAACAAATGGTTATACATATCTGTATTGTTATGATTGTAAAGGAAATAAAAAAAGCAAGAGTTCTTTTTTGGTTTTTCATAAACCTGAAAAAAGGGTCAATGTATTCATCACATTACGAACATTATGTTCATCACAATGAGCACACCATTTCAGGTTTCTGGTAACCAAATATGATTGCAAACATTGATAATGTAGATTCTAAACAAACTACTATAAAAGTACAATTGAAACAAAAATCATTTGATGTGTTGTTTTCACTTTTCCTTTTCTTTCTTTTCTGATGTTCTTGATTTTCTTGTCCAGAAACCACCGCTACACAGCTGCTGCGAAAGAAAATAACTATATTTAGTGTGTAACTTTTGATGTGGATGTTGAAAAACAATTTCCTACAAGAAAAAATGGAAAATATGAAGTAAATCTTCTTAGTCGTACACTCTTGACAGAGTGACCGTGGTCATGTCTCAGTCGAGTCCCGCACCACCGCCTGTCTCGCGATCTCTGTGTTTGGCGGCTTTGGAGCCTTCATTTACGCTGTAGTGTGTCATGAAGTAAATAGAAAAGTAATAATTTAGTGTACCTTTCATATCCATACATTTCGCATTTTTTTTGGAAATGTGTTCCTGGGCTCTGGTGTGGTCTGCTTTTTCCATGCAGTCTCATGCCATTTGTGTCCAGTAGCAAGCGATAGCCCTGAAAACAAAATATAATTTTACCAGAAAATAAAAAATATGTAGAAATTATATGTTATGTACAATATAAATATAAAGAAACAGTTCTGATACATTTATTTTTGGTTCCAATCTACTAGAAAATTAAATGTTTGTACTGTTTACCTGCCACATGAACACGTCGCTGATATGATCCCCCTTTACCTAAACTAATTTGTTTTCCGCAGGTGAATTTATTTATTATGCTCAAAGTTTTCTGCCACATTTGTTGTCTCATTCGACAAACGACCTGCCTTCAATACAATTTTTCATTGGCGGCATAAATCAGAGCCCACACTGGAGCATTTTTAGATCTTCTACGAGGTTTTCTTCCTCCTTTTCACTTCCATTGACATTGCAGTAGTAGTCCTTGCAGTTTCCATGTACATGAAGTGGGCCATTTCTCAAATCTGCAGCCATAACAGTTATCACTGCTATACATTATGATTTTCTATGCCACTAAGGTAAGTTTCATTACTTTTGGTTTCAAAATCTTTCTCCCACAAAGTGGAAGCCTAGTGTTGGCCAAAATCTGAAAGTGTACAATTATAAATATAGAATATGATTCCATAATTTTGTGTTCACAAACATGTAAATTCACATACACAAGACATACAAAAATTTGTTCCTTGGGGGTTTGAACCTGCGATATGCAGCGCAGCAGTCAATAGCTCAACCACTGAAATTCAACATTGCATAATTGTTGGTTATACCTACATTGTTTTGACAATAAATACAATTTGTGTTTAGTAATAATTTATCTTACCATGCCAGATGATGAATCAAAGTTATTCCCGTATGATCTCTTCAACCATCCTCCATCCACATATACAGTAATAAATGGAACACCGTCTGAAGACACATGACCTTTTTAATTATTCTTTCTTGTTCACCAGCTTAATTTCCTCTGTCAAATGTTCTAACTAAACATTGCCTAACTTTTTTTCAACACACTGAAATTTATTAGGTGACATTGTTGGAATATCCATCAGACTTGTTATATGAGCAAATGCAGTATTTACTTTGTCTTTGCTCTCTGTGCAGTGTTCCCACGATTTTCCACACATACTGCACTTCGAAATCCATCACGTCTTTCACTGACAAATTCAATTTGTGAAGATTCACAGATATTTCGGTGTCTTTCCATATGGAAGGCCCACTCAATAACATGTCTAAGGTCCATGTAGTCGTTTCTATGCACTTTTCGATTGTTTAGACGATTTACGGACGCCTGAATATCGGTTTGATACGCTAGTTTTTCGTAGCCAACACACACACATAGCTTCTAGACGTAAACCGAATCTGAAATACACAAAATCAAATGATATACAAGACAATAGTTACTTTTATAAACTCGGAATTCGAATAAAATTGAATGTAATCATAAAACAACCAGATCAAATCGCTTCGAAATGCAGTTGCAGTTGAATGCAATGCAAGTCCATATATTCATAGATATTGATAATACAGAATATTACAAACTGAGACGTTCCAAATTACGGTCGAGATTACATTAGCATTTTTAGAAAAATATAGCTGTAAGATTTTACTTACCTAAATAATTTTGATATCATATTGATTGACAATCAAAAAAATAATATCTAGTCAACAAATCCCTGACGATTATTCTGCAGGGATTAATCTAAATATAAGAGAATTTCATAAATAATAAATCATTATTACATAATTATACATTCTGATGTAAAAGTAACGGAATGTACGCAACCATTCAAAAGAAACGAGATTGCAGTAAACTAATGTTTGTTTGTTCGTCTAATATTAATTGTCCATCGATAACTATTTGTATTACTAATGTGAAAAAGTAATATGACAGGAAATACAATATATATATATATGTATAGCGACTTAAAAATTTTGTTTACAAATGATACATAATAATATTATTATTTAGTAAATAAAATTTTGTTTACTTGATATTATTATAACTGAACAATATCAATCGGTAATTTCTATCTATTATGAGAAGATTTTAGTTTGTAATAGCCAGCTAAACTCACGGGCCATCTTGCTAACACCACCGAAAGACTACTTTTATTTTGAAATAAAATTGCTAAGCAATCTATACTACAATACCTTGCAATTATTATATTAAATTGTAATGAAATACATACAAGAAAATAATATTATTTCAAATCAATGAAAATGCATACAATTTAAAATATACAAGCAATTCCGCGCGTAAAACCTATCACTGCATTAGCTAGCCTAGTTTCAAAAATCATGTCAATCGAATGATCAAATTGAAATAAGTCTGGCAACGCGTTTTCTTAGAAATTCCGACGTAACATCTAAGGTCAAAGGGTCACGTTGAGAAGATCGGCAACGTCGCGCGTCGCGTTTTACGTATGTTGAATATAACACGTTGCCAGGAACAATAATCATAACTAATGCTAAAAAATTTTTGATAACAATAATGTTTTATGTTTTCGTCTAGGATAGTTAGTTTTACGTTTTTATAATGTTTTTTTTTTAATGAAATCCATTATTATAAATTTAGTAATGATTTTTGAAATTTATATTATCGGTTGCACGCCATCTAGCGTTAAATATTATAACCTATCGCAGTCATGGCCGTTTGTTTGGTTGTCACATCGCACTCACACTAGTAAACACAATGTCAAATTTTGCCCGGTTTTCATGACTGTTTTTCTCAATATATAACGCAAATTATTTACCAAAAAAGTCGAACGCGCCACCGTTATAATGTAGAAAAGTGATAAAGTGATTCGTTTTGAGAAAAAAGTGTCTATGTACGGAGTATCGTCAAACGATTAAATGTATGAACAGGCCAGCGGAACAATCACCTTAATAGTTGTACAAGAACTTAAATCCTAGTCAAAACATGTGTGTAGACTTAATTATTTGGTGGGTGTATGGTAAATGTCAATAACACACAAAATATTAGATAGTATTCCAAATTATTTTATTTTATCTGTTCTCTCAAATGTCGCTATATAATATTTAAATAATATTCTTTATTTTCCATTTGGCGTTCTGGCAAGAATACCAAGTGCACAACACCGTGATAGTCAAATAAAATAGTCAACATGATTTCAACTTCATCACGTCTCGCCAACACTATTAATGTGTTTCAAGATTGTTGGGTTGGAATCGATTCGTTTTAGCATGGAGAAATTTCAGATCTTTTGGGATTAGTCAAGTGGGAACATGTTTTATACTCCAGTGATTGTTTCAAATGATACGGATCGACTCGTGAGACAAAAAGTTCAGCAGCTGCTGCAGCAGCATCTCTCCCAAACTTGAACTAGGATTTTCGCGATTTTAACTTCAGTAGCAGACTTTCATGCACCACCAGTCAGAGTGAGGCAAATCTTTCATTACATCTCAACTGCTTTTGAACGCATTCTACCATCTCTAGTTTGTGTTTTTGATTAAGTCAATTCACCAAAAGCCTTCTTTGTTCGATGTTTTTGTCCATTATGAAATTCGCAATATGTCAGATTATCTAAAAATATAAGAAAAAAAATATCATTATATCCTTAATATAACTATCTAATAATATTAGTCGACAAGGATCAAGATTATAACGTCATACTAACTTAAAAATCAGAAATCGTATGTAAACAATGTTGGTTTTCATTGAAAACACCTTCTTTCTCTTCTTGTTTTTGTTTGAACTTATTAACTATAGTGTGTAGCAGTTTTTGCACGTTACTGTTTATTGTTTTTCCCACAATTAAGCAATTATTCTTGAAAAATAAATATCAGTTTCCAAAAACTGACAATTGCAACCATAGACTTTGACGTGTTTTTTTTTCGGCAAAACAATGTTGCCAATTTAATAAAAAAAAAAACTCCAGGTTACGCTTTCAGTAGACGCACTCTATACGTTTTTTGCGACATAAACTGCCATATCTTTTTTCCATTAACTTAGAAGTTCGATTTTTTTTACAGCTTCAAGGGACCGCAGACATAGGTAAGTATATGGTTTTTTACACCACCTGCTCGATAATGTCGTTTTATACGTCATACAAACCTCACTTAAAGCAAGTCATTCTATCCCTAGGGAGATAATGCAGTATGGCCAATCCCTAGGGAATAATGAGATTTGAATTTGGAACATTAAAAATCGTCAACATTGTGAATTAAAATGTAGGCGCATCGAACAAGTTGACTTGAAATTCAAACCAAAGAGTATGTAATCACTATGATTCAAACTAGCCACTAACAAAAAAAAAAAAGAAAATAGAATGAAACGTGCGGAAGCGTTAAAGAAAACTGAAACTAGAATCTTGGAGTAGTGAATTTTGTTTGTTTGATGAACTTGTGAATAGGTACTCGTATAAAGTAGGTATGTCTAATAAGTCAAACGACGGGATTTTTTTATAATATTTGATCATTTAAAAAAATACTTATATTCAATACTTTTCATAAGATTCTTCTGTTTATAAACAATGATCTCTATCTCTTAATTAACCTTGATTATTGAACCCGTGTTGACTATTTAATTAAATCCTGATAATTACCCAAGTCGTTTAACTTATTAGACAGACTCTAATACTTATATTTTTCTTATGATTTGGTCGACCAAATTGTCTTTGAATTATCTCACAGATGGTGTAAAAAGTAGAGTATGCAACACGGGGATAAAGCTGTCTTTGTCTTGGGCGGCTTGAATTCCTCACTTCACTCAGGTTTCTTTATTAACTCCCTCGCGATGCTCGGGAGTTAATTTTATTAATCCCTCACTGTCGTTCGGGATTAATATCAGCAACCTTCGTTTCGTTCGGAATTCAATATGCCGCCCGCGACTTAAAGACACCGCTTTATCCCCTAGTCACATAAACTACTATTAATTTCAACTCAATACGTCCACGCGTTCCCGAGAAAAAAGGGTCTTCATGGACAGACAACAAAGTGATCTTAAAGGGCATCGTATTTTTTCCTTCGAGGTACAGAACCCTAATAACATACCAACTTAGATAGTTTGTTAAGAAAATGTTAGTAATTTTTAATTGTTAAAATGTTTTCAGTTTTGACTGGGATATAGTTATGTACGTTTCTACATAAATACATAGGTAATGCTAGTAAAGCACTGACATACATACGAGGTGGGTTATAAGGATTAATAATAAAATACTATTCGCTTTCTACATAGCTTTATTTAAAATAAAAAAAGAAACGTTTTCCTTTCGCAGGACATCTTATCCTGTCTTACAAGATGATTTACTCGACAAACAATAACGATAATCAAATATACTTTCGGTATTCGTGGTGGTGGTGACGTGAAACTAATGTGAAATGAAAGGAATGTGTTAAAATACAATAAATTATGTCATATTATGTACATCGTGAAGGCCACATGCTGCAATTTATATACTACTATTTATTTATAAATGAAAATCTGTTTTACCCAACAATACCGACTACATAAAATAAAACTAAAAATACAAAATGAGTATTTATTATAAAAAGAAATGACTACAGAGAATCAAATGAATAACTTTTAATGGTACTATACATTTAATTCGGTTACCTTGCAATCACTTTAAACACTCAAAACATAACGATAAACATTGTCTCTGGAAACGTTCAACATGTCCAATAAAAATCAGCTATTCGAGAAGCGAATAATTCAACAATATTACAAAAAAAAAAAACAACACGTAAATCTAGGTACGTCAAACCTTAACTATAACAGTTCTTTATGTACTTCGTACAAAAATATATAAAAAATAAACTGTTGGTAAACCAATATAGCATTGGCACTTGGTCTGACCAATAGACGATGCAAACTATAATTTATTGCTTGTTTTCATACAGCTGTAAGACACATTATATCGGTTTAAATCTAAAAAGATAAATATAATACAATGTGTGAAAGTGTTAGTTCGTATGAACTTAAATATTTACAACCTCTTAACTTGCATTGACAATCTCTGTTTTAACTTCACTGGTATCTATAACTTTTTCTGCAGAGTCTTTTGTTTCCTCTGCTACTTTCTCTGCAGACTTTTCCGTTTCAGCTTCTTTGACTATGAGTTTTTGAGTCTCTGGACTAATTTCTGTAGTTTCTTTTGCTTTTTCCGGAAGACTTTCTGCTTCCGTCACTTTTTCGGTGGGACTTGCAGTTGCACTGTCTACTGAACTTGGTTTTTCTTCTGCTACAGGTTTATCTGTTTCTGCAGGGTTTTCTTTTACAGTCTCTGCAAGTTGATCTGTTACAGTCTCTGCAGATTTATCTGTTACAGTCTCTGCAGGTTTTTCTGTTAAAGTCTCTGCAGGTTTTTCTGTTACAGTCTCTGCAGGTTTTTCTGTCATATCCTCTGCAGGTTTTTCAGTTACAGTCTCTGCTGCCTTTTCTGTCACTTTTTCTGGTAAGACTTCTGCAGGTTTCTCTGGTTCGGATACATTTTCTGTTAGTTCCACTTTACCTGAAAGCTTTCCGGAATCCACGCTAGTATTTAATGACTTATTAGACGGTGAAATACAATCGCTAAATTCGTCTTCTTCGACCGTCTTTACAGTGTCGTTTGAATTGTTCAGAGTTCCTGACGATACATCTTTCACGGGACTAATAGTCTCATCTTGCACCGCATCTGACATAATTTCTTCAGCCTTCGCCTCGAAAGACTTGTTCTCTATAACGGTGTGGTTGCTCTCGATGCTTTCGTCGAGTTCGGCTTGTGACGTATTGTGTTCAGACTGTTCATTACCTAATTCGTCTAAATCATCTGTTGCTTTATTTAAATTATTAGCTGCTTCTTCTGTAGGTTCATTAGCTGCTTCTTCTATAGGTTCATTTGCTTTTATAGTTACATCTTCTTCAGCTGACAGCATTAGCTCACCAGTCTTGTCTGTTGTAATTTGATCAGTAGATTTAAGGTCAGAATAAAAATCTTTTCCGTCGGATGACAATTTTACGAGAGCCGGGTGAGTAGTGCTATCCAAAAATTCTATACTAATTGTAGCGTCATCTAAAGTTAGCTCGTCCAATTTGGTCTTGCCACTCTCCATTAAAGCCGGATCGTCATTTGGTACAACTAAACGGCAACATTTTGCTAAGGGCTCTATTGCAGCGAGATCTTCAGGCAGTTGTCTGAATTCTTCGCATTTAGCTTTGTTACCGTAGTCAATAAAATGCACATGGTAACTGTCGTCACAGAACTCTAAGATTTTCGCTCTGTACCAATGTTCATCTTCAGACCAAAACGCAGCACATATCGATCCTACTTTTAGATCTGAGATAGGTTCGAATTCGGGGCTTTCATTCATTCTGACCGTAACTTTGTCGAGATTTGAAATAACGTCATCGAGGTGAACATAGAATTCGTCCACGCCCATGACGTAACAGATCTTGCCCGTGCCGCATGCCTCCTGTCCGATCGGCGCGACTCTTTCCGTCACCACAGTGTCGCACAGGCTGACGAGCTCTTCGGTCACAGATTTTCCTTCAAGGAACAATTCCACGATCGATATGTCACCTGACGCAATGAACTGTACATTAAAAATAGTGGCTCCTTCCGCGGCTAATTCATTAAATCTAGTCTCAGACTGGCGCGACCACTTGATGTCGCGCGGTTTCTGCAAGGCACATTTTCTCGAAAGCGCAGGCTTTACTTTAAGCTCATCTGGCAAACTTCTCAACTCGTTAGCGATGGATGCGTTGCCGTAATCCATAAAAAGGACTTCGGTTCCCTCAGAGCCGTCCACGATGACTTGTGCTCGATACCACGCGCCATCTTCAGGGTACTTGGCTGCACAGATAACGCCTTCTTCTTTATCTGTCAGTTCTGGGAAGTTTTCTGCATCAACCATTGCAGCTTCCATTGTTTGTAATTCAGTGGTCGCTGTTTCTAATTGAATCCAGAACTCTGAGGGAGAGTTCACATGACTGGCGAAGCACGATGGTAAATCGCCTGCGCAGTCAGTCTCTTCAGACCTAGTCGCGTAACCCTCTGATACTAGTTTATCAGTCAAGTTCAGACCGTTTACATAGATATCGACGTAAGTTGTAACATCTTTTAGGACAATCAGAGCGTCTACTGGATTTGCCAAATCACCGACAAGTTGCGTGAAATAGTCGGAGGACGATTCTGACCACTGGCCTGTACCGGTTGGGACGGCGTTCACGCTGGACTTCACAGCATAGCGCTCCATTGCCTTGAACTTCTCTGGCATTACCTTTATTAAACCAGGCTGGTTGTCGAGTACATCTGTATTGCCATAATCAATGAAACGAATCGTCGTGATATCAGAATCAGAGTCGAGTATTTCGGCACGGTACCACTGATCGTCAGCCAAATACTTGGCAATACACCATGTTCCTAGCTCTGTGCTCGCAATATCCTCGTATTGGCTCGCATCACTCTGGAGCTCAGCTTGGATTGTTTCGATAGTGTCTACTTTGTCAGCCATTTGTAGCCAGAAGTGTCCAGGGGTGTCTATATGACTGATGTATACTTGAGTGCACCCTTCAGGCAGTGAGGTGGGCTCGGCTAGCACTGGAGCTTGCGCCTCTTCAACTTTCTGTTCTTGTTCTGCACCACTTATTTGTGGTGTGGCCAATTTCTCGTTAACTAGTTTCATGGACAAGTCTACGCCGTCTAAATGCAAGCTCGCTAGCCACCCGTCTACGCCTAAAGCCAGCGTGACTTGGACTTCCTTTTCATTGGTCCATTCTTTGAGCTTTTGAAGTGCATCTTCTTGAAGGGCTACAAGACCTAAACTGGCTACTAACGCGAGTGCGCAAGGTTCATAGAACTTGGGATCAAGAACTTTGAGAGATTCTTTAGAGACGGTTTCCGAGTTGCCATAATCAGGGTATTGAACTTTGACTTGAGTGTCTTCGACGCTGACGATGGTGGCGCGGTACCAGTTGCCGTCGGCAGAGTGCGCCACACAGATGCCGTCAACTTCGAAAGAGGTTAGAGCCTCGGGAGTTCCTGTTGGGAAGACAAATTAACTGTGACTGAAGTTTACCAAATTATCTATATATATAAAAGAAAGTCGTGTTAGTTACACCACTTATAACTCAAGAACGGCTGAACCGATTTGGCTGAAAATTGGTGGGGAGGTAGCCTAAAACCAGGAGACGGACATAGGATACTTTTTTTTTTTTTTTTTTTTTTTAGGGTAAAGTAGTGTAGAGTAGGGTAGGGTAGAGTAGGGTAGGGTAGAGTAGGGTATAGTAGGGTAGAGTAGAGTAGGGTAGGGTAGGGTAGAGTAGAGTAGGGTAGACTAGGGTAGAGTAGGGTAGAGTAGAGTAGAGTGTGGTTGGGTAGAGTAGGGTAGAGTAGGGTAGAGTAGGGTAGTGTAGGGTAGAGTAGGATAGAGTAGGGTAGAGTAGAGTAGAGTAGGGTAGGGTAGAGTAGGGTAGAGTAGAGTATAGTAGGGTAGAGTAGGGTATAGTAGGCTGAAGTAGGAAAGAGCGGGAGCGAAGCCGCGGGCAAAAGCTAGTAAATGATATTTATTTTGCAAATAGGTTTAAAAAACACTTTTACACGTCAAATTTTTTTTCGTCAGTTTAAGCCAGATGAGGCCAGTGTTTCCTAGCTGACTACCCTGAGAAGAAACATTATGAATTGGTTGGGTGCAAAGCAGCAGTAGAGGTCGACTGCTACTATGGACTGATGAGGACTTCATATATGCAAAGATGTCCAAATAATGGGTGGCAGAATATCAATGTACAAAATAATTCTTACCTTCTTCATAGAACGCATAAAGTTCATCAAGCAACAGAGCCAGCCTGTCGCCATCGCTAGATTTCTGCAAGTAGAACTCGTTCAAGTTCTCTGTGTGAACGATGTAGGCCATCCCAAAGTTGTAGTTGAAGACGGCTCTCATACACAACTGGACGACTTCGTCGTACGCTCCCTCATCAGGTTCAAATATAGCTATCTTGTGGCCGGTCACGCAGTCATATAGAGTTGTGACCAAACTGGAAAACGTGTGCTCTCTTTTATTTAGAATACAATTCAGAATTTTTAAAAATTTTATGTTTTGGAATCAGTAACTCAAGGGTAATTAATCACAAAGCTAGACAATAAAGCGACTTTAACAGATTTTTTAAATTTTATCAGTACTTCTATACTACCTCTTAAAAATAAGTAACTACCACTTTATTTAAAATACTAAAAAAAAAACAACTTGCGACAGAAACTATTAAACCAGATGAGTAAGTATAATGAGAAAAAAAATCAATTCTTACCTGATCCCCTCCACATGGTTGATGTACACAATGACCTTATTGCCAGTGAGCTTGGCCTGCAGTTCCTCAAGAGTCATCAGCTTGTTGGAGTCAGCATTGTAATTATTCAGACAACATTCCAAAGACTGGTAGTAGTACACACTCAGTTCTGTTGGTAAGATCATGATCTGAAATAATAAGATAATAGCATAAATGAAACTGCAATCTCTCGCTCCTTCATGCATGCACTTTTCCACTAAGGCTGCATTTTTAGTACCTACGAAAGTTACCATACAAGTGGATGTCTTTGTGAAACAAATAATATTTATTCTGCTGAATGCAACTTGCAAGAATGTTCGAAAGACTGGCCTACTCTCCACGGACGCGTAGCTTCGTAGACGCGTATTCGTCATTATATGCTTTGGTGTATGTCTGCGTGAAGCTTGCTCTCTCTATAGTGCTACGCATCCGTGGACGGTAGGCCTCCGAGGCCTTGGAACGCCAAAGGCAACACGAGCAACACAGATTTTAGTTAGTAAAAGTCTGACACTCCCTCGCGGTCCGCCCAGAGCGGAAGAAGCTTTTTGATGATATCCCACGACAAAAAAATAGGGCTGACACTTTTTGACGGACGCTTAGAGCAAGCCCATGCTAGCAGTAGTCTTTCGGCTGAAAAAAATTACACGAGTTAAGTTAGTTCAAGTTTAAATTAACAGTAACTTACATTTTCCAAAGCAGTGGTGACGGATTTCCCGTAGTCTGGCATCACAGCCTTGATATTGGCTGGGTCGGAGACGTCTTCTAATATGGCGCGGTATATTTTACCATCATGTTTCAACGTGCAATGGATACCGTCGACCAGGCTATCGGCAGTCAATGGTGTCAGCTGTATGGAAGAGATAAATGGACTTAAAAGCGTTTGCAAACGATAAATTACTCCTGCACTCAGAAAGATATGGCTCAAAAAATTGTATCGTCGTATGTTCCTTTAAAATAGAGATCCGCCGAAGAAGTGCATGTCGAAGTAGTGTTCTTCGAAGGTGTGTGTTGTCAAAGTATGTTCTGTATGACTAATTCTTGTCGAATATGTTCCGTAGAAGCAATGAGTAGTCGAACTACTGATTTTCGAAATTGCGACTGTGTCAAAGTAAGTATCTGTCGAAGTTCAGAATGACACTCCGACTAGATACTCCGATAGGGTAGACCCCCTGTCTACAATTTGTATGAAGAAACCTTATTTCACGCGGATAAAGCCGTTGTCACAAGCTAGTCTATAAATAAATATAAATCGCACCAATACGAAATCATGGAGGGTCACTGATTTAGTCAAATGTCACTTACTTTACTGGTATCAAAGTTGGCGATAGCTTCCTCAACCAACGTTGCTTTGTCCATGTCGAGTTGTACGTAGAACTTCTCGAAAGATTCCACGTGGGTCACTCTGCACAGAATCTGCTGTCCTATGATGATTGTCAGATCGATCGCTTCGTCTAGAAAAAAAACAACGTATTGATTTTACTGTTCTTTTAAAGCGAATAGAGTTCATTCTCAGAATGGAGATGTAATAAAATTGCGAAAACTCTCTCTCCATCTTAACATTACGAGATTCCTTCGTGTCCCTTGGTTCCGACTGTCATTTTAAATATAAAATATAGAGCACTGTTTTATATCTGTACCTCATAGGTAAACAATAGTAACTCCACTTTTTTGAAAGTATGTTTTTTTTTTTTAAATATGTTTTTTTTTTTTTGCATTGTTAAAATCGTAAGAACCAGTTCTACGTGATGGTATAGGGCATCAAGTCCTACGATATATCTAGGAAGAGAAATATCCAATCCTATATGACAAAAACATATCGGGTCAGCTAGGACTTAAAATTATAATAAGACTGTTTACTCCTCAGCTTTACGCGCACTTAATGTTGTTCTAACCTTTATTGTAATTATGTGTAATACATAATGGTTCCATCTAATAATTATAAAAAATACAAATGAGTTTGAAAAGCAATTATTAAAGCTTACTATTATTTATTTTTTTTACTTATTATTATTACTTTAAAGCAATTATGTCAAAAATACATTTAAAGTTTCTATCCGTGCGTTTTTGCCTCTCCTACTTTTTGGCACATACTGTTGTTTACCTCTGAGGTATAGATATTTGAAGTGTCAATGATGTACAATCTATTGATTGAGTTATACATCAATAGTATTTTGAGGGGTAATCAACATTGTTAAATGTCGCGGAAAAAATGGGTTAGTAATCTTCAAACGCACAATGCGTTTACCTGGAAACAATAAAAAATGCATCAACAACGTGCATATATCTCACCTTTCAAAGTAACAGACGACTGGTGCTCCGATAATTTAGCGAGCTCTTTTTCCACCAACATATCGGCGACGCTCACGCCATTGTTCCACAGCGAAACCTTGTAAATGTTATCGACATTCTCCTGGAAAACGCACTGGTAACGAGGCGCGTTGAAACACAAGTCCACCAGGTTGTTAGGTTTCCATTCTCCATCTACTGGCACAACACCAGATAAAGAGCAACAGACGGCCATTTTCGGTAATTCCATCATCTGCCTATCCATCTGCCAAATGTCTTTCGCGTCGACTAACTGCTTGTTACCGAAGTCCACATATCTAACGATGAACTTGGAGAATGGCTGCACGGACTCTATTGTCGCTCGGTATAAGACTCCATCGACGGGGTAACGAGCTAAGACTGACCCTCCAACGGGGACCTCTCCAGTAAAAGACTTAACTCCTTTGTATATCTCTGGGATTTTATGCATCATTTCGAGGAATTTGGGCTGTAAGGACATGATTTGGGCGTAGAAGCATTCTGGGGATATGATCCACGTGACAGAAACCTCGTGTTGCGCACCGGGTTCTATGGGGTCTGAGGGCGGGAAGGGAGTCTCGAGGGGCACCGGTTCGGGCAGCTCCTTGTACTGAACCTGCGTGAACTTGCTGCGGCTCTTGTACGGCGGAGCCCTACCGCTGTCTTGAGACTTAAAGCTCTTGTCGTCGGATCCGAACGATCGATCAGCACGATCTCTCGGAGAAAAATTGCTTCGCGGCGGTCTGTCTGAATTCGGTCGGAATTCTCTCTTTTGATTCCAGTTTTCTTTCTTGTCACCCCAGTTATCGCGCCTGTCACCGCGGTTATCCCTGTCACTACGGTTGTCTCTGTCACTGCGGTTGTCTCTGTCACTGCGGTTGTCTCTGTCACTGCGGTTGTCTCTGTCACTACGGTTGTCGCGGTTATCCCGGTTGTCTCGACGTTCAGGGCGGTCATTCCGGTCGAAGCGGTTCTCCCGCTTCGGCCTGTTGCCCCAGTCATCAGATCCTTTCTCTGTACGGTCATCGTGTTGACTATATTTGTTTTCCCTGCAACCAGGAATTATATATTGTAGAAACAGATAAAATTTTTGGGCATGTTACTGCATGTTAAATTTTAGAGAAACAAAGCATTACAATTTGTTAATTAAATGTAAAAAAAAAAACGCTAGTAGTACTTTATTTACATGATTTATTAAACATTATTGTGCTGACCACACCAAGCATCTAAAGTGTAACAAATACAGAAGAATGAGCCGTGATACTGTACAATTATTTCAATGGAATGATGCAGACAGTACAATGTGCTGAAATAAAAACTTACAGCACTGCAAGACATCACTGTGCAATGGAATGTTATAAACAAGAGCCGCAGATATGCAACGTATTGAGAACGCTCGATACGAATGTGCGGCGCCAACCAAGCGTGACAAGCAAATAGGGCGAGACAACGAGGACGACGCTGATTCAACTATTAATGCTTTACTTCATAATTGCTGAGTATCGCGCAATCTAACATGCTGCAATGATCTGTGTTAAGAATAAACACGGACTCGTCAAAGTGAGAACGCAGAATCAACAGGCATGTTATTTAAAAAGAACCACTATACATTATGAATTCGCAAACAAAAAATGAAAACAGATAAACAGAAAACAATGGCACACAATGGGAAATCAATAAAGCATTAACGTTGATGGACCAGTAAGCGCAACAACCGTTGTCAACAGGTGTGTGATGTCGTGTTACACCTGATACACCACAGTACCGTTTGAGTCGATCCTGTATCGAGGCACCCTTGGCTTGCGCGTTCTGAGCGTCCAGCGAAGCGGCTTCCGCTGCCTGCTTTAGCCTTTTCCCGACTCCACTCGAGTCTTTCTTCCAGCCAGGCTTTTGGCCCGGCTTATCGTGCTGATGTTCCGACCTAGGTTTTCTTCTGTCGAATCATTGCAACTGTTTTATAAAACAGCCTAATTCGTAGTTAACGCATTGCATCGGGGAAAGTTGCGCGCTGTTAACTTATTTTGCGTTCAATTTTTTTGTTTGGACATTACGTGTGAATTGTAAATGGGCAATTTATGCTATCGGAAATAAGTCTACACTTTCGGAACGAATTTTAAGTGTTTGGTAAATAATATTGGCAAATGAAAGTAAACTGGGTATAGTTAGAATTTATTATTACATACCTCTCTCTTGGATTATTCTCCCTGTCTCTTGGGGTATATTCCCTTTCTCTAGGGTTGTTGTCCCTGTCTCTATTTTGCCTGTGGGGAGGCTGGAATGTCGATTGCGCAGGAGGCGACTCCCACTCGTCGTCGCCCACTGATGTCGGCGCCGTGTTCTCACGAGGTTTCGGGGGACCTCCACGTCTTTCATTGAACGGAGGACTGTTCAAGATAAAAAAAAATGTTTTTAACATACATTTCCATTAGTATTTGTAAATAAGAAAGTCACCTACCAAAATCGGAAACTCATTTTCGTGTAGCAGACAGTACCAATAAATAGTACGTGATGTCTTTATTGCACATACGGTAAATTAACGCAATAATCTAACTTGAAAGTATTTTTCTTACATTTCGGAACAATAAGAGTAACTTCAGCTGAATACACGTTTAAATTGAACGTAATTGTTTAGCACGAATGATACTTTTTACTGACAATTTCACTTGAAACATACATATTAATGTATGGTCATTTCTGCGCCGTCCGTTAGTAAATTGAGATTATGCATACTTTGAATTTTCGCGGCGATTATTGTGAGTCAGATTTCATTTACTAAAGTATTAAGTATAGCCGTCTTGTGTACATTTTTTCCGTGAAACTAGTTATTTGTTAGATTAAAAAACCCCGTTATATTGTTTAGAATTACAACACAAGCATAAACTCGCCTTGGCAAACCTCGATACTGACTTTAATCTTCATTTACAATAAACCATCAAATACAATGAAGTGTTTCATCAAGACAATGCATAATTATTTAAATTTATAGTGCAAATTAGTGATAATGTAGATGACGCATGTGCGGCGTACGATCTATCGATCGGATTTCCGCCATTCTTTTCACGAGTTCCGTGTAAAATTAGCACTTGGATAAAATTTACCTTCAAAAAGGTAAAGACTAAGATTTAATTTTGAGTAATAAGTAGGTAATTAAAATAGTATGCAGAACTCACCGTTCACCTCTCTCCGGTCTGCCGCCAAACTTCTCGCTGTGCCTGCCCAGCCCAGACCTATCGAAGCCATCCCTGCCTTCCCTGTTGTCTCTGCACACAAAAAAATACAACCACACGTTACAAAACACACGTCTAACACCTTACAACATTCCTTAACGAGCCACGAACTAATAAATCATTATTTTAATCACAAAATAACAGATTACCTATACATTTCTGTAGCTAGACTCGCCGCAACTAAACTCATGGGTTCAAAGAACCGACGCGAAGGTCAAACCGTCCATGAATCCTGACTCATGCTCTGTTATTACTTTTTTGTTAGAAAATAAAAAACTAAACTATTACGTATTGTGTGAGATTGCATAGACTCGATGCTAGCGGTTAGACGATGTTCTTATCTCGATTCTAGAGCTGTCATTTAGGGATTCTGTCATTTTGGAGTAAGGAGAATGTCAAGCCGATGAGATAAGCAGCTATACTTGACCTAAATTGTGATGATTTAAATTTGTTAATACATTTTACATATTGCTATAGCCTTTCAGGTGTTTTCTCTATAACAGGCGTCCCCCGAAATCATTTGAAAGATTTATTTTTAAAAAACCTTAGACAGGTACTTTTGAAAACTCAGTCTTCGCCAAAGGTTAACTGCTTGGGCGTTCAGGATGTGAAAAATGAGGAACGCGGCATTAAAGGACAACTTAGGATAGCCGTTTGTGGAAAACTACAGCAGTAGACAGAATATAAGATTATAAGTTTAGATTCCGATAAATGGTCAAATGGATAATGGGTCAATCAAACCCCTGGCTTGTTATCTGTTTGAGGTCAGCCCTCTTGGTACTGTTACAATATTCAAGGCGATTTTTCGTCATTTCTAGCATTAGGCCCTTTGTCAGCGGGTCGTTCTTTTCCTCTTTTGCCCTTTTCTATGGATAAAATGCGTCGGGTCCTGTGGTCTTCGCATAACATTCCCATACTTACTTACAAACGGATGAATAACCAAAAAAAAAATGCAATACCGAATGTGTAAAGGTAAACAAACAAAATCTCAAAATGACAAAGTTAGAAGGAGTTCGATTGACGCGCGCTGTTTCAAAATCTCGCGCCGTTGAGCTGTATTCATAGCGCTTTTTTCACAACGCGAGGTTGTATCTAGACTACACATAAATCATAATCTAAGTTTTTCGCAATGCTCTTTTCATATTGTATGAAGTTGTTTAATATAAAAAGAAATGTGTTTACATCATTTTATTATTGTAAACATACATAAATCTTATCAGGCAAATGCTGAATATTTCTCAAAAGAACGATAATATTTACAACGCAACTCAATTTCGGTATAGCCGTACATAGTTCCCGACCCTTCAAAGTGTTTAAAAGCAATAGAAAAAATGTTAAGTGAGCCGTCTTAAGAGGGTCCTTTTTTGTCCGGGTTCCCATTCGCCTATCGTCAAGATCGAGCATAGTTCAAAAGCTTGTTGCTTTATCTAACGCAATCCAACGCGATGTTTGATGAAGAGGCAATGCAAAAAAGAGAGATAACGACTGAAAACTCTGTTGGCATTCAGTGAATATGTGATTTACTCGAATATTTCACATAACTTGTTTCTGGAAATAATTTTTTTTAACCCTTAAAAGTGTTCAGAAAAATTGTCGTCATTCAGAATCTGTATTAAATGTGCATAGCTTTTATTGACATTATGGCGGGCCAAAGTTCACATAAAATAGCAGATTTTCAGAGGTCTTTACCAGATTACTAATACACTTTATGTTTTAATTTCTATAGAAGCCTAGATAATATCAAAAAGATATTGTGTATCCAAAATTTCTAGAGAAAGATGTGTAATAACATCATAATCACGTACGAGCGGTTGTGTGGAAATGTACGTCGAAAAGGACACTCTTAAATCAATCTCCATAATCGTAATCTCTCGTCTTGTCTCATCAAAACGCGAGACACAATAGAAACTTAGTCTTTAATTGCGCTTGTCAACCGAAGACTATAAGATTAAACATTAACTTTTTAATAGAGCAAAGAGAAAGTACATCGAGCTGAGTTTCTGAAGTTTTCATAAAATAACATCTAACTGCAGCCATTTTAGAGATACTTTTAAAGTGACTGTTTTTTTTTTTGTAGGCGGGAAATCATCCAATAACGTTTCCAAGCCCTTGGGCGGAGCGGGAGATAGTGGTAGACTTTTACTGACTAAAAACCCACTCCTGTTCTTTCGTTGCCTTTCGTACCGGGTCCGAATCTTCCTTTCAGAAGCAGACCCTTGGCCCCAGTAGACTTCGATCCTGCTGGGCCCCTACGGTTTGATTATAATCCTTCAGGCGCGCGTGGAACAATAAGCGCCATTGATATATCTGACGGTACGGTTAGCGCCGTGATTGAGCGATTGCATAGCACTGTGTGTATGGCCTGATTGTTGTTCTGGGTTTAAGTGCCTTATATGTCACCCCTTATATGTTTACACTAGTAAATTCCAGTGTAGAACACCGCAATCTAATAAAAAAAAAATTGTCAGAGAATTGATTTTATTTATACATTATTATTAGATACTTCTTCAAGTATTCTAAAAAAAATATTATGTCAGTCCACGTAGTCTACCTATCTGCCTCGTCCAAATCCGTTCAGTCATAAAAGCGTGATTGGATTATAAACTACTTTCACATTTTTACAATTTAGTATTAGGACCCCGTCTATTGTTCGTCTAGACTAGCAATTAGACTGTTGGGTGCTCTCCTTTCAGGCCGGCTAGTCTGAACACTGGCGATGACAACAAACGACCCATGAAAGAAACTTAAAATTGAAATTTCATACTTCGTGCTTACAAAGAACAAACAATTTGATAGCTTTTTGTAGTGTCGAAAGTAGCACGCACAACTTTCCAAAAATACTTGCTAATTTATGTTCTTACAAAAGCAGTGATTGTTTTCGAAATTGCCAGCTAATTTTTTTTAATCACGTAATAGTGAGCCATATTGTGACTGATCTAAGTACTTACATGTGATAGTATTTCGATAAAATCAAGTTATCACGATTGATACCCACTTCAGTGAGTCGAAACCACGACAGTGAAACAGAAAAAGTAACAACAAGCATTCGTCCAAGATTGCTCTCAACCATTCGAGCGATATATGTGAAAACGCAAGCACCAACTTTTCCTTTTTGTTATAAAAACGATTGTATAATTACTTTAATTATAATTATTATTGCTATATCATTAGGCTGTCAAAACTTTAAAGACTGATTACCTCATTTCTACGTCCGCTTAAAATAACGACCGGTGTGCGCGCATTAATTATGTTTTAGTAGATACTATTTTCGATACAGACCCTATACATATACCAGCATAATAGAGTTAGGTTGAACGCGCTGTCTCTCGAACTACTAGTTCCAATTAAAAAATCTTTCAGTGCTGAAGTAGAGCCGATGACCTGATGAGGGTCGCAGGAATCCGATAGATTCGAGACGATAAATACCAGTCGTTATGGCGACACTTGATGGAGACCTATGTCCTAAAGCGGACGTCTTTTGGCAGAAATGATGATGAAGGATTGGAGCCCATTTATCGAAGTAAATGGGCTATAATTATGTATAACTAGAAGGATGTAAGGCAACATGACATCACGCCACAACTGCTACGACTAATAGGATCGCAATAACAAAAAACGCGAGTGACACCGCGGGGAATAACTAGTATTGAATAAACACTATTATATTTTTAGAAGAAGCTCATTGTTTTTCGTTGAAAATCCAGTGCAGTGTATATTGACGGTGCAAACGTTTCTAAAAATAGTTTAGGTTACGTAAAGAAAGAAATGTACTTACAGAATTTTATACAAATTACTTCAGCTGCAGACGATGCCGCGATACGATAAGAATTAGAATAGATAATGTATAAAAAAATACGAAGGGTTTGGAAATGTAAACATTTTGACGATGACAGAGAATACTATTCATTCAGCGATCAGTGTTGAAACAAGTGGGTAATGTTTACAAAGATAGCTGGCCACCAGACGGCCTACCATGAGATCTCATGCGATGATGGGATCCGTTTGACGACCTAATCGGAACCGTTAAAGGTATGGAGCTTATAACATGGTAGCATGACATTATAACACGTTATAGTGAGGCTCCTGAACAGAGAATTTCTACACAGTACAATTATGTTTTTCCCCGCCTTTAGTGAATATACTTATCTATAAATATCATAATCGTATATTGTTTACAATATGAGAGATAAAACGTAATCTACTTTTGTGATTGGTATTAAAATTGTATGTCGACCAGTCTACTAGGTTTTTATTTCAAAAAAAAAACCAGGCTACGTAAAAACCTAGGCTATGTAACTTACTTGGCTATCATCTGTATTGAAAATTCTATGGCTCGATCTATAAAGTTTGATAATATGACGGATTTGATACTTTTGCGGAACAGAAAGCTCGAAGAAAGGAATTTTAAAAACAAATATCTATCTCTATCTTGATAATATTCTATTTAAAATCAGAATAAGTTATGTTCCATTTCTTTACAAGATCATAAAGGCGGATGATTTCAGTCAGGTAGATGATCTCTTACGCGTCATTGCTCCAGTGTAGATCTAATCAATAAAAACCCGTTCAAATAATTGTTTTAATACAGTTATAAAGAGCACTGTGTGGTCTAAATAATATTCTTGCCCGATCATACGTTACGACGATCGATAAGGCCAATCAAGTGGAAATCACTTGCTGTACTCAATCTGAAGTACCTACTTATAAGTGTGTGATTCTCAAGTTGTACGGTCGACCCACATCAGTGGTAACTGTAGTAACACTTGAACTAATAAAATTGCCATCACACGAGGAGTTAATGTTCGCTTCGTGTATACATGCACCTAACGTATAAAGCCCGATAGAACTAATAAAAATTTTAGGAAAGTTAAGGTGAATGCTAGGGTATCATCCCGCCGAACTCAATCTATTTATTGTTTTTAATTTTGCAGGTGAGGTTAATTACAATTACCGGCACGGATCTTGAGCGATCAGCGTCAGAGTGGGGATCGCTTTGCGCATTCCATACATTGGCGAGCCAATCGTCGTCGTTGTTAGATACATGCAGCAGCGCAGACAACAAATCACGAGTGACGTCTATGACACGATGGTGCGGCGAGCCAATCACTGACACTCCTCGGCCCCGCGTCTCACTTCGCACCACTAAAGAGACAGAATATTTGAATATTTGACTTGAAGCCAGCGCTCAAGATCCGTGCCGGTAATTGTACTATGGCGGTATAGTGTATTCTATCATTAGTCTAGTGCCTTTATACTTCGATCCTTTTCGACTCGCTTATCGTCAAGCATGGTTTAAAAGCTTATTGCTTCATCTAAAGCAAACCAACCCGATGTTTGATAAAGAGGCAACGCGAAAGAAAAGAGAGCCTAAAAATTCTGCTGGATTCGGTAATTTCGTGATTTACTCGTATATTTCACATTTGTTCCAGGAAATACGTGTTTTTTTTTTAAACCCTTAAAAGTTTTGCTGTACTTTTATAGGTACTAAATGTTCCTTTTTAAATTTTTTACATATGAGTAGATTGTGGAGAGCCAAAGTTTACGTAAAATAGCTGATTTTCAGAGGTCTTTACTGGATTTTTTTTACACAAATCGATGTTTCGATTTCTATAGAAGCCTAGATAATATTCACAAGATATCTGTGCATCCAAAATACCTGCAGAAAGATATGTAATAACGTCATAATCACGTAAGAGCGGTTGTATGAAAATGTACCTCGAGTTGCCCGCTCTTATTTATTTATTTTTAAAAACTTGTTTCTGTATATAACAGTACTAACCTGCCACGGAAACTGCCACCTCTCTGCGGCAACTCCTCATTATTCCCTTCTCGAGGTGGTCTCCACTCATCCTTGAAGCTCTTCTCCCGACGGAAACTCTTCTTCTTTCCGTCATCTGACACACTTTCAGGAGAACTGAAGGAGTCCGGCGCGTCTTTGCGGACGGGCGTTGTTGCTTTGATCTGTACGAAATTACATAAATTTAGGGGCGTATAATTTATGTAAATATCTACCCAAACTTTAATAACTAACATTGTGGTGCCACTTGAAGGAGAACATGTCTAACAGTGAACGTTATTCGGTTGAAATGATGGCGATGATAAAATAACATCTCACGTAAAACTTCGGTGAATTGGGAAAAACTAGGCACATTTTCGTCAGGGTAGAAGAACGAAAATATCATGACTATCAATATTTTTTAAAACTTTGAGTTTTTAGAGTAAGGCCCTAAGGGCCAAATTTGCGATACAACGTAAAAATCAATGAGCTCGCAAGACGTATCGCGGCTCAAACCTTGCGAATGATTCGCAAGATATCGCAGTTTTGTGTGGGAGCTCTTGCTTATTAAACAACATACTGTGGTAAAAAAATTAGCAATTGACAGTTTCAAATACGAAACTAAATATACGAGTATTTCGTTGTATCCGAGCATGTCAATTTACGCAACCCTCTGGGAACGTAAAAAACCGGAAATCAATCCGAAGTTAGAATAAAAAAAAAACAGACAATTTTTACTTTGGGTGTAGAAACCAGTGCATTAACAAATGCTATTTTTATAAAACGAGTTAGATCATTCAACTGTTTCATCAGCTGTGCGTTAGTCACCCATTGATTGTAAATTATATAAATACAATTTTATTATGACTAATGATAACATAAATGGTTTCACTGTTATGTCTACCGCGTAACTTAAAACTGCTAATGCAATAGGTTTCTGCTACTAAACACGACAGCTAAGCATGAAACAGGGTCAGCAGATAAAAGATCTTTAGCATTGTAGGCACTAGGTAACTATGTCAATAAAGTTTTTTACCTTGATAAAAGTGTTTAAAATACAAGATTTACCAACTTTATTTGAGTTTAAAACTTTTTCATGATTGTTATTTAGTAACAGTTCAGTATTGTGGATAGGCAATGATTCAAAGCCCAGAAAATACGTAACTAAACTATCTCATGTGATATAAGTGGGAGGAGGTATCACACCTCCTGTGGTAGGCACTCAACTAAGATTTTTCGTCATTGTAATGTTGTTATCTCCCATTCTAAATATGTCAATTACCATTATCAAAAATATGGAAAACTACCTCATATTCGCAAGGGTGCATTTTTTTTTTCGTTTATAGTTAGGCTGTCTTGCCAATTGTGCACATAATAAAAGTGATGATATGACTTATTACAATTGTTTAGGGTTTTTTATATGGAAAATGCTTATTAACTATTAAAAAAAATATATAATATTATATATTTAAATACCAAGACTAGGATTTTAAGAAAATGATGAAGAAAATTACACTTCAAGAAATCAGTTGTTGTTGGGCTCAGTCTACCCACTATTTACAAAACATGGTTTTGAAACTAGTTAACAGTAAAAACTCACCTCATGGGAGCTCCTAGGCTGCGACAGCTGGGTCATCTTCCGGGCTACATCCAGGGGTGGGGAGACGGTCTCATCAATCAGTGACACAACCATAGTACTAGACAGTATGCCCACTATATGAGCTGTCAAGGTCTTCTCTAAAGCTAACATCTCCAGCTGGTTGGATGTCTTTGTTTCTGGAGGCTTGTTCTCATAACCCTAAATAGGAAACACGTTATTGAAATGACAAATTAATATTATGACAGTGTTCTGCAGTAAAAGAAAATTCAAGTAAGAAATAACTTCCACCCAAAAGGATAAACATAAATTGCAATAATTTTTCAAAGGTAAACTAAATTGTCTAGCTATAATATTAATTCATTAAACCCCAAGCAAAAGCCGGCGTTCGCGCACCTATTGTTCTTCTATTGTGTCTGTGATTTCCACGATTGAAAGGTTAAGTAACAGGTTTAGCTAACTCACCTTGAGGGCACATTTCATAGCCTGTGCTGGGAGCTTGATGAGTTCTGGAGTAATAGTCCTCAGATCAGACACCTCAACCTCTTGCTCATTCCCATAGTCCACATAAACTACAACCACTTTGTTTCTTCTGGTATCTCTGACCCTTGCTCTGTACCAGTTATTGTCATCAGGGAAACGTGCACAGCACGCTGCCCCCACTGGTAGGTCACCAGGAGATGAGCTGCTTTCACAGTGTGCACGCACAGCATTCATCACAGCATTCAACTCATCTATATGATCAGACAACTGCACAAAGAATTTAATGCAACTATCCACATAGGACACCAGCACTGAATGCCTTGAACCCATTGGAAGCATTTCCATCCATTTAAACTGCAGCTTGTCTTTCATATTAGCCATCAATAATTCAAGCACATTCTTATTGTCCAAGTAAAGCTCTCCATATTGTATCAGTGGAGGCCCCTCAGGTGCCACCACTTTCAGGGTCATCACCTTCCCATTCACCAGCTGCTTGAAGGCTTCATTCAAATGTGGACCTTTCTCCAATTTCTTCACTCCAGATAAACAGAATCTCATAGCAAAAACATTTGGCTTTACAAACTCTTCAGGTATATCAAAAATATCATAGTATGACACCATCTCTGTGTCACCAAAGTCAACAAAGAATAGCTTGCATTGAGATCCAGAGAGATTCATCACAATGGCCCTGCATATAATGCGGTCACCTGACATCCTGCCCAGGCACACTGTGCCAATCATAGGTGGCTCGGTCAGACTGCTGTGAGGTCTCTTGTTAATGTCATCCATCATGTCCTGCAGTTTCTTAGCATCAGTTACAAGCTGCACTGCAAATAGTTCTGGACCTTCCTCAGCATATGACACAAAGACTTTATGTTGAGAGTTGGCTTCCAACAGTCTGCTTTTATAAGTAGATGACTTCTTGGGGGAAGATGGTTTGGCTAACAAGAGACTTGGAGGTGGTGTTGAGACATTCACTGTGGCACTTGCAGGAGCATGCTGAGGCTGACGCACTGGAGCCTTTAGGTTCACTGGATTCCTAGAGCCCTTGTTGACCACCAAGCGTTGGCTAACCAAGGATGGAGCCATCTGTATGCTTCCATTGAAAGGTAGAGATGCATTTTGCTGAATGCGCATTGTTGATGCAGGATTAGACGGAAAATTTTGATTAATTAAAAATGGAACATGTTCTGGATAACTTGAAGATTCACTTACATAACTGGGTTGCCAGTTCTGCATTTGTTGATTTTCTCCTGATAGCTGGAGTAGTAGCACCTCTTGCTTAGCTAAAGGTAAAGCTACGCCAAAACGGATGGATACTAGATGTGAAGACAAATCAGTGCCTTTGAATTGAATCGAGATTATAGGTGATGTCCGAGTTTGAGCATCAACTGTCGCCGAATATTCCGCGTAGCAAAGTAGACTCTGCAGTTTTAATAGAAGTGGCTCCTCCCACCGTCCGGACGGATTCATAACTCCAGAGAGGTAGTAGTCAGTAGCTTGACCACGCAGCTGCAAGAACAGCGGGTCGTAGTTGTCGAAGAAACGTATAGCGCTGAGAGAAATTATATCTTTGTTGCCGTAGTCGATAAAATGTACACCAACCAAGCCAGTAGTCAGATTATTCGTGTTTATAACTTTGGCTCGATAATACGTTCCATCTTTGTATTTGGCGGCACAAATGACACCTTCGTGAATAGCTGCCGGTGGCACGGCTCCTATGCCTTTTTCAAGATTATCACGGGCAGCATCAAAAAGGCTCTCTATCATTAAGGAAGCCTGATGATCGACTTGTCCACTTATTTTAAGAAAATGGCCTTCGCCGTCTACATGGGTCACAAAAAGACGAAAAGACCGAGGGGTTTCAGATGGCATAGCCATTTTTAAATATTTTAAATTTAGTAGAAACAACAAAGGTACGACTCACACAACTTATTACAAACGGGAATACCAAATTCAGGTATATTGCATCGCACTTTCGTTGAACTTAAGTATTTATAAAAAACAACACAGCCAGCTTTCTTTTCCGTTGACGATACGTTTTCAATAAACATGGCGCTTTGTCCGCCGCCTTTCAACAACCATTTTGAAAATAGAGATGATACCTGAAAATGTTAAATAGGATAATGTAATTTAGTCGACTTATTATCGATGGAAAGTCTCGATAACGTATAACTAATTTTTCTTATCGAATATCATCGTCATCATTTTCAGTACATTACAAAGTACTCTATCATATGATCATCATTTGAGCCGAAAAACGTTCACTGCACAGCTGCACAGACTAGTAAAGGGCCTATTTACACTACGCATTATTTAGCATACGATATTCTCAGGCTCAATCTGCATGGTTCTCATATGATTTGACCATTACATGTTTTGCTGTATGGACTTTAAAAATACTTTGACCCCTGAGTTTGTTTCGGTGTTTCTTCTCAAGGTAGTCAGCTAGGAAACACCGGCCTCATCTAGCTTTAATTGACGAAAAAAAAATTGACGTTTATAAGTGTTTTTAAAAAACCTACTTGCAAAATACAGATCATTTATCATTTACTACGTGATATCGAATCGACTAAAAATATGACTGTCTGAGCATGGAGTAGCGTAATAGACCCTTTTGGGATACTGTCCACTGTTGAATGGGCATAAGTTCAACAATGGACAGTATCCCAAAAGGGCCTGCATGCGTAGACTAATAATATACGTTTTCAATAAAAGCGCCTAAAGCGCCGTACGCACGATACGACGTACGTCAAGATGGTACGTCAATGCTGGATGTAGCACAATTGCCTGTGCTGTAATTTTCACTATGTTACAAAGTAATCTGTGACTTTGTGGCAAATTCTTAATTTAATATTGCGTATTTTCTCGAGAAGGCGCAAAAACATCTCGAGTCTCGACAGAGTGTTTTGTTGAAAGTGTGATCCGTATAACGATGAAATTATAATGATAGTAATAACAAAGGCTTAAAAGACTTAGAACCAATTCAAAGACTTTATTTAAAAAAAATCACATCTGTCCTGCTCTCATTAGAGATGAGGCTCAAGTAGAACGTAGTGATTATATACTCTTTGAGACGCAAGTACCAAAGAGATGCTTAAGTACCTATCTGATAATTTCTATTTCTAATACCTGAGTTTCCTACCTGACCTTCAAGGTATAGATATCGCCAAATACACGGTACAAAAACCGAATTTCAAAATATAAGTATCTGGGTTGATGTTTGATCTCGATACTTACATATCTCTCATGCGATATAGATTCCAAAATTCCTTCATTCAGGCTATGTATAGTATTTTCTGATTGCAATTTAAGTACGAAGAACCCTTTGATAAGACAACAAATTAAAGTCATAATAATCCTTATTATATAACCGCGTGCACGAATGGTCGGAGTGCCGTTCGTTCTGAACCATAGCAGGTACGAAGTCAGGCCGGAAAACTGGGTAAGTATCTTAAGATACTTACCCAGTTTTTTGATCCATCCATACCCAAACCAAGCTGCGTACTGGAAACCAGATACTTCGTTTATATACCTGTACCAGTATAATTACGCTTCACCTCTAGTTTTTACTGTCACCTACACTGTCACTGTCATATCTACCAGTCACCACCAAAGATTTTATATATCCTAGTACCAGATTGACTACGACAGCCTCAAAAGCGTCCCGCGTCCCCGAAAAGCAAAGTTAGAAAGAGCTTTGTCATCTCGTTCTGCTAGTTTCGGGACAATTTTCCTCTAAAGTAGTAAAAGATATTTTTGATTCATTGAATAGACATGCAAGTTCAAAAACAATTAATTAATAAGTATCAACTGATCTCAATATGCTTACCACAAGGGAACTGTGAGTTTTCTCTGTAATTATTAGGAAATAGTTGATGTCTGTATATGCCTTATATTGGTGTCATATAGTTGCATCGATTAATATCAAATGCTTGAATTACCACCTACTAATTGATGTTTTCACGAAATTCATCCATCCCAGACGACAGACTAATCAGGAGAATAATATTTTTATTAAGAATTCGAAGATTTAATTATTATATCGCACAAATCCGCAGAATCTACTAGCTAGTGATTTATGGCCCATATCTTTTCCCAGAGAGGTGGTTTGAGTCCCAGCAGTGGGAACATTAATTGGCTAATTATGATTAAGCCTATTTTTAAGCCAGCCCGCTCTGAATTTTGCTACCAATAACTACAGCGATATCCTCTTATGCGGCATGTGAGTATGAAATATATTATACTGATAAAAAAATGCCTAATGTGTGTGTACGTAAGAAGATCCGGCATCTATTTAGTTTTTCTTTTATTTTTACTTTATTGAAAATAGACCGATGCGTAGACTATATTTTTAAAATGAATATGATTCTCGAAAGTACAATAATATCGATGATGGGAAGCGTTTGGAGTGCACGCGCGTCGTTTTCGGAGATCGGTAACGAAGTGGTCACAAATAACTACATACTGAAGTGGTCCGAAGACACCTGTCTCGCATCGCTCACCGCTTTCCGTTGTCACGAGAGCAGCCAAAGATTGCCGAGCGGCCGAAGGTGCCCGATCTACAGGGAAGATAAGATTAGTAAAATTGGTACTTGATATAATAAAAAAAATATTGACAGATATTTCTTAATTCATTAAACCCCAAGCGAAGCTGGCATTCGCGCACTTATTGTCTTACTATTGTGTCTCTAATAACCACATAGAAGCTTTGCTTTTAATAATATAAAACTTGAACAGTAGACAACAAAATTTTATAAAATTGCATCACTCAGTCCGTCTTCTCAGTCGTTTATCATGCCCCTTCTCTATGTATTTTTACAGGTACTTAATATATTTTAATTCCTGCATGAAATTCAAAACGATGTTTGTTGTCACTCTACATAGATAATTTGTAAACAAAACAGCAAACTTACCTAAAAAATGAAATCCCATTCATAATTTGAAAATTACTACGAATAGCTACTATATCTAAATGAAATCATCATTAAATACAAGAAGAATCTGTATAAAATTTCAAGAAGCATTATTTTTTTTTTTTTTTTTTTGTTGGTCTTGATTTTATGTTGCACGCCTATCAATATGCATGAACATGGACTATTTAACGATTACTTGAACAAGTTAAAAACTACCATCTGTTTTTAATTTTTTTCCGATAGGAGGTGAGAAAGGGCCACAGAGGATTTATCTCACTGTCTTGCTTGGGACCATTTTTCCCTTTTGTGTGTCAATAACACATGTGAACTTAATTCTGATGAAAATAAAGAACACTTTATAGGGTGTAATATTCCTTCGTAGTCAATCTAGTCTAGTAGGAGGATAGGTATATAAAATCTTTGGATTTAATATATCCCATCTTATCACCACTAGTGTTGGGATTTTATCCGATTAAATACTCAAAATGAATAAATACTCAATAAATACTCGTTTTTAATCGAGTATTTATCCAATAAAAACGAGTATTTATTGAGTATTTATTCATTTTGAGTATTTAATCGGATAAAATCCCAACACTAATCACCACCAATCACCGTCACATAAAAAAAAAACCACACAAATCTGTCATCAATTTGTGCTGTCAGTCAGCTGTCATCCACCTTGTCACCGTCATAATAATCACACGATCTCCTTATTGTTTTTGTGCAAAATTATCTGAAACGAAGCATTTAATTACATTTCTACAGCTTAAAGTAAAATATATATATGTTTATTAAAGTTAGATAAACAATACAAAATTATACTTTTGAACAAAATGATTGAAACTTGTTCGAAAAAATGCATGTTATTCGGGACCGTCTGTTTAGGAGTGTAAGTTGTTATTTTACTACTATTGCAAATTTGTTGTTTAGTTATGTTTTGAGCCTGCACTTCGAACTTTTCAATGCAACGTCCAGGTTTTGTTTATTTGTACCATAGTTATTCTGCTTCTTGATGCATGGTATGTACTTTAAATTTAGGCAAAATGTTCATCCATTCCTTGTTAGAAGTGTCTCAGTAATTCGAAATTTTTACAGGTTGACGATAGTAGTGTTAATATTAGAGTCTCATTTAGCAGACTCTATGTCGGGCAGTTACAGAATGAGGAACAAAACTTTTCCAACTGAGAACAATTCGACCTGCTGGATAACTCAACCATACACAATAATTAGTGAATGTCATCCTTGTTCAGGTAAAATTCTTATCACAAACCCTACATTATAGCTATAAGTTGAACTGTTTGTATCTTTAAATATTTTTAAAAGGGAATCTCTTGAATTACTGAAACAATTTGTATAGTGTATTAAACTACTGCTGAGTATTTGACAAATACCAGACAATACGCCACTGGTACATGGTGGATATCCACCTACACGCATAAAATGTTTTGGGAACACATTCATTGTGCGTGCAGCTAGGGAGTAGATTCCTTGCCAGTCTGTGTTTCCTGATAGCTACAACCTGGGAATCTTTTAAGTCGAAAGTGAATAGGTTTCTTCTAGGTAAGCGTGATCCATCGTCGACTGCATCATTGCTTTCCATCAGGTGAGATAGCGGTCAAGCGCGAACCTATCAACAATAAAAAAAAAATTGCCTCAAAAATTACATGGCTTCTGTGGAGTTTGCCACTGTTATATACTTTTCATCCTTGTCCTATGAAGCTTTCCAATATTGTCAATTAGAGACACAATAGAAAGACAATGCCATAGTGAATGCTTGGGGTTTAATCAATTAAAATATTTATTCCAGGTTATTTCTAAAATTATTAATTTAACTATTGTGTCATGATCTCTGTTGTGTAACTGCCTAATTTCCTTATCTTTTGGGATACATAATATTTATCATGATTGTTTTCATTTCAGACTTTGAAATACGAAGTAAGAGCATAGGCGTTTGTATTCATACAAGTTTCAAAGAGATATTAAAATGTCAAAATGGCGAAACTGTAACGAGGAGGTGTGTATTGTAACTTTGAGTAAGAATTGAATCTTAGAAATAGAAATTATAATAATAAATATTTACCTTTTCTTAACTTACCGAGTAAGATAAGAAAGTCTTCCAGGTCATTTCTGGTAATTGAAATGTATTTTATTATCTACACTAATAAAAATAAAAAAAAGGAAGGAAAAGAATTATAATGGTGCAAAATTCAGTCCTACTAACAATTAAAAAATTTATATTTCCAGTTGTGACCGAGTGGCCTATTTAGATGAGAGAGCATACTGGAAGTTCACAATATGGTCATTTGCGATTGGAGCGGCTTCCTCAACTGCTGTCATGTTAAGGTTACGAGTTCTGAACTACCAAGCGAAACGACGAGCAAGACAAGTTTTAAGCAATGGAGCTATTTAAATAGTATTATAATGTTACCAACCAACAATGATTAAGAACCTTCTCTAAGTGCCGATTTCACCATCTCCCGTTAGTCTATTATTCTAAATTTTCAGTATTTAACAGTTGTTGTATGAGTTTGCCAGTTCTTTTTTGACAAATAGGCTATTTGGGACTTTAATAACAGGTGGTGAAACCGGCGCTTAGTCTAAAGTATCCTGTAAATAATATAATAATGTTTGTATGTACTTGTTGCCTCAGCCTAGTAACTAATTTTTGGGCGGTCTTTTTTATTATAGACTTTCACAAACATGAAGTCTAGCAGATAGAGAAATGATTGAGATCAGATCTAAAGAATGGTGACTGTTCCATAGTTAGCCAAAATTAGGGACCCATTAAGTACTGGCATATAAGTGATATGCCGTTCATGGTAGTGAAATAAGGGAATATTCCCAGAAGTATTATTGACAATGTTCCCAAAAACTTAATTTATAGATTAAATTTACTAACATTTTTTTTTTTGTTATCTGAAATTTTGCATTTTATTACCTTCCCATTTTCTAAATTTCAAGAAAAACAAAATGATGTTCATGACCGAGGAATGTTGGTGACTTAAGAATAATTCCCATAAATTTACAATCAAAGTAAATCATGGGAATTAGGAATTTTCCCAGTGGTCATTATTAAAAATGTTGTCACACAAAATATAACATTATAATTTATTACTTCATTAAACCCCAAGCGAATGTTGGCATTCGCGCACCTATTGTCTTTCTATCGTGTCTGTAATTTCCACCATTGAAAGGTTAAAACTTATGATTGTGTAAAATAAAAAATCATTGTAAAAATGTAAAATAAATCTTATTATTCAAAGAGCAGTTTTAACAGTTCACTTATAACTTTCACATTAACACTATTACCTAACAACCGATAACATTGCTTCATAGATATATTTGTAGGCAGACTATAACTCTTAGGGAAACACATTAATATTAAAACTTCTTTAGGAGTAAAAAACCTTAACTTCAATTCCTTTATAGATTCAACAAAGGCATTGCTACCAACTTCACTTAAATTAGCTTTTTCATAACATTTTTGTACCATTTCTGGAGTTTTATCAGTAAACACAGAACCAGTGCCTTCTATATAATGTGTATAAGCTTTTGTAAAGCAGCAAGATCTCTTTGAGTGTCTATAGCAAATATCCAGTACATTAGCACATCTCAGTTTTTTATCCGGTACTAAGAATTTGTCAGGAACATCATCTTCAATTATGGACTCTAATGTCTCAGGAATACCAAAATCTTTTGGTAAGCATGTAATCTGTAAAATGAAAAAATGTTTTAAGTTAAAAGTTAATGACTTTTGGTATATGGACACATGGTTCATTATACTTACAATTTCATCCCTCCTCTTGAAAGGCCAAGTCAAGGTTTTTCTTCTGGCTGCACAGTAATACCTAAGTCTAGAATTAGGCACACCAATGGTTGATGGACAAAGTAGAAACTCTTGGTAAATAAAGTTACAATCTTTTAACTTGTCAATAAATAAATTCCTAACAGTGGAACTTTCAAAACCTTTAACATTTTCCATAAGAATATAATCTATATTGTCTAACTGTTCTAATATTCCGATTAAATATAAAAATGAATTAGTTCTAGGGTCATTGTCATCCAAGTATTTTCCATTTCTTGTAAATGGCTGGCACGGTGGAGACATGAGTATTGTATCAATATTCATTTTTTTTATTTCTTGAACACTTAGTTTTTGAATGTTTCTGTTCATCAAGTGAGTTTCAGGAAAGTTATGTTTGTAGACTTCATTGGCTACTGTGTTTATATCCACTGCAGCAGCAATTTCTCCATGTAAACCAGATTCTGAAAATGAATACATGAAAGCTTAGAATACTTTTGTAAATTAATTCTTAATTCTTAATTCTTTATTGTACACCATGATAGATAACAAAATATGTGGACATCAGACAGTTCATGTACATAGGCGAGCTTAACTCAAAGTTGAGTTTTCTTCCAGCAAACCATTGAGTGATAGAGAGAAATCACAGTAGAGGGTAAGATCCAGTGCACAATTAAAAAATAAAATAAATAATATGAATAAAATAATACATAAACATACATACATATATAAATACATACTTATATAATATATACATAAATACATATGTTTACTATGTCATTGTGAGAGGAGATGCTCTTTAAGTTTCCTCTTGAAGACATCCAGAGAAGGGCTATCACGTAAGGAGTGCGGGAGAGAGTTCCAAAGGCGCACTGCAGTGACAGAGAAAGAGCCATCATAACGGCTGGAAGTGTGAAATGGAGTACGAAGAAGAAGAGAATTGGCAGTGCGACAGGGTTTACCCCTCGGGACGAAGTATTCAAAGCGTTCACGGAGATATTGAGGAGAATTAGGATTGTGCAGGATAGTGAAGAGTAGTGATAGGATATGGAAATCACGCCGACGCCGAACGGGCAGCCACTTCAATCTGGTCCGAAATTCCGACACATGGTCGTATTTCCGGAGACCAAAAATGAAGCGGATGCACAAGTTCTGCAGTCGCTAGAGTTTGTTTAGGAGAACCTCCTTTGCATCTAGAAAACAGACATCCGCATAGTCTATTAGCGGTAGAAGAAGAGATTGCGCAAGAGTCACCTTAGTATGAAATGGCAAGAATTTCTGGAGACGTTTAAGGGACTGAAAAGAGTAGAAGACCCTCTTACTAACATCAGCTATATGAACCTCCCAAGAGAGGTTAGTATCTATATGGACGCCTAGGTTTTTCGCACTTTTCGAGTACAATATAGGCACTGAGTCATATACTACTTGCGGGAGATACTGGTGATCCAATAAATTGAGCATGTATCTGCCACCAACAATGAGCGCTTGAGATTTTGTCGGATTCAGTAAAAGTCCAAAGGATTTAGCCCACTTGTTTATGTTTTCAAGGTCACAATTGATGGCATCTACTGCTTCAGCCAGTTCATCTATTTTAAAATGACGATACAGCTGCAAGTCGTCTGCGTAGAGATGATAGTTAGAAGTCAGGACCTTAGTGATAGCGTTTATAAAAATAGAGAAGAGAAGAGGAGAGAGGACGCCACCTTGAGGTACACCCGCAGCCAAATCACACCATTCTGAGGAATCCTCACCAAACCGAACTGACTGCGAGCGGCCCTGAAGATATGATTTGAACCACTCAATTACTGGTGCAGAGATATTAAGGGAGGAAAGGATTCCTAAGAGGATGTCAAAATCAACTGAGTTAAAAGCACTACTGAAATCCAATAAAACCAATATGGTTAGACATTTGTTTTCCATAGCCAGTCTAATGTCGTCGGTTATTTTAACAAGGGCTGTTACAGTGCTATGGCCAGGTCTGAAACCAGACTGGTAAGGACTCAGCAGGCTGTTAGAGGACAGATAACGAGACAGTTGATTCTGAACAACACTCTCAAGGACTTTGGAGAGGATTGGGAGGATGGATATTGGTCGGAACTGGGATGGTGAAGAAGGATTTGACACTTTAGGAAGCGGTATGACGTGAGCCTTCTTCCAAGCAGAAGGAAAAGAATTAGTGAAAAGAGAAAAATTTACTATATGAGTTACGATAGGAACTATTTCATTCAGTATAAGAAGGAACATTTGGAGCTGAAGGCCATCGTCACCCACCGCCTTGGTAGATATTGATTGGATACATTTCTTAATATCTGCTTCAGTAATCGGGTGAAAAGTGAAAGAAGTATTAACTGGCAAAGGAAGTTTAGAGAGATCATTAAGAGTTGAATTTAATTCTTGTGGTTTCTTTATAAGGTATTCATTCATTTTATTGTATTTTTTATGCCAATAAAGATTATTATATTATTCTAATAAAGCACAATTTCTATTATTAATTATTTTTTAAATAAATCAACATGATAAGCCAAATATTAAGAATGATCATTAACAGAGTTTGTGATTAGTGTCTATTTTAATTATGGTAATTATAAACTCATTACGATTGAGCGTACGTGGTCGTCGCGTAAACATACCTTTCCATGCACAATGCATGCCTCCAATGCCACTGTAGAGTTCTAAAATATTGTGTGACATGGTTATTTGTTTATCAAAGAATTTAATTTAACACATTTTACTACTATGCTATTTTACCAACTTAATATTATTGTTTACGAAATCAAAAGGCTTGCTAATAATGAACGATATATGCAACGACAACGAGCAATCGAGCATTGTTGGCATTTGACATTGACAATTTATTTGACAGGATACGTCATCAGATGTTTGCCAAATGGTGGACCAAGTTGTCAACTTTGCCAAATCATGATTTCGCAAAGTAGAAATAAGCACTATCTATATAGAAATAAAACTTTAAAGATATTATTGTTAGGGTCCAATATAGATGTTACCAAAGGTCCTTTTATTAAGGACTGAAAAAAATGACTTTTTATTAACGACTTAGTATTACATGGATCTCATAACTATTTACGGTCGAAGAACTGAGTCAGTATGTTACAAAGTACTCTGTGGAACTGAGTTGCGAGTTGCGAGCTTTGGTTTTATATGTTTTAAATAGCATTTATTTGACAGGATCACAGGACATGTCACGTCATCTGATGGTTGCCAAATGGTTGACCAAGTTGTTAACTTTCCCAAATCCAAAGAGATATAAAGAGATACAATAGAGGGGCTATCAGGAGAAATGTCTTAGAAAAACTGTCATCCTATCTCTCAGTGACGCCATCTAGCATTGAATAGCAATCACGCGAATTTTTGTCAACATTTGTATAATTTTAACTATTGCTCGGTAGGTGGCCAGGGACTTTACCATGATATGCTAAAATGACAGTCGTACGAACGAAAAAGGATCCAACAGTTCGGTTTAGGTCGTAAAATAGATCACGTTAAGAACTCGTGGTAGAAGCTTCAGTGTGTGCCAGTGGCGTAGCTAGGAGAGGAGATCATGGCGGTGGGTCCATGGCCGACGAAAGGAGGCGGCAGAAAGCGCCAATTTATTTATTTGAAAAAAAAAAAAAACTTAGATATTCGAAATTTCGAGCGCAATGTTACGTACGTGCCAAGCAAATTTTGATGTCGATGTTAAGTCTACCCTGCATGCTGCAGCAGGTATATTGCTTTTTATTAATCCAACTTCATTCTCTGATGTAACAACGTCGGACCAAGCTCAACAAGACTTGGCACCGAGTGTGTTCACGCTGACGCGGTCAAACACGCGCATACCGACCTTGGGCCAACGCTCGTATGCGTAAGGCAAGTGACGTGACTCTAAGGTGTTGTGGAGGTCTCAGTTTGACCACCTTGGCCGAATACAAACCCCGTTGGTAGTAAAAAGGAGAAAGCAAACTTAATTGCCTTTTTTATTGCGGAATCTTCGCCTCTGAATTCCGGTGACGCACCGCCCCATGTTTCTCCTCATTTGTACGTGATGTCGAGTATGTCGGATGTTCGTATCCATCAGAAAGACGTACGTAAGAATAAAGCTAGTGGCCGCAACGGGATACCTGCAGTCGTTTTTAATACTGGTGTTCTTAAACATAATAAACAACAAAGGGCGGCGTATTTCTGGTCGACCACAAGCGGCGAAAACCCACGCTACGCCACTGGTATGTGCTAGGTAAAGTTAAACTTTTTAGCAATAGATGGCGCTATCATAAAATCAGCAAAAGTTCTAGAACTATTCATGGAAATTGTTGAATTTTAATTAATTACTGCGTAAATACCAAGAATATTTACGAAAATAAACCGAAGTTAGGTCCAACAATTTTACTATAACAAGATTTGCAATAGCGTAATGCGCAACTCAGCATATTTTCTCAGAAAACGATATTCTTTTAGTGCCTAAAACGGATACAAACATGACTCGACGTGTAGGGGTGTAATACCCACAGATCAAATAGGTAATACCAGACTGAGCGACTTGTTACTACAAAGTAACTAGTTTCGGATTTTGACTTTTGTTATGTCCTGTCTATTGGTAGTATGTATTTAATGTCTTTGGCCAAATCATGGTTTTCCAAAATAGAATAAAGTACTATTTATTTATAAATAAAATATGGCCATAGTCATATGCGCCACCACAACGTAAGGCAACTAATTTAAAAATTCTCAATTTATAGAAAACCACAGAAAATGGTTTTCTGTGGTTTTCTATAAATTGGAATTGGATTGGTGGAAATTGTATGGTTTACATACAATTTCTTTACCTGACTAAAACACATTTGGCGTTCTAAAACTGGTTATTTATCAATGATCACTGGAGATTCGCTCGATTATAAAATCTTACAGTTAGAAATTGACTCATGGATTTTTACATCCATTGTATCTTTACCAGTTAAATCATCATCTGCGTTTGTCTTGTCTTTCTTTGGAGTTGAGTGCTGTTGGCGCAAACATTTTTTCCTTGTATTCTACTCTACTTTGTCTATCGCAACATAACAAGCCATCCATCCGAAACATTTTTTTTCCCTTGCTCCCTTCTCCATTTATCCGCAAATTCATGTTCACTAAAATAGTATGCGTTTTATCCGTCCCTCCTGTTAACATAACCGTACCAAAATGAACGGTTCCCTTTCAATTTTTTCAGATAATTCACCTGAATTTTCAGTATGTTACAAAGTACTCTGTGACCTGAATTCACCGACAGATAACTGATACCCTACGTGTAGACCTTGCATAATACTGCACAAATGACAAAAACTTTTGTGTTTGGATACACGTTCAAGAATGAATAGTGTTGACGTTTCGCTTGTTGTCATTGTTGATGAGTGAAATAGTGAAGTGATAAGACCTTGATAAGACTCTATGGCTTATGATGATAAGTGCATAAAAAAAAAGAAAATTCAGTCATGGCGGACCTAAAGAATGGGAAGGACGTGCCCAACGTCGGTGAGGGTGACTCTGTTTCGAAAGATGTTGTTTACCTTGAAGAAACATTTTACATTCTTTCCAAGAAGAATTCAGTATTTCGCGTTCGACTTACTCCCAAAGGTTTATCTTTAACAAAGGAAACAGACGGTAATTCAAAAGAGCAGACGATACTGTTGGGCGATATCATTGGCAGCAAATGCATGAGGAGCAAAAGACGACGCACTGGAGCCGGCTCATGCGTCTGCAGCTCCTTTGTCGGGAACCACCAGCTCAAAGTTGTGGACGAGAACAGCGGCGATCTCGACGAGAACGATATAAGTGCTTATCTGTACATCTATGCCTACATACTGAAACGAAGTCGCCGTACCCTAAAAAGAGAGAGGACAACAATAACACTGCGGTTCAGATCTTTCGATAAATATGAAGATAATAATAAGGAAGCACAGAAATGGAGATCCACTATAAAGTGTTTAATAGCCCGTCAGCCAATAACGTCTGTGCCGCCGAGTAACGATAAGAAGTTGCTCGTTCTTCTGAACCCAAAGTCAGGGCCAGGGAAGGCCAGAGAACTGTTCCAGTCTAAGGTGGTGCCCATATTGCAGGAAGCCGAGGTCCCTTTCGACCTCCACGTTACTAAGTATGCTCAATACGCGCGTGAGTTTGTGCGCACGAGAAATGTTTATGGTTGGCGCGCAATTTTGGCTATCGGCGGTGATGGTGTCCTCTTTGAAATCATGAATGGCATGTTTGAGAGGCTGGACTGGCAGCAGGCCCTGGTGGAAGTGCCTCTAGCCATATTACCATGTGGCTCTGGCAATGGACTGGCTAGAACAGTTTGTCATCTTTATAAGTGAGTACCAAGTTTTTTTATTAATTCCTATGAAAAACATTTAATCCAGTTGAGAGGTGTGCCAGAAAAGAAGTTAACTTGTAGTTTATCTTATTCAAAACACCTGAGAAACTTATGTGCAAATCTAACAATTTTAGATTTGCTGTTCTACCAAGTTTATTTTTATTTTTTATTACCAAGTACCTAATTATTTACTTTTAGCTTTGTGCAAGACAATTCAATATTATTTAAGTAGGTATCCATCTACCTTCTAATTGAAATTATTAGTAAAATATGAGATATGTCCAACTGTTCCTAAATTACCCTGGAATGATAGAATATATTTGGAAAATATTCATCAGATTCTCTATTTACAAAACTGTAATTTTTTCTGATAGGAACCCTTTTATCCATACTAATTTTATAACATAGGATGATATTTACTACACTTTCATATTTAAAATAATCACAATAAATTGTGATTATTGTATATCATAATATTAACTTACATTCAATTAATTATTTAGATAAATAGAAAACAACTTTCTATAGTAATATTGAAGTCTGTTTTGTGTAATTTTAATTTCCTAGTTTTGATAATGACCATGAAAACACGAGCCTAAAACTAATCAGCATAGATTTTTATTAACCAGTCCAAACATTATCTCATAATTTTATCAATTATGAGATAACTCATCATGACTCTTACTGATAACATTCTTGAAATACATAATAGTACACAAATGATCCAGATGAACAGTAAACTAATGAGCCAAGAAGTTATCATTGTGTTAATCAAGCATGCGGGCTGTTGACCTCATAGGTCTTAATGGTTATACCAATGACCTGAAACACTAAAGAATTCTATTGTTTATAAAGGTGTTTGAAGACAAATATGTTGTATTACTATGAAGTCACGCTCCACATGAATGCCTTGAAACGCACAAATCACCCTTCACATACCGTCAATTAGAGACACAATAGAAAGACAATGACGGAGCGAATGCTGGTGTTCACTTGCCGGCGTTCGCGCACCTATTGTCTTTCAATTGTGTCTGTAATTATCACAATTGAAAGGTTAATGAATTAAACAACCTCAAACTCTTTTTCTTTTTTTTTTCCTTCTTTCTAATTACACAGCGTAATTTTTGCTGTGTATACCATAACAAGTTTAAGAATACTGAACAATTTATTTGATTAGTTTTGATAGCAATTAAAAGTATGACTCAGCAATATATTAACAGATGACAGAGCTCAGAATTTTGTTTTTCATTGATTACTGTAATTTGTTATGCTCTTTGTTAGGTCATTCAAAGATAACAGCTGTTAATTAATTTTTATATGGCACTAAATCCAATTACTATAATAGTACCCAATTATAGGCCTTCCACAAGCTTTACCGTAAGAACCGGTACTATAAATATGTCTTGCATCCCAGTAAAAAAAATACAAGCAACAATTTATTTTCCAAATATAATCTATGTACTAATTAGTAAAAATAAATTCGTAATACTTTATCAGTATTTACCTATTTTGAAATCTTCAAATCGTATGATAAGAACATATCAAACTGATTATAGCTTAATAGTTTCACAACCTGCCCACAATGGAATTACAAAATAATGAAGCAAGATTATGTAGAACAAAGCAAAACAATGCAATCTTATAGTATTTTTACTGGTAATTTTTTTTATTATTACTATATTATAGCTAGCCTGTACTATCCCCCTGCTGGGGAAAGGCCTCCCTCTATTCTTTCCAACGATCATGGTTTCTTGCTTTCTCATTCCAATTCTTTACCTTTCAATCATGGAAATTGCAGACACAATAGAAAGACAATAGTTGCGCGAACGCTGGCATTCGCTTGGGGTTTAATGAATTAAGGAAGCCACCCAGTTCATCCTGCCATCTATTAATATTATTTAATAAAAAAAAAAAAATGCTACAGCAATAGTGGATTCAATTAGAATAATTTAACTTGAATTTCTATAAATTGTTCCATAATAATGTCTGCCTTTGTACAGTTTTTTTTTGCAGATTTAATAAATAATGTATAATTATGTAAAAAAATAACTGCAGTTCTGTGTTCAATTTGTTTGAAATATCAACCAAATAAAACAAAAGGTAGTTTTTGCTTTGTCATAGCACATAAAACATTTGCAAACAAGTTTTCAAAATAAGTATGCAAGTAAGTTGCATAAAATCTTTGTCATGATGACAAATGTATGAAAACTTATGTTATTATGTTTTAAAAATACTTTGGCGTTGTGAAACTTTCCAAAAACTAAATAGTACTTACCTATGTTCTTATGGATATAATGTTATTTTTGTACAAATTACTAGCTGTTCCGGCAAACATTCTGCTCTAAAAAATAACTAGGTTTTTCCCACGAATTCGCTCGGGTACGTAAAATATAGTCTATGTCACTCCACGTTTCTATCGGTGAATAAATCCTAAAAACAAAAAAAAAATATAATAATATAATATTATATTAGTGTAGATGTACGTGTACGTGGCGTCATTACGTGACCTTATCACATTAGGTGATTTCTTTTAAGCAACCTGGTTATTCTATAGTTTGCCCAGATATGCGAGAATAATATTTTGTGACACTACAAAAAACAAGGTGTATAACATTTCTAAGTCTTACATTGTTGGTAATAAAAAATTTCTTTGTTTTAAATGGGCATACATAATGGGTTCGTTGCGTGTATTGATTACTAATTACAGATTTTAAATTCTTGTAGCAAAAAAAGTGTCAAAATATTAGCTCATATTATTTTAAAACTAGCTTTTGCCCGCGGCTTCGCCCGCGGACATAAAATAGCATATGTCACTCAGGAATAAAACAGCTTTCTAACAGTGAAGAAATTTTTAGAATTGGATCATTAGTTCCAGAGATTACTCCCTATTATTAAAGAATACTTTTACTTTTACACACGGTCTACTTCTCTTTTTTCTTCAACTTTCCTGTCGCAGGTATGCTGGAAGAGATTTCATTAGAAATAAGCATCACCTTTGTACTATTTTTTCTGTTTCCTTCCTCTTTTCTTGTATTTCCATGTGTGTAGGTACATAAATAGTTAAATAAATAAATAAATAATAAATGTACCATATATTTATAGAATTCAACATTTACTAACAAATAAAATTGTATTATACAATTTTTATAGCACATTGTGTAATTTCTTTACGTAGATCTTACGAGATTGTTTGCATCATTTTCAGCTATTTCAACTGACATAATACCTAACAGTTCTAAAACACGTGTAAGATTTCTTTCTTAATACCTTTTTAATGAATTATCGTGCTGGTTCATATTTTTTAACCTTATGTACACAAGTAGTATTTTCTTAGAAAAAAAAAAAAAAAACGATTAATCATCGAAGTTGCCCAGTCCCGAGTTCATGACCTATTTTGTTTACGTAAGTAGATACGGTTTTAATTTATTTACTCTCTTACAGAAAATTATAAGTTTTATTGTCAGATTTAAGCCCAAAGTACTTTTCTGTAGGATGCGCCGCACCGTTCAGAAGTTTCAGGGCAAAATAATCGAAATTTTTGAAGATTTACGATTACCACGCAGTTAGCCAGGCTATTGATAATACAGCTTTAGATCAATTATAATAATATTTATCGAGTTAAAAAACATAAAATGAACGATGTTTCATAATACATATAATTTGCCTGCTATTCATCTTTTGACGTGACAACGTCTTAAATTAGGTTGCGGCTGGGAGTCACTTATGAAAAAGTGTAACGCTCGGTAACGTTACGATGAGTCACCGAACGAGAGAGAGGCCCGCCGAATGCCTTGCGTCTCTCTCCCACTCAACTATTTTCATTCAATTCCTTGTTCCTATTGTGCAATTTAATTATATTCATATCAATAAATATTCTACCGAGAAAAAGACGTTGTCACGTAAAATCTTCGCCCGTAAAACCGACTTTACAGGCAACCATTTTTTTTTGTGTTGGGATATTATCAAGTGACTTCTCTTCCTATATGTGGGGCGAGAAGGCATGTCAGGATTGTTCTGAATTATCCTACCTTGGTTCCTCATTTGACCTTTTGCTAAAGCCACGGGTGATCGCAGTCCTAGCAGGCATCGGCCCTATGGATCCAGCCAGCAGCGCCCGGAAAGCGCTTCTCGAATTCTCCGGAGAAATCCATTTTCTCTGCGAGCTATTGATAGATTTACATAATATGCAATGTTCACTTTGAAGAATATTTAACCACCAATTTTTATGTGTAAAAATTTTTCTAAAGGTTCAAGCCGTTTCGAAGGAGTAGGGAAAAGTTGCGAAATTGATAAATATTTTTTTTTTACAAAAGTATTAATTGCACGAAAAAATCAAATGTTGATATTATTGTTCATGAATCTATAATAAACATATATTTATTTCAAACCAATTGACCTAGCCGTTACGGAGGAGTAGGCCTCAGAAAATCACTGTTTTATGGCACTTTTCGGGCGCTTGGCCCTTCAGGTACTACGCGCCGTCGATTCGGTCTTGGTCCTTAATGGACGGGACGGTCGGACGGCGAGTTGCCGATTGCTAGTCATCCGCAAGCCTGCGGTCTACAGTAGCCGGATGTAGCCCTGCTATTCCCAATGCCTGGGGAGTTTCCTGCAGCGGCGGTTTTAGCGTGAGGATGTTCACTCTTCGCTCGCTATTACTGCTTCGCAGAAGAAAGTAACCGTTTCCCATTCCTTTTCACTTTGGACCATGGCTTGAACCAAGGTCGGAGGCCAGAAAATTACGAGATTATAAGGCAAATTATACGAATGAATTATTAAAATTCGAGGTTCCTATGTACAGACAAACACCTCAAGCCAAAGCTAGTAGTAGGTGGTAGTAGTTTATGATACTATCATATAAAAAAGATTATTAAAATATTAGTACGAGTTGTTTATCACTTGTCTAGTACTCATAAAACAAGCTCTGCTTAGCTTGGGACTAGACGGCGTTGTGTGATAAGTAGTTGTGGAATATTTATTTAATTAAACGCGTTAAAAAATAAAAGGCCCGTTTTGACATTTGAGTAAAACCCTAGAATGTAACTTGGAACGAAACAGAAAGAAATAATAATTAGGGGTGTAGTAGTAGCAATTTTAGTAGTAGCTACACTATAACAGACAAGCCGGCTATGAAGTCAAAATACAATTGCCAAAACGGATCTTGAGCGCTCGCGTCAGAGTGGGGATCGCCTTGCGCATTCCATACATTGGCGAGCTAATAGTCTTCGTTGTTAGATACATGCAGCAACGCAAGGAACGAATTAGGAGTGACGTCTATGACGCGATGGCGCGGCGAGCCCATCACTGACACTCCCCGCCCCCGCGTCTCACTTCGCACCACTAAAGAGACCGAATATTTGACTTCTGCGCAACCGCTCAAGATCCGTGATGGCAATTGTACAAATGTCAAAACGAGCCTGTTATTTTTTGACAACTTTAAAGTCTTTTCTACATAGAATGGGTAGGAAGACAACAGGACGAAAATATGCGTGTTTAAGATGGGAGAAAAGGATAGGTAGCTATATTGTATGGATCCGACGACTGTCGACAACACTATCCTATAGCAATTGTAGTGTAAAAACTCAATTTTTCAACATTATAAATATGTAACTATAATAACGCCAAAATCTAATTTCCGCCGTGATGATGATGTACCGCCAATTTATATATACTACCATAGAAAATGTAGAAAACAGCTAATCCAAAATTGTTGTGCATATAATTATGTACTAGTTGCTGCCAGCGGCTTTACCTGCATGTAAATAGAAATTGTCCCAAGGGAAAATACTTCCAGAGAAAAAAGTATACTATGTGCAGTTCCAAGACATGGTCTACCCATGTGCCAGATCCAAACTCTTTCGGCCGTTCGAGCGTGAAAAAGTGACAAACATATAAATTTTTTTTTGGTGGGGGAAATCATCCAATGACGAACGGGAGATAGTGTCAGACTCTTACTGACTAAAAAACCCACCCCGTTCCTTCAAGCCTTCATATCGCGGCTCGAGTTCCCTTTCGGACCCTGGCCCCAGTAGACTTCGACCCGGCTGGGTCCCTGCTGTTGCTGACAAGACAACTCCTTGAGGCGCGCGGGATCGGCGCCGTCGACGACTTGGGCTTGGTCCGGACGGTCGGACAGCGAGCTACCTATCGCTCACTATCCGCAGGTCCGCGCCTACGGAACATACACACATACTTACAAACTTACGCCTTTATAATATTAGTTAATGTGATTCATATGGAGTTAAACCAATTGACGAAAACAACTTTTTTTACAAATCTATTTATAATATACTTGTTGGTACCTATTTTACAATTTTATTGAAATAACTCTAATATGTCGCGTTTTTATCCTCCTCCTCCTCCTCCTCCTAAAAAATTGTCATCATCATCATCATTTCAGCTGAAACCTTATTTACTGTCCGTTCAACCGATTTGGACTTTTATTACTTTGCTGTCATGACAAATGGCAACAGCAGTAAATAGTTGGTATTGTAACCATATTTTTGCATTTAATACAATCTCTATGCTTACGGAATAGAAATTAAAATCGGTTGAACGGACAGTAAAAATTGTTGTTTTAAATGTGTAATCTTATTTCCAACGGTGTATAAGTGCATTGCAAATAATAATGTAGTTAATCAGGAAAGACCTGTTCATTATTAATTTACGTGATGTTTCTTCTATTGTATAGTTAGAACTTGTTTACAATGACGGTATTACCCGTAGGTTGTAATTACGTTTTCGACATAATGAGTTACCTATTTAGCGATAACCTAGTTTATATCGTTATCTAACAGTTACTGTTACAAATTGATCTACTAGCAGATGTTCTAAATTACTCAAATCATTTGTTTGTTCACCTTGAACACCTTTTGCTTACAAATTATGATAATTGGCAGAAACATTAAACTAAGTAATGGATATTATTTTGTGTTGTCTAATTGGTCTCAACTCTCAAGGAGAATATTCACATTTGTTTTTTTTTTTGCAATTATTATTAAGGAGGAAAATATAAGTGGCCAGTCGCCGTTGTTTGGTTTTTATTGCGCAGTAACACAATTTTTAAATTTAAAAACACTTCCTTGACACACATCTAAAGATCATTTTCTAAATATATCCTGAAACATGTCAAAATCCACATCGTAAGTCAGCCAATACCCATCTAGCACGTTGACGCAAACATCTTTATCTACAAAGTATAGCTTCTTGAAAAAAGGTGTCAAATGTTCATCTTGGTTTAACGATGATTTACTTGGGCCAATATTTGCTAAACAATTTTTGGCCAGATCAGAGTCCACCTTTCAAAATGCCTATTACGATCATGCCCAAAAGTTAATACACACACGCAAGTTATTACGTTAACTTCTACAATAATAATATTATAACGAGGTAAAGTTTGTTTTTTTTTGCATGGTTCATGGTCCCTGGTTCGTAACAAACGTGTGTCTCCACAAAGACCAAAAAGTTATGTATATAGTTCGATTCTCGAATTGAGCCTCGAAGAATTTTCCGAACTGCAATAAAAAAAAATGTGACGTAACAATATATTAATTGTTTTTAGGTTTATTTGTGAAGGAGGAAATAAAAACGGTGCAAAAATATTCAAAAAGACTACAACACCAACCCAAACCTCCTGGCTAGGGAGCTGATAAGCATAGAGACCTGATTGCACGAGGAGCACTAATTTGGAAGTATCGCTGGATACTGTGCCATACACGCTCAGCACTTCAAATAGCTAAAATCCAGCCCAATGTCGAAGAGACACATTGCAGAAATAAAGACAATATAAAAAAACCGGCCAAGTGCGAGTCGGACTCGCCCATGAAGGGTTCCGTAGCAGCAAGTAACATAATATAAAAGTTCTTGTAATGTGTTGTAACTTTGATCGATGTTTTAATAAAAGTGTATTTTTTTCGGTTTATGACGCATTAAAAAAAAACTACTTACTGGATTTCGTTCAAACCAATTTTCGTTGGTAGTTTTTATAGTAATGTACATCATATATTTTTTTTAGTTTTATCATTCTCTTATCTTGGAAGTTAGAGGGGGGGGGACACACATTTTACCACTTTGGAAGTGTCTCTCGCGCAAACTATTCAGTTTAGAAAAAAATGAAATTAGAAACCTCAATATTATTTTTGAATACCTATCCATAGATACCCCACACGCATGGGTTTGATGAAAAAAAAATTTTTGAGTTTCAGTTCTATGTATGGGGACCCCGAAAATTTATTGCTTTTTTTCTATTTTTGTGTGAAAATCTTAATGCGGTTCACAGAATACATCTACTTACAAAGTTTCAACAGTATAGCTCTTATAGTTTCGGAAAAAAGTGGCTGTGACATACGGACGGACGGACAGACAGACAGACAGACAGACAGACAGACAGACAGACAGACATGACGAATCTATAAGGGTTCCGTTTTTTGCCATTTGGCTACGGAACCCTAAAAAGTACTAGTCCGACTGCGAAAAAATTATTACCGAATAAAAGCTGCTTCATTCCTGAGTGAAATAGATATATTTTATATATATTCGGACAAAAGCTAGTGATCAATATTTCGTAGAAAGAGCAGACACGCTCTAGTAGGTACGATTTTTTTTTTCTAACTAGGTATAACCATATGCGTAATAAAGAAGTACTTAAATGTATTAAAAATCTTGCTCGTCTATTAAGTTTTAACTGGATATTATGTAGTCATCACTTAGCTGTTTCCATACCACGACAAATTGGTCGTGCTATCAAAAAGCGCTCACGCAATTATGACTTATGATGCAAGCAAAAGGGGGAAATGAAGCGAAGGAAATTGCTTGACGTTGCGCAGTCATGGTCGCCTGCTAGTTACTATTTTGTTTCACTAGTATTTTTATCGTTCCTTAAAACAGGCTTAATTCACTACCGGTTCAAATTCCTTTACGAGACGAGTCATATCAGTCAGCAAATCATACACATAGTAATTACCCAACAGTGAATATTTTTATCTATCTAGATGTCGGGCTTACCTTGATAACATAAATTAAGCAGGATTACGAAAAATCTAAAACTAGTTAGGAATTATGATAGAATGAGAGATTTTAGTTGCTTGTGTGCAAGGCTGCAGGGACGATTTGTTGAGGACAACCTTCTCGTCAAATGTCAACCTTGGCTGGATATGCATGGATAAGAACCTTGCTCATGATTGATAGTGCGGTGGACAACCTGCTAGTAGGTATTATGAATCTATATGAATCCGAGAATAATACTGCCCCGTTAGTATATTTTACGGCCCAGGGAACTAGACTTGAAATAGTCGGTGATGATCCTACTTGAGAAAAGAAGAAATTGAAAGGAAATACGTTTCTTTACTCGTACGATACTAAGAGCCGTATTACAGAACGTCACTCAAAACTCAAGCGTTATTTAAAACTAGTTACAACACTTACAACCAATCAAATGGCTTGAATCTAGTTTTAAGTAATGCTTGAGTAATGAGCGATGTTCTGTAATACGGGCCTAAGAATGATATACAAGATATAGATCACTAGGACTCAAGACTTCCCTATTTTTCTACAAGGCGTGGATTCCTATACCACAAAAACTACAATCTGACGCCACATTGTCGCATTTTGGATGTGGTTCTGGAGACGTACCCACACTCTGAACGAATGAGCCCATCTTGAAAGAATTCCAAATAGACCAATGATTTACAAGTATCTATCTATCTTCAGAGTGCTGCAATATTTTAGCCACGTCGCGGCTTAAAATTTTCGGAGAACCCGATAAAACTTGGCAATGTGGAAGTAAAAAGCCTGAGGGAACCTAGTTCCACAGAACTAGGTTCTATTGACCATGTCGGTCAGACCGTAGAATACTACGGTCTGGTTAAGTAAAGCTGTACCTTGACAATAAGTTAATGATCTCCACATATGAAGAGAAGTTAAACTTTATCCAGACACAGTCATGACATGACGCCTGCCGCTCAGCTGTCAAGAAACATCTAAAAGTGCAGAAGTAAGACCTTAAATCTCCCAAATGAGTTTTGTGGTCAAGATCGATATCCGTCCCCAGTTATGATTGTTTCATAATATAATTTGTACACAGACTAATTCCTATCAGGTGTGACCGTGTGATAGATTACGTGCATGACAGATATTAAGTTCAACATTGTTTTGTCAAGCACTTTAATCTTCTATCGTAATGATAACAATTTCTACGCACGTTTTTTTTCAATTACAAATCTTATCAATTTAGGAATAATACAAATCGTCCACGGAGCAAATCGTCATTCTCATTATGTACTGATATATTCGAGAATCCGTGTCTAATTTTCGTATTTGTATTTCGCAAAACAATTATCGACCGTTAAATTTAAAACTTCATGCATAGTGCATGAAGTTCTTGCATGCGAATTGCATGGATTAGTACCGTCCCTAAGTATCACAAGGACACACCTATTAATAAGAATGATAATTATTTTAACCGGTTGCTTGAGACAGGAACCCCTTAAGTACACTAACCTCTACAACCTTGGCAAGGATAATAGGCATATAATATAACATAGGTCTAACAACCTATACATAATGTATGAGTCAGTCGCTCATTCTTAAAATAGGCTCAGGATTTCCTGTTTGAAATAATATCCCAGCAATCAAACTTAGTACATCCATTTTACTCTTTTTCTTTTGGCCAAGGCAATGTGGGCAGTGAAAATACAATTTATCCGCATTTGTGGTTTGAACTAGCGGAATGAGCAAGACACAGGCTTGCAAAACATTTCAAATTCTTGATTATTTCAATAGACATTTCGTTCCAAATCGTTGGTTTTGTCCGACATTAGGATGTCTAGATAAAATGTTGCTCCAAACGTTATGAAATAATCGATGGATCGTACAGTCGTTGATCTCCTTGAAATCACGATGCGTATCAATTCACCTCGGATGGCTAGATACGCAGTCCAGTCAATGGCGTTGTGGAAAAAACGGACCAGGAATCTTAAACATTTTATAGATTACATTAGATTTAAATACATATATCTGGGGAAATATGAGTGCATTATAGTAAACCGTTGCTTAAATCTTTGGGCAACCCAAGAGTTATGTGTTATGTATGTTTGTGGATCCGGAAGCGGGTTCATTTTTATAATTGAGGCAAGTTTTCCGTTCACTTATTCAGCCAAGCCAATTTGAAAGTAGATACAGTATGGTGACCTCCACGTTTCACCAGATAAGTTACAATGGCAGTATTTAAATAATATATAGAGTTTTAGTTCATCTTGGTTTCTGTCACCCTTCATGCTATCCCTAAATTTCTTTTCTTTCATATCACTCTGCACACAATCCATCCACCGTTTTTTGACCTCCTTCTCCACCCATCCACATGCGTACTCGTAACTCTTTTAGTATCATACGTCTCATCCCTCCTCTTTATATGACCATACCAAGATAAACGATTCCCCTTCAACTTTTCAGTAACTAAGTAGTATTAATCAATATATAGGTATAAAGTAAATACCTATCGTCCAAATAGGGTCAGCATCGACTTAAAGGAAAATGTTCAAGTCTGCTTAAAAGATTTACATTACCTACCATAAAAACAGAAAAAAAAACAGCGGTACAAAGTCGATAAAATGAGCAAAGGTCTTCGATGTCAGTAAAGAGTAATGGCTCGAATTGAATTACTCATTTGTTTTTTAGAGATAGTATTATCGAATAAAGCCGTGAACGTATACCTTAACTTTAATACGAAATATTAATTAACTCCTTTGTTACTCCTAATGACCTACTTATGTATGACTAGATCGAGAAAAATATAGCTGAACTTAATTGAGTAATTGCTAATGAATGCGCAAGAAGTAAAAGTCATTTCAGCCGATACACGTCCACTGTTGGACATAGGCCTCCCCCAAGCGTCGCCACAGAAGCAAAAGTAATAGAAATCAATTCAACCAGACGTAATGTTTATAAAGATTTGATAAAACACACACTTAGCGATAACAATCTACGCAATACGCAGATACGTATAAAAATAAATCATAATAAAAACTATATAAGTACGCATATTTGGTTGTTAGATGAATGTACAAGATATTTATGTTAGTATAATGACTGTGCGGAAAGTCCAATTTTTTTTTTTGTATTATAACTTCTTTGAAGAAAGTTGTTTGTTTCCATGTGTAGAAGCAGTATCTGGGTCATTCTTTTCTATCGACAATCGATCAGTACCAAAAACGTAACCCACGTTAAAATTTGATATAACATCAAATTTTAACGTGGGTATCAAAATATGCTATTTGCATTATTTATTGAGGGGAGAGGCAATTGTTGGTTTAAAAAATATTATAAATGTTAATATATATATATTTATTTTTTGCAAAGGTTTTAAAAAACACTTACTCGTCAATTTTTTTGTCAGTTTAAAATAAATGAGGCCAGCCGGTAATCCTATCTGACTACTTTGGGAAGAAACACCGAAACAAACTCAGAAAAGGAATAAAATAAGAACGATCCATCTAAAATCTCCGTTACACTCTGTATTAAGCTATCAGAAAATATTGAAAATCCACGTGTACGAATCTGCTGCCGGTAGGTCATTATCGAAACTAATTAATTCTAATCATAATATATCGGACGTTCATATCGGTTTCAAATAATATCGTTTTGTATGAAAGCTCTTCTCTTCTCTACAATTCATTACTTTTTTTATGGCCTGCAACTTCGTCCATTTTTCTCCAATCGACCCTTTCTTTTTTTTTGAGTGCCTTCTGCTTCTTGCAGTCCAGCCTATGAGGTGGTTGTCTGCCTAACCGGACTTGTTTCAAACGGCCACCAGTTAGGACTTTTCTCAGATCACGAAAGATCTCTAGAAATTGCCCTGTACAATAAGACCGCCTATTGTACACTTATTTTTGTAAATGTTTGTCAGATAAGGTGTGCAATAAAGTTTTGTAATAATATAACAATAATAATCTCGTCCATATGAACCGCGTTTCAAAGAAGCGAACTTCTGTGGTTTCTGGACTGCGTAGTACATTACTGCTTGTTGTCTTCAACAAACAGTTTCTACTGATGTCTCTGAATGAGTACAGAATACGTCTTCTAACTCTGTACATCATACATTTACGGTATTCCAGGTATTTTCTGGTAAGTTCCCGATGTGTCCTAATCAGTTACTTCTAATACATTATGGAAAATGAAAGACCTCATGGTGGACCAGTGGAATTATTTTATTTATACTGGTCTTCGAGAGAGGATTGTTTCTTAATCTGGAGGACAGTGGTCTTATTCATGTGAAATAGCCTCTCGCCTCTTGAAGTTTCAACACTGATGTTATTTTCCTACAGGCTAATATTTTTACGTCTACTGCTACTTTTCCTTTCTTTAAGTAAGTAGCGCCTATTGTTTTGCGTGATAAGAAAAATATTTATGTTCTTATCTCATCTCCTCTTTGGATGTCTAGCCCTCTTATTTTTTCCAAAGATTATCTATTACGCACGAACTTTGGTTATAATCTACCTTTATTTAGGTCATTTTATCACCTCTTGTTTTGATACCATACCACGCCCTGTTTTATCACTAGAAGAATATGTAGGAGGAAAATTTAGCAAGGATGTCGACTGTTAGTCGTCTGACTAATCTATTTTTAATCATAAACAAAAATACGGTTCTTGTTTTTCGTGTTGGCCGATTAAATTATTAACAAAAACTACATATACCTAAATGATGTTTAATGAACAGTGTTTTGCATTTTAGGTCAGAAGGAAAATTCCCAGTGAGTCAACAAAGCCATAAGAGGTTATTAGTAATTTTAGGTGGTACTGTAGATGTCAGATTGTACCTAAATCGAATCACTGGACAACTGTGCATGACTGTGTATAATATCGTATGCGGTGAGACGAATCTCGCGCGACGGTTGTAATGCAATGTTACCGCTTATCAAGGCCTTACTTGTTTCATATGCGCATAAATAGTAATGAAAAGATTTTCATTTATTTAATTCGTATTTTTATTGCCGAGACAAGTCATGATGAGAGACTCCGCGATTTCTTTTTCTATTTCATAAGAACCTTGCTTTCTTTTATTTATTTATGGGAGCATTCTAAATGCTTCGAAAAAATTGGAATGAAGAAGATGAAGAACAACAAAAGCAACAGTTAGCGTTTTTTGCGGGAATGGGTTTGCCCTTTCATAATTAAAAAGCATTTACAGGCCTAAAAGATCACTAATCTTGTTTTTTGTGATATCTAAATTGTATTTAACAAGCTGTACGTACATTGTCTTTGCAAGGATTAAAATATTAGAGCAATTTCAAGATTTACTAGCAATAGAAAGCATTAAGTGGTTCTCGACATTACCATTATACTACATTTCTTTAACGAACAATAAACGGATTCAATTATCTCATCCCTTAAAGCTATGAAATGTTAGTAAATACAAGATAAATAGTATGCATCAATCAAATACAAAAAGATAACTAGATAACTAATCTTACATACGTATTATAGCTTTCCAAGTATAATAAATATTGTTTTATGTTTTTTTTTACTTTGACTTTTATTACATAAACACCAATTACACTAAACGAAAACGATTACCTATTTATTTTTTAGATTTGTTAAGTAACCCGCTCTTTGCCCTCTGCGTCTTCAATTCTTCTGTTGTTCGTGCGATGTCATTTCACTAAATCTGACTCGTGCGTCATTTTGCAATGTCACGTTTCCTTCTGAGTTTTGTCGTTTTTTTTTTGTTTACGTTAATTGTTTATGATTAAGAGGTATTCATTGCAGGTTGATTTTTTTTAAACTTGCCTTTGGTTTGTAAAAATGTAATAAACAAAAGAAATAATAAGAAAAAACAAAATATATATCAACGAAAGCAAATGCTTCGGTTCATGAGGTCATATTTGTCATTCTTGGTTCATTTATGCTAGTGATTTTCCATTCTGAGAACTTGTATGAGAGACGTATCTACCTACTTACCTAGGCTATTACTTGTGCGCTCGGAAATTCAAACATAACCTAGCTAGAATAACTTTGTATTGAATAATTATGTTTTGTTGTGGTAGGTAGATGATCTATTTGTAAAAATATTTACAGTGTTGTTTGTGTTTGAAAATGGGATTTTTTACCCAAAAACGTTGGCAGTGTAAAAACCCGTCTGATGGGATTTATTTTAATTCGTTAAAGTAGATTTGACGCCATCAACAGAATCCTGATTCCTGAACCAGACTGCTTATAGTGACTTGTTTCGATTTTGTAGGTCTTTTTCTGCGGTCGGGTTTTTTGACACTGTTTACTTTTTTTTATTTCCTACATTTTAATGACTCTACGTGTTAGATAGTCATTAAAATGTATTCAAATCGTCACATGCACATGAATTTGACTATGTAGGTACCTAACGAAAAAACATATTTTGCGCTCTCACAAGTAAGACTTATGATCGCGACACCTAAGCTAAAATACAAAAACAATCCAATTAAACTGTTCGGTGTAATAAAGAAGTAACTTAAAAAACAAATTAATATTCTGGCGCAGTCTTGTAAAAAAACGGCAAGCAACCAGTTAATGCGAGTCGAATTTTGGCGCAAAAACTTACACTTTTTATAATTTTCTGTAATATTATTAATTAAAGTAGACACTCAGATTAACTGGTAAGGTAACACGTGTTCTGATAAAATTTCTGTACACAAAGCTGAACATTCTCAAGTTCGATCATGGATAACCTAAATAGTAAGGTTTCATAATCGGATAAACTAATTGTGTGATCTACTAAGCTGCTACTTCTAAGTCTGTCTATGTCGTCTTCCTTTACATTCAAATATTTGTAACAATTATTGACATTAGATAGGTTGTAAGTTTATTGTATACTATGATTTTTAATTCACTACAACAGACAACTGGGCATTATCGACAGCTGTCGAAAATGCCCAATTGTCAATAAACAATGCTCCTCTGTCATTGAACCAATGTTGTAGCTGTCACTTTGGTCCATATAATTAAAAAATATGGTATAGTTACAATTTCTTGAGTCATTTGAAAATAATCATTTCTTATAGTTTGTCCAACTAATAGGCTTCCTACCTGACCTTTATTAATGTGATGCGAGTCTGTTGATAAGAGTAAAATTCATCAATATATCTTTCGACATTTTACTAATGTGTAAGGTATAAAAAAGGGGAAACTAACTGACTGACATAACAACTGAAATTTTGCACAAGGCTTCCTTTTATGACATGAGAGTATTTTTCAAAATTCACCCCCTAAAGGGATGACCGGGTTCCAAAATTTGTTTGGATAAACCTACTTTCACGTAAGCGAAGACGCTTCCAGAATATTATGATATATTTTTTTAGATGTGCGTTTGGAATACAGTAGGTACCCATCGCACTATTCTACTTCACTTATGAATAATGAATACTTCAAACTGAATACACAGATCTAGCAGTACTAATGATGTCGTTGATACCTTTTTACTATAAGATAAGAATGTATTATTGTCGCAGGTTATAAAACCATTGTGTTTAGGCAAACCGTTCGGCTTGTTGGTAATTAAAACATTTATGATTCGAGGTCACTCTAGGATTAACACTTTTCCAAATTAAATTTTGAATTTACAATGGACTGGTTAAGATTTCAAGTGATTATGGAAGATAATGTATATTTCTTCTATTTGTTAGGTGTTAACTGTTTGTGAAGGTTCTGCCTGGCAAAAACGAAAAAAAAAATCTCAAACAAGAGTTGTCATGTCATGAGGAATTCTTGTCATTTTTAACCGTCTCAATAATATAAATATTTTTTTGTTTCAGTGAACCATATATTCCTCAAAACTTAACCGGTCTTACGATGGGAGTAGTGAAGGGACGTACGGCACCAATGGACGTCGTCAGAATTGAAACGAAAGCCAGTGTAAGTACTCGTCGGATTTGGAGTTTAAGCAACAGTGTGGCGCACGGTACCGCGCTTACGTCGCCGACACAAGGGGATATTATTATGTTACGTTACAATATTCAATTGACTACGTCCGTCACAACAAACAACAAGCGTCGCTTCGCGGATACAATTAGCCGCACGTTGATACGGCACTGTTGATATTTACACTTATAAGTTAACTTCACTCATACGCCAACCTATTCTCAACGCTAAAGGCCAGCGTTAACGCCTTCTCTCGGCCCCAATGACGTCATAAGATTCAGTTGTTTTTATTTAATCATTTAAATATTAATGAGCGTTCTTTTTTGTTGCAGATTATGTTTTCATTTCTGTCAGTTGGCTGGGGCCTCCTATCAGACATTGATATCGAAAGCGAAAGATTACGAGCAATCGGAGGCCAAAGGTTTGCTGTTTGGGCACTAGCCAGACTTGTCGGACTGAGGACATATAAAGGTGTAGTGAGTTACGCGAAAATTAAGGATGTGAGCAATCTTCCTAAACCAAAACAACCGCTCACCCTCAGTCATAGCATCAGTCAGGACGGCGCGCTCGACTCCCCTGATGCGGAAGCGTTCATTGATGCGGACGAACATTCTGAAGTGTTTGTCAACGCCATCAACGGGAAACAACACCAGAGGGTGGATTCGTGGTATTCTGTCAATTCACGAAGGAGTGCGTTCTACAGTACGCGCGGGTCAGAGTACCACAGCGTGACGAGTAGCGGCTCTGAAATGCGGTCGCCAGTGCACGCGTGCATGCACGGACCTGCTTCCCACCTGCCGTCGCTCATGTCCCAGTTGCCGACGCATTGGGTACATGAACATGGCGAATTTGTCATGGTCCACGTCTCCTATCAACCTTACATCGGGGAAGACTTTTTATTCGCTCCGCGATCACAGCTTTCCGATGGAATCATGTGGATGTTGATCATCAAAGCAGGAATTTCTAGATCTCAATTATTATCGTTCCTTTTGGGTGTAGGCCAGGGTACGCACGCCGATATGAATAATGAATACGTAAAAATGATTCCTGTCAGTGCGTTTAGAATAGTTCCGGAGGGGACTGCGGGGAACCTCACGGTGGACGGCGAGGTCGTCGAATACGGACCCATACAGGCTGAAATATTCCCAAATATCATTAATTTATTAGTGCCAGATATGAAATAACATCACATTTTAAGTAAGAGGTATACAAAAATGACTGATAAGTATATTATTTCAACCAGAGCCGAGCCGATGCATGTGCAATATACGGGCATATATTATGATTCCGAGTAAAGGTGGAAAATGATGGTTGTGTGAGAGATGATATCTAAATGATTAAAATACTTACCAAATGATTGCAGAGGCAATTGAGTTGATCATTCCATGAATGTTGTGATTTAAGTTATACAATTTTATTTTAAATTGGTTCAATAACTAAAAATGTGATATAATTTTGTAAGTGAATTACTAAAAGCCTAAATGAGCATATAGCAGCTAGTCGTGGCTTGCACGAATACAAAGAATAAGTGCCAAATGTAAGCACTCTAAACACATTCATTTTGAATTCTGATAAGGAATTGATCATTTACACTACTTGCTCAATTGTAGAGCAATTGTTTGCACTTTTATTCCTACGTAGGATATTATTTCTGCAATCGTGTTACTTATAAAACTATTTTAAAAATGTATTATCTAATATTATTATAGTATGTAGCTCAAAGCAAATTATATTAATTATTTCATACTTTATTATTACATTTTAATGTTAAAGAGAATACAATTTACGCTCTCTGGATAGCATTATTTCGAACATTTTAGAAAATTTTACATTTATGTTGGAAGTACATTTTCGAAATAAATAACAAATGAGAATGCTGTTGCATGCTTTGTAAAATTGTCTTTTTGATGTTTGATTATAATAAACTGTCGACTTTTAAACATTTGTTAGAACAATAGCTTGCCATACTTATGAAGTTGAAATTATTTAACTTGCCTTATCTTGTGGTGTTTAGGAGAATGGTGGAGCGGTAACTTTTATACATTATAATTTATTTATTGAAAATATTTAAATGGTTTTTGGGACTGCTGGTATAACTTAATGTAATTTATTTAGCAGTATTAATTATTATAGCAATTATTTTCTCTGTGATAATAACTCTTCTGCCATATTTCATTTGAATGTTCCAATATTATACTTTGTAAGATTGAGAACTGTAAGGCAAAACCCCATATACACAAAAATAAAAGTTAAGACTTTGTGATAATAATTGCAGTTAGTATACTTTTGAAACAATGACATTTCCTGGTTTTGTCCATTTTTAAATAAAGATATGATGTACAAAAAATAAGCAGTTGTTTATAGAATTTAGAGATGTTACAGAAGTAAGTTTAATTGTACATATATTATATTAGTAGCGTTTTTCAAAGTACCGTCTAGTTTTGCATACAGCATTTTATGTTTTGCACAACACAATGATTATTATTTTATATTATGAGAGATCAGTGTTAATTTTGCACATAAAACTACTACTTATTATAATGTACATTTATGGTTTGTTACTGGATTATAAATCTTTTATTTTTTGCATTCCATAGTCTTAGGTATCTTTGGGCTTTTTAATACTTATTGAGTGTAATTCTAGATATAAAATACAGTAGCATAGTAGCAAATTCTTAATGGATAATGTTGTGAATAAAAGTTATATAATTTTCAATTTTATGAAACTGTTGTCAATAAATAATAAATTCAATGAAAATGAAGTTTTTTTTCTACTTAACATTTCAATCGTGGAAATTTCAGACACAATTGAAAGACAATAGGTGCGTGAACGCCGGCGTTCGCTTGGGGTTTAATGAATTAAATGAAAAATCATGTGTAGATGCAATAACTTTATTATAATCTATATTTTTATAGTTAACTAAAATATACTTAAAACTAATGTGACATAATATTAGTTATTCCAAATGTAATATTATAATGAAAAACCAACACACATTACAATATAATAAAATAACTGTGATTATTATAGTAAACTTATATGGCAATTTACAGACGTTTTTACTTAATTAAAATATTGCCAAAGAACATTGAAGTTAAAAATTAAGTTATTCTTAATAATAAATACTCAGTACATATGAAAAAATTATGTTCAGAATATCTAAACATTGAAACTGAGCTCTTACATTAGACAGTCATAAACAGTCTTCATAAAGATTTGTAACAACTTAATATAATTTATCTCAATTTGAGAGAATCTAGACTGTCCAGTAAGTTCTGTACTTCAGAGTCGACCTGCTCACGAGTGCTGACACGCTCGAGTCTCTGGCAGACAGATTCCAAGTCTCCAGCATCAGCTTTCTGCATCTTCATATACTTCACCATCATTTCTACAACCAAACATATCTCTCCAATAAGTTGCCTTGTCTCCTCAAAATGGCCAGCCCCACTTGGACGCATCTGAATAAGTTTCAATTTGCTCTGTGCCAGCTGTATTGGGTTGTGCCCATTTTTATCATGTGAGCTCACATCAGTACCTGCATCAAGTAGTTCTATGACTACAGGAATATGATTGGTGCAAGCTGCCAAATGCAGGGGTGTGTTTCCCAATGTATCCTTGATGTTAGGGTTGGCACCATGTCTCAGCAAAGTTCTAATAACTTCAACGTAGCCACGACACGCAGCCAAATGCAGTGGACTTCTTTTGTGTTCATCTGACGAATTTGGGTCAGCCCCTGAGAGCAAAAGTTTCTCGACAAGCTCAGTGTTATTAGTAGAGGCCGCAAAGCGCAATTTATGGTTTCTTGACGAACAAATAGTGCCTCCATACCTGTATTTCAATCTACAGTGTCTGGCTTTAGTAGAACACTTGATTTTTCCAACATGATCATGGGGCTCCGATAAAAACTCAACTGGCATTGGCTGGCCTGCTTGATTTATCGGTATAGCTGGAGGGCTAAATTCTAAAATACACTGAGAGTGATCAAATATTGGATTATCGCTGCTCTCATTACTGGTGTCAACTCCCGAGTCGGCCATGGCTCACAAGAGAAATGTAAATACAGCAACCAAAACTTTTAACTCAGTTTCTAAACCACACGGTGTATGTATTTATATACTATAATTAAAATATTGGGGGAATAAACGAAGAAAGTTATCTCTTCGACTTGTTTATACTTGGCGACGAGCTGTCATTATTTCTCTTTTCTCTTTCATCTTTCCCTTAGTTCCGAATAGCATCAAAAGCGATTATATCGCGAATCCAACCAAATTTAATAGTCACAAAATATAAGGACTTTCAGTACTATTTGTGACGTTGCGCGTTGGTCGGATTCGCAACATAATCGCTTTTGACGCAATTCGGAACGCGTAGTTTCCTTCCCTTATTTATTATTTTTTTACACTTGTAACTCAGTTAATTTTGTCAAAAATCATAGACAACACAGAAAGTTTTTGATGGGCGCATTCGTTTTGTGACCAAATCATTAGATGTTGTCAAACAAACCGTAAAACCAATGCTTGAGAAGTTTATATCGAAATCACGAAAGGAACGCAACGCATCCTTCATCAATGAATGACAGGTGGCGAGTTGACAGCGAATTCGGCCTCGGAAGAAATTTCGAACGTTATTTTTACCAACAATACTGCGTAAATTATAGACAAAGACATGCAGCAATTGACAGTATTCATGGTAAGTTAATTAATAAAATGCTAACTATTTGGGGGTAAGTTTTGGTTTGCGATTATGTTCTTAACCTAAAACGTTTTTGCCGATAGGATATTGAAAGTTCACGTTCGTATATCGACGAGCTGTACTCGTCAGACACGCCAAAGGTTGTGGAGGCTTTAGTGACGCTGAAGAACTCAGTGATAGGCAGCAACAGACAGAAGAGCTCAGTGATACAGCAAGGTGTAGTGCCGCGACTTCTGCAGTTAATGTCTGATGAAACATTGGACCCTAACATAAGACTGGAAGCCACCATCACAGTTGGTAATGTTTAAAACTTAATTAATTTTTTGTCTTGTTTAGTAGTTTGTTTCACAAGTGTTTATCAAGTGTCTACATGTGCATGTTTATGAAAGTGGGTTTACTTAAAAGCATCAATTTGCCAAACATCCTTTGTAAATTTTATAAGAAACACAATATTTCTATAACTTTTGGTACAGTATTTAATTTTTTTTAGATAAACTAGAAAATTTTCAGTTTTTTGAGTCTTAAGTATTTTTTATAGCTGTAGTTCGTTACATTTTATATTGTTTGTTATAATTAGGTTCACTCGCCAAAGGCACTCCAGAAAATGTAAGCTCATTAGTAGAGCAGGGCACAGCAACCGCACTTGTGGAGCTCCTCAAGACGGCACCCGTTGGAACAAAATTGGCTGAGGCAGGACTATGTGCACTTCGAAGTGTGTTTATGCATCTGCCTGCTCCAATATCTTCCTTGCCAGCCGACATGAGACTGCTGACGAGGCTGACACGTGAGTTTTATTTATATAACTACTTTCAAAGTATGGCATTTCATGAAAACCTGAGTAATGTGTAGTTGTGCAGATATATACCTAAATAATAACAGGAATAGTTTACTCAAACATTCAGCTTTATAAACAATCAAGTCTGACCAGACGACACACAATCAATACAAATTTCCTTGATAAACATTAATTTAATTATCTTGTTACACAATATCTATCTGCCGCAGTTCTATTCGCATCTGTGATTATTGCTCTGCTCCAGTGGTAGGTCTTCAATGAATTACCTATTAGATTCAAATTGAACAAATAGTTCCCGAGATTAGCATGTTCAACCAAAACAGTTCTTCATCTTTATAATAATGTAATGTCTACCTACCTATAATATAAAAATCTTGTGTCATAATATTTGTAATTGAACTCCTTTGAATCAACTTGACTGAAGTTTTATGAATTTTTTTGTGTAAATTTGGTAGGTGGTATGCAATTTTTTTTATTTACCCTCCTACCCCTGCCTCCATATTTTTTTTTTGTGTAAATTTGGTATATTTGAGAATTGCTTGCATGCAGGTTTTTTTTAAATTTACCCTACTACCCCCGCCTCCATATTTTTTTGTGTATTCTATCAATTGATAGATCTGAGAATAGGTGGTATGCAATATTTTTATTTACCGTCTTACATTTTTTCTTGATAATATTATTAAAGATAATGTTAACTGAGTTAGCTAGTATTTTTGAATAAATCAAAGATAAAGTTTTCAGTTACATCTAATATCAATATTTGTTCAATAAAGGTTAATAGTCAGACATTATCAGTCTTTTGTAATATTGCTAGATCTTAGAGTCTCTGAAGGTCACTAAACTTTAAATTGCAGCAGTGAATGTTTTCTATGCCACTAAGGCCATTTGTAATACACCTTGCTTAATCAACAAAATTGAGGTGTAGTTGTGAAATCTTATAGACAAATGTGTAGCCTGACTAAAATTTGTTAATCTTAAAATCAGTTTGTTTTGTAATGTTTTTTTTTTTGTTTCGTTTTTTTTTAAGTTAAAAAAAAAAAAAACTAGTTTTGTCAACGACTACACAACTACAATATTGGCTTCCTGAGTCGTTATTATAAGTTATGTAGACTAGTTTCCATGCTAGAGCATGGAAACTAGTCTAGACCTATGTGTGTAAGAATCGCCCGGAGGACATGGTGGAGCACACGGTAGAGGTGTGCCCCACTTGGACAGAATTCCGCCGTGTCCTCGTGGAGGCGATCTCTCGCGCTGGCCCTTCATACTGGCCATGGTCCGAAGCGAGGAGTGACAGGTGGTCGCCTCCTTCTGCGAAACCTAGCAAAGGAGGTGGCCGCATGCGCGAGGGAACGGCTCCCACACCTCACCCGCCATGAACCCGATCCCGATTTCCGACCACCGTAGGCGCGGGCTTGCGGACGACGAGCAATGGGTAACTCGCCATCAGACCAACTGGTAATTATCCAGAGCGAGCCCAAGTCGTAGACACGTATTGTCCCACACGCGCCTCAAGGGGATGTCAGCTAACCGTAGGGCCCCAGCAGGGTCGAGGCCTACTGGCTATCGGTTTGCTTCTGAAAGGAAAACCGGGCCCTGGTATGAAAAGACATCGAAGGAACTAGGATTGGGTTATAGTCAGTAAAAGTCTGACACGCCCTCCCCCCTATCCGCCGCCGAGATGTCATTGAATGATTTCCCATCTAAATTGCTAACTAACGAGTTCAACTCTAAGTACGCTTAGGTTTTTCAAATGCTCTCGAGTCCTTGGCACCAAAAATGTTAAAACGTAGCCTGTCAGTTTAGGCGCAAAATAGATAGGTACAGAAGACAATCTCATGTATGTACTTCTCTTTTTATACCTACGCTCTCTGGACGCACACTAATGAGCGTTTGAGCCGGAATCGTTCGACGAGTGATCCGAGACGCGACCGAGACATCGTGTCTGTGAGCGGTGTCTTTGCGTTGCTCGAGCGCGCTTTGTATGTAGATTGACTTCTGTACCTATCTATTTAGTGGTTTAGTTGTGTGTTTTAATTCTTACTTCTAAAATTATATACGAAGTGTAACACAGCAACACCACTCTTCTAAGTATGCTAATTATGACTCAAGTATGGAATGGGTGACAAGATCGCCATAATAATGTTACTTGGTTTTATCGGATGCTAGTGTTGTGTTCACTAATGGTGTTTATTGTTTAAATTCTACGAAGCCGTCAAATGCACGCGCGTCGCTGTACGAACACCTAAAGGCACATGCCTATGCCTGTAGATTTAAGCGAATCTATAAAATGAGACGCAAAACGAAAATTCATATATTGAAATTATACTGAGAGTCAGCATTTTGTGTCTATTTTAAAAAGGCCGCTGTCACCATATCCTGGCGCTATCTAAAAAGCTGGGAAGAAATGGCGCAATAAACTCCCTTTTTTGAGGTGGAAAATCATCGAATAATTCCTTTAGCTCTGGGTGGAGAGAGTCCTCCGGGCGGTCAGGCACTCTCCGCGTCTGATCGTCTGGAGGACACGGTTTAGCATACAGTCACAAAATAGATAGGTACAGAAGTCAATCTACATACAAAGCGCGCTCGAGCAATGCACACACACCGCTCACGGACACGATATCTCGGAGTGCCTCGGCCCACTCGTCGAACAGTTCCGGCTCAAACGCTCATAAGGGTCAACTCACACCGAAAGAGCGGCGAAGGGCAGGGAAGCGCAGCGCAGTTTCAGTGTCATATGAATTTAAACTTTATTTTCATTGCTATAATACTTATTATCGCATGAGAAGCTCGAACGAGTCGCGCGGATGCCCGCGGGGCCGCGGGAATTCCGGCGAATTCTATAAACGGTAAACGGGTCGCGATAATAAGTATTATAGAAATGAAAATAAAGTTAAAATTCATATGACACTGAAACTGCACTGCGCTTCGCCGCTCTTTCGGTGTGAGTTGACCCTTAGTGTGTGTCCACCGAGCGTAGGCATAAAAGTGAAGTACATACATGAGATTGTCTTCTGTACCTATCTATTTTGTAATACAGTGGAGTATTCGCTGGAGGTGATCGGTGGCGGCGACTTGTCACGCCGGGCCCCGGTTCAGGTCCGAAGCGAGAGGTAATGAAATGCGTACGCCTCCTTGTACAAAGTAGATCGCCGCAACCGTGAGGGAACGGATATCTTCTGAAAACGGATATTTTCCGTGGTCCTAGAACACAACAGGCAACTGTAACACGGATTTTATTCAGTAAACATGTCGGGAGAAAAAGCAGAACTCATTCTATGATATCCCACCTCAAAAAAAGGCTATGTGCATTTTGACACGTTGAACCTATAAACTATGTAAACTTTGAATCGGTATTAGGTCAGTTTGGTCACACTCGACCATGAGCATAATAGAATTTTTTTATGTAATTGATTTTCAGTTCATGAAAACTAGAATTATGATTTTTGAAACGGAACAAAATTTACAAATTCAATTTTCCAGTATAATTTGATTAAAAGTGAAAGACCGAGGTGCCGTAAAAGATGTTCACAGGCGACACTAAATTATTATTTCCTTTATTTCATTTATACACATATTGATTACATTTTTAAATATTTCAAAAATAAAAATATAAAAAAACAGTATCCCACCGGTATCGGGAACAGGGTCCAAGCTACCGGCGGTCAGGGCTCCAGAGAAAGGAACCTCGTTACAATACGAGCCGAGTCCAGGAGTACCGCTCCCTGAATCAAGCCCTTGATCCAGTTGCCTAACGAGAGCCTCCTAAGGTGTTGGTCGAGGCTTTTGGCTATTAAGCCATTGACTGAAACGACTATCGGTACATTAATTGCTGAATCCACTTTCCACATGTCGACAACCTCACGAGCCAAGTCAATATAATTGATTTGCTTCTTTTTTGGCTTTCACGAGGTTCTCGTCATGCGGAACTGATATGTCAACAATCAATGCACGCCTCTCGCTTCGGTCCACCACCACTGTATTAGGCTTATTGGCTACAATAGTCCTGTCAGTGATGATGGACCGACCCAGTACAACGTGATATCGCCATTATCGAGGACTGGGTCGGTCGTTATTATTATTATTTTTCCCTCATTTTGTCTTTTGTATCTTAGTTGCTTTTGCAAATACATCAGCAGGATCGCCTTGCCAAATCACTGTACCAACCCCAACATCACATACTTAATAAGCTAAAATATATTTACATAAAATCTTCGTCTTTTTAACAAGCACAATATTATCTTCACCAGAAATAGCCCGCGAGGGTTCCCCTACAGCGCGGGCGTGCGTGGTCCGGATCCTGTCGATCTGGTGCACGGGCGCCGGCGAGCAGGAGGCGCTGTGCGCGGCGGGCGCGTGCGGCGCGGCGGCGGCGCTGCTGGCGGCGTCTCCGCCGCCCGCGCCCGCGCTGCCTGCGCTGGACCTGCTGGCCGCCATGTGCTTCGAAAACGCGAATGTGTCACAGATAGCGTTCAATACGAGGTGAGTTTTGTCAATGTAACTTGGTCATCCTATGGGTATAGGAATGTTTCGTGGCATGTTTTTAAAAATAGTGTAAGAAATATGACACTTTCTCTCTTAGGGAGAAGGCTTGAGTCTCTGTAGTGTAACGTCAGCGAGTCCATTATACGGTATACGGCAGAATTTTTTTTTTTCTTAATTCTATGTCAAGTTACATGCCTGAACTAGGTCATCCTGTGTTTCAGGCGAGAAAAGGTAAAACAATATAACTAAATAATCTCAGTAATTATATAACAAAAAGGTAAAATTTTCATCTAATATGTATGTAAAAGAGGTGTAATAAATAGTTTAAAAATCTTACTTGCTAAAATGTTAATATATTAACTAAGCTAACTAATCCTTTTTATTTCATGTTCTTGAAGTCCATCTTAAGATTGCCTGGTAGATATCGCTGTCAGCGATAAGTCCGCCATTGAACACATAGATTTTTACTCGTATTCTAACAGTTTTATTACTATTTTGGTGTACAATAAAGTTTATTATATACTATTCTACCTATAAGACATGATTAAAAACAACTTCCTAGTGTTTTTACGAATTGAGTAAATAAAGGCTTGGCAAATAATTGTTTAAATTCATAGAAGCTGTCTGTTTTACGACAAGGCCATCTTAATATTATCAGTAGTAGTTTGCAAGATAATTTTAGAACTGATTCACAAAAAGTTTTTTATACTAAACTAGTAACCTTGGCCTTGGATAAATGAAGAACACGTGTCGAGACTTGAACGCTATTAACCTTTTCGGACATAATTGTAATACTTATTTTAGCAATTATAGATATCACCCACTTTTGTTGTGTGATAGAATGTTACATTTATTTTTAGTAGCTGTACTTGACCTTTTCATTGCCTCGTCAAAAAAGCAAAAGTGTACTCTCTGCGCCAACGGGCAACTTTGGTACAATACAAATAAAAAGAATATTTTCTTATAGATTTATGCATTTTGTTTTGTCATGTATACATGACTATGGCGATTAAAAGGTTTATGTGTACTGCAGTCTTGTAGAAAAAAGTACCTAGTTGAATAATTCGCGTTGAGCTTTCTAGTGATTGGCTATCTGCTACAGCAGTCCACCTTCAGACAGGCCAAGGTTCTAAATAGGCCTCCTAATTAGATGAAACTTACTTTACCATAGTAACAAGCAAGCCTTATTAGCCCACTTGTATCGCTCAACTACAAAACTTAGAGACCCGCGTTCAAAAGGTTTTGCCTACCTGGCGATAGGGATGCTAACTTTTTTTTACAAGAAATAAAGTATTTTTTTATGCGAGAAGAATTTTAATTCATTAAACCCCAAGCGAACGCCGGCGTTCGCGCACCTATTGTCTTTCAATTGTGTCTGCAATTAAAACGATTGAAAGGTTAAACAGTATTTTAGAAGAATTAACAGTATTTTTTGTTTAATGTTTTAAATACATATTCTTAGAGCTATTCGCAAAACTTAATTACAGTCTTTTTTAAAAACTTCACACGCCTCTTCACGATTATAACTAAAATTAAAATAACCAAGGAGCTCATTTGATTCGTTCTGAAACTCTATTATCGAGAACTGTTTTTTTTTCTTTTTCATTATTGGATAAAAAAGAATGCGTGAGCGAGCGTGTAAGTCTAACACGAGTTATGAATATGTTGTGTTGTGTTAAGCATTTAGATGCTGAAACAGTATTTTGTATACTTTATTTTTGTTGAACATTAAAAAGTATAATGTATTATAAAACAGTATAGTACTGTTTTTAACAGTATAGTTGGCAACCCTACCTGGCGAATGGCAACGGCGCGCGTGCATTTCTTGCACGGCTCGTTCGTGCGTAGACCCTACGCCGCCGCACCGAAGCGCGCTTCGTACGAACATGAAATGCACGCGCGCAGTTCGCAAGCGGCTCGCGAACGGCTCGCGAGCGGCGCATTCGCCGCATCTGGTCGCACTATGAGGAGTGGAATTCGCTGCCGAAGTCTTTTTCTTGATAGCTACAAACTAGGGTCTTTGTCAATAGTGAATAGGTTACTTTTAGGCCCTATCGTCGCATACCATTAGGTGTATTACGAGTATCTCACTTACCATAGTGACGACAGGGCCTAACAGGAGCATAAAAAAAACAGTCACTGATTCCCAATGATTCCCAATAAGCCAAAAGCGACTTCGCTAGACATCACTCCATGTAAAGAGAATATCTCGTACATCTATATGTATTGCTCTGATAAGGACAGATGTTGCAGCTGACACGGTGAGACCTTTGACCTTTGGCGAAAAGGTCACTTGGCTCATATCTAAACATACAAAACGTGTTCCTGTTTGGCTAGCAGACAGCTCGACTGTCTATTCTTAAACCATATTCCAGTCGAGGGTGCTCATGGATCATTCTGTGTATCCCTTGAGTTATGGTAGTGGTAGGAACAGGGGGGTTCGTTTTGGCTGGTAGGAGTCTGACATCCTTTCCATGCCTTTCGTTTTCTCTAGACTCTCTTGTGGATGCTTTTGTCACAAAGCCTATGATGTAGATACTCTATAGCGAGCGGGTTTAGACTTCCAGAGATACTTTATGAAGAGATCTTCATAAGTGTTGATATAACTAGACTTATACGCTTGACTATTGATTGATGACAATATCTACATTTGAAATAGTTTAGAAAATAGAGTCTAATTTTGCGTTACTATTTAAGCTAAACACAGTTTTTGTTCTTGTTTCTAGCACGATTGTTCGGGTTTTTTAATGTAAAAGTTTTGTTACCATTTTTGTGTACCATAATGTTTATTCTATTCTATTATATTCTATAGGGCAGGTTAGATTAGCTTGGATTACCATATATCATGTATGTTAAATCTTTTAGTCTGATGATGAGATGAAACTCGTTGGGTTTTACATAGATACCGATACTGTCCATTAAATAACTACACGTCAAGTTGTTTATGTTTCTGGATTATTAATTAGTATTGATAGTTAATAGTTTTTGCCATTGACTAGACATTATTGTGATAACACTGCAGTTAGTAAGCCGTTAGGCTATTAAGTTACGATGTACAACTGTAAAAGTATCTATAAAATGTTTTAAAGAGACGAGCATTGATGACCAGAGGGTTGCGGGGAACGGTCATTATGGCGACACTTGTCTCGGCTGAAATGATGATGATGATGATAGAAACGAGTCTTCAATTAATCGCATATAAAATAACCCCATTGCTGGACATAGTTCCCTTCCTAAGCTGCCCACAACATTCGGTACTATGCGCTCTGCATTCAGTCTACCACAGTCATCGTTTTAAGGCCCTCAGGGAATTCCTGAAAGGAAAACTGTGATCCTGAGACGGAAGAGGAACTGAAGGATACAGGGGTGATTTTAGTCGGTAAAAGTCTAAACACGCACTTGAGCGGGAGAAGAAAAAAAAACTTAGGTCACATATTAGCATTGTAAGTTTTTTACATTTAGATTTTGTCATTGATTTGACTTTGACAACGTACATTTCTTAGTTGCCAAGAAAAAATGGAAGTGATTTGAATAACGATTGGCATATAGATTGATGCAAACATAGGTACACTTTGTTTGTGATAATTCAATTTTAACATTGCTTATTGAAAAACTCATGCAGACTAACAAAGTTACATAAACCACATCTACCTAACGTACTGTAAGTGTATGTAAACATTATTTTTTAAGCGAGATCCTGTCTTTCAACGGACGGTTTATTTACTTGATATTTTACTTATGCAAATATACAGAGTTGGACATTAACATCTTAGGCATTTCCTACCTTTGGTTGACCCTTTGTGATTTGTCAACCAATGACTGGTAAAAAAGGCCCAATTAACGAGCTTCTGAATGATATTATTTTAGCCATTAGTTATTTTATATGTAATCAACTTCTTGAGTGGTAATAAAAAAATGAACCACGAGGGCTAAAGCAGGACCTTCTAAACTAATCTGACCGTGTCAAGGTGACCTCAATGGCGGGCTCGCTTGGTTCGTTCTTGGATTTAAAATATTTAGTTGGCTTTGTAAAGAAAAACTAATTAGTTCATTAGATTATTGGCCATTTCATTTTCCCGTTGCTTTTGTATAAAATGAGAAGTTTGATCACGTGGCCAATAAGGAAAGTGTGTCTTGATTTACAATTTCTCTATATTAATTTATTTCTTCTCGACAGGCACGACGACAAAACAATCCCAGAGCTGTTATCTACCCTTGTAAGTCGTGATAAGCCGCTGCCAGTGGCGATGGGCGCCGCACGATGCCTTACCTTCATGCATCGCGCGGGAGCGCTACCTGCCGACGACTCTAGGTTAGTACATGATACAGGTCTTACTGCTGGGCAAAAGCTTGTATCAATTTTCTGCAGATTGACAAGACGTCAAAGGACTCGTACCATGAACCATTTCCATAGGCTAACCAAGTATAATAAAAGCTGCGTCACTATGTTTTTGTGCATATCGACGCTTGAAAGGCAAAAAGTTACTAAGCGACATTCACAAAATCACTCTCTTGTAAAGTTTACTCCAATGTCTCTTAGTAATTTTTACCTTTCAAGCGTCGATATATAATAAGCTACCAAGTGATATAAAATTTTAAACACAAGAATATGTATGATTGGTTATAGAATAATTATTTTTATTATGTTAAAGACTTGATTGAAGAAAAATGTTAATGTACTTACTAAATATTTGCATGCTTACAGCTTAGCGAAACATGTTTGCTTCTATTCTTAAGCGCAGGCCACACCGGCAGCTAGCGGGCGGGCGGGCTAGGCGGGCGAACATCGTTTCACCTCTTTACATACTTCGGTTCACACCGCGGGCTACCGACGAACCTAACGAGCTAAGCTAACGAAATATCCGACGATTCCAGCGAAGCTACTCGTTCGCCTCGTTGGCGCGCCCGCGCTTCGCTAGCTTAGCTCGCCCGCCAGCCCGCTCGCCCGGTTCGTTCGCCCGTCCTCCCCGTTTCGAGTAGACTAGTCGACGCTCGTCGTCTACCCCCGCTTCGCCCGCTTAGCCCGCTCCGCTCGTCGCTCGTCTTTCCGTAGTTTTCGGTGTGAACCCCATAGTTTAGTTCGCCAATATTTCGCTTAGTTTGTTTAGTTTCCTTCGTTCGCTTCGCCCGCCCGCCTAGCCCGCCCGCCCGCTAGCTGGCGGTGTGGCCTGCGCTTTACCCTTTTACCGTCTTTTATACTTTGTTTTTTAGCACATAAATACTCCTTGAATCTGACATTAACTTGCAAATTGCAGAAAACTTGAGAATATTTGCATTTTGTGGGCTACTTTGGCACTTTCACCTTAAAAAATTCAGATTGATGTTCCTATTGTATACAATTTAATCCTGTGCTGAAAAGTAGGGTAATACTTTTATTTCTATTTGTCCACTTTAGGGCAGATAGGTTAGTTTCCGGGATCAAAATCTCTCTGTATTTTAGATTATAAAATAATATTGGACACGTATTTTTTCTTTTTTCGATTAAACAAAAAATAACAAAGATATAGCCTATTAAATTTACATGTGACCTCACCCTATGCGAAAAAATGCAGCGCGGCGTGAACGCTGGTCACTCATTTATCAGTAACCACCATAATATTCCACCAGTCCTATTGTAAAACGTGTATGGTTATATTCCAGAGTGGTGTTTGGCGCCCTCCCGTGCCTGGCGCGACTGTGCACGAAGGACATGCCGGAGGACATCCGCGCGTCGGCGGCCGAGACCTTAGCTTACTTAGCAGAGGTATGCGACAGTTACCTCACGTAAGGGAACACCATTATTCATGAATACAACTAAACTACACATTCACCATTACGTCATATAGGTACCATAAACTTATTTTATTTTCTAGCGTAGCTTATCCTACAGGAACCGTGTATTTTTCGGAATAATTCGCGGCCTACTGACACTCTGAAAAAGTCTGTGGCTGTGACTGAATTATCGTGATAGAATTACTTTTTTTCATATTATTATTTCTGAGCAGCTTGCTTTAATTGTAATCTGACGTAAAGAGAGATCCCTTAAGTGCTCCACTAGATTGGTTTACTTCATTGAGAGAGCACGTAAATACATCGGCTACTTGTAAACTTAATCTTGCCTTACTACTATTATTAGTGTTACGTACGTGGGTAATCAAATGCCGATTTACTGACGAGAGAACTTTATTTACCACAAACAATAACAAATTAGTCCAGTCAACAATAATCCTAATCGCAATTAACACTAGAGTACCGTTACACTATCGCTTTAGTCGTTGATAAAAATCACTTCGAGTACTAGGGTAGTTCGCTCTTGATCGCAGTCGAAATCACAACTGACTGGCTTCCGGCCGGGGGCCCGTATTTATATGCGGAGCCAAGAAAATTCTAGATACCGACGTCCCCGGATCTATCCAGAATTCCAGAACAATTGAATCGCTTCTCGAAGTCATAAATCATTTTTATTTCTCGTAATAATAAGAGTCACGTTCATGCGAATTTCGACTCTATTGTTAACGTCGGAGAGTACAATTTCCCTTATCGGTTAGATATATGCCTACTACTACTTGTAGGTATGTTGTGGATGTTTCGAGATTTTTCCAAGTCTGTCTAAGCACAACTACTCTAGACCTTTCGAACAGCAATGCGTTTTAATTATTACGTGCCACTCGTTATTTTCTCGGAGATATGGCGTGTTCACGTTTAGTGGCGTAACATTAGGTTGTGGAAGACAGATAGGCATATACACCGCTAAATTTTAATCGTTTTAATCCCGTGGAGGGTCGATCCGGTACATGAAACACTATCGATTTGTAAAGATAAAATTAAAAAATAAAGTACCTTTTTTTCAAAGCTCGTATTAATTTACGCATATACGAAATTAATTTTCTCTAAGAAAACGTCAGCTGAGCGAGTCCAATGACCCGTAAGTAGATGTCGGCGTTGCGTACAAACTACCTACTTAATACGAGTTTTGAAAAAAAGTACTTTATTTTTTAATTTTATCTTTATAATTCGATAGTGTTTCATGTACCGGATCGACCCTCCACAGGATTAAAACGATTAAAATTTAGCGGTGTATAGGAGTTACTCTCCATGTCATCATCATCATTTCAGCCGAAAGACATCCACTGGTGGACACAGGTCTCTCCAAAGGTCGTCACAATGATCAGTCCTGCGGGCAGCTCTCTATGTAAAATACAGTGTTCAATTGCATATGACTAGATTGGAACTCGACCCTCACATAAGTTGAGCGGTTTTGCAAATTAATATTTGTCGCGGTCATTACCACTACACACATTATCATAGAAACGGCTATTTAAGATTCGCTATTCGTAAGAGATCTTGCCGTCGTCGTCATTTTATAGTTATGAATGTTTTTGTTTTTCCACCACACGTATTTCGAAACGAGCTGATCCGGCGAACTTCGTTTCGCCTAACGGCTTCAATAGTAGTATATCTTTCGATATAGTCAACAGAGTGCGATGAAACAAAGCCTAAGTAATATATCAAGTTACACACAATTTTTATGTATAAAAAGTTATCTATATCGATTTCGTACATTTTAAGTGATGCGCGCACAACTAAAAACTTTGATAGATATATTTATTAAATGTATCTATAGATTTTGACGCTTCTATGAACTATATAGGGAGACTGGTAATTAGTGTACGATACTTAAACACGTGATCGTGCTCATGATAACCAACAACTTTTACTATGGGAACAAACATGAAATCGCGAAAAAAAAATCAGCTGCTTAGTACATTTATGTTTGCCTAATGTACTGAACAGCTGATGTCTTTTTCGCGATTTCGTCTTTGCCCATAATAAAAATTGTTGTTATCATGAGCACAATCACGTGTTAGGGGTTAAGTATCGTACAATAATTGCCAGTCACCCTATATATGACTGTTACACATATTATGTATTTCTAATTTCGTTTGCTTAGCACGTTCAACCCACAAGCTCGAAAAAGTCGTTTCATGGACAATATATTAAAAAAAGTTGCAAATATTAGGGCTGCTATGAAATAATAACCATTCAATGAGTCAAAGTCTTTCAGTTACTCTGAATAAAGACGCAAAAGTTAACTATTTAATACAAAATGCCGCTGCCAATAAAAATAAATCTACTCCTACGTTTGCAAGCGGTAAGTATAGAATTAACAAACCGACGATAGATCAACAAGAAAAAAAAATGTTATTGTCCGGTTACGCACAAGTGTTAAGAAAACACTGTTTTTTAGACTTCAATTGTTTTAACTGTTCTTTATGACAAAATCAGACAAAACTAATTTATCGAATCTAAAGAGACAAATTGTATGTGCCGCTAACGCTTCTTTTCTGTCTGTCGTAGTGACGAAGGTGACACTGACGGACATTAACATGGATCAATCAAAATTGTAGAAATAGTCAACAACTTCGATCGACTTCGAACGAACACACGATCGCTTTGTCTCTCTCACACTTTTTTTATTGCATTATATTTACATCCAGATATAGCGTTCATGATGAGAGCATGGTGGCCGAGTGAGAGCAGTGGTAGCCGAGTGGTAACGGCCCCGACTTACGAGTTGTAGGTCGCGGGTTCGAACACAGCCAAGCGCATTACTTTGAGTAATTTATTTCATCACCACTGCACTCAAAACGGTGGAGGAAAACATCGTGAGGAAACCGGCATGTCCTAGAACCAAAAATTCGAAGACATGTGACATTCACTAACACGCACTGGGCCCGCGTGGTGGATTACGGCCCATTCCCTCTCCCGGAGAGGGGGCTTGAGTCCCAGCTGTGGGAACATTAAAAAGGCTGGTGATGATGATGAAAGCGTTCATGAGTATTGTGAAATTTAGTCTGTCTAAAAAATCCAACGACTTGGGAATTTTTGAAGGAACTAAAGAATCTGTTCTTGGCAACGCGAATTTTAGTTGTCATTTACTTGTTTCTTGAGATGATGATAGTTCTGCAACAGATGTTGATCGTAATATGGCTAGTAATGGTGAATCAATAAGCGGAGTGGAATATTTTGAATCGGATTTCTCTTACGATTTCAGATTTATGTTATTATACTTAATATTTATTTATGACACTATTATATCTTTGCAAATGTTTCCTACTTTTTTTACCAAGAATATCATTAAAAGAGACTGAAATAGGCATATTCTAAACGCAAATCTTTTGCATTTTTTATTGTTAAAAGTTCCCTAATCATATTAAATCATTTAAAAAATACTTACATTTGATAATTTTTATAAGGTTCTTCTATTAGTAAACAATAATTAAGATCTCTTAATCAAACATTGAACCAGTGTTGACTACATCAGATTTCATTGTACCCTAATAATTACCCAAGTCGTTTGACTTTTTAGACAGAATCTACGAACTCCGGCAGAGAATTCCATTCCTAATAGCGTCTATTTCCTAAATTTCTAGGTAGACACATCCCTACAAAGGCTAGCAGCTATTTCCAACCACCTGATGACGTCACTGGCAGAGATCGTCAACTGTCAGTCGCCGGCCGCCAAACAGGGCGCGTTCAAATGTTTCGCGTCTCTGGGCGCCAACGACGAGGACATCCGGAAGAGGATCATAGAGACGCACGGCTTGATGGTGCATGTTGTCAACGGAATGAATAACCCTGAAGCTTCGGTGAGATATCAGAGGTTTTATTAAAGTAATTCCTGAAGAGATTTGGGTGAGGTTTGTTTGGTTGCAATAAAATAACAAAAACACCTCTTGTTTCTAAGTACTGTAGTAAAAGACTTCATTTCACTATAGACCGTTGAGAGTAAGCTTCTCAACGGTCTATAGTGAAAACGGTATAAAGTTTTGTATAAAAACAGTTGGAAATGGTACAACATTCAAAGAAAGATTTAAACTAAGGTTTTATGAAAAGTAAAATAGGAAAAATATGAAGTTTCTTTTACTAATCATTACATTTTATTTTCAGGTGAGATTAGCAGCTGTAAGATGTTTACACTCACTCTCAAGATCTGTGCAACAATTACGAACGACATTTCAGGTAAATATTACCAAATGTTTCCTTTGCTAGGCCTCAAGTTTCCTCTTTGAATTTGTGACTTATTTTAAGAGAAATAAAGTTTAAATTCGAATGAACCGCTCGGACAATACATCTTGAATAATTTTTTAGGACCATGCCGTTTGGAAGCCTCTCATGCAACTGTTAGGCGACTCTCCAGGTACAGAACTACTCACAGTGGGGTCATCCACACTCTGCAATCTCCTCCTCGAATTCTCGCCAGCTAAAGAACCAATGTTGGACCAAGGTTTGTGGTACACTTTATGTACAAATATTTTGTAACAAATGTTTGTGACCCACGTTTTTATGACGTGAATCACAAATATTTGCTAAAATATATATTAATTGATGTGTGTTTGTAGGTGCAGTAGAAATGTTATGTAATTTGACCAAGATGCCCGAAGCTGCGTTAAGATTGAACGGGATTTGGGCGCTCATGAATATGGCTTTTCAGGTAAGATAGTGTGATTCTGGTAATACTTACCATCGCGGTCATTTCTGCCTGAGCACTTAAAAAAATCGTTGAAGTTTTCGTTTCGAGTGCAAGCAAAAATGAACTTAGCGATGGTCAGACTGAAGTGTCTTTGATGGTACGTTGTGAGATTTTATTGAATTGGATCGTATTATTTTGAAATCTGTAATAAGTCATCAGTGTAATATTATTGTCTACATTGGCATTGGTAGCAGGCCCGAATGTCCAAGAGTAGTGTTGGGTAAATAGCCGGATGCTTTGAGTTATTATCGATTATAATCCATAAGTGTCCATTAATAGCTTTGCAATGAATGATAACCCTGCTGTTAATGTATTGTTAAAAAAATAAATGCTTTTTTTTGTTTAGTGTTAAATCTGTGAGTGTGATCATAAATTGGGTGCGTGTACGCAGAGTGATTCAATGTATTATAATTCTTTTTATTTATTTTCACTTTATGTATGTGAAAAAGTGTTAATAATAAAATAAATACACATTTTTTGGGAAATTCAGTTTTGTTAATTTAGAGATCCAATACTATAAAAACCATAATTACTATTGACACATCGCTTTGTGATTTAACCATCTACCTAATTAATTACCTGATTCTACAAAGCGAGCTAAATATGTAAGTGTATATCTACATATAAATTTTAACCGATTCATAAAAATGTAAGGTACAATAAGTAAGTTACTTATTAGCTCTTTTCTGTGAATACGACGTAGGTAAATTATAAACAATGGAAAATACCCGAGCGGTTACTTAGTAGGTAACGTGCATCCCCGCACCCCCGTTTCACGTGCTATCTCTTTCTGGCGCTAATATTATTCGTGCCAGATAGAGATGTATGAACTGCACTACAGCGAAGCCAACCGAATTCAGAATAAGTACGTCGACTGATATGTTTCGGTGAAGAAGTCCTTTTTCGTGTGTTCCTTTTTCGTGTGTTGTTGGTTTGTGTGGATAATCATAAAATAAATAAACAATATTTTTAAATGGGCCAGATTAGTTTTAAACTGCACATTTATTTACTAGAAAGAAAGATGATGAAAATGAAGTCTAATCTGACAGTCCTAAGCCTGAAAACCATGAAGGGAAATTTTCAATCACTAATATAACATTAACAGCAAGGTTATCATCCATAATTGCTATTACTAACTGAGTTTTAATCGATTATTAGCCAACTTACATTTTTTTTTTGTAAAACTAAACTATATGTGGTACTTAACATTCATCCTTTTATTGTGTTGCACAATCGCCACGAACATTGCATTAATATATGGGTACTGATGATTTTTAGGTTTCAAATTTGGTAGATTTTATGTTTTGGAGATAAGGTGTTTCTTATACATACATATAAAAGATTAATTTTGCACAAGCTTTCTTTTTGACTAAGAGAGGATTTTCCTAAATTTGCCCCTCTAAGGGGATGAAATGGGGTTCCAAAGTTGGACAAACCTACTTCCATGCGGGCAAAGCCGTTGGCAACAGCTAGTTACATATAAATGAACATTTCCAGGCGGAACAAAAAGTGAAGCAGCGCATCCTTAGCTGCCTGGGCACCGAGCAGATGTTCCGCTTGCTGGGCGACAGCGACACGCGCGTCATCATGAAGACGTTAGGCCTACTGCGCAACTTGCTCTCCACCAGGCATCACATAGACGCTATCATGAGCGAGTATTCTTCACAAGTTATGCAGGTATGTCGGAAATGTATAAGAACACTTTTTTGAATATTGACCCACGCTCGAGTATCGTGAGTGCGTACACAAATATGTAAACTCATATACCCAAGACAACTATACTTGGAAAAATTATCTGTAGACCTTATAAATATTTGCTCCTGGCGAGGATCGACAACAACTTAGCATGGCAAGTCGTTATGAAAGGTTTCTGCAGCATGATTGTGGTTGTCGCATTGTGTAATATATTTGGGTTTACTCACATAAGAAAATTAGTAAGCAAGATGACGTATAGATCAAAACTTAAACAAAAACTTATGTTCTATGACTTTTAAAAATTTTACATATTTTAGTTCATCAGATTTACATACAAAAATAAATACATTTAAATTGAGCGTTCCAAATATGATGAAGTCTACGTGAAGCAGCGATAGTACAATAGCGGAGGGGAGCGGGGGTGTCGTGCGGCGGGGGTTCTTGATGCGTTTGCGTCGCGTCATACAGACGTAGGAGTTGAAATGTGTTAGATAGAACAACGGAATTTTGAAGGCTTGTTATTGGTACTTAATTGAATTATGTTTTGTAAAAACATAGAACAAAAGTTGTTGTTTAAGATGTAAGTAAAACAATGCAAGGTTGTTAATGTTTTTCAAATAACCGTGTAAAAACAAATCGTTTCTCTTGTTACCAGGCTGTGATAGTGGTGCTAGAAGGTTCGTACCCGGCGGAGGTGAAGGAACAAGCGTTGTGCATCCTCGGGAACATCGGCGACGGAGAGAAGGCGAAGGATCTCATCATGGCCAATGAAGACGTGCTCAGAAAACTGGTTGACTACCTGGTATGTTGCTATGTAACTCTGGAACATCATGGTGACACAACCGCGGTTGCGCTAAGGAATATACAGCATTATGGTGGCATCTCACCTGGTCTCAGATAGGATGTGCCAGTCATAACTAATTCTTTTGGCAGCGCAATCATAATTTCGCCTCCATGGTGTTCTATACCTTTAATGCCTGTTCAAACCTACGCGAATATTGCTACCGCTATGGGTAGCGAAATTTATTTTCAAAACTATCTTCTTAGCTATGTGTACTATCTGATTGGTGGGGTTTGCAAAGGGATATACTTACTGCTATCCTTACGCACTGGCACCGAGGCGAGCCTGTATCACGAAGCAAGCGAAAAGATACCGTCTACCGGCAGTAGCTCTAGTCATGGAATCGGTAAAAATACCGGTAGAGATACCGCCCGAAATTCGGCGAAATTCATCGCTACTGCGTTGGGTAGCGAATCTCGCGTAGGTTTAAACAGGCCTTTACTCTGCAATATACAGTTTAATAATGAATAGTTTAAGCAAAGTTATAATCTAATTTTGTTCGAACTATGCGGAAGATTTTTCTATTTTTACAATTAATGCCAATAGATTATTTTGAGAATTATCCTGTCCTCTATTTATTATTGATATTATGTTACCTCCATGCGTTCCTTGTGGCGGATACCTAGTCAAATTGAGTATGGCGTTTATTAGATTTCATATTACAATTTCTATATTTTATTATTTGACAGTTTAGTTTTTAAATTCTCCTATGAAAATTATTTTCGTAGTGAACAGTCGACAAATGGTAAAGTCAAGGCCCATTTAGATTATTTGTACGGGCATACTTTTCTGACGGTGTTCGTGACATTTTAATTCTGCAACTGTATCTGTTACTTATAGTAGGTCGATGTTCATACACAGAATTTATAAATATTAGTTAAAATTGGCAGTAATTTTTCTCCAGATTTTCAGATTTCGATTTTCAAAGTAATCGCTGAAATAATTATGAAGTTTAAATGGTATTTTTTATATATCTGACGCTCTTTAATTCAGTCTCGCCTTTTTTGCGTTGATACCCGCCAACAATGCTGTACCATCACCCAGAGTATCAGGAGTTTTATACGGATATGGTATATGATTTTATTACAAAACTGTGTTTATCGGCCATTTTGGTTTTATTAATCTCGATAATGATCATACTTCCTAAAAAATAATTCGTTTTAATCGAAACTACAGCAACTATCCTACTAGTTATATACCATTTCCTTCTGCATGATTGCTTTGCGAAAATATCTTTTTTGACTTGCAGTTAACGATAAAATATAGGTAGGCTATGCTTAAGTCAGTTGCAGACCAAGAGCTAACATAAATGTGTTTTACTTAAACATAACCCTGAAATTACGAGCTGAGCTCAAATTATAAAATAAAATATGTCAGACGGCTTTGGAATCTAGCTCGATCAGCTAGTTTTAATTCAGTTCCGCTCTATATCTGGTCTGCGACCGGCTTTATACTTCTATTATGCGAAATTCTCATTTTCCAATTTACAGTGTACATAATATGTAAACCGCTTGATTTATTTTTCATTTAGATTTTTTTTCTTAGATCTGGCTAACTAACATATGTTGCAGTGAACTCATAGAACTGGATGGAATGAATGACTTTTTGAATAGAAATTAGTTAAAATGAATGTGAGGAGAGTGACTGTGATTAGGTTTTTTTTATTAGCTAGTGCATTGGCCCTGTAGTGTTTTCTAACGAAATTAAATCGATATTAAAACACCTTTCACTGTATTTAATCGATACTGGAAAAGTTCGATTCCATTGAAGATGTGGATGATGAAAAGAGCAAGGAGTTAATGCAAGGCTGAGCAAATGATTTTATCACTTCACAAACACTTTTGAGACATTTCCGAATTTAACAAAGTCCTTTACCCCGCAATCATAAATTCTAATAATCGAAAATGACGTGACGTTTCTGTTAAAATGACTCGAATGTTCATTTTTGCAAGAATGTCGCAGATCATATTGGGATGTTGGCCCTCTAGGTCCAAGCATCCAAACGGTCCTGGGGGCAAACATCGACCGAGTACGTGACGAGAGCGATTCAATGGGCGATGCAAAAGACGACGGAAGGTATGTGCTAATGTAAACAGAGTGAGCGAGCGCGTGAATGAGCAAACTGTCTACATACTTGCCAAGCAAAAATCGAGTTTAAACGCACTCTTTATTAGCGTAAAGTACAAAAAATCCAATGATCAATATGCATAAGCCCAAATAGAAAAGAAGTAAATTACTCAGACAGCAATATAAAGTTGTGTATGGAGCGTGTATGTGTTGCTTTTTGTCTGTGTTGTACCATTACGCAATGCTGCGTAAATGTCCAATTCGGTGTAGAACTGTACGCTTCGATGTGTTCAGAGGCTGTGATAGACAATGTCGAAAATTAAGCGGCGCAAGTGGAGAATTGATTAGCTTCAAAATTTAACTTTAATTAATAAAATTACAAATATATAATTTTGTCGAATCCATTCAAAGATAAGAAGAAGGAGAAGAAGTAACTTACAAAAAAATAATTTGAAGGAAGAGGAGGCTGTCAAGTAATTTGAAAAGAAATGCACAAATTGAAATGTTGCATTTTTCTGTATACTAATATTTGAAAAAAATCACATAAAAAACAATTTTGAAGCTGCTTTTTGGAAAAGATTAATTTCTTTTTAGTGTTATTTGCTATATAATATTGTATAAATATAAATTCAGGTTACTACCTAATTTTTATACTAGATGTAAAGAAGGGCAATGTTTTCTTCTGAAAAAGAGATAGTGTTATTTGTCTTGCATTACTGTATTGTCCCAATGATGCCTAGATCGCACCCCAAGTGCGTACCTATGGTGTTTTTGCTGGTTGTCGAGTGCGGGCAAGGATTGATGAGGTTTTCGTGTGGGTGCGCAGGCCCATCCGGAGAGCAAGCTGCAGGAAGCGGCGCTGTTCGTGGCGGGGAACCTGGTGTGGCGCGGCGAGGCGGGCGCCGCCGCTCGGCAAGCGCGGCTGGCCGACCTGGGCGTGCTGCGCGCGCTCAAGCTGCTGCGCGCAAGGCACGACGCCGCTCATCTGCACGACAAGTGAGTTGAGTGGGAACCTGGTGTGGCGCGGCGAGGCGGGCGCCGCCGCTCGGCAAGCGCGGCTGGCCGACCTGGGCGTGCTGCGCGCGCTCAAGCTGCTGCGCGCAAGGCACGACGCCGCTCATCTGCACGACAAGTGAGTTGAGTGGGAACCTGGTGTGGCGCGGCGAGGCGGGCGCCGCCGCTCGGCAAGCGCGGCTGGCCGACCTGGGCGTGCTGCGCGCGCTCAAGCTGCTGCGCGCAAGGCACGACGCCGCTCATCTGCACGACAAGTGAGTTGAGTGGGAACCTGGTGTGGCGCGGCGAGGCGGGCGCCGCCGCTCGGCAAGCGCGGCTGGCCGACCTGGGCGTGCTGCGCGCGCTCAAGCTGCTGCGCGCAAGGCACGACGCCGCTCATCTGCACGACAAGTGAGTTGAGTGGGAACCTGGTGTGGCGCGGCGAGGCGGGCGCCGCCGCTCGGCAAGCGCGGCTGGCCGACCTGGGCGTGCTGCGCGCGCTCAAGCTGCTGCGCGCAAGGCACGACGCCGCTCATCTGCACGACAAGTGAGTTGAGTGGGAACCTGGTGTGGCGCGGCGAGGCGGGCGCCGCCGCTCGGCAAGCGCGGCTGGCCGACCTGGGCGTGCTGCGCGCGCTCAAGCTGCTGCGCGCAAGGCACGACGCCGCTCATCTGCACGACAAGTGAGTTGAGTGGGAACCTGGTGTGGCGCGGCGAGGCGGGCGCCGCCGCTCGGCAAGCGCGGCTGGCCGACCTGGGCGTGCTGCGCGCGCTCAAGCTGCTGCGCGCAAGGCACGACGCCGCTCATCTGCACGACAAGTGAGTTGAGTGGGAACCTGGTGTGGCGCGGCGAGGCGGGCGCCGCCGCTCGGCAAGCGCGGCTGGCCGACCTGGGCGTGCTGCGCGCGCTCAAGCTGCTGCGCGCAAGGCACGACGCCGCTCATCTGCACGACAAGTGAGTTGAGTGGGAACCTGGTGTGGCGCGGCGAGGCGGGCGCCGCCGCTCGGCAAGCGCGGCTGGCCGACCTGGGCGTGCTGCGCGCGCTCAAGCTGCTGCGCGCAAGGCACGACGCCGCTCATCTGCACGACAAGTGAGTTGAGTGGGAACCTGGTGTGGCGCGGCGAGGCGGGCGCCGCCGCTCGGCAAGCGCGGCTGGCCGACCTGGGCGTGCTGCGCGCGCTCAAGCTGCTGCGCGCAAGGCACGACGCCGCTCATCTGCACGACAAGTGAGTTGAGTGGGAACCTGGTGTGGCGCGGCGAGGCGGGCGCCGCCGCTCGGCAAGCGCGGCTGGCCGACCTGGGCGTGCTGCGCGCGCTCAAGCTGCTGCGCGCAAGGCACGACGCCGCTCATCTGCACGACAAGTGAGTTGAGTGGGAACCTGGTGTGGCGCGGCGAGGCGGGCGCCGCCGCTCGGCAAGCGCGGCTGGCCGACCTGGGCGTGCTGCGCGCGCTCAAGCTGCTGCGCGCAAGGCACGACGCCGCTCATCTGCACGACAAGTGAGTTGAGTGGGAACCTGGTGTGGCTCGACGAAGAAGAACCTGCTCAACGTAAAATAGTCCTGTTGAGGTTTTTTGTGAGTTACATAGCATGGACTGCTTCAAATAAGGATTTAAGAGTTGGCCACGTACCTTCTGGCTACTTATCATCAGGTAGTTGCCTGCTTTTGCCATACTATGAAATAAAAATACTAAAATTATGACGTTTTACTGACACGGTGCTTGAGACAGCAGCGTGATGCGCGAGGGGTGTTGACGCTAGCGGGTGTATGTTTAAGCGGACACCATCTCAGTTTAAAAGGTAGGTTTATAGTTAGCCTTCATACCATCGTGTTATCCGAATTTGGACATGTGGGGCCACCTTATTATTGTAGTCAATTCGTGTTAAGAAAATATTGACTCACTGCTAAGTAACGGTGTATTCTAACTGAGGTAGAAATTAAACCATTAATATTTATCAAATTTTTGGTTTCATAGTATTTTGAAATATAAATTACGTAAAAAAATTGTCATAACCATCTGAATTTTCACTTTTATTTTTATGAATAGGTAAAATATTAATTTTTCAAATTGACAAAAGACGCGTCCGTTTTGTCTGTGTGAACACGGCTTTCTAATTTACTATGATCTAATTGGTCAAGTAGCGTGGTTAAGCTGATGACAACGATGAGTCATTATTTTCTCAACGCGAATGCACTATAGTTCGCTCGTCTTCGAGCACTTTTGCGTGGCATTTCTATTTTTCACCATCAACTGACTCCCGAGTGAAATTTTGCATTTACTAATTCATGTAGTTTGGTTTGTACTTAAAGTAGCAATTTGGTTTCAGAGTGAAGACGGCTCTGGCGCAGTTTAACGACTTCACATAATACCGCAAGGGCCACAGGCACAAACGTATGAGACGATAGTGTCTGTTTAGTTATAGTAACGCTTGTGATTCAGTCGACAATCGACAGTGAGTTATCCAGTCATAAACCTTATGATATTACGACACTACGTGTAGATCTAAGTATTTAATTGTACATAAATAAGTTCACAAATTGTTATATCGACGAGGTGTGTTATTGAATTTATTTATTTTTTAATTTAATCCTGTTATCGTCATCGTTCATTGTCAGTAACTGTATAAATCATAGCGTGTATGTAACATTTTGACGAGTATCTCTCCCAAAGAAATCGATACGCGTTTCCAACGACAGAGGTGCTAGAACCCCTCGCGAAATGGATATTTTTGTGAAACTAGCGAAATGTAGTAAAACTACAATAGTGTAATTTAGTTAGTTGTTGATATTACGGGCGTTTTATATGCGTGTGTACATTGGAATCATGTTGATTGGTGAACGCTGTCCGACGGTGGATGTCTTATTATTTTCTCAAGTCCTTGTTTCGATAAAATCAGTATTCATTGTATTGTAAGATTAAAACCGTTTGGTATTTTTTTAAATAAAAACGTAGTATACTTTATTGTATACCGATTTTCTACGTGGCCCATATTGGTCAAAAATTGACGTTTATTGATTGAATATAATAAATGATGTTCTTGACTAAAGTGACGGTTATTGAAGTGTGGTAACACAAATAAATTTTACAATCAGTGTTACCAACTACTGAAAAATATTTTGAATGTATAATAATAAATTGTAATCTGTAATGTTTTGTGCCTCTTCTGTCTTGTAGCTTTATATGCTAATGTTTTGAATAAGACTCGAAACTTAGCGTCGCTAGTTGAACAAGCGTCGTTTTCTGTACGTGTAAACTTAATAGTCCCGGCGTTTGGGGTACCAATTTTGTGTCGGCCAATGGCTTAAACAAATTAATATATAATATCCACAGTCGGACGAAAACAAAGTAAATTGATAACGGAAGTACGAACACTCAATTCCTTGTTGCATCTTAAATATTGAAGAATTTGTAAATAAGTGCTGTGAGACAAAACAAGAAGCGAGTTTCGTACTTTCACTAGAATGAGTCTCAGAAGATGACGGTGGTATATAACAGGTAGCTTTTGATAACGCATTGAATGTATGACTGTATTTAGATAACTAATTGTAATACTTTTACCTTCGGAATAATTGCTTATGGGCTATATTTTATAAAATAATGTACTTGATGCCAACGCTGTGCAAATGTAATCTTCCATTTCTGTAAAACTATATTTTGACGTAACTTGGTTGGGCTTCGAAAAGAGTACTTGACGGACGTATAAAGAATTTTATGAAAGCATTTGTTTTGTTAAATCTGTACTATATGACTATGTTAAATAACTATAAACATTTTGATCACATTTCTGCAAATTTCTCAAAAAGCAAGATTTTTTTAGGTCTTCAAGAATTAATCGCTGTTCGTTCTTCACTTTTTTCGCAGTCCAACCTGTCAGTTAGACTGACATTGATGTATCTGATTGTGAAGGTAATTAAAGCTAAAAATAAACTGAGCCACCTGAGTAACGTATGCTACGCATTATTATCATAAATCTAGATTTTTTTTTACTACTGATAGGCTCGCGTTTGACCACTATCTCACCTGATGGTAAGTGATGATGTGGCCGACGATGGAGCACGTTTGCCTAGAAGTAACCTATTCACTCTATACATCTCTATACTCTTGAATTTATTTCAAAACATACTTCACACATATTCAACGGTGGCACACGCGTCTCACGCAAAATTTGTGTGTCTAGTGCGAGTTTGTTTTAGGTTAACGCGAACGACATACACAGAGCGCTATTCGTTTATGACGTATAGCGCTCTGATTGGCCCACTCCAAACTCTTAACCAATCGGAGAGCCAAACGTGGTAAAGGTTTCGATCGTGTAACATAAAAACAACTCATTCAGTGCACAGATGTGTCGATCCAGATACACTATTATAGTGATTATAGTGTGTACATCCACTCTCTCCGACGTTGCATCGCAGACGTGACGTACGTGGGCTCAGTTTGTCTTTACCTTTACTGTCTTAAAAACAACTTGACTCATTAGTTCATATTGTTTTCATAATTCCAATAGTTTGGATACGGCGTAAAAACTTGACACGGTGGATTGATAACTTAGTTATAATGAGGGATTGCAATCCGGTATGTTTTTATCCGGTCGATTTGTCAAATTAATTAGTATTGTCATTTAAAGTCGGTTTGGCCAAAGTAAATAAAAATTAAAGATTTCCAAATTCATGAATTTGACGCCGATTTGGGTAGCTCTGCCGTAGGCCTCGTTGACGCTGTGGAAGGTGGTTGTTCATGCTGAGCAGGAAAGGAGGTGACGCATATCCTGTGAATGGGCTTCACACTGGCACTGTTTGCGATGGGTCAAGGACAGGTAGCCCATTTGGCCAATGTGTTTCTGTAGTGACAAATCAAAAGTGTAAACTAGCTTTTGCTCTCGGCTTCAACTGCTTACATAAAATATAGCCTATGTCACTCAGAGCTACTAGCAATTCCATCAGGACTTTCAGAGATTACCTACAACAAAAAAAAAACCTAATCTGTTTATAATATTAGTGTAGATTTCTTTAAAAATTACTTCGGTAACCTTATTATACATTCTTCAGTACAGAAAAATGAACGATAAAGGGAACAACAATAATAAAGTAGTCACTCCTATTTTGCATAAAAACGCTTGACTGGTTCTCGTTTTAATCAGGCTTCCTGGATCCGGTAATTTTCCCGAATCCGTTTGGTTGGAAAACGGTACCGGATCCGTCGAATCACCATTTTCGACGGATCTGATTGCAATCCCTAGTTATAATGACAGTTTCGAACATCGAACGAAAATGTTAATGTACTAAACGCCAAAGCTCGTCGTAAGTGCGGTCATAAAACAAGGGAGCTTGGGAATCAGTATGGAATTTATGGAAACTTCGTCCTACCCGCACTTTTGATGACTGCGACAATCGCGTATCTTGGCGTTTAGTTATTATAATATGAATTAATATGAAAAGTTGTCAAAACCGATAGAAACCATAGAATTAATTTAGTATTTTGAGCAAGGTAGCTTGATATAATTTTTTGCTCATTTGATTATGTTATAGTTTAACACGTCGACCACGATGACCGTTGTACATTATTTTGGTACTTTTATTGGTGTAATTATAATTTAAACGTTAGTCGTTGTATGAAATGTTTCGTCTTTAATATTCTGTCGTAATAAATATTTTCACACTTGCTTGCTTGATATGAAATGGAAAAGTGGGTTTGAGATGTAATTAATAATAATAATACCAGCCTAAGAGCTGAGAAGTAAAAACAGAAACAAAAATAATAATAATAATATTCCACAACCATCACAACGCCGTCTAGTCCCAAGCTAAGCAGAGCTTGTGTTATGGGTACTAGACAATTGATAAACATATATTTCTAAATACCTACATCTTCTTCTTCTTCCTGCCCTTATCCCATCTTATTTGGGGTCGGCGCAACACGTTTTTTTCTAAATACATACATATTATAGATAAATTACACCTAGACACAGAACAAGTGATCATGCTCATCACATATACATTTGTCCTGAGTGGGAATCGAATCCACAACCTCTTCGCATAGCAGTCAGGGCCACTAACAACTAGACCAACAGGCCAGTCAACAATTGGCTGTTGTTTTAAGTTTTATATTATATTAGCTTACTAGCTGAAAACAGGTTTTTCTATACAAACTTTGGACCCGCGTTTCATAAGACCTGCTGGCCCGCAGGTTTGCACGCTGTACTGACTCTGTCAAAATAACACTTTTTAAGGCGTTCTGTCAGTCGTTTTACACGTGCAGCCTGTGGACCAAGTATACCCAGCGGGCATACAGCGACCTGCGCGTACAGTACAATAACGCATTCAGGGTGCTTTTGGGGTTACCGTGGCGATGTAGCGCATCAGGGATGTTCGCGGACGCATGTGTTGACGGGTTTACCGCAATCATGCGGAAGCGATGCGCTTCCATGTTGGCGCGCCTGCGCTCTTCTTCCAATGGCATCCTGAATGTGTTTTCAGATAGGTGGGACTCCCCCCTGTTACGAAGGTGGATAAGTATCCAAACTCCTGTATTGTAATGGACTAATGAATCATTGAACTGCTCGTGAAATGGTTCATTGGTTGTTTATTATTTTAATTAAATACTAACTTTAGGCTAAGTTTGTACCACTACTAACACATATGGATAATTATCTGAAATAAAAAATATTTGAATTTGAATTTGAATTATAAGGGTCCCGACTTGTTGACGGCGCTTAGTGTTCTACGCGCGCCTCAAAGAATTGTCATTAAAACCATAGGGGCTCAATAGGGCCGATGCCCGCTAGTCACGGGAAGCTTTTGAAAGAGTTACCGTGGTCCTGAAACGCTAAGGGCACGCAGGTCGATTTCAGCCGGTAATAGTCTGACCAGCTCTCTGTTTCCACTCTAGAACATGGAGTAATTGGATGATATCCTAATTTCCCACCTCAAGGGTAACAACCCCTGTAAAATTCAGTTTTGCAGGTCCAAGGGCATAGGCTGGACGTTGATGAGTTGTTGAGTCACGCCTCCTGTTTTTAGTTTAGCATTAGATATCTGTACTTACCTAGAACATCTATAGGCACAGGGAATGTAAAAATAAAGTGTATTTTACTTTTTAATTGGTGTATTCACGTGTCGTACTATATCAGTCAATAAAGGTTCTATGCAATCAAGTGTGAAAATTCAATATTATTTTTTATGTTTTCTTTTACAAATTATATACAAATTATGTTCAAATGACTGATAGATTAGGCTAATTCTTTGACGAATGTATGAGTTTTGATTATTTCAATGAATGAGTCGTTCCCCATCCATTTCATTTTCCTTTTTTATTTATTGTAATAAGTAAATCTCTTCAATTAAATGTACTGTAACCAAGATGTTTATTTTCGCTCATATTTTTGACATTGCGAGTTCGGAAATGTAAAATAATATTATTTATGACAAGTTACGTTTTTCATGTTAATATGAAGATAATGCAAAAACTGTTTTTGTTTCATTTCCTGCGATCACCAATCCCTTTTTCAGCCGTAATGTTTGTTGGTTGTGTTCATGGCCATCATAGGCCTTTTCTTACATGGCCAGTCTCGTCCAGGTTCTATCATAAAAATAGTGGGAAGGGGGATACCTAGTACAAATTAAAAATACAAGTCGTCATGACGATAAAATGTTTATTGATAAAAGTTTACAAGACGTACATAGGAATACACATTTATTATTTAAAACCATAGATATTTATTATACGCACTAGATTACGCGTGCCGAACACTCATTTCAATCGACTCTGGTGTAATGTAATACGTACACCTTGAACATTACAGGTAGAACGAAACGCGTAAGTGCCACGGCATTCCTGGCGCTTAAGACATTAAGGGCCGGCGCCTACTGCCGGCAAAGGATTTTATTACTAATCAAGTTATGTATTTTGAATCTTATTTCAAATCTTATTTTAATGGGTTTAGAATTCCTGTTACTTTATTTCGACACTACGATGCCGCGGCGCGCAATTGCATTCCGCGAGACGAAATGTGTCAATTTCGGATAATGTCAAGGAAGCTATGATTGCTAAGTGAGCTGAAATATGGTTGAAACTTGCGCAGCGGTCATTTCGGTTAATGTGGTCCGGTCGATGCGCGGGGGCATGGGAGGGAAAAGACGCATTTGCGCGCGCGTTTTATTGTCTCTCACACTGATCGAGCGCGGCAAGAGATCCAGCACGTGCGTACATGCGTAATTTCAGTGAATGCATCCATATAACCTGATGATGTTGCCAGGATAGTCTCCTCATTTGAGAATTTTTCAATAGTTAGTAGCACAGATTACATTACTACAGATGTTTTGATAGTAAGTTTAACACAAATTGTCGGTAGCAGGCAGTCCTTCGGCTACCGAGCCCTCGGGACAGTTTAACCCGATTGGCGTACGTTGCTTGTTGCTGGTCTCGTACGCCACCACGCACCCCTGAATGCGTATCTATATCTACTTTTATATAAAACAATAACCTTTTACATAACTTTACACATAAAAAAGTTTCTAGAACAAAAACTACTAAAAACACAATTTTAGTCATATTACGCAACACAAATCTCTCAATATCTCACCCAATAGGTAGGTATAATACCGATTGACAATCTAACTACAACAATATCATTTTTTAGGTAAGTCTCAACTAAAAATAAAGTTATGGTGAGTATTGGACACAAAACAAAAAAGGAACACATCAGTTTACAATTGCGTAATCGAGATCGTGATGTGAACTTCGAAATATTTTTTAAACTATGCTATCTTAAATCTATTGTTCCTAATTTACTATATTAGACACAAAAACACCAATCAACTACATAAAATATTTAAAGTAGTACGATGCCACGGCATGCTGCGAGTTGCCACGGCAAGCCGTAGCGCGACCTGCCGTGGCATGCCGCCTTTAGGTTGCGAAAAAAGTATCCTTTATAAGCTATCTTAGCGCTGTATGTTTTAATACTTTTGTTAGACGACATGCTAATGTAGCGCTGCAGCTACTTTTGTTTTAACTTTTCAGTTTGACAAATAGTTTCTAAGAACGTGCTTTATAGACACGCTATCATTTTAAGTCGATGTTTAAAACTACTACTACTAAGACTTGTAATTGGATAGCTGTCGTTTGGGATTGGTTTTCTTTTAATCAGTTTCTTTTTAAAACGCTTTTATTAGCTTCTTAAGCTGTAAGTTCTCCAAGCTGTAATAAATAAATAAATAAAAACAGAATCTATTGGTTCGCCGTTGTTGTCAAGGTTTTCTTGTGGGTAAAGGGGTGACCAGACATTGGCAAATTAGTTCCAACCAAGGTGACCTTGGTTTGTGTTGCGGCTACATGGATGTAAACCACGCGCCAACACGTTCGGTGGTTGGGAAAACGCGCCTCCAACCAAGGGCGTTGAAGGTCATGGATTAAAACACAACTGCTGTCTATACGAATTGAAACTAGCAAGGACACCTTGGGTAGGACGTTGGTTTACATCCATCTGGCGGCCTCTTTAACAATCTTGGTGGCGCGGGCTTGCGGACAATGCAATGGGTAGCTCCCTGTCCAGCCGTCCGGTAACTGTACGGACCAATCCCAAGTCGTCAACGGCGCGCACTGTTCTCGCGCGCCTCAAGGAGTTGTCAGCAATAGCAGGGGCCCAGCCGGGCCGAAGCCTACTGGGGCCAGGGTTATCTGAAAGGGAACTCGAGCCCCGGTATGAAGTCTTGAAGGAACGGTGTGGGTTTTTTAGTCAGTAAGAGTCTGACACTAGAGCGGGGGTTGTCATTGGATGATTTTTCCCACCAAAAACGTTTGTTAATTACTTATGTTAATGGTTTCTCGGTAGTTATTCGAATTCTGTCTTCGTTTCATTATCTGCGATCCTAAATCCCTTTGTCAGTTGTGATGATAGCTGATTTTTATAGTTTTTGATACAATTCCTAATCCTATGTCATGAAAATACTAATGTTGAAAGAGGTGATGATACAGGCCACCTTGTAATACTTTGTATACTACTATATATTTTAAAAAGATATGGGTATACACATTTATAGTTCTTAAAATATAAGTATCGGAATCGAACTAACCCTTCTTTAACTCATCATTGTTGGATTCATCAGTGTCCATTGGTTCACTACCACTCGTAACGTTTTCTTGCATGTGGCCAGCATCAGCAGTTTCTTGTACGTTGATATCATCGTTTTCTTGCATCTTGCCAGTATCAGCAGTTTCTTGTACGTTGATATCAATGTTTTCTTGCATGTTGCCAGCATCAGCAGTTTCTTGTACGTTGATGATATCAACGTTTTTTTGCAAGTTGCCAGCATTAGCAGTTTCTTGTACATTGATGATATAAACGTTTTCTTGTATGTTGCCAGCATCAGCAGTTTGTTGTACGTTGATATCAATTTTTTCTTGCAAGTTGCCAGCATCATCAGTTTCTTGTATATTGATGATATAAACGTTTTCTTGTATGTTGCCAGCATCAGCAGTTTCTTGTACGTTGATATCAATTTTTTCTTGCATGTTGCCAGCATCAGCAGTTTCTTGTACATTGATGATATAAACGTTTTCTTGTATGTTGCCAGCATCACTAGTTTCTTGTACTTTGATATCAACGTTTTCTTGCATGTTGCCAGCATCAGCAGTTTCTTGTACGTTGATATCAACGTTTTCTTGCATGTTGTCATCATCAGCAGTTTCTTGTACATTGATGATATAAACGTTTTCTTGTATATTGTCAGCATCAGCAGTTTCTTGTACGTTGATATCAACGTTTTCTTGCATGTTGCCATCATCAGCAGTTTCTTGTACGTTGATGATATAAACGTTTTCTTGCATGTTGCCAGCATCACTAGTTTCTTGTACGTTGATATCAACGTTTTCTTGCATGTCGCCAGCATCAGCAGTTTCTTGTACGTTGATATCAACGTTTTCTTGCATGTTGCTAGCATCAGCAGTTTCTTGTATGTTATTGTTATCAGCGTTTTCTTGCATATTGCCGACCTCGGCAGTTTCTTGTATGTTGATGATATCAACGTTTTCTCGTGAATTTACGACGTTTACGTTTTCTTGTTCGTTGCCGATATCAACATTTTCTTGTGAGTAGTCGAACTCGACGTTTTCTTGCAAGTTGCCAATCTCAGTGGTCTCTTGTGAGTTAGTGTACACAGCGGTCTCTTGTAATTTACTTTTAATACTTACATGTGATTTGGCGTCCTCAGCTACATCTTGCTGGTTGCCGCTATCAGCCGTTACTTGTAAGTTGGAGACCTCTACGTTTTCTTGCAAGTTGGAGACCTGAAAATTTTCTTGTAAGTTGTCATTCTTAGCTTTTGGCTGTGGAACTGTGCCGGTCGATTTAGGCGTCATTCGGGCTCGCTTGCTCGAAGGCTCGCTTACTAAGTAATATCTATGGTCAGCTAATGTAAAATCTTTTGGCCCATCACTGGGGACTAGCTCAGGAAGGTCTTGTTCAGGTAAATTTTGAGAAAAACAAACGTATCTTTTGTATGCGTCCCGAGTTTCGATTTCAATATCGCTAATTGTGTGCAAAATTTTCATTTTCGCCTTCAGTTTGTGAGAACGAGGCATTCGTTGAAGCGCTGGTAGTATCGATAAGAGAAAATGGCGGTCTTCATCGACTGGTGGTCTTGGTCTCGCTCGCTGGCCTGCTCTACTTGTTGCAATTGGCCGGGGTGGTGTTGGAATTGGACCGAAGCTGACTTTGCAAATATTGAATACTGGTTCGGCGAGTTCACGTAGTTTTAATTGTGCTATATTTGATACCCGTGGAGTATCTGAGCTGTCTTCTGACAATATTGGTGAAGGCCAATTTCTTTTTTCTGTCATGGTCGGTAGTAGAAAAAGTAACTGATCATAGTATTCGAATTTCTTGCGATCCTTTTGGATGGCCGGAAAACCGTGTTTAAGGGCTTTTATCTCTTCTTGTTGTAAGTTGTATTCTCTTCTGAAGCACGCATACAAATATCTCCACCTGGTGTACAGTTTCTTATCTGAAATAAATGAAATTTATTAAAATATTTGGATACTTTCGTGGACATTTATCGAAAAATAACTTACGGTCTTCTTTAAGACAACTTTTTGAGATTAGATTTCAGGAAAAAAACAAAGAAATGAATTCTGTTTTGAAACAAAATTTTAAAAGGTCTCATACTAGGTATGAATATCTAAACGTAGGATATACTGTTTCCGATCTTGATAGGTGTGAATGCGATATGGGTATGGATATGTTCATTTTTTGTTAAGACCTACTCTTTCGGAAGCTCAACGTATTCAACGAGCATTGAACTGAACTCCTTCATAGTCTCAGTTATGATTCGTCCGCAAATCAAAGGTAAGTGATGCACTCGCTATCGAAATTATTGTTTAACCCTCTCCAGTCTAGCACCTTCAAAACATCTTCCGTTGCGGCGGTGAACAATTTCCGACCCTCTGCACGAAGATGGGTTTCGAGGTTTGGTCTTGTAGTCGGACTGACATGGTAGCAATTTTATAAAAGTAATGGTACTTGTATAAAATTGCTAACATCATTGATATGGATCAATGTACCAATAGCCAATCGAACACCATAGCAATTTGAAAGGACTACTGGGCACGCCATAATTATAAGTATTGTCTTTCCAATCACTCTTTGATTGGAAAGACAATACGGCTTCTCACCTTCCGCATGACGCAGGTTCTCACCGTACCTACATGGTAAGTTCGGGAGGTTCCTGCACCGGATTCGTCCGGAAGAAACGTCTGAGTGTCAAAATTGTGTGATCCACCCGGACGATACGGTGGAGCTTACGGTAGAACTGTGCCACGCTTGAGCAGAACACCGTTCTGTCTTGTGGGGCGATCGGCGGCAACGACCTCTCGCGCTGGGCCCGGGTACAGGCCATAGTCCGGAGCGAGGAGGAATGGCAGGCGGTCGCCTCCTTCTGCGAAGCAGTAATGCCAGCAAAAGAGGCAGCCGCATGCGCGACGACCCTCGCACCCCAGACGGAATACTGGAAGTCGTCAAATCTGCGTGCGAGACGGTTCGTAATGACTGTGGGAAACAGCTTGTATACATGGGTCAGAAGAGCGATGGGCCTGCAATTCTTAAGCAGCGTCTCTGCTCCATGCTCCTGGCGTCGATTATGATGGAATCAAGAAGCTTCTGAAAAGCCGGTCCATGCCAGTTTTTTTACCCGCCTTCAGGAGTTTGACCGTAATTTCGTCATCACTTGGCGCCTTGTTTTTAGTTTTTTTGTCAATACATTAGGTACCTAATTCATTGCCTTAGCTTCAGTGTCCTGACTGGACAAAGGAAAAAAACTGACAAACTGACGACGGTATAAAAGACAATCATCATCATCAGCCTTTTTAATGTTCCCACTGCTGGGACTTAGGTCTCAACTCTAGGAGAGGGAATGGGCCGTAATCCACCACGCGGGCCCCGTGCGGGTTGGTGGATAAAAGACTATACTGTACATAGATACTCTAGTCTTTTATGTATCTCTCTGTACCTTTGTCACTTATTTTCGTTTTAACAGATCAACGTTTTTTTTCTTCTTCGTCATAATATCTATCGCCTTAACCTCTAATGAAATGAAATAAAAATCTAAGTGACTGTTCGCCGGACACGGGTCCAAAAACTTTGCTTTTTTATATTACCCTTTTCTTTATTTTAAGATAAATAAAAGCCCAATAAAACAAATAATCTTACAAAATAATAAAAATAATAGGTAAGTACATACTCGTATTAATAATATAACAAAACAATGAACTTTAATTATAAACGTAATATGGTCTTGATCCGTTGTGTTCCGTAAACGGTTACGCAACCCCACGCGCACGGTCGAATATCGATGTATCCGAGGACGGCCTCGGATACGTCGATATGCGACACATTTCGGCTAAAAGTCCTCACTTTCATGCAATGTACCATCAAAGACACTTCCGACTGACCACCGCTAAGTTCGTTTTTGCTTGCACTCGAAACGAAAACTTCAAAGGGGTTTGACGCCGCGCCGCAGGATTCAAGCGATTTTTTTTTTAATGATCCAGTGTGTCCTACCTATAGTATGCGATTGTTTGAAATGACCGCGGCCCTAGAACGCAAAGGGAAAACAGGTGGCCCACCTCCCTCCACCCACAGGGAAGTAGATATTTGATGTTTTCCTACCTCATTCATAATAAGGGTTCCTAGTTGACTACGGAACCCTAAAAATGCTTACCTGTAGTACTTACTTACTCTAATAACTTACTCGATAACACTCAGCTATGTTTGAACATTACATAAACAGAACTACTAAAGCAGCGACACGGTATGGTAGCGCTTAGGGCATATTTAATGATTGCAGAAAATATTACGCAGTTACAGACAAGATTTAACTTAATGGGTACATGATCCTGTTAGGGCGCAGAAAATTAACATAAAACTATCAGAAATACAATACAAATGATAAAGAATATATCTTACTAATACTGGCTCAATTAATCATATTCCAGCAGTACGACTTTATTCTGGCCTGTACTGTTGTACAGGTCAGAATAAAGTCGTGTTTTATGGTATCTGTTTCTTTGCAATACGTACATATAAAAAAAAAACATGTAACGCCATGCGCCCTCATACAACGTCGCCATTTTAAATGCTCGGTTTTAGGCGACGCCTACATGAAAACCTAAAGAAAAGCTCTTTGTTGGATTCTCAACTCTCGGTCCTTAGCCGAGCGATGAGAATCAAACTGTACCTACCTATCTACAGATATTGAGGCAATCCTAGTGCTAATGAAAACGTGTTAGAAAGACAATAAGGTGTGCGAACGCCGGCATTCCCTTGGGGTTTAATTAATTAAAATCTGCCTCCAAATGCAACAAGCTAGTGCGTATACAAAATAACAACAGGACAGATATAAAACATATAATTAACAGCAATATTCAAACGAACCTATTTCTAATTTCTCCTCTGAAGTCAGTTCCTCCCATCCTTCTACCAATTCTTTACAGACGTTGTACCATATAGCTTGCCTCCCCCTAAGGTCTAAAGGTGTACTAAGATCGTAAAGTGCGGGTTGATCTTTCATTAGAGAAATAAATTTTTCGGTTTTAATTTCCATGTCTGAATTATCTTAAATTTTTTCGCGAAACCCGTGTTTTGTGTCGCTCGGGCGACACGAATCGGCCGACTAACGGACGCAAGGATAGCTGGGCTGGGCACCGCCGGGCGGTATGCATGATGCGCGCTCTTTCCAACTGCAGGAGTCTCGTTGAAGTCGTCTCTCATTCGGGAAAATATTGATTGATGTGTTACGTTGGCTAATTAAGAACCAATATTTATAGACACAAACAGCCTTCTTATACAACTCACTAATCATATTTGTTTCATTAAACTACTGGTTAGTGGATTCTAAATTCAGTAGGGGAGGCCCGGATGCTAAATTTGCAGTTACTAAAATGTCATGACCTTTTGGATTATGAAGATTAGGTTCTAAAACGAAAAAGTCTATGACAAGAGAGCGAGTAAGAATTTTAAAGTAAGTAAGTAAATTGAAACTTCACTTTGATATACTCGAATACGATTGCTTTTTTATTTTGAAGGTAATCTTATCAGGATTACGAAAAACCTATAATCTGGCGGTTTTCATGGGGAGATGTAGCTAAAATCTTCGGTAAGTGTAAAATTTTCAACGTTCATAACAAAACAATCATAGCAAATGTGGTAAAAGAAAATTGCACCTACAATAAAAATTAACCAAACTTTATAACTCGCCCATTTGCTTATGGCACGCTCAAATTGTCAGATTATTGAAAGACACTTTTCTGCATGTATTTAACTTCACACATAGGCCTCCCCCAAGCGTTGCCACAACGACCGATCCTGTGCGTGTTGCATCCACCGCATTCCCGCAACTTTCACCAGGTCGTCGTTCCACCTTATCGGCCTTCCAACGCTGCTTTTTCCGGATTTTTGTTTTACTAATCTGACGGGCTGTCTTCAACGAACCCCAATAAATTAAGGGTTCGTATAGGTATGATTTTCTGACGCTCGCTACGGATAAACGCTTGGCTCGCACATCACATTCAGCTGTCTTTTTGAAATCAGAAATCAGAAATCAGAAATCAGAAATATTTTATTTGTGATACATAGGTACAGTAGTTGGTAATGTTTACATTAAAGTGCGCTATGATCAGCCTATTGTAGGCATACAAAAATAATAAATTTTAAATTTGACATACAAATAAAGAATTGACTCGTATTAAACAAGAAATTAATTACACAAATGATTGCATTATTTGATTACTATAGGTACAATATAGTCAAGAAGTCAAAATAAATTGTTATGTAAATGTCAAAATAATTTATTAAGTAAATGTCAAAATATTTTATAAGTAAGTAAATGTCAAAATAATTTGTTAGGTAAATGTCATAATAATTCGGATTTAAATGTCAAAGAAGCACACATTACATTACAAAAATTACAATTACATGTCAGAATTTATCCAATAAAAAATCTGATACACAATAATAACATTTTTGACATAGTAAACTTCTTAGATTTTTTTTAAATAAGTTAACATGTAGACCTTTTAGTTCTTTTGGTAATTTATTAAATACAACTGATGCCATGTGAAAGACACTTTTATACATCAAGGCAGTATTCGCTTTTGGAACACAAAGACGACTTGCGTCCCTCTGGGTCCGATTGAAAGCTATAGATGCTAAAGTAAATAAATGAGGATTTTGTTTGACGAAAGCTGCTACTTCAAATATGTATAGTGACGGTAATGGAAGGATACTGTGCTTTCTAAAGAAAGGCACACAGCTCTCCGTTGATTTTAAACCAAACATAGCCCGAATGCATCGTTTCTGTGCCTTAAAGGCGAGATCTTTGTCGGTAGAATTACCCCAAAAAATTATGCCATATCTAAGAACAGACGCCACTAACCCATGATACGCAATTAAAAGGGCACTGGAGTTTATTTTGCTTGCAAGTGTATGTAAGGCATAGGCAGATTTACTAACACGCTTGCATAGTTGTTGAATATGCGGTTTCCAAGTCATTTTATCATCGATATATAAGCCTAAAAATTTACAATTGTCAACTTCCTCTATTGTTTGCATTTCAAAATTTACATTTAGGTTATTAGGTGCCGGTAAACGCTGTCTAAAGTACATTAATTTAGTTTTGCTTTGCAGCGCCATCTATGAGATTTCATAAAAATCAAATCAAGTTACATGTTAACACTTTGGAAATTAATAATTTAAATTTGATCATGTAGTTAGTTATTCTATTTATACTAAAACCTAAATAAATACCTAAAGTATATAAATAAAATACAAAAACACAAAGTCTGTTGTCTTTAGGATAAAACCTCCATCCAGTATCACCCACGTATCTTTCTTTCAGGTAGAAAGAGCCTGCTTATCAGTGTTTAAAGTAATCACAAGGTTATTTTAAATAAAGTCGAATATATTTTGTTACGGATATAACTAGGTGTAGGTAATCTGCCTTGTTGCCATGCCACTCACAATTGGTTTACTGGTAAAAAATGCCTACGCGTTAAGTTCTTTTAGAAATGAAGGTAAAAATATTAATTTAGACTTACTTATTAGAATTTTTTGACTTTTTATTCCGGAGTATAGGGTTCTGGTAACACTGCACCATTTTGGAAAACCTTTCGCCATTTGAAATGCACATTATTTGGGATGTAGGACTGTAGGTACACAGGCTGTGTATTTTGTGAATACTTTGTTTTTTTTTTTTTTTTTTTTTAAACTGATTGTTATGATGATATTCGTCGAACAAGTCGGAAAAAGTCGTGCATTTTTAGAGCTTCCACGGCGTGCGTTGCATAAATAAATATATAATAATAATATAATATTTCACAACTCGACGTCTAATCCCAAGCTAGGCAGAGCTTTGTTATGAGTACTAGACAACTGATAAACATAACTATATTTCTAAATACATACTTACTTACTACGCTTCAACCCACACTATTTTTTTCCTATAAGTCGATAATGGCGGTCTTGCGGAAAGAGGAAGCGATTGTCACATATTATCAGACCCGCCAGGTATTACCCGGTAACCGAATAAATAATCATACATAGCTTAAGTTTATTTTTTTATTCTGAAGGTAACTACCTATATGGTTTGTTTATTTTATGACGGCTTTTTTTTAGGTGGGAATTCATATAATAATTTCTCCAGCTCTAGGATAAAACTTTAGGACGTGTCAGACCTTTGCTAACTGAACCCTACCTGTGTTCTTTAGTTACTCTTTGTGTTCCAAGACAATATTGGTATCTCTTTAAAAAAATCTCTGGGCTCTGTCTTTTTCGGACTGCCTGACGGCTTTTTTAGGGTTCCGTAGCCAAATGGCAAAAAACGGAACCCTTATAGATTCGTCATGTCTGTCTGTCCGTCTGTCTGTCTGTCTGTCTGTCTGTCTGTCTGTCCGTCCGTCCGTATGTCACAGCCACTTTTTTCCGAAACTATAAGAGCTATACTGTTGAAACTTTGTAAGTAGATGTATTCTGTGAACCGCATTAAGATTTTCACACAAAAATAGAAAAAAAGCAATAAATTTTGGGGGTCCCCATACATAGAACTGAAACTCAAAAATTTTTTTTTCATCATACCCATGCGTGTGGGGTATCTATGGATAGGTCTTCAAAAATGATACTGAGGTTTCTAATATAATTTTTTTCTAAACTGGATAGTTTGCGCGAGAGACACTTCCAAAGTGGTAAAATGTGTGTCCCCCCCCCTCTAACTTCTAAGATAAGAGAATGATAAAACTAAAAAAAATATATGATATACATTACTATAAAAACTACCAACGAAAATTGGTTTGAACGAAATCCAGTAAGTAGTTTTTTTTTTTAATGCGTCATAAACCGAAAAAAATACACTATTATTAAAACATCGATCAAAGTTACAACACATAACAAGAACTTTTATATAATGTTACTTGCTGCTACGGGACCCTTCATGGGCGAGTCCGACTCGCACTTGGCCGGTTTTTCCTCAACTATCACACAACGCCGTCTAGCCCAAGCTAAGCAGAGCTTGTGTTATGAGTACCAGACAACTGATAAACATACCCTATATATTTCTGAATACATACATATATATAGATAAATTACACCCAGACACAGAACAAATGGTCATGCTCATCACACAAACATTTGTCCTGGGTGGGAGTCGAACCCACGACCTCTGGTATAGTAGTCAGGGTCACTAACCACTAGACCAACAGGCCAGTCATCGCTCATTAACTGCAAGCCCGCGCCGACTGTGTTGCCCTGTAATTTTGTGACGGTAAATTTCTGTTGTCTTCTAGACTTTCTTGGAAGTTGGGTAACTTTATTTTTCTCTTTTATTATCACCATCAACTTTTAGGAATCCATCCAATAGGAAAATAGGCCTCTCAAATCATAACCTACTTTACTCGATTTGTGGCCCACATACAAAAACGAACAGTACCTCTACCATGAGTTTAAAGCAATAATATTTGTCGATACTCGGTACCGACTACGTAAATATTTTGTATGGCAAATTTTACAGCGCCTCTAGCGGTCACTTGCGGAACCAAAATTTGCCATTCAAAATATTTACGCTACTCGGTATCGAGTATCGACAAATACCATTGCTCAATATCGACAAATACTATTACTCATGGTAGAAGTACAGCTGAAGTGTTTGTTAAAACTTCACGTAACACTAACGTGAGAAACAAAAAACACAAAAGCGGATTTAATGCCATAGGTATTCTCTACCAGTCAATCAATGGTGGTGGAGAGATAACATGGGTGGCGCATAAAAAAGAAAAAGTGAAATCATGGGCACAACATTAAATAGTATTAATATATTTAATATTATAAATAGGTACCTACGTATTTAAATATAAAATAATGAAAAGAGGTTTAAGAGACGACTCTGTTATACCTATATGCGATTTCCACTTTAATGCATACCGACTGATGGCCGTCTTCATATTTATGTGGTCCTGGTATGTGTAAAGACGAATGAACTAAATCACAAGTATGAAAAGAACAAAGCAGTGGAGGATTGTTAGAAAAATGTAGATTCTTAGCGTTGGTAGATCATATACTTATATTGAAAGAGTGAAATAAAGTAAGAAGGAGGGGTGAGAGAGTTGAGCAGAGAGAAAAGTGTAGCCAGAGCGCGCGAACATAAACTTTTGCCACCTTTTCGCTGAAAAATTTGTATTAGATTTTCCTGTTAGTAACAGTTCAGGATTGCGATATGCCCGTCGGACGTAGCAATGGCAAAGTTATACGGCATGAACATTGTTCGCTTCTGAAAACAAAGAAACAAGTTTTCAGATTTGCAGAACTTTATACAATAGTTCTATACCTATAGGTAGGTGAGTTGGTGTAATTATTAGTTTTCTAGATAGAGAGGTGTTATCCCAGAACTGTCCTGAAGTCGGTGCCAACCGCAAAAACTTTAATTACAGATTTCACCGAGTTCAGTTTTCCGAGAGCAAGTCTGGGCGGAAACCTTTTAGGATTGTGGTTGAAAGATTTCATTCATAGTGAACGTCGCCTACGCGGAAAGTGGCATGAGGAAACCATAACGAGATTTATTAATTAATTAGTAGGTATAATTATTTTTAGAACTGTTCCAGATCATAGGCATTGGAAATAAGATTACTAGGTTAAAGCGGGATAAGAAGGGTCCCGTTAGCAGCATGCACATTCACGATGCATATCCAGCTGTCAGGATAAGTCTTTTCAAAAATGGGTGCCTGAGGGTGGATGAAGCTGCCGAGGCTCACCTGGAAAGAGGTGGCGCGATGAGGCAAGGGTTACGAAGTAACTATTTAGTAATCTGTGGCAAGGGCTGGCTTGATGTCGCTCAAAAAAATAATACCTAGAAAAAGTTGAGAGAGGCCTTTGCTTAGATGTGGCAAAATATAGCATGGCATTTCATAGTTAGTCTTTTAATGTTCCCACTGTTGGGACTCAGGCCTTCTCTCAAGGAGAGGGAACTGTAATCCACCACTCGGCCTCAGTGCTAGTTGTTAGATGTCGTGTCTTCGCATTTTTGATTTTGGACATGCCGGTTTCCTCACGATGTTTTCCTTCGTTGTTTTGAGAGCAGTGGTGATGAAATAAATTACACAAAGCGCCTGGCTGGGTTCGAACTCGCTACCTACAACTCGTAAGTCGGGGCCATTACCACTCAACCACCACTGCTCTCAAAAGATAGTGGTAAGTGATAAAATATGGGCTAAGTAAATAAAAAAAAACCATCTCTATTGTTGAATTTAACGAGATTTTATTAGTTTTTACAATAATTACTTTTTAAAGCTAATCAAGTTGTTGATCTTATCAGTTATGTTCAATCTCAAGAACTAAATTTTAAGTCCATTAAAGACTTGCATAATCATGTACTAAAAGATCTTTGGACGTCTAGATCTCGACTAGACTCGTAACCTTCACAAATCTTCAGATCTGCATGGTTCACAGAATGGACACGTTTGTGAAACACTGCTTCGTCGAGAAGTGCATATCGAGAGCTCTTCGCATGTTGACTCTCTCTTGACCTTCGATGATATCGGAGAACTAGCGATGTTAGCGGGTTTTATCTGAAGATGGCAGGCAGATATGAATAGTTTACAATATTTTAAGATGGTACACAACTAAATACTCAGTACAAATATGAATAACTTATATACAACCAGTAGTCCGATTCACGTAATCAAAACCGTAACGATATCGTAGCGATTTAGTCGTTTAGACCATTTCCGTATTCACATCCATCAATCGAGTTTGAACGACACCGATTTTGAAGTCGAAGAAACGATTTAAAAAATAAAATATCTGTATTTCATTATCCTAGTGGGCTGTAACTGGAAATAATAATAATATAATAACAAATACCGCTTTTAGATAGGACTTCGATCGAACGACTATAAAACTGCAACGATATATTTTACGTATTTAGGCTACTGATGGTCAAAGCAAAAAACATGAAGTGTGTGTTTGTTTGTACTGCATAAGTACCATATAAAAAATCTCTTGACACACTGATTCGAATAGATCTTTATTTGCACAGAAAGTAGGTATAGAACTGGGGACCGAGGTTGTGGGTTCCGCTTATGTATTTTTCAAACAGGAAGTTAAGTATACCGTAGTATGACTGCGGGAAGTTTCTAATAAGTTACCGCAAAAAGCAAAGAGCAACTGAAGGGACACAGGTGGGCTTACTTTCACTCCACTCAAAGCGGGAGAAGCTCTTTGAAGATTTCCTACATCAATAAAAAGAAAAAAATAGCTGAGCATCATAGATAACGTTTTAGAAGAAAAGATATATCGCGTACAACGAAGGACTAGAACAATTTTCCTGCTGTGGTCTTCCAGTTCGATTATAATTAGGTGTGTGAGATGCAACGCCGGGGCGAAAGTCCACTGCCGCGACAGGTCGCTGCATGGCGGACAGAGCTCCGGCGAGATCTCATGGTGAAATGGCGTCAGCGACTATCGCAACCCAGTGCTGCGCAGGCCACAATTATGGTGGTAAGTCCCCTCTTTGAGGCGTAGCTGGAAAGACCTCATGGCGTCCTCACCTTCCGCATGACGCAGGTTCTCACCGGACATGGTAAGTTCGGGAGGTACCTGCACCGGATTCGTGCGAAAGTGACGCCCGGGTGTCGCCACTGTGCAGAACGCCCGGAGGACAAGGTGGAGCACACAGTGGAGGTGTGCCCCGCTTGGGCAGAGGAACGCCGTGCCATTGTGGGAGCGATTGGCGACGGCGATCTCTCGCGCCCGGCTTTGGTACAGGCCATGGTCTGGAGCGAGGAGGAGTGGCAGGCGGTCACTTCTTTCTGCGATGCCGTAATGTTAGCAAAGAAGGAGGGTGACCGCATCAGGCAACGGCGCTCACAGCGCCCCAGCCGCCGCCGGGATTCCGATCCCAATTTCCGGCCACCGTAGATGCGGGATTGCGGACTGCGACCGGGCGGTCGGACAGCGACAGCGACTGTCAAGAATGAGCCCAAGTCATCGCGCTCTGTTTCCGCGCACCTCAAGGAATAAAGTTGCCAGCAACAGCAGGGGCCCAGCCGGGTCGAAGCCTACTGAGGCCAGGGTTATCCGAAAGGGAAGCTCGGCCCCGGTACGAAAAGCAAGAAGGAACGGGATGGGTTTTTTAGTCAGTAAGAGTCTGACACTAGCTCCCGCTCCGCCCAAGGGCGGGGCATGTCATTTGGATGATTTTTAACCACAAAAAAAAACACGACTATGTGACCCCCCTGGCGCCAAAGCTGGATCCGCCTTTGACCGACATAATTCATAGGTCAAAAGTTATCTATTCATTGATAAGAAAAGGTACCTATAAACTAGCCAAAAGGAATCAATAGGTACATAGATAAAGCCTTCACTCCCGTTACCAACCGATCTGCGGAACTATGTTACCTACCTAAAGGATCCATAATAGGGTGAGAAACTAAATCCCGGGCCGTAATAGAGACTTTCAGCCGAAAAATTGCTCCATGTCCGTAATTGCTTATTAGGAGGGGCCCATTCATCTATTAAAGCGGTTAAGTGCGGTCTACCAGGTAGTGGGCACTTGAATATTGAATACCTTTGTACCTTATACTAGTACGTATTCATTACCTAATCAAACAGTTATTAATCATTTTATTACTTGCCTTTCATAGTGAGCGAAGATCTGACATTTCTTTTTTGCTGAACTGGACCTATTTTGCGCAACCGTGAGACACATATTATTAGTTGTCTCCTTTTTAGGGTTCCATACCTCAAAAGTAACAAACGAAACCCTTATAGGATCACTTTGTTGTCCGTCCGTCTGTCTGTCTGTCTGTTTGTCAAGACCCTTTATTTCGAGAACGCGTGGACGTGTCGAGTTGAAATTAAAACCATATACTCAAGTCTGCGGTCCCTCCAAGCTGTGAAAAAATCAAACTTCTCAGTTAACGTAAAAAAAAGATACGGCCGTTTATGTAGCAAAAAAGTATATTTAGATGGGACTTTCCGTTGACCCAGAATCCTGAAATTGGCACAAGGTAATGTCTTATAGCACAGGTATAGGAAAAAATCTGAAAACAGTAAAGTTGTTGACTGGAATCTATAAAAAAATGAAATGGATTTGGGAATTGTAGTTTGCACGAACCCTCAGCGCGCTAGTCCGACTCGCACTTGCCCAGTTTTTTTTATAATCATTAGTGTCTACATGTTGTTACTACGAGGACATTGTGTGTATCTACGAGTGTGTATGTATGCTAAATAAATTCGTTTTCTTTCTTTCTTTCAATCTATTATTTATTAGGAAAGGCTCCAGCTTCGCACAGGTGATAGAAATTTTTGAAATTGTTTAGCTTTTCTCTACTATAATATGTATTTATTTGTACTCTTAAATCTTCATCATGGATATCTTTGCCTAAAAAAGGTAAAGATTGCACGAAAATCTGTTCAGTCAATAAATCAAACAATAGATTTATTTATATTTTTAAATGTATTTTTTATTAAAATATTTAAAAATATAATTCATATGTATAAATGAATTAACAGAATAATATAATATAGCATCATAATTATAGTACCTATCATCAGTAATTTAATTTTCTATTATTTTCTATTCAAAAAATGAACAATTATTATAATAATTGTTCATTTTTAGGGTTCCGTAGCCAAATGGCAAAAAACGGAACCCTTATAGATTCGTCATGTCTGTCTGTCTGTCTGTCTGTCTGTCTGTCTGTCTGTCTGTCTGTCTGTCCGTCCGTATGTCACAGCCACTTTTTTCCGAAACTATAAGAGCTATACTGTTGAAACTTTGTAAGTAGATGTATTCTGTGAACCGCATTAAGATTTTTACAGAAAAATAGAAAAAAAGCAATAAATTTTGGGGGTCCCCATACATAGAACTGAAACTCAAAAATTTTTTTTTCATCAAAGCCAAACGTGTGGGGTATCTATGGATAGGTCTTCAAAAATAATACTGAAGTTTCTAATATCATTTTTTTCTAAACTGAATAGTTTGCGCGAGAGACACTTCCAAAGTGGTAAAATATGTGTCCCCCCCCCTCTAACTTCTAAGATAAGAGAATGATAAAACTAAAAAAAATATATGATGTACATTACTATAAAAACTACCAACGAAAATTGGTTTGAACGAAATCCAGTAAGTAGTTTTTTTTAATGCGTCATAAACCGAAAAAAATACACTATTATTAAAACATCGATCAAAGTTACAACACATTACAAGAACTTTTATATTATGTTACTTGCTGCTACGGAACCCTTCATGGGCGAGTCCGACTCGCACTTGGCCGGTTTTTTTAAACTATATTCCACCATTGTAAGAAAGTGGTGCCTAGTGGGTTTTAGAGAAAAGAGGTACAGGTCACTAGGGTATTATTTTTATGTATTCCGTAATAGTACCTAGGGCACCGCTAAATGAACGAGACGATTAATTTTTATTTCTGTCTAAACTGTTGAGGTACATTGGATTTTGTCAGTAAATTCGTGAGGTTACATATTGAACAAAGCAATGCCACTAGTGTTTTTGGTCTAACTAGAGTGGCCCCGCTGGATAGAAACACATCACTAGGGTCCTGCACAGTAAAACATAGATAACCATTTTGTTCAGTTGTTTCCGAGTTTATCGCAGAAAAAAGCAGACGGAGGCGATGGGGGATTTTGTTTTATAAGTATAAAGATAAAGATAAATTACAAGTTCTTCGAGAACCTTACTCGTCTTAACTTGCCAGCAATGTTAAATTCAATATCTAAGCTATGAGTGAAACGAGTTCAATAACTTCGGCTGGTTCTTGCGGGTTGAAAACTTTGAAGATAACTTTAGAGTTTTGGTAAAGTTTGTGATCCTGTCTTGAGACTTTGAATGTGAATTAGTTATGTTAGGTACAGTCTTAGTAGTATGTAGGTATGTAGAATTCTTAGATGCTTTACTTATCCAAAATTTATTGTAGGTAGATTAAAGCTTCGTTCGATTAGTAAATTATTGCAAGTGCAACTGCTTATCGTGCTTGTGGTCCAAGTCCGATCTTTGTGGAAAAGTATTACCTATTTGGTTCATTTCAGGTGAAAGCTACAGCCATGCTCTCGCTAGATGGCGCTAAACTCAACTTTTTTTGGTTTTTATTTGGTTTTTACAAGATCGTCTATGTGAGTATTATTAGGAAAAGTCAAAAACTAAAGTTTTTATCTTACCTAGACTCAACTTATTCAAATTATTAGATACTTCAATATCGTATCGTATCGTATCGTATGTTCGTTCTTATATTTGGCTAATTCTAACAATTCATGACTGTAACACAATAGTGCGTACAGCTCTATTATATAGAATAATAGAATAAATACATATGTAGAAGCACTTTTTCTAAGTTTGTGAATGTGAAGCACCATGGAACATTTTTATTAGGTTACAACATTTTTTTTTTTGACATTACGAGCATGGCAGTTGAGAGTTTGTCATGCTCACTTAAATGTCTTGCTGTTGGTGTTATTGGGTCGTTCAGTTCCCTTCAAAATGGTTGAGCTGAGTGGGGCTGATGCACGCGTTATGCTCGTGAAAGGGTGCCGTCAGATGGGGACTGGTCATCTCTTAGCTGCCAGTGGCTTAATTCAGTTTCTATCTTTTAATTATTTTACATTTTTATTTCATTATCGACATTGTGCTCACATGATAGAAGCAACAAGTAATATGTAACCAAGCATTATATGTAACAATATGATTTAAAAGAGTGTCCATGGAGTTTCTTGCACGTTTTTCTCCATTGAGACCTACTCTTTGGAACGTGCAATTTAGCTTCACTTTTCTTGGACTGATCGACATTTGACTATTCAAAAGTGTAAAAATGGTCTATTTGAAATAAATGCTTTGATTTTGATTTTGATTAAGGCGTATAGTCCCTTGAACCATCTGACCGAAATTATGTGAACGCATCTCCCGCACTGCCTAAGTGGCAGTACACAAATCTGTGCATTTATTTGCGGCCAGCAGCGCCCGGAAAGCGCTTTAAATCCATCTTCTCTGAGAGATATTGATTGATTTACATATGCAATGTTCACTTTGAAGAATATTTAATCACCAATTTTTATGTGTAAAAATGTTTCTAAAGGTCCAAGCCGTTTCGAAGGAGTAGGGAAAAGTTGCGAAAAGTTGCGAAATCGCTAATTTTTTTTTTTTGACAAAAGTAGATATTAATTGCACGAAAAAATCAAATGTTGATATTATTGTTCATGAATCTATAATAAACATATATTTTTTTCAAACCAATTGACCTACATACCCGTTACGGAGGAGTAGGCCTCAGAAAATCACTGTTTTATGGCACTTTTCGGGCGCTTGGACTTTAAGGTAGCTTTCGCCTCAAGGTTTCACTTTGCTTATCTCCTCAATCATTAGGCAATGGAAACCACGGAAAAAATGGGCAAACGTGGGTTGTCCATCTGTCTTCCTTAACGGAAAACTTGATGTTATGTGTCATGCAAACAAAATCATAGATGCATAAATTAAAATTCATACACCCATGCTGTCCGTGCAGAAAAAAGCAATCGTGATAAACAGAAAAAGGAAAATTTTGAAGTGTAATATAATATATAAGAATAAAGCGAAAAATAGCGACAAAGGAAACAGTAGGCGTTCCCTTTGACGCAATTTTCTTATTATTTCGTTTCGCAAGTTTCGAGAAATGTAAGAACTACCGACGGATATGATACTAACAATACAGTAGGTACTTCCTGTTATTGCAAAAAAGAGACAGCGGATGTACGTTTATTAATATAAAAGAAAAACACGATGTCCGGTAAATAGTGTTTTTTTTTCTAGGAGAGAGTAATTAGGATATCCGTTCCCTCATGTGTACAGCCACCTCTTTCGCTAGAGTGTAAGTAACTCACGGTATAGATAATTAAGTATTTTTGATTTTGGATGGCAGCACGCGCGAGGCAATGATTCTCGCGCCCCCGCCGCCGGGTTTCCGATCCTGATTTCCAGCCACCCTAGGTGCAGGCTTTCGAACAGTGAGCAGTGGGTAGCTCGCCATCCGACCGTTCGGTAACCGTCTGGATCGAGCCCAAGTCATCGATGGCGCGTAGTGTTCCACGCGCGTCTCAAGGTGTTGGCCTTCTGGGGCAATGGGTGATAAGAAAGAGACCCCCGGGGTAACAATGGCAAAGAATGCTGAATGGTTTTTAGTCAGTAAAAGTCTGACACGCCTTCCCGCTCCGCCTAAGAGCGGGAGATGTAATTTAGATGATTTTCCCACCTAAAAAAAGCATTTCTGATTTTAAGAAATTTGTGAATTTTTATTCTAGCAAGAAGAAATTAGTATTCCCCGTTTTTCAACCTTTTTAAATCTTTTGTACATATTATTAATATTTTAAGTTTGTATATACCTATTAATTTATAATATTTAATAGTTAAGATGTATATATTAATTAGTTTAACAATTTATTTTTATAAGCAAGAACTGTACTTATTTTAATGAAAGAATGAATTGAGTATAATTGCACATTGTCATCATTATTGAAATAAATCTGCTTAATAGTATATTTTAATGGTGTCCAAAGGTTAAGGAGCGCTTTGTGCCCAAATCTGGCAGCGGCCGGCAAGTCGCTCGGACCACAGTAATGATATCCGACCACCCGGCGACCGGTACTTCCCTCGTCTCTGCATCTTTCAAGTACGTCCTTTGACCCTCTCTTTACTGTAGACTTTTGATATTTTACTTGGACCAAATCACCAAAGTCAGGTTCTCATGTAACTATATGATCTAATATCTAGATAAGCAATTGGTATAAAGACGCTTTCTGCGTACAAAGCATTTTGAGAACACATACACTATGCCTAAGGAGTGGAATTCCCTGCCGGAGTGTGTGTGTCCTGATAGCTACAATCTAGGGGTATTCTAGAGTGAATAGGTTACTTCTAGGCAAGCGTGCTGCATCGTCGGCCATATCATCGGTTACCATCAGGTGGGATAGTGGTCAAACGCGAGCCTATCAATAACGATAAAAAAAATAATCAATTAGTCAATGTGCTGGTTTTTTCCTTAGATAGAGAGGATAAGCATTTCCATAGAGCGTGGTAATGTCGCCTGTTTTCGGTATAACAAAAGATAGATAGATAGTAGTGCCTTGTTAACAGTTTGCGTAACCCAAAAGCTAATTTTTACACAACTGGACAATATGTAAAATAATAATAATAATAATAATAAAAAATAGGAAGGCTGTTTCCAGAAACCGAAGGTTTTATGATAGCCATACAAGACCAAATTATTAATACAAGAAACTACAGGAAATATATCATTAAAGACCCTACTGTCACAAATGACAAATGTCGTAGGTGTCATATACAACCAGAAACCATACAACACATAACCGGAGCATGCACTACACTTACACAAACGGACTACACTCACCGACACAATCAAGTTGCTAACATCATCCATCAAAAGCTAGCAATCAAGTATAGTCTTATACAAAACTCCGGCACGCCTTACTACAAATATAAACCTGAAACTATCTTAGAGAATGACGCATACAAACTTTACTACGACCGCGCCATACTTACAGATAGGACCATCCACTATAACAGACCAGATATAACACTTCAGGATAAAATTAATAAAGTCACTTACCTTATAGACATTGCAGTTCCCAACACCCACAACCTACAAAAAACCATATCCGAAAAAATCAGCAAATACGCTGACCTCAAAGACGAAATAACAAGATTGTGGAGACAAGACAAAGTTTACGTTATACCTATAGTCCTCTCCACGACAGGCGTAATCCCCAACCATCTCCTCCGTAGTTTAAAATTAATAAATTTAGAAGAATCCGTTTACATATCCCTACAGAAAGCTGCCATATTAAACACATGCAGAATAGTTAGGAAATTCATGCAGTTGGAAGACGACAATACACCCCTACACTGAAAACACCATACATGCTACATTTACTTGGCTTTGGCCCGTAAATGTAGTCGAAACCAGCCATGAGCTGAGAAAAATAACACTCCCGAAAATAATAATAATATCTTTATTTGTACATTCAACACACACAGTAACAAAATATAATGACAAGAACAGATACAATAGTTGTACAAACACTGATCATTGGAAATAATATATTTGACTCCTAAACTAAGTAAAATAAATACTTGTATCTCAGGAGCCAGTTCCTCCTTGGAGATGATCAAAAATAGGATGTTTGGTACAATTACTATAGCCTTTGTATAGACGTGTAACAGTATGAAGTGATAGTTATGCGATGATTGTTAATAATGATTCGGTATAATCATAAGACAGTTCTTGCAACCACTTAGCTAACTTAGTCTTTAGTGTATATCTATTTAATGAATAAATATTGATCAGATGGTGAATCTTATTATAAATGCGAGCGCTTAGAATAATGAATTGACGACCTGCGAAAGCGGTCCTGCAATGTAGGGAGTCACTGACCGGAAAACCTCGACGTCTGAGAAGGACGCTTGTGTCCAATGGCAGCATGGAATGGCGGCGTAAGACTGTACGCAAGATAAACAGCTGCCGCACGGTGAGGACTTGGGATTCCGAGTAAAGCTGGTTAGTTGGGTAATCTCTTCGCTTAAAATGCATAACCTTAAGAATCGCCCTTTGTGCACGCTCTGCTTGAAGCAGAAGGCTTTTATGGGTGCCTCCCCATACAGGAATGCAGTACATGAGGATAGATGCACATAAGCTTTGGTAAACTAAGGACAAGGTTGCAGGATCAGCAGCATGTCTCAATTCTTTGAACAGATAAATAAGCTTCCTTGTCCTCGAGCATAAAGCCTCAATATGCGGACGCCACGAAAGATTTGCATCGATGTACACCCCCAGGTATTTGATACTTGGGACTAAGGAGAGTGTCAGACAGTGACAAGAAGCATCGAGACCTGAGCAAGAGTGGGCTTTTACTGCACTGGATTCAACTGGTGTGGGGACTGAACTGCACAACGAGAAGCGTATTAGCTTAGTTTTATCGATATTAAGTGTCAGCAAGTTAGCTGAGAGCCATTCAGTCACAAGGCGGAGGGAATGTTCTGTTCTATCTTTAGCTTTGTTCCAGTCAGTATCGTAAACAACAAGTGCAGTGTCGTCTGCATATGTAAATATTTCACAGTTAGGGATGGACATTTTGCACAAGTCGTTTATGTATATTAGGAACAAGGTTGGTCCCAATATACTTCCCTGCGGAACTCCGAAACTGATACACTCATCTTCACTGACCAAAGAATTAATTTTTACGCGTTGAGTTCTATTAGTTAAATAATCAGTGAAGATTTTCAATGAAAGCCCGCGGATCCCCAAGTGTTCTAGCTTCGAAAGCAGCATAGGAACAGAAACAGAATCGAATGCTTTGCATAAGTCGAGGAAGACCCCGTAGCACTTAAGTTTTTTATCCAATTTAGTGACAACGCTGTTAGAAAGGCCTAGAACGGCGTCTTCAGTCGAGACTTCCTGTCGAAAACCATACTGATTTTTTGCAATAATGTCGTATTTGGAAAGATATCCCACCAGAGCGTTGTTCAGTATTTTCTCAAGGATTTTAGACAGGGAGCTCAGCACCGAAATGGGTCGATAATTAGAAACATTGCTTCTGTCTCCACTCTTGAAGATTGGGTGTACCACTGCTTTCTTAAAGATTTCAGGAAATGTACCAGTTTCGATTGCTCGATTGCAGATGTGTGTTATGGGTGGAGTGAGAACAGCAATGGATTGCTTCAGGATTTTTACTGGAATGTTGTCGTGTCCAGTAGCGCAATCTGAGCGTAGATTGCGTAAAATTCCATAAACTTGAGATTCGTCAATTGGCATGATTACAAGTGAATTGGACGGAGATGGATGACTGAAGGTGGCGAGATTAGAGGGCGGAACGATTTTAGAGGCTAATTTCTCACCCACACTGGCAAAGTAGCTATTGATTTCATTGATCGAGGTCTTTACATCAGATGCGCCCCGGATAAGTTCTTCGGGTGGCTGATGCTGGACAGAACAGTTAGTTATGGCTTTAACAGCTTTCCATGTAGCTTTAATATTATTTTTAGCTCTTTGTAATTCGTTTCTGTCATGTGCTCGTTTTAGTTTTTTTAGTATCTTGTCCAAGAAATTGCGATATCGAGAGTACGAAGTTTTTAGGACCTGGTTATCTGGAGACAATTTAGATTTTCGGTGAAGCATATCCCGGTTTTGTATGCAACGAACAAGACCCGTTGTCATCCAGGGTTTGAGCATTCTCGTTCTGTTAGTTACTCTTATGATTGAAGTGTGATTTGAACAAGTTTTCTGAATCATATCAACGAATAGATCAGCGGCAAGGTTTGGGTCACATTCTTTCAGTACGGGGTGGAAATCGGTGTGGTCTAATTCGTCACGAATGACTGAATAATCGTAACGGAGGACAGTTGGATTTGATGCCTTCACGGAGTTCCCGTGGGTTTTCAAGCTAAGGACAATGGGAAGGTGGTCAGTTATGTGAGTGTCAAGTACAATAACGCTAGCCGAAGCAGTTGTTTTTAACATTATGTGATCTAAAGAATTATCTGATCTAGTAGGAATTGTATGAGCCGGCAGAAGTCCAATAGAGGCGCAAAAGGTCAAATAGGCATCTGAGTGGCGGTCGTGATTACTAGGTTTTATATCGACGTTTATATCACCTACTAGTATCATATTTTTGAATCGTTTTAACGTTCCAGCTAAACTATCAAGGCTATTGTAAAATAACTCCAGGTCCAAGAATGATGGGGAGCGATAGACACATATAATAGCTGTATTGCCGGTACTACATACTAAGCAGTTGGCATCGCGGAAAAGAGGTTCAGTAATAGTACATTGCAGGTCGCTTCTTGTATAGATCACTACGCCGTCATTTTGTGAAGAGTTATTCTGAGTAGCATGGCTCGAGTACCCTTGAAGAATAGGCAGGGGTCCTGTCACCTTCAGCCAGCACTCCGTGAAAACAATAACATCAAAATCTACTTTGGTCATGGTTAACATTGTAATAAATTGATGGAAATTTTTGTTAATGCTTCTGATATTTATGTGGATTAATTTAAGATTCAAATGAGGATATCTAACAAATTTTGAGCACTGTTCTGGTGGGCATTGATATGCGCGCGCCATAGAAATGTTATCAATGTCGTTATTAATTTTATTTATATTAGCCATTTATTATAAATATATTTTATTCACAGATAGATACGTCACAGCAATAGCGTGCAAAAGTAACATTAGAATAATGCGCATAATCAATAATCGTAATGTTAGCTGTTTTAGTATGGCTGAGAGCGAGACGAAAACATTATATCTTTGCAAGTAAACGTAAACAAAATTACTCAAAACTTGCGCCCTATGGTTGCAAAAGTACATCGAATAGTATTGATAAAAGAGTGGATGATTGAATAATGAATTAACTGTTACAAAAAATATTTTAGGATATGTGTGTAATGCAATATTTTTAAAAAAGTAGACTGAGGTTATGGAAACTATATACCGGGTGTGATCCCGGGATTTAACATGCAAATTAATAAAGAAAGTAAAATATAGAATACAAAAATAAAGTCAAATTGTGCTATTAAAAATGGACAAGCAACGTTCGGATTTTATTTGAGTTGGTTTATCTTCAGGATTTTTACGCATGAAGATCTTTCCATTCAGGCTCCAGCATGAGAGTTTGTTAGTCTTCGCAAATTGACGACATTCATAAAAGAGCTTTCTCATAGTGGCTGACAAGTGTTCCGAAGCGTAGATGGGTTTCCTATCTCCAGGTAATCCAATTGTGTGTGTATTCAACTTATCCACTGTAGCACGGTCTTTGTTAAAACGTCGAACATTGGATAAAAACTCGTGTTTACGGGACACAGATGTAAACTCTGCGACAATTGAACGAGATGATCCCGGTTTACCTGGGAGGCGGTGAATATCTCGCAAGTGTGACTCTAATATCTCCAGGTCCACAGCTTTCCCAACTCCAGAAACAATTGATACCAAATCTTCCAATTTTTCATTATCCTTAGTTGGAACATTACGCAATTCAATAGTCGCAGACCTTGAATGGAGCTGTAAGTCCTGGATTTGCTTCTCTATACGCTCAACCGACTCAACATCCCCTGCTCTCCTCTCTTCCAAATTGACTACTCTTTTTAATAATTCCTCATAACTCTTGTTGATAAAAGTCATGCCTTTATCCAATTCGATGGAAGTTTTCCGAATTTCATCACATTGCACTTTTAGCTCAGATACGTCCTTTGAGAGAGATGAAAGCACAGCATCCTGTTCCGTTTTCCATGAAGTCAGCCTATTATCGTGGTCAACCTTCCAAGAATTCAACATTTCCAGAAGTTCATGCTTTAAGTCCATGCAGGCGCATGACGCTGACTGGGCGTTAACCGGTTTGTCAGGTGAATCATTTACTATCTCAGGTGGATTTTTAAGACGGCGTTTATTGTTACGGACAGTGATATTGACATCCTCAGGTTTTTTGGTGTTCGACTGGTTACTAGATACTACCGGGGACTGACCTGTTTTAGTCTTTGCGGGTGATTTGGGTGGTGTTCGCTGCATGCTTGGCGGTTCAAAGATGAACGATATCGACGAAAGCACAGCAAAGATAAGCAACAGCAAAAATATGAAGCAGTTAAGTGAGCTCTCTAAAAGCGTGTTATACTCAGCAGTAATCCTTAATGACGCGTAGCACTAATAACTGGTCGTAGCGCTTGTAGCAGTCTCGATTGCGCGTAGGCGCGGCACGTAGCGAGTCGTAGCACAGGTGACGTCACGTCGGCCCCACTCGCTACGCAGTGGACGTTTATTTCGCGCTGTGATGACTGATGTTGCTGGTCTAGTGTGCACGCGCGCGACTGCCAATTCCGACGCCGCGGGTTCGAGACCGCCCCGGATCAAGACAAATCAGGCGACCTTCTACCGAGACGTAACACCGAGAATCTATTTGTTTCACTCTAGGACTGCCTACTAGGAGGTGCCAATAGTATAAAACACTTAAGGAGTAAAAAGGAATCGAAATTTGGCGAGTAGACCAATCACCAAATTAGCACAAAAATGTCACAATTTACGAGCGACAAGGGTCCACTGTACACGTCCGTACCGGGCCGCGGCGCACGGAGGAATCCCTGAAACAGGCGCGGTTTTGATAAAATGGAGCTGAAAATGTAAGTAAGACCGAGAAGGCTGACTCGAGACATTTACTACGAGCCAAATAATGCAAAAACATAGAATGTATTACATCCGTATTCTAATGGAGCTCAAAATAACTGCACCTTATTCCGAATCAAAAATATAAATACTACAACTTGTAATTTTTATTTTAGGTAGGATAATCACTCAAAGACATCCCCGTTCTTAGGTGGAGTGGAAGATAGTGTCAGACTTTTACTGACTAAAAACCCACTCCTGTTCGTTGCCTTTCGTACTGGGGCCGAATCTTCCTTTCATAATCAGATCCTTGGCCCCAGAAAAATGACACTTGAAAAAAAAAAAGTTACATGCGATCTTGCCTATTTATTGAATCCCCTTTATTCATTTTTATACACGTTACAATATATTTATAAATATTTCTTAAAAACCAATAAAAAAAAACATTTAAAAATATAAAAAACAGTATCCCACCGGTATCGGGAACAGGGTCCAAGCTAACGGTGGCCAGGGCTCCAGAGAAAGGAACCTGCTAACTATACGAGCCGTTGAATTATTATTATGGTATTCAATAGGTGGATAGGTTCGTATGTATTTTCGGATGAACATCATAATGTTATGCTTTAAGATAATTGTGGCTTGTCACATTAAGTATAATTACATACTACATAGTATAACTATAAGTTGGTTAGGTAGAACAGTGATAATCTATGTCTCTCTAATGGTGTGTGCGACTGATAGACGAACACTGTCGTGTAGTTAATTAGTTCGTAATTGAACGGACATACCTTGCTAACATTTGCAACAACGGCATTAACAGTTTCTTGGTTGATACCTAAATATGAAAATAATTCCTACAATAACATAAAATGATAATTATCTTAAACCTAAATATGAAAATACTTCCTACAATAAAATAAAATTACAATTATCTTAAACCGAATAAAGCCATATTAATAAAAAAAAAACAGTGAACGTGTTCGTCAGAAAATTCGCGCCTTTATCTTGCCTGTTTTTTTTTTCTATTTACTTCCTAGGGTAGGCTAAAGTCGTTCGACCATATCGCCGTTTTTAGTCCATGTTTTCTTGCGTAGTAAATTTTCAAAAACAATGTCTTTCGTCCATGTTTTCTTGCATAATAAGTTTTCAATAACAAAGTTTTTCGTATTCATTATCTTGCCTGTCATTTTTTTCATAGACAATACAAACTTCTATGATGTTTTTTTGTTAGGTAATAATTTTGGCTTGGATATTAAGTCCTTTAAGTCATGTCTTCGAATGAATAGTTCATAGACTACGGATGTTACATACTAATGTTTTTGTATTTGACAGCAAATGTATCGAGTCAGCCTTCTCGGCGAACTTCGCTGAGGTAGCCAAAACTACAATAAAATTCTCAGCTCGTAGAAGCGCTGTTCCTATTATCATCTAAATCTTCAATAGCAAGCGCTGTCATAACAAAGCGCACACATTCTTTTTGCCTGAAATAAAAAGCCGTCTAGCGCAGACGGAAAATAATCGTTGTTTTATGCCGCACAAAGTAAAGTGATTTTACTCGGGGCGTGAAAACTAAGCTTTATAGTGGAACAGCTTTAGTGTTTGCTAATGGAGTACCGGGTGACTCTAAGCTGACTAACGAATGATGCAGCTAAGTTCAGCTAAGCCGTCTGAGTAAATGTGTGCATTATGCTGCTCAGATGAGCGTATAATTTATGGCGCAGCTTGTAATAGTTTCTTTGAGAAATGGAATTGGAATGTAATTAGATTGGTATGCAATTCCATTTATATCTGTAGTGTTTTTGGTAATTCCGAGTTGTGTAATGTGAATGGTGATACACTGACGGGATTCTCAGTGTTGCACGTTTTATTAGTTTGCAAAACATGTAATTGATGAGTACAACACCGCTCAAGTTGTCACCGTAGGCGTGGGCTTGCGGGCAGCGAGCAATGAGTAGCTCGCCGTTCAACCGCCCGGTAACCGTCCAGGCTGAGTCATCGATGGCGCATAGTGTTCCACGCGTGTTTCCAGGAAATGTCAGCAAAACCGTAGGGGCCCATCAGGGCCGAAGCCTACTGGGGCCATGGGTTCGCTTCTGAAAGGAAAACCCGTCCCTGGAATGCAAGGCTACGAAGGAACAGGAGTGGGTTTTAATCAGTAAAAGTCTGACACGCCCTCTCGCTCCGCCCAAGGGCAGGAGATGTATATGTATTAGATGATTTCCTACCTATAAAAAAACCGCTCGTGTCGTAAATTGCCATTTTTTTACTTTTTAAATTCATTGGTACCGTGAGTCGAACTGACAGTACACTTGAGGGGATCAACCAAACACGACAGTCTGTATTCATAAAGTTAATTAGTCCCAATTTTATCTCTAATAAAAAGTTAGTCAAAGGTTTTTAGGGTTGTTTTTTGCTAAGTGATGATGTTATAACAAAATTAACTTTAAAAAATACATTCAGCCGAACATAGAACCTTCTCCTTTTCGAAATCGGTTAAAAATATAAGTTGAGGTTGTTTGTTATATTTAATCAAGAAAAGAAGCGGGTAAAAAGAATAACCCTTCTGCTTTATGAGTTTTGTTTAATCTATGGAATTATTAATTACTATCGGTTACCGGTAAAGATAAAGTTAAAACAACTGAGTGTAGGTTATTTTTTTTCAGGTGGAACACCAATGACATCTCCCTCTCTAGGGTAGAGTGGGAGGGCATGTCAGACTTTTACTGACTAAAACCACTACTTGTGTTCTGCAATTTGCATTATAGTGCCGCGGGTTTCATTTTTAGAAAATACCTATGGCCCTGCTGGGCCCCTACGGTTTGCTGACATCTCTTTGAGGAACGCGTGGAAAACTACGCGTTGTCGATGACGGCGAGTATAAATAATTTAGTAGTTCTGATTTTAGTGCTTTTCAATAATGAAAAGTGGAAATATTCCACTAACCTTTAACAAGAGAAACACAAACTTTCCAGGTTAGTTTGCTTAACGTTAGCACTTTCATTCGAATATTGGAAACTAGCTTCTGCCGGTGTATTCGCCCGCGTGAAAGGTTTCCATACAAAAACTCCCCGTGGGATCATCACCTCAGGGGGTGAAGATGAAGAAAGAAACTAATTTTATAAAAAAATGTTGTAATGTTAATGATTTTTTTTTTTATTTAAGTTAATATAATATTGAATTTTGTATTAGATTTAATAATGTGATGTTATGTTTTACAAAAAATGTTTACTTAATTTAAGCTTAAACATTGTATGTGTAATTGGATTGGTATCTATGTAATGCGCATTTGTATTTGTTTATAGTCTGTCTAATAAGTCAACCGACTTGGGAATTTTGTATAATATTTAATCATTGAAAAAATACTTATATTCCGTACTTTTTATAAGGTTCTTCTGTTAGTAAACAATGATCTCTATCTTTTAATCAACCTTGATTATTGAACCCGTGTTGACTACATCAGATTTCATTAAATCCTAATAATTACTCAAGTCGTTTAACTTATTAGACAGACTCTATGTACATTTTGTTATTAACATAATTTTAAGTACCTACTTTCTAACATAAAATATGGATTTTGTATTTGAAAAAAAAATAATATAAGGAAACTTTGAGCAAAATTTCACCTAGTCCCAGTAGTTTCGGCTGTGCGTTGATGTCAGTCAAAGCCTTCTTTTATATATGTTACGCTCAAAGATCGAAATCGCTCAGTGAGCGGAAAAATAGCTCACAACGCGATGTGGTCACAGTAAAACATTCACATGGCGAAATTCGTGTTATGGCTCTAATGAAAACGCGCACGACGCGTTGTGGTAATCACAGACCAAATAGCGAGATTCGTCTTAGCTTGGGACTAGATGGCATTGTGTGATAGTTGTGGAATATTATTACTATTAGATGATAACATAGATGCTGAGCGAAGTGTTAACGACGAAGTTGAGGGCACATAACAATAGTCACAAAATGTACAACCTGTCCGTCGAATGATTAAAACAATGAATGCTCAGAACGCGTTATGGCTTTTCTTCATTGCCACAACTCGTTGAGATCAAATAGCATGTCAGCCACGACACGAATTTCGCTATTTGGTCTTTCTGTGATTGCTACAACGCGTCGTGCACGTTTTCATTAGAGCCATAATACGAATTTCGTCATGCGGAAGTTTTACTGAGACCACAACGCGTTGTGAGCTATTTTTCCGCTCATTGATCGTTTTCGATCTTTGAGCGTAACATTATAAATAGAAAAAATAAAACAGGTTTTCTTAACCCTCGAGCCCCAATTCTGCCAGTCAAACTGACGTGCTTAATAAAAAGAGTTTCTTCATAATCTTTACCAAAGATTTTCCCGCTAATTCTTTCTTTGTTTACCAAAAGGCGCGGCTGCGACCCCGGATGGGCCGCAGCCATTAAAATAACGGCTAACAAAATGGCTAACAATATTTTTAATGAGCTATAATGGTTAAAGTTGGCTAATGCGTTAACTTTCCTAATGTCCATCTTTTCAGATTTTTTCCATCGTTTTGCAGAAAGTTTGTTCTGATTTTTTTCTCGTTTATCGTGTTAATTAGTTGTGAAAGTTTAGAGTTTTTCCGATATAGTAGCAATGCTGCCAGCGTTCTGAGCACTTTTCCCATTGATATCGATTTGGATGAATTGTTTGATGCCCTATGAGTTCCCCTTATTTACCTGTTTGTACATATTGTTAAGTTAAGTTTGTATATAGCTATTGATTTATAATATTGAGTAGTTAAGAAGTATTAATTAAATATCCATATCGAAATGAATTCCAATATAGTGAGTTTTTCTACAATCCTTTGTGGAATTGTGAAGACGATTGATAGGTAAAAACAGATTGGTTTGATAGTTTCTATAAATCGAAGTAGTTTATGGTTTGAATGTGTATGATTAAAGAGATCACGTTTATTAGCTTAAATTGATAGTATTAACAGTTCAGCAGGTCTAGCCAAGTCACGTCCGTTTCGTTTCGAATCTCTTTCGTCAAATGCCTCGAGTCGGTAACGCCTCCGATTCTTTTGTAATCTAACCTAACCTAAGCTTGCGACGTTCAGATGATGTCATTCCCATAAATTTAATTCATTAAACCCCAAGCGAACGCCGGCGTTCGCGCACCTATTGTCTTTCAATTGTGTCTGTCATTATCACAATTGAAAGGTTAAAGTTTTCTACTAGTGTTAAAGTTTGTAGTAGATTATCAACTTGGCTAACTTGTTGCTCCGGCGGCGTAGCAATCGATGATACAGGACTGCTACGTCGTAGCACGGCCGTGGCTACGATCGGCTACGAGTGCACAGTAGATAACCAAATAAAATTACTACTCATTCCATCACGTCTAATTTCAGTAATGTTGAAATCTGGAAAAGTTTAAAATAATTAATAAAAAAAAAGCTTTTATTGCTAGATACTTTAGTATAAGGTTTCAAAGGCCTAATTATAAAACTGTTTTAATTAATCTGATGACTACTTTTTACATCTATTTAAACTAAGTATTTTTTCAACAACAGCATAAAAATTGAATTCGAATATAAACCATTGGCTTCCGGACATTGAAATAACCACATAATATTGACTACTTTCTACATCTACATAATACTAAATGTTTTCAAAGACACCACAGAAATTGGATTCGACTATAGACGGTTGGCCCCCAGTAAGTGCAGATAGAGAACACGAAGTTCCGTGAGCGTATCGCGCTACGTGTACCGGGTGTACGTGCGACGGCCCCGGAGAGTCGTGTCGTGTCGTGACGTGTCGTACGTAACTCGCCCGGACACGGAACCTCTGCGGGAGAATATTTGATGCTGTACTGTTCTTTGTTTGTTTAGCTGCACGTTCGGTAATGTTAGTTTCGGAAGAAAATGTACAACTACACGAGTTTGTGAATATGTGAAGGGAAAACTTTGTATTGATAATGTATCACGATGGAGGGTTGAATTTGTACGTGTGTGTGAGCTTCATGTACACATTATTTCTGTGTACGTAATATAATCAGTCTTATAATGTTCCCCCTGCTGGGTCTTTCTCTACGAGCACGCCATAATTATGGCGGTAAATCCCCTCTTTGAGACTTGGCTGCAAAGACTTCACGGCGTCCTCATCTTCTGCATAACGCAGATCCTCACCGGCTATGAACCCAGTGTGGGTTGGTGCATGCCACATGTCTTCGAATTTTTGGTTCTAGGGCGTACTGGTTTCCTCACGATGTTTTAACTTCACCATTTAGAGAGCAGTGGTGATGAAATAATTTATACAAAGTAATACGCTTGTCTGGGTTTTTTAACCCACGACCTACTACTGTAAGTCGGGGTCGTTACCACTGGGCTATCTCAGCTCTCAGTGATGGTCCAGTCTAGGAATCTTCGAGTAATCAGGGAAGATATCTGTGTGTGTAAGCCATTTTTTATGACATCAAGCGATTTGGGCTTACACACACACTTGATGGAATGTTCGGAAGAATTACCGTAGCCGTGGAACACAAAGGGTATCTGAAACACACAAGTGGGTTTTAGTCTGTAACAGTCTGACACGGCCTCACGCTCCACCTGAGATGGGGAAGTTACTAGATGATTTACCACCTCAAAGATAAAACGACCTACACTTATACAGGTTTTCCATTTGCATTTGTGTGTTTCAAATTCTCAAGTATTTGAATTTAGGGTCAAAACTTGGAAGATTTGCGATTTTCTCTGCATCAAAATCAAAGTATCTAAAGTTTACAACTTCAGAGTTGTCGGTTCAGTTTCTTAGCTTACGTTACAGTTGTTATACAAGAAGTATATCTTTGAAGTGGTAGTCTTGAAATATGGGCTTATATTCTAGACGCAAAGTGGTTGAATAACTAGGTACCTACCTACTTAATACCTATGTATCTGTATTATTATACGTGAAGACAAAATTGTGAATTGAAAAGAATTGTTTTTTTTTTTTAACCATATTGCGTGCATAGAAAAGTGTAAGAATTGGCATAGAGAACTAGTTTCTGCCAACGGTTAGGAAATTATCTCAAGGGAATACACCGGCCTAAAATATCCTACGTCCTGATTCAGAACATGATCCACTCTTGTGCAAATTTCATCCAACTTCGTTCATCCCTTTGAGCGTAAACACAGTAATAAACATACACACAGATATCCTTTTTTGTGCTATCAGTATGATTTATTTATTTATTCATTTATGTACACACACAAGTACACCAGGGTAGATGCCTTCAAAAATAATAAAAAGTGAAAAATAATAATAGTAGGATGAAACCCATCACAAAAGGAGGAGAATATTATAAAAATGAAAGGAAAAATAATTTACGGGCGATCTGAGGTCGGGAAGGGGGTGGGGGTGACTTTTTAAGGGGAAAAAACGGTTTTTCTCGATTTCCGGCAAAACTAAAAGTCCTATGGAAAAAAGTCAAATGGCAAAGTTGTAGGTAATAAAAAGATCTAAAACTTTTGTATTAACACTTTTTTCACATAACCTCAAAATTTATGTGAAAAATTCAAAAAACCATGTTTTTGGTTTTTTATTTTTATCTCTTTCAAAAAACAATATTTTATCATGAAATTTGGTGAAAACTTACCTTTTTATGTCCCAAATACGCTGTAATTTATTTGATTAGAAATATTTATTTTTTCACCTTATTTTGAATAAATATCGAAAAATCACCCTAATTTTCAATCGAAAAATCACCCGTCAAAATATCTTTTTTTTTCAAAAAGTTTATATGGTGTCTGTTCGTTGAAATCTCTACTTTCCGAAAATATATATGTTACCATAGTAAATCTTCTCAGCAAATGCAAATAACCGAAAAAAACTTGAATTCGAAATTTTTTTTCAATTATTATATTGAATGTAGAGCTATTTATTAAAATTTACACTTTAATTACTCGAAAAACGTAAAATTACATGTTACATAGATAACAAAAAAAATTGCAAATCAAAATATAGTACTATAATTAACAAACAAATAAGTTGATAAAATTAATACATAATAAGACGTCTACAATATTTGGAGAAAGGAGTCGAATCTTCTTTAAGTTATATGCGTAGATGCCTATTTATAACTATTTTTAGATAACTTATATTTATCTGAGTGACCTACGAAAAATTTTAGCCCATCAAAAGGTATTTCATAGAGGAGTGGGGAAGGGGCTAGGCGGGTCCGGGTCTTACTACATACATACCTAATATATTATTTCGTAGCAGCTGTAACAACCGTTAGCCTAGCCAGTATTCGAAATACAGTATAGTATACAACATCGTTTAAAAAAATACACGTGCACGTTGAGTTTCTTGAAGACAATTGTGACAAGTTTACAAAAAAACTAAGAAGATTAAAAAAATAATAATCTCCTTTATTTTGCACAAACAAACTTAGTTACTCCCATAAGATATATAAAATACACATCGTAAATATATTTTTACTAACTAACTTTTGGCCGATTTTCATATGTATATATTATACATTTCAAATATATTTCAGATATATTCAATTTTTTTATTTTATTTTTAGCTATGTTTTTTATGAAATGTATAAAATATATATGAAAATCGGCCAAAAGTTAGTTAGTAAAAATATATTTACGATGTGTATTTTATATATCTTATGGGAGTAACTAAGTTTGTTTGTGCAAAATAAAGGAGATTATTATTTTTTTAATCTTCTTAGTTTTTTTGTAAACTTGTCACAATTATCTTCAAGAAACTCAACGTGCACGTGTATTTTTTTAAACGATGTTGTATACTATACTGTATTTCGAATACTGGCTAGGCTAACGGTTGTTACAGCTGCTACGAAATAATATATTAGGTATGTATGTAGTAAGACCCGGACCCGCCTAGCCCCTTCCCCACTCCTCTATGAAATACCTTTTGATGGGCTAAAATTTTTCGTAGGTCACTCAGATAAATATAAGTTATCTAAAAATAGTTATAAATAGGCATCTACGCATATAACTTAAAGAAGATTCGACTCCTTTCTCCAAATATTGTAGACGTCTTATTAAGTATTAATTTTATCAACTTATTTGTTTGTTAATTATAGTACTATATTTTGATTTGCAATTTTTTTTGTTATCTATGTAACATGTAATTTTACGTTTTTCGAGTAGTTAAAGTGTAAATGTTAATAAATAGCTCTACATTCAATATAATAATTGAAAAAAAAATTCGAATTCGAGTTTTTTTCGGTTTTTTGCATTTGCTGAGAAGATTTACTATGGTAACATATATATTTTTTTTCACCATCGGAAAGTAGAGATTTCAACGAACAGACACCATATAAACTTTTTGAAAAAAAAAGATATTTTGACGGGTGATTTTTCGATTGAAAATTAGGGTGATTTTTCGATATTTATTCAAAATAAGGTGAAAAAATAAATATTTCTAATCAAATAAATTACAGCGTATTTGGGACATAAAAAGGTAAGTTTTCACCAAATTTCGTGATAAAATATTGTTTTTTGAAAGAGATAAAAATAAAAAACCAAAAACATGGTTTTTTGAATTTTTCACATAAATTTTGAGGTTATGTGAAAAAAGTGTTAATAGAAAAGTTTTAGATCTTTTTATTACCTATAACTTTGCCATTTGACTTTTTTCCATAGGACTTTTAGTTTTGCCGGAAATCGAGAAAAACCGTTTTTTCCCCTTAAAAAGTCACCCCCACCCCCTTCCCGACCTCAGATCGCCCGTAAATTATTTTTCCTTTCATTTTTATAATATTCTCCTCCTTTTGTGATGGGTTTCATCCTACTATTCGTTTTTTTTTGTTTTAAAAATTATCGACACTGGTCTAAAGCATTTAAATATGAAATGAACAAATACAGATAAAAGAGTACAAAGGTACTGCTTAAGATGTGGTGTGTGTGTTTGTGTTATGTGTTTGTGATGTTATGATATAATGTGCAGAAAGGTAAAATTTAAGCTATATTACAACTTCTTGGCATCCACTACTCATTATTACTGTCCATCTCAGAGTAAGTCATAGGTAAATTTACTTTGCGTTTATCGAACATACTGTATACTCCTAACCGATACTCCTGACCCGATGCCACAAACAGTTCCTCGAAGATCTGTTACAATAATCTCCGAGGTGGAGCCCACACAGCTGTGACGCCAGTGTTTAGCACATAATCCTCCGTATCATGCTCGTAAACTAGGTATCAGCCGAACACAGCACATAAGCACAAAATAGATAGATACAGAAGACAATCTACATACAAAGCGCGCTCGAGCAACGCACACATAGACACCGGTCACGGACACGATATCTCGGCTCAATAGTCCAGTTGAACTCGTACAGTTCGGCGCAACGCGCTGACTATAGTGCGGTCGCCTAGCGTAGGGACAAAAAGTGAAGTACATTCATGGGATTGACTTCTGTACCTATCTATTTTGTGACGTAAGGGCCGTTAGAATATTCACCGCAGTAGACACTATGCAAATGGTTGCAAGCACTCCGTGACTGCGCATAGCCTGGTGTTGTATCCCTAGGTACCTGGGCTGCCTGCCCGCAGATTAATGTGCCGTGAGCATAGCCCACGTCCGCAGAATAACGCTGAGTTAGCACGTGCCTACCAGCTATCTGAAATATTGCAGCGTTTTTTTTTTTTGAGGAAAAATTGTGAACGGGAGCTTTACTTTACTTCCAGTTAGAATGGCTTTTGCTCTTTTGGTCGAGTTTTAATTGAGTTGTAGTATGAGTCTATGACTCTATGAGTTAGATTGTGTTTCTAATGTGTTTAGATTTTTTAAGATTAAATTGGGATGTTCTTCTTTTAACCGATCAGTACTAAAAAGTGTAACGGTAATATAACGATCACTCTAAAAAAAAAGTATAAATTCAAATTAATTTCCTTGTGTTAGTGGCTCACATGTGCGTCGATCTAATATAGTTCCAGTTTTATAAAGGACTGAAAAACTGGATTTCAAGCATAAAAACGATAATTACATTATTTTTGGAGTGGGACAAGCGATGACGGCGCTTGACCCACTTCAAAAATAATGTAATGTAAGAAGTACCAATAATGTAAGAAGGACGTCCCAAATAACTGTTCCCAAATAATGTAATTAGGTGAGTTTTGAGGACAAACTCAGTAAAATCCCTTTTAGTAAATTTTCTTTGAAATTTCTCTCTTTTGTAATCATTTTACTTAATTAATAGAATATTAGCTTCGCAACGAAGAAACTACATTAAACTTTTTGATCTAATTCTGTTCTACGATTCCATATTGAATTGAACTTGAAAACTGAATTGTATCGAAACTTCTATTCACATACTACACTATTCATTTAATACATAAGAGAGCTTACCTTTGAAATACGGCCCGCTCAGGTAATTTCAATTTCTTGTGAGAAACTCGCAATCTGAGAGGAAAACTGTGTCATTGAGTATGAATTTGATCACGCAAATATGACACATGCCGTGTGCATGCCGTCGAATGCTGCAAAGACCCTGTCCAGATAAGGCGTTTTACGCGCGAAACCGTTCGCGCGTCTCAAATTCTCAATTTCTTATTCGCTGGGAAGGATCCAGTCTGTTACAAACATGGACTCGGAAACAGTGGTTGTGTTGTGGCTTGCGTATCGTCGATGGAATAATCGTAAACGAAGAGAACGTCGACGATATAACGTGCACCCAATTCTACGTTCTCTCAATTCTCTATTGGTATAGTCTGATGATTCCATATCCCATATGGTTACTCTTTTTTCAACTTCGTCAATAAGAAGTTCGGTTCCGTGTCGAAGTTATCACGGTCCATTTTAAATTAAATACGACCACTTGCAACGAACTCGAAACTTTAAGGCCTTGCTCAGTAGACGAAACTGAATAACCAACCAAAAATTTTTTTTTCAGGAATCAAATAAAATTCGGCCTCATCATACAAACTACGCAGCAATGGCGCCCGAGATCATTGCTCATCACGTTTCCTCGCGTTTCCTCACTCGCTCCTAAGAGCAAGTGAGGAAACGCGCGATCTGGACGTAATATGTGAAACTCTAGTATCTCGGGTACGCGCGAGCACCAGCGCGGGTGGACTCGCGCGTAAAATGCCTAATCTGGACAGGCTCAAACATAAGAATGTGTCATTTCTTATGCACTTGACGGCAAATGTTTGACTCGATGGCTTCGCTGAGGTAGTCAATACTACCCCCCTTCCTTTTTCCTCCCTTTTCCCTTTTCTTCCTTTTTTCCTTTTTTTGTTGAAAGAGGATACTCCCTGTTCCATTTACCTCCAAAAGTCAAAATTCTTCATAAGCGTTCTACAAATAATTCATACTCCAACAAGTGTATAAAACATAGGTCACGTCTAGGAAATATGCAGGCACTACGTGACGCCCGCGTGGCACCTACATATCGGAACGGGCAGGTAGGTACTCGACCGATTGCCCTGATAAAATATTAGCTAGCTGGCCTAGCTGAACGCTATGTTGGTCATGTACAGAAATATGTTTGAATTTCGGTATATTTGTGGGAATGTTGGTATAAAGTTTATGGTTATGAGTTTGTTGGAATATTTTCTAGTTCCTTCTACATATAGTAGGTCCAAGCTATATTAGCTGGGATGCGGAAATGTTTGAAAGATTATTAGGGTAATGTAGGATAGGGTATAAAGTTCCTGTAGAGCAGGAACACTTCATCACCGTTGTAAAGGGTGATCATCATCATCATCAACATCCTCCGATCTGATTAAGTTGGTAATTCGTTTTAGTTATTATTTCGTTCCTATATGACAACATAGATGTCGCTACTGAGTCGTAAATCGTAAAGGGCACGGGCGGTTTAACTCGTAAGTCAGTAAAAGTCTGACATTCGTCTCTCGATCTAGGGAAGCGAGTGGCGCTTCCCTAGATCGAGAGAGGATATTATATTTTATTGATTTCCTATCCTCAAAAAACTACCTTTGATTTTTTTACGCTAGCTTTTCTCGTGCCCGATCTCATATCATCAAAAGTAGGTACTTTATGACGCCAAGTAATAGTCGAAATCGGATCGGAACAAATATAAAACAAGTACTTAAACAATTTAGCCCCGCTTTAATTAAAAATGACATTGTAACATAATGTAATTTTTGTACCAGCGTTTATCGGACGCAGAAATATTCATACATTTTTTTATGACGAATAAAACTGACAATGGAGAATCACTACACAAAACACTCAACATTTTCTTCACACAACAAAAAAATAAAATACAAGCCATCCATTCTTCAAAAAGTCCAACGATTTGTTATCCCGTGAGCATTGCTAGCAGCTGCGTGTTTTCTTCAAGCTTCCACGGTTAGCGACCACTTCCGAAGCAATAAGTCAGCAGAAAAAAAAACACCAGACTGGACGTGTAATGGTCCATCAACGAGATAAAAGGAATTCGCCACGATTTACCACTACCACTGTGATAACACGACACGCAAATTTTCCTCTGTATCGTTCAGATTTTAGCGAAAACATTTTTTAGTTTGAGTTCCACTGCGCCGTTTTTTACGCAGGCTTGTTTGGAGGTTGAGCAAATCGCGCAATGGATACTACGTATGCGATGTGTGCGTTTAATTTTTTGTCATAATAAAGGTAGTAGGCCCAACATAAATTGGACCAAACAAAGGCCACAAAATTGCTGTGATGTGAGTTAAAGCTCTGACGGTCTTTTGGAAATTTTCAGAAGTCTCCTAATTTAGGTTTAATAAATAAGCTGGTTAGAGTTTTGTGTTAAATATTGAAAGTATTTTGGAGGCGCCCTTTGAGTATGAACCTAATAGAAACTATTTTAGGATCATAAAGGCTGGATAATTCAGGCCACTGAGCGACAGTACACACATTCCGGAGTTTGGCAACGTACCTACACATGCAAACTGATGTGTTTCAAGCTTGCTTATGTTCGCTTTAATGCTCCATTTACGAAACGCTGAATATTAGAATTTTGCCGAATGTCTCTTAAGTGGACCCTTTAAGTAAGTGTTACTAACAGTAATAAGATTACATGAAAAGTACATTACTAATGTAATATGAATTCAATCTATACTAATGTATGTGTCTCCTGAGATACAGGTTCACTACTTAGTTCAGGAGGCAGAGCATTTATGTAAATGTGACACTTGTTTGCAAATAAAATTGATTATTATTATTATTATTAATAAAGAGGTAAAGTTTTTTTTTTTTTGTTTATAGGAAGTACGAGTATTGTCTGAAAGTACTGGTCCGATTGCTAAAATTTTTTCACCTTTCCATCGGTGCTTTATTCTTGAGTGACATAGGCTATATTTTATGTACGTAGATGAAGCGCGGGCTTGCGGACAGTGAGCAATGGGTAGCTCACTGTCCAGCCGTCCGGTAACTTTCCGGACCAAGCCCAAGTCGTCGACGGCGCGCACTGTTCCCGCTCGCCTCAAGGAGTTGTCAGCAACAGCAGGGACCCAGCCGGGTCGAAGCCTACTGGGGCCAGGGTTATCCGAAAGGGCGCTCGAGCCCCGGTATGAAGGCTAGAAGGAACGGGGTGGGTCTTTTAGTCAGTAAGAGTCTGACACTATCTCCCGCTCCGCCCAAGAGCGGGGGATGTCAATGCATGATTTTTTCCCACCATAAAAAAAAAAAAAAAAAAATTTACGTAGATGAAACCGCGGGCAAAAGCTAGTATATTATAAATAAATAATGGTAATAAACGTTTGGTTGTAAGAAAACTGTGTTTGTACCATTTACACTCAAATCAAGGCACATTTACACGAAAACTTTAACAGTAAGAACACGCAATCGGCTACATATTTACATATTCCATAATCGCTTGAACATCAACACGAAATAAAGGGGTCCATAATGCACAGCCAGGATATGGACCCCGTCATAATCCTTTTACAATACAGATCTACGGAATAGGCTCACGTGATATAGGTTTTACGGTTCCCATTGGCTTATAAAGGTGTTAATCTGTCTTTAAATCATAGGGGGATTCGAAGTTGTGGGCACGTTGCGTTTGTAAGCCTCGTTTTGCTTTTGAAACTAAATATTTCGTCTACAGGTCGAGTTCTCATGTCCGAAATTGGATTATTGTAATCCAATTTAGACATTTTGGGAATATCTGATTTTGAAATAAATTCATTCTGTTTATAGGAGAGAGCGGTCAGCAGAGCGGTTACCGACATGGCCCGTAGAATAGCCAAACTTAAGTGGCAATGGGCAGGGCACATTGCTCGCAAAACAGATAGTCGTAGATACAGTGGTGACCGCGTATCAGCAAAAGTAGCGGTGGATGGCTTCCCACAAGGTGGACCGATGGTGTAGTGAGGACTGGGAAATCCGGTAGATCCGACACGCACGGTATCCCTCGCCAAGTTGTACCGCTAGTAGAAAGCTTCAAATGTACAGGAATGACGTCGCCTCAACGCTCAGTCACGTGGTTAGAACAAAAGAATTGGCGGCGAGGTCAACTCGAAGCGTTCGACGCAAGCGAAACGGTTGTAACTTGGATAGGGGGGCAGGACCTTTCGTTATGGCGATACTTGAGTGAGGTTTACATATGTCCAACTGTGGATGTTTTTCGACTGAAATGATGATGAGACAGCATGTAAAACGTGGGATAAAGGAAGGTCATAAGATCCGGGGCTGCAAAAAGGGCAACTAACGCAACACTGGTGGGTTTTAGTCTGTAACAATCTGACGCTCCCTCTTGCTCCACCCAGAACGGGAGAAGTTATTTGATGATTTCTCACCTAAAACAAAATCTAGTTGGAAATTATCCAATGACTTCTCCCGGTCTGGTGCGGAGCGGGAGGGCGTGACAGAGTTTTATTGACTAAAACTCACTCAAGGAACATACCTTCGATCACATCGATCGGTACTGATGATCACATTGCTTACTAATAGACAAGTATATCTAGGTAATGTCTCTAAATTACCTCACACTTAAAACCCTCAATTGCACACCAGCTTACTATATCAACCCTCTCACAAACTTCGAACACTGATGACGTGTTAAGAACTTTTAAAATCTTGAAGCTCCACACTAGGGACTGCACTAAGGGTGCTTGTCCACTAGTGGTCTTGCAGTTATATTACGAAACTACGAGGGCGTTTCCGTTGACTGTTATGCTATGAGCGGAGCGAGTGAAATCTACACAAATCTACAATTCTACACATAATATAATAAAGAGGTAAAGTTTTTTTTTGTTTGTGGGAGGTCCAGAAGGCCCAGCCATGTTGCGACCGTTTCGTCGATCGCCTCGAGTCGGCAATGTCTCCGATTCCTTTGTTTTCATCACGCGGCCACGTGACTAAGCGTTGAGATCACGTCATTCTCATACATTTGAAGTTTTCTACTAGCGTTAAAAATTGTAGATTATCAACTTGGCTAAGTCCTCTGGTCTGATTACGAAATTTCTTACCAATAGAAAGCTGCTTTATTCCTGAGTGACATAGGCTGTTTTATGTATGCGTGCGAAGCCGCAGGCAAAAGCTGGTATATTTATATAATGTAAATGTAATCCATAGCACATCACTGGTGTAATAGCACCCTTAAAATCGACAGGCTGCACTACACTCTGCCACTTCACTTGCTGGTTATTAGAACTGGGTCACGCTCGCCACCTGCGCGGGATATGTAAGTGTGCGTAGATGTGTGTGTGTAATGTTATGTGTGCGAGAGATTTGTTTTGCTCTTCAGATGTTGGTGAAATCAGGGTGAATGGTATGCAATTGCAATACAAGATTGTGTTTTTGTTTTCTCATTTATTTATTTGTTTAATAATAATTAATGTACACATATATATACCTACTAAACAGACAAGAAGAAGGAAACAGAAAAATAGGTGCAAAGGTGATGCTCAGGCAAAACCGATTTCAATGATTTCAACCGATACAACCTTTTTGTTTAATGTAGGAATCATCAAATGATTTCTCCCGCTCTGGGTGGAACGGGAGGGCGTGCCAGGCTTTTACTGACTAAAACCTTGTGGTGATTTAACCTTTTCCATCAATCCACAGGTACGAGCCACGGGGATATCTGAAAGATATACCCTAAAAGGCAACTGAGGGAAATACGTGCGTTTTAGTCCCCTTTGTAGTATTAGTAGTAAAATCTGACACGCCTTTTCGCTTTACCCTAAACCGGGAGAAGTTTAATGATTTTCCACCACAAAAAAACAAAAATGTTTTGCGGATGGCTTTTTTATGGTGGGAAAATCATCAATGACAACCCCGCTCTTGGGTAGAGCGGGAGATAGTGCCAGACTCTTACTGACTAAAAATCCACCCCGTTCCTTCAAGCCTTCATACCGGGGCTCGAGCTATTTTTTTTTCTTTTTTTAAACTAACACTGGACCCGGTAGGCTTCGACCCGGCTACTTCGCCGGCAGCTTCGGTTGTCAGCTGACAACTCCTTGAGGCGCACGGGAACAGTGCACGCCGTCGACGGGCTCAGAAGTCGTTTTAGTGTTTAGCAGGTAACCAGAAGAAAATATAAAGTCTAGGAAACTTACTTAAATAAAAAAAAAAAACGGTATCTTCTGCAACGCTCAAGACCTATTTAGACAACTGCTGAAAAATCTCTGCAGTGCTGTTGAAACTTTTTCAATTTTTCATTTGCACTTTGCAGTTTGCAGTTCTGTCTTCTGAGTTCACAAGATGGTAATAAACGTTCACTGGCGTGAAATATTTGTTTAAATAACATATTATAGACGGATTACAAGTAATTTAAATGTCGAATTATAATTAACATTTATTCATTCATTGTGCGTATAGTTAAGGAGTGGAATTCCCTGCCGGGATCTGTGTTTCCTAATGGCTACAATCCGGTAATATTTAAGTAAAGAGTGAATAGGTTACTTCTAGGTAAGTATCATCGTCGACAGCATGGTCGCTGTTCACCAGGGGAGCTAGCGGTCAAGCGCAAACCTATCTACACTAATATAATAAGGAGGTAAAGTTTGTTTTTTGTTTGTAGGAGGTAATCTCTGGAAGTACTGGTCCGATTGCAAAAAAATCTTAACCAATAGAAAGCTGTTTTATTCCTGAGTGACATAGGACACATATTTTATGTGTGCGGGCGAAGCCGCGGGCAAAAGCTAGTAAACAATAAACATTATTAAAAAAAAAAGTGTCTTTTGCCAGCGGCTTCGTCGACGTGAATGTTGGTTATCTAGGACGCGTAGTCAAAGACGGATAAAAAGTAGCCTATGTCCATCTTTGGGTTTCAAGCTTCCTTCGGACCAAATTTCATCGAAATCGGTTCAGTAGTTTAACCGTGAAAGCGTAACAGACAGACAGACACAGTTACTTTCACATTTGTAATATTAGTATGGATTGAACTGGCGCCAATAGTGTTCCAAGGCACTCGACATAATATTTTCTTGAGAGATCTTAATAAGCTCATGTCATTACCAGATTGCCTTAGGGTTGGCCCTTAGTATATAGTCGCTGTAATTAGATAAGATTACAAGAAGATAAGAATGTGAGAAACACAGGCCCGCTCGTTCGACGCTTTGGGAAGGTCTGTTTCGCATTGACATCTTTAATAATAATAATAACGTTTATTTCGGAACAAGTAACAATTTAAACTTAGAACTAGTTGTTAGTAGCATAGAGAACAAAATGTGGTTATTTTAAGCTGACTGAGGCCAAATCTGAGGAATGTCTATTTGACTGCGACAGATTTATATTTACATTAACACTCGTATAATTATCCAAGTCGTTTGACAGACTCTTGTATCAAAGTCTCTGCATTCCGTACTTTTTGTAGAACGCGCCCCATACGATCTGAAAGCCGAGTGCTCGAGTATCGATGAGGGCACATTATCTCGCTCGTAGCGCCAGTGCTCGAAACTCAGGCAGAACTGCGGAGCCTGTAATCTCGTTACAAAGAAAGCGGGCAGAATACATTACGGGATATCACATTCTAGATGTATTGTAAGATGGGTAATTTTGCTGCTGGTAAAAAATACAATGCACTTTGAAATTGGAGCAGTTTTGGCTCAACGGTAATGGCACCGACTTACGTGTTGTGGATAGCTGGTTCAGACCCAGCCAGGCGCGTTACTTTGGGAAATTTATTTCACCACCACTGGTCTCGAAATGGTAATAGAAACATTGTGAGGAAATCGAGTTGTCCTAGAACAAAAATTTCGAAGATATGTGGCATCCGCACTAGGTCCACATGGCCCATTTTCTCTCTTAGATGGGAGGCCGAGTCCCAGCATTTGGAACATAATATATGGTATGCTACTTTAGAATCGCGTAAATATCAATTGATTTATAATCGACAAATGAATTGCCTGCTTTATTCACAAAAAGACAGGGCTATTGTAACAGGCGTACCTTGACACTGATGCATCTGATCAATCAGACGAAATTATTGTCCTGGCTTGTTTAATTCTTTGTATACTTTTCTAATATTGAGCCGACTTAATATTAGTAATGGGTCCGAACTTGAAGTTTATCTTATTCACTCTCCCATCAAGTACTCAGGTAGTTACCATGACATACTTTCGATCCAATCTTTAGGATAAGATCTCTAGTTAACGAATGGCGTGGTGCCAACAAGAAATTCTTTCACTTTGCCAATACTTTTCCATATCTCGATGCTCGTAGCTACACATCTAGAGTATGAAAATGCTTTTTCCTTATATTCTCGTCTCCTGCGTTTTGGAAGCTGGAAATATTGGAAAATTACTTCTGGATAGGAAATAGCCATTCGGTTTTATTGGAATTCTAGCGGCAGCTTCGCCCGCATGAGAAATTTATAAATTCTTGGTGCAGAAGTTCTAGGAATCCTTCTATAGAATTTTGAATAAGTTTTTTAGTAAGTAAAGGTGTGGACGCTTTAATAGGTTTGAATACTGTTATATTTTATAGCTAAATATTTATTATATATTTTATTGTATACCACGGTAATAAATTAAATATTTGAGTCTTATATTTAAAACATACAGTATTAATAAATCATAGTATTTATATACTATACTAAACAATGCGGACAACCAAGTCATAACATACTTATAATTTTGTACATAGTATCTTTACATATATGTACTAGACACGTATTTCAGGTTTCGAGTAGGTATACTAAAAGCGTATAAACTAATGTGTCCTTTATGAATCTATCCCTTTGTGTTTTCAGGTAGCCTATTTGTGTATAATTTACCTCTTAGCAGAAGTCTGTTGAGAACTTCTGTCGTAAGCCCACTTTATGATTTCTACTAATGTCGTACGGTCGGTTTGTCAAAGCTATGTGGGATAAAGTCTCAAGGTGAAAGGCGGCTTATCGTACAAAGCGACTTAGTACCGCTCGGTTTAGCTCTAAATACCCACATGTACAGTCGGTACAAGAGATCAGTATGTAGGCAGGATCTGCCGTCCGCTAAAGTGCGGTTAGACGAGTGACTTTTGGTAGGTTTTTGTTTTTTGATGTCACGGTAATCAGCCAAAAATTCTCAGTCAACCTGTCTTAGCAGTATTTTTCAAATCAACGTACCAGCTTCTTTGATTTCTGTACATAAAAAAAGCTGTTTCTTTGCGTCAATATAAAATGCGTAACAAGTAACGGAAATTATATAGATTATGGATGGTCAAAATGTTATCCAGTAGGGTTGCAGGGAATTTCTGAAACGGAAAGTCGCGGTTATAGAACGCTAAGAGAAAGTGGACAGTGAAATTTTGACAACCCGTTCCATCCTAGAACGGGAGTAACCATTGGATGATAATAAAAGTTTTCCACTGCTATTTTGTGCATTTTCCAAGAACGGCATAGAATCATGCTAATCTGTAAGTGTTGTGTTTGAATGTGTAAAATGACTATAAAACTACAATATGCTCTACAATGCTATTCACGTATAGTGTTAGGCTTATGAATTGAATAAATAATATAAAAGAAAAAATACGTGTGCCACGTGTGCTGATCTGGGCGCGCCGGTCTCCATACATTTTATATGGAAACTAGACTTGTAGAGCTACACTAGATCCACGCCACGCGACTTCGTTCTACGTAAAAATCAGGCGTAGTTCACGTGTGCGTCGGTCTAATGTAGTTCTAGCTTCATTCCTAACCCACAGACCAAACTCTTTAGCCATGTGTACAAACTACACACATATCAACTCTTCACTCACATTGTCGTCACAAAAGACCACAATAAAACATTCATACAGGTAACAAAATGAATTCGGAACATAGCTTTTACGGCTCAACCTACTTAAACGAGAGAGGAAATGCTTTGAGGGCTTGGAAACGGGTTAATTTAAATAATTCGGGGCCGCCGGACCGGTAGAGAACCGTAGCGGAGAATGGTACATAATTAGCTTTAATAAAAATTATAGGCTCGTTGTTACGGTTTACTTTATCATGATTTGTTGTAAAAGTTCATGGGACCGGGTTTAAGTGGGAATTATTGTTATTTCGCTCTAGGAGATGTTACTGTTATTAGTCCTAGGTGACGGCTAATTGCCGGGCCAATGCAACGGTGGCTCGCTTATACGTCTTGGTGTTGAACATCGCGCCGCGCGTCGGTTGATGTTTTTTTACCGGAGTACCTATTGTGGGTACTAAGTTTTTTTATAGTTTTGTTGTTTTATCCGATGTGGTACAAATTTTAGTTTATAATATTGCTCTGTTATTTACCAAATAGTTATTTATGTATTTTATTTCAATTAAATTTTACACCCGTAATTACACTAATGAATATTTATTTCAATTACACATACGAGTATAATTATGTATGCTTTACCCTAGTCCGTACGTCACTGCGGGGTGTCAACTGAAAATCAGCGCTGGGTGTCTAACGCCCAGCAGATGCTGAGGTGGTCACCCTTTCGGTGCGGGCACGCTCAGCGTACTTTGTACTTTTATTCTTGTTTACTTTGTATATGTAACCGTTGTGCTTGTCTGTACCGAATAAAAGTATTTCTATTCTATTCTATTCTACTGCGATCTTTTGTCTTGAGTAGGTAAGTGATTTGTGGTCTCAGCGTGTCTAAGGCGCTGTACAAATGTAGACACTTTTAGCTTTCAGTTACCGACACCGAACACTTTTTGATCGTCATGTGTTAAGTGGAAGAAACTGGACACAAAAAATGTTTACATATGTGCAGGGAGTGGATACTGGTTCATATAGTCATGCTGGTTCCATAGAAATTAAATATTCAGTTACTGAGCTTGTATTTGACACAAGACACACGTTTGCCCTGCTTTAGGGTCGACGCGCATGGCCGCAACCATAAAACACCGCTACCGCGGCATATTTCCTGTATATTTCACGTACACGGTTGACGCCGGGGTGGTCGCAACACGGTACAAAACGCCGCTGCTAGCTTCTTATGCCTTGATCACACGTACCGAGTAAAAGGGCGAGATAATTAAATGTTGCTCGGCCGAGACAGTGATGTAAGTGAGTTGTAGTCACGGAACAGTAAAAACAGTGTTCCGTGGTTGTAGAGATAAATGGTAGGCCGAGCACTCGGCGCTGTGTATACACGTACCGAGTACTCGGCCGAGAGTACTGTCTCGCCCGTTTACTCGGTACGTGTGATTAAGGCATTATGGCTGGCACTGGCCACTAAACGCTGTCACACGCCACTCGCACATTTAAACCTCCTTCGCCAGAGTCCATTAAGATACCTCACGCATGGGTGAAAATAAGTAGCAGCCATCAGCCAAGTGGCTGTAGCGCGTTCAGCTTTCTTTGTGGCCGTTTCTAGCTTCTCGTGACGACGTTTGTGGCTGTGGCTTGTGGGCCATGTGCGGCGACACTTATCAGCGGCAGGAAGTGATATGGGATGCGCAATAAACGTAAAAGCTTTCTTCATGTATGTGTTGGTAGGAAGGGTTTTAATTGCAAGCCAGACTTTTTTTTATTGATATAAAGTAGTGCTTGACTGCGATCTGACCTGATGGTAAGCAGTGATGCAATCGATGATGGTGAATCGTACTAGTTTATCAGACTATTCATGTCAAATCTACACTAATATTATAAACAGGTTAAGTTTGTTTTTTTTTTGTTTGTAAGAGGTAATCTCTGTAAGTACTATTTAAGAAAAAATTTTCACCAATAGTAAGCTGCTTTATTCCTGAGTGACTTTGGCTATATTTTATGTGTACGGGCGAAGCCACGGGAGAAAGCTAGTCGTTAATAAATAAAAACATGATGAAAAAGGATTACCTTTAATTTATTTTGCTTCTTCTTTTCAATTGTATCTGATCTAGTGTGATAAATTGAACCCTGACACCGCGATGCAGGGTTGACTATTTAATTTTAGTTCCTATGTGGTAACATAGATGTCGCTACCAGGATCTGCGATGTGCTAAGGACTAGCAGCCGTGGTTGATTTCCCACCTTGAAAAAAGCCCGCAAAAGAGAAAAATGATAAAACAGAAATAAACAAAACTGTAAATCTGTTTAAAATTCTAAGATTTATAAAAATATTTATTTTTCTTTATCTTCACTAGGTTTCTGCATTTAGTCAGTTTAAGTTTAGTTGGTAGAAGTTAGTAGGTAGGTACAATAAACTTCTCATCTCCATTTTACCGAGATCGCGTCCCGTTCAAAGATTTCACATATTATTTAAAGTGTAGACGTCTGTCTACTACTTCACATACTAAACTATGCCAATTTTACATCAAAATATCCACCAGTCCACAATTTGCGAAAAATTAAATTAACTACCGAACTTCACTAGAAAAAAAACCCACCAAAAATTCTAAATACAATAATTAACACAGCAATCAAATCTATTCTAAATTTAAAATGTAAATGTTTTTTTTTCACAAAGCTAATGGCATCTATTTAGTAACTACGCCGCCACGCCATCCCGCCAGCCAGTAACCACAGGCCATTAAAATAAAATTAAACTCAATTCGGCCGCATCTCGTTTGTTCTCTATGAATATTCCATAGCTATTTGTTTACATCCAGACTTGTTACAAACACTTTAATCCCAGTCCTTTTTCACTTTTAATTTAAGGGATTACTAAATTAAAATGTTGTGATGTGTTTTTTTGTGGATTATTTTGTTTACTTTCGGGTTTAGTTCAAACATTTTTTTATTAAAGTGCTACCTAAGCTTAGTTTGCACAGTTGTATGTGGAATAGGTTTTTTTTTACAATATTGATAGCAGGCTCGCGTTTGGTCACTATCTAATCTAACCTGATGGAAAACTGTGCTTAACCTTTCAATTGTGATAATTGCAGACACAATTGAAAGACAATAGGTGCGCGAACGCCGGCGTTCGCTTGGGGTTTAATGAATTAATTCATTAAACCCTAAGCGAACGCCTGCGTTCGGTCTCTCATTGTCTTTCTATTGAATCTCTAATAAAGGAATTCGAAAGGTTAGAGGCGAATGTGCTTCATCCCCTTAAGACTCCAGGAATCGTGCGGTCCCGAAACACAAAGATTAGTGGAAGAAACACGGGTTTTTTTAAGGTTGGAAATTATCCAATGCCTTCTCCCGCTCTAGGGCTTCCCTTTCGGCAGTCAACCCATGGCCTTTGTAGGCATCGGCCCTGCTGGGCCCCTACGGTTTTGCTGACATGTCTATTAGGCGCGCGTGGGACACTGCGCGCCATCAATGACTTGAGTTTGGTTCGGACGGTTACTGGACAGCCGGACAGCGAGCTAGCCATTGCTTGTCGCCACTCATGCCTATGATGGGGTCGGTGGCAGGGGCGTGAAAACGCTCGTTCCTTCATGCGTGCGGCCATCTGCTTCGCTAGCATTATTTCTAGCTAGAGGCGAGCGCTTGCCATTCCTCCTTGCTCTGGGCCAAGGCAAGTACAGATCAGAGCTAGGCACGTGAAGTCAACGCCGCTGATCTCCCCCACGAGGACTCCTACCGCCGCGAGGCACACTCCGCCTTATGCTCCACTGTATTCTCTGGGCAGTCCGCACAATTGTGATCATGTGCAGGAACCTTCCGAACTTACCACGTCCAGCGGGGACCTGCGTCATGCGAAGGGTGAGCATGTCGTGACGTCTTTCCAGCCACTCGTCAAAGGAATTTTAGTCAGTAAAAGTCTGACATCCGCTCTCCAACACGTCACTACGCTCACAAAAATATATGTATACAAGGACCACTTCGGCATAAAATAATTGAACCTCTTATCTTCAATCAAGCAACTTTTGCCTTTTTTACCTTTTACCCTCCAACGGACCTTTACCTTCAAGTTACACAAATACTTAAATAACTTAGATTGGTTTAGTACGGGTCATGCCAAACTATTTGAACAACTAAAACAAATTAGGCCACGCTTCGTAAAACAAAACACAGGCTTATGAAAATAGTGGGACAAACGAGAAAATTCCGACAAGTTGGATTTAAAGGTACAGATCCGATAAGTAAGTGCTTCTAACCGCATAAAATTAGTGCCACCATCGGCTGGTGTCTGTCAGCGAAGAGAAATTGAGCCACATCTAAATTCAATAAAGGCTTGACCTCCCCGGGATTTACTGAGAAGGAAATTTTATCTAACCAAAAAGATAAATGTGAAAGAATGTCAAGTTTTCTGTATACTAGCTACCCACCCCGGCCTCGCACGGGTGTTACATTCCGTCAAGCTTGCCATTCGGCCGTCCTGTAACCATCCTGACTTAGCCCGAGTTATCGATGGCGCGTAGTGGCTCAACAGCGTCGATAACCTGCTGCGCCGAAGGCACCGACCTTTATGGGCTATGGTTTGACTTCTGAGAAGGTTACTCCTGGTCCTAGAACTCAAAGGGGAACTAAAAGAACATAGGTGTGATAATCAGTAAACATATATATATATATATTTTTTTTATAATGATTAATTAAAAGAATGATGGCGATTAACAACAGTATAATAGTATTTCATACACTATTTCATACACCATCACATAAACTCTTCACATTCACTCCAACACACCCACTCACACAGCACACCACTACTAGGCTTGAATGGTACTAGCGTCTTATTCTGTTTTTTTCTGAGGCATAAATGTTTAGATAGTAAATTGTAAATCCTTAATTGGCTGTAACATTAGTTTATCTTTAAGTAAATTTTTTGTAAAAGAGCTGTGGATTTTGTGAATAAAAAAATATCATCAACCTATCATCACCTAAAAAAAAATCGATAGAATTCTTTGAAATCGGGTTATCTTTGTATAACATGCATGTTTTATTAACCCTTTCTTAATTAAACCTTTCTCATAAACTATTGTGTCTAATGTATACTTCATCATCATCATCATCATCATATCAGCCGAAAGACGTCCACTCTTGGACATAGGCCGCCACCAAGTGTCGCCACGACGATCGGACCGGGTCCTGTGCGTCACGCATCGATCGGAATCCATCCATTAGTATACTTACTATATAGAAATCCGTTCAGTAGTTTTTGAGTTTAACACGCACATGCAGATATAGAGACACGCGGTGGGGGATTTTTTTTATAATATGTTAAAGATAACTGCTTCGCTTATAAATTAACTGTCTACCGATTTGCCTGAAGTGCCATAAAGCATAATTGCGATGCGTCGTACGAGCTCGTAGATTTTTGCGATGCAATGTCGTAGCACAGTATTGTCTTTGGTTACTTAACTTTTTTTTTATGGTGGGAAAAATCATCCAATTGTCATTGGATGATTTTTACTATCCCCCGCTCTTTAGTTAGTTAGACTCTTACTGACTAAATGACCCACCCTGTTCCTTCTAGCCTTCATACTGGGGCTCGAGTTCACTTTCGGATAACTCTTGGATCCTTAAATGGGATGCTATTCTCTAAGAAAACAGCCTTGAGCTCAGCGCTGGCACAGCGACGAATCGTGAGCGCAGTACATTGAATTAAAAACCCTATGACCCTTTACATTGGATTGTTAATTCAATGTACTGCGCTCACGACTCGTCGCTGTGCCAGCGCTGAGCTCAAGGCTGTTTTCTTAGAGAATAGCACCCCTGGATTGACTGAAAATGTTATTGTAATGGGTCCTTGTCGAAATTGTAACAGTAAATACAATACCATTCACCTAATCATATCACATTGCAGGATATTGACAGTCCCGCATACCGCGGATTAGCCGACAGAAGTTCTGACTAGGTAATTCCAAATCGATAACTTACTCGTGCGTATCCTTTCAATATTCTGTTCAAATTGGATTAAATTATTTTGATGAACTGTAATTCTAAATTTTCCACATCTTATTCTGAACATTTAAAGCTTCAAAAATAAATCTTGTGTGAAATTTTTGAGCTAAAACGGATGAAATCTTTATATATAAAAATCAATGCCACTTTTCGTTGTAATTGTATAACTCAAGAATGGGCTCACCTATCCAAACCAAATGTTTAGGTTTTGTTCGGACTATTAAGTAGATGGTTTATGTGAAGTTTGGTAGGGTAGAGTAGGGTACAGTATGGTAGAATAGGGTAGAGTAGGGTATAGTAGGGTAGAGTAGGGTATAGTAGGGTGGAGTAGGGAAGAGCGGGAGCGAAGCCGCGCGGGCAAAACCTAGTAATGTATATGTTTATGTAATAGTGGATAAATAATAATGAATATGACGCAAGTGTTAGTTTCCCCGCACACGGGCTACAAAAAATCCGCTTCAAGCTTCTTGTTGAGGCGGCGTTTTTTTGTCGCGCGCTTCAGCTTTTGCTCGTGTGCGGAGACACTTAGTCTGGAAAACAATACTCCAGCATTGATATCATTGTTATTAAATTATAAAACAAAGTCTCCCATTGTGTCAATCTTTCTGTATGAACGCGATAAACTCAAAAACTACTGAGCAGATTGTCATCAATGGACAGAGTGATTCATGAGGAAAGTTTATGCATGCATAATAGAATTCCAAAGATTAGTGACATCCGAGCAAAGCTGTGACGGGTCGCTAGTATCTAAATAAATCGGGGCAAGAGAGTTATGATGATTTCTAGGTATTAAGAATTTTTGAGAATTCGATAACAATTTTCTTATTAGACTAGAAACATTATTAAGTACCTAGTAACTTCTCGCGGTAATTTACGTGGTATCTGATTGGTGTTGCCATACTCAATTCAGGTCAATAAAAGAGAATACAATACAATGACTGAGCTCTCGCGGTAATTTTCGTGGTTTCTGATAGGTATTGGCTCAATGAGTCACTTGGCTAGTTATCAAGTATTATTTAAATTGAGGTCAGTTCTTAATCGAGGACAGTACTTGAAATAATATGACGCGGAAAGCATGGAATCACCGCGATACGCACTAATTACGGGCTATCGACTATCATAGCGATTGTTAGCATTGTCATGAGCTGTCAATTCTCCAAGTAAATGGTAAGACCAACACTCACTGAGGTCTTGCGGATGGCGAGCAATGGGTAGCTCGCTGTCCGACCATCCGATAACAGTCCAGACCGAGCCCAAGTCGTCGACGGCGCGCACTGTTCCCGCGCGCCTCAAGGAGTTGTCAGCAACAGTAAGGGCCCAGCTGGGTCGAATCCTACCGGGGTCTGGGATAGTTTTGAAAGATAGCTCGACTCGGTATGAAGGCTTGAAGGAACGGGGTGGGTTTTTTAATCAGTAAGAGTCTGACACTATCGGGGGATGACATTTGGATGATTTATACCCATCGAAAAAAAACCCTTAGAGGATGAAACGGTGGTCCAAAGTTTGTATGAAGAAATCTAGTTTCAAGTAATATTTAAATCGAGGTCTGTTTTTAATAAACTTGGGTACAGTAATATGACTGAGCTCTTGCGGTGCTGCCTGGTATTGATTCAATGACTCGTTCGGACATTTCATTTGCGTGCATCCCTCGGTCGCTCCCCACTACACGCTTCTGCAAAGCCTTTTACGATGATTGACAAGTTTTGATACGTAAGTATTTTCCAGAGGTCGATTATGATAATTTATGGCATTCGTGTTAAGTACAAAAACCAGCCAAGTGCAAGTGGGACTCGCGCAGGAAGGGTAAGGTTCCGTATCGTTTAGACCGTAGCAAAAACGAGCAAAACAATCGCGTTTGCTGTATGGGAGTCTCTTAAATATTTATTTACTTATTCTTTGTTATTATAGCGGCAACAGAAATACGTCATCCGTGAAAATTTATTTTCAACAGTCTATCACGATTCATTTATGAGATACAGCCTGGTGACAGACGGACGGACAGGGGAGTCTTAGTAATAGATCAAATCTAAGTAGCAATCCCAGTTTGATAGGGGCGAAAAAACATGGCGGTAAGTCTTTTGTGAAACTCTTTTCTTTGAGAAGTGGAAAGGCGTCACGGTGTCCTCACTTTCCGCATGACGCAGGATGTTACTGGACATGGTTCCGGATTCAGGCGGAAGAAACACCCGGAGGACACAGTTTATGTGTGCTCCGCTTGGGTGCAGCACCTCCGTTTTTATTATAGGTTTTAAAACGGAAATAATAGTTCTGATTGACTCTTTCTCGTAAGATATAATGCAATGCAGAAAAACATCAATTCACTTGTATTTAAAGAAATTTATTCTCAGAAAAGACTACAGTCACCGTGAAAAACATGGCACACTTAAACTCAGAAGTAATCAATCACCTTTCACATTTTAATTTTACCTCTGGCACAGAACACTAAAGTGAAAAATCACTTTACTTAGTCAAGCTTTGAAAGTCAGAGCTTCAGAAAAAAAGGAAAAATTGAATTCAACATTAGAGTATCAACATCTATCAATCGTTGTACAAATTGCATCTATTTTGGTGATGGCAACGGATTATAGGATTGGAATCCAGATTGATTATTGGAATTTCCGATCGCTTTATTCAAGTTGACGTTGTCCACGGGCGACGTCAATATTACCTACGGCTTATCCCGATGAAGAGCGACTGCGTAATAAATTGATAGAGAAACAACCTTTTGTTGTGAATCTCATGGAAAATTGCTTAAAAGCAATGCTAATGGGTTTAAATAACTTTGTTTGTTTCGCTATATTCCCATTTACCGTTCGTAAAATATGGTCTTTGTTTTGATGATTGAGATACCCGAGTGCTGTTTTAACAGAAAGAAGAAACGTCCCTATTCTCGCGCAAGTTAATTTAGTCTTGAAACTTGACATCACATGACATTATAATATCAAGTATCAAGATCAAATTAACTTGTACCGTTGTATATTTACAACGGCATCTTAGACACACATTTTCAGTGTGTACATGACAGCTTGAAAATCTCATTGTTCTTTAACAAATACGGATTTAATTGAAACCCAAGCTCTTCAAGTCAAGTAGCTGCGTGTATCCGATTTGTGGTGTACGTTAATTTGGCGCGAAATCCGTCAAATGAAAGGATATGGTGATGACGTCACGTCGCGTCAAGTCCCGCCAAGTGGGTGGCTGACGTATGCTCGTACATAGCCCTTTGATACTTACGTCAGCGCTATTAATTTTATGTTACATAAGCGTATCATATATTTAATTTGCGTAGAGACACATCTACAGTGAGGATGGAAATGTTCTACGGTGTGTTCAATTTTAAGTTGAGATTTACATTTATTTGGGAAAGTTATGTTCAAAATTACGGTCTTACGTATTAGATACACAGATATACTCATTAGTGCTCATCATCATCTTCCTGTATTTATCCCATCTTATTTGGGGTTGGCGCAACACGTTTTTTTCTTCCACTCTGTCCTATCACTCGTCATGCATCACTAACTTCCTTTTCTTACTTATGATTCAATTCATTATATTCACTGCTATAATGAGTATATCTGTGTCATGTGTCATCATAAAAAATACAGTAGGAGTTTTAAGACTAAAATACATACACATTTATTAGTATTTTCTTTGTTACTTAGCTGAACCCATTAAAATCACCTACGCATACAAACACTTTAATCAAATTATCCTGTATGGACGGTGTGGACGTTACCAGTAATCCTTTAACTGACCTGAACACTTCTCCATTAGCCTTGGGCCCATCACAGCAAATAAACCAGAATAAGATTTAAACTCGCAGGCCATTCGACGAAATGCAATTAGGTTTGGCTGTTCAAATAAAGGGGCAAATCAATGCGGATCAACGCGATGGAATTTCACTTACGTTATTCCGCCGATTGTGGCAATATTATTAGTGGTGCGTTTTTTTTTTCAGCCAGTTGTTACGTTCGCGGAACATTTTTGATGTTGCGACTTTCCGCTGCGTTTTTTTCGCTCATACCTGTCACTAGCCTAAATTGCGAGTGCCTTTAGGTGTGTTGACTAGTGTATGTAAAGGTTTGCACAGACGAGGTGTGTGTATAACGAGTGGTTTACTGATGACAGCGTCTCGTTTGACGGGGTCTAATGAAACAAACTTTTGTACGCATTGCGCTTGACTTGTGAACACATCTCAGATGCATGCAAACTTTGCGTTGTGCTAGCATCTAAGACGTTTGCTAAAATAGGTAAGAACTTAATTTAAATGGATGTTTTGATGTCTGATATACACAGATGGTCTGAAAAGTTTCTGACCTACACGGATACTAAACATTTTTTCTTACAATTTATTTTTATTTTGTAAGTAATGATATGGTCGACGATGAAGCACGCTTAACTAGAAGTAACCTATTCACTTTTGATTTAAAGACCCCTAGGTTATACCTATCAGGAAACACAGACTCCGTCAGAATCCCTCATGTCTGGATATAAGAAGTTTCTTGAAGCCTAAATCGCGAAGCGAAGTGCACATTAGATCTCTACGTTTTTAAATTCTTTATTTTCGTTCACAAACATTTACACTTCCAGCTTCTAAGACTGTAAACCAAGATAAAGTTACAGTCAACGACAATCTGTTTTTATATAGTTTGTAAACAGCAGTTGTTGACAGAAATCCTGTTTTTATTCCAGTCTTTAGTGCAGCGGAATGGATTCGAGAAGTGTTGGGCGCCATTGTCCTTTCCGCATAGGGTTGACAAATGTCCGGGATTAGCCGGACAAGTATCTTTATGGGACGTCCGGATGATAATAAGTGCGTCCGGTATTTCCGACGTTTTTGGTTTTTATGATGGCAATTTTGTAGACCTTTTTGGTAATTAATTAAGTAATTTGTGTAACATTTTGAGCTATGATGCGGGTCGGAAACTTAGCTAGTCTTCTACCGTAGGGGTCCAGTAGGGTCAAAGCCTACGGAGGCCATGGGTAGTGCGAAAATGAACCCTGGGGCTCTAGAACGAAGGTAAAGAAGGAACAGGAGTGGATTTTAGTCAGTAAAAGGCGGGAGATGTCATTAGATGATTTTCCACCTAAAAAAAAGTTAGCCTTTTCTTGAGTATCAAGAACTGAAATACCACATAACATTAAATAGATTAAATGGAAAGATAGTGTACTCCAAGTGACACATAAAACAAAATCACATGTCACTTATTGTTGATAAAAAAAAATGTCACAGATATATTTTTCATTTTGCAGTATTTTTTTTAGTCTAGCGTTATGTATTCGCATCTGGCAACCCTAGACTTGCGAGGATTTTCCAAGGATGCTAGATAGTGTCATTACTCGGCAGTCAGTACTCCTTTATACCGGAACCAGTGGCTCCACCGCTGAAGTACCAACATTCTGCAGCGATGGCGCTTGGCCTACATTCGGACTGAATTAATATATTTGTATTTATTTTAATTTAACTGCCTTCATTTAGAAGTGGCTTTGGGAGGATAGACTGCAACTGAAGGAAGAGGGGGTGGTCAGTGTTTACTTACATTTTTAGTTTTCTTTTTTTGGTTTATATTATATATATATATTATTTACTTACATTTTGTTACATAGAAGTCTTAATATAATATTTGCCAAATGGCATAGCAGTTTGTTTTTTACATAGCAGCTCTTGTAATTTCACAAAATCATACAAACAAAACTTCATTACGATATAATAATACGAATATTTAATGCTAAAGAAACATTCGACGCCAGCCATCAGCCAAACTCACTCCAACCCGAATTACGGATTTTTGACAACATGTTTACTGCTAGACCATGATAGACTTTCAGGAAAAGCTGAGTCCCACAAAAACATACAACTATATAATTATAGTATATTGACATATTCCCCTTTCTTCTGAAAATGATGTAACTCCTGTATTCTGAATGTCTGCCAGCGAAAGTAATAAGGTATAAGCTGAAACGGCTTATTTTGGTTGTAAGACTATATTTAACCATTCAATATCCATAGTAATATAGGGAAGAGCGGAAATGTTTGCTTATTTTCGATATTAAGAAACTAACAAGAACTTCTTATTTACGTTCTTGGATAAATAAATATTTTGTTTTTGGTGGGTAAAAATCCTCCAAATGACATCCCCCGCCCTTGGGCGGAGCAGGAGATGGTGTCAGACTCTTACTGACTAAAAAACCTACCCTGTTCCTTCTTGCCTTTCCTACCGGGGCTGAGCTACTTTTCGGAGCTAACCCTGGCCCCTGGCTTTATTTACCAACTGGTAATCAGTTAGACTGCCACACTTTCAAGAACCAAACAGTGATGTTATTTTTTTTTAAGGTGAGAGTTTATCCAACAACTTCTTTATCTCTTCGTGTCAGACTTTTACTGACTAACACCACATCTATGTTCCTTCTTTGCCTAACTTTCCAGGACCCCGGGATTCCCTTTCAGAAGTCAACTCCCGGCCCCAGTAAGCATCGGCCCTGCTGGCCCCTACGGTTTTGCTGACATCTCTTTTAATATTAATGCACTAAATATTTGGGAGAAGACACTGATCGCTGTTACACAGTACAGGTTTGTTGCGTTTCCGTCTAGCACAGGAGCCAGGGCCTCACTCTATTTGTACATGTTTTTTTTTATGCTAATAAATGTATCTTATCTTTGCGTAAAAAATAAAACGTGAGTCTATAAAAGAGCTGACTAGCACAATATTTCTGATAAAATCTCATCTTTTTAATACATATTAAACCTCCACCTTATATCGTCATGCATACGCAACAGTAGGTACATTGCCGCCATTGTTTTCTTACCACCTGCGGGTAGTCGGAAAATCATTTTTATTATTTGACGGCGCGACTCCTGAATACATTTTAATGTATTACATCCGCATTATGCATTGAAATGTGACTGTTAGTGGGTGTCTGTGAATGATATGAGCAGATAGTTAACGTAGAGAGGATCAGATACTTTGTTTAACGTAAATACATATTTAGACGTTTTACAGTAATTATGGTTTTCGTCTGTTTTGGTTTAGATGAAGGTGTCGAAGTAACCTGTGAAATTGATTTTGTTTTAAGTCTTCTACATTTTGCGGGTCTGTGTTAGAGTCTGTCTAATAAGTTAAACGACTTGGGTAATTATTAGGATTTAATTAAATCTGATGTAGTCAACACGAGTTCAATAATCAAGGTTGATTAAGAGATAGAGATCATTGTTTACTAACAGAAGAACCTTATAAAAAGTACCGAATATTTGTATTTTTTAAATGATTAAATATTATACAATATTCCCAAGTTGGTTGACTTATTAGACAGACTATAGTCTCAATATTCATTAAATAAAATATGATAAGTGACCGTAAAATGTATTTATTTATAGTAGCACGTACTTACCATTAAAATCACCAATTCGCTCAGTTCGTTATGAATCTAGCTCTATTGAATAGCTATTTCATGAAAAACTCATTCAATAGGGTTACCTTAGCGCTTTTTCCTGAAGTAGTTTCTGGAGGGATTATGTTCTTCCTTTTTTATTCCTTTTGCATTTAACTTCCGTAGAAATGATTTTAGATGTTTTTTTTTATTTTTTTTTTATTTCAAGTACCAAAGACTCATTTCAGTCACAAAATCATACGTATTATAAAATTACATAAAATTGAAAGATCAATAACAAAATTAAATTAATTTAATTTTAGTTGTAATGTTTCTTCTAACGATTTCAAACAACATTGTACAGGGTGACTATGAGGTTAGAACCTACTCATAGTGCTCCGACTTACGAGTTGTAGGTCACGGGTTCAAACCCTGCCAGGTGCATTACTTTGTGTAATTTATTTCATTACCACTGCTCTCAGAAGACAAACATCGTGTGGAAACCGGCATGTCCTAGAACCAAAAACTCGAAGACATGTGACATTCACCAACCCGCACTGGGCCCGCGTGGTGCATTACAGCCCATTCCCTCTCCTATTATAGGCAGCTTCAAAGTTCGTTTGAAAAAATGGCTATCTAGCAAGCTTTTTATTCTTTTGACGAATTTATGATTTAATGTAATTTATCTTTGACGTAAATATTAATTTGGACCGAAAATTGTTGTGACTTTTAATTTTATGATTTATTTAATCTGTGATTTGACTAATATTGACTTTTTTTCTTGTATTTTATTTTATTTGTTGGAAATTTATAATATAAATTGTATTTGACATTGTAATGTATTTATTTGTATCAATTGTTAACTATATTATAATACATAAATACATACATACCAAATATATGAGCAATCATAAAAAATTTCGAATTTTTTATATTCATGCGAGCGATGTAAAAAAAAGTAAAAAAAAAACATGTGTGACGTATCGACAAAGAATGCACGTTCATGTAACCTTTCTTTTAAATGTACCTTTATTACCTATCTTATGAATTTCAATGGCAGGTTTAATCTATACATACAAATAAAATTGGAGTGTCTGTTTGTGATATTGAAATAACCGTTTTTTACTACATGCTTATGAATATATATACGGTACATACACCAAATTAACATTTTTTACAATTTTTGTCTGTCTGTTTGTTCCGGCTAATCTCTGAAATGGCTGGACCGATTTTGATGGGGCTTTTTTTGGCAGGTAGCTGATTTAATGAGTAACTTAGGGTCTAAACAGACGGACCGCATTTCAACTGCAATCCAACCGCAAATTGCAATTTGAATGCTGTTGACACGACTGCAATAGAACTGCAAAGACGACTGTAATAGAACTGCAAACAAAATGTGCAGTCCGATTGCAGTCATGTGAACTGCATATCGACTGCATCCGAACTACGCCATGCGCGGGAGGGCGTAGCGTGTGGGCGGGTGGGTATGGTGCAGTTCGGGTGCAGTCGGTGTGCAGTGCTACTTTTATTTTAGAAAAAACAAATTCAAAATCCTGTAGTCCACGCGAACGAAGTCGCGGGCACAGCTAGTTTTTATATAAGAGGAAGTCCAAACACGAGCACGTTTCCGGTCCGCGCTAACTCGCGCGGCTTAACTAGTTAAACTAGTTTCGCCAACTCTGAGGATTTCCAATTTGTCCATACCTATCAGCCTACCCATTTATAAGTCACAGTGTAGATATACCTACCTGTTTTATTCAGTTAAGACGCAGTTTGTTCAAAGGTTTTGGTTAAGTTTAGTGGTGGGATAGATTTGTATTGGTGGATTTGGGATATTACCAAATAATTCCTTCCACTCTTGGAAGAGTGAAAGGGAGAATTAGACTTTTACTGACCAAAACCCACTTGTGTGTCTTCAGTTCCTTATTGCGTTCCAAGCTCATGGTGACAGCTCCATGTCAAAATAATATTGCATTGCCATCGGATTTGAGTTTGAGTATGCATGCATTTCAGCTCTATCGGAACTTGGAATGTCTCCCAAATTAACCTTAAAATCTGGATTTATGAAACTATGTAGGTACTTATATAAAAGCTTGTAGGTATTTTTTTTTTACCGATGGGAAAAATCATCCAATGACAACCCCCGCTCTTGGGCGGAGCGGGAGATAGTGTCAGACTCTTACTGACTAAAAAACCCACCCCGTTCCTTCAAGCCTGCATACCGGGGCTCGAGCGCCCTTTCGGGTTACCCTGGCCCCAGTAGGCTTCGACCCGGCTGGGCCCCTGATGTTGCTTACAACTCCTTGAGGCGCGCGGGAACAGTGCGCGCCGTAGACGACTTGGGCTTGGTCCGGACAGTTACCGGACGCCCGGACAGCGAGCTACCCATTGCTCACTGTCCGCAAGCCCACGCCTACGGTGGCTGGAAATCGGGATCGGAATCCCGGCGGCGGCGAGAGCGCCGTTGCCTCCTCCTTAGCGAGCATTACTGCTTCGTAGAAGTCGGCGACCGCCTGCCACTCCTCCTCGCTCCGGACCATGGCCGTAACCAAGGCCTGGAAGCTTGTAGGTATCAAAAGTACCCAAAATTTTAATCTTATATATAAAATTCTCGTGTCACAATGTTCGTTCCCGTACTCCTACGAAACGGCTTGACCGATTCTCATGAAATTTTGTGAGCATATTGAGTAGGTCTGAGAATCAGCCAACATCTATTTTTCATAAAAATAAATAAAAAAAAAAAGAAATTACTTAAAAATTATTTATATGGCAAAACAACGATTGCCGCGTCAGCTAGTTATTTATAGATATGAGTAAGTATATCGATGTCGGTGTCGTCAGTCGGTTGTATCTGTTCTGGATGCAAATAACCCAAAGTATACTTTGGTCGAGAAAATTAATCCTTTCAATCATTTGTGTACCAACTGCTTCAGTTAGTTGTGTCATGAACTTTCGCAGTTCTATAAAAAACCTGTCTATAAACGAAAAACATTCATAATAGCGCGTCGCTTATCTTTACTACCCCTTATTTGTGTGAAAGTTTCACCAAACTCGCTGGCGCCGGACTGGCGGACACCGCGGATCGATGCTGAAATATCAAGGTAAGTACTTTCCGTTCTGTACATCATCATGTGTTCCATGAAGATTTCTACTTTCTCTACATACTGATACTGTCTTTTATTTATTTTACTTCATCAAAAAACGCAATAATATATTTAGTTAGTTATAGAAACTTATATTGTAATTCATTCACTATTAGTGTAGATATGATTATTATATTCTTAAAAATATGTTATTGCATTATTTGACGCAAAGGATCGTTCATTGTGGCGACACTTGGGGGAGGCTTATGTCCAACAGTGGACGTATATCGGCTGAAATGAAGATGATGAGTATTTGGCAGCAAATGTATCGCAAGCTTCACTGAGGTAGTTATTTAAATACTAAACCACAGTAAAATTCACAGCTCCATTACCGAGTTCGCGCCTTATTCAGTAATTCATGTTGTCCAGTTGTCAGATGAAAAATAAATCAATTTTACATCACAATACTCATTAGGAATTTTGCAAATAATTAAAACAGTCATTGAATTTCACTCAAAAAACTCACAAAAAAATCATTTGAGCATCCAGTTTTTTCTTCTTCTGTTGGCTAAGGCTTAATATGTAATTGCCGCCAAAATTGATTATGACGTTTGTACTGTCACATTTGACATTTGGCGCCAACGTGTATCGGCCTTGATAGGGCCGGGGAGCGTCCTAAAGGTTAAGTGGCCCACCTCAGGCGATAGTTAGGCAACGAGCCAAGTTACAAAACTAACTAATATAAGTTAGCCAACGTCAAGCGTTGTCGGTTTATGTTAATAGTTTTGTTAAACTTGAACTTGGCGGCCATTTGCATTTTGAGGGAGGTCAAGGCTCGAGTGTGAGACATGGCAGCTTTGATTAAACATGTACCTTCCTATGTCTTACGAAACAAGTTTGTACACTTTTTTTTTTCTGTGTGAAAATCATCCAGTGCCATCCCCGCGGGAGCGTATGTCACACTTTTACTGACTAAAAACCCACTTCTGTTCCTTCGTTATCTTTCACACCAGAGCCGAGTTTGCGGACCGCACACAGGTTTGATAAATACCCAGCGAAGTGCGAATAGGGCTCATGTGTAAAGGGTTTCAAAAGGAACAATTTCGGAATACCTATTTAATTAATTATTTTTTTGTGTCAGCCAGACATGTCACGAATAATCTATTAAATATGTGGGTTCCGTTTTTTTAGCCAAACGTTTGTAAGCTTAAATAAAAATACTGCTTATCAGTTCCTTTTATAAAGTCAGTGGATAATTTAGCAGTAACTTAAATGGGCTGTGAGATTTTTCGCAAAAGGCAGCTGAGGGTATACGGTTAAGTTTTATCAGTTAAAGTCTGACACTCACCTGGAGCGGAAGAAGTTAATTGATGACTTACCAACTCAAAAGAAGCAGTTACTTAATTAAGCTAAGATTTGATTAGAGATATCTAACTTAGTAGCTTTGATGTTATTTTCTATTAAGAGCGACCAACCCGTGGTACATTTTCACACAACCGCACTTACGTGATTATACATCTTTCTCCAGATATTTTGGATACAGATACTGGATATTATCTAAGATTCTATAGAAATCAGAATATAAATTTGTGTAAAACTAATCCAGTAAAGACCTCTGAAAGTTTACTATTTTACTTCACAATGTATGTACTTATGTAGGTACTCATATAATATTAAAAATATAAAAATTACATAATATTGCCTTGCACAAGTTGCACATTTAATCGAGATTCTTAATGACGACCATTTTTCTTGACATAAAGGGTTTTAAAAAAACAGTTATTTGACAAGTTTTGTGAAATATTCGAGTAAATCACGAAACTACCGAATGCCAACAGAGTTTTCATGCCTTATCTCTTTTTTTTCGCATTGCCTCTTCATCAAACATCGCGTTGGATTGCGTTAGATGAAGCAACAAGCTTTTAAACCATGCTCGACGTTGATGATAGACGAGTGGGAAAGTGCCCTCTTAATATCTATATATTAACTTAAAAGTCTTAACCGAATTATAGTGGCTTAATTAATACTATAGAAGGCTGTTTGTATTTACGTGATCCATGTTATATACATAATAAGTAACACAGTTCAATGAGCCATATTGTTTACAATATAGCGGCATAATTTCCGTTATAAACCACATCGGGTTTCTATAGACCTGAGGCTATACCACGAGCTTTTATTACGATACGTTTGACGACCTAAACTGAACTGATATAGGGATGGTGTTATATAAGGTATACACCGCCAAATTTTGATCGTTTTAATCCCGTGGAGGGTCGATTCGATATATGAAACACACACACACACACACACATGAATACCTACATTAGACTTTTGGTTTACCTACTTTAACAATATTAATATCTTGTCCGAACTTTATTAATATATAATTATTCCAAATTTGAATTCAAATGTCAAAAGTTAGTGTTCTATTATTGAAATTCGAAAATGCTTGACGCTATTTTAAACTTTATAGCTGAACAGTTAAGATGGTTAATGGTGTGCACTTTTATTCACGGATACATTTCCATACGAATTTTGAACAAAATTTTAATATTAGATACGATTACGCCGGCAAAACTTTGTTGTACAATACGAAGCAATTAATTTTGTCAAGAGTTGAACGCTCGCTCGTTATATTAAAGCAAAACACCCAAAAACCCTCCCCGGTATCTCTGTAACAAGAGAACCGTTCTTTTGTGATAATATTTTCATTCTGGCAACTTTTACAGTAATTTTTGTGAACGGAGTAATTGCGGAGAATTTCATGCAAAATATTACAAGTATGTTGTAAAAGTATTTTTTTGTAAATTACACTTGAGCTAGGTATTTTAGGATGAAATCTGACGAAGCAAAATTTGTTGGTTAGCGTTTGTACTGTCAGCAAAGAAGATAAGTAACCAGGGTCGTCAGATATTGTTGAAGTTTTAGTGGATATGAATGACACATTATTAAATTCATAGTAAATAACCTACTCATTAATCTAATTAAAATTAATAAAATTCAATTGCATCTAGAAAAAAAGAAGAAGAAGCAAAATAAACTTATTCATGGCTCAGACAATCGTATACACTAAAATTACACTATGAAAAGAGAAAGTCATAATCAGTGTGAAGCCAAAAAGGCGCCGAACTCAGTATAAACGTTATTTTAATCTGACGACCCTGTTTGCTTATCTTTTTTGAAGATTGTACATAAGACTTAAGTAGGTACACTACTTAACTTACTTATTGTGTCTGTGATTTCCACGATTGAAAGGCTAAATAAGCATAACAATTCGGATTAATAAACATATTTAAACTGAAAAAATAACATTTCTCTACAGTAAATTATCGATGAAAAACTACTTTTACAAAAAGTAAAAAGCACTAGATATGGGTTGAACATTGAAAATTTATGGCCGGGTAAACTGAATCGACAGCGTCGCTTTTTATAATACTTTTTTGTAGACCGTATTATAAATAGCAGGTCTTCTCGTAAAAGCATTTATTTATTTTCAATGTTTTTTAAGACTAGGATTTATCTCTTTAAGTTCGATAGAGATTGGTTTATTTTTCACCATTCATCATATTCATTAATTAATTAAGTATACCTATATTTTTTAATATATAATACACTAATATTCTATAGAGGTAAAGTTTTTTGTTTTTTTTTTGCACGAGGTAATCTCTAAAAGTACTGTACCCCTAGCTAAGTTGCTAATCTGCAATAGTTAACGCTTGTAGAAAGCTTCAAATGTACGGGAATGACGTCGTCTTAACGCTCAGTCACGTGGTCAGAACAAAATAATTGGCGGCAAGGTCAACTCGAAGCGTTGGGCGTAAGTGAAACGGTAGTAACTTGGCTAGGGGGGCTGGTCCGTTTGCGAAAATGTTTTCATCGATAGAAAGCTGCTTTATTCCTGAGTGACATAGTCTTATATTTTACGTACGCGGGTGAAGCCGCGGGCAAAAGTTAGTTTAATATAATTTAATTTATTACTAACATTAGGCTAAGTTGTACTACTACTAACACTATATGGATGTATAAATATTATCTAAAATAAATATTTGAATTGAATTGAATTTTTCTAAAGCGTAAATGGAATTTTTATTTCGTGCTCGAACCGCTCGGTTAAAGGTGTGGCCACATACCAGATTTCCAATTTGATTTTAAAATAGGTAGGTAATAATTAATTACCCGCTAAAACATTTTTGCTGGCCTCTCACATTAATATTATAAATCTTGTGGTCGTACCGTTAGGAGGGTACAAAGCAACCGCTGCGCAACCACAGGCAAGCTACTCGCGTGACCGCCACGTAAAAAGTGCCCGGATGGGCCCAGGGCCCCCGGGCATCTGTCGACCTTCGCTGCTCACCGCATCAAAGGTACGAAACATGACAAACAACAAGGAAAAGTCGACTAGTGTGGATGAGGCCTTTGCGACTGCGCGATTTGTCGGATGATTGAAAATCTTTATTGTTTTTTTTTGACTTCAGCCCAATAAACTTCTTAATGGAAGTATAGCGCTTTCTAGAATTCTTTTAAACGTTTACTTAATTTACAAATCTTAATTTACACACAAAATAAATGGGTACGATTAACAGAACCAGATTGAAGAATACATCTTTAAAACGTTACAAATAAAATTCATCATCATCTAAAAATTTATTCATACTTGAATCTGTTCCCAAATCAAATTATCAAATATTAAATTATTCAAAGAGTTAACGTCATGTTCAAATCTAACAAGACCACAACAAAAAAAAAAGGCAAAATCGCAACTCGCTAACACACAATTTATGCGCGTACATAGTCAGGGGTAACAAAGCGAGACAACAGATGGTTGCATGAATAAAACAGTGGAGGCCGCCCTGAATATTTGACGTAGTGTGGACCGCGCCTCGGCTGCCCGAACAACGGACGTACGGTCTTACCTGCGAGGGAAATCTTTTCTCTTTTTCGATATTTGTATGTAAGAAATGTATTTGGAAGTCAAATGGAAAGTGATATAGAAGATGAGTATTGAGTATTTTCAGTAACACTGAAAAGGGTTTAAGTCACTAAGTATAAAGCATGGGCCACACGGATGTAATCCAGTGTCCGAACAGAGGTCACCCGTGTGGGAACTTGTGGATTGCAAACTGAACCAACCATTGTGTTAATTTTCGATTCGGATTAAATCTACTCTCTACCCTGATAGAAGAAAATAAGGTAGTTTATGTTAAATGTAAAATTATAGTTTTTAAGGCGGTAAAATTATTGCAGCGAGCGAGGGGGGGGGGGCAGTGATCGTTATGTTTGGGGGAGGTATGTCCAACAAAGCTAAAAAGATGATGATAATGATGTTGAGCGCTATGTACGCCTTAATTGTCATTATGTATTTTTTTTTTGAGATCGTGTTTTTAATGTGAAATGTATGTGATGTGGCTGTATGTGATTAAACATCCAGCACACTATATATAGATATTCGATCAGTGCAGTTAAAACCGCGGTTGGTAAATGCGCCCGCCATCCAAGGACGTTGAAGGTCATGAATTACATCTGCTTTCTACACGGATTGAAACTACCACAGTCACCTTGCTTAAGACACTGCGTCAATCTGGCCCATGGCCTGTCTAGCGTTCCAACAGAGGTCACTTTGTTGAGAATTTGGTTTGCCTCCACGAATTGTGTTGCGGCTACACAGATTTAATCCCCGCGCCAACACGTTCGCCAATTAGTCACTGCCGTCGAAACTGCGGTTGGAAAAATACGCTCGCTATCCAAGTCTATCCATCACGTTGAAGGTCATATCATTTGGATTATATTTGCAGTCTACACGAATTGCAACAAGCAAGATCACCTCTGTTGGGACGCTAGATTTAGTGGTGGCTAGTATAACGTATAGCTCCAAATGTAACACGCTATTTGTTCATAGCGTATAGCGTTTATCGTTTAATATATTGGTTCTGCCTTCGCGCTCTATAACATAACGACTCGCTCATCAAATCGCCAACAGCGGGACCAACAAAGCGGGATAGCAACATAGCGTTTATTGTGTCCGTTTAGCGCGTTGCCGATTAAAATGATATTGTCTCTACGTTCAGTTGATTGTGGAGTTATATTATAACGTGTTATAATGATAGCGTATAAGATAGTGCGCTATCAAAATGTATTAAATAGTCTATTTATAGCGCGTCTAAACTTTATAGCGGAATTGAACATCACTAGATAGATTATATCCATCAGGTTACAACCGTGTGGTCCATGCTTTAGAAGGAATTCGTGAAGTTTCCTAACGAACACAGCATTATGTAAGAATCTGGTAATGGTCAAGGTCGTGCGAAAAATTAAATTTACAGTATAAAAGGTGTCAGCGCAAAAAGGGAGATAATTTATGACCAAGTTATTGTTATATTTAGAGCCGTATTGTTGCACAGCCCGACTGGAACGCAATCCGATATAAATTTAACATCAAGTATACCTTATAGGTACTAAGTAGATTATAAAACATCAAAAGTGTTTCAAGAAGCCTGTTTCTTGAAACTCTAAATAATAGCATCAGAATATTTTTAATGTGGGTCTACCTTATTTACATATGTTAAGAGTGTCCATGGAGTTTCCTGCACGTTCCTCTCCATAGAGACCTACGCTTTGGAACGTGCAATTTAGCTTTACATTTCTTGGATTGACCGACATTTGACTATTCAAAAGTGCTTGCTAATGGTTTATTTGAAATAAATGTTAATTTTGATTTTTTCATTTAATAAGAAATTACTTTGATAAATAATATTTATTTTATAAATAGATTTTACAAAATACACGTCAATTTTTTTCGTTTGTTTATACTAGATGTTACCGGTGTTTCCTAGCTCAGTTACACCCAGAGAAGAAAAAAAATAAAACCAATCATTCAAAGAACAAAAGTTTTTTTTAAAGTCCATACAGAAAAAAATGTAGGTAATGATCAAATCATATGAAAATCATGCTGATTAGTGTCCGAGATTGTCTTCTGAAGAAAGAACCACGCAGATTTGAGTGAACTTGTCCAGTCTGAGGCAGTTCTATTACGAGTATGTCCTGCCAAACAGGCGTACAATAATTAGAAATTATACTAACAGATTTTAATTTGAATGCATCAAACAAATTAGTAAAAGGTAATCATTACAAACAAAATTGGACTCTAATATAAATTGTCATACCAATTATGATCCTTATAAATACTTGGACACTAAAACAAAACTTGAATAACCTAACACTAAAGACAATAATACAGGCTCAACCATCAGCTCACAACGCGATCCATTTTGCGACCTAATCTGAACTGTTAAAGGGATGAAGCTATGTAGGCTGTATAGCTCCATCCCTCTTTCTCGCTCGCACGCTTGACATTTTAACACGTCATAGTAAGGCCCCTGATGATAGAAGTGTTTGATTTCCTCGCACATTCTTTATTGTCTCGCGTCCAAATAAAACCGTTTTGGTCAGTGCCGTAACATAGGGCAGTGCCAGCGGTGTTCCGGTACAGGGCGAAGGTCCGGGGGGCGCAAAAAGATCTAAACAAGTACAAGTTTTGGATTATGCTTGGTAGTTAGTCGCTAATATAAAGAGAGCAGTGCCGAATGAGTAGTAACGGCCCCGACTTACAAGTTGTAGATCGCGGGTTCAAACCCAGCGAGGTGCATTAATTTGTGTAATTTATTCTTCACCACTGCTCTCATAACGGTGAAGGAAAACATCGTGAGGAAATCGACATGTCCTAGAACCCCATTACGGCCTATTTTCTCTCCTAGAGAGGAGGATTGTGTCCCAGCAGTGGAAACATTACAAGGCTAATAATGTTAATGCTAATAAAGCTGTTATTTAGCGTGTACTTTGGTTGTGGAGATGCCAAACCATACCATACGTTCAGCATCCACAAGAAGTAAATAGTGGGTAGTGTGTTTGAAGTATCAAGTCGCGCATATTTTTTATATCAAATTATTTGTGTTTTTAGTGTAGCAACAGGATGATATGGGAAGTTAGTCGCGAAAGCTTTATGAAACGTGTGACTATTGTTGGTTGCGGGATACAGTTAGTCTCCCTTCGTCATAGGATTCGGTTGGTAACCACTGTAAACGTACATATTTTTGTGTGATTATTTATAGTAAGTATTCAGTGAATGTTAATTCGGTGTTTTCTTTTGTCTCTAATTATTGTTCGAACCGAGTAAGATTTAAACTTTATTAAGGGGGGCCAAGTTATAAAAGTTCGCCCCGGGCGTTTAAAAGGCTAGTTACGGCTCTGGTTTTAGCATCATACGGGTCACTCGGTTTCAACACAACAGCCAACAAATCGACGCCTCCCCGAAACTTATTATTTTCGTTTCCAATAGGTACACTGTCTTTTGGTTGAGTAAATAAAGGTTGATAACAATAGATTTGGACTGTCTGGATTTTGAGGTCGTTAGTACATTGTTTGTTTTTGTTTTAGGCTTTATTTAGGTTCACCTTCAGTGAGGTCACTCAGAGTAGGTCAAACAAATGGGTAGGTAGGAGGTTATTTTTAGGATAACCGAAATATCTGCTTATTGGTTTGACTGACACTCAAATATTAAACCCTCATAATATTCCATTTTACATGGTTTTAAAGGTCGCCATCTAAATTTAGCCCGTATTGCTTAAAAAAAATCAAGTTATTGCATTAACTAGAACAGATCACATAGGGAACAGTACACTTCATTCCAAAATACAAATCGCAGACGATGGTAACTCAGCGGCCAAAGTAAAATGGACAGGCTGACAGGCCACATCTGCCACATGTCGCAACTAAATTGGGCGAAGGCAACCACTGACTGGATTCCGAACAGCAGGAGGCGACGCGGTAGGTCCAGATGGAGATAGCGTGACGATTTTGACTCCTACCTAAAGGATTGACCAGAAATGTCTAAGGACAGAAAATAGTGGAAGAATGGTAGGGAGGTCTTCGCCCTGCAGTAGGACACAACAGGCTCATAATATTGCCGTAACTCCGACGATCAGCTGTAAGAACAGATTGATAAATGTTTTCCTATTGTCGATCTAGACCAATTGTTTGACTATATTAGTTAAGGTATGTAGTTTATTAATTTGAGTATATATTGTATAATTGTATTATATATGTTTTATTAGTACTTATGTCTATTTTTGTATTCGTCTTCTCTCTTTCATTTATTGCACCTATCACTATTTTTCTCTGCATCACCCAAAGGTTGAAAATATTCACCATTGGCAGAAAATACCTAAGGCAATAAGTTCGCCTCTGTACTTTTGTATGCATAAAGCATTAAATAAATAAATACTCAATCATTATGCGCAAATTGTAAATATAATAGGTTGCAATACCTTAAATTATGCCTTCTGCCTTTCAGGAAACCTCTGAGTAAGGAAAAATTTTAACTAGTCCATACAAATATATAACAGAAAAGATTTATACCTATTCTTGTTTGTACTGGATAAACTTAAAACCTCCTGAACTGATTTAAAAAATTCTTTCATCATAACACAAAGACTATTATTATATTTTCTACATTCACGCGGGCGAAGCTGCTGGCAGAAGCTAAGTTAAGTAATAGCAAAGAGGAAACAAACAAACAGAATGCACTAACCCAGCTAAATCAAACAAGGTAAAACACATTTACAATAACTCCGTTACTTTAAAGCTTATGATTTGCTCATGGGTCTAGACGCAGTAAACAGTAGAAGCAAATATTCGAAGAGACAATACAGACAGTTCCCATCTCTATCCTATGAAAAAGTTTAATTACTTAGAGAGACATGGAGTAGAGATTTCAGAGTGCTCACAGATGTGTATGTTTTGGGAGGCATACCAATATGTGTTCATAGTTGTGAATATGTGCTTTGTGATCACTAAAATGTCGTTTCAAAGTATATTCTTGTTTTTTTGCAGCAGTGGAAAGTTGCTATGAATGGAAAGCCTGGCTTTACAATCTTATACTTCAAAAATATAAAGGTCAGAACAAATCTGACGGAAAATGTGTCGCCTAAAAATCGCCTAATATTGGTCGCGTACCGCCAGAACAGACAAATATATAATAAAACATTCAAACTTTCACACTCAACCGATGATACGTTATAGATTTTCATACAATTTATAGACATGGCCGATGATACGTTCAATGCATTTTCCGTCAGATATGACCCCAACATATTATTATTATTTATTTTATATGATATGTTCCGACCCTAAGTGATCAAATGCAAACAAATTATTATATTTATTTTGTAGGACCGCTATTTATTATAATAATCAAACACACAAATAATTCGAATTTACGGTTTCTGATATAAATAGGGAAAACTAAATCGTAGGCTGTTTGTTACCTTCTTTGAACCATGGGCACCGTGGACCCCTAGGTTGCCATCAATGGACCTTAAGAAATTAGTTGGAAAAAATATTTTAATGTTGGATAGTCTACTTATCGATAAAGGTTATAAATAACATCACTCTATGACCAATAGGAGCGGAGCAGGAACTAACCAAAGCTGCTGTTAAAACCGTGAGGGACAGCTATATAGTATTTAATTGGAGTTGGCTAAGTATTAACAAGTACCTATGTATTATTGTATAAGTATATATATTTTTTTACGGGCTGTAAGAATAATATTGACTAGTAATTTTGTAATACAATTTTTATGTAAATAAAAATTATGATTATATATTATAATCATTTCTGTAAATTTGTTAGTACTAGCACACTGGGTTTTAATGCCTGAGAATAAAACAATTTTGACTGATAGGTACTTTTCGCACGCATTTTCTAATTATTGTGAGTCTGGTTCCACATAAGCATTCCATTTCTTCCTACTCCATGTCTATGCCAACGCTGCCCAGAAAGCCGGTAACTGGATGCGGGCAGTAAATATTGCATCGCACGTGGACACAGGGGACCCCCTGACAACATCTGGGGGAATATCAGGTTTAAACCTATTAAAATAACGTCTAGACTTCAATGTAAATATATACTGCTAGTTTTAGAGATAAAATAAGATAGTATTAGGTTTCTGTTGTGGATATAATCATGCTGGCAGGTTTGAAGTGCTGCAGCGCTGAAACACAAGGGGCAAATGAAGGAACCCAGGTTGGCTTTAATTAGTAAAAGCACTCAGAGTGAGGGGGTTATTTGATGATTTCTCAAAAAAAAAAAGATTATTTGATGTAGTGCTTACTTTTAGCCGTTTTTATGAGATCAATCTAAGGATCTGGGCCTCAAGTCTGCTATTGCAATAGTGTCAGAAAGGTCTATCATTGATTTCATAATTGTTGATTTTGAAAAGTTTTGGTAATCTACTAATTTAGTGGCGTCACTATGACTTTCCGATAGTCAACCACTGACACTCCATTGAAAGAAATGGCATAAGATGGTAATCTCGTAAATAATGAAAAATGAATATCTGTCGTATGCAGTAATCTGCAAAAAATTTGACAGTTACTTTGATCAGTTAGGTACGTACCATTACGACGTATTTGCGCAATTAGTGCTTTTAACTGACTCGATATTATCATTCTACAACAATTCTATTACAAGACTATTAACCGATCAATGATCGATCATTATGAATTAGCAGATTACAAACTTTTAGCAAAATGATAATGGGATCGTGTTGGGATGACGAATTTATAAAAATAGCAGACTTAGGCCCGTATGGGAAATCTTGTAACTGTTGGCTAAGTAATAATTTTTTGTGAAAGTTATTTGACTAAAATTTGTTATTATTTTAACCTTTCGAATGCCATAATTAGAGACACAATAGAAATACAATGAAAGAGCGAAAGTAAGAATAAATTAATAATCAAACGGTCTTTTATCTCAACTGTGTTGGGGTCAGCTTCCAGTAAGATTGCATGTAGCGGAGATGAAAATGTTGAGATGGATGTGTGGTGAGACAAGAATGGATAAAGTGAGAAATGAGTATATTAGAGGAAGTTTGAAAGTGGCGCCAGTGACTGAAAAGTTGAAAGGTAATCAATTAAAAAAGATAAGGTGGTTGTCTTGGTATGGTCATGTGAAGAGGAGGGATGAAGCGCATATTACTAAAAGAGTTCTGAGTATACATGTAGATTGGATGGAGAGGGAGAGGAAGGCCGAAAAAAAGATTGATGGTTTGTGTGAGAAGTGATATGAAAGAAAAGGGAGTTAGTGATAGTTTGACGGGTGACAGGACAGAATGGAAGAAGAAAACGTGTTGCGCCGACCCCAAGTAATATGGGATAAGGACAGGAAGAAGAAGAAGTTGGGGTCAGCTTCCAATCTAATCGGATGCAGCTGAACACCATTATTTTACTTGGAACGACTTCCTACCCTACTGATGCATTTCTTTCAGATCCAATTACAGTGCCTAAAAATATACTAAAACTAAAATATTATTAAAAGTGCTTTTATCGTGGTTCGGAATTACTGTCATATTGGAGTTCTGTTCATTCTATTTTCCTTTGATTGTGTGCCTGTGCAGCATGCATGCCTTGCAAATAAAAATAAATATAATTAAAGCGCTTTCAATTTAAGCACGCGTACTGGTATTGAGTACCATCTAAAACTAGATTCTGATTGCGGGATGGGCACTGTATTGAAATGGCCTGAGGGCCGGATGCTGTCTGCGGGCTGTGTCTTTGACATGGCTGCCTTAGACATTTCTACAAGTCAAATTTTGGGAGATGCAGAGACAAATAAATAATGCCAAATTGTGGTAGACTGTTATATTATGTTTTAAGGTTTAAATTTATTTAAATTGTAATTTAATCATTTTAATTATAATGTAATTAAAAAAAAGAAAGCTATTTTTTATAAAGTAAAAAAATGCGTTTAGTATCTATTTATTTAAATGTTAACTATTCCTACCTATTTTATCATCGTTTACAAATAAGTACTGTGATGGTTCCCAAGTCGTCGACGGAGCGCACTGTTCCCGCGCGCCTCAAGGAGTTGTCAGCAACAGAAGGGGCCCAGCCGAGTCGAAGCCTACTGGGGCCAGGGTTATCCGAACGGGAGCTCGAGCCCCGGTATGAAGGCTAGAAGGAACGGGGTGGGTCTTTTAGTCAGTAAGAGTCTGACACTATCTCCCGCTCCGCCCAAGAGCGGGGGTTGTAATTGGATGATTTTTTCCCACCATAAAAAAAGTACTGTGATGGTGAACTGAAGTCTCCCAATAAGTATTAGTTTACATTGATATTAGCAGTGGACGGTAAAAAGGATGAGATACCTTCCTCTCTTAAAATGGACTGATGACCTGGTGATGGTCGCGGGAATCCGATAGATGCGTGACACACTGGACCTGTCATCATGGTGGTACTTAGGGATTACTAGGCCTATGTCCAACAGTTGACGTTTTTCGGCTGAAATGACGAATATGACGATGATAATTATCAGCAGAAGTCTAACAGCTACATCATGGCAATGGATCCTTCATTCTCCACTGCGTTTCTCGCTTTAAAAACTTATTAAAAATTATAAGACACATCATAAAGTTATTTAAAAAAATAAGTGTACATATTATTTTACACTTATTTAAAAAAATGTTTGTCTTGCGTTAAGGTGCGCAATAAAGTTTACAATAAATAAGACCGTAAATATATCAGTCTTTCAAGAGTTTATTGACCGTAACAACAAACAAGCTAGGAGACAGACGTAGCCATCATGTGGGAGCAATAAAAGGTTTAATTACAGCCTCCGAGCGCACGTGACTACGCTTGTAAATATTGATACCCACTTGTGGACACGAGGGCCGCCGGAGCAGAGCTCGTAAATATATAAACAACTCTGTTGGGTACACGGCTTTACATTTTTTCGGTTAAATCTGGACTGAATTATGTATTTTATTTGTAGGGTTATATGAGGTTGAAAGCCTGTGTCATGCGTAGAGTAGGTAATCTAACAGAATAATATAATTAAGAGTGGGCAACTCGAGCTACGTACCTATACATTTCCATTCTTCTTCTCTCGAATCGATGGTTTTATTTTCCTCTCAAAGTTTTTGGGCCCAGTATGTTGCCACGTTTATAAAACTGCTCTTACGTGATTACCTATGTTATTACACATCTTTCTCCAGATATTTTAGATGCACAGAAGATACTGTAGTTATCTACGCATCTATAGAAATCAAAACATAAGCTTGTGTAAAACTAATCCAGTAAAGACCTCTGAAAATCTGTTATTTTATGTGATCTTTGGCCTCCGTAATATACTCGTACATTAAAAATATAAAAAAGTACATCCATAAGAAGCCTTGCCCATTTAATCGAGATTCTGAATGACGATAATTTTTCTGAAAAACTTTAAAGGGTATTCATCGATGGGGTCATCGATGAGGGTATGATTAAAAAACTCGTATTTCCTGGAACAAGTTTTGTGAAATATTCGTGTAAATCAATGCCAACAGAGTCTCTTCATCAAATATTAGGTTGGATTGCGTTAGATGAAGTAACAAGATTTTAAACAATGCTTGAAGTTAACGATAGGCGAATAGAAAAGGGTCCTCTTGAGCAACTAAAATTGTTGCAAACGGTCCAGCCGTAGGAACTTCCATTGCATAACAGCTCCTAATTGAAACCTAGGTATGTATATCGGAACCTACCTATGTTATATTGTAGAAGGTATAGTAGTTCTTTAATTAGATATTAGTTTTAGTTAATTGAGGAGCCATTTAAAGAAAAGGAGACGACTTTTTTCGGATAGCTTTTCAGTCAACTAAGACAGGCTACGATTAGGTTCTTATTGGAGGCGGTTTTGCAATGTAAGTGAAAATGTCAGGAAAAAAGCTGACTGCTTGACACTTAGTATAATCTAATGAAAAACAATTATTTTCGAAAGAACTGACAGAAGCCGATGTTTTTTACTAGTAGTTAATCTTCAGAGGGTAGGACGGCGCTCAGATAATAAAATTTGGATCTAGTCCTGTGAGTGTCTGCGAGGGCCAAATTCTGTGGCAAGGAATTTAACTAGGTTTGCCATCGATACGCTAAGAACAAGTGGTCACTATATTAAGGCTTATAGTCTTTTGAACCATCTAGCCAAAATTATGTGGACGCACCCCACGCACCCGCCTAGGCGGCAGTACGCAAATCTGTTCATTTGCGGCCAACAGCGCCCGGAAAGCGCGCGGGTGACCTTTAAATCCATTTTCTTTGCGAAATATTGATTGATATACATATGCAATGTTCACTTTGAAGAATATTTAACCACCCATTTTTATGTGTAAAAATGTTTGTAAAGGTCCAAGCCGTTTCGAAGGAGTGGGGAAAAGTTGCGACAAGTTGCGAAATTGCTGAATATTTTTTTTTAGACAAAAGTATTTATAGCAAAGAAAAAATCAAATGTTGATAATGTTGTTCATGAATTTATAATAAACATATATTTTTTTCAAACCCTACCTGGCCTAACATGGCCGTTACTGAGGAGTAGGCTTCAGAAGTCACTGTTTTATGGCGTTCGCTCTCATTGTCTTTCTATTGTGTCTCAATTACGGTATTCGAAGGTTAAATACAAATCAAGCTTGTCAGTAATTGTCATTGTCTATGCATGTATATGTATAAGGGTGTTATTAATATCGTGCGCATTTCAACACGCATGCAGGTTTGCTCCGCATGCAAAAAACTTCTAAATGAAAAAAAAAACCCGTTCCGCGAGCGTTCCTTGCATTATAATAAATACTTGTAAAACCGCACAATATTAAAAATATCCTAAATAAACTTTACAGTGTCTACATGTTTGTGAACGCACGCGACCAGCAATGGGTAACTCACTATCCAGCCGTCCGATAAACGTCCGGGCCGAGCTCGAGTCGTCACCGGTGCGTAGTGTTTCACACGCGTAGTGTCTCAAAGAGATGTCAGCAAAACTTAAGACTTCTGAAAAGGTTATCCGTGGTTCCAGAACGAAAAAAAAACATGGGAGTGGTTTTAGTCTGACGCTGTTATTTGATGGTTTGACACTGGCAGGTTTTATCTATATATCTCTGACATACCCTCTCGCTCCACTCTAGAGCGAGAGAAGTCATTGTATGATTTCCTACCTCAAAAAAAAACTCAAAGAAAAAAAAGGAGGTCGGTTGGATAAGGCTTTTCGCTGTCGGTGTATTGTATGAGATTTTGTACTCTGTGGCGAAAGACAATGATATTATCAAGATTTATTAGCGGCATTGAAAATAGCTTGTCTGACGAAACAAATGGAACTTAATCAGTATTGCTTTGTAGTAACTTGCCAAGTCAGGGAACTGAGTATTATCAGTCTTTGTATATTTGATTTATGTCGGTTTTACGATTCTTGATTTCTGTTTTGGAGTTCCTTCTTCATAATATGATTATACATTCATATATGATTATTGTGAGCAGTAGTGGCCGAGTAGTAATGGCTCCGACTTACGAGTTTTGGGTCGCGAGTTCAAACCCTGCCAGGCGCGTTACTGCTTTCAAAACGGTGAAGGAAAACATCGTGAGAAAACCGGCATGTCCCTGAACCAAAAATTCGAAGACATGTGACATCCACCAAACCACACTGGGCCCGCGTGGTGGATTACGGCCCATTCCCTCACTTGAGAGAGGAGGCCTGACTCCTTACAGTGGGAACATTAAAATGGCTGATGGTGATGATGATGATGAATATATACACCACTAGTTTTTAATTAGTACAAATACTCAAAGGGCTTATTAGAAAAGGTGTTGTTATTATTTAAGTAAAGTCTCAAAAAATAATATTCATATACAGCTAAGTTATTAGCGTTTGTTTATATCCCAAAATGTCACTCAATTTATGGAAACATTGTACAGGCTAATTGATTATGAATGTATAAATGACGATCAAAATGGAAAACACTGCGCGTAGTATTTTTTAGCAGTAATCGTTGTGAATAATTGATTCAATTAATTTAACAATTGTGACAATTTTTTTGTATAAATTGGGATTTCGTTTTTTTTTTACTTTTGACTACACAAATATGATCAGTACAAATATGGGTACGGATACAGCCCTATTTTTTGTACTAATTAAAAAATAGGGATGTATACAATATTCATCATCATCATCATTTCAGTCGAAAGAGGTCCATTATTAGACATAGGCATTTCAAGTGTCGCTACAATGAATGGTCCTGTGCGTCTCGCATCTATCGGATTCTCGCAACCCTTACCAGGCAACACAACACAAACTAATATTATGTATAAGAAATTTTAATAAAAATCTTTTTGAGTTTCTCAATGAATGAGTGTTATTATTAGTAATTTCCCTTTTAATTAATAGAATATTTTAACTTCCCAGTTGAGTAATTATTTTAGTTGTGGAATGTTATTATTATTATTTAGTTTTAGATACATCTATATAATTACATTATATAAAATGAGAAACAAACTGAATGACTTATCAACGCACAACCAAAACTATTAGGACTAAAATTTTGCACAGGTTTTTGTTTTATGACTTAGGCGAGCATACAGATTTTTTCAAAACTAACCCCCTATGGGGATAAAACGGGGGTTCAAAGTTTGTGTGGAGAAATCTGCTTTGGCGCGGACAAAGCCACTGGCAGAAGCTAGTAGTATATAAAATCGCGCACCAAAAGCATTAAAATAACAAAACATTATTTCTACACATGTTCTTTTTTCAGTCAAGACATTTATCATTGAATCGATCATCACTGATCATGCCCCTATATTGTGTTGTGTCGAGGTCAAAAGCGTAGATAAATATCCAAAAAGGCAAATAGATAAAGTTGATTTTGAAGCTATAAAATTGGCGTGTAATCAACTAGATTTTACAACGGTTTTTGATGCAACTGACCCTAATACTGCCGTGGAGATTTTTATTGAAAAATAGCTCATATTATACAAAGTAATACCAAATGTCTAAATATAACAAATAGATCTAGAATATTAAAACCTTGGATGACAATGGGACTAGTCCGATGTGCGCATAATAGAGATCGGATGCACAGAAAACTGAAACAAGATCCAGATAACGTAGTCCTAGAAATTACTTACAAAAGATATCACAACTATTGCAATAAAATTATAAATAAAATAAAGCGCGAATACGAAAAGAAAGTACTTACAGAAGCTGGAAACAATAATAGAAACATTTGGAAAGCCATAAATAATATCACGAATAGAAATTTTAAGACAGATAACTCAATTAACCTACTTTACAGCTCAGCCAACCCCTAACCAATCAGTCGATGCCGTAAACTGCTTCTTTGCCACCATTGGAGAAAATTTGGCAAATAAAATCATAACACCGACTAGGGTACCTAATTTTAGTAAATCTTCACAAAGTGATTCATCATTGACTGGTAACTCATTTGTGCTGCTTGACACTGATGAAGATGAAATTGATAAACTAATTATTGGTCTGAAAAGTAACTGTGCTGCTGGGGATGATGGAATCTCATCTGATACACTAAAGTTGATAAAAGATAATATATTAGCCCCGCTGACCTATATCTTTAACATGTGCCTAAAGATGAGTATCTTTCCCGAAGCACTTAAGCAGTCTATAGTGAGACCCATTTTTAAGGGTGGTGATAGAACCCGTGTCACCAACTATCGTCCTATTTCAATATTAACGTCTCTTTCAAAAATACTTGAAAAGATAATAAATAAGAGACTTGTTAGTTATCTAGAAAGATTTAATCTGCTTTCAAAATGTCAATATGGTTTCCGATCAGGTAAATCTACTGAAGATGCTTTAAATGACTTTACTGACCATATTGCCCAAACTTTAGATAGCAAAAAGAAATGCCTCACGATATTTCTCGATCTTGCGAAAGCTTTTGACACGGTTTCTATTTCCACCCTAGTCAACAAACTGTATCTGCTTGGTATTCGCGGAAATCAACTCAAATTAGAGCAAGATTATTTGTCTGGAAGAAAACAAAGGGTAAAAATTGGCAATTACACTAGTAATAGTCTACCTGTTACCCACGGAGTGCCTCAAGGTAGTATTTTAGGTCCAACTTTATTTCTAGTTTATATTAATAATCTCACACAACTTGAAATTGAAAACTGCAAAATTATCTCATACGCAGATGATACTACTTTGACATTCCGTGGTGATACTTGGAGTGAGACTTTTCATAAGGCTCAACAAGGTTTTAACATGGTTTCAAAATGGCTTGCTCTTAATCACCTTTCACTTAATACGGAAAAAACTAAATACATAACGTTTTCAATACGAAACCTTAGTGAGTCGGTACAAACAACGCATCATATAACATCTCACACCTGCCACGGGGAATCACTGGGATGTTCCTGTCCCACTCTATCTAATGTTGACACAATCAAATATTTAGGGCTTATATTTGACAAAAATTTCAACTTTAAACAACATATAATTAACCTGGCAAGCAGAATCAGAAAACTTATATACGTGTTTAAACAAGTTAGATACTCTGTCAATGCTCATATAATGAGAATGATTTATTATTCCTTGTGTCAAGCGGTTATAACCTATTGCATCACTTGTTCGGACGGCGCCGCAAAATCTCATAATTTAATTGGTGAAAGAGCACAAAGAGCTTTGTTGAAAGTCAGTTACTTTAAGCCCAAAGATTATCCAACCACTGATTTATACAAGGATTGTGAGGTGCTTACTGTTCGCAAGCTCTTTGTGCTTGCCTTGATCATGAAAATGCACTCCAGCTGCAGGCTAAGTACTCTTATTCAAAAAGAAAACACAAGAAGAAGGCGTTATGATGTATTTAAATCAGTACCCTGCCGAACTTCGTTTGCTCAAAGATTCAAAACGTTTTTAGGCCCAAAACTCTATAACATCGCAAATAAAAAATTGGAAATTGTCTCCATGACAAAAAAAGAATGCAAACGGAATGTAAAAACTTGGCTCCTGTCCCTAACCTATGACGAACAGAGAGGTTGTTTGCCATACTTAAATAATGTTTTAGTAATTTTGTGGGTATTGGTGTGCAATGAAAGAGATAGTTATGTATGTATATATATATATATTTATACTTATAATATATGTTTAAAAATATTTTATTGTTAAAAATTATTTATTTATTTTATTTATGTAATTATAGCCTCTGCCAACGGCTTCGCTGTATGAAACCAAAAATAGTCGGGGTACAAAGTATCATATGTGGTACTCTGTAACATAGCCTTCCCCCATGCCAGTGTTCAGCCATAACTACTAAACCGCTTGAGCGCGTGGAAGTTACTTACATGAATACACATACACTCACACTCACACTCACTCTCACATTCACACTCACACTCACACCACACACATGCTACTCATGCCGTTACCTACTACTTCTTTTAGTCTTAATTTTTGCATCAATTGGTTGTGATTATAAGGACATTTAAATCTGCTTGTGATTAGGAGGGTGGGCGCTGATGCCTATAACTACAAGATATTAAGTTATCTTAGCTTAGGTATTAGCTGTAACGCTTAAATATCACAATTATTATACCTTGTGACCTAATTGACTGTAATTTGGAAATTTGTTAACTTGAAGGTGCAAATAAACTATTTTTTTTTTTATTATTTATATTTTTAAAAGCATTTACTTATGCCTTCAAATGTTAAAGCACTCAGAAGTCAAAACAAATCCCAGCAAAAACACAAAAATGAAGAAGTAAATCCGCTGACGCAAACACCAACAAGCTAAAATGTTAAAATTAAAAATAAAACTCTTAAAAAATAAATGCATAATCCAAATGAAGCTTCCTATGCAGTATGAAACAAAAAAGTTTGAATATAAAATGCTTCTCTCCATTGCTTCGGACTCATTCGGACTTTTGTCCTACAATTTGCTGCGACTGTGGTCACCGCTTCTTAGTGGCAATATGGCGACTAGTATCACGGTAACTCGACGCGGGTGCTAGAATGCTTTCAAGGATATAAATTTTGTTTAATTAAAGGGAAAATTCTGTTATAAATCTTGGAAATTATGCTACTAACCATACAGTATGTTTTGAACTAAGTAGATAAATGGACGGATTTTTTTTTTCGACTAACTGCTGTCAGCGGCTTCGCCCTTGAGAGTAGAAAATAGTCCTAAGGGACCCATAACACACTTAGATACATAACATACTCCCAGGACAAAGTATTCTATTCGCTATTTCAAAGCATGGCGACAAGTCGCGGCAGACAGATTTCCGGCGAGATCTCATGGCGAAATGGCGACTGCTACTGTCGTAGTAACCCAGTGTTGGGCATGCCATAATTATGGTGGTAAATGCTCTCTTTGTGGATCGGCTGGAAAGATGTTACTGCGTCCTTCCGCATGACGCAGATCCTCACCGGACATGGTAAGTACGGTAGGTTCCTGCACTGGATTCGTGCAGAAGAAACGTCCGGTCCTGTATCAGTCAGAAGACCACAAAATATATGACTGCGTCTGCGTATGCCAGTTGTATTTATTGAGTTTTCAATAAAATAGATGGGGCTATATTTGTTTCCGATCTTGAATTGACAGCAAGATTCTTTTACTTGGCATAAGATAGGTAGGGTGCGTAAAGATTATCTTTAGTTATTTATCAAAGAAACCTTTTGATAATTAAATACTCTATTTTTTTTTTCACACATTTCTTTAATATGTCTTCATTTGCTAGTTTGCTGCAAGAATTTTAAACAAATTCAGTTTTATAAATGCAGTTGCTTATAAAAAGCATATTTAAAACGTATCGCTTAATACTGATTACATTTTCATACATGAATTCCGCTCGTGCTATAAGGACCGAACCCGAGTCGTTGACGACGCGTAGTGTTCCAGGTGCTCATCGAAGAGATGTCAGAAAACCGGAGGTATCCCGTTGGGCCGATGTCGGCGGATGAATGGAAAACTTAAAAAAAAAAAATTCGCTATTTTTTTACCGCGACTATCTCGCGGTTCTAGAACGCATAGAACATCTGAAGGAATAGGTATAGGTGTGGTAATAGTCAGTAACAGTCTGACACGCTTTCCCGCTAGAAGGGGATAAGTCATAGATGACTAACCACATCAAAAATAAAAAATATAAATTTAAAAAGAAATGTTTAAACATTTTTTCCTTAGCCGTTACTGTCCCACTGTTGGACATAGGCCTCCCCCAAGTGCTTCCAGACTATAAGTTAATTATTATTAGTCAGTTTATAAGTTTTTACCTACATAAAAAAATAAAATGTCAATTGAGCCAACGGTGTTACTTGAATCTAATTTAATACCTATCTGCAGTGTTGAGACAGGGGATAGTTAACGAGCGCCATAGCAATCGGTAATCGATCCCCTCAATTAACTCCACCTCCTTGAGGGAGTTCTTATCGGCTGACTCACAGTTTTCCTTCATTTTTCCATCATAATTAAATACAACATTATTTTTAGTTTATGCGAAATCGTAGTTAGTTCTAGTTTTTAGGTAAAGGGGCAATTTTGAACGTCAGATGGCAAATGATCGAAATGATGTTGAAAATTTCAGAATATATATAAACCCCCGAAAATAGAGGGGTGTTATAAGTTTTTGACTGCTGTGTGTGCGTCTGTCTGGAGCACCGTAGTTCTTAAACGGGTGAATCGATTTGTTTTATCGAAATCGGTTCAGCCATTTGCATGTTATGTGGGGTTGAAAGTGGGAATGAATTATAATTTAAAAAAGTGTTCTTATCTTTGCGAAAGTCTTAAGATTTTTGCTTTAAATAGTATTCAAGCTTCCAATTAGTCAGAAAAAGTCTGCCATCCTCTCTCGCTCCATCCAAGAGCAAGATTAGTTAGTGTATGGTATCCCACCTGTGATGAGTTTATGTTTATGATTTGTTAATTTTTTGGTTTTTGAATTTTATAATTATGATGATCATAATTATAAAATTCAAAAACCAAAAAATTAAAAAGATTTTTTTTTAAAAAAAAAGTCCTGTCATTATAAAATTTTAACGATACGGTCTGCCATTCCATTCTTTTAAACAACATCTAAATCACTTAGGCGCTGTGCACTAAGAAGCACTTTTAGTTTTCAGTTGCCGACTCCGAACACTTTTTGATCGTCATAAGTATGTGATATGTGGAAGAAACTGGACACAGAAAATGTTTACGTATGCGCAGGGAGTAGATGATTTCATACTGGTTCTGGTTTCAGAAATCAAATATTCATCTGTAGCTTGTGATCTGACACAAGACACGTTTGCATCCTGCCTTATTAGTGGATGATCATTGAACACGACAGCATTAACGCAGACAAAGGGTTTACCCTGTTCCCGTGTTGCCATTTTATAAATGAATTCATGGCGACGGCGATGTTAATGTCAGGAGCGACTTACAAAAACAAATTATACAGAAAAAACACGAAGTAAAAGAGAAGAAAAGTATAGAATCATCATCTTTTCGCAGTTGTAAAAAAGCTAGTGCGCCTCATCATCAACGATTGCATCACTGCTTACCATCAGGTGGGATCGCAGCCAAGCACTAGTTTATATCAATAAAAAAAAAATGACCTAATTTACTCTGAAAACTTTATTTTCTTCCATTTTATCCTGTCAACAGTCACGCTATCACTGACACCCTTGGGCACGCTATAATTATGGCGGTAAGTCCCCTCTTTGAGGCGTGGCTAGAAAGACCTCACGGCGTCCTCCTCTTCCGCATGACGCAGGTTTTCACCGAGTATGGTCAGTTCGGGAAGTTCTTGCACCGGATTCGTGCGGAAGTAACGGAAGTAAATCCGGGTGTCACCACCGTGTGGACCGCACGGAGGACACGGTGGAGCTTACGGTAGAGATGTGCCCCGCTTAGGCAGAGCACCGCTGTGTTCTCGTGGGGGCGATTGGCGGCAACGATCTCTCGCGCTAGGTCTTGGTACAAGGCATGGTCCGGAACGAGGAGGAGTGGCAAGCGGACGCCTCCTGTGATGCAGTAAGGCTAACAAAGGAGGAGGTTGCACGTGCATGTGCGAGAGGCGGTCCTCACGTCCCAGCCACCGGGATTTCGATCTCGATTTCCGGCCACCACCGTAGGCGCGGGTTTGTGGACAGTGAGCAATGGGTAGCTGGCCGTTCGACCGTCCGGACTGTGACCCTAGGCGTCGACGGGGCGTCACACAATTTCGTCTTTGGCCTTACTTTCCCTCTCCATCCAAAAGTTAGGTACAAAAAATACAATAAAATAAAATCTGGTTCTTCTATGAAGCATCTAAGTCACTTAGTAGTGGCTGAACACTGAACACGACAGCACCGAGTTAACATTAACGCAGACAAAGGAGTAATCCTGTTATGTGTTGCCATTTTATAAATGAATTCATGGCGACGCCGACGTTAATGTCAGGAGCGACTTGCAAAAAGATTTTTATACAGAAGAGGAATAAAGTAATGTGTGAGATCAACTAAGTTATAAGGTGTAAAGGGTGGGTTGCATGAGTGTTTTATAAAAGTGATTGTCATTCATTACTAACTCTGCTTTCTCAAAATTATAGCGTTATACAGGGGATGCTCCAATTTCAGACAGGCCTGTTGGTCTAGTGGTTAGTGACCCTGACTGCTATGCCGGAGGTCGTGGGTTCGATTCCCACCCAGGACAAATGTTTGTGTGATGAGCACGATCATTTGTTCTGTGTCTGGGTGTAATTTATCTATAATATGTATGTATTTAGAAATATATAAGTATGTTTATCAGTTGTCTAGTACCCATAACACAAGCTCTGCTTAGCTTGGGACTAGACGGCGTTGTGGAATATTATATTATATTATACTAGCTTTTGCCCGCGGCTTCGCTCCCGCTCTTCCCTACTTCAGCCTACTATACCCTACTCTACCCTACTATACCCTACTCTACCCTACCCTACTCTACCCTACCCTACTCTACCCTACTCTACTCTACTCTACCCTACTCTATCCTACTCTACCCTACCCTACTCTACTCTACTCTACCCTACTCTACCCTACTCTACCCTACTCTACCCTACTCTACCCTACTCTACCCCACTCTACCCTACTCTACTCTACCCTACTCTACCCTACTCTACCCTACCCTACTCTACTCTACTCTACCCTACTCTACCCTACTATACCCTACTCTACCCTACCCTACTCTACCCTACTTTACCCTACCCTACTCTACTCTACTCTACCCTAAAAAAAAAAAAAAAAAAAAAAAAAAAAAAGTATCCTATGTCCTTCTCCTGGTTCTTAGCTACCTCCCTACCAATTTTCAGCCAAATCGGTTCAGCCGTTCTTGAGTTATAAGTGGTGTAACTAACACGACTTACTTTTATATATATAGATTATTATTATTTATTTATTTCTGTATTTAAAAACAGTTAAAAAAGACAACTCTGTGATAGGTGTGTACAATAAAAAAATTATCATCGTCATCATCATCAGCCTTTTTAATGTTCCTACTGTTGGGATTCAAGCCTCCTCTCTAGGACAGGGAATAGGCCGTAATCCACCACGCGGGCCCAGTGAGTGTTGGTAAATGTCACATGTCTTCGAATTTTAGGTTCTAGGACATGTCGGTTTCCTCACGACGTTTTCTTTCACCGTTTTTTACCTCAAAAAAAAAAAATGATACTTTCAGTAAATTAAGTTCATTTTAGCCCTCGAAATTAAATTTTTCTTAAGCTCTGTTTACGTAGCAAATTTTTAATCCATACTTACAGTCGGTTACGGTCTGCAAAAAAAAAGCTAAAAATAATTTGAGTCCCTAGTCTGCAACCGAAGTAAAATCGCTTGAATATTTTAACGACGAAAGAATTACTGACTTACAAAACTTTCAACCATTTTTCAACACGAAACAATGCAGTAGACGAAATGGTCCCAATTTGGACCCATGCAATACCATCAGTTACTACGAAGCCAGTTGGTAATATTAACCAGTGCAATACTAGCTAGGAACAAAAACCATTAATTTCACTAGTACTGAGCTCTACTCTCTCGAGCTACTGACCTAGTGTGTACACTTACTATATTGCGACAAAAGTACATAATGTAAACGTATATTATAATATATTTTTTACACCACCTGCTCGATAATGTCGTTTTATACGTCGTACAAACCTCACTTAAAGCAAGTTATTCTATCCCTAGGGAGATAATGCAGTATGGCCGATCCCTAAGGAATAATGAGATTTGAATTTGGAACATCAAAAATCGTCAACATTGTGAATTAAAGTGTACGTGCGTCGAACAAGTTGACTCGAAATTCAAACTGGCCACTAACAAAAAAAAAAAAGAAAATAGAATAAAACCTGCTTACTGACAGGAGCGTTATAGAAAATTGAAACTATAGAATCTTGGAGTAGTGAATTTTGTTTGTTTGATGAACTTGTAAATATAATACTTATATTTTTATAATATATCTATGATTTGGTCGACCAAATTGTCTTTTAATTATCTCACAGATGGTGTAAAAAGTAGAGTACCTATGCAACACGGGGATAAAGCTGTCTTTGTCTTGGGCGGCTTGAATTCCTCACTTCACTTAGGTTTCTATATTAACTCCCTCGCAATGCTCGGGAGTTAATTTTATAAATCCCTCACTGTCGATCGGGATTAAAAACAGTAACCTTCGTTTCGTACGGAATTCAACATGTCGCCCTCGACTTAAAGACACTGCTTTATCCCCTTGTCACATAAACTACTATTTATTTATTCATTAAATACTTTCTGCACATAAAAGTACAGAGACGGACTTAATGCCTTTGGTATTTTCTATCGGTCAACCCTCGGGTTTTTTTTTAGGTGGAAGGAGTGGAAGGGCTTGTCAGACTTTTACTGATTAAAAAAAACCACTCCTATGTTTCTTTTTTGCCTAGTGTCCCAGAACCCCTGGTTTCCTTTCGGACAACCCATGGCCTCAGTACGCCGGTTTTGCTGACACCTCTTTGAGGCGCGCGTGGAACACCAAAAGCCGTCGACGAATCGGGCTTGGTCCGGTCGTTTATCGGACGGCCAGACGGCGAGCTACCTATTGCTCGTCGTTCGCAAGCCCACGCTTGCGTAAATTTCGGGTGAAAAATATTTAGTGGTATAAGCATTAAAAAAGAAAACCAGGTCGGGAGCAGTTATTTGATGATTTCCTAATCTCAAATTAGCAAATCATCTGCCTTATACGCTTTTGCTTTATATTTTGTTCTTTTATAATGTTTAGAATTACATGTATTTTATAAGGTTAAATGGCAGAGCGAAGTCATCAAACACAAGCCGCCTTCCAGCAGTCCGCCTTTGTAACTTTTGTTGCATGAAGATTAAATAAATAAATAATAAAAAAAAACACAAGCATATTTTTGCTTAAAAAAGGTGATCTCCTATCATGTTTGCAAAAGTAATGTGTAATTGAAATATTTTTTATTTATTTACACGAAGTAGGGTAGGTAAAATCTAAAAGCGAAATGCCATTTACTGATTAATCACGAATTCTCAGAAACTATAACACCTACAAACTTAAAATTTGGCAGTTAGGTTTCTTAAGAATGTAGACATCCGCTAAGAACGGATTTTATGAAACTCTACCCCTAAGGGGGTAAAACGGGAGTCCTAAGGTTACGTGGAGTAACCGTCTTCCACGCGGGCAAAGCTGCTGGCAGAAGCTAGTACTCTATAATAGAGTACGTGTACCCTACTACCATTCCGACATTCACGACCATTCCGTTCGTTGCAACGGTCGTGCCACAATGCGGCACTTACAAAGAGACATTGTTTCTTAATTTAAACTGAATTAGGGCACGTAGTGTCTTTGTTATGAGATTTTGAGTCTGTATATTGACTAGGCTTCTTGTGTACTATCTATCTAAATGAGTAGAAAACTTAATTAAAATGGTGAATATTCCTCATATACCTATAGGTTATTTATAAAACCATATAATCCAAGGGAACGACATGGGTCTACCCATGACCAGCAGGGCCGATACCCTCTAGGGTTACGAGGAATTTCTGAAAGGGAAACCATAGACCTAGAACACAAAGGGCAATTGTAGAAAATAGGTGGGTCAGTAAAAGTATGACAAGCCTTCTCGCTCCACCCACCACCATAGCAGGAGAAATCAGCGAATGATTTTCCACCTCAAAAAAAAAAGGTGTATGTACTCGTGTGCCACATCGAACATACTGTTGCTGCTGTGTGGCTTCGAAAACAAACAAACTTTGTCAAAATATAAATCATAATTTTCGTCTTAGTGTCACAAAAACCCATAACATCAATGTAAAATGTCACAATTGTTTTTTTTTTTAATTTATTTCTTTACCATGGGTACAAACTCCTTCAGTCGGTATAAAGAAAATTTTCTAAATAGTTAATTTGTTTACCATTAGAATATAGACACATTCTAATGTTTTTTTTGTAGTATTTGACAGCAAATGTATCCAGTTAACCTTTTCAGAAAACTTCGTTAAGGGACCGGCGACGGATGAATTTCCATACAAAAGTAGGTAATACCACGCTCATTTGACGTAGTAACCTAGAAAAATATTGTCTATAATCGAATATCATCATAATATGTTGGAAATATGCTTCAACTGCAAATGAGCGTGGTATTACGTTTGTATGGAAATTCATCCGACGCTGGCCCCTTAAATTAGTCATTATTTACATTACTATAAAATTCCTGTTATAAAGATTCCATATATTGTCCAGTTGCGCAGATTGTTGAGATACAAAACTACACAATTTTTTTATCACAAAAACCACTAGGAATAAATTTGCGAATAGTTAAAACAGTTAATGCCTTCACTCAAAGAAATCCCGTCAAAATCCTTGTCACAATTGTGATACATCAGGATGAGTATGGTCACATCATGTTGCATTGTTGATGAAATGATGGCCGAGATCGCACCTGTTTTAATGGTTCCTCAGATGGTCTAACTAAACCTTAACGCAGACACTTAAAATACAAAACTACACCAATTTTATATTATAATAACCACTAGGAATCAATTTGCGAATAATTAAAACAGTTAATGCCTTCACTCAAAGAAATCCTGTCAAAATCCTTGTCACAATTGTGATACATCAGGATGAGTAGGGTCACATCATGTTGAATTGTTGATGAAATGATGGCCGAGATCGCACCTGTTTTAATGGTTCCTCAGATGGTCTAACTAGACCTTAACACAGACACTTAAAATACAAAACTATACCAATTTTACATTATAATAATTATGAATCAATTTGCGAATAATTAAAACAGTCACTAACTTCACTCAAAGAAATCCCGTCAAAATCCTTGTCACAATTGTGATACATCAGGATGAGTAGGGTCACATCATGTTGAATTGTTGATGAAATGATGGCCAAGATCGCACCTGTTTTAATGGTTCCTCAGATGGTCTAACTAGACCTTAACGCAGACACTTAAAATACAAATTAACTACACCAGTTTTATATTATAATAACCACTAGGAATCAATTTGCGAATTATGTAAACAGTCACTGACTTCACTCAAAGAAATCCCGTCAAAACCCTTGTTACAATTGTGATACATAGTAGGGTCACATCATGTTGAATTGTTGTTGAAATGATAGCCGAGATCGCGCCTGTTTTAATGGTTCCTCAGATGGTCTAGCTAAACCTTAGTTAGTTTTTACATTGCAATTAATAACCACTAGGAATCAATTTGCGAATAATTAGAATAGTTACTGCCTTCACTCGAAGAAATCCAGTCAAAATCCTTGTTACAATTGTGATACATCCTGATGTATCACCCTACTCATCCTGATGAGTAGGGTCACATCATGTTAAATTGTTGATGAAATGATAGCCGAGATCGCGCCTGTTTTAATGGTTCCTCAGATGGTCTAACTAAACCTTAGTTAGTTTTTACATTGCAATTAATAACCACTAGGAATCAATTTGCATATAATTAAAACAGTTACTGCCTTTACTCGAAGAAATCCCGTCAAAATCCTTGTTACAATTGTGATACATCAGGATGAGTAGGGTCACATCATGTTGAATTGTTGATGAAATGATGGCCGAGATCGTACCGGTTTTAATGATTCCTCAGATGGTCTAACTAGACCTTAACGCAGACACTAAAAAAACAAAACTACACCAATTTTACATTATAATAACCATTATGAATCAATTTGCGAATAATTAAAACAGTTACTGCCTTCACTCGAAGAAATCCAGTCAAAATCCTTGTTACAATTGTGATACATAAGGATGAGTAGGGTCACATCATGTAGAATTGTTGATGAAATGATGGCCGAGATCGTATCTATTTTAAAGATTCCTCAGTTGCAGATGGTTTAACTAAGGCTTAGTTAGTGTTTACATTGCAATTAATAACCACTAGGAATCAATTTGCGAATAATTAAAACAGTTACTAACTTCAACCAAAAAATTCCCGTCAAAAACCTTGTCACAATTGTGATACATCAGGATGAGTAGGGTCACATGTTGAATTGTTGATGAAATGATGGCCGAGATCGTATCTATTTTAAAGATTCTTCAGTTGCAGATGGTCTAACTAAACCTTAGTGTTTACATTGCAATTAATAACCACTAGGAATCAATTTGCGAAAATAATTAAAACAGTCACTAACTTCACTCAAAGAAATCCCGTCAAAATCCTTGTCACAATTTTATTGTGATACATCAGGATGATTAGGGTCACATGTTGAATTGTTAATGAGATAACTAGAATCTGTGACACAGCATCATAACAGGGTTTAAATAAATCTTAACTTAATTAACATCGTTCGAACGTTATAATGAAACAGTTAATTATGAATAGAATCATTAGACCGTTTTAATTGGTTTTGTCGGGACTGAAACAGCTTCGATATTTTGTAATATTTCGATGTTGTTGATATACAGGATGATTTTTAATTCAGTGTTTATCTTTTGGGATATGAAAGTATCTACTTATGAATAATAAATTTCTTTTACTATGGTTTTAACTGTGATACATGAAAAAAAAAACCAGCTGGCTTGTTTTTCCGAAAATTCATCACCATCATCATTATTTCAGCTGACAGACGTCGCCATCTGCTGGACTTGGGTTTCCTCTAAGTGTCGCCACAACAATCAGTTCTGTACGTCTCTCGTTCATTGAATGCCCAAAATACTCACCAGGTTCAGCTCTCATCGGTCTAGCTTGAAGGGTCTACTGCGTCTTCAGGTACACAATCACTATTCTAGATCAAACATTTGGTCTTATACTCGTACGTCTCACATTCTTTGAATTTCTGCAATTCTTACCAGGTTCGACTCTCGTCGATCTACCTAGAGTTTCTCGACCACCATTCCTGGACCTTTTGCTTCCATGGACCATCTATTCTGTGAGCTATATATAGATACTAGCTGTGCCCCGCGGTTTCACCCGCGTTTTTCTCGTTTCCGTGGAAATACCGAGATAAAATATTGCCTATAATTGCCTCCCTCAATAAATGGACTATTGAACATTTAAACAGTTTTCATATCAGATCAGTATTTCCCAAAATTGCCGCGTTCATAAATGTATTTATTAAACTCTTCAAAGATCTTATACTTACAATCATCAACAAATATATTTTGAAAAAGATTATTACAGGATTTTATGTTGATAAAAAACTCTATGGCCCATAACTCATTAATAGGTACCAACTCTTAACATCTTACACACGTGATAACTTTTAAACGAAATATCCGATTGAGATGAAACAAAAAGTATTTTACTTCTACATAAATACTCTTGATAACATAATGCTTAATTTCGATAAAGATTAATATTACGATACATATTTAACGTAGTTTTTTTTCTTCAGACGATTTAATAATTATTTTGAACACAAAATCGGTTATTGTGATTAAACCATGATAGCTAGATATATGTTCTCGCGGACTTTTTTGTAGGTCTTAATGGGATCTACAAACCCGTGGTACATCATTTTGTTCTATTGTCAATAGTTTTTGCAGCGCACGCAAAAATAGGTTTTCGATTTTACACCTTGTGTTACAAAATAGCAATTTTATTACGGATCCCTAATTTTGAAAAAAAAACATAGCCTATAGCCTTCCTCGATAAATGGACTACCCAACACTGAAAGAATCATTCAAATCGGACCAGTGGTTCCAGAGATTAGCGCGTTCAAACAAACAAACAAACTCTTCAGCTTTATAATATTAATAATAATATATAATATTATAATATAAATATAAGTATAAGTATATTATAAGTATAGACTAGCTGTACCTTGCGGTTTCACCCGCATCATTGGTTACTGCTCCGCTCCTATTAGTCGTAGCGTGTTATATGACCTTCCTCATTAAATGGGCTATCTAACAGTGAAAGAAATTTTCAAATCGGACCAGTAGTTCCTGAGATTAGCGCGTTCAAACAAACAAACAAACTCTTCCGCTTTATAATATTAATAAATGTATATATATATAAGTATATAAATACTGGCACTTTTTTCACATACTTTTGAATAGTTTCTTACGTTATAATTAAACGTTTTATGTATTAAATCACAGAACACAGGAATAATCTTCTGTTGTGTGTATTAAACAATAAATAACTTCAATTAAATATTAACAGTGTATGAGTCTCCCTGTATATTAGGTACCGAAGTGTTATCGAAATTACTAATTTCCATTTTCATTGAGTGTTCTGATCCCGCAGAAATTGTTTTATATCTGTATTGGAAATATTCAATCGTATTTCTGTGAACTATTTGTGAATATATTTCCATGAATTTCATGAAATCGTTGATTGAACTGCTACACCACTGGGGCATTGAAATACGAATAATAATAATAATATATGGGTTTATGAAATTCTCGTTACGTGTGTATTGACTGTCTCTTTGAAATGCCTATGGTAATGTATTTAACGTATCCTGTATTACAAGTACCATAACCACATTCCCATATTATATTTTAAATAATATTTAAAAAAAAAAACATTTTTTTAAATTTGATATATGTTTATTAATTGATCACAAAGGTACTTCTGGAAATAAAACCTGTGATACTAGCAAAAAGCAACTAAAGGAACACAGGTGGCGTTCCAAGGCCAAGGTAACTGGTTCGAACACGCCCGCAGTCCTAAACACCGTGTGTACGTTTGCAAACAAGTAAACTCAGATTTACGTACGTTCCGTTCGGGAATCGAACCCGCAACACAGCGTAGCAGCCAATCTCTCAACCACTGCGCCAAGCGTGCCATCATTATACGTCTCACCCTACCACTTGTATAATGGAATGTAGAAAAAAACTCACGACAATTCTTATTTATAAGTTTTTTTCTGTCTTCGTCCTGCAAAGTATCGCGCAGTATTTTCAGTCACGTTCTCAATCACTGGATTGCTTGCGGTCTGCTCTCGCCATAGAGCACAGAATCGACATGTCGGGCAATGCTCGAGATGGTGTTGTCAAAAATTTCTTACAAATCCCAGTGTCATTGTTTGAGCCCTTAAATGACTGAGTTCTTGCATCACAATTCACATCACGACGCCCTTTCTGCACCGCCAGATTCTTCAAGAACGAAGTTAGTTAACGATGGAAGTTGCAGTCGGCTTTGGGAATAATAACTTTAACATAAATCAAAATTATTTAAATGTACTAAAAATTAAGTACCTAACTTAGAATCGATTGAAATCTGGTAGAAAGGGGAAACTAAACTAAACTAAATTACAGACAACATTCGTGACGTCACATTTCGCGTGTGCATCCTACGTACAAAAGTTACGTCACGACCATTAGGTTTTATGCGTAAAAGAGCGGGATGTTCCGTGCTTTAAACGGTGCTGTCAAAACTATCCCTCTAAAGCGAACCTGTCAATTTTATCTATGGCTATGGTAGCCGAAATATATACTCGTACTTTACAATTTCGCGACTGGTTTCTTGGTCTAGTGGTTAGAGACCCTGACTGCTATGCCGGAAGTCGTCGATTCGATTTTCACTTGCACAATCATTTGTTCTGTGTCTGGGTGTAATTTATCTATAATATGTAATATTGTATGTATTTAGGAAGTTTGTGTTTATCAGTTGTATAGTACTCATAGCACTAACTCTGTTTAGTTTGGTACTAGTTAGCGATAATTTTGGTACATTGTGGAATATTATATTAATTTCGCGGTCACGAATATGCAGGGACTTAAAAACACCTTCACAAAGGTTACACAATTATAAGTGTTACATGTTGAATTGGTAACAGAATCAAATATGTAACACTTATTTATGTGTTTTCAATGTGTTAACCCAAAACACTTACAAAAGTGTAACTCTAACATATCTATAACGGATATAAAAATGTTAACAGTTTAATAAATGTAACAGGTAAACGCAGCGTTGCCAAAATTACAATTTACATAAAGCTATATCTACTAAAACTGATTATTTCAGTTACACATATAAACACTTATTTACACATATTTTTTTTTTAATCGTGGTAAAAAATCATGCATTGACATCCCCCGCTCTCTCTCTCTCTTGAGGCGCGCGGGAACAGTGCGCGCCGTCGACGACTTGGGCTTGGTCCGGACAGTTACCGGACGGCCGGACAGCGAGCTACCCATTGCTCACTGTCCGCAAGCCCGCGCCTACGGTGGCCGGAAATCGGGATCAGAATCCTGGCGGCGGCGGCGGCGGCGGCGATAACGCCGTTGCCTGATGCGTTCGGCCTCCTCCTTTGCGAGCATTACTGCTTCGCAGAAGTCGGCGACCGCCTGCCACTCCTCCTCGCTCAGGACCACGGCCTCAACCAAGGCCCGGCGCGAGAGCTCTCCGCCACCGATCGCCCCCACGAGGGTACGGCGATGCTCCTCCCAAGCAGGGCACACCTCGACTGTGTACTCCACCGTGTCCTCCGGGCATTCCGCACATGGGCGACACCCGGGCGTCACTTCCGCACGAATCCGGTGTAGGAAACTCCCGAACGAACCATGTCCGGTGAGGACCTATGTCATGCGGAAGGTAAGGACGCCGTGAGGTCTTTCCAGCCACGTTTGAAGCGTGGCTGGAAAGACCTCACGGCGTCCGAGCACTGGGACGAGGACGAGGGGACTTACCGCCATGATTGTGGCGTGCCCAGCACTGGGTTGCGATAGTCGTTGTTATTTACACATATAACAGGTTACAGTTTGATTCGGTAGCACTCCCTAACACATATAAAAGGTTACAGTTTGATTTGGTAACATTATTGTATCTGTTACATTTAAAAGTGTTTTTCTGTTAAAACTGTTTTAAAAAACAGTTTTAAAACACATTATTACGGTTACAGTTTGAGTCCCTGCGATTGTGATCAGCAATGGCATCTCTAGTCGTTCCAAGTTCTGTAGCCGCGTCCTTATTTATTTCCTACTATATTTTTACTACAATGCAGTAGGGGTGGACGTCGTATTTCGTTGTACACTAGTGTTGCGCCGTGATTTTTATTGTTGTTGTTAGTTTATTGAGATGCAAGCGGTTGTAGGTTCCTTGTTTGTGGTTTTTGCTTTGACTGGAAATGTTGAGCTGGAAACTTGAGTCTTTTTGTGTGTTTCCGTGTGTTGGTTTACGACATGTTGGTACCTAGATTACTGCCGGCTTTGCATTTAAATCCTTTAGTACATTTGAAAAAAGGAATTTTAATCTAAAGGATAGTATTTAACAGTTTTTCAATGTATTCCGGTTAACTACTATAAAATATACCTTTGTTCCACCAAAAATACTAAGTAGTGAAATATACTTCATTATTATCATCATCATTTCAGCGGATACACGTCCACTGTTGGACACAGGCCTCCCCCAAGCGTCGCCACAACGAAAGTTCCTGTGCGTCCCGCATCCATCGGTTTCCCGCAAACTTCACCAGGTCACACGGTCCACCTTGTAGGAGGCCTTCCAACGCTGCGTCTTCCGATACGCGGTCGCCACTCCAGAACCTTTCTGCCCCAATATCCTTGGGTGGTTTAAAAAAAAAGAACCATGAAGGGCTTGTAACTGTCACAGTTGGGTTGCCTCAAGCCCGTTCAAAATCAAAATCAAAAATATTTTATTTTACATAGGCCTACATGGGCACTTATAAAACGTCAGAAGCTAGTGCACGGTTCCAAATTGGTCATTTCCTATGGAGAAGAACCGGCAAGAAACTCCATGGTTACTCTTTTAAAAAAGTGGTTTCTTTACAATATTGATAGATATTATGTAAGAACAGTGTAGACCAGTCAAATATTGTACACAAAAAATATTGTACACAACCAAAAATGGACTTTTACGTTGATTGTAAAAGTCCATTTTTGGTTGGTGTACAATTAGTACTTTTAGTGAAGACTAAATTTTTTTATGGACAGTTAAAAATATCCCTAATCTAATCTAGAAACTAGGTTAATCTTTTCATTTTGATACTTCTCAAATTTTGCATTATTAAACAGATCTTTTTAGGTTTAGGCTAATCCAAATTAATACAAAGGTTGTCTGTAAAAAATCGCCTATTGTGACATCTTATTAATTTTAAGTTCCTATTGTAATTTTTATTATTGGTGTATAATAAAAAAAAATATTTATTTTTCTAATCCGAAAACTGTCATTTGCCACGTTCAGGTCCTAGAAGGTACAGGGTATGGTGGGGTTGGGAAAAAGGTAAGTCAAATAACACAAAATAATTCTAGAAGAACTTCTTCTCTTTTAAATATTCAACGAAGGTTACTATTGTTATCAAAATGCTACTATTATTACAATGCCAAGTCCCACAGTTGGGCAAGGGCCTTCCTTAATTGTTTCCAACGACCACGATTTTTCGCTTCTTTTTTCAAATTCTCAAGGAAGACATCGTAGGCTAACATTCTGTATCTATAATCTTCGTAGATAATATTTTAGTTTTAGTAATTTAGCCAACAGCGGATAATTTTGTATATCATATCTTCGCAGCAAGAACAATCCCAGTAATCGGATTGCTCATTAAAAGGCGAGGTAATCAGATCTCAAGCCGAATGAAATATTCGCGAGGAGGAGATTAAGAAACAAGATCGTTTGGCCTAGTAATCTCGCAGGTTGCGCCCGGAGTTCCGTTTTAAATATTCAATACAGGTATAGTTAGGTTCTGAACACGTTTTCAATTTCCCGTTAACTTTTCGAAAAGCATCCCCCTTTGGGGATATAAGGCGGTTTGCGCGAGCGGTGCGCTGATAGTTGCAGACCTATTTGAAGTGAATACGTTTTAAAATCGCTTCCAAAGTGAGAGGTAATTAAAAAAAAACCAATGATAACAAAATCGGGGGATACAATTTGATGTTGCAGCTTCATATCTATTATCTCTATCCAAGATTTAATTACACCAGTAGATAGCTAAAGATTCAAAGAATTTGGTATGCTAAGTAAGGACTGTGACCCGTCTCGCGTGGTGAAAGGAGAACTTGATTGAATTGAGGATACATCGCGCGTGGTGGAAGAGTAAGCGTCACTATTTCGAGGTCATTTTGCTAAGTTTCGAGAATTTTCAATTCGTTTATAATTTTTGATTAAGAGAAGCTATAGCTATTAACTTTCGTTTTAGTTTCAATCGTTAGCTCGTGTTGTTATGTATCGTTTGCAAATATATAAAAAAAAATTGTGTAGGAAAAATAGTACCAGTGATTTTTTTTAGGTTTGGACATCATGCCACTTTAGTTAGAGAGAAAGACATTGTTAGAATTTTACTGACTACAAACCTACCGGTGTTCCTTAAGTTGCCCTTTTGTGTTCCAAGGTTGCAGTTTCCTTCAATCCCAGACCCCTTTTATAGGTGGGAAAATCAATCAATGACATCCCCCCCGCTCTTGAGCGGAACGGGAGGGTGTGTAAAAATTTTACTCAGTAAAAACCCACTCCTTTTTCTTCGTTGACTTTCATACCAGGGCCGAGTCTTCCTTTTAGAAGCAGACTCTTGGCCCCAGTGACCCTGGAGCCCTGGCAGGAAGTTTCAACACTTATGACTAAATTTCCTGCAATCTTCAAGGGTAAGGCATCGTATTGAGATCTGTACCATCAGTATTGACCTTTCGCTGTCGCTCTGCGAGTGTAGACACCGCCTTAGATGACCCTTGACCTTTACGTCCGGGTAGTGGTGTACAAGTTGTTGTTTGGTCGACTACCCTCATTAGTTTAAAGCGTATGGTCTTAGTTTTAAGGACACAACTGCTGTTAGTTGGCATACATTTACATAATGATGTATTTAGTCCCATGGAGTTTCTTGCCGGTTCTTCTCCATAGGAAACGATCAATTTCATTTACACTTTCGTGAAGAAGAAACATAGGTTTTTTTCCAGTGGGTAATATAGGTGTAGTTTTAGTCAGTAAAAGTCGGACGCGTCCTGCCGTTCCGCCCTACAGCGGGAGAAGTCATTAAATGATTCCAAATCTCAAAAAAAAAAAACATACAAAGTCATTTGCATCTTCTTTTACATCCTGCCCTTGTTCCATGGTACTTGGGGTCGGCACAAACCGTTATTTTCTTCCATTCTTTCCTGTCAATCATTACACCATCCATTTCATCTTTAGCCTCACTCTCCCTCTCTCACTCAGGTTAGAGCGTGCCGGCTGCAAGCGTGACGTGCAATGCATTTTACTACCTCGTTTATTTCCTCTATTCTAGCTTTACTTTGATGTTTTACAAACCTACCTTATAATTGTACTAAGCAGGAATTTATAAACATAAAAAATATTTACACTAATTGAACATTCTAAATATTGTAAAGTCTATGCGAAGCAAGCGATAGTACTATAGCGGAGGGTAGCTGAATAAAAAATTGACCTATTCACGGGCAGCCCACAGTCCCTCACTAGTCGGTCGGTTGCTTTGATGTGCTCGCGTCGCGTCATACGTGTTCTTGTAGCGAAATTCGGCGGTGTGGACGTTATTATCTTTACATGACGTTGTATAAATATTCTAATGTCGAGTATACGGAAATAGTGCGAATGCTTGCTTGTGATGACAATGTTTCCAAAACTGCTTACTATTACTACGAGTACGAGAACATTGCGTGAGAGGCGTAAGTAGATACGGCAAATACAGAGTTGAAATGTTTTAGATAGAACACCGAAATCTTAAATGGTTTGTTTTTGGTAAATGTATTATGTCTTGTAAAAAGTCATAGAACAAAAGTTGTTGTTTATGATGTTAGTAATATAGTCCTGAAAGGTTGTCAGTGTTTTAAAAATAACCATGTATATAAATTATTGCAATCGATTCTGTTACCGATTCTGAACAAACTATGTTCAGGTTCTGCATATACTAAAAAAATTACATAAAACGAGAAACTGACTAACTGACATATCAACGCACAGCCGAAACCTCCTCCTTTTGTGAAGTCGGTTAAATATAGAGGATTACCGCCTAGTAAAAACCTTTCTGGTTTATTCGGCTTCATTCATAACTGAGCGCGCACAAAGGCTCGGGAACTCGGGAAATACGGACGGATCGTATTTCTTTTATATAGCGCGTAATAGATCAACGGTTTAGGGGCCAATAGTGATCAATAAGTGGGTTAGTGTTGAGACGATTGCCTCGTAAATCACCTGTATTGTGGTGTTTTTTGTAGCAAATCTACCGTTATGAAATATTGTCTACACTGTGTGTGGATGTCGATTCATGTTACGCAAAAAGCGTGTAACAATTTAATGATAAAAATAGACCAGGTGATATGATGTTGATACCGTGGAAGGTGGGTAGACCCAGAGGTCTAACTAACTATTACAAAGATAAACCATTTACAGACACTTTTAAAATGTCAAGAAGTCAGTCAGACAGAAAAAATGCTGATTGGACATTGTGTAGATCTCTATGGAGAAGAATGTGCAAAAAACACCAACTTTTTCTTTACTCGCATAGATTATAAGTACGCAATCAAAAAAGGAAATAAGTAAGAAAGAACAAATAGAAGAAAGAAAGGAACAAAGAAAGAAAGATAGAAAGAAAATATGTTTGCACACAACTTACATGAAACTTTAAAAAATATAAAAATAAAATAAAAACCACAGCAAGTACATGTCTCACGACTAGGCGACGGTGCCAATTAGGTCCAGTTCAGCATAATCCCCATCAACTAAGTAGCAGTTGTCTGACGCTAGTTGACACCTCATGCTCTCATGTCTATGTGCCACAAAATGTAATTATGTTTAAAAGGGTGTGACCCTGGAGATACAGGTCTCGAACTTAGTTCAGACTCTCTTAGTTCAGGCTTTCACAAATGTCTCAGGATTTTTTTTTAAATAAACATCTGTTAAAATGTAAGGTACATTTTAACAGATGTTTATTTAAAAAAAAAAGACGTGTGGCACTCGGGGACTGCCGCGGTAAAGCTATTGCATAGCATTTTTATCATAAGTTGATTTATATGCAATTATAATTATTTATTCATTTTATTTATGCAGTATTTTTTTTCGTTTGTTTTTTTTTCTTTGATATTAATTGAAGTTACACTTTCACACATTGAATTGAATTTTGATTGATTGTTCACTCATTTGTTTTCTTATCGGTCACCACGCTCAAAAAACAAATGAGTGGGGGGTGTTAGGTTATTTTCGTTACGGAATTTCATTATGTACCGGTTCCACTGCTACGACTGCTGAAACCCTCAAGCGGCGTAAATACCTTATCGTTAATAACAGCTTTGAGCCGTTTGGGGTTTTTTTTTTGGTGGGGAAAATCATCCAATGAACAACCCCTTCTTAGCCGTTTGGGGTCGAAACGCTTGCGTCACAGCGCCCGAGTGCGTGTCATCTTTCCAAAGATATTTCTCACCGACTGATCGACACTTTGCGTGACCATATAGCAGGCTCGTTCGTTAATCAATGAATTAGCATTGTCATTTAACGTGGCAATCGTATGTGGAATGTGGTATGTGGTGTGTGTGTGTGGAATGTGGGATTTGTATTTCGACTAAATAACAATGCAGAGTCTCATTTATTTATTTATTCACATATACTTTATTATACACCAGTCTACGAGTAATAAGTAGTACAATAAGTGCCTTCTTCATATGTGAGAAATAAAAGGAAAACGTTGTTGTGTCTAAGTGTAGGATATTCAATTACAATTCCGTAGGTCTTTGATGTTTACACTGTAGGAGCAAAAGCATGACAATAGGAGTAGAAATAAAAAACATTAATTTATGATTCACACAAATAAACCAATAAATATTATATTCAATAAATGGATTTGAAATTCGAAACAACTGAAATTAGCACAAAAAAGTTCTTTAACTTTATAATGTTACGAGTAGTATAGTATAAAATAAAATACTCTTGGTATGAGATATTGGTGTTAGCACGAAGTGTGTCTGTTACATTATACTCACCTTTTTTCAGGGCTTCAGTCCGTCTCAAAGGATCATTAGTCTTTGCCAGAGACACTAGATGGCGTTACTACTAACGTACGTCCATTACAGGGTGACAACTTGAGACGGCTATTTTAGTTTTTTTTTACTGCCTTTGTAGAATTACTGAACAGTTATTATAGGTTACTTATAAGCAAAAGATTTTTTTGGGCAATAAATAATTTCTTATTATTTAAGCGTGCCTCATCGTCGGTCACATCATCGCTTACTATCAGGTGGTGGTCATCTACTGGGGCCAGGGTTATCCGAAAGGGAGCTCGAGCCCCGGTATGAAGGCTAGAAGGAACGGGGTGGGTCTTTTAGTCAGTAAGAGTCTGACACTATTCTCCCGCTCCGCCCAAGAGCAAATAAAAAAAATCATGATTTTTTCCCACCATAAAAAAATAAAAAAGGTGGTGGTCATAATAATAAAAAAATATAGAACTTTGGTTTCAGAAGTTTAGTATAAGATATCACAGCAGCGATTGAATATATTTAAATGAAATGTACAGTCAGTAAAATTTATTGCTTATCACCTTGTGGTTGATGGTCACTTGCATGAATACAGTTACCTATTACAGTCGAAAGTATGAATGACTAGATTATGCCCGCGGCTTCGCCTGTGTACATAAAATATAGCCTGTCACTCAGAAATAAAACAGCTTTCTATCCAAGAAAAAAATTTAGCAATCGGACTAGTACTTTCAAAGATTACCTTCTACAAACAAAACCAACATAAAACAACTTCAAAATAAACTTTACCTCTTTATAATATTAGTGTAGATTGCCGAAATTGTAGCTTTCTACCTAATGTCTCGTGGTAAATTTCAAACTTTTTGCATTATAAAAAACGCTACTGTTGACAGACATCTAGGATCTATTTTCTTTTGTGATACTTAGTTAGTTTTCAACCTTAGTTAATTTTCAATTTACCAAGAATTTATGTCAAAAGTCGTAAACAGTTTATTTCGTTGACTTTACCTTGAATATCTTTAAAAGCACTTAAGTAATAAAGCTGTGTGGTCATTAAATATACTCATGCCTGTTAGTTACAAGGCGTACCTATTGTCGTTCTACATATGCGTAAAACCATCAAGTAACTAAAACTAATTCCATGAAAATAGCTATAGCTATGCTAATTTTACTAGCAAAGTGTAAGCAAATGAAATTACAATTAGTACTTTAAGCTAAACTTGTGCAAAAGTCCTAGGAAATGTTCGTAATGTACAGTCGAACGAGCTGTTGGGTGCACAGGTAAAATATTCATTTTCCCACCTGTCTTACAATACTCATTATACTTAACATTTGGCTATGCTTAACAGAGTCATCATTACCATAATTTCAGCTGAAAGACGTCTATAGTTAAACCAGCATCACCATATCGAATGATGTTATGTTGTTCTGGTATCCGGCGTATTCCGACAGTCCTCACCAGATCCACCTCTCTTTAGCGCATAAACCTTTTTTTTTTAATAATAAACTTTATTTTCAGACCAGAGATCCATAGCAAGAGTAAAATAAGTTAAATTGGTAAGTACCAATTTGATTTATTTTACTACTACTTTTTTAGTACTTACTAACTAAAATAAAAAGACATTTAATACGCTTTATTACCTTTATTTAATTTAAAATATTTGCATGTTAAATGCCTGTAGACATAGATACTAAATAGCTTGTTCGACGTTACATACATAGGAAGGGAGAATTTCAATTAAAATAAGTAAAATGCAAATGGTCAGGTGTCCACGGGCTCTCAATAATCTGAACCGCTCTGTTGAAAAGCGTCGTTAACAAAAGTCACGTAGTTGCTAACAATAAGGAACTTATCTTCACAACTAAATACGTACGGTTATAAAACCGAATAGCCACTGTATTTTAACCCTTACTCCTTTGTAATAGGGTTGTTTATTATGGACTGAAGTGTTTTTGAACAAGAGCCCTTGATGTCCTTTGAATGTCTAGACTGAATGGGACTGTTAATTCTTTTTAAATTGTATTCAGAAATTAATTGAGTTATATTTAGTTTTTCAAGTCTAAATATATTTTAATTAACATTGATTCAAGTAATCCGACTTGTTTTGGAACTGTTCTACATTCAAGGGTTGTAGAGTAGGATAGTATTAAAATTCTGGCTTTTTCGACATTTTATAAAATCGTTCAAGTATCTTTTGTGCAAATAGGTATAATGTACATAAATTTTTGAGTACAATAATACTCAGGTTTATTTCAAATTGCTAATTTTTTTTTGTTCACTGTTTTTCTTTATTTATCTATTTTGTGCTCACCTGGCTCGGTCCGGACGGTTATGACTGACGGCGAGCTACCCGTTGCTCGTTGTCCGCAAGTTTGCGCGTACGGTGGCTGGAAATCGGGCTCTGGGACGTAAGGGCCGTTCCCTCGCGCGTGCACGTGCGGCCTCCTCCTTTGCTAGCATTATTACTTCGCAGAAGGAGGTGATTGCTTGCCACCTCCTGCTACTTGCTCCTCCTCGCTTCGGACCATGGCCTCTACCAAGGCCCGGCGCGAGTGATCGTTGCCGCCAATTGCCCCCACGAGGGCACGGCGATGCTCCGCCCAAGCAGGGCACGCCTCTACCATATGCTCCACCGTGGCCAAAAGTGCCTGTAAATGATTTACTTTAAATACAAGTTTCCGATTTCTGATTAATGACATCCGGGACTAACGACTTAGCGTGCTCTCCTAGGCACGGAGGAATATCGACTTGGTAAGATTTAGTTACTCACATTTACGTAACCTTGGGTATTGTCCCGTGCACGTGTCACGAACTCCTCATAAGGATCATTATCAACATTTCAGCCTAAAGACGTCCACTGTTGAACATAAGCCTCTCCTAACGGTTCTGTGAGTTCCACATCCATTGGAATCTCGTCACCTTGAGATCTTCCAATATTTAGAGTAGAATAGCCTTACCCACTGCTACTCAAGTTTGACGATTTTTCGGGTTATGTCAGTTACCTTGGTTATCTTGCGGATATCTCCGGAATCATAAACGTTATCCTGCAATAAAATTCTCGTGAAATATTTTGACACAACTTTCTGATGGTTTGTGTAAAAGTTGGTGGAATCGAATTCTGAACAACTTCTAGAAGTTTGAAAGTCAATAGGACACATCGAGAGTCAAAACACATAAGTATATTACAAATCTTTTACTTGAGTCAAAGTTCGAATCTCTTACTTACTTCGGATTTCTGGAATATTGAGCGTCTTAGTAGTCCAGAGTTGAGCTTTACGAATACTCTAAAAAGCTTGCCCTGTCTGGACACCACTTCCACTCAAAGTATGGTTTTTTTTTCAGAAGACCATTTCAGACGCTAATATGCATAGTTCAGAAATCAGAAACGTTTATTTCAAATCGACCAGTTACAGGCACTTTTGAATTGTCAAAATGTCGGTCAGTTTAACAAGTGAAGTTAAATTGCACGTTCCAAAGAGTAGGTCTCTATGGAGAAGAACGTGCAAGAAACTCCATGGACACTCACTTGGGCGGAGCGGGAGATAGTGTCAGACTCTTACTGACTAAAACACCCACCCCGTTCCTTCTAGCCTTCATACCGGTGCCCGAGCTGTCTTACGAAAATAACCCTGGCCCCAGTAGGCTTTAGACCCAGTTGGGTCCCTGCTGTTGCTGACAACTGAGATTGAGACTCCATTGACCATTCCCCATTTATTTTTTCTTTTTTATGAAGGGAAAATCATCCATTGACATCTCCACGCCCTTAGGCAGACCCGGAGATAGTGACAGACTTTTACTGACTATAAACCCACTCCTGTTCCTTCGTTGCCTTTCGTACCGAATCTTCCAGAAGCAGGCTCTTGGCCCCAGTAGGCCTCGACCCTACTGAGCTCCTACACTTCGACCCTGCTGAGTTCCTACGGACCATTGCCCAATGTTTCAGATTAAGCCTCAACGTTCACTTAAAATATTCACCCTGTACCTACGATAAGGGGACTTTAAAAAGGTAAACCATGGTCATACAACGCTAAGAGCAATTGAAGAATGATAGATGTGGCTTTAGTCAGTCTGACGCGCCCTCTCGCTCCCCTCCTGCCCAAGAGCAGGAGAAGGTATTAGATGTTTTCCCACCTCAAAAAAAAATGGATGTAGTAGGCACCATTTTCCCAACCCTTTAGTGGTGGAATTTATTGCCGTTTTTCTATTATATATCTTTTTTAATTTTAAATCGTTTAAAATCTTCATCCTAGTCAATGATACTTTTAAATAAAAAGTAATTAATCCCGTTATGACTAAAAACATAATGCAAATAAAACTGGAAACTAACTGAGCTCAAATGGTCAGATGGAAAAAACTGTCATTTAGGTTGATTTACGAACGAAATTTAAAAAATTAAAATGTACTGATTTATTTACAAAAACGCCGAACTAAATTCTAACACTAGCGGATCTAGAATCATGTGCTGGATTCATGTTACACCTTAATGCCTGAGACACGGCGTATAGTTCGTTTTCTGAAGTCGCGAAACTTAAATAAATCAATGAAAAACATAACTTATTTTTGATTAAAATCATGAAATGCTTCATATTTTTGCAATAGACACAATAATTAGAGTGCTGTTGGACACATTCTTAGTAAAGACAATTTATAACTTTAGGATAAGGGTTCATCTTTTGGATGTACTCGACGAGGACTAGGGGAAGGCGGGCTTGCGGACAGTGCAGGCTTGCGGACAGTGAGTAATGGGTAGCTCACAGTCCGGCCGTCAGGTAACTGTCCGGACCAAGCCCAAGTCGTCGACGGCACGAGCTGTTCCCGCGCGCCTGAAGGCGTTGTCAGCAACCGCAGGGGCCCAGCCGGGTCGAAGCCTACTGGGGCCAGGGTTATCCGAAAGGGCGCTCGAGCCCCGGTATGAAGGCTTGAAGGAACGGGATGGGTTTTTTAGTCAGTAAGAGTCTGACACTATCTCCCGCTCCGCCCAAGAGCGGGTGTTGTCATTGGATGATTATTCCCATCGAAAAAAAAGGACTAGGGGTAGAAATATATTTTTACAATAAAATACAAGTATAACGTTATCGCGCATCTATTTCTTTGATAAACAGCCCAACAAACAATTATGCGTTGGTTGCAGGCTATTTTAATGTTTAAGGTACTACTATTGATTTATAATGGATTCAGTTATCACTAAAGGTGGTTCAGTACACTTATTAAATAAGTTCAGCTCTTCAAGTTGCATTACAACTGTAAATAACGAATCACAATTTCCTTAGTAGTTAGTGTAGTATCAGTGGCTGCGTATATACTTAAGACGTTAAAGCTTGTTTCTGCTTACAACGTTAAAACCTGTTGAAAGATCTTCATTAACTCTCTTTAACTCTTATTGCTACAAATCTGCTATAACGGAGTTGCTTTTAGATCATAAGACTTTATTTCAACTTCAGTAACGTTAGCGGTTCTGCAAGGGAGTTAATTAAGAGTGTAGTAACACCAAACTCTACATGCGTTGTATAACCCTTATATACAGTTTACGCCTGTTATACTAAAGGCAATCATAGGTTAAATAGTTACAGTGGTTTTGTACGATCCTTATATAAAAGGTTTTGGTGTAAGATGAATTACTTGTAACTCTGTAAAAACACCATTAAATGTTTCGTACGCTTAAAGAGTTTATGCATAACCTAACTAACCTAAATGTATGAACTGTAAGCTGTGCATTTTCTTTAAAATGAAACGAATTCATTCCTGGAGAGCACAAAAACGAAAAGGTGCAGTGAGATATAAAATTAAGCAAGGGTACCAAAAGTTTATGAAGTCGATTCAACAAGTTGTCGATGTTTCCAATTTAAGTACCTAATTGTGATTCTAGGCTAGATTTTGCTGATACGGATGCAGGTTCAATACCAAATAAATGTGCTTTTTCTAAAAATGAAATACCTGCTAAGGAGGTAAACGCTTCAACATCTACTAGCCAAGAGGAAGTAAGTTATATTGAGCAACAGGGTTCCGCACAAAATTTTGACGAATTTGACTTTAATAAAGATTTTTTCGATTTTATGCCAAACACTAGCTCGGACGAAAGTGACGATTCATCTGATTTATTGACAAAAAATTTTGAATTAAGGGATAAATTAAAAGATTGGTCTATAAGAAATAATATTCCCCAACGTGCATTAAAAGAACTGCTATTGATTTTTAATGAAACTTTTGGCAGCACAATTTCACTACCCATGGATCCACGTACAATTTTGGAGACGCCTCAAGAAGTTAATATTAAAAATATAGAAGGAGGAGAATATTGGCATCATGGCATTATAGAACAGTTAACCAAAATTCTAAATAGTTGGACCAAATTGCCCAGTATTATTCACTTAATTTTTAACTTCGATGGATTGCCAATATTTAAGAGCGCCAAGAAAGAGTTTTGGCCAATTTTAGCTAAAGTGGTTGAAGGCTATAATGATCTATTTATAATTGGAATTTACTATGGTACGGGCAAACCAAAAAATTTGGAAGAATATTTAAGGGACTTTGTCGCAGAAACAAAAACGTTACTTGATAATGGAATCTGCATAAATAATAAGAATTTGTGTGTGAAAATCAAATGTTTTCTATGCGATTCTCCAGCGAGAGCCTTTATAAAAGATATACCTTGTGTTCATTTTTAGAGTTCCGTACCTAAAAGGTAAAAACGGGACCCTATTACTAAGCCTCTTCTGTCTGTCCGTCTGTCTGTCTGTCCTTCTGTCCGTCTGTCCGTCTGTCACCAGTATTACCGGCTGGCTGAAGTTTAGAAGGCGCCATTCGTGAAAACAAAAAATAACTAAAATTAATAATTAAAATTTTATATTGAGTTATTTTTGCTATGTTTATTTTTGTAAAAGAAAATAACACTATAGCCAAAGCATAGTGCAGAAAAAAAACTTGAAGCTAACAATTTAAGTTAAAACGGTATCTGTGATTTAAGTTTATGTACCTAGGTACCAGCAGGTTACTTTGCGCCTGGGGTGACTTGAAGATTAGGGGTTTCATTACTTTGTAAGGAACCCTAATCCAAACATGTATAAATAAAGCTAAAATCAGTATTTTAGTCTCCACAGCAGGTAAATGTCTTCGATAAGTGTATAATTCCTCTCTTATATCAACCCAAGACCGTATAATACTCCTTACCACGCGTTGTAGTTCATCAAGTGTCATAATTGATTTAAGGGAAGACTGTAACTTTAAGAAAAAAACGCCATTTTGATTACTTTCTGTAAACATAACCTAAAAATTTATTGGTACAAAATCACTTTCTAATAACGATATATTTACATTTTTCTAATTATTTTACTTAATTTTATGTATATAATCACTAATAAAACCGAGCAACACTTGAAAATGACGTTTAAAACTATTTTAGGTTATTTGCATTTTCAAATGTTATCCTTTTATTCCTCTAATTCATAATTTTTTGAGGGCGCGTTAAAATTGAGATGAGAAACACGATACACTATCACAGTAAACTGGCAAGCGCACTAATAATTAACTTAACACTTCAAAAATACTTTAAATCCACAATACTTCCATTTTGTGATGAGAATATTGCAATGTCGGCACTGTCGGCAGATAAACGAAGCACTCATTTAGACAATTAATAGAATTCTTTTTACTTTAAAGCTTTTACAATCTGATTTTGACACAGAAAACTTTTCAAATGACTTATAAGGTATCAACGTACCGGTCTTAGTTCTAACTAACACCACTATAGATATGTTATATAACTCTAGGTTTCAACTTAACTCCATTCTAAAGGCGCTATAAAGTTTCAAACTAAAATTGACGTTCTTGTAACACCTCTTACACACTTCAACTAAAGGCTTTGTAGAACCACTATATAGGGATTCATACAGGCTTAGCCTGCAAAATTTTGTGCCAAAATCGAGGGTATAAAGGTGTTATTACACTCTATAACTCTCTTATAAGAAATACGCTACCTCTTAAATATCTAAGTAGAACCGAAATACATGTCTAATAAAGCTTGTCTTAACGCTAATATGTTTGTTGGGAGTCGGACAATAACCGCGCATCATGTCATAGCCTTAAAAAATAAACGAAAAAGTTCGTAAAGTTACGACCAAAAGAAATTGTTATTATAACTTCATAAACTCGTTTGTTCACATACTCGCACGAATTGGATAAAATATTTCTCCTACGAATCAAATTCAATTTGGAATTCCTATGACCCAGTTTCTTTGGTTCAAACAAAAATTATTTCCTTTATTTTTATTCGTCTAAAGAGACTTTCAAAACTCTCGAAGAATATTTCGAAAAGAATAAACAAATATAATTGTTTTGTGGTTAATTATGTAACTACTTATAATTTTTTAAACAAATATATACTATAACTTAAAAGCTATTTAAACAAACTAAAAATAATAATATTTACAAACGGGTCAAAAAAGAACTTATCGGGCATCAAAAAAATCATCCACATCGATGTCAATGGAAAAGTGCCTAGAACGCTGGCAGCAAAAATATAATCAAAGCTGATGAAAAAAGTACAGAATTTTTTGTTCTTATTAAGTTATTTTTTCACATAAAAACCTAGTTTTCATTTTCTAAACATATTTTTTATTTCGTGATTTTATAACTGACGAAGTAAACTTTTATATTTTACAATATTAACATCATTGTACTTTTAAAATCTCTACGTCACTGTGTCTGAGTCTGAGTTGTGGCAAATGAAAGCAAAAGGAAAACTGTTGCTAAAAATGCAAATAAGAACGAAAAAAGTTTTTTTTTATAAACCAATAATTTCTTAAACAATATTTGAATGTATTTGGCTTTAGATTAAACAATAACATTTTTTAATTCACCTAGATGCAACTCACAACAATAAACTATTATTGATACGCAAATAAGTTCTTTGCAAACCGTACTTACACTGTAGAGAATTATTGAATATAATATAAAGACATAAAATACACTCAGGCGTCGATGTATTCCTCCACATCGCTGTCATCTGGCCATCCACAAAACAATATAATAATTATATTTTATAAAATAAAAAAGAGAAGAATGTCTGGAAGGACTTGGGGGAGGCCTTTGCCCAGCAGTGGGACAGTAATAAAAAAATAAAATAAAAAATGTAAAAAAAAATACATTATTTATTTAAACCCTAAGCGAACGCCGGCGTTCGCTCTCTCATTGTCTTTCTATTGTGTCTCTAATTACGATATTCGAAAGGATAAAATCATAAAACAAGTCAAAAACTGTTCTAAAATTACCTATTGAAACCATAGCTACGGCGTAGGCGTCTACGCCGTAGCCCGTCGTAGACAACTACATTAACCACGCGTAGAGGTGGCGAATGTAAATAATTATCCTAATCTCGGATCTAGTTTTTCTCCTCGAATATAATATTTTTGTCTTATTAGTATTTTAATAAAATCTGATAAAGTATTATGTAAATTGGCGTCGTAAACTTTAATATGTTTATGTTAATATTGTCTGCAGGCTAAAGGTAAAATCTTTATTAGTTGGTTTTTCTTACTGGAATATGAATCCTTTAACATTTTATATTAAGCTTTATCTCAAATATTGACTTAACGAAATAAACAGAAAGTAATGAGCATTTACGCAAAAGAAGGGTTTATGGGGTACGTAAAGACTACATATATATATATATATAAATTGCTGGGTTATTTAAATTTAGCAAGGCATATACTAAGGTTATGGTCAATATAAACACTGAGAGGTATTTCTGAACGAATATGTTTGAAAATTATTAAAAAACCGGCTAAGTGCGAATCGGACTCATGCACGAAGGGAAGAAAAAAATCACGTTTTTTTTATCATCATCATCATCATCATCAGCCTTTTTATTGTTTCCACCGCTGGGACTTAGGCCTCCTCTCTCCTCCCATACAACCCGTTAAATAATTATTTAACTCTGTTTTTTAGCCTTTGTTGTTATACCGGCAACAGAAATATATCACCTGTGAAAGTTTCAACTGTTCGGTTATGATATACATCCTGGTGACAGACACACAGAAAGACAGACGGACAGCAAAATCTTAGTAATAGGGTTCTGTTGTACCCTTTGGGTACGGAAACCCTAAAATTAATAACCACACAGCAAAATGCTTATAAATAATAAAAAAAGGAAACGATCTGAAGTTTAATTTCGCCACAAAATTATGTTAACTATCGTCCTATGTAATCGACTTGACCTCAATACCGCACGGCTCCGGTTAGGACCGGACAAGACCGGTTATCTTTTGATTGCAATCGTCTGTGCTCTGCCTTATTGAGTTTAGAGAACCTTCTATAGTGTAAAATTTTTTTTTTAAACCTCTTTGCAAAATAAACATGAAAGATCACAAAGTTATAAGCTTGTTATGTCAGCAAAAATATAAGGTCACCGGGCCCTCCAGGTGACTGAGGGGTTGTTTTACACATACACCAAGCTATTTGTTAGCGCCTAATGCCCGCTATGACCTGCCGTGACCGGTGTTGTACTTTAGTGTCGGTGATGTCCAACTTGTGACCGTTTTAAATATTTTTGGGAAAAAGTACAACATGGTGTAAAAACTATTGGAATCCTTATAGTTACTGATTCTGAACCAACTATATTCCGGTTTCGCATAAACTAAAAATAATGATGTATAAGGCAGGGAGGGTGTGTCAGACTTATACTGACTAAAAATCCACTCATTTTCTTTCTTTGTCATTGTTCCAGGGCCCCGGGGATCTCTTTCGCATCACCCATGGACCCAGTAGGCTTCAACCCAGCTGGTCTCTTGCGATTGTTGACAACTCCTTGAGGCACGCGTGGAATACTACGCCCCGTCGACGACTTGGGCTCGGCCCGGACGGTTACCGGACGGTTGGACGGCAAGCTACCCATTGGTAACTACAGATTTTTTTATACGTATTCTGGCTTTTAACAGGGGACGCGATGTCGAAGTTGGACAAAAAATAGCCTGTAACCATCCTTTACCAAATTTCATCAATATCGGTTCAGTAATTTAAATGTGAAAGTGTAACACGGACAGATAGACAAATAGATAAGATTATTTTATATTTATAATATTGGTAATAACTAATTAACATACATACGTATAATATGATATTGGTAATGATACATACATACGCATAAAATTGTGTTTATGTGTATGTAAACTAGGTTTGCGCATATTGTCCGCGATGAAGAAGTTATTTTCTCACATAGTAAATACAGGTAAACACGTAATAACTACTGCCATCTCAAGCGAAGACTATTTCCGATGGATTTGTAACTTGTCAAACCCTTGTCATATGTCTGTAGTATTAATTTCTTTTGAAGTAGTGTAGTGTAGTACCTTAAGTGGTATGTCAATCTATACACATAGAGCCACAAGTTTGAATACACACAAAGAATATGATATGTATAAGTCTATTATCTCACATGAGGGCGCATAAAAGAACAGCAGATCTGAGTTTACAGCATAGTGGCTGTGTGAGAAGAATTCGGTCGCTGTGGCCAAAATCGGCTAGATGACCTTTTTTTTTATTTTTTTTTTATGGTGGGAAAAGTCATGCATTGACATCCCCCGCCCTTGGGCGGAGCGGGAGATAGTGTCAGACTCTTACTGACTAAAAGACCCACCCCGTTCCTTCTATCCTTCATACCGGGGCTTGAGCGCCCGGCTAGATGGCCTCAACATCATGATCATCATCTCTAGCATGAAAATGAGATGCTATAAAAACTCTTTATTATTTTTAAACTAGGAATCACAACTATCGTATAAGTAAGACATAGGATATTAGAACAATTATTTATAACGTATATACATAAAGTGGATGAAAGAAAGAAAATACGTTTATTTGTTTTTTCGTATGTTTTAGGAAATGGAATATGTAAGGCGACGGGAGCCTCGATTTTCTAGGCAAGCGTGCTGCATCGTAGGGCACACCATCGCTTACTACTTACCATTTACCACTATCTGGTCAAATGCAAGCCTATTCATAAAAAAGGCGCCTCCTTGTAGGCGCGAGTCAGTGGACGGTGAGCAACCAGTAGCTCACTGTCTAGCTGTCTGATTGTTGGAGATAAAACCTTCTTGCAAGCTTCCTAAATTATATGAAAAAATATGACACTTCTATTTGTCACTTGTCTTCACTTTTTTCTTGTAAAATATATTGTTCACACCGAAAATTATTAAAAAACTAATTTGCATTGAGCATCCAGTCATTGATTTTCATCAGAATACCCATAATTCTCGCACATGGTCCATAACGAGCCGGATGAAATATAATTAAGAAGATCAGCGATTATTTTCAAGAAAAAGAATAGAGACTGACTTCCACGCTGAATGGAGGTTCATGAGTTCACTGCTGGAGAACTGGATTGATTTCAAGCAAGTTAGTTAGTGGTGTACAGTTATAATTACGCTAATATCGTCACCCAACACTCAGGTAGTATATATAAGTAGTCATACTAAGGTCAGTACTATTTTATTAAATTACCAATTATATTGTGTTTGAGTAAAATCATTAGGTACTTTGTTGCATTGTGATTAGTATTTTATTCAACAGCAATGTTAAGTTTAAACTCATACTTTTAACAGTATAGTTAGCTATTTTGCTACATTATTAAACTTACATTATATTAAGCTGTAACTAATTACATAACTACTTAACAGTGGTATTAATTCTTAACAAGTATCTTGACATAATAAAAATATTTGAGTGTTAGATATTAGTACAAGTCATTGTTATAAATTATAGTTAGCAGTCAGAAAGGGCATAGACTACAGCTAGGCGTATAATTATTGAAATTATATTGTTGTTTTTAATTTTTATATTCCTGTATCAATGCCAGGTTGACAACACTCGTCTCCCAGAATGTCTGAGGAAAAGGATTTAATTAAGAAGCGAGGCAGCTTCAAAGGTCGCTTGACTAGTTTCCTCAATTTTCTGGACTCATTCAAGGACAAGGAGCTATCTAGCTGTGATGTGTCCGAGTTGCAGTTGCGCATGGGCAAGATAGAGGCGTTGTATGAGCAGTATGATGAGGTACAGTTACGTCTAGAATGCATTGTTGACGACATCAACTTACAATATTCTCAGCGTTCCGAGTTTGAGTCTATTTATTATAAAACCTTATCTAGAGCCCAGAATATTCTGACTGACTACAATAAAGATAATAAATCGATGGAAAGTTGTAAAAGTACTCGTGTTAGCATAAAGCAGCCAGTTAAATTGCCAACGATTCAGTTACCAAAGTTTAGCGGATTATATTGTAATTGGCTTGAATTCCGCGACACCTTTACTAGCCTAATTCATTGTAATGATGACATAGACGCAATCAATAAGTTTCACTACTTGCGAGCATCACTTGAGGGAACAGCTGCTATAGTTATCAAATCCATTGAGTTTTCTTCAAGTAATTACTCTGTGGCATGGTCATTGTTATGTGATCGGTTTGACAACAAAAGATTACTGGTTCAGAATCATATAAGTTCATTATTTACTATTGAATCAATTACAAAAGAATCTTCTGTTGCCATTAAGAATTTGATCGATCAGTTAAATAAAGACTTGCGAGCTTTAGAGTCATTAGGGGAGCCTGTGAAACACTGGGATACACTTTTAATCTACATTGTCACACGAAAACTTGATCAAAAAACCTATCGTGAGTGGGAGGAGTGCAAAGGTAGGATAGACAAGGATGGCTTAATCACGTTTAACGCATTTATGCAATTCTTACGCAATCGAGCCGACCTCATCGAGACCCTGGAACTCCCCCGCAATCATTATTCGCAATCACCAGGTAAATCAGGTCCTAAGATCAAGTCAATGGTAGCACAATCTCCTATCAATTCTAGCACTGACTCAGCTTCTAAACCTTGTCCTAAATGTAATAACAACGATCACACATTAAATAATTGTCCACAGTTTCTCGCATTGAGTAACGATGACCGTCTCAAATCATTACCTAGTTATAAGGTATGTTTTAACTGTTTTCGTTCCGGACACTATGCTAACAAATGTAAAAAACCAGGCTGCAAACTATGCAAACGTAGGCACAACACATTAGTTCACGTACATTCTAATGGCACTGTATCGAATACACCTAGTGGTAATTCGATGAATAACTTGTCTGCTACGACTGAAACGAATAACGTAGCTTTATCCGCAAACATTGCATCTCCGTGTGGTCATACGCAACGAGATGTGTTGTTATCAACCGCTTTGATCAAATTAAGAGACCACAATGGGTGTGTGCATCTCGCTCGCGCGGTGCTCGATAGTGGTAGCACGTCTTCACTCATAACAGATAGGTTGTGCAATAAACTTAACTTAAAAACTAGCCAGGTAGATAGATCAATCCTTGGAATCAATAACGTCACTTCGCACGTAGGTAAAATATGTCGGGTTAAGGGTACGCCATTAGATGATAGCTTTGTATTCGAACTAAATTGTTTTGTTCTTCCGTTCATTACGAGTAGTGTTCCGTGTCGTCAGATAAATATTTCTGATTTCGACTTACCCTCGAATATTACTTTAGCTGATCCTACTTTTTATAACCCTGCCGATGTTGATATTTTAATCGGCGCTGATCTTTTTTGGGATTTGTTAGGATCTCAAAGACTAAAGTTAGGTACCGGGAAACCAATATTATGTGAAACCCGTCTAGGATGGATAGTTTCCGGTCCAATTACTCAGAATACTATCTCACTGCTGACGAATGACGTAAAGTGCAATATGTCTAAAATGGTTGCCGACAGCGATGGTGACTGGGAAAACCTCAAGTCAGAATTGACAAAGTTTTGGCAATTAGAGGAGGTGAATGCGAAGTCTTCCAATTCTTATATGCCTGAAGAGAAATTGTGTGAAGACAATTTCGTTACAAATACGACACGATTGTCTGATGGTCGTTTTTGTGTTCGCATCCCCCTTAAGAAAGATCCTTCAATTTTAGGAAATTCTTTTAATAAAGCCACACATTGTTTACATTCTTTAGAGCGTAAATTAAAGGTTAAGACGAACTTTAGTAGAATGTATCATGACTTTTTGTCAGAATACGAGTTACTTGGTCATATGACAAAAATTAATAAACCTAATTTATGTTTGGGTTATTTTATTCCACATATGGGAGTTTTACGCGAGTCGAGTACCACGACCAAACTTCGTGTTGTTTTCAACGCTAGTGCTTCTACTTCGACGGGAGTGTCCTCTAATGACCTACAGATGGTTGGGCCAACCGTACAGGACGGTCTATTGTCTATACTTCTTCGCTTTAGAGTCCACAAGTATGTTTTATCTGCGGATGTGGAGAAGATGTATAGACAAATAGTCGTCCACCCGTCGGACAGATATTTACAACAGATTGTTTGGCGTGATAATGTTAGTGATCCTATTAATGTTTATCAATTAAACACCGTCACGTACGGTACGGCCAGTGCGCCATTCCTTGCGACACGATGCCTTAAACAAGTAGGACTCGACTGTAGGAACCCTAAGATATCGGAAATCATCCAACATGACTTCTATGTCGACGACTTGCTGACCGGAGGGGATGACTTAGATGAAGTAAAGTTCATTCGCACTGAAGTCACCAAAGCGCTTGCGTCGGCATGTATGCCATTGAGAAAGTGGAAGTCAAATGATTCTCAATTATTGTCGAATGCTGTCCCTGCGTCATACGATTTGAACATTGGACAAAATGAGCCAGAAAAGTTGCTTGGTCTCTGTTGGCATATCGGCACTGATGAGATAGGGTTTCCTATAGGTCTGACTAAATCTTCGACTAGGTACACAAAGCGTGACTTGTTATCCGTTATTGCGCGAATCTTTGATCCCTTAGGTCTGTTAGGTCCTATTGTTATTACTATGAAGATCTTGCTACAGAAAATGTGGTTAGATAAATTATCATGGGATCAACCATTACCTAATGAGATTTGTAAACAATGGGAGATTATTATTAAATCTTTACCTCTTTTAAATCATGTTCGCATTCCGCGACTTGTAGTCTGCAATTCATTTACGGAGTTAGAACTCCATATTTTCACAGACGCGTCTGAGTCCGCGTACGGTGCTTGCGTCTACATTCGCAGTGTTAATGCTAAGGGTGAGTACATGGCTCGCTTGTTAATGGCAAAGAGTCGAGTTGCTCCCATCAAGCCTACGACAATTCCGCGACTGGAGTTATGTGGTGCGGTAGTCGGTTCTCGTCTTCACGAGAAGGTGATGAGCTCACTTCGAGTGAAGATCAGTCGGGTTTATTGTTGGACTGATTCAACCATTGTCTTGGGATGGTTACAGATGATGCCTACCAGACTTCAGCCCTTTGTGCGCAACCGCGTTGCTGAGGTTTTGGATAAGTCGGGTAACTGTACTTGGAGGCACGTCCCAACAGATCAAAATCCAGCAGACCTAATATCTCGTGGCATGGATATTAGTGATCTGCAGGAGTCAGATCTGTGGTGGAAAGGACCAGATTTTTTAAAACTAGATTCGTCTGAATGGCCTTCTCAAATTACGAGCCCAGGACTACAATCGTTACCGGAAACTCGACCTAAAATCATATTACATGTTGTAAACGATTCGAAACCTGAAGTTTTAATTGATTTTAGGCGTTATTCCAATTACACACGGCTCGTACGATCTGTTGCCTACGTATTACGATTTATTAAGTCATGTAGAAAGCATTACCCTAAAACCAAATACTTGTCACATGATGAGGTACAAGATGCACTAACTCTTGTCATTATTAAGAGTCAGATTCAGTCATTTTCTGAATACCAATTATTTTTGAACAAAAAGAGTTTACCTAAAAAGAGCGCCCTTCTAAAGTTTAATGTTTATTTAGACGATAATAATGTAATGCGAGTAGGAGGACGTCTCGATAACTCTAATTTTGCTTATAGTAAGAAACACCCTATTTTATTACAGTCCACTCATGATTTCACTAAACTATTATTTAATTTTGAGCATAAAAGGCTGATGCATGCTGGCCCACAATTATTATTAGCTTCCATTAGGGAAACTTATTGGCCAATAGGAGGTCGCAAGTTGGCGAAAGCCTGTTATCATAAGTGTGTTTTGTGTCACCGTATGAAGGGTAAGGTTGTAGCTCCCTTAATGGGTAACTTACCACGAGAACGCCTTCGTCCAGGTTATCCCTTTGAAAGCACAGGCGTTGATTACGCTGGCCCTATTATGTGTGCTAGTCGCCAGGGCCGTGGATGTAGGTTAGTAAAGGTGTATGTCGCTATTTTTATTTGTTTCACAACCAAGGCCATTCATTTGGAGCTCGTTGGTGATTTAACTAGCAATAGTTATTTACTGGCTTTGTATCGGTTTATTTCTCGGAGAGGTAAACCTGCTGATATTTTTTCCGATAACGGTACCTCATTTGTCGGTGCATACAACGACCTTTCCAAATTTTTAAAATTAAATAGTTTGTCCTTGGGTGAAAGTGCAGCAAACGACGGAATAAGGTTCCATTTTATTCCCGCCTACACCCCACATTTCGGTGGACTCTGGGAGGCGGGTGTCAAGTCAGCAAAGTATCACCTTCAGAGAGTGTTGGGAAATTGTAACTTGACTTTTGAGGAGCTGTACACCACACTAACCAAGATTGAAGCCATCTTGAACTCTCGTCCATTGACGCCGTTGTCTTCAGATCCTGCAGATTATACTCCGCTCACGCCAGGACATTTTCTTGTGGGACGGCCACTTACTTCTTTGCCGCAACCTGATTACCAGGATAGCTCTGCCAATTATCTGTCTCGTTACCAGAGGATCGAGCAGCTTCGCCAGCATTTCTGGAGCAGATGGAGCAAGGAGTATGTTGCAGAATTGCAACAACGCTCCAAATGGCGTTCCTGCAAGGATGGCTTGATGCTGAACTCCTTGGTGGTGATCAAGGAAGACGATCTTCCTCCGTTGAAGTGGAGACTTGGACGGATCGTGGCTGTTCATCCAGGAACGGATGGTATCGCCCGTGTAGCTGACATTCGGACGTCTACTGGAGTCGTTCGACGGGCATTCAACCGAATCTGCCCTTTGCCTGTGTCTTCAGAATCTGGTTGAAACCATTGGTTTCAACGCCCGGGGAAATGTTGGAGATAAAACCTTCTTGCAAGCTTCCTAAATTATATGAAAAAATATGACACTTCTATTTGTCACTTGTCTTCACTTGTTTCTTGTAAAATATATTGTTCACACCGAAAATTATTAAAAAACTAATTTGCATTGAGCATCCAGTCATTGATTTTCATCAGAATACCCATAATTCTCGCACACTGATAAGGAACAAGCATGGGTCGACGGCATCGTATGTTCCACGCGCGCCTAGATGCCAACAAAATAGGTTTAGGGCTGATACCTGCTAGAGCTGCGTGTTTGTTCGAAAGGGTTACCATAGCCTTTGCAAAAGGTAACTGAAGGAACACTGAGTTTTAGCCAGTAATAGCCTGACACATCCTCGATGGCGCGTAGTCTTCCACACGGGGTTCAAAAAGATGTAATGAAGCCAAACCGTATGCGCCCAGCAGGGCTGATGCCTAGTAGGGCCATGAGTCGACTTCTGAAAGGGTTACTCATGTTCCAGGGATGCAAAGGGCTACTGAAGAAAAATAGGTGTGGTTATAGTCAGTGAAAGCCTGACACGCCCTCGCGCTCTACCCTAAAACGCGAGAAGTAATTACATGATTTCCCTCCTTAATAAAAAAACTAGCGGACACAGTCAAATAACATGCTGTAACTAGAGAAGAGAGAATTTTGAACGATATAATTGATAATAAGACAGTAATTTAATAGAAATCGGACCACAACGTCAACATTCCAAACGCTGCTACTTGTTTAAAATACGTGATATTGAAACCGAGACAAGTTAGATTGCCTTCGAGCTAAGGGCTGACACTCATTGGACGTAATGATAGTCTAAGGGTGAGTTGCACCATTTAACTTTAACGATAACAAAGCCGTTAACGGTTGTCAAATCGTCGAATTGACCAATAGGCGGCCGTTTCACGGCTGGTTATGGTTTGGTTATCGTTATAGTTAAATGGTGCAACTCACCTTAAGTGTTCGACCAGATTGGAACAGTGTGGGCGGGGCGGCTGCGGCACGGCAATAGAATAAACTTTATGGTACACAAAAAAGTAACAGGTCTTTAATCTTAAAAAGTAACATCTGTCTATCTATAGCAGCCTCTTTTTATCCAATTTTGGACCCAATCTTCTCCACTCCTAACGGTCTTGGGCAACCGACCTGGCGGCGGTGGCGAGCGGAAACCATGTCCTTGCACCCGCACTGCTCCCCACACCGCACTGCCAGTCTGGCCAAGCAAGACGCGGTCGTTTTCGTACTAGAGCCGTTCCCCAGGCTGTGCGTAATGGGGAAGTTGGTCTAATATGACTTTTACGTGTCTTTCTTGCGGTAAGGCTAAGAAAAACAAATCTTAGGTTTTTTGTATGTACTCATTTTCCATTTACTTTTACACACAGTGTCTACATCTCTTTTTTCTCCAATTTTCCTTTCGCAGGTATGCTGGAAGAGATTTCTTTAGAAATAAGCATTACATTTGTACTATTCTGATGTTCTTTTTCACAATAAGTGTGTACATAAATTGTTAAATAAATAATCTTCACTGCCGTGAGGAGGCCATGACTTCAATTTGGTTTAGTTTAGAAAAGAAATGAATAAGTATTTAAGATGCCCTATTAAATCAGAATGCAGTGGTGTATCTATTTAAATACGGGGCCACTTTAACCTCGTACCGCACTTAGCCAAAAAAAGCGTGTAGTTTCTTAAACGTTACCGGGTCTAATAAGCCTCTAATCGTCATAATGATAGTTTTCAAACGAGGTAAATACAGGCATGAAAATAATACAAAAACAAGTTGTGCGAGAATTATGGGTATTCTGATGAAAATCAATGACTGGATGCTCAATGCAAATTAGTTTTTTAATAATTTTCGGTGTGAACAATATATTTTACAAAAAACAAGTGAAGACAAGTGACAAATAGAAGTGTCATATTTTTTCATATAATTTAGGAAGCTTGCAAGAAGGTTTTATCTCCAACATTTCCCCGGGCGTTGAAACCAATGGTTTCAACCAGATTCTGAAGACACAGGCAAAGGGCAGATTCGGTTGAATGCCCGTCGAACGACTCCAGTAGACGTCCGAATGTCAGCTACACGGGCGATACCATCCGTTCCTGGATGAACAGCCACGATCCGTCCAAGTCTCCACTTCAACGGAGGAAGATCGTCTTCCTTGATCACCACCAAGGAGTTCAGCATCAAGCCATCCTTGCAGGAACGCCATTTGGAGCGTTGTTGCAATTCTGCAACATACTCCTTGCTCCATCTGCTCCAGAAATGCTGGCGAAGCTGCTCGATCCTCTGGTAACGAGACAGATAATTGGCAGAGCTATCCTGGTAATCAGGTTGCGGCAAAGAAGTAAGTGGCCGTCCCACAAGAAAATGTCCTGGCGTGAGCGGAGTATAATCTGCAGGATCTGAAGACAACGGCGTCAATGGACGAGAGTTCAAGATGGCTTCAATCTTGGTTAGTGTGGTGTACAGCTCCTCAAAAGTCAAGTTACAATTTCCCAACACTCTCTGAAGGTGATACTTTGCTGACTTGACACCCGCCTCCCAGAGTCCACCGAAATGTGGGGTGTAGGCGGGAATAAAATGGAACCTTATTCCGTCGTTTGCTGCACTTTCACCCAAGGACAAACTATTTAATTTTAAAAATTTGGAAAGGTCGTTGTATGCACCGACAAATGAGGTACCGTTATCGGAAAAAATATCAGCAGGTTTACCTCTCCGAGAAATAAACCGATACAAAGCCAGTAAATAACTATTGCTAGTTAAATCACCAACGAGCTCCAAATGAATGGCCTTGGTTGTGAAACAAATAAAAATAGCGACATACACCTTTACTAACCTACATCCACGGCCCTGGCGACTAGCACACATAATAGGGCCAGCGTAATCAACGCCTGTGCTTTCAAAGGGATAACCTGGACGAAGGCGTTCTCGTGGTAAGTTACCCATTAAGGGAGCTACAACCTTACCCTTCATACGGTGACACAAAACAAACTTATGATAACAGGCTTTCGCCAACTTGCGACCTCCTATTGGCCAATAAGTTTCCCTAATGGAAGCTAATAATAATTGTGGGCCAGCATGCATCAGCCTTTTATGCTCAAAATTAAATAATAGTTTAGTGAAATCATGAGTGGACTGTAATAAAATAGGGTGTTTCTTACTATAAGCAAAATTAGAGTTATCGAGACGTCCTCCTACTCGCATTACATTATTATCGTCTAAATAAACATTAAACTTTAGAAGGGCGCTCTTTTTAGGTAAACTCTTTTTGTTCAAAAATAATTGGTATTCAGAAAATGACTGAATCTGACTCTTAATAATGACAAGAGTTAGTGCATCTTGTACCTCATCATGTGACAAGTATTTGGTTTTAGGGTAATGCTTTCTACATGACTTAATAAATCGTAATACGTAGGCAACAGATCGTACGAGCCGTGTGTAATTGGAATAACGCCTAAAATCAATTAAAACTTCAGGTTTCGAATCGTTTACAACATGTAATATGATTTTAGGTCGAGTCTCCGGTAACGATTGTAGTCCTGGGCTCGTAATTTGAGAAGGCCATTCAGACGAATCTAGTTTTAAAAAATCTGGTCCTTTCCACCACAGATCTGACTCCTGCAGATCACTAATATCCATGCCACGAGATATTAGGTCTGCTGGATTTTGATCTGTTGGGACGTGCCTCCAAGTACAGTTACCCGACTTATCCAAAACCTCAGCAACGCGGTTGCGCACAAAGGGCTGAAGTCTGGTAGGCATCATCTGTAACCATCCCAAGACAATGGTTGAATCAGTCCAACAATAAACCCGACTGATCTTCACTCGAAGTGAGCTCATCACCTTCTCGTGAAGACGAGAACCGACTACCGCACCACATAACTCCAGTCGCGGAATTGTCGTAGGCTTGATGGGAGCAACTCGACTCTTTGCCATTAACAAGCGAGCCATGTACTCACCCTTAGCATTAACACTGCGAATGTAGACGCAAGCACCGTACGCGGACTCAGACGCGTCTGTGAAAATATGGAGTTCTAACTCCGTAAATGAATTGCAGACTACAAGTCGCGGAATGCGAACATGATTTAAAAGAGGTAAAGATTTAATAATAATCTCCCATTGTTTACAAATCTCATTAGGTAATGGTTGATCCCATGATAATTTATCTAACCACATTTTCTGTAGCAAGATCTTCATAGTAATAACAATAGGACCTAACAGACCTAAGGGATCAAAGATTCGCGCAATAACGGATAACAAGTCACGCTTTGTGTACCTAGTCGAAGATTTAGTCAGACCTATAGGAAACCCTATCTCATCAGTGCCGATATGCCAACAGAGACCAAGCAACTTTTCTGGCTCATTTTGTCCAATGTTCAAATCGTATGACGCAGGGACAGCATTCGACAATAATTGAGAATCATTTGACTTCCACTTTCTCAATGGCATACATGCCGACGCAAGCGCTTTGGTGACTTCAGTGCGAATGAACTTTACTTCATCTAAGTCATCCCCTCCGGTCAGCAAGTCGTCGACATAGAAGTCATGTTGGATGATTTCCGATATCTTAGGGTTCCTACAGTCGAGTCCTACTTGTTTAAGGCATCGTGTCGCAAGGAATGGCGCACTGGCCGTACCGTACGTGACGGTGTTTAATTGATAAACATTAATAGGATCACTAACATTATCACGCCAAACAATCTGTTGTAAATATCTGTCCGACGGGTGGACGACTATTTGTCTATACATCTTCTCCACATCCGCAGATAAAACATACTTGTGGACTCTAAAGCGAAGAAGTATAGACAATAGACCGTCCTGTACGGTTGGCCCAACCATCTGTAGGTCATTAGAGGACACTCCCGTCGAAGTAGAAGCACTAGCGTTGAAAACAACACGAAGTTTGGTCGTGGTACTCGACTCGCGTAAAACTCCCATATGTGGAATAAAATAACCCAAACATAAATTAGGTTTATTAATTTTTGTCATATGACCAAGTAACTCGTATTCTGACAAAAAGTCATGATACATTCTACTAAAGTTCGTCTTAACCTTTAATTTACGCTCTAAAGAATGTAAACAATGTGTGGCTTTATTAAAAGAATTTCCTAAAATTGAAGGATCTTTCTTAAGGGGGATGCGAACACAAAAACGACCATCAGACAATCGTGTCGTATTTGTAACGAAATTGTCTTCACACAATTTCTCTTCAGGCATATAAGAATTGGAAGACTTCGCATTCACCTCCTCTAATTGCCAAAACTTTGTCAATTCTGACTTGAGGTTTTCCCAGTCACCATCGCTGTCGGCAACCATTTTAGACATATTGCACTTTACGTCATTCGTCAGCAGTGAGATAGTATTCTGAGTAATTGGACCGGAAACTATCCATCCTAGACGGGTTTCACATAATATTGGTTTCCCGGTACCTAACTTTAGTCTTTGAGATCCTAACAAATCCCAAAAAAGATCAGCGCCGATTAAAATATCAACATCGGCAGGGTTATAAAAAGTAGGATCAGCTAAAGTAATATTCGAGGGTAAGTCGAAATCAGAAATATTTATCTGACGACACGGAACACTACTCGTAATGAACGGAAGAACAAAACAATTTAGTTCGAATACAAAGCTATCATCTAATGGCGTACCCTTAACCCGACATATTTTACCTACGTGCGAAGTGACGTTATTGATTCCAAGGATTGATCTATCTACCTGGCTAGTTTTTAAGTTAAGTTTATTGCACAACCTATCTGTTATGAGTGAAGACGTGCTACCACTATCGAGCACCGCGCGAGCGAGATGCACACACCCATTGTGGTCTCTTAATTTGATCAAAGCGGTTGATAACAACACATCTCGTTGCGTATGACCACACGGAGATGCAATGTTTGCGGATAAAACTACGTTATTCGTTTCAGTCGTAGCAGACAAGTTATTCATCGAATTACCACTAGGTGTATTCGATACAGTGCCATTAGAATGTACGTGAACTAATGTGTTGTGCCTACGTTTGCATAGTTTGCAGCCTGGTTTTTTACATTTGTTAGCATAGTGTCCGGAACGAAAACAGTTAAAACATACCTTATAACTAGGTAATGATTTGAGACGGTCATCGTTACTCAATGCGAGAAACTGTGGACAATTATTTAATGTGTGATCGTTGTTATTACATTTAGGACAAGGTTTAGAAGCTGAGTCAGTGCTAGAATTGATAGGAGATTGTGCTACCATTGACTTGATCTTAGGACCTGATTTACCTGGTGATTGCGAATAATGATTGCGGGGGAGTTCCAGGGTCTCGATGAGGTCGGCTCGATTGCGTAAGAATTGCATAAATGCGTTAAACGTGATTAAGCCATCCTTGTCTATCCTACCTTTGCACTCCTCCCACTCACGATAGGTTTTTTGATCAAGTTTTCGTGTGACAATGTAGATTAAAAGTGTATCCCAGTGTTTCACAGGCTCCCCTAATGACTCTAAAGCTCGCAAGTCTTTATTTAACTGATCGATCAAATTCTTAATGGCAACAGAAGATTCTTTTGTAATTGATTCAATAGTAAATAATGAACTTATATGATTCTGAACCAGTAATCTTTTGTTGTCAAACCGATCACATAACAATGACCATGCCACAGAGTAATTACTTGAAGAAAACTCAATGGATTTGATAACTATAGCAGCTGTTCCCTCAAGTGATGCTCGCAAGTAGTGAAACTTATTGATTGCGTCTATGTCATCATTACAATGAATTAGGCTAGTAAAGGTGTCGCGGAATTCAAGCCAATTACAATATAATCCGCTAAACTTTGGTAACTGAATCGTTGGCAATTTAACCGGCTGCTTTATGCTAACACGAGTACTTTTACAACTTTCCATCGATTTATTATCTTTATTGTAGTCAGTCAGAATATTCTGGGCTCTAGATAAGGTTTTATAATAAATAGACTCAAACTCGGAACGCTGAGAATATTGTAAGTTGATGTCGTCAACAATGCATTCTAGACGTAACTGTACCTCATCATACTGCTCATACAACGCCTCTATCTTGCCCATGCGCAACTGCAACTCGGACACATCACAGCTAGATAGCTCCTTGTCCTTGAATGAGTCCAGAAAATTGAGGAAACTAGTCAAGCGACCTTTGAAGCTGCCTCGCTTCTTAATTAAATCCTTTTCCTCAGACATTCTGGGAGACGAGTGTTGTCAACCTGGCATTGATACAGGAATATAAAAATTAAAACAACAATATAATTTCAATAATTATACGCCTAGCTGTAGTCTATGCCCTTTCTGACTGCTAACTATAATTTATAACAATGACTTGTACTAATATCTAACACTCAAATATTTTTATTATGTCAAGATACTTGTTAAAAATTAATACCACTGTTAAGTAGTTATGTAATTAGTTACAGCTTAATATAATGTAAGTTTAATAATGTAGCAAAATAGCTAACTATACTGTTAAAAGTATGAGTTTAAACTTAACATTGCTGTTGAATAAAATACTAATCACAATGCAACAAAGTACCTAATGATTTTACTCAAACACAATATAATTGGTAATTTAATAAAATAGTACTGACCTTAGTATGACTACTTATATATACTACCTGAGTGTTGGGTGACGATATTAGCGTAATTATAACTGTACACCACTAACTAACTTGCTTGAAATCAATCCAGTTCTCCAGCAGTGAACTCATGAACCTCCATTCAGTGTGGAAGTCAGTCTCTATTCTTTTTCTTGAAAATAATCGCTGATCTTCTTAATTATATTTCATCCGGCTCGTTATGGACCATGTGCGATAATTATGGGTATTCTGATGAAAATCAATGACTGGATGCTCAATGCAAATTAGTTTTTTAATAATTTTCGGTGTGAACAATATATTTTACAAAAAACAAGTGAAGACAAGTGACAAATAGAAGTGTCATATTTTTTCATATAATTTAGGAAGCTTGCAAGAAGGTTTTATCTCCAACACAAGTACTGCTGTCAACGTGTTCACAGCGTGCTTATTTATTCTGATTGGTCTAAATAGGTCTCGAATGTAGCCGTTTAACACATGGACATAGCGGTCAGTTGTGATACGACTTTTTTTTACGGTGGGAAAAATCACCCAATGATAACCCCCACTCTTGGGCGGAGTGGGACATAGTCTCAGACTCTTACTGACTAAACGTTCCCGCACGGATCAGAGTGTGTGGTGTATGTGAATTTACATGTTTGTGAATGTACCCACGTCACAGGAATAATTCCTAGTGTGGGGAAACGTTTAATTAAGAAATAAAAAAGTTATATTCAATTATATTTGCGACTTTTGGCAAATACTAATATTACGAAATATTGATTTATTATTAGACTGTCGAAAGATAAAATGTCCCTCACTTTTTGTTCTATGGAATTTAGAAGTCCTTATAAACTTTGCAAACTTACGCATCTTGCTTTTATTTTGATTATAATACTGTTCTTCATACAACATCTAAAATGGCATAAAAAACCCAAACATACTGCGCTCGGTGTGAGTACGCCCTTACAGCTTCATTATACATACTGACTCTGTTAACTTGTGTTTGAGTTAAGTCTGTTGTTTTGTCTCTGGTAACACAAAACAATCAGACAAATACGAGATAGTTACTGGTTTGCTGAGGGATAATACAAGTCGACCTAGCCACCGCCATCGAACTACTGACGGCTCTAATTGAAAAGATATGGTCGGCTAAAGAACTCTTGAACAAATGGATTAAGGGGTTTTAATATTTGGGTCTAAGAAAGGTGATTTTAGTCATTGGGATAGCTGGCATTAAGTTAAACTCGTTAAAAAACTAAAAGACCTGTTTTGACATTTCAGAAAAACCCTAGAATGTAACTTGAAGTGTAACTTAGAACGAAACTGACGAAGCAAATATATGATGAAAAATTAAGCTACCTACTAGAAAATATTACGGATAGTTTTTTCCATTTTGATCACCCTTCATTCATGATAGTCTGTACAATGTTTCCATAAATTGAGTGACATTTTGGGATATTAAAATTCAAAATCATTTATTTCAAATATACCATTTGCAGGCACTTTTGAATAGTCAAATGTCGGTCAGTCCAAGAAAAGTGAAGCTAAACTAACGCTAATAACTTTGCTGTTTATGAATATTATTTATTGAGACTTTGCTTATTTAATAATAGGACCTTTTCTAATAAGCCCTTTAAATATTTGTACTAATAAACAGTAGAGGACATGTATATAATTCTTCTGCACGTGTGTTTGTAACCTAATTTCTCCGGCTTGACCGCTTCGTGTATATTTGAACCCGGTAAGCAACGCTGTATTCGGGTTCTCGATCTTCATTTCCGACAAAAAGCTAATTTTTGGGCAGGATAATGTTTGCTGTGATTGCTAGTATAATAAAATTTTCATCCATGATAAGCAGCGATTAGAATGGGACATTATTTCTGTTATCAACCATTTTTTTTAGGGAGAAAAATCATCAAATAATTTGTTCCACTCTGAATGAGGCGAGAGGGAGTGTCAGACTTCTACCGACTAAAAGTCACCCGAATTCCTTTAGTTGCCCCTTGCGTTCCAAGGTCGTGGTGATTCTTTTGATCAATTTAGTAGACCTGGCAGGCATTGAGCCTCGTCAATTTAGCTGACATATCTTTGAGTGGTGTATGAAACACAATGAGCCGTCAATCGACGTCTTGTCCTTGGCCGGTGAGCTACAAGACTCGTTCACGACCTTACCACTGTAAGCGGTAGCTGAGCGCGGGGCGGCGAGCGGTAACATCATCAGTATGAAAATGTTTGAAGCAAGTCATGAAAGAAAGAAAGAAAATACGTTTATTTGGCACACAGGTTTTTTTTTCGATGTGAAAAATCATCTTATGACAACCCCCGCTCTTGGGTGGAGCGGGAGATAGTGTCAGACTCTTAATGACTAAAAAACCCATCCCGTTCCTTCAAGCCTTCATACCGGGGCTCGAGCGCCCTTTCGGATAACCCTGGCCCCAGTAGGCTTCGACCCGGCTGGGCCCCTGCTGTTGCTGACAACTCCTTGAGGCGCGCGAGAACAGCGCGTGCCGTCGACGACTTGGGCTTGGTCCGGACTGTTACCGGACGGCATTTAGCACACAGGTGCAAACAATGATATAAAATATATATATATATATATATTTATTATCTTTTTATCTATTAATTACATCATATATATCAACATTGTATGTCCCACGGCTACGCCAAATAGGTCCAGTTCAGCATGATGCCAGGCCACTACGTACAGTTGACTGACGCTGGTTTTCAACTGAACCTTGCTATGAGTCTACGGATGTAAATCAGTTGTTAGGTGTGAGATAAATAAATATATGTATATTATTATATGTATATAAATTAGTGCGTGCACGAGAAGTCATAGCGCTCGACACGCCCACTTAGGCCTCATTTACGGAGACGCGGGGCGTCTCGCGTCGCGTGTGGCGTGGCGTCTCGCGGCGCGTCGTACATTTTTTCTGTTTACGGTGGGGCGGCGCGTGAAGCGGCATGCATCATCGCACGCGTAAACACAAACTTATAGCAATATACGACCATGTTCATAGAGAAGCGAGACGGGAAGCGTGGTGGTGCCCGCCGCGGCACCCGCGGCGAATCCTCTAGCGTGTAGCGAAGAACGCGGCGGCGCACGCTCGCCTCGATCAAATCGACTAGTTTTATGTTGGCGAGAGATGGGAGCGCACGTGTCTACGTCTGTGTTGCGCGATTTCTACATAAAACTGACAGAAGATTCCGCCTCGGACATAGCTTCATCGAGAATTGCCGCTGCGTGCGCCGCCGCGATAAACGCCGCGTGGGACGCGTCGGTGCCATCCGCGGGCTCGGCCGCAAAAAACGCCCTAATTCAAACAAACGCGTCTAAAATCGCTTCACCGTAAACGCACTCATACAACGCCATATATTTGAATTCAGTGCGGGCCGCGCCGCTCAACGCAACGCGCGACGCCCCGCGTCTCCGTAAATGAGGCCTTACCGATACCGCCCCCTCGCCGCACCGCTCGCCGCGCCGAATCCATAATGCCGCTAAAGGTTCGCTCAATTCAGTTATGTGGTGACTATTAATTTCCGTTAATTACGTAAACCACGTATTTTGAATGCGTAATAACATAATTAAGGTTTATTTTCCATGGCACAATCAGATGTTGCTTATTAAATTCGCATTATGCGTACGTATTGTGTAAATATGGAAGGTGTAATATTTATTATGTGACGGGTGCCGCAGCTATTGGCTTTAAACAGTTAAGTGTTTATTGAAAATCTACATTAATATTATAAAGAAGGTTTTTTTTTTTAATTTTTGTGTGTATGTTTGTAACGAATAAACTCAAAAACTACTGAGCCGATTTCAAAAATTTTTTCACCATTGGAAAGCTACATTTACCTTGAGTAACAATATTTATTGCTCGTGTGAAGCCGGGATGGTCCACTAGTAGCTTATTTAAACCACAACCAATCTACATAGGTAAGAAGTACCGTTTGACGATTCGCACTTTTTTATAAAAATAGCTTAACAAGCTCACACTATTTTTTCTATTATCTTTTCCGTAAAACCGTTGAATTATGAAGTTTTTTTTTTATTTTATCACAACATTAAAAATGTTAATCAAAAAATAAAAAATAAAATGTACTTCGTGTATAACTGTCAAACGGTACTTCTTAGATTTACTGGACTTTAGTCAAGGGTATATACCAAAGTGATTGTTTGGCTGGAAAATGCAAAACAGTATTTTTTCTAGACTGACCTTAAATTTTTTTTCGTAGATGTTTGGTCGATGGGGCCTTTTAACATTTCATTTATGATGATGTTCCAAATATTTGTAACAAAAAAAAAAATTTAGCTGTTTCAATTACGCCAACCTTGCCCGAATTTGACTAGGGGCCTAAGTCTGCTATTTTTATAAATTCGTCATTCCAAAACGATCTCATTGTCATTTCTAAAAGTTTGTAATCTGCTAATTCATAATGATCGATCATTGATCGGTCGATGGTCTTGTAATAGAATTGTGGTAGAATGACAATATCGAGTTTATTAAAAGCACTAATTGCGCAATGACTTGAGGCCCAGGCTAATAGTATTATCTGTTTCACATAAAACAGGGTCTAGTCTATTCCTTGATAAGAAGCAAGATCTCACGGCACAAAGGAGAAAATCAAACGAAAAAAAAAATATACACCACCAAGTTATTTTTAATCAGTACAATACTTAAAGGGTTTATTAGAAAAAGTTTTTTTTATTATTGACATGTTGTCATTTTTTGCCATGTTTTGCTCGATATTAAAATAGTTGTAATATTAGTTTCTAATGTTGTATAGACAATGGTAGGGGACCCATTATGCGCGAGTTCGATTTTTAAAATACATGAGTACCTACTTACTTTCAGGAACTGAAAGCCAATAAATATAAAGCTCACTCTATATAAATCAGTCAACACAAACAAAGCAAGACCTTTTCAAGAAACGATCACGCTTCACTAACTCCACGATATTTGCCATTTCGTCCTGTAAAAGGGTACTCTAATAATTCCCACAATATAACGTCAAAGAGACGGATATTCAAAGGTTTATATGAAACATGATAATCCTTTCAAAGCGGAAAAAATCCTGTATAAAAAATCATGAAGCAATACAAAGCTGATATTGTCAAATATTGTTACATGTTTCCGAAATGCGAGTGGTTAAACTTTTCATATAACCTTTATCTTTTTTTATTTATTGTCACGTATCGAAATATCAATATATAAAAAACAATAGAGGGAGAATGTTCGGCCATAAATCCAAGATACGGTTATTTATCAAAATGTCAAAAGATGCACACACCTGTGTATCTTCGACCTAATTCTAGTTAGAGAACCATCGTTATTGGTATCCGTAACAAGGAAAAATGGACCTTTATACCTCGTTATAACGTTTCTAATTTGTTTTTAGGGTGTTAAGAGGAATTTGGGACGCAAAAATTTAGCCGTGAACCCCTAGAGATAAACACCGTCATCATATTTCTGTTTTAACGTCTATTCTCGAGGTAGATCGGTTTAGAAAGAAGGCACAAAAGTTTTTTTTTTGTCTTACATTAGGAGATTGCTACACCCAACCGGCCGATATTTAGGTCAATGTGAGTTTGTCAATTACCGTATCTTTGTCCCATTATGGAAAAATGGGGTAATAATTTTGACAATATAATATGTACAATCAATAAAGGATAAAAATAACTAGGGTCGTCTGATATAGTTAAAGTTTTTATGGAAACCGATAGATGGTTGAGAATCGGACGACGGTTTGTTTTCTGGCTATAGAAGATGGAGCTTCGTTTCATCTTCTTTTTATATATTTTATTTATATTGGTGGGAAATCATTTAATGAATTCTCCGCTCTAGGGTGGAGCAGGACTTTTACTGACTAAAAAAACTTCCTTCTTTGCCTTGCGTTCCAGAACTCCGGGTTTCCCTTTCGGAAGAGAACTCATGGCCCTAGCAGGCTTCGGTCCTGCTAGGCCCCTATGATTTTGCTGACATCTCTTTTTCTCTCCTACTGCATACCGTTGATGGCTCAGGGTCGCTGTCCGCAAGCCCACGACTTCTCTTTCATCTAATTAATAATAAAATATCTTTTCATCTAATTTTCATCAAATCATTCCAATTTTGGAAAATTCTGTTTTAGCACATCCCTACGTATAATAACTATATCTGCGCAATCTGTTCACTGATTTGAGCTGAGTGTTGATTAATCAGTCAATTACGACATATTTAACAGATATATTTTGTACCGTGAATGCCACGTCCTCTGGATGCGAAGTCGAAGCCAGATAAAAAGAACCTAGCCTATTTCCTTTCTGTTGATTACAAATTGAACCTCTTTCATCAAATTTTATCAAAATTGGTTCAGTAACATTATTTAATATCTTTATTAATATAAAACACAACAAAACATCTAAAAAATAAAAAACAACAACTAAAAACAAAACACGAAATAGTAACTATATGTATAATTAGCTTTTGCCCTCGTACATAAAATATATTCTATGTCACTTAGGAATAAAGCAGCTTTCTATCGGTGAAAAAAATTTGGCAATCGAACTAGTACTTCCAGTGATTACCTACTAAAAAACACAAAAACAAACTTTACCTCTTTATAATATTAGTGTAGATATATATAAAGTACCTATTATAGATATGGGTATGAATTACGTTTTTTTTTTTGTTGGGTATGACCCTTCTAAAAACTTCGTTATTCTTCTTGGGTCTAGACCAAAACATATTCAGACAGATATATTATGTAAAGGAATATCTGTGAAGGGTCTTGGGAATATGCAGTCCGAGGCAATACGAAGGTACGATGGAAATGGATTTGTTTCATCTTATTCTCTCCGGAACGATTTTCCTCTGGAAACCGTATCGTGTAATTCCTGAAAGGTTGGGGAACGGCCATAACCCATATAGTAGGTACACACGCAAGGTTCACTGTCTTCTTAAATTATTTGGGTCTCTATTTTTTAGTGTTCGGTTTTTTTTTTTCTGTAAGAACAGGAATTTAAACACAATAGGAACAAGTGTATGGGTTTGTAATTGTGTTTAACTGAAATTACTTATGAGTTAATTATAATCTTTTCAATGATTGCCCGGTGATGATCTGTATCAGACGGAAAGTGAAGACACTATGTTTTTTTTCTAGGTAATCCTCAAATTGGAGACTTACCGCCACGATTGTGGCGTGATATCTTAACTAACTGTGCATTATCTTATAAATTAAACGTGTTTACAAAATTTCAGCTCACCTGGTTACAGATAACTATTTCAAAATTCAGTTGCAATTTTTGCACCATACGTACTGCTGTATGCTGGTAATTAAAAGCTTTTAATGAGATTTTAAGTTATTATTCCAGAACTCTTTCTAGATTATCACAATCTAAAGTTTATGTGTTTTCCCTTTCCTAGAGAGGCGGTCTGAGTCCCAGCTGTGGGAACATTTAAAAAGGCTGATGATGATGAAATTTTATGTCTGTAAGTATATTTTTGTTCCTCCTTCACACTCAAATGGCTGAACGGATTTGATGAAACTTAAAAGTGATGTAGCTAATACAACAGAATAGCAAATAGGCTAATTTATAATGGGGGAAGTCCTAATAAAAGTAAAAATCTTCCATAAAAGGTACGACAGGGTAAAAATAAGTGCCATTAGAAATCAATTTCACTCATTCTTTCACTTCAGAGCTTAGACGGGTCGTTAAGCAATTGATTCCGTTCAATTCGTTTTTCTTTTACTCTCTGCCAACGGATGCCAACGTATAAACTTTTAAACGGTACTGAACAAATACTTGTACGAGAAAATAGAGTAAGAAATCTTTAAAATATCTTAAGTGCACCGTAAGGATGTGGCTTGTAAAGCGACAGCGAGTTGGCAGTGGCTTCGGGCGACGAGCGGAGCGGTGGCTCTTACAGAAATAAATACAGATTGCAATTTTTCAGTTGAACTTTGTTGGCCATATCTGAAACTACGGGATATAATGAAAGCAATATCATTCGATTTTTAAATATTTGTTTTTGTTAGCAGGTATCGAACTCGCTGATTTTAGAAACAAACAAGGCTGAATAGAGTCTGTCTAAAAAGTCAAATGATTTGGGTAGTCTAATGAAATAATCAAATTCTTGAAGACTGATATAGTCAACACTGGTTGAACAATCAAGGTTGCAAAGAGATGATCCTTGTTTATTAATAGATTTTTTTTTAAAGTATTGTATGTAATATATATAATAGATTTTTTAATTCGTTTAAAAATTTCCCATTCGTTTGACTTTTTAGACAGACTATACGTAGTACTACGTGCTGCTGATAAATATTTATGGTACACATGGACGACAGTAAGTAGAGACGTTAAACACATGCGCTGTGCCAGTGATGTTTCAATACCTACTTTCCATTCTTGTGGTACAAGGTCTATACACCTGGTAATAAAACTTCAATTGTGGCGGCAAAAGGTTTCATATAAAAATATATCTCTTTCCTACACCGAACTAAATTGAAGTTATGCTTTCCTTACGACAAGGAAGTCTACACTTTTCTTAGCCGCACTGTAAGCGAGACGTGTTACAAGATGTTTAAACCTGGTATCGCATTTAACGTGATAAAATTCAAGACAGACAAAAATTCGTTGCGTTCACGTCCGCGTTCTTACAGCAGCAAAACGCAGCCTTAAAATTGTTCAGTAAAATGAATTTCCAGTACACATTATACGTAAGTAAGGTAGGTAAGCAAGTATTGTGCAAGAGTCGCGGGGAGTGCGCATTTATTATGGGTTGTACAAACTGCGGGTACTCACACATGAATGAGTTGCTCGGAGGAAACCGGCCCGGTAATGTTGTTAGGACGTAGAATAATTGTTGCAGGAGCTGGTCTCTTTACTTATGTAACGTTTGGTCTTGCCTTGAGATCGTTTGAATACAGTTACCATGTTTTGCTTTGGTTAAATGTTGTTAAGGGCGCTTTCATTCTATGCGTTTTTGGACGGTTTGTTGCGGTGTAGATGCAGTGCGCTAGTCGCACTGCGTAAGGACACAAAATATATAGGTACAGAAATCAATTTACATACAAAGCGCGCTCGAGCAACGCACACATAGACACCGCTCACAGACACGATGTCTCGGTCGAGTCGCGAACCACTCGTCGAACAGATCCGGCTCAAACGCTCATTAGTGTGCGTCCACCCAGCGTAGGTATAAAAAGTGAAGTATATACATAAGATTGTCTTCTGTACCTATCTATTTTGTGGTAAGGACGATCGTATTTTTAATAAGGCGGTAACAAAGGTGCCGCAATCGTGCGGTGAACTGTCGATAAAAAGACGGTTACATCACAAGCACCACGTGTTCAATTCGGTGTTCATTAGAGTGCGGTGTTGAATAGCACATCTCTGACATACAAACGCATAATAGCCAGACACATTTTCAATTTAGGCGCTTGTTATCGGACTGCTAACGCACCGCAACCGGCTGAAAGCGCCCTAAATGTTTTGTGAATCACATAAATATAACACTTTTGTGCTAATTTAATCAAGATAAGATTGGCGTTTCCCAGTCGACTATTTTGAGGTATTTTTTTTGGATTGTGTGAGAAATGATATAAAATACAAAAAAAAAAAGTTTTTTATTTTACACTTTTTAGTTATGATACCACCACTAAAAAGTACCCCTCAGACAAACTTAAATACATTATAGCCAGAGTGCATCTTAAGACGATTCTAATAAGCACAAATACGGTTAGATTACATTAATTTACCTTCCGGCTTCATAATCAGATCAGTTTGATACATCCTCTCCCCTTTTCTTTCGGTCAGTAATTGACAATTCTTCTTTTTCAAGAATCTTATCTGATACAATTAATATCCAATATAATTTAATTTATAAAAAATAATTATGTATTGTCAAAATGTGTAAGCTGTGTCATCATGTGTTTTGTGCTGTAGTTAATAAATTTATCTATCTATCTATCTATCTATCTATCCATCATCATCATGTCAGCCGATATACGTCCATTGTTGGACATAGGCCTCCCCCAAGCGTCGCCACAACGAACGTTCCTGTGTGTCTCGCATTCATCGATTTCCCGCAAACTTCACCAGGTCACACGGTCCACCTTGCAGGAGGCCTTCCAACGCTGCGTCTTCAGCACGGCACGTGGGCAACACTCCAGAACTTTTCGGTCCCAACGGCCGTCTGTTCTAAGCGGTGTACTTAAACTTATAATCGAAATAATTGCACAAAATCGAACACCTATAAATTACCAATCTTGTTAATATGTCGTTGGTATTCCTAATAATAGATAAATAAATAGACTCAGACAGAAACTAGTGAGATATATTTTTCAACAAAAGAAAACAATCTGTCTTGTTTTTTCACTAAGGATTAAAGACAAGTTGCGAAGTAATACAAAACTAATACAGGTATTTCTATCTTATAATTCGATCTCAGTTGATAATAATTCTTTTTATTTTCTTCCAGTCTTCCTAATTTCCCTATGGAGATTATGTTTTTGTTTGATAAATATTACCTTATTTTATCCTCCTGAGGCTTAATTTTAAATCATCATAAGAATGTCTAAACATTATCTAAAAAAAAAATTGAGTTTTAATATTTCTACTGGACGAGAATCTAAAGTGACATTTAGCATTACTTTATATATACAGTATTCATAAAATACATTGTGTTCACAAAATCTTCGTTCTTTGATCTTTCGCGATACAATCAGCTCGTTTGTGCAACGCATTAAAAATAGAATTCAGTTCAAGATGAGCGAGCGTAATCGTTACTGACATTCAAAAAAATGGTGAAGGAGCATTGCCTATCACTTTCAGTCCACCCAAAGGTTGTCTGTAAGAAATATTGCCCGGTGCAATAAGACCGCCTTTATTTTTATAAATATATAGTGATAAGTTAAGGTGTGCAATTAAGAAATAAATAAAAAAATCTTCAGTCATAGATTTAAAAAAAAAACCTGTTTACCTATTTGAACTAAGCGTTCTGGTTAGCTTGGGACTAGACACAATCCACTAACGAATCTATTAGCGCAAAGTACCTAGTCTGGTTTGTTACCATCTCTGGGTGCCAGGTATGGCAGCTCCCCAACAATTTCACAGGTCCGCCAGCTTGCAATTGTCAGGATCGTGTTGCCAATCATTTCAATCAGCGTTGAGACAATATAGGCTAGGGATAGATAATATTAATATACTAGCTGGCTAGGGATATAATAATATTGTTGTTGAATTACATTAAATAATTGGTCAGTTTTACAGATCTTTTATCGTCTAATTACAAAAAAAAAAATGCCTTAGTAGGTACTAGCTGTAGTACAAGAGTTGTGGCATACACAAAATCATAGCTAACCTTAAATAATAATATACTTAATAGTATCGAAGTTGGTACCATAGTTAAACTAGGGGTTTTGGCGGTCTAACTTTACTACCATAGATAGTTTATAAACTAGTGATAAACTTTATTTTATAAACCTAAATTAAAAATTCAAAACCTACCTTCGGTCTTAGGCCTAGTAATAATCCTGGACATTTAGATCGCGTTTTGGAATAAGGCAATTTGCATTTCAGTACCTACGTCCGTCTGAAAAAATCGGAGCCCTTGTAGGGCCATTGGTGTCTGTCTGTCTGTCTGCCTACCCAACAATTTCACAGGGCCGCCAGCCTGCAATCGTCCGGAGCGTCCCGCCAATCATTCCAATCAGCTTTCAATCATTTTCAAGCCTCCCTCTTCCCTCGCTAATACGATTTGGCGGCAATTTTTCTATTTTTCTTTTCACATTCCGTTGAGTTTTCTTTTTCGTTTATAATTGAGACTCATTATGGCACCCGTTTCACAGCAATTCATTGGAATAAATGCGAACTGAGAGTTTTTGTGAATGGTTGTTTGACCGAGTGTAATAATTGAGATTTTTTCGCGTTAAAAAGGGATTTTTACAAAATCCCATAATTATTACAATCTCTTGTTGTTTGTATAAATACAATGGAGTGATTGGTTCATATTTATAATAATAATAAAAATAATTGTTTGTTTATAAAAAAAAACTACGCCTATGCCACCACAATCGTAGGTAAATAGAAAGAATTTATCAAATACGTTTAAAAACCAGTAGGTAATTTAGAGAGTTTACAAACATACTGGAAAGAGAAATTGTCTTCTAACACGATAATTATGAGAATACTTACTGAAATGTGACGTCACTGCCATAAGTCACGTGTTGGCAAAAAGGAAAAAGAGAAATTTCCACCACGCCCCCACTCTCACTCATACCAATATTTGAAATGCTAATGCTGCTTTATTTAACCAACTTTAGTGCCGTTTTCAGGAAAAAAACAATGTTTTTCAGTGTTATTTATGGTTTACTAGTTGCTGCCAGCGGTTTCGCCCGCGTGATAGAAGAAAATTATTTCAAGGGAACCTACTCCCGGGATAAAAAGTATCCTATATACTATTTATGTTTTCATGTGAGTGAATTGTAAATTCTTATGGGAAATAAAGATATCTCAAACCTCTATATGCTATTCCAGGATATGATCCACTCATATGCCAAGTTTTATCGAAATCCATTCAACTGTTCGAGCGTAAAGAAGTAACAAACACACACACACTTTCGCGTTTATAATAAGTATTAGTGTGAAGTGTGATTATAAAATGTAACATTGTCAAAAAATAAAAGCCCAGTTTTGACATTTCGATGGGTTAGAGTGAATACCTCGTAACTTTTCAGGAGGCACAATAAACCAAATTGGACCTTTATTATCATGCAATTTTAATGTGCTAAAACTATTTTGTTTATTTCAAACGCTTGTTCCTCTTTTTTTCCGCTTGGTTGCGTATAAATTACCTACAGGTCATTGAACTCGCTCAGCTGACGTCTTCTTAAAGAAATTAATTTCGTACATGCGTAAATTAATACGAGTTTTTATTTTTTTCCGCTTGTGTTTCCGCGCCGCGCCGTCGCGATTTGATGACACCTAACTGACTTGAGCAAAATATGCATGCAACATCATAGATGGCGCTACAAGTATCGAATCAAAATTTTGCGTGATACAAGATTGTGCGTTATGAGCTTTTCTTTTCAGAAATGTAATAAAATAAAATTACCAAAATTGCATATCCGAGTTTTTCACTCTAAGCCATCGATTTGCACTTTATTTATTTTATTTCATTTAATTTCATTTTATTTTATTCAGTACAGTGACAGACTACAGACCAAGACAATTTAGACAATTAATACAAAATACAGTACATAAATCTGAAATCTAATTATTACTGTACATAGCATTCAATGCTTAATGTGCTTCATTAGTGACAGAAAGGTAAAGTATTATGGAGAAGTTAATAAATGAAACTAATGTAATTACAATTTATACAAACAATTTCTAAATTCATTAAAACTGTTCAAGAACAAGTCTACCTCAGGGCATATTGATTACACATTCTCGATAACGGGTTATTCTCAGAAACATTATTGTTACTAGAGGAAATACTAAATAATTGTGGAGTGCGCACAGATCGTGTTGGTATCTTAAAGTTTAACTGGTCAAGTAATTTAATACCAAAGGAACCGTTAGCAATTTTATGCAATGTACTTAAATCACTAACCCATCTCCTTCTCTCAAGACTCTTCATGTGAAAGTGTGTGTCGCTGATTGTAAATAGGGAGTTTACGTCTGAGGCCACATTTCGCACTTAAAACTCTAACAAATCGTTTCTGTACAGATTCTATGCGATCTATGTGAGTGTTATATATTGGAGACCACACAGAGGAGCAGTACTCTAGTGTAGATCTTACCAGGGAATCGTAAAGTATTAAGAATGTTTGCGGACCTTTAAATGGTTTAGCATTTCGTAATATGAAAGAGAGCAAACGGTTCGCCTTATCACAAATGTGATCATAGTGAGGTCTAAATGATAAAACCGAATCAAACATAACACCCAGGTACCCCTAGCCAAGTTGCAATTCTACAATAGTTAACGCTAGTAGAAAGCTACAAATGTACGGGAATGACGTCATCTCAACGCTCAGTCACGTGGTCAGAACAAAAGATTCGGCGACGCGGCCAACTCGAAGCGTTCGACGCAAGCGAAACGGTTGTAACTTGGCTAGGGGGGCAGGTCACGTACTATTTTTACTCTATCTACTACTACTCCCCTTTTTTTTTTTTTTTTTATGGTGGGAAAAAATCATGCATTGACATCCCCCGCTCTTGGGCGGAGCGGGAGATAGTGTCAGACTCTTACTGACTAAAAGACCCACCCCGTTCCTTCTAGCCTTCATACCGGGGCTTGAGCGCCCTTTCGGATAACCCTGGCCCCAGTAGGCTTCGACCCGGCTGGGTCCCTGCTGTTGCTGACAACTCCTTGAGGCGCGCGGGAACAGTGCGCGCCGTCGACGACTTGGGCTTGGTCCGGAAAGTTACCGGACGGCCGGACAGTGAGCTACCCATTGCTCACTGTCCGCAAGCCCGCGCCTACGGTGGCCGGAAATCGGGATCAGAATCCCGGTTGCGGCGGCGGCGGCGATAACGCCGTTGCCTGATGCGTTCGGCCTCCTCCTTTGCGAGCATTACTGCTTCGCAGAAGTCGGCGACCGCCTGCCACTCCTCCTCGCTCCGGACCATGGCCTCAACCAAGGCCCGGCGCGAGAGGTCTTCGCCGCCGATCGCCCCCACGAGGGCACGGCGATGCTCCGCCCAAGCAGGGCACACCTCGACTGTATGCTCCACCGTGTCCTCCGGGCGTTCCGCACAGTGGCGACACCCGGGCGTCACTTCAGCATGAATTCGGTGCAGGAAACTCCCGAACGAACCATGTCCGGTGAGGACCTGCGTCATGCGAAAGGTAAGGACGCCGTGAGGTCTTTCCAGCCACGCCTCAAAGAGGGGACTTACCGCCATGATTGTGGCGTGCCCAGCACTGGGTTGCGATAGTCGTTGACGCCTACTACTCCCCTGATAGTATAGTCATGATTAATTATGTTTTTACTATTTTTCGAAAATGTTATAACCTGACATTTTTTGTGTATAGTGTAGCTACTACTAAAATAGCTACTACTACACCGAACCCTTAAATATTATTTTATTGTTTTTCCAGTTTTGTTCCAAGTTACATTCTAGAGTCTTTCTCAAGTGTCAAAACGGACCTTTTGTTTTTTAACGAGTTCACAAATATAAACCCTGTGTGTGTGTACCCTATTAGGGTAGTGTCCAGGGTCAAAATAATTACATTTTATTATTCCGTATTTTAGATTATAAAAAAAATATTGGACACGTATTTTTTCTTTTTTCGACTAAACAAAAACTAACAAAGATATAGCCCATTAAACTTACGTGTGACGTCACCCCGTGCAAAAAAAATGCAGCACGGCGTGACGTCACACGTAACTTTAAGGGGCTATATCTTTGTCATTTTTGCTTTAATTTACAAATAAAAAAATACGTGTCCCATAATTTTGAATAATCTAAAAGACGGACTAAAAATTACATTTTTTACGGCCACTAGCCTATTATCCAATTGCTGTAGTACTTCAATTAACCCATAAAATAGGTCATCTGAAGTAGATTAGGTCTTGTCTAAGCTGAAACCACTAGTCCTGACGTAGGTCTGTACGTGTAAGTTAGGAAGGTTACCTACATCCGTACCATATATCAGAAGGGTCTCGACACGACCATTAATTAACTAATTGCCTTGAAAATAAGATGTGGAATAAAGCAGTCAATCTTGTTTTCAGGGCTCTTTGAAACATATATTTTTCAAATTCCTAGACACGTGGTGTCGTGGTCCTTTCTCTAATACTGACTTACTCGGAAAAAGTTGTTCGGTCATTTAAAGTTATCAAAGAAAAAGATGGGGCTGAGAGCAGGATAATAAAAAAAATGGGGATGGATTGTTTATCCTCCCACCTTTAGGAAGGTAAAAAGTTGCCCAGATTCTTAGACCAAATATCGAAAAAAAAAAATCATATGTATCGGTCAAGCCGTTTCGGAGGAGATCAATAATTACAAACATTGACTGTGACTGTCATTTACACTGTGATTTGCCGGATTGTATTACTAAAATCATAAACAAAAACTTTTGTTCTACGACTTTTTACAAAACAAAATTAATTTACCAAAAACAAACCTTTAAAATTTCTTTGTTCTATCTAACGCATTTCAACTCTGTATTTTGCTATACCTACCTACGCCTGTAAGACGCGACGCCAGAGTAAGCAGCACCTCCGACGCCCGATCCCCGCTCCCCTCCGCTATTGTACTATCGCTTGCTTTGCATAGACTTCGTTATATTTAGAACGTTCAATTAATATATAATAATAATATTTTTATTTTTGTATGAAAATCTGATGAAATGATAAATATTTTAAAGTCGAAGAACAAAAGTGGTTATTAATGATGTTAGTAACATAGTCCTGGGAGGTTGCAAGTGTTTTACAAATAATCCGGTATACCAATTAGATTTTGGATAATAATAGATATTATTACATGAATATGGGTCAAAGTACTGGAATGCTGGTTAGACATTCTTAACCAGACTAGCCAATCAAAAGAGCACCTATTTACTGGTATGAAGGGTTCCGTAGCTCAGGCTCAGATAGTAAGAGTGCCACAAACATGCACAAGGGTGCTAATTGCTTCATCGAGAGGTCCTCGTGATCAAAGTGGTTCGGTTGCGATGCCGCTTGTGAGATGACTGGCGACTCTCAGGTGAGTGGCTATGAATGAGGTTGTTGTATGTTGAGTTGCGGGGAAGGAGCGTGTTTATGATGAAGTATTAAGTTCTTGGGACATTTTTTTTATACTTGCATGCAAAAAATCGGTCGATCCCTAACGTTTTGGTTTAAAACACGATACTTAGATTTTGGAGAGTGTGCGCAGGAGTTGCATGATCTGATTCCGCCATCTCATTAATACCACCTACGGTCCGGACTAAGCGTTTCGCCTCATCATTTATACCGCATACAGCAAAGGACTGGAACAGTTTGCCTGCTGCGGTCTTCCCGTCTGATTATAATTTGGGTGTCTTCAAGGCTAGAGTGAATAGGCTTTTAATAAACTAGTGCACCTCACCATCAACGATTGCATCACTGCTTACCATCAGGCCTGATCGCAGTCAACTACTAGTTTATAACAGATTAAAAAAAAGATGAAACACAAAAATTAATTAAATAAAGTTTTTGACATTAATTTATACATGTATACGGAAGGAAGGTTACATAAAATATAGCCTATGTCACTCTGGAATAAAAACGCTTTCTATCGGTGAAAAAATTTTAGCAATCGGGCCAGTACTTTCAAAGATTACCTCCTACAAACAAAAAAGCAAACTTTACATCTTTGTAATGGTAGTGTAGATATATTGTATCGATTCAGGCTGTATGTTAGTAAATACTAAACTTAAGTTTTGTTATAATAATAATATTCCACAACTATCACACAATGCCGTCTAGTCCCAAGCTAAGCAGAGCTTGTGTTATGGGTACTAGACAACTGATAAACATACTTATATATTTCTAAATACATATTTTAGATAAATTACACCCAGACAGAGAACAAATGATCGTGCTTATCACACAAACATTTATCCTGGGTGGGAATCGAACCCACGACCTCCGGCATAGCAGTCAGGGTCACTAACCACTAGACCAACAGGCCAGTCAAGAATTTGTTGAATTTATTAATTTCAGAATGCCCTGCGCAAAAAATGTAGCACAAGGAGTTTTAACACATCCAAAAAGGCAGTGGCAAGTCTACTTTTAAACGTTGTATCTTTATTAGTGCTATTTGTAGGAAGGAAGGAAAGTTACATAAAATATAGCCTATGTCATTCAGGAATAAAACAGCTTTCTATCGGTGAAAAATTTTAGCAGTCGGGCCAGTACTTTCAAAGATACATCCTACAAACAAAAAAAAAACAAACTTTGCCTCTATGTAATGCCAGTGTATTATTTGAGTTATTCATTTCAGAATGCCCTGCGCAAAAAATTTAGCAGAAGCAGTTTTTACACATCCAACAAGACAGTGCCAAGTCTACTTTTAAACGTTGTACCACTCTCAAAGACGAACCCCAGTAATATACGTATCTTCATTAGTGCCATTTGTACTCGAAACAGTTCAAAGCTAAGTTCGTAACGATTTGTGTACTTGACATGATTGGTACGTCTGTAGGTTTGTGTGCGTGGGCCGACGAAAGAGGGGTGGTTCAAAAGAGTAAAGGAGTACTTAGAGCGTTCTTGAGATAAGTTGTGTTTCTTTTATGTAGGTATGGGATGCTGTAAAAGCGTAATACGGATTAGTTATGAGATAATTAAACTGGTGTGTATTTTTTTTCCAAAATTAGGGTCCAAATTTGCCATAGCAGCATTCGGCTCCATAACTCAATGAATAATCAAAATTCTCAACTTCTATCAAAATATGCACTTTGTTTCAAGTAGGCAATCTATATCAATACACTTGAAGGAACGGGATGGGTTTTTTAGTCAGTAAGAGTCTGACACTATCTCCCGCTCCGCCCAAGAGCGGGGTTTGTCATAGGATGATTTTTCCCATCGGAAAAAAAGGATCTCTCTTAAACACTAGTAACAAAGAATACTGGTGCGGCAGAACTGACACCGCAACAGCCGCAAAATCAAACGGGAACAGTAAAATTATACTGAATGTAGATGGATCATAGAAGCAATGAATGGACGGTTGAAAAACCAATTTGGACAACTTAGGTCTACTTTTTAGGGTTCCGTATTTCTCAAAAGGAAAAAACGGAACCCTTATAGGATTACTTTGTTGACGTCTGTCTGTATGTCTGTCAAGACACATTATCTCGAGAACGCGTGGAGGTGTCGAGTTGAAAACCATGCCAACCTTTGCAACCATTTAAAACCATGTTATATTTTTTCCCAAAAATATTTAAAAAGGTTACAAGTTAGACATCACTAACACCGACTGCGACTGCGTACAACACAGGTCACGACTGGTCATAGTGGTTATTAACAAACAGCTGAGTGCAAGTGCAAAACAACCCCTCAGTCACCTGGATGGTCCGGTGACTATGTATTTTTGCTGACATAACAAGCTTATAACATTGTGATTTTTCATGCTACGGTTTTGAAATTTGGAAGATTCTTTACATAAAAATACTAGACATTTGTTTCAGGTTTCATTTATACTAAAACCACAGTCTAAAAATTAGGTTGTATAGTTTTAATCCCGTGTTTATGGTTGTATTTTTAATTTTAGCAAGATTATTCGATATTACAATTTAGAAAAGTCACCCAAAATACCAGTCTTATAGTGGGTGGCCGTTAAATAGTGTTGCAGTAGTGGTCATCAATCCCTATCGCAACACTAACGCGTACCCACTGACGCGTATCTTTTCGATTCGTTTATCACTTTTTTTTTAATAGTTTTTGCAATAAAAAAACTGCCAGCGTGAAAAAAAAAAGCTGTGTGGCACTCGGGGACTGCCGCGGTAAAGCTATTGCCTAGCATTTTTATCAACTTATGCAATTAGAATTATTTATTTATTTTATTTATGCAGTATTTTTTTTTCCTTTGTTTTTTTTTGTTCACTCATTTGTTTTCTTATCGGTCACCACGCTCAAAAAACAAACGAGTGGGGGGTGTTAGGTTATTTTCGTTACGGAATTTCTGGATTCGGTCTCCACGCTCAAGGCCCGCGATAGAAGCTGTACAATAACTTAAAATATGGTGCTAATCACCCCCTTAATCTATTTCATCAATGGAAACTTCATCAAATATGACATATGATAGTATTTCCATTTAATAACATAATATAAGAAATATAGGTAATGCCTGACCAAATGATACTAGCAATAGTATTATAGGTATCTTCATTCGGTTACGGTTGATATACCTGGTTCTTTTTGCTTTTGATTTCCTGTATTGTCCTCTTACTTAAAGATAACTTATGTTTCATTTGCTTCACTGCCGAAAAGAAAAAAGTAAATAATGTCAATAGTTTTGATTGGGAATCCGTTTAGTGGTTTAGGTTGTGTGTTGAAGGATCAGTCAGTCGGTAATGGTTGCATTTTATATATCTTAAAAACTTATTAAGCTATTGCATAGCTTCTATCGCGGGCCTTGAGCGTGGAGACCGAATCCAGAAATTCCGTAACGAAAATAACCTAACACCCCCATTCATTTGTTTTTTGAGCGTGGTGACCGATAAGAAAACAAATGAGTGAACAATCAATCAAAATTCAATTCAATGTGTGAAAGTGTAACTTCAATTAATATCAAAGAAAAAAACCAAAGGAAAAAAAATACTGCATAAATAAAATAAATAAATAATTATAATTGCATAAGTTGATTAAAATGCTATGCAATATTAGCTTTACCGCGGCAGTCCCCGAGTGCCACACGTCTTTTTTTTTTAGTTTAAACGAAAACTGAATATAGTTTGTTAAGAATCAGTAACTAAATAGATTCTAATAGTTTTTACAGCATGTTATATTTTTATCCCAAAAATATTTAAATAGATTACAAGTTGGACACCACTAACACTAAGTACAAGCAAACAGCCGGATGCAAATGCAAAATAACCCCTCAGTCACCTGGATGGCCCGGTAACTATGTATTTTGGCTGACATACATAGTTATGCTGCTTTTAACTTTGTGATTTTTACGATACAGTTATGAAATGTACATTGATTGATTACATAAAAATACTAGACACGTGTTTTGGGTTTCGCATATACTAAAATTAAGTTTGTATGGGTCTATTTATTTATTTATTTATTTAATCTTCATGCAACAAACGATACAAGGGCGGACTTAATGCCTTGGACATTCTCTACCAGTCATTCTAGGGTGGTGAAGAGACAATATGGTAGACGCACAAAAAGAAAATTTCGTTAGGTTATGTTAATTATGGAAGTGCTCTTGAATTTTCCACTTTGAAAGTACCTATTTCTCCAGATTAACTTAGTATTTAGCAAGTTTATTCTTTGTTTCATATTTTATTCATGCCTTTGTATCGAGCCTTAAACAAGACTTACTCGCTGTGAATTTACGAATCTATAACAGTCAACGATATTCCTTGTGTTAAGAAATAAACGTAGTTATTTATATCTTTCCACATGCCTTTGTGGTTTACTCAAGTGTGCATAGAAGTGGCACATTAGACGTGCAATGTTTCTGTCCACAGAGCACAGACACTCCTCTGCGGCCACTGTAAGAGGCAGCATTGGAAAAAAAAATGTAAATAAAGCACTCGATACCTAGTCGTGATGGCTAATGGTTTGATATTAAAGAGCCTCGATCAACATCTGAGGAGGCTCTCATTGGGCAGTAGGACCAAGGGCTCGATCCAGAAAGCAGTACTACACGGCTCGCATTGTTAGGAAATTCCTCTCTCAAGAGCCCTGACCACCGGTTACTCTGCTCCCAATGCCGGCGGGCAACTATTTTAAATGTTTTTTTTTTTTTTTTTAAGAAATATTTAAAAATGTAATTAGTATGTATACATAGAAAATACATGGAATAATAATGTAAATCTCTCTGCGTCTGTAACCTGGCTATGTTTCAACAGATGTTTCCTGTAGCAGAGGCTAGGATGTCACAATGTTCTTTCTTTAAGAGGGAAGACAAAAGCCATGGTCCCCTTTTCTGTAGGATTTTAAAAATAAGACTAAACAAAATTTATCTGTTTGGGGTAACTGTTACAAAATTCACTTGCAAGATTTGTCCTAAACAAAGAATCATACCTACATCAAAAGTACGTAAATAAGAACTTGTAATAACAAGTCATACAAAAACCATGTCTGTCGAAACTTGTGAGTGCTTGTGATCAGCGGACTGTTGATGATGAAATATTTTATGTTAATTTATTTTAGTACCGACTTGCTCGATAGATGGTGTTAAGGTCGAGTTATAAGTCGATATGGTTTCGTTACCGGCGATAGTATAAGGGTAACAGATTTAATTCGAATAAAAGTTCAAAAGTTCCAAAGTTCAAAAGTTAGATCAAGACACAATAGTGGTTTTATTTTCAACCTTATTACTGTCCTCAACTAGTCCAAATTAGCTCAACGTTACCTACCAGTTCGGTAATAAACATTGGTCCATCGACCCTGGATAAGACCCAGAACAGTATTTTTGAGTCAGTGCGGCCATCCTTTGGCCGAATCCGACGTACTCGCAGTGGATCGCTGCAGCAAGAGTACCGGACCCCCAGCAGAAGCCACGTCAAGTAAGGGTGACTGCTGAGGATTTTTAGTTCAAATAGACGCCACAGAAGACGCCACCAGTAGAACCTGCATCGCCAGTCAATACTTCGGGTCTCAGCGGCAGCTTCGTCGGCAAGGTTCGTGGTACAGAAGATTGGAGTGACGACACAAAGGACGTCACCAGATCAACTTGTGTTTGTGTGAGTGAAGTGAAAACGTGAGTACAATTATTTACATAAACATAGGAGCAGAAACATTTTGCCACGCAATTGTGAACTTTATTTAAATGAACACTTTAACTTTAATAATATTTTAGAAGTTACACAATTGTGAACTCTATTTTAATGATGATTTTAACTTAAACATTTTAGTTTTAAAATTGTATATTAGTTTAGGACTTAGAATAATTCTATAAAAAACGAGGGAACGTGGAATCTATGCCCGATTTCTGTCAGAGTCTATTTTGTTTCAAACACTTGTAAATTTTTTGCTTTTTTTTGAGACTTAGAATAATTACTTAATTAGGTACTGATTTTATTGGAGGCTATTGTATATTTAAGTTCGTTTCAAATTATTGTTTTGTTTATTGTTAAAGATGGAAGGTAAAGTTAATATATTGAAAGATCTTCAAAACGTGATTCAAAAGGCCTATACTAATTTTAAAAAGAGTCCGAAAGATAGACTTACGTTAGAATATTTAGAGACAAGGCTTGAATTATTGGAAAGAGATTGGTCGTTATTTAAAGATACCAATACGCAACTTTATGGCGCTTTTAAGTTAGAAGACATAAGTCAAAAAGTTGTTGACATGTACGATGCGACTGAAGATGTCTATATAAACTGTAAATGTGTAATAAAAGCAGCCCTAAATAAAATTTGTGTCAAAGCATCACCGCCACAGGATAGTGGAGCTAACAATAATCCCTCCAAGCCATATAATTGTTATGTAAAGTTGCCTAAAATTACGATTCCTACGTTCTCTGGCAAATATAGTGAATGGACAACTTTTTATAATCTGTTCACATCATTAGTTCATAATAATACATCTTTGGATAATGTGCAAAAGCTGCACTACCTCAAGAGTCATCTTACTGGGGAAGCTGAACAGCTAATAAGGCACACGCCAATCATAGATGCCAACTACAGTCTATGCTGGTCTCAATTAGAAAAGCGTTACGCAAATAAAAAATATTTAACTAGTTGCATTCTAAAAAGATTATTCAGCCAAAAACGCCTACATGTTGAATCAGCTTCCGCATTAAAAGACCTATTAGATACTACAAGTGACTGTCTTAACGCCCTAGCAAATTTGGGAATTGATGTGAGCACATGGGACGTTATGATCATTCATCTAGTCACGTTCAAGCTAGATAACGAAACGCGTAAGCAATGGGAATTCAGCGTTTCTAATGACTCTAGTAACGACTTACCAACCTTTGCAAAATTTAAATCATTTATCGAAAGTCGTTTCCGCGCCTTGGAATGTATAGAACCAAGGAAGACAGTGACGTATCAGGGCAATGTTAGTTCACAAGCTCATAGTTCAAAAGCAATGTTAGCGACAAGTTCATCCAATATACAGTGCGAATACTGTACGGAATCCCACAAGCTCTGTTTCTGTAAACAATTTGCAAAACAATCTACAGAAAGCAGACGCGAGTTCGTCGCAAAAAATAAAATCTGCTTTAATTGTCTAGGCAGCAATCATACAGTACGTGATTGTAGAAAGCAGACCTCTTGTAGAGTTTGCAAAAAACGTCATCATTCGTTATTGCACCTCAACAATGAGTTGAACGGAGAGAGTCAAGGTCAAGAGGCTACAGCAAAGCCTGCTTTTGACAATACTAGTCCTTCGACTAGTAATGGTCAGATAGTTGCGTGCTTGTCTACTGGCCGCTCCGGCCAGCCCACTAAACCCGGACAAGTTTTATTAGCCACAGCGCTAATAAAAGCAGAATCCAAGACGGGTGAATTTTATACAATTCGAGCTTTGTTAGATCAAGGCTCCCAGGCGTGTTTCATCACAGAAGCCACAGTGCAATATCTTGGGCTGAAGAAAGTCCCAGTCCGAGGCCTAGTCTCCGGTTTAGGAGACAATAGATCAACCATGGCAAAGAACATGGTATATTTGACATTTAAGTCCACAGTTGAACCAGATTTTCAATTTAATATTAGTGCTTATGTCTTAAGTAAAATAACATCATACTTACCTGAGAGAACTGTTAATACAAGTTTGTTGGATTGGGTTGATATTAAAGGTCTCTATCTCGCAGACCCTAACTTTAATACACCCAATAAGATAGATATTCTCTTGGGTGCAGATGCTTACTGCAGTATAATAAAGGAAGGTGTAAAAAAGAATCCATCTGGTACTATGATCGCACAAAACACCACTTTAGGATGGGTCCTTTCAGGTGTAGTTAAATCAAGTAGTGAGACAAAATATGATACAAAAAAGATAAATGTACATTGTGCTCAGTTCAATGAAGATAACATTCTCAAGAAATTTTGGGAAATAGAAGAACAAATTAGTACAAAGAAAATATTGAGTCCAGAAGAGCAAAAAAGCGAAGAACTTTATATTAAAACGACTAAAAGAGATGATACAGGCAGATACATTGTGCGGCTACCATTCCGAGATGAAGATCCTATGTGTAAGGGCGGACATTCACGTGAGATAGCTGAAACAAGGTTTAAATCATTAGAAAAAAGGTTAAGTAAAGATATTAGTTTAAACGAAAAATATAAAGAGGTAATTAATGAGTACTTACATTTAGGACACATGAAACCTGTAAAAGAAGAGGATGATAAAAAGGATCAAGCTGTATACTTACCACATCACGCAGTGATAAGAAATGACAAGACTACGACGAAAGTTCGTGTGGTATTCAATGCTTCTGAAAAAAATAAAAACGGAGTTTCACTGAACGACACCCTCATGGTAGGACCAACTCTGCAAGCGGATTTAAGACACACTGTGTTGAAGTGGAGAATACACTCTATTGGGATTGTGGCGGATATAGTAAAAATGTACCGTCAAATCAGAATAGCCGATGAGGATGCTGTCTTCCAGCGAATACTCTGGCGAGAAAGCCCTGAACAGCCAATCAAAGATTATGAGCTAGTAACAGTGACCTTCGGAACAGCCTCTGCACCATACCAAGCAGTCAGAACACTTCATCAGGTAGCATACGACGAAGGCGACAAATACCCCCTGGCATCAGATAAGGTTCTAAACTGCTTTTATATGGATGATCTGATGACTGGGTGTAGTAACATAGTAGAAGGCGTAGAAATCTGCAAACAGATGTCACAATTATTAGCAAAGGGTGGATTTATGTTACAAAAATGGAACAGTAATGATCAGCAATTATTGAATAGAATAAGCTCACTGGATACAAATGAATTAATAGAGAAAACAGGTCAAATAAACTTGAAAAATGAGGACATTGAAAATGAAGAAAAACAGGACATGATAGAAAAGGAAAGTAAAACAGAAAATAAGGACATAGAAATTAAGGTAGATACTACCATAAAAATATTAGGACTTACCTGGAATCGCCACGAAGATGTCTTCCAGTACTCAGTACAGCTTCCACCGCCGACGACAGCACCTGTAACGAAGAGATCAATAATATCAGATATAGCTCGTTTGTTCGACCCATTAGGATGGTTAGCTCCGACTGTGGTTGTAGCGAAGATATTTATTCAAAAATTATGGCTTACCGGCGTCAGTTGGGATGAGGAATTAACTACAGAATTAATAACAGAATGGAGTACTTACCGTCAAGAATTGTCGTTACTCACCCAAGTTAGAATACCTCGTTGGCTTGGAACACATTCAACAGATCAACTAGAGTTGCATGGTTTTAGCGACGCGTCTAAAGCAGCATACTCAGCAGTGGTGTACTTGAGGATAATTGATTCCTCAGGCAAAATTCATTTGTCGTTAGTGATGGCAAAAACAAGAGTCGCTCCGATCAAACAAGTAAGCATTCCTCGATTGGAGTTATGTGGCGCTGTTCTCTTAGCAAAGTTATTGCTAGAGGCAGCAGACGTCCTAAATATTCCGAAGCAAAGGATTTCAGCTTGGACCGATTCGACTGTGGTGCTTTCATGGCTCAACAGTCACCCGAGCAGGTGGAAAACATTCGTTGCGAATCGGACCTCTGAAATATTGGGTTCAATGAATTCATCTCAATGGTTCCATGTGTCAACCAAAGACAATCCAGCTGACTGTGCTTCAAGGGGAGTCTTACCTAGTTTGTTAATTAATAATGAGCTCTGGTTTTCAGGACCTTCATTCCTAAAAAACAAAATAATTGAGTACAAAAGACCTAAGAAATTAAACATTATATTATATTTTATAGATTTAGAACAAAACATAATTAAGGCACACTCAGCTATAGCTCCAGTACCAAAAATTAAGGACATTGTTTTGATTAAGGAAGATCATTTACCACCCAGTCACTGGTTGTTGGCTCGTGTTGTGGAAAAACACCCAGGTGATGATGACGTAACCCGTGTGGTCACATTACGCACCAAAACGTCTATCATTAAGAGGCCAACCTCTAAGTTATGCATTTTACCAATTTCATGAATTGTTATTTTACATTAGTTTCATTTTTGTTTTTGCATTTGAATTTCAATTTTGCACAATTGTATTATATACCATTCTGTTTATTATTTTTTGAAGTTCACCATTTATTGTATGAGTTTTAGTATAAGCCGCCATTTAATAAGTTTGTCAAAGATAATTGTTTTAGTTAAAGTTCACCTTCTAGTATAAGGAACAATATAAGAAGGACATTCTGTCACTAAATGTCCTTGGCGGCCGGTATGTTGATGATGAAATGTTTTATGTTAATTTATTTTAGTACCGACTTGCTCGATAGATGGTGTTAAGGTCGAGTTATAAGTCGATATGGTTTCGTTACCGGCGATAGTATAAGGGTAACAGATTTAATTCGAATAAAAGTTCAAAAGTTCCAAAGTTCAAAAGTTAGATCAAGACACAATAGTGGTTTTATTTTCAACCTTATTACTGTCCTCAACTAGTCCAAATTAGCTCAACGTTACCTACCAGTTCGGTAATAAACACGGACATTACACAAGTATTATGTTATTAGTATTATTAACACAGAAGTAAAATTACGTTTTAAAAAAAAATAAAGGTTTATTAACCTAAATACAAATCACATGAGTTTTATAAGAATAATTAACAAATGTAGCAATATTACGATCAGAGGAACAGAGACATCAATAAATCAACAAGAAAGTAATGAAAATACAGAGATACCAGATCACACCGAACAGCTGGCGGGGAGCGTTTTCCCGCGCTTCCGCACGCAACCGTGTCCAAATCATAAAGATGGCGTGGCGCGTCCCATCGCCTGCGATAGTTTTTTTTTTTTGTTGCCTCTTCTGTGCACATTTATTGTCGTTGTCGTGCCGTCGCAGTTTCCATGATCTGTGCTTCTATCACTACCTCGCTTCATTACACAAGTCATAAATTACCTCGAGTGGGAGTTTCCTCACAATGTTTTCTTTCACTGGAACGGAAGCACATGAGGGAAACCTGTAGACTTTGTTTTTAAATGGAAAATGGTATTATCGAACCATTACTTCTAGAACTCCATCGTTTTACTATTGCGTGGTTTCTAACGTTTTAACCTACAAAAAAGCCTTTGGGATCTCCCATCGGCAAAATTTACAAACTTCAACACAAATATTCCTGCCATGTTTAATATATTTCGGCTTCAATTTTCAAGAACCATTCCTTAGTTCCCCTTTGGTTTAGGTTGTTTGAAAATTTATTTTGAAAGTATTTGGAATAGACTGAAAAGGTAGGATCCTCCGATCAGACAGGTGTTATGTCTGATCCGGGCAACTACCCTAGAGATAATTTCGAGCTGTTGTATACGTTCAAATCACCAGACGAACTCTAACTACGCGTAACTACTAAATTACGCGACACGTAGGCTTTAGTAGTTTAGTTCACATGTAGAGCCATAGATGTCGCTACATTTTTATGAATTTTATTTAAAAAAAAGTCTACGTGTGAGACGATAAAGATGAAGACGTTCGACGATCTTCATTTTTTGTTCGATCGTCGTTCGACGAAGACGAAGAACGACAAGAAAAAATGAAGTCGTGGGAAATCTTCAAAAGGCGGGGTGTGGGTTCCTAAAGGAAAGACCACGGAGTGTGGGATTCGTACATCACTAAAACCATCTCGGTGATCATAAACACATGGGATTAGTCCCGTTACCTCTTAAGAGACCACTCTGAAACTGTAGGTAAATGTGCCTACTCTTTTTCTTATGTCCTCCAGCCCAGGGCATAGGGAGTCCGTCACATTTACTGACTAAAATCGCATGGTGTTCTGCAGCTACTCGTACTTTTCACTGGGGCATTTGTGTGATTAGGCATTTGGACACAATCCCTCTGCCGATGTCTTCATGCGGACCACGTCACCGCTTGATTGTTTTGCAAGTCTACAGTGACCCCTGTCACTGGACTCTGAGTACAATACGGGAACAGCTACTCAAACTTTTGCCTGTTGGATTGTGTATGAGACACATCTACCAAATACTATCTTGATGCACTTGACTCGATTGAGAAACGAGTCAAGAAAACCATCGGCAATGTTGCACTCGTCGAGCTCCAAAGTCTTGAACACCGTCACCGAGTTGTCAGCAGCCAGTAGGACAGTTTTCTATCGGTTACTTTTCGAGGAGTGTGCGTTAGAATTGCATTGCAACTTAATTCTACCAAGCCCGTTCAATCATTGAAACTGGAACACTAGACATAGCACTTAGCTACACTTGATAAATGATGATTAAATTCAGTGTAGCGACTAATCTTCCGCGTAGTGTGCTCGCTATTTGTAATTTATATGTAACTAGCTTTCACCCTCATAAAATATAGCCTATCACTTAGGAATAAAGCAAGCTTTCTATCGGTGAAAAAATTTCAGTAATCGGACCAGTACTTCCAGAGATTACCTTCTACAAACAAAAAAACAAACTTTACCTCTTTATTATATTATTCTTTATTATATAGATAATATAGTATTGATGTTCCGTCTAGTGTAGCTAAGACCATACAGTGCTGCACTGCCCGTACAAAAAGTTTTTAGAACAATTCATTTTGAAACGTGAACTTTTATTTGTATTCGTGAATTTTCATATTCATTTATGTACAATTTAATTAATTTATAAATAATTACTAGGTAATATATATACAAACTTAAAATAATAATATGTACAAACGATTAAAAAAGGCTAAAAAACGGGAAAAACTCACAGGGCATCAAAAAATTCGTCCACATCGATGTCAATGGGAAAAGTGCCCAGAACACTGGCAGCATTGCCACGCTGGATGGCAATGCTGATTCGTTGACTGAAGAAGAGTCCAGCCCTCTGGTCACGCGAAGAGTCGACCAACTGTTTGCTGATATCCCGGACAACTCGATGAGCGCTCGGACCCCATGGCCCTAGAGTTTCAACCCCAAACGGCTCAAACACATAACTTCCAATGAGGTTATTATATTTACGCCGTTTGAGGTTTTCTGCACCTGCAGCAGCCGCCCCAGCACAGCCCGCCGTACTCAGAAGATGGGATGGCGCAAGGGTGTCGACACATGTTGCATCCCACACCAAAGGCCTACCCAATTTCCAAGGCATTATAGTCATCCCATCTGGCCTCTTCCCATCGTCACGTGCCAAGCCATTAGGTTCTAAAACAGCTGGCACCCCGGCGGTGACAAGAGCTCGACGGATGATGTCATTAATACTGGCATGCCGTGCTATCCGGCCAGCGCTTCTGCTGCAAGATAGGCCATGGTGTCCGAGGCGGTCGACTGCTTCGCCACACTGACATCGATGTGGAGCTCCACTAGGAGCACCTAGACGCAGGCATGTAGCGATCCGGAAGGTGGTGTCACTTAGCAAAGTACCTATGTTAGGTGACGGTAAAGCCTGTAGCCAAAGGCCCGACTCCCATTCACCCACAGCCAGTAGGCGAGCGCGCTCAGCAGTATTGGTGGACGTATTAATGAGATTATTCCGTACCAACCTGCAGAGCGGCTCATCCCACTGTCTCTGGGAAGATGGATTTTCGGGCAACGCCTTGTCCGGGCAAGTGATTTTCCAGGCACTTACTGCATCGGCCAAGCACGGCACCTCACAGCTAACCAGTGATGGAGTCAAAATTCTTTTGGTCAACTGTTGAGTGCTGTGGACCGAAGACAGGAACGCCGGTAGGCTTACACTAGAAATTTTGCGGATGCCGAGCCCACCAAAACGAATGGGTAGCGTGGCTTGTAGCCACGCTCGGTCATCCATGGCCACATTTAAAATGGAAGTCAGAGTATACCGAATTGTCTGATCAATTTTGTCCAAGAGATGTGGCTGCTTCCATAAAGGGGAAGAGCGGAGAAAATACATGAAATTTGGTGCAAAACAACAATACCGTATGAGGGTGAAGGCCGAATGTAGGTTAATTTTAGAAAGTCTTTCCGAAATGTTTTTAAAACGTTCAATTTTGTCGTCAATGAATGAAGAAAAACTGTCTTCCAAAATTGGAGAACCTAGGAGATGCAGTGTATTTTTATCTATAATTTTGATTTCGGGAGCTATTGAATAAAATTTCTGTAGAGTCGATTGTCTGTCAGTACTGTCAGGAACAAAAATTTCGCATTTCGAATGATTTAGATCAAGGCCGATAGATTGAAATTGGTCTTTCAGGAAAACTAAGTCCCTGTTGGAGTTTTTGTATCCTGATAGCTACAACTTATAGGTCTTTAAGTCAAGAGTGAATAGGGTATTTCTAGGCATGCTCTATCATCGACCACATTGTTACTTACCAACAAAAAACAAAGAAAAAACTCAGAAAAACATGGAAATACGTTTTCCTTCAAGAAAATTTTCCGTCGCAGTTCGGAATCTATATTAGTTACTGGTTATGTCAACTTAAGAACAAACGTTTAGGTAATAAAAATAAGTCTACTCAAAAATTTACCTTATAACAGTCTTCCTAAAGAGCGATTCACAGTTTTACGAGACACACGACATTTTTACGTATCATAAAATCTGTTCATAAGGAAATCTTTGGGCGAACCATAAGGGAAGTAATGATTTACTTTGCTTTTACAACTGTTTGTATTCAAAACGGGTTTAAGAGACTTCTTAATAAGTTTGCAGATGAAAGACTTTTATGAAGAAATAAATGTATTATGGCTGTTGGAAATGGGGAGAAGAGTTTGTTTTTATTTATTCAATCCGTGTACCGTGTACTGCAAGAAGACGCAGTGTTAAAAGTCCTCCCACAAGACCTGATGAGCGTCACAAGAATCCGATGGATGCGAGATGCACAGGACCGTTCGTTGTGGCGACACTTGGGGACGCCTATGTCCAACAGAGGACGTCATTCGGCTAAAAAGCTACGGCCATTAAGGGCGGTTACGAACCCGTGAAAGTATGGTCCGCAGTAGGATCGGACGTAGTGCGTAACCGCCCTACACTTGTCACATACATGCCGTATAAATAGATAAATTGTAATGGGAGCAATATTATTGGGATAGTATACCCCGATGTCAATATAGCACTGAAAACGTTCGCCCTCTACGTGACCGGGTGACAACTGATATATTATATGTAGACCCTTCAGGGCGCTCCATTCTTAAACTGGGTCAACGGCACCGTAAAATATTGCATAGAATATTTATACTTCGCGACAAGTTTACGAGATGCACCTTCCTTACCTTTTAAAGTAGGTTACAGTTGTCTATGGGAGGCCATAAAGTACGTTGCTTAAGGCGTATAGTCCCTTCAAAATCTTTCCGGGGTTAAATGCACACATACTCGTACTGCCACCTACGCCCGCGTAAACCCCCGCTGACCTTTAAAACCATTTTCTTTGCGAAATATTGATTGATTGACATATCCTAAGTACATTCTGAAGAACGCTTAACCAGCAATTTTTTCGTGTACACATTAGTCATTTGAAACGAGTAGGAGGGATCAAGCGAAAACATATTCATATTGTTAATTGTTGTTGTTTTTTTTGGCTAAAGTATTAGTCATACGAAAAAGTCATATTATGTTGATAATGTTATAATCTACTAGAAATCTATAATATTTTTTCTATAACAAAATATTTTTTTTACAAATTTCCCAGCCGTTACCGTGAAGTAGACTTCAGAAAGTCACTGTTTTATGGCACTGCTCGGATGCTTGGGCCTCAAAGACTGCATAAGTAATGAAGGGAAGCTGACCCAATGCCCTTGTGGGCCACATAGGACGTTTTTACGAGCATGGTAGAAAAACGACTGAAATATTCCGTTTGCCATGTTTTTCTTTATTCAGTTATACAACCCTACTTTTTAATTAGTACACAAAAAAATGGGACTGTATCTGTACCCGTTACTGATCATATTTTTGTTTTGTATTCAAAAGTAGTAAAACCGGAATCCTAAAATTGACCACGAAAAGGTAAATTCATTATAGATTCAAACATACATAACAATTGCTAGTAGAAAATACTGCGGGCAGTGTTTTTCCGTTTTAATCGTCAGTTATTCATTCATAATCAATAGCCTGCACAACATTTCCATACATTGAGAGTCATTTTGGGATAAACAAAAACGCTAAAAACTTTGCTGTTTATGGATATTATTTATTGAGACTTTACTTAAGGGCCAAGCGCCCGAAAAGTGCTATAAAACAGTGATTTTCTGAGGCCTACTCCTCCGTAAAGGCTAGGTCAATTGGTTTGAAAAAAATATATGTTTATATAGATTCATGAACAATAATATCAACATTTGATTTTTTCGTGCAATTAATACTTTTGTCAAAAAAAAAATATTTAGCAATTTCGCAACTTTTCGCAACTTTTCCCTACTCCTTCGAAACGGCTTGGACCTTTAGAAACATTTTTACACATAAAAATTGGTGGTTAAATCTCCTTCAAAGTGAACATTGATTTAAAGCGCTTTCCGGGCGCTGCTGGCCGCAAATAAATGCTCAGATTTGCGTATTGCCGCCTAGGCGAGTGCGAGAGTTGCGTTCACATAATTTCGGCCAGATGGTTCAAGGGACTATAGGCCTTAAATAATAACAAAGGCTTTTCTACTAAGCCCTATAAGTATTTGTACTAATTAAAAATTAGTGGTGTATACTTTAACAGAATTAAAAAATACAAGAAAACTTCTGATCGATCATCATGACGCCGATTTGGACGCGGCAGTCTCCATACATTCTATATGGAAACTAGACTTTTAGAGCTGCACTTGATCCACGCCAAGCGACGTTGTTTTACGTACAAACCAGGCGTGTTACATGTGTGCGTCAGTATAATATAGTTTTAGCTTTAAACTGTTATGTATCTCAGAACGCTATACCCACTGAATACAAAATTTTACCGTCCCCAATATGGCCCAAGCTCGTTTACAATATAATACAGATTTATACCCAGGGCACAGTAAGGGCAAGGCGGTAGGTAATTTGTCCTCGGCTGTAAGACGACACATGTTGACGTCGCGTCGTGGCCGACAGCAGAAGGTGGGCTTAATTAACTCCGTGAGTGATGACCAGCAGCCCTAGTGATATGTCATTGTCTACACATGCCTGTATTAAGTGTTTAGTCAAATATCAGGTTGTGAAGACATCATCTTTCAAACAACGAAGATAGAATCTTAAGCTGATATTTCACGAATGGTCTATCGTGTCGTGTGTTCGTTTGAGGGTTTTTGCGAAAAGATTGGATGGGCAGCAATGGGTAGGTTTATCAAGCTAATACAATGTAATATAATAATATATAATATTCCACAACTATCACACAACGCCGTCTAGTCTCAATTTAAGCAGAGCTTGTGTTATGAGTACTAGACAACTGATAAACATACTTATATATTTCTAAATACATACATATTATAGATAAATTACACCCAGACACAGAACAAATGATCACGCTCATCACACTAACATTTGTCCTGGATGGGAATCGAACCCACGACCTCCGGCATAGCAGTCAGGGCCACTAACCACTAGACCAACAGGCCAGTCTGGCTGCATGTATTGCATGGAGCTTGATAAACCATCCGGATTAGATCGCCTGGTTGTGTATGTATTTCTTTTTGTGATGACTTACTAACATAGTTATTTAAGTAAATTTGTCTGTGGACCTCGATGCTTGTTATTTTTTTTAACATGTTCGGACCAGCCACGTCTTATAACGTCAAGTTTGTACATCTACACACTACAATTGCTATAGGATGATGCGGTTGACAACTTTCGGATTCACACAGCTACCTATCCTTTTTCCTCATCTTAAAGATACCTACATATTTTCGTTCTGCTGTCATCCCACCCATGCTATGTAAGGAAGACCTTTAAGTTTTGCAAATTTTAACTCATAAACCGTATATCTTTGTATTTAAAAATGTAGATATATTATTTAGTTGAGTGTGTTACAACTAGCCAAGTCACAATACTAGAAGAAGAGAATTAAAGATTCTCGGTCGTCATTATCTCCTAAATGGTTTCCTATTAAAATTTGGTATTAAGGAAAAGGTCTTACCTATATGGAAAATTGCGTAGGTCAAACGTAAAGGGGTTGAAGAATGTAAGCCCACATAGTTTGGACGGTGTTTTAATACCGCCCTATTTTTTTGCGAACTTGGCTGACACATTATCTTACACTAATATAATAAAGAGGTAAAGTTTATTTTTTTGTTCGTAGGAATAATCTTTGGAAGTAATCGTCCGATTGCTAAAAATTTTTCACCGATAGAAAGCTGCTTCATTCCTGAGTGACATAGGCTATATTTTATGTACGCGAACAAAGTCGCGGGCTAAAGCTACTAAATAATATGTGTATTCTAGATAATATATGTATTATGAAACCTATACTTGCTTCATCAGAATTGCAAAATAATGTACTCACATTTCACACAGAGTGCTTTATTGAAAATATTCCACTTAAATATTTTTACATTTTGAAAGCACTTGCGCACTTTACATGTTTACCATAAAAAAAGAATAACACAACATGTTTTTTTTTGTTGCCTGAAAAGCTTTTCTATACAGGTATTGAATAGCATCCGTCGAATGAATAAAAATGTGATGAGAGTAACAAAGTTTTCAGCAAATAAAACGTTTTATTTTCAATAAAAGGTAAAGTTAAAATTGTTGGTGCTAACTGCTGTTGTTAATGTCAGTTTGTTTAGTAAACATTGAATTTATTTGTGGTTTGTGCTAAAACTGACAACGAAAATAAACGAGTTGCTGACGATTCGGACACAATATATTTGGATACAGTGTCCGAATTGGCACATTTTTATTTTAACCTGTCAATCGTGATAATGACAGACACAATTGAAAGACAATAGGTGCGCGAACGCCGGCGTTCGCTTGGGGTTTAATGAATTAATACCAGCTTTTGCCTACCTGTACCGCTGTACCCTACTCAACCCTACTATACCTTACTCTACCCTATTCTACCCTACCCTACCCTACTATACACTATTCTATAATTCTATACATCGGTACATGGTGGATACCCACCCATTCGTACAAAGCGCTTTGGAAACACATTCATTATGCGTACAGCTATGGAGTGGAATTCCCCGCCGGAGTCTGTGTTTCCTGATGGCTACAACCTAGGGGTCTTTAAGTCAAGCGTGAATAAGTAACCTATTCACTCTAGGCAAGCGTGCTCCATCGTCGGCCACATCATCACTTACCATCAGGTGAGATAGAGGTCAAACACGAGCCTATCAATAGTAAAAAAAATACAAAAATCTACCCTACTCTACCCTATTCTACCCTACACTACCCTAATTTTCATGTTTTTCCATAAGAACCTTCTCACAATAACAAACACAACAGAAAAGAATTAGCGAAATCGGTCCAGCTGTTCTCGAGATTTGCGGTTAGCAACACATTTAGCGATTCATTTTTATATTGTAGATTTTTTTACTGACGATTCGGACACAAACTGCTCTACTAGCCAAGTTGTTAATCTGCAATAGTTAATGCTTGTAGAAAGCTTCAAATGTACGGGAATGACGTCACCTCAACACTCAGTCACGTGGTCAGAACAAAAGAATGGCGGCAAGGTCAACTCGAAGCGTTCGATGCAAGCGAAACGGTAGTAACTTGGCTAGGGGGCTGTTTAATACAGTCAGATCATCATCATTACAGCCGAAAGACGTCCACTGTTGGACATGGGCCTCCCCTAAGTGTGGTCATAATGACTGGTCCTGTGCGTCTCGCATCCATCGGATTCCTGCGACCTTGACCAGGTCATCGGTCCACCTTGTGGTAGTTCAACGCTGCGTCAGGTACGTGGTCGCCATTTCAAAGATTCCATTGACCATCGTGGTCGCTATTCCAGAAGTTTTCATCCCCATCGACCATCTGTTCTGCGAGCAATGTGCCCTGCCCATTGCCACTTAAGTTTGGCGATTCTTCGGGCTGTGTTCGGATCCTTGGTTCTCTTTCGGGTATATACGGCGATCAATTCGCCCAGATTGGCGTGTGTGTCACACGTGTGCGTAGTGTAGTTCTACCTGAAGGTTGATTATGCTATAACTACTAGAAAACCAAAACGCATTTAATTAAACCGTGGAATTAAATCCAATTTATTTTATAATTTACTACAAATCGTAGCCCTTTTGCCGACAAAGCGAATGCTTGTGACGGCTGACCGCGATCCCCTGTGGGTCCCGCCAATTGCGTTATACGTTCATAAGCTTTTCGTTCGTTTGTACATTTTATATCAGAAACCACGCGTTTATTTTATTATAATATTGAATTGAAAATTAGGTTTAATTAAATGCCAACATTAGTCGAGGTCTGCCAAAAAAGATTAAAAACTCAGATTTCGGTTTGACTGCTTAATGTCAATCACGGCTTGTGTATGTGTTCTTGCTTTTTTTGAAAAGGCTATGTGTAGTACTAGAATGGATTTGAAAAACTGTAGTAGTTTGGTTTTCAAATACATTCTACACAATTCCAAAAAAATCAGATTCGGTAATAAAAAGTTTGATAGTTTCTGATACGAATGAGATCGTCATCATCATTTCAGCCGAAAGACGACCACGGTTGGACATAGGCCTTCCACAGGTGTCGCCACAACGAATGTTTCTGTGGGTCTCGCATCCATCAGCATTCCCGCGACTCTCACTAGTGAACACTACGTTCACAACCCGCACCGATTCTACAACACTCGCGACCGTAGCAAGGATGAAGATATAACTAAGTAAAATCACTTCACATGTTGTATAACCCTGTATTCCGTACTTTCAGAACTAATTTCAAATAATATTCATCGCGAACCTAGTTACAGCGCGGAAAATCTTAACATCGCGATCTAGAAATCGAAGTTAATCTAACAGCGCCATCTATTGTTCAAAAAAATAAACAAAATTTCCAACACTTGGTCATCGGTTCACCTTGTAGGAGGTCTTCAAATGCTGCGTCTTCCGGTGATTTTTAATGTAATGACTGGCTAAATTAAACTACACTGCAAGCTACGATCATGACTTTAATCATTATCAAAATCTTTACGAAGTGCCTACAATTTTACACAACCAGTAGTATATTCTATCCTCGGTCAAGAGCACTGATAAATTAATAGGAATAAATAATTGTAGGTTTCTCACTGATTGATTTTCGAGACTTTAATCAATAATAAACACAATGTATCCATTAAGTTGTGTTAGTAAATACTTAAAAATGAATGTTAATATTCTTAAAATATGCTATGATTATGGTAGCTTGGACACTCGCTGACCTGAATACAAATCTGCTCAATAAACCATGTTCCTAGAAACGATGGAGTGAGCCACTAATTTCCGTATTATAATGATAATAATCTTTTAATTTTCACTCTACACAAACTTTCTCATAAAATAGATAATAATGTAAACAAGTAAAAACTTTATGAGAGACTGGATTCTACATAATATATATCCTGTGTGACGGATCACCAGGCTCTTACCCAAAAATGTCGATGCTTAAATTATTTGTTGTTCTAAACAAATGACTAAACTAAAATTACAAAAAAAAAAAGTTTTGTACATTATACAATTTAGTGAGGACACAGACAAAAATGATTAATAATATAGTGTAGATATTAGGTGTAGTGAAAATTGATTGCAGTGTGAAGGCGTGAGTGTGAACGAGTGCGTGTAATTACTAATATCTGCAACAAATGCGGCGGGAGCGCACCTGCTCGCTGTGGGAGAGTAGGGTTCGGATCTCTGGCTTCAAGCACTACCATCGTCGAACATAGGCTTATGACTTTCTTCGACGATATGTACTGCTTCCTGCTTCACTGCTTCGTTACTTCAGGCGCTTCCGTTGTTCTCCTCATCGCTGCTAATGTGGCGAAGTTGTCAACAGTCATAGCTTGTCAAGCAGCCGAAGTGCGGTGGTATTAACACGAGAATTATCGACATCATCCGAAAACCACTTGTCATCATATAATTAAAAAAAAAACAAAGTAATTAAGGATACCTATAAGAAACCTTTTCCAATCAAGAGTTACGCAAATAAAAAATAAACTGTGTCTCTAAAGGGGTGACCAGATGGTTGCAAACCGTCGTCCCAACCAACGTGACTTTGCTAGTTTCAATCCATGTTGACAGCAGTTGTAATCCATGACCTTCAACGCCCTTGGTTGGGACACGTAATTTCCCAACCACCGAACGTGTTGGAGCGTGGTATACATCTATGCAGCCGCAACACAAACCAAAAACATAAACCAATTAAGGTGACCTTAGTTGGAACGCTAGTTTGCAATTACCGCCGAAGAAAGTCACCCAGAAGAAAGTAAGTTATATCAAACAATTAATACATCAACATTAACTGAAATCTTTGCGGCAGGCTCTTGCCTACCAGAGACTAAATCTGATAGAGTAATGTTTTTCTGAACTGAACAGTACGTAGAGGAATTTGTGACGTTCAAAGTGTTCTTTTTGACAACTTCACATCTTGTTCCCTCGTGATCACCAACACATTGACAGACTGGCTTGTCCTCCTTGTCCAGAGAACATTGGCCGTCATTGAGACAGTACCCATAACATACATAGACTTCACACCTTTGCCCGGTATATCCAGCATTACAACTGAAATAAAGTCAATGTCATAGTTATAAGCATAATCAACCTTTTAATGTATCCACTGCTGGGACTCAGACCTCCTCTCTAGGAAAAGGAATGGGCCATTATCCACCACGTGGGCCCGGTGCGGGTTGGTGGATGTCACATGTCTTCGAATTTTTGGCTCTAGGACATGCCGGTGTTCTCATAATGTTTTCCTCCAACAAATAAATTACATTAAGTAAAGCGAAATTGAATCCGCTACCTACAACTCGTAAGTCGGAGCCGTTACCACTCGGCCAGCACTCTTCACGTAACATCAAACATGATTAATTAAACTAAATGTTTCAAGGAAACCAGGAAAGAGTAGAATATCCACTTAGAACTTTGTCGTTCTTTCTTTAAAAGAGCATCTCAGATTCCAATCTGCATGGTTCTCATATGATTTGCCCATTACATGATCACTGGACTATAAAAGAGACTTTGTCTCCTAAGTTTGTATTCGGTGTTACTTCTCAGAGGAGTCAGCTAAGAAACACCGGCGTCATCTACATTAATTTTATAAAGAAGTAAAGTTTATTTTTTTTTGCTTTTTTTATTTTGTTTGTAGGACGTAATCTCTGGAAGTACTAGTCTGCTTAGTTACTAGTCTGTTTGTCAAAATTTTGTCACCTAGAAAGCTGTTATTCCTGAGTGAAATAGGCTTTATTTTGTGTACGCGAGCGAAGCCCTGGCCAATGGTAGTTTAGTTTAAATTATCGAAAAAAATTTATGTAAAGTTTTTATTAAAACCTATTTGATAATAAAATAAAAAATTTAAATCGTACCTGCACGTTGGAAATCCTTCATTGATACTACAGTTGCCTTGCAAGCAATAGTTCAGGCAGGCTGATGCTTCGCATCTGTCGCCTATGTGACCTGCTTGGCACTCACAGACTGGCTCATTGTTATCGTTCAAAGAACATTTACCGTTGTTGAGGCAGTAACCATCACACACGGAGAGCTCACACGTTTCCCCGGTGAAACCAGCACTACAGCTGAAATGATGAGAATGTTCGGTTAGGGGGACACTAACCGTATGGTTTAAAACTAACCGTTTGGTACAAAAAGAGCTTGAAGCAGCTTTTTTGTGGTCGGATTTTGATGTGTTTGGGGAAGAATGGAAGACGATACTGTCAGAATGTATGAAATTCTGTGAAATTAATGGATGACTATGTCTACTATTTATTAACTAAGTCTCTACCTCTAAAGTCCTGCGCCACATGTGACTTGTCGGTTTTAATTTTAAGGTTTTATGGTTCAGTAAAATGGGGTGAATAGAGACTTATGGGTGAATAGAGACAAAACTTTAGAAAATAAGAAAATACCCTTTTCTCGATATTTAAATATTTTTTGCAGCATTTAACAATATCAATTTAATTATGAATTGTTATTCTAAAAAAATCGATGCTTTGTTAGAGGCCGATATTATGCCATCAAAGTGAAAAACCAAACCAAAGTTTTGTCTCTATTCACCCCGTTTTACGGTTTTTATATTTTATTGTTTTCTCTTTTTGTGTTGTGTGTTTAAATAGTATAACTGGCTTCGGCGTTCTATTTAAATTAAATAAGTAACTCCGTAACTCAGGCGGTAGAAATACTCAAAAGTTTCTCTTTACAGTTAGATATTTTTTCTTGCACATTGGCGGAATTCGAGAGGGTGACATTAAGTGTGTTGTTCTCTATGTAACTTGTGCTGGTTCTCCAGCGTGCTGCTTGAGACTGACCATCGATTATTTATTATGTATGTAATGTATGTTGAATGCACTAATATCTGATCAGTTTGTGGGTGGCATCTCCGAGTGCTAGGCTATTTTGTGACTACTTTTGTTACCTTGTGTATACCTGTTAAAACAATTGTATGTGCTTATATATGTATATAAATAAATAAGTAGAATATACTGCACCTGTATTCAGGATGTTCTGCATCAGTGGCGCTGCAGATACCTCCCGTACAATAGATTTCATTGACATCGAATCGCTCACTGTTCACTTCGACACCAGGTGCTATTGTGATATTTGGTATTAATAGACTCGACAGCGAATTACAATCCTGAAGCCCCATGGTTTGGTTATTCATTTCATATTTTGCAGTCATACCAAGTATACTGTCAGCAGAGAACTTGCTTATCTCCATTGGTTCGAATTCATTTCTTTTTGTTTTCTTTGGTAATTGCCAAATAGTTTTAAACCTCCCCACACTGTTGATCCAGTAGATATAATCTTTAGTGACCGTCAACTCTTCTGGTAATACACCAAGGGATCCCAAATATAATACAAACTCCTCTTGAAAATTTAGATCAGCACGAATCAGAGACTTAGTATAACATTTTTTACAGCCATAAAAGTAATAAATATCCCGTTCTGCTGGGTTTATGCCCATAGTATGTAGTGGATGTATAAACATTGAAACTTCTCTTTTGGAACCATCAAGTCTAGCTTTCTCCAAATAGAACTTTTTATATATGTCCTTGTTGATCCAGTAAATATTTCTGAAAATGAAGGATCACTATTGATTAAAAAAGTAGAACCGACTCCAAAGAAAAAAAAAAAAACAAAGAAAAAAGTGCAAAGTAATTTGTTTTCGGAAGTCGGTGTTTCTACAGTAGATTTGTATTTTCGACGAATACGCTTGGTGGGTACGTGTATGAAGATTTTTTTTTTATCTGTTATAAACTAGTACTTGACTACGATCCCGCCTGATGGTAAGCAGTGATGCAATCGTTGATGGTGAGGCGCACTAGTTTATTAAGAGCCTATTCACTCTAGCCTTGAAGACACCCAAATTATAATCAGACGGAAAGACCGCAGCAGGCAAACTGTTCCAGTCCTTCGAAGAACGCGGTATAAATGACGAGGCGAAACGCTTAGTCCGGACCGTAGATGTTTCAACAACGTAAGGGTGGATACTCGCCGTACCTCGGTTTGTCCGATGATAGAAATGAGATGGCGGAATCAAGTCATGCAATTCCTGCGCACACTCTCCAAAATACAATCTGTAAAACACCGAAAGGCTGGCTACCCTACGCCTGTGCTGAAATGACTTTCTTGAAAGGTAGCGTGTAGAAGATAACACCGAGACACATGGAAGGAATGGGGGTAGGCCCTTTTCGTGAGTAGCACAATTCCTGGTAATAAAAAGAAAAAATCATTGACAACGTACCCTTTACAGCCATCTACGGCAATATCAGCTGGAGTCCCATCATCCAATTTAATTAAAAGATTTCCGTAAATATGGTTATATGATCCGCGTTTTAACGAAATCCAATTAATACTTCCCTCATTTGTATCAGTGAAGAAGAGGATTTCCGTTCTCGGATCGTAGGCTATACTATTAATGTTTCGACCGTTTCTCTTCATGAAACATTCTATTTTCTTGGACGATATGTAATAACCGCATATAGTGTCGTTGTATTTTCCTTTGTTCACGTACAGCATAATGTTGTGAACTGCATCGTAAGCTAATGCAGCTGGGTTTTGAGACTTCAAACGAATAGCGTTTGTTTTGATTCCCTTGTCATAAAACATAAGTTGGTCACCTTCGCTGACAGCCATATCTGAAACAAAAGAATATCAATTTACTATGGGCCCATCGATATTCATTATGTATAATCTGTCTAATAAGTTAACCGACTTGGAAATTTTGTATAATATTTAATCATTTAAAAAATACTTATATTCGGTACTTTTCATAAGGTTCTTCTGTTAATAAAAAATGATCTCTATCTCTTAATCAACCTTGATTATTGAAACAGTATTGACTACATCAGATTTCATTAAAACCTAATAATTACCCAAGTCGTTTAACTTATTAGACAGACTCTACTACGCTCTAGATTAGGCGTACCGAACACTCACTTCACTCGGGTGAAATGCAGTCCATACACCTTGAACATTATACATTGTTGAACAAAACGCGTAAGTGCCACCAAATTCCTGGCGCTTAAGACTTTTTAGTCGTGAAAAAAGTGTCCTCTAAAAGCTATCTTAGCGCTGTATGTTTTAATAATTCTGTTAGACGACATAATGCCCATCTGGCGCTTTTTTTTTTTGTGGTAGGAAAAAATCCTAAAAAAAGCATTGACATCCCCCGCTCTTAAGCGGAGCGGGAGATAGTGTCAGACTCTTACTGACTAAAAGACCCACCCCATTCCTTCTAGCCTTCATACCGGGGCTCGAGCGCCCTTTTGGATAACCCTGGCCCCAGTAGGCTTCAACCCGTCTGGGTCCCTGCTGTTGCTGACAACTCCTTGAGGCGCACGGGAACAGTATGCCAATTTGGCGAATACGCGTCTATGAAGCTACACGTCCGTGGACAGTAGGCCATAGTTTTGTATATAAGTTTCACGCAGGCGTACACTAAGCGTATAATAACGAATAATCAAATATTGTCACTAGTACATATAAAAAATGTAAACTTACTTTGAAAAAGCTTTATATTACTGGTAACATCACATCTCAAAAATTATAGCATTAAGCTAAATTATATAAATTTTAATGTAACATGCTGCGAGCGAGCTTGCTACCTCCACTTTGTCACATAAACCTTTCAAAGGTTTCAGACAAGTGTTTTTGTTGTAACAAATGTAATGAACAGTAAAGCAAAAAAAAAAAAAGCGAATACGTGTCTATGAAGTTACACGTCCGTGGACAGTAGGCCATAGTTTTGTATATAAGTTTCACGCAGGCGTAAACCAGGCGTATAATAACGAATACGCGTCTATGAAGCTACGCGTCCGAGGACAGTAGGCCATAGTTTTGTATATAAGTTTCACGCAGGCGTAAACCAAGCTTATAATAACGAATACGCTTCTATGAAGCTACACGTTCATGTACAGTAAACCTTGTTCTAGCCAGATTTTGGTTATTTTAGGAGTAATTCATAATTGTTTTTTGGCTCGATTTCCTCTTTCCTGTTTTGTATGAATATACAGTTCATTATATTTCGTGACTGTTAATGAGTTATATGATAGGTACATATATGCATTCTGATAATTACCTCCAGATAAGGGAAAGATAAATTGTATTTAATTAAAAATAATTCATGATATTGCTGAAAAATAAAATTTAAGGAAATAGGTATTCATTAGTGAACATAAACATCATTAGTACCTAAAATAAGAGGCAGAGTTGATAAAACAATAAAACAAAGTTTCATTAGATAAGATTAATTATCGTTTTTGTTTTTATTTTTTTTACAGAATACTCAACTGCATTTAAGCGAACTAAAAAGTGGGAACAAATTGTAAAAAAAATAAGTGATATGGCTAATATTTCGGTAAGTACTCCATCGGCACACCACAATCGCGGCGATGAGTCAACTTTTTGAGGAGTGGTTAAAAAGGTGCCACGGCGTCTCTACTTTTTACTGACGTAGGTCCGTAGCTTTCGGAAGGTCCTTCATCATGACAGTGGAGTTTCGCCCCGGCCTTGCATCTCCATGAGCAAATCGTGCAAGTCTGTAAGGACTGTTGCCTCCAGGAAAAAGATAAAACCTCTTTTCGTCGATGCTCCTAAAATATACTTCTTTTGACCAATATTTGGCAACCTGTACAGCTCTATTGTTGTACCTCTCTTATTTTTCCTTATTGCCTCCAAATCCCACGACGGCAGGCAGTCAGGAGGTACGTCGCTTTGCAGAAAACCGTGCAATATCTCCACTCTATCCGGATGGCCATGGCCCTCTGCATTTCATTCGCATTCAGCTTAGCGGCTGGTAGCTTCCGCGTTCCCGCAGTAACGGCACCCTGACTAGCGCTTCGTAAAGGGCCATAGTCTGCAAGATCTCTGTTTAGAGCATCTGATAGTAGGCCTCTGGTCTGGACCTCTTAGATTAGGCTGGAGCCACTTGAGGGCTTTAATTTATGAACCAGATGTTGGATGCGCTCTTAGAATTTTCACCAGCGGTCGTAGTATTTCATCGCCGACCCGATGCCGAATGCCGATACGACCCTCCTTTGTTATTTGAGAAACCGGAGGGGGCTACTGAATGCAACTCCAGGTCAGGGTATTGAAGGCGTTGGAGATATCTAAAGACACCGCCAAGACTACCTTGGATCGGAACACGCCATTCCCTGTTATAGGGCTCGCACGCGTATGATGGTGTCACCGTAGAGCACCCCCTACGGACTACTAGCTGCACGACGAGACAGCCTACAATTACTTTTTCAAAGAGCATGTCCACCTCGTCGCGCAGCACGACATATCATTATAGAGTCAGTAGGGCGCCCCGGCTTCCCTATGAGGACCAGTTTATCCGTCTTCCAACGAAGAATATTCTTTGGCATATTATTATTATTATTATTCAGAAGATAAGGGGCTATGCATCACCCGTAGTGTAGGGGATGTAGTCACTGCGACCTAAATGATCTATTGTGAATCGCCACCTTGTTAGAGTAACTCTTTTAGCCCGGAGGCTTCCAAGAAATTTAGAATACTCCTAGCTTTTAGAGTTTTAACCTCTTTCGGGCGAATAATGTGTCGGCCCAGATGGACACTGCGTTTGTGAATAAGGAGCCCGCATTCACACAAAAGGTGCTTAGGCGTCTCCCTTTCCTGATTACAGTACCGGCAAACATCGTGTCACTCAGTTTCATGTGAAATTGGTGGCTGTTTAGTTTGCAGTGGCCGGTTAAGGCACGGGCTATCGCACAGATGTTTGGCGTGTATTGCGATTTTTCGAAAGAGTCACCCTAGATCACAAAAGGCAACTGAAGGATCACATGTCTGTTTTAGTTCTCCGGTAATCACTTGTGTACCACCCAGAGCGGGAGAAGTTATTTGATGATTTACAACCGCAAAAAAAAAATAGCATAGCATAGCCTTATATTATACCCACTGCTCATGAGATGAGAAAGAGATTGAGACTCAGACCTCCTTTCTAGAAGAGAGAACGGACAGTATCCCACCACGCGAGCTTAGTGCGGGTTAGTGAAATTACAAGTAGTACTTTTTAGTTATATCTAGGACATGCCGGTTTCATCACGATGTTTTCCTTCACCGTTTTGAAAACAGTAATGATGAAATAAATTACACAAATAAATGTGCCTAGCTTGGTTTGAACTTTGAACCCGCGACCTAACTTATAACATGATTTAAAACAGTGTCCATGGAGTTTCTTGCACGTTCTTCTCCAGACATCTACGCTTTGGAACTTGCAATTTAGCTTCACTTTTTTTTTACTGATTGACATTTTGACAATTTGAAAAGTGCTTGTAAATGGTTTATTTGAAATAAATGTTTCTGATTTTGTGCCTTTAATTTTTTTAATTAATTGCTAACTACATTATTTTACCGACAGAACAGATGAAAGAGGTTAGAATGGCCTTGTGGGCGGGGCAGGCGTGCTACAGTGTCCATGGAGTTTCTTGCACGTTCTTCTCCATGGAGACCTACTCTTTGGAACGTGCAATTGCAGTATGTCTATCAGTTATCTAGTACCCATAACACAAGCTCTGCTTAGCTTGGGACTAGACGGCGTTGTGTGCTAGTTGTGAAATATTATATTATATTATTATATTATATTATATTAATTTAGCTTCACTTGTTTGACTGACCGACATTTTGACAATTCAAAAGTGCCTGTAACTGGTCTTTTTGAAATAAACGTTTCTGATTTCTGACAAAGTAGGGCAATGCTCATAGTTCAACTACCAATAGCAAACTTGTGATATAAGTGTGCGCGGTCTGTTAATTACGTACAACTGTCGAAACGGATCTTGAGCGCTCGGCGTCAGAGCGGGGATCGCTTTGGGCATTCCATACATTGGCTAGCTAATCGTCGTCGTTGTTAGATACATGCAGCAAGGCAGGGAACGAATCATGAGTGACATCTATAACGCGATGGCGCGGCGAGCCAATCACTGACTCTCCCCGCCCCCGCGTCTCACTTCGCACCACTAAAGTGACCGAATATTTGACTTCTGCGCAACTTGAAGCCTGCGCTCAAGATCCGTATCGGCAATTGTAATGCGCATTCGTATTAGTTTATTGGCTGTAGTGGAGTTAAAGGGTGTGAGAGAGGGGCGGCGACACTAGTTGTAGTAAAAAATCGGAAACTATTTATTTTCCAATTTCTTTCATCTTTTCTGATATTTATAAAAATAAAATGCTTTATACTCACCCCAGGAGTGCACCACCCCTACGCACAACGCCATCACAGCTAGCACCAACTGCGCTCTACCCATTTTATTCTTCAGACAAAGTAGTTTCTACAGAAGAAGTATTGTACGACAATCGCTGACGAGTGCTCCGCGAATATTAAAGCAAAAGATCCGTAATCCTAACAGGATAAAAACAGTGGTTTCTTATCAAAGACCACAAGTTTGTTTTTTGTTTATACACTGGGCCGCAAAAAATTCGGGTCACTGCTTTTTAAAGTGAGAAATTACCCAATGACTTCTCCGACTTTAGGCGGAGCGAGAGGTCTTATCAGACATTTAACTGACTAAACCACACTTGTGTAATTTTTGTCCTTCCCGTTCTGGTACCACGGGTGCCCTAGGGACCTAACAAGTTACGGCCCCTAGGGTTTTCTGAGATCTCTTTAAGGAACACTACGCCCTGTCGACGACACGGTTACCGGATGGCCAGACAGCGAGCTACCCATGGCTCGTCGTCCGCGAAGCCTACGGTGGCCTGTAGTCATCCTACCGCCCCCGATGCGACTGGTGCGCCGCCAGCGGGGGGCAGGGTATAAGGCTTGTCTCCCTTTTCCTCTCACTCTGTACTTCAGTCTGAACCAGGGCCAGACGCAAGAGGCCCTCACCGTCAATTGTGATCTACACAATGGTGGTAATACCAGAGCATCTCTTCCCACTGTATCTGACACAGGAACCTCCCAGAAAAACCGTGTCTGGTAAGAACCTGTGTCGGGCGGAAAGAGAGAACGTCATAGTTCTCCTGGAGCCAGGTGTTGTCAGTTGAGACGAGTCATCCCTTAGCTGCCAGTGACTTATATATTTTTTTTTCATTACTTTTAAGGTTGTACTCCAATAATTTAGCTTGTATCTACTCTAATTAGTATCTTTGCAATATAAGGTATAATAGACATATTACAACACTGTTTCATCTTGTTATTATGCGCATACATATAATTTGTAACTCCAAAGAAAACTTGTAAGCTTCCTGCGGGACAGGCCTTGTCTAGTGCAGGAAGTCTTCAAAAATTTATAATAATATATTGTATTTTTAATTAATTAATGAAAACAAAATGTTATAGCAATACCCACACCCTGTACCCTCTTTTTCATTAATAAATTATTATTATTACATTGTGCTCTAGTAATAAAAACATCAAGAAATCTGTAACCAAGATTAATGTAACTCATAATATGATTTAAAAGGGTAAATCCATTGAGAATTACGCCTTGGGACGTGAAATTTAGCTTCACTGTTTTTTTTTTGTTGGACTAATCCACAATTGACTATTCAAAAGTGCTTGTAAATGGTCTATTTGAAATAAATACTATTGATTGATTTGTTGACTCCTCAAATGACTTGAAGACCATTAGCTATATATAGTAGCTATCAGAACAAAGAATCCGGCAGAGAATTCTACTTCTTAACTGTACGCCCCATGAAAGTTTACCCAAAACATTTTGTACAATACGTATGTTTACCGTGTACTGGGGTGGCGTAACGCAGTCAAATAACAACATTATCTTTCCTTCCAATTTTTATTAAGACTTTTAAAGATCTCAACTCAGAAGTATACATTAATGTTTTACGTTCAAAGTCCAAGATAATAAAATTAAATATTTACTTTATGTAGTCCTTTTTTGTACATTATAGGAAAACTGACTCACTGACATATTAACCCACACAGCCGAAATTACTGGGACTAGGAATGTAAAATTTTGCATAAGGTTTCATAAACGAGACGCTAGACCGACGCAGATGTAGACCACGCCTTATTTGTACGTAGCGGCGCGTTGCGTGGCGTCGCGTGGCGTACGTGGATCTAATGTAGCTCTGCAAGTCTAGTTGCCATATAAAATGTATGATCGGCGTGACTTAGGTGAGCACCAAGAAGGAATTTTAGAAAATTCAATCTGTGAGGGTGAAAAGGGAATTGGTTTGTATGCAAATTCTTATTTCTTGGGTCAATATACCTACCTACTTGAAACTTAGCACGTCTTTATTTGTTTTTCAAAACTACTCCTATATGACTTTTGAGGAAGTGTTAAAGATTGTATGGAGAATTTTTATTTCTAGGCAACGACAGCCATTAGACGACTAATAACAGGCGACGCATGTCTGTTACGACGCACATATGACTTATAGATCTGATGTAGGTCGCCACAGAATAATTTCCAAATAGTTTCGACCAATCAGAACGCAGTATCCTATACTCCGTACGAATCAGAACCAATAGGAACGCAGTACCCTGCTCCTCCGTAAATCGGCTAGTTGACAAAATTATTTTGGTGCGCAAATTCAAGCAATAGGCGTCTAGTGCTGTTAGGTCGTTATTTTTGGAGCTTATTGAATTTAAAAGGGGGAATTTGAAGCTTGGCAAAGCAAAATCTTTAACATAAATGAATAATAAAGACTGTCGTAAATAGTTTTTAAAACTACCCTCAAAAGATGATTCAAGGGGTGTTAAAGATTTTATGAAAACTCACGAACGAAGTCGCTGGCAAAGTGCTAGTCATAAATACTTGATGCAAATTCGTCACCGTACTAATAGTTGATCAAGTTTGTGTCAAAACAGTAATTATCAAGCGTGTTATTAAGGTAATGTAGATTAGGAGGATTCTGGTCTAATCAATCTTGCGTTGTTCGCTGACACATGACAACTTGATAAGTTATGTGTATTGTTAGTGCTTTTCGAATACGCGAGGCAGTTAGGCGGTACGCGGGTAGAGGGTAGGCTTTGTTGAAAGATTCACTGCATCCCTGGAATGCAAAAGGCAATTTAAAGAACACAGGTGGGTTTTAGTCTGTCAAATTCAGACACTCTTCGCTCCAGCCGGAGCAGGAGAAGTTATTAAAATTTGATTTTTCCTACATAAAAAAAGCGGTACGCAGATGTATTGTAAAAATGTGTTTCTGAATTGTACTGATTATTGGAATATTTTACGTTCACGGAATGTCGCTGGTGCTTAAAACAACCAACACAGCCAATACACCAACAAGGGTGGACTATACGGTTGCAACTAGCGTTCCAACCCAAGATCACCTTAGTTGGAACTGGTTAGCATGTTTGGTTTGTGTTGCGGCGATGAAGGAACATAGGTGTAATTATAGCCAATAAACACGTCCTTCCGCTCCACACAGAGCGAGAGAAACTACATAATAATTTCCCACCTAAGAAATAAGGCAAAATACAATACTGTTACGCAGCTCAGCTCGTCGGTAGGCTCGTATAGGGATTCTTCTATGAAATCAAACACTTCGGGCGACGCACTCTTATATTTTTTAACTTATTTAAACGAATACATGCTTTCCTTACAAAAATCACTTCAACACTGAAAAAACAACAGACATTCTTTTTTTTCTACTAACTTTCAAACCTATTCTAGAACAGCTGTAATGCAGCAATTCAACAGGATAATCCTTCGAATTATATTTTACAAGCCAGTTCGTTGGTTATATAAAAAAAAAACCGGCCAAGTGCGAGTCGGACTCGCCCATGAAGGGTTCCGTAGCAGCAAGTAACATAATATTAAAGTTCTTGTAATGTGTTGTAACTTTGATCGATGTTAATGGTGGATCGATGGTAATAGTGTATTTTTTTCGATTTATGACGCATTAAAAAAAAACTACTTACTAGATTTCGTTCAAACCAATTTTCGTTGGTAGTTTTTATAGTAATGTATATCATATATTTTTTTTAGTTTTATCTTTCTCTTATTTTAAAAGTTAGAGGGGGGGGGGGACACACATTTTACCACTTTGGATGTGTCTCTCGCGCAAACTATTCAGTTTAGAAAAAAATGAAACTAGAAACCTCAGTATCATTTTTAAAGACCTATCCATAAATACCCCACACGTATGGGTTTGATGAAAAAAAATTTTTCGAGTTTCAGTTTTAAGTATGGGGACCCCCAAAATGTATTGCTTTTTTTCTATTTTTATGTGATAATCTTAATGCGGTTCACAGAATACATCTACTTACAAAGTTTCAACCGTATAGCTCTTATAGTTTCGGAAAAAAAGTGGCTGTGACATACGGACGGCAAGACAGACAGACAGACAGACAGACATGACGAATCTATAAGGGTTCCGTTTTTTGCCATTTGGCTACGGAACCCTAAAAAGCAACTCATGCGATCTCCTTTCGATATCACAATACACAAATGAAGTGACCATATTTTTGTACTTTTTTAGGGTTCCGTAGTTAACTAGGAACCCTTATAGTTTCGCCATGTCTGTCTGTCTGTCCGTCTGTCTGTCTGTCTGTCTGTCCGTCCTCGCTTAATCTCTGTGACCGTTAGCACTAGAAAGCTGAAATTTGGTACCAATATGTATATCAATCACGCCGACAAAGTGGTAAAATAAAAATTGGAAAAAAATGTTTTATTAGGATAGCCCCCCTATATGTAAAGTGGGAAGTGATTTTTTTTTTAATTTCAACCCTAACGTGTGATATATCGTTGGATAGGTATTTAAAAATGAATAGGGGTTTACTAAAATCATTTTTTGATAATGTCAACAATTTCGGAAATAATCGCTCCAAAAGTAAAAAATCATTTTGTCCCCCCCTCTAACTTTTGAACCATAAGTTTAGAAAATATGAAAAAAATCTGAGAAGTAGAACTTTATAAGGACTTTCTAGGAAAATTATTTTGAACTTGATGGAAAGAACAGTTTTTGTACAAAAAAGACAAAAGGTTCTACAAAATAATTTCTGGACTAAGTTTGTAGTATAATCGTAGCAAGCATTTTTTTAAACTCATAAGTGGGTACACTTTATTGTGACGGACGGGAAACTACGGAACCCTACACTGAGCGTGGCCCGACACGCTCTTGGCCGGTTTTTGTAATACTAAAGCAACGTGTAATCTACACAACTCAGGAATATCCTCAATTCTCAAAGTCTATAGTAACCCTAACTTGCATCGTTAAGTCCGCAACCTCTTCGTGCGCGTTTTAGATAAAGCAATCGTTTTAAAAGCTTTGTATTCATTCCCTTCTTCTGCTGAGCTTGATAAAGCTTATTTGGTTAACAAAGTCGTAACAGGTAAGTATGTGTAAGGGTTTGTGTTATTATTGGTATGTATGTATTACTGGTATTATATTGATTTCTGTACAGAATAAATATTTGTATGGCCTACAGATGGTTGTTTCCATAGAACTTATATCTATGGTTGTTTTGGATCACGGTGTTTTGTGTACCTATGCAAGTTTTTACATGTCTTTGCTTATGGTACAGAAGTCGTTCATGGGATAAAGTTTAAAAAAATAGGACTTAAGTTACTTTTTTAGGGTTCCGTAGTCAACTAGGAACCCTTATAGTTTCGCCATGTCTGTCTGTCCGTCTGTCCGTCCTCGCTTAATCTCTGTGACCGTTAGCACTAGAAAGCTGAAATTTGGTACCAATACGTATATCAATCACGCCGACAAAGTGGTAAAATAAAAATTGGAAATAAATGTTTTATTAGGGTAGCCCCCCTATATGTAAAGTGGAAAGTGATTTTTTTTTTAATTTCAACCCTTACATGTGATATATTGTTGGATAGGTATTTAAAAATGAATAGGGGTTTACTAAAATCATTTTTTGATAATGTCAATAATTTCGGAAATAATCGCTCCAAAAGTAAAAAACAATGTGTCCCCCCCCCCCTCTAACTTTTGAACCATAAGTTTAGAAAATATGAAAAAAATCTGAAAAGTAGAACTTTATAAGGACTTTCTAGGAAAATTATTTAGAACTTTATAGAAAGAACAGTTTTTGTACAAAAAAGACAAAAGGGTTCTACAAAATAATTTCTGGACTGTCTGTAGTTTAATCGTATATGCAAACATTTTTTTAAACTCATAAGTACACTTATACACACACACAGGGTACATTTATTGTGATGGTTGGGAAACTACGGAACCCTACACTGAGCGTGGCCCGACACGCTCTTGGCCGGTTTTTTTATCTTTTAGTTTCCTTTAGTTGTTTTATTTTTGTTCTTTTTTTTACAGCGTTATTTGTAAAACACTGGCAACCTCTCAGGACTATGTTACTAACGTGACTTTAAAAAAAAACATATTTTAGTTAAATATAAAAATATTCAGATTGAACGTTCTATATATTACGAAGTGTATGCGAAGCAAGCGATAGTACAATAACGGAGGGGATCGCGGCGGGGGTGCTTGATGCGCTTGCGTCTCGTCATACAGACGTAGGCATGTATAGCAATATACAGGGTTGAAATGTGTTGGATAGAGTAACGAAATCTTGAAGGTTTATTTTTGGTAAACGAATTATGTTTTGTAAAAAGTTGTTGTTTATGATGTCAGTGATACAGTCCTGTAAAGTTGTTAGGGTTTTACAAATAACCCTATATATACCCTCTTTTTATGGTGGGAAAAAATTATCCAATGACAACCCCCGCTCTTGGGCGGAGCGGGAGATAGTGTCAGACTCTTACTGACTAAAATACCTACCCCGTTCCTTCTAGCTTTCATAGCGGGGCTCGAGCTCCCTTTCGGATAACCCTGGCTCCAGTAGGCTTCGACTCGGCTGGGTCCCTGCTGTTGCTGACATCGAGCTAACCCTTTATATACCCTTGGGATAATCCTTCTACTTTCACTCAGCCGAATACACTGACAGAATCGAGTAATATCAAATCAAGTAAGAAGAAACAATATTATGTTTCATTCTTTATTCACACAAATGTACAGAGGTGGACTTAATGCCATAAAGCATTCTGTACTAGTCAACCTTTGAATGAAGCAGAAACCAATTGTGGTAGGTACAATTTATTAAACATTAAACAAAACACGCATCACTTTGTACTATATATATAATATAAGTAAAACTATAAATACAAAATAAATAATACATATCTAAACGAGAAATAAATTACACAAAGTAATACGCCTGGCTGGGTTCGAACCCGCGACCTACAATTCGTAAGTCTGGGCCATTACCACTCGGACACCAGTGCTCATTCTCGGCCACCACTGCTCATTTTTTTCATCACCACTTCTCTCAAAACGGTGAAGGAAAACATCGTGAGGAAACCGGCATGCCCTAGAACCAAAAATCCAAAGACATGTGACTTTCACCAATCCGCACTGGGCCCGCGTGATGAATTACGGCCCATTCCCTCTCCTAGAGTGGAGGTCTGAGTCCCAGCAGTGGGAAGATTAAAAAGGCTGATGATGATGATTATAAACGAGAAAGAAAGAGAAATACAGAAATATACTAAAACAAATAGTGCAAACTAAAATAAGAAAAATGTTCAATTTGTTTAATTATTGTTAACTAATTATGTAAAAAAATATTGAAAAAAAAAATAAGAAAAAAAAACTGCGATCAGTGTAGTTGACTATAATCAGATGTGTTGCAGTAGATTGAAATTTTGGTGGGTTAAAGCCACTGTCATAACTCTCCTTAGTCATATAGCCCATTTGCTCTTTTCAGTCGATTGATTGGGTTTCGTATTAGAAGCATGCTCTTCAATGGGTTCGGATGGGGCTTTAGTCGTTCAGCGTAGTTAACTGTGTATTGTTTGGAAAAAAAAAATTTAGCGCTGTGACGATACTACGAATCAAACGTTTATAAAAAGGCGTTTTATTTCCTAGTCTATTTTGTTATAACGATTTTCTTCGTCTATTTTAGGAAACAGTTTACCTCCTAAGTGAAGTTCTTGTAAGGCTTAAGTCGAGTAGCCCGAGTGGCTTGTTAATTACATCGCCTACGCAAGTACGCACGTGTCCTTTAAACTTGAGTAATTTTCCTTACATTCCTCGACAATGTGAGTATATATAGTCAAACAACTTTGATTATAATTAAACACTGTTAAAAGGGAGGAGAAACTACGCTTCAATATTATGCTTACTTCGATACTAAATAAAAAAAAAAATACATAGACATCGGTACCATAATTTTGAATAGGTGGACTAAAATGACATCTACTATAGTCTGTCTAAAAAGTCAACCGACTTAGGATTTTTTTATTTAGTAAACATTGATCAATATCTCTTAATCAACCTTGATTATTGAACCAGCGTTGAAGATTTCATTTTACCCTAATAATTACTCAAGTCGGCTGACTTATTAGACAGACTCTAACAGTAGTATAATAACAGCTGGGTAAAAAGTAATTAATACCAAATCACGGTAAACCATAGGTATTTATTTATAGTATTTTTTGTGACAACAGCCTTCACAAATACTCGTAACTGTAGGTTCCTAACACCACTGAAAACGAACCCCCGCTGATCAGAATCACAAATAAGTAGTATGTTCCATTCAAATTGATTGTTATGTAGAAACAGTTTTATCGCACTCCCGCGTCCGAATACGACCCTCTATGACGCGTTATTGCTTCTTTATCGCGGCTTACGGTCGGACCAACCGGCTTGTTTTGCAACTTGCCAGTCAGTACCAAGTTATTCCAGCCGTGGCAATTATGTCATCACTCCAACGTTTGACCGGCTTGCCTTTTCGTCTTTTTTTGTGTATAGGGTACCTACTAATTCGTGACGATTTTGGATTATGCTCCTTACGCGGTCGGAAATTCGAAGATCCAGGATACTGCGCTCTATGGCTCGCTGACAAACCTCGAGCCTGGATCTCTAATGAAGCGTCAAAGACCAGGTTTGTGCTCCGGACGTAAGTATAGGGTAAATGCACAATTGCACATGTCCATAGTTTTCCGAGCGCGATCATTTGTTTTGTGTCTGGGTGTAATTTGTATATAATATGTATGTTTTTAGAAATATATAAGTATGTTTACCAGTTGTCTAGAACTAAAACGAGTAGGAAGCCATTTGAGCTTAATTAATACGAAATAGGATCATACTTTCGCTAGACAAAATAAGAACCTTATACCTACAGAGATTTTGAAGTTACTCAAGTTTATCTAATTGGTCTTGGGTAAGATCAACTGTTCTTCAAGATAAGGGTTTTCTAAGTTTGAAGGACTCTGTTTGTTGTCTTACTCGTGATTTCTGTAGTAATAAGTGTGCTTTTCCATCACTCCCTGCCGGAGTCTGTGTTTCCTGATAGCTACAACCTAGGGGTCTTTAAGTCAAGAGTGAATAGGTTACTTCTAGGCAAGCGTGCTCCATCTTCGCTTACCATCAGGTGAGATAGTGGTCAAACGCAAGCCTATCAATAAAAAAGAATAAAAAATACACTATGCTATGTTGCTATGGATGATTTTGTTATCCACCAATCTTATTCATCGGTGCACATAGCTTAGCACTGGTGGAAACTGGTAGATTCAACTAAGATATGTTTCCACCGTAGGCGCGGGCTTGCGGACAGTGAGAAATGGGTAGCTCGCTGTCCGGCCGTCCGGTAATCGTCCCAAGGCCGTCCGGTAATAGACCAAGCCCAAGTCGTCGACGGCGTGCGCTGTTCCCGCGCGCCTCAAGGAGTTGTCAGCAACAGCAGGGGCCCAGCCGGGTCGAAGCCTACTAGGGCCAGGGTTATCCGAAAGGGAGCTCGAGCCCCGGTATGAAGGCTAGAAGGAACGGGATGGGTTTTTTAGTCAGCAAGAGTCTGACACTATCTCCCGCTCCGCCCAAGAGCGGGGGTTGTCATAAGATGATTTTACCATCGAAAAAAAAGGAAGGATGCGTGCTATACTGCTATAGATGCGTGCTATGAATGTGTACTATAGATTCGTGCTATTGACACGTGCTATGTATCCCTACTATCGATACATCGCATAGCTCGAGCTGCACATCTTACTCACACCGCTACATAGCTATATCAGTGGAAACGGACACTTAGTTTCACAGCTTAGCTGTTACATCCTTACTGTATAGCTGTATAGCACATCTCTGGTGGAATAGCAGCCTTACTGTCACAAAACACAGGACACTTATATCTTCGTAATATTTAAATTGTATCTGTGTTCACAAATAAACCTATTTGATTTGAAAACGTACACTAATCTTTTTGATAAATAAATGATTACTTGTGACTAAAGTAGAGAAAAACTAGGTACTTTTAATAAAAATATCACAGAGAATTCCGAAAAGTGCCTTAAGTATAACAGTGACTTTCTGAAGCCTACTCCTCGGTAACGGCCAGTTTAATAGGTTTGAAAAAAATATATGTTTATTATAGATTCATGAAAAACCTTATCAACATTTGATTTGTTCGTGCTATTAATACTTTTGTCTAAAAAGAATATAAATATTTAGCAATTTCGCAACTTTTCCCTACTCCTTCGAAACGGCTTGGATCTTTAGAAAAAAATTTACACATAAAAATGGGTGGTTAAATATTCTTCAAAGTGAACATTGCATAAGTAAATCAATCAATATTTCGCAAAGAAAATGGATTTAAAGGTCAGCCGCGCGCTTTGCGGGTGCTGTTGGCCGCAAATAAATGCACAGATTTGCGTACCTACTGCCGCCTAGGCGGGTGTAAGAGGTGCATCCACATAATTTTGGCCAGCTGGTTCAAGGACCCTACGTGTCGATGACAAAACTAGTTATTTTTGGGATGTCGTACCCAAAAACGAAAACGGGACCCTACCACCGACCAGATGGTCAGACGGTGAGCTTCCCATTGCTCCCCGTCCACAAACCCGCACCTACGGTGGCTGGAAATCGGGATCAAAATCCTGGCGGCTGGGGCGTGAGGGGTGTTCCCTCGTGCGTGCGGTAGCCTCCTTTGCCAGCAATAGTGCCGAGGGGTGCAGTGATAAATCACGTGTATTAGACAACGTTTATCAATACCCTTATGAAGACATAAATAAATGGGGGTTGACGCGCGACTCCTGGGGGATGCTTAGCACTCAGCCTACGATAAATGTAATTAATTGCAGCAATAGCCAGCTTGCGCACTTTTCTGTACTAGTGCGCAAAACAGTGTATCGCGTGCCTAAAAGCGATGGGATAAGAGCGGGTTTTCGAGTAAGTGTAATGAATTGTGGCTACGGCGAGCTCGCGCACTTTTCTGCACTAGTGCGAAAAACAGTAAACTGCGTGCACAAACACTGAAAATTGAGCCTCCCGCCTCGACAGAGAACTCAATAAATACAAACTACACGATACAGAGATCCGACAATAAACCACCAAACAGAGACATGTTTACACCGCCAGTAACAGGATACAATAATCCTCTTCCAGCAACTATTGGTACTACACCCGGCTTTGTGATTTAATCGCCATCTTTGTTGCACGTGTGTAACCCTCGGAGACAAGTCCTTTTGGGGAGCTTTTAGACGGGCAACTATTGAAGCAACTATCCGGCCACTGAGAAAAACATAGTGGCGTAAGTGCTTTTAAATACTGTGGGTAGGAGCAAAGGATCTCATCATCACTTCAGCCGAAGCACGTCCACTATTGGTCAAAGGCCTCCCTCAAGTGTCGCTTCAACGAACAGTCCTGTGTCCATCGGATTCCCGTAACCTTCACCAGGTCATCGGAAGTAAAGGACCCTAAAGTTGCTACAATTAGCGAGATGGGTGCTTTTAGCAAAAAATACTGAGTAATATAATTTTATTTACAACTAGCTTTTGCTTGCGGCTTCGCCCGCGTACATAAAACATAGCCTATGTCACTCAGGAATGAAGCAGCTTTCTGACGGTGAAAAAAATTTAGCAATCGGACCAGTACTTTCAGAGATTACCTCCTACAAACAAAAAAAAAACAAACTTTACCTCTTTATTATATTAGTGTAGATCACTAAAGATCCATAATGAGAGAAGGTTATTATTAGTGAATACTACTAACGACTCTACTACTCTACTCCAGTCTTCTGTCTCCTTCCTTCCATCTTCTTCTCTTTTCTTCTTTCTCTTCTCTACTCTTATTTATGTTAGTAACAAGACTAACATAATAGAATCAGCTAGGTTAAATTTAGCAGATTGCTTTTATTATCTCAAGAATATGTTAATAAGAATTATACAATGCTTAATTACTTTTCTTTCTCTGCCTTTCTTCGTAAGAATATCTTTAAATTTTCACATTTTCTTCAAACAGAGATCAGGACAGTTCGGCTTTGTGTATGTTTACCTGACCGGTTGCTTCAATTGCGTGCCACAGTGGCCAGTGGCAAGCTAAATCACCCGTGTAAGCCTGCCGAACTCAGATATCGCTAACATCTGTGGTGTTACTGTCGAATGCCGCTCGGTTTGAAATCCCAGTGCAGTCTATTTTGTGAGAATGAATCTGCGCTGGTTGAATTGGGTAAGCAGTTTACGCGCGTGCTTTGTGTGGTTAAGGTTACGTGTGTATTTAAGACACTGCGCTAGGTAATTATGGGAGGAGATAGGGCAGTGTTTTTGACTTGCGGTAGACATGTTAAATTCCGAACGAACAAAACGGTGCCAAGTTTTAGTCCCAAACGCAGTGAGGGATCATCATAATTAACTCCCGAGCACTGCAAGGGAGTTCATTATAGTTTTTAATTGAATAGTCTTAATTTTCTATGATGCTCCCGCTCTTCCATTATTTTTTTGACACAAAACTGGAACCTACTTAAAAAAAAAAATGTTTTTTTTTTTATTGTTGAATAAATTCGTTTCATGCTTGTATATTTTAATTAACTTAACGATAATATGTTTTTTGTTTATTATTTAAATACTTTTGACGGTCCCAATACAAATTAAGTTATTCCCTAAGGACAAAATCACTTGTTTTTGGTAAGGGTTGTAAGCCACATAGGCCATTATGGAGCAAGTGGTGTAAAAATTTTTTTTTAAGTAAAAAGCTGGATGGTTGATTTTATAATCTCAATACTACGGATGATATATGATTTTAAACGTACATTGTAGAAGCGCCAGTGACGAATGCCAATAGTATTAATTGAGGTTTCCTTTTCTCAAGTTGATTAAATCAACATTGAGTTTTCCTTTTCCATTCTTTCAGATTGAGAATCGTAGTGCTGCTGTGTACAAATCTAAACTCAATTATGATCCATGATCCAGATTACAAGTAACTTTAAAATTGGTATTGTGGTGAGTATAATGCTAGTGTGATGTTTTAAGCGACTGAGAAAAACCGACCAAGTGCGAGTTGAACTCGCGCACGAATGGACCCGCACCGTCCGAAGCAAAAATCGGCAAAAAACAGTCACGTTTGATGTTTGGGACCCCTTAAATATTTATTTTATTTCGTTTTTTATTATTTTCTTGTTGTAGCGGCAACAGAAATACATCGCATAATAAAATAAACTTTATTGTACCTATACTTTCACTATCTGTGAAAGTTTCAACTGTCTATCACTGTTCAGGAGATTACAGTCTGGTGACAGATGCACAGATAGACAGCAGAATCTTAGTAGGTAAGAGGGTCCCGTTTTACCTTTTGGGTGTGGAACCCTAAAAACGATCCGGCTCGAAGGTCCATATATGAAGAAATGCAAACCTCAGATGTATCACTACTGTTGTGATACGATACGAAGACATTTTCAAAATGCACATTTATCTACGTATAGAACTCGTTATGAAAAAGAGATAGATATTATACAACATTAGTTTTAGTATGGGCCATCCAGATAACTGAGGGGTTGATTTGCACTTGCGCCCAGCTGCTTGATGGCGTCTAGTACCCGCTAGTATAGTATCGATGGTGTCTAACGTGTAACTATTTAAAATACTTTTGGGAAAAAAACATAACTTGGTGAAAAAACTATTCGAATCCATTCAGTTACTGATTCTGAACAAACTATATTCTGGTTTCGCATTATCTAAAAATATGTCGTATTCAAATATCTAAATCTAGGCTATCCCACCTGTTCATAACCGAAACAATAGCCCCCCCCCCCTGATTTAATCTCCTCGTGCCAGTCTCTTCAGAACCCCATGGGCCTGCCAGGGCGTATCGATCACGTCACGGCGCATCCCACGTTGCGTCACGTTAGGACCATCCAACCATGTCAGGGGTGTTACAACAAAACTATTTTTTATTTTCCCGTTTTAATTGTGGAAATTTGCGTTTACACATCACTATAATATAATATAATTTTCCACAACTATCACACAACGCTGTCTAGTCTCAAGCAGAGCTTGTGTTAAGGGTAAAATGGTTATATAAGTATTTTTATCAGTTGTCTAGGTCTCATAGCACAAGCTCTGCTTAACTTGAGACTAAACGGCGTTGTGTGATAGTTGTGGAATATTATTTTCTATTTCTATACATTGGTTATAATGCAACAAGGCCTTCTCTATGCCTAAGCCTTTGGGTTATTTTTAACCTGAAGGTTACATTACGTTGCGTAGACTACACTGTAGAAGGTACAAAAAATAAATACAAAATATTTGAAATAATTTCTTTAATAATTTTTTCTGAGTTGAGCTTTGCTAATACTGACAAATGCTTACATTGACTGGCCGGGTCCATTCAAATCTGTATGGTTCTTTCTTCAAAAGACCATCTCAGACTAATCTGCATGGTTCTCATGTGATTTGACCATTATATAATAATTACTGCATGGAGGCTCCATCTGAAGCTCCAAAAGAGACTTTGACCCCTGAGTTTGTTTCGGTGTTTCTTCTCAGGGTAGTCAGCCAGGAAACACTGGCCTCATCTAGCTTAAACTGACAAAATAAAATTTGACGTATAAAAGTGTTTTTTAAACCAATTTGCAAAATAAATATCATTTATTTATCATTTAAATAAAGACGTTAAAATGTGAATATGATTACGTGGTATCCCATTCCAAAATATATTATGTAAAACTATGAAGTTCGACAGACAACCCTACCCCTTCAAATGACTGATGTTGAGTCCCAGGGGCGGCGAATAGTTCCAGTAAATACGTTATTTTAACCTCAATCACTCCCGCGAGCTGTCCTGGGAGCCTGCGACTATGCTGCAGGCAGTTTTCTTTTTAATAAGAGAAAATTCAACAATTTATTGATGTGTAACAAAAAAAAACACAATATATATACCTATAGTCTGTCTAATAAGTCAACCGACTTGGGAATTTTGTATAATAATTAATCATTTAAAAAATACTTAAATTCGGTATTTTTTATAAGGTTCTTCTGTTAGTAAACAATGATCTCTATCTCTTAATCAACCTTGATTATTGAACCCGCGTTGCCTACATCAGATTTCATTAAATTCTAATAATTACCCAAGTCGTTTAACTTATTAGACAGACTCTACCTTATTTTTAGTAGGTATATATGAAACCTGAAATACTTGTCTAGAATTTTTATGTAAGGAATATAAGAACAAAATTTTAAAACTGTATTATGAAAAATAACAATCTAATTTCTATCTAAGCTCTTTGGTGCCTGATTGGCGACATAAATACACCGTTAAATTTTACTCGTTTTAATCTCGATCCGGTGCATGAAACACTATCGATTTGTAAAAAAAAAATTAAAAAATAAAGTACCTACCTTTTTTTCAAAACTCGTATTACTTTTTTTTTTATTATCAACTTAAATTTACGCATGTACGAAATTAATTTCTCTATGAAAACGTCAGCTGAGCGAGTCCAATGACCCGTAGGTAGTAGTCGGCGTTACGTACAAACTACCTACAGGGCATGAACATTTTTATCTTTTACTACTCTTGAAAAATAAATACCTAATAGAAACAAACATATACGAAATAAGTTATCCTATTAAAGTTATCGTATTGTGCACATATGAATATGTTGTTGTAAACAAACTTAGTAAACTGCGTCAATTAAACTGCGATGTGGTTTGTCTACAAAGTGACATTGACATTGACGACATTTTGTAGTCACAGCGTGAAGCGGGACAGATGTCAGACATAAGTCACGGCGAGCAAACATTAAATATAAATTACTTACGATAAGAACTTTATATCGTCTGCAGTCTGCTCAATTCTTATTATAAAGACGTGATTAAATTCATTAACATCATCATTTCAGCCGAAAGACGACCACTGTTAGACATAGGCCTCCTCCAAGCGTCGCCACAGTGAATGGTCCTGTGCGTTTCGCATCCATCGGATGCCCTCAACCCTCATCTGTACCCTTAGCCAAGTTGATAATCTGCTATCGTTAACGCTAGTAGAAAACTTCAAATGTACGGGAATGACGTCATCTCGACGCTCAGTCCCGCAAGAGAATCGAAACGAATCGGTTGTAACTTGGCTACGGGGGCAGGTCATACATAGGTTCCCCTTGTGGGGAGCTATATCCAACGCTGCGTCTTACGGTACGTAATCGCCACTCCAGAACCTTTCGTCCTCATCGACCGTCTGTTCTGCATGCAATGTGCCCTTCCAAATAAAAATACAACTGCTCGACTAATTTATTAAACCAAGTCTGAAAGTATACAATCTACAGAGTTTTCTAACCACAACGCTAATGTAAACAAAAATGTTTGCTTCATTCGTGTTAACATTTTAGAAAATCAAATAACAAAATATATGTTTCACAAATTGTACTAAATCCCATCCAAAAGCGAGCCTCTAGCGTCACGCGTGACACGAGATTGAAATGTGACGTGTCAGCGTGTCACGTCGAGTCGTCGACTCGCTGCAGCGTGCTTTGAGAATATGGTTACATAGAAAGCTCGCAAAAAAGTGATGTGAGGTTTAACTGATTTTATGTGCAACAACATAGAAAAAAACCGGGCAAGTGCGAGTCGAAATCGCGTACTGAGGGTTCCGTACAAACTTATCTATGAAAACAGTTCATTTACCGAATTGAGTTGCGTAGATTTTTTCGAATCGTGTTTTTTTGTGACATAAAAACTTACAGTTTTTAGATTTTCTCATAAACTTGTTCTATAAGACCTTGCTTCATGCCAAATTTCTAGATCAACAAAAATACCCTTTGATTTTTGACTCTCTTGAGAGTGTTGTAATATACGTTTTTTGCGACATAAACGGCCGTTTTTTTCATTAATTCAGAAGTTTGATTTTTTCACAGCTTTAACGGCAGGACCGCAGACTTGAGTATATGGTTTTAATTTCAACTCGATACCTCTACGCGTTCCCGAGATCTCGACAGGCAGACAGACGAACAACAAAGTGATCCTAAAGGGTTTCGTTTTTTCCTTTGAGGTACGGAATCCTAAAAATGTAAGTTATGTACCTGCTATAACTATATTGCATCCATACTTAAATCTATACCCGTTTCAATTAGGTAGTCTTTAGAAATCCTTTTTAGGGTTCCGTAGTCAACTAGGAAAACTATAATCGCCATGTCTGTCTGTCCGTCTGTCCGTCCGCGCGTCTCTGTGACCGTTAGCACTAGAAAGCTGCAATTTGGTACCAATATGTATATCAATCACGCCGATAAAGTGGTAAAATAAAAATTGGAAAAAAATGTTTTATTAGGGTAGCCCCCCTATATGTAAAGCGGGAAGTATTTTTTTTTTAATTTCAACCCTAGCGTGTGATATATTGTTGGATAGGTATTTAAAAATGAATAGGGGTTTACTAAATCATTTTTTGATAATGTCAATAATTTCGGAAATAATCGCTCCAAATGCAAAAAAACAATGTGTGTGTCCCCCCTCTAACTTTTGAACCATAAGTTTAGAAAATGTGAAAAAAATCTGAAAAGTAGAACTTTATAAGGACTTTCTAGGAAAATTATTTTGAACTTGGCGGAAAGAACAGTTTTTGTACAAAAAAGACAAAAAGGTTCTACAAAATAATTTCTAGACTAAGTTTATAGTATAATCGTATATGCATTTTTTTAAACTCATAAGTGTGTACACTTATTGTGACGGACGGACGGATTTTTGAAAAACGTCCATTAAATTCCAATCAACGAAAGAATTTTTGTACTCACATTTTTTTTTTCAATGTGAAAATCATCCAATGACAACCCCCGCTCTTGGGCGGAACGGGAGATAGTGTCAGACTCTTACTGACTAAAAACCCATCCCGTTCATTCAAGCCTTCATACCGGGGCTCGAGCGCCCTTTCGGATTACCCTGGCCCCAGTAGGCTTCGACCCTGCTGGGCCCCTGCTGTTGCTGACAACTCCTTGAGGCGCGCGGGAACAGTACTCGCATCAAAGTTTACTTTTTACAAACTACAGATATTTTTTATTATTACACAACGCTACAGAAAAAAAAAATATCTTTGTCCTAAAGTTCATTTTGTGATTTTTCTATTCACTATGCTCTATTATAAAGAAAAAACACCAATATTCCTTAAAAAGTTTGCTTTTATGGTGATTATGACATAAAATATTTTTTCTTGTGTTAGTATATTGAAAATATATCGAAAAAACAGTATTTAATAGCTATCATGACGTTTTTAGAAATACCGCGAAAAAATTAAGATGGCGTAACTGTCACACAGCATCTACTGATGTTGATGTTGTGATAAACAAGAATTAACTGTTTTTAGAAGACTCAAAGAGGTTAAAAGGTCATCTAGAAAGTGTTAATATGAAGCTGATGCATTGAGTTATATAAGTGGTACATTTAAATAAAGTAAGAGAGATAACAGTTTATTTAAATACGTGTGAAAACTTTGTGAAGCCTACGAAGCTTATTTTAAATGCCCTGTTCGTAATTTAGATATACCGTGGGCTCCACATGTTGCTTGCAGTAATTGCAAATGATGTTTAGAAGGCAAGAAATGTTTTTTTTTAACTAAACAGTTCTTTACCGGAAATGTTTAGTAAAAAAAAAACATTTCTTTAATATAAACAATTTTTTATTGTCATCTTTATTTAATTTTGGTTGGTATCGAGATGAAAAACGGAGTATGAAATTCGCAGTACCAAGAATTTGGCGATAGCCAAAAGACCACGTCGATGACTGTTATTTTGCGTAGTTTATCCTGCTGAAAAATGCAAAACCCATTGAATATCCAGATTTTGCTTAGTCTGCGGCTCCAATCTCTCATAACCCACAACTTCCAGCACCTGACCTCCTACAAAATTGTCTCATTCAAGCTTAACTCAGAGTTCAAATAAAAATATTGAAGACGAAGAATTTGTACTCTCACAGACTATTATCTCGGTAATAGCTAGTTGAAAAGATGTTAGAAGATTTTAAAACTATGGGCTGCAGAATGTCTTTAAGGGTATATATGCTACATGGTCATTTAAATACTTTTAAAAACAACATGAGGGCGTATTCAAAAGAACAAGGAGAACGTTTTCATCTAGACATCATGGACTTCGAAAACTGTTATCAGAGCCAAAACAACGAAAATATGATTTGGGATTACATTTGGAGTTTAGTGAGACCAAATTCTTATAAACATGAAAGAAAATGTAACAGAGTTGACTTATAAACCTTTTTTCTACTATTTTGTAATTTGATATGATATAAAAAGCTGATAAATATTATACCTACCAAATTTAACATGTTACAATTTTTTTATTAAAAAAAAATTAAACTGAATTTTCTAAAATATTGATCAACCATTCTCCTGAATACAAAAGCAAACTTTTTCAGGATATATTTATTTTTTTGGGTAAATTATCGATAAATCTATCGATATTTCAGACTCTCTTATCAAAGACAAAATTGTGTTGTCTTGTTGTTATTAATGATAGCTCCGCCTCGTTTAGCTCTTCAATCCTCATAGGTAGGCGATAGAAGAACTGACGAGATGGAGTACTTGGACGTAGAATAGAATAGAATAGAATAGAATAGAATAAACTATGATGCGCGACCCTGAGAGTGTTTGTTGGATATATCTGACGTAGGTGGATAGTGCATAGTACCAATGACTGTACGTAACTTATATATTCTTTTTTTATCGTATCTGTTAGAGATTCTATGTTTTCTACGACTTTTTTTAGTTTTTACTCGTGAGAATCTGTAATTGGTGCAATAATAGCAATAAGAATAATTTATTTTTAAATGTCTAGGAGTCATAAACAATTAATACAAGCAGAATTGTCATAATTAAAATACGAATAAATAATTAAAATCACAATATGATGTAAATTAAATCCAATTCAATTCAATTATTCGCTACTACAGCAGTGGTGGCCAAGAGGTAATGTCCCCGATTTACAAGTTTTAGGCCGTAGTTCGAAATAACTTTGTGTAATTTATTTAAGTACCACTGCTCTCCAAATGGTGAAGGAAAACATCGTGAGGAAACTGGCATGTCCTAGAACCAAAAATTCGAAGACATGTGACATTCACCAACCCGCACTGGGCCCGCGTGGTGGATTACGGCCCATACCCTCTCCTAGAGAGGAGGCTTGAATCCCAACAGCAGGAACATTAAAAAGGCTGATGATGATGATGATGTAAATTTTTATCAATTTGACGAGATTGTCTGCTACATCGCAAGCCTGTCACATGTAATTTCTCAATACAACTGACATTCATTTCTTATACCTATTTGCTCTTTTACAGTTAAATAAATAAATAATCATTTCAATCTTCAGACTTTAAACTTAATTTCTACAGCGTAAGGTTAAAATTATTTATCAAGGGCAATTTGTTTTTCACAGTTACGTCTGGTTATTCAACTCTCAAATGATAGTATCTGTCATTTACATAGTGTTTTACTTATTGGAAAAATGTTGATTTATTTAAAATAACAGATTTTTTAGTTCATTGCTTTATCTTTGTTAAAATTAAAGTGACAAATAAAACAGAACAGAATAGAATAGACTTTATTTTACACCAAAAAGTAATACAGCTTATACAAAAACTGAAAAACTAAATTTAAGTTTTATTTTATAGTTTATTTTGATTAATTAAATTTAACGTATAATATGAGCAATTTTAATTTATTTAATACTAACTTCTGTTTTCCATCGGTTTTCCCACGTTATATTAAAAAAAAAATATACTAGCTTTTGCCCATGGCTTCGCCCGCATACTTAAAATATAGAAAAAGATAGAAAATAAAGAAAGAAAACATGTTTATTCTGCCTGAATAGACGCACCATTCAATACAAAAAAAAGACGTGTGGCACTCGGGGACTGCCGCGGTAAAGCTATTGCATAACATTTTTATCAACTTATGCAATTATAAGTAATTATTTATTTATTTTATTTATGCAGTTTTTTTTCCTTTGTTTTTTTTTCTTTGATGTTAATTGAAGTTACACTTTCACACATTGAATTGAATTTTGATTGATTGTTCACTCATTTGTTTTCTGATCGCTCACCACGCTCAATAAACAAATGAGTGGGGGGTGTTAGGTTATTTTTGTTACGGAATTTCGGGATTCGGTCTCCACGCTCAAGGCCCGCGATAGAAGCTATGCTATAATAGCTTAAAAATAAAACAGTTTCCCCGCCAGTTCATGTGTATATCGGGCTTAACTATATTGCACCATACGACCATAGACAACACAGCTGTCTAGGTTAAACTATATTGCACTATACGACCATAGACAACACAGCTGTCTAGGTTATCTGTCCCGCAAGTACTCTCTGTTGTCTGTATAGCATTTATGTTACTTAGGAATAAAGCAGCTTTTTATCGGTGAAAAAAAAAATTTGTAATCCAGTACTTTCAGAGATTAGCTCCTACAAAAAAAAACATTACCTATTTATAATATTATTTAGTGTTGACTATATAGCAGTTACAACAAAAATGAGAACCCGATTGCTGCGCCACCTACCGGGTTCTATTGTATTTTCAAACCATCTAGGGCAAACTTAAATATACACACAAAGATTCATCCAAATCGGTAAAGCTCTTTAGGAGGAATGATGTCATAAACACACATGTACAGAAAAATTATACATAAACAATAAAGATAAATAAGTGACAAAGTTTAGGTACCAGTTATTGTCTTTAGTGTATTATATGTAGTTTTAATTAGATAAGTATTTTTATTTTTCTTGATAAAAGTGAAAAGGTTTCAAACTAAACTCGTTAAAAAATAAAAGGCCTATTTTGACACTTCAAAAAGACCCTAGAATGTAACTTGGAACGAAACTGAAAGAAACAAGAAAATAATAATTAGCGATACGATGTAGTAGTAGATATTTTAGTAGTAGCTATGTCGCAGCCATCTGGTTAAATTAGCCATCCAATTGGATGCCTAGGGCGTTCTTTAACGCCAGCATCCAATGAAATGGCTGAAGAACAGCTAGCCATGTCGTTGACCGCAACGTTTAACTAGATGGCTGAACATTGTGTAGTCGTTTAGTTTAGTAGGGTAATCATGAGTTTATAAATTATATAAAACTACTTTTTAGTAATAGTGTCCACCAAGTAATAGTGAAATATTATTAAATCAATAAATAGCGAAACTAAATTTGAATTGTTTTTTTTTTAATTTGAGACTTGATCAGTCATTTCGAAAGGGCTAACTTTCAATACGCCAAGCTGTTAAACGTTAAGTGATTTTAGTTCAAACAGCTATCGGCCTAGGCATCCAATTGGATGCCGGCGTTTAACTAACGCCCTAGCCGTCCAATTGGATGGCTAATTTAACCAGATGGCTGCGACAGCTACACTACTGTTTACACCGGTCAAAACACTAATGTCAAAAATGGGCTTTTTATTTTTTGAGAACTTTAATGTGAGATTTTTTTATTCATTATAAACAAAAATACAAATCTCTCTTCTTAATCATATTAAGTTAGTATAAGTAGATTGTCTATAAGACAAAGTGTTATCAATATTTTGTTGTACTAAATTACTGCAGTATAATAATATTTGTGCAGCAAACTTGTTAGCTTTGAAGTCAAAGTTTTGTTAGTTTAGTGCTAAAACAGGTAATCACTAATTACAGCTAACGCTATAAAGTTGTTAATAGCAAAGTGCAGTCTTAAACTAAGTTAATTTTCATTACAGTCACGGTTTTCATCTCTCGAATCGGATTAGTTCAAATAGTTTTTAAATAAGTAATGTTTTTTTTATGTTTTTCTGTGTAATTCTTATACTAATTATGACCGATACCTAACATACTATTAATACTAACACAATACTTTACATTTGAGAAAAACCATAGAATAGTTATAACTTGGAATGAAGCTGGAAAAAACAATAAAATAATAATTAGGGATCCGGTGTAGTAGTAGTACAGATACCGGCACGGATCTTGAGCGCTGGCTTCAAGTTGCGCAGAAGTCAAATATTCGGTCTCTTTAGTGGTACGAAGTGAGACTCGGGGACGGGGAGTGTCAGTGATTGGCTCGCCGCGCCATCGTGTCATAGACGTCACTCGTGATTCGTTCCCTGCACTTGCTGCATGTATGTAACAACGGCGACAATTGGCTCGCCAATGTATGGAATGCGCAAAGAGATCCCCAGTCTGACGCCGAGCGCTCAAGATTCGTGCCGGTTCCTGTAGGAGCTATTTTAGCTATTTTAGTAGTAGCTACACAACGGACTAGCCGATTGGTAGTCAAAACACAAATGTCAAAACTGGCCTCTTATTTTTTGTCACGTCAAAGAGTTTTTATTCCATGTCTATGACTGCCACTTTCTACGTTCCAATTTTAAGAATTCCATTTCAAATGTTGCATTGGCCATTAGAAAAAAAAAAACATATTTCCCCGCTCGACTACCGGTTGTCAGTCCCGTGGAAATCAGTTCGCAGCACTAATTACAGCCCCGGACCCCGGGTTGGTTAGGGATGTCAAACGTGGCGTCTGTTCCCGGCGTTTTCATAGAGCGGCGACCAGCCAGCCAACGATGAACGTTATGACTTCAATGAACGCTTTCAAAAGATTCTTGGATTAGGACGTTATGATTCAAAGGTTACTTGCTAGGTTTTGTTAATCATTTTACAGGAAACGTGGGTAACATAGTTTGGTTGGTTGGTTTTTTTTTCGATGGGAAAAATCATCTTATGACAACCCCCGCTCTTGGGCGGAGCGGGAGATAGTGTCAGACTCTTACTGACTAAAAAACCCATCCCGTTCCTTCAAGCCTTCATACCGGGGCTCGAGTGCCCTTTCGGATAACCCTGGCCCCAGTAGGCTACGACCCGGCTGGGCCCCTGCTGTTGCTGACAACTCCTTGAGGCGCGCGGGAATAGCGCGCGCCGTCGACGACTTGGGCTTGGTCCGGACGGTTACCGGACGGCCGGACAGCGAGCTAACATAGTTTGGTTGGTGACTGTTGTTACAGTATAATCGTTAGAATAGAATAGAATTGGGGCCCCCGATTTGACGGATCGCGATTTTAAAAGAATTGACCTAACATTTTAACAAAAAATATGAGAGTAGTTAGTTTAAATAAATTATAATAATTTAGAATAATATAAATTTCCCATGGTATTTTTCCAGCTTGGTAAGTTATAGTTACGCAAACGGGAAGCCACGTTCAGAGACAGAATAAAAAAAATCTTCGTGTACCTATTATAGAACTTTAATAAATAATTAAGAATAATTTCACTACTCCACTGATTTATCCAAAATAAATTACAACGTGATCATTTTTTGTGGCCCTATCGAATTGTTTAGCCACGGGCCTCAGATGGTATAGTTACGCCACTGATTGGGGCCAGGGTTATCCGAAAGGGGAGCCCAGGTATGAAGGCTTGAAGGAACGGGGTGGGTCTTTTAGTCAGTAAGAGTCTGACACTATCTCCCGCTCCGCCCAAGAGCGGGGGTTGTCATTGGATGATTTTTCCCACCATAAAAAAAAGGAATAGAATAGAATAAACTTTATAGTGCATTAAAAAAAAGTAACATAGCTTGTACATAAACTTAAATCCATGGGTACAATGGAGTACTTATCGTTTTTTAATTATTAAATACCTAATGTGCACCAAAATGTAACTGGAATAATGTACAGCCTAAATAGAAAATTAAGTACAAATCATAATTAAAGCATTAAAATGTATAAATGTAAAAACTTAACTTTCGAATACCGTAATTAGACACACAATAGAAAGACAATGAGAGAGCGAAGCCGGTGTTCGTTTCGATCGGTCTGTCTTCTTGTAAAAGGATTTAAAATAGTGGTCTGGTGAACATTTATATAAAAATTAAGCATGAGAATTTACGTGAAGTTGGTCATTATTTTGGGAGCTTTAAAGCGTCTTTAGAGCAATACGGCCCACGGAATGTGTCTCGGAGTATTGGCGACTTGATTTTAAAGATATTGCCTAAAATATACGTAAAAATCAGCTTGGAGAATTTACGTGAAGTAAGTACTGTTTTTATGTACCTTGATTACCTGATACCTGAAAATTGGCCGTCTAAGCAAGCTAGCAGATAGGCATGCGTTCTTAGTACATACTAACAGTACTCAATCGTCCACATTTCGTACGTAAGAAAATACGTAACGCGGACCTAGGATCTTACTTTATATAATAGTAATTATATATTAGTAGTAAATGTTGTAAGCATATAATAGTAATCGATGCACCATATTGATAGCGCGTCGGTACCTTCGCACAAATACACTAGTGAAGCAATCAAGATTTTATAAAAAAATAGGTAATATTTTTATCCAATAATAATACTGTAGCAGCCGATTCTGGAATGGCGACTACGTACCGGAAGACGTAGCGTTGGAAGGCCTCCTACAAGGTGAACCGATGACCTGGTAAGAGTTGCGGTAATTCCATGGATGCGAGACGCACAGGACCGTTCATTGTGGCGACACTTGGGGAGGCCTATGTCCAACAGTGGACGTCTTTTAGCTGAAATGATGATGAGTCGATTTTGAACATACTACTTTCAGGATGTGCGTTTATCATTATTTACTTACCTAATGTTAAAAAATTATACTCTCTTCTGATTATTCGTAACAACTAGACTATCAATGATCTACAAATCACAGCCAGACTTAACATAAAAACGGAGGGATATCGGTAGGTTAAAAGGGCACCCATCTACAGACCGACCTCGGCAAGCGTTGTTTAAGAGTGCCCAACCCGAGATACATTTCCATACAACCACCCCTACGCGTTTAAAAGTTATTACACACCTTTCTTTCCGTGTTGTGGATTACGGCCAGAGAGAGCCTGAGTCCCAGCAGTGGGAACATTAAAGGCCCACTATGCTATGCTACACATGTTTCTCTAGGTATTCTGAAAACACAGATATCAAATCTTTGTGTAAAACTAATCCAGTGAAAATCTGATATTTTGCATGAACTGTGGCTTTTCATAATGTACCCAAAAATTTAAAAAGTAAAAATATCTATAGAAACCTGTGAAATGTTAGAGTGAGTGACGAAATAACCGAAAACCATCAGAGCTTTCAGGCGTTATCTCTATTTTTTCACGTTGCTTCTATATCATACATTGCGTTGGATTGCATTGGAGTGGCGTTGGATGAAACAACAAACTTTTAAATGCTTACGTTGACGATAGACAGACTGGGAAGGGCCCACTTAACATTGAAGATCGACCCGTCGAGCTGATGATTTTACTAACGAGCACCATCATATTTATTTAATGTACATGCAACTAAAGGTACAAAGGTGGATTTATTACTTAAGGCATTTTCTACCAGTCATTATAGGGTGCTAGAGAGAGACATAGCAGGCGCATAAAGTAGCACATATTATTTAAAAAACAAAGTTCACAAAAGTCAAATATAATTAAAATAAACATTACACACCATCTACTACAACTTCTTGATGAGTGTAATAAAATATGTGTGAACAAAAATATTAATCATACACTCTTTCTTTGTGTAAGTATAAAAGTTAAATTTTAATTAACGCCATGAAAAGCCTCTTCAAACGATTCACTGAACAAAACGAAAAATACATTAAAAATGTTTTTGTGTAAAAGTTATTTTTAACACGGACGTTTTTTCTCTTTTAAAACCTTATTAATAGAGGAAGCGATACAGCGGCTCGAAATTGGGTGAAGTTTTGCAATTTGGCAGGAAGTTCTGTTTGTGCCACGTAAGAAGTTTATTATGAAAGTTAGACGCCATCTTCGGTTTCTTATTTGATGAATTTATGCCTCAAAAGTCCTAAGGTTTTCGGGTTTCGATTGAACGAGATCTGAGGTCTGGGAAGTTTAAAATAAATACGTCGCCATTTTTTCATGACAGGTAATATTCCCAGGGCTGCGAATTGTTCTAAAGAGTTACCGTGACCTTGGCAAAGAGCTACTTTTTTATTAGTATTGCGTGGGTAGGCGTGGAAAAAGCCTCGCACAAATGAGGGCTCTTTAAGGACAAAGGTTTTTCTTATAATTGGTAAGCTCGCTATTGACAACTAGGTATTTCACCTGATGGTAAGCGACGACGACTACATTTTATTTTTTTATTCATAACTCATCTGTATTTTTAGTTCCTTTTTCCATCCATATCTATAAGTTCACTGCACTGTTCGTCTTTATGTAGACACAGCGCCTGGCTCATGCTGAAAACCAGCTCTGTTATAGTGTGAGCTCATCGCATTATACGTGAAGCCGCAGCTTTATGCTGAGCGTTCGGCCGTTTTGCGCGGATGTGACGCATATCTTCCCTATCAATTGCTATTATGTTGTGTTTGTTAACCAGTTTTAAGATTGCGTCTTTTCGCGTAAATAAACTGTTTTTCTTTCTTTCTTTCTTTTTCTACATAGTCGAATATTTGGCGAATGCGGCAGTCGCTGTCTTATTTTCGAATATATGACAGAAAAAGACCTCGCTGATCTGCCGTCACCCACGTCAAAATTTGTTCACACTACGTCTCTGCTGGCGTTTGACCACTATGTCACCTGATGACCCTGATGGTTAGCAATGCATCTACGATAGAATACGCTTGCCTAAAAGTAACCTATTCAACTCTCGACTTAAAGACCAGTAAGCCTACTAAAGGGACATTGCAGGTTTGAGCCAGTAAGAAACTGAAACTCCATCTCGCTTTACCAAAAGCGGAAGAAGAAACCTTATGATTTCCACCAATAAGATTATAAAGAAACGTTTAAGAAGCAAAATTAAATATTCCATTGACAAATATTGACCTAGATCTCCATTTTTTCAACTCGGAAATATTTTCATAAAATATTCATTGAAACGTGACGCCATCAAGTCAGATTTCAGTAGCGACCGTTCCTACTGGCCGTAGATTACATTAATGACTTGTCATCCAACACCCCCCAAGTTCCCGGAGGCTCATTTTTGATACAAAAAAAAAATGGCCTCTAAATTTTATCCGGGCCTCCTCGATTAATTATGTATCAACTTCAAAGAAAGTCAGTAAGCCAATAATTCTTGAGTGCCGCCTTAGGAGATGAATTACAGAAACAGGTCCATTTATATTTTTGTTCATTTCAGTTTTTGAAACACTTTTTAGGTACTGGTGTCTTTTTTTCAGTGGTGAAATCATCCAGTGATATCCCCCGCTCTTTGGCGGAGCGGGTCTCAGACTTTTACTAACTAAAAACCCACTCCTGTTGGCTGTTCCTTCGTTGCCTTTCATACTGGACCGAATCTTCCTTTCAGAAAGAGATCCTTGGCCCCAGTAGGCTTCGACCCTGCTGTGCCCCAACGGTTTGCTGACAACTCCTTGAGGCGCACGTGGAACAATACGCGCCGTCGACGTCTTGACGATTACCGGACGGTCGGACGGCAAGCTTCCCATTGCTCGCCGTCCGCAAGCTCGCGCCTACAGTGAAGGTACAGGTGTAAGGTCTTTAGTAGATCGTATGTGGTTTTTGGTTTTAATGCAACTGGTGGTGGAGTAATTCTCCCGCTCTATGATGGAGCGAGAGGTCGTGACAGACTTTTACTAGCTAAAACTACTCCTGTGTCCAACAGTTTCAGTCAGTTTCAGTTGCCCTTTGTGTTCAAGGAGGTTTTCCTTTCAGAAATTCCACGTGGTCCTAGTGGGCTTCTCCCTACGGTTTTGCTAAGTTCTCTTAAAAGCGCGCGTAAAACACTAAGTACTGTCGACGACTCGAGCTGGGTCTTTATCTAACGAACGGACAGCGAGCTACCCATTGCTCATCGCCCTGCGCCAAGGAATCAGTGCTATATCGTGGGTGCATTCACAAGCAGCCTACTGGGGTCAAGGGGCTGCTGCTGAAAGGAAGGCTTGGTCCTGGTATGAATGGCAACGAAGGAACGGGGTGAGTTAATAAAATATTATAAATATAATATTCCACACAACTATCACACAACGCCGTCTAGTCCCAAGCTAAGCAGAGCTTGTGTTATGGGTACTAGACAACTGATAAACATACTTATATATTTCTAAATACATATATATTATAGTTAAATTACACCCAGACACAGAACAAATGATCATGCTCATCACACAAACATTTGTCCTAGGTGGGAATCGATCCCACGGCCTCCGGCATAGCAGTCAGGGTCACTAACCACTAGACCAACAGGCCAGTCAAAGGTTTAGGTTTCTTAGTAAGTAAAAGTCTGACACTAACTCCCGGTCCGCCCAAGGCCGAGTAATGTCATTTGGATGAATTTTACTCACCATAGCATATAGCATGGTCGGCCTTATAATGTTCCCACTGTTGGGACTCAGGCCTTCTCTCTAGGAGAGAGAAAGGGCCCTAATCCACCACGCGGACCCAGTGCGGATTGGTGGATGTCACATGTCTTCGAAAAAACAAACTGATGGAAATCTGATAATTTCCCCACACAAAAAAGGAGATGAAATGTTTAAATAGATCCACTTTTTGTTCATTTCTGTTTTGGTTTACTTTGAAGGTTCTAGTGTGGGGTATTTAGTGGATCGTGTGGGGTAACAAGTGATCCTTCAGACTGGAAGGGGAGGGAGGCAAAGCTTCACATATTTTGCGTAATGCTCACAAATAAATATAAAGCAAACTCGAGTACCTACACGCAGTCGGAGCCGCACAAGTAATATATGTTTACTGAAAAAGAAAAAACTTGGTATTCTCGGAAATTATTTATATGAACTTTGATGTTTTTCCAAGCGAAAATATTATGAATATTACGGTTAAAATTTACATCTTATATCTGGTTATCATTTGCCTAATTTTTTTTCGAGTTCGTTTCTGATTTTGTAGTATTTTGAGGTAATGTTAAACGGGGTGTAAAGTCTCACGAAATCCTTACTTAAGGCGTATAGTTCCTTGAACCATCTGGCCGAAATTATGTGAACGCAACTCTCGCACTCGCCTAGGCGGCAGTACGCAAATCTGTGTATTTATTTGCGGCCAGCAGTGCCCGGAAAGCGCTTTAAACCCATTTTCTCTGTGAGATATTGATTGATTTACATATGCAATGTTCACTTTGAAGAATATTTAACCACCAATTTTTATGTGTAAAAATGTTTCTAAAGGTCCAAGCCGTTTCGAAAGAGTAGGGAAAAGTTGCGAAAAGTTGCGAAATTGCTAAATATTTTTTTTGACAAAAGTATTAATTGCACGAAAAAATCAAATGTTGATATTATTGTTCATGAATCTATAATAAACATATATTTTTTTCAAACCAATTGACTTAGCCGTTACGGAGGAGTAGGCCTCAGAAAATCACTATTTTATGGCACTTTTCGGGCGCTTGGCCCTTAATAATATTATAAAAGCGAAAGTGAGTTTGTTTGTTTATTTGTTACGTCTTCACGCCTAAATGGCAAAACCGATTTTGATGAATTTTAGTACAGAGATAGTTGGGACCCTGGAGACGGATATAAGCAAATTGTTTCACGCGGGCAAAGCCGCGGTTAAAAGCTAGTTCTGTAAAGGGACCAGACGGAAGCTTTGTCTGATTTAGGCAACTGTCCGATATATGTTTTCGGGCTGTTGTATATGTTTATCGCGGAAGAACGCGCGTAGAACTCTAATTGCGCGATGCAGGATTTAGATTTTTTAATATTTTGGAAAAACGACAGGTAATTTATTAGAATTAATTATTAAAATATCAATACTACAGCTGTCAGTGTATCGAATTCGATGTTTTGTTGACAATATTTTTATATGATGAATCGATGTCCGACACATCGATGTTTTTCATTACGATGTTTGCATCCCTTCAGGTACCCGATGATATCTGGCCGCACGCGCGAGGGAACGACCCTCACGCCCCAGCCGGATTCCGATCGCGATTTCTAGCCACAAGCAATGGGTAGTTCGCCATCCGCCGACCCAAGTCGCCGACGGCGTGTAGTGTTCCACGCGCGTCTCAAGGAGATGTCAGCAAACCGTAGGGGCCCAGCAGGGACGAAGTCTACTGGGGCCCGGGGCTCTAGAACGAAGGCAAAGAAGGAACAGGAGTGGGTTTTTGTCGATTGAAGTCTGACACGCCCTCCACCCCATACCCGACGATAATTACGTTATCTGAAACAAGATACTATTGTCTGGCATTTAGTCTGACCCTTACAATCCAATAATTCACTTAATTTATCGTGAATGGTCTGGTAGGAGAGATTGGCTGTTCTAATTTAAGTTCGGATCACAATTGTTCTAACTATAGGCATATCTATGATTGTTTGTGGTATCTAATTAATTATTCAGATTGCGTTTGACAGGTCCTGTGATTAATAGTTACCTTAAGGTATCGTTCAAGATCTAAAGCCCTTGTTAAGATTATCGTTCAAACTGTTAGAGATGATTAAATCACCATTACTTAATTGATACGTTCCTAGGATGGTCATGGTATGGTACGGTGTAGTTAGCAGATGATAGATATAGATATGACGATAACGTCGACGTTGATTTGATTTATTTACTGTGGTCAGCTAAAATCTGTCTAAACAGATTTAGACCTAGACTTATTTTAGACCGTAACGACACAGTAAATAAATCAAAAAAAAAAAGTCAAACGACTTGGGAAATTATTAGGGTAAAATGAAATCTGATGTAATCAACACTGGTTCAATAATCAATGTTGATTAAGAGATCTTGATCATTGTTCATTATTAGAAGATCCTAAAAAGTATAAAATATAAGTATTTTTTAATTAATTAATTTTTTTACAAAATTCCAGTCATTTGACAATTTAGACAGAATAACTTTAAAGGGTGAATAAGATAACTGGTAATTAGTGGTCGATACTTAAGGATAAGGATAAGGGCAGGAAGAAGAAGAAGACTTATACACGTGATTTTACTCCTGATTACAAACTACTTTCCCAAAGAAACTTTTTTTTTTCATTAGTTTTATTACAATAAAGCTCAGCTGTTTGCCGACATCCGATTGCTAAAATTCTTTTACCGATGGAAAGCTGCTTTATTCCTTAGTGATATAGGCTATATTCTATGTACGCAGACGATTCGGCAGGCAAAAGCCAGTATATTATAAATCTATTCCCTATTTCTGCAGAGATATTATGTTACGGTACCTTTGTCATGTATCCATAACCAAACCACAAAATAAAGTATCATAAGTACATAATGAAATAATAAAGTTACACAACAAAGCACAAGTGACTTATACGCTGCAGAAATATTTAATCTAGTTACGTAAGAAAATACCGAGATGAGGACAAAGATTAGAGGAACCCGAGGTGATCCTCCTTTCGTCCGTGTTCGGGGCCGGCCATAGACCATTGAACTGCCTCGGCGACGGCGGCTACTAGAGTCGGTATTGTTACTTGATGTATAATATAGTTATCGGCACGGATCTTGAGCGCGTTGCGCATTCCATACATTGGCGAGCCAATCGTCGTCGTTGTTAAATAAAATCAAAAAATCAAAATCATAGCATTTATTTCAAATAGACCGCATGCAGGCACTTTTGAATAGTCAAATAAACATCAAGCAAGCGCAGGGAACGAATCAGGAGTGACGTCTATGACACGATGGTGTGACAAGCCAATCACTGACATTCCCCGCCCCAGAGTCTCACGTCGCACCACTAAAGAGACCGAATATTAGAGTTCTGCGCAACTTGAAGCCATCGCTCAAGATCCGTGCCGATAACTATACTTATGTATGTGTTATGGATGATTTGATTATTTCGTTAAATAATAACACATTGTCTTATATTGGAGGTAATAGTCAAACTGCTTTGGCATTTTTATTGATGTCTTAATAACTACTTGATTATACATACTTTACTAAACATGTCACAGTGTCACCGAATTAAGCTATTGAAGTTGCCTATTTCTGAAACTCACTTGGACCTGAAAACCTATCCATTCCTTAGCTGTACCACAAAATAGATAGGTACAGAAGTCAATCTACATACAAAGCGCTCTCGAGCAACGCACACATAGACACCGCTCACGGACACGATAACTCGGTCGCGTCTCGGCTTACTCGTAGAACAGTTCCGGCTCAAACGCTCATTAGTGTGCGTCCACCGAGCGTAGGTATAAAAAGTGAAGTACATACATGAGATTGTCTTCTGTACCTATCTATTTTGTGGCTGTACCTAGGACAATAAGTAATTGAATTCCCGGCCGGAGTCTGTGTTTCTGTGATAGCTACAATCTAAGGGCCTTTAATTCAACAGTGAAGAGATTACTGCTAGGCAAGTGTGCTTCACCGTCGACATTTTCGTTTACTATCAGGTGAGATAGTGGTCAATCGCGAGCCTTTCAATAATAATAAAAAAAGACGTGTGGCACTCGGGGACTGCCGCGGTAAAGCTATTGCATAGCATTTTTTATCAACTTATGCAATAGACCTCGCCAACAGCTGCTAACCGCCAACCCCACCCATCCAAAACGCCGACAGCTGCTTTCACTCATTTATTTTCTAATCGGTCACCACGCTCAAAAAACAAATGAGTGGGGGGTGTTAGGTTATTTTCGTTACGGAATTTCTGGATTCGGTCTCCACGCTCAAGGCCCGCGATAGAAGCTATGCAATAGCTTAAAAAACCTTTGCGCTTGTGGTGCTGTCACTGCTTGGCCATAGATATTTTTAGTCGCTGACGAGTCGGACACATTATATTCGGACACCACCAAGTTTATTAATGCTGTTTAGTACAGTTAAATAAAAAAAAGTTTTAAAAGTGCCAATACGGATACTGTGTCCAAATCGACAGTTAGCCGATATGTGGTTTTCTTAACTCTGTGGGCCCGGATGATACGCCAGCGAAGTACCGAAGATTTAATCGTGAAACACCCTCCATCAAACTGAGATAGGGATATGCAGGGAAATATTACTAAAATAAATCATATACACACAATTTATATCATGTATTTTTTATACTGGGTTACAAGATTTTTGTAGGGCATGGTAATAATCGGTAGTCATTTTTTCTGATAGATGTGGTGTAATTTATGGATAGCCGATCATCGAGATTCAGAAATCAATCAAACGTTACAGAATAAAGCTGATAACAGGCACATCATAGTCTGGATTAGGACACAAAATACCTGTTTTTTATCCCTGTATTACTAGAAATTCCTAATAAATCTCTAACCGGAACCCGTGTCTAGTATTTTTATGAAAAGAATGTATATACAAAATTTCATAACTGTATCATGAAAATTCACAAAGTTCATAAGCTTGTAATGTTACCTAGTTGTCCGCACAAAGACATGGTCTCCGGGCGACTGAGGAGTTTTGTTTCCGTACCTAGTTGTGCGCTGGCACTGAATGCCTGCTATGACTTGCCGTGACCTGTGTTGTACTTAGTGTCGGTGGTGTCCAACTTGTTACACACACATTAATAGGCGCATTAATTCATTAAACCCCAAGCGAACGCCGGCTCGCTTTCTCATTCTCTTTCTATTGTGTCTCTAGTTACGGTATTTGAAAGGTTAGTACTTATTCATCATTCTATCATGACATTTTACATCATAATGGATTTTATTGAAATTAATTACACTTCGAAAATTTTATTGACATTATATTTGCTTTTCTAGTTTATTGACATGATTTACATTTTATTGGCATTGACATCATGTAGTCTGTTTTATTAATGATTTTATTTATGTACCTGACAATTTACACCAGCATGTTTATATAAATATATTTTTTATTTTTAGTTTTATGGTTTTTAAATGTTGTGTCACATATTGTTCAAATTTTCAACAGTTCGACACAAATGTGTTGATGAAATGAATAAATAATATATCGTCTATAGGAGATAGCCCCGATCTCTCTTGAACAACGCTTTAAAATTTGTTCACTTACTGCACTGTCCTTATCGATCAACCTACACTTCACTAGATCACACACAAAGAAACCTTCACAATGAACCTTTTAAGAGCAGCCAACCCGACATACATTGTCACTGTTTTTCATACAACCGCTGTTACGAGATTATACGTCATTACACATTTTTCATTAGATATATTGGTAATACAGATATTTTGTGGATATTCTCTAGGCTCCTATTGAAATCAAATCAGTGAAGACCTCTGAAAATATGCTAATTGGCATGAGCTTCAATCCTATATAATTTAATAAAAAATATAGAACAATACGAGTAGAATCCTTGCAATTTTAATCTAGATTTTGAGTGACGAATTTTTTTTTCCAATATGTGAAATATTCGAGTAAATGATGGTATTGCTGGGTGCTAGCAGAGATTTCTGGTATTATCTCTATGTTTTTGCATTGCCTTTTTATTAAACATTGCGTTGGATTGCGTTAGATGAACTGGCAAGCTTTTAAACCATCCTCAGTTTGACGATAGACGAGTGGGGACCCTCTTAACGTTACTTAAGCGAAAAGGTGATTCGATAAAAAGCTTAGTTACAGTATTGCCAGTAATCACGGACCATCCTCCCACAATTTACTCGATAATGAGAGTCCCCTTGTACTGGGGGAGCATTTGTTGATGAATGAACAAAAATGATTGAACACGGACATTGCAGGGTTCGCGAAGGGTGGTAATGGGATTCAGTTTCCTGTTTGTCGCTCCCCTGAAATAGGTGCTGGAGTATAATGAGCACGTGATTTATTGAGTGGGTAATTTGTAATTGTTTATTATGTCAAATGAAGGGGGAATTCAGAGAAGATGTGTTTTTTTTCTGACCTTTTTCTTTCAATTCATTTTTTTTTAATTTGATATAATCTAGTACTAGACTGTTATTTCAACGAATGGTAAGCAGCCAGCGATCTAGATACTCATTCAGTCATTCATCATTTCATTCATTTTTTTTTACCACCAGTTCGCTACAAATGAAACTTTTTTATCACTACAAACCTTAAAAACATTGGCTTATAATAACCTATTGTATACGATAATTTTGTTACTCATATATGCCAAGCGACATCCTCTGTTATATTTTTTTTTTTAAACTTACCTATGACCCAATTTATGATTACATTGGAAATCGTCAAGAGTATTTTTATAGTATATCTTAAAATAAATAGTAATTATACGAGTACCTTAAAATAATTCAGATCATAATGGGTTAGATTTGAATTGGTTTGAAATGGTTAGAGCATAATCGTCCTTATAATGTTCCTTCTGTTGGGACTCAGGCTTCCTCTCTAGACTAGAGAATGAGCCATATCCACCACGCGGACCGAGTGTGTATTGGTGCTCAAGAGGCCATGTCATGTGACTGTGAATTTTTGGTTCTAGAACAAGCCGGTTTCCTCACGATGTTTTCCTTCATCGTTTTGAGAATAATTAGGTTACTCTGTGTCCGTCTATGTTTGTGGTTCCGTGTGTTGTGTTAACTTAACAGCTTATCGAGGTGTTCAATCCCAGCCAAAAGAGAATTACAGTAAAATTCTCTACTAGCAATTGAATAAATTCATAACCACTGCAAACTAGCCGACATGACAGAGACATATCGGTCGCCATATTGGAACAATGATCGCCGGAATCGTCCGATTTGTCGTCTGTTGCAACATGAAGCGAATACCCCCGGGATTGTGTACAATCACTACAAGTTGAACCGGGATCGCAATTCCTAAGTACAATTGGTAGTGACTTAGTCGGTATTTTGTGAGATAGGGATGCGGTAGGTTAAAACTTTGTAACAATGTATACCAGTAAACATGGAAGGTACCTAGTAAATTCTTGCATTGCAGTTGCAATTAACTCGTTTATGTTCGTCACAAGGTTATAAGTTATATTTTTCCGAAAATTTTCACTAAGAATAACTTCTGTATCGTAGGTGCGTTTATAAATATGTAAACTCGACACCCCGACCCAAAACCACTATCTGTACGTTTTTTTTTTAAATATAATCTGGTGCTTGCCTGCGAATCCAGCTGATGGTAAGCAGTGATGCAATGGTTGATGCTTTATCACTCTTGCTTTAAAGACACCTACATTATAATCGGACGGGAGGACCGTTGTATGCAAATTGTTCCAACTTCGATGCACGTGGTATAAACGACGAGGCGAAACGCTTAGTACTTGCCGTACGTCAGTTTATCTGATGGCAGAAAGGAGATGGTGGAATCATGTCACATTCTCCAAACTGTGGCAAATTGTTCCATTCCAATCCTTCGATGTACGCGATCATACAAATATTTGTTTCATGCGGGTAACGAACCTGCGTCACGCAGTGCAGCACCCAATCACTCAACCACTGTACCAACCGTGCCGTGAATGAGTTATTGCGTACTATGCATTGTATGTTTTGTTTACTAAAGCAAAATTGAAAATATTCTAAGCCGTTCCCATTTTATGTGATTCTTAGCTTACTAAGACAAAACCAAATCAATTGTGATGGCAAGTAACGCTGTGAAGAGAGTATTCAAGTTACTTGTACTTACTTCTCAGTAATTTGAATAAAATATAGATTGCTTTGGGCGATCTCACCCCGGCCCGTCACCAGCAACTCAAGGACTTTGATCAAGGAAACAAGAGACTTATTTACATTTACTAAAATAACATTGTGGCCGTCTTTGTTGAATCTGTCAAGTTTGTGAGATTACTCGCTTTTCTTTATCTTCAGTAATAGGTACTTTTTTTTATGGTGGGAGAATCATCCAATGACAACCCCCGCTCTTGGATAGAGCGGGAAATAATATCAGACTCTTACTGACTAAAATACCCACCCCGTTCCTTCTAGCCGTCATACCGGGGGTCGAGCTGTCTTTCGAAATTATCCCTGGCCCCAGTAGGCTTCGACCCATAATCACTCTGCTGTTGCTACAACTCCTTGAGGCACGCGGGAACAGTGCGCACCGTCGACGACTTGGGCTTGGGCCGGACAGTTACCGGACGGCCGCACAGCGAGCTACCCATTGCTGACTGTCCGCAAGCCCGGAAGTACATACATGAGATTGTCTTCTGTACCTAGGTGTATTTTGTGCTCTCAACCACTACGCCAATAGACAATCAAAGCACTACAAAATATGCAGCTTAAATAAATTGTCCTTTGAGAGACTCAAAAAAGCCTTCAGATGAAGCTCATTTACTTATCTTAATCTTATTCCTATCCTACAAACATACCCGCATCCGAAATAATTACAGTCAAGGTACCACACACCACTAAAAAGTACCTCTCAGCCAAACTCAAATACCTTATAGCCAGAGAGCATCTCATAACGATTCTAATAATCCTAAACACGGTTAGATTACATTCATTTACCTTCTGGCTTCATCATCAGATCAGTCCGACACAACCCCTCCCCGTTTTCCTTCAGCCAGTCATCGACTACACGTATAAACAAAGCAATTTTACTTGTTACGACAGTTCTGCTGTGATCCTGTGAGGAGTTCTGTCCCATATCTTCGAAGTTCATGATCCGATCATAACAATATTTCACCAATCAACAATATTGGACCAACTTGGAAGCATAGCCTTTCAATCACAAAAAGTCCACAATTGACTGAGATATCGTACCGTACATACGTATCGTAAGTTCTCATTGGCTACTTTATTTTCGACTTCGAAGACGCACGACCTAGTGGCCCATAAACGATTAAATTCTCAAAAAAAAATATGAATAAGTAGTTATAAGGCACGCTCGGGCGTGGAAAATTAAATTGAAACACTATACACAAAGCGATGAACATTGAACAAGGGTATTGGCCGAAATTAGGGGAGAAATGCCAAACAGATAGCCCCAGGGGAGGGAGGACACAACCTACCCTTGTTTTATTATGCCCCTGAAACATATACTCAGAACTTTAGGAAATTATAGTCTTTACCATACCGTAATCGTTTTACCTTGTTTGTTTTACACCGTTTGGGGTAAGGACGTTGTATGAGGCTTATGAGGATTTATTGGTAGTAAAGTAGTACAACGTAAAAACCATAGAGCAGTGAGCAGCTTCGGTGGCCACTGAGAGCAAACTTTCTTTGAAAATTATTTTTTTTTATTATGGGAAAATCATCAATGACAATGACGGCGACCGCCTGTCACTCCTCCTCGCTCCGGACCATGGCCTGAAACAAGGCCCGGCGCGAGGGAACGGCGATGCTCCGCCCAAGCAGGGCACACCTCGACTGTGTGCTCCATCGTGTCCTCCAGGCGTTCCACACAGTAGCGACATACGGGCGTGAATCGTGTGCAGGAAACTCCCGAACGAACCATGTCCGGTGAGTACCTGCTTTATGCAGAAGGTAAGGACGCCGTGAGGTCTTTCCAGCCACACCTCAAAGAGGGGACTTACCGCCATGACTGTATTTATGGATGCTGGTTGTGTGAAAGTTGTGGAACAAAGGAGGAGGCCGAACGCATCAGGCAACGGCGTTATCGCCGCCGCCGCCGGGATTCTGATCCCGATTTCCGGCCAACGTAAGCGCGGGATTGCTGACAGTGAGCAATGGGTAGCTCGCTGTCCGGCCGTCCGGTAACTGTCCGGACCATGTCCAAGTCGTCGAGAGGGCCCGCGCGCCTCAAGGAGTCGTCAGCAACAGCAGGGACCCAGCCGGGTCGAAGCCTACTGAGGCCAGGGTTATCCGAAAGGGCGCTCGAGCCCCGGTATGAAGGCTAGAAGGAACGGGGTGGGTCTTTTAGTCAGTAAGAGTCTGACACTATCTCCCGCTCCGCCTAAGGGCGGGCGATGTCAATGCATGATTTTTTCCCACCATAAAAAAAAGAAGCATCCAGTATGATGATGCCATCCAGCCGATTTCGAGCATAGCGACCGCATTCCTTGACTCTTCAAAGTAGTTGCAACATAAAGAAGAACAAAAGAAGCAAGGATATAAGTTTGTAAAAGTCTGATACTTCCCCAAGCTCCCAGAGCGGAAGAATTATTTAAAAAACCAATCCAAAACAAACAAATCTGTAAATGTCATCTCACAGAAATCATCATCATTTCAGCCGAAAGACGTCTACTGTTTTATACACAATTAGGCCTCCCCTTATTAGGCACAAGCATCTCGTATTATATGTTTCCTTTTTTATTTTTCGTACTTATGTGTTTTTTTTCCTGTTGCATGTATCTATCTCTAAACATCTATTATTTATAATTTACTACACACTAATTGTTACCTCATACCTAAAAAACTGATTAGTATCCGTAGAGTCATAGTAAGGTTCAGTTGAAAACCAACGTCAGGCAACTGCAACGTGACGTTGGTCAGTTGGCTAGTTCAGAATAGTGTTAGGCCACTGCCTAGCACTATTCTGAACTGGACCTATTTAGCGTAGCATTGATCTAATGCGTCTGCGTCTAATGTGTCTAATGCTCTGTGTTTAATTTTGCTCAGCGGTCGCAAACGCTACTGTTGAGCCTTGTCTTAGTGGGTTTTTCCGTATATTTAATTGGCGAAATTTGGTATAATATGTATTTCAAATAAAAATAGGATCGACTTAGGGCCATGTTATGACGTCATAGCTGTCAATTCGGATAAATTGGGGAGGGTGAGCGAAACAAGACATATTTTAGATAACATTTATTTATGAGCCATGAACGAAAAAAGTTTAATCAGAATCGTTCTTCGATTCTGCTCATAGCTGCGTTACTGTGTGACGATAACGTTTTTATTTTCACCTAGATTTGCTAAAGACTTTGTTAAACACAGTATAAAAAAATAGTTATACTCGTATTATAAATCCACATAAGATTTCATCGCAAATCATACTCTTCAAGAAACATTTGACAGATAGAGTTCATTGCCTATTCTCTTATTTCAATAGCATTGTAGGTACTACTGGTAATACAACCTTTATAAACATTCGTCCAAGCGTGATGTTATATATACAACGATTCAGTTCGCGTAATGTACTTACAGTCAACTCAGATATTGCCTGAAATGGCTCGTAAACTGTAAATGTATAATGATGTAGAATGTTCGAGGGCATTATGTATGTGAATTCGTAGCGTTTCGTAGCGGTATCTACGGTTTATGTGCTACGGCGTAGCAGATGCTACGGATCTTAAATCTTTACCGCATTTCATGAACTACATATTTATGTACCTATATTATAGTGAATATTAATAAATGGAAAAACTATTTTGAATAGCAGAAAAATAAAGTAAGTAAAGGAAAATGATTAAACCTCCGTTCCTCTCTGGAAGAGAGCTTATAGTCTAAAAATAAGTATTTTCTAGCAGAAAAATACTTATTTTTAGACTATAAGCTACCCAACACGTGTAAGTTTTTCTACTTGTTTGTTTTTCTAACTAGTTTTCTATATTGTTGCTTATTTATTTAATCGCATATTTTGTTTTGCTTTTTGTAAATGTAATATAATGTGGATGCGTGATGCACAGGACCGGTCGTTGTGGCGACGCTTGGGGGAGGCCTATGTCCAACAGTGGACGTCTTTCGGCTGATATGATGATGATGATGATGAATATAATGTAATTTAACTCATTATTTTGATTAAAATAATGATCTCATCAAGTTATAATAAACGGAACACAATAATTAAAATACAATAAAAAAGAAAAGTGATTGTTTATTGCTAATAACAACAAAACCTGTCAAATTCAGATTTTTATTTATTTAATTTGTATTGTTTTCTTATTTGCGCCGGCCTTCGCGCGTGATTTCGCGCCGTTCGGTTGAACACTAAGATTATTAAAAGTCCGCGTAGATTATTTAAATTTTGAGTTAATAAAAAAAAAAAAAAAAATATGAGCGTTTTATTTATGGGTTTATGTATCTAAGAATGTAATTAAGAAATTTTTTATAAAGTAGTCTGAACATTTCAAAAATAAGCAACCTTTCCATTTTTCCGTATTTATACCTATTTAAAAGCTTGGGGTCTCAGGGGTTAATGCTTTAATGGCGCAACGAATATGATTTGTATGATGACTACGTAAAGATTAATTGGTTAGTTTAGAAGTCCGAGTGCAAACGAGTACCTATTATTTAATGAAAATCCTAATTAGATTTAACTAATAGTTACGATGGTGATATCCGACTTATTGGCATAATAATAATGAAAATAGGGAACAAGCAGGTATTTTTTTTACTTTTAATAGGCTCATGTTTGACCACTTTTACACCTCTTGGTAAGCGATGATTTGGTTGTCGGTATACTTGGTAAATTACGAAGATGCTATGACTAGATTATATCCGGGCCTTGGTTGAGGCCATGGTCCGGAGCGAGGAGGAGTGGCAGGCGGTCGCCGACTTCTGCGAAGCAGTAATGCTCGCAAAGGAGGAGGCCGACCGCATCAGTATATTTATATTTCAATATATTTATATCGAAAATATCGTGTACTAGATTATTCTATAATCTAGCCACAATATTTTCTTCATTAAAAAAAAAGATATAATCGAAAATATCGTAACTAGATTAATAACCCAATCGTGGTTAGATTGAAATGTGTGTGTGTGCGTTTTATGATGAGATGTCTAAAACTTTTTATTAACGAGCTAAGTTACAAAGTTCCAAAAGTGATTCTTAAAAAAAACCCTAGTAAGATTTCATAAAATAATCCAGTAGGCTAACCAATAAAGTAATAAAAAAGGAAGGCGCCGTATATATCAGCGTGGTGACCCGCGCACTCCTTGGGGTCACATCGGGGTATACATTGTCGCAGGTAACGAGTTACAACATTTAATATTTACAGCACTATAGAGGGATATTGTTCACTGTTTATATTTAAAATCTATTGTCTTAGTACTTTTTATTCTTTATTGTACGTAAAACTTAGAACTATCAGGACAGCTGATGCACACAGGTCGAATTTAACCCACTAGGCCAATAATTGAGTTTTCTTACAAGAAACATTAATAAGATAGGAATTTTGGATAAAACTTCTTAAACTTACACTAATGAAATCCCATTTAAAATTAAATATAAGCTAAATAAGTATGTGTATAGCACACGATACATAAACGCACTAAATATAGTAAATAAAAACTTGTAAATACATATTTTTCAATACACTTACTCGAAAAGCCGCTCTTATTCCACCGCTTTTAGACACGCAATTGACTGTTATCTACACTAGTGCAGAAAAGTGCGGGTGCTCGCCCCGGCCTTAATTTTATTACATTTATCGTATCAGGCAGGACGCTCGTCGACCTCCACGAGGCGCGTGTCAACCACCACAAGTCGTAAGTGTATTGAAAATTGAAAATCGTCGTTTGATACACGTGTAGATTTGTCACTGCAGCCTTCGGTTTTTCTTTACTTGTATCAAAATGTTAAGACGTTTTTTGCGAAGAGATACTATTGATCGAAATTCGATAGGTACAATTCTATGAAATACATAAAGCTAATTTTAGCGTAAATCCTACGCCTACTACTAGCAGTCAAAGCACACTCCAGGAAAAGACTTAAGTCTCTAACTTGTACAGATTTCCCGAAATCGTTTGCCGAGGCAGGAAAAAACACGTAATTACTTACTTCTAAATTGGTACTTTTAGAAATAGAATCATTTATTTCTGAGTAAATGGTACCTACATAAAGATCATACATAGACTTAGGTATGTATTACAATACTAGAAATATTAGGTCCTAAATTAATCTGTCGAGAGTTGAGACTTCTCACAATTATGTTTTTTTTCTTAAGCTGGAAATCATCCCATGACTTCTTCGACTCTAAAATGGAGTGGGAGGGTGTCAGACTTTTGCTGACCAAACCACATGTATGTAGGAACCTGTTTAGAAACATAAGTGCAGTTTTAGTCAGTCTAAGTCTGAAAGTCAAAAATCTTCGGTCTACTAATAATCGTCTTCTACGATGCCCCTCACCCCGCTCTGGGCTTATCCACTCTTCCTTTTTCGTCCAGGCGATATCTCTTTGGAATGCGCTCCCTCTGAAAATCAGGATGGCAACAAGCCGATTTTCTTTTAAGGTGAAGGCACGTGAGCCTATTCGCAAGATGTTGGTAGAATCATCACCGCGCTAATGTGTTGGATTTGTTTTTTCACTACAGTATTGTTTATTTATATGTATGTATCTAAGTATGTATTTAATATTGTATATATTTGTTTCTCTTCTGTTTTGCCTATATATTCAGTTGCACCTGCCATGTGATGTTTCTGCACCACCCTAAGGTCGACTGGCAGATAATGCCTAAGGCATTAGTCCGCCTTTGTACAGTTTTTTTGTGCATAAAGCTTTAAATAAATAAATAAAGTCTGAAGAATTAATGCTTGGAAAAGAAGGATCATTGCCTAGCATTCCAGGACTCCAGGGTTCCCTTTTGGCCTACCCACAGGCCTTAATTACGTTTTGGTCGGCTTCCAGTCCAACCAGATGCAGCTGAACACCAGTATTTTACATTGAGCGATAGCCTAACTGATCTCTACAACCCAGTAACTGAATAACACGAAACCACTTGCCAAGATTGGTGTCAGGTTTTCTGTCGGCTGAACATGCTCCCCGAGACACGTAAGAAACAAGGTAAGCAATGGATGGTCGAGCGAAGGGTTCTGGAGTGACGACTACGTACTGGAAGAATCCGCGTTGGAAGGCCTCCTACAAAGTGGACAGATGACCTGGTGAAGGTCGCGGGTATCGTAAAGCCGGTCTTTATTGCGACATTTGGGGGAGGTCTATGTCCAACAGTGGACCTCTTTCGGCTGAAATGATGATGACAATGATAAATGGATGGTCACTTATCTATATAGACTGACATCAGCAAGCATAGCTTAACTTCAAAGTTTAAGCGTGTTGCTGTTTACATATTATTTACCCATAAGCTCCTCTGATATTTTTTTCAGCTTTAAATGAGGAGGAAAGTATACATAATCTCTTTCTGCCTCATCACCAGGCTTGAGATTAGGGTATTAATCATTTTAAATCGAGCTTGCGTCGTAAGTAGGTCAACAAAGGTCATAGTACGACGATCGAGCTCGAGAAAAAACGACTTTAGTAATAGGATGACAAGCTTTTTAAAGAGTAGCTTACTTGCAGTATTTAGCGGGGATAAATGCATTTTTTGTATGCAACACTAGTTTATACCTAACCTGAAGATAGTTTATTCAGAATTAGTAACTGAATGGATTCCAATAGTTTTCCATGTTATATTTTTTTCCAAAAATATTTAAAGAGGTCACAAGTTAAACACCACCGATACTTAGTACAACACAGGTCAGCAGGCAGAAGTCATAGCGTGCAATAATTGATGGTGAAGCGCACTAGTTTATTAAGAGCATAAATTCACTTTAGCCTGAAAAGCACACCCACATTCAAACATACACATGCTTTCAACAAACGGTTGCGTGAAGGAGTAGATTACAATAATTATATTTCTTTCTTTTTTTCTTTCTTTCTTTCTTTCTTTCTTTCTTTCTTTCTATCTTTCTTTCTGACTTTCTTGCTTTGTTATCCTTTTCAATACCTTTCCCATGGCTTTGTGCATATGGGTGGGATATCACCCAAGTTACGGTGGCGTATCACCGTACTCCTGGTTATCCAATGAAGGAACAGGCTTAGCGACAGAGATCGATATTACAACTAAACAAAACCGAACAAGTTCTAAGAACTGTAGAAATGATTTTAATTTAAAATATTCCATAATTCTAAATAGACTCTGGATTCTAGAAACTGTAATTGACGTCAACGTAAGCTCCGGAGTGATGAGTTCTTTGTAAACAGTTATATAATATCTTAGAAAAGTCTATTTCTATTAACATTAAAGTAAATAAAGTAGAAAGGATTTGTATTTTCGGAATTGAGTTTTCATAAAAATAATTTTATATTTAGTAAAAAGAAAATGTGCTGTGTATTAAAGAATCGCTTTATTTGATTCGAATCTGATAACTTAATAAGAAATAAATACAATTCTGCGTGCCTTTGAGTCGTTGAAAGGGATTTGAGATATTACGGCTAAATTGAAGTTTGTAGTCTGCCACCTTCAAATGTCGCCAGTTATCAATTTACTTTCATTACATTTGACAGGCTTTATTACTTTCTGTCACGAATTGAGGTGTGAAAAAGAGTTATTCAAACTGTTATCTAACTGTATTCCCTAACACTCAAACCAATACTTATTTTCAATCCTCGGCGCTGAGTCGAGCGTTGAAAATTCCACAGCATTCAATTGATTTTTTTCTGTGTTAATTTTTGTAAAATATTTTAAACTAAACAACGTGTCTTCAAGACTAGAGTGAATATGCTCTTCATAAACTAGTGCGCCTCACCATCAACGATTGCATCACTGCTTTCCATCAGGTAGAATCGCAGTCGAGCACTAGTTTATTTATACATCTATACTCTATACATACATATAAATAAAATTGGAGTATCTGTTTGTAATATTGAAATAATTGCTTTTTACTACATGCATATGAATATACATATATACGGTACATACACCAAAATAACATTTTTTTACAATTTTTGTCTGTCTGTCTTTTTGTCCGGGCTAATCTCTGAAATGGCTGGACCGATTTTGACGGAACTTTTTTTGGCAGGTAGCTGATGTAATAAGGAGTAACATAGGCTACTTTTATTTTAGAAAAACATAAACTTAAAATCCTGTAGTCCACGCGAATGAAGTCGCGGGCACAGTTAGTTAATGATAAAATACAACACTATAAATAAATCTTTTTGTGATAACAATATCAATATTGGTTGTTAAATGAAGTAGTACCTAATAAGCATTTGAAATAAATGGTACCAGGAACACTAAGAGCATATCTCTTTTCTACACACGTAACCTAATAGCACGGTGACATCACATTTCAATGTGTACATCCCTAATCTGTTACTTGACAGTTTCCCTTTCCACCTTTGGAACGTTTCTAACTTATTTAGTATTGAACGGGTTTAGAAAAAAATCTTTTAGATATAACTATATAAAAAAATCTACTGCTCAATACATAAAGACTGTGATTACCATCCAATTCATATAAACGGTACAAAAGTGTCTTATGCTAATACAGCTTTACTAGCATAACTCTCGACACCAAAATGCGGTGAAATACTCATGCCAAAAAAAGAGGAACTCTACATACGTTATACGAGTAACAGTATGTATTAGTTATTCGGACGAAAATCCTGTTCATCAATACATAATGAATGAATAAAGGGAATAATAATTAAATTCATAAGCAGACGGCAAAGATCTATTAGGTTAGGTTAGTTAATATCTCAAAACTAAATACTTGGTAGATTACGAATGTGACTAAGGGAAAGACTATAAAGCAGTGATGTACAAGTCGCAGGCAACATGAGTGATTTTATTTATTGAAACTTTATGCACATAACACTGTAAAAAGGCGGAATTAATGCATTAGGCATTTTCTACCAGTGGACCTTCAGGGTGGTGCAGAAATATAATATGCAACTTGCAACTTAATAAATATACACAAAACTTGTTAAATTCTGAACGAAACGAAGGCGAAGGTTACCAATTGTTAATCCCGAATGCAGTGAGAAGTTTTAGCTCCCGAGCATTGCGAGGGAGTTATTAACCTGCTTGAAGTGAGTCAAGCCGCTCAAGACAAAGACTTTATCCCCGTGTTAGATACTCTACATTTTACATCTTTGAGATAATTAAAAGACAATAACCGAAAAAATTATACGTTAGAGGAATAGTATTATTATTTACAAATTAATTTTAACTAGAATATCACTCTACATGTTTTGAGATTTGAAACAAACAAAACACGCTACTATAGTTTTAATTTTATATGTATAGTGTTACCCCCCTTTCTTTTTACTAGAGCCAAATTTTATTCTTTTATTTAATGGCCAGTTTGATTTTCGAATAAACTTATTTTACAATTAATATGTTTTTTTTTCTTTTAAATGGCTGTGACGTTCCAAATTCAAATCTCATTTTATAGGGAACGCCCATACTACACTTAGATAGATCCCTAAGAACAGAATGACTTGCTTTATGTGAGGGTTGTAACAAAAGGGCATTATCGAGCACGTGGTGTAAAAAGTATATTAAGCTGTCTGCTTCTTTGTAACGTTCAATCAATTATATAGGGAAAAGTTATTTATATTCAAATTTGTTTCATGGTTGAGATTGAGAATCAAGAACCCTTGTTATTCGTCACGTCCATCTGTCTGTCCGTTTGTCACTCCCTCGTTAAATTATAAACTTTTAAACGATTTCGTATGAAACTTCACATTTCATTTGTCGTCGTCCGTTGTAAGGGTTAACACAACCTTAAATTGTATGTTTTGTGACATTTGACCGCTCGATTTAAAAACGACGCAGTACATTGAATTAACAATCCAATGTAAAGGGGCATTGGGTTGTTAATTCAAAGTACTGCGCTCACGACTCGTCGCTGTGCCAGCGCTGAGCTCAAGGCTGTTTTCTTAGAGAATAACACCTCTGGAAACGTTTCAAAACCTGCGGAGTCTTTAACATATAGTCACCATCATGACTTTTCTTTACTTTTTTTTTTAATTGAGATAAACCAGAGCTTGACTGCGATCCCATCTGGTGGTGAGTAGCGATGCAATCTTTGATGGTGAGGCGCACTAGTTTATTAAGAGCCTATTCACTCTAGCCTTGAAGACACCCAAATTATAATCGGACGGGAAGACCGCAGCAGGCTAACTGTTCCAATCCTTCGACGCACGCGGTATAAACGACTAGGTGAAACGCTTAGTCGCTTAACCGGACCGTAGAGGTTTCAACAACGTAATGGTGGGAAAAATCATCCAACGACAACCCTCGCTCTTGGGCGAAGCGGGCGATAATGTCAGACTCTTACTGACTAAAAAACCCATCCCGTTCCTTCAAGCCTTCCGGGGCTCTTTCCCTAAAGGTTTGTAGTCATATTATAAAGGCAAAATTTTTGAGTATGTGATGGTGTGTATGGTGCACGTGTGTAACTTCTTCACAAATGACGGCCGGATTTAGAGGGGTACACAACTTTGAATAACTTCTGAACAATTTTTGTACATTCCCGCGGGCGAAGACGCTGGAGGCTGGATGAAGCTAGTCTCTATTTAAATATAATTCTTCTGTAGATACGTGTGTTATTTTGTAATAAAAAGTAAGTAGTTGATAAAATTCATACTTTGTTAGTAACCGAGTTCAAAAATAAAGGAGCTCTTATTTTTTATGCATGTTTTCCCATTACTCGAAGACGCCGAGACTGGGCCACCACTGGGAGCAGTAGTGGCCTAATCATATTCCTGGACACGCCTAATCATGGTGTTAAATCCCCTCTTTGAAAAGCGGCTGGAGAGACTTCACAGCGTCCTCACCTTCCGTATGACATAGGTCTTCGTGCGAAAAAAACGCACGGGCCATTTTATTAACCGCTCGCAACATACGGTGTATGCCTCACTTGAGCGGAGCACCGCCCGCCGTGTCCTCGCGGGAGCGTTCGGCGCCGGCGACCTCTCGCATCATGCTCTAGTACAGGCTATGGTTCGGAGCGAGGTGGAATGGCAGGTGGTCGCCTCCTTTTGCGAAGCAGTAATGTTAATGAAGGAGGTCACTGCACGCGTGAGGGAAGGAATATCCTCACGCTACAGCCGCCGGGACCCCAACCCCGATCTGCATGTCCCAAAATAAAAAAAAACGAAGTCATCCGATATCCACCAACCCGCACTAGTCCCGTGTTTTATTACGACCTATTCCCTCCTAAAGAGGAGGCCGGAGTCCCAGCAGTGGGAACATTACTATAATGTCTGGACAGATTAAAAAAAAAAATATCTTGTTCTGGTTTGGTATCTTGTTTCTTGTCAATCAAAGAAGATAGAACATTGTTAACGAAACGGATTATAATCCAGAATTTTAATTAAGTTTCAGCACAAGTTTGAATCCCTCACAGATAACTCAATTTCGATCAAATTGTGCAAAGCTTTCAGGGAGGCACTATGTATTAACCATGGAGCTTCGATTGAGCGGAGCAGCCAACTTTCCCACTTGTAGATTTTATTACTGTTTACTGTCAGCCTGTTTAATTCTACTGCAGGGCAAAGGAGTTCTTGCTGTTTCGATCCAGAACGAAATTATGTAAACTATGATGAAATTTAAAATAATTATTGAAAGATTATATTTTAAAACATACGCATATTGACAAATGCTTGCACTGAATGGACAGGTCTACTTAGAACTGTGTGGTTCTTTCTTCAAAAGACCATCTCAGGCTCAATCTGCATGGTTCTCATATGATTTGACAGGCTCAATCTCTCTCATCGCTCTCAGGCTCAATCTGCATGGTTCTCATATGATTACATGTTTTGATGTATGGACTTTAAAAGAGACTTCGACTTCGAGTTTGTTTCGGTGTTTCTTCTCAGGGTAGTCAGCTAGGAAACACCGGCCTTATCTAGCATTATTTGACGAAAAAAAAATTAACGTGTAAAAGTGTTTTTATAAAACCTACTTGCAAACCAAAAGAGTTAAGCTGAGTTACTATTATTAAACCCATATATCTTTTTTTTATCGGTGGAAAGTCATCATAAACTCCACGCTCTGGGAGGAGTGAGAGAGTGTGAGATTTCTACTGAGTAGAACACACCTGTGTTCCTTCAGTTACCCTTTGCGTTCCAGGGAGCAGGAACTCTTTCAAACCACCCAGTTTCTATAGTAAAAGTCTGACACGCGTTCGACCTAGAACGGGAGGATTTACTTGCTAATTTCTCACCTCAGATTTTCCAATCGCAAATACAGTGCCAGTGGTGGAGTTTCTTCTCAGGATATGCCTACCTACACCTTCCACAACTTATAAGAGCGCACGCTCGTACTGAGGCGGCGTTCGCAACGATCGTATGACGCGAATGCTCACTGTGAGCACACACGTCCACACAGCCCGAGGCTTGCGAGATGAACCATTCGCGACGCACGCCTCGCGGTGTCTATACGAAATGGTGCGAAGTCACACGTGAACGCGTTCGCTTGGGCTTTGAGTACCTATAGTACCACATCTCCCTAATTTCAGTCATCAACGTTATAACTCGCATGATACACACACGAGAGATATCCCAGCTACAGCCATTGTTACTTAAGAGTTAATTGATCCGACGTGATTGGTGCTTTGTCGTAGCACAGCGCCTAACCGCCATGTAATTGATTTATTGACTGTAGCTATAATATTGTTTGGATTTAACCTAACTCCTGTAATGGCGGACAGCGGTGTGTTTGTAGGATAGGAATTAGATTAAGATAAGTAAATGAACCTCATCGGAACAGTTCACTCAAAGGACAATTTACTTAGCTGCATATTATGTATGTATTTGGATTGGCGATAGGCGCTCTCAACCACTAGTTGAGACTGGCTTTGTATGAGTACAGAAGCGATTCTAAAGCAGATTTGTACATAGGATGACACGATGTCGCGTCTACAAGTCTGGTTTCCATATAAAATATATAGAGACCGACGCATCCAGATCGACGTAAGTGGCACACGTGTGAGAAGTGTAGTTCTACCTTAATTCTAATGTTTTGAACATTTATGCTGATTGCTATGCCATATAATAAAAAGGGCACAAACAAACAAACAAGCTCATAAGTTTTAAATTTTAATTTAACAAATCAAATCAAATCATTTATTTCAAGTAGACCATTTGCAGGTACTTTTGAATAGACAAATGGCGGTCAGTCCAAATAAAAAAAAAAAAAGTGAAGCTAAATTGCACTACTACATTATCCTACTAAATTGCATTATAACTTTAAATAGAAACCTAGAACATTCCCATCACCCTAACTAAAATAGTGTCATTTACATTATCTGACGTTCTCAAAGTAATCTAATGTTGTTAATTTCAAAACTTACATCTAAAACATTATTGTAAAACTTGAGTTTAAACTTACAACAACAATAATAATTGCAAAGACACTTGTACTTAAGGGGATATCCATAAATTATGTCACTCGTTAAGTGCGAAGGGGGTCGACTAACTGTGTCAAGTTGAAAGAAATCATTAGTTTTATGACGTTACATTTCAAATCTATATCTAAGTATTGCAACGTGAGATTGATATTATAAAGGCGAAAGTTTGTGTGTGTATTTGTGTGTAATGTTACTTTTTCACGCTCGAACGGCTGAACGAATTTCGTTGAAACAACCAAGTTTCAATACAGGTAGCCCATATCTTGGATTTTTTATCTCTGGATTATGTTCCCTTAGGAAAATATTCTATTATCAAGCGGGCGAAGCCGCTGCCAGCGGCTGTTTTGAAAAATATTGCCAAGTCCATTTGTATTATTATTAACTATAAGGTTTAAATTGAGTTGTTGGCTAATCAAAACACTAATTTCGGAACTACTGTTTTAATTACTGGTATACTGCCGGTGCTGTGTATTACTTTCGGTGTTTTACAGGTTGCATTTTGGAGAGTGTGCGCAGAAATTACAAGACTTGATTCCGCCATCTCATTTCTACCATCGGACAAACCGACGTACGGCGAGTATCTACCCTTACGTTGTTGAAACCTCTACGGTCCGTACTAAGCGTTTCGCCTCGTCATTTATACCGCGTACATCAAAGGACTGGAACATTTGCCTGCTGTGGTCATCTCATCCGATTATAATTTAGGTATCTTCAAGGCTAGAGTGAATAGGCTCTTATCCCTTTGTGTGTCCGGAACGTGGATCCACGCGAGACACAGTAACTTTTTAATTGTGTCTCTAATTACGGCATATGAAAGGTTAGTAAACTAGTGCGCCTCACCATCAATGATTGCATCACTGCTTACCATCAGGTGGGATCCCAGTCAAGTACTAGTTTATAATACTTAGATAAAAAAATAGGCGTATAATTCTATTTGTAACGTCACATGGAGAGTCTTACAAATGTGACCAGCTGTGTGAAAAAAAATTACGCAAATCGCGTGACATAATTTGTTGACGGCCCCTAACGAGTCGCTATTAGTAATGGGAGTTTGGAACAGCTTAATGGGTCCGTCTGCTATTCGTATTGTTGTGGTGTTGTAGTCACAAAAGCTACTTTTGAAACTATTTATTATTATGGTTTGAAATCGTCCCATGAACAAAGTTAGTAAGCAATACTTTGGGTTTAATGGGTGGGTTATAGATATTTAGAGAGTCCAAATGGTTTACTACAACGGTGTGTGATATTGCGTACTGTATTTATATATGTAATCTGAAATAATACATTTTAATATATTTTGATAAACTAGTACGATTCACCATCAACGATTGCGTCACTGCTTACCATCAGTAGCCTGATTCACGTAAAATCAAACAAGCCAAATATCGTTGAAGTTTTATAGTCGTTCGATCGAAGTCCTATCCAAAAGCGGTATTCACGATCTATCGACTTATTTCCAGTTAGGTACATTAATAAGTATTCTACCAGCATAATGTAATACAGATTTTATTTTAAATCGACGAATTTTAAACGACTTTAAATTCGGTGTCGTTCAAACTCGATTGATGGATGTGAATACGGAAATAGTCTAAACGACTAAATTGCTACGATATCGTTACGGTTTTCATTACGTGATTCGGGCTACAGTTGGAATCTCAGTTAATCACAAATTTATAACATTTGAAAAAGAAAAATAAATCCTTGGAAAATGCAATACCAAAAAGACTATCTAAAACATAAAAAACAGGACATCAAATAAGTTTTTGATGAAAAACTAATAAGTATTAGTTTATCATTCAACACTACCACACCACACGTACCTTGCCATCGTACATTATCCACCACATCCATAAGCTTGTAAAAGCCTTATTTCACACCCAGCAGGGTGGAAGCCTACTGGGGCTAAAGGTCTAGTTCCAAAAGGTAGGCTCGGCCCCGGTATGAAAGGCAACGAAGAAACGGGGTGGATTTTTCAGTCAGTAAGAGTCTGACACAATCTCCCGCTCCGCCCAAGGACGGGGGATGTCATCTGGATGATTTTTACCCACCAGAAAAAAAACCCTATGTCACAACTCTGAACCGTAAAGCTCTTCAGGTCAATCTATCAATCAGGATTAGAATCGAAGTGCTTGCCAAACATCCAGCAAGCCACGTTCAAACCCGGTACAGCTTTTGAACGAGGTTTTAATTCCTTTTTTAGAGTTCCGCACCCATAGGGTAAAACGGGTTCCTATTACTAAGACACCGCAGTCCGTCTGTCTGTCTGTCCGTCTGTCACTAGGTTGTAATAAGAACCGTGATAAGTAGGTGATAGAAAAAATCACAGATTATGTATTACTATTAAAATGATCAGATATGTATTATTAGATTGTGTATTATTATTGTGTATTACTGTTATTACTAAAGGTAAAACTAAACTTCTTCTTCTTTTCGTGTCGATGCTCTCATACTTCTTTTGACCAATATTTGGCAACCTGTACAGCTCTATTGTTGGCCTCGTATAGATCCTGAAAACTGCAGTTTTTACATCGGCCAACCTGGGATCGCAGTCGGTTTGGAGATTTCCAAATTAGCCACTGTAGTTCGTGTCCAGGGGGAAGATGTTCCAATGGGGTGATAAAAAGTGAAGGAGTTGGATGTTTCTGCTTCCACAAACTCAAAACTATCAAACTCAAAACGGCACTGCTCACAAGTGTACCAAACACGCCGATCTGGGCGCGACCTCCTATATCGGTCTAACGTAGCTTGAAAAACAGAATAAAATAAAAATTTAATGGGATGCTTTTCAACAAAACGCAGACGACGGTACAGAACCCTTCGTGTGCGAGTTCCACTAGCATTTGGCCAGTTCGTTTTTTTCTTTTTTTTACTCGAAACCGGTGTACCTACTGTCGTAGAACTCGTGAAACTCGTATATTTGGAATTTGCAGCCGATGTGTGTGAACTATGTTCGTGTGCAAAGGGAATTTTAGTGAAAGTGGAGTTTTTCGCGCCCTTAAACTGCTTTTGGCGCCAAAAAATCTTTTTGTAGGTTATGTTCTAAAACGGAGACAGGGAGGATTATTATTTTAAGAAATTTGATTTATCTTGATTTGAGTTAGTAGATACAATTCCGTTTTACAATACATTTTAGATTCTGACATATGTATTTTTTATATCCTAGTCATACCAATCAATTTGCTATACTACCAATCAATTTGCTAAACTTTTCCCAACTTTTTTCACGAACCAAGTTAGGTCCGCTTTTTGACTGCACACATGAACTCTAAACAACCCAGTAACTGAGTTACATGACTAACACTTATCATTGTAACATAACAAAGGTTATTAAAATATTTATGAGGTTTAGCATCACAAGAATGTTTTAATACCTAATTAGGTAATATGTGCACTTTATAACTAATCTTATCAAAAGCGTAATATTGTAAATATAGAGCCTAAAACTAAAATTTCTCCGCTGATGTGCCACCATATTATACCGCGTTCACCACTTTCGCCTCGTCGCGTCGACGAATCACGACGAATGGCTCGGCTTTGCGTAGCAGCCACAGACAATGTAGTAGTCCGAAACTATTTATTTATTCAATTTGACCTTATTCCTGTAAAAAAAAAAATATCTGTTTATTTAATAATCACTACTTTTAAATTAAAATTATTCTAAATATATGATTTGAACACTATGGTCGACCTGTACTTTAATAGTCTGTCTAATAAGTTAAACGACTTGGATAATTATTAGGATTTAATGAAATCTGATGTATTCAACACGGGTTCAATAATCAAAGTTGATTACTAGATAGAGATCGTTGTTTACTAACAGAAGAACCTTATGAAAAGTACCGAATTTATGTATTTTTTAAATGATTAAATATTATACAAAATTCCCATGTCGGTTGACTTATTAGACAGACTATAAAAAAAAAAAAATTGACGGTATTTCTTCGAGTGGTGTTCAGTGGCTATTTCAATTATTCGCAAATTGATTCTTAGTAGATATTGTAGTGTAAAATTAGTGTAGTTTCGTATCTCAAGTGTCTGCATAATTAGACATTCGGTATTTAGGATCATCAAAACAGGGCCAAACTCGGTAAAATTGAGCTGAGAATACAACGAAGTTGGCCGAAAAGATTGACTTGATACATTTGCTGTGAAATACTAGATACAAAACCATTAGAAGTGTATCTACATATTCCAATGATAAACCAAATTAACTATTAATTCAAAGACATGGCTTAAAGGACTTAGTATCCAAACCAAAAACTGTAATTTTTTTTTTTTTCAAGGAGTGAAGGTGACACTTTTTAGGGTTCCGTAGCCAAATGGCAAAAAACGGAACCCTTATAGATTCGTCATGTCTGTCTGTCTGTCTGTCTGTCCGTCCGTATGTCACAGCCACTTTTTTCTGAAACTATAAGAGCTATACTGTTGAAACTTTGTAAGTAGATGTATTCTGTGAACCGCATTAAGATTTTCACACAAAAATAGAAAAAAAAACAATAAATTTTGGGGGTCCCCATACATAGAACTGAAACTCAAAAATTTTTTTTTCATCAAACCCATGCGTGTAAGATATCTATGGATAGGTCTTCAAAAATGATACTGAGGTTTCTAATATCATTTTTTTCTAAACTGAATAGTTTGCGCGAGAGACACTTCCAAAGTGGTAAAATGTGTGTCCCCCCCCCTCTAACTTCTAAAATAAGAGAATGATAAAACTAAAAAAAATATATGATGTACATTACTATAAAAACTACCAACGAAAATTGGTTTGAACGAAATCTAGTAAGTAATTTTTTTTTAATGCGTCATAAATCGAAAAAAATACAATATTATTAAAACATCGATCAAAGTTACAACACATTACAAGAACTTTTAAATTATGTTACTTGCTGCTACGGAACCCTTCATGGGCGAGTCCGACTCGCACTTGGCCGGTTTTTTTTTTTTAAATTGTGTTATTGTCTACCTACGGATTTTTATTTCGTTCAACTTCATAAATATTTTTGGCGGGATCTTATCGAGCAAAGTTCAGTGATTCTTTTATTTATTTGTAAATTGATTTCTAGTGGATACCGTGATATAAGATTGGTGGAGTTTTAGTGTGTCAAGTGTCTGCACAACTGGACAATATGTGGAATCAATGAAAACGGCGCGATCTCGGTAAAATAGAGGTGAGCATTTTATTGTAGTATTGACTATCTTAGCAAAGTTTGCGAGAATGATTGCTTGATACATGCCAAATACTGCAAAAGCATTTGAAGGTGGTACATCCGCATTATAAAGAAACTCAAACAAAGTGACAGTAAAAACTAAATGGACCATCTTTCTAAACTTGATAATAGTTAAATGCACAAGCCGTTTGATGCCAGATCAATAAAAATAATCTTTTCCAAATCTTTCAAACAATTTCTCATTCAAATAGATAAGTACGTAGCTGTCTTCTTACATCTTATTCGTGTAATTATCACCTAATTAAGCCCCTCTTTGATCGAAAACGCTAAAAGGCTTAATTTTCACACGGTAAAAGCAACAATAGCGATCACAAACACTGTCTCGCATTCACGGAATGCAATAAAAGTCTACATTAACTAAAGTAACAATCAATTAACGGTGGCAACCCCAAGATTACTTCCCCTTAAAACAGATGGACAAGCGAAAATACACTTTGAAATATAGGTGCAAAGTTCAAAGTTGATTGAAGGAAAAAATATAATTTCAATTGGTTTTCAGCCTTTGATTGCACAGTGAGGCTTTTAAAGCCAAATAGTAAAGCTGTCACTATCTTCGGCCGGAGTTTAAGCTTGGTTGGGTTTTGTTCTTTGTTCGATAAAAGATACGTTTGATTTCGTCCTGGGATAACGTTCACTGTTTCAAGTTATGATTAGGATAGGAAATTGGAAGAAAGACCTTTCAAGATTCGGATAAATAGGTACATTAATCATGTAATAGTAACGACAAGAAACATGTAATCGAGATATTTGTGCATAACATGAATAAAGCCTTGAAGGAACAGGATGGGCTTTTTAGTCAGTAAGAGTCTGACACTATCTCCTGCTCCGCCCAAGAGCATTGTCATTGGATGATTTTACCCATCGAAAAAAAAAAAAAAGAAAAGAGTGTCCATGGAGTTTCTTGCACATTCTTCTCCATAGAGATCTTCGCTTTGGAATGTGCAATTAGAATCTTTTTTTCTGACTGATTGACTTCTTGACAGTACAAAAGTGCCTGTAAATGGTTTATTTGAAATAAAATACTTTGAATCTTTAACGTCTCGTGTGCCGTAATTAGAGACATAATTAAAAAGCCATTGTGTCTCGCGTGGATCCACGTTTAGACACACAACGGGTTAAATCATGGTTAGTGACTGACACTGTCTGCTATGCTGGAGTTCATGGGTTCAATTCCCAACCAAGACAAATGTTTGTTTTGTTAGCACGATCATTTATTTAGTTAGGTAATATTTATCAGTTATCTAGTACCTACTCATAACAGAAGACTAGACAGCGTTGTGTGATATTATTACTATAGATCTATCCGGTAAGTACATTACTTTATCTTGAAATACGTTATCGGTTCTTCTCCATGAAAAAAAAAAACGACCAATTGGAAGCATGCACTAGCTTCTAATGTTTTATACCCAAGTGCCCACATAAGCTTATGTGAAATGCGACGTTGCACCACCTACACATGGTCGACATCCCACCAATAATATATGTAGGTAGAAAACGTTTTGAGAACACATTTTATTATACGTAAGTACAGTTAAGTAGTGGAAAATCCTGCCAGTCTTTTTTTAGGTGGAAAATCCTGCCAGTCTTTTTTTAGGTGGAAAATCCACCAATGACATCTCCGGCATAAATTCTATCAGGAAACACACACCGGCAGGGAATTCCACTCCTTAGCTGTACGCATACTTAATCTTCATCACCATCATTTCAGCCGAAAGATGTCCACTGATGGACATGGGCCTCCCCCAAGTGTCGCGATAACGACCGGTCCTGCGCGTCTCGTATCCATCGGTATATACGCATAATGAATAATGATTTCTCACCTTAAAAAAGAAACCTACCGATATAAATAAGCTACCACGACCGCCATTCCCTTCTAACAACATTTTACTCGAGAATTCATTACTCAAACAGAAACTGTGGCAGTAGAAAACGCTCGAAGTCTTATGCTCTCGTTAAGTAGCTTTTTGCATATCAAAGTGTGTTGACAACGGCCCCCGGGTGCTGACAATTCTTCTTAGTTTTCACCTACAGACGGTTGATTCGTCGTATTATAAATTGGCTGGCATTTTCTTACGGCATTTTGAAAAGTTTTGAGATTGCTTTTAGGGAATAAATAACTTAGGAAAGGTATAAACAGGTCGTGGCTTCTTGTAGATACATTCTTTCCCTCATAGTCTATTTTTTTTTTAATTAATGTAAACTAGTGCTTGACTGCGATCTCACCTGATGGTAAGCAGTGATGGAATCGTTGATGGTGAAGTGCACTAGTATATTAAGAGCTTAATCACTCTATCTTTGAAGACACCTAAATTATAATCGGACGAGAAGACCACAGCAGGCAAACTTCCAGTCGATGTACTCGGTATATTTATATTTTACGTATATTTATAATATGTATGTATTTAGAAATATATAAGTATGTTTATCAGTTGTCTAGTACTCATAACACAAGCTCTGCTTAGCTTGAGACTAGACGGCGTTGTGTGATAGTTGTGGAATATTATAATTATTTAATTTTCATATACGCAATATACGAAAATACTTCATATTTAACACACACATTCATCCTAAAACCTACAAGAAACTTAAACTTATCCTCAACCCCGTAGAATAATAAAATTCTCAAAGTATTTAAGCTGCGCCGTTCCGTATCTCCAGTTCACTCATCCCAAAGCCTCTGAGCTCCTCAATTTGCCCTCTATTACCGAACTGAATGCCCCTATTTGCCCGTCTTTGCCCCTGTTTGCCCTCACCGTACTTGTTCTTAACGTATTTGTCTCTATAGACGTTTTGCTGAAGAAATAATAGGGTATTCTCGACGAACCTAGGTTTGGCAATATGGGCTTGTAAATAGATTTCAGCTGAGCAATATTTTGTGAGTTGGAGGCTCGTCTCGCCTTTTTGTGTCTTGAAAATAAAACTGGATGAGATTGTGCTTTTCTTTTGAAAGGATACGGACAAGAGAGCACCTAATTGAAGTAAAGATGCGATCTAGAATAGTAATCCACACTGATATTAGGTAATAATAAAATTATAGCACGAAGAGATTTGATTTGAGTATTTTTGTTTGTAAGTAACTCAAGAAATATAGACCGATTTAAAAGAATATGTCAACAGTAGAATGCTCCCGTTATTACTAAGTTACGCGGGCGAAGCTACTGGTAGAAGCTAGTTTTAAATACCAGCAAATACCAGCTTGATGCGCTGGAGTCAATTGAGACGCGAGCCAAGAGAATCATCAGCAATGATGCACTTGTAGAGTCGAAGCTCCAAAGCCTTGAGCATTGCCGTCGAATTGCTAGTCTGTCGGTTTTCTATCGTTTACATATCGGGGAGTGTGCACTGGAATTGCACAATGTAATTCCGATAAGTCCGTTCCGTCATCGAACTACACGACGTACAGTGTTGCGCCACCGGTATATGGTAGACATCCCACCCGTGCGTCTACGTACAGCCAAGGAGTGGAATTCCCTGCCGGAGTCTGTGTTTCCTGATAGCTACAACTTCGGAGTCTTTAAGTCGAGAGTGAATAGGTTACTTCTAGACAAGCGTGCTCCATCGTCGACCACATAATCGCTTACTCAGGTGTGATGGTGGTCAAACGTAAGCTTAGCAATAATAAAAATAAAGTTATAAGTTTTTCGACTGGCCGGTTGGTGTAGTGGTTAGTGGCCCTGACTGCTATGCCGGAGGTCGTGGGTTTAGATTGCCACCCAAGACAAATGTTTGTGTAATAAGCACGATCATTTGTTCTGTGTATGGGTGTAATTTAACTATATTAACCAATATTAAGTATGTATTTAGTACAAAGTTTTGAGTACTAGACAGCTGATAGATATTTCTAAATGTTATTACCATCTGTAAATGTTTTCGTTGAACTTAAAACAATAAACACCTACGTTATTAAAATAGCAGTGACACCTAATAGTAGTTTCGTGTGCTGTAAAATGTAACAAAGACGTCCATTTTATTTACAGCCAAATTACGAAGAACGACCTTTATTTGACACTAAAGAAGAATAGTTCGTAAAAACAGCCCTTAATATCAATGAAAAACATCACATACCTAACCACAATAGCCATATAACAATCACGCCAAAAATACACGTAGTTTCGTCCTGAACAAACGACCTAAAATTTTTTCTGCACACAGTCTAGAATATTTTTCCACATCAGTGGGACGAATTGCGCAGTATACAAAGTGATAATGGAGGCTTTTTATTAGGCTGTGGTGTGTGAGTTATATGGGTGTATCATGGCTGTAAGGAGACTTAATAAAATGGCCGCATGCTACAGTTTGTTGGAGCAACTCTCGCAGAATATTGATGAAAACATTGTGAATAGATGCGGAGCGTGGGTGTTCACGAAATGGCACGATTTTTGTACTGTTATAACGTACTATATTGCTAAATCTTTGTGCCTTATTAAATAGTAAATATTTACTGGCCTGTCGGTCTAGTGGTTAGTGGCCGTGACTGCTACGCCGGAGGTCGTGAGTTCGATTCGCACCCAGGACAAATGTTTGTGTGGAGAGCATGATCATTGTTCTGTGTCTGGATGTAATTTATCTATGTATGTATTTAGAAATAGTTTTTTTTAATAGCCTATACTGTCCCACTGCTGGGCAAAGAGGCCTCCCCCAATAGAAATAGTTAAGTGGCTATATAAGTATGTTTATCAACTGTCTAGTACTCATAACACAAGCTCTGCTTAGCTTGAGACTAGACGGCGCTGTGTGATAGTGGTAGCATATTATTACTATAGTTAAACATACACACTCACAAAAGTTTACCTTTATAATATTAGTGTGATATTTGCACGAGTTTCAGAATAGGACAAGAAAAGGTAATATAATGATGCTGATTAAAAAATCTGTGGGGGGACTGTAGAAGTTCCCGCATACATAAAATGTAACCTATATCATTCTGCAATAAAGCAGCTTTTTATCGGTGAAAAAAATGTCTCAATCGGACTAGTACTTTCAGAGATTACCTCCTACAAACAAAAAAACAAACTTTACCTCTTTGTAATATTAGTGTAGATCACTGGTACATATACGACCTTCATCCATTTGCATGTTACCGAATTCTGTTTGACTATGTTTGACGAAGTGTTGTCTGGTGCGAGATATCAGCCCGACCATAAACCAACAATAACATTCAAAGCTGAAACAAAATTGCAAATAAAAATATACACCAACAGAATAAATAAACATTTCGTCACAAATCTATTGACAAAACAAAAAAAAACAGGCAAATATGAGTCGGACTAGCGCTGAGGATTCCGTACAAACTTAGCTTAAAAAATGTAATTATTTTGTGATATAGGTTTACGAAATTTTTCCTTTAACTGTTCTGTGACACATTACATTGTTTCGTGTCAAGTTTTCATATTTTTTTTTTATTTATTTAATCCAACACAAAGGTACAAACGCAGACTTGATTCTAGGTCAATAAATACTTTATCGCGAGCTTTTAACGTGATCCATTTTACTACCTACAGTGAACTATTAAAGGGATGCAGCTATACAGAGTGTATAGTTTCATCCCTCTTTCTCACTCGCACGCTTGACTTTTTACAATGTGATGGTAAGGCTTTGATTCCCTTCCGAACAAAATGTGCGCCATTAACGACCTTATCTTTAATTCAGAAATTTGAGTTTTCACTGCTCCAAAAGGTAGCAGGCTTAATAAGTCCACGCGTTGCTGAAAAAAGGGTATTGACAGACGGAAATCAAAGTAATCCTATAGGGGTTTTGTTTTTGCCGATTGAAGTACGGAACCCTACAAACCGCAATATATTCCATATTTATATTCTGAGAGACAAACTTGGGTTTTTGGTTTGAAAAACAGACACGTCGCCATGTAATGAAACTTTAGTAAGGTAAATATTATCTTTATTTATGAGTTTAGCTTGGTTTTGAAACAAAAGAATGTCGCAAGAATCTTAAAGAGGGAGAGAACATGGAAATAGCTTGATATTGATTTTAGGGGACGTAAAGTACACTTTATTCAAGGCAAAAGGTGGGGCACGGACCAATAAAAACACAGTATAATACAGTTATAATGCGCCCACTGCTAAAACTTAGGCTTCAATTTTAGAAGATGCTATAATCTACCATACGGGTCCAGTGCAGGTTGGTAGATGTCACAAGTCTTCGAATGTTTTGGTTCCTGACATGCCAGTTTCCTCACGATGTTTTCCTTCACCGTTTACTAAAAACATCATTTTTTTTTTTTTAGTTTTTTTTTGAATATGCAACAGGAAAACAATATGCACTTTAATTTAAATCTGTTTAAATGCTTCGATCTTGAGCATTTAAATAGGTATAAATACGGAAAAATTTAAAGGTTGCTTATTTTCGAAATTTACAGACTACTTTTTGAAGAATTTCTTATTTACATTCTTAGATACATACCCAATAAATAAAACGCTCAATATTTTAATAATCTACGCGGACTTTCAATCACGCGCGGCGTTCGCTTTGGGGTTTGAGGGGTAGAAGACCTAATTCTGCCATGAAACAACAATTTTACCGCCACTTTTTAATATTTTCAAGAGTAATTTCCTCCTGACTCAGTTTAGAGACATGATTGCTTCATAAGCAGGCTTCATTTTTTTCCCTACCTAACCCTAGATCCAGACTATGTTTAATAAGTGCAATCTCGAATGCCATTAATATTTCTTACCAGACTATGGTAATTTATGATGAACGTAAAAAGGCCAATAAATGTCAGGTCTGGGCACATATATTTTTTTATTAGGTTTGAATTTTTATCTGTAAGATAAATTGCTGACAAATTACGTCATTCGAGTACCTACGTGACTCTGACAACATTCGAAAACGCTACAATTTTAATATCATAATAAATAAATTTTACTATGTACCTCTACATACTCTGGTACTCAAACAAGATATTAATATTCGGCCGCTGCCAAAGAGTTTTCATATGTAAATTCTTTCACGCCATTTATCCGGAGGGTTGGGGAACGCAAAATGTAATAAAATGCAATAAAAACGATTTAGTGCACTTTTCCCACCCTTTCGAGTACTCGCACACACCCCAATATTTTTGATCATTGTCGTTACTCAGCCCTTATCCGGTTGGATTTATTTCTCCGCTAAGAGGTTTCGCAGGTCTGAGGGAAACAAGGAGGTATCTAACTAAAGAGTTTGGAAAACAAAGAGGTTTAAAGTCTATGCTAATAATATAAAGAGACAAAAAATTCTTAATGTGATAGCCTTGCGTTTGATTACTATCTCACTTGATGGTAAACGATCATCGCTTACCATCTAGCTGGTGTTTGATCACGCTTGCCTAACATTCACTCTTGACTTAAAAAACCCTTATTGTTGGTTTTAACTATCAGGAAATACATTAATTTACTCAGCTGAATTTAGAATATAAAACTGCTTGTTATAAAATTTATACATATTTCTTCAAAACTAAAGATGAAAGACATAAGATAAACTTTAAGCCCGTTCCAAACCATTACTTCAACAAGTTTCCTTAGATAGATTTTTATCTTTGTAAAGTTTTACGACTTTTTCTCGAGACTAGTGAAGATAAAACCATTTATCAATCTCAATGGCCGCTGAAGACGAAGCAACTTCAAATAACACCATTATTCTTTTAGCCAATGACGCGTGAGAGTGAGAGAGATATTAGTACCACAGTCATATAATATTTATACTGGCCGTGTGAGCTAGACGAAAGCCTAGCGGGGTTAGCTTAACCAGAACCACAAAATAGATAGGTACAGAAGACAATCTAAATACAAAGCGCGCTCGAGCAACGCACACATAGACTCCGCTCACAGATACGATATTTTATTTATTTATTTTATTTTATGGATAACTTACAGTTAACAAAAACATGATGACTTATCATAATAAAACTAAGGCCAATTACAAGTTTTCACTTACAGTAAATGAATAAACATGTTGAAACAATCGGTACATTACAATAACTAAATACACAGCTCAAAAACTAAATTAATATTCCCAAAGAAATAGATATTTTTAAATTGCTACGCCACTTAGATTCTAAATAAATAGGAATAACAATGAAAATAATATAAACTTCAAAATTATGGGATGTTTGCGAAAAAATCATTACAAAGGTTCGTTTCAATTTACGTATCGATATCAAATTCCCGGCCGGCCATGTTAAATATCTCGGCTCAATCATACGGTCGCACTCGTACAGTTCGCCAAGGGTCTACTTCTGAAAGGAAGGCTCGACTCCGGTATGAAAGGCAAGAAAGAACTGGGTGGATTTTTTAGTCAGTCAAAGTCTGAGTCTGACACTATGTCCCGCTCCGCCCAAGGGTGGGGGATGTCATTTGGATGAATTTTACCCATCGTCATCATCATCATTTCAGCCGATATACGTCCACTGTTGGACATAGGCCTCCCCAAGCGTCGTCACAACGAACGATCATGTGCGACTACACCAAAAAAAAAATTCATACATGAGATTAACTTCTGTATCTATCTATTTTGTGGCTCGACTATGAGATAAACTGAAATTGCTTTCCCAAATACCTGCCCGCAATAAATATAGAGTACTTGTCTGCTATATGAGTATACAAAATGCCGCGCCCACTCGAAAATAATGATGCAAAATGGAATTTCATGCACACGCCGTCTTCTCGAAGCCGGCTAGACAGAAAATGTGAAATATTGACTGCACCGGGATGCGCCCCGAGCCACAAGACGCGACCTAGGTACTCCATCCGTGATGTTTCATGCAAATCGCAAAAATCCGTTTAAAGTCTCCAATTGAATTCATGGCGATTGTGATTGAAAGTCGGGATTAATGTCTATAGAGATTTCACCAGGATTTTTGCGTCGAATCAAAAAGTATTCAGAATATGCAAACAACTTTTAGATTTCTGTTTTGGCTTAGATATTTTTAATGGTATAAATAAGTAAATGACTGCGATCCCACTAAGCAGTAGAGTGTGTAGTGGTAAGCAGTGATGCTATCGTTGATGGTGAGGCGCACTAGTTTATTAAGAGCATATTCACTCTAGCCTTGAAGACCACAGCAGGCAAGTTTGTCCAGTCCTTCGAAGTACGCGGTATACAACGGAAGGGAATCGAATTTATCGGCTGCAGTTTCTACTAACTTATATTGGAGTGTCAACTTGGTGAAAGTCGGTCAACTAGGGGAGATGGGGATAAAGGACACTACACGGTACACCGATGTATAAGTGTTTAGTTCTGTTCTAGAAACCTATCATACGGAATATCCGCACTACATAATTGAATACTGAGTGACTGAACGATCAAGCGATTTAACGGCATAGAAAGCTCAGTGGTTGAGCGGTTGACTGCTGCGCTGTGTATTGTGGGTACAATCTTTGCATGTAATAAGTATTTTTATGGCCTAAAGATCTTAGGCTGGGTGTCTTATGTTGGCAATATTATAAAAAAGATTCACAATAGTTTGTTTAGTTTTTAACCGATATAAAAAAGAGGAGGTTCTATGTTCGGCTGAATGTTTTTTTGGTTTGTTCTTTTAGTACTGATTTATTTATTATTATTTTATTTACAAACACTTGTACAACGGAGGATGTCCAAGGCATTGTACAATAGAAACTTACAAACTAAATAGATAAGTTTAATAAAATCTCTACGGTCCGGACTAAGCGTTTCGCCTCGTCATTTATACCGTGTACTTTGAAGAAGTGTAACAATCTGTCTACTGCAGTCTTTTAATCCGATTATAATTTGAGTGTTTTCAAGGCAAGAGTGAATAGGCTCATAAACTAGTGTGCCTCACCATCAGAGATTGAAGGACCGATAAAAAAACCATCAGAGATTGCATCACTGTTTACTATCAGGAGTTAGTTAAAACCAATAAAAAATAATAATAACCTAATAACAAATCCATATCCATACACATTCAATATTTGGCATTGAATATCTCATGCAAAACGATCCTAACTAATATTTTAAATGTGAAAGTGTGGATGTTTGTTACTTAATCACGCAAAAACGGCTGAACGGATTTGGATGAAATTTGGCATGCATATAGCCTTTGACATGGAAAAGAACATACGCTACTTTTTATCCCGGAAAAACAGCTTATTCCTACGGGAAAACACGTTTAGATTGCGATAACCGAAGTACACGCGGACCAAGTCGCGGGCGGACAGCTAGTATTTGATAATTAAAATAAAAAAATATCTAACCTTTCCGTACAAAACTATTAAATTATTCCCCGTTTAAAGGCCATTGCCAACAAAAGAACTTCCAGGAAATCAAAGCTACGGGCATGAACTAGTGAAATTGTAAGGCAGACGGACATTAGTGCAATCTCACTCCTTTATTGAGCCATCAAAGTGTCAGCGACAGGAAATTTCCCGACCTCAAGAGACCGCACCTGCCCTGGACACTACAAAGTCGTGTAAAGGGTTGATTTAGCTGTTAGGGGTTGGTTTAAATCGACTGATATTTAAATCACTGAAGATAAACGTTTTAAACGCATACTTTGCTGACACATCATTCTTTTGATCCCTGACTGGACAGGTCCATTCAAATCTGTGTGGTTCTTTCCTCCTTTTTCAAAAGATTATTCTCATTTGATTTGACCATTACATGGTTGGCTCTAAGGCAGAGCGCAAACGTGTGTCAGATACAAGCTACCGATGAATATTTGATTTCTATACTCGTAGAACTAGTACAAACGTTCCTGTGCGTCCCGCATCCATCTGTTTCCCGCTACCTTCACCAGGTCGTCGGTCCACCTTGTAGGAGGCCTTCCAACACTGCGTCTTCCGGTACGCGCAGGAACTTTCGATGTGGCGACGCTTGGGGGAGGCCTATGTCCAACAGTGGACGTGTATCGGCTGAAATGATGATGATGAACTAGTATGAAATCATCCACTCCCTGCGTATATTGTAAACATTTTTTGTTTCCAGTTTTTTTCCACTTAACAGATACTCATGACGATCAAAAAGTGGTCGGTGTCAGTAACTGAAAACTAAAAGTGTCTACATTTGCGCAGCGCCTAAAATATACTTTTGTTCCAGTTTTTCTTCGCAGGTTTGCCAGCTAGGAAACCCGGACTCAATTAGTTTAAATTTAAAACCCCGGGTCCTCGAAACAGTCAAATGCAAATTACAATATTTACGGGAGTGCCGCCAATTGACGTCAAAATTGATCGTTTACTTTAAATAATTGAAGCAATTTTATATTATTGTATATAAATTGTCAATCGCAATATTGACCGTTTCTATTTTAAAATCTATTTGCAGCCTCAAGGAGTTGTCAGCAAACCGTAGGGGCCCAGCAGCAGGGTCGAAGGCTTTGTTTCTGAAAGGAAGATTCGGCCCCGGTACGAGAGGCAACGAAGGACCAGGAGTGGGTTTTAGTTCAGTAAAAGTCTGACACTATCCTCCCGCTCCGCCCAAAAGCGCGGAATGTCATTGTCTGATTTTCCCACCTAAAAAAACCTATTTCCAAAACAAATATCATTTTATTAAAACTGGGTCTTACCAAGATGATAGATGTTAAATTGTTACACGTGCAAGCGAGAGACAGGGATGGAGCTATAAACTCATATATAGCTCCATCCTTTTAACAGTTCAGTTTAGATCGCGTTAGGAGGTCATGGTAGGACCTCTGAATGCGAAAACTATAATAAAAATAGGCGATCTTTCACCAATGTATGCGAACCCTTCTAGTCTATTTATTTTCCATCTAGGGGACGGACGAATATAGAAAATAATACAGTCCCCTGTAGTCTCCCTGTGGGTGCAGTCACGGTGCAAACGACGTATTTATGCAGGTTAAACAACTCTTCTGCATAATCTGTTTGTGTCCCGGTTTTATTTAGTTTTCGTTACGTTTATTTTTGTTGCGATGAACGTAGTTCCGGTTTATGCACGATGAAATTCTGAGTTTTCTGTTGTTGAGCTTTGTTGGCGCTTTGAGTAACAATAAAATGTTCGTAAGGATATGTAGAGTAAAATACATACCCCTTATACTTAATATTGTACTTATTTTTGTAACGGTGATAGTGGAAGAAATTTTATAGGGTTCGTTTAGAAAACATTTAAACAGATTTGTTGTTACAAAATGAAATTATAGTTACTGAAAATTAAAGAAATATTACAAAAAATATATGTTATACCTTCACGTGATGGCAGTGTGGCTTATATTATAGAATTTTAGCTCTCGTTTAATGAAATACAAGTGCGATTCGCGGCTGCGCTTTACTGTATCGCGGGTTCAATTCTTATAAAAAAAAAAAAACAAATAATATAACATTAATTATATTTAAATGGCCTTCAGATAGTTGTTCCGGGTCTGCGTATCTTATATTTATATGTTTATGAACGCACTCCCGACACAGGAGTGAGTCCGTAAAACTACTTTGTCATGATCCATACATCTCTATTACATGTGTCACATAAAATCTTAAGAGTTATTACAAAGGTAAATGCCATGTTAAGTGCCTGTACTAGGATAAACCCGTGTCACAGGCGGTAGAATCTCTTACACAAAGTTTTGGAGGACATTAGAATTCATAACAATATTTAAAAAAGTCTGTAAACAGTGAAATATATTTATAATGTTATATACCTACCTAGTTTATTTAAACACTGAATGTGAAGAATCCAGGTTTCTTATAAAATTTAATAATTTAGCGAAACAATCTGCTCATACGGCAAAGTTCAAGTTAATGGAAAATGTTCCCGAGGGTATTTCAATAAAAAATAACTACTTCCATAGTTACTAGAGATTTGCGTTACGTTACGTGCGAGAATATTTAAAAGGGATATTAAACTAATGAAGCTGTATTTTCTGGTTAGCGTTATTTTTATATCGAAGTATCTAAAGGAAACCTATATTATTGAACTTATACATCTAGAAGTTTTTTGACATGCTCATTATCATTTCAGACACCCACTGCACTGTATGTATTTATTTTTGTATATTTATTTGTGTACTATAATAATAATAATCCTTGTTGTGTACCACTAACACAAATTATGAGGTAATTTACAAACAAAAAGGACCAAAATGTTGTCTTATTTAATTTTTTTTTTACTAGTCTTTTCTGTCCCACCCCTGGGCAAAGGCCTCCCTCCACTCCTTCCATATTTCGCGTGCCCGGGCTTCTTCTTGCCAGTTCTGGTGAAATCTATCAAGTTCGTCGCGCCATCTCCTTCGTGGTCTTCCGCGACCCCGACGCGCTGATTCAGGGCACCAACTTTGTGCTACTTTGGCCCACAGTTTGTCGGGCATGCGGCAGACGTGTCCTGCCCAGCCCCACTTCAGTTTGGCAGCCTTTTTAACCACATCAATTATTTTGGTTTTGGAGCGCAGTATAGTGTTTCGAACTCGATCCGTTAATTTAACATCTAGTATACTGCGCTCCATTGCTCGTTGACAAGCCTTAAGTTTGGACTTCTGGATGTTAGTCAAAGACCAAGTTTGTGCGCCATAGGTAAGGTCGGGGAGAATACACATGTTCATGAGTTTTTATTTTAGTGCCATGGGCAATTCACCCTTGAATAAGTCTTCCATGGACCAGCTCTTCCAGGCGTTTTCCATTTTTTTTTTTATAATTACCATAAATTTTACTGCAAAACTTAACTCCGCACACACTAATATCTAGTCGTAGATACTTTTAAACAACTAGTTAATATTACAAATTAATATCTATTTATACAAAATGAAAATAATAATATGTACAAACGGATATCAAAAGAATTCATAGGGCATCAAAACACTCATCCTCAGATTCGCTGTCAATTGGGAAAGTGCCAGAATGCTGGCATCATAAATGTTTCAATTAAAACTTAAGAAAATATCCAGAAAAAAAAGGTTAGAGTAAATAGGCTCTTAATAAACTAGTGCGCTTCACCATCAACGATTGCTTCACTGCTTACCATCAGGTGGGATAGCATTCAAGCACTAGTTAACATTAAAAAAAACTAGATAATGGCCGTTTGCCGATGAAAATAAATACGAATATTAAGAATAATACCAAAAACAAAAACTAAAATGAATTTGAAGCCTGTCAATAATTTAAAAACTTCGACAAGAATATTCAAATATTGAAAAACTTTTCTTTCAACTAGACTAGAATAATTAGTTTAAAAACTTTTTCTGAAAATTCTGCAAGTAACACCACTGTGTATATGATTGGAAATAAAACGTAAACGTCAAAAGTATAGCTAGTTAAGAGGGCCCTTCCAGATCTGTCTATCGTCAATGTGAACATTTAAAAGCTTGTTGGTTTAACCAACGCAATTTTTGATAAACAGGCAACACGAAAAAAGAGAGATAACGCCGGAACGCTCTGTTGTCACTCAGTATCTGCCGTCACTTCTCGAAATTTCACAAAAACTGTTCCAGAAAATACGTAACTTTTTAAATACCTTAAAAGTTTTTACAAGACATTTTCATCGATTATAATGTCAATTAAATGTGCAAGGTTTCTAATATATATATATTATATTACTCTTATATATAATATTACTCTTTTTATTTTATGAGAACACAAATAGCAATTTCTCAGAGGTTTTTACTGGATTAGTTACACAAAATTTATGTATTGATTTTAATGGTTACTTAAATGATAACTGCAAGATATCTATGTTTCCAAAATATCTAGAGAAAGATCCGAATGAAGTGTTTTTAAAACATATTTGCAAAATAAATATCATATAATATAATCACATAAGAGCGATTCTATGGGACTATGAAGGGTTGGGCGCTCTTAAGTTTACACGCGGCGCCGAGTGCGTTTAACTGAACGAGTTATAAAGTGACTCATCCAGCGCCAGCCGTGCCCACTCTCCTCTATTATATAAAATCAATATTAATTTACGTGTTGTTGTTTATCTACACTACTTTGTTTGACTGAACTAGCTTTCACCCGCAGCTTCGCCCGTTTCCAAAAAATATTGCCTATGACACTCAGGAATAAAGTAGCTTTCTATCGGTGAAAAAATTTTAGCAATCGGACCAAAAGATACTTTTACAGATTACCTCCGACAAACAAAGAAAAAACCGGCTAAGTGCAAGTCGGACTCGCTCATGAAGGGTTCCGTAGCAGCAAGTAACATATTATAAAAGTTCTTGTAGTTCGTTGTAACTTTGATCGATGTTTTAATAATAGTGTATATTTTTTAGATTTTTGACGTATTAAAAAAAAATCTACTTACTAGATGTTGTTCAAACCAATTTTTGTTGGCGGTTTACATGGTAATATATATCATATATTTTTTTTTAGAATTATCATTCTCCTATCTTAGAAGTTACAGGGGGGGGGGGGCACATTTTACCACTTTGGAAGTATCTCTCGCGCAAACTATTCAGTTTAGAAAAAAATGATATCAGAAACCTCAATATCATTTTTGAAGACCTATCCATAGATACCCCACACATATGGGTTTAATAAAAAAAAAATTTTGAGTTTCAGTTCTATGTATGGGGACCCCCAAAATTTTTTGTTGTTTTTCTATTTTTGTTCAAAAATCTTAATACGGTTTGCAAAATATATCTACTCACTAAGTTTCATCAGTATAGCTCTTATATTCTCGGAAAAAAGAGGCTGTGACATACGGACGAACAGACAGACAGACATGATGAATCTATAAGGGTTCCGTTTTTTGCCATTTGGCTACGGAACCCTAAAAACAAACTTTCCCTCTTTTAATATTAGTGTTGATGTAGATGAAGAGGTGCCTACCATCCTACAATCATAGTTATATTGCCCAGTATAAAAAAGAAGAAAATTATTTGCTTTCATTTTAAGTGGGAAGCTTCACAAATTTTTTGGTTCATCGTTTAATTTACCTTTTAACCAATTTCCTCTTTCGTTGCCAATGAAATTGGTTTCAATCGAGAACACAAGTAGGTATTGGTTTTGTTTACCTTCCTAAATAATTGAATTAAACTTGTACTGTAGGAATTATTATGTTCAAGACGTAGTATATATATATCGATGTGTTCAAGGGTTTAAAATTATTGTCAAAAGATCTAAGTCTTTTTTTTTTTTTATTGATAGGATCCGTTTGACCACCATCTCACTGAATGGTAAGCGATGATGTGGTCGACGATGGACCACGCTGCCTAAAAGTAATTTATTCACTTTTTACATGTAACTACCTTTTTTTTTAAATCATGCATTGACATCCCCCGCCCTTGGGCGGAGCGGGAGATAGTGTCAGACTCTTACTGACTAAAAGACCCACCCCGTTCCTTCTAGTCTTCATACCGGGGCTCGAGCGCCCGTTCGGATAACCCTGGCCCCAGTAGGCTTCGACCCGGCTGGGTCCCTGCTGTTGCTGACAACTCCTTGAGGCGCGCGGGAACAGTGCGCGCCGTCGACGACTTGGGCTTGGTCCGGACAGTTACCGGACGGCCGGACAGCGAGCTACCCATTGCTTACTGTTCGCAAGCTCGCGTCTACGTTGGCCGGAAAACGGGATCAGAATCCCGGCGACGGCGGCGGCGATAACGCCGTTGCCTGATGCGTTCAGCCTCCTCCTTTGCGAGCATTACTGCTTCGCAGAAGTCGGCGACCGCCTGCCACTCCTCCTTGCTCCGGACCATGGCCTCAACCAAGGCCCGGCGCGAGAGGTCTCCGCCGCCGATCGCCCCCACGAGGGCACGGCGATGCTCCGCCCAAGCAGGGCACACCTCGACTGGGTGCTCCACCGTGTCCTCCGGGTGTTCCGCACAGTGGCGACACCCGGGCGTCACTTCCGCATGAATCGAGTGTAGGAATCTCCCGAACGAACCATGTCCGGTGAGTACCTGCGTCATGCGGAAGGTAAGGACGCTGTGAGGTCTTTCCAGCCACGCCTCAAAGAGGGGACTTACCGCCATGATTGTGGCGTGCCCAGCGCTGGTACCTGTAACTACCTGGAAACACAGACTCCGGTGTCAGTTTTGAATTTAGTAATCTTATTGCGAGTTTTTACGGTCTCGAGCGCGTTGACGCGTCCATCCTGAGGTATATTTTCATACAATGGCTCTTACATGATTTTGACATTATTACACATATTTTTCTAGAAACACAAATACCTACCAAGATATTATCTAGATTTCTATCGGAATCAAATCATTTTATGTAAGACTAATCCAGTAAAGACGTCTGAAAATCTGCTATTTTGTTTGAAATTTACCCTTTATAATGGATTCAAACTAAAAAATAAAGAAAATGTAACTTTATGTAACCTTGCAAATTAAATTTGAACGATGTTTTTTCCAACACGAATTTCCTGGAACAATTTTTGTGAAATATTCGAGTGAATGACAGAATCACTGAATACCAACAAAGTGTTCAGGTGTTATCTCTCCTTTTTCGCTTTGCCTCTTTATCAAATATAGCGTTTGATTAACCAACAAGCTTTTAAACTATGCCCAGGCTCACGAGGGATAAGTGCCCTGTTTAACTCTTTGAATGCCGTAATTAGAGACACAATAGAAAGACAATTGCTTATGTCGAACTGTGTAACATAAGACATTTAAAAGGTTAATTGATATAAACTAGTGCTAGACTGCTATCCCACCTGATAGTAAGCAGCGATGCAATCTATGATGGTGAGGCGCACTAGTTTATTAAGAGCCTATTCACTCTAGCCTTGAAGATGGGAAGACCGCAGCAGGCAAACTGTTCCAGTCCTTCGACGTACGCGGTATAAACGACGAGGTGAAACGCTTAGTCCGGACCGTAGAGGTTTCAACAACGTAAGGGTGAATATTCGTCGTACGTCGGGTTGTCCGTCGATGGAATCACGTCATGCAATTCTCACACTCTCCAAAATGCATCCTGTAGCTATTATTTAATATTTGTTGAGAAATTGTCTATATTAAAATAGCGGGGAATGTAGTAGGAGACTCATCTTGAAAAAGGTTTCTATACAGGAAATAAGAAAATGTAAAACCATTTGGAATATGACTGGGTTAATAGACAGTTCCATTGCTGTAGTAGAGAAGTGATTGGCTCCTGCACTGCTGCAGCCGGTCCAATTTCCGTAAGAAATAAACTTTTCTGTATATCCTGGAGTTTTACAGAAATAAGGAAGATTTTTGCCAGTATAACCAAATCGAAAGAGAAAAACCGGCTGTGGAGCAACGTTTTAAAGGGTATTTTTTTTGTAATTGTCTCAATTTATTTTTATTTTTATTATTGTAGTTAGCCTATATTGTCCCACTACTGGGCAAAGACCTCCCTCCACTCCTCCCAATAGTTAGGAAAAATGGACCCCTTATAGGATCCTCACGATGTTTTGACATGTGACATTCACCAACACGCACTGGGCCCGCGTGGTAGATTACCATTCCCTAGTGTTGTAAAAATAAGCGCTGAGAGTCGAGCGTTGAGCGCTGAGTCGACGCTATTGAGCGTTCAAGACTCGAGCGTTAAACGCTCGAGCGTTTAGGACTCGTGAGCGTTGAAAATTCGGGCGCTCGACGCTCGAGTCGCGCGCTCGAGCGTCGAAGCGTTAACATTTTTAATGGGGTTATATTAATAATTTTATTTGACTATAGGGAAATCTTTAATCGTTGTGATGCATGACGTGCTTTAGATGCACTTCGACTCAAATCTTTTGTGTTTATAATATTTTATAATACATAGTTAAATATTTATAGTTTTAATCCTGTGGATGGTCGATCCGGTACATGAAACACTATCGATTTCTAAAGATAAAATAAAAAAATAAAGAATATTTTTTTTAAAAAAAAAAAGGTACTTTCCTCAGCCAAAATCTCAATTTCACTGTCTGACGAATCGTCAGCTTGATCAGACTCGAGCTCCCTCAAGCCTCCCCCAAGTGTCGCCATAATGATCGGTGCCCACTGTTGGACATAAGTCTCCCCCAAGGGTTGCCATTAGGCGCTATAATGACTGATGCCACTGTTGGGCATAAGTCTCACCTCGCTATAATGACATAAGCCCACTCTTGGACATAAGCCTCCTTCAAGTATCACCATATAGGCGCTATAATGACTGATGCCCACTGTTGGGCATAAGTCTCCCTTCACTTTAATGACCTATGCCCACTGTTGGACATAAGCCTCCAAGTGTCGTCATTTAGACGCTATAATGACTGATGCCCACTGTTGGGTATAAGTTTCCCCCTAACTATAATGATCTATGCCCACTGCTGGACTTAACCCTCCCCTAAGTGTCGCCACCTAGGCGCTATAATGATTGATGCCCACTGTTGTACACAAGTCTCCCCTCACTAATGACCTATGCCTACTGTTGGACATACGCCTTCTCCAAGTGTCGCCATTTAGGCGCTATGACTGATGCCCACTGTTGGACATAAGCCTCCCCCAAGTATCGCCATTTAAGCGCTATAATGATTGATGCCCACTGTTGGACATAGGCCTCCCCTTCGTTATAGTGACCGGTCTCCTCTATTGGGCTGTCCAGGCGCACTAGTTTATGAGCCTATGTCCAACTTGGACACCTAGTGCGCCTCACCATCAGATTGCATCACTGCTTACCACCAGGTAGGATCGCAGTCAAGCGCTAGTAATATTAATTTAAAAAAAATACGCATTTAAAAAAATCAAACATGAAATTTTCGGTTCTTTTGATATTTTTCCGTTTTTTTCGGGTTTATTGGAAAAATACATGAAATTTTATACTTTATAAATTACTTGAAAGTTTCGAATAATAAAATAAATAAAACAACAGTATTGGAAAGAAACGGGAATTTTGCCTGCTTTTTTCAACGCTAGTCCCGAAGTAAGTGATAAAACTTTCTATAACAAATAAAAACCACGCAGATAAAACCGCGGGAATAACATATACAATGAGTAGTTAGTATTAAACTGATTTGTTCTTCACCTATTTTATAAAGACTCTTGCTCAAGCTCGAGTCGAGCGTCGAGTCGGCGCTATTTACCGAGCTTTTTTTCAAAAACGCTCAAGCCAGCGCTCGAGCGTTTTCAAACCGACTCGAGTCCCGACTCGAGCGTTTTTAAACTGCTCGAGTCCGGACTCGAGCGTTTTAGCGCCGACTCGAGCGTTTTTACAACACTACCATTCCCTCTCCTAGAGAGGAGGCTTGAGTCCCAACAGTGGGAACATGAACATTAAAAAGGCTGGTGATGATGATAGGATCACATTTTTATCCGTCTGTTTGTCTGTCAAGACCTTTTATTTCGGGAACGCGTGGAGGTATAGAGTTGAAATTAAAACCATACATACTCAGGTTTGCGGTCCATTGAAGCTGTAAAACAATCAAACTTCTGAGTTAACGAAAAAAAAAGATATGAATATTTATATAGGAATATTTTTTACTAACCTCATAGATCTATGTTATCTGTTTACAAAATAAATTATTATTAATTTTATTATGTCGCTTAAAACGTATATTTCGAAACCCTCAAGTGAAGCAAAATTAGGGCACTTCCCGTTAATCTAGAATCCTGAAATTTGGTATGAAACAAGGTCTCACAGCACAAGTAGGTGATAAAGGAAAAGATCTGAAAAATGCAAATTAGTAATTACGTTACGGGAAAAAATTTCGTAACTCAATAGGAATCGAACTGTTTTCATAGGTATGTTTGTCGTGCGCGAATCCGGATCCAGTTTCAGTCCAGTTTTTTTCAGATTAAGACTTTTATAGTGTTATTTGATGCGTAGTACTCGACTCGTATAAATTAAATAGCCAATTAAACAGAGAAAAGAAGCAAAATAATTATACTGTTCTTTAACTTTCGAGTAGTTTGGTTTCATTTTATGAAATGGCGACCTAGTGCACTTGTTATGAAACTTTGCAACCAAAAATAAAAAACGACTGCACTATGCAGTGAATTTATCCTTGAAAGTTTTTTATTTGAGTTAATACAGTGAATTTTAATGCGGTTTTTTGTACAAAGCTCAGTGAGCTTTTCATGTTGAAATTAAGTAGCTCTTTAGCTATCTTGTACAGCGATACGGAGGAACTTTTTGACGCCACACTTTAGGTAGAATTTTTTTTTGTCAAAAAATCATCCTAATGACATCCCCCGCCCTTGGGCGGAGAGAGAGATAGTGTCAAACTCTTACTGACTAAAAAATCGACCCAGTTCCTTCTTGCCTTTCATACAGGGGGCCGAGTTACCTTTCGGAGCTAACCTTGGGCCCAGTAGCCTTCCACCCAGTTGGGCCCCTGCTAAAATTTTAGGTAGAAGTTATTGTATACAACATTAGTTTTAGTATATTTGAAACTAAAAACACGTGTCTAGTATTTTGTAATAACTGTATCATGAATAATCACAAAGTTATAAGTAAGCTTAAAAATACATAGTTACCGGGCCATCCAGTCGACTGAGAGATAACCCCTCAGTCGACGGGAAGGCCCGGTGAACCCACCCGCCCGTACGCTCCGCCCTCACGTGTATGGTGCAGTTCGGATGCAGTCGGTGTGCAGTTCACACGACTGCAATCGGACTGCACGTTTGGTTTGCAGTTCTATTATTGCAGTCGTGTTTGCAGTTCTATTGCAGTCGTGTCAACTACATTCAAACTGCACTTAATCTGCAATTTGCGGTTGGATTGCAGTTGAAATGCGGTCCGTCTAAAGACCCTTAGAATTGATCACTTCATGATGAGGTCAACTAAAAGTGGGCGAAAAAAAAAAACATACGCTTAAACAATAAACGTTTAAAATTTTAAACATTAACATTTGATGATATATCAATCCTCGTTTAGCCATATCATTGATGTAAGATCTAAAGAAAGTGGGCCAAACGAAGATTGGAAGGAAAGTGTTACTTAGAGCCATAACATAAAGTGATCAGTTTCTAAGATCTGGCCATGACTTTTTTTTTATATGTCAAGCCAAGTCATCACCATTACCAATCGTGTAAATTTATTCAAGGGATTATTTATTACCGTAACTGAGGGAAAATACTGTTATACCAGGGATGTGGGAATGTTCGCAAGCGTTACCTTGGCAGTGAAGGAACACAGGTGGATTTCAGCCAGAAAAAGTCTAACAGAAGGGACAGACTTTTACTGACCTATACAAAGAAAAATAATAGTACATTATGATATAAGTGTGTAATGTTAGTGACCGAGCCGTGGCGAGGGTTGTAAGAGAGCCGAGAACGGTAATCATTAATTACTCACGTGTATTATACGACGTTTTTCAATACACTTGTGAAGAAGATAACTGTAAAACTAGTAAACTTTTGTGGCGGTAAAAATCGATTTTAATATGCGCGCTCATTTTTTTTTTATTTGCCCCGAAGATTGGGGACGACGCGCGCCCATCCTGATACGATAAATGTAATAAAATTATGGTGGGGGAGAGGTTGAACAATAAGGTTTTAACTACAGTATAGCACTAGTGCGTAATGGTACACACACACAGTTAACAAGTGTCATTATATACCTAAGTGCAGTGCAATAAGAGTCACTTTATGAGCAAGTGTATTGAAAAGGACCTTTTACGTCCATATTTTACACCCTATCGTTTGTTTACTAGCCCCACCGTAGGATTGATCACGTAGTATCGATGTTCCAGCGACCACTTAGCATGATTAGCAGCGCATTCATTCCCGCTGCTTTTTTCTACACAGCACGCTCTCTCGATTAATGGTTGACCAATAGAATGAATAAAAGAATGCTCAGTATGAGTTGCGAGGATAAATAATTAAACTCAGTTAATGAAAAGTATTGAGAAGTTACGAGTTTTATAGAAAGAACTACCTAAACCGACAAACAGGGTTCTGTTATATCAATTTACCATAGAAAAATATATAAAAATCGAAGACATGGGATTACCACCAAAATGCAACGCGCCCGCGCGTAGTGGTAAAAATGCTAGTATAACTTATGTCAACGAAAACGAACAGAGAAAGAAATTATTTTTTCATTCCATATCAGCTCTCGAATCAGCCTTTTCAGTCCCTTCACAAATTCACAACAAAAATAAGATTCTAAAAGCAAAAATCTTCACCGTAATCATAGATTTATAGAGAGGCAGACAGCTAGGAAGCGAATATTTCCTGTCGCTGATCGATTCAGCCAACAAATTGAATTATGAGGAGTACACCGAGTACACGAGCTCCAGACGAGACGCCAAATTAAATGCCCAAACTGATTTTCACGCTCCGATAGTTCTATAAAGGATTCATAATATCTAGCACAACTGTTTACCACCCGTGTAGTTGTAGACAGCAACTTTGTCTGGCTACCCAATCTGAAACCCTGTTTACTTGACTTCAATGTTTAGAGAGTTGAGGGATTGTAACTTGTAATATTAGATTTACTAAACTCTAGGTATTCTCACTCAGGGGCGTAGCCACTAAAGCTACAGGGGCCCCATGTAAAAATTCGTACCATGTTATCCACAACCTTCAATTCTCTCTTCATCAAAATTCATCAATACAAAAAATAAAATTAATTCAATATAATTCATTAATATTGTCTTTATCTCATTATAATTACTACCTTTTAACGTGTTGCGCTGACTCCAAGTAACATGGGATAAGGGCAGGAAGAACAAGAATTATTACTTTTACCTGCGGCTTCGTCCACGTGTCAGTACTTTCAGAGATTACCTTGTACAAAAAAAAAAAAAACAAAAACAAACAATTCCTCAAAACTTTATTAGTGTAGACTAAATGATAAAATGTTCAACTTTCTAATTGCTCCGTTCTTTCTACATATTATTATATATTTATAGAACGAAGCAACGTTCACGACGACGTTACGTCGTTGTTCGGACTTTTTTATTATGGTCTTAAATATATAAATAAGACCATAATAAAAACTTAACCTATCTTATTCCAGAATACTCCAATATACGAGCTCATTGGTCTCGGTCTCGGTGATATCCAGTTAGTCTGGTCATATATTTCTAGGCCTATCGTGACTCTGTCTCATATCTCTGTCCTAGTAGGGCCTACGTTGTAAAAAAAAACTCGAAAACTCTCCACATGGGGCCCCTTTGGGACTAACTACGCCACTTTTCTCACTACTAAAATTAGTGAGATCTAATCTCACTAATTTTAGTAGTGGGAAAAGTGGCATCTCAAAACATCGCTGCCAAAAAAAGCTACAGATATCTATGTATTTGAATGAAATGATAGCATTTCATGTTATAGCCATCTCCTTTTAGGTAGGGAATCCAATAACTCAACACGCTCTGTAGGGAGTGAGAGGCAGTATCATGACAAAATATACCTGCTTCTAATTTTTTAGTCCTTAATTTGCACCTTGTTCCGCCAAATATTTTTTCTTTTTTACTTTTACCACTTTTACCGACTAAAACTCCCCTATGTTCCTTCAGTTACTTTTTGCGGTCTTTTTTCGAACAATCACGCAACTCATACGTACCTTTTAAATAAAATTACTGGCAAAAACTTTTCATAATTTTATTCATTTCATGCATAAACCCATTGGGCACAGACAGCCGACACAAATCTATTGTGTTCAACAAAATATCTGTATCGCAAAACTTCTCGTTTCAAATTCAATAGGCTTGTATTTGCATTTTTTTTTTGTACATCAATAAGAGTTTCCATTCATCCCTTTTCTCTATACACTTATCAAAAACAAATTTCGCGTCAGAGGAAAATACATTTTTCCATTTCAAAGGGAAGCCTGTTTTTTAAATTTTCTTTTATTTGCTCCGGAAAGGTCAATCCATGGAGTTGCGTTTGTGCGGAAACTGTTTATTTTTACTGATAAAACTTCCTAATTTTCGCGTTCAAGGGGTATGTTTTAGTACGTACGATAATCATATTTATGTCACCTACGTACTTGTAGTGGAGGAGTGGTGGTGACCCAGTAGTAAAGGCTGCGACTTACGAGTTGTACATCTTAGGTTGAAACCCAGGCAGGCACTTTGTGTAATTTATTTGATAACTAGGTAATACTCATTAAACGGTAAACGAAAACATCGTGAGGTAACCGGCATGTCCAAGAATCAAAAATTCGAAGATTTGAGACATCCACCGGAGCATAAACGGTACCTATTATCTTTTATTACGCGTTAACTTAAAGGTTTGATTTTTTCACTACTCCAAGGTTTAGAAGACTTGTGCATTTTATATTAAATTACCTCCATACGTCCACGCATTCTTGAGAAAAAAGGTTTTGATGGCCAGACGGACAACATAAAGAGTAGGTACATAAGGATTCCGTTTTTACTATTGTCTGTGCGATAAAAGAACCGTCGTGGCGTAAAGTGAAAACAACATTAAAGATTTTAAGTAGCAACCCAACCCAGCCATCCGTCAAATGCAAAACGTCATAAAATGTTGACACCGGTTTGTTGATTATGTTATTTTGTTATAATTTTCAATTGAAATCTTCAGAAATGTGATAAAAAATTTCACCGAGCTGCAAGGAAAATAACATTTAATATATTACAGTTTTGCCAAAGATAACAAATGGCAAATCACACCATAATTGATCAAAACAAAGTCACGAACTTGGGAAACATTGGTATGCTGTTTTTTTGGTACGTAACACTTTTATTTTAATCTTTTTAGACTTCCTAGGTAAACTCCTGTCCCAGTTATCTCCAAATATATATAAATTAAACGGAAATTCATTTAAACATGACGATATTTCTTTATTTTGTTTTGGTCAATATTTTCGATGGCTAGTATAAAGAGTATTGATACTTTAAATTTATAATGCGTTTCGACTAACTAAGAATTTTTTTTTCAGGCTTGAGTAAGGAAGGAAGTAACTAAAATAAAAAGGGCAAGTGCGAGTCGGACTCGCACACTGAGGATTCTGTACAAATTTACCTATGAAATCAATTCCCGAATTGTGTTACGAAGATTTTTCCGAAATGCAAATTAAATTTTTAAGATTTTTCCCTGTACTTGTTCTATGAGACCTTGATTTATGCCTTTCAGGCTTCTAGGTCAACGGGATTCGGGTTTCTTTGATTCTCTTGAGTATCGAAATATACGTATTTTTTCCGACATAAACGGCCGTATTTTTTTTCGTTAACTCAGAAGTCTGATTTTTTTCACAACTTCAAAAGACCGCAGACTTGAGTGTATGGTTTTAATTTTAAATCGAAACCTCCAAGCGTTCTCGAGTTAAAGGGTTAACAGATAAACAGACGGACAACCAAGTGATCCCAAGGATCTTATATACGAGATGGTCCGTTACAGGCTAAATAGATTTTTTACGAAGCAACATTACAAATTCTGAAGTGTACTTTATTTTCATAGTCATTAAGTTCATATTTTTCATTGATTAGCAAAAGGGAAAAATGTACTGAGGAAGACAACGAGAAAGTGGTAGTGTGTCCCGTTTTTACCTTAATATTTAACTAGGGAGTACATAAACATACTGTTAGCTACAATATTCTAGTCAGTGATAATAGACCGATCCCAGTCAAAGTGATAGAACCATTTTCGTTGGAACTAGGTAAGTGATCGTTGGTGGAACCTACCTAGATAGGCAGTACAGCAGTTTCTTCACGCTATTTTCCTTTACCTATTCCTGTTTGCATTTAAATGTCCATCATCATTACAATCGAAAGACGTCCACTGTTCTACATAGTCCTCCCCCAGGTGTCGCTACAATTAACGGTTTGTTACTCATAAGGCAAAAACTTATAAACGGATGAGTTTAATGATAAACGTTGCAATAATATAGCTTATAACCTATTTTTTTTATAAGTTTCATCACGTGAGCAAGTTTAATAAATAGGCTACTAATATTATAAATGCGAAAGTTTGTGAAGATGGATGAAGGTACTCGTATATATGGATGTGTCGTGCAAAAACTACTAGACAGATGAACTTAATCATAAACATTGTAATAATATAGCACATAAGCAATAACTTTGCAGTTTCGTTAGGTCAGCAAATTCACCCGATAGGATAATTTTTATTATAGGGTGAAGCCGCTGGAAGAAGCTAGTCTAACTGAGTTTCAAAATATCAAGATTTAACAGTCGCACTATAATGACGTCACAATGTTGCTTACACAACAAAAACGATATTTATCTACAGCAGCGCCCTCAAATCCCACGATGGTTTACTTTCCGCACAGACTCTAAACCGACAGAGTTATGAAACCATAGGAAACATGTTAAACGATATTTGTTTCAAAATGGGTCCGTTTATTTTTCTCAAATTCGTGAAAAAACGTAATAGTTTGTCTAAAAAGACAAACGACTCTTAAATTTTGAAACGAATTAATAAATCTGTAATATACATTACATAAAATACTTTTTATAAGGTTCTTTTAGTAAACAATGATCATCTCTCTGCAACCTTGTTTATTCGACCAGTGCTGACTAAAATAATTATTTCAAATGCAATAAATTCTTTTTGACGACTTTTATTATTACTTTTAACTTTATTTTATTTTAATTATTGTGATTTTAATTTATTGGATATTTATTAATTAACTTTAATTTATTGACATTTCGGAATTTATTGTTATTTAGGATTGTAATTTTATTTTATTATTATTATTTGTATGCATATTTTTTCAACTCCGGTCTCTAATATTTGTTTTTACCTGAAATAAATACTTTTTTTTAATTTTTTTTTTTTTACTATATCAGATTCCAAGATTTAGATTATTTGATTAGTTGAGCCAAGTGGTTTGATTTTTTAGACAAACTTTACATTTGGGCTACATTTCAACAACACAAAGAGATTATTAATAACCAACAGAGTTTTACGTGAACATACAAGAGCGGCTCTCGTTCTATAATACAGATTATCACAGAGAGGATGAAGAGTAATATCGTCGTAATTATGAAACTACGTTATTCACTTTTTGACAAACTTTGACGCCGAAACGTCGGCGGCGTGTTGGTTGATTAAAATTTTATTACAAAATGCCGGCGCGTCTGAAGTTCGGCGAATTGCCTTATAATTGAGTTCTCCGTTAATTTGTACGTGATGTAATTATTACATAATTTCTGCATTGTTTTTAGAAACTCGACGCTCAGTGGTTTGTCTAGTCTTGTGGTTGTGATGATGACTGGTTTAGATTCAATTCCTACTGTTTAGTTCGGAAACTTCCTAGTTTTCCTTGGTTACCAACTTGATTTATTAACAACTAGCGACCCGCCCCAACTTCGCACGGGTGCAATTATGGACATCGAGTGCAATGCTGATACTAAATATTCTAAAGAATTACTGGAGTCACTCGTTTTGAAAAGTAAACTCAAAAGAATACACGTTTGTATTGTCTAATCCATTGCATAGTCTTAAAGATTTGGGGTCTACTTTGTTTTAAACTATATAGTGATTCAGGATTGTTACCTATCTATAATAAATATAGGTAGGTATTGGAAAATTCGATATAGATCGACTTAATGTAATGCCGGCCATACACGATCAAATCTGTCGTCCAATCGGTATGACGCTACATGTTTGATCAAACAGATTTGACCGTGTATGGGATTGACAACATGTTGGTCATACCAATCCACTCCCACACACGGTCAAATCTGTTTAATCAAACATGTAGCGTCATACCGATTGGACGACAGGTTTGACCGTGTTTGGCTGGCATAACTTTATTCATTTATGTACATACAAACACTTAAAATCGAAAAAGAACAATTACAGATAGAAGAGTACAAAGGTGCTGCTTATTTGAAACAAAATTTCTTCTAGCGGTTTTCCGATGTACCTACTTATAAATAATTTATAAAATTTAAAATGGACTATATCATCAAATTAAATAATATAATAAGTACCTACATTCATATATGTCAATAACAGTAAAAAACACGCATAAATAGATACAATACATAAATTAAAGTTTCTATTTTCTGGCAACCATTTTCCCTAAACTTTATTACAAACTTTAATATCTTTCATAGTGACGTTAGAAAAGAACAAAAGAGTGCACTAAATTGAAAACAACGCGTCAATATGAAAAATAGATCCAGCGCATTATTAAAACAGGGTGACACAATGAACACGTTAGTCGGACAGAGTCACAGCGGAGCGGAGCTAAGCGGTGTCACAGCGGAGCCGAGCTGAGCGGTGTCGCAGCGGAGCTGAGCTGAGCTGTGTCGCAGCGGAGCGGAGCTGAGAGGAGTGATTTTTCACGTCTCCTCTAATAAAACTAAGTTACGGATGTTATATTTTCGTTTCATAAACATGGAACGCAGTGCTGTACAACTTTTTTGAAACGTCAAAGTTTTGAGCAAGTTTCTTCTTTCATGTGTTATATTAACGGACTTCAAAAAAGGATAAGGTTCTCAATTATTTAATTTTTTTTTAACACGCGTATATTAGCTTCACCTGTATGTTTGTAACCAACGCCTTTGAGGTTTGATTTTGACCTACTTTGTGCGATCAGATTTTCTTCAAACTTTGCACACCCATCCAATGACAATACAATAATCCGTTGTTTTTTTAGTAAAAAATAAAAATATAATTTAGAAAAAACTAAAAAAAAACACGCTTTTATAGTATATCAAACTAATTGTGAAAAAAGCGTGAGGTGCTCAATTTACGAAAAATATGGCACAAAGCGCCCCACGCTTTTTTCACAATGATATTCATATTTTTCGTTCATTATTATTATATTCTACCTATAATGAGAATTATTATGTTTGTACTTCCAGATTTGATTAAAAACCTAGTTCTAATAATATGTATTATGATAAAAATAAAGGAACTTTTGTTATAGACGCATAGGTAGAGGTACTTACAACAATTTTGGTGTTTTCATTAAACCCCAAGCGAACGCGTTCGCGCTGTTATTGTCTTTCTAGTATCTCTAATTGACGGTATTCGAAAGGTGAAGTTAAGTGTTATTTCTGTGTACTGTGTCTGTCCGTTTCGAAGATCCCTATTGGTAGGAGTTTTGTAAGTATGAATTTCAGATCGGTAAACACTATGATAAGTTTTAGACCAACCTGAGTATAATCTGAAACTAGCCAATGAATTTTTCAATGCTATTTCCAGCGGAATATGTCCATAGCAGAAAAATATTTTATGTTAATAATAAATAAATACTTTTATGCTCTTTTATCTGTATTTCTTGTTTAAATTTTTAAGTGTTCGTGTGTCCCTAAATAAATAAATAAAAAAGAACATTTAGGTACTTGTGCACTACAATATCTTGCGTACTATCGCGGTCATTGATGCCTGATCATTTAAAAAAAAATATTTGCTTGAATCCTGCGGCGCGGCATCAAACCAAACCCTTTGAAATTTTCGATTCGAGCGCAAGCAAAAATGAACTTAGCGGTGGTCAGGCGGAAGTTTCTTTGATGGCAAGTACCTACTTACAAATCCCCGGTGAAATTGGCCACAACTTCTGGAATTCGATTAGGAAAATTATTCTGTCCTGGAAAGTATATGTATCTACCTATGTCCGATCAAATGTCATTGACAAAACATAACTAGCACAAAAAAAAAACATTTACCTACAAAAACCACCATACACCACAAAATAGAGTAGGGTAAGGCAAATGGGTGGATCTGTGGCAAGAAATACTGAATAGTGTTCGCTGATAAGTCGCGCAGTACGTACGCGGAAACCTTGCCACCCCCGCAGGCGATAGAGAACCCAGTGACTTACAAAATACTAAGAATAAAATCATAAATAAGTGAACAGCAATCTGCACAGTGACCTGTTTCCCTGGTTTGTCATTAGACTGACCGATTTACTCGTTGAAAACCTGCCAGTAAGCAAATACGGGGCTTTTATGTTCATGTGATGCATGATCTGACAGCATTTTTAGGGTTCCGTTTTAAAAGAAAAAATATGGGACCCTTAGGATAAAAATATAATAATAATATTTCCACAACTATCACACAACGCCGTCTAGTCCCAAGCTAAGCAGAGCTTGTGTTATGGGTACCAGACAACTGATAAACATACTTATATATTTCTAAATACATACATATTATAGATAAATTCACGGATGATAAATTACACCAAGACACAGAACAAATGATTATGCTCATTACACAAACATTTGTCCTGGGTGGGAATCGAACTCACGACCTCCGGCATAGCAGTCAGGGTCACTAACCACTAGACCAACAGGCCAGTCGAATAGGATCACTTTGATGTCCGTCTGTCTTGTTTGTCTGTCTTGCTGTCCAGATCCTTTATCTCAGGAACGCGTGGAGGTATCGAGTTAAAAATAAAACCAAAAAAATATGAAAAAATCAAACTCCTAATTTAACGAAAAATAAAGATAAGTACGACCGCTTATGTCGCAAAAAACGTATAGGTACACATTTCGTCGCTCTCAAGGGTATCAGAATTCATAGGGTAGTTCCCGTTGACCCAGAATCCTGATATTTGGCAATTTCTTATAGCACAGGTATAGGAATAAATCTGAAAGCACTAAATTTTTTGTTTGGTACGTCATAAAATATGTACTTTTTTTGCAATTCGGGAAAATTGTCGAGACTCCATTCTGGAGTCGGACTATTTATATATATAAATAGGTTTGTACGGACTTGCACTTGCCCAGTAGTTCTTACAAAATCCGATTTCAAGCCAACGTAGACGCGGGCTTGCGGACGGCGAGCAACGAGTAGCTTGTCGTCCGACCGTCTGGTAACCTTCCGGACCGAACCCAAGTCGTCGACGGCCCGTAGTGTTGCACGTACCCAGCAGGATCGAATCCTACTGGGGCCATGGGTGATGAGAAAGAGAATCCGAGGTTCTGGAACGAAGGCAAAGAAGGAACAGGAGAGGGTTATAAACAGTCTGACACGGCCTCCTGCTTCACCTCTTTGCCCAAGGGCGGGAGATGTCATTAGATGATTTCCCATCTAAAAAAAAAAGCTTAGGTCCTAAGCTCATAGTACTAACCTTTTTAGTAAAGCCTCTATGCCTTAGGGGCTTAACTAAAAATGTATGTACCTACTAATCTACCCTCGAAAAATAAGACCTACTTATTTACAGTCACCCGCACATTTACTTAGATATAAATGCGCTATGAGTAATAAATTGTAATCACTGAATTTTAGCGGTTGTCTGCAGTACACCGCTCTGCAGATGTTAAACGAGCAATGTGTTGTACGTCGTAGCACTCTAGTCGCAAGAATACAACATAAAATATAACTAATTTCCCCGAATATATTTTGTTATAACAAGATTCTCTCTTGCTAATTCTCCCTGTGCGTGTTATTCAGCGATCAAGTGGATATTTACGCGGGAAATGCGGGATTAATGACATGATCTAACCTCCAACACTTTATTAGTTTGTGTTGCCATTATATTACCGTCATAATGGGAATGGGTTCGTCCGTGTTGCCAGCAAATGGGTTGTCCGTTAAACAAACTACTGCAATCGTCACCTGGAGAGTTCTGAACCATAATAAAAATGAATTTATATCCTGCTGTCAGCGTGCAAAATATAGAACTACCTTCGTTTTATGTCTTTTGATATATCCTTTTTTATCCGATTCGATGGCGCGACAATAAAGACAAAGGGTTATGTTTTTTTTGTTTTTTTTTTTTTTTAACTTATCTTATAGATTTCCGACATTCATCAATTAGTAGTTTTTGATGAAGATGGCTCCAAATTACACGATTTAGATTTTAAGCACAAAATAAATAGGTACAGAAGTCAATCTACGTACAAAGCGCGCTCGAGCAACGCACACATAAGCACCGCTTACAGACAACATATCTCGGAGCGTCTCGGACCACTTGTCGAACAGTTCCGGCTCAAACGCTCATTAGTGTGCGTCCACCGAGCGTAGCTAAAAAAAGTGAAGTGACATGAGATTGTCTTCTGTAATTGTCTAATCAGGTTTATCATTTTGTATGGTGAGGCTGATTTTTCTTTCGTTTCCTGAAAAAAAATCTTGTGGAAGGTTTCAGTTTCGTCTACTGAGCAAGCCCTTAAAGTTTGTAGAGGGCTGTCCCTTACACCTTGTATAATACCAGCTAGCTTCTAACGTTTTATAATTGTTCATGTAAGCCTATTTTAAAAATATTTTGAGTTAAATTGACTAAGCAGCAACCAGAAACCAGAAACGTTGATTTCTGCCTTTTCACTCAACACCAAAACACGGAATTCAAAGACAATCAAAGCCCTCCTCACAGTAGTTCGTATTAATTTGGTTAAGCTGAGGACAAATTAGACTGCAACTAGCTACAATCCATCGGAGGTTACCGGGATTTGTAGTGTATTTACATTTCAAATGCCGAACATTGCCGATCCTGTTAAGGGCAAACCTACTCCCGAATTTCAATAGATAAATTCGCACACACAATCACACTAATCGAGTCAAGAGTCAATTTCCCTAGTTATTTAGCCCTTCACTTTTAATAGGTAGGTGGATACAACAATAAAAAATCTACACTCGTCTCTTATCTGCCTTTTTCACTGTCCCACTTACCATTTTTTTTTTTTATGGGTGGAATAAATCATCCAATGACACACCCGCTCTTGGGCGGAGTGCTGTGGGACATAGTATCAGACTCTTAACTCCGTACTGACTAAAAGACTCACCCCGTTCCTTCTAAGCCTTCATACCGGGGCTCGAGCGCCCTTTCGGATAACCCTGGCCCCAGTAGGCTTCGACCCGGCTGGGTCCCTGCTGTTGCTGACACACATGCGTGAATTAATACTAGTTTTGAAAAAGAGGTACTATAATTTTAAATTTTATCTTTATAAATCGATAGTGTTTCATGTACCGGATCGACCCTCCACGGGATTAAAACGATTAAAATTTAGCGGTGTATAATAGCAAGATTTACTTACATATATAAATTTTTTTATACAAGTATCTTCAAATCGTTCCCATGACAAAACTTACTATTTCCGGCGGAAAATCCCAAGACCGTACAGTCTTCTTAATTAAATAAGATTAAAATAGCTATGTATCCAACTTTGCCATCCAGTGTAGAATGACTTTACAAAATAACTAAAGGCTAAACCTCTCTTATTAGCGTAATTAGTCACCGTGAACGAACTTTGATCTATCTCAAAGGTTTAGCAGATACAAGACGAAATGAGAGATTCGCCAAAGAGCTCAACCAACTGGATTTGCCACTATCTCTCCTTTATCTGCGAAAGTTACCAGTTAGGAGCCACCTGAATAATTATGTTCAGTCACTCGTTAGTTTGAAAGTATATCTCGCTATCAGTTCTTGTTAGCGTGTCGACTAATGGAAGGCGTTGAACAAGTTTTAATTACGAGCTTTGTCATAATGAACATTAGTCATTATGTTCTGAAAAAGCCGATATTGAATTTTGAAAACTTTGTATCTGTATAGAACACGTACTGCAGTCTCTTTTAATTTAATATTTAAGTATATTAATTATCAAATCTATAATCGTTGTTGCAATCCACTATTACTCGGGGGGTCGATAAATAAAAAAAGACTAAACAATTATAGACCATCAAACAACAAAAAAAACACCTAAAATGAAGATCACTGAAAAAGCGCTAAAATAAATATTTGAATTTTTCGTATCTATATAAAATTACATAATTGTGTGGATATTGTTATTACTTATTCGCTTAAATGTTTTATTGCTATTGGTATATTTATTACAGTTATTTATTTCAATTATTACTATGTTCGTATTTTTATTGTCTGTCAAGTCATTTTGTTTTTGATTTTTTTCATTACATATTTGTCAATTGTGTAATAGATCTTGTAAAATTGAAAAAAGTGCCTAGACAAAAGCCAGCCGTTTCTAATTTTCCATAATGGAAAATGGGTATATAGATACCTAAACAAATATGGAAAATTAACTAGGGCAGGGACATTTTTATGCTTACAAAGTATTGACAATCACTTAGGCACACAGGTAGAAATATGGGTTCCTACGTCATACATCTATCAAATATTTATATTACCTACGTGAATATAATATTGACGTAGGTAATATAAATATTTGATAGATGAATAAGGATATTATCCTTATTAATGATGCAGCTTCCTTTGAAAACCGTCTATATTTTGTGTCAAATCAAATAATTTCCCATAAAAATATTAGGGGACGAGACTTAATGAACAGGTAGTAAAATATTTTTTCAGTTAATAACTGGATTTCCGTCACCCTCTACAAAAATCGAGGGGTGGCAATTAGGGTGGAATTTCATTCAAAATGCTGGTTTTGATTGATAACGTGGCACCCCTGCTTGGCCAGAGGTGTGAAAATACCAGTAGATTATGGGTAGGTATCTACTTTATAGTCTCAAACTTGTGAATTAAACTGTAAGGAATTGTTGAAGTTACTGTGAAGATAGGAATGTAATTTAAATCGTTCCTAACAGTTTTCTTGATAGATATTAACGGAAGACTTAGGTATTTGCTGCGAAGTAATTTTGTACTAGATACTTATAAATAAATCATTTATACTTAAGCACTTTTGAATTGTCAAAAAGTAAGTCAATCAGAATAATGATGCTAATTCATCATTCCAAAGCGTAGATCTTTACGTAGAAGAATGTGCCTACAAAAAACTTCATGGACGCTTTTAAATCATCTTATTTAGGTACTACAAATAACTCGGTTACTTAATTCTTGTGTACTTCAATTAGGTGTATGAAAATATGCAAATTAAATGTGTTTTTAAGTGGTGTTTAGATGTTTTTTAGATGATTCGTTAATTTACGTACCTAATAAAAGAATATCAGTAAGCACTTTTGTATAGACAATATATAATTTCTGCTAAAATTTACTTGCAACTCGGGATTAATATAATTCAACTTTGATATAATTTTTTATTAATATAAAATTAAACTTTTAAACAAACAAAATATTATGACAGTGACAAAGCGGAATCGTCCGAAATACACATAGGTGTGCAGGTATGTCAATGAGTAAGGATCTGACACTTCCTTTCACTCCTTCCAGAGCATATTTTTTAAATTTCCATCTAAAAACGGGCGGCAAAGTTTGATGTTTTTAATCAATCACGCCTTAACGGTTGAACGGGTTTCGATGAAACTTCGCAAACACCATGACGCTTCAGCTTTTTTTAATTGGTAAAATATACGGTATTTCTGAATAAAGGGAACTTTTATACTATAGGTAATAAACATAGTTTAATATATTCATTTTCTCCCATAGCTACACTTAGTTAGAATAGGGTAGTGTCCAGGGTCAAAATAATTACATTTTATTTAGTTCGTATTTTAGATTATAAAAAAATATTGGACACGTATTTTTTCTTTTTTCAATTAAACAAAAAATAACAAAGATATAGCCAATTAAAACTACGTATGGCGACACCCCGTGCGAAAAAATGTAGCGCGGCGTGACGGTACCTACACGTAACTTTAATGGGCTATATCTTTGTCATTTTTGGTTTAATTTACAAATAAAAATATACGTGTCCCATTATTTTTGAATAATCTAAAATATGGACGAATTACATTTTTTACGGCCACTAGCCTATTGTACCTACCTACAGTTTATAAGAACAAGTATTTTTAAAGACCTGTTCTGAAACATTATAAAAAGCCTATGTTCAAACACTAATGGGGCCAAGAATCTGCTTATGAAAGGAAGATTCGGCCCCGGTACGAAAGGCAACGAAGAAACAGGAGTGGGGTTTTAGTCAGTAAAAGTCTGACACTATTTTCCTCTCCACTCAAGAGCGGGGATGTCATTGGATGATTCTTCCACCTATATAAAAAAAGTTCACACTAGGACAGGATTAGGAATGACAAACCTTTAAATATGTTGTGTGTAGTGACTAAGCTAGGTACCGTTTGACGCTGGTCCCCTTGGGTATTTAAACGGTAGTTTATAAGTGTCATAATTTTATTATGAGCACATTAAAGGTGGAGGATGGTGGTGGGTGGAGGGGAGGTAAGCAAAAAATCGATTTTAATATTTAACCGTGGACCGATGACCTGGTGAAGGTAGCGGGAAACCGATGGATGCGGGACGCACAGGAACGTTCGATGTGGCGACGCTTGGGGGAGGCCAATGTCCAACAGTGGACGTGTATCGGCTGAAATGATGATGATGTTGATGATGAGTACATATTTGTTGTTATAGTGCCAATAGAAATACACCATCCGTAAAAATTTCAACTGTGTAGTTGTCACGGTTCATGACACAACAACCTTGTGACAGACAGACGGACAGTGAGGTCTTTGTAAAAGGGTAAGTACCGTTTTTACCCTTCGAGCGCGGTACCCTAAAATATGTTTTTCCCTCACTGGTTAGGTATTATTGAAAAGAGAAAACTAACTTCTGACTGTCACATCCTTATAGCCGAACACTTCGGACAAAGTCGGCCATGGCATACTTAGTACCTACTTTTATTTGGGAGAATTTATATAAAGTATTTCGTGGTCTAAAACATGATCAGAAAAATTATATCTGCCTTTTGATCGGACAGGATAATCTAAGGCAAACCAGATGATTTTTACATAATCACTTGTAAAGGTTAGAGATCTATGTCAAACTCAAAGGAATATAAAGGCAAAAATGTGCATACAATGTTTAATTTTTTGTGTATTTTTTTATTACATCTTGTCGCTTGAACGACTGAACGGATTTCGGTAAAATGAAATTTGGCACATGGGGGTAAACCATGTCCTGGAATTTGACAGAGAACCCTTTTTATTTCAGGTTAATTCATTAAACCCCGAGCGAACGCTGGCCCTCTCACTACAATGTAAGAGCGAACACTGGCGTTCGCTCTCTAATTGTCTTTCTATTGTGTCTCTAACCGTAATTACAGTCAGCCGGAATTGCAGTCTGCCTTCTGCGGTCTTCCCGTCCGATTATAATTTGGGTGTCTTCAAGGCTAGAGTGAATAGGCTCTTAATAAACTAGTGCGCCTCACCATCAAAGATTGCATCGCTACTTACCATCAGGTGGGATCGCAGTCAAGCACTAGTTTATATCAATTAAAAAAAAAAAAAAAAAAATTAAAAACACCGATTCGAAAGGTTAATTTTCAAATTTAATACTTACTGGCTAAGACTTACTGCATCAGCGTGCTATATAAGAGGCGCCCACCATAGCTGCTGCAGTACACTCGCAAACGGCAGTTTCATTTATTTGATAAATCGCTCCCGTCTTAGTACACGCGCAAGCATATCATCGCCCTGTCCGGGGCTCACAGTTTCACATACACGTGGCGCCAACTTTCATTGGCCGAATTATATGGCTCAAGCCTTGGCTCCCGGCCAGCAGGCTGAGGCGGAAATTTCACGGCTCTCTTCACTCCGTCCAATAACCAACCCAGACATTATAATTTAATCATTCTCCTTCCCTTTTAAAATTATTATTCATCATTTTTTAGAAGTCCACGGCAAAATGAGGTCGGGAATGTAGTAGATAACACTGAAATTATATCTTCAGTTTTACAAATTTTGTTTCGTCGTAGGACCAACTTGTTTAATTGAATTCAAAGAGAGCGTCGATGAGTCGCACTCAGCTCGTTATAAATGGAGTTTCAATCTTGTCAACTTTATTTTATACTAGCTGTCCGCCCGCGATTTCGTCCGCGTGTACTTCGGTTATCGCACTCGTGTTTTCCCATAGGAATAAGATGTTTTTCCGGGATAAAAGGTAGCTTATGTTCTTTTCCATGTCAAAGGCTATATGCATGCCGTTTTTGCGTGATTAAGTAACAAACATCCAAACATCCACACTTTCAAATATAAAATATTAGTTAGAATTTTCTTTTATTATTGTTATTTTTAGTAGATAATTTTAACGTGCGTCTTTCGAGTGTTTTCTGTGACCTACCCAAAAGTTCTTTCTTTGGTAATGTACGTCAAGTCATTGAGCTCCTTAGTAGTCCTAAGTCAAGCTAACAAATACTGGTCTAAAAGCTTGCACGGACTGAACAGTCCACTCAAATCTGTGTGGTTCTTTCCTTAAAAACTGTCCCAAACTCTAATCTGCATGGTTCTCATGATTTGACCATTACCATGTTCACTGTATGGATTTTAAAAGAGACTTTGATATCAGTGTTCCGGTGTTTCTTCTCAGGGTAGTCAGCTAGGAAACATCGACCTATCTAGCTAACTGACGCCTTTTTGTAACATAAATATCATTTTTACACCACCTGCTCGATAATGTCGTATTACACGTCATACAAACCTCACTTAAAGCAAGTCATTATATGCCTAGGGAGATAATGCAGTATGGCCGATCCCTAGGGAATAATGAGATTTGAATTTGGAGCATCAAGAATCGTCAACATTGTGAATTAAAATGTAGGCGCATCGAACTTGTTGACTCGAAATTCAAACCAAAGAGTATGTAATCACTATGATTCAAACTGGCCACTAACAAAAAAAAGAAAATAGAATAAAACGTACGTACTGACGACACGGGAGCATTATAGAAAATTGAAACTATAGAATCTTGGAGTAGTGAATTTTGTTTGTTTGATGAACTTGTAAATATAATACTTATATTTCTCTGATATATGATTTGGTCAACCAAATTGTCTTTTAATTATCTCACAAATGGTGTAAAAAGTAGAGTATGCAACACGGGGATAAAGCTGTCTTTGTCTTGGGCGGCTTAAATTCCTCACTTCACTCAGGTTTCTTTATTAACTCCCTCGCAATGCTCGGGAGTTAATTTTATAAATCCCTCACTGTCGTTCGGGATTAAAATCAGCAACCTTCGTTTCGTTCGGAATTCAACATGCCGCCCTCGACTTAAAGACACTGCTTTATCCCCTAGTCACATAAACTACTATTACAGGTAAGGGCAATTTCGGACGGAAGAAAACAAGGCATATCATTAAGAAATAAAAACTTTTATTATTATCAGTTCAAATATCGTATTTACATTCTTTTTAAACGAGTAAAAGCACATTGTTTATACATTACAAAAAAATAATAATTAAAAAAACGTAACTAAATCAGTAGCGGGACAATTTCGTGATACGTAAAATAATAAAACATAGTTAATCGAAAATAACCTAGGATAGATTAAAATTAAAAAATTAAATCTCATATCGTCCGTGTAGTTCGGAACTCATACAATCGGCAATGGCAACTCGTATAGGGACTGTCGTAACTAAGAAACCGTAACAACTAACTGATTATTTAATAATACCTATATACAATTCGTTCGTTCGCAACGAACGTGAGCCCAGCGGCCTCGGTCAGTACATCGTACAAATGCAAATTATTATGTATACAATAGAATTTCCACTATTCTCAATATAAATGCTCGACGTAATCTCGTAACGTACAATGTGTGCCTCACTCAACGGGTGAATTATTTACTTTGCATCTCTTACTCATTAGAGCCGCGAGTGTGCCTGAAATGCGACTGCGCTCCGCCCATTCAATTGCTGGCGAATTTTATGACTACATCAATGCGGCGAATTCTGAAGACTTTCATTGGATATTAGGATATATTCTATACATATATTTTATTATAATAATGGATTAAACTTCGATATTCGACAGTATCTACACACTTCTCAAAATAACACATTTATCTAAGGCAACTTAAGGCGGGTTGCATCGCCTTGCTAATACAAACACTTCAACAATTTAACAATCAAATAACGAACGTATATTACAACAATCAATGATCTGAACCCGCCTTTATCTTCAAAATTCGCGACTGTGTGTACTTCACTCGCGTTTCGGCTCACGTCGCAGCTCTCTCTAAACTACATACAATAAAACTCAACAAACCATATACATTGAAAATATTGCGTTTCACATACTATACAATTTACGTACTATTGGTGTTCGGAACCGTATTATGAATTAACTACTCGATAGTGCCGGGGGCGGCACTTGAAATTTGTGACGTAACAATTTTGTGCTCAATTTTGTTAAATTTTGTTTAATTCCGCTAAGTGCGGCCCCCGGCGCTCGGTGTAAACGTCTCTAAAGCTCGGTTAGGACTACACTAAGTTGATCTATGCTCACTAGTGTTATTTTATGTCCGCGCACACTGACAACTCGATACTACTCGATTCTATTACTTATTATCGAGTTATGCCGCATAATTTGGCAGTGCGTTCAGTGCGATTCAATTGTTTTAAGGCTTCAATTGCTTAGTCTTAGCGTAGGTAACATTTAATTGATTTTTATTGCTATTCGTCACCAATTTTATTTACAGAATTTGTTTTCGCTTCTAGACTAGCATTATTTTAAGACTACGTACAAAATGATCTTAATGCGATACGAATGTCTTGATTTTTTTTTTAATTTCTGGGATTCCTATGAAGCGTATAGTTTAATTGTTGGCACAATTTCCGTTCACGTTTCTGTGGGGCTACAATCTATTTTGGAATCACAGATAACTTTTGTGTCGCTATCTAACAAGACTGGAGGATATCGCGTGATGTTGGTCTCTGTGACTGTCAAGTTGCCAATGCGCCGGTCCTACATTACTTACACTGCGCTCTTAACTTTACGTCGTGGGGACCACTAATAATTTACTAAAGTGGTTAATTTCACTAGTCTTTAGTCTAGACGGAACGTACTTCCATCTACTCTACCTCGCCTCGCTCAGAACAATGATTAGTATATTATTCATTAATCGTCGAATTTCCTATCACGTTACAATTTACAGTAGGACGGTCCCACACTTGATTATATTTGAGATCTGCGAAGATTAAATAATTTTGGTAATAGATTTATCTCCGTTCAATTCACATGGTATCACTGGGGCGGCTCGGGGCCGCGACACATCTCCAAACCACACTAACTTTACTATTTGAGCACCGTGGAAGGAATGTGTGCATAAGATTTAGATAAACGCCAAGATTTAATGTACGAACCCTTACCATGAGTTACGAAGACTCGACACCCGTAGCCTTATACGGAATATAGCCAATGGCAACTAATATTCGATTCATCCAATCAGAAATCAATCGTAACCTCATGGTAGAAGCTCTATGATAAAACCGTATAGTTTCATAAGACTGCATTAGAGTTAACTTCATCGACAATTATCCCTTAATAAATATAAATAAACATCTTCAAAATTTTTACCAAATTATGAGCATATATTTCCAGCATAAAAATCTTTTAAAATAATACGTCATACTCTTCTCAATTATAGATATACATGGCACACTGCTCTGTTTATATATTTATAGTTATAATTCATACCTATCAGTTTACCTTGTCACCATAGAATAATTGAATTATATGGATGGATATTCCGTTGGAAGCTTAACAAGCACTAATAGAAAGGATAAAGCAATCGACGGACGAATAAACAAACGAACAATGATGGTGGGGGAGGGGGAGTTTTGACATTACAATACTGTCGGCATTGGATGCCCGTTCGAGCGATTCTTTTTTTTTTTTAACTAGACGATAGAACTATCACGAAATGTTGGTCCGACGGAGCGAGTCAGTCAGGAGTTGACGCCTCGAAGTGCAGGATGGGTATCGCGGCGCAGGCGCCCGGCAGAACGTAAAAAGCGTAATTGATTCGACTAAAGGGCTCGTCGGCCGCGTCTCACTTGATCGTCGCGTGCCGCGTCTCCGGGTGCAGGCACACGCCCTCCACTGTGAATATTGATACCTCTGGAACAACGGAAAACATGCTTCAGAACGAATTATTTCATCAACTTCAGGAGCTCTTGAGAATACGAAGGTTAAAATAATACGATTTATTACACATATTCGTATCACGTTTTTTTTTCTTCATATCATTGAGGACGAACACTATTATAATTTATAGAATAATATTATGACAGTGTGTGAGCTATCCTTGGTCGTTACTGTTCACGACGGATGATCCGCGACGGATAATCCACGTGAGAGCTTGCTTAGAAAAAAATAAAATAGCGGTTTTATAAATATCAGAGATAAAATTTATCTACAGGACATATTTTGATGTTTCCTACACGAGAGGTCGTAAGGCAAAAAGTGCATTTTTTTTTTTTAATAGAGCTGTTTGTTAATTATATAAGTAATTTGTGAAACATCTTCAACCGATCACACAGTAACCGGATGCTGCATGTAATTTTATTATACAATTTTACTCTATGTTAGGATATCAAAAAATATATTAAGACTTTATGTGTAGGAGGCATCGATAAGTTTGATGTAACATTTTCTGTCAGGTTCTGGACTGGCATTCAAGTACCAAAAATGCAGCGTTTGAAGGTTTCCTGCAAGGTGGACCGATCACCTGGTAAGGGTTGCGGAAATCTGATGGATGCGAGACGCACGACCGTTCATTGTGGCGAAACTTGGTGAGGCCTATCTCCAACAGTGGACGTCTTTCGGCTGAAATGATGATGATGATAATGATGAACATTGGTGGTGACTCACCATCGGGCAGGTCCCTGAGCCGCGGCGGCAGGTCGGCGAAGTATGAGTGGTGCAGCGCGCGCAACGCGGGCAGGCGGCGCGCCGGGTCGGGCTGCAGCAGCGCGGCGGCCACGCGCTCGGCGTCGCGGCCCGCGTCGCGCAGGCGCGGGAAGGCGGCGCCCAGCGCGCGCGCCGGCGACACGCCCCAGCGCGCCACGTGCGCGCGCAGCCCCGGCAGCCGCGACACGCCCGTCCAGCTCTCCTCCGTCGGCGTGCCTACCACCTGTACAACTTTACGGGTTAACAAGAGCCTCAAGGTGTATGGATAGCGCAACAGACAGCCGATGCTTTTGCTATCAAGAGTCGGGATGGTGTCCATATTCGCTGCTTTAAGCGGAAACTATATTACACCAACGCACACGTGTACCAGACCTGATTTGCACGTAGAATCGCGTTGCATGGCGTGAATCCAATGTAGCTCTACAAATCTAGTTGCCATATGAAATGTATGGAGACCGACGTGCCCAGATCGGCGTATGTGGCCCGCGTGTGCGCACCATTAATCACGTCAACATATTTTCTACATTTAAATTTCAACTGATTAGATATTGTCAATCCATATCATACCACTGCTGGGCAAAGGCTTTCTACCCAATGGGAAATTATAGGGTACTCGTCGAGACCTACTTCTGCTAAAAGATAAACAATAAATCGATTTGCTTTTAGTGAACCAATTAAAACCCTTCAAACTTTGTCTTAACTTGTACTGTAACCTGTCAATTAGATTAACTTTTAGCATTATAAATTTTCTAATGTAATAATACATTCTGAGAAGTTAGTAGTTAAAAATAAATGGAAAAGAGACAAACATACCTTAAATATTTTATCTAGTTGGTCGTGTGTGTCCCTGACTCCCGGGAAGGTGGGCACTCCGCAGAGCATCTCCACAAATATGCAGCCTACGCCCCACATGTCCAGGGACGTGGAGTACTCCGTACTGCCCAGGAGTACATCTGCACAAACAAGAAATCTAAATAATCATCTATATGAAAAACTATTTTTAAACGAATGGCACACAGTATTTCATGACATTTCCCACAGATCGTATTGGTGTGAATGTGTTGTAAGTCTGGCAAGTCAGTAATAGACTGAAAGAAAGTTGGGCGTTCTTTGTGAAGTCCAAAATTTCACCATAGCGAGTTGGTTAGTTGGTCTTCAAAATGTGTTAAAAGTTCAGTCATAGAAAATAGCTTGCACATAAAGAACATTCTGGTTTTGGTAAGATTGTTACATGATCACTTTACTTCCTGGCTTACAAATATATTCAGCAGAGCACAAGCTAACCCAATAGAGGGAAGCAAAACGCCAAAATGTAAGCAGTGTACAGTAGGACGTGGCATAATTTACATTTTAATACAAAATATACGGCCCTCCAATACGATCGGCGGTGAAGAACTCGCTTCTGGCTCTGATTCAGTGTATGGCAGTTCAGAGGGAATGGCGAACAATTCTCCTGCGAAGCGGTGATGCGAGATAGAGGACATCAGAATGCCCCAGCCTCCGCAACATGAGAAGCCCCAGGCGTCGGGAGTTACAGGGCCTCTCCCAACCACCGTAGCTTGCCGGCTTGCGGACGGCGAGCATTGGGTAGCTCGCCGTCCGGCCGCCCAATAAGGACGAAATTCACTATGGGGTATTTCGAAAGAAGAAGTTACTGAGGCGCTGAAACGCAAAGGGCAACTAAAGGAATACACAGGTGGGTTTTAGTCAGATAAAAATTGACTCTCCCTCTCGCTCCTCTCAGTGCGAGAGGAGTCATTTGATAGTTTCCCACCGTAAAAAGGACAAAAATAAAACGGTAAAGTAAACGGCAAGTAGATATAAGAGACTCGACAACTATTTAGAAAGTCTTTTGGTAAGGGTCATGAAAATGCCGAGCTGAATATAAAAATGAAGATAAATGACGACTCGTGACAGTCATAAAAGTATATTTAGAGTTTGTAGGCGACATTCAATTCTCACTGTGCGAAAATAAACCGTAAATTCACATTATAGCGCTGATATATTACTATTATTGATGTTTTCGGGAGCTACAAACAATAGAATAAATATTCTTAATAATTATGAGGGTTTTATCGAATGTTTTACTGAAAAATAAGTTGTGAGTGAATAATCGCTAAACTTAAGTGACCGTGGGCAGGGCACATTGCTCGCAGAACAGATGGTCGATGGGGACGAAAGGTTTTGGAGTGGCGACCGCGTACCGGAAAACGCAGTGTTGGAAGGTGGACCGACGAATAGTTGAGGGTTGCAGGAATCCGATGTATGCGAGATGCACAGAGTGGGAACATTTGGGGGAGGCCTATAGCCAATAGTGGACGTATTTCGTCTGAAATGATAATAATGATTTACATGTCATGAGGATTCTAAAAATGAGATATGATCGGGTCGATACCATATTTTTTAACATAACATGTTTTTATTTGGTATTATTGAGTAGGTCCTGCCAGAGGTTTCGCTCGAAAGTAGAAAATATATCTGTTTCACTCAGTAATGAAGTAACATTCTATTTGTGAAAGAAGTTTTTATAATTGGTCTATTAGTTTATTCATTACTAGCTTTTGTCCCTGGCTTTGCCCGCTTACATAAAATATAGCCTATGTCACTCAGGAATAAAGCAACTTTTTATATAGTGGAAAAAAAAATTTAGCTACCTACAAACAAAAAACCAAACTATACCTCTACAATATTAGTGTAGACAAGCAAAAACTATTATTTTCTAAACACTAAAATTTTCATGGACCAGATGTTTCAAAGTCCCTGCGCCTATTAAATATATAAGAGCAAAGTGACATAATATTGAAAATTGCGTTTATATTTTCAAAATTATTACTCATAGGTTTATTTTTTGTAATAACCAAACGGTGCCTATTCTAATATCTCGTGTCAGTGTTTGTTGTCAAACTCCTCCAAAACGGCGTAACCGTTTCTTATGGTGTATATATTCAGTAGGTCTGAGAATAGGAAATAAACTATTATTCTATACCACTAAGTGATTATGGTGGTCCACCCAATTTTTTTTTGACATCATATTCATTTAACTTTTTTATGGTTTGGCATTAACCTTTCAATTGTGATAATTACAGACACAATTGAAAGACAATAGGTGCGCGAACGCCGCCGGCGTTCGCTTGGGGTTTAATGAATTAAAAATACATACAGCTCTAAATTTTCAACCTATTTGTTAATAGCGATATTAGTATTTTAATAATTTTCTACTCTCGGCGGTCAATTCGCGCGATCCGGTCGCATCTCAAAATCTACCGTAAAACTTCGCCACATAAATACGTTTCGCAGGGGAGGAGGTCTTTGCGATGGAGTAATAAAAACTTTGTGTATATTCAGTAGGTATGAAAATAGGACGCAAACTATTTTTCATATCCCTAAGTGATAAGGGTAAATTAATTAATAATTTACCCTTAATTTTTTTAGTGCAGTTTCCACCAATAATGGACAAAAGTGATTTAAAGCAATTGATCCTGCGCTTGATTTCTCTCCGGTTATGTCGGTGAGAGTGTACCTGTGTTTGCACACGCACTTGTGCACTATTATATCTCTTGCGTACCTAACTAATCTTTTTTGAAATTAGTCACCGTGATCGAAACTCGGTCGGGAAGATTACATTATTATTATTATAGTAGTAACTGAGAATTTGAAAGATGTCTCACACCCATGCGAAGTTAGGAAGGGTCGCTATTAAAAACTAAAGACAAAGAAATCCATCACAAGAACAAATACTGCAGCTTGGGGTTGTGAAACACAACGGTTCGCACTAACGCAGTCAGAATAACAAATTGTGTACGTAGCACTTCCCTAGTTCGCGTGACAATATTACTGGCGACACCCGCTATACCGTATTACAGTAAAGTTTTCCTCGAAAGCATTACTTCTAAATATAAACAGAGCTGTCACTTCTAGTTTCAGTAAGTCTGTTTCACTAGAATTTTCATAATGGTCTCTTCTCCAGGAAGCTCTTAATAGTTGACTGTAAATGTCAGTGCTATTCTATTGTCGTTTTATGCCAGTACTAAGATGTTATTTGGAGAAATTCGGGATTAAGTTTCTGATTTTAATGCTCTTAACATAGAGTCGAGTGATTGTGGTTTAAACGCTTGTTGTTTGTTTATCTTTTTTAAACACAACGTGAAAAAAGAGAGTTATCGCCTGACCGCTCTGTTGGCATTCCGTAATTCCACAATTTACTCGAATATTTCACTATACTTGTTCCAGGATTAAATGTGCATGGTTCATATTTTTAATTTATGAAATGTACACTATGAACAATCACAAAATTGCAAATTTTCAAAGGTCTTACATTTATGTAAGACCTTTGAGATGTTTGATTTCAACAGAAACCTAGATAATTAATTATATTTATATTTTTTTTATTATATTTGAAATAAGAAAGAGAGTAATTTGACCCTCCAGTGGAACATATAACGGGTACAAATTAAAAATAATATTTAAAAACATAATTTGACGCCAAAAATCGATATTTATTTTATTTAATTTTGGCGTACCCGGAATCACTGAAAGCTTTAATGAATCTACGGACACCTCTGAAGCTCAAAATCCTAAAGAAAATGACATACGAGTAATTATCCGTGCGTCACTGCGGGGTGCCAGCTGAAAATCAGCGCTGGATGTTTGACGCCCAGCAATTGCTGAGTTGGTGACCCTTTCGGTTCAGATAAAGTCACTGCAACTTGTATTGTATGTCTTGTACTCTTTTTTTTTATTATTATTTTATGTTGTTGTATATTGTGTTGCTTGCGCCGCATAAATGCTATTCTATTCTATTCTATATGTATATATACATACAGTCGAAAAACATAACCATCCTTCTGGCGTAGTAGTGTAAAAAGTATGACTTACCAGGCGGTCGGTACCATAGCGTGACGACCTCGTGCGAGTACGTGTGGCTCGGCACGGACTTGGCGCGCGCCAGACCGAAGTCGGCCAGCTTCAGCTCGCCGTGAGAACTTATTAGTAGGTTCTGAGGCTTCACGTCCCTGTCACAAACGAAATGAGTTATTAGACAAGATGAAAACTGGAATAATAACTAACCTAAAGGCAGGGCCCGATCTAAGGCTGCCTATCCACAGGAGCAGAGCGAGGCTACGGAGCGTAGAAACGGAGAAATATTAACCAATAAGGTTCACACAATCTCTGCTCCTCTGATTTTCTGGAATCCCATTGGTAAATATTTCTCAGTTTCTCCGCTCCGCAGCCTCGCTCCGCTCCTGTGGACAGGCAGCCTAAGAGGGGGCAAGCCGGGCATTTGTCCAGAGCGGCAAAAAATGAGGGGCGGCAAAAAATGAGGGGCGGCAAAATTTACTTATTCCTATCTTTCAACCTAGCCATCTACACCCAAGTTGGTAGGTTGATAATTTTGTGCGAATCTATAAACAATAAAAAAAACCTTCCAACCTACTTCAGGTTGGATAGTGGAAATATTTAAGACTTATGACTTATATGGTTTATCTTTGCCCGGAGCGGCTGAGTGGCTAGATTGGGCCTTGCCTAAAGGCAGCCATACACGCTAGGGTATACCTGATGGGTTTGCCTGTACGGTTATACTAGTCAGGTAAGTTTGTATGAAAACCTGCACAGTTGTGCAACATACACGCTCCGGTTTACCTGTGAAACTCAACTGTACAAATACCGGCACGGACCTTGACCGCTCGGCGTCAGAGTGGGGATCGCTTTGCGTATTCCCATACATTAGCAAGCCAATCGTCGTCGTTGTTAGATACATGCATCAGCGCAAGAAACGAATCACGAGTGACGTCTATTACACGATGACGTTGCGAGCCAATCACTGACATTCCCCGCCCCGGCGTCTCAGTTCGCACCACTAAAGAGACCGAATATTTGACTTCTGCGCAACTTGAAGCACAAGATCCCTTCCGGTAATTGTACAGGCAAACCTGTCAGGTATGCCCTAGCGCGTATGGCTACCTTAAGATTAATAAATCTGCTCGCTTTATCAGTTTAGTCCCATCTCAGCACCCATAAATTTATATTTCATGACCACGAAAAATCGCAATCACACCCTTTCATAATTCATTGATCGTCCTTTCATAGTCATCAAAAAATTACGAAAGAAAAAAAATGGTCACATTTCACGTCATAATTTATATGATGATATATAATTTCTAACAAAAGCAAGTCATTGAAATTGTCCGTAATAGAAAAAACCTAACTGTACCGAAGCAAGAGGTTTTTATTTCTTTTAAAGATTTAAGTAGATTATATTTTTTTTTTGATTACAGCGTAGACAATAATAGTGGGTACGATGGGATTGACATCGAAACTACGAAATCAAAAGATAAAAAAAAGTCCAACATAAGGAACACAGGTGTATTTTAGTCACTAAAAGTCTGACATTGCTCAACCCAGATAAGGATAATTTGATGATTTCCCAACTCGAAAAAAAATATATCAACTACTATATCTACATTCTACATTACGTATAAAGGTGAATTTAAGGTACATTTTCAATAAATGAATGAGAGAATAAGGGTCGTAATTTGATCACGAAGAGAGCGCTGTCCAGTTTACGAGTATTTCTTTAAATTAAATAAACTTGCTTGACTGCGATCCCACCTGAAGGTAAGCAGTGATGCGTTGATAATGAGGTGCACTAGTTTACTAAGAGCCTATTTTCGCTTTAGCTTTGAAGACATCTAAATTATAATCGGAAGGGAAGAATTGTTCTAATCCTTCGATGTACGTAGTTTAATACCACAACATACAACGAGGCGATACGCTTAGAACTTAATTAATAAACGACGGAGAAATTACATTGACGATAACTGTTACTTTTTTTATAGTTGATAGGCTTGCGTTTGACCACTATCTCACCTGATGGTAAGCGATGATGTGGTCGACGACTTTTTCCCTAATTTGTACTACTATATCGAACCCGACATTTAATCCTTTGAAGGTATGCGGAACAGACTGTAAAGTCCCACATATACCTCCTTTGAAAAAGGAGGATCCTCCGACCAGACTGGTGTTGTCTGATGACCAACTGCCGGATAGATAATTTCGGGCAGACGCAGGATTAGTTCTTATGAGACGCCACAGATGTCGCTACAATCCTGATTCTTAAATCAACGTCAATGTATTTACAAAGTTGCTATCTGACCTCAAACTTTCAATATTTTACCAGAATTCCAAACTGTTGTTCAAACTATTGATTATTTCTTGTGAGACGCCATAGATGTCGCTACAATCCTGATTCTAAAATCAACGTCAATGTATTTACAAAGTTGCTACCTGACCTCAAACTTTCAATATTTTACCAGAATCCCAAACTGTTGTTCAAACTATTGATTATTTCTTATGAGATGCCATAGATGTCGCTACAATCCTGATTCTAAAATCAACGTCAATGTATTTACAAAGTTGCTATCTGACCTCAAACTTTCAATATTTTACCAGAATTCCAAACTGTTGTTCAAACTATTGATTATTTCTTGTGAGACGCCATAGATGTCGCTACAATCCTAATTCTAAAATCAACGTCAATGTATTTACAAAGTTGCTATCTGACCTCAAACTTTCAATTAGCAGAATTTCAAACTGTTGCTCCAACTATTCCTGTAAGTTCTATGTTCATGTTTCACATCTCCGCATATTATTAACAGTATAAGCTAATACTCCCGTTATTACAGGAAGAGCTTACTTTTATTATTATAAACAGCGAATGCACAGCATATGCAAGCCATTGTTTACCTTCGCCTCTCAGACGATATTAAAATAGCTGAGCAAAACCTAGGTACAAACGCTAGGAAGTTTTTTTTTTTCAAACCTGCCTGGCGAAATTGAGAATATATTTTAAGTCAATGGTAGACAAGACGTTGATAGTGTTTGTAAATGAAAATTGTTGGCGTGCAGTGAAAAATATTATCAACAGTGTGGTGTAAGAATTTCAGAAGTGTTTTAGTCTGTTTTCTGTTAATCTTCTACTAGTTTTATACACTAACACAGAAAAATATCTCAAAATTGTATGCTTTATTTTTAGGATTCTGTATCCAAAGGATAAAAACGGGACCCTATCGCAAAAAATAGAACAAAATAAATATTTAAATCGTTTCCATACAAAAGCGTGATTTTTTTGCCGTTTTATTCTACAGAAGGTATGGAACCTTTCGTGCAAGTCTGACTCGCACTTGGCCGGATTTTATGTTTTTAAAAGTTAGATGAAGGATTCCATAGTCTTTGCGAGTCTTTAAAAATACTTTAGAGAAAACACTGAATCTTGCAACATATTTTTTTACAAGCATTTTATTTAATAACTAGCAATTTCTGTACGTTTTTTCGGGTCGAATCTTGCGAATTAATTTTAAAGCAGTTATCTCTAACCGAATAAGCTACAATTTTGCTGACATGCTCAGTTTAGATGCCAATGCACGTCTAGCATATTGAAGTCACTAATCCAATATGGGAGAATCCTGAAGATGGCGGACTAAAGTTGTTAAAAAATAAGAGGTCCGTTTTGAGACTTATATTTTGGCTACCTAGCGGCTTGCTCGGTATAGTGTAGCTACTACTAAAATACCTAAAATAGCTGCTACTGTACCAGACTCCTAATTTTTTTTTTTCTAAATTTGTCCCAAGTGACATTCTAGGGTCTTGCTGAAATGTCAAAACGAGACCAGTTTTGTTGTTTTTTGACGAGGTATTTTTCGAGTCCGAAATGTGTATCAAGTAAAAGGGTTTTTTGAGATGAATACGAATAAAACTAAGTCACATTAATCCAATACGACGGACAGTTTTTTTAAAGATTGTTTTTTACATTCGCTATTTTTTTTATTATTATGGTTAGGTTCGTGTTTGACCACTCCTTGCTACTGTAGGAATTAGGACATTTAGTCACATTGCTCACTTTAATGTATTGCATGGTTATATAATTTCAACTTAACACTCTAAAATATATTAAATCAATCTTACTTTCAGCAGAAAAGTATCAACCCCACATAAAGTTAAAACATCATAATATTCTTCGTGCGACATACCTGTGTAAAACTCTTCTCCTGTGGCAGTACGAGAGACCTCGCAGCAACTGGAACATGTACAGCCTTACATTGTGGTGGTTGAGACCCCCAGGATGCCTCTCCATGTATTGTGATAGATCCGTGTCCTGGACAAAGAAAAACTTGTTCAGTATTTATTATTATTATTTAGTACAACAAAATAGCTATTAATAATAAAATATCTTTTGATTTTGTCTCCTCACAGAACAGCAAACTTTCTAATAACATCGTCTTCCATTCATCAGCAAATCCAATTCTTGGTTCGTTTCCACGAGCGCGTTGAGCATCGTTATCATAGGCGGTATAAAGATGGTGGATCGAGCTACAGTGCGACAAAATAAGTCATTAAATAATTTAGGCTTTCTTCTAGAGCTTGTCCGATGACCGGTGAGGATCGCGGGAATCTTATGGAAGCGAGACGCACACGCGACACTTGGGGGAGGCCTGTGTGCACAGTGGACGTCTTGCCGTTGAAATGATGATCATGATGAGAGAGATAACTCTGCATGTAAGTTAGACGCATCAGTGTAACCAGTAATAATAATTTTATAGGCTGTTGTATTTTTTTATCAATTGTCCTATAGTACTCGACACCGCTAGAGACGAGACGACTGATATTTTAATCCAGATTTCTAGATAATGGAAAAACAAACTCATACTGAAAGCACATATTTACACAAGGACTTCGTAACGTTGATGCTTACAAATGTTAGGATTGGGTGGGGCGCGACAATAAAAGTGAAATTTGGCGCAAAGCGTCATTACAAACGAATACAGTATATACTGATGACATCAGCCTAAACACTCAATTTTACTTTCAAGTACGAAACGTAGGCAATAAAAACATTGAAGTAAAAACAATATCGCATTTACATCTAAGTGCGTCATATTGAAGAAAAATAACTGCTTGAGAAGTCGGTATGAACAAAATAAGATTGAGTATCGAATTCTATTTCAATTTATAAAAGATACGTCACGTTAAATGAAATTGGATTCGTGTACAGACTATTGGTTAGATATTATATTTATTATAATTTTGGAGAAGTTCAATAAAGTTTTAATATTAGTTATTCGATTTGTTTTACATGACAGGTGACTGAGAAGTTGAAAAGGAATCGTTTATCTTGGTATGGTCATGTAAAAAGGAGGGACGAAACGCGTGTTGCTAAAAAAGTTACGAGTTTACATGTGGATGGATGGAGGGGAAGACGGAGGCCAAAGAAAATATGGATGTATTGTGTGAGAAGCGATATGAAAGAAAGGAAGTTAGTGATAGCGTGACGAGTGACAGGACAGAATGGAAGAAAAAAACGTGTTGCGCTAACCCCAAATAAAACGGGACTAGGGCAGGAAGATGATGATTTGTTTTACAGGAGCGTTCCTTGTGGCGAAACTTGGGGGAGGCATATGTCCAACAGTGGACGTCTCTCGGCTGAAATGATGATGCTTAAGATGATAATGATTCGAATTGTTGTCTTTACTAATTTATTTTTCATAACACAAGCTCTGCTTAGCTCGAGACTTCGGCGTTGTGCGATAGATGTGGAATATTATATTATTTTTTTTAAATTAATTTTTAATATTGACATTTGAATTATTGTAAGTAATATTATATTATACTAGCTTTTGCCCGTGGCTTCGTCCGCATTTCCTACTAGGGCTGTGGAGATGTTCGAAAAAAATACCGTGGCCATAAAAACAATATGCAAATGAAGGAACACAGGTGGGTTTGGTCAATAAAAGTCTGACACTCCATTTCTTTTCACTTAGAACGACGAGAAAACTATTTGATGACTTCTCACGTCAAACAAAAAGATAGAGAATCCCACAATTAATACACATGATGTTTTAGTATAAATTCTGTCATCACAGCTGAATAATACCTTCCCAAGTTTCACAAACTATACTCTATCTGTGTTGGTAGTTAACTAAATATGTAAACAATCTCAATAAGTCTTATATCTAAAAAATATATATATAGAAATATTTACAATTAGGTATTTACCTAAAACAATGTTAGTCAATTAATTAAATTAATATTTGTAAGACTTTTATACGATTAAATGAAATACATATCAAGATTGCTTTACGTTTAGTTAAATAAATAAACAGTTGATCGTCCTCTACCTTTTCAACCGCCAAACCACGTCAATGGCTAGACTGTTCTTGCATTCATCCAACATACCTATATGTCATCGTTCCCCGTTTTAAGTAAATTACTTACGTACATGCAACGTAAGTAATTTACTGTTAACCTAAATCATAATAATTTTATGTGGTAAACTATTTTATTCCGATATTTGTTCGTTATTGTCACATTTAATGTAATTACCTTATTTAATTCCTTTTGAATACATTTTATTCGTTTGTATAATTTTATTGTGCTGTAGGTGGTCAATTTTATTCTATTGTAATCTTTTTTTTATTATAATTTATATTATTGTTACTTTTATGTTCTCATTGAAACTGTTTCCTGTTTAATGTGAATAACGCTGTTAATTACATAATTGTTAATTTTAAGTTTCATTGTTGTTATATTACTCATCTTATGTCATTATTTTACAAAAATTGTTTCTACCTATGTCCGTAATAGACTTTGAAATCTAACCAATATATCCCAAACCGGTTTAATTAGAAAGGAGGTTCTAGACCACTTAAACAATGTTTTTTTGCCAGAAATTCGCTAGTTCCAAATAACAACGCTCCTTTGACAATCATTGTATGACGGATGACTGGGTTCTTCTCATAATTGTAACAATGAAGCGTACCTATTTTCCCAGAGGATGACCAACACTTCCAATCCTTGGTTGCCACTCGGTCACTGCCTTACTTCACCTTTCACCACCATCGTCATCATTTCAGTCGAAAGACGTCCACTGTTGGATATTTCCGCGACCTTCCTTTCGGAGGCTTTTCAATACTGTGTCATCCGGTGCACAGGCGCCACTCAAGAACCTTTCATCCCCATCGGTAATCAGTTCTGCTTGCACTGTGCTTTGCCCACTGCCACTTACGTTTGGCGATTCTTCGAGCTATATCGGTAACCTTGGTTCTCCTGCTAGTTAAGGACCACTTACCACAAATTCAAACACGAAAGTTAGCGTCTCCCTGGTGTGCACGATGTCGTGAAGCGTCACAATGTTGGCGTGCTTCAACTCTTTGAGTAACGAAGCCTCCCGGATGGCTGTGAACGGCGCCCCCTCTTCTTCTTGCAGTCTGATCTCTTTCAATGCTACCACTTGCTGCGTTAAACTGGGGAAAAAAGTAGAAATTTAGAATGATGGTTGATTTAAAAACCTAAGCAGAGAAAATTATTTTAGTACTAGCTAATATCGTAGAAGATATTCCAAGACATGGTCTACCAGTGTGACAAATTTCATCCAAATCCGTTCATCTGTTTGAGCATGAAGAAGCATTCAAACTTTCGCCTTGGTAATACATTAATTTAAAACTTATAGCAAACCTCTTCTTTAAAATCAAAAGCTATGAGTGTATTAGTGTGACAGGTAAGAAAACTACATAAGCATAGCATAATCAGCCTTTTAATGTTCCCACTGCTGGGACTCAGACCTCCTGTCCGGGAGAGGGAATTTGCCGTAATCCGCCACGCAGGTCTAGTGCGGGAATTGTGACATTGGGGCAACTGGCAGGCAAAAAATCAAACATCTAAACTACAGCAATCATGATTGCTACAAATGTCAATACCTCACAGTCACGATACGCCATGGCGTATAAGAAAGTAGTGGCATCTATGAAACATAGTTTGATGCTCAATTGGTTACACCGTAACCGAACGAAAGATGTTCAAATCCTGTAACATCAAGGTGCATTTCTACTTAAGCTGAGCAGCTGGAGTGGAGCAGAGAAGATCGCTAAAACATAGAAGCTGGACGGAGTGGACACTCCGCCCTGCCCCGCTAGCATGAAACGGAGGGTAACACAAATTCATTCCGTTTCATGCTCTCCACTCGGCACCCTACTCCGTTCAGTTCGGCTCGATATTATTTGTTTTATTCGAAAGGCCGGTCAGCTCCACTCCACTCCACTTACACTGTTTCCACTGTTACGGAGTGGAGATTTCGAACACTGATTGGCCAATTCATAGTCCGCTCCTTTCCACTCCATTTTAGCCTTATTGACGTTCAATCGCCGATGCCAAGACAGTATGTTGTTACAGCTCTAAGATAAACAACAAGAGAACTCTAACATTACGCCGTTTGTGTTCGATTCTGAATAGCTAGTCCGGTCCTTTTGACATCAAAGCCCCCTATGGTTAAACTCCATATTATAATTCTCAGCTCAAGACAATTACGGAATGCCTTTCTGAAGCCAGCTCTCAAGAAACAATAATACCTTACGTCTGCAGACTTTTGTGTTAGTGGCACGTTTTATAAAATAAAACAAATGTGGTGATTTCTCATTGTTAATACCGGTCGTGGTCACGACTAGGCCAGTTCACACGTTAGTCTTGGTAACATAAATAATGCAAATCTATGTCTCATTTGCATCGCATGCTCTAGCCATTGAAATTGGAGACATGGAAAAGTAAACAATCTATTGCACCTGTCGACCTAGGACAATGCATAAAGAAAAGTGGGATAGGAAGTCTTATAAGGTTTTATTGCCGGATATAAGTAATTATGTCAATGTGTCTCTATCACTTGATCAGGAAACTACGCTCATTTATATGCTAGACGTCTTGAAGTCATTAAGAGGACTACAGAGGTCGTTAAGGTGCTAATCGCGAGTTTCCTCCGGAAAAATATTTCATCCACTGCAGTTAACATCATCAGAAAAGTATATGTTGTTCTTCCGGATAAATGCTTGATAGATAGTGGGCCCAAAACATAATAAAACTAATTTAGTTTGATAGAACAAAATAAAAAAGTGCCTGTAAAATATTACTTTTATATCGATTAAAAACCGGACTAATATTATACATTCCGATCTGTCAGATTATTGTACAAACAACTTTTTATCGTTAAAGTGTTTTAATTTTATAATTAAATCTGTAGATTTTAGTAAAGCGTTAAAATGCTTCATATTTGCTATCTATGCGTTTTACTGCCTCTCTTCCTTTTGCATGCAGTCCGATAGTGACCACGCGGAGTTTAGTAGTCCTCTTAAGCAAAATACAAGTCTGATTATGACATTACAATCTAATAAATTTCCTGCTCAAGTAAAACTTAAATCCGCTTCAAAGCTTTTTGTGTATGTTACATAACTGTTTACTAATTAATTACTAGTTAACATCAACGTAAAAGCTTTTACATAAGCGAAGCGTATACTGCTCCTTTTAGTACCTACTAGCTTTTAGCTCCACGAATTTTAAGGCATTTATGAGGTACAAGAACGTAGTTACCCGATCTCAAGGTATTCTTGAACTAATTTCGTGAGAGCTAGTTCAACTACTCTTGAACTAACTACACAGGACGTGCAGAACTGGCGTTGAAACGTTATGTTGTCTTAGAACAATTTTTTTTTGTCTTAGCTTTTTTTTCTCTAATGACATCCCCAGCTCTAGAGCGGAGCGAGAGGGTATTTTACACTTTTACTGACTAAAAACCTACTCTTATTCCTTCGTTGCATTTCATACCAGAGCTGAGTCTTCCTTTCATAAGCAGACCGACTGCTACGTTTCGACTTGGGCTCGGTTCGGAGGGTTCCCGGACGGTCGGATGGCGAGATACTCGTTGCTCGCCGTCCGCAAGCCCGCGCATCAATCGGGATCGGGATCCCGGCGGTTATGGCGTGAGAGCCGCTCCCTCGTCTTACTACCATAGCGGGGAAACTTGAACCGCTATGAATACGACAGTTTGGAAGTTGAACACGCTTATTACCGCACGACTCGGTGAGGTGAAGAACTTCATTCAATATTCACGAGCAATGAACACTGTAAGTTCCGTTTGACTTGGCCCACTCGCCCTGACCCGGCCGCGAACCACCGGGATTTAGCATATTAACTCGTGAACTAAAATATACGAGAGCTTTTTTAACGTAAAATTTTATTTGGCATGAGTTCTGATATAAAATTAACGAGCTGGAATGCTAAAGGCTGTTAAGTCAATGATAAACAAAACTGGAAAATATACAGCTGATTTTTCAGCAGGGTTTTTGTAAACGTTATTTTGAACAGCAAAAGGCTTTCAATTCGGAACGTTTGTTGTATTGTGATACAAAATAGGAGGATAGCTCGGTGCTTTACCTATCGAGTGACGTCAAACGCTAGATTTCCAAGTGGGAACGCAGAGAGACTGACAAGTGCGCCACAAAGGCGACATTGTTGCGAAAAATACGAACTCTCGGATGTGGATGACGAGAAAACGCGAGGAAAGAACTTTTGTACACTATGAAGACTGGAATCGAACAAAACTGGGTTTGTAAAAGAACAAAAGTGAGATGAAATGAATTTGAGTACCTATTGTAGGAAAGTAAAATAAAGTGATAACTCTCAATGAAACTTAAGATTTGATTGAAAAAGACAAATTAACAGTTGTTCAATACATCAAAATAGAATTGTCTGTCTGTTTTTTTTAAACTCATATGAAAGTAAGTCACCCAGAGAGCACTGGAGCGGATTATGCACAGAATTGCCTTGCGTGATCGAATCAGAAATGAAGATAGATAGATAAGAGAACCAAGGCTGTACAACACACATAGGCGTCATAGTCCGAAGAATAGCCAAACATAACTGGTAGTGGACAGGGCAGATTGCTCGCAGTACCGTAAAACGGGTTGAATAGAGACAAAACTTTGGTTTGGTTTTTCACTTTGATACTACTATAATATCAGCCTCTAACAAAGCATCGATTTTTAAGAAAAACAATTCATTAAAAATTTATATAGTTAAATGCGTCAGCCGCATGAGCAGTGACCGCTGGGGAGTGTCGCCACCCAGTGGGTTCCTGCAAACGGTAAGCGCCATCGAGGGCGCCCTAGAAAGAGGTGGCGAGATGATCTAGACGCGTATCACGAGAACTGGTTAGAGACGGCGCGAGAATGTCTGGAAGGACTTGGGGGAGGCCTTTGCCCAGCAGTGGGACAGTAATGGCTACTAAAAAAAAAAAGTCAAATGCTGCAAAAAATGTTGTCTCAAAGTTTTGTCTCTATTCACCCTATTTTACTGTACAGATGTTCGATGGCGCGAAAGGTTTTGGATTAGCGACCACCACTTGGGGAAGGCTTTTAACCAACAGTGGACGTCATTCAGCTGAAATGATGACATCATCATCATCACATCATTATGAAAGTATATTCGATACCTATAAAAAAATGCAATCGGTTACGAAATTGATGCAGACGAAGTCACGGGCAACAGCTAGTTACCAAGAAAGATAAACAAATCTTTAGCAATATCCGGATTGTATAATGGACAATCTATTTGAGTTATAAAGTCATTAAAAGCAAGGCTGTTTGAAAGTTATCAGGCAAGGAACTCTTTAGTTATGCGAATGATAGCTTAAGACCGAAGACTTGCTGAAATGTGCCTCGGTCGCATCCACTCGAGTTACGCCCCTGACGCATATTTAAATATTGATGTTCGTTACGAAATGCATAAATATTTATAAAGCTGATTACTTTTACCGTGGAATAATTAATTTCCTTGTGTCAATTAGGCAACTTCCTTAAAATGCTGCGAGATTTTATTCAAAGGGAAATATTGTCAAAGATTTGTTTTTGATTTAGTAAAACCTTTCACAAAAAAAAAATACAACCACCTTGATTGAAATATTTTGAAAAAAGTTTTATATTTTTTTATTTGACTGGCCTGTTGGTGTAGTGGTTGGTGGCCCTGACTACTATACCGGAGGCCGTGGGTTCGACTCCCACCCAGAGCAAATTTTTGTGTGATGAGCATGATCATTTGTTCTGTGTCAGGGTGTAATTTATTTTTAATATGGAATGTCTTTAGAAATATATAAGTATGGTTATCAGTTGTCTAGTACTCATAACACAAGCTCTGCTTAGCTTGAGACCAGACGGCGTTGTGTGATAGTTGTGAAATATTATTATATTATATTATTATTATTTGTGGTATCACTCAGCGAGAAGAGTTATCTCGATTTCTCTAGGAACCCATAACCAGGTACTCAACCTGATGACTATGGTATTACCTAAAAAGTCATTCTCTTTCAAACAAAAAGGAATTTTCCAAATCAGTCCAGACGTTTTCGTGTAATCGGGGAGCATACGTATAAAACAAAAAATCTGACGGAATTGAAACCTCCTTTTTTGAGGTCGGGTAAAATCGACGCGTTTTTTTTAACACGCTTTTTTAATTAATTTAAACTAGTGCTTGACTGCGATCTCACTTGATAGTAAGCAGTGATAAAATCGTTGATGGCGAAGCGCACTAGTTCATCAAGAGCCTGTTCAGTCTAGCCTTGAAGACACCTAAATTATAATCGGCGACTAGGATAAGTCGCCGATTCTTAATTTTTTCGTAGATTCGCATTAATGTGCTGTGCTAAAGTGATTACTGCCAGTCCAAAACTTTCAGGCCGTATGTTTAAGCAACGCCATTAGTGGATAGTACTCGTAATTTAATAAAGTTATAAACATATAATAGATAAAATATTACAAGTTTTGTGAAGGATAGCTAGCAAAAGAGAGTAAATAATAAAATTAGCACAAAATAGTGGCCGCTAAACATTATACTTACTTACAATTAGCTCGTCAGCGGGGCTCTGTATCTCCCGTAGGGATCGCTCAATTTCCCGAGCTAGGAACTACCGTATTCGTTAATTTACTGTTAAGATTATACTCCAGTACTAACTAGCTGTTGCTCGTTTCTTTTCTCGCAACTAACACACTTCATCTTATCAACTTCATGTTGAATCAAAAACAGGCAATAATTATTTTTTGTTTATATAAAATTATAAACTAGTGATTGAATGCGATCCCACCTGATGGTAAGCAGTGATGCAATCGTCGATGGTGAGGCGCACTAGTTTATTAAGAGCCAAATTATTAGATACCCAAACCTCGACAACTCGACTCGACTCTCAACTTCGTTTATAGACTTGCATATATATGATAAACGATTTTTATTTTGCAAATACATTAATAAAAATAACACTTACACGTCAATTTTTTGTCATTAATTCAATCAACATGAGGCGGAGTACCGAGGTACCAAATCATTTATGCCGACTTATGAGGTATATTTCTTAGAGGTACTATACCTTATATCGAGAACTCACACACACTGTTGAACCAAGGAACGTAATAAGCATAGTCAGATCTTTAATGTTCCCACTGCTGGGACTCAGGCCTCCTCTCTCTGGGAGAGGGAATGGGCCGTAATCCGCCACGCGGGTTTGTGAATGTCACATGTCTTCGAATTTTTGGTACCAAGGAAATTAACTAGAGATAGTGTATCTAGTAGACCTCAGAAGCTCCCCCTCGGGCGCAGGTGATCACGTGACACGTGAAATTGCACTGTTTACGTAAACAGCCAAAAAAAAAACATTTAAAAAAAATTGGATTTTTTCAAGGAAAAACAAATAATATAATATGTATAGAAACCAAAATTTTCGGACAAATAATATTCGTACAAACGTGTGTACAAAACGAATATTAAGCGTTTTTCAAAGACATCCAAATTGTACAGACGTATGTACAATCGGCGCTCGAGGAGTTAAGCATTCACACAGATTTGTATATGAAATTCCTTTGGCAATATTAAAAAAATATATTTCAGCATCATATTTTTCCCTTGTACCGTGTTATTTGGGGTCGACACATTTCTTTTTTGTCACGCTTAAATCATTAAAAAAAACAAATATATACATGAATGTACCCATACATATCACACTAATATTTTAAGGCAAAAAGCAGACTTATTGCATGTACTTATTTCAAGCAGCTAAAATCCGCGCAGTTTTGTGGCACACGTGTAGACCAAGTCTTAGTTTAGGACAGGATTTTTTTCCCAGGAGTACGTTCCTTTCGGATATTTTTCTAAAGGTAATAAATAATTAAAAAGAGACTCACTTGCTATAACCTTTATACACTGTTGCGTAGGAACCCTCACCAAGTTGCTCCAGTTTAATGTAGGCTTCGGATTTCCCGAAGGGAGAATCACCCTGTTGACGGACAGAAAAACATTCATTAATCAACTATACTCTGTTCAAAATATCGTTAGACATTTATGAAAACCAATCCGTTCAACCAATTTTGACTTTTATTACGTTGGTGATATGACAAATGGCGGCTGCAGTAAATAGTGACCACTTTTTTTGCTTTTAATGCCATCCTTATTTCTACGAAATAGAAGTTAAGATCGGTTGAACAGACAATTAAAAACGATTTCTTTTTTCTAATCTTAACGCGACTAGGGTATAAACACATTGAAACGATCCTGTTATTTATGACACGGCACAAACATGCTGATATTAGAATTATGAAATGTTAATGCAACGTTTCAGTGCTTATTATAAATTGAATACGATGAAACGAGAATTTATTTCATGTAAATTACAGTTGGTAATGTATCGTACATTTGTATTGCGCTTTGAATAGGAGTTAAATGATCGTTTGCCCTCTATCAAACCTTCGAGTTACTGGAAGGCACATTTTGTTTTCACTGATGATTCGGACACCACCAAATTTATTGAAGCTGTTTTAGTAGTGCAGTAATCAGATAAAAAAAAGTCTTAAAACATAATGTAATGTTTATTACCCCAAGTTGCCACCTTAAATCCAGCCTAAAATAATGTTGTTAACGCTTTTTTCTCATATATCATACTAGCTTGTGCCAGCGGCTTCGCCGACGTAAATGTAGAATATTGTGTACAAACTTTGGAACCCCTTTTCATCCATTTAGGGGGTGAATTTTGTAAAATTCTCTCTTAGTGCTCGCCTTAGTCATAAGAGGAAACCTTGTGCAAAATTTCACGCCCTTAGTCCCAGTAGTTTTGGCTGTACGTTGATATCAGTCAGTTTCTCGCTTTTATAGATTTTAAAACTTTTTATCTGATTAGACTAAATACTGTGTCCGAATCAGCCAAAAAAATTTTGAAATAAATATGTGTCTATTCAGACGATGTGTCCAAACCGTCAGCAACTTATACATTCTACATGTAGCTAAATAGGATTGAACAACCTACAACAAATCTCAATAACGAAATATCCTTGCCCAGATTTACGTCAATAAATAATAATTTCAAGTAAAACAGCATTGAAACAGCGAACTTTGCCCATTTTACTACCGCATAAAATGCCAGTGAGCACAACAGGGGGTTATTTATAACTATTAGTTTATATTGTGACGTATTGCCACTTAGAATACTGACGATCTACACTGCTCTGCTTTTTTCCTACTTGGCCAGTTTAAACTTGGCAAAAGCAGCAATGGAATTTCGCCATTCGGAATTTGAAGTCTTATTACTGGGGTTTTTGTAAATAACGTGCAGTAGGTGGCAGCCCTGACACGTCAGGTCCAGGCAGTTGTCAGAGGGTTTATTTTCTGACTTTAGTTATTAGTCGTCTACATCATGTTGACGTCATAAGCAACGTTAAATCGTAAATCTCTTGCCATAGTGGCGTCAATTGGTAACGTGTATTTTGAAAATGCCTCTTTTTTTTAGTGGGAAATCGTCTTACAACCTCTCCCATTAGGGTGGTGCAAGAGGGTGTGTCAAACATTTACTAACTGACTAACACCCATGTGTTCCTTCAGTCGCCCTGGTATTCCAGGACCACGATAACTCTTTCGTACAATCCTGCAGCCCTGACTGGCATCGGGTCTGGTCTGTTGACATGCCTAAAAGACACACGTCCTACCACGACGAGCTCATAACGCGATCTATTTGACGATCTAAACTGAACTGATAAGGGATGGAGCTATACGGTCTGTATAGCTTCATACCCCTTTCTCCCTCGCACGAAAAGACGCCATGGTAAGGGCCCTGGTCCCTATCAGATGGCGAACTAATGTAAGCCCTCACTTTCCATGGACTTTTTCCTCACTCATTGTGGCCGTACATACTACGTGTGCTCTGGTAAAAGTTATCTGTAAAACGGGACTACATTAGACCGATGCACTCATGGGCCACGCCTGATTTAGGTATATGTAGAGTCGCGTCACGTGACGTAGATCTAAAGCTCTACAAGACTAGTTGCCATATAAAATTTCTGGAGATCGACATGCCCAGATCGGCTTACGTAACCCACGGCCACGTATGCCCAATGCCTTAAATACCTTAAATCTACACTAATATTATTAAGAGTTTTTTTTTTGTTTTGTTTGTAGGCGGTAATCTTTGAAAGAACTAGTCTGATTGCGAAATTTTTTTCACCGATAGAAAGCTGCCTTATTACAGATATTTTTTATATATGTGTGCCAGCTGAAAATCAGCGCTGGGTGTTTGACGCCCAGCAATTGCTGAGTTGGTGACCGGTTCAGGCACATTCACTGCAACTATAATGTATGTCTGTACTCTTTTTAAATTATTTTTTATGGTGTTGTATATTGTGTTGCTTGCACCGAATAAATGCTATTCTATTCTATTCTATATATTATTATTTTATTTTATTCGTGGGCGAAGCTGCGGGCAAAAGCTAGTCTTAAATATTTAGCTCAGGTAATGCGCTCACGCAGTTGCACGCTCGATTAAAATGCCAGTTACTAAGTGAACGCCATATAAACATAACCGACGGTTATCGGTAGCTAAAATACTTGAATTCACGTTAGAAACGTTAATTGGACGGTTTAAGTGGTTTACTCTTTGATAGATTAGTTCGCTGTAATGGATTTAAATCGATCGCTTTTAATAAACTAGTCAGTATGTACGTACCTATGGTATAGGGCTGTGGGAAGGTTGGAAATAGTGACCGTCTGGACTGCAAGGGGCTACTAAAGGTACACAAGTGGGTTTTAGTCACTAAAAGTTTGACACATCCTCTCGCTCCACCCAGAACGGGAACTTATTTGATAGTTTCTCACGAGTGTTGCAACTAAATGAAGTTGTACCTATCCATTTCTATGTATAGGCAATAGGCATCAGGAACCTAATTCTGCTTGGCATATAAATATGAAGTTTTTTTTTTTTATAGGTATGTAATTATTTCATACAAGTTAGTAGTAGTGTTTGATTAATGCAGTACACCGCAGAATACCCCTGTATTATTTTAGTCGTTTCAATCCATCCTAAGGTTGTCTGGCAGATAACGCTGTCAGCGATAAGACCGCCATTGTACCCATAGATTTAAGTTGATGTTTAAGTTACGTTACTTTTTGGTATACAATAAATTTTATTCTATTCTATTATTCTCTTTAAGGCCCAAGCACCCGATAAGTGCCATAAAACAGTGACTTTCTAAAGCTTACTCCTCGGTAACGGCCAGGTTAATAGGTTTGAAAAAAATATATGTTTATTATAAATTCATGAACAACATTATCAACATTTGATTTTTTCGTGCTATTAATACTTTTGTCTAAAAAAATATTTAGCAATTGTCTGCAATGTAGCAATGGCCGCAAATAAATGCACAGATATGCATACTGCCACCTAGGCGAGTGCGAGAGGTGCGTCCACATAATTTCGGCCAGATGGTTCAAGGGATTATAAGCCTTAATATGTTTTGTCTGTATCAAATAAATATTTTATATTTTATTCTACTAAAAAAATTAATCGTAGTCCCATTTTTTATAAGACGGCGTGCATAAGCTCGAACAGCAACCATCGCTAACGACCGTAAAAACTAAATTGCAGACAAAAGCCTTTTTCAAGCACAAGCACAAAGTATCATAAATGACTGGTATCCCAGAATTACTCCGCGATCTAATCGCACCATCTATCAACGTCGCCATTGGTCCTTCTCGGCCTATTTGTAAGCTAGCAACACTTCGCCCCACCACCCGCGAACACTAACATTTATCATTATACTTTTATATTTATGTGCATACGGACGTGCGAAATGGAAGTGAAAATAAATATAAAAGTGAGAGCATACAATCTATTTGTGTTTACGTTAGTAACAAACAATAGTAAACATTTATAGAATTTCTGTCTGATGAAGTTATTAGAGTGTGTTTGTATTCAAATTTGTAATGAGTGGTTACGTTGTTTGAAAACATATCGAGTGTTATACCTGTGATGAGCATCTTGTTAGGAATGTGTTTTGTCTCAGTGTGGTCTCTTGGCACAGCTTGAGAGTACTTGTAACATACTCCATAAACTGAATTTTTACAAGTATTTTGCATAACAAAGCTAAATAGTACCTAAAGAAATTCTTTATGAGTATTCTTACCCCAAAGGCACTAAACCGCTTGGTGCGTCGGCTGGATTGGTCGTGAGGCCCCAGAAAGGCCTCGGACTTGGGCCTGGGCGGCCGCTTCGGCCTCATGACTACCCTCGCGTCCTCCCTGGCACCTTCGTCAAGGAGTTTCGAGTCCGAAGACACGGACAGTTGTCTTCTTACACGATACTCGCCGTTACCGCCGCCGCCGCTCCATTCTGTACAACAAGAGAAGAATTGGTTAGTTACAAAAGAGAAATCAATAAAAGAATCGTTTAGTTTTAAAGAAAGTCTTATTACGTACAAGTAAAACGGAGGTACATCGTCCAACAAATCACGTCGTGCGTGAAATTCGAGTGGAAATCGTTTGGGAACTACGGCATTTTCCACAGGAAATAAATCCTGCCACAAATCCTGTTCACGTTTTCCGAAATTACAGCTTGTGTGTAAAAGTAATCGGATTTTTGATAAACCTATTACACCGCACCGGCATTGAAATGTTCCCTTTTCCTCTTACGCCCGCTTGTCCTTTCGTACACATGACGTAGCTATTTGCTTCCCCAAATCATGTTTCCCGACACAATCATCAACCGCACTCAAACACAAACATTTTCAATAAAAGCTTCGTCAATTGACAAAATGAAAATCCCGTCAGAAATTCCGTGCTAGCACTTAGTAAGCAAATAAATTCACGAGAAAATAAAAAATGGCGTGTCGATGCGACGTTGTTTGAAAGAAGCAATTTTTCCGGCGGCCGTCAATATCCCGGTATCGGAGAATCGGGAATCGAAGCACTCGGAAAGCCCGTTAGTGTCACAAAGATGCGGCATCTATGCGACGGATGTAAACGCGAAACGAATAAATCATTCACAGACATAGAATCGTTTTGAAGAAGAACAAATCGATTATAGAGGCGATCTATCACTATGATTGAAACCAGCAAAAGATAAATAAACGATACTGTCCAATTGTTCATTTGTTTAGCGTAGCGCGAGACGTTTTCAAGGGCTAGCTATTAAAGACCATTGACTTAAGTAAGGAGCTCTGAAGTTTTAAGATCAACATTTATTTTATGTGGAGAAAGTAACAGAACTCAAGTAGCTTCCTCTCGCTCAAATATAATTTAAGAGCTACATAGCAGTGATGAGTACGTCAATTTTGCGTGCGCCATAACGCGCATCCAGGGTAATGTGTAAGTGGGTCACGGGGTGGCCCGGGAGCGGCAGGTTCCCCGTGAGGGACTACGGACCGATTCCGACAAACCCAATGATAATTTTATTGGCGAACTCCCCATTGGCCGCTTCTATTAACTCGATTCAAATATAACCGTCATTTCGTTTCGAAGGGACGAAAAATTAAGAAGATAAACAGAAATGCCAATTAAAAGTTCTAAAGAAGTCATTTAGACGCATATTTTTTATTTATTAATTCCCATCACTTTGATTAATTGTTCAAGATAGACTGTTGGATGCTTCTGCTAGCTTCTTAATTAGTAAACAATGAGTTTTTTTTTTTTCGTTTTCCGGTAGTACAGACAGAGATAAATAATAGAAATCTAAAGCAAAATACTGGTTGAAATTGCAATTTAATTATAAATTCGATGGAATAATCCAAGAGGTCCGTCCACACACATATACAAGCCTTCATCTTTATACTAGGTATAATAAGTATAATGCAAAGAAGTACGTAAGTACCTACACCACACACATAATTTATTACGACAAGAGCAATAGCGCCGTACTGCGGTATACAAATCGCCAGTATATCTGGTCTGAAGTAATTCTCTTCGAAGGTTCCGGGTTATAAAATAGTAATATCACCATTATGCCTCCATTTAAGGGTCATGTGTCGTATAATCCTGTTTTACGAGCAGTCTTTTGATGTCGGTTCGATGCATATTTGGTATTTATACGCATTTTGGCGTACGTATATCTACGTCATTTTTCATAAGGCGAAATAAAAAATGTTTATCGGGTCCTAAATCCTCATGTCATTCGGGCCACTCCTCGTACATTATTTCCGTAATTAAAATGGACAGGGAAATTTTACGGTATGACACGCGTTATGCACGAAACTGTGGAGCAATTAGGTTAATTGTTTAAGCTCCTATGTTATGCTCTAGCGTGAATTTATTCAGCAATCCTGTTGTGAGTGGAGTTACACTAGGATAGACGTGGAAGTGTCCATCTGATCAGGTGTTATGGCAGATTATGCGACGTGACAGGCAGGTTTACGTGGCTTCGTCATTTTAAATAAGCAGAATTGTGTTTTTCATTTGTGTCGTATTCGGGACGCAGGCAAAGTTATTTAATACTTCTAGTTCTTTTACTGTTTACAGTATACATTTATTGTGCGTACAGCTAAGAGTGTATTTCCCTGTCGAAGTCTACTTTCTGAAGCTATAAACTAAGGGGTCTATAAGTCACGAGTGAATAGGTTACTTCTAGGCAAGCGTGCTCTATCGTCGACCACAACATAGCTTTCCATTAGGTGAGACATTGGTCAAACGTGCGCATGAAAAAAAAAAGTGTATCTGTCTTTCTTCGAACTCAATATTCCGAAAAAGAAAAGTTTTGGACAGGTACAGAATATTTATGACACAAAAGTCATAGATTATTCCTTTTGATCAAGTTACACACAACTCTTTAGGGACCATACACAGGGGATTTTCCTTTCTACGCTAATTCAATAAACGTGTTACTCGATGCCATGTGACCCAATTACGAAAGTTTCTGAATTACGTAGGAACAACATACCAGGGTGGTTTAAATGATCCACAATATATGTCTAATGTTATTAACAACTTTCCTGACCATAAACAAGATTTAATGTTTTTCAAACGTCGCGTCAGTCATGAAAAGACCGCCATTAGGCCACAGGATACTAAAATAAAATGATAATTAATGAAACGACTCGGCTTAAATATTGTTGCACAAAGGCTTATTTCATGTAATACAACGAGCTACAGAGCAGCAGATATCCAAAATCATAAATTTCGCTTTAATAATTGTGCGCATGTAATGTGATTAATTATCAAAATTAACTGTTGCGGCGACACGCAACGGTTACATTTCATGTTCGCTCGTGCGATCAATTTACGTACATCGCTATTATATTGTCTGTCTGATGCCTACTTAAAGAGTTGCGTAGAAAATATAAAGCATTAAAAACAGTACCAAATTGATAAACAAATAATATTGAATGTGCTAATTTTTGGTTAGTTCGAAGCGGATTTTAATTCAATTTCATATTTTAATGCAATTTCATACCAAACATAAATCAATACGAACAACACTCGTGGTTATCGTTCGTACCGTGTTCGTTTACCAAATAGAACACGTAAAGAAAAACCTGTCAAGTGCGAGTTGGGCTCGCCCACCGAAAGCTCCGTACAAACTTACCTATATAAATAATTGGAATCCCAAATCGGGTCAGATTTTTCCAAACTGCAAAAAAACTATTATTTTGTGATGTCACGACAACTTTACGGTTTTCAGACTTTTCCTTTACTTGTGCTATGAGACGTTGATTTTGCCAACAGGATTCTAGGTCAAGGGGAAATACCCTATAGGTTTTGATTTCTTTGCGAGGGTCAAAATATACACCTAAACGGAGCATAAACGGTATATTTAGATTAAGTTCTAAGAAAAAAATAACTGCTTTACTGCTAAGAGTAGCAGACCTGCGTATGGGATCATAATTTCAGCTTAATATCTCATATCTACACTAATAAATAATAAAAAGGTAAAGCTTTTTTTTTGTAATATCTGAAAGGTCCGATTGCGATAATTTTTTCACCGATAGAAAGCTGCTCTATTCCTGAGTGACATAGGCTATATATTATGTACGCGGGTGAAGCCACGGGCAAAAGATAATAATAAAATAAAAATCAATAAAATAATTCATAAATTCTCAAAAAAATACCAAAAAGTTTTTGACAGACTTATCGACGGAAAACAGAGATCATATTTACTCATAGGATCAATTTGTTCAATTTTTTCCGAGTAACGATGTAACCCTAAAAATACTACCAACAAATTTTGTTTGTCTTTTATACTATTCCCTCCCCATGGTCTCGCATGGAAAGTGTTATAAATGGCCAGATCGGTAATGAGGTTCACATTACAGGAAAATTGTTAGGGGACTGTTTATTTTTATTTTTGTTTGCAGATACTGCTTGTTTACAAATGTTTGTCTACCTTTAGATACGGAACACGAACTCTATTCTTTGTTGTCATACATTGTTGTTTCAATAGTGGTTTTAATTGTTAACTGCGACTAATTAAAACATGCAAGTTGTAACTGTATAATCGAAACTTTCTGTCTCGGCACGAATTTTAGAATCATTAAAATAGTTACATTATATACATTATATTTGTGACTTAGACCTCTCAAGCTGCCACACAACACCAGAAACTCCGCCTTTCGCATTCAGTGTCTAATGTTTGAACACATTAAATACTCAGCATATTCTGATTGTGAAAACTCAGCCTATCGCAATGCACAGCTGGACTTAGACCTCTCCCAAGCTCCCAAGCTGCGTCATAACACCCGACCCTCAACCTTCCGCACTCAGACTGTCTCATGTTGGTGAACGTAAATCGAACTCAGCCTATTCGCAGTCAACTACTAGACTAAAGCTAGGACTACATTAGACCGACACACACGTGTAACACGCCTGATTTGTACGTAGAAAGAGTTCGCGTGGCTTGGATCAAGTGTAGCTCTACAAGTCTAGTTTCCATATCAGCAGTGTAGAGACCGACGGGCACAGATCGGCGTGTGTGGCACACGTGTGCGCATAGTTCTACGTTTAGGCCTCTCCCAAGCTGAGCCACAAAACCTGGTCCTCCACCACCACTACCTTTGCCTTTTTAATGTTTCCAAAGCTGGGACGGCGACTCAGGCCTCCTCTCTAGGAGAGGGACGTAATCCACCACGCGGACCCAGTGCCGGTTGATGAACGTCACATGTCTTCGAATTTCTGGTTCTAGGACATGCCGGTTTCCTCACGGTGTTTTCCTTCACCGTTTCAAGAGCAGTGCTGATGAAATAAATTACACAAAGTAATGCGCCTGGCTGGGTTCGAACTCGTGACCTACAACTCTTAAGTCGGGGCCATTACCATTCGGCCACAACTGCTCTCACTGGTTCCCCACCTTTCGCTAACTTTGAAAGGACGTCGCACTAAGGGAGTTGCCGATACGCGACGTCATGCTTTCCAAGAAACCGCATCATCTATTTTGCTACAATTGTTATTGAATTAAGAAACAGCAAAATAGGTGATGGGGTTTCTGGAGAGCATGACGTGTTACGCGAGCTCTTTCTAGCAAACGGGTTTGCTGTACCCACAGTACAGCTAAAAGAGATTAGAATGCTGTGGGCAGGACAGTCGTGCCACAAAATAGGGCAATGCTCATAGTTCAACTACCAAAAGCAAACTCGCGATCTAAGTGTGCGTGGTCTGTTAGTTGCGTAATGCAAAGTATCTCCTTTCTAACCTCTTTCATCTTTTCTGTGGCTGTACCGGCCATAGACGGATATGGCTGGCCCAGTAAATCGTAATCACATTAAATACGTATTTCCTATCTTGGCTGTAAACGTAATCATATGAATTCGTAATAAGTTCGTTCTACCGTCTAAGGATTAAGTGTGTGTTGTCTTTGAACTCAGGATTTAGTCTACTTATCTCATATTACTTAGTTATTTTAAGATATACCTAGATTATAGGGGTCATAGTATCTATAGAGTAAGAAGAATCTAAAACCTTTTTTTGTAAAGTGGTAAAATTGTGAACGCCTGTAAGGCTTTTACTGACTAAAAATTCACTCTGGTTCCTTCTTTCCAATGGTTCCAGAGCCCCGGTGGTCTCTTTCGCATCACCCATGGCCCCAGTAGGCTTCGGCCCTTCTAGGCCCCTACGGTTGCTGACATTAACAACTTGAGGCGCACGTGGAACACAACGGGCCTTTGACGACTTGGGCTCGATGCGTACGGTTACTGGACGGTCGGACGGCGACCCATTGCTCACCGTCCGCAAGCCCGCGTTTAGTTGTGGACTTGTGGTACCTCTCAGCCTTGCTATGGAATGGCATTTTAGAATTTACCATTTACTTGACCAAATAAATAAGCCTTTATCCAAATATAATTTTTCAAACTGCTAGTTAATATAAAAGCTATGCATGTAACATATACATTAAGCGACAATATGCTTGAGGCTACCGGAGCGGCCTTTAAATCGAAAGGTCATCGGTTCGATTCGTTGAACCGTTGAGGTGATCACACTCCTACAAGCACATTCACCTATTTGAAGGCTAGCTTTATTGTAGGTATTTTTTTATTAGAAAGGGTATTATTACAATATTATAGGCTGATATAAGCGTTCATTAGCTAGGTAATTAAGAATACTTTGTTATTTTATTTATAGAAAATACATCATTTTCTGTAATCATTAACCTACAAGCAATCTGATACGGTTTAGATAAAAATAAATATTCTATGAAAACGTCCGCTGTTTCTATGGACCTCAGCTTCTCATACAATTTACCTAAATAACCTCTGATATTCATAAATAACACATCAGCTCCTTAATATACCTCAGTTGTGCTATACTACACACATACTGACAAATGTTTGACTGGACAGGTCCACTCAAATCTGTATGGTTCTTTCCTATAAAGACCATCTCAGGCGCTATATGGTTCTCATATGATTTGACCATTGGACTTTAAAATAAACTTTGACCTTCGAGTTTGTTTCGATGTTTTTGCCCAGGGTGTCAGAAACACCATATTTACAAGTAAAAGTGTTCTTTATAATCTATTTGCAAAATAAAAATTATTTACAATTTATGCTTGTTTTAGGGTTGTACTTATTTCACCAAATACCTTCTTATACACTGTAGTTGGAGCGGGAGGGAGTGTAAGGCTTTTAAGACCCACTAGGGTTTGTTCAGTTGCCCTTGCGTTCTAGTCATTCCCGCAGTCCATCAAAGTGGTATTTCTTCTATCAGCAATTTGTTTCATAGCATAGCATAATAGGTAAAACGGTGAAGGAAAACATCATGGGGAAACCGTCATGTCCTAGAACCAAAACTTCAAAGACATGTGACATTCAACAACACGCACTGGGCCCGCGTGGTGGATTACGGCCCGTTCCCTCTCTTGGTGAGGAGGCTTGAGTCCCAACAGTGGGAACATTAAAAAGGCTGGTGATGATGATAATAGCATAATCAGCCTTTCAATGTTCCCACTGCTGAGATTCAAGGCCTCCTCTCTATGAGAGAGAATGGACCGTAATCCACCATGCGGGACCAGAGCGTGTTGGTGAATGTCACATGTCTTCGAATTTGTGGTTCTAAGGCATGCCATTTTCCTTCATCGTTTTGAGAGCAGCGGTGATGAAATAAATTACAAAAAGTAATACGCCTGGCTGGGTTTGCACCCGCGATCTACGACTCGTACTCATTTAGTTCACTCGACTCAAATTGAATCAGATCTTGGTCAAAGCTATTCAGGAATTCCAATTAGGTTTCCATTCATAACAGGCATCAGTATCCAGCTAGGCGGCAAACTGGCAGCACTGATTAAATTATTTGGATCGTTACCTCAGAGCGCTGTATCTAGAGTATCGATCAATCAATGGATTGGTATAATTTGTGGGGAGACGGTGTATTATACACTAGGGAAATATGAAAGAGGAATGAGTTTACTAGTCGTACAGTCGTAATGTCATTATGAATCATAGACAGGTAGGTTATTGGGTAAAACGGAGCAGTTAAGGAAGTTACAGTATTGTAGCAGTTAGAGGAAAACTTTCTTGAAGACCGTTCTTAAGTTTTGGGTGTAACTGTATTTCAAATTTAAAAAAAAAATTAAAGATCAACATAGGGCCATTTCATAATAAACTTATAATAATGAAATTGCATGTGTAAGTAATAGCGTAGTTGATTCGATTTATTGTGAAACCGATGTAAACCGTTCAATTCCCAAATTGACTATCGACTATTTTTCCGAATCCCAGTCCTTTTTTATGACGTAACAACAAATTTATTATTTCTAAATTTATTGCTTACCTTGCTTTATGCCAAGTATCAGGGTTCTGGGTTAACGGGATTTTTTTTCATAGTTTCAAGGGTTCGCAAACCTGAGTAGGTACTGTAGGTAGGTATGTGGTTTTAATTTCAACTCGATACCTCCACAACTACGTTCCCGAGATAAAGAATCTTGACAGACAGAAAGACGGACAACAAAGTGATACTGTAGAGGATTCCATTTTTTCATTTTGAGGTATGGTACCCGTCGCCGGGATTCTGATCCCGATTTCCGGCCAACGTAGACGCGGGCTTGCGGACAGTGAGCAATGGATAGCTCGCTGTCCGGCCGTCCGGTAACTGTCCGGACCAAGCCCAAGTCGTCGACGGCGCGCAATGTTCCCGCGCGCCTCAAGGAGTTGTCAGCAACAGCAGGGACCCAGCCGGGTCGAAGCCTATTGGGGCCAGGGTTATCCGAAAGGGCGCTCGAGCCCCGGTATGAAGGCTAGAAGGAACGGGGTGGGTCTTTTAGTCAGTAAGAGTCTGACACTATCTCCCGCTCCGCCCAAGGGCGGGGGATGTCAATGCATGATTTTTTTCAACCATAAAAAAAGGTACGGTACCCTAAAAACCCTGTCACGTCATAATACTGCATACAAAAGAGACTAGAACAACATACCAGTGCAAACAAACATAAAAGTGAAGCATCACAAGACAGTGGATGATATGAAACACTTGTTCTAACGTACCCCATGGTTGTTTACTCATTCATGATGTTTTATAACAACCCCTTCCTCGGGATACTCATAAATTGTTTACTTAAACCAGCAGGCGTAGGGCGTAGCGGCCGAGGGTCGGGTCAAGCAGAATAGATTTTACGAAATGGTCTTTAAGTCAAGAGTGAATAGGTTACTTCTAGGCAAGCGTGGTCTATCGTCGACCACATCATCGCTTACCAGGTGAGATGGTGGTCGAACGCGAGTCTATCAATAAATTATCTACAAAAAAAAAAAACATCAAAATAGAGTTTTGAAACAAGTATTCGATGATCATCACTTTTTTCATAGCAAGGTTTTATATAATTTCATTAAGACCATTCCAGAAAACTCAAACACGATAGGGTTATCTCATTTCCTACGGCTAGGTCCATCATGAGATCAGCTACAACTTGGAGCCTCCAAGTCATAAAAAAATTGCATTATCATCTAATTTACACACGCATGCAAAATTTCAGCTCACTCGGTTACCAGGAAGTGGATCAAATTTAATTTGCAAGATTTTATTACAGACAAACAAACATTGGGACAGGTGAAACTAAATAAAAGTTTGTAATGACCGTGAAGTGCAGTGTTGCCAAAACATGTGGAAATAAAAAAATTGATACGAAAAACTTTTAACGAACGAATTTCTAGTTTGAACAAAGTTTAAATTGAGAAGCCACTCAATGTTGCAGCTTTGAATATCACATGTAATACATGTTTTTAACAGGATTTTAATGGCACTTTTACAGCACATGTACTACATGACGTTTCATGTACGTTAAAAGTGCACAAGTGTAGTAGACAACCTTATTTCTCTCACATATGATGGTGCTGAAGTTTTACAGGATAGCGAAGCAAAACGATTAAAACTTTAATAGTTTGAGCTAACATGCTTAGGGCGAGGAAACTCTAACTTTACTACATCTAATACAAGTACGGTGATGTGTGATTTACATAAAAAAGTTCAGGTTTTCCCTGTGCTTTATGGTGAACTTCAGGATACAAGAAACTTTGAATTTTTTTTCACACTGAGAAGTAAGTCTGTTGAATAGATCCACGTTATTGATAGTCCAATGCCTGTGGCAATCATAAAAGCGTCGGATTACATTCGCCTGTGGATTAAATTAAAAAAAAAAGCAATTATGGTACATCATCATCATATCAGCCGAAAGACGTCCACTGTTGAACATAGGCCTCACCCAAGCGTCGCCACAACGACCGGTCCTGTGAATTACGCATCCATCGGATTCCCGCGACCCTGACCAGGTCCACCTTGTTGGAGGGCTTCCAACGCTGCGTCTGCGTCGGCAATGGACAGGGCACATTGCACGCAGAACCGATGGTCGATGGGGACGAAAGGTTCTGGAGTGGCAACCACGTACCGGAATATGGTACTTACATTATTTTTTTTTTTTTAATTGCCAAAGTATTAAAAATTGTGATGTAAAAAAAAAGCTCCAGTACCTATCGTGCGTGCGTTCACAAACATGTACAGTACATACATACACAAGACACCCAGACTTCTGAATTCGATTAAACTTGGTACACGCAGATACCACGTCCCGAAATAGCTTAAAGGATACTATATATACCGGGAGAATTTAATCCGATGTAAAACAAAAACCCCAGGCGGTCTACTATGAATAACACAAAATATTTGCAAGTGAAATATTTGCAGTTACAACACAAAGATAAATTAATGATTAAATTAATCTTCTAGTCTATGATTTCATACTGGATTATAGTGTTACGAAATCTACTTAGAAGTTAAGTATGGGATACTAAATTGAAGTGGCCTTTTGAGGATTTATTCTCGGAGCGGATTAAGGCACCGCGACCACTTAACGCGATCCAATTGACGACTTAAACTGAACTGTTAGAAAGATGGAGTTACATAGGACGTCTTATTTAGATGTCTTCAAGGCTAGAGTGAATAGGCTCCTAATAAACTAGTTCACCTCACCATATAAGTTCGAGAGATTCCTGTTCCAAATTAAAGCGGAAGTGACGCCCGGGTGTCGCCACTGTGCAGAACGCCCGGCGGACACGGAGGAGCACACAGTCGTGGTATGCCCTGCTTGGGCGGAGCATCGCCGTGCCCTCGTGGGGGTGATCGGCGGCGGAGACGTCTCGCGCCGGGCCTTGGTTGAGGCCATGGTCCGGAGCGAGGAGGAGTGGCAGGCGGTCGCCGACTTCTGCGTAGCAATAATGCTCACTGTGGAGGAGGCCGTCCGGTAACTGTCAGGACCAAGCCCAAGTCGTCGACGGCGCGCACTGTTCCCGCGCTCCTCAAGGAGTTGTCAGCAACAGCAGGGGCCCAGCCGGGTCGAAGCCTACTGGGGCCAGGGTTGAAGGCTTGAAGGAACGGGATGGGTTTTTTAGTCAATAAGAGTCTGACACTATCTCCCGCTCGATGATTTTACCCATCAAAAAAAAAAACCATCAACGATTACCACAGTTGCTGAGTTGGTGACCCTTTCGGTTCAGGCACAGTCACTGCAACTGTATTGTATATCTGTACCATTTTTTAATATTATTATTTTATGTCGTTGTATATTGTGTTGCTTGCGCCGAATAAATGCTATTCTATTCTATGGCACTTTTCGGGCGCTTGGGCCTTAACACGTCTTGGTAATACCCATAGATATCCGTGGTAATACCCTAGGTTTATCGTTTTAGTTCTATGGCACATATTCAGTACAATGTAGTCAAATATTGTATCCGTTTACAGCTTGGTTCTATGTATAAACACGTACTTGCTTTTGTTACATAAAACACGGCGCATGTATTATGTAACTTTGATAACGGTATTTCGGTAACAGGTAGGTAATGTTATATTTATGTCCGTGTCCGTTAACAGTTTGACCTTTTGCGGTTTAACTCTTATCATACGATAGTGTATGTAACGAGTTATATTTTGTAAAACAGTGGATGTATGTGCAAAGGTAAAAAAAACCACTAGCCTGATTCACGTAAAATCAAACGTTAAATATCGTTGAAGTTTTATAGTTGTTCGATCGAAGTCCTATGCAAAAACGTTATTTACGTGTTCTTTAATCGGGATTGGATAGAACGACAACTCAACTGGCTCGAAACTAAACGATCTATCGACGACTTATTTCCAGTTACATAAGTATTTTACCCGGATATTGTAACACAGATTTTTTTTTTTTAAATCGACTCTTCGACCAAACGACTTTTAGAATAGGTGTCGTTCAAACTCGATTGATGGATGTGAATACGGCAATGGTCTCTACTAAATCGCTACGATATCGTTACGGTTTTGAATACGTGAATCGGGCTACAGGATAGATGCCACAGTTTTTGAAATATGTGTTACTAAAAAAGCAAAGTATTTTATTTGTAAAAACAAGTCAATTGCGAGTTGAACTCCTGCACGAAGGCTTCTGTACCGTTCTTTATAAAAACAGAAAGAAAAATCCCCTTAAATATTTTGTTTTATTCTGTTTTTTAGTATAAATGTTATTATAGCGGCAACAGAATTAGATTATCTGCGTAAATTTCAACTGTCTATTACGGTTCATAACATCGGTGTATTTTGTGTGGTTGTTATGCATAAGAGGAACATTTCCTTGTTGACATAATTCCAGCATATGGAAGACATTTACCCTCAACCCAGCACCGTGTATTTACTCAAGTTTATTGACATAATGTCATACGTCTTCAGCACCATACGCCATGTTTCATTTCGCCGCCATTTATTTCAACGAACCCGTTTGTACAGAAATACTTAAGGCCCTTAGTCCCATTTAGTGCCATAAAACAGTGACTTTCTGAAGCCTACTCTTCGATGACGGCTTAATTAGATTTGAAAAAAAAAATATAGATTCATAGATAACATTCATTCATCAAACACATGATTTTTTTGTATGACGATAGATACATTTGCAAAAACAAAAAATTTTTACACAAAAAAAGAAACTGCTGGTTATGTTTTTTCAGAATGTACATAGCATTTATGTAAATCAATCAATATTTTGCAAAGAAAATGATTTTAAAGTGCAGCGGAGCTCTATGCGGGTGAAGGCTGCTGTACGAATTATTTGTGCATTTAACTTCACTCAAATGTTCAAAGGACTATACGCCTTAACTGATTGATTTAAAATCCGGTAAGTTATGTATTTTCGTGTTGAAACTAAGTGACTTTCGCAAACAAAAAGGCCGGCTTTAAAGTTACCACCCACCAGACAAAGCCATGCCGCCAAGCGATCCGTCGTGTTCCGGCGTGATGTCTGGTGAAGCCGTACGGTGGAATTTGGGTCTGAGCAGTTGTGTTGCGATGTATACCGGTTATGATGCACCAGTTGTTGTTGCGTCGGAGGTTTGATTGTGGAGGGTAGCGGGATCCGAAGCACGGTGCTCCGCTGGCCGACCGTAGGTAGTTGGGGGCCCAAGTAGTGTGCCAGCCACACACGAAAGGCTGCCCCGCCAACTGCGAAAAATCCCAGGGTGGCCCCATCGTGCCGGTTGGCGACCGGGTGAGAGGACCCGATGGCGATCCCTGGGGGGGTTCGGGCGTCCCCGCAGTCTCCAGATCAAACCTCCACTGGCGCAGCAACTCTGGTTTGTGTTGTCGAGGTTAACATCGCATCACCTCGCTCATCTGCCATATTCCACCATTCCTATTCACTCCAAATTAAAAAATCAATGAAAGGTAAAAAGAGAAGCAAGTGTCAACAGCGGATGCACGTCCTCTCATTCAAAGTGCACCTCTCAAACATTAGAGGACTGCACTCCAATCTCAATGCGGTCCACCACCATCTAGAGACTGACAAGCCACACTTGCTTTTCTTGACGGAGACGCAGATTAGATGTCCGGCAGATGCGGCGTACCTCAACTACCCGGGATACTCATTGGAGCATCATTTCCTGCAGCGTGCCGGGGTCTGTGTGTACGTCCGTAATGACATCTGCTGTCAGCGTCTCCGTCACCTTGAGGACACAACTCTTTCCACGCTATGGCTGTTGGTGGACACTGGCATGGACAAAATTGTCTATGCCTGTGTCTATCGATCGCACAGCGGTGATCAGGAGACAACTCGAATGTTTGACCACCTTAGTGAGGCCGCCGATAAGGCTCTGCATCGGCACCCTGATGCGCAGCTCGTCGCTCTGGGGGACTTTAATGCCTGTCACCAAGACTGGCTTTTCCCGTACCAGAGGACCGACCATGCTGGGAGAGAAGCGCGAAACTTTGCGGTATCGATGGGCCTGTCCCAGCTGGTGAAGCAAGCGACTAGGGTGCCTGATGTAGCTGGTCATACTGCCAACTGTCTGGACCTTCTGCTGACCACCGATCCAGACAGATGTATCGTAACAGTTTCTTCACCACTTGGAACTTCAGATCACTGTCTGGTGAAGTCTGTATCGTCCTTCTCCCCACTTGACTGCGACTCTCGTGGTGAACGGCGAATGTGGCGATACAAGTCAGCAGATTGGGATGAGATGCGTCACTTTTTTGCGTCTTACCCTTGGCAGCGGGTCTGCTTCTCTTCTAAGGATCCGTCGAGGTGTGCGGATGCTGTGTCCGATGTGGTGCGTCAAGCTATGGAATATTTCATTCCTTATAGTGACGTACCCATCGGAAGCTCAGCTCACCCATGGTTCAACGCTGATTGCGTTCAAGCTGAAGAGCGGAAGCATTCGGCGTTTCTAGCCTGGGTTGACGCTCGTGACCGCAAATCTCCGGATCTGAGCTCAGCAAAGAGAGCCTTTAACCGTGCTGCCAAGTCCTACAAAAAGGCACTAAAGAAGGCTCGCTTTGACCGCATCGCCCATATTGGCACAAAGCTTTCTGCACAGCCATCCGGTAGCAGAGCTTTCTGGTCCCTTGCCAAATCGGTCGAAGCGAACTTCTGTCGGCCCACATTGCCTCCGCTGGTTAAACCTGACGGAACACTGGCTCATACGGCGAGAGAGAAAGCAGGTCTCTTTGCATCTCTCTTCGCCCATAATTCTCGTCTTGATACTGGCAGTGCTACTCCACCGACTCTACCTCACTGCGACACTTCGATGCCCGAAGTTCGCATAAGGAACAAAGAAGTTCTGAGAGCACTGTGTCGTCTAGACGTGAATAAAGCTAGTGGACCAGATGGTATACCAGCGATTGTTCTCAAGGCTTGTGCGCCCGAGTTGTCTCCTATATTGACACGCTTGTATCGCCTCTCGTTTAGGACTGGAATAGTGCCCAAGTCCTGGAAGCTTGCCAACGTGCAACCCGTGCCCAAAAAGGGCAGTCGTGCCGATCCTACCAACTATCGGCCGATTTCGGTAACCTCCATACTCTGCAAGATTATGGAGCGTGTATTGAACTCGCGCCTCATGGCATACCTAGAAGGTAACGATCTCCTCAGTGATCGACAGTACGGGTTTCGCCGCAATCGATCCACTGGGGACCTACTAGTGTATGCCACCCACTTGTGGGGCGAGGCCCTCGAGAAGAATGGGGAAGCAATTGCTGTCTCCTTAGATGTCTCGAAGGCCTTCGACAGGGTATGGCATGCTAGCCTCTTGAGTAAGCTTCCAGCATACGGCATTTCTCCTGGTCTGATTAACTGGGTAAAAGACTTCCTGAGAGAACGGTCTCTTCGAGTTGTTGTCGATGGATGCTCATCAGAGCCCATGACGACTAATGCCGGAGTTCCTCAGGGGTCAGTGCTCTCTGCAACTCTTTTCCTGCTGCATATTAATGATCTGCTGATGCCCGGTATATATGGGTATGCAGATGATAGCACAGTTGTAGAGAGATACCTGCCAGGTGCTCGGGCTAGTAAAGAGCAAATCCGGTCCGAACGAGAGGCTATGGTAGAGCGTACGAATACCTCGCTTCAGGCAGTCTCCAAGTGGGGCGAAACCAATCTGGTGGGATTCAACGCCGCCAAAACACAGGCGTGTCTGTTCACCGCCAAAAGGAGCCCGTTCACCTCGGCTCCTACTTTTCAGAATGTATCTTTGGATTGTACCGACCGCCTTCAGCTCTTGGGTGTCGAAATTTCCTCCGACCTCAATTTTGGGCGGTTCATTGAGTCCAAAGCCAAAGTAGCTGCTAGGAAACTAGGCGTTCTCGCAAAAGTCCGGCGGTACTTCACACCGAGACAGCTTTTAATTTTATACAAAGCACAGGTCCGATCGTGTGTGGAGTACTGCAGCCACATATGGGCTGGTGCTGCAAAGTGCCACCTGGCAGCTTTGGACTCGGTGGAAAGGCGTGCGAAGAGGCTGATTGGTGATCCAGATTTGGTTAAGTCCAATCTTCAAAGCCTTGAGCACAGGCGTAGGGTAGCCAGCCTTTCGGTGTTTTACAGATTGCATTTTGGAGAGTGTGCGCAGGAACTGCATGACTTGATTCCGCCATCACATTTCTATCATCGGACAAACCGACGCACGGCGAGTATCCACCCTTACGTTGTTGAAACATCTACGGTCCGGACTAAGCGTTTCGCCTCGTCATTTATACCGCGTACTTCGAAGGACTGGAACAGTCTGCCTGCTGCGGTCTTCCCGTCCGATTATAATTTGGGTGTCTTCAAGGCTAGAGTGAATAGGCTCTTAATAAACTAGTGCGCCTCACCATCAACGATTGCATCACTGCTTACCATCAGGCGGGATCGCAGTCAAGTACTAGTTTATAACAGATAAAAAAAAAAAAAAAAAAACAAATCATGCTTTTTAAGTCAGACGGTGACAGAATGAGGCAATGCATTTTTGAGAGTAATCGATTAACATCAATCTTTATTTGTTTTGACGTTTACGACTGCGACCATCTGGGTTGTTTTCTTTCTGTTCATCATCGTCATCGTCATCATTTCGGCCACAAGACGTCCAATGCTGGATGGACATAGGAGGAGGCTCAAGAGTCGCGATAACGATCGTGGTGCTGTGCGACTCGCATCCATCTGATTCCAGCAACCCATACCCCACCTAGGTTCCTTGTCCGGGGACCGCTTAGGTCCCCCGACTCAGTGACGCTCAACTTTAAAATATTTATAGATTCTTTTAATGAAGTTTAAAAGTTTTAGTAAAGGTTTTTTTTTGTTTTTTTTTTTTTTTTAATGAAGTTTAAAAGGCCGAAAGAGGTTTTTTTATTTTCTTTTTGTGTAGGGGGTAATTTTTATTTTTTTAATTATGTAGTCATAACACTTTCGTTGTTATGACTATAATTTTATTAAAAATTTTAGAACACATAAAAAGAAAATAAAAAAATAAGTTAATAAATTACTCTTTCAGCCTTTTAAACTTCATTAAAAGTTAGTCCCCAAGTATTATTTATTAACCGAATACACACTAAAGTTCATAAAATTAATGTTTAAATAAAGTCTTATATAGCACATTGAAATAATGATTAGTACCAACCTAAACAACGAACTGCTGAAGTTATAAAATTACGCCAACATTGGGACTTTGGAAGCAGTTAACTCATAATCGAACATCCAAATTATTGTATAACAGCATTAAAAACTTTTTCATTGATGTTGGCGCGAATTATTTTGAATATCGTGAATTAATTTTCATATTTCAGAAAGAGTATCAACTGCTAAAGGTAGCCATACCTACACGCTAGGGCCTGACAGGTTTAGCTGTACAGCTTAAACTAGATGAGGCCAGTGTTTCTTAGCTGACTAGAAACACCGATACAAACTCAGACATCAATGGTCAAATCACATGAGAACCATCTAGATCAATGTTTAAAGTGGTCTTTTGAAGAAAGAACCACACAGATTTAGGTTAGTAAGCAAAGCTAATAGGTATGCTAATATGAGAAGTAAATAGTACTAAATATTATGCATAATAATGATTAGTAACAAGGAGGTAGGTGAAACCAACATTTCTCTAATTATCGTTATTAACGACTGACTACATGTAAAGATAGAACTACATTGGTTACACTCCGTGCATTTTATATGACAACTAGACTTGTGGAGTTACATTAGATCCACGCCACGCGACGCGACTCTACTATAAATCAGGCGAGTCCCACGTATGCATCTATATAATGTAGTCCCCGTTTAAATGTCCGTAAAATACCGTTGCCCTATTCTCAACATTACAAACGTTTGAGAGACTATAAAAGACGCCAGATAACCGTGGAATAAAGTACATTGACCTTTTCCTAAAATCTCTGCGTAAATACCAAAAAAAAAAAACAATGAACTGCTTTTCATTACTACATAGATCATGTGAAGGATCACGATACATGTCGATTCACGAGAGCTTTGTCTCTATTTCCGATTTTTAAATTAAGAATGTCAACAAAAGGAGGGTCAGTGACCGTTATTCCAGTTATGTGGCGCCTACCTTAACTGGTTTTATCTTCAGAAGAAAACCGGGAGAATTATATCCTAACGAGATTACGTAAACACGGAGTATAAAGGGAAGCTCAGATAAAAAAAACTTTTCTTTCAGGAAACAAAATCTTTTATGAATTTATCGCGAGGAACACATAATATTTTGTACACGAATGAGCGTGAAATGAGTTTCTCTCAAAAGATATCGTATTCTAAACCAAATTTCCTATTGAAGAAATTTAGACGGTCCACGTAAAAAGGAAGGAAATGATGAAAATAGGTTAAAAAAAAAATAACAGTGAATTTTGAGCCACGATTAATTTTTGAATTTTCATCGTGATATTTTCTTTATTACCTGGACGTGACAGAATGAGGGATGAAATTAATTTTAATACCATTTTTTGCTGCTGAAAATGAGGGTAAATATTTTTTACCGACTTGAAAAAGGAGGAGGTTCTACATAAATTCGGCTGAATGTATGTTTACCGAGATTTCTCGTTCAATTGTAGACCTAATATGATTTTTAGGGTTCCGTACCCAAAGGGTAACAGGACCCTATTACTAAGACTTCGCTGTCCGTCCGTCTATCTGTCTGTCTGTCAGTCCGTCTGTCACCAAGCTGTATCTCATGTAGGTTCCGTGATAGCAAGACAGTTGAAATTTTTACAGATGATATATTTCTGTAGCCACTACAACAACAAATAGTAAAAACAAAATAAATATTTAAGTGAAGCTCCAATACAACAAACGTGATTTTTTTGCCGTATTTTGCTATGGACGATAAGGAACCCTTCGTGCGCGAGTCCGACTCTCACATAGCCTGTTTTTTTTTTTTTTCAGTTTTTGGCCTTGAACCATAATTTCTTACTACGCTATCTATAAAACTATGTTTAAAGTACCGATAGTTCACCTTGAGCCGTCACACCTATGTCAAGATTGAATGGCCGTTGTATACCCAGTGATTTGAGCGTGATTACGCGTGATTACTCGCGAATCAACGAGCACCCGTATTCTATTCATGAATGTATCTAGAACGACGATTAGCGCGATTGTTCCCTTATGCAGTTTGCCACAGAGTTACCTGCAGCCAGTCTAATTACAAGAGTATACCCTATTCGCGTTAAGAATAGATCTTTTTTACTGTCTGTTCAACCGATTATAACTTCTATTTCTTAGGCATAAGGATGGCATTAGAAGCAAAAAAGTGGTTACAATACCAACTATTTACTGCAGCCGCCATTTGTCATGCTACCAACGTAATAAAAGTCAAAATCGGTTGAATGGACAGTAATAAAAGTTTTTCATAAATTTCTAATGTTATTTTGAACAGAGTATAGAACGACGATTAGGGCGATTATGCCTTATGCAGTTTGCCACAAAGATAGTTGCAACCAGTCTTATTACCAGAGTAGGTATGACGAACATGATGGCAAATGATCAAATAGCGAATACCTACGTCCTTAATGACACGGAATAGGAAGGAAAGGGTACGTATTGGTAATTGAATCCGACTCAAAAATCCTTTTGTCACTGCAGCTTAGACGTCACAGGGATTTCCCAATTCACCAAACACAAGAAGCTAATCCTCGTTAATGACCAGGTTAATAGATTTGAAAAAAATATATGTTAATTATAGATTCGTGAACAAAATTATCAACTACATACTTATTGATTTTTTTGTGCGATTAATACTTTCAATTTGTCTAAAAAATCATTTAGAAATTTCGCTCCTTCGAAAAGGCTTCTTCTTTAGAAACATTTTTACACATAAAAAATTGTGGTAAAATATTCTTCAAAGTGAACATAGCTAGCATACCTATATAAATCAATAAATATTTCGCAAAGAAAATGGATTTAAATGTCAACGGGACTCCCTTCTCGGGACGAACTCGTACTGTGTAGTCTAGGCGGGTACGAGTGTTGTGTCCATTTAATTTCGGCAGACGTTCACGCGACTATACACCTTAATCCGCGTGTTCACGGTCTACAACCGTTGCTCATACTGATTCATTGTAATAAACACTTGTTTAAATGTGGGCCATTTCAGTACACTGTAGTGTAACTGTGCAATTATCACTTTCAAATGTAGAACAAGAAAACCACTTCTGGCAAATTCCATGAGCATGAGTCGATTGAATTTTACAGCAAAGTTTCTTCGAAGCGAGCTCAATAATTAAGTTATAATAATTTTATTACTAGGACTTGGCAAAGTCTGAAGTTTCTTTGGCTTTAAATAATTTAGTTATGTAGATTACGAGTTACAGTTTTAAGTCATGGTTCAATGGCGGAAATAGTCATCAACATTCATTTGATCTTCACAAAAGTGAGATCAAAAAAACTTTAGTTTTAATGAGGCCTCATGAAGCCCAGGTTCAAGCTCGTTTGATGATTAGCGATGGAAAAAAATGGATGTTACACAAATATAAGTACTTAGTTGCATCATTAACAGCATTTTCGTTTTGTTTTTTAGTTAGACACATTGTTGTTGTTTTTATTTTTTTATGCTTGACTTAAATTTTGCAAAACTTATTTTTGTTCATTGCATGCCAAATAAAACAAGTTATCTTTCTTTCTACTACTACAGATTTTAGGATGACGTCATAGAAATTAAAGCCGTAATCAATATAAAAGTACTGACCATAATGGGGCTCTTTGTCATGTGGTATGTTCCCGTTGGGCTCGAGCCGATCGAGGCACTCCTCAGAGTACCCGTTGTAAGGCAATTTCCCTCTGCCGCCACCGTTCTGCTGTCGCCCGCGACACTCACTGCCGTCGCCGTCAGGCTCGTCTTTTGTTGCTGCAACAAAATAAAGATACTGTTAATAAAAAGAGGAACGAGCGAAACCTTAGAGTCGCAGTAGTCTTGCAGACGGCGAGCAATGGGTAACCCGCCGTCCGATAACCGTCCAGACCAAGCCCGAGTCGTCGACGGCGAAGATGTCAGCAAAACAGTAGGGCCTCAGCAAGGTCGAAGCCTACTGGAGCCACGGGTTCGCTTCTGAAAGGAAAACTCGGGGCCCTGGATACAAGGCAACGAAGGAACATATAAAGGAGGTTTAACCAGAAAAATTCTGACACGCCCCCCGCTCCGTCCAAAGGTGGGAGGGGGTCGCAGTTGTCACCCTATAAGATGTCCTGGTCAAATGAAGTAACATACAAAACATCTACACACAAACGGCCATTGATTGCAAAAAGATTAGTTGAACACGTAATGAGTCTCAGCTTTGAACAAACGAAGCATAAAATCAACAAACACAAAAAACATTGTCCCTCGTATTCATAGACCCATACAACGCTTCGAAACGGAACCTCAATTAATTGAAACAACAGTTTGTATTCTGCCTTTAACACGATCTTTCAAAAAGCTTAACGGAAAAATGGTTAAAAGTCCGCTGCAATTTATTCGAACCCAACTTCCGAAATTCATTCAGAATTTACCGAGTAGAGAGGCGACACCGTATATAAAACCATAAATTAATTATATACACGTAGGTACAGTACACTTACACAGAGTGTAATGGTATTACTTCCCGACGCGGTTCAAAGCCAAGATCATTACGGGTTGACAAACGACATTCGGGTTTCAATTGAGAGAAACTTCGACAAAGCCCATTTCGGCCAGTCGGCAGATGAATTTAATAGCATTTTGAACCTAACAATGAAGATAACTACAAATATTTCAATGCGGCGTCGCCTATTAAACGCAGAGCAATGGCCGCCCCGAAGGATCTGTATTTACAAGCCAGCTTTTACAAACTACTCGTAGATTCTCTCAAATAGCCGCAGAGACAGAAACGAGAGAAACGGACAGCAATTTGTCTGCATCTAGCTACTCATTAGTGGAAATGGGAACTACGAGGTGGTGAATAAAGATAGAATTGGGCCAACTTGATCTAAAAACGCGAAATAAATTAATGTAAGAGTGCAAAAAAAATATCTTTTGTTAAGTGTTTTAAAGCAGCAAAAATTTTGGACATAACAATTTAATCAATGTTGCGGTATATATCGCAGTTTGTAATAAAATAAAAGATATCAGACATACCTAGTCCATAACAGGTATATTTCAATATTATCGTTATGAGAACACAATTAAATTAAAATCAAAATAAAAACAGTAAAAAGTATATAATTGCAAATCATGGCGATTCAACTCAATTGGTTCAGTTTGATGAGGCATCGTTTTGACAGTTTAATTTATTGGATAGCATCAATGAATATATTGGGCAGCGAGGCGCGACCACGACATATTGCATTTACATCATGAATGTTTAAAATCAGCTTCATTCTTGATTGTTATTAATTTAATTATGGTTGCGGTAATCTGCGTGAATAAATTAATCATTACTGGACGCCTTATAGTTATTTTGGTTACATTATATACGATTACATCATCTATATATGTATAAAAAAATCAATAGTTCGTCAGTTTCGCTGAAACTCACTTTTTTTATTTGTTCGCTCTAATACAGGAGTGGTTAAAAAAAGGAAATCGCATAAAAACAAGGAACTAATTTAACGAGAAGGGAGCCAAGGGGGACAACTAGTGTCTACTCGTATTGATTGTAATCAAAATAATTGTTCTCTACCAATTGATATACCTATCTACCAGGTCTGACCCAGTACAATAGCCAATGTTCAGTTAATTTAACAACTAATTTGCATAAAACAGGCCTCCAACTTACTCTGGAGGCACACTGTTCCAAAGACAGGATATGAAGTGACAACTGGCGCCAAAGGCCACCAAACTTTAATTAGCTGCACCCCAGAACTTGCCGCCAACTTGGTGTGGCTGTCTCATTATTTCATAGCACATTGTTGGAGCATAAATTGTCTGCAAAGTATTTTATACGTTAAAAGAGAAAACTTCACCTTTACCGAAACTGAAAAATTTACATAGTTTGACAGTAAGAAAAGTTGTGAACGAGCGACTGTGTAGATAATTTACCTCACAACAAAATATATTAAAACAAGTGCCGCGTCCTACAGAAATATCTCATTGATGTCCTAATCAATATGCAGGACCGCAATTACATATGGAACTCCATTATTACAGGGGACGTACACTTCAGCACTTATTTATGTCAAATTACGCGGACAATTTGCCGCAGCCTCGATTGCAAATTAGTAAATTAAGTGTGCGCCTCGTGCACATTAATTATGCATTCCCCACAGTTTCGTGCATCTCCAAAACAAGAAGTAGCCATCTGGCGTCTCAAGGCAACACAAGCATACTTTCTTGACCAAAATATTATATCCATCATTTTGGCGCCAGCAATAACTTTATTGTTTTAAACGCTGCCCATATTCATCTTGAATGCAAATTAGTAAATACTTGCGCGGTTGTAACTTTATACGTATATAAAGCCAAGAACATGTGAAACATGAATATAACTTTTATGTAAAATTTGCGTCGAGATTGCGAACACAATCCTAGAACAACGAGGCTTAACTTTTGTCTCAAACGCTCACAATTCACATGCAGCTGTTTGCCGGAGAGAGAGACACAATTTCTATAGCACTATTTTACGTAGACACAAAGTAAGGCGACAACTGGTGCCCTGGGGCGGTCGGGTTTAATTGAGACGCGGTTGTGCATTCCTCTTGCGTAACTCACATGAAACAATTTTACACACACAATTTATTCTCTGTAGAGCCACGTACCGTGCATCGGTTCAGTATTAAGCCTCGGGAAGATCAGAACGAGCGGAAAGTTCCGAGTGGAATAACTCACGAGAGTCGGATTACGTTATAGAAATAGTAACAGCAAAGTGTTCTCACGGATAATTCGTACAAACAGTCCGTGAATGTAGCGTAAATATGCTAAGATAACAATTGTTATGGGTTTTTTCCGGGTTGGATTATCGTGGGATTAGAAGCGAATCAGCTAACAGCACGTGCGATGGCGATAAGCTCCCTCTTATATGTGTTGTGGTTGAGAACAATGCGCACTGTGCGCACGTTCGTGCCGAGCTGAGGTGCCGACGCTAACGTTCCGTCGTTCGTCTTCATGCAATTAGATAGGTGAGCTGTTTCCTTGTTTTGCCTTCCCCAGTTCCGGCAGAGAAACTCTTTATCACCCCCGACGATCAATCACTATTTCCTCGAGCCAGATAAGCGATCGTCTGTGATTTGTCAAATAAGATTGTATTTTCGGCAGGGGAAATCTGAGACAACTAACTAAATGAATGTGAAGTAATTGCGAATCTGCGACACTGAATTAGAACCAGGGAAACTCGCGTTTACTTTGGCGCTTCCTCGCTACATAATTATCGTTCTCATCAAGACAGCTATCTTGCATCAAGTGGCAGTCATGGATGTAATAAAGCGTAGATTTGCTCTCGGCGCGAGCTCTCGGATGAAATGATTATTCCGCCGCCGCATTATTGCTGTGTCGAATACGAGACATTCCAGCACACACGTAGAACTGCCGTGGTGCTTTCTTTTATAAAATCACGTCTTTGTCTTAAAGTTAAAATTAAATCCAAGTTCTAGTAACGTTACAAGCTCGTTACATCGACGTGACTCATAACACCGCGATCACGAGCGCAACTCGGAAACTATTCGACTTGAGGTCATAACACATAACTTAGGTGTTTTATTGTCGTATGAAACAAAGCCACCGTATCGCACGTAACATAGTGTTTGAGAACACTAAATAAATGCAGAACCTACAAGTTTTGTATTAAATCTACATGCTATGAAAATATTTGTTTAACCGTACCTAAACTAATCCCCGGTGTGTGTTACTGCAAAATTTTGTGATTCTGTCCCGAAGCTATTTCATAAAACGACGGAACTTGCAAATTCTAGAGCAAATATGGTCCGCTGGCTATGAGTGTAAAGTAGGCGAGGAGTGGCCATAAAGTGGTAATATTGCATTTAATATCGAAGATGGTGTCCCGTTACGGAAATGAATAGCGTGACCAACGAGCTGCGACCTTGCGCACGCTGCGGTTTCATCATTATTAACTGCAAGCATATATTTTGCTAATAATAACCATTCAAGTAAACGGTAACAGAGTGGAATTATAACGTTTCTTGGACAGAAATTAGGAGTGGCATTTAAAGGAAAAAGAGCAGCTTGAAAACAGTTTGAAGGGGTATGCATGATGCAGATGAAGAGGGACCTATTCATGTTCAAACTAAAATCTACATGACCAATGTGACTCTTACTGTGTCATGATTTATAGAGAAAACGCAGAAAAAGCACAGTGCTAGTTTTAAAACCACTCGGAGGTAACAAACTTTATAAAGATTTAAAATCTGAAACAAACTTTATTCTAATCTTCAACCAGCTATTACTCAAAACAGTAACGTTGGTTGAAAGAACAAACTTCTTAAGTTTGTTGAAAACACTCAAGAAAAATAACACTCCGACAATGGACGTAAGAAAAAACAAATTCACAGCAAAAATTTCCTTCTTCAGCATAGTATGCAAGATGGGTTGCCGCAAGAGATTACATTTTTACTTGGTTTAATTTTAAGATGACTTCCTGCAACCTTCTACGCCGCATATTATTCTCAAAGATCCATTCGTTTCCTCGCTGCCAAATTGCATTTGCAAGTAAAAATGTTAACGTTATAAATGCTATATATATATAATGTGACTCAAATATATTTTTACGATCTATTTATTAGATCGTAAACCAATATTTCACAAGATGAATTATTATATCCATCATTGCATTTTATTTCCCCGATCCAAGAAGCTAATAAGATTGATGAAATGTCCAAGGCGATGATGCTGTAGAAAAATTTAAAATGATAAACATTTTAAAAGAAAATAGGAAACACTGTCGACAGTTTTTTAGTCATTAGCAAGTTTGCGGCGAAGGAAATAAGGAACGGTTAACGTTAATTAATGAATCGCTACGACGACGTAACAGCCAGTTTTAGCACTTTTAATGAAGAAAAAATGTTTCAAGCTCCATGCAAACGGTTTGTAGGGAGTGTAATATCAATATTCGTTCATGTCTGCTTCAGTGGGTTGTAAAATGTGAGTAGGGTTAGACAACACGTCATCATGTCAAAAATTGAGTGTCGATTCGGATCTCATTAAAGCATGGTTATATGCATGCATAAAAGTATACATCTGTCAGTTACGATTATTTTCATTTTGGTATCGAGATTTAGCTCATGTGCTGGAAAATATCTGCTTACTATCGAATAGACCTTCAATGATTTCATCTTGTCTTTAATTTATCTTATGAATGACTGATAAAATAAATCGCAAATCAGGTTTGCAGTAAATCTGATCGTGATTCTGTTTAGTTTCGTCGACATCAGATTTAGAGAAAATTCATTATGGCCAAGAACGTTATAAAATCTAACAACACGTTATCTGTCATTCTTCAAGGAAATAATTCTACCTTGAAATTACGTAAACAAATGTAATAGGTAGTTGATTGCTTGTAAGATAAACAGAGTGATGCTTAAGTAGATGACACATAGATTAGATACATAGACAACAAGATTAATAAGCATTATCATGATACTAACGTAGGTATACCTATTCTTAACATTCCTGCATTTCTAACATCAGAATTTACTACCATTTCGGGAATATGTCTAAATGAGTGATTTGTAGACCTTTGACAGTCATTAAAGATAGTCAGAAAGAAGTAAAAAAAATTGACAACAGTTTTGCAAAAGATATCGTGTTATACTTCCTGGGTTGTGAAGATCAGATAGATAGTCGCTCCATGTAGTCAGATGCGTCCGGCTTGACTGTAAGTCAACTAACTCCAACTTAGTTGAGAAAAGGCTAGGGACATTGATTTGGCTGACTTCACTTACTTCATTCAATGAATGAAGATTTGAAAGCAAATAATGCTGAGGAATACAATACAAATCAAATTGTACAATAAAATCCATGCCGTTTTCTATAGGATGGATTATTCGAAGTCGTACGACAGGATGTCAAAGTTGACGAGGGTCGCAGTCGCGACCCCTGCGGTCTGCGGTCAGTGTCGCTTTCAGCAGCGAAGGCTTATCGCGAATTTCCAATCGGATCGATAGCTGTAACTTGGTGATCTACCTTACAACTCACTTTGTTGATTGTGTTACAGTTGACAAGATCGTTTGTTTGGAAGGCAAGGATAACGATTGAAATGTCACAAGTTTTGATATTGTATAATAGGGTCGTAACTTTGGGTATCATCGAAATATGCCAATCGTAGATAGGGGTTACGAATTCAAGCAATTTTGCGTATTAAAACTTAGTTTTCAGTACCAAAATGTATTTACAGATATTTTATAGTCACAGGTAGGTACTATGAATTGATGTAGGTAGATAGGCCACAGACATTTTTTCATCACACCAATAATATAAAGGCAGAAGTTGGTATGTATCTATGTGTATATATTTGTGGTATTTCCGCACTCTGCTTCGTATACACTCAAAGAACTGAACGCATTATGATGAAATTTGGCACAAGGGCAAGATATGTCCTGGAATAGGACATAGATACTTTTTGTCCTGGGTATATGTACATTCTCTTGGGATAATTTTCTTCTTAAACGCGGCCATTAGTAGAAGCTAATAACAAATAAAGGTCGATAGAGCTGTAGGTATGTAAACAGGAAGAAATAGTAAGCCATTATTCACGAACTAATAAACCCGTGCTTCAGAATTTAACGTACTTCACGGAAAATAAACAACGCAAACGGCATTTTCTTTCACGCCATTCACCGTGGCAATACCGAGTACCTATGAAGCGTTACATTGAGCATCATTATGACCAAAATCTAATAACATAATATTACGTCCTACATACATGCATTTTGCTATTTATACATTTTTTTAATGGAGTTGGTAAATCTTAACTGGTGTTATTCCCGCTCTGATTGAAGTGTCAAATTTTTACTGACTAAAGCCCATCTGTGTTTCTTCAAATACTTTTTGCTTTCCAGGGCAGTAAATATTTCGAACAATCCCTCAGCTCGATTTATTCATAAGTCCCACGGAATAGGGGACGAGCCTTTTCCCATCAACCGGGCATACATCCAAAATCCGGGACTGCTCCAGAGAAATTCCAGATAGAAAATCCAATAACACTTCACCCGATCCGGGAATCATCAATCAGGATCCCTCAAGCGCTGAAGTAATGCTGGCGACCTCTAGGTAAACGAGGCAGGGTCTAATAATATTGAAACAAAGGCGTCCAATATTTTCACGGGTCATGGCGTCGGAAAATGTTAACAAAATTAGCTCAGACGTTAAACGGCTTGCGGCATCACAATTGGGTAGCATGAAAAGGTAGGGGGGGCGACATTTCGCGCGCTTTCCCCGTCACTGGCGATGTAGGTCGCGCTAACATCTAGACTAGACCAGAAATCCTACCACGAGCACTTAACGTGATCCATTTTATGGCCTTAATTGAACTGTTAAGCAAGCTATGAAACCTGAAACACGTCTAGTATTTTTATGTAATGAATCCGTACAAAATATCAAAACTTTATTAAGAAAAATCACTAAGTATAAGCTTGTCATGTCAGCAACATAGTCACCGAGCGATCTAGGCGTCTGACGGGTTGTTTAGCACTTGCAACCAGTTGTTTACTGGAACCCAATGCCCGCTATGACCTGCCGTAATCTGTGTTGTACTTAGTATCGGTGGTGTCCAACTTGTGACCTTTTTAATATTTTTGAAAAAAAAATATAACATGGTGTAAAAACTATTGGCATCTATTCAGTTACTGATTCTGAGCAAACTATATTCAGGTTTCGCATAAACTAAAAATGTAGGGTGTTTAACTCCATCCGTCTTTCTCGCTCACACAACTGACATTTTAACACGTCATTCTAAGGCGGGTTTGCCTTACTCCATCTGGAGTGTAACGGCTCACTTACCGCCATTACAAATATTTTCCCATAGCTCTGACGTGCTAATGCGTCCGCATTGTCGTTTTTCTATCTAATTAATTAGAACCTTGTTGTGACTTTTGAAGGCAGACATGAATCGTTAACATGTGTATACTATTACAATCATTTATAACGATCTCACCCATTGTTTTGAATAGATTAACACTTTTCTCTAAAATAAAAGAAGCTATATCGTCGGTGCCAGATCTCTCTTAATGATTACTACGTCAGTTGGTATTTCAATAAAAATAGAAAGTTTAATTGCTCTTGATAGTTTTTCTCATTCCTACGCACTCAGTCGGATGCCTCTGACTGACCTGAGGCATCAGTTACGGGAAAGTGACTTGCTTAAAGTGAAAATTCTTTCCTTATCTAAATTAAAGATGTCGTTTATTGAGTCCATCATGGTTACGTCAATTTTCATTTTTCGATGGGAAAATGACAAGCATCACCGACCTTAACCTTGAACCTTCAGTTGGTGTACAGTAATGTTTTATTCTAGTCTATTCTTGACAGTATAAGATAGATAAGCTTTATGATGGTACCAAAACATTTCCACGTTCCCCTTTTTGAAACGAACTCCCTGCGCAATTGGGAAGATGCCCTAAAGAACCCTTTCACGGACTCGTCTACTCGATAAGATTGGGGACTATTCAGAAAATAAGCGTCAACAAACAACAATAATACGACAAAATAAACGTTGGACGATAAAAAGTCAATTGGGAGTTACTCGTGTTAGGGTAACGGTGATAAGCCGATAGTACAACATTTGTTTGCGGGCACTGCGATAGGTACGAATTTATCGATGGGGTTCTACTAGATAAAGGGAAATTGTTTACGAAATTTCAGAGTTCATCTATGTCCGTGTCACATCAAACAGCAATAATTATAAACTGCTCCTGAGTGCTCTTCTCTTACTATTGCAGAACGGTTATAATATTATGCAAATTCTAGTACACACTCTACCAAAACTGTGCAAACAAATATAAGCCAACATAAAATATCAAACCGCCAAAACTCTACAAAATGCAGGAAAGAATGTGTCACGGAACAGCACATTTACCATATCTGCACCCATTTCCATACGTCACATAAATAAAACTGGCCTAAGTATACACCCCTGAAGCATCCCTCAAGTAGCTTGTGGCAATACTAAAATCCATTACGTAATGTAGCCGACCTATTTCCCAGGAAGGGTGGGGGACCCAATGTCGCAGACGAAAAGGTTAAACTTCACACAAACGCCACCCGTACGTCTATAAACGACCGGCATGGCTTATCTAGCACAAGTGTGAGTTTGGGTAAGTGGACCAATTTACATGGGAGTCATATGATTACCATAATTAAATTTCATGTTGCCAAATGTTGTTGATGTAGAGGAAATTGCACGTTAAAATAACGAGCAGTAAAATTTAAATTTAGATTTTGCTACTTATTCGTAGAACAATATAGCATCCGAATATGGAGCATCTGTTGCGACGTACGAAGTCATTGGCTTAGAAAAATCTATTTTTAAGCTTTGAAGAACAAATGTTTGATTAGGGGATATCTTTCAGAAATCAGTAACTTAATTGGACAAACAATTAACCGTCTTATGAACAAACAGTAAGATAAGATAGACAGATGATTAGACATGAAACCTACGCCTACCGAACGATGGATTGAGGTATTTTTACCATGTCTATGGAATTTAATTTTGTTTTGCCTTGAACACCTACAGAAGAGGGTAATATCGATTGAGCGAAAGGTCAGATACGGGCGAATGAATAATGTAGATCTAGTATGTTCATCGTAATCTGTTAATGAAATGGAACAAAACTGGGTAATTATGAAATATGCATAATTGCAAATGTGCCAAAAGGTCAGATAAGAGTTAAGGGATCGAAAGTTGTGCGAATTGGTTCGTTTAATATTGCTTTACGCACTTGCCTGTCACACTGCCGCATTATTAGATTTGATTTGATTGTATAAAACATTAAGAATGTATGCATATATGCGCGTATGTCGGGATGGTCTCCTCGTCGTCATCGACTACATATTCAAAGCGCGTATTTTGCGCACGGGTGTGACAAGTGGGTTGTGTTACTCGATCCTTTCCAGCTCCTGGTGTTAACTTTAAAATTTTTAACGGTCGAATATAAAGTGCAGTAGGCTCGTAATCCTGTAGCTTGTGTGGTCGGCGGCTAAGGGTAGTATGTGGGCTAGCGTGACATGAGGGCCTTACCTTCGCATAGTTTAATATATTACGTGGAAACCGCGCTCCAGTGATTCGGAAACTCGTCTCCTTGGTATTGATATCTAGAGTGATCTAGACGTCATGTGCTGAATATGCTTATAGGAATAACTCCATGCTGTGTATTTCGAAGAAATCGTTGACATTTCTTTGCAGAGACTATAGATAATTAAAAGTCGTTCCTGGTATTTGCTTTTCCGATAAAATAACATGCAAATTTACTTCAACGGTGCGGCGGCTTAAAAGAAAATAGTGAAAAAGATGTTCACGTTATATAATTAACTACTGGCTAATTTGATGAGTGATAGACGTTTAATGACATGCGTGACAACAATTGGTGTCAAGAAACTAATCAACTTTCCCGAGAAAGATGCGCGTAAGAAGTCAGGGACAGTCATTAACCCGGCTGTAAACAATTCAGGCCAAACAATCGGTTCGATGATGGGAGGGGGACACTTGGAGCAAACAGACGTTATTACCGGAGCAGACGTACATGACTCACCAAATTAAAACGCACTGACAGACGGCCGTTTGCTCCGATCACACAGAACTTTGTCATCAAACTTAATTTCATCAAAGACACACTCATAATTGCTTCTAACATTTGAATAACAAACACAGAAATGCAGCTATGACAGACGATTTGATTCGAAGCTAAATTTGTACTATGTTGATGATTTGCCAGCAACTAGTGCAAGCGCAAAATAAAACAGACAAGTACGATGAACTCAATACAATGAAATCGACGTAGAATATTGCGATCATAGCAAAGGGTAACTATTTGTGGAAAATTATAGAAGAAATAAATCAAGTAACGATAATTCAAGAGTAAACTGGGTAAGTTATGGAAGCAATAAATTCCGCTGGCCGGCGGCGATCACTTAGCGATTGCGCTTTGTTATCGTGCAAGCCAATAACAAGTTACAAGATTTAAACTCTACATATGACCTGTTGCCTGTCACTCGATTCGAATCAACTGTTCATTACATTTAGATATTATTGACAGAAATACATACTAACATGTCACAGTGCATAAACATCACTGTCTGAATATCATTCATTTCTGTATCAAGACAATCACTCAAGTCAAGATAATTGCAATGAAGAGCATTGTAACATTTAACGGTTTGATCATCAAAAATGATGTCAGTGCATCGAACCCTACGCACAAGACATTACAAGGTGCTTACGTAATGACCGACAGTTGAGCAACAGACAATTGACTCAATAAAGACGAAAACACTCTCAAGTGGGCAAGTATCACTATTAATGTAGCATTAGGGACACAACCACTTCTCAACAATTGCAGGGAATTGAACACGTTGTCGTAACGCATTGTACTTTGACTAGGAAATTAACAAGCGAAGCTGAACCGTCATGAAACGCTAAAAAGTAAAAAATACAGTAGACGCCTTTACAAAAGTATCTGAATAGGTTGAAGACAATGGGGAGGGTCGACAAAAGGCCGTTCGTCCAGGCTCCGCGGTTGTGATGCAGGGAACACAATACAGTTCCTGTGCGGTCGAGTGACTCAATATACCCGCATATTGTGATATAATGAGCGAAGAACATTATTACGACATAGTGAAACGTTTCCCTTTTGAATTATTGCCTTGCAACTAAATTACTGTCAGTGTGAGCGTGCATTAAATTGAAACAGTTATCTTAACAATTAAAATGTCTACGTCGAAGTAACGAACGATGTTTAAGGAAACATCTACGATTACAAATACTGGAAATAGAAGCAATCCGATACAGGGTGTCAAGGAACTAATAATGCGAGTCGGTGTCTCGTCTCGTCCACCGGCGACGTGGCTGCATTGAGCACGTAGGACAAATAGGGCAAATAACTATTATCAATGGACCGTGCGGAAGTCTGCTATCAATCAACGACCAGATAATGGAGATGTTGAACCCCCGTGACGCACACCGGAAGCAGGCTATTCGATGCTTCGTCGCTACTTTTCGGCAATTTTGTTATATGTCATGACGATACATTTTGATAGCACAAGGCCCGTTTATTTTTAAATAAGGCCTAATTTACGTTGAAGAATAAGATTCATTTGAACCCGACAACGGTGCACTGTATAAAAAGTATTCAATTTATAATTATAACATATTGATTAAATTCATATGTTGTCGCTGACAGGTGGGTCCGAAGTGCCCCGACGTACTCCAATGTCTCCGTTTATGGTGCAGCCGGGTCTACTAGTAGCGTCGCTCGGCTGATTCACGACTCGAAGGTCGCCCCCACTACAGCGCTTCCGTTATTAGTCAGTGGGCTGAACACGTTCCGAGTACAGAATCACGCCATTGACAAAACGACAACCACAAAATTAATGTAATTGCATGTAAATGTTCGACATAAAGGAAACAGGAGACAGAGCGAAGTACGTATATAAAATCAATTTGAAAGACACCATAAATATTTAAGCTGTTGTTTGTACGTCAGCACTTAATATGTAATGCAAAACGAAGTCTCATTTATTTCCTGGCGACCTGCTATGATAAATCATTCGATACACATGTAAAGTAAGAAGTGCAGTAAATTTTTCATGTCAAAGAATACAATCGCATACAAATTTCGGAAGCATTTTTGTATATGCTCGTAAATGTTTCGTTGCGGGGTTATGATGTTGTTTCTTTACCGAATGCGAATTACGCTAAGTGTATGGCGCAGCGTAAGTGGTCGTGATGTGATCGAGCCTAACATTACATAACCTCTCTGATTCATACGTGGTTCGTGTCGCCTAGTCTTACCGCACTATATGGCTGTTAACGACAACACAAATGTTTGGTTGTTAATAACTGTCACTTCACAAACAATAGCTATGGCGAAATGGCGGCGAAAAGAATATAAATAGAGAACTCGTTACGAAATTAGAATTCCACGTTACAGCGTGTATTTTAACAATAGACCGCCAATTAATTTAGCACGATCGATCGGCATTACAGGCACTGTTTTCGCGAACTCATTCCAATTTAGTTGAATAAGTCGAACTATAAGTTCTACTAAGATACAACCCTCATAAATAACTAACAACTCAACTATCACATAAACATTAGCAATTAGATTAACGTGACAAATATAACTGCCAAACAATTAGTAAAGCATACAACATTGTTATACAACTGTAAGTTACTTAGGATACCGTTTATTTTTTCGTCAAATACATAAATTGTGAGCACAGCACTGTTCAAACATTGGGAACTGGAAGCTAGCTGGTGTTTAATAATGTTATGTGTAAATAACAAGCGACAACTGAAAAACATTGACGGAATAGTAACCTGCGAGTAACAGTACGTAAACAATCGGTAAAGCTTGTAAACGTTTCAAAACAGGTCGTTTTGTTATGTAATGGACAATCTCAGCATTGAGTGTTATTGTTATTGAAACCGAATAATCAAGACAGCTATTGCAGCCAAACCAATTGCATCTGAAATGTAACAATTGCATCTTCCACTCAATGGATTCAATGAGACAAACTAACCTTTTTTTTTTGTAAAAAATATCATATTGCCAACTACCGCAACAAAACATGTTATCAATAGCTCGCAATATCGAAAAGCGTGTCGACATATTTTCATTGAATGTCGATAACATTCATCAACAATGCATGGTAATCAGCTATGTATATCGGTATGGTTTGTGTTCTGCGAAACTGAATTCCGTCTAAAAGCGTGCTACAATGCTGTTTGTGTTATCATTTTAATGACTATTGTCTGAGTGTCCAGCTGGTTACAACGGAAGGATATAGCCAATCAAAACATTCAAATATTCTCTCATTGTCACATATTGTCTCATTTGGCGATCCTATTTTTTAACAAATACAGTTCTCCTGATAGAACTCCCATAGAGTACAGACAGTGTTAAGCTTAAAGAAATACTTGAAGACTTCTGACTTCAGGGTTGAGGTATTATGTCTTCTGTGTTTGATCACATCATCATTCATTCATCATCTTTACTATTCACATCGATATAAATATTTCAATCATTCGCTAAATGTGTGTGTGTGGGACTAATCGAAAGATTCACCACGGACCTGAAAAGCCAAGGGGATTTGAACACCGGTGGTTATACCTAGAGCGAAAGAAGTTATTTGATAATTTCGCAACCTCAACAGAAAAACTTTTCTTGACATAGGAGCTAAAGATGAGAGCCAATTAGAACTTAATTCGCATTAAATGTAATTTCAGCAGTGCTACATACAACTTCATAATGAGATCCATAGTCCATCAGCAGCGATTTTCCAGATAAATAATGTTTATATTGGCTTTGATATTAGAACATTAGGAACGGTTGATCAAACGTTAATGATATAGCCGTCTTTTAATGGACAGTTATAAGACACCGGAACATTCGATAATGAAAACCTTGATGGCAATGATTGCTTAGTGAAATGAAATATTCAATAGCGACAGGGAATATGGTCGCGCTTCAATCAATTATTAAGATAATTATAGTCAGAATGATAGACATTCTGACTATAATCATCTTAACTCTTTGAATGCCGTAATTAGAGACACAATAGAAAGACAATGGCTTATGTCGAACTGTGTAACATAAGACATTCAAAAGGTTAATAATTGATTTTTTAGATTTCATAAATCTGTACAATTTTACATACGAATCCATGAAAACTTACATTTGTCTTCATTAGCTTAATGGTAAGCTAGTAACTAAACCGCACTGTGCACGCGTAGTGGTTTACGGCCCATTCCCTGTCTTAAAGAGTCCTGATTTCAAGCAATGGATCATTATAAGGCTGATCTTGCTTATGATGGATTTGCTTTCCGCAAAAGACGGAATCGCCCATATCTACCACACTCGTTATTATACGTTTGCAATTGCTTTACGTTTATATTGTTTTCGTCTACGTCCATTCAGAGCTTTAACACTTTTTATTGGCGTGTTAACTTTCACACTGGTCCCTCTACTCACCACACATTACATTTGGTACCTACCATAAACAAATTCGTACTTGAATAGTTGAACGATTCACAGTCAACTTCCTGCGTCACGTCACCGAATGCGATCAACCGTGTCACTGCTCTGTGACTGATAAGGGAGGGCCGAGGCTAGCCAATGGGTGCCTAATCTGTGATCATTGATCTATTACATGATTCTGTTTTTGGAAGTTGAATAATAAAGTGTTTATATTTAAATGAAACAATGATAGGAATGGTAGGTGATATGAATACCAAATTGGTAGTGTCCTTGTCTGCCAAGTGCTAAGAGATTCTAAAATAGCGTGGAATCAACTATTTTTAGACGATTGTTAATTATAAAATCAAAGTAAGTTTTCTTTATTTCTGATGCTCACAGTAAACTATTACGCTAATGGTCCCTGACAGCAAACAAAGGTTGATTTGTTTCACAGCATTACTCGGAATTCACATTCATTATTTTTGCTAATTGTGACATCTTAGCTTATCCATTAACTAAATAGGGCACGGACGTTTTAAAGAAATAACAACCCCTCGTAAATCTTCCTTAAAAATATCATTTATTAAATTAAAATGTTTTTTTTTTATTGTTGGCAACAATACCATAATGTAAGAGAAGACCAATTTAAGACAATATAAAGTAAAAAATGGAAAGAAATATTAGCAAAGGTCGTACATTTAAGTTAAGGTAATATCAACAACAGGCACAAAAATTGTTTGTTTAACAAAAAGACGTAACATTGACTGAGAAACCTACGTTATTTACCGTTTAGTTTAGTAAAGTAAAAGTAAACACAGATGCTGTTATTACTGATGGCACAAATAAATGTGAACGCTCAAATAAAATCTGATATTAGGTATTAAATATTTTTTGATTTTGTAATAGTAACTAAATGTTAAATCAATGATGCGCTTCACTAAAAGTATACGCGATGCTGATATCTACGAATCGAAGAATCACAGAAGAAAAACTGAAAGTTTACCGAACTAAAAATGGTTGGTTACATACAACAGATCGATGAGAACTTCAACATTTGTACCTGTCTGTTATAAATAAACAAACCGACGAAGGCCAGATATAACAGCCACGGGTAGTTCGAAACATCAGATACCATCATTTGTAACATATCGTTGGCAGTTGAGAAACTGCCAATGAAGTAATGGACGAATGGTACACTGAAAGCCAGAAGATAATTAACTAACTGCTAAGTGGCGAACGACCTATTTCCATCGGATTTCGGAAACGATCAGTTTCTATATTCAGCAAGTTAGGAAAGCACAAGGCAACCATTTTATGATGTACGACTTTGATCAACGAAAACGGACACAGTGAAGAACCAGACACAGAATAATAATAAAAACGGTTAAAAAAAGCGGAAAAGAATACTACATGCGCATGGTCTTTTAATGATGCAACTTCAGATAATACAAATGATGACTAGAACATAGAATTGGTCACTATCACTGTTAAACATACTATAAAAGGAAGTAATTGTACCTACTGACACTTCACTTTCCCTAAACAGACAGCACATAACAGTACTTACAGCAGGTATACGAAATATCTTCAATGTTTACATATCTGTAGTTTACTAAGATATTATCTGACATAATTATGAAGCTAATACTATAATACCAGAAAAAAAACTACACAGGAACAATTTTTAATTAAGTATGTACAACAAAACGAAATGCTTGCGAAAGAATTCTTGAAACGTTTTAAATATTAAAACGTAAAACCAGTTTTCAAAGGCGTGTACAGTGGTATTCGAGATCCCTTTAATGGTTTTTTTTAGATAAAGACTTCCTCTGATGTTTAAATCTCTTGGGAGTAAATGGCTTTTGAGGAAAACGACTTCATATTTCAGAATGGCAGAGTTTGAGAAAAAAAAAAAACAAAACAGATTGTGTTGTGAACAGATTACCAACTGTTATTCTACGTGAACATAGATTTATTGTGATGAAAAACTTGAATAATAGTTAGGTTGGATAACTTTAGTTTGGGACGTCCGTGGAAAATAAGAGATAAAGCCATCCCAAGCCAAACACTAAAGTGACTTAAAAATCTTGCGGCGATAAGACGCAACTTTACTTTAAACTTAAACATTGAGACAAAATCAACGGCGACAACTGGAACACCAAGTAAAATATTCTCTTGGAATATGAAGCAATCAATATTAAGTCAAGGTAAAGCGTAAAAACATCAACAGCCACGAACCAAGGTGCATTAAACTACACACAGTAAAAGTGAGAATCTAAAAATATCAAGAGAGTTTCATAACAAGGTTTCAGTGCTTCAGTACTCCGATATCCGAGTAATGCTCGTGTACTTATGTAACACTAGTAGCCCGTACGGCTTCGCTCCGAAAGGTACGGACGAAGCTACTTGAGTTTATGGAACATTTTCTGATGAACTTTAGGAATTTGATAATACTGTACGTGTACTTATTACAGATGAACACAATGAAACAGTGAATCATTTTCATAGCTATGTTTCATTAAGTCATGGAATGAATAAGTGTCTATTATGAGCCAAAGGTTCAAATGAATACAGCATTCATTACGACTGACACAATCTTAACTGGCCCTATAAGGATAACGATAATAATTCATTAAACACTCATAATAATAGATTTACATATTAACTTCCCGATGACGAAAGAAAAACAAATAAAGACGAATCAACTGTTTCTAATCTTAATCAAACTAAAGGCAAACTTGTAAATAAACTTGGAAAGAGTGTTGGATACGAATGAAAAAAAGTAGATCTTGTATCAGACTTTTTTAAACCAAAGTTTGACTAATACAGAATGCCTTCTTGCATTACCTAACTCCGCCAATGTACTATTAATGTACATAAATTATAAATAAATAAAAAAATATGAATAATAGAAGCTGAGAATTACGATACAAATTCAATTTTATCTACTTCAGGCCTTCAGCCTTAGAATATCTGCGACAATCGTGGGTTGGGTGGGGTGACAACTTAAGCAGTTAGGGGCAACCGTTTTGCTACATATAAATATTCTGTTTTAGAAGAAGTCTGACTGACAGCATGTTTACGTACTATGCAAAGCGTTTTTCATGTTAAACAGTTAGACAGGCACTTACAAACGATCGAATAGGATTACCACACGAACATGCCTGTTGAAATGGCGTGGGTGATCGAAGATGTTTATTTGCATCGTAGATTGCATGCGAGCATCTAAGAAACTCGCCCACGATAAGCGAGCTTGTCGTATGTGAGAACAAGTGTACCAAATGAATCACTATTGTGTTCATCCTGCTATGGAAATAGAAGCAAACGAGAAAATACAAAGCTGGAATCGCGCTTCGTCGGGTTTATATCATGAAAGCTAATGAACGATGACATTCGATGAATAACGGATAAATTGTATATACGGGATTGATATACTCGTTTCGTTTATGTTCGCTAATATGAATGTGGATATTTCGTCGATGCTGTGGAAATGACGAAATATTGGCCCATGAAAATTACTGTCGTTATGTAGCAACGCGAAGAAGAGGAAGAGTATCGACCGGATTGCGTAGAAGATGATAAGCTGAGAGGATAAATTAATATAAAGGTAGGTAAAAGGGTAACGATGACTCATCTCATCACTAAAGATAACGCTTTTACCCTGCTCCCAACACTATCCTCAAGCATAGACCACTGTCCTCTCCTGTACCCGTTAGCGTGTACTCGATTAGATTCATTTTGATTAATTTTTACAGGCAAGTACGGTAAAAAAAGTTCGTTCTCTTTCATTGTGGCGACACTTGGGTGAGGCCTATGTTCAACAGTGGACGCCTTTCGGCTGAAATGATGATGAAAATGAGGTTCGGTAAAGTAGAAGACAACTTCAAAGACTGACTTATGAGGGACCATTACCGAAAAGAAAATTTCATGTGATTAGCTTGGTATAAATTGACTTGCAAAAATACTCTCCCAGTTGCACCACACGCATTGTAAGCACGGGACTTGTGACTGATTACTTCAATTATCCAAATTATACCAAGAGATATCATCGTATATATTTATATCGGGACTAGTACAAACTGATCGGGTGTACCTTTGATATGGACACTTACTACTAGTATTAAGTGGCATACCAGCAACAAATTGGACTAATGTTATTAATACATGAAAAAAAAAAGGAATTTTTATTAGTTTTTACACAGAAACATTGCCCTACATTAGGATTTAGTCACGTATCGTGGGTGTGCCAACAAGCACTATGAAGCCAAAGCAACAAGCAAGAAAGTTATGAAGCTGTAGGCTATACAAATATTTGTTCCAGGCGGGTATGGAGAAATGTTTGGGAATTCCCAACCATTTCACAAGTCCCGGGACATAAGACAGCCTACAATCAAAGTCCTGGGAATTCCCGGGACTTCGAGGCTTTTGAGATTGTATGTTTGTATTATTATTTTTTTTATGAGAATATTAATCGTGATAATTTCTGATGAAATGTATCAAAAAATAAACTGAACAAGTACGAGTCGGACTCGCGCACTAAGGGTTCCGTGCAAACTTATTTATGTAAATAGTTGAATTCCCGAATGGAGTCGAATATTTTATCAAATAGCAATTTTTTTTTGTTACGTATCCACAAATTTACTGTTTTCAGATTTGTTTCTATACCCATTCTATAAGACCTTGCTTTATGCCAAATTTCAGAATTCTGGATCTACGGAAAGTATCCTATAAATTTTGTTTCCTTTTAGAGTGTGGAAAAATGCGTTTACTCCCGTTTTTCCTATAGAGGTAAAAAGCGTTTTTTGTTTTGTAAAAATCAACATTTATTAAATCAAAAATTATATCCTTAAAACTATAACATTAGTTTCAGTCTTAATAACTGCTTTGTTTATTTCTTATAATCACACTAATACTACTAATACACTACTAATTCACTTTAATTCACTATAAACTATTAATACATATATACTATTAATTACTATTAATTCACTTTTAAGCAGTTAAATCTTATAGGTACTTTATAAAACGAACTTAGTTAAAAATCATACTAATTCTTAATAACTTTGCTATTATTGGTTATTCGATTAGTTCATAATCACAACATTGTTAATTCTCGTAATATTTTTTTTTATATATTTATGGCGCTAGGCTTCTTTTTATTTGAAATTTCGACAATTGTCTCGTCTCGAGTCTCGACACAAAAGTCCCGGGACTCGAGACAACTTAAATTACGATAATTCCCGGGAATTTGAGACACGAGACGTCCCGGGACCCAAACCCTAGTAAGGAGCCCACGACACGCAGCGCAGCAGGCAATCGCTAAACCATTGCGCCAATTTCAACAATATTATTTGATCCCTTCTAACAGTTATCAATCTCTCTCTTAATTTATTTATTGTTTATGTTTTCTGTGAAACAAAACAAATAACGTCATAGACGATATAAATACATTATTGCGTACGATAATTTACGCAAAGCAATCGCTTGATCACGAACTAAATTCATGACTATACGTTTTATAACGCTATGTAATTGGCCGCATTAGTGTCATTAGGCGTTATTTTTAACGTTGCTAGAAATAACACGTTAATTATGCCGTCACGCGGTCATATTTACCTAAGCCGACAGTCACCGAAGCTTATTTAATTAGCGCTTGTTAAAAGGCTATTTTTAAAAACTGCTAAATAAGACAACTTAGTGCTTACCCAATTTGGAAGATATAAATTTGTAGCTCGAGATTTTTCATTTAATTTTCCGTGGAAAAAAAAAAAACAGAACAACTGCCGCAGTTTGGCAGATTTCAGGAAAGTAGTAATGAAAAAAATATTTTGAATTAACAAATTAGAAAAATACCTAACAGTAGTTTGCGTTTAGTGAATCAAGTTTTCTTAGTGCTTAGCAACCTATACTGTTATTGCTATAAGTGGCAATAAAATGCAGCACTTTATTAGTACTTAAACAAGATACTTTTATTGAGTAGCGTTATCAACAATAATAAAACTCTTTATCTTTACTATGCACAGATTCTCTACTTACTACACAGGTTTTGGCGCCAAGGCAAACCATAAATTATGTAAAAATGAATCGTTCTTTTTTTGAATACTAACTTTTTAAACTTTAATCTTTCACGAAGGAATTGATCTCGTCCCGCCATTTCTCTCGGATCCTAAAGTCTAAGCGGTGTTTGATAAAACGCTGTTATAAACTTACCCTTTCCTTTTAGTTTCCCGTCTAAAGCAAAATTTCACAATGTCTTCACATTCACACAAATGTACAAAAAAGTTTTAATTATTGAAACCAAAAAGTTCATAAACAACCACACAATTAAAAAAGAAAACTTAAAAGTTCATAAACAACGACACAATTAAAAAAAAAACCAGGATGTTCTTATTTTAAAAATTTAAAATTTAAATTTGAAAATGTTTTCTAACGCGCGAAGCCGTGAAGATAACCTACTTGGTAGAGTACACGGAGATAACTAAACGGCAATGCGTGCGAAATGTAGATGTAACTCGCCGTATCTTATCCGAGTCTATAAATAGTTAATCTGTGCTAATCGGTACGCAGTAACGCTCGCTTATACATCCACTGAGCCGACACTGATACGATTTTACGGGGAATTCCTAGGGGAACACCTTTTGCTGTTGTAAAAATGACATACAAGAAATTAAACATATTTGGAAAATGATAAAGAAATCTGTGAAAACCCAATGAAATTTCCGCTATTAAGAGCTAGATTCTTATATAACTAAAAACGGTTGTAAAATGTGTAAACATGATTTAAAACATTACAGTAACATTTGAGATGATGAAGAAAAATTTGTATTGTGACGACACGTTGGTAACTTATTATTTCATCCATTTTTATTTCATGGAATTGTTTGATTACAACAATAACTTACCAATGTATTTATTTTCTTTAAAACCTCATTATATCAAATTAATTATCTATACCAATATGACTAATCTTCGTGATAATCGGGTGGTTAACTTAGTTTTTTTGATGATGGTGATGATTTCAAATACGTTCAAAATTAAGTAAGTTAGAAACCATTCAAATCCGGTGGATGGGGAAACAGATTATGGATGCAGATATTGAAATGTGACGTCACCGATATTAGGTTACGTGTGAAGAGATAGCGAGATATCCCCACTAGGAATTGAGACGCATTCTTCATTATACCAATATTTTAAATGCTAATTGCTGCTTCATTAATTAACCAATTTAATGCTGTTTTCAAAAAGTTTTCTTTTTAGAAAGTACTCAATTTAATGCCGTGTATCTCTTTGCATCGTCTACCGGTTAGGTAAAAATACTTAATTAATTTCAACCCGTGTGATGAATGCCTGACATCCCACAAACCCGTAACGCCAGTATAACAAGCTAGTTACCTCCAGATTGCGCTAACTACCTTCAATTAATATCCATAGCCATAGAATTCACTAGCTTTTTAATTAGCAAGCCGATCTGCAGAATGAATTAAAACCCAGCAAATCTAAGAAGTACCGTTTGACAGTACATTTTAATTTGTTGATTAAAAAAATATTTACTTAGTGATAAAATAAACATAGCTTCATAATTCAATGGTTTTACGGAAAAAATAATAGAAAGTGTGAGTTCCGTCACGCCTATACAAAGCTGTTTTATAGAAAAGTGTGAAACGTCAAACAGTACTTCTTAAGATTTGTCGTGGTAGGTATAGTATAAAATTACAAGTTCTATTTATAGATATAAGTAGGATAAAATGTACTGTGTTCAAGAAAGCTCGTTCTCATGAGTCTAGTATATTGGTTTCTTGAAAAATTAATGGTTAACACTGGAGTACTAATGTATTATGAGCGTGTTTTCCGTTGTTGTTCTTTTGGCGCCATCCTAATTTGTAGCAGCGGAAACTTCGAGATTCATCATCACGTCAGACTTATGAATGTATAAACTCAACTAAGGACCTGGGACCAGAGAGTTTGAACTATACACCCCTATATAGCTCCATCCTTTTAACAGTTCAGTTTAGACTGTCTAATGGATCTTATTAAGAGCTGGTGTAAGGGTCTAAACAGACAGACCGCATTTCAACTCCAATCCAACTGCAAATTGCAGTTTAAGCGCAGTTGACACGACTGCAATAGAACTGCAAAACAAACGTGCGGCCCGATTGCAGTCGTGTGAACTCCCACTTTACATATAGGGGGGCTACCCTAATAAAACATTTTTTTCAAATTTTTATTTTACCACTTTGTCGGCGTGATTGATATACATATTGGTACCAAATTTCAGCTTTCTAGTGCTAACGGTCACAGAGATTAAGCGAGGCAGCGAGACAGACAGACGGACAGACAGACAGACAGACATGGCGAAACTATAAGGGTTCCTAGTTGACTACGGAACCCTAAAAACCGGCAAAACTTTGGCCTTCAACTTGGGTTTGCCACGTTGTTTACTCCAAATGCTCAATTCAAGAGACAGCCCTAAAATGTATCTGTTTTTTTAAACTTTCAGAATGATATTAGGTGAAAATGTCTTTTACGTAAAAAGCTAACTCCATTTAAGCGACATTCCTTCATCGTCGCGTAGACAGATCGATTCCACAGCACATGCTGCACACCCATGGTTGATGGCTTTATTAGACTTGTATAGTGTCCGCCATTGTTAGACAACCGCCAAATTAAATGTATTCTATTCACATATGAAAAATAACTCCCAAATATCAGTAGTTATTGTGTTGAAATAACTGTTTTAGATCTCATAGTAAAATTTAGTCAATCGATGCTGTTTATTTCAGCTAATCTCAGAAACGGCTGGACTGATTTTAACAGGACTTTCCAAGATATACACTACCGGTCAAAAGTTTTTGCCCACCCCATAATCCATTAATTAAATTTCAAAATAATACACTTTATCAAATTTCCTTTTTATATTATCAAGCGAAGGCCGAAACGATGTTTTACAAACCAAAAATAATAGCGTCCGTTATTTGTTTTATTTGTACGAGCGCATTTTTATATTTTGTCCGTGAGTGCGACAAGTTAAAACTTACAAGTGCCGGCGGATTTGTTTATTATTCTGTAACTGTGAATTATTTCTTCGGTGTTTATAGTTTCAGATTAGTCCCAGTTAGCCCTATGAAACGCAAGAACGTGCTGTGATTAACACTTTTAGTACCAAGACATCTTTTTGTGAAGTTCGTATACGAATTGTTTTCGTTATCACAAATTGTGACTTGTAAGTTTTAAAATGGGTAAAATCAAGGAAATAACGGTTGAAACTCGTGCATCAATCGCAAGTCTTTATAATCTAGACAAAAGTTACCTTATCATTGCTGCCGAATTAAAAATAACTCGACGTATCGTGGACACAACGTGAAAAAATATGCATCGACCAGGAGCTTTGGCGATAGAAAACGTTCAAGGCGATCTCGAAAAACCATAATAAATGAAGATAAACGTATTGTATTGATCAATAAACGTGATCAATGACTCACGGGTCCAGAGATAGCAGCTCAGATTAATGAATATAGAGATCTGCCTTTGAATACTTCTACAGTGAAAAGTAGATTGAGAAAAGCTGGCCATTTTGGAAGGGTGGCAGTGAAGAAACCTCTTTTAAGACGTCAAGATAAAATTAAGAGGATGCAGTGGGCTAAAGAACATAAAAATTGGACGCACGAACAGTGGGAGAGAGTTTTGTGCAGTGACGAGTCAAAGTTTGATGTTTTTGGGTCTAAGAGAAGAGTCTTTGTGCGCAGGTCAAAGGAAGAATGGATGTTAGATCCTTGTGTAATCCGGACTGTAAAACACGGCGGAGGCTCAGCGATGGTTTGGAGATATTTTAGAGGACTGGTGATTTGAGACCTGGTAAAAATTTAAGGGATTTTAAAGAAAGAAGGCTATAAAAAAATATTAAAGGAAAATGTAGTACGTTGTGGCTAGCGTCTGATCGGCAGAAAATTTTTCTTTCAGCATGACAACGATCCCAAGCATTTCTCGAAGCTATGCAAGAGTTTAAAAAAAAATAGAAAGGAAGAATCTACTGAAAGTTATGATTTGAGCGTCACAGTCGCCCGACCTCAACCCAATTGAGTTGTTGTGGGACAAATTGGACAGGGTAGTCGGAAAGCAGTGTTCTACTTCCACTTCACGTCTTTGGGATATCCTGAAAAACGAATAGAATCAAATAGACGACGATTATTTGGCGAAATTGTTACGGAGAATGCCAAGATTGTGCACCAAAATAATAAAAACAAAAGGGGGTTACATCGATAAATCTAAAATTCAAATATGCAATAATTACAGACTGTAGTTTTATTATTACTATATTCTTATCTATATATGTTCTTTAAAATATAAATATCAAAATCGCTCGTATTGTCTTTATTTGTTGTGTATCACGCAAACTATAGGGTGGGCAAAAACTTTTGACCGGTAGTGTACATAAAGCTTATATTAAAAGGAATTATTTTCTTTTAGAAAAAGAATTAGGGTTGCGCGCAAAAAAAAACCTTCTTGTAATAGTGACTGAACGAGTCAGAAGCGAATAAAGTCGTGGGTAATAGCTAGTTCTATAACATAACAAGTGGAGTAGATCTACTTAGATATAAACATCGATCACATACCTACTAATAGCAGGAGTACTTACCTATCTCATATTTAGGAATTCCACCGAACACGAAATATGAGTAAGAAGTAACACTAATATGAGAATTTTGCACATGAAAGAAATATTCACGGTCTGCCAGTCTTTCAATTCTATCTATAACTTATGATATAGGCGCTTGAAGGATGAGCGCCTACTGAAGTTGAATCGGGCCGGATATTGGCAGACGCTTCCCGAGATCCAGCTTTGAGAAGGGATCTTTTCGTTTGAATGGATCTATATTAAAGTGTTGTAGTCCCACTATAAATGTATGATATAAAAATACTTACATAATCTACCGAAGCTAAGGGATAGGCGTTTTCTAAGTTTCTGCATTTTACTCATTGCACCACCCCTCTTTTCTCTCATTGTCACGCCTGAAAACAAAAAAAAAAATAAGTTTAATTATGACAAAAGACAGAAATCATTGACAAGGATTTATTTTAACCCTTTGAGCGCCTATCGTCTTTTATATCAAACACATAAGAAGATAATGTTAAAAAAATATCTGCATTACAAAACCAATCTGCCACTTTCAGGAGTCCGCCCTGTTGGATTTAGAAAGACGTCACTTAGCTATGTCATCCAAACTGAACATGTCTGCAAAATTTCATCTCAATCCGTTACGGGTAACTGTTTTAAAATTCATTCGCAAGATTCGACGTAAACAAACTTTTACCTGTATACAAACATTGCAAGTAAAGCTTTAGCTTTTAAAATAAAACAAGGTATTTTGGTGTTTGGCTGACAAATCGAGCGTTTTCTGTTATGAATGATATCATGCTACATTTAAGAAGTTAAAAGAAAAGGATAATATCATAGAACAACTCTGAGATGTCATAACGATAACGCCCTCAATATCAAATTCAAAAAAGTTACCGTGGGTCCTTCGCAAAGGTCAACTGATAGAACACTGAGGGTTTTATTAGTCAGTAGGTAAGTCTCAACAGTCCCTCTCGTTCCACACAGAACGGGAGAAGTCTTTTGATGATTTCCCACAAAAAAAGTGCGACAGTACCTACTACTCATTATCTGACAATTAATTCTTCATTATAAACGCTTAGCAACTGAGCGGGATAGCGGTACCGACTAGAATTAATGATAATCGTCCATTACGATAATTAGATAAACCGTAATAAGTGAATAATTCACGATGACGTTCCAAGCCTTGACGTCAGCCTGCATTATCGTAAACCGTTTCACTAATCGAGGACTGTACAGACACCGTTAACAGTGGTAAATTTAATTAACATGATAATTGAAAACGTATTAATTTATAACATGGCAGAAGGGGTAACAAGCGTTGCGGATAGTGGTTAATTACTCAAGTTTATAAGCCGCAGTCACGCCAGATCTCTGGCTAAAGCCAGACTGACATGGGGCTAGTTAGCAAGCCAATACAATAAGCCAACTCTCCTTTTATGAGCCAGTATGTATATCAAATGGTACCAAAAAATAGATAGGCAGGTCAATCTCATGTCATGTACTTAACTTTTTATACCTATACTAGGCGATCATGCTAGGGTCAGCGCGTTGCGCCGAACTGTACGAGTGCGACCGGCCGATTGAGCTGAGATGTGTCCGAGAGCGGTGTCTATGTGTGCGTTGCTCGGGTGCGCTTTCAATTAGTGAACGTGCAATTTAGCTTTACTTATTTGACTGACCGACATTTTGACAATTCAAAAGTGCTTGTAACTGGTAAATAAACGTTTCTGATTTCTTTGTATGTACATTGTCTTCTGTACCTATCTATTATGTGATGGTACTGTCTTCAAATGCATCTTACACAAGGCAAGTAACGTGCTAGTGGCTGTCTTGTAACTGTACGTACTGGCTTGATTGCTGGCTTCGTGTCCGTCGAACTTAACGTCGCGTGTACGGTGTAAGCTAAAATTCCACGTTCTAATTAACTTAAGTTACCTATCATGTGCTTTGTACACTGATCACACGTTATACATTCATGTAACATAACTAGTGACTAGTGATCATATTAAAACTTTTAATCTTGATTTTATTATTTCTGTTAATGGCTTTTATTTAATTTTCTGTATTTTTTCATTGAATATTTTTATTAATAAAATTTCGTATATTATATGGGGTGATTCCTATAATACAGCTTATATCTAGCTCAGAAGTCAGGTCACCAATTACTATAAAAGGCGAGAGATTGCGAATGTGTGTGTATATGTTTGTTACTTCTTCACGCTCAAACGGTTAAACGGATTTCGATGAAACTTGGCAAACGTGTAGACCTTGTTCTAGAATAGAACAAAGAATACTTTTTATCCCGAATGTAGTAAGGTCCCTTGAGACAATTTTCTACTTTCAAGCGTGCAAAGCCGCTGACAGTAGCTAGTATTATTTAAAAGTGTAATTGTAACAAACTTTCTTCAACAAATAATTTCTTTTTTTATTATTATTTATATACTGGTTTACTTGTATTTAAAATGTCAAGTAAACTCAGATTGCCATCGACTCGGGACAAAAGATCCCTCATGCGATAAATCAAGTTTTAAGTTTAGAAATATTGATCGTGCATTCTCTTGGAAACAATCCAAGACTTGGACAATTCGTCTACTAAAATGTAAATACGCAGTTAGACTCGTATAATGAACATTGCTTTTCATAGAGAAATCTGAAAAAGTAGTAGCCTTGCTTTTTCCTGTGACATACGCTTCCTCTATGCAAAGTTTCACAATCTCAGCAAAAAATCGTAGTTGTTAGGTACAGTTGCGAAAACAGTAAAACTAATATTAGCATTTTATCTTTGACAAAATGAATAAAATAAAAAATACTGGCAAAGTGCGAGTCGGACACGAAGGGTTCCGTAGGTACGTACCTATTTGGTAGTATATTTTATTAAAACTGAGTAAAAAAAAAGCCGTAAAAATAACGTTAGGTACTTGTTTAGATTTTTTTTTTATTTATTAATTATAGGTTTGCGTTTGATCATCATCTCACCTGATGGTAAGCGATGATGTGGTCGACGATGAAGCACGCTTGCCTAGAAGAAACCAATTCACTCTCGACTTAAAGACTCCTTAGTTGTAGCTATCAGGAAACACAGATTCCGGCAGGGAATTACACTCCTTGGCTGTACGCACAATAAATGTGTTCCCAAAACGTTTTGTACGTATGGGTGGCTTATTATTTGTTGTTGTAGCGATAATAGAAATACACACTCTAAAAATTTCAACTGTCCACTTCTTACGGTTTATGACATAATCCGCTGACAGATGGACCGACGGACGGACAGCGGAAGCCTTCGGGTACAGAACCCTAAAAATACATAATTGATTTTGTAATTGAAATCAATAGAGATGAAGTCATTATGCTTCGACTAATTGAACGTTTGATACAAAAACTGGCTTACGCATGTTTTATGGACTGTAATAACAGGTGGAACGTGTTCAAAGTTTTTGTTTTGTTCAGCACATAAACAACAAGCAGATACCTATTATATATTATTATGTCAAAACATGTGGCATTGGATTTACAAGATGGACCAGTTTATTAATGTTTTAATATAAATAAAAAAAAAACGACTATTCAGCTGCAGTTAGAAGCTGCAGAAAGCCAACCCAACATTGTTGGGAAAAAGCTAGACAAACAGACAGACATTTTAAACGTATTTATTAGACCAATCGACTAGCTTAAAGTCAATCAAAAGGCAATGGAGAAGACTGTGCTCGGAGTTTCCTTGAGTGATCGCATCAAAAATGAAGATATCCGCAGGAGAACCAAGGTTACCGGCATAGCCCAAAGAATCGCCAAACTACTCGTAAGTGGCAGTGGCCAGGGCACAATGCTGCAAATGGTCGATGGAGACGAAAGTTTCTGGAGTGGCAACCACTTACTGGAAGACGCTGCGTTGGAAACGTCCCTACTTCTGCTCTTTTATGCGAAATCGGATAGTCAACGCCACAATTTATTGCAAGGCATTGAATATTTATCACCTCACACGTAATTTTCACATCATAATCGAACTGACGCAACCACGCACCTTGAAAACATATTGAATACACTAACCCATGCTAGATTAATCAATGCATTCGCTCTCACTCAATCATCTACACAACGTTCATAGATAATATGAACAACATAGTACCTATAATGTATCTAATGAACGAGATAATCCATTTACTTAATTAATAACGAATATTGAGAGACATTCTTTCATAAATCAGTCGCAAAAAAGGATCGGCTAATTGAATTACTTTGCTGAAAGATTCATAGGTACTTTCGAAGTTATGGCCATAATAGAGATCGATTGATTTCAAATGCCAAGCGAGACTTATTGGGTTTCTTTTGAGTCAAGATTCAAGATTGAATTGATAACTTGTAGGCAAGCGTACTCCTACCTCGACCACATCATGCTTACAATCAGGTGAGGGTAGTAGAGAAAGTTTGGCCATTATCTGTAAAAAAAATATAGGGTCGTCGGTTATCTTTAATCAAATACCTACATAAAAATCTCGTGTCATTTTGTTTGCCATCGAGCTCCTCCAAAACGGTTTGTTTAGCATGTCTGAGAAAAGGTTGCAGGCTATTTTCTGTTCTCATACCCTCATTTTTTATATAATAATTTATAAGGCAGACCAACGTTTGCCAAGTTAGTAATAAATAAATAAAAGATCTATCTATGGCAACTAGTAAATGTTGGTATTAATTTATATCAAAAATTACATAATCTCAACGTCGTCAAATTTTAATTGCTACCGTTCGAAAGTGCACGATTAATCAGTGAGACAAAAACAAACAAAACAGCAAGTAGGAGGTGTGCGTTCAATGCTCTCAAGCATGTCGGGACGTTATCGTACACAGTTTCACGACAACTACTACGAAATTACACTATTGATGTCGTAAACCGGCGAACTTTTCCAACTTTGACGTAGCCGGCGACATTTTCTTTGTAATGATTGGGCGCATGCTCATTGACGGCGTGCCAAGAATTCCGGGCGCCTCGCCGTCGACGCCACGCCGCCGCCACGCCTCGTCTTCGTCAATAACAACATTGTCAACAAAAACTTAACTTCCATTTATTTCACCGAAGAATCAAGTTTCAGTGCAATACAATATTTGTCATTTGGAATCGAAATAAAAGCCAATAGTCCTGCACCAAATATTTATTTGTATTTGGTTGTTATGAAGCAAGGTTTACCGTTCTAGAATAAAATTTCTTGCGAAACGAGCGTAATCCGTGAAATTGAATCGTAAACTTTACTCTTAAGAATTCTGTCTGGTTTCCTTCAGTATGTTGGCTCAGGGCCCAGTGTAAGGCCAGACCGCAGTCCGCAGTCATCAAACTCTATGAGAGACGAAACGAGCAGGTCTCACTGCACTGACCTAGAAAGCGAATTACTGCTGTATGAACACCTAGTCACATCTCACGTCTCCGTACTCAATGATACAGACAGATTTTATGAACTCGGCAAATGGAGAATTTTATAGATCCAGTTGGATTTTCAATTCATTGGACCAGCTTCTTACTATCTGCACAGTGAAAACGGATTTAATAGTACTTATAAATCACAGCGATATAACTCCTCTAGAGACAACGATTCGCCTGTTAGATACCTCGAGAGTGCTGGAAACATTTATTACAGCTATATTTGAACATGTGGGACATAATAAGTTTTACCTGTCGGACCAAACACGACAAACAATGTTCGGATTGGTTGGCTACGATATTATTACGGCGTGTTGATTTATGATCGTGTTATCGAGCGATAAGGTTCAGTATTGTATGACGTATATGGTTAAATTCGTCCGGCGTCAGTCAACAGCCCCACGCTTCAGGCTGCACAAACACCAACGGACAAACAGTCACGATGTCAACGCTATCTAATCTGGATAGCGTCAGGAACAATATGTATAGCGTGGGCTACACATACATTACCAATATACAGTGTTACATCACGCAGCCATACTTGCTGGGTACATGCAATCGTTAAATGTAGGTATCGATAAATTTTGCATAAATAGCAAATCGATCGGTAATCGCTAATGAATTACGTCATCGTTTGAGAAATTCTGCTCCAGATACTATAGGTAAAGTACCGAGTATCGACAAGTCCCTTTAAACGCGAATATTGATATTCTGATAGAGCCCATCACTGACAGAACGATAAATAAGCTCATTATTCATGCGCATGAGTGCATATGAAGATAATAATCTGTACTCACAGTATTTCACTTAGCAGAACATTTTACCTGTCAATTGAAGACTATTATCCATTATAAACGATGTTAAAAGCTGACATTACGTTTCAGTAAAAGTCGTTTATGAACGGATTAACGGGTCATAAATCAACCGCAGTGTAAGTACCCTTCACTTTGCCGCAACATCCTGGGAGGAATTGGGCCGGGACCTGATACACTGCGCTTTGCAACTGTTCCAATACGATACAATTGAATAAATACGCATCCATTGATGGTTACGTTTCAGCCGTCTTAGGAACTCTCAATCTACACGTCAATGTAACCGCAGTAGTGAAATTCTCGGTAAGGTTATGTTGAAATTTGGAACGTAAGGAAGTACTTATGATGGTAAGCAGTGTTTACATAGGACAGTCGTAAAGTTTGTTCCGGACTATAAAACGTGTTTCTTGGAACGGGGGACGTTCCGTGACATGTGACAATATGAATGACAGAGGTCTAAAAATATATTTTGCAAGGGCATTATGGAGTGAGACAACGTGCTACTACATCCCAGTAGTGACATACGCATAAGCATAGTCAGACCTTTATTATACCCACTGTTCTTTACTATGAGAGGGAACGGGCCGTAATCCACCACGCGGATCCAGTGCGGGTTGGTGGATGTCAAATATCTTAAATTGTTTATTTCCTGGACATGCCGGTTTCCTCACGATGTTTTGCTTGACCAATAAAATTCACAAAATAATGCGTCTAGCTTGGTTTGAACCCGCAACCTACAGATCGTAAATCGAGACCGTTACCACTCGCCACCACTGCTCCCGTAGTGGCATAGTTTAAAATATTACGTATACATTCCGACGTAAGTGTAGAAATCAGTAAATAGATGAAATAAACTAATAACAGTTCCGCATGCCGGGACTGTCCAATGAACTCATTCCCGACGCCCACGCCCCGGCGTCCACGCCCGTATACTATGCGACAAATATCAGAATATAACCTGCAGATAAACATTATTTCCGTGAATACTTCGTGATTTATATGGACTCTAATTTTAATGTCGTAACGCACGAATACTACGAATTTTTTTTCGTCATACTAAGGATTAAAATAATCATGTTCCGATGAAGTTGCTTACGTGTACTCTGTCGCGTTACAGAAAACAACAGATGACATCAATTCTATTTTGATTTTAGATATACTCAAATCCCTGAACAAAAACGTTCAATACTTTATGCGTTTTGAAAAATTGAATCCCTATTTCTTTTTTTGTAGTGTTCGTTATTGTGAGGTTCCTATGGAAAAAAAAAATTAGTGCAGAGTAGAGTAGAGTAGGGCAGGGTAGGGCAGGGTAGGGTAGAGTAGGATAGGGTGGGGTAGAGTAGAGTAAAGTAGAATAGGGTAGAGTAGGGTAGGGTAGAGTAGGGTATAGAAGGGTGGAGTAGGGAAGAGTAGAGTAGGGTAGGGTATAGTAGGGAAGAGAGGGAGCGAAGCCGCGGGCGCAAAAGCTAGTAAATTTATACGTTTTGATGTGACCCAAGGACTTGTGAAGGCGACGTATCAAGAAAATTGTCAAGAGAATTGAAGACAAGCGCGTGGGCCGACTACCCACACATAACCGTGAAATAAACATGCTGTTACAAGTATTACAACACTAAATAAACATACATAGAAAATAACGTAACGCTGACGAGTCATCGGATATCCGATAAACACATGGATTCATATTCAATTTAAGTGATAACAAAATGTTTGTCCAGGCTTACATCATCGATGCTGAGAAACTTATCATGATGACTGTGTATACGCAGGACCAGTCAAGTTTTGACCGTTTATAAACAGCATCTAATCCAAACGAAGGTTGTAAGTTAGAAGTTATACTAAAGGTAACGGGCTTGCGGACGGCGAGCAATGGGTCAGGTCAGACAGAGAACCAGTCGTTGACGGCGCGTAATGTAGTAGGTACGTACACCTCAGGGATTTCAGCAAAACCGTAGGGGCCTAGAAGAGTTACTAGAGCCGTGGCAGGATTTGTAAAAAAGTAACCTGTGGTCATTAGATGATTTCCCACTATCAAAAAAATAAATGTAAAGGTAAAACATTTTGTGAAGTTAACGTTAGGTCACGAACTTATTGGAATTCAATATCATTATACTCAACTAATGACAAATCGTTATCCCCTTCGTCTGCAATTTCCGTAGTGACCTATTTCCCGCAAACTTCTGTCGAGTTCAGAAAGATTAAGCAGCTGTTACCTCCCGTCTTTGTCTCTTTAACAGATAGTACTCGGAATGATTGCGCACTATGCTATGTGTGAGCAACTGCATATTATGAACTAGCTTCTGAGAATGGCTAAGCTCACGTGAAAACAAAAAAAATCCAAGGAAATATGCTCTTGGGAAAATGTCCTATTCCAGGGCACGGTATACCCACCATGTGCCAACAGAAACTTTCACCTTTAAATGTAACTGTGATGTGATCTTGCATCAATATTTGTATTAAATGATTTCCCAAACAAACATTGATAACGAAGTTTAGAAATCCATTTATTCGTATCATTTTTTAGACAAATAACCATGTTACCACTAGTGGTATGCAGCAACAGAGCTTGACTAAGTAAACTGAAGCCGGCCTGTGTGACAAAACGCGGCGGGTTATCGTGGCCGACGTGCGAAAGTCGTTCGTCGACCTTGCCGTGAGCGTCGCGGACCGCGCTGCGCCCGCGCAGGCCGCGTGCCATTCCGCCTACTGCACACGGCTGTACACTTCACATAAACTTAGAAAACCGCCTGCGCATACCTTACTAAGTGACCGAGAAGTAAAGCTGAAAAATGAACCAATAACATCAACCAAGTGTTTCATAACAGCGATGATTGAGCTGTGTAAACAAATACCTAAAATAGATGCCAAAGCAATCCATAATAACAAAGAATTTCCTGCATTACGAAGACGTAAACACTAGAGATGCGCCGAATATTCGTTTTATATTCGGTATTTGGCGTATTCGGCCGAATCATTCGGTTGAAAAACCGAATGTATTCGGAATGTATTCAGCCTTTAGGACATAACAAATGACATCCATCCCATTTTCTAACTATCATATTTATTAGAAATTTTTAAGTGTATAATATAATCATTCCGCTTCGTGCCACTCCGAGAAAGCACTGCTCTGGACAATGTACATCGTCCTTTTTTTATTATTATCTTCGATATCTTTGAAAATTCTGGGCACACGCGACTTTTTCCGTCGACTTATCATCTGGCAAAACACGTAAAATTTTTATCAAATCATCATGAACTGTTGTTTTCGTACCTACGTAATGACAGTGGCGGGATGCGCGGCAAAAGTATAGAACGAGAAACCGAATTATCCGGCCGAATATTATTCGGTATTCGGATGTTCGTTGAAACCATTATTCGACGCATCTCTAGTAAACACACGTCGTTATATCGAAATGTTTAATGACGTTGCGACACGGACAAGTGAACTCGACCAATCAATGTTGAATGCTAGCCTCACGTAATGAGTATTTCTTTGCTGTAATTATCGAGTTAACTATGACAATCAGTCAATCAGGAAACATAGGTATGAAAAAAATATTAATTGCATGTGTTGCCTTGAATAACAAAGGATGTGTAATAAATAATGTTATAAGCCTAGTAATAAATTAGTTTTAAAACATATTCAGCTCTCCGTTTCGCTCGCAGGGTTTGGAATTCGGCAGAGCGTAAAAATAAACTTTTATGGCGCTAAGCTCGAGTTAAAAATAAAATCTCAGTCCCTTTTTACATTGATGACATAATATTAATTTGATTATAAGAATATTTCAAAACATCGTGAGGAAGACGTTTTTGAAGATAAGGGGCTATGCATCACCCGAAGTGTGGGGGATGTAGTCACTGCGACCTAAATGATCTATTGTGATTCGCCACCTTGTTAGAATAACTCTTTGTGAGGAAACCAGCATGTCCTAGAACCACTAAGTTTGTTTTGGTATTTCTTCTCAGGGCAGTCAGCTAGGAAACACCAACCTCATGTAGTTTAAATTGACGCAAAAATATACGTATAAAAGTGTTTTTAAAAAACCTACATATTTGCAAAACCCGAAGACTTGTGACATTAGATAGATAGAAAATAGCATTGTATATTAAAAGTAAGAGCAAAATTATATAAAACAACGCTTATATACAACGTCTTTATAGCTGTAGATGAATAGTAAGATATTGTGACAGTGCTAGCGCCAGTAATGCCAGCAACTGAAAGAGCGTTTGAACCGAAGCCAAGAATACGGTTCCAGCAGCAAGCGAATAGGAACAGAAACCCAAATACTATATTATAACTATATTATGCACTAGCTTCTGACGTTTTATAAGTGCCCATGTAGGCATTTGAAATAAAAAACTGTTGAGTTTTTTTTACTTTTTTTTTTTTAAGCTATTGCATGGCTTCTAACGCGGGCCTTGAGCGTGGAGACCGAATCCAGAAATTCCGTAACGAAAATAACCTAACACCGGACTCATTTGTTTTTTGAGCGCGGCGATCGATAAGAAAACAAATGAGTGAACAATCAATCAAAATTCAATTCAATGTGTGAAAGTGTAACTTCAATTAATATCAAAGAAAAAAAAACAAAGGAAAAAAATACTGCCTAAATAAAATAAATAAATAATTATAATTGCATAAGTTGATAAAAATGCTATGCAATAGCTTTACCGCGGCAGTCCACAAGTGCCACACTTCTTTTTTTTTTATTAACGTGCCCCGAAACTATTGTAGCTTTATAGATAATCTAAAAACTTTTCCTGTTACTCTGATTGCGTAGGCAGATAGAATTATACGATACTAGCCTTTGCTCGCAGCTTCGCCCGCGTACATAAAATATAGCTTATGTTACTCAGAAATAAATAAGCTTTCTATCGATGAAAAAATTTTTGCAATTGGACCAGTATTTCCAGAGTTTACCTACTACAAAAAAAAAAACTTTACCTCTTAAACCTATTTTTATTAGTGTAGATTACGTATTAGGTACTGATTTTCCAAGCAGCATATATTATGCCTGCCTATAATTTGCATGCTGCGGTCTTCCCGTCCGATTATAATTTAGGTGTCTTCAAGACTAGAGTGAATAAGCTCTTAATAAACTAGTCGTATTACATCATTGCTCACCATCAGACGGGATCGCAGTCAACCTCTAGACACTAATTAAAATAGAAGTGTATATTCCTAAATTGTTTTACCTCATTTTGTGTGGATGCAAATTTGAAATACCTTGGGTCAAGAAATCTCACCTATGTTCTATGGTTTTAACAAGTTTTATGGTAAACACCGCTGTTGTACCTACATAAAATTTCAATTGTTCTCGTCCCTATAACTTAGGAGATAATAATAAATTAATGTACGCTTAATAAAATATTAACACAACAAAACCAACACAACTTTCTTAATGAAATTATTTTCATTCTAAAACATAAATTGTTTTTTTTTTTCATTCACACTAAGTGAGACTTCCGTATAAATTTAAATGAGCTGATATCATTATCCACCAAGAATAACTAAATGAATATTCCACAAGTTAAATTAGAATCACTAATGGGAACTGGTTTTTTTATTATTTTTTAAAACTTCTATAGCCTTAAATAATGTTTACTTTTTTTATGAGGTTGGAAATCATCAATAACTTCTCTCACTCTGTGTGGAGCAAGAGAGAGTGTCAGACTTTTACTGACCAAAATTTACCGATATTCCTTCAGTAGCCCTTTGCGTTCCAATGTCGCGGTAACTCTTTCAAACCATCTCGCAGCCCTATTACCTAACCGAAGTTTACAATATCAACTTATCTAAGCATTGCCATATAACAAACAATTTGAGCAATAAGGAGCATCACTTCCTGCATTAGTCAAGACTTCCTGAAAGATCATTGACAAACCCATAACTCATTCTTTCTTTAGAAAAGAGTTTTACGAGGAGACAATAAAAATACTGAGAAATAGCGAAATCTCTATTTTGGAACACAGTTAGACGCGATCGTCTACTTCTCGGTGAAATATGTATTGTGAAATCTCATTTGATAAGTAATCTTACCAAAAGGAAATATTACTTATAAATGTTATGGCAGCCTATTACAAGACCGGTTAGTGTACAACCGAAACTAGTTTTCTAAAAATAAAAAAAAACTGATGAACTTAATAAGTTATAATGAGGGAAAGTTATTAATTTTAAAATCGCATATCGCATGTTTCGATATAATGTTATAATGATTTACAATTTAACTTCAAACAAAACAAAACAAATACAAGCCGCGTCACGACTTGAGCGCAGACGCGGCAAAATGCCATTCGTCGCTAGTAGCTTAGTGCACCGAACACGTCGAAAACCTCTCGAATTCGGATATGGAACCCCGGGTCCTGAAGCGCAAGACAAAGAAGGAACGTAGGTGTGGTTATAGTCAGTCAAAGTCAGACACGCCTTAGAGCGGGAGAAGGAGAAGTCACTAGATGATTTCCCACCACAACAAATATGAAAGAGGTTAGAATGACCTGAGTTTGAGCTTGTAGACGGGGCAGGCGTGCCTCAAAATATGATCATGCTCATAATTGACTTAACCAACAGCAAACTTGCGATCTAAGTGTGCGTGGCCTGTTGCGTAAAGCGCGTTCGTACTGGTTTATTGCCTGTAGTAGAGTTAAAGGATGGGAGATAAGCGGCGACACTCGTAGTGCAAATCGGAAAGTATTTCCTTTCATCTTTTCTGTGTTTTCTACCTTGAAAAAAAAGCCAAAACCGAAATTTCGGTCAAACATTAATACCGGTCACAAGACAAACAAAGCTGACGGTCCGCATGCATCATTCACTAAAAACAAAGTATGTCAGAGGAAGTAACAATGACGAATGTGCTAAAACATGATCTTGTGTCAAATTGAATTCTCGAGCAGGTCAAATCTAGGTCTTCAAGTCGGCACATATTAGTTTCACTGATGATTCACGCATTCGGAATCCCAAATAACGAAATATTGATTGACCTGACTCATGACTTAGAAGCATGGTGATGATTCCCTTCAATCATTACACGATTCTGTTTATCTTCTTCATACATTAGTCATTGCTTCGCAAGACTAGTTTACGTAGATATAAATCTACCGTTCAAATAAAAACATTACGAACGTATTGCTTTTGAAAATTTAGTTGATTTGTTAGCGTGAAACATGAAAAGTAGAACAATTTGCTTTATTGAATGAACAGGCATTTAATAGTGTTCAGAATTGTTCGAAAAGTAGGTATTTTTATATGTTGTTACAATAAATAAACAGTGAATTAAATAAACCCAGTACAGTCAGATCGTAAACGTTTTATGTAATTCAGCCAAAAATGTGTGAGAAAAACTTAACTATTTGTGATTTCGCAACACCATCAAGGACATTGAGATAGCATTGTTTTAACAATGACGAAACCTACAACTTATTACCATCATAAAAATCATAATCGAGAACTGAAAACAGAAAGGATTTTATTTAATACTAGCTTTTGCCCGCAGCTTCGCTCGCGTACCTATATAGCATGTCACTGAAGAATAAAACAGCTTTCTATCGGTGAAAAAATTTTAGCAATCGGACCAGTGCTTCCAGAGATTACCTCCTACAAACAAAAAAAAAATACAAAATTTTTACATCTTTATTATATTAGTGTAGATTACCTGTCCGTCGCGGTTTCATTTTGTCTTTAGTTCTTTACTTCGCGTCCGTGGATCGTATGAGCGATATTATAGTATAGCCAGCGTTATGAACCTGGCTAATCCATACAGAAATACTGTTATCAATCCTTATTTTTATTTTTTGAAAGGTTCGCGTTCGACCACTATCTCACCTGATGGTAAGCGATGACGTGGCGACGATGGAGGAGGCTTGTCTAGAAGTAATCTATTCAGTCTTGACTTATAGACCCCTAAGTTTTTGCTATCTGATTGATTTCAGATTACCGCCTTTAAAACAAACAAAAAAATCTTCCCCTTTATTATTTTACTAGTTTTTTCCTGTGACTTCGCACGCATACATATAATATATGTAGCTGTCACTCAGAAATAAAGCAGCCTTCTATCGGTAAAAATTTTTAGTAAACTGGTCAGTACTTTCAGAGATTACCTCCTACAAACAAAAAAACAAACTTCACCTTTTTATAATATTAAGTTGTAGATAGTATAGATTGCTAGGTTTAACTGTTGCGACATTTTATGTTATTGAAGTTTCAGGCATGTTTGAAGTTGGAAGAGTTTAGAGTTGTCTAAATAAACCCTAGAGTTAGACCAACAGCACTTAAGTGGCAAAGGAAACAGCCAGTAGAAACAACATAGTAACAATTGTCATACATAATTCGATATAGAGCCCATTAGGGACAAGGTGACAACCGTAGAATAGTGGGGCGATAAAACGGAACGACCCATTCTTACGGAGACCATAACTATGATTAAAAAAAAAACCCAGCCAAGTGCGAGTCGGATTCGCGCACGAAGGGTTCCGTAGCATTATCTATACATTTTTTTTACATAATTTATTTTAATTTGTTTTTAGTATTTGTAGTTATAGCGGTAATAGAAATAGATAATCTGTGAAAATTTCAACTAATCTAGCTGTTACCTACGGTTCACGAGAGACAGCCCGGTGACAGAGAGACGGACAGTGAAGTCTTAGGGTGAGTTGCACCATTTAACTATAACGATAACAAAGCCGTTAACAGTTGTCAAATCGTCGAATTGATCAATAGGCGGCCGTTTCACGGCTGGTTATGGTTTGGTTATCGTTATAGTTAAATGGTGCAATTCACCCTTGGTAATATGGTCTCGTTTTTGACCTTTAGGTATGGAACCCTAAAAATGAAGATAAAACTCAATCCATCGACGACGAACGAAATCAGACGTTGAACGTTACGTGAAAAACGCCGGAGGAATATTAATTCGCTTCCATTTTAATTTCTGATTGAACTGCAGGTGTTTTGGGCCCCAACCTTTCATTAAATTCAAATCGGCCAGCGCACCACAATCGGTACCTGATAAGAATTGTTTAAAGGAAATGCTAATGCTCACACGCGTATCGACGCGTTTGGTCAACGACCGAATTGATTTCAAGAAATACGGACCTTATCGAACCCATGTAGTAAAAAGTTTGATAACGATATGATAATAGTGACACACAAACATGAATAATAACAAAGTAGGAAATAACTGATTGCGATTCTACGTCTGCTTTTTAAATTCAGGTCAGTCCGCGTATTTTGTCAAATCGCAAAAACTAAGTCCCATAAAAAATAAAGAAGTCTCTTCTTACTCCATTTTACGCTTCCAGCAGATATGACTCCTTCTCTGTCACTGCTGTGCGTTTCTAGAACACTCTCCCACACTCCCAACATGACAGCCCAAACCAGTCAGCCAGCCAGTTTGATTGGATGTCTTCAAGAGGAAAATTAAAGGGCATATTTTCTTTTAGAACAAGAAGTACAAATCAGAATTTGCTACTTTATAACATCATGTGCGCGGGGGACTGGTAGTCATCAAAGGAGCAGCGTGATGGTGGGTCACGTTCGCTCGCTTACGCAGCATCAGGCCAACGTTCCTCCAGGATTCCACATGTTCCAAATCCCTTATCGAACAAAATTTTGTAGTTTTAAAGCTCTTTCGATAAGTTTGTATGTAGATATATTTAACGTATTATTTGTAATTGTAAAATTGTACACTGGATCTTACTCTCTATACTTTATAGTGATCTCTCTCTTTCACTGAATTTTTACTGGAAGAAAACTCAACTTTGGTAACTAAAAGTTGAGTTTTCTTCCAGTAAAAAATTGGGTAACAAATTGGGTAACAGATTTCATGTGCATAGCCACTTATATTATTGTTGTTTGTTTTGTTGTACAATAAAGAATTAAAGAAAACGACTGTTATCCGTAAGAGATGCAGTATCTGAAACTTTATCTTACAAAGGAGCCCATTGAGGCGCGAATGCACGAGTCGCGACCTCGAACCTGTGACCCTGCACACAATGCGAACAATTGTAATGTAAATGCGGATTGAACCCGTTGTGCCACTCGTGCTCTGGTACCGATTGTTGTCGAAGTTCGCACCGAATGAGCTCGTAACTCATTTCACGTGGAAAACGATGTTGGGCCTCGTGAATCGCAGATATACGCACACGCATCACTACACAAGACGCCAGATAAACTTAAAATAAAGTACATTAACCTTTGCAAATATCTCCAATATATCGAAGGCGCCCGAAAAACCGTCAATGAACCATTTAAAGTAGGTAAAGGATCACGATAGATGTCGATTCAGGACAGCGTTTATGTCTTTAGTTCCATTTTTGAAATTAAAAATGTCAATAATGTAGGAGGGCCAATGACCGTTATTTCACGTTTATTTAACGCCTACCATACCGTTACATTTATCTGTGTAATAGCTTACCTGTAACTTATCGACTTAAAGAATGAAATTCTGCCAGCGGCTTCGCTCGCATGAAACTATAATTCTTTATAAAACAATTTGAACACCCGTTTCATCCTCTTATGGGTCGAATTATGGAAAATCCTCTCTTGATGCACACAAGGAAACCTTATGCAAACTTTCATGCTTCTAGTCCCAGTACTTTCGGCTGTGCGTTGATATATCATTCAGTCAGTTCTCATATTTTTTATATAATTATGTAATATAAAAGATAAACACGCGGCTCTTGTTATTTTTGACAGTAAACAGTTGTCTACTTGCAGGAAGGTTTGAAAGCCCTAGAACGCAAAAGGCGAAGAAACCTAAGTAGAAATTAGTCAGCAAGTCTGATACGCCCTCTATAGCGGGAGAAGTCATTTGACGATTTCGATAGCGATAATAAACCGCAAAATCGATTATAGTTTTCAATGCCAATACACTAACTGACCTGAACCACTCAGGGCAGACAAGCAATTATGTACACCACCTGCTTTCAAAACCAACATCAAAACTTGGTAAATCTGCATTCTCAGTCATCTCCAACGTCATCCACTTTCATAATTCCCACCAACTTGTAAACAGACTTAATAATTGATCTCATGCATTAAATAGGAACATTAAGTTTTTCATTCATTCTCAGATCTGTGTGGAAAGTCACGGCGAAATCGAAAATTAACTCTTTTCTCATCTTGAATAATAAAAGGCAAGAATCACACGCATGCATACAAAATAATGCCTGTAATTCCATATAAATAACTGATTAGCCAACTATGTTAACTTGTTTAATATGTACCTACATCTTTGCTTTGTTTGTGATTGATTTTATAGTAAATGAATCTACCTTTGCATGCTTAGCGTCACTAGACATAGATTTATTTCTCAAAAATTTTAATCCTACATAAGTTTATCATATTCTTGTGAGAAATAAAGACTCTGAACATAATAACGCGCGTACAATCTTTTGAAATCCGATTATTTTCAAACAGGTTTAAAGAACACTCAAAAACGTCGAATAAAATACCGTCATAATCATTAAAGAAAGATATAAATAAAACCTTAAAGAAATTCTGGTACCTGGTTGTAAAGATTTGAATGATATACTGCACATTTGCAATGAAGAAAAAGAATAAAGCAAGCAAGCTGGGGAAGATGAACATGCTTACGAAAACCAAGAAAGCGAAACAACGTGAATTAACTGTTGTTACTCGAGATCATTAATTACTTATCACGCGAGCTGTATCATTATGATAGGTGAGCCACATTATCTGTTACTAAGGCTTATTTTCTATGAAAACATTACACAGATTTACTACAACTAAGATAAGACAAACTCTTGTATAATATGCTACGTTATCTTAAACGTAATGATATTATATTTAGAACGTTGACAGCCATTTGCTTATCCTAAAAATGTCGTGAAGCTAAGTGAACATACGAACTCACTTGACGACGAACATGCTAAAACTTCAACGAGTGTGAGAGATAAAATATGAATGGCAGACAATGAATAGGATATGAATAACGATCCAAAATAGATACAGCTTAATAGCAAATAGACATTATCTGAATACAATAAGGCCGATGTAGTATATGTAGCACTATTAACAAATCAGAGTAGAAACATTGCGTTGATTTACAGCACAATCTACGGCCTGTCTCCGTCCATGCGCTATCTCAAATACAACGTGCATTCGAACAAGCTGATTTCGTGACTTGAGCTGATATAAAGTATATTAATGCAAGTGGTACAATATTGTAGTTTCCATATCATTGTCGGTTGCCGGCGGGCCCGCCGAGGCGTGGCCAAGTCGACGCCGCTGTGTGCCCAACCGACCGTTCTGCGCTCTCCCTATGGATATCAGAATTATGGGATTACTGCATTTAGAAATCCGAGAAAGATTACTCATTTATAATTGACTCTTCTGCGTTAGCGTGATTTCGATATATTACTCAGTTCCGTCGACCTTCTCCTTGTAATTCATGTGATTAAATAAAAGAAATCTAACATAATTCATCTAATGTTACGTTTAATTTTGTTTTTATTCTCTAATGAACAACAGTCACGTAATGGAGCTATAGCACAAAAACTGGACGGAAAATCTCGGTTTTAATGCTTAGTTCTTCCTTGAACTCGGAAAACGAAATAAAACAAAGGTACTTTACGCAGATATCTAAGAATCGTCCCTACTTTACATACCTACTACAACATAAAGCGAAGTCGTAGAGTCCAAAATAATAGTCTGCATGCATACTATTATGTAAGCAATGGGACATTTGCTGTAGAAATTCAATAGTAGGTCCTTACCATGTCGTGACATGTTCCACACTTGTGTAAAGTACGGACGAAATTAATATTCCAAACTGCTACAAATAATTTGTACAGCTCGTATCGAAATATTGTCGGTATAACTTTTCTCATTTTGAATGATACATCAGATGTTTGCCGTAGTAACGTAAAACTAACTGCACATTGGATAGAGCACGAACGAAGACGTTTTTGCTGTGTTGAAAATTGCCTATAATTGCTGCTAACAACTTCCTAGAGTAACGTAAACGCGTGTCACGGACAAACAAACCATGCAAACCTATGTAGGTAGATGACTGATTGACCACGTAGGTGAGTTCCGATTGTTTCGAGTTTCGACCTTTCAAGGTCCATTGTAACGAACACTTTTTAAATATAACCGCCTGGACGTGCTTAGACCACAGTTCCACTTCATGCATAATATAACAATTTCATTACACACCTAAAACAAAGGCATTTCATTGAAAACAAAGATCGTTAGTATTCGGAGAGGCCGTTTCAATTGAATGCGCTTTTTGCATGATATCGACGTACAATTCGCAGGATATTATTCTGTGAACGGTGCTATTTAATGTTCGGTTTGTTTTAAATTTGCATATGCGATTTCTGGGCATTGTGAACGTTTTGCCAAATAGGAAATGTTATTAGAGGAACCATGTTAATTTTAGTATACAACACAGTGTCATATGTGACAACAAACAACAAACTAAAATTAAGAACGAAAAACCCTTTATTTGCAACGCTCTTTGAAGTGATATTAAGGACTCGTTAACTCTATAAATAAATGTCAGAGCAAAGCAAACAGAAAAGAACTGTCAAAGAACGTCTGGAACATAACTATAATAAGGTAGATATCAACGATGTTCAAACAGGTAAAAACTACTAAAGCATACGACAGCACATGTGTGTCGAATGCAACTGTGCAACTTCTTATTAACGGTCGATAAGGCAGTGACAAAAACTAGTCGTGGCGGGAACTCGGCGCAAGGTAGCGGCCATTGGGAATGGCATGCGAGAATCTTTAGAAACAGTGGTGATTGCAGCCGCCTCGCAATCACGTAACCAATGTGTAATGGAAAACTTACAGTTTTGCGATATTAGTCCGGAAGCGCATTGCAGTAACATTAAAGTTTATCTGTGAATTCTTTGTTGAAAACAAAGATTTTACTGAGAGCGAATCTCGTATTCTAACAGGAAAATCACGATTACTAGGCGTACGGCCATGCACCACCGGTACATAGTGGTCATCCCACCTATACGTATAAAATGTTTCGGGAACACATTAATTATGCGTGCAGCTAAGGAATGCAATTCCCAGCCGGAGTCTTGTATTTTCTGATAATTACAACCTGGGAATCGTCAACCACATCGTCGCTTTGCATCAAATGAGATAGTGGTCAAGCGCGAGCCTATCAACAATAAAAAAAATCAATTCCAAATGCATAAAGGAAACACATCTGTCATTTTCTTGTCTGGGTTTAAAACTCAGCCTCTCTGCAGGAGGAAATCGTGATAAGAACACCTGATTGAATTGCAGGCAAATGGAATTAATCGTTCTCGTCCTCCGGTCGTCGACCCGAGGCGCCGGCCGATCGCACCTGCGCCTGCGTCGCCTGCTCCAAACTGCCGGATAAGGCGGATGCCACCAAGGCCGTGAGCTTTTTAGCCTCTGACTCACTCTCTGCCAACGTCTCCTGTACAACGTGTTTTAACCGTTTCCGCATAACATCACCAAGTTATGACTATGGAACGTCTTCGATACAATCAAAGCGCATTAGTGTGATACTTAATGCTGTTGATATTAGACAAAAGACAATCTCTTTTTGTCCAACCTTCGTTTGATTTCCTTGTACGCCTGCGACAGTGCTCTTTTCTGGTTTGTCTGTGCACTCAGATTCGCTTGCTTGATCTCTTCCTGCAAATTTGACAACCTGATGGTGGGTGGTCATCCTCTTAGACATAAGACAATTCACGATGACTCCTTTCCACCTGCTTCAAAACGTATCAGATTGGCAAATTCCATTCTCATAATATAAACAAAACACCAGTCAAGAAAGCGTGTACCAGTTTCGGATTCTCCTTCTGACAGATAACACCGTAATGAATGAACGTTGTTTGCAAAAAAAGAAAGTATACTTTCACGAACATTTCAACCAGCAAAATCATCGTTCACAAGATACTACCTGCGAAATATTTAATTCGTTTTCTAAACAAACAATGTACCTGCTGCTAATAGATACGAAATTACTAAACGAACGTTGCCTAAGAGGGAATGTCTTCAAATCTAGATTCAAAAGCATGAGCTGTAAAATTTGGCCTTCACGGAACAAGAACGCTGAAATGTTTGTTCTCAATGTGAGTTATTGTTGAAATCACACACAAAAACTCCGTTTCTATGACAATAGCAAACGGTCTGCAATTCTCTTCTAATAATAGTATAGTATACGTTTTCACAGTTAATCACAGTATTATCAACTAGCTGACTACTGTGATTGCACCGTCTTTGGGTTACTACTCTGCTTCTATTGGACGTAACGTAATGTTAAATAGCCTATAGTAATCTTCGATAAATGGGCTAACCAATAGAAGCATCCATTTAAATAATGTTTAACTGTTGAAGCTGTAGTTACTGCGATTAGCGCGTTCAAACAAACTCTTCAGATTTATAATATTAAAATAAGTATAGATAAGTGAAGTACCAATACTACATTTACTGCACTTAGGTACACAACGTGAACATTACGTAAATAAAACAATAAACATGAACACGTTTGTGTTCAGCATGTAGGTATGGGTAGTAGTTTGACACGTAATACTTGTAATAAGGTAAATACGCATCAGGTATTTGAATCACCGTAAGTGCAGCAGTAAACTCGATATGAAGGGGAGCTACGTAAAGTAAGTATACGTGTGTCTGTGTATATAGATACCTGCCACAGATTGTTTTACAATCCTTATAGTAGTGCAGACTGCAGACCAGTTTTTAAACAAAAGAACTACAATGAATGTTATGAATTTATGATTCAGTTACAACAATCATAGTGCATCATGATGATATCAATACACAACAATTTACCACAGTCAATTGTTAAACTATTAATATCATAAAATATTTCATATTCACCTTCGGAAATCGTGGGCAGCACGTTGACAAAGTTTACAATCCCAACCCCTGTTAACTGACTCATTCACCAAAACTAACTTTATAACAAACACTTGAAAGTAACGTCTGCCTTATAACGGCAATTCTTGAAAACAAACAACCGAAAACAGTAACACACTTGACACCTTATCACGTAGCCCACATAGATAAAAGTGGTAAAATTAAGTTTTTAGCACTTCAGATTTTTACAATCATGTCAGCAGAAGAAAAGTACAGTACAAAATTAGAAATTACTACAGTGACTGACCACTGCGCACACTTTTTCCATAATAAGCAAGAGAAATGGTAAACTATCACATGAGAGCGGCCTAGATTTTTATTGTAGAGTCGCGTTATATGCGCGTACGCCGTGCTGTCGGTGCGAAGCGCCGGGGCTTACTGGCCGCCAGACAGACAATTCAAGCCAACGCCCGTTCACCAGTTCACCTACTCTTATCTCCCGATGACTGTATATGTGGTGGTACTTGCTTATTCCTCGCTGCGCTTACTTGACTGGTTACTTATACTTCATCGAATGTAGTTTATGTTGCAGCGCATGGATTGCACTACCTCCAATATTATACGAGAAAGGCACAAAAAGGTTTTTTAAATTCTTTACCTCATTTTCTTTACAGCCTTTATGAATCACGTTGAATCGGCAATAAAATTTAAAGGAATTTGTACGTAGAGAAAGATAAATTGCTTGATTAAAAGTATCGATTCTCGAATTCTTTTGAACGCTGCTATGTTGTCATTCTGTATTTATGTAAACGGTTTAATAAAACTTCTAGTAATTTGTTCCATCCATTCGATGCCGTTACGAAAGGTAATGGAAGTTAGATGACTGAGAAGATCGATAACTTGTGTTCTAAGATTAAATGTGGAAAGAAATGATTTTACAAGCTTCTGCTTTATTGTCTCATACTTAAACCAAACCAAGGTAAAGAACACTACTTTTCATCAAGTTAGCCTATCAGAGTCCACAGCTGCACTTGTGTTTCTTCCTACTTGCAATTTAGGCACTTCGGTTCTGAGGTACTCTTTTTTTATGTTTGTTATGGGTAGGCTCGCATTTGATCTCACCTGATGGTACGGTGGTCGATGATTGAGCACACCTGCCTAGAAGTAATCCATTCACTTTTGGACTTCAAAACCCTAGGTTGTAGGTGTCAGGAAACACAGACTCATACTCTTAAAATAAATGAGGGTTCAGAACAAATTACATCTACAATCTACTTTTATCTGAAATACCTAGTCAATTTGATATTTTTGGGAAAAATACAGGTGACATTTTTACCTTATTGACAATTTCTGTGAGATACAGCTATACCCAGAAGCGTTATCTACACAACAAATATTGTCGTAATTGAATTGAACTATCAACGTGAATCAGCCATGAGCAAAGACAGAGATCAGATTCAATAAGTTGATTAAGAACTCGACCGCAATTAATATAAATAAGGCCAATAGACTCGAGACTGCGAATGACGTAAAAATATAGTCTTAATACTGACTACATTTTTACAATCTTAATCACAAATCGCTGGTACGAGGTCAGAATGGGAACTAGACGCTAGCATATTAAATGCTAATACTACACAATAAGGAAAACATTAGGTATAGGACGCAAAGTTAAATGGCTTTGTGTATAACATTCTTGCATCCAGGGTGGCCAAACATAGGTTTTTATTTATTTATTTTTGGAAATGTTTAATTTAGGCCTTTGAATCTAGATTTTTTTTTGAAGATGCTGGTGTCACTTATTTTATTGCATAGGAGCTGATGGTGATACCGAAAATATTGTAAATGTATACTAAGGTTTACAATAATTGTATCTTTTCTATTGAGGGTGGCAAATCAGTAAACAAGTCCCGCTCTAGGTGGAGGGAGTGTCAGATTTTTAAAACTAAAGCCGTATTTTATTTCAGGTGCTACAAAACCGTGGTGATTCTTTCAAATAATTCCACAGCTCTGTATTGCTATCTACACCTTATGGTTTACTTTGTTCATTTAAACGTTTCATTATTGTGCATTTATGTGTTTATATTTTTTATTCATTGTTATTTCAGTAAACACCCAAAAGTATTGTGTAGATTTACCTAACAATTTTTTTTAATATTTCCAGAGTTTTTTTAGCTTGTCATTCAGTTTTTTTCTTGGATAGAGTTGGAAACACTGATTGCATCAAGTAATTTTTATTGCGATCATTATGATGAGCTGTTTCGTACATAAAAGGAAGTGAAAGTACGATACGCGTTTGGCTGACATTATTTTTGATTATTTATAGCGTAGCTTCATTCATCAAGCCAATCAACACTTATGTGATTTAATGGGCTAAGGGGCTTCTGAGATATTTTCACATGAAAAGAATTGTGTTTGACCGCGATCTCACCAGAACGTTACCCGTATGATTTGCACACGGCAGGTGTGTAAATAAAACTTTAACCACTTTAGTAAGTACTTGAAGAGTCCTAAGCTTTAATAGTCCGGAAATACAGATGCAAATAATTTCATTGTTTAGTTTTGTACAGATGAGAAAGGAGCGAGCCACCTGCTCCGTCTTCCGTTCTACACACGAATTTAAAAACAGCGTAAGGCATTAAATACATCTTTGTATAGTGTTCCTTAAGGTAGCCATACACGCTAGGGTATACCTGACAGAATTGCCTGCACAGTCATACCTGTCAGATAAGCTTGAATGGAAACCTGCACAGTTGTGCAATATACACGCTCCGGTTTACCTGTTCAACTCAACTGTACAGGCAAACCTGTTAGTAATACCCTAGCGTGTAGGGTGGGCATTAGTAGTACTTCTTCTTCCTGCCATTATCCCGTGTTATTTACGTTTTTATTCTACCGTCATGCTATCACTAACTACTTCTTCTTCACACAATCCATCCATATTTTCTTTGGCCTCCCTCTTTCTCTCCTTCCATACACATACATGTATAGTCTCATGACCCTTTAGTAGTAGTAAAATTATAATTTAATTTAAAACCAAGCAAATAAAACCTATTTTTTTTATAGGTATGGTATATGTCCAGAATATTTGATCAGAAAACCAAAGTCAGTTTAATGTGACGTCGATTCAGGAAATCATAAAAATAGCATCGAACGATACACCATTGAGGAAATGTCAAAAACATCGTAAAATTCAGTTTCGATTATCTCATAGTCGTAAACGGAATCGACTAAATGTTACATAAAGTGGATACCACACTGATCGATGTATCAGATAATGGTTACACAGTTACATGGAGGCATGGAATTTCTAAGCGGGTCCTGTTGAAACAGGCGACATCATGGTTGAATAAGACAAAGATGGTGAGACGCCTTGACAATTTTTTTTTTATATACTACATTATTTTTAGTTTATGCGAAACCTGTTTAAAGTATGACAGAATCAGTAACTGATTCCAATAATTTTTACACCATGTTATGTTTTTTATAAAAATATTTAAAAAGGTCACAAGTTGGACACCACCGACACTAAGTACAACACAGGTCATAGCAGGCATTAGGCACCAGCAAATAGCTTGGTGCAAGTGAAAAACCACCACTCAGTCGCATGGATGGCCCGATGACTATGTATTTTTGCTAACTTTGTGTTGTATATTATTTTGGAAATCATTCAATAATTTCTGGCGCTCTGGGTGGAACGAGAGTGTCCAACTTTTGCTGACTAAAAACCACTTCGATCCTTCAGTTACCCTTGCGTTTCAGGGTCACGGTAAGTCTTTAGAACAATCCTGCAACCCTGGCAAGACGACTTCGACTGCTAACAAGGATCAACGTAAAGAAATGTGCGGAAACGAAGCAGGTTCTTTTAAATAAAGACTTTGCCCCACACTAAGATTTACTCCTAGAATCTTTGCACCTTGAGAATAAAGACGTTAATCACTTTTGTCGTAATTGATAGGCTTGCGTTTGACCACTACCTCACCTGATGGTAAGCGACGATGCGGTCGACGATGGAGTACGCTTGCCTATAAGTAACCTAAACTTAAAGACCTCTTTCGTCGTTGATTCAAGAAATTACCATTGATTTATTAACATAAATGTATTACTTGCGGCTTAGGCTTTGGTTAGACTTTTATCTAAAGTATTTTGCCAAAGCAGATAGATATATAAATCTTACACTAATAATCTTAAAGAGGTAAAGTTTGTTTTTATATTTTTTGTTTACAGTAGGAGGTAATCTCTGAAAGTACCTACTGGTCCAATAGAGTAGTTTCCAGGGTCAAAATAATTACATTTTATTTAGTCCGTATTTTAGTTAATAAAAAAATATTGGACACGTATTTTTTTTTTTCGATTAAACTAAAAATAACAAAGTTATAGCCCATTAAAGTTACGTGTGACGCCACCCCGTGCGAAAACAGGTCGCGGCATGGCGGACAGAGCTCCGGCGGGATCTCATGGTGGAATGGCGTCAGCGACTATCGCAACCCAGTGCTGGGCACGCCACAATTATGGCGATAAGTCCCCTCTTTGAGGCGTGGCTGGAAAGACCTCACGGCGTCCTTACCTTCCGCATGACACAGGTCCTCACCGGAAATGGCAAGTTCGGGAGGTTCCTGTTCCGAATTAAAGCGGAAGTGACGCCCGGGTGTCGCCACTGTGCGGAACACCCGGAGGACACGGTGGAGCACACAATCGCGGTGTGCCCTGCTTGGGTGGAGCATCGCCGTGCCCTCGTGGGGGTGATCGGCGGCGGAGACCTCTCGCGCCGGGCCTTGGTCGAGGCCATGGTCCGGAGCGAGGAGGAGTGGCAGGCGGTCGCCGACTTCTGCGAAGCAGTAATGCTCGCTAAGGAGGAGGCCGACCGCATCAGGCAACGGCGCTCTCGCCGCCGCCGGGATTCCGATCCCGATTTCCAGCCACCGTAGGCGCGGGCTTGCGGACAGTGAGCAATGGGTAGCTCGCTGTCCGGCCGTCCGGTAACTGTCCGGACCAAGCCCAAGTCGTCGACGGCGCGCGCTGTTCCCGCGCGCCTCAAGGAGTTGTCAGCAACAGCAGGGACCCAGCCGGGTCGAAGCCTACTGGGGCCAGGGTTATCCGAAAGGGCGCTCGAGCCCCGGTATGAAGGCTTGAAGGAACGGGATGGGTTTTTTAGTCAGTAAGAGTCTGACACTATCTCCCGCTCCGCCCAAGAGCGAGGGTTGTCATAAGATGATTTTTCCCATCGAAAAAAAAAAAAAAAAAAAAAAACCCCTTGCGAAAAATACTACATTTAAGAAGAAGAAGTTTAATTTACAAATAAAAAAATACGTGTCCTTTATTTTTGAATAATCTAAAAGACGGACTAATTACATTTTTTACGGCAACTAGCCTATTGTCAATTTTTTTTCACTGATAGAAAGCTGCTTTATTCCCGAGTGACATAGGCTATATTTTATGAATGCGGGTGAAGCCACGGGCAAAAGCTAGTATATATTTTATAGCTAAAGTACGTGGTACGGAGACCCAACGTGATGTTACCAAGTTGATGAGAAACATAACCGTTGTTTAGTTATCGACCGCCGATACGTGTCATAGTATCATTAAACTTTCATGAGACGTACAAGTAGCGGTGGCAAGATATTCTGCCTCTATCAAATACAATGTGGGACAAGACGTTTCATTTTATTTGGTTTCTGAATTTTACGTGTCATTTTCCAGACTTGTTCTTTTTACATTTTTTATTTTAGATTTCCATGTAAAAATAACTGGACTAAGCTACGAGAATTGTGTCACTGTGCGCATCATAATTAATTTCTGGTAAATAACGCTCAGCCATAAATCAAGCCTATTTGTAACCCTGCCAAAAATTTTGCAGTTTGGGGGAATTTAAAATCTAAACTCTACCGGCTTAAACATCTCTATAATTTTTCAAGTTCTATCTAAATTATAAATGTATTTTCTCTTTGTTGCGGTGAAGAATATTGTTTCAAGTCCTCTTAAATCGTAAACGACTACGTCTAGCGTCGGCTTAGCAATAAATAAGCCTCTACATAACTCAATGGAGTAAGTACATCCATGTTTTTCCCCAGCCATAATTTAACGATACATCAAAAGCGCATCGTACCTGCAGGATAAACAATTTAAACATAAAATAAGTTTATGACTTCGTAAAAGTATGTACTACTCACTTCTCTTCGAAGTGCCGAACTCATCTTCGTGGCCGTTACACGTCCTGTCTTCATCATATTCGTAAACTTTGAAGCTTTCGAATGAATACAGCTTGACGGCTTTTCTTCTCTTCCTACACTCAAAAACTTTCTCGATTCAAAGTACTAGTAACAAATATCCCTGCACCAACTAATTACAATTCAATGTTCAGCTCACCACACTGTTCAAAAGTACACACAACTTGACCCTCAAAACAGAGGGTTTCAGTTCCACAAACGACACTGTTCACCAACGATGTCAAAGAGAACTTTCGTCGGTTCGTTACACCACTTGGAGGCTAAAATGTTTACAATCACCTCACCAACTTTACTTAGATGGAAACCGTCTTACGCACGAACTATTGTCATAACAGAACAATGGATCCGACGATAATGTTTGATATCACAACAGGAACGTTCGGAATTCAAAAGAAGTTATAAGTTCGCGATCGTAGGGGCTCGGGAGCAGTCAGTAGGGCGGGAGCGCTCGTGAGGGCGACCGCGTGTCGTCTGGCTGGGCTGCAGTGCCCCTGCCCGCCGCGCCGGCGCCCGGAACTGTGTCAGCAGACGCGGCGCCCAGAGCACCCCGGCCTTTCATGAATACACCTCTCTCTATGTTTGACGCATCAATACATTCGTTGCCGTAGGCTTGGCAAACTATAATTGCCGCATCAATGTGAATAACTGTGCGGTGAATTAGAAATGTTAAAGGTGAATCTCAACGCACGTTAAATGCTTTGATTAAACGTTAATTGATGGCTATGACTTATTGAAGGTTTAAGAAAACAAAGCAGAATATCTCCTATAGAATCGATGACCACGATAATGGGGGCCGATTTAAGTCGATTAATTGCCTAATAACCCTTGCTGGTATAATGGCTCAACCATTTTAAGTTCGCTGTCTTAACTGTCATATTTATGAAGGCTCGAAGCGGAATTCTTCACCGAGTCCAGTCGCTAAGTGAAGGACTTGTCGCGCCATTCCCATCCCTCGCCCTTTGGCATATTATTATGTCCTATTTTTAGACGGAAACAGAAATCTCTTGATTTTAATGAATGGCGTCTTCTGAAGCTTGATTTTGTAAAGATAGACAATCATACGTCAATCCGCCAGTCATATACTTGTGTCACGAGTCATTTTACTTGAATAAGTAAATACGACTTCTAATATCATTCACACATGATCACATGCATTTGATTAACGTCAGCCAGAATTTTTATTACAAACCCAAACAGGTATATATGTTCGGGATTGTTCGTACATCACATGATGGTAAACAAATAGGCGAAAAAATTAAGAAGGCTTTGTCAAAATAATTTCGTCTGGAATTATTTGCATTATAAATATAAGTTAATATTATAAAGCTGAAGTCTTTGTTTGGTTACTTGAATGCGTTCATATCAGGAATTGCGTGTTCGATTTGAAAAATTATTTCATTGTTAGATAGACATTTTATCGAGGAAGGCTATATCCATGATCCATGGGAGCGGAAAAGTAACCAAAGATGCAAGGGGCAATTAGAGCCATAAATTAAAGTGTGCACTATGAGGTTACCATTTCGCCCCAATGTCATCCATAATCATCTTCCTGCCCTTATCCCATTTTATTTGGAATCGGCGCAAGACGTATTTACATACATGCATTGTCGTTTCCGCTGACTCGTTTTTTTATAAATTGCTATTCAAAAACAGAGTGGCAGTAGGCAAGGCACGTTCGCTCGCAGAACAGATGGTCAATGGGAACGACAGGTTCTGGAATGGCGACCACGAACCGGAAGACGCAGTGTTGGAAGGGCTCCCAGAAGGTGGACCGATGAGACGCACATAACCGGTTATTATAGCGACACTTAGGGGAGGCCTATGTCCAACAGTGGACGTCTTTTGGCTGAAATGATGATGATGAGGATTCAAAAAGAAATGTAATTACCGCTTTGACCTTTCAGATACCGTCAATTCGAGACAGTGAGACAATAGATGCGCAAACGTTCGCTTAGGGTTTAATGAAATCGTTATTACAAGACATTATATTAAAAGAACACTTTTGTCCATAAGCAAAGCAATAAATTCTTAATATGGAATTCATGGAACTACTTGTCGTTGACTGTAACCATAAGGAGTTTATTGGAGAAACATTAAAATAAGTCTTCAGAACAATTTTATTGAGCAATATAAATAGATCTAAAGAAATGAGTTCTATAATAATTAAAACGAACAGACTGGCAATAAAATTGAACGGTGCTTACGAGTACCAAGTTAGTGTTATTTTAAAGACCTATTTGATGTTATACAAAATTAAGAGGACTTTATCGATACCAAATTAACGACTGTATTACTGCTTTTTGAATTGTTTGGTAAAACATTGAGCTTTAAACAGAACACAGGCGAGACTGTACTTATTAGGGTTCCATACCTCAAAAGGAAAAAGCGGAACCCTTATAACATCAGTTTGTTGTCCGTCTGTGTGAGGTATCGAGTTGAAATTAAAACCATATAGAACTAAGGTCGGTAAAAACACAAACTTATAAGTTAACGAAAAAAAAAAAAACAGATACGGCCGTTTACATCGCAAAAAAACGTATATTTTGACACTCAAGGGAATCAAAATTCATAGGAAAGTTCCCATTGACCCAGAATCCTAAAATTTGGAATAAAACAAAAAAAAAAGAGTCTTATAGCACAGATATAGGAATACATCTAAAAACAGTATTTTTTTTGTTACGACACAACAAAAAAATAGCAATTCGGAAAAATCTTTATAACTCTAGCTCTCAACTCATTCGGGAATTGAATTAATTACATCAGGTAAGTTTGTACGGAACTCTCAGTGCACGAGTGCGACTTGCACTTGCCCAGTCTTTTTTTTCAGACTTTAAAACCATCAGTTTTCAACTACATGCTTATACAACACAAAAGGACTTTACACTGTGTACAGTTTACACAGCTTCTAGTGACGACGATTATGTCCAGTCAGCTGAAGTTAGAACGGATAAGTTGAATAGCACCCTGTAATTGTACACACAATCCATTGTTGCCAACTTAGCGCCGACAATGAGAGTCTAGGCCAGGCATTGTCTTTTGTAACAGACAATCTAGATGGTATGTGTATTTCCAAAATGGACCGTACATTTTCATCAAGTTAGTTGGCTCGATAGGTGTTCTATAGGATGCATTTTGGAGAGTACGCGCGGAAATTACATGACTTGATTCTGACGTACGGCGAGTCCTTGTTGACACCTCTACGGTACAGACTAAGCGTTTTGCCTCGTCTTTTATACTGCATACGGACTGGATCAATTTGCGTACTGCGGTCTTCCCGTCCGATTATAATTTAAGTGTCTTTAAGGCTAGAGTGAATAGGCTCTTAATAAAAAGGGCGCTTTACTATCAACGATTGCATCTCTGCTTACCATCAGGTAGGATCGCAGTCAAGCACTGATTTATACCAATTTAAAAATCCAAACAGCTAGGTTAATTGATTACAATTTCGTTCATTATTTACAAGCGTAAAGCGTCCTACATTACCACTTAAGCATTAATGTGTGTTGTAAATTCTTGTTACTGCACAGAAACTTTAATTACATGAACTATTCCAAACTCCTAAGCGAACAGGATGTAACCCAAACTAATTGGAAAGTTACGTCCAGCCAAAGAGCTCGTACTCTTATAAATAAATAGCAATCTAGCCTGGTTGACCCAGATTGTATTAGAGAGAAATATCAGAGCAATGAATTAATTTGCGGTTAAAACGGGCTATATATAATATATATATATGTACATGTACACTCGCAAAAGCTCTATCTTATCGAGCTGAGAGATCGACCTCTGACATTTCGAAGCGAGCATTACAGGCCACCAACCTGGGAAATGTTATTTCGAACTGGGACAAACGCAGTGTTTACGTTACCAAGTAAATGTCGTCTTATTTTATACGCAAAGCTAATATACTTGGAATTTCGGTCTCGAGCGATACATTTAATATTTAACGACAGACAAAGCTCTTTGTGGAACATACCTGCTTTTCACTTGCATTAATACCGGAGCTGTAGTTACCCCGTTGTAAATTTATAGAATAAGTAGATAGAAGCTGTTTGGGTAATGATGTAACTGGAATGCAGGAGCTACTTGTACAGTTGTCATGTTTTTGTTATTGGCAGGCTCGACTAACGACCACTGTCTCACCTGATGGTAAGTGACGATGGAGTACGCTTCTTGCCTAGAATCTCTCTTGACTGAAAGACGCCTAGGTTGTAGCTATCAGGGACCACCAAATCTAGCAGGGACTATAATTTGTGTACAATAAAGAATATAAGGAATTCTACTCAGCATTGAGTAGGGCACTGCGTACAGCTAAGGAGTAACCACAAGAGTCCCTGCCGGAGTCTGTTTCCTGATAGCTATAACCTAGGGATTTTTAAGTCAAGAGTGAATAGTTTGCCTCTAGGCAAGTGTGCCACAATGTCGGCCACATCATCGCTTACCATCAAGTCAAACGCGAGCCTATTCATAATTGAAAAAAAAAAACTTATAAAACGTCAGAAACTAGTGCACGAACCCAATTGGACGTTTCCTATGGAGAGGAACCGGTAAGAAACTCCATGGTTACTCCTTAGCTGTATGGTATTGTGGCTTATGTGTATGGTGTTCCGGTTTTTAAATAAACAAATACTTAGTGCGATTGAATAGACTGTTCGTATAGGTACCTGCGTGCAAGGTCGACAAGTGTTGCGGCTACTAGTGTGCACCACGACAGGTGTCTAGCAAACCGCAACACGGAATCAGGTAAGGGGAGCAGGCCCTCACTAAATATTGTTATTTTCTCAAAGGGAACAAGTTCTGATGTTTACGATACGAGCAGGCTATTAAGTTAAGCGATCAGACAAATGGTTTGCCACTCCACAATTACGGGTTTTAAGTGGTTTTCGGAAAGAGCTTAGTCAATAAGACGTAATAAAACGGGACTTTCAATTTGAGCTTACAATTTGTCCAGAAACTTAATAACATAGATTGAGTAAGCTGAATTTGTTATGAGGGAATTAATCAAATGACTTCTACTTCTACTTCTAGGGTGGAGCGAGAGCGCGTTTCATAATTTTACTTATTAAATAAAACCCACTTATATCCTTCAGTTGTGCTTTCCGTTCCTCTAAAACGGTACTCTTTCGAACACTCCCGTAGCCCTAGATCTTGAGATTTAGGTGACGAAAATGCAAAGGAATGAATGAATACGTACCTAGAATATTTGTCGAAAATACTTTTCTTCAGTCATATAGACGCTTGAACGACCGCAGCAAAAATTAAAAAAAAAAAATGACGAAATAGCCGGATTTAGTTTTAATTTACTATTAAAATCATGGTATTATTAAGTATCTTAATCTTAATTTTTTTTTACTAACAATATTTTTTCTAAAAATTTTAACTTTAAATCACTTTCCAGTAAAGTTTATTCAATGTTGCTTTGTAATTTTTGCCTTTCAAGCGTCGAATGTAAACAAAATACATTCATTCCGTGATGCGGAAATGCAAAGACAAGTAGTGACGTAAAAGCGATAGAATTAATTAGATACGTTTTTGTTGCACATACGTCGGTAATGAAAGTTCACTATCTGAGCCGCTGACCTTTCGTGGCACGCTTTGTTTTCTTTACGCAATCACAGTTGACGTACTTTGTTAATTATTGTACTGGAATTATTTTATAATTATCATCATCATCATTTCAGCCGATATACGTCCACTGTTGGACATAGGCCTCCCCCAAGCGTCGCCACAACGAACGTTTATGATTATACTCTGTTCAAAATAACATTAGACTTTGTCCGTTTAACCGATTTTGACGGCGGCATGACAAATGGCGGCTGCAGTAAATAATTGGTATTGTAACCACTTTTTTGCTTCTAATACCATCCTTATGCCTACGAAATAGAAGTTGAACAGAAATCGGTTGAACAGACGGTAAAAAAGTTTCTAATCTTAACGCGAATAAGGTATAGGTAGGTATGTATAATGCCGCTAGGGACGTATAGGTATGTTACGTGAAAAGTTTCAGTCAGTGGGTCGTTTTAGGATTGGTCGAAATGAAAATACACTCTGCAAAAATTCTAGTATCCTACCGAATCTGGGCATAAACCCAATAAAGCTTGAAAAACACTGGGCAAGTTTACTCCTAGTAGGTAGTAAAACCCCCAAATGTTCGTGCTACCCTTCGCCTATGCTAATTCGGCACTAAAAGCCGGTCGTGATATCAGGCCTAAGAGCTGTAAGATCGATATGTCGGGAATAGACACGCGACGCGAATCAAACGGCCACCTTGACCTGGTTACCGCCAAATGTTACCCTCGCTCATACGATTCTGTTAACAATGACGCGACTGATGTGACTAAAAAGTATTTTTTTCAATACACTTTCTCGAAAACCCGCTCTTATCCCACTGCTTTTAGGCACGTAATTGACTGTTTTTCACACTAGTGCGGAAAAAGTGTGTGCTCGCTCCCGCCACAATTTTATTACATTTATCGTAACAGGTTGGGCGCACGTTGACCCCCACGAGTTGCGAGTTAACCCCGTTTATCTATGTTTTCGTAAATGTATTGAAAAACGTCGTTTCATACACGTGCAAATTTGTCACTGCAGGCTTTTTTGTCGTAACAGGTTGGGGGCACGTTGACCCCCACGAGTTGCGAGTCAACCCCAGTTTATTTATGTTTTCATAAGTCTATTAAAAAACGTCGTTTCATACACGTGTAAAGTCACTGCAGCCCTTGGCTCCATAACACAATGACAAATATTCTCCACATTTGTATCAAAATGTACTAGCTGTCTGTTCAACCTTCCAGTCTCTTGGTAAGGTGACTTTGCCTTTGTTTGAAGCTTGTTTATCAATTTTATCATGCAACCATAAGCATTGTCTCTTAGATGTTCAGAGGCACTGACTGATCAACCCAATGTGAATCTAAAAGGTTGTGTACATTGAATTATTCAAATATTACATTCTATCAGCTGTAATGAGATTACAAATAGATTTATTATTCATTGGTAATGATTCAATCAATTGTTATTTATAATATTTAAAAGGATAATTTATTGTTATGAAAAAGGGGGAAATAATAAAGTAGGTTTTATTCATAACCTGCAAAGTAGGTAGGTATTACAAAAACTAAATGTTATATGTTTGGTAAGATCACAATAGGTAATAATTACATGACTACATGGAAAAAGCAACTCCATTTATAACTTACTAGCTTTTGCCTGCGGCTTCACCCGCATACATAAAATGTAGCCTATGTCACTCGGGAATAAAATAGCTTTCTGTCAGTGAAAAAATTTTACCAATCGGACTAGTACTTCCAGAGATTACAAACAAAACAAACTACCTCTTAATAATATTAGTGTAGATATAATAAAAAAATAGAAAGTGATAACTATATTAACATTAACACTCTTTACAGCAAAAACAACATTCTAGTTTAAATTGATGCAAAAAAAATTGATGTGTAAAAGTGTAAAACATATCTAATGTGTCAAATAGATATCATTTATCATTAACACACTAATTTCACATGTCCATATAGCACAAGCGATTTTAGTTAGACTGGGATCGTGGACCGCATAGAGTAAACGAGCCTGGTGGGACTGAGTCATATGTACCAAATCGGGTACGCTGGACCGTTTGTGTTACAATGATCCAGTTTCCAAATGAATGTTAGTGTAATCTATAACAACTGTTGTTTACTGGAGATGGATCCTCAAAGCACATTTGGGAGAGCGGGATTTTCAAATTATCAATGTTTTTAGTAATATATCCCTAAAATTAAATAATCAAAAATGTTACCACACAGTTAGTACTTTTAACACGGAATCATTGCTTTTAGGACCTATTACACTGCGCTGAATATCGCATGCGGTTTAGGTTTCTTAATACAATTAATTTTTCACAATAAAAAGTTATTACCTATATAGTTTCTAGTTAGTTATGTTTACAAAAGGATTTTATTCTGCAAGGTAGTGATACACATATGGGATGATGTCTTTATTACTGTAGTAAGGGTAATTGTAGGCTGGAAAGAAGTCAATGCTAATAAGTAGACAGATACTACACAACTTTCAATAATTTTACACAGCACCTAATCATAAGCAATAAAAAAAAAACTTTTATCATGTAAGTCTTGAATTCTATAACTGTAGTCACCAGGGGAATCAATTTAAAAGTATCTGAGAAATATAAGCCTTCAATTCCCAGTCTCTATGGACAACTTGTAAGTTGAAATGATCAACAACAAAATAGAATTGTATCCTCAAACCATAACGGCAAGCAACTAAATAAAAAAAAACCTACATTACAATCCACTATGACCTGAATATTCTAAATGTGAATCGGACGTTAATCGCGTGCGTTAAATTTTGAAAGTCTAGTGCTTGAAGACGAATGCCTAGTAATAATAATAACTAGGACAAGATGATTGACATGTTATGCACTTGTAGTTGTAAAACACACAATAAACTTACAAGATTTATTTCATTCCTAGGCTTAAGTCGTAAACTAGCAGCAAATAAAAAGATTTTAGTTAGGCATTCGAAAATTTTAAAACTTGAAAAGTATCCTCAAACTTTTGGCATAAACAAAAAACAAGATCTCCCGGTATAACGAACATTGGAAGCAATCCATGTCGACAAATGTTTAAAAATTATAACGTGGAATCAAAACTAACTAATTGTTACACGGAATAGCAAAATAAAAAGCACTTATTATGTGACAACCAAACTTACCATCTTTGACGTTCTTCGAAGATTGTGACGATGACACACCGGGGATAGTTTTATCGGTAGCACAATACATTATAATTATTTCCACACTATTGTGTTAATAAGTCACTCTCACCTAATAAAATTGTACATATTATTATCAAGACGATTTGATAACACAATACATTCGCACTAACGCGAAACGCGGCGGCCATTCCACATTCCGGTTGTAAATATTCGTGTCATAGACAAAATACAAATAGACAATCTCATAAACTGACATAGATAATAAAGACTGAGATTTTGAATATTAAAGTCACTAATATAGTAAAAAAAGCGATCAAAGCACTACCAAAGTAATTTTTTTTATCTCATAACATTTTTCTGTGTGTGTTATGTTTTGAAGTGTTGATCACTTATCCAATACGTGTTATTTACAACGCTCTAAAAACCTTACCAAAGAAAGAGGGTAATGCTAAGCAAAGATAAATATAGGTTCGATTATTCCTTTAATAAAACATAGTAGAGGTCAGTGATTGAATGAAACAGCTTGATACATGGCAACATTTTATTAACACAGCTGTCAAAAATATTATTTAAAATGTCAAAAGTGTCAAACAATTCGGCTTCTATTGAATTATTTCAGTTTCAGAATTTTTAATTTACCGATAGCTCACAGTGAAAATTCGTTTCATTTTCCAGTAAAATGATGCAACATCAATACTGGGTAACTAAAAAGACTGTGCTAAAAAAACTAGGAACCAAAGAAGATGAGTGTATTGTTGCGTCCGACGCTGAGCTTGATGCTAAACTGGAATTATTTCGATCAATATCAGACAGCTGCTTGCAATTACAGCGAGTATTAGACCAGTATCAGGAACGATTGTGTATTTTGGCTCAAGAGGAGAATGCTCTGGGAAAGTTTTTGCGGGACTCGGGGAAAAATGCGGACGCGTCCGGTAAACACATGGTATCTGCGGGTAAAGCGATATCATATTCTGGACAACAGCGCTTATCAGTGCGGGGGCCGCTGTTGAGACTTTATCATGAAGTGGAGACGTTTCGAGGTCGCGCTGTGAGCGATATGCGGGCGACTGTATCGGCTATGGAAAAAGCCCGAATTGAGTACCGTGCGGCTCTTAGCTGGATGAAATCTACCAGTGCTCAGCTAGACCCCGACACAGGACGTGGCCTCGACAACTTCCGTAAGGCACAGCGACAAGTACGCGAGAGTAAAAAGCTCTTTGATAAACTGACACTGGATGTACTGCAAAAAGTATGGTTTCATTTAATTATTGTAAAATTTTAATCCTCACTACAACATACTCAAAGTTAAAGATCCAAGTAACTTGCTATCATTATTTAGATAACAGTTTTCATATCACAAAATTTAGGCAACAGTACTATAATTACAAAAAACTAACAAAAGACTACAACTAAGTTTTCCTCATTTCAGATTGATTTGTTAGCTGCAGCAAGATGCAACATGTTTTCTCATGTCCTATCAAACTACCAAAGTTCCTTCGTAACATTTGCTACTAAAGTGGCACAAACTTTAATGGCTACTGCGGACACAATGAACGCTGCACCGCAGTATGAGTTTTCTATTCTAAAAGAATTGTCTCAGACCTTGGGTGACGCTGAAAGCAAGCAGGATGTTACACCACAAGACAAGGATCAAATGCTTTTCTTCCAGGTACAAATAATACCTAACACTAGAGTTACAATATTACATAATATTGGTTTTATTACCTCCATGTTAAGCCATCTTATTTGTGTTGGCATGGCAACCTTTAAACAGTTTATACCTCTATATGATACTTTTATTGATAGAAACCATAAATTAAAATCATGTTTTGCATGATTCTTTGAGTGCGAGAGAATGTCTCATTCATCTGACCTAGTTTTTTCTTTACAATTAGATATTTTTATTTGCATATTAGTTTTCTCCCGATATCAGAGATCACTTAATGTGTCAAAGACACTCATTTGCGCCCAGTGACTTACGACACAAAGTAGAAAGATACGAATACTGTGAAAGACCAGATGAATGAGACATTCTTTCTTTTTCAAAGAATCAGCCTAAAAAGGTTCATTCAAAAACCATTAGTCCATTCAGTAAATAATTGAACTTCAGACCTTTTGTGGAATTCAAATCGATCTATCAGGTGGGATCGCAGTCAAGCACTAGTTTATCTATACTAATATTATAAAGCTGAAGAGTTTGTTTGTTTGTTTGAACGCGCTAATCTCTGGAACTACTGGTCCGATTTGAATGATTCTTTCGGTGTTGGGTAGTCCATTTATCGAGGAAGGCTATAGGCTATGTTTTTTTATTTTCAAAATTAGGGATCCGTAATAAAATTGCTATTTTGTAACACAAGGTGTAAAATCGAAAACTTATTTTTGCGTGCGCTGCAAAAACTATTGACAATAGAACAAAATTATGTACTATGGGTTTGTAGATCCTATTAAGACCTACAAAAAAGTCTGCGAGAACATATATCTAGCTATCATGGTTTAATCACAATAACCAATTTTGTGTTCAAAATAATTATTAAATCGTCTGAAGAAAAAAAACTACGTTAAATATGTATCGTAATATTAATCTTTATCGAAATTAAGCATTATGTTATCAAGAGTATTTATGTAGAAGTAAAATACTTTTTGTTTCATCTCAATCGGATATTTCGTTTAAAAGTCATCACGTGTGTAAAATGTTAAGAGTTGGTACCTATTAATGAGTTATGGGCCATAGAGCTTTTATCAACATAAAATCCTGTAATAATCTTTTTCGAAATATGTTTGTTGATGATTGTAAGTATAAGATCTTTGAAGAGTATAATAAATACATTTATGAACGTGGTAATTTTGGGAAATACTGATCTGATATGAAAACTGTTTAAATATTCAATAGTCCATTTATTGAGGGAGGCAATTATAGGCATTATTTTATCTCGGTATTTCCACGGAAACGAGAAAATCGCGGGTGAAACTGCGGGGCACAGCTAGTAACAGATAAAAAAGAAACAACTTCTTGATCCAAGGACAAGCAAGCAAAAGTAAATGAGTCTAACCTACAATAATCAGAAAATCTAAAACATTGGTTTTAGACTTACGAGTAGGGTAGATGATTTGAGAAGCAGGTTTTTTTTTTTTAAGTTGAGAAATCATTTAATTACTTCTCCTGGTCTTGGGTGGAGTGAGAGGATGAGTCAGACTTTTACTGAATATTGGCACACAAACAAATTATTGTATGTTCTTCGTGAAAGGTGGCAGAAAGTATTATACTTAATATGAATGTACCATCAAATTTCAGGATGAATTCAAAGATGACAATCCAGAGAAAACTAACGACCAGAAAAATGTAAAACCCAAAACAGACAACGAAAATGAAAAGCAACCGTCCAATGATAAAGAAGTCAAGCCAAGCACTTCGTTGAACCTGATTGATACTAGCTGTTTGGAGTCGGAGCTATCTAGTGGAAATACTGGAATAATGTCTGAATTAGCTGGGTTACAGATGGATTGTGGAGATGTGCAAGGGAGTTTTGGAACATTTTTACCTTCACAGTTGTTACAGGTAATAATATTATTTTTAGCCTTTTACTAACTGTTCCTAACAGCTTCGCCCGTGTGATAGTAAGAAATTATTTTAAGGGAACATACTTCCGGGATAAAAAGTATCCTGTGTGTTCCAGGACAAGATCTACTGGTAATTTTGAAGTTGGAATCTGTTCAGCTATTTGAACATAAAGAATTAAAAAATGTATATTCTACTTTACCTTTATAATACTAAAGTGATTCCACTATTTTTAATTTCTATAAAAATTTACGGGCTTTTTATTCCATTTTTTGGTTTTCTTTACTTCTAATACAATATTGGCAATCCTGCAATCTCTTCTACTAGTGCTATTAGTGTGAAAAACTGCTGTTTTGAATATTCATCACACCTTAATAGCCGAATGAATTCGGATGACACTCGTCACATACCTGGAACATAAACCTGGATTTGGATGTCCAAATCCAAGTCAATATTCCAGGTGTGTAGCTGTGTAGCTAGAGTCCTTTTGAACTTGGAATTCCTTGCCGGAGTCTGTGTTACCTGATAGCTACAACTTGGGAATCTTTAAGTCGAGAGTGAATAGGTTTCTTTTAGGTAAGCGCGTTCCATCGTCGACCGCATCGCCGCTTTCCATCAGGTGAGATAGCGGTCAAGTGCGAACCTATCAACAATAAAAAAAAACTTGGTAATTAGTTCCCGATTAATAATTGTTGCTTTTGTCACAAACTTTGTACATAAAGTTGCTGGTCTAGTCCTGTACATGATAACTTTTCAATGTTTTTAATGAAACTGACTCATTAAAATGACAACAAGTGGGTCTTATCTTTTTTTAATTGCATTGTTTATAAGCAAATAATTACACTGTACATGAAGGTATGTTATTTCTGTTATCAGATGTGTATGAAAAATGAAACATGAGTAATCATATTTTTTTTTCTTTGGCAAATCATCTTGACTTCATTACTATCAGAAAACAGAAACGTTTATTTCAAATAGACCAATTACAGGCACTTTTAAACTGTCTAAAATGTCGGTCAGACAAACAAGTGAAGCTAAATGGCACATTCCAAAGCGTAGCTATAACAATCTAACAATAACATTAAAAAAAAATTGATGTATGTTAATAACAATGTCCAGGTAGGGACTATGGTCTAACCATAGGCCATAAGCCTCCCAAAACCATAGCCCTATATTTTTATTTTCCATATGTCACAACAACTTCTCACCAATGGAGGGTTCTCCTTGGGTGCACTATTGTATGTATACACGCATACAGGGATAATTGTTGATAGATATTCCATGAAAATGGTCTAAGAGGCCTCGACGAGTCGGCTTTGGGATTTCATATGCCTTACAAAGCTTCCTGGAGTTTTGTGTCCCCAGGGATTTGAGATAAATAAATACCAGTCTATTACTGGCAGCAGCCAAGTAAAGGCCTGTTCTCATACAAAGACAGTAACAGCATTAATCACCAGGCGACTTACATTTAATTCATTAAACCCCAAGCGAACGCCGTCGTTCGGTCTCTCATTATCTCTCTAATTACGGTACTCGAAAGGTTAATAAATGGAAAGCGATATTCCATTTCCAGCGACAGTAGAGACTTTTTTTTCTGGTGGGAAAATCATCTAGTGACATCCCCCGCTCTAGGGCGGAGCGCGAGATAGTGACGACTTTTACTAACTAAAAACTTTCTCCTGTTCCTTCGTTGCCTTTAATACCAGGGTTGAGCTATCTTTCTTTTCGAAACTAACCCAGGCTCTAGTAGGCTTTGACCCAGCTGGTCCCCTGCTGTGCGAAAGTAGTCTCAGAAATATTTGGAAAGATATACCTATTTTTACAAAACAAAACTACCTGGTGCATGTGAGATGATTTTTAAAACCATTGGGAAATATAAAACTTTACGCTATTTTAAACTTGTTACAGAATTCATCCAGCTTACTGCAAGGTCCAATGGCTCCTGTCAGCAGCAACAACAATCAGGCTCCAAAGTCTCCACAGTCTCCACAGTCTCCTCAGCAAGCTTCCAAGCCCAGTCCAAGTAGAACCATCCCAAAGAAGGAGGACAAAGCAGCCTGGTTCAAACTCTTTGCTGAATTGGATCCCCTTGCCAACCCTGACAACCTCCCTGGGTCAAACACCAGTCATAGCCATGCAGCCTAATCGATTTGAAAGAAATTTTTAGCTAATAAAAGAGCTTAGATTTTATGTTTAAATACATTCTATTGCTGAACATCTGAATACAATTCTATTTTTGGGTAGAGTAGTAGAACCCTGCTTGGTAAAATGTTTTATTTTGTTTGACATCTGACACTATTCTTGAAGGGCACAATATCCAGGTGGTTATGAAGTGTCAGACAAGTTATAGCTAGAAAAAAAAAAGTATGAACAGTGATAAATAAGTGATTGATTGTATTGATGTGAAAGGTTTTAATAATTTATAGGAGAATTTTGAGAATATGTATAAACAAAAATGTATTTGGTTTTAGAGATAACTTCAATTAGTACAATGAATGTATTACGTAATATGCTCATTAGCTTACACTATTTATAATCATGTATTTTATGTAAATTTTATATACTGTACTGTGCTCTACATGAATATCTTATTCACAATGATCTGTTTATGTAACAAATAAACTTGATAATCGAATATTTCCATTTTTATCATATTTTATTATTCGTAGTGTATAAGTTATATTAATTTTGTGTGATTGAATTCCTGTTTAAATTGTTATATCATAGGTCTAGTATTAAATATTGTAATGAAGTACTTAATTTTATAACCAAAGATTAGTGTTATTCACTGAATTATTCCTACATTTGACTTGTGATGGTCTTATTTAAAACTGATTTTATTAAGATTACTTATTTAAACTAATTTCCATTCCAATAAAGAAAATCGTAGCTTTCCAAAGTTTATGTGCATGGGATTAACGGTTTGAAATCAATTAAGACCAATCATATTTGACAATAAATAAACATTATCGACCATATTACATCACGGATCGAAAAAAGAGTTTTTGTGCAAACAAACCTACTTATTTTAATGGAGTGCTTTTGTAATCAGTTATTTACACATGATTATGTCTAGTCATTTGAATCTTATGCTTTGAACTTAATCATACCAAAAATGTTAATGCTTTATTTGTTTTTATTTTAAGAAATTGTATTGTTTTATTGTAGACCTTCATATTTTATTTAGTTTTAGTGTTATGTGCATTCCATTTTTGATCTATAAATAAACATGAATGTAACTACGCATCTATTTAATTTGATCCCTTATGTAAAAGCAGATTTCTATACTGTCTAGGACATCGGTTGATTGCGGGCAAGGAGTATAGTAATATATGATTGAGAGTCCATACAAAATAGTGAAGACAGTTTCAGCAAATTCAAAATGAAAGTCTTTACTTACCTACCTAAGTATATTCTTTGTGAAATGTAATTTATTCAAATTAAGATGGAAGTCACTAGGTTGGTACTATTTAAATGGCTATAGAAAGATGTCCCAGAATACCCTCCTTAACCGTTTCCTAATCGTAATGTTTCAGCTGACTTAGTTTTTGTATATTCACTACCAAGCTAAGCAGAGCTACTGCGCGCCTCAAGGAGTTGTCAGCATCAGCAGGGACCCAGCTGGGTCGAAGCCTACTGGGGCCAGGTTTATTTATGTGTACTACACAACTGATAAACATATATTTTTATTTATATATATTTGTACATATGGATAATTTACACCCAGACACAGCAAATGATCGTGCTCACTACACAAACATTAGTCCTTGGGTGGGAATCAAACCCGCGTTATAGCAGTAAGGACCATTAACCACTAGAGTCTAGTGGTTACTACTACTAGACCAACAAGCCAGTCGATTTTTATTAAGCCTGTACTGGCCACAAACAGGTGGACAAAATGCACGATATGCGCGTGGAGATGCAACGCCGGGTTGAAAGTCCGCTGCCGCGACAGGTCACGGCATGGCGGATAGAGCTCCGGCGAGACCTCATAGTGAAATGGCGTCAGCGACTATCGCAACTCAATGCTGCGCAGGCCACAATTATGGCGGTAAGTCCCCTCTTTGAAGCGTGGCTGGAAAGACCTCACGGCGTCCTTACCTTTCGCATGACGCAGGTCCTCTCCGGACATGGTTCGTTCGGGAGTTTCCTGCACCGGATTCATGCGGAAGTGACGCCCGGGTGTCGCCACTGTGCGGAACGCCCGGAGGACACGGTAGAGCACACAGTCGAGGTGTGCCCTGCTTGGGCGGAGCATCGCCGTGCCCTCGTGGGGGCGATCGGCGGCGGAGATCTCTCGCGTCGGGCCTTGGTTGAGGCCATGGTCCGTAGCGAGGAGGAGTGGCAGGCGGTCGCCGACTTCTGTGAAGCAGTAATGCTCGCAAAGGAGGAAGCCGAACGCATCAGGCAACGGCGTTATCGCCGCCGCCGCCGCCGCCGGGATTCTGATCCCGATTTTCGGCCACCGTAGAAGCCGGCTAGCGGACAGTGAGCAATGGGTAGCTCGCTGTCCGGTCGTCCGGTAACTGTCTGGACCAAGCCCAAGGCGTCGACGGCGCGCACTGTTCCCGCGCGCCTCAAGGAGATGTCAGCAACAGCAGGGACCCAGCCGGGTCGAAGCCTACTGGGGCCAGGGTTATCCGAAAGGGCTCTCGAGCCCCGGTATGAAGGCTAGAAGGAACGGGGTGGGTCTTTTAGTCACTAAGAGTCTGACACTATCTCCCGCTCCGCCCAAGAGCGGGGGTTGTCATTAGATGATTTTTCCCACTATAAAAAAAAAGGTGGACAAAGGCCTCCCTCAAGTTCTTCCAGGTATTCTTTTCTCAAATCACCTCCACTGGGATAATTTTATATTTCACGTGGAGGAAGCCGCTAACAGAAGCTTTTATACAATAAAACTAACTTCTACTGGCGCGGCGGCTTCATCCGTGAAAATGTTGTTTATTGAGGACACGAAGCCGAAGACGGATAAAAAAAAACCTATGATGCATTGTCTGTCCTTGGAGGTCAAGCTTCTTCGTTACCGAATTTCATCAAAATTGGTTCAGTAGTTTAACCGTGAAAGCGTACCAGAAAGTTATTTTGACATTTGGATTGTATGGACGGATAAGTATGGATTTAATTAAATATTTGGCAATTAGAACGTTAATTGCGCTAACGCAACGTATTCTATCAAAACATATTAATTTTAATACAAAAGTTGAAAGAAGTCTACTGCTGGAAGAAGGGCTAAATTTTTTCTCTTTGGTCAATAAATATTGACATTGTCTGTATCGTAAATGTCAATAATGTCATGCATGGATCCGTCAGTCAGTTCATTTCAGTCAGTTGCAAATTGTCAAATGCATCAGCTGGCTGATCTCAGCGCTAGAATTTGTGTTTTTGTGAATTGTGTAAGCAGTAAATAAAACTGAAATTAGAATTACTCACGTTATTTCCTGAAAAACCAAAATTATTTCCTACATAATGCTGAATTCAAGTAAGTTCTCTTTTTCTTGTAAATTATGAAGTACAATCGCTCGTAGTGAGTTTCATAAAAATATTATTTTTCACGTAACAGAAGAAAATATTTATCTTTCTATGATTTTTTAGTTTTCCGTGGTCTTTTGGGAACGGAAGAAGCTCCTACTAAAGTAATAGAGGTGCGGTCAGACAACTATATTTCAAGGCCGATACATTATCGTGAAGATTCTATGTTATTGTATGGACCAAAGAATCCGCCTGATGGCAAGAATTCAAAAGACAAATACTATGAGATAGTACTTCATAAGCCTTTTACTGAAAGCTTACATCAGATGTACAGGTAAGATATTATTTAGGGACTTGACTCATTGATTTTATGCTAATTGCCAATTGTTTATATCAATCTGTACTGCTTTTATTTAATGAGAATATTGTTTAAATTTCACTGCTAAGTTACGAATAGGTAGTGATGTAAAATATATCTATTGAATCTGGAATGCTCCAAAGACTTATGAACAATATTTTTCATTGTTACAACATTATTTTGATTGTATATGCAACCAAAAATACTAATAATACTCTCATTTCATCACTCAGTTATCAGATCAAAGTACTAAACTAATTTCATTTACTATCTAAACTAAATATCCAAAGTCACTGGTATTAAGATAGTAATTATCAGTTACTTTTTTTATTGTACTTGCTAGTACTCCTAATAATAATACTAGTAATAGGCTCTTAATAAAGTAGTGCACCTCACCATCAACAATTGCATCACTGCTTACCATCAGGTGGGAACGCAGTCAAACACTAGTTTATACAGGATAAAAAAATAATCTGGAAGGATTTGGGGCAGACCTTTACCCAGCAGTGGGAACTAATATATAGAAAAAAAATAAACCACATTTTAATTTGCAGTTTATTTCGGTCTAAAACGTTAGAGGATGCAGAAGAAAAGTTTATTGTATACAAGGAGCGAATCCCAGTGTTTATCAAGATTACCAAAGAAGTAAGTATGCACAAACTAATGAATTAGGTTTTCAAAATGTAATCTTTTTTATTGACAAGTGCAACACTTGAAAAGAGCTGAACCAATTTACTAACATTTATCTAAACGGCTTGACTGATTTGGATATTTTTTTTTGCGTATATTTAAGGTCCCTGGACTGTTTGAAAATACAATTGAATCCAATAATAAGGTGGCACCGCCATCTGGTTCTCAAATCATTTTTTTCTGACAAAAGGCCTTTGTCGGGACAACTTCTATCTGTACCTCTAGTGTTTATATTCATTCTTAATAGTCTCAGTATATGTTTAGTGTAAATGATCTGGACTTCGACACCAACAGTTTTGTTTTCAATTTATCCACTGGGCATTGCGCAGGCCATTTTGATAGTGTCACGACTTATTAATAATTAAAATCAATACTTACTACAAATTATTCTTTGCAGTGCACTGTGGCAATTTTGCAGAAGCTCTGCGACACATTATCAGAGCACCAGTCATGGACAATCGCTCACATGGTCGCTCACTTTGGCCTGTATGAGCTGTTCAATGACCCTGAAGTCCAGAAACATATTGATAGCATTGATCCATTGACTGGAGCCACACCTTTGATGGTAAGTAAATTGACAAATGTCATAGTAATTTGACTGTGCAATGTTTGTCACTTATTTATGGGAAATACAGTCATAGTTACAGTTGCCATCACGGATGTTGAACGCTCGGCGTCAGAGTGGGGATCACTTTGCATATTCCATACATTGGCGAGCCAATCGTCTTCGTCGTTAGATACATGCAGTAACGCAGTGAACGAATGAGGAGTGACGTCTATGACGCGATGGCGCCAGCCAATCACTGACACTCCCCGCTCCCGCGTCGCACTTCGCACCACTAAAGGGACCGAATATTTGACTTCTGCGCAAGTGTTCAAGATCCGTGAGTGCAACTGTACTATCTGCCCACTAGGGCAATGGGGAATTTCTGAAAAACTGATCTTTGAAGCCAAAGGGCGACGTAAGGACACAACTGGGTTTTAGTCAGTATAATTCGAGACAAATTTCCTCCTCAAAAAAACAAGTTGCTGTTTCTGTATTGGCTCAGTCACAAAGTCAGCTAAATGGATGCAAACAAGCACAATACAAATACTATGCGTTCCAGATAGGAATAGGTTGTGACGTCACGTCATACTGTCAAATCGAAGAAATTGGGTAGGGTGAACAAAACAAGAAATTTTAGAAACCTAATTTATTTACGAATAGTGAACGAAAAAATTCAATTTTTTTTTTAATTTTGCTCACCTCTACGTCACTGTGTGAAGTCTCTGAGTAGTGGTAAATGAAAAAGAATGCGAAACCTAACAATGAAAATAAGAAAGATACTTGTCTTTTTTTCTGACTGAGTAATACAAAAAAAAAAAAAAACCCTTAACTGATACGCAAATAAGTTTATTTTGCAAACCATACTTTTCACTCGACATTTGACATATCGAGGTTATTGGCTTTCCTATTCTTATTTGGAACGCCTAATACATAAACCAAGATGACCTTGGTTTTTTAAATCAATGTCAATTTAGGTACTCTATGACCGGGGAATCCCCACTGCAAAGATTCAGGCCATTTGATTGGTTGAAACTAGTTTTAAATAACGCTTGAGTTTTGAGTGACGTTCTGTAATATGGGCCTATGTGTGCGTTGTTCGAACGCGCTTTGTATGTATATTGACTTTTGTACCTATCTATTTTGTGATAGTTAGATGACTACATTACATTGATGAGTGTACACATAGCGTGCACTAATTTATGCGTGGGCAAAGGCGCAGTCTTTTAACAAATTCGAAAACGAAACGGCGACTGTCGCAACCTAGTTTTCGTTCACATCGTCGCTTACTATTAGGTGAAATAGTGGTTAAACGCAAGCCTATTAACTAAAAAAAAACCCTCGCCTAGGCTCTTTGGGAGCGAGGCCGTGGGCTAGGGGCCGCTTCGCCCCCGTCTAGCTACGCTACTGTGTGTACTACTTAGCTATACTCCATCTTAACAATCTTGATATGTCTTTTTATTTAAAATAAATCTTATAAACGATATATGTACAAAGATTATTTAAATTTAGTTACCTAACATCGGTTTAAGTAAATATCTAAATATAAATATTTTTAGATAACATACTTATTTCGACAATTTTTAGATAAAGGACATGTTAAGATTGTTTACATTTAGTTAACTATCTGAACAGATGGAGTAAATTGGGTACTCACCCTCTTTCAAGACACAGTCAATCCATTGTTGATTTGTTCATTTATTTTTCAGGAAAATAATATTTAATGTCTTCATACAAAATAAAACAATAAAATTAATTGTGTAAGTCTTTAATTGATGGGTTTTCCTTGTGGTTATATCGCAAGGCTACTTAAGAGGTTAAGTTATTGGAAAATACTATAAAATATGTGTCATAAAAAGGGTCAAAAAAATAACATAGGTTGAAGTTGTTCAAGTTCCCAGTATATTAATGTTCATAAGATAGGTTTTTTTTGCGGGTAAAAATCATCCAAATGACATCCCCCGCCCTTGGGAGGAGCGGGAGATAGTGTCAGACTTACTGAATAAAAATCCCACTCCGTTCCTTCTTGCCTTTCATACCGGGGCCGAGCTACCTTTCGGAGCTAACCCTGGACCCAGTAGGCTTCGACCCAGCTGGGTCCCTGCTGTTGTTGACAGCTTCTTGAGGCGCGTGGCAACAGTGCGTACCGTCGACGACTTGGGCTCGGTCCGGACGGTCGGATAGCGAGCTACCCATTGCTCGCTGAGTAATTGTCCCTGGTAAAGTTTAATTGATGGGTTTCCCTTGTGGTTATTTTGCAAGGCTACTTAGGAGGTCAAGTTATTGGAAAATACTGTAAAACATGACATGTGTCATTGATAGGGTCAAACAAATAACATAGGTTCTTTAGGAAATTCTTCAAGTTCCCAGTATATTAATGTTCATAAGATACCGCCAGATAACCGTTGAATAACGGTCATTGACCCTCCTACGTTTATTTACGTTTACAAAAACGGAAATAAGGACATAAACCTGTCTTGAATCGACATGTATCGTATCCTTTACATGATCTAGTAATGAAAAGCAATTCATGATTAGTTTTTCGGGTACCTACGCAAAGATATAGTCTGTCTAAAAAGTCAAAGGACTTGGATCATTTAAAAAATACTTATATTCGCTACTTTTTTAATGTTCTTCTATTAATAAACAATGATCAAGATCTCTTAATCAACCTTGATTATTGAACCAGTGTTGACTACATCAGATTTCATTTTGCCCTAGTAATTACCCAAGTCGTTTGACTTTTTAGACAGACTCTATTAGGAAAAGGTTAATGTACTTTAGTCCACGGTTATTTGGCGCCTTTTATAATAATAACAATATTTATTTATTTATTTAGGGACAATTAACAGCCACAATATATAATATAACAAATATACAAATATCAGTCATTTGAGTGGTAACAATATTGCAGCCCCCCTCATTATCCACAAATTATCATAAAATATGTGATAAAAAGTGCCACTAAATGAGCATATATGTTGGTAGTTATATTCCTAAGTGACTAAAGGTCGTTTGGTCTCGGTGAAGCGAAGTTAAGTATTTAACTATAATGACTCAGCCTTACTTGGTTTTGTGCAATTATAGGAAATACAACTATTGTATGTGCGTGTTTTTTCATTTCCTGTTCTTTTATCGTTTTTTGTATGTAGCTCGTAGTTGTAGACTAATCGTCTACAGCTTTAGTTTACGGTCTAGCAGTGTTACCACGAGCTCTAAACGATCGTATTACCTATTGGCACTTTTTTAATTAATTATTTCTGTGTCATAAAGGGTAAATCAAAATTTATTGAACAATTATAATTATTAGCTAAAGCAATACGTATTTATTTACTTAACGTCAAAAGGTACATTCCCTTAGGTCCTTTTTTATCTGTTAGCTGTTAGCCTACTGACTGTAAATGGCGTTCTACCTACCTACTTTCAGACCGACTCATTAGATGAAAACCATTACAGTGAATTAAAATGATAATAAAAATTAACATCACACATTTGCGTCACAGCTGTATCTACTCCCAAATAAGGTAGACAGAGATGTGATGTCATGTCCCATACAATACGACTATTTCTTTTTTATTATTGACTAGCTATTGCCCACGGGTTCGGCCGCGTACATAAAATATGGCCTATGAAATATGCCATTTAAAGATTAACCTTTCGAATGTTTTAAGTTACACTGTCCGACATAAGGTAATTGTCTTTCTATTGTTTTTCTAATTACGACATTCAAAGAGCAGCTTTCTATCGGTGAAAAAATGTTAGTAATTGGACCAGTACCCCTAGCCAAGTTGCTTATCTGCAATAGTTAACGCTTGTAGAAAGCTTCAAATGTACGGGGATGACGTCGTCTTAACGCTCGGTCACGTGGTCAGAAAAAAAGAATTGGCGGCAAGGTCAACTTGAAGCGTTCGACGCAAGCAAAACGGTTGTAACTTGGCTAGCCCTACTTTCAGAGATTACCTCTTTACAGTATTTTTTTTATTTTTATTATTGATAGGCTTGCGTTTGACCACCATCTCACCTGATGGTAAGCGATGATGTGGTCGACGATGAAGAACGCTTGCCTAGAAGAAACCTATTACTGTAGATTGGCTTGCACTAAGCACTTCATATAGTCAAGTGAAGAGGAGGTAACTAAGAGAGTTATAAGTAGGTATACATATAAATGGATAAGAGAGAGAGGAAAGAGGCCAAAGATACGATTGCTTTACTGTGGTACAGTGGTGGATTGGATACTGTGACGGCTGACAGGATAAAATAAAGAAAAAACGTTTTGTGCCGACCGCATTAATATGAGACAAAGGCAGGAAGATGATCATAATTAGGCTTGCGCTTGACCACTATCTTACCTGATACTGACCTCATCTGTTTGATATCCGCCATAGGCGCGGGCTTGTGACGGTAAACAATGGGTAACTCGCCGTCCGTCCGACAGCCGTCCGCACCGAGCCTAAGTCGTGGACGTCGCGTAGTGTTCCACGCGCGCCTCAAGGAGTTGTCAGCAACCAAAGTGGCCCAGCAGAGTCAAAGCTTACTGGGGGGTGACCCGAAAGAGAGGGGGTGATCCGTGTAAGGCAACTGCAAAAAAAAAAAACACCCTTAGAGCCAGCCTAGTGTTCGGATAAATATATAATTAAGTTCGGCATCCTTTGTACTTATTCACCCCGCACACTTCCTCTTCTTAGAAGTCCTACGTAACAGTAGCGTAACCATGCGTGGGCGAAGTGGCCCCTCACCTACGGTATGGCATCCAAAGGGGCCTCGCGCTAATGAAGTCTCTTTAGAAATGAAATTTTTTTTTATAATTGATAGGCTCTCATTTGATCACTATTTTACCAGATGGTAAACGACAATGTGGTCGATCACTGGGTAGCGACAGAGATTGTCTCGTTTTACGAATATATGAAAGAAAAGGGCCTAGCTGATAAGCTTTCGCCCACGTCTAAATTAGTCCACGCTACGCCTCTGCTACATAAATACCCGTAGCTCATCGATATATATGTACTACGCACTAGATTGGGCTTTCCGAACATAACTTCAGTCGATTCAGGTGTACTGTCGACTGTACACCTAGTATCCTTTTAGAAGCTATCTTAACGCTGCATTTTTTAATAGTTCTGCTAGACGACATAATGCCAATGTAGCGCTGCAGCGAATTTTTATTTTAACTTTTCCGTGTTTTGACAAAAATAATTTCCATGAAACGGCTTGTCTGTCACTAGAATATAAGTCGATGCCGTAGTAGTCGGCATTCAAAATGTATTAACGTTTTTATTGTTTCTTTCAGGTGGCAGTCAAATCGTGTAATGTACGAATGGTTCAGAGTTTAGTCGGTCTAAACTGTTCCCTGGATGTGATCGATCTTGAAGGAAACACGGTGTTCCATTATGCAGCTGCAAGCAACAAAGAAATTGTTAATGTGAGTTATTTACTTGTCTATTATTAGGTAATAATTGTTTCCGTAGGCGCGGGCTTGCGGACAGTGAACAATGGGTAGCTCGCTGTCCGGCCGTTCGGTAACTGTCCGGACCAAGCCTAAGTCGTCGACGGCGCGTACTGTTCCCGTGCGCCTCAAGGAGTTGTCCGCAACAGCAGGGACCCAGCCGGGTCGAAGCCTACTGGGGCCAGGGTTATCCAAAAGGGCGCTCGAGCCCCGGTATGAAGGCTAGAATGAACAGGGTGGATCTTTTAGTCAGTAAGTCTGACACTATCTCCCGCTCCGCCCAAGAGCGGGGGATGTCATTGGATGATTTTTTCCCACCATAAAAAAAAAACCTCTTTCATACCAAAAAAGGCCGCTGACGAGACGGTCAAGTTTATAATCAATAAAAAAATTCAGCCTTATAAGGATTTAATTTATACTAGCTTTCGCCCCAGACATCGTTCAAGCAAGTCCAAATTTTCTTCCAAATTTCATCAAAATAGGTTCAGTAGTTTAAGTAGTGAAAGTGTCACGGACGGGCAGAGTTGCTATCGCATTTATAATATTAAAGTATGTATTGCTATGATGACCAGAAGGCATGATCCTTAAGTATTTCTGCTTTTGCCGTATATTGAGAGCATTTTTCTGACAGTGATGCGGTCGAATTTTTGATGCTCTATGAGTATTTGAACTATACTCTTTGGTTTGAATGAGCGCAACCATCCCTACAGTGAGACAGTATGATATTTTTACTGTGTAATTTTCTAATGACTACTTATACTTAGTCTATGACGAGCTTTGAATTAGGGTCGCCGCAGACGGGCCTCCGGCTGCAACCACAAAACACCGCCACTGTCATATTTCTTGTAGGTTTCATACATTTTATATGGATTCATACACGGTTGACGCCGGTGGACGCCACACGCCACAAATCGCCGCTTCTCGCTTTCGAGTCCAATATGATACTGAGCGCATAGGGTTTAAAAAGAAGCAGCCACTGGCCACAAGTGCCTGTCTGCTTCTTGTTGCGGGTTATGTGGCTGTGGCGTATGGCCCATTTGCGAAGACATTTTCGATAACGTTCAGGTTTCATTGTCATTTAAACAATATTTTACACTCTTTTACTACAGTGAATTCATTCATTAAAAAACCAACTTTGTGATTATAGTATCAAAGTTCGTCTTTTGTGTAAAATGTAATGCTGTGTATTTCTATCGATATAGACTAGATAATACGAAACAATAATGACATTGAAGTTTGAGCTTAGGTATACATTTGACTGTCTGCAAATGTATTCTGTCTGCTATGCATTTGAAATCTCAACGTTTTTATTGGCAAGCACCCACAATTCAAAACGCTATACTTACAACAACGTAAACTTATCTGCTACCTATAGGATAGGAATGTTATATTGGTTTGTGGTATTTACTCTGGATTCTTTAATATTCAAAACAATTTCATCTCTTTCTAACATTCGTTTAAATATAACAAAATTTTGACTTATAGTATTACATTACAAATCATAGGTACCTACTGCATTTATGTAGGATATGTTGTTAGATAAAATATACACAGTATACACGCATCCAAAAAAGTTTGTCTTCACATTGGAAAAAAAATGTATTGTTCTTGCTCGCAAATCTTCTGATAATCCAATAGCATTTTGAAATCAAAAGAAATAACAACATTTCAGTTAGGTACACCACCTAAAATATCTTTTTTAATTGATATAAACTAGCGATAACTAACTAGCTAGATGATCTGGACGCGTATCACAAGGAGTGGTTCGAGACGAAGCGGTAGATGTCTGGAAGGACTCGGGGGCAGTCTTTGTCCAGCAGCCTATCAATAATAATAAAAAAAGTAGTGGAACAGTAAAGGATAGGAAAAAAAAAAAAAACTAGCGCTTCACTGCGATCCCACCTGATGGTAAGCAGTGATGCAATCGTTGTTGGTGAGGCGCACTAGTTTATTAGGAGCCTATTCACTCTTGACTTGAAGACACCTATATTATAATCAGACGGGAAGACTGTAGCAGGCAAATTATTCCAGTCTTTCGAGGTATGTAGGATAAACGAACTTTCTGCCAGAATCAAAAATAAGATGTCATAAAGCAATAACTTCATTTATATATTTAAAAAAAAAACAGAGAAATTTATCGTTTTAATATATTAATCACATAGTTTTAAATAAAGAACAAATATTTAAATCTATACATATAAAAGCGAAATACCACTTACTGATAAATCATGAAATCTCAGAAACTATAACAGGTAGGTTTTATATATAGGGTGTAGGCATCCGCTAAGAACGGATTTTCCGAAATTCACCCTCTAAGAAGATAATAATAATATTCAACAACTATCACACAACGCCGTCTAGTCCCAAGCTAAGCAGAGCTTGTGTTATGAAAACTAGACAACTGATAAACATACTTATATATTTCTAAACACATACATATATAGATAAATTACACCCAGACACAGAACAAATGATCATGCTCATCACACAAACATCTGTCCTGGGTGGGAATCGAACCCACGACCTCCGGTATAGCAGTCAGGGTCACTAACCACTAGACTTGACTAGACCAACAGGCTTGTCAGATGAAACGGGGCTCCAAAGTTCGTATGGAGAAACCGATTTTAATGCAGTCGAAGCCGCTGGCAGATTCAGAGCTAGTTTATTTATTATATTTAATTAATTGCCAAGAGAACGTAAACTTTTTGTGCTGTGTGTATATGTAAGTAAACCATGTAACATATGTGTAGATAAGAAACTAATAGATATGTATGACTAATACAAAGGGGTCATCAATAATATGGTGGTATTGAATTCTCTCTCTTTCACTCCCACGATAAATCGTTGGTGATTTATTGGACTTTGAGTTTTGATAAATCCTAACTGAGATAAGATACTTATGTTATGATAGTATGCACCAATGTTTATTGAAGGATTCACTTGCTTTGTACCGATAGGAAACTGGTCTTTTCCCGGGATAAAATTGCAAGTGTTACCCTAACATAGGGCTGCCATCACCTAAATTGCCGACACTGGATAAGCACGGCAAAAATCTCGGACATTTGAGCGAAATATGTTTTTTTCCTCGGACACCTCTCTGGATGGGTTTCCTCTGACAACAAAAGTGTCCGTGTTTCACCCGGATTTATAAATCCCTACCGGACGCCCACACCCCGGACGTCGTTCAAATTAGGACAAATCCGGGGAATCCCGGACGGATGGCCGCTTTACCCTAACCTGATCCAAGGCAAAGAATGAACATAGGAGCGAGTTTTAATCAGTAAAAGTCTGACACGCTCTTTTCTTGCGTCCTAGAGCGGGAGAAATCATAGTATGCTTTCCCATCTACCCAAAATTTACAAAGAGACTTCCGTCTCTTTGTATCCACACTGATGACTGATATTAAGGAAAAGAGTGTCAATAATATAACGATCAACAGGACAAAATGAAGGAATAAAACGAGTTGCGTTGACTAAGTAATATAGGTTTTTTTTTTTTTTTTTCGATGGGAAAAATCATCTTATGACAACCCCCGCTCTTGGGCGGAGCGGGAGATAGTGTCAGACTCTTACTGACTAAAAAAACCCATCCCGTTCCTTCAAGCCTTCATACCGGGGCTCGAGCGCCCTTTCGGATAACCCTGGTAAGTAATATAGGTAGAGTCTGTCTAATAAGTTAAACGACTTGGGTAATTATTAGGATTTAATGAAATCTGATATAGTTACCACGGGTTCAATAGTCAAGGTTTATTAAGAGATAGAGATCATTATTTACAAATAGAAGAACCTTATGAAAAGTATCAAATATAAGTATTTTTTAAATGATTAAATATTTTACAAAATTCCCAAGTCGGTTGACTTATTAGACAGACTATATAAGACAGGAAGGTTTTCTTTTTAATATTGATCGCGTTTGACCACTATCTCAGCTGTTGGAGCATGCTTATCTAGATGTTACGTATTCACCCTTGACTAAAATGTCCACAAGTTGTAGCTATTAGGAAACACAACCTTCAACAGGAAATTTGCCTCAGCTGTCTACACAAGCAGGGTTATTTGTAAGATACTAACAAACTTGTAGGACTGTTTTAATAACATCATAAACAATAACTTTTGTTCTATGACTTTTTACAAAACATAATTTATTTACCAAAAACAAACTTTCAAGATTTCGTTGTTCTATCTAATTTCAACTCTGTATTTTGCTATACCTACCTACATCTGTATGACGTGACGCAAGTGCATCAACCACCCCCTCCGCTCGATCCCCACTACCCTCCGCTATTGTACTATGCTGAGGATGAGCTAGGTCTAATAAATAATAATCAAAACGGTGACAGATCGTTAGAATTCAATTTTCTTATAAAAAAAATCCCTCATGAGTAATCCCGCATTTTCGATCCCGCATAAAAGGTGCGGGATGCCGCGGTTGCGGGATTGGATTCCCTATCTAGAAGTAACCTATTCACTCCTGACTTTGCTTGTTCCAGGCGTTAGCTAGTAAGAGCTCCATATCTCTCAACGTGTATAACAAGCAGGGCTACACCCCACTACACACGGCTTGTTTGGCAGACGCACCCGACTGCGTCCGCGCCCTTATGCTAGCCGGTGCTGACGTCAACTTGTCGGCTGCCAAGAGATCTACTAGTTTGCTACCAGGTATTTAAAAAAAAACAGTATGTCACTGTGATGGGAAAAGACAATTTACATTCGCGGAAAGAAAAGGTTAAGCAGTCTTTTTTAGTCAATAAATCAGTAATAATTGATGTGAATGAAGTGTACCATAATGGATAGTAGATAGTAAATCCAGAACATTGATCTAAAGAGACTTAACTTTTTCTTTCTCCGAATGTACATTGTTTTTCGAACGTGAGACGGTGAAGATCACAGTCAGGTGTTCTACATTCACAGGTAAAATATATGTGTTAGTAGCAAAATAATCTATGCTTGCTTAGTTTTTGGTTTTTGTTTAACTTTATTTCACCCTTTTATCTGTCAGTATTCTTATGTAAATAACATTATTTACCTTTTGCTAACCTGAATTTTGCTCTTGATAAAACACTTTGTAGTTGTGCACTTTTTTCTTAAGCCTCAGCTTCCACAGTCTAACTACTTACAGTAGTCCAACTGAAGATTTGAACCAGTCGATCGTTGGACCACTGTATAGTAGTTGTACTATGCTTTAACACTTTTTGTGTGCTTGATTATTTCTAGTTTCCGACGAGGACAGCATGACGGTTCTTCAGAAATCTGCATCCATGATATCAGATAGCTGTTCTGCATTTTATAACAAGCAGCGAGATGAATTAAACAAAACTTCACTGCGCCCTTACGTTTGTAAGCCATATTAAGTGTATTATAGGTACTCAGCCTATGGCCTGTGGGAAGGAGCTAGCGTAGCCCAGGAACACAAAGGGCAACGGAACATAGGAGGGTTTTATTCAGGAAAAGTTTGACACTCCCTCTCGCTCCATCCAGAGCGGGAGAAGTCATCTGATGATTTTTCACTGAAATAAAAATGGTGCTTAACTTACGGTTTCCTTGACTATAAAATACTTTATTTCTTGCGATTTTAAAATTCTCTCAAGTTTTACCCCCGATTACTAAATGAAATTGTAGTTGAGTATTTGTGAAACACTATATTAGCCTTATACCTACCTGTCAAATTTTGGCATTAAGCTAAGGTTTGATATGACTCGACTTCAAATACTCAATTCGGGCTTCGGGAATATTAAAAAGAGTTACCGTGACTCTGGAACGGAAAGGAACACAGTTGGGTTGCTTCACCCAGAGAGGGAGGAGTCATATCATGATTTCCCAACTAAAAAAAAAAACTCAATTTAGAAAACAATGGTTTTCGGTTAGTACACGTGACTAGCTAGAAGTCTACTGACAATTTTACAAACATGTCACATGAATATTATAAAGACCAGTGTTTGTGAGTGCGTGTGTGTATGTTTGTTACCTCTTTAATCTCAAACGGCTGAACGGATTTCGATGAAACTTGGTACACAGGTGCTTCACGTCCTGGAATAATTCATAGTATACACAAGTGTACTATGTAGGTACTCCCGGGATAACTTTCTATTATTACGCGGGCGATGCCGCTGGCAGTAGCTAGTATGCTATAAAGCTTGCGAGTGAGGGACCCAACAACCCATGTTCCTGCTTACTTACTTTATTGGTTGATTATCCTTTGTTCTTCTTTTCAATCACAGTATAAATGCCTAACACTTTTTTCCTTGCGTTGAAATAAGTTTTTAGTTTGCACTTTTGTTTTTAACTCTCAGCTTTATAATCTATTTAATGCTTAAATCACATCTTGTAGTAAGTAGTTCAACGGATGTTATCACAGAGCACAGATACGCAAGCAGCGACTATATTACAATTGCTATGGGAGGGTGTGGGTCACAGCTGTCAGATTCATATAATGTAGCTGCCTGTCCTTTTCTCTTATCTTAAAGATGCATATTTTCGTCTTGCTGTCATTCTACCCATGTTATATAAAAAAATACTTTATGAAAACCATTACTATAAGCAGTGCATTAGCTTCTGACGTTTTATAAGTGCCCTTGTAGGCCTAACTGAAATATATATATTTTGAATTTTGAGTAAGTAGCGTAGATAGGCCGTGGGTGAAATGAAGGGCCCTCGCCCTCGGCCTCTCATCAAAAGGGTTTCCCACAAGCGAGTACTTTTTAAGATCGAGTTTTTTTTTATTCAATGTCTCGCGTTTAACCGCTATTTCACCTGATAGTAAGCGACGATGTGACCGAACACTGAATTGCAACAGTCGCTGTCTCGTTTTCGAATTTATGAAAGAAAAAGGCCTCGCCGATGTGCCTTCACCCACGTCCAAATTAGTCCTCGCTACGCCTTAGAAGACGAAGACGACGCTACGAGAAGCTGCCTTAGGGAGCTATGTTGTTGATATGGGAGTTGTGGTGACGTCATTGACTTATCCCTTCCTACATCACGCACTTTATAGCAGGCATCGAGGTAGTAAGGTGATACAATAATAATATTCGTGCCCATTCAAAGCCTGTATAAGGCATTTTCAGTATAAGGTATTTGACTACTATAAAAATATTACAAAACATATCCAAGTTGTGAAAACTAAATGCCATTGATGATAATTTTTATCTTAGTAACATAAAATGTCGTTTATACCGAATGACGGCAAGTCATTATGATATTACTGTCCTATGACGTCATACGGATATATACTGTACTGTTGTTTCTGTTTGTGATTTAAAAACAATGACAACTTTTCCATATTTTGAAATATTTTTTCGAGTCTTATTTTTGTTTATGCATCTGCATATGGGTCGCAAAATAATTAAAAAATTACACTCGCTAATAGGATAAAAACAAAAGCCAACAATCGCAACATATAACTACTTTTGAGGCGGGTTGTCAACGATCCAATTATTGTATGTTCTTAGCATCCAAAGTATTAAAAATATAATCAAATAAAATAATATTTATTTATTTTTTAACATAGGTAAAGAAATACAGATGTTATTTTTAACGAATAGAGCGCTACAGTACAATTCACGCATGATGTCGGCCGTGAAGTTAGCCTTTGCGAACGTTCGCGCATACTACACTCTTCTCACACACGTACGTCGCCATGTGGTTCCTAAAACACGTTACTGCGCAGCCTTTTGCGCAAACTTCACGGCCGCCATCATTCGTGAATTGTACTGTATGTTATGCTCGGAGGCGTACAATTCTCGATAGTGACATTACATATTAAAATTTCCTATAAAAAGAAAAAAACGCATAAATATTACTGCATTCCAAATAAATTTAACAATTACATAAATTACTCTATTTAGATCAGACCTAAAACAATGAATGATTAAAATGTCAAAATAGTTAATTAAAATCTCATGTTAGTGATCGCTGAGCCGTCTCTGTGTGCTGTATGTTACCTTCTGTGTTGAACTATTTCCTATTTGCTGCGGTAGTTGCACTATGCTATAACGCTTTCTTTGTGCTCAATTATTTCTAGCTTACACCGAAAGCAGTATGGCGGCTGTTCAGAAATCCTCATCTAAGCTGTCAGGTACATAGTATTTAATATTTATTTCCTACGGCCTTGCAGGCACTAGACGCCTCATGCTTGAACATGTTTTAGTGCACTAACCGGTACGCGGTCGCCACTCTAGAACCTTTCGGCCCCAACGGCCATCTGTTCTGCGAGCAATGTGCCCTGCCCATTGCCACTTAAGTATGGCGATTTTTCGTGATATGTCGGTAACCTTGGTTCTTTTGCGTTCGAATTGGTCGAGACTATTTAGAAATTATTCTGTGGCACCCTACATCAGATCTATAAGTCATATGTGTTGACAGACATGCGTCGCCTGTTATTAGATGTCCAGTGGCTGTAAGGTCGTTGTTTATTTGTTACAATTGCATGATTTGTAGTTTGATCGTGTTATTTTGGTACGGTTTTGGACTAAGAAAGAACAATATTGAAAAGCTGATATTACCGACGATGGTCCGTTAGAATGACAGACTCATTTTATTGAGTTTGTATGTGAGTGACATATCAAAAATGCATGTAAGTGTTATAATTTATAAGTGCTTTTCCTAAAATAATTATTAGACTTTTCATTTCAGTTATATATATTGATCTTTATTTTTTTATTGTACACCATAACAACTTATAAAGTAAGTGGATAACAAAGGTCATGTAGTTTCAAGGTCAAGCTTAACTCAAAGTATAGTTTTCTTCCAGCAAACCATTGAGTGATAGAAAAAGATCACAATAAGGGGTGTGTGTATATGTGTAAAGGTACTTCTTCTCTTAATAATTTGGTGCGTCTTCAAAGACAACCAAGTTATGGAGTCAGATAAAAGAATATCAGCTAGGGAAGCTTTGCCAAACAATACAAAAATGGGTACCTTACTATCTTAACTATTGAAATAATCTTAGCATTTTCTTAACTCTTAAATTCCAGGTATAGTAGGCGACCTCCTTCTCGACAACCATCCCAAGTTGTACCAACAAGATATGAAGCATGGAGGAACGCCCATTCACTGGGCCATTTCCCGCGAAGTCATCGAAGCTCTGGTGGATAAAAACTGTGATATCAACGCGCTCAACTTCGATGGTCGCACAGCCCTTCACATCATGGTGTTACGTGGTCGTCTAGAGTGCGCCATAGCCTTATTATCAAGAGGTAATTAATTATATTTGTTATTGAACATAATAAATAAACAATGTAGAACTATTAAACAAGAGCACGGACGTCATGTCTGTGGTTTAAATGTAAGGCAGGAGTGTGGTTTTAGTCAGTAGGAGTCTGACACTGCCCAGACTGGCTCGTTTGTGAGGCAGCCTGGCCGTCCACGAGGATTTCCCATTCCTGCCAAAAAAAAAAAACGTAATAAATATTGTATTTTTATTAATACTTATACTGTAAGTGGTGTAAGAGGCAATACGCACAAAATTACACCATAAGTTTTAATAAACATGATTGAGTTGAAATTTTGCATCGGCATTTTCTTACTTTTCCTTTTTTTTAAAGTTACTTTATAGCATTATTTTGTTAGGGAAAATATTTTATAAAATAACTTTTTAATTTAATTACAGTTGTCTCTTTAAAAAGCCTGTTAATAACTTTTATTTCATAATTTACGATAAAGGTATATAAATATAATTATTTTAATATTCTTTTCTATCTTAGGTGCTGAACACTCTATTGGAGATAACGAAGGCAACACACCTCTTCATTTAGCCGTGAAACAAACGAACATCGCAATCGTTCAAGCTTTGGTCGTGTTTGGGGCAGATTTAGAAGCCAAGAACAATCAAGGGAACACGCCTAGACATATTCTGCCTACAGAGATGTCAAACAACAATTATGATAGAATATTATATGTTTTGCATGCAGTTGGGGCTAAAAGGTAATATTTTTCGTTGGCTTAATTTTTTCAAATCAATCATGTTCAGTCACAGTTTTAATTTAGTATAAATACCTATTAAGTTTTGATGTTCATAAGCAAATAAATATACTGATAAGAAAATAAACATACTTATATATTTCTAAATGCATGCATAGTATAGGTAGAACAAAAATAGAGACACTTTTCTTTATTTAAGTACTGGAAGTTAGTTTTTTTGAATTTTTTTATTAAATTTATTGACATAATTTTTAATTCATCGATAGTATTTCTTGTACCGGATCGACCCTCCACGGGATTAAAACGATTAAAATTTAACGGTGTATAAGTGTAAATAAACTATTGCTTGACTGCGATCCCACCTGATGGTACGTATGATGCAATCGTTAATGGTGAGGCGAACTAGTGTATTAAAAGCCTATTCACTATTAACCTGAAGTCGTTCCTCAGATGCACACCAGAAGTGCCAGGCTGTGGTCCCAGCTGCTCCGCCAGAGGTGACTACAATGGGGTGCCTCCTCCAGCTGTAGCCCGGGCCTCCACTCGCGACCTCGTCAGTCAGATGCTTAACGTGGCCGCCATGGAGAAAGCTGCCTGCTATGATCCTAGCCAGAAACAAGGACGGTAAGGCTCGATCATAATAATCAAGTAATCTTATAGCAGTACACTGTCGGATACTAAACGTGACCCTCAGGAAGAAAGCTGTCTGCTTTGAAACTAACCAGCAACGCGGATAGTAAGACATGCAGACAACATTTGAATGTTAAACGTGGCCACTATAGAGAAAACTGTCTTCTTTGATAAACTAGATTTGAACGGTTTTTAACTTACTTAATTTAGAACTTGTAAGGAAGATAAATAAAACTTTTTGTGATTCGGAAAAATCTTCGTAATTTAATTCGGGAATTGAACTGTTTTCATAGTTAAGTTTGTATGGAACCCTCAGTACGCAAGTCCGACTCGCACTTGCCCGGTTTTTTTTTTATGGAGTCATGTGCCCAATAAGTGACATTTTTTTTTTTTTTTAATTTATCTACTATTAATACTTTTTGTGACTTATTGCTGTCTGTTACATTGAACCTCTTTCAGTCAAAACTATGTGACGTCTTCCACACACCAAAATGTTATACCAATTCCTTATTTACAGACTACTCTGCTTAGACGGCGGTGGCATCCGAGGCCTGGTCTTAGTCCAAGTTCTCCTCAGCTTAGAGGAAGCCGTCGGCAGGCCAATCGTGCATTGCTTCGACTGGGTGGCTGGCACCAGCACTGGGGGCATTCTGGCCCTGGCTTTAGCCAGTGGGAAGTCTTTGAGAGACTGCCAGAGACTGTACTTTAGGATGAAAGAGTTCGCTTTCGTTGGCATGAGGCCTTACCCTTCGGAGGCACTGGAAACTATACTGAAGGACTGTTTAGGTAAGTTTTTATTTACTTTATTATTGTTTGACTAATATAATCACCTGATGGTAAGCAATGATGTGGTGGACGATAGAGCACGCTTGCCTAGAAGTAACATATTCACTTTAGACTTAACACTTCGAGCGCCTGGGGTTAATGACCTGGAAAATTGCTGTTTTTACGTAAATCAGAAAAAAATTCCAGGCTATACAAATAATATAATACATGTATATAGAAATAAAATTTTCGTGCAAACGCGTGTAAAAATGAAAATTAAGAGTTTTTCAAAGTCATTCAAGTTGTACAGACGTATGTACAATCGGCGCTCGAGAACCCCCTGGGTTGTAGTTAGTTATCAGGAAACTTGGACTCCGACAGTTTAAAAAATCGACTTTATTTAACATCATCACTTGTTAAAGTTTGCAAAAGACTGTTACCAAAACTTTCACGTTTCTTCACATTCCAGTATGATGAGGTATGATAAAATTGTATTATAATTCATTAAACCCCAAGCGAACGCCGGCGTTCGCGCACCTATTGTCTTTCTAAAGGTTAAACGCCTGAATGTGTGGTTCTTGCACGCTCTATCTAGTTAGTTCGTATACTTACGCATAAAAGCAATGACAGTATTATCGATCCTATATTGAGACATTGGCCAAAAACCAAGAACAAAAAAAAAAAAATTGTAATGTCTAGAAAATTGCAATAAAAAGTTAAATTTACTATTTCCAACTAAATGAAATCTGCCATAAGGATTTAGTGTAACATGTCATTGTGTTAAGGAGTGCAATTCGTTGCCGGAGTCTGTGTTTCCTGTCAAGAGTGAATAGGTTTCTTCTAGGTAAACACGTTCCATCGTCGTCAGTATTGTCGCTTTCTATCAGGTGAGATAGCAGTCAAGTGCGAATCTATCAACAATTAAAAAAAAATGTCAGCTCAATCTATACATCTATACCTCTTCTTCTTCTTCCTGCCCTTGTCCCATCTTATTTGGGGTCGGCGCAATGCGTTTTTTTCTTCCATTCTATCCTGTCACTCGTCATGCTATCACTAACTTCCTTTTCTTTCATATCATTCTTCACGCAATCCAGCCATCTTTTCTTTGGCCTCCCTCTCCCTCTCCACCCATCCATACTCATAACTCTTTTGGTAACATGCATTTCATCCCTCCTCTTTACATGACCATACCAAGACAAACGATTCCCCTTCAGCTTGTCAGTCACTGGCGCCACTTTCAAACTTCCTCTAATATACTCATTTCTCACTTTATCCAACCTCGTCACACCACACATCCATCTCAACATTCTCATCTCCGCTACATATATACAAAACTATTTATTTATTTATTAAAACTTCATGGAACATAAAAATACAAAGGCGGACTATCTAACATTTACAACTATCACACTAACCAACCAACTAACTAATTAACTATAACATAATAAATATGATTTTTTTTTTCTTTTATTTTAGGCACAGAAACGGTAATGGCCGACATTGAACACCCAAAGCTAATGATTCTGGCTGTACTGGCTGACCGGAAACCGGTGGATCTGCACATATTCAGAAATTACAAGTCGGCGCAAGAGATACTGGATGACCATAATGGAACTAAAAGTAAATATCTATATGTTTTGTTTTTGTCGTTGCTCGAAAAATGTTTTATTTAGTTAAAAGGGGCCATTTGCGATTGTTTATTATTTGAATTAATTCTTGAATGCTATTCGTTTGTAAAACTTCAAGGCGATCTCTGGCTAACTTAGGCACGGGCTTGCGGCTGACGAGCAATGGGTAGCTTGCCGTCCGTCTGTTGGGTAAAGAGCCGAGCCGAGTCGCCCAGGGCTCTAAGTGTTCCACATGCAACTTAAAGAGATGTCAGCAAAACGTAAGGGCCCAGCAGGGCCGATGCCCTGGGAATGAATGGTGCGGTTTTAGTTAGTAAAAGTCGGTATCCGGTAGTTACAGCAGCATTTACGCGTCGTTGTAAGACTACACTCAAAGAAACAATATATTATGGCCTCACTCCAGTTAGTAGACAAAGTCAAAAGTCAAAATCTTTATTGCAGAACACAGTACAATCAATTATACATTTCTGGATGTCCTGTGAATGCTCAGCAAACTGTGTTTTACCAAATTAGACATGCAAAATTGTAATAAATTAAACATTATGGATACTTAATATATGTCAGAGATTAAAACCTATTAATAATAATGTCAATAAAAAACAAAATAAAATCTATATAGTCAAACAAATAATGTCAATACAAAATAAAAACAAACTCAAAATAAATACAATACGTAGATTACTTAGTAAGTCGGACTTAGAAAGAAGTAACTCTTGTCATTATTGTACACATAAATTCCTGTCTAACAGGTACTCATTCACTGTGTAATACGTCTTATTTAGCAGTAAATTGTGCAATTGTTTTTAAAATACGTTAAGATCGTCACATTCTAGCAAAAACAAGTAAACTTTCCAACAAAAATATCAGTTTTTTCTATTACCTCGTTCCCAGGTCCTCACGCAGAAGCAGGTGACCAGGCATCAGTGGTGTCCCTGGCGGCCCCGCCTCCTCCGTCTGAGCAGCTCGTGTGGCAAGCCGCACGCGCTACCGGCGCCGCACCTTCCTACTTCCGTGCTTCGGGCAGGTCAGTAAACTCACAGTGCCAAATCACAGAGATTGTATTTTAAAGCACTAGCGACACAAACACTCACAAACAATTATCTACACAGTGAAAATATCCATATGGAATAATCTAATTTTCAATTTGGGAATTTTTTTTTAAAGTCCAACTGCACTTTAAAAAAAAATATTTCCCACTTTTCGGGTAGCGACAAACCCCAAATACATTTTTTACATATTAGGTCATTCTACCCATTAATTATCTAGTGTTATTCCAGGACATCATTCTCTGCTGATTTAATCCAAATCGGCTCGTTAAACCGTGTGAGCGTAAAGGGGTATCAAACATCAGACACAGAAACACATATACAAGGTGTAAGGGACAGCCCTCCACAAACTTTAAGGGCTTGCTCAGTAGATGAAACTGAATAACCTACCATAAAAAAATTATGATAATTTACATTTATGTTTGCCTAATGCACTGAACAGCTGATTTTTTTTCGCGATTTCAGGTTTGTTCCAATAGTAAGAGTTGTTGGTTATCATGAGCACAATCACGTGTTTAAGTATCGTACACTAATTGCCAGCCACTCTATATACATACAAACTTACGCCGATGTATTCTACACAAAAACAGTTTTTCTCTACAGGTATTTAGACGGTGGTCTGATGGGCAATAATCCTACACTAGATGTCCTAACAGAACTGACTGAGTTGAATCTCGCGCTAAGAGCCACGGGACAGCAGGAAGCCGCTAAGAAGACCAACCTTAAAGTAGTGGTATCGTGCGGTACTGGTGAGTCAAGACTTTCTTATTATTATTTTTTTTATTGATAGGCTCGCGGTTGACCACTATCTCACCTGATGGTAAGCGATTATGGAAAACACTTGCCTAGAAGCAATGCATTCACTCTTGACTTAAAGACCCTTAGGTTATAGCTATCAGGAAACACAGACTCCGGCAGGGAATTCCACTCCACAGCTGTACGCATAATGAATGTGTTCTCAAAACGCTTTATTATTATATTTTTTGCTATGCTATCACTCTCTAAAGTATTTGACTGGATTCACCAACTTCTTGCCCATGTACATGTTACTTGGGGTTAGTGCAACACGTTATTGTTTTCAATTCTGTCCTTTTAAACGTCATGCTGTCATTGACATCCTTTTCTTTCATATAATTTTCACACGGTCGATTTTAGTCCCTAATTGCATGATTAATATTTCGAATAATCCGCAGTCTACCCTACCCTACTTGCGTCATTAATTTTGATGACGTCTCCAGTCATACTATACAGAATAATTTTTTTGCAGGACTATATTACTAACATTATATAAAACAACTTTTGTTGTATGACTTTTTACAAAACATGATTCATTTCCCACAAACAAACCTCAAGATTTCGTTGTTCTATCCAACACATTTCAACTCTGTATTTCGCTATACCTACTTACGTCTGTATGATGCGACGCAAGCGCACCAAGCACCCCCGCCACGCGATCCCGTTGCCCTCTGCTATTGTACTATCGCTTGCTTCGCATAGAGTTCGTAATATTTAGAACGTTCAATTTAAATATTTTTATTTTTGTGTGTAAATCTGTAAATTAAGTATGCATAGAAGTAAGTTGTTGTTTAGGATGTTAGTAACATAGTCCAAATAACCCTATATTTCTATTGAAATCACATTGCCTCTCCTGTCGTCATTTACCAATATAATTTGGCGGCTCTTGTTAAGAAATCAAATGTCATACAACTAGTGTATTTGTTTGCTTTCAGGTTTGATTCCCGTATCAAAGTTAAAAGACATAGATGTGTTCAAGCCAGAGAGCCTGTGGGACACCGCTCGGCTCGCGTGGGGATTGTCGGCAATCGGCGGTCTACTTGTAGATCAGGTAAGACAGAGGTATACTGATGTAAGTCAATGTTGAGAATAATCGTTCTCAACTATACTCCATCTGTTTACGTAGTTACCTAAACGTAAACAATGTTGATATGTCTTTTTATTTAAAATATATCATATAAAAGACACACAAAGATGATTTAAATTTAGTTAATTAACTAAATTAATTAAAATAACCTAACCTAACCTAACGTCGTTTTAGGTAAATACCTAATAGTAAACATTTCTAAATAAATTTTTAACCGACTTCGAAAAGGAGAAGGTTCTATGTTCGGCTGAATGTATGTTATTTTTTTTGTTTTTTTTTTTTTTCTTATTTATGTTCATCGATATCTCGATCAATTGTAGACCGATTTTGAAAATTCTTTTTTTAATTAAAAGGTTATGCTTCCAAGTTGGTCCCATTGAAATATTGTTATGATCTGATCTTGAACTTTGAAGATATGGCACAGAACTCCTCATAGGATCACAGCAGAACTGTCATAACAAATAAAATTGCTTTGTTTATACGTGTAGTCGATGATTGGCTGAAGGAAAAGGGGGAGGCGATGTATCAGACTGATCTGATGACGAAGCCAGAAGGTAAATTAATGTAATCTAATCGTGTTTGGGATTATTAGAATCGTTATGAGATGCTCTCTGGCTATAAGGTATTTGAGTTTGGCTAAGAGATACTTTTTAGTGGTGGTAGGTACCATAGCTAAAAAGTGTAAAACAAAAAACTTTTTACAAAAAAATACAACCGACTTCAATATTAAATAAACACTGAAAAGTACAAAATAACTTTAATTTTGGAAGTCGGTGTTTCTATAATAGTTTTGTCTCTTCGTTATTTAACATCGACTCCCGATTGTACTTTTCGGTGTTTATTTAACATTGAAGTCGGTTGTATTTTTTTTTTTTTTAAGTTTTTTATTTAGATAAATGACATGTCTAAATTTAGCTTAACGACCTAAACAGTTTGAACGTAGCTTAGAAATACTGTTTCTCGAATTAAAACGACTTCCTGCATATGACTTTTTATAATTCTTCTCATAAATTTTCCGAATTTATAAATAAGCCGAGTTTTTACCCGGCATCTAGCTTGTACTGTGTTGATTTGCTAACGGTACCTATTTTAGTACATAGTGCCTATAATCTTATACTCTCTGGCTTCTTTCTTATTTTTTTCCTTCCTATGTAAAGAATCTACGTTTTTGCTGTTTTATTTTTGATTTGTTAATTTTAAGAAAATTTACAGCAAACAATTGTCATGATTTACTTTTTCTTTTTGCCAGAAATAAAACCTAGGTTATATGTTAGAGGCCAATGCGAGAAATCAATAGCAAAAAGAACCAGTACCCCTAGCCAAGTTGCTAATCTGCAATAGTTAAAGCTAGTAGAAAGCTTCAAATGTTCGGGAATGACGTCATCTTAACGCTCAGTCACGTGGTCAGAACAAAAGAATTGGCGGCGTGGCCAACTCGAAGCGTTCGGCGCAAGCGAAACGGTTGTAACTTGGATTGGGGGGCAGGTCTTTAAACCATAACCGAACGAAGATACGTATAGAAGCATTGCGAGTGATTCTTTGTCTGGCGTTACTTATTCTCATTGTATTATAATAAGTGTCTGGGTGTCTTCAGGGCTAGAGTGAATAGGCTCTTAATAAACTAGTGCACCTCACCATCAACGATTGCATCATTGCTTGTCTGGGAACGTAGTCAAGAACTAGTTTAAATCAGATTAAAAAAAAAATGAAATGGAAATTTAATACGCAATATTTTGAGATTTCCATTGATAAAATAGATTAAATTGGTTATTAAACTGTTATATTTTTTTCACACTCGCAGCTTTCCATCACTAAAACCTGTTAAAAAATAAGTGATAAACGAATCGAAGAGATGAGCGTTAGTGTTGTGATAGTGATTGACACTAATGAATGCGTACTTACCATAAAAACCGAAAGTATTTTTTTTTGTATATATTTTTTCCCAAAAATATTTAAAAAGGTTACAATTTGGACACCACCGACACTAAGAACCAAGACCTGTTGTCACGGCATGTTATACCGGGCTTTAGGCGCCAGCCAACAGCTGCATTGAGCTCAAAATAACCCCTCAGTCGCCTGGATGGCCCGGTGACTATGTATTTTTGCTGACATAACAAGCTTATAACTTAGTGATTTTTTATGATACAGTTATGAAATTTTGTACATTGATTCTTTACATAAAAATACTAGATATGTGTTTCGGGTTTTACATATACTAAAACTATACACAGCACATAAATGTGTTTTATAGGTTAGTTAAGGTTTCTTTTGGGGTAAAGTTAAAGCCGCGTACAGACATCGCGAGGCGTGCGTCGCAAATGGCTCGTCTCGCATGCCTCAAGCTGTGTGAACGTGTGCTCACAATGAGCATTCGCGTCGTACGATCGTTGCGAACGCTGCCTCAGGACGAACCTTGCGCTCCGTGTTGACGGACAGGTCTTGTTTGCGTTTTCTACTGACGAACACCGTGCGTGGTGGTTTGCGTGCTCAGCTTGAGCATGTGTCGTTAATGTACCGTCGTATGCCTCAGGTTGAGGCATGCGTGACGCACTATTCGCGACGTACGCCTCGCAATGTCTACGCGGCTTAAGGTAACCCACAGATCTTTAGCAGACCAACACCATTTGTTGTGAGCATCTGTAACAAGTTCCCGACGTACGGCTATTATACCGTGTTGTATTTTTCTGTAATTTTAGGATTAAATCGCACTTATTGTCCTGCATTCGTGATCTTAATGAAGTCCATGTTTTAACGAAGGCAATGGCTACATTCAGTTGGGTCTCAATTTTCCTACAAGCTGTTGTTATGTTCTTAGGCAACCCAGTCAGACGGGCGCGTGGTGGAGCGCGCGCGCGCGTGGTGCAGCGCGCTGGGCGTGCCGTACTACCGGTTCGCGCCGCAGATGTCGCGCGACGTGGCAATGGACGAGCGCGCCGACGACACGCTCGTCACCATGCTGTGGGAGGCGCACGCCTACATGCACGCGCACCGCGACCGCGTGGCCGAGCTGGCGGCGCTGCTCAACGACACCGACCACGATCATGGTGAGCTGCTACTAACTATACAGGGTGTATGGGACATCGACCACACCGCCATCTAGTGTTGCAAACTTTATTTAAGGAAAAACAAACAGTAGCATAATAAGAGATATACATAACAGCTTAAATATTTCAATATAAAACAATCATGCTACCCACTACGTTTTCCACAATTTAATCTGTGAAACTAGCTAGTAATATAGTTTACTTATAAAAATAAATCCATAACACATAAGAGATCATCTCAGGGAACATTAAATATAATATGTATGTATGTATAATTAAATGTATGTGCGTACAACAGACAATAACGCAATAAACATTCCGTTATTATCCATAAAATAAATCAATGTGAATCTTAGAAATATTTCATATTGAAACTTCTGTGTTGCCACTTATGCTGCTTATAGTATTTCTATATGTTCAGGGACAATCGACACGCATATTTCAAAACCATATTTGTTAGTGAACAGCAAGATGACTCTTGCGCAAGTTTTAATAACACCATTTAGCTCCATTTTAACAGAATTGGTTTGTTTTTGTGAATCTGCTCAATTTCTTTAAGACATGATTAAGTTTTATTTAAGCTCTTTCATTCTAATGTACAATTTTCAGTATCTTAATTTTTTTACACTTTCCTTTCTTCCCACATGCCCCATTTTTTTTCTTTAATAAATTTATAAAGCAGATCGTTTTCCTGATCAGCTAATATGCTATAACACGTATTTATCTCTTGTTTCAGGATCTTCAAAAAATTAATCTGAGCAACATAGAGCTAAGCAAAGGGCTGGGCCCTTACCATGACGTGTTAAAACGTCAGGCGTGTGAGCGAGAAAGAGTGACAAAGCTATACACCCAATATAGCTCCATCTCTTTAACAGTTCCGTTTAGATCGTCACATAAATCGCGTTAAGACTTCGTGGTAGGGCCTCTGTATGTAAATTCATATACCATAGCTTTAAATAGTAACGCATAATATAAACGTTAGACGTAATTATGATAAAAAAAATTGTCAGACCAAAAGTATAAAACTTAAATTGGCAGGTTTTAGTTAAGTAAACGTGTTAGTTATATGTATATTTGTATTAAAGAACTTTTTTTTTCGTTTTTACGCTGACAACTAGAAGAAATTGTCTGTAAACAATATTTGTTAATTTTTTTTTTTAACATTCCTTGTAGGAATAAAGGGTATTTTTTAATGTTTTTTTTTGTTTTGTTTGGTCTATCTCGATTTCTCAATGCTTTAGGAAGATATCATTTTAGTATCGATAATGTTCCTTCTTCACTGTCCTATTATGTGCAATGATATTTCATATTTTTTTTTACGTAAATCACATTTATTTTTTTCTCCGACACTTTGAAAGGTATTGTTTGTTCCGGGAAATTGCGAAAGAGTAGCGTAACTGTATATAGTTGTTGCAAACCACGAGCAAGTTCCAATTTAGAAAATGTTTTGTTCTGTACGGGAATCGAATTCGCGACATGCAGTGCAGCAGCTAATTGCTCAACTACTGCGCCAACAGAGCCGTCTTTGAAATTAATGAGTTAAGATTACTTTTTGAGTTTCGCTAATTAAATATTTTAATTTTAACCTTTAAACGCATTTTCATAAGATTGAAATTACAATAATTGATGTATGTTCGTGAAATGCAACAATTATATTATTATAATTGTGTTTTATCAAGTTAGTTTAAATTAAAATAGTTTTACTGGTACAACTTTCGTGTACTCGAAAAGATGTCTTATTTAGTTTTCGGGCGCATAGTAAAATAAGTCACAATATAATGTGCAATATTTTTCTATTTTAAATTTAAATATACATATTTATTTGCTTAGTATTTATGTATAGTGCTAAGTGTTTAGTAATTGTATCGTTGTTAGGTAAACAAATAATAATAATATAAAATTGTTGATGTATTATTTCTTATGCCGTATATGGCAGCACTGCAAAGTGTCGTGTAGTGTTGCAATGCTTCGGTGTTATTATGTTATTGTGATTATAAAATAGCATTCTTTATGAGATTTTATGTTGCCATTACGTACAATATATTGCATTCCTATTAAGTATTCACAGGAGCATATTTTTCGTAATCGATAGTAGTTATATTATATTTATTTGTATATTGTATTGCCATAGTAAATTGCATTTTCTTTACTGTTTAAATAAATTGTTACTAACCCCTGTTAATATTCCTCGACAAACCAGAATAATAATAAAAATACGCTTTCTTTATATGACTTAGATAATAATAATGATGGTCTTCACTAAAAAATAATACTAAAACGGTGTATATGCCAATAAGCGTATTTTATATATAAATACATATTTAAAATAAAATATAAATTATAATACTGTACTGAAATAAATAAATTTAATGTTGCAAAAAGACGCAATTTTTTTGTAAATTGTGAAAGTTAATATTGTAAATCACGCATAAAGTTACCAGTAGGCAAATAATGTAGAGCTTTTGTTTTTTAGTGACAAATGCTAAAACAAAATTGGTAATTGAAAATTGCTTATTCTATATTATTTAAAGTAGGCTCAAAATTTATATTAAATCATGGTAATATTAAGTAACACCACTGATAAACATAGATTAGTAAAAATTATATAAAATGAACTATATTTAACAGATAAATTTTCTATAAGACCTGTTTATAATGTGAAGATTCCTCGATTTAATTAATGTACGATGTCTAAAATGTTGCTTGCAATTGCGATATTGATGGAAATTAATACAAAAAATACAATATCGATGTCAAGAATCCAGTCGTATGTCTGTGATTATCTCTTTCTTAAAAAGCAAGGAGACTCCTTGATGGCCAGTTTTTAAGTCTGTGGGAAGTTATTAAATGTAAATGTTATCTTGTCTATGGTCCCAAGTGTCAATAGGAAATGTGTTGTTTCGTGATGTCTCGTGCCTAGTCGTTGTATAACTAAATATTTATGGGAACATGTCTGTTATTCTGTATTATCGTTTCATGACAAAAATAGGGACTTTATTATTAGTTAAAGAAGTATTTGTTCAATGTGATAGTAGTTAAAATAGTGGCTCAAGTGGCGATAAATGTTGGTCGTGTATAGCGCAACTCTATGTATTACTTTATAAGCGATACTTACGACATTCAGCCTATTAGTGTTTGCACAGCTTTGTTTATACTGTACTCCGACCAAAGCCCTTAACTTTGTATTGTCTATAAAATAAACGAAGTTGTCAAGCGAAAACAGGTTTTATTTCAATGAAACAAAGTCGTTTTTCAAAGCTCTTTAATTTAATATTACTATTAATCACAATATACACTAACTTAGGCTTATACCAAGACTCAATAATATCACATTTCTCATGTGGATATTATTAATCCACGACTAAATCTAACAACTAAAAAGTAACTTCTGAATTGTCTACATAATTAGCTAAGTACCACCAATATATGGCAAATTAAGTAATGGTGCCTCTTCATAAGTTCAGCTGCGGATAAATTAATTCATAAAAGCGAATCACTAACTTGGTAAGTACAGTCTAGAAAGTGTTAAGTACAACAAACCACCCAGGTTACACTGTTAATGTTTTCTTTCTGATTTTCTCAAATATAATTTCTTATTTACTTGTTTTTCATAACTAGTAAGAAAATATAAATAAATTTTAAATAACTTGAGATTCTGTGACAAAAAAAATAATGAATAAGTACCGTCAGCACCAAAATAATACATTAAAATGCCAAAACAAAATAATCTTACTCTACGACTGCACTAAAAATATATATTTGCCACTAATTTGCAAGTTTATTAAATATGTTTTCTTTAAATAAATTGTCTATATTGAGGTACTCCGATAAATATTTTTAAAATTACTATAGGAACGCACATTCTTATATTAAAAGCCTAAACAATGGTTACATCGTTTAGAACGATCCAAGGCTTGGACCCGGAACTACGGACTGATCGGCACATCACTAACATAACTTGTAAATGGTATACAATTTATACCATACATGCGTCGTATATCAAAATTTAAAAAAGGCCAACACAGCAGTAGTCCGGGGTATCTAACGTTAAATTAAGAAGTGAGGCACCGCGCTACGGAAGTTGGAACAAAACTATCCACACTGCTTACATAGCCACTTTCAAACTAGTATAAAATTTCTCACTCATTTTTTTCACATATTTTGGCAAAAGAAAACTGTCTGCAAGCAGCTGACATAGTTCAATTCATACTACAAACTAAATGAACAACCTTTCACGACCTATTTGTTTCTACCATCAGTTTACAACGTCGCTGACTGTACTAAAACTTTTGAGCCACAGTTTGACGTTCTAAAGGCAGTGTTGTGTGACCTTTAAGTATGGGTTGGCAAGTTCCGAATGATAAAAAAAAAAACAATTGTTATTGGTAGCATTTAAAACCGATGATGAGATGATTCTGATGAATTTTCAAATTCAATTCACTTTTGTAGTAAGTAGTATTCTAAATTCATGAAAATTAGAAAAGATTGGCATGTCCAGGTAAAGACAGTATTGCTCACGTTTTATAAATAGTTAACAATGCGGTAAGTACATTCAGAATAATGGAAGAACACATCTTGAGGAACACATAAATGCCACCGCGTAGGTGGATGACCACCGCGTAGGTGGTCATCCACCTGCGCGGTGGTATTGTTTCGGTAGTTCTTGATAATCAATTCAATCACCGACGTAATGACATAAATCGGCTATTGTGTACACACAAACCGCTAAAAGCTACAGGATGATGTCAAATTGGTGGTTTTAAGATTGAACACAAAAACGGAATAAGACATTTAAAATTAAAAGTCTCAAATTATTCTTAAAAAATCAAAGTAAAATAAACCCATTTAACTAAAGTTTCTTGATAATTTTCAAATTATTTCTACAATGACATGTCGAAAATAATCAAAAAAACAAAATAATAAAAATGTCCATAATAATTATAAAAAAATTTGGTAACAATAATTAAAATAATAACAAAAATCTGTACAACTAGTACACTATTTTTGTTTCTTTATAAATGCTACGTTATATTTTATATCGAGACCATTTCACGTTATTGTATAGCGTTGCCGATTTTAAATTATCGCATAAGGAAGCAACCAATTCGTTATACGAAACATATAAACTTTGGCACAAAGTCACTAAAACTTAATGAATAAGAAGAAAAGAATAAAGAATTCGACATATTTTTCTAAGAACATAGAATTTAATAAAATATATTTGTAATAAAGGGAAAAAACGAAAAATTGACTCAAATGCCCATTTCAATAGGATCGCTGCTAAAATTGGCATGCTTCGGTAAGTTTAGCGTAAACTTAAGCATCGATATGTTTATCGTATGTTTAAAGCACTAGGGTAACAAGAAGGCACCTTGTGAATGCTAACAAAGAAACCAACTTACCAGAACATAACCATTTTAGCGTTACGTATTCACGATATGCCTGATCCCTCTGAACCCAAAATAAATAATAACACCTAAAATCTAGTTTCCTTGCACTCAGATTTTAGCAATCATACACAGCCCTTAGACCACGCATAAAGATTAATGTAATCGTTTATGTGTATCTTTTTCTCATTCCTTAATCAAATATCACATATATATGTAAACCTTTGGCACAATATTATAAGGAATATTCGTATCGGAAGAACTAACTAAGCATAATGTTTATTCTCATTGTTTTCTTATGCGGAAAAAGTTTCCACACAATTCAAAAACTGCAATGATTTTATATTCTTTATTTCCTGGTACGTTAAAGTTATTATATTTAAAAAATAAGTTCTTGAAAGTTTCGAACACAATATGCATCAGCCTGTATAAGATACAGTATGGTGTATTTATGCTTTGGACGCAAACTGTAATTTTTTCCTATCACAATTGTCTTAGCACCCTTAACATCACAGTCTGAGGCCTTAGTGCAAGTCTTTAACTAACTCGATCGCGTTCAAGTAACTTCATTTTGTACTAAAACTATATAACCGCCATCTGATGACAGCAAAAGAAAACTAATTTTCAATCGATTTCAAAAAAGGAGGACGTTCTCATTTCGGTTGTATGTTTTGCATTATTGATAGTCTCATGCTTGACCACCATCTCACTTGATGGATGGATGTTCATGATTGAGCACGTTTGCACTGTTGACTCAAAAACCCCCAGGTTGTAGCTATCAGACTGGCAAGTATTTTTTCCTTATACTATTTGGCATAAGCAAACATTTACGTAAAACGCGATCAGAAACATTGAAAAAGCTCGCACTAGGCCTTCTGATTATAAAAAAGTGGTCAAACTTTTTTACCCCATGCTATATTTGCACTTCAGCTGAACGTCTATAATGCCTATATTCCCATGAATAATTCCTTATGTATATTGTGCCTTAGTTGTTATAGCCAAAGTATTGTACGCCACTCAAAAAAGTTCCTTTGATGTTAGTATGGGTCGTCCGGGTATTCCATGTTAGCGATTAAATTCTTCTTCTCTTCCTTGCCTGGTTTGGAGTCTAGTAAAGATGGTCGTATCGTCGATCTTGGTTCGAAACAAGGCTGTAATAAAAAAAAATTGTTATTATTTTTCGTTCTTCAAACTTAATTAATTTTATCTACGGCCTTATTGCGGAACGCACTCGAATGAAACCATTGCTTTCATTTTGAGAGTACAAAATTAATTTCGATCGTCAAGCACATGGCGAAATATGGGCTCAAACACGAAACTGCGTTGCGATGTCGTGACGTAAAAATCTTAAAGCGATACATTGCTTGAAGTTTTATAGAATGTATCTGTATAGCTCCATCCCTCTTTCTCGCTCCTAGATCGATGCTTTGTCGCACGAAATCGCATCACAACATTTCGCATCACAGGTTCCTGCGATGGAGCGTCGCATCGCATCGGATCGCAATTTTGTGTGGTAGCCCTACTAAGAGTGAGTTTCGTAATTAGGGTGCTAGTTATGACAATCACCTTAGTTTGGTTTATGGGTATTTATTACTGGGTACTTAAAGTAAATACATTTTATGTAAGAAGATAGGAGTCAAAGGTACAAAACCTACTTGGACAGTTTTAGTATTTGCATTGCAACTATATTCATAACCTGTACCTCATGTTTAATATAAGTTCCCACTTAATAAATAGTGAAGTATAGAGTGACCTTTTAGTTACTATTGTAACATTTCCTGCTATAAATACCTTCCTATTATTATTAGTTTATTTCTTAATTACCTTTATAACAATTAAAGCATAGTAGTGATAAGCAATAGGTAGTCTGGTTATTAATTAGGTTAGGTTCGGTTCCTACTTATTTTCAATTTTGCTGTTAGTTACATTCTTGAAAAACCAAAAAAAAAACAATCTTCATACGCATTGTCATTTTTAAGAGTTTTTAACGGGCATCATACATAATATGAATAAAGTAAAAAAAATACAAGTAGATATCTATTTTTTTGATGTAAGTAAGGTGGCCGAAGTTAATTCGCAAAATTATCTAAGGGACCGCTTAGACAATTTTCATGGGACGTGGTATCAATCGACTAGCCCTGTACGCGCTAATATACTAGTCAACTAGTGCATTGGTGCACTAGTATAGACTAGGTGTTGGTGCGTAGAGGGATAGTCGATCCAGGTCGATAGTCGATTGTAATCAGGGGTTATCCTTGGGGATAAACCCTGGTTGGGGGGAAACTTGCGACATATGAAAAATAAAAGCTTTTAGATTTTTTTAAAGGGAGAATTTGATTAGCATTGTTTGATCTATAAAAAGTACTTGCCGCCCACATTATGATTAGTGACAATTTCAATAAAAACTCTTAAAAAACAACGGAAATTCAAATAACAAGCAGGTTAGTAAGCGAGTGTACCCAAACCATGCGGGGCCAAGCAGTAAGATCAAAATGTGAACCTCGAAAAGGCGGCTAAGGACCAAACTCATTGCAGCTTGCCAAAGCATTATCAACCTGTATGGAATGTCATGGGCACATTAAAATATGCATGATAGCACACTGACTTAAAATTAAAAAAAAAATACTGTGCATCCCACATTAAAAAATTATTCTTTCCAAGAATTCGAGACAAACATAACGAACAAAATAGTAGAAATCCGATAGAAGAAATCTCTTCCCTCATTTGTTATTTCATTACATATGATAAATATTATATAACAGACATCGCGAGGCGTGAGTCGGTTCGTCACGCATGCCTCAACCTGAGGCAAACGACGGTACATTTATGCGTGCGTCCCGAACGACACATGCTCAAGCTGAGCACGCAAACCACCACGCACGGTGCTCGTCAGTAAACAGTGTTAAATAATGTGTCTATTAAGACATGGGCTGCCTTTGCTAAATTTGGTGCCAAACAATAAAATTGATGTTGCATTTTTGTCATCAACTACCCTCATTTGTTATTTGAGAAAGCCGAGCATCAACTGAAAGAATGCACATTCTACCACCCATAGTTTCACCCATAGTTTTTCAGTGTCTTGGGGCATCCCAAGACACTGAAAAACTATGGGTTGCCTCCTTTTTTTTGAACAAACGGCCATAATTTACCCTCATCTGTTATTTAATCGAATTATATATCAAATAAAGAGAGATTTCTTCTACGTATCATAAATCAAAACAAGATACAAACATCACAGACGCAGGATTATTATAGACAAGCCGTAAGTAAAAACACAATACAGTATATCCAGTACATTATGGCAGACGTATCCTTATTCTGTTACACACATCCAATTACAATCTAAGGTAAAATGTATGCATAAACTGTGGTTGCCTATAATTGAGTATGCATTATAGGACTATGTTACCTGTACTAAATTTTATTTCTAAGTTTTTTTTGTAAGACTCGTTGGTGATCCTTAAATAAATAAGCAATCGGTTTCATTTTGACAGTTCAAAAAGATCCGTTGCATATGAGCATAACCTGAGTACCATGAAATTGGATTCCAGTCGATATTTCTCTATGATAGTCGTTGTGATTGCCAGTTAAATTGCCTAGCCTTATGCTATATCTATATTAGGGTCGATTTACCAGTCAACTAGATGCGGAATACCAGAATTTTAGATTGAGTGACGGCGAGGAATCATGGTGTGTAATCAAAGACCTTACAGCCACTAAACTCCTCATCAAATGGTGGGAAAAAATCATCCAATGACAACCCCCGCTCTTGTGGGGGTTGTCATGTAGGTACTGCGTTCTCGAGACTATTTGGAAAATAATACGACGCACAGGACCGGTCGTTGTGGCGACGTTTGAGGGAGGCCTTTATCGTGATATGATGACGATGATGATGTTGATTTGGAAATTATTCTGTTACGACAAACATCAGATTTATAAGTCATAGGTGTTGACAGACACGCGTCTCTTGTTATTACTCGTCTAGTGGCTGTAAGGTTGTTGTATGTAATGAATGGTTCAATGGTCACCCAATTACCTACAGATCGACCTCGTCAAAAGCATTGATTAACCGTGGGGGGTTGACCCAATTGGCTGTTATTACAAAACCACGAGCTCCTCCTCAGTGGGATTGCCAGTGCGATACATAATAAAGCTGCTTAAAATTGCTATTGTTTTCTAAACTGCTTTAGACATGCCAGGATTTACCGGTTTCTCTGTTAAGTTAAAAGTCGGTGATGTATTTTTATGCGTGCATTTAAAAAACACATAATGGCGTTTGATTATTCCAGAAACTTAATTAATACCTAAAACGTGAAGTCGTAGATAACGTTATCAAATTTTTCAAGGGTATCTGGATTCTTATCTTCTCATGGTATTTTTGATATAACTGAGGTAAATAATATTCATGCAAAATTACGAAAATATCTTTTTCATAAAAACCGCTACAAATAAAGAAAGAAAACGCACACAGATACACACAATGCAGTGAATATTAGTAATCTCTGACTTTTTGACCTTAATAATAAAAATAAAATAATGTTATAAGTAAAGATTTATATTATCATTGTTATTCTTCACAATATAAAACGAAGACATGACAGATAATTATAAAATTTTGTAGGTCCCGAACTTAATTGTTTTATAATTAATTATGCAGCTGATAACTTTAAATAACCTACGTTTTAATTGAAGCCACTGCCTTTTTGACATGTTTTTAATTTTTTTTTACAGTAGAGAAATTATCGAATCGAACTCCTCTCGATGTAGGCGAGACGAAGTCAAGTGTTATTTGAGTTTTACTGACTATAATCCACACATGTTCCAGGGCAACTCTTACGAGCAATCCCGTAGCCCGGCAGGTACCATCGCGGTCATTTCTGCCTGATCACTTTAAAAAAAATCGCTTTTATCCTGCGGCGTGGCGCCAAACAAAACCTTTGAAGTTTTCGTTTTTAGTGCAAGCAAAAATGAACTTAGCGGTGGTCAGGCGGAAGTGTCTTTGATAGTACATCATGATATGCAATTATTTTCCACCTGTTTAATTTTAAATTCGATGGGCCCAGGTGCTTTCAACTTGTATAAGAAGCTTATAGAGAACGATTCTTTTCTATCGCGATTAAAAAGCGTGCGTGCATCGTGTATAACAACTACTGACGCCCAAGACGACTTGTTGAAAAACTGACACAATAGTTGACTATACGTCGCGTGGATGGTTTATAATCTGTCGCGTGATTTTATTAAACAAAAATGAAAGCGTGGCAACAATACGAATGTGTTCAAACATTTTTGTATCAATGACTGCAGTAACTATGCTCAACGACAAAGTGTTTTGTTTAAAAGATCATATACGATAGTTGAGTATAAGACGCGTCAACAAATCGTGACTAATTGACATAATTTCGATTAAACAGAATGAAAGCGTGGCTTAGCTTAGCCATGCTTTGGGGTTGGGTTGCCAACCGTACTATAATATAGAGTATTCAGAAATCAGAAATATTTTATTTATGATACATATGATATGATAGTATTTTAGGTAGGTACTCTATCTTACGCAGGAGTATCTATATATAGGAGTATATATATATATATATATATATATATATATATATATATATATATATACTTTATAATCTACGAACGCAATAGTGTACGTTAAAATACTCTACTTATTTTGACTTATTTATACAATTAAATTGAAATCCATTCATTTCAGTATTTTAGTGACATAATTTTCGTTTCGTTGTTTTTTTATTGTTCACACTTTCACGAACTCCCATTTATATCATATCACTTCTTTCTTATCATTTTCTCACACAATCCGTCCAACTTTTCTTTGGCATACCTCTCCCTCTCCATCCATCCACATGTAGGTACCTACATATACTCATAACTCAACAAATATGTATACTTAACCTCAAAATACGAGAATTTGAAGTGAAAAATTATATATAATACAACTACAAACTAACCCACAAAGATACCGTATTGAACAAAATATTATACCACAGTTGTCAAAACGACACGTGACTTTTTAAAACAAAAACGAAAGCGTAGCAACAATACGGAAGCGATCAAACATAGCTATGACATAGCAATGTTTAATTAACATGTCATTAAAGAATATTTTTTCTTTGAAGAGTCTGAAATAGTGTTGTAAGAAACTCGAGTCTTGAAGTCTTATTTAATAAAAACTTGAGCTTTTTTTTAAGACTCGAGTCTTATAAAATAAAAACTTAGAGCTCAAGTCCGTCAGAATTTGGAGTCTTTTATAAAAAAGACTTCAGTTCCGCCAAAAAGAACTCACGACTGAGTCCTCTAAATCCGTAACTGTAAAATAGTATAAAGTCTGTCTAATAAGTTAAACGACTTGGGTAATTATTAGGATTTAATGAAATCTGATATAGTCAACACGGGTTCAATAATCAAGGTTGATGAAGAGATAGAGATCATTGTTTACTAACAGAAGAACCTTATGAAAAGTATCGTTTAGAAGTATTTTTTAAATGATTAAATATTTTACAAAATTCCCAAGTCGGTTGACTTATTAGACAGACTATAATAATGTTATTTATTACAAGTAAACGGTATTATGTGTGTTTATTATTTTATTTAGACGATTTAACTCGCATTTTTATTCAGCAAATCGTCAGTTTGGTGGATACTTTTGATTAGGTTAATGCAATTTAATTGTTACAAATTTTTATTGTGCGATTAATTTTCAATCAGCAAATAAATATGGGTGACGATATAAAATAACCCAGTATTGTCTGTTATAACACCAACTTAAGTTCATGACTCAGTCTAGCTCAAAGCACTTAAAAGACTCGAATGGACTCAAAGGACTCGGACTCGTATGACTAATGACTTTGTCTTGAAAATCTACTCAAATCTTGAAATGAAGACTAAAAGACTCCAGTTTCGTACAACACTAGTCTGAAAGATATTCGCTTACTATTTAAACAAGTGATTTCGTTGTTAACCGAATGTCGCATCAAAATGCAATTAATTAATATTCAGCGATTTGTCTCACTATCAGCTGTTTAATCAAAAATATGTCGAATCATGCTTACATGCTTATTGTTTTTTTTTTGTCTGTAATGTGTACGTGTGATAATATTTTCTATTTAATCCGATTAAACATTTTTAGTACTGAGCGATCAGAATTTTTGGTTTTTATGCCAAAACAGTTGATAAAGTAATAATCATTCTACACCTTTCACACAACGCTACCTAGCACCAAACTAAGCTTGTGCTATGAGTAGTAGATAATTGATAAACATACTTATACACCGTTAAATTTTGATCGTTTTAATCCCGTGGAGGGTCGATCCGGTACATGAAACACTATCGATTTGTAAAGATTAGCACGCAACGCCGACTACTACATACAGGTCATTGAACTCGCTCAGCTGACGTTTTCTTAAAGAAATTAATTTCGTACATGCGGAAATAAATACGATTTTTTAAAAAAAGGTACTTTATTTTTTAGTTTTATCTTTACAAATCGATAATGTTTTATGTACCAGATTGAGGAGAGGTGAGAGGTGGAGGGTCCACGGGATTAAAACGATCAGAATCTAACGGGGTATATTTCTAAATACATACATAAGATAAATTACACCCAGACACAGAACAAATGACATTTGTCCTGGGTGGGAATCGAACCCACGACCTCCTGTATAGCAGTCAGGGCCACTAACCACTAGACCAACAGGCCTGTCAATGATTAGACGTCTAAAATAGTGATGTGTCGTTGCCGGGAATATTGTCGTGAAGTGAGAATATTGGTGGGAGTATTGACCGAAGTAGGAATATTGGTAGTAATATTGACCGAAGTAAGAATATTGGTGACAATATTACCAGAAATGTTCCCATATTGCTGGCAACGGGACATCTCTTATCTAGAATATTTGCGTCGTGTTATTCAATATTCTAAAAGTTGCAACAGTGTGCAAGATGCTTAGGTTATAGCCGTATTTATCCACTTTCCATAAAAACAATCTTGCAAAAACAGGATGCATGAAATAGTTTCGTCATACTTAGTAATATCGTTAAGTGAGCAGGTTGTTTTTTGTTACACTATCTACAACGCCACGCAATTTTATTTAATATTTTTTATTTATTATTACAAATAGCATTTTCAAAGATTTCACTTTTATTTAAATATTATGTACAGTAGTGGTAAAGAAGCGGCCTAGGTGCTAAAGTTGAAAGCCATTTGTGTTTGAAAGTGGGCATTGTTACGAGTATGTAGTATTGCTAGTTACTTCGTTTATTAATTCGACTTAATTCAATAAAGCGAAATTGGATTTTAGACACTATTTTCAATATACTTAAAATCCTATTGCTACCCCTACCGCATTTAGGCACAAGTTATACTGTTTCACGAGCGCGGTAAAGTGCGCCAGGCGGGCATCACCCGTTTATTTATTTTTTTGTAAGCGTGTTGAAAAACATCGTTCGATACGCGTGGGAAATTGTCACTGCAGCACTATGCTCCAAAATACGAATTCCACGTCCTTCGCAATGACAGTATTTCCACTTGTATCATAATGTACTACTACCCATATTTACTAAAAACCAAATACTAATCAAAAATGTTGAGGTCAGCAAGGACGCTGATCCCAACATTTTTAGATTAGGTTAAACTATGGACTATATATAAATATAGTTGTATAAAAAAGAAAGGTAGATAACAAGTAGACTCACAGTTTCACAAATGTTCATGTTGCAACAGTTCTCAATAGTGATCTCACACTGGTCCGGGCGCGCCGTCATCGGAGTTACATTTTTGTTCACGATAATACGCTTCTTGATCCTGGAAATAATACAAAATATGATGTTTTAATAAATCTAAAACATACTCGTTAAAATGAGGATAAAGTAAATTGAATTTAGAACATCGTGTATACACTAAGTTTGTGAATTCAAAACATCATAATGATAAACCTATTTACTTCTACCTCCATGGTGCCAAATTTATCATACAACTTTTTTTAATTTCTTTAAAACTTAGACTCTGAACCTCCTTGGTGTACTTTTTTTTTTTGTATTTAGTCATTTCCTCGCTGAGGAAAAGTTACGTGTTGCACTCGAGTGCAAAGATTTTTCACCTTGTGCTCTTTTGATTCTCTCGCTAACGCTCAGGATTCAATTTAAGAATCCTTCGCTTGCTCGGTCATCAAAATTGAGCACGCGGTTAAAAAGCAACTTTGCACTCTTTTATAACAAATAACTATTTAAATCCTTGTGTTACGTCAAAAAAAAAGTTGCGAATTTACTAAAACATCCAAGTCATCTACTTATTAAAATAAAAGCAAGGATTAAATAAATAAATATTTAACAATGAAGGACGTTCTAGTGCTTAAACGTAAACCAGTTGCGTCACTCGGTATAAATATGGTAATAACTGCAGTTCCAAGAGCGAATGCATAAAAATATAATCTTGATAGTTATTTACAACACTATTGATATGAACAAATCGACGACGAAGTGTCAATAACTCCTAACCATTATCATTTCAGCCAAAAGACGTTCACTATTGGACATGGGCCTTCCTCCCTCCCTCCCTATCATTGCATTGGATCCATCGGATTCCCGTAACCTTCACTAAGTCATCGGTCTACCTTGTGGGACGCCACCTATTCCAATACATGGATAATTAGTTTAGCCATCGACTTACATTCCAGTGATGGACAAGCACGTTCATTTCATAGAAACTATTTGTCAAAATACTGAAAAGTTAAAACAAAAGTTACTTTGGATCGTAACAGAACTGTTATAATACTTACAGCGGTAAGATAGCTTTTAGAGGATAATTTTTTCGCAACCAAAATGTCTTCAACGCCATGAATTTCGTGGCACTTATATGCGTTTTGTTCATTGTACGGATTACATTACACCTGAGCCGATGGAAGTGAGTATTTGGCATGCGTAATCAAGTGCGTACTACCGATGAGTTTAGCAGTAAATAAAACAATTTGACATACCTTGGCCTCCTCCTCAATTGCAGAATTTTCGTGATGAGCACCGCGCACGCCAGACAAAGCATTCCGCATAGGATACCAAGCAATATGATGATTGGGTCCCTCACGGGGTCCCATCCATCGACACAGCCGACCATCACTGTATCCGAGTTGATATCGGGGACAGACAACGGCAAACTCGTTGTTGTTTGAGTGTTATTGCATCTGAAAATAAAGAATAATATTATTAAGAGGGCTACAGGACCTAAAGCGCGGGAGTGTCACTCTCTGCTATACCAAAGTCATGCGTAAAGACACAATACTTGCTTTTTTTTTAACATGGAGCGCTTTAGCGATTTACTAATAATGCATAATGTACGTTTTATACGAGTAGGTTCGCGCTTGACCGCTATCTCACCTGATGGAAAGCGACGATGCGGTCTATAATCTATAATTTGATTATAACATTACTTATGGAAAAGTGTTATTAAGAGGCCCTAATCATAGCCTTTTAGACAGATTATAGTATTTTGATTTTGTTAACTGCAGTGGATCTTATACTTTTGCGCATTATAAAACTGGCGTTTAGCTCGTGTAGCTTAATGTACTATGATATCATCGACTTGAAAACTTATCCAAAATACTAAGCATTAAGCAAAATATAAGTAAGTCATGTAATCAAATTTTACAGAGCGTATTATAGTTTTTTCCTTCTGTAAAGTTATCTCTTTCGAATTTATAAGAATTTTACTTTGAGGTGATGTGAGAAACAAAATGACAAATCAGAGAAAAAAGTTATTCGTATGTAATATCTTTGAAACTCCGTGTCATATCATTCAGTCTGGTATTTACTGTATTGTATTCGTGTACGTTGAACAATTTGTATTTGTTTGTTTGTAATAATAAACAATAAACAATGTTAAATAAACATTTGATTCATTGTTCAGTGTCCATTCAAATGGTTTTCGTATCATTACTTCAACTGTTGAGCAGTGTTGTTGTAGCTCCAGGGTTCAAACCCAGCCAAAATACTTTCTGTAATTTATTATTTCATCACCACTGCTCTCAAAAACGGTGAAGGTTGAAGGAAAACATCGTGAGGAAACCGGCATGTCCTAGAACCAAAAATTCGAAGACTTGTAACATCCACCAACTCGCACTGGGCCCGATTGGTGGATTATATCCCATTCCCTTTCCTAAAGAGGAGTCTCAGCAGTGGGAACTTTATAAGACTGATTTTGCTACTTAAGTGTTTGGTAGATCTTGATTGAATTTTACTTTATTTCATGAGTAATCATAAGTAAAATGTGTGCTACTTACTGGCATGTTTCATTAATTTCTAAATTAGTTGACGTCTTGGAAGCAGTAGGACTAGGAGGATTAGTAGAGGTGGCGGCTTCAGTGGTGGTTGTGAAAACTTTAGCCGTCTCACATCTAGAACCTTCGTAATCTCCGCTACATTGACACTCAGGTTCACTCTTCTCGTCTAAGGAACACTTGCCATGGTTAAGGCAGTATCCATGACATGCATTTACCTCGCATCTTTCACCGGAGTAACCAGCATTACATCTGAAAATGAAACAGCGTAATGAAACAACTCAATTTTTAGTAAGTGTACCAATAGTTTTTAAAAAGGGATTAGAGTTTTACCTGCATTTGGGCTGTCCGACATCACTAACGCTACAATCGCCTTGGAAACAGTAGTTTTGACAGACTGAAATGTCACATCTTTCACCGGTGTAACCAGGTGTGCATTTGCATAGCGATTGTCCACTAACTTTCATGCCGTGAACACAAAACAAGCCAGCATCAGCAGGAATATTAAAGGAATCATTGATCGCTAACTTGTTTTGTGGCAAACTCGTTAATGCTTCGCATTCGTCAGTACCTTCAGTCTGGTCCTCAATGTTATAATTTGCAGCAATACCGAAAGGTCTTTTAGAATTGATGTTATTATAATACTTTTCTGGTTCTTGATCTACCGCTGGATTCTTTGGTAATTGCCAAATTGCTTGGTTATCCCAGTCCACCCAATAGATAGTATCTTTCGCCACGGTTAATGCATTTGGTCGATGATCATATCCTTTAAGTAATGTCGTTCTGTTCTTCCCATTTAGATCTGCACTTTCAATAGAATAGTGTCTTCCTTCTCTATCATCTGCCCAGTACATTTTTTTCGTGCGTTGGTCAACGGCCAAGCTGACTGGCATGTTAATATTGCTGTCGACAACAACTTCTCTTTTGGTTCCATCAAATCTAGCCCTCTCTATTGTAGGCTTACTAATGTTGGTGTTGGTCCAGTAAACATACCTGTAATTTGCAAATCACTATAAATTAGCATACAATTCAGGACCTATGTTTTTTTTTTATTATGTTGAACTGTTAATAGAAACATACCCTCTACAGCTATCTACGGCAATACCACTGGGAATCTCATCATCCATCTTAATCAGAAGATTTCCGTAAACGTTGTTTATCGATCCAGGTTTTAACGATATCCAATAGATGCTTTTTTCAATCGTGTCCGTCCAGAATAGTAATCCTTTGACAGGATCGAAAGCAAGACCTTGGATGTTTTCGGCCGCTCTTTTTTTAACTAAAGATTGGTATTTCTCACTAGATATGTTAAAGCTAAATATAGAAGCGTTATCGCTTTGTTTGTCCACGAATAGAAGCATGTTGTGTACTGCGTCATATGCTAATGCTGAGAGGTCTCCAAAGTGAACACCTTCAGAGTGTGTTTTGTTTCCATTGGTAAAAAACTCTAATTGATCTGTGGTTGCGACAATGTCTGAAACAATGAAAAAAAAAAACAATAAGCAACAAGGTATATTATAGGCACCTACTACTACTACAAGGTATATTATAGGTAACTTTAATTTTCATTGTTATGAGACGTATTAGCTGCGTTGCTGGTTAATAATAACCATCTCAGTAACTTTCAGTGTATTTATGGTGTGGTAACATTTATGTTTTTCTAGAACGTTCTCGCTTTTCGAAAGAGAATTAAGTATCGTGGAAAAATAGATGGATAAATAATCTGTTATGTAACATTCTAAATGCAAGTGCCAATTCTCACATTATTTGGCAGCCTTGCAGCGGTTGTCGCGTGACTTACAATCGCTGATTGCGGAGGTTAGTTACATCTTACATAACGAGAGCGTCTAGTTCGAACTCAAGTAGCTTGTGACTCAGATTGAGGAGTGATTAGACATCATAATTGTATCTATCACAGCGTCAATTGTTGCTATGGTATCTGTGAAGCTAAGTACGAATTCTACGATACATTGTATTGTATTAATTCCTTAGAAACTATCAAGTAAAAGTAATGTAAGACGACTGACGAGTGGATCTATCACCAATAATGGTTCCATCATCATCATCATCATCATTTCAGCCGAAAGACGTCCACTGTTGGACATACACCAACAATGGTTCCAACTTGGCTGCCTAAAAATCTCCAAAGCGATAATTAAATCGTGTCCAAGTATTTAGTATCTACTTTTCAATGAACGTCCGGCATTCCTTTAGTAGTGTACGACGAAAATAACTTTATGAGACTAGGTTACAGTATTTTTAGTGTCTAGACAACGTAGGTTTAAATAGGTAAAGTAGATGGGAAAGTATACAAAGTAGACAAAAAATTAAAGGCTCGTTTTGACTACCTAGTGACTTGTCCGGTGTAGTGTAGTTACTACTAAAATAGCTCAAATAGATACTACAACACCGAACCGCTAATTACTTATGATTTTAATGTTTTTTTAGTTTCGTTCCAAGACACATTCTAGTCTTTCTCAAATGTCAACACGGGACTTTTAATTCGAGTTTAAGTTTGGAAACCACACTATTGGTAGTCTCGTGATGTTCTAAGCTAAATAGTACCAACGTCACACAACCCACGCATATCTCGTTTCTCGACGTCAGAAGCTTACAAACCTTATTTGCATAATGGTTTTATCTTGACGGGAATTTTGTTTAAAGAAATACGTTTGTGGTAATTTCCTACGTAGGTATCTAATGGCCGAATATCATATATGAAAGCCTTCTGTGGCTAACTTGTTTCTAGGGTATTTTGTATCAACGGGTAGATTCCATGACGTGATCTTCGTAAACATAAACTAATAAATCTAATCCTAAGACCATTTCCAGCTTTGCATGAGAGCAAATTATATACAAACACATAGCTACCTCGGTTATTGTTCCTCATTAGTAAAATCCGTATAAAAATCCGTTGCTAAACAGACAGACAAAGATAATAGCAACTTCCTTTTGAATGAAACCCTTATTTATTACATTGTTATTTTTCAAATAAAGGTGTGGGTTATAAGCCAAAGGTTATGTACGATCAACAAGTCCAATTAAAGGCATGCAATTCGACATATGTACATTTTTCACTGTTTTTCATACAACCGCTCTTAAGCGATTATGACGTTATTATAATTTTTCATAGGATATTTTGGAAACATGGTACCTTGTGGATGATGGAATCAATTTATAAATTTGTGTAAAACTAATCCAATGAAGACCTCTAAAAACTGCTATTTTGTATGAACTGCAAAAATTAAAAAAAAGTGAATAAAATATAACAATAAAAGCCTTGCAAATTTTATCAAGATTCTGAATGACGACAATTTTTTTCAAAAGCTTTTAGGGTTTAGGTTTAAACAAAAAATCTCATTTCGATTTTGACGATAGGAAATGGAGCCTCTTAACCGATAGAGTCGAGCGTGTAAAAACGTTCAGGAATGCTTCGATTGTTCAGTGGCAATAGTCGTGTTATGTTGATGGCGTATAGATTTGTATGTTAATAGTGTAGTATTTTGAATAAGCCAGTAGTAAAGAGCACCAATCGTATTAATGAATAGACATTAGACGATTTAAATCTAAACTCATTAATGACAACTAGGACTTACGCATTAATTTGATTATATTAAAACATTCTGATGCATCATATGCTTAATGTCATCATAGTATCAGCCGAAAGACGTTCACTGTAGGACATAGCCCTCCCCCAAGCGTCGCCACAACGACCGGTCCTATGCGTCACGCATCCATCAGATTCTGATTGGATGAAGTTAATTATTTTATCAAGCCGGTCAGTTTGATTCGGGTTCGTTAGATACATTTAATAAATTAATTTAAAAAAAAATATCAGTTCAGTAACGTTTTGCTCTCATATCCAAAATATAGAGAACAAACAATCAACATTTATCTATATATAAGATGATTTTCTTTAGGAATATTTAACCCTGAAAACATTTATGGGGCTAGCATTATCTTACTGTGACTAAAAGTCCCTAAATTTATGAGATAAAGAAAAAAACATTTTAGCGGTTTACTTAATAGAAAGTTTTTTAATGTTGGATTTTACTTTTCCTATTTGATGTAGTCACGTTAATTTGCCAACTCTCTATTGATTCGTCTTATCAAACCAAGTCGACCGCCACGACGCGATGTTCGCCAGTCTTAACGATCAAGGTCGGAGGTCAGTGACGGTATGTTTATAGTAGGTGGTCTTGTCAGTAAGTAGGTACTTTCCTTAGTAATCTATAGATATTGTATTAGAAAAGTGACCTTGGGAAAGATTACGAATTATAACTGTTTTTATAAGTAAAATTGTAAAGTATTCGTGACTAGAATGTCTACAGTATCGGTTTTTAACACCCAAATTGCATTCGGTTTAATTTGGCAATTTACCGAAATGATTACAGTGACTTTGTTTGTTACTGTTGGACCAATTGGTTCGTGGTAAATGTCCTATTGGAAATTGACTGTGTTTATTTTTATGCAATAATTCGTATTGGTATAGTCGGCCTTTAATGTTCCCACGGCTGGGACTCAGGCCTCTTCTCTAGGAGAGGGAGTAAGCCGTAATCCACCACGCGGGCACAGTGCGGGTTAGTGGATGTCATGTCTTCGACTTTTTGGTTCTAGGACATGCCGGTTTACTCACAATGTTTTCCTTCGCCGTTTTGAGACCAGTGGCGATGAAATAAATTACATAAAGCAATGCGCCTGGCTGGGATTGAACCCGCGACCTATAAACTCGTAAGTCAGGGCCGTTAGCACTCGGCCACCACTGCTCTACGTTTTTAGAGATTTCATACCAAACAAAAAATAACACACAAAAAAAAAAATCTGAAAACTGCTTCAAAATTTGAGAGAGAGTTATAGAGCACCATTTAGAACATCAAGTTTAGTATTGGTACGAAGAAGACTGGGGGCGTGGGCGGAATATCTTGCTATCTCTTTTGTACGCACGTGAAACTAATGGCGGTGACGTCACATTTCAATAGCATCCTTATTCTGTTACTTGACAGTTCCCTTTTCGCCAAATTTGAAAGGTTTCACTAGAAAGACAATGAGAGAGCAAACACCGGCGTTTGCTTAGGGTTTAATGAATTAATAAACAGATTGACGAACGGAATGGTTATAGAAAAAATCTTTCTAATTGTGATTTTGGTGTGATAAAGTAAATTTTTGATACAAATAATAAAAGAAGTTGAGGAAACTACCCAATTGTACTGAACTGCCAAAATTACCATTATCAAATGTTACGATTACGACTGAGCGTGCTTTACGTAATAAGATCGTCGAATGAAATTTAAGTAGTAGCATATTATATTGTTTTATTAAAAGAAAATAAGAGCTACTTTATAAACACAGTAATAAATCTTTAGTAATAAAACAATGGTTCAAACGAATAAAATATGTAACCTATGTTAAATAAAACCTTAGTTTTAACACCGTGGGTGGTAAGTATGCAAATGTGCATGTTTATATTGTTATTTTGCTTTACGATCGATTTATCTGTAAATCGATGTTAAAATATACGATGACAGTTATTGTCATGGTTTTGTTTCGAAAATTCTGTTCACCGGGTGTAATGCAAACTATGTTACGAATAATAATATTCACCATTTTAACGTGATGACAGCAATTCCTTACTTTTTTTTAAATATTCCTATAAATTAGTCAGATTCCTTACACACAGTAAGTACGAAGAATTTTGAAAAAGAAAAAATTGAGTCATCGCATCACCGCGGGCCTGCGGACAGCGAGCAATGGGTAGCCCGCTGTCCGACCGTCCGGTAACTGTCCGGATCGAGCCCAAGTCGTCGACGGCGCGAATTGTTCCCGCGCGTCTCAAGGAGCTGTCAGTGACAGCAGGTGCAAAACCGGGTCGAAGGCCACTGGTACTGGGGCTAGGGTTAATCCGAAAGATAGCTCAAAGGCCGGTAAGAAGGCAACGAAGGAACGGGGTGGGCTTTTAGTCAGTAAGAGTCTGACACTATGTGCGGCTCCGCCCAAGAGCGGGGGTTGTCATTGGATGATTTTTCCCACCATCAAAAAAAAAAGCCATCGCATCACTCTAAGATTATAAAAGGGGAAATTTATTTGTATGGATGTGTGAATGTTTGTTACTCTTTAAACTCAATCGTCAGAACGGATTTCTGTGTTTGTCAATAGACCATGTCCTGCCTTTCTGGTACATGAGCACGTTTTCGTTTTAGGTGGGAAAGTCATTTAAGTAAATGACATCTCGCGGCCTTAGACGGAGGGAACGACTAACACCCCACTCCTGTTCCTTCTTTGCCACTGATCCCGGGAGTCTCTTTCGCATCACCCATGACCCCAGTACAATTGCCGGCACGAATCTTAAGTGCTGGCTTCAAGTTGCGCAGAAGTCAAATGTTTGGTCTCTTTAGTGTTGCGAAGTAATTGGCTCGCCGCGCAATCGTGTCATAAACGTCACTCATGATTCGTTTCTGCGCTTGCAGCATGTATCTATCTATCAATGACGAAGATTGGCTCGCCAATGTATGGAATGCGCAAAACGATCCCCACTCTGAAGCCGAGCGCTCCAGATCCGTGACGGTAATGGTAGGCTTCCAAGTTTGTTCCCTAGGGATTATTTTCTACTTTTATGCGGACGAAGCCGCTGGCAAACGCTAGTTGCTTCATACCTATATATTATTCGAAGTATCGTCTGCTCGACGTAAACACTTCAAAAGAGGTTGTTGAACTGTCAAAATTAGGGCATTGACGTATATTTTGTGTTACGCAATTAGCCCGAAGGTAATTTTGTACTGTATTTAGTTACGTTGGTCGTTATAATTTTCATTGATCATGAAAACATGAGTTACCTGGTAAGGACCTACTTGAGAAATTCCTTATTAGTATTAAGTGCATGCTGCACTTATATGGGTTTACTTAAGGGCCAAGCGCCCGAAAAGTGCCATAAAACAGTGATTTTCTGAGGCCTACTCCTCCGTAACGGCTAGGTCAATTGGTTTGAAAAAAAAAATGTTTATTATAAATTCATGAACAATAATATTAACATTTGATTTTTCGTGCAATTAATACTTTTGACAAAAAAAAAAATTGTAATTTCGCAACTTTTCCCTACTCCTTCGAAACGGCATGGACATTTTTACACATAAAAATTGGTGGTTAAATATTCTTCAAAGTGAACATTACATATGTTAATCAATTGATATCTCGCAGAGAAAATGGATTTAATTCATTAAACCCCAAGCGAACGCCGGCGTTCACGCACCTATTGTTTCTTTCCGGGCGCTGCTGGCCGCAAATAAATGCACAGATTTGCGTACTGCCGCCTAGGCGAGTGCGAGAGTTGCGTTCACATAATTTCGGTCAGATGGTTCAAGGGACTATACGCCTTAACACATAATATACTGTTATTAATGATAAGAATTGATATGAACTTAACTGCTACTGACACACCTAGATGTCCTTCACGTCACAAGTTATATCAGTAGGTACCTATGTAGCAGTAACTATGTGAAATCTATCCTTTAAATGTAATGGAGTTATCGGTCTTATACATTATGTATATCTACCTTTTTCTTGTTTATTTATTCTACAATATACTAACAACCGTCAAACAAGGTTGAATTGTGAAAGTAGAAAACGTGAAGATAATGCAATCCTCACACTCCAGCCACGGCAGGAGCTGCTCCGCCGTACGCGCGGGTTTGCGGATGGCGAGCAATAGATAGCTCGTCGTCCGATAAGTTAAAAACTTGATGCTTTGTTAGAAATCAATAATACGAAAACATGTCAAAGAGAAAATCCTAATCAAACTTCTTTGTATTATCCCTTATTTTTTTGTTTGAGGTTGGAAATCATTAACTGCTCTGGGTGGAGCGTGAGGGAGTGTCAAGACTTTTATGTAGCAGTTTATGATGCCATAATACACCATCATCATCATCATCATTTCAGCCGATACCCGTCTACTGTTGGACATAGGCCTTCCCCAAGCGTCGCCACATAATTCACCAGTCTAGACACAATTATTGCGTTATATAAAACCAGTTTTTCTACGCTCTACGAAACATTCAAAGTAAATAAATTCTAGTCAAACATTGACGTAGGTACCTAGTTTAAATATTTTTTAAACATATATCTTCTTCAAACTGTAAAATTGAAAATAATAGATAAACACTCGAAGTGTTTACATGTTTTCACCTTAATTTTAAAGGTTTAGGTTAGATAAATGTAAATCGTTGAACTGTTTCATATTTTGCAACAAATTATAAACTTAGTGTCATTGCTTATCGCTCGAAGAAGTCAAGAATCCCTGCATTATTTATCTTAGGAGGAATGTCAAACATGTTATTTTTATGATACTCGGTTATTTAATAGGTATTCATTTCAGAAACCATTAGGGGGCGTCCATAAATTACGTGAGATGTTTAAGGGGGGAGCGGGTCGAATCAAATCTCATCTAACACACATCTAACAGACAAATATTGTCTATAATCAAATATCATCATAATATGTTGGAAATATGCTCCAACTGCAAATGAGCGTGGTATTACGTTTGTATGGAAATTCATCCGTCGCCGGCCCCTTAATCGTTAACGTTTGATGATATGTCAATATGCTCGTTTGGCCATGCCATTGATGTAGGATTTCTATGATAATGAAAGGTCTAAAGTTAGCCAAATGAGGATTGACATATCATCAAATTGTAACGTTTAAAACGATCTGGCCATTCTTAGCCAAATCATGAAGCGATTAATTTCTAAGATTTGGCCACGACTTAGATACAGTTTTAATTAGTTAAGTGTTTTTATTTTTCTTGTTCTATCTAATTAATAAACAAATATTGTTCTGTAAAAAGATTTAACTTTTTGTCTTCATAATTCGCTTCACAAATCTACCATAGAGTTATCGTTTGTTGTCATCGATAATGAGATGTTTTGCTGAAGATTTCATTGGAAATCCTCAAGGCAGTGACAATAACTACTGTGCTGTGTGAATACATACGTTATCGTGCGTAAGCGTACGCGCATACCTATAAAACGTGACGTCATCGGGGCAGCCACCAACGGTGAAATATTCAAATTTTATTTTCATAACAACTTCCTAAAATCTGGCTCTTATTGCAGTGGTTCTAGCAATACAGTATATTTCACACGCGGTGTGTTTTATTTTTCACATCCGCACTCGGGCGGAAAATTCGTCTACTTATTCTTTCATATATATACTCTTTGTTTATTATTACTTATACATACTTTCATACTTTATTATTAGGCTAGTTGGTTGTTCGAATAATAATCTAACACAGGTCACGGGAAAAGAAATCCAGGATGTATAATAATAATAAATATTATATTCGACCTGAATTAAAATGATTATTATTATAATGGGTGTAGCAAGATAAGGTAGGACCAGCGGCCCCCACGAGGTTTTATCAAAATAAATTATGGTATTATATCAGTGACATGTATTATTACTGTTGACGTGAATTTAGCTTTCTATCTCACGTCTTTACGGAGATAATTGACTAAAATATTTTTTTTCCAAAATTATTATTTTCTTGCTTTTTAGAGAATAAATTATTCATACTTTACGAAGAGGTGCAATCACAGAAGAAATATATAATATAGATCACTATGTCTAGTATTATCTCTTGCATTAACATCAGATAGGTGCAACACTTCCAAAAAAAATTATATATATATATTTTTTTTTTTAAATTGTAATTAATTTATATTAAATAAAATCGACAAAAAATATGTAATGTAGAACAATTTATTCTCTAACAAACCGTTTTAGTTTTATTAGTGTAGCTATAATAGTTTTAGAAAAAAAAAAAAATTTTGAAAATTTTTCGTTTTAGTCAATTATCCCCGTAACGAAGTGAGATAGAAGGCTAAAATCACGTCAACAGTAATAAGTCATGTCACTGATATAATACCATAATTTATTTTGCCAAAACCTCGTGGGGGCCGCAGGCCCTACCTTATCCTGCTACACCCTTTCCGCAAATACCTATTTACATTTTTTTTTTAATATTTATGGAGTCTGTTAAAAAACGTCATCCATCACGATTCGACTATTATGACAAAACCTCAACCACTTGTATCAATAAAACCGTCGACTTGTTAATATTGCAATATCATCCTTATCTGTTACAGATATTATTTGAAGGTTTGACGTTTTAATTAATGACCTATAGCTTTAAAATATTGCCTGAATATATAGATTACTATCGCATAAGCTGACAGAAGATTACAAATATAGTAAGAGGATTTAATACCGATAAAAAAAACGGAGAAAGTTATTGAAAGTTACAAACAGTTTTTTAAATAGCAACTTGTAGATAATTGACACACAAACTCACTTTTTTGTTAGGTAAGTCTTTTAGCAGTTTTTTTAAGTAAAAAAATATTTGAAATTCAAAGTCTGTGTCTTAGTAAAATATTGTGTAGGAACACATTTTCTCGATAACTATCACACAACGCCAGCTAGTCAAGCTAAGCAGAGCTTGAAATATATAAGTATGTTTATCAATTGTCTAGTACCCATAACACAAGCCCTGCTTAGCTTGGGACTAGACGTCGTTGTGTGATAGTTGTGGAATATTATGATTATGATTAATGGAACCCGGTAGAAATCAAGTTTGTATAGATATGCCGTTTCCCCTGCAAATGACTATTTTTCAAAACGTCTCACTCAATGTCAAATTCATGCGCAATGTCGCATAAAAAAATTAGATAAAAGAAAAGATTATGAGTTATTATTGTCAATAAGTATCTACATAATATATGACGAAATATCACGTGTCTATGTAATCAGACTTTTTTCTAGACAACGTATTTTTTTGCTACTGCATTCCAATCACGAAATTACGTAAAAAGAAAACAAGGTCAGTTTATCTGGGTAATCAGTAACATCAACGATGTCAAGGTGTCATAACTTTTGTTCACACAGGGTGCTTGACAACCCTGAGGAATGGCTTCAGTCACTATGGCTAAATATTCAGTTAACTTGAATTATTTTTTACAGACTTCAAAAAAAGAGAAGGTATTGGTAGGAGACTTAAGGTAGAACTACACTGCGCACACCAGTGCCTCAAACGTAAAACTGGACGCGTCGGTCTCCATACAAACAAACAACACTTATAGAGCTACACTAGATCCACAACACGCGACGTCGTTCTACGTACAAATCAGACGTGTTACACGTGTGCGTAGATCTAATGTAGTTCTAGCTTTAGACTAATCATCTTTCCGTAAGTTTAACCAAGTATTACTTGTACTAGAAAATTAGTACCGTTAGGTAATATAGAACATTACCGCTGATTCGTTTCCCTTTAGGCACACTTTTGCTAAAGTTAACACAACGAGAAGATTTGAAAATATTGACAAAAAATTATTTACGACAAATTAGTTAAATATGCTGAAATTGACGACGGCATTGTATTAGAATTATCTACTATCTAGAATTATCTAATACAATGCCGTCGTCAATTTCAGCAAATCTTACTAATTTGTTGTAAATAAATTTACGTCAATATTTTCAAACCTTCTCGTTAAACTTACCATTAGGTAAAAGTTTCAAAAAAGATATTTCCGTGAACGAAAAAGTCATAGGGTGACGTGATGGGTGGTCTTATGTCTAGAACCCTAAGAAGCTTTAAGATTAAAGCTAAATCTACATTAGACCGACGCGACGTGTAATACGTCTGATTTGTACGTAGAACGACGTCACTTGGCGTCGCTTTGCGTGGATCTAGCGTAACTCTACGAGTCTAGTTGTCATTTAAATGTATGGAGACCATCGACGCGTCCAAATCGGCGTACGTGGCACACGTCGTGAGCGCAGTGTATTACCTTTATTCCTTTGAAATTATTCGGTCCTGAAACTCGAATTAGTGTTCGTTTCTTTTATTTATTATTTACTAGTTTATATATATTTATATATAAACTAGTGCGCCACACCATCAACGATTGCATCACTGCTTACCATCAGGCGGGATCGCAGTCAAGTACTAGTTTATAACAGACAAAAAAAAAATTATAACTAGCTTTTACCCGCGGCTTCGCTTGCGTGAAAAAATTAGCCTATGTTCGTCTCCAGGGTCCTAACTATTTCTGTACCAATATTCATCAAAATCGGATTTGCCATTTAGGCGTGAAGACGTAACAAACAAACAAACTCACTTTCGCTTTTATAATATTATAAGTAAGGATGTTCCATGAGTTTTAAACTATCTAAACATGTTGGACTGATAACCGTCTCTACAGCAGGTACTTGCCTTCCCACCTAGTACTAATTAATATGTAACCAATGCCACTTGCGCTAGTCACGCACGAATGTGGAATTTAACGCCTAGAAGGTAGGTACTTAAGGGGCAGATACCTATATGATTTTTAATGATTTTAAATCCAAAATCACGTCTAAACGACTAGTCCGTATATTCCGTAGATAGTCTAATAATTTTATACTTAAACGAATATTTACATTTTTTTTCATAGAATCACACCCATTCATTTTCAAAGTTATGTCTAACTAACACAAACAAAAAAGTGAAGATCTTCATTTTTTTCCCTTGGGTGTATTTCTAAGTAACTTTAAAACTAAAAAATAATCTTTTGAGATACGGTTTTTATTCATATTGTCTTTACCAAATGTATTCATATTTAGTAAACACGACAGGAATAAAAAGCGTGCTAAGTGTTTTATGAAGGACAATTATTTATTAATCGAATAATCATGCTTCTTGGACATCGTCCAATTCCCTACTACCAACTTTTTTTTATCTGATAAAAACTAGTAATTGACTGCGATCCCACTTGATGGTAAGCAGTGATGCAATCATTGATGGTGAGGTGCACTAGTTTACTAAGAGCCTATTCACTCTAGCCTTGAAGACACCCAAATTGTAATCGGACGGGAAGACCGCAGCAGACAATTTGATTCAATCCTTCGATGTACGCGGTGTAAACGACGAGGCGAAACGCTTAGTCCGGAGCCTAGAGGTTTCAACAATGTTAGGGTGGTCGTATAACAACTACCTAATTAAAAAAACAAATTTATAGTTTGGTTCCTACCAACGGATGTAAGCTAATCTAATGGGAAAATAAGTTTTCCTGTTTGTCGAGTCGTAGTACCCATTAGCTGCTAAATTGTTACCTACCACAAAGTATATCAAAAAAATTATTTAATAAAAAAAATTAATACTAAAAAACAGCAGTTTCGATAAAGAATGTGATAACAAATAACTAAAATCAATAAAAGTGGTGCGTAAAACAATTGCAGAAAAACATTACATTAAAAAAACTGCAAGTCACTCGTTATTTCATATTGATTATGACGTATTATTAACATTGAATTTTAATAACCGCTTATAAATATTATGTACGGAAAACATCGTGAGGAAACCGGCATGTCCTAGAACCAAAAAACGAAGAGATGTGACATTCACCAACACGCACTGGGCCCGCGTGGTGGATTACGGCCCATTCCCTCTCCTTGAGAGGAGGCCTGAGTTCCAGCAGTAGGCATTATATAAGGCCGAGTATATATTCAGACATTTTTTAAGTCTGGTTTGAGTCGGAAGTTGGGAAATCTTCAACTACTCCAACTCTGGGTGAAGTAAGAGTCTGTGTCAGACTTTTACTGAAATAAATACTGACTAATGCGCATGCGTACAATTACCGGAACGGATCTTGAGTGCTGGCTCAAGTTGCGCAGAAGTCAAATATTCGGTCTCTTTAGTGGTGCGAAGTGAGACGCGGGGGCGGGGAGTGTCAGTGATTGGCTCGCCGCACCTTCGCGTCATAGACGTCACTCGTGATTCGTTTCCTGCGTTGCTGCATGTATCTAACAACGACGACGATAGATCCCCACTCTGACGCCGAGCGCTCAATATTCGTGCCGGTAGTTGTATATTTTTAGTCTTCAGTTGCCTATTGCGCTCCAGAGCCGCGATGATTCTTTCGAACTTTGCCACAGCCGAGTATTTATCATTTATAGATAGTATTTTACTACACGAGTACTTTATGCCTCAGTGCGAAAAGTACAAAAAATAGTACCTAAGTAACTAGATTATGAAGGCCGTCTGAACTTTGCACTTTGGTACATCTACTTAATTCCGTCACAAGTAACGAAAGTTAACGTGTATATTTGTTACCTCTCCACGCTCGAACAACTGAACGGATTTCGATAGAATTTGGTATACAGGTAGACCAGTTCTGGAATAGCACATGGAATATTGTTACCTCGGGAGATGTTCTATTGAGGTAGTTTTTTTACTATCACGCGAATGAGGCAGCTGACAGCAGCTAGCACTAACCTCCACTAATATAATAATAATAAATAATAATAATAATATTCCACAACTATCACACAACGCCATTTAGTCCCAAGCTAAGCAGAGCTTGTGTTATGGGTACTAGACAACTGATAAACATACTTGTATATTTCTAAATATATACATATTATAGATAAATTACACCCAGACACAGAACAAATGATAATGCTCATCACATAAACATTTGTCCTGGGTGGGAATCGAACCCACGACCTGCGGTATAGCAGTCAGGGCCACTAACCGCTAGACCAACAAGCCAGTCAATAATAAAGAAGTAAGTCTAGTTTGTTTTTTTTGTTTGTAGGAGGTAATCTCCGGAAGTACTAGTCCGATTGCTAAATTTTTTTAAATACATATTCATTACATACAAATAAAATTGGAGCGTCTGTTTGTAATATTGAAATAACTGCTTTTTACTACATGCATATGAATATATATACGGTACATACACCAAAATAACATTTTTTACAATTTTTGTCTGTCTGACTGTTTGTCCTGGCTAATCTCTGAATTGGCTGGACTGGTTTTAACGGGACTTTTTTTGGTAGGTAGCTAATGTAACAAGGAGTAACATAGGCTACTTTTATTTTAGAAAAAATAAATTCAAAATCCTGTAGTCCACGCGAACGAAGTCGAAGTCGAAGCTGCGGGCAAAAGCTAAGCGGGTGAAAGTTTGTATGTATGTTTTTGACTCCTTCCCGCTTGAACAGCTGACCATGCCCAGGAATAGTACAAAGTCTTTTTTATCCCTTGGGATACTTAATTACTAACTTCTTCGCTCGCGATATAATAGAAAATTATCTCAAGGATCCCCAAGTTCTATTAAAAAGATATACAAATAAAAAAAAGACGTGTGGCACTCAGGGACTGCCGCGGTAAAGCTATTGCATAGGAATTTTATCAACTTAAGCAATTATAATTATTATAATTATAGTATTTTTTCCTTTGTTTTTTTTTTCTTTGATATTAATTGAAGTTACACTTTCACACATTGAATTGAATTTTGATTGAATGTTCGCTCATTTGTTTTCTTATCGGTCACCACGCTCAAAAAACAAATGAGTGGGGGGTGTTAAGTTATTTTCGTTACGGAATTTCTGGATTCGGTCTCCACGCTCAAGGCCCGCGATAGAAGCTATGCAATAGCTTAAAAAAAACAGGAAAAGCTATTAAATGTAATAAATTCTTAAATTCTTAACACACAAAAATAGTGTTACGTAAGTACGTCAAAACAATGTTATTTCTGGTAGTTTAATGTTTTCCTTTAAATAAAACCCATGTAGCACCGTTAAATTTAGGTACAATATTTTTTCCTATAGGTACATATACCTACAGGAAAACCAGATAAACGAAGAGTAAAAAATAAATAAGTATTTTGGTTGTAGAATAAATATTTCCCATTGAAGAAATAAACAAATTATTCATTAAATTTATCGGAATAGTTTTGGTAGTATGAAATAAAAAAAAATACGGCATCTTTCATCATCATCATTTCAGTCGAAAGACGTCCACTGTTGGACATAGACCTCCCCCAAGAGTCGCCACAACGACAGATCCTGTGCGTCTCGCATCCACCCCATCCACCGCATTCCCGCGTCTCTCACCAGTAGACTGATGATTCACGTAAAATCAAACAAGCCAAATATCGTAGAAGTTTTATAGTCGTTCGATCGCAGTCCTATCCAAAAGCGGTATTCACGTGTTCCTTAATCGGGATTGGATAGAAAGACAACTCAACTGGCTCGGAACTAAATGATCTATCGACGACTTATTTCCAGTTACATTAATAAGTTTTGTACCAGGATAATGTAGGTAATACAGATTATTCAAGCCAGTTAAAAAACAAGTAAATTATAAGCAAGCAAGAATCCTATATACACTCCACTGTCACCCCTATATACTCCACTCTACAAGGATAATGTAATACAGATTCTTTTTTTTTAAATCGACTCTTCGACCAAACGACTTTTAAAATCGGTGTCGTTCAAACTCGATTGATGCATGTGAATACGGAAATGGTCTAACCAACTAAATCGCTACGATATCGTTACGGTTTTGATTACGTGAATCGGGCTGCAGGTCGTCGGCCCACCTTGTGAGAGGCCTTCCAACGCTGCGTTTTCCAGTGCGCCGTCGCCACTCTAGAACCTGTCAGCCCCATCGACCATCTGTTCCACGAGCAATGTGCCCACCCACTGCCACTTCAGTTTGGCGATTCTTCGGGCTATGTCGGTAACCTTGGTTCTCCTGCGGATAATTTACGTAGTTGCGTTTTGATTTACGCACTTGTATTTTATTTTTAGCTTTGTTTCAAGAACAGGGTCCTTTTTATGTCCGTTTCTGTTTCCTACACGAGTAATTAATAGTAGTTGATCGATTAGGGCTGCTAAGTTATTAAAAGATATACAAAATAAATTAAGATTTTTATGGTTAAGATACCTACTTTGAAGTTCTTCTAACTTCGTTAAGTCGTCTGAACGGCAGCAGGGTGTGGATTTAGAGCTATTGTAAACTACATAATATGTACCATCAAGGACACTTCCGCCTGACCACCATTTTTGCTTGCACTCGAAACGAAAACTTCAAAGGGTTTGATTTTGCGCAGAATCGCAGAATTCAAGTGAAAATTTTGTTAAGTAATCAGGCAAAAATGACTGCAATATGTAGTACAGTATCCCACAATGGGAATCGAACTCACGACCTCCGGCTTAGCAGTCAAGGCCACTAACCACTAGACCAATAGTCCAGTCATAAGTCAATATTACGTAATAAGTAAGAAACGCACTTCATTCCAATATTCCGATTCATAAATCGGACATTGTTTTAAAATCTGTGCGTCCAATCAATTGACGGAATCAACAGCCCTAGTTACGCCCATTATGATAAATTATTCAATCGATGCGGAACTGTTCAATAAATAAATTCCATATCAATCGAGCTCCTGTTAAATAGACGAAGAGTTGAACAACCGGACATGGGCAAAAAATGGGGTCAAGTGCGAGTCGGACTCGTCCATGAAGGGTTCCGTAGCAGCAAGTAACATAATATAAAAGTTCTTGTAGTTCGTTGTAACTTTGATCGATGTTTTAATAATATGTACTGTATATTTTTTAGATTTATGACGTATTAAAAAAAAAAACTACTAACTAGATCTCGTTCAAACCAATTTTCGGTGGAGGTTTGCATGCTAATGTACATCACATATTTTTTTTGGTTGTATCATTCTCTTATTTTAGAGGTTACAGGGGAGGGCACACATTTTACCACTTTGGAAGTGTCTCTCGCGCAAATATTCAGTTTAGAAAAAAATATATATTAAAAACGAACCCATAAGGGTTCCGTTTTTTGCCATTCGGCTACGGAACACTAAAAACGGTATCTTTTACTAGTAAAGCTACTTGTCTCATTTTAATAGGTGCCTGTTTGGCTGTTTGGTAAAGCCGTCATAAAACCCTGGTGAATAAGCGGAAACTATTGACGATTCCAACGATATTTTGCGGATTTTCCGGGGTTTGAGACTCTTGCCCACGATCCACGATCTAACCTACTTACTGACAAACTCCGGTAACCCTGATCGATTGCTCAATGACCTGAAAAAGTTAGCTGAAACCGCGAGTCTATTTTTCTCCATTAAAATTAGATCTGCTTTTGGAGCAGAACTATCCACATTTTTTTTTTTTAATATTATCTACTTTCGAAAGAGATAAGGAAAATATATTGGGCAAGGCATTTCCCCAATGATGGGACAACATAGGGTAACCCCCTTTGATTTTTAATTCATTAAACCCCAAGCGAACGTCTCATTGTCTTTCTATGTCTTTCTTATCTCACGGTATTCGAAAGGTTTAAGGTTGGAAAATCATCAAATAACTTCTGCTCTAGGTGGAACGAGAGGGAGTGCCAGCCTTTTTACTGACTAAACCCACCTGTGTGCATTTAGTTGCAATTTGCGGTACAGGGCCATTGTGACTCTTTTAAACGATCCCGCTGATAGGTTAACTCCTTGACTTTTTAACCGACTTCGAAAAATAGTAGGAGGTTCCCAATTCGGTTGTTTTTTTTTTGAGTAGACTAGTTGAGTTTTATCAAACTACAATTTTATTTATTCTTTTGAGATTAAAGAAGTGTTTTTTTTTTTACACTGAAAATACTCAACTCAAAAATTACCTTGTGTTGTGTGTTTTTATTGTTTGATCGTGCATAAAGATTTCTTCCAAATATGTTGTATAATGTATTTAGCTCCGTAAAATTAACGTGTTGCGATAAGACAAGCTGATAAATACATAATTATTATGTTTTACTTTTGTTTTCTTGTCCAACCTGACTGTCATGATAGTCAAAGAGGATAAGATATTACGTAGATAACATGACGAGTTTTTAGAATTCTTAAATTGTCTAAGTAGGTACCGATCAGTTAAACTGTGTTTTAGACTTAAGGGCTTATTACACCACTCGATATTCAGACAGTCTTAATCGATGTCGCGTAGTGTAGGTAATAAGGGTCAGACTGTCTTACTCGGAATGAAAAGTAACACGAGTCTGAATATCGTGTGCTGAATAACGCGTAGTGTATTAGGCCCTTTACTGACGATTCGGACATGCACTGTTTAGTACAGTCAGATAAAAAACGATACCAAAAATATTTTAGACTGGAACTTTGGGTAATATTTTTTTTATAATTATATTTTAATTCAATGATTTTAAGACTTTTTTTTATCTGACTGTACCAAATAGCTTCAACAGAGACGATGATCGAATATTATTCAGAAAAACTTTAGTACTAAACTTCAACTTTATATTCTCGACCTAACTATGGTCTACCAAAAATACTCCCTGGTTGTAAAAAAAATGTAAGTATCAGAATATTACCTACTGGAGTTCTTGATATCCTGGAAGTTTACATCTGGAGTTCACGATCCTATAACCCTGTTCGTGTTAAGATTAGAAATATAAAGAAACCTTTTTTACTGTCTGTTCAACCGATTTTAACTTCTATATCGTAGGCAATATGGATGGCATTAAGGGCAAAAAAGTAGTTACAATTCCAACTATTTACTGCAACCGCCATTTGTCATACTGCCAACGCAATAAAAGTTAAAATCGGTTGAACGGACAGTAATAGAAGGTTTTCATAAATTTCTAATGTAATTTTGAACAGAGTATAGTCTACAATATCATGCGCAGATAATGAGAAGACTTTCTGTCGACATCTTGAAAAAATAAAATAAAAAAAAAAACAATGTAGCTTTTATATTTAAATCCTTCTCAATGAAAAACTAAAATAATGGTCACTGCCGACTCGTTTCAATGTCACATGCGCCGTAAATACGTCTCGACGGTCAACAAAAAAAACGGGACAGACTTATAACGGTATAAACAGCGCTTCCTTTTGATTTGTGCAAAAAATAGGACACGCTATTTCGACTTAATTCCTGTACCTAAGCTATTTCTGAATGATTTACAGTTGCCATTACGGATCTTGAGCGGTTGCATAGAAGTCAAATATTCGGACTCTTTAGTGGTGCGAAGTGAGACGCGGTGGCGGAGAGTGTCAGTGATTGGCTCGCCGCTAATTCGTTCCCTGCGTTGCTGCATGTATCTAACAACGAAGACGATTGGCTCGCCAATGTATGGAATGCGCAAAGCGATCCTCACTCTGACGCCGCGGCGCGCGACGCCGAGCGCTCAAGATCCGTTTTGGCAACTATAGGAATTAGTGTCACACACTTCCTTGTATTAAAATTACGTCATTTTGTCCCCTGCTGGATGGTTCGAAAGAGTTAAAAAACTCTTTTATTTTACTTAGACACACAAAACGTTTTAGGAACATATTCATTATGCGAAGGAGAGGAATTCCCTGCCGGAGTCTGGGTTTCCTGATAGCCAAAATACTGGGCATCTTTAAGAGTGCAAACATAAAGATACAGGTTCTAAAGGTCAAACCACATACAGAATCAGGTAAATCTGTACATGTAAAACACTAAACTGGCCAATGCTTAAACCCGTATGACTCGGTCCAAGCAGTCGGTACCGACAGTATAATCCTGGTGTTTCATAAATAAGCGCAAAAGAACACGCGGGAAAATTATACCTCGCACAGACTCACTTGCACGCAGTAACTATTTAGTAATCTGTGCCTGCACCGGTAACCTGTTTCTTTATGTTTGTACCCTAAGTCAAGAGCAATTAGATTACTTCTGGGCAAGCGTGCTTCATCGTCGACCATAACATCGCTTTCCATCAGGAGTGACATTAAAAAAAAAAAACTTCTGTTAGTCCCGGCTGTTATTTGAAGATCGAAGATCTGACTACTAGTTTTCATGGGTGATATCGTGTCTGATTCAGATGGGGCAGTATATACCTATTTGTAACTCTTTATAATTTAAAAAAAAAATCGGCTGCATCCGGTTAAAAATCAATGACCACAAAATATTTTAGAAAATAATCAGATTAATTTAAGGAAATTAAGCTGATTATTTTAATTTCAATTAACAAATTAATCTATCTATTTATCCCTTTTATGAAAATACAGGATTTCCTTGTATAAACAAAATTATTTAAATTCCAACTTTCTAATTTGACTGAAACTGAAGTATTTGGGTTAATGAAAGGGAATGAAGGGATTCCTTGACTACTAATTGTTGTAAACTAATAACTAGGTACCCTATTGGTTCTTTGAGATTAGTTAAATGTACTTATAATGCTACGTTTACATGTGGGCCCAGCCTCGGCCAATCGCCCGTGTATACAATGGCTACACAATAGCGATTGGCCAAGGCTGGGCCCACATGTAAACGTAGCATAAGAAAACTAGCCAGCAGTATGTTTCTGCACACAAACTTTAAAACCAAAACCCCATTTCATCCATTTACCTCGCCGTAATAAAAAGAAGCCTTATGCAAAATTTGACGCTCCTACCCTCAGTACTTTCGGCTGTACATTGATAGGTCAGTCAGTAAGTCAGTCAGTCAGTCAGTAAGCCAGTAAGTCAGTCAGTCAGTTTCCCCTTTTATATAGAGATTTCACCAAAAAAAAACAGAAATTAATTAGGAAGAGTTAATTAACACTAATCACTTACGAGGTCGTCAATAATACCGAGACTTACTAAAATAGAAGTCCTCTAATTGCACGATCCAAATTGATTTCATGCTTTATAGGAAGGAAAAGCATTCAAGTACAAAGACACGAATTTCAATCAATCAATCTAAGTTCAGTTTCTAGATAAGATTGATTACAACCAGGAAATGATTGATTTATAGACGTTACTGAAATATAATTAAGTTTTGATACTAAAACTTATAATCACGTGTAATTTTATGACATTTTTATTATTACTAGCAATGACACAGCCTTGACTCAAAAGTCTTATGACAAAAATATTAAAGAAACGATGGAACATGACTGCATAATATAATAGGGATTTCAGTTAAGAAATTTATTAGTACCATTTTAATCTTCAACTGGCATGTCCGGCCCCAGTGAGGGTTGGTGGATGTCACCAACCCGGGACTGGGACCGCGTGGTAGATTACGGCCCATCCCCTCTCCTAGAGAGGAGGCCTGAGCCCCAACAGTGACTAGACCTATATATATTAGATATATTATATACCATGCTTCAACTGGCCCAGAACCAGTTATCGCACTAACACCTAAAGCAGATTAGGTAGGTAAGTAGGTGATACAGATCTTATGATGAACTAGTGGGTTCAAAACCAGGCAGATACCAATGTGATTTTTTTCGATTCACAGAACAGATGGAAAAGGTTAGAATGACCTTGTGGGCGGGGCAGGAGTGCCACAAAGTAGGGCAATGCTCATAGTTCAACTACCAATAGCAAACTTGCGATCTAAGTGTGCGTGGTCTGTTAGTTGCGTAACGCGCGTTCGTATTGGTATAAACCAATAGCAATAATGCCTGTAGTAGAGTTAAAGGTTGGATGACAACGCAACGCTGGATGGATGAAATGGCAACAGGTCACGGGAACAACTTGTGACCCACGGATGCCCCTCCCCTCAAGTTGAAGGGTAAAATCTACAAGTCAAGTGTGTCAAATTCCTTACAAATCCGTTTCTTCGTTTAAGCGTGACATACAAATATATTAGTGTGATATCGATTTGTTCCACTAAGATTGTTCAGAAACTTATCAACAATGAACCATGTTTACTAATAAACGTCACACAGGACTAGTGTTGCCAGGCGTCCCGATTTGCGCGGGATGTCCCGATTTTTAGGAGTCTGTTGACGCGTCCCGATTTGCACATGATCGGGACGCTAAATGTCCCGATAAATCAAAAAGCCTGAAAGTCACAGAGCGACTGAAGAAGTCTGGGTTTTACTCAGTAAAAAAATCACACGCCCTCTCGTTTTAACCCAGAGGGGAAAAAGTCATTGGACAATTTCCCATCTAAAAAAAAATTAATAAAAAATTGTCCCGATCTAAAACCCTAAATCCCGATTTGTTTTACCATCTGTCCCGATTTTTATCCAACAACACAAATATCCTCTATTACGTACGTAACGCATTTAAAAGCACGTTTTGATAAAACCGCGAGTCCTTGACTCACGAATCTATCTAACAAGTGACGGTCAAGGTTATAAGCGGTATGCGTCATAGTCAAGTAGATAGAATCGTGAAAAACGGTATATATGGGTACCGAATTCGTATTGTTGCGTGCGGGGTTTCATTTTGTTTACACGCATAATAACGGGCGGGTTTTGAGGAGTAAACTTCTTTTCGAGTACTTTTCTCTTCAGCCTGAAGGACTACACAAAATTAGTTTTAGTAGGTATACTAATCTATATGCAAAACCCGAAACACATGTCTAGTATTTTTATGCAAAGAATCTATATATTTACAAGAAAAATTACAAAGTTTGATAAGTCAGCAAAAATACATAGTCACCGCGCAATTCAGGCGAGGGTTTTTTTTTCGATTGGTAAAATCATCTTATGACAACCCCCGCTCTTGGGTGGAGCGGGAGATAGTGTCAGACTCTTACTGACTAAAAAACCCATCCCGTTCCTTCAAGCCTTCATACCGGGGCTCGAGCGTCCTTTCGGATAACCCTGTCCCCAGTAGGGGTGCTATTCTCTTAGAAAACAGCCTTGAGCTCAGCGCTGAGCTAGGACCGAGGGGTTTTTTGCACACAGCAGTTTGTTGCGCATAATGCCCGCTATGACTTGCCGTAACCTACCTAGTGTCGGTGGTGTCCAGCTTGTGACATTTTTGGAAAAAATATAACATGGTGTAAAAACTATTGGAATCCATTCAGTTACTGATTTTGAACAAACTATATTTAGGTTTGGCATGAACTAAAAATGTTGATTGATCATTGATTTCACTATTGTTTTATTCCTTCCTGTTACTTATTTTTCTTAGCACATTTACATATATTACATCTACGCCTAAATAGCTATAAAAATACCGATTAGTAGTGATTTTTGTGCATGACGCGACTAATAGTATAACGTCATTAACTGTAAATAGATGAGCACATAAGTGAGTAGCTTCACAGCTTTACGTCAGAGGCGGCAAATAATAGATTTTTTGTCGGGCGATGCTCCATAAGTACCAAAAGGTTAGAAGCTAGACTGGCGAACATAAACTGAAGCAAATATCCTAAAGTTCCTCCTCTATGGAGAACAGCCGCCATTTTGGATTTACATTTTGACATTACTAACGGCTTGAACACCCTAGAAAACCATGAAAAAGACTCCCATATCGAAAAATTTGATAATTTATTGCAGCTGCCATCTTGGATTCACATTTTGACACTACTATCGGCTTCAACACCCGGGAAAACCATGAAAAAGACACCCATATCGAAAAATTTGACAATTTATTGCAGCTGAATTAAACTGACGTAAACACCCCAAAGTTCCTCCTCTATGAAGAACAGTTGAGCTTTCATGACTAAAGGGCCTATTACACCACTCGATATTCAGACAGTCAATGTCGCGTACAATGGTCAGACTGTCTTACTCGGAATGAAAAATAAGACTGAATATCGTGCGCTTAATAACGCGAAGTGTAATAGACCCTTTATACTGTAAAAGGCATTGATTCTGTAGGCTTGGATATGGTTCAGTATTTCTGTCTGCAGGGTTTAAAGTAACTTATCGCGAAGGGGATAACGGCCATGTCGGTCATCCTCATCCCCTTCGAACCTAATCGGTTTGGTCGGGGTATCCTAAAATTCAAAGCTTACTCTTTGATTATGACACCATTACATGACTTTCAGTTCTCTTTTGCAGACAGTTAGATTTTATATAGGTATATGTATCGCGCGTAGGTTATCTAACCATTCCACATGTAGGTATAATAAACTTACGACATTATAATTAGCGGAAAGTGGAAATTAATAACAGAATATTTGTAAATATTGCCAAGTGTTGGTATCAAATAAAGGAAATCAAATGAATTTATAATAAGCACATTACAAAACTGAGTAAAAGTTAAAGATAAAAAGAAATATATACCTATTAATTTAAGTGTTACTATTGTTGAAATAAAACTAAAACAACTCCATCCTGCTTCAACACTATGGTTTTTCTCTTTCTAAACAATAAATATTGTTTTTAATTTGTTCTTCTGAGCTCTTTGCTAACACTTTACTGAAATCTCTAATCAGTTACTGTTACTGTATTCCTTTAGCCTTGCTTAGGAGCACGCGTCTCGCGTAATATTACTGAAACACACCTTCCAATAAAGGATAATAAACAGTTATTTTTTAAATCCTTAAAACGATGTTTCTCTTTGGTGACCTATTACCCGCAACAATTATTAAAAAAAATCACAAAATTTACAGCGAACTAATAAATAAAAAAATAATAAAGGTAGGTAATTAGGCAATAGAATATCTATGTATTTATATGTGAGTGTTTGACCCTTAAGAACTATGCCATTGTTTCAATACAGCCAATTCCTCGTCGTAAGCACTGATTGTAGAAGGCTGGTCGACTCGATGTAATTGAATATCTTTATTAGCAACGACAAAAGCTTGCAAGACGATACCAAACTGTGTTCATGACTTTAGTCACGTACGCCACACGCCAGGATGGCCCATGAGTACCCATGGACGAATAGAAACTCGCACAACGATAAGAGATTGCACTGTTCTTCCTCAAAAGTTAATTGGCTTGGCAGTTAATTATGTAAGCTGTAGGTAAGTTCATAAAAAAACGGCGATAAAATCGTAGAGTAAATTAATATTATAGGTTAAAAAACAAACATTGTCAAATTTTATTTGGACCCGAGTTGGATCAAAAACATTTTTATGTAGCACCTATATTGGACCACTTATTTAGTAAATTATTATTTACTAGCTGTCCGCCCGCGACTTCGTCCGCGTGTACTTCGGTTATCGCACTCTAAACGTGTTTTCCCGTACGAATAAGATGTTTTTCCGGGATAAAAAGTAGCCTATGCTCGTTTCCATGACAAAGGCTATATGCATGCCAAATTTCATCCAAATCCGTTCAGCCGTTTTTGCGTGATTAAGTAACAAACATCCAAACATCCACACTTTCACATTTATAATATTAGTTAGGATTATAGTTAGGAAGTTAGGATTAAAGCACGACTGGCGCAGTGGTTGAGCGATTGGCTGCTGCACTGCTTGTTACGGGGAATAAATAATTTTTTCGGGAAAAAAGTTCTGTCTATGACAATCGACTTTTACAATGAACTGTCAACTCAAATTCTCAAATTCTAGTAGATATTTTGAGTAACTTAAAGACATTTCACATGCGTAAAAACGGCAACTTTTAAGTTACCGTAAGAAACCATATTATATTAGTAGTCAATTGGTAGTTCTGACGCCCTTTCATTCCACCAAGTTTTGTGACAAATCGTTCACGGTCCAGAGGCGGTGCGATTGTGGAACAAGTTGCCGATGCCAGTTAGGCAAGCCTAGTCACTAGCTCCTTTTCAAAATCTAGCTAAAGACCATTTCCTTTCTCTTTAATGCTATTCTGGTTCTACTTAATTTTATTTCTTCTATCATTAATATTTATTAACTTATTATTGTTATTTTTTCGGGGTTCCCTGACCCCCTTCTGGCAGAAGGTGGTTCGTTTATATTATATTCCACAATTGATTCCACAGATTAACGGCGACATAAAGGTAGGTCTAGTCTTCGCTAGATGAGCCGAGTACGAGCGGAGCACGAACCAAACTCAAATTCGTGTAGTGTCGCCGGTGCTCGGGTCCTCTAAGGCGAGTCTACGCTAGAGAAGCCGAGTACGAGCGGAGCACGAGCCGAGCTCAAATTCGTGTAGTGTCGCTGGAGCTCGGGTCCTCTAGAGTCGGTCCACACTACACGAATTTGAGCTTCGAACTCGGCTCGTGCTCTGCTTCTATAGCGTCGACCCACCTTGACATTCAATAATAAAGCTGCGGACGTGCTAAGAAACAAATTGCAAATAAATACCTAAGTATTATTTACAGATTAAGATACGACACTATCACACTATTATCAATTATTTTCATTAATTTTACAGGCGTGATACCCCATAACAGTGTGAGTTTTCATGGGACCGTAAGTTTCTTAATCTTTAATATAAAAACAGTTTTATGTATTATAATAAAAAATATATATGTTAGTGTGCTTAAACTGATAAAAGTACAGTCACCGTCAAAATATTTGATAATTCCCAAAGAAATTATTTTTTATTATCATTATAGTGAAGATAAGTAGTGTGAATAATATCTTTTATTATGCCTACGACTAATCTGGGTGTGTTTAACTAGAAATACTGTAGCAAATGACATCATAATATATTAAATATTTTCAAGTTTAGATATTTATTAATTCGAAAACATGGCTAATAAATAGTCACGGTAGATTGAGATATTAAACCCAAAGTTATTACACAGTCACCTTGTATTTTTTGTTGCCCCAGGTCATGATAATAAGTCCTAGGTCATAGTAATAAGTAATAGATTCCCCTTGCCATTGCGCTCACATACTCGTAGGAACAAGCTATTTAGACTTTAAAACTTATGTATATCTTAATATCAAAAAATTATTAACTTTTTACATTATTTTAAGTATTCTCATCTATTTTTATGTCTTTTTATCCGTAGATAGGTCCAGGTATAACATTTTTATAAATTGTTACCTACATTAGCAATTTTTTATATAACAGAAAATAATATAGTGTTATGTTAATATAAAACTACACTAGACTAATAATATTTTTATTATATAATAATTTAACTACCCATTACAAACCAAAGTGTAATCTAATCAATACTCCACTTTCACGTAATTATAAATAATTAAGAGTTCCTATGATATAGGTAATTAAACTTCCTTATTTGAAGAGCTCTTTACCAGAACTTAGTAACCTCTAAATCCCGCTTTTTATAAATAAATGTTTAGTTATCTCTTGTCAGCGATAAGGGTAAATTGTTGGATAAAATATGATTACGTTGAACTTAAGTATGGAGGTTCTGATAACAAGTGATTACATGTAGTAATAAACCGTTTATAAATGAATCGATCACTGCTTTTTCTAAAGGTATGTATGTACATACTTAGACTAAAAGATGTAAATATTTAATACTATGAGATTGTTGGCATTAGTATGCGTATTAAGTTTTTTTTTATATGTTATAATAATAATTTTGTGTGTTTGGTTCGAGGAAAAAATACTTGGAAAAAGTTAATGAGACCTTTGTTCATCAGTGGGAAATATAGGTTAAAAAATAAAATATGTACATAAAAAAAATGTAACAGCACTTTTGTTCATAAAATCATAACAGTACCGAAATTAGCAAAAAGATTATTTAATATATTGAATTGGCATTTCAAACAAAATTCTTCACATTCCACGTTAACTGGTTTTCCAATTATTCCGATTAGTTCTGCATCCTCCTAATATTTCTATCGATTAATAAATTATCTGGAAAGATGATCAAATTTTTCCAGTTGCCGTAATTAGAACATTAATCGTGACACCGGCATCAATGGCCGAGAAACATCGTGAACACGCGAGGCGTCCTGATTTAAGAAATCCGTAGCTAATTGCTCAACCAGTCTACAACCTTTAGCTTGTATTGTCATCAGAAATCATTAAGTTAGAACTGGGGCACGGCCGGTGCATACCATTTGTGTGTACTGTTCTGTTTATCAATTATCTATCACAGCAAAGTCTCACAATAATCGTTCAGTTTGTACTTGTGCCAATTTTTTTATGTGACGAATGCCGAGAGTCGTGCGTGACCGCCATTCGGTTTGACAAAATAGTTCCACATTTAAATATATTGCGTTCGGATATTTTCGGAGAATTCCGATCGTTACCTGTCAATACTACTCGTAATATAAGTACCTAGCAACTTTAGACTCGGTGGAAAGGCGTGCGAAGAGGCTACCTAATTATTGGTGATCCAATCTTCAAAGCTTTGAGCACTGGCGTAGGGTAGCCAGCCTTTCGGTATTTTACAGGTTGCATTTTTGTTTGTAATGCATAAACTCAATAAGTACATGACCGGATTTTTAAATCACCAATAGCATACTACTTTTATTTATCACTGTGTGGACATTAGTATGCTTTTGCTAATTTCACGCAGGCGAAGTCGCTAGCAGGAGCTAGTATTCAGTAAAAGTTGTTCGATGGAAATTAGTGGTTTCGACTCTCATGACCATACTCAAGTATTTCTAGCATTGATTTTCAGAATCAGTTCAACACTTACAGAGATTACGCCCTACATACTTGACAAACTGACAAAAATCTCTTTATAATTTCCGTATAGATGTAGCAAGTTGTCGAGTTCAATGACACATTTGGCATTGAACAATTGGCACTGTGTTTCCTACCTTATATACCTATCTATTTCCGGAACCGGTTTTCATTTCAAGTTTTTATGAAACGTATTTCTTTTTTTATTCTAAATCTTAGGCCGTCTAGGAGTTGCGGACAGCCGGCGGGCAATGGGCAGGCGTTCGATTGTGCCACAAAATAGATAGGTACAGAAGACAATCTCATGTATGTACTTCATTGGTTAGCCAATCGTCGTCGTTGTTAGATACATGCAGCAGCGCAGGAAACTAATCAGGAGTGACGACTATACCACGATGGTGTGGCGAGCCAATCACTGACATTCCCCGCCCCCGCGTCTCACTTCGCACCACTAAAGAGACCGAATATTTGACTTCAGCGCAACTTGAAGCCAGCGCTCAAGATCCGTTCCGGTAATTGTACCAGTCGACAGCGATGCGGGGGAATTTATTTTGTGCCACGTGGGATTATACGTTTACGAAACAAATCCACAGACACTTGAAATGTTTATGTTAACGAGTAATGATAATGACACTTCATTGAGTTATCTCAACTGTGTCTGTTTATTTCTCAAGGGTTTGTTTACATTGTGGTGACCTTTACTTCTCTGCTCATAAGTCATACATCATAATACAACACTAGCTTTTGCCCGCGCTTCGGTACCGCTCTTCCCTACTCCACCCTACTCTACCCTACTATACCCTTCTCTACCCTACTAAACTCTAAAAAAAAAACAAGGAGTTTTTGAATTAGGTTGTATTTTTTTTTTCATCCTTAATTTAAAAATGGTGTGATTATCTACTCCTCTATTGTTAGGGTTAGAATACCAAAGAGAAACTTCATTTTAAGGATTTCAATAATAACTGTTTATTATCCTTTTCTTTATATTGGGAAGGTGGGTTTCAGTAACATCACGTGAGACGTGTGCTCCTAAGCAAGGCTAGTGGAATACAGTAACTATAACCATACTAGGGATTTCAGTCAAGTGCTGACGAGGGGCTAAGACCAATAAAATACAAATGCTTGCACTGACTGGACAGGTCCACTCAGAACTGTGTGGTTCTTTCCTCAAAAGACCATCTCAGGCTCAATCTGCACGGTTCTCATATGATTTGACCATTACATGTTTTGCTGTATGGACTTTAAAAGAGACTTTGACCCCTGAGTTTGTTTCGGTGTTTCTTCTCAGGGTAGTCAGGTAGGAAACACCGGCCTCATCTAGAATTAATTGACGAAAAAAAAAAATTGACGTGTAAAAGTGTTTTTATAAAACCTACTTGCAAAATAAAGATCATTTATCATTTATTTATCATTTCATACAATATTTATGGTAAAGAAAGAGAAATACCATAGTGTTGAAGCAGGATGGATTTGTTTTTGTTATATTCCAACATCTATGTCTTTATATGTATTTGTAACTAAAGATTGAATTCAACCGATTTCACAAGCATCAATTAGTAGTCTCCTTGAACAAAATCGCAAGGTTTTAAGGTAGCGAACCGTCACTTTTAGTAAACCTGATACAATTCGCCTAATAGGTTCATAATTTATTACATTTTTATTTAAACAAAATGGATAACATTGTATGTAAAGAAATGATAGATAATTAGATTTCAATGTTAACATTTAGTAAGTGGTCAAGGCAGAAAAAACAGAAAAAGAACATTTTACTTTATCGTAAACTAGCTTTTGCCCGCGGTTTCGTCCGTGTATAATTACTGGCACGGATCTTGAGCGCTGGCTTCAAGTTGCGCAGAAGTTAAATATTCGGTCTCTTTAGTGGTGCGAAGTGAGACGCGGGATCGGGGAGTGTCAGTGATTGGCTTGCCGCGCCATCGTGTCATAGATGTCACTCCTGATTCGTTACCTGCGTTGCTGCATGTATCTAACAACGAAGACAATTGGCTCGCCAATGTACGGAATGCGCAAAGCGATCCCCACTCTGACGCTCAAGATCCGTTTCGGCAATTGTACCTGCGTAAAATTTGTCACCCCGGAATAAGCAGCATTCTATCGGTAAAAAAAAATAATCAATCGAACCAGTAGAGTAGTCTTCCAGAGATTACCTCCTACAAACAAAAAAAACAAACTTTACCTCTTTATAATATTAGTGTAGAATGCAATATTATAGCTTACGTCCAACAGTGACGTCTTTGGGCTGAAATGATGATGATGATGATGATGATGATGAATACCGAGTATTCGAGGTTACCTTCGCCTTTGCAAAGAACAACTGAAGAACAATTTAGCTTCACTTTTCTTGGACTGACCGACATTTGACTATTCAAAAGTGCCTGTAAATGGTCTATTTGAAATAAATGCTTTGATTTGATTTGATTGATTTGATTTGAAGGAACACTGTTGATTTGAACATGAGAAATGGTAAAAAAAAGACGTGTGGCACTCGGGGACTGCCGCGGTAAAGCTATTGCATAGCATTTTTATCAACATAAGCAATTATAATTATTTATTTATGCAGTATTTTCTTTTCCTTTGTTTTTTTTTTCTTTGATATTAATTGAAGTTACACTTTCACACATTGAATTGAATTTTGATTGATTGTTCACTCATTTGTTTTCTTATCGGTCACCACGCTCAAAAAACAAATGAGTGGGGGGTGTTAGGTTATTTTCGTTACGGAATTTCTGGATTCGGTCTCCACGCTTAAGGCCCGCGATAGAAGCTATGCAATAGGTAGCTTAAAAATCCGCGGGATGTATTCGAATTCTCTCTCTACGAGCTGACCTTTAGGTTCATTTTAGTCTGCCAACTATTGTTTGGTTATAATTTTGTTAACCTTACGGTTAGTTAAATTGACATTGTTACCACGTGGTTTTATAATAATCGTCGCACGTGACTTGTGTATTAAATTCCGTAGTGCTAAAATTATTATTACTTGGGTAGGTACCTAAATTGTTTTGTTAGGTACTAAGAGTTTTCTTGATTCCACTGATTATACTGAGATAGCTTCAAGTTTTTGAAAACTTTAGTTTTGGCTGTACAACAACTAAATTCAGTATCGAAGAAGAAGATCCTATGTTGGGCTTTGAAAAAAAAGGATGAAAAAAGATTGCATGTAGCGGAGATGACAACGTTGAGATAGATGTGTGCTGTGACGAGAATGGATAAAGTGAGAAATGAGTATTTTAGAGGAAGTTTGAAAGTGGCGCCAGTGACTGAAAAGTTGAAAGGTAATCGGTAGTCTTGGTATGGTCATGTGAAGAGGAGAGTTGAAGCGCATGTTACTAAAAGAGTTCTGAGTATGTAGGTTGATAAAAGATGGATGGATTGTGTGAGGAGTGATATTTTTTTTTTTGATATGAAAGAAAAGGGAGTTAGCGATAGTTTGACGGGTGACAGGACAGAATGGAAGAAAAAAACATGTTGCGCCGACCCCAAGTAATATGTGATAAGGACAGGAAGAAGAAGTGGTTAGACTTTTTATAATTTAAAAAATAAATTCGCATTCATTTGGGACAAAACATTGTTCTGCTGAATCTTGTTATTGACAGCTGGTGTATTATGGTATATTCATAGAAATATAACTCCTTTCTTTTGTCTGTGATGGTATTTGTATCGTATACAGGTTATTTGCATAACACTTACAACCTTGCAGGACGGTATCACTAATAGAACAAAAGTTGTTGTTTATGTATGCTACAACAACTTTTGTTCCAAAAAACAAAACATAATTTATAGTCGGGTTAGTGTAGCAGGGATGGATCGAATGACACGCATTAACAGCTTCTTATGAAAGGCCAGCAGCGTCTTAGTTACTTGACCATTTTGCACAGGATACCTGGGTTTTCAAAACATTTTACTGTAGTTAATAGTTTTTGCATACCTATATTATTATAGCATTATTTTAAGTCAGACTCGAGTGTGATAAAAGTGGCACACATTTATTTTATTTGGAAATAGTTGATTGTATTGTGTATGTTAAAAAGGAGCTGGTGATAGCATGGCGGTTGACAGAATGAAAAATTTGCATTTTGCGCGGACTCCGAAAGCATGAACGCATGTGACAAGGGGTTCTTTGTAAATCAAGGGGACAAGGGCAGGAAAATGATAATTAGTATGACTGGCCTGCATGTCTATTGGTTAGTGGCCCTGACTGCTACGCCAAAGGTCGTGGATTCGATTTCCACCTAGGACAAATGTAATTTTTAACTTTAAGTCACTCTTTTGTTTAGTTTACTCAATGGCTTTTAGATCATTTTGCCTTTCAACCGTCGATATGTATATACCTACTTAGAAATATTTATGTATGTCTATCAGTTGTCTTGTACTTTTAACACAAGCTTTGCTTAGCTTGGGACTAGATGGCGTTGTGTGCTACTTGTGGAATATTATTATTAATTACTAAGAGTAACTTCGTAGTCAAACATGTACCGTGATTATCGTGAGGGTAAAAATATCGCAAATAAATGGGGTCTTCACAGATTGCACGCGCACATCGGACATTATACCTTCAAAGGGTGAATTTTGTTGTCCATGGTTGCTAGGGGACGCTAATTAATCTGTACTGGTCTGCAAGGGACGAATTCTTGTCGTTTTTTCCGTTAACATAATTATTATTATGTTTAAATCATACCCTTCTTTGCAATTTAAATTCGCTGCACTATGAATTAATCGTGGATAAAAAAGAAGCATAATATCCCTAAACATTTTTAATTCTGTTTATTTCTTTTATTTAAAGTCCGGCAAATCTAAAAAGTACTGTTTGACAGTTCTACACGAAATACATTTTAATTTTAATTAGTTGATTAAAAATTGTACAATGTTGTTATAAAATAAAAATAGCTTCATAATTCAATTTAATCTTTTTCGTAAAAAAAAGATAAAAGAATTAGTGTGAGTTCCGCCTATGGAAAGCTATTTTTCTAAAAAAGTGTGAAATGTCAAACGGTACTTCTTAGATTTGTTGTGATATAATTATAAGGAATTTTATCACTTATTAGCTTTTGCCCACAGCTTCCCCCGCGTACCTACATAAAATATAGCCTATTTTACTCAGGAATAAAGCAGCTTTCTATGGCTCAACTGGATATCTATGGCCTCAACTCACACCAAAAGAGCGTCGAAGCGCAGCGAAGCGGAGCGCAGTTTCAGTGTCAAATGAATTTTAACTTTATTTTCATTTCTCAAACTAGTCGCGCGGATGCCCGCGGCGCCGCGGGAATTCCGCGTTCCGAGTTTCTCATGCGATAATAAGTATTATAGAAATGAAAGTAAAGTTAAAATTCATATGACACTGAAACTGCGCTCCGCTTTGCTGCGCTTCAACGCTCTTTTGGTGTGAGTTGAGTCTATCGGCGAAAGAATTTTGGCAATCAGACCAGTACTTCCAAGATTAGGTACATCCTACAAACAAAAAGCAAACTTTACCTATTAATTATTATATTAGTGTAGATGACAATGATACTGCCATTACAATATGATCAATTTTTTTAATTAATTGTGTAATTAAGAGATTAAAGTGTTAATTGCTTTACTTAATTAATTTAATAAAATTCTGAGTACTGTTTTTCTTAAAACTTTCTAACTTATATACAAGCATCATATTTGAAGGACAGCAACCACACGTATAACTTGTAAAGTTGATCTAACACATAGATCAAGTACATAAGCATTTAATTGCGCTATTATTAGGTGTTTAAAAAAGAACACTTAATCATTTAATACCGATTTTACTAATTGACTATGGAAACAAGTAATTATTTTTTAAATCAACTTGAGGATAAGAGTTCTAATAAGCTGTACCTTTAATTAAAATAGCCTTTATATGTTTTAACATACGAACTATTTTCCACAAAATCTTCAAGACATTTGCACATACGGCTTTTTGATTCTACAAATTTTTGCTAAGTAGATATTAGTCGGGCATTGTTTTTATTAGTGTTGTTAGTGAAAATGAGTTTGTTAGTAACATTTTCTGTAGCAACAAAAACCGATGTGCCTAAAAATATTAACTTAGGAATACTGGGTTTCTTAGTGACTCTGTTTGTGTCGAACGTGAATCTTCACTACGACTAGATTTATCTCGAATCTTGTATGTTTACATAACAATAGTCTTAGCCAAACTTTTTTCTCTATCCCACGTATTTTCTAGTTTTTATCATTATTTGTCTCGGCTTTTTGCGTAAGTGTTGACACCTGGGTCAATGCTATCGGCAGGTATAATATGTACAATGTGTACCAAAGTTAAACCATTTATTTCAAATATACTATTTGCAGGCACTTCTGAATAGTCAAATGTCGGTCAGTCCAAGAAAAGTGAAGCTAAATAATTGCACGTTCCAAAACGTAGATTTCTATGGAGAAGAACCTGCAAGAAACTCCATGGACACTCTTTTTAACATTATGTGTTACATGTAACCATAGCCATACCATCAAAGACACTTCCGCTTGATCACCGCTAAGTTTATTTTTGCTTCCACTCGAAACGAAAACTTCAAAGGATTTGGTTTGGCGCCGCGCCGCATAATTCAAACGAATTTTTTTTTTAAGTGTGCAGGCAGAAATTACCATTATTGTACCCTAGTGTACCCATAATCCTATACCTACCTACAGGATAAAATGGTTTTTTTATTTTTTTAGGACGAATGTGTTCTAGATAGGTTTATTTACATACAGGTCGCGCGGTGAATCAAGATCGCTCGGTGAAAATAGTGGGGGCAATCGGCGCATGTGTACAATTGCGCACAGAAATTCTTAGTATGTTAGGATTTTATTTTTAATTTCGTATGTTTGAACCTTAGTAACATAACTTATAATAACACTAGTTTTTAATTATGATTTATCTTGTAAGTAGGTGAGCTCAAAAAATTTAAAATTTTAAAATATAACATAAAATTAAAAAAAAATAATTTCGTTAGTTTCTTTCTTTAACGTAATAATTCACGTCGTAAACCATTTTTCTGGCTAGCCGTTTTAAAACTTTATTTTTAACCATTTTTTTTTACGACTACGTAATACTATTACGATAACACAAGCTGTACGCAACAGTACCCAAGTAGACCAGTATCCAATGAGAGGCGAGAACGCAACGCGGGAATTTAAGAGCGACTCTATCTACCAATGACGTGTCGCCGACGGCGCACACCCGCCCGGACGTCGCCAAATAGACCGTAAAATTGAACACTGCGCATACCCCTTCCACTTTTGCCGAGCGATCTTGATTCATCGCGCGACCTGTACTTTGTATGTAAAGCATTTTGTCCGAGGTTTAATGTGACCAAAATAAAATTAGGACTGTCCTTGAGTACAGTTTAACTAATTTAATAAAATATTACCGCGATGGGTATAACAGTAGGTAACCTAACTTATGTATACTGCGTATTTTTTTAGTTTTTTTTTTATGTTTTAATTCACGCAGTATAAAAAAAAAAAATATTTCGTCTCAAACACCATAATTTCTATTCGTATCTATTTTTTCGATCAAATGTTAATTAAATAGATAGATAAGTCAGATGTGGCGATGACAAAATATTTTTTTCAACACTGTATGAGTGCATTCCTGAATAAGAAATAATTACTTATTTATCTATAGATATATTTATCAAACGATTAGTTGTCGGTAGTTTATTCGTCTTGTTTGTTTATGAAATACCTACCTTCACTCATTATGGTTCTAGAATATTATAGTATAAGATAAATGTTGATTGGTAAATAATATGTGGAACGCTACAAATAATAAACACTTATAATGTAAATTAAATTAAATAGTCTACTATCAATGTTTTCAGTTCCTGTGTTAGTTTCTTTACATATACCTACATGCTTTTTGGAGTCATAAAATAATGATATCTAACCGAATTGAACTTGATAAATCATCATTTTACTTTTAAGGAACGATTGCTTGATTTTCACGAGTAGCTCGACGATTCGGACACAAATCGGAGTCGTGTCCCACCAATCGACACTTTTTCATTTTAATATATTTTTTTTTTTCACTGATAATTGCATTATCTGTAGGCAGCTTCTTTTATTATATTTTAAATCTTTTTATCTGACAGTACCCTCTCTCTAGTATATTCAGATATATTTTTTTTAAATATAATAGTAAGTAGGTAAGGTGTGTTGGGGAAGATCGGCATTCGGGTAAGAACGTACCTATAAATCAGTTATACCACATAATTAGCTTTATTTTTAATGCCAACCACATTGCTGGGCAAGATGGACAATAATGACGCGGCACGCAATATGTCTAGCATTAAAAATAAAGCTAAATAAGTGGTATAATTTATATTTATACCTACGTTTTTACCCTAATAATCGATCTTACATGAATAAAAAGCGTTACCAAAACTATTTTAAGGTAGATTTAAGATTTTTTTTAACTAAAGGGGTAAGTAATACGCTTTTTTCCGGATAATTATATTCTAAAACTTTCTACCCGACTGTATTAGACAGTATGTGTCCGAATTGTCAGTAAAAAAAACTATTGAAATAAGAATGTGCCCATTCGGACACTGTCCGAAGTGTCAGCAACTCATTTCCACAAGACCACAACCCACTTACTTACCTACCGATTATAATTTAAAAAATATAAGTACTTAAATTCGAATTAAAGTATAGGTACATGTGCGTAGGTAGACCTACCTACGACGTGAAATCAAATATTTTTACAATGGTCTACTATATATCGCTCAAGAAAATCCTGCTGAATGAACCCTTGAAGAATTAACGTCATCCTTACTGCCAGCCCGCCCACTGTAGATTTCCCGCCCGCCAATGACGCCCTCGCTGTATTGTCATAGTTACTCTCAAGCTTATATAATACTGTTTTATGTTCAACCTTTATATGCTACATATTTCGGTTTTTTGATACCCACGTTTAAAGAAATGTTGGTATTTATCCAACAAAAATATTGTTTTAGGTTACGCAAAGTTCTGATTCTCAGAAAAATGATTATTTAACATCGTTACCACTATGTAAGTAATGTATGTACAATAACACAGTATCATTCTAACCTTAATAAAAACAACACAACGTCGATTACTACGTAAGCGTTCAATGTATGCTTCGCAGCGAATTCTTCTTATCATTTCTTTCCAAATTTCAGCAATGCAATACGGCTAAATCTAATCGGCTAGCGCGCCGATGTTTTGCAACGCTACAGAAGACATCTATAATCAGCAGGGTTCCCGCGGTACGCTAAAAGTGGCCTACGTGACTGAGGGCCGCCGTGCAATGGCGCCTCGTGCCAAGCGAGATACACCCTTATCGACACACTCGTGGCTAAAATTTTTGATACAAATATTCCGTGAGTAATGAATAACCTACCGATAATATAACTCATTATGAAAGTTAACTGAATAAAACACAACATGTTATATAACGCAGTAAAATATTAACTAGCACGTTTTAAAAAGTGTCTAATCAGCTGATTATTCCCTCGTACTCACCCCAGGAATGAGCCACCCCAATGGACAGCGCTACCAACGCCAGAAAACACTGCGCTCTACACATTTTATTTCATAAATATACAGATCCGTACAGTTAAATGCACATTAGTTTGCAATACAGTGTACGAGTTTCACTGGAGGCAGATGGCGCGCGCGACACTCGCGACCACCTCCGTCTGTTGCTTTTGAGAAACTAAAAGCAAAACGCCGGTTTGCCGCGTATACGAATCCAAATCTAAATAGGTCCATTGAAAAAAAGAATCGCGCATGCTAGTGATGGCATTCGAGCAGTCTTATCAGAGACAAGGAGGATTTGTCAAACAAAAACGTCTAGTCTTTGCGCTGGTAGACTGGTACAAAAGAAAAATTGTTTTATTGCGGCTATATATTAAATGTTTTGTTTTCAGGGATGTATTTTTTTTTACTGTATATATACTATATACAGTAAAAAAAAAGATTTTACACAGATTAATCAAATGAACTAAAAATAATTTAAATATATCTGATAACTAAATGGTTGCCTACTTGAATGTTCTAACAAAACTTAAGTTTTCATAAAGCAAGCACTGTAACCGACATAATGTAGAACAATGTTACAATATAAATTGTAGTATCTAGGTCATATTGATGGTCACCAATTAAAATAACATAAAACGGATACCTACCTATTATTAAATTTATGAACGGAAGTAAGTGAATGTTAGGTTAAAAAAAAAACAAATGGACAATCATTAGTCAAAAATCAAGGATGCGTGAAATTGCAAAACATTTTTTCAAAATGAATTGCAGTTGTTTTACTTACCTACTAATGATATTTGCCGAATCTGTCTATCATTATATTCATTATTCATTTTTGATTCATTTTCATTATTCATTTATTTTCATTGCAGTGCACAATAAAATGAACAATACGGTCGGGGGTGCCTGCCATAAATATCAGAATTGTTTATTTTTTATTTTTCTATGGTGCCCAAACCTAAAGCTACATTATTTTAATAATAACAATAGATTTATGTAATAAACTAGGTTACTTCTAGGCAAGCGTGCTCCATCGTCGGCCACATCATCACTTACCATCAGGTGAGATAGTGGTCAAACGCGAGCCTATAAATAATAAAAAAAAAAACATTACTAAATAAATTTACAAATAACCATTACGGACCCCAAGGCGGCAATACTAAAAAAGAGGGTAACTCTTTTTTTTTTATTGCCGCATTGGGGTCCTATAAATACATATTTCCTATTTCAACGAACAATAGAGAAGAAAAAAACACAAAAATTCTTTCATAGTTATTGTACTTTTGAACCTGCCAAGCTATTAAGTACCTATATCACAATTTATTTTCGTTTCCGTTATCAATGAGGTAAAATATATTTAAGAAAATTAGACTTTACAATACCCATATTGCCGTGGCAGTTCGTTTCAGGTTTTTGACCCAGTTAAATAGGTCACTCACTCACTCTTCAACTTCCGACTTGATGAACTTGAATTAAAGTTTTCTGCTCAAAGCCAAATAAAGAAATAAATATTTTATTTAAGTTTAAATTTATACTCGAAAAAAAAATTACGTTACATTTATTTATACCACTTATAAACTGGCTACCGTACCAGCTTCGTCCGCATGAAAGTAGAAAATAAAAAGCCTTATTACTCAGTGAAAATGTAGCTTTTTAATGGTAAAAAAAATTGAATTCAGTCAAGTATTTTTTGAGTTAAATCGTGACATACGAACAAACAAAAATTAAATCTAAAAATAAAGAGGAACTTCATAACATTATTTTAGACAAGCAAAATGTGTAAGTGTGTATTTCTGAAACTGAACCGATTCTAAAAATTCTTTCAATAATATGTAGCTGCACTATCCCTGAGTGCTATAAGAATGTTTTTTAATAATTATGTACCTATTCTATAGTTTCTGCCTGCGGCTTTGCTCGCGTGAAAGTGGCTTTCTCGATATAAAATTTGAACCAAGTTTTCATCCCCCGTAGAGATGAATAAAAATTCTTGTGTAAGGTACCTACCTATATATACCGATGTACTAACCCATTTTTTTGGTCACTAAGTATATCTTTTTGAGCGCAGATTTTGGTGTTGTTAGAAAAAAAAATGAGAAATCCTCTCATCCACTTCAATTCTTTGATGTAAAGCAGTCTTGAATCGATATATATCGTGATCCATTATTATGGTCTAGTAATGAAAAGCAGTTCGGGTAGGTATATCTACGCAGAGATATTAGGAAAAGGTCAATGTACTTTATTCCATGGTTATCTGGCGCCTTCTTTAGCGTGGTAAGGTCAATGCGTCGAAGTCCGTCTTCGGGGCAACACCATCTAGTATCTCTACTTATAGGCTTTTCCTGAATAGCTATGACGTTCACAACTCGGTCAGTAAAACAGAGACACTTTTTCGTCCTACCATTAAATTATAGTTAACACCGTGTTGAGTATAATAAAAAAAAAACCCACTTTATGATTTTACCGCCGTAGATTGTGATTGCTGACTTATATCGTACAGCTTAAAATATACATTTCATTAACTTTTTATTTTTGAATGTTCGCTAAATATGGAAGTTGCAATAATAATCAAATTACAAATAATTTATGCCAGTACGGAGTTGCCCTAATTTACTTGGGAAAGGCCGTCTACTGACTACCTTTTAAAAATTGCGTTTATTTTCATTTTGATAACAGCAAATAAGGAATCATATTTTAAGTCATCATTAATATTCAAAACATACAATTAAGTTAATGAATCAGCCTTAAGGTGTTTATCAAATCAAGCTTGCAATAAACTATGCCGGATTTCGACGCTTCGACCTTACCCACTTTTAATGCCAGTTCTTATATATATTCTGTATTTTTGTATGATCCGATAATCATGATATACATCATCATCATTTGAGCCGATAGACGTCCACTGTTGGACACAGGCCTCCCCCAAGAGTCGCCACAATGAACGATCCTGTGCGTCCCGCATCCATCTGATTCCCGCAACCAGGTCATCGGTCCACCTTGTAGGAGACCTTCCTACACTGCGTCTTCCGGTACGCGGTCGGCACTCCAGAACCTTTCAGGCCCAACGGCCATCTGTTCTGCGATCAATGCGCCCTCCTTATTGCCACGTAAGTTTAGCAATTCTTCGTGCTATGTCGGCAACCTGTGAAATTCGTCCGATGCAATTTAAGGAAGGCTCCACATGTATTCCTTGGTCACGCCATCATGCGTGAACGGCTGGATTGATTTCGCTAATTCTTTTTTTGTTGTGTTCGTTATTGTGAAGAGAAGGTTCTTATGGAAAAAAAAAAGAAAATTAGGGTAGTGTAGGGTAGAGTAGAGTAAGCTAGTGTAGGGTAGAGTAGTATAGAGTAGGGTATAGTAGGGTTTCTTTTTTTTTCTATGGGAAAAATCTTCTTATGACAACCCCCGCTCTTGGGCGGAGCGGGAGATAGTGTCAGACTCTTACCGACTAAATAACCCATCCCGTTCCTTCAAGCCTTCATACCGGGGCTCGAGCGCCCTTTCGGATAACCCTGGCCCCGACCCGGCTGGGTCCCTGCTGTTGCTGACAACTCCTTGAGGCGCGCGGGAACAGCACGCGCCGTCGACGACTTGGGCTTGGCCCGGACAGTTACCGGACGGCCGGACAGCGAGCTGCCCATTGCTCACTGTCCGCAAGCCCGCGCCTACGGTGGCTCGAAATCGGGATCGGAATCCCGGCGGCGGCGAGAGCGCTGTTGCCTGATGCGGTCGGCCTCCTCCTTAGCGAGCATTACTGCTTCGCAGAAGTCGGCGACCGCCTGCCACTCCTCCTCGCTCCGGAGAGAGAGGTCTCCGCTGGGTATAGTAGGGTAGAGTAGGGTATAATAAAGTGGAGCAGGGAAACGCGAGAACGAAGCCGTGCGAGCAAAAGCTATTCACAGCTTATAAACAGCCACCCACATATAGCCCCAGTTACATGTAATTTCATTACCAAACATGTACCTACTGACAATGTCGCAAAACGAGATCTAGATCGTAACGATTATGGCTGTCGGACGTCCGGTCACGATTCAACACTTCCGGTCCCACTTCCCTATTGGTCCGAGATTTCCGAGAGCTGAGAAACGGTTGTTGTTAAGTATTAATAATGAACTAAAATAAATCTACGAGAAGTTATTTATGTTTGAAGTATGCCCAGTACCACAGAAAAGTTGAAAGAGTTTAGAAAGGAAATACTTTCCGATTTATACTACAACGAGTGTCGCCGCTTGTCTCACACCCTTTAGGGCCCAAGCGCCCGAAAAGTGTCATAAAACAATAACTTTTTGAAGCCTACTCCTCGGTAACAGCCAGGTTAATAGGTTTGAAAAAAAAAATCATGTTTATTATAAATTCATTTGATTTTTTCGTGCGATTAATACTATTGTCTAAAAAAAATATTTAGCAATTTCGCAACTAGCAAATTTCCCTACTCCTTCGAAACGGCTTGGAACTCTCAGAAACATTTCGACACAAAAAATTTGGTGGCTAAATATTTTTCAAAGTGATCATAGCTTAAGTAAATCAATCAATATTTTGCAAAGAAAATGGATGGTGAAAATGAAAACGTCAGCCTATCGTGTCCGTGAGCGGTGTCTATGTGTGCGTTGCTCGAGCGCGCTTTGTATGTAGATTGTCTTCTGCACCTATAAATGTATTTTGTGACGTAGTGTTCAGAAACAGTAGGTCGCTAGGTGCAGTTACCTAATATAATTTATTAATTATATTTTTATCTTTTAGGACATTGAACTTTGTAATTACTTGCAATAAATTGCATTGTTAAGTGTTTCCTACTTCAATTGCCAGTGATTGTCGCTTAAGATTAAGTACCTACTTATCTAATACGGAATCAACTTCGGAACTAAATTATCACGATGCCGTATTTAGATTTCTTTATTAATTTATATACTTACACACTAAAAAATATCAACATCATAATCATATCAGCCGAAAAACGTCCCCATGCTGGACATAGGCCTCCCCCAAGCGTCGCCACAACGACCGGTCCTGTGCGTCACGCATCCATCGGATTTCCGCGACCGTGACCAGGTCGTCGGTCCATCTGGAGGGAGGCTTTCCAACGTGGTCTTCATCTTCCGGTACGTGGTCGCCATTCCAGAACCTTTCGTCCCCATCGACCATCTATTCTGCGTGCAATGTGCCCTGCCCGTTGCCACTTCAGTTTGGCGATTCTTCGAGCTATGCCGGTAACCTTGGCGGATATCTACATTTCTGATGTGACACACACATAAGTCATTTCCATCGCCCTTTGGGTGACCTTGAGTCTTCCTATGAGGGTCATTATAAGCAACCACATTTCGAAGCCATATGTCATCACCGGCAACAGGCACTGGTCATAGACTTTCGTCTTGAGACACTGTGGTAGGTTAGGTATATACCACTTAAAAACTTTAACAGTACCTAAAAAGTGCAGTTTATTTCAAAACAGATTCCCTCTAGTCTCCATTAAACCTCCGACAGTAGAGTTGAGGGAGAAATGTAGACCCAGATGAGATTATAGAATACTGAATAAGTACCCAGTGCGTGTTATACGTAGTATGTACCGCTTAAAGATATGCGTCTACCAGGTATGGCCATAAATTCTATATACACTAAATGTTAATATAATAAAGAGATAGTTTTTTTTTTTTTTTTTTTAGGATGTAATCTCTGGAAGTACTAATCCGATTGCTAAAATTTTTTCAAAGCTTTTTTATTTCTGAGTGACATAGGCTGCATATTTCATGTGCGCGGCCGAAGCTGCGGGCAAAAGCTAGTTCTAGATAATAAAAAAATTAAGTTCTTGATTAATTAATACCTACCTCCCTTATGAATAGGGAATCCATCTTTTTTTGCGGGATCAGGAATGCGCTATGCGGGATTAATTTTTTTTTCTAAGAAAAATGGGTTTTTAACAAGTGTCACAATTTTCCATGGAAATCGTGACTTTTCTATAGAATTTGTACCTAAATGAAAAATAATTGGAAGATATTTTATTTTATCGTTTCTGATTATTTATTACCTATACCCCAAAACCTGATTATATTGTATTGTTAATCAATAAAGAGTAATAACTCTAATCTGTATTTTGATTTTGACTTTTTTAAATACTCTGGCCCTTTCGCTTATGTAATACCTATATGGGTGAAAAAGCTCCAGGGTTGCCAGCGAAATATAAATTGTCTTATGTTTTTTTTGCATTTTACAGGTCGGTGTGGCACTACATATAGGTAACCAGCAAAAAGCAAAAAAAAAAAAAAATGCATTTCGTGGACTAGGTACTTTTCAGCATACACTTTAAAATATAACAAAAAAAATTAAACCAACATAATTTGTCAGTCAGCAACCTCGTGGGATTTGCGTCCAATTAAATACAGATGCGTTAAAAAAAAAAATACAATCGACTTCAATGCAAAAAAAAAAAACATTGTAAAACAAAAAAAAACAGTGCAGTATAACTTTTAATTTCGGAAGTCCATAATTCTAGCTTAATCTCTTTTCAAGTCGGTTAAATAGTGCAACATAAAAATCTACAGCACGTTTAATTTATGAAAGCGACATCTGTTAGTTCACTACTTCATTATTTATGTTCCAGTGTTAGTTCATTATAGATTCCAAAGCAACGCATGTTTGATGGTACAGTTTTCATAAATCATAAATAGATGGCGGTAAGAGTCTCTACAGAAATATTTAGCAACTTTCAAGAATAGGGAATGGACAGGGAACGCACAAGGAAGGTACCATTTGATAGCGAAAATCATTCTACATAATTATTTTATACTAGTGGATATACTGTTAATACATAAGTAAGTCATATTTATATCTATATTCTTATTATATAAAAATCAATGCCATTTTTCGATGCGAGACGCACAGGACCGGTCATTGCGGCAGGCCTATGTCCAGCAGTGGACGTCTTTCGGCTGAAATAATGATGATGATGAAGTTGAGTTTGGCAAGACCGGTCTGGTGTAATGCTGTTTCCAGATTTTTCAAGTGTTCTCAATCAATTAAACAAACACTCAATTTTAAATCTTTATAACTATGTACTACTTACCAATATTAGTTATAGTGTCTACAATAAAATATAGTTCGTTACTAGTGCTGCCCGATCCTATTAGATAAAAATCGGGACAGTTGATAAAACAAATCGGGATTTAGGGTTTTAGATCTTTTCTTTTTACTTTTTTTTTCAGGTACGAAATCATCCGATGACTTCGTTCTAAGCTGGAACGAGAGGGCACTAAAACTAAAACCCAGTCTTCTTTAGTTGCCCTATATGTTCCAGGGCCAAAAATCTTTCCCGCAGTCCTAATGGGCATCGGCCTTACTGGGCCTTAAACCAAACTGAAGGAGTTTTTTGATTTATCGGGACTCGGGCCTGGTTTTTTGATTTATCGGGACATTTAGCGTACCGATCAGGTGCAAATCGGGACGCGTCTCCAGACCCATAAAAATCGGGACGTCCCACACAAATCGGGAAGCTTGGCCACACTATTCATTACATCTTAGTAAAGTACACAAACATCGATAGATACAATAATGAAAAGAAAGAAAAAGGATTGAAGGAAATTGACGTTATTAAGCAAAAAAACCAAACTGAAACTTAATCATTTTATTTGCGCTTATAAACGTCAGGAGTTAGTGCACGGTTAGAATTGGTCATTTCCTAAGGAGAAGAATCGGTAAGGAACTGCATGGTGTAATGGTATGGTGCGTCCAGACCTGGCAAATACTCCGCTCACGAGCCGTTCGCGAGCCGCTTGTGAGCCAAGCGCGTGCATTTCATGTATCTTTGGAATGTGCAACTAGCATCACTTTTGTGAATTCAAACGGTTGAGTAATAAATATATTATTATATACTGACGTGAGCAGTTTTATTACAACAATTTAATTTTTTTTTTATGGTGCGTCCAGCCAGACCTGGCGAATACGTCGCTCGCGAGCCGCTTGCGAACGGCTCGTTCGTACGAAGCCCCTACGCCGCGCGCGCTTCGAACGTACAGGTCGCGCGGTGAATCAAGATCGCTCGGTGAAAGTGGAAGGGGCATGCGCAGTATTCAATTCTACGGTCTATTTGGCGACGTACGGGCGGGTGTGCGCCGTCGGCGACACGTCATTGGTAGATAGAGTCGCTCTTCAATTCCCGCGTTGCGTTCTCGCCTCTCATTGGATACTGTTGTACTTGGGTACTGTTGCGTACAGCTTGTGTTATCGTAATAGTAATACGTAGTCGTAAAAAAAAATGGTTAAAAATAAAGTTTTAAAACGGCTAGGCAGAAAAATGGTTTACGACGTGAATTATTACGTTAAAGAAACACACTAACGAATTTTTTTTTTTTAATTTATGTTTTATTTTAAAAATTTTAACGTTTTGAATTTACCTACTTACAAGATAAATTACAATCAAAAACTAGTGTTATTATAAGTTATGTTACTAAGGTTCAAACATACGAAATTAAAAATAAAATCGTAACATACTAACAATTTCTGTGCGCAATTGTACACATGCGCCGATTGCCCCCACTACTTTCACCGAGCGATCTTGATTCACCGCGCGACCTGTACGTTCGAAGCGCGCGCGGCGTAGGGGCTTCGTACGAACGAGCCGTTCGCAAGCGGCTCGCGAGCGACGTATTCGCCAGGTCTGGCTGGACGCACCATAAAAAAAAAATTAAATTGTTGTAATAAAACTGCTCAAGTCAGTATATAATAATATATTTATTACTCAATCGTTTGAATTCACAAAAGTGATGCTAGTTGCACATTCCAAAGCGTAGATCTCATGGAGAAGAACGTGCAAGAAACTCCATGGAAACTCTTTTTTTTAATTGTAAATATATAATTGCATGTTACATTAAAAAAAAAAAATGAAATTTAAGAAATACCTTAGAATGTAACTTGGAACGAAACTGAAAGAAACAATAAAATAATATTGAATATGACTGGCCTGTTGGTCTAGTGGTTAGTGATCCTCACTGCTATGCCGGAGGTCGTGGGTTCGATTCCCACCCAGGACAAATGTTTGTGTGATGAGCAAATTAATTTGATCTGTGTCTGAGTGTAATTTATCTATAATATGTATGCATTTAGAAATATACATATAAGTATGTTTATCAGTTGTCTAGTACCCATTACACAAGCTCTGCTTAGCTTGGGACTAGACGGCGTTGTGTGATAGTTGTGGAATATTATATTAATATTAACTACATACTTAAGTGTTTTAATGTAATTACATAGATAATGGTTAATAATGGACATAATGGTGGGTAATTTAATATAAACGGTTACATAACATAAATAATAAAAAAAAACATCAAATTTTAAAACAAGCCTTTTATTTTTTGACCACTTTAGTGATAGGTACAAAGGCGACACGATCGTCACTGATTGGTGGGTAAGAAAGACTCCCCGGAGTAGGTACGTAAAGGTTGGTAAGTCGTTTTGACGATGTCGTGGCCAAATCTTAGAATCGATCACTTCCTGATATGGCCAACTAAAACTAGCCACATTTGATGATGATATGTCAATCCTCGTTTGGACATATCATTGATATAGGATTTCTACGATCATAAAAGATCAGTACCCTTAGCCAAGTTGTTAATCTGCAATAGTTAACGCTTGTACTCTACTCGAAGCGTTCGGCGTAAGCGAAACGGTTGTAACTTGGCTAGGGGGGCAGTAAAGAAAGTAGGTAAAACGAGGATTGAGATATCAACTAACTATACTTAACATTTAAAACGGTTTGGCCAGTTTTTCTTGGTCATTTCATGAAGTGCTCAATTTCTAAGGCCCGTATTACAGAACGTCACTCAAAACTCAAGCATTACTTAAAACTAGACTCAAGCCATTTGATTGGTTCAAAACTCAAACATTACTTAAAACTATAGTCAAGCCATTTGATTGGTTCAAAACTCAAGCATTAAGTACTTAAAACTAGACTGAAGCCATTTGATTGGTTGAAACTGGTTTTAAGTAATGCTTGAGTTTTGAGTGACGTTCTGTAATACGGCCCTAAGATCTGGTCACGACAGCGATACTTTCAAGCATTTGACACTCCATCTACTAGACAATATGTAATTTTATTTTATTTATTATTTAGGGACAATCAACATCCACAATATATACAAATATCAATAATTTGAGTGGTGACAATATTGCAACCAAAATTAAAATACTTAAATTAAATATTATCTATTACTTAAAAAAAAATTGAATAAATTAAAAATACAAGAATAAATAGTTGACTAAAATATCACAAAACAAAACTAATAAAAATATAGGTAATCAAAATATCTGACATACTTAATTTCGAACTGAGCAAAGGTATAATTATATTATTATTATATTATTAATCTAGACAAATCTTTAAATATTATCTATGAAGAATATAAGATCTTCTAAGACATAGACTTATGACAAGTATGTATATCTTATAAGACATTTATGTAGGCTCTACTCTAATTCATCACTTTTGTCTCATAACTTCCACAAAATATCTTTTAATACATTTAATATGCACCTACTATGCGTTGCAAGGAAGAATAGGAAAGTCAATAGCCTTGATCTGTCAAATGTTGATTGTAAAGTATGGTTTGCAAAAAAACCTTTTTTTGTGTAATAATAACGCTTTTTTGTTTGCTCTGTATTGCTGATTCCTAGTTAAATCTAGGTGAAGTAAAACGTTATTGTTCAATCTAAATTAGCTAAATACTTATATTATTTGACTGGCCTGTTGGTCTAGTGGTTAGTGACCCTGACTGCTATGCCGGAGGTCGTAGGTTCGATTCCCACCCAGGACAAATGTTTGTGTGATGACCATAATCATTTGTTCTGTGTCTGGGTGTAAATTATCTATAACATGTAGATATGTATTTAGAAATATATAAGTATGTTTACCAGTTGTCTAGGACCCATAACACAAGCTCTGTTTGGCTTGGGACTATACGGCGTTGTGTAAATGATAGTGGTGGATTGTTATTAATCAGTGGCGTGCCCACCATATAAGCCAAAAAGCCTGGCTTGCCCTACCAAAACCTCACCTAATTCATAGAACACGACCAATCAATTAATTATCACAAAAATCTAAACTTTAAACTTCGCGCGCTTACGCGGTTACGCTAAGTTGCCACTGTGTTGTGTGAAATTCAAAAATCATTCATAAGACGATACCAGGGCGAAGCGAGGATGCCATTCTGAGCGAAATCTCTCCGATCTCACTCTAACACTTAACAAAAGAAAGAGATGAACACTAATGTGTTGTTGTCTTTTTCTGCCTCAAAGGCTTTTATGAGGCTTTATCTTCTATCTCAACTTTTGATATAAATACGTCAAATTTTGAGTGTGTGTGGGTGTAATTTGTTATTGTGTGCAAATCCTCGTCGAACATTTTGTTCTAAAAAAAGCAGGGCTTTGGTAAATTTATGAATGACAGAAATTTTTACGCATATTATAATACGAGGCGCCCTCTATGACGCGTAAAGTTGTACGAACTAAAAAGTACTCAGTTCAAATTTGCTTTGATCGGTTATCGTGTTGTACGTAATTATTGTTTTGTTTTTTTTTGTTTTCCGTCATTTAACAGTTTATGAATTCGGAAACTATACTTGTGGTTGTGTGTGGATATTATTATGTGTGGAATTGATATCAATGGCCAGGTAGGGTTTGAGTTTTAAAGATAAATATAATCTTGTAACTTTACTATTTTGAATATTTCTCAGAAAAGTTAATAACAATGCTTGGAATACATCAGGTATGACTCAAATAACTTTGCTAGTGCCATGAAAATTCTCAAAAGTACTTGAACGCTGTTATTTCCTTCTTTATACATGGCTTTGACTTTGACTTTGGTAAACCGCCAATAGAAAGTTGGTTCTCTTTCTCGACAGTTAAGTGATAAGTGTGTTTTAAAAAAGCGAACAACGAAAAGCTACCGCTGTTTCAATTGTGAGTATTTGCCAATAATATTACATATTATTATAACGAACAAGTGTTTGAAACACCAAGATTTAAAAAAATATGTATTAGTTACACATTCATAACTAGATGGCGTTGGCGTCAAAACAGTAACATTAGATCAGTACCTAGTACTCGGTTGTTTTATTTCACACTCAACTCAACCTTACATTAAATATTCATTATGTTCAAATTAATCGTTGTAATAGTATTGGCTGACCATCCCGGCCGGCCGGTACTCGACAACAAGAGCGGCTTTCCGAATTATCTTTGATTGCAATTGAAAATCAGCTGTTGGTAGAATAACGTTCACAAACTTTTTACGTTGGTGTAAGTAATACAATCATTTTTAAATAAAGATAGACAATTTGAATTGGAATACGTTTTTTTTTTCTATTCATGTACCTATTCAAACTTTACGATTATTGGTATGATGATAAAGTTGTTGTGGTGAAGCTTTTGTTATCATTATTTATTACTTACTATTAACATTATAATTGTTAATAGTAGTGGAGCAATTCAGAAAAATCAGCATTACTGCACTGATGACACGTGGTAGCACGAGATTTTTTTTTGATAGGTAAGTAGTAGTAAGGTCAAGATTCCTTGGCTTGCCCCATGTTAAGGCATCAGGCACGCCACTGTTATTAATATTATTATTTAAGGCATAATTAATTAGTGAAAAAAAAAACATTTGCCAGTACTAAAATACTTCACAAAGTGTGAGATTAGCAAAATTGAAAAACTGGGTTCTGGTTAAACTTTTTTCGTTCATGATTTCTAAATAAATATTATTTAAAAAAAAACTTGTTTTGCTCACGCTACCCAATTATTCGATTTGACATCTATGACGTCACAACACAATGTAAAACTCGATCCTGTGTTTATTTGGAACGCATTGTACTGTGCACAGAGAATTGTAACAATCAAGGCCACTGCTGATCTTCTTGAGGTCAAGATAACAAATGATTACCTACATTACATTACTACCTAAATTAAAATCTTATAATATACAACATTATTTTTAGTATATACAAAACCTGAATATAGTTTGTTCAAAATCAATAACTGAATGTATCCCAATAGTTTCTACACCATGTTATAATTTATCCCAAAAATATTTAAAAAGATCACAAGTTGGACACCATCCGCAATCCTCCTCGTTTAAGGCGTATAGTCTCTTGAACCATCTGACCGAAATTATGTGAATGTAACTCTCGCACTCGCCTAGGCGGCAGTACGCAAATCTGTGCATTTATTTGCGGCCAGCAGCGCCCGGAAAGCGTTTTAAATCCATTTTCTCTGCGAGATATTGATTGATTTACATATGCAATGTTCACTTTGAAGAATATTTAACCACCAATTTTTATGTGTAAAAATGTGTCTAAAGGTCCAAGCCAAAGGAGTAGGGAAAAGTTGCGAAAAGTTGCGAAATTGCTAAATATATTTTTTTGACAAAAGTATTAATTGCATGAAAAAACCATATGTTGATATTATTGTTCATGAATCTATAATAAACATATATTTTTTTCAAACCAATTGACCAAGCCGTTACGGAGGAGTAGGCCTCAGAAAATCACTGTTTTATGGCACTTTTCGGGCGCTTGGCCCTTAAGGAGCATTCGCCTTCGTCAAACTGCAGTACAGGGACACCTCACATCTTTCTCCTATGTAACCTTCTTTACAGCTGAAATAAAGAAAAAGCCAGAATGAAAAAAACAAAAAACTAGAAAGCCAGTCGGAAAGCAGGCAAAGCCAGGTAGGTACCATGGAGTGTCTGGCCGGTTCTTCTCCATAGGAAACGACCAATAGGAATCGTGCACTAGCTTCTGACGTTTTGTAAGTGCCCATGTAGGCCTAAGTGAAATAAATCATTTGGAGTTTGAGTTTTGAGTTTTTGTGGTAATGTGTAATTCCTGAATACTTATAGGATAATCCTCCTATAACTACAATTACCTTGGAAACAATAGGGTAGTTTACTGGGTCAAAATAATTATATTTTATTTACTCCGTATTTTAGATTATAAAAATATACTGGGCACGTATTTTTTCTTTTTTCGATTAAACAAAAAATAACAAAGATATAGCCCATTAAATTTACGTGTGACGTCACCCCGTGCAAAAAAATGTAGCACGGCGTGACGTCACACGTAACTTAATAGGCTATATCTTTGTCAGTTTTGGTTTAATTTACAAATATAAAAATACGTGTCCCTTATTTTGAATAATCTAAAAGACGGACTAATTACATTGTTATTGTGTTTTTCAAATTACAAAAAAAATAATATTAGTTTCCAACTAATCAACTAATTAGTACGCCCTAGTGGTAGTGGAGCTGGGCCAGCAGTGAGTGTAATAAAGTATAATAGTACAAATAAATATTTTACCTGCATTCAGGAAGTCCATCATCATTGACGCTGCAGGTGCCCTGGAAGCAATAGTTCGTACAAACTGGCACACCGATTCTTGGTATCAGACTCGACAGTGAATCGCAATCCTGAATTCCCTTGATTTGGTCTTCTATTTTATACTTAGCGATTATACCGAATATTCTTTCATTATGAAACCTGCTGATCTCTGTGGGTTCTATATCATCGTTAGCTTCGTTCTTTCGTAATTGCCAAACAGTGTAGTAGATCTCGCTATTATTAATAAAATAAATGTAATCTTTGGAGACGGTCAATACTCTTGATAGAGACCGGGATCCGTAAAAACCACTTAATAATATTGTCTCATTACTTCCATCCAAATCTGCTTTATTTAAAAACCCTTCTGTGTTATTACAGGCTTTACAAACATCAAAATAAATCATCTTCTGTATTTGTGGGTCAATGGCTAAGCTATGTGGTTTATAATAATTTCTTGGTAGTGTTATTACTTTTCTGTCGGAACCATCAAATTGAGCTTTTTCAATTTTACCATCAGTTTCTGTGTGGGTCCAGTAAATGTACCTGTAAATCGAATTAGATTATGGTATTACACTAATACTATAAAGGCAAAAGTATGGGAGTGTTTGTCACTTCTTCACCTTGAATGGCTGAACGGATTAAGGGCGCCTACAAATTTGCAGCAAAGAGCCGCACGGCGACAGCTCGATTGTAGCGCAAGCCACGCTGTTTTGTTATTCTATATAAATAAAAGACGCGCTACATCCGCGCTACAGCCACGCATGAGTTCAACAACATTATCATGCTCGAAAATAATGCAAATAACTTGATTATTGCAGCCACGCTGGTACCGTACGGCAATTTGCGGCTAATTTGAAGGCCTGAAATAGCATATAGGATTTTTATCCAATAAGTATCAACATCATCTTCATCAGCATCAGCCTTTTAAATGTTCCCACTGCTGGGACTCAGACCTCTTTAGGAGTGAGAATATGTATATGGCTGCAATGAAGGGTTTCAGATGCATGGCTTGTGACCACGAACTGCAATCATCGAAGCACTTGGAACATTGTATTGGGTGGACTTTAATGCCTTAAGATTGCATTAAAGCTAGATTTAGGTAGATGACCACTATATCATAGGTGGAAACGGAGAAGATAACGGGATGAACTGGATAGATTTCGTCAAAACTGGAAAGAAGTAGTGCGTGTTTGCCAAAGATGGAAAAAGTGGAGGAAGGGCTTTGCCCAGGTGTGGGACAGAACAGGCTAACAAAAACAATTTTTTTTTTCTTTGTAAATGTATTGGTAGTGAAAAAAATATAATGAGTGAGTGCCCACGCCAATGATAAAATTAGTCATATTAGGGTGACATTGTCTATTGAATGATAAGAGGTTTTTGTTTTTTGGACTGGATTTTGGATTGGGATTTGATAATTAAATTCATGTCTTGTCTAGTAAGACATCTTCAAGTTATGGGCATGTCGAAAATGGTACGTGTAGTATAACCCACGGCCGGTGTATCACCTTCTTGCTGACACATAGTGTCGTTTGTCTAGATACGAAACTATTACTAAGAACTTACCCTTTACAACTATCAACGGCAATAGCACCTGGTGCCTGGTCATCCATTTTGATTAACAGATCTCCGTAAATATTGCTATTGGATCCGCGTTTCAGTGAAATGAAATTAATACTTTTTTCAATTGTGTCGGTAAAGAAGATTTTTTCTGTGACCGGGTCGTAAGCGAGGCCGTGAATGTTACGACCGTTTCTTTTGATGAAACATTTGTTGTCTTTGGAAGATAGATCATATCCACATATAGAATCGTTGTTGTTCTGTTTGTCCACATACAACATCATGTTGTGGACTTCATCGTACACCAACGATGCGGGGTTTTGGGAAATCAAATTTACGGTGAATGTTTTGTTACATCCATTATCGTAAAATATGAGTTGGTCTCTTACGCCTATGGCGAAATCTGAAACAAAAAGAATTTTTTTTTAGTTGATATACTTAAACTAGTGCTTGACTGCGATCCCACCTGATGGTAAGCAGTGATGCAATCTCTGACGGTGAGGCGCACTAGTTTATTGAGAGCCTATTTACTCTAGCCTTTAAGACACCCAAATTATAATAAGACGGGCGAAAACTTGGATTTGACGTGAGATGTCCTTTGTGACCTTCCACGTTTCGCACCCGTAGAGCAGCACAGATTTGACATTTGACCCGAAGATTTTAAGTTTTATTCTTCGGGTCAGTTTCCGCGACTGCCAAACAGGTCTCAGCTGTTATAGGACAAAACACAAACACTCTTCACCCGTTTTCGAATCATTCTTCCCCGTTTGCATCGGAATAGTCCGACACCATTCCTATGCAAACGGGTGAAGAATGATTAAAATTATGCACCGCTAAATTTTAATCGTTTTAATCCCGTAGAGGGTCGATCCGGTGCATGAAACACTATCGATTTGAAAAGATCGACCTTTAGGAGGTTTATACGCAACGCCTACGAGTCATTGGACTCGGTCAGCTGACGTTTTCTTAAAGAAATTAATTTCGTAATATAATATATAATAATATGATAAAAAAAAACTTTATTGTACACCAAAACAGTAACAAAACTTTTTAAAATAACTTAAATCTATGGGTACAATAGCGGTCTTATCGCTAACAGTGATATCTACCAGACAACCTTAGTTGGAAAACGTCGTTTGATTCAAATGGAAATCTGTCACTACAGCGCTCGGTTCCATAATACCCTCGCCTGCGGCTCAGGCTAGTTCTACCTCAGTCACTTGTATCAAAATTTCAATAAAGATACTTCCTTAAAAATTGGCTCCTATAGAATCACGATTAGGTTCATTTTGCAATGTTTATCACCTTCGTGTTTTTTTTTTTCACTTATCAGAATAAGGCCAGGGTTTTTTTTTGATAACCTTTCAATTCTTTATAGGCAGTGGTCTTTTTTTCGCAAAGAAGCATATGTTTTTAACCGACTTCAAAAAGAAGGAGGTTTATATGTTTGGCTGTAAGCATTTTTTTTTAATGTATGTTTACCGATTTCGTAGTTAATTGTGAATGGATTTAAAAAAATATTTTTTTGATTCAAAGGTTTATGCTTTCGCGTTGATCCCGTAGAAATATTATTATGATCTGACAATGAAGTTCGAAGATATGGAACGGAACTCATCACAGCAGAACTGTTTGACGAATAGTCGCTAACTGACTGAAGGAAGAGGGGGCGATGATATATCGAACTGATCTGATGATAATGCAATGAACGTCTATATTTTTGCTATGAAACATTCCAGTCTTGTTTTGTAGATGTAAATCTAAATACTTCTATTTCTTCCGCATTGACTGCAATTGTACTTCCCCCTCATAGAGAGGAGTCCCAGCAGTGGGAACATTATAAGGCTGATTAAGTTATGTTATGTACTTCCTTTCGCGGTTACCTTTGGCCAGTAATTTAGACAAATTACTTAAGCCAGTAAAAAGCCTATCTAGTAGTCTATTTAATGGACTACCTGATAGCTTTTTACTGGCTAAATGTTGATAACGAAACTGGAAGGCGTGTGAAGAGGCTAATTGCTGTTCCAGATTTAGTTAACACCAGTCCACAAAGCCTGGAGCACAAGCGCCAGTATTACGGTATTTTACAGGATGCATTTTGGAGAGTGTGCGCAGGTATTACATGACTTGATTCCGCCATCGCCTTTGTACCGTCGAACAACCTTATATACGGAGAGTGGCCACCCATAAGGTGCGTCCAGGGATGCTATTCTCTAAGAAAGCGCAGCGCTGGCACAGCGACGAGTCGTCAGCGCAGTACATTGAATTAAGAACCTAATGCCCCTTTACATTGGATTGTTAATTCAATGTATTGCACTCACGACTCGTCGCTGTGCCAGCGCTGCGCTTTCTTAGAGAATAGCACCCCAGATCTGAAGAGTGAGCCACTCGCGAGCGGTTCGCGAACGGCGCGCATGTATTCCGTGCACGGCTCGTTTGTACGAAGTCCCTGCGCCGCACGCGCTTCGTAAAAACATGAAATGCACGCGAGCCCGATTCACGTAATAAAAACGGTAACGATATCGTAGCGATTTACTCGTTTAGACCATTACCGTATTCACATCCATCAATCGAGTTTGAGAGACACCGATTTTAAAGTCGTTTGAAATATGTCGATTAAAAAAAAAACTGTATTAAATTATCCTGGTAGAATACTTGTTAATGTAACTGGGAATATAGACGATAGATCGTGAATACCGCTTTTGGATAGGACTTCGATCGAACGACTATAAAACTTCAACGATATGTGGCTTGTTTGATTTTACGTGAATCAGGCTACTGGACGCACCATTATGTTGTTAACACCACTACGGAATAAGTGTTTCGCCTCGTCCTCTAAACCGCGTACATTGAAACATTAGAACAATTTACCTCCGATTGTAATTTAGGTGTCTTCACGGCTAGAGTGAATAGGCTCTTAACTAGTACAGTTCACCATCAACGATTGCGTCACTGCTTACCATCTGGTGGGATCGCAGTTAAGCACTAGGTTATATCATTTAAAAAAAAGTACTTATCTTATGTTACTTTTAACTGTTCATTGCTGATGTCGATATACTCGTAATGACCCATGCATTGTAAGAAGAACAGAGTTCTAATAAAAACTTTTTACAAAAAAAAAATATAACCGTCTTCAATGTTAAAAAACACTGAAAAGTATAAAATAACTTTAATTTCGGAAGTCGGTGTTTCTATAATAGTTTTGTCTCTTCGTTATTTAACACCGACTTCAATTAAAGTTATTTTATACTTTTCAGTGTTTTTTAACATTGAAGTCGGTTATATATATTTTTTTAACTTTTTTTTATTTTACACTTTTTAGTTATGGTACCACCACCACTAAAAAGTACGCCTCAGACAAACTTAATTAACTTATAGCCACAGTGCATCTCATAACGATTCTAATAATCACAAACACGATTAGATTACATTGATTTAATTTTTTTTCCTTCTGACTTTATCATCAGATCAGTTCAATACATCCCCACCCCCTTTTCTGACAGTCAGTCATCTACTACACGTGTAATCAAAGCAACTTTACTTGTACCTAACCACAATTCTGCTGTAATTCTATGAAAAGTTCTGTTCCTTATCTTCGAAGTTCATAATCAGATCATAACAATATTTATATGGGACCAACTTGGAAGCATAACCTTTCAATTAAAAAAAGAATTTTCAAAATCAGTCCACAATTGACCGAGATATTGGTTATACATAAAAAAAACACATTCAGCCCAACATAGAACCTTCATTTTTTCGAAGTCGGTTAAAAATAAAATTACATGCATAAAGGTAGCTACACTGCTCACATGTGTGCCACACACGTCGACCGGGCGCGTCGGTCACATTACATTACATAGGTACTCCACGCGACGTCATTCTACGTAAAAATGACAATATTCTACCTATAAATGTAATGACAAGTCTGCGTTAGTCTAATGTATTTCAAGCTTTAAACTTGAGTGTTTTTTGTCGCTCTGGCCTACCTAACGTATCGATTTTAAAGTATAGGTACCGGCACGAATCTTGAGCGCTCGGCGTCAGAGTGGGGATCGCTTTGCGCATTCCAAACATTGGCGAGCCAATCGTCGTCGTTGTTAGATACATGCAGCAAGCACAGGGAACTAATCACGAGTGACGTCTATAACACGATGGCGCGGCGAGCCAATCACTGACACGCCCCCGCGTTTCACTTTGTACCATTAATTTGACCGAATATTTGACTTCTGCGCAACTTGAAACCAACGCTCAAGATCCGTGCCGGTATCTGTACTACTTTGTTCGTTACTGGTGTCAACATAACAAAAATCGGACAAAACAAGACATACTCACCCCAAGAGTGCACCACCCCTACGTACAACGTCACCACCGCCAGCACACTTTGCACTCTATACATTTTATTTTTAAGAATTTACAAAGTTTCTACAGATATGGATGTCTGAACTGTCGAAATATTTATGCGATGCGTTGGCCTTTAACCGCATATTATATATACTTACGCAAAATTTCCTGGTGATAAGACTTTATAACAATCGTGGAAGTCCCCATTTTATTTCTTTCGAGAAATTATCACATTAGAGGAAGCGAGGGCAATATGGAACTCAAGGAGTTGTCAGCAACAGCAGGGACCCAGTCGGGTCGAAGCCTACTGGGGCCAGGGTTATCCGAAAGGGCGCTCGAGCCCCGGTATGAAGGCTTGAAGGAACGGGATGGGTTTTTTAGTCAGTAAGAGTCTGACACTATCTCCCGCTTCGCCCAAGAGCGGGGGTTGTCATAAGATGATTTTTCCCATCGAAAAAAAAAAAAAAAAAACAAAAAAGGGCAAGATGGAAGCCTTAACTTTTTAATGTAAAAAAAAACTAGGTACGTAGCAAAAATATTTTATTTTAATCAGTCTTGATAGAAATCTTATACAGATACAAAAATAAAACCATTAAAAATTATCAACGTTTTTTTTTTTTACTTTGCCCACACTGTCCCACTGTTCAGCAATGGCCACCCTCCACTCCTTAAAAACGATCACGGTTTCTCGCTTTCTCATTCCAGGTCTTAAGGAAGCCATCCAGGTCATCCCGCCATCTCCTTCGAGGTCTGGTGGTAAATTACTTTACATTGAGAGCAGTGGTGGCCGAGTGGTAACGGTCCCGACTTACGAGTTGTAGGTCGCGGGTTCGAATCCAGCCGGGCGCATTACTTTGTGTAATTTATTTCATCACCACTGCTCTCAAAACGGTGAAGAAAAACATCGTGAGGAAACCGGCACGTCTTAGAACAAAAAACCGGCCAAGAGCGTGTCGGGCCACGCTCAGTGTAGGGTTCCGTAGTTTCCCGTCCGTCACAATAAAGTGTACCCACTTATGAGTTTAAAAAAATGCTTGCTACGATTATACTACAAACAGTCCAGAAATTATTTTGTAGAACCCTTTTGTCTTTTTTGTACAAAAACTGTTCTTTCCATCAAGTTCAAAATAATTTTCCTAGAAAGTCCTTATAAAGTTCTACTTCTCAGATTTTTTTCATATTTTCTAAACTTATGGTTTAAAAGTTAGAGGGGGGGGGGACACATTGTTTTTTACTTTTGGAGCGATTATTTCCGAAATTATTGACATTATCAAAAAATGATTTCAGTAAACCCCTATTCATTTTTAAATACCTATCCAACGATATATCACACGTTAGGGTTGAAATTAAAAAAAAAATCACTTCCCACTTTACATATAGGGGGGCTACCCTAATAAAACATTTTTTTCCAATTTTTATTTTACCATTTTGTCGGCGTGATTGATATACATATTGGTACCAAATTTCAGCTTTCTAGTGCTAACGGTCACAGAGATTAAGCGAGGACGGACAGACAGACAGACAGACATGGCGAAAGTATAAGGGTTCCTAGTTGACTACGGAACCCTAAAAATTCGAAGACATGTGACATTCACCAACTCGCACTGGGCCCGCGTGATGGATGATGATGTGTGGTGGTCAGTGATGATGATGTACATTCGCGAGCAACCTTATTAAAAAGTTTTCGTTCGATACGTTTGTCTAAAAAAATAGTAATTTATTTATTTAGCAATTTCGCTACTTTTGCCTATTACTTCGAAACGGCTTGAATCTTTAAAAATATTCATCAAAATTGTTGGTTAAATACTCTTCAAAGTGAACATGGCGTATGTAAAATTGTAAATCAATCAATACTTCGCAAAAAAATGGATTTAATTAAAGGTCAGCGGGGCTCTATCCAGGCACAGCTGGCAGCAATTAAATGCACAGATACTCTTACTGCCGCCTAGGTGGGTACGAGTGTTGCGTCTATTTAATTCCGGCCAGACCTTCAAGGGACTATAAGCCTTAAAAATTCCGGTCAGATTTTCAAGGGTGTAAAACAAACTCGCACTAGGCATTCTGAAGTAGTAAGTATATCAAAATATTCTCCCAAACTTTGTCACGTCGGTAAAGCTCATACTAAATCATATCTTATGTGAAGGCATTTATGTCGATAATTGCATAGACAAACCGAATGGGAAAATCAACGTGACTGTTTTGACAGTGTAACCGAATGCGATACCCCTTGAACTTGATTGCTCAATAATTATCTCTAATAATATTAATATGTACTATTTTTTCAAATCTAGCAAACGACCCAAGAGCTAGATAGATTTGACACTACATTAAGGTATCCCGGACGTCAGCCTATACGAGATTAGGATGGCTCTGAAGCAGTTGAAGAACAACAAGGCGTTCGGGTGAGGACAGAACTACGGCAGAGCTCCTGAAGGCGGGTGGAAAATTGGTCCTAAAGGCTCTTCAGAAGTTGTTCGATTCCGTCATGCTCGAGGGAAAAAGGCCACAGGCATGGAGCAGAGGTGTGGTGGTACTCTTTTTTTAACCCCTCGAGCGCCATAGTTTAATGACCCGGAAAATTGCCGTGTTTACGTAAATCACCAATAAAATAAATAAATAAATAATAAAAATATTTTTTAATTTTTTTTCTAGGAAAAACAAATAATATAATAAATATGGAATAATATAATATAGAAATCGGCGCTCGAGGGGTTAAAAATGTTCCTCAGGCTTGGTCCTTACCGGACGGCTGGACGGCGAACTACCCATTGCTCAGAATTGAGACTTGTATATCTATGAAAACTTGGACACGGATGTCGTTGGAGGCAATATGCACATGCACATGCACACATGTCATGTGTTTATTAATCTAACGGCTTTTCCCGATGTGCGTCAGGCTAACCTATGTTAACCTAACGAGCATCGGGTAAACCCACAGATATAAGAGAGGAGGGTAAACCCGATTAATTATCTAATGTAAACAAACGTTTTATCTGTGTTTTGGGATTCAGAGATTAATTAAATATATGAATGTAGTTCATTAACCCAGCCAGGCCTTCATTTCATCACCACTGTTCTCAAAACGGTGAAGTAAAATATGAAGAACCAAAAATTCGAAGACATGTGACATTGACCAACCCGCACTGGGCCTGCGAGCTGGGCTACGGCACATTCCCTTTCCTAGAGAGGAGGCCTGATTCTCGGTAGTGCAATCATTAAAAAAGGCTGTATGTACTTAGTTCATCCTATCTATATCTATTCTATATCTATACTTATAATAAATCTGTAGAAGTGAAATTCTGTACATTGAAAATATCAAAAAAATAAAATTTCAGGGGGTATTACTAGACCGACGCCGAACCCAAAAAATTGATTTAAAAAGTTCTTGTCTGTTTGTTTGTTTGTTCAGGCATCACGCAAAAACTACCGTTTCGATTACAATGAAACTTCGTATAATTATTCTTTAATATCCTGGGCACCACACTAGGTACTTTTTATCCCGGAAAAGTATATACAATAAAAAACAAACTTAATTTTGCGGTTCGATCCCGAGTCCGATCGAGACTCGATTACTGTACCAACCGCAAATTATAACTTTGTCTTAGGTTACGTCACCCGCAGTGGAGTTCACTAAGGGGAGTTCACTTACCCCCCACAGAAAGGGGGACCATGTTACCCCGAACTTAACGCGAGCGAAGCCGCGGGCAAAAGGTAGTTATAAATAAAACCACACACTGGGGAGTGTGTGGTCCCCCGATCCACCTCGAGCGAGGAAGTCATTTGATGATTTCCCACGAAAAAATAGTCAATTCTCATAAAAAAAATTCTTAACCGACGAAAAAGGGGGAGGTGTTCAAGTAAATATTCATGGTTATTGGTCCCCACAGAAAAGATGACAGAGGTTAGAAAGGAAATACTTTCCGATTTGTACTGCAACGAGTGTTACCACTTTTCTCACATCCTTCAACTCCACTACAGGCAATAAATCAATACGAACGCGCATTACGCAACTAACAGACCACGCACACTTAGATGTAATTCAACAGATCGGTATAGATTCAACAAATCGGTCCATAAACAACAGAACTCTAAAGCTCCGTTGTTTATGGACCGATTTGCAAAAGTTTTTTAAGATTGGTCACATTTTTTTCAAAATCCAATTCTGATAATAGAATCCATGAGGAATCGAGGAAACTCCTCAAATATTATAGGCAACCATATAGTGATTTTGGTATTTTCATCAAAGACTTGAAGCCCAAGTCGTCGACGGCGTGCGCTGTTCCCGCGCGCTTCAAGGAGTTGTCAGCAACAGCAGGGGCCCAGCCGGGTCGAAGCCTACCGGGGCCAGGGTTATCCGAAAGGGCGCTCGAGCCCCTGTATAAAGGCTTGAAGGAACGGGATGGCTTTTTTAATCAGTAAGAGTCTGACACTATCTCCCGCTCCGCCCGAAAGCGGGGGTTTGTCATAAGATGATTTTTCCCATCGAATTAAAAAAAGTAAATAATAAAAAGCATTAACAGTCAAAAGGTAATATTTGATGAAGTGGAATTGGTGAAAAAGACCAGAAATGGCCAACAGAGCTTAAAGTTCGTGATTTCTGATGTGATTACGCAAGGAAATTAAAGAGCACCCTTTCCATTGCCCTTTAAGTGACTTTAAGTCTTGTGATGAGGCCCATTGTAAGCGACCACGTTTCGGAGCCATAACTCCGAGCACAGCCCTTTCCATTGCTCTTAGGGTGACTTTAAGTCCTCTGATGAAGCCCATTGTTGAGCGCAAACATTTTGAAGCCATATGTCATCACTGGCAACACGCACTGGTTATAGACTTTCGTCTTGTGGCACTATGGGATATTGGACGAGAAGACACTGCGCATCTTCTCGAATCATTCATTCAGTAGAGTCAGATTCGTAGATTAAGCTCTTTCTCGAGGTTCAACCTATCCAACTGAACCGTCTGTCCCAGGTAAAATTATTTCTTACGTAAAAATGAAAGAGAGCTGGCCACTGTTGGTCGCGCATTCAACCATACATATTTTTGGCGCCACGTCCTGGCTACGCAGCTATGGTGCCACGTCCTGGCTACGCAGCCATGGCGCCACGTCCTGGCTACGCAGCCGTGGCGTCCCGGTGAGGCACGGCCCTTAGGAGTTAAGTTAGCTTCGATAAAACAGTGTTTACTTGACCTCTACAGGTCACCGAATTATCCGTGTAATCATAACGTCTTATCACCAGTATTTATATGCATATAGATATTTTCTATATAAATATATCTAAAAACCAATATATTGCAGTAACAATCTAAGAGTTACAACAAGCGGTGGTGGTACCTACCATACGTCTGTAGAAACTTTGTATTCTGAAGAATAAAATGTGTAGAGTGCAGTATGTGCTGGTGGTGGTGGCGTTGTACGTAGGGGTGGTGCACTCCTGGGGTGAGTATGTCTCCAAGTAGTGTGAAGGTGGACAATGTCCAGCGACGTGGCGAAATGGCTTTTACCGTACCTACTAGCCTTCGATTTTTTACGCATTCCCTGGATCTACTAGGATTTCCTCCAACTAGGATTCTCTGTGTCGTGGGATCCAATCTCTTCCCAAGTTAGGCAAATATACATTTAGGAACTTTAGGTACCTAAGACTGATAAAAAAGAATGTTTTAAAATGCAAAAAAATAGTTATTTAAAATGACACTGGAGTATATAGGGGTGACAGTAGAGTGTATAAAGCTTGCTTACAATTTACTTGTTTTTTAACTGGCTTGAAAAAACTTCATGACTTCGATGTACCGACAGTCAATCTGGTACCGTTACAGAGACTTCAGTACTGCCCAGGTCTCGATCGAGTCAAAGGGTTTCTAACAGTCCACAAACACTAAGCAGAGAGGCTGATTATACTCCTCAGCCTTCTGTATAATCTGCCGCAGCATATGTATGTGGTCCACAGTACTAAAGCTTTTTCAGAACTCGACTAATTCGGGAGGCTAGAACCTGCGCGCGGGACGGTTCGTGAAAGCTCTGCAAAACAGAGTGTAATTTTTAAGTAGAGCATTGTCACCCTTCTTAAAGAAGAGTACTACCACACCTCTGTTCCATGCTCGTGGCATTTTTCTCTCGAGAACGACGGAATCAAATAGCTTCTGATGTGCCTTAAGAACCGGATTTCCCCCGCCTTCAGGAGCTCGGCCGTAATTACGTCCTCACCCGACGCCTTCTTGTTTTTCAACTGCTTCAGAGTCATCCTAATCTCGCAGAGGCTGACGTCCGGGATATCTTCGGTATAGTGTCGAGTCAATCTAGTTTTTGAGTCACTTGCTAGATTTGCAGCGGGTTTAGTGATTGATGCGTATATTACTATACATAAAATGCCTCGGGCTTGTGGACAGTGAGCAATGGGTAGCTCGCTGTCCGGCCGTCCGGTAACCGTCCGGACCAAGCCCAAGTCGTCGACGGCGCGCACTGTTCCCGCGCGCCTCAAGGAGTTGTCAGCAACAGCAGGGACCCAGCCGGGTCGAAGCCTACTGGGGCCAGGGTTATCCGAAAGGGCGCTCGAGCCCCGGTATGAAGGCTAGAAGGAACGGGGTGGGTCTTTTAGTCAGTAAGAGTCTGACACTATCTCCCGCTCCGCCCAAGGGCGGGGGATGTCAATGCATGATTTTTCCCACCATAAAAAAAAAAAAAAAAATACATAAAATGCCTCGATCTTTCCCAGAAGCACCGATTTAACGGATATGAATCTGCCATCGTCAGTCTTCAGTTTTGTTAACTTATAGCTCTGCCCAACAGACAGATCTCGTGACCAAAACTTTGGAGCTCTTATTCCACTCAATCGTCTCCTTAATCCTCTTGGTATTAAAGTGGCGAAGGTCGCGTTTCAGAGGCTTTGAGATGCGTCTATTGACCTGCCGGTATCTGTTTATTCCAAATAAAGGTTAGATTAGACTACGGAGTCCAATCCCATACTTTTTATGTTAGATCAGTGATGAGGGATTATTATTCATCTGGAATCCCGCGCATCAAAGGTTCATTTGCGGGATTGTATCCTCTACACACGACACTACCATTATAGAGGGTTCACTATAATGGTAGTGTCGTGTGTACATTAATCTGGTTAGATTTATTTGGCTAAGTAAAGTAAAATGCAATTCTTTTGTTTCAGACATTGCAATAAGCGTAAAAGATCAACTTGTATTTTACACAAACGGTTCAAAAACAAGCTCCATAAATTTGATTTCTCAAAACCCCGCATCGTTGGTGTACGATGAAGTCCACAACATGATGTTGTATGTGGACAAACAGAACAACAACGACTCTATATGTGGATATGATCTATCTTCCAAAGACAACAAATGTTTCATCAAAAGAAACGGTCGTAACATTCACGGCCTCGCTTACGACCCGGTCACAGAAAAAATCTTCTTTACCGACACAATTGAAAAAAGTATCCAATAACAATATTTATGGAGAACAGTTAATCAAGATGGATGTCCAGGCACCAGCCGATATTGCCGAGGACAGTTGTAACGGGTATGGTTGTGTGTTCTTAGTAATATTTTCGTATTTAGACGAACAGCTGTGTTTAACGAAGGTCTGGCCGTCGTGGGCTCTTGGGCGAAATCTATTTGCCCAGTCTTCTCCCATGATTGGGAAAAAGTCAGGCAGACCGTGTTTTAGTACGAATTCCCTATAGTTCGGTAATTAATTAGTTCAATAGTATGTCTGTATTCCATGACATGCAGCCTCTTTCAAATATAGTGTCCACCTGAAGAGATATGTCTTGTAGGTAGGTCAGGTAGCTTTTTTTTTTAAATTTTAAATATGATTGATGATATTCATTAATAAATTAATGGTTTATGTAATAACCAAAATTCAGTTAAATTCATTAAACCCCAAGCGCACGCTCTCCCATTGTCTTTCTCTTGTGACTCTAATTACGATATTCGAAAGGTTAATGATCAAAATCTTTTGTATCTTGTAATATTCCATAGTTCATTACCATTATGCAATTCAATTTACAGATACATTTACTGGACCCACACAAACACTGATGGTAAAATTGAAAAAATTAAATTTGATGGTTCCGACAGAAAGGTTATATCTCTACCCAGATCTTATTATAAACCATTCAGCTTGACCATTGACCCACAAACACAGAAGATGTTTTATTTTGATGTTTGTAAAACATGTACTACGAAGTGGTCTGGGTTTTTAAATAGAGCAGATTTGAATGGAACAAACGAAAAAATATTAAGCGGTTTTCATGGATCTCAATTACTACCAAAAGTATTGGCTGTATCGAAAGATTACTTCTACTGGACGAACAGTAGCGAGAATTATGACTCCATTTGGCAATTACCAAAGAAAGAAGCAAATAATCGCATAGAACCCAAAGAGATAAGTAAGTTCTATAATGAAAGAATACTTGGTATAGTCGCTAGCTACAAAATAGAAGACCAAATCAAGGGGATCCAGGATTGCGTTTCACTGTCGCGTCTGATACCAACAATCGATCACGGCGACGGCAGCGAACTGTGCGATGTTCCTGTTTGTACGAACTATTGCTTGCAGGGTATCTGCAGCGTCAATGATGAGGGACATCCTGAATGCAGGTAAAATATTATTCTTCTTCTTATGCTTTCCATGATAAATTTTGGTTATAATGGTTTTATATTTTAATTTTTTATTAATTATTTCAGTTGTAACGCTGGCTACACCGGGGGTAGGTGTGAAGCCTCCGTATGTAACGGTTTTTGTCTGAATGATGGCGCCTGTTCCTTGAATGGGAACAGTGAGCCTGTCTGTCAGTGCAAAGGAGATTATTTAGGTGACAGATGCGAGATAACAAAATGTCTGAACTATTGTATAGAAGGCAACTGTAGTTTAAACAGTGATGGACTTCCTAAATGCAGGTAAAACATCACTCTTCTTCTAATAATTTCCTTTACAAATTTTGGTGACAATTGTTTTATATTTTAAATTTTTATTAATTATTTCAGTTGTAACGCTGGCTACACCGGGGATAGGTGTGAAGCCTCCGTATGTAATGGTTTTTGTCTGAATGATGGCGCCTGTTCCTTGAATGGGAACAGTGAGCCTGTCTGTCAGTGCAAAGGAGATTATTTAGGTGACAGATGCGAGATAACAAAATGTCTGAACTATTGTACAGAAGGCAAGTGTAGTTTAAATAGTGATGGACTTCCTAAATGCAGGTAAAACATTATTCTTCTTCTAATGATTTCGTTGATAAATTTTGGTGATAGTGGTTTGATATTTTAAACTAGCTGTTCCCGCGACTTCGTACGCGTGGACTGTAGGATTTTGAATTTATTTCTTCTAAAATAAAATTAGCCTAAGTTACTCCTTATTACATCAGCTGCCTGCCAATGAAAGTCCCGTCAAAATTAGTCCAGCCATTTCAAAGATTAGCCTGAACAAACAGACAGACAAAAATTATAAAAAATGTTATTTTGGTGTTTATACCGTATATATATTCATATGCATGTAGTAAAAAGCGGTTATTTCAATATTACAAACAGACACTCTAATTTTATTTATATGTATATGTTACGCTCAAAGATCGAAAACGCTCAGTGAGCGGAAAAATAGCTCACAACGCGTTGTGGTCAAGTAGAACACCCACATGGCAAAATTCGTGTTATGGCTCTAATGAAAACGCGCACGACGCGTTGTGGCAATCACAGAAAGACCAAATAGCGAAATTCGTGTTGTGGCTGACATGTTATTCGATCTCAACGCGTTGTGGCAATGAAGAAAAACCATGACGCGTTCTGAACATTCTTTGTTATAACCTTATCACGACGGACAGGTTGTACATTTTGTGACATTTGTAATGTGCCCTCAACTCCGTCGTTAACACTTCGCTCAGCATCTATGTTATCATCTGGAAGTAAGTAAAGGTTTATAATGTGCCACTGCAAAAGATACTCTATTGATAAAAGGTGCAAGTGTCGCTCCAAGAATATAAAATGCAACTCAAAATGCCACAGTAACAGTTCCTGTAAAAATGAATAGCAATCAATTACTTATTTTTCACAATGATAGTAATTTCTAATATATGTACTTAAGTAATTAATTTGAGTACATTGTTGTTTTTTATTGGTGACAATAAACATTTATGTTTGTGTTAAATATTTTTATTACTTGAAAGAATTTTAAATTGTGTTAAAAAATTTAAATCCCTAATTATTTTAAGTGAATTAAAAGTATTATTATAAAATTTACAACTGATTAATATTTTGTGTTCAGTAATTTATTACTTAATACGTTGATTTTTTTAATATAAAGTAATCTCAATAAATAACAAATATCGTTTTATTTTAATTTATATAATTATATAACATATTTAATAATGACAAAACACGTAACCTATGCAGTGATTTTATAAAATATAAAATATTTCCTAAGGACATCTACCAAAACGTTTCAGGCCTTGGCCTAATAGGATCCATATCGGAAAGTAGTGTGCGTCGTAATCAAATAATATTTCAAACGCGTCATGGCTTTTCTTCATTGCCACAACGCGTTGAGATCGAATAGCATGTCAGCCACGATACGAATTTCGCTATTTGGTCTTTCTGTAATTGCAACAAACGTTTTCATTAGAGCCCTAACACGAATTTCGCCATGTGGATGTTTTACTGTGACCACATCGCGTTGTGAACAATTTTTCCGCTCAGTGAGCGTTTTCAATCTTTGAGCGTAACATATAGATTTCTGTTATTTATTTCAGTTGTAACGCTGGCTACACCGGGGGTAGGTGTGAAGCCTCCGTATGTAACGGTTTTTGTCTGAATAATGGCGCCTGTTCCTTGAACGGGAACAGTGAGCCTGTCTGTCAGTGCAAAGGAGATTATTTAGGTGACAGATGCGAGATAACAAAATGTCTGAACTATTGTACAGAAGGCAACTGTAGTTTAAACAGCGATGGACTTCCTAAATGCAGGTAAAATATTATTCTTCTCCCAATGATTTCCTTGATAAATTTTGTTTATAATGGTTTTATAAGTTATATTTTTTATTATTTCAGTTGTAACGCTGGCTACACCGGGGATAGGTGTGAAACCTCCGTATGTAATGGTTTTTGTCTGAATGATGGCGCCTGTTCCTTGAATGGGAACAGTGAGCCTGTCTGTCAGTGCAAAGAAGATTATTTAGGTGACAGATGCGAAATAACAAAATGTCTGAACTATTGTATAGAAGGCAACTGTAGTTTAAACAGTGATGGACTTCCTAAATGCAGGTAAAACATTATTCTTCTTCTCATGATTTCTTTGTTTAGTTTTGAAAATCTTAAGACCATGTTTCACATTTCCTAACTCATTTCACTTATAATTCTGGTTACTCAGGAGACATAAGTGAGGTCTCCGCTTGTATTGATTATTGTGACTGTTAATTAAACGAGAACAGTGAGCGAGTCTATCATATATTGTAGACATACATCGTAGGTACCTACGATGTATATCAGACTGTCTGAACAATTGTATTCTTGGTAGTTATAGTGGTGAAGGACATCTTACTTGTTGGAAGTATTTAGAATACAATATGTGATGGTTATAATTTTCATTGTTTCAGCTGTAATGTAGGCTACTTAGGAGAAAGATGTGAGGTCTCCATGTGTCATAGTTTTTGTCTAAACGACGGCGAGTGCTCCTTAAACGAAGAGGACGAGCCGGTCTGCCAGTGTGTTGGTAACTACGTGGGAGCAAGATGTGAAGCTGATACAAGATGTGAAGCTGATACAAGTGACACTACTCCAACGTATGATTTGGCGAAAAGAAACCTAACTCTAGCTGACAAATTGTCGATTTGGCGAAAACCTTCCTCAAAAATGTATCTGCTTGTTGAAGTATAAGATTACAGCCAGCTCTATGTTTTATCTAGAGATGTTATTAGGATTACTTTGTATTGGTGGCAGTAATTCAATTTATTTATTTATTTATTTAATTTTAATGCAACACAAAGTACTTACATAGGCGGACTTAATGCCTCATTCTCGTAGTAAGTATAATGTCTATTTGTAAAACATATACATTATTTTTAGTTCATGTGAAACCAGAATATAGTTTGTTCAGAATCAGTAACTGAATGGATTCCAATAATTTTTACATCATGTTATGTTTTTTCCCGAAAATATTTAAAAAGGTCACCACTGACATGAAGTACAACAGAGGTCATGGCGGGTCATAGCGGGCATGAGGCCCCAACAAACAGCTGGGTTCAAGTGTAAAATAATCCCTTAGTCGTCTGGATAGTCTGGTGACTATTTTTTGCAAGCTTATAAGTTTCTGATTTTTCACGATACATTTATGAAATGGTAGTACATACATTTTTACGTAAAAATACTAGTATTAATATTAATGTTGTATGTAAATTATTTCAAAGTGATGTATTGTGTTTAATATAAGTAGGTTGTAATAATTTTTCAAAACATTTGCTCAAAAAATAACTCTTACTGCACTGCAATTAGGTATATAATGGCACTTGTTTCCAAACTGTGACAGTTTGATTACCATTACACACTAGTGCTACCTATAATGTAGTTAAAACCTTTTTGTTCGCAAACCAAATTTTGAGTACGGAATGCGTTGAATGGTACAAATTAGTGTCTTTACATAATTCATGGAATTGTATCCATTTAACTTGTACAAAAGATTGATTTTATTAAAAAAAAAAAAAAAAAAACATTTATAGTGCGTTTCACTTAAGAAGATCCTTCGCCGTAATGTTGGCAACATGGAAAAACAGTGTTGCAATATTTTTAGCAATAAAATTACTTAATATTAGGGAAATTAAACTAATATTTCATTACTTTTTTTTATAATTTTGTTTTTTTTCTTCTTATGGAAACTGTAATAACTATTTTTCAATAAAGTATAGGACGCTTAGCTCCATTCCGATTATCCTGCAATTCTTTCAAATATCGAAAACGCCACGCCATATTATCGTACCTCTCCATTAGCAACTTCCTTTTCGCCCTGCTTTTTTTTTAAATAAAATCCCATTTCCCTCATAATTCTCCTTAAAGTGGTGCGACTAACGTCAAAATCAATTTAGTTTCTTCTTCTTTTCCTTTTTCCCTTCTTTTTCTTGTAGACAGACGGGGGAGTCAACCAACATTATTTTTCAGGAAACGAAAAAAAAAATCGGCCTCACCATAAAAACTGTCCAATCAAGTTTACAATTTTGTATGGTGAGGCCGATTTTTTTTTTCGTTTCCTGAAATAAAATTTTATGAAATGTTTTTCAGTTTCGTCTACTGAGCCAGCCCTTAAAGTTTGTGGAGGGCTGTCCCTTACACCCTTTATAATTTAATATTTAAAAAATGCATGACAATTCCAATAAGCCAAGCCACAGCTAGGATTCATTGTTTTAGGACGATCTTTTTATACCTATCTTCCATCATCAGGTTAGCTCGATGAGACCTTATAGTGAGGTGCATCTCATGACAATTCTAATAATCTCAAACACGGTTAGGTTACGCTGATTTATTACAGAGTTCCGGTGCCTACCTTTTGGCTTTATCATCAGATCAGTTCGACATATGCCCTCCCCCACTTTTTTCAGTCAGTCATTCATCAACTACACGTATAATTACTTTGCGTAATTTTATTTGTTACGACAGTTCTGCTGTGATCCTACGAGAAGTTCCGTTCTATATGTTTGAAGTTCATTATCAGATCATAAGAAAAATCACTATAATAGACCTGGAATTCCAGAATTGCATGCCCTAATTGGGACGCTATGGCAGAGCTGTCAATTAACACTGCCAATAAATTGCATGTGGAAGAAACGCCCAGGTGTCACAATTGTGTGGACCGCCCGGAGGGCACGGTGGGGCATACTGCGAAGGTATGCCCTGCTTGGAAAGAGCCCCGCTCTGTCCTCGCTGGGGCGATCGGTGGCAAAGCCCTGGTACAGGCCATGGTCCGAAGCGAGGAGGAATGGCAGGCAGTCGTATAGTGTTTACCCTACCTGACCATAGTTGGTCACGCAGACAACCATATATTTTTTGACTGGCTACGTAGCCATGGCGTCTCTGTGAGGCTTGGCTCTTAGAAGTTAAGTTAGGCATCTAGGACAAAACACTTGAAATTGCATCATAATTACTAGTTTACTAAAAACGTCAAAAATGACAATGTTTACGTGACCTTTTATGTCATCTAATTATCGGTGTAATATTAAAGTCTTATCATTAGTGCTTATATGCCTAAAATACTTACAAAAAATTTGTATCTAACAGCCAATATATTGTAGTAATAATCTAAGAGTTACAACAAGCGGTGGTGGTACCTACCATCCGTCTGTAGAAACTTTGTATTCTGAAGAATAAAATGTGTAGAGTGCAGTATGTGCTGGTGGTGGTGGCGTTGTACGTAGGGGTGGTGCACTCCTGGGGTGAGTATGTCTCCAAGTAGTGTGAAGGTGGAGCAGCGACGTGGCGAAATGGCTTTTACCTTACATCTTAGCCTTCGGTTGTGACTTTATCTGGGCTTAGGCCTTTATCTCATTTTAATTAACCGACTTCAAAAAGAAGAAGGATATTTTTGATGTATGTTCACCGATTTCTCGGTCAACTGTGGACCGATTTTGTTATTTTTTTATTTTTTATTGTAAGTTAATCCCATAGAAATATTTTTATGATCTGATAATGAATTTCGAAGATATAAACGGTAACACCGTTTACAAATCCCCAACTGTTCTTGAAAAAGCTTGTCACAGAAGCACGGAGTACGTTAGGTTAGGTTAGGTTCGTGTGTGGGTCTTTTAGGCGCTTATAGGGCTTACGGGGAACAGTTAGTTCTGCGTAGTCCAACTACTAGATGATGAATATTTTTTTTTTATTATCTTGCGTTACATAAGAGCCTTAGGCGTTAGGTTTTTAACGAATTCCCTGGATCTACTAGGATTTCCTCCAACTAGGATTCCCTGTGTCGTAGGATCCAGTTTCATCCCAAGTTAAGCGAATATACATTTAGGAACTGTACCTACTACTAACGAAAAAAATTGTATTATTATCATCATCATTATCTTCCTGTCCTTGTCCCGTTTTATTTGGGGTCAGCGCAACACGTTTTTTTCATCGTCACGCTATTACTAATTCCCTTTTCTTTGATATCGCATAAACAAAAAAAAAATTATAAAATTCAATAAATAGTTATCGAATTCAAAATTATTTAAAATATATAAGTCTAATAACCGACCATACACGGTCAAACTTGTCGTCCAATCGATATGACGCTTCGGGTTGTGGGGAGTGGATTGGTATTACCAACATGTTTGACGGCACAATCGAATTTCAATTCTTTTGGTTTGATCATACCGATTGGACGGCCCCATTCACGGTACAATCGGTATGATCCGATTCATCGATATCATCAAATTCGATTGTGCCGTCAAACATGTTGGTCATACATACCAATTCACTCCCACACACGGTCAAATCTGTTTGATCAAACATATAGCTTCATACCGATTGGACGACAGGTTTGACCGTGGGTTTGACCGTGTATGGCTGGCATAATGAAAATACATGCAGTCGAACATAGATTATAATAATATAGATATATTAGAATAAAAGATAAAATCTAGTTTTTTGATAATTCTTGGGCAATCATGTCGTCGCCCTCCCCGCTAACTGTCGTATCTCACAAACTGGCGTATCTGCACTGATGTGGATATTACTAATCTGTTCATAACATTATTTCGAATAACTTCTCTCTGATCGTCATATCTGCATAGTTTATAATTTAGAAGATATTCAAGTATTTCGTTTTGCGGAAGTGTAAAAGAAGGGAAAAAATATCTTCACTACCTTCGTAATTTAGGGCTTTAGGGCCACTACTAGATAACTAAAAGAATATGCCAAGATTAATAAAAAAAACTTGTTAATTAATTAATAAAGCTACAGCCAACGCAACTACAGGAATATCCGAAAAAGGGTCGCCCTGGAAAAATATCAATTGCTAGTTACGACAGTTAGCAGGGAGGGTGACGATATAACAGTCTAAATAACTAGTTTCACAGTAATGTTCATCTTGTAAAATTATTATTGAAGATCACTCATTGAAATATCCAGTTTTGCCCAAGCGCATACTTAAGTTTATATTTGAGGTGTCTCTTTGACCAACCCGCTTGAAATGCGCGGGATTGTGGACGGTGAGCAATGGGTAGCTCGCTGTCCGACCGTCCGGTAACAGTCCGGACCGAGCCCAAGTCGTCGAGGGCGCGCACTGTTCCCGCGCGCCTCAAGGTCTTGACAGCAATAGCAGAGACCCAGCTGGGTTTACAGGGTCTAGATCCGACAGGGAGGCTCGGCCCCGGTATGAAAGGCAAGAAGGGACGGGGTGGGTTTTTTAGTCAGTAAGAGTCAGACACTATCTTCCGCTCCGCCCAAGGGGAGAATTCAAGTATTACGTAACGCAATTTGGGGGGAGGGGGGGCCTTGTAAAACGTTACGGTGCGTTACAAAGGCGGGTTATGTTTTACGAGGAAACCCTCAATAGTATTGTACGTTACTTTTATTTTGGTTTCCAAAGTTGGCAAACCTTTTGTTTGCTTTAATGGTCACTTAAATGTTACGTAACGTTTAAGGAGGGGGAGGGAGGGGTACAGAAAAACGTTACGGCGCGTTACATGGTGGGGAGGGAGGGTCTAAAATCTTCAAAAATTGCGTTACGTAGTACTTGAACGCTCCCAAGAGTAGGAGATGTCATTTAGATGATTTTTACGCACTAAAAAATACCACAGCTAATAAAGATTAGACAGAGATAGAGACTAAGAAATCCAATCCCGCACATTTTTTGTTAGATCAGTAACGAGGGATTCATAAGCATCATCATGTCAGTCGAAAGACGTCCACAGTTGGACGTAGGCCTCCCCCAAGCGTCACCACAACGACCTGTCCTGTCCATCGAATTCCCGCGACTCTGTGTGAGGGTTGTATTAAGTAATTAAGTACCTACATTAAGATCTATAATGACTATAATTGTTATAATCTATGCACCTTTGTAACCACATATATGCGCTATTATATTCAATATAATTTAGTATTACTTTGACATTGGTTGGTTTCATTTACCATCAATACCGCACCTTACACCTGACCTGGAGAACAAGTCTGTTATTTTTATAAATTCGTCATTCCAACACGATCCCATAGTCATTGGCTAAAAGTTCCTAATCTGCTAATTCATGATGATCGGTCAATGGTCTCGTAATAGAGTTGCGGTAAAATGACAATAGCTTATTACAAGCAATGACTGCACAATGACGTTCTAATGGTGTCACTGATCAAAGGAATTGTCAAAATGTTTGCAGATTACCGCATAGTCTGTTACTATACAGACTCTATGCGGTAATCTGCAAAAATTTCAATAATAATTACCCAAGTCAACCGATTTGGGTAATTATTAGGGTCAAATCAATTCTGATGTAGTCAACGCTGGATCAATAATCAAGGTTGATTAAGAGATATTGATCATTGTTTACTACTAGAAGAACCTTATAAAAAGTATCGGATATAAGTATTTTTTAAATTATTAAATATTACACAAAATTTCCAAGTCGGTTGACTTTTTAGACAGACTATACGTAAGACATTCATTTGTAAATATGTACGAGATTACCATTCTTTCCCACTTCTTCCAATAGAGAGTCAGTTCAGATCATTGGAAAGTCATAATGACGCTATTATATTAGTAGATTACCAAACTTACTCAAAATCAACAATTATGAAATCAATGATAGTCCATTCTGACACTATTGTAGTAGCAGATTTGGGGCCCAGGTCTATCGGTCCACCTTGAACGAGGGATTATTCATCCTCTACACACGACACTACCATTGTAGAGGGTTCACTGTAATGGTAATGTCGTGTGTACATTAATCTGGTTAGATTTATTTAGCTGAGTAAAGTAAAATAGAATTCTTTGGTTTCAGACTTCGCCATAAGCATGAAAAATCAACTTATATTTTATACAAACGGTATTGAAACAAGCACCGTAAATTTGGATTCCCGAAGCCCCGCATCATTGGTGTACGATGAAGTCCACAACATGATGCTGTATGTGGACAAACAGAACAACAACGACTCTATATGTGGATATGACCTATCTTCAGTTGCCAACAAAGACAACAAATGTTTCATCAAAAGAAACGGTCGTAACATTCACAGCCTCGCTTACGACCCGGTCACAGAAAAAATCTTCTTTACCGACATAATTGAAAAAAGTATAAATTTCATTCCAATGAAACGCGGATCCAATGACAACATTTATGGAGAACAGTTAATCAAGATGGATGACCAGGCACCAGCTGATATTGCTGTTGACAGTTGTAAAGGGTATGGTTGTATGCTCATAGTCGTAATAATAGTTTCGTATCTAGACGAACAGCAGTGTTAAATGAAGGTCTGGCCAACATAAACTCTTGGGCTAAATTAATTTGCCCAGTCTTCTCCCATAATTGGGAAAAGGTCAGGCAGACAGTCGCCCAGTACGGATTCCCTATAGTTCGGTAATTAATTAGTTCGATAGTATGTCTGTATTCCATGACATGCAGCCTCTTTCAAATATAGTGTCCACCTGAAGAGATATGTCTTTTAATCTAAGCAACTGTTGTAATATCTTGTAATATTCCATAGGTCATTACCATTATGCAATTCAATTTACAGATACATTTATTGGACCCACACAAACACTGATGGTAAAATTGAAAAAATTAAATTTGATGGTTCCGACAGAAAGGTTATTTCCCTACCTTTGCCTCGTTATAAACCATTTAGCTTAGCCATTGATCCTCAAACACAGAAGATGTTTTATTTTGATGTTTGTGCATCATGTATTGGGAGTTGGCCTGGGTATTTAAATAGAGCAGATTTGAATGGAACAAACGAAAAAATATTATTAAGCGGTTTTCATGGATCTCAATCACTATCAAAAGTATTGACTGTATCAAAAGATTACTTCTATTGGACGAACAGTAGCGAGAATTATGACTCCATTTGGCAATTACCAAAGAAAGAAGCAAATAATCGCATAGAACCCAAAGAGATAAGTAAGATCCATAATGAAAGAATAAGTGCTATAGTCGCTAGCTACAATATAGAAGACCAAATCAAGGGGATCCAGGATTGCCGGCGCCGTGATCGATTGATACCAACAATCGATCACGGCGCCGGCAGCGAACTGTGCGATGTTCCTGTTTGTACGAACTATTGCTTGCAGGGCACCTGCAGCGTCAATGATGAGGGACATTCTGAATGCAGGTAAAATATTATTCTTCTTCTTATGCTTTCCATGATAAATTTTGGTTATAATGTTTTATATTTTAAATTTTTATTAATTATTTCAGTTGTAACGCTGGCTACACCGGGGGTAGGTGTGAAGCCTCCGTATGTAACGGTTTTTGTCTGAATGATGGCGCCTGTTCCTTGAATGGGAACAGTGAGCCTGTCTGTCAGTGCAAAGAAGATTATTTAGGTGACAGATGCGAGATAACAAAATGTCTGAACTATTGTACAGAAGGCAACTGTAGTTTAAACAGTGATGGACTTCCTAAATGCAGGTAAAACATCACTCTTCTTCTAATAATTTCCTTTACAAATTTTGGTGACAATTGTTTTATATTTTAAATTTTTATTAATTATTTCAGTTGTAACGCTGGCTATACCGGGGATAGGTGTGAAGCCTCCGTATGTAATGGTTTTTGTCTGAATGATGGCGCCTGTTCCTTGAATGGGAACAGTGAGCCTGTCTGTCAGTGCAAAGAAGATTATTTAGGTGACAGATGCGAGATAACAAAATGTCTGAACTATTGTATAGAAGGCAACTGTAGTATAAACAGTGATGGACTTCCTAAATGCAGGTAAAATATTATTCTTCTCCTAATGATTTCCTTGATAAAATTTGTTTATAATGGTTTTTTAAGTTACTAGCGACCCGCCCCGGCTTCGCACGGGTGCAATACTCTTGCCGCACCGGGCGGCCGGCCGGTACCGCCGCAAACGCTACGTCCCGCAATTTTTAAATCTGTAATATCTTCGAAAATATTCACTTAAATCATACGGTGTAAAGGGCCATATAGATCTATATTAAATGAACAATGTATTCAAGGTATTTCATTGGTTAAGGATTAATGCTGTATTGGTTAAAATCGCTTCGAAAATTAGCCATTATTTGTCGTAAAAAGTAAATGACAAAAAAAAGTTATTGTGGGTTATCCATAAGAGATAGACATATACCATCACGGACTTTTCTGTAGACCTTTTCAATGTGTACAATACTTAGTACATTATTTTGATAAAACTCGTAGGGTTCAGCCTGCGTTTGCAATGTAAGCGGAAAAAATGTAATTATTTACGACATCACATTAGAAACCTCAAAAATAACAGTACTTCTCCACTATTTAATGGATGTTATTATACATATAAACCTTCCTCTTGAATCACTCTATCTATTAAAAAAAACCGCATCAAAATCCGTTGCGTAGTTTCAAAGATTTAAGCATACAAAGGGACATAGGGACAGAGAAAGCGACTTTGTTTTATACTATGTAGTGATATTTTTATTAATTATTTCAGTTGTAACGCTGGTTACACCGGGGATAGGTGTGAAGCCTCCGTATGTAATGGTTTTTGTCTGAATGATGGCGCCTGTTCCTTGAATGGGAACAGTGAGCCTGTCTGTCAGTGCAAAGAAGATTATTTAGGTGATAGATGCGAGATAACAAAATGTCTGAACTATTTTACAGAAGGCAACTGTAGTTTAAACAGTGATGGACTTCCTAAATGCAGGTAAAACATCACTCTTCTTCTAATAATTTCCTTTACAAATTTTGGTGACAATTGTTTTATATTTTAAATTTTTATTAATTATTTCAGTTGTAACGCTGGCTATACCGGGGATAGGTGTGAAGCCTCCGTATGTAATGGTTTTTGTCTGAATGATGGCGCCTGTTCCTTAAATGGGAACAGTGAGCCTGTCTGTCAGTGCAAAGAAGATTATTTAGGTGACAGATGCGAGATAACAAAATGTCTGAACTATTGTATAGAAGGCAACTGTAGTATAAACAGTGATGGACTTCCTAAATGCAGGTAAAATATTATTCTTCTTGTAATGATTTCGTTGGTAAATTTTGTTTTACAGTATCTTTTGCAGTGGCACATTATAAACCCTTGCTTACTTCCAGATAATAACATAGATGCTGAGCGAAGTGTTAACGACGGAGTTGAGGGCACATCACAAATGTCACAAAATGTACAACCTATCCGTCGAGATATGGTTAAAACAATGAATGCTCAGAACGCGTCATGGTTTTTCTTCATTGCCACAACGCGTTGAGATCGAATAGCATGTCAGCCACGACACGAATTTCGCTATTTGGTCTTTCTGTGATTGCCACAACGCGTCGTGCGCGTTTTCATTAGAGCCATAACACGAATTTCGCCATGTGGATGTTTTACTATGACTACATCGCGTTGTGAACAATTTTTCCGCTCAATGAGCGTTTTCAATCTTTGAGCGTAACATATAGATTTCTGTTATTTATTTCAGTTGTAACGCTGGCTACACCGGGGATAGATGTGAAGCCTCCGTATGTAATGGTTTTTGTCTGAATGATGGCGCCTGTTCCTTGAATGGGAACAGTGAGCCTGTCTGTCAGTGCAAAGAAGATTATTTAGGTGACAGATGCGAAATAACAAAATGTCTGAATTATTGTATAGAAGGCAACTGTAGTTTAAACAGTGATGGACTTCCTAAATGCAGGTAAAACATTATTCTTCTTCTCATGATTTCCTTGATAAATTTTGTTTATAATGGTTTTATAAGTTATATTTTTTATTATTTCAGTTGTAACGCTGGCTACACCGGGGATAGGTGTGAAGCCTCCGTATGTAATGGTTTTTGTCTGAATGATGGCGCCTGTTCCTTGAATGGGAACAGTGAGCCTGTCTGTCAGTGCAAAGGAGATTATTTAGGTGACAGATGCGAGATAACAAAATGTCTGAACTATTGTATAGAAGGCAACTGTAGTTTAAACAGTGATGGACTTCCTAAATGCAGGTAAAACATTATTCTTCTTCTCATGATTTCCTTGTTTAGTTTTGAAAATCTTAAGACCATGTTTCACATTTCCTAACTCATTTCACTTATAATTCTGGTTACTCAGGAGACATAAGTGAGGTCTCCGCTTGTATTGATTATTGTGACTGTTAATTAAACGAGAACAGTGAGCGAGTCTATCATATATTGTAGACATACATCGTAGGTACCTACGATGTATATCAGACTGTCTGAACAATTGTATTCTTGGTAGTTATAGTGGTGAAGGACATCTTACTTGTTGGAAGTATTTAGAATACAATATGTGATGGTTATAATTTTCATTGTTTCAGCTGTAATGTAGGCTACTTAGGAGAAAGATGTGAGGTCTCCGTGTGTCATAGTTTTTGTCTAAACGACGGCGAGTGCTCCTTAAACGAAGAGGACGAGCCGGTCTGCCAGTGTGTTGGTAACTATGTGGGAGCAAGATGTGAAGCTGATACAAGTGACACTACTCCAACGTATGATTTGGCGAAAAGAAACCTAACTCTAGCTGACATATTGTCGATTTGGCGAAAACCTTCCTCAAAAATGTATCTGCTTGTTGAAGTATAAGATTACAGCCAGCTCTATGTTTTATCTAGAGATGTTATTAGGATTACTTTGTATTGGTGGCAGTAATTCAATTTATTTATTTAATTTTAATGCAACACAAAGTACATAGGAGGACTTGATGCCTCATTCTCGTAGTAAGACAGATGATTGAAGGTAGGATACCTTCAATCATCTGTCTTACTAATAATGTCTTATTTGTAATAATGTCTATTTGTAAAACATATACTTTTTTAGTTCATGTGAAACCAGAATATAGTTTGTTCAGAATCAGTAACTGAATGGATTCCAATAGTTTTTACATCATGTTATGTTTTTTCCCGAAAATATTTAAAAAGGTCACTGACATGAAGTACAACAGAGGTCATGGCAGGTCATAGCGGGCATTAGGCGCCAACAAACGGCTGGGTTCAAGAATAAAACAATCCCTTAAACATCTGGATAGCCTGGTGACTATTTTTTGCAAGCTTATAAGTTTCTGATTTTTCACGGTACATTTATGAAATGGTAGTACCTACATAATTTTTTTTACGTAAAAATACTAGTATTAATATTAATGTTGTATGTAAATTATTTCAAAGTGATGTATTGTGTTTTATTTATGTAGGTTGTAATAATTTTTCAAAATATTTGCTCAAAAAATAACTCTTACTGCACTGCAATTAGGTATATAATGGCACTTGTTACCAAACTGTGGCAGTTTGATTACCATTACACACTAGTGCTACCTATAATGTAGTTAAAACCTTTTTGTTCGCAAACCAAACGCGTTGAATGGTACAAATTAGTGGCTTTACTTATTTCATGGAATTGTATCCATATATCTTGTACAAAAGATTTATTTTATAAAAAAAAAAAAACATTTATAGTGCGTTTCACTTAAGAAGATCCTTCGCCGTAATGTTGGCAACATGGAAAAACAGTGTTGCAATATTTTTAGCAATAAAATTAATTAATATTAGGGAGATTAAACTAATATTTCATTACTTTTTTTTTATAATTTTGTTTTTTTCTTCTTACGGAAACTGTAATAACTATTTTTCAATAAAGTATAGGACGCTTAGCTCCATTCCGATTATCCTGCAATTCTTTCAAATATCGAAAACGCCACGCCATAATATCGTACCTCTCCATTAACAACTTCCTTTTCGACCTGCTTTTTTTTTAATAAAATCCCATTTCCTTCATAATTCTCCATAAAGTGGTGCGACTAACGTCAAAATCAATTTCGTTTCGCATTTCGTACAACAACTTTGCCTTCTTCTTTTCCTTTTTCCCTTCTTTTTCTTGTAGACAGACGGGGGAGTCAACCAACATTTTTTTTCAGGAAACGAAAAAAAAAAATTGTCTTCACCATAAAAAATTGTAAACTTGATTGAACAGTTTTTATGGAGAGGCCGATTTTTCTTTTCGTTTCCTGAAGTAAAATTTTATTAAATGTTTTTCAGTTTCGTCTACTGAGCCAGCCCTTAAAGTTTGTGGAGGGCTGTCCCTTACACCCTTTATAATTTAATATTTAAAAAATGCATGACAATTCCAATAAGCCAAGCCACAGCTAGGATTCATTGTTTTAGGACGATCTTTTCATACCTATCTTCCATCATCAGGTTAGCTCGATGAGACCTTATAGTGAGTGCATCTCATGACAATTCTAATAATCTCAAACACGGTTAGGTTACGCTGATTTATTACAGAGTTCCGGTGCCTACCTTTCGGCTTTATCATCAGATCAGTTCGACATATGCCCTCCCCCACTTTTTTCAGTCAGTCATTCATCAACTACACGTATAAGCAAAGTAATTTTATTTGTTACGACAGTTCTGCTGTGATCCTACGAGAAGTTCCGTTCCATATGTTTGAAGTTCATTATCAGATCATAAGAAAAATCACTATAATAGACCTGGAATTCCGGAATTGCATGCCCTAATTGGGACGCTATGGCAGAGCTGTCAGTTCACGCTGCCAATAAATTGCATGTGGAAGAAACGCCCAGGTGTCACCATTGTATAATAATAAATAAATAATAATAAATTTAAAAAAATAAAATTAAAATATGATAATAATATATTATAATAATAATTATTATTATTATAATATACGGCGAGTATTTGCACAGGCATAACCAAGTAGCCAGGATTCTTCACCAGCAACTTGCTTTGAAATACAACCTAGTGGACTCTGAGGTACCGTAATACAGGTATGTGCCCGACCCAGTTCTTGAAAATGACCATGTCACGTTGTACTGGGATCGGTCTATCATTACTGACCGGACTATTGTAGCCAATAAGCCGGACATAGTGGTGATAGACCGAATAGCGCGCCGTGCAATGATAGTCGATGTCACCATCCCGCATGACGAGAATCTCGTGAAAGCTGAGAAAGAAAAACAAATAAAATATCTTGACTTAGCACACGAGGTTGTCGACATGTGGAATGTGGACTCGGCTGTCATTGTGCCGATTGTTGTGACCGCTAATGGCCTTATAGCCAAAAGCTTCGACGTCCATCTGTCGAAGCTATCGTTGCACGGGTGGATCAAGGGCCTGATACAGAAGGCAGTACTCCTCGATACGGCTCGCATTGTGAGGAGCTTCCTGTGTCTGCAGCCCTAACCACCGGTAGCTTGGACCCTGCTCCCGACACCGGTGGATAACTATATTTTTATATTTTTAAATGTTTTTTTTTTCTTTTGTATAATTTCATTAAAAAATATTTAAAAATGTAATTTTATATATTAAAAAATTGAATAAAGAAAATTATTATTATTTTATATGTATACTATTTTAATTTATTTTTTTATTATTATTATTGTATGGATCGCCCGGAGGGCCCCGCTCTGTCCTCGCTGGGGCGATCGGTGGCAAAGCCCTGGTACAGGCCATGGTCCAAAGCGAGGAGGAATGGCAGGCAGTCGTATGGTGTTTACCCTACCTGACCATCGTTGGTCACGCAGACAATCATATATTTTTTGACGTAATGAGCTGGCTACCTAGCCATGGCGTCTCTGTGAGGCTTGGCTCTTAGAAGTTAAGTTAGGCATCTAGGACAAAACACTTGAAATTGCATCATAATTACTAGTTTACTGAAAACGTCAAAAATGACAATGTTTACGTGACCTTTTATGTCATCTAATTATCGGTGTAATATTAAAGTCTTATCAACAGTGCTTATATGCCTAAAATACTTACAAAAAATGTGTATCTAACAGCCAACATATTGCAGTAATAATCTAAGAGTTACAACAGGCGGTGGTGGTACCTACCGTCCGTCTGTAGAAACTTTGTATTCTGAAGAATAAAATGTGTAGAGTGCAGTATGTGCTGGTGGTGGTGGCGTTGTACGTAGGGGTGGTGCACTCCTGGGGTGAGTATGTCTCCAAGTAGTGTGAAGGTGGACCAGCGACGTGGCGAACAGGCTTTTACCGTACCTTTTCGCCTCGGTTGTGACTTTATCTGGGCTTAGGCCTTTATCTCATTTTAATTAACCGACTTCAAAAAGAAGAAGGATATTTTTGGTGTATGTTCACCGATTTCTCGGTCAACTGTGGACCGATTTTGTTTTTTTTTTTATATTATTGTAAGTTAATCCCATAGAAATATTTTTATGATCTGATAATGAATTTCGAAGATATAAACGGTAACACCGTTTACAACCCCCACCCAACCCCAACTGTTCTTGAAAAAGCTTGTGACAGAAGCACGGAGTACGTTAGGTTAGGTTAGGTTCGTGTGTGGGTCTTTTAGGCGCTTATAGGGCTTACGGGGAACAGTTAGTTCTGCGTAGTCCAACTACTAGATGATGAATATATTTTTTTTTTATTATTATCTTGCGTTACATAAGAGCCTTAGGCGTTAGGTTTTTAACGAATTCCCTGGATCTACTAGGATTTCCTCCAACTAGGATTCCCTGTGTCGTGGGATCCAGTCTCTTCCCAAGTTAGGCAAATATACATTTAGGAACTATACCTACTACTAACGAAAAAAATTGTATTATTATCATCATCATTATCTTCCTGTCCTTGTCCCGTTTTATTTGGGGTCGGCGCAACACGTTTTTTTCATCGTCACGCTATTACTAATTCCCTTTTCTTTGATATCGCTTAAACAAAAAAAAAAAATTATAAAATTCAATAAAAGTTATCGAATTCAAAATTATTTAAAATATATAAGTCTAATGCCGACCATACACGGTCAAACCTGTCGTCCAATCTGTATGACGCTTCGAGTTTGATCAAACAGATTTGACCGTGTGTTGGAGTGGATCGGTATTACCAACATGTTTGACGGCACAATCGAATTTCAATTCTTTTGGTTTGATCATACCGATTGGACGGCCCCATACACGGTACAATCGATATGATCCGATTCATCGGTATCATCAAATTCGATTGTGCCGTCAAACATGTTGGTCATACATACCAATTCACTCCCACACACGGTCAAATCTGTTTGATCAAACATATAGCTTCATACCGATTGGACGACCGGTTTGACCGTGTATGGCTGGCATAATGAAAATACATTCAGCCGAACATAGATTATAATAATATAGATATATTAGAATAAAAGATAAAATCTAGTTTTTTGATAATTCTTGGGCAATCATGTCGTCGCCCTCCCCGCTAACTGTCGTATCTCACAAACTGGCGTATCTGCACTGATGTGGATATTACTAATCTGTTCATAACATTATTTCGAATAACTTCTCTCTGATCGTCATATCTGCATCGTTTATCGTTTATCATTTCGTTTTGCGGAAGCGTAAAAGAAGGGAAAAAATATCTTCACTACCTTCGTAATTTAGGGCTTTAGGGCCACTACTAGATAACTAAAAGAATATGCCAAGATTAATAAAAAAACTTGTTAATTAATTAATAAAGCTACAGCCAACGCAACTACAGGAATATCCGAAAAAGGGTCGCCCTGGAAAAATATCAATTGCTAGTTACGACAGTTAGCAGGGAGGGTGACGATATAACAGATTAAATAACTAGTTTCACAGTAATGTTCATCTTGTAAAATTATTATTGAAGATCACTCATTGAAATATCCAGTTTTGCCCAAGCGCATACTTAAGTTTATATTTGAGGTGTCTCTTTGACCAACCCGCTTGAAATGCGCGGGATTGTGGACGGTGAGCAATGGGTAGCTCGCTGTCCGACCGTCCGGTAACAGTCCGGACCGAGCCCAAGTCGTCGAGGGCGAGCACTGTTCCCGCGCGCCTCAAGGACTTGACAGCAATAGCAGAGACCCAGCTGGGTTTACAGGGTCTAGATCCGAAAGGGTGGCTCGGCCCCGGTATGAAAGGCAAGAAGGAACGGGGTGGGTTTTTTAGTCAGTAAGAGTCAGACACTATCTTCCGCTCCGCCCAAGGGGAGAATTCAAGTATTACGTAACGCAATTTGGGGGGAGGAAAACGTAAAACGTTACGGTGCGTTACAAAGGCGGGTTATGTTTTACGAGGAAACTCTCAATAGTATTGTACGTTACTTTTATTTTGGTTTCCAAAGTTGGCAAACTTTTTGTTTGCTTTAATGGTCACTTAAATGTTACGTAACGTTTAAGGAGGGGGAGGGAGGGGTACAGAAAAACGTTACAGCGCGTTACATGGTGGGGAGGGAGGGTTAAAAATCTTCAAAAATTGCGTTACGTAATACTTGAACGCTCCCAAGAGTAGGAGATGTCATTTGGATAATTTTTACGCACTAAAAATTACCACAGCTAATAAAGATTGGATAGAGATAGAGACTAGGAAATCCAATCCCGCACATTTTTTGTTAGATCAGTAACGAGGGATTCTTCAGCATCATCATGTCAGTCGAAAGACGTCCACAGTTGGACGTAGGCCTCCCCCAAGCGTCACCACAACGATCTGTCCTGTCCATCGAATTCCCGCGACTCTGTGTAAGGGTTGTATTAAGTAATTAAGTACCTACATTAAGATCTATAATGACTATAATTGTTATAATCTATGCACCTTTGTAACCACATATATGCGCTATTATATTCAATATAATTTAGTATTACTTTGACATTGGTTGGTTTCATTTACCATCAATACCGCACCTTACACCTGACCTGGAGCCCAAGTCTGTTATTTTTATAAATTCGTCATTCCAACACGATCCCATAGTCATTTGGCTAAAAGTTCCTAATCTGCTAATTCATGATGATCGGTCAATGGTCTCGTAATAGAGTTGCGGTAAAATGACAATAGCTTATTACAAGCAATGACTGCACATTGACGTTCTAATGGTGTCACTGATCCAAGGAATTGTCAAAATGTTTGCAGATTACCGCATAGTCTGTTACTATACAGACTCTATGCGGTAATCTGCAAAAATTTCAATAATAATTACCCAAGTCAACCGATTTGGGTAATTATTAGGGTCAAATCAATTCTGATGTAGTCAACGCTGGATCAATAATCAAGGTTGATTAAGAGATATTGATCATTGTTTACTACTAGAAGAACCTTATAAAAAGTATCGGATATAAGTATTTTTTAAATTATTAAATATTACACAAAATTTCCAAGTCGGTTGACTTTTTAGACAGACTATACGTAAGACATTCATTTGTAAATATGTACGAGATTACCATTCTTTCCCACTTCTTCCAATAGAGAGTCAGTTCAGATCATTGGAAAGTCATAATGACGCTATTATATTAGTAGATTACCAAACTTACTCAAAATCAACAATTATGAAATCAATGATAGTCCATTCTGACACTATTGTAGTAGCAGATTTGGGGCCCAGGTCTATCGGTCCACCTTGAACGAGGGATTATTCATCCTCTACACACGACACTACCATTGTAGAGGGTTCACTGTAATGGTAATGTCGTGTGTACATTAATCTGGTTAGATTTATTTAGCTGAGTAAAGTAAAATAGAATTCTTTTGTTTCAGACTTCGCCATAAGCATGAAAAATCAACTTATATTTTATACAAACGGTATTGAAACAAGCACCGTAAATTTGGATTCCCGAAGCCCCGCATCATTGGTGTACGATGAAGTCCACAACATGATGCTGTATGTGGACAAACAGAACAACAACGACTCTATATGTGGATATGACCTATCTTCAGTTGCTAACAAGGACAACAAATGTTTCATCAAAAGAAACGGTCGTAACATTCACAGCCTCGCTTACGACCCGGTCACAGAAAAAATCTTCTTTACCGACATAATTGAAAAAAGTATAAATTTCATTCCAATGAAACGCGGATCCAATGACAACATTTATGGAGAACAGTTAATCAAGATGGATGACCAGGCACCAGCTGATATTGCTGTTGACAGTTGTAAAGGGTATGGTTGTATGCTCATAGTCGTAATAATAGTTTCGTATCTAGACGAACAGCAGTGTTAAATGAAGGTCTGGCCAACATAAACTCTTGGGCTAAATTAATTTGCCCAGTCTTCTCCCATAATTGGGAAAAGGTCAGGCAGAGAGTCGCCCAGTACGGATTCCCTATAGTTCGGTAATTAATTAGTTCGATAGTATGTCTGTATTCCATGACATGCAGCCTCTTTCAAATATAGTGTCCACCTGAAGAGATATGTCTTTTAATCTAAGCAATTGTTGTAATATCTTGTAATATTCCATAGGTCATTACCATTATGCAATTCAATTTACAGATACATTTATTGGACCCACACAAACACTGATGGTAAAATTGAAAAAATTAAATTTGATGGTTCCGACAGAAAGGTTATTTCCCTACCTTTGCCTCGTTATAAACCATTTAGCTTAGCCATTGATCCTCAAACACAGAAGATGTTTTATTTTGATGTTTGTGCATCATGTATTGGGAGTTGGCCTGGGTATTTAAATAGAGCAGATTTGAATGGAACAAACGAAAAAATATTATTAAGCGGTTTTCATGGATCTCAATCACTATCAAAAGTATTGACAGTATCAAAAGATTACTTCTATTGGACGAACAGTAGCGAGAATTATGACTCCATTTGGCAATTACCAAAGAAAGAAGCAAATAATCGCATAGAACCCAAAGAGATAAGTAAGATCCATAATGAAAGAATAAGTGCTATAGTCGCTAGCTACAAAATAGAAGACCAAATCAAGGGGATCCAGGATTGCGTTTCACTGTCGAGTCTGATACCAACAATCGATCACGGCGCCGGCAGCGAACTGTGCGATGTTCCTGTTTGTACGAACTATTGCTTGCAGGGCACCTGCAGCGTCAATGATGAGGGACATTCTGAATGCAGGTAAAATATTATTCTTCTTCTTATGCTTTCCATGATAAACTTTGGTTATAATGTTTTGTATTTTAAATTTTTATTAATTATTTCAGTTGTAACGCTGGCTACACCGGGGGTAGGTGTGAAGCCTCCGTATGTAACGGTTTTTGTCTGAATGATGGCGCCTGTTCCTTGAATGGGAACAGTGAGCCTGTCTGTCAGTGCAAAGAAGATTATTTAGGTGACAGATGCGAGATAACAAAATGTCTGAACTATTGTACAGAAGGCAACTGTAGTTTAAACAGTGATGGACTTCCTAAATGCAGGTAAAACATCACTCTTCTTCTAATAATTTCCTTTACAAATTTTGGTGACAATTGTTTTATATTTTAAATTTTTATTAATTATTTCAGTTGTAACGCTGGCTATACCGGGGATAGGTGTGAAGCCTCCGTATGTAACGGTTTTTGTCTGAATGATGGCGCCTGTTCCTTGAATGGGAACAGTGAGCCTGTCTGTCAGTGCAAAGAAGATTATTTAGGTGACAGATGCGAGATAACAAAATGTCTGAACTATTGTATAGAAGGCAACTGTAGTATAAACAGTGATGGACTTCCTAAATGCAGGTAAAATATTATTCTTCTCCTAATGATTTCCTTGATAAAATTTGTTTATAATGGTTTTATAAGTTACTAGCGACCCGCCCCGGCTTCGCACGGGTGCAATACTCTTGCCGCACCGGGCGGCCGGCCGGTACCGCCGCAAACGCTACGTCCCGCAATTTTTAAATCTGTAATATCTTCGAAAATAATCACTTAAATCATACGGTGTAAAGGGCCATATAGATCTATATTAAATGAACAATGTATTCAAGGTATTTCATTGGTTAAGGATTAATGCTGTATTGGTTAAAATCGCTTCGAAAATTAGCCATTATTTGTCGTAAAAAGTAAATGACAAAAAAAAGTTATTGTGGGTTATCCATAAGAGATAGACATATACCATCACGGACTTTTCTGTAGACCTTTTCAATGTGTACAATACTTAGTACATTATTTTGATAAAACTCGTAGGGTTCAGCCTGCGTTTGCAATGTAAGCGGAAAAAATGTAATTATTTACGACATCACATTAGAAACCTCAAAAATAACAGTACTTCTCCACTATTTAATGGATGTTATTATACATATAAACCTTCCTCTTGAATCACTCTATCTATTAAAAAAAAACCGCATCAAAATCCGTTGCGTAGTTTCAAAGATTTAAGCATACAAAGGGACATAGGGACAGAGAAAGCGACTTTGTTTTATACTATGTAGTGATATTTTTATTAATTATTTCAGTTGTAACGCTGGTTACACCGGGGATAGGTGTGAAGCCTCGGTATGTAATGGTTTTTGTCTGAATGATGGCGCCTGTTCCTTGAATGGGAACAGTGAGCCTGTCTGTCAGTGCAAAGAAGATTATTTAGGTGACAGATGCGAGATAACAAAATGTCTGAACTATTGTACAGAAGGCAACTGTAGTTTAAACAGTGATGGACTTCCTAAATGCAGGTAAAACATCACTCTTCTTCTAATAATTTCCTTTACAAATTTTGGTGACAATTGTTTTATATTTTAAATTTTTATTAATTATTTCAGTTGTAACGCTGGCTATACCGGGGATAGGTGTGAAGCCTCCGTATGTAATGGTTTTTGTCTGAATGATGGCGCCTGTTCCTTGAATGGGAACAGTGAGCCTGTCTGTCAGTGCAAAGAAGATTATTTAGGTGACAGATGCGAGATAACAAAATGTCTGAACTATTGTATAGAAGGCAACTGTAGTATAAACAGTGATGGACTTCCTAAATGCAGGTAAAATATTATTCTTCTTGTAATGATTTCGTTGGTAAATTTTGTTTTACAGTATCTTTTGCAGTGGCACATTATAAACCCTTGCTTACTTCCAGATGATAACATAGATGCTGAGCGAAGTGTTAACGACGGAGTTGAGGGCACATCACAAATGTCACAAAATGTACAACCTATCCGTCGAGATATGGTTAAAACAATGAATGCTCAGAACGCGTCATGGTTTTTCTTCATTGCCACAACGCGTTGAGATCGAATAGCATGTCAGCCACGACACGAATTTCGCTATTTGGTCTTTCTGTGATTGCCACAACGCGTCGTGCGCGTTTTCATTAGAGCCATAACACGAATTTCGCCATGTGGATGTTTTACTATGACTACATCGCGTTGTGAACAATTTTTCCGCTCACTGAGCGTTTTCAATCTTTGAGCGTAACATATAGATTTCTGTTATTTATTTCAGTTGTAACGCTGGCTACACCGGGGGTAGGTGTGAAGCCTCCGTATGTAACGGTTTTTGTCTGAATAATGGCGCCTGTTTCTTGAACGGGAACAGTGAGCCTGTCTGTCAGTGCAAAGGAGATTATTTAGGTGACAGATGCGAGATAACAAAATGTCTGAACTATTGTATAGAAGGCAACTGTAGTTTAAACAGTGATGGACTTCCTAAATGCAGGTAAAATATTATTCTTCTCCTAATGATTTCCTTGATAAATTTTGTTTATAATGGTTTTATAAGTTATATTTTTTATTATTTCAGTTGTAAGGCTGGCTACACTGGGGATAGGTGTGAAGCCTCCGTGTGTAATGGTTTTTGTCTGAATGATGGCGCCTGTTCCTTGAATGGGAACAGTGAGCCTGTCTGTCAGTGCAAAGGAGATTATTTAGGTGACAGATGCGAAATAACAAAATGTCTGAACTATTGTATTGAAGGCAACTGTAGTTTAAACAGTGATGGACTTCCAAAATGCAGGTAAAACATTATTCTTCTTCTCATGATTTCCTTGTTTAGTTTTGAAAATCTTAAGACCATGTTTCACATTTCCTAACTCATTTCACTTATAACTCTGGTTACTCAGAAGACAAAAGTGAGGTCTCCGCTTGTATTGATTATTGTGACTGTTAATTAAACGAAAACAGTGAGCGAGTCTATCATATATTGTAGACATACATCGTAGGTACCTACGATGTATGTATCAGACTGTCTGAACAATTGTATTCTTGGTAGTTATAGTGGTGAAGGACATGTTACTTGTTGGAAATATTTAGAATACAATATGTGATGGTTATAATTTTCATTGTTTCAGCTGTAATGTAGGCTACTTAGGAGAAAGATGTGAGGTCTCCGTGTGTCATAGTTTTTGTCTAAACGACGGCGAGTGCTCCTTAAACGAAGAGGACGAGCCGGTCTGCCAGTGTGTTGGTAACTACGTGGGAGCAAGATGTGAAGCTGATACAAGACGTGAAGCTGATACAAGTGACACTACTCCAACGTATGATTTGGCGAAAAGAAACCTAACTCTAGCTGACATATTGTCGATTTGGCGAAAACCTTCCTCAAAAATGTATCTGCTTGTTGAAGTATAAGATTACAGCCAGCTCTATTTTTTATATATGCAATTAGGATTACTTTGAATTGATAGCTGTAATTCAATCATATCTTAAAGTGTGTTTCTTACTAAAAATATCTTAAAGGGTTATTTGTAAAACATATACATTATTTCTAGTTCATGCGAAACTTGAATATAGTTTGTTCAGAATCAGTAACTGAATGGATTCCAATAGTTTCGACACCATGTTGTATTTTTTGCGGAAAATATTTAAAAAGGTCACAAGTTGGACACCACCGACATTAAGTACAACACAGGTCACGGCAGGTCATAGCGGGCATTAGGCCCCAGCCAACAGCTGGGTGCAAGTGCAAAGCAACCCGTCAGTCGTCTGGAACACCTGGTGACTATTTTTTGTTGACATAACAAGCTTAAGTTTCTGATTTTTCATGATACAGTTATGAAATGTAGTACATAGATTTTGACATAAAAGTACTAGGTACGTGTTTCTGGTTTGGCAAATATTAAAATTAATGTTGTATGTAAAATGATTGTATTATGTACCTACTAACATACTTTAATAGTTCCAATTGTTACTAAACATTATGCATTATTGTTATGTGAATAAAGAAAAATTATTATTTTATACAAAGTAATTTTACTTCTTATGACAGTTCTGCTGAGATCCTATGAGAAATTCTGTTCCATATGTTTTATCAGATCATAAGAAAAATCAGTATAACACACCTGGAATTCCGGAATTTTATACCCTAATTGGGACGCTATGGCAGAGATGCTAGGTCGCGCTGCCAAGAAATTGTATGTATAGAGTACTTGATGAAAAGCTATTAATTTAAAACATGGCGAATATGAAGAACAAACGATGAAATATTTTATTTTCAACAATATAATGTCTTATTTTATTGAAAAACTAACTAAATGATGGTACACTTTCACAGTAAAAATGGCTTTCCCACGAGTTCATACAGTATATTTACAATATAAATAGCATCGAATTAATGTCCTACAATAATACAATATGATAGTAACAGCTATATACTTTTTTAAATTCATTTTTCACCATACAACCGGAACCACAGCCAAGATAACTTCTATTAAAGTAAACTTATAACTAATAACTAAGTACATTACTAGTGCATTATAAACAAGACTGCTATAATAACATACTTATGTCAGATACTAACAGGAACATTTGTGCTAGTAATTGTGTAGTCAAGTATATTATAGGGCTTAGTAACATTTTAAAAGTAGATTATAAGATTGCTATAGAAATAAACTCTCTTATAACTGCGCCCAAGTCCAGCTTTGTAGCATACTTCAAGATTCATATAAGTGAAAATAAAAGTAGCCATAAGACTGTTTTAAGTACTTGATTTTGCTAATTACTCATATCAGAAGTCCAATTATTTTTCAATATTAATCATACTAGTACTTCTAGATAGGTACTTACTGATATCGATATTTTAGATTTTTTTAATAGAACTAATGATTATAAAATGTTTAAAGAGAATAATATTGGAAAGAAGACTTTTAAGTATGGTAACTAACTAAAACTCTAAAATCAGAATAGCTCGTCGTCGGGCTGTCCGATAAGGACGCAGCGTGTGTCAAACTCATTCGAGATGTCAGTACAACTGAATAAAAAAAAAAAAATAATAATAATTTACCGAGGTCCTAGAATACAAAGGGCCATTATGGGACACGTGTGGATTTTAACCAGCAGAAGTAGTAGATAATCAGTTTACGGTTTAGGAGAAATTGTTCGACCTCGTTTGCATATTTTACCTAGGTCAAACTTATGACTAAAGCTTTCTCTATGTCTACACTTTCTATATTTTTATCTGAAAATACTGATAGTGAAAATCAAAAGCCTTACTCATATCTATGAGCAAGGCTTTTGATTTTGTCCCACATAGGCACTCACTGTGTAAAAGGGAGAAATACTGGAATATAGGCAATGCACATGATTGGCTTAAAAGTTATTGGTCATGTCGTCAGCAAAAGACAGTAATATTAAAATCAACAGCAACACAATAGAGGGAATATTGTCAGAAGTAAAAATTAATAGTTGCGGTGTTCTTCAGGGGAGCGTGTTAAAGCCTCCGTTATTTGTATTTGCTGGTATTGTAAAGAAAAAAGTTTTTTTTTAAACATTTTTGTATTTTTATTTGCAATAAATAAAATCAAAAACTGCTGGGATGATTCTAAAAATAATTTTACCAGTAAATGCTACTGTATTACTAAGTAACATAGGGATATATTTCACGAGGGCGAAGCCAGCTAGTATATAATCTTTATGGCATCAGATCTAGCACAGAAAAATTTACATCTTAAATCGAGGCAACTACAGTTTCACACAAATTTTGGTAAGGTTACCTAATATGGTGGATTAGAAATAAAATAAAGTTTCATCCTTAAACCTGGCAACACTATAGTTATGCCGAAAAAAAAAAATAGGCAGTTACAGTACCTCGGGCACATTCTTTCAGCTGATTCAACTTTCGTAAATAACAAATCAAAGTAGTTGTAAAAAAAATGTAATTACTTTAATTGTTTAATACCATTGGCATCTGATTTACTAAAGTAAACTATTTGCAATGTATCAATTTATACCTTATCTAGCTTGTTATCTTAATCGTCATGTTAACAAATGAGAGCATATATTTCTTCTATCGGATCTTAGATCATATGTCATTCCGTACTAACCTTACCAGAGAACTTTTTAACTATTTAGTTTAATTTGGGGACTACAACCAAAAAGTGAAAATTGTTGGAAGTTAAAAATAAAAATCTGATTGCAAATAGAGGAGGAACATCATAATATGACGACCGGGACTTAACAACTTTGAACAAATATATCTCTTGGGTCAAGGTGCCCTTTTCAATGGCAGACGTACGAGTTTCAGAGACCACCTGGGACTTCTCTTTCATAACAGCTGCTTTGAAGCTTTACAGCTTCATTGTTAATGAAGATATATATATGTGTGTATATTTATTACTTTATATATATATAAAAGGTGTAAGGGACAGCCTCTCCATACAAACTATCCCATCAAGTTAATAATTTTATTTATTTATTTGGTCTACCAACAATTGTTTACACAACCACTTAAAACAAAAATACAATCGGTATAAAACTTGTACCAGTGCAACAATTACTTAAAGGTAGACACCACATGAGCTAAAAACAAAGTTGACAAACAAAACAAAGGCTAGTGTGAAAGAACTGTAGGTACTTACTTACTTAGATACCTAAATTAAATTATTACCTACTATTAATATTTTTAATTTTAATTTTAAGACAATTTTAATACTTAATCGTTAGATTACAACAAATCTGATAAGAAATTTACAATTATACATCTCTGCTTATAAAAAGAATCAAAGTGAAAATCAATTTGATGGCTACAGCTGTTCAAAACTCTGCAGAATCTTGCGACTGGAGAGTTAGATCCTAACACCGTTCTTCTCTGCGGAGGACAAAGTGGAGTTATAGGCTTACGTGGAGTCCTTGAAGGAGCGCGAAACTTAAAAAGTGCAAGTAGCGTTGGTGAGTCAGTAATGCCTTTCAATATTTTACATGCAAAAGTTGCATCGTTTAAACGCCTTCGCTCTTCTAAGCTGTGCATTTTGAAGATCTCCAATCTGTTCCTATAAGAAGGTGTTTTTTAGGCGATACCTGCAGAGAAAGCTAGATGCATGCTTTTTTAGAAACGAGATCTAAATGTGGTGCAAAGGTTAACTTTTGGTCAAATAAAACTCCTAGGTCTCGAATTTCATCTACCTCTTTGACCTTGTCCTTGTTAATATAATATGCTGTCTCTGTGCGATTATGTTTTCTTGTATATTTTACGTGATAACATTTTTTTGAGTTCAGATGCATTTTGTTGTTTTTGCACCAATGGACGAGACCATCAAGGTCGGCTTGCAACAGCGAGGAGTCCCTATCAGACCTAATTATCCTTAAAAACTTCAGGTCGTCCGCATACATAAAAATTTCCGAGTGTTGCAGACAGCTGGGAATGTCATTAATAAAAAAGTTGAATAATATAGGCCCTAAATGTGAACCTTGTGGAACTCCAGAAGAGATTTTATACACATAAGATTGATACCCATTTACTACAACAAAGAAAGATCGATCCGATAAATATGACGTAACCCATTTAAGCAAGTTTCCAGTGATACCGTACGCATGCAACTTCGAAGATAATATTTTGTGGGAAACTTTGTCGAAGGCTTTGCTAAAATCGGTACGTCTACCTGGTAACCAGAATCTACAGCCCCGATCAAAAGTTCTGTGAATTCAACTAAATTAGTACTTGTTGATCGTGATCCAACAAATCCGTGCTGATGGTCGCTTATGAATAGCTTTAGATGATCTTGAAAATGCGGGCAGAGTAGTGATTCGAACACTTTAGCAAAAGTTGAAAGAATTGAGATGGGCCTATAGTTTGACACGTGGTCATTATCGTCCGATTTATGTATAGGCACTACTTTAGCCATTTTCCATTTCAAAGGGAATACACCAGAGATCAATGATTTGTTGTAAATTAGCATTAGTGGATTCACCAACTCTACAGCACAAGCCACGATAAATAATGGTGATATACCATCTGGGCCAGCACCCTTGTTAACGTCTAAACTTTATAGTTTTTTAAGTAGGGTCTCACTACTAATAGTTGGACTCGTTAAGCACAGACTGCTATTCCCGAGAGCATGTAAGTACTCATCACTTGATTCCTGGGCATGGCTATAGACAGACGAAAAGTTGGTGGCAAACATCTCACATATTGTTGTTCCATCAGATGTGAAACCTGATCCGTCTGTCATACTCAAGGGATAGGTACTAGAGCCCCCTCTTTTATTTTTCACATACGTCCAAAACAATTTAGGGTTTTTCTTAAGCTTGTTTTCTATATTTAAGACATAATTGTTGTAACAAAGAGTGGCTAGGGATTCACAGCGCTTACCAAGCAGCTTTAACTCAATCAAGTCCATCGGGTTTTTATATTTGTGATATCTCTTTCTTGCGTTGTTTTTTGAGTTTAACATTTTGATTAATTTGTGGTTAAACCACAGAGGAAATTTACGTTTTGTTGGTACTCTAGAAGGAATTAAATTATCTATAACATAATCAAGCTTCTCATAAAACACGTCCAACATTTCATTTACATCACTAAGTCCTTCAAACAGTTTAAGCCAATCTATTTCCTTTAAGAACTCACGAACTGGTGCATAGTTTGTGGTACGAAAATTAGGTCTCTTCGTGGTATTATTGTATGGTAGACTAGTTTCCTTAGATAAAGCAACTGTGGTATCAATAGGTGGATGCAGTTTATCGACATTACTAATTGGATTTATACATTCAGTGACGCTACACAACAAATGTGTCGACAAAACAAGATCTAATATGCGACCAGAGTCATTTCTTATTAAATTAAACTGATTGAGCCTGTTAACCATTATGAAATCGATTAAAATTTCACTTGTGCTAGCTAAACTTAGCTTATTAACTGATTTCCCTGCCAAACTCCAATCAATGTTACTCAAATTGAAATCACCTACAATAAAACCCTCTGAATCAGTACATTGTTCAAAAACAGCATTACAGTGATCTAAGTAGTGTCCAGAGAAGAACGGCGTATAGGAGGAGGTAGATATACTGCGCAGAGAACCATTGGACGAAAAGTAGATGATATAGGTAAATCAACACTTACCCATAAGTCTTCACAATCACTTTCCCAAACCTTGATCCGTTTAGATTTAATTTTTTTCTTTACAGCGATTAGGACACCACCCCCTTCTTTAGTACACTGATGTTGAGCACTTTCTCTATCCCTCCTATATACCACATATCTGTCGTCGAATAGCTCGCTACTCAGCACCGAATTGTTCAACCAGGTCTCAGATAGAATTATTATGTCATAATTATTACAGAGAATATTGCGATACACAGTATGCGTCTTAGTCCTTAACCCTCTGCTATTCTGATAATATATTTTCAAACTATTGAATTTAAATAATTAGTATAGTCTAAGTACAAGCAAAAAAAGAAAAGAGGGAATAGTACATTTTAAAGTATTATTCTTAATATATTACTTTAAGGTTTTTAAAATGTCTATGTTTTTAATTAAAATATGATCGTCACCGTCCGTTTTTCTGACAAATATTTTACCGTTTCTCACCCAGACGTATTTGTAACCATTTTCTTTTGCTTTAATTCTCGTTGCAGCGTGAAGAGCCTTGTAGGCTGGAGACAAATGTTCAGCAATGAAGACAGGAGACCTATTGCCAGCTATGCCAAGGTCTGCGGTGTTGAGCTTATCGTGGGTTTTATTCTTGTTATATTGGATCACAGAGGCCATCAGCTGATCACGGATTCTCGGAGAGGCAAACTGGATAACAATGGACCGAGGGCGAGCAGTGCTGGTGTTGAGTTTTGCAATCCGTGTGCAGTGTGAAATGTCGCTATCTTTAATCTCACACCCGACAACTGATCCCAACTGCCTGACAACGGTATACAGGTTTTCCTGTTTATTTTCAGGTAAACATTGCAGCTCCAGGTTGTTGGCTCGTGCGTGTTGCTCCAAATAATTAAGTCGTTGATTAAGATCAGTCACGGTGTTTTGCAGTTTAATGTTTTCACCTTTTAAATCTCTCATAGTATTTTTAAACTTGTCGTGTTCCGACCTAAACGCATCAAATTCGTTTGTATGAAAATTCAAGGACTTTTTAAGGTCCTCAATATCTTCACGGATCGGGGCCAACTCCCTATTGACAGTGTTTACAATAGTACTATTTATTTGCTGAAGCATAATTGCTAACTCTGTCTTTACAACTTCTTGCACGATAGAACGCACGTCTTCGCTGGTAATAGCTGGGGCAGTTTCAGGAGGAGAGTTCAGAGCGAATCTCTTAATTCCTCTAGTAGTTGCGATATTACGAACCGTCTCTGCACACACCTTCGTACAGTCCTTCTTAGAGGACGCTTGGGGCTGACTCATGCTTGTACATCCCGAACATTTCCAATCGCGATACGCTTCCGATTCGCTAAGTATTTCCGATATGGACAAACAAATAAAGTGGTACGATTTATTACAGCGAGTGCAATTGACGAATCTGTAGTTTTCTTTAGAGCTGTCGTTGGTGCAGCACCCCCATAAAGTTGACGCCATGTTTACCAGCTTAAGTTGCTTAAGTAACAGTTAAAAAGCGAAAATTAGACAATTTAATAATCACAGTTTAAGTGGCGTATTTTGTATGGTAAGGCGGTTTTTTTTTTGTCGTTTCCAGAAAAAAAAAATGTATGGTAGGTTGTTCAGTTTCGTCTACTGAGCAAGCCCTTAAAGTTTGTGGAGGGCTGTCTCTTACACCTTGTATAATATGACAACTCAGAACTATTAAATTCGTAAATAATAAAAATGCATGCACAATCCCTAGGTCTGCCAGTGTCAGGTTTAGCGCCGTGAAGCACAAAACTTCTTGATTTTTTGTAAATCTTTGGGCCTACAACTAATAACCTGGAAACATAGCTATGGTGAAAAACATCAAAACTATTTAGAAACCAGCTTCTACCAGCGGCTTTGCCTGCGTGAAACTAGAAAATGTTCCCAAAGGAATCATACTCAAGACTCAAGGGCCCCGGAATAAAAAGACGAAAGGATGTGTTCGTCGTAATATCCATTCGGCCGTTCTAGTGTGAAAAAGTAGACCGTAACAAACATACAATTATTGTACACGCACACTCACAAATTTTCGCATTTATAATATTAATACTCGTATGATGTCATTTGAGGTTAAATCGTGGTCGTTATTTGGCTGACCCCATATTTTATAATAAACTATGAACATATTTCTATGTAATTTTTTGATAAAATATCCCGAAGAACAGATAAAGACGATTGTTTACTTTAAATATGAAATCGGGTTTTTCTCAAGCGCGTCGATTTAGCTTACACGTCATGCCCTGACCAAACTCTAGGTATCAAATTTACACACGCACATTCACAAATTTCACCTTATCTATTAGTTTGACGTAATTTGAGGTAAAATCATGGTCGTTATCTGGCTGACCTATGGGCTGACCCCATATTTTATAATGAACCAGGGAGAGTGAAAACGGCGAAAGATTATAGTAACACAACGCCGTCTAGTCTCAAGCTAAGCAGAGCTTGTGTTATGAGTACTAGACAACTGATAAACTTACTTATATATTTCTAAATATATACATATTATATATAAATTACACCCAGACATAGAACAAATGATCGTGCTCATCACACAATCATTTGTTCTGGGTGGGAATCGAACCCACGACCTCCGGCATAGCAGTCAGGGCTAAACACTAGACCAACAGGCCTGTCAAAAGATGTTCGGTGTTCCGCAGGGATCGGTACTAGGACCACTCTTGTGGAACATCTAGTACGACTACGTGCTGCGCGGTGACCTACCTGACGGGGTCAGCGTGGTCTGTTACGCAGACGACACGCTGGTCCTGGTGCAGGGAGAGTCTTACTCGTCGGTGGTCGAACTATCAACACGCGGGGTTGCGACAGTCGTGGAGAGGATCCAACAGTTGGGACTCGAGCTGGCACTGCACAGGTGGTATTTTCAAGGCCTCAGAACGCGCTACCATTGGGTTCCCAAATAAAGGTAGGAGGAGTTCGCAGCGGCGTCGAGTCGACGATGTAGTACCGATGTAGGACTCGTGCTCGACTGCCGATGGGATTTCGAGGAGCACTTCCGACGTCTGGCTTCCAAACTGGATCGGTTCGGAGCTGTCCTCAAGCGGCTCCTGCCCAACCTAGGGGGTCCAGACGCCTCTTGCCAGAGGCTCTACGCAGGTATCATTCGGTCCGCGGTTACCACCTTCTGCGCAGCAGTAATGCTAGCAAAGGAGGCGGCTGCACGCGTTATGCAACGGCCTTCACGCTCCAGCCCGATCCAGAATCCTGATTTCCGGCCACTGTAGGCTCGGGCTGGCGAATGGCTCGCTGTCCGACCGTCCGGTAACCGTCTGGTCCGAAACCAGCAAGTCGTACGGGTCCAGCAGGTTTGAAGCCTACTGGGGTCATGGATTAAGTGAAACAGGGCCCTGGAACAAACGGCACAGAAGGTACAGGAGTAGGTTTTGGTCAGTCAAAGTCTGACACGCCCTGCCACTCCACCCAAAAGCGGGAAAAGTCATTAGATGATTTCTCACCATAAAAGTAAAGGAAATAATGAACTCGTACGTACGTCTTTACTTATTTCATCTTTGAAAAACATTCGGCACAATAGCGACTGTTTATTTTATATATGAAATCGGGATTCCCCATGCGCGTTGGTTTAGCCGACGCAACCTGACCTTTGCTTTATACGCTATCACGTTTATCGCAGTCAACAGAGGCGTAGCTTGGACAAATTTAAACGTGGGTGAAGGTGCATCAGCGACGCCTTTTTCTTTCAATGCCTATTTATCTTCAAGATCTTTACAGAGAACCTGCATGTTTATGTGGGGTTCCTTCTATTTGGCAGAATCTTGATACTTCGAATTTTATTTGGCATAACATTATTTAATCGAATATTTGCAAGGTATAAAAAATATTTTGCATAACTATTGTTTGGCAGAATATTTACGTGACCGAATTCACAATGGCATACTTTTATCATGGCAGAACTATGTTTCGCATTATTACCTTTGTCATAATTAAAATTACGCAAAATTTTGTTTAGCATAATGTTATTATTTGGTATGGGTACATATTTAAACATCAAAAATTAAAATACTTACATGTATCTTCTTATAAAACTCAATATTATATTGACTACAAAATGTAGTGACAGAAACGAATCGCTGCAAAAGCGACTTTACGCAGTCTTGTCTGCCCTACCCCTAGAGTGCGCAGAGGGGTAGGGCGGCCTGCGAGCTGAGGAACAGGTGGCTTGAAGGCCCGCCGCCGCGGCTAAAGTCGGCAAGCCGAAGCTGCGGTGGTGAGCGTTAAAATCATCTGCGACGATAAGTTCTTGTGGGGCCGCCCAAACTCCGCAGGGCCGGAGCTGTGACAGAAACAATGCTTGCATGGCTGCCTGCACGCTGCATGCCTGCTTGCGTGCCTGCTTACATGCTTGTTTGCATGCCTTCTTGCGTGCTGCATGTCTGCTTGCATGCTACATGCCTGCTAGCCACCTTGGTTATTTTTTTATAACCACACAGGAATAGGAGGACTTGCATGGGCTCTTCGTCGGCCCTATGTAAACCAACAGTGTTTCGTAATTAAGACGTTTCTGACAGTGAATTTTGTGATGGTTCTACTTTTTAATTATTACGATAATGAACATTATTGCCAAAACATGATTCTGACTAATAAAATTAAGAGTTTTGAATGTATGACAAATGAGTGTCTGCGAAATGAAGTTTATGCATTGTTATGTGAGTCGGATTCGCGCACTGAGGGTTCCGTATAAACACCTATGAAAACAATTAATATCCCAATTGTCATAATCAACATTCAGTCGAAAGACGTTCACTGTTGGACATAGCCCTCCCCCAAGTGTCGCCACAATGAGCGGTCCTGTGCGTCTCGCATCTATCGGATTCCCGCAACCCTTACCAGGTCATCGGTCCACCTTATAGGAGGCCTTCCAACGCTACGTCTTCCGGGACGTGGTCGCCCAATTGTGTTAGGATGTTTTTCTCGAATCACAAAAAAGTTTTTTTTGTCACGTAATTTTTAGTTTTCAGATTTTATCCTATATGTGCTATGAGACCTTTCTTCATAAAAAATTTCAAGATTTTTAGTCAACGGGAAGTACCCTGTGAATCGTGTCGGAATACACGTTGACGTAACGCCGGCGTTCGCGCACCTATTGTCTTTCTATTGTGTCTGTGATTTCCACGATTGAAAAGTTAAACCCCAAGCGAACGCCGGCGTTCGCGCACCTATTGTCTTTCTATTGTGTCTATAATTTCCACGATTGAAAGGTTAAATCAGAAGTTTGATTTTTCACAGCTTCAAGGGACTGCAGACCTGACTATATGGTTTTAATTTCAACTCGATAGGTACTTCCACGCGAAGTTAACAGACGACAAAGTGAAGACTTTTTTGTCAGTCTGTCTACCCGTTTAGGATTTTTTTCGTTATCCGGTACGGAACCCTAAAAAGCAGGTTTCTTCGTGTAAATATACAGGATTAATGGTAACTCTATGTATTACTGGCAGGACGCAATAACACAAAACAGATAGGTACAGAAGTCAATCTACGTACAAAGCGCGCTCGAGCAACGCACACATAGATACCGCTTACGGACACGATATCTCGGAGCGTCTCGGCCCGCTCATCGAACAGTTCCGGCTTAAACGCTCATTAGTGTGCGTCCACCGAGCGTAGGTATAAAAATTTGAGCAATATTTTGGAAATGTACAATTTAAGCCCTTTCAAATGGTTACCAAACACGGCGTATTTATCTCCATTTTTATTTTTAACACATTACTTTTTGTCCTAACGATAACTCATATGTCGAGTTGCGATAAATAGATTAGGAGCTATTAGGGAATAGATGTACATACTCACATACATACATACATAGCTTGTCAAAATCATAACCCTCCTTTGGCTTTGCCGTAGTCGGGTAAAAAGTCTGAAAACGGAATTTGTAGTTACGACACAAAATAATGAATTTTTGCGATTTGAAAAAGTCTTTGACTCCGGAATCAGTTTATTTTAAACATAGATATTTTTTTTACGGATTACGAGATGGCACCCTCGGTCCGCGTGTCGTGTCCGACTCGAACTTGGCAACAATTTTTTTACAGAATGTCCTATTTTATCTTTTTTCAACCTAACCTAGTTAGGATGGACCGAATACCACTATTTTACACAGAGCGATTTATTTCTGACTTCTGAAACACAGTAATGAGGTAACACAAACACTTTTGGGAATACAGGTGTCCAGATTTCAGCTCGCTGTCCGGCCGTTCGGTAACTGTCCTGACCAAGCCCAAGTCGTCGACGGCGCGCACTGTTCCCGCGCGCCTCAAGGAGTTGTCAGCAAGAGCAGGGACCCTGCCGTGTCGAAGCCTACTGGGGCCAGGGTTATCCGAAAGGGTCGAGCTCGAGCCCCGGTATGAAGGCTAGATGGAACGGGGTGGATCTTTTAGTCAGTAAGAGTCTGACACGATCTCCTGCTCCGCCCAAGAGCGGGAGTTGTCATTGGATGATTTTTCCCGCCATAAAAAAAGGTGTCCAGATTTCGTTGCTTCTCACTATCCTTAGCAATCCGTGTTAAAGATCAAAAAATTAAAGCCGGGTCCAACAGCTTATAGGTGCTATTCGAACTTCGGCTGCAGGCTGCGGAAGCAGGCAGCACATGCGGCAGCTGCACAATGTTTTCTATGTAGTGCAGCCGCGACTTGCAGCCGCAGCCACGTTTGGAATATGCCTGAATCCGCAACCTGCAGCCATGGTTCGAATAACAACTTAAAATAGTTAAAGGATCCCTAAAACGAAACAGTGTTTAAGTGACCTAAAGGTCACCGAATTATCAGTGTAATAATAAAGTCATATCACCAGTGTACCTATATAAATGTGTAAACTAAAGTCAGCAAACATATTCCAAGAGTTATTAAAAGTGGTGGTCGCACTAACCCTGTCTGTAGAAGCCTAGTTTTTTATATAATAAAATGTGGAGAGCGCAGTACGTGGTGATGGTAGTGGCTTTGTACGTAGGGCTGGTGCACTCCTGGGGTGAGTATGTTTTGCTTTTTTCCTTTTTTTGTGATGCCTTCAAAGTATACTTAAAAGGGTGTTAAACTTTTTATGTAAATTTCTCGCAAGTTCTACCTATGGAAAGAAATTTTGTGTTTTAATTTTTTATCTTAAAACTGTCTACATTTTTTATTCTGTGTTGTGCGAGTCCTGTATCGGAAGTGGAACGGAACGTAATCAAACTAAAGGTGCCATTCGAAACTCGTCTATGAGCAGCAGATACAGGCAGCATGGCTGCAGCTACACGACTGGTTGTCTTTGTAGTAGTATGGATGTTCGTGAAAAGCATTCCGAACGCGGCTGCGGCCGCCCGTGCTGCCGAGCTTCGACGACGAGTGCTGCCTCGAACTGCAGCCGCAGTCGATCGCAGACCGGTAGTGCTGCGGCCGCAAGTCAATGCGCACGTAGTTACGTCACTCCAACCTGTTTAGACAAGTCCTTAATAATCGCTACTCGTAGCTGATAGCTCTCAAATTGGATTAAATCGTAGATTTGCGATTGGCAGCACATGCAGCCAGCCTCGGAACCACTCCCGGCCACCGATGCAGGCAGCGTATGCGTAGCAGCCTGCATCTGCAGCCTGCAGCCGAAGTTCGAATGGCACATTCAGTTTAAATATTATATGACTAGGGAGTCCTTCCTTCTTTACCTTCCTAAATCTAAAAGATGAAATTAACGTTAAATATTTTATTATAATTATCGTTCCATAAAAAGGACGTTTTCTTTTTTAAATCTCATACCTACATCAATTTAATAAAGTTTTAATTAGTACTTAATGAGTAACTCTAGTTAATAATAAAACCAACTATTTAGAAATGAACTTGTACTTCATATTTATTTTTTTAAATATTATTAAAACCAAAAAAAATATATTGAAAGCTCCAATCCGCAGGATCGCGATTTTGATGCAAAATTAGATTAATTGTTTGTGACATACAAGTGTGCATGTAATTAGTTATCAATACAATACATACAAAATAGTTATCAATGAAATAATATAACACGCAAAAAAAGATATACTATAACAATTATACATACACGTAGCAGAAAAAATACGTACTAAATAATAAAATAAAACTAATCTATAATATAAAAATGAATCGCTTTGGTTGCTAAGCGCAAACCTCGAGAACAGCTGAACTGATTCCGTTAATTCGACTTCTGCGAAGCAGAGGGGAAGGCCGACCGCATCAGGCAACGGTGCCGCCCCCGCCGCCCCGATTCCAATCCCGATTTCCGGCCACCGTAGGCGCAGGTTTGCGGACAGCGAAGCGAGCAATGGGTAGCTCGCTGTCCGACCGTCCGGTAACTGTCCGGACAGAGCCAAAGTCGTCGACGGCGCGCACTGTTCCTGCGCGCCACAAGGAGCTGTCAGCAACAGCAGGGGTCAGCCCAGCTGGGTCGGAGCCTACTGGGGCCAGGGTTAATTCGAAAAATAGCTCAAGCCCCGTTACGAAGGCAACGAAAGAACGGCGTGAGCTTTTAGTCAGTGGGAGTCTGACACTATATTCCGCTCCACCTAAGAGCGGAGGTTGTCATTGTATGATTTTTCCTACCATAAAAAAAAACCCTCCCTCCCCCCGTCTAAGGGCGAAATTCACCAATAAAACTAATCGCGATTATTTCAAACAAAAATCAGTTTTAGCGTCTAATCGAGATTATAACTTCATTTTGCGTTTCAACACCACATATTGAATCTAGTTTACGTTTAACTCAGTTAAAATTCTAAACGTCCATGTTTGCAACGTTTAGCTCGCTTAGTCGCGTTTACCCGCTGTTGGAGATAAAACCTTCTTGCAAGCTTCCTAAATTATATGAAAAAATATGACACTTCTATTTGTCACTTGTCTTCACTTGTTTCTTGTAAAATATATTGTTCATACCGAAAATTATTAAAAAACTAATTTGCATTGAGCATCCAGTCATTGATTTTCATCAGAATACCCATAATTCTCGCACATGGTCCATAACGAGCCGGATGAAATATAATTAAGAAGATCAGCGATTATTTTCAAGAAAAAGAATAGAGACTGACTTCCACGCTGAATGGAGGTTCATGAGTTCACTGCTGGAGAACTGGATTGATTTCAAGCGACTGGAGTTATGTGGTGCGGTAGTCGGTTCTCGTCTTCACGAGAAGGTGATGAGCTCACTTCGACTGATCTTCACTCGAAGTGAGCTCATCACCTTCTCGTGAAGACGAGAACCGACTACCGCACCACATAACTCCAGTCGCGGAATTGTCGTAGGCTTGATGGGAGCAACTCGACTCTTTGCCATTAACAAGCGAGCCATGTACTCACCCTTAGCATTAACACTGCGAATGTAGACGCAAGCACCGTACGCGGACTCAGACGCGTCTGTGAAAATATGGAGTTCTAACTCCGTAAATGAATTGCAGACTACAAGTCGCGGAATGCGAACATGATTTGAAAGAGGTAAAGATTTAATAATAATCTCCCATTGTTTACAAATCTCATTAGGTAATGGTTGATCCCATGATAATTTATCTAACCACATTTTCTGTAGCAAGATCTTCATAGTAATAACAATAGGACCTAACAGACCTAAGGGATCAAAGATTCGCGCAATAACGGATAACAAGTCACGCTTTGTGTACCTAGTCGAAGATTTAGTCAGACCTATAGGAAACCCTATCTCATCAGTGCCGATATGCCAACAGAGACCAAGCAACTTTTCTGGCTCATTTTGTCCAATGTTCAAATCGTATGACGCAGGGACAGCATTCGACAATAATTGAGAATCATTTGACTTCCACTTTCTCAATGGCATACATGCCGACGCAAGCGCTTTGGTGACTTCAGTGCGAATGAACTTTACTTCATCTAAGTCATCCCCTCCGGTCAGCAAGTCGTCGACATAGAAGTCATGTTGGATGATTTCCGATATCTTAGGGTTCCTACAGTCGAGTCCTACTTGTTTAAGGCATCGTGTCGCAAGGAATGGCGCACTGGCCGTACCGTACGTGACGGTGTTTAATTGATAAACATTAATAGGATCACTAACATTATCACGCCAAACAATCTGTTGTAAATATCTGTCCGACGGGTGGACGACTATTTGTCTATACATCTTCTCCACATCCGCAGATAAAACATACTTGTGGACTCTAAAGCGAAGAAGTATAGACAATAGACCGTCCTGTACGGTTGGCCCAACCATCTGTAGGTCATTAGAGGACACTCCCGTCGAAGTAGAAGCACTAGCGTTGAAAACAACACGAAGTTTGGTCGTGGTACTCGACTCGCGTAAAACTCCCATATGTGGAATAAAATAACCCAAACATAAATTAGGTTTATTAATTTTTGTCATATGACCAAGTAACTCGTATTCTGACAAAAAGTCATGATACATTCTACTAAAGTTCGTCTTAACCTTTAATTTACGCTCTAAAGAATGTAAACAATGTGTGGCTTTATTAAAAGAATTTCCTAAAATTGAAGGATCTTTCTTAAGGGGGATGCGAACACAAAAACGACCATCAGACAATCGTGTCGTATTTGTAACGAAATTGTCTTCACACAATTTCTCTTCAGGCATATAAGAATTGGAAGACTTCGCATTCACCTCCTCTAATTGCCAAAACTTTGTCAATTCTGACTTGAGGTTTTCCCAGTCACCATCGCTGTCGGCAACCATTTTAGACATATTGCACTTTACGTCATTCGTCAGCAGTGAGATAGTATTCTGAGTAATTGGACCGGAAACTATCCATCCTAGACGGGTTTCACATAATATTGGTTTCCCGGTACCTAACTTTAGTCTTTGAGATCCTAACAAATCCCAAAAAAGATCAGCGCCGATTAAAATATCAACATCGGCAGGGTTATAAAAAGTAGGATCAGCTAAAGTAATATTCGAGGGTAAGTCGAAATCAGAAATATTTATCTGACGACACGGAACACTACTCGTAATGAACGGAAGAACAAAACAATTTAGTTCGAATACAAAGCTATCATCTAATGGCGTACCCTTAACCCGACATATTTTACCTACGTGCGAAGTGACGTTATTGATTCCAAGGTTTTATCTCCAACATTTCCCCGGGCGTTGAAACCAATGGTTTCAACCAGATTCTGAAGACACAGGCAAAGGGCAGATTCGGTTGAATGCCCGTCGAACGACTCCAGTAGACGTCCGAATGTCAGCTACACGGGCGATACCATCCGTTCCTGGATGAACAGCCACGATCCGTCCAAGTCTCCACTTCAACGGAGGAAGATCGTCTTCCTTGATCACCACCAAGGAGTTCAGCATCAAGCCATCCTTGCAGGAACGCCATTTGGAGCGTTGTTGCAATTCTGCAACATACTCCTTGCTCCATCTGCTCCAGAAATGCTGGCGAAGCTGCTCGATCCTCTGGTAACGAGACAGATAATTGGCAGAGCTATCCTGGTAATCAGGTTGCGGCAAAGAAGTAAGTGGCCGTCCCACAAGAAAATGTCCTGGCGTGAGCGGAGTATAATCTGCAGGATCTGAAGACAACGGCGTCAATGGACGAGAGTTCAAGATGGCTTCAATCTTGGTTAGTGTGGTGTACAGCTCTTCAAAAGTCAAGTTACAATTTCCCAACACTCTCTGAAGGTGATACTTTGCTGACTTGACACCCGCCTCCCAGAGTCCACCGAAATGTGGGGTGTAGGCGGGAATAAAATGGAACCTTATTCCGTCGTTTGCTGCACTTTCACCCAAGGACAAACTATTTAATTTTAAAAATTTGGAAAGGTCGTTGTATGCACCGACAAATGAGGTACCGTTATCGGAAAAAATATCAGCAGGTTTACCTCTCCGAGAAATAAACCGATACAAAGCCAGTAAATAACTATTGCTAGTTAAATCACCAACGAGCTCCAAATGAATGGCCTTGGTTGTGAAACAAATAAAAATAGCGACATACACCTTTACTAACCTACATCCACGGCCCTGGCGACTAGCACACATAATAGGGCCAGCGTAATCAACGCCTGTGCTTTCAAAGGGATAACCTGGACGAAGGCGTTCTCGTGGTAAGTTACCCATTAAGGGAGCTACAACCTTACCCTTCATACGGTGACACAAAACACACTTATGATAACAGGCTTTCGCCAACTTGCGACCTCCTATTGGCCAATAAGTTTCCCTAATGGAAGCTAATAATAATTGTGGGCCAGCATGCATCAGCCTTTTATGCTCAAAATTAAATAATAGTTTAGTGAAATCATGAGTGGACTGTAATAAAATAGGGTGTTTCTTACTATAAGCAAAATTAGAGTTATCGAGACGTCCTCCTACTCGCATTACATTATTATCGTCTAAATAAACATTAAACTTTAGAAGGGCGCTCTTTTTAGGTAAACTCTTTTTGTTCAAAAATAATTGGTATTCAGAAAATGACTGAATCTAACTCTTGTCTACGCTAATATCGTCACCCAACACTCAGGTAGTATATATAAGTAGTCATACTAAGGTCAGTACTATTTTATTAAATTACCAATTATATTGTGTTTGAGTAAAATCATTAGGTACTTTGTTGCATTGTGATTAGTATTTTATTCAACAGCAATGTTAAGTTTAAACTCATACTTTTAACAGTATAGTTAGCTATTTTGCTACATTATTAAACTTACATTATATTAAGCTGTAACTAATTACATAACTACTTAACAGTGGTATTAATTTTTAACAAGTATCTTGACATAATAAAAATATTTGAGTGTTAGATATTAGTACAAGTCATTGTTATAAATTATAGTTAGCAGTCAGAAAGGGCATAGACTACAGCTAGGCGTATAATTATTGAAATTATATTGTTGTTTTAATTTTTATATTCCTGTATCAATGCCAGGTTGACAACACTCGTCTCCCAGAATGTCTGAGGAAAAGGATTTAATTAAGAAGCGAGGCAGCTTCAAAGGTCGCTTGACTAGTTTCCTCAATTTTCTGGACTCATTCAAGAACAAGGAGCTATCTAGCTGTGATGTGTCCGAGTTGCAGTTGCGCATGGGCAAGATAGAGGCGTTGTATGAGCAGTATGATGAGGTACAGTTACGTCTAGAATGCATTGTTGACGACATCAACTTACAATATTCTCAGCGTTCCGAGTTTGAGTCTATTTATTATAAAACCTTATCTAGAGCCCAGAATATTCTGACTGACTACAATAAAGATAATAAATCGATGGAAAGTTGTAAAAGTACTCGTGTTAGCATAAAGCAGCCGGTTAAATTGCCAACGATTCAGTTACCAAAGTTTAGCGGATTATATTGTAATTGGCTTGAATTCCGCGACACCTTTACTAGCCTAATTCATTGTAATGATGACATAGACGCAATCAATAAGTTTCACTACTTGCGAGCATCACTTGAGGGAACAGCTGCTATAGTTATCAAATCCATTGAGTTTTCTTCAAGTAATTACTCTGTGGCATGGTCATTGTTATGTGATCGGTTTGACAACAAAAGATTACTGGTTCAGAATCATATAAGTTCATTATTTACTATTGAATCAATTACAAAAGAATCTTCTGTTGCCATTAAGAATTTGATCGATCAGTTAAATAAAGACTTGCGAGCTTTAGAGTCATTAGGGGAGCCTGTGAAACACTGGGATACACTTTTAATCTACATTGTCACACGAAAACTTGATCAAAAAACCTATCGTGAGTGGGAGGAGTGCAAAGGTAGGATAGACAAGGATGGCTTAATCACGTTTAACGCATTTATGCAATTCTTACGCAATCGAGCCGACCTCATCGAGACCCTGGAACTCCCCCGCAATCATTATTCGCAATCACCAGGTAAATCAGGTCCTAAGATCAAGTCAATGGTAGCACAATCTCCTATCAATTCTAGCACTGACTCAGCTTCTAAACCTTGTCCTAAATGTAATAACAACGATCACACATTAAATAATTGTCCACAGTTTCTCGCATTGAGTAACGATGACCGTCTCAAATCATTACCTAGTTATAAGGTATGTTTTAACTGTTTTCGTTCCGGACACTATGCTAACAAATGTAAAAAACCAGGCTGCAAACTATGCAAACGTAGGCACAACACATTAGTTCACGTACATTCTAATGGCACTGTATCGAATACACCTAGTGGTAATTCGATGAATAACTTGTCTGCTACGACTGAAACGAATAACGTAGCTTTATCCGCAAACATTGCATCTCCGTGTGGTCATACGCAACGAGATGTGTTGTTATCAACCGCTTTGATCAGATTAAGAGACCACAATGGGTGTGTGCATCTCGCTCGCGCGGTGCTCGATAGTGGTAGCACGTCTTCAATCATAACAGATAGGTTGTGCAATAAACTTAACTTAAAAACTAGCCAGGTAGATAGATCAATCCTTGGAATCAATAACGTCACTTCGCACGTAGGTAAAATATGTCGGGTTAAGGGTACGCCATTAGATGATAGCTTTGTATTCGAACTAAATTGTTTTGTTCTTCCGTTCATTACGAGTAGTGTTCCGTGTCGTCAGATAAATATTTCTGATTTCGACTTACCCTCGAATATTACTTTAGCTGATCCTACTTTTTATAACCCTGCCGATGTTGATATTTTAATCGGCGCTGATCTTTTTTGGGATTTGTTAGGATCTCAAAGACTAAAGTTAGGTACCGGGAAACCAATATTATGTGAAACCCGTCTAGGATGGATAGTTTCCGGTCCAATTACTCAGAATACTATCTCACTGCTGACGAATGACGTAAAGTGCAATATGTCTAAAATGGTTGCCGACAGCGATGGTGACTGGGAAAACCTCAAGTCAGAATTGACAAAGTTTTGGCAATTAGAGGAGGTGGAAGTCTTCACATTCACCTCCTCTAATTGCCAAAACTTTGTCAATTCTGACTTGAGGTTTTCTAATCGCTGATCTTCTTAATTATATTTCATCCGGGCGTTGAAACCAATGGTTTCAACCAGATTCTGAAGACACAGGCAAAGGGCAGATTCGGTTGAATGCCCGTCGAACGACTCCAGTAGACGTCCGAATGTCAGCTACACGGGCGATACCATCCGTTCCTGGATGAACAGCCACGATCCGTCCAAGTCTCCACTTCAACGGAGGAAGATCGTCTTCCTTGATCACCACCAAGGAGTTCAGCATCAAGCCATCCTTGCAGGAACGCCATTTGGAGCGTTGTTGCAATTCTGCAACATACTCCTTGCTCCATCTGCTCCAGAAATGCTGGCGAAGCTGCTCGATCCTCTGGTAACGAGACAGATAATTGGCAGAGCTATCCTGGTAATCAGGTTGCGGCAAGGAAGTAAGTGGCCGTCCCACAAGAAAATGTCCTGGCGTGAGCGGAGTATAATCTGCAGGATCTGAAGACAACGGCGTCAATGGACGAGAGTTCAAGATGGCTTCAATCTTGGTTAGTGTGGTGTACAGCTCTTCAAAAGTCAAGTTACAATTTCCCAACACTCTCTGAAGGTGATACTTTGCTGACTTGACACCCGCCTCCCAGAGTCCACCGAAATGTGGGGTGTAGGCGGGAATAAAATGGAACCTTATTCCGTCGTTTGCTGCACTTTCACCCAAGGACAAACTATTTAATTTTAAAAATTTGGAAAGGTCGTTGTATGCACCGACAAATGAGGTACCGTTATCGGAAAAAATATCAGCAGGTTTACCTCTCCGAGAAATAAACCGATACAAAGCCAGTAAATAACTATTGCTAGTTAAATCACCAACGAGCTCCAAATGAATGGCCTTGGTTGTGAAACAAATAAAAATAGCGACATACACCTTTACTAACCTACATCCACGGCCCTGGCGACTAGCACACATAATAGGGCCAGCGTAATCAACGCCTGTGCTTTCAAAGGGATAACCTGGACGAAGGCGTTCTCGTGGTAAGTTACCCATTAAGGGAGCTACAACCTTACCCTTCATACGGTGACACAAAACACACTTATGATAACAGGCTTTCGCCAACTTGCGACCTCCTATTGGCCAATAAGTTTCCCTAATGGAAGCTAATAATAATTGTGGGCCAGCATGCATCAGCCTTTTATGCTCAAAATTAAATAATAGTTTAGTGAAATCATGAGTGGACTGTAATAAAATAGGGTGTTTCTTACTATAAGCAAAATTAGAGTTATCGAGACGTCCTCCTACTCGCATTACATTATTATCGTCTAAATAAACATTAAACTTTAGAAGGGCGCTCTTTTTAGGTAAACTCTTTTTGTTCAAAAATAATTGGTATTCAGAAAATGACTGAATCTGACTCTTAATAATGACAAGAGTTAGTGCATCTTGTACCTCATCATGTGACAAGTATTTGGTTTTAGGGTAATGCTTTCTACATGACTTAATAAATCGTAATACGTAGGCAACAGATCGTACGAGCCGTGTGTAATTGGAATAACGCCTAAAATCAATTAAAACTTCAGGTTTCGAATCGTTTACAACATGTAATATGATTTTAGGTCGAGTCTCCGGTAACGATTGTAGTCCTGGGCTCGTAATTTGAGAAGGCCATTCAGACGAATCTAGTTTTAAAAAATCTGGTCCTTTCCACCACAGATCTGACTCCTGCAGATCACTAATATCCATGCCACGAGATATTAGGTCTGCTGGATTTTGATCTGTTGGGACGTGCCTCCAAGTACAGTTACCCGACTTATCCAAAACCTCAGCAACGCGGTTGCGCACAAAGGGCTGAAGTCTGGTAGGCATCATCTGTAACCATCCCAAGACAATGGTTGAATCAGTCCAACAATAAACCCGACTGATCTTCACTCGAAGTGAGCTCATCACCTTCTCGTGAAGACGAGAACCGACTACCGCACCACATAACTCCAGTCGCGGAATTGTCGTAGGCTTGATGGGAGCAACTCGACTCTTTGCCATTAACAAGCGAGCCATGTACTCACCCTTAGCATTAACACTGCGAATGTAGACGCAAGCACCGTACGCGGACTCAGACGCGTCTGTGAAAATATGGAGTTCTAACTCCGTAAATGAATTGCAGACTACAAGTCGCGGAATGCGAACATGATTTAAAAGAGGTAAAGATTTAATAATAATCTCCCATTGTTTACAAATCTCATTAGGTAATGGTTGATCCCATGATAATTTATCTAACCACATTTTCTGTAGCAAGATCTTCATAGTAATAACAATAGGACCTAACAGACCTAAGGGATCAAAGATTCGCGCAATAACGGATAACAAGTCACGCTTTGTGTACCTAGTCGAAGATTTAGTCAGACCTATAGGAAACCCTATCTCATCAGTGCCGATATGCCAACAGAGACCAAGCAACTTTTCTGGCTCATTTTGTCCAATGTTCAAATCGTATGACGCAGGGACAGCATTCGACAATAATTGAGAATCATTTGACTTCCACTTTCTCAATGGCATACATGCCGACGCAAGCGCTTTGGTGACTTCAGTGCGAATGAACTTTACTTCATCTAAGTCATCCCCTCCGGTCAGCAAGTCGTCGACATAGAAGTCATGTTGGATGATTTCCGATATCTTAGGGTTCCTACAGTCGAGTCCTACTTGTTTAAGGCATCGTGTCGCAAGGAATGGCGCACTGGCCGTACCGTACGTGACGGTGTTTAATTGATAAACATTAATAGGATCACTAACATTATCACGCCAAACAATCTGTTGTAAATATCTGTCCGACGGGTGGACGACTATTTGTCTATACATCTTCTCCACATCCGCAGATAAAACATACTTGTGGACTCTAAAGCGAAGAAGTATAGACAATAGACCGTCCTGTACGGTTGGCCCAACCATCTGTAGGTCATTAGAGGACACTCCCGTCGAAGTAGAAGCACTAGCGTTGAAAACAACACGAAGTTTGGTCGTGGTACTCGACTCGCGTAAAACTCCCATATGTGGAATAAAATAACCCAAACATAAATTAGGTTTATTAATTTTTGTCATATGACCAAGTAACTCGTATTCTGACAAAAAGTCATGATACATTCTACTAAAGTTCGTCTTAACCTTTAATTTACGCTCTAAAGAATGTAAACAATGTGTGGCTTTATTAAAAGAATTTCCTAAAATTGAAGGATCTTTCTTAAGGGGGATGCGAACACAAAAACGACCATCAGACAATCGTGTCGTATTTGTAATGAAATTGTCTTCACACAATTTCTCTTCAGGCATATAAGAATTGGAAGACTTCGCATTCACCTCCTCTAATTGCCAAAACTTTGTCAATTCTGACTTGAGGTTTACCCAGTCACCATCGCTGTCGGCAACCATTTTAGACATATTGCACTTTACGTCATTCGTCAGCAGTGAGATAGTATTCTGAGTAATTGGACCGGAAACTATCCATCCTAGACTGGTTTCACATAATATTGGTTTCCCGGTACCTAACTTTAGTCTTTGAGATCCTAACAAATCCCAAAAAAGATCAGCGCCGATTAAAATATCAACATCGGCAGGGTTATAAAAAGTAGGATCAGCTAAAGTAATATTCGAGGGTAAGTCGAAATCAGAAATATTTATCTGACGACACGGAACACTACTCGTAATGAACGGAAGAACAAAACAATTTAGTTCGAATACAAAGCTATCATCTAATGGCGTACCCTTAACCCGACATATTTTACCTACGTGCGAAGTGACGTTATTGATTCCAAGGATTGATCTATCTACCTGGCTAGTTTTTAAGTTAAGTTTATTGCACAACCTATCTGTTATGAGTGAAGACGTGCTACCACTATCGAGCACCGCGCGAGCGAGATGCACACACCCATTGTGGTCTCTTAATTTGATCAAAGCGGTTGATAACAACACATCTCGTTGCGTATGACCACACGGAGATGCAATGTTTGCGGATAAAGCTACGTTATTCGTTTCAGTCGTAGCAGACAAGTTATTCATCGAATTACCACTAGGTGTATTCGATACAGTGCCATTAGAATGTACGTGAACTAATGTGTTGTGCCTACGTTTGCATAGTTTGCAGCCTGGTTTTTTACATTTGTTAGCATAGTGTCCGGAACGAAAACAGTTAAAACATACCTTATAACTAGGTAATGATTTGAGACGGTCATCGTTACTCAATGCGAGAAACTGTGGACAATTATTTAATGTGTGATCGTTGTTATTACATTTAGGACAAGGTTTAGAAGCTGAGTCAGTGCTAGAATTGATAGGAGATTGTGCTACCATTGACTTGATCTTAGGACCTGATTTACCTGGTGATTGCGAATAATGATTGCGGGGGAGTTCCAGGGTCTCGATGAGGTCGGCTCGATTGCGTAAGAATTGCATAAATGCGTTAAACGTGATTAAGCCATCCTTGTCTATCCTACCTTTGCACTCCTCCCACTCACGATAGGTTTTTTGATCAAGTTTTCGTGTGACAATGTAGATTAAAAGTGTATCCCAGTGTTTCACAGGCTCCCCTAATGACTCTAAAGCTCGCAAGTCTTTATTTAACTGATCGATCAAATTCTTAATGGCAACAGAAGATTCTTTTGTAATTGATTCAATAGTAAATAATGAACTTATATGATTCTGAACCAGTAATCTTTTGTTGTCAAACCGATCACATAACAATGACCATGCCACAGAGTAGTTACTTGAAGAAAACTCAATGGATTTGATAACTATAGCAGCTGTTCCCTCAAGTGATGCTCGCAAGTAGTGAAACTTATTGATTGCGTCTATGTCATCATTACAATGAATTAGGCTAGTAAAGGTGTCGCGGAATTCAAGCCAATTACAATATAATCCGCTAAACTTTGGTAACTGAATCGTTGGCAATTTAACCGGCTGCTTTATGCTAACACGAGTGTGCGAGAATTATGGGTATTCTGAATGAAAATCAATGACTGGATGCTCAATGCAAATTAGTTTTTAATAATTTTCGGTGTGAACAATATATTTTACAAGAAACAAGTGAAGACAAGTGACAAATAGAAGTGTCATATTTTTTCATATAATTTAGGAAGCTTGCAAGAAGGTTTTATCTCCAACATTTCCCCGGGCGTTGAAACCAATGGTTTCAACCAGATTCTGAAGACACAGGCAAAGGGCAGATTCGGTTGAATGCCCGTCGAACGACTCCAGTAGACGTCCGAATGTCAGCTACACGGGCGATACCATCCGTTCCTGGATGAACAGCCACGATCCGTCCAAGTCTCCACTTCAACGGAGGAAGATCGTCTTCCTTGATCACCACCAAGGAGTTCAGCATCAAGCCATCCTTGCAGGAACGCCATTTGGAGCGTTGTTGCAATTCTGCAACATACTCCTTGCTCCATCTGCTCCAGAAATGCTGGCGAAGCTGCTCGATCCTCTGGTAACGAGACAGATAATTGGCAGAGCTATCCTGGTAATCAGGTTGCGGCAAGGAAGTAAGTGGCCGTCCCACAAGAAAATGTCCTGGCGTGAGCGGAGTATAATCTGCAGGATCTGAAGACAACGGCGTCAATGGACGAGAGTTCAAGATGGCTTCAATCTTGGTTAGTGTGGTGTACAGCTCTTCAAAAGTCAAGTTACAATTTCCCAACACTCTCTGAAGGTGATACTTTGCTGACTTGACACCCGCCTCCCAGAGTCCACCGAAATGTGGGGTGTAGGCGGGAATAAAATGGAACCTTATTCCGTCGTTTGCTGCACTTTCACCCAAGGACAAACTATTTAATTTTAAAAATTTGGAAAGGTCGTTGTATGCACCGACAAATGAGGTACCGTTATCGGAAAAAATATCAGCAGGTTTACCTCTCCGAGAAATAAACCGATACAAAGCCAGTAAATAACTATTGCTAGTTAAATCACCAACGAGCTCCAAATGAATGGCCTTGGTTGTGAAACAAATAAAAATAGCGACATACACCTTTACTAACCTACATCCACGGCCCTGGCGACTAGCACACATAATAGGGCCAGCGTAATCAACGCCTGTGCTTTCAAAGGGATAACCTGGACGAAGGCGTTCTCGTGGTAAGTTACCCATTAAGGGAGCTACAACCTTACCCTTCATACGGTGACACAAAACACACTTATGATAACAGGCTTTCGCCAACTTGCGACCTCCTATTGGCCAATAAGTTTCCCTAATGGAAGCTAATAATAATTGTGGGCCAGCATGCATCAGCCTTTTATGCTCAAAATTAAATAATAGTTTAGTGAAATCATGAGTGGACTGTAATAAAATAGGGTGTTTCTTACTATAAGCAAAATTAGAGTTATCGAGACGTCCTCCTACTCGCATTACATTATTATCGTCTAAATAAACATTAAACTTTAGAAGGGCGCTCTTTTTAGGTAAACTCTTTTTGTTCAAAAATAATTGGTATTCAGAAAATGACTGAATCTGACTCTTAATAATGACAAGAGTTAGTGCATCTTGTACCTCATCATGTGACAAGTATTTGGTTTTAGGGTAATGCTTTCTACATGACTTAATAAATCGTAATACGTAGGCAACAGATCGTACGAGCCGTGTGTAATTGGAATAACGCCTAAAATCAATTAAAACTTCAGGTTTCGAATCGTTTACAACATGTAATATGATTTTAGGTCGAGTCTCCGGTAACGATTGTAGTCCTGGGCTCGTAATTTGAGAAGGCCATTCAGACGAATCTAGTTTTAAAAAATCTGGTCCTTTCCACCACAGATCTGACTCCTGCAGATCACTAATATCCATGCCACGAGATATTAGGTCTGCTGGATTTTGATCTGTTGGGACGTGCCTCCAAGTACAGTTACCCGACTTATCCAAAACCTCAGCAACGCGGTTGCGCACAAAGGGCTGAAGTCTGGTAGGCATCATCTGTAACCATCCCAAGACAATGGTTGAATCAGTCCAACAATAAACCCGACTGATCTTCACTCGAAGTGAGCTCATCACCTTCTCGTGAAGACGAGAACCGACTACCGCACCACATAACTCCAGTCGCGGAATTGTCGTAGGCTTGATGGGAGCAACTCGACTCTTTGCCATTAACAAGCGAGCCATGTACTCACCCTTAGCATTAACACTGCGAATGTAGACGCAAGCACCGTACGCGGACTCAGACGCGTCTGTGAAAATATGGAGTTCTAACTCCGTAAATGAATTGCAGACTACAAGTCGCGGAATGCGAACATGATTTAAAAGAGGTAAAGATTTAATAATAATCTCCCATTGTTTACAAATCTCATTAGGTAATGGTTGATCCCATGATAATTTATCTAACCACATTTTCTGTAGCAAGATCTTCATAGTAATAACAATAGGACCTAACAGACCTAAGGGATCAAAGATTCGCGCAATAATGGATAACAAGTCACGCTTTGTGTACCTAGTCGAAGATTTAGTCAGACCTATAGGAAACCCTATCTCATCAGTGCCGATATGCCAACAGAGACCAAGCAACTTTTCTGGCTCATTTTGTCCAATGTTCAAATCGTATGACGCAGGGACAGCATTCGACAATAATTGAGAATCATTTGACTTCCACTTTCTCAATGGCATACATGCCGACGCAAGCGCTTTGGTGACTTCAGTGCGAATGAACTTTACTTCATCTAAGTCATCCCCTCCGGTCAGCAAGTCGTCGACATAGAAGTCATGTTGGATGATTTCCGATATCTTAGGGTTCCTACAGTCGAGTCCTACTTGTTTAAGGCATCGTGTCGCAAGGAATGGCGCACTGGCCGTACCGTACGTGACGGTGTTTAATTGATAAACATTAATAGGATCACTAACATTATCACGCCAAACAATCTGTTGTAAATATCTGTCCGACGGGTGGACGACTATTTGTCTATACATCTTCTCCACATCCGCAGATAAAACATACTTGTGGACTCTAAAGCGAAGAAGTATAGACAATAGACCGTCCTGTACGGTTGGCCCAACCATCTGTAGGTCATTAGAGGACACTCCCGTCGAAGTAGAAGCACTAGCGTTGAAAACAACACGAAGTTTGGTCGTGGTACTCGACTCGCGTAAAACTCCCATATGTGGAATAAAATAACCCAAACATAAATTAGGTTTATTAATTTTTGTCATATGACCAAGTAACTCGTATTCTGACAAAAGTCATGATACATTCTACTAAAGTTCGTCTTAACCTTTAATTTACGCTCTAAAGAATGTAAACAATGTGTGGCTTTATTAAAAGAATTTCCTAAAATTGAAGGATCTTTCTTAAGGGGGATGCGAACACAAAAACGACCATCAGACAATCGTGTCGTATTTGTAACGAAATTGTCTTCACACAATTTCTCTTCAGGCATATAAGAATTGGAAGACTTCGCATTCACCTCCTCTAATTGCCAAAACTTTGTCAATTCTGACTTGAGGTTTTCCCAGTCACCATCGCTGTCGGCAACCATTTTAGACATATTGCACTTTACGTCATTCGTCAGCAGTGAGATAGTATTCTGAGTAATTGGACCGGAAACTATCCATCCTAGACGGGTTTCACATAATATTGGTTTCCCGGTACCTAACTTTAGTCTTTGAGATCCTAACAAATCCCAAAAAAGATCAGCGCCGATTAAAATATCAACATCGGCAGGGTTATAAAAAGTAGGATCAGCTAAAGTAATATTCGAGGGTAAGTCGAAATCAGAAATATTTATCTGACGACACGGAACACTACTCGTAATGAACGGAAGAACAAAACAATTTAGTTCGAATACAAAGCTATCATCTAATGGCGTACCCTTAACCCGACATATTTTACCTACGTGCGAAGTGACGTTATTGATTCCAAGGATTGATCTATCTACCTGGCTAGTTTTTAAGTTAAGTTTATTGCACAACCTATCTGTTATGAGTGAAGACGTGCTACCACTATCGAGCACCGCGCGAGCGAGATGCACACACCCATTGTGGTCTCTTAATTTGATCAAAGCGGTTGATAACAACACATCTCGTTGCGTATGACCACACGGAGATGCAATGTTTGCGGATAAAGCTACGTTATTCGTTTCAGTCGTAGCAGACAAGTTATTCATCGAATTACCACTAGGTGTATTCGATACAGTGCCATTAGAATGTACGTGAACTAATGTGTTGTGCCTACGTTTGCATAGTTTGCAGCCTGGTTTTTTACATTTGTTAGCATAGTGTCCGGAACGAAAACAGTTAAAACATACCTTATAACTAGGTAATGATTTGAGACGGTCATCGTTACTCAATGCGAGAAACTGTGGACAATTATTTAATGTGTGATCGTTGTTATTACATTTAGGACAAGGTTTAGAAGCTGAGTCAGTGCTAGAATTGATAGGAGATTGTGCTACCATTGACTTGATCTTAGGACCTGATTTACCTGGTGATTGCGAATAATGATTGCGGGGGAGTTCCAGGGTCTCGATGAGGTCGGCTCGATTGCGTAAGAATTGCATAAATGCGTTAAACGTGATTAAGCCATCCTTGTCTATCCTACCTTTGCACTCCTCCCACTCACGATAGGTTTTTTGATCAAGTTTTCGTGTGACAATGTAGATTAAAAGTGTATCCCAGTGTTTCACAGGCTCCCCTAATGACTCTAAAGCTCGCAAGTCTTTATTTAACTGATCGATCAAATTCTTAATGGCAACAGAAGATTCTTTTGTAATTGATTCAATAGTAAATAATGAACTTATATGATTCTGAACCAGTAATCTTTTGTTGTCAAACCGATCACATAACAATGACCATGCCACAGAGTAGTTACTTGAAGAAAACTCAATGGATTTGATAACTATAGCAGCTGTTCCCTCAAGTGATGCTCGCAAGTAGTGAAACTTATTGATTGCGTCTATGTCATCATTACAATGAATTAGGCTAGTAAAGGTGTCGCGGAATTCAAGCCAATTACAATATAATCCGCTAAACTTTGGTAACTGAATCGTTGGCAATTTAACCGGCTGCTTTATGCTAACACGAGTACTTTTACAACTTTCCATCGATTTATTATCTTTATTGTAGTCAGTCAGAATATTCTGGGCTCTAGATAAGGTTTTATAATAAATAGACTCAAACTCGGAACGCTGAGAATATTGTAAGTTGATGTCGTCAACAATGCATTCTAGACGTAACTGTACCTCATCATACTGCTCATACAACGCCTCTATCTTGCCCATGCGCAACTGCAACTCGGACACATCACAGCTAGATAGCTCCTTGTCCTTGAATGAGTCCAGAAAATTGAGGAAACTAGTCAAGCGACCTTTGAAGCTGCCTCGCTTCTTAATTAAATCCTTTTCCTCAGACATTCTGGGAGACGAGTGTTGTCAACCTGGCATTGATACAGGAATATAAAAATTAAAAACAACAATATAATTTCAATAATTATACGCCTAGCTGTAGTCTATGCCCTTTCTGACTGCTAACTATAATTTATAACAATGACTTGTACTAATATCTAACACTCAAATATTTTTATTATGTCAAGATACTTGTTAAAAAATTAATACCACTGTTAAGTAGTTATGTAATTAGTTACAGCTTAATATAATGTAAGTTTAATAATGTAGCAAAATAGCTAACTATACTGTTAAAAGTATGAGTTTAAACTTAACATTGCTGTTGAATAAAATACTAATCACAATGCAACAAAGTACCTAATGATTTTACTCAAACACAATATAATTGGTAATTTAATAAAATAGTACTGACCTTAGTATGACTACTTATATATACTACCTGAGTGTTGGGTGACGATATTAGCGTAATTATAACTGTACACCACTAACTAACTTGCTTGAAATCAATCCAGTTCTCCAGCAGTGAACTCATGAACCTCCATTCAGCGTGGAAGTCAGTCTCTATTCTTTTTCTTGAAAATAATCGCTGATCTTCTTAATTATATTTCATCCGGCTCGTTATGGACCATGTGCGAGAATTATGGGTATTCTGATGAAAATCAATGACTGGATGCTCAATGCAAATTAGTTTTTTAATAATTTTCGGTGTGAACAATATATTTTACAAGAAACAAGTAAAGACAAGTGACAAATAGAAGTGTCATATTTTTTCATATAATTTAGGAAGCTTGCAAGAAGGTTTTATCTCCAACAACGAGTACTTTTACAACTTTCCATCGATTTATTATCTTTATTGTAGTCAGTCAGAATATTCTGGGCTCTAGATAAGGTTTTATAATAAATAGACTCAAACTCGGAACGCTGAGAATATTGTAAGTTGATGTCGTCAACAATGCATTCTAGACGTAACTGTACCTCATCATACTGCTCATACAACGCCTCTATCTTGCCCATGCGCAACTGCAACTCGGACACATCACAGCTAGATAGCTCCTTGTCCTTGAATGAGTCCAGAAAATTGAGGAAACTAGTCAAGCGACCTTTGAAGCTGCCTCGCTTCTTAATTAAATCCTTTTCCTCAGACATTCTGGGAGACGAGTGTTGTCAACCTGGCATTGATACAGGAATATAAAAATTAAAACAACAATATAATTTCAATAATTATACGCCTAGCTGTAGTCTATGCCCTTTCTGACTGCTAACTATAATTTATAACAATGACTTGTACTAATATCTAACACTCAAATATTTTTATTATGTCAAGATACTTGTTAAAAATTAATACCACTGTTAAGTAGTTATGTAATTAGTTACAGCTTAATATAATGTAAGTTTAATAATGTAGCAAAATAGCTAACTATACTGTTAAAAGTATGAGTTTAAACTTAACATTGCTGTTGAATAAAATACTAATCACAATGCAACAAAGTACCTAATGATTTTACTCAAACACAATATAATTGGTAATTTAATAAAATAGTACTGACCTTAGTATGACTACTTATATATACTACCTGAGTGTTGGGTGACGATATTAGCGTAATTATAACTGTACACCACTAACTAACTTGCTTGAAATCAATCCAGTTCTCCAGCAGTGAAATCATGAACCTCCATTCAGCGTGGAAGTCAGTCTCTATTCTTTTTCTTGAAAATAATCGCTGATCTTCTTAATTATATTTCATCCGGCTCGTTATCTGTCTCGTTACCAGAGGATCGAGCAGCTTCGCCAGCATTTCTGGAGCAGATGGATAATTGGCAGAGCTATCCTGGTAATCAGGTTGCGGCAAAGAAGTAAGTGGCCGTCCCACAAGAAAATGTCCTGGCGTGAGCGGAGTATAATCTGCAGGATCTGAAGACAACGGCGTCAATGGACGAGAGTTCAAGATGGCTTCAATCTTGGTTAGTGTGGTGTACAGCTCCTCAAAAGTCAAGTTACAATTTCCCAACACTCTCTGAAGGTGATACTTTGCTGACTTGACACCCGCCTCCCAGAGTCCACCGAAATGTGGGGTGTAGGCGGGAATAAAATGGAACCTTATTCCGTCGTTTGCTGCACTTTCACCCAAGGACAAACTATTTAATTTTAAAAATTTGGAAAGGTCGTTGTATGCACCGACAAATGAGGTACCGTTATCGGAAAAAATATCAGCAGGTTTACCTCTCCGAGAAATAAACCGATACAAAGCCAGTAAATAACTATTGCTAGTTAAATCACCAACGAGCTCCAAATGAATGGCCTTGGTTGTGAAACAAATAAAAATAGCGACATACACCTTTACTAACCTACATCCACGGCCCTGGCGACTAGCACACATAATAGGGCCAGCGTAATCAACGCCTGTGCTTTCAAAGGGATAACCTGGACGAAGGCGTTCTCGTGGTAAGTTACCCATTAAGGGAGCTACAACCTTACCCTTCATACGGTGACACAAAACACACTTATGATAACAGGCTTTCGCCAACTTGCGACCTCCTATTGGCCAATAAGTTTCCCTAATGGAAGCTAATAATAATTGTGGGCCAGCATGCATCAGCCTTTTATGCTCAAAATTAAATAATAGTTTAGTGAAATCATGAGTGGACTGTAATAAAATAGGGTGTTTCTTACTATAAGCAAAATTAGAGTTATCGAGACGTCCTCCTACTCGCATTACATTATTATCGTCTAAATAAACATTAAACTTTAGAAGGGCGCTCTTTTTAGGTAAACTCTTTTTGTTCAAAAATAATTGGTATTCAGAAAATGACTGAATCTGACTCTTAATAATGACAAGAGTTAGTGCATCTTGTACCTCATCATGTGACAAGTATTTGGTTTTAGGGTAATGCTTTCTACATGACTTAATAAATCGTAATACGTAGGCAACAGATCGTACGAGCCGTGTGTAATTGGAATAACGCCTAAAATCAATTAAAACTTCAGGTTTCGAATCGTTTACAACATGTAATATGATTTTAGGTCGAGTCTCCGGTAACGATTGTAGTCCTGGGCTCGTAATTTGAGAAGGCCATTCAGACGAATCTAGTTTTTAAAAAATCTGGTCCTTTCCACCACAGATCTGACTCCTGCAGATCACTAATATCCATGCCACGAGATATTAGGTCTGCTGGATTTTGATCTGTTGGGACGTGCCTCCAAGTACAGTTACCCGACTTATCCAAAACCTCAGCAACGCGGTTGCGCACAAAGGGCTGAAGTCTGGTAGGCATCATCTGTAACCATCCCAAGACAATGGTTGAATCAGTCCAACAATAAACCCGACTGATCTTCACTCGAAGTGAGCTCATCACCTTCTCGTGAAGACGAGAACCGACTACCGCACCACATAACTCCAGTCGCGGAATTGTCGTAGGCTTGATGGGAGCAACTCGACTCTTTGCCATTAACAAGCGAGCCATGTACTCACCCTTAGCATTAACACTGCGAATGTAGACGCAAGCACCGTACGCGGACTCAGACGCGTCTGTGAAAATATGGAGTTCTAACTCCGTAAATGAATTGCAGACTACAAGTCGCGGAATGCGAACATGATTTAAAAGAGGTAAAGATTTAATAATAATCTCCCATTGTTTACAAATCTCATTAGGTAATGGTTGATCCCATGATAATTTATCTAACCACATTTTCTGTAGCAAGATCTTCATAGTAATAACAATAGGACCTAACAGACCTAAGGGATCAAAGATTCGCGCAATAACGGATAACAAGTCACGCTTTGTGTACCTAGTCGAAGATTTAGTCAGACCTATAGGAAACCCTATCTCATCAGTGCCGATATGCCAACAGAGACCAAGCAACTTTTCTGGCTCATTTTGTCCAATGTTCAAATCGTATGACGCAGGGACAGCATTCGACAATAATTGAGAATCATTTGACTTCCACTTTCTCAATGGCATACATGCCGACGCAAGCGCTTTGGTGACTTCAGTGCGAATGAACTTTACTTCATCTAAGTCATCCCCTCCGGTCAGCAAGTCGTCGACATAGAAGTCATGTTGGATGATTTCCGATATCTTAGGGTTCCTGCAGTCGAGTCCTACTTGTTTAAGGCATCGTGTCGCAAGGAATGGCGCACTGGCCGTACCGTACGTGACGGTGTTTAATTGATAAACATTAATAGGATCACTAACATTATCACGCCAAACAATCTGTTGTAAATATCTGTCCGACGGGTGGACGACTATTTGTCTATACATCTTCTCCACATCCGCAGATAAAACATACTTGTGGACTCTAAAGCGAAGAAGTATAGACAATAGACCGTCCTGTACGGTTGGCCCAACCATCTGTAGGTCATTAGAGGACACTCCCGTCGAAGTAGAAGCACTAGCGTTGAAAACAACACGAAGTTTGGTCGTGGTACTCGACTCGCGTAAAACTCCCATATGTGGAATAAAATAACCCAAACATAAATTAGGTTTATTAATTTTTGTCATATGACCAAGTAACTCGTATTCTGACAAAAAGTCATGATACATTCTACTAAAGTTCGTCTTAACCTTTAATTTACGCTCTAAAGAATGTAAACAATGTGTGGCTTTATTAAAAGAATTTCCTAAAATTGAAGGATCTTTCTTAAGGGGGATGCGAACACAAAAACGACCATCAGACAATCGTGTCGTATTTGTAACGAAATTGTCTTCACACAATTTCTCTTCAGGCATATAAGAATTGGAAGACTTCGCATTCACCTCCTCTAATTGCCAAAACTTTGTCAATTCTGACTTGAGGTTTTCCCAGTCACCATCGCTGTCGGCAACCATTTTAGACATATTGCACTTTACGTCATTCGTCAGCAGTGAGATAGTATTCTGAGTAATTGGACCGGAAACTATCCATCCTAGACGGGTTTCACATAATATTGGTTTCCCGGTACCTAACTTTAGTCTTTGAGATCCTAACAAATCCCAAAAAAGATCAGCGCCGATTAAAATATCAACATCGGCAGGGTTATAAAAAGTAGGATCAGCTAAAGTAATATTCGAGGGTAAGTCGAAATCAGAAATATTTATCTGACGACACGGAACACTACTCGTAATGAACGGAAGAACAAAACAATTTAGTTCGAATACAAAGCTATCATCTAATGGCGTACCCTTAACCCGACATATTTTACCTACGTGCGAAGTGACGTTATTGATTCCAAGGTTTTATCTCCAACATTTCCCCGGGCGTTGAAACCAATGGTTTCAACCAGATTCTGAAGACACAGGCAAAGGGCAGATTCGGTTGAATGCCCGTCGAACGACTCCAGTAGACGTCCGAATGTCAGCTACACGGGCGATACCATCCGTTCCTGGATGAACAGCCACGATCCGTCCAAGTCTCCACTTCAACGGAGGAAGATCGTCTTCCTTGATCACCACCAAGGAGTTCAGCATCAAGCCATCCTTGCAGGAACGCCATTTGGAGCGTTGTTGCAATTCTGCAACATACTCCTTGCTCCATCTGCTCCAGAAATGCTGGCGAAGCTGCTCGATCCTCTGGTAACGAGACAGATAATTGGCAGAGCTATCCTGGTAATCAGGTTGCGGCAAAGAAGTAAGTGGCCGTCCCACAAGAAAATGTCCTGGCGTGAGCGGAGTATAATCTGCAGGATCTGAAGACAACGGCGTCAATGGACGAGAGTTCAAGATGGCTTCAATCTTGGTTAGTGTGGTGTACAGCTCTTCAAAAGTCAAGTTACAATTTCCCAACACTCTCTGAAGGTGATACTTTGCTGACTTGACACCCGCCTCCCAGAGTCCACCGAAATGTGGGGTGTAGGCGGGAATAAAATGGAACCTTATTCCGTCGTTTGCTGCACTTTCACCCAAGGACAAACTATTTAATTTTAAAAATTTGGAAAGGTCGTTGTATGCACCGACAAATGAGGTACCGTTATCGGAAAAAATATCAGCAGGTTTACCTCTCCGAGAAATAAACCGATACAAAGCCAGTAAATAACTATTGCTAGTTAAATCACCAACGAGCTCCAAATGAATGGCCTTGGTTGTGAAACAAATAAAAATAGCGACATACACCTTTACTAACCTACATCCACGGCCCTGGCGACTAGCACACATAATAGGGCCAGCGTAATCAACGCCTGTGCTTTCAAAGGGATAACCTGGACGAAGGCGTTCTCGTGGTAAGTTACCCATTAAGGGAGCTACAACCTTACCCTTCATACGGTGACACAAAACACACTTATGATAACAGGCTTTCGCCAACTTGCGACCTCCTATTGGCCAATAAGTTTCCCTAATGGAAGCTAATAATAATTGTGGGCCAGCATGCATCAGCCTTTTATGCTCAAAATTAAATAATAGTTTAGTGAAATCATGAGTGGACTGTAATAAAATAGGGTGTTTCTTACTATAAGCAAAATTAGAGTTATCGAGACGTCCTCCTACTCGCATTACATTATTATCGTCTAAATAAACATTAAACTTTAGAAGGGCGCTCTTTTTAGGTAAACTCTTTTTGTTCAAAAATAATTGGTATTCAGAAAATGACTGAATCTGACTCTTAATAATGACAAGAGTTAGTGCATCTTGTACCTCATCATGTGACAAGTATTTGGTTTTAGGGTAATGCTTTCTACATGACTTAATAAATCGTAATACGTAGGCAACAGATCGTACGAGCCGTGTGTAATTGGAATAACGCCTAAAATCAATTAAAACTTCAGGTTTCGAATCGTTTACAACATGTAATATGATTTTAGGTCGAGTCTCCGGTAACGATTGTAGTCCTGGGCTCGTAATTTGAGAAGGCCATTCAGACGAATCTAGTTTTAAAAAATCTGGTCCTTTCCACCACAGATCTGACTCCTGCAGATCACTAATATCCATGCCACGAGATATTAGGTCTGCTGGATTTTGATCTGTTGGGACGTGCCTCCAAGTACAGTTACCCGACTTATCCAAAACCTCAGCAACGCGGTTGCGCACAAAGGGCTGAAGTCTGGTAGGCATCATCTGTAACCATCCCAAGACAATGGTTGAATCAGTCCAACAATAAACCCGACTGATCTTCACTCGAAGTGAGCTCATCACCTTCTCGTGAAGACGAGAACCGACTACCGCACCACATAACTCCAGTCGCGGAATTGTCGTAGGCTTGATGGGAGCAACTCGACTCTTTGCCATTAACAAGCGAGCCATGTACTCACCCTTAGCATTAACACTGCGAATGTAGACGCAAGCACCGTACGCGGACTCAGACGCGTCTGTGAAAATATGGAGTTCTAACTCCGTAAATGAATTGCAGACTACAAGTCGCGGAATGCGAACATGATTTAAAAGAGGTAAAGATTTAATAATAATCTCCCATTGTTTACAAATCTCATTAGGTAATGGTTGATCCCATGATAATTTATCTAACCACATTTTTTGTAGCAAGATCTTCATAGTAATAACAATAGGACCTAACAGACCTAAAGGATCAAAGATTCGCGCAATAACGGATAACAAGTCACGCTTTGTGTACCTAGTCGAAGATTTAGTCAGACCTATAGGAAACCCTATCTCATCAGTGCCGATATGCCAACAGAGACCAAGCAACTTTTCTGGCTCATTTTGTCCAATGTTCAAATCGTATGACGCAGGGACAGCATTCGACAATAATTGAGAATCATTTGACTTCCACTTTCTCAATGGCATACATGCCGACGCAAGCGCTTTGGTGACTTCAGTGCGAATGAACTTTACTTCATCTAAGTCATCCCCTCCGGTCAGCAAGTCGTCGACATAGAAGTCATGTTGGATGATTTCCGATATCTTAGGGTTCCTACAGTCGAGTCCTACTTGTTTAAGGCATCGTGTCGCAAGGAATGGCGCACTGGCCGTACCGTACGTGACGGTGTTTAATTGATAAACATTAATAGGATCACTAACATTATCACGCCAAACAATCTGTTGTAAATATCTGTCCGACGGGTGGACGACTATTTGTCTATACATCTTCTCCACATCCGCAGATAAAACATACTTGTGGACTCTAAAGCGAAGAAGTATAGACAATAGACCGTCCTGTACGGTTGGCCCAACCATCTGTAGGTCATTAGAGGACACTCCCGTCGAAGTAGAAGCACTAGCGTTGAAAACAACACGAAGTTTGGTCGTGGTACTCGACTCGCGTAAAACTCCCATATGTGGAATAAAATAACCCAAACATAAATTAGGTTTATTAATTTTTGTCATATGACCAAGTAACTCGTATTCTGACAAAAAGTCATGATACATTCTACTAAAGTTCGTCTTAACCTTTAATTTACGCTCTAAAGAATGTAAACAATGTGTGGCTTTATTAAAAGAATTTCCTAAAATTGAAGGATCTTTCTTAAGGGGGATGCGAACACAAAAACGACCATCAGACAATCGTGTCGTATTTGTAACGAAATTGTCTTCACACAATTTCTCTTCAGGCATATAAGAATTGGAAGACTTCGCATTCACCTCCTCTAATTGCCAAAACTTTGTCAATTCTGACTTGAGGTTTTCCCAGTCACCATCGCTGTCGGCAACCATTTTAGACATATTGCACTTTACGTCATTCGTCAGCAGTGAGATAGTATTCTGAGTAATTGGACCGGAAACTATCCATCCTAGACGGGTTTCACATAATATTGGTTTCCCGGTACCTAACTTTAGTCTTTGAGATCCTAACAAATCCCAAAAAAGATCAGCGCCGATTAAAATATCAACATCGGCAGGGTTATAAAAAGTAGGATCAGCTAAAGTAATATTCGAGGGAAAGTCGAAATCAGAAATATTTATCTGACGACACGGAACACTACTCGTAATGAACGGAAGAACAAAACAATTTAGTTCGAATACAAAGCTATCATCTAATGGCGTACCCTTAACCCGACATATTTTACCTACGTGCGAAGTGACGTTATTGATTCCAAGGATTGATCTATCTACCTGGCTAGTTTTTAAGTTAAGTTTATTGCACAACCTATCTGTTATGAGTGAAGACGTGCTACCACTATCGAGCACCGCGCGAGCGAGATGCACACACCCATTGTGGTCTCTTAATTTGATCAAAGCGGTTGATAACAACACATCTCGTTGCGTATGACCACACGGAGATGCAATGTTTGCGGATAAAGCTACGTTATTCGTTTCAGTCGTAGCAGACAAGTTATTCATCGAATTACCACTAGGTGTATTCGATACAGTGCCATTAGAATGTACGTGAACTAATGTGTTGTGCCTACGTTTGCATAGTTTGCAGCCTGGTTTTTTACATTTGTTAGCATAGTGTCCGGAACGAAAACAGTTAAAACATACCTTATAACTAGGTAATGATTTGAGACGGTCATCGTTACTCAATGCGAGAAACTGTGGACAATTATTTAATGTGTGATCGTTGTTATTACATTTAGGACAAGGTTTAGAAGCTGAGTCAGTGCTAGAATTGATAGGAGATTGTGCTACCATTGACTTGATCTTAGGACCTGATTTACCTGGTGATTGCGAATAATGATTGCGGGGGAGTTCCAGGGTCTCGATGAGGTCGGCTCGATTGCGTAAGAATTGCATAAATGCGTTAAACGTGATTAAGCCATCCTTGTCTATCCTACCTTTGCACTCCTCCCACTCACGATAGGTTTTTTGATCAAGTTTTCGTGTGACAATGTAGATTAAAAGTGTATCCCAGTGTTTCACAGGCTCCCCTAATGACTCTAAAGCTCGCAAGTCTTTATTTAACTGATCGATCAAATTCTTAATGGCAACAGAAGATTCTTTTGTAATTGATTCAATAGTAAATAATGAACTTATATGATTCTGAACCAGTAATCTTTAATCATCTTTTTAATCATCTCGATGCGATATTTTTATTATGTCAAGATACTTGTTAAAAATTAATACCACTGTTAAGTAGTTATGTAATTAGTTACAGCTTAATATAATGTAAGTTTAATAATGTAGCAAAATAGCTAACTATACTGTTAAAAGTATGAGTTTAAACTTAACATTGCTGTTGAATAAAATACTAATCACAATGCAACAAAGTACCTAATGATTTTACTCAAACACAATATAATTGGTAATTTAATAAAATAGTACTGACCTTAGTATGACTACTTATATATACTACCTGAGTGTTGGGTGACGATATTAGCGTAGACAAGAGTTAGATTCAGTCATTTTCTGAATACCAATTATTTTTGAACAAAAAGAGTTTACCTAAAAAGAGCGCCCTTCTAAAGTTTAATGTTTATTTAGACGATAATAATGTAATGCGAGTAGGAGGACGTCTCGATAACTCTAATTTTGCTTATAGTAAGAAACACCCTATTTTATTACAGTCCACTCATGATTTCACTAAACTATTATTTAATTTTGAGCATAAAAGGCTGATGCATGCTGGCCCACAATTATTATTAGCTTCCATTAGGGAAACTTATTGGCCAATAGGAGGTCGCAAGTTGGCGAAAGCCTGTTATCATAAGTGTGTTTTGTGTCACCGTATGAAGGGTAAGGTTGTAGCTCCCTTAATGGGTAACTTACCACGAGAACGCCTTCGTCCAGGTTATCCCTTTGAAAGCACAGGCGTTGATTACGCTGGCCCTATTATGTGTGCTAGTCGCCAGGGCCGTGGATGTAGGTTAGTAAAGGTGTATGTCGCTATTTTTATTTGTTTCACAACCAAGGCCATTCATTTGGAGCTCGTTGGTGATTTAACTAGCAATAGTTATTTACTGGCTTTGTATCGGTTTATTTCTCGGAGAGGTAAACCTGCTGATATTTTTTCCGATAACGGTACCTCATTTGTCGGTGCATACAACGACCTTTCCAAATTTTTAAAATTAAATAGTTTGTCCTTGGGTGAAAGTGCAGCAAACGACGGAATAAGGTTCCATTTTATTCCCGCCTACACCCCACATTTCGGTGGACTCTGGGAGGCGGGTGTCAAGTCAGCAAAGTATCACCTTCAGAGAGTGTTGGGAAATTGTAACTTGACTTTTGAAGAGCTGTACACCACACTAACCAAGATTGAAGCCATCTTGAACTCTCGTCCATTGACGCCGTTGTCTTCAGATCCTGCAGATTATACTCCGCTCACGCCAGGACATTTTCTTGTGGGACGGCCACTTACTTCTTTGCCGCAACCTGATTACCAGGATAGCTCTGCCAATTATCTGTCTCGTTACCAGAGGATCGAGCAGCTTCGCCAGCATTTCTGGAGCAGATGGAGCAAGGAGTATGTTGCAGAATTGCAACAACGCTCCAAATGGCGTTCCTGCAAGGATGGCTTGATGCTGAACTCCTTGGTGGTGATCAAGGAAGACGATCTTCCTCCGTTGAAGTGGAGACTTGGACGGATCGTGGCTGTTCATCCAGGAACGGATGGTATCGCCCGTGTAGCTGACATTCGGACGTCTACTGGAGTCGTTCGACGGGCATTCAACCGAATCTGCCCTTTGCCTGTGTCTTCAGAATCTGGTTGAAACCATTGGTTTCAACGCCCGGGGAAATGTTGGAGATAAAACCTTGGAATCAATAACGTCACTTCGCACGTAGGTAAAATATGTCGGATTAAGGGTACGCCATTAGATGATAGCTTTGTATTCGAACTAAATTGTTTTGTTCTTCCGTTCATTACGAGTAGTGTTCCGTGTCGTCAGATAAATATTTCTGATTTCGACTTACCCTCGAATATTACTTTAGCTGATCCTACTTTTTATAACCCTGCCGATGTTGATATTTTAATCGGCGCTGATCTTTTTTGGGATTTGTTAGGATCTCAAAGACTAAAGTTAGGTACCGGGAAACCAATATTATGTGAAACCCGTCTAGGATGGATAGTTTCCGGTCCAATTACTCAGAATACTATCTCACTGCTGACGAATGACGTAAAGTGCAATATGTCTAAAATGGTTGCCGACAGCGATGGTGACTGGGAAAACCTCAAGTCAGAATTGACAAAGTTTTGGCAATTAGAGGAGGTGAATGCGAAGTCTTCCAATTCTTATATGCCTGAAGAGAAATTGTGTGAAGACAATTTCGTTACAAATACGACACGATTGTCTGATGGTCGTTTTTGTGTTCGCATCCCCCTTAAGAAAGATCCTTCAATTTTAGGAAATTCTTTTAATAAAGCCACACATTGTTTACATTCTTTAGAGCGTAAATTAAAGGTTAAGACGAACTTTAGTAGAATGTATCATGACTTTTTGTCAGAATACGAGTTACTTGGTCATATGACAAAAATTAATAAACCTAATTTATGTTTGGGTTATTTTATTCCACATATGGGAGTTTTACGCGAGTCGAGTACCACGACCAAACTTCGTGTTGTTTTCAACGCTAGTGCTTCTACTTCGACGGGAGTGTCCTCTAATGACCTACAGATGGTTGGGCCAACCGTACAGGACGGTCTATTGTCTATACTTCTTCGCTTTAGAGTCCACAAGTATGTTTTATCTGCGGATGTGGAGAAGATGTATAGACAAATAGTCGTCCACCCGTCGGACAGATATTTACAACAGATTGTTTGGCGTGATAATGTTAGTGATCCTATTAATGTTTATCAATTAAACACCGTCACGTACGGTACGGCCAGTGCGCCATTCCTTGCGACACGATGCCTTAAACAAGTAGGACTCGACTGTAGGAACCCTAAGATATCGGAAATCATCCAACATGACTTCTATGTCGACGACTTGCTGACCGGAGGGGATGACTTAGATGAAGTAAAGTTCATTCGCACTGAAGTCACCAAAGCGCTTGCGTCGGCATGTATGCCATTGAGAAAGTGGAAGTCAAATGATTCTCAATTATTGTCGAATGCTGTCCCTGCGTCATACGATTTGAACATTGGACAAAATGAGCCAGAAAAGTTGCTTGGTCTCTGTTGGCATATCGGCACTGATGAGATAGGGTTTCCTATAGGTCTGACTAAATCTTCGACTAGGTACACAAAGCGTGACTTGTTATCCGTTATTGCGCGAATCTTTGATCCCTTAGGTCTGTTAGGTCCTATTGTTATTACTATGAAGATCTTGCTACAGAAAATGTGGTTAGATAAATTATCATGGGATCAACCATTACCTAATGAGATTTGTAAACAATGGGAGATTATTATTAAATCTTTACCTCTTTCAAATCATGTTCGCATTCCGCGACTTGTAGTCTGCAATTCATTTACGGAGTTAGAACTCCATATTTTCACAGACGCGTCTGAGTCCGCGTACGGTGCTTGCGTCTACATTCGCAGTGTTAATGCTAAGGGTGAGTACATGGCTCGCTTGTTAATGGCAAAGAGTCGAGTTGCTCCCATCAAGCCTACGACAATTCCGCGACTGGAGTTATGTGGTGCGGTAGTCGGTTCTCGTCTTCACGAGAAGGTGATGAGCTCACTTCGAGTGAAGATCAGTCGGGTTTATTGTTGGACTGATTCAACCATTGTCTTGGGATAGTTACAGATGATGCCTACCAGACTTCAGCCCTTTGTGCGCAACCGCGTTGCTGAGGTTTTGGATAAGTCGGGTAACTGTACTTGGAGGCACGTCCCAACAGATCAAAATCCAGCAGACCTAATATCTCGTGGCATGGATATTAGTGATCTGCAGGAGTCAGATCTGTGGTGGAAAGGACCAGATTTTTTAAAACTAGATTCGTCTGAATGGCCTTCTCAAATTACGAGCCCAGGACTACAATCGTTACCGGAGACTCGACCTAAAATCATATTACATGTTGTAAACGATTCGAAACCTGAAGTTTTAATTGATTTTAGGCGTTATTCCAATTACACACGGCTCGTACGATCTGTTGCCTACGTATTACGATTTATTAAGTCATGTAGAAAGCATTACCCTAAAACCAAATACTTGTCACATGATGAGGTACAAGATGCACTAACTCTTGTCATTATTAAGAGTCAGATTCAGTCATTTTCTGAATACCAATTATTTTTGAACAAAAAGAGTTTACCTAAAAAGAGCGCCCTTCTAAAGTTTAATGTTTATTTAGACGATAATAATGTAATGCGAGTAGGAGGACGTCTCGATAACTCTAATTTTGCTTATAGTAAGAAACACCCTATTTTATTACAGTCCACTCATGATTTCACTAAACTATTATTTAATTTTGAGCATAAAAGGCTGATGCATGCTGGCCCACAATTATTATTAGCTTCCATTAGGGAAACTTATTGGCCAATAGGAGGTCGCAAGTTGGCAAAAGCCTGTTATCATAAGTGTGTTTTGTGTCACCGTATGAAGGGTAAGGTTGTAGCTCCCTTAATGGGTAACTTACCACGAGAACGCCTTCGTCCAGGTTATCCCTTTGAAAGCACAGGCGTTGATTACGCTGGCCCTATTATGTGTGCTAGTCGCCAGGGCCGTGGATGTAGGTTAGTAAAGGTGTATGTCGCTATTTTTATTTGTTTCACAACCAAGGCCATTCATTTGGAGCTCGTTGGTGATTTAACTAGCAATAGTTATTTACTGGCTTTGTATCGGTTTATTTCTCGGAGAGGTAAACCTGCTGATATTTTTTCCGATAACGGTACCTCATTTGTCGGTGCATACAACGACCTTTCCAAATTTTTAAAATTAAATAGTTTGTCCTTGGGTGAAAGTGCAGCAAACGACGGAATAAGGTTCCATTTTATTCCCGCCTACACCCCACATTTCGGTGGACTCTGGGAGGCGGGTGTCAAGTCAGCAAAGTATCACCTTCAGAGAGTGTTGGGAAATTGTAACTTGACTTTTGAGGAGCTGTACACCACACTAACCAAGATTGAAGCCATCTTGAACTCTCGTCCATTGACGCCGTTGTCTTCAGATCCTGCAGATTATACTCCGCTCACGCCAGGACATTTTCTTGTGGGACGGCCACTTACTTCTTTGCCGCAACCTGATTACCAGGATAGCTCTGCCAATTATCTGTCTCGTTACCAGAGGATCGAGCAGCTTCGCCAGCATTTCTGGAGCAGATGGAGCAAGGAGTATGTTGCAGAATTGCAACAACGCTCCAAATGGCGTTCCTGCAAGGATGGCTTGATGCTGAACTCCTTGGTGGTGATCAAGGAAGACGATCTTCCTCCGTTGAAGTGGAGACTTGGACGGATCGTGGCTGTTCATCCAGGAACGGATGGTATCGCCCGTGTAGCTGACATTCGGACGTCTACTGGAGTCGTTCGACGGGCATTCAACCGAATCTGCCCTTTGCCTGTGTCTTCAGAATCTGGTTGAAACCATTGGTTTCAACGCCCGGGGAAATGTTGGAGATAAAACCTTCTTGCAAGCTTCCTAAATTATATGAAAAAATATGACACTTCTATTTGTCACTTGTCTTCACTTGTTTCTTGTAAAATATATTGTACACACCGAAAATTATTAAAAAACTAATTTGCATTGAGCATCCAGTCATTGATTTTCATCAGAATACCCATAATTCTCGCACACCCGCTGTCTATTGTCAATGTCATATTAATAATAACATTGTTTGGGTTATTTTTATTACGATTTCGTTACAAAATAAAGATCAAAAGGGCGATAATACTAGCTTTTGACGAGAGATGAGAGGAAAAGGGAACATCATTATCATAGTTCGGCGGTCTGCAATTTGTAATTTATGACATAACGGAAATAAAAACGAAATTGCCAACAGTGTAAAAAAAATTCCTCAAAAAAATATTTCTCAATTTTTATACATTAAGGTCAGATCAACTATTTTTCGATTTTTGTAAATTCTATTATATTTTGATTTAAACAATATATTTATGTACATTATAATAATTACAACATAATTGGACTGTATATTTTTTTTCAAATTATGTTTTACCCATTTTGTGGAAGAATATTTTCTTAACTTGTAACACTGCGAATGAAGTAAAGTGCGTTTCGTTATTACTTCGAAAAATACATTTGAAACTGCAGTAGGTCGCTGAATTGGTTGATACATGTTGTAAGCAAAAAACATGGTTACGGCATTTTAGGTTCCTTCTCATTCAAACTTCGTTTTGGTAAACGCGGTTGAAACTGTGCTGGTGAAATCAGTTTGACGTAAATCCAGTAGCCCGATTCACGTAATTAAAACTGTAACGATATCGTAGCGATTCAGTCGTTTAGACCATTTCCGTATTCACATCCATCAATCGAATTTGAACGACACCGATTTTAAAGTCGTTTGAAATTCGTCGATCAAAAAAAAATCTGTATTAAATTATCCTGGTAGAATACTTATTAATGTAACTGGAAATAAGTCGATAGATCGTGAATACCGCTTTTGGATAAGACTTCGATCGAACGACTATAAAACTTCAACGATATTTGGCCTGTTTGATTATACGTGAATCAGGCTACAGATCAATGCCGATCTGTAAACTAGATTACGCTGAGCTCAGTTTTGTTGAACTTAGTTTTTATAGCAACTGATGAAATCGGCCCTTATGGCAATTAAATCTTAAATCGTCTTTTGTTATAAAATAATGGCCCTTTCTGATGAAGAAATATATATTTTTTCAAATCAGTTACCCAACCAGTAACTGCAGATTTATTTGGCTTAGTAAAGTAAAATGCAATTCTTTTGTTTCAGATATCGCCATAAGTGTAAAAGATCAACTCATATTTTACACTAATGGAACAAAAACAAGCTCCATAAATTTGATTTCCCAATACCCCACATCGTTGGTGTACGACGAAGTCCACAACATGATGTTGTATGTGGACAAACAGAACAACAACGACGCAATATGTGGATACAACTTATCTTCAAAAGACAACAAATGTTTCATCAAAAGAAACGGTCGTAACATTCAGGGCCTCGCTTTCGACCCGGTTACAGAAATAATCTTTTTTAGCGACGCAAATGAAAAAAGTATTAATTGGTTTTCATTAAAATCTGGATGCAACAACAATGTTTACGGAAATCTTTTAATCAAGATAGTTGGCAAGACACCGACTCAAGTTGCAGTTGACAGCTGTGGAAGGTATGTCCCCAGTATAACCTTAGCTTTAAATCATTCTCTTTCTCTCTCTTATTTAAATCACAAGACATTAAATCAAAAAGGTCAAAAGAAAAAATCTTTTAAAATATAAAGTTAAGTAACCCGCCGGCCGGTATTTAGAAAAGGTTCTGTGGTCGGTTCCTGTGTCACCTCCACGAGGACATGGCCCATGCGGGGAAACTAATAACTTCATCCAAAATTTCAGACGAAACCTACTATGTCCCTAAAAGGTCACCGACATGCAGCCAGGCTACGAACACTTATTGACTTACATGCCGAGTTTCAATAGATAGTGTAACAAAAAGTTCAACTTCTAATAATAATTCCAAACATCAAAAATAGAGATATAATATTTTAATATAATAAAATTAAAAGTAACAAAAAAAAAAAGTTTTTAAAACATGCTTTTATTTCAATGCGCTAAAAAGAATAAAATAAAACTTTTCTTTACTACCATTAAATTATAACCCAATTCATATGATATAATAGCTTGTCGCAAGATTTTTAAATATATACATAGTTTAAAAATTAAAATCAATCAGATCAAGTTATTTATTTCGTTTAATTTGTATATTGAATTGTGTGATTTCATCCGAACAGTTACAAACTCGTACAAACATAGAAATCACGCTAAATAAAAGCTATAGAAAAAATGAAACTTCAATAGTGAACGAATTCATATAGAGTAGTACCCGTTGGCCTAAAATCCTGAAATTTTTCATGAAGTTAGTTCTCATTGCATAAATATAAGACTGTAAAAGTCTTTGAGATTTCTCCAAGACTTATTGCTATGATGTTGTTGCTCTTAGAGGCCGCTAGCGGAGGGCGCAGCACAATGCCCTCCTGCAGCACCAGCGTCAACAGCTGGCTCTCCGGCTCGGGCTGGGCCTGGGGCCGGCTTTGCCTTGCTTGCACCCCTCCCCCGTCGGCTCCCGGCAGCCACCGCCATTTGGCGCTCTTGAGAGCTCAGTCCGAACTTCAGCCCGGAGCTCGGCCTGGAGCTCAGCCCGGAGCTCGCTCCGGAGTCTGGCCACCCTTTTTCTGAGAGAGGCGTCGAAAGCCTCCTTGAGGGACGCGGCATGCCGTTGGATCGTCCTTTACTTCGATGTCTTCTCTCGTTTCCTGCTCATGTCGGTCAGCCTTTGGAAGGACTCTTCGTCCGAGTCCTCCTTGGCCTGCCTCTCGCTGCCGGATGGCTCCGTGAGGTCCATCCGGGCACCGGTCGCTCCAGGGTGACGCCCCTCCGCGGCAAGCCTGTTGGCTCGCTGGGCAGAGTTTTTGGCCTTTAGCCTCCCTTTCCCACGGGGCTCGGCCCACACCGCGGCTGCTCGTTGGGATTTCCTTGCAGAAGGGTTCTCTCGGCCTGTGTCAGAGGACGGTCTGTCCCTCGACATGGAGCGCTTCCTGTAAGAGACGAGAGTCTCTACCAGGGTCTCCACCAAAGTCTCCGCCGGGGTCTCCAATGTGGTTTCCACCGGGGTCTCCCAAAGGCTTCTCTGCCTCCAAACCCTCCGAGCTCCCTCCGGATGCCGCGTCGGACTCCGACCGCACATCACTCTCCTCTGGTTTCTTAAAGAATTTTGATTTATTATCCATATAGTTCTCATGAGTGAAAACTTCAGGTACTGGCTCAAATACGTGGTTCGCACTAGAGACTAATTTAGCTACCCATTAGCCAAGCTACCAACATCCCTCACGGTGCGCCGCCGCTTGGAGGTTTGGGGTAATTTCTTATAGAGGTTGTCTTCCTCGCGGCCCGGCCGGTTAAGCCAAGACCCTCGTCCCCCATCAAAAGTCAGAAACATGACCTTGGACAATCTCTGGGGCTACGAGACTAACGGTGGCAGAAGGAGGAGCAAGCCTTCCTCCTGCCTGCCCGGCGGCAGTGTGAGTGCACACCGAGCCCGCTCTCACTTTGCCATTGTGCCCTCTGCTATAGCAGAGGGACACGCGTCGAAGCGTTCTTTCAGACAGAACATTCGGAGACGGCCATCGAGGCTCCTTAGGCAGCAATACCCAAGGGGGTCATTGGCCGCCTCCCAGGGTGCACCGTCCCGCAGACTGGCCTTCGCTCCAAACGTATTTGCAAGGAAACTAAAGCCTGCGGGCACTCGTGAAGGTTTTCTTTCGTGGCACCCCAAGCCCCACAGGCCTAAGGTTAATTGGAGTGCGTATGTCCCACAACGACGTGTGTGTAGAGATACAGTGGTGGGGCTTGTAATTTTTAGCCTGTTCTTAATTATTATGATCTTTCTAATTGACCTATTATATATTATCATTTCAATATTTATTATTATTGATTTCAAATTACAGATACGTTTACTGGACCCACACTGAGGGGATTATTGAAAGAGCTAGATTTGATGGTTCCGGGAGAAAGGTTCAATACAAAAATAGTGATTGGAAACAATTTGGCATAGTCACTGATCCACAAACACAGAAGATGTTTTATTTTGATATTTGTAATTCATGTTCGGACTCACATGGGTATCTAAATAGTCTGAAAGTTGATGCATTTTCTGAGAGAGTTTTATTGAACAATTTTTATGGCTCTGAATGTCGATCAAAAGTATTGACTGTCTCAAAAGATTACATCTACTGGAAGAACAGTACCGGTTGCGGCGATGCGATTTGGCAATTGGCAAAGAACGCTGTACCACTTACAGAACCCAAACAGATAAGTATGATACATGATGACAAAATACTCGGTATAACCGCCAAGTACCAAATAAAAGACCAAGTCCAGGGAATTCAGGATTGTGAGCCGCTGTTAAGTCTGATCCCAAAACTCACAATATCACCTGGTAACACCGGAGAGCGATCCAATGTATCAGCTTGTGACAACTATTGTGTGTATGGTAACTGCAACTTCGATGTTACGGGACTTCCTAAGTGCAGGTAAAACATATTCTATTCATCTTATATGAACCGATTTGAAAAAATCATTTGTGTGTTTGAAAAGATTTTCTTTCACATTAGTTCCCGTTTTTATCAAAACCTAGTTCTGATCATGGAATCCATGATTAACTGAGTGGACTGTCTAATAGTATAGGCATATATACACCGCTAAATTTTGATAGTTTTAATCCCGTGAAGGATCGATTCGGTACATGAAACACTATCGTAAAGATAAAATTAAAAAATAAAGTACCCTTTTTTCAAAACTCGTATTAATTTACGAAAGTACGAAATTAATTTCTTTAAGAAAACGTCCGCTGAGCGAGTCCAATGACCTGTAGGTCGTTGGTACGCATCGCCGACTACTACCTATAGGTCATTGAACACACTCAGCTGACGTTTTATAAACACAGATATTTCGATGAAGATAGTTAAGTGATTTCGACGAAACCGATTTAAATAATAATAATAAATGGTTTTAATAAAAATGGTACGATCGCCGCCGTAATGAGGAGATGTTGAGGTTTCCACTTCAATATCTAATCAGTGCGATAGACACGGGAACCCACAAGACAACGTATCCTAGCCGTGTATGAGCTTATTAGAATTGTCAAGAGATGTACTCCATCCATAAATAGGTACATTACTATAGAACTTGCACACTACTATAGGTACTTACTATAGGTTTAGCTGCGATACCACAAATAAAAGCTAAATTACTCTGATTTTGAAAGTCGGTGCCTCTGGTTTTGTCTTTTCGTTATTTAACACCAACTTCCCAAATCATTTTATTTTTGGCTTTTCAGTCTTTTCTATATGGAAGTCGCTTACATTTCTAATGTTTTCGTCATGATCTGATCTACAGATGTAACGTCGGGTACTCAGGACAAAGATGTGAAGTCAACGTCTGCCATAACTATTGTCTGAACGATGGCGAGTGCTCCTTAAACGAAGAGGACGAACCGTTCTGCCAGTGTGTTGGTAACTATGTGGGAGCAAGATGTGAAGCTGATACAAGATTGCAAGCTGATACAAGTCACACTACCCCTACGTACGATTTGGCGAAAAGAAACCTGACGCTAGCTGATATATTGTCGACTTGGCGAAAATCTTCCTCAAAAATGTATCTGACAGTTGAAGTGTAATATTATAACTCTACTTGTTATCTAAAGAGTAATGTTATTTATTAAAGTTTATTATCCTATTTTAAGCTATTGCATAGCTTCTATCGCGGACCTTGAGCGTGGAGACCGAATCCAGAAATTCCGTAACGAAAATAACCTAACACCTGGACTCATTTGTTTTTTGAGCGTGGTGACCGATAAGAAAACAAATGAGTGGGGGGTGTGCAATAGCTTTACCGCGGCAGTCCCCGAGTGCCACACGTCTTTTTAGGGTTCCGTAGCCAAATGGCAAAAAACGGAACCCTTATAGATTCGTCATGTCTGTCTGTCTGTCTGTCTGTCTGTCTGTCTGTCTGTCTGTCTGTCCGTCCGTATGTCACAGCCACTTTTTTCCGAAACTATAAGAGCTATACTGTTGAAACTTTGTAAGTAGATTTATTCTGTGAACCGCATTAATATTTTCACACAAAAATAGAAAAAAAGCAATAAATTTTAGGGGTCCCCATACATAGAACTGAAATTCAAAAATTTTTTTTTCATCAAACCCATGCGTGTGGGGTATCTATGGATAGGTCTTCAAAAAAGATACTGAGGTTTCTAATATCATTTTTTTCTAAACTGAATAGTTTGCGCGAGAGACACTTCCAAAGTGGTAAAATGTGTGTCCCCCCCCTCTAACTTCCAAGATAAGAGAATGATAAAACTAAAAAAAATATATGATGTACATTACTATAAAAACTACCAACGAAAATTGGTTTGAACGAAATCCAGTAAGTAGTTTTTTTTTAATGCGTCATAAACCGAAAAAATACACTATTATTAAAACATCGATCAAAGTTACAACACATTACAAGAACTTTTATATTATGTTACTTGCTGCTACGGAACCCTTCATGGGCGAGTCCGACTCGCACTTGGCCGGTTTTTTTATTTATTTAAAGACTTCAGACTAACAGCAGTGGCTTTGATCGTTACGATTCTTATTGCGAGATAGTTGCGGGGTCCTTTTGGCAATTTAATTATGTGAATCGAAAGTATTAATTAAATATTTCTGATAGTCGATGAGAAATTGTAAAATTTGGCAGTAGGTCAACTTTAAGTTTAAATGTCTTATGTGTTTTAAAAGAAATTTTATATGTTTTAGTAGTTTATAAAGATACGTTTAAACAAAAAATATGCAGAAGTAAGGTATTTACCCTATCTTATAGAGGAGGGCTTAGTCCCAGCAGTGGGAACATTGAAAAGGCTGATGATTATGATGAAGGTATTTACCCACTTAGATGTCTTACAAGACACTACAGAAATATTAAAATAAAATAACATAATTATATAGCATTTCAAAATAATGTTAAGGACTATAAGTAAATTATTTATTAAAAGAATATTAATATTGTGGATGATAAAAATAGAATATAAATATCGGCACGGATCTTGAGCGCTCGGCGTCAGAGTGGGTCGCTTTGCGCATTCCATACATTGGCGAGCCAATCGTCGTCGTTGTTAGATACATGCAGCAAGCGCAGGGAACGAATCACGAGTGACGTCTATGACACGATGGTGCGGTGAGCCAATCACTGACACTTACCGCATCTCACTTCGCACCACTAAAGAGACCGAATATTTGACTTCTGCGCAACTTGAAGCCAGCGCTCAAGATCCGTGCCGGTAATTGTACCTACCTATAATTTGGGTCGGGTATAATCTCTCAAATTGTCTAAATTGTACAGTTACTTACTGCTTCATATCATGGATCGCTTTCAATTCCATTACATTATACTATATTTGCAATAAAACTACATATTTTATCAAACCTTTTTTACTGTCTGTTCAACCGATTTTGACTTTTATTGCGTAGCTGGTATAATAAATGGCAGCTGCAGTAAATAAATAAAAAAATCAAAAATCAAAATCAATTTTTTTCATTTTACATAGGCCTACATAGGCACTTATAAAACCTCAGAAGCTAGTGCAACAGTTGGTATTGTCACCATTTTAAGCTTACTAATCTACGGAATGAAAGTAATAGAATTATAATCAGCGCTATGACGTGTAACGTAAATAAATAATAAATATTTGGAGACTTAATATCACCCGCCTTGAGGTTTGGTGTTAGAAGGCTTTGGAGGTATGCAAAGCAAGGTGTCCCGTAATTAAACCTGCTTTGAAAAGGAAGGACGTTTTTTACGATCTGCACAACTGTCCGAGAGTAGATTTCGGGCTGCTGAATATGTTCAAATCGCGCGGAAAACTCTAACTGCGCGATGCAGGATTTTGTAGTTTAGTTCATATGTGGCGGCATAGATGTCGCTACAAGATAAATAAGTGTGGAGCGGCGCGACGTGGCTCTTCATCTTCTAACAGAGAACGCACTTCCGCTGGACCATACCATGGAATTTTGTACAGAGTTCCATAAATAACTAAGGGGGCCTTACAACATGTTGTTAAGCCCATCGTACAGAGACCTTCTTACCCGACTATGACAAAGCCAAAGGAGGGTTATGATTTTGACAGGCTATGTACATGAATATATTTATTTGTTCCCTCATAGCTCCTAATCTTAAGTAGATCTAAACTCGACATATGAGGTATCGTAAGAACCGTCTTAATCGTCCGCTGAATATAAACTACGTGACGTATCACACAATTCGAAATGGCGTCCTCTAGCGGACAAAAAGTAATGTGTTAAAAAAAAGTAAGATAAATACACCGTGTTTGATATTATTTATCTAACACTAAAATATTTTAAACAAAAAAAAAGTAAAAAACTTGACTACGACAATAAATAACGACGCTGAAATAGTAGATTATGTGACTAGGGGATAAAGCAATGTCTTTAAGTCGCGAGCAGCATGTTGAATTCCGAACGAAACGAAGGTTGCTGATTTTAATTCCGAACGATAGTCAGGGATTTATAAAATTAACTCCCGAGCATTGCGAGGGAGTTAATAAAGAAACCTGAGTCAAGTCTGAAATTCACGCCGCCCAAGACAAAGACAGCTTTATCCCCGTGTTGAATACTCTACTTTTTACACCATCTGTGAGATAATTAAATGACAATTTGGTCGATCATATCATATATTAGAGAAATATAAGTATTATATTTACAAGTTCATCAAACAAACAAAATTCACTACCCCAAGATTCTGTTTCAATTTTCTTTAACGCTCCCGTCGTCAGTAAGTACGTTGTATTCTATTTTCTTTTTTTTTTGTTAGTGGCCTGTTTGAATTTCGAGTCAAGTTGTTCGATGCAAAAAAAAAATCTCACTATTCCCTAGGGATCGCCCATAATGCATTATCTCCCTAGGGATTGAAAGACTTACTATAAATGAGGTTTGTATGACGTATAAAACGACATTATCGAGCAGGGGATATAAAAAAGTATGAAACAAGTTTTTTAGAATGCTGAAATTAAAAAGGTGACTGAGAAAACAAGAACAGAACAAAACTAAAAGCCGTAGTCACACGTTGTTAAAGTGTTTCGGTCGGTACCTATCGTCGTTATGTCGGATTTTTAAACTAAAATTTACGTAGTAGGTCTTTTAGGTAAATATTAGTAGGTTGATTTGTTATCTATAAATTATGAAAAAATATAAGGGGTCTCTTATCTAGAGACCACTATCGTATCCTGTCAGGCGGACAGAAAGGAAACTTGAGGTTTTGCTATACTATATATGGAGTAGTCACGAACAGTGGTCGTACTAACTAACATTGTAGTTACACTAGCATCCTGAAGAATAAAATGTATATAGCACGATGTGTGCTGGTGATGACGGCGTGGCAAGTGGTGGTGGTGCACTCCTGGGGTAAGTACGAGGGTTTTCTTTTACTGATTTTTATTACCTATATCACTGCACTGATTTTGACTGGCCTGTTGGTCTAGTGGTTAGTGACCCTGACTGCTATGGCCGGATGTCGTGGGTTCGATTCCCACCCAGGACAAATGTTTGTGTGATAATATGAGCTTGATCATTTGTTCTGTGTCTGGGTGTAAATTATCTATAGTATGTATGTATGTAGAAATATATAAGTACGTTTATCGGTTGTCTAGTACTCATAACATAAGATCTGCTTAATTTGAGACTAGACAATTTTGTGTGATAGTTGTGGAATATGTTAGATTTGTTATGTTATGTTACTGATTAGTTCCTCATTTTTGCGCATAAATTGTTTAAATTTCTACTGATATCGTTGTATGGTAAAGTGCAGAACTCGTCTCAAACTCGCCCTTTTTTTATGGATCATCAACTAGTGTTACCATAAAATATTAATCTAAAAAGGTACATCTAATCTTATCATATAATGCACACTCAATTATAGGCACAACGTAAACGGCTCTAAATAACTATGCAAAATCTTTACTAATATTATATAAAAGCGAAAGTGAGTTTGTTTGTTTGTTACGTCTTCACGCCTAAATGGCAAAACGGATTTTGAAGAATTTTGATACAGAGGAAAGAATTGGGACCCAGGAGACGGATATAGGCTAATTTTTTATAAAAAAATGTGAGAAAGGGGGAGAAAGAGGGAAGGTTTTTTATGTACGTGGGCGAAGGCCTATGTCCAACAGTGGACTTCCTTCGGTTAAAATAATGATGATGATAAAAATAAAACACACTTGTCAGTGTTAACCCGCCATTGCACCGCTTCGACCCCCAATTACAATCTTGTTTTGACTTTTGTTCTTCAATCACTTTAAAAAACTATACTACCCCCAAGCGTCGTCACAACGAACGTTCCTGTACGTCTCGCATCCATCGGTTTCCCGCAACCATCACCAGGTCATCGGTCCACGTTGTAGGAGGCCTTCCAACGCTGCGTCTTCCTGTACGCGGTTGCCACTTCAGAACCTTTCGGCTCCAACGGCCATCTGTTCTGCGAGCAATGTGCCAATGCCTTGGCAATTCTTCGTGCTATGTCGGCAACTTTAGTTCTCCTGCGGATATCTTCATTTTTGATTCGATCACGCGAGGAAACCCCGAGCACAGCCCTTTCCATTGCTCTTAGGGTGACTTTAAGTCCTCTGATGAGGCCCATTGTTGAGCGGAAACGTTTTGGAGCCATATGTCATAATTGGAAAGACGCACTGGTCATAGACTTTCGTCTTGAGACACTGTGGCATGTTGGACGAGAAGATACCGCGTAGCTTTCCGAATGCTGCCCAGCCGAGTTGGATTTGACAGTTGACCTCTTTCTCAAAGTTAGACCTACCCAATTGGACTCTCTGTCCGAGGTAGACATGATCGTCCACAACTTCGAGTGTAGAGTCTCCGACCTTGATAGGAGTGGGTGCTAAGCTAAATGGCTGTTTACCATGACTTTAGTATTGTCCATGTTCATTTTAAGTCCCATTCTTTCGGTAGCTCTACTGAGATCACCAAGGATTGTACTGAGCTCCTCCGAAGTCTCAGCCATGACTACTATGTCGTCAGCAAACTGAAGGTGAGTGATGTACTCGCCATTGATATTAATGCCTAGCCCTTTCCATTCTAGAACCTTAAAGACATCCTCCATTGCTGCCGTGAACAGTTTCGGAGATATAACGTCTCCCTGTCTCACACCCCGCTGCAAGAAGGATAGGTTTCGAGGTCTGGTCTTGTAGTCGGACTAACATGGTGGCGTTTTTGTACAAACACTTCAACACCTCGATGTACCGATAGTCAATCTGGCACAGTTGGAGAGACAGCAGTACAGCCTTCGTCTTGATCGAATCAAGGGCTTGCTCGTAGTCCACAAACGCTCTCAGAGTGGCTGATTATACTCCAAAGTCTTCCGAATAACCTGCTGCAGCGTATGTATGTGGTCCACTGTGTTCAAGCCTTTTCGGAATTCGGCTTGTTTGGGAGGCTGGAAGTCGTCGAATCTGCGCGCGAGACGGTTCGTGATTATTCTGGAAAACAGCTTGTAGATATGGCTCAGAAGCGAGATGGGCCTGTAATTCTTAAGCAGTGCATTATCGCCCTTTTTAAAGAAGAGTACCACCACGCCTCTGTTCCATGCCTGTGGCGTTTTTCCCTCGTGCACGACGGAATTAAATAGCTTCTGAAGGGTCTTAAGAAACCGGTTTTCCACCCGCCTTCAGGAGCTCGGCCAGAATTCCGTCGACGCCTTGTTGTTTTTCAGTTGCTTCAAAGCCATCCTGATCTCGTACAGGCTGACGTCCGGGATATCTTCGGTATAGTGTCGAGTCAATCTACCTCTTTGATCATTTTCTAGATTTGCAGCGGGTTTAGTGACAGACGTGTATAACTGTCCATAAAAGTGTGCCTCGATCTCTCCCAGAAGCTCCGATTTGGCGGATATGACTCTGCCATCGTCGGTCTTCAGATTCGTAAGCTTGCTTTGCGTAATAGACAAATCTCTTGGAAATACTTTAAAGCCCTTATACCGCTCAATCGCTTCCTTGCTTGTTAAATACCTCAATCTGTATTTTTCTTATTAATTATAAGAAAAATACAGATTCAGTTAGATTAGTCAAGGTAAGCGTTATGTTTGTGAGAAGATAATTTTACTTGTGTAATTTTTTACTGCTTAGGAAGTATTTCTAATATAAAAAAAAATACTGGTTCCTAATTTTATTAATACAACTCCTTAATAAAAATAATTTAAATAGGTAAGGATGATTCCTAAGTTTTCAACTAATACTTACTAAAAACGTAAATGACAAAGAATTAAGTAATCATTTTTTATTCCTAAAATCAACATTTACCAGTCCACATTGGTAAAACCTTGCATGTAATGAATTGGTATGGTAAAAGCCCGAAATTGTCCCAATAAAATAAATACTTACATTTACCAACTCATAAATCTTAGGTTTTATTGGAAAATCTTAATATTTAGAGTCTGTGTGATAAGTTAAACGACTTGGGTAATTATTAGGATTTAATGATATCTGATGTAGTCAACGCGGGTTCAATACTCAAGGTTGATTAAGAGATAGAGATCATTGTTTACTAACAAAAGAACCTTATGAAAAGTATCGAATATAAGTATTTTTAAATGATTAAATATTATATAAAATCCCCAAGTCTGTTGACTCATTAGACAGACTATACCGATACATATCTATATACATATACATCTATACACATAAATAAAATTGGAGTTTCTGTTTGTAATATTGAAATAACTTTTTACTACGAGTACATGCATATGAATATACATACGGTACATGAACCAAAATATCATTTTTTACTATTTTTATCTGTCTGTTTGTTCCTGCTAATCTCTGAAATGGCTGTACCAATTTTAACGAGCCATTTTTGACGTGACAACGTCTTAAATTAGGTTGCGGCTGTGAGTCACTTATGAAAAAGTGTAACGCTCGGTAACGTTACGATGAGTCACCGAACGAGAGAGAGGCCCGCCGAATGCCTTGCGTCTCTCTCCCACTCACTACTACAATGTTTTAGTAAACAAAATATATTTCTATAGTTAAAATTTGTGCAATTCTTATTTTCATTCAATTCCTTGTTCCTATTGTGCAATTTAATTATATTCATATCAATAAATATTCTACCGAGAAAAAGACGTTGTCACGTAAAATCTTCGCCCGTAAAACCGACTTTACAGGCAACCATTTTTTTTTTTTGGCAGGTAGCTGATGTAATAAGGAGTAACTTAAGCTACTTTTATTAAAAAAAAAAAAAAAATTCAAAATCCTTTAGTCCATGCGAACGAAGTCGCAGGCTCCTCTTCTTCTTCCTGCCTTTGTCCCATTTTATTTGGGGTCGGCGCAACACGTTTGTTTCTTCCATTTTGTCCTGTCACTCGTCACGCTATCACTAACTCCCTTTTCTTTCATATCACTTCTCACACAATCCATCCATCTTTTCTTTGGTCTCCCTCTACCTCTCCATCCATCCACATGTAAATTCATAACTCTTTTAGCTACATGCTTTTCATCTCTTCTCTTTACATGACCATACCAAGACAAACGATTTCCTTTCAACCTTTCAGTCACTGGCGTCACTTTCAAACTTCCTCTAATGTACTCATTTCTCACTTTATCCATTCTCGTCACACCACACATCCATCTTAACATTCTCATCTCCGCTACATGCAATCTTTTTTCATCCGTCTTTTTCACAGCCCAACATTCTGATCCATACAGTATGACAGGCCTTATCACGGACTTGTAGATTTTACCCTTCAACTTGAGGGGCATCCGTGGGTCACAAGTTGTTCCCGTGACCTGTCGCCATTTCATCCATCCTGCGTTGATCCGATGTGTTACGTCCCGGTCTACCTCACCATCCCCTTGGACGAGCGACCCGAGGTATCGAAAGTCGGAACAGATCGGTATGGGCGTTCCGGCGAGAGCTAAGGGCACAGGATTGGAGAGACCGCCGAAATCGCAGAACAAGTACTCCGTTTTGGTTCTACTCAATTTCAGGCCAACACTCTCGCAACCCAGTGCTGGGCACGCCACAATCATGGCGGTAAGTCCCCTCTTTGAGGCGTGGCTGGAAAGGCCTCACGGCGTCCTTACCTTCCGCATGACGCAGGTCCTCACCGGACATGGTTCATTCGGGAGTTTCCTGCACCGGATTCATGCGGAAGTGACGCCCGGGTGTCGCCACTGTGCGGAACGCCCGGAGGACACGGTGGAGCACACAGTCGAGGTGTGCCCTGCTTGGGCGGAGCATCGCCGTGCCCTCGTGTGGGCGATCGGCGGCGGAGACCTCTCGCGCCGGGCCTTGGTTGAGGCCATGGTCCGGAGCGAGGAGGAGTGGCAGGCGGTCGCCGACTTCTGCGAAGCAGTAATGCTTGCAAAGGAGGAGGCCGAACGCATCAGGCAACGGCGTTATCGCCGCCGCCGTCGCCGGGATTCTGATCCCGATTTCCGGCCAACGTAGACGCGGGCTTGCGGACAGTGAGCAATGGGTAGCTCGCTGTCCGGCCGTCCGGTAACTGTCCGGACCAAGCCCAAGTCGTCGACGGCGCGCACTGTTCCCGCGCGCCTCAAGGAGTTGTCAGCAACAGCAGGGGCCCAGCCGGGTCGAAGCCTACTGGGGCCAGGGTTATCCGAAAGGGCGCTCGAGCCCCGGTATGAAGGCTAGAAGGAACGGGGTGGGTCTTTTAGTCAGTAAGAGTCTGACACTATCTCCCGCTCCGCCCAAGGGCGGGGGATGTCAATGCATGATTTTTCCCACCATAAAAAAAAAAAAAAAAAAAAAAAAAAGGCCAACACTCTCCAATCTGTGCCACCACACCTCCAATCTGTTCTGGACCTCTAGGCCACTCTCGGCTACCAGCACAATGTCATCGGCAAACAACATACACCAGGGAGCCTCTTCCTGAATGTCCGACGTCAAAGCGTCCATTATCATTAGGAAGAGGTAAGGGCTGAGGGCCGACCCTTGGTGTAAGCCGACAGCCACATTGAAGCTTCCAGTAGTGCCCACTGAAGACCGGACTTGGGTACTGCATCGGCTGTACATCGCTCGGATCAACTGCACATACTTCCCAGGCACACCTTTCTCCTTAAGGGCCCACCACAGAACCTCACGAGGTACCCGGTCATATGCCTTTTCGAGGTCAACGAATACCATGTGCAAGTTTTTATGCGCACCTCTGTATTTCTCGCACAGTTGGCGTATAGCAAAAATGGCATCCGTTGTACCCCGACCAGGCATAAAACCGAATTGGTTCTGTGAAATTTCACTCTCTTCTCTCAGTCGCCTTTCAATAACTTTCTCCCAGGCTTTCATAGTATGTGACATTAGCTTTATTCCTCTATAATTGTTGCACTCAAGCACATCACCTTTGTTCTTAAAAATGGGCACCAAAGAGCTGCTGCACCACTCATCAGGTATAGCTTCTTCCTGCAACAACTAATAAGTTTAATTTACATTTAAAAAATACTTAATTAACTAATAATACAGTCCGCAAAATTTCTAGTATTAGTTTACCAGCTTTTATATCCTCGGTTCACGGTACTGAGAAATTAATCAGGAATATCCTATCTCCCTCACTGATTGATTTCAATGTGCCGTGCTTCATCGAGGCTATAGATGCCTGGAGACTTGCTTGCCCGAATACAAATCCGCCCGATAACCCGGCTTCCCAGAGACGGTGGGATGAGCCGCTCTGCAGAGTAGTTCAGGAAAACCTAATTCTAACATCTGCTACGACTGCGGAGCTGGCGCGCCTGCTGGCTGTGGGAAATTGGGAGTCAGGTCTTTGGCTCCACGCACTGCCGTCGTCGAATATTGGCACCTTGTTCGACGATACTACTTTCCGCCTAACTGTTGCCCTACGCCTTGGCGCTCCTTGTTGTTCTCCTCATCGCTGTCACTGTGGCGAAGCTGTCAACAGCCTCGGTCACCACGGCCTGTCATGCAGTCGAAGTGCGGGACGCATAGCGCGGCACGCGAATATTAACGACATTATCCGACGAGCCCTTGTCACCGTCGGCGTTCCGGCTGTTTTGGAACCTCATGGCCTGGCACGCGACAATGGTAAGAGACCGGACGGTATGTCTTTATTTCCATGGAAGTTGGGTAGACCTTTAGTGTGGGACGCTACCTGTGTCGACACTCTTGCGCCATCCCATCTTCCCAGTTCATCGTGCTGTGCTGGTGCTGCCGCTGCAGCTGCGGAGAACCTCAAGCGGCGGAAATATAACAACCTTGTCGGCAGTTATATTTTTGAGCCGTTTGGGGTTGAAACACTTGGGCCGTGGGGTCCGAGTGCTCATATACTGTTTAAAGAGCTGTCAAGACGTTTAGTTGACACTTCGCGTGACCCAAGGGCTGGTTTTTATCTCGGTCAGAGATTAAGCATTGCCATTCAACGTGGCAATGCCGCCAGCCTCTTGGGCACACTTCCAGTCGACAGCGATGCGGAGGAGTTTTATGACGCCATATTTTAGTAGGAAGTAGCCCTTAGTGTGTATAGTTAGGTTAAGCATACTTAAATATTTTAATTTAAGTTTATTATGTATATTTTGTTGCTTTAAGTTGTAAATAAAAGTATAATACAGTAAAATAATATGACGTTAAAAAAAAATTCCACCTCTCTGTCTACTGGTAATGTGCTCAAAAGACTGGCGGCATTGCCACGCTGTATGACAATGTTTTTCTTCTTCTTCTTCCTGCCCTTATCCCATATTACTTGGGGTCGGCGCAACACGTTTTCCTCTTCCATTCTGTTCTGTCACCCGTCAAACTATCACTAACTGCATGACAATGTTTTTAAATAAATAAATTGATAACTAGATAAATTTCACCCAAACACAGAACAAAATTAAATGATCGTGCTCATAACAAACACACGCACCTGGGTGGGAATCAAATCCGTGTATTTAAATTACATAGCCCCAAACTGGCAACTGCAGATTTATTTGGCTTGAATTAACTCATCGAATGCCGTAATTAGAGACACAATAGAAAGACAATTGCTTATGTTGAACTGTGTAACATTTTTTTTTTTCGATGGGAAAAATCATCTTATGACAACCCCCGGTCATGGGCGGAGCGGGAGATGGTGTCAGACTCTTACTGACTAAAAAACCCATCCCGTTCCTTCAGACCTTCAAACCGAGGCTCGAGCGCCCTTTCGGATAACCCTGGCCCCAGTAGGCTTCAACCCGGCTGGGCCCCTATGCACCTATGGGTGGGAATCAAATCCGTGTATTTAAATAACATAGCCCCAAACTGGCAACTGCAGATTTATTTGGCTTGAATTAATATGAAATTCTATTGTTTCAGACATCGTCATAAGCGTAAAAGAACAACTCTTGTTTTACACAAGTAACGGAACCAAAACAAGCTCCATAAATTTGATTTCCCAAAACCCCACATCGTTGGTGTATGATGAAGTCCACAACATGATGTTGTATGTGGACAAACAGAACAACAACGACGCTATATGTGGATATGATCTATCTTCCAAAGACAACAAATGTTTCGTCAAAAGAGACGGTCGTAACATTCAGGGCCTCGCCTTCGACCCGGTCACAGAAATAATCTTCTTTACCGACGCAAATGACAAAAGTATTAATTGGTTTTCATTAAAACCTGGATCTAACAACAATGTTTACGGAAATCTTTTAATTAAGATCGATGGCCAGACACCGGCTGATATTGCAGTTGACAGCTGTGGAAGGTATGTTTCTAAGGTGGTGTCACACTTTATGACAGTTTAACACCGGTGTAAGCGCCGGCGCCGTCGTTGCTGTTTGCTGTTTGCTACTGTCAACGGACATGGTAAGATCGAGGCGATGGTAAGATTCAGGCGGTAGAATACTTGGGTCTCTCCATTGTGCGGACCGCCTGGAGGAGTACCCCGCGTGGGCGTAGCACCGCCTTGTTCTCGTGGGGGTGATCGGTGACTGCGACCTCTCGCTCCGGGCTCTGGTTCAGGTCTTGGTCCAGAGAAAGGCAGAATGAGCGGCAGTCGCGTCCTTCTGCAAAGTGTCATAGTGTGACCAGCACGTGGGTGTTCACTGAAGGCACAATAGTGCAGTAGCTAGCATAGTTTCGCAATTATTTTTCGCTACCAATAGCGGTAGCGTTACCCATCTGAACCTATTTAGCTTGTTTATTTTTGTTCTGTTTTTTATTGTCAGAACAAGGTTTGTGTATAAGAAAATTGCAAGAAACCGAAAAACAAATGCTGTCGTGCGTAAAACCCAGGGTGGGCTTAATTATTACAGGGTAGGACTTAATTATTACGATCTTGTTTATTTCATTATACTTAGCCATTATTTAAATCAATTTACAGAAACGTTTACTGGACCCACAATAATGGAATTATTGAGAGAGCTCGATTTGACGGTTTCGATAGAAGGGTTACCTATTTTACATTGATAAAATTTAAAATAGTAATTGACCCTCAAACACAGAAAATATATTATTTTGATATTTGTAATTCTCATTACTGTTCGGACATGCATGGATATTTAAATAGTATGGAATTGAATGTAACTTCCGAGAAAATTATATTGGATAAGTTTTATGGAACCGAATGGAAATCAAGAGTATTGACGGTTTCAAAAGATTACATCTACTGGAAGAACAGTACCGGAAGTTATGACTCGGTTTGGCAATTACCAAAGAACGCAGAGCAAGACGAAGGACCTAAACAGATCATTAAGATATATGATAACAAAATACTCGGTATAACCGCCATGTATAAAATAAAAGACCAAGTCCAGGGAATTCAGGATTGTGAGCCGCTGTCAAGTCTGATCCCAAAACTCACAGTATCACCTGGTAACACCGGAGAGCGATCCAATGTATCAGCTTGTGACAACTATTGTGTGAATGGTAACTGCAGCTTCGATGTTGAGGGACTTCCTAAGTGCAGGTAAAACATATTCAATTCTTTGTTTTTTTTTTTAGTTTAGTAACTTTATTTAAAACTTTTAACTAACCTGTTGGTCTAGTGGTTAGTGACCCTGATTGCTATGCCGGAGGTCGTGGGTACGATTCCCACCCAGGACAAATGTTTGTGTGATGAGCATGATCATTTGTTCTGTGTATTGGTGTTATTTATAATATGTATTTGTTTAGAAGTATATAAGTATGTTTATCAGTTGTCTAGTACTCTTACACAAGCTTTGCTTAGTTTGAGACTAGACGGCGATGTGGTCGGACGGTCTATGTGTTAGATAGAACAACGAAATCTTGAAGGTTTGTCTTTGGTAAATGAATTATGTTTTGTAAAAAGTCATAGAACAAAAGTGGTTTATGATATTAGTAATACAGTCCTACAAGGTTATTAGTATTTAATAATTAACCCTGTACTTATATAATGCGATTGAATATTTTTTTATGATTACCGACGCATCCGATGAACCGATCTGAAAAAAAAAAATGGTTTGTTTGATAAGATTTTCTACCAAATTAGTTCCCCTTTTTATCAAATTCTAGTTCTGATCATCGAATCTATGAGGAACTGAGGGGACTCTTCAAATAGAATTAGCATATACATAGCCATTTTGGTATTATCATCAAGAAGACAATCAAGAATATTGCATTTAGAAAGTATCAATTGATGAAGAAGAACACAGGTTGCCAAGAGGTTTTGATAAACACAGATCTCGACATAGATAGTTAAGCAATTACTACGAAACTAATTGAAATAAATGTTTCTAATGAAAATGATACGATTACCGTCGTACTGACTAGACGTTGAGGTTAAATTTCCGACTTCAACATCTGATCGATTCGATAGACACGGGAACTCAGTAAGAAGAAAACGTATCCGATCCGTGTTTGAGCTAGAATTGTCAAGAGATATAGCTACTGCATCTATAAATAGGTACATTACTATAGAACTTGCAAACTTTAGGTTTAGCTGCGATACCACAAATAAAAGCTAAATTACTTTGATTTTGAAAGTCGGTGCTCCGGTTTTGTCTTTTCGTTATTTAACACCAACTTCCCAAATCATTTTATTTTTGGCTTTTCAGTCTTTTCTATATGGAAGTCGCTTACATTTCTAATGTTTTCGTCATGATCTGATCTACAGATGTAACGTCGGGTACTCGGGACAAAGGTGTGAAGTCAACGTCTGCCTTAACTATTGTCTGAACGATGGCGAGTGCTCCTTAAACGAAGAGGACGAACCGTTCTGCCAGTGTGTTGGTAACTACGTGGGATCAAGATGTGAAGCTGATACAAGATGTGAAGCTGATACAAGTGACACTACTCCAACGTACGGTTTAGCGAAGAGAAACCCGACTCTAGCTGACATATTTTCGATTTGGCGAAAACCTTCCTCAAAAATGTATCTGACAGTTGAAGTGTAATGTTATAACTCTACTTGTAAAGATGTAATGTAATGCTTTATTATCCTATTATTTATTTATTTAATGACTTCAGAAACAGCAGTGGTGGCCTTGATCATTACGATTCTTATTGCGAGATAGTTGCGGGGTCCTGTACCCCTAGCCAAGTTGCTAATCTGCAATAGTTAACGCTTGTAGAAAGCTTCAAATGTACGGGAATGACGTCGTCTTAACGCTCAGTCACGTGGTCAGAACAAAAGAATTGGCGGCAAGGTCAACTCGAAGCGTTCGGCGCAAGCGAAACGTTTGTAACTTGGCTAGGGGGGCTGGTTCTTTTAGCAATATAATTATGTGAATCGAAAGTTAATATTTCTGATAGTAAATGAGAAATTGATAAATTTGGTAGTAGATCAACTGTTTAAATATCTTATATATGTATTGGAAGAAATTTTATGCAACTTTATAAAGATAGGTATAGACAAAAAATATGCAGAAGTAAGGTCTCCCTCTCCTATAGAGGTGGCCTGAGTCCCAGCAGTGGGAACATTAAAAAGGCTGATGTTGATGATGAAGGTATTTACCCACTTAAATGTCTTACAAGACACAGTAGAAATATCAAAATTAAATAAGATATTAGATAGCATTTCAAAATAATGTTTAGGACTGTCCCTTAAGTAAAATCTTTATTTACAGAATAATAATATTGTGGATGATAAAAATAGAATACCTATAATTTTGTTTGGGTATAATCTCTAAAATAGGCTAGTTGCCGTAAAAAATGTAATTAGTCCGTCTCTTAGATTATTCAAAAATAAGGGACACGTATTTTTTTCTTTGAACATTAAACCAAAAATGACGAAGATATAATAGCCCATTAAAGTTACGAGTAACGTCACACCGTGCTGCATTTTTTCGCAGGGGGTGACGTCACACGTAACTTCAATGGTATGTAATGCTATATCTTTGTTTTTTTTTTTGTTTAATCGAAAAAAGAAAAAAATACGTTTCCAATATTTTTGTATAATCTAAAATACGGACTAAATAAAATGTAATTATTTTGACCCTGGACACTACCCTATTGTCTAAATTGTACAGGTACTACTGTTTATCAGCATGAAGCGCTTTCAATTCCATTAGATTGTACTATATTTGCAATAAAACTACATATTTAATCAAACCTTTTTTACTGCGTGTTCAACCGATTTTGACTTTTATTGCGTTGCTGGCATAATAGTGGCGGCTGCAGTAAACAGTTGGTATTATCACACCATGCTTTTAATCTACGGAATAAAAATAACAGAATTATAATCAGCTTTAAGCCGCGTAACGTTAATAAATAATCAATATTTGGAGACCCAATATCACCCGCCTTGCAGTTTGGTATTCGAAAGCATTGGAGGTATGCGAACAAGATTTCCCGTAAACCTGCTTTGAAAAGGAAGGATCCTACGACCAGACGGACGTATTGTATGATGTGGGCAACTGCCCGAAAGAAGATTTCATGCTGTTGAATATGTTCAAATCGAGCGGAGAACTCTAATTGCGCGATGCAGGATTTCGTAGTTTAGTTCATATGTGGCGTCATAGATGTCGCTACAAGATGAATAAGTGTGGAGCGGCGCGACGCGATGTGGCTCTTCATCTTCTAACAGAGAATGTTGTCAAGTTAAAACGCACTCCCGCTGGACCTGATAGGATGGAATTTTGCACAGAGTTCCATAAATAACTAAGGGGGTATTTATGAAAATCCATCTAGAAAGGGCATTTTGGCAAGCTCATCGTGCAGACACCTTGTTACTGTTTTGTCAGACTACGGCAAAGCCAAAGTAGAGTTATGATTTTGACAGTCTATGTATTTGAGTATGTGAGTACGTTCATTTATTCCCTCATAGCTCCTAATCTACTTATTGGAACTCGACATATAAGGTATCGCTAGAACCGTCTTAAAAATCATGCATTGACATCCCCCGCCCTTGGGCGGAGCGGGAGATAGTGTCAGACTCTTACTGACTAAAAGACCCACCCCGTTCCTTCTAGCCTTCATACCGGGGCTCGAGCGCCCTTTCGGATAACCTTGGCCCCAGTAGGCTTCGACCCGGCTGGGCCCCTGCTGTTGCTGACAACTCCTTGAGGTGCGCGGGAACAGTGCGCGCCGTCGACGACCTGAGCTTGGTCCGGACAGTCACCGGACGGCCGGACGGCGAGCTACCCATTGCTCACTGTCCGCAAGCCCGCGTCTACGTTGGCCGGAAATCGGGATTAGAAACCCGGCGACGGCGGCGGCGGCGATAACGCCGTTGCCTGATGCGTTCGGCCTCCTCCTTTGCGAGCATTACTGCTTCGCAGAAGTCGGCGACCGCCTGCCACTCCTCCTCGCTCCGGACCATGGCCTCAACCAAGGCCCGGCGCGAGAGGTCTCCGCCGCCAATCGCCCCCACGAGGGCACGGCGATGATCCGCCCAAGCAGGGCACACCTCGACTGTGTGCTCCACCGTGTCCTCCGGGCGTTCCGCACAGTGGCGACACCCGGGCGTCACTTCCGCATGAATCGAGTGCAGGAATCTCCCGAACGAACCATGTCCGGTGAGTACCTGCGTCATGCGGAAGGTAAGGACGCCGTGAGGTCTTTCCAGCCACGCCTCAAAGAGGGGACTTACCGCCATGATTGTGGCGTGCCCAGCTAGAACCGTCTTAATCGTCCGCTGAATATAAGCTACGTGACGTATCACAAAACTAAATATGGCGCTCTCTCTAAAAATAGAGATATGTTTGATATGAAAGGGCTTCACTTGTACATTTCCAAAATATTGCTCAAGTTAGAGACGCCCTTTATCGGACAAAAAGTCATGTGTTAAAAAAATGTTACGATATTGTGTAGGTATATATTATATATGTTTAAAACAAAAACTGTTTTAATAAAAAAAGTAAAAAACTAAAACCCGACTATGAAAAAAATAACGTTGCTGAAAAAGTATGATACATGATTTTCTGAATGCTGAAATTAACAAGGTAACTAGAAAAACTAGAAGAGAACGAAAAGAAAAGCCGTAGTCACACGTTTTATGTGTTACGGTTGGTACCTATCGTCGTGATTTTTTTGTCGCAGTCGAGCTTTTAAACTTTTTACGTTGTAAGAAGGTGTTTTAGGTAAATAAATATTAGCAGGTTAATTTGATATCTATAAATTATGAAAAAATATAGTTTGTGGTTTAAGATAAGAGACCACTATCCTGTCAGGCGGAAACTTGAGGTTTAGCAATACTATATAAAGAGTGGTCACGAGCAGTGGTCCCACCAACTACCAGTGTAGTTACACTAGCATCCTGAAGAATAAAATGTATATAGCACGATGTGTGCTGGTGATGACGACGTGGCAAGTGGCGTTGGTGCACTCCTGGGGTGAGTACGAGGGTTTTCTTTTACTGTTTAATTTCGGCCAGATGTTCAAGAAACTAAAAGCTCTAGGTTTGCTCTTAGGTATTCTATCTAGAGAACGGTCATCGCGAAGGGAGTGTGGTAGAGAGATATTGTTGTAACTTTCGTACCTACTTCAATCAGTTTAAAAAATCATGCATCATTGTAAAGTCGACAATATCTTAAAATAGGAATTTATGAAGATTCACCATTCACTTTCTAACATATTTCTGCCTTGCAAATAATTAGGTACATTTTGCGAGCTGAGATAAACAGGGTTATGTGCAAAACAATGTCAACTTCTCAGGACTATGTAGGTAACATCGTAAATAAGTTTGGTTTTATGTATTTTTCATTACCAAATTAAATAGGTAAATTATCATTTATACCTCTTTCGGGTAATGCTAGTACAATAATATGATGCACTTTGATAATAATTTGCAAACAGGTCGTTATACTTACAAGACTATATTATAATTCTTTTGTTTCAGACATCGCCATAAGTATAAAACATCAACTCATACTTTATACAAACGGTATTAAAACAAGCACCGTGAATTTGGATTCCCGAAGCCCCGCATCATTGGTGTACGATGAAGTCCACAACATGATGCTGTATGTGGACAAACAGAACAACAACGACTCTATATGTGGATATGGCTTATCTTCTGAAGAAAGCAAATGTTTCATCAAAAGAAACGGTCGTAACATTCACGGCCTCGCTTACGACCCGGTCACAGAAAAAATCTTCTTTACCGACACAAATGAAAAAACTATTAATTTCATTTCGAAGAAACGCGGATCTAATAACAATATTTATGGTGAACAGTTAATCAAGATGGATGACCAGGCACCAGCTGATATTGCCGTGGACAGTTGTAAAGGGTATGGTTGTATATTATGCTCTTAGTAATAGTTTCGTAATTAAACCAACGACTGTGTTTAACGGAGATCTGGCCGTAATAGGCTTATGGGCAAAATCTATTTGCACAGTCTTCTCCCATAAAAAGTCGGTCGTTAGTTCAGAAATTAATTAGTTCGATAGTATGTCTGTATTCCTTGACATGCAGCCTGTTTCAAATATAGTGTCCACCTGAATAGATATGTCTTGTAATCTAAGCGACTGTTCGTGCAAATTGCCTGGCTCCTTGTTGTAGGTACTTTTTTTTATTTTAGTTATAATTGATTAATACTGGTTTATACTTTTATGTAATCACCAAAATTCAGTTTAATTCATTAAATACCAAGCGATCGTTCTCTCATTATCTTTCTATTGTGTCTCTAATTACGACATTCGAAAGGTTAATGATCAAAATCTTTTAAATCTTGTAATATCCCATAAGTCATTACTATTAGACAATTCAATTTTCAGATACATTTACTGGAGTCATACAAACAGTGATGGTAAAATTGAAAGATTTCAATTTAATGGTTCCGACAGAAAGGTTATGTCACTACCTTTGACTTATTACGTATATAAACCATTTAGCTTAACCATTGACCCACAAACACAGAAGATATTTTATTTTGATGTTTGTGAAGGATGTCACAACTGGATGTGGTATTTAAATAGAGCAGATTTGAACGGAACAAACGATAAAATATTAGCACGTGGTTCTTATGGATCTCAACCACTATCAAGAGTATTGACAGTCTCAAAAGATTACATCTACTGGACGAATAGTAGCGATAATTATGACTCCATTTGGCAATTACCAAAGAAAGAAGCAAACGATGGTATAGAATCCAAAGAGTTAAGTAAGTTGCATAATGAAAGAATACTCGGTATAGTCGCTAAATATAAAATAGAAGACCAAATCAAGGGGATCCAGGATTGCGTTTCACTGTCGCGTCTGATACCAACGATCCATCACGGCGCCGGCAGCGAACTGTGCGATGCTCCTGTTTGTACGAACTATTGCTTGCAGGGTACCTGCAGCGTCAATGATGAGGGACATCCTGAATGCAGGTAAAATATTATTCTTCTTCCAATGATTTCCTTGATACATTTTGGTGATAATGGTTTTATTTTTATTTATTATTTCAGTTGTAACGCTGGCTACACCGGGGGTAGGTGTGAACTCTCCACGTGTCACGGTTTTTGTCTGAATGACGGTACCTGTTCCTGGAATGAGAACGGTGAGCCTGTCTGTCAGTGCAGAGGAGATTATTTAGGTGACAAATGCGAGATAACAAAATGTCTGAACTATTGTATGGAAGGCAAATGTAGTTTAAACAGTGATGGACTTCCTAAATGCAGGTATAACATTATTCTTTTTCTCATGATTTCCTTATTTAGTTTTGAAAATCCACAGACCATATTTCTCATTTCCTAACTCATTTTACTTGTGATTCTGGTTACTCAGGAGACAGACGTGAGGTCTCCGCTTGTAATGATTATTGTGTAGACAACGGTACTTCTTCATCAAATGAGAACCGTTAGCGAATCTGTTAATAGAAAATAAATTATGCAGGTGATAGAAAATATACAGATTATCTGAAATACAATGGTATTTTAGGTAGTTTTAGTGATGAACGACATTTTACATACAGTAATTACATATTCTACTTCTTCTGATGAATTCTTTCTTGAAAGTATTTAAATACAATATGTAATGGTTATCATTTTCATTGTTTCAGCTGTAATGTAGGTTACTCAGGAGAAAGATGTGAGGTATCCGTGTGTCATAGTTTTTGTCTAAACGACGGCGAGTGTTCTTTAAACGAAGAGGACGAGCCGGTCTGCCAGTGTGTTGGTAACTATGTGGGAGCAAGATGTGAAGCTGATACAATTGACACTACCCCTACATACGATTTAGCGCAAAGAAACCTGGCTCTAGCTGATATATTGTCGACTTGGCGAAAACCTTCCTCAAAAATGTATCTGCTTGTTGAAGTATAAGATTATAACACTATTTGTTATCTAAAAATGTAATGTAATGCGAGATAGTGGCGGGGTCCTGGTTCTTTTGGCAATATAATTATGTGAATCGAAAGTTAATATTTCTGATAGTCCATGAGAAATTAGTAGATAAACTTTGAGTTTAAATAACTTATATGTATTAAACGAAATTTTATTTAAGTTTATAAACATAGATAAAGACATGACGAAGTAAGGTAAAGGGCAAGACATAGCAGAAATACACATATATCCCCTAAGAAAAAACTGAATGTATCACTGAATGGAATGCTTTCAATTCGATTACATTAATTTAGACCCTTAATATTAATTTATAAATTAATTTAGACCTCGATTACATTAATTTAGATTAACATGAAAAATGGTAAAGCCATTAGTCCAGATGGAATACCTGTTGAAGTGTGGAAGTTGTTGCGAGTGAATGGATGGACGTGGTTAGCTTTATTCTTCAATAAGTTGTTGCTGGAAGAAGCCGTCGGGGTACAACGGATGCTATTTTTGCTATACACCAGCTGTGCGACAAATACAGAGGTGCGCATAAAAACTTGCACATGGTATTCGTTGACCTCGAAAAGGCATACGACCGAGAAGTTCTTTGGTGGGCCCTTAAGGAGAAAGGTGTGCCTGGGAAGTATGTGCAGTTAATCCGAGCGATGTACAGTCGATGTAGTACGCTAGTCCGGTCCACAGTGGGTACCACTGGAAATTTCAATGTGACTGTCGGCTTACATCAGGAATCGGTTCTCGGCCCTTACCTCTTCCTGATGATAATGGACGCTCTGACGTCGGACATTCAGGAGGCTCCCTGGTGTATGCTGTTTGCCGACGACATTGTGCTGGTTGCCGAAAGTGGCCTAGAGGTCCAAAACAGATTGCAGGTGTGGTGGCACAGACTGAAAAGCGTTGGCCTGAAATTAAGTAGAACCAAAACGGAGTACTTGTTCTGCGATTTCGGTTGTCTCTCCAACCCTGTGCCTTTAGCTCTCGCTGGAACGCCCATACCAATCAGTTCCGACTTTCGGTACCTCGGGTCACTCGTCCAAGGGGATGGTGAGGTAGACCGAGACGTAACACGTCGGATCAACGCAGGATGGATGAAATGGCGACAGGTCAAGGGAACAACTTGTGACCCACGCATGCCCCTCAAGTTAAAGGGTAAAATTTACAAGTCCGTCACAAGACCTGTCTTATTGTATGGATCAGAATGTTGGGCTGTGAAAAAGAAGGATGAAAAAAGATTGCATGTAGCGGAGATGAGAATGTTGAGATAGATGTGTGGTGTGACGAGAATGGATAAAGTGAAAAATGAGTATATTAGAGGAAGTTTGAAAGTGGCGCCAGTGACTGAAAAATTGAAAGGCAATCGGTTGTCTTGGTATGGTCATGTGAAGAGGAGAGACGAAGCGAATATTACTAAAAGAGTTCTGAGTATACATGTAGATGGATGGAGAGGGAGAGGAAGGCCGAAAAAAAGATGGATGGATTGTGTGAGAAGTGATATGGAAGAAAAGGGAGTTAGTGATAGTTTGACGGGTGACAGGACAGAATGGAAGAAGAAAACGTGTTGCGCCGACCCCAAGTAATATGGGATAAGGGCAGGAAGAAAAAAACCCAAAATGCAGCAAACTGGCTATTGGGATAATTATGAGTTCGTATTTATAAAGTCCGTAAGAAGTACTATATTTGTGATTTTTGACTTTAAAATTCCTTAAAAATGCATATAGTAACGCTGTTAATATTTTAACAGCGTTACATCCATCAGAGATTTTTATTTCATTTTTGGCTCATACTCACCTGAATTACATACTGAAAAATATAATTTATCTACACATAACTTAGAATATGAACATTAAAAATAAGATGAACACCATTTTACTATTTTATATACATACTAGCTTCTGCCAGCGGCTTCGCTCGCGTGAAAATTGTGAATCTAAACCATTCCCAGATCCCCCTGAACACACACAAAAAATTTCATCAAAATCGGTCCAGTCGTTTGAGAGAAGTTCAGTGACATACACACTCACAGAAGAATTATATATATAAAGATTATACAGTGCCATGTAAGTGTATTTTCCTTAAAAAATTTTTTAGAAAATTTACTTATAATCAACTGAAAATCTAGAAGCGATGAAATTTTCTTACTGTCAAATTCGAAATAATGAGCCTTCAATTAAAACGAAACATCTTTTTTTTTTATGGTGGGAAAAAATCATCCAATGACAACCCCCGCTCTTGGGCGGAGCGGGAGATAGTGTCAGACTCTTACTGACTAAAAGACCCACCCCGTTCCTTCTAGCCTTCATACCGGGGCTCGAGCGCCCTTTCGGATAACCCTGGCCCCAGAAAACGAAACATCTATTGTCATTCAGTTACATTTAAATAATAAAAAAATTGTAGATCCCTAGTGTTGTTTTTATTACTATGTATTAACATTATTCTTGGTCTATGCGAAACCTGAATATATGTATGTAGTTTGCTCAGAATCAGTAACTGAATAGATGCCAATAGTTTTTACACCATGTTATTATATTTTAAAACTATATATATATTTTTAAACTATACTGAGGTTTCGCGCCTACCTACTAAAAATAATGTTCCATAAAGATAAAATAAATAACCTCGTGAAAGCCGAGAAAGATAAACAAATCAAGTATATTGACTTGGCTCGCGAGGTTGTCGACATGTGGGAAGTGGACTCAGCGATCATTGTACCGATAGTTGTGTCAGCCAATGGTTTAATAGCCAAGAGCCTCGACCAACACCTTAGGAGGCTCTCGTTAGGCGGCTGGATCAAGGGCTTGATTCAGAAAGCAGTTCTTCTGGACACGGCTCGTATCGTTAGGAGGTTCCTTTCTTTGGAGCCCTAACCGCCGGTAGCTTGGACCCTGTTCCCGATACCGGTGGGATACTGTTTTTTATATTTTTAAATGTTTTTTTTAATAGTTTTTTAAGAAATATTTAAAAATATATTGTTACATGTTAAAAAATGAATAAAGGAAATAAATAATAAATTGTGTTGCCCTTGCCAGTGATGACATATGGCTCCGAAACGTGGTCGCTCATAATGGGCCTCATCAGAAGGCTTAAAGTCACCCTAAGAGCAATGGAAAGGGCTATGCTCGGGGTTTCCTTGCGTGATCGAATAAAAAATGAAGATATCCGCAGGTTGCCAATATAGCACAAAAAGTTGCCAAACTTAAGGCGTATAGTTCCTTGAACCATCTGGCTGAAATTATGTGAACGCAACTCTCGCACTCGCCTAGGCGGCAGTACGCAAATCTGTGCATTTATTTGCGGCCAGCAGAGCCCAGAAAGCGCTTTAAACCCATTTTCTCTGCGAGATATTGATTGATTTACATATGCAATGTTCACTTTGAAGAATATTTAACCACCAATTTTTATGTGTTAAAATGTTTCTAAAGGTCCAAGCCGTTTCGAAGGAGTAGGGAAAAGTTGCGAAAAGTTGCGAAATTGCTAAATATTTTTTTTTGACAAAAGTATTAATTGCACGAAAAAATCAAATGTTGATATTATGGTTCATGAATCTATAATAAACATATATTTTTTTCAAACCAATCGACCTAGCCGTTACGGAGGAGTAGGCCTCAGAAAATCACTATTTTATGGCACTTTTCGGACGCTTGGCCCTTAAGTGGCAATGGGCAGGGCACATTCCTCGCAGAACAGATGACCGTTGGGGCCGAAAGGTTTTGGAGTGGCGATCGCGTGGTGGACCAGGTGGACCGAAGGTAGCGGGAAACCGATGGATGCGGGACGCACAGGAACGTTCGATGTGGCGACGCTTGGCGGAGGCCTATGTCCAACAGTGGACGTCTATCGGCTGAAATGATGATGATGATGATAGATATAAAAAAATATTTAATCGAAAAACTGCTAAAATCTATTCAGTAGACTCTTCTGAACATACTACTTTCAACATGTGCGTTTATTATCCATACTTCCACACTAATATTATAAATGGGAACGTGTTTGTGTGTGCCTCTTTGTCCGTCTTTCACGGCAAAACGGAGCAACGAATTGACGTGATTTTTTAAGTGGAGATAGTTGAAGGGATGGAGAGTGAAATCGGCTATTTTTGTCTCTTTCTAACCCCCCACTTCCCTAAAATGGGGGTTGGAAGTTTGTATGGAGCATTCCGTAATTTTCAAGGCAGAATTTAACGCGAGTGGAGCCGCGTGCAAAAGCTAGTGTTGTATATTTGGAAGAGAGCACTGGTAGTGGAGGTGCGTAGAGCAGTGGTTACAGAGTGATAAAGGCCGCCAATTGTATATTTTAAATATAAGGCTCAAATCTGTAATTTATTATCTTGGTGTACAATAAAGGATATATAAATAAATAAAATAAATAAAGGCCCCGACTTACGAGCTGTAGGTCGCAGGTTCAAACCCAGCAAAGCGCATTAATTTTTGTAAATTATTTTATTAGCACTGCTCTCAAAACGGTGAAGGAAAATATCGTGAGGAAACCAGCATGTCCTAGAACAAAAAAAAATCGAAAACATGTGACATTCACTAACACGAACTGAGCCCACGTGGTGGTTACAGACCATTCCCTCTCTTAGGGAGGAGGCCTGAGTTCTAGCAGTAGGAACAATAAAAAGGTAATTGATTATGCTATTGTGCTAGAAAGCTGGGCTTGTTTTCATACTGTAGTTAACGCACTGACACGGGGGGTAAACACATTGGCTCGTTACGTCATCAGCGGCTAGGTCAGGGGTGCTATTCTCTAAGAAAGCGCAGCGCTGGCACAGCGACGAGTCGTGAGCGCAATACATTGAATTAACAATCCACTTTATAGGGGCATTGGGTTGTTAATTCAATGTACTGCGCTGACGACTCGTCGCTATGCCAGCGCTGCGCTTTCTTAGAGAATAGCACCCCAGTTCTCGTCAACGGCCCGAACACGACTGACTTGATAGCGCCCGTAACACGAGACAGGTATATCTACAAACACTACACATACCTTTGGCCGCCATCTTTGGTGCATCTTTGACAGTCGTGAGACGCACGTTGTCAGTTGTCTCTTTTTTAGGGTTCCGTAGCCAAATGGCAAAAAAACGGAACCCTTATAGATTCGTCATGTCTGTCTCTCTGTCAGTCTGTCTGTCTATCCGTCCGTATGTCACAGCCACTTTTTTCCGAAACTATAAGAGCCATACTGTTGAAACTTAGTAAGTAGATGTATTCTGTGAACCGCTTTAAGATTTTCACACAAAAATAGAAAAAAAGCAATAAATTTTGGGGGTCCCCATACTTAGAACTGAAACTCAAAAAATTTTTTTCATCAAACCCATACGTATGGGGTATCTATAGATAGGTGTTTAAAAATGATATTGAGGATTCTAATATCACTTTTTTCTAACTTGAATAGTTTACGCGAGAGACACTCCAAAGTGGTAAAATGTGAGCCCCCCCCCCCCGTAACTTCAAAATAAGAATGATAAAACCAAAAAATATATATGATGTACATTACCATACAGACTACCAACGAAAATTGGTTTGAAGGAGATCTAGTAAGTAGTTTTTTTTAATATACGTAATAAATCTAAAAAAATACACTATTATTAAAACATCGATCAAAGTTACAACGAACTTTATGAACTTTTATATTATGTTACTTGCTGCTACGGAACCCTCCATGGGCGAGTCCGACTTGCACTTGGCCGGTTTTTTATATAATTATTAGTGTTGTTACTACATTGTGTGTCATCTACGAGTGTGTATGCCAAATAAAATAGTTTTCTTTCTTTATTTCTTTCTTTTCATTCGTTAATTCGGGTAGTTTGAAGCCTGGATATCGGACACCAGTCCTGCCAAGGGGTATCGTAGCGCCCAGTTACTGGGTTGTAATGGTCAGACAGGCCGTTGTTCCATGTAGTTCTAGAATTTTGATGCATCAGGATAATTGGAAGCCAACCGCAATATACAACTTGTAACTGGAATAATGTACAGCTTCATACAACACAGTTACAAAATTAAATTACAATCACAATTTAAGCACTGAAATTTTAGTTAGCCTATTTATGTCTCACTGCTGGGCGAAGGCCTCCCTCTTCTTTTTCCACACACGTCTGTCTTTGCCATTGCGCGCCAGTTCTTCCTCAATCAAGCTCATTTCTCCATCTTCGCCTTTGTCTGCCGCGTTGTCGCCTTGCGTTTAATGGGAAATTTTATTTTAATGAAAAAAAGAAAAGGAATAAAAAATGAAAGAAAGCAATATTTTATTTCGCACAGGTACACATAACGTTGATTTAAACACTTATGACAAAATAATATGCACTTAGGTCGTTTTCTTTGTTCGTTATTGCCCCCATTACCTGGAGTCGGGTCTTCAGTGTCTTCACACTATTCTGCGCCAGGACAGTTAGTCCTGTCCAGTCAGGCGTGAATTTACAAAACGCACCTACGCGTGTGAGTGCGTAAAAAACAAGCAAGTACGTGCGTAGGTGCGTTTTCACGCGCTACGCTGCGTGGTGCGTGGCAGTGTGATAACCTTAGTGCGCTTGTTTTAACAGTTTTTTTTTTTGCTTAAACTGTATGAGCGCCATCTGGTGACAGTTATGGGAAACCTCTTTTGTTGTGTTAGATTTTACGCGCCAACGTACGCTTATCGCGATCAAGTACCTTAAAAAACTCGCATTAGCCCGACAGATGGCGCTGTCCTGATGTACAGCGTTGTTCGCCGTTGATGATTTAAGCCTATTTGTCTATTAAAATATTGAATGAACCGGCTAGAGTCTGTCTAAAAAGTCAAACGATTTGACGACCATCAACGATTGCATCACTGCTTACCATCAGGTGGGATCTCAGTCAAGCACTAGTATACCAAATAAAAAAAAGAAAATAAAAACTTGGAAATTTTTGAAGGAATTGACTTGATTAACACCCTTTATACGGTAATTCTAAGGTCTATTAGTAAAACAAGATCAAGATCTCTAAATCAACCTTAATTATAAATTATTGAACAAGTAGTCAACTACATCAGAATTCATTTTACCTACAGCTCCACCATATGCTCCCACCAGGTCCTCTGGCTGAATGTGTGATGCACTGACCGCTCAATCAAACATACGATAATTACCCAAGTCGTTTAATTTTTTAGACAGACTACAGCTAATGATCGGCCATTCCCGAGGGTGGCCTTAAAAATTTCAAGACATAGAGTTTTAAAGGGTTCTTATTTGATTACAAATGGATTCTGCAGATCACTGACGTTGCGGCCACCGTAGGCGCGGGCTTGCGAACGGCGAGCAATGGGTAGCTCGCTGACCGGCCGTCTAGTAACATTCCGGACCAAGCCCAAGTCGTCGACGGCGCTCACTATTCCTGCTGCTGTCAGCAACAGTACGGGCCCAGCTGGGTCGAAGCCTACTGGAGCCAGGGTTATCCGAAAGGGAAGCTCGGTACCGGTACGAAAGGCACGCAAGAACGGGGTGGGCTTTTAGTCAGTACGAGTCTGACACTATCTTCCGCTCCGCCCAAGAGCGGGGGTTGTCATAAGATGATTTTCCCTAAAATAAAATAAAAAATCATTGACATTGCTATGCTATAAATTATATTTATATATAAAATTTAATTTATTTTTATTTATTTATTTGGTTAGTGGCTCACACAATACATTTATATCAAAATGAAACTTACATTCATTACTGAAGCAATTAATTAGGCTTACACCACATGCACTATATTTGGTCATACATAACTATACATATAATTAATATTATACCTACTAAAAACAATACAAAAAATGTAAATTACCCCACGTAAGAGTAAAAATGGACTATTTCTTACATTGAGCTGACATACTAAATACGGGACCCTGAAAACGGTCCCACAAAGGACAGTGGTAACTAAAGAAAGGGTTATAGATTATAACTACACATGGAAAATGGAGTGATAACCAGTGTCATTTAGTAATTAAAGACTGCAGTATTGCTGTTATTATGAAAGTCTTCGTTAAAATAACCAAAAATAAAACCAATTTTTCCCAATGTAACAGAACCCTTAACCTATGACGACTACCAATTTTTTTCCCGTACAAGTTACCACCAATGCCAACGAGAGACCATCCGAACAATTCTACAATACAATAGCTCATAGCATCATCATGATCATTTGTTCTGTGTCTGGGTGTAATTTATCTATAGTATGTATGTATTTAGAAATATTTATTAATATTAGAAATATTTATTAATAGTTGTCTTGTACTCATAAGGAAGGCTCTGCCAAGCTTGAAACTAGATGGCGTTGTGTGATAGTTGTGGAATACTATATTATCATTATTATTCTCGTCCCGACCCCATCAAACGACATTTTAGACAAACGACAAAAACCCTTCAATAGTCTATGTTTTTAAAAGACGATTTTTAATCCGTGCCTGATATCTTGGACAATTGTGGACCGATATGGAATATAACTCCTCATAGAATCACAACTGTCGTAACAAGTAAAATTGCTTTGTTTTAAATACGTGTAGTCGATGACTGACTGAAAGAAAAGGGGGATATATCGAACTGGTCTGATGAAGAAGCCGGAAGGTAAATCTCTGGCTTTAAGGTTTGGCGAAGGGGTACTTTTTAGTGGTAGTGGTACCATAACTAAAAAGGGTACAATAATAAACTTTTTACAAAAAAAAAAAAATACAACAAACTTCAATCATCAATGTATGTTAAAAAAAAAACTCTGAAAAGTGCAAAATTATTATAGAAACACTGACTTACAAAATTAAAGTTATTTTGCACTTTTTAGAGTTTTAGTACATTGAAGTCGGTTGTATTTTTATTTTAACTACAACTTTAGCTCTTAATTAATAATTAGCACTCATTAATTTGATACAAGCTATGAAAAACAACAAGCTTGTGGTTTCAGATAAGAGGCCATTACTTTATCCTGTGATGCTACGTTTACATGTGGGCCCAGCTTCGGCCAATCGCCATTGTGTTAACGGTGTTTCCCCGTTTATAAAATGGCGATTGGCCGAGGTTGGGCCCACATGTAAACGTAGCATCAGCTTTGCGGAAAACTGGACAGACGCTTTAGTACTCAAGAAGCGGTCACGAGCGCTGATCGCACCATCTCACTTCATAGCAAGAACTTGCATCCTGAAGTACAAAATGTGTGTAGCACGGTGTGTGCTGGCGATGGTGGCTTTGCACGTGGGGGTGGTTCACTCTTGGGGTAAGTACGGGAGGAAGTTTGTTTTTTACTGATTTTTTTAAAAGTAAAACGACTTGGATCATTTTAGAGTACAATGAAATCTGAAAATGTAGTCAACACTGGTTCAATAATCAAGGTTGATTAAGAGATCTTGATCATTGTTTACTAATAGAAGAACCTAATAAAAAGTATCGAAGTATTTTTTAAATGATAATTATGATGAATATTGATACAAATGATAGAAGCAACAAGTAATATGTAACCAAGCATTATATGTAACACATAATATGATATATTAGAGTGTCCATGGAGTTTCTTGCACGTTCTTCTCCATAGAGATCTACTCTTTGGAACGTGCAATTTAGCTTCACTTTTCTTGGACTGACCGACATTTGACTAGTCAAAAGTGCCTGTAAATGGTCTATTTGAAATAAATGCTTTGATTTGATTTGATTATTAAAAAAATCCCAAGTCGTTTGACTATTTAGACAAACTTTAACATAGTCGCCCTTATAATGTTCTGCTGAGATTCAGGCCTCCTTCTTTGCTAGCATTGCTGCTTCGCACAAGGAGGCGACCGCCTGCTACTCCTCCTCGCTCCGGACCATGGCTTGTACCACGGCTCGGCGCGAGAGATCGCCGCCGCCGATCGCCCTCACAAGGACCATTCTATCATTACAATTTTGCCTACAATGTCTAAAAAAGGAATTTAACGAAGATTCACCGTTTTATTTTTCATTTTCCAACAAGCTCGCCAATAATTAGGTTCTTAATAAAGAGTGCATTAAGAGGCTGCTTTACCACTTGCCTATCGTCAACATCGAACATGGTTTAAAAGCTTGCTGCTACATCTCAACGCGATGTTTGATGAAAAGGCAATGCAAAAAAAACAGAGATAATCCCTGAAAACTGTGTTGGCATTCGGTAATTCCGTAATTTACTCGAATATTTCACAAAACTTCTTTCATGTAATACGTGTTTTTTTTTAAAACCCTTAACAATTTTTCAGAAATATTGTCGTCAATCAGAGTCTCGATTAATTTTACAAGGCTTATTGATGTACTTTTTTATATTTTTAAAATATGATGAGTACATTATGGCGCGCCAAAGTTCACGTAAAATAGCAGATGTTCAGAGGCCTTTTTTAGATTAGTAAACTAATCTTTTGACACATGTTTTGATTTCTATAGAAGCCTAGATAACATACAGAAGATAGCTGTGTATCTTAAATATCTAGAGAAAGATGTTTAGTAGTTAACATAATAATTACGTAAGAGCGGTAATATGAAAATGTACCTCGAAAAGGACGTTCTATACTGGCAAAACTTTGGTAAAGGTGGGAAATTATCATTTCTGCCTCCTTCTGACTGGCCTGTTGGTCTAGTGGTTAGTGACCCTGACTGCTATGCCGGAGGTCGTGGGTTCGATTCCCACCCAGGACGAATGTTTGTGTGATGAGCATGATCATTTGTTCTGTGTCTGGGTGTAATTTATCTATAATATGTATGTATTTAGAAATATGTATGTATGTTTATCAGTTGTCTAGTACTCATAACACAAGCTCTGCTTAGCTTGGGACTAGACGGCGTTGTGTGATAGTTATGGAATATTATTATAATTCTAGAAATTTAATACTATTAATAAATTAAGACCGGTTACTCCCGCACTGGGCCCGCGTGGTGGATTACGCCCCACCCCCTCACCTAGAAAGAAGGCATGAGTCCTAGCAGTGGTAACATTATAAGGCCAACTATGCTATGCTACTCCTCACCGTGTGTCAAACAAACTGGCCAGTCCTCTCTCTCGGAAATAAATGAACCATTTTAAATAAAATTTGCACACAAACGCAAGGAAAACTTTCTCAAACGTCGTAAATATAATAACCTCGTGAGCGCAGTACATTGAATTAACAATCCAATTTAAAGGGACATTGGGTTGTTAATTTAATGTACTGCGCTCACGACTCGTCGCTGTGCCAGCGCTGAGCTCAAGGCTGTTTTCTTAGAGAATAGCACCCTAGGGCCATGGGGTCCGAGCGCTCATCGAGTTGTTCGGGATATCAGCAAACAGTTGGTCGACTCTTCGCGTGACCACAGGGCTAGGCTATTCTTCGGTCAACGAAGCAGCATTGCCATCCAGCGTGGCAATGCTGCCAGCGTTCTGGGCACTTTTCCCACTGACATCTATGTGGGCAAACTTTATGATGCCCTATCAGTTCTCTTTTTTTACCCGTTTGTGCATATTATTATTTAAAGTTTGTGTATACCTATTAATTTATTAATGTAGTAGTTAAGATGTAACGTAAGGTAAGGTCTAAAGTTTCGAAAAACTGTAAAATACTTTAGTGAGACAAAGAGAGAGATGTTTATTGTGCAAACCTACCACGGTGTTGTCTTTTTTAACCCAAAGGTTGACTGGTAGAGAATGCCTTGTGGCATTAAGTCCGCATAGGTACCACTATTGTACATGAAGTTTAAATCCTTACTAATATTATAAAAGCGAAAGTGAGTTTGTTTGTTTGTTTGTTTGTTACGTCTTCACGCCTTAACCTTTCAATCGTGGAAATTACAGACACAATAGAAAGACAATAGGTGCGCGAACGCCGGCGTTCGCTTGGGGTTTAATGAATGGTATAACCGATTTTGATGAATTTTGTTTGTACAGAGATAGTTGGGACCCCGAAGACGGACATAGGCTAATAAAAAAATAAGTGAGAAAAGGGGGAAAAAGAGGAAAGGACTTTTATATACGCGGGTGAAGTCGCGGACAAAAGCTAGTAAATAAATAAAAAGTCATTTATCAATTTCTACAAAAGCTTAGAATCAACTCTCACCGTCTCTCTCGTTTCATGGGTTGTATGGAAGGGAACCCCGGGGCCCTGGAAAGAAGACAAACAAGGAACAGCAACTGTTCCTTCTTTTAGTTTTAGCCGGTAAAAACCTGACACGCCCTCTCTCTCCACCCAATGGCGGGAATTGTCGTTAGATGATTTCCGACAATAAGGACTTTTTGTTCTGTGTCTTCTCTCGCTCTAGAGCCGACCAGGACTCACGGCCCTAGTTGGCTTCGACCCTATTGCGCCCCTACAGTTTTGCTGACATTTCTTTGTGGTGCGTTTGGTACACTACGCGCCGTCGACGACTTGGGCTCGGTCCGGGCGGTTAACGGACGGATGCTCGGACGAGCTAGTCATTGCTCGCCGTTCGCAAGCCACAGCCGCATACAGTGGCTGGAAATCGAGATCGGGTTCCCGGTGGCTGGGGCGTAAGAGCCACATCCTTTGCGACCGTCTGCCACTTCTCCTCACTCCAGCCCATGGCCTGTATCAAGGCACGGCGCGAGAGAAAATTGCCATCGATCACCCCCACGAGGATGCGGCGGTCCTCTACCCAGGCAGGGTACACCTTTACCGTATGCTCCACCGTATCCTCCGGGTGGTTCACACAATGGTGACATCCAGGCGTTTCTTTCGCACGAATCCGGTGCAGGAACTTTACGAACTTACCATAACCGTTGAGGCCCTGCGTCATGCGGAAGGTAAGGACGCCGTATTGTCTTTCCAGTCTTAGCTTTTTGAATGTCGTAATTAGAGACACAATAGAAAGACAATTACCTTATGTCGGACTGTGTAACATAAGACATTCGAAAGGTTAAGGCCAGAGGGGACTTACCGCCATAATTATGCAGCTTAATAGGTATGTATTAATTAAGTTCCATTCTATTTTCCTCATCAGTTATCTTTTATGTTGGGTGGATGTTATTATTAGTAGCCGATAATTGTACTATCGAGTCCATTTGTATTTCATTACTGCCTCTTGAAAAATAATTAAATGTATGTTTAAACAAAACAGGTAAGAGGAAAACAAATTCAGCAAAAATAATTGATTATTTCAGATGCTTGCTTAAAGCATATTTAATATTTGAATAAATAAGATTTACATAGCTCGAAGAATCGCCAAACTTAAGTGGCAGTGGGCAGGGCACATTGCACGCAGAACAGATGGTCGATGGGGAAGAAAGGTTCTGGAGTGGTGACCGCGTACCGGTAGACGCAGCATTGGAAGGCCTCCAACAAGGTGGACCGTGCGTGACGTACAGGACCGGTTGTTGTGACACTTGGGGGAGGTCTATGTTCAACAATAGACGTCTTACGGCTGATATGATGATGATGATGATGAACTAAGATTTGTGGGGCTCAGGGGCGTAGCGTGGACTAATTTAGACGGGGGCGAAGGCGCATTTACGAGGCACTTTTCTGTCATAAATTCACAGAAGAAAGACCCTCATGCCTCTGTGGTCGGATCTTTTATGTGTTCGAAACGTGCAGACGTCAGCCCGGATTTTGTCAAAGTGACATGTGTCATCTGTCACTTACCCCAGTTTTTCATTCTTAAACTTCCGTGCTATTGAATTCACCTATATATTTATAACCGTTTGAGCTGTGTAGGTTTACTAGTTTGTTTAGAGTGTTTCAATACTTAAACCAAATTCAGTATTTATTTAACACTTTATGCACATGAGTACAGAAGCGGACTTAATGCCTTAGGCATTCTCTTCCAGTCAACCTTTGGGTGATGCAGAGAAAAAGTAGTGGTAGGTGCAAGCAATAAAAGAGTGAAAAAAGGTGAATACAAGAATACACAGAATGTACAGTATGTCTATGTTGTATGGTTTTTAGTTATGAAGGGGTCGTGTAAATAGTGGTTACAAATGGTTCGTGAACCTAATATATACACGAGTATTATTCGCCAGTTCTCTCTTGGCTTGACACGCTGTCGTTTGACTTTACACAACACCAAACCAGTAATTGCAGATTTATTTAAATTAAAATGAAATTCTTTTGTTTCAGACATCGCCATAAGCGTAAAAGATCAACTCATATTTTACACTAATGGAACAAAAACAAGCTCCATAAATTTGATTTCCCAAAACCCCATATCCTTGGTGTACGACGAAGTCCACAACATGATGTTGTATGTGGACAAACAGAACAACAACGACGCAATATGTGGATACAACTTATCTTCAAAAGACAACAAATGTTTCATCAAAAGAAACGGTCGTAACATTCAGGGCCTAGCCTTCGACCCGGCCACAGAAATAATCTTCTTCACCGACGCAACTGAAAAAAGTATTAATTGGTTTTCATTAAAACCTGGATGCAACAACAATGTTTACGGAAATCTTTTAATCAAGGTAGTTGGCAAGACACCAGCTGATGTTGCAGTTGACAGCTGTGGAAGGTATGTTCTAAGGATAGTTTCACACTTTCATCGTCATCATCTTCCCACCCTTGTCCCATATTACTTGGGTCTGCGCATCACGTTTTTGTTTCCATTCTATCCTGTCAGCAGTCACGTTATCACTGACTCCGTTTTTCTTCATAACACTCCTCACACAATTCATCCATATTTTCTATGGCCTCCTTCTTTTCCATACCACCCCCATTCATAACTCTTTTAGTAACACGCGTTTCATTCCTCTTCTTCATTTAGCCATACCAAAATAAACGATTCTCTTTCGACTTACCAACCACTGGCGTCAGTTTTAAACTTTCTACTTAATGTGTTTATTTTTCATTTTATCTATACTTGTCATTCCACATATCCATCTCAACATTGTGTTTCCGCTACTTGCAATGTTTTTTATCTGTCTTTATCACAGCCCAACATTTTGATCTATGTTTGTTACCGGCCAAACTCGATTTTAGGGTGAACTAATTCCGCCTAGGCCAAACCTTCCGTATTATCCAAGAGCGAGCGACGTGATATCGGAATTTTAGGGCACCCTGACACGGACAGGTAAGGTTTAAAAGCTAAAGCGGGTGCGGAGCGAAGAGGAGCTCCTGCCTTAGCCTTCGGGGTTATTTTTTTTGGAACCACCCTGAAATAAAAGCTCCGTGGAGCGGGGCTCCACGCGTGTAAGGAGAACTGAATTGGCCTAGGCGAAACTAGTTCGTCCTAAAATCGAGTTTGACCGGTAACAATCATTACATGTTTGAGCAAATATTTCTTATTCTTATAGCATCGCAAGTTTTATCACGGACATGTAGATTTTACCCTATTGTTAAGGGCATCCGTGGGCATGTGTGGTCTTGTTCCAACAGTAGCGTTCACGTAGTTTCACACTTAACACTTTATGACAGTTTAATAATACTTGACTGCGATTTTTATTTTGTTGATTCACATTCTAAAGATATTAAGATCAGCTCCGACGATTCGCAGTTCGCCACAAAACTGACTTGTGCTTTGTATCTCTCTTAGCCTTTCGGCGCGACAGTGGTGCTTCTAATTATTTAACTTATCTTTAGTTTCATGATATCCAAAGTTAACGTTAACATTATTCAATTTAATTTACAGATACGTTTACTGGACTCACAAAGAAGGGTCTATTGAAAGAGCACGATTTGATGGTTCCGAGAAAAAGGTTGACCTTAGTAATTCTTGGACACAATTTAGCTTATTCATCGACCAACAAACCAAAAGTATGTTTTATTTTGATGTTTGTAATTCATGTACCAACTCCAATGGGTGGGTACAAAGTCGGACATTAAATGGTTCTAGCATACATGTTTTTTTATCAAATTTTTACGGATCGCAATGTCGATCAAAAGTAATGACTGTCTCAAAGGATTACATGTACTGGAAGAACAGTACTGGGAGCTACGACTCGATTTGGAAATTAGCAAAAACTTCAGCACAATATGTAGAACCCAAAGAGATCAGTAAGATATATGATGAAAAAATACTCGGTATAACCGCCAAGTACCAAATAAAAGACCAAATGCAGGGAATTCAGGATTGTGAGCCGCTGTCAAGTCTGATCCCAAAACTCACAGTATCACCTGGTAACACCGGAGAGCGATCCAATGTATCAGCTTGTGACAACTATTGTGTGAATGGTAACTGCAGCTTCGATGTTGATGGACTCCCTAAGTGCAGGTAAAATATTGTTACGTACGTGGGTAATCAAATGCCGATTTACTGACGAGAGAACTTTATTTACCACAAACAATAACAAATTAGTCCAGTCAACAATAATCCGAATCGCAATTAACACTAGAGTACCGTTACACTATCGCTTTAGTCGTTGATAAAAATCACTTCGAGTACTAGGGTAGTTCGCTCTTGATCGCAGTCGAAATCACAACTGACTCGCTTCCGGCCGGGGGCCCGTATTTATATGCGGAGCCAAGAAAATTCTAGATACCGACGTCCCCGGATCTATCCAGAATTCCAGAACAATTGAATCGCTTCTCGAAGTCATAAATCATTTTTATTTCTCGTAATAATAAAAGTCACGTTCATGCGAATTTCGACTCTATTGTTAACGTCGGAGAGTACAAATTCCCTTACGGTTAGATGATACCTATTACTACATGTACCTTGGTAGGTAGGTACCTTGTGGATGTTTCGAGATTTTTCCAAGTCTGTCTAAGCAAAACTACTCTAGACCTTTCGAACAGCAATGCGTTTTAATTATTACGTGCCACTCGTTATTTTCTCGGAGATATGGCGTGTTCACGTTTAGTGGCGTAACAGTGCCCCCCTCTTAGTCATGCTCGTCCCGAGCATTATTAGATCCGTGATACGGCGCCAATCTATCCACATGAACAACCTTGGGTTTCCCTCTTAGCCCTTTCTTGATGCGGTAGGTCACGTCATTAATCCTTTTTAACACGGTGTAAGGTCCCTCCCATCGAGCTTGGAGTTTCGGCGACTTCCCTTTCCGTCGAAGCGGGTTGTGGAGCCAGACCAGTGTACCTTCTTCAAATCCCTTGGCATTGGCATTACGGTCGTATCTAGTTTTCATTTTTACGCTGGTGTTCATGCTATTCTCACGAACTCGTTTATGCACTTCGTCCAATTGATCTTGAAGGTCACTTACGTAATCCGTAACTGGCTTAGTCTTGTCAGGTGGCACGCCAGTTATGGCATCGATTGGAAGTCTCATCTCCCTGCCGAAATTCACTCTTGCTGGGGTATGTCCCGTGCTATCATGCACTGCCGATCGGTAAGACATCAGAAATAGTGGAATATACCGGTCCCAGTCCTTCTGATGGTCATCGACAACCTTAGCCAGGTGATTCTCCAGGGTTTGGTTAAACCTTTCCACCATTCCGTCCGACTGAGGATGCGCAGGTGTTGTGCGTGTCTTATAAATTCCCAGAAGAGTACACATTTCCTGGAACAGCGCAGATTCGAAGTTACGGCCTTGATCGGAATGGATCTCCAAAGGTGCGCCATACCGACATACTACTTCTTCGACCACCTTCTTTGCCACTGTCGTCGCTTCCTGATTAGGTATGGCGAAGACTTCAGGCCACTTTGTGAAATAGTCCTGGATCACCACTATGTACTTGTTCCCGTCATTTGTAACTGGAAAAGGTCCAGCGACGTCGATAGCGATGCGTTCCCATGGGGCTCCCACATTGTACAGCTGAAGCCTGCCCCTGCTCCTGGTCTGTGGTCCTTTCACAGATGCGCACGCTGTACATTTCCGACACCATTGCTCCATGTCATCTCTACAATTGAGCCAGTAATACCGCTGTCTCACTTTCAGTAGAGTTTTCTTGATGCCCAGGTGTCCTCCAGGAGCACCATCGTGTATTTCCTGTAGCAGGGGGACTACTTCACATCGTGGTACTATCACTTGTGTGGTCACCTCCTTGCCATCGTTCGATTCCCATTTCCTACAAAGCACATTATTTTCTAGGACTAAACTGTCCCACTGTGCCCAGTAGCTCTTAGTGACGGGACTATGTGACGATACTTCACTCCACTGGGGCCTAGTTCCGCTACGTTTCCAGTCCAGTATAGGTCGGATATCGTCATCTTCTTCCTGGGACTTCTTGAAGTTGCCTTCAGCCCTAATTAAATTAACGCGTTCTCGGGCTTCATTCTGCTGGCAGTGTCTGCAGTCCTCATTACATGGACGTCGCGACAGGGCGTCAGCATTGTTATGCCCTTTTCCACTACGATGTTCTGTCACAAAGTTAAACTCCTGCAGCTGCTCGAGCCATCTTGCAACTTGGCCCTCAGGGTTCTTAAATTGTAGAAGCCATTTCAATGCAGCGTGATCCGTCCTCAATGTAAATTGTCTTCCTATGAGGTACTTGTGGAAATGCTGCAAGGTTTTTACCACAGCCAGCAGTTCTCGTCGAGTCACGCAGTAGTTCCTTTCTGGCTTTGAAAGTGCCTTACTGAAGTAAGCGATTACGACCTGTCTGTCGCCCTGCACTTGTGACAACACTCCACCAATTCCCGTGTTGCTGGCATCGGTATCAACGACAAATCTTCCGTCTCTGCTCGGATACCCCAGTATAGGCGCTTCACATAGCCGTTGCTTTAGCTCGTCGAATGCTGACTCACAGTCCTCGTCCCAGATAAAATCTCGTTTATCCTCAGTCAGCTGATGTAGAGGTTTTGCAATGTCCGAAAAATTCTTGATAAACCGCCTGTAGTATGTGCATAACCCTAGAAATGCACGTACTTCCGTTTTGTTCTTTGGAACCGGCCACTGTTGGACTGCCTTTATCTTCTCAGGGTCGGTTCTCACCCCGTCAGCGGAAATAACATGTCCTAGGTAGCTGACCTCCTTCTTGAACAGGGCGCACTTCTTTGGGCTTAGTTTTAGGTTAGCCCCTCGTATCCTGGTAAACACTTTCTCCATATTCCTCAGGTTTTCCTTAAAAGTGCGACCCATTATAATGACGTCATCCAAATATACCAGACAGACGTCACCAAGAAGGCCCACCATGACTCTCTCCATGAGGCGTTCAAACGTCGCTGGAGCGTTGCATAAGCCAAAAGGCATGACGTTAAATTGCCACAGGCCGCTGCCAATACCCGTACTGAACGCTGTCTTTTCTTTATCTTTCTCGCTGATTTCCACTTGCCAGTAGCCACTTTTTAAATCAATGGTCGAAAACCACTTCATGCCACTGAGCATATCCAGCGTATCGTCTATCCTTGGTAAGGGATAACTGTCCTTCTTCGTCACATTATTCAGCATTCTGTAGTCCACACAGAATCTGGTACTGCCGTCCTTCTTCTTCACCAGAACGACGGGGGAAGACCATGGGCTCGTAGAAGGCTCAATTATTCCGCTATCAGCCATGTCCTTTACCATTTCTGCTACCTCAGATTCCTTAGCCCAGGGTATGCGGCGCGGTCTCTGTTTAATTGGTCTCGCATCACCTGTATCTATCTCATGCTTGACGAGACCTGTTCTCCCGCAGTCTTTTCCCGTTGCAAAGATATCTCGAAACCGTAGCAGAAATTCCCTTGCTTGCTGTAGTTCCCTTGCTGTAGTGCACTTAGAATTTTCCAGAAGTTGCTGGATGTGATCAGTTTCGACTTTGGTCATGTCTTGCTTTGCTGGAGATTTATTGATTTGACGGAGATACTGAACTTCTTCACATCTCCCAACAACACTGTTTTTCTTCAGTTGGACCTCTTCTTTCCCAAGGTTCACAATCCTTACTTTGGATCTCCCTTTCGTCATAACTAAAGTCCTCGCAGTGATGATCTCCGGGTGCCGGCCAGTATCCTCTACCATTACACATCTTCGTTGCCTGATTTTCTTGGGGAATTTTACTTCAACTAAAGTTTCTGTTCTCGGAGCCAGTGTGGTATTCTTTAAACAATAGAGGTTGCATGACTTAATTCCTCGCAGGAAGACTTCTTGATCTGGGAATTTCAATACTCCCCTGTCGATATCTAAAATACATCGGTTATTCCGCAAGAAGTCGAGGCCCAGTATGCAATCGTCGGTAATATTCGCAATTAACACAGGATGGGTGTACACTTGATCACCGATTTTAAACTGGATTTCTGTATCACCGAGGACGGAGACTGACTGGCCGGTTGCTGTCTGAAGTCGGCAGGATGGAGACTCTTTTTGCCATGAGATGGTTCGTTTCAGCAACTCCGGTCTTACAATGGTTCGCGACGCCCCGGTGTCAATGGTAAAATTGCAGGCACGATGATTCAGTGTTCCTTCGATGATCAAACTATTTCCGTTGTGAACTTGATTGATGGTGATGGTTGGGGCTGTGGCCCTGGCGACATTAAGTTTTATCGGCTCTTCGTCGACTTGAGTTCCGGAGTCCACACTTTCCCTCTTTTTCTTAGGACAATCGGTGCGAATGTGCCCTTTTTCTCTGCACCTGTAACACGTTGGAATATAGCGGGACTGTGCTGGGGAAAAAAGCCACCACTTCTCGGTGACGTAGTCGCGCTGAAGGCGAAACCACCACTTCCCGAACTCTATGCGTACGAAAATCTTGTCGTACTGCTTCCACTTCCAAAGCGTGTGCCATCGCACTCTTTAAAGTTTGGTGGTGTCCGAGTCGCACCGTCGCTCTGACTTCGGTATCCCGTAGACCGTCGATGAATGCTTGCACCAGATTGACTTCCACCGCCTCTGGTGTCATTGACCTGTATGCACGCCGGACCAGCCGTTCAACCTCGACTCCCCATTGCTGGAGGCTCTCGTTCGGCCTCTGCGTTCTCTCGCGTAACTGCGCGCGGAAAACGTGCTCGAGGTGCTTGTCTCCATAACGAGTGTCCAGTCCCTCCATGAGACGCTCCAATGTCCTGCCGTCCGCAGGGAGGTTCTCTAGGACCAGCAGGGCGTCCCCTCGTAGAGCCAAAGTTAATGCCGCAAAAGACTGCTTATCATCCCAGCGGTTCGTTTCGACCAATGTCTCGAATTGGTACTTAAATGCCGTCCAGGAAGACGTGCCATCAAAACGCGGCACATCAAATTTTGCCGCGGATGCACAGGGAGTGTGCGATGGTGAGCCGACAACAACGGGTTCGCGTGCTTCGAGCTTGACGATTTTTTTGTTGATGTCCAGCAGGCGATCTTCGTGGCCATCAATTCTTGTTTCGAGGCTATCAGCTCGGGCGGAAACCTCTTTGACCTCCAAGGTGAGATTCTTTACCTTCTCACCCAACGTGACAAGGCCGTGGTCGATTTTATCGAGGATCAGGTTCTGCTTAGCCTCCTGATCGCGGCGAGCGGCTTCCTGGTCGCGGCGAGCGGCTTCCTGGTCGCGGCGGACAGCTTCCATACTAGCTTGCATGGCGGCCAACACCGCAGCGAGGTTCAATTCCGAGGATGGTCCTGTTAGCGGCTCAGCAGCTTCTGTTGCTACCATACCAGCCTGATCTTCCTCCTCCATATGATGACGCGCAGCATCCATCTCCATTTGCCTTCTTGTTCGTGGTCGCTGTTCGTCGTCTCTCGGTGTTAATGGCATCCCACTTCTGACACCAGTTGTTACGTACGTGGGTAATCAAATGCCGATTTACTGACGAGAGAACTTTATTTACCACAAACAATAACAAATTAGTCCAGTCAACAATAATCCGAATCGCAATTAACACTAGAGTACCGTTACACTATCGCTTTAGTCGTTGATAAAAATCACTTCGAGTACTAGGGTAGTTCGCTCTTGATCGCAGTCGAAATCACAACTGACTCGCTTTTCCGGGAATTCGCAACGTCCCCGCAGGGGGGCGCGGCGGGCGGGGTGTAGGCACGGCCTTTATCCCGCGGTATCGGGGTTGGGGCCCGTAAATACGGACCCAGCGTTGGGGTGCCACGTGGGCGACGACCTTGTGGCAAGCGCGCGTACGCAGCTTGCCTGGGTGTAGCTGCTATGTGTTCAGTGAGGGCGCCGCGGCACTGCTCCTGCAGTGCCGATTTTTCACGACATCTCGGCGGTCAGTCCCCCGCCAGGTGGAACCCCCGGTTACCCGGAGGAAGCCCAGCGAAGGACGACCAGCGACGAGAATGCCGGCTTTGATGGCGCTCCCACTGAGGATAGTGATTGGCCCCCGTCCGTCACGCTTCCAGGTCTAGCCGGTCACGCTTCAGACTCAGGGGCCGTAGTGAGAGTGTGAGCGGCATTGAAGTGTGTAACACCGCTCATGTAAGCAAGCAAGGGCGTGTAACCGCGCTACACGCCTGCTGCGTGGGTTAAATGTTTGTAGAGTCGTGAGTGTGTGTGGGCTGGTGCACGTTATGCCTATATTAACTTAGCACACAACGCGCACCGGGTACGAGTGCTGTTGTAGAGTCTATATCGCTTGAGTGAGTCGCGTGTAGGTGAATGCGGCTCACTCAGGGGTCAAGTCCGGTGGGGTTGGCCGCGTCCGGCAGGAGGTCACGTGGGAAGCGCCTCGCGTCAGGAGGCCGCGCGTGCCAGGGCGCTATGTGCTTGACGTGAGGCCAAGCAGAAGCGTCGGCACGCGAGAACATGTGGGACGCGAGGCGGGCACAGAATTCTCCCAGGCTCTCAATCTGCAAGTCTCGCTGGAGAACTGCATTCCTCACCAGCGGGGGTGCGTGTGCTATGGTCCGAAGCGCCAGATTCTGTTGCGCTTGGAGACGGGTTCTGCTGGACTCGCTGGTGAGGGCGAGCCAGGCTGGGGCTGCGTACGTCAAAATTGGGCGGATGTACGTCTTGTACACGCCCAGCTTGGCCCGCAGCGGGAGGCGAGAGGAGAGCACTGGGTGAAGCAGCGCGCGGGCTGCCCTGCCCTTAGCGGTAACCTGCCGAACGTGGCTTCTCATGGAGAGCCGACGATCGATAGTGACCCCGAGGTATTTCACCTGGGGTGACCAGGCGATGTCGGCCCCCAGCAGCTGGAGAGGTGGTGGGAGGCGAGCAGACCCCGCGAGCAACGCCTGGGTCTTACCCACATTTACCGACAACCTCCACTTCGAGAGCCAGTCTGGGAGCTTATTGAGCACGCGCTGTACTTTGGCGACCGCGTGCCTCGCGTTTAATGACGAGGCAATATACGCGGCGTCGTCTGCGTACAGCGCGAGCGTAGTCTCGTCCGTCGTAGGGATGTCGTCGGTGTAGTGTGAGTAGCAGACCGGCGAGACGCAGCTACCCTGCGGTACGCCGGCCGCGACCCGGCGGGCGCTCGAGAGTGCGCCATCAACCACCACCTTGAATGTCCTATCCGAGAGGAAGGAGGAGACCACCTTTACAACGCGACGGGGCGCGTCGGTTTGGGAGATCTTATAGACCAGGCCATCATGCCAGACCCGGTCAAATGCCTTTTCCATGTCGAGGAATACTGCAACCGATCGCTCCTTCTTGTTCAGCGATGCTGTGAGTTGGTGCAGTACCCTCGACAACTGGAGCGTCGTGCTGTGTTCCGAGCGGAACCCGAACTGCTCCGGACGAGGAGTCAAATGAGGAGTTAGATGTCGCAGCAGGAGTCTTTCAAACACCTTGGACATCGTTGGCAGCAGTGTGATCGGCCGATAGCTCTCCGGCTTCAGTACGTTTTTATTCGCCTTTGGCAGCATTATGACGCGCCCTTCCTTCCAGCACCCAGGAAAGGTCCCCGTGCGCAGCACCCCCGTAAACAGGCGCGCCAGGGCCGCTACCGAGCGGTGCGGCAGGTGGCGCAGCGCTGTGTTGGTGATGCCGTCCGCCCCAGGGGCCTTCCTCGGCTTCGTGGACAGGATGGCGCGTCTAACTGCGTTGGGCGAAAAGAAAATGGGGTCTTCCTCGGGAGCTATCGGCGAGGCGAAGTACTCTCCAAGGTGCCTCTCCACTGCTGCGACATGGTCTTGGTCAGCAGTCGGGTTCGGCTGGAATTGACGCTCCAGGCATTCGGCGAAGATCTCCGCACGGTCTGGTGCGGAGTATCTCGGAGCCCCGTCGCTGTGTAAAAGCGGGCGCACCGGAGCTGGGGTACTCGTCAGCTGGCGGCACAGTCTGTGTATTGCCGGCCAGTCACCCTCGGTCGACATCACGTGGTCTTCCCAGCTCTCGGCGTTGAACGCTTGGAGCTTGGCTCTGACTTTCTCCGCGTGGCGGTTTAGCTGTGCCTTCTGCACCGGGCATCGGGATTGTTGCCACCGTTTGCGAAGGCGCCTCGTCTCGGCGACCATTTCCTTGAGGTGTTTAGGCAGGGGCCTAAACGCTATCTCCTGCGGCTGCGTTGTGGTAGTAGTCGCCTCATTGTAGGCGCGCTGAATGCAAACGGTGACCTCTTCCGCCAGTCTGTCTACGTCCGCGGAGAGGACGACAGGCCAAGCTGGGGTGGTGGTCTCCATCACTTCCTGGAACTTAGTCCAGTCTGTTTTTCGACGTGGCGCTGGTGGCGAGAGTCGGGTCGGCATTTCTGCTAGGACGACGAGAACAGGTTGGTGGTCCGACAGCATCTCGTCGTCTAGGACCTGTTGGGTGATCTGGCAGTTCAGGCCCGCGTGTACTGTAACGTCCAGTACATCCGGCGCATATTGGTGGGAGTCCGGGTAATGCGTCGGAGTCTCCGGACCGGACACTACGTATCCCCGGGCCTGAGCGTCAGCAAAGAGTCGTCTCCCCCCAGCGTTGGAGGTCTTCGAGTTCCACGCTGGGTGTTTGCAGTTTAGGTCGCCGGCCAGGATGGTCGGCCGCGATGACTGCAGCATCAATGCCCGCAGCTCCGAGACGTCGAACTGTGCTGCGGGCGGAATGTAGGCCGCGTAGATGTTTAGATCCTCGCCGGCGACATGTATTTGGACCCCCAGCGCGTGGAACGTAGTGGGTGGAGTCGTTGAGAGGGGTTGATGGACGACTCTTCGCTTCACCAGTACCGCCAGACCGCGGTAGGAGATGCCGAATGCCGACTTCTCGTCCTTCCTATAAATAGCGTATCCTGGGAACCTGACTATGTTGGCCGGCCCCAGGAGCGTTTCGCTGATCAGCGCCACGTCGATTTGCTGTTCCTTGAGGAGGAGGCGGAAGGGGGCGACCTTTCTTCGGAGGCCGCGGGCATTCCAATGGACGATCCTCAAGGACTTGGCCATTGATGACCGGTCAGGATCTCGATCAATGTGGGCAAGCCCTCAAGGAAGACGTCCATCGGCTCCCGCGCCGTCAACAAGCGGGGTAGTAGCCCCAGCAGGTAGCGGGCGACCTGGCCGAAGCGGGTCTTCAAGACTTCCTTGTCGTCTTCCGAGTAAGAACTTGGAAGGCCACTGCCGCTTTGCTGCTGCCGTGCGGCGGCAGCGCTTGCGTGTGCGGTCGCTTTGAGGGCGGTCCGCTTCGCCTCTGTGCGCTGCCGCCTCTTCCCTTTATCAGCAGCAGCTGATTCAGGTTCGGGACGAGAGGGGGCCCTTGCCTCTAACGGGGCCAGGGTGGTCGCCACCACTTCTGCAAGCTGGGTATGGGAGTGGGGGGGCGGGGGCTTCTTCCCCTTCTTCTTCCCCCCCCTCTTTGTCTTCCGCCTCCCGGAGGGGGTGTCTCGTGATCTATCGGTGGGCCCGTTTGCCGCCGCCATCAGGGACGCGCTAGGCGCCTCGCTGTCTTCGGCGTTCGCGGGCCTGTCCGTGGCCGCGCTACGCTGGCGCTGTTGCCGGGAGATGGCGACAGTGCCCGCTCGCTTGTTCTTCAGTTCGTTCTGGAACACAGGGCACTTAGAGTGACACGCCGGATGGTCGCCTGCACAATTCGCGCAGGTGGCCGGTTCGGTCCTTGGGCGTGGGCAGTCTCTAGCGGCGTGACTTTCTCCGCACCGCACGCATGCGAGCGGGCGATGACACAGGTGCGAGCTGTGCCGAAACTTTTGGCACCTGTGGCACTGGGCGGGCCCTTTCTTGCCCCTCCACGCCTCGATCCGGACGCCACGCATAAGCAGTAGCTCCGTGGTATCATAGATCGTTCTGACCTCAGGCGTCCTCTTCAGCACGGCGTGAAAAATACAGCCAGGTCTCCCTTCGCGCGCCTTGATGTTACGCACGAACTCTGGCTCGTATCCACGCCGGCTTAACTCCTCTTCGATTTCTGCCGGGTCAGTGTCGGCAGGGAGTCCCCTAATGGCCACCTTAAAGCTTCGCTCCGCTGGGAGCGAATAGGCGAACCACGAAACGCCGCTTTCCCTTTCCATGTCGGTGAGATACCGCTGGACCACCCTATATTCGCCCTCGCTTTCGGGCAGAAACCGAATGCCCGACTGGTACGGGCGGGCATTCGGCGGGTAGCCCAGAATGTCTCTCACCGCCCTAAAGTGGGCGGCCCATCCTGGGAGCTTCTCCACTACCAGCGGAGGGTAGCGGGGGGATCTCTTCTTCGCTCCTGATTCGGTTGGGGCGGGGGCCCCCTCTGACTCGCTTCCGGCCGGGGGCCCGTATTTATATGCGGAGCCAAGAAAATTCTAGATACCGACGTCCCCGGATCTATCCAGAATTCCAGAACAATTGAATCGCTTCTCGAAGTCATAAATCATTTTTATTTCTCGTAATAATAAAAGTCACGTTCATGCGAATTTCGACTCTATTGTTAACGTCGGAGAGTACAAATTCCCTTACGGTTAGATGATACCTATTACTACATGTACCTTGGTAGGTAGGTACCTTGTGGATGTTTCGAGATTTTTCCAAGTCTGTCTAAGCAAAACTACTCTAGACCTTTCGAACAGCAATGCGTTTTAATTATTACGTGCCACTCGTTATTTTCTCGGAGATATGGCGTGTTCACGTTTAGTGGCGTAACAATATTATTTATCTTGTTTAAGAGCCTTTTATAGTCACTGAGTATTTTCTTGGTCTATGTCGTTTTCGCGGCCCGTAACAGCGGTTTTATTAACACAAAAAAATATTACTATTCAAGATTTTTGTTTTTGCGAGGCCCTTTTAAAACACAAGCTTAATTATTTTTTGTAACTTTTAAATATTTCCGTGGCGTAATCTTGTAGACATACTCGTTTGTAATCGTAAGTTAGGGTCAGGTTCGCGATTTTTTTTTTTGAGTCAACTAATTTATATCATGTTTTGAGTTTTTCCCGGCGGTTGGCCATATAGTAAATTTTTTTCACTTTTATATTGGTGGATTTCCGGAAGCTTAAAATGTTCAAAATGAGTAACTGATTTCAATAAAAATAAAAATATAATCGACTTCAATGTAAAGAACACAAAAAAAGTGGAAATGACTTTATTTCGGAAATCAGTGTTTTTGGTTTTGTTTCTTCGTTATTTTACACGTCCCTGTTTTAGTTGTGGTACCCTCCAGCTAAACCTAAATAATGTGCAAATTCTATAGTAAGGTACTTAAAGCTAGAGTGTGTAGGTAGACGTGCGACTAGATATGTGCCGTTGCCGGCAATATGGGAATATTGCTGGCAATATTGCTTATAGCGAGAGTGGAAATGACAAGAGATGTCGTGCGGTGTTCCAACACGACATCTCTCGTCGTTTCCACTCCCTGGTGAGTCTTTTCGATATCTAACACCGACTTCCAAAATAAGTGTACCTATTTTGCTTTTTACTACTTTGTTTTATATATAAAAGTTGATTGTATATTGTTAAGAGGTCAGGAAATGAGAATACAGCTCTTCAGGATAACTATTTTATTCACATAACTTTTGCACTTTAAACAACCTTACTCGACGAGAGAACAAACTCGAATGCCTCGGTTCGCGTGTGCAATCATTTTCGTGAACGAACGCATAAACGAATGAACGTTAGAGTGAACTGTCAGTGACTAAATGACAGTTGAGTCAATACACTATCTGTATGACGTAACCAGAGACATTCAAATTATTTAAATATAAAAATAGGCTAACAAATCTTACTTAAAAACAATATAGGTAGTTCTATTATGCCAGAAATGCTAACAATATTTTCTGAAAGATTTCGTTATAATTTGATCTACAGATGTAACCCCGGGTACTCAGGACAGCGGTGTGAAGTCAACCTATGCTATAACTATTGTCTGAACGACGGCGTCTGTTCCTTAAACGAGGAGGATGAGCCGGCCTGTCAGTGTGTTGGTAACTATGTGGGAGCAAGATGTGAAGCTGATACAAGTGACACTACTCCAACGTACGAGGTGGCGAAAAGAAACCTATCTATAACTGATATATTGTCATCTTGGCGAAAATCTTCCTCAAAAATGTATTTGACAGTTGAAGTTTAAGATAATTAACTCTTTTTATTTCTATGTACGAGTAATTAGGTCTTTTTGGATTGTAGGTGTAATACTCTGATTATTTCCATGTATAATTTATCGTTTTTTAAACTTATTCTTTAACTAAAAAGGCATTTCTAATGTAGATGATAAAATCTAGTTATATATCTAGTTATATATCTAGTTATATATATATAAAAGTGTACAAACTTTGCCATTTTGCAAAATCGCCTGAGCTGCAAGCGAGGGTGTTATAGAGCAATGGGGCAATGACAAATTAATTTCGACGTAAATCAAACGATGTTTTCAATACACTTAGAAAGAAATACTTTGTTTAAAATTGACGATACAGTTATGTTTATTTTCATTGAAATTTTTCAAAGTTGCCATACATTTTAGTTTTGATTTCGATGGCAACAGGTAATCACAACCATTTTCAGCCTTAATCACAGTTTCTGGTGAGGTAGCATACATAATAATATATAACACAACACGACGCCAACTATTTTACGCGTCTTCTTTATAGATAAGTTTTGTTTTTATAATATGTATAAGTACTCGTATATTATTGTTTCACGTCACGACCCTTAGCATTGAGGAATACGACGCAAGGAGGGGAGTACGAGTATATCTAAGATAATTCTATGTATTTTTTCTATGCGCCTTAGGGTTTGCGATGCCTGAAAATAAAATGGTTATAATTCTTGTATGAAAAATTCTCTTCCGAACTTAAATTCGAAATTTCTATTTGACTATTTATTAGACCCAGCAAGCCTCATTGACAAGTTTTTTTTTTTACCGTTACTGCTACCTTGATGCTATTTTGATGCGGGATTGAATAGGGTAGTGTCGGTATTAAGGCTTGAAGGAACGGGATGGGTTTTTTAGTCAGTAAGAGTCTGACACTATCTCCCGCTCCGCCCAAGAGCGGGGTCATAAGATGATTTTCCCGATCGGAAAAAAAACAAAATAGGGTAGTGCCCAGGGTCACAATAATTACATTTCATTTCGTCCGTATTTTAGATAATGAAAAAAATATTGGAAACATATTTTTTCTTTTTTCAATTAAACAAAAAATAACAAAGATATAGCCCATTAAAGTTACGTGCGACATCACCCCGTGCGAAAAAATGCAGCACGGCATGACGTCACACGTAACTTTAATGGGCTATATCTTTGTAATTTTTTGGTTTAATTTACAAATAAAAAATACGTGTCTCTTATTTTTGAATAATCTAAAAGACGGACTAATTACATTTTTTACGGTCACTAGCCTATTCCCTAGTTACCAACAGCATCGGCTGGAAATATGTATGAAAAATTATGAAAAATTCATAATTAATCAATACAGTCCATCGTAATTTTTATATAAACAGAAAAGTATATCATGTAAGGTTTATTTCGAGATGTGCATTTTTATGTTACTTAAGTACATTGTATTTTTTTAAAAAAATATAACCTGTGCTGTAATTATTTTGAAATAAATTTGTTTTTTTGTAACAATAAAGCTTGTGAGTTCGAATAAGTGTCTTTTTTACCCGATTGCGCGATATAAGAGAGCTTCGTCTTAGTTGCGCGAATATCATTGGAGACATGACAGTACACAATTCAATATGGCGGCACAAATATTGTTGTATAGTTGTGTAGAATAGTCGCAAGCGCCTCAATTGCCATAATAAAAAAAAGATTGTCATATTGTAAAAAAGAGTCAACAAACTACGTTTTTTTTTTATTATATTATGGATAGGCTCGCGTTTGACCTCAACTGATAATTAAGCAATCTATCGATTTATCGATCTCCATATTTGAAAATCAATGTTTCTTTTACTGTTTTTCATTTCAAATGACCATTTAGGATCTAAAATGATTTAAAGTTAGTTAGCAACCATTCTCACTTTATTGTAGATCAAAATAAAAAGTTTTTTACAAAAAAAAATACAACTGACTTTAATGTGAAAAAAAAAAACTCTAAAAAGTGCAAAATAACTTTAATTTCGAAAGTGGGTGTTTCAATAATAAAAAACCGGCCAAGAGCGTGTCGGGCCACGCTCAGTGTAGGGTTCCGTAGTTTCCCGTCCGTCACAAGAAGTGTACCCACTTATGAAAAAAGTTAAAGTTAGTTTAAAAAAATGCTTATAAATAATCGTATATCGATTATTTATAAGCATTCAAGCAGCAGATCGATCGGGGGGGGGGGGGGGGACACATTGTTTTTTACTTTTGGAGCGATTATTTCCGAAATTATTGACATTATCAAAAAATTATTTTAGTAAACCCCTATTCATTTTTAAATACCTATCCAACGATATATCACACGTTAAGGTTGAAATTTAAAAAAAAAATCACTTCTCACTTTACATATACGGGGGCTACCCTAATAAAACATTTTTTTTCAATTTTTATTTTACCACTTTTTCGGCGTGATTGATATACATATTGGTACCAAATTTTAGCTTTCTAGTGCTAACGGTCCCAGAGATTAAGCAAGGACGAACAGACAGACGGACAGACAGACAGACAGACATGGCGAAACTATAAGGGTTCCTAGTTGACTACGGAACCCTAAAAACTACAATGACCTAGCAACCGGTGAACATACATAAAAAAAAACTGTCGAACATAGAACCTCTTTCTTTTTGAAATCGGTTAATAAACGCTCGAAGAAACGATGCCAAAAATTTACACCACAATAATCACAACGCCCGGGAATCTAGTGAATATATTCTTCTAGGTGAGCGCGTTGCGTCGTCGACCGCATCGTCGCTTTCCATCAGGTGAGATAGCGGTCAAGCGCGAACCTATAAACAATAAAAAAAAATGTAAAAAATTAAAAAGAAATGAAAGTAAGTATTCAAAAAACCCGACTACAAGAAAAAAATCCAAACTTGTTTTTTTTTTAACCGCTCGAATATCTTAATGAGAGAGACAATAGAAAAACAATGAAAGAGCGAGCACTGACGTTCGCTTGGCGTCCTTGCGTGCCGCAGCTACAAAATCCAAATAAGTGCATTGGATTAACAACCCAATTCCCCTTAACATTGGTTTGTTAATTCAATGTACTGCGCTCTCGACTTGTCGCTGTGGCCAGCGCTGCGCTCAAGGCTGTTTTCTTAGAGAATAACCCCCCTTGATTATATACGGGGTCTAATGAATTTGATATAAACTAATGCTTGACTGCGATCCCAGTAGTTCAATCGTTGGTGTTATTTTTTTTTTTTTTTTAAGTTTGCTCTCAAACAACTTGTTCTGCTCTCGGTGGCGTGAAAGGGAGTGTCAAACTTTAACTGAATAAAACCCATCGTGTTCAATCAGAAGCCCTTTTGCGTTCTGGGCATGCAGTAACCCTTTCGAATATTATCACTGCCCTAGCAGGCCGCAGTGGGCACCATCACTTGATGAGGCGCATCCCTAAAAACCTAGGCTTTAGAGGTGCGCCCGGAACGCAACGCGCTGACGACCCTATGATGGGCCTATGAGCTGTTCTATTCTATACTAGCTATATAATATTTATCTTTACGTCGAATTGGAGTCAAAAACTTTTATCACTATCAGATTCAGCAAAGAGGGGCCGAGGAAGACCACGAAGGAGATGGCGGTATGACCTGGATGGCTTCCTTAAGAACTGGAATGAGAAAGCGAGGAACCGTGATCGTTGGAAGGAGTGGAGGGAGGCCTTTGCCCAGCAATGGGACAGTGTGGGCTGGTAAACAAAGCAAGCGCCTACTACTTGTAACATTGCAATAAGTAGCATTATCTCCAATTTATTATTACGATACAGGCAGGCTGCAAAGTGTCAGAGAATGTGATCACCAACTCATCATGGATGAAGCCTCCCGAGTGACGCATTTTCTAACTTCTATTTAATCTGTGCTTCTTACTTCTATTTTCACCTACAGCAGTGCGTTTCACTGGTTTCACGTAAGAAATCTCTTCGCCGTAACGTTGGCAATACGGAAAAACAGTGTTGCTACATTTTTAGCAGTGATAGTGTCAGACTTACTGACTAAAAGCCCAGTCCGTTCCTTCTAGCCTTCATACCAGGGCTCGAGTTCTCTTTCGGATAACCCTGGCCCCAGTAGGCTTCGACCCGGCTGGGCCTCTGCTGTTGCTGACAACTCCTTGAGGCGCGCGGGAACAGTGCGCGCCGTCGGCGACTTGGGCTTGGTCCGGACAGATACCGGACGGCCGGACCACGCAGCGAGCTACTCATTGCTCACTGTCCGCAAGCCCGCGCCTGCGGTGGCCGGAAATCGGGATCGGAATCCTGGCGGCGGTGGCGAGAACGCCGTTGCCTGATGCGGGCGGCCTCCTCCTTTGCGAGCATTACTGCTTCGCAGAAGTCGGCAACCGCCTGCCACTCCTGCTCGCTCCAGACTATGGCCACAACCAAGGCCCGGCGCGAGAGGTCTTCGCCGCCGATCGACCCCACGAGGGCACGGCGATGCTCCGCTCACCGTGTCTTCCGGGCATTCCACACAGTGGCGACACCCGGGCGTCACTTCTGCACGAATCCGGTGCAGGAACCTCCCGAACGTGCCATGACCGCTGAGGATCTGCGTCATACGGAAGGTAAGGACGCCGTGAGATCTTTCCAGCCACGCCTCAAAGAGGGGACTTACCGCCGTAATTGTGGCGTGCCCAACATTTGCTGCCTAATATTACAAATACATTAGAATGTGTTCATCCATAATCTAATGGTAAACAAGTAAATTATTCATACGAAGACACGGCTTAAAGGATTAAGTATCCAAGCCAAAAACATTAATTAAAAAAAAAATATGGTACGGCCATTTTTATTTATAGGTTTTTTAAACCCTTTTTATATACTTAATTGTGTTTTTTTAGTCTGAGAAATCTAAAGTAATATTATAAAGAGATAAAGTGTTTTTTTTTTGTTTGTAGCAAGCAATCTCTGAAAGTACTGTACCCCTAGCCAAGTTGCTAATCTGCAATAGTTAACTCTAGTAGACAAAGAGATTTAAAGAGATACAATAGAGCGGCTATCAGGAGAAATGTCTTAGAAAAACTGTCATCCTATCTCTCAGTAACGCCATCTAGCTTTGAATAGCAATCACGCAAATTCAATTTGTCAAAAATTTTATAAATTTAACTATTGCTTGGTAGGTGGCCAGGAGCTTTACCACGATATGTTAAAATGTCAGTAGTACGAACGAGAAATGATCAAACAGTTCGGTTTAGGTCGTAAAATAGATCACGTTATGAGCTCGTGGTAGAAGCTTCAGTGTGTGCCAGTGGCGTAGCTTGGAGAGGGGAGGGCGGTGGGGCCATGGCCCTAGGCGGCATACGAAAGGAGGCGGCAGAAAGCGCCAAAAAAAACGCTCAACCATGACTTGGAACTGAGTGTGTTCACGCTAACGCGATTAAACACGCGCATACCGACCTTGAGCCAACACCCGTATGCGCAAGGCAAGTGACGTGACTCTTAATATGTTGTGGGGGTCTCAGTTTGACCACATTGGCAGAAAAGGGAACAAACGCCGTTAACAAACTCGAATGAATCGAACTTCTGCCGTCCCTCACCTCCGCCACTGCTGAAACCCGACGGGTCCCTGACTCACACCACTGAGGAGAAAGCAAACTTAATTGCCTCTCTTATTGCGGAATCTTCGCGTCTGAATTCCGATGACGCACCGCCCCCTGTTTCTCCTGATGGGTACGTGACGAGTATGTCGTACGTAAGAATAAAGCTAATGGTCCCGACGGGATATCTGCAGTCGTTCTTAATACTGGTGTTTTTAAACATAATAAACAACAAAGGGCGGCGTATTTTTGGTCGACCCCAAGCGACGAAAACCCACGCTTCGCTACTGGTGTGTGCTAGGTAAGGTTAAACTTTTCAGCAATAGATGGCGCTAACATAAAATCAGCAAATGTTCAAGAACTATTCATGGAAATTGTTGAATTTTAATTAATTACTGTGTAAATACCAAGAATATTTACGAAAATAAACCGAAGTTAGGTTCAATAATTTTACCATAACAAGATTTGCAATAGCGTAATGCGCAACTTAGCACGTTTTCTCAGAAAATGATTTTCTTTTAGTGCCTAAAGCGGATACAAACACGACTTGACGTTTAGGGGTGTCATACTAGACTGAGCGACTTGTTACTCACAAGTAATAAGTATCGGTTTGGACTTTTGTTCGCTATGTCCAGTCTATTGGTAGTATATATTTAATGTCTTTGCTAGTAGAAAGTTTCAAATGTACGGGAATGACGTCATTTCAACGCTCAGTCACGTGGTCAGAACAAAACAATTGGCGGCAAAATCAACTCGAAGTGTTCGTCGCAAGCAAAACGGTTGTAACTTGGCTAGGGGTGCTGGGCCGATTGCTAAGATTTTTAAACTATATTTTATGTACATGGGAGCAGCCCCAGGCAAAAGCTATACCTAATTTATTTTTCTCGGGCTCTCGGTGGAGAGCGAGTGTCAGAATTTTAATAACTATGCAGTCCTGTTCCTTCAGTTTCTCAGCGTTCCAGGACCGCGGTGACGTCCGCCGCCTTAAGCCTGCAAGCCTCTGCCCCAGAAGGTATCGTCAACGGCGAACCGTTGACGATACCTTCCGGCACCGGAGTGCATCGTGGGCAATCTTTTCATCATTATGGCAAAGATGCCATAATGGAGAAAGGATTGCCATGAGGCAACGGCTTCTCATTTGCTCTTCTCAGCGCCAGATGCAACCTGAAATTGTAAATCTATCGTGGCCAGATCTTAGAAATTCATTACTTCAAGATTTGGCCAAGTAAAACTGGCCAGATCGTTTTGAAGGCGAGCTATCTAACGCTCGCCGTCCGCAAGCCCGCGCCTATGGTGGCTAGAAATCAGAGTCGGGATCCTGGCGGTTGGGGTGGAAGGGAACGCGGGTGCCCCCGCCCGCAAAGAAGGCGGACCTCCTTTACTAGCATTAGGTGCTGCTCCGCAGAAGGAGACCGCCTGCCAGTTTGTCCCTACGTCACATAGGTAAGTATAAGTAACATAGATTATAAGAAATATTTTTAGGGAAATTTAAATACGTACTTACAACAGTTACAACTCCCAAAATAAACATCGCCAGTGATTGTTTTTTATTGTTGGTAGGCTCGCGCTTGACCAACTATTAAGGGGGATGCTGTAAGGTAGCCCGCGATTTTTTTCTCTTGAAGAATATTACCCCACACTAGGATTTTTTTTATTATTATTGATAGGATAGATATCGGTCGCATTTGATCACCATTTCACCTGTTGGTAAGCGATGATGTGGCCGACGATGGAGCACGCTTGCCTGGAAGTAACTTATTCACTCTTGATTTAAATACCCCAAAGTTGTAGCTAACAGGAAACACGGACTCCGTCAGGGAATTCCACTCGATAGCAGTACGCACAATAAATGTGTTCCTAATTTTTTTTTGTGCGTGCTGGTGGGATGTCCTCCATGTACCGGCGGCGCATAGCCGTACGTCTGGTAGTCTGATGATGGAACGGGCTAGGCGGAATTAGGTTATGCAATTCCGACGCACACTCCCTGAAATGCAACCGGTAGACAACCGACAGCCTAGAAACTCGCGTCGATGCTCAAGACTTTAAATTCAAAGCCTCCACTCGACGAGTGTATCATTGCCAATTGTCTGTCCATCTGTCACCAGAATCTCATGAACCGTGATAGTTAGACAGTTGAAATTTTCAGATGATGTATGGCTGTTGCTGCTATAACAACAAATACTAAAATCTGCCCCCAAATAAATATTTAACGTGGGGTAGTTTTTTGCTACGGACGGTGCGGAACCTACGGTGCGCGACACCATGCCCTCGTGAGGGCGATCGGCGGTGGCGATCTCACAGGTACAGGCCATGGTCCAGAACGAGGAGGAGTGGCAGGCGGTCGCCGACTTCTGCGAAGCAGTAATGCTAGCAAAGGAGGAGGCCGACCACATCAGGCAACGGCGGTGCGCACAGCCGCCGCCGGGATTCCGATCCCGATTTCCAGCCACCATAGGTGCGGGCATGCGGACGACGAGCAATGAGTAGCTCGCTGTCCGACCGTCCAGTAACTGTCCGGACCGAGCCCAAATCGTCGACGGCGCGCATTGTTCCCGCGCGCCTCAAGGAGCTGTCAGCAACAGCAGCGAGTTTTTTTTTTGTAGGTAGGTACTTTTTTGCAGGTCATGGCCAGTGCCAAGTTGTAAGTATGTTGATTAAAATACGATCGGCGGTCGTAATACGAATACACGTCTGTATCTATGGAATCATAATCATTAAAAACATCAATACAATTCTCTCAGTTTATCTCACCCCATTGAAGTGTCTATTTCATGAAAAAGTGCAAAAAAAACTATTTCGCGGGTTAACCTGGCAGTTTCGCCTAAACTAGATTACTAAACCATCCAATTTTTTCGTCTAGCATTAAAAGGCCTATTACACTACGCGTTATTCAGCACACGATATTAGACTCTTCTTATTTTTCATTCCGAGTCGACAAGGACTGTCTAAATATCGAGTGGTGTAATAGGCCTTTAACTACGGTTTAACTCCAAGTAGGTAAACTCCGTCCGTCATATCCAGTAATGCAAGTGCATAGAAATGCAATTTTGCGGGCGCAGCGTGTGTTTATGTAGCCGTCTCTTTCTTACGCGGAGGTTTTAATCATGTGGGAATGCGCTAGAGATATCACGTAGACCGCTCGCCGGCAGGCTACGGTAGCGCGCGCGTCAGTTAGTGCAGTGTCGTGACTCGAGACGGAGGTGGTGTTTGTTCCTCAGTTTTTCGTTCAAAAATTACGTATTTACAAACTTTACCGTGTTTTGTTTTTAATAGTGACTTCATTTATAAATGAATGACAACCTGAAACGTGATCACAGTGACTTTTAAAACAGTTCAGTTCCGTTAATTGTTTCTCTACGAAGTTAATCCATTGTTTTAATTTCAGTGTTGGTTAGTTGGTGTTTAACCTTGTGTTTGTTGATTGACGTGTGTTTTTTTCGGCGGGAGTTTATTTTGGCGCGTATGATGTAAGCGGCGAATGGTGCCGGGTTTGATTCCCGTGTCGATATGGAACAAGCGAGGTGTTGAAAAAAGAATATGCATACTTCAATGATGATGGTAGGTAATTTATTTAATTGGATCAATTGCACCGCTGCATGTACTATGAGGTATTATATAAATAGTGTTGTGTACTTTATATTTACTTCCCTTGAACAAATGCGCCAAAAACATACAATTTACAGTCGGAATCGAAGTCTTAAGTTTTATTTCTAGGTCACTGACCTTAATATTGATTTCTCTAACCATAAATAACTTGTCCGTCTTGTAAAGCCGTGGCCGATGAATGGTCCAGTTAAAAAAAAATAATTTAAAAATCGAACAGCGAACACATTTGAAATTCGAAACCTGTCACTGACACGAAGTTATTTGTAAATATACGGAGTGGCAATGAATGGCGTTGTAAACAAACAGCCAATTAATCTAATATTAGTGGAATGTGTCGACCATTTCCGTTTTAAAAGGCTTAAACTCCAATTCTTAGAGGTAGTTTTGGTAATGAGCAAGAAATGAACAGGTTACAAATAAGTGATTGCGGGCTCTAAAGAAATAACAATATCCTACAACATTTTACACAACGTAATCTTTACTCTATTTGTTATGGTAGGTAGTTAACTAAATGTAAACAATTTAACATGTCTTATAACTAAAAATTTGACAAAAATTTTATCAAAAAAATATGTTTAATTAAGTATTTGCCTTAACCGTTGTTAAGTAATTAACTAAGTTTAAATAATCTTTTTATGATTTATAAAAGATTTATTTTAAATAAAAAGACATATCAAGATGGCTTACGTTTAGTTAAGTTAAATCCCGAATTAACCAGAGCTTGTGCTAGTGCGTGCTTTTTACCGTATTGAAATTTTAATTAAACAGAGCGAGAGATTGTGAAAACTTGGATAAGAGTGCATCAAAAAGTCAATATCCTTCATAGATTATATTATCTCTGAGATTTCCCTGGTCTTTAAGCCATTTTTTTAGAGGAAGCTGTCAATTTATTAGTATCTTTTCTACAAACTCACGTATAGGTATCTAATCTACTAACAAGAAATAACATTGACGTGCTAAATGATGATGCACGGAGTTATTTAAAAAAAATTGCGAACTTTCCTCGGTTGGTATTGTCTGTCTAAAAAATCAAACGACTTAGGTAATTATTAGGGCAAAATGAAATCTGATGTAGTCAACACTGGTCCGATAATCAAGGTCGATTAAGAGATCTTGATCATTGTTTGCTAATAGAAAAACCTTATAAAAAGTATCGAATACAAGTACATATTTTTTAAATGATTAAATATTATACAAAATTCCCAAGTCGTTTGACTTTTTAGACAGACTATACCTAAGTATCTGTTTCAAATGTCAACATGGCATTTGTGCACTTACTTGAATTGTAAAGACTATTCGATTCGCATTAGTGTATTTAGTTTATTTGGCTCTTCAACAATGAGAAAACAATTCGATTTTAAGTCTAAGTGCAGCATCACTACAAGCATTATTTTGTACGCCTAACAGCTAATAATAATTTATAATTAAACAACAGAATAAGAGTAAAAACAGAACAGAATGAAAACTATAGTTTACCGAACAATCAATTTAGACAAACAGAGATTAACTTTTTTTTAACGAGGCGTTTGTCCAGTGTCCAGCCAGGCCCTTACATTTGATTTATATTTGTGATGGTGATGAAGGAAAGCTAACCCTAAATAATAGGATCCCCTTTTTTACTCTCTGGGTGCAGAACATTAAATAAAAAAACTTTTTATAAAAAAAAAAATAACGATTGTCGGTGTTTTTCGTTATTGTTTGTTCCTTATTTAACACCGACTTCCTAAATTAAAATTATTTTGATCGTTTTAGTGTTTTTTTAGTGAAGTCGGTTATTTTTTTAATAAAAAGTTTTTTAATTCATATTTTTTAGTTGCAAATACACTTACAGCCAGAGTACCTTTTTCTCATGACAATTCCAACTAACTCAAACCCTGCTAGAATACATCATTTTATTATGAAGTTCCCGTGTCTACCTTCCACCTTCCGGCTCCATCATCAGATGAGTTCGATTGTACCCACCATATAGCCAACTGCCAAAGTGCATCTCATGACAATTCTAATAAGCCCAAACAAGGCTAGAATACATTGATTAGTAACAGAGTTCCGGTGCTTATCTTCCGGCTCCATCGCCATCATCGGGTCACTTTGATGATACCATTTTCAACATAACTATTCTTTTATTTGTATTGTCACAGTCGCAAAATTATTTATGTTCATTGTGATATCTTTTTGAGTATGAAGATCCGTTGGCCATTTCTGGACATCTTCACCAATTCCACCTCATCAAATGTCACTTTTTGACTTGATGAAAATATCAAAATGACTGTATAGTTGCCTTTAATATTTGAGGAGTACCCTCGATTTCGCCAAGATTCCATCCCGACTTGGTGACTATGGGACCATTTGGAAAGTATACCCTTTCCAACAAAAAAAGATTTTTTCAAATCGGTTGGCAAGCGACGAAGTTATGCGCGAAAATACATAAAAAAAATTGAGAACCTCCTCCTTTTTTAGAAGTCGGTTAAAAAGGAAAAAAAATACAGTAGATAATTATTCAGTTACTTTCAAAGCAATCAAGAAGACAGACCGTGATACACAAGTTGAATAAATAATGTCTACAAAATGAGGCAGAGACTCAAATATGTAGGTTATCGTATTTACATTCACAAATGAACATACTGTAACTAGGCATGTATGTACAGTTAAGTAATTAATGTAATAATAATAATAATATAACATTCCACAACTATAGTAGGCACAACGAATCTTGAGCGGTTGCACAGAAGTCAAATATGTCTTTAGTGGTGCGAAGTGAGACGCGGGGGCGGGGAGTGTCAGTGATTGGGTCGCCGCGCCATCGCGTTTTAGGCGTCACTCCTTATTCGTTCCCTGCGTTGCTGTATGTATCTAAGAACGAAGACGATTGGCTCGCCAATGTATGGAATGCGCAAAGCGATCCCCACTTTGACGCTAAGCGCTCAAGATCCGTTGTGCCTACTCACACAACGCCCGCGCCGTCTTAACCTACTCCTGAGCTAAGCAAAGCTTGTGTGCTGCTTATTTTGAGACTACACAGCGCCGATGTGTGATAGTTGTGGAATATTATTTTTTTTTCTTTTTTTTAATGATCTGTACATTCATAATGATTAAAAAAAACTCGCAACATGCATAGTTCCTAATGAACACAAGGGATACAAATAATCTTTACTAATATTATAAAAGCGAAAGTGAGTTTGTTTGTTACGTCTTCACGCCTGAATAGCAAAACCGATTTTGATGAATTTTGGTAGGTACTGAGATAGTTGGGACCCTGGAGACGGACATAGGCTAATTTTTCACGCGAGCGAAGCCGCGGGCAAAAGATAGTAATGTAATATTTTCCCCACCCAAGTTTGCGTGCTAACGGAGTGTGTTATTGCCTTGATAAATAGTTTAATTAACACTTTATTGAGTTGCAAGGTTACTGTTGCGTTACGCCACCTGGCATGGCTGCAAAGTAGGAGGAAACCACTATACATACAACATTACTTTTAGTTTATACGAAACCTGATCATCACCAGCCTTTTTAATGTTCCCACTGCTGGGACTCAGGCCTCCTCTCTAGGAGAGGGAATGGGCCGTGATCCTCCACGCGGGCCCAGTGCGTGTTGGTGAATGTCACATGTCTTCGAATTTTTGGTTCTAGGACATGCCGGTTTCCTCACGATGTTTTTCTTCACCGTTTTGAGAGCAGTGGTAATAAAATAAATTACACAAAGTAATGGGCCTGGCAGGGTTTGAGCCCGCGACCTGCAGCTTATAAGTCGGAGCCATAACCACTCGGCCACCACTGCTCTCAACCCTGACTATAGTTAGTTCAGAATCAGCAGCTGAATGGATTCCAATAGTTTTTACACCATGTTATATTTTTTCCCAAAAATATTTAAATAGATCACAAATTGGACACACTGACACTAAGGTCAACGCAGGTCACGGCAGGTACGGCGCGCACTGTTCCCGCGCGCCTCAAGGAGTGGTCAGCAACAGCAGGGACCCAGCCGGGTCGAAGCCTACTGGGGCCAGGGTTATCCGAAAGGGCGCTCGAGCCCCGGTATGAAGGCTAGAAGGAACGGGGTGGGTCTTTTAGTCAGTAAGAGTCTGACACTATCTCCCGCTCCGCCCAAGAGCAGGGTATGTCAATGCATGATTTTTTCCCACCATAAAAAAAAGGTCACGGCAGGTCATAGTGGGTATTAGGAGCCAGCAAACAGCTGGGTGCAAGTGCAAAACAACCTTCAGTCACCTGGATGGCCCGGTGACTATGTATTTTTGCTGACATAACAAGCTTATAACATTGTGATTTTTGATGATACAGTTATGAAATTTTGTACATAGATTGTTTACATAAAAAATACTAGACACATGTTTAGGGTACACCTATAATAATAGAATCTTTAAACAGACTAGATTTCGGCAATTGATTTTTTATCGAGAACTCGTTTCCACAATAGTTTATTTAATTAAAGTCTTAAGAAAAACTATGTTCTGTGAATGAACTGTTTTTATTCTTCTGCATTTGTTTACAAGCTTGATCTCCGCGTATTTATCTTTAAAATATATATACACCGCTAAATTTTAATTGTTTTAATCCCGTGGAGGGTCGATCCGGTACATGAAACACTATCGATTTGTAAAGATAAGAATAAAGTACCTATTTTTCAAAATTCGTATTGATTTACGCATGTACGAAATTAATTTCTTTAAGAAAACCTACCAATGTACCAATGACCTTTATGGAATAGTTGGCGTTGCGTACAAACTACCTATAGGTCAATGGACTCGCTCAGCTGATATTTTATTTTTGGCCTTATCGATTTCACTTTTTTTATGTTTGACCAGACAATATGACTTATTATTGACGGTCGCTTTAGGAAATGATGCCAATTTTATTGTCATCATTTCTCTAAAGCAAATCATTCTAATAAAGCTGTAAGTATTCTGCGTTTCACTTAAGAAGTTCCTTTGCCGTAATGTTGGCACTACGGAAAAACAGTGTTGCTACATTTTTAGCAGTGATATGACTTAATATTAGGGTGATACTGATATTTCGTTACTTTTAACAATTGCCTTTTTTTAAATTATTTCTTTTGGTAACTGTAAAAACTATTTTTGAATAAAGCATACAACGTTGAGCTCCATTTCGATTGTCCTGCAATTCTTTCAAATATCGAATCAATTTAGTTTCACATTTCGTGCTTTTCATTTTTCCCTCCTTTTTTCTGTAGACAGACAGGGGAGCCAACATTACGGCAAAGGAACCTCTTAAGTAAAACGCACAATACAATGTTTGTTGCCTTTCAAAAAATAGACAGTTTGTGAACGACGACATTTCTGTGAAGTTTTAAAGGTCGCCGTACACGGGCCACCTGCCACAACTACAAAACGCCGCCACTAGCATATTTCCTATAGTTTTCACATTTCACATGGTTGACGCTAGTGGCCGCCACACTTTACAAATCGACGCTGCTCGCTTCGTGTGGCCTGCACCAGTAACTAAACGCCGTTACAAAAAAGCTGTGACACACCACTCGCGCATTTAACTTTTCGAATATCGTAATTAGAGCCACAATAGACAATGAGCGAACCAAAGAGGCCTTCGCTAGGGTTTTAATGAATTAAACCATCTTCGCCAGAGTCCATTATAATAATAAAAAAGTTGCAGCCACCGGCCACAACTGGCTGTCGCGCTCTTCAGCTTCGTTTATAGCTCCTCATGGTGACGTTTGTGGCCACGGAACACTGTTTTTAATAATATAATAATAATAATTTAATAAATCATTTATTATCAGGCATCTTGGCCCATAGAACCTTACAAACTAACATATATATAGAGTAAATATAACTTGTTGTTAGTAAATATCAAAAGACACAGACAAAGACTTAGGATTATGTTAGTAACACTTCACATTGCACTAAGTTCACTTCGTGCTGTCCTGTGGCACCTGTCCGCAGAAGAAACGAAACACCACGCCCTGCGGCCAAAAGTCTTCCTTCAGCATGAGAGGCAAGAAAGTGTTCGGGACTCGCAACACGAACGCCTTGAAATTGACGTTACGATGCGACTCCAGCAGCTGTACCCTCAGTGCGAACTTCGTCTTTTGGCGCACGTACTCTACGATGTCCTCCACCTTTGTCGTGTGATGCAAGTGAGAGATGTACACGGGAGTGTTCGGCTGGGTGGCACGCAGGCTCACGCTTTTACTGTTCCGTGTTTGTGGTGGTCACGAGTGGTCCGTGTGTGCAGCGACCCTTTTTAGTTATCGTGTAACATCGTGTTTCATTTACCGTGACATTCTAAGAATTTCGAAAACCTGAGCAAGTATTGTAATTTCGTTAGATAAGCAAATTCGTCACTCTTTCGTATCTACATTGATCGGCCTAGATATGCGCGTGTGAAACAATGCGCTTGAGTGTCTGTTATAGAATTTTACATATTAACCAACTGTATGTACGCATTTTTAGAAGTGTCTTAATAAATAGCTCAAGGAATTTTGACACACTGGAAAACTATGTTTTTGATAGCAATGTAGGAAGTACTATCTACTCGTCTGTATAACGCAATGCAAGCACATAAAGCACCCACACCGCCCGATCTCCACTCTCCTATTACTATTATCCTATTACTTACTTCGCATAGACTTCGTAATGTGTATTTAGAACGTTCAATTCAAATATTTTTATTTTTATATAAAAATCGGATGTTTTAATTTTTGACTTATATTTTAATTTTTAATTAGAACAAAGAATTTTGTTTATGATGTTAGTAACATAGTCCTGAGTGGTTGCCATTGTTTTACAAATAACACTAAGTAAAAAAAGAATAATTACTGTAATATAATTATACAGTTATATTGCAGTAAGTAATTATATTATTCTAATATTTATCACCCACCATAGTGTGTGCTTGCACTTAAGTACCTAATCATATCATTATATTCCGTGTGTAAGTTGACCATTTAAAATAATACTATCTAATATTTATACTGAATAAGAAATAGGTAGATAGGCAATTTTTTATTTAATGTTTGAAAATTTACCACTTTCACCAATGTCTCTATCAAAGATTTAAATAAAAAATAAAGATGCCTATTGTGACAAGTACAATAGACTAGACTTTATTACACCAAAATAGTAAGGTAACTTTTACACAAACTTAAATCTATGGGTACAATAGTGGTCTTATATCTATCTTATATGAGACCACCATTGTACCATTTACGTACCAAAACCCGTTTAGTTTTGGTACATCAATGCATTTTACGCATAGATTTGCTGTCAGCGGACAGCGATATCTACCAGATAAACTTTGAGTCGAGTAATGAGAACAATGTAAAGATTTAGTACTAGAATAGATACAGTGTTTAAATATAGACAATTAGTTTTCTAGCTCCAGGGCATGCCTCTCAATCTAGCAACAATTTTTTTATTAAGGCTTTTAGTCCCTTGGACCGGAATGAAATGGACACAAAACTCGTACCCGCCTAGGCGGTAGTACGAGTATTATCTGTGAATTTAATTCCGCTGACTTTTAAATCCATTTTCTTCGAGAAATATTGATTGATTTTAGTCATATGCTATGTTCACTTTGAAGAATATTTAACTGTTCTTAAAGATCCAAGCCGTTTCATCGAAGGAGTAGGGAAAAGTTGCGAAATTGCTAAAAAGTATTATCATTATTAATCGCACGAAAAAATCAATAGTTGATAATGTTGTTTATGTATCTCTATGAAACATATTTTTTTTTTCAAACCTATTAACCTGGCCATTATCGAGGAGTAGCCTCAGAGAGTCACTGTTTTATGGCACTGCTCGGGCGTTTGGGCCTTAAGTCGGGTACAGGCTGCTGTAACGTAACATGCAATGTAACAGAATTCCCCTAGTGTGGACACATTGCAAGCGCGGGCAGAGCATTTCGACTATGTGAGTAGGTACATGATGTGCGGGCTTGCGGACAGTGAGCAATGGGTAGCTCGCTGTCCGGCCGTCCGGTAACTGTCCGGACCAAGCCCAAGTCGTCGACGGCGCGTGCTGTTCCCGCGCGCCTCAAGGAGTTGTCAGCAACAGCAGGGTTCCAGCCGGGTCGAAGCCTACTGGGGCCAGGGTAATCCGAAAGGGCGCTCGAGCCCCGGTATGAAGGCTTGAAGGAACGGGATGGATTTTTTAGTCAGTAAGAGTCTGACACTATCTCCCGCTCCACCCAAGAGCGGGGGTTGTCATAAGATGATTTTTCCCATCGAAAAAAAAACAAAGTAGGTACATGATGTTCAGTTTGTGCGCGCTGCGTTGACACTTATGAATGCTCCCATTTACCATGCATGAGATGAGAAGCCGTGTACGCATGTACGAACAAATTTGTTGCGTTACATGATACATTACTTGGTTCGCATGTGCGGACCTCTAACGAACATTGAACACTCTTTTCGTCAAACATGTTCGCGGCAATCCTATTAGAATGTTCTTTTCGGACGGTGTTCTTCGGTAATCACTGCAAACACCAAGAAACTTTCCACTACCACAAAATCATCCACTTCCTATGTACAACTTGTTCAACTGTCCTATTTTTATTGTATGTTTAAAATTGTGTGTACAATAAAGACTATTGTGTATTAGTGTGGCTATTAAGATGGAGTTCACGATTGATGTGTGCGAACTCGATTCGAACTAAGTTCTCTTTCGTGTTCGAATATGCTATCCGTAACCAAATGTTCAAGTTTGAGGCTTGTGTTCGCTATGTTCGTGTTCGGACGTGCGTATACGGCTTTACGTTACAGCAGTCAGTACCCGGCTTTACAAATTGTAACTAGGAAAGGAAACAACGCGAACAATAATGTCACAAACACTTGTTAGGTTTCCGAACAATTGAAAAATAAAAAATATACTACTACTATAATCGTGAGATATAAAAAGGAAGTGTGTTCGGCCTTGTTGGCAACCCTGACTGAACAACAGCGGCGCATATTATGTAACACACAGCCACGCAGTGGGAATCGGTGCATTATTTTTCTTGGCAACACTGATTTTTGTTTCCTCGAAAATAACTCAAGGTACTACTGCGATGTGTGTCAATAAACAGTAATTATAATCGGTAAAAATCTCTGTCCGACCGTCCGGTAACTGTCCGGACAGGCCCAAGTCGTCGACGGCGCGCACTGTTCCCGCGCGCCTCAAGGAGTTGTCAGCTACATCAGTTTTTAGTCAGTAACAGTCTGACACTATCTCCCGCTTCGCCCAAGAGCGGGAGATGTCATTAGATGATTTTTCCACCATAAAAAAAATAGGTGTCCTCATCATTTTAGCTGAAAGACGTCCAGTGTTGGGCATAGGCCTCCCCTAAGTGTCACCACAATGAACGATCCTGCGCGTCCCGCATCCTTCCAACGCTGCGTCTTCCGGTACGCGGACGCCACTCCAGAACCTTTCGGCCCCAACGGCCATCCGTTTTGCGAGCAATGTGCCATGCCCATTGCCCCTTAAGTTTGACGATTCTTTATGCTATGTCGGCAACCTTGGTTCTCCTTCATTTCTGATTCGATCACGCAAGGAAACTCCGAGCATAGTCCTTTCCATTGCCCTTTGGGTGACTTAAAGCCTTCTGATGAGGCCCATTCTGAATGACCACGTTTTGGAACACTGTCACCACTGGCAACACGCACTGGTCATAGACTTTCGTCTTGAGACACTGTGTTATGTTGGATGAAAAGATACTATATTATATTTAAAATGCAATATGTAGAAAACCGACAACCTAACAACTCGTCTCTTTCTACCTAAGATACCGTGGATTCAATTACAAATTTTCCTCCCTATAGAATTCATTAAAAAAAGTTAATCTGGATCCATTAAGGCGTGCTTAACGGGCCATAATTCACGATTGGGAAGCCGCGAGCTCCGTCCACACAATAGGTAGCCCCCTCGGGTCCTACACAAGGTTCAATAGAAATATTTCTTTAGATTTCTTTATACAGATGTTTTGGGGTTCGTCTCTTATTCGTTTGCTCCTAATTATTATTAACTAGCTTTTGTCCGCGGCTTCGACCCGTTAATAAAATATAGCCTATGTCACTCAGGAATAAAAGAGCTTTCTATTGGTGAAAAAAATTTAGCAATCGGACCAGTACTTCCAGAGATTACCTCCTACAAACAAAAAAAAACCGGCCAAGTGCGTAAGTATATAGCATAGCAGCAAGTAACATAATATTAAAGTTCTTGTAATGTGTTGTAACTTTGATCGATGTTTTAATAATAGTGTATTTTTTTATGACGCATTAAAAAAAAACTACTTACTAGATTTCGTTCAAACCAATTTTCGTTGGTAGTTTTTATAGTAATGTACATCATACATTTTTTAGTTTTATCATTCTCTTATTTTAGAAGTTAGAGGGGGGGACACACACATTTTACCACTTTGGAAGTGTCTCTCGCGCAAACTATTCAGTTTAGAAAAAAATGATATTAGAAACCTCAGTATCATTTTTAAAGACCTATCCATAGATACCCCACACGTATGGGTTTGATGAAAAAAAATTTTTCGAGTTTCAGTTTTAAGTATGGGGACCCCCAAAATTTATTGCTTTTTTTCTATTTTTATGTGATAATCTTAATGCGGTTCACAGAATACATCTACTTACAAAGTTTCAACAGTATAGCTCTTATAGTTTCGGAAAAAAGTGGCTGTGACATACGGACGGACAGACAGACAGACAGACATGACGAATCTATAAGGGTTTCGTTTTTTGCCATTTGGCTACGGAACCCTAAAAATGGCCTGCTGCGGTCTTCCCGTTTGGTTTATATTTTGGGTGTCTTCAAGGTTAGAGTGTATAGGCTTTTAATAAACTAGTGTTTCTCATCATCAGAGATACTCACTGATCACTGCTTACCGTCAGGTGGGATCGCAATCAAGCACTAGTTTTTATCTTTAAAAAAAAAAAACGTAAAAGAACAACTTTACTTCTTTATAATATTAGTGTAGATGTTAGATGCAAGACGCACCGGAACGTTCATTGTGGCGACGCTTGGAGGAGGCCTATGTCCAACAGTGGACGTATATCGTCTGAAATGGTGATCATGATGATGATGAGATATTAGATGTTGACGTACAATCTAGGAGCTTTGGACTCAGTGGAGAGGCGTGTGGCGAGGGTAATAGGTGTTCTAGATTTGGTTAAGTCCAATCTAGAAATCTCAGAGCATAGGTGTAAGGTTATAACCCTGTGTTCCTTCAATTGCCATTAGTCTTCAGGTTACTTTTCCGAGCGATCCTAAAACGTTTGATTGATGATTCGTCTGTTTTCTACTTCTGTTTTTGTTGTTCTTTAATGAACATGATTCTAAAAAGTTCTTGAAAAATTATCGTTTCGTATTGCGCCTGAATTCCTGTGTAGGTATTTGCATAGAAGATATTCGTAATTCCCGACCACAAAATTTCCATATCAAATAAGAAAAGCAATTCCACAAACAAGTGTATGACTAAAAGTCGGTCCAGACGGACATTTTTATTGCAACTTCGTAGCGACAGAATCAATTTTTAATACATACCTGTTATATTTAAAAAGTTTGTTAAATAATGCCTCGAGACGGATTGTGTATCTCTCAAAAAACTGCATCGCGAATTTCGGATCGTAGCAAAAAATATTTTTAACATTCAATACAAAATAGTCTTTGATGTCGTTAAACGTAGATCATCTCTCATTCACAGAAAAACTTTATTTATTTAAACATTATGTACAGTAGTGGTACATGTCTATGTATGACTTAATGCAACTGGGCATTCCCTATCAATAAATCTTTGCGTTTAAAAATATAACACTGTGGTAGGTGTGTATATTACATATATATGATATTTCAAATAGTGTGTTTACTTGTTTAATAACAGGTTGCTTATAATAATAAAACACATATAATATAACTTTGAACTCATAATCGAGAGACTTGATTGGAATAAAGACTGCTACGGTCCACATACATCCATAGTCCATCATGGATTGCGTGCGGCAACCAAAACCTAAGAATATAGTGAGAGTTAATAGGTCAGTGAAAAAAACCAATCAGTTGCTAAACTGTTGCGTCGTCTGATCACAAACTTACATTCGAATACGGATAGCCACGTGCCTATGAAATATGCAAATACATTTATAATTCAAGTCAAGAGCCGCAAGCGTGGCGCCTCGCTGCTAATCCAGAGTTAAGAAGGGTTCAAGTGCTTAAATGCAAACATAATTAACTTTTCATGGATCAACTGGCATCAATACTCAAGATATCTGGTGTTTTCCTGGCTCAGGCTTCCTAGGTGAGGAAATGGGCCGTAATCTACCACACGAGCTCAGTGGATTGGTAGGATGTCACATGTTTTAATTTTTTTTTCTTAGGACATGCCGGTTTCTTCACAATGTTTCTCCGTATTGAGAGCTTATAGCGTTTAAGAGTTTACTCAAAATATAGCGCCAGTCTGAGTGTGAACCCGCGATCTTCGCGTCAACACTTGTCTAGTCAGGGCCATTATTACTAGGTCACCACTGTTCTAGACAGGGTCGTTATTACTAGGTCACCACTGCCCTAGATAGGGCCATTACCATCGGTTCACCACCTCAGAAAAGATGAAAGAGGTTTAGTACGATATCTGTAGAAGAAATCTCTTCCCTCATCTATTATTCGATTATGATAAATATAATGTGCTAGATAATGCGTTTATTAAGACATTCCGAACAGGTTGCCTAGCCAAATCTGGTGCCAATTATGTTTATCATAATCAAATAAAAGATGAGGCACGAGATTTGTATCGGATCTTAGATCGGTTAGAAAGGAAATACTTTCCGATTTGTACTACGACTGTCGCCGCTTGTCTCCCAACCTTAAACTCCACTACAGGCAATAAACCAATACGAACGTAAACGTAAAAGACGACACACACTTAGATCGCAAGTTTGCTATTGGTAGTTGAACTATGAGCATTGCCCTACTTTGTGGCTCGCCTGCCCCGCCCACAAGGCCATTCTGACCTCTTTTATCTATTTTGTGGTCGTGGCCGTTACTACTGGGTCACCATTGCTTTAGTCATTTGGGCGGTGCATTTTAACGTAAAAAAAAAAAACAAAAAAAAAAAAAGTTTTGTTTCCAAGTAAACAACCTTTGAAGTGGCTTAAATTTTAAACTAAATCTCACGTTACGGAGCTTGTTCATAAGAACAACAACGTAAATCCAAGTTTACCTTATGCTGTACAAAATTATGTTTATTTTGAATTTGCACATGTTATAAATCATCGCCTGGTAAGACGTTTGATTCATAGTATGGCCTCTTCTTGCGACGTAAATCAGATGAATCACCGAGCAATTCACCTTTATTGATGTAATTTTCCTTCATTACAAACACCTACGCTTTTAACTTTCTCTCAAATGAAATTATTATTAAACCTTTAGTGTTTCTGGGCGGACTGTAACAATAATTGTGTATTGTGGGCTTTAAGCATGATGGGTAATGTGAAATTTATTCTTAGTGCAATACTGTAACTCAGAGGTAAACAATAGTAACTCCACTTTTTTTTGCACTTTTAAAATCGTAAGAACCAGTTCTACGTAATGGTATACGACATCAAGTCCTACGACATCTGGGAAGAGAAATATCCAATCGTATATGACAATAACATATCGGGTATTAAAATGATGATAAGATTGTTTAGGTACTCCCCAGCTTTACGCGCACTTAATGTTGTTCTAAACTTTATTACAATTATGTGTAATACATAATAATTCCATCATAACAATTATAAAAATACGATTGAGTTTGTTTCAATATCTTTAAAGCAATTATGTTAAAAATAAATTTAAAGTTACTATCCGCGCGTATGTGCCTCTCCTGTAAAATTTACTTTTTGGCACATACTGTTGTTTACCTCTGAGGTATAGTAGATTTTAATTTTATTTATCTGTACATCGGTAGTATTTTCACCTGTAAAGCTGTAGGAGAGTTTTTTGTTTCAACGTGCTAATCTCTGGAACTAATAATTCAAATTGAAAAAATCTACTAGTGTAGGATTGCTTTCATTTAGGTTTTAAACTTTTAAATATAAATATAAAGCACGCGAAGCCGGAGCAGATTACTAGTTCGATACTAAAAACGATAGATACGTTTCGTTTCAAATGTATCGTCTACGACTTTGCAGACATCTTTATCAATATTTACTGGACGGTAAGTAATAAGTATTGTTTTCTATTTGGCATCAAAGAAGCTTCGATTATTATCAGACAAAGGTTCAAGTCTTGCTCTTTAAACGTTATCTCTCTCCATTTCACAATCTTCACACGTTGTAGATATTTATTGTTATTTTTTCTCTTGGAATTCTTCGTTCAATTTATCTTTAATTTTTATCTTAGTTAAAGGGACTTGAATACGCGTCTTTTGAACTTTTATCGGGATGTGTGTACCTACTTAAACTTTATTGCTTGATAATGAATGCCTTTTTAGGGTTCCGTACCTAAAGGAAAAACGGGACCCTAATGCTAACTTCGCTGTCCGTCTGACAGTTACCACTTCACCAGACTAAATCTCATGAACTGTGATAGCTAGACACTTGAAATATTCACAGATTATGTATTTCTGTTGCTCCTAATGCCGGCTATACACGGTCAAACCTGTCGTCCAATCGGTATGACGTTACATTCAAAGTCAAAGTATTTATTTAAAATAGACCATTTGCAGGCACTTTTGAATAGTCAAATGTCCGTCAGTCCATGAAAAGTGAAGCTAAATTGCACGTTCCAAAGCGTAGGTCTCTATGGAGAAGAACGTGCAAGAAACTCCATGGACACTCTTTTAAATCATATTATGTGTTACATAATTATAATGCTTGGTTATACATTACTTGTTGTTTCTATCATGTGCGCACAATGTCGATGGTGAAAAAAAAGAATGTAAAATAATTAAAAGATAGAAACTTAATTAACAAAAATTACATGTTTGATCAAACTTGTAGTTCGTCTATTGCTGGTCATACACGGTCAAACCTATCGTCCAATCGGTATGACGCTACATGTTTGATCAAACAGATTTGACCGTGTGTGGGAGTGGATTGGTATGACGTGGGTATGACCAACACGTTTGACGGCAGAATCGAATTTCAATTCTTTTGGTTTGATCATACCGATTGGGTCAAACCTGTTTTTTATATTTCTATGGATCATACCGAATGCACGGTGTATGGGACCGGTTGGACAGCCCCATACACGGTCCAATCTGTTTGATCAAACATGTAGCTTCGTACCGATTGGACGACAGGTTTGACCGTGTATGGCTGGTATTAAACATCAATACTAAAAAACTGAATAAAATAAATATTTAAAGGGGCTTCCATAAAACAAACGTGATTTTTTTTTGCCGTTATTTGCTACGGATGGTACGGAACTCTTTGTGCGAGTTCGACTCGCACTTGGCCGGTTTTTTTGTCGTGTACGTATTGTGAGTGACAAAAGATTTCTCAAATAGATACAATAGAAGATTGTTCCTGGTGACGGTTTTCTTTCTAAATATAGATAAGATTATATATCATACGCTTCCAGTCATACAAGAATTATTATGATAGAGAGTTATTTATATGGATAATATACTGAGCGGTTTTTTTTTCTCCGGTGGGTAAAAATTTTCTGTTTTAATACCACTCATCTAATACCACTGGTATTTGTTTTAACGCAATTTTATTACCTATTCTGAACGGAGTCCACTCTTTAAATAATTTAATTTAATGTACGAACCTATACCAGTGACTTGAATTTAGTACAGTCAGCTCAAGTCAAACCTAATAAAATTTTGGTTTCCTATATTTTTATAGGATCGTAATATACAAAAACTTTCACTAACTAATCACTTTTTTAATATGTCTGAAGAAGCTATAATCAACCATCAACATCTTGGGAGAAAACAGAAACCTTGACTTGCATAAAAAAAATGATGGCTTGTTGTTATTTAGAGCAGGTTTACAGTACACAGTTTATTATTAAACTAGACATTTGTTAAATAAATAAGTTTTTTGAATTTTATATATTTTAGTCTGTGACAGACAGACTAAAACTATGTACTGTCTAACAGTCAAGACCCTTTATCTCGAGAACGTGTGGAGATATCGAGTTGAAACTTAAGGCGCATAGTGCGCAAGATCGACCTTGAGCGTCGAACTCACACATACGCGCGAGACCTGCACACACTGACTTTCCGGACCGAGCGCGCTACCGCTCAAAGATGACGCAGTAACGCAGAGAGGCGCGCCTATTCAGTGGTATTTTGCCTACGACTCCAGAACTTCTAAGATGCACGGCTAATTTTAATTTAAATAGATAGGTACTTATTATGTTTCGTGTAATTCTCAAACTTTATCATTTGTATGTACCTAGGTAAGTGTAGAAAAAGAAACAATACAACAAAAACAACAACAGGTTATACAAACTAAATTCATTAAAATACTGCTGTTTTTCGATTATTTCATAACATAAAGTGTATATTACAAAAGGAATTCAAAAAACAATTTATGATAAATGTTATATCTGATTCTTCTATAACTATAATGTGGTAAAAATCAGTTTTTTTTTTATTCTGTTGTTTGTTACGAATAAGCTCGAAAAGAAATGGAACGATTTAAAAAAGTTAAATCATTGAATATGAACATAATTGGTGAAATAAGGGTACCACTATAATATTGTGAATTTTACGCATACGAGTATGTGGCCCCTTCAACGCGATCTGGCGTGATCTTATGAAATGGTGAAACAATAAACAGACATGCGATTACAGCAATCCCAAAAGATTTGCTGTAATGTTAAGGGTTCCATACCTTTTTTTGTGGTGGGAAAAAATCATCCAATGACAACCCCCGCTCTTGGGTGGAGCGGGAGATAGTGTCAGACTCTTACTGACTAAAAGACCTACCCCGTTCCTTCTAGCCTTCATACCGGGCCTCGAGCTCCCTTTCGGATAACCCTGGCCCCAGTAGGCAGGGTTCCGTACCTCAAAAGTAAAAAACGGTACTTTTATATTATAGGATCATTGTGTTGCTGTCAGTTTATCTGTTTCCCTTTATTTCGGGAAAGCATAGAATTATAGAGTTGAAATTAAAGCCATATACACAAGTCTGCGGTTGCATGATGCTGTAAAAAAACCAAACGTCTAAGTTAACGAAAACAAAAAAAAACCCGCCAAGTACGAGTTGGACTCGCCCATGAAGGGTACCGTAGTAACGTAATATAAAAGTTCTTGTAGTTCGTTGTAACTTTGATCGATGTTTTAATAATAGTGTATTTTTTTAGATTTATGACGTACTAAAAAACTACTTACTAGATCTCGTTCAAACCAATTTTCGTTGGTGGTTTGCATGGCCGCATGGTAATGTACATCATATATTTTTTTTAGTTTTGTCATTCTCTTATTTTAGAACTTAGAGAAGGGGGGAACACCACCACCGAAAATTGGTTTGAACGAAATGTAGTTACTAGTATTTTTTTAATACGTCTTATAGCTAAAAAAATACACTATTATTAAAACATCGATCAAAGTTACAACGAACTACAAGAACTTTTATATTACGTTACTTGCTGCTACGGAACCCTTCATGGGCGAGTCCGACTCGCACTTGGCCGGTTTTTTTAGAAGTCGGTAAAAAAAAATCTTATCTTTAATTTCAATATTATTTGCTTCAGTAACTTTCACCTATTTTTACCTATAGGGCCGGGGTAAAATATCCACGTGAGCGGTTGAAATTCATAATACTAATAATTCATAGTACAGTTTATAAAAATAATTTTGTTTCTAAATGACTTATTTTTTATTTCAGTGAACAGTTTTATTGTAATTAAAAACGGTTACGACTTTTGTGTAATATGTTTTTCTGACGCGGTAAGTTACACGGCACGGAGCGACTATTTGCCACCCGAAATCTATAAGTCGTGTCATAGTGGGTCCTCTGCAAGCGCGCTAGCCTATAAACTCACACTAATACAAAATCTTCGTAAACATTCGCGCCAACACATACGTAGCGCGCTGTCGTTCCATGGCGGGAACGGAGCGCCGAGCGACACAGCCTGGTCTGAATGCTAACGCATGACTGGCCGCCTGCGCCCGCACAGACTTTTATATATATTCGAACTCAATATTGCTCTTTTTATTTAGTAAATATTGATTGATTTACGTAAAAAATGTTCACTTTGAAGAATATTTAACCACCAATTTTTCTGTGTAAAAATATTTCTAAAGATCCAAGCCGTTTTGAAGGAGTAGGGAAAAGTAGCGAGATACGTAAAATATTTTTTTTAGACAAAAGTATTAATCGCACGAAAATATCAAATGTTGATATTATTGTTTATGAATCTATAATAAACATATATTTTTTTCAAACCAATTGACGTAGACGTTACGGAGGAGTAGGCCTCAGAAAGTCACTGTTTTATGGCACTTTTCGGGCGCTTGGCCCTTAAAACCATATACTGTCTGCGGTCCCTACAAGCTGGGAAAAATCAAACTTCTAAGTTAACGAATAAAAAAGATACGCCCTCTTTTGTAGCAAAAAAACGTATATTTTGATACTCTCAAAGATCGAAGTTCATAGGGTACTTCCCGTTGACCCGGAATCCTGAAATTTGGCACAAAGAAAGGTCTTATAGTACAGGTATAAGGAAAAATCTAAAAACAGTAATTTTGTTGTTATCTACGTCACAAAAAAAAAATGCAATTCGAAAATCTTCGAGACTCCATTCGGGAATTGTAGTTTGCACGGAACCCCTTAGTGCGTGAGTCCGACTCGCACTTGTCCAGTTTTTTTTTTTTATTGTATCTTGTAAATGCTTAACATTTTGTGTGAAAGGGAAGATTCGTAGAAGTAAAAATGGTCTTGTGGAGTCTGTTTAAAAAGTCAAACGACTTGGGTAATCAATTCAAATAATCAAATTCTTGAAATCTGATGTACCTACCTAGTAAACGCTGCTTGAACAATCAAGGTTGCAAAGAGATGACCATTGTTAACTAATAGAATCTTGTTAAAACCATTATATGAAATACTATCTTTTGCCCGCGACTTCGCTCTTAAAGTAAAAAAAAAACCGGCCAAGTGCGAGTCGGACTCGCCCATGAAGGGTTCCGTAGCAGCAAGTAACATAATATAAAAGTTCTTGTAATGTGTTGTAACTTTGATCGATGTTTTAATAATAGTGTATTTTTTTCGGTTTATGACGCATTAAAAAAAAACTACTTACTGGATTTCGTTCAAACCAATTTTCGTTGGTAGTTTTTATAGTAATGTACATCATATATTTTTTTTAGTTTTATCATTCTCTTATCTTGGAAGTTAGAGGGGGGGGGACACACATTTTACCACTTTGGAAGTGTCTCTTGCGCAAACTATTCAGTTTAGAAAAAAATGATATTAGAAACCTCAGTATCATTTTTGAAGACCTATCCATAGATACCCCACACGCATGGGTTTGATGAAAAAAAAATTTTTGAGTTTCAGTTCTATGTATGGGGACCCCCAAAATTTATTGCTTTTTTTTCTATTTTTGTGTGAAAATCTTAATGCGGTTCACAGAATACATCTACTTACAAAGTTTCAACAGTATAGCTCTTATAGTTTCGGAAAAAAGTGGCTGTGGCATACGGACGGACGGACAGACAGACAGACAGACAGACAGACATGACGAATCTATAAGGGTTCCGTTTTTTGCCATTTGGCTACGGAACCCTAATAAAGCGGCTTCATATCGGTGAAAAATTTTTAGCAATCCGGTCCAGTACTTCCAGAGATTACCTCCTACAAGCAAAAAAACATAAAAACGAACTGATGACTGTTGAGTTGTCTTTTTAGACAGACTACGAAACATCAGGACCAGTGAACACACACTCGTACTGAAATTGAACCATTTCTATTCTAACTTCATCAATATTTTCTGTTCAAGACTTATCAACTTTTGATAAAAAGTCAATATTAATAATGACTATTTAGGTGCAGTAAGTAATAAACGAATATCGATAAAAAAATATTGACTTAGATAGTGCAGCCCTTATGTAAACGTTTACCTGTAATTTTTATCGTATCGATAACTCGGTTTTGGGTGAGCCCGATAAGAATGAAGTCGCCAAGGACATATTGATAAAGTTCTTAGTCTTGCGATAAGAAGACCATTAGTGTTTGGTCGGGTAAAGCAAATATTATTTGAAATTAAAAGAAATATAGTCTGTCTAAAAAATCAAACGATTTAAAATTTATTTATATTCGATACTTTTTATGAGGTTCTTCTATTAGTAAAAAATGATCAAGATCTTTTAATCAACCTTGATTATTAAACCAGTGTTGACTACATCAGATTTTATTTTGTTCTAGTAATCACCCAAGTTGTTTGACTTTTTAGACAGACTTTTACACAGCCCAGGATTGGTTTACTCTTGCTGGGGGTACGAAAGGGAAAAATTGGAGGTCTTTGTCTATTAGTAGGACCACAGAAAAGATGAAAGAGGTTAAAAAGGAAATACTTTCCGATTTGTACTACAACGAGTGTCGCCGCTTGTCTCACACCCTTTAATTCCACTACTGGCAATAAACCAATACGAACGCGCGTTACGCAACTAACAGACCACGCACACTTAGATCGCAAGTTTGCTATTGGTAGTTGAACTATGAGCATTACCCTACTTTGTGGGTCGCCTAGGCCGCCCACAAGGCCGTTCTAAGCGCTTTCATCTGTTCTGTGAGTAGGAAAACACTTTTTTTTTAGTTAGGATGTCTTCAGGTAACTTTTTCCACTCTGGATGGAGCAGAAGGACGACCACCTAGCCTTCATGGTATCTGTCATTGAGGATACGACAACGATTTTTCATAAAAATGGTGGTCGTATCCGCGACGACAGACAAAAAACCGGCCAAGTGCGAGTTGAACTCGCGCACGAAGGGTTCCGCACTGTCCTTAGGAAAATTCGGCAAAAAAATCGCGTTTGTTGTATGGAAGTCCCCCTTAAATATTTATATTATTTGGTTTTTAGTATTTGTTGTTTTAGCGGCAACTGATATACATAATTTTCTGAAATTTTAACTGTGTAGCTATCGCGGTTCTTGAGATACAGCCTGGTGATAGGCCGACGGACAGAGAGATGGACAGACAGCGAAGTCTCAGTAAGAGGGTCCCGTTTTTACCCCTGGCTACGGAACCCTAAAAACGGAGTCTTTTAGAAATCGAATAGAGAAGTTAGATATTTTATTCGTTGCTGTTGTAAAGAATTAAATAAGTACATTTAGTTTGGCTTCACCATTTTTGCTACGAGTCTGTTTTTTGTCAGCATTTTTGCGAACGTTGCATGCGTTTTTTGCTTCGAAATTAAGTCTTGGGTTGTTCGTAGAACTACATTTGCTAAGTCATGGTATATAAGTAACATAAATGTCTGTTGTGTCAATTTTTTATTTACATTTACGAGTTGATACCTAGTAACTTAGTTCTTTGTTCAATAAGTTATTATTGTAGTAGTATTATACTATTAAATTATTGTATACTAAAATTGAATGTATAAGGAATCTAACTAATTTGTCTACTTTAAATTAATGCATATTTTTAGTAAAAATACTTTGTTATGTGATGTTGCATGGAATAAAAGCCTTTTTTAATTTATTTTATTTTTTATTTTAATATTTGTTTTTTTATGTATTCCAAATCAGCATTCTCTTGCCTTTTTAGATATGAATGAAGAAAAAGATAAAAAGTGGTCAAGGCCTAAAATTTTAGTGCCAAAAGTAGGCTAGCTCAAAGCTAATTATAATAATTGTCAGTAAACTAATTAATAGTGTGGTCAACTAGTAATTAAGTTATGCAATTTATGTATCTAATATCGATATTACTGTTGGTATTTAGGATTATGTTAATGATAATTTCGTTGAATATTTATAGGAAATCCGTTCGAAATAAGATTATACATTTAAACAAAACCTTTTTTACAGTCATTTCAACTGATTTTGCTTTAGGCCACATTTTTTTTTAGGTGGGAAAATCATCCAATGATATCCCCCGCTCTTGGGCGGAGCGGGAGATAGTGTCGGACTTTTACTGACTAAAAACCCACTCTTGTTCTTTCTTTGCCGCTGTCCCAGGGCACCAGGGATCTCTTTCGCATCACCAATGGCCCCAGTAGGCTTCGACCCTGCTGAGCCTCTACGTTTGTCTTAGGGTCATATGCCTAAGACAAACGTAGAGGCGTATGACGTAGATAAAATAGGTATAATATATAAATAATATTATTATCCGTAATGTTACCTCAATCCACCTGTTATCAGACAATTTGAGAGGATGCAAAGAATAGAGAGATTTCATAATTTATTTAACAAAAATTTACTTAAAGAAAACAACGAAAAAAAAAGTACATTCTAAACCAAGTGCTGTCATCACTCATCACACACGCCGATCTGGGCGCGTCGGTCTCCATACATTTTATATAGAAACTAGACTTGTAGAGCTACACTAGATCCACGCCACGCGACTTCGTTCTACGTACAAATCAGGCGTGTTACACGTGTGCGTCGGTCTAATGTTGTTCTACAATACTGCATCGGTTTAGGTAAACAATCTTGATATGTCTTTTTATTTAAAACTAGCTGTGCCCGCGACTTCTTCCGCGTGGACTACAGGATTTAGAATTTATTTTTTCTAAAATAAAAGTAGCCTAAGTTACTCTTTATTACGTTAGTTACCTGCTACAAAAAGTCCCGTCAAAGTCGGTCCAGCCATTTCAGAGATTAACCGGAAAAAACAGACAGACAGACGGACAAAAATTAAAAAAAAAATGTAACTTTGATGTATGTACCGTATATGTATTATATATTTATATGCATGTAGTAAAAAGCGGTCATTTCAATATTACAAACAGACACTCCAATTTTATTTAGGTACCTAAATGTATAGATGTGTAGATAAATCGTACATCTAAAAGACCTTTAAAGTTTATTTGACCTCAATCGTGAGAATTACAGACACAATAGAAAGACAATAGGTGCGCAAACGCCGGCGTTCGCTTGGGGTTTTATGAATTAAAAGCTAATTACCTAACATCGGTTTAGGTAAATACTAAATACTTAATTGTAAACATTTTTAGATGCAATTTTTTGATTTTTTTTTTTCAATTAAAGACATGTTAAGATCGTTTACATTTAGTTAACTACCTAACCCGATGGAGTATATCTTAAAACGTCTTGCCATTGCGCATCGCTACATCGATCATAATCATGAATCAGGCGAACGGAAGCGCTGCGCACGCGCGTCTAAAATTAACTCGTCGCGCGAGTAAAAACCGCGCCACAACGTAAACAATTCACGTTCAGCTGGCGGGTGGTAGGTACCTAGCAACAGGAAATCGATTGATATCAAGAGCCAACAGCTTCATAAATAATGGGTAGTATTTACATCTTCTTCTTCTTCTTCTTCCTGCCCTTGTCCCATCTTATTTGGGGTCGGCGCAACACGTTTTTTTCTTCCATTCTGTCCTGTCACTCGTCACGCTATCACTAACTCCCTTTTCTTTCATATCGCTTCTCACACAATCCATCCATCTTTTCTTTGGCCTTCCTTTCCCTCTCCATCCATTCAGTTTGTATGGGTAGTATTTACATGTTCCTCAATTTTATTTAACTGTTTCTTAATTTATTTCTGTTTTACCAAAAAAATGCACTAAAATAGCCACTTCTGAGTTATTATTTACTTATATAGTCTGTCTAAAAAGTCAAACGATTTGAAAATTTATAAACGAATAAAAAAATCTGTCATATTACAAACAATACTTTTTATAAGATTCTATTAGTAAACCTTAGAAATATAAGAAACAGTAAAGTAATGCGTTGCGTAAACGCAGAAAATGAGACTGTTATTAATAAACTTGGCCGAAGGTACCTAAGGTGTTTTCTTTGTTTACATTTTGTCTGAAGTCCCGATGAATTGAGTATAGTCATCACTAGATTTTTTGTCCAACTGTCCTTGCTGACTCCTTTCTTATATCTATGTAGTAAACAATGATCATCTCTTTGCAACCCTGCTTGTTCAACCAGTGGACTATATCAGCTTTTAAGAATTTTAATTGATTAGATTACCCAAGTCGTCTAGAGTCTGTCTGATTACCCTAGTAAAAGGGTAATCAGATAGAATCTAGCTACATGTCCTGCTGGGCAAAGGCCTCCCTCCATTCTTTCCAATGATCATGGTTCCTCACTGTCTCTTACTAATTCTTAAGGAAGATATCCAGGTCCCATGCTACCAACGTAATAAAAATCAAAACCGGTTGAACGAACAGTGATAAAAGATTTTCATAAATTTCTAATGTTATTTTGAACAGACTATAGGTCGGCGTACGTAACCCACGTGTGTAATGTGTTCTAGCTTAAGGGCCAAGCGCCCGAAAAGTGCCATAAAACAGTGATTTTCTGAGGCCTACTCCTCCGTAACGGCTAGGTCAATTGGTTTGAAAAAAAAAAATGTTTATTATAGATTCATGAACAATAATAATCAACATTTGATTTTTTCGTGCAATTAATACTTTTGTCAAAAAAAAATATTTAGCAATTTCGCAACTTTTCGCAATTTTTCCATACTCCTTCGAAACGGCTTAGACCTTTAGAAACATTTTTACACACAAAAATTGGTGGTTAAATATTCTTCAAAGTGAACATTGCATATCTCGCAGAGAAAAAAAAAAGTCGAGTACTTGTTGGTCCTAGAACAGTACTATAATGAACAATTTAAAATACGGGTGCAAAATAAATATAACACTAGAAGCGTTAGAGAACGTAAACTCGTGCGACCACCAGTAAAAAATTACTATGGTAAAAGAACCAACAAGTATTTGATGCCTACAATTTTCAATGATTATGACTGGTTAAGAAACGATAACAGAATGTGTAAACGAACATTGAAAAATAAATTAAAGACGGTTCTCCTTAAGACAGTAGCCGCAAGATGTGAAAATACCCAATAACTTATTTATGTATTTTTTAAATTTAGATATAATTTAATTGTATTACATTTGAACCAATTATTACTAACAAGCGCTAATCCCGCCGACAAACTGTTACGCAGTTATAAAACTTTGGTATGTAAAACTTTGTTGGTCCAAATAAATGATTTATTATTATTATTTCCTTTATTTAAAATTTACACATATTTATCATATTTTTAAATATTCCTTAAAAAAATAAATTAAAAAAAACATTTAAAAATATAAAAAATAGTAGCCCACCGGCATCGGGAACATTATTATTATTATTATTATAAAGCGCTTTCCGGGCCCTGCTGGCCGCAAATAAATGCACAGATTTGCGTACTGCCGCCTAGGCGAGTGCGAGAGTTGCGTTCACATATTTTCGGCCAGATGGTTCAAGGGACTATACGCCTTAAGTAAGATATCCAGGTCCCATGCTACCAACGTAATAAAAATCAAAACCGGTTGAACGAACAGTGATAATTTTTTTTCATAAATTTCTAATGTTATTTTGAACAGACTATAGGTCGGTGCACGTAACCCACGTGTGTAATGTAGTTCTAGCTTAAGAGGCATACCTTAGTTATGCGGATGCGCCGAGTGCCGAGCATTCATTACTACCATTAATATGCACTTGCAGGTGTGATGGCCGTTTACATTGCATTCTTATGAGGTCTTTAATAGGTTTATAACGGAAACAATTGAACAAGAATTACAATAGATCTATGTGTGTAAGTCGTCGACGGCGCGCACTGTTTCCGCGCGCCTCCAGGAGTTGTCAGCAACAGCAGCGGCCCATTCGGGTCGAAGCCTACTGGACCCAGGGTTATCCGAAAGGGAATCTCGGCCTCGGTATGAAAAGCAAGAAGGAACGGGGTGGGTTTTTTAGTCAGTAAGAGTCTGACACTATCTCCCGCTCCGCCCAAGGGCGGGGATGTCATTTGGATATTTTTTAACTACAAACCAAATGTGTGTAAGAAAATAATATCAATCGCATGAGTGTTCATTGTAGAAAGGTCACCACTGCATGAGGACATCTTAATTGCGAAATTCTTATTTTGTATTCCATCTTAAATATATGTAGTTTAAATCTCGTCCTATTTATTTGTTACATACTAGCTGTTGCCATCGACTTCGACCGTGTAAACGTAGAGAATTGTCCCGTGGGAACATACTCCCAGCATAAAAAGTAATAGAAAAAAAATTGCATTATAAAATATTATTAATATTAAATAAAAATATTATTAAATTACATTTCCATATCCCATTTTTGGTGTTCTTCACTATCTAAAATAGCAGAAAATAGCAGCTTGAACGAATAGACCTTGTTTCCAAATAAAAGTACCTATTATGTGCAAATCCTGGACATGATCCACCCTTGCGCCAAATTTTATCCCAATCCGTTCAGCCGTTTATCAGAAGAAGTAACAAACATACACAGTCACAAACCAAGTTCGTTATAAAAAAGTATAAGACTTAACTGTTTACAAGTGAATATGTGTGTGATTAAAAGAAATAAAAAAAGCATTTTTAAGTTTAAGTTACCGCCCAGCCAACACTGCTCTTCAAACTAAGTTTTACCATCTTTTATTGTCGTTAAGCTCACGTTTGAGACGACCACTATCTCATCTCATGGTAAGCGATGATGTGGCCACCTCTTTATAATTACTAGTTATGATTTAGATATCCTGCAAATACTACGGATGTAACATAATTGTATGCTGCCATATAGAATTTGTACATTATTACGTACTTATATAGAATGTAAATTATTTCTTTCCGTCGTGATTTCTCAATCGTTAGATATTCACATTTGTGGAGTATTTTTTTTTATTTTCTTAGGTCGTTTGTATAAATATACAAACGGACGGTTTGTGCTCAAGGCTTTTCTACACTGACTACAATATCTAGCTAACTTTCCTGTTAGTTTTCTCAGAAACTTTGTCAAATATTTAAACATTTATGTATAAACAGCAATAGCTGAATATTGCACAGAAATAATAATAATAATATTCCACAACTATCACACAACGCCGTCTAGTCCCAAGCTAAGCAGAGCTTGTGTTATGGGTACTAGACAACTGATAAACATACTTACCTATATATTTCTAAATACACATATATTATAATAATAGATAAATTACACCCAGACACAGAACAAATGATTATGCTCATCACATAAACATTTGTCCTGGGTGGGAATCGAACCCACGACCTCCGGCATAGCTGTCAGGGTCACTAACCACTAAACCAACAGGCCAGTCAATGAAATGTTTAAATATTTGTTTTCTAAATTCAAATTCACAGTCAATTTCGTTAATATAAATACATATTCAAATACATACTCTATCTACACTAATATAATAAAGAGGTAAGTTTGTTTTTTGGTTTAAGGAGGTAACGTAAAAGTTTTTTTCACCGATAGAAAGCTGATTAAAATTTATTTCTGAGTGCCATAGAAAGAAAAACATTTTATTTGCCCGAAAAAGACGCAAACTTAAGACGGACATATTACATAAATAGGTACCTACATTATTATTTAAATTTATTATTTTACACGTACAGGCTATATTTTTATGTCCGCGAGCGAAGTCGCGGGCAAAAGCTAGTATCTATAAAATTCGAACCAGCAGCATTTTTCATTAACGTTTTTCTGCGTGTCGCAGGTTCGATTCCCATACGGGACAAATATTTATATGGCCCGGCCAGATACATAGTTGTTCAGGATCTGAGTGACTTGTGTATATACTTGTGAGTATACACAGGCCTGTTGGTCTAGTGGTTAGTGACCCTGACTGCTATGCCGGAGGTCGTGGGTTCGATTCCCACCCAGGACAAATGTTTGTGTGATGAGCATAATCATTTGTTCTGTGTCTGCGTGTAATTTATCTATAATATGTATGTATTTAGAAATATTTGTATGTCGACTACTCGTAACACAAGCTCTGCTTAGTTTGAGACTAGACGACTTTGTGTGATAGTTGTTTAATTAATATATTATTATTATTATATAATATAAGATTTTACATGGTTGTGAACGAGTGTTAATTTTTACTATAAAGTAAATATGATTAAAACTTAAATTCAATTTACTAAACTAAGTTATCAACAGACAATCAATTTACGACTTTTTAATTAAATCAATAGGACGAAGCTAAAGGTGAACAATTTTATCAAACTGAACTAATTAATACAATAATTACTTTACCATTTTGTTGTTATTAATATATCTGTTTGAAATATTTTTTATTATTAATTTGTAGTCTTTGAGATAATGAATTGAGGTTAATGGGAGATAACCGACAATAATAATAACAAACATTGACTTACTTAATACAATACATGATCTTACTATGATCAGTGCCGTAATTAACCATTTATACGCCCGGTGCGAGCTTCCAATATTACGCACCTAGAGAAAAATACAACACAAACAATAAGGACCAGCGCTGTTCCTGCGCGCCTCAAGGAGTTGTCAGCAACAGCAGGGGCCCAGCCAGGTCGAAGCCTACTGGGGCCAGGATTATCCAAAAGGGCGCTCGAGCCCCAGTATGAAGTTAGTCAGTAAGAGTCTGACACTATCTCCCGCTCCGCCCAAGAGCGGGGGTTGTCATAGGATGATTTTTCACATCGAAAAAAAAGGACCAAATATGAAATTAAAGCGCCTCTCCAGGGATTGTATCCCTGGAGAGGCGCTTTAATTTCATATTGTCCTGAGCCTGGGCACCGCTGGCACCGCCCTAGTTACGGTACTGAACATGATTTAAGCTTCTAACCGCCTGTGTCGGACATATCCGACCAACACTCTCGAGTCCAGGATCGCACATCCACGACCAAATACTCCATCTCGTCAGCTCTTATGGTTTTGGTGGGGAAAATCATCCAATGACAACCCCCGCTCTTGGGCGGAGTGGGAGATAGTATCAGACTCTTACTGATTAAAAAACCCACCCCGTTCCTTCAAGCCTTCATACCGGGGCTCGAGCTCCCTTTCGGATAACCCTGGCTCCAGTAGGCTTCGACCCGGCTGGGCCCCTGCTGTTGCTGACAACTCCTTGAGGCGCGCGGGAACAGTGCGCGCCGTCGACGACTTGGGCTCGGTCAGCGAGCTACCCATTGCTCACTGTCCGCAAGCCCACGCCTACGGTGGGTCAGCTCTTATGTCACTTATGAGGATTGTAGAGCTAAACGAGATGGAGTACCCAGTCGCACACACGACCCTGTCGAATAAGATCCGAAAACACTCGTCGGACTTATCCGACGCAAGCTGTTAAAGGGTTAAAATAGTGCACGTTCTTCTCCATGTAGAGATCTACGCTTTGGAATGTGCATCATCATTTTTCTGACTGACTTCTTGACAAATTGAAAGTGCCTATAAATGGTTTATTTAAATAGCTTTGCCCGCAGCATCGCCCGCGTACATAAAATATAGCCTATGTCACACAGGAATAAAGCAGCTTTCTATTGGTGAAAAAAATTTAGTAATCGGACCAGTACTTCCAGAGATTACCTCCTACAAAGAAAAAAAACAAAGTTTACCTTTTTTATATTAGTGTAGATAGATGCGTTGATTCTTGATTCTCGACAAATTAATTTTCTACATTCTTCTAGGAAACGAGATTATTTATTTATGGTATCACTTTGCATATCCATAAAAGTTTATCAATGACTGACTTTATATTTCTTTAGACACGTGGTTTATCTCACGTAATTTTATAGGCAGCTTGACCAAACACCAGAAATGCAATATCATACCGTGCCGAGCCCATGTGTAAACACCCCATATCCACCGAGTTATCGATTGCGCGTGACCTCTCCACTTCCTACACCATCTTTGACGTTTGTTGTCACAAATATCTGCATGACGGAGTGACAGATCGTGAAACCGTGAACCAGAGGGATGATTCCCGAATACTAAGACAATCTGTCAAAAATAAACACTACTAAATTAAGGCTTAAAGTCTCTTGAACATCTGGCCGGAATTAAGTGGACACAACACTCGTACACGCCTAGGCGGCAGTATGAGTATCTGAGCATTTAATTGCGGCCACCTGCGCCCGGATAGAGCCCCACTGACCTTTAAATCCTTTTTTTCAATCATTCTTTGCGAATTATTGATTAATTTACATTTGCTCATTGATTAATGTTCACATTGAATAATATTTAACCACTATTTTTTGTGTGTTTCTAAAGATCCAAACCATTTCGAAGAAAAAGGGAAAAGTGGCGAAATTGCTGAATATTTTTTTAGACTAATTAATCGCACGAGGCAGTTACCGAGAAGTAGGCTTCAGAGTGTCACTGTTTTATGGCACTGTTCGGGCACTTGGGTCTACGGTAGAGGAGCCGAGCACGAGCCGAGCGCAAATTCGTGTAGTGTCACTGGTGTTCAGCTCTAGAGTCGGTCCAAACTACACGAATTTGAGCTCGGCTCGTGCTCCGCTCGTGCTCGGCTTCTCTAGTATAGACCCACCTTTATATTTAAGAGATGCCCAAAATTGACGTGAAATTAAAGTTTAAGTACTGCTCAAACGTTTAAGTAGCTCTTAAATATTTGAATGATCTTTCAAAAATAATATATAACATGGTGTAAAAAATATTGGAATCAATTCAGTTACTGATTCTGAACAAACTATATTCAGGTTTCGCATAAACAAAATAAAATGTTGTATAGTAAGAGTAATATAACATGTTGACTTGCCAGGTTTTAAGATTGCAACAGAACTCGGCATGCTAATAGCTCGGATCTACAACTGGGTTACACGCAATAAATACTCTTGGCTATCAATTTATCATTGACTGATTGATATACTAATTAAAGAACTTTTACTGAAGTTTATTGACATATAACACTGTCATGTAGCATGTCCGGCTACAAAAGTTATCTAGGTATATACTAATATTAAGAGAGGTAAAATACCGGCTTGGTCCGGCCGTCCGGTAACTGTCCGGACCAAGCCCAAGTCGTCGACGGCGCGCACTAATCCCGCGCGCCTCAAGGAGTTGTCAGCAACAGCAGGGACCCAGCCGGGTCGAAGCCTACTGGGGCCAGGGTTATCCGAAAGGGCGCTCGAGCCCCGGTATGAAGGCTAGAAGGAACGGGGTGGGTCTTTTAGTCAGTAAGAGTCTGACACTATCTCCCGCTCCGCCCAAGGGCGGGGGATGTCAATGCATGATTTTTCCCACCATAAAAAAAGAGGTAAAATAAGAGCAGCGGTTGCCGAGCGATAATGGCCCCGACTTACGAGTTGTAGGTTGCTGGTTCAAACCCAGCCAGGCATATTACTATGTGTAATTTATTTCATCACCACTGCTCTCAAAACGGTGAAGGAAAACATCGTGAGGAAACCGGCATGTCCTAGAACCGAAAATTTTAAGACATGTGACATCCACCAACCCGCAATGGGCCCGCGTGGCCTATTCCCTCTCCTAGAGAGGAGGCCTGATTCCCAACAGTGGGAACATTAGAAGCCCAACTCTGCTATGCTACTGAAGTTAAGTGGCTTATCCCACTGTCACGGAGCATTTCCGGCCACAAAAGTTATCTACTTATGTATATCTATTCTAATATTATAGAGAGGTAAAATTTGCAAGTTAGTAAGTAGGGACAGGGTTTGTAATCTCTGAAACTATTGAACCGATTTTGGAAATTCTTCCAACGCTGCGTCTTCCAGTACGCTCACGACGATCCAAAACCTTTCAGCCCCAACGGCCATCTGTTCAGCGAGCAATGGGCCCTGCCCATTACCACTTAAGTTTGGCGATTCTTCGTGCTAATAGCGGATATGGTGCGGATTAAATCAATTACAATTATAAATCTGAGCACTAGGCTGTTATATATTTATAACCTGCTTATCCTTGAAGCTGTTCAGTGCATGTAAGTTTCACTTTTGAAGTGTTTCGTGGAATAAAGTAATCAATGTTGCACTAACACGCTACCACTGAAGTCGCGTGCTGTATTGCAATTTGCGATGCTTTGAGTAAGCCATCTGTGTTTAATCTTTGTGTTACGTTTGTCGATGGAAGGTCAGGTTAGAAATGGAAAGATCTTGTTCAGCATCATTGTTTTAAATCTTAGTTTTTCATTGGGACCGTTCATGCAATTGAATTGAAAACAGGTATTCCATGGTCTCATCAGAAGGCTTAGAGTTATTCAAAGAGCAATGGAAAGGGCTATGCTCGGAGTTTCCTTGCGTGATCGAGTCAGAAATGAAGATATCCGCAGGAGAACCAAGAACCAGATTGCCGACATAGCGTATAAAGGCTTGCAGAACAGATGGCCGTTGGGTTGTATAAAACAAAGTCAATTATTTCGTTGGTTTAAATCATGGTAACTTATACAAGGAAGTACTTATTAAGCAGACACTTAATAATTTCATTAACAATTTTCTCGCCGTTGTTCTATAGTATGACCAAAATTTTGACACCTGGGCTGCTCTGTCTTTTGTTTCATTACAACAATGTTCAAATACCTTAAAAATACTGAGCCATTATCGTCAACAATCGAGTCTTATTACAGATAGTTATCCACGGTAGAGTAACCGCGAATCATTTCACTAGCGCGTTCGATTTCACTGCATTCTCCCGCGGTGGCGCGTGCGCCGAACAAGTGGTGCTAGGGTTGTCAAACGACTGGGTAAAGACGGACATTAGATAAGGCAATTTGGGTGTTCAATGAAGAATTTGTTTTTTTTTTTCGATGGTTAATCCATTTTGTATATTTTACCAGTCACGTACGTATTACGTATTATAAAGAAAACATACACATATATAAGTTTTGCTGTTATTTAATTCATTTATTATAGCGATTTTATCGACCCTTTTTAAGAAGAACAGAATATCAGTTTGCATAGAATGAGTTTTCTCTATTGTAATTAAAAAGTATTTTATTATAATATAATTCTAAGGAATAACTTCACCTAAGTACCTAACTTCACCTGGATTAATGGGTGAATTGCTATAAAATAAGAGAGTTCTCGATACTTTTCATTCCGGGAGTAAGTACTCCCGGAATGAAAAGTATCTTATATGTTTTATGTTCTACCCATATGCAAAATTTCGTCCGAATCCGTTCAGCCGTTCGGGCATGATGAAGTGACAAACACACAGACCAAACTTTTTTTTTTTAAATTGATATATACTAGTACTTGTCGGCGATCCCACCTGAAGGCAAGCAGCGATGCAACTTCTGACTTTATAACATTAGTGCGATAGAATTTCCACCTCTTGGAACTCAAGGTGTCCGGTCTTTGTCCGGCTGAACTGGCTTTTAGGATCAGGCAACCCTACTGGGAGCGAAATGTATGTATCGTACATGAAAAACCATTGTTACTCTTGTTTTATTATGTGAAATCTCGCGCTGTTCGGTCGTAAGTAGGCACTTACATGGTTTTTTTTTCAGCATTATGTTTGCAAATGTTTTTGTAGAAAGAAAGGATTTGCGTGTTTTACTTTTTTTTTTTGTCGACTGTACTTCATTGGTGCCTATTACACCTTATATTGTTATGTCGTAGCTCGTCTACCTACACTTATAAACTAACTGCTAACTTACTTGTTAGTTTTCTCAGAAACTGTCAAATATATAAACATTTCTGTGCAATAGTCAGCACTGAAATGTTTAAATATTGGTTTTTTAAATTCACATTCAAAGTCAATAAATAAATATTCAAATACATACCTATCTACCCTTAATATAATAAAGAGGTAAAGTTTGTTTGTAGGAGGTAATTAAGGCGTATAGTCCCTTGAACCATCTGGCCGAAATTATGTGAACGCAACTCTCACACTCGCCTAGGCGGCAGTACGCAAATCTGTGCATTTATTTGCGGCCAGCAGTGCCCGGAAAGCGCTTTAAATCCGTTTTCTCTGCGAGATATTGATTGATTTACATATGCAATGTTCACTTTGAAGAATATTTAACCACCAATTTTTATGTGTAAAAATGTTTCTAAAGGTCCAAGCCGTTTCGAAGGAGTAGGGAAAAGTTGCGAAATTGCTAAATATTTTTTTTTGATAAAAGTTTTAATTGCACGAAAAAATCAAATGTTGATATTATTTTTCTTGAATCTATAATAAACATATATTTTTTTCAAATCAATTGACCTAGCCGTTACGGAGGAGTAGGCCTCCGAAAATCACTGTTATAAGGCACTTTTCGGGCGCTTGGCCCTTAATCTCTGGAAGTTTACGAGACCGATTGTTAAAATTTTTTCACCGATCGAAAGCTGCCTTACTCCTGAGTGACATAAGCTATATTTTATGTACGCAGGCGAAGCTGCAGGCAAAAGCTAGTTACTTATAAAGAGGTAAATTTTGTTTGTAGGAGGTAATCTCTGAAGGTACTGGTCCTATTCATAAAGTTTTTTTCTATGCTACACCTTCAAACTTAAAATTTGACAGGTAGGTTCCTTAAAGGGTGTAGACATACGGAAAAAAAGGATTTTCCGAAATTTACCCCCAAAGGAGATGAAATAGGGATCCAAAGTTTGTATGAAGAAACCAAATTTCACGCGGATGAAGGTAGCTACTCTACCAAACAAAACTTTGAAACTGTTGACGAAGTAGCAATGATATGGCGAATTACGCTGGTACAACAAGCGTATGATGAGTACAGTTGCCAAAACGGATCTTGAGAAGTCAAATGTTCGGTCTCTTTAGTGGTGCGAAGTGAGACGCGGGGGCGGGGAGTGTCAGTGATTGGTTCGCTGTGACATCGCGTCATAGACGTCACTCCTAATTCGTTCCCTGCGTTGCTGCATGTATCTAACAACAAAGACGATTGGCTCGCCAATGTATAGAATGCGCAAAGGGATCCGCACTCTGTCGCCGAGCGCTCTAGATCCATTTTGGCAACTTTACGCGTCTCTGAAGCTATGTGTCCGTAAGTAGGCCTAAGGCCCCTCGTCCTCGGCGACTTTTTGTAGCGAAGCAGTCGCGCGGTTGTATCGATACAGTTGCGATGCCGTAGCGCGTTGGCATCTTTTCTATAGCGCTTGCAAATACGACTATTGCGCGTGTAGCGATGCTGGCGCGTGCTTGCGAAACACACATTTGTAGCGGTGCTGTCGCGCGTTAGTAGCGCGTAGCCATCTTTTCTATAGCGCTTGCAAATGCGACTATAGCGCGAGTAGCGATGCTGGCGCGTGCTTGCGAAACGCACATTTGTAGCGGTGCTGTCGCGCGATAGTAACGCGTAGCTATCTTTTCTATAGCGCTTGCAAATGCGACTATCGCACTACAAAAAGTCGTCGTGGGCGAGGGCACAAAATAAATAGGTACAAAAGTCAATCTACATACAAAGCGCGCTCGAGCAACGCACACATAGACACCGCTCACGGACACGAGATCTCGGCTTAATCGCTCGTTCGCGCTCATATGTATAGTCCTGCGAAACGCGCAGAAGTGTGTGCGATCGCCTAGCGTAGGTATAATAAAAATTGAAGTACATACTTTTTTTTTGAGATCGACTTCTGTATCTACCTATCTACTTTGTGGCGAGGGATCTAACTATCACAATAGAAAAGATAATTAGCAACGTCGTCGCTTAACCGGTATTTCAATAATTGCCAATCAGGTCCCTTAACCTTCAGTCAATTACTTTCGGTTCAATGGAGGGGAGATGTGAAAGACATCGGGTATATAGCTTGATGTATATTATGTTGTATGTGTGTGTATGTCTCGGTTATAGTATGTAGAATGTTGTGATAAATGGTATTTCAGAATCAGAATCAGATTATTATTTGATCAATTTATTATACAAATAGGTTTTAAAAAACACGTTTAAAAGTCTATTTTTTTTCGTCAGTTTAAACTAGATGAGGCCGGTGTTTCCTAGCTGACTACCCTGAGAAGAAAGAACGAAACAAACTTAGACGTCAAAGTTTCTTATAAAGTCCATACAGTAAATTTAAAAAAATGTGATTTGGCCATTACGGCCAAATCACATTTTTTTTTAATTCCTTTTTTTTAATTTCCGCTTCCTTCTGCGAAGCAGTAATGCTAGCAAAGGAGGCGGCCGCACTCGCGAGGCAATGGCCCTCACGCCCCAACCGCTGGGATCCCGATCCCGATTTCTGGCCATTGTAGGGCGCGGGCTTGCTGAAGGCGAGCAATGGGTAGATCACCGAAAAAAAAGCCACCAAACTAAAATGGAACTGGGCTGTTCGTATCTACCGCATGTCGCAATACAATTGAGTAAAGGCAGCCACTGACTGGATCTGTCCGGCCGTCCGGTAGCTGTCCGGCTGTCCGGTAACTGTACGAACCAAGCCCAAGTCGTCGACGGCGCGCACTGTTCCCGCGCGCCTCAAGGAGTTGTCAGCAACAACAGGGACCCATCTGGGTCGAAGCCTACTAAGGCCAGGGTTAGTTTCGAAAGACGGCTCGAGCCCCGGTATGAAGGCTAGAAGGAACGGGGTGGGTCTTGTAATCAGTAAGAGTCTGACACTACCTCCCGCTCCGCCCAAGAGCGGGGGTTGTCATTGAATGTTTTTTTCCCACCATAAAAAAAGCCACTGACTGGATTCCAACAGGAACCGGCGAGGCGGTAGGCCCAGAAAGAGATGATGTTTTTATTCTCTTCTATTAAATTCAATGTACAGTAGTTGTACTTAGAAGGATTAAATGCAACAAGGCCTTCTCTATCATTCAACCTTTGGGTTAAAGAATACAAACACTGAAGCAATTTTTTAATTCGAACCAACCTGAGATTAGTGCTTTTAAACATACAAAGACACCTTTCAGCTTTATAATATTAGTATAGATTAGTATCTGTAGAACCGCACTCTACTAAAAATTAGAGACATGAAAACGGTCCCTAAATAACAGACATTACACAAGTTTCTATACACAAATCATTAGCGTATATTTACTTGTCTTAAGAGCCGGTTGTAGCCACTGAGTATTTTGTATGAACTCCGCCCGGGTCTATGTCGACTTCGCGGCCCCATAATAGCGGTTTTATTTATAAATATGTCGTGGAGAACGATATTGAACTACAGAATCTTTGTTTTGTTATTATTATGGTACCTACCTACCTAAGGGTGTAACGCAGTGGCGTCATTTTTTATACGTCACGAGGCCAGAGTCATGTTATAAGGGCTGGGACCCGCGACGCCAGGATAGTTTGGCTTGCACTGTTTCAAGGGTCACACACCTCTAAACATGAAACTGTCGGTTAACCCGTGTATTCGTGATTATTTAGTATAGGTACTTACAACACTATTGTGAATTATAAAAGTGACATTATAACTAATTGTGAACTGTGAAACTGACATTATAAGCGACGGAAATACTCAAGTGTATAGTTATTAAAATTCCATCAATATGAACCCTGTACCACTGAATCAAAATGATGACGGTAATATCGCTCAGCCATTCCTGGCGCCGTCAAATATATATATAAAAACTCAATAATAATTCTGGATTTTTGTTTTTGCCAGACTCTTCTAAAAAACCAACTTTATTATTTTATGTAACTTTCAAATATTGCCGTGACGTAATCTCGTAGATACACGTTTAAAATCGTAAATTAGGGTCAGATTGCTTAATATAATGAAATGAATGTTTAATATTATAATGTAATGAATAGTTTATGTAATTATACTTAGAATAAGTTAGTCTACAAGTTCTTTTCATCCTATTTAGCGGTGCCCGACAGGGTCCACAATTGTGTCAAATTTTTCACATACCACATAAACATGTACATTGTGGAATGCAATAAATAATTGAGTATTGAGTATTGATTCGCGATTGCTATTTTATCTAGCCAACTAATTTATATTATGTTTTGATTTTTGCCCACCGATTGGTCATACGGTCAATTTTAATAAAATAATTTTTCAATCTTTTATATTTGTGGATTTCCAGAGGTATAAAAAAGTTTAAATTGAGTAGAACCTGGCCTTAAAACACTTGTAAATCACAAAGGAGCCGCCTCTTAGACGATAATTACTTCCCATTGAGTGAGAATCAATAGCATACTAAATTCGGCTTTGTTTATATGCTTTAGTTACATAAGTACGTGAACTTGACAGTTTTCGAGGTCGTGGACACGAGACAGAAGTTTGTTTAAGAATGGAGACATAATATGTTAATTCGACATACATTTTCTTTGTTTGGAAACATGTGGAATATTTTTGTGGGTGAGTAGTTATATCTACGTAGAAAGAAAGAATTTATAATATATCGACGTCTTAGAGTGAAAATCTCGCGTATGCAATTTTAGGTAAATTTATTTCATTAAATTTCTGAAAAAAGAAGTTCGTAATAATCTTGTAACACGCAAAAATTTTATACGATACTTGTACCTAGCGTCATCTACGATTTTAAATGCGTACCTTGCTGGAGTCAGTTTGGTTATCCCACCTCGCAACGACGCGTCAAATCATGTCGATAATTTAAAAAATAAAATAAGTAAGTGTTTGAATTAAATAAATGTCCTTAAATATTTGGATAAAGCACGCATATTTAAATTTAAATAATAATAAGGAGATCTAATTTGGTTTTTTGTGCATCCTGAAAAGTAACGCATTTTGTAATTACGAGGTACTCACTATAAGCCATCGATATGTAAGTTTGTGAGACACAAAACATAAAAAAAAAACTAAAATACATTGTACGAAAAAAAAAGATTCTAATTACGAAGTAGTAACGTAGTTTTTTTAAATAAAAACAAATCTTACTTGTTGATTTTATTTCTATAAATTTTAGGAAAGAACACTCCACAAATATGTAATTACAAAATTGTTACTTCCAGTGTAAGTTACTTCTTCAAAGTTGTTAGTTTTGTTAATGTTAAAGTATTATTTGTGAAGTTAAAGATTTGGTTAAGCGGGAACTACATTAGATCGACGCGACGGACACGTAGAACGCCTGAGCGCTTGAGTCGCGTGGGCGTGGTGCGGGTCTAATGTAGCTCTACATGTCTAGTAGCCATATCAAATGTATGGAAACCGATGTGCCCAGGTCGATGTACATACGTGGCTCACGTGAGCACAATTTAATTCTACCTGTAGATTTGTTTTGGCGTCGGATATAAAGTGAGAGTCAGAATGGCGGGTGTACCTCAGCGAAATAAATTATAGTTGGTAATTACCGTTAAAATGTACCTAAAATGTATTATTCAGTACCTAAGCTCTAAAATATCTGTACCTCTTTCAGAATGAAATAATTTCAAAATTAAGGTACACTCGCCATATTGACGTCATGATGGCGGGTGTACTGTAATATTTAAGCATTACTCATAAAATATAGCTACACCAAAAAAAATTACTTAAAAAGTACCTAAGTAGAAAATACCACTTTGATCCCATTCCGACTCTCACGATATAGATCTGGGCATGGTCGGTGTGAGAGATAGACGGCGCTATACAGGTCTAATAACATTATCCACTTTTCACGATGGACTTATGATGGTTTTCACATTTCATAGTATTATACTTATATTTTTTTACTAGCTGTGCCCGAGACTTCGTTCGCAAGGACTACGGGATTTTGAACTTGTTTTTTCTAAAATAAAAGTAGCCTATGTTACTACATATTACATCAGCTACCTGCCAAAAAAAGTCCCGTCAAAACCGGTCCAGCCATTTCAGAGATTAGCCCGGACAAACAGACAGACAATGATTGTAATAAATGTTATTTTGGTGCAGGTATGTACCGTATATAAATATACAGGGTGTCCCGTAAATAATGGATCAAACATAACGGGTAGGTAGCTTATCTGATTTCCAACAACTAATTTGAATAGTTAAAAGAAAACCGTTATGATAACCAAGATATTTTTTTTTTCGAATTTTTCCATTTTCTCTACCAGAATTTAGATTTTTTTAATGCTGTCGTTGCAAATACTTAATAACATTTTTGGTACCTATAATTTTATGTAACATTTCTGAATAACTTACTAATGTTATAACATACCATATTTTTTAGTAACATTTTATGTGCCATAGAAAAAAAATCTTGAATTGAAAATATTTTTCTCTACGATGAAATGACCAAATTTGAAAAAAAACTCCTGTAAAAAAATTGTATGACACCGACGACCATCATTATTTTAAAAACTTGTACATTTAATAAGGTTTGCATATTGGTATAACATTGACGGGTGCTCGGCACCTACTGTTTATTTATCATGGGTGCTCGAGCCCCCGAGCACCCATGGAGACGGCGCCACTGATTGATCCTAAAGAGTTCTGAGATCTTTAGGATCAATCAAGTCTACGTCATATTTTTAGGGTACCGTACCCAAAGGGTAAAACGGGACCCTATTTACTGAGAGTCCGCTGTCCGTCCGTCTATCAGGACCTCAAGTCTGCTATTACAATAGTGTCAGAATGGTCTATCATTGATGTCATAATTGTCGATTTTGACAAGTTTGGTAATCTACTAATATAATGGCGTCATTACGACTTTCCAATGGTCAACCACTGACACTCCATTGAAAGAAGTGGGATAGAATGGTAATCTCGTACATATTTACAAATGAATGTCTTACGTATGCGGTAATCTGCAAAAATTTTGACAGTTCCTTTGATTGTGCAGTCATTGCTTTTATTTAGCTCGATATTGTCATTTTACCGCAACTCTATTACGAGACCATTGACCGATCAATGATCGATCATTATGAATTAGCAGAATAGGAACTTTAAGCAAAATGACAATGGGATCGTGTTGGAATGACGAATTTATAAAAATAGCAGACTTGGGCCCCTGTCCGTCTTGTCCACTCACTAAACTGTATTTCATACAGCGTGATAGTTAGACAGTTGAAATTATTGTCACAGATGATATATTACTGTTGCCGCAAATACTAAAAAACATAACAAATGTGTCCCTTCGTGCGCGAGTCCGACTCGCACTTGGCGGTTTTTTAAATTACTTTTTCTGTTCATCATCTCTGGCAGCCATTTTGTCGCGTCGCCTGTTTACCTATATCCAAAGACAAAAGAAAATTTGAAGAGTTGTTAGGAGTCAATATGTTGGGATAACCTTGAGAAGCTCTTAGCGAAATTCGATTTTATACGACGACGGCAAAATGTTGGTTTTTTTTGAAGATCAATGTCTTTTTATTCGTTAGTAGAAGACATACTAATTTACTACAGTATCGTCTTGGGAATTTTGTATAGTATTTAATCATTTAAAAAATACTTATCGACTGGCCTGTTGGTCTAGTGGTTAGTGACCCTGACTGCTATGCCGGTGGTCGTGAGTTCGATTCCCACCCAGGACAAATGTTTGTGTGATGAGCATAATCATTTGTTCTATGTCTGGGTGTAATTTATCTATAACATGTATGTATTTAGAAATATATAAGTATGTTTGTCAGTTGTCTAGTACTCATAACACAAGCTCTGCTTAGCTTGAGACTAGACGGCGTTGTGTGATAATTGTGGGATATTATATTATATTATAGTATTATATTACTTATATTCGATACTTTTATATGCTTCTATTAGTAAACTATGATCAAGATCTCTTAATCAACCTTGATTATTGAACCAGTGTTGACTACATCAGATTTAATTTTGCCCTAATAATTAACCAAGCCGTTTGACTTTATACTTTTATGGATATACCTAGTCGTTTTGTAAACCATTTTAGTTTACACTAAAATTATAAAGAGGCAAAGTTTTTTTTAACGTGTTTTGTTTGTAGGAGGTCTCTGAAAATACTGCCCCCCTAGCCAAGTTACAACTGTTTCGCTTGCGTCTAACGCTTTGAGTGGCCGCGTCGCCGAATCTTTTGTTCTGACCACGCGACTGAGCGTTGAGATGACGTCATTCTCGTACATTTGAAGCTTTCTACTAGCGTTAACTATTGCAGATTAGCAATTTGGCTAGGGGTACTGGTCCTATTGCGAAAATTTTTTCACCGATAGAAAGCTGCTTTATTCCGGTTTATTCCTATATCACAGGCTATAATTATTTTACGTATGCAAGCGAAGCCGCAATCTTTAGTAGAAACAGCGGTAACCTTGCATTGTTCTCAAAATAATGGCAGATTTAACGAACCGTTCAATTCTCCCATCAGTATCTCGTATTTGAGAGAGAGATGGATGTATGCTAGACTTATAGCACTATCTCTTTTTCACAACGGATTCACAAAAGATGTAGTCTACGATGTACTGCAAATCTATAATATAAAAATGAATCGCTAAATGTGTTGCTAAGCGTAAATCTCGAGAACAGCTGCACCGATTTCGCTAACTTTTGTTGTGTTTGTTATTGTGAGAAGGTTCAGGAAAAAAAAATTGGCTAGAGTAGGGTAGTGTACGGTAGTGTACGGTAGTGTAGGGTAGAGTAAGGTAGAGTAGGGTTGAGTAAGATAGAGCAGGGTAGCGTAGGGTAGAGTAGGGTATAGTCTGTCTAATAAGTCAACCGACATGGGAGTTTTGTATAATATTTAATCATTTATAAAATATTTATATTTGATACTTTTCATAAAGTTCTTCTGTTAGTAAACAATCATCTCTTTCATCAGATTTAATTAAATCCTAATAATTACCCAAGTCGTTTAACTTATTAGACAGACTCTAGAATAGGGTAGAGTAAGGTCTATTAGGGTAGAATAGGGTAGAGTAAAATATAGTAGGCTGGAGTAGAGTACAGAGGGAGCGAAGCCGCGGGCAAAAGCTAGTTAATATAATAAAAAAATGATTTTATGTATATTTCCTATGACACGTCATAGTTAGGAATCTCAAATCTCAATAACAACTTGTCTGTTGTGATACTTTTTAAAGTTTTATTAGTAAAACCGGTATTCTTAGAATACTGACCTGTGGTATCGGAAAGCGGACGTATCTCGTGAACACGACTAGTTAACTCATTTGACCTAGTTCAAGAAATACCATTCATGTGTGTGGAATGACGTTTGTTAGTTTTTTTTTGTTTTAGTATGTACTAGCTTTTGATTCTATTTTTGATAGTAAAATTATTATTAATTAAATAGAATGGTTTATTTCTGAGCATATGGTATATGTAGACCCTTTTTTCCGATGGGAAAAATCATCCTATGACAACCCCCGCTCTTGGGCGGAGCGGGAGATAGTGTCAGACTCTTACTGACTAAAAAACCCATCCCGTTCCTTCAAGCCTTCATACCGGGGCTCGAGCGCCCTTTCGGATAACCCTGGCCCCAGTAGGCTTCGACCCGGCTGGGCCCCTGCTGTTGCTGACAACTCCTTGAGGCGCGCGGAAACAGCGCGCGCCGTCGACGACTTGGGCTTGGTCCGGACAGTTACCGGACGGCCGGACAGCGAGCTACCCATTGCTTACTGTCCGCAAGCCCGCGCCTACGGTGGCCGGAAATCGAGATCAGTATCCCGGCGCCGGCGGAAGCGGCGATAACGCCGTTGCCTGATGCGTTCGGCCTCCTCCTTTGCGAGCATTACTGCTTCGCAGAAGTCGGCGACCGCCTGCCACTCCTCCTCGCTCCGGACCATGGCCTCAACCAAGGCCCGGCGTATATGTAGACCCCAAGCGAAAGCTGGCGTTCGCTCTCTCATTTATAGGTACTTGCTGTTTGCATGCTTTATGTTAGTGTAGTGGTTAGTGGCCCTAACTGCTATGCCAAAGGTCGTGGGTTCGATTCTCACCCAGGACAAATATTTGTGTGATGAGCATGATCATTTGTTCTGTGTCTGGGTGTAATTTATCTATAATATGTATTTATTTAGAAATATATAAGTATGTTTATCAGTTGTTTAGTACTCATAACACAAGCTCTGCTTAGCTTGAGACTAGACAGCGTTGTGTGATAGTTGTGGAATATATTATATTAATATAATATAATATACATATTACAGTGTATACTGTATGTGTAATTATATACTGTATAGCTCGCTCTCACGCTTGACATTTTAACAAATCATGGCAAGGCCCTTGGTCAAAAGTTTACCTATTACTTACCTAAGCATATGTTTATACTTTAAAATGGAATTCTGTTCGTAGACAGAGGTCTACCAACATAGTGGTCGGTCGACCTTGACTGTCTGACGATGGAATGAATTAGTTAGTAAACAAGTTTCTCTGTACTTTAATATTTTGACCTTCCTTATAATCAGATCTAGTTATAGTCATGGTGATAAATATGATGTTTTTTAACTGTTTATGCAATAACTAGGATTGTGTGAGGAGTGATATACTGCCGTCGTAATAGAAAACACAGTACCTTTACTTACTGTGTTCTCACTTTTTTTTTTATTATCGTAACAACGAGACCGAATTCTACGCGGTAAAAGTTTCGGTTTAAATTTAACGCTTCTGGTTCTGACCCGAACCGAAAATTTTACCGCTTAGAGTTTAGTCTCGTTGTTACGATAATAAAAAAAAAGTGAGAATACAGTAAGTTAAGATACTGTGTTTTCTATTACGAAAGCAGTTACAGTCTGTCCAAAAAGTCAAACGACTTGGGTAGTTCGAACAAAGTTAATAATTATAATATTTCGATTCATCAGATTTGTTTGGGATTAAATATAATGACCACCATAAAACGCTTTGGTACCCTTAGTTCTTTTGTCAAAAATATATTACTTGACACCAAAAAAATGAAATCCTAAAGTTACAATAGTATTTTAGTTACGACTGTACTTTAAATTGTATTCGAACACCAAATGTAGTAAATGATAACCAAATCTTAGCGAGCAAATTAATGCGCTCTTTTTAGCCCCGTAGAGCAGGATGATACTTTGTCTAATCAACAAATAATCTTAGTGGAACTTTAGGGCACCCCGGGTCGGATAGATTTAGGTTAGAAGAAGGTGGCGGGGTCGTAGTGAGCGAGCGAAGCGAGCGAACACAGACCCCGTCACCTTCTTCGAGGTTATTTTTTTTAAACTACCCAGAAGTAGGAGCCCCGCCCAGCGGGGCTCCGTCGAGCTGTCTTGGCAGGTAGTTAACCTAATCTCAAAATTTTAACTACTGATATCTCCGTAACCATGGGGTTCTGCCGATGCTTTATTTGGATTCATTTTGCTTAAATAGGATAGCGAGATGTTAAAACTGGTTATAATTTTACATTTAAATGTAGGTTTAATTTTGGTGATCATTTACTATTTTTGTCTTTTATATGTTACTATATCAGGTGGTAAGTTAAACATAAGCCGATTTGTTTACCATAAACGAAATACGCTAGACAATTGTAATCATTTATTATCCCACAGAAATGTCAATGATACTTTTGTCTAAAAAAAAATATTTAGCAATTTCGCAACTTTTCCCTACTCCTTAAAAACGGCTTGGATCTTTAGAAACATTTTTCTTCAAAAGCATTGGCGTCGGTGGTGGGGAACGCCCATGTAGACCGGTATTCTACACTGGCAATCTAGTGTTGACCACTGTCAAAAAACACTACTAGCAGAGACAAGCAACATCTCCAAGTTTAAAAAAAATAGTTTATTGTTATTTTTTTTTTCATCTACCTATCATACTGTGAATAACTGTGCCTAGTCATTATTTTCAATGCCATAGTATGTGTAACCTTGATGATTTCCAGCGGATTTTGAAGCAATTTTTTTTTTTTTTTCGGTCAATTATAACTGTTCTCTTTGGTATGAACCAGGGGCCCAAGCCTGTTATTTTTATAAATTCGTCATTCCAGCACATCATCCCACTGTCATTTTTTTAAAAGTTCATAATCTGCTAATTCATCATTATGAATTAGCAGATTATGAATAAAAAAAAAATGTCAAATAGAACATTTAAATATTTTTAAAAAAATTGCAGGAATACTGACTAAAAAAAATTAATAGATATAAATAATATGATATAAATGATTATTATTCTTATTAAAGGTTGAATACATCAAATAACCCCTTTTGCCCTGGGTGGAGCGAGGGAGAACTCAGATTTTTTACTGACTAAGACACACCTGTGTTCCTTCAATTGCTCTTTGCGTTCCAGGGACACAGTAACTTTCAAACGTTCTACAAAACTTAAACTTAAGGTTATTCTCGCTACCCTTGAAGCTAGATAAATAGCCTACCTAACTGATAGTTCTAACTAACTTAGTCACACTAACTACAATACAACAAGCCATAAATACACAGGTAACTTACAATTAACTTCACTATCAATATCAATTACTAGACACAATACCATATTAGCGCAGTTACCGTGATTTATATAAACCATAGAGCAACGAAGATGGCACTGTCAAAACTTTCCTTACAAACCAAGCGTGTCAATGAATTTGACAGCTTAGGTTAAATCCGACTAAGGCTGTGACAGCTGAGTAAATACGGCCTTGGCAAAAGGGCAACTGAAGGATAAGGTTTTAGCTGATTTACCACTCTTAAAAAAATCGCTGTGTATGACAGTCGGAATCTGTGTTCATTGGCAAGGTCCTTTCTAATATAGAAGACTGGTAAAATATTAAAAAATAACAACTTGCTAGGCCAAATGTTTTAGTCCAATATAAGCTTAAATTATTTCTGAAGAAAATGTTGACAGCTGTCAAAATTGTGATTTTGTCTATGGTGCATGTTTCTGTCATTCTTTGACAAATATCGCATTGTTGTTTATATTATACAGGGCCTTCTCACTATAGAAATAAAATACTCACACACACATCACTGCTTACCATCAGGTGGGATCGCAGTCAAGCGCTAGTTTATATCAGATTAAAAAAAAACTCTTAATTTTTCGCTTATAAATATTTATTTAAATAATTATTAGCTAAAGAACTTCTTGTACAGCCGTTGTCCCGTTTTGTATTTCTCAAAATGACGTGTGTAGACTCTGCCGGCGGCAGCATTCCCTACTCTATGGTACCAACTTGATGTACTTAGATCCAAGTTAAGGCATGTAAAGCCTTTTGTAAAATGTGTCAATGTAGACCGCATGAGTCGCCTAGTTTATTATTATACTCGTAATAAATCAGTCTGTGCCTTATCAAGTGATGTAAGTACACCGTTGCATAATGTTGAACGCTTTGTTAGGTAAAATGGTGTGTTCGATGCATTACAGTGCACCTTTTTTGCGTGAAACAAAATATCCACCATAATATGTCAGCAAAAAATGATTAAATTACGTCAGTCGTTTTTGCATCCGCTTTTTTAATTCCGAAACCCTAATTGTGGTATTCGAAAGGTTAAGTAAAAATGCTCTGTGCCTCATCATTATCATTTCAACTGAAAGACGTCCACTGTTGGACATAGGCCTTCTTCAAACGTCGCCACAACGACGGGTCCTATCCGTCTCGAATTCATCGGACTCCCGCAACCTTCACTAGATCACCGGTCCACCTTAGGAGACCTTTCAACGCTACACTGCGTTGCTCTGTACCTAAAAAACAAGAAATATTTCTTTCAGACATACTTTAACTTAAGGCCTGGTTCAACTCATTTTAATTTTTTTAAACCTCTGGAAATCCACATGCAAAAGAGAAAAATATTTTATCAAAACTTGATATAAATTAGTTGGCTCGAAAAAAAAAAAAATCGCGAATCGGACCCTAACATACGATTTCAAACGAGATCACGGAAATATTGGAAAGTTACAAAAAATAATAAAGCTTGTTTTTTAAAAGGGCCTCGTAAAAAACAAAAATCTTGAATAGTTATTTTTTTTAACAAAATTTACCCTCTGTTACGGGGCCGCGATATAGACATAAACCCTGAACTCCGCCCGTTCATACAAAATACTCAGTGACTATAACCGGCTCTTAAGTTTTAATGAATATCTGCATATGTAGGGGAGTTTTTTTACTACTGGGGATTGCCCAAAGACGTTAGTCATAGGTCAAGCAACTGTCTTGTCAAGAATCACGTCTACTTATTTATTATTCATATAAATTATTCGAAGTAGGTAAAGAAGACAGATTTTTTTATAAGAATCGTTTGTAGAATTTTATTTGCGTGATTTAGGTTTTAAATTAACATTGTAAGTTATGGTAATAGTGATGCTACCGTTAAAATCCCAAACGTGTTTTGAATGATACGCTATTTATTTTACGATTGGAAAAAAAAACATTGTGTACTTTATCTTATCCACGTAAATACTACTTTATAAATGAATCTATATTTCCATTGATCATGTCGTTACCTGAGAAACGCGATAAAATTTCGCTAATTATTTTTGTTTGTGTTTGTTATTGTCAGGAGAAGTTATAAAAAAAAGAAAAAAAAATATAAATTTGCCCGAACATTAAAAAAAAAATTGAAATTGTTTTTGTTTCATATAGTCCTACATGGGCACTTTTTAAATGACAGTAGCTAGTACATGATTCCGATTGGTTGTTTTCTATATAATATAATTATGTAGAAGAACCGGCAAAAAACTTAATGACTATGCTATTTAACGTTCACTCATTTAACTGTTCGCACGTTTGACAGTATAATCATAGCCAAGACAGGACGTGTCTGTCAAGTCAGCTAATTTTTAAATAAAAAAATGATAATTGTTACTTTTTGAATTATAATTTTTTGATGCCTGCAACTTTCACACATTCTTATTTTTTTTTGTTTTGTTACAGGTACGTACAATTCCAGAGAAACAACACTACAAAAAAGTTAAGAAATAAAGAAGGAAAACTGTATTTATTTTACACAGAGAAGACATGCATAAAAGTGCCACTGTAAGTAGAATTAAGAGACGTTTGGTACTAAAATTGCTGTAAAACTAAATAAAATAAACTACTAATCACTTTCCCCGTTCTTAATTTTATATTTATTAATAATATATTAATTAAAATAAAGTAAATGTCAATACGTATTATGTATTTATACTGTAGGAAATTTAATTTAAAACAGAAACTTCCTGCCTGAGGCACAGATTTTTTTTTGCTATCGGATATTATCCAGACTTCTGTCATTATAACAAGGAGCAACAGTCTCTTTCACTGACTAAAACCCACCTTTTGTATTGTAGTTGCCCTTTACGATTTAGGACCACGTATTTCCTTTTCAAATGCAAAAGGTGATAGCAACACAAATAGATTTTAGTTAGTAACAGCACAAAATAGATAGGTACAGAAGTCAATCTACATACAAAGCGCGCTCGAGCAACGCACACATGGACACCGCTCACGGACACGATGTCTCGATCGCGTCTCGGATCACTCATCGAACAGTTCCGGCTCAAACGCTCATTAGTGTGCGTCCACCGAGCGTAGGTATAAAAAGTGAAGTACATACATGAGATTGTCTTCTGTACCTATCTATTTTGTGGTAACAGTTAGACACTCTCTCTCGTTCCTTTCGGAAGAAATTATTCAATAAATTCCCATATTAAGAAAAGATGCACCGTCTAAAGTCGAACGGGCTATAAACAAGTGCATACAAAATTTACCCGATAAGGAGTATGCCCAGTAAGAAGTCGCGTGTTACAAGATAATGTATCTTGGAGCAATTTAGTAGAACATTATACGCTAGCGCACAAAATAATTGATGTCAACGGATGCTCTCTAAGGTAACTTGAGGTATATAATGGTAACTCGAGGTGAGTTGTAGTTAACTTAGCACAGTTTATGGTCTTAATTTGGTTTAATGTTTGGATAAAAGTTAGGTTAAAGTGGTTTGTTTTATTAGGCTCATACAGGTTACTATTTGACGTCGTAAAACAAAATTAAGGAAAAAATGTGACTGGGCCATTTAGTACCTTGGTTTAAACGATGTTTTTAGTGACTTTTTTTTTAAATGATATAAACTAATGCTTGACTGCGATCCCACCTGACGGTAAGCAGTGATGCAATCTGTGATGGTGTGGCGCACTAGTTTATTAAGAGCCTATTCACTCTAGCCTTAAAGGTACCTTAATTAATATTTTGTCTATACTTTCCTACTGCTAGGCAAAGACCTATTTTGTTTTTATGGTGGAAATCCTCATGGATGTCCTCCACCATGGGGTAGGTGGAGGGGTCTGTCAGACTCTTACGGACTAAAATCAACCCTTCTGTTCCTTCCTACACTTGTGTCGGGGACTGTAGGTGCAGTTTGACTTCCGCTGTCCCGGACTAGTGGTGACCTAATCCCTGTGGGTGTCCTCCCATATTGGTGACAGGCTTGCCTAATTTCATTCCGTCTAAAGCCGGTTCCGCGCCGTGTTTTCGTGTTTGCTAACAGAATAACACTGTTTGCTAACCGAATAGGAGCGTGGCCAAACAGTTTTTGTTAGCCGAGACGAATCGGTAAAATGTTTTAATAACATGTTTTGTTAGAAAATTGGCGCAGCGGATCCGGCTTAAGAGAGGCGGTTTCCTCGCTATGTTTTCCTTCACCGTGTTGAGAGCACAGGTGGTGAAATAAATTATACAAAGTTTTAAGGTTTATAATATTTGTTTGAATTGCCCTTTATTGAAGAAAGAGTATAAGGTAAAAAGGCTGTATTTCATCAAGACTAGTCGCCGCAACCAACAATATGTATACAGCTCTATAGAGAGAGGTTTACCCACCTGGTGTCTGTTTGGTTGCGCAACCAATTTGGTGGCGCGACCAGCTCGGACATGTGGCGACTCTGGTATCTGTATGGTTTCTAGTTTGGTAGTAGTATATAGATATTTCACCCGAACACCATGGGCCAAATAGATAGACCTTACAATTCCATTAATTAATTAAAATTAAATCCATCCCCTTCAGAATTCCAATAAATTGTTCCGGCCTCCGTTGATTAAAAGATAAGTATTGAAATTACACTGACCTGTTGCTAAGCGATTAATCTGTCCAATCTCTATAAATCTCTGTCGATAAGGGCGTTTATTTGTTGTTATCTAGTCATAAATACGTCGCCGAGAGGTATGTGGTCGAAATGGAAAATGTTTTCGCTTTGGTTTTTGCGATAATGTTATTAAAACTGCGTAAATAAAAAATAAAAAACTGGTCAAGTGCCAGTTGTACTCGTTCATCAAGGGTTTCGTACATATCCTAAAGCATTATCCTAAAGCAGCTCATAGAACGTTTTTCAAGAACTGATTGGTGTTTCTGAGCGGTTCTATAAAAGACCAAACAACGTTTATAAAAGTATTCAAAGCTTGCTTGGCATAATGGTTAATTTAGTAGATATGTATAACAAAACAGCTCAAATCTTTCTTGGAATTGCTAAAAGATGCGTAATAACAGGGATATATGTTACAGTCTTCAAAACCACGGCTCTAAGCTGTTCTTTGGAAGGTATATTATCTGAAGAATTGTCGAAGTTAGCTTAAAGTACCTTACATTACATATATACCTCTTACATATAAACTTCTAAGTATATTATTCATATGAAAGTCACGTTTAATTTTTTTCGAGGTTTGAAATCATGAAGAAAGAAAGGAAAGAAAATATGTTTATTTGGCACACAATGAACAAAACACTTCTCCCGCTTTAGGTTAGAGCGAGAAAGTATGGCATGCTTTTACTGCCTTACTGGACTGCCTTTCAGTTCTGCTGCCATCTTTTTAAGGTGCGCGTGGAACCCCAAACGCCGGTGGATCCCCTGGAGGACACGGTGGAGCCTACGGTATAGATGAACCGTACCCTGTGTGAACCGCAGGGATTTTCTGTAAAGGAAACCCATGGTCGTGGATTGCGAAGGGCAACTAAAGTTTGGTTTTAGTCAGTAAAGTCTGAAACCCTCTTCCTCCATCAGAGAGCGTGAGAAGTAATTAGACCATTTCCCACCTTAATAAAAGGGGTCAAAAGAGCAGTTGCGCTCTACCGAAGCTTGAAGAAATACTAGTCTTTGTACAGAAGTTCAATGGCCTCCGATTAGTAATTTAATGCTTTAAATTCTATGCTACAAATGAAATCAGTCATGAATCATTACGCCTCTTCCTTCTACAAAGTAATTTTAGACAGTTTAGCAATGGTGTCCACCATTGCTAAAGTGTCTAAAATTTTTTAGAAAACTGAACTTTTGACCCCTGACTGAACAGTCTATACAAGGTGTAAGGGACAACCCTCCACAAACTTTAAGGGCTTGCTCAGTAGACGAAACTGAACAACCTGCCACAATTTTTTTTTTTTAGGAAACGAAAAAAGTCCGCCTCACAATAGAAAACACTATGGTATGTCACTTTATTAGACAGTTTGTATGGAGAAGCCGATTTTTTTTTTCATTTCCTGAAAAAGAATTTATGGAAGGTTGTTCAGTTTCGTCTACTGAGCAAGCCCTCAAAGTTTGTGGAGGGCTGCCCCTTACACCTTGTATAGTGATAATAATATTCCATAACTATCACACAATGCCATTTAGTCTCATCAAGCTAAGCAGAGCTCGTGTTATCAGTAGGTACTAGAAAGCTTATATATTTCTAAATACATACGTATTATAGATAAATTACACCTAGACACAGAACAAATGATCGTGCTCATCACACAAACATTTGTCCTGGGTTGGAATCGAACCCACGACCGCCGGCATAGCAGTCTGGATTACTTATCACTAGACCTACAGACCAGTCTAAAAAATATGTAAATAAAAATCATCTTGAAAACAAAACTAACTAGGTTTGGTAAGGTTCAAATAATCAAATAATTTCTCCCGCTCTGGGTGTGGCGAGAGGAAGTGTCAGACCTTTTGTGACTAAACGCGGGTTCCTTCAGTTGCCCTTTGTGTTCAAGCATGACGCAGGTCCTCACCTGACATGGTATGTTCGGGAGGTTTCTGCTGTTGATTTATTCAGGCAGAAGAAACGTTCGGGTGTCACCATTGTGCAGACCACCCAGAGGACACGGTGGAGAACAACGTAGAGGTGTGTCAAGCCCCAGCCAGTCCCGTCAATGGAAATAGCTAATTTCGCATTTATAAGGATTACACTAGTACAGTTACATAACATGGAATACCGGTTCAAAATACTAACGAATTGGCTTCAAATAATTTCTGTTGTTTGTAACACACTGCGTTGTTAGTAGGTGAATGTTAACCCCAATACCGACTATTAGTTCATGTTAGTACCAACTGTGGACTGACAACGGAAGAAAATCAGAAGGCCTACCCTACATTTCTTCTTCGGGGTGTCCCAAAGCGAATCAAATTACTGTAATTACCGATAAAATGTACTATTTAGTACCTTTTTTTTTTTTTTTTTTGATTTCGGGGGGAAACCTTCAAAAGGCGCCCGGACTTTGGGGATAAGTCCGAGGAGTGTGGGATTTTTACCTCACTAAAACCACCCCGGTGATCACCATCAGCACATAGAAGAGGCGCCGTTACCTCTTAAAAGACCATTCCGGAACCCCCTCTGTCTGTGTGTCTGTGTGTGTGTTTTAGACCTAGGTACTATTTAGTACCTAGGTCTAAAATATCTGTGCCTCCTATAAAATAACATTATTTCCTTTTGAATGTCTTATGTTACACAGTTCGACATAAGCAATTGTCTTTCTATTGTGTCTCTAATTACGGTATTCAAAGAGTTAAGGTACGCCCGCCATATTGACGTCAAGATGGCGGATATTCTGTAAAATTTTATTATTTATCTATTACTCGTAAAATACATTTACACCAAAAAAAAAAAAAAAGTTACTAAAAAGTTCCTCAAGTACAAAAGGCTATACACTTAATCAGTTAGTTGGATAGTTCCTGAGAAATAAAACAATCGTGTCTCCTTTACCATCTAGGCCTTCTGCAGTTAAACATTCAATGTTATTGAGGACGCTGACTTCCTGTCAGTACCCCACGGGTATTATCTTTAAAGTTTACTGCTTTTGTATGTTGCGTAAACTGGCTTATCATAGTTTTACTGCAGTGGAAGTGTCGCTCGCTTGATTAACCTTAGTGATGAGATTCTTAAAGGTTTATATATAAACTAGCTGACCCGGCAATCTTCGTACCGCCTAATAGTTACCTTTTATCTAAGCTGTCAACTCTACCTACTCTACCCTACTCTACCCTACTCTACCCTACCCTACTCTACCATACCCTACTATATCCTACCCTACTCTACCCTACCAAATTGTGAATCTAAACCATTCCCAGATCGCCTTGAACACACACAAAAAATTTCATCAAAATCAGTCCAGTCGTTTGAGAGAAGTTCAGTGACATACACAATCACAGAAGAATTATATATATAAAGATCTATCAACAGTCCGCTCAGTTCATCACGTACTGGGAGTAGAGATAGGTAATCCGGTTGGCGAAACAAACATTTTATCGTATTCCACCTGAGGAGTGAAATCCCCAGACAGAGTATGTCTTTCCTGCCCCCCTAGCCAAGTTACAACCGCTTCGAGTTGACCATGCCGCCAATTCTTTTGTTCTGACCACGTGACTGAGCATTAAGACGACGTCATTCCCGTACATTTGAAGCTTTCTACAAGCGTTAACTATTGCAGATTAGCAACTTGGCTAGGGGTACAGTATCTCTAGCCAAGTTTCTAATCTGCGCTAGTCATCAACTTGGCTAGGGGGGCTGATAGCTTCAACCAATGAATCTGTAAGTCAAGAGTGAATAGGTTACTTCTAGGCAAGCGTGCTTCATCGTTGACCACGTTTACTGGCTCTGCGTTCTAGGGCCGCAGTCACAATCCTAGCACTGGCAGAGACCAACTCTGTACTATTAGCCGTATAATATCGTGTCATTAAATTCCATTGTCCTTAATCGTGAAGGAGTAACACGATATCTACCTTATTTAGCGCCATTTGACACGTACTACCTATTAAGGTTGACTATCGCATTCTGTGTCATTAACACTAGTAGCACATTACCGTGCTAGTAGCTTTATGTTAAGTCAAAAGTGAATAGGTTACTTCTAGGCAAGCATGCTCCATCGTCGGCCACATGCGGCTTACCATCAGATGGTATTTATTGAACCTCTTAACAGTATTTTTAAGCTATTGCATAGCGTCTATCGCGGGCCGTGAGCGTGGAGACCGAATCCGTAACGAAAATAACCTAACACCCCCCACTCATTTGTTTTCTTATCGGTCACCACGCTCAAAAAGTGTAACTTCAATTAATATCAAAGAAAACAAAAACAAAGGAAAAAAAAATACTGCATAAATAAAATAAATACTATTATTATAATTTTATAAGTTGTAATTGTAATTGTATAATGTTATAATTATAATTGCATAAGTTGACAAAAAATGCTATGCAATAGCTTTACCGCGGCAGTCCCCGAGTGCCACACGTCTTTTTTTTTTAACTTTATGTGGTGTCAAAAAGAAGACGGCTTACTATTCTTAGATCAGTTAGTTACTGACGATTCGCTCTGCGCATCTCTCTCTTTCTCACGTCTCACTCTCGTTTGCCGTGATCGACGAGAGAGAGAGAGAGATGCACAGAGTCTATGTTCAGGCTTGTCAAGATCTGTCAGGCGTACTGTACAGTTTTTTTTTTCACAACTACAACGCCGTCTAGTCCCAAGCTAAGCAGAGCTTGTGTTATGAGTACTAAACAGCTGATAAACATACTCGTACTTATATATTTCTAAATACATACATATTATAGATAAATTAGATAGAACATCACATAAACATTTGCCCTGGGTGGCATTCGAACCCACAGCCTCCGGCATAGCAGTCAGAGCCACTGACTACTAGACCAACAGGCCAGTCAGCACTGTGCTGACTGGCCTGTTGGTCTAACAGTTAGATAAAAAAAGGTTTAAATGTGCCAATACTGTGTCCGAACATAATGTATCCGAATCGTCAGTCAGCCTCTTAGATTGTCAAATTACGTTTTCCTCAAGTAATCGATTAAGGCATGCCTGTTGAATTAGAAAGTCAACATTTACCGTAGCATAATCAGCTAAAATCTTTAACCTTTGGTTATAAACAAGACTAAGATATTTTTTTTAACTACTAGCTTTTGCCCGCGGCTTCGCCCGCATATATAAAATATAGCCTATGCCACTCAAAAATAAAGCAGGTTTCTATCGGTGGAAAAAGACCTATACTTTCCGAGATTCTTCTACACAATATTAGCTAAGTAGTATAAAATAATTAAAAAAAAAAAACAAAAGATCTAAATATTATATTTTAGTTAACATTATCCGTGCGTCACTGCAGGGTGCCAGTTGAAAATCGGCGTTGGGTATTTGACGCCTAGCAATTGCTGAGTTGGTGACCCTTTCGGTTCGAGCTTAAACAATGCAATTGTATAGTATGTCTGTACTCTTTTTTATTATTATTTTATATTGTGTTGCTTGCACTGAATAAATGTTCTATTCTGAATAAAACAAATTTAGAGTCAAGCGATTGTCGATAAAAATGAAGAACGTCGTCTGTAATTTCTTTGGTATTTTCGTATAACAATAGTACAACGATTATTCTATTCTAGTAATACCTACTGCAAAAAACATTACAAATGCATTATTTATGCAGCAACAACTGGCCGCGATGACTCATAGCGTCTGGTGACAGTTTTGTCGCAGTTTTTGCGATAAAAAGAGAAATCTGTCACACTGCGGTGGCTATAATCTGTTATTCAGTGTTTATAGCAAAAAATATTGCTGCTGAAATAAATATATTAAAGACTAGTTTTTGTCAGCGGTTTCTATTTATACGACTATTTATTCCGAACTCACTAGCCATTTATAAGCCACCAGCTTTTGCTCGCGTCTTCGCCCGCATGTCACTATGTCATTCAGGAATAAAGCAGCTTTCTATTGGTGAAAAAAATTTCGCTAACGGACCAGAGATGACTTACTACAAACAAAAAAAAAAACAAAAAAATTGTGTCGATTAAGGCATTGTTCAGACTAAACGTATTATCGGCCGCTGACTGTGAGCGCAAGTTATGCAGTTTGACGCTTTTTTTATTGTTGATAGGTTTACGCCATCTCACCTGACGGAAAGTGACGATGCGGTCGAAGATGATGCGCGCTTAACTAGAAGTAACCTATTCACTATTGATTTAAAGATCCCTGGGTTGTAGCCATCAGGAAACACAGACTCCGGCAAGAAATTCCATTCTTTAGCTGTACGCATAATGAATGTGTTCCCAACGCTCTTTTTACATGGGTGGGATGCCCACCATGTAGCAGTGACGCAACGGCGTACATCTTGTGGTCCATTGATGGAACGGATTTGGCGGAATTAAATTATGCAATTATTTCACTCTCTGAAATGTAAACTATAGAAAATGGACAGGCTAGCAACTCGGCGACGATGCTCAAGCCTTTGGAGTTACTTATTTATTTACATATATAAAAATCAATGCCACTTTTCGTTGTAATTTTATAACTCAAGAACGGGCTCACCTATCCAAACCAAATGTTTAGGCTTTGTTCGGACTATTTAGTAGATGGTTTATGTGAAGTTTGGTAGGGTAGAGTAGGGTATAGTAGGGTAGAGTAGTGTGGAGTAGAGTAGTGTAGAATAGGGTAGAGTAGGGTCAGCCGGGTCGAAGCCTACTGGGGCCAGGTTTATCCGAAAGGGCGCTCGAGCCCCAGTATGAAGGCTTGAAGGAACGGGATGGGTTTTTAAGTCAGTAAGAGTCTGACACTATCTCCCGCTCCGCCCAAGAGCGGGGGGTATTTTTTCCACCGAAAAAAAAAGGTTAGAGTAGGGTGGAGTAGGGAAGAGCGGGAGCGAAGCCGCGCGGGCAAAAGCTAGTAAAAATATAAATATATCTTTACGGGTTACCTTAGCCTCTAGTTTCAAATCTCCAGATTCATAAGCTAACTTTTAAATATTCTTGCTGCGTAATCCTCATATCTTCAAACAATAGTCTAGTGTTCCAGGCTTTGTTTATTTAGCTCAAGTCAGCGTCAGATACACAATGAAGTACGTTGAAAGTTCCGACAAAGTTACAGTACTATTCTCGACTGATAAGGGAGATAAGACGGATTGCTGTTCAACGCCTTTGTTTGTTGTAAGTTTTTTAATACTTACCTACTACGAATTAATTTGTTAGTTACGCTTTGGATTAAGTCACGGCATCTTTTAAGGTCGAGTATTTTTTAAGCTATTGCATAGCTTCTATCGCGGGCCTTGAGCGTGGAGACCGAATCCAGAAATTCCGTAACGAAAATAACCAACACCACCCCCCCCCCCACTCATTTGTTTTTTTATCGGTCACCACGCTCAAAAAGTGACACCCCCACTCATTTGTTTTAAAATAGATAAATAATTATATAGACCAGTGTCGATAATTTTTAAAACAAAAAAAACGAATAGTAGGATGAAACCCATCACAAAAGGAGGAGAATATTATAAAAATGAAAGGAAAAATAATTTACGGGCGATCTGAGGTCGGGAAGGGGGTGGGGGTGACTTTTTAAGGGGAAAAAACGGTTTTTCTCGATTTCCGGCAAAACTAAAAGTCCTATGGAAAAAAGTCAAATGGCAAAGTTGTAGGTAATAAAAAGATCTAAAACTTTTGTATTAACACTTTTTTCACATAACCTCAAAAAATATGTGAAAAATCCAAAAAACCATGTTTTTGGTTTTTTATTTTTATCTCTTTCAAAAAACAATATTTTATCACGAAATTTGGTGAAAACTTACCTTTTTATGTCCCAAATACGCTGTAATTTATTTGATTAGAAATATTTATTTTTTCACCTTATTTTGAATAAATATCGAAAAATCACCCTAATTTTCAATCGAAAAATCACCCGTCAAAATATCTTTTTTTTTCAAAAAGTTTATATGGTGTCTGTTTGTTGAAATCTCTACTTTCCGATGGTGAAAAAAAATATATATGTTACCATAGTAAATCTTCTCAGCAAATGCAAAAAACCGAAAAAAACTCGAATTCGATTTTTTTTTTTCAATTATTATATTGAATGTAGAGCTATTTATTAAAATTTACACTTTAATTACTCGAAAAACGTAAAATTACATGTTACATAGATAACAAAAAAAAATTGCAAATCAAAATATAGTACTATAATTAACAAACAAATAAGTTGATAAAATTAATACTTAATAAGACGTCTACAATATTTGGAGAAAGGAGTCGAATCTTCTTTAAGTTATATGCGTAGATGCCTATTTATAACTATTTTTAGATAACTTATATTTATCTGAGTGACCTACGAAAAATTTTAGCCCATCAAAAGGTATTTCATAGAGGAGTGGGGAAGGGGCTAGGCGGGTCCGGGTCTTACTACATACATACCTAATATTTCGTAGCAGCTGTAACAACCGTTAGCCTAGCCAGTATTCGAAATACAGTATAGTATACAACATCGTTTATAAAAATACACGTGCACGTTGAGTTTCTTGAAGATAATTATGACAAGTTTACAAAAAAACTAAGAAGATTAAAAAAATAATAATCTCCTTTATTTTGCACAAACAAACTTAGTTACTCCCATAAGATATATAAAATACACATCGTAAATATATTTTTAATAACTAAGTTATGGCCTATTTTCATATATATTTCATATATTTTAAATATATTTCAGATATATACTACTATTATTATTTTTCACTTTTTATTATTTTTGAAGGCATCTACCCTGGTCTAATAATTGCATAAGTTGATAAAAAATGCTATGCAATAGCTTTACCGCGGCAGTCCCCGAGTGCCACACGTCTTTTTTTTTGTTTTTTATATTTTATTATTGACTAGTTGTTGGCACTAGCTTCGCCCTTCTGATTATAGAAAAATATCCTTAGTGCTATTCCAAGACGTGGAAAAATGGAATGGAAGGGAATATTGTTCAGATTTGTAAATGCAACACTCCAATTAGTATAACTCGTCTGAACCAGAAACAGTTCATCACCATCAGTATAAAATTATACAGTCACCGTCAAGATCTAACTACCTATATTTTCAAAATTTAATTTATAATGCATTTGACATTACACCGTTTAACCGCACATACGTTGGTACTTTTATTTCAAACACCTACTCCTGGTTTTTTTTCCGAAACAAATATCAGACAGTAATATCTCTTCAGCAGTTTCAGCGTGAAGGAGTAACAAACATACACACGCTTGCCTTTTTAGGGTTCCGTAGCCAAATGGTAAAAAACGGAACCCTTATAGATTCGTCATCTCTGTCTATCTACCTGTCTGTCCGTCCGTATGTCACAGCCAATTTTTCCGAAACTATCAGAGCTATACTGATGAAACTTAGTGAGTACATGAACCTATTCTGTAAACTGAATTAAGTTTTTTACACAAAAATATAAAAAAAACTATAAATTTTCGGGGTCCCCATATATAGAACTTAAACTCAAAACGCTTTTTTTTAAAGCCAGAAAGGCTTTAAAAAAAAGCGTTTTTTTTCAGGCAACTAATAGCACCCATACAGTAATCACAAACCAGAACACACACGTAAAGAAATACATAATATTATCGGACATAGTCTGAAACATCATGATACAGCAATGTCCGATATAAGGGCAATCCAATCTCCCGGTAATCATCGCCAGAACTGAATTGGAACTACCACCTGCATTACTGCAGCCTGCGCACCAAGGACGCGCACCGCTTGCGCATGGTGGTGTGAAAACCACCTGATAAACTCAAGAACTTCTGGACGAATTTTCACTTAGGGTGAGTTGCACCATTTAAGTATAACGATAACCAAACCATAACCAGCCGTGAAACTGCCGCCTATTGGTCAATTCAGGGACTCAAACTGTAACAGTAAAAAAGTGTTTTAACACTGTTTTTTAAAACAGTTTTAACAGAAAAACACTTTTAAAATGTAACAGATACAATAATGTTACCGAATGAAACTGTAAACCTTTCATATATGTTATAACGTGCAACCGAATCAAACTGTAACCTGTTTATATGTGTTAATATGTGTAACTGAAATAATCAGTTTTAGTGTAGCTTTGTGAATTGTAACTTTGGTAACGCTGCGTTTACCTGTTACACTTATTAACACTGTTAACACTTTTATATCTGTTACAGATATGTTAGGGTTACACTTTTGTAAGTGTTTTGGGTTAACATATTGAAAACGCATTAATAAGTGTTACATATTTGATTCTGTTACCAATTCAACAGGTAACACTTATAATTCTGTAACCTTTATGAAGGTGTTTTTAAGTCCCTGTGTCAATTCGACGATTTGACAGCTGTTAACCGGCTTTGTTATCGTTATGGTTAAATGGTGCAACTCACCCTTTGTCTATAGGTAAAAACCGCATGAAAATGAAAATTGAGGAGGAATGTTCAGGTGCATAATTATTTGTAGCACCCGTGCGAAGCTGGGTCGGATCGCTAGTTAATAATAAAAATGTGTTATAGGCCAGAAATACGAGGCAACGTTGAGCAATTACAAAACTCAATGTTTACCGTTTTACGGGTGAACTATAAAATTCACATTTCTGTAAATAAACGTCCGAAATCATTAATTTTAATAACTAGAAAACTGAAGTAGACTTCAGTCCATAACATGGGGGAATGCAGCCATTACTTTCTGCATGATTGCCGGTTTTGCTCCATGACCTATTTATTCCATAATGCATTTATTAGTCCGGTTGCAGTTCTAATCTAATGAAGTGTAGCTGATTGAGTAGTTATAGATTCATGGTGAATGTTTTTTTATGCACGTTGAACTGGCGAAAGAAAATTAATTTATTTGTAGCACAAGGCCCAAACACAATAATATAAAATAACACGTATCAAATATAAAAGAAGCAAAAAAAAATTAAATGGACACAAACCTCGTACCCACCTAGGCGGCAGTACGAGTATCTGTGCATAATTGCGGCCAGCTGCGCCCGGATAGAGGCTCGCTGACCTTTCCGAGAGGAAATGATACATAACTTGAGTTCACAGCAGGAAAATGAAAAATTAATGATTTTAAAAATGAAATCCTTGTGGCTTATATTCCCTTAACATCTGGCTGGGATTAAATGGACACAAACCTCGTACCCACCTAGGCGGCAGTACGAGTATCTGTGCATTTAATTGCGGCCAGCTGCGTCCGGATAGAGGCTCGCTGAACTGTAAAATCCATTTTTTTAGCGAAATATTGATTGATTTACATAATGCTATGTTCACTTTGAAGAATATTGAACCACCAATTTTTACGTGTAAATATGTTTCTAAAGTTCCAAACCGAAGGAGTAAGGAAAAATTGCGAAATATTTCTTTTTATAATAAACATTTTTTTTTCCAAACCTAAACCCGGCCGTTACCGAGTGGGCTTCGCTTCGGAAAGTCACTGTTTTATGGCGCTGTTCGGGCGCTTGGGCCTAAGTGTTTTTTCAGCTATTATTCTTTGATTTATTGGTATTCTAAAAAGTAGAGTCTAATTGCAGGTGGTTGTGAAGTATGGACAGCTTAGCAGCTGACTGATAAGCAAAAACAGTAAAACGAAGTAATAAAAAAAAAACAATTGCTCACTCCAATATCAAATCGAATTTAAAACTTTGAGTTCACCGATAACCCTTCCCATAAAATGGTAATATTTCATCCTGGCAAACTAATTCCTGGAAATTTTTGGACATGGCCAAAAATTTGGGGCCAGAGCAACGTTAAATTAAACATACTGGACATCACCTGTTTTTCCCGTAATATGGCCGAAACACATTGTCGGGCGATGGGCCATTATTTATAGTAGCCAGCTAAGCTTGGTGGGCCAGGACAGGACATATATTACCTACATGGTACGCCTGCAAACAGTAATAAAACCTTCATGCTGATATGTGTAAATATTCACTAAGCGGATATGGTTAGGGCCGAATAAAAATAGAGACTAAGGATTTTGGTTATGAAGTTTTCTGAATGAATAATTGGCTGATATGATGATGAATAATAAATTGAACAATCAATTGAAGAGTTGAAGCCAGTGGTAGACCAAGACCTAGCTTCTAGCTTCCTAGTTTAAGCTTAGATTTAGGTCTGCAACTACATTTACTATTATAAATCTATCTGCTTGTTTTGGATTACAACGCACTAAAGATATATCTCAAGAGACCGGTTTTTTTGAGTTGGAAAATAATCAAGTACTTATCTCTTTCGCTCCAGGCTGATCGAGAGGGAGTGTCATACTTTTATTGACTAAAACCGATTAGTGTTTCTTCAGTTACCCTTCGACATAGGTGTTAAGCGACAATTTTAAATATTTCAAGAACTATGATAATCTACAAAAATAAGAGACCAGCGGGGTTACTATGACGTTCTAACTTAGATTGTTTTAATCTTGTTTCAGTGTGGGTAAGAGATGGCGCTAGACTACCTGTATAACTCTGTCTCTTACCCACATTGGAACAAGATTAAAACAATCTTACTTTAAACGTCATGGTCTAGGTCGATCATTACATTAATAGTATGGATTTTAAAATTAGTTTTTTCGCAGACCGCCATTTATTTTGCCAATGTGTATAAAACCGTTACTGACTGACTGATTAACACACGGATTAAAACACTGAACGATTTTCGCTGAAATTTGGAACACAGATAGATATCCCGGGAATATGTTACTTTGGGACAAATTACTGGCCTGACTTGACTGGCCTGTTGGTCTAGTGGTTAGTGACCCTGACTGCTATGCCGGAGGTCGTGGGTTCGATTCCCACCCAGGACAAATGTTTGTGTGATGAGCACAATCATTTGTTCTGTGTCTGGGTGTAATTTATATATAATATGTATGTATTTAGAAATATATAAGTATGTTTATCAGTTGTCTAGTACCCATAACACAAGCTCTGCTTAGCTTGGGACTAGACGGCGTTGTGTGATAGTTGTGGAATATTATTATTATTATTACTAATTTCGCGCGTGCGAAGCCGCTGGCAAAAGCTAGTAAGGCTGACCTGACATCAGACGGACTGCATCACAGCGACCGCGCGCGGGCGATATATTTAACTGCATACAGTTGTACGTTCGACTTCGTGCAGTCATGATATCAACTGCACGCTGTCGGCTGCAGTCCAGTGAAGTCAATATCAACTGCATGCAGTCGTTACTTCAACTTAACGCGGTCGGCTACAGTCGTGTAGTGTCGACGCACGCTGTCTATCGCTAACCGCATACAGTCAGTGTGCAGTTAATTACAAAGAGCAAACGCACATTGACATTGTCAACTTTATTTTGAGGCATTTAAGATCAAATCGTACACTAAGCTCCTGAACTAGATGCGTGGCGCCAACTGCGAAAACTCAGATCAAACTGCATGCAGTTGAATGTATAGACTGCGTGCGGTTGCTGGGATGCAGTCCGTCTGATAGCAGCCTAATAAATAATAAACAATCCTGATTGGCCCGAAGTTCAGATTCGAGTGAGTTACCCAAATAATTACGCGGGAAGTCTTTAGCTTTGCTAATTCAAAAAGTAAAGTTACTTCCTTGTTTATCTAAGAAGGAAAGAAAACTTTCAAAGTGATTTGAACCTTATCTTCTAAAACAACAATTTATGGAGATTTAGAAAAGTTAACTATTAATAGATTTGTCTATGGTTTTGTTTTTATCATCATCAGTTTTTTTTTTTCGGTGGTAAAAACCATCCAATGACAATCCTCGCTCTTGGGCGGAGCGGGAGATAGTGTCAGACTCTTACGGACTAAAAAACCCACCCCGTTCCTTCAAGCCTTCATACCGGGGCTCGAGTTCCCTTTCGGGTAACCCTGTTCCCAGTAGGCTTCAACCCGGCTGGGCCCCTGCTGTTGCTGACAACTTCTTGCAGCGCGCGGGAACAGTACGCGACGTCAACGACTTGGGCTTGGTCCGGACAGTTACCGGACGGCTTGGCAGCGAGCTACCCATTGTTCACTGTCCACAAGCCCGTTCATCATCATCATTTCAGCCGATAGACGTCTACTGTTGGACATAGGCCTCCCCCAATTGTCGCCACAATGATCGATCCTGTGTGTCCCGCATACATTGGATTCCCGCAACCTTCACCAGGTCATCGGTCCACCTTGTATGATAAAAAATACAAATCTTTCAAATGATTCTTTTTTTCATCCGATAAAAACCAGTGCTTGACTGCGAACAGCAATGCCACCTGATGGTAGGCAGTGATGCTATCGATGATGGTGAGACGTGCTAGTTTATTAAGAGCCTATGCCTGACTTCGGTCCTTAGACAACATGTCATATTGCTTTTCTTACAAAATACCTTGTTTAACTTTCAATTCTTCCCACAAGTATACATGTTTTCAACAATAAGTACCTTTTATTATACCTTTTGGTTATTTATTATGGTTTTTCTAAAACTTTCGGGATAGTCCGATGTATGGAGAGGTACTGGAACTTTTTCCATTTGCGGCCAGACTATCGGTTCGGGTCCGTCGGTCCAAGTTTCTTTAATCTGTAAAACATTCCCTTTTAGTTGTGATATGTTGTAACAAAGTGCCCACAAAAGAATTTATTTAATAGAGTGCTGGTCGGTACGGAATGTAGAACCGCAAAAAAGATAGGTACAGAAGACAACCTCATGTATTTACTTCACTTTTTAGGGTTCCGTAGCCAAATGGCAAAAAACGGAACCCTTATAGAATCGTCATGTCTGTCTGTCTGTCTGTCTGTCTGTCTGTCTGTCCGTCCGTATGTCACAGCCACTTTTTTCCGAAACTATAAGAGCTATACTGTTGAAATTTTGTAAGTAGATGTATTCTGTGAACCGCATTAAGATTTTCACACAAAAATAGAAAAAAAGCAATAAATTTTGGGGGTCCCCATACATAGAACTGAAACTCAAAATTTTTTTTTTCATCCAACTCATGCGTCATGGTATCTATGGATAGGTCTTCAAAAATGATACTGAGGTTTCTAATATCATTTTTTTTCTAAACTGAATAGTTTGCGCGAGAGACACTTCCAAAGTGGTAAAATGTGTCCCCCCCACTCTAACTTCTAAAATAAGAGAATGATAAAACTAAAAAAAATATATGATGTACATTACTATAAAAACTACCAACGAAAATTGGTTTGAACGAAATCTAGTAAGTAGTTTTTTTTTAATGCGTCATAAATCGAAAAAAATACACTATTATTAAAACATCGATCAAAGTTACAACACATTACAAGAACTTTTATATTATGTTACTTGCTGCTACGGAACCCTTCATGGGCGAGTCCGACTCGCACTTGGCCGGTTTTTATAACTACGCTCGGTGGACGCACACTAATGAGCGTTTGTGCCGGAACTGTTTGACGATTGGTCCGATACGTGATCGAGATATCGTGTCCGTGAGCGGTGTCTATGTGTGCGTTCCTCGAGCGCGCTTTGTATGTAGATTGACTTCTGTGTCTATCTATTTTGTGGTAGAACACTGAAAATAATGTTACAAAAGCTGGGTTCGTGCTTATCTGCCACAGGAATTCCCAAGTGATTCTGTATGTGTATGAAAACGCTTTGTTTAAGTGTCTAGCTCTAGCGAGGGAGTACTGTGATAGGTACGTGAGTTTCGGCAAATGTTTTACAAGTAATTGCAAAAAAATGGAATCAATAAAAATGTTGACCTATTTTTTCTTAACTACCTGACCTTACAGACGTCGTTCTGTTATAGGCTATTGTAATTGTCAGCTAACCCTAATATTAATAGGTAGGAATAGTTTAAATGTAATAAAGAAAAATGTGTTTTTAACGGTTCCAATTTTCTTTTTCTCGAGTCTTCAATAAATAGTTTAAAAAAAAATACTTCTGAAATCGTCCAGTCATTTTCGAATTTTGCACTCAGCGAGACATTAGCCATTTATTTTTATCTGTATAAAAAGATATACTTTTGTCAATTAGCATTTGTATCTTAATAGATATTAGTTCGTCGTGTCGTATATAAAAAAAATGGACGGCTTCCTTAAGTATAATGTTTATTGTCGTCCTTGTGCTCAGGAATTGCTTGTCACTTGTCTGTAATTCACTCAGTAAAGGGCACGTTTACTCTCGTTTTCCCAGTTTAAGCACTTTTAGGGCTGTGTCAGGCTCATTCCATTACGATGCAAGTGTATTTTCTACCGCCAACGACGCCTAATGACCATTATCAAACCCTTGCAAATCAGATAAATATTGTTTAAAAGCCTCCCTAGAGATCCACGAGTTTTGCTAAAGGAAACTCCTGTTAAAATTTTCGTGTTTTCAAGTTTGGCTTGATAACAATGTTTTTTTTTTTACAACGAGGGGTTCAGTTCTTTTGGTCAGTTGTGTACGTTTTGTTTTAAAAGAGTTGGTGTAATCCAGCTCTTTTGTTTTCGCTTTGAAAATAATTAAAACAGTGTTTAACAGAATCCATTCATGCGTTTTTGTATTAAAAAAAAAGGCCAGACTTTATATATATATCCCGTATTTATAAACCTTTTTATTTAGTCCTGGTTTCATGAATAACTTTTTATAGAAGCTACAATATTTGGCCAATTTAGAAATTTCTTGTGTTTATGTTTGTTCAATATTTTATATGAACCAACAAATTACACTAATAAGGAATGATTTTTTCGGAATACTGTATCAAAATTATTTTACAAATAAAGCCGAAATTAGCTTTTCAAATATCGTTAAGAAGGAGAATGTGGGCGTGGTTGTCATCTCGCTATCTCTTTCGTACACGCGTATCCTAATGGCAGTAACGTCACATTTCAGTGTGTGCATCCTTTTTCTATTCTTTAACAGTTTCCTCTTCCACTAAATTTCAAAGGTTTCTAACTTATTGAATTTTGAACAGATTTGGAAAATTATTTGTATTTTAGATTTATTGTAATCTATTATTATTTTTCTCTAGTCAGGATTTTATACAAATAATAAAAAAATAGTCAACTACCTTATCGCCTTGAATCGAATTATACTAAAATAGTATAGGAGCATACTAGCACAAAAAAAAAATGATCTCACGTCACGGTATCCTGGGTTCTAAGGCTACTTTATTGCGCTAAATGTCGTTTAGTCATAAAAATATTCTTGGGCAATTTCTTACAGACAACCCTCGGATCCTCCCCTAGAGAGGAGGCCTGAGTCCCAGCAGTGGGAACATTAAAAAGGCTGATGAAGGACTGAAAGAAAGGAAATAGATTTAGGGTTGTCAGTTTACAAATATCAGAAATATTAAATACTAATAAGACATAGTAACAATAACACATAAAACAATATTTAGAAAAAAAACAAAATATAGGTGTAGTTGAGCCAGGAGAAAAAAAAAATCAAAGTGAAAGGTAATGCAAGGAGCACCATTTTTTAAACGTTACAGCGTTTGAGCACGCCTCACTTCTAAGGGTAACGCATTCCACAAACGAGCAGCATTTTAATTGTTGTGCTTACCGTGTAATATGCGTTGACTTTTATTTTATATAAGTGTCTTTATATTATGAGTATTTAGTCTGTAGCGAACCCTACAGTTGATGTCAAAATCAAATATTTAAAACAGATAGCGATGTAGAATGCAATATTCAAAGAGGCAATATTGAAGATAGCAAACATTATACCAGAGGGACTGACGAATAATGAGGGTCGAAAATGCCCCAAGGAAAGGCTTTTTCACGCCCTGACGCGTTTATGGGTTTATCCCATTAAAATTTAATTCATTTCTTACTCTTTTATGTTTAGATTATTAGTTTTTTAAATGGCAAAGATCTTCTCTCCGTTTGTGTTTGTCTATGCTTAGCTTTGGGGAAATATCGGTTGTTTAAAATTAAAATGCGGTTGTGAAAAGCATTTTTATTTTTCAAAAAAGCGGATACATATGCTGCGCTAAAAAAAAGAACTTAATTTTATTTAACTGTTAAAAAAAAAGAAATACATTTAACGTAATCGGTCTTTTAATGTTCCCACTGCTGGGACTCAGGCCTCCTCTCTAGGATAGGGAATGGGCCGTAATCCACCACGCGAGCCCAGTACGGGTTGGTGAATGACACAAATCTTCGAATTTTTGGTTCTAGGACACGCCGATTTCCTCAAGAGGTTTTTCTTCACCGTTTTACGAGCAGTGGTGATGAAATACATTACACAAAGTAATGCGCTTGGCTGGGTTTAAACCCTCGACCTGCAACACGTAAGTCAGGGTAGTTTATTTGCATTAATCACTAAGCCAAGTGTACTTTTCTGTTAGGTACTTGCTTATTTTAGCCGGTCAAAGTTAAAATGGCCAATAACTATAAATGGTGTAAGGGACAGCCCCCCACAAACTTTAAGGGCTTACTCAGTAGACGAAACTGAACAACAACCTAACATAATTTTTTTTTTCAGGAAACGAAAAAAAAATCCGCCTCACCATACAAAATTATTAACTTGATTGGACAGTTTGTATGGAGAGGCTGAATTTTTATTTCGTTTCCTGAAAAGAAAATTTATGGTAGGTTGTTCAGTTTCGTCTACTGAGCAAGCCCTTCAAGTTTGTGGAGGGCTGTCCCTTACACCTTGTATAGAGTCCAATAACTGAAGCATTTGCCCTATAATTTTCACATGTGCAAAGCTGGCGCGGATCACTATTTAATACTAATTACAATGAATGTGGGAAAACAATGCGGTGTGCAATCAGTGATGCATAATGTTTGCATGTTATTCTTCAAACGTTCTGCTTCAGTGGAATGATAATAAAACTACGAGTATATGTTATTGTTGAGAGATACAACCGATTTATTGACATAACTGATGTTATCAATCCTTATTGCAAGTAAATATTGCTGCGTCGATTAATTTTATACTATTTCCCTTTCAAAGTTAAAGTCAAAATATTTTATTTCACATAGGCCTACATGGGGACTTATAAAACGTCAGAAGCTAGTGCACGGTTCCAAATTGGTCGTTTCCTATGGAGAAAAACCGGCAAAAAACACCATGGATACTCTTTTAAAAAAAGTGGTTGAATTTACAATATTTATAGATATTATGTAAGAACAGTGTAGACCAATACTGTACACAAACGCACAAAAAAAAAATCAGAATAAAAAAAGTAATTCTTAATAGGAAGTAATCTGACTAGAGTTTTTGGGGTTACAGTGTTTTCACATTTACATTACAAAACAAAAAGAGGCTAAATAAAAAAAGCAAGAAAAATATAAATAACTACAACTAACAAACTATAATCTTAAAATATTAAAAAATATTGCAAAAGCAATGTGTCAGAGAATTGTAAATTCTTTGCTTTGCATGGTCTAAACACCGATTTTATTTTTGTTCAAATGTTAGTTGCACATTAATTTCCTATTCGTTTACTTGTGTTGGTTGAGGATATTCGTTTAGTAATGTTACATTTTAAAGGGTTTTTAATATCGTATGGATTTCATCACGCATGAGGGATTACCCCGCTCGCGTCTTTGGACAGTAGGCCATAGTTTTGTATGTAAGCTTCATATTTGGTATACACCTAGCGTAAAATAACTACGAAACATTTGGTGGAGCGGCATCATCGTAACTATGTCGTAACTACTTCGTTGACAGAAGCCCTAATCACAAAATAGATAGGTACAGAAGACAATCTACATACAAACCGTGCCAGAGCAACGCACACATAGACACCGCTCTCGTACAATTCGGCGCCATGCGCTGACCGTAGCGCGATCGCTTAGCGCAGGTAGCAAGCCGACGCACGGCAAGTATCCACCCTTACGTTGTTGAAACACCTATGGTCCGGACTAAGCGTTTCGCCTCGTCATTTATACCGCGTACATCAAAGGACTGGAACAGTTTGCCAACTGCGGTCTTCCCGTCCGATTATAATTTGGGTTTCTTCAAGGCTAGAGTGAATAGGCTCTTAGTAAACTAGTGCGCCTCACCATCAACGATTGCATCACTGCTTACCACCAGGCGGAATCGCAGTCAAGTACTAGTTTATAACAGATAAAAAAAAAAGGTATAAAAAGTGAAGTACACACATAAGATTGACTTCTGTACCTATCTATTTTGTGCCCTAATCGCCGATCCGCCACAAATCTTCACAACATAGAACCACCTTTCTCAGCACACTACCGTCTCACTTAGTAAGGTGTCGTTTAAGGGCCAAGCGCCCGAAAAGTGCCATAAAACAGTGATTTTCTGAGGCCTACTCCTCCGTAACGGCTTGGTCAATTGGTTTGAAAAAAATATATGTTTATTATTGATTCATGAACAATAATATCAACATTTGATTTTTTCGTGCAATTAATACTTTCGTCAAAAAAAAAAAAAAAAATTAGCAATTTCGCAACTTTTCGCAACTTTTCCCTACTCCTTCGAAACGGCTTGGACCTTTAGAAACATTTTTACACATAAAAATTGGTGGTTAAATATTCTTCAAAGTGAACATTGCATATGTAAATCAATCAATATCTCGCAGAGAAAATGGATTTAAAGCGCTTTCCGGGCGCTGCTGGCCGCAAATAAATGCACAGATTTGCGTACTGCCGCCTAGGCGAGTGCGAGAGTTGCGTTCACATATTTCGGCCAGATGGTTCAAGGAACTATACGCCTTAAGCAACACCACACGCCTTATGTTTCCATTTGCCGTCACATTAAGTACATTGCCGTTTCTTACGAGGAAGATATAGCTGACAGTGCTGTCCCCAAGGAATCCCGTATCTTGGAAGACGTCCTAACTGCTTCATCTGTTTCTCTGGAATAAAGGTTATCAGCTGTAGGTTAACTTACGAGATAGCCGTTATCGCAAAGGATTTCTGAATAGACGAAAGAAAGATGATAAAGATTCCCAAAGGTGTTATGGCAAGATGGTTATGAATTTTTGGAGCAAATTCTTCAGCAAGAATCAAATCTTTATTTTTATTAAACAATAGCTTTTGCCTGCGGCTGCACTCGGGTTCATAAAATATAGCCTGTGTCACTCAAGAATAACGCAGCTTTCTATCGGTTAAAAAAACTTACCAATCGGACCAGTACTTCTAGAGATTATCTCCTACAAACAAAAAACAAACTCTATATGAAATTAGTATATTAGGGTGACTGGTAATTAGTGCACGATACTTAAACACGTGATTGTGCTCATGATAAACAACAACTTTTACTATGGGAGCAAACCTGAAATCGCGAAAAAAAATCAGTTGTTCAGTACATTTATATTTGCCTAATGTACTGAACAGTTGATATTTTAAATATGTAGACTACAGATACTTTGTTAACCGTTAGAATACGGATATAACACATTATAACGTATTTTTTTTTTTTTGTAGTATTTGAATGCCTTCTTTGCAAGCCTTGCTGTGATAGGTGGTCGATACTGCAAAAAAATCTCAACACCATTTTAGTGAGAACGCGCCTGTTATAATGATTCCACACCAATTTTACATCGCAATATCCACTACGAATCAATTAGAGAAAAATAAAAAATCCACTAGACTTCACTTGAAAAAGTCGCACCAAATTATACAAGTATTTTTTTTTCTTTTTATGGCAATTGAGCCGATAGTGACTATTCTGCCAGTGTCATTTTTTGTAAAGGGATATTTTGAAATATCTCCTGGGACAGTGATTTTAAAAAAGGAATACAGTTATTTTTTTTTTTTTCGAAATGCAGATGACGTTTCTATTTTGACAGTTTCCTTCTTTTGACGTTTGGAGCCGGAAATTGAGATTGAGTTATTTATAAAGAAGTCAGATGTTTCTTTTAACTTACAAATGGTTAGGTAGGTACTTCCTAGCGAATACCGTTTAAAATTTCATGCAAGTTGTTCGGTAACACCAAGCCACATTTCTCACGCTAGTCACAATGAACGCGCAATACATCTCACAACTACTAGTTGCGCAACAAATTCTCAAAATGACCATCTAATTTTTTTCTAATAAAACTAATGCGTATTTATCAGGGTACAATCGATACGGCCTCGCGTCCGCATTCAACACATTACAATCAATCACAATTTAATGTAGACCTTTTTGGCCCCTATTGGTCGGTTTAAATCGTCCAGTCTCATTAGAGCCCGCGTATTGATGTTCTTTTGTTTAATTGAGGACAAATTAGGGACCTTTTTACGCTAGCTGGGCAGAAGTAGTGATAAGGTGGACTCATTTTCTATTCGGAATGCGGCCATTATGATTATTGTGTCATAGCTATCAGAGATCCTAATGAGTTTTTTGTAGATGTGATGACCCTAATCAAAGGGTGTCGTTACACCTTTATGTAATGTTATCTTAGGGTAGTTTGTTTGGCTTTCAGTAGGTCAACTGTTACTGGATTAAGTGTATTAGTTTATTTAGCTAATGTCGGAGCTTCCATTAGCGGATTATCTTACTGTGTAGTGTTAACGATCTTAGATATTTTTTCGTCTTTATTGAACTTCGTTTGTTATCTTTTCAATGTTTTTCTTTCAGCTTAACCCTTTGCCTCTGATTTAAAACTGGATTGTGTCATTTTAATAATTTCGTAGAGAAATAAAAGATCTTATCTTATTCTTATCTTTGTGTTCTAGTTGTCGCACTTAGTCCTTAGTTGACCCTTATGCAAAGGTCATAGCGGCTTTCAATTCAAACAGCAAACTAAAGAATTCATCATCATCATCATCTTCCTGACATTTTCTCAGCTAGTTTAAGGCAGCCAGATCAGATTAGCCAGATCAGATTAGACTGGAAAGTCTAATCTGATACAGCTGATCTGTGGACCGGTTGCCTATCAGAAATCAGAAACGTTTATTTCAAATAGACCAATTACAGGCAATTTAGAATTGTCAAAACGTCGGTAAGTGCAGCTAAATATATAAGCAGACATACACCTAGACCATGACGTTTAAAGTAAAATTGTTTTAATCTTGTTTCAGTGTGGGTAAGAGACAGAACTATACAGGTTGTCTAGCGCCATCTCTTACCTACACACTGGGATTTGCACCTAGAGTCTAGGTGCAAGTCCCAGTAACTGGTCAACGTGAAACAGAACTAAAGGATTGAGTAACATTAAACAGTAAGGCAAAGTTGTATCAAACTTTCGCGACCACTGTATTTTTAACACAAGAACAAAGGAACTAGTAGATTCTAAACAAAACAATGTTCTGTTCCAGTTTTCCTATGTTACGATAGCACAAGTAGTGTAAGGTCTGACCGGGTAAATTTTTTACAATCTGAATTTACCTTTACTCGGTAGTTAGGCGAGGGATGCAGGGGTAGAACGAGAGCGTTGAATAAAACAGTGGAGTAAGCAACAAGCTTTAACTATAGTGTTGCCTTGCAGAAAAAAAAGAATTTTTGTTCTAAAAAATTCGACAGATTTTTTTGGTGGCTTACATAATTAGGGTGTTTTTTATGAGGCATATTAAGTCTACGTATTTTCATTTTTGGATGTACATATTGTTTTATTTGCTGTTTCAGCAGAGCTAAGTTGCTGTAAAAAGACAATCCTGTTTCAGAGTCAATACCATCAATCGAATTATCAAAAAATATATCTCAATAATCCATGACAAATAAAACTCATACAGTCGCAGAATACCCGATCATATGGCAACCCTCTAACTTCGCTGGTACATTTATACGCTTAGGTTGCTTTTCTTTCTTAACACAGTTTGTTTCGGTGTTTTCCCCAAGGTTGTCAGCTACAAAAATATATGAAACCCTTCGTGAAGAAAATAGAATGTAAGTATTACTTTATTTAGGAAACTTTGTTTGTTTTGACAGTTTTAACGCTAAGATTTTTGTTGTTGGCTGATTTATTTTGTATTTGAAATGACCTTTAAATTTTTTATTTCAATATATTATTCAGAATGTTTATTTATTAAAAAACCTATATCTATACGTAAAAAGATATCTTAACTACTGTGCTGTGTGAAAATTTTTGAATTTTGCAGGTTAGTGTTAATTTGTATGATAATTAAAATATGTTTAAGTAGCTGCCGTAACACGTAATTATAATCATTAAAATAATCAGTACCACTCTTTTAGTTCGCCTAACCGCATCGAATGGCTATTTCATAGAGAGTCACTCAGTATGGTTAGCCACGTTGCATGGCAATGCTAATTCAAATTGGTTTAAATGAATATTTAAACTTTCATCATCATCATCATCAACTAAATTAACAAACATAACTTCATCTTCCTTAGAAACGATTCCCTTTCACAAGATGCCTTCAATTTGCAGTATTCCATCTTGTATTATTCACAAACATAAATCATTCATAAAATCTTACTCAATCTAACATGAATAAGTAATTCTCATCTTGGACTGTTCACATTGCTTATTCAATTTTCATATTATCTTTATTTTGTATACTAAAAATTTCTTCAGCAATATTTATTTACGTCTTGTCTTCAAGATTACTTGAAGGTTTAACAGTCTCATCAATTTCATGTTTAGGACAATGTATGCAGGGAGGGTAATATTTTATCTCCTACTTAACCCATAATAACTATACGTTTGTATGTGGGTTCTTTAACGATATGCCAGGTAAGTGCTTTCAGATTATATTCAAGTTTTAGGACTTGAGATACCTGTGCGAATTAATCATGTAGCATCATTTATGCTACGTGATGAATTCGCAACATAATTCACAACTATTTCTGTATCTTCAACATTAATATCATCATCATTATTATCACAATGCTTTTAACCCGATTTAAAAACATTAAGGGGTCGTTGCTGCAGACTCTAAAACAGAATTATTATTATACTGATTTATAAACCATTCCATAGAAATCACACACCACCTGGCTACTCAAAAATGTTGATAATACTATAGTTGTGTATTTTGTCCCTTTCCTTCCCATTCCTATGGATAAGGAGGGTTTCTCTATTATAATCGAAATAGTTGTCGCGTTTTAATCCCTCTTTATGTCGGTAATCGCATTTATATGAGGGTACAGGTTTAATATAAAATGAATTCATGCGTTTTTTCGTAAATAGGTATTTATAGAGAACACATTCATTTTGCAGGTACTTCGTTGTAGAACTTTAAATCTTTAAGTACTTTATACCATTCCATCTATCATATAAAATTTTCATCGCTCAATAAAGCATACAAAAAAAATTGAAATCGATCTGATCTTATTGTTACGTACGTGGGTAGTCAAATGCCGATTTACTGACGAGAGAACTTTATTTACCACAAACAATAACAAATTAGTCCAGTCAACAATAATCCGAATCGCAATTAACACTAGAGTACCGTTACACTATCGCTTTAGTCGTTGATAAAAATCACTTCGAGTACTAGGGTAGTTCGCTCTTGATCGCAGTTGAAATCACAACTGACTCGCTTCCGGCCGGGGGCCCGTATTTATATGCGGAGCCAAGAAAATTCTAGATACCGACGTCCCCGGATCTATCCAGAATTCCAGAACAATTGAATCGCTTCTCGAAGTCATAAATCATTTTTATTTCTCGTAATAATAAAAGTCACGTTCATGCGAATTTCGACTCTATTGTTAACATCGGAGAGTACAAATTCCCTTACGGTTAGATGATACCTATTACTACATGTACCTTGGTAGGTAGGTACCTTGTGGATGTTTCGAGATTTTTCCAAGTCTGTCTAAGCAAAACTACTCTAGACCTTTCGAACAGCAATGCGTTTTAATTATTACGTGCCACTCGTTATTTTCTCGGAGATATGGCGTGTTCACGTTTAGTGGCGTAACAGTGCCCCCCTCTTAGTCATGCTCGTCCCGAGCATTATTAGATCCGTGATACGGCGCCAATCTATCCACATGAACAACCTTGGGTTTCCCCCTTAGCCCTTTCTTGATGCGGTAGGTCACGTCATTAATCCTTTTTAACACGGTGTAAGGTCCCTCCCATCGAGCTTGGAGTTTCGGCGACTTCCCTTTCCGTCGAAGCGGGTTGTGGAGCCAGACCAGTGTACCTTCCTCAAATGCCTTGGCATTGGCATTACGGTCGTATCTAGTTTTCATTTTTACGCTGGTGTTCATGCTATTCTCACGAACTCGTTTATGCACTTCGTCCAATTGATCTTGAAGGTCACTTACGTAATCTGTAACTGGCTTAGTCTTGTCAGGTGGCACGCCAGTTATGGCATCGAGAGGGAGTCTCATCTCCCTGCCGAAATTCACTCTTGCTGGGGTATGTCCCGTGCTATCATGCACTGCCGATCGGTAAGACATCAGAAATAGTGGAATATACCGGTCCCAGTCCTTCTGATGGTCGTCGACAACCTTAGCCAGGTGATTCTCCAGGGTTTGGTTAAACCTTTCCACCATTCCGTCCGACTGAGGATGCGCAGGTGTTGTGCGTGTCTTATAAATTCCCAGAAGAGTACACATTTCCTGGAACAGCGCAGATTCGAAGTTACGGCCTTGATCGGAATGGATTTCCAAAGGTGCGCCATACCGACACACTACTTCTTCGACCACCTTCTTCGCCACTGTCGCCGCTTCCTGATTGGGTATGGCGAAGACTTCGGGCCACTTTGTGAAATAATCCTGGATCACCACTATGTACTTGTTTCCGTCATTTGTAACTGGAAAAGGTCCAGCGACGTCGATAGCGATGCGTTCCCATGGGGCTCCCACATTGTACAGCTGAAGCCTGCCCCTGCTCCTAGTCTGTGGTCCTTTCACAGATGCGCACGCTGTACATTTCCGACACCATTGCTCTATGTCATCTCTACAATTGAGCCAGTAATACCGCTGTCTCACTTTCAGTAGAGTTTTCTTGATGCCCAGGTGTCCTCCAGAAGCACCATCGTGTATTTCCTGTAGCAGGGGGACTACTTCACATCGTGGTACTATCACTTGTGTGGTCACCTCCTTGCCATCGTTCGATTCCCATTTCCTACAAAGTACATCATTTTCTAGGACTAAACTGTCCCACTGTGCCCAGTAGCTCTTAGTTACGGGACTGTGTGACGATACTTCACTCCACTGGGGCCTAGTTCCGCTACGCTTCCAGTCCAGTATAGGTCGAATATCGTCATCTTCTTCCTGGGATTTCTTGAAGTTGCCTTCAGCCCTAATTAAATTAACGCGTTCTCGGGCTTCATTCTGCTGGCAGTGTCTGCAGTCATCATTACATGGACGTCGCGACAGGGCGTCAGCATTGTTATGCCCTTTTCCACTACGATGTTCCGTCTCAAAGTTAAACTCCTGCAGCTGCTCGAGCCATCTTGCAACTTGGCCCTCAGGGTTCTTAAATTGTAGAAGCCATTTCAATGCAGCGTGATCCGTCCTCAAAGTAAATTGTCTTCCTATGAGGTACTTGTGGAAATGCTGCAAGGTTTTTACCACAGCCAGCAGTTCTCGTCGAGTCACGCAGTAGTTCCTTTCTGGCTTTGAAAGTGCCTTACTGAAGTAAGCGATTACGACCTGTCTGTCACCCTGCACCTGTGTCAACACTCCTCCAATTCCCGTGTTGCTGGCATCGGTATCAACGACAAATCTTCCGTCTCTGCTCGGATACCCCAGTATAGGTGCTTCACATAGCCGTTGCTTTTCTGGAGATTTATTGATTTGACGGAGATACTGAACTTCTTCACATCTCCCAACAACACTGTTTTTCTTCAGTTGGACCTCTTCTTTCCCAAGGTTCACAATCCTGACCTTGGATTTCCCTGTCGTCATAACTAATGTTCTGGCAGTGATGAGCTCCGGGTGCCGGCCAATATCTTCAACCATTACACATCTTCGTTGCCTGATTTTCTTGGGGAATTTTACTTCAACTAAGGTTTCTGTTCTCGGAGCCAGTGTGGTATTCTTTAAACAATAGAGGTTGCATGACTTAATTCCTCGCAGGAAGACTTCTTGATCTGGGAATTTCAATACTCCCCTGTCGATATCTAAAATACATCGGTTATTCCGCAAGAAGTCGAGACCCAGTATGCAATCGTCGGTAATATTCGCAATTAACGCAGGATGGATATACACTTGATCACCGATTTTGAATTCAATTTCTGTATCACCGAGGACGGAGACTGGCTGGCCGGTTGCTGTCTGAAGTCGGCAGGATGGAGACTCTCTTTGCCACAAGATGGTGCGTTTCAGCAACTCAGGTCTTATAACAGTCCGTGACGCCCCCGTGTCAACGGTGAAATTGCAAGCACGATTATTCAGCGTCCCTTCGATGATCAAACTATTTCCGTTCTGAACTTGATTGATGGTGATGGTTGGGGCCTTCAGTTGACCAGCCAGCACCCGCCCCGCGGCCCTGGCGACATTTAGTTTAACGACTCCTCGTTAACTTGAGTTCCGGAGTCCACACTTCCCCTCTTCCTCTTGGGGCAATCGGTACGAATGTGCCCTTTTTCTCCGCAACCGTAACACGTCGGAATATAGCGGGACTTTGCCGAAGAAGAAGCCACCACTTCTCGGTGACGTGGTTGCGCTGAAGGCGAGGCCACCACTTCCCTAACTCTATGCGTACGTGAGTCTTGTCGTACGGCTTCTACTTCCAGAGCGTGAGCCATCGCACTCTTCAGAGTTTGGTGGTGTCCGAGTCGCACCGTAGCTCTGACTTCAGTATCCCGTAGGCCGTCGATGAATGCTTGCACCAGATTTACTTCCACCATCTCTGGTGTCATTGACATGTACGCACGCCGGACCAGCCGTTCAACCTCAACTCCCCATTGCTGGAGACTCTCGTTAGACCTCTGCGTTCTCTCGCGTAACTGCGCGCGGAAAACGTGCTCGAGGTGCTTGTCTCCATAACGAGTGTCCAGTCCCTCCATGAGACGCTCCAATGTCCTGCCGTCCGCAGGGAGGTTCTCTAGGACCAGCAGGGCGTCCCCTCGTAGAGCCAAAGTTAATGCCGCGAAAGACTGTTCATCATCCCAGCGGTTCGTCTTAACCAATGTTTCGAATTGATATTTGAATGCCGTCCAGGAAGACGTGCCATCAAAACGCGGCACATCAAATTTTGCGGCTGATGCACAGTGGGTGTGCGATGGTGAGCCAACGGCAACGGGTTCGCGTGCTTCGAGCTTGACGATTTTTTTGTTGATGTCCAGCAGGCGATTTTCGTGGCCATCAATCCTTGTTTCGAGGCTATCAGCTCGGGCGGAAACCTCCTTGACCTCCAAGGTGAGATTCTTTACCTTCTCACCCAACGTGACGAGGCCGTGGTCGATTTTATCGAGGATCAGGTTCTGCTTAGCCTCCTGATCGCGGCGAGCGGCTTCCTGTTCGCGGCGAGCTTCTTCCTGGTTCGCTGCGATTAGGTCCTGAAGCTTACGCTGGTTGGCCTCCTGATCGCGGCGAGCGGCTTCCTGTTCGCGGCGAGCGGCTTCCTGGTTCGCTGCGATTAGGTCCTGAAGCTTACGCTGGTTGGCCTCTTGTTCGCGGCGAGCGGCTTCCTGGTCGCGGCGGACAGCTTCCATACTAGCTTGCATGGCAGCCAACACCGCAGCGAGGTTCAATTCCGAGGATGGTCCTGTTGGCACCTCAGCAGCTGCCGTTGCTTCCATGCCAGCCTGATCTTCCTCCTCCATACGATGACGCGCAGCATCCATCTCCATTTGCCTTCTTGTTCGTGGTCGCTGTTCGTCGTCTCTCGGTGTTAATGGCATCCCACTTCTGACACCAGTTGTTACGTACGTGGGTAGTCAAATGCCGATTTACTGACGAGAGAACTTTATTTACCACAAACAATAACAAATTAGTCCAGTCAACAATAATCCGAATCGCAATTAACACTAGAGTACCCACGGATATCGAGGGATATGCCATGAGGGCGTGGCACGTAAGCGCACATTATGGGCTAAAGCCCAGTTTATTTGAACGGCGCCTGTACGATTCATTCAGTCACTTTGCAATTGCGTACGGTGTGCTATTGATGCATAAAAAAACAAAATGCCGAATTGTACAGTGATTAAATGCAAAAATAGGTCGAGTATCCTCAACATAAAGACAAATGGCGTGTCCTACCACCGGTAAGTAAACAATTAAGTCACTGTTTTATATTTTAAATCATTTTTTAAATATTTTTCTAACCTACGTCCAGAGCGACACGAACTAGCCCGAACTATCCCGAAGGTTTCCGAGCGCTACGATCGTTTAAAATTTAGAGAGGGGTAATCGAGTGCGTGTGACTGATTTTATCGATATGCGTATTATTTAAGTTCAATATTGTTTTTTTTATATTTCAATGGATATTGTAGTATTGCATGTTAAATTAATTATTAATTTAATGTTTTGTGAACCAAATTAAAACATTGATATTTCAATACTCGTAAAGTGTAAAAACTTAAATTATACTAAAAAGATAGAGATGATCAAAGTTTTTTTGGCTATAATAGTTTGTGTTTGCTATGAATTATATATAATTGATTTGATATTATATAAGCTTGACTGTGTCTTATTTAGCCTTAAGCATATTGTATTAACAGTGTTTTGCATGCCTTAGTTAAGGTAGTTGGTATGGATCATAAACTTGAAAAATACCTATAACCTGTACCTACTTTCTGTGCAAAATAAAATCTATTCTATTCTATGCAAAAATATTCAATTATTATTATAAAAAATCTGGCTATTTGGCGATTTCGATGATAAGATGGGTCCTAAAAGATATTGCTCAATATTATTGACCGAGTAGGCCACCTTAGACAATCATAAGGCAAAGCAGCGGTCAATGTTCGAAGTTTGAATTAAAAAAATCGCGATTTAAATTAAATTTTTCTTTGTCTATAATACCGAAAGTTTCACATTTTATTTCTTACAAATTTAGTAAGAATGTCATAAAACTGACGTGAGCATTGCATTATGTATTACACTTTCGGCTCTAATTCGGCCTCAGACATAGAATCAAACTTAGGTCACTTATAACATAACGTATTATATTAAATTATTCTTAGTAAAAATAACTTATGATTATAGTAATACCCACCGTATAATTACAAATTAATTTTCAGTTTTCCAAAAGAACCAGATCTGAAACTTAAATGGATAGAAGCAACCGGTAGAGACAACGATTGGTTTCCTTCTAATCAGAGTGTTATTTGCTCTATCCACTTCAGAGAAGATTGTTTTAATCAATCTATGAAATAGTCACATCAAATTGGTCTATGGGATGTTTAAAGTAGTCTTTAACTAATTTTCGTAGTCCAATTTACATCCGAGAAGCTTCATTATTTTGGTAGAATGTCCATCGAAGGTTAAGGAGACTTCTTACACACCGGCATTATGGCACTTTATTAAGCAAATTGTGACACCCTATTAATTTTAAATTTCTCATGTAATTTTTGGTGTACAAGAAAGAATCTATCTATCTATCTAAATAAATTTACTTTTGGTTCTGTATTTTAACTAGGTACCACAAAATAACCAAGCGGTAATTCGGAGCTATCATTAACCACATTCAGTAAAAATAAGTAAGCCTTAGAGGCTAAGGTCTTACAATCTTCAGATGTTTCACTACCCATGTCCACATATCCGCAATCTTTTTGCCCATCCCATATACTTTGCTGTCTGAGGTTCCTCTCATCATATTAGGTTTTTATTTTTGAATACAATTGCATTGTATAGTGTAAAATATTTTTTTTAAATGCGAAGTACACAAGTGTGAACTATTTCAACAGAAGTGACAAAACATATTTAACCAAGATTTTTGTAACTCATGACATGATTTAAAAGTGCCCATGGAGTTTCTTACACGTCCTTCTCCATTGAGATCTACGATTTGGAATGTGCTACTCAGCTTCACTTTTTTTTGACTGACCGACATTTTGACAATTTAAAACTACTTGTTATTATTGAACTATTTGAAATAAAGTTTCTAATTCCCAATTTTATTAGATTTTTATTTTGCATTCCCATATTTTTACTATCGCCGTACCTTTTATTGACTCTATGAGTTTAAATGCGAGTATAAAATTTACCTTAGTGTTTAAACCAACCCTGAACGTAAGTAGACATTTATGATCAATTTTTTTTTAATATTAAGTATTATAATTATTATATAATACAATAAATACGACACGATATTTAACAGAGAACAGCCCTTTTAACCGGTAATACGATACTAAAAAATATATTCCTATTTTATTTTATTAAAAGTAAACTCTATTTTCGGATAGATGGTTAAAAAAGAAATCATTTAAACAAAATAAAACGACGAAAGTACTTAATTATATAACTAAAATATGCTAAAATTTAATATCGATAAAATTATCGACCTTCTTTTTCGCCTCCCTATTTGCATGCGTGTGCATTGAATGACTTTTGTTTACAAGTGCATGCTCCGCCCATTCTGTTTATGTGTGCTATTAGAAATTGATTTAGTGTAGGTGCTTTCTTCTTAGTGTGCAAAAGCAAATTTTAAATGTGTGTCGTAAATACACTATTTGTGAATGTTGTAAATATTTGGGTGGGAGATAAGCGGCCTCACTAGAACTCCTTACTATTCCGCAATGAAGGCATATCTCTGGATATCTATGAGAGTACCGTTACACTATCGCTTTAGTCGTTGATAAAAATCACTTCGAGTACTAGGGTAGTTCGCTCTTGATCGCAGTTGAAATCACAACTGACTCGCTTCCGGCCGGGGGCCCGTATTTATATGCGGAGCCAAGAAAATTCTAGATACCGACGTCCCCGGATCTATCCAGAATTCCAGAACAATTGAATCGCTTCTCGAAGTCATAAATCATTTTTATTTCTCGTAATAATAAAAGTCACGTTCATGCGAATTTCGACTCTATTGTTAACATCGGAGAGTACAAATTCCCTTACGGTTAGATGATACCTATTACTACATGTACCTTGGTAGGTAGGTACCTTGTGGATGTTTCGAGATTTTTCCAAGTCTGTCTAAGCAAAACTACTCTAGACCTTTCGAACAGCAATGCGTTTTAATTATTACGTGCCACTCGTTATTTTCTCGGAGATATGGCGTGTTCACGTTTAGTGGCGTAACATTATTATTATTAGTTGCCGATCCTTCGTCGGCAACCTCACAAACCACCTTAGCTTCGCTAATCTTTAAATCTACAGGCTTCAAGAAATCCCCATCACCTAATAATTAGGTAATATGCTTTCAAAACCCTGCAGCATATTCAAATTTTATTAGCACACTTATTTACAGAATCGAAATTAATTTGACGATAAAATGTTCAACTGAATCGTTAGTCCAATATTGGATTCTTGCACGCCCCTCTGGTAATTCGACTGACCCCACATTTTCATCGAAATCCCCTAATTTACACTTTGGTAACGGCAGCCCTAGAATTTTGGGAATGCCGCGTTTTGCACACATTCTCTTTCTTACTGTGTGATTCAAAGTCGAAAAGTAATTGGAACTTGAAATATTTAATAGCTCAGCTCGTATATTCTGCTACTTTATTTACGGATTTGCTACAAGAGGCTTTGTTTTCATTCTTAGTCTTATATAAAGTCAAAAAAGTACGAGTATTTTCTTCCCAATAGCGTTTGTTGTTAAAATCGTTTAAAATACTTTTACCAATAAGACTGCTTTTTGTTATTTTATCATTTTATTCACTATCTATTTTCTAGTCTATTCTAGTATTCTTATGTTAAAGTCTGTGTTCTGAATTACAAAAAAAATAATCAATAGTGGATTTGTTTGGACTATTCAATCTGTACTTACGTAACTACAATCGATATTTTCCTTCAGTTCAATTTTATTACTAAATATAGCATTTGATTCAACAGAAGTCAGACTCAAAATAAAAAGCAATTCAATTCCAATACATATGGGGTTCATAAAATCAGATCCGAAATTAAATATTAATGGATCGAAATCGGGAGGGAAATGTGGAAAGTAATAAGAGGCAAATATTAACGTATCCAATTTATGGTAGGGGTATGGGAGCAGATTATTTATTCAGAAGAATTTCGTGGTTCCTCACCTTAAATGTAGATTAAGTTGGTGTTCCAAGGCCACGTTTATGGTGGTAACTAGAGGTAGATAGAGTGGCAGATATGCAGCTGCTGTTGCTTAGAGATATTTCTGCAGTCAGGGGCAGTCAAATCCACAGAGCGTCGATTATAGTTTTAGGGAGCTGTGTAAAGTAGATGTACGGGCATTACAATCACTTGGTAGCTAGACCACTAACCCATCGGGGTTATATATACAACTTTTTTTTAAGTATATGCGAATCCTAAAAAACCTGTCTAGTATTTTTAAGTAAAGAATCTATGTAGGTACATAATTTCAAAACTGTATTATGAAAATCACAAAGTTAAAAGCCAGTTATGGTACTTGGTTGACGACATAAATACATGGTCACCGGGCCACCCTGGCGACTGAGGGGTAGTTATGCTTCTGCACCTAGCTGTGCGTTGGTCTAATGCCTGCGATGACCTACCGTGACCTGTGTTGTAACGTAGTGACGGTGGTGTCTTGTGACCTTTTTTAAATATTTTTGGAACAAATATGACATTGTGTTAATATTATGGTAATAGATTCAGTTACTTATTCTGAACAAACGGTATTCAGGTTTCGGATATACTAAAAATAATGCTGTACATAAATTATCGAAGCTCTTTTGACGATTTGCCTCATTAACTTTCATTTCAGTACTTCCCCTTAGTCTGTTAGTCTTATCGGGTGTCATACTCACTCACACGCATCATGATCTGTTGTGAATGCAAACAACACCTCTGGTTTCATTATGTTTGTTTGATACCTTACTCGGGTATTAACACGCTCCCTTGAAACCCTCGTAAGCTTATCACCCTAGTGGAAACTCAGGTCTGCCAACTTATTGTACTGAATAATGTCTTGCACATCTGTTAAAATTTCGCTCGGTAACAGGACGGTTTTTGCTGATAGGTGAAGGGGTGGGTGGATCATTAATGTTTTCTTCTTCGTTTTTATTGCTAACATTAACTTCTTTCATTCTTTATTGGGCAAAATCTTCCTAATAGCTAATTTGATATTCAATATTTTGAGTGTTAGTTATAACATCACCTAATTGTTCTTTATTGTCATTTTTTTTGTTTCTTATTAGACTTCTTTATTGCCTTTGTTTTTTATAGGCTCGTGTCTGACCAATATCTTACCTATTAATAACCTGGTGGTCGTCGATAGAACAGGCTTACCTAGACGTAACCGATTCACTTCTGATTTATATAGCTATCATGAAGCCCAGAATTCGACAGGCTCTTTAACTAGAAGTAAAATTAAAGATTTTTTTAAAGTTTTCATATTTGTAATTATTTTCTGAAACCAAACATGTGGCCACTTTCTGACATGAGAATTTGGAGTCATGTCATCAAGGATGTCAAACCCTAATTTGATGCCAAAAGGTTGAAAGCTTTTTAAGGAGTTCAAGAGAGACTTCGGAATTCTTTATTCAGAAATCAACGGATAACATCTAAGTATTATTGACTTACTTTTATACCAATCTAGACTTGAATCTTTAGAACTTAATCATTCCCCAATATTGAAGAAAGGCCCAACTTTATATTTACAAAAGAAAAAGATAGAAGTCTGAAAGTTAGGAAAGCAAATCTGGAACGATCAGTTAAATGAAGGCTGTTTCTGAAGTAAGTAAGTTAAGTCTATAAATAAGTTGGAGGAGGCGGTCGTTTCATCAAAACACTTCTGAGAACGTCGATGATAAATTTATGTGTTGGCAGGTGAAACTTTTAGTACGGTCTTGCTTAGTCTTTTTACTTTATGTTCTGGTTTAAAGGCTACGTGTGTAAACATAAGCTTATAAAGCATAATCAGCCTTTATTGTTCCCATTGCTGCGACTATGGCCTCCTGTCTAGGAAAGGGAATCCACCACACGGGCCCAGTGCGGGTTGGTGAATGTCATATGTCTTCGAATTTTTGTTTCTAGGACATGCCGGTTTCCTCACGATGTTTTCTTTCACAGTTTTGAGAGCAGCACGTGTGTAATCACATAAAATCTTTTAATACTGATGGCTGACGATGGTCCAAAGACCAAGATGTGCCATGTCGAGATGAGCTTCTTCGACGTCGAAGAAGCTCATCTTGACATGGCTCAAAATCGTGCTCAATGGAAAATAAAGACAAGGAGGGTCGACCTCAAATAGCCATACGATCCCCGTGTAACAGCTCTGGCAGGAGGCGCCTAGACATCCTAGATTGAGCAGAAGCTGAAGCTCAGGGTTGCCCATAGCCACTAAAGTTTGGGAACCAGACGTCGGAAGTGCTTTGCCGTTAAACGATTGGTGATTTGTGTTCATGCCCAGTACTCGACCATTGAGTCCAACTCTGATTTATTTTTCTTTCTTATACAATATTGCACAAAAACAATAAAAAGCTAATGTTACTCGTATTTTGAGTGTTATTTTCTTTTTTTATTATATATTCCACATTCCACATATATTCCACATATTCTACAACTACCACACAACGCCGTCTAGTCCCAAGCTAAGCAGAGCTTGTGTTATGGGTACTAGACAACTGATAAACATACTTATATATTTCTTAATACATATATATTATAGATAAATTACACCCAGACACAGAACAAATGATCGTGCTCATTACACAAACATTTGTCCTGGGTGGGAATCGAACACACGACCTCTGGCATAGCAGTCAGGGTCACTAACCACTAGACCAACATGCCTGTCAACTTAAATGTCATGATTAAGATGTTTTTGTTTGATGATGATGATGAAGATGATGATGATGCCATTTAGCCGATTTCGGCCACAGCGACTGCATTCTTTGGTTCCTCATAGTGGTTGTGAGCTCAGATCTGCTACTCTTTTATTTCTGTTTACTGTTGAGATGACGAATGAATGGAAATCCTTATAAAACCAAATATAGAAGACCACACCCAAAACCGGTGCAAAAAAGAGACATTTAAAATTATCCTCCATTACGTCCAACTCCATAAATCTTTAAACTTTTACGCCCGTTTTCAATAATCTACCGAAGTTCATAGATAGATAGCTATCTCCGATAACCAGTAGGATTCTATCTATCCTTAATCTGCGTTTCACAATCAAAGATAGGTGCTATCTATCTTCAACCAACGACAGATAGCTTTTTCCCTCTCATCTATCCAAGCCGTTTCAAACGTTTCGTTATATGCAAAGCAATAAAAAATGTCACGCTCAAAATGAAATATTGTTTATTTATTTATCATTAATAAACGAACTTAAATCGTTAACAGCATAAATATAATTAAAATAAATGAAAAATATAAATATTTTGTCGATTTTTTTCGCTTTATTTATCGTATTTTTAGTAAAACTGAAATATAAAACGAAACGTTTTGACACTGATAGACAATATCTTTTCGCGCTCTTTTCGGTATTGAATGTATTGTTTACGTTTTTATGAATCATAAAAGTGAAATAAGATGAACTCAGAAGTATAATGTACGAGTACTATTGATATTGAAGTACCTGTAAAGTATAATTTGTTCCGACCTTCATAGATTATTTTTATTAGAATAAGTACTTGATTATGCGTGATATTACGCACAGAAATATAAAAACCCATCTTAATTATTTTAATTAACCTTTCCTACCTTTTAGATGTTACACAGTATGGTTGTATTAAATGAATTAACTGAGACAGAGCCACTTTATTTAGTCTAAATCTATAGGCAAATTCGTAGTCATTTAGTTTAGTTAAATAATTCACACGTGGCTTGTATTCCTTCTGTACCGGTAGTCCGGTATGTTATCAGTATCACTGTCACTGTCTTCATCACAATCTATTATCCTTTGAAATAATTCCATATCACTTTCATCACTGTTAAAATATTCCATTATGACAAGAAAGCGAGACACTTTACTACACAACAAATATTAATTTTCAAAGGCCTATCCCCGTTACCATCCCGATACCGGTCGATAATGACGGATACGCAGATGACGTTACCAGAGTTAGCTCCGCCTATCGGAGAGTAACTTCAAACTTATATTGAAACGCAGGTAAAGACGTATTGTATGAGCGGCCCTATCTCGAGTGGGCTACCCGACCTCCCGTCGATAGATTGACATCTTTGGTAGGAAATGCTATCCGTCGATAGGTTATAGGAACGCAAGTAAGGACAAAAGGATAGATTTCTTTATCTTTAGTAGCTGCAACTGTAGATAGATAGCTTATTGAAAACGGGCGTAAGAAGTTTTGAAACGAGAAACGTAAGCGAAAGTAGATATGTATTGGCCGCTATGTCCACAGTCAACTCTGGTACAACCGGTCAAGCTGTTAAGAAATCTTACTGTCTCCGCACACGGGCTTCAAAAAAACTCCGCTTCAAGCTTTATGAGGCGGCCTTTTTTTGTGGCTCGTGTGCGGCGGTGCCGCCACAAAAAAAAACCCTTGAAGCGGCTTTAAGGGCCAAGCGCCCGAAAAGTGCAAAAAAACAGTGATTTTCTGAGGCCTACTCCTCCATAACGGCTAAGTCAATTGGTTTGAAAAAAATATATGTTTATTACCCCTGCCCTGCCCCTGCCCTGAAACAGCGCGTCGGGGTCGCGGTAGACCACGAAGGAGATGGCGCGACGAACTTGATAGATTCCACCAGAACTGGCAAGAAAAAGGAAGACATAAGTTACAACTAAGAATAAGTTAAGGGCCAAGCGCCCAAAAAGTGCCATAAAACAGTGATTTTCTGAGGCCTACTCCTCCGTAACGGTCAATTGGTTTGAAAAAAATATATGTTTATTATAGATTAATGAACAATAATATCAACATTTGATTTTTTCGTGCAATTAATACTTTTGTCAAAAAAAAAATTTAGCTATTTCGCAACTTTTCCCTACTCCTTCGAAACGGCTTCGACCTTTAGAAACATTTTTACACATAAAAATTGGTGGTGAAATATCCTTCAAAGTGAACATTGCATATGTAAATCAATCAATATCTCGCAGAGAAAATGGATTTAAAGCGCTTTCCGGGCGCTGGCCGCAAATAAATGCACAGATTTGTATACTGCTGCCTAGGCGAGTGCGAGAGTTGCGTTCACATAATTTCGGTCAGATGGTTCAAGGGACTATACGCCTTAAGCTTCGCCGGACACAAGAGGTTTCGCGCGATTCAGCTGTTTTTTGCAGCCGCATCTAGCTTTTTTCGTGGCCGCTCCTAGCGTTTTTTTGTGGCGGCGTTTTTTTGAGGCCCGTGTGCGGGGACAGTAAAATTGGTTATTATAAACATGATTTTATGGAGCCGTTTGACAACTGGCACAAAAATGTGGTGACACCATAAATACTGGTGAACACCTTTGTATCAGAAATCGTACTTGCTTTTGTTAATCTTAATTGTGGCAATTGTTATGCCACAATGCACGAAGGGTAAAAAGTTTTTGTGGTGAGTAATATAGGAAAAGGGGGACGTTGTTGCGTATAACAACATAAAGCATAATTAGCTTTTTAATGTTCCCACAGCTGGGACTGAGGCCTTTTCCTTTTAAGAGGCCGTAGTCCACCACGCAGGCCCGGGTGCGCGTTTGTTTATTTTTTGTTTAAGGGCATACTGGGATCCTCATGATGTTTTCCCTTATTCTTTTTTGAGAACAGTAATCTTCTTAGGCTTCATGGCATATCGAAGTAGTAGTATTAACGTAGGTGTCTTCTTCTACTTCCTTCCCTGGTCCCATTATTTTTACTCGTACTTTCTCACTTTCTGGTGCCAAATGACTGTCTTGTGTTATCAATTCTGGTAATGGGTCTTACTTCAGGTCCCCCCTTTATTGGTCCACCAGGTTAATGACTGTGGCCTTTACCTCTTTTTCTTCTGGTAGGTGCAGAACTATTTGTATACGTGGTCCTCACTACGTTTTTGGACGCCATCAAAAATAAAGGCGATATTTTGTCGTTTTATCAGAGATTGGTGCGAATAATTTCTCCGTGCAGAGCAGGAGAATATAATTATGTGTGTTTTTTTTTACCCATAAAAAGGCCAGACTCGGTCGATAGTAGTATAGAAATTGGAATCTAGGCTTAAGTGTTACTAAAATAATTATAAAACTTTTCTACAAAAGTAGTAACTAACTAGTTTTAACGTTTCATTACTACCATTGCAAATTACTTTTAAAACTCTGAAATCTTTGCTGTAAATTGTAACTCTGAATGATATTATAAATGTAAAAAACTTGTTCGCTTCAGGATATTCAGATTCAGTTCATTAAAATAATGAAAGCTGAAAAGGTCTTTTGAAAAAATGTAGGACGGATAAGTTATGCATCCGCTAGAGGTTTTCTTTTTGTTGAAATATATGAATAAAAATACACACTATATTCCAGTAATAAGCTAGGTACAGGTTTTTCTGTTTATCATTTTTATTATCTTAACCAATTTATATTGTGTTTTTGTACGTTGGTAGGTTTATCAATCATTTTAATGTTAGACATATAAATTTACAGACGGTCAGTCAACTTGGCTTCCGAGGCAGTATATATTTCGTCTTGTATGTATTTAAATACAAGGCAAGACTGATCTGTATTCCTTACGCTTAAAGAGTCCTCGACGGCTTAAATGTCTAATAGGATACCGATAAAACCGATTAGAAAGTCGTTTACCTTACCTTAAATAATCGATACTTACATCTTTTCTGACGTGCCTATGTAGTTACAACATAGAATACTCGTAGATTCCGGTTCTTTCCTAACATCAAACATAAAATCTGGCAAAAGTTCTAGAACTATACGTATAACTAATTTTTATCAATACACCATTAATTTTTAATTAAAACAAATACTTATAGGGCTTATTAGAAAAGCCCTTGTTATTATGTAAGTAAAGTCTCAATAAATAATAATAATAAACCGCAAAGTCATTAGCGTTTGTGTTTATCCCAAAATGTTTCTCAATTTATGAAAATATTGTGCAGGCCATATGAACCATATGGCCAGGGATTATGAATGAATAGATGACGATTAAAATGAAAAAAACACTTCCCGCAGTATTTTCTACTAGCAATAGTTATGTATGATTGAATCTATGATGAATTTACCTTATCGTGGTCAATTTAAGGATTTTTCGTGATCAATTTTAGTTTTTTTCTACTTTTGAATGCAACCCCCGCTCTTGGGCGGAGCGGGAGATAGTGTCAGACTCTTACTGACTAAAAAACCCACCCTATTCCTTGAAGCCTTCATACAGGGGATCGAGTTCCCTTTCGGATAACCCTGGCCACAGTAGGTTTCGACCCGGCTGAGCCCCTGCTGTTGCTGACAACTCATTGAGGCGCGCGGGAACAGTGCCCGACGTCGACGAATTGGGCTTCATCCGGACAATTACTGGACGGCCGGACAGCGAGCTACCCATTGCTCACTGTCCGCAAGCCCGCGCCTACGGTAGAAGTCTACCACGCTAGAAGTCATTGGATAATTTTCCAACTTAAAAAAATACTGATACAAACTGCCAACATGTAAATAATTTTCAAGAGATAAGCGTACCTCTTCGCCAGGGGTAGTACAAGAACGATAAAAATAAAAATTTATATTTATCTCGAAATACAGAGAAACTTTTTGATTTATTATTACGGAGTTCGTGTCATGACCTGGTTGTCTGCTATGTTTTTGTATAGAAGGCATATTTTATCTGCATGGAAGTTCATTTATTATTTAAATATCTTTCATTTGACAGCTGATTAATAAAGTGGCTTCAGATTGACGATGAATTTATTATTTTGTCAGCCCATTATTTTAATGCTTTAAGAGCGAGCAACTCGAGGTACATTCTATACAACCGCTCTTACGTGGTTATGTTATTACACATCTTTCTCCAGATATTTTGGATACACTGCTATCTTGTTTTCCGCCCAAGCAGGGCACACCTCGACTGTGTGCTCCACCGTATCCTCCGGGCATTCCGCACAATAGCGACACCCGGGCGTCGTGCCATGTCCGGTGAGCACCTGCGTCATACGGAAGGTAAGGACGCCGTGAGATCTTTCCAGCCACGCCTCAAAGAGGGGACTTACACGCCTACGGTGACTGGAAATCGGGGACACAGGGGTTAGGGCCGTTCCCTCACGAGTGCGGCCGCCTCCTTTGCTAGCATTACTGCTTCGCAGAAGGAAGCGACTGCCTGCCATTCCTTCTCGCTACGGACCGTACTTCTCTTACAGTCAACATAAATAATCTGTAATTCAAATAGAAAATATAAATCCTTTCACATACACATGTCTATTTATATCACTAATGAATCAGGTTCGTTAACTTTAAACTATTTACTTTACTTTTCGTTAAACTCAATATAATATTGATTCATCGATATTGGAAATTTGATTGCTGTTTGCGAGATTTCACAATGTTTTGTACTGGTAATTACATCTGTTAATTAAATAATTTACAATGAGAATTAATGAGTGCGGTGTCGAAAACATTATTGAGTATATTTATTAATAATAATAATGTTATTTTTTAAATACTAACTTCTGCTAGCGACTTCGCCCGCGTAAAAGCATAATAATACATTTTTGTATAACAGAATTCACCCAAACCGCAGGAGAGGGTGTTATGGAGCCGAATGCTTCAGTAATTTTCCACGTGTACCGAACGACGTTTTTCAATACCCTCACGGAGAATTAAATAAACGCTGGTTGATTAGCGACTCGTAGAGGCTGCTCGGTGTCGAACCTGTTACGATACATGTAATAAATTGTGGCGGGGGCGAACTGGCGCACTTTTTCGCACTAGTGACTAAAACCAACCTGTGTTCCTTCCGTTGCCTTTTGCGTTCTAGGGCTAAGGTAACCTTTTCGAACAATCCTAGATGCATAAACTAAATAGGTACGATTAAAAGCAGTCTTCTTCAATAAACTTTAATACGTTTTCTTCTAACCATTTATCAATATTATAAACATTAATCCGGTGGCAAGAAAAAGATACGAGTAATCTTAAGTCTCAGTGACTTATTGCAGTCTGTATCGAAGTGAAAACTTATCAAGAACGACACAACTTAGTGGTTACATCGCAAGAAGATCGACACTTACCTACAGTAGTAATCGTTTATTTTTGCTCCACTCAGTCGTAAAAGTGTTACTGGATGGCTCTGGGAGACGGGGAATTTGAAGAACTTGCGGATAAGGGGAAATGAATACCATGCCATGCAATTGACAACCAAAATCTGTCAGCTTCAAGCTTTTATGACTAAAATGAAGCCACATTGTATGTGATGTAACGATCACCATTCAAGTAATTTATAATGAACAGAAAGAATCCTGACGTTTTTCGGATTCAAACAGTTTTATTTTGAAAAAAAAAAGACGGGTTGCACTCCGGGAGTGCCGGCAGAAGTGAAAACTGTTGGAATATAACAAAAACAAATCCATCCTGCTTCAACACTATGGTCTTTCTCTTTCTAAGCAATAAATATTATATTTAATGGATAGAGTCCCCGTGACCACTTGACTGAAATCCCTAGTATGGTTACAGTTACTGTATTCCACTAGCCTTGCTTAGGAGCACACGTCTCACGTGATATTACTGAAACACACCTTCCAATATAAAGAAAAGGATAATAAACAGTTAGTATTGAAATCCTTAAAATGAAGTTTCCCTTTGGTACCCTAACTCTAACAGGTTATGGGCCCAGAGCGCTAAACCAAAGTGCAAATAATATAAAGTGAAAATAAACGAACATTAAATAATAATAAAAAAACGTTTTGTGCATCAAATTAAACAAATGGGACATTAAACAATCTGATGGTGATAAATGCAGTGTGTGGACATTTCGAATTCAAAAAATTATCAAGTGAATTACCTGCTGAGCGTTGTCGACATTGAAGTTACGGAAGAAACAAGTACCGAGTGAGTAAAGAACATTATGTGGCGACAAAGCTGTCTTTTAATAAAAGGTTGCTGAATTTTAAATTGGTTAGAAACACCACACTAACCAAACATTTTCAAGCATTTGATAAAATGGTCACTGAACCTATGACTGCAGGTGCACAATTAGCATCCGATAAAGTGATCTGCCAAACATGACCCTACCAAATGAGTCCGGAGTAGCATTAGCACCGCAATCGAGATACTGACTGAAGACAATATAACGTTAATTTTGGTAAACGAGATTGCGAGATCATGAAATCAAACTTACAAGATATGTATGAAATCTTAGTCTAAAAGTACTTCAGGCTGAAACTTACGAGACCACAAGTCACACCTTCAAACAATTCAAGAGAGCATCGACAAAAACAAAAGTCAATAAAGAACAATTTGGAACCCAGGAAATGTTATCTCTGGCAAAAAGGGAGATTTGAAGAATTACAAAAGCGCTAGTGAAAACAATGGAGCTAACAATAAAATGTTATAGTTGGTTACTTCAAAACCAAACTACTCAAGAACTTCTGGATTTGCTGTTATGGCGGGCCGTGATATGATGGGCAAACGAATTTATTTTTGTTTGGTAATCTGGAGCAAATCATTTTTAAAATCAAGAAAAATTTAAACTAAACTGCAATGAGCGTGAGGAGCCAAGAAACGATTCAGTTGCTATATTGGTGCGGCTATACAAGCGATGAAGAAAGGGCCAGGGACCAGGTGACCAGTAAAATGGACGTCGTCGGCCAAGAAAAAGCAGCAATCGGGAATGACTGTCGTTTTTGGTAAAAACGGCGGGGTCAATATGTTCAACGATGGTAAGCCGATAATAAGGGTAAGTCTTTGAACAATCTTCTGAGCGGTCACTGATTAGTGCTTGAAAATGCTTTAAATAGCAAATGCTCGTTATATAAAGTCACAAATAGTAATAATTATGAATTATTATGGAATAAAATAATTGCATATCAGAATAAATTAAATGATTGAAACTATTGTCTGATAATTGTACAATTGATAATATTAGACCTAACGGTACATTGTGTGTCAAGTTTGTAGATGACAGAAAAATTGTCTATTATTAAAATTTGATAAATTGAAAACAAAAAAGTTTGAAACGAGATGTCGTTTAATCTCAAGTGCACACAGATGTTTTGCGGTACTAACAGTTTTTTTTTCTCGTCTATTGAAGTTTAAAACTATGTTGTGATTTTGAGGATATACCTATCGTCTTTGTTAAGTTTCGAAATTACATTGCAAAAATGTGAAGTTCATTTTGGTCTGAGAATTGTTAACTTTATGTTGTGATAATGAAAGGGAAATTATTTCCAATTAAATGGAAAAGTTGAGCTCGGGAAGGTATTGCATGGTCATCCCTAAACAGTGCCGCATACACTGGCTGTAAATGGTATGGCCGAACGTATGATGTGTATGATGAACAATGCCGATGATAAAACGAGTCTAAATAAGACAAATCGTTCTGAAGTTGGATTGTTCTGGGGAGCACTGAGATTCGAAAATATACATGATTAGTTATGGCATAATAATAAGCCAAAAACCGTATATTTTAAAGTTTTTGATTCTACTGTTTACTAAGTTAGTAAAAGTCTAAAAACGAAATTTGGCAAAGAGGTTGTCAAAGGGAATTTTGTTGATGATGAATCAAATTTAATGGTTATAAAGTGTGGGATGTGGTAAACCAAAAATGTTTGTGGGAGTCAGAGATGTAAAATGGATGAGATTAAATTCTTATCAAATAGGCCAGTGAAACTTGAGCCTAAATAGGTTATGAGCTATAAATAGCATAACTTGGTAACTCTGACTTGGTACACCCGTTTGAAAAGAGGTGTAAATCTGATAAGAATCAATCAGTTTTTAAGCAAACAAACATGATACAATACCTGGCGTAATTGCTAATAAATATGTTTGGGAAACAGTGGAGAGCTCGAAATTGTCATATCACATGGAAATAAGTTAACTTTATTTTAAGATCGAGAAACATCACATAGAGACGAAGTGTAGGATGCAAAACTTATTTTTCTGTTTCGTATAATGAATATGATGGCGACAGTATTATTGATAATATGTTATTACTTATTGTGTGCTGGACCATAAAAATAGAATTAAATGCTGGTATGATAAGCATTTAAATGAAGAACGTTTTCAATGAAATAATTGATTCAATTAAGTACAGATTGAAAATGATACCTGGAAATATAGTTCCAGAGAGAGATAAAAGAAATATTAATTTGATTAAATCAAATTGATTGTAAACAAAGAAAAGTCATTGATAGTAAATAAGTACAGTTGAAAATAAGTTGTAAAACGATTTTAGTTATAAGCAGAAAAATGTTAATGAAACCTTTGTATCAGTTGAAAGAATAGCCAAGTTTTAGTTAAACTATTGCGTATCAATGTAATGTCTTGGTTGACATGGTTAAATGTCAAAAGCATAATTTTGAGGAACCTGGATGAAGAAATTCTAGTATATGAATATAACTAAGGGTATTTTGGCTGACAAATAGTGGTTTATATATTTATGAAGTCATTATATGTATGTATGTAATCTGTATATTATTGGTTCCTAAAGTTTCGGTGAGCTTATACAAAAAGGTATTTCTAATACTCATCAGTGGACCAGTGCATTTAAATTTTAAAGCTGGTCATGAACGATGACTGGTTGTAGTTTTCCTAGTTACTAGATTATGGAGGTCTAGTAAGTCGCTCCATGTAAAATACTGGTATTCAGATGCATCTAGTCAGATCAGTAGCCAACCCCAAAACAGACTGGAAAGGCTAGGGAGATGATAATGTACGAAGTCTGGTGCCTGGTTGATGGCAATAGGTTTGCTCACTATTATAAGGTTTGTTATCTATTATATTGGTGTACAATAAAGTACATATAAATAAATAAATAAGTAAGGGAATTAAACATAACTGATGAAATGTGGGTGTACTATAGGTGCACCTATGCCTGACCCTTTGGGTAATAAAGGCGTGACGTTTATGTTATGTGATAAAGAAAAAGTTTTTTTTTAGTTTAAGTCTGTGTTATTGCATTTTAACAACTATGTTATAATGTGTAACCTAGCAGTCGAGTAAAATATACCCAATCAAAATTTTTATTAAATCGTTGACATAAAATTTATAAAATGTTTTCTGTGAAAAATAATATAGGTCAGAAAACAAAATTACTTTGGATTAGGAAATGTAAATAAATAACAGTTCTTGAAATGTTTAACTTGACGAATGCTTTAGGGGCAATAAATCTGCCCATACACTCCTTGAAAGTTAAATATGTTGATAACAAAACGTTGAGCTCATGAGAAATTATAAGAGCCCCATGACGAAATCCTATGAGGTGCTTGATGCTGAATCATGCCATGCAATTGAGCCTAATCTTAGTTTACTGTTTACATCTCGAGTTGATATGCAAACAAAAGGACTATTTGTAATGGTTACAATTAGATACAAGACCCTTTGTCTTAAAATATTTTAAAGGAACTATAAATCTCAAGTTTAATAAAATATATAGGTGGGTGTTTGTTGATTGTGACTAAAGTGGTAATGACGAATAAATATAAAATGTACTGTGGGTTAATTGTTTAAATTATTTAAGCAATGTACAATTTTCTAGCAAATAAATTGGCAGCTAACAATTGCAAGATAGTACACAGTAGTAAAGCAGAATACGGTGTAATGTAAAACAGTTAAAGATACTGTGATTAAAGTATTTGGTGAAAATGATTACATATTAAGTATTATTTATATTCATTATTGTAGCAAATGCTGTTTTATTTAAGATGATTATAATAATAATGGATGCAAAAGCATTGCGAATAATCCTACCAGCCACAAACAAACACATAGATATTAAGTATCAGGTTGAAAAATATGTTACTATTATGTTTTGTTTCTACAAGTTAACCAGATAGCTGGTATCCTGTGAAATTTCCAACGATGCGTTACACCTAGATATGAATGAAATTCGGGGTGACGTTGTAAATAGATGCAGTGTGCATGAGGATATGTTATTATATTAAGTTAATAATAAGAGCTTGGTTATGATAAGATTCATAGTTTCAATAATAAGTGAAATGATTGATTGGTCTGATTAGGTTTTACTGGGTTTTCCCTAATCCTGTGCAACGAATGTTGGACCATGATGATATTGTATTCCCAGAAAGAAGGAAGGTGTGTGTTTTTAGTATTGTATAAAGGTGTTTGATATAGTAGATATTATGTAATAGATATTATATTGCGATTAAAGAAAAAGGGATTTATTTTTGAGGGGGGCGTGTTGGAATATAACAAAAACAAATCCATCCTGCTTCAACACTATGGTCTTTCTCTTTCTAAGCAATAAATATTATATTTAATGGATAGAGTCCCCGTGACCACTTGACTGAAATCCCTAGTATGGTTACAGTTACTGTATTCCACTAGCCTTGCTTAGGAGCACACGTCTCACGTGATATTACTGAAACACACCTTCCAATATAAAGAAAAGGATAATAAACAGTTAGTATTGAAATCCTTAAAATGAAGTTTCCCTTTGGTACCCTAACTCTAACAAAAACTTGATTATTAACGTTAAAATATATATATATTTCAAATATATAGATATATATTATATATAAATATATATACGTATATAGATATATTATGTATATATATATATATAATATATCTATATATTTACAGACTCTGACCAAAACCACATTATTTTCAGTTGGCCTTTGCGTTCTAGGACCAAAGTTTCCTTTCCAGAAAATATCCGTGGCCCTAGCGGAGCGATACAAAAGATTTACGAGTTATCCCGATCATGTAACTTCGTAGTTGTGTCGTGGTGTGTCTCCGGACGGTTTCACTGACACTAATAATCTCCGAAGGCGACTCGATCTGTGACATTTGTCATCAGTGAGTGAGTGTATGTCTCCGAGACCTGTTCTACCACTTTCACGTTCGCATTTACGGGTTAATTCGAAACCTATATGCCTACTTATGGGTTACGTAAGTTGTAAGAAACAGTGTGATATTTATGACCCGATGCTGAAATTAAATTCAGGGTTCTGCATAATTGAATTGCAGTTTTTATAAATGTTAATGAGACGTTTCTTAATTAAGAGATTGAATTTTAATTCGTGACGTTTATTTTCGGTCGTTGCTTATCTTTTCGTAAAAAAATATGTTTTTCTTTCTTCTTTTTTATAAGCGGAACCAACGACTTTACGTAGATGTTTTCTGAGGGTGATAGTAACAAATTGAAAAAATCATCAATTGAACCCATTGAACAATCATTTTATTAAATTTAATTTAGTACCTTAATTTAACGTATCGGAAGACACAGCATTGGAAGGCCTTTCAAAAATTAGACCGATGACTTTGTGAGGGTAGCGGGAATCCGATGGATGCGTGACGAACAGGACCGGTCGTTATGGCAAGGCCTATATCCAACAGTGGACGTCTTTCGGCTGCAGATGATGATTATACTTATTCCTGTAAAAATAGAAATCGATTAAAAGTTCTAGTACATCTGAAACAGAAACTTGGAAACCTGAAACAATTAATTCTGATGTTAAGGGTTATATTTCACCGCGACACCATGGCAGCGCGACGAGTTGCACCGGCATGGTGTCTCGGTGAAATGTAGCCCTAAGCTATCAAACTAGACACCATACAGATAACAGAGTCGCCACACGTCCGAGCTGGTCGCGCCACCAAATTAGTTGCGCAACCAAATGGACACCAGGTGAGTAACTCTTTATAGAGCTGTATACATTTAATTGGTAGCGGCGACTGGTCGTATCGCCATCGCCATGGTATCTCGGCGAAATATAGCCCTAACTGCTTTCCTGAAATATGCAGTAACGATGTTATTTCATGTTCCACTATTTATAAGTTTTAAGGCATTCCTGAGTTTAACGACTGGTTGCATTGTAAAGTCAGATTTATGAGAGGAAATATCTTTGACTGATTTAAGTTCAGCCGTGAAAAGGCTGCGAATAGAATGAAATTCGTACTTGACGGAAATATTGTTTGTAGAAAGGATCTCCTGCTGTCCAAGTCTTAAGGACCCATTTTTATAAAGGTTGGGAATCATTCAATGACTCCTCTCTCTCTGGGTGGAGTAAGTAGTGTCAGACTTTTACTTACTAAAAACCACGTGTGTTCCTTCAGTTGCCTTTTGCTTTAGCGTCATCGTAACTTAAAGACAAGGTAAAATGTTAAAATCTCTGAATTAGAGAGATATGTTAATGGTCTTAATGAGTTTAAATTGTCTACATACATACAAGTTATTATCCCAAGTACCTACTGTTATTTTTTAACTTTGTATCTGATACTTACTGAACTTATAAAAAAATAATTTCGTGGGTTACTCTAGCATTCAGAAATTAGAAACCTTATTTCAAATAGACCAAACATACACTTTTGATATGTCAAAATGTTGGTCAGTCAAACAAAAGTGAAGCTAAGCATAGCATAGATCTCTGTGTAGAAGAACGTACAAGAAACTCCATGGACACTATTTAAAAAATTATTGTGTTACAAAAATCTTGGTTACCTTAATCAACTGAACTTTACAAAAAGGGTAGGTAATATAGAGGAAAGAAACCGCGTTACATGGGTTGAATAAAGTTAAGAAGTTAGCATAGTCGGCCTTATAATGTTCCCGCTGTTGGGATTCAGGCTTTCTCTCCACGAGAGGGAATGGGCCGTAATCCACCACGCGGGCCCAGTGCTGTTTGGTGGATGTCACATGTCTTCGAATTCTTGGTTCTAGGCAATGCCGGATTCCTCTCGATGTTTTCCTTAACCGTTTTAAGAGCAGTGGTTGCTGAAATAAATTACACAAAGTAATGCGCCTGGCTGGGTTAGAACTCGCGACCTACAACGCCGAAGCGACGCGACGCGAGTCGGGGGCCGTTACCAATCCGCCACCATTGTTCTCAGTTAAGAAGTTATATAACACAAAGACAAAAATAGTCCCCACCAACATATTTTACGTCTGAATTCCTGAAATAAACGATTCCCACTTAACCTCAACTCCAACAAAACTCAATCACGCGACGAAGCGACGAGCGACAATAACACACCAAGTTTCGCTCCCAATTGCACCCCGTCAGATTTACACCCCCATTCTAATATACATGGTGTTGTAATAAATGGGTGTGCTGCGATCTACGCTCCTCGCCCTACTAACTCATTCATGGCTGCCTGAGTTTATGAATGGCTAAAGTTGCCATTTTCCCGCGTTTGCGCAAATTTTATGGCAATGACGCCTCCCGGGGTAATGTCGCTGTGACGTACGGTTTACTTTTTTGCGTTTGTGTTTTGTTTTTTTTTGTGAATTCTCCTTTATTTTGGTTGGATGTTGCCTTGTTTTTGTGACAGATGTTTTGTTGAATTTGAGATAAAGTGTAGCATCACAAATAGTTAAAGCATGTATAGTAATATAAAGAGATTTTCTTTGCAATGAATTTACTAAAAATTGCGGGACCGATAAATTCTTTCAGCAATAGCATGCAACTTTAACACTGAGTGACATAGACTATATTTTGTCCACTCTCACGTGAAGCCACTGGCTGAAGCTAGTGCCTATTATTTAGATAACTCTAACATGGTGTCTTGACACAGTGACGTTCGATCAGCGATAACAACTGTCAAAAAGTGGTTTGATTGGTTGTTGTTGAGTTTGATTGTTGTTGAATTGTGATTATTGATTGTTGTTGTTTGAGTTGATTGTTTTTTATATGTTTGAGTACAGTTTGATTGTTGTTGTTGTTGTTGTCTTTATTTAGATTAGTGTTGTGTTGAATTGTTGTTGTTAGATTGAATTAAAGTTAGGATTGAGTTGTTAGAGTTGAATTGATTGTTGAGTTTGAATTGTTGATTGTTGTTGATTGATTGATTGAGTTTGAATGGTTGTTGTTGAATTTGACCAAAATGTTTTGCGAAATTGTCAGTACCTAGTCCAAATCAATCATCATCGCTTCACACCATTGGACATAGGCGTTGCCACAACCTCACCAGGTCATCGCTCCACCTTGAGGGAGACCTTCCTACGCTGCGTCTACCGTTACTCGGTCGCCACTCCAGAACCTTTCAGCCCCATCGCCCATCTGTTCTGCGAGCAATGTGCCTTGCCCAGTGCCACAGTAATCTTCGGACTAAGCTTGAGGCATATCAATCACAAGTGTCACAAGGGTTACAAGGTAGACCGATGACCTGGTCAAGGTTGCGGGAAACCGATGGATGCGAGACGCACAGGAACGTTCGTTGTGGCGACGCTTGGAGGAAGCCTATGTGCTGAAATGATGATGATGAAGGTGATATCAATCACATGCATTTTGGACTTTTAAACAATCTTTTCTTTAATAGTAGATCACTTCCTAGTTTCTAAACTTACCAGAGCGTAGAGGACCTACAGTTTTTGCCCTGGCTTTGTAATTTTTAAGTTTATTGGTACTTACCTAATATCTTGGGTCATTTGCTACTGTAGACCGTTTAAAATTCTCGGAACATTAAATAGCCAAAAGTTTGTGAACATTTATGAGGGAAGATTATTGAGTTCGCGAAACTGGACTCAAAGTTATAAGTGGTGGGTTACCTAATTGACCTTTTTTAGGGTTCTGTACCCTAAGGGTGCCAACGAGACCCTATTGCTAAGCCTCCGCTGTCTGTCCGTCCGTCCGTCTGTCAGCCAACTGTATCTCATAAACCGTAATGGAAATAAAGTATTTTTTTATCTGATATAAACTAGTGTGAGTGCGATCCCACCTGATAGTATCTCGCGCCGGGCCTTGGTCGAGGCCATGGTCCGGAGCGAGGAGGAGTGGCAGGCGGTCGCCGACTTCTGCGAAGCAGTAATGCTCGCTAAGGAGGAGGACGACCGCATCTACAACGTCGCTCTCGCCGCCGCCGGCGGGATTCCTATCCCGATTTCCAGCCGTAACCGTAGGCGCGGGCTTGCGGACAGTGAGCAATGGTTAGCTCACTGTCCGACCGTCCGGTAACTGTCCGGACCAAGCCCAAGTCGTCGACGGCACGCGCTGTTCCCGCGCGCCTCAAGGAGTTGTCAGCAACAGCAGGGGCCCAGCCGGGTCGAAGCCTACTGGGGCCAGGGTTATCCGAAAGGGCGCTCGAGCCCCGGTATGAAGGCTTGAAGGAATGGGATGGGTTTTTTAGTCAGTAAGAGTTTGACAATATCTCCCGCTCCACCCAAGAGCGAGGGTTGTCATAAGATGATTTTTCCCATCGAAAAAAAAAAATAATCCCACCTGATAGTAAGCAGTGATGCAATCGTTGACGGCGAGGCGCACTAGTTTATTAAGAGCCTATTCAATCTAGCCTTGAAGACACCCAAATTATAATCGGACGGGATGCGGTCTTCCCGTCCGATTATAATTTGGGTGTCTTCAAGCAAATTGTTCCAGTAAAAAATTAAATAAGGTTCCCATACAATAAAGCAAAGCAATTTGTAAGTCACTACAGGCACTCAGTCATCCCTTATGTAAAGTAATATGAAGCGTTAATAAAAACTGCTAAAGCGCTTGAAAACGACTTCTAACAAACAAAACTAAACAATACATTGGCAGAGTACATTGCTCCAAATACGCTTCAAGCGCTGGTTTCGCAACAATTCTGTTATACACTGTGGTATCACAGTTTCGTTTCGCATTCCATAAAGGTCGACTTACAGAATGTGTCATGGACGATGACACACACATATACACATACAACATTACTTTTAGTAGGTATATGCGGAACCCAAAACACGTGTCTAATACGATATGTAAAGAATCTATGTACAAAATTTCATAACTGTATCATGAAAAATCACAGAGTACTTATAACTCTGTGATTTTCGAGTTCAATGACCTGTAGATAGTTTGTACGCAACGCCGACTACTAAGTATAGGCCATTGAACCCGCTCAGCTGACGTTTTCTTAAAGAAATTAATTTCGTACATGCGTAAATTAATACGAGTTTTGAAAAAAAGGTACTTTATTTTTTAATTTTATCTTTACTAATCGATAGTGTTTCATGTACCGGATCGAACCTCCACGGGATTAAAACGATTAAAATTTAACGGTGTATACAACATTACTTTTAGTATTGCAAAACCCGTACCACGTGTCTATTACTTTTATGTACAAAATTTCATAACTGTATCATTAAAAATCACAGAATTATAAGCTTGTTATGTCAGCAAAAATACATAGTCACCGAACCATCTAGGCGACTGAGGGATTGTTTTGCACTTGCATCCAGCTGTTTGATGGCTCATGATACCCGCTATGACCCACCGTGGCCTGTGTTGTACTTAGTGTCGGTGGTGTCCAATTTGTAACCTTTTTAAATATTTTTGGGAATAAATATAACATGGTGTAAAAACTATTGGAATCCATTCAGATAATGATTTTGATCAAACTATATTCAAGTTTCGTATATACTAAAAATTATGTAGTATTCAATGTAGACACTAAATAATTAGGTTCTGGTACATAGTTCGAATGTTAAAGGTGAAAATCGTGAGTAGATCCACGTTTTCTGAACAAAAAAATGTACAGTCATACGTCAAATTTTAATTTATTTTGTTTTTAATTGACAGTATAATATCTAACAGTGTGTCTGTCTCCCGTATGACTAACTCGCACCTGGGTGCGGTTCTTGTACCTCATTCTTATATTTTCTTATTCCATCTATTGTCTGGTTTACGGTCAAATAATGTAGTCAGGTCGAAGCATTTATTTCAATGCTCGCAGCTTCGCTCCCGTCAACTGACTACTTTATTCTATTCTACCTAACTCTACTCTACCCTACTTTACCCTACTCTACAGTGTATTATTTTAATATACCATTAAACACATCAACCGGTCCGATGTTGATCAACCGGGTATCTTCAAAATTTCAAACTGTCAAATTTTCAACCAAATCTTTATGTTAACGTTATGTTGTCTACGGTGGAGTACCACCGTAATCAACATAACGTTTAGCTATCAGTTGCGTTTTTTTATACCACGTTTTATATCATGTTCCACGGGAACGGGATAAAAAGTAGACTATGTCCGTGTCCTGGTTCGCTAGCTCCCCACTAATTTTCAGCCAAATCGGTTCAGCCCTTCTTGAGTTATAAATAGTGTAACTAGCACGACTTTCTTTTATATATATAAACCATTTTCAGACACTTTAGAATTGTATAGATGTCGATCTATATGGAGAAGAATGTGCAAGAAACTCCATGGACACTTTTTCAATCATGTTACATATTACAAATGTCTCGGTTACATGTTTTTTGTCGCTACTATTATGTGACAACAATGTAAAAAAAGTAAAAAAAAAGCATATACTAAATATCGAAATTAAAATAAACCAGTGGCAGCTAAGAGATGACAAGTCTCAACTGACAGCGCCCGTTCACGGACATGACGCGTACATCAGCAGATAACCGAATGATCCAACCCACGAACGTCTGTCAGTGAGACAGTCGCTTACTCAAAGCGTGACAATGTAGTACAAGCTTTTGTTACATAAGCCAATGGCCATGAACTATGACATCAAGACGTGACATGCTCAATGATCTGTTAACTCTTACGTGCATGACATATCACGTTACTATAGACGCTGCCACCAGTGTTTCTTTTGCAGTGCATAAAGTTTTGATAAATAATTAGAAAAAGGTCAGAATCCCCACGAATGAATTCTGTTGAAGCGAATGTTTTATAAATATACAACAAATTTTTAGTACATGAATAAAGTTTGTTCAGAATCAGCAAACTGAATCGATTGCAATAATTTTTACACCATGTTTTTTTTCAATAATATTTTTAAAAAGTCACAAGTTGTCCACCGACATTAAGTACAAAACAAATCATTGCAGATGATAGCGGGCATTAGAAGCCAGAGCACAGCTGGGTGCGGAAGCAAAGCAACCCTGGTGGCCCGGTGGACATATATTTATGTCATGAACCAGGTACCAGGTGCTGACAGATACAATAAGTCATTAAGGGTGACGCAAAAATGCTTACAGCAAGAAGATTCTTGTGACCATCAGCAAATTCCACTGACATTCTTGCTTCCACTGCAAAGGAACATGAGCTTGAAAATACCGCATATCTCAAAGGTCATATTACTTGGATATGTCACGGACGGGTGAATTAAACGATTGCTCTTTGCTTCGGCCTTGTTCGAAGATATAATTGTAAATGTGAACTTTGATTCATCAGAGCATTGTTCTCTGATAATCTAGTATTGATTTGTAAATAATATACACAGTTATTTTTTGATAATATCATCATCACCATCAGCAACCGAAAGATGTCTACTTCTCTACATATTATTATGTAGGTCTTGTCCAAGTGTCGCCACAATGACTGGTCCTGTGCTTCTCGCATCCATCAGGTTTCTGCGACTCTTACCAGGTTGCCGGTCTACCTTGTGGGAGGCCTTCCAACACTGCAAATTTTTTACGTGGTCGCCGCTCACGAACCTTTCGGCCCTCAATCGAGTATTTGTTTTGCGAGTAACGTACCCTGCCACTTAAGTTTGGCGGCGATTTAATGGGCGGTTGGTAATTTAACCAAAATTACTAACATAGCTCCTACGGACGTACAAGTCATCTTCTACAGGAGATGCCTTGCGAGTTGCGCGTTAGCAGTTGTTAGGATTATAGGATATTCCTAAACACGTAGCTGCGAGCTTGCGGACGATGAGCAACTTGATGAGCCCGAGTCGACGACACGATGTGTTTACTGATAAATTCTTTGTCTTCTTAGTCGGGAACTCTTGTCAGAGTAATCGTGGGTGTTGATGAACAGGACTGCGTCGCGCCGCCGTCGTCGTTTGCCTCCAAGGCTGCGGCATGTCGAACTGTTAAATTAATACCGTGATATTATTTGATGTTTCCCAACAAAAAAGTGTTGATCGGTCGAGGACCCCTACTCAAAACGCATCAAAGGCTCTCCCTTTATACCCCTGATCCCGTTATTAACTATTTGCCCAAAATCCTAAAAGAAAACATTTACAATTATCACGCCAAAAGACTAACAATTTCTACAAATTATTCAATTCTTCTAAGAAATAGTCTATAAATCTTAACCAGGACTGCAACATAAATAACTCGGGCACTTGGTTTAATTTCGCTTCCTCTTTCGTTTACATCTTAGGAATTGTCTCTGGGTGTTGACGAGTAACCCAACTCTTAGGACACTTCTACCCAGGATATCATAAACTCAAAACGATACTCGTTAGTTTGATATCTCCTGCTGCTTTGATGTTGGCTCTGCGAATGATGCCGCTATTAAAACCAGCAATGTATGTTGCATTGTTGCGATAGTGACGTGATTTCGACCGCATTAGTGGTTACGTAATTGTGTGAAATATAGGGCATTTCTTAACCAAACTGCATGTGTAGACTGTAGATGTTAGTTTTTGCTGTTAGCGTCTCGTAGTTTTGATGTAGTTAAGTTTTTTTGCTGTACCGATGCTAATAGAGCGATTCTCATGGAAAACAATGATTCGATAGTATGCTACTGTTTGGATAAATACCTTAAGAGGGCCCTTCTCGAAACATCTTTTAGATTGTCTACGTGAGCATGATTTATAAGCTTGTTGTTCCATCCAACGCAATGTTTGATAAAGAGTTAGTTAGTTAGCCCATTTATGTCCCACTGCTGGGCGAAGGCCTCCTTCTCTCTTTTCCACACACATCTGTCTTCGGCCATTGCCGCGGCCAGTCCCTCCGGTATTTATCATTGATAAAGAGGCAACGCGAAAAAAGGGAACGCCTGAATGGACTGTTGGCAGTCGGTAATTCCGTCACTCACTCTAATTTTTTACAAAACTGGTTCGAAAAAAAGCTACGTGTTTTTATTAAAACTTATTGAAAAATAAAGAAATTATTTATTAACAATTTCGATTAAATGTCCAAGGTTTCTATAAGTATTAGATTCATTATTTACATGCAGCAGATTTTTAGAGGTCTTTATTGGATTAATTTAAACCTGGAAAATATTTAAAAGATATCTGAGTTTCAGAAATATATAGAAGAAAAAAGGTAATCAGGTAAGGACACGGTTGTATAAAAATCTCGGGTTAGGCGCTCTAAAAATCAAGATATATAATTTAAAAAAATGACACATAACTGAACTGAATTGAACCAATATCTGATTCAAATATCAATAATAATAAATATTATTGCAACTCCGGCCAAAATGAATCGCGAATTTCCACAACATAACTTTAACAATCGCATAAGAATCGATACTACATCAACCCGATGAAAAGGGCAAAGCAATTTGCATCTGAATAAATTAATACGATATTGCAAAATGGTGCCATATTCTAGAGAGGGTGAAATAATTATATTCACAGCACGGATACGCCGCAAATGGCAAAAGATTACCTACCACAGTTTGAATGTCGGGTCGATTTGGAAAAATCCCATCAAATCAGAAAGTGGTGTGTCTCTTAACTGGAGTAGTAGGGAGCTCCTCAATTTATTCGGTTAGCACTCTTGGGACCAGTTTCATGAGAGTGTGATAGTGTAAATGTATTGGAGATTTGATGAATAGTTTGTCTTGTCTTTGTTTTTGTCTTTATATGGTGACATTCTTGTAGGAGAACATATAATTTTAAAAATTACATTATTAAAGCTTTTTATTTTTTCGGTGTCATCCCGATGATATCGCTCACACAGAGCGTGAGATAGTGTTAGACTCTTACTGACTAAAAAAAACCTACCACGTTGCCTTTCGTAACAGGGCCGAGCCTCCCTTTAGGAACTAGCCCCATAGCGCCAGTAGGCTTCGAACCTGCTGACAACCCCTTAAGGCGCGCGGGACATTATAAAAGTTAAATTTTTGTATGTGTTACCGGCCAAACTAGTACTCCCTGTACGCCTGGAGCACCGCTCTAGTTCTGGGGTTAAAATAAGAATAACATCAAAATCTAAAGATAGAGCTCCTTAGCCTAACCAAGCTATCCGTGTCAGGGTGCCCCAAAATTCCGAGCTCGCTTCGCTCGCTCTAGGAGGCAGGCCCGCCGGTTTGGCCTAGGCTAGAAACTAGCTCACCCTAAAATCGAGTTTGGCCGGTAACATTTCCATGTGTGTGTGTGTAAGTTTGCCACTCTTTCACACTCAAACGACTCAACAGATTTATACTAAACTAGCTGTGCCCGCGACTTCGTTCGCGTGTAATAAACGTAGCCTATGTTACTCCTTAATACATTAGCTACCTGCCAAAAAAAGTCCCGTCGAAATCGGTCCAGGTATTTCAGAGATTAGCCCGGACAAACAGACAGACAGACAAAAATTGAAAAAAAAAAATGTTATTTACCGTATTGGTGTATGTACCGTATACATATTCATGTAGTAAAAAGCAGTTATTTCAATAATACAAACCGACACTCCAATTTTATTTTAGGCCCACAGTTAGACCGTTGTCCTGGAATAACACATAAGTTACTTTTTACCCCGGAATATGTTCCCTTGGGATAATTTTCTATTTTCACGCAAGTGAAGCCGCTATCAAAAGCTAGTATTACAGTGAGTCATGTCATTACACTGTCACAAGTAACTCTACTCGTACCAATAAACAAACGAATGCCATAAAATGTGAAAAAATAAACAGAGCCAAATTAAATTGCCAAAAATATGGAACGGAACAAAAATTGCATTTATATTGAACGCGGCCAGTACGCTTCAATGGCGGCAATCGTTCTGCATTCACGCGAATGTATGTATTTCGTTAACTACTGAACCAATTATGTTTCTATGAATAGTTAAAAAAAATGGTTAATTGAAATCTATGAGTTTTGTTTCGGCGATATTTCTTGCACTTTTTGTAACCGTGTTTGTCTGTCAATACATTTCTAATGTCTAAATAATGGATAGTTTCGCGTCTATAGGGTTGATCTCTTATTAAGATAAGTTCCTACTCTTAATTAGGTATAATAATAAAAAATAAAATCAGAATATTTCTATATTCAGTAAATTAGGCTCAGATACAAGATACACAAAATAATCTATAATAAAAAAAAAACTAAAAAAAATATTGATATAATTAGTCTAAGAAGTTAAACGACTGGGGAATATTGTATAATATTTAATCATTTTAAAAATTTTAACTTATATTCGAAACTTTTTCAACAATGATCAAGATCTCTTAATCAACCTTGATTATTGAACCAGTGTTGACCAGTGTACATCAGTTTTCAATTTACCCTAATAATTACCCAAGTCGTTTGACTTTTTAGACAGACTCTATATAAGTACTTTTTTTTTTTTTTTTTTTTCGATGGGAAAAATCATCTTATGACAACCCCCGCTCTTGGGCGGAGCGGGAGATAGTGTCAGACTCTTACTGACTAAAAAACCCATCCCGTTCCTTCAAGCCTTCATACCGGGGCTCGAGCGCCCTTTCGGATAACCCTGGCCCCAGTAGGCTTCGACCCGGCTGGGTCCCTGCTGTTGCTGACAACTCCTTGAGGCGCGCGGGAACAGCGCGCGCCGTCGACGACTTGGGCTTGGTCCGGACAGTTACCGGACGGCCGGACAGCGAGCTACCCATTGCACACTGTCCGCAAGCCCGCGCCTACGGTGGCTGGAAATCGGGATCGGAATCCCGGCGACGGCGAGAGCGCCGTTGCCTGATGCGGTCGGCCTCCTCCTTAGCGAGCATTACTGCTTCGCAGAAGTCGGCGACCGCCTGCCACTCCTCCTCGCTCCGGACCATGGCCTCGACCAAGGCCCGGCGCGAGAGGTCTCCGCCGCCGATCACCCCCACGAGGGCACGGCGATGCTCCACCCAAGCAGGGCACACCGCGATTGTGTGCTCCACCGTGTCCTCCGGGTGTTCCGCACAGTGGCGACACCCGGGCGTCACTTCCGCTTTAATTCGGAACAGGAACCTCCCGAACTTGCCATTTCCGGTGAGGACCTGTGTCATGCGGAAGGTAAGGACGCCGTGAGGTCTTTCCAGCCACGCCTCAAAGAGGGGACTTATCGCCATAATTGTGGCGTGCCCAGCACTGGGTTGCGATAGTCGCTGACGCCATTCCACCATGAGATCCCGCCGGAGCTCTGTCCGCCATGCCGCGACCTGTCGCGGCAGAGGACTTTCACCCCGGCGTTGCATCTCCACGCGCATGTCGTGCATGTGTGCAAGGACTGTTGCCTCCAGATCCCACGGTGGTAGGCCAGCCAGAAGGCTCGCCGCTTCGCGGGAAATTGTGCGGTATCCCCGCACCATCCGAATTGCCATGACCCTCTGGCAGGCGTTAAGTATGGCCGCCGGTTGCTTTTTCAGCAACGGCGCCCACACCGGCGCCCCGTAGAGGGCCATGGACCGAACGATCCCCGCGTAGAGCCTCCGGCAGGAGGCATCTGGACCCCCAAGGTTGGGCAGGAGCCGCTTGAGCGCAGCCCCAGTCCGGTTCAGTTTGGGAGCCAGACGTCGGAAATGCTCCACGAAATTCCACCGGCTGTCGAGGACGAGTCCCAGGTACTTCATCGTCGACCCGACACCGATGTGAACTTCTCCTACCGTTAGTTGGGAACTCATTGGCGGCGCGTTCCGAGAGCGGCGACCGTGAAAGCACATCGCCTCGGACTTGTGCAGCGCCACCTCGAGTCCCAACTCCTGGATCCTATCAACGACTATCGCAACCCCGCGTGTCGCTAGAGCGACCGCCGCCTGGTACGACTCTCCCTGCGCTAGAACCAGCGTGTCGTCTGCGTAGCAAACCACGCTGACCCCGTCAGGGAGGTCGCCCCGCAGCACGTAATCGTACCCGATGTTCCACAAGGGTGGCCCTAGTACCGACCCCTGCGGAACACCGCACGACATCTCCCGACGTTTCCAGTCTCCCTGGTGACCGGGGTAGACAATGTACCTGTCCGACAGGTAGGCCTCGACTACTCGACAGAGGTATTCGGGCACCCGGTGGTACCGGAGTGCCCTCCGGATCGTACTCCAAGGCAGGGAATTGAAAGCGTTGGCAATGTCCAAAGACACTGCCACGACACACCTACCCTGGGACACCGCATCCCCCGTCGTGAGGGCTCGCACGCGCATGATGGCGTCCACCGTCGAGCGCATCCTGCGAAAGCCGAACTGTCCGTCCGAAAGGTCCGGCCCCACCCGTGAAAGGCGCGCGACGAGGCGGCTCGCAATCACTCTTTCAAAGAGCTTGCCCACCTCGTCGAGCAGCACAATGGGCCGGTACGCGGACGGAGAGTCCGCAGGGCGCCCTGGCTTCGCGATGAGGACCAGTTTCCCCGTCTTCCAGCGAAGTGGGAACTGGCCCCTCTCCAAGCATGCGCTGAAGAGCCCTCTCAGTCGAGGCCCGAGAGCCTCCATGGCCAGGGCCCAGGCTTTCCCAGGCAAGCCATCGGGTCCTGGGGCGGCGTTCTTGGCACTCAGCCTTTGCACCGCCACTCTCATCTCTACCTCGGTCACCTCTGGAGCATTATCGTCGTCGTCGCTATTGCGGTCCGCGTCAGACACCGCTGGCGGAGGCGGAGCCATGGGCGGGGGGGAGTGTTCCCCTCGCGCAGGAAACAGAGCGCTTACCACACCCTCCACGAGTTGGGGCCGGAGACTCAGAGTCAGCGGGGGAGCCCAGGGGCGCAGTTTCTCCCGTACCAATTTGTACGGGCGCCCCCACGGGTCCGTGTTCAGAGACCCCAGCCACACGTCGCGGGCCTCGAGTTTGGCCCGCTTAATCTCCGCTCGGAGGGTGTGTTTTGCCTCTCTGTAACCTTCGTACAGCTCCGCCTCTCTGGCCTCCGCATCCGGCGGGCGGATGCGGCGCCTGCAGTATCTGGCGTACCGGCGTCGCGCGTGATTGCACGTGTTGCGCAGTGCAGCGATTTCCGGCGACCACCAGTACACCTGGCGCTTAGCACGTCCTGGACGGACTCGGGGCATTGCCGCATCGCAAATTTGCGACATGGCCTCCCGGAACCACTCCGCCTCGACGTCGATATCGACAGGCCTGTCCGGTGCTTGCACCCAGGCCTGTACCGTCGCGGCTTCCAGGAGGAGCTCCCGGTCCATCTGCTTAAGCGCCCACCGCGGACCGCAAGGGCTCTGTCGGACCGGCGCGGCCGAGGTTTCGGCGGAGATGTCCAACCGGATGTACCGGTGGTCGGAGTACGTCTCCACCTCCTCCATAACGCGCCAGTCAACGACACGCGGCGACAGAGCGGGGCTGGCGAACGAAAGGTCCACCACTGATTCACCCCGCCTCCGCACCAACGTGGGGACAGAACCCCGGTTCAGGACGACCAGGCCCAGCTCCAAGGCCCAGTCCTCCACCATCCGACCCCGTGTGTTCGTACGCCGGGAACCCCAAGCCGTATTCCAGGCGTTGAAGTCCCCGCAAACGACCAAGGGGAGGGTACCAAACCCAGCGACGACGGCACTTAGCTCCATAAGGGAGACATGGAGTTCGTCGGGAGTTCTGGTCGGGGACAGGTAGACGCCTACCACTGCAATGTCCCCGACCCGTGCTGCCACGCAACCCCGTCCCCTCGCAACAGCCTCGAGGGGCGGGGTACCGGCGACGGCCGACGAAATTAGCGTCACCGAGCCGTCTAGGTCCTGAACCCAGCGGGGATGGACGTAGTACGGCTCGGAGACGACGGCGACATTGATCGACCACTGCGCCACGCTCTGGAGCAACAGATCCTGAGCGGGGGCGCAGTGGTTGATGTTCGCCTGGAGGAGACGTAATGGTGTCGTTATTGACATTCCATTACAGTCTCCTCCCGAGCCCCCTGTGAGGGTACCGCTGCGGCGGGAGCGGCGGCGACAGCGGCGGCAGCCAAGACGGTGGCTGCTGCGGTGAGGGTGTCAGGGTGGATGAGCCTGACTTTGCCCTTGGCCTTGGCGGGGGGGTCGCAGGACCTGCCCCCAGCCCGGTGGTCGGCCGGCTTGCCTGCAGCCGCACATGCGTAGCAGTGCGGCTTTGCACGGCATTCAACGGCCTTGTGCCCGGGCTGTCCGCACTGGTGGCAGCGGTCACTGCGGTCCTCTGCGGCGCAATAGGCACCCACGTGGTGCCCCACGTGACAGCGGTAGCACCGCAGAGGTCTGGGCTCCAGCAGCTTTACCTGGGCCGAAACCCAGCCCACCAACAGCCTTCGGCCCTCGGCCGTGATGGCCTTGGCCGCCGACACGGGGCAGCTCACCGTGACGGCTCGCATGCCCGTGCCGTCAGCGCGGATGGTGCCCGCCCGGACCTGATCGTTCGTGCACCCTCCCGCTTTGACGATGGCGGCCACCACCTCTTCCACCCTGACAGAGTCGTCCAGACCCGTTATGCGCATGTCCATGCTTTTGGTGGGTCTGGACACTCGGGCCTCCTCGACGTCCAAGGACGCCCTGATCCTTTCAGCCAGGGCGTCGGCGAGCTCTCCGCTGTCTGCCCCAGGGACCTCCAACATTCGGGCCCCGGTTGCGGTACGCCTCATTCGGAAGCCCCCGGAGGCTCCGAACTCGTCGAGGTGGCCCACCACCGCCTGTTTCGCCTTCGCCATGACTACATCGTAGTTCACGCCCTTCTTTTCCGCATCTGGCTGCAGTGTGATCACTACAGCTGCGGAAGTTGGGGCGCGAAGACGAGCAGCCATGGCCCGCTTCTTGCGCTCCTGTCGCCGCCTGCGCTTTTTGGCCGCCCTTGCCGCCTTACTCGCCTTCTTCTTGGCGCCGACGACCGTCCACTCGGCGCCAGCCGAGGGGTCTTCGGGCGGAAAAGGCGGCAGGCGCGACCTAGTCGCCGCCGCGGCGGGAGGACCCGCCGGTTTGGTGGCAGCCACTACCCTGCTCTTCGGGGGAGGGGCAGGCTTCCCCTGCCGTTGCTGCTGCTTGACCGCCGGGGCCGGCTTTGCAGGCTCTGACGCCGCGGCCACACGCCTGGCTTGCCCCGTTGGGCCTGCCTTAGATGCTGCAGTCGTCGTGGCCGCGGCGACAGCGGCATACGACGCCGTCTTCTTCTGGCCGGAGGCCGCGAGAGGGGGGCGCAGAACAATGCCCTCCAGGACGGAGAGCTGGCGCTGGATGTGCCCCTGGAACTGCTGCTGCTGCTGCTGCTGTTGCTCCCTGAAGGCAGCCAGCTCTTGCCGCAGCAGAGACACAACGTCGCCTTCCGCCTGGGGTATATAAGTACTTCAATTCCTCGAAAAATTGCCAATAGTGATACCTGTTTTTTTTATACAATCGTTATTTTTATGCTACCATTACTTTGGCAAAGAAACGTCGCGTCGCGCGTCGTGACAACTTTTTCTTTCTCCAAAAATAATTAATTACTTAATCACAAATTCTTATGAAGTTATTATTAATTGCCAATTGGTATACGCAAGTATATTACGAAACAAACAATTACATAAACAAATTAACCTCGTACGCGACAGTCTCATACTTTTTCTCATTATTGACATTAAACCTTACGTCAACTTGGCCGTCATGGGAATTTCTCGTCTGTGGTCAATACGACCGGTTCCAAGTGGCGGTAGAAAGGGACAGGGGTCACTTTCCCATGAATCGATGGGTTTTTGCTCGAGTTTTATGGCCATATGAGATTCTTGCTATGGTATCTTTTTCTTAACAATGTCGGGATTGGCGTGGGATCGTGAGATATGGAAAGATGAACGTTGAGCGGCAGTGAACGGGTTTCTGATCTTGTTTGAATTTAGAAAGGGTTGATCTGTATGACTTAGTTTTGCATCGAATATTATACTAAGGTATTTGGTTTTTCCAAGCTTGTTGATTGATTTTGGATCATGAATAATTATATAACTTGTAAAAAAACCAAGGCTCGCAATTCAGTTCTTCTACCGAAAAAAGTTGTGAAATCAATGTAATATCAAGCCGGTTAATTTATTTAGTCCCTACTTGAGGGACCTTTTGCAACATCTTATAGTGAAATATCATATTAATATTACAAATCTTTGATTATTTAAATAAATAAAAGGTGTAAGGGACAGCCCTCCACAAACTTTAAGGGCTCGCTCAGTAGACGAAACTGAACAACCTTCCACAATTTTTTTTCAGGAAACGAAAAAAAAATCAGACTCACCACAAAATGATAATCTTGATTGAACAATTTGTATGGCGAGGCCGATTTTTTAATTCGTTTCCTGAAAAAAAAAAATTGTGGAAGGTTGTTCAGTTTCGTCTACTGAGCGAGCCCTTAAAGTTTGTGGAGGGCTGTCCCTCACACCTTTTATTAAAAAAAAATGTGGAATGTTTGCCTTAAAGTTTGTGGAGGGCTGCCTCTTACTCCTTGACTTGGCAATCGGACTAAACAATCTATTTCGGTCGCAATGACAAACTTTCTGCACTTTTATCAAAATGTCATTTACTTTTTTCACCTACCACAGTGTGTTGTCTTTTTAAACCAAAGGTTGACTGGTAGAGAATGCCTTGTTGCATTTAGTCTGCCTATGTACTACTACTGTATGTGAAGTGTGACTGAGTAATAAAGGGGAACTTATATGAGGCATTTATTGCCCATCGCAAATTAAAAAAAAAAAATCTGGTGTCAGACGTACGGACGGACAGTAAAGTTTTATCAATAAGGTCATGTATAACCCTTTAGGTACGAAAGCCTAAAAAAAATTCAAACCACAAATTATTAAAAATAAACTTTCGCCTTAAAACACTCCGGCTATCCGCTAATGCCAGATAAGTCAATTTCTAATATGATTGGTTGAATGAATTTTCAACAAATTCATTACCATCATCATCATGTCTTTTTAATGTTCCCACTGCTAGGACACAGGCCTCCTGTCTAGGAGAGGGAACGGGCCGTAATCGACCACGCGGGCCGTAATCCACCACGCGGGCCGTAATCCACCACGCGGGCCGTAATCCACCACGCGGGCCGAGTGCGGGTTGGTGAATGTCACATGTCGTCAAATTTTAGATTCCGGACATGCCGGTTTCCTCACGATGTTTTCCTTCACCGTTTTGAGAGCGTTGAAATAAATTACACAAAGTAATGCGCTTGGCTGGGTTCTAACTAACCGGCCACCAACGCTCTCACAAAACAAATTAGTTTTTGAAAAATTCATTCAACCAATCACTCAATACTCCTTGGCTTTCGTTTAATTTTTGTTGCGTTTATAAATCTCTTCGCTGAAACTGAGGTTCGGTGCCATAGTAACAGTAGTGCTTTTCATTACTTTAAGTAGCCAATTTTATATTTAAGTGGATTGATGTAGGCTGAATTGATCGGAGTGGGCAATTTATAGCTAAGTAAGTGAAAATGTTTATGGTCAATATATTTACTAAGATTTTTTGGGTTTACTGTAGGAGAATATTAGGTATATATCTTGTTTCAATAGGTTATATCATCATTGGAGATCCTATTGATATTTGATTTGATTTAATTAACATCATCTCTCCAATCATAGGCCTTTCCATTGCCCTTTTGGTGACAGATGAGACCCATTGCAAGCGACCACGTTTCGAAGCTATTATGTCATCACTGGCAACACGCACACGCTTTTAGGGTCGCTGGAACCCGATGGATGAGAGTCGCACAGGGCCGGTCGTTGTGGAGACACTTCGGGGAGGCCTATGTCTTACAGTAGATGTCTTTCCGCTGAAATGATGGTGATGGTATCATCTCTCTAGTCCTTTTCCAAATATCTTGGCTTCCAGTCTAACCGGGTGCGGCTTAATATCCGTGTTTTGCATGGAGTGATTGCCTAGCATAAGCATAACATATTAGCATAAGCATAGCATAATCAGCCCTTTAATGTTCCCACTGCTGGGACTCAGGCCTCCTCTCTAGGAGAGCGATTGCCTACCTCTACAACCCATTTACTAGGCAACACAGAACTTTCATAAATAGACTGATGTCCCAGACTCAAGATTTTCTATCTATAATGACTGTGAACGTCGTGCTTTCCAGGGTATTTCATAACCACCGTAGGTGCGGGCTTGCGGACAGTGAGCAATGGGTAGCTCACTGTCCGGCCGTCCGATAACTGTCCGGACCAAGCCCAAGTCGTCGCGCACTGTTCCCGCGCGCCTCAAGGAGTTGTCAGCAACAGCAGGGACCTAGCCGGGTCGAAGCCTACTGGGGCCAGGGTTATCCGAAAGGGCGCTCGAGCCCCGGTATGAAGGCTAGAAGGAACGGGGTGGGTCTTTGAGTCAGTAAGAGTCTGACACTATCTCTCGCTCCGCCCAAGAGCGGGGGATGTCAATGCATGATTTTTTCCCACCATAAAAAAAGGTATTTCATAAATACGTCATATATCAAATATCTAATTGGTATAAGTATGTAGAGTATAATCATAGTATAACACATAATGTACCTACGACTAGTAATATATTTATATTAAATCATTCAACCAAACAAGCTTTTAATGCGAAGTTTCAATTTGAACAACACGCCTATACAATTTAGAACCATTATAAATATTTCAATACATGTCCTTTATGTATTGAAAAAGTAATTTTCTAAGGCCGTAGGTACTATGTTTTTTTGTGTAATAAAGATTATGACACACGTGTGGTTTAGATTATAGATACAGATAAAAACGATACAAAAACATTGCCGTAGTAATTTAGCCAATAGTGGTTTAGCTGGCAGCCATTTAACGACATGGGTTGTGTGGAAGAGTACCCCGGGGCTCTGGAACGAAGGCAAAGAAGGAACAGGAGTGAGTTTCAGTCAGTAAAAGTCTGACACGTTGTCCTGCTCCGCCAAAGTGCGGGAGAAGTCATTGGATGATTTCCCAACTAAAAAAAACTATGCGGAGCAGTGGTGGCCGGGTGGTAATGAAAAAAATAAAAAAAAATTATTTCATCACCACTGCTCTCAAAACGGTGAAGGAATACATCGTGAGAAAACCGGCATGTCCTAGAACCAAAAATTCGAAGACATGTGACATTCACCAACCCGCACTGGGCCCGCGTGATGAATTACGCCCCATTCTCTCTCCTGGAGAGGAGGCCTGAGTCCCGGCAGTGGAAACATTAAAAAGGCTGATAATGATGATGAAGCGACCATACTTATAGCTTATTTGACGCGTATCTATACAAGGTGCTACATACCATTAGACATAAATAAATTTACTGAACAGCTGATTTTTAGGGTTCCGTAGCCAAATGGCAAAAAACGGAACCCTTATAGATTCGTCATGTCTGTCTGTCTGTCTGTCTGTCCGTCCGTCCGTATGTCACAGCCACTTTTTTCCGAAACTATAAGAGCTATACTGTTGAAACTTTGTAAGTAGATGTATTCTGTGAACCGCATTAAGATTTTCACACAAAAATAGAAAAAAAGCAATAAATTTTGGGGGTCCCCGTACATAGAACTGAAACTCAAAATTTTTTTTTTCATCAAACCCATGCGTGTGGGGTATCTATGGATAGGTCTTCAAAAATGATACTGAGGTTTCTAATATCATTTTTTTCTAAACTGAATAGTTTGCGCGAGAGACACTTCCAAAGTGGTAAAATGTGTGTCCCCCCCCCTCTAACTTCTAAGATAAGAGAATGATAAAACTAAAAAAAATATATGATGTACATTACTATAAAAACTACCAACGAAAATTGGTTTGAACGAAATCCAGTAAGTAGTTTTTTTTTAATGCGTCATAAACGGAAAAAAATACACTATTATTAAAACATCGATCAAAGTTACAACACATTACAAGAACTTTAATATTATGTTACTTGCTGCTACGGAACCCTTCATGGGCGAGTCCGACTCGCACTTGGCTGGTTTTTTTCGCGATTTCAGGTTTGTTCCCATAGTAAAAGTTGTTGGTTATCATGAGCACAATCACATGTTTAAGTATCGTACACTAATTACCAGTCACCCTATATATAAACGAGGATTGACATATCATCAAATCTTAATGTTTTTTTTTTATAATGGATAGCGTTTGACCACAATCTCACCTGATGGTAAGCGATGATGTGGCCGACGATGGAGCACGCTTACCTAGAAGCAATCTATTCACTCTTGACTTAAAGACCCCTAGGTTATAGCTATCAGGGAACACAGACTCCGGCAGGGAATTCCATTCCTTAGCTGTACGCATAATGAATGTACTCCCAAAACGCTTTTTACGTATAGGTGGGATGTCCACCATGTACCGGTGGCGCAACGCCGTACGTCTTGTGGTCCGATGATGGAACGGACTTGGCGGAATTAAATTGTATTGAATGAAATGTTTAAACGATCTGGCAAGTTTTAGCCATTTTTTTTTTTGGCCATATCATGAAGTGATTAATTCTAAGATCTGGCTCCAGATATATACCTATAATTATATACCCACTACATGTGCACCATATATGCAACAGATGTATCGATATATACAAATATATGTTTCAAGTGTTCGCCTTCAGGCGACGTCAGTATACATGTTAATGAGTGACCAGACGGACTTGTCTAAGGTTGTCAATGTCAGTATTATAATAATAAAATGTATTTATTTATCAATTGCTTCTATAAGCACCAAAGTGTATAGCAAGCCAACAATCTATGAACTAAAAGATTTTTTTTATTTTTTTATTATGACAACATTTAATAATTAAATATTAAAAAGTTGCATCCATCTTCCAGTAAAGAACACAAAAAAAAAAACCAATATGGTGCAGTCAATCGTTTCCGTGATTCATTTTGATTGATAGGCGCTTTAAATAATTGTTTAGTCTTAGTTTTGGAGGTAGAGTTAAAAGCTTAAGTTTTTTTTTTATTGTAAAATATTATCAATCTACGACTAATTTTATGTAACTTTAAATTTAATAGTAAATATTAAATAATTAGATACTACCTGAAATCGCGGAAAAAAAAACAGCTGTTCAGTACATTTAATTTTGCCTAATGTACTGAACAGATGATATTTTTTTCGCGATTTTGGCTTTGCTCCCATAATAAAAATTGTTTGTTATCATGAGCACAATCACGTGTTTAAGTAACGTACACTAATTGCCAGCCACCCTATATAAATGTATATCTTCTTCAACAGAACAGATACAGTTTTAGACGGGTTGCTTCTGTAGAGTGCTTCACCACTTCTGACTCCGACCGTACTTTTCGTCGCAATTCCTTCAGTCGTTTCAATGTTCCTAACTTCCAAACATTTTTACACTCGCAATTTCGGTAGGCTAGACAAGTACTGTTAAATATATTTTCTAAGTAGAAAACCTTGAGAAAAAAAGTACTCTCTTTGCAATTAGGAGTAATAAATTTTAAAGTATCAATATCGAAACAGTAAAATATAATATTTTCTTCTAATGAGTCTCAGAAGTCTAACAAATAAAGACCCCCAAAGTTTTAGAAATCTAGCCTATTTATCAAACTACGGTAAATAAACTCAAACGATTGATTGCTTTGTATAAAGGAAAATTTCTCTAGAACTGGGTAACTTTGTTCAAAACTTTATTAAGATACTCGACGTGTTGTTAAGGCTTCTAGAATAACAAAAGTATATACTCCTTTCAAAATAAAATCGAAAGAAAAAATAAGAATAAAGTTACGTTTAGTCGTGCCTCACATAATCGTGTAAACTAAAAATACTCAATGAATGATAAGATAGAATATAAATAAAGAAGTAGAATAGAATAATACCTAGTAGTAGAATTAGACATTTAAACAAACCTTTTTTACAGTCCGTCAACCAATTTTGACTTTTATTGCGTTGCTTGAATGACAAGTGGCAACTGCAGTAATAGTCCAAGATCCGAGGGCCGCCAGACGTCACGTATTTTAAAACAGTACTTACTTCACGTAAATTCTAGCAGATAGGCATGCGTTCTTAGTACATACTAACAGTTCTCAGTCGTCCACATTTTGTTCGTGAGAGAATACGTGACGTCTGGCGACCCTTTTTTTTCAATTTTTCTTTTTTTTCAAGCCTCGCCCTTTCAGATAACCCCGGCCCTGGTAGATTTCTGCGTTTCTGAATATAATATAGGTAATTCATAGTGGTCAAGCGCGAGCCTATCAATAATAAAATAAAAATCTATAGAGAGTAAAGTATGATTTTGCACGAAATAAAATTAGCTTCAGAATAACATTTATTAGTAGAACACACGACTAAAATGTCAACAGCAATGAGGCACAGTTTAAGAGCGAAGTGACTGTTATTACTTTGGAAATTAATTTTAACTAAAGTGCGGTACAAGTATCTACTTGAGTCGCGGTTAAACTAGGTGACAGCCCTACTACACCTACGTACGATAATGAAATGAAAGGGTCGATGCTCCAAAAGCCATATTCATACATATTTTTGTATCTATTATATGTTAGTGGCTCTCAAACTTTTTAATCGGGGAGCTCTTTGGTTTCTTTGTTTTTATCATCATTATCATCGGTTTCTTTCTTGTTAGCAAGAACCAAAAGTCCAGAAGAAAACTTAATTATGTGTTAATAATAAATTCAAAAAGTTTTCAGCCAAAAGATACACACACTGCACTTTCACTGGCACACACACACTTTCACTGTTGGACAAAGATCAACCCCAAGTGTCACCACAACGACTGGTCCTGTGCGTCTTGCATCTTCGGATTCCTGTGGCCCTCACCAGGTCATCAGTTCAGCTTGTGGAAGGTCTTTTAACTTTGCAACTTGGTACGCGGTTGTTCTGCGAGCAATGTGCTCGGCCCAATTCCATTTAAATTGGACGGATTTTCAGGCTATGCCAGTAACTTTGGTTAAGTGTACAAAAAGCTGTAGCACAACTATTCTTTACACTATAAAGTTAATTAAAGTTTGTTACTTTATAGTGAATAAGTTTTTGCCCGCATCTTCGCCCGCGTACATAAAATATAGCCTATGTCACTCAAGAATAAAGCAGCTTTCCATCGGTGAAAAAATTTTAGCAATCTGATCAGTACTTTCAGAGATTGCCTCATATAAACAAAATAAACAAACATTACCGCTTGATAATATTAGTGTAGAAAAAAAAAATCTATTGGTGCCGAATCAGGAATACTTCTCTACATAGACGTAGAAAGCATAATATTTGTAATAGAAACTTAAAATCAGGGCGGTTCAATATCACATTTTACTTGACAAGTTTGAATTTTTTACTTCTTTCGCGGTCCATATTGGCCTTGAGGATCATCCGTGGTTCGCACGCTACGGTTTGAGAACCACTGAAGTGTATAGTTTTTTGTATAACATGAGCAATTATACACGTTACTCGTAACAATAATTTATTATTGATTGGTGGTGGTACAAAAAGGAATTGACGTCATCATGAGGTTTGAAGGAATTCGAACTCTATTATACGGACATAGAAGCCTAGATTTTTTATTAATAGCCATATCGTTGATATATTAGTGATCGATTTCGTCTGTGTGTGGTATGAACATCATCTAGTTTTTTTGGTAATTTAGAAAATTTAAGTTTAATAGGTAGTAGAGCGCAAACCAAACTTCCAAAGTCCGCACTCTGGGCCAGCCAAGCAAGCAATGGAACGAAGTGTAGGTACCATCAAAGACACTTTCGCATGACCACCGCTAAGTTTATTTTTGCTTGCACTCAAAACGAAAATTTCAAAGGGTTTGGTTTGGCGTCGCGCCACGGGATTTAAGCGAATTTTGTTTTTAAGTGATCGGGCAGAAATGACCGCGATGGTACTTCGTTCCAAAGCTCAAATCGCATAAATCGAACTAAAATGGAACTGTGCAGATAATATTTGCTGTGTGTCGCAATAAATTTGGGTGAAGGCACTGACTTGATCGAATTTAAGTTTGACGAACTTTGTAAAAAAAAAAGTTTTATACTTAGTTTTTAAATAAGTTTTTATTATGATCATTCAATAAGTTTTTTTTATAATGATCTTTAAATTAAGTATTACAATTTTTAAATAAATTTTTAAACCAATATTTTAAAAATTAAACGTATTTAGTGATACCAGGTTTTGCAGGCCTTAACGTCAATCCACGAGATTACTAAAACAAAGAAAGTACAGGCTTCATCAAATTAACGAAATGAACGAGTGAGCTGAAGCGCGCGCTTCAATTAATTCTCTAGTAGCCATTACTAAGTGATTGGCTGTTAGTACTGTTAGACAGTGAGCACACTACCTGCAGACAAAGCAGTCTAAAGCAGATGTAACCGCATCTTTATATGATTCTTCTGTACATCTGTTTGTCACCTAACTCCTCCTTAACGGCTTGATCGATTTGGATGAAATCTTGTGTGTATATTTGAATAGGTCCCTTGATGGTTTGAAAATAAAATTGAACTCGGTACGACGTATATGATATTGTAAAAGAAGTTTCAATTTTTGTCTGACGAAAACCCAGCTTTCGGGCAGGACAACGTCGGCTGAGACTGCTAATACATTATAAGTATATACTTTTAAAAATCTCATCTCATAGAACCGTAGACCGAATGAAAAAAGCCTTGAGATTTTGTTGTAGTCATAGAGTATTTTGTAGGCACTGGCCCGGACCTCGTTTCGACTTCGCGTGCCCGTTACAGTGGTTTTATTTTTATTGAAAAAAAAAAACAAAGTAACTATTCAAAGATTTTTGTTTTCACCAAATCGTTTTAAGAAAAACCAATATTATTTTATGTAACTTTCAAATATTTCCGTAACGTAATCCCGTAGATAGGTTTGTTTTTTTTAACATGTTTGAAATCGTAACTTAAGATCGTATAATATATGTGATTTATTTTTCATCGAGCAAACTAATTTATATCTGTTTTGGTTTTTACCTAGCATTTGGTCATATGGTTAATTTTAATAAAATAATGTTTCACGGTGATTTCTTTTATATTTGTGGATTTCCAGAAGTTAAAAATTTCAATATTAGGACCTGGCCTTAAATGAATGACGCAGGTCTGAACACAGCCTTACGCTGGTACCATGAGCTGTACAGGGAATTAAAGGGCTCGTTACAGCTTAAAATATTTAAGTAGATGGAATTGTCAAGTGTGGCAGTGTTAATTTAGGTCTCACTAACCTCCAGGGGTTTGGGATAATATGTTTCGAATACCTAATAGCGTATGTAACGGATATTTATTGTGTTACAGTTTCCATTATGGGAAAACTATTTCATTCCAACTAGGGATATTTAAGTTAAGAGTGAATGGGTTACTTCTGGGCAAGTCTGCTCCATCGTCGACCACATCGTTGCTTTCCATCAGCGTCAAGCGCGCGCCTGTCGACAGTAAAAAACATAATTTCGAAAGAATTTCATTAAAGAAGTTACCAAATCTCAAAAAAAAATTGATGGCTTACGAAAATGACGATGTCTTTCTTTGTTTTTTTTTTTCGGTGTGGACATGTAATACATATGTTGATGTACTCCGTCTTGGGTGAGTGTTGAGTGGTCTGTCAGACTCATACTGATTCAGACTACCCCACACTTGCGTCGAGGGCTGCGGGTGTTACTTCCGCCACCCCGGACTTCAAAACAATCGTAAAAAATATTTAATCAGAAAATGAAAAATTTAAAATATTAATCAATCAATGAGCTCAAGACTTCCTGGCTTCTGATTACCCATAACAACTGTCAAAGATCGACAATTAACAGCCCCGGAAAGGCATGGAAAAATCTCGATATGTAAGGATGGACATCCATCCAGAGATCGGCCTTCGCAAGTGTTGCTTGACCTTGAAGAGTCTGCTCGTAAAAAAAACTAAAGCTAAAAATTCACAGAAATAAAAGTACAAATTTCAATATCACAAAAGGATTTAAAGCCGATAATAAAATAAAACCGAAATCAATCATCCCTTTTGTACAAACAAAGCCTTTAGCATTATATTAAAAATAATTGGAGTAAAAATAAAATCCATTATTAAATTATTTTATTTTCGTTACAGGTAAGGAAATCTCCGGTAAACAAGGCGGTATTTTGTGCTGTGAGTAATAAAATAAAGGTAAAGGTTTTATTTGCCAAGTTTTACGGCTTGCTGTTGGAGCTGTTACAAAGATGTAAACTCGGCTCTTTACAGGTAAAGTAATGAAAATGATGTACTTAGATACTGAAAAAAAGATTCAACCATAAATATATAACGGACTTCCGGAAATAAAAATTAACATTGCAAAAATATCTTCAATTTCGGAGTCGAGGTTAAAAAACGAAGAAACTAATCTTTTACTACGTTTAGTTGTGGGGTACTAAAACTAAAAAGTTATAGTGATAGTTGTCTCCAAAGTAAGTTGGATTACGTAATATAACGAAAATCATACCTGTTCGGTGAGTAAACTGAAGTTAACTACAGAAGGACTTTTACGGAAAGCTCTCAATCAGTAGCGCACCTAGGTAGGTCACTGCAAACACAATTTGACAAAGTGAGGTCTAGCAGACCCATACCCAATATACGTACGGTGCCCATCTATGTAAAACATGATCCATATACTGGAGTAAACAAGTGAAAATCTGCACCTTCATCTACCTTTTTTTTTAAGTTGACATCATATTATTATTTCTGCTCTGGGTAGAGTGAGAGAGAGCATCCGACTTTTACTGACTAAAACCCACCTGTGTTCCTTCAGTGGCCCTTTGCGTTTCGGGGTCACGGTAACTCTTTCGAACAATCCCGCGGCCCTAGCAGGCATCGGGCCTAAAGGACCCGTCCATTGTTCTGACATCTTCGTCTTTGATTAGGTACCTCATGAACCTCATGAACACAGCTATTGTGTCATCAATTTCTATTTTTTTAATTATTAATTTACATTGTGCTCACATAATAAAAAACATGAATGGATTGTGTGAGAAGCGATATGAAAGAAAAGGGAGTTAGTGATAGCGTGACGAGTGACAGGACAGAATGGAAGAAAAAAACGTGTTGCGCCGACCCCAAATAAAACGGGACTAGGGCAGGAAGATGATGATTGTGCTCACATAATACAAGCGACAAGAAATATGTAACCAAAATTTATCATGATTTAAAAGACTGTCCATGGAGTTTCTTGTAGGTACGTTTTCCATAGAAATCTTTTTTTTTTTAATGTACAATTTAGCTTCACTTTTTTCTTTTACTAATTGATATTTACCAATACAGAAGTGCTTATAAATGGTGTATTTCAACTAAACGTTTCTGATTTCTGTTCAAATTGTAATAAAATTAACTAAAGACTCGAAAAGAAATCTATAGTACCTACTCGTTTATAAAGTAATTTTATTGTAAAAGTGGTGTTTGTCAATGATAAAAGGATTATCATGAATATTCCAGTGGCTTCGGGGAAGTCGAATTTAAATAACATTTTCTTTGAATTAATTGTGTTATCTAATGAATAACCGGTACTGAATTAGCTATACCTGTACTGAATGACTAAATTATTACTTTTATTTTACAATAATTCTGATTTTTTTTAAGTCTAGATTCTGTATTTCCTGATTAAACTACAACCTAGAGGTCTTTAAGTCAAGAATTAATAAGTTACTTCTAAACAAGCCTGCTGCATTTAGTAAAAAATTACAATATTAACATACGGAGGTAGTTTGATATTTTTTAGTTTATGTTTTTTTTTTTAAAGTACTGGTCTGATAGTGAACATTTTTTCTCCAGTACGAAACTTTATCACTGAGTAACATAGGCCTATATTTTCTATTTTTGAGCGGGCGACGCTGCCGGTGAAAGCTAGTTAAGCTAAACTTAATATTAAAAAAAAAACTCGAGCGAGTCATTAGTACTTATAGAAAAAAAACAAAACAAAAAAGAAACAGCCTTAAAACATTAAAGTAAGTCCAATTAAATATATTCGTGTCGTGATTACGCGTTCGTAATAAATCGTGGTCTCCATTGAACGAGCGTCCGAATAAGAACATTATCACATTCGTCACGGCGTCAATGCCATGGGCCAGATGGCATACCTTGATACTCAGACGTACTCACCTATTTACGTAGATGTTAGAAGGTGATCCAGCTGGATACGGCATTTTAAGCAGCAGCTGTGTAAGAACAGTTAGAAGTACCTTAAAGTAGAGCTTTGTCGAATATTTGAGTAATAAGAAAGTATCTATGTAAATCGTAAAATTTAGTACTTATTATATCTTAATTTATTGTAGAACTAGCTAGCCCGCCAAACTTCGTACCGCCTCTTAGAGTCAAGTGATATTTCAAGTTACATCTAACTTGAATGTATTTATAAAAGATATCTACATCGATTCCGTACAGTTTATGTGATGCGCGCAGAACAAAAAAATTCTAAAGATTTATTAAAATATTATGTCAAAAAAATTATCCGCATCGATGTCAACTGGATGACCTATAATTTAACATTTAGTTGACTATCTAACCTCTGTCTATATCACATTGTTGGGCAAAGATCCCCCTCTCCCTTTTACATGAAGTCGGTCTTCGACTATTGCGGGTCAATCCCAGTACACCATGAACTACCTGCGTGTCTTCTCGTTTCATAATATAGGTACTAAACCTTTAAAATACAGTTTATAATACTGACACGTACTTCATCAGATATAAGTATAAACTAGTATTTATGAATAGGTATTTTATTAATATACCTTGGCAATCTTCCATTTTATACGAAGCTGTTAAATGTAGTCAATATGCAAGGAATATAAAATTCATATCGTATCTGTTTATTTTTAATAATTTTTATTAGAACATCAATTTTGACATCTTATGAAAATATTTAAAAAATAATTAAAAGAATTGTTTTATCGACGAACATAAAATACCTACTCGTATTCATATCAATCATAAATATTGTTTTTCGTTAATTTTCTTCTGCCGAGGATTTTTTAATGTATGTTTTTCACACTAAAAATAAACTCACGTATGTTCACAAACATAACTCAAACTCACAAACAGAAAACACCCAGACCCGGAACACCTAACTGTAGGCCATAAAAATACTCCGTGTGGAAACCCAACCCGCGACACATATCTCAGCACTCTCAGCAGCCAATCACACAACCACTAGCATAGCATAGTCAGCCTTATAATGTTCCCACTGTTGGGACTTAGGTCTTCTCTCTAAAAGAGGGAATGGGTACAGCCCATTGCCGCCTATCCACCAGGCGCCCAGTGCGGGTTAGTGGTTTTTTTTTTATTGACATAAACTAGTGCTTGACTGCGATCTTACCTGACGGTAAGCAGTGATAAACCTCTGATGGTGAGGCGCACTAGTTTATTAAGAGCCTATTCACTCTACCCCTGAAGACACCCAAATTATAATCGGACGGAAAACCGCAGCAGTCAAAGTGTTCCAGAATTTCACATGTCTTCGAATTTATGGTCCTAGGACATGCCACCAACCATACCGTCGAAATGCAGTGCTGTGGCTGTGTCTCGCACACACATCCAGGCATTACGGAATGTCATGGCTGTTTTAAATGAAGATGGCGTATAGTTTTTAGGGTTCTGTATACGAAGGGTAATCTACGGAACCCCTAACACTTAGCCTCTGCTGTTTGTCTGTACGTTTGTCCCTCCGTCCGCCCGTCTGTCAGCGGGCCGTATCTCATGTATGAGTCATAATGTAGACCAAAGATTCCCAACGGTAAAAGGTTAGGAAAATAATATAAACAGTTGAGACTTGTTTCGTATTGTAGTGAAACTCGCACTTGACCAGTTTGTGTTTTTATTTTTCTTTTTTTCACTTTCACAAGCACAAATGAATTCTTTTACTTAAATTTTAAGAAAAATATAGAAAATGAAAGTCAGTAAAAAGCCACATCCATTGTTTCTCCCTCTATCAATAAAAGCCGCTCTCAGTCTGTTCGTGCCGAAGTAATCACAAGCAATTGTTATTATAATACATACGTACATACTTTATATATAGGTACTCGTATCGTGAGTTGAATGAACTCCGAATCTATCTTATAATTTATAATCGAAGCAGAGCGTTCGTGGCTTGCCAAGTAAAACAATGTATGTAGGTACGATATATAGTATAGAGATATACATAGGTATTAATTGTATTGGTTTTAACTACCGCGTTGTTTTCGTGATCACAAGCGCGATTGCTGCTCTTTAATTCTTTATTGTACACCATGATAGATAACAAATTATGTGGACATCAGTGAGTTCATGTACATAGGCGAGCTTAACTCAAAGTTAAGTTTTCTTCCAGCAAACCATTGAGTGATAGAGAGAAATCACAGTAGAGGGTAAGATCCAGTGCACAATTTAAAAATAAAATAATATGAATAAAATAATACATAAACATACATACATATATAAATACATACTTATATAATATATACATAAATACATATGTTTACTATGTCATTGTGAAAGGAGATGCTCTTTAAGTTTCCTCTTGAAGACATCCAGAGAAGGGCTATCACGTAAGGAGCGTGGAAGAGAGTTCCAAAGGCGCACTGCAGTGACAGAGAAAGAGCCATCATAACGGCTGGAAGTGTGAAATGGAGTACGAAGAAGAAGAGAATTGGCAGTGCGACAGGGTTTACCCCTCGGGACGAAGTATTCAAAGCGTCCTGCTCCTAAATTCGATTCCCAAAAAATCCGAAAAAAAACCTGCAACCTAATGAATGAGAAGCAGGTGTAAGCCACTGGACCATCACGACACTTCCAAAACAGGGTCATTATCACTGAATATATGTCTATAAATACACCATTATTAACCTATCAGCAATCAAGTTGTTATCGCGAATGACAGCTGATAGACTGATAACACAATCGATAGTCTATACGAACGTTCATCGAACTTAAACAGAGGACTAAGTTAATTGATATGAGTTATCTATTAATAACTGGAGATATGGGAGCAGTAGCACGAAATAGATAGGTACAGAAGACAGTCTCATGTATGTACTTCACTTTTTATACCTACGCTCGTTGGACGCACACTAATGAGCGTTTGAGCCGGAATTGTTCAACGAGTGGTCCGAGACGCGACCGAGACATCGTGTCTGTGTGCGGTGTCTATGTGTGCGTCGCTCGAGCGCGCTTTGTATGTAGATTGACTTCTTTGTCTATTTTGTGGCAGTAGTACTTATAGGCAGGCGTGGGTGAAATGGGTCCTCGCCCACCATCTTGCACACAAAAGGGATTCGCGTGTGCGAAGTCTCTTTAAAGATGAGGGTTTTGTTTTATAATCTACTAGCTTTAGCCCGCGGTTTCGCCCACGTACATAAAATATTGCCAATGTGACTTAGGAATAAAGCAGCTTTCAATCGGTGAAAAAATTTTTGCAATCGGACCAGTACTTCCAGAGATTACCTCATACAAATAGAAAAAACAAACTTTACCTCTTTATAATATTAGTGTAAGTAGGTTTGCGCTTGACCACCCGATGTTAAGCGTCGAGTGTGGTCGAACACTGGGTTGTGACCGTCCCGGTCTCGTTTTTGAATTTATAAAAGAAAAACCGGCCAAGAGCGTGTCGGGCCACGCTCAGTGTAGGGTTCCGTAGTTTCCTGTCCTTCACAATAAGTGTACCCACTTATGAGTTTAAAAAAATGCTTGCATATACGATTATACTATAAACTTAGTCAAGAAATTATTTTGTAGAACCCTTTTGTCTTTTTTGTACAAAAACTGTTCTATCCATCAAGTTCAAAATAATTTTCCTAGAAAGTTCTTATAAAGTTCTACTTTTCAGATTTTTTTCATATTTTCTAAACTTATGGTTCAAAAGTTAGAAGGGAGGGACACACATTGTTTTTTACTTTTGGAGCGATTATTTCAGAAATTATTGACATTATCAAAAAATGATTTTAGTAAACCCCTATTCATTTTTAAATACCTATCCAACAATATATCACACGTTAGGGCTGAAATTTAAAAAAAAATCACTTCCCACTTTACATATAGGAGGGCTACCCTAATAAAACATTTTTGTCCAATTTTTATTTTACCACTTTTTCGGCGTGATTGATATACATATTGGGACCAAATTTCAGCTTTCTAGTGCTAACGGTCACAGAGATTATGCGATAACGGACAGACAGACATGGCGAAACTATAAGGGTTCCTAGTTGACTACGGAACCCTAAAAAGGCCTCGCTTGTTTTCGTTACGCCTCTGTATGGGAGGATGAAATAAACATAATTGCGGGAAGCGGCTGGATGACTAAAGCAACTGATAGTGACATTAGGGAAAATTATGGAGATGGCTTCTGTGTGCTCAAAATTGAGATCCATGAATTAAGAAAAGAAAAAAATAAATCAAGAATCTAAGCATGTTAGACATTAAGTTAAATGTATATTAAAAAAAACTAGGCAAATGCGAGTCGGACTCGCACACTGAGGGTTCACAAAATGTCTGGCGTGCGAACGAGAAAGACGGATGGAGCTATACATCCCTTTAACTGTTCAGTTTAGATTGTCGACATTACCGCAGACGAAGCCGCTGGCAGAAGCTAGTATTGTATATTTAAATCTGAATTATGTCAAATAAATTGATTTTCAATTCCTTTGTCTTAACAAAGTTACTCACCACACGGAACTTTATAGTAAAACGCCCTAAATATTTAATATTAGTGCCAAATGATAACGAAATATTCTATTTATATTGTTACAAAGCTTTTGCAATAAATCAGTTCGTGTGCTCATTATGACAGAATTCATTTACCTACTTCACAGTCATGAGCCTTGTTAGTTTATATACCAGGCCACTCAGAAAGTTTCGCGAAACCAACCACAGTGATGTCTTTTTTAACCCAAAAGTTGACTGGGAGAGAACGCCTTGTTGCATTAAGTCCGCCTATGTACAACTATTGTATATGAAGTTTAAATAACTAAATATTTTTTTTTATGTACAGGTTTATTTGTGAAACACTAATAACCTTGCAGGACTGTATTACTAACATCATAAACAACAACTTTTGGTCCATGACTTTTTACAAAACTTAATTAATTTATCACAAACAAACCTTCAAGATTTTGTTGTTCTATCTAACACATTTCAACTCTGTGTTTTGCTATACATCCCCGTCGGCCGATCCCCACTCCCCTCCGCTATTGTACTATCACTTGCTTCGCATAGACTTCGTAATATTTAGAACGTTCAATTTAAATATTTTTATTTTTGTATTAATTTTCATACAAAATGACGTAAAATATGATAATTTTGAAAAGTCACAGAACAAAAGTTGTTGTTTATGATGTTAACAATAAAGTCCTAAGAGGTTTGCCAGTGCTTTGCAAATAATCCTGTATACTTAGGGCACTGATCATAATTATTTTGAAAACCTTAGGTATTTAAAAGTAACAAGATTTTAATGAAAATATTTTTTAATAGCAAGCTTTTATAGCTCGGTATACCTATTATAATTCGGCGCGCACTGTTCCCGCGCGCCTCAAGGAGTTGTTAGCAACAGCAGGGACCCAGCCGGGTCGAAGCCTACTGGGGCCAGGGTTTTCCGAAAGGATGCTCGAACCCCGGTATGAAGGCTAGAAGGAACGGGGTGGGTCTTTTAGTCAGTAAGAGTCTGACACTATCTCCCGCTCCGCCCAAGAGCGGGGGATGTCATTGTATGATTTTTACCCACCATAAAAAAAAAAAACCTATATAATTAATGCTCGTCAAGACGAATCATATGAGCCCAAAGTCGATGGGGTTGTGCCGTTTAACTACCAAGTTCCTATAGCCACCTTCCAGTTGCATGATCAGATCAGCTCTATGTCATAATGATTTTACATTGTCATCTGATTTACACATGCATGCAAAATTTCAGCCCAATCGGTAACCGGGAAGTGGGTCAAATTTAATTTGCAAGATTTGATGACAGACAAAAATATCGGGACAGGTGAAACAAAGCTTGTTTTTAACAAGCTCTTATTTAGTTTCACTATTGTTCAAAAATATAAAAACAAAACAACAAAATTCCAAAATAAACATATTGCTTTCGTAGGGACCTTATTACGCTTAGTTTTCTATATAAACAGTCCAATACTGCCGAACCTTTTATTGTAATAGCGTGATTTTATCGCCCACTTCACCATTTCTGTTTACGATAATACGATCATGTGTATAAATACCTCATAATAATATTATATTACTAGTTATATTATTAGACGTTTAATGCATTCGGGAGTTTACTACCCATTTCTTGGTACGTTGATATTATTGAAGTACCATCAAAGACACTTCCGCCTGACCACCACTAAATTAATTTTTGCTTGCACTCGAAACGAAAATTTCAAAGGGTTTGGCGCTAGGCCGCAGGAATCAGGCTTTTTTTTAAGTTATCAAGCAGAAATGACCGCTATGGTATCTAGGTAGTGCTAATTGTTGATTCATAGAAAAGAGAGAAAGAAAAATATTTTTACGCTCAGCATAATGCTGTGACCACACGGTACACTCTGGTCACCGTAGATCATAGATCATCATTATCAGCCTTTTTAATGTTCCCACTGCTGGGACTCAGGCCTCCTCTCTAGGAGAGGGAATGGGCCGTAATTCACCACGCGAGCCCAGTGTGGGTTGGTGAATGTCACATGTTTTCGAATTTTTGGTTCTAGGCCGGTTTCCTCATGATGTTTTCCTTCACCATTTTGAGAGCAGTGGTGATGAAATCGTATCGTAGATACTGTTAACCAATAACTAATTACTGGATTATCGAGGTCAGATAGGCAGTCGTTCCAAATAGTTCCAATACTGGTATCTAGCTGGAAACCGACCTAAACAGAATTGGGAAGAGACTAGGCAGACTGTCAAACTATGGAAAGTTTCAAGTCGCTGTCTATCAATTTTTAGTTAGAAAGTTTTATATATGTCAGTGTCATTACTTTATTTTATTTATTAACTTACAGTAATAAAAAGTATCTTCAATTGAAATGAAAGTGAAAGAAAAGAACAAAACTAAAGAATATAGATCAAACCACGACTTTTGTGAAGATCGTTCTCGATTCTCTTGACTTTGGCCTCGGTTCTTTGTTCAGCGGGTCTTACAATGTCATGTCAAAATGTCAGAAAAAGAAAAAGGGATGAAGCTATACATCCTAGATAGCTTCATCCCTTTAAAAGTTCAGTTTAGGTTGTCAAATGAATCGTTAAGAACTCATTATAGGCCTCCAGCTCGCCGTTCGACCGTCCGGTAACCGTCCGGACCAAGCCCAAGTCGTCGACGGCGCGTAGTGTTCCACGCGCGCCTCAAGGATATGTTGCAAACCGTAGGGGCCCAGCAGGGTCGAAGCCTTCTGGGGCCATAGGTTCGCTTCTGGAAAAAAAACCTAGCCTTAAAATGAAAGGCAACGAAGAAAGTAGGAGTGGGTTTTTGTCAGTAAAAGTCTGAAAAGCCCTCCCGCCCCGCCCCGCCTAAAAAAAAATGGTTGGGCCTATAACTTTGTTCCGGTGTTTCGTCTCAGTGTAATCGGCTAGGAAGCGCCGCGCACCGGTCTCATCTAGCTTAAACTGGTGAAAAAGTTCACGCGCAAAAGTTTACACTTCACCGTGTAGTTATAACATTTACAAAATGCGTATAATTTATCTTAGTCTACAGTTTTAAGTAATTTTGACCGTTGAAAATGCGTGACGTATATATTTAGCATATTAAAACAAAATATCTCTAAATCATGCTACAGCGGTTATCGACCACACCAATTAATCAATTAAAGATTTATTCACAAACAATCAAACACACGAACAGAAAAGTTATTTGCTGACATAAGAATAAACATAACAATAATCGATCACGTAATGACGTATAGGGTTGCCAATTGATGTTTGATCACTTTTTTTTTGTAAGAAATAAAATTGTAAGAAAAAAAATATTTTTAGCAAGAAAAAGATACTTATTCAACAATTTAAGTTAACATGTACTAAACTAAAAAATAGATACAAAGGTGATGCTTATTTCTATAGTTCGAAATCTCTTCCAGCATACCTGCGAAAAAGAAAAGTATTTTTCAAAATTTTGTTTTTTTTTTTTGTTTTGTCTTTGAAGATATATTTTAATGTGTACACTAGCATTATGTTTACGTTTTTGGATACCATCTTTATCTCACAATTTCACTTAAAAAAAAAAAAACAAGCAACACATTTCTAACTTAATTTCTATTGTTTTGATTTCAAACAGAAGAGATGTTGTATTTCAACTGTAACGTGAAAAGATTAAAAATTGAGTATTTTTTATATTTATTTTTTTGCAATAGTATTAAGTATATTTACCAAAAATAAAGTAAGAAACGCAGTGGCGTAGTTAACGACCCTAAAGAAGAAAAGGCCTCTGTTTTTTTTTTTCGTAAGTAATTATTAAATAATTTGTGCTCTAGTTTGAACGGAAAAGAGTCTCAGACTGTTTTATCGACTAAAAATGCTCCCCCCGAGCTTGGGGACCCTAGGGTACTTTCTTTCGGTATCTGCGCCATGCTTGTGAAGATAATTTATTATAAAGTATGGTTGGCAACCCTACACATACCGGTTCGATGTGATTTCAGTACAGCTTTCACTTCAGCGCACGCGCCGATGTCAATGTCACTGACTTTGCAGTATAGCTTATGTTAGACACAATTGGCTATGCTTGTTTTCAGATAGCAATGAGCTTCATTGTAAAATAAATTGATATGATTTTTAGTTGAGATTAAATTGAAAATGGTTCTGAACAAAATAAATAGCTTTATCACCGTGTATTGTATCTACCTATATTGCTGTCACGATTTTATCACTCGGTATTATTCGTCCTGGATAGTTCCGTCTCTCTCATACACTATAAACATGTTAGCTCTGGATATTTTTTATTGTCACCATCATTTGTGCCGAAAGACGTCCACTGTTGAACATAGGCCTCCCCCAAGTGTAGCCATAACGAACAGTCCTATGCATCTCGCAGCCATCAGATTCTCGCTTCCCTCACCAAGTCATCGATCCATCGAGACTATGCTATGCAGTAGCTTATTCTCTCTCCCGCACTATAAACATGTCGGCTTTACTGAACTCTGGACTCATTTTCAGTTTAAAAAAAAAGTAAGTTTATGAATGGACGTGCTTCTCAAAATAAAAACTAATTTAACTACTAAAAACACCGTGTGCTAATAAAAGTAAAAAACATTTATCATTTATTTTAAAGCCACATTGTTCATCCATCATGCATGACTAAAAACAACAAAATGGCGTAGCACCGGTCCGTACAATTTCAGTACACAGGTACCGCTTTCACTAAGATCTTGCGCATGCGCAGACGCCGCTGCCGGTGTCACTGTCACTGATTACTTCGTGATATCGCTTATATCTCAGTCGAGTTTCTATTGCTAATCGCTTATTTGATTAAGTTGCCTACTTACAAGTACTGACAACAAAAGAGATTAGTGTTCGGGGTTTAACTTGTAGCAATAAGACGAATGGATTGTGTGCAGAATGTATAGAGAGTGAGTGAATGATAGTGTTATGGTTGACTGGAGAAAATTGAGAAAAAAAAATGTGTTATGCTGAGCCCAAGTAACATGGATCAAAGGTAGGTAGGAAGATGTTGATGATGAGGAGCGAATTTGTTCCTACTTTCAGTCCTAGTTGTGCATGTGCTGAATAGTAAAAGGTTGAAGTAAACCCCAAAAAAAGCTAAAGCATTTTTCAGACAATATGAAGCTAGTTTGCTATTCATATGCTTCATTTCAATCAAAACCTCGATAGCCTAATACTGGTAAATTAAAATTTTTATACGTTATTTTAAATAAATAAATAGTTTTAATGAGTATACATAACATACCTACATATTGCGACCGTTAATATATTTTTGTACTTAAAACATACTTTCGGCAATATGCTGCGAATTGAAAAAAAAAAAAACATTCGCCAATAGTAAGATTTTATGTTTAGCCTGTGTACTTATTCTTTTCTTGATTGTACCTACTTACCGTATCATTGTGGTGATTTGTGTACCTAATGATAGTTTCTCCTTGATTTGAATGTAATGAGGTTTCTGATATTTATGGGAAAAAGATTGTGTTTGTATACAATGGGTTTATCTCCACTAATGGACAGGGATATTATAGACTAGACACGCGCTCTTTTTCATTATTCTTTATGGTTTGAGTTAGATAATGAACTACCCTATCTTTTGAGCGATGTACAATTGACGGCACGGATCTTGAGCGCTGGCTTCAAGTTGCGCAGAAGTCAAATATTTGGTCTCTTTAGTGGTGTGAAGTGAGATGCGGGGGCGGGGAGTGTGAGTGATTGGCTCGCCGCGCCATCGCGTCATAGACTTCACTCATGATTCGTTCGCTGCGCTTGCTAAATGTATCTAATAACGACGACGATTGGCTCGCCAATGTATGGAATGCGCAAAGTGATCCCCACTTTGACGCCGAGTGCTCAAGATCCGTGACGGTAATTGTATGCTGCGGGTTTGTTAGAAAATGTTATCGCGGCACGGGAACGCAAAAGGCAACTGAAGAAACACATGGTTTAGTCAGTAAAACTCTGACACTCTTCTTTCCTCGCTTTGCCCACGTACATAAAGTATAGCCTAAGTCACTTAGAAATAAAGCATAGATAAAAAACAAAATAACAACACAAAACAAAAAAAACAACCTGTATAAAATAATAGTATAGATATTTATAATATTAGTGTGATAGCAGACATAATTCAATTACAACTTTTTTCAGCGATTTTTTTCACACAAATACAGCAAATTTATAAGATATTATAAATATATATTATACGTCCATTTGAAATATCGTCAAACCAAAGTTAGTATCTTGAATAAGGAAGTAATCTGTAGTCAAAATATCGTTTTCCATTTTGGGATGGGACCGTCAAAATCTCACAATTTATTACGTATGAATAAAATTCATAAGTGGTAAATCACTTTTCTCCGCAAATGTACACGTAGTGACGCATACAGCATACCTGCAAGACATAATTTGACATACATAAGATATGGAAGTTCGTTCAAAAAAGCATTTTTTTAAATTTTTAAACGAACTTATTTTTTGCATTTTTGAACGAACGACCAGCCCCCCAAGCCAAGCCAAGTTACAACCGTTTCGCTTGCGTCGAACGCCTCGAGTTGGCCACGCCCCCGATGCTTTTGTTCTGATCACACGACTGAGCGTTGAGATGACGTCATTGACATGTTGTTGTGTGATTGAAAAGTTGTTTTCGTTTTCTCTATGTCATTAGGCTGGATGGCAGTCGAAATGTCTAATGCCATGCTTTTTTTGGGTGATGTAATTCTCGGTATTGTATTTATGGTAGTGACAATGTCATTTTGTGTCATTTTAGTCACTATGTTCTAAGCAAAAACTGGTATTTTTATTATCTAATTCGGAAATGTATTTCCTTATTTTATCAATAAATAAAGCCAGCATGAGCATATTATGTTACTTGAACAAGATTTATATTAGTACCAACATTAAAAGTTCAATTCAGCCAAAAGTCACGAAGTCAAGCCAGCAAAAAAAACCTAGCCATGATTATTTATTTTCGTGAAAAATCTTAGTCAATTCCATTTCCAATAATAACGATTTTTTTGCCGTCCTTAATTTTGATTTGATAAAACTAAGTCAATTATTTCGTTGGTAACTTATGCAGACATTTAATCATTTCATCAACAATGTTCTCGCCATGGTTCTTTAACACACCTGCAAAAACATTCTTAAAAAAACAACAACAACTGCAAAAAACCTTTTACTTCTTCCTCCAATACGGACAAACACACGAAGATTTTTTACCATAAAAGCGGGTAAACAGTGTGGAATTACGTCAATTTCCTTAACGTAGCTCAGCGGAAATGTACCGATATGGGAGCCGAGTTAACACGGCTTTCCTCTCAGACGGAGCGCTGGCCACTCGTTTGTGAAACTATGGCGGGAAAAGAAAAAAGAAAACTGTCAGAGAAAATTTTGTCATTATTTTTAGCTTCACAATAAGATTGCGTGAAAAGTGGCTGTCTTGGAGTTTGGATAAAGTTTTTGTGGTCGGTTCCCTTTGGTTTTGCCATTAGTACTGTTAAGTAAGTGATTATTCGAATTTAAATTACCTGATTAGAAGATCTTTGGTAATTGTTACGCATAGCTGACTATGCGTAACTCTATGGGTCTAAAATATGACATCAGTCTCGCCAAGACGATGCATTTAATGTGTATTTTATTATTATAAGCTCCTAATTTCAATGATTTTTTTGTGCACACTTACCAGTGTTGTCTTTTTTTAATCCAAAGATTGACTGGTAGAGAATGTCTTGAGGCATTAAGTCCGCTTATGCACTACTGTTCATGAAGGTTAAATAAATTAGTAATATCTGTTGTGTTACTCAATTACTGGGTTGTTGAAGTCAAATAGGCAATCGCTCCATGTATTTTTTTTTAAAAAAAAAAACGTAGCCCCACATTTGGAATTACTGGTGTACCGTGGGTGTGCTCACAAACATGTAAACTCACATACACAAAACTCTTAAAACACCTAACTGTAAGGCAGTGGCGTAACTATTATACTCTGAGGCCTGTGGCAAGTTCATTAGATGGGGCCCCCGATAAATCACGTTACGTTGTGATTTCATTTTAAAAAATTTGTACATATGTACTTTGGGTTACTTCTTCTGAGCTCGCGGCCTCTAAGACCGGGGGCCCCGTCGGCCCTGGGGCCCGTGGCATTTTGCCAGCCTTGCCACCCTTTAGTTACGCCACTGCTGTAAGGCCATACAAATATTTGTTCCATGCAGGAATCGATAATATGTAACATAGCAGTCAATCGCTTAATCAACGCTATTTTTTAATCGATCATAAAATCAGGTTGTACAGTTACAGCCACTAATAAGTAATAAAATATGATTTTCGTTATTATTCGAATCCGTCAAAACATAAAGAGGTCATGAGGTAACCAGCCGTACCCATAAAATTAAAACAAACAAAATCAGACAAGTGGAAAACTAAAAACTGGACATGACAAGAAGTACGCACGCGATGAAGCTCTTTTTTTAATTAATTTACAGACCTACTGCTAACACAACCTACCCTTTGCCATTAACTCATCGAATGCCGTAAGAGACACAATAGAAGGACAATTGCTTATGTCGAACTGTGTAACTTAAGACATTCAAAAGGCAAATTTGTCATTTACCATATAGGTACATTTAATTTGCCATAATATAGGGTGATTTTTGAGACAGGCCAGGAATTGTAGATAGGATCGCAATCAAGCACTAGTTTATTACAATATATAAAAAAAAACAGATATCTTAAGCGTTGTAGATACTTACAGGAAAATGTTAAAAATACTTAATAATTTGGAAAAAAATACTATCTGCAAAAAAAAGCTAAAATACTTACTAATATTTTTTATGCCTATTGATCCTGTTTCATATACAGATCAATAGATTCTGTAGGACTATTTAAGGTACGAGTACTAGAAATGAAAGAAATCGCCATAAACGTTTTCTTTGCGACTGTATTTTTTTTCTACAATTTTATGGATGGTCTCCTAGGAAAGATTTTCTGAATCTAAAAATAAAGATAGCTGTCCTTACTGCCCCGTTTCAAAAATCTAATTTGGAACGCAAAGGGAAACTGAAGGACACCAGTGGGTTTTAGTCAGAAAAATCCTTACAGGCCCTCTCGCCACCCTAGAGCAGGAGAAGCAATTTAATGATTTCCCACCTCGAAAAAAAAAAGTAGGAAGTCGGTACTCAATATTTAAACACCCAAGTTGAAATTCCACGCGTCCGTATTCCATACAATACGTACTGTGTGGCTTGTAAATAATTCATGAGGACTCAAAAGGAGTTAAATCCACGTGTATCAGTAGTTCCAGTACACCCGTTTCATATTCATGACGTTGCACCAATGTGGGCAAGTGGGTGACCCAGGAAGTGTGAAGGATTTTAATTTTTGAGTAGACTTTGACACCGTGGTGTATAGTGTAATGTAAACAAACAGTAGCCAGTAGCGTAGCTAAACGAAGGCGAAGTGGGCCCTCGCCCATGGTTTATACTGTGCCCCCATGGCCTCGCACTCAAAGGGGCCTCACGTGAGCCAGGCCTCTTTAACGACGAGGGTTTTTTTTATAATTTACTAGCTTTTACCCACGGTTTCGCCCACGTACATAAAATATAGCCTTTGTCACTCATTTAAAATAGATAAAAAAAAAGACGTGTGGTACTCGGGGACTGCCGCGGTAAAGCTATTGCACACCCCCCACTCATTTGTTTTCTTATCCGTCACCACGTTAAAAAAAACAAATGAGTGGGGGGTGTTAGGTTATTTACGTTACGGAATTTCTGGATTCGGTCACCACGCTCAAAGCCCGCGATAGAAGCTATGCAATAGCTTAAAACTTTACCTCTTTACAATATTAGATTTAAATTGTAGATACCACTACCACTATTTCACCTAATGGTAAGCGACCATGCAGCCGAACAGTGGGTTGCGACATTCGCTGTCTTGTTTTCGAATTTACAAAAGAACAGGCCCACGTCTAAATTAGTCCTACTACGCCTCTGACAGTAGCTATTTGGATTTATCTGCTTCTACGTTGGTCGTTTATGGAGCGTGGAATGTGGAAACACGTTTTTCCCTTCCGATCTTCCCCTGTCAACCGCTTATTGGAAGACACAGTTAATGCATGTAATGTCAACATTCAATGACACTGCTTATGTCAAAATCAAGTATTAGTATCAGCTGTCATTCATTCTTTATTTTTAAGCTATGCAATAGCTTTACCGCGGCAGTTCCCGAGTGCCACACGTCTTTTTTTTTGATTATATACCATAACAAGTCACATTATGTATATGTTCATATTCTGATGGACTATATCAACTGGCCTAATCATCAGACATTTCATATTCATGACGTTTCCCCAATGTGGGCGAGTAGGTGACCCTGGGAGTGTGAAGGATGTTAATTTTTTAGTGGACTTTGACACCTTGGTGGTGAATGTAAACAAACAGTCGAGGTATTTGAGTTAACTGCAGTTTTACGTTGGTCGTTCGTGGAGCGTGAAGTTATGCGCATTGTATTAGTTGGGGCAACATGTTATTTCTTTTCCAAAGACTGGAAGCCCTGTTATCCTCTTATTGGAAACAACATTTAGTTAAAAAAAAAAAAATATTTCGATGGCAACATTTATTCATGTAAACAATCAATGACACTGCTTATGTCAAAGTCAACTGTCAGTGTCATCTGTCATTCATTGTTTACACTCGTATAAACAACTTATGACATGTATGAGAGTTTATGAGCATAGGCGAGCTTAACTCAATGTGGGTATGTCAAATTTTAGTAGCTTAAACCCACCTATGTTCCTTTTGTAGCCCTTTATGAGTGCCACGGTAACTCTCTCGTACAATCCCCAAGCCTGGCAGGTTTGCACTTCTGAATGACTTCTCCCGCTCTAGGATGGAGCAAAATGGCGTGTCAGACTTTTACTGACCAAAACCTACTTCTATGTACCTTCTCTGCCTTCATTCCAGGACCCCGGGGATCTCTTACACACAACCCATGGCCCCAGTAGGTTTCAACCCTGCTGGGTTTTGCTGACATCTCCTTAAAACGCGCGTGGAACACTACGCACCGTCGACGATACGGGCTCGGTTCGCACGGTTAACGGACGGCCGGACGGCGCGCTACCCATTACTCGCCGTCTGTAAACCCACGCCTACGGTGATGTCAACTGGTTTGACTGTAGAATCAACTATAAGTGGTACTAATACACACATAAGTAGAGGCGTTGGTTTTATGGTGCATTGGAAGTTATTATTTCATTTGTTTAAACAGTGTGAATGAGAAATGACGTAAACTAGATTATGTCATGCATGGAGCGTTGGTTTAGGTTTTCTGCTTCTAGAATAGGAAAACCTAACATTAGTTGTATTAGGTATCAACGAATAAAAAAAAAATTTGGAAAAATTAATATTGCGATAAGCATTACAGAAAATACAAAATATAAAGTTGGTATCTTTAAATAATAAAGGACATTGCCAATCTTTGTATGGGAGTTGGGCCAAATGCAGCCCTGAATGCACACATAGTGCATTTTGTTCTTCAGACCAACACCAATCGGTAAATTGAAGCGCTCCAAAATCTGTCCCAGGAGTCAAGAAAAAAAAGTTTTGTAGGGAATTGCCAATCTTTGTATGGGAGTTGGGCCAAGTGCTGCCTAGTATGCATACATAGTGCATTTTGTTCCTCAGGCCAAAACCAATCAGTTAATTGAAGCGCTCCATAATCTGTCCCAGGAATCAAGAACAAAAAAGTTTTTTGTGAATTATTTATTTTCGAAAAGTATGTTACTTATTATTTTTAGCGTATAAGATACTAATTATATAACATAGTCAGTAATCAATTAGATTACTGACTATGTTATATAATTAGTATTCTTCAAAACGTTTTGCGAACACATTTATTGTGCGTACAGCCAAGGAGTGGAATTCCCTGCCGGAATCTGTGTTTCTTAATAGCTACAACTTAGGAGTCTTTAAGTCGAGAGTGAATAGGTTTCTTCTAGGCAAGCGTGCTTCATCGTCGACTACATCATCGCTTACCATCAGGTGAGATAGAGGTCAAACGCAAGACTATCATTAACAAAAAAAAAAATCTTTTCTTTCGATTCGTTCGACGCGTTTGGCTCGGATAGTGTGCGTTCACCTTTAATGAAAATGATTAAAACATCTCATATAAGAGATTAATCATACACATAGATACTAAATAGACCTTAACACCGTGATTACGTTCCATTTATTTTTCCTACAGTTGAGGATTTTCTACCCAAGTGGGAATTTGTTTTATGGATTAAAAACCTTTGCTTGTCCCATATAAGCTTACGAGCGTTGAATAGTGATTATTCAATGAATATTTAAAATCACTTACTGGGAACTGAGTCCAAGTGTTGATCTGTTTTTTTTATTTTGTGTTTATGCTACCTGCATACTGCGCTGGGTGTATTCCCCTAAGAGATCTGAGATGTACGGTTTTACACCCTCATTTAACTTGCAATGAAATTTAGTTTGGGTTAGTATAATTTGATTTTGTAGTTTGCAGGAACATAAAAAAAGCTGATAGGGACACAGATAAGTAGATGCCTACTATTTTGATAAGAGACTAGTCATGTAATAATTTGGTTCCATTGTTTTGACGAGGAAGCAATCCGGAACAGCCAGTTATTTGGATAGAGACTAGTCAGAAAAAAATATGGTACCACTTTTTTGACTATAAAAAATTTAGAGAAAAATTCGGTTCCACTTTTATGTCTAAGGACAGGAGTGGAAAATTTGAAAGGATCTTCCAGTTTCAGTATACAAACTTGGGGCATGACAAGATGTGACCTTAAATATAAATATAAACTTAAATATAATTGTAAATCTAAGCGAAGTTCACGAGAACGTCCTGCCGACAAACTGCTATGCAGTTTGGCAGATATTATTTAAAAAAAAAAAAGTATTTTGACTCGTCGTAGCAGTGATGATGCCCATTATGTACTTCACTAGCTCCAGCTAGCGTTCACCCGCGTGAAGATAGAAAATCATTCCAACGGAGCGTACTCCCGGTATAAAAGTACCTACCCTAAGTACTATTCCGGGACTTGGCCTGCCCATGTACCAAATTTCATCTAAATCCGACAGTTTGAGAGTGAAGAAGTAACAAACACACACACACAACACGCACAGAATTTCGCCTATTGCTACTTAGTTCAAATATAGTATTAGTTTATCTGTTTAATATTAATCGTAACTTGATTTATGTTTGAGTACATAATATAATCAGTTAGATCAGTTAGCAACAAGAGCGCTTGGAGTAGATTTAAGCAGTATAGTCTGTGTAAGAAGTCAAACGACTTGGGAATTTTGTAAAATATTTAATCATTTATAAAGTACTTTTATTCGATACTTTTTATAAGATTCTTCTATTAGTAAACAATGGTCAAGATCTCTTTGTCAACCTTGATTTATTGAACCAGTGTTGGCTACACTAGATTTCATTTTACTGTATTAATTTCCAAGTGGTTTCACTTATTAGACAGACTACGAGTATCAAACATGCTTCATGCTGCAAGCTTTGTTTGTGAGAACTGGCTGGATGCAAATATTTTGAATTTGGAACTTTTGATTAGTCATCGCTGGCTGGTGCAATATCATATTTTATTCTAGGATTTACAGTTGCCATTACGGATCTTGAACACTTGCGCAGAAGTCAAATATTCGGTCTCTTTAGTGGTGCGAAGTGCGACACCGGGGCGGGGGAGTGTCAGTGATAGGCTGGCCGCGCCATGGCGTCATAGACGTCACTCCTCATTCGTTCACTGCGTTGCTGCATTACCTAACAACGAAGACGATTGGCTCAATAATGTATGGAATGCGCAAAGCGATCCCCACTCTGACGCCGAGCGTTCAAGATCCGTGATGGCAACTGTACATGCAACCAACAGCATATCACACCAATAACACACGCGCACATTACAGCTAGGTGAATAGCACTCCTAAATAAAATACCCTAGAAAATATACGGGTCAACGGAACGTTTGAGAATCTTGTCACGTGCCGACGCCGCCATTTTGGAAATGTCAGTTGCATAAAGGGCGGGAAAGTGGCTGTACAATAAGAACTTATGTTGATAGGCTAACGTTCATTAATATCGAGCTTTGTTTTGAGAGATATTTTGATTTGCAGGGTTTTTTATGAGGAAAAAGCATTAATAAACAAGCTATCCCTTCGAGCCCCGGTATGAAGGCTAGAAGGAACTGGGTGGGTGTTTTACTCAGTAAGAGTCTGACACTATCTCCCGCTCCGCCCAAGGGCGGGGGATGTCAATGCATGATTTTTCCCACCATAACAAAAAGGTGAACTTTAAAAAAATTGGCCTCCTCGAAATGTCGCCACGATGACTGAATCTGTGCTCTGGTTTTAGAAAACCGACAAACCCCAAATACTATGAGGGAAGAGAAAATCATTGATACAAAACAAAGAAGAAAAAGAAGGTGAGATAGTAGCCAAACACGTGCCTATGGATTATAAAAAAGGTATCATTAGTCAGTTCTATAATCCATTAAATTCCATCGCTTCATTTGATAAAGATGTCCCTAACAGAAATCTCAAACAGCTATACACAAGTCATAACCACACAAACTTAATCACTATGCTTATTGTTTTAATTAGCTCGCTTCGTTACAAGCTCTTAGATTACGCCTGTGGGCCGTGGTTGCCTGGTGGCACAAAAAAGATAAGTACAGAAGTCAAACTCATGTATGTACAGTATGATTCACGAATGATGGCGGGCGTGAAGTTTGCGCAGAAGGCTGCGCAGTAACGTGTTTTAGGAACCAAATGGCGACATGCGTGTGCGAGAAGAGTGTAGTATGCGCGAACGTTCGCAAAGGCTAACTTCACGGCCGCCATCATTCGTGAATTTTACTGTACTTCACTTTTTATACTTACGCTAGGCAATCGCACACACGTCAGCGCATTGCGTCGAATTGTATGAACGCGACGGGCGATTGAGCCGAGATATCGTGTCCGTGAGCGGTGTCTATGTGTGCGTTGCTCGAGCGCGCTTTGTATGTAGATTGTCTTCTGTACTTAACTATTTTGTGCTGGTGGGCTCACTAAGTGGGTCACCGGCCGCAACGCGGTGTACTCACTAACTTGCATTGTTTATGGCCCCAGGGAGGAGCTAGGGAGTGCAGTTGTAATAATTATACGGTCGTAAGTAGATCTTCGTTTTTCTCAAAGGATTTGATAGCAATTACATCAGAAATATAAATACTTAGCGGTTTAAGAGCGCCTTCACACTAGTTTTTGTCCGGCGTAGGCGTTCGATAAACGTATGCGCAGTGCAGACGCCGCGACAACGCGGCACAGACGTCGCGTTTTTGCGGCGTTTCCTCTGGAGTTAAATGAACGCCGCAACAACGCCACGCCTGAGCCGTGCCCTTTATGGGAATGAGTGAGTGATATCCGCAGGAGAACCAAAGTTACCGACATAGCACGAAGAATCGCCTAAGTGGCAATGGGCAGGGCACATTGCCGCATAAATTTGGCGATTCTTAAAACAGATTCGCAGAACAGATGGCCGTTGGGGCCGAAAGGTTCTGGTAGTTACCGGAAGATGCAACCACCATAATATGGACCAATGACTTAGTGACGGTTACGGGAATCTGATGGATGCGAGGCGCTCAAGATCGGTCGTTGTGACGACGCGTGAGGAAGATCTATGCCCAGCAGTGGACGTCTTTCGGCTGAAATGATGATGATGATGAGGTGTAAGACTGCGACTTCTGCGAAGAAGTAATGCTCGCAAAGGAGGAGGCCGAACGCATCAGGCAACGGCGTTATCGCCGCCGCCGTCGCCGGGATTCTGATCCCGATTTCCGGCCAACGTAGACGCGGGCTTGCGGACAGTGAGCAATGGGTAGCTCGCTGTCCGGCCGTCCGGTAACTGTCCGGACCAAGCCCAAGTCGTCGACGGCGCGCACTGTTCCCGCGCGCCTCAAGGAGTTGTCAGCAACATCAGGGACCCAGCCGGGTCGAGGCCTACTGGGGCCAGGGTTATCCGAAAGGGCGTTCGAGCCCCGGTATGAAGGCTAGAAGGAACGGGGTGGGTCTTTTAGTCAGTAAGAGTCTGACACTATCTCCCGCTCCGCCCAAGGGCGGGGGATGTCAATGCATGATTTTTCCCACCATAAAAAAAAGGGACTGCAAAACTATTTTTTTGGCTCTCACGTGGGTGTAGATTTGACTTGCTATGATGTAAAAATAGTTAGAAGAGACTCATCACTTAAATGTAGGTTACATTTTATAAGATCAAATTAATGGATAAAGGTTTGCACAGTACTTAGGTAGTCCTGGGCACGGCAGCACACACGCTGGCATAGTACACAAGCACCAAATTTCACACGATTTCCGATTTTTGAATGTCGGACGCAACACTTGACAGGTCAATCAAAACGCTATTGAATTTGCAGGTGTCGACGGAACGTCATTCCATAATTGAATAAGTGGTCAGCTCCGTCTCTCTCGCTCGAAAGGTATTTGCAGGAAAAAGATGGATAAAGGGATTGCCAATAACCAAAAAATTGAATTTACTAACTGTAGCAGGGTCGAAGCCTACTGGGGCCAAGGGTCTAGTTCTGAAAGGGAGGCTCAGCCCCAATAAGAAAGGCCACGAAGGAACGGGGTGGGTTTTTAGTCAGTAAAAGTCTGATACTATCTCCCGCTCCGCCCTTGGGCGGGGGATGTCATCTGGATGATTTTTACCAATTGAAAAAAAAGTATAGAGTATAGGTGTTAGACGATTTAAAAAATAGGCATTTTTTTCTAACAAATTAACATATGTATATCTTTTTTTAGCGCAGTACACACAAGTTATAAATACCTTGTACTGTTATTTATTCTGAGTAAACCTAGGCTGGAGGCTCCTCAGAGCACTGATGAAACTGACATCCACACGCCCCAGGAGACCGTAAACGAGCAATAGGTAGATCGTAGTCCACGCATCCAATAAGGGCTGACCTCGACAACACGTGTTCCACGCGCGCCTCAGAGATTTCAGCAGAATCATAAGGGCCCACTAGGGCCAGTACCCGCTAGGGCCTCGCAAAGGAGGAGGCCGACCGCATCAGGCAACGGCGCTCTCGCCGCCGCCGGGATTCCGATCCCGATTTCCGGCCAACGTAGGCGCGGGCTTGCGGACGGCGAGCAATGGGTAGCTCGCTGTCCGACCGTCCGGTAACTGTCTGGACCGAGCCAAGTCGTCGACGGCGCGCACTGTTCCCGCGTGCCTCAAGGAGTTGTCAGCAACAGCAGGGGCCCAGTTGGGTCGAAGCCTACCGGGGCCAGGGTTAGTTTCGAAAGACAGTTTGAGCCCCGGTATGAAAGCTTGAAGGAACGGTGTGGGTTTTTAATCAGTAAGAGCCTGACACTATCTCCCGCTCCGTCCAAGAGCGGGGGTTGTCATTAGATGATTTTCCCACCATAAAATAAACACCCCCTCGCTCCGCTCCACCCTAGAGCAAAGTCATGGACGATTTCTCACCACAAAAAGGAGTACGGGCCATCAAACAAAGTCCTCAATACCAATAATGTAAAATATCCGTCAAAAACACACTAATTTCAATTTAATTATACTGCTTTAACCTTTTATTGAACACAGTTTAATTAGGCAACATTATCAAATACCACGGATATCGATCAAATACAGATACCAGAATATTTGATTTTCATTCGCCATTCCCTGTGGACGTCAAATTATTGTTCCAATAAATTATCAAATGAAGTTAATATTAGTAAATCCATTAAAATCTGGTCTCACGGGATTGTCATGTTTCAGCAGGAACAACGGACAAAATGTCAAATTTAGCTATCGCTAAACGCAATAATGTTCGACCATTCACAATAGGTACCTAACCTTACCTAACTAGTAGATATGTTTATCTTTTTTATTGAATTAAACTAAGTCTTCCCGTCTGGTGATAATTTAGATGTCTTCAAAACTCGAGTAGTTAGGCTATTAATAAACTATTAAACCTAAGCATCAACGATTGCATCACTGCTTACCATCAGGTGGGATCGTAGTTAAGCACTAGTGCAAAGTAATGCGACTGCCTGGGTTAGAAGTGTTAGAACCCGTAACGTACGCGTCATAAGGGTCGCTGTACACGGGCGACCGACCACAACCACTAAACACCGCCACCGGCATATTTCTAATAGTTCTCATACAATTGCCGCCACAGATCTTGAGCGCTGGCTCTTTAGTGGTGCAAAGTGAGACGCGGTGGTGGAGAGTGTCAGTGATTGGCTCGCCGCGCCATCGCGTCATAGACTTCACTATGATTCGTTCCCTGCGCTGCTGTATATATCTAACAACGAAGACGATTGACGCGCCAATGTATGGAATGCGCAAAGCGATCCCCACTCTGACGCCGAGCGCTCAAGATTCATTTTGGCGATTGAACATTTTGTATGGATTCGCAGCATACGGTTGACGCCGGTGGTCGCTAGACGCTAATCGCTGCTGCTAATCGCGCATTTTAACCTTCTTCGTCAGAGTCCATTATGATACTGCGAGTATGGGTTAAAAAAAAAATAGCAGCCACCGTATACAAGTGGCTGTCGCGCGCCTCAGCTTCCTTTGTGGCCGTTTCTAGCTTCTTGCGGCGTTTGAGGTTGTGGCGTGTGGTCCATGTGCGGCAGCCCTAAGTCCAGGCTGTTGTTACCACTGGCCTGCCACTGCTCCAAATGTGGAATGTTTATTTCAAAACATTTAATTTAAAGCTAACTACAACAAAGCGAAGAGAATTTAATTTAGTTTTGCGTTGTTTCATTTGGTTTACACGGGTATGCTGAAATTCGTGTCATCGTTTGTATGTAAGTTGGACGGATGGAACGACAAAATATGCTCATATATGTTGTACTTCATAGCGTGTGTTTCAACCGACTTCTTACTTGGATGTATTTTGTATTATGAAATGGTTTTGTCGTTATCTATGAAAGTTTAGCGAATAATGTTCACGATGAGATGTATTTCGCTTCATTTGGCATTTTGACAGGCCTGTTGGTTTAGTGGTTAGTGACACTGACTGCTATGCCGGAGGTCGTGGGTTCGATTCCCACCCAGGACAAATGTTTGTGTGATGAGCATAATTATTTGTTCTGTGTCTGGATGTAATTATATATAATATATATGTATTTAGAAATATATAAGTATGTTTATCAGTTGTCTAGTACCCTTATCACAAGCTCTGCTTGGGACCAGGCGGCGCTGTGTGAAGTGCGTAGAAAAAAAAAATTTTTTTTTTGTTTAATTGACATTGTTCATATTTTAACCAGGTTTTTCGTAGTGCATAATATATGATAATTTTAAAGAGTAATATGGAGTTTTTCCAAGTCCTTCTCCATAGAAAGTACGCTTTGGAATGTGTAGCTTTACCTTTCTGACTGACTTCTTAACAATTCCAAGGTGCCTGTAAATGGTTTATTTAAAACTAGCTTTTGCTCCCGTACTTAAAATTTAGCCTATGTCACTCAGGAATAAAGTAGCTTTCTATCGGTAAACAATCGGACTAGTACTTTTAGATATTACCTCCTACAAACAAACTTGACCTCTTTATTATATTAGTTTGAGTTTACTGTCATAAACATTAACTTATTCTTAGTTGGAACTTATTTCTCCCTTATTATTTTTTTTAATTGTTTTAATACTTACACGTGTTATATTAATCTCTACTGCTATCTATAAAAAAATCTTGTTCACTCAATGTATGAACTTACACACCGACTTTTCGTTCCCAATATGAGTTGATCTTTCAAAGTTCGGAGAGCTTACACACTAAAAGGTCAGCTTATACCAGAAATATGTAGTTTGACGTCGTGCATACAATAATCCTACCCCAGTGGTACAACCGGCTCGTTCTAGCCAAAACAAATACGTGATTTGGGTCCCAATTTTGTCCATGAATTGCTGACCGGAACACTGTGATCACTAAGAACTCTTTGTTTTGCCAAAACCCTTCCTTGGTTTATAAATGGGTTTATTTTAGGTTTTGGATCTTGTAGTAGATTCAGGGTCTTGGGGGCTATTGTTTTGAAAGGCTTTGAAGTGTATTATGGGTTTAGGTCGGATCTGACGATGTTCGTCTTGGGTATGAACGGGTGTCGGCAGTTGGGACTGCCTTAGGTGCGTCGCATTGTTTTATTTTTTCATAGTTTTGATACTTATAACAAGCACATTTTCTAAATAGATAAGTACTTTTCATACAAAAACATGAGACGTGTAGCCAATATTATTTTGTATTAATTATTATTAGTTTTAATAAGTTTTGCCATCGACACGCTAAGAAGAGGTTTTAAAATACAAACGAAACCAAAATACACTAAAAAAATGAATTTAAAATAAAAATAAGAAACAAGAGACATACTCGTAGGTATATTATGACATTTTGGTATAATAAAAAATATATTTTACGACATTTCTACCTAATCTGCGAAATAAAAAATTAAAAATAATTTTTGTACGTGATAGTCCCTAAAAAAAATATACATGTTCATTTGTACCTCACAGACACAACTAACTAATGCTAAATGATAAAATTATTAGTAATGATAATTAAAAAAAAATCAGTGTAAGGCCATAAAGACATAATAATGCTAGGATATTCAAAGGAGATTAATGTTCGTAAATTACGCGAACGAAGTCGCGGGTAAAGTGAAACCTAGTTAGTTATAGACTTAACTAGCTTCTAGTTCAGGCCGCCTAACATTTTCCCTGAACTCGAATTTAAAATAAAACTTTAATAGCCAAACTTTCCCAATTACCGGGACTCCGTTTTAATGGCAACCCTGGGATAGATGATGAAAAACTTTTTATAAAAAATGTGTGTGTAACATGCATAGCAACTTTTTTTTGGTCGCTTTAATTTAAGAGGAGGAAAGTCCTTAAGGAACACCAAAAAGGCACTAATAATTTAAATATAATAATTTAAAATAAAATAGGTACACCGCACTGAATTAAACAAAACAAATATTAATGGAGTACCTAGTTAAATAGATGTCCCAACAATTTCATTGCGACATATCTGCAAACCGATCCTTAATTTCAAGAAACAAAAAAAAATTGTTTAAAATTTACTGCAATTTTATAAGGTCAATTTAGCTGATTTTGAGAGATATATTTTATAGAACATTTTTTTTTAATTAATAAACTTTGCTAAGTGCAAAACTATAAATGACTGAATCAATATAATTATATAAACTTTTGTTTAAACTGATTGTTGAAGTCTCAAGGAGAGTTTAAAAACACGTTTCTATTACATTCAAAGTATTTCTAACGGTTAAATACAAAAGCTATTGACAGAACAACGTGTTACGGGTTAGCTAGTAAAAGATATAACTATGTAGTTTTTGTTTTTTCATACATTTTATTCGTAGCCAGGCTTTACTGAGTTTTTATGCTAAAATTTATTTTATGCGAATCTGTCCTAAAAGTTTGGGATTCAGCTAACATAGTACTGTTACAAAAACTTTACAGACGCACATTTACCAAAATATTGACACAGTATCGGATAACGTCGAACAAACAACCAACTGAACTTTTGTGATTATTTTGTAGCTGTGTGAATCAACAATTTCACCATTTTTAACCGAAATCCTGTTGAAACTATGTAACTGTTTCAAAGATAATAGACCGTGTCGTTTTATGATGTACCTACAAGCGAAAATATGTTTTTTTTAAAGTAATATAAACTAGTGCATTTTTTTAAAATTGGGATAATCTAGTGCTTCACTACGATCCCACCTGATGGTAAGTAGCGATGCAATCTTTGATGGTGAGGCGCACTAGTTTATTAAGAGCCCATTCACTCTTGCCTTGAAGACACCCAAATTATAATCGGACGTGAAGACCGCAGCAGGCAGACTGTTCCAGTCCTTCGACGTTCGCAGTGTAAACGACGAGGCGAAACGCTTAGTCCGGACCGTAGAGGTTTCAACAACGTAAGGGTGAATATTCGCCGTACGTCGGGTTGTCCGATGGTAGAATTGCGATGGCGGAATCAAGTCATGCAATTCCTGCGCACACTCCAAAATGCATCCTGTAAAACACCGCTTGACTGCAATTCCATCTGATGGTAAGCAGTGATGCAATCGTTGATGGTGAGGCGCACTAGTTTATTAAGAGCCTGTTCACTCTAGCCTTGAAGACACCTAAATTATAATCGGACCGCAGCAGATAAATAGTTCCAGTCCTTTGTCTATTATTACTGTTTATAAACATATTTCTTAAAGAACTTTATTTTTTTAAGTTCTTCTGTAATAAAGAAGAACTTAAAAGAACTTATTAGACGTAGTTATGAGGGTTTATATTGTGCACTGGATCCTCAACCCTCAAATATGTTCTCTCTCTATAACTCAAAGGTTTGCTGGGAAAAGACTCATTGCTGAGTTAAGCTTGCCTTTGTACATGAACTGTCAGTATCTCCATATATTATGTTATATTTTTCTGTGCAATAAGGAATTAAGAATACTTTCGATTTTAAACCTCTCAAAATACTAAAGTAACCCATTTTGACTTTGGGAAACTTTATATTGATTTCTTATTAACCAAATAACAAACAAATCGCTTTCCTCAGTAATCACGTACCTATATCAATAAAGCAAAATTAATATAGAATCAATCGTCGCCAAAGCTATGCGCTAACTTAATATGTACAAGACGCGCGCAGCAAAAACTAGAGCAAAACGTGATCAGCGCCTTTATTGCTTTTCATATCATGAGGATTTATTATATCAAGTCGTATTTATTATATGACAAGGTTATTTATTATTTGTATTGTTAATAAAACATTATGGTAGCGGAGATGTAAGAGCGTTGGGGTAAGATCGAAATTGGGGTAAGAACGAATAAATATAAATTATACCACTTATTTAGCTTTATTCTTAATGCTAGTCAATTGCGTGTCGCGTCATTATGTTCCACTTTGCCCAGCAATGTGGCTGGCATTAAAACTAAAGCTAAATAAGTGGTAGGTATATTGATTTATACGTTCTTACCCCAATGCCGATCTTCCCCCAACCTACCTTATAAGTTTACTAGTTTCTGGCAGAGACTGCGCGTGAATAGGTTTCTCCATACAAAATTTTGGACCACCTTATTAGCGTATTGTGGGTGGCCAAGTGGTGACGGCCCGGACTAACGGGATCGCGGGTTCAAACCCAGTCAAGCGCATTACTTTGTGTAATTTATTTCACCGCCACTGCTTTCAAAACGGTGAAGGAAGACATTGTGAGGAAACCACCATGTCCTAGAACTAAAAATTTGAACTCATGTGACATCAACCAACCCGCACTGGATCCGCGTGGTGGATTACGGCTCATTCCCTCTCCTAGAGAGGAGGCCTGAGCCCCAGCAGTGGGAACATTAAAAAGGCTAATGACGATGATGATGACATATTTGTATATTATTATAACTAATTGCAAATTTCAACGCAATCGTTGAAATTTGGTACGTTCAGTGGTTTAAGCTGAAGTTTCTAAACTAAGTATAATAATTATTATCACTTTGTGTGTACTGTGACGACCACGAAGGTCACATATTAATTGAAGTAGAAACTTTATTGTAATGGACCTTTTAAGGCAGATGTATTAAGAATATAGATTTAAAATATGACTGAAGTTGTCAACATGAAAAAAGAGGAAATTTAATTTTATATAATAAGATAATTCAAAGGCTTCTAAGAATATAAAAGTCTAATTAAGTAAAAGCCTTTCATTGGTGTCTCCCCTCGTCACAGTACCTATGTGCCAAATAAACGTATTTTCTTTCTTTCTTTAATCAGTAGGCGGTTGTATGAAAAGTTTTTTTTTCTGTACCGGAAAAAAAATTTGGAAGGTAGTTCAGTTTCATCTACTGAGCAAGTAAAGTTTGCGAAGACTCCTCGTCCCTTACTCCCGATATAGATTGATTAAGAACTAATTTTGGAATGTGTATAAACCAGTAGGTGTAAACAGTAGGTGTAAGGTGTAAATTTGGGTTAAACGACATTGGCCAAGTCTTATATTCGTTAAATGTATGAAGTATTTATTTACAGTTCCTGCCTTGTGAGATTTTCTATTTTATTGTTTCTAACTATGTTTTTTTTATTGTTTCAGGTAAGATCGGATCTACATTTAAGAACATATTTAACAATTCGTTAAATGATGAACAGTTAGGGTGATTTGCACCACTATAACGATAACTAAACCATAATTAGCCGTGAAACAGCCGCCTATTGGCCAATTCGACGATTTGGCAACTGTTATCGGCTTTGTTATCGTTATAGTTAAATGGTGCAACTCACCCGTAGGTTGGTAGAGGTTTTTTTATTAACATTTTCTTAGTGATTGTAGAAACTTTTTAATTTTATTATTATTGACTAGCTTGTCACTCAGGAATAAAGCAGCTTTCTTCCGGTGAAAAAATTTTAGCATTCGGACTAGTAGGTACTTGGAGAGATTACCATGTATTGGCCATATGTATCAGTCGAAGAATTTTGAAGAAACACCCTTGACGAAGATATCGCTGAACCAAAAAAAAACATTCAGATGATTTGAGAACCTCTTCCTATATTTGAAGTTGAATAAAACATTTTATCATTTAAACGAACTTCGTTTCCTACTTTACCTCTTCAAATTCTCATCATGTTGTCAATGTTTCTTAAATGTTTTTCCTTTTATTGTTCAATTCCTAGTCGATTATATTTTAATGCTGGACTCCCAAGTAACACCTGTTAGGAATATCGATAACTACACAATGATTACTGAATTACATCACAAGATTCTAGCTGTTGATAGTCATATTGAAATCGGCTAAGTGCGAGTCAGAAGATAGATCAGGTTCCGTAGGTTTAAAGAAGCTCAACAACGTCGACATTGGATTAAATGTGTTCGCTGTTGTTCATATTATGGAGAGGTCTCCTGGGAGGCTAAATAAATGTTGGATGGATTTGTGAGGTGAGTACCAACGTCGTGAGAACCAAACTAAAAGAAAAACGGTGTCAGTGATAGCGTGACAGCAGTTATTAGAACCGGATGAAAAAAAAATCTTGATATGCCGCCGACCCCAAGTACCATGAGGATAAGGGTATAGCTAGGGGATAAGGGGAGGAAGAAGAAGATGACGATGATTTTGATCATAGACAGAACATTTTGATGGATATTGGATAGTTGTGAATTTTATTAAAAACTGACTCGATGACATTTGCTGCTAACTGCAAGAATATTAGAAAAATGTCACAATGCAGGACATAAGCATGCATGTCCCCACGGAATAAAGAAAAGTAGCATGGCCCGATGGTATATTTAATTTTTTTAAACCTGCTGTTATGCGGTTCGTCCGGCGTATATCCGGACACCTAACAATACTAATTGTCCATAGCCACAGAACCCTAAAATCCATATCTATGTCTAAAACAGAGACTCTACCATGAGCTTTAACGTGATTCATTTGACAACCCAAACTAAACTGTTAAAGGGACGGATACAGCAAATACTTAGCTCCATCCCTCTTTCTTGCTCGCAAGCCAAGAGTGGGTCCATCCGCACTATGCGGGTAGCCGTGCGGTAGAAGAACCGTTGCGATTTGCGGTTATATCGAGCCTATATCACTCAATGGCGGGCAGCCGCAGGCTTGTGGGTATAGCAACCATCCGGCTGGCCGTCACTCGGGCTGCGGCCTTCCGAGCGACCTGAGCGGTCTGCGGGTAGCCGCATCGCAGTGCGCATAGAAATGAATATTACATACATAATTGTGCTTGCGGTCAGCCGCACAGCTACCCGCATAATGCGTATGGACCCTAATATTTAAAAAAAAATTAACACATGTCTGATAAATAAACAAAACTTGAGCCTGATATTGTAAGGTCCAAGTTTGTTTATAGCAAATTTCGTCGTGGTGGTATATTAAAGAAAAATCAGTAGTTTTGTGGGTCGTCCCGCATAAACCAGACCCTCTGGCAACCCTAATTATATCCCTAACCGCGGAACCCTAAAGTCCATCGTCGTATAAAACAGTGTTGTCTTATATCAAAATTATGTAAATGACATAACAATGGATGTTCCTATGTGTTACGAGGTCTGACTAGGAATGTGTTACTATTAACACATAATGGACCGATTATATGCAGTTGCATTGTTACAACATTAGTCTGAATGCGTTTGAATTATTTTATGAATGGTAATGTGCATTTTTTCATTGATATGAATGTTCTTGTATGAGGAATTTAATACATAGTTTCCTGGAAGATTTGAATGATAGTTTGATGATCGAACCATTATGGGCAGAGAGTACCTGTAATAGTTAGAAATAAATAAATAAAAAAGACGTGTGGCACTCGGGGACTGCCGCGGTAAAGCTATTGCAGAGCATTTTTATCAACTTGTGCAATTATAATTATTTATTTATTTTATTTATGCAGTACTTTTTTTCCTTTGTTTTTTTTTTCTTTGATATTAATTGAAGTTACACTTTCACACATTGAATTGAATTTTGATTGATTGTTCACTCATTTGTTTTCTTATCGGTCACCACGCTCAAAAAACAAATGAGTGGGGGGTGTTAGGTTATTTTCGTTACGGAATTTCTGGATTCGGTCTCCACGCTCAAGGCCCGCGATAGAAGCTATGCAATAGCTTAATAATAAATAGGCACAAGTTTCTCAAGAATAGATGGATGGATTTGTGAAGAGCGATATGAAAGATAAAGGTGTTAGTGATAGTGTGACGGGTGGCAGGACAGAATGTAAGAAAAAAACGTGTTGCACCGACCTGCCTATTATCGTCTTCCTGCCCTTGTCCCCATTTTATTTGGAAAATGGGGACAAGGGCAGGAAGATAATAATAGGCACAATTCTCCTTTTTGATGACTTCGAACATTTTAGGAGCAAAATGTAGAAGTCCAGCAGAGCCTATGCCTGCTAAGGCCATGGGGCAAGGAATGAAAGGGATACTCATGATCCATAGAACATAAATGGCAACTGAAAGAACATAAGTGTGTTTTTAGTCAGTAAAAGTCTGATATCCTGTTCCTGTTATAGGGTTAACGGGAGAAGTCATTAATTAGATAATTTCCTACATCAAATGTAAAAAAGCCTTGGAAGTTTCCATCTTTTTTTGGGTTTAGGTTTTATACATCACTAATTTTTAATTAGTACAATACGTAAAAGGCTTATTAGAAAATATCTTTTTATTATTTAAATAAAATTTCAATAAATAGTATTCTTAAACAATAAAGTTATTAGCGTTTGTTTATATCCCAAAATGACACCCAATTTATGGAAATACGAGTATTGTACATTTGTACAGGCTATTGATAGTATTTACTAGTAGCGATTGTTATGAATGGTTGATTCAATTGTGAATTTACTAATTAGACAATTTTAATATTTCGTTTTTTTTTACCCTTTACTACACTAATATGCTCAGTAGAGCCCTATTTTTTTTGTACCAATTATAAAATAACTATCCAAAATTGGGGTGTCTTAATCGTTCGAGTTCGAATTCAATGATCTGTAGGTTTGTACGCAACGCCAAGTATTACCTTTAGGTCATTGAACTCGCTCAGCTGACGTTTTCTTAAAGAAATTAATTTCGTACATGCGTAAATTAATACGAGTTCTGATAAAATTGTACTTAATTTTTTAATTTTATCTTTACTAATCGATAGTGTTTCATGTACCGGATCGACCCTCCACGGGATTAAAATTTAACGGTGTATATAGGCATCTGATTTAAGTATCTGTTTTCATACTAATGAGTTAGGGAAAATATTACTTTTTACCGTAAGCCGGTAAGCCAAAAAAACGAAGAGCTAAGTAGATTTAATTATGTTTTTTAACAAAGAAAAATGTACCGTTAACTAACCTACCACAGCTAGAGTATATTGAAAAATAAATCTTATTATTATGCAGCAAAGGCTAAAATATTCATTGGATTTATAAATTATGCTAAATTATTTTAATGATAGCCTAACAAAACACCTACGTGTTATTACTATTATATTGGCCTAGGCGGCCTTAACCTAGATATTGAATTTCGGCCCAGTCAATGACAGTCCCAGTTTAAAACTGGTTATCAAATTTTTGCTGTTAAAACTGTTATGTTTGGTCCATTTAAATACACAAAACAAGATTGTCGATTACCTACAAAAGCAATATAAAAATTATAAAAAATGTGTCTTCCCATCCGAGTTGAAGTTAGGTGTGTTCAAGGCTAAAGTGAATAAGCCCTTAATAAACTAGCGCGCCTCACCACCAACGATTACATCACTGCTTACCATCAGGTGGGATTGCAGTCAAGCACTAGTTTATAACTAATTTAAAAAATATCATTACATTAAGTTCGGGACAGTCGCATACAAAATGCTTGTTGAAATTAATTTCAATTGAATTAGAGTCACGTTTGTTCACGTTTTATTTTAAGTAAGTAATAACAAATTGATTGATAAATAACGTACAAAAAGAGATAGGTCATGAACTATGAAACAAGAACAGACAAGCTAGCTAGTAAAATAAATTAAGCAATTAAACAATTATTAGTTTTATTTTTTTATTGTTAATAACATAATGTTGTATCTAATTGTTATTGTCACAGATATAAATGATCCGTGTTCATAGAAATAAATAAAAATCTTTATAAGTAATTTAGGCTTCGAATAAAAACACAAAACCATTTTTACAAAAAATAAAAAAATGTTTCAATAGTTTATTTATTTATTTATTTATTTATTTATTTAACACTTTATGCACATGGGTACAGAGGCGGACTTAATGCCTTAGACATTCTCTTCCAGTCAACCTTTGGGTGATGCGGAGAAAAAGTAGTGGTAGGTGCAATAAAAGAGTGAGAAAAAGGCAAAAACAAGAATTTATATACTAATAGACCATAGAATAGATATACTAATAAACCATAGAATAAATATATACAACTATACAATATATACTCAAATTAATACACTACATAAGTACACTAAAATAGTCAAATAATTGGTCCAAATCGACAATAGAAAAACATTAACGCTGTGATGAAACTACTGCCAGCTTTTTACGAATAAACTCGCGAACTTTGATTTTGAATGTAAATCTGCTTGTTGCCATCCTGATCTCCTGGGGAAGCGCATTCCACAAAGAAATAGCTTGAATAAAGAAGGAATAGTGAAGAAAGTCAGTACGATGAGTGGGACAATGGAGAAGGCGGTTATTAGATGAGCGCAGATTTCTATTGTGGTTAGCGCAAATGTATTGAAAGTGAGGGGCTAAATAACTGGGGCAATTATGAGAATCAAGAAACGAAAATAACGTCGTGAGCGCCCTTTGCTCTCTGCGCTGACGTATGGGCAACCACTTTAGAAGCAACCGATGCGCTGAAACATGATCATATTTCCGAAGATTGAAAACAAATCGAATGCAGTAATTTAGAAGGCGGTCAAGTTTATTGAGGAGATCTGCATTCAGGTCATAGTAGCACACGTCGCCATAATCGATGATTGGTAAAATCAGAGTCTGCACAAGCATTGTCTTCGTGCTAGATGGTAAAAAGTTCTTCAATCGAAACAGAGCCCGCAGCATTCCAGTAACCCTCTGACTAACACTAGCCACTTGAGTACGCCAGTTCAGGGTACTATCAATACGCAAGCCTAGATCCTTTACATCAGTGCTGAATGGGACAATCGTACCGTCGAAACAAACTTGTGGCAAAGTTGCACTGTCCACCTTAGCGATGATTCGAGGACTTCCAATGATGATAGCCTGACATTTATATTATTATTTATTAATAGTTACTGGCCATTATTATTTTTTTCCGTTTGAGTAAATTAACTCACATTTATATTGTACACACAGCCAAAAATGACAACATGCCTCGAGCTTCGATAAAAAAAACTCGTTTCTTTAAAAATAATCTTCATCTTAAAAGACAGCGTCTCGAGTTACGAAAAAAAAAAACAACATCTCAGAAATTGAATAAGACCTATTTCATGTCATCGCTTGATGCCCTTCAAGGCTTATCACATCCAATTACGAGTGTCAAGATGTCACTCCACTTGATTCGGATTAGCCAGTTACTCCAGTTAGCCACTTCACATGATAACTGGCCAAGGTTGGGACTGCTAAAGAGGTACTTGGAAAATTACCATAATGTAAAGTCTAAAATTACTTTAGAGGAGATTAAGGACTGTTTAAGTTTCTTAATTTTAACTTCTAAACTGTTGAGCTACTGTCTACATTTAATGGAAGTAATTGAAGCAAGATTAGAACGTGTAAATTGTGGTCTTTTAATAGGTATAAATCAAATTTGTTGGAATTTTTTTCATCAATAATTCAACTAATTTGAGACATATCACAGGACTAAAACCATTTTCATTTGCATTCCAAGGCCACGGTAATTTCAAACAATGCCGTAGCCCTTTTTTTGAAGATAGGAAATCATCATATGACTGTCCTCGTTCTAGGGTGGAGCCAGAGGGCGTGTTAGACTTTTACTGACTAAAAATCCACTCGTGTTGCCCTTTGCGTTCGAGTGCCACGGTATCTACGTATTTCAAATGTTCCTATAGCCTTAGCGAGCATTGAATTTACTGGGCCTCTAAATCGCGCAGCACTGACATCACTAACTTGCATGACAGTTATCAATGATGTGGTCTACGATGGAACATGCTTGCCTAGAAGTAACCTATTCACTCTTGACTTAAAAACTCAAATTGCAGCTATCAGGAAACACAGACTTTGCTACGCTTCCTTATTTCTCGTTCCTAAAACGAATTCTGACTAAACAATACTAATAATATACGAATTACGTCAGATGCCGCGGCTTAACGACGGACAATTAAATCTTGGTTTAATGTATTAACCGTCTGGCTATAACGGTTCTTTGAAAGTAGGCGAAAGTCGCGAATAATAAAATTAATTATAGGATTTAAGCATGCAATTGATTATAATGATTTTTTTCTCACGTATGTGTGTTCATATGCCGTTAGTATTTCGTCACTTTTTATTGTAGATTGGCAGAGTATATTCATGTTCATGATTACGATCAATCTTTCCAACTAATCTTGTATCAATATTCCAAACCAAAATAGTTACTAACAGTATTTTTTAGCTTTTTTAGGGTTCCGTACCTCAAAATAAAAAACCAAACTCTTATAGGATCACTTTTTTGTCTTTCCGTCTGTCTGTCTATCAAGACCCTTTATCTCGAGAACGCGTGGAGATATCGAGTTGAAATTAAACCCAAATACTCATATCGGCGGTCCCTTCAAGCTGTGAAGAAAATCAAACTTCTAAGTTAACGAATAAAAAAGATACAGCTGTTTATGTCGCAAAATACATATATTTCGATATTCTCAAAGAACGAAATTCATAGGGTGCTTTCCGTTGACCCAGAATTCTGAAATTTAGCACAAAGAAAGGTCTTATAGCACAGTTAAAGGAACATACAACTTAAAGCACAGTTATTATACTAAAAATTTTAGGTACCTATTCGGAAAAATGTTCGACTCCATTTGGGAATTATAGTTTGCACGGAGGAACCCTGTCTGTCTGTCTGTCTGTCTGTCTGTCTGTCTGTCCGTCCGTATGTCACAGCCACTTTTAAAAAAGCAATAAATTTTGGGGGTCCCCATACTTAGAACTGAAACTCAAAAATTTTTTTTTCGTCGAATCCATGCGTGTGGGGTATCTATGGATAGGTCTTCAAAAATGATACTGAGGTTTCTAATATCATTTTTTTCTAAACTGAATAGTTTGCGCGAGAGACACTTCCAAAGTGGTAAAATGTGTGTGTGTCCCCCTCTAACTTCTAAAATAAGAGAATGATAAATCTAAAAAAAATATATGATGTACATTACTATAAAAACTACCAACGAAAATTGGTTTGAACGAAATCTAGTAAGTAGTTTTTTTTTAAGGCGTCATAAATCGAAAAAAATACACTATTATTAAAACATCGATCAAAGTTACAACACATTACAAGAACTTTTATATTATGTTACTTGCTGCTACGGAACCCTTCATGGGCGAGTCCGACTCGCACTTGGCCGGTTTTTGTATTTAAAAATAATCATCATTTCTCTAACCTTTTCCCAATAAGCTTGGGGTCGGCTTCCAAATGGGCAGTCTAACCAAATGCAGCTGATCACCCATATTTTACACGTGTCTTTCGGACCTGCACAATCCAGTTACTGGGCAACATGATACTCCTTGCATAGCCTGGTGGTCAGACTTTCTGGCGTCAAACTGCCTGTTATAACAACTGTCAAGGAACTACGAATAACAACCTGGACTATCGGCTTTACGTTCTTTCCGAGGCATGGGTTGTCATCATGGTTGATAAGTTTATCGAGGACTTTACTGACAACCCATGCCGAGAAGTACGAATGGATTAAAAAATTCAGTTCCAGTAGATATCAATACATTTGCGAGATGCATATTGATTGCTGTGGGTTATGAGATTGTTCGAAAGATTGTTTCCAACCCTGGAAAGCAAAGGGCAACTGAAGGATTACGGATGGATTTTAGTCTGTAAAAGTTACTCCTTTCCACTCCACCGAGAGTGGGAGAAGTTATTTTGAAACCTTCTAATTCAAAAAAAACCTTCCACCTATTTATTCATGTTCATCCATTTTTTGTTTACCACATTTTTTACATGACTTCATTTGCTAGTTAAACTCATGTAGGTAAAAGACTTTCCCACGGAAATTACGTCTTAAAATAATTACGAAAACAGGAAATATGTTCAGAAAATAAATCATGCGAATCTTTATATTTTACAACAATTGCCATTTATTTAGTTTCCGTAGTCGTTAATTATTGAATTAATTAATTATGTAACACTAATATTAACAAAGGATCAACAGAAAGTACAAGAAAAGGAAAAAAATTAAACACTGACAAGTTTTTTTTTTCTTTTTTTTTACACAAACATGTAAACTCACGTAGGTACACAAGATACCAGATACCCAGAATAAGTGAAAAAAATCAAAGAAATGAATTCATAAAAGCATTTGTTCCGTACAATAATCAAATCCGCGACAAGAAGCGGAACAGCCTCTCACTCAACCACTGCAGCATCGTGACGTAATTATGCAATTTAAAGTTTTTCCTTAAAAAAAAGCTGATCAATTTTATACTCCATAAAAAAATACTTTCAATGTTGAATACTGAACACCTATACAAAACCACTCACCATAAGAAACAAGAAAAAAAAAATAGAATCATTTTTGCCATTAATATTCCACAGCAAATCATTCATAAATAATAATTAATAACATAGAGCTCATCTAACCGTGACAGATGCCAAAAAGTTAACGAACGATTCATAAGTTTTTTATAACACTTTTGTGTTCGACTGCCCTTGAGGGTGTTCCATATTTGGGCCTCTTTGAATCATGTGATCTCAATACAACTGGCCAGTGTTTTGTTATAATGTTGGCACAGTGTGTTAAGGGGAGGACACAACAGAATGATGAATGATGTAGCCATAGATCAGCTATATTTGAGTGTATGGAAATAGTAGCTACATCTGTTGTAAAATAAAGACAGATTGTAGTAATAGGGTTGCAAATATAAAAAAGTTGTGAACTATTTTTATTTTTCGTTTATAAATTCGAACGTTTGAAGTGTATTATATGGACTTTTTTTTAGGTGGGCAATTATCAAATGACTTTTCTCACCGCACAGCGGACCGAGATGGCGTATCACACTAATTATAATAATAATATTTAACCCCTGAGTCCCCAAGCATTTAAATAGGTTTATATACGGATAAATAGAAAAGGTTGCTTATTTTCGAAATTTACTACTTTATGAAGAATTTCTTGTTTACATTCTTAGATACATAAACAATAAATGAACCTTGAAAATTTTAATAATCTACGTGGACTTTTAATAATATTAGTGTTCAACTAAATGACGCGCGAACGCCGGCGTTCGCTTGGGGTTTGAGGGTTGAAATCACTTGAATACAAACATCAATGTCGCCCTGGCTCTTGTACTAGGATATCCTGTATCACAAGATCCAGACCTCTCACTATACAGGGATTATAACATATATGTAAGAAAGGATTATAATCAGTAGTGACAAGAATCAAGATAGACAAAAATAAAAAAATACACAATTATCATAACAATATCAAATATAGATTGTGTGTAGGGTAGGGTTGGAGTGTGGAATAGTGTAGTGTACAATGCAATGTAGGTGATTGAGTGTCAAAATTTATGTTACAGTTCCAATTAAAATTTCAATTTTTTCGTAGTTAAAAGTGTCTAATCACTGTGTTAATGTTTTTTTGAATTGGAAGTTGTTTAAGGGTTTAACATTTTTCATCCCCTTTCCTTGCCCAATTATGTTGTAAAGGCGTGGAGCGATGAAGTGATATTGCTTGTTATCAATCCGCCTGGACGAGATTGGCGAGCCAGAGACCACGTACCGGTGATATCTGCGCAGGCATTCGAAAATAAAGATCTTTCGGACACTATGTTCCTTCGTTGCCTGGCGTTCCTGGATTCCAGGTTTACCTTTCGGAAGCGAATCCATGGCGTAGTTCAACCCTGCTAAGTCCCTATGGTTTTGCTGATATCTCATTGAGTCAGAGTCAATCTCTCAGAGTCAGTTCACACCCAGGCGTGGTCCGGACGATTACCAAACGGCCGGACAGCGAGCTACCCATTGCTCGTCGTCCGCAAGCCCACGTCTACGGTATTATTTTGACTTGATTTATAGTGATTAGTGCGCGTGTCGCATCCATCGGTTTTCCGCAACCTTCACCAGGTCATCGGTCCACCTTGAAGGACTGTAGGAGGCCTACCAACGCTGCAGGAACGCCTTCTACACGCGCAGGGACAGGTCACTTGGGGGAGGCCTATGTCCAACAGTGGACTTATATCGGCTGAAATGATGACGATGATTTATAGTGATTGTAAAGTCTATGAAAATATAAAAAACCGGCCAAGTGCGAGTCGGACTCGCCCATGAAGGGTTCCGTAGCAGCTAGTAACATAATATAAAAGTTCAAGTACAAGAACTTTTTTCGATCGATGTTTTAATAACAGTGTATTTTTTTCGATTTATGACGCATTAAAAAAAAACTACTTACTAGATTTCGTTCAAACCAATTTTCGTTGGTAGTTTTTATAATAATGTACATCATATATTTTTTTTAGTTTTATCATTCTCTTATTTTAGAAGTTAGAGGGGGGGGGGGACACATTTTACCACTTTGGAAGTGTCTCTCGGGCAAATTATTCAGTTTAGAAAAAAATGATTTTAGAAATCTCAGTATCATTTTTGAAGACCTATCCATAGATACCCCACACGTATAGGTTTGATGAAAAAAAAAATTTTGAGTTTCAGTTCTAAGTATGGGGACCCCCAAAATTTATTGCTTTTTTTCTATTTTTGTTTGAAAATCTTAATGCGGTTCACAGAATACATCTACTTACAAAGTTTCAACGGTATAGCTCTTATAGTTTCGGAAAAAAGTGGCTGTGACATACGGACGGACAGACAGACAGACAGACATGACGAATCTTTATGGGTTCCGTTTTTTGCCATTTGGCTACGGAACCCTAAAAAGCAGCTTGATGTGGTAAGGCATGCAATGTCTAGGGTCTAGGTTAGACATGCAGTGTCTTAATCATTGTACTAGCTTTTGCCCCCGGCTTCACCCGCTTACATAAAATTTAGCCTGTGTCACTCAGGAATAAAGCAGCTTTTTATCAGTGAAGACATTTTGGCAATCGGACCAATACTTCCAGAGATTACCACCTACAAACATATAGTACATATATTATACTATATATAGCATAGACCTGTAGATGTAGCGCTCACGCATGTAATAAATATATTAAATACAGTTTTTTGTTCGTGCGTTTTTGTCATAATATGTATGTTATTGTAAACTAAACTATTATTTTAAAAGAAACTAAAGCAAAGCAGTGGCGCTGCTTTACAATAATAATAACAACACTAATCCCTTACAAATTGACCTTCCATAAATGACGTAATGCACAGCCGCAAATGTTTTACTGGCTTCTACTGGCTTCCATATTTAGAAGTCTAGGTACAAACCACTAAACTAAATACTAGTAAATAGTGACTGTGTGTTTACGCAGACAATCAATACCTAAGTTATGCCCATTCTTAAGAATTTTATGCTGTCATTTTTATGACAAATTTTTCCGTGTAAATACTTTAAATACCTTGATGATAAAATAACAATACAAACCACACGTTTTTTATATTATTAGCTGGCCGGAATGACTGTGTTCTGTCAACAGTTAAGGCTTATAGTCCCTTGAACCATCTGGCCAAAATAATGTGGACGCACCTCTCGCACCCGCCTAGGCGGCAGTACGCAAATCTGTGCATTTCTTTGCGGCCAACAGCGCCCGGAAAACGCGCGGCTGACCTTTAAATCCATTTTCTTTGCGAAATATTGATTGATTTACATATGCAGTGTTCACTTTGAAGAATATTTAACCATCCATTTTTATGTGTAAAAATGTTTCTAAAGATCCAAGCCGTTTCGAAGGAGTAGGGAAAAGTTGCGAAATTGCTAAATACTTTTTTAGACAAAAGTATTAATAGCACGAAAAAATCAAATGTTGCTAATGTTGTTCATGAATCTATAATAAACATATATATTTTTTTCAAACCTATTAACCTGGCCGTTACCGAGGAGTAGGCTTCAGAAAGTCACTAACGTGTAAAAGTGTTGACGTGTAAAAGTGTTTTTATAAAACTTACTTGCAAAATAAAGATCATTTATCATTTATCACTGTTTTATGGCATTTTTCGGGCGCCTTTGCCTTAATAGATGGGAAAAGAAAAGTTGTTGTTTTTGCCCGACTACTAACATCAAAAAAATTAAGCGAGTAATTCAACGTGAACCTAATAATAATACTTAAATGTATTTGATCCAATAACATCCAATTAACACACAAGAGCGAAACAATCTCGGGATGTAGGTAGGAACATAGTTAATATAGCCTGTGAGTAAACAGAATCTTGTGTAAGTACAAAATTGTTTGTTTTAGTTTGTACATATTTAAGTTTCAATCTCAACTAAATTAAATTTGGACGCCAATCTAAGTAAACAATGCCTGTATTTTTTAAGTCCATTGATTCCTTCTAAATCAAACTTACTATTGTTATTATTTCTTAAAAATAATAATAACTCCCCACCCCACCCTAGGTTGACTGGTAGAGAATGCCTAAGGCATTAAGTCCGCCTATGTACTTTGTGTTGCATGAAGAATAAATAAATAACTGAATCTCTTCACAATTTTTCTTCTTGTTTATTATATTCAAGTAATTCAATGGATATTTAATTTATTTATTCATTAGGACAGTCAATCGAAAAAGCGAATACAAAAAACATTATAAACACATTTATACACCCAAAATGTAAGCAAAATAAGTGAGGGCAAAAAAAAAAAATTCAATGTGCCCTTTATCGTTTAAATCATCGCTCGCCATCGCCAGTGTGTTCAAACCTTTACAATGACATAGACAATTCAAAGTTTGCTTTTATATTTAGCACGTGGCCCACTCGCGTGGGTCCCAACAACGTCTGTTCATAATCCGACTACAACGTGGGTCCCATACAACGACCGTTTGTGTTTGTCATCAGTCTTATTAACATGACGGTATTTTATTTGATTATCTTGTTATGGTTTTGATGTGATGTTGGTTGTTTTAATTATGGGACTGAAATTAGGTGTCACTATGAAAGAAACCTGGGGTGCTATTCTCTAAGAAAACAGCCTTGAGCTCAGCGCTGGCACAGCGACGAGTCGTGAGCGCAGTAGGTACATTGAATTAACAATCCGATGTAAAGGGGCATAGGGTTGTTAATTCAATGTACTGCGCTCACGACTCGTCGCTGTGCCAGCGCTGAGCTCAAGGCTGTTTTCTTAGAGAATAGCACCCCAGCTTTCGATGAGTGTGGAACTGATGTGTATCTACCTATTTAACAAAAAACGACACGACCTTCGGCATAGCTTTCGGGGCCACTAACCACCAGACCAACAGGCCAGTCATAAACAATTCTCCAAAATAATTATTTGCAAGATAATTATAATTATTATTATCTTACTATTATTTATCATATTGACTCATTAGAAACAAGAATCCTAGATATTATGAATGGAACATTTGCATAGCGTAGGTGATGCACTAGAATGTGCGTCTACGCATGCTAATATTCAGATATCTAGTCTAAATACATAACTGAAAAGGTCAGACTCAGAATATAATACTAATGAAAGAGCTTAACACATTAATGAGACTAAAAAAAAAATGCGATATCTATGGCGCCGCATATGAACTAAACTATAAAATCGTGCATCGCGCAATTAAAGTTCTCCGCGCGATTTGAACATACAGTTGCCATCACGGATCTTGAGTGGTTGCGCAAAAGTCAAATATTCTGTCTCTTTAGTAGTGCGAAGTGAGACGCGGGGGCGGGGAGTGTCAGTAATTGGCTCGCCGTGCCATCGTGTCATAGACGTCACGCCTAATTCGTTCTCCGCGTTGCTGCATGTATCTAAAAACGAAGAGGATTGGCTCGCCAATGTATGGAATGCGCAAAGCGATCCCCACTCTGACGCAATAATCATGATCTTTATCTTTTATCTTTTCGTACTGAAATAGTACATGACATACTTACAAATGAGTAAATTTTACCACTAAGTGCCATACAAAAGATTACTCAATACAACATTTTTGTATCATATTTTTCCTCATTCTTTTATTAAGTATCATATACATCATACATTTAGGGATGTAAACGCAGTAGTTATCTAAGAACCGAATTTGGAAACGGACTTTTTAAATTTGTTCTATCGAACCGAAACCGATTCCGGATTTGGAATCGGAAACGGGGGCTGCAATTGGAGGTGGAGGCAGAAGCGTTCAATCGGAAGTTCCGAATATTTTTTTAATATTTTTGCGTAAGATGTAACCTATTCCTTCTTGACTTGAAGACCCCTAGGTTAGAAGACTCCATATTTGTATGCATAATGAGCGTGTTCTCGAAACACTTTGTGCGGGTGGGGGTGGATGTCACCATGTAGGTACCGAATTACCGATAGCGCAACGCCATACGTCTACTGGTTCGATGTTTTTTTTGACGTGGGGAAATCATCTAAATAACATTTCCCGCTCTTGGGCGAAGCGGGAGTCTGAGACTTTTACTGACCAAAAACCCAGTCCTGTTCCTCTGCCATTTTTTCAGGGCTCCGGGGATCTCAAGACCCATGGCCTCAGTAGGCTTAGACCCTGCTAGTCCCCTACGGTAGCTGAAAACTCCTTGAGGGGCGCGTGGAACACTATGCGCCGTTGACGACTTGGGCTCTGTCCCAACGGTTACCGGACGGTTGGACAGCGAGCTACCCAATGCTTGCTGTCCGCAAGCTCGCACTTACGGTGGACGAAAATCGGGATCGGAAAGCTAGGGCGCGACGGCCATTGCCTCGCTCGTGATGCCGCCTCCTTTGCTAGCATTACTGCTTCGCAGAAGGATGCAACCGCTTTCCACTCCTCCTCGCTCCAGACCATGGCCTAATGGTTCGATGATGGATCGGACTCGGCGGAATTAACTTTCGGATTCGAAACCGAACCTCTGTAACATCCCTGATATATAATTATACTGGTTCGCGTATACAATGCGTTATTTGGGCGGTTTCCAAACGGTTATGTATTTGACCTGTAACTGATGCGGGATCTCAACAGCTTTTGTTGTGATGGAAATGATATTGTAATGAGGAAGAAATGGCTTTTTGATGGAAGGCCGGTTATTTATATATTTCGTAGCTAAGGAAAATTCTTTGGAAGACTTAAGGGAACATTCTCCCGGGATTAAAATATCCTATGTCCTGTTCTAGAACGCAGTGTACTTTTTTTACGGGTGGGAAAAATCATCCAATGACATCCCCCGCTCTTGAGTGGAGCGGGAGATAGTAACAGACGCTTACTGACTAAACGACCCACCCTGTTCCTTCTAGCCTTCATACCGGGGCTTTAGTTCCCTTTCGAAAAACCCTGGCCCCAGTTGGCTTCAACCCGGCTGGGTCCCTGCTGTTGATGACAACTCCTTGAGGCGCGCGGGAACAGTGCGCGCCGTCGACGACTTAGGCTTGGTCCGGACAGTTACCGGACGGCCGGACAGCGAGCTACCCATTGCTCACTGTCCGCAAGCACGTGCCCGGAAATCGGGATCAGAATCCCGGCGACGGCGGCGGCGGCGAGAACGCCGTTACCTGATGCGGTCGGCCTCTTTTGTGAGCATTATTGCTTCGCAGAAGTCTACTATGACCTCTACTAGGAGAACGCGGTGTACTGGTGTTTCAAATTTGATCTAAAACCGTTCTGCCTTTTAATCGTGAAGGAATCTTCTTCTTTTCGTGTCGATGTACTTTTACCACAAAAATCTGACCAGTATTTGGCAAGCTCTACGGCTCTGTTATTGGACTCGTATAGGTAGATCCTGAAAACTGGTGGTGGTTGTGCATGATGAACAGCATAAAGTACAGGTGACGTATGTCCTATGCAACGGCTCCACACTGGCATTTGTTAGAGATGTATCGAATGAGTCGTGGGTGAAAGAATAACAAAAATACTTACAAACTTTTTTTACCCTGCTATATCCACCCCCCATTTTGCACTGCACGGCACTGGAACGCAAAAGGGCAATTGGAAATACACAAATGGGTTTAAGTCAGTAAAAGAAAGGTCTAACACTCCCTCTAATTCCTCCTAGAGCTTGAAAAGTTTTTTTTTTACAACCATCACACAATGCCATCTAATCCCAAGCAAAGCTTATGTTATGAGTATGAACTAGACAACTGATAAACATACTTATATATACATTTCAATATATATAACTTAAACCCAGACAGAACAAACGTGTGACAGACAATGTTACTTTTTTATTATTATTTTTTTTTGTTTTGTGTTTGTCTTAAGTTTTTGTTGTCTAAAATGTTTTTTTGCGCAAAAATAAATACTTTTCTTTCTTTCTTCTTTCTTTCTTTCTAACAAATGATCGTGCTCATCACACAAACATTTGTCCTAGGTGGGCATCGAACCAACGACCTCCGGCATAGCAGTCAGGGCCGCTAACCACTAGACCAACAGGCCAGTTATTTGATGGTTTCCCAGTCCAAAATAAGAAGAGCAAGTAATTACAGCTAACTAATAACACACGCAGAAAAGATATCACATTTATTCGTAACTACACATAAGTCCTGGCTAGAGAGAAATCTAATTTGATGTACACGAACATACCTTTCGTTGTAGTAATTCATATTTATAATCAACACGCAGGCGTTAATTATTTTATTTTCGAATGTATTCTTATTATTTAAGTAATTAAACTTTATTTATATTATACTAGCTTTTGTCTGCGGTTTCGCCCGTGTACTTAAAATATAGCCTATGCCATTCAGGAATAAAGCAGCTTTCTATCGGTGACAATTTTTTTGCGATCTCGACCAGTACTTCTAGAAATCTAGAGATTACTTCAAACAAACAAAAAAAAGAAAAGAAAAATATTAATTTTAAATAAAATAATAATAATAAGTCTCTACACACTATACCAGTCTACCTTTGGGTTAAAAAGACTACTCTGTCTCCTACCACAGAGTTTTTGTTTTTAACGTAACGCACTAAACTAAATCCATATGATTTCTAGTATTCTTGTATAGAATACTATACAATAGTATAGAATACCTGAATTATACTGATTGCCGGTTACTCATACACAGCTCCTTCTACAAGCTGGCCACCTACTAAATCAATAAAAACAGCTATAAATAAACATGTCAACATCACAAAGGAGACAGTTATCTTGTACGAGGACATCATTGCTACATCACACCCACATCTCTGCGACAAAGACCATTGTTGTATCGACCAAGGATTTACCTCTGTTTGTGTAGCCTTGAAGATAGGCGGTCTATGTCACCGTCAAATTGTAAATACCGTTTGATTGTAATCTAACTCGCGAGATTGTAAACTGTCGAGTGTGCCGTGACATACTGCTTCTGCTACAAGGGAGAGATGGAAATAGCCAACGCAAAAATAGCAAGGCGGACGTGAAATCTGATGATTCAGATTTTAAGCATAACAATCTGATTTTATGTTTTTTAGGGTTCTGTACATCATTCGGTAAAAATAAAACCGTTAATTTATTTATTTATTTAATTAATCTTCATGCAACACAAAGTATATAGGCGGGTTTAATGCCTTAATGTTAATCATTTTGTGATCCGTCTGTCGAGACCCCTTTTTCTCAAGAACGTATATTATGCTGAGTGAATAGCCACCACTTTTTTTTGGTACCCCTTGGTGATAAAATTAAACTTCTACGAAATCAATAGATAATAATGCCCGTTTATTCGCCAAAAATAGCGAATATTTTAATATTTATATGAAAATCAAAAACCTATAGGGTACGTACCGTTGACCTAGATTCCTGAAAGGCAAGAAGCTAAGTCTTATTCTATCTATTAATAATACTTATTTGAAGCAACGTTACAATAATTACTTCTACGATTTGAAAAAATCTTTAAGATTCGATTCTGGAACCGAACATTTACATGAGTTAGTCTGTACGGAACCCTCGGTGCACGAGTCCGACTCGCACTTGACCGGTTTTTTTTTTTTAAATAATTTTAATTGTGTGCAGGGTTCATGTTCGGTCAAAGCGTCATCCTGTTTCTAGACATTAATTTTGTGGGCAAAATTTTTATCCTATCACACGTAAATGCAAAATTTATGTATGTATGTGTGTTTGTTGCTCCTTTATACTGGAAGTTAGATTTAGATGAAAGGCAAACGGGTAGACACAGAACAGATGAAAGAGGTTAGAATGCGGCGCAGGCGTGCCACAAGGTAGGGCAATGCTCATAGTTCAACTACCATTAGCAAACTTGTGATCTAAGTGTGCGTGGTTTGTTAGTTGCGTAATGCGCGTTCGTATTGGTTTATTGCCTGTAGTGTCGTTAAAGGGTGCCCATCCCAGGAGTATTTTCCCTCGGGATAATTTTCTTCTTTCACGCAGGCTAAGCCGCTGGCCAAAGCTAGTAGTGTTATAGAAGAGGAAGGTTTTATGTACGTGTATGTTTGTTACTCTTTTACCCTGAAATGGCTGAACGGATTTAGACAAAATTTGGCACAAAGGTAGACTATGTCTTGAATAGCACTTAGGATACTTGGTTTCGTGGGGGTAAATTTCATAGTAATAGTTTATAATTTTCTTGCGGGCGAAGCCACTGATAGAAGCTAGTATATGAAAATTTATGAAAAAATTAAAATCGCACATTGTTTAATTACCTGCTTTGACGAATAGCTATTTAACACAGAGGTTAATGACTCTTTTATTGCGTTTATTTAGTTAGATAAATAGATGCGTCATGTTTCTTCCGCAACGGGCTGTTGACCTACACCCAAGTGAGATTTAAACATGCAGAAATATTAATATTTACCTTTATAGTTAGATACATTTTTGAAGGTTACTTGTATGTGCATGTGTTTGAGAATCATAGTGTAAGGGACAGCCCTCCACGTGTTGTGATTCCTGACCCGACCACGACATGGAACGGAGATTTTACTATGGCACAAAATGGTTATTTTAATTGTGTTTTATTGTGCCACTTATCCCAGGAATTTGTGCCTTGTACTTTTTGTGTAATAAGAGTACGATTGTGTTCGGGCTGGGGATCACGGTTCCTGACCCGACCACAACCAGATCTAATAAAATATCAATAGTGAAAAGTTACTGATTATGCCGAAAATATGTGTAAATTTATTATTTGTATTTTAAACTTTAAGGGCTTGCAACAAAACTTAACAACCTTCTACAAGATTTTTTTTTGGAAACGAAAAAAAGTATCGGCCTCTCCATACAAACTGTCAAATCAAGTCTTTAATTTTGTATAGTTAGGCTGATTTTTTTTCCCTTAACCTTTCGAATGTCTTAAGTTACACTGTCCGACATAAGGTAATTGTTCTTCTATTGTGTCTCTAATTACGACATTCAAAGAGTTAAAGTTTTTGGAGGGCTACCCCTTACAACCTCTATATGAAGGGTCTTATATGGAAATACGTAATGTTTCAAATAGATGTACTTACCTACCTGCGGTCGTCTTTAGGCGGTAATTACACTGCCACGCACCCCGCAGTGTAGTGCGTGAATGCGTGTCTTAACGTTGTTGCTTGTAAGTATCACCGTTTGTATAGAACTCGTGAGTAAAAGTACCCATTGTCACTGGGCCACCACTGCTCCATACTTTGGCTTTTTAGGGTTCCGTAGCCAAATGGCAAAAAACGGAACCCTTATAGATTCGTCATGTCTGTCTGTCCGTCTGTCTGTCTGTCTGTCCGTCCGTATGTCACAGCCACTTTTTTCCGAAACTGTAAGAGCTATACTGTTGAAACTTAGTAAGTAGATGTATTCTGTGAACCGCTTTAAGATTTTCACACAAAATTAGAAAAAGAGTCATAAATTTTGGGGTACTATAGGTACTTAGAACTGAAGCTCAAACATTATTTTTTTTTCATCAAACCCATACGTGTGGGGTCCTATCTATGGATAGGTCTTCAAAAATGATATTGAGGTTTCTAACATCATTATTTTCTAAATTGAATAGTTTACGCGAGGGACACTTCCAAAGTGGTAAAATGTCCCCCCCCCCCCCCTCCTGTAACTTTCAAAATAAGAGAATGATAAAACTAAAAAAAATATATGATGTACATTACCATGTAAACTACCAACGAAAATTGGTTTGAACGAGATCTAGTAAGTAGTTTATTTTTTAATACTTCATAAATCTAAAAAAAATCACTATTATTAAAACATCGATCAAAGTTACAACGAACTTTTATATTATGTTACTTGCTGCTACGGAACCCTCCATGGGCTAGTCCGACTCGCATTTGGCCGGTTTTTTTTAAGATGGAAAGGAAATCATCTAATGACTTCTTCCGCTCTAGGGTTTTTTTATGGTGGGAAAATCATTAATGACAACCCCCGCTCTTTTCCGCTCTAGGGTGGAGCGCGAGACTCAGGTTCTCTTTTGCAGACTAAAACTACACCCGTGTTCCTTAAGTTACCTCTTGAGTCACCAAGTGATCGATGTATTATTTAAATTAAACTAAATACCGTAAAACGTAAGCAAAACTCAAAAGTACTATCTTCAACAAATGCCAATGAATACAAATCCACAAATTCCTGGAACTAACTGAAAGTGTGTTGCTAATCATCGCTCAAGAATGTCGGTGTCGCAGTCGGACAGACAGACGGTTATATTGACATTGTGTCGTTGGAGAGATAAAGTGTCTGTCTACTGTAAGGAATGAGCCAATGGTTTTGTAGTTTAAATACTCGTAAAATATTTATGCCAGTAATTCGTGAAAAGCGAAAGTAACTCGGTCTGTCTGTATGTCACGTTTTTTTTTTTATGGTGGGAAAAAATCATCCAATAACATCCCCCGCTCTTGGGCGGAGCGGGAGGTAGTGTCAGACTCTTACTGACTAAAAGATCCACCCCGTTCCTTCTAGCCTTCATACCGGGGCTCGAGCGCCCTTTCGGATAATTCTGGCCCCAGTAAGCTTCGACCCGGCTGGGTCCCTGCTGTTGCTGACAACTCCTTGAGGCGCGCGGATCTCTGAAATGGCTGGACTGATTTTGCCGGATTTTTTTTGGCAGGTAGCTGATGTAATAAGAAGTAACACAGGCTACTTTTATTTTAGACAAAAAAAGAAACTAAAAATCCTGTAGTACGAAGTCGCGGGCACAGCTAGTTAAAAAAATAAAAATAATATCTCGGAAAGAATTTCGATCAAACTTTAGTGCACGAAAGAATTTATCAAAACACTTCACTGCTTACTTGAACCGATTCGAAGAAGCAATATGTTCAGAATGGAATGCACTTGGTTGCATAAGGTGCAACGTTTCTAGCGAACGTAAACAAAACCGGGCAACAGAGGTGTAACGTGGACTAGTTTGGATGTGGGCGAAAGCGCATCAACGAGGCCTTTTTCTTTCAAAAATTCGAAACGTGTCAGAATTGACTGAATTTGACCACATCGTCGCTCACCTTATGGTAAACTAGGCATACATGCCCCAGACGTTCCCCACTTGCAAAACTAAGACACTTATCTAAGGTACTAGGTAGAAAGTGGTCAAACGCAAGCCTACCTTCACTATCTACACTAATATAATAAAGAGGTAAAGTTTTTTTTTTTGTTTGTAGCAGGTAATCTCTGGAAGTACTGGTCCGATTGCTGAAATTTTTTTACCGATAGAAAGCTGCTTTATTCCTGAGTGACATAGGCTATATTTTATGTGCGCGGACCAAGTCGCAAGCAAAAGCTAGATAGTAAATTATAAAAAAAAAAACTCTCGTTCTTAAAGAGCTTTCGCGTACGCAAGGCCCCTTTGGATGCGGGGCCGTGAGCGAGGGCCCAGATCGCCCACGTCTATCTACGCTACTGCTGGGCAATATGATACACGGGTTTGTTGTCCCGTACTTTGGTCAAACATGTTCATATTCAGCGTTGAATAACAATGGGTACTGTTACACTGTCTTTGTTTAACAATTTTGGTTGGTCGTGTTAAAACGACTTTAGGGTTGTATTATGTCGCTTCTGTATGAAATACTAGCTTCTGGTAACGGTTCTGCCCGTGTAGAATAAATACTTCATCATCACTATCGACGATGCGGTTGGCGCAGTGGTTAAGTGGTTGGCTGCTGCGTTGAGTGTTGTCGGTTCGATTCCCGTATGAGACAAAAATTTGTAAGGCCTACAGATAATAGTTCCGCGACAAGACACATTGTGTGTATAGTATGTGACTTTACAGAATACAGAAGTAATTCCTAGTGACGGGGTAAAGCCTAAAAAAATAGTTATAGTTAAACTTAATTTCATCCGAAAGACGTCCACTGTCAGACACAGGCCTTCCCCAAATGGCGCCACAGCGACCGATCCTGTTCCTGAATGTATGTCATAGCATATATATGTTATTCTGGTGCATACAGAAGCTATATATATGCATACTGCTAAACAATAATACAAGATTTACCTTGACCGTTGTAGACATGGATTACATAATTTAATCTCGCAAAAGAACTATATTAGAACAGTCTTAAGGCTTCAACCTAGGGTTCATGAATACTAAACTAGAAGAAAAGTACTGTCAGCTACATATTTTCTCGCAATTCTACGAGAAAACTAGATGGTAATGGTCTTGGAACCCAACGGACTAAATGGGAGGTGATAATCGTAGAAATAAGGAAAGTGTTAGCAAGTACCAAGTACTAGATACTAGTATCATTTAGGAAAATGAAACTTGTAGTTTGTTCCTGAGACTATAAGATTCCCCTATTCATCTGAGCTTGAGACAAAATGTAAACAAAGAAAACAAAGTATGTCGATCGTGTATGGAGTATTACTCTCATCTTTTGGACGGATCTGCCTGAAACCAGCTTGATGCACTTAAGGCAATTGAGAGGCGAGCCAGAAGGATAATTGGCAATGATACACTCGTCGAGTCGAGGCTTCAAAGTCTTGAGCATCGACGAGTTGTTAGCCTATCGGTTTTCTACCGGTTGCACTTCGGGGAGTGTGCGTCGGAATTGCATAACCTAATTCCGCCTAGCCCGTTCCATCATCGGACTACTAGACGTACGGCAATGCGCCACCTATACATGATGGATATCCCTTCTACACGGAAAAAATATTTTGGGAATACATTAATTGTGCGGGCAGCTTAGGAGTGGAATTCCTTGAGTCTGTGTTTTCTGATAGCTACAACCCGGGAATCTTTAAGACGAGATCCGAGAGTGAATTTCTTATAAGTAAGTGCGTTCCATCGTCGACCGCATCGTCGCTGTCCATCAGGTGAGATAGCGGTCAAGTGCGAACCTATCTGTAAGTACATATATATAAACATATAAATAAAATTGGAGTGTCTGTTTGTAATATTGAAATAACTGATTTTTACTACATGCGTATGAATATATATACGGTATATTTACCAAAATATTTTTTTTACAATTCTTGTCTGTCTGTCTGTTTCTCCGGGCTAATCTCTGAAATGGCTAGACCGATTTTGACGGGACTTTTTTGGCAGGTAGCTGATGTAATAAAACATAGGCAACTTTTATTTTAGAAAAAAGCAACTCAAAATCCTGTATGATCCTGTATTCTGAGTGTCCACATGTACGAAGTCTCGGGCACTGCTAGTCAACAATAAAAAAAAAAGGTAGGTACTTCGACTACTTCGGCCAAGTTTCATCGACGTGTTTGAATATTTTAATAACAGTTTACTTTTCTGTTGAATGCATTAGCGTTTTCTTTGCACCATTTTTCTTCGGTGAAGATAAAGTGCAAGCGCTGCTTGGTCCAGGTTGAATCATGTTTTTAAGCAACCCTTTTTATGGTTTGTTTACCTTTTGTCTCACGGCTTCCTGAATAGGGTGTATCTCCTACTGCTCTGTCCCTCCCATAGGTACTTCTGATTTTTTTCATTCTTCCTTTTACATACAATCCATACTTCTGTGGAATGCACTTCCTCTCGACATCAGGACGGCCACTAGTCAGTATGCATTTAAGCGAAAGTTGCGGCATCACTTTCAGAAAAAATAGCGGAGTCGTTTCAAAACCCCCCTTCTTCTACTTTTATAAATATATATGAAGGTATATATTATTTTAAATATATTATGTGTTTGTCTATTTTATTTATAGATATACATTTATAGCCTTATTTTTCTTAATAATCCATTTTTTGTTTTGTTTTTTTTTTGTGCACCTGCCATGTTTTCTCTTCCTAAGGCATTAAGTCCGCCTTTGTATCTGTGTGTTGCATGAAGTTTTAATAAATAAATAAATAAATAACTGCTGCCAACGACTTTGCCTGCGTGATACTAGAAAATTATCACAAGGGAACATGCTCCTGAGATAATAAGTATCCTAAGTGCTGTTCCCGGAAATAGTCGTTATTCATCGATTTGTTCAGTCGTTTGAGAGTAACAAACATACAAACAAACTTTCGCCTTTCTCATGTTACTATGATTCACACAGGACACCTTGTTAAGAGGTGAAACTTTTTGACGTAACTGAAATACGTGATAACTTTGAAAATTTATGAATTGAATTCATTGTGAACTATATTGAACTTTGACACGCAACCGATACATGTGGCTTCGCTTATACGACTTTCCAGTAATATATTAAGAAATTATTTAAAGGTAGCCCTACACGCTAGGATGTACCTGACAGGTTTGCTTACACAGTTGAGTTTTCCAGGTAAACCGGTGCCTGGCTTGCGGACAGTGATCAATGGGTAACTCGCTGTCCGGCCGTCCGGTAACTGTCATAACGGCCCCAGTAAGCTTCGACCCAGTTGGGTCCCTGCTGTTGCTGACAACTCCTTGAGGCGCGCGGTAACAGTGTGCGCCGTCGACGACTTGGGCTTGGTCCGGACAGTTACCGGATGGCCGGACAGCGAGCTACCCATTGCTCACTGTCCGCAAGCTCGCGCATACGGTGACCGGAAATCGGGATCAGAATCCCGGCGGCGGCGGCGAGGACGCCGTTGCCTGATGCGTTCGGCCTCCTCCTTTGCGGGCATTACTGCTTTGCAGAAGCCGGCTACCGCCTGCCACTCCTCCTCGCTCTGGACCATGGCCTCAATCATGGCTAGGCGCGAGAGGTCTCCGCCGCCGATCGCCCCCACGAGGGCACGGCGATACTCCGCCCAAGATAGCTACAACCTAGGGGTCTTTAAGTCAAGAGTGAGTAGGTTACTTCTAGGCAAGCGTGCTCCAGCGTTGACCATATTATTGCGTACATGGCAATACATTGTATCAGGCATGCTCCGTCATCGCTACAGGTGAGATAGTGGTCAAAGCGAGCCCATACATATGCAATAAAAAAAGTACCTACATAATTCCTACGCCCACCCAAGCCCTAACAGCAATATTACAAGCAATAAAAATAATGAAACAATAAACAAGAATTAGAGAGCAACCAGAGGTCAAGCTGAGGTCCTGGTGAAAATCACAGTTCTGTCCATTGACGTCAATTTATTGTTCTCCATAAATAAAGGCCAGCCACTATATCAATTAATGTTAATTTAGATAGTTCTCGGCCTGTGGTTTTAGACGAGTTCTGGGTTCTGAGTTCTGACGTTTGTTGCTTGAGTTGTGGCTCTTTGGAGGACTGTGAATTATTGGCTTAGATTATATCCCACTAAAAATATAAATGTGACAAAACTAGCCAGGTTCGATATTATGTGTAATTGTAGACTTCACTGACAAAAGAATTGAGATCTAAATGGGTGTCCAGTTCTGTGGACAGTGTTGTGAAAAACATTAATACGAGTAAGAACTTACAATTTCAACATTTGACTTAGTTCGTTTTGATCAGCAAAACTAATTATAGATATTAAGAAGGATAGAACTTTACAATACAAAATAATAAGAAAACACAACAAACTAGCCAAGTCTATTGTTGAGGTTCTAAATCTAATCTTGATAAATCTTTAAAAAACTTGGCACGCTACCGAATGTCTAGATGATTATAGGTTGAATAAAACCTTGGCTGAAACTCTGAACATTTAATACGCAACAAAATAACAATTACCTTAATTCAAAAAGGTTAGAAAAATATCTTTGTTATGCTGTACAAGATTTACTTATCTTCCTCAATAATCTATGACTATACCGCAGCTATTAAAATATTTATGATTAGGTAACTATAGTCAAGTAGATGTACACACAGCATTTTCTTCCCTATAAATTAACTTTTATAGTCTGTCTAAAAAGTCAAATGACTTGGGAATTTTGTATAATATTTAATCATTTAAAAAATTATTACATTCGATACTTTTTACAAGGTCTTTTATTCTTCTTCTTCTTCTTCCTGCCCTAGTCCCATTTTATTTGGGGTCGGCGCAACACGTTTTTTTCTTCCATTCTGTCCTGTACTCGCAACACTATCACTAACTCTCTTTTCTTTCATATCACTTCTCACACAATTCATCCAAGGTTCTTCTATTAGTAAACAATAATCAAGATCTCTTAATCAACCTTAATTATTGAACCAGGGTTGACCACATAAGATTTTATTTTGCCCTAACAATTACCCAAGTCCTTAGACAAACTATACTTGTGTAGTTCCAAACAACGATTACCCGATTCGTTCAACATCAAAAGGCATTATTCTACTAACTTCAGGTTCTCGTAAGTATTTATCATAATCTCTTTTACCTTTGATCTGAATGAAAGTCTAACTAATAGATCAACAGTGTCTGCTTGAAGCCTAAGAAGATTAGCTGGCTATCGCCAAAATCTAGTGCTTAATAATTCTTAGAAAAATAATGTTTTTTTTTTTTAATATTAACAACATATGAGATGCTTTAAATTACCTTGTCACTTGTCAAATAACAACACTATCACCGTGTGTCGCCTTTTTAATCGTGCTCTGAACATTGGAGTCCTCCAAGTTCTCCAAGTGCCCATACACCTGCACTTTGGAGGACTTAGTAAGTGTCACCGATGCTACACTGGGCGCAAACAATTTAAGAATTTTTTTATCAACTCGAAAAGAAGAAGAATTACGTTCGCGCGCGTTCGTGACAGTTCGTTTAACTTCGGCTCTAGCACGCAAAGGGTGACTGAAGGAATACTGGTAGGTTTTAGTCAGTAATAGTCTGACACGCTTTCTCGCTCCAACCAGGACAGGAGAGAATTTATTTGATGATTTAAATAGAAAAAATTGCCTCACACTAGGAATTACTCCTGTAACGTGGGTACATTCACAAACCTATAAACTTACATACACAAGATAACCAGAACCGGAATACCTACCCGTAGGTCATTCAAATATTTGTTCCATGCGGGGATCGAACCCAGGACACTCATCGCAGCAGCCGATTGCTCCATCACTGTGCCAAACTTGCCGTCAAACATACCAATATAAAAATTAACTTTAGTATTTTTGACCGCAAATGACTAAAACCGAAGTCAAATATATATATATGTATATATGACTGTGTAGTGACTGCATTATGCTGAGCGTATAAAATGTTTTTCTTTCTCTCTTTTCTAACTATTCGTAAAGACTGTCAAAGATCTGCAAATGATAGCCTGAATCAACAATTATAATAATAATAAATTTAATAATAATAGTATTTCACGACTATCACACAGCGCCGTCTAGTTCCAAGCTAAGCAGAGCTTGTGTGATGGGTCCTAAACAACTGGTAAACATACTTATATATTTCTAAATACATACATATTATAGATAAATTACACCCAGACACAGAACAAATGATTATGCTCATCACACAAACATTTGTCCTGGGTGGGAATCGAACCCACGACCTCCGGCATAGCAGTCAAGGCCACTAACCACTAGACCAACAGGCCAGTCGTTAAAGATTCGGTTGGACACTGAACCACCCAGTTCCATTTACTTTGGAGCTCGATTTGGGTCAGAACCTAATTACTAGCGACCGTTCTAATATCACCAAATGTTTAATCCGTCCGTTTGTCAGGCCGGTACCAAATAAATCTTCGGCTCACCTTCTTCAAGTGTCCGAGTAATCCTGTTACGTTCAGTAAATTGATTCACGACGTCCTTGCTTGTCGTATTGTTTTCTTTTAGGTGTTTGAAGGCTCTGGGTTTGAACTGGCTTTTTTTTTAAAAAAAAGTGTATGTTCTATCTTTTATAAAGAGGAAAGATTTGTATGTTTGTATAGTAATGAAGAAACTCAAAAACTACTGTGCCGATTTCAAAAATTCTTACACCATTGGAAAGCTACATTCACCGTGCCCTCGTGGGGGCGATCGGCGGCGGAGACCTCTCGCGCCGAGCCTTGGTTGAGGCCATGGTCCGGAGCGAGGAGGAGTGGTAGGCGGTCGCCGACTTTTGCGAAGCAGTAATGCTCGCAAAGGAGGAGGCCGACCGCATCAGGCAAAGGCGTTATCGCCGCCGCCGCTGCCGGGATTCTGATTCCGATTTCCGGCCACCGTAGGCGCGGGCTTGCGGACATTGAGCAATAGGTAGCTCGCTGTCCGGCCGTCCGGTAACTGTTCGGACCAAGCCCAAGTCGTCGACGGCGCGCACTGTTCCCGCGCGCCTCAAGGAGTTGTCAGCAACAGCAGGGACCCAGCCGGGTCGAAGCCCACTATTTCCCGCTCCGCCCAAGAGCGGGGGATGTCAATGCATGATTTTTTCCCACCATAAAAAAAAGAGTAACATAGGCTATATCTATTGCCCGTGCGAAGCCGGGACGGGCCGCTAGTCCTTTATAAAGATATTTCACAATTTGCAAATAACTTTCTGTTTTCATACGACTTCAGAACAAGTGGGAGGTTCTCAAAAGGAAACCCGTGGTCTTAGAACGCAAAGGGAAACTGGGCAACTGAAGGACACAGATGTGGTTTTACTGAGTAAAAATCTGACACGGCCAATAAGGTCATTAGATGATCTCCTACCTTTAAAAAATCGACTTCAAGGAATATTTCTTGAGAAAAAAAAAGAAAAGTTTTTTTTAGAAACACCAATTTCCAAAATTAAAATTATTTTGCAGTTTTTAATGTTTTTTACAACGATGTCGATGTTTTTTTTTTATGACTGTACTTCACTTCCATACGGCTGCTCAAACTTTATGAATAGCAAGTTCGATCGTATATAGATATACATACAGCTGCGCGGGTGGAAGGTTTGTCGGACGCTATAGAGGATGTGAACCGAGATTTGGACGCTATCAAAGACTGGTCTGAAAGATTTGGGGTGTCTGTAAACCCCTCAAAGTGTCAGGCCATTATTATTGGAAGCTCGCGCATGATGGGTAAAGTGATGGTTAACTCTCTTCCCCCAATTATTTTTAATGGTGCCATCATCCCCATTAGTCCTAGCGTTAAGGATCTCGGTTTGCATCTCGACTCGACTCTTGGCTGGCAAAGTCAGGTCTCCAGTGTCTGCCAAAGAGTCAACGGGACTTTGCGGTGTCTGTATCGTCTGAGGAACTTTTTGCCCGCGAAGACGAAGACTATGCTTGTGCAAACTTTAATTTTCCCTGTGATCGACTATGGTGACGTGTGCTACTTTGACCTGAATGCGGAGTTGTTGGACAAACTTGACAGGCTCCTCAACAACTGCATCCGATTCATATTTAACTTGCGAAAATATGACCATGTTTCGAGTTACAGATCGGAGCTCAAATGGATGCCCATTCGCCAGAGAAGAAGTTTGCGCGCACTGACTACACTCTTCTCTCTGCTCAACTCTCCTACCCCTCCTTCTTATCTTTTATCTCATTTTCAATATTTATGTTCTTCCCATTCTAAGAGTCTTCGTTCTTCTAACAATCTCCTACTGTTCTGTCCCTCTCATACTACTTCTTTTGTTCATTCTTCCTTTCATATACAGTCCATACTTCTGTGGAATGCGCTTCCTCTCGACATCAGGATGGCCACCAGTCAGTATGCATTTAAGCGAAAGTTGCGGCATTACTTTCAGAACAAATAGCGGAGTCGTTTCAAAACCCCCCTTCTGCTACTTTATCTATATATATATGTAGGTATATTATATTAAATATATATGTATGTCTATTTTAGTTATATATATACATTTGCACCCTTATTTTTCTTAATAATCCATTTTTTTTTGTTTTTTGTTTTGTTATTATTATTTTTTGTGCACCTGCCATGTTTTTCTCTTCACCACCCTAGGTTGACTGGTAGAGAATGCCTAAGGCATTAAGTCCGCCTTTGTACCTGTGCGTTGCATAAAGTTTAAATAAATAAATAAATAGATTACGGCTCTTACCATTGGGACGAATCTGTCACACACCAGCTTGATGCGCTTGAATCAATTGAGAAACAGAGTCAAGAGGATCATTTCATCATTGGTAATGCACTTAACGTGTCAAAGCTTCAATCTTGAGCATTCACGTCGTGTTTCTAGCGTGTCAGTTTTCTACCGGTTGCATTTCGTGAAGTATGCGTTAGGATTCCATAAATTCATTCCGCCAAGCCTGCCATCATCACCAGTACTTGGTAGATATCCCACCCATAAACACAAAACGTTAATGGAACACATTAATTACGCGTATAGGATCGATCATTGTGGCGACACTTGGGGGAGGCCTATGTTCAACAGTGGACGTCTATCTGCTGAAATGATGATGAATTATGCGTACAGCTAAGGAGTGGAATCTCCTGCAGGAGTCTGTGTTTCCTGATAGCTACAATTTAGAGGTCTTTAAGTTAATAATGAATAGATTACTTCAAGGCAAGCGTGCTCCATCGTTGACCATTTTATTGCGTACATGGCAATTCATGGTATCAGGCATTAGTTGAGATAGTAGTCAGGCGCGAGTCTACCAATAATAATAAGACTTTTTTTTTTTCATTATTTATGTACACACAAATATACAGAAGAAGATATCCTATTATAAAAAAAATACACAGGTACCTACTGCTTATTTCGAATAGTTTCTGCCAGTAAACCTGCGAAAGGAGAGATTAGAAGAAATGTAGACAGTAGTGTGCAGAAATAAGAAAAAAAAGAGTTTGTAAAATCTTACATTAAACTAATAAATAGGTACTTATCTTACATATTCTATTAGACAAATAAATATTTATCTAAGCAGTTAGTTTTCTAATTTTTTACACACTTTCGCAGGTCTGATGGAAGAAATTTCGCTTGAAATAAGCGAAGCCTTTGTACTCTTTTTCTTCTTTTCGATTTTAAATGTTTGTGTATATACATGTTTGTGTATATAAACAAAAAATTACATACATCAAAAGGCTCGATCACGTGATACTTAAATTCTATAACTATAATCCTTAAGTATATTTCACCTCATTAAATAGATACGTTTGCTAATAAGTTTCCATTTTATCTTTCCAGGTACGTTGGCTGCACTCATTCGGAGGTTTGTTTTTACGGCGACAGTGGTTGATATACCAGAGACATGCGACTCATGGGACTGCGTTAGGGTTGCCAACTTCTTTTTTGAAGATTTAGAGTACACCGTGGTGTACTCTAAGACTTTTAACTTACTTTCCATTTTATGACTGATAAGATATTAAACATTTCAGCAAAATACTGAAATGGCAGAAAATCGCAAACAAAATTTAATTTTATTATTCATTTATTGTGCACCTACCACAGTGTGGTCTTCTTTAACTTAAAGATTAGCTGGTAGAGAATGCCTTGTTGAATTAAATCCGCCAGTGTACTATGTGCATGAATTTTAAATAAACAAAATAGGAAAAGTATTGTAGCGCAATCTATTGCGTTTGTAGATAATAAAAGCCTCCTCCGGTATATTAAAGTACGGTTGCCAACCCTACACTGCCTATGAGTAGTTTGTTACTGGCTTCAAACAAATGCTGTTTACTTCCTACATTGCTAAGTAAGTCATACGACTTTGTTGATACATTCTTCTTCTGGAGATAGATCATTGTCTATATGTAGTGTTATTCAATTTAAGCAGTAATTGATGCTTCCTTAATCTCTTTTAAAATCTAGATTAAAACTACTAATTACATGGTAATTCAGTTACCTACGTCAGTGTAAAAAAGTAAGATTGTAAGAAAAAGTACTCAGAGTTCTTACAAGCTGATTGTAATCGTGAGAAGGTCTGTATGTACCATTGTCTTCAGTTAGTTATATAATAATTATATAGTAGGTACAGTCAGCCTTTGAAGGTTATGTACAAACTTTGATCGTTAAGAGTTTAGTTTTATTAGTTAAAGGTCAATTGGTTAATTATAAAATATTTCATACTAAACAGCAAATAACACTAACAAGATCTTTTTCTAAATACAGCATCATAATTGGTCAAGAACGTTCAAAAATAAGAGAAACTCCATGGAAATTCATAATAATCATATTTTTATAAGATTCGATTCCTCCCACCCAGGAAAAATGTTTGTGTGATGAGCATGATCATTTGTTCTGTGTCTGGGTGTAATTTATCTATAATATGTATGTATTTTGAAATATATAAGTATGTTTATCAGTTGTCTAATACTCATAACACAAGCTCTGCTTAGCTTGAGACTAGACGGCGTTGTGTGATAGTTGTGGAATATTATATTATATTATGAGTTACATAAATCTTGGTTACTTATCTATATTTTGTCGCTTCTAATTTAAAAAAAAAACTGGTATAATTTAAATTTGGTCTATAGATGTAACATAAATTAGTTTAGTAATTAATAGGCCAGCAGCTTCTAGACTTGTACCGTGCCTAGGACTCAGTAATTTGTCAAAAGTTTATTACCAAACAAGGTATATAATCGTGTTACTAAAGCGGGTTAATGACCGCAGATAATAAACTGTCCAGCAAGAAATGAAGTAGGTTAGATCTTAGAAAATAATAGCACTAGTGTTCTAAAATGAGTAAGGGACTAGTTAATTTATGTCAAGGAGTTTAATGGATTCAACCACAGAGCAGATGAGAGAGGTTAGAATTGTCTTGTGGGCGGGGCAGGCGTGCCACAAAGTAGGGCAATGCTCATAGTTCAACTACCAATAGCAAACTTGCGATCTAAGGCACGGACCTTAGGTCACTCCAAACTCAATCGTTACTTAAAACTAGTTTCAACCAATCAAATGGCTTGCATCTATGTAGTTTTACGTAATGCTTGAGTTTTGAGTGACGTTCTGTAATATGGGCCTAGGTGTGCGTGGTCAGTTAGTTGCGTAATGCGCGTCCGTATTGTTTTATTGCCTGTAGTGGAGTTTAAAGGATGTGAGATAAGCGGCGACACTGGTTGTAGTACAAATTGGAAAGTATTTTCTAACCTCTTTACTCTTTTTTGTGGATTCAACCGTAGAACGTAAGGACCCAGCGGGGCCTGCTAGGACCTGTGCCTGCTAAAGGATATGGTCATGATCCAGGAACGCAAAGGGCAACTGAAGGAACATAGATGTGGTTCCAGTAAAAAAAAGTCTGACACGTCATGACATCCTACAGTCTGGGGCTAGGGTTAATTGGAGAGATAGCTCAAGCCCCGTTACGAAGGCAACGAAAGAACGGCGTGGGCTTTTAGTCAGTAAGAGTCTGACACTATCTCCCGCTCCGCGTAAGCGTGGGTTATCTTTGGATGATTTTTACCATCATAAAAAAAAAAAACACTAGATTGGGAGGGGTCATAAGATGAAACACAAAATAGTCTTATATTGTTAATTTTGAAATCATCCTTTTAAGTTTTAAATAATAAAAAAAATCTGAAATCTGAAATCTGTTCATGAAAATTTTATTCAGAGTGAGGTTAAGCAAGGTACAGTTATCTTTAAAAAAAAAATTAAAAAAAAGTTTTAATATGTCAAACGTGCGTTATCTACTTTGTAATTGGTTAACACATAATCGCAATACAACGACGATTCCGGGTGTAGAAGACGAGCAACGGGTATCTCGCCGTCCCGCCGCCCAGTAAAAGCCGAGCCCGAATAGTCGTCGACACGTAGTCCTTGCGCTTCTCAAAGAGACGTCGGCAAAACCGTAGGGGCACAGCAGGGCCGATGCCTGCTAGGGCTACGAGAGCTCTACAGTCCGTACTAAGCGTTTCGCCTCGTCATTTAGACCACGTATATCGAAGGACTGGAACAACTTGCCTGCTGCGATTTCCCGTACGATTATAATTTGGGTGTCTTCAAGGCTAGAGTGAATAGGCTCTTAATAGTGCGCCTCACCATCAACGATTGCAACACTGCTTAACTTCAAGTAGGATCGCAGTCCAGCACTAGTTTATATCAGATAAAAAAAGTGGTTTATTTCCTAGATAGCATGTCTAGTAGAATATTTTAATCTTCAAAATGTCTCATATTTTTGGTGAAATTGCGTTTTCGGGCCAACAAACGTAATATCTTATAGTGCAGGCGACGTTTCAAATAAAAAGCTTCTCCTCAAAGCGAACGCAAACAGAGTTTTAAGAGACAAACTGTGCCAAATTTTGGAAACGTAGATCTTATGCCAAAAACTAGGAAAAACTAGACAATGCTGTAGATATACTGCAGTTTCCTTAAAGTTTTTCCTACTTAAAAAACTAGCACATATTCATCAAACGGTAGTCATAATAATGTAAAATAAGTAGATGCTCAAGCGTTCGTCAATTATTTAAATGTGTAGTATGGGATCATCCCACCTATACGCACAGAATGTTTTCGGACCATGTTTATCGTGCGCACAGCTAAGGAATGGAATTCTCTGCCGGAGTCTGGTTTTCTTTATAGCTACAAACGGGTACCTACCTTAAGTCTTCTTTTTCTTCTCGAATCGATGGTTTTCCTGTTTTGCAGCCTAGTAGCTTTTGGGCCTAGTAGCTTGCCACGTTTATAGTGGCGTTAGTGGCGTCTTTTAGGTCCTTCTAAGTGCATGTGTAGGGACACTTTGGGCACTCCAACAAGTGGGCCATCGTCTGGTCAAAAGCACCGCTCTCGCACTGGGTGTCGGATGGGTCTATAATCCCTTACATTGCCAGATTGTGTTTGCAACGACCTATTTGCGTGCATGACTTCTATTGATCGCTCTCTATATAGCCATTGCAAATCGCGTCCGAGTGGCTGATGTTCCTGGGGTTGAACGAAGTCGGACGGTGATGGGTGGTGTTTCTCCCACAACTTACATCTCGCCATTGATGGGCGGTCCCAAATGGCCTGTGTACATCGAAGAAAACTCTTCTGACTTTAAGTTTAGAATAAATAGGTTACTTCTAGGTAAGCGTGTGCCATCGTCCAACTCATCATCGATTACCATCAGGTAAGATAGTGGTCAAAGGCAAGCCTATTCATAATATTAAAAAAACTCCTCCAGTCAGTCTAGTGCGCCTCATCATCAACGATTGCATCACTGCTTACCATCAGTTGAGATCGCATCGGTTTTTACCATCAGGTGGGATCGCAGTCAAGCACTAGTTTATATCTATTAAAAAAAGCAATTAGACTATGTTATATTTATTACATAACAATCAAGACAGTTCCGACACATGAACTCACATCGTTTACGTATAGTTAGTCGAAAAACTGTGAAGCTGAATTGCACATTCCAAAGCATAGACACTCTTTTAAATCATATTATGAGTTACATAAATCTTGATTACATGTTTTTTGTCGCTTTTATTATTGTATATTAGATTGAGGAAATTATTTCATTCATAATCTTTGTGTTATGTTACTCAACGAAGTAATTAAAATAAAACAGAACCGGGTAACATCAACAGAGTTTTAAATAATATCATGTTGTGCTTGTAAACAAGCGTGTACTGTGGAATTTTCTATGAAACCGTCGTATGTAAATTACCACCTTTTATAAACATAATCAGCCTTATGATACCCCACTGCTCCACTCCCACTGCTAGGACTCTCTCTCGCTTTTTTTCTAAGAAAGGGAATGGGTCTTAATCCACGACGCAGACCCAGTGCATTTTGATGGATGTCACATGTTTTTTTACGAGTTATTAATGGTTCTAGCACATGTCGGTTTCCTCGCGATAATTTTCTTCATCGTTTTAAAATTATAGGAGAAACAATTTTTTTTTTTAAAACGTTAAAAGTTATTGAAAAGTTTTTGACGAAAGTTTCGGATAGACTTTTACGAACCAAAACCTACCCGGTCTATGTTCCTTCAGATGTCTTCTCTGTTCATTGGATACGGAGATTCTTTTGATCAGTCCCGCAACACAAGAAACCTACAGTCAAAATAAAATGGTACCTACAATTTGATCCAATAGTGCCAAATTTGCCCCGATTCAAAGGCGAATCATCATTCAAATAAAATCCCTAAAGGCGGGTCTACATAAGAGGAGCCGAGCACGAGCGAAGCATAAATTCGTATAGTGTGGACCGACTTCATCATCATCATCATTTCAGCCGAAGAACGTCCACTGCTGGACATAGGCCTCACCAAGTCTTGCAATAACGACCGGTCCTGTGCATCACGTATCCCAAGACCCTCACCATCGGCCATCGGCCCACCTTGTGGGAAGCCTTTCTACGCTGGGTCTTCTGGTACGTGGTCGCCACCCTAAAATATTTCGTCCCCATCGACCATTTAGACCGACTATTAGCTTCGTCTATTGTCGGTTTTTTGACGATCACAAAGATTTCGCATTACGTTCGAGGACAGTGATCGTTGGAGGCCCGTTATACGTCCACACTTGATACCGCGAGTAGCTCGGGTTATGCTCGGCCCATGCTCGGCCCGTGCTCGGCTCCTCTAGCGTAGACCCACTTTAAAGCTAGAACTAAACTGCGCACACGTGTGACACACATCTGGGCGCGTGTTTCTCCATACATTTTAAATGGAAACTAGACTTGTAGAGCTACATTTGATCCACGCCACGCGACGTCTTTCTACGTACAAATCAGGCGTGTTACACGTGTGCGTCGGTCTAATGTTGTTCTAGCTTTATACTCTGTTCTGAACGAAGGCGATTCGTTTTGATTGAATGAACGGAGTGTGCAGCGGAAGAACGTGTACGGGGGATGAATAAGTCATGGCGTTTCATATTTTGCAAAGAATTTGGTTAGGTTGGTGTACAAAAAATAATACATTTTGATAGACGAGGGTAAGAAGTTTGTCGCTGCAACCGAGGTGAAATTCGCCCGAGCCGTAGGCGAGGGTGTTATGGAGCTAAGTGCTGCAGTGACTTTTCAAGTGATTCCAAACAACGTTTTTCAATACTTTTTTATTTATTTATTGGCCAATGATTTTTCATAAAATACTTTTTTTTCCTCCCACAAGATGGATTGATCACCTGACACGACACTGATCACGGGAATCCGAAAGATGCCGATATAAAATTGGCGTACATAAAAATGAAAAAAAAAAAATCTATCGCCAAATATCCACTTACTATGGCACTTACCATTTGTTTTGGCAATAAGCCAGATAACACCAAAAAATTAGGTCCTAAACACTCACTACGAAGCTGCGATATCTAAATAAAGACAGTTTTCCCCTTATCAGTTTTACAGCCAACACAAGATTCTGTAGGCACCTCCAACTGAGATTTACTCAAGAAGATCCCCAATCTGAGCACCTAAGCGTTCCTATCTTGAAACTGTTTAGGCTGTATACTGAGCATTCCTGTGCCTCATTCTGAGATAAAACTGATATAAAAATAAACGAGAACGTCAACGTATTTCCTAAAACTTGGAATCAGGATTTTCTCAAGTTCTTGCTTCGTCTTTGAATGCAAAAATGTTAGGAGATCTTTATTGAAATCGGTTTCTGTTTAGCGTTTGTGTGGTTCTGTATTTGTCAATAGGGATTTGTTTTGTCATTTCTATTCAAGTGCGAAGTAAGGCTAGCATGTTAAATCGTCGACCACATCATCGCTTATTATCTAGTGATTTAATGCTTAAACGCAAGCTTATCAAATAAAAAAAAAAACAGACCACTAATTATTTTGCCGCTGGACGACACATTTAGGGTGAGTTGCACCATTTAACTATAACGATAACCAAACCATAACCAGCCGTGAAACGGCATCGTATTGGTCAATTCGACGATTTGACAACTTTTAACGGCTTTGTTATCGTTATAGTTAAATGGTGCAACTGACTGACTTGCCGGAGTCTGTGTTTCCTGATAGCTACTACCCGGGAATCTTTAAGTCGACAGTGAATTGGTTTCTTCTAGGTAAGCGCGTTCCATCGTCGACCGCATCGTCGCTTTCCATCAGGTGAGGTAGCGGTCAAGCGCGAACTTATCAACAATAATAAAAAAAAAAAGTATTTTAGTTTACTTGACCAATTTTTTAACTACCACTCTATTCATATAGTTACTCCAAAGAGGAAGAGGCTAACAATACTACCAACCCTGATAATTTTACACGTGCCACTGCGCCTTGGCATACACGTGTTCAACACAGGTACTCTTGAGCTGCGGAACCACGTCCATAACTATTTATTGACAGGATCTTCCTGCTCAGCTTTATAAAGTTACATTTTTATACTTTTATGTTGCTGCCTTGCCTTGTGCGGTTTAGGGTTCCTTGGAGAGAAGTTATAATCGTTAATGATATTATGTTTTTTTTAGTTAAGTAAAATATATTTAAGGATTTTCTTCCGTAAAGTTTCACCTGCCATGTTATGTTTCTGCATCAAGTCGCCTGATAAAAAATAACCTTCGATTAACAATGGACTAGTTTTTCTCTATAGGTACTAGCTTCAAATATCAGTTCAAAATTATTTATAGTGTTAATTTTGTCGGTCAGTTTTTGAAACTGAGATTGGTAATCTCGTACATTGTTAGTCGAAGCCTGAAACCAGACATTAAGTTCATCATTTTGGGTACAGTGTTTTATTACTGGTGCATAAAATTTTGATAAAAATTAAAATTAAATTTGCAAAACTTGAAGAGCGGTGGTGGTGATTAGTTTGAGAGCAGCGGTGGCCTAGTAGTAATGTCTCCGACTTACGAGTTGTAGGTCGCGGGTTCAAACCCAGCCAGGCGCATTACTTTATGTAATTTATTTCATCACCACTGCTTTCAAAACGGTGAAGGAAAACATCCTGAGGAAACCGGCATGTCCTAGAACCAAAAATTCAAAGACATTCACCAACCTGCACTGGACTCGCGTGGTGGATTACGCGGCTCCACACCTAGAGAGGAGGCTTGAGTCATGAGTCCCAGAAAGGCTGATTATCTAACTAGATTGCATTAGCATAACAGATGATTATGCAATCTAGTTAATTACTTAATTTTTCTTTTCTAACTGACTATTTATCATAAACTAAGAATTTTGTGATAGACAACAGGTACATTTTGCACCTATTTCCTAAACTTATGTTGAACATGTTTAATGTATATTGATTTATCATCAATTTAATTATATAAAATACGCATGTCTAGTTCAGACTAATTCACAGCACTAGAGTATCCAATCCCCAATTTATATCCATCAACACAAAAACCCCGTCTAAAACATACAGAACCATCTTAAAAAAATCGTCCGTACCAGGATATTTATAGCACGTGCAATATAAACAGTCCTTGTGTCCTGGCCCGTCACGGATCGGGGACGTGCCGGACGGCGAGCATCCGGCGCCGGCACGGCTTATCGGCCCTCCAGCGGTTCTGTAATACTAACCCCTTCCCGATAGCTGGCTTCCGATACGACCTCGTAAAAAAGTAACGGGTTGAATGGTGCTCCGGCGAACTATATTTGGAAAGAAATCTAAATGAGGGCCCCGGTTTGGAAATAATATTTTGTTTTGGTTGTAGCTTGTATAGATTTTTTCTTTATATAAACTAATGTATTGGTTTGCTCAAAAAGTGTGCTTCAATCAGACATTATATATTGACGAGTAATGTCCTTAATAATTTGGCCAACGATGGTATATGTTTGGCCCTATATTTTTTTTAAATACCTATATGTATTGTGTTTTCTAAACGCCATCATAGTAGAGGTCAGTGGACCGATTACAAAATACAAATAATTAAAAAAAAAAACTTCTATTCTAAGTCCTTTGAGCCATGTCTTCATGCGAGTCAATTAGTTTTCCTTTAGCACGATAATGTAAAACAATGTAATTGCTTTTGCTGTATTTTACAGCAAATTGTCTCGAGTCAGCCTTCTTAGATAGATAGATTTTTTTTATTCGCTGAAACACAGAAAATGAACAGACGATACGTTAAAGCACAAGAAATCAAGTTAATTAACAAAAAATAAAAATGCAAAAAGTGGAAACAATCATAAACATCAACAGTATCGTAAGAATTTTATAAAAAAGTTATGTAGAAAAAATATTAAATTGATATAATTAACTATTATGTAAACAGGGACGTTGGAAACTTTTTTCTTGTAAAGGGGCAGTAGTTTATAAAAAGTTTGGAAAACTAGATAGGCACATGAGATACGAAACTACCTACTTATACCAATTTTACATCACATTATCCAAAAGGAATCAATTTGCGAATAAATTATAACAGTCACTGAACTTCACTCTAAATCACGAAAAACTCATGAATAGATTTTATTGGGTTTTCATAACAGAGTAAAAACTCCACTCAGAATAATGTTGCCAGGTTTAATGCAAAAAATACCAGTCTTATTTTCATAAAACACTTCAGGAGTCTCACGGCAACGGTTTTTAGCAGGGCTTTATCCAAAATAAAAATATACTCAACACTTTGCGAATTTTGCTCCAAGAAAAACACCATACATTTATTTTGTAGGTGTGACATTTTACAATGACTTCTCCGGGATGTCAGAGAAAGGCGAAGGTGGTGTCAGACTTTTACTGACTAAAACTCACTCCTATATTCCTTCTTCTCGTCTGGCATTATTGCTGAACTGGACTTATTTGGCGCCGCCCCGCCGTGAGATACACATTGTTAGTTGTCTCTTATTTTTTATAATATAGGATAATTTATTAGTATCTACATATTGTCACTACATTGTGTGTATCTACGAGTGTGTATGCCAAATAAAATAGTTTTCTTTCTTTCTTTATTTGCCTTGCGTTCCAGGACCTCGGAGTTACCTTTCGGATAACCCATGGCTCCAGTAGGCTTCGGCCCTGCTGGGAATCCTACGGATTTACTGATATCTCTTAGAGGTGCGCTTGGTACACTTCACGTTGTCGACGGTTCGGGTTCGGTCTAGACAGCGAGTTAGCCATTGGTCGCCGTCTGCAAGCCCGTGCCTACGGTGGAACACACCTTAAATTTTTTTTGTAGGTGAGAAAATCATTCAATGACATCTCCGCGCCCTTGGGCGGAGCGGGATGTAGTGTCAGACTTTTACCGACCAAAAACCCACTCTTGTTCCTTCGTTGCCTTTCGTACCGGGACCGAATCTTCCTTTTAGAAGCAGACCCTTGGCTCCAGTAGGCTTCGACCCTGCTGGGCCCCTACGGTTTGCTGACAAGTCCTTGAGGGCACGTGGAACAATACGCACCGCCATTGACATCTTGGACTCGGTCCGGACGGTTACCGGATGACCAAACGGTGAGCTACCTACTGCTCAACATCCGTAAGACCGCGCCTACGGTGAAAAACACTATACATACCCAATAAAGTGAAATTCTCAGCATTAACTCTCATAAGAGTCAATCTTTCACAATTTCCTGTACTACACAGTAATTCCATTACGACACCCGGCCTACATAGAAACAATGAGACCAATTTCGCACGTTTCAAATAAAGAATGATTACATGTCGCGCCGGTGACTCAGACACAAATTCGATTGTAGTACACCGCGCGCATTGTATGCTAATCAATGCAATACATTAGAATTCGCTAGAGATTCGTAGTAATGCGTTTTTAATAGTTGAGTCGATTTTTTTAGGTAATGGCTGGATTGATTTCGCAAATGAGTTGTGGATGTTACGTGATGTGATTTGCGTTTTTTATTATACTTTAATTTGTGGCGAAGTTTGGATGTGCAAATTATTGCCGTAATGTGGTATATATCTTTGCTTTTATTTTGCTTCTTGGTAAAAAAAAATACCGCCTAGTTGCTAGCCAGTCGGTTACAATTCGAAGAAATTCCGTTGGAATTACACAATTTAATTCTACCAAGCCCATTCCAACATCTACATTGAGTAAAAGCAGTGGTGACCGAGTGGTAACAGCCCCGACGAGTTATAGGTCGAGGGTTCAAACCCAGCCAGGCGCATTACTTTCTGTAATTTATTTCATTACCACTGCTTTCAAAACAGTGAAGGAAACATCGAGAGGAAACCGGCATGTCCTAGAACCAAAAAATTCGAAGACATGTGGCATCCACCAACCCGCACTGAGCCCGTGTGGTGGATTACGGTTCATTCTCTCTCCTAGAGAGGAGGCTTGAGTCCCAACAGTGGCAACATTATAAGGCCGACTATAGCTATAGTATTCCAACATCGGACGACAAGACTTTCGGCAATGTGCCATCGGTACATTTTTTTTTTATAGTGGGAAAAAATCATGCATTGACATCCCCCGCTCCGGCGCAACGCCGTTGCCTGATGCGTTCGGCCTCCTCCTTTGCGAGCATTACTGCTTCGCAAAAGTCGGCGACCGCCTGCCACTCCTCCTCACTCCGGACCATGGCCTCAACCAAGGCCTGGGTGCCATCGGTACATGGTGAACAACATCCAACCCATACGCACAAAACGCTTTGGGTACACGTTCATCTTATATGCATCATCATCACTTACCATCAGGTTCAATGAGATAGTAATCAAATCTGAGCCTAACAAAATAAAAACAGTCTTCACTTGCAGAAGATTTCAACAAAATGCTTATCCTTACATCTTAAAATACTTGTATTATAAAACAAAGTAATATTCCACACCCACGTTATAGACTATGAACGCGATAAACTCGAAAACTACTAAACAGACATTCATGCCGTTTTCGCCAATAGACAGAATGATTCATGAGGAAGGTTTAAATGTACATATAGTCGAGAATTTCAAAGTTTGCAACACCTGTGTGAAGGTGTGTCAGGGTGCTGATTCACCAAAAAAATGAGGCAGTTTTTAGCTAGTCTTTGTAAAATATTGTAACGTAATGTGTTACATAAAGGAGTGTAACAGTTACATGAGAGGAGTGAAGGACATGATGAGGGTAAGGAGGAGTATGGGAGTGAGGAGTGTAGAGGAAGAGTGAGAGTAAGAAGAGTAAGTTATAGTAAGAGGAGAGGAAGAGTGTTACGCGAGTGCAAGAGGGAGTGTAGTGAGTAAGTGTAGGTGTAAGTGTAAGTGTAAGTGCCTCCAGGGAGTAGCCCTGGCAAGGCACGTGTGGTGAGTAGTGAGAGGTTGAGTGAAGGAGGAAAGTATGGAGGGAGAAATAATATATATAGATATGAATCCTTGTGAGGTTATATTATAAAAGCATATAAAAACAATAGAAATATAAAAAGATATAAAGATATAAAAACAGTTCAGTCAGGCTCGGCGTCAGAGGTGGAGTGCAGCAGCAGGAGTAGGCGTAGCCCTCAGCCGTACGAGGGACGGCGAAGGCTACGCAGCCGCAGGCAGCAACTGATGGTGGTAGTCACAGCCCTCCAGCGTAAGGGCCGGCAGCAGTAGAGGAGGCCCTCAGAGGCCAGGTCCATATGTAGAGCAGCCCTCCGCCGTGAGGGCCGGCAGAGGCAGAGAGGAGGTCTTCAGTTCCTCCTCTGAGGAGGTCTTCAGTTCCTCCTCTGAGGAGGTCTTCAGTTCCTCCTCTGAGGAGGTCTTCATGGTCCAAAGAGCTCAATCAGGAGCTGAGCCAAGAAACTGTCACATGTAGAAAAAAACTGACACCAGGAGCTGTACATGTAGCTGCACCAAGAGTCTGACCGAAAACTCCCCAAGAAACTCACAAACATGGTTTTTATAGTCAATTTTGACGGCTATGCTGGCTGTCAATTCATTATTTAAATTTGAAAACAGGTTTCAGCCAGCATTGCTGTTTCACAAGAAAGATATAAATTACAATTTAATTTTAAAGAATTATTTCAGATGAGAGAACATATAATTTGATAGCAAATTATATGTTTACAAAATAAATAATATTATGAGTAAAAGAATAAAACCTAAGCCTATAAAAATACTCTTTGTTGATACCATAGAAGAAAATAGTAGTGACATGACAGATGACAGTGATCAAAGAAAATAAACAAACTAAATATATAAGAAATATTATAAAGAGATGTGATTATTGTTAAGTAAAGTAAACGTAAGTATTAATAACATTACATTATCCCCCTTCCCCAGAAAAAAATTTTTGGCTGTTACAAAAAATTTTGAGGTTTTTTAGTAATTGCCTCCCAAACATAAATCTCTGCCATACCTCTCGGCCATACTTCACACAAACAGAGTTAGGGGTTTTAGTGGTTCACATTCAATGACGCACTACTCCAAGGCAATACTAATTGCATACGTCTTTAGGCTTGTTTTAGGAGTTGACGTAAATCCGCTCACGTATAAGACCCATTAGAAAAGAGCTTGAGCTAGTATGCTCAGAAGAAGTGATTCAGGCTTATTTATTTACAAGGTGTCATCAACCGCACCTGATAAGAGAAAGAGAGAAGAGAGGCCTAACCATTGGTTTTAGTTCCCAAGGTTAGCCCGAAAAGGCTAAGAGTGATGATAAGGGCTTATTTATAAAGGTGTCATCACCCGCACCTAAGAGAGAGAAAGAGAGAGGCCTAACCATTGGTTTAAGATCCCAAGGTTAGCCCAAAAAGGCAAAGAGTGATGATAAGGGCTTATTTATAAAGGTGTCATCACCCGCACCTAAGAGAGAAAGAGAGAGGCCTAACCATTGGTTTAGTATCCCAAGGTTAGCCTATAGAGAAAAAGATAAGACCCAATGGTATCAAACCATATAATGGGTAAGTTAAATAGAATAAATTTATTTTTTCAGATAGAACTGAAGAGAAACTAAAAACCGAAAGAGAAAAATATTAGCAAACAAACTTCCAACATAAAATGGGGCCTAAAGAGTCGAAGCTTGGGAAAGTGTAGAAGAGTGTAGAAGTGAAGTGATAATGATGTTTATAATAATATGAAATAAATAAATACACTAGACTATGGTTTTATTAGATACCTCACAAGGAAACAGAATAACCGAAAGAGAGCCAAATAGTATAATACTTGTGTAAGTGTAATTTTGAATTTTGAGAAAAAAATGAGAGGAACATGAGAGGAGAGGGTGAGGATCTTCCAAAGTGGGCGCCAATGTAACGTAATGTGTTACATAAAGGAGTGTAACAGTTACATGAGAGGAGTGAAGGACATGATGAGGGTAAGGAGGAGTATGGGAGTGAGGAGTGTAGAGGAAGAGTGAGAGTAAGAAGAGTAAGTTATAGTAAGAGGAGAGGAAGAGTGTTACGCGAGTGCAAGAGGGAGTGTAGTGAGTAAGTGTAGGTGTAAGTGTAAGTGTAAGTGCCTCCAGGGAGTAGCCCTGGCAAGGCACGTGTGGTGAGTAGTGAGAGGTTGAGTGAAGGAGGAAAGTATGGAGGGAGAAATAATATATATAGATATGAATCCTTGTGAGGTTATATTATAAAAGCATATAAAAACAATAGAAATATAAAAAGATATAAAGATATAAAAACAGTTCAGTCAGGCTCGGCGTCAGAGGTGGAGTGCAGCAGCAGGAGTAGGCGTAGCCCTCAGCCGTACGAGGGACGGCGAAGGCTACGCAGCCGCAGGCAGCAACTGATGGTGGTAGTCACAGCCCTCCAGCGTAAGGGCCGGCAGCAGTAGAGGAGGCCCTCAGAGGCCAGGTCCATATGTAGAGCAGCCCTCCGCCGTGAGGGCCGGCAGAGGCAGAGAGGAGGTCTTCAGTTCCTCCTCTGAGGAGGTCTTCAGTTCCTCCTCTGAGGAGGTCTTCAGTTCCTCCTCTGAGGAGGTCTTCATGGTCCAAAGAGCTCAATCAGGAGCTGAGCCAAGAAACTGTCACATGTAGAAAAAAACTGACACCAGGAGCTGTACATGTAGCTGCACCAAGAGTCTGACCGAAAACTCCCCAAGAAACTCACAAACATGGTTTTTATAGTCAATTTTGACGGCTATGCTGGCTGTCAATTCATTATTTAAATTTGAAAACAGGTTTCAGCCAGCATTGCTGTTTCACAAGAAAGATATAAATTACAATTTAATTTTAAAGAATTATTTCAGATGAGAGAACATATAATTTGATAGCAAATTATATGTTTACAAAATAAATAATATTATGAGTAAAAGAATAAAACCTAAGCCTATAAAAATACTCTTTGTTGATACCATAGAAGAAAATAGTAGTGACATGACAGATGACAGTGATCAAAGAAAATAAACAAACTAAATATATAAGAAATATTATAAAGAGATGTGATTATTGTTAAGTAAAGTAAACGTAAGTATTAATAACATTACAATATGTATATCAAATTAAAAGAATATTCCGACTTACCGTAAAGACTGTCAAAGATGTTTAAATGACAATTCCGGAACAAACAGCTTGACGGTGTTTTCCTAGGCACGGAGGAAACTCAGTTGAAGAGGAACTTTTTGGACCTCGTCAAGCGTAGCTTAACATCGAAGATCGACCCGTACGACTATTTTTCTTTAGCCACATCTCTTGTTCCCGCCATCTCCATAATCACCACCTTTCTATCCAGTAGATACCATTTGAAACGAAACGCATAAAAATCTCGATTACCAATAAAAATCTACCATTTGTGAGGAACTCGATTAGCCTTTACACAATCTACTAGGTTTAAGAGTTCGTTTTCAATGATGCGGAGCGGTGTAGAGTGGAGAACAGCGGACCGTTAATTGTCCAATCATAGTGTTCGAAATGGTTGACAGAAATCGACATTTCGGATGCGATTTGCAGTGGACTATATGGAAAGCGATCAATAATAGACTGCGCACCCAAGTAGGCTGTAGCAAACACAACCTGGCAAAATAGGGCATTATAAAACCCTCCGACACCCAGTGCGAGTGCGGTGCTCCTGATCAGACTTTGGTCTACTTATTAGAGTGAATCTCCTTACATATGCACTCTGGAAAACCTAAAAAACTCCACTAACGTCACTATAAACGTAGCAACCTACTGGGTCTAAAACTTTTGAGGGGAAAGAGAACCGCGTGTTGGAGAAAAATAAGTACCTATTCGAAATCTCCACTCCGCATCAGTGAAAACAGTGTAAGTGGAGCGGAGTGGAGCTGAGTGGACTTTCACATAAAACAAATGAATCCGCAACTCCGAGCTAGACAGAAGAGTCATGCGGAAGGTAGGTCAACTCCACTCTACCACGCTCAGTTTCAATGGACAAACATGCAACTTTTCACTGCTCTTCTCCATTTCGCTCAGCCCAACTCCGCTACCGTGGAAACACACCCTTACAATCCATACATAGCAATTCAAAAACTTTCCTCCACTCTTCCAATTATTACTTTAGCCCAAAAAGGCCTGTAATTGCCTATAAACAGACAGATAGAGCAAATAATTGCCTATACTCAAGTTGGAACAACGAGTTCGTTCATTACCATTTACAAACGATCATTGTGTCTCAATAATGCAATATCCAGTCGAGTCTCGTGGATGCCGTCCGTTTCAAAAAAGCTAATAATGAGTTTTTAGTCGAACGATGCCAGGGACGAATACTGAGGACGCTATTATAGAGTACCTGGCTGTTCTTCGCGTTTTTAGTCGTTTGATCTGAAGATCTTTTAGTGAGAACCAATATTTGGGATCAGTGGAACAGTCTCTTAATGAGGCATCTAGTTTTATCTTTTCGATATTGTGTTTAGATGATCTCTGGGCTAAAAACTTATAATATCTAATTATTCACACTTCATGTATCATAAAAGTATGGAAACATGGCATGCCTGTGGCCGAAAACAGAGCCAGGCAAGGAATTTAACCAGTTTTGCCTCCGATATTCTAAGAAGAAGAAGAAGAAGTATGGAAACGCCACAATTGTGGTAGTAAGTTTTCTCTTGAGAAGTAGCTAGAGAGAAACCACGGCGTCCCCGCTTTCTGCCTGATTCAGGACGTCAGCGGACATGACTAGAAGGCCAGAAACGCCCCGTTGTCGAAATTGTGAGACTCTCTAGTAGAGTATACGGTGGAACTCTGCTCCGCTTGTGTCCTCGTGGTGATCTCTTGCGTTTGGCCCTGGTCCGGATCGAGGTGTAATGGGAAGCAGCAACCTTCTTTGCAAAGCATTACTGCTGCATGCGAAGGGAAAGATGGCTGCAACCGTGACAGAGAGATTAGATGCCCCAGCTGCTACATGAGCCGCTTTAGGCATCGTAACTGCGGGCATGCAGAAGACAAGCAAAGCGATGGGTAGCTCTCTGTCCGACCTTCCATTAAAGACCAAGCACTAGTCGGCGGTGAGTTATGTTCTACGCGCATTTCAAAGAGACGTCAATAAAACGGAAGCTGGGGCTGCGGAAACGTTGGAAGCTTAATAATAATAATAACTTCCACAACTTTCACACAACGCCATCTAGTCCCAAATTAAGCAGAGCTTGTGTTATCCCAGACACAGGACAAATGATAATGCTCATCACACAAACATTTGTCCTGGGAGGGAATCAAACCCACGAGCTCCTGCATTACAGTCAGGGCCACTAACCACTAGACCAACAGGCCAGTCTCTGATTTGATAATATGATAGTATTAGGAAGATTAGCTAATCTTTACCTATGGAATTAAATGCTAAAGAGTATTTACAAGCTTGATGCTGTTTTCGAGGCGCGACAGAGTAATCACTGTTGTCCTTAATTTGCCTGATTAAAACAAATGAACAAGGAAAAAAGCATTAACTTACATAATTAACTAAATCTATATTTATTAAAAACTTAATCTATTTAATTTATCTGGGAGTCGGAGAGATCAAGAAAGGTTTCAAAATGAGTGTTCCCTTGTTCTCTTTTTAATCTATTCTTTTTCTTATGCACCTGCCATGTTTTCTCTACACAACTCTTGGTTGACTGGTAGCGAACGCCTAAGGCCTTAAGTCCGCCTTTGTACCTTTGTGTTGCATGAAGTTAAATAAACCAATAAAGAAGGCGATTCTAGTAAATTGTTTGCATCCATCAACGTTCAATTTGCCTATTTATCATTTCAAAGGAGTTTGAAGTCCTACTTGAACATTTTCTTTACATTTCCGTATCGTCTTTTCAGTTTTGTATTTTCCTTTGTACCTCGGAAGCCATGTATTTTTATTTTTGAAGTGGGAAAGCATCACATGACTTCTGCAGGAGGGGTGTCAGATTTTTTCTGACTTAAATCCTGTGTCCTTTAGTTGCCTTTTGCATTCCAGGGCCACGATAACTCTTTCAAAAATTCCATAGCTCTAGTGCACATGTGTCCTTTATCTTTATGGTGGGAAAAATCATCTAATGACAACCCTCGCTCTTGGGCAGAGCGGGAGATAGTGTCAGACTCTTACTGACTAAAAGCCCACGCCGTTCCTTCTAGCCTTCATACCGGGGCTCGAGTTCCCTTTCGGATAACCCTTGCCCAGTAGGCTTCGACCCGGCTGGGCCCTTGCTGTTGCTGACAACTCCTTGAAGCGCGCGGGAACAGCGCGCACCGTCGACGACTTGGGCTTGGTCCGGACAGTTACCGGACGGCCGGACAGCGAGCTACGCATTGCTTACTGTCCGCAAGCCCGCGCCTACGGTGGCTGGAGAAAAGGCTCAGACAGTTGTCACTGTTGTATTTTTAATTACAAATCTCCTGTTTTTCGTAACACTTTATTTAAATCCTTTGTTTCCTATCATATATAGTTTTAGGGTTATCAAAAGGGAAAAGAAGGATTACTTTCTTAATGTATACTAGCTGTTCGCCCGCGACTTCGTCCGCATGAACTTCGGTTATCGCACTCTAAACGTGTTTTCCCGTAGGAATAAGATATTTTTCCGGGATAAAAATATGTTCTAATCCATGTCAAAGGCTATATGCATGCCAAATTTCATCCAAATCCGTTCAGGTGTTTTTGTGTAACAAACATCCAAACATCCACACTTTCACATTTATAATATTAGTTAGGATTTACGTTAGTTTTGACTAAATAAATAAAGACACCTTGTTGGCTAGCAACTCGACGTCGATGATTCGGTCAGTTTTCTACTAGTTGCTTTCTAGGAGTGTGTTTCATCATCGGATCACCAGACATACGGCGTTCAAAACGTTTTGGGAACATATTCATTCTGTGTACAGCTGAGGAGTTAAATTCCCTGCCGGAGTCTGTGTTTTCTGATAGCTACAATAGGGTAGTGTCCAGGGTCAAAATAATTACATTTTATTTTTAAAAAAAAATATTGGCCACGTATTTTTTCTTTTTTCGATTAAACAAAAAATAACAAAGATATAGCCCATTAAAGTTACGTGTGACGTCACCCCGTGCGAAAAAATGTAGCACGGCGTGACGTTACACGTAACTTTAATGGGTTATAATCGGCTATATCTTTGTCATTTTTGGTTTAATTAACAATTAAAAAAATACATGTCCCTTATTTTTGAATAATCTAAAAGACGGACTATTTAATTTTTTTACGGCCACTAGCCTATTTGAGGGTCAATGGAGAATAAACATATCTGGTGGGTATTAGATACTTTTAGGCAAGTGTGCTCCATCGTCTTCCATTGCATTCCACCAAGATAGTGGTCTATCGCGAGCCTAAAAATAACAGAAAAAAAGGAAAACGTTTTCTATTGTTTACACAAATCAAAAGACTCATATATTACTTGAATTATATAACTTCGATCCTTAAGTACACTTTGCTTCATTAAATGGATACGTTTGCTAATATATTTCCATTTTATCTTTTCAGGTACGTTGGCTGTACTCATTCGGAGGTTTGTTTTTACAGCGACAGTGGGACATGCGAGTCTTATATTATTTATTTCTTTCGATATTGGTTACTTCTTTCTGTAAGCATGCTCCATCACCGACCACATCGACATTTTCAGATGTAACGTGCGACCAAAAAAAAAAAATGAAAAGTAAGCTACATATACGGACATGCGAGTCTTATATTATTTATTTCTTTCAATATTGGTTAATTCTTTCTGTAAGCGTGCTCCATCACCGACCACATCGACATTTTCAGATGTAACGTGCGACCCAAAAAAAGCAAAAAAAAAAAAGTAAGCTTATGACATACTAGCTTTTGCCCGCAGCTTCGCCCGCGTACATAAAATATAGCCTATGTCACTCAGGAATAAAGCAGCTTTCTATCGGTGAAAAAATTTTAGCAATCGGACCAGTACTTCCAGAGATTACCTCCTACACACAAAAAAAAAACAAACTTTACCTCTTTATTATATTAGTGTAAAATACCTACATTATTTAATTTCTATTTGTTCTTTTCTATAGTAAAGAAAAACTCTTATCACATATCAAAATAAACAAATCAATAATTGAAGATACAGACATGTCGCTTAAAGATCGTAAATAAATCTAAAAAGAATAAAACACCCGATTATAAAAACCGATAATCCGCAAAGGATTTAAGAATAGTGTCGAATATCCATAAAGTCGGCCATTTTCTCGATAATAACAAAAGCGGGGCAATTTATCATTATATTTCTGTAGACATCGGCCGGCATATAGGCCACACAGCGGGCTTAGCTGGGATGTAAAAATGATTTAGTGTCTATCTGCCTCATACAGCGGTATGAGAAGAAAAGGCATTATTTTGCAATCTCACTCCTGATCCGTAAAAGATTATCTGATCGAAATCGATCGTTGATTTCTAACGTTGTCGAACCTATTCAGGAAGAATGTCGTAAGTGACAGTTGGCGTTTTGTGCAGGTATAGAATTTGTCTTTCATAATTAAAAAGTATTAACAATAACATCATTCTATTAAAAAATAAAACCTATCTACACTGATATTACTCATTGAAATGGGTAAAGTTTTTTATTTTTTTGTTTGTTGGAGGTAATCTCTGAAAGCACTGAGGGGTTAGCAAAATGACTTTTCTGTTAACATTCCCGCTAAACGCTAAGTACAAAATGTATGGCAATGACACGCCATTTGTCACGTGACTTCTCCGCAGGTGATGTTATTGCCATACATTTTGTATGTAGCGTTTGGCGGCAACACTAAAAGAAAAAGTATTTGTCTAAGGGCGCTGGTCCGATTGCTAAATTTTTTTCACCTTTAGAAAGCCATACGAGAGGAAAAGGCATTATTTTCCAATCTTAAAAGAATATCTGATCGAAATCGATCACTGATTTCTGACGTAATGTCGAACCTTTTCAGGAAGAATGTCGTAAGCGACAATTGACGTTTTGTGCAGGAATGGAATTTCTCTTCCATAATTAAAAATTATGAATGAAAATATTTATGTTTTGGAGATTTTATGAGCTGGTACCTAACTAAGACCAGGTAAAGTCTTTATTTTCTTTGAATATATTATGTTGTTACTTTGATACCTTTTTTTAAATTGATATTTTTTTTTTTTAATGGATAGGCTCGCGTTTGACCACAATCTCACCTGATGATAAGCGATGATGTGGCCGACGATGGAGCACGCTTGCCTAGAAGTAATCTATTCACTCTTGACTTAACCTTTCAATTGTGATAATTGCAGACACAATTGAAAGACAATAGGTGCGCGAACGCCGGCGTTCGCTTGGGGTTTAATGAATTAAAGACGATAGAGAAAGAGGTTATAGCTATCAGGAAACACAGACTCCAGCAGGGTATTCCATTCCTTATATTATAATGCGGGTGCAACACATTCTGATTTTGTAGTTCTTTATTTGGCAGCAAATGAATCGAGTCAGTCTTCGCGGCTAACTTCTCTATGGTAACTAATCAATGCTGCAATAAAACTCTCAGCTCCATTTTACTGAGACTTCGCTCCTTTCAAAGATTCCACATCTTGTCCAGTTGTGAAGACACTTGAGCTACAAAACCACACCAATTTAAATTACAGTATTTTTTTTTTTTTGTATATAACTATCACACAACGTCGTCTAGCCCCAAGCTAAGCAGAGCTTGTGTTATGAGTACTAGACAACTGATAAACATACTTATATATTTCTAAATACATACATATTATAGATAAATTACACCCAGACACAGAACAAATGATTATGCTCATCACACAAACATTTGTCCTGGGTGGGAATCGAACCCACGACCTCCGGAATAGCAGTCAGGGTCACTAACCACTAGACCAACAGGCCAGTTAAAGTATCTACGAGGAATCAATTTATGATTAATTAAAACAACCACTGATTGATGACACATTCGACAAAATCTCGTCATAAAACTTATTTGTGAAAATATTAACAGCAACTATTGTATTAGATCAGTAATTATATAAATAACTAGCTTTTGCCCGCGGCTTCGCCCGCTTACGTAGAATAAGTACAGTCTACGTCATTCAGGAATAAAGCAACTTTCTATAGGTATGTGAAAAAATTTAGCAATCAGACCAGTACTTTCGGAGATTCTTTATAAAAAAAATTTTACGCCTTTATAATATTAGTGTAGATAAGTTATATTTTTGTATAGAATGATGTTATAGTAAATAACTTTTAATTATGGAAGAGAAAACCCATTTCTGCAAAAAACGCAACTGTCGCTTACGACATTCTTCCTAAAAAGGATCCATGTGATCGAATATAATGGTTTGCCGGAAGGCTTTTGGATGATAGACCATATTTTTTGTAGGAGGCTGTTAAGATCGGGAATACTTACGTTGATTATTTTTGTGGTTTATGAACGATGTTATTGTAGACTTATTTATGTATATATATAAAAAATGAATTGCTGTTCGTTAGTCTCACTAAAACTCGAGAACGGCAATGCGCCTGGCTGTGTTTGAACCCGCGTCAGGCCAGAACTCGTAAGTCAGGGCTTTTACCACTTGCCCACTATTACTCACTAGGTCACCACTGCTCAAAAGGCAACTAAAAGACAAACGTGTGGTTTTAGTCAGTAAAAGTCTAACAGATCCTCTCGCTCCACCTTAAAGTGGGATAAAGACAGTGGACGATTTCCCATCTCAAAAAATAAAAGAAATTCAGAAAGAAAAGAAATAAAGTTTGAGGTAATTAGATTTTTGTTCAAACATGAACTTTAACTTTTATTTGAAAGCTTTTAATATACTTAAAACCAAATTGAACAGAAACAGCGGTGTTTACTCGTAAACAGTACTGTTAAAACTTTGGCAGGAGGTAACCTGATGCATTTGAAGTTTTACCGCATCCAAACTTTTCCACTCTTCACTCTCGGGCATCGTTAAATGCCAAAGTAGAAAAGTATTTTATAAATGTACAGATAAGTGTTAGTAGTTCTCTTTAAAAATTTTAATTTCGTAGTTTTGATTTTTTTTTAAATTTGCCAATGACATCCCCCGCTCTTGGGCGGAGCGGGAGATGGTTTCAGGCTTTACTGACTAGAAACCCACTTCTGTTCCTTCTTTGCCATTATTCCAGGGCCTTGGGGATCTCTTTCGTATTACTCATGGCCCCAGTAGGCTTCGAACTTACCAGGCCCCTACGGTTGCTGACTTGCGCTCAGTTCGGACCGTTACCGGACGGTCGGACGGTGAGCTACCCATTTCTCGCCGTCCGCAAGCCCGCGCCTACGGTGGCCGGAAATCGGGATCGGAATCCCGGCGGCTCGGGCGCGTGCGCCGCGTCCTTTGCTAGCATTACTACTTTACTTTACTATTGGAACTAGGTGATGAAAATCAAAAAGAGATAATTTATAAAACAATTTTTTTTATCTTCGGCCTGCTTACAAAGGTTAACTAGCCCTACCTACCCATTTTGCTAAATGCAGGATACTTTTTGTCCTAACGACCAATAAAATGAAACCTAAATTAGAACTTAAGTAATTTATAGCAAGAAAAGGTCTTAAGTATAAAGAATTCTTATCCCAAGATATTTTTTGTACCAGGTCTAAGCTGCTAGCGGATCTTAAGACAAAATGTTGGGATACTACAGTGAAACGCGGCTAAGGATTAGTTCACACCGAGACGCGACGCGACGCTTCGGACACATTTTAGGGTCTAAACAGACGGACCGCATTTCAACTGCAATCCAACTGCAAATTGCATTTTAAGTGCAGTTTGAATGCAGTTGACACGTCTGCAATAGAACTGCAAACCAAACGTGCGGTCCGATTGCAGTGGTGTGAACTGCACACCGACTGCATCCGAACTGCACCATGCGCGGGAGGGCGGAGCGTGCGGGCGGGTGCAGTTCGGATGCAGTGTGTTTAACCCTTAAAAGAGTGACTCAAAATATAACTTTTTTTACTACACGAAAAGTTACACATGGTGTGACTGACGTATTCTGAATTCTCACTGTGAAATGTGTATCTTTTCGATTAGTAAATAAAGTTATATTTTGAGTCGCTCTTTTAAAATGTGCGCGTAGCTTCACGTATTGGTGTGAACTGACCCTAAAGAATATGATCTAATTAAAGCTGGTAATTCTAAGGGTTTATTTTAGTAAAATGTAATAAACAACAAATGATCCTAAAATCAAATCTTTTTCTGAAAACCGCATCAAAATTGTTTATAAATCGAACCAGTAATTCGAAATTCAAATTGTTGTATGTGGAAGAGTGCGCGTAGTAGGAACATCTTGCTATCTCAATTCTACGCACGTAAAATCATGGTGGTGACGTCACATTGTAGTATATGCATCCTTTTTCTGTTACTTAACAGTTTCCCCTTCCACCAGGATTTGAAAAGATTTTTTTTACACTAATATAAAGGTTAAATTTGTAAAAATAAAGCTACAGCTTTTTAATACAAGTAATATAAAAAATAAGTACCCAATTGAATTTTTGTCTAAATGATTTCAGTTACGAGGACTTAGTGTTAAAAGATACAGAAATAATACAACGATTGTCCCTAATATCAACGCTTTTGCAGAAACAAAGAATTTTTAAGAATACAAACAGTAATACCAATATATTTTGGTTGAGATTCAGCACACACAATACTAAAAGTAAACTCACCAAATCAACACAAATCAAGAAATAAACAGAAACAACTTGAAAAGAACAAATAAAGAAAAGCAGCAAAATAATAATAAAATAAAAATTCGCGGGGAAGCAAAAAAAGGGCGTAAAATTTCACCTCTATACAACTCACATGTGGCCTTTCTGTACCAACACAATATTCTTTATAAACTAGCAAAGCGAACTTGGTTCGAAGGTTCCGTATCTAATTTGAAATCACTTGAACGTGGAAGTGAATTATCTTCAAGGAGAGTGGCGCTGTCTGTAGGACTAATGCATGTGATCAAAGTGTCGTTAAAAGTCATCGTGAGGACAATCAATTACTGTGTTACTGCCACGTCTTCCATGACCGAAATGAAGATAAGTTTCGTTTCTTCAAGCTTACACTCATGTGATAAGTGCTAAGGAGTTGGTATTGACTGTCGGTTTGACAGTCGTTATGGATAGTCTGAAACCACTAAATCTGAAACTATTTTTGCCAATCTTGTTAATCAGTAAGATCTCAGACTCAAATCTACATGGTTCTCATATGATTTGACCATTACATATTTGCTGCATAGACTTTAAAAGGACTTTTACCCCTTAGTTAGTTTCGATGTTTCTTCTCAGGTAGTAAGTTAGAAAACACAGCCTTCTTCTAGTTTAAATTGACGAAAAAATTGACTTTCAAAAGAGTTTTTTAATTATTTTTTTTTTGCAAAATAAACATCATTTATCATTTTATAATTGGTAATGTTGTTGTTCCATAAACATAACGGGTATTCAGCTGCTTCTGTTTAGTCTAGAAGCCGATCAAAACAATTGATATAATCGTGCAACAATTCGCAATAAACAGTGCTGTAGATTTCTCATTACTCATAACACAGCTTGGAAATGGAAATCTCGACATTCCCTATTTTTCATAAAATATGCAAGGCAGGCCGCAATATTCTGAATGCAGGAAACCTGGCTTCGGAAACAATATACCTTGTGCAATATATCTTACCGGGAAGGAAAATAAAACGTTGGCATTAAAATCATAATGGGTTATATAGTTACGGGCCCCTAAATTTGTGGTCTCGGTTCACATTTCGCCAATATTTTTTTATTTGAAGAACAATTTGTGAGTCTGATACGTGTTACATTACATTTATGGCTGTTTTATTATATTATTTTGTGCTTGAGCAGTTTAGTAATTGTCGATACTTTAGGAATTTGGGCAGTTTGGGGTATTTTTTGTTATGTCGTTAGTTCTTTTAGTATGTAATGGTATTGGAGTTATTATACGTGTTCTCCAATTGCTGGGTTGTGGAGGTCTGATAGGCAGTAGCAACATGGCATCTGGTTAGTTTGAAAACTAGCCCAAACATAGTTGATAGATTGATGGCTAGGTAGATTCGTTTGTATGAATGGAATTCCATAACTCCATCCATAAAAACTAATCTACCCAGCCTAAAATTACTTACCAAATAAAAATTACTGGTTTCACATAGGTACCACGTCTTCCAAGATGATTTAATGTTGATATAAATTTATTTTAGAAAATAATAAAATAAATGTACTGTAGTGTTACAACGTGGAGAGTTTTGAGTTAAAAAAACCGGGCAAGTGCGAGTCGGACTCGCCCATGAAGGGTTCCGTAGCAGCAAGTAAGATAATATAAAAGTTCTTGTAATGTATTGTAACTTTGATCCATTTTTTAATAATAGTATATTTTTTTCGGTTTATGACGCATTAAAAAAAAACTACTTACTGGATTTTGTTCAAACCAATTTTCGTTGGTAGTTTTTATAGTAATGTACATCATATATTTTTTTTAGTTTTATCATTCTCTTATCTTAGAAGTTAGAGGGGGGGGGACACACATTTTACCACTTTGGAAGTGTCTCTCGCGCAAACTATTCAGTTTAGAAAAAAATGATATTAGAAACCTCAGTATCATTTTTGAAGACCTATCCATAGATACTCCACACGCATGAGTTTGATGAAAAAAAAATTTTTGAGTTTCAGTTCTATGTATGGGGACCCCCAAAATTTATTACTTTTTTTCTATTTTTGTGTTAAAATCTTGATGCGGTTCACAGAATACATCTACTTACAAAGTTTCAACAGTATAGCTCTTATAGTTTCGGAATAAAGTGGCTGTGACATACGGACGGACAGACAGACAGACAGACAGACAGACAGACAGACAGACAGACAGACAGACAGACAGACAGAGAGACATGACGAATCTATAAGGGTTCCGTTTTTTGCCATTTGGCTACGGAACCCTAAAAACTAACAAATATCGGCACTATAAACTTTACTTCTGTAGGTATAAGTATTATTAGTGTAAAAAAACGATATTATTGTGAATAAAACCATCCAACTAAATAATGCTGTGATGATACCGCCAACTTCTTCGTCATCATCATTTCAGCCGAAAGACGGACATAGGCGGCTGTTGGACATAGGCCTCCCCCAAGTGTCGCCACAATGAACGGTCCTGTGCGTCTCGCATCCATCGGATTCCTGCAACCCTTACCAGGTCATCGGTCCACCTTGTAGGAGGTGCAATTGTTACCCAAATCCACTTCTTGATAATAAATAAATAATAATATCCGACCTCAATTGATAAGGGATAAAGGACAGGAAGAAGAAGAAGAAGAATATCCAAAATGTTTTAATAAATCACATAAAAAACATTCAAGTCAGCTTACCTTGTAAAATATGAACATATTTTGTTTTAAAAAGAACATAAACGTCGAAGCTCTAAAACTTTCCGAAATAAAGTGCTTACAAAAATGAAGTTGCTGCACTGTGTAAAATTACTGCTTTTATACGCAAATTCACTTAAAATATGGCAGCTGTAATGAATTCCTTCTTGCAAAATCTTGTCTTATAACTTAAAAGAGATATATTCGGGATGAAAATTCTAGAGATTTATGTTGGAGAGTTGCAAGTAATAAAATATTTTTGGCATCGCAACAGCTGCTTTTGTACCCGTCAATCATTCTCTTTAGAAGTTTTCTGTCTAAACAAATGCAGAATTCCGCTGGAGAACTTAGGTGGCCGATATAGGTCGAATAATCGCCAGGGCAGGGCACATTGCTCGCAGAACAGATGGTCGTTGGAGCCGAAAGATTCTGGAGTAGCAAGGCAGTAAGGTTCGCGCTGGGCCTTGGTTGAGGCGATGGTCCGGAGCGAGGAGGAGTGGCAGGCGGGCGCCGATATCTGCGAAGCAGTAATGCTCGCAAAGGAGGAGGCCGACCGCATCAGGCAATGGCGTTCTCGCCGCCGCCGCCGAGATTCTGATCCCGATTTCCGGCCACCGTTGGTACGGGCTTGCGGACAGTGAACAACGTCGTCGTTGGTGCGCACTGTTCCCGTGCGCCTCAAGGAGTTGTCAGCAACAGTACCAGTAGTGGTGGGACCCAGCCGGGTCGAAGCCTACTGGGGCCGGGGTTATCCGAAAGGGAACTCGAGCCCCGGTATGAAGGCTGGAAAGAACGGGGTGGGTCTTTTAGTCAGTAAAAGTCAGACATTATTCCCCGATCCGCCCAAGAGCGGAGGTTGTCATTGGATGATTTTTTCCCACCATAAAAAAAGGCGGTAAGGTCGCTTTTGGGAAACGCTGCTTTGAAAGTCCTCCCATAGGCTGATAACTTGGTGAGAGTCGCTGGAATCTGATGGTTGGAGACGCAAAAGACCGGTCTTTGTAGGCAAGCGATGATTTGGTCAACGAGAGAGAGCACTCTAGAAGTATCTTGACTTGTGTTTTCTACACCTAGGTTGTAGCTATGGAGAAACACAGACTCCGGTAATTCCACACCTAATGTGATGACATAATGCAGTTTATAACAGCCTTAGCTACCAATTCACTGGGATTTCGCAAATTTTTATGGAAATTGGCAAACCCTATGGCACCCACGGATGCTCTCATTTTGAACCCCTCCGGATATTATGGGTTATTTGATAGCAAAGGTTTTTGTATCAATTGAATAAGCAATTTTATGGGATCCTGAAACAGGAAGGAAGAATTTCTTGACCAAAAACGTTCTCTTTTATCCTCATGATGATTTCGTTATCTTTATCAATGTGATTGTATTTTGAAATCCTAAAACAAAGAACATTTCTTATCGCATTGATTATCTACCAACTAAAATACTCAAATACTCAAATTTTCGAAACTTTTGTTCGTAGTTCTTTTTTATTGTGTCAGATAGGTAGGTACACTAGGTACCCATATTAAATGCAATAGGTATTCTATTCGCAAAAAAAGTCCCGTACCACGTTCCTTGAGACCCGAGACGCGCCTACACATTCGAACCGTGTTACATTTTATGTGCCCCTGTAACCTACTTCAATGGGGCATACGACAATATAAATATTTTAATAACTTTAACATTGTATGGTGCCAGATGTGGGTTCAATAATGTCGGCACAATGCAACGTTGTTTTATTCATGACCATGTTTTGTGTTTTGACTGCTAAGGAGGCCGATTTTTGTGCACTAAAGTGTACACTGATGCTTGAATGAATGCCTACATTGTAGTACAGAAAACTGGGCAAATGCAAGTCGCGCACTGAGGGTTCCGTATAAACTTACCTATGAAAACAGTTTAATCCCTGAATTGAGTTACAAAGATTTTTGAGTTTTGACGTAAAACAAATTTGCTGATTTCAGATTTAAACGGGAAGTACCCTATAAATCTTGATCCCCTTGAGAGTGACAAAATTCACGTTTTTTTACGGCATAAACGGCCATAACTTCTTTTGACGTTAACTCAGAAGTTTGATTTTTTCACAGCTTCTAGGGATCCCAGACCTGAGTGTTATATGGTTAAAATTTCAACTCGATACCTCTATTAGTTCTCGAGATAAAGGGTCCTGAAACAGAGGGACAACAAAGTGATCCTAAAAGGGTTCCATATTTTTTCCTTTTTTGATACAGAACCTTAAAAATGAACTGGCTGACACTAGTTACAGGAGGAGGCCGATTTTCGTGTACTAAAGTGTAAACTATACACGCATGAATGAAACGTTGTAATGAAAAAATGGGTTGATAGTACAAGATTTGGTTTAGAAATAGACTTAAAGTTTAAAATAGCCGAACAAACAAACAACGAAATCACACGTGTATTCCAAAGGTTAAACTTTGGAATGAGGGCGAACTACGCTTTATACTTAAAATACTCGTAGTTTAACTTTTTGAGATGGAAAATAATCATATGAATTTTCTCGCTCTAGAGTGGAACGAGAGTGTCAGACTTTTACTGACTAAAACTCAATATATGTTCCTTCGTTGGATCTTTACATTCCAGAGCTACGATAACTCTTTCAAACGTTTCTGCAGCTCTATGTTTTGGACTACAGAAGATGAAGTAACTGTCCGTAATAAAATAGAAACTAGGATGTAACTAACCATAATTTTGTAAATATTTACTGATTCCAAAGAGTATCCATGGAGTTTCTTGCACGTTCTTCTTTATAGACATCTACACTTTGCCAATAGTTTCACCTTTTTTTGCGTATTTAGTGTATTTAAACAGTTCAATCGAAATAAATAATGCTTTGAGTTTGAATTTAATAAGAAGAAATGACGATTCGTAAAGGTGGGTCTACGTTAGAGAACTCACTGCTTAAGGGCCAAGCGCCCGAAAAGTGCCATAAAACAGTGATTTTCTGAGGCTTACTCCTCCGTAACGGCTAGGTCAATTGGTTTGAAAAAAATATATATTTATTATAGATTCATGAACAATAAATACCAACATTTGATTTTTTCGTGCAATTAATACTTTTGTCGAAAAAAAATATTTAGCAATTTCGCAACTTTTCGCAACTTTTCCCTACTCCTTCGAAACGGCTTGGATCTTTAGAAACATTTTTACACATTAAAATTGGTGATTAAATATTCTTCAAAGTGAACATTGCATATGTAAATCAATCAATATCTCGCAGAGAAAATGGATATAAAGCGCTTTCCGGGCGCTGCTGGCCGCAAATAAATGCACAGATTTGCGTACTGCCGCCTAGGCGAGTGCGAGAGTTGCGTTCACATATTTTCGGCCAGATGGTTCAAAGGACTATACGCCTTAATAACAGGTGGGACCTCAGTCAAGCACTAGTTTATATCAATTAAAAAAAAAGCGCCATGCACGAGCAGAGCACGAAACGAGCTCAAATTCGTTTAGTGTCGCTCGTTCTCGGCTCTTCTAGAGGCAGTCCACACTACAAGAATTTGACCTTGGCTCGTGCTTCGGTCGCGCTATGCTCCTCTAGTGTAAATCTTTTTTTTTATTACTGATGCGCTCGCGTTTGACCACTATCTCACCTGATGGTAAGCGATGATGTGGTCGACGATGGAGCACGCTTGCCTAGAAGTAACCTATCTTCAAATATAGAACCCAAACAGAGTTCATGAACCTGTGACAAACTTGGAACAATACTCAAACCTAATTACCCTTGTATCTCGCGCTTCACCGTTTTATTATCTGACATATCCTATGTATCCTCAACATTCCAACGTCGTATAAATGCGTCATTTACGACAATTATATCACTGTTATGTTTCATAATGGTGGCAGGAAGTGTCGCATGGCATCGAGCACATTAAGTCGACACTTAATGAGTATGATGACACTGGAGAGCTTAATGACGAGATGGTGTCTTGTATTGTCAACGGGTGCTGTAATGCTGATCGTAAAACCGAAGCTTAGACGAATTTAGATGTTACTATATGATGATATGAATAAGTGTCCGACAATATTGGGTAGTTGAGAATTTTTTTATTTTATTTTATTTGAAAGAAAAAGTCTAACTTTATTGGAAATCTCAAACAGAAAGATTTTTTTTTTAAGAGTAGTTAGTTATTTTTAGTTATACGGAACCTGAGACACCTGTCTAGTGCCTATTTTTGTGCTGTACATTTCAAAACTGTATTATAAAAATTACAAAGTACCTTTTTTTGTTGGGGAAAATCATCCAATGACAAACCCCGCTCTTGAGCGGAACAGGAGCTAGTGTCAGACTCTTACCGACACATCCCGTTCCTTCAAGCCTTCATACCGGAGCTCGAGCGCCCTTTCGGATAACCCTGGCCCCAGTAGGCTCCGACTCGGCTGGGCTACTGTTGCTGACAACCCTTAAGGCGCGCGGGACTTGGGCTTGGTCCGGACAGTTACCGGACGGCCGGACAGCGAGCTACCCACTGCTCACTGTCCGCAAGCCCGCGCCTACGGTGGCTGGAAATCGGGATTGGAATCCCGGTGGCGGCGAGAGCGCCGTTGCCTGATGCGGTCGACCTCCTCCTTACCGAGCATTACTGCCTCCCAGAAGTCGGCGAACGCCTGCCACTCCCGGGATTCTGATCCCGATTTCCGGCCACCTTAGGCGCGGGCTTGCGGACAGTAAGCAATGGGTACCTCACTCGCTCCTCGCTCCGGACCATGGCATCAACCAAGGCCCGGCGCAAGAGGTCTCCGCCGCCGATCGCCCCCACGAGGGCACGGCGATGCTCCACCCAAGCAGGGCACACCTCGACTGTGTGCTCCACCGTGTCCTCCGGGCGTTCCGCACAGTGGCGACACCCGGGTAATGCGCCTGCCTGGTTTTGAACGCACGACCAACAACAACTTATAAATCGAGGCCGTTACCAATGGGCCACTGTTTAAATAATTTAATTCAAATATTATAAATACGTTGAATTTAAACTAATATAAAACAACACACTAGTTACTAAACCTATTTATTTTACCAACGAAGCTGTCACATCCACGAACTAGTTGAAATCGTTATCAACAATGATTAATAATTTAATGCAGATTGGTTCATAGCGATATCGTCTACACAGGACGTTATTCAGAGCGAGGTACTACGAACTAGTTTAATTAATATATTATGCAGTTGATACGCCTATTTCTGTGTTGAATGATAGGAATAGAAAGCAGACAGAGTTATGTAACTGGATGAGTGGTGATTAACATAACATATCACCTGACTTTGTTGACTGGCCTGTTGGTCTAGTGGTGACCCTGACTGCTATGCCAGAGGTCGTGGGTTCGATTCCCACCCAGGACAAATGTTTGTGTGATGAGCACGATGATTTGTTCTGAGTCTGGGTGTAATGTATTTATAATATGTATGTATTTAGAAATATATAAGTATGTTTATCAGTTGTCTAGTACCCATAACACAAGCTCTGCTTAGCTTGGGACTAGACGGCGCTGTGTGATAGTTGTGGAATATTATTATTATTATTATATCAACCTGATAACAAAACCTAACTTTGTACATACATATAGTGACAGGTAATTAGTGACCGATACATATACACGTGATTGTACTCATGATTACAAACAACTTTAACAAAGAAACTTTTTTTTATACTCATTAGTTTTATCACAATAACAAAGCTCAGCTGTTAGCCACGTAACAACGCCTTTGACTCATGTACCTTACATTAAATAGGCTAGTTGCCGTAAAAAATGTAATTAGTCCGTCTTTTAGATTATTCAAAAGTAAGGGACACGTATTTTTTATTTGTTAATTAAACCAAAAATGACAAAGATATAGCCCATTAAAGTTACGTGTGACGTTATGCCGTGCTGCATTTTTTCGCACGGGGTGATGTCACACGTAACTTTACTGGGCTATATCTTTGTTATTTTTTGTTTAATCGAAAAAGAAAAAATACGTGCCCAATATTTTTTTATCATCTAAAATACAGACTAAATGAAATATAATTATTTTATTCTGGAAACTGGGTTATAGTGATCCCACGCGGTCACCCGCGCCGCTGGCAAACCCATCGGTGTCTGCATTTCGCGAACACCGATAGGTGACCGCGGCGGGCGCAAATTTATGCGAACAGCTGTTTTGTTTGTATTGTTTGTGCATCATTTTTCTAACTGACGGACTTCTTGACATTTCAAAAGTGCCTGTAAATGGTTTATTTGAAATCAAATGTTTTCAATCTTTGAGGGAATGAGCCGTTATCCATCACGCTGGACTAATGCGAGTTAGTATATATCACATGTCTTCGATTTTTTGTTCTAAGACTGGTTTCCTTACAATGCGTTCCTTCGCCGTCTTGAGGGCAATAGTAATAAACATACACACATACACAAATATAATTAAGTGTGGTTGGGTTTGAACTTTGAACACAGGACTCATAAGTCTGGGCCGTTAGCACTGCTCTTCTGATTAGTAATTAATTAATGAGAATGAAGACTCTGCGACACTTCAGCAACACAAGTTGTGGTGCTGAAATGTCGTCAATCCTTTATATTTTGTAATTCACTGCAATACCGACCATAAAAAAAAACTAAAACCTAATAGTGATCACACGGAAGTTCACAAAGTAGAAACGGACGCAACGCAACAGTTGCATCTCAAACGTCGGAAGCAATCGATTGGCTGCGCCCCGGGAATGCTGTGGACATTTGAACGTTTGAACAGAACTGGGTCCACATGTGGAACTTTTGAACAGGACTCGACCCACATGTGGAACAGTCGGGCGACCGGAGCGAGATCAAATAGCCCGTATGACAGGTGACGAGACAGAAATGCCGGTGACCACCTCTATTACGGACGAATTTGCTGAATGCAAACCGATTACGAACTACTATGTACAGTTTTTGATGGGTTTTCTTTGTGTGAATGTGAAGTTGTGGTTGTGAAATTGATTCCTAGTGCATGTTACGATGTAAAATTGGTTTAGTTTTGTGTCTCAACTGGACAATGTGTATGCTTTGGTAGAATCATTGAAACAAGCGCGATCTCTGTAAAATGGTACAGAGAATTTTATTGTAATACCTTTCGAATACCGTACTTAATTAGAGACACAATAGAAAGACAATGAGAGAGTGAACGCCGGCTTCACTTGGGGTTTAACAATTTAAATACCTTTTTTTCCGATGGGAAAAATCATCCAATGAAAAACCCCGCTCTTGGGCGGAGCGGGAGATAGTGTCAGACTCTTACTGACTCAAAACCCATCCCGTTCCTTCAAGCCTTCATACCGGGGCTCGAGCGTCCTTTCGGATAACCCTGGCCCCAGTTGGCTTCGACCCGGCTGGGCCCCTGCAGTTGCTGACAACTCCTTGAGGCGCGCGGGAACAGTGCGCGTCGTCGACGACTTAGGCTTGGTCCGGACAGTTACCGGACCGCAATTTAAATACCTTTGCAAGCAAAAGTCAGCCTTCTCAACAGAAGACTTTGATAGATTTTAGAATAAATAAAGAAAAAACTTTAGTAATTTTTACATGCCTATTCTAATAACTGTTAAACTAAATATTTTTTTAAATTCACACTGGTTTAACTAGTGTAGCCATGCGGAGCCAAAACAAAAGAACAAAATACATACGATATACATAGGTCCTAATTGCTCTCTCGAACTCTTGTGCAAAAATTAATGCTTTTCTATCTATCCACCTAGTAGTTTGTTGCGTGGGTGGTCTGTCAGTAATTAAACCATTTAGAATAAGTAGACTAGAACGAGAAATAACTAAGTATTTTATTGGACTTTATATTTCTTAAATGTTTTTCACAATAAAGACCTCGATTGCGGACGTGCAAGCTTCGTTCTTTTAAATAACTGTTACTTTGACAGCTCATAAGAGACTGTGACTATAGTTTTAGAAATCTGCACTAATATTATGAAGAGGTTAAGTTTGTTTTTAAGCTATTGCATAGCTTCTATCGCGAGCCTTGAGCGTGGAGACCGAATCCAGAAATTCCGTAACGAAAATAACCTAACACACCCCCACTCATTTGTTTTTTGAGCGTGGTGACCGATAAGAAAACAAATGAGTAAACAATCAATCAAAATTCAATTCAATGTGTGAAAGTGTAACTTCAATTAATATCAAAGAAAAAAAACAAAGGAAAAAAAATACTGCATAAATAAAATAAATAAATAATTATAATTGCATAAGTTGATAAAAATACTATACAATAGCTTTACCGCGGTAGTCCCCGAGTGCCATACGTCTTTTTTTGTTTGTATGGGTTATCTCTGAAAGTATTGGTCTGATTGCTAAAATTTTGTCACCGTTAGAAAGCAGCCTTGTTCTTGAGTTTTTTTTTTTTATTGTTGATAGGTTCGCACTTGACCGCTATCTCACCTGATGGAAAGCGACGATGCGGTCGACGAGTGTCATACTGTTTGTATTTTAAGTAGGTACGCGAATGAAGCCGCGCGGGCAAAAGGGCGTAATTTATATCTGAGATTGAAGTGTAATTTTTGGCAATAGTTATTGCTGATTAATCGAGTTGGAGCAACTTGATTAATAAATAGGGTAAAGACCCGTAAAATTAATTTTTCTAAAAAAAATTCATATGTGCAAAATGAATATTTTTTTGAAAAATTGAATTTTAATCTAGAGTAGAGTATTCAAATGAACATAGTACCAGGGTCTGGTTCTATGTTCATTAAAATATATTTTTTTTACTGGTTACCTATTGTCCTTGCTATATTTTTCTTCTTTCAATTAAGCTGAAACTAGTTTTAACTAAGTTACAGCTTTAACATTGGTAAATACTGTCAACTCATTTACAAGTGGATTGACGTCAACGGTACTATAATTCGATAAGGATATTTACTATGTTAATTACACTCGTATCGGAACTATCAATAGCCGTATAGAATACCAATAGATCCACTCGGCACAGAATTTGGTAGGCAAGTTACATATTTAAACCCAAATTACATCCTTTAACTTACATCTCGCTGGGAATCTTCAGATGCAAGACGAAATGAGTATTAGGAAATCTACACTAATATAATAAAGAGGTAAAGTTGTTTTTTTTTAATGTTTTTTTGTTTGTTGGAGGTAAATCTCTGAAAGTACTGGTCCGATTGCTAAAATTTTTTCACCGACAGAAAGCTGCTTTATTCCTCCTACTAACGAAAAAACATAAAAACAAACTTTACATCTAATGACATCTCCCGCTCTTGGGTGGAGCGGGAGATAGTGTCAGACTTTTACTGACTAAAAACCCACTTCTGTTTCTTCTTGCCTTCTTCCTTTCTTTCTTTCTTTCATATTACATAGTATAGATGTAGACTAGTGATCCGCCCCGACTTTGCACAGGTGCAAATTATGCACATAAACCTTCCTCGTTTATTGCTCTTTCTGATAATGAAAACCATATCAAAATCCGACCACTATCTCACCTGACTATGTGGTCGACGATGGAACACGATAACCTAGAAGTAACCTATTCACTCTTGACATAAAAATCTACCGGTTGTTGCTATCAGCAACATTAACATTTCAATAAGAACAGAATTTTGAATTAAAAAAAGCTTTACAAAGTCCATCAGTCAAGCTACTTGCATCAATTTTTTCTAAATACATTTAAGTAAGTGCAATGTACCACGCCACCTCGACAACACAAAAAATTTAATTGTATGAAGAATTGTCAATGTCAATCTGTATTTTTTACCGACAGACAATGATACTATTATACCATAGAACTTGGAGATGATTCAGCGGCCACTGCTAGATGTGGTATTGTCAACATCAGGATCCATGGGTCCCAAGTCGTAGACGGCACGCACTGTTTCCGCGCGCCTCAAGAAGTTGTCAGTAACAACAGGGGCCCAGCCGGGTCGAAGCCTACTGGGGCCAGCCAGGGTTATTCCAAAGGGAACTCGAGCCCCGGTATGAAGGCTTGAAGGAACGGGGTGGGTTTTTTAGTCAGTAAGAGTCTGACATTATCTCCCGCTCCGCCCAAGAGCGGGGGTTGTCATTGGATGATTATTTTCACCATAAAAAAAACCCTAAAGGGATGAATTGGTCATCCAGACCAAAATTTGCATGGGGAAATTTTTACGCGGGCGCAGCCGCTGGCAGAGTCCCTTTTTTCGAGGTGGGAACTTGATCACATATCTTTTTTTGCACACTCCAAGCATGTCACACTGCCTCTCAGTTAGTGCCAGACATTTACCGACTATCGTTTCGGGGCCGCAGTCACGAATACCATTTCCAATCATGGCACTAGTAGCAATGCGCCATTCCTAGCTCTGTATAATATATTAGCTTCAGCCAATGGCTTCTCTCGCGAGAAAGTAGATAAAATAAAAGTCTTTCTGTGTTAAAGTAGCATTCTACCGGTGAAAGAATTTTTTAAATCGGTCCAGTAGATTTTGAGTTTATTCGTTACAAACAAAACAAATGTTCCCAGCTTTCAACAAATCTTGTACAAATATTTTTATTTAGCCTATGTCGTTCAGGAATAATAAAAAAAAGCTTTCTACCTACTGAATTGATTGTGAAAATTGAAAACAATTTATTTTTTGTTTCTACTAAAACCAATTCTTGTAGTAAAAAAGTAGATTCATCATTCATCCGAAGATTTAAGCTTTTTAATGTAAGATCATCTAAATAATTATTATAATATTATTTAAAACGCCAAAGGAACTGGTAGGACGGCGAGCAATGGGTATCTTGCCGAGGGTTGCCGTCCAACCGTCCGACAACCATCAACACGCGCGCCTCACGGAGTTGTCAGCAACCGTAGGGGCCCAGCAGGGTCGAAGCCTACTGGGGCCATGGGTGATGCAAAAGAGATCCCCGGGGCCAACAAGCAAAGAAGGAACAAAAGGGTTTTTAGTCAGTAAAAGTCTGCCACTATGTCCCGCTCTGCCCACCTAAAAAAAAATTCACAATCGACTCAGTAGTTCCCGAGATTATTTCTTATATATGTATTAGTAGGTATTCGATATCCGTGATTAGTTTGATGCAAAAGAGACAACAAAACATTTTAAAATTACATCAAACAAAAACTGTCGTCTCAATTTGTTTCCGTAAATGCCTCTTGCCTCGCCAACAACTATGAAAGTAGATTAAAAGCTCTGATAATTATGTGTACCAAGTTTTTCGAAACGGCCCACTCATTAGGCGTAATTTGTCTTAAATAAGGCATCTCTCTCATAAATTTAGATGAGCGAGTCCGGGCGTGTATAATTAGTTTGTGTTTCGATAAGAGGCCTTTACACAGAACAGATGAAAGAGGTTACAAAGTAGGGCAGTGCTCATAGTTCAAATACCAATAGCAAACTTGCGATCTAAGTGTGCGTAGTCTGTTAGTTGCGTAATACACGTTCGTATTGGTTTATTGCCTGTAGTGGATTTAAAGGATGGGAGACAAGCAGCGACACTTGTAGTACAAATCGGAAAATAATTACTTTCTAACGTAACATATTTCATAACATTATTTTTTTTAAAAAAACATTTTTATTTATAATACCTACATTCATGGCAAATAAACGATTTCATTTGATTTTTATTTTTTTGATTTAACCTCTTTTATCTTTTCTGTGGGCACATTTGCGTAGATTTTAGTGCACTGAAGCTTTTTATTGCTATTTTTTCACCAGTTTAATTAAATATTGCTTTTCTGTAGTGGTTAAAAAGAAGTCTATTTAGTTTTTTGTGAGTCTTTCAAGATTCATGGGTTAAAATGGGTTTGCTTGCTTGCCGCATACGACAAAGTAGGGCTGTGACGCTTTCGTTGGTTATAATAATAATTCTTTATTTATAAGTTACTAAGGCCCTTAGACACTATATATAAAATACTCTTAAAATAATAAACTTATACATTTTAATATAATATTGGAACCTAAATCGGAACAGAAGTTTTTAACTTCTGTTTGCTGCACCAAAATTGGAACCGAAATCGGAGGCAGAGGCGGAGTCGGGGCCTGAAGCGGCAAATGAAACATTAGAAACTAAAACTAATAAAAACTCGGATAAATATAAATGAAGGACGACTTTTAACAACAAGTGACAGAGTAATCGACAGAAGGCAATGACGGACAAAGTTTCCCCGCACGACAAGTATAAACTTGTTTACCGTCCGATATAAGTTCCGATTAAAATGAATCGGAACCGAAATCAGAATCGGAAGGTGCAAAATCGGGAAGTTCCGAAGTTCTAAAATCGAAATTAAACTTCGTATCATTAACTCCACTGTATGTTCATGGCATTGTTATTGCCAAAAAGATTTTACGATCCAAGGGGGTTTTATTTTAAGTCAAGAGTGAATTAGTTGTGCCATAATCGCTTACCATTAGGTGGTATAATGGTCAAGTGCTAGCTTATCAAAATTATTAAAAAAGACGATCATTCAAATACTACACCAGACAATACTACATATTAGAAAATTGAAACTGCGATTTTAGAAAAATCCGTTAACATTTTCGTCTTATTGGTGCTGAGTCAAAAAAATTTATTTATTTATTTACTAAAACTTCATGCTACGATAAGGTACAAAGGCGGACTTAAGGCGTATAGTCCGTTGAACCATCTGGCCGAAATTATGTGAACGCAACTCTCGCACTCGCCTAGGCGGCAGTACGCAAATCTGTGCATTTATTTGCGACCAGCAGCGCCCGGAAAGCGCTTTAAATCAATTTTCTCTGCGAGATATGCAATGTTCACTTTGAAGAATATTTAACCACCAATTTTTATGTGTAAAAATGTTTCTAAAGGTCCAAGCCGTTTCGAAGGAGTAGGGAAAAGTTGCGAAATTGCAATTTTTTTTTTTTTTGTCAAAAGTATTAATTGTACGATAAAATCAAATTTTGATATTATTGTTCATGAATCTATAATAAACATATATTTTTTTCAAACCGTTACGGAGGAGTAGGCCTCAGAAAATCACTATTTTATGGCACTTATCGGGCGCTTGGCCCTTAATGCCTTAGGCATTCTCTACCAGTCAACCAAGGGTGGAAAAGAGAAAACAAATCACATTTAGCCAAAAATAATGTGTAGACTGCTTAACAAAACCGTGCCAAATTAGGGAAAGCGTGCTTAGAAAAATCAGACTAATGAGCCGAGACCACGGTCGCACAGGTGAAGTAGACCTGAATTGTCTTCGTTAGTTCCTTGTATGTTGAGAACGGTTCTCAAGTGTCTTGCAGCATTACTAGGTCAAAGGCCCTACTATGAACTCTTAACGCGATCTATTTAACGACCTAAACTGAACTGTTAAAGAAATGTATCTGTGCCTATAGGGTTTTATTAGTTTAACAGATGTTTTTTTTTAGGCGAGAATATCATCTAGTGACATCCCCCGCTCTTGGGCGGAGCGGGAGATAGTGTCAGACTTTTACTGACTAAAAGCCCACTCCGGTTCCTTCTTTGCCAGTGTTCCAGGGCCCCGGGGATCTCTTTCGCATCACCCATGGCCCCAGTAGGCTTCGACCCTGTAGATCCTTACGTTTTGCTGACATCTCCTTGAGGCGCGCGTCCGGACGGTTTCCAGACGGTGAGATGGCGAGCTACCCATTGCTCGCCGTCCGCAAGCCCGCGCCTACGGTGGCCGGAAATCGGGATCGGGATCCCGGCGGTTGGGCGTGAGAGCTGTTCCCTCGTGCTTGTATATGCAGCCTCCATTATTACTGCTTCGTAGAAGGAGGCGACCGCTTGCCACTCCTCCTCACTTCAGACCATGGCCTGTATCAACCATGGCTTGTACCATTCCCGTTTGTGCGCTTGACATTTTAACACGTAATGTCATGCATAGTAAGAAGACGCCTGCACTTCTACCGGAATGTTAAGCGGTTTGAAGTCTGTGGCTAACTGGGTTTAGACGGGATTAAAAATCGGTCCATTGAACCGAAATCTGCACTGAGAATAGAATGGATGGAATGCCTTTGATTTTGAGTAACGAGTCTCCGGTTAAATTTGTTAGGGATCGTAAAGCAAAATAGACGGTCTATATGTAGGTATGAATCGTGATCGAGTGCAATGAATCTAATTGGGAATATGTATTAACAAAATATTTGTTGTCTGATCAGTTTAACAACAAATGTGTACATACGAAAATAGAGTAACTCTGAAAACAATATAAATTGGTAGAAAAGCAAAAGAGATATCAACGTTTATACCGCGTACATCGAAGGACTGGAACAATTTGCCTGCTGCGGTCTTCCCGTCTGATTATAATTTGGATGTCTTCAAGGCTAGAGTGAGTAAACTAGTGTGCCTTACCATCAACGATTGCATCACTGCTTAACATCAGGTGGGATCGCAGTCAGGCACTAGTTTATATCTGAAAATATATATCTGCCTCTCTTTCTAATACGATTTTCTATGGCCGTCGTACGAGCTTCGTTGAAATGAACTTAGCCTTCCATGTCGAACTTCTCTTTCTTACGAGCAGCTTTGAAAGTATAAAAAGACGTTGTTAATGAAGATATAAAAAAAAAAAAAAACATATTTGTTAATTAAAACCAAAAATTATTTTATTTGGGAAATAAAAAAAATGTTTGCCATCTCCCTAGTACCCAATACTTTGGTTGGCACCAACAGTACATGAAAATTAAAAGTTTTGTTATTTCTTTTTACTATTTTTTTTTTGTCAGTGTATGTTTGCTTGTGCGAAGTTCCCGCGAATATTTTGTTTTATTATCTATCTATACATACATACAAATAAAATATAATAGGATATAATTTTTTTTAATATTATTAATGACTTGCCAACAGTGTGGTAATTAGAGAAACAATAGAAAGAGAATAGGTGCGCGAACGCCGGCGTTCGCTTGGGGTTTAATGAATTAAGTTCACCCGCGTCAAAGTATGTATTATTCCAAGGAAACATAACAACATACATATTCTTTGTCCTAATCCAGGGCCATGGTCTTAATGAAATCAATCAATCAAAAATATTTTATTTCACATAGGCCTACATGGGCACTTATAAAACGTCAGAAGCTAGTGCACGGTTCCAAATTGGTCGTTTCCTATGGAGAAGAACCGGCAAGAAACTCCATGGTTACTCTTTTAAAAAAAGTGGTTGTTTTTACAATATTGATAGATATTATGTAAGAACAGTGTGGACCAGTCAAATATTGTACACAAAAGTACAATAAAAAAATTCTCAGTAAAAAACAAAGTAAGTAACAAAGTAATACCATGCCAAGTTCCAACAAAATCCATTTCCTGTCTATGGTCTTTATAAAATTAGTGTGATATCACAGCTTACAATTACTACAAAGTACCTACCTGATGCAGAAAAATATTATTTGAGAAAGATTTCTATAAGTAGGAAGAAAACGTTTATCTGACCATTTCATGAAAACAGTCTAATCCACAGTGGCAAAAAAACATTTGAGTTTAACATCCGATTACACTTTGTACTAAAAAAAAGTATCTTTTAAAAACTGGCCAAGTACATGTCGCGCCACGCACATAATAGGGTTCCGTAGTTACTCGTTCCAAAAACTATAAAATGATCATGGTTGTGAAATTAAGGGCGAAATAAATTTGTTAGGTAAAATAATTTTGTACCGTACCTACATAAGACCCGGTTATTCGTCAACTGCAAATGTTAGTACTCGCAAAAACAGAATTATGGGCCGAAAGTCGTTAATTTGTGGTTTTACACCACAAACTAATGATTTTGGGACTTATTTTTGCCAAATTTCGAGATTCTAGGTTAATGGAAAGTATTGCATTTATTTTGATTTACTTACGAGTGTCCGCCTAGCGGTTTTTCCCAGGTTAAACTGCAAAATAAATTTATAGCCTGTCACTCAGTAATACGATGCTGAAAGAATTTTTAAAATAAGCGCAGAGGTTCGATAGTTTTTGGGTTTATTCAATACAAACAAAAATGTTAATCTTTCCTGTGATTAATATAAATAAATAAATGACTGTATCTTATGATTGCATTAACTTAGAAGTTAGATTTTTTAAAACATTACAATTATTGCAAGCTTGAGTATTTAATACTTACACTTACTTGGGACAGTGAAAAAATCTTGACAGAGAGATAAACAGGCAGACTGACAACGGAATAGTCCTTTCGCGTCTAAATGAAAATGGAACTATGTATAATGAATTGGAGTCCCTTTTTTCTTTTTGAAGTGCGGAACCCTAAAAACGAAGGGACGTCCATTTTCTTTTCCTTTTTTTTCAACCATAAAGTATTTTAAACTTTACGATGGGTCGGGCATTATAGGAAGTAGCCGGTGGCACAGGTTCACTGAGATTATCTCTGGTTAAATTGTGCCATAACCATAAATATATTTTTTTTTCGCGTTCTGCGGAGGGTTTTTCCTTATGCATACTTTTTACAATATTTGGGGTTGAAGAGAAAAATCTTTGAGAAATTATATTCTGGGGTCGCTCTTGGAAAGGCATTCGATTTCAAAGAATTATTTTGGTCAATTTTCCTCTCAAATTGCTTGCCTTAAATCTTTGCATGTGTAACTTTAATCTGTTTGCCGTTTTGTATAGCTTTTAGATATTTACCTAAATAAAATATTACAAGCTTTTATTTAGTTTCACCTGTTCCAATGTCTGTTTGTCTGTAATCAAATCTTGATCCACTTCCCGGTTACTGGGGCGCAGCGTAATGTCAAAGATTCTCGCTATTATTTATTTTCTTTGTAAAACACACGATAAACACAATTTTCTTTCGATGCTTACATTTCCTTGAAAATCCATTCTTATCTGTACTTACCGCTTTTAGGTACGCAATTGACTGTTTCTCGCGCTAGTGCAGAAAAGTGAGCGCACTCGCCCCGCCACAGTTTTATTATATTTATCGTATCAAGCTGGGCGCTAAGCGACTCTCATGAGTCGCACATCGACCCCCACGAGTCGTGCGTCAACCTCCGTTTATTTATATTCATGTTGAAAAACGTTGGTTGATATACGTGGAAAATCATTGCAACCCTTGTCTCCATAACGCCCTCGCCTATGGCTTCTGCGAATTTCGTCTCGGTCGCAGTGACAAACTTTCTTACATAAATGTAGTATTTCCATACGTAACAAATTCTATGTTACAAATTAAATCAATCATGTGTTGGGGTTAATTGTAACTACCAAAGAGAAACTTCATTTTATGGATTTCAATAATAACTGTTTATTACCCTTTTCTTTATATTGGAAGGTGTGTTTCAGTAATATCACGTGAGACGTGTGCTCCTAAGCAAGGCTAGTGGAATACAGTTACTGTAACCATACTAGGGATTTCAGTCAAGTGGTCACGGGGACTCTATCCATTAAATATAATATTTATTGCTTAGAAAGAGAAAGACCATAGTGTTGAAGCAGGATGCATTTGTTTTCGTTACATTCCAACATCATGATTATCATGAACAATTGACATTCTTCCATGTACAATAATTTAAGTATACAATTGTAAAAAGCATACATAACAATGTACAAAGGCGGACTTAATGCCTTAAGCATTATCTACCGACTACCGGTCGACCTTATATGGTGCTGAAACATAACATGGCAGGTGCAACTTAATAACCCAAAGAGAGACAAAAATACAATAGTAAATATATACTTAGATACATACATACAAATAAACAATGTTGTTATGAATAAACAAATCCAACCAACCAGGAGTCTAAGTCTGCTATTTTTATAAATTCGTCATTCCAACACGATCCCGTTGTCATTAAGCTAAAAGTTCTTAATCTGCTAATTCATAATGATGGATCATTGATCGATCAATGGTCTTGTAATAAAGTTGTGGTAAAATGACAATATCGAGCTTATTAAAAGCAATGACTGCACAACGACGTTCTAATGGTAGGTCACAGATCAAAGGAACTGTCAAAATTTTTGCATATTACCGCACACGTAAGACATTCATTTGCAAATATGTACGAAATTACCATTTTATACCACTTCTTACAATGGAGTGTCAGTGGTTGATCATTGGAAAGTCATAATGACGCCATTATATTAGTAGATTACCAAACTTACTCAAAATCAACAATTATGAAATCAATGATAGACCATTCTGAAACTATTATAATAGCAGACTTGGGGCCCTGTTCTGTGATGATTCTATCAACTTCATGCAAATATACTCACGTGGTTCTCCTTAAAGGAAAATCAGCTGGTCGCCATCCTAATATTCAGAGGGAGCGCATTCCACATTGATATCGCCTGGACAAAAAAGGAGAAGTGGATAACCCCAGAGCAGTGTGTGTGTGTGCATCGTAGAAGACGACTATTTGTAGACCGATGAACAAAACAAGTGCATGTACATAAATAACTCTACCTAATTCCGGTCTCTGGTCATGAACCATTGACGCTCTTCCATGTACAATTTAAGTATACATTAGTTTACCTAAGTATAAAAATACACAGTTATAAATATCCCCCGACTTCGCTTACTCAGCGCCTTGCACCTGCACTTAACATCGTTTGCCATCAGCGACTATAAGACAATGAGTGCGCCTGTATGGGTAGCATTAGTGTTAATGGGCTTATGACGTCACCCTTCCTTCCCGTCTGGACACACCTTATTGTGGACGGTGAGACACGGTAGCTCAAAGTTAGAAAAACAATATGGCTTATTGGTCACATAGAGTTCACAAACATGTAAACTTTCATACCAATATCCACCAGACCCAGAATATCAATCGGTAGGCCATACTTACTTTTTGTTCTGTACGGGAATGCTACTCTCGAACAATGCGCCTTCATTAACATTGCCCTCACTATTTAAAAAAGAACATCGTTCTGTCTCTGGCAACTTTATTGATTGATAGAAAAAAAAAACGATCATTTAAATTTTCTACGCGCCAAATACGTTTATTGATTGGTTTATAAACTAGTTTAAAAATGGAACGGCTCTTGTTTGAAAATGGAATGCTGGAACGTTACCGCGTTCAATTGTTTCTTGGCTTTATTCGAGGTTTCAAATAAACATTACACTTTCTTTCAAGGTGGTCGATTTTCTTGTTTTTATTTTGTTTAAAAAATTATACTGTATCTACACAAATGTTAGAAAACCGTTTTTTTTTTAATTTTATGTTGTTTTGTTTGTAGAAGTTAATCTCTGAAAGTACTGGTCCGATTTCGAAAAGTTTTTTTACTGATAGAAAGTGGCTTTATTCCTGAGTGACATAGGCTATATTGTATGTACGCGGGCGAAGCCGCGGTCAAAAAGCTAGCAACTAATAAAAATCTTCGGGCTTTAGTGGGATACTAAAAGGCTGGTACAATAAAGTAGTTCCTAGACGATTGAAAAGCGCTACAAATAAGAAGTCACCTTCAATATTTTATGGGGAATCATGTCCTCACCTTGCTGCTGAGCTGCAGTAAGCGAAACTGGGGCGACTCGCTAATTTGTAGATATTAATAAAGTACAATATAAAATAGTAGTAGAATGGTTGCAGTATTTGTAAAATTAAAGTTTTTCTTTTTTTTTTTTGGTTGTTTTGATTTTCTTTTCGATTCCTGAAAAAAAAAAGGCTTGTGGAAGGTTGTTCAGTTTCGTTGAGCAATCCCTTAAAGTTTGTGGATAGCTGTCCCTTACACCCTGTATGCTTCACAAAAAATGTTTGGAGGAGGTTTTTGTCCTGTAGTGGGGTAGTGAGGGTAAATAAATAAATCCTAACTAATATTATAAATGTGAAAGTGTGGATGTTTGGATGTTTGTTACTTAATCACACAAAAACGGCTGAACGGATTTGGATGAAATTTGGCATGCATATAGCATTTGACATGGAAAAGAACATAGGCTTTTTATCCCGGAAAAACATCTTATTCCTACGGGAGTACAGGCGGACGAAGTCGCAGGCGTACAGCTAGTACAATATAAACAGACAGGAAAATTCAATTTAATTGAATCTCTAGCTTTATATTTGGTATTTTATTCAAAGAATACACTTTCATAATGTTTTATTCCCTTAGCGCAATATAAAATATCTGCCTTACTACAAAATAAACTCGTCTAGACAATAGAACTAGCCCTTTGAGAACCACTGGCGTAGACTGTAGACACATTAAACATGTTACCAGCGGCTTGGCGGCTTGGCAAAGGGTTCGCTTTGTTCTTACCTTGTAGAGTTGTGACACAATTCATCGTTGTCTACTATCGATGGGGCGCAGATAAGCGAATAGAATGGAAAGTTATGAGGTAGTTGATTTTGATTAAGGCATCTCAAATGAAATATTATGAACAGGAATTCTTTTGTTTGTTTGAGGAGACTGGAAATATTTTTTCATTTTTTAGGGTTCCGTACCTCAAAAGGAATAAACGGAACCCTTATAGGATCACTTTGTTGTCCGTCCGTCTGTCTGTCTGTCTGTCTGTCAAGAACAATTATCTCGAGAACGCGTGGAGGTATCGAGTTAAAATTAAAACCATATACTCAAGTCTACGGTCCCTTCAAGCTGCGAAAAAATCAATCTTGTAAATTAACGAATAAAAAAGATTTTTTTTTTTATTAATGATAGGCTTGCGTTTGACCACTATCTCACCTGATGGTAAGCGATGATGTGGTCGACGATTACAAAGTTACGTCACAAAAAAGTGGTGATTCGGAAAAATCTTCAAACTCAATTCGGGAATTTAACTGTTTTCATAAGAAAGTTTGTACGGAACCCTCAGTGCGCGAGTCCGACTCGCACTTGCCCGGTTCTTTCATTATTATTAGGATTTGGAAATTTAAATTTTGTATATAACACTCGACTTGGCTACACGTCTGGAATAAAATGACCAAAAATTCGTGTGAATACCATGAGCCTCCTCAAATGAGAATGACCTAATTAGGGTTTAGAATTAAGGGTTCTTCTGGCTTCTGAGGTTAACTGCTAAAAGCAAAAAAAAACGACCCCTCTTGGTGAAAAATATTCCTGATTGGGAGGGACCGCTGTAAACTGGCGCCATTTTTGCCAATTAAAAAGGTCTACGAGCAAGGACATTTTTCTTGTATTATGTATTGACTCGCGTTTGACCACTATCTCACCAGAAGGAAAGCGATGATGTGGCCGAAGATGGAGCACGCTTGCTAGAAGAAACCTTATTTTTCTAGGTGTTAAAATCGTCCACTAATATCCCCTGCTCTTGGGCGGAACGTGAGATAGTGTCAGGCTTTTACTGACTTAAATACTCATTCCCGTTTCTGGTTGTCTTTTAAACCAGGGCTGAATCTTCCTTTCAGAATCAAGAAGTAACCTAATCACTCTTGCATTAAAGACCCCTAAGTTGTACAGTTGCCACCACGGATATTGAACGCTCGGCGTCAGAGTGGGGATCGCTTTGCGCATTCCATACATTGGCGAGCCAATCGTCAGCGTTGTAAGATACATGCTGCAAGCGCAATGAACGAATCACGAGTGTCGTCTATGACGCGCCAATCACTGATGCTCCCCGCCCCCGCGACTCACGTCGCACCACCTAATGAGACTTCTGCACAACTTGAAGCCAGCGTTCAATATCCGTGGTGGCAGCTAAAGCTAGCTATCACAAAATATAAACTCCGGCAGGGAATTCCACTCCTTAGATGTACACATAATGAATGATTATCCGTTTAAACTGTTACGCAGTTTGGTGGGTTTATAGTATGTAAAACTTTGTTGGCCCAAATAAATGATTTATTATTATTATTTTGTTTATTATTTTCTTCTTTCCACGGCTAGAATTCAATTTGTCAAGATTTTTTTTTAACTTTGTCTTACGAATAATTTTGTTTGTTTCAGGTAAGATTGTTTGGAGTTCTCTGGAAAACGAAGGTCGTCTTCAAAAAACTCGCCGTCCATTGGTAGAGGAAATCTATGCACGTTTCTCTTTATTAATGGAAATAGTGAGGTGCAGAAAGCTCCTGCTTGGACAGAGGATCGTCGTGTCTCGCGCCAGGCCTTGGTACAGGCCATGGTCCGGAGTGAGGAGGACTGGCAGGCGTTCTCATCCTTCTGCGAAGCAGTGATGCTAGCAAAGGAGGAGGCCGAACGCATCTGGCATCTGCTCACAGCGCCCCAGCCGCCGTCGGGATATTTTAATTTTAAAAACTCGTTCCTTCATCGGACCACAAGACGTACGGCGGCGTACCGGTGACATATACCGGTACATGGTGTCTGGTTATCATCCCACACACATGTCCCAAGACGTCGACGTTGCGTATTGTTCCAAGCGCGCCTCAAGGAAAGGTCAGCAAACCGTAGGAGCCCGGCAGGGTCGAAGCCTACTGGGGCCAAAGGTTCTGAAAGGAAGATTCGGCCTAAGTACGAAAAGCAAAGAAGGAACAAGGGTGGCTTTTTAGTCAGTAAAAGTCTGACACTATCTCCCGCTCCGCCCAAGGATGCCATTGTATGATTTTCCCACCTAAATAAAATCCCACACACACGCACAATACAACATATTGATACTTGTATCAAGGAGCAAGTTTGTCATTGCGCCTGAGGCGGAATTCGCCTAAGCCGAAGGCGAGGGTTGGGCAGACTTGAGAATTTGATATTAATTTTAGCTTATACTCTACGCGTTCTTGAGAAAAAAAAATACAGACACTCTGTAGAGTGTCGTCTATATATATTTTTTTTTTTCAGTCTCTGTACACAGAGACTGACAGACAACAAAGTGCGCCTATAAGGTTTCCGTTTTTAGTGACTGAGGTAAGTACGGCCCCCCTAGCCTAGTTACAGCCTTTTCTATTCTATTGTCTGGTGTCAAACGCCTCGAGTTGGCCACGTCTCCGATTCTTTTCTTCTGACGTCATCTCAACGCTCAGTCACTTGGTCAGAACAAAGGAATTGGAGGCGTGACCAACTCGAGGCGTTCGACACATGAGAATAGAATTGAAAAGGGGGGCAGAATTCTAAAACCAACTGTATAACAACAAATGGACTGGTAACGTAGGCGTTTCATATACGTCACGTCTTGTACCCATCTATCAACATATATCCAAGTTAAGGGTCTGTAAAATCCGACAATATTGTTAAGAGGGTGAAGATAAATTGCCCAAGTACCATTACAGGTATCTTTAGATTTCTTCCCTTTCTCTAACGACATTTATTTTGTCGTTCGATAGCAGTTAATACTGTTGTTAGCACTTTTTTCAGAGACTAAAGGCGGGTTTGTTTTGAGTTAAGAATGTCTCAAAACATGCTTAGAGTCTGTCTAATAAGTTAAATGACTTGGGTAATTATTAGGATTTCATGAAATCTGATACATGGGTTCATTAATCAAGGTTGATTAAGAGATAGAGATCATTGTTAACTAATAGAAGAACCTTTTAAAAAGTATGGAATATAAGTATTTTTTAAATTATTAAATATTATACAAAATTCCCAAGTCGGTTGACTTATTTAGACAGACTATAAATCCCAAATTTTGACAGGTTTCCAGGGCAAAGTAGACTTTGATTAATACTCAACTTCAAATGCTTTAATCAGAAATCGGGGGTAACTCTTTAAATAAAAGTTCGATTACTGAAATAATATTTGGTGGCAGTTGCTTTGGCAGCACGAAAATGTAAATTAACTCTTTGAATGCCGTAATTAGAGACACAATAGAAAGACAATTGCTTATGTCGATCTGTGTAACATAAGACATTCAAAAGGTTAAAGCATTTTCAGTACACTTATTCGAAACCCGTTCCTCTCCCTACCGCTTTAGGCACCCAATTTACTGTTTTTTGCACTATTGCCGAAAAGTGCGCCAACCCAACCTCGCTATCGTCACTACTTGCCGAGTAGCCCTCGTTTATTAATTTTTTATTGAAAAACGTCGTTTGGTACACGCGCAAAAATGTATTTCACGCGCGACTCAAAGAGATATCAGCAAAACTGGCAACTGAAGGTCACAGGCGTGGTTTTATTCAGTAAAAGTCTGACACGCTCTTTCGCTCTGCCCTAGAGCAGGAGACGTCATTGAATGATTTACCACCTCAAAAAAAAAAGTGGGTGAGGAAGCTGGTATTTTGGAAATAATACAATTAAATGTGTTTATTTACGATTAAATAAATAAAATCTAAAATGAGTTCTGGAAACCTTTACGCGTTCGTTAATTTCAAAAGGTTCTTTACGTCATAATTAATATGAGTAACTACTGGTTTTTTCAATTAGTACGTTTTCCTCGTAACATTCCTTAAGTGCCCGGGGCAATAAACATTTCTTTTTATTTGTATACGGACTAGGAACACGCAACCCTAGTACAGAAAAAAAAGGGGGAAAATGCGAAATTAATTAACATACCTTCTGCGTACTGCCCAGAGGGATAAATTATAAAGTGATTCTCACTAATTAGATATCAAAGGGAGGTGGAGGCGATCGGTGGCGCGACCTCTCGTGCCTGGCCCTGGTTCAGGCCATGGTGTGGAGCGAGAGGGAATCGATGTATGTTTGGACAAAGGAGCTTTAATGAGCAGTAGCATCATCACCCACTGTTGGACATAGGCCTCCACAAGTGTCACCATAGCGAACTGCGTTTCTCGCATCCAACAGATTTCTGCGACTCACCATGTTATCGGTCTACCTTGTGAGAGACCTTCCAACGCTGCATCTTCCGTTACGCGGTCGCCGTTCCAGATCCTTTCGGCCCCAACGACCATCTGTTCTGCGAGCAATGTGCCCTGTCCACTACCATTTAACCTTTCGAATGTCTTAAGTTACACTGTCCGACATAAGGTAATTGTTCTTCTATTGTGTCTCTAATTACGACATTCAAAGAGTTAAGTTAGTTTTATGAAAAATTGGTTAGAGGAACTAAAAATTTGTATTTTCATGACCTTTGGAGCGTCTCCCTTAACCTTTTAGCCACCTACGTCGTGTCGGACGACGAATACCTATATCCGACGAACACTCTCGCATTTATTCCACTAGGGTCGCACGTCCACGACCAAATACTCCATCTTATCAGCTCTTCTGTCATCTGTGGGGATTGAGAGCTAAACGAAATGGAGTACTCTATCGCAAGCACACCACCCTGGCGAATAGGACACTGAAAAGTGAAAACACTCGTCGAACCAATCTAACGTAGTTAAGGCTTATAGTCCCTTGAACCATCTGACCGAAATTAAATGGTCACAACTCTTGTACTCGCTTATGTGGTGGTAGTACGACTATCTGTGCATTTGTTTGCGGCCAGCTGCGCCCGGACAGAGCCCCTCTGACTTCTAAATCCATTTTCTTTGCGAAATATTCGTTGATTTACATATGCTATGTTCACTTTGAGGAATATTTAACCACCAATTTTTTTGTGTAAAAATGTTTCTAAAGGTCAAGCCGTTTCGAAGGAGTAGGGAAAAGTTGCGAAATTGATAAATATTTTTTTTAGACAAGATTATTAATCGCACAAAAAAATCAAATGTTGATAATGCTATTCATGAATAGGTAATAAACATGTATTTTTTTCAAACCTATCAACCTGGACGTTACCGAGGAGTAAGCTTCAGAAAGTCACTGTTTTATGGCTCTTCTCGGGCGCTTGGACCTTAAAAAGGGTAAATCGACCCAAAACTATTCAACGGTCAAACTTACATCATCAAAAATTCCCTTAGTTAACGCTTTGACCACGAATTGACCCGACTCGAGTCAGGTCAGCAGTGCGTGCGACCACGCCTAGATTGTGAGGCTTCTTTATCAGCGGTCACCGCTCACCCCTAGCCCGGACGCGATAGGTCAGGGGCGGTCAGCCTCATGCTGGCGTTTGAAAGGGTTTTCGTGTTCTAATTACCCGTCTATCATAGTGCGTGACATTGGGAACATTGCTGTGAGTTACTCATGAAATCCTTCAATTAATTACGGGTCATTTGATTTGGAGGCATACACCGTAGAGGCGACTGCTATTAATAGCGGTTATAAACCATAAAAGAAAAAACGAACGAACCTGGAATAAACTTCAATCCACCTGGAGCGGCTTAAAAGCCATCTCAATTCATCTGACTTAAAAGAATACATGTTTCCTTTTATCTGTCACATTCAAACACTTTTATTTGCATAAACCTTAAAAGTAAGATTCTCTAGCCAGTCTGCTCGTTAATAAGAACAATAGCACATACTTCGATATCACAGTATTTCGCATAAGATCTCATTTATCGATCTCAGCAAGTCATGTCTAAAATACATGCCGCAACATTGGTGTCAGCAGTGCCGTAACTATAGTTTTTTATACACCCGGTGCGAGCTTCTGTATGGCCCTTGAAAAAAATAATAACTAATAATAAAAAGAGAGCGAAGTAAGCACGAATATTTTAACATCCTGCGTAGGATATTATGTTAGTTGTTTTTTTACTAATCATACGCACAAAATATGAATAAGTTTATAGACTTATAAAGATTTTTTTTTTTCATATATAAGGATGCAAGGGTGAAAAAAGCTGGCTCGAAGCTATCTAGCTACCCTGCCTGCCTACCTCGCCTAAGACAGATTCAATAATATTGTAGTAGGTATTAAGCTACAAGGCAGCACGCTAGAAGACAACAGGTTGTGCCGAAAATACCAAGCACTCGCTACAGTCGCTACCTAATTGGCATTCCTGGCAGGGAATTTGTACACCCTTAGTAGGTACATGATAAATAATAGTTATTGAATGTATATCTATTCTATTCTATTCATAATACATGGTTCTTGTTTGATCGTCTTCTCCGCCCCAGGGCTTGCGCCCCCTGCCTAGGCACCGCCGGCACCGCCCTAGTTACGGCACTGGGTGTCAGTGGGACAAACAAAACCCTTCTTGTGAGAGATTCAACTAGTTGATTAAGACAATAGGCCGGGTGATAATACTCCCACGAACACAATGTGGGGCAGTTCAGTATTTTATAAATAGTTGCATTCTTACATTCATTACCTATTAGTGTTACGTAAGCTGTGTCTTGGAAAGTAGTACTTACTGAAGTACTGTTATGCAACTAATCTTTAAATTGTATAACTAGCAGGCCAAAGTTTAAAAGAGTGTCCATGGAGTTTCTTACACGTTCTTCTCCATAGAGACCTACTCTTTGGAACGTGCAATTTATCTTCACTTGTTTGACTGAGCGACATTTTGACAATTCAAAAGTGCCTGTAACGTTTATTTCAAATAGACCACTATTTGAAATACGTAAACGTTTCTGATTTCTGATTTCTGGCCCGGCAGACGTTGTTCTAATCGAAAACTGGGTTTCAGTCAGAAAAAAAAAATTGAAAACCCGATTGCAGCGCCAACTACCGGGTGGTGGTAGAACCGCTAGTTTTATAATATACATCTGTCGTTGCCATGCAGTAGAATTGACTATTTAATGATAATATGGCCTAGGTTAGGCTAGATTTGAGATGTTCATTTCATGAAGTAGCTGACTATTCCGTGATTGGACAACTACATCGAGCTTTTTTCAGCAAGCTTAGCCAAGTTGATAATCTAAAATCGTTAACGCTAGCATAAAACTAAACAAATGTATGGAAATGACATCACAGCAACATTCGTAGCCAAGTTCTCATCGTTCAAAATGAAAGAATGAAATATAATAAAAAGATACTCTTGGTCCTAGAACGCAAAGGCAACTGAAGGAACATATGTGGTTTTAGTCCGTAGAAGTCTGAAACGCCCTCTCACTTTACTCAGATCAGGAGAAGTTATTTCATGATTTTCCACCTACAAAAAGGGCTATACTCATATCTTCATCATAAGCCTATTTTTACATGAACGGAAAATGTGAGAATATCCATACCTTACCTAAATGTAGGAAAAATTTTGTTATTAGACCTAAGATATATTTTGTGCGTGTGTAGAAGTTATAAAGTAGGTCAAATTATTAGGGTCTCCCATATTTTTTCTGAATTTTCCCTGGTCACATATTTATGTGTGATAAATATTAATATCCCAAGATGCTAGTTTATCTAGGCTCTAGGATAAATACTGTTACTTCGCTACAATATTTATTATATACTTTTGCCCGCGGTTTCGCCCGCGTACATAAAATATAGCCTATGTCACTCAGGAATAAAGCAGCTTCTCTATCTTTCTTCTATCGGTGAAAAAATTTTAGCAATTGGATCTGTACTTTCAGAGATTACCTCTTACAAAAAAAAAAAAAAACATAAAAACTAATTTTACTGTGGACTTGCTTCTGATAGCCCAGTGGTTAAGAAACTGATCTCCCATGTTTGAGGAGCCGGGCATGTACTAATGCAATATGTTTTTTTCAATCCATATGAACTTTTTTAAGTTTATCTAGGATATTACTGAAACTCTTCGGAAGGCACGTAAAGCCGGTGGTCTTTAGGTATTGATAACCTCGCGTTTGACCACCATCTCACCTGATGGTAAGCGATGATGTAAGAAGTAACAAACACAACTTCAAATCTACACACCCACATCCTGTCGCCTTTTAAATGTTAGTGTGATATAGTGTGAAGAATGGATTAACCAACCTTGAACGTAACTAAAATTTGCACTCATTATTTTTAATAAATTTTTTCTTTCGTTTCACGAGTCACGGTAGTTAATCTGAGTAATTCATACAAACATGTCGTGATTTCGTGTCATTATGCTGGAGTGGCCATAATGCCATTTATGCCAATGAGAGACACGCGAAACAAAATAGAGTGAAAACTCAACGATTGTGAGAACGGCTTGCTGTGGCTAGGGTTGTCACCGTCCGGATGAAGTCGAAGTCGGACATAGTGAGGCTTTTTTGGTGCCTGGACGGCAAATTAGTCGATCGCTCTTAGCTACTAGTGCCCTGCATATTCTTCTTCTAAAAGAAGTGATTGCACATTCCAAATGTGCAATCAGCATTATTGAATCTGACTGATTAACTTCTTGACTATTCAAAAGTAAATGGTTTATTTGTAATTTTTTGATTTCTGCGTGCATAAGAATTTATTTGTACTATTTTCTCTAGGTAATAGGAAAAAGTAAAATTAAAAAGCAACTTTACTTTCTTTATATTTTTTTCAAAAAAAAGTTGACCCACACTACAAAATATTCCAGTATCGTGGTTGAGTTAATTCACATCACACACACAAGACACCAAGACCAGGAACTCCTACCTGTAGTCGATACAAATTGTTCCATACAATTATATTCAGCACTGTAAAGCTTGAAATGATGTTTCTGAAATACAGAATTAACATATACAATTCTTCCTATAGTAATCTTTTCCAAAACACGTTGGGGTTAACTGTCAGTCAGTCGGATGCAGCAAAATATATATATCAGTATTGTAGAAGGAACAACTAGTATATCTGACATCTAAGGCCAATTGCTTAATGCGCACGCTTTCTAGTGAAGACCGTTACTAATTCGGTTAAAGTCTCGCTTCTTTACCCAAACGAACAGCGAAGCAAGATGGTTTGTTGGACTTTGTTTTTAGGATCTGACAAGTGACAACCCTATCCGAGGCTGTAACAGCGATTGAGAGGCTGATAACATTTTAGTAGCACTAAAGTTTAGGTCGGTTCTAGTGCCACTAAAATTAGCACTTACAGTAATGAAATTATAACAAGCACTCTGTTCAAAATTATCCACAATTGTTATAAGACTGATTGTAAAGAATTTATTATCTTTAATCAAATTTCCATTTTCCACTCCTATCCAGATCGGAGACTCTACACTCGAAGTGGTGGACGATTAGATTTACCTGGGACAAACGGTCCAGTTGGATACATCTAATTTCGAGAAAGAGGTCAACCGTCGGATCCGTCTCGGCTGGGTAGGCTGCGCGATATTGTCTCGTCTAACATACCACAGTATCTCAAGACTGTCCGGTGATGACATAGGCTCTGAAACTTGGTCGCTCACAATTGGCCTCATCAGATGGCTTCAAGTCACCCAAAAGGCAATGGAAAAGGCTATGCTTGGAGTTTTCTTGCGTGATCGCATCAGAAATGAAGATATCCGCAGGAAGGTCTGTTCTGCGAGTTATATCGGTAAGCTTGGTTAGCTTACCGATATAACTCGCAGAACAAACCTTCGATGGGGCTGAAAGATTCTGGACTGGTGACCGCGTACCGAAAGACGCAGCATTGGTAGACCTCGCAAAATGTGGACCCATAACCTGGTGAGGTTCACGGGAATCCGATGGATGCGAGTCGCACAGGACCGGTCGTTATGGCGACACTTGAGAAAGGCCTATGTCCAGCTGTGGACGTCTTTCGGCTGAAATGATGATGATGATGATATCATTTGAAATAGAATTCTGGACAAGCGTGATTTTGCGATGATTAAAATCATCTATTTAGACATCAATTTCAAATGGAACTTACAACAGCATACACGCTTCACTACTCATGAATTAAAAACGCCAAGCTCCATACAGGATCCCGTCCTTTTCAAATACCAGCTCAATTGGTCAAAGCCCAGACCTTTCGGCCTAGGATAGGTAATACCCGGGAGACACATTTACTTGTTAGCCTAAAGGCATTCCGGTAACAACCGACGGGGGCTTTGAAAACCTTTCAACAAGTCTTATTGGTACGTTGTTTGTAGATATCATACAGATATATATTACAGTACCTATTTCGAGGTGGGAAATCATCAAATGAATTCTCCCGCTCTAAGAGCAAGATGGCGTGTTAAACGGTTACTAACTACAACCCACCTGTGTCCTTTAGTTGCTTTTTGCTTTCTAAGGTCACGGTAACTCTTTTAAAAATTCCCGTGGCATATTACAATGGTTATGTTGTTACAATAAAGGATCTTTAAGTCAAGACTGATTAGGTTACTTCTAGGCAAGCTTGCTCCATCGTCGACCACATCATCGCTTACCATCAGGTGAGATAGTGGTCAAACGCAAACCTATCCATAATACAAAAAAAAGAAACAAAAAGACGTGTGGCACTCGGGGACTGCCGCGGTAAAGCTATTGCATTGCATTTTTATCAACTTATGCAATTATAATTATTTTATTTATGCAGTATTTTTTTCCTTTGTTTTTTTTTCTTTGATATTAATTGAAGTTACACTTTCACACATTGAATTGAATTTTGATTGATTGTTCACTCATTTGTTTTCTTATCGGTCACCACGCTCAAAAAACAAATGAGTGGGGGGTGTTAGGTTATTTTCGTTACGGAATTTCTGGATTCGGTCTCCACGCTCAAGGCCCGCGATAGAAGCTATGCAATAGCTTAAAAAAACTTTAGCTGTAGCATCAACTCTTTGTAGTTATGACGAATAAGATACTGTGCACAAACGTAGAGTGAATAGGTTCTTAATAAATAAGTGCGCCTCATCATTTTTTATACAATTTTTGACATACTTTAAGTACCTTGTTATTTAAGAAACTAGAAGTTAAGATTTGGTGATATTATAATAGTTTTAACTTGCCTACATTACAAATTTTTTACACGTTAATACCATTAATGGATACATCACTGCTTACCATCAGATGGGATCACAGTCAAGCACTAGTTTTATATCATTTAAAAAAGAATAAAAATACTGTGCACGCGTAATTTTAATTTGAAACAGTTTTTTTAACACAAAGGCACCTTTTTAAACAAATACAAAAACCGATAAATATTCCCATCGCAAATTCTTTTAATGAACCTCTACAGACGTATGTGAGTTACGTTAACGAAAAATCATTCGAAAAAACCTCCGTATCGTATAGCAATCAAAAGAATCGTAGGTACATAAAGCCGGGTGTAGACTGCTGTAACGTATCATGCGATGAATGTATCATGTAATGTAAGAATATTCCCATAGTGGGGTGCCTTGCGCGCGCAAATCGTGCACACTACGAGCGCAAATCGTGCACACTACGAGCGCGAATAGAGCATTTCAACCAACGACCTTTTTTATGGTGGGAAAAAATCATCCAATGATAACCCGCGCTCTTGGGCGGAGCGGGAGATAGTGTCAGACTCTTACTGACTAAAAGACCCGCCCCGTTCCTTCTAGCCTTCATACCGGGCCTCGAGCTCCCTTTCGGATAACCCTGGCCCCAGTAGGCTTCGACCCGGCTGGACCCCTGCTGTTGCTGACAACTCCTTGAGGCGCGCGGGAACAGTACGCGCCGTCGACGACTTGGGCTTGGTCCGGACAGTTACCGGACGACCGGACAGTGAGCTACCCATTGCTCACTGTCCGCAAGCCCGCGCCTTCGGTGACCGGAAATCGGGATTAGAATCCCAGCAGCGTCGGCGGCGGCGAGAACGCCGTTGCCTGATGCGTTCGGCCTCCTCCTTTGCGATCAACCAACGACCTTACAGCCACTAAGTACACGCCTCATGCTTTAACTAGCGCACCAAAACAATTCTGACAACTAGCTGAAGTATGGGGTATTGCGTTCTGATTGGTCAAGACTACTTGGAAATTATTCTGTGGCGACCTATATCAAATTTATAAGTTACATGTGTTGACAGATATGCGTTGCCTGTTATTAGACGTATACGTCGACTGTAATGTCGTTAATTTCAACCATAATTTTAACTAAGTAATTAGATACATACTCGGTTTTTTTTCTCTGCGCTTGGGCGGAGCGGGAGATAGTGTCAGACTCTTACTCACTAAAAACCCATCCAGTTCGTTTAAGCCTTCATACCGGGGCTCGAGCGCCCTTCGGATAACCCTGGCTGGCCCCATTAGGCTTTGACTTGACTCCTTGAGATGCGCGGGAACAGCGCGCGCCGTCGACGACTTGGGCTTATACATGCTCGGTTCGTGCGCGCGCTGCGTCACACTTACGAAGAGCTCTTTTCATGTTACATTGCATGTTACGTTACAGTCTGTACCCGGCCTTACATGTTCTCTTCGATCCTCACATTCATAACGAAACCAATAGACAAATACATTTTCATTTCCGTTTTTTCCTGAAGATATATCTTATTTTTGCATTGGTATATTTTTATATGGCGAACGACTGATATGATTGAGTATGTCTAGTTTATTAAATCAGTGAGACAAAATATTAGGTCTATCTTTATTTATAGTGTTGATTTATGTTGTCTAAAATATATTGGATAGAAAATATAGTGAGGTTTACTTTATTCTATTCCCAGTGTGAATCAAAATTTTCATCATATTTCGGGGAGGTAATTTGTTTTTGTTTTTTGTTTCAGTAAGTATACTTATCATATCCTATTGAAACTGGTATTTTTCTACCGAAAAATATGCAGTGTTTGTCTATTGCCATAATGTAGTCGTAATCAGACCATAAAGTAGTACCCACTGGTATCGAGAACAGTGCCCAAGCTAACAGCGGTCAGGGATCCAGAGGGAGAAACATCGCAACAATATCTACCAGCTGCGTCCAGAATACCGCTGTTTGAACGAAGCTGATTGACAACGCCACCTAACGTTAGTGATGGTCGCGGTTCGTGGTTATAAAGCCATTGTTCGACACGACTATCGGTACAATGGTCGCTAAGTCTACATCCCATCAGCCAACCACTTCGCGTGCAAAATCAAGATAGTTGATTTGCTTACTTATGTCGCCTTTCACGGGGTTCTCGTCATGGTGGATGGTGAATTCAAGTTGATTTTAAGAGTTCACACAGACAAATAGTTTTGCTTTTTCATAATATTGCAATATGCAGTTACACTAATCGTAAAAGGCTTCATTCCGCTCCTAGGCAGGAGGCCTAAGTCTCAGAAGAAACACTATAAAGCTGAGTATTTATTCATTTAAACTTCATGTATACCATTCTCTGCATTCTCTACCACTCAACCTTTGGGTTAAAAAGACAATACTGTGGTTGGTGTGCACAATAAATAAAATTCAAATTATTTTCATTTAACAGAGGCTTACATGGGAACTTATAAAACTTCAGAAGCTAGTACACGAGCTAGTGAAGAATGTAGTATCATTAAACTAAGTTATTAATAGAACTATACTATTATACTTATAAGTTACTTATAAATGCTAATCATAGTCCAGTATATACATGAATCGGTACTCTACATTTCATGAGCCGATGATGAGCATCAAACTTTCCACGTCCCGATGTATTTAATGGAGTGTGAAACTATTTGGCATCCAAGTATGCGTTTGCGCCATTACTCGCTCGATATAACAGCGCCCTAACTCTCGTCTTTAAATAGATATATCTTGTTAAATTCTAACATCAAAATGTTGTTTAACCAATCAGTTGTCTTTGTAAGTATGCACCGCTGTGCATAGTTCATGTGTTCGATAGCAGACAAACAATACATACAATACAAGCTTTTATTTAGTTTCACCTGTCCCGATGTTTGTCTCAAATCTTGCAAATTAAATTTGATCCACTTCCCGGTTACCGATTGAGCTGAAATTTTGCATTCATGTGTAAATCAGATGGCAATGTAAATTTATTATGACATGGAGCTGATCTGATTATGGAACCGGAAGGTGGCTATAGGTGTTTGGTAGTTAAACGACAAGACCCCATCGAGTTTGGGCTCGTATGATTCGTCTTGACGAGTATTAATTATATGTATAAGTATTTATACTGTGCTATAAAAGCTGGCTATGAAAAGAATATTTTCATTCAAAACTAGTTTGTTTTGAGTCCTGAAGCAAGACCTTGAGGTAGGAAGAACTGACTCCATTTAGACAAGAAAAGGCTAGGAAGAAGGTCCTGAACCAGGAAAAGTGTTAGTTTTAGCTTGTTCATGCGTACGGCTAAGGAGTGGAAATCCCTGCCGGAGTGACAGCTCCAACCAGGGGTATATAAGTCAATAGTGATCAGGTTACTTCTAGGCAAGCGTGCTCCATCGTTGACAGGTGTATCGTTGATAGGTGTGATAATGGTCAAAGATAAACCTAATAGCTAATAAAAAAATAATTTATTTATTTATGGTTTTACTTTAACAAAAACGGCTATTCGCCAATTGCATTAGTTAAAGACAATATACAAAAAAAAAATTCACACATTCATCTCACAAAACTCCAGTCACACTGACATGATCGTCTTCCATTCGTCCGCGAACACATCACAGTCAGGGTGCGTGTCCAAAAAGTGTTGAGCGCAGAAAGAGTGCGAGGGACAGGAGACTGGGCTCGCGCAACAGTGTGACTCAATCATCGTTTCAGTCAAAAATGGCAATTACTCTACATAAACCTACCCCAAACATATACACAACATCGACATTGTGACATTTGGCCGTCATCAATACCTTATTTTCTGGTAACTCTTAATATAGCTCGATTATGCTGGATATAGAGCCTCCTTTTTTATTCCGGATGGGCCACTCTTGACCTGAATCTCAACTATGCTTGCAGGAAATCGAACTCAACACTCATACCATAAGTGGTGAAGTGTATTTGAAATTCTAAAATGCTCATCTATTTCTGATGCTCAGTACAACAGCAGAACATTCACCCCTGGAAAACATGGAGGACCTATATATGTATATATAAAAGGAGAAACTGATTGACAGACATATCAACCTGGGACAAGGAGCGTGAAATTTTGCACTAGGCTTCCTTTTATGACGTAGGCGAGAACTAAGAGAAGATTCTCCAAAATTCAGCTCCAAAGGTAAAGGAAAAGTGGTCTAAAGTTTGCATTCATGAAACCTACATTCACGCAAGCAAAGCTGCTGGCAGAAGCTAGTATAGTAATAAATCAAAATATACATATAAAATTGAGAATAGGACGATTTGCCCGCGAGTTCGTTTTCGAGAATGTTTTATAAGGACTTATAATTTTTTATGTTTATCCTGTCCACATTGTGAGGTATACAATAAAGTATATAATAAACTAGCTTTTGCTCGCAGCTTCGTCCGCGGACATAAAATATAGCCTCTAATATGTCTCTCGAGAATAAAGCATAGATAAAAATTGATGAAAAAACGTTAGCAATCGCCAATCGTTCCAGTACTTTCAGATATTACCTAATATAAAAAAAAAAATCAAACTACCACTACAATATTAGTGTAAATGAAGATATTTATATTAATTGATATTGTATATATGTATTTTTATTACGTTTAAATGTACACTGACCGCCCCAAATCTATTTCTTTTCGTTCTATCCATCCTTAGTTTGATTGTAAGATTGACATGTGCGATAAGACCACCCATCTTACACTTGTTTTTGTAAATGTTTATCCTGTCCACATTATGAGAAGTACAATAAACTAGCTTTTGCCCGCAGCTTCGCCCGTATAGCCTGTCTCCCAGGAATAAAGCAGCTGTCGGTGAAAAAAATTTGGCAATCGAACCGATAATTTCAGAGATACAAACAAAAAAAACATAATAACAAACTTTACCTCTTTTTAATATTAGTGTAGAAGTGTAGGTAAACAATAATAAAGTGCTAGCATTTATATATCTAGAACTTTATCCAGTATCCTTTTAGGACCCAGTCTGTTGTCACAACTGACTGGAAAAATAACAAAGAAAACATGTTCCAGTACTAAGAACTCAGTATTTTTGTGACTTAGATTTGTTATGTAAGTGGCAATAAGTCGTTGACCTTAGGATTCATCTCGCGTACAAGTCACATGCGGGCTTGTCATTACAATATTGATCGGAGCGTAGGGATGGCAGATTTTATCTGAATGCATGGAACTTTAGTGGGTAGTTCTGTGTTGAGTGCGCAATTTCCTGTGTGGGGCTGTGGGTATTGAGTTGAAGATCTGATAGTCCTTTATAGGAATTGGTTTTAGTTGTATTGTGTTATGTTATGTTCAGAAATATATGGGAAAACCTTAGATTAAATCAAAACTTGGGTGTCTTCAAGGCTAGAGTGAATAGGCTCTTAATAAACTAGTGCGCCTCACCATCAACGATTGCATCACTGCTTACCATCAGGCGGGATCGCAGTCAAGTACTAGTTTATAACAGATAAAAAAAAAAAAAAAAAAAAACAGTGGAGGTGACTCGCCTCTAGCGCGTGGACCGCTGAAATCAAGCCCCCGTGGCTTAATTTCAGTCAGTCACATACACGGGCGTGTTAATACTTTTTTGTTTTAAGTGGGATAAAGACTATCAAAATGCATTCGTGTGCTTTTATGCGTTGTATAAATCATACAAATATATAAAAACAAATCACATGGAATCATTTTTTCAGTCGTGCTTGTAGTTGTACATAGAGTCCAAATTTTCTGATTGCAATGATAACGCATAGCTTATCTTTCCTAATAATATATTGATATATCAATGAGGAAAACTGTAGGTAGCTTATAAGGCTCCTTTAAGTTTGTTTGTAGCTTGTAATTAAATCACGCATTTGACTTCGGCAATTTTGATTTTAACCTTTGTAGACCTTCATCGCGGTATTACAGTTCTCCACGCAGAACATAAATTATACTACAGTAAGAAATCAACTATCGGTTAGTTGCCCGGACCAGACACAACCCCCGCCTGGTCGGAGTATGCTCCCATTTCAATGGAGGTTTGCGGGACTTAAGACAGTGCATACTTACCTTTAAAAATTTCACAAAAATTATTGTCATTCAAATTTTTACTCTTTATCATCTCTATAATCAGTATAACCGCATGCTGTGGTGGCCACTAGGCTGGTGGCCGGTACTACTGGGTAACAACCTCGGCTTACGAGTAAAAACCCACATCGTGACCGACCGTAAAAAAACCGGCATATCCTAGAACCAAAACTTCGAAGGCATGTGACATTCACCACCCCGCACTGAGCCCACGTTATAACCAATCAAATTTCTAAAAAGGAGGGCTTAGTCCCAGCAGTAGGAACGTTATGCGTATGCACTGAAACATATTTCCATATACATTTGCGGCACCTCATAATAAAATCCAATCTTCTAACAACATTTTAACGTATGCACTTTGAAAGGAAATCGAGAAATCTTATATCGAATCGAAAATCATATTCCAAACGAGGAATCCCTTCGCCAACCCTATGGATATCGCTTCCAATACGCGTGGGAGATATAAAATTTTAACAGACCGCTTTGGGACGGTTCCTGAAGCGACTGCACGGCAAATATGTTGGAATAACACAGGTTCACATCTGATATCGATCTTTTAGACTGGGTGAGATTGAGAGGCAATTCGTATTCTAGTATTACCATTCATTTTAGTACACTACGCGTAGGTACTAAAAGACACAATGTAGGTCCCACAAGTCGGACTGATGACTCGAGAGTTCAGCTAAGTTGGTAATCCAGATTGGCCTGTTGGTCTAGTGGTTAGTGGCCCTGACTGCTATGCCTGAGGTCGCGGGTTTGATTCCCACCCAGGACAAAGTTTGTGTGATGAGCACGATCAGAAATCTGCACGAAAAGAAAAAAAGAAGGAAACAGAAGAATAGATAAAATTAATAATTGGTAATTGTTAATTTTTCAGTTTTAATATTGTTTGTCCTGATCTGGGTAGACTTTTCTTTTAAATCGTTAAAAAACTTCTTACTTTGAATGGAACGTGGAACTATAGAATATATGTATTACTGATTAATTAGCACAAGACAATTAGTGTATTAGGCGCTTGTCAACTGTGTCTTAATTGAGAGAGATTGATTGTATTAGTTGTTAATTAAACGCTAATTGTAATTAGGTTGAGACGAATTGTTCTCCATTGTAGCCGGACCTGGCTGGTATCGCACTATTGTAGCCGCGGAAATGAAAAGGCTTCTGTGTTCTGGATTATTAATTTATATTGTATGAAATATTTTGTATTACATGCTAGGTTTTGCCCGGGGTTTCGCCTGCGCTGAATATTGCGTGCGATCTTACTATTTTTCATTCATAAAAAGACAGTCTAGTCTAGGTATGGTTCGACGTATCGTATTGGCGTTATTACATAAGGGTTAGACTGTCTTTCTATGAATGAAAAATAGAACGAGTCGGAATATCGCACGCGATATTCAGCGCAGTGTAATAGGTCCTTTAGTACTTTCAGAGACTAGCTCCTACAAAAAAAAAACTTTACCTCTATATTACATTAGTGTAGATATATGTATTTCCGCTTGGCGGTTAGACAGCCGTAACTTTCCCGACTTAAAACAATCTATATTTCTTACTATCAAAATACGAACAACTATACTATACACAACTTATTTTTAATTAGTACAAATATTTAAAGGGCTTATTAGAAAAGGTCTTGTAAATAATATTCTTATACAACAAAGTTATGGGCGTTTGTTTATATCCCAAAATGTCAGTCCATTTATGGACATATTAAGCAGGCTATTTATTGATTATGAATGAATGGCGATAAAAATGGAAAAACAGTGTGCGTAATATTTTCTATCGGCATTTGTCATGAATGATTGTTTCAATTGTGCATTTACCATGTCATCATCATCTTCTTGCCTTTATCCCGTTTTATTTGGGGTCGGCGCAACACGTTTTTTTCTTTCATTCTGTCCTGTCACTCGTCACGCTAACTTTTCCTTTATATCACCTCTCACAAATCCATCCATCTTTTCTTTGGCCTCCCTCTCCCTCTCCATCCATTCACCCACATGTAAATTCATAACTCTTTTAGCAACATGCCGTTCATCTCTCCTCTTTACATGACCATACCAAGACAAACAATTTCCTTTCAACTTTTCAGTCACTGGCGCCACTTTCAAACTTCCCCTAATACACTCATTTCTCACTTTATCCATTCTCGTCACACCACACGTCTATCTTAACATTCTCATTTCCGCTACATGCAATTTTTTTTCATCCGTCTTTTACACAGCCCAACATTCTGATCCATACAGTACCTATGACCGGCCCTATTACGGACGAATTGTGAATGTAACCAATTATGACCAATTTTCATGGACAGTTTTGGGATAAGGCAGGTTTCTCTATACAATCTTTTCGATCCACGTTTCATCCCTTTAGAGAGTGAATTTTGAAAAATCCTCTCTTAGTGATCACCTACGTCTTATAAAGAAACCTTGTTCAAAATTTCATGCTCCTAATCCCAATAGTTTCGATTTTGCGTTGATATGTCAGTCAGTCAATTTCTCCTTTTATATATTTGAAGATTACTTTTTTTTAATATTTCTTTGTGTACTTATAATTTTGTAAATAGAAACTGAGACCGTGTTTTTTTTTGTTTATTTTATGATAAGTATAATCAAAGAGAAAATTCTCGTAATTTCAAGAAACGTCCGCATTCGTATCGTAGTCATCACCAGCCTTTTTAATGTTCCCACTGTTGGGACTCAAGCCTCCTCTATAAGAGAGGGAATGGGCCGTAATCCACCAGGCGGGCCCAGTGCGTGTTGGTAAATGTCACATGTCTTCGAAATTTTGGTTCTGGGACATGCCGGTTTCCTCACGATGTTTTCCTTCACCGTTTTGAGAGCAGTGGTGATGAAATAAATTACACAAAGTAATGCGCCTGGCTAGGTTCGAACCCGCGTCCTACAACTCGTAAGTCGGGGCCGTAACCACTCGGCCACCACTGCCCTCAATTCGTAATTCGCGTCGTAGTCGCGAACTGTCAAAAACAACTCTAAAAGCCTTACAATTTGACAAGTTTGTGACATTGATTGTCGTTGAGATTATATTGCGATTTAAGGTGAATGTTACGGGATAGCGAACGAATTTCATTTTTTTTTTTATATATATTTTGCAGGTCAATGTCGGTTTCTATGGATCGTAACACGTATTTATTACAAACTAGCTTTCGCCTGCAGCATCGCCCGCGTACATTAAATATAGCCTATGTCACTCAGGAATAAAGCAGCTTTCTATCAGTGAAAAATTTTTAGCAATTAAAGCAGTAAGTACTTTAAGGGGTTACAAATTAAAAAAAAAAACATAAAAACAAACTACCACTTTATAATATTTTTTTTTTTATTATTATTGATAGGCTCGCGGTTGACCACTATCTCACCTGATGGTAAGTGATGATGTGGTCGACGATGGAGCACGCTTGCCTAGAAGTAACCTATTGACTCTCGACTTAAAGACCCCTAGGTTGTAGCTATCAGGAAACACAGACTCCGGCAGGGAATTCCACCCTTTAGCTGTACGTATAATGAATGTGTTTCCAAAACGCTTTGTACGAATGGGTGGGATATCCACCATGTACCGATGGCGCAACGCCGTACGTCTAGAGGTCCGATGATGGAACGGACTTGGCGGAATTAAATTGTGCAATTCCAACGCACACTCACCGAAGTGTAATCGATAGAAAACCGCCAGGCCAGCGATAATATACTAGCTTTTGCCCGCAGCTTTGCCCGCGTACCTAAAATAAAGCTTATGTCACTCAGAAATTAAGCAGCTTACACTGGTTAAAAAAATTTCAGTCGGATCAGTATTTCCAGAGATTACCCCTAAAAGAAAAAAAAAACTTAACCTCTGTATTATATTAGTGTAGATAAAATAAGGTAACTACAATATCGCTTTGGGATTAAAAATATTTGCTAAGCTTAGAAAAATAAAAATATTACGAAAACGAATTCTCCTGTAAAAATGCATTTTTTTTGCCACAAAGTTCTTAAAATTTTGAAGGCGAAGGACGTATCTAAATTACAAAAGATCACCAACTAACACTAACTAAAACAAATAACACTGTCAAATACGAGAATTTTCCTTCTTAAATTCCAAAGACAGGTAAAGGTCCTCTGATTTCGGCAAAATACACATGTAAAATTCCAAGCACAACTCGCTTATAAACTTGTGTACTTACACCGTAAAAGAAAACTGTACCATTCATATTCCAAATATTCCGATTCGAAACTAACCCGGTGCCTCTCAAATGAAAATAAAGTCCTCGAATTTTTATATTGGGTTATCTGTGGAATATTCGTGTATTTTACGTGTAAACAAAGTTTTATTGCAAAAACTATCTAATGTTTAGTGATATTTATTTTGTAAATAGGATAGGTAAAAATTTTTGCTCGGATCTTGAGCGCTCGGCGTCAGAGTGGGGATCGCTTTGCGCAATCGGCGTTGTTGTTAGATATTATATGCAGCAAGCCAGGAAACGAATCACGACTGACGTCTATGACACGATGGCACGGCGAGCCAATCACTGACACTCCCCGACCCTGCGTCTCACTTCGCACCACTAAAGAGACCGAATTTTTGACTTCTGCGCAACTTATACGTACACTGTTATCTAGTAGTCTGTCTAAAAAGTCAAACGATTAAACTGTATCATGAAAAATCATCAATCAGTTAAAAGCTTGTTACGTCACCTAAAATACATAGTGACCAAGCCATCCAGGCGACTGAGGGGTTGTTTTGGATTTGCGCCCAACTGTTTGCTGGCTCCTAAAACCCCGCTATGACCTTCCGTAACCTGTGTAGTATCCAACTTTTGACCTTTTTAAATATTTGTGGAAAAAAATGTAACATGGTGTAAAACATTCAGTTACTGATTCTGAAAAAACTAAATTCAGTTTTCTCTTAAAATAAAAATATATATTTTTTTCTCTTTATTGCTTACGTAATCTGAAAACATTTGAAAAATTCTTATAGAATGTTCTGGTTTGACATAATAAAGGGCCAATCGTTGGCAGACGACATAAATGTCACAGTATATTTTATGTGAATTTTCTATGCGCATGTGTGCGTGCTCAAGGCGAAAAGCTATGGCTGTAATATTCATTCATTAGTGCCGGCCATCCGTCTTACTTATAGTGTTGGCCGTGCATTATCGATGTTATCGATGGATGGTTTTATTGTAATTATGACATTTATTTTTTGGCTATTTTATTTTATGTGGTTTTGCAGATTATGTTTATGTTAGAATTATTTAGGTACGTACTGTTTTCTTTTCAATGAGCGTTTGACTTCTTTTTTATTCGTTAAATAAAATCTCGAAATTTAATTGTGTTTTTACATTAGGCATTAATATTAAGATATAACAATATCATCATCTTCATTACCATATATCTGACCATATTATAGAAGTTTATAAATAATTAATCACATTTTTTTTTTAACAAAATTAAGCTTAGGTGCTCTCGCGGCGAGCAATTTGCCACCACACAAAACTTGGAAGTAAAAATCAGTTGATATTGTGGTCATCTATGAACGAATTGTATTCAAACTTTCAACATAGGTGAGTAAAACATAGGAAACTAGCTACAGAGTTACGTTAAGCCACGTTTAACCGTGATTCTTGCAGTTTTGAAAATAATAACGTATTATTTATGAGGGCGGCAAAATGCTGCATTCTATACTGCAGAGTGCTAAAACATAATCACTACAAAAGCTTTAATGTTGCCAATAAAACTCTGAACTACAATACTCATCTACATTTCAAATAAACAGTCAAAGAATAACAGCCGAACAGCATCTAAAATCCAATCAACTTATTAATTACTTAACTTTAAAACTTTCTGACTTTAAACTCAATTTCTAAAGCAAAAAGGAATATAAATGGAACGTTCCATTTTACCTGATTTACAGCTGCGGTTGAGACGATGGAATGTTTTCGTTCGTTAGCGGACTCAAGTACCTAGTGCACTGGGTCATGCGGACTATGTCCTAGTTCGCACTACTGAAATAACTTTGGGGTTTGTGATTTTTTTATGGGTCGCTGAAAATTTAGAGGGTTTGTGTTGGAAATGTTTTAATGGAAAGGTTTTGATTTAATGGATACGCAGGAGTACTCTTATCTTTATTTAATGCTAGCTTTTGCAAAATACAGCCTATGGCACTCAGGAACAATGCAGCTGTCTGTCGGGGAAAAAATTTTTGCAATCTAAATAGTACTTTCAAAGATTACCTCCTACAAACAAAAAAACAAGCTTTACCTCTTTATAATATTAGTGTAGATGGCATCTATCAGCAGCTTCACTCTTAGGGGATTATTATTTCTTCCATTAAGTATATATTTTAGCCTTTGTGTTGTTCTATACTACTATATGTATCTATAATTTTATCAAAATCCGTGTTGCAGTTTTCAGTTTCAGTTTAGTGGCAACAAACATACATACCTATTTTTTTTTTAAATATATTTCTGAATTAATTGCTATGGTATGATTTTACGTAACTATTATGTTTTATGACTTTAAGCATTTACAAAAATGCCGTAAGTAAGAAACGTAGGTAAAGTTTAATTAGTTGATGTAGGTAAAGTTAATAAAGTGGCTTTCTCTGTACTTATGTAGGTGTTGTTTTACCATTTAAATTTTATGTACAAAGGACTTAATAACTATTCAGTAATCAGCGTACACAGTTACACACAACACAATACAATTACGAAATTACTAGCTTTACACCTTTCCATATAATTGCGACGTAACAACATTTACATGACAATGCGTACTAACGAAGCAATCGATAAATAACTGGATTGTGCACATCACTACTCGTCCCAGTAATCTCGTCGAATATAATCTCACCTTTTATTCCTATCGCACGACAAGAATGCGTAAACAAAAATTTCAGCTATTCCAACAATTCTCGGAATTGGGCCGGGAATACGGGATCATTTGGGGGCATCCCGGGATGACCTTGCACGTCCCTAATAGACCATTACCTAGTACATTCCAGTCACAAAATAGATAGATACAGAAGTCAATCTCATGTATGTACTTCGCTTTTTATACCTACAGTAGGCACAACGGATCTTGAGCGCTCGGCGTCAGAGTGGGGATCGCTTTGCGCATTCCATACATTGGCGAGCCAATCGTCTTCGTTGTTAGATACATGCAGCAACGCAGGGAACGAATGAGGAGCGACGTCTGTGACGCGATGGCGCGGCGAGCCAATCACTGACACTCCCCGCCCCCGCGTCTCACTTCGCACCACTAAAGAGACCGAATATTTGACTTCTGCGCAACCGCTCAAGACCCATTGTACCTACTGTACGCTAGGCGATCGCGATCGAGTGCGACCGGGCGATTGAACCGAGATCTCGTGTCCGTGAGCGGTGTCTATGTGTGCGTTGCTCGAGCGCGTTTTGTTTGTTGATTGTCTTCTGTACCTATCTATTTTGTGCCATTACCCAGGCCATTCCAGTCGACCTGAGCCGTGAACTAGATTATACTGGTATAACACGTGTAATAACTACGTTATGTTAGTGCCAAATAGTCATGTTTTGCAAGATTTTATCGTGTGAGAAGATTTTGGCTTCACCTTTAACGTTTATTATGTTGATCGCTTAGAATAGGGATTACATAGAAAGTAAGCTTTATTTTTATTGGTTGATAGGTTTTCTTTTACCGCCGAAGTGAAACGTCAGCTTACGTGGGTCATTTTAACACGTACTGTCTGGCAAATTGTATTTTCTGTTTTTTTTTTTTACATCCATTGCTCTGTAATTACTGCATTCAGTTCACTGTGCTAATTATTGGAGTATTTTACGGCTCACCGACACTATGACTCGCATACAGGTCGCGCGATGAATCAAGATCGCTCGGCAAAAGTGGAAGGGGCATGCGCAGTATTCAATTCTAAGGTCTATTTGGCGACGTACGGGCGGGGGTAGATAGAGTCGCTCTTCAATTCCCGCGTTGCTTTCTCGCCTCTCATTGGATACTGTTGTACTTGGGTACTGTTGCGTACAGCTTGTGTTATCGTAATAGTAATACGTAGTCGTAAAAAAAAAATGGTTAAAAATAAAGTTTTAAAACGGCTAGCCAGAAAAATGGTTTACGATGATGAATTATTACGATAAAGAAAGAAACTTACGAAATTATTTTTTTTAATTTTAAGTTTTATTTAAAAAAAAAATTTTTTTGAATTTACTTACTTACAAGATAAATTACAATAAAAAACTAGTGTTATTATAAGTTATGTTACTAAGGTTCAAACATACGAAATTAAAAATAAAATCCTAACATACTAAGAATTGCTGTGCGCAATTGTACACATGCGCCGATTGCCCCCACTACTTTCACCGAGCGATCTTGATTCACCGCGCGACCTGTACCTATATTCGCACCACAAAACTGTTCTGATCAACCGGCGAATGGCGACTGTACTGTATGATAGATGTCAAATGTACGAGTACATCATGACACAAGCACTCAAGTGCTTATAGTATAGTAGATGAAAAAAAGTGAGATGAAAGTAGGGTTACCATATGACAGGCGTTTGCCGCATTTGATAGGCATTTTAGGGTTTAGACAGGCGTGCGGCCGGCATTGGTCTGAGACAGGCATTTATAAATTTCGCGCCGCGAAACTGTATTGTGAATATTTTTACGTTTATGTAAAAATAGAACGAAGAAAGAAGTATTTAAAAAAATAATGTCCTCTGACAAATATCAGTAATAAATATTCTTCTTCATTATTACTACTTATTACCTACAGCGTTTTGCTTTAGACTGGCATTTTTCTGAAAATTCAGGCATTTTAGGTACCATAGATAGGTATTCCTCTATTTACATAATATGGTAACCCTAGATGAAAGTGAAGTGTCGGTAGACTGAAATCTACCATTCTATTAGAATATCTAAGGAAAAATAGGAGGTAGACCCCTACCTAAGAAAATTGCCTACATCCTATTCTTAGACTTACCAAAATGTCCAAAAAACATCATAAAAATCAAGCTATTACGGAAGTGTTCAATAACAAACACAGCCACGAGGCTTTTATTAGAGAAGATTATTTACTCCTTTTACTTTTGTGTTGGGAAATTATTTTCTCCCGCTCTAGGTGGCGAGAAGGCGTGTCAGTCTGTTACTGAATAAAATCCACCTGTTTTCTATCATTGCATTTTGCTTTCCAGGACCATACCTTTTGAATGTCTTATGTTACACAGTTCGACATAAGCAATTGTCTTTCTATTGTGTCTCTAATTACGGCATTCAAGGAGTTAACTCATTTATTTTCGTCTGTTAAGTGCTTATGTTTTACTGCCAAATAACATGTCGATGTTTGAAGTGTAATTTGTGGAGATAAATATTTTTTGATTTTGATTTCATTTGATTAATTCAATTATTCCCATTACCGTTACGGTAATGAGATTTTTTAGACATTGGCCCCGTATATTTCATACTAGCTTTTGTCTGCGGCTTCATCCGCGCTCTTAAAATATAGCCTACGTCACTCAGGAATAAAGCAGACTTCAACCAGTGAGAAAAAAATTAGCAATCAGACCAGTACTTTCAGAGATTAAGTACCTCCTACAAACAAAAAAACAAACTTTACCTCTTTATCTAGTGTAGAGATTTGCCCTCAAAAACCGCTTGTTATTATTTTGTGTAGTTATTTGTTGTGTTGCCATTCAAATAAATCGTGTCGTCATTAGCGGGTCGCTAATGAGGAGGAAGCCGGGTCGTCTAAAATATGACATGCTTTCAAAATGTAACACCACGGAGGAATGCTCGCCAATTGTGCCCTTTCTGTAGTCATTAACAGGAAATTATGAAAGGTTTTAATTTAGTAGATATGTTTATAGACACTAAATATGTTGTGATTATGACCAATGATATATATAGATATATATAGAATTACTAGATAATAGTAAAGTTATTACGAATTGAGTAGGGTTTTTAACAAAGTTCGTTTATAAAATGACTATAAGATTTAAATGCTTAAAAGTGAACTTGTGTGTGATTATTAACGTTAAATTTATTAAGATTTCATTTTCTGTTTGATACATTGAACATAATTAAAAGGCATTTACAATAAAAATGCCTTTTAATTATGTACTAGAAATTAACACAATTAAAATTCTTTAAAAACCGCTTACTCCTTTTAAAATAAGAACAATAATATCCCAAAATAAATGTTTCTTAAAAATCTCGAAGGAAATACCCGCGACTTTGAAATTGTTGGGAATTCCCAAACCCTAGTTAGAAGGCTGTCAAAAAAGTAATATAATTAAAATTACACAACTATTACACAACGCCATCTAATCTCAAATAAATAGAAATAAAGCAAAGCTTGAACTATGAGTACTAGACAACTGATAAACACACTTACATATTTCTAAATACGTACATATTATTATAGATAAATTACACCCTGACACAGAACAAATAAATGATCGTGCTTTATTTTTATGGTTGGAAAAATCATGCATTGACATCCCCCGCCCTTGGGCGGAGCGGGAGATAGTTTCAGACTCTTACTGACTAAAAGACCCACCCCGTTCCTTCTAGCCTTCATACCGGGACTCGAGCGCCCTTTCGGATAATCCTGGCCCCAGTAGGCTTCGACCCGGCTGGGTCCTTGCTGTTGCTGACAACTCCTTGAGGCGCGCGGGAACAGTGCGCGCCGTCGACAACTTGGGCTTGGTCCGGACAGTTACCGGACGGCCGGACAGCGAGCTACTCATTGCTCACTGTCCGCAAGCCCGCGTCTACGTTGGCCGGAAATCGGGATCAGAATCCCGGCGACGGCGGCGGCGATAACGCCGTTGCCTGATGCGTTCGGCCTCCTCCTTTGCGAGCATTACGTCTTCGCAGAAGCAGGGCACACCTCGACTGTGTGCTCCACCGTGTCCTCCGGGCGTTCCGCACAGTGGCGACACCCGGGCGTCACTTCCGCATGAATCGAGTGCAGGAATCTCCCGAACGAACCATGTCCGGTGAGTACCTGCGTCATGCGGAAGGTAAGGACGCCGTGAGGTCTTTCCAGCCACGCCTCAAAGAGGGGACTTACCGCCATGATTGTGGCGTGCCCAGCACTGGGTTAAATGATCGTGCTCATCACACATACATTTGTCTTGGGTGGGAATTGAAGCCGCGACCTCCGGCATAGCTGTCGGGCCACTAACCACTAGACCAACAGGCTAGTCAAAAGGTGATAAGTACCTGCGAGTCGAAAGGTATGTACTACATATAAGTAAAATTGGATAGTTTCATCAAGCTTGTTTCTATCCGTGTTAGCTTCATCTGCGTAAAGTGGAATGTATAAATGCCTACGTCACTCAACAATAAAGCAGCATTCTTCCGGTGAAAGAACTTTTAAAATTGATCTAGCAGTTTTTGAGTTCATTCACTAGTTAAAAACTAAATATAGTGATAATTCTATATGTATTAACAAAATATTTCCCCGAACTAGAAATTACTCTTATAACTTTGGTGCGTTCACAAACATGTAAACTTATATACACAAGGTACCCAAACCCGAAACAAGTATAACTATTCAAATATGTTATGTTACGATCGAGAATCGAACCCTAAATAATTATTACCTACAGAAAGCGTTGAACACAATCGTTTTATAAACAGTTTTACTTATAGTAAAGTGGTTTTTGAAAGGTTCTAAAAAAACATAGACCGTGAATGTAACGGACACAATTTTAGCGATGAAACGAACGAAAAATAGGCGTGTCTAATTTTGGCACGGGACAGTGTAAGCTGCAGTAACCTCTATGATGAAGGTTCAATTATGTTGAGCGTGTCTAGAAAGAGTTTTAGTACTTTTCACTTGTTAGTACAATGATCAAAAACATTTTCATGTACGAGTAATAGGGAATATTTATTCTTATGACCTACTAAATAAAATACTTAAGTATTTCGAATAATAATTTTAAAAATGTCTTTAATAATGATGAAAGCTTCAAAGCTGATAATTTGAAAGACAATTTCAATATAGACTCTGACTTCAAATTCCATCTCTCCCATAGAAAACGGCGTTTTTGCGATAGAAGCTTGTATATTTATGAAAAATTATATTTATATAAGTCGCAGGGAAAGAAAGATATCAGGGATTTCACGATATCCCGGTAAATGTCGAATATTCTTTTTGTTACGTTTTTTTACTAAAAGTATCTAGTGATATGACAAAACACTAATTTATCGTTTCACTAAACTAAATCTACTTAAATGTTAGATAAGTGGATACTGCCGCATAAAAACCGAGCTATTCACTTCTCTTGTTCGCACCAGTACCCACACGGGCAATAGCGGGTGCGAATCCTACCTCAGCAGTTCCATATATTATAAGAAAGTATATAAAATTTGTTTTACTGAAAAGTCAAACTAACGTAGACCAGTTAATACAGGAAATATTGTAACAAGGGTAGTTATAAATAAGCAGAATAACACAGATGTTTACTCAGATATATTGGCAAGAGATGTATGCGCGTGCGCCGGTTAAAAGCCGGATATGTCAATAGGAAGCTTTGTTATTCGTAACAGAGTTTATGTTACACAGGAAATATTGTAATTATTTTTCGGAACATTTGTATTTGAAAATTACCCATATTTTTTAATATCTTGATACAACGTTTGTGATATTTTTGACTGAATGTATTTTTACTGGCTTATTTTTTATGTTTGGTAGTAAAGGAGATGCATTTTCAAAAATTTCGGTCGTGGTATAATCCCGCCGTGGTACCAATAGATTTAAGTTTGTTTAAAAAAGTTTTATTTATTTTACTACATGCATAATGAATACAAGGTGTAAGGGCAGCCCTCCACAAACTTTAAGGGCTTGCTCAGTAGACGAAACTGAACAACCTTCCAAAACACTTTTTTTCAGGAAACGAAAAAAAAATCCGCCTCACCATAGAAAAGTATAAGCTTGATTGGACAGTTTGTATGGAGAGACCGATTTTTTTTTTCGTTTCCTGAAAAAAATTTTTGTGGATGGTTGTTCAGTTTTCTTTCCTTAAAGTTTGTGGAGGACTTTCCTTACACACATTTTGGTGTATGTATCGTATATAAAATATACGATACATACACCAGAATAACATTCTTTACAATTTTTGTCTCTCTGTCTGTTTGTTCCGGCTAATCTCTGAAATAGCTGGACCGATTTTGACGGGACTTTTATTGGCAGGTAGCTGATGTAATAAGGAGTTACTCCTTATTACATCTACTTTTACTACTTTTATTTCAGAAAAAAAATCAAAATCCTGTAGTCCACGCGAACGAAGACACGGGCATAGCTAGTCTTGTCTTAAATTGATGCAAATGATGATGTTTTGCGTCTAAAACTAGTTCAGGTGTGCAATTGTAACTAATTTTAATTTCGATTCCAGCCAAGTCTCGCTTATAAATAGATAGCTCAAGTTTCGTGGGTGGCGCGATGTGAGTCAGGAAACTGTGACTAAGGACGATGGGCAGCAGCACCCACCTCTGTCTAGTGGATATTTCATTACTACGAGAATATTACTAACTCCAGAAAATATACTTTGCTTAGTAATTTATGCGGAATGTTGTGATGCAACTGACTGTCAGCGCTAATGCATACTTTGCCCTTTGTGTTCCAGGACCACGGTATCCTTTTTTAGGGTTCCGTAGTCATTTAGGAACCCTTATAGTTAGTCAAGTACAACCCCATTTTGTGTCCAGGCAATCTCTGTCCATTCAAGATTGCCTGGAAGAAATCGCCCAGTGCGATAAGGCCGCCAATTGTGTTTTTTATTATAGGGTTTCTTTTTGTTAATTTATAATCTTGATGCACATCAATAAATATAGTACCTATATAAATAAATAAACAGTTTCGTCTTATCTGTTTGTCTGTCCGTCTGTCCGCGGATAATCTCAGTGACCGTTAGCGCTAGAGAGCTGAAATTTGGTACCAATGGACGGATTGAATGGACGGACGGGAAACTACGGAACCCTTCACTGAGCGTGGCCCGGCCCAATCTTGGCCGGTTTTTGCGCATGGTCTTAGCGGATATTGGCCCTATTGGACACCTACGGTATCGCTGACATTTTTTAAGACTCTAACTAGGACTTGGTGTTTTTCAGAAATATTTTTCATTTCAGTCTTATTTCATGTCTTTCAAAACTGTCATTATCCTTGAGATCCTAACCACTCCCACGATATAAAACAACAAGAAAATAATACAAAACATAATGGTTACATCATTAACGTCCATACGTCACAATCACAACATTCTTCCCATGAACGAAGACTATAAATAAACTGGATTCTTGCGTAGGTACATTATAACTCTGCATGGGAAACTGCACCGCTTCCTGTAACGTCAGAGAATCGAACCAACGTCCAACACGATGCACGTGCGGACTTGCGACGCCTAATTAAGATATATGGAGCTAAACTGGATGAGAGTAATCAAGCATGATTTACGTCACAAAAAATTAGCCACCGAAATGACGTTGTGTTTCGGTTTCGTATGCTGTTGTTTATTTTTATTGTTGGCGAAAAATTAGTCTGACTGTGCCCATTAAGGCTCAAGCGCCCAAAAAGTGCCATAAAACAGTGACTTTCTGAAACCTACTCCTCGGTAACGGCCATGTTAATAGGTTAAAAAAAAAAAATGTTTATTATAGATTCATGAACAACATTAGCAACATTTGATTTTTCAATGTTTCGCAAAGAAAATGGATTTAAAGGTCAGCCGCGCGCTTTCCGGGCGCTGTTGGCTGCAAATAAATGCACAGATTTGCGTACCGCAACGCCGCCTAGGCGGGTGCGAGAGGTGCGTCCACATAATTTTGGCTAGATGGTTCAAGGGACAAGGGTTCAAGGGAAGCCTTAAACGGTATAATTTTTTGATTGATTCTGCACATATTATTATACCAAATAGCGGCGACTATAGAGATTAAAATAAATCGAAAGAACCATTTGACTAATTCACACGTTATGTCGAATACAACTCTATGCACTACATTCATCATCATCATCATCCTTTCAGCCGAAAGACGTCCACTGTTGGACATAGGCCTCCCCCAAGTCTCGCATCCATCGCATTCCCACAACCTTTACCAGGTTATCAGTCCACCTTGTAGGAAGCCTTCCAATGCTGCGTCTTCCGGTAAGCGGTCGCCACTCAAGAACCTTTCGGCCCCAAGGGCCATCTGTTCTGCGAACAGGGTTCTCCTGCGGATATCTATATTCCTGATTGGATCACGCAAGGAAACTCCGAGAAAAGTCCTTTCTGTTGCCCTTGCCACGCTTTTTTTAAGTATCTAAAGTTGAATGTTACGTAATTTCAGCCACTCATTCTGAGCGAAAAAATTACGCTATCATTTCCTCGTCTGGCGTTAACAGAATGAATTAAAATTTAATGAAGACCACCTGAGACACTAGGTAATCTTGGTTCATCATATGATTTGATCATTACGTGTTTACTGTATGGATTTTAAAAGAGACTGACCCCTAAGTTACGATGTTTTTTCTCAGGGTGGTCAGCTAGGAAACCCCAGCCTCATTTAGTTCAAATGGACTGGAAAAAAAAACTGACGTGTAAAAGTGTTTTTTTTTTTTTTAAACCTATTTGCAAAATAAATATCATTTATCAATGTTCTCATCATTCATGTTTATTCAGAAAGACTTCAAAGAATTAACAGGCCTCCAAATGACATTTCTTTGTTTATGAAATCATTCTCTGTCCTCGAAAAGGGTTCATTAGGATTGTGACAAAGACGCCAATTTTCTTAGTGAAGTTTTAAAAATAAATGAAGTTGTTATTTCATGTCCAATTCGTTGAATCTTTTCTGTTTTTTTTTTTCACGTTTCGTGACTGTAGCCAAAACATAAAAAAGTCGCCTTGATACATGGATTTCGGGAAGATTTTTATGGTAGGAAATGGACTTGGAAAAGGTCGTTGTCTTACTTATAATTTCGATGTGTTAATCACATGTTTTACTGAAAACTTGTCAATTTTAAATAATTTGTTATTCTTTTTTATTTTTTATTGCTTTGCAAGCCAAGACCAATAAGGCACACACACAACACAATGGTTAGATATTTTTATACGTCTATCAAACCGACATTTTGAAAGCTGTCAATCCGCCATTATTGTTATTAACATAAAAACTATCTGACTTTGAATTTTTTTTTGTTATTGATAGGTTTGCGCTTGACCGCTAAAAATTGGTCCTTAGGCAGTTCATTGGGGCTATGGTATTGTTCAAAAGATTTTCGGCTGCCCTGGAATGCAATGGGAAACTGATGAAACACGGGTTGGTTCTAGTTCGTAAAAGACTGACTCTCCCTCAACCCAGAGCAGGAGAATTAAAAGCTATTTGATGATTTCCCACCTAAAATGATCGAAGAAAATTAGCTTAACTTAAGCTATCAGATAACTTTTTCACTTATTCCAAATCCAAGTATGAATTGCATAACTCGTTAATCGCATTGTTCGCAACAAAACCATATAAAACAAAAGTCATGGGAAGTGATAATGGGCAGATAACAGAGATAACACCTCTGGGAGCTATATTAAACATAAACGTTAAGATCGAGCCGCAAATGATAAGAGTTAACAAAAGATTAACTTACACTTCTTGTCCAACTTGTAGCAGATACGGCCTACTTACTTATAACTGAAAGTAAAATTAATTTATCATTTTCCTTATCTATTCCTTATTACCCTTTTTCTTAATAGCTACTAAAGGAAGTCTTTCAGTCATCTCGACTTCAGGTTTTCATTCACAAAAGCCATCTAAACTTCTAACTCTCTCCAAGAACTCGGTCTTTACTTTAGTCCTCAAAACACCGAAGTTCTAAACGAGAATACAGCACAATGAAACCTATTGTTCAAAGTTGGATTGAGAGAAAATTATCCATAAACCACATCGGATCTTAAGGTGCATTTCCACTAAAGATGAGCTGGGCGGGGAGAGGCGTAGCGTGGTATTTTGACGTGGGCAAAGGCACATTAACAAGACCTTTTTCTTTCATAAATTCAAAAACAAGACAGTAACTGTCGCAACCCATTGTTTGACCGCATCGTAGCTTACTATAAGGTGCCTAACAATTATAAAAACCCTCATTCTTAAAGAGTCCTCTTTTTTACAAGGCTCAGTGAAAAGTGGCAAGTGTTGTCCATTGAAGTGGAGTGTAGTTGAGCTACCATCTGCTTCGTGCCCTTCGCTTGGCACCACATCCTACTAGACTCTACTAAAAAAGGGGGATAGAGCATATAGCTCCATCCTTTTAACAGTTAAGTTTAGGTTGTAAAAAGGATCGCGGTAAGAACTTGTTACCACGAGCTCCCCACTGCAAGGCCGCGTGTTCATATCCTGCTCTACCTAGTCTGCTTTCACTTTGGAGATATCGAGAAATGAGATTGGCCAATTCACGACACGCTCCTGTTCACTGCGCCCTGCTCCGCGTCACTGAAAACGCACCCTAAATCTAAACTTATGAAACTACAATTCAGAATCGATAGTAAAAATGACACAATAAACTTGAGAACAAATGACAGTCTAGTCCAATACACTTAACTTTATCGTTGCAAGAAACTTCAACATCATCATGCAAGGAATCCAGATTGTTATTTCTAAGAGGTTCAGCACTCACGTATATTAAAACAAAGAAAAAACCCAAACAAGCATCTTCCTCAAGCCATGAGCGGTGTTGCCGTCGAAAAAATGAAAAAAGGCAATAAATAAAAGTGATTTCGTAACGGAAATGCGTAGTTGTGTGTGACGGTTGTCACTGGGCGATCGTGTCTACGTCGTGGTGACATCAGTTAGGGAAGACAGATTCGTCTTTAAGATGGATCGGGGACCGTTCACATGGTGATGTTCTTACAGCTCGTAGGAAATATTATTTGGATTTGATCGAATTATTTACACGCACGGGTAGATTAATGGACGAAATGTGAAGCAGGTATATCAGAGCGAATGAAATATACCGTGACATAGGTACGATATATATAATTCAAGATATAGTACTGCATGGATGACGTACTGTAATGTGAATCTGAAATGATGAAAGCTAATGTATAAATGACTAAATAGGCCGAGAAAACATATGAACTTGCACCTAATCACTCAACAACTTAATTAGCTCAAATCAATCGTATAATTCTGTTTTTTTTTTCTTATTTTTGAGATTTGATTTAAATTCTCTCGCTCTGGTGAAGCGAGAGGAAGTATCAGAATTTTATTGACTAAAACCCACCTTTATTTCTCCAGTTGTCCTTTGCATTCTAGGTTTGCAATAATTCGAACAATCCTACAACACATAATTATGAACACTTAACAAAACATTCCTCACTGATATAAGTACCACGAATCAAAGCCATAAACGTAAACAAACATACAGAGTTGGATGCACTATACATTGTTTTAATTGGTCCACTGGCCTCTTTACCCTAATGAAACAAGTGTCAAGCAATCTGTGTACATACATCTATTTCACAAATACTAGATCAACGACGATCACACAAAACGTTACATCACCGACCAGCTCATCTATTTCTGATCGCGGCCTCAGCTGCTATTACCTGAGCCTGCCTACATAATGTGACGACAACTCATTTACTCTCATCTTAAGTATAACAGGCATTTCGTTTTACTTCCTCAATAAAAATGGTACGAAATTGGGCACCTTGAGCAGATGGAATCGGTTCCCAATTTTCTGCAACATCAATTTGTTCTTTAGGGCTCTGTTCGAGATTATATCCATTGTCAAATAAAATATTCGTAATAAAAACAATGTTAAATTTTACTTCTTCATTTTGCATCTTTACGCAGTCAAAACACCTCATACTTTTGGCCTATGGGGTATTAATATGTTTTCAGTTGCAATAATTTGTAAAAGTTTTACGCGCAGTTCCTTAAATGGGCCTTACTTCGATTTGATTGCTCTCTGCGGCTTCTTAATTATCCCGACAAGGTATAAATCGGTCCCCAACGCTGTCCTATTTTTAATGGAGTGTATCTGATGCGGTTCTCCCGTACAGCCCCGCCATTTTTCAGGCTTAATTAAATAGTGTCTGCTCCAATGGAGTTGTTGGGTTAATTTGTTTAGACGTCAGCCCAAAGTGACGGATACGGAATGAGATTCTAAAAATAACCAATCATTGTTGGACCGAATTAATTTGGGAGAGTCCCATCTATTACAAAATTAAAAAGGGTTTTAAATAGCTGTTACTGAAAAGGAATTCTGAATATTTAAGACAACCACTTAGACAGAGTCGTTTGCAGCTAACGTTGCCAGCATTGATCACATTCTCGACGATATTGTGTTGTTCGTGATGCATTTTATAGCGAGTAAAAAGAAGACAACCGATGCTTCGACGCAGCGTATTTTTGGCACAAGAATCGCATGTTTTAGACGACTGCGGCTTTGGGGGATCGTTTAGCAATACGCCAGGGTAACAAAAAGCTGCGTCGTTTGCGCGTTTTGGTCATATACATTCAAAGTAAGTGCTGGCAACAAAACATTTGTGATACCAAATGGATTCCAAACGCTGTATGTAATGTGAAATGTTTCGCAGAGTTTGCTTACTTCTGAAGGCATTATGAGAAAATGTGAATCTTAAATTGAAAAGGCGACTTCAGCTTAAACTGTCATGTCTGAAAACCAATGTCTATTTTCAAATTGATTTGAAAGGTTATTGCTATTTCGATATCATAAAAGGAAACATCAATTTTGACAGCAGATTTGCTGATCAAAGGCCATCAGGCTTCCAGAAATCAGACATAAGTCTATTCATCGGAATATCCATCATTTACTGTTCTTCTTCAATCGTTCAGAACTATTTTGGTCGGATGTTCGCAGTCGTATATTTGCAGTCTGTCCTATAAATCTCCTCGAAGTCTTTACGATCCCAAGATTGATACTTATAGGAACAATTCCAACTAAACATACGTTTTGCATTTGTTTTTCTGTTCAATGTCCTCATATCTGCGTGCATAAAAACATATGTTTCACAGATGTAGAAAAACTGTTTCAATATTGAATTTATCACTCGTAAATGCTCAAACTCGAACACATTTTTTAGGAACATCGTTAGTCCATTCATTCAGTTCGTAAATATAAATCATAACTAACACTCAATGAAATATGGCGGCTCAATCTAAATTAAGATAACCTGCTATTCAGTTATGATTTCACAACCTAATGCGCTTTGAATAACAGATCAAATTATGAACGTTGCTGCAGATACATCAATGGTTCGACACGTAAACAAATTATCGTTATTCTGTTTTCATGATATCCGCTGTTCTCAAATAGTTGTCTGCTAGCAGTGACCTCGTCTATATCTCAAACGTGTTAGAGCAACTACACTGAATAGTGTTTCAAAATCAACATCGTGCACTTGACTCAGCCGAGTTATATTTGGATCTCCCTTCGGAGCTTTCTACACTTCATTTGCTCCCACCTTTTGCAGTTACTGAACTTATTTTGCATTACCCTTTGTCTATTTAGGAGCATTAGCTTGAAATATTTTGTCAAACTACTGTATTTTCAAATTCAGATAGCGCTTGATCAAGAAATTACGTGTCTATCTCTAGTACCTCCAGGTAGATATTTATATCTTTATTGCGTTCCAAATATTTTTATTGACACGTTAAAATGTCTCACGAATGTTTTTTTTTTAGTATGAGGTCTCTGATCTTTGGCCGAAATACAAAGGAAAGTCAAATTAACATTTAAGCCTAGTAATCATAATAATTTTCTCTCAGTTCTTGTTATCTTTGAAACCTAATGAGCAACTGTCGACATCTGAGCTCGTTATCAATAACATTTGAATAAAATTAATATAAAGCGAGTCATTCAGAGCTAATGACACTTCCTATACACACGTCTATTTTCATAACATTAGTCCAAAACATCACAAGATTCCTTTCGACACGAGAATTGCATCTGAAAAAAAAAAAAATTATGAGTTTATTAATAGCTAGATTTGTGGAGCATCGGGCGCCTGTGTTATTATAGCGAAGAAATATAGGATAAGACGCGGATCTATCTGTAGTTGGCCGAAATTATCGCGAGGCGACGCGCGCGTCGGCGTCGTTGGCGAGTCGCACGCGCAGCGTCCGCGGTGCGCCCGCGCACCCGAAGCTACCAAATAGTTATTTGTTTGTCTTCAGTTGTGATATAACATATACAAGTTTTCGTGTGTACCATAATAATAGTGTTACATTAAAGCTCTTGTAATATTTACACAGTGTGATTTATTTAAGATTTGCAACACAGTCCGGACGAAAATACGATATTACGTGTGGTCGGAGTGTTAGTTTAAGCAATATTTTAGTTCTAATTAAGAAACTAATGATGATGCTCAAAGACTGAAATATATGGTGGAACACGTTGGAAGTTCTCAGTGCAATAAATTAATAACGCTTAGTATGATATAATATGTAGGTTTATAATAAAGTGCTAGTGTAATATTGTGTTAAAACGTACGGTAGGACCGTCGTGCCAAATGTACGATAGTGGGTGTGAATATTTGTAAACGTTCTTTAAATAAGTGTTTTTATTATAATAAAAATATGGTCGCCATGCTCGAAGTCGCCGAGAGGAGAAACAATGACTACTTTAGATCGTTTTTACCCGTAAGTTTATTTTGATCTTACTGTCCTTGTCCCGTGTGATTTGGGATCGGCGCAACCAGTTTTTTTTTTTATGTCCTGTTATACGTCACGCTATGACAAATCCCTTTTCTTTCATTTCACCCCTCATACGTCCATCTTTTCTTTGGTCTCCCTCTCCCTCTCCATCCATCCACATTTATACTCCAAGATAAAGTTTTCATAAGCTGAAAACTTTAATTAGTAAATCACTCGAACAGTAAGTAATTTAAACAACAAAAAGTATGAAACCGATTTAAACGTTCTACGACCCCGTTTTTACCCGGCTGACCAAGAAAAGGGGTAATGATTATCAGTTTGAATAGAACAAACCTCATTTGCTGCTGAACTCATTCTTTTTTCAAACTGGCCTTAAAATTCTTCTACCACGGTCAGTATTCGAAAGTGATTAGGAGTAACCCTGGCTTCAAAAGCTAGTTTTTGTTAGGTGTCGAATATGAATCAAGTGGGTGACCTTTCAGTAATATTAGCTAACTCACTTCAGCTGAGAAAAATGGATATTCGACTAGGGTCTTCTTTCAGTATCCGGATAGATGCCAAAAAAAAAAACTCATTTACATAATATGAACTACTACACTGCCCGATTTACGTAGCTACTCATGACCGTGAAAATTAAACAAAGAAAACACTAATAAAACCGGTGCTGAAATATTGTTTTTACGATAGGAAATGATCAAATGACTTCTCTAGTCTTGGGTGGAGCGAGAGAGTATCAGGCGTTTACTAACTAAGATCTACCTGTGTTCCTTCAGTTGCTTTTCAAAGCCATGGTAACTCTTTCAATCAATCCCACAGCTTTGGATGCCGAAGTATGAATCCTATAGGTACATATAATAGCATAGTCGGCTTTAAAATGTTCCCACTATTGGGACTGAGCTTTAGGAGAGGGAATGGGCCGTAATCCACCACGCGGGCCCAGTGCGGGTTGGTGGATGTCACATGTCTTCGAATTTTTGGTCCTAGGACATGCTGGTTTCCTCACGATGTTTTCCTTCACCGTTTTGAAAGCAGTAGTGATGAAATAAATTACAATACTGCTCTCTATTGGTACATAACTGCACTAAAATGTTTAAAATTGGCCACTAAAACATCTTTCTGGTCTACCAACGTTAAGACCAAATTATTATTCATATTCACAATTAGTTTTATTTGTATAACATATTTAAAAGCAGTGAATAAAGATCTTACATTAAAGTTCATAGTTCGCTAGGTTATACCAAGAAGTTTACAAATAATATCGTTGCGTGCGAAGAGAAAAAGTACAATATTAATCATGCGAGAGATAAACTCAAATTATTATATGAATGATGATTTGATGATTGATAAATGTCATAATACGGAGTAATTTCTACAATTAATGCGTAAACTTAAGTATATGTATAAATACCTAATGTTTTTTACTGTATCCTACATTCACATCTTACATGTCTTCTCATATAACACATGGAAATATTGTAGAAACAACTTTTTTTTTAAAGAGTAACCGCGGAAATTCTTGCCAATTCTTCTCCATAGGAAACCACCAATTGGAGCCGTGCGCTAGATTCTGACGTTTTATATATAAGTGTCCAAGAAAGCCTAAGCTATTTCATGATAATGATGTTGATGAGGCCTATCTACATTAATATAATAATGAGGCAAAGTATGTTTTTTGTTTGTAGGAGGAAATCTCTGAAAGTACTGATCCGATCGTGTAATTTTTTTTTACCGATAGAAAGCTGCTGTGATTCCTAAGTGATATTTAAGTAGGCTATATTTTATGTATGCAGGGGAAGCCACAGGCAAAATCTAGTGTGAAATAAAATTATTTAGAGTTACACACCCAAAAAATTGATATTACGTAGATGGTGAAATAATCCAAGATACTATGTTGCCATAACACATATAAGAGGTAACAATAACAACAAAATATATAAACGTGACATATAGCTTACGCAAAAGATAACCAGCTGATACTCTGTTTTGTTTTCATTATCCGCAGCTAATTAATGAGCTTTGACGTACAATAAACAGATTCCAAACATTGGGTTTTGGGTAATGCTGAATCAAGCTAGGACTACATTAGACCGACACGTGTAAAACTTTTTTTGCACACGTGTGCCACACACGCCGATCTAGGCGCACACGTGTGAACAGCGTAGTTACCTTCAGTGATGCTTTTATTATTGGTTTCCTACCACGACGCTTTAACAAGACAAGCCTTCGAGCGAGAAAGAGGGATGGAGCTATACACTAGTCCGGAGCGAGGAGGAGTGGCAGGTGGCCACCTTCTACTGCGAAGCAGTAATGCTAGCAAAGAAGGCAACAGCACATGCCTCACGCCCCAGCTGTCGGGATCCCGATTTCTGGCCACCGTAGGCGCACGCTTGCGGACGGCGAGCAATGGGTAACTTGCCGTCCGACCGACCGGTAACCGTCCGGACCAAGCCCAAATCGTCGATGGTGCGTACTGTTCCACGCGCTCCTTAAGGAGATGTCAGCAAAACGTAGGAGCCTACTGCGGCTATGGGTATGAAAGGCAGCGAAGAAACTAGGGGTGAATTTTAGTCAGTAAAAGTCAGAAACACTCAAGGGCGGGAAAAGTCTCTGGATGATTTCTCACTTAAAAAACATGGTGTAGGTCCGAAGTATTAGTTATTAGTACCTAAGTTAAAATTAAAGTTACTGTTCTTTACCAGACATTGGTCTCTTTTAGTATAGAAAAGGCACGGTCACTAGTTCGATTTCTGCATATCTATAGGCCCTACAACAAATATTTGTAGGGCCTATAGATAGCAACTGCGGGTCATGGAGTCTTGTGTATAATGAGTTTACATGTTTGTGAACGCACCCACAACTCAGAAGTTATTCCTACCAACAACATTTTACAAAACGAAAAATATATGTTGAAACTGTTAAATTTCATATTGTATTTTGTTTTTATTTCACATTCTTGTTTAAATAACTTCGCAGAACTGGACTTCCGTGATATATGTTTAAATACTATGAAGACTGATTGTTTACCAGTGCAGATTTATCACTCTCCTTGGTCGAAATTACTCTGATCTTTAACCGAAGATAAAATAATTAAAACTATTAAAACATTTCCGTTATCGGGACTACAAACAATACAAATTCATAATACTCGTAATATTTTTACGTTTGACACCATGCCAAAGCGTTGTCCTTGGCAAATTATACTTCTAGACAGCAGGGCTAGCACCTATTTTCGAGTGAACTTTCGTGAGTACATTCTGTGTACGCGATAATTTTTTTTTATTAACCTCACAATTACTCTCAAGGTTTATATTTAAGTGCGGATTTTTTAATAAAAAGTCGTGAAACTGGAACAATGGAAGCCATTGAATAAAGTTTTAAATTACCACATCCTCCTGTGTCTACTTCAACCGTAACATAAAAGTAATTTAGTTTTTCTCTCATTTCAGGCTGTCAACTCCCCACCGGTCCCTCACCGAGAAATATCGGCGCCAGCGGCGACGTACCGTCCCTACACAGAAGAATATGCCACCGTCCAGCGCCGTGTCGAGCGGCCCGCACAACCAGAAGAAACTGAACGAAAGAAAGACAAGAAATGGTCCATTGGAAAACTATTCAGACGAAAGAAGAAAGAAGACGAAAGCGAAGAGTCTTCAGAAAGCGATGAAGGAGTCAGCACTCGCTCCTCATCGAAAAGAAAGTCAAAGAAAAAGAAAAAGACTCCGGCAATTAATAATTTTGACCACATAGTAATAAGAGATTCTAGAAGGGCACAGAGTCTAGCGAAACCTAACCTTAGAGATATTACCGATGACGGTGTGCTTTCCGACCCATCGGCCGGCTTCATTAACTATCGTGCTAAAACTCAAGAATTGTACGGAGCTTCTAAAGAATCCCTAAGCTTAAGAGAAGACAATTCAAACAGATCCTTAGGTCCATCTTTGGAAACACCCTCTAGAAAAACAAGAAAAGGCAGATTGAAAGCCAGAGTCGAAGCACTAAGAAACAGCATGAAGGGAGAATCAAGCAGTGAAGAAGAATCACTCAAGTCATCAAATTCATCATTGATGATTCGATTTAGAAGTGAAGATTCATTAATGCGTTCACGTGACAGCTCATTGAACAAAAGGTCTAGAAGTGCTAGAAATGAGAGATACATCAAAAGGTTATCTCGCGATGAAGAAAACCAATTGAATAAAGAAGCAGAGTTATTACAGCAAGGCTACACGAAAGCAGAAGTTGAAATGTTGACAAGAACGCCGACGAGTCAAAGTAGTGGTTATGGAACCTGCAAACGCGACCAAACACAGAACATCAAAACGGAACAATTATACGCCAATGACGTTAACCGTCGTCCTATGAAATCTGAATCAATATCATCATTTCCTTCGACGCAAAGTTACCCATCATCCATCAACTTTAACGCAAAAGTTAACAACGAACATATTAACTATTCCATACCTACTAGTAACATTAACAGAGAAATGCTTTATGTTAATAATAACCGAGAAAGAAGTGTCAGTAACCAGTATGAGAACCCAGAGAATGTCATGTGTGTTAAGTTTCCTTTGGGAAATGTGACAAATGTTAAGAGAGAGGAGAAAGCGCCTCCTGTGCCACCCCCACGTGATATGCAACGGAAAGTCGCAACTCCTATTTCAATGTACTATGAAAATAACCCCATGGTAGCAGATAGATTAGCAAATACACAGCAAAATGTAATGCACGGTGTACCTAACAACGACTTTGAACGAGTAATGAGACGAAGCCAAGAAAGGTCACTAAGTCAAAGTTTCAACGGATTGCGACGGCCAATATCAAACTCCGAAGACCACATTGCAATGCAAAACAATGAATACATACAGAACTTCCAGATAAGGAATGAACAACCTCGGAGACCAGCTTCAGTATCAGCAGAACCAAATCACTATGGACTCTACGCTAACTCACCGCCTTGGAGAAAATCTATAGGTCCTACAAATATTATTAAACCAGAACCAGTTCAATTAAAACATGATTATCTCTATTATGCGGATCAAAGCCCCAGATCCCGGAGACCTATAAGCGTTAAAACTAGTCAAAATGGTTTTGAAAATCAATACTTAAGTGACTCACAGGCTTCTCAAAATGTCGCTGAGAGTGTGTATCGTCGACCACGAAATGCATCTGAGTTTTGGAAAAAAATTGATGACGCAGAAAGACAAAGACGGCAACAAAATATATACGCAAACTCAAGAAGCAGTAGTGACTTTTCAAACTGTACGCAAATGAACAGAGTAGCTCCGTATTTAGAACAAAATAAAGTGGGCCAAGAAAATACAGACATTCAAAATAAAAACAAAACTCCTTTTAAAAGTTCTACTGTTGACACAACCGACGGTGCTAAAGTTTGGAAGGCGACGACAGAGTACAAGCGGTCTGTTACAGTTGACCCACCAAAAACTGTTACATCACCGACTTCAAAAACACACGTTAGACATAAATCTGATACGTATGTTCCCAGTATTTATCAAATGCCGTCTGACGATGAAAAGAGTTCAGAGAGAAGAAAATCTACGAACCTTGACGATGCTCTCAATGAATTAGAAGCCATCTACAATAGCTTAGGTTTAGGTGACGAAGATTTATTGGATAGAGCTGAACGTCGGGAGTTAATGACGCCGAAGTTTAACGACCATTTCAATGACTGGAATGGAAACGATGACGAGATCCAACTACGAAGTCAGCCAACGACACCTTTGAGACGTGTGCAAAGAAGGTCGACATTACCTGACAAATTGCAAGATGATATGGCATTTAGACGGATGAATTCGTTAACAAAGGAAAAACCTAATTATAAAGATGCACAATCGCAAATAAGTTACATGTTAGCTTCACCTGTTTATGTTCCCTATGCGTCAGATGATGACCGGCAGTCCGAACGCAATGAGCCGGATATAGTGTATGACGACGTTGTTTACAGAAATATAAAACAGACTAACAGTCGGTTAAAAACTATAGATCCTCAACCGCCATTTGGCATACCGATAGGGCCAGTGTCACCAGCTCCTCAGAGTGATTATCTTCACGCAACACCGGAAAATAAAGGCCGATCACGATTTATTCCAAGGAGATCTCCAGATCTTGTCTCTGATGATTTAGCGTACAGAAGTTTGAGGAAGGACAATAGACATTCCTCACATTTTAATGGTGAAGACTATACTGGTCTTATAAATAACAATCATTCTTACAATGAGTATCCTTACACTAAAGACTCTGCCGCTAATCTTAAAAAGAAGAGAGCCGTGAGATCTCTGTCCGCTAACATTTTCACCATGATACAAAAAGAAATCGATGATGCGTTGAACATGAGTAAAATGGCTACGTTACAAAAAACTCACAGTAACAGTGACGTTATGAAACGGCTGCGTAACACATTTGAAAATAACGACAACGAGCAGGAGCACTACCCTCGTAACAAGGTAAAGCAAAGACACAATACTGTCAGTCTATTTGTCAATAACACCCATGCACCCACCCATCATTTCGCAAAAGACGATTCATTCATTCATAGTGATGATAAGCACCTTGCTAAGCCACCATCTTGTGATAAGTCCAAAAGCTCATCACCATCAAACAGATCTCCCCAAGCTTCGAAACGTTCATCAAAAGATGAGTTTCAACAGGTCCTTAGCATGCTGGCGCAAGAAGCCATGGATACAAGCAACAAGTTAGGAGTAGCATTAGCAGAACTGGATAAAAATAGGAACAATAATGAGAAGAAATCTGACGTCCAGAGTCGAATTTCTGACAGTCGACAAAGTTTTTTGAACGGTTTGACATGTAAATCTTCAGAAGATCCTCCAGAAGTTAAGCATGTTAGTGTTCGCTCTGAAGTAGTAAATGAACAGAAAGATGACAAACCAGTGACAAACGTTCATGGAGGTAATGAAGATTCTAAAGGAAAGAAGACTGAAGATAGTCTATTAGCCATATCAGATCAGTTACACAAAGTTGAAGATCAACTCAAGCATAGTTTCGAAAAAGAACTTAACTTTGAAGATGAAAGTGTAAAACTTTCGAATTATATTACAAATGCTGAAGAACAATTGAAGGCTCAAGAAACCACGGTTGTGACACCAGAGAGTAATTTGATACCTGATGTTGTCCCATTGACTATAAAAGAAGATGCGATCAAAATAGAGACAGTTAGTGAAAAAGAAAATAATATTAACAATATAGAACTCAAGCCACCAGTTATCAATTCGCTAAAACCATTCATAAATACTGACGATAAAATAAAAGAAATAAATGAAATCAACGCTTTCAAAGAGTTAAAAGACGGGATATCTGATTTAATCGCTGGTATTTGTCAAGTGAATGAAAAGTTATTCACACAAAATGGTAGACCAAAATTGGAAAGTTCTAATACTAATACAGATAGGATGACTGGAATAACAGAAGCCACTGAAAAGCTGAACCAAGTTTCACAAAATATTTATAGTCAAGAAGTTCCTAATAGGGCTTCCGTAAATCTATCAATATACGAAGACGATTTAGAAGCTAAGAAGGATGCTGCTGATTCAACAGAATATAATTCTTCTGAAGAATTGGCGACGATATTTAAATTAGACAGTAACGCCAAATCGCGGACTGTAAACGAAAGCCAGAACGGCACCGAAAATAAAATTCGCGATGAGTTAAGTTCGCCCAAATTGGTTCAGACTATGAATCAGCAACTGCGAAGGTTGTCTGTGGACCAGACAGATGATTGTACTCCTAGTCAAAGCAACTCACTGCCAACGAACGTAGTTCCGTGGAGAGCTAAAAGGCAAACTCACAATTCACAAAAAGAAAATAGAGGTACGTTGGCCATTCTCATGCACGGCGTATGGTGTTCACTTTAACCATTTTGCATCCTGCTTTTTGTTGTTCATTTTGTGTTCACAAACCTTTTGTTTTTTAGTTGCCTGTACTAACTTATTTTTTTATTGTACGCCTTGTTTTTGTTGTTCCGACAGACGATAACACGCAGTCGAAGCGCGATTGGCACGACTCTGGCACGTTGATGTTAGCTTGTACCTACACGTTGATGTTCTCCCAACACCTGGCAGATTTGGATTGGCTGACGCTGCTCGGTTTGCTCCTGGCAATGATCACAATTATCGCTATGCTAATAATATAACAATAAGTAACAATGTAACCACAAAATTCCTTGGTAGAGATGCACCGATTTGTAGATTGATATTGAAACCTTAGAATTAGATGTTCTTGTTTGAAAGGTGGGTGATGTTTATTGATATTGCACTATTTTGGATGTCTTTGGACGTTTAAAGCATGTTACCATAAATACTTACTTAGAACGTATAGAATGTTTTGTTTAAAATTTATGTTCGACTATACAAATCACCGATCGTTTCGGAAGTAAATAAATTACTTATTCTTCTTATATTCAAATTGGTCTGTAGATTTGTGCATCTCTAAGCAAAGCGCATTTAAGGGCTTCTTAAATTTAAATCGATCATTTATTTTTAAATATAAGTAGTTAGTTCATGACATAGTTATTATACATACATAAAGGAAATTGGATTATTATCTTTTTCTAAACCATTATTATTTTTTAGAAATTTTAGCTGTGATGTTCATTTTACCTTTTACTTATAAATTTAAGCGTAATTTAAAGTTTTGTGTTTTGTATGTAAATCTTATACTTAACTTTTATTTTTTGTGCCAAAATTATCGATCAAAAAGTTTTTTTTAATGTTTTGAAAATTATTATTGGATTGTTTGTTTGAAATCGCATGATTTTCAGTTGTGTATTTTAAGTATTTGCATGATTTTTGTGTACTATAGACTGTGCTTATAAATATGGAAATTAGCTGATAAAATAAATGTAATGTTTTGGTATTTAGATGTTAGTGTTAATCACAAAAGCACACTAAATTTACTTAATAACCGAACCGTGAATAAAATGGTTTAGCTAATGTGTGTCCAATGTTCTATGGCCTATTTTTACTAGTTCACATAGATGTAAAATGCAACAAGATGGAATTATTATATTACTTTTTAAACACTGAATACTTAATTAAAATCAGCAACCAATACTATAAATATGAAATATTTTTCTGTAGCGGTGTACATTTTGACAGATATAGCTACTAATTTTATAGACACATTATTGGTACTGACACACAGAGAAAGTCCTATATTTGCCCCGTAGTAAGAGAGTAAGACGTTTTAGTGAACGAAACGTTTGCCGCGTTTGGCTCTCTGATTGGTAAAGAGCTTGGAGCGGGCCAATCGGAGCGCCGAACGTCACAAACGTGTCGATGGCGAATTTTGAAACTCTCACTAGGCACTCTGTATAGCAAACATTTTGGGGCAAATCATATGTATCATTCCAAACAGCTTAGTAATATTTTCAAACCTTGACCTTGTGACCAAACACAGTACGAAATTAAACAATTGAACACAAAAATATCCTAAGAATTAGCTAATGCCTAATCAAAGTTTTAGACAAGTTAAGCTCATAGATTGATAAGGTTTTGAAAAAAAAATGCTGTAAATATGTGTAATAATGTAACGAAAATTGGCACGAGAATGAGAACTAAAACAAAACACTCCGTTCAATTCAGAGTCAGTAAAGAACCTAACGCTCAATTTATTTTCTAGGTGAACATTGATTGCCCGCAGTGATCCACTGGGTGACCCCGGTCTCCCGCGTACTTCGACGATATTTTTAAGCTATTCTTAATTTTACCTAAGCCATTTTCTGTATTTTACCCTGTACCTAGTTATATGACATTTAAACTTTACTATGTTTATGTAGAGGCTTCCAGATACATTTAAAGAGAGCGTTATTTATATGAAAAAAAAGAGTTATAATTTAAATAAAATGTTTCAGTTTACGTTGTTGTGTTTTTTTTTACTTACCTTTGGGCGTTGTTATAATACAAAGTGCAATCGTCGCGTTCATTTGTTTGTACGGTAAACTAGATTGTGTCGTTTCGCCAACAGATGGCGTTTTCTGGTTATAATAATAAAATTGCGATGATCGCATTCTATTAGGACAACGTCACGCTGATCCATTACTGTCTGCCTTCACCCAAGTTTCTTCAGATTAGAAGGCTCACTTGACAGAGATCACAAAATAAGTGCAACCTATGTTCAACTTCAATTTTTTTTGTCTATGACGAAAAAAACGATAAAATGCTGTTAAAACAAAAACAGTAAAATAAAATGTTTCCCTGCGGAAGTCTGACTGTTGAAGCTTTACAATATTTAAGATAAATCGATTGTTCTGACGTTTCTAATATCATTTTTTTTTAAATTTAATAGTTTACACGAGAAACACTTCCAAAGTTGTAAAATGTGTGTCGTCGTCGTCCCCTGTAACTTCCAAAATAAGAGAATGATAAAACTAAAAAAAATACAAGGTGCAGTTTTAAAACTGCACAATATTTTAGGAGGTTGTAATATAACTCATAAATAATCATGTGAAAAAACGATATCTCGTCAATAATCAGTAATATATAATAATATAATATAATAATATAATATTCCACAACTATCACACAACGCCGTCTAGTCCCAAGCTAAGCAGAGCTTGTGTTATGGGTACTAGACAACTGATAAACATACTTATATATTTCTAAATACATACACACACATATTATAGATAAATTACACCCAGACACAAAACAAATGATTATGCTCATCACACAAACATTTGTCCTGGGTGGGAATCGAACCCACGATCTCTGGCATAGCAGTCAGGGTCACTAACCACTAGACCAACAGACCAGTCAATCCTTGACGAGATCCTTGATGAGTCAATACTTGTTATTTTATTTTTTAATTATACTAAACTAATTCGATTGATCGATGGCCGCGGGGGCGTGGCTAGGGTGTGGCGTGCGGGATGATGATTGGATGATACATTATTTATGAAACTATCGTTGCGAGTTAGTGTGTGTGAAAACGCCCTTTATTGTTCCGTGTTTGTGTGTGTGAAAGAAAGCGCGGTTATAAGGCAGGTATCAGACTGGCTGCTTTTAAAGAAACGTAGTTCACACATGCCGATTTCCATAAATAAGAAAAAAAAATAATAATAATTACCTACTCATTTTATTATTGATTCGGGTCAAGAATCACTAACATAATTACCTCCTGAAATATTTTGCAGCTTCAAAACGACACCTTGTATATGATGTACATTACCATGTAAACTACCAAAGAAAATTGGGTTGAACGAGATCTAGTAAGTAAACGACAAAGTTACAACGAACTACAATAACTTTTATATTATGTTACTTGCTGCTACGGAACCCTCCATAGGCGAGTCCGACTCGCACTTGGCCGGTTTTTTGACATAGGTACATACAGACAGATCAAAACAGATGATAGGTATATTTTTGAGATAGTAAGAAGCCACGTATCTGAAGACGTAGCGTTGGAAGGCCTCCTACAAGGTAGACCGATGACCTGGTAAGAGTTATGGGAATCCAATGGATGCGAGACGCACCTGGGACTGCTCATTGTGACAACACTTGGGGGAGGCCTATGTCAAACAGCAGACGTTGAAAGCAGCTGAAATAATGGTGATGAAAATTGATGCATAAACCACATCAATTTTCCCTTACACACTGGCGTCGAGTATTTGTGACTTCGAATCGGTTGCTTGCTGATTAATAATAATGCTGGCTTGCCGTCCGAGGGCCATGTCCCGTAGTAAGTACGTAAAGATGGGCTCGTGAAACACATCTTAGGTCATATTTGAAGAAATGCATTCTTTCTAGAATCCATCATCATCATCATCAGACTGAACTTCATTACCTAATAAGAACTGTAATGAAAGAATATTATACTAAGTGCCTACCTACTTATCAAGACGACACAAATGAGCCCGACATAGACCGTGAAAATGTCTTTTTCCGTTTTTGAAATTATGAATGTAGACAAATGTAGGAGGGTCAATGACCGTTATTCTACGTTTATCTGGCGCCTACTTTAGTTAACTAATGGCCAATTAATAGATCTATCATCCTTCTTTCGGGTCTATATTGTCAGACACTTGTTCCAGGTACCTACAAGAATAGCTGTAACCGTAGGATTCAAAAGAATCCAAACACTTTTTAATTTTTCAGAGATTACAAACAACAGACGAAGATTTATTGATGTTAAACCAGCACCACGCTAGTTTTAGGTGAGTAAACAATCTCAGAAAAATAATAAGTAAAAATAAAAGTCGTTTTACTACTAAAAATACTTCTGGTCAAATCAAAAATTAATTGACAGTGTTAGCGCCACCTATTTTTAAGAAACTAAAACTAGGAGCGCCATCTGTTTTCATTTTAATTGAAATACAGTTGTTAGTTCCACGTTTTAATTGTTCCCTTATGTAATAATAGGTGGCGTTGTAAGAAGCTTACCATTGTTGTTTGTCAGTCGTTGACCATAGATGGCACTGTCTACACCAAGTCAACTAAACTAAAAAGGTCGACTAAAAAGAACACTATACTTAATAAGAAAAGCTAAAGTAATAAATACAATTGTTTGATGAGTCAAACTACAATATTATGTGCAATTATTTATTACATATCGAAATGTATTTATTTTATAAATATAATAATTTTAACGAAACTGATCTGTGCCTAACTGGTTTCGTGGACTCAAGGAAGAACGAAAAAAAATATCCCAACTGTCATTAATGTCAGATTTTTCGCAAGAGTGTATCGTATGCGTGTTGTGAATATTATTTTGCAAAAAAGCCTTTTATTATTTTTGATTAAAATTGTTATAAGTAGTTTGTGGAATTAAGCTATTGCGAAATTTTAGTCTTTAGTGTTTTACTCTTGTTATATGGTGCCGTTGCACGTGTAAATTCCTACGAACGCTGGACGGCAACCTACTTTGTTCCTGTTGACCTGTGTCCGCACTGTGATTGTTTAAAAGGTAACGGTCTCTTTATTTATATTGTTTTCTATAAAAACTATCATAAACTCTCTCCTAGAAGTATATCTAACTCATGTTGTTTACGTAAGTAGCTTTTTCTAGTAAAGTTTGTTGTTTTTCTTTAATGTTTTCGTCTGTTTTGCAACGGTTTTGTCGTGTTATCTTTAGTAATTTTGTTTTATTATTATGATATTGGTGACACTTGGAATTCCACGACGTTATCGTGGTGCAAAATCTTTCCGTTTCGTTTAGTTTAGTCGAGAATTTTCATTGGGTTTCATTCATTTGCAAGTTATGATTAGTCATTCTATATGAGTTGTTTATTTGTTTTAACACAACTATCTGTCCGGCATGGCTAGGAATGGCGGTAAATTATTCGATCTACAAGCAAATGTTTTAGTAACTAAGTATTGAACATTTTTGGTATTTTATCTATTATCCTTATTGAAGTAATTAAAATAAAGTAGGAAGTAACTTAATCATGGCCTACTTTGACATTAAGTGATCTCTATTTATATAGAAGTGATGTAATGAGATGTCAATGAATTATTCATGACTACTACAAATAAGTAATAAGTTGTCATTTATCATAGTAGTATACACAATAATAGGTAAGTACCAAATTATTAGTCTAGCCTACCCACCTAGGTACGTAGGTAGGTAGGCTAGAATTCCTAAAACTTGAATATTTTTACAATTACCTAGTTTGAAAAAATTGTTTTGAAAACACTGTAAGTAACTTCACTAAACATATTAGAATAAAAAATTAACCTACAAAACTGAAAAACAAACAAACAAATGTCACAATCAACAAGGTCAGTTTTGATTGGTTGGATGAGGAAATGATAAATCTTGACCGCCACTACTTTGGATACGGGACCCTGCTTCTATATTTAGAACAAAATTGACCGCTGCTATATGTAGATCCTGTTGCACAAGCTTTGGTTCAAGGAAATCCTCGTGTCCCTTCCTGAATTACGGTTGGCTGAGAGCTATTCTGGTGTGTCTCTATTTATAGTCTTAAATTGTAAGTAATTTGTAATATACTTAGGGTGATTTGCACCATTTAACTATAACGATAACCAAACCATAACCAGGCGTGAAACGGCTGCCTATTAGTCAATTTTGAAGATTTGACAACTGTTACCGGCTTTGTTATTGTTATAGTTAAATGGTGCACCTCACTCTAAGGTTTTGCCAGTTAAGTTTTAATAGAATAGAGAGTAACATACACAATAACTTTTATATCAAATATACCACATAATATTTAATTCATTAAACCCCAAGCAAATGCCGGCGTTCGCGCATTTATTGTCTTATTGTCTCAAATTGACGGTATCTGAAAGGTTAAATAATTACATTAATATTGGAAAGGCTAAATTTATATGTGCGTGTGTTTGTTTCTCCTGCATGCGCAAGCAGCTTTAAGTCCTGGAATTTACTGGGGCCAGGGTCTAGCTACTGGGACCAGGGTCTAGTTCTGAAAGTGAGGCTTGGCCCCGGTATGAAAGGTAATATGAAGTAATGGGGGGGGTTTTCAGACAGTAACATATAAAAAAAAAGTCTGGGATTAACACATATTAATTCATTAAACCCCAAGCGAACGCCGGCGTTTGCACACCTATTGTCTTTCTATTATGTCTGTAATTTCCACGATTGAAAGGTTAATAATAATAATATTTCATACTGAAATTATCAAGATATGGCCCATACCTAGTAAAGAAATTTGCACTTGGGGTGTTGAAGAAACCACAAAACAAACAAAATGATAAATGATTTATCATTCTGGGACTATGTGCCCTTGGAATAATATCTTAACAATATAGAATCAATAACAAGTTATTTGATAAGTAAAAAAAAACTTAACAGCAAACAAGTAACTTTGTTGTCTGATGGCACACTATACAATTAACACAATAAATAGAAAGAAATAAATAAAAATATTTTATTTGGCTCAACACAAGATGCAATATTTGGGTAACACAAAACAAAAAAAAAAACTCATATTATAGGGATCTGGGATATATATTTAATGAAAATCTTCCTTTTAGAATCCAAATCAAAACAGGTTCACACAAACAATAACTAATTACTTTGGTGTATGACAGCTAAGTGAGTTGGGTTTAGCTCAAAACTTTCCAGACATTCAGGACCTAAAACACAGTCACATAAGTCACTTTAGCGCTTAGTATGCTGTCTAATATTATTAGCGTTCTTTCAAAATGTAACATAAATATATGTATATTTTTTTACAGTATCAGTTTATCATCATAATTGTATAACTACATATTTATAAGCATCATTATCATCATCTTTCTGCCCTTGTCCCGTTTTATTTGGGGTTAGAGCAACACGTTTAGCTTGCTATTCTGTCTTCTGTCCTAAACTATCACCAACTCCCTTTTCTTTTATATCACTTCTCACACAATCCGCCCTCTTTCACCCCGTCCAACCACATATACTCATAACTCTTTTAGTAACATGCATTCATTTCTCCTCTTAAGGGGATTTATCTCGACATACATTTTCACTGTTTTTTATACAACCGCTCTTACGCGATTTTTTTTTGATAGATATTTTGGAAACACAGTATCTTGTGGATATTATCTAGGCTTCTATGGAAATCAATCAATCAAGACAAACAATTCCCTTCCAACTTTTCAGTCACTATCGCCACTTTCAAACAACTATCCTACAATTAACGGAACGGATCTTGAGCGCTGGCTTCAAGTTGCGCAAAAGTCAAATATTCGGTCTCTTTAGTGGTGCGAAGTGAGACGTGGGGGCGGGGAGTATCAGTGGTTGGCTTGCCGCGCCATCGTGTCATAGACGTCAATCGTGATTCGTTCTCTTGCTTGCTGCATGTATCTAGCAACGACGACGATTGGCTCGCCAATGTATGGAATGCGCAAAGCGATCCCCACTCTGACGCCGAGCGCTCAATATTCGTGCCGGTAGTTGTACTTATTAACATCCCATACTCTATTTACAAAAATATAATTTATTATTTAGTTCTTATTTTCGTCATAGATTATTTTCGTGTTTCGAACATAGATATTAGAAAAAAAATCCATAAAGACTTTGAAACATCTTCCTCTTCAGAAAAGTAGTATAATGTTATTCCCCAAGTAGGGTTGCCAACTATACTTTATAATAACGTAACTTATTTTATTTCTGCTAAATATTTGCATAAAAATAAAGTATATGCAAATACTCTATTTTCAGTATTTACTGTGATGCTTAAAATAAAACGCTAATATGTATAATTACTAAACTATTTTTTGATGCTTCTTGAAACACGTATATGTTTTTAAAATTGTAAGGGTACTTAAAAAACTGTTAGTGTGTTTTTTTAGAAGCACATTAAAACAATGTCTTCAATAGAAGAAACAAATAAATAGATAAAATAAAAAATAAAAAAATTGTTTCTATTTTTCTGTACTAAAAATTGTTACGTTATTTTCCTTCAAAAACAGTTAGCAACCCTAATCCCAAGGTGTGTACAAACACATTCTATTGTACTACAGTCCTCCCAAAGACTGACAAAGTCCTAGTTATATTTATTAAAGAATTCAAGTGAAAGATAAACTGATGATAGAATGTGTCTAATCTGTCATTGTCTGCCACTTCTATAAGAGGAAAAAGGTCTCTGACTTCATAAGAAATACTTGAGATCACCCTCATGATTGATAAGAGGCTAATCTTATCATAGTCTATTTTCTAGACTATACCTACTATCAATACTAGTAATGCATTGTTGTAGGTTCAAAGAACTCGGAAACAGTGGGTTGTTGAAAAACATTAAATTCCTTGTAAATATTTTTAATAACATACGCTTGGCTGCGATCCCACCTAATGGTAAGCAGTGATACAATCGTTGATGGTGAAGCGCACTAGTTTATTAAGAGACTATTCACTGTAGCCTTAAAGATACCCAAAATATAATCGGACGAAAAGACCGCAGCAGGCAAATTGTTCCAGTCCGATGTTACGCGGTATAAAATATGACAACGCGATACGCTTAGTCCGGACAGTAGTGGTGTCAACAACGTCAGAATAGACGCTCGCCGTACGCCGATGGTAGAAAGGCATTCAGGCCGCTTGTATAATTTAATTCCTCTTTTAATCTATAGTGTAATTTAAAGTCTGTCTAAAAAGTCGAAACGACTTGGGAATTTTGTATAATATTTAATCATTTAAAAAATACTTATATACGATACTTTTTATAAAGTTCTTCTATTAGTAAACAATGATCAAGATCTCTTAATCAACCTTGATTATTGAACCAGCGTTGAATGCATCAGATTTCATTTTACTCTAATAATTACCCAAGTTATTTGACTTATTATACAGAATCTAGCATAGATCAGAATGTTTAATTGTGTGGCTGTATAATATAGTAGTTAATATAGATAAACAGTTAATGATTTATTACTTACTATCTCATATTACTTATTAGTGAATTTTACTGAACTACTAAATATATCTTATCTTATTACTCAGCCGCTCTAGCAGTCATCATTTTTTGTTTATAATAATAATATCTACTTGTTTATTATACAATTTCCATAATTGTCTATTTTGTTGTGCTAATTAATCGTATAATTGGTCAAGATTAATAACGAAGAATCTCAAAGACAAAAAGAAACTTTATCAAACATGGAAATAACAACAATACACAATTACAAAATAAAAGATTTTACCGTGAACATAACCAAAAAGCTTGTATTGTTATGTTATAAATAGCCACAAAAGTTCACGCAACACAAGATGAGATTTCCTTCCTTCCGTCATTATAAGTACCTACTTTAAATAAAACAAAAGACATGAGGCAACTTAAAAAATGGAAATTTCCAAATACGTTTAAAGCGTACGGTCCCTTCAACATCTGGGCGGAATTAAAATTAAATGCACACAAACCCGTAGATACCGCCGCCTGCGTCTGCATAGACCCCGCTGACATTTAAAACCATTTTCTTTGCAAAATATTGATTGATTTACATAGGATATGTACATTTTTAAGATTATTTAACCAGCATTTTTTGTGTAATCACATTTCTAAAGATCAAAACCGTTTGGCAGGAGTAGGGAAAAAATACCTACGTGTTGTTTTTTTTTTTTGTTTGACAAATGTATAAGTCATACGAAAAAATCATTATGTTGATAACCTTATTATAAAATGAATCTATAGCAAATATATATATATATTCCAAATCTATTAACCTAGCCGATACCAAGGAGTGGGCTTCAGAAAGTCACTGTTTTACGGCACTAAGTGGAAGAAGGGGTCTTAAATTTAATTTGGAATCGTGAGCAAAATGTCCCTCTTCGTTAATGCTTACTTGCTTATAAAAATGCTAATTGTTCGTTGAACTTGACCTAGACTCGGCCTTGTTATGTTTTTACTACTGTTGTTTGTAAGATAGTAAAATAAAATTAGTACGGTGGTCGTGTGTCGCGGCTTCGATTCCCGCACGAATCAATATTTGTATGGTGTACAGATAGTTGTTACGGGTCTGTCTTGGGTAGTGTGTGAGTTTACTTGCATATTTGTGAACGCACCCACAGTACAGAAGCAATTCTTAGTGTGGGGCTAAGTTTTATAAAAAAAAAGTGTCTATACTGCATCGGTTTAGGTAGCTAAAGGTAATCTTGATACTTATGTCTTTTTATTAAAAAAAAAAAAAACATACAAAGATTATTTAAATTTAGTAAATTCCCGAACATCGCTTTAGGTAAAAACCTCATTATAAACATTTTTTGATATATTTTTTAGACAATTTTTTCGATAAAATATATGTTAAGATTGTTTACATTTAGTTAACTACCTAAACTGATAGAGAGAGTAGTCTTTTACTACTTGTGACGTAGGTTTTTTAACAATCACGTCACGGAATGAACTTGCCGAATCGTATGACTTGACTTGCGTTTATTTTGTGACTTTTCATTATATTTTATGCCCTGGAACTGGTTCTAAGGTCAAGCCAACATAATAATAACCTATCGACATAGTATTTGCATAGTAATGGCTCTGGTTGATGATGACGTCATAAAAACGCGTGCACAATAAAAAAGTATAAACGTGTAGCCACAAACCACAGGAATTCTTGACAGCTCAGGCTCATTCCGTTGTTTTATTACTGAGGCTTTGTCATTCGGAAGGAAAATTACGCTACCGGTACATACACACCACAGTACACATGAATAGGGCCTTGATACAGGCCATGGTTCGGAGCGAGGAATATTTTTTCCTAAAAATTCTTGACAGCACTAAGTACCTGGCAGTGTCGATATTCTACAAAAATAATGACACCAACAGCAGCAACTGCTCTTAAACGCAGTTTAGATGGCCCTGGACCGTAAAGGACAACCTATTCAGGTTACTTTACATTCTAATAGTTCGCTTACAGATGGGTTTTAGTCTGTAAAACTAGAACTACATTAGACCGACCCACATGCGGACCACGCCTGATCTGTACGTAGAACGACGTCGCGTGGCGTGGATGACGTGTAGCTCTACAAGTCTAGTAACCATAAAATAAAATGTATGGAGATCGACGCGCTCAGATCGGTATGTGTGGCACAAGAGTGTTGTGACCTTAAGTTTGATGGTTGATTTGATGGTTTCCCAAGTTAATCAAAAGATGTGCTGAAGCCATTCAAATTCGTTGGTACAATCAGTCTCTAAATATATATTGATTGGAGAATAGAACACTGCAATCATCAAGTTCCTCGGTCAAGATTCCATACAATAATCAATCAAGAAACTGTCCTTTACAACACATTTTTTTATTGTAATAATATGAAGAAAAAAAAAAACAGCTAAACAATTAGATCGAGAATAGTAAATTAAAAAGTCGTATAAAAAATGTAAGCCTACAAGAATATAGAAACAAAGATAAGTACTAAAAACTAATAGGTACTTAATCAACTTATCTCTTAGCATTGGCATTGTGTGAACGAGATGAAAAAAATCGGTTTATAGTGAAAGCTACAAAGTCAAAGCCAAAAGTTTTTTATTTCACATAGGCCTACATGGGCACTTATAAAACGTCAGAAGCTAGTGCACGGTTCGAAATTGAACTACGAATCCAAACATAGCCATGTTGTCACTAGATGGCGATAATTTTATTTATTTTTTGTTTTCTTTGTGTATGGGAGCTTAATAATTTAAGTCAAGGTAGAATCTAGTCAAATTATTCCCTCAAAATCTACCCATTTCTAAATGTTCATTGTATACTGTTGTACTTAAGTATATCGCTATACTTAATCATTGTTATATTAACATTTTTTTCCATATAAACGAGGTAGTCAAGATAGCGAAGGCCTTATCTAATAATCGGTTTTTGTTCTGACGATGACTTTGTATACTCGGATGCATGCGACCGTTGCGAGAATCCGCCTCCTTGGCGAAGAAACCGTTGTAATGCAGCTGCATTAGCTGTTCCACCAGAATATCGGTGTTTTTAATAACATCATACTAATGTAATAAATGAGAATTGTATTGTTATGGATTCATGTTGGGACCATTGACGCAGTTACTGGGTACATTATCGTTCCCAATAATCGTCAGTAAAGGCATTTAGGTCAGTTAGCTTTCGAAAGCCTTATTCACTTTAAGAAGGATTTTTATCGCCTTTGGTTATTTATAAGTCCCTCCGAAACAGGTTTTTGCAACCACACAACCGCCAATCCCGAGTTGACCAATTAAGGATCTTTGTGGCTGGTCAGGATGTTTTCTTTAAAAAGCAATTTACTTGTAATGTGCCTACTTTGGATGCTTTCGCCGAAGTTTTGTCATTTGTAAGCCAAATTTTAGGGGAGTTTCACTCGAGGCCATGTGTCCCGAATGGATGTCGTTTCGTCTAAGAAAGGAAAAATAATGCTGATCAAAATGGATTCAGGAGGCCACGATTGCTTAGCGAAATTGCTTCTATAATTATAATTGACATACTAAAACGCAGTCCGTTTTAATGTGTCTGAAAATATCTCGTATCTCCCAGTCCAAATTAGCACTCGGCTGATAGTGTCATCTACAAATAGGTCATCTTTTATAGGGCTGACTACAATAGTATTAAAACCTATATAAATGAACATGACTGGTTCCAACAATTTATGAATAGTAAAGATGTGGATAGTATGTTGAAAGAGTTTTATGAAGTATTAAACGCAGCAATCGACAAATTCGTTCCTAATTGTAAGTCAATGACTTGCCGTTACCCCCCCTGGTTTAATAAATCAATTATAAAAACATTAAAAGAGAAAAATACGTTGAGGTTGCGGTATAAAAAATATAGAAATCCCTTGGATAAATTACAGCTAAATTTAATTACCAAACGTTGCCAAAACCTAGCTAAAAATCTGTACAATACCTATATGGAAAAACTAGAATCGGAAATTAAAGATAACCCCAAATTATTTTGGACTCATGTAAAGGCTAAACGTGGTGGATCTAGTGCCTATCCACTAATCATGACTGACGGACAGACTACTACATCAAATGGCGCCGCTATCTGCGATCTTTTTGGGAACTATTTCGCATCAGTTTACACCCCTGATCATGAGACGGAATTTAATAGTGACTCAAATCTTCTAGATTCAATAGGAATTAATAGCCAGTGTCTAACAATCCCTGAAGTAGACAGTGATACCTTGGTCAGAAAACTGCAATCTGTTAACATCAGAAAAGGTGCCGGTCCCGACGGAATCCCACCTATGTTTATTTCTGCTTGTGCCGAGGTCTTGGTTGCTCCACTTCTTAAAATATACAGGGTGTCATTAGCTACTGGAACCTTTCCCACTGAGTGGAAAAAGGCTAAAGTGGTTCCTGTATACAAGTCGGACAAAAAAGACACCATATCCAACTATCGGCCTATTGCGATTCTTTCCACTTTTGCTAAGATATTTGAGTCGATAATCTGCCTTCACATCCAACGTCACTTCAGACTTTATCTTAGTGACCACCAGCACGGCTTTGTTGCTGCTAGGTCGACTACCACAAATTTATTGTCCTTCACCGAGTCTCTAATAGAATCTGTTGACTCAAATAGACAATTTGATGTGCTGTACACCGATTTCAGCAAGGCCTTCGATAAAATTTCTCACTCAATACTACTTCATAAATTGGCAACGTACGGTATTACTGGACCTTTGTTGCAATGGCTAAAATCTTATCTGTCAAAGCGTCAATTTTATGTTGTGGTCAACGGTTTCCGGTCTGCTGGCAATTATTATATGACATCAGGTGCTCCACAAGGATCACATCTGGCTCCCGTATTATTTATTATATTCATCAACGATCTTCCCAGCTGCTTTTACTTCTCTGAGTGCTTCTTGTATGCTGATGACCTGAAGTTTGCAAGAATAATCGAATCATCGAGTGATATCGCGCTTTTACAAGACGATCTGAACAGGCTTGTTGAATGGTGCAATAAAAACAGAATGGAACTGAACTTAAATAAATGTTACCACCTGTCGTTCTCAAGGAAGGCTCATCCTGTGAACTCAGAGTATCTGATAGACAATACAAAAATACAACAAGTCGAGACTATTAGAGACCTGGGGGTATTATTTGATCAAAAAATCACTTTTGTGCCTCACATTGAGAATATTATAAAAAAAGCATCTAAAATGTTGGGGTTTGTACAAAGAAACACAAAGAGTTTCAAATCGGTCGGCACTAAAATAATGCTCTACAATAGTCTAGTACGAAGCGTCTTGGAGTATTGTAGTGTAGTGTGGAGACCACACTACGCCACGCATAAGTTACTTTTAGAAAGAGTCCAAAAGCGGTTTCTATGGCACCTTGCTTTTTCGAAAGGGAAAAGTAAACAGATACCTTCATACAATACTCGCTTGAAATACTTCAAGATGCACTCGTTGTCAACTAGAAGGGATATAATTGATGCCTTGTTTCTCCTTAAACTCTTGAGAAATAAAATTGACTCCCCTAAACTGCTGAGTCTCCTAAAGTTTCGTGCTCCATCCCGATATCCACGTAATCCCATCACTCCACTACACCCACCCTTGCGCAGAACGGTTCTGGGTGCTAACTCTCCGATTCCACGCCTGTGTAGAATGCTTAACAGTTGTAGTGACCTTATAGATATACACCATGACAGTTTAAAAAAAATCTGCAAAATAATTATTGAGCATTATTCTTATAATCAGTAAAATCTGTTCCAATTTATTTTCGTATGTTTTAATTGTATCTCAATCAATTTGTAATGTAATCTAGATTGTAACTTGGTTCATTTTAATGGTTATTAATTTATTTTGATTTTATGTTAGTTCATTTTAAATGTAAATGAATGAGTTATATATTATTCTTGAATTAATTATTTTTAATTGTAAGCAAATTTAATTTATCATTATTAATTATTATCTATCAATGTGCTGTGAATTACTGTGCCAAAACTTAATTTATTTAATTTAATTTTTAATCAATCTGTTTGTAACTTGATTTTTAATTTTATACTTTTGATTTAATTGTTGTGTTCAAATTTCATAATGCTTATTAATGTCCTATTTTTATTTTTTTGTGATTATTTAAGATTATTATGTATAACCATATAAAGTGCATGTGGTGTTAGCCTATAATTAATTGCTACACTAATCAATGAAATTCCAAAAAAAAAATTCAATTGTAAATGTATTGTGTAAGCAGTTGTTGGCTGACCAAATAAATAAATAAATAAACAAAGAAATGCCTAGATTATGTTTCGATTGTCCCTGACGTCTTTTATAACAGGCATTAAGACCCGCTATTGTTAGCTTTTGTTCTAAAAACGTCACAGAAACTGATTTCATCTAAGTTTAGTCTTGCGGTCCGGGATCTCCAGACATAGAAATGTCAATGCCACGTACGTAGCTAACTGGAGCACTTTGCGGATTGGAGATTAAAGGGGTATCCAACTATAATTTGTCGAATTGGAGCTGGCTTGGAACATCTGTCGCAACTTTTCCAGAGCAAAAGACATTACGTGCAAGTTCTAGCTTCATTAATTTCCTTTTGTATTTTTTTCCTGACACAGAATGGAGCGGCTCTCTTCCTTATTGCCTCGTGCACTAAGATAAAAACTGTAGTACTAAAAATAACAAATTAAATCGGGTTGATTTATTTTGCAGAATTCAACTAACGCGGTTACTTACATTTTAATTGTGCATTTACTGTTTATGTAAATTAGAGCACCGCAGTTAGCCAATATCCTTAAATAATCTGTTTGGGATAAATAAATGCACACGTGAACCCAAGAATAATCACACATGTAATGTGTTGTTTCGCCATGCGCTCACGGCCAAACTTTCAGATAATGCAACAATACTGCCTTAAAATCAGAACATATACAATTAAGTCAAACAAAATCATAAGCCTTCTGTAATTACACCTCATTGGTAATTCACGATACTTAAATTGGCTAACGCAATAGCCGATAGATAGGTATATCGATATGCATACTGTGTTGTGGTCAGTGCAACGATCGCAATGATCGACAGACCGTAAACTCAACATGTAGGCAATAATAGCTGTTTCCGTTCGAACGTTGCGTTTTCTTATGTTCTGAGCTGGAGAAATCATGTGCGGTTTGTTTGTTATGGTAATTGCATCATTAATTGACGTATGACCTTTGCAAAAGCTGTAACTAAATCTATAACCAGTCCGAATTAGCGTTCCTTCTATACACTTTTATTTCTAGATTTGATTGTCACACAAATGTATGTCTCACTTCGAAGCACCTGAAATACACGAAGCTTATGTTGATGCCAATGTCCTCACAGTGATTCTCAGAAGTCTACAAACCCAGTAACGGAAAAAAGCATTAGGATACAGCTAGCCAGTAATTTATTTCTGTGCATACGACATAGAAACATACATACTCGATAATATCTGTAATGTCTACCAGTTATCACGCCAGTCTGCTTGCCAGTCATTTGAGGGATACATGTTACTCGGCTTCTGATTGGCGATGGGCTAATAAAACCTGCCACCTTGCCTTATCGTGATCTTTGAACTCAGCACGCTAGGATAGCGAAAGTGATACATGACATACATATCTCACTGTCAAGTTCTGCCAGACAGTTTTACAGTGATCCGGAACGAACGAAAATGTTATCGCCATGGACTCTGTTACTCGGCACAATCTGCTAAATATAGTATTATTGTTTTGAAGGTGAAGTAAATACGCGATAAATATCTCATGTCAATGGACAACCTTGACTTATTATTGACTACCTGTGGAATGGTGATCTCACTGTTATGAATAGCTATTCATAATGTTTTTATCATGTGTCCTAGCTAGCAATTGACTTCCCATTTTCAGGGTTTCGACAAAAGCAATTGTCTTCTCTACAGGGTTCCAAATCTTTCTTTCTTCAGTGACGACTGTAGATAAACTGTCAAGAATTCTAAGCGAAGTATTGTTGTAACGAGTACTTTGCCAATAACTTAGTCTACCATGTCATTGATTGTTTTCACATGTGCATGATTAACCAAACTATATGCATCTATTTAGTTAGCTATTACTGACGATAAATTACTCTTCCTTTGCATTTTGTTCTTCGATATTTTTTTAGTATCTAACTTTTTCTACTATCTTATAAATAAATTCATACTTCATTCGATGCTAATTTACTCTCAATGTTTGTACTTTACTAAACACGTTCAACATGATGCAGTCGTTAAGTTTCGCTATGGTTAGAAGATCAATGTACGTGATAAATGACTTTGTCTATTTATATTTATGTTTCTCTGCGTAACTGTCGCTCACCACAAATTGGTGAAATTTCATCTAACGGTAGAAACTGCTTGGCGTTTAGCTTGCTGCTATTAAATTGAATGTCTGCTTGATAACTAACACTTAACTGATACCACTTGCGTACAGCCTCATGACTTACGGATAAGAGAGTGAATAATATAGCGTCTTATCTCTGGATGGTTTTCACTCTTGTGATTAGAATTTATTGATAGATTTTGGCCTCGATCCATGTTAATAAACTGGTTGGTATCACCACTTAGTGGCGTTGAAACTTGCTTCTTCGTCTCCTATTTATGCACTAATCGCTCGAAACTGGCGTCTGTGATCCGTGTCCAGTCGGCACGCTACGCAGTTTACTGATGGCTTTAAAACCCTAGACTGTAATGTTTCTTTATTACAGTATTTGTTTCGATACAGCTACGATTCGTCCATATAACGTTTTTGTTGCTACGAGAAATATTGTATTGTTTCTGTAATTGCGGCACTCAATAAAAGTGGGCTAGAAGGTCAAGTGGATCTTCAAAGGAATAAACTGTAAGTTTGATAAAACGTTGAGTAAATGTTTGGAGGTATCAAATGAAGACTGTGTCGTTTCGTCTCGAGTGGTGAGTCAAAATCTCTGGGACGGCGCACAGTGCGGAGCTATCCCGGAGAACGAAGTTGGCCACGTAATTGGCTCGTTGGAAGTTTACTAAAAAGTTGAACGCGAAATGAATCGTTATATGAAGAGTGTTCTTTCCGAACGCTTTCTATACTTAGATTACTTTGAAGAGGACTTTGTTGGTTTTCTTTTTATTGCGAATCGTACAGGATACGAATTTTGAATCAGACTCGTCAGATGCAGTGCTGAAATGTTATAAATAAATACTCGTGCAATAAAAACTTATATTCACGAGGTCCGTTTCTACTTTCATGTAAGGGTAAATGAGTGTGAATTTAAGATGAGAATGCAATTAACTCACGTAGTAAACGACACGACATAACAATCAACTAACAGAATTTCCGTTTATTGTTAGAAAGAGGGCCCGTTGTTAGAAAGTAGAGAATTCTCAAGGGCCCTCCAGACGTAATAGAACAAATTGTCGCGTACCCTCCGGGGAGATTTAGCTAGTTTCACACAATTTTCTACCAATACTAATAAGGGAAGTAGAAATTTCCAGAAAGACGGGACGAGATCGATCGGACCAGTTCGAGATAAAAAAAGAAACTGAATAATTTTACATGTGATTGAAAAACCAAAACGAATAGGTATTGCAGAAATTGCTTTGCTCAGTTTTTTAAATGAAAGTAAATCTATGTTAGTGTTGTCAATTTTTACACTATTTATCACTAGCACTTCAAAGCGGGAATTCCGTTCATAGACAAATTACTTGCAAACGGCATTTTAGACAGTGAATCACTGGGGAAAGTGACACTTGTCTTGATAAGATAATGAATATACAAAAATTGTGAAGTTAATTACAGACCTGATTACAAATTAATCTAAGGACGAAAGTTCTATCAACCTATTGATAGAAAAAAATATTTTAAGCGTTAAGTCTTTCGAACAATCTCGCAGTCCAAATCCCGATATCAAAGAGTCTAGCAACATTATGTCATAATCTAAAAACAAATTAAACATGACATCAACAAAAAAATCTATTTCCAGTGCAGATATCAAGTATTGATCGATAAATTGTTCTCATTGATAAAAATGGATTTGATTGATTAGCTATCATTACAAGAGTTTTATTTTTATTTATTCTAATTGTCACTGCCCACACGACTAAAAACCTGTCCAATATGATAATCAATTTGAGTTGAATGAATTTCTACATGTTTATTGGCCAGATGTTGGCAACACACTTTCTCCTTATGTGTGTTGCCATCCTCATTTTCTTCTTGATGTTATGATATCCCAGAGAGCTCTAAATATTATAGTTAATGTGGTAGCGCTTCGCTAGGCCTATTACATTACACATGTGATGTTAAAGTGGTTTACTTTTTCGCTCAAAGTAGATTATTACGTCATACTATCATAACAGTAAAATAGAGATGACTATTCTCAGGAGATACCTATGAATATGAACCGAGATAAAAGTGTTTGGATAATATCTTCAGAACGATTCGTCAAAAGGGGAGCAGACTTATATGAATGTAACTGGGAGGATTTTTGAGGTAGCCTTGAAACGCTAAAAGAAATACAGTAAACATTGTTACCACTATCCAAGCCAGGACAAGCCAAAAGCCTGAACAGCAGGACCAAGAGACTGAATAAAAAACTGACTGACTAAAAGAGAAGACAAATCAATGTGGCATGATTACATGGCATTAGATTTACACGTCTCTCAAATAAATTTGAGTTAAGTAACGGGATCTGTAATCATAATTAGTAAATCGAGGCAAAACATCTAACTGATGACCACTGGCGTATGAAATAATCCGACGTAAATTAACGGTTGTAAGACTTGTACAGACACTGCAATAACAAGGCATTAACACTTTTATCATTTATGCGATGCAAAAGTGTTTTATCTTTGAGTATCAGTAACAGATGTATCCCTTAGTTGACTTACTTGATAAGGAGTTGATATAGTATTCTATTTTTTCTGTAATCCCCTTTCCAGATTGGTACGGCAACTTTTTCCTTTTATCTTTCGTAAGCCGAGTGCATTTTACTTTTGTGAAATAAATATTCTCTGAGAACAACAAAGTTTTATCTTTTAAAAGCAAGAGTATCTGATGAATTTCGAAATATAAAACCTTGTTTTAAAAATGTATTCACGTTTTTGCGCATATTGATGTTTTCATCGTCTTTAAATGGGTGGTGTGTCATTTTTTGCGTGTGAGTGTAGAATGCATCTTTTATCGCGGTTTTCTTCGAAGGCATCGGTGTCCAGCAGAACCGGCTTCCGCATGACGTGTGCCGTGCGACTAATGGACCGCTTCGTGCCAGTAACGCTCCTCGCGTCGCGGTAACAGGTGCGCTCAACCTCCTGCATCGGTCTGCCTCCCTGGTACTCTGACGAGAGAACCACTATCTGAATACGAACTTTGTGTCTGTGTTGTGTGTTGAATAGTGATTACTTTTCTTGTTTCTTTACTCAAAAGGTATAGTTTACAAATTTTAATTTATCATTAATTATATTTGTTTAATAATTATGGATGATCAAGTTGGTTAACCTTATGTAACTGATCAATTGCTGACCCAATAGGTACAGTGCTCTTCAAGAGAAAGTTTGCTGAAGTTATATTTTGCTCCCTCTTCGTTGATATGTTTTTATTGGAGAAAATGAGTTGAGTTTGTTTGATAACTTCGAAATTAGCTTAAAGGAGCCTTCACTAGTACTTGTTTCTGTTGGTTGATTGAAATAACTTTGGTATCTAGGCATTTCGCAATTCAGTTAGCTGCGAAGTTAGAAGTTTTCAATTTATTAGAAGTCTAGTTGTTTGCACGTTGTGAAGGCCATGTGTGCATATTGTGTATTATGTTATTTAAACGGCAAACATTCCATGTTATCTCCTAAAGTAAACAGTTGGGAATATTCCTTGCTTACTAATCTATAATTCATTTATAAGAATTTCTTCTTAATTTACGTAAACTTAAAAGGATCTGTCTCTAAAGTCTTATCAGTCAGTTTATTTTCATCTTCTTTATCAGTTACATCTACGTATTCAAAAGAATAAATATTCATATTAAGAGCCTGCCTTAAATCAACAGTTTTGTATCAAGTGACGGCCTTAAAGGTTACAGAGAAAAAAAGCAAACACGACCAAAAGTGAGATGTCGCGTTGTTACTTAAATAGCCGAGTCGTTGAACCTGATTGTTGCTTGATGAATGCATTAAATAAACTGTAATATTTATTACATACTGTGCGAAGGCAACTTTGTTTGGCTTGAATAAAATTAACTTATTAAATTCGTACGCATCCTTATTTTTAGTACTTATAAGTATACGAAGCCTGAAACACATGTCTAGTATTTTTATATAAAGAATCTATGTACAAAATTTCATAACTGTATCATGAAAAATCACAAACTTATAAGCTTGTTTTGTCAGCTAAAATACATAGTCACCGGGCCATCCAGGTGACTGTGGAGTTGTTTAGCAATTGCACCCAGCTGTTTGCTAGCACCTAATGCCCGTTATGACTTTCCGAGACCTGTGTTGTACTTAGTGTCGGTGGTGTCCAACTTTGTGACCTTATTAAATATTTTTGGGAAAATATACTTAACGTGGTGTAAAAACTATTGGAATCCTTTCAGTTATTGATTCTGAACAAACTATATTCGGGTTTCGCATATACTAACAATTATTTTGTGTATATGTAGAACAGGTAAAAAATGGTAACTGTAAGATCCATTCAGAAATTTTTGAGATGATTTTGCAAACAAACAAAAAAGCAAATGAGGTCATTATTGATTCTGAACAAACTATATTCGGGTTTCGGATATACTAACGATTATGTTGTTTATAGAACAGGTAAAAAATGGTAACTATAAGATCCATTCAGCATTTTTGAGATGATTTTGCAAACAAACAAAAAAGCAAATGAGGTCATTATTGATTCTGAACAAACTATATTCGGGTTTCGGATATACTAACAATTAGTTTGTTTAAAGAACAGGTAAAAAATGGTAACTGTAAGACCAATTCAGAAATTTTTGAGATGATTTTGCAAACAAACAAAAAATAAATGAGGTCATTATCATGATTCTCAGTCAGCATTAAAAATCTTAGAATACACATAACATTTGCTTCAATACCTATTACTTTACGATTTCTAGTACAAGAAGTTTGAATGAGTCAGATCTAGGCACGGAAAAAGATTTCTTTTAAGTAATCTTAAAGCCATTAAAGAAATCAATTAATAGGTACTATATGGAAATCAAATAAGGTACGACTACTTACTGCGATCTCTCTACTTTGCGTTCCATGCATCCCCATAGGGAATATAAGCATAATGTCGTAAAAGCCACCTTCTATTACCTCGCTTCGACTCTCTCGCCATATTAGCGTAAATGTAGTATGCGACGTAAGTGCCATTCTACTAGTCTAGCGATAAAGGGGTGTGAAAAATTATATCAGGTAGCTATCATACTGTTGGAATGGGCTTTTTGACTTTAAATTCACTTGGGAATGCGAAAGATATAGAATGGAATTGCTTGTCGAGATCTATATCGTGGTTTAAAATAGATTTTAGATAAGAAATGCTATTGATTTTTAGTAAACATGGGGTTTTCCCTAAACCGATTACCTGTAGTAAATGGTACACATCGAGCCACGGCAATAAATATGTATCTGTAATGCCATAAACAAGGCTGGTAGGTACTATTTTATTCCGATACAGAATTTGTAGCGGAGGTAATATGTCAATGTGACAACCCTTCGCAAGAGACACACAGAAACAAAATAAAAAAAACATTGTACTTGACACAAAAAAAAAATTAAATCTAAAAATATTATTTGTGAAATAAACAATAAAAATTGTACGAGGTCAAAAAGGTGCGTAACTCAACATGTTGCGATATTTAAAAGTAATAAATAACGCAGCCGCTGTGAACCACACAAAACGTTGTAATACTAACTTAAAAAAAAACAAAATAAAAATTTATAAAGTAAAAGAAAATAGACCGTGTAGTCTATTTTCTTTTATATAATAAAATTTATTTATTTATTTATTTATTTTTTAATGGAATTTATATCAATATGTGTATGTTTAAATATCAGACATATATTTAAATAAAATTGTCAGATTCGTTAAATTATAGTTACTGGTCGACCTGACCTTTAATATAGATTTCGATAACGTTAAACAATATTCAAAATCAATAAATAGGAGGTATGGCTTCCCTTGCAAAGTCTAGAGAAATACTCGATGGCTACCAATAATAATAATTATTATATTTATCAATATAATTATAATGAATTGCCAGTATAATGGACGATTAATAGTGACTTCCTCATGACAGTATCAAAGTAGATCAAGTAAAAATTGCTCGTTGTGCGAAATCAGGTTAATGATAATTTACGTTTGATAGTTAGTTTAATAGGCAATCATGTTGAGCCTTAGGTTGTTATTAATATTCAATGCATTAAATAATATGTTTATGGTTATATCGTGTGTTGCTAGCGGGTTAAAAATGGCTTCGCTGTAGTCGATTGAGACATCTTGTTATAAAGCTTTTCTACCAACAACGGAGTCGTTGAATTTTTTCTTCTTACGAGATAATTGTATATCTTACAGTACCTATTTCTTATGAAATTTAGCTTGATATTCTATGAATGCCATTTCAAAGATTTTCATTGAACTGTTTTTGAATAAGAACTTGTTAAAGCATTAGATAATTCTTTTTTTTATTCTGTAGACAATGGAATATATGGCGTCTATAATCTGTACCACCTTCCTTTGTGTCGATAGTTTTAAACAAGTTGTCTACCTTGGTGAATCACATGTATTAAGTATTGAACGTGAATGTATAAAACAGCGATCCTCTAGTAAAAGATTTTGGCGAGGCCACACATCATCTACTCCGAAACTTTTGTCATCTTCAAAGATATTTTCATATAGCTCCTCGTTCATAGATGAGTTTACATAGCTAACATGACCTACCTAACGCTGCATCTTCTAAATAATTGTCAACCGTACAAAATCTAAATATACACAATGATTCGGGTGGTGCTGAATCATAATGCTGTTTTGAATACATTGTGCTCCGCACCGGCTGTTTTGCGCGAATTGTTAAATTAGGATGGCATTCATTAATGTAATTTTTGTCGTTATTGAAATGTTTATATTCTAGGTTGTCACTTGGAATCTATTATTTGCACTGTTGAAAAGACACTTATTATATGATGATCTGATGGAGCAAGGAGGAATGGCAAGCGGTCCCCTCCTTGTGCGAAACAGTAATGCTATCGAAGGAGGCGGCCCAAACCCGATTTCCAGACACCGTAGGCGTGGGCTTGCGGACGGCGAGCAATGGGTAGCTCGCTGTTCGGCCGGTTAACGTCCGGACCGAATATGTACAAGTCGTCGACGAAGTGTTGCAAAGTAGGAACATAGGAACATAGGAGTCAGTAAAAGTCTGAGCTGAAGAAGTCACCCTAAAAAAAAACATATCTACTGATCCTACACTAACTTTATTGCTAGTGGATAAACCCAATTTTAGGAACATTTTCATCTTGTTATGCAGTAACTACACTTAACTTTCCAATTGAAAGTTTTCAGCAGTATAGAGATGTTTTTTACAAAAATACTGCCGCAACTAGATACTTCAAATGTGGCTCGGATTAGGTAGATGTTATGTGGTCGGTGCTTACAAGATGGAAACCAGCCAAAAACTGCATCTACGAAGATAAAGTTATTAGTTTTGGGGACAGAATTTTGTTTTCTACTCATTTTAGAGAGATACAGCACGTTCATCTTATGTAACAGTTTGATTTTGTCTTTTCCATGGGGGTATGAAGTTTTGCCAATGTCGCAGAACAGTGAAAACTGGTATTTAAATGAAGACTGCCGAATTTTTAGACCTTGGAGAAGACTTGAAGCCTTATGCAACTCTAGGTCTCCGAATTAAGGCGTATCTGGTTTTGGAGACAGCATTACATGTTGCATAAAAGAAGCACGATTGGGACAGAAAACCTCTGATGGATAATTCAATTTAGGCTATTCACATTTCGCCACTCAATCTATGCAGTGTCTTATTTGAAAGATTATCATAGATATTTCTTAACAATTCAAATAAATTGTATCGCTTCGTAAATTCGTTTGAAAGAAGTAATTTTCATATTCAATAACAAACCTGATTTTCATTTGTATCAGAATTACCATTCCAAAGCTTTGATTTAGTCCTATTTTGACTAACAAGGTTCTATACGTGACTTCAATACGGGGTACAAATAAGCCGTTTTCTTCTTTTGATTCGTATCTATTGTTCAAAATATACGTTTTTCAATCAATTTCAGTTGCTACGGTATTATGTAACAATCACTATTGATCATTTCCGGTTATATGTTTTATTTATTTGACCGAATAACAGTACTTTATGTGAGTTGTTTAAAGTATAAAGTCTAACAAATATCCCACTTGTATGTCCATAGGATATCTTCTATCACTTACTTATTTGTTAATTGCATTTAATAGAAAACTGTACTTATCAGTCTTATCGTGTTTAGTTCTTCTTCATTTTATTGAATCTACGCCATTTTATTTTATCAATAATTTTTAATCGATTGTAGCTTCGATGCCTAATATAGCCAAAGGCTGTGCCATTCAATGCCGTGTGCCAAAAAAAGTCGTGCCCACCACTTACTGTAAGTTACCGTATAAATTAAACGAGATCTTCCAAGGCAAGACTGGCTTTCGATAAAATCCGGTCCAACTTTACTTTTATTTGTGGTTGCTGATGTCCACGACCTAGGCTTATTACACCCGTATTCGACACTCGGGAATAACTAGCTGTACTGAAGTTGACCGCTTTTACAACAAGCGAAACGAGACATTTCTCCCGTCTGCTATTTGCAAAACAAATTCTCTTTGATGCAATCCGTTTTAAAATTTTCAGCTTCGAAATTAAAAATGCTGTCCTGAAAACAAAAGTCATGTGCAGTTTTATTTATGTGTCTAACTCTGAAAATAGTTTCTAGTCTACTGGAAACTTTCTATGATTTCTGAAATAACTTTTTGTAATGTCTTTCATAAATATCTCTTTGTCTTGTTAATAGATTTTAAAGACTACATTTTTGGTGGGACGAGTTCATTGTTCCCATTATGTTATTCGCAAATATTTCATTCATTCTTTAAATGGTTGTATGTTATTAAAAACATTAGTATTATGGCTTCGATTACAGTTGATTTAGAGCGTAAACAATCGACACCGAACAAAACGGGATAAGATCTTAAACGACTTGTATTACTTCGATCAGCATGATGTTTGGCGCATGTCGCGAAACGAATCTATGTTGCAACGTGCGCAGCATGTTGGCTGTCTTATGCTCTCCAATCTAAGTAATGGTCCTGTTTTCTCCAACTAAAAAGTCGAGCAACAAGTTGCCATGAGTCATCGGTTTGGTTTGCTTAACAACCGCGGTTTCAGCTACGTGATCCATTGACTATGCTTATGATTTACATTTCTATAAGATATACGATCTGAGAGAATATTGCGTTGTCTCATACTACCATCTCGTTGGAGCATCGTCGCAATATTAAAGCGAAATTCAAGCTTCTAGAAATAGAAGTTCGTTGCGTGAAGTCTTAGGAGATTATTGTTGAAATTTATATCATAATCTTTGAACAAAGAAAGCAATGGCGTTACATAAACTTGTTGTTTTTTGTTATAAACGGAAGAAGAAAGTCCGTGGAGTGGCTAGTTTGCGGCCGTCTTAACTTTTATGAAACGTGCAAATATTGACGAGAAGCATTATCGCTTGTGGCGTGTCACGTCAGCGGCATGTAGTCATGTCTTAGTTTTAAATGGAACACTGATAACAGGTGACACACAAATCTATACAGCTGTGACTTATAAATCTGGTAAACAAAGACTTTTTGTTTTCTTTTTTTACTTCGAACTACTTAAGTTTCTTCAGGCATGCTAAAAGATAATCTTTAGTGCCTTTGCTTTGTATTATACATTTTAAAATTCTCTGCACGCGAGTCTACAGACAGAAGCTAATGCGAAAGACAAATAAGCGTCAATTATGAATGAGTAGGATTGATTTCGCTTTTCAATAGATCACGTACTTACACGTACGTCTTTATTTACTCTCAATATTTACTTTGATCACGTGACGTTTTCATCTTTATGACTAGTAATGTAATTCTTATGTAACTGGGTTTGCTTAAATTTTATTTGGTATGTAGCCTTTACATCTTATTTCAGCTGTATGTATTCGAGCTTAACGTTCGGTATTGATGTTTTTTGCCGAACGTTCGTGGTATGAATAAGAATTTATTTCATCAACCGCTGTTGCTTTTTAATCTGTAGGCTTCTTTCTCGTTTAAGTAAGATCGAGGTACTTTAATGCGAACCGTTACTGCCTAAAGATTTATGTTAATATGATTATGTGAACGTTGCGACAGTTTCTTTTTGACTTGACTCTTTATCGTTAAGTGATTTGACTTTAATGAGATCGAATAAATGTCTTATGATTGATAGTGACGGTTATTTTCCGGGTGGTCGTCGGTTGTAGATATTGAGCCTTTCTCTTCCCGTAGATATCGCATATTACGGAAACATTCACATTTATATTGATGACATCATCCGTTAGTTTCTGATTTCTTCCTTTCATCCGGATCAGTTATCGAGTCTGCACATTAAAGGTGCCCTCGGTTATTCTTCCATATAAATATAGTTCGATAACTTCATTGTTTGACGGTGTAATTTCAAACAATAAAAAATATCAATTTGTTTTGTCATTATCTAAGTAGGTATGTATGAAAGTAGAAAAGTAAAAAAAATACATCAATTTTGAAGTTATGTGGGTTGAAATTTCCATATTTCGATATTAATTTGTGCATCTTTAGGCGCAAATAAATAATTATAGACTATGTATATGGCAAAATAATTTTCATATAGGGACAGATTATTTATTCGAAAATTCAATCAATTTCACTTTGTTCGTATAAATCCAGCAGGCTTTTAATAATGTCTAGACTCTAAAGGTCTGTTCATAAAATTTATCGCCCTCATTTCGTTATAAATCATCGTAAACGTTATAATATAAATCATATAATTTCTAACTTCTTATTGGTCACCAAAAGCATTTCTAGTAGATAGCATGCATTTTAAGGTCGTCTATCGACAAGTACGAGTTGCCGACTAGTGGAACCTTAAGATCAAATATTTATCCTATCTATATTTCGTATGTGTATATATTTTAGTACTAAGTATCAATTAAGTTTTGTTTACTTTTTTATTTGCACTAAGTTCTACTCCATTTTCTGTCCAGGGAATCTCTGTCCATTCTAGGTTAGCTTAACATAGTCTGCCTTAAAATGTTCCCACTGCTGGGACTCAGGCCTCCTCTCTAGGAGAGGGATTGGACCGTAACCCACCACGCGGGCCCAGTTGGTGGATGTCACATGTCTTCGAATTTTTGGTTCTATGACAGGCCCGTTTATGCATTCTAGGTTGCCTGGAAGAAATCGCCTGGTGCGATAAGGTCATTTTTTGCTATATATTTTCTTTTGTTTTATAATCTTGGTGTGCTATAAAGTATATATAAATAAATACATTAATTTTATTGTTAGTGTCGAATACTAATGCAGGCATTAGATCTTGTTCATTATTTCTAAAGATTGTATCTGTTATATTGCAGTCGAAGGTTTTTATCCAATTTCGCTAATGTAGCAGACAAGAGTGCTTTTTGTTAGTTCTTGTTGAAAGCTGTGCATTTGTTCAATAAGTGTTTTGCTTCGGTTTAACAGAAGTAAGATAAAGTTTTTGCTAGAAAAGATTTCGATGCACCACAGTTTTAACTTTAGTGCTCAAGTTTTTGGTTCTAACTAGGTGGAAGTTTTAAACCATTTTATGACTTCGTGTGTTGGATATTGTCCAAAAGAATGTTTTCGTTGGCTTTTTGATTTTTCATCATATTATATGGATGGATGGAGAGGGAGACTAAAGTAAAGATAGATGTATTGTGTGAAGAAGTAATGTAAAAGAACCATGGAGTTATTGATAGCGTAACGTTTAACAGGACAGAATTGATGAATAAAAAGTGTTGTACCGACCCCAAATAATATAGGTCAAGGGCACGAAGATGCAGTAAAATATACTAGAATAAACATATACGCAAGTCGTCACCCAGGAAGGCCTAAAAAATGCTGGCTAGCCTGGAGACGCTTGCGAAAGATTGGCTGCAAAAGGTTAAACACAGGAATGAGTGAAAGACCATAGAGAAAACCTTTGCCCAGCTGTGAGATATTAACCGTAGGGGGACAGCAGGGTCGAAGCCTACTGGGGCCATGAGTTGTGCCATGTTGAACCCCGGGACCCTTGAACAGGTTTAGTTAGTAATAGTCTGACACGCCCTTGCGCTCCGCCCAAGGGTGAGAGATTTGATGATTTCTCAATAAAAAATAAACCCATATCAATATACCTATACGACACAATGATTTATGAAAAAAAATCAGGTGAAAACCTTACAGAATATGGCTTCTAATGTCAAGAAAGCAATATTTCTTCTCCAATTTATAAAGAAACATCATTATACAAATCATTGGTTCCGTATCAGTTTTCTGCCCTATTAAACATGTAAGTTTTTTTTTCAAAACTTATGCATTGATGTCATCTTCGTTCAATGGTCTAGTAATGCGCATCCGCGTGTTTGTTGCCCATTAACTATCTTCATAATGCACTCTTGAGCCGTGTGAATCAGACTGTGAGAACTGCACGCCATATTGATGTACGGGGTTACACTGGTAAAACAGGAATTTTCGCAATTATTTCTACTGTACTGTTACTTGTTCTAAGGTGTGTGAGCCTTTTTTGTCGTCTTTGACTAGCTGAAACTCTAATAACATTTCATCTTTTAGGTAAGAAAGGTACTTTGTGTTATTTGTGAGTAAAATCTTAGCAGGATACAGTGTTGTTTTGTTATCAGATGTTTATTGATCAGAAGATTCATGATTTCGTTCATTTGAGCAAAAAACTATAATTTTAACGTTTCTCGTATGACACTATTTTATTTAATTTTATTATTTGTTTTTGTAGCGGTAATAGAAGTACCTACACACTGAAAAATTGAACTTTCTACCTTTTATGGTTTACAAGATATAGCCCACTGACAGACGGACGGACAGCGGAGGCTTAGTAAAAGAATCCCATTATCACCCTTCAACCTCCTATGGAACCGTGAAACTTGCTTTTAAAGGTTTTCTTAGTAAACTTAACAGGGATCACTATGACCTTTCTGTAAATCGATGGAAGTTTCCTACGCTATCGTAATTTGAGATACGGGACTTTTCGAAAGAATTACCGCGGCCCTGAAACGAAAAGAGTATCTTAAGGAACACAGATGGGTTTCAGTCAATAAAAGTCTGATACTCCCTCTCGTTCCACCCAGAGCGAGAGAAGTTATCTGATGATTCCCACCTCAATAAATAAAAACGCCATCGAAAACTATGTAGTTACAACGAAATAAAATCAATATGAATCAACCTGTTTATAAATCGAGAAACGTCTAAGATGTTGATGGATTGATTGAATGTTATCTAATAATGTTAAGCCAAAGATAAAAGCAACATTTTCGATACGAGGTTTCTTAGAAATTGAAATGAATTCTGCGGCCTTGAAAGTTGAAAAACAGGGCAACAGGGCTTTGGCTCTGACACAGATCCAATCCATTAGCATCGATTTAGAAAAGACTTTCTTCGTTGAAAACTGAAGCGCACGGATGCGTCTCGAAGTTATTCAGATCATTCGGAAGCGAACGGGTTCATTGGTATTCAACAGAGTTGCATCCTTTCGCATCCGTCAGCACTTCTAAACTAAGTGACAAAGTTTCCGACGTTAGCCGGACGTTTACGAACGAGATCGGCTGCATTCGTGATTCCGGTCTTCGGAAAGTATCCCATTGGTAATTGGGTTTCTAACATCTTTCGCGAACTTTACAAGACTTCTAAGAAAAGCGTTAAAATGAAAGTTTTATATGTCCACATCTAAATTGCATACGTGAGACGCCTTAAAATGAGCATAGTTTGAGTGCCTAGTGCGACATTTCTATATTTTAACTTATAGACACATTTATGACGTTCGGAAAACCGATTGGTCCGCTCCAAGTTTTTAACAATTCAGAGACCCGTAACGTAAAAACAACTAACTAAAGCGTCAGTGCGCTGAGTGCGATTTGTTTTAACGTTACTGCAATCGAAATGTTTACCGCGTTTGGCTCTCTGATTGGATAAGAGCTTGGAGTGAGCCTATCAGAGCGTCATACGTCATAAACGTATCGATTGCGTTAATTCAAAACAAACTCTCTCTAGGCACTCTCATGGTGTGTCCAGACTTGGCGAATGTGTCGTTCGCGAGCCGCTTACGAACGGCGGGTTGCCAAATCTGGACGCACCATCAGATCAGCTCATACTATCCGAGTAGAGGGATGTATGTACCCATGTTCCATTTAATGTCATGTGGATAAACTATCACGCTAGTATAATGTAGATACCAGTGATGACCGAGTAAACAACGTTAGATATTATTATGTAGCAGTCTATGATGGATGCTTGCGATGTGTCCGCAGTTCTTGATTGGCCTGAATAATCAAGCTTCGTACTAGAACTGCGTCACAGCTTATGATTAAGCTTTGTAAAATTGCTATGCTGGTATGCTTGGTACAAAAATTTGTATTAGAATCTTGTGTATGTGAAGTTGTAAGTTTGTGAACGTAGCTACAGGAGTAGTGTGATTCGCAGTGTGGGGCAACATTTAAAAATATATTTAAAAAAAAAAAACACAGGTGGAATTCAGTCTAATACTCCGATCTGGTGAGGGTAGGAATCCGATGGATTAGGGTCGCGGCAAAGGGCCGGTCGTTGTGGCGACCCTTTGGGAGGCCATGTCCATCAAAGGACGTCTCTCAGCTAAAATGATGATGTTTTTGAGTAACTTAAGTCGCTTTGCTATTCGATGTTTGCTTCCACTTTCCAGAATGCCTTCATTTCATATTCAGCAGGAAAAACAATGTTTAATCATACGGTCTCATCTGACGTAAGATATTTTTGCCGTTTCTGCTCCACGTGGTCGGAATACTCCTGACTCCACTTATTACAGATATTGTAGCCGACAGATGTTGCTTGTCGTTCACCTATAAAACCTTCCCGAACTTTCTTCGAGTTATGAAGCCATAATGCTAAGACTTTAAAGGCTCTCCCCGGGGGTTGTACCGCTCTGCACGCTTGTATAAGACAGTTTCTGTCAAACTTTTACGTTTTGTCTTCTTTACGTGGTTTTAAAATTTCGCTTGGTAAATTTTAAACAGCTCTACAGAGTTTGGAGTGTTCTTTGGTGTCTCAACTATTTTTGTTTATTTTAAAAATAGATCAGGAGACATTTCCCGGTGTTTGAATTTTCATAATTACGTTTGACCTCTGTTCAGAACAAAGATCACACGTTGGAGTTCCCCAAGTGCCCATAAACCTGCACTTTGGAGGACTTAATAAGTTCCACCGATGCTGCCGTGAACATAACTCACCTTCTGCCAAACAATTTAAGAGATTTACCATCGACTCGAAAATAAGAAGTTAAAAGTACTCTCAATTTGCGATCTGATTACCGTTCTTTACTTCTAAACAAATATTTGCATTTACCTCACATTTTACCCCTCTTCCACCCGTTGTCTCCCCAAATATCCAGCCGGGGGGGAGGTCGTTTGCTTTAAAAACCGCTGCGTTTAAAATAAAGATACGGTAATACGGTCCATAGTTTGGAAGCTGTCTAGACTGCGGAATAGCTTTCGGCAGTAGTATTAGTTCAGCTTAATACTGCAGAGCTTAACCTCTGCTAGCCATGTAGACATTGGGGATTTGCTGATGCATGCTCCAGTAGCTTAGTGTCACGTATTTAGAACCCTTGCTTGTTTAAGATTAGGTTTTGTGTTCTAAGCTTCTTTAAGTGCTTCTTTAAAGGAATGTATAAATAAATTGTTTTTGAACTTGAGTTGTTTTAAGGCAGAACTAAAGTGTGCACACGTGTGCCAAGTACGCCGAGATCTCTTCGTTTTTTATATGGAAACTAGACTTGTAAAGTTACGCTAGATCCACGCCACGCGACGTCGTTCTACGTACAAATCAGCCCCCCTAGCCAAGTTACAACGTTTCGCTTCCGTCGAACGCTTCGAGTTGGCCACGTCGCCGAATCTTTTGTTCTGACCACGTGACTGAGCGTTGAGATGACGTCATTCCCGTACATTTTAAGCTTTCTACTAGCCTGAACTATTGCAGATTAGCAACTTGGCTAGGGGCACTGGAGTGGTGCCCGTGTGCATTGGTCTAATGTAGTTTTAGCTTTACTCTTTCACATGTGTGATAGATGTTATCTACGACAAGCACTCGATTGATGTCATGTACCTATTTGAAGTGTTTTGCCCAATCGCAATTTTTATTTGCGGTCTTCCCGTCCGATTATAATTTAGGTGTCATCAAGGCTAGAGTGAATAGGCTCTTAATAAACTAGTGCGTCTCACCATCAACGATTGTATCACTTATTTGCTTACCATCAGGGAGGATCGCAGTCAAACACTAGATTATATTATTTAAAAAATCCGTATTTAATATTTTGATCGCCACAGTCATGTACATGACAAAGCAAAATATGTCCAGCACGCCACGGTCATGTCTACATGACAGACTTAAACGATCATAAATCTAAGAAAGTAATGTTTTTGTTATTCGTATTGTTAAAGGCTGTAATCACCAATTTGCCCGTTGGCGCCTACATAACGTAATTTTGCTTTTTTGACGTTGCGGTAGGAAGGTTGATTAATTTCGTCATTATTCAGTATATCGTTGCTTCAAAATCATTTATAAATATCCAAGATATGTTACTTACATGAAAAGAACCATACCGTCATAAGCGTCTTATCATAAAATTCCTAGCCACAATACAATTTTACGAGTGATAACAGCACATTAGTTCGTGCGATTTGTTTACGATTCACGTTAAAGCACAATGTCAATGTCAATTACAGTTTATCGTGTAGACACTGCCATGCCGTTTCTAAGCCTGTCCGAGGTCGTGACTGGAAACATAGACTCGCTCAAAGGCTACACCTGTACCAAACCATCAAAGGAAAATAACCTTTAATCTGTCAGTTCCAAGATCGAAATTCCCATGAAAGGAAACGAATAAAAATGACTCATCAGTACAGTCACGACCAGCAATAAGTTATCATTTAAAAAATGAGATTATAGAGTCTGTTTTATGTTACTATAAAAGCTTAACGACATGTAGACAGGCGGTGCTTTAGGAAAAGTATTTTTTGTTTGCGATTGTACTTTCTTTTATGTACTTACCTTAATATTTTTTGTAGAGTGTTTTCGTTCGAAATAAGCCCGGATTTACTTAGAGCTAAAGCCCTACCATGATACTGACGGATAGCTGTTCTTCCTCTAAATCAGTCTTACTTCAAGAAACTTAACACTAGTTCTGTATAAATGAAGCATCTCCGTACGGTACGTTGCGATTGCAACGGTTGTAAGACAAAATGATCTAAGCGACATTGAACAAACTTAACAAAACTGAATTTCAAATTTTAACTTTAAATTACTCATTTGTAAAGTTTACTCAATGTCGCTTAGATCATTTTTCCTTTCAACTGTCGATTGGAAGTTTAAATATATTTGTATTTTATTATAATGCAGAAGTGACTTTTTAGAAAAAAAAAACCGAATTCTGTATACCTCGTACTATAGCTACTCGTGGTATAGCTTCTGTATGAAGCTATACCACGAGCGCCTAACGCGATCTATTTGGCGACATAAGCTGAATTGTTACAGGGACGGAGCTATGTAGGGTGTATGGCTCCATCCCTCTTTTTCGCACTCCTGACATTTTAACAGATCATGGTAAGGCCCCTGGTTATGGTTGTTACTTTTAGGTACTTATTGGTTTTTAGGTAGGCAGTGCTTTTAGTACCTACAGATTGTTTGCGTAGGGTGGATTACATACTTTGTTACTTGCCATTAATTTGAGGCTCCTTCTGTATTTTTGTTTTGTTGTTCAATAAAGAATTAATATATCTATCTAAGTAGAGTGAAACGCCAAATAATAGTAGCGAATGCTTCAATGCACACACCACGTAGATCAGGTCAGATTGATCAGATCAGACTTCCTTATGCTTTTTATTATTATATCCAGCCTATACTGTCCCACAGGTGGGCAAACGCCACCCTCCATTTCTGCCGTTGTTCCCGGCTTTTTGCCACTTCTTATCAATTCCTAAGGAAGATACCTAAGGATGGGAAGAATACATATGTCCATTAGTTACAGGTACCGGCACGAATCTTGAGCGCTCGGCGTCAGAGTGGGAATCGCTTTGCACATTCCATCCATACATTGGCGAACCAATCGTCGTCGTTGTTAGATACATGTAGCAAGCACAGGGAACGAATTACGAGTGACGTCTATGACACGATGGCGCGGCGAGCCAATCAATGACACTCCCCGTCCCCGCGTCTCACTTCGTACCACTAAAGAGACTGAATATTTGACTTCTGCTCAACTTGAAGCCACCGCTCAAGATCCGTGCCGGTATCTGTAACGCTTAAGTGACATAGGCACGGTACCTCTAAATGGTTCTTTCATGGACCAGTAGCTCTTCCAGGCATTTTCTGTTCGGCGTGTTATTTTCTTTGCCCAAGTAGAGATTCCTGGATATATTCTCCCCCCACCCAAATATATCTATGTTGCTTTTAGAATTGTTTTTCATGATCTTGGTCTTCGAAATGTTCATCTTGAGTCCATCCTCAAGGCTGGCCTTGCTAGGCTTGAGTCCAGTGGCTGAGGGAGAAAACAAGACAATGTCATCCGCGAAGAGTTGATTGGTTAATCTTGCTTCGCCAATGGCAATACGTTTCTCTTCTCATTTGTCTGTATTAAAATATCTACCTGGATAGTTTCCTATAAAACATGACATAGAAGATTTCAAATATGTTTATTGTATACTTAAAACTAAAATATCTAGTTCCTATTGAGATTCAGCAATATCTGAATTAATTAAATGTAAGCTTTCATTCCTCGATGTTCAAGAAAACCGTGAAGCATTAGCTTGCTTATCTATATTTTACTATTTATTTACATCGTACCGACCGTATAATATTGTATTTAAATAGTAAAACAGCAATTTAATTCATGGTTATTCAGAAATAAAGTTGTCCTGTCTGCAAACCAAGGCGATGGCCGATAGTAATACTGATAGGTTATTATTTCAATACACTGATATTATAAAGGCAAAAGTTTGTGGGTGTGTTTGTTCGTCTTCAGCCGAAAGACGTCCACTGTTGGACAGTCCTGTGCGTCTTGCATCCATCGGATCCTCGTGACCCTCACCAGGTTATTGGTTCTGTCACTGTATTTGTTCTGCAATTCCTCCGAAACGGCTGGGCCGACTTTAATGAAGATTGTTGTGTATATTTAGCAGATCGAAGAATAGATCGTTGGTTGTTTTTTACCATAGATATCGATATCCGTCTTTTGTACCGTTCTTCCCCCACCCTCAATTTTTTTCTTGGATAATTTAAATGGCAGAACAACAAGTTTCCCGATTTACGTAGTATTTTGATAAATACTTTTTAATAATGAAGGAGAAAACATGACTGCTAAAAAAAAAAAAAAACAAATTGTCGCTTATGTTTTCCTCAAAAGACTTTATATGTTGGTCGAGGTGAGAAGCGAAGACCTGAATTCAAACCGTTCTCCCAGTTAGAGAATGCACTGTTTTAAATGTCAAAATCTATAACGTGGGTGTTTGAGGCCTCGAAGAGAGTTAGATCTGATACTATCAGTTATAAACATAGCCAAGTTAACTTGACCCTCATAAATATGATCCTGTTTGTGGCTTTTGAAACACATTCGCCCCAAAATAGGATCAACTGAGGGTCAAGTTATGACTGGTCTACAATTAATGACAGCTTCTAAATATTAGGTTGACTCACCTGCTGGTTTGACTAGGAGCATTAAGGTAGAACTACACTGCGCACACGCGGGCCACGTATGTCGATCTGGGCGCGTCGGTCTCCATACATTTTATATGGAAACTAGACTTACAGATCTACATTAGATCCACGCCACACGATGTCGTTCTACGTACAGATCAGGCGTGGTTCACATGTCATCATTATTATCACCATCAACCTTTTTAATGTTTCCACTGCTGGGACTCAGGCCTCCTCTGTAGGAAGGGGAATGTGCCGTAATCCACCACGCGGGCCAAGTACGGTTTGGTGAATGTCACATGTCCTTGAATTTTTCCACGTGTGCGTCGGTCTAATGTAATCTAGCATTATCAGACTAATATTATAAAGGCGAAAGTTTGTATGTATGTAGGCATGTTTCTTACTCCTTCACGGATATAACGGATTTGGATGTAGTTTGGCTCTCAAATTGAATTTGTTCCTTACAACTTTTTGTCCTTTTTTTTCGATGGGAAAAATCATCCAATGACAGACTCTTACTGACTAAAAAACCCATCCCGATCCTTCAAGCCTTCATACCGGAGCTTGAGCGCCCTTTCGGATAGCCCTGACCCTAGTAGGTTTCGACCCGGTTGCGCCCCGAATAACCCTGGCCCCAGTAGGCTTTGACCCGGCTGGGCCTCTACAACTTTTTGTCCTTAGATTGTGTCCTAATTTTCTACTTTCACGCAGAAGACAGCGCTGGCAATCTCTAGTTTTATCATGTTTTATAGCCTCTGACACTTACAATTATGTGATAGGTTTATCCGCGAACATACTTTCGTTATCCTGTAATCTAATATGACTTTCTCAAGACATTTTGGCTTTTCCTCATTATCTTTAGGTTATTTTATACCAACTTTTTAATGCCTAAAATACCGTCAAAATATCAAGTTTCTATAATTAGACAATGGCTATGCGTTGGTGTCAATCATTTATTCAGTCAATCACCTTTTCTTCTTTGAATATCAAATTATATTTTGTTACGCGTTTTTTGCTGCTTTTAAATAGCATAAATATTCATCAGTAGGTAGGTAAACTAATATTTTGGGTGGCTTACGTCATAAATGTTTGGATATGTGGTCTGTTGTCGGTCAGATTTAGCTGTTTCCAAATGCGAACCGATTTTAATTAATCACGCATTAAAATGTATGTAACCACAACATATTTCAAACAGTGTGTAGTTGCCAATTATTGTGAGAGAATACACGGAAAACATTGCTTATTAAAATTTAATAGAAGCACATTTTTAAGCTATTGCATAGCTTCTATCGCGGGCCTTGAGCGTGGAGACCGAATCCAAAAATTCCGTAACGAAAAGAACAAATGAGTGGGGGGTTCCCCCACTCATTTGTTCTTTAAGCTTGATGACCAATAAGAAAACAAATGAGTGAACAATCAATCAAAATTCAATTCAATGTGTGACTTTCACACATTGAATTGAATTTTGATTGACCTTCAATTAATATCAAAGAAAAAAAAACAAAGGAAAAAAAATACTGCATAAATAAAATAAATAAATAATTATAATTGCATAAGTTGATGAAAATGCTATGCAATAGCTTTACCGCGGCAGTCCCCGAGTGCCACACGTCTTTTTTTTTTATAATGGATATATAGGCTCGCGTTTGACCACAATCTCACCTGGTACGCGATGATGTGGCCGACGATGGAGCACGCTTGCCTAGAAGCAATCTATTCACTCTTGACTTAAAGACCCCTAGGTTATAGCTATCAGGAACCAGACTCCGGCAGGGTATTCCATTCCTTAGCTGTACGTATAATGAATGTACTCCCAAAACGCTTTGTACGTATAGGTTTTTTTTAGGTACATAGTTAAATTATTTTACGTGCACAGCTGCTTTTTAAAAAGCTAATGTTGAACCCAAGACGTCGACGTCGCGTACTGTAAGCGTGCTCCATCGTCGACCACACACCATACCTACCTACCATTACGTGAAATACTGGTCAAGCGCGAGACTACCAGTCATAAAAAAAATAGATATTATATGCCTATTATACCAAAAGCTTTGGCAAAATTTTGCTTACTCAGAGGAAGTTGCGAATAACAATAAATTTTGTTGTTATAATTAACACATAAGTCGCGTACCTACATGCTGACAGGCCTCTCACGAAAATAAATAACTCCTTTCAAATTAGGGTTTCATTCAGCTTCATTTAGCAAACCGCAGTCTAATCAACTGTAATTAGATGTCAAATACATGTCATATCACAGCGCTGCGGTAGATTAAGGCGCAGTGCCATTGCTGCGGGCAGGCACGCTACGCACGTGTAAGCGTAGGTACTAAAGCTCATGGCCACGTAACTTTCAGCCCTCAAATGTCGCATGATATACCGCTTAGATTCATAAGAGACAGAGCTCGAAATGTCAGCCAAACAACGTATGTTAAGCAGTAAGTTAAAAATATTTAGTTTTTCATGTGTTTGGAATAAGTAGGCGCTCGAGGGGTTGAAAAGATGTGTGGCTTGCAGATGAAACGAAGACACACATGGACTGCTGATTCATTGCCTACAAATCCCTACGCAAAATACGGCGTATAACAAGGTCTCGTCGGTTGTTAAACGCGTGTCGCACTTGGTGCAGTAGAAAGGCAGACACGTAACCAGACGAATGTATGCACGCAGCTATGTAACATAGCTTATGCATACACATCCAATGCTGCAATGGGATCAGACCCTTAGACCGAGTCTGCATACTGTTGCTCAACCATACTCGCTATTAAGTTAATTAAAACAGTGGTTAGGGGTTATGTTAACGATTACCTACTCGGTTAAGGGGGATGCTCAAAGAGAGTCCGCGAAATTGAAATCTTAAGTTTTTACATTTTGATGATGATACTTGATATAAAAATCTTTCTAGAACATAGAAAGCTAAGTACGCACTCTCGCATTGAATTAAAGTAATAACAATATAATTAAGAGTAAACTTCACTTATTTTTGAGAAGTTCAAGATCGCCCATTGTACAAGTACCTACACTTATTTTTAATAATGTTTGTCCTGTATTTTTTTTTATGTGTATATAAAAACCGATACTTTATGATTAATGAATATCTAATGATGATAGACGTATCACAACTTGGTACTTTTGCAATAGCAACAGTAATGATCGCACAAGGCCGTTGCAGTTTATAAACAATCTAAAAAGAGTTCGTTCTCAAAACATGGATTCTAAGATATCTGGCACTGGCTATCATTTGTATCGAGGAAAGAGCTAGGTATCTCTTTCCTCGATACAAATGATAGTCAGTGCCTGTAACACTCACATCAGTGTACTTTCAGTACAAATGTTTTTACCTTTCTTGACAATGGAACAAAGCCCGTACCTAAGTCCGTTCACAAGAACTGAACCAATAAATCAAACATCATTGTTTGTCTTCTACGTTTTGCCCCCGACCTTACATCTGCTCTTATTACTCACGCCAATTACGATAACAATTCCTTATAAATATAGTGACTTATGAATTCTATTTTCTATTTCCAGGTCACCACGACGCGAGCCTTAGTCTGTATTCATCACTGCCAACTATTCCGCCCTATAGCGCGCTTAATGCCGCCATGCTAGACAAGATTTATAGTAATTATAATAAGGAAGCTCAAGGGTTTAGAAAATTCGAGAGGTACTGGCGCACCTGACGTCGACGGGAGCGCAAGGAGGCCGACATGAGTCAGTCGCAAGACGAGGCCCGCGCGGCCAGGATACAGAAGTACAAGGAGGAAAGGAGAAAACAGCTGACGGCTAGAACAGCGACGCTATTTTCTGCGAACGTCACTGAGAGGTGAGCCTTCTATGCTTTGATTTCTGCAGTTCAAATATAAATGGAGTAGGTGCTATTAAATACTTTCGTGGACGTTTTAATTTGCTAAAATTATTATGTTATTAATTCCAGGCGCCCGAAAAGATCACCAGAACTGACGCCTCCGGACGACGTTGCTGCTCATCTTAAGTCTTCCTCGGAGCTAAATCTTAATACAGCTTCAACTTCAGTGCCTATTAGAACAACGCGTACTTCACGTCTAAGAGCTGCCGCCGCAAATTTTTCCGATTCCTCGCCGTCACCAAGAAAATCGACTAGAAGCTCATCAGTACAATCCTTACTCGAAGACGCTAAAACTAAATCACCTAAAAATTCCAAGTTACTAGATAGAGATAAAAGATCGAACAGAAGACAAAGCAATGAAAAAGAAAATTTTAAAAGTACGTCTTCGACACGCTTCGATAAGGAAATTGGTGCTATTAAGACGAAAACTAAACATTCCAATAAAATTAATTTAGAAAAAGACAAAAATAATTTTATAGTGACTAGTCCTAAAGGGAAGAATATTGACGAGAAGCGCAGTTCTAAATTAGATGAAAGTAGAAACAAGAATTCCATAATCGAAGAAAAGAAATCGAATAGTGAGATATACGAAAGAAAACACGAGAAACCAATGCGAGTCAATAGCGAAGAATTTTTTAACGATATTGCAAACGAAAAAGACATGTCTAATAGTATAGATGACGAGAAAATCGACGATTTATTTAATGATCTTGTAGTTGCTGTTGAACACCAGAATGGTATTGAAATTAAGATTAATGATCAGATTCTGGATGGTGATGGGCTCAAATATAGTCACAATAGTTGTATTCCTGCCGCTGATAAAGCAATAGAAGTTAATAATGTTGATTATGTAAAAGATAGTGTAGTGCCAAAAGTGAAAGAGGATGTTGGAGGCTTATTAGGCGCTGTGTGTGTGCGCAAAGTGGAAAGGTTCAGTGAATTGCTCAGCAACTTGTGTTCGCCTTGCGAGGCGGATATTTTGTTCGAAGACATCTTAGTCGAAAATGGGATTGATGGTGACAATGATCTGGTAAGTTGAACTCCGTACATTAGTAACGCGTCTCTAGCGATATAATTTTATTATGTAGAATATAAGCATATGATTTAGATTAGGAATTTTCATGAGAATTATGCATAGTTCATTGCAATGAGAGTGATGTTATGTGAAACGTACCAAAATCATAGTAACATAAGCGGATATTGATTTTAAATATTCACGTGTACCGTCTTTCTTTCATACTTGATTCCATGCAAATATATTAGATTTAAAATATCTTAGCAACGAAATGTACATTATTTTTTCATGACCAGTAGCCGGTATTTCTAATCGAGCCATTGTTTTAATTCACGGCAAATGTAATTCATTACAACTGAGTTTTCAATAACAATATAATACTTATTACTCATTACACACTTATTATTTGCGGTTTTTATAATAACATTACTCAATGCCATGCACATTCATCATCGTAATATACTTGAGGCCTCGACATGTACAAAATTTAATACATCGATATTTAAATGACGCACTTTGTGTTGGATTGATCGCGTGCGAAATTGTCTTCATTCATCAATTGTTGTCAATCATCAACTCATCACTTATCAATGCTAAAAGGTCCATTGCCTTTTGGCCATCATCAGTTTCATACAATAATATACGTCATACTCTTTTGCTCTCGTCTATTGTGGAAGTTCTTTTCATTATTGTATGCCATTGTCCTCTTGCATTTGACTTCTCCGATTGGTTTTGGCTCTGCAAAGAATGTCTACTTCTTTCACATCTTAGCAGTTACTTGCTTTCTGACTATATATACTTGAGGCTTCAACATGTACAAAATTTAATACATCGATATTTAAATGACGCACTTTGTGTTAGATTGATCGCGTGCGAAATTGTCTTCATTCATCAATTGTTGTCAATCATCAACTCATCACTTATCAATGCTATATCTAAAAGGTCCATTGCCTTTTGGCCGTCATCAGTTTCATACAATAATATACGTCATACTCTTTTGCTCTCGTCTATTGTGGAAGTTCTTTTCATGTCATTGTCCTCTTGCATTTGACGTCTCCGATTTGTTTTGGCTCTGCAAAGAATGTCTACTTCTTTCACATTTAAGCAGTTACTTGCTTTCTGAACTTAACTATGTGTTAAGCTAATTTGAACAGCCAGTTTGCTTTCTCCATTCATAAATTTGAAGTTCTCGCATGTACAAAAGTAGTCAACACCCTGTTATGGCGTGTCTCAAATAGGCCTGTCTATCTCCACAAAAATTACGTTCTTCATTATTTTTAGTTTATGTAAAACCTGAATATGTTTTGTTCAGAAACAGTAACTGAATAGATTCCAATAATTTTTACACCATGTTATATTTTTTCTCAAAAATATTTAAAAAGGTTACAAGTTAGACGCCACTGACACTAAGCACAACCCAGGTCATGGCAGGTCATAGCGTATCACGGGCTTGCGGACAGTGAGCAATGGGTAGCTCGCTGTCCGGCTATCCGGTAACCAAGTCCAAGTCGTCGACGGCGCGCATTCCCACGCGCCTCAAGGAGTTGTCAGCAACAGCAGGGGCCCAGCCGGGTCGAAGCCTACTGGGGCCAGGATTATCCGAAAGGAAACTCGAGCCCCGGTATGAAGGCTAGAAGGAACGGGGTGGGCTTTTAGTCAGTAAAAGTCGGACACTATCTCCCGCTCCGTCCAAGAGTGGGGGTTGTCATTGGATAATTTTTCCCAACATAAAAAAATGGTCATAGCGTATTAGGAATCAGCAAAAAGCTAGATATAAATGAAAAACAACCCCTCAGTCGGATGGCCCGGTGACTATGTATTTTTGCTGACAAAATAAGCTTATAACTTTGTGATATTCCACGATACGGTTTTGAAGTTTTATATACAGAGATTCTTTACATATAAAAATACTAGACAGATGTTTTAGGTTTCGCATATACCTACTACAAATAAGGTGGGTGTATATATCATTTATATTTGTATAATTATAGTTTCATTAAAGTAATGCTGAAAAAGCTTCTAAAACACAGATGAAAAATTTCGTTCTAATGCCGAATTAGTTTTCTGAAACTTTTATCGTCTAGTCTGCGAACATCTGCTAGTTTCTAATCCTAATTAATATTATTCTTTTACAGTAGTACAGATACTTTCTCCACTAACAAGTTTATCTAGATTCTACTCAGTTGATTGCTTATCAGGCTCTTTGACTAAATTTATTTGAGTTTCGCTGGTAACATTCCTACAGTTCATTTTATCTTATTGCTCCATTTATTCTGTACAAGTGTATTTTATCTTGTAGTTCTTTTGTTGAGATTGCAGTTTTCTTGAATATACAAATTGACTTCAATTAGTTTAACTTTCTTTGTAATTCTAAGACGTTACTCATTAACATTTTTCGTAGGTATTATGTTTTCTTGTATGAACTGTCTTAGTTGTTCTCTTGTAATTGCTTAGAGTAGTAAGCTTGTCTCTCTAGATTAGTATTCGTTTTAATTGATATAAACTAGTGCTTGACTGCAATCCCACCTGATGGTAAGCAGTGATGCAATCGATGATGGTGAGGTGCACTAGTTTATTAAGAGCCTATTCACTCTTGCCTTGAAGACACCTAAATTATAATTGGACGGGAAGATTCTGGAAAAAGGTCCGGTCTTCTTCTTCTTTTCGAATCGATGGTAAATTAATTAAATTGTGTCCCAGTAGGAGGTCACGTCACGCCATATTACTAAAAGAGTTCTGAGTATAAATGATGGAGAGGGAGAGGAAGGCCGAAGAAAAGATGGATGAATTGTTTGAGAAGTGATATGAAAGAAAAGGGAGTTAGTGATAGTTTGACGGGTGACAGGACAGAATGAAAGAAGAAAACGTGTTACGCCGACCCCAAGTAATATGGGATAAGGGCAGGAAGAAGAAGAAGAAGGAGGTCACGTCACGGGAAATGTCGGTTGGTTTCGTTAATGCAAGTCATTCACTATCGAATTTTAGGAACTTTTGGCTACAGTAATACCATGCCAGCCCCTCCTTGCGTCGTATTCCTCAATGCTGTGGGTCGTGACTTCCCTGCTTCATCACTTTAACCTTTATGATATTCTTCCATTTGTATTCTCTATGGCGGTGTGACGGGCATTGTACATCGTAGAGTCAAGAGCGTTGCGGATCTGGTCGGACCAACGCGGGGCCTTTTCCCACCCACTTTACCTGTCACAATGCCAGCCCCATCGTAACCTAATACAACGTACAACACGTACAAGTAAAGCTGCCTTGAAGCTTATCAACTATTAGGGCTCTAAAACCTGTTTTAACTTTCAATTACTTATTCCTTTTAGTGTTCACCTCATTAAATCATACGAGTAGTTACTCATTTATTATTTTTACTCAATAGTTTAATATCTTTTCACATGCATATCGATTTAGTTGTAAGCTTAGGTTAGACATTTTGTGTTTTAATTACTTCTTAAATAAATATTAGGGTTGAAATATAACTAAGTACTACGTTACAAAAGCTAACACATTACTGTAAAAAAACACGTTCAGTCTAGACAGGGCCAATTATAAAAACAGAACCAGCAATTTATATAAATAACATACTATTTAATTAAAGAAAACCGCCCCCACAGAGCTATCACGTATACAAAAATGGCAATAAAACGAAAACATTTGTATCTCTAGGCTATGGGAATGTTCGAAAGAGTTACCCCTTCCCTGGAATGCAATGGGCAACAGAAGAAATATTGGTGGGTTTCAGTCAGTAAAAGTCTGACGCGCCATCTTGTTTCACCCAGAGCGGGAAAAGGTATTTGATATTTCCCACCCCTAAACAAAACAAGGCGTGTAGTGTTACACGTGCGCCTCTAAGAGGTATCAGCAAAACCGTAAGGGCTCAGCAGAGCCGAAGTCTGCAAGGGCCATAGGAAAACTTCAGAAAAGTGTACAGGAAAAGTCGGACACGCTCTCCTGTTCGTCCCTAGAGCGCGAGTAGTCAGTTGATAATTTCTCACCTAAATAAAAAAACTTCACAAGAAAATGAACCTCATCTACCTCTAGAATTCTCAATTATCAACTGGATAATCTTACTATGTGGAATCGTGACTTTATCATTAATTCTTTCTTGGTTCATTCTCGTTAAACCCAAGGTTCTGTCGGCCATTCTTATGTAATTACCTTATTTACTTAAAAGCTTGTTATTTTTTTATTTCATAATTTCTGTAATATGTCCAAAACTTTCCTTATAGTCTGAAATTACAATTTTTATGTCTTGAACGTTTTTGGTATGTTAATTTCGATTCGATGTCGATTATATGTTAATTTAAGTTTGTTTTCCTTTTTTAATAAATTCGCTTTTTAAGTAATTGACGCGTTTTTTTTATTCGCTCTATACTTACCTTCTATATCTCAAATTATAAGGTTTTTTTTGGTGGGTAAAAATTATCCAAATGACATCACTCGTCCTTAGGCGGAGCGGGAGATGTCAACCTCTTACTGACTAAAAAACCCACCACGATCCTTCGTTGCTTTTCATAACGGGATCGAGCGTCATTTTCTGAACTAGACACTTGGCCCCAGTAGGCTTCGACCCTGTTGGGTCTCTCCAGTTGCTGACAACACCTTGAGGCGTGTGGGAACAGTGCGCGCCGTCGACAACAAAAAATACAAGGGTTAAGTAAAGACTTTTGAGGTATGCTGGAACTAGAAATATGGAAATTAAGTATCAGAAATCTTATTTAGACTTCGATTTCAATATCAAAGAATTTTGCATACATATACAGCATCTCCATATCCTCTGTGAAGATCAAAGAACGAATCTGAATGTATATGATTCAATCATTCTAGCTAGACCAGTCGAAGTTCTCGATCGAACCAGATAGATTTTGTACATTAAAGCAGAGAAATCAGTTCTAGGAAAACTTTACCTACAAAATCTTAAAGCATATAAATATATCACTACAATATTAAAACACTAACTTCTGCCAGTGGGTTCGCCCGTGTGAAATTAGAGAGTATATAGCCTATATCTTTCAGTGATAAAGTAGCAATCTCCTGGTGAAAGATTTTTTTATAATCGGGCCAGTAGTTTTTGATTTTATTCTTAACCAACAAAACATTAAAATTTAAATTAAGAGAGGTTTCAATGATTGATTTCCTCTTTATAATATTAGTATCATCATCGTAATTTAAACCGAAAGACGTCCACTGTTGGACATAGACCTCCCCAATTGTTGCCTCAACGAATGGTCCTGTGCATCTCGCATTCATCACATTCCCGCGACTCTCACCAGGACATCGGTCCACCTTGTGGGAAGCTTTCCAACGCTGCGTCTTCCGGTGCGGTTGCCACTCCAGAATCTTTCGGCCCCATCGACCGTGTTCTACGAGCAATGTGCCCTACCCACTGCCACTTAAGTTTGGCGGTTCTTCGGGCTATATCGACGACTTTGGTTCTCCTACGGATCTTCATTCCTGTTGCGATTACGCAAGGCAACTCCAAGCGTAATCCAAATATCAGTATAGACAACAAGATGCCAAAATTCCTCAAAAGGCGTCGAGGTGTGTGTGTGTTCCATCACAAAACTCTAAATTTTATTTACGGGCGAGCCAGCAACCAGCTACAAGTTCAAACACCGGCCGGCTACTCTTTTCTTCGTCTTGATGGTACAGTAAAATTCACAGCATTGGTTTCGAACCCGCTACTCTGCTCCACTCTCATGTATGAGAGGCGGGTAACTTTACCACTATTGAGCCATTACGACACCAGCCCATGATGGATATCGACTCCAGAATAAATATACGAGTAAATGATGAATGGACTTCGTTCGGAGGAAAAGACGAGACGGCAGTTCATTTGTTTGTAAGCTGCCCAGTGGTCGCTGGATAATTTAAAAAAAACCTCTGCGAAATGGTCAGTAATGGTCAAGGTGCTGCTGGCCTAACTTGAGAAGCTGGCCTGGACTGAATTACTCATTAAAAGTAATTCAGTCCAGCCCAGTTGAGAAGGCCAAATGCGAGTCAGACTCGCGTCCGTCCTGAAAACGGAAAAAAAAATCACTTTTGTTGTATGTAAGCTCCACTTAAATATTTATTTTATTCTGTTTTTAGTATTTGTTGTTATAGCGTCAACAGAAATACCAAATCTGTGAAAATTTCAACTGTTTAACTATCACTATCTCTGATTATAAAATACAGCCTGGTGACAGACGAACGGACACCGGAGTCTTGGTAATAGGCTTCAATTTTAACCTTTGGGTAAGGAACCCTAAAAATGGTCTTCGTTCTTCCCCGCTTACTCGCTCAGCTCAAATAGACGGCCAGCCTTACTTCGGAATCGGGTCAAGTACCCATGATTGCTGCATATGGCGTTGTCGTGAAATTACATGTAAATTTATCGACGCTTCATTTTAGCACCATGTATGGGTGACGGGACCTAGATACATACTGGGGCTTTTGAGAAAACCGGTGCATGGCTCGAGCCGTGGGACTTGACTATGACATTCTCATTGTTTGAAGTAAATAGATGAATTACTGATTTGTTAGTGAACCAGATTTTTTGTATTAAACCGTTATGGAACATTTTTTGGCTTTGTTTATGTATAAGTAAGGTATATTAAGTCCGAATCTTGTACCTACTGTTATGCTTTTTCTTCTTTTCGTGACGATGTACTCAAACTATTTTTTTTTCTGACCAATATTTGTCAACCTGTTAGCTCTTGTTGGCTCTGTTATTGGCCGCGTATAAATACTGATAAGTGCTGTCCGCATAGCAAGTGACGCATCTCCACACTAGCACTGTGTTAGATAAGGGTCAAGGAAGCCCCAAGATTGTTTTTACAGCGGCCAACCTGGGTCCGCAGTCGGTTAAGAGATTTTCAGATTGACTATTGTAGTTCACGTCTAGGGGGACGTAGTGAGTAGAGTGTTGGAGAGCAGCGGTGGCACATGGCCACCGGTAATGGCCTCGACTTACGAGTTGCAGATCGCGGGTTCAAACCCATCCAGGCGCATTACTTTGTGTAATTATTTCATCACCACTGCTTTCAAAACTGTGAAGGAAAACATCGTAAGGAAACCGGCATGTGTCCTAGAACCAGAAAATTTAAAGACATGTGACATCTACCAACTCGCATTGAACCCGCGTGGTGGATTACGGCCCGTTCCTTCTCCTAGAGATGAAAGGCCGGAGTCCCAACAGTGGGAACATTATAAGACCGACTGTGCCTAGTTTACTATATATGAAGTGTTATGCTTAGCTAGTTAGCGTGCTCTATCGTAGACCACCTCATCACTTACCAGCAGTGAGATCGGTGAGATAGTGGTCAAACATGAGACTATTCATAATTAAAAAATTTTCTTTCCTTGATCAAGGTTGTCTATTTATAAACACAATAAGAACTTTTGATGTATTTATAAAGCTATGTCACTGTTTCAAAGTTTTTAACTTTTTCTCTAATATTGTCTTCAAAAGTTCACAAAGTTACTTTCAAGTTTCATCATAACTTCTGCATCGTGTCATACAAAAGTTTGTTTTCTTTTGTAAAAAGTTACACAAAGACATACTGTTAAATTACGAAAGATGTCCAATTGATGTAATATTTTTTAAAAGCTTTCTGGCTCGGTTATTGTGTACTGAAACTTTTTTTTGAAGCTTGGCCAGCAAGTACATGTTGACATGTCATCACCATTGTTCGAAACTCGGCCACCTTCATTCAGAATCCCATATCTTCTTAAAGTATTTCCATGGAATAAAATTAAGGATTTTTTTGAGGTATTGTAATTTCATTACGTGACCTCCCACGCTACCGAATGCACCATCGACCTTAAATGGTGACTTTCGACCAGGGCGCAAAAACTTATGTCGCTAAAATTCATATGCCTTATTCCATATAATAATAGGGACGTTTTTAACGTGTGACATAAATAAAGAAGTGTCTTAATAAGCTGGTTGAGTGAAACATCACCAATTTTGGTAGCGCCTACAGTGTTAATCGATTGTATTGTGTTGTCTGCAACGAGTCCGGCTGACATGCCGCCGACCTCGTCACCTCATTGCGAGATCAATTCTTATTTGGCTACGATGCTGAAGATTACGGCCTCTTACTTGCGAATTTGCAACGATATGTTTATAATAATATTTTACAACTTTCTCATAACGCCACCTAGTCCCAAACTAAGCAGAGCTTGTGGTATGAGTACCTACTAGACAACTGATAAACATACATTTATTTAAACGAAAAGATTTGATTTTTTGTTTGTTTATATTTCACGATTTAACTCAAAAACTACTTGACCGATTTCAAAAATTCTTTCGCTATTAGAAAGCTACATCTTCACTGAGTAATATCTATTTATTTTCTACGGAGCGGACGAAGCCGCTGGCTGAAGCTAGTTATAAATTACACCCAGACACTAAACAAATGATCGTGCTCATCACACATACATTTACCCTAGGAGGGATTCGAACCCACAATCTCTGGCATAACAGTCAGGGTCTGACCACTAGACCTACAGGCCTACTACATTCCTCTATTGAGCTGATCGCCTGCAGCTAATTTCAAATGACAGCAGCTTTAAATGCCATTTAAATCAATTAGCGACGCATTGATTATATAGCTTTTAGCGACGTACTTCATACTCGATTAGCAATATACCACTGAAGACATGTACTTATCTAATTGACATTCAGCGCCTTCTTAATGGTGACAGGGTTAATGAACTAAGAGAAGTCTATACTAGTGTGACCCAGGGATGCCCCACAACTTCAAGGGTAAAATCTATACAGATTTTTGATAAGACTAGGGGCCTTACCGTACCTAACGTGTTAAATCGTTAGGCGAGCGTGCGAGAAACAGGGATGGAGCTAACCTATATCGCACCATTTCTTTTTTTTTTCTGTAATACTGGGTGGATCAGAATGTTGGGCTGTGAAAAAGACAGATCAAAAAATTACTAAGGTAGCCGTCAAATAAAGGTGCATGTGGGTGGCTCCTAAATTTATTAACATTCTTAATTTAAAAAACGGAATTAAAGACAAAGCTGTCTTGAATCGAAATCTATCGTGATCCTTTATCTTTTCTGAAAAACAGTTCATTGATGGTTTTTCGGAGAACTTCGATATATTGGAGATATTAGGAAAAGGTCTATGTACTTTATTTTAAGTTTATCTAGCATCTTGTATAGCTAGTGAACGAGTAACAAACACACATATATATAATACATACAAACCTTTGCCTTTTTAATATTAATACGTGATAGTGTGTTATCAAAATTCAAATGCTTCTAAGATCGTCTATGAAGCTTTGTGCCCCTAGTTCTGTCTACAAATTGTCCATTCCGTTTTCACCGAATCCTCTGCATTGTATGCCTTTACAGGCACCTAAGGAACTATACAACCGCTCAACGAATTACCTAGTACTAATCCGCCTGTACTCTTGTTGATCGCAATACAGAGTGCATGATATATTGCCGTGTGAGATGTCAAAGGCGTCGTGGTCTACTGATATGTTGATGTTGAAAAAAAAGAGCAGGTGAACCGGTGGAAAGATTAGTAGAATATTGTATGTGACAGGGATAAATAGAAGAAACTTGTGCAGGCAATCGTCGTGGAGCAGCCCATATCCCAAAGAACATATTAATTTAGATTATCATCATCATCTTCCTGCCCTAGTCCCGTTTTATTTGGGGTCGGCGCAACACGTTTTTTTCTTCCATTCTGTCCTGTCACTCGTCACGCTATCACTAACTCTCTTTTCTTTCTTATCACTTCTAATCTAGATTATACGAAAAATAAAAGCTACTAACAAATTAGAAACAAAATAAATATAGATGGGAATTAGAGGCTCTTTTTGTATTTATTGATATAATGCTGATTTTGTTAAGAGTTAGTTTGTTTTTAAGCTATTGCATAGCTTCTATCGCGGGCCTTGAGCGTGGAGACCGAATCCAGAAATTCCGTAACGATAATAACCTAACACTCCCCAGTCATTTGTTTTTTGAGCGTGGTAACCGATAAGAAAACAAATGAGTGAACAATCAATCAAAATTCAATTCAATGTGTGAAAGTGTAACTTCAATTAATATCAAAGAAAAAAAAACAAAGGAAAAAAATACTGCATAAATGAAATAAATAAATAATTATAATTGCATAAGTTGATAAAAATGCTATGCAATACCTTTACCGCGGCAGTCCCCGAGTGCCACACGTCTTTTTATTTTGTTTGTAGGAGGTAGTTAATGACTGAAAGTACTGGTCCGATTACAAATTTCCACCGATAGAAAGCTGCTTTATTCCTGATGACATAGGCTATTATGTAGGTACGCAGACGAAACTGCGGGCAAAAACTAGTACTTATAAATTATATTAGCGTATTTGAATTGGATATCATTAATTAGAATTTGCATTTTTTTGTGACGGGAAATTAAGATGATTAAAAAATAAATTCTCCCGGTCTTGGTGGCGCGAGTATCAAACTTTTACTGACTAAAACTCACCTGTTATTCAGTTGCCCTTTGGGAAAAGGTTAGAGATATGATGTGTGGTTATTTTAACCCATTCTCACATTTATCACGAAAACTGTCACTGCAAGTATTTTAATCAAATTCTGCGTTTGTGAGTTGCGTGATTTCATTTCTATTCGCATCGCTAGACATGTTGGCAGCTTGTCTTTAATTGATGTATCGTTATTTTGCACTGATTCGATCGCCCCTTAGCTGTTTGCTAAGAACTAGTCTTTCTACATGTATTCATGAGTTTTGATCTAGTTTAGATTATACATTTTTGGATGCTGTTATTATATCATTTCAACCTAAGGACGTCCACTGTTGGACATAGGCCTCCAAGTCTCGCCACAAGAAACGGTCCTGTGTGTCTTGTATCTGTACTAATACACTGCTACTAAAGCTTGGCGATGTATTATGTATAAAAAAATAAGATCTGCACATGCACTTATTACATTGGGTTTCAAACCCTTAAGAGTTATTCTGACCCTCATTTTGAGTCATATATCCGAAATTAACGCGGGCTTAAGCAGTTCATCACTCAGGCTTAATTCCCGTTACACACAGAAGGTAATAAATGTTCATATATTTTTGATACGATCCATCGCACATGGGTTTTGCTGAAAGGTAATTAATTGCAGTTTATCTCTGACGTTAATCCCTCACATTCGTACCATTATATCTCAATTTTCATATATTACGCTTTCGACCGCAGCTCACCTCAAATATTCATGATCGATACTAGTACCAACTCTATCACAATTGCTCAAAGGCACTCTTTCACAGATAAAATTTATTGCGATTATTTCGCTTTTCGTAAAACCTTCGTGCATTTCGACTAACAAAAGGTTTCATGAGACATTTAGTAAAATCTTATGAATACAAGATTACACTTGAATTTGGTAGAAGATAAAAATTGTTCGCTTTATCTCCGTTTTGCGTTGGTCCTCGTTTATTTTCGAGTAGAAATGTAACAACTAGAATATTATTGTGTCATTCTCATTACTTATGCAAGAGATTTTTTCTAATCTTACACGTCTTGTGAATGAATGTGTTACGCACTTTTACTTTTTAATCTCTCTTGAGTCTTGTTTAGGTAATCACTATAATGATGACTTCTGAATTAAATTAACGTTGTTGTTCTTCTGTTGTTGTGTTACAAACGTTTTTGGTCCCTTTGTTACTGAATCGTTTGTTTCTTCTCTAACTTCCGTTAATGTATCTTCTAAAATTATATTCTATTCTATTAAAACATCAGGATCATTATCTCCGTAAGCTTTTTCCCAGTTAGCTTGGGGTCGACTTCCAGTCTAACCGGAACCCGTGTAGTATATAGAGCGACTGTCTAAAAAATAATGTAATCGTTCTTCTGTTGTGTGTTCTGTTGTTTTGTAGTCGGTTTTTGGTTCTTTTCTTACTTAATCGTCTGTTTCTTCTCTAATATCAGAATCATCATCATCACCCTCCTTGCTTTTTCCCAACTAGCTTGGATTCGGTTTCTAGTCTAACTGCAAATCGTGTTTTACATGGAGCAACTGTCTATCAAACCTCCACAACCCAGTCACTGGGCGACACTATACTCCTTGACTGATGGTAAGGCTTACTGGGCTCTGACCACTTGTAACGACTGTCAAAGATCTTTAAATGACCTTAGGGACCATCGGCTTTACGTGCTTATCGAAGTACGAGGTATCAGTAGTGTCCTAGATATGCATACTTACAAAGGATATAAGTAGATATTTTTCGGTTTCATGTTAGTCATTATCTCGTTTCTTTATATTAGTCAGTTTTGTTTTATTTTACAGAAACTCTACGTCAGTTTCCGCCCTGCAGTTTCTCAAACATTTTTACAATGTTACAGTCAGCTCATCTGTTATTCTTATTAAGTAGCTGAGATCACTCTAATATAAATACTACGATTTTGTATTAGTTGTAGCGTTGAATCATTGTTATTTGTGTTGATGATCATTAACGCGTAGGCGTTTAAAATATGGTCCTATGTCAATATTTAAAGTGAAGCTATTGATATGTCTCAAAATATTTGAAGGTATTACCAAATTCCAAATAATAAATCTTTGGACATCAGTTAGATTTTGCATCCGGCTGTCAATCTGACTAATGCAAACTATGGTGTCTTAAACAACCTCATGACACGACTGAAAAGAGATCAGGCTCAGAACTAACGGCTTCACGTGCTTTTTGAGGTACGGGGGTTTCACACCACTAACTTCCGAACTCCTGGCTGCCATAGAGTAATTCCTAATAGAAAACCCCAATAGCACTTTTGGGGAAACGGACCCCACGCTCTGCACGTCCATTAAATCAGTACCAGCCACTGTTATCTTCTTATTAAAATTTCTTGTAGAGATATTAAGGTTTGCTTTAAGAATACCCAATTTTTTTTTACATCGGCTGTCTTACTATTTATATTTTGTAAAAGTTATGTACAATAAAGTATTAGAAACATATATAAGTAAATGCACGATCCGGTTTCCGTGCAGGTATCTTCGTTTCTTTTCACTCGTACTAGGAAGTATTATGTTGATTGCACGCCATATTAGAATAATTAGCAGGAGCGTGTATCAAGTTTAGTGACATTATCACGAGCTACGGTTAACAGCTAACTTGGAAATTTAATTAACATGATGTAGGACACGATTACATTGCAATAAATTCTCCATTTGCAAATTTAATAGGGTACTAACTGCCTGCTGTCACGAAGTCATATGACATGTTCAATCAGTCAGCTGCCTTCAAGTTCTTTAATATAAACATAGCCATGCTATTTCTTCGAAACTGTAGGGCCGAAGGCTACTGGGGTCATGGGTAGACTTCCAAAAGGGAAACTCTTGGTCCTGGAACGCAAAAGAAAAGAAGAAACATAGGGTTTTAGTCAGTAAAAGTGACACACTTTCCTGCTCTGCCCTACAACGAGAGAAGTCATTGGATGATTTCACGCCATCCCCTTTCTTGGAGTTCCACAAGGCCTTTACTGTCCGTACAAAGCCGTAAACATTATTTGTTCATCGATTTATTGTAGACTAATTGTTACTGACTTGTTACCTTGCTAAATAATTACATACTTAATTTTCCATTCTAGCCGAGGTTCTAAATCAGAACTCGACAAAATCAATACTCATCTATTACTTACGAAATCGATGCTCCTACGCAGAAGGTAAAGACTTCGATATTTGCCGTTATAGGCCATATATTCGTTGCAATAAAGTAAATTGTGGGGAAAGTGCCAATAAAATCATTGCGATAGGCATCCAGATTACTGAATGGGAATACCCGGTGATGCTACGTAAGCAGTATAGAATAATTTACGCAAATATCCTGTGTTTGTGCTAAACTTATCTTATCTAGAGACCTTATTTGGTCAGTGTTGATTTAATTAGCGAAATAATTACACTAAATAATTTTCTTATCTTTAGTGTCTCTCAAATACTCCATCTTAAAAAAGGACTTATTTATATTATGACTAGTAATTTTAGAATGGAAACCAGGTGTTCATATTGAAGTACAGAGGCCATACGCCACCATATTATGAATGGTCGTACTCAAAGTGAAGTGAAAGAAGTGGCGCGAGCGCCGTTCTTGAGACCATATCGCAGTTGCGAACCCACTTCGCGCGTGTTTACGCGCATCGGCGTCTGCGCATGTCTCTATTGTCGTTTGTATCGTGATTAATGTGCGATTTTATTTTCTACTCGGTTTTGTGTAATACATGTTACATAGTGATTTGATTCGTTGACGAAACAGTGATTGAAAGTTACTACAGTTATTCCGTGTGGAGTTTTTTTTTATTGAAATTAAGATGTAGAGATGTGCTTGATGATTTCTATTCAATATATTGCTCATAATCTCCGATCATGTCATGAAAATTTACTACCCTCATCTCTAATTTACCCGTTTCTAATTTTAAACGTGTGTAAACTATTACAGTTTCAGTTAACGTTTCCGTTTAATAAGACGGCATTGAATTAACCGATAACTAAATACGGGCATTGTTGTCGGAAGTAGGAGCTAATCAGTAACCTCGCGATATAGCGCCTTGTATGGTGAATTAAGTATGGCGTCGTGATCTTCCTGTCGCGTCGTTAATGCTGATACAAGGAAATCAAATTAATGTGTAGAGAATGGAGGTGTTGATTTGGTGTTTATACTCGTACCTATGTCTCTTTCTAACTTAAAAGTTGATTAGTGTAGTGTAGATTTTACTTTAGTAGAGGATATATTTTTTTTTTTTATTATTGACAGGCTCGCGTTTGACCACTATCTCACCTGATGGTAAGCGATGATGTGGCCGACGATGGAGCACGCTTACCTAGAAGTAACCTATTCACTCTTAAAGACCCCTAGGTTGTACCTATCAGGAAACAGACCCCGGCAGGGAATTCTTTATAACGTATTGGTTGACAATATTTGTTTTTTTTTTTTTGGTGGAAAATCATCAAATAACTGCTCCTGCTTTGAATGGAGCAACTGGCAGTGTCAGATTGTTACTAAACCCACCTGTGTTCCTTCAGTTGCCCTTTCCAGGAGCGCGGTAACCGTTTCGAACAATGCCGCAGTCTTGAAGTAAAAGATCTTTAAACAGTCGTTCATGTGATCTCCAACAAGAAGTATCCAAAGATACTTACAGATATACATAAGATTGTTCTACGTATATTTTTATCTTCTCTGTCAATTTCGTTTTATCATTATCATCATCAACCGCTCTCTCCCAAACTGTTCACAAGCACATTAGAGGAGGTATTTAAGTCACTGGCAGCCTCATGGTACACTAAAGGCATTGACGTCGGTAACAAAAAGCTAACAAATCTCCGATTTGCCGACGATATAGTCCTTTTTGCCCCCACGGCTCAGGAGCTACAATCAATGCTCCAAGAACTGAGCACGGCTAGCCTCAAGGTGGGACTTGCAATGAACCGGTCCAAAACAAAGGTGATGACTAACAGCATCAAATGTAGGGTCGAGGTAGATGCGCAGGAAATACATTATGTCGATGAGTATATCTACTTGGGCCAGTTAGTATCTTTCGAAAACCGACAGGAAAAGGAGATCGATCGGCGAATCCAGAACGCCTGGAAAAGCTACTGGTCCATGAAGACGCTAATGAAGGGTGATCTGCCGATCTCCCTGAAGCGCAAGCTCATCGACATGTGTATCCTGCCCATCCTAACCTACGGTGCTCAGACCTGGTCTCTCACCGAACTACAAAAGTTTCGCCTTGGGGTTTGCCAGAGAGCTATGGAGCGCAGCATTTTGAGCGTAAAAAGAGCAGACCGAATACGAAACGAAACATTGCGCTCCATAACAGGTATCATAGACGTGGGCAAAAAGGCTGCCAGGCTCAAATGGGAATGGGCGGGTCATGTCAGCCGCATGCATAGGGACCGCTGGGCGAGCGTCGCCACACAGTGGGTCCCTACTGAAGTAAAGCGCCGTCGAGGTCGGCCTAGAAAGAGGTGGCGGGATGATCTGGACGCGTACCGCAAGGACTGGTTTGAGACGGCGCAGGAGAAGAAAGTTTGGAAAGACTTGGGGGAGGCCTTTGCCCAGCAGTGGGACAGCAACGGCTAGAAAAAAAAAAAAAAAAAAAAAAAAAAAAAAAAAAAAAAAAAAATCATCAACCACACACAAGGGTATTTTCCATATTACCTGAGGTCGGTGCAACAGTTTTTTTTCTTCCACTCTGTCCTGTCACTTTATCACTATACCTTTTCTTTCATATCACTCCTCACACAATCCATCCATCTTTTCTTTGTCCTCGTTCGCCCTCTCCAGAAATCCAAATTATTATTCTCATAACTGTTAATTTCGATTTATATGTAACACTAGCTTTTGCTGCAGCTTCGCCCGCGTACATAAAATATAGCCTATGTCACTCAGAAATAAAGCAGCTTTCTATCGGCGAAAAAATTTTAGCAATCGGATCAGTATTTTCAGAGATTAGCCTACAAACAAAAAAAAAAGACGTGTGGCACTCGGGGACTGCCGCGGTAAAGCTATTGCATAGCATTTTTATCAACTTATGCAATTATAATTTTTTATTTATTTTATTTATGCAGTATTTTTTTCCTTTGTTTTTTTTTTCTTTGATATTAACCTTTCAATTGTGATAATTACAGACACAATTGAAAGACAATAGGTGCGCGAACGCCGGCGTTCGCTTGGGGTTTAATGAATTAATTGAAGTTTTGAATTGAATTTTGATTGATTGTTCACTCATTTGTTTTCTTATCGGTCACCACGCTCAAAAAACAAATAAGTGGGGGGTGTTAGGTTATTTTCGTTACGGAATTCCTGGATTCTGTCTCCACGCTCAAGGCACGCGATAGAAGCTATGCAATAGCTTAAAAAAAATCAAACTACCTTTTTATAATATTTTAGATATTCAGTATTTCTTTATGATCAAAGCTAGGTTTCGCTCAGTAAAGGAACGTGCCTCAATTTATGAATGCAATAAGGTCAATGTGGGCTGTAGTGGTATATTCTTCGGCCCACTCGATTCTATTGGAGCTAACATCAAGTCTTCCTATACCCAATACAGGTTCTTTAAACTAGCTTATTGCCTGCGTATTCGCTCGTCGGGCCTATTGCATATGACCCGTGTATTTTTTTTTTCTGGGTATCAATAACAAGTTACCTTTTTAGGGTTCCGTAGCCAAATGGCAAAAAACGGAACCCTTATAGATTCGTCATGTCTGTCTGTCTGTCTGTCTGTCTGTCGGTCTGTCTGTCTGTCGGTCTGTCTGTCTGTCTGTCTGTCTGTCTGTCTGTCTGTCTGTCTGTCTGTCCGTCCGTATGTCACAGCCACTTTTTTCCGAAACTATAAGAGCTATACTGTTGAAACTTTGTAAGTAGATGTATTCTGTGAACCGCATTAAGATTTTCACACAAAAATAGAAAAAAAGCAATAAATTTTGGGGGTCCCCATACATAGAACTGACACTCAAAAAAAATTTTTTCATCAAACACATGCGTGTGGGGTATCTATGGATAGGTCTTCAAAAATGATACTGAGGTTTCTAATATCATTTTTTTCTAAACTGAATAGTTTGCGCGAGAGACACTTCCAAAGTGGTAAATTGTGTGTCCCCCCCCCTCTAACTTCCAAGTTAAGAGAATGATAAAACTAAAAAAAATATATGATGTACATTACTATAAAAACTACCAACGAAAATTGGTTTGAACGAAATCCAGTAAGTAGTTTTTTTTTAATGCGTCATAAACTGAAAAAAATACACTATTATTAAAACATCGATCAAAGTTACAACACATTACAAGAACTTTTATATTATGCTACTTGCTGCTATGGAACCCTTCATGGGCGAGTCCGACTCGCACTTGGCCGGTTTTTACATTGCTTTTAGCTATACATATTGTAGGTGTGCCCACCTCGTATTTACAGAAGATTCACGGTAGCGATGGTACATCATATCAGGGGAGCTGATTAAGAATTATCATATCTGGGGGCACGGCAGGGCCCCTGCCAAGGCGACTAAAGAACCGGCACAGACGTACCAACCTTTTCTTGAAACAGTTCAGGCCATTTTCGACCGCCTATAACTTCGTTATGTTTAAAAGTAGAAGCCTGAATTTACAGTAATTAATATTACAAATATGTCTACTAGAAAAAAAGTTTAAAAATTAAGTTATTGGTCATATTTAGTCACTCGTTTTCTATTCACAAATCCATTTTTTCATACTATGCGAAAGTATACGAGCGCAGCCACGGGCAAAAACTACTATTTCACAAAACCTACAAGTAATTAATTACACCTACCTAAGTATCTGGAATACTCTGTCACAGTCCCATAATTTCAGTTGCTAATTATGTTAGTAATTTATTATGACAGCTAATTACCGAAAAGACTATACCACCCCATTCGTCATTCCATTTAATGCTTCATTGGAACATAAAATTAAGGCAATCGTAAGTAACAACGGTGTTATGTGTCGATTCATTTTCATAAATACATAAGTAAGTGCATTATGCGTAAAACATACGAGTAAAAATTACTCAACATTTAATTATAAGTTCCGTAAAATTATACCATAATAAGAGTTCAGTGGTGGCCGAGTGGTAACTACTCCGACTTACGAGCTGTAGGTCACATGTATATAAACTAAGAAAAGTATAATATACTAGCTTTTGCCCGCGGCTTCACCTGCGTACACAAAATACATATAGCCTCTGTCACTCAGTAATAAAGCAGCTTTCTATCGGTGAAAAAATTTCAGCAATCGGATTAGAACTTTCAGAGATTACCTCCTGTAAAGAGTGTAGACAAATTGAAAAGATCACATTGGGAATTGCCCGGTTTTGAACCAGTAACCTCATGCATGAGAAGTGGTTGCCTTAGCCATTGAGCCATCATGACCGTATCAAGTAATGGATTCAATCAGGTCTTAATCTGTCAACCGCTGGACATGGGTCCCTCAAGTTAAGCACCCTTCGTCATCTTATGGCCATCAACTAAGTAGATCCGCACTTAAGTAATCGTTTTGATTAAAATTAAGCACACCGTTTTCAACAATGTTTTAGCGAAGCTATTAAAAGGGCAAGAGCTTTTGAGACTTTCTTTACTTACCAACCCTTCAAATACCGTTATTAGGAACACAATAGAAAGACAATGAGAGCGAACGCCGGCGTTCGCTTAGGGTTAAATGAATTAATGGTGAACGCACACTTATTCGAGCCGAGTGTCGAACGAATCGAAAAAACGAATTTTAGAATTCTTCATGCTGGAGTCCTTTCAGATTCGGACGATTTGACGGGGTTATGTGTGCGGGGTTACATAGAATTTTGAAAATTCTACATCTACACTAATAAAATAAAGAGTTTATTTTTTTGTTTGCAGGAGGTAATCTCTGAAAGTACTGGTCCGATCGCTAAAATTTTTTTCACCGATAGAAAGCTGCTTTATTCCTGAGTAACATAGGCTTTATTTTACGTACGCGGGCGAAGCCGCTGGCAAAAACTAGTTCTTTATAAGTAAAAAATTCTAAAATTGTTCTTTCGATTAGTTCGACGCGTTCGGCTCGAATAAGTCTGCGTTCACCTTTAAGTAGGTACCATTGCCGCCCATTGTATGTATGTGTTTTCTTTTGTATGTGTATACAATAAAGTATATAATAAATACATGGATGTACAATAAAGTATATAATAAATAATAATTTCTAATAAAGTAGGACTAGTGTCACTTGCATCTTTCATTACTGTTCCGCTTTCGTGGCTCGTAGCGCAATTTTATGTAGCCTAGTCATGAACTTGGCTATCCCATCCAGAAGTTCCCATCCGACTCGGCCGAAAATAATCTCATAAGCGGATCAATGGTGGCCGAGTGTAGGTCCGAGTTGTAGGTCACGGGTTCAAACCCAGCCAGGCACATTACTTTGTGTAATTTATTTCATCACCACTGTTCTCTAAATGGTGAAGGAGCATCGTGAGAAAACTGGCATGTCCTAGAACCAAAAATTGTTGTGGCATCCACCAATGCACTGGGCCTGCGTGGTGGATTCGGTCCCATTCCCTGTACTAGAGAGGAGGCCTGAGTCCCAACAAGGCAAAATATGCTATACTTACCCATAAAGTATGTAGTTTTCCAATGTACGAAGATGCTTCATTCTATAGACAGCTAGTTTTAAGTTTATTAAAGTAAGACTAAGAAGAACAGCTATCCGTCAATCAGTTTCAAAACTTTTGAAGTACCTGATTTAATAAGTTCAATCCAACTTGGATTTTTTGTAAAACTAGCAGTCATGTAAATAGAAATAATTTAAAGGTTAAGAGAAGACCTTATTTGCGGATTTTCTCTCCCAGTAAAGGTAAACGATTAAAAAACTATAATATTTTTTCCCCTAGTAAATCATCAATGACTTATCCCGCTCTAGTTGGAGCTAGAGGAAATTTCAGACTTTCTGGACTAAAAGACACCTGTGTCCTTCAATTGCCCTTTGCGAGGGCCACCTGCTTAACAGAGTTTTCAGTCCATCTATTGAATACACAATCATAAGTGCTCAATTCTCAGTTCAAACTTAAAGTAACACTTGATATCTAAGTTTAGTATTACAAATTTGCATAGCGCAGATAGTTCGTTGGCTTAAGTTACGTAGATCAGACAATCTATCTCGTCGTTGAAGGTTGTCCTGCCACAAACCGAGATCTAAGCCGTTTCGAAACATCTAGTTTGCGAGCTTACATTGTTCTCTGATTTAGAACTATTTATAGTTTGTGTACATATGTCTATTTATACATATGTCTTTAAATTAAGTGTTTACTTGTATACTTGCTTCTGATGAAATTGGGCTTTTTTATGGTGGGAAAAATCATCCAATGACAACCCCGCTCTTGGGCGGAGCGGGAGAGTGTCAGACTTTTACTGACTAAACGACCTACCCTGTTCCTTCTAGCCTTCATACCGGGGCTTGAGGTATGAAATTGGGCTTCTTCATGTAAACTTTGGATCCACCTCGTTTCATCCTCTTAATTTTGGAAAATCCTCTCTTAGTCCTCGCGAAAACCTTGTGCAAAATTTAATACTGTTAGTCTCAGTAGTTTTGGCTGTGTATTGATATGTCAGTCAATCAGTTTCTCCTTTTATATTTTAGATTCATTTACCACCATAATTTGGCAGCATCAAGGTTGAGATGTTTGACCGGTAAAAAATTCCTTAGGTATGAAGTCCACCTCTGCACTTTTGTGTTCATGAAGGTTCAAATATTTAGCTTATTATAATTTGGTGACTATTTAATACGATAAAAATCTGGATTAAAAAAAATGGGACAGATATTTTAACCCTTCAAAGAGTTGGAAATATCTATATAGCTTGTTTCTTTAAAAAGGTTAAATGATAGTTTCGCATGACCTCTTTGGTTGTGCAAAACACTATCTTGTGTATCTGTGAAGCCCACAACCTCCTACTAGTTAAAGTGGTACTCCTAATTGGCCTTTTTTGCCTTTTCTAGACTACAGTTAGTCTTTTCACTCTCTTGGTCATTATTTTTTTTAACGTCTCTCTGTGAACGTCTTACTGTAACTTAGCAACTATTTGTGATTCTTCTTTAACGTCTTTCTTGATTTCGTCTACAATGCGCCTTGTTTATGTCTATTCAGAATGGTTTTTTTTTTAAGATTGAGGTGGGAAATCATCCATGACTTTTCCTGCTTTAGGGAGATAGCGCAGTTCATATCATACTTGGACTGACTAAAACTCACCTGTGTCTTTTAGTTATTGATCCAGCGGGTATCGGTCTGCTTTTTCGGCTAGCCTTTCAGGAGCACATGGTACACTATGCGCCGTTTATCGCTTGGGCCTGGTCCTTACTGGACGGCCAGACGGCGAGCTACCCATTACTCGTCGCTTGCCCTTTTTTTTACTGGTGGGAAAATCGGCCATTTATATCTCGCGCCCTTGGGCGGAGCGGGAGATACTTAGTGTCAGACTGACTGAAAACCCACTCCAGTTCCTTCGTTGCTTTGCGTACGGGAGCCGAATCTTCCTTTCAGACCCTGAGCCCCTACGGTTTGCTGACAACTCCTTGAGGCGCGCGTCGACGTTTTGAGCTCAGTCCTTACGGTTACCGGACGATCGGACGGGGAACTACCCATTGCTCGTCGTCCGCAAGCCCGCGCCTTAGGTGGCCGGAAATCGGGATCAGAATCGTGATGATGAGCGTGAGGACCGTTGCGTCACGCGTGCGGCCTCCTATTCGTCGCTTGCCCTGCGACACATCTAATCTTGTATTTACTTTTTTCAATCTTCAAATATTCCTTTTACCTTGGAAGTTAATATTATCAAACTTTCAAAGGACGGATGACCTAGAAACAGTGGCTTCGTGTTTTGATTGATCGTCCTTGACAAGAGCGTCTGGTACTTTGTCCAAACTTCAGTGGTAATTTAGTTAACATAACATTCTACTGGCAAATAAGCGCTTGTAACTTTGTCCTAACATTATTCGGTCCTTCCAAACTAGTGTATGACTATGTCAATATTAGGTTCAACTTTTGTTTGGCGACCCTGGTATACCCGCACTAGGAGTTGGTTTTTTTACTTAGTTTTTATGTCATTTCTATTCTTGTAATCTATTTAGAAGGTTTTGTATGTCGTTTTTGCTTTAAGTCTTATGTTCTTGGATTAACCACAAAATAGATAGGTACAGAAGACAATCTCATGTATGTAGTTCACTTTTTATACCTACGCTCGGTGGACGCACACTAATGAGCGTTTGAGCCGGAATTGTTCGACGAGTGATCCGAGACTCGACCGAGACATCGTGCCTGTGAGCGGTGTCTTTGTGTGCGTTGCTCGAGCGCGCTTTGTATGTAGATTGACTTCTGTATCTATCTATTTTGTGGATTACCCTTTCGAATACCGTAATTAGAGACAATAGAAAGACAATGAGAGAGCGAACGTTCGTTTAGGGTTTAATGAATTAAATGTAATTTTTGATGCCTTACCACGAGCTCTTAACACGATCCATTTGAAGACCTAAACTGAACTGTTAAAGGGATGGAGCTATATGTATAGTGTGTATAGCTCCAACTCTCTTTCTCACTCGCACGCCTGACATTTTAAGACGTCATGATGATAAGGCTGGTGTTCTTAATGATCATTTCAGCCGAAAGACGTCCACTGTTGGACATAGGCCTCCCCCAAGCCTCGCCACAACGACCAGTCCTGTGCGTCGTCGGCGGCTGTTTCTTAGTTCTCTTTTTTTTTATTAGCCATTACTGTCCCACTGCTGGGCAAAGGCCTTCCCAAACTCCTTCCAGACATTCTTCTCTCGGCCGTCTCTAACCATATGAATCTGTCGTATACAAACTTTGCTTCAGTTGTTGATATTTTACTCAATTAGAAGCTGTTCTTAGAATTTGCCACAGCTTTCAATTAAATACCTAAGTAAATATAATTAAGATAAGTTCTTGGAATTTGTACCCAACGCCTAAATAATCCAAATTATTTCAACTAAAAGCTTGGTTTATCCCGCAGCCCAGATTAACGGCTTTCATTGCCATAGTATAGCAACACTAACAAACATTACCGAAAATCCACTAATTATACAAGTTCTTTCCATGTTTCCGTATTAACTTAGTTGGAGAGGCAATATGGGGAACCTTTTCCTAAGGGCGTCTTCACACGTATCACGACCACAACCACACCACGTGGCATATTTCTTATTGAAAATGAATAGGACTAATTACACGTACGATATTTTGCAATCGTTATTGACCGTATGTATGATACCGACCACATCGCAACCACCACCGACACTGCGAACTAGTGGCCGTCCATAACAAAGTTTCCTCTTCAAATTCCATGAATTTGGTCATTCAACACGTGTTTCCGCTATGAAAACCGGAGTCGAACTGTGTCTGCACCCCACGTAACCGCATCGCAGCTACTGGCGACAACGCAACCACATCGACATTTTGTCGGTACTACAACGTAACTACATAAAGCTGCAGCATTCAAACGTAACCACTGCTTGACAGCATTTTGTCGTTGCGGCGTGGTGTGGTTTTGATACGTGTGAAGAAGCCTTAAAAGGACTATTCTATGAAGTTTTTATAAATGCTTGCTGTTTATCTACTATTGTTTTTCGAGTTCTTTTCAGGTTATTGTATTTAGTTGCCAAAGTACTTAACCTAATCTAACTTGTTTATATTGTCCCACTGTTAGGCAAAGGCCTCTTTCTTTTCCACACAATTCTGTAGTAGTATGGGTCAGTTCTTCCGGTAAACTGCAATGCATACTGATGTTTTTAGGGTTCGGTACCCAAAGGGTAAAATGGACCCCTGTTAAACACCGCTGTCCGTCTGTCTGTCTGTCCGACTCGACTCGCATTTGCCCGGTTTTTTTCACTAAACTGTGACAGTGGATTGAAAATTATTCGGTTGAGATTCATTCGATTTTTAAAATCAAAACTGCCCACATTTTACAGTTTAAACTGGTTAACTGTGTAAAGCTTTTGACATGTGCGATAATAAGCTTTCATTTTACATATTATATTTGACAAGCGATTTCTGCAAATGAACCAAATGGAGCATTTAAATTTATCAAACACGAAGTTCGAATATTTTATTTTTTCAACTGTCCGTTCGTTGGAGGATGATTGAAGAACACGGGAGATGATACAGATGTTGAGCTTGATGGGAATTATGAAGATAAAAAAAAATACATAGATCTTCGGATACTGTCTTAGGGGTGTCAACTAAAAACCAGCGGGTGTCTGACGCCCAGCAAATACTGAGGTGGTCTTTTTCGGGCACGCTTGGCGCATTCTGTGTTTTTGTTATTTTTTCTTTTTATTCTAACCGTTGTGCTGTGTCTGTCTCGATTTTTTTTCTCTTCTATTTCCAATCCGAATACTAAATAAAAGATCGAATACTATGCATTCAGAACCAGTCCTCGTATTATAAACTAGCTGTGCCTGCGGCTTCGTTCGCGTGGACTACAGGATTTTTAATATAATTTTTCTTGGCAAAAAACCTGCCAAAAAAAGTCCCGTCAAAATCGGTCCAGCCATTTCATAGACTAGCCAGAACCAACAGACGGACAAACAAAATTTGAAAAAAATAAATGTTATTTTGATGTACTTATGTACCGTATGAATATATTGTTGTTCATATGCATGTAGTAAAAAGCGGTTATTTCAATATTACAAACAGACACTCCAATTTTATTTATATGTATAGATTATATTAGTGTAGATGTAGATTTCACGCCCTCTATTGTCTAAAACTTGCAGTCAAAGCAAAGCAGAACCAACCGTCTTATTATAAACTAACACTCCAGTTGACAGAACAATCGAATCGACGTCTTGCCAAGTTAAGTAGGACACTTGAAGCACTAAGTTTAAGTTTCCGATCAAACTGCATGCACCTTCCTAGTTAAACATAGAAGCTTTCTATCACTAACAAGAAACCTTATAATGAACCGTCGCTTCCCAGCTGCTACTTCGACTGAAATTCGATGGCACTTGGAAGATATAAAATGGGTATATAAGTTCTAAGATCTTATGTCGTGGTTCTCGAAACTTTAACTAGCAGGTGCCCGCGTTTTACTACTAGAATAAGTAACTCCTTATAACTACAACCACAAAATAGATAGGTACAGCAGACGATCTCACGTATGTACTTCACTTTTTATACCTACGCTCGGTGGACGCACACTAATGAGCGTTTGAGCCGGAATTGTTCGACGAGTGATTCGAGACGCGACCGAGACATCGTGTCTGTGAGCGGTGTCTTTGTGTGCGCTCGAGCGCGCTTCGTATGTATATTGACTTCTGTACCTATATATTTTGTGCTACAACTATCAATCAGTGAAAGTCTGTTCAAAATAGGTCCAAAAGTTTCAAAGATTAGCTGGAACAAACAGACACAAAAAACATCGATCAGTAAAAAAGTATGGGCAGATATAATCCTAACTGTTCAAACCTCTTAGTTAATATCTATTATTAAATTGCCAATGTTTGTTTGCTTGTTACTTTTGCACGCCTAAATTATTATATACCTGTAATTATTTCGTTTTTAACTGAAAATATATAAGTACATAATACCATTTGTGGGTCTTATACCCTAAAAATAAAGCCATCGAAACCGCATGCAAAAGCTAGTAAAGTAGTAAAAAAGCTTTATAAATTAATTTTCTAAATAACTTATGTAGATATTAGGTACTTAATTGAAGACTTAAATTTATCGATTGTACTTACTGAGACGCCTACTGCATTCTGCCCAGCGAACGGGATCGCATGCAGAATGCTGTCTGTGTGGGCCAACCGACAGAGCAAGTTAGCCTCCAGTAATACAATTGTCATATCCTGGGTGGGGCAGTCGTCCTAGCTAGTTAGGGTTCCGTAGCCAAATGGCAAAAAACGGAACCCTTATAGATTCGTCATGTCTGTCTGTCTGTCTGTCTGTCTGTCTGTCTGTCTGTCTGTCTGTCCGTCCGTATGTCACAGCCACTTTTTTCCGAAACTATAAGAGCTATACTATTGAAACTTTGTAAGTAGATGTATTCTGTGAACCGCATTAAGATTTTTACACAAAAATAGAAAAAAAGCAATAAATTTTGGGGGTCCCCATACATAGAACTGAAACTCAAAAATTTTTTTTTCATCAAACCCATGCGTGTGGGGTATCTATGAATAGGTCTTCAAAAATGATACTGAGGTTTCTAATATCATTTTTTTCTAAACTGAATAGTTTGCGCGAGAGACACTTCCAAAGTGGTAAAATGTGTGTCCCCCCCCCTCTAACTTCTAAGATAAGAGAATGATAAAACTAAAAAAAATATATGATGTAAATTACTATAAAAACTACCAACGAAAATTGGTTTGAACGAAATCTAGTAAGTAGTTTTTTTTTAATGCGTCATAAACCGAAAAAAATACACTATTATTAAAACATCGATCAAAGTTACAATACATTACAAGAACTTTTATATTATGTTACTTGCTGCTACGGAACCCTTCATGGGCGAGTCCGACTCGCACTTGGCCGGTTTTTTTTATTATTATTGATAGGCTCGCGTTTGACCACCATCTCACTTGATGGTAAGCGATGATGTGGTCGACGATGGAACACGCTTACTTAGAAGTAACCTATTCAATCTTGACTTAAAGACCCTTAAGTTGTAGCTATCAGGAAAAACAGATTCCGGCAGGGAATTCAATTCCTGGGATGTACGCAAAACGCTTTGTGCGTATGGGTGGGATCCGTGAAATGTCTACCATGTACCGGTGGCGCAACGCCGTAGGTACCTCTTGTGGTAAGATGATCTAGTTAGGCTATCTCTCTGTAATTAATCTCTTTAATGTGGATGGAAGCCTTTGTTACCCAATCCTAGATGTAGGACAGGTTAATGCTCGTTTTCACTAACCCTAATTAATACAAAAAAAAAAAAATAACGCCGTCGAATTTTCAACTTTCTTCGCTAAACCGAACGTTGAAAATCCAGGCCGGGTCGAAGCCTACTGGGGCCAGGGTTATCCGAAAGGGCGCTCGAGCCCCGGTATGAAGGCTTGAAGGAACGGGATGGGTTTTTTAGTCAGTAAGAGTCTGACACTATCTCCCGCTCCGCCCAAGAGCGGGGGTTGTCATAAGATGATTTTTCCCATCGAAAAAAAAAAAAAAAAAAAAGAAAAAACGTTGAAAATCCAACAGCACGCTTGGATTTAGAGAATTCAACTGTTGTGCGTATTCTTGTCTCGCGAATACTTAGTACTTAGATACTAACTCAAAAACTAAGAGCGAAACCTCGAAAAGGATTTTATGGCATCATTAGAAAGAGTTATGAGCAATATCTGTTGGATTTAAGGTGAAATCGTACTTTAGTTGAATCGTGAAGTGAATAAGTGAATTGGACTCTTAATTCTATGTGAAACATAAAGTTAAAGAGCCGTCCAGATATTCAATATGAGGATTTATTTCAAGGAGTATAAGGTTAATAAGATGGTGAGTTGGTTTTTTATTTATTTAAGCTTCATTTACAGTAGTGGTACATAGGCGGACTTAATCAGTCAGCCTTTGGGTTAAAAAAAATATAGTTTAAAAAAACTAAAAAAACACGCTTTCATAGCATATCAAACTAAAAAGTGTAAAATAATTTTCAAAGGTACAAAATAATAATAATGAAAGAAAAAAGTTAAAGTTTGAAGAAAATCTGATCGCCCAAACTAGGTCAAAATCGAGCTGAAAGGCGTTGGTTACAATCATACAGGTGAAGCTAATATAAGCGTGTTAAAAAGACAACACTGTGGTAGGTTTCCACAATAAACCAATAACAGATACCTACTTCAAACGGAAAAAAGTTATTTATAATAATAAAACACCTAAATAATTATGCTAAAATAATAAACTAATAAATACTATGAAAAAACCAACCCGCACTGGGCCCGCGTGGTGGATTACCGCCCATTCCCTCTGTTAGAGAGGAGGCCTGAGTCCCAACAGTGGGAACATTATAAGGCCGACTATGCTATATCAAACCATTAAGAGAACTGGTTTTTTAATATTTATTTGCAAGAAAAATGGCGTACCTGGTAATTAAGAATAATTACAATTGCACATGATCACATAAACATAACTAATACTTTTTATTATTATTGGCCTTCAAAAGAGCATGGCCTTTCATGGTCCATCCATACTTCTAAAGAAAAAAGCTAAGATTTTTAACATCTACCAGTCCGCAATAAGTCTGCGTGCTGGACGTTGCAGCCACTAGACGTTTAATAACAGGTGACGCACGACTGTCAATACATATGACTTATAGATCTGATGTGGTCTTGACCAATCGGAACGCAGTACACTGCTCCCCCGTACCAAACAGAACGCAGTACTCCGCTCCCCCGTACCTCGACTAGTTGACCGAATTGTTTTGGTGTGCTAGTTCAATTCAAGCATGAGGCGTCTAGGGGCTGTAAGGTCGTTAGAGGTGGATTACGGCCTATTACCTCTCAGGGGGCCCGAGTCCCAGCAGTGGGAACATTATAAAGCAGATTATACTAAATACGTCTGGGTATATTAATGTTATTTTAATGTGAATACCATAAGTCAGCGACCTTGTTCGAAAATCGCACTTAAGTTACTTAGTGAATCCTTGGGGTAGCCCAAAAGAGGTTTAGACTAAATTGTTGTTGACGGCTCCTTAATTTAATCAATTTGACAAGCGCAAATCTTGTTAGACTCGGACTCAACTATAATTCTAGGTAAATGAAGAATTTTAGACAGGATTCAAGGAGAATTTACACTTTGTTCAAGATGCTGAGGTTAGATGATCTCATTATGCAAATGTTACGGGTTCTGCACATCGACTGAGGTGTGGAGTTTACCGGATTTCCATTTTCGCTGCATATTGAACTGTTTTCAGATCCTAGAAGTTTATAGCTTTTGTTATGTTAGCGCACAGTTACTGAAAACTTATTTGTATTAAGTTAAACAGTTCCTAGAGTTTACTAAGTATTATGAATACCCATGCTCGTGTAAGCGTGGGCTTGCGGGCGGCGAGCAATGGGTAGCTCACTGTCCGGCCGTACAGTAATCATCCGGACCGAGCCTGAGTCGACGATGGTGCTCAATGTTCCACGCGCGCCATAGGAGCCCAGCAAGGTCGAATGCTACTTACTGGGGGTCATGATTCTCTGTGCATTTAATTCCGGTCAGCTGCGCCCAGATAGAGCTCCGCTGACCTTTAAATCCGTTTTCTTTGTGCAAAATTGATTAATTTTGCACAATTATGCTATGTTCACTTTGAAGAATATTTAACCACCAATTTTTATGTATAAAATGATTCTAAAGATCGAAGCCGTTTCGAAGGAGTAGGGAAAAGTTGCTCAAATGCTAAATATTTTTTATAGACAAAAGTATTAATCGCACGAAAAAAACAATATTTGATAATGTTATTCATGAATCTATAATAAAAATAATTATATTTTTTTAAACCTACTACTACCTGGCGATTATTGAGGAGTAGGTAGGTTTCAGAAAGTCACTGTTTTATGGCACTACTCGGGCTTTTGGGCCTCAATGTAATAGCAACTGGTTCACAGCGCACAGATCTTCAAAAACAATTCTATTTTTATTTTATTCATAGGAACAGCAAACAACTACATTATGTAATATTAAAAAACATAATTACAAGAAAAAACTTAAATAATAATGTAGCCCACAGCACTGTTCACAGATTACCATTAATTAGTAATTTTAAAATTGCCAGGTTACATGCATCCCAATGACATCTCGTCCAATTCATCTCCAATTCGAATTAATTTCATTTCTATACCCATAATGAAGTAGGTATGCTAATATTATTATTATCACTATTTAATTAAGGCCTTTTATCTTCATTAAATTAAACGAAGGCTGTTCAAATTAGTAAGTAGTGCTTCATTAAACTTGAGATTATGTAAATAATTAATATTGTACGTATTCGCAATTTAAACTCTCGGGGTCGAGGGCATTACAAGTTCGGTGTTAAATAAAAGCTTGGCGCAGGATCTTGTATAAATTTTCCAAGAAATGTATAGGAGTAAGTCTTCTTCTTCTGGGTAGACCTTATCCCCTTATTTGGCGTCGGCCCTTCTTGTCTTCGTTTTCCACTGAGCACGATTTTGTGCCATGTCGGTGTCGATGAGCTTCTTTTAGATTTCTTTGGACCGTTGTCGATCAAGTGGAGGGTAGTTTTCCACGCGTGCGCTTCGTCGTAGGCATTTCAAGGGCAAGCTTCACTATATGATCATGAAATGTATCTATAGGAGAAAGTATCAGAGCAATATTTATTTTCCTGTTTACGGGCATGCGAAACAGGGAACGGTGCTACGTATCAGTTGAAAAGTGAGGATGTTCCAGGCAACTGCCTGATAGTTGATTTCGCGTTATTATACAGTAACCTTTATTGTAGGCCGCATAAAAAAATACAAGACAAACATTATTTTATAACAAAAACAAGTGTACAATGTGCGATCTTATTGCACAATGCATTTTTTTGCAGACAACCTAAGCTGTGTGTTCTAATTGGGCAGAGAACTAGGCTGTAATATCTTGATGTAGGATTTTTTTAGTTCCTATGTTGTATCATAGATGTCGCTACACTTCCATAGAAATATTTCATGCACCATTTGAACGAAATCGATACAAACATTCATAATTTTTTATTAACACTTTTATATGGATTCATTGCGGTCTGAAATAATCTATTATAAATACACAATGTTCAGATTGTGGTTTTATGTACCAATTAATACAAAAACTGAACTCGCTGAAATATGTGAAGTATGAAGCCCATAAATAATGCGTTAACAACTAGAACCATACGACTTAATGTACCATAAAGTAATATCATGCACTTATCATTAACTTGCACAGCATGACTGTTATAATGTGCAGTTCGTTATTTAATACACGAGATCCTTTAACCAACGGTTCACAAAATCACGGACATGCAATGACCTAGATTGAAAACAAACAAAGAAAGAAAAAATATTTATTCGCCGACAGTCACCAGGATCACACAACTTATATAAAACTTCTTCTTCTTCCTGCCCTTGTCCTGTTTTATTTGGGGTCGGCGCAACACGTTTTTTTCTTCCATTCTGTCCTGTCACTCGTCACGCTATGACTAACTCCCTTTTCTTTCATCCATCCACATGAAAATTCACAACTTAAATAAAACAAAAAAGAAAATAGAAACAACATCATTATGTGTGCCTCACGGCCGCGCCAAAAAGGTTAATTTCAGCAATGTTGCCGGATAGAAAAATATTGTCTGACGCTGATCTTCCAATGAACCTTTAGTGATAAGTGACGGAACTAACAAGCTCTAAGGACTCGTCGCATTATGCATGGGATCACAGATTCACAGCATTATGCTGAACGTTCGACCGTTTTGCGTGGATGTGACGGTTATTTCCCGTTAATACCTAAATTGTTTTTCTTTCTACTTATTTATTTCTCTAAAAGAGACTGTAAAGACACCTGCCGCCTTGCTGGTAGATTAGTCCTTTAAGGCTCAACGCATATTGATAGACTAAGTGAAAAAAAAAATTACGTAGGATAATGACCCCTACTGGTGGTGACTGCGAACCCAAACAGGCCGCTGCAAGAACGATTTAGCAAAGTGTTTATAGATTTTTATGCGATCTACTGGGCCCAACAGCATTTACCGTCGAAAAGGAGATTTTGCAGTGCTGCTTCTTGATAACTAGGAACCTTGGGTAGCGTCCTTTTGAGGCGTACGAAGGGTCGCAGCCGACTCGCAGAAGCCCCATCAGACGCTTGTGTTTGTTTAGTCAGCAGTACTTAACATATTTTTCTATTGTTTCAGCGTTCTAATGGCCCGGAGTGTACTCCTCCGTGCCGACGAGCGCAGCCATCACCACGGACCACCAGCACGCCCAAGCGAACTATTGCGCAGCCAACTGTCAACAATGATGCTGCTGGTGAGTACTTTAGTTTTTAAAATACTTAATAGTTATTTTCCTATAAATATTTGAATTTTATCGAGTTGACAGACGAGGAAGATAGCTTAATATCGTACCACTATTGGTGTTAGTTTAGGTATCTACTAAGGTGATTCGATGAAAACGAAAATGTTTTTGAGCGTCCATTTAAATGTGAAAGCTATGAATACAGCCAAATATCAAAACAACTAACTTTCATGTTTAGAAACAGCTCTAAACGCGACACAACAAAAGGCATTACGATTTACATGTACGCACATAATATACATTGTGAAATACACGGCGATTAACTGGCAACATGTAGACGCATTAACAGCATAGAATTCACACGAATATTGTCACCATTCGTTTCGCACTTCATTTCGTTTCGTTTCGACAAAATGGTACTCTTGACGCAGTACGACCTAAAAGATTTCGTAAGTTATCACCGAGTTTAAAATTCTTTCGTGACAAATCGGTGTCGTGGCGACATTTAATGTTCACAGTTTAAACTCCCACAGAAATCATTACGGCCTTCATTTGTTTTAATACCACAATTAGAAAATCTCGTAATTTTTTATTTTCATGTCAATGTGGGTGTTATGGACCCTCAGCTGTTCAGTTTAGGGTTGAGATTAAAGGGGCGTTTTGCTGCTCATTTGCAATAACCGTTGGATTTGATGCGTGTTAAATGCAGTTTAGCGGGTTATGCCGGAGCTTAACCCTTCATTTGATTTACCAGGCGAGGTACAGTTGTTGTTTAAGATAAGGAATTTTTTTGAGTTTGAGTTGATGTATTTCTCTTGTGGGAAGGATGAGACATAGGTACAATTATATAATAATAACCTAAAACTATCACACAACGCCGTCTAGTCCCAAGCTAAGCAGAGCTTGTGTTACGAGTACTAGACAACTGATAGACAGACAAACTTATACATTTATAAATAAATAAATATCATAGATAAATTACAACAAATGATTCATCATACAAACATGTCCTGGGTGGGAATTGAACCCACGACCTCCGGCAAGCAATCAGGGCCACTAATCACTAGACCAATAGGCCAGTCAAAAGCGACTTTGGTGTGAATTTTTTAGATATCTCGAATCGAAATCATCATAGGTATCCATTTGGGCACAATTAAAATCATCAATTCTAATTGTTCTATTTAAGCCAGATGCTCCACTCGCATCTCTCACCAGGTACAATGACATCACAATAACAATGCGTTTCGACCTGTCAAAGATACGCCCTCAGTCTATTTCTGCGTACTACCGTCCGGCCATGACCGCAGTCACGTTGACACGCCAAACACCGGCACACGCAGGGTTGCAAGACCCAAATGTACCCTGAACCCCATTTTAGACCGGGACATGTTGATGTCCCAAACACGTCCCTGTATTCCGAGCCATAAATGAATCGGGCCGATTTGCAAATTTTATTATACGGAATTTGTACCCTGAATTTAAAGCGGGCGGATTAAACGAATTGTTTAAAGTTTCAAGTATTTAACAAAAGATCGTATAACTGCTATGCGGATTCTCTGTTATATTTCAGATTTGTTGAATATCTTTAAAATATTTAAACAATTAGATCAATAGTGGCCGAGTGGGAACGGCCCCGACTTACGAGTTTGTAGGTCGCGGGTTCAAACCCAGCCAGACGCATTATTTTGTGTAATTTATTTCATCACCACTGCTGTCAAAACGATAAAGGAAAACATCGTGAGGAAACCGGCATGTCCTGGAGCCAAAAATTCGAAGACGTGTGACATTCACCAACCCGCACTGGGCCCGCTAGAGAAAAGGCCTGAGTCCCAGCAGTGTTAACATTAAAAAGGTTGATTACCTATGCTATTTAAAAAAATCTTGGACATAAATTGCTCGTAATTTTCCGTGTATTATGGACGTCAATTTAACTTTATGCATGCTTGTTATCTTTCTAAGATGGCTGGTAAGGCAGCCCTATTGTTATCGTGATTATTGGCACGCGTTACCTGAACGTAGCCTTGTACCCTTTGCGTTTGAATTCGAACCTTACACAGATGTAATCTTCTGCAAACACATTTGGTTCTTCGTGTAAGTAGATTTGCTGACGGAAAGTATTCGTCGATTTTCACTTCCAGCGTTTCTAGATTCAAGAATTAGATGTTTAGTTATAAACCGTAGGGGCCCAGCAGGGTTGAAGCCTACTGGAGTCAAGGGTTTGCTTCTGAGTCAGAAGTGAGTTTTTAGTCAGTAAAAGTCTGACACTATCTCCCGCTCCGCCCAAGTCGTTGGATGATTTTCCCACCTACAAAAAAAAAATTGTTATGGATTGTTAGTATCATGTTCGTGATTATGTGTTCGTAATTGGTGATTGAAGAAGCGGTATCTCGAAAATTACATTCCGGATAGTATTTATAAAATATCTATGTTATGCGCTCTTTTGCGTTTAGTGCAATAATTGAGTAGGTTTAATTAACCGCCGTTTTGTTGGTTACTATCAAGAAATAGTCTATTAATTTTTATTTAAAAAATAATACAGTCGAGCGCTAAAGAATGAAAAGAAAATGATATTTCTTAATGATAACAAAAGTACTCGGAAAGTTGTATCGTGTCACTATAGATGAGTCGAAACAGATTAATTGGATAGAAATTTAAACTGCGTGTCTATCAATTTCGCTACGTTCAAAGTATCAATTAGAGCCATCGATTGCCGGCGTGAGTTGAGGTTTTTTACCCTGAAGTGAAAGGAAAACTCTTATTAAATAATATACGATATGTAGACGTGTGTTTCCAGATAGTTCAATGTACAGTCACGACTCATGAGCAATATTTTGTAAACATTGTCATATTTTAAATATAACATTAGTTTTAGTATATGGCAAACACGAAACACGTGTCTAGTATTTTTAAGTAAAGAATCCATGTCCAAAATTTCATATCATAAAAACCACATAGTATAACTATGTGGTTTAAGCTTGTCAACAAAAATCCATAGTCACCGGGCTATTCAGGTGACTGAGGGGTCGTTTTGCACTTGCACACGGCTGTTTGGAGGCGTGTAATGCCCGCTATGTCCTGCTATGCATGTCGGAGGTGTCCAACTTGTAATCTTTTTAAATATTTTTGGGAAAAATTATAACATGGTATAAAAACTATTGGATTCCATTCAGTTACTGATTCTAAGCAAACTATATTCAGAAGTAAGTCTACGATAGATGATTGCATCTTTGTTTACCATCAGATCGGATCGCAATCAAGCACTAGAATATATGAATTAAAAAAAAAATGTTTTTTAATTACTTACCCACATTGGGGGCAGAGGTGGTCGAGTGGTAACGGCCCCAACTTACGAGGTTGTAGGTCGTGGGTACAAACCCAGCCAGGCACATTACTTTGTGTAAGTAATCTATTTCATCACCATTGCTCTCAAAACTGTGAAGGAAAACATCGCGAGGAAACCGGCATGTCCTAGAACAAAAAATTCGAAGACACATGACATTCACCAACCCGCACACGGCCCATTCCTTCTCACAGAGGGGAGGCCTGAGTCCTAGTAATGGGAACATTAAATTATTCTGAATATTACCATTATGCTAACCATCAAATAGGTAATTTAGAAACAAAAGTCGTACACATATTTCTTGAATAGTAAAAGTTAAGATAAACAGAAAATGTGACAATCATGTATAAATCTTATTGTTCGTGACTCTCCAGCAACGTTAGCCAAAGAACTTCATGTTCGTATCCATATTTTATCCATCGAAGAAGTTGGTGTCGTCAATTTATTATTTAAATGAGCTCAATTTATAGGCCACAGGTAGAGCTAGTGAGTTGACGTGCAGCTTCGAGTCTGGAGCCGTACGTGTGAGCCCACCTAACCATGAATTATTTAGAAGCACTGGAGCAGCAATATTATATGCTGGTCTCTAGCTTGCCAGCTTTATGGAGCAAACTTGTTTGTCTTCGAACTACGATCGTTCCAAGTTTATGCATTAGTTCACAACGGGAATAAGAGCTAAGACGTCACTAAATACTATACGTTCCGGTGGAGTAACTAATGTTTAATTAAGGAAACATCGTCAAGTGCTTCGGCTTTATCGTATACATCGATCTTGGTCCCCTATGTAAACAAATTGAATTAACCATGCCGTCTAAGAATATTTCTAGCATGTCAAAGCAATTTAGTTTTCCAAATATGGTATGCACAAATCTACATGTTGCCTTGACACGAAATGGGAATTGAGTGTTTGAAAATAGCCTTCTGGACGAACCGGTTTCTACCGATGACGATGTTTTTGTTAAAGAGGGTGCAAATAGGTACTAAATTTTCATAGCATAAGCATAATCTGCCTTATAATGTTACCATTGCTGGCACTCTGGCCTCCTCTCTAAGAGAGGTTTTTTTCGGTTCTAGGACAGGTTTCCTCACGATGTTTTCCTTCACTGTTTTGAGAGCAATTTCAACTCGCAAGTCGGGGCCGTTACCAATGGGTCACCACTGCTCCCTTTTATTCTCTCACTGCTAACTTTTGCAGACTTGAGAAATAATTTTAATTGCGAAAACGACCCTGATACAGATCAAAGATAAACTAAAGCAGGAAAAAAACATCTCAAAAGGCTTACAGAGCCTCTTCCCTAATTAGAATAAGACAAAAGTTATAGCCTTTTTACTGCAGCAGTAACCAGTCATATTTAACTGAACATTTTTGCCTCGGAAGCATTTCAAAGAGTAGGTAATATAAAATGGGTATATTTTGGCCATAAAATGTGTCCGTCGAGTGTCCTTTTACGAGTGTAATTTTATAGCAGTCCAAAGACATAACGTGGTCTGGATGTATGGTATTAAATATTATCTTTGGCTTTTTGGAAAAGTTGTTGTGTTGGATACCTTACCATAAGTTTGTAAACAGAGGAAATAAGGTATTTTATATTTGGTCTTAGCGTTGCGTGGCGCGGCGAGCGGGGTGGCATCAGTAAGTGGAGCGTTTTCGCTTCGAGTGGCCTCTCGTGGTATGCTTCAAATATTTTCTTACCTCGCCGCTCCGTGCTTAGCTACCGCTCACAATGGCAAGATCTTGTGAACGGGCCGTAAATCCTGACTCATCAAGGCCCAGCCATGACTCTTGAACCTAAAACCCTGAAATTGAGCACAAACGTTTCTTTTATGATTTATGTAAAGAATACCTTTAATCTACATTCACGCGGGTGAAGCCGGTGGCAAAAGTTAGAAATAATATCTATAAATAGTAACAGACCAACATGTTCAAATGCGAGTTCTGAGAGAGGTTCCATTGGCATCTTTCGGATACGGAACCCTAAAAAAGGATTCCTTAAACTAGAACCAGATCTTTATGGGAATTCATATATAAACGATGGTCCATAACACGGTAAACGTATGTCATTGAAGTTACGAGGAAAGCAGTAAACCATTATGCTAAGTAGTCATAAAACCAACCACTACAGATCAGCAAAATGCCATCTGTTGTAAAAATTATCAGCTCTATCTAGCGTAAAACTCAAGCAGTTAAAAACCTGGTGGAAACGTTAAAACTGAAAACTAATTGACTGAAAACACTTAAAATACCGTCGAAGCTGGCGGATTTTACGAACTATAGATCGGGTACTGGGGCCACAGGGGCGTCGCAAAATAAATGCGCGCAAAATCGAACAAGACCTGGTCAGGCGTACAAAGTGGGCCAAGGTCGGGACCTCACCTGACTGGTCCTTCATAACAGAATGGTGCATACAGAATAAAATGAACGAATGTTTTATTCTAGGACTAGCTTCTGTCAGCGGCTTCGTCCACGTGAAAATAGGTTTCTTCATACAAACTTTGAACCCCCTTTTCCAATTCTTGATGAATTTTGGAAAATCCGCTCTTTGTGCTCGTCTACATAATAATATAATATAATATTCCACAACTACCGTCTAGTTCCAAGCTAAGCAGAGCTTGTGTTATGGGTACTAGACAACTGATAAACATACTTATATATTTCTAAATACATACATGTTATAGATAAATAAATTACACCCAGACAGAGAACAAATGATCGTGCTCATCACACAAACATTTGTCCTTGGTGGGAATCGAACTTACGACCTCCGGCATAGCAGTCAGGGTCACTAACCACTAGACCAACAGGCCTGTCAAAAGGAAACCATGTGCAAAATATATTCGCAGTAGTTTCGGCTCTGCGTTGATATGTTAGTCACTCAGTTTCTCCTTTTATATTATAGAGATAGTGTTGTGATAAAGTTTCTGGAGCGACAGAAGACTGACGGAAAAATTAACTAGCTACATGATGACCACTCCGCAATGTCAAAAACAGGACGCGGGTGGTGGTAGATCCTTCCAGTGTTGCGGAATCGATCGAAAGAGTTACCTTTCGTCTGAAAACAAAAGCCTGACCCTCCCTGTCGCTCCATCCAGAGCATGAGGAGTCATTTGGTGTTACTGGATAGTTATAGTCCTGGAACTTACTTGTATGATGGTATGGTCTTGTTTTTCGTCCTCAATAAAAAAGAATATAACAGGAGTAGAGACGTAGATGGTAAATCTGGTGTCATATCATCATCATCACCAGAATGACGTCCATTGCTCGGCATAAGCCTCCACTAATTATCGGTCTTATGCATCTCGCATCCATCGAATTCTCGCAACCCTTACCAAGTCGTCGGTCCTTCTTATCGGAGGCTTTACTGCGTCTTCCGGTACGTGGTTGCCACTTAAAAACCTTCATCGCGGCGTCATAAAAGTCCTAATATACTGAAAACATTGCGATAAACAATGATATCAGAACCTGCCAACAACGTGCATTAGTCCTCCATCACAATGATGATAAGGCCATCCCTTGTTCAGCTGTCAACGCACAAAAGCTGCTGATGTAAAAGGTTCTGTCCGGGGGGTCCTGTCAAGATCCAAACGTTTGACACATGAATAGACACAACAGGTAACAGTGGCCTTTAAACTGGGTCAATGTCACCTCGTCCTTCAGATGCATACACGTAACAAAACAGACGGTAACCACAAGGATAATGTTTGTGGATTACGATGATATTTATTTTCATATATAGAAGCTCATTACATTCTAGCAAGCGAGGTCAGCTTACTGCAAGGCTTTATAGAATTACCTAGTCGTTTGCTCTTTGGACTTCTGGATTTTTTTGTGAGATTTTATTTAATGACTGCACGCTCCACTACAGAGCGTTAGAGACTACTGGTTTCCTTTTCAGAAATTCGCCGTGTCCCTGGCGGGGAAATCTCTTTGAGAAGTAATATAATGATAATATAATATTTCCACAACTATCACACAACGCCATCTAGTCCCAAGCTAAGCAGAGCTTGTGTTATGGGTACCAGACAACTGATAAACATACTTATATATTTCTAAATACATACATATTATAGATAAATTACACCCAGACACAGAACAAATGATTATGCTCATCACACAAACATTTGTCCTGAGTGGGAATCGAACCCACGACCTCCGGCATAGCAGTCAGGGTCACTAACCACTAGACCAACAGGCCAGTCAAGTCAAGTCAAGTGCGTGGATACTACATGCCGTCGTCGGCAGCTAGGGCTCGATCTGGACAGCTACCAGACGACCGGACGCCGAGCTGAAACTACTATGAAATTATGAAATAAACTTCCCAACGCGTCTGTCAGTCTGTTTACAATAAACTCAAAAACTGAACGAATTTTCATGCAGTTTTCATCAACAGACAGAGTTATTATTGTGGACAATTTAAGTGTACTTAAGAAGATAAGACAACAATTTCAATGTTTTATAATATCTGTGTGAAGCTGGGACGGGTCGCTAGTCTAAACTCAGGAAAGGTTGTCATAGTTGTATAAAACAATATCTGAATTACTGAGAAGCCAACGTTCGTGTTATCAGGCCTCAGCTGTACGTGGGTGGAGAATAATGGAGATATGATGTAGGTCCTTAGTCCATAGGCAAACTGTCCATCAGCACCTACGCATGACATTTACCGGGAAGATCGTTTAGTTTAGTTAGCCTAACCACCCTCAGTTGTAGTCACTAACCCCGTTATTGGAGGATATAATATATTCTCACTAAAGTACTTGAAATAAATACAGAAGGTGCTCCCTTACAGAAGGTGCGCCTTAAATATCCTAGAGAACCAAATGTAAGGCGTAACGCTGTCGAATCGTCCAACAATATTCCGCGTCACGCGACCGCGTCGTAAAATATTGGGGGGCAAGGTTATCCCCGAACTCCTTCAAAAAACCTGAGAGGCCTAATCTGTTGAGAGGTGGGCTGGTTGGAATAAGCCCACCAAAGGTTAAGGCCGCCATTGCCCATATACATTGGTCCGCATAGGACTAAGTGCGGAAACCATACCTGAACATGGTTCCCGCACTGCGTCCTATGTGTTCTGTTCTGTGCTTTGTCTGAACATAATATGTAACATTGGGGGGCAATTTGCGGGACGTTGCACGTCATGTTTGGGAACATTTTGTCACTTAATGTATCTGAGGCTTTACTTATTGATCTGATGATGGCTGCGGAAATATTACACAAGCCACCATGTAACGCAAATGGCTACTGAAGAGGCTCGGGTTAGTTTAAATTTGCCATCGTGGTGAAAGGATTTGCCAATCGACCGAAGTCGATTGCTCAAAGTGCGCCGGACGTAGCAGTAGTTCGGAAGGCACGTCGCTCGGGGAGGTCCTTTCATGCATGAAGTCAATAAAAAGCTTAGTCTCACACTCGCTTCACAGAAATCGAGACAAATTTTCCTTTCCCCGTCCCAAAAGTAAAGCCAAGCTTCAAATTGCTTCTTCCAAAATGTATCTGTATAGACAAGAATGGCAATTACATCTGACGGGATTCAGTGTCGATTGTTCGGAAACCACTGGACGCAATTACACTGGTTTTCGGAGGACGTCATGTAGTTTCATTAAATTTGACCGAAGCGGTTAGCCGGCCTTTTGAACCAATTTTGTGAAAAAAGTCCACTGGCTTCTTTCTATCTGTTTGTCATTTCAAATAGCGTGACTACTTACCGTGAGTGATGTGAATGTTTACATGTGATAATTTAGTGTTTAGTTCTTAACTTGTACTTTTTTTTGTTACGTAAAATGAACGTCCAAAAAAAGACACCAAGATGGACATACTTACCTAATAGACGAGGGCAGAAAGACTGCCAGGCTCAAATGGGAATGGGGCATTTACGTCAACTACATGCACAGAGACCGCTGATCAAGTGTCGCAGAAAAATGTTATTAGAATGAAACCTTCGAGGATGTCATATTTTTAGTATTTTACATTTAGATATAAAACCACCATATATGGATTACGTCCTAATTTCACACGATAGTGTCTGGTAAGGGTAACCTGTGTATCAATCACGATTCATGATGAACCTCGTGAAAACACACAAGTGTCTTTACAAAAAATCGTAAGTAGCATTTGATGTTTTTACAATAATAACCTATAATTTAGATGCATCTGAAAACGCATACAATTTCCAAACATAAATAAGCTGTATAATAAAATTTTACAGAGTATAGTGTTTTTCTTTTCTTTCTAAAAGGTTTCTAAAGGCTTCTTTTGCCTTTAGAAGCTGCCTTATATGCTATACGAGTGCAAGTTTGAACGTTATTAGTACTAAGAAAATAAGAAACGTATTCTATATAGACTTTTATATAAAAGTGTACGGCACTTGATTGATATACGGACTTCTGCGCTTCTACTCTAGATTTATGGGATTAGAATTTTCTGCAACCATCTGTATTCTTTACCAATACCTGTCACCCTTCAATACAATAGTTTACGGGCATCTTCTGTGCTCCTCCATCGCTTACCATCAGGAGTGATCGAGATCAAGAGTGGGCTTATCAGATTCTTTTTTAAATACGTGTGTGTTATCTTTGACAGTCATTACTTCTGGTCAGAATTCAGGAAACGAGCGAATAAGTTACTTCTAGGCAAGTGTGCTCCTTGGGGGAGGCCTATGTCCAACAGTGGACGTGTGTCGGCTGAAATGATGATGATGAAGTGAGCTCCATTATAGACCACATCATCGCTTACCATCAGGTGAGATAGTGGTCGAGCTTGCGGACAGTGAGCAATGGGTAGCTCGCTGTCCGGCCGTCCGGTAACTGTCCGGACCAAGCCCAAGTCGTCGACGGCGCGCACTGTTCCCGTGCGCCTCAAGGAGTTGTCAGCAACAGCAGGGACCCAGCCGGGTCGAAGCCTACTGGGGCCGGGGTTATCCGAAAGGGCGCTCGAGCCCCGGTATGAAGGCTAGAAGGAACGGGGTGGGTCTTTTAGTCAGTAAGAGTCTGACACTATCTTCCGCTCCGCCCAAGAGCGGGGGATGTCAAAGCATGATTTTTCCCACCATAAAAAAAAAAAAACAAAAGGTGAGATAGTGGTCAAACGCGAGCCTATAATAATAAAATTTAAAAAGAATAGCTACGTTCTCCCTAGAAAAGTTTGATATTAAAAAGCTAGACCTACTTTAGAACGACCCACACGTGTAACACTCAAGTGCCTCATTTGTATATAGAACGACGTCGCGTGGCGTGGATCTAGTGTAGCTCTACAAGTCTAGTTTCAGTTTGCAGTGTAGTTTTACCTTAAATGTCGAAGATTATACAAGTGTGCTTACTAAGCCGGTTAAGAAATTAGCAAAACACGTCTGTGACCTTTACGTGACTGAATAAAGGAATAGGACCAACCGTTTTATCTCAACAGGAAAAGAATATTCCCAAGAGGAAGCCCAACTTTATAATGTCATAGTTATTTTATATATACTGAAGCATTTTTGAATACTTATCAGCTGTCTATTACTGCACATAGACTTCCTTCAAGACTATTGAGTGGAACGATTGTAGTTAAATTGTCATACTAGTTCCTATATTGCAGTTGAAAATCGCGATATTCGAAAAGAGAAAATGACAGGACGATGTTTTCTAACAAATTCTTTTGCAAAAACACACGCCATGTCCTCATTAAGAAAACAAATTAAATAGTTATTTAGCAACACGAATAAAGTTTATCACTACGATCTATTGTTTCGTTTGTAGACGTCGCAAAACAACACATAAACAAAGGTTTTTACAAAGCAATATAAATTTAGTACACTTTTCGCTCACAAAGCCTGGAGCACAGGCGTAGGGTAGCCAGCCTTTCGGTATTTTACAGGATGCATTTTGTAGCGTGTACGTGACTTGATTCCGCGATCAACCTACCATTGGATAACTCAACGTATGGCGAATGTCCACCCTTACATTGTTAACACATCTACGGTCCGGACTAAGCGTTTCGCCTCGTCGTTTATACCGAAGCATACAAATAATTTGCCTGCTGCGGTTTTCCCCTCTAATTATAATTTAGGAGTCTTCAAGGGAGAGTGAATAGACTTAAGAAATTAGTGCGCTTCATCATAAACAATTGCATCATTGCTTACCGTTTTTACCACTGACTCCTTTTCTTGTGGTGGGGAATCTCCAAATAACTTCTCCCGCTATAGATGGAGCGAGAGCGAGTATCGGAATTTTACTGACTAAAACCCACCTGTGTTCCTTCCGTTGCCCTTAGCGTTCCAGGGCCACGGTGAATCTTTCGAACAATCCTGCATCCCAGGCAGATATCGGAGACTCGGAATTATTCTCTGCTAGTTACTGCCAGTGGCTTCACCCGCGTTACAGTAGAAAATTATCCCAAAGGAACTAATAATTCTGGAATAAAAAGAACATGGTCTACCCGTGTGCCAATTTTCATCGAAATCCGTTCAGCGGTTCAAGCGTGAAGAAATAACAAACATAAACACACATACACTCAGAATGGCCGGGATCCCGATCCCGATGTCCGGCCTCTGCAGTCGCGGGCTTGTGGGTGGCTCATAGCTCACCGTCCGACCGTCCGATAACCTGAGACGAGCCCAAGTCGTCGACGGCGCGTAGTACGCGCGCCTCATGGAAATATCAGCAAACCCTAGGGGCCCAGCAGGGTCGAAGCCTACTGGAGCCATGGGTTCGCATCTGAAAGGACAACCCGGTCCTGGAGTGCAAATGCAACAAAGGAGTGCTTTTTAGTCATTAAGAGTCTGAAACGCTCACCCGCCCCGCTCAAGGACGGGGGATGTCATTGAATTGTTTCCCACCTAAGATAAAAAACATACCTACACTCCGAGACTATAATTGCCAAAACGGATCTTGAGCGCTCGGCGTCACAAAGGGAATTGTTTTGCGCATTCTATACATTGGCGAGCCAATCGTCTTCGATGTTAGATATATGCAGCAACGCAGGGAACGAATCACAAGTGACGTCTAAGACGCGAGGAGCGGCGAGCCAAACACTGACACTCCACACCCCCGCGTCTCACTTCGCACCACTAATGAGACCGAATATTTGACTTCTGCGCTACCGCTCAAGATCCGTGATGGCAATTGTACCTTTTATAATATTTGTGTGATGTAAACTAAATTGTCTAGTTCATAATACTGATCTTAAGAACAAGTTTACCGTGTAGATAATAGAATATTAAAGTTCCAAGTATACCTTGGCTTCATGGTTATTAACTTAAGTACCATACAAAGTAACTTCTCATAGGAAACTGCGATGGGTTTTGTCTAGCACCGTTATGCGAGACTTGAGTGAGCCGTTTACTTACATTGTAGTGTACTTGACTTGCTAACACTAAGTATAGGTTACGTGTTATAAAATTTAACGGAATAAACTTTGTATATGGAAAATTATGTTTTTAACCTACTAGCTTTTTCCGTGGTTTTGCTCATCAATAAGCTTAAGCATAATCAGCATTATAACCTTCCACGTACAATGGTCCGCACAGGACTAAGTGCGGAAACCATAATCAAACAGAACTGAACCTTCCCACTGCTGGGACTCAGGCCTCAAATGGGCCGTAATCCATTACGCAGACCTAGTGTGCGTTCATGAATGTCGCAAGTCTTCGAATTTTTTATTCTAGGACACGCCGATTTTCTCACGATGTTTTCCTTCACCGCTTTGAGAGTAGTCGTTTAAATTACACAAAGTGGCCTACCACTGCTCATCAATACTTTAACTCAATCAGTACTTCCGGAGATTGCGTTAAACAAACAGTATCTTTTTATTAGTTTAGATTCAAAATACGTAGCCCTTAAAATGTCATATCATCGGTGAAGTGTCAATAATTCCTAAATGTAGAATTGCAAAGATGTTTAATTTCCTGAGAAGTTTCAAGTCCCTGAATATATTTATTTATTGAGAAAACGATAAATTATTCTTGGATTATTAATGCTATTGAAATATATTTTATAGTGATGATCCATTAATCACATTCTAGACTTCGAAACCATCTAATCGATGTGCCCTAAACCAGTTTTCATTTAATTAGAAAGGCAACAATGCGAAGATGGTTTTAGGTCATTTAGTTATTTATTATCTAAATGCTTTTTAGGTACACAAAAGTACAGAGACATTTTCTACCATTCAACCTTTGGGTGATGCAGAGGAAAATAGTGTTAAGTTAAATAAAAGAGAAAAAAGGCAAACAATGCCTTCAAACAATGCCATGAAAACAATGCATTTAAAAAAACGTTTTTATTCTAACAAAAGCTTATATGCTGCTAGTATTTTATAAAAGGCACATTTTTCAATAATAACTTTCAACTCTTGACCGAGCAGGCCTTTTGCAGAGAATCTATTGACCGCAACTCAAGGCCTTCCAAAGGTATTTGTATCATTATCCGAACATCAAAAGATCACCCTGGGGCCTTACCATGACATGTTAAAATGTCAATCGTGCGAGTGGAAAAGAGGGATCGAGCTATACACCATAATTTTTTAATTAGTACAAATACTTAAAGGCCTTATTAAAAAGGTCTTGTTATATATTAGTAAAGTCTCAATAAATAATATTCAAAAACAGAAAAGTTATTAGCGTTTGTTTTTATCCCAAAACTTCGTTCAATTTATGGACATATTGTACAGGCAATTGATTTGAATGAATATATGACGATCGAAATGATAAACACTACGCGTAGTATTTTTTAGTAGCAATTGTTATAAATGATTTTGTTATGAATTTACCAATTATGACAAATTTTCGTGGACAAGTTTGAGATTTCGTTTTTATTTTTACTTTTGACTACAAAAATATGATCAGTAATGGGTACGGATTTACGGACGGATTCCCCTGTTTTGTTCCGATTAAAAATAGGGGTGTATAGCTCCATTCCTTTTCACAGTTCTGTTTAGATCGTGTTAAGAGCTCGTGGTAGGGTCTCTGATCGTAACTGACGGATATTACTTCCTACGGATTACGTATCGTAGATCGGCGGTCCAATCAATGGATTTTGGCTGCCTGGCTTACGCTTCAGTAGGCCCAAAGCGATTCCGTGAAAGAATGTGCATAACCAAGTTAAACGTTGTAAACGATAGGTCGGTGTTGTAGCATAGTATGTTGTTCCGTTCTGCCAATTCGTTTAGTTCATTTAATCGTTTTAATTATCAGAGAGATACATAAAACGAATAATAAAAATATATTTAATATAAAGGGAACGAGAGTTTATTTCTGGGCCGAAAGAAATGTAATATGTTGAGTGGCTTAAAAGTAAGTTTAAGTCATGAATGAATTAGGTTATCGATTACCGTAATCGATAAACATTTTATTTTTAAAAAGCTTTTGTTTTTAAATCTATGTTGGCACTGACAGTTTATAAAAAACTATCTTAATTCCCAATCTAAACGTCACTAACAGGTAGTCTAGGTGTGTTATATTTAAGAACTAATTAAGTCTACTTTTACTAATAGTAATTGATCTACTGTTATCCTAGAAAAAAAAAATTATTGCGTGTAAAAAACGAAGCCAATTTCGATGAACTTTTTTGAACCATGTGACGTCCTAAAAAGTTACTTAAGAAAATTAAAATTTGAAAAATGGCCCGACAAACCGTAAAAAACACATTTTCCTGTAATTCTATTCCTACACATTTTACTCTATTCCTAGATCTCAATACTTACTAAAAAAAAAAATACCTACCTAGCTACTGTAATCTATTAATAGATTTGTTCATTTATATTTTACGATAAAACGATTGACTTTGACAGTTGAGCGTTATGTTCTTAGGAATATAAATAATTCCATTGCTTCTCAAGTTACTAAAATAGCTTTCGACAGATCGATGTCTGTCGTGTCAACTAGTAATAATACAATAAATATACACTTGAGATATACCTAATACCTATATCTTCATAATTATCTTGTCTGCTTGGTCTTCTTTTCATGTCTCGAAAAGTTAGTTTCTGCCATCGTTTTACATCTTTTAAGACCTTATTTTTCTTCTCCATTGTTCTCATAATACTGCCATCACATATGTAAATAGAAGTTCCAGTAACGCTAAATTTTGTCCGATTTCACAGCGACTGAGCTTCGAATAGGGTTGCCACAAAGGTAACTACAATATTATTCTGTTATTTTACAAGTCCAGGAGTCCGAAGTGAGGCGCGGCAAAAGGCATGCAAAATAGGTTTTACTGAATGAAAAGCATCGCTTGCCTTTGACTCTCAAAGAGATGGACGTGGGTGTAGAAATGAAGTTAAATTCTTACTAACAAGTATTCGTACCTTGAATTACAGTTGTAGTTTTTAGGTATTCAAAGACTTAATTTGCGTTTAAAAAGGAGCCTGTTCTGACTTCAAAGTAGCCTTTAGTCGGTTTGGCTTTTATTTTCTTCTGAAGTTGTGTTTGTTAAAATAGCAGCCCTAAGTCACCGCAAGGCCGACGAGGTAGTCAAGACCTTTTATGTTTGTAGATCAGAAAGTCAACTGTTCGTGAATCATTCGGGCCTAAACTTTATAGTTACGAGTATAGTCTGTCTAAAAAGTCAAACGACTTGGATAATTATTAGGGTAAAATGAAATCGGATGTAGTCGACATTGCTTCAATAATAAAGGTTGATTAAGAGATCTTGATCATTGTTTTTTTGTTGAAGAACTTCATAAAAAGTATCGGATAGAAGTATTTTTTAAATGATTTATTATTATTAAAGGACTTTTGATCAATAAAAAATGCAAAAGATTTACGTTAAAATATACCTATTTCAGTCTCTTTAATGATATTCTTATTACAAAAGTAGGATACATTTGCAAAGATATAATAGTGAAATAAGTAAGTATAAAGTAATAAAATAAATATGAAATCGTAAGTCGTCTTCTAAAATTCTTAATATTCTACTCCGCTTATTGATTCATCATCACTAGCCATATAACGATCAACATCTGTTGTAAAACTATCACTATCTCAAGAAACAAGTGAATGACAACTAAAATTCGCATTGCCAATAATAGATCTTTTATTTCCTTGAAAAATTCCCAAGTTGTTTGACTTTTTAGACAGACTATACCTACATGTAACTATGTATGTGTGCGTACGTGTGTTTAGGAAATTATACCTATGATTTATACTGCTTCGTGAGTTAGTGGTGTGTCCTAGCTATGAGTCATTACTATCAGCTGTAATAAGTACTGTTTATAAACTTATGACTCTTTAAATGTTACCATTCATCACAGAAAGGTCATAAGCAAGGAGTGTTTTGTCTATTAAAAATGTAGATATAAATCATGATGCATTTGCTCCTTTGATACTAATTTTAGAAGTAGATTAATGCAAGCCCGACTTAAAATATCGAGTGTCTTCACGTGGGGGCTTTAAATTTTAAGAAAAAATATGCTTTATAAATGTGATATTTTGGTTACATGTACATTAGTTTCTATAATAATTTAGGGTTTCGGCTTGTACACTTGACTTAGTTATATTCATAGCTGATCTAGTTATTTAAGAAACTATATTTTACTAACACGCGAAAGTTAGATTTGTAACGCTAAGGTCAAAATGTAACAGATTATTTAATCCTCTAACTGTGCCTTAACCGATCAAGATATCACTAAGTACTCGACTGTGTGTTTTAGTTAATTCCCCTTGAGACCCTAATTGATGAAATGGCAGAAAAATATGGCCATGATCCTATAAAAAATACCTATAAGTAAATGTTATTCGTCTACAGGTACTTAAAGTTTGTTTTTTTTTTGTTTGTAAGAGGTAATCTCTGAAAGTACTGCTCCGATTTCTAAAATTTTTTCACCGGTAGATAGCTGCTGTATTCCTTAGCAATGTAGGCTGTATTTTATGAGCGCGGGCAAAGCCGCGGGAAAAAAGCTAGTCTTTAATAAAACACAATTACATCACGTACACCAATAATACCTATTTTATCGAAATTCAGAATGACTGTTGGGAATAATATTTCTTCTTTTCTAACACGCTATATTAACAGAAAAATGTATATTTCCTTCGTATTTTAGGAGCGTTTTTATTTTCATTATTTTTCTTTCGCCCCAAAGAGAATGAACAATGCATAACAACGACTGTGTTCCCCAAAGAGTTATGTCGGGAAACATACTACTGTTTTAAACTTGGACCTTGCTGGCTTTTTCCACAGAAAAATATTTTAAGCTATCCTGCGCTTTTGCGTTGTCAGAAATAATAAGAAGTGCAGTGAGAAAAGTTCGAAAAATAATTGTATTAATTTTATTTAAATGAGAAAAAGGTTTAGCCTCCTATGGGTTTATTTTATCCATTGGGCACGCTAAGTACTTACCTATTAGGGTGTTTTTAATATAGTGCGGAATACATCACGCATGCGGAATTGCTCCGCATGCTGAAAATTTCATAGTGCAAAGAAAAATGCGTTTAGCGTGCGTGTATGCCACGCATTAGAATGAATAGTTGTATGAAATGGACATTTGCAGGGATTACGCGTGCGGGACAATCCCACTTGCGGGATCAAAACCGCACGATATTAAAAACACCCTTACTAGTCCAAATAAACGTGACATAGGGACGCCAGCAAAGCCGCTGATAGAAGCTAGTAATAAATGAATATATAATGTAGAAGTAGGTACTATCTCTATCTGAAACTGTTTCCTGTAGCTAGCTGAAAAACAACATCCTAAAGAATAAATCCATACTACTTTATTCCCTACGTATCTACTGAAAGATCTCATTCGTTCAAATGACCTTACTGCCAAAGACTGAGGACTAAAGTACAATTACTGAAAGGTCCTTTGTACATCAATTAACAGGAATAATTGAATTTACGTTGAAATAGAAGATTTTCTCACCATTTAATGGGAAATAAACCACAAATCTGAAACTGAAGCTCGGCAGCCGTTCCAACTAATTAAATCACAGACAAGAGATTAGAAAAGAAATACATTCCGAATTGTTCTACAACAAGTGTCCCCGCTTTTCTCCCACCCTTTAACTTCTTTACAGGCAATAAACCAATAGAAACGCGCATTATGCAACTGACAAACCACGCACACTTAGATCGCAAGTTTGCTTGGTAGTTGAACTATGAGCGGTGCCCTACTTTGTGGCGCGCCCACAAGGCCATTCTAACCTTTTCCATGATCTGTGGATTAAATAAACGAGTAGGTACGTCAAAATAGCTTTTAAAATACAAATCTAATGTTTATTGTATGAATGTATGCATAATTTTATACGCACGTGTTGAACTTTCAACACTAGTCTGTCATTTGAAAGTTTAATATTTTACCATTATACAATTCATCTCAAAGTTTGATTTAAAGAGAACACAGAGATGATGTGTGGGTTTACCTTATTCTCAAATCGATGGTTTTCTTTTACCTCAAAGTATTTTGCTTCAGTAGATGGCCACGTTTATAGCTATGTCAGTGGTATTTTTAGTGTCCCCCAAAATTCATTTGAGTGCTCAAAGTGTCCCTATATCTGGTGAACTTGAGTGCTCAAAGTGTACTTAGCTTCATCCCTTATTTACGCCCGTACGACTGACATGTCGTGTATGGAGTATTGCTCTCATCTTTGGGACGGGTCTGCCCAATACTAGCTTGATGCACTTGAGGCAATTGAGGGCGAGCCAGAAGGATAATTGGCAATGATGCACTCGTCGAGTTGGGGCTTCAAAGTCTTGAGTATCGACGTCTGTTGATGTTGTTAGCCTGTCGGTTTTCTACCGGTTGCCGGGATTCCGGTTTCGGGGAGTGTGCTTCGGAATTGTATAACCTAATTCCGCCTATCATCGGACCACCAGACGTACGGCGATGCGCTAACGGTACATGGTGGATATCCCACCTACACGCACAAAACGTTTTGGTAACACATTGTGCGTACAGCTAAGGAGTGGAATTCCTTGCCGGAGTCTGTATTTCCTGATGGCTACAACCCGGAAATCTTTAAGTCAAGAGATTTCTTCTAGGTATGCGCGTTCCATCGTCGACCGCATCGTCGCTTTCGATCAGGTGAGATAGCGGTCAAGCGCGAACCTATCAACAATAATAAAAAAAGTTATGGCAAGGTCCCAGTTTCGCGTTGACTCTTTTAAACAATTCTACAATACTGGCAAGTGTGTTTTAAAATTCATCAGATTTATAATGCGTAATATTTGCATCAAACAATCATGTATTTAGTATGATTTCGTCTTATATTCTCACATCAGAAACAACAATCTCACGTGTCAAATTAATATCAGGAAAGTTTTACACTCATATCACATGTAAATAGGTAGGTTCACTTTTTCCAATTCAATGTTTCGAACGTTCCAGTATTGAAACAATGAACTTCGTCAAACTGAAACCGAATAAACGATAACTTATACAGAGAAATGGAGTTATTGAAACCGTTTTGTTTTGTAATAAAAGTAACTTTACATTGCCCTATTTTCATCATCATCGTTTCAGCCGAAATACGTCCACTGTTGGACATAGGCCTCCCCCAAGCGTCGCCACAATGATCGATCCTGCGCATCCTGCATCCATCAATTGGCAATGATGCACTCGTCGAGTTGGGGCTTCAAAGTCTTGAGTATCGACGTCTGTTGATGTTGTTAGCCTGTCGGTTTTCTACCGGTTGCCGGGATTCCGGTTTCGGGGAGTGTGCTTCGGAATTGTATAACCTAATTCCGCCTATCATCGGACCACCAGACGTACGGCGATGCGCTAACGGTACATGGTGGATATCCCACCTACACGCACAAAACGTTTTGGTAACACATTGTGCGTACAGCTAAGGAGTGGAATTCCTTGCCGGAGTCTGTATTTCCTGATGGCTACAACCCGGAAATCTTTAAGTCAAGAGATTTCTTCTAGGTATGCGCGTTCCATCGTCGACCGCATCGTCGCTTTCGATCAGGTGAGATAGCGGTCAAGCGCGAACCTATCAACAATAATAAAAAAAGTTATGGCAAGGTCCCAGTTTCGCGTTGACTCTTTTAAACAATTCTACAATACTGGCAAGTGTGTTTTAAAATTCATCAGATTTATAATGCGTAATATTTGCATCAAACAATCATGTATTTAGTATGATTTCGTCTTATATTCTCACATCAGAAACAACAATCTCACGTGTCAAATTAATATCAGGAAAGTTTTACACTCATATCACATGTAAATAGGTAGGTTCACTTTTTCCAATTCAATGTTTCGAACGTTCCAGTATTGAAACAATGAACTTCGTCAAACTGAAACCGAATAAACGATAACTTATACAGAGAAATGGAGTTATTGAAACCGTTTTGTTTTGTAATAAAAGTAACTTTACATTGCCCTATTTTCATCATCATCGTTTCAGCCGAAATACGTCCACTGTTGGACATAGGCCTCCCCCAAGCGTCGCCACAATGATCGATCCTGCGCATCCTGCATCCATCAGATTCCCGCAACCTTCACCAGGTCATCGGTCTATCTTGTAGGAGGCCTCCTTGTGGTATCTTGTAGGCTTTTTTTTTTTAATTATCCAATATTGAGCGTAATGCGGAGAATAGAACTGCCAGCTTTATTACCAAGTCTGGGATGGATTAAAAAAAAAAACATTTGAAGGCTTAAGGGTTTTCATCAAGAAATTGAAAGAGTTCCTAAATTAAAGATTAATAAACTAGTGCGCCTCACCATCAACGACTGCATCACTGCTTACCATCAGTTGGGATCCCCCAAGTGTCGCCATAATGACCGGTCCTGTACGTCTCGCATCCATCGGATTCCCGCGACCCTCACGAGGTCATCGGTGCACCTTCTGGCTTTCCAACGCCATTCTATTTCGCCGCCACGTCCTATTTTAGTAGCATTAAAAATCCGCTTCGTGTATCTCCTTTGGTTTTCCTGCACCTGTTAACACTAATTTACATAGTTCATTGACATGCGATCTTGAACCACAACTTGAAACAAGTCTAGAATATCTCGTAACTACTTTTTTCTTCATTTCTCTGCTTGGGAGGTTGGTTTTATTTTAGTTATCATTTACGAGAGTATTGTACCCATCGACAAGTCGACATATGTTCGGGTAGAGAGGCGCGTGCGCGGGCGCAGGTCAGTCGACGCGGTTCGTTTGTTGCGCGCGCTTATCTGATCCATTCTGATCGATGATTGGATCACGACGTGTTTAGTATGTGAGATAATTGCAGCATGTGAAGCGAGGCATTCTTGTGTTTCTATTTACGATTTATTCGTTAGAAAAATATTTTAGAAAAAAAATCTTGAAATTATTGTATCGTTTATTTTAAAGTCGAAAGTAGTTTATAAAAAGACGATCGTTAATCATTACAGTGTCGAACTTTTCCAAAAACTACGACTAATTAAATCGTGTAATTTCGCCGGTTATTTGGATCTCGACTCCCGCGCATGTGCCAAGCGTCCGAGGCGCATTTCTTTAGTGTCGACCGATGACACCGTGCCGTGCGTCTACCCCACAGAGTTTTTTATACTTTTTGGTCTAAAATACAAAGAGTTACCTTCAGTCGCATATAGATAGTTTTGGAAGTGATCTTTTTCGGTTTGTTTCTCCGCGTTTTGTTTGTCAACACGATGGAAAAGTTACTAGTGCAAGACGGTCCTATAGTGTTATCCTGGATTGTTTTTTTGGTGCTTATCTGTCGATGTTACTATCAGATTAGTGCGATCACTGCTATAGGTAAGTTTTTACTTTCTTTACAAGTGTTACTGGGTTTTCACTCTATGACTCATTTACACTTCGGAAACATTATTTTTTTTCTTCGAAAACATGATCGATGGTCACTTGTGTGAGTTGTGTATTGTGTAATGTAATTAACTGAAAAATAACGTATTCTAGGAAAAGCAATTACATTAACTAGCGGGGTGGTAAAGTACTTTGCAGTTGAAAGAATAATTTACATAAATAAGTTAAATGTTCTTTAGAGATTCTGATAAGTTTAGTTTTGAATTTTCATCAAGAAAATGGAATAGACTTTATTAAAATATATTTTTTTCTTATATGTAGGTAGGTTAACTTTCGTAGTGTCATGCAGTTTGTTTTTCCACTAAGCCCTTGGTATTTGAAATTATAGTTCTTTGAGTCCTAACAAGAGATTAAAAAGAAATTCTAACTAGTCATATAATCAAATTAATATTATAATGGGTGTAATTTATCTATAATATGTATTTATTTAGAAATATATAAGTATGTTTATCAGTTGTCTAGTACTCTTAACACAAGCTCTGCTTAGCTTGGGACTAGACGGCGTTGTGTGATAGTTGTGGAATATTATTATTATTCCGTTTATTCAGCTATATGTACATATAAATTATATTTTTAAATTTTCAATATATAAAAAAACATAAAAAAAATAGTACCCCACCGGTATCGGGAACAGGGTCCAAGCTACCGGCGGTCAGGGCTCCAGAGAAAGGAACCTCCTGACTATACGAGCCGTGTCCAGCAATACTGCTTCTGAATCAAGCCCTTGATCCAGCCGCCTAACGAGAGCCTCCTAAGGTATTGTTATTATTATACCTAATGGAAGGAGTAGAGGGAGGCTTTTGCCCAGCCGTGGACCATATGGGCTAACTATAATGTAGTAAATTTTATGGCGAAAGTTTGTGATTGTGTTTATTTGTTACTTCGCTATGCTTGAACGGATTTCGATAAAACTTGGTGCTTGGTGCCATATCTTTGAATAGCACATGGACTATTTTTATCTCAGGAGTAGGTTTCCTTGTGATAATTTTCTACTACACAGGCGAAGCCAATGGCTTGCACTAAACGCTTTTTTTTTGTTTATTATTGATAGGCGCGCATTTTTAGCTGCTATTTTACTTGATGGTAAACTATGTTGTGGTTGATGTTGGAGCACACTTGCCTGGAAATAAAAAGTTCCTAAGTTATACGGCAGGGATTCCCACTCTTTAGCTGATTTAACTTAAAGTAGAAGCCAAACAAATTAAAACCGAAACTAATTATGTTCAGACTCTGTATTACTTTTAAAATGAACCTTGAATTAATCTCAGCGGTACCTATAAATTAAAACGTAATCAACCCCTGTGACATTTTGTAGCGACTGTGCTGCCATCTATCACGGCTTTATACCGAAACGCGTTTGACAGTTTCTCTTTTTATGTCTCCGTCGTATTTTTATTTGATGGGAGAATAAAATATATAGCTCTCATTTCACTGACCATTTATGTCCATCTGAACTTTGAAATAAGTATACCAGGAAAAACGCAAATTGAGCGAATAACCGCCCGTTAACAATGTAAGTTTTTGCAAGAAAAGATTTTTTTTTACTTATTTACATTGTTCTAAATCTAACATAATAGTAATTAATGTTATAATAGCGACAAGAGTGAGTAGGCTCTTAACAAACTAGTGTGCCTCTCCATCAGACATTGCATCACTGCTTACCATCAGGCAGTTTGTATCAATTTAAAAAAAAGAAACAAGTAACCGATTTATTTGAAACGAGTGTTCCATGGACGAGTTTCTTGCACAATCTTTACCATAGAGATATACGCTTTGGAATTTGCAATTAGCATATTTTTTCTAACAAAAGTTTTTTAAATAAATGTTTTGACTTTTAATTCTAATAAGTTATTCTTTTAAAGAATTTTGCCCTGCACCAGGACTTACTCCTATATCGTGGTGGGTACAAATGTGTAAACTCACACACAAAACACGCAGAAACTGGAGCAACTAACTGTAGGTCGTAAAAATATTTACAAATTCTTTGTCTGCTGGAATGCTAAATATAAGTATACGCTATCGTAGTTTTTTTCATTTTGGTAAAATGTATAATTTTATACTAAGACAAACGTAACTAACTCACTGGCCGACAGGACGGGATTGTTTGCAACAATTAGCACCTGAGACTTTTTTGATTATTAAGTTACTTTCATCATATTTTTGGTTCCATACCCAAAGGGTAAAAACTTGACCCTATTACTAAGACTTCGCTGTCTGTCCGTCCGTCTGTCCGTCTGTCTGTCACTCTAAACCTGAGAAGAAACACCGAAACAAATTCAAAGTGGTTTCCAACCTGTTTTCCCCGGACCACCGTGCACCGGCTATCCGGAAAGGCCAAAGTATGGTCTACGAAGGGCTGAAAAATTCCCAACTTTCCAACTGAAAGAATATTTTTTAGAAGTTTTTTTCTAAAATAAAATCAAAATTTAAAATATTTTTACGTGACATAAAACTACATGCTTATAAAACATCAGAAGCTAGCTCATATCTGGACCTCTGGTCCCTAAAAGCAAAGTGGTCCCCGGCAAAAAACGGTTGGTAACCACTGCCATAAACCTAACAGCGTTACAAGTACATAACATTTACATTTCTCTCAATTAATTATTCAATACGAGCCCCCAAATCAATCCTATTCGAATATGTTTAATGTTATTCGTTACACCAACCGAACAAGAAACGAATATCAATTTCGAACTAATCGAATGATTTGAATTAAATGTTGCATCGATTTAATTGAATCTGGCACAATCGCGTGTCAACTAGTCGACACGGGTAAAGCGGGCTATGCATAGGGAGCTCCCTTTCTTTTTTACTGACAATCACTTGTCATCTCAAAAAATAATGTCGTTTTTATTCATTAAACCCCAAGCAAACGCCGCGTTCGCGCACCTATTGTCTTACTATTGTGTCTGTAATTTCCACGATTGAAAGGTTAACACTTGAAATTATTAAATTTTTCAATTTTTTTGGTCATAAAATAAATATTAATAATTTTGCCATCGATACGCTAAGAAGAAGAAGATAAAAATTATTCTTAGGTTTTCTTTCATCAAACCTAATACAAATAAAATAGAAGTGTCTGTTTGTAATAAGTAGCATTTTTTTTTAAATGTAAGTATAGCATACTAGATTTACACATAATATTTAACCTATATCACTCAGGAATAAAGCTGCTTTCTATCGGTGAAAAAAATTTAGCAATCGGACCAGTACTTATAGTGCTTACTTCTTACAAAAAAAAGCTAACTTTAACTTTTTATAATATTAGTGTACAAGTGTATATAAGTGTATGATAGGTAAAAGTATATTCGATAGGTACATATGTATAACAAAAACGTAATTTTATAAAAACGTATTTGGCTCTCAGCCTGTCTAGCTGATTAATGTTATGATTAAGTAACTTAGCCTATTTCACTTCTTTTATTTGCGTGACTGTTTGATCGAAATACATTCTGTCACACTTTCCTGTACTAATCGATTGTTGGTAAAATAAATAAACATCCCATAAATCGATTTATCATTAGAAGTCGAACACGAGTAACTAAACTAATAAACAGTTCTGAGAAGATGTAGCTGTAGATAAATTCGTTCGGTGAATAGATAGCTTTATATATTGTGCTTCGAATATCGATACCAACTGGAAATCGATATGTCTGTGTTTGTGTTAGCAAATGTCCGAGGGATACACTGAAACTGGTTAAGACAGACTGTGTTACCTTGGAAAGTTTTATGGAAACTATTTTCAAGGCTGACTTGGTATCAGGATCAGTAAGCAGCATTTTCCATCGTATAGGTGAAGGGAATTCCAAGTTAAATAAAATCATCTAAATAAATAAAAGTTTTATAACAAAAATGGCGCATGCAAATGAGCCATACCGGGCAGTTTATCCACCTTGACGGATCTTGGACGCAGCGTTGGAAGGCCTCCCAGGTATATCAACGTTGCGTCCTAGAAAGGTCTTCTTGGCGACACTTGTGACAGGCCTATGACTAGCAGTAAATTTGTTTCGACTGTAATGATATTGACGACGAATAAAAAAGTTGGTCACACTCATTTAAATTGGAAAGGGAGGTACATACTTTCAATTGAAGTCATTTGGAAGATCAATTTCTGTTACTTAATCAACTGTAGTTGCAATAGACTCAATTTTCCAGTGATTAATTTTTTTAATGCAAAAACTAATTATCGATTGCGTACGTCACACTAATTTACTACTTCACTGATCTTTCTTGAAAATTACCGTTGATGTTTTCCAATATTAACGTTAACACAACACCCAGTGTTTACCGCTTTCCCCATAAATTAGAGCGGAATGACGATTTAAAGTTTAACATAAATAATATTAATTATTTATATCAGCGATGCATAACACGCGCATATACCTAACTATCTGTATTGTTTTATGGCTGTCGTTTGGTTTAAAACTGGAACGGGTTATTCAGTGCAAGCATGACATAGAATAGAAATAGAATGACCGCCTGATGTCCTAATTATTATAATATGTCACGTTATAAACAAGGTTTTTTTGTCTATTCGATTTTTGACAGGAAGCGGTAAATCTAAAATTTAATGGCGGTTTACGACTAACACCAGCAATCTTGCTAGATTTTTTCCAACTAGGTTGGAGTCGTTTTCCTGTCTAGCAGGATGCAGCTGGAAAAAATTGTAAACCTCATCCCCACACACCCTATTTATTGTAAGTTCCTTCCTAAAGTAATTTTTATTTTTGGTGTACAACAAGGAATATATCTATCTATTATATGTGGTATGTGGCGATTAAATTACTGCAATTACTAGGATATAAATATTCACAACCCAATATTTGTGTATTATCCAACTTCTAACAAGATTAATGCACACCCTTATATACCATAATTAGAAAATTAAGTTACAATCATAACTCCCTAAAATAGCCCTTAAATTTTACCTAAAAGCACTTAAGTAGTATTTTTTCATCGTAATTGTAGCGCATCGGTTTTGGCATCAAAGCAAGAACACAAACACACTAGTGACGCAATCAAGATTTGTCAAAAAAATATCAAAAAATAGATAATATTTCTAGCCTAAAATAATGCTTGATTAGTTTTCGAAATACTGTACCGCAAAGAGCATCTGAAGGAACACAAACGAGTTTTAGTCAATAAATGTCTGTCACTTTCTCTCTCTCCAACCACTACGGGAAGGATTATATAATGACTACTCACCAAAAAAGACTTTCAGGCCTTTGACTACCCGCGACTGCCGATAATATCTACAAAAAAGTTTTTTAATTAGCACAAAATATGCGAAATATGATTATGCAACTTTGTGAATAGCAAGCTTTAACCGGGTTACATTTTAACACATTTCGGTCGCTCGGTAACAGTCGTCCACTGGACTTCCGTGTCAACGGATTTAATTAAAATTATAGAATGACAGTATACTGAAGTTATTACTTTGAATACATTTTTGATAGGATAGGGTAAAAATAAGTCATCATGATTGAATATACTATATTAGTAGATAATATTTAGTAAGAAAAAATTCAGTACAATAGCTTCAAGATGAGATCGTAGTCAAGCACTGGATTAAATAATAAAAAAAAAAATTATTAGCCATTAAGTCCGCTTGTGTGCATAAAGAATAAATAAGATAAAAAGGGGTGACATAATTAATAGATAACGTGATCGTATAGACAGTAGCGCAAACTTAAACGTATTACCTATTTAGGCACGCAATTTACTGTTTTCGCACTTGTGCGGACAAGTGCGCTAGCTCGCTCCCACCGCAATTTATTGCAGTCTGGACGCTAAGCGAACACCACGAATCGCCATTCAACCCTGTTTAATTATTTCATCGTAAGTGTGTTGAAAAATGTTGTTTTATACATGTGGAAATTTGTCACTGCAGCACACAGCTCCATAACACCCTCGCCTGCAGCTCGGGCGAATTCTGTCTCGATCGCAATGACAAACTTTCTCCACTTGTATAAAAATTTACTATAATAATAGTAAATGTTGAAATAATACAATTTCTAGACAAATCGAAAAACGTCTGTCATTGTAATTTGTCATTGTTATATCTTAAATAAATCAAGATTAATTTGTATCGTGGGTCGTCGATCTGTATCATTAATTGTCACCCTTGTCTATGTACAGACAAGCGACAATAACGATGTACAAAATGACGATACAATTTTAATCGGTCGTTTCGGACAAATTTTTTGTAGTCACGTAAAATTTAAAAACAGACGCAGTAAAACCGACTGTACATGTTAATGTCCAACTTAGCTAAATGTTTTCGTGACAGTGACGGCCCGTTCACGCTGTGAGCGGTAGCTAAGCACGGGGCGGTGAGCGGTAAGAACAAGAGTATGAAAATGTTTAAGGCGTATAGTCCCTTGAACCATCTGACCGAAATTATGTGAACGCAACTTTAGCACTCGCCTAGGCGGCAGTACGCAAATCTGTACATTTATTTGCGGCCAGCAGAGCCCGGAAAGCGCTTTAAATCCATTTTCTCTGCGAGATATTGATTGATTTACATAATTATGCAATGTTCACTTTGAAGAATATTTAACCACCAATTTTTATGTGTAAAAATGTTTCTAAAGGTCCAAGCCGTTTCGAAGGAGTAGGAAAAGTTGCGAAATAATTTTTTTTGACAAAAGTATTAATTGCACGAAAAAATCAAATGTTGCTATTATTGTTCATGAATCTATAATAAACATATATTTTTTTCAAACCAATTGACCTAGCCGTTATGGAGGAGTAGGCCTCAGAAAATCACTGCTGTATGGCACTTTTCGGGCGCTTGGCCCTTAAAGCACGCCACGAGAGCCTGCTCACGAACTTGCCGCTGTGAGCAATAGCTAAGCACGGGGCTGCGAGCGGTAAGGTAAACGCTCCTATGAAAATGTTTGAAACACGTCATGAGACTCCACTCCTAGCGCCGCGCGCCCGCTTACTGTTGTCGCTCCGCTATCCGCACCGCTTGCTGCTAACACCTCTAAGACGTGAACAGATCGTTAGGTTCACCACACTAGCAACGAGTAAACTTTAAGCATCAAGCTTAGGTACTATCTTTCTAATGCCAGCCGAGTGCGTTCAACCAACACAAACAAGTCCTTTCAAGCAAAAATATCACTCCAATCCCGAAAGTTCTCGAAAGTTCCCGAACTCCTTCGTAGTATTTCACACTCGCACAAAGACGTATTAAAGAACAGTGCTTAGGCTATCAAAAGAGTAAGTTTGCACAAGTTGTTGTGCCAGGACGCCAGACGTCTCGTCGTTCCTGTACTGAAGAATGTAGGTGACCTGCTTTCCGCCAACGCTGCACCCGACTCGAATGACGAAATTGCATACTTTGACGTGGTATACCTACTTAGCTGATGTATTTAAGTGCCTGTGGAAACTGCATGAAGATTAAGTAAAATATATATACTCGAGGGAACACTCAAGGATAAAGGAAAACATACGTGATACTTCCTAAGGGCATCTCTTTTGTGTAAGCTTTTTCCTGAAATACGAAATTATTACCACGAAAGCTCTCATCTTTGTCGAAAAAATACGGCCGTTTCGTTTTGATTTCACGATGTCTTGAGCTTGAAAAAAGTTCGGACGTTTTTACACGTGGTTGTTTCTCAAGGACCCAAAAATACACTTTGACACAATATTATTTATTTGTTTCTTATATGTAAGTACATGGTAATACTACTAGCACTGCTACTTGTATTATATATAGACTAGGTTCTAGCTTCTGCCAGCGGCTTCGTCTGCGTGTATGTTAGTTATAGTCGAAGTCAAAAACAGATAAAAAGTAGCCATGTCCAATTATCCATCCTTGGAGTTTCAAGCTATCTTCGTATTAAATTTCTTCAAAACTCCTTAAGTAGTTGAACTGTGACAGCGTTACAGAACAGAGTGACTTTCTATATAGTATTAAGTATAGATAATAATGGCATATGTCTAGAACTAAGTTCTGTCTTCAGAGCTAAGTTATCCCATTCCACTTATCCTTTGTACTTGACGTACCCATTAGTTGCTTCAATAGAGGCCATGTCGAAAAAGGACGAAATATCCTTTCTATTATATTTTTACCATACACAATGGAATTGGATGAACAGTGCGTAGGATTGACGTAAGATACAACAGTGTTATTGGAGAAGGCGAAGTAATGGGTGACTGGCGCCTAATTAATAGGCAATTGCCCGTCATTTGCTCGGCAACGAGAGTGTTCGATTAATTACACCTAGTTTACCTTTCTGAGGTAATTGACCGGTGGTCTGATCGTAGCATCAAATTACTACCAATATTTTCATGTAGATAAAGATGTTAGTACCTATTTTCTCTTAAGGATTTCCACTCCCACCGGACAACATAGATTTTATTATTATCGCAGCTAGAATAGATATTTTTAGGAGTATTACATTGTTAATATTGTTAACGATCCGGACTAGGCACGCGTCCATCGAAAAACTGGAGCAGCTTCTCATCCGATTACATTTTGGATGTCTTCAAAGCTAGAGTGAATAGACTCTTAATAAACTAGTGCGCTTCACCATCAGCGATAGTATCACTGCTTACCATCACGTGGGATCGCAGTCAAGCACTAGTTTATATAATTAAAAAAATACCCATACACACATAAATGTTCTTTTCTGTTTTTTGTAGTGTTAGTGTGTGTTATATATATATAAACCGTACAGTAAATTAATTAAACAATTTATTGGATCCACAATGTATTGTAAAATAGATTTTTATCCAGAAAACCAATTGGAATATGAGCGCCGGCGCTGCCGCCCCAATAACAGCTCCAGTGAATTCTGCTAGTCTTTTGTGCGGTAGAACTTCAATGTTGAGTAATTTTTAGGGTTCCGTTCCCAAAGGAAATAAAAACTGGGCAAGCGCGAGTCGGACTCGCACACTGAGGGTTCCGTCCCCATTCTCGAATGGAGTCTCGAAGATTTTTCCAAATTGCAAAAAAGTGTTTTTTTTTTTGTGACGTAGGTAAAAACAAATTTATAGTTTTCAGATTTATACCTATGCCTGTGCTATAAGACCTTGTTTTGTATCAAATTTCAGGATTCTGGGTCAACGGAAATTACCCTATGAATTTCGATCTTTGAGAGTATCAAAATACACGTTTTATGCGACATAAACTGCCGTATCTCTTTTATTCGTTAACTTAGAATTTTGTTTTTGTTTCGCAGCTTGAAGGGACCGCAGACCTGAGTATATGGTTTTAATTTCAACTCGATACCTCCACGCGTTCTCGAGATAATGGTTTTTGACAGACAGACAGACAGACGGACGGACAACAAAGTGCTCCGTTTTTTCCTTTGAGGTACGGAACCCTAAAAACGGGACCATATTGCTATCACTCCGCTTTCCATCTGTCTGTCACCGGACTGTATCTCATGAGCTGTGAGAGCTAGACCGTTGAATTTTTTACAGATTATGTAGGTACTTCTGACCCCAAATAAAATGGGGCAAAGGCAGGAAGAAGAATATGTAGGTACTTCTGTTGCCGCTATAGCAAAATATACTAAAAACAGAATAAAATAAATATTTAAGAGGGGCTTCAATACAAGAAATGTTTTTTTTTAAGCTATTGCATAGCTTCTATCGCGGGCCTTGAGCGTGGAGACCGAATCCAAAATTTCCGTAACGAAAATAACCTAACACTCCCCACTCATTTGTTTTTTGAGCGTGGTGACCGATAAGAAAACAAATGAGTGAACAATCAATCAAAATTCAATTCAATGTGTGAAAGTGTAACTTCAATTAATATCAAAGAAAAAAAAAAACAAAGGAAAAAAATACTGCATAAATAAAATAAATAAATAATTATAATTGCACAAGTTGATAAAAATGCTATGCAATAGCTTTACCGCGGCAGTCCCCGAGTGCCACACGTCTTTTTTTGCTGTTTTATTTCCACGGAGACGGTATCCAATCCTTCGGGCGCGAGTCCAACTCGTACTTCGCCGGTTTTTCTTTACAATCTCAACCATTCATTTGTTATGTTATGTAATGCTCCACAGTTCTACAATTTCTCAACGATTTTCCAATTAGTGTTGTAATGTTTTATACGTCTACCATTAATTCTGTTCACATTTAACTGATGTTCGCTATAAAATCGTGGCTCGGATCGTATTTAACCCGGTCGAGTCAATAATGCAGTAGGAGTAACTACCGGTATCAGGTAGCCAAATGGCTCGCTAAAAATACTGGCTGCATTCGCTGTGCATGTACTGTCGCTGACAAAATATGTAACTCGTTCAGAATTTATTTTGCACTGTAGTTTTTTTTTTTTTTTTTAGCAGTTCATAAAATTCGTATGTTTACACGAAAAATGTTGCGTAAAGGTAATATATATATATGAGGTTGTTGATTCAATTCAGAACAAAGATAACTTTTATCTTTTGCAAGTAAGTATCGAAGTACAAACATAATTCGAACAGCTATCTAGTGAAGCAATTAACCTACAGATAAAAGAAGCAATCTATTTTCGTTTTCCACAGTAAACAGACGTTAAAAAAAACTTTTAATTGAGCTTTTATTGACCGATCCTAAAATCGTGGTCTATGGTACGCATTTCTAGGAAAGTTCCGTAGAGTTATAGTGTTTGTTTTGCTAATTGAACCACAGATTCTAAATTACCAATTTTATTTGGCTTTAACTACAAAATTAGCAGATCACCAAATCTCGAATCTTTGTAGGTATGTACCTACTATTTAAATGTACATATAAGTATACATGTGGTAAATATTAAAAAAAATATGGATACGCACACGCAGGGTAGGTACAGTCAAATTTTAAATAGTAGGAAAAAGAAAAAGCACTTATTTGAGTTTTAAGAACAACGATTAGGATTACATGTGAAAATGCCTTTGAATTCATGTAATTCTGTCATAAAATTATTATTAGTGTTTTGTTACTCCAATTAGGGTGTCGCTAGCACAACAGCTGACATTAGTAACTGTAACCCAGCCTTACTGAGCATATTCCTCATCCTTTTGTCTATATGACCTAGTTATCTAGTACAAACTACCGCGCTTAGAGCGGTAATGATGTTATGTTACGTCGTAAAACGTTTTGTACATGAGTGTACGTGTTGTGTGCACTTACCTACCCACGTGGACGTGGGACAACACAGAGTTATAAACGCACACAGAAGAAATATTTTCTTACAACAAAAAAAAAAAAAACAACTAGCGGCCCGCTCCAGCTTCGCACATGTGTTACATATCAATGAAATTTACGGCTTTTATCTACTATATACTACGTATGTTTTATACATCTAAACATTTCTCATAAATTACTCCGTCTATCAGTAAAACCATATAAAAATCTGTTTTATAGTTAGCTATACAATAGCTAGGTACTACTCATTCTGTGGCCATAGCTTAGAAAATGTCACTCATAGAAATTAACTAACACTCTGGTTTTGTATTTGTATGGAACATTTTGTCAATACCGTATCTAGAAGTGGCCTCTAAAGCTTCTCCATATTCTATGCCCTTTTTTATGGGATGTAACCATATGATTTCTCCCGCTCTGAATAAAGCGAGAGCGAGTCTTTCTTCATTCCTGTCCCGCTACCCTGACAAGCTCGAACTGGTCGGCAGGCACCTGCACCTACTCTATGGTCTACCTGTACTCTATGGGCACGTGTTCTCAATAGAAACCATTTTGAATGATCCTTTAACCAATTCAATTAGGTACTGAGCTAGCTTTCCGCGTGACCTTTTACATTTAATTAATTATTTCAACCTAATAATCAATTAGCATTTTATTGGTTTTATTGATTGTTTAGATTCACGTTTAGTTTTAATTTGTTTAGGGACCAGTTTTTAATCGATAAGTAGATAATTTTTGTCTGAGGTATAACATATTTTTTTATGGCTTTCATATGTTGTTACTTATGAAAGAAAAAGGAGATAGTGATAGCGTGACGGGTAATAGGACAAAATTGTAGAAAAAAAACTGTGTTGTGCTGACTCTCAAAAAAATGGGTCAAAGTTAAAAAGATGAAGATGATGGAAAATATATGCCTATCAATCTAGAATATTGATTCTTTGAATTTAACTTGATTATTGAAAAAGCTCTAATTTAGAACGGGAAGAGATGTTTCAAGCACTACAGTTAGTGCTTGGAGAATATTTCAGAAAAGGCCCATCCAGAAAATATATTAGCTCCGATATTTCATTCAGAAATTCGTCTATAAACTGAAGTTGTTTGTTTGAGTTGTAATAACTTTTTAAGGTTTGGATTATAAACATTCAGTTTATTAAATAAACTCTTATACACATCATAAAAACTAAACTAAACTTTTATTGCGATTCATTTAAAGTTTAATTTCATTTTTGGTTAACTGCACTTTTATGTGTTAAAGAGCAAAATCGATGTTTTATCAAAATGTGTTCGTACCTATATAAATTAATGTAATTTTTTTTTTAATCTCTCAAAAGTACCTATTCTAAATTTTATCTACAAAATATAGTAACCATTAGAAATTTCCAACAAGGCCTCCCTCAAGGTGGACCGATGACCTGGTCAGAGTCGCGGGAATCCGATGGATGTGTGACGCACAGGACCGGTCGTTGTGGCGACGCTTGGGGGAGGCCTATGTCCAACAGTGAACGTCTTTCGGCTGATATGATGATGATGATAATGACTAGAAATCGATGAACAGGTATGGTCAAATCGCAACTTTTCTGAACTAGTATTTACGAGTATTTACATTCAGGAACCGTACACCTTGAACTATTCTCGACTCACAATACAAAAATAAACCTTACGTGCATAATGATAGTGTTCACTGAAAAGGAGTTCAACATCCGTCTTATTATTTTCCGATTAGCTGTGACGTCAGAGCCCATTGGTGCGGCCTTCGCGGCCGGTCAATGCCCCCCGCCTGCCGCGACGTAGGTACCGTTAGCAATGCAAATGGATCGGGATTTGTGTACATTCCTTATCGATAAAATGTGTATCATTTTATCGATAAGGGTAATGACGTCACACATTGTTTTATAATATAATATTCTACAACTATCACTCAAGGCCGTCTAGTCCCAAGCTAAGCAGAGCTTGTGACAACTTATAAACATACTTATATATTTCTAAATACATACATATTATAGATAAATTGCACCCAGACACAGAACGAATGATCGTGCTCATCACACAAACATTTTGTCCTGGGTGGGAATCGAACACACGGTCTCCGGCATAGCAGTCAGGGCCACTAACCACTAGACCAACAGGCCAGTCAAAATGATAAAAGATTATGAATGTATCCCTCTCAATAATAATAAAGGCTGCTATTAATCTGAAAACGATGAACGAAAGTAGGTTATCGTGGTTTTTGTATTGCAATTAGATGCGATGTTACCATGAACTTTTGGGAGGTTATGAAGAAATTTTATTGCATATTGTGACTTAATAAGTATACCATTGCATCGTTTGGCTCTTATGTATCTATTTATGTTACATTGCTTCCTTGAAGAGTTGATGTTGGTAGATAGAAACGAAATAGTAAATATAATAGTCAGCCTTTTAATGTTCCCACTGCTGGGAATCAGGCCTCTTCTCTAGGAGAAGGAATAATAGGATAAGGCCGCCAATTGTGTGTTTTTTTTTATGTGGTTTCTTTTTTGTTCATTTATAATCCTGATGTGCAATAAAGTATATATAAATAAATAAGGAATGGCCCGTAATCCACCACGCGGGTCCAGGGCGAGTTAGTGAATGGCACATGTCTTCGAATATATGGTTCTAGGTCATGCCGGTTTCCTGACGATGTTTTTCTCCACCGTTTTGAGAGCAATCATAAAATATATAATATAGAAAAGTAAAATGAGTAAAAAGGCTAACAATGTAATTCCAATGAAAGTCTATTTCGTTTTTTTTTCTACAAAGAATTTAACTTGCACATAAATCTTAAGTTCATTTTAAGTTATACTGAAGTATAATGGAATGAGCGCCACTAGACTGTAAATAACTTCATAAACTTTACTAATGAACTTCTCACTTTTAAATCTAAGCCGAGAAGAAAAGTTAAAGTTTATAAAAGCGTCTAGTATCTTTTATGGCAATTCAGTGTTACTTCATTATGTGGGTAATATGGAGACATTCTGCAATAATCTGTTTTCATAAAAATCACAAATCAAAAGTCAAAACCTAGTTTTAAAATTGCGTCTTTAACGCGTAAATAAACTGTTTTTCTTTCTTTTTCTTTAACACAAAAGGTGTACGTAACATGAATAAACCATGCATGAAGTCTAATTTCACGCGCATTTAACTACATAGAAATAACATAAACATCCTAAAAATAACACCCAACAGCGCAAACTAAATTATAATTAAATTGACCTTCAAAAAGCGCGCGTTTTTGCAATTAGTATGTGATTCGACAATAAAAGTTTATTCAACAAAAGATCGTGAAGTCTATGGTTTATATCAGGGGTGGCCAACTTGATTCGACTCACGATCTACTGTTTACTGACTAAACTTTGTGAGATCCACCTATTATTAAAAATCAATTTAACAATAAGGATAAAAGACCCGAGCCAGGTGTAAAATGTTAACCGGATTGTGGACACAAAAAACAACTTACAACATAAAAACTCCGCCGGATAATGCTGAAAAAGCAAAATGAATGATGAAATACCGAGCGAAACGAACTAAAAAGTGTGAGCAACCTGCCACAAATAGTTTTCTTTTGACAAACAAGAAGTTACGGGGCGATAAATAATATGAATGTATTGTGTTGATATAGCTAGGTATTTGCCGCCTTGCACCATAGTCAGTCGAAAAATAAATGCACTAGTTTTAGTGAGGTAAAAATCCCACACACCCTTTGAAGGTTTCCCCTAAAAATGGTGCTGTTTGTAAAGATTGATTGGGTGAACAACCGAGAACGACCGGTTGGCCGGCCCTGGTCTATTGCGTCATAGGTCATTGAATAATCAAACTGCGCCTCTAAAGATATTTTCGTTGTCTTTGTTCATATTCCATTGTTTATTAGACTTTCGTTTGAAGTACTATTTTTCACGCTAACAAATAAAGTAAATATTGAATCAGAAATATGAAAGGACCTGCAATTTAAACAAGAAATGTGTCTATTTCTATTTTTCTCTTTACACAAATCCAACCACACTTTCATTGCTGAAATGGCTTAAATTAATTACCATTATTAGGTAGCGAGTTTCATCTCTGGTAGTGCAACACACCTGGCTAAATCCATTACTCGATTCGCTTGGAGGACAAGGTGGAGCAGACGATGGCAGTCTACCACGCTTAGGCGAAGTTGTGGAGGCAACCAGCAGGGGTGACCTTTCGAGTCCTGCCCTGGTCCAGATCATGTTACGGAGTGAGACAGACTGGGAAACGGTCACATCCATCTACGAAGCAGTAATTGGAGCGAAGAGGTGGCAGAGAGCACGAAGAGGATACACCCCTAGAGTCGTGTGAGACGGTTCTAGAGTTGGCGACTCCCGGCCACCGTAAGCGTGGACTTACATGGCTGATAATGCAGGTATAGCTCGCCAAATCGCCAGCCGATAAGGACCAGGCTTAGGTCGACGTCCATGCCGCCGAAGTCTGTCACAGTTGCGTTATTGAACACAGGTGTGTTTTTGAGTCTGAAATGAAATCATTAGATATTCCCCCCCCCCTCCATATCTGATGATTACCCACCTAAATAAACTGAAAATTCATTCATAAAATTGAAGACGATCAACACAGCGGTCAGATTATCCTGCTGCGTTCTTACCGTCCGATTATAATTTAGGTATATTCAAGGCTAGAGTGAATAGGCTCTTAATAAACTAGTGCGCCTCACCATCAACGATTGCGCCACTGCTTACCATCAGGTGGGATCGCAGTCAAGCACTAGTAAATATTTTCTTCAATTTAATTTCTAAGTACAACAATTTACTCGAATTATTCCAACAAAGAGTTAAGAGCGAAATGTTCTCATGATTATATGGGGTTTAGATCTGGCTAGGGACCAAACCTTCAATAAATAACACGACAAAATAATCCTACATTTTGCACAGTACATAATGTTCATGTTATATCAACAGAAAGCCGTACGAGTTATGTTCTGTTATTTATTTGTATTTCTCAAAGGGATTTGTTGAAGGAGAATAACAAACTTAGATTATTTCCCTTTTGTTTCATAAGTTTATGGAGAACTTTTGAAATTTAATATCGATGAGTGTGTTGCATTTTGTGCCAAATTTTAAGTCAGGTAGTCCCATCAAAAGGCTCTAATGCGTCTCGCATTCATCGGATTCTCGCAACCTTTACCAGGTCATCGGTCTACCTTGTAGGTAACCTTCTAACGTTGCGTCTTCCTGTACGCAGTCGCCTCTCCAGAACCTTTCGAGCCCCAACGGCCATCTGTACCCATTATTAAGATTATATCGAATATCTACGTATTTACCCATTATTAAGATTACACCGAAGTGTTGACTAAATAACTTCGTACCTTCGCTTAATGACCTAGGTTCGATCACGTACATTCAACTAAACTTGTTTTAGATTTCATTAGCAGTAGAGATGAACCGATCAGTCAGCGACAGGTCGGGAAAGCCGACTGTCCGGCAACGACTAGTCGACTAGGTAGTCACTAAATGAGCCAACAAAAAAAATCTCTGTAAATATATCGTTAGCACCACTTCTTACAATATTTTTGATTTGTCTGTTTGTAACGTTCAAAATAATATTGTATTTTAAACCAAAAGATTATGAAACTGCATTCGATGCCTCAAAAACGCATTTTTTAAATGTTTGTGACGATTTAGACGAGCTTCCACTGGCAGATAGTTCACTGACTGATGTTACGAGGAGCAACTTAGGCTACTCTTCATTTTTCCGCTGGAACGGGATTCCAAACTACGGAATACATCTTCGAAACGACTAAACACAATTTGACGGTAATTTTCAGAGATGTAGCTAACGATATATCGGATAACGTAAGCTACCTTTTATTTCCCGCTGAAATAGGACTTAATTCTGGGGGGTGGATATCCCTGAAATGTGTACATTTGCTTACACGATTAGCCCAAAAAATGAGAATATTCTTAAAGTCCACGCGAACAAAGAAAGTTAAGGGTAAAAGGAAAGGATTTACAAGAAAGTTTTATCCTAATAAATAACTAAGTCGAGAAAAACAATTATCTGGCCATATTTACTATCAGCCATCTGAAAACCCACTAGTCGTCAAGTCGACTAGTTGGCCAAGTTCATATTCGGTACATCTCTAATTAGCAGGCATCAGGATGTAGTGTACAATTACCAACAGTAGTGGTGGGATGGGAGCGTATATGAATGTTAATGGTACAGTTACATTCACGACTGGTTCGTTTGTAACATAAGATTTCATATTCGTTTAGTTGTGTCTTGGTTAAATGTCAGTGTCGAACGTTTTGTAATGTTTTTATTTAGCCTTCACTGTCTCAGCATTTCAGCTGATAGATGTCCACTGTTGGACATAGGCTTCCGCCACAATGAACGATCCTGTGCGTCCCGCATCCATCGGATTCCCGCAACCTTCACCAGGTCATCAACCTTCAATGTCTCATTTCTGGGCAATAACCTCAAGTTCATCCAGATATACTTTTCCTGAGTTATATCGAACAAGCCCTTTGCGAAAGATGTCTTGTCAACTCTCGTTAACTTGAAAACTTAATCTAATGATTTCTTGTTACATTGAGATTAGCAGAATGTCGAGATTATTTATTTTTTATTTAATTGTTGATACATTATAGATTTATATGCATCGTGTTGATGCATATAAATGAAGACTAAATTACGTGTGGGAACTATACCATAGCCTAAGAAAAAAAAAATTAAAACCTACAACTTGCAAAGATACGAGCGTTTTTTGGTTACCTTACTAAAACCTTCTAATCATTTTCATTTATTTATTTATTTAAAAATAAAATATCAGTCCACAGTACAGGACCAAAACACTTATATTCTAAAATCTTAGAGACTTATTATAATGTGAATAACCTATAAAAAGCTAAATCAGCCCATTCTGTGTTCCACTGTGGGGCGAAGGCCTCCCCCTTCTACCAAACCTCGCTGTATAATTAAAACAAAATAAAATTCTTGGATGCGTCGATCAAGACACTAAGATATCTTATAACTATAGTGTCTCAATATTTTCATTACGTAGGATAAATGAAAAATGATTCCAACTACCCAAATAACCGGCGTAATTGAAATCTTATTTGTCAGTTCGTTATGTAGGAAACAGCATCATATCAAATGCTCCATTTATACCACCATTGCACCAGTTTAAATTAAAGGATTATTCTTGTCACAGACCCACTGCGATATTTCAGTCGCCGCGCTGCGGGCGAACTGTGCTACTGAAACTTATATGAACTGTGGGATTGTTTGAAGGAGTTACTGCGACCCTGAAACGCAAAGGGCAACATGGGTTGGTTTTAGTCTGTAAAAGTCTGCCAATTTCTCTCACTCCAACCTGAGCGGGGACTAGATACAAACTAGGGGTGTTTAAGTCAAGAGTGAATAGGTTACTTCTAGCACAAAATCTATATATATAAAAGAAAGTCGTGTTAGTTACACCACTTATAACTCAAGAACGGCTGAACCGATTTGGCTGAAAATTGGTGGGGAGGTAGCTTAAAACCAGGAGACGGACATAGGATACTTTTTTTAAATTTTTTTTTTTTTAGGGTAGAGTAGAGTAGAGTAGGGTAGGGTAGAGTAGGGTACAGTAGGGTAGAGTAGGGTAGGGTAGAGTAGAGTAGAGTAGGGTAGGGTAGAGTAGGGTAGAGTAGGGTAGAGTAGGGTAGAGTAGGTAGAGTAGGGTAGAGTAGAGTAGAGTGTGGTTGGGTAGAGTAGGGTAGAGTAGGGTAGAGTAGGGTAGAGTAGGGTAGAGTAGGGTAGAGTAGGGTAGAGTAGGGTAGAGTAGGGTAGAGTAGGATAGAGTAGGGTAGAGTAGAGTAGGGTAGGGTAGAGTAGGGTAGAGTAGGATAGGGTAGAGTAGGGTATAGTAGGGTAGAGTAGGGTAGAGTAGGATAGGGTAGAGTAGGGTATAGTAGGGTAGAGTAGGGTATAGTAAGCTGAAGTAGGGAAGAGCGGGAGCGAAGCCGCGGGCAAAAGCTAGTAAATAGATATAGAAGACAATCTCATGTATGGATGTACTTCACTTATATACCTACGCTCGGTGGACGCACACTAATGAGCGTTAGAGCCGGAACTGTTTGACGAGTGGTCCGAGGCGCTCCGAGATATCGTGTTCGTGAGCGGTGTTTAGGTGTGCGTTGCTCGAGCGCGCTTTGTATGTAGATTGACTTCTGTACCTATTTTGTGGTTCTAGGCAAGTCTGCTCCATAGTCGACCACAATATCGCTTACCATCAGTTAAAAATACATACAGCCAAACATGGAACTTCCTTCTTTTTAAAGTCGGTTAAAAAGAACAAACACAACAGAAAACAGAAATTTCATTTGAAATAAGCAGTACCTTTGTACTCTTTTTTCTGTATTTGTCCATTTCATTTTTAAGTGTTTACTCGTGTACATGTAATTAATAAATAAACACTAATAGAAGAGCACAAAAGTGCTGTTTATTTTAAAATAGCTTTTGCCCGCGGCTTCATACATAAAATATATCACCCAGGAATAAAGCAGCATTCTTTCGGTATAAAAATTTAGTTATCGGACCATTACTCAATCTCTGAAAGATTGCCTCAAACTAAAAAAAAAATTAAAAGAAAAAAATCTTTTGTATAAATTTAGTGTAGATGTTTGAACACGGGTTTTACCAAAATACCCGACTATACTGGCTAATCCGTCCAGCTTTTCGGTTTTAAGACCTGGCAACCCTAGTTGTAGGTATTTATATAGAAGAATTTGTGCTATGTCTCACCCCCTTACTGCAAGTGTGAATATTTTAAATTGCCACCTGTCTGAGCTGATGTAGTGACGCGTGGGATTGGCTAACAAAATTGGCAAAAAGTCTGTCTGCATTTATACTGTGGAGCATTTTAGTTTCTTTTATGTGATATAAATTAGTGCTTGACTGCAACCCCACCTGATGGTAAGCAGTGATGCAGTCATTGATGGTGGGGGATTAGTTTAATAAGAGCCTTGCTTATAAAAGGCTTATAAATACTTATAAAAGGCTAGTTACGGCACTGTATACATACATCCCAGTTATTGGATAAGTACATACAAGGTGTCTAGGCCGAATTGTTTTTTCGTTTCCTGTAAAAAAAAATTGTGGAATGTTGTTCAGTATCGTCTACTGAGCAAGCCCTTAAAGTTTGTGGAGGGCTGTCCCTTACACCTTGTATAGGTATATCGATGGATAATACAATACCCATTGATAAAGTGGTTTTCTAACTTATGAGCTTCTAGAAGCCTATGATGACGAAAGAGCGACTGACATTTGCAGATCTCGTTTTCTCGAAAGAGATATATCTATCTATATTTATATCGACAGATACACACGACATGATGATATAACTCACACACGAGGTAGTCAGAAAACGATATCTTTTGACTTAGAGATAATTAATTACACCTATATTTAAACTCCTTATTGATACGAATAGCAACGTGTCACGTTCAAGACACTTTGAAACGTTCTTCCGCGGATTTACGCTCATTAAGAATTGTGACGTAAGTAACCTAAATTGTTTCAGAAGTTGCTTAAAGGCTGCGAAACGGGGCCATCTTAATAAATCAACGTAAACGTCTCTGCGTTATTTAAGATAACTTAGCTAACTTTGTTTTTGAAATAAAGCTTATCAATTTATTTAAAATTCGTTTTAATTATTCACATACTTTGCCAACGTATGTATTAGAAGGCCCTCTGTAGGCTCGGGCTTGCGGTCGACGAGTAATAGGTAGCGGTAGGCGTCCGGCCGTCCGACAATCGTCCGGAACAAGCCTGAGTCGTCGACCGTGAATACTGTTCCACGCGCACTTCAAAGAATTGTCATTAAAACTGTAGGAGCTCATCAAGACCGAAGCCTAATAGGGCCATGAGTTAGATTCCAAAAAACTCCGAGGTTCTGGAACGCAAGGCAAATAAGGAAAATAAGAGTGGGTTAGTCAGTCATTAGTCAGTAAAAGTTTGACACGTTCTCCCGCTTTGCCCTAGAGCGCAGTCATTGGATGATTTCCCATTTAAACATTTTTGTTTTCTTAGAATAAACATGGATATAGTCTGAATAAATATGCCTTCTACAATTTTCAGTGTAGAAGGCATATTTATTCTAAGGTTGTTTTAATTAAAATTTCGATTGATTTATGAAGACAATATGAGCATCCATTTTTGTGTTGTTCACACTGAAGGGGTTGGCAAACTACGTATAAATAATGTCGCGGACTTTATGTGGTCCTGGTAAATGAGAATGAATATTTATAGGTTATATTATAAGAAAATACAGAATGATGTTCTAGTAGGTAAGCCTTTTTCCACATATATACGGCTAAAGACAACAGTATTTTTGTGTTACAAATACATATTTGTAAAATAAATATTTGTGTGTTTCCTGATGGCTACAACCCGGAAATCTTTAAGTCAAGAGTGAATAGGTTACTTCTAGGTAAGCGCGCTCTATCGTCGACCGCATCGTCGCTTTCCATCATGTGAGATAGCGGTCAAGCGCGAACCTATAAACAATGAAAAAAAATCGTGATAGTTTTCTAGCAGGAGAACTCATTCAAAAAGTGGCCTACCGAGATAGATAGGTACACCGGTAAGCCACTTATTTTGAGTTCCTAATCTTACTTTTTTTTATCCACTTTCCCGATCTCATTTATTTTTAGTTCAAATTAATGACACTACTATCGATAATAGGCTAGTGGCCGTAAAATATGTAATTAGTCCGTCTTTTAGATTATTCAAAAATAAGGGACACGTATTTTTTTATTTGTAAATTAAACCAAAAATGACAAAGTTACAGCCCATACACGTCATGCCGTGCTGCATTTTTTCGCACGGGGTGACGTCACACGTAACTTTAATAGGCTATATCTTTGTTATTTTTTGTTCAATCAAAAAAAGAAAAAATACATATCCAATATTTATAATCTAAAATACGGACCAAATAAAATGTAATTATTTTGACCCTGGAAACTACCCTTGCCCAATTAGTACCCTAGCTTCGAATAAGACAAGGTCTACTTCGAGGAAAATTCCTAACCAAGATGTCTATAATTGAAGGCTGCTTGAGGTAACTACAATTACACTGACATCCAATGTAACATGACGGTTACCTGCTCATTTATTTACGAAACTAACTACTCAGTCGTTACTGAAGGAAATTTTAGATACATCTTCATTAAGCTAAAGTTGAACTACCTGTAGTTATAACACAGTTTCGAAACATTCAGAACCTCTCCGGTCTTATTTTTCGAGCTAAACACAAAAATATTTATTGCCATCAAAAACATAACTTGTAGAAAAACCAAGGCACGCAACTCAGTTCTTCCACCGTAAAAAGTAGTGAGATCAATGAAATCTCAAGTCGGTTAATTTGTTCAGTTCGTACTTAAGGGATCTTGCTGACCTAGATTGACTTAGCAATTGCAAAATTATGAAAGTTATAATTTTTAAATTACTGGTTCAAATTGAATGAAAATTTGAATACACAAAATTCAGGCTTTTATTTTTATACATAACGAAGTTCGAGAAAAGAATGTTACGGCTGTGCCACTTTTTTGCTTGCCTTAGTGGGGGCACTGCCATGCCCCCTAAAAACAAGATGTTCCGTTTCAATTAGTGTGGAAATAGTTCAAACAATAAAGAAGACGGGGAAAAAACTTTCATGACCGTTATTTATACAACAATATTTATTTATTTATATACACTTTATTGTACACCAATATTAATTTTTTTTTTATGAAGGAAACGTTATAATAAAAAATTAAAAAAAAAACGAAAAATTAAATAGGTACTTAATACTAAAAATAGATACATATGTATATACATACATACAAAACATATATAAGTAAGAAAATAAGTGGTAAGACGAAAACAAGATTACAGTGATAAGTAGGTTCCTTCACAAGCCTTTTAAATACAGGCAGTGCATTCCATAGACGAGCGGCCTGGACAGTAAAAGACTTATTATGAAAATGGTTCAATGCATTGGCATTTTCAGTTTCAAATAAAACATTGTTAGCATAGACTGGAGTAATAATAACTAGAAAAGAACGTAATGGAGTTATTTTAATTAATGGAAATCCTGGAAGAATGTGTTAAAAGGAGTTGCATACGCAAGATACCTTTCCGAGTCTAGACTGAAAGCGTTCAAAGGGGAAGGCCTTTACGTTAATATTTAATTAATCTAGGAATTCCGACTGCTTCGTCAGTGCGGAAATTAGTTGTCGCTACACTTGGCGTTTTTAAATTATGCGCTAAGGTAAAAAAGCTTATGCAGCCGGCTGTATTTTATTTTGTATTGTCTCCTAATTATATAAAATGACTAGGTAATGTTCTTAAAAAATAATAAAAGGTGTAAGGGACAGCCCTCCACAAACTTTAAGGGCTTGCTCAGTAGACGAAACTGAAAAACCCACCATAATTTTTTTTCAGTAAACAAAAAAAAAAAAATCAGCCTCTCCATACAAACTGTCCAATCAAGTTAATAATTTTGTATGGTGAGGCGGTCTTTTTTTTTCATTTCGTAAGAAGTAACTTAAGCTACTTTTATTTTAGAAAAAATACTAGCTGACCCGGCAAACTTCGTACCGCCTAATAGTTACCTTTTATCTAAGCTGTCAACTCTACCTACTCTACCCTACTCTTCCCTACTCTACCCTACTCTACCGTACTCTACCCTACTCTACTCTACCATACCCTACTATATCCTACCCTACTCTACCCTACCCTACTCTACCCTATCCTACTCTACCCTACCAAATTGTGAATCTAAACTATTCCCAGATCCCCTTGAACACACACAAAAAATTTCATCAAAATCGGTCCAGTCGTTTGAGAGAAGTTCAGTGACATACACACTCACAGAAGAATTATATATATAAAGATATTCAAAATCCTGTAGTCCACGCGAACGAAGTCGCGGGCACAGCTAGTATTTTATAAATAACGTAACCTAGTCTAATTAAAATTTGGACCTGTACAATGACACGGTCGGAGAAATTCGAAACAATTCCAATATAAAAATTGTATCGAAAAGTTTTATAGAGGGCCTATACAGAATATAGAAACACACACACAGAGATTGTAAAAATAAAAGCATAAAATTTTTACGGTGCGCTACGGGATATTGCGTGTCCCGTCATAATTGGTAATGAGAATGACAGGCTGACGAACTGTATGGAATTGCGAATGGTATTGATTATACTTTAAATGTGAACTAGCTTCCTCCCGCGGCTTTGACAACGTATAAAAATATTTTATCATCCAACATTCAAATGTTTTTATTTCACAGAGGCCTTCATGGGCACTTATAAAACGTTAAGCTAGGGCAGGTTCCAATTTGGTCATTTCCTATGGTGAAGAACCGGCAAGAAACTACGTAGATACTCTTTTAAAAAAATGTTGTTCTTACAGTATATAGATGTTATGTAAGGACAGTGTAGACCAGTCAATAGTATACTCAAGAGTACAAAAAAAATCATAAAACTGAGTATTTATAAGCCGAAGGAAATATTGCTATGTTTTACATGAGAAATATTACATGTCTTAATACAGGTCATGCTTCCCGCGTCCCAAGACTAAGACAAAATCGTTCAGCGGTTTAAGCAAGAAAAGAAAACAACAGACAGATACAAATTTATTTATTGGCAAAACTAAATTCACAGTAGATGCGTAAAATATTGCTACAATTGATTAATTAAATAAACGAAATAATTAATTAACAACATAAGATAAAAATAAATTATCTTTGAAAATCATCATTCCATTGTGTACAAATAATTATGTACTTAATTATATAACATCACACACTTAAGCTTGTAAGTAAAATACAAACTTTAACATAAAGACTTTAAGTTTTAATTAGCGTGACAAAGTGTACGAAAAACGCATCCGTCACATTCTTTAAACAATAAAGAAGAACATAACGAATTTAAACACTTCGAAGCATAGTACAATCAAGTACAGCTATACATAATTGCATTGCCAGGCGAATAAGAATACATTTTAATGATCTATTACGCTATGTTAATATTTAAAATGCAGCAGCTTATCGAAAATTTGAAAATAAACCAAATTGTCTGCATAGTCAGACTGTCTACTATTTTTCTGTTAAAAAGTAATAATTTCAAGTGATTCATGAAATGCGTGGTGATTTTTGTGCAAACGAACGTGAAATCGATAAGAATACTTGTATAAAATCTAGTCTAAAACACGCACCAGATATCGATATCGACTTCGTGGCGACTCTTCACGTTGAAAAATAAATCGTTTCTGATAGTATCGAAGATAAGAGAAAATAGGCTGCCAAGTCAAGTTATAGGTCACGTGGAATAAATAAACAAAAGGACAGAACAATTTACCTCTAATAACACAAATAACATGTTCGTCCATTTTGAATGGAAACTGCGAAATGGCCGTCCATTGTCAGCCAATAACTAACAAGGTTCTTGTTTTAGGATGGGACACGGCCGTCAACAATGTTATCTTGCCACGTGCTATTTTTAGCCCACTGTAGATAATATCACGGCCGTCTTCGGCTTTCTGCGTATTATATTCGATGAAAGTGTTAAGGGGCGGGCCTGAATCGGCTTTGTGTTCCCCCATCAGATTGGACGCGCCTCTAAAGGTTTCTTGCTGAAATAATTGGTCAAAGTTGAAGGTCGGACCGGATAACATCTCGACGTAAACCATTCTCATTCCACAGTGTAATTTACGACCTTTTCCGCTGTCCGATTTGTCTGTCCCAGGTCAGTATTACTCAAGGCTTTTCGACTCTCGACTAATCCTTCTATCTGATCCATTTGCCCATTATCACTCGCTCGTATAACTCAAATTTACAACTGGAATTCCTCTGTATTTCCATTATTAGGGCTAATAAATTGCCCCTAGGTTGAATTGCGTGTACGGTCGAGTGCGGTCGTTTCTATTCCGAAGCAACAGAGCGGTTGTGCATTCTGCATCGCCCGCGCCCTTGGGCTACGAACTAAGAATCGTGTCCATAATGGCCTTGGCAACTATTATGATCTACGCTGTTCCCAAGTCCCAACCATGGAAACACTGAACACTTTAACCTAGAATTCCCTCTCCAGAGAACGGCCCGGGGCCATTCCTTTGTTTATCTAACTTCCTGAGATGCTAATGGGTATACGTTTCGCGGCCAAAAATGCAGGCTATTTCCTGTGAAAATATCTCTCTTTTAATAATAACTCAGAGAAGTTTGGTTTTAGTCTCTGCAGTGGGAATTTGAGTGCATACAAAGTTAAAAGGCAAGGATAATAATGTACTATAAAAAGCTTAAGCTACTTTATAATGTTGTCGCCTTGAAATTGATCCATTTAAGTGCTACGAAAAAGCTGTCGTCGCTTTTCTTCCTTTGAAGTCCTTTCCGAACTTTCTCCTGTAAATAAGGCAGTCTTTTTATTTGCGTATTTAGCAATAAATTTTTATGTGAAACGATCTAAACGACCGCACCCGTTGACATAGTTACAGCATCTGGCAGGACTGGATGCTGCTCACCTCGTTACAACGTTGTCACATTTTGATTTTATTGTGTTCGCCTTGTGGAAATTGGATTCGCATTGCAGTTGTGCATTGTCGATAATGGGGGCAAGTACGAACGTAAATCGTGACACAAATGTAACTCGACTTAGAAATGAAATGGAAGTACATTCTATCAAGTTGGAATTTTTCCCTGTTGTGAATGCAATGAGGGACATAATAATGATGGATGAAAGGATGTGAGTGTTGAATGTTATCCCACGTCACGTCTGATACCGCATCAATTAACTGGCTGAGTCGCACCTCTTGGTCGCACCTGATGGCTTTGCACTCGAACGACACGAGTCCGCCAAGCCAGTAGTCAGCCGACCGCGCTCGGAGCAACACGCCCTTCGTCCTCGAGCGCGTCATTGTAAACGCGACCCTTACTCTTTAAAATATTTTTAGTTCACGGAAACCGCGTGTCGTCCAGTTTCCAGTGTTGTTCCAATTCGAGAGTGCACAAAGGAAGTTTATATTACATGAGAATCGAACGTTTACGTCGATGGGATGTAGTGTTTACAGTTATACCATAAGGTAAGTTTGTTTATATGTCGATCAGCTGTGAAACATAGAACGGTTCTCGAGTGTGTTTATGATACTGTCATATCTGAGCCGCTGCTAATCAAATATTTGATGAGGTTAAAGTGTTTTAGTGACTAGTGATTGTTAATTGGTTCGGTTACACGTGTGTTTTGAATGCATTTCGAGTGTGTGACGTGTTTATACAGTAAAAACAGGAAGTTATTGCAGACGAACGTTATCTTACGTCAGTTAGTGGATAAGTTACGACTGGCTTGAATTCTATCGGTGCGATTGCCGGTTGTAAATTGTAATTAAAGTAACTGTTCGGAGAAGAGCTCGAACACAATAATTTTAATTAACAGTTACATGTTATCTGTACCTGTTTCTTAATTATCTTGTTAATTATCATTATGTTTATTTATATTGTATAAGTGTTAGTGCATGTCTATGCAAATCGCTGCAGTCATGCAGTGAAGTATTTTGTTATTGTTAGTGTATTCTTCTATGACCATTCATTCAGTGTCGCGTGCCTTGATTGCTTACGAATTCATAGAATGAACAATGTTGCTATTTCAATAATATTTACATTAAACTCCGACGTCCTTCATGACAAACATCAGAATAACTGAAACTGTGATATAAGGCATTTCTTCGGTTTTAGATCAGTTATTGGCGTATATCTCTTATCTGCTATCTTCAATTGATATCAGTAGTTGATAAAACCAATCACATATGATCACGCACACAGTCGCACAGGTATCATAATTGTACTATAGGATTATATCATAGCCGTTATAAGGAACTTATTACCTCTAGGAAATGGTTTCGCAAGGGAGATGGTATCTTTCTGGATTCTGATCTCGTTAAGAACAAAGCCTGTGTAAGTGTTCCCACATTATAGTCTATGATTGAACTGATAACCTATAACTCTACGTAATCTATGGTTGAACTGGTTGCGGGTTCGTTAAACACTCTTTTTTTTTTTTAATTATCTGTGGCATCGCTTCGCTGCACGGCCCGGTGAATAGACCAAACCCGTTTTTAGATTGTTTTCGTCGGTTTTAACCAGTCGAAGTTTGTTGAGAATTAAAATAAGGTTTTTATTTTAACCAAATAATTTGCCTACTTATTTGATTTTGAGAACAAAACAACTGTACCTACTCTAAAGTTATATGTAAGTACTTATATGTACTGAACAACTATCACCTATTTATTTATTTGTTATTTACCACTTATTACACATAAATATTATGTGTGTAAGGTAAATAACCTAACACTAGATACTAAATAAATAATCTATCTTTTCCACTGTACACTCTCAATAAGGTTCAGTTGAAAACCAGCGTCAAGCAACTACCGCAAAGTTGTCCAGTATTTTTGCTGAACTGGACTTGTGTGGTGCAGACACGAGACACAATATTAGTTTTTTTTTTTATCGTGAGTGTTTACATCTTTTTTGTGTGTATCTGAGGATCTACGTGTACTAAATAAAATATTTTTCTCTCTTCTTTCTTTCTAACTTTTTTTACTTAAGTAAGTACACATACAAATAAAAGTAAAATTCATATTCCTTCACAGTACTCAAATATTATTTGATATTTCCCTCAACTACCTAAAGCTGTTCAAGATACGATATCTTTCATATTTCAATCAAAATATTGCGGAATCGTATGAAAGGTTGAGTGTACGAAAAATATCATATGCCGGAGTCCCAACATCTGTATTTCGTTGAGCCGGGCTTGTGTGAGTGCGAAATGGGATTAGAATTTATTTATACAGCATGTATCTTTTCATATTTTAATCTGATGGATTGGCTTTGGATGTTATTGATAGATATGATGCAAGGTTGGGGTTAAGTGAAGAACTAGCTTTATATGTTTAAAATTGAATGGATGATTTGGTTAAGACCAATTCACAAAAACTGGAGCACAGGCGTAGTGTAACCAGCCTTTCGGTATTCTATAGGATGCAATTTGGATAGTTTACGTGGGAATAAAATGATATAATTCCGCCATCACCTTTCTACCATCGGACAACCCGACGTATCGTCATCTGTTGACACTTTTACGGTCCGGGCTAAGCGATTTTCCTGCTGCAGTCTTCTCTCCCGATTATAATTTCATCTGTATTTTTCTGAGCCGGGCTTGTGTGAGTGCGAGATGGGATTAGAATTTATTTATACAGCATGTATCTTTTCATATTTTTATCTGATTGATTGGCTTTGGACGTTATTGATAGATAAGATGCAAGGCTGGGGTTAAGTGAAGGACTAGCTTAGTTTTTGTTTAAGTTTATTGAATGAAATCGTAAAAATATATGTCAATATGTGTGTTATTTACAATAGACTCGTAATCACTAGCGTATCGACTCGTCCCAGATTCACGTGGGTGTTATACATTTTTGAAATTATCGGTTTTATATGCATGTATTGTTTCATTGTCATTTAAACTTTCCTCATGAAACACTTAGGGTGAGTTGCACTATTTAACTATAACAATAACCAAACCATAGCCAGCCATGCAACGGCCGCCTATGGTCAATTCAACGATTTGACAACTGTTAACGGCTTTGTTATCGTTATAGTTAAATGGTGCAACTCACCCTCAGTCTATTGGTGAAAAGAAAGCCATCTGAAATTCCATTCTGTAGTTTTTTAGTTTATTACGAACAGACAGACAGACAGGCGAGGTCTGTTGAAGGCCTATATTTTAATATATTTACTGGCTGGTACCAGCTGCTTCGCCTATGCGAAAGTCGAAAATTGTCTCAAGGAAACATATGTGCGGGATACAAAGTCTATCATATGTATATGTCAGGACATGGTCTACCGGTGTGCCAAATTTCATCCAAATCCATTCAGCCGTTCGAGCATGAAGAAGTAGCAAACAAACATACACACAAACTTTTCGCATTTATAATTTTTGTAATGTATCCTGCAGACAAGCTGAACTCCGAAAAAAATATGTTGTTAATGATGTTCAAAACTGCAGCAAAAATTCAACAAAGTATTTATTAATGACTAGTCAGAATGTTCTTGAGTTTATGTTCAGAAACTTACGCTGTTAACTTAGTAGTTCCTTAGAGTCTCAAGCGTAAATTATAAGTTAGATTATAAAACTGTTTACTTTAAGATTGAAGTTAGTCGCACTGGGGGAATTGCTATCTTTACCCATTATAAATTAACATGAATATTAAACCCCTGAGCAAACGCTGACGTTCGCTCTCTCATTGTCTTTCTATTGTGTCTCTAATTGTGGTATTCGAAAGTTTAAGGGGACCTTGATCGAAGTCTTTAGAAGTATACACCGCTAAATTTTAATCGTTTTAATCCGGTACATGAAACACTATCGATTTGTAAAGTTAAAATTGTAAAATAAAGTACCTCTTTTTTCAGAACTCGTATTAATTTACACATGTACGAAATTAATTTCTTTAAGAAAACGTCAGCTGAGCGGGTTCAATGACCCGTAGGTAGTAGTCGGCGTTGCTTACAAACTATCTACCGGTTATTGTTCTGTGCGAGTCACAAATAAATGTTTTTCTTTCTTCTTCTTTCCTACTTCTTACTTTTCATCCGTGCAAAACTGGGTTATTTCGCTAGTTAGATTATATGGTGTGGGTTGTGTTTCAAAATGGCAAACCCAGGAATTCTTGTGTTCGCATCCAATTGCATTGATAACAGAATTTATTAGATAATGCTTGAGAAGATACTGTACTGGGTTTTATATTGCAATTTTATGGTGTCTCACGATTCTAAGTGTGCAGTTTGTTATTGGCTTTTAACATAACAAGTTGAATGGAAATTCTTAAGGATAGTACCTATGTGTTTACTTGTCTAACCTGTACACCTTTTTTTTTGGTGGAAAAATATCATCCAATGACAACCCCCGCTCTTGGGCGGAGAGAGAGTGTCAGACTCTTACTGACTAAAAGACCCACCCCGTTTCTTCTAGCCTTCATACCGGGGCTCGAGCTGTCTTTCGAAACTAACCTTGGTCCCAGTAGAACCTGTACTTACACCTGATTTCTGATTTAAGCATTTGAAGATAGATATATGCTTTATTGTACACCCAAAATAAAAATTACAATAGGAACATAAAATTAGTAGGGTGTCGAAATGGGAGGTCCTATCGCTAAAAGCGATTGAAGTTGAGTATTTCTCACACTTGCTTGAAAACCAAACATTTGGCTTTAAAGTAGGGTTTGAGACGTTCTTAACTCAACATACTCAATTCAGAAATCCGCCTTTAGTTTCTGAATTGAGAATTGGCCATTCAGAACGTGTCTAAATCTACTACAATGGTAAAGTTAACAGGTTTTCATCCTAAAGTAGAATTTACTCATTCAAATTCTTAGTCATTCGTAAGAGAGAGATGTGATATGAAATAACTAGTTTCTGCCAGCGACTTCACCCGCGTTACAGTAGCTTTCTCCACACTAACTTTGGACCTCGTTTCATCCCCTTAACCTTTCGAACATCGTAATCAAAGGCACAATAGAAAGATAATTAGAGACCGGACGCCATTGTTCGCTTATAGTGTGGTGAATCCTTACTAATATTATAAAAGCGAAAGCACACGCCTAAATGGCAAAACCGATTTTGATGAATTTTGGTACAGAGATAGTAGGGACCCTGGAGACGGACATAGGCTAATTTTTTTATAAAAAAAAAAGTGAGAAAAGGGGAAGAGAGAGGGAAGGTCTTTTATGTACGCAGGCGAAGCCGCGGTCAAAAGCTAGTTTTGTTATAAAAGGACATCTTGTACAAAATGTCACGCTCCTGGTCCCAGTAGTTTACGTTGATAATTATGTCAGTGACTCAGTTCCTTCTTTTGTGTAGGTAGTTATGTACATAGAAGAAGTAATAAGTGCGGTAATAATATAATAATAATAATATAATAATAATATTCCACAACTATCACACAACGCCGTCTAGTCCCAAGCTAAGCAGAGCTTGTGTTATGGGTACTAGACAACTGATAAACATACATATTTCTACATACATACATACATATACACCCGGACACAGAACAAATGATTATGCTCATCACACAAATATTTGTCCTGGGTGGGAATCGAACCCACGACCTCCGGCATAGCAGTCAGGGTCACTAACTACTAGACCAACAGGCCAGTCAAATAATAATGAGAGAATCAAATAATAATTTTGCCAATATATCCGCTTGCCAATGGCTAAGAAAATGTCAGCAATACTTAAACAATCTGAACATTTTGGCAAGTGCACTCAAGTAACACATCGATCTAATTACTCAATAGATAATTATTTATATCAAGTGATGTAACATAATTACTTTTGATTAAATCAGTACTTAACTCGTTACTAGATAATGTATTAGGCACATATAAAATTGACGTGTATTACGTTACGTGGGTTGCTTTGAACTGGATTCTAATTTCACGCGAAGGATGCTGTTGGTGGAAGCTAATCATCTATCCCTTGTTTGTTATAGGTAAGAAATCATCACATAGGTTCACCCAATCTGGACGGTGCGTGCAGTATTGTCAGACTGTTACAGACTAAAATTCACCTTTGTTCCTTCACTTGCTTTATGCGTTTCATTGCCACGGTAACTCTTTCAAAGAATAACCCTAGCAATCCATATTAGTCTCTGGTTGATAATATTAAACTGACTAACATTAATACCAACACACCGAACGTGTGCATCGAACGAGAATTCATATTCAAATGAACTTTTATAGCTTCCTAAGAGAACGTTCAGAGTTGCCACGTAATTTATTCCCGATGTATTTTTATTTTATTTAAGACAACATTAACATATTCCTAAGTTAAAAGATAAAAGCAACTGTCGGATGCATTCTTGTAGATTTATCTATAACGAAACAAAATTGAGAAAGCTTTAGATTTCTTTGTTCCATTTAAGATGGTTCGTTTGATAGATTGATGTTAATTAATTTTATTTACTTGACTATTTAGTGCTTCGTTTTATTTCAAAGCCGAGATATAATGTTGCCATTACATTGCTTTTATGGCTTTCGAAATTGTATCGTTTAAATTAAAGTGTTGCTATCAAATTAATAATAACATGTCACTGGTTTCAAACTAAAATAGGTAATATAAAATATCATAAATACTATATCACGGGCACATGAGGCTAAAATAAACGAAATGTTTATCATACTAATATTATAAATTCGAAAATTTGTTTGCACATGTGTGTGTTCTTGTTGAAGAGTAGTGGTACCGAGTGGTAATGTTCCCGATTTATCGTATGATTCCTTTGTATTTATTACCATAACATATCACTTTTTTTTGTAATAATAATGTTATTATAATTGCTAGCTGCCAGCAGTTTCGCGTGATAATGAAATCCCAAGGGAACATACAGTTGCCATCACGGATCTTAAACACTACTTGCGCAGAAGTCAAATATTCGGTCTCTTTAGTGGTACGAAGTGCGATGTGGGGGCGGGGAGTGTTAGTGATTGGCTGGCCGCGCTATCGCGTCATAGACGTCACTCCTGATTCGTTCACTGCGTTGCACCATGTATCTAACAACGAAGACGATGGGCTCGCCTATGTATAGAATGCGCAAAGCGATCCCCACTCTGACGCCGAGCGTTCAAGATCCGTGATGGCAACTGTACTTACTCCGGATAAAAAAAATCCCATGTGATACTATAGGACATGGTCTCCCCGTGTACCAAGTTTCATCGAAATCCGTTCAGCCGTTCGAGCGTGAAGTAGTAACAAACATACAAAGACACCTCACAAACTTTCGCCTTTATAATTTTGCTATGATGTCTAGATCGACTTACGACTTGTAAGGTCGCGGGTTCAAATCCAGCCAGGCGCATTACTTTGCGTAGCTACTGGCAGTAGCTAATTTGAAATATGTCCTGAGACTAGTATCTTAAATATATTCTTTTTTCGATATCACAAATAACTTATATCCATTAGGGACTCTCCTCAGATATAAAAACAAAGAACTTACCTCAATGTTATAACTTTAATTCTGGATTTGTCATATACATTATAAAGAGGTAAAGTTTTTTTGTTTGTAGGAGGCTGAAAGTACTGTAGCCCGATTCACGTAATCAAAACCGTAACGATATCGTAGCGATTTAGTCGTTTAGACCATTGCCCTATTTACATCCATCAATCGAGTTTGAACGACACCGATTTTAAAGTCGTATGATCGTAGTGTCGATTTAAAAAAAAAACTGTATTTAATTATCCTGGTACTATTAATGTTACTGGAAATAAGTGTTAGATAAATCGAAAATAAATCGAGCCAGTGGAGTGGTCGTTCTATCCAATCCCGATTAACCTCTCGTGTGCCGTAATTAGAGACACAATTAAAAAGCCATTGTGTCTCGCGTGGATCCACGTTTAGACACACAACGGGTTAAGGAACACGTGAATACCGATTTTGGATAGGACTTCGATCGAACGACTATAAAACTTCAACGATATTTGGCTTGTTTGATTTTACGTGAATCGGGCTACCTGATCCGATTGGTAAAATTTTTTCACCAATAGAAAGCTGCTTTACTCCTGAGTGACAGGGCTATATTTTATAGACGCTGATGAAATCGCGGGCAAAAGCAAGTTCGTAATATTTTATCAACTCTGTTTTGTGTGGAGTGCCCCAATAAAGTCATAACCAAGTTATATTCTTAGTGTTATTATTTTACACCTTGGTTTGCTAGTGTAGCTTGAAAATAAAACGATAAAACACGTACCTAACCTACAGATGAAATAAAATGGTCACAATATTGAGGTCAGAAGGAATATTTATAAATAATATTTATTTTTGCAAATTGGTTATGAATAACACTTTTATACGACAATTTATACTAGACTAGCGGTCCCGGTAGACTTATTCCATAAAAAATAAAACCTGTGTTTAATGTCTATCCTGAGAAGAAACAATCAGAAACGAACTTAGATTGAAGACTCTGTTAAAATTCATACAATAAGCATTTAGTTTTCCAAATCATATAAGGAGCATGCAGGTCAATATCTAAAGTGGCCTTTTGAGGCCTTTCCTCTATGGGCCACCACCATCATTACCCATTATCATTTACCATCCCAGGTTTGAGTGGACTTGCCCAAACAGTGTAATAGATTATTATGTAGTTTTTCTTTTTAATATTGTTAGGTAGGCTTGCGTTTGACCACTGTCTCACATGATGATAAACCATGATGTACCTGACGATGGAGCGAGCACGCTTGCCTAGAAACTAACTAACTTATTCAGGTTTGACTTAAAGACCCCAAGGTTGTAGCTATCAGGAAACAAAGACTCTGGCAGAAAAAAAATCAAGATTTAATGAGCTCAACAATTTTACGAACAACACTAAAGTAAGGACATTTGGGTAGGCCGCGTAAAGTACTCAGACTGCCAGACAATCAATAAATCAATCCCTATCATAACGACCTACATAGTCCTCGCATTCACAATACGTTTTGAGAATCATGCAGCCTAGTGTCTGAGATAGTCTTTTGTGGAAAAAATCGCGCAGATTTAAGAGCAGCCATCCAGTCAGTGTAATCATTTGTCAGTATTCGTGTAGCTCAACACAGGACTACGAAGGAACACAAAGACTCAACGAACAATAGCTAAGAAAGAACATTTGAGTAGATCCGCGTAAAATACTCGAAGTATAAGATAAACGTTAAACTTACTCAAAGAAAAAAATTAAAGCACGTAGTCCCAATATCTATCTAAGTACATAAAAGGAGAAACTGAATGACTGACATCAATACACAGTCAAAACTACTGGGACAAGGAGCGTGAAATTTTGCATAAGGTTTCCGTTTATGACGTAGGCGAGCATTAAGAAAAGATTCTCCAAAATTCAACTCTGTACCTCAGAAGTACACAATAGTATGTGCCAAAAAGTAAATTTTACAGGAGAGGCAAAAACGCGCGGATAGTAGTAACTTTAAACGTATTTTTAACATAAAGATTAGAAACAAACTCAATTGTATTTTTTATAATTATTAGATGGAATTATTATGTATTACACAATTACAATAAAGTTTAGAACAACATTAAAAGTGCGCGTAAAGCTGGGGAGTAAACAATCTTATCATCATTTTAAGTCCTATATCCGATATGTTTTTGTCATATATGATTGGATATTTCTCTTCCTAGATGTCGTAGGACTTGATGACCATTAATTACGTAGAACTGGTTCTTACGATTTTAGCAGTGCAAAAAAACATATTTTCAAAAAAAATGGTTGCCTGTAAAGTCGGTTTTACGGGCGAAGATTTTACGTGACAACGTCCATGCGCCGATTCAATGCGCCTAATTCTCTAGTGCTGCGCGCGCGGCAGACCGATCATAGTTGAGTGGGAGAGAGACGCAAGGCATTCGGCGGGCCTCTCTCTCGTTCGGTGACTCATCGTAACGTTACCGAGCGTTACACTTTTTCATAAGTGACTCCCAGCCGCAACCTAATTTAAGACGTTGTCACGTCAAAAGTGGAGTTACTATTGTTTACCTCTGAGGTACAGTAACTGTTCCCGCGCGCCTCAAGGAGTTGTCAGCAACAGCAGGGGCCCAGCCGGGTCGAAGCCTACTGGGGCCAAAGCTATATATAGAAAGGGAACTTGAGCGCCGGTATGAAGGCTAGAAGGAACGGGGTGGGTTTTTAGTCAGTAAGAGTCTGACACTATCTCCCGCTCCGCCCAAGAGCGGGGGTTGTTATTGGATGATTTTCCCCACCAAAAAAAAACCCATAACGCACGCGTCCCCCTTTTCATCCCCGAAAAGGGGGAAGCAAACGAAGCCGCTGGCAGAAGCTAGTTCACAGTAAAAATGATGATAAAATAAGAATAAATAGATTCACAAAGTAAATATTCTTGTCAAAGTTAATTTATCAAATGTGACATTTTAAAGTAATAGTATTCATCAGTGTCAAAGTGATTGAAACAAAAAATAATAAAATAGGTGTTAGAAAAATTTACAACAATTATAGTGCATACTCGTATTACTGGAACAGCTCAGTTCGAATTTTTAAAAAACAAAAAAAAAACAGATTTGTGTCTCTAATTACGGTATTCGAAAGATGGATGGATTTTGATGAGTCGCACAAGATCGGTCATTATGGCGACACTTGGAGAAGACCTATGTCCAATAGTAGAGTACTTTCGGCTGAAATAATGGATGGACTGTGTGAGAAGTGATATGAAAAAGAGAGTTATTGATAGCGTGATTGGTGAAGAGACAGAATGGAAAAAAAAAAATGTTGTGTCGAACCCAAATCAAACAAAACAAGGGCAGGAAGATGACGATGATGATTCTGAGTAGTTGTTGGAACGTTAATAAGTTGTTAGATATTATTAGTTCTACGATTTTTTTAGACATCATAATTCTGATCTATTTATTAGTTTTGTTGAAGTAACCTATTACATACCGGGTCAAATTAATAGCCTAGAAAAATTTCGCAGACATAATCAATCTGTTAATCTAATGAGTATAAAACAAAAATTAAACTTTTAAATACAAGCTATGACAGTACCAGTGGGACCATTGTTACTGTCATTGCTTATAATTAAAAGTATGTGCAAGAGCCATAGTCGGCTGTTTAAACTTGTAATTATTTGTAAATATTTTTAATTTTTGCTAGAACTACACTAGACTGAGGCACACGATGTAGTATTACCTACTAAACTTATTGATTTCAGCTATTCTTTTTTTCAGCTACCCTTTGCGTTCTAGGGCTACAGGTTTCTTTTTCAAAAATTCTCCATGGCCCTAGCAGGCGTCGGCCTTGCTGGGCCCTTATGGTGTTGGTAACATCTCTTAAGAGTCGCGCCTGGTGCGGTCTTTACCAGACGGGCAAACGGTGAGCACCCCATTGTTCATCGTCTGCAAACCCGCGCCTAGGGTGGTCGGGAATTGCCCTGCGACTCCCGACGTTCTGGGTGTCGTTTGTCGCTGAGGGCATGAGGATGTCCATTCCCTTACTTTTACGGCGTACCCCTTCGATAGCATTACCTACTGCTTTGCAGGAGGCGCACCCCGTTCCCTCTCGCTTCTTTATACTCGCCAATATATCTGGACTGGCCTGTTGGTCTAGTGGTTAGTGGCCCTGACTGCTATGCCGGAGGTCGTGGGTTCGATTCCCACCCAGGATAAATGTTTGTGCGATGAGCATGATCATTTGTTCTGTGTCTGGGTGTAATCTATCTATATTAAGTATGTATTTAGAAATATATAAGATGTTTATCAGTTGTCTAGTACTCGTAACACAAGCTCTGCTTAGCTTCAGACTAGACGGCGTTGTGTGATAGTTGTGGAAATTATTATTATTATTATCTATCTACGACAAAGAATAGGTTTAATTTCCCTCAAAACCTAAATCCGCTGAACAAGCAGTAATTCTTAGCGTTTCATTAAAGCTTCCATCTTTCCGAACCGTCGTCGGATGTTAGTTAACGATCCCTTTAATTTTAACGCTTAATTAAACGACAATTTAGTTTTATCACGACTCCTAATGGTTCTAACGTGGTGCGGAGGAAGTTCATGCCTATTGCGGTAGGTTATAGACGATGGTTGGTCGCTAAATAATTAATGAAAACTAACCTCGATTATGCGGTTAGGTGCACGTTGTATAGAATGCGGAGCGAGGACAGGTCAGCAGTCGAGGAGCTGGACTGTTTTTTATGCTAGAGTCATTACTGTGAAACTTATTGTGTGCAGAATTTTTTAAGGTAGGAAATCATGTGATGACTTTTCCCGCTCTAGGGTAGGCGAGAAGGCGTGCCAGACTTTAAAGGACTTATACCACACCTATTTTCCTTCAGTTACGTTTGGCGTTCTAAGAACACCATCACGAAATATAGGCTCAGGACCATTACAACCTTCTTTTTTGTTTATTTATTTAATCTTCATGCAAAACAAAGTACGTGGGTGGACTTAATGCCTTAGGGTTTCTGTGCCAGTCTACCTAGGGTGGTGAAGAGACAATATGTTTTTTTTTTTATTGGTAGCACATAACAGGATTTTTTTGCTATATCATACCTATCACAAAACCATCCATTACCTACTCGTTATTATATTATTATAATAGCTAGCTCATATTGTGGGACAATATGTCCCACTGCTGGCCAAAGGCCTCCCTCTAACAAAAAATAATAAATATAGTTTTTATAATAAATTTGATTTTTTAAATTTTGTTTTAAACATTGCAAGCGATTAACTAACTTTAATATCAGTAGTAGATACGTTTTGGAATGAATGCAAAACTATTCAGGGCCACCATTTTGTCAAATACACTTTCTAAAAGACTAGATACCAAATCGTCCTTCTAATATCTCTCTGGTCTAGATATCTGCCGGATCAATGCATGTCTTAACGGGCACTGGTCCTTCGGTACCGCCACAAAATAGATAGGTACAGAAGACAATCTCATGTATGTACTTCACTTTTTATTACTACGCTCGGTGGACGCACACTAATGAGCGTTTGAGCCGGAAATGTTCGACGAGCGGGCCGACGCGTCCGAGATATCGTGTCTGTGAGCGGTGTCTATGTGTGCGTTGCTCGAGCGCGCTTTGTATGTAGATTGACTTCTGTACCTATCTATTTTGTGGTACCGCTGCCTGAGAAAACTTTCCAGACACAGACGTCGGTACTTATTCCTTTGCACTCAAACGGAACCCTTTTCACATTATGTATATTTGGAGAATGTGTACGTGTGTGACTTTATTTAAAGTTTATTGGACATGGACATATACATACAAACACTACGTTCTGCCCGTGACTTTGCCCGTGTGTAAGTCAACAATCATCGTAAGGGCACATACTCTTGGGCCACGGGTACTGTGAATGTGAAACCCGGAGCTCTGAGGCAAAGAAGGAACAGGAGTAGGTTTTTAGTCAGTAAAAATCTAATACAAAAAAACGAGAAATGCCATTAAATGATTTTTTCACCTAAAAAAAGGAAAAAGAAACGCGATAAAAACGGCATGATCTCCCGTGTGCCAATTTTTATTTTGTTGCATTTTGCCGTGTGATTGTGAAGGAGTAATAAACATACATACATACAAAAATAAATATGTACAAACTAACTAATGCCGGTATGAAAGTCGCCATTTATCTCAAGGGAACATAGGTACGAAAAAAGTCCTATGGTGTACCCGTGTGGCAATTTTTATCGCCGTAAGTTTAGCCGTTTGAGAGTGAAGGAGTTACAAACACATACACTCATTTTTTTTGTAATAATTAAATATTGTTCTTATTTTTATATTTTCCACGTTTTGGGCTGTTAGCTGGCTTATTGTAATCCTGTGAGGTTAGTTAATAGTATTGCACCATGACTGCGGTTCACCACAACGGTTCAATAGGTTAAGAAGGATTTGAACCCGACCTCTTGATTGCCAGTTGACACATTACCCACACTGCTGGAAGCAGACGTCTATAATTTAGCATGCAGGCATAATACAATTGGGCTACAGGATTGTTCGAAAGAGAATAGAATAAACTTTATTGTACACCAAAATAGTTACAATTTCACAGAAACTTAAACCTATGTGCACAGTGGGTGAAACAGTGAGTTAAGCTAGAACTACATTAGACCAACTCACACGTATAACACGCCGTTACACGCCTTATTTGTACGTAGAACGACGTCGCGTGGCGTGTATCAAGTGTAGCTCTACAAGTCTAGTTTCCTTATAAAATGTATGGAGACCGACGCGCCCAGATCGGCGCATGTGAGCAGTGTAGTTCTACTTTTATCTTGACGCTGAAACATGCAATTGAAGAAACACTGGTTTGTTTTAGTCAGTAAGACTGGCTCTCCCTCTCGCTCCATCTAGAGCGGGAAGAGTCATTTGATGAATTCCCACTGAAAAAAGGCACATGGTTATGTCTATTGAAACAAAATTGTCTATTTTAGGTACATTTGATTAAATTAACTGATGAATAGTAAGTAAACTTGACGCATAAAAATATGTAGAAATTGGCAATTTCAAGTACAACTATCTTGTTCGCTATCGTTAGTAATCAGCTGGTATCTTTGAAATCAAACCGTAGTTTTATCGTCATAAAGATTAGATTTTATTTAATATCTACTTCACTTCTTTTTAGGGTTCCGTAGCCAAATGACAAAAAACGGAACCCTTATAGATTCGTCATGTCTGTCTGTCTGTCTGTCTGTCTGTCCGTCCGTATGTCACAGTCACTTTTTTCCGAAACTATAAGAGCTATACTGTTGAAACTTTGTAAGTAGATGTATTCTGTGAACCGCATTAAGATTTTCACACAAAAATAGAAAAAAAGCAATAAATTTTTGGGGTCCCCATACATAGAACTGAAACTCAAAATTTTTTTTTTCATCCAACCCATGCGTGTGGGGTATCTATGGATAGGTCTTTAAAAATGATACTGAGGTTTCTAATATCATTTTTTTCTAAACTGAATAGTTTGCGCGAGAGACACTTCCAAAGTGGTAAAATGTGTGTCCCCCCCCCTCTAACTTCTAAGATAAGAGAATGATAAAACTAAAAAAAAAATATGATATACATTACTATAAAAACTACCAACGAAAATTAGTTTGAACGAAATCCAGTAAGTAGTTTTTTTTTAATGCGTCATAAACCGAAAAAAATACACTATTATTAAAACATCGATCAAAGTTACAACACATAACAAGGACTTTTATATTATGTTACTTGCTGTTACGGAACCCTTCATGGGCGAGTCCGACTCGCACTTGGCCGGTTTTTTCCATTTCTGTTCTCCTTAGCTCTGCGTACAGCTAAAAAGTAGAAATCTCGGCTTGAGTGTGGATTTCCTGATAGCTGCAACAACGTAGGGTCTTAGGGGTTTTTAAGTCTAGAGAGAACAGACATCCAAGCAAGCGAGCTCCACCGTCGACTACAACATCACCTACAAACCGGTGAGATAGTGGTCAAGCGCAAACCTATAGCATAGTCGGCCTTATAATGTTCTCAATGTTGGGACTCAGGCCTCCTCTGTAGGAGAGGTAAGGGCCGTAATCCACCACGCGGGCCCAGTGCGGGTTGGTGAATGTCACATGTCTTCGAATTTTTGTTTATAGGACATGCCGGTTTCCTCACGATGTTTTCCTTCACCGTTTTGAGAGCAGTGCTGATGAAATAAAATACACAAATGTAATGCCTGGCAGGGTTTGAACCTGCGACCTACAAATCGTAAGTCGGAGCCGTAACCACTCGGCCACCACTGCTCTCTCTAAGCGCGCGCCTATATATATAAAAAAAAACTTAATTACAGTCTGTAAAAATTGTACCAAGTACCAACAAATAAATACTTAATGAATTCCGTGCACGTTACATTAAATTTATATTCAAGGTCCTTTTTACATTGTCATCTAGATGAAATGTTTACAATTTCATTAGTGTATTAAAATGTAGCCGAATAACTGAGTACGCTTGTATAGGTTCTTCTAGTCTACGTAATAATAAAGGCATGTTTGTTTATGTAACTGGAGTAAACAGATATTACAGCGTCCTTGATAATTTGTTTAATAAAAACGGAGGAAAAACAGCGAATTTCAATTTTGTTGATTACGGATCTAGATAAGACCTATCATATTGTTTGGATCAGAATGTTGGGCTGTGAAAAATTGCGTGTAGCGGAGATGAGAATGTTGAGACGGATGTGTGGTGTGACGAGAATGGATAAAGTGAGAAAAGAGTATTTTGGAAGAATGTGTCGCCAGTGACTGAAAAGTTGAAGGGGAATCGTTTGTCTTGGTATGGTCATGTAAAGAGGAAGGATGAAACGCATGTTACTAAAATAGTGATGAGTATGGATGGATGGAGAGGGAGGCCAAAGAAAAGATGCATGGATTGTGTGAAGAGTGATATGAAAGAAAAGGAAGTTAGTGATAGCATGACAGGGCAGAATGGAAGAAAAAAACGTGTTGCGCCGACCCCAAATAACGGGATAAGTGCAGGAAGATGATAACGGATCTAGATATCTACTTATCACCTGTAGTATAGCCTACTTAACGATAATACAATATGAAATCTCTTTGTATGTTGAAATCAACATCTAAATTCAATGTGACGAGTGTTATCTTGAGGTAAAACAAAAATAAGATGATATTATTGTTCTTGAAAAACCATGACCAAATTCTTACTTGACATAAATACCAGACGATAAGCCGTTAACATACACCTTGAAAACATTACAGCCTGAAAATACTATATAACTTATAACTTCTGTATCCATTTGGTACTTAACTAATACTTTTATTATTATTCTTCTATTAAAAAGTAACTTCTGTCAGCAATAAGACTGCTATTGTACTTATCGAGTAGATTTAAGTTACTATATTGGTGTAGGTACAATGAAGCTTTTAATCCATTCAAAATTAAACAAGTTAGAATCCTTTCAAATCTGGTAGAAGGGGAAACTGTCAAGTAACAGAAAAGGACGCAGATACTACAATGTGACGTCATCCTCACTACGTTACGCGCGTAGAAATGAGATAGCGAGAGGTTCCCCACTTACAACCAGTCTTCATCGTACAAATATTTGAAATGGTAATTGCTGCTTCATTTTATGACCAATTTTGATGCGGTTTATTTTTAGTTTTTTTTTTATTGAAAAGATCGTGACGAAACCGGCTTGAATCTATATTCGAAGACGTGATATTCACCAACCCGCACTGGGCCCGCTTGGCGGATTACGGCCCATTCCCTCTCCTAGAGAGTAGGCCCGAGTCCCAGCAGTAGGAACATTAAAAGGCTGATAATGCTTTGCTATGCTTTTAGTAAGAAATATTGTACAAAAATAAACATCCACTAGCACCCAATCCAAACAACATAAAGTAAACAAACAGTTAATTTTAGTATAATCACCTCGTTATCGGATTGTGTGATTATTACAACACCGTGTATTGGTTGCGTATCTCTGTCTAGATCATTATTAATAAGTAATGCTTACGATAAGACATCATAGTGTTATCATAATGAGTTTCTTGTCCATATGTTTACAATATTTTGACTGGTCTGTTGGTAACCACTAAACCAAGCAGTCAGCTGCTATGCCGGAGGTCTTGGGTTCATTGAGCACGATCATTTTTTCTGTGCCGGGGTGTAATTTATTTCTCTTACCTTCCAACACGACGCATATTCCACATTGCCGTGATAACTTGGGCTGCAGAATTGTTCGAAAAAATTACCGTAGCCTTGGAACGCATAGGGCGGGTGTGACTCTCCCTCTCGACCCAGCCAGAGTAGGAGAAGTAATTTGATGATTTCCCACTACGAGAAAAAGCATTATTGAAATACTGATATTCAGCAAAAGGAATTCTTAGTTTAAAGTATGGTGTCGCGGCAGCCCAAATCGTTGACAGTGTGTCCTAGAACGCAAAGGCCAACTGAAGGACACGGGTGTGTTTTAGTCAGCAAAATTCTGATACGCTGCCTGCTCCCCCCTATAGCGGGAGTAATTCCATGGAAGATTTCCCCCTCCTGCCCCCTATAGCGAGAGTAATTCAATGGAAGATATTCCAAAAAAAAATGTTGAAGTGTGGTGACCCGCAAAAGATTCGCCCGGCCGATGTACTGTCGGCTAGACATCTCGTTGCCGAGACGACAGGCTTAAAGGGTGATATGTACTTGAATTAATTGATTGTAAGCTAACATTCTAGAGAAAATTATCCATTTAATGCGTCTGACGTTGAATTTAAGATTGATTTTGAAGTAATCTGATATATTGGGTGAAGCCATTCTACTAAGCTAGTAATACATTCCACTTTCGATTTCAAAGGATTCATTTCAATTAAAATTTTCTTGACTTATATACCTCATTCATATTCTTATTTGTAGAAGATTTAAAGTCTTAGAATTCAGCTTACTGTTCAATTTATTTCTTGAGATTATCAAAGAACAACTATTAGTTATATCGTAATTTGAGGCAGTAATTAATGATAGCTCTTTTATGCTAGAACTACACTGCGCACACGTGTGCAACACACGCCGATCTGGGCGCTTCGGTCGCCATACATTTTATATGGAAACTAGACTTGTAGAGCTACACTAGATCCACGCCACGCGACGTCGTTTTCCGTACAAATCAGGCGTGTTACACGTGTGCGTCGGTCTAATGTAGTTCTAGCTTTAGTTGTACCAAACCTTAGGGCCCTCGCCCACGGCGCTTAGCGCGTTACCATCGGTACAGTCGCGATGCTGTAGCGCGTCGGCATTTTTCTATAGCGCCTGCAAATGCGACTAACGCGCGTTAGTAGCGATGCCATCGCGCGCTTACGAAACGCGCGACAGTATCGCTACAAAAAGACGTGGGCAGGGACCTTCGAATACTCAAGGGATTTTAAGGGTTTGGTTTTAATTGTTATGACTTAGCTGGCTTGGCTTAGGTTAGCAGGCATCGGCCGTTCCTTCCTTGTCTTCATTCTAAGGCCTTGGGGTTTTCTTTCGTAGAACCCTTGGTTCCAGTAGGCTTCGATCGTGCTTGGCCCTTACGGTTTGCTGACATAACTTTAAGGAGTCCGTGGAACACTACGCGCTGTCGACGACTTGGACTCCGTCCGGTTTGTGGTGTTACTATTTTCGCGTAATCACAGTGATCATAATGTTTTTCGCGTAATCTTATAGACCACATTCTTTTCTTTGTGTACTATTGTATGCCTCTGCTGATTAAAGGATCATATAAGAATAAATTGCTGATTTTGTTCTTGATTTACGTCGGCATGGTATTTTCCAGTAGGATTTTCAGTGTTCTAGAAACTGTAGATGTATCTTCTTTGTAAAATCAGCAATTAATAATTAATTTGTGTGGTGATGGCCTGAAACACAGGTTTTTGTTAACCTTACTCAGGCAAGTCGCTACAAGTTGTAATGGCAGTACTAACTTATACCACCATTAATAAGTCATTATAAACATGTGGAAATTAAACTAGTTTTTATATAATTAGGTAACTAAGCCAATCTTTTTAGAGATTAGTACTACTAAGTATACATAAGTTTGTTTTATTCTTCGTGTTTTAATCAAAGACTACGATTTGACAATACAAATGTTGCATGTTTTTTCCATTTCATAAATAGTGAGGTACCGCAACCGATACTAACCAAAAAACCGAAAAAATTTCGTAAAAATAATTTCGTTTTTTATGCAACTAATTATGATCAGCTTTTGTATTTCCTGAAAGTAATTTGGTACACATATATATCTCTAGCATTCTACAGAAGTGAAAACCGCTTCGTGAGTTCTTAGCCTAAGTAAAAGGCGGAGTGTTAAAAAATATGGTAATATTTTTGATTATTTTAGTTTTCAATTCATATTAGACTTTATATAAACACACACATACAGTATCTTAGTCCTATTTTCCATAAAGGTTCTAATGTTAAAAAACCGGTATGAAGAATCGAATTTGGAGACATCACTTTTACTAAAAATCTGGCAACATATTTTCAGAAATTGACATTTGCACATGTCAAATCATAGTCTTTAATTAAAAAATGAACGATACGTATTTCTTTGTAAAAGTACTCAAGTAAATAAATTATTATTATTAATAATTATGAGCATTGTCGCAATTTCGAATATAGAGTTGACAAGCAACGTTGCGATAATTGCTGAACGAGCCAAAAAGACTCAGTGAATTTTCTATCGCGTATTCGTGGAATCGACGAAGGTTTACAGTCTAGGGTTAAGCTTCCCATTCACAACTGTTAATTTACTCTGAATAGTCTTATCTACTTGTGTTTCTGACCTTATCTAGCGTCATTGAAATTTTCAATAGGGTCTTAAGCGTAGTTCCCATGTAATTTAACACTGGTTCACAATTCTTCCAAGGTCATTTTATTGTTCGTCTTAATGTATTTCTGCCTCGTTACCGTTGCATTATTACCATCTCATTATTATAGCACGATTACACATTGTTTTATGTTTGACAATTCTCTTCAGAACTTTGAGAGCTTAAATCTTAGTTCTTACAATATTTGACAGACAATATTAACTTTCGCCTAAAGATAAATTGGTGTACCTAAGGGTAAAGTTTTTCATTTACTTGGCCAAAGGCACACTGCCTTGCTGGTCAATGACTGTCTGTACCGAAATATTGAGCACCTATGTATTAGAATCTTCAAAGAGTATTAAAATCCATTTGCTTAGGTTGGCAACGTGGACCTTTTTGTAGTGTTGCCAACGTTCCACTGTTTACCTGCTTTACATTTCAAAATCATTTGTGGTTTACCCTTGTCTCCTGTTAGGAGATAAATTAGAAATGTAATATAGGTGTCGTATATATTGGACCAACGATATGGCTGGGCAGAGCAGTAGTCGAGTTCAAACCCACTTAGGCATTTTATTATTATGAGCCCGTTGTATCCCATTGCAGGGCAAAGGCCTCCCTTTTGTTATTCCACTCTTTTCTGTCCTTGGCTACTTCGGGCCAATCTTCAGTCACGCCATCTCTTTCTGTGCCTACCGCGTCGCCGGCTCCTGCTGTTCGGAATCCAGTCAGTAGTAGCTTTCTCCCAATTTTGTTGCGTCATGCAGTGATGTGATCCCAGGCGTTTAACCAACACTTTGTGCAACTGATTTCATCACCACTGCTCTCAAAACGGTGAAGGAAAACATCATGAGAAAACCTTCTAGAACCAAAAAATCGAAGACATGTGACATTCATTTTTCTGCACTGGGCTCGCGTTGTATATTACGTTTACGGCCCATTCCTTCTCATCGAGAGGAGGCCGGAGTCCCAGCAGTGGAAACATAAGTCTGACGGTTATGTTGTTACATCGCTGGGCTATTATATGTTATATGTTTGATACAATAAACACGAGCCATATCATAAAACGACTATAGAAAAACAATGATGTATATTGTAACGTCAGAATAAATATTTATTTGGGACCTGATATTATTTAAATTTCTTCGAGATATTTCTTTTCAGAGACATTTTTGCAAGTTTTTTATATCTATTGCAATCGACTTCGGGAGCGGTCGTGTGGAAATTTCTTTTTATTCAACCCTCGGTTTCAGATTTTGTTCTGACATTATCTGTCAGCTTTGTAATTTTAATTCGTGACAGTAATCTCTCTCCTTTCATAAGTTAGAAATTTCTGTGAAATGGGATGGTTTAAAATGTATTTTTTACTTATGAATATAATAAGCTTTACAATTTTCATTTATTGCAGAGTTTAACTATAAGTAAAATGGCTGTATTGTAATTATTTAAAACGTTCAAAATGACTTTCAAGAAGTATTTAAAACTATTTCAGTAAACCCTAAAACTCTGAAAAACCTTTTAAATTCCCTCGATCTTTTAAGTGAAGCATTTTATCAATAATTACAATTTATTACTCTAACTGTTACTGTAATAATTTGGTCAAATTTTTTAAAACGGTATAAAATTCATCGTATATTTTACAACTATCACAACACAACGCCGTCTAGTTCCAAGCTAAACAGAGCTGATGTTATGAGTACTAGACAACTGATAAACATACTTATATATTCCTAAATACATACATATTACTAATAGATAAATTACACCCAGACACATACAAACAACAATCAATCTTGACAGTGCTCATCACACAAACATTTGTCCTGGGTGGGATTCGAGCCCACGACCTCCGGCATAGCAGTCAGGACCAATAAACACTGGACCAACAGGCCAGTCAAATGCTTCCAATGTATACGGCTCATATTTTTACTGCTCTTTTCCGAAACCAAACTAATGGGTATTGCAGGCCAAAATTCATTTTTCCATTGTACGAAATATTTCGCCTACAAAAATACTGCTTGCTTTGTACACGCTCCCTGTTTTCGTCTATTCCATGCTTAATAGTGCTCTAGTACAACCACTGTATAATTTTTATCCACATCTGTATTTGCACAGTCTGTTTGTTTGACAACGTCACTACCACATTCGAAAAGGACTCTTATTTTGTAAACATTTGAACTCATAATTGAAAAACAACGGCAAGTGCTTTGTTTTGCCATGTAATAACATGCCTTATTATTTTCTACATTAATAGAATTAATGTTATGTACTACCAGCTGTAGTAGTTGTTTATGTCGGAAAATAAACGTAATTTAAAAACAAGTAGGTACCTAATGAATTTAAATTAATAATTAATATAATCTTTGTAAGTACCTATACATTGGTAATTAAAACAGATAATCCTCATAAAATCTGTATTTTAATCGTATTTGCGGCATAATAATGTAAGACTTGGCTTAATGATTTTGTCATAAATTAATCCTGTTTGATATGACATCATCACAGGCGCATAAAAGCGATTAACCTATGTAAATCCGTTGACATTGATTTATTGACATCATATCTGCAACATGTAACTGGAATAATACACACCTTAATACCACCCAATTAGGAACTTAAAATTACAATCATAATTCAAGCATTAGAATAGCATAATCAGCCTATAATGTTCCCACTGCTGGGACTCAGGTCTCCTCTCGAGGAAAGGGAATGGGCCGTAATCCACCACGCGGGCCAAGCGCGGGTTGGTGAACATCACATGTCTTCGAATTTTTGGTTCTATTCTAGGACATGCCAGTTTCCTCACGATGTTTTCCTTCACGTTCGAGAGCAGTGCGCAATCTTCGTTTGGCCTACTATCTTTAGAACTTTTTATAATCATTGAATTCCTACATTAATGATATGGTCAAACCAAATCAAATGTTAATGTTTAAACGATCTGGCCAGTTTTAGTAGGCCATATCATGAAGTAATCAATTCTAAGATTCGGCCACGACATATATACATAAACTGGCGTTTTTTCCCTTGAGATTAGCTAGAAACTACAGAACGCTACCATCCATCTGGTTTCCTTGAGTTATTCTCCTTTCCTTGTAGGCCTCCTACAAGGTGGACTGACGACCTGGTGAAGGTAGCGGAAATCCGATGGATGCGGGACGCACATGATCGTTCGTTGTGGCGACGCTTGGGGGAGGCCTATGTCCAGCAGTGGACGTCTGTCGGCTGAAATGACGATGATTCTCCTTTCGCTTCGTTTATTTTCATTCCTTCATCTAGTCATTCTCGCAATTTATGAGTTAATTAAAAATAATTAAAATCAGCACTAATAATTGCGTTCTTAATTCGAATTATTTCTCAAATGGGTCATGCGGTTGGTTGGTAACTAGCTGGAAAGGTCACGTCTTTAGTAGTAATTTACTAATATTAGACTGCGTTCTCGTGATAGCAATGCTGTACGAGTGTCGTGTGTGCGGAAAAATACTTTAACTAACAAGAATCCTTTGGGAGAGTGGCGGTTAGTAAAGTATAATATACTAGCTTTTGCCCGCGACTCCGCATACATAAAATGGACACTCAGGAAGCCTATGACACTCAGGAATAAAGCAGTTATCTATCGGTGAAACAAATTTAGCAATTGGACCAATACTTCCAGAGATTACCTCCTAAAAACAAAAAAAAAAAAAACAAAAAAAAACTTTACCTCTTTATTATATTAGTGTAGATAGAGTTCTGTATGGTCGCCACAGACAGGCCACAACCACAAAACGCCGCCACCGGCATATTTCCTGTAGTTTCATACATTTTATATGGACACGGTTGTCGCCGGTGGCCGTCATACGCTACAAATCGCCGCTGCTTGTTTCTTGTGGCCCGTCCTGGCCACTAAGCGTTGATACAATACGCCATCACACGCCACTCGCGCATTTAAACCTTCTTCATCTGAGTCCTTTATGATACTAGGCGTATAGGTTAGAAAAAGTAGCAGCCATAGGCCACAAGTGGCTTTTGTGGCCGCTTCTAGCTTCTCGTGGCGGCGTCTGTGGCCGTCACTCATGTGCGGCGTCACATAGTCTACCCGGGAATTTACACGTGCACATGTTGCACGTGTTGTTTTGATCAACTGTAAAAATTAATTTGTATTTGATAATATTTCGCAACGCAACGGCTCAAAAGCAGTGCGATTGTAACATTAGAAACGACAATTATTGACTTAATTAAAGGTCTCTTAAAATGGTCTAATGATTCCCCATACGCTCGTGTAAATTGAGTTAATGTTTATTATTCGTTTCGATTACATGTAATGAGGAGTCCACTTCTATTTTACTTTGTTTTTACTACGCAGTTGGGTTTCGTTTTTGTTATTGTGAAAACAGTTATCAATGTGATTATAACTTTAGTAACAACGAACATTGACTCAATTAAAAGTCGCTTAAAATAGTCTAATGATTCCCCACACGCTCTTCTAAATTTATTAATTTAGCATAACTGTAATACTTTATTTAGTTAGACGAATAATTTAAAAAAATTACAACTATTGCATTGCTTGCATCATTGCTTACCATCAGGTGGGATCGTGGCCAAGCACTGGTTTATATCATTAAAAAAAAAAACTAATTAATATATGGCGCCAAGAACTCTTCCACATCTTTGTCGAATGCTATTGTTTAGCATTCCGCTCGATTACATGCATGCACTACATGTATAAGGAGTCCATCTCTATTTTTTTTGATTTCACTACAGAGATAGGACGAAATCTTAAGAGATTCGTTTTTGCCATTTCGCTAGAGATCCCTAAAAACTTGACCACAAATGTCTTATAAGTAGGAGCGGCGGCGCGTAAAATTATTTGTCGTACCAAAGTGTCGTAACTCGTAAATAATGACTCGGATGTGGGCGGGATTAAGTTCCACATGAATTTTCTCCCACTCCGGAAAATTCTCGCTGTAACATCCATTAAGCTTGATGTAACGAGGAATATGAACGCAAAGCCAGCCTTAATTAGAAATTACAGTCGTATTTATTACTAGCTTTTATCAGTGGTTTCGCCCAAGTGAAAATAAGTTTCTCCATACTACTACTAGGAGTGGAATTCCCTGCTGGAGTCGGTTTACTGATAGCTACAACTAACTACCTAAGGAGTTGTTGCCTTAAACATTGAAAAACTTCTAGGCAAGCATTCTTCATCGTCGAACACATCGTTGCTTTCAATCAGGTGAGATAGTGGTCAAACGCGAGTGCAGAGACCTATAAGTAGTAAAAATGCTAGCTATGCAAAAGGCAATGTTCCCGGGACAATCAGTTTGGCGGCCATTCGATGGCCGCCGTCGTGGTTAGAATATGTGTTCACTTGTCTAGTGTAAGAAAGTTATGTACTCGGATTTTATATACAGACTCCAGAATTTCATTTATTCTCCTTCACACATAATTAAAATACTCAACAGCCTATCCATAATAAAAAAATACTAATTTAGGAATAAACAGAGTGCGTTTCATCCGTTTATGGGTGGATTTTGAAAATCCTTTCTTAGTGCTTGCCTACGTCATAAAAGGAATCCACAATGTAGGCTTAGGTGGTAAACATTTGTCAAAAGAAACAATCGTGGACTCTGCGGAGTCGGAATCGTTGATACGGAGAAGAGGAGTTATCATTTAGGCATCTTATAATCTAACATAAACTAAATACATTTTTGTAAATTAATTAATTCATAATAATAGTTTCGACTGTGTGTTGATAGGTCAGACAGTCAATTTCTCCTTTTATATTCATTTTAATTTAGTTATTCTCTCTGCATCTGCCATTAGTCAGCTTGTATTTTATTTATTAGAAGCAGACATCTTTTCTTTTTCGTCAGAACAATTTATTAAAAACTTGGCGTCATATTCTAGGGAACACGATATTTTTTGGCTTCACTGCGTGAGGAGAAAAATTATATGATGGATTGATGTGAACCGGGAATAAGGATCGCTGCACACAGGCCAGCGGCCACAACCACAAAACGCCGCCACCGGGATATTTGCTGTAGTTTTAATACATTTTATATGTATTCGTCGCACACGGTTGACGCCGGTGGCCGCCACACGTTACAAATCGCCGCTGCTCGCTTCTTGTGGCTCGAACTGGCCACTAAACGAAATGCCAGTCGCGCATTTAAACCGTCTTCGTCAGAGTTCATTATGATACTGAGCGTGCGCTCAGTTAAAAAAGCAGCAGCCACCGGCCTCAAGTGGCTTGTGGCCGCTTCCAGCTTCTCGTGGCGGCGTTTGCGGCTGTGGTTCATGTGCGGCGACACTAACAGGGTTCGTGCGGTCGTAGACCTACGGGCATCCTTAACTCTATTATAAATAAAGTAAACTTGCTCTGTTGACACTGACACTAGTCCAGTATAACAGCCAAGAAATTTATCTTTTGAGCCAGTCATGTCTTTTGGTGACAACACGAGTAATTAAAATCAAATTTAAACATCTCTAAAATTCACTTTATCTTCAACGAAATTCGTAACAAACTGCAAAACTTTAAAACGAAGTAATTAAATCAAAATCAAATTAATAATTAAAATGATTCGATCAAGTCGCAAATAGCTAAGTTTGTTACATTTTTGCAATATTACGTTGAGGTGAATGGCCGTCTGTACGGGCTACGAACTTGCGACCCCGCGTCATTGTAGCCATTATTTTTACCCGTGAACTGGGCCGCCTTCTGCGGTATCTCTTTTAGTTTTCACTCTAAAATCATAGTTGCACATTCGGTTTGATAGAAACATAATGTTATATTGACAAATGAGTATCAATTAGCGGTTATATAAAAACATATGTTGTATCGACAATTGCGTATTAATATTATTATGGTTAGGTTGAATAGTAACTGCATGGTCGCATTTTGTTGAGGCCTGTTAGTAGTTGCATAAGGATTTTTTTGTAATGTTTATAACTTATAAAGCAGTGCTTGAGTGCGATCCCATCTGACGGTAAGCAGTGATGCGATCGTTGATGGTGAGGCGCGCTAGTTTGTTAAAGGGCACTCTAGCCTCGAAGACACCTAAATTATAGTTGGACGGGAAGACCGCAGCAGGCAAAATTTTTCAGTCCTGTTCATCAAACGAAGAGAAATGCAAAACCATTTTTTTTTTAAATTAAAAACTAGTTGTTCTTGGTAAATTAAATTGACAGATAACTCAAGTTTTTTTAACATTGTCAGTTAAATTCCTGTCTGTCCCGTTATTTTGATTTGAAGTTGAGCTATTAATTACATCTCAATTTCTATTAAAATTTTATTATAAGAGCAAGTTTTTACAATGTGGAATTTAATAGCTGAATTCTTGACAGCTTTGATAGACCGTAATAAAGATGGATCTCATCAAAATCTAATTTATTTAATGGATCCATCACCAGAGCGCGCGATGTGATCATTTCACCAGTTTATAATAGTTTGCACACGTAACTGAATCAACCACTCCAGATCGGTTAAATTGATTCCAGGAAGAACAGAACTAACAGAGTTAGTTAACTGCCCAACTAACTTCTCCAGTTAAGAGAAACTATAAAGTTTTAAATGAAATCTGACTCATTAATAAAATAATCTTATTGTTCTTTTGGGTACAGTATTGACTGATCGACACATCTACACTGATCTTACATAATGTTTATTATTATTTTAATACGAAAATATTGTGACAACGACCACTTTTTTTCAAAAAGCAACCATGGAGTTTCTTGCTGGTTCTTGCCTACCAACCAACGACCAATTTGGAACTGTGCACTGGCTTCTGACGTTTTATACGTGCCCATGTAGGCCTATGTGAAATAAATAAAATATTTGAATTTGAATTATTTGAAAATATTTGAATTTTATTAAAATGTAGAAAACACAGAACTGATGAAAGAGGTTAGAATGGCTTTGTCCTACCAATAGCAAACTTGTGATCCAAGTGTGCGTGGCCTGCCGGGCCTTCGTCCGGAGCGAGGAGGAGTGGCAAGTGATCGCCTCCTTCTGCAAAGCAGTAATGCTAGCAAAGGAGGAGGCCGACCGCATCAAGCAATGGCGGCGCTCGCAGCGCCCAGCCGCCGCCGGGATTCCGATCCCGATTTCCGGCCACCGTAGGCGCGGGCTTGCGATGGCGGGGATTGTCATTGGATGATTTTTCCCACCATAAAACAAAAAGGTGTGCGTGGTTTGTTAGTTGCGTATTGCTCTTTCGTATTGGTTTATTGCCTGTATTGGAGTTAAAGGGTGTAAGATAAACGGCGACACTCATTGTGGTACAAATCGGAAAGTATTTATTTTTTCTTTACTTTTCTTACTTTCATCTTTTCTGTGGTAGAAAACCTTCAGTCAGTTTCTTAATTGCATTTTAGCGATTCATCATTAACAGAAATGCAGTGAAGCCTTGACCCGCATCACATAAAAGCGAATGGCGCCTTTTACTGCATGGAAATAAATGGAATAATTCTTAATTAATTTTATTATGGAACTTAATCTGCCATTATGGAGTATTGCTTCAGCGTCATGTCGGCCTAAAGGTTTATGGGCTGAAAGTTTATAGGTGTCTGCATGGATCCCGAACTTTAATGTTCTTGATGATTTTATTGCTATGTAAGCACCGGGAAATAAGCTGTGTAAGTACTTTATATATTTATATATGGGTGATAAACATTATCATGTTTTTCGGTAGATTAACGCACGTCTCCGTCAATGTAATTAATCTTCGTACGCTGAAAACTCGAGCGGTAGTTTGCATCCTCAGAAAATGACAACACATAATTATATAGGGCTTCATAATCTAGTTTTAAACTCTGTTTAAATTCAGTTATTTATCAGAAACATATTTCGTAAATTCGATAACTAAATTAAGAATTGTTTCGTAAAATCATTTCAAAACCTTTTTATATTAAATACTTGATCAGTGATCTCTAATTACTATGATCTATAAATTCAAATAATAACTCGATAAAATCTAGAATTCATTTAATACTTAATTAAAATATGATTAAACATTGGTTATGTACATTGTTTGCTTTTCATTTTGCAGTTTGCTAGCCAGTGCTTTAATAATAATCAAAACGAGTAGATAGTTCGTTTATGTTAGTCTACCCTAAATGGAAAATATACATCTAGAACTCTCCTAAAAAAACATAGTGTTATCCACAGCAAAAATAATAGCTATTCTCAATACAACAGTGAACGGACAGAATTGATAGACGACGCCATATTTTGCGGAATACAGTATTGGACACAACACGATACTACCATATACCACGATAAAGGTTTTCAAAGATTTACTGCGAACATTTTTGTAACCCCAGTCCAGTTTTAGTGCGGTACACCCGAAGTTCGTACAATATTAAGGTCTCTAGATAGTACATGTACTTCAAAATCGGACATGCTTCTAGACAACAATCGACATTTCATTTCTCTGAAGATTTCAACGATATACTTTTCATTGTGATAGTAAAAATAAAAGAGCTACTCTCAAAGTTAGAGATCAAATTGAATTTCAAGATTGATCAGTCAGACAGTCACGATTGGGTATTATTCCTTTGTAAATACTATTGTTTAGCTATATACTCTGAAGATTTATTAGAAATTGCTTGTCTTGTTTTGCCAACACATGGCAAAGTTTGCTAAACGGTTTTGGTGTAACAATCAATTTGGCAACCAAAGGTGCCATGTGTTTGTGTTAAGAAACCATCGTTTGTCTTGTCTCGGCAGCCCCTTCCAAGTCCATTGCAATAAGTAAAGCACACAGTAGTTTACGTGCATCCATTCCTGTTTACGACAATTTTATTGTTCTCCCTTTTCTTAACGTTTATGTAGCTTTCCTATGTGGAACATGTTTATGAGATTCTATTCAACGTACTAACACTCAGTGCAATTTATGGCATGTGAATATCGAGCACTCTCTTTTATCCGGAGCGGGCTGAAATGAGCTAGGCTATCTTTTGAATAGATATCTTTCTGAATCCCACGTCAACCTCGATCATTGCTTCGCTTCAGCCTTTAACGATGTCATCGTCCCTTTCAGATATCTGCCTATCAGTGTCCTAAATTCTTTCAAAAACTCGAGAAGCGTTTTTCATCGAGTAATTGTTATTTAAAATATTTTGCTACACTTTCTAGTTTTCTTATCATTCTAAGACCAGACGCCTTAACACCCTAGTTGAGGCAACTAGTAAAACCAGGTTGAACTTTGTCAGCAGTCTAGTTTATTGCTGCTGGTGTATTTCAGTCCGTTGATTTTAATTTAATTTACTTTTTATCCCTATTCAGCGGCATTTCGAAAGAACGTTTCATCAGAGAAAACGCATTGTTTTTAATTAAAACTTTTATGCCCTTATAAATTTCACTCATAAATAACAAATTATTATCAGTTCAGTACACACTAATAATTTACAACATCATAAATCTGACGTAATAATTGCCCAGACCTAGATAGTTGGAATGTTGCCAGAAACGCATAGAAAAGATATCTTAGAAACTTGTTCGAACGAAAGTATCTATAAATCGAGACTGTTTTACTTTTCAATTATTTCTGGACAAAAATTTATGAGTTTAAATTCGATTCCAATCAAAACAACTCCGGTGGAATTACTTGGAAACGTATCTAAAATGGTGGTTGTAAACTGTGCTACAGCAAACTGTTCCTTCCTTGCTTTGTGAAATGATTTGACTTGGAGCCAAGTGACTTGATTATCACCGGTGCTAACCATTGTATTCACATTTATGATAAGCTGTCTGGCACACAGGCTCTTGGAAATGTATGTCATAAACACGTCACTATATTAATTTGATAATCAACCTACACTAAGGTAAACAGAATGAGTCGATAATATTTTGATTAATTTATGATCTAGTAAAGTACAAGTCATGGTTTGTGATATCAAAATGCAATTTTATCTAAATTCTATAATAATAATGTATAAAATCCCTTGAAAGCTTGTAGGTAGGTACGTATTAATTGTATTTTTGCTACAATAAGTACTCGTAACTGCTCTAAAAACAGTGAAGGAAAACATCGTGAGGAAACCGGCATGTCCTAGAACCAAAAATTTGAAGACATGTGACATCCACCAACCCGCACTGGGCCCGCGTGGTGGATTACGGCCCATTCGCTCTCCTAGACAGGACGCCTGAGTCCCAGCTGTGGGAACATTAAAAAGGCTGATGATGATGATGATGATGAAGTACTCGTATATCGTATATCCCTTTGTTTTTATGAGCAAACTTGAAAGTTTCATATGGGACAGACCTCGTTTAATGCAGAACGTCTTTGATACAAAGCCAAAGCAGACCCAGACAACAAAAATCACATCATCATATCAGCAGCCAGCCGTTTGTTCCAAATGTTGTCATAAAGACCGGGTCTTGTGCGTGGTGCATCCATCGGTCCACCGTATAGGGAGTTCTTTCATCGCTGCGATTTTCGCTACGCGATCTCGACTCCAGAATCTGTCGACCTCACCGACCATCTTTTCTACAAGCCCTGCCCAGTAGGTAACATTGGTTCTCCTGAATGTCTTCGTTGCTGATTCAATCACGCAAGGAAACTTCAAACATAGTCTTCTTTTATTGCCCTTTGGGTGACTTAAAGCCTTCTGATTAGGCAAAATCACAAAGCAAAAAAATTAATACACATTTATAAAAAAAAAAAAAAAACGCAAGGAGCTAAGACACGTGTAAATTTTTTTGTTTAAAGACACTCACTTTTAAATACTTGAAGTGAAATCGACAGAAGTGAGCACTTGCACTTTTATCGTTGAACGGTTTTACGGTCTCACTAAGGTCTGTCTGAGTATATTGATACTAGATTCAAGCAGTGGTGGTAATAGCTCCGACTTATGAGTTGCAGGTCGCGGGTTCAAACCCAGCCAGGCGCATACTTTGTGTAATTTACTTTATCGCTACTGCTCTCAAAACGGTAAAGAAAACATCGTGAGGAAACCGGCATGTCCTAAAACCAAAAATTCGAAGATATGTGATATTCACAGTAGGCCTGATTCCCAGAAGTGGGAACATAAAAAAGGCTGATGATGATGATGATAATATTGATAGTAGAACCATGCGTAGTGATAGATCGGGGTTAAAGATTACACATAACTGTTATTCAGCAAGATTATTGCTACGAAGAATTTATCTTTAATTAACGTAAGAAGACTTATATCGTCTATCGTTTTCATTTCGCTTTCAGTGTTTGCGTAATCGGAAAATTTCCAGACGTTTTGCAAATATTGGCCTTACTATTACGTGTAACTGTGTTTCTGTTTGTCCGTATACTGTGGTGTCTGGTTTCTTTAATACTTATAGGTGGTCACGATTTCCATCTATGGTCGGTATTCGTCTTTCTGAATGAACTTACTGTTGGAGTATATAAAAAATAAATCTATCCCAATTTAACATAATGAAAGAAAAAAGAAAGAAAATACGTTTAATTGGCACCCAGGTACACACAATGATACAAAAAATTATTATAGTATGGGATCTTAAATTTAAAATATATCTACATTGTATGTCCCACGGCTGCGCCAAATAGGTCCAATTCAGCATCATGCCAGGCCACTATTTAGCAGTTGCCTGACGCTGGTTTTCAACTGAACCTTACTATGAGTCTACGGATTGTAATCAGTTGTCAATGGCGTTTCTCTTTTTAAGCAATTAATATTTTTAACCGACAGAGTCTCCTGTCGTTACTTGAATTAAATCCTTCGATTGGTTATGATAACTGTATTCCACTTGCCTTGCTCAGCTCACGTCTCGCGTAATATTACTGAAACACGCCTTCCAATATAAAGAAAAGGATAATAAACAGTTAATATTTAAATCCATTAAACTATGTTTCTCTTGGATATCCTATTAACCCCAACACTTAGGAAGTTACAACCGATATTCCTAAGCTGACTGAAATGTAATTTATTTTAATGTAATTATGAAATTTAGTTGAATTTAAATTTTATACTTATTCTTTCCTTATAACTGGAATAATTTTGTTTTTTAATTAGGAAAATATGTTTAAAAACATGACATGTTTTATGTTTATGTTGTGTGTGTGTTTTGTGTAGTTGACACACAACTGAAATAAATTTAAAAAATCCATGCTTTCTTAAACATTGATTCAACAAAATGGTCTTCTACTGCTACCGGTTTTGGTGCCACGTTATTTGCAGTCATTTCAAAAAGTTTTTCATCGTCGTCACCACTTATTTATGTTGATATCGACTGTCTAAAATAAAAACTAAAGTTTATATGTGGTGTTAATACTGAAGTGTTTAGTCGTGGGCACTGTCAATCCGTCCCCGAGAACAACTAGACGTCATTCATAAGTTGTGTTTGCTTACTGATAATTTAGTTGTTTAATTCATAAACGACCAAAGTCTTTAACCAAGGTATGTTGCTAGTGATGACATGTGATTCCGAAACGTGGTCGCTCACAATGTGCTTCCTCAAAAAGCTTTAAGTTACCCAAATGGCAATGAAAAGGGCTATGCTCGGAGTTACCTTGCGTGATCGAATCAGAAATTAAGATATCCGCAGGAGAACCAAGGTTACCGATATTGTATGAAGAATCGCCAAACTTAAGTTGCAATGGGCAGGGCACATTCCTCGCAGAATAGATGGCCGTTGGGGCCGAAAGGTTCTGGAGTGGCGACCACGTACCTAAAGACGTTAAAGGGCTTTTACAAGGTGGACCGATGACCTGGTGAAGGTTGCGGGAATCCGATGGATGCGGAATGCACAGGATCGTTCATTGTGGCGACACTTGGGCGAGGCCTATGTCCAACAATGGACGTAAATCGGCTGAAATGTAAATCATAAACAGTTGTAAATCCAAACCATATTATTCGGACCAAAAATTATCCCAAACTGACCAGTACTACAATATCTTCCCTCCCGTCAAATTACCGCAAAGCGTGAGTCGGGGTCAAGGTATATTGCAATGTATATTGACGCGGCGACTCCGGCTGGCGACCTCAAACTCACCCCTGTTGACTCATTGTGGTTATTTACTTTACTTACACACAAATCAGTGTTGTTATTACACAAATCTACCTGTATTGGTTTAGGATAGCGTTTCATTTTGTATCGGCGTTTGTTTAATGAGTAATTTGGTTTATTTATCTATGTACAGGCTGTGTTGGCCCAATCAGAATTGGGACCTCACCAAAGAATCTAAAAATAATATTATTCTTCTAACTTTGATCACTAATCTTTCCACCATGTGTACTAGTTCCCCTTTGTCCTTTAGTTTAAGGGGACTACGCGAGTTTTATAAAGCGTGCAAGTACCTATGAGATCCAATGCATTAAACGCCTCTAAAAATTACTTTTATCGGTTAAAAACTGGACGAATATACATACAAGCATTCTGATCGTTAGATGAATTATAACAATTTTAATTTATATTGCAAAAGATTTTATTAATAGTCTATTTACTCTAGCCTTGACGACATCGAAATTACAATAATACGGCAAATCGCGAAAATGCTGTATATTAGCAAGCATTGTATCTTTGCGCATCTATTTCTTTTGTACCTATGCAGTCTGAAAGTGACAGCCCTTTAGATGTTGTAGTCCTCTTAAGTGGTCTTTGGTAAGCCCTGAATCTACGAATGGTGAGATTGATATTTGTAATCTTTTACAAAGTCTATGTAAAGACAGTGAGGTAGCAATTTCAAACGTGACATGTCGATGTTAATCCATCACTTTGTGTTTTATGTAATTTTCCCATGAAGCGAAATGTTATTTTTATTCAACCCAGTGCTGAAATATCGTTCAAAGGGCAACATATTCATAGATTACAATCGATAGGCCGTGGTCTCACGGAGCTCGACGCGTGTGATTCCTTTACGAAACAGCGCCAGTGTTCGACCCCCTTTTCCTAATCTGTCATTCAGAAGTCGAAATACGATTTTGTATTCGTATTTTTCGAATACGCAGTCGTATACATGCCAAATAACCTAAATGGGATGTCATCCTATATCATGAATGAGATTAGACGAGCTGTCTGAAGTACATTAATTCAGTATCCTTCATTGTTTATCTGTATTGTGATCACGGGTTTTGATATAGGTACGTGCGGTTGCTGAATTGAAGTATTTAGTCCAAACTAATTACGTAGCATAGCATGGCGTAATCAGCCTTTAATAATAATAATAATAATAAATCATTTATTATCAGGCATCTTGGCCCATAGATATATACCTTACAGACTAACATATATATAGAGTAAATACAACTTTTTGTTAGTAAATAAGACTTAGTATTATGTTAGTAACACTTCACATTGCACTAAGTTCACTTCGTGCTGTTCTGTGGCACCTGTCCGCGGAAGCGACGGAACACCACGCCCTGCGGCCAAAAGTCTTCCTTCAGCATGAGAGGCAAGAAAGTGTTCGGGACTCGCACCACGAACGCCTTGAAATTGACGTTACGATGCGACTCCAGCAACTGTACCCTCAGTGCGAACTTCGTCTTTTGGCGCACGTACTCAACGATGTCCTCCACCTTTGTCGTGTGATGCAGGCGAGAGATGTACACGGGAGTGTTCGGCTGGGCGGCACGCAGGCTCACGCTAGGAGTTGCAGGTGCTATGCCGCAGCGGTTCTTGTTGGTTTGCGTTCGACGCTTCCTCCTTTGCACCGTAACGAAACCAACGTTCCCACTGCTGGGACTTAAGCCTCCTCTCTCTTGGAGAGGGGATTGGGCAGTAATCTACCACGCAGGCCCAGAGCGGGTTGGTGAAAGTCACATACAGTAGCACCGCCCCGGTATGAAAGGCAAGAAGGAACGGGGTGGGTTTTTAGTCAGTAAAAGTCTGACACTACCTCCCGATCCGCCCAAGGGCAAGGGAAGTCATTTGGATGATTTTTACCCACCAAAAAAGTTTTCGAATTTTTGGTTCTAGGACATGCCGGTTTCCTCACGATGTTTTCCTTCACCGTTTAACTAATTACGTAATATTCTGAAACATCTGTGTTCTCTTTAGTGATGATATTACGAGTATTTATGTTTCGAACTTTCGAGTATAATAATCATTGGGGTTTCAGCGCGGCGGGCGGGCTTCAGTTTGACATGACCTGTAAACTACGGGGCCACGATATTTAAATGGGTGAACGTAAAATGTACCTTACCGTTTTTTAACGATAAAGCTTACTCATAGTAGAACTAAACGACGGGGATGATTGTAAAGGTTTTGTATTTTTCGATTTTTGTACATTTTGTACTCTTGGACAAAAATTTTATAAAATACGAAGAAATATGAAGCATTTTAGCGATTTACTAAAAGTCTACAGATTTGATTATTATAAAACGATTACATATATATTTATATTAGGTGTACATCCAAGGGCTGGAACAATTTTCCTACTGCGGTCTTCCCGTCCAATTATAATTTATGTGTCTTCTAGACTAGAGTTAATAGGCTACTTTCAGTCAAAATTACAGACACAATAGAAAGACAATAGGTGCGCGAACGCTTGGGGTTTAATGAATTAATAAACTAATATGATTCACCATCATCGATTGTATCGCTGCTTACCATCAGGTGTGACCGCAGTTTATGTATATGTAATTAAAAAATTAAAATATTATATTACATGTCCCGCGTAAAGAGCATTGACTTAGTTGGCCTTAGATTTATAAAGATAAAACAAAGAACATTAATCACACTTTCTTAATTTCCTCAAATCCCTTTTTCGCGTAATTTTCGGACGCGCCATAACTATTTCAGTGTAAATCATTTGACGTAATTGGGGCTCAAGTCACCTTTATGTATACAAATAATATTAATGTACCGCCGACATGCGAGCATTGTTATTCGTTACATCATTATTTCAACACGTTTTTATTTAACCTCCTATTACACGTGTGTTCTATATGTATGGAATTATGAAGTCCCTAATCGGTGAAAAGACGCGTAATTGAAAGGTGCAAAAAAAAAATGTTCGAATTTTTGTGAATTAAATCCTATTAGATATTGTGAAGGTAAAATTGGTGTAGTTTTTTTATCTCAAGTGTCAGCACAGCTGGACAATATGTGGAATAATTTAAACATGCGCAATCTCTGTAAAATGGAGCTGGAAATTAAGTGTAGAATTTACTATAGTCGTCTTAGTGTTTGACTTCGTCAGCGAAGCTTGCCGAGAAAGTTGACTCGATATATTTGCTGCTAAATACTGCAAGATATTAGAATTTTTTGCACCCGTATGCTCCAATGTAACTCAAAAAAAAGCCATGACGAATCGTTATGGTCTAAGACCTTAGCCTGCACAAAAGGGGCGTAGCAAAAAAAAAGTAGGATATAATGTTTCTGGTTTTTTATTTGAAACTGCAGGTGTGTCTTGTAAAATATTTTTAGGCCCAAGAAGTTTTATCTATTATAGTTTTTTACTGAAAAACTACAGCTATAAACTAGTGAAGAGCGATGTGTTGATTTATGTAAAATTCACAGAACTGAATACCTATACATATTCATGACACATTCGACATTATCACAAGACAATTGATCAATGACGTACTTACATTGGTATTGTCGATGTGAAAACAAAATATCAACATACATATCATTTAGATTATATAAGTTATATGTATTGTGGGACGTGGCCATTGAACCTACGGAGTTGCCTCACATTACTTTATTAAATCGAAGGACTTCAACAATTTGCCTGCTGCGGTCTTCCCGTCAGATTATAGTTTGGGTGTCTTCAAGGCTAGAGTGAATAGGCTCTTAATAAACTAGTGCGCCTCACCATCAACAATTGCCTCACTGCTTACCATCAGGTGGGATCGCAGCAAGCACTGTTTTATATCTGACTAGCGGCCCGCTAGCTACGCACGGGCATTAAATATAGCCTATATTACTCAGGGTGAATGTAGCACAGTAGTTTTTGAGTTCATTACAAACATACACACAAAATACAAATTTTCCCTCTTTATAATATGTATAAGTGTAGATTGCTCATAAACTTTTCACATTCTCTCTCCATCACATCTCCATGTTACGCGCCCCTTGGATACATTTTATATCTAGTTCCTTAATTAAAACCAACTTAACTGAAGATTTCGCTTGAGAAACTATGAAAGCGAATCCCAATCTTCATTTAAACTTCAAGCAGACATTTAATTAGAATTTATATTTGTAATTACCTTACGACAGCAAAACGTACTGTACGCCCTTATATTAACATGGCAAGTAAAATTATCCTATTAACATTACGATTCTAACTAGCTTTTTCCTGCGATTTCGCTTTCGAAATCTCACATATACCTACCGTGCATTTCTCAATAATAAAAATAGTACCTAAATGAATTTGCGTAATTAAATCTATTTCAGATATTTTATTTTACGCATAAACAATTTAAAAAATAATCAATTTTACAAAGAATCGATTTTATAAACAATTTTACAGATAAATCCAATTTTACAAACAACCAATTTTGCAGTCAACTTTTTATCAAACAATTTGAGAGACAAATACCATTTCGAAAACATTAATAAGTACTACAAACCTATATTACTTTTGCATAATATATAAACATCTATCCTTATTTACCTATAACATGTAGTTAATCAGCTAGATAGGTATCAAAAAAATTTGATTAGGTACGTTTTAGAAGATAATATTAGCCAACAGTCTCATAGTTTTGAATGTCTCAATAACTTGTTAATTTCATAACAACGCCTATCCTTTGATCAGGTTGTGGTAATAATACATCAAAGATAGGCCTATAGCTGTATGTTAAGGTAACTGACTAGCAATTAGTGAACACTATGATGAATAGGATTGGACGTCCATAACGTTGCTTTGAATCAATTCGAGTCTGTTTCGTTTGAGGTACTCGCATTTATAGAATGCACCTTTATATCAACGTAATCCAAATTCTAATTTCTGGAGTGTGAAATTTTAAACTCGACTTTGTATGTACCGAAGTACGTATTAATCTCGTAAAACATTTAACCCTTTAACAGTCTACGTCGGATATACCCTGCAAACACTCTCTTATAATCCGCCAGGAAAGTACATCATCATCATCATATCAGCCGAAAGACGTCCACTGTTGGACGTAGGCCTCCCCCAAGCGTCGCCACAACGACCGGTCCTGTGCGTCAAGCATCCATCGCATTCCCGCGACCCTGACCAGGTCATCGGTCCACCTTGTTGGAGGCCTTCCAACCCTTCGTCCCCATCGACCATCTGTTCTGCGTGCAATGTAGGAGAGTACATCCACGACGAAATACTCCATCTCGTCAGCTCTTCTGTCATCTATGGAGATTGGAGTGGCCAGACGCAAACATACGACCCTGGACGCGAAAACACTCGTTGGAACAATCCGATGTGGGTGGTTAGGCTACTGATGGTCTGGGTTCCAGAGCAAAGAACCTCGCTAACTATACGAGCTAAGCATCCAGAAGTACCACTTTCTGAATCAAGCCCTTGATCAAGCTTCCTAAGATGTTGGCCGAGGCTCGTTGCTATTAAGCTATTATGACATGACTATCGGTACAATGATCGCTGAGTCAATTTTTTTTATTCATTATTATCATTTCAGCCGATAGACGTCCACTGGTGAACAAAGGCCTCCCCCAACTGTCGCCACAATGAACGATCCTGTCCGTCTCGCATCCATCGGATTCCCCCAAACTTCACCAGGTCATCGGCCCACCTTGCAGGTCCAGGAGGCCTTCCAACGCTGCGTCTTCCGGTACGCGGTCGCCACTCGAGAACCTTTCAGCCCCAACGGCAATCTATTCTGCGAGCAATGTGCCCTGCCCATTGCCACTAAGTTTGGCGATTCTTCATGCTTTTTTTTTTCATCTTTACCTACACATAAAAAATATGACCCACAAAACAGTTTCAATGATCATTACGAAGCTTCGTAGTACGAGTTTTATGAACTTTTTCTTACTCAAGAATAATGTGACGTGCTGAGTTTGGACTTGTTCATAAATTATTTCAAACACTGCTTTATTTAGGTCAAATTGTATAAAAGATGAATGGATAATAAAATGGCTTTACAAGGGCTATAAATAGACGTTTCATCAAGAATTTTACCAGTAACTTCCTACTTGAAAACTGCAATTTTCTTTTACTCTATATTGTATTTTGTAACTTTTTCTAAATTAAAATTCCCCTATTGTTGTCTTTGCATTTACTCTTTATAAACGAAGCAGATTAGCGGAGACTCATAATAACACCCTCGATTTACCAATTGTAGGTCATAGGTTTTTTTTTTCGATGGATAAAAACCATCCAAATGACATCCCCCGCCATTGGGCGGAGCGGGAGTTAGTGGCAGACTCTTACCGACTAAAAAATCCACCCCGTCCCTTCGTTGTTTTTGCCTCCCTTTCGGAACTAGACCCTTGGCCCCAGTAGGCTTCGACCCTGCTGGGTGGGCCCCTACAGTTGCTGTTGACTTGGGCACTGTCCAGAGGATTACCGGACTGTCGGACAGCAAGTTACCCATTGTTCGCCGTCCGCAAGCCCGCGCTTAGGTCATAGTTTCAGACCCAGTCAGCACTTTACTTAGTGTAATTTATTTCATTACTAATGCTCTCAAAACGGTCGAAGAAAACATCTTGCGGTTTGGCATGTCCTAGAACCAAAACTTTGATGACATGTAACATCCATCAACCCGCAAAAGCCCGCGTAGTGGATTCCAGTCCATTCCCTCTCCTAGAGAGAAGTCCTGAGTCTTAATAGAACTTCATAAGGCTGATTATGCTGAGCGAAGTAGTAACTTTTTAAAAGCCAAAGTTATTTAAAAGTGGGCGTGTCTAACTGGAGCGAAAGATTTCAAGAAGTAAACTTTTCTTTTTCATGAAAATTGGGGCAAGCTAGAGTTATGGGAGTTGGAGGAATGCTCACGTTTTCTGATTTCGTAAAGTTATAATAAATGTGTCACTCTGAGACGATATAATTTGCCTCATAACGATGTTAATGGCTCCGATGCAGATTTTGGAATTTAATTGGATCGCTTACGTCAATCAGTTCACTAATTGCATTGTATTCTGTGTCTCGATCCTTTTGACGACCTAAACTGAACCTAAACTGAACTGTTAACCTAAAATAATGTTGTATACACCCTGTATACAACATTATTTTTAGTTTCTTTCATATCACACTTCACACAATCCAATTAAACTCAACTGCTTAGGCACTAATAAAAATAAGGCAATGGACAGATATATCCACAGCCAGGTTAGTTTAATGCGAAATATGAGTAGAGTAAGTTTGTTCAGAAGCACTAACGGAATGAATTCCAATAGTTTTTACACAATTTTATATTTTTCCCAAAAATATTTAAAAAAGTTATGAGTTGGACACCACCGACTTTAAATACAACACTGGTCATAACGAGTACTAAGCGCCAGTTAACTGCTGGATGCAAGTGCAAAACAATCAGTCGCCTGGATGGTCCAGTGACTATGTATTTTTGCGCTGACATAACAATCTTAACTTTGTGATTTTTCATGACACCGTTATGAAATTTTGTACATAGATTCTTTATATAAAAATACTAGATACGTGTTTCGGGTTACGCATATACTAAAACTAATGTAGTATAGCTCCGTCCCTCTTTCTCGCTCGCACGTTTTACATTTTAAAACGTCATAGTAAGGCCCTGGCGTGCTATTCTCTTAGGAAACAGCCTTGAGCGCAGCGCTGGCCGCAGCGACGAAATCCAAATAGGTATAATCTAATTTACCAAGACATTTGATTGTTAATTCATTTTACTGCGCTCTCGACTCGTCACTGCGGTCAGCGCTGCGTTCAAGGCGGTTTTCTTAGAGAATAGCACTTTTTTTTTATGGTGGGAAAAATCATGCATTGACATCCCCCGCCCTTGGGCGGAGCGGGAGATAGTGTCAGACTCTTACTGACTCAAAGACCCACTCCGTTCCTTCTAGCTTTCGTACCGGGGCTCGAGCGCCCTTTCGGATAACCCTGGCCCCAGTAGGCTTCGACCCGGCTGGGTCCCTGCTGTTGCTGACAACTCCTTGAGGCGCGCGGGAACAGTGCGCGCCGTCGATAGAGAATAGCACCGCAAGTCGACGAATGTAATTCGTAAAACTTCAAAATGAATTATTAATATTACCTTTCATAGATAGCAAAGCAAATAGGTATGTTGCCCGTATTTACGTGATCGATATTTTCAATTACATAAGTACATGAACTCGTGTCATTTTCCCTATGGGCTCGCGGAAACTACGAAATGTAAATGTAAATATGTGATGCTCGAAATCCTTGAATATTTCCATTTCGTGTTTCTTTCATCTACGGTAATATAATTTCATGATTAATTTTTTTGTAATTAAGTTTCTGAGATTTTTCTTTTTTTTTGCGAGAAATTCACTTTGTTGAAGGTTGAGTGTGGGCATTAAAGTTTTATTTTATCACTCTTCCTAATGAGCTTTCGTCATATTTTCTTGTGAAACAATAAATTTCTGCTGAAATGTTCCTGAGATTACGTCATTTTCTAAGAACAAAAAAAAAATATTTCGAAGCGAAACCTACTTCTTAATTTTTCAAAATAATATTTCAACAAAAAAGCTTTCAGAATTTACATTAAACAAAGGTTAGGTACGAAAAGTAAAAGATAAGGTGAATTTGCACATTCACCCACAATATTAAGCTCACTTAGGTCGGAAAACAGGCATTTTCTTATCCCGTCTAGATGACTGTTTTGGGGTTTATACCTATCTACTTTGTTACTGACCCACATCCCAACGGACAAATAATGTAGTCTTCTACCATTAATATTGATAAAGTAAACAACAAACACTTGTATCCTGGTTCCTTTTATTTATCAGTTTTATTAACTCTATTAACATTTTTATTTTGCCGCAGTTTTTCCGTCCGATTATAATTTGGGTGTCTTCAAGGCTATAGTGAATAGGTTAAGAGCATATTCACTCTAGAGAGGTCTCACATGATGATGATGATGATGATGATGATGTAAAAGGATTGCCGGGCCTTGGTTGAAGCCATGGTCCGGAGCGAGGAGTGGCAGGCGGGCGCCGACTTCTGCGAAGCAGTAATGCTCGCAAAGGAGGAGGCCGACCGCATTAGGAAACGGCGCTCTCGCCGCCCCGGGATTCCGATTCCGATTTCCAGCCACCGTAGGCACGGGCTTGCGGACAGGGCAATGGGTAGTTTGCTGTCCGGTAACTGTCCGGACCAAGCCTAAGTCGTCGATGGCGTGCAAGGCTTGAAGGAACGGGGTGGGTTTTTTAGTCAGTAAGAGTCTGACACAGTCTCCCGCTCCGCCCAAGAGCGGGGGTTGTCATTCGATGATTTTCCCCACCAAAAAAAAAAAACCTATCCTGACAATTTTCCAATAGATCTTAGTTCAAGTAATGATTTTATTTACCTATAACTTGTAAGCTTTCCCATAAAGATATATTAGATATTATCGATGAGTGAATTTCTTCAAACTTCGACTAACACTTAGCAACGCCGGCTTGGCTACATTGTTAATATTCAAAAGAGCGAAAAAATACGGCCTTCAATATCCGAAGAGCATTGTTAAAGAACGATTGGCCAATCAGAACGCTCGATACCCGAATATGTATCTTGAATTGAAACTACCGAATAGGCTGAATATAAATATCTATACAAACTATTTGATTCCTGTGATGTGTAAATTTTCTCGGTATGTAGAAAATGTATCTGTATACGGTTTTCTTCTTTGAAAATGTATCTTTTTTTTATATTTTTATATTCCACAACTATCACACAGCGCCGTCTAGTCCCAAGCTAAGCAGAGCTTGTGTTATGGGTACTAGACAACTGATAAACATACTTATATATTTCTAAATACATATTATAGATAAATTACACCCAGACACAGAACAAATGATCGCGCTCATCACACAAACATTTGTCCTGGGTGGGAATCGAACCCACGACCTCCGGCATAGCAGTCAGGGTCACTAACCACTAGACCAACAGGCCTGTCAAGTAAATTATATCTTACCTACTATCTGTAGGTAAGATATAATTTACTTTCGAGCGAGGGAGCTTTGATTTATACTGTGTTATTTATAAAACACTTACAAACTTTCAAGACTCTGTTACTAACACGCTAAACAAAACCTTTTTTTACTATGACTTTTATAAATTTATCATATTTTAAGTTCATCAGATTTTCATACAAAAATAAAATATTTAAATTTTACGTTTTAAATATTACGAAGTCTATGCGGAGCAAGCGATAATACAGTAGCGGAGATACTTTGATGCGCTTGTGTTGCATCCCTCAGACGTAGGTATGTATAGCAAAATACAGAGAACAACAAAATCTTGATGGTTTATTTTTGGTAAATGTATTATGTTATATAGAGTCTTAGAACAAAAGTTTCCGGGGATACTTGATGCGCTTGCGTTGCGTCCCTCGGACGTATACGTAGCAAAATACAGAGAACAACGAAATCTTGACGGTTTATTTTTGGTAAATGTATTATGTTTTTTAAAGAGTCGTAGAACATAATTTGTTGTTTGTGCAAATCTAGTATTTATTGTTCTTGTCGTAAAATACCTGAAGTAAATCCATAATGATAATAATGCCTGGTCCCCCATGGCCCGATAGAACTGGGTTTTTGGGTTCCGTACCCAAAGGGTAAAAACGGGACCTTATTACTAAGACTTCGCTGTCTGTCCGTCTATCTGTCACCAGGCTGTATCTCAAGAACCGCGATAGCTAGACAGACAGTTAAAATTTTCACAAAGTATGTATTTCTGTTACCGCTAGAACAACAAATACTAAAAATATAATAAATATTTAAAGGGCCTCCCATACAAAGAAACACGATTTTTTTGCCGAATTTTCTTAAGGGGATGCATCTCGACATACATTTTCACTGTTTTTCATACAACCGCTCTTACGTGATTATGACGTCATCACACATTTTTCATTAAATATTTTGGAAACACAGTGTCTTTTGGATATTATCTAGGCTTCTATGAAAATCAGCTTATAAATTTGTGTAAAACTAATCCAGTTAAGACCTCTGAAAATCTGCTATTTTGCATGAACTTTGACACTTCATAATTTACTCAAAAATGAAAAAAGTACTTACAACATAATAAGCCTAGCATATTTTATCAAAATTCTAAATTATGACAATGTTTTCCAAAAACTTTTAGGGGTTTAAAAAAAACACGTATTTCCTGTGCAAGTTTTGTAAAATTTTCGAGTAAATCACGGAATTACTGAATGCCAACAGAGTATTCAGGTATTTTCACTCTTTTTTCACGTTGCCTTTTCGTCAAAAATCACGTTGGATTGCGTTACATAAAGCAACAAGCTTTTAAACCATGCTCGATGTTTACGATAGGCGAGTGGAAAAGCCGCCTCTTAAGGACGGTACGGAACTCTTTGTGCGCGAGTCCAACTCGCACTTGGACAGTTTTGTTTGTTTTAGTTAGTGATAAGTGATCTTTTGTAATTTATTGTTGTGAGTCTTTTCGGGCAGAATAAATGTTTTTTCTTTCTTTCTTTACTTATGTGGGTTTATAACTCTAAGTTAGTTTTTATCGACTAAAACTATTGGGAGTCATGTCACTGGTTTTTAGATTGATTGATTGATGAATTTCACATTCTTTTTGCAAAGTCTTCTGTTTTATAAACCTGGGTAAATAGGAGGTATTTGCTGTAACTATTATATTACGGTAATATTTTAAAGGCGAAAGTTTGTATATGTGTATGTTTGTTACTCATTTACGCTTAAACGTCTGAACGGATTTGGATAAAATTTTGACGTGTGTGAACTCCATATCCTGGAATAGGACATAGGATACTTGTTATCCCAGGAGTGTTTTCCCTTGAGATAATTTTCTTCTATGACGCGGGTGATTTTTTTTTTGCGGTGGGAAATCATCTAATGACATCCCCCGCTCTTGGGCAGAGCGGCAGATAGTGTCAGAATTTAACTGAATAAAAACCCTCTCCTGTTCCTTCGTTGCCTTTCATACCGGGGCTGAGCTATCTTTCGAACTAACCCTGGCTCCAGTAGATTCATAATCATATTTATGAAATAAAGCACCAATCAACAGAAAAGCTTTCAATTACTCGCAGGTACTGGTCAGGATCAATAAGCATTTCAATTTTATAATAATTTTTTCGTAATGGTTATATTACTCTGAATATAATACATAATACTAATAACGTTGATGATTCAACCGTCATATCTCGGATGTAACATAAAATATTTTATTACGTTTCTTGTGAATGAATCAAATAAATAACATTTATTTTATTATTTACGACACTCTTCCGAAATTCTCGTCTTGTATACACATGTTTGTAATATAAAAGTAATTTGTTTACAGGCTTTTTTTATTATTGACTAGCTTTTGCCCGCAGCTTCGCCCGCGTTTACTAAATATATGTCACTCAGGAATGAAAGAGCTTTCTAGCGGTAAAAAAAAATAAGTAATCGGACCAGTACTTCCAGAGATTACCTCCTACAAACAAAAAAACAAACCTCTTTATTATATTAGTATAGATAGGCTCGCGTTTGACCACCGTTCCACCTGATGTTAAGCGATGATGTGGTCGACGATGGAGCACGCTTGCCTAGAAGTAACCTATTCACTCTTGACTTGAAAGACTTTACAGAGTTTTTTTATTCTTGATAGTTTCGCGGTTGACCACCATTTCACCTGTTGGTAAGCGATGATGTGGTCGACGATGGAACACATTTGCCTGGAAGTAACTTATTCACTCTTGACTTAAAGACTTTACAGACTTATTTTTTTTATATTGATAGGCTCGCGTTTGACCACCATCTCACCTTATGGTAAGCGATGTGGTCGACGATGGAGCACGCTTGCCTAAAAGTAACCTATTTACTCTTGACTTACAGACTTAACAGAGCTTGTTTTTCAAAATGGTGGACCTTTCTCTCATTATTATTTATCAACTAATGGAAGGGTTAAAATATTAGTTGAACTTTCTCCGTTGTTTAGTAGTTGTACTAGACCTTTAGATTAAAACTTTAACGGGTAAACTTAGGCATTAGACCTATTTGCATTTAATAATTCCAACTCATTTAGACGTGAAGACCATTAAATCGACTTGCCATCACTGAATCAACTTTCCGCATACTAAGCCTGGAAAAGTAATTAATGGAAAAGAGCCATAACATAATACATCAACATCATTTCAGCCGAAATACGTCCCCTGTTCGACATAGGTACCTTAAAGGCCTTCCCCAAGTATCGCCACAACGTCTCACATTCATCGTATTCTCGATGATGACTCTCACCGGGTCATCGGTCCATCTCTTGGATGGCCTTTCAACGATGCGTCTTCCAGTGCACGGTCGCCACTCTAGAACCTTTCGTCTCCATCGACCATCTGTTCTACGAGCAATGTGCCTTGCCCACTGCCACTTATGGGCTACTAGCTGTCCGCCCGCGACTTCGTCCGCGTGTACTTCGGTTATCGCACTCTAAACGTGTTATCCCGTAGGAGTAAGATGTTTTTCCGGGATAAAAAGTAGCCTATGTTCTTTTCCATGTCAAAAGCTATATGCATGCCCAATTTTATCCAAATCCGTTCAGCCGTTTTTGCGTGATTAAGTAACAAACATCCAAACATCCACACTTTCACATGATATTAGTTAGGATGTCAGCGACCTTAGTTTTCCTACAGATGATCTTCATTCCTAATACGATCACGCTTGGAAACTTCAAGTATAGCCCTTTCCATTCCAATGGCAATAGAAAATAACACATATCCTTAATTAAATAATCCCATATAATTATTTATATAACATATTAGAACAAAAGCCCGCTACACGTGGCGAAGCTTATCACGCGGTCGCCGGCCGAACGTGGACGACCCATTACACATTAACTAGGCGTATATATGTTTTTATTATGTAGGTAATTTTTACTTTAAACGAAGATAAAGTCGGTTGTTTAGAACTCTGGCATGATGATTTTTAAAGGGACTGTTATGGCTTATAGTCCCTTGAACCATCTGGCCGAAATTAAATGGGTGCAACTCTATGCAGTACAACGCGTTCCAAATGAGAATAGGACCGATTCCTATGTTTTGACTTCTCGTCGTACTGTCAAATCGAAAAATATTGGCAAAATTGAAGAACTCAGAGATGAGTAAAATTGAAGAACTGCGCCATTAGACAAATACCTTTTCTGTTAGCGTTACCGCCAAACGCTACATACAAAATGTATGGCAATAACATTATCTGCGGAGAAGTCACGTGACAAATGGCGTGTCTTTGCCATACATTTTGTACTTAGCGTTTAGCGGGAATGCTAACAAAAAAGTCATTCGGCTAACCCACCTGGATTTTGATTAAACTTTTTTCGTTCACACTTCATAAATAAATTAAATTATTCGTAAATTAATTAATATTTAAAAATTTCTTTCCTCGATTTGACAGCAAATCGTGACGTCACAACATGGCGGGCGATCATATTCTCATTTGGAACGCATTGTACGCATATCTATGCATTTATTTACGGCCAGCAGTGCCCGGAAAGCGCGCGGCTGATCTTTAAATCCATTTTCTTTGCGGAATATTGATTGATTTACATATGCTATGTTCACTTTAAAGAATATTTAACTACCAATTTTTATGTGAAAATGTTTCTGAAGATCCAAACCTTTTCGAAGGAGTAGGAAAAAAGTTGCGAAATTGCTAAATATTTTTTATATTTTTTATAAACAAAAGTATTAATAGCACGAAAAAATCAAATGTTGATAATGTTGTTCATGAATCTATAATAAACATATATTTTTTCAAACCTATAAACCTAGCCGTTAACGAGGAGTAGGCTTCAGAAAGTCACTGTTTTATAGCACTTTTCGGGTGCTTGGGCCTTAACGAAAGAGCCTAGCTCAGTTGTCTCCTACTTAGGAGTTGTAGATCGTTGGGTAGATATGTATATATGGTAAAAGGTGGAGTTGTGCTTTCAGAGATTGTCATTTTATTTATTTGGCCCACCATCAATTGAGTACATATACAAAGATTTGATGTACTAGCTTTTCCCCGCTGCTTCTCCCTCGTACATAAAATATAGCCAATGTCACTTGGGAACAAAGTAGCTTCATATCCGGGAAAAAAAAATTGCCATCGGATCAGTACTTTCTGAGATTACATCTTACAAACAAAAAAAAAACAAACTTGGTCTTTATAATATTACTAGCTTTTGTCCGCGGCTTCGCTCGCGTACTCAAAATTGCCTATGTCACTCAGAAATAAAGCAGCTTTCTAACGGGACTAAAATTTTTGAAATTGGACCAGAACTTTCAGAGATTACCTCATAAACAAAAAAACAAACTTTACCTCTTTATTATATTAGGGTAGATCATTATATACATATAGCTAGAGTGTAATATCAAATAAACTTATAGATTAGTATTACGTTAGGAAAACCAAGTTACCATGTTCTCTCGTTTTTTTTTTTTCAAATTTTTACGCTCTGATCGGTGCGAAACGGAGTGACACAGTTACTGACTAAAAACCCATCCGTGTTTCTTCACGTCGACTCTTTCCAACCATCCCGCAAACCTGGCAGGTATATTGGAAAGAATTGGAGTATTGGATCCTTAAATTAAGCTTCTCAATCTCATTCATGATTCTCATTTATTTTTTGAAAGATTTTCCACTGCCTAGGGTTGTCTTTTCCTACAAAGTGCAGGATTTTTTTTGTTTATGTTAATTTTATTGCATCTGTAAATTTATTTTCATCTCAATTTTTTTCAGTTATTTAAACAATAAATTGAAGCTTTTCAGTGTGACCAGTCTCTGTTACAGATAATATATAGAAACGGCTTCGTAGAATAGACCGGTGCATTTATCTTCTACATTTAGCTTTGGAAATCGGACTAAATGAGTATCGGAAATGCAATTTAGAATGCGATTTAGTACACAAAGAGCAATAAGAGTTCTAGTAGCTTCAATACGAGCTCAATTAAAGCTTAATCACTCACACAGTTAAGCTGTAAGTACTTCGGATACTACGAATATAAATCTATACTTAAATCGAAGGCGAGCAATGGGTAGCACGCCGTCCGACCGTCCGGTAACCGACCGGACCGAGCCCAAGTCGTAGACTGCGTGTACTGTTCCACGCGCGCTTCGAGGAGATGTCAGCAAACCGTAGGGGCCCAACAGGGTCGAAGCTTATTGAGGCCAAGGGAAACTCGGCTTTAAGGAAAACTCGGTCCTGGTATGAAAGGCAACGAAGGGACTTTAGTTAGTAAAAGTCTGACACACCCTCCCGCTCCGACCAAGAGCGAGAGATGTCATTAAGTAGATGATTTTTCCCACCTAAAAAAATCTACTCGTCATCATTATCATCATCATCATCCAGCCCTTGTCGCGTCTTATTTGGGGTCTACGCAACACGTTTTATTTTCTTCCATTCTGTCCTATCATCCGTCACGCTATCACTAACTCCCTTTTCTTTCATAACACTTCTCACACAGTCCATCCATCTTTTCCTTGGCTCCCTCTCCTACCATCCACCACATGTTTACTCGTAACTCTCTTAGTAACAAGTATTTCATCACTCCTCTTTACACTTCCATACCCTACTGTATTTCCACATTAAAATTATAAATGTTTAAGTCTGAATATCGCTTCGTCTGTACGAGTAAGATTTTTTGTTACCTTTCATGCATTAGGGTATACTTTTAGGTTACTTTTTATACCGGTAATAAGTTTTTTTTATGGTAATAAAACATATGCCGCGCATGCGAAGTCTTCACGAGGCTTGTAGAATATACCTGCGTTGCTACAATAGAATCAGGCTTATGTTATGGAGTAAAAACCATAATTTATCATCACCTAGTTCCCCCACAGGCAGAGGCGTAGCGTGGACTAATTTCGAAGTGGGCGCCGTCACGTCAGCGAGGCCTTTTTCTCTCATAAATTCGAAAACGAGACAGCGACTGTCGCAACCCAGCGACGATGTGGTTGGAACCACATCGTCGCTCACCATCAGGTGAAATAGTGGTCAAATGCGAGCCAAAACCCTCGTACAACTCAACCAACTATAAAACTACCAACTGTAAAAAACCCCTCGTTCTTATGGCTATATTTCACCAAGACACCATGGCGGCGCAACCAGTCGCCGCTACCAGCAGAATGTATACCTACAGCTCTACAGAGAGTTACTCACCTGGTGTCCGTTTGGTTTCGCAACCAATTTGCTGGCGCGAACAGCAGGAACGTGTGGAAAATCTGATGTCTGTATGGTCTCTAGTTTGGTAGCTAGGGCTATATTTCACCGGGACATCATGGTTGCGCAAGTGGTCGCGCCGCCATGTTGTCCCGGTGAAATATAACCCTTAAAGAGCCCTCGTTTGTCCAAAGGCCCCTCGGGGTGCGAGGTCGTGGGCGAGGACCCACTTCGACCACGCGTATCTACGCTACTACCCACAGGCTCTCACGACTTGCGTGGAATATAGAATACATCTTTTTTTCGAAGATTACCATGGAAAATACATTATTGTTTCTCAATACATAAATCAGTTTATAATATTTTGAGTACAATGAACTGATAGTGTATTACTAACCCAGTTGATAGTTATGTTTGTAAAGTGGGGTGCTGCATAATCTGCCTATTTGAATGTTCGGTGCTGACCAGAGTTTGATAACATAATGATGTTGTGATTCGGGTGGTATTGACAGTAAGCGGAACAATTGGATTTGTAAATCAGCTGTTAGTTTATACAATGATGATAAAACAGGCTGTATGGTCAACAAAAATTGGTGCTCCTTGTACGGGAATGTGTAGAGTTACCGTGGCTCTCGAACGCAAGCGGCAACTGAAAGAATACGAATGGGTTTTCGTCAGTAAAAGTCTGATTGTATTTATATCTATCTATCCGTAATCCTGTACATGGTGGACATCCCACCTACACGCACAAAACGTTTTGGGAACACATTGTGCGTGCGGCTAAGGAGTTGAATTCCTTGCCGGAGTCTGTGTTTCCTGATAGCTACAACCCGGGAATCTTTAAGTCGAGAGTGAATAGGTTTCTTCTAGGTAAGCGCGTTCCATCGTCGACCGCATCGTCGCTTTCCATCAGGTGAAATGGCGGTCAAGCGCGAACCTATCAACAATAAAAAACAATCTCCACCCAGAGCGGAAGAAATTATTTCATCATTTGCCAATAAAAAAAAACTCGTACGTGCCTCAAGGAGCTGTCAGCAACAGCAGGACCGGAGCCTACTGGGGCCAGTGTTAATTCGAAAGATAGCTCAAGCCCCGGTACAAAAGGCAATGAAGGAACAGGAGTGGGTTTTTAGTCAGTAAAAGTCTGACACCATCTCCCACTCCGCCCAAGAGCGGGGGATGCCATTAGATGATTTTACCACCACGAAAAAAAAAGGGTAGAAACTTTATCGTAAACTTAACCAAAGGTATCATAATCCGTTCTGGAAAACTGATCTCGTTAAAATAAACACGTTATAAAACAAAAGGCTGCGCCCTTTTCATACAAACAAGTATCGGATGCTTGATTAGATTTCTACTAAACAGACCAAAAAAGAAACTTTATAGTCATCCCGAGAACAAAGTTGTGATTAATTAGGACCCTGTAATCTGTATGTTCTACATTTTTAGAGTTCCGTATCGAAAGGGAAAAACGGAACCTTATTACTGCGACTACGCTAGTACGCCAGCATCGATATTACATCGATGGTACTACGCACTAGCTTAGGCGTGCCGAACACTCACTTCAATCAACTCAGGTGTAATGTAGACCGTCACCTTGAACATTACACTATGTTGAACGAAACGCGCCACACGTGGCACTTACCACGAAAGTCATGGCGCTTAAGACATCTTGGTCGCGAAAAAAGGTTCCTCTAAAATCTATCTTAGCGCTATATTTTGACAAATAGTTCCCATGAACGTGCTTGCACTAGAATATAAGTCGATGGTTACCAGGCCATGAACCATGGGATGGTCTCATGAACCGTGATAACTAGGCAATAGGCTAGTGGCCGTAAAAAATGGAATTAGGCCGTCTTTTAGATTATTTAAAAATAAGGGACACGTATTTTTTTATTTGTAAAATAAACCAAAAATGACAAAGATATAGCCCATTAAAGTTACGTGTGACGTCACGCTGTGCTGCATTTTTTTCGCACGGCGTGACGTCACACGTAACTTTAATGGATATTTGTTATTTTTTGTTTAATCGAAATAAGAAAAAAATTGTGTCCAATATTTTTTTTTAATCTAAAATACGGACTAAATAAAATGTAATTGTTTTGACCCTGAACACTGGGTAGTGTTATTATATATATTGAAATTTTCACAGATCATGTATTTTCGTTGCCGCTATAACATGACAATAAAATAAATATTTAAGGAGGCTCCCATACAGTAAACGTGTATTTTTGCTGTTATATGTTACGGACGCTACGGAATCGTTCGTGCTCGAGTTCGACTCGCACTTGGCCGGTGTTTGCTTTATAAGTAATAATTACTTAGGCGTGTTCTAAAATTTGCTTATACCGTGACCTGGTTAAGTGAGCCCTTTTTTATGTGGGAAATTATCAAATTTCATTTTTCCGCCCTGGGTGGAGCGCGAGGGCGTGTCAGACTTTTATTGACTAAACCCAGTGTTTTTCTTTTAGTTGCCCTTTATTTGTGAGGGCTGTGGTAACTCTTTCGAACTATCGGCAGCACTGATAGGCCACGCTCAAATTGTCAGATTATTGAAATATACACTTTTCTGCATGTAATTAACTTGTCTTAATCTGACGCGCTCGAGTTTTTCCGAGGTTTAATTTTTTTTTTATTAATCTGACGGGTTGCCCTCAACGCACCGCACTAAATTAAGGGTTCATATTTGGTAGAGGTACATTACGGAGTGCAGGTTTGCCCCCATAATTTTGATTTTCTGACGCGCTCGAATTTCACGCAAAATCCTCATCTGGCCGCCCCTACTATTTTTTTCCCTTTCGTGTTACATTATAGTTCGGATAGTGTAATTATGAAAGCTTTTCTGAATAATAAAGAGTGTAAATGTAAATATCTGTTCTGTAGCTGCATGGAACTCTAATGTACCACAAAGAGAATGCAGAAAATTGTTTGTTTGCTCTAAAATATGTGTGAAGTGAGGCCATAAATCCTTTAGAGATTTCAAACATGCTTTAGTTGAAGATGAAAATATGCGAGTGGTGAGCTTATGTGTTATTTATTTGTAAAAGATTTTCACGCAATGTTAAAGTACTTAATTTTAAATTAATTATGTTTTCATGAAATATTTACATTTAAAAAATACTTAACTAAAATTACAATAAAAAAATAATAAAAGCCCTACGCTAATAATTACAACTAACTAAAATCTAACTAAAGTATGGCATCAAATTTTTTTTCCACATTGCTGTCGACTGGTAATGTGCCTAAAAGACAAGCGGCATTACCACGCTATATATGGCAATGCTTATCCTTATTATATTTTTGCTGTTAAGTATTTGAAGAAACTTTTGTACTTACACCATTTTTTTTAAAGTATCGTTAGTTGTTTATTTAATTTAAGATCTTCGGCAGATAGATTTGCAGCTGTTCCTAATACAAATCTCTGTGACAAAACCAGTATACAAAAAAAAAAACACTATCTTTAACTATCCACTGTTTTTTTGGCGTGTTTAGTTTCAAAGTTTCAGCCTGAAAGTTTTATGTATGCGCATATAAATTCACTTCCAGTGCAATTAGGTGGGTACTGGCGCCAGCTAATACATTACCGTGAAAGTACTACCCGATGACGTCACGACTAACTAGGAATTAGGACGGTATGTGGGACAATAATCGCGTGACCCGGTTAGCGCGGAAAGTATTTGAAAAAGGAATATAATGTAGAATGTAGCTCTATGGTAGTACTCCTGAGAAATATCGTTGGTTTTCATTTTTTGGCGGGACTTCTGCGAGTGAAGTTTAGTGGTTGTTTTAATTATTCGCAATTGATTCCTAGTGGCTATTGGTGTAGTTTTATATCTTAAGGGGATGCATCTTGACATACTTTTTCACTGTTTTTCATACAACCGCTCTTACGCGATTCTGACGTCATTACACATTTTTCATTAGATATTTTGGAAACACAGTATCTTGTGGATATTATCTAGGCTTCTATGAAAATTAATTTATTAAAATTGTGTAAAACTCATCCATTTAAGACCTCTGAAATTCTGCTATTTTGTATGAACTTTGACACTTCATAATTTACTCAAAAATTAAAAATGTCAAACAAGTACAACATAACAGCAACATAGTACAGCTTAGCAAATTTTATCAAAATTCTAAATAATGACAATGTTTTCCAAAAACTTTTAAGGGTTTCAAAAAACATAAACAAGTATTTTAAATTTATTTTTATTTTTAATTTGGATAAACTAGTGCTTGACTGCGATCCCACCTGATGGTAAGTAGCGATGCAATCTTTGATGGTGAGGCGCACTAGTTTATTAAGAGCCTATTCACTCTAGCCTTGAAGACACCCAAATTATTTCGAGTAAATCACCGAATTACTGAATGCCATGAGAGTATTCTGGTATTATCACTCTTTTTTCGCGTTTCCTTTTCGTCAAACATCACGTTGGATTGCGTTAGATGAAGCAACAAGCTTTATAACCATGCTCGATGTTTACGATAGGCGAGTGGAAAAGCAGCCTCTTAAGTGTCTGCGCAACTAGGCAATATGTGGAGTCATCGAAACAAACGCGATTGCCATAAAATGGTGCTTAGAATTTAATTGTAGTATTGATTGACTACCGCGAAACTTGCCAAGAAGGTTGACTTGATACATTTGCTAAGTACCAAATAAAAAACATTATTACCATATTCTATTGGTAAACAAATTAACTATTAATGCGAAGACGTGGCTTAAAGGACTTATTATTCGAGCAAAAACATTTCATAAAAAAATAGTTGGCTTCCCTTCTGTAACTGGCCGAAAAAAACGAACGTTTTTTTTATATGTATTCCGGAGGAGTTCCGATCTTCCCTTTCGTGACGGGCCGAAGGAAACCGATGACATTTCGTGCTTACAAGAAAATTGCGTGGTATTATGTGCATGCTATGCAGCTAATACTTCGATAATTTTCCTTAGTAGCCGAATACTCTATTGGTTTTTTTAATAACTCCGCAATAGGTAATGATAGCACGAAGTAGGTACCGCGAATTCGTAAAGAAGGGACAAAGAAATGACTCAAATATTTAGAAAGAAAGGACAAAAAATTACTCAATTCTTATACACAGATGCTTTTAAGAATGAAATATTTCTCATCGTATTTAATGCTTTACAGTATGATGTTTTCTCAGAAATATATACTTACAACAATAAAAGCTTTCAAATTAATTCCGACGTAACGTCAAATTGACGACTAGCGATGACTCAAAACTTCGGTATTGTACACCACATAAAAGAAATAAACGCCATATTACAAGGTTCGTTCTGTTAACATATTAGAATTTATGTCTGTGGTGTGTTAGTAAGTAACATAGATTATAGAGAATTAAAAAAAGTTTTTTTTATATAGTCTATGATATCATATAAGATGGCTGCTGTAGATGTGTTTTGTGGAAATTATAATAAACTACTTATAAAATAAAACCAGTCTTTCTCCTGTGTCCACAAACAATAAAAACCTCAACAGGTTATGGGCCCAGGCTCAATAAAAACCCAGATCCAATAAAATCCGGCGGACACAAGGAAAACAGTGCTAAAATAAAAAACAAGAAAAGGTTTGGGCGTGGCCGTGATCCTTAGAACTAACTACAAAAAGAAAATTAAGAACAAGAAAAATCAATAGATAAACGGAATTTATAACAAAAATGGAAAGGGAGGAGATAAAAATTGAACAGTTGAAAGATGGAGAAAGTTTTCTTCTATGGAAATTTGAATTTAATATATATGTCAAGGCGGCAAAACTATGTGATGTATTATCAAAACTTACAAAGGAAGACATAAGAAGATCCGAAGAATTCATTACTAGAGATGCCAAGGTTCAAAAAATTATAATAAATACTATAGATAGAAAGCTGAAAAGTCATATTTTAGGATGTCAAAATGCCCAGGAAATGTATGAAAAACTTTGTAAAATCTTTGAAGGACAAGAAGAAAGAAATAAGTCATCATTGTTACAAGAGTTCTTTAATTACAAACAGGATAATAAGTCACTTACTCAAATGATTACTGATATAGAAAATCTACAGTTTCGCTTAAACCAAATGGGAGAAAACATAAATGAAGAAATGGTAATGTCAAAAATTCTAACCTGTTTACCAAATAAACTAAATTATTTCATCACTGCTTGGGAATCTACATCAGAAGATAAAAAGACATTAATTAATTTAACTAATCGCTTGTTAAGTGAGGAAAATAGATTTGAAAACAAGAAAGGAGATAAAATAGAAAATCAGCTGGCGTTCCAAGCTGTGAAAAAAGGTAATTTGAGCATGAAGTGCTTCAAATGCAATAAAACAGGACATATTAAAAAGGACTGTAAAATGTGTTCAATATGTAAAAAGTATAACCATCAAGAAAAAGACTGCAAATATAAGGCAAAACAATGTGCAATCTGTAAGAAAACTAACCACCTGGAAGAAAATTGTTTCTTTAATAAAAACAAGAATAAAAAGCAAGATATGACATTTTTAATTAAACAAAAAGAAGAAAATAAAAACAAGGTATTTATTGTAGATTCAGGCTGCACAGCTCATATGACAAATGATATACAAATATTGTCAAATTTTGAAAATAAAGATTCAACAGTGTTAACAGCTAATGACCAAAATATTGAAGTACGAGGCCAAGGAACTGTGAAAGGCGACATTTGCTGTTTGAATAACACTTTATTTGTTCCCGAGTTATCACAAAATCTGTTGTCAGTCAATGCAGTCACAAATAACCAAGGATCTGTTTTGTTTACCAAAAATAAAGTTGAAATCTACAAAGAGTCACAGTTAGTATTAACGGGAGAAAAAGAAAATGGTTTGTATAAAATAAATATAAATAATACAGAAGAAAAGACATTATTAATGAAAGAAAATGGAACTGCTCAAGAATGGCATGCAAGATTAGGGCATCCAGGAAAAACTACACTAGAAATATTACCAAAAATGGTAGATGGAATAAAAATACAAGGTGTTAAACAATTGGATAAATGTGAAATCTGCACACAAGCAAAACAAACAAGACTACCATTTGATACAGCAAGAACTAGAGCCACAAGACCATTACAAATCATACATACTGATGTTTGTGGACCGTTTGAAAATAAAACATATGATGATTATAGTTATGTATTAACAGTCATGGATGATTATACCCATTTTACTAAAATCTACTTACTAAAGTACAAAAGTGAAGTTAAGTATAAACTAAGAAACTACATACAAGAAACTGAAAGAGAAAAAATTGAGAAGGTATCAACCATAAGATGTGACAATGGAGGTGAGTACACAAGTAATGATTTTAGACAATGGTGTATGGAAAAAGGAATAAAACTAGATTTAACAGTACCATACACTCCTCAATTAAATGGCAAGGCAGAAAGATTAAACCGAACATTACTAAATAAAACCAGAGCATTGCTGTTTGATTCTGAATTTGAAAAAGAAATGTGGGGTGAAGCCATGTACTGTGCTACATACATAATAAATAGACTACCAAGTGAATCGTTAAAAAATAAAACACCATATGAAATGTGGTATGGTAAAAGACCTAACATAGCTAACTTACAGAAATTTGGTTCTAAAGTTTATGCTAAACAACTAAATACAACTATAAAGAAACTAGATCCGAGAAGCAAGAAGTTAATAATGGTTGGATATAGTAATAATGGATATAGACTATGGAATGAAGAAGAACGAAAAATAGAAATAGCAAGGGATATTGTCATATTTGATGATATTAAAAATAAAGAAAAAGAAGACGGTACTATACTAAGAAGACAGGTAACTACAGAATTATTATTAGACAGTAATGAAGAGACAACTATCAATGAACAAGAAAATAATGAGAGCTATAAGGAAATACAAGAATTACAAATACAAAGTAGAGAAGTAGAAGAAAATTTTCCAGCTACAATAGAAGAGGAAATAGAAATTAATGAAAACATTACAGAAAATAACATGATAGAAGAAGACATAGAAACTATAAGAACAAGAAGACAAAGAAAGAAACCAACTTACCTGCAAGATTTTGTATTACTTACCTATAGTGAAGTCATGAAGTCTGCTGAAAAAAAGAATTGGGAGAAGGCCATAGAATCAGAGAAGGATTCATTGGAAAGCAACAACACATGGGAAATAGTTGATTTAGAAAAGGCAAAGGGCCATAAAATACTGACAAATAAATGGGTATTTTGTATAAAAGAAAATGGTACATACAAAGCAAGACTCGTAGCAAGAGGTTTTGAACAAAAAGACATTGACTACCAAGATATTTATAGTCCAGTAGTAAGTCAATCAGCATTAAAATCGTTATTAGCCATTGCTGCTTCAAAGAATTATGAGATGATTACATTTGATGTGAAAACAGCATTTTTGTATGGAGAATTGAATGAAGACATTTTTATGAATTTTCCTGAAGGATATGAAAACCAGACTAATAAAGTTTGTCACTTGAAGAAGGCATTGTATGGACTAAAACAAGCTCCAATAACATGGAACAAGAAATTCACGGAAACTATGCTAAAACTCGGATTTAAGCCTACTAAAACAGACCAATGTGTATTTTCAACAGAAGACAAAACAATAATAATTGCAATTTATGTTGATTATGGACTAGCTATATGTAAAGATAAAGAAAAACTGTTAAAAGTACTTAATTGTCTAGAGAAAGAATTTAAGATAAAAGTTTGTGAAAAACCAACAAATTACATAGGATTTGAAGTTACAAGAACTGAAGGAGGAATTTTATTGCATCAGAAAACCTATACAGAAAGATTACTCAGAAAATTTAATATGTTTGATTCTAAACCAACAGGTACACCATGTAATACAGATAAGAAGATTGAATATGTAATGGAAACATCAAATTTTCCATACAGAGAATTAGTTGGAGGACTGTTATACTTATCAACTAGATCAAGACCAGACATAAGTCAAGCTGTAAATGAAGCCAGTAAAAGGTTAGAAAATCCATCTAAACAGGATGTATTAGCTGTAAAGAAGATATTGAAGTATTTGAATGGGACAAGATCAAAAGGAATAATGTACAAGACTGGAGAAGATATTACCAAGTTACACGCATACTGTGATTCAGATTATGCAGGTTGTACTGAAACAAGAAGGAGTACAACTGGATTTATTATAATGTTATCGGGAGGACCCATATCATGGTGTTCAAAGAGACAGCCTATTGTAAGCTTGTCATCAACTGAAGCTGAATACATAGCAGCTGCAGATTGTGTTAAGGAATGCATATATTTAAAAACATTTATAAGTGAGTTGATTGGTAAAAATGTTAAAATTTGTTTGAATGTTGACAATCAAAGCACAATTCAGTTAATAAAAACAGGTTCATTCAGTAAAAGATCAAAACATATTGATGTAAGGTTCTATTTTATTCATGAAAATTATAAAAAAGGTAATATTGATATAAATTATTGTCCTACTAATTTACAAATTGCAGATATGTTTACAAAACCTTTGTATAAAGATAAATTTCAGTTTCATTGTGAGAAAATTTTAAAATAAAACATAAATTTATATTGTTTGGAATATTGATCTACAGGTTATATGATGATGTTATATAAGTTAATATTTTTTGAATTTGTTTTGAAAATTGCAAAAATAGGAGAAGGTGTTAACATATTAGAATTTATGTCTGTGGTGTGTTAGTAAGTAACATAGATTATAGAGAATTAAAAAAAGTTTTTTTTATATAGTCTATGATATCATATAAGATGGCTGCTGTAGATGTGTTTTGTGGAAATTATAATAAACTACTTATAAAATAAAACCAGTCTTTCTCCTGTGTCCACAAACAATAAAAACCTCAACACGTTCCACATTAGTAAGTACTTATCCGCTTGGTTGTACAAATCAATGCTGTGGTGGAAAATAAAACTACATATTTACACTTAGTAATAACTTCTGACCCGATATTTTTAGGGTTCCGTACCTAAAGGGTAAAATGGGACTAAGCTGTCCGTTCGCCTGTCTGTCTGTCAGGTTGTATCTCATGAACGGTGATAGTTAGTTGGAATTGTCACAGATGATGTATTTCTGTTGCCTGTTTCATTAAACCCTAAGAGAACGCAGGCGTTTGCGCTGTCATTGTCTTTCTATTGTGTCTCTAATTGCCTGTATTTGAAAGAGGGCTCCCCATACAACATACGTGATTTTTTTTTTTTTGCTCGTTTTGTTTGCTACGAATGGTACGGAACCTTTCGTGCGCGAGTTCCACTCGCACTTGGCAGTTTTTTTTTCCTAATTGATAAAAACTAGTGGTTCATCAGGTGGGATCCCACCTGATGGTAAGCATTGATGCAAACTTTGATGGTAGTCTATTTATGTGTGGTTACTAAGAAGTCAGAAATCTTACACAATAACAAAAACTAATAGTTTGCCTATCCATCGTTACCTAACAGTTACTAGTTGTTTCTGAAACTTAATATTTTATGTAAAATCGACCTCGTGATTGTTTTACCAAATTTGAAAACAATTTTCCGTAAATTGAAACTTCAATTTTGTTGCCACATGGACAAATAGGCCTTGTTGTTATATGACAAGGACTCGGTGGAACGATTGGTGGTGTAGGGGAAAGTCGAGGGCAAAAGTTCACGTGGACGCTCATCAAATCGGTGACGCACAGCAGCGTTTACGAAAAATCCCAAGAACACAGTGCTGCATGGCGTCGTGTCGCATGAGAGGCGGTGTTGCGGGACTTGACCGAGACATGATTACGACCACTCTGTCAAGAGTGTACAACTTAGAAGAGTTATATGACAAAAGACTATATATAACTAGAGTTATATGACTATTGTCCACATTTCTTTTTGATTTCTCCTTTCGCAGGTCTGCTGGAAGAAATTTCTTTGGAAATAAGCAGTACCTTTGTGCTAATGTTTCTTATGTATTATCTTTTTCTATTATTTTTGTGTGTACATAAATAGTTAAATAAATAAATAAAGTATTTAGGTAAAGGTATTTACTGTTTTACGAATCGTAAAGTCGTGGGCACCAGGTAGTCGTCAATAAATTACTTCTTAAAAAATTACCAAGTGAGTACATATTTGAGAATCTATCTACTTATATGACGTACAATTTTACGAGTAATAGTCGTATAACAGCGATGCGATGAGGTTACTACACAAACAATTTGAAAACTTATAAAATATTTACTGCTGAATAAACGGTTTCGTTTTCCATTCTTCATTCCAATCGTTGTTATTGATTTATTAGTCTTTGCGGTGGTTTCAGCGAGCCTTACCATGACTTATTAAAATATCAGGAGTGCGAGCGAGAATCACGGAACTAGAGGGTGTCTAGCTCCATCCTTAACAGTTCAGTTTAGGTCGTCAAATGGATCGCGATCAGAGCTCGTGGTAGCGTCAAAGGGGCCTTACCATGATATAATAAAATTTTATGCTGGAGCAGCAGTGGTGGCAGAGTGATAATGGCCCCAACTTACGAGTTGTAGGCGCATTACTTTGTGTAATTTATTTCATCACCACTGCTTTCAAAACGGTGATGGAAAACATTGTGAGGAAACCGGCATGTCCTGTAACCAAAAATTCGAAGACATGAATGAGACATTCACCAACCCGAACTGGGCCCGCGCGGTGGATTACGGCTCATACTCTCTCCTAGAGAGGAGGCCTGATTCTCAGCAGTGGGTACATTAAAAAGACTGATGGATAGATGAACGAGTGGGATGGAGCTAAATACCCTATATGGCTCCATTCTTTTAACAGTTCAGCTTAAGTCTTAAAATGGATCGCGTTAAAAGCTCGTGGTAATGTCTATGAGCTTAGTTTTACTGCGTTTGTTTACTTGATCTTTTTATGTGGGAGCAGTATAATTTTGCATTAAAACCCTCCCGGAGTTAAAATCTGGAACGCTTTTATAGACTCCTGTTTCCTCCAGCTTTTGTCTTCTAAATTGTTAGCGTGGACACCAAAGGAAATACTGTTTTAAGAGTTCCGATAATAAGTTTATTATCTATCATTTCCTTTATAAACTGGAAGATGTGTTTTTTTTATTATTATTATTGAGACGTGTCAACCCAAGCAAGGCTAGAACAATACAGTAGATAACTGTAACAACTAGGAATTTCAGTTAACAAGAGGCTTGGATCATTAAAAACAGCATTTATATGTAGGTACAACATAAATATGTTGTAGGTGTAGGATAGATATTGTCTTTATGTAATTTATTTCATCGACGTCCTAGAATAAAAATTTGAAGACGTGTGACATCCACCGACCCGCACTTGGGTGGTGGATTACGTTACGGCCTATTCGCTCTCCCAGAGAGGAAGCTTGTGTCCCAGCAGTTGGAACATTATAAGTATGATTTATGTATTAGGCATTCATTGAAACGAAAGGGACGTTTCATTGTTGCAGCAACATCACTTTGGTGGTGAGAAACTGTAAACAGTGATGCATTAACATGTTGCTGAGCTAACTGCAAAAATAATTTACGAACTACCAACACTACTACTACTGAACACTACACAACACAACAACAACACACCATTACCACAACACACAATACACAACACAACAACAACACACACAGCAACAACACACCATTACCACAACACACACAATACACAACAAAACAACAACAATACCAACAGCAATTTAGCTTCACTTTTCTTGGACTGACCGACATTTGACTATTCAAAAGTGCCTGCAAATGGTCTATTTGAAATAAATGATTTTGATTTGATTTGAAACAATACTACAACTATTACTTAACTTTTGTAAATATGACCTTAAATCTCAGTCGAAACAATGACATCATAGAAAAAATATCAGATACATAATATTTGAGGTTAAACGTTAAGTGGTTCATGCTAAAATAAGAAGATATCAGGTATCAACTAATGGACTGACCAAGATAAGCTGACAGTTCTAATAATGATGGACAAAGCTCTTAATACGTATTACGGCGATCTTCCAATCTCGGTTAATACGGGTAATAAGGTTCGCTTCAATAGATACGGTCGCAACCGATATTAGGTCCGTTCATCGACAAAGGCGCCTTATTATTAACCAATAAAGAATCTGAGATACGACGAGAATTCCCAAGACATAAATATCACATTTCTTTACTAACGCATTTATTGTATGTAGTTAGATAACAGTTGGGGCCGGAAGGTTTTGGAATGGCGAGTATGTACCGGAAAACGTAGCGTTGGAAGGCCTCCTGCAAGGTGGACCGATGACCTAGTAAGGGTTGCGGGAATCCAATGGATGCGAGACGGACAGGACCGCTCATTGTGGCGACACTTGGGGGAGGCCTATGTCCAACAGTGGACGTATTCCGGCTGAAATGACGTGGCTGAATGATGATGATGATATAACATTTGATTTATTCATGTACCGTAGTGGTACATAGGCGGACTTATGCAACAAGGCATTCTCTACCAGTCAACCTTTGGGTTAAAAAAGACAAAACTGTGATATGTTTGCACAATAAACAAATAACAGATAGGTACATCAAATGGAAAATTATAAAATAAGTTATATATAATAATAAAATACATAAGTATTATCTAAGATCCGTTATAAGAAATCTCTTTCCTCATCTTTTATTCGATTATGATAAATATTATATGCTAGTAGATAAAGCGTTTATTGAGACATTCCGAGAAGGTTAAATCTAGTTAAATCTAGCCTAGTTAAATCTAGTGCCAATGATGTTAAACAATAAAATTTGTTGTTACATTTTTGACATCAATTACTCCTCATTTGTTATTTGGGAAAACCGAGCATCAGCTGAAAGAATGTACCCCAAGGAACTGAAAAACTAAGGGTTGCCTCCTTTTTTTTTTGGTGCAAATATGAGCGTTGCCTCATATAAAGAGGTTAGTCTTGACTGACCTCTTGAATGGCCATAATTTACCCTCATCTGTTATTTAATCGTTTTTTTTATTATGTTAATTAGTGTTTTTTAACACTCTTATATTAGCTTCACCTGTATGTTTGTAACCAACACCTTTGAGCTCGATTTTGAACTACTTTGGGTGATCAGATTTTCTTCAAACTTTGCACACCCATCAAAGACTGATGACAATACAATAATCCTTTTTTTTAGTGAAAAATAAAAATATAGTTAAAAAAAAAAAACTAAAAAAACACGCTTTCATATTTTTTTGTCTAATAGAAGCTATTAGTAACGATAGAACTCAATTTGCCAGTATTAAAAAATAATCGAAAATATTATTGTTGGTGATGGTTTAATATCATTGGCACCAGATTTAGCTAGGCAACCTATTCGGAAATATACTATTACTACAGACTAAGCATTTATTGTATGTAGATATTATTTTACATAATACATATACAAGTCATTTAGTTACCATCTGTTAACAAAACAGCAATTGTTTTGAGATAGGAAATGTGGGCATTCAAGAGCTATTATTCTGCTGATTAAAGACATAATCGCGTTTCAGCAGCGTTCAGGATATTTATTCGATTCCTAAATCATCCCGCATCTGACAGAATGGTGTCGGGTTGAAGCCAAGTGCCTACTTCGTGCGAATTCGCAGCCGTTCGCTAGGGTTTACCACCTAATGTTCAAAAGGAATAAAATCGTTTTTTTTTGTATTTTTTGTTAGAGGTTCTCAAACAGAACTGATATGATTCGGGAAATTCCTAAAAAACAGCTATTCTTGAGAGCTTTAAACGAATTCTATCCCGGATCAATGTATGTGTTTACTATACACACCGTGCAGACCTATCACAGTGTTCATCAAGCTCTTTAGAACGTTTAGTGGTACAGAGTAGAGTAGAGGGCCTTTTTTTTCGATGGGAAAAATCATCTTATGACAACCCCCGCTCTTGGGCGGAGCGGGAGATAGTGTCAGACTCTTAATGACTAAAAAACCCATCCCGTTCCTTCAAGCCTTCATACCGGGGCTCGAGCGCCCTTTCGGACAACCCTGGCCCAGTAGGCTTCGACCCGGCTGGGCCATTGCTTAGAGTAGAGGGCCCACATTCTCGCATGGACAGACCTCATCAAATCATCTTCTAAGTGTTCCCTCATTATAATATAATAATAATAATAATATTCCACAACTATCATGCTAGAACTACACTGCGCACACGTGGGCCACACACGCCGATCTGGGCGCGTCGGTCTCCATACATTTTATATGGAAACTAAACTTGTAGAGCTACACTAGATCCACGCCACGCGACGTCGTTCTCCGTACAAATCAGGCGTGTTACACGTGTGCGTCGGTCTAATGTAGTTCTAGCTTTACACAACGCCGTCTAGTCCCAAGCTAAGCAGAGCTTGTGTTATGGGTACTAGACAACTGATAAACATACTTATATATTTCTAAATACATACATATTATAGATAAATTACACCCAGACACAGAACAAATGATTATGCTCATCACACAAACATTTGTCCTGGGTGGGAATCGAACCCACAACCTCCGGCATAGCAGTCAGGGTCACTAACCACTAGACCAACAGGCCAGTCCATTCATTGGGCCATTCAACAGGCCAGTCATTGAATGCGCACACAGTGCCAGGAATAGAGAGAGATGGAGAAGTCTCGCAAAAGCCGCAACCAAGCTGCCAGACGATCCATGACCACGACCACTCCGCCAGGAGTGTATGACTAAGAAGAAGAAACCTTGACTGCTAGAGGATGCCTTGTTGCGTTAAGTCCGCTTATGTACCACTAATGCATCATCAGCCTTCTCCTAAATAGCTTGGGATCGGCTTCCAGTCTGGCTAGATGCGATTGAATACCTACCCGTGTTTTACATATAGTTTCTGCCAATTAGATCTCGTTACACTGTAGTCTACCATCATCATCATCACCAGCCTTTTAATGTTCCCACTGTTGGGACTCAAGCCTCCTCTCTAGGAGAGGGAATGGGCCGTAATCCATCACGCGGGCTCAGTGCGGGTTGGTGAATGTCACATGTCTTCGAATATTTGGTTCTTGGACTAGGACTTGCCGGTTTCCTCACGATGTTTTCCTTCACCGTTTTGAGAGCAGTGGTGATAAAATAAATAAAACAAAGTAATGCGCCTGGCTGGATTCGAACCCGCGACCTACAGCTCGTAAGTCGGGGCCGTTACCACTCGGCCACCACTGCTCACACTGTAGTCTATATGCTACAATAAATAAATAACAATTAAAGGCGAATTAAGCATCACATTTCTTTTGTATTAGTCAACGGGAGTGAACCTGCTGATAAAAAGGTAGTTTTCAAGTAAATTGTGCTTTTACTAGCTTATAGTTTTCTGATTAATACCTGACTCAATATAGACGTAATGTTATTTCCTTGGAAAGCAACTGTTTTCAACACATAAGCGCTAGTACCTAGTACTATCAGTATTGTGTACACTAGTATGTAACGTCCTCGACTGTAGTGAGTGGTGTAGTAACATAGCATGACGCTCAGAAATCATACGCATATTTAGGTACAGTACCTACTTGATATTCAAGAAACAGTACAATAAGGAGTATATCTATCGAGACTATAGTTTTGAAATAAATAGTATTAAGAGCGCACTTTTTTTTATCTGTTATAAACTAGTACTTGACTGCGATCCCGCCTGATGGTAAGCAGTGATGCAATCGTTGATGGTGAGGCTCACTAGTTTATTAAGAGCCTATTCACTCTAGCCTTGAAGACACCCAAATTATAATCAGACGGGAAGACCGCAGCAGGCAAACTGTTCCAGTCCTTTGATGTACTTGGTATAAATGACGAAGCGAAACGCTTAGTCCGGACCGTAGGTGTTTCACTTCCTGACTCGTCTTTTTATTTATCCAACGCAGCGGTTGATAAAAAAGCAACGCGAAAAAAAGAAATAAGGCTTGAAAGCTTGTTATGCAGTAATTACGTAAAAGTTGTTCCGAGAAATACTTGTTTAGTTTTTTCAAACGAAGTTCTTTGGAAAAAAAAAATGTCGCTATTCAGAACCTTGATTAAACGTTCAAGACTTCGAAAAAAAATATTTTTTTTTTATTTTTTTTCCTCTTTTTAAAATTATGAGTAGCTGCAGGCAGATTCTCAGAGGTGTTCACTGGATCAGTTTTACCCTGATTACAATAGAATAATAACCACATGATATCGGTATTTCCAAAACATCTAGGTAGAGAAAGATGTGTAATACCGTAAGAGCGGTCGAATGAAAATTTATCTTTGGTTGGGCGCTCTTAAGTAGAAATCTTTCCAGAAAATTGTATTTCATGAACTAACGTACTAAATGTAGGTAACATATGATAGTATCCAATATATCCGATGAATCCAGACATGATAGGTGCTCTATTTTATTGGATTAATCCGTAGTTACTAGTGCTTGTTATTTATGCTTACATATTTATCGTAAGATTCATTTTATATCACCTTAACGTGTTACTTTATTTTTGCCCTATTCTTTTTTATTTGGGAAAACTAAATTGAAAAAAAAAATTGTTTAGGGGACTTAAGTAATTTTCATTCATATTGTATAATCTGTATTGTATATATATATATTTATAATCATATCATAAGAGTTATGAGTATACATGTGGATGGGTGGAGAGGGAGAGGGAGGCCAAAGAAAAGATGGAGATGCGTGAAGAACGATATGAAAGAAAAGGAAGTTAGTGATAGCATGACGAGTGACAGGGTAAAATGGAAGAAAAAAATGTATTGCGCCGACCCCAAATAAGATGGGACAAAGGCAGGAAGATTTATAATCATATTGTATTTTGTTATGACCTTCGTGCAATCTATCAATATTTTTTAATAAATAAAATAAAATCTTGTTAAATAAGTAGTTCCCATCATCATCAGATCAGCCACTTGGTGCAAAGTTAATTGTCTGCAAAGTTACTTAAGTATCCCAAGTTTACCTGGCATTTCAAAGACATCAAGTGGTTGAAATACGGATCACTAATTTGTAATCAGACACACATACAAAGTAAGTTAATAAAAAGCTTTTTTATAACAACTGAACAGTTCTGTAAAAAAAAAAAAACATAGTAACTGAAACTCCACTTTAAACTTACCAACACTTTTTCATAGCATTTCACGATTCTCCGCAATTACAATATCGAACGCCACAATGAAACGTATATAAGATATCCAGTGTCTACATCAAAGGATTAATCAAACATTTTTATTCCGCTCTGCAATCGCAATATGGCTAGAAGAACTTTTCCAATTTCAGCACGCCGCACTCGTACGGTGCATTTCATAAAAAATACATGCATTCTATCTCTGAGCTTGCTACGATATACACAGCACGTTCTTCTATAGTATAATGGAATTTAGCGGGATCACTCGCTTAGATATTCCTTTTATTTAAAATGGCTCTTAGTGGAAGTGAAAAAATTAAGCATTTTTTTGAGGTTTGAAATCATTTTGTAACTTCTCCTGCACCTAGGTTCCATCAATTCTTTTGTCTCAAGACCATGAGTATATCCTTTTCAGAACTATCCTTAGCAGGCATTGGTCCTGCCGTAAGTCGCTCGCGTAAGTGAAAAATATGGTCTGCGAGATTTTTCATTACAGTTACCGTCGCAAAGGCCAATTGAAAGAACACAGGTGAACACACCCAGAGCGGTAGAAGATTTTTGGTGATTGATTTCCAACCCTAAAAAAGGGGTTTAATAAATAAGTTTGTTCTTATTTCCACTACACGTCTCACAGATTAGTCAATAAACATAATATTGTCATAGTCATAATAAAGTAAAAGTTGGTGTGTGATGGTGTATGGGTGTGTTTGTGACTTCTTTATGTTTGAACGGCTGAATGAATTTGGATGATATATGTCACACGGGTAGACCATGTCCTTGCACATAGGATACTTTTTATACTATATATGTTCTTTTGGGACAATTTTTTACTTTCACGCTGGCGGCAGCTAGCATTTTTATAAAGCCGACATATTTGAACAGCACAAAGGATTTTTCATATACGATAAACTGTATACACATACTTATATTGTGGATAAATACCACATCGACCACAGCCTTCGGCATTTCGTAGGTGATTGGACGCCGTTCGGCCTGGCCTGAGCTTTATAGGAAATTACCTGTTGGCTTTCCCGGCTTAGTCTGCGAATGTACAGGATTATGGCTACGGTACGAGATTTCAGAAGCTTTAAAAAATAAGATAACCTTTTGTTCGGCTTTTACGTAAATAGATTAAACTAAAAGGACGTTGCTTAACACGTTTACCCAAAAAGAAAATGTAAACATGCTATTTATATTTATAAAAGGGGAATATTTAAAGCCGATTAGCTTATTACTTTACCAAAAGTATGTATGTTTAATAATTCAGGTTTTTTTAACCCAGAATAATTTCGTAAATACGCAGTTTTACTTATTCACACTTCGATAGCAATTCACTGCGGTCGAGTCTACATTTTGGAAATGTGGAAATAGATATTATAAGTATATACGTGTTTGAATCACCGCAGAATGCATACCATTCGTATCTGCTGAATCTCAATCCGTTTATCATATGATATTGCATTTTATCACGCTATTCTCTTACGTAATTTCAGTACCAGTCTGTATAAAATGTAACACGAAACACAATTTAGATCTTCAATTTTACATAATGGAATTATCTGCAATACAATGCGGCGTGCGTTACCTACTTACAGTAACAATGGCTGCGTCCGCCATATCGCGCGAAACGACACACGAATCGACGCTTGCACACAGTCAGTGAACCTCCGTAGAACAATGCACACGTGCGGGTCAACAGCTTCCTCTTCCGTCCAAACTCGTTGACCGTGATCAATTTTCTGTACTTTATAAGTAGATACAATATTATTATAGTTTCTTATGTGTGATTTTCTATTTGTTGCAGGAAGCGTCGCAAAACCTAGAACTCGACGACCTCTTGAAGCACCACACCCCAAGACTGAAAGCTCACTGCCGTCTTCCAAAATATCTCCTAAAACTACTTTAAACTTATCTTTTGGAATCAAATCGACTCCGCTTAAGTCTTCACCTTCCAATTCCACTCCTCAAAAGACTTATGACAGGCGTCGAAGTCCCGAATCAGGTTCCAAACCTAGTTGCATACCTCTTTCCAAGAAACCCACTGATAGAAATTTACGGACATCTTCTTCACCGGTTAAGCAGGACTTAACTCGAGATACAATATCTAGCAGATCGAAAGCTGAAGTACCTAGAAGTAGAACAACTCGAAAAAGTCCAGAAAAAGCCAAGAGTGACACAGAAAACAATCGTATCGATCGAAGACATCGAGCTCAAAAAGATAGTGAAAGTCTTAGCGAAAAATATCATTATTCAAAGAAAAGACTGACTAGTTTAGAAAATAATTCTCCAAGAAAATCGAATGAAACTAAAAACGTTTCACCTAAAAATCTTTTGAATGTTACTTCCCGAGCAAGTCAAGAACCAAATGTAAATGCTTGTGGACTAGAAAATTCTAAGGTTACGAAGATGTCGACGCTTCATGAAACTGTCAGACCGCATAGTTCTAGACTTTCCCAGGAGATGGACAGCTTAGCTGCGTTGACTAAACAGACATTAGATAGGGTTAACAAATTGTCGAATAACTTAACTAGTAATAAGATAAATTTAGACACATCTGAGCCTCGTTTCGACTCCATATTCGCACCGAAATCCGAACTTAAACATACCAATCATGCATATAATTATGGTTTAATTAACGAAAGGCCGGTACATAACAGAGGAGTTACAGAGAGGTTAAGAGATATAGACACGGCAGCACAGAGACTGATTGATTTTGAAAAGCAAAGTGCAATGTTTTCTGATCTCAATAACGATACGTCTAGTCAAAGTCGCCGTCTTGATACTTCGTCAACGTCCTGTAGTCATACGCCCGTGTCTATCTTAAAACGTAAATCTATTCATGAAGACAGTGCTGCATCTAATACTACTAATCAAGCTATTGCATCTCCGCCGGTTACATTTTCGCCTAGCGTTATCGAGCCGCGAAATGGTCGATCTGACAGCAAACAGCGCCAAGGCATTTTAAAGAAACGCAGAAGCTTGGACGAGTCACAAGTAGCTCGAAGGAGATCTTGTAGCCCAGAAGTATCCTTCGCTGAAGATGGCTCTTTAGAAACAAACAAATCTATTTTGAAAAATAGACGATCATCCCTGGAAGATGTTGTTAGGAATAGATCGCCTGATGGTCAAATTCAAGGGATACTGAAAAGGAAAATGAGCAGAGAAGAAGAACAGCATCATACTGATGACTTATCTCAAAGCTCACCAGAACCCCATGGAATACTGAAGCGAAAGTCTAATTCTAGTTCTAGCAGCAGCACTGCCTCATCTCACGTTTCTATTGCTCAAGCTGTGTTATTAGCAGCAGCAGGTGGTGCGGAAATAGTAGACGACGATAAAGAAACTGTAAGACCAATACTGAAGAAAAAGAGTTTTTCAGAAGAAAGACCATGTCTAGAAGATATCTTATCAGACACACCCAAACCCATACTTAAGAAAAAATCGACCGAATTTGATGATTACGATTTCGACCTGCCTAAAAAACCGATCCTTAAGTCATCGAAAAAGTTGTCTGGAGACGAAGGACATGCTTCTAGTTTCGATTTGAGCGAAGACGACCGAAGCTCCCGAAGACCTTCACTCCTACGCTCCAGGACATCTGACCATTCGGGATCGGAATGTGAAGCAGCAGTAAGACCTATTTTAAAGCAGAGAGGTTCGAGTTTGACGAGGGAACGCAGCCAATCGCCGCGCCCACGGCTCTCTTTTTGCGCGGACAACGATGCGAACATTATTAGTGTGACGAATTTCAGTTGCGACGCGAACGACTTGTCGGCGGCTGGACCGCGACGAGTGTTGAATCTCGCGCCCGCGCCCGCCCCCAACCCGGAAGAGTTGCCGAGTGCAGTGCTCCGGCGGCGGAATCTTCGCCCGAAGACGAACCCTCGCTCAAAGAGCCTCGCGTGTGATGTGAACGATGAGTTACTATCTATACTGAACAACCGCCGTTTAAAGGTTGATGAGAACTGTGAAAACGGATTTTGTGAACCCTGGAATCGTTCACTGAACAACGCTGTGGGAGACGATAGCAAGCCTAAATCGTTTCCATCAATTGCCTCGAGAATCAAGTCCATGGAACAAGCGCTGACTAAAGATCTCCTGTCACCTAGAGAACAGCCCTCCACTTCTAGGGCAAAGACTCGTGACAAGGAACGCTACAAAACCCAGCCCATCACTGTGGAAGAGATGCGGTCGATAACATCGAGGTAAAACTTTGTTTATTTTTACTATTTTAGCACTCGTAAGTTTTAAATGTGGAATGTAATTAGATCACTCGAGATTCAAAGTCATTGCATTTGTCGCGATTCGTCGCGATATATATGCACTAGTAACGTGCTCATAGTTTGTTGATGATCACATTTTAAATATCAGAATGTTTTCGTGTGTCTTATAAATGATGAATGTTCTTCTTGTTTATACTGGAAAGTATTTCGTTCTATTGAACTGACATCCTTAAATATGACTTTCTTTGCAAAGGTGATTGTGCTGCCGGTGTTCAAATCTAAAAGTTGGCGCGTCGCCATTATTTTGATGGGTGCGCGCCCACGCCACACGTGGGCTGCTCAGCTAATGTTTTGTTCCAAACACTATACATTTCACTGACCAGGTGGTTAGTCATCATAAAATGTTTTTATTTTCTTGTTCATGTTTGCATTATCATTTCCTACTTCTGCAATTGGAAGTAATCACTTTATTTATATAGGTTAATCGAACACGTGGTTTCGAGCTTGTATTTGAGTAAATAAAGAATGTTTTTGTTAGTTCAGGCTGCCGACTGTTTCAATATTTGTCGAAGCTTTACCAAAGCGCATATTCGAAGTAAGAACTTAATTTAAATTCAAGCAAATCCTCTCTTAGGTTTCTCTATTAATCGAGTTCAAGCCTTTGAAGGTTAATCCTTTAGCTCTAATGAGAATTCTAGACGATGTTCTCGTAATTAACTGCTTTATGAAAACCTTACACAAACTTTGTGTTAATTTGTGTTTTTCGTCGTTCTGACATCATCTACGTTGCCTCAGTTTACTGTTTGATTCACGTTCGCTGTAGACATCGTAAGAATTAAATTTGGACTGTGCAGATACGTTAAATTGTTTTCGTACCTCGACTTCCTGTGCACGGATTCCACACAGCAATGCATCGTTTAATTTGGGATTGTCCGCTCAAGGAATTGTAAGTAAACCGTTACTTTGTCTTAACATTAGTCACAACTAGGTCGCGAGAACGCTAGGACTGACTAGGCCAGACAGGAATATATTTCATTATGTCTTCTACAGTCAGCTCAAAAATCAATCAAAATATTCATACGGTTTTCTTTCGCATTATCAATGTAGAAAATTGATTTCTTAACTAGCTCCTTTCAGGAATTGATGGAGATTTTGTAGCCATGAACACAATGAAATGGTTTACAATAACATGAATATTTGTGTTGTTTGCTTTGTAAAACACATTTCCAAACATCCTTCACGCAAAATGAATGTCAAGATGACATTTGAAAAGAAACGTCTTCAAAAATACTGCATGAAAATGGTTCATTGTCATTGAAATCTATTGAAATTGTGGATGTACCTCGTCTTATATTATATTCCCTTGATTGTTGTTGACAAAACATCTTTTTATAGCGTTGGCATTACCTACTTCACAAATGCTACCGCATTATTCATCCCGCGACTTGGCGTTGTCTTGAAGAACTATTATAAGAATAAATCCAAATATGTCAGTAGCCGTCGCTAACTGATAGCCTTCATCATCTGTTGCGTCGGATCAACAGTTGTTTCAACCAAGTTACTTTGATTTTCTTTTCGATTTCATTAAATCATTGTAATTATTGTTGGTTCGACATGGTGCTGTAACATTCACCGAGCGGGCGCTGTCTTGATGACGGAAATAAGCGCTCCAGTCGTTAGTGGGTCAAGCACTATTTCTGGCTGTGTTGTGCTTCAAAGCACGCATCAAGAGTTTTATGAGCGACCCGGCTGTGCGCCCGCTCCAGCGCCCTTAATGCCATCCATTGAAATGCAGCTATCGTCTGATGTGATCTACATTTTAAACTGCACTCTTATTTGAAAATTTCAGCATTCTTTCACACAGCAATCTGTTCCATATTCTACCTATATTATGATTCGAAGTAGAACACTAAATATCATATAGTAAATTAGAAGTAAATATTGTAGTACTATCCGAAAAACTATAAAAACAACTCATAGAAAATTATGACCGTCGGCAGCCCAGCAGTAAATCGCATTGAGATCGAACCTCGATCGATAACATTCAGATCGAGAACAGACATTTATATTTAGATTATATTGCCGATGGTGTCAAACTTCCCTAAAACGATAGATCGGCGACGCCGATCCAATCACTCACGCCATAATTCATCGAAATTTATGAAGGCGAGCTGAAACAGCGACCGTCTCTTTCTTATGTACGGGTGTGTTCTACTTTAAAACGTTTCTTTTCTCATTTCGCAGTTTGGAGCCGGGCCAAGCGCGTTTCCAAGCGTTCGGCCCCGCGGGCTGTAGTTTTCCGAGCCGACCCGTCGAGTCCGGTGTTGCTCCCTCTACCAGGGGCCCTTATCCCCTACCGGGGGAACCCGAACGAGATCCCTTCGTAGACTTCGCGCAGGCTTTGGACTCGCCACCGTACGGCGTGAGCTCGTTCACTGCCAAGTCTCCGACAGCTGGCAATTGTTTGTCGGACGGCGGCAGTACCAAGGACGACAGTTACGGCGAAGCCACATTTCTAGACTTCGAAAACATCGACGTGAACGCTGCAAGGAAACAGTCGACGTTGGATGAAATAGAACAAGAAGTGAACAAAGTCCGCGTCGCGCTGGACGAGGACAGTCGCGCGCTGGAGGAGGACGAGCGCCAGCAAGCCGAGGGCGACAACTGGAGCCTGAATGTGTCTTGTGACAGCGGAGTGTACAACCGCGCTTCCTCCAGAGACTCCGGACCACATTCCGGTGAGTGTTTCTCTGATATTCTCTAATGACGTTGGGCAATTGGTTAATTTATTAGAATCGTAAACTTATTTTTGTCGAAACGGGCGTGCAGACTTATAATGTAAAACATCGTTAGGCTTATTTAGTGCGTCCAAGAGACAACTGTCAGTGTCATAAAGTGAGCATGTGAAAGCGATCGGTTGTGTCCGGCGCGCCGGCGTTAACTTGCGGTTTGTTTACGTTGTGTTTGGTAAAATTAGATTTACCGAATGCGCCGCTATTCGTATTAGGTCGGTTTTGAAAATAAACACAGTATAACCTTGCAGATGTCTCTCGGCCCACTTATTTGGGTCAATGTAATGCACGTGTTCTTTGTCAAACGTCATTGCATTACTTGAAGGTAGATTAATCGGTTATTAAGCGATTTGTGTCGTTTTTTTTACGGAATTCGTGGTTGGCATTGAACTAGTGAAAAACGTTCGAACAGGTACAATTGCACACTTTCGATTTTCGGGCGTCGTATTTCCCCTCAATAAATAAAACTGTTTCAACATTCCAGGCGAGGAGCTTGGCTTGATCGAGAGCCAGGAGATAAGAGAGAATCACGCGACGAACAGCAGTAGTAACGAGTGGTCTTCTTCATCTATCGAGCGTGGTCTTCTCGCCATGGACCGTGAGAGGAAGTCCACTGAGAACGAGGCTCCTAGGAGTCCCGAAGATGCAGGAAGTGACGACGAGGGGAGGGAACCAACTGGGTTCGCACTCGGGCTCGTCAAGTCGAACAGTGTGGTCGCGCGCGCCAGCATGTGGCAACAACTGCAACAACAAGCTAAAGGTAATATTTACACTCGGTCAACCTTTATAACTACATCACCGTAAAACAGATGTTCTTAAAGAAAACTTGGCGTACACTTTATATTCATAACCACCGAATGTAACATGGATATCGGTAACGCATTTATAGATATCCGTTTTATAGATCCAATATATCCAGATGATTCGAGACTTCGTGAGTCACATTTAATAGTGTATGTCTAACCTTGCCCTGTAATAATATTGTGCAATGTTCGTTTCAGGAACTCCGAAACCTTTGCTTCGTCACAGTCGCTCCAAGTTAAAGGAGGGACCTTCAGTGGCGGACAGGTTCAAGAGTCAGCCGATATCCTTCCCCGCGCCCGATGTCACTCCGAGCGAGCCCTCCGACGAGGCCCTCCCGGTCCCTCAGTCCAAGAGCACTGCCAACGTGCTAGACAGAGACGAAGATGGTAAGTCTCCACATATTCCATCTTAGATTCGCCCAAATCCAATATATTTTTACTTTGAGTTCGTTTAATTTCCGAAATATAATTTATTAAAGTAAACAAACCGTTTAAAGGCATGTAAAATTTGCATTTCATTCAAGAACCGCTTCCTGTCTTATGTATCGTCGGCTTTTGTTTCTTTTTTGCATGTCCTCGACTACTCTACTATGTGTATGTCCCGGGCTCTATCGTAAACACACAACTGCACAATGTTATGTAAATACGCACAATCTCACCGGTGGCAGCTAAGTTAGACGAAGACGATCCGGCGAAGATGTCTCTGTCGGAGAAGATGAAGATGTTTAACTCGAAGCTGACGCACAAACCGCCGGTGGGCGGCGCGGCGCGCGCGCGGGAGGAGCGCGCCGCCCGCGCCGGCCGCCTGCGCACCATGCCGGTGCTCGCCAGCCAGCTGCAAGAGGCCATGGAGCAGAACGAACGCCTCACCAAGTCCCTCACGCACGAGGACGTACCCCGTAATAATGATTTTCAATTGAAAATGGAGCTGTTCCGCTCGGCCAGCGCCAAGAACACGTCTTTAGAGTATATTATGAGGCAGAACGCAAAGTTTAGGAGCTTAGGTCTGATTTGTTCATTATTATGAGTTTGATTTTGTCGTTCGCTTGGAATTTTCGCTACTCTGGGTTCGAATGGTACTAATCACACTGTAGCCGTAAGTTTTGTTTATGATGTGCATTTTTAACTCGCACGATGTATTTGCACGTTCTATTGTATTTATATTTTAACAATTTAGGTTGATTATCAGGTGTTGTGTAGTTTGGTATAGTTTAACCGTTATTTGGTCGAGTTATTTTGTTGTTTTTTTTTTATGACTGATTACTGTTTTTGCGGAGTTATTTTGTCAGAGACACGTAATGTTACGAAGCTTGAGTAATAATTACATTTGAGTGCATGCACCGTTGAGCGTGATCCGAATAATCCGCCATTTTCACTGAGATATTGTCTTAAATCATAATAATCCAGTTAGTCATTGGTTTACTCGATGTTACTCATAAATATTATTATACTGTAGATATATTTCACACGATGATTTTATTTATACGATGGTGTTTTCTTACGTCAGATAGATATCTGTCAAAATTCAAAAGGTCGCTCTGTGAGGTCGCGACATAGATTCGTAGGCGTGAACGGAATATCGAGATGTATTTTAGCTTTTTCTTTTTCGTATAATGTCACATTGTTTTTCACATTATTTATTGCCAAACGTTTCTGTGATGTGTTTCGAGATCTTCAAAGATTATAATTAAACGTTGAAGATAAGAAAACATCAGAACGGTTATTATTCTTTTAAAATTCGATTGTAAAAGATATCGTAAAATATCTTCTACATTTTAGACGTACCGTAATGTCAGGTTACTTTTTCCCTAAGGTACAACTACAGCCAAGATTGATAGCCAATAGAAACATAGTAAACACAGTGTCCTGCGTTCTTATTGGTTAATAAGCTTGTGTCAAGGTTACACCCTAGGGCCGAAGTCACCCGACTTTACCATCTTAAACTTAAAAGAAATCTTTCTATATTAATTTTATTAGCACAAAACACGTTAATTGTAAACTACCGTCCTTTGCCTCAACTAATGGGCTTCACTAATCAACTATATAACTGGTAAAACCATCGCTATCCTACGGGTGCTTTGTATATACGGGACCACACTCTCACCTATGCCGTTCCTAAGTCAAATGTTATTTTTCAGACCTTGACGATGATTCTCCCACGGAGCGAGCCCAGAGGATGATTACTCCCGAAGTCAGGGGTATCCTGAAGTCCGGGTCCACTGTAGTGCCTCCGAGACCCAAGACCCTGGCTAAAGGAGAAAGCTCAGAGGTTTGTATAGTTAGTATACAGTTTGTTTAGTATTTTATTTTGTACTTTAAGGCGATTTTAATGTTTTTTGTCTTGTAATTCCTGAGGTACAGATAACTGCATCAATCGGATATCCCTCTCACAGTAATATTTTAGAAAAAGGAGTAACTAGTTGATGACGCTTTCTGTACAAGAGCATAGGTGGTGGGAGAAGGAGAGTGTTAGACTTTTGTGGTCCTTCAGTTGCTCTTTGCATTCTAGGGCCACGGTAAAGGCCTTTATACATTATAGAGAATAAAATGCACCCCAAAATGACGTATAACGCTGTTAAATTGTTTAAAAAGATATATCATATCACCAGAATCCGTTGTAAAATGTTGGGACGCAAGTAGCGGGACACTGGGCAATGTATATTTAGGTGAGAATAGTCTTAAAAGACATTTTTATATTGATATCTGTCAAATATTGATTTTTAAAAACGCAGCACGGTTGTGGACAAAATTAAAAAAATAAAAATTGACCCACCATGTCGTGAGCCACATAATATAACTTACATCTTCTACACTAATATTAAAAAGAGGTAAAATTTTTCTTTTTGTTTGTAGGAAATAATCTCTGAAAGTACTGTCACGATTGCGAAAATTATTTCACAGATAGAAAGCTTGCTTTATTTCTGACTGACATAGGCTATGTTTTAGGTACGCAAGCGAAGCTGCGGGCAAAAGCTAGTTATTTACAAAACAAATCAAACCACTATAAGGTGAAAAAGAATCAACCAAAGGAACAAATGCATGCTTTTAGTTTCAATCCATTTTCTTTATCTTTCTAGACGATCTATATTCACAAGCGGTGCAAAATACGTTTTGATCTGTTCTAGATCTTCAGGTTAGTTTTCAATACTCGTATTGTTAGTACTAGGCGTAATATATTTAATAAAGAACAAAACTGTTGGAGAAATGTAGTCACGTATATTCGTAGTCTTCATTATCACTTCACGTATTATACAGAGTCAAACTTATTATTTATTATTATACTTTATCTTTGTAAATAAAAGTGAAATACCACTCACTAATTAATCACGAAATCTCAGAAATTATTACACCTACAAACTTAAAATTTGGCTGGTAGGTTTCTTATAGGGTGTAGACATTTGCTAAGAACGGATTTTCCGAAATTCACCCCCCAAGGGGATAGAACAGGGGTCCAAAGTTTGTATGGAAAAAATGGCTTTCACGTGGGCGGAGCCGCTAGCAGAAGCTAGTTATAAAGAAAAAATAATATAGATATCTAAAACACATATAATGGGCAGCCTTCCCTGATCTCTTCCAGGCAACAAAATAAAAAATATTTCAAATAGACCATTTAGCGCAAAGAGCGGCGAAGGGCAGCGAAGCGGAGCGCAGTTTCTCTGAAACTGCGCTGCCCTTCGCCGCTCTTTCGGTGTGAGTTGACCCTTACAGGCACTTTTGAATAGTCAAATGTCTGTCAATCCAAAAAAAGTGAAGCTAAATTGCACGTTCCGAAGCGTAGATCTTTATGGAGAAGAGACGTGCAAGAAACTCCATGGATACTCAAAACGATACATAAAAAACAAAAATATATCTAAAATGCATACAATGGGCGTGCTTTCGCGATCTGTTCCAGGCAACCTATACTAACCTATATTACTCAGCAAAACTTTACTGACACATCTAGAAAGTACCTAATACAATCCGTTATTTCAGTGAAGTTTCACCAACTAATTTAATTTTTCCTCCTATATTCGTCCATCTGCTTCTTTCTTTTTTCTTTCCTAGCCATTACTGTCCCAGTGCTGGGTAAAGGCCTCCCCCAAGTCCTTCCAGACATTCTTTTCTCGCGCCGTGTCGAACTAGTTCTCTTGGTACGCATCTAGATCATCTCGCCACCTCTTTCTAGGGAGGCCACGAAGGCGCTTTCCCTCTGCAGGAACCCACTGCGTGGCGACACTTGCCCAGCGGTCAGTGTTCAAGCGGCTGATGTGACCCGCCCAATTCCATTTGAGCCACGTCCATCTCATCGTTTACAAATGAATATTAAATAATATTTTTTATCTTCTCATTTTAAACCCATTAAGTACCGATAGCATCATAAATATAATCCAGCTAGACCATTATTGATGTTGTTACAAAAATAAATAAGTACTTTAGCAATAGTCTATAAAAATAGCCCAGTAGTAAAATGTGGTGTAGTGTGTAATGCTTTTGGTATGCATCAGTTACTATTCTGGCTCAAATATGTGTTATTATACGCTCAATGTAATGATATTGAACGGTGCCAATGTTTGACATATGTCTTGATATGTTTATTTATGTGTAGGACATCCGTTTCTTGAGATAGGTTAGTTATTTATAACATGAATTCGATTGTTGCACTGTCAACTCTAGACACGCCAGTAATACTTGAAAAACGAAAGCCGCCCTTTAGTGTTTGAATGAGTTGGGAAATTATCAAATAACTTCTGTAGCTTTGGGTGGAGCGCAAGGGAGTGCGAGTCTTCAACTGATTAAAACTCTCCCGTGTTCTTTCAGTTACTTTTCGCGTTCCTGGGCAAGGGTAATCGAATAACCCTGCAGGCTGTTTCTGCAACGCCTACAGGCATTGTATGTGTCAAATATATTGGCACATTTTAAGTTTTGTGATAGGAGGTAGACTAGTTGTAAACTAGCTCGTTTTATAGAAGTAAACTTAGTTCAATATTCATTGAACCCGATACAAAGTAATACACTATCACTAACCAAAGTTGTTCTTATTCCAGGGCCTAAAAGACGAGGGCATCGATAGCTCCTCAGACGAAGACTCAGTCTCAGCCTCCAGCGTGTCATCATCAGAGAAGAGCTGCTCCTCATCCGACAGTTCCGATGAGCTCCCACTTCCAGACCCTAAACCCCGAAGGTTCCAGCGCAAACCCAACAAGCTGAAAGCATCCCGAACAGAATCCGACATACCTCGCCACGTAGAACCATTCCCCTGCAAAATCAAACTACCAGGAGCGAATGAGTTGAAGGAACGTCTTATACAAGCGAAGAACCCAGACGTGAAAATCCCGATGCTCGGAAAACTTGGTCGGAAACCTTCTGAAGAGGTAAAAAAAGAAGAAGACCAAACCAGATATAGAAGATTCGTTAAGAAGATGGATGAGCCTATACAACTGGCGAAATTACGAAGACCTGCGGAGAAAGTCACGCCTCCAGTACAAGAAGTGCCTCCTCCTCAAATCCTGAAGATTTCTGCGCTGAATCAGGCGGCGAAGGCTAAGTTCTTCGGCTTAGATCCGGGAAAGAAGGAGAAGACCATTGATGAATTGGCTGCTGCCGTCAGAAAATACATTCCACCAGTAAGTGTTACTTACTTTTAACTAAGGCCTACTGTTCACGATTATGTGGCTTCATTGACTCGTATTCGTCATTTTACTCTTGGTGTGTAGTGGACAAAGTTCCAAAGTTTTTAGGATTCTGTTTTTTCCAACTGCACTGAATCTTTAAAATATGTCAATTTTATGAAAATATCAGTATCACTGGCCTGTTGTACAAAGCGAAATATTTAAATTGTTATTGACAACTTTCACGAGAGCACTTAGGTCATGTACTATCGCGGTCATTTCTGCCTGATCACTTAAAAAAAAATTCGCTTGAATCCTCCGGCGCGGCGCCTAACCAAACCCTTTGAAGTCTTCGTTTCGAGTGCAAGCAAAAATGGACTAAGCGATGGTCAGGCGGAAGTGTCTTTGATTGTACATAGACTCAATATTTTCCTGAGACGAATAAACCGTTCTCTTGAATTGAAATCTATTATAACAGTACTAATATTGTCTTCTGTTATAGGTGAGCAAGTCAATATCGATACACACGATGGAGGTGCCAGGATCCGGCAGCGATGGTGAAAGCAGCGGCGGGCGTGAGGTGCGACAGATTAACAGCAGAGTTAGACACAGGTTAGTTTCCTCTCATATTCGTTTAGATTAGAGATATGACAGAACTAGACCAAAGGACCGACGAGCTCTTTAAATGACCCCGCGCGCGCTTGCTACTAAGTAAAGTAAGTAATCATTTAATGCGCAACAAATTATAAGCCATAACATCAGTGATGAAAGATTAAAATGAAAGTGGCTTATTCACATAAATAAGATCACTGTCCTTCAAACTAGGAGACAATCCTGTATCTTGAAGAAAAAAACATGTACCAATATGTTTGATACAGTTACATAAATTACAATAAAATGAACGCAGACAAGTAATAACATGTCATTCCGCACAACAGCGACTTTGAGAAAACGCGTTTCAAAACGTACTTTTTATCATTTTACTCTTCGGGAGTGAGTAAGGTTAGGTTCACGGTCGTTTGGGAACTTTATTTTTGGTGCCACTTACTACGCCATTAACATGGCACTATATGTTTCAGAATTCTTGACCTAGATTAATTTAACGCTGTAGAAGCTTTGCTTCAATATCAATAATTCAAGACAATTTTAATCTGTCACCACTAACTTAACGAAAAAAAACGTGCCAGTAAACAAGTATTACCGTTGAGCCCCGCTGGCACAAATTTGTGCCACCAAACCCGCCGATTTAAAGCTGTATTTGTAGTATAGATAAGTCTTAAAATCGTTTCTGAACGATTGTTCTCGACGGCAGATAATATTTTACTGATTATTAATATTGGTTGACACAAATAATGGCGGTCCTTGAGAGGTTAAGTATCGACTTTAATGTTGTGTATTTTAAGTTGATTTTTAAATGACCATTTGTTTTAAAAAGGCCTTTCAAAATATTAGTTGCAGTAGAATTTGTTCTTTGTGTCGTATGAGATATAAGTTTGTTGCTACAAAATTTGATTAAAAATTTCAAAATTTCCCATTTTGAAATAAAATATAATCAGGCACTATAGCTGTTCCAGCAAAAGTGTTTTCACAACGTAGCAATGTCTAGCCAATGTCGATATTCTATCAATCAAAAGCCTGGCTATTTTTTTAAATTGATATATACTAATGCTAGACTGCGATTCCACATGATGGTAAAGACTAAGACCTATAGAGCGCCCTCTGAAAGAAAGAAAGAAAGAAAATATGTTTATTCCGCCTATATAGACGCACAAATAACAAAACTCAATAATATTAAAAAAAGTACAAAATATAAAAGCCAGTCCCTTGTTAGGCCATGTGTGTAACGAGCTTAACTCTGGTGGTACGAAATAATACCTTTACTGTTATAACGCCATCTATTTTATCTCTTAAGAACTAACTACCCTACATCGCGGCGCTCGCCGCGATAAGAAAAAATACGTCTGAAAATCGTCTGAAATCACCTGTTTCGTCAGGGCCAGAGTAATTAGGCTGTTAAAAATCTAGTGCGCTTCACCATCAACGATTGATTCACGGCTTACCATCAGGTGGAATCGCAGTCAAGTGCTGGTTTATATTCTTACAGACAGAACACTTTTCTGGTCGAAGAACCCTTCCTTTTCAACGGTGGTTTGCGCGAATTTACATGCTGTTCCGCATTATGTACAAATAAGGCTGCTGTGTCATTGCCACTCTCTCCCTTTAATAATAATTTACAAAACACTTGCTCGGAAAGTGAGCTCTTATTGCACTGTACTTAGGTATATAACGAGACTTGTTATCAAACTGTGACATTTTTTTCCTAATATACTAGTTTTACTGTTTTTTTTACAAGTGTATTGAAAAACGTCGTATGATACACGTGAGTAATTAAGACCCTCGCCACCGCTCGAGTCTAAATGCTGCCTCCACGGTAATCATCACGGTCCTTTGCTGCCCTCCCCTAGAGACGACCTAGCTTGAGGTCCGTACCCTACAAGGGTTGCTCTTAGCGTGAAGTCACTTAGTTTTTAAGTTAGTTAAGAAAAGCCTGGCTGAAGGCTTTGATTCTAGAATTAAGCCCCCCCACAGGCAAGCCAGTTAAGCAGCCGAAAACCTCCTAGGTTGACCTGCAAGAGGCCACACATAAAAAAAAATGCCACAGTTTACAACATTCATTTCTTTTTTTTTGCGACATACTTGGTATCATAACACTTGAGATTAAGGACAGATGTCGCCACTGTCTAAGCTCGTGAATTACTTATGAATACACTATGCTGACAATAGAATTGCTTGTATCTTAATAATGAATCTTTCGTCATTTTTGTACTAGTGAAGTACCTTTCTATTGTAGGTCAGAATCCCTCGGCGTTTCATAAAGTTTTTGTAGAGTTAATTATGTTTTTTTGCCTTCAAGGTAACGTTCCGGTGATTTTTTAACATCAATAACAAATTAATTTATTGCTTATTATGTCGTTGGAATATTATTTAGATTAAGATTATATGAAAATCACGCTTGTAGTAAGTGTATTCTGAGTTTCTTACTAGAAGGCGTCAAGGGATGACCAGACAGTAGCAAAGCTAGCGTTCCAACCAAGGTCACCTTGGTTTAGGTATGTGTTTGGTTTGTGTCGTGGTCACATGGACATAAACCATACGTCAACACGTTCGGTGGTTAAAAAAACGCGCCTGCTAACCAAGGGCTGTCTACATGGATTGAAACTAACAAGGTCACCTTGGTTGGGACGTTGCTTTGCAACTATCTGGTCACCCCCTAAGTGATATAGTGGCTACACGATTGTCATTAATTATAATCGTTTATTCAAGGTAAAATACCTTCTAATGTTTAAACAGTTTGTGTCACAGTGCAGTTATCGAACTTTTCCGAAACGGCTGGGACGATTTTTAAGAATATTTTTGAGTATATTCTAAGAACAGGTCCTAGGCTGGTTTTTTACCCTCCTATTCAAAAGCCGATTTTCTTTTTAATTACTTACGTAGAAGACCAACATTTGCCGTGTCACCTTTATAGAAATAAAATAAAATTGTAAAACACATAAAATATGCAGAAAGACTCAGTGTTACGTCGAATCATAGTAATCAAAGTGTTTCACATTTGTAACTGAGAATACTGTAGCATAATTAATTACAAAGGCATTACAAAGCAAGTTTTTATTACAACTACGTATTACAATTATGCGAATTCTCCTAATACGATAAAAATCACCGTATGTCTCATGTATTCTCATATCAAATGCACTAGATGTTATACAGAATTATATCATACGATACATCACACCTTTTTTTTATGTTGGGAAAAAATCATGCATTGACATCCCCCGCCCTTGGGCAGAGCGGGAGATAGTGTCAGACTCTTACTGACTAAAAGACCCACCCCGTTCCTTCTAGCCTTCATACCGGGGCTCGAGCGCCCTTTCGGATAACCCTGGCCCCAGTAGGCTTCGACCCGGCTGGGTCCCTGCTGTTGCTGACAACTCCTTGAGTGCGCGCCGTCGACGACTTGGGCTTGGTCCGGAAAGTTACCGGCCGGCTGGACAGTGAGCTAACCATTGCTCACTGTCCAGCCGGCCGAGCGCGGCGCAAGCCCGCGCCTAGGTTGGCCGGAAATCGGGATCAGAATCCCGGCGGCGGCGGCTGCGATAACGCTGTTGCCTGATGCGTTCGGCCTTATCCTTTGCGAGCATTACTGCTTCGCAGAAGTCGGCGGCCGCCTGCCACTCCTCCTCGCTCCGGACCATGGCCTCAACCAAGGCCCGGCGCGAGAGGTCTCCGCCGCCGATCGCCCCCACGAGGGCACGGCGATGCTCCGCCGAAGCAGGGCACACTTCGACTGTGTGCTCCACCGTGTCCTCCGGGCGTTCCACACAGTGGCGACACCCGGGCGACATTTCCGCATGAATCGAGTGCAGGAAACTCCCGAACGAACCATGTCCGAAGAGTACCTGCGTCATGCGGAAGGTAAGAACGCCGTGAGGTCTTTCCAGCCACGCCTCAAAGAGAGGACTTATCGCCATGACTGTGGCATGACCAGCACTGGATTGCGATAGTCGTTGACGCCATTTCACCATGAGATCCCGCCGGAGCTCTGTCCGCCATGCCGTGACCTGTCGCGGCAGCGGACTTCCACCCCGGCGTTGCATCTCCACGCGCATATCGTGCATGTGTGCAAGGACTGTTGATAATCAGGCATGACAGGGGCTAGCCGACCGCTGAAAAATATCTCTAGATATGCCTGTGTAAATAGGCTTAAATGGGTTCACCATTTAAGCCTATTTAAGAAAAAGATTCGACTCCAATGTCTAATAAAGAAAGAAATTTCATGTATTTAACATACTGACACACAGTGAAGAAATAACCTATATTTAAACTTAAAAAGGTAATATTTATTGTTCTGAAGTAAGCGACATGTAATGTTTTTGTTGAGAACTAGCTGTGCCCGCGACTTCGTTCGCGTGGACTTATTTTTTTCTAAAATAAAAGTACCCTATGTTACTCCTTATTACATCAGCTGCCTGTCAAAAAAAGTCCCATCTAAATCAGTCCAGCCATTTCAGACATTAGCCCGGACAATCAGACAGACAGACAAAAATTGAAAAAAAAAATGATATTTTTGTGTATGTACCGTATAATATTTATATGCATGTAGTAAAAAGCAGTTATTTCAATATTACAAACAGACACTCCAATTTTATTTATATGTATGTATAGATGTATAGATAAAGTTTCTTAAAACCTATATATTTTCTTACTCACAGTACGTGAATTGTCATTGAAAAATTCACTCATTGTTCGGGAGTGGACCTTCTGTGCCTTTACCTAAATGACGTTACTCAAAAAATGAGGTTACAAACATTTGTACTACTTGACGTAATAATGACTTATTAGACAACTTAACACATAGGTACACGTGTGGTTTTACGTAATTATTTTTATTAAAATGATGCATTATTTAAAATGAGGTTTGTGCCATCTGTTGCGTATCAAGGTCGTCGGATTTTGCAAAGTAAAAATATGCAGTGAAATGTGTGGAAATGTTTTCGTTATCAGCTGTTGATTGCGAAGATTTTAAAGATACTTCATATTATATAATTCGTGTTGTAATTCAGAAGCTGAGATTTTCACAACGGTTATGGTCCTGATTAATGAGCCACAGGTTATTGTGACTACCGCGTACCGGAAAACGCTGCGTTGGAAGGTCTCCTACAATTTTGACCGATGACCTGGTGAAGGTTGCGGGAATCCGATGGACGAAATTTTATATAAATATTTATATTAAATAATTACATTCATTCAATATTCATTGATTTAGGCGAGTTTGTAAGGTAAAAATAAAAATAAAAATAGTTTATTTGCACCTTCAAGTTAACAAATTTCCAAATTACAGTCAATTAGGTCACAAGGTATAATAATTGTGATATTTAAGCGTTACAGCTAATACCTAAGCTAAGATAATTTAATATCTCGTAGTTATAGGCATCAGCGCCCACCCTCCTAATCACAAGCAGATTTAAATGTCCTTATAATCACAACCAATTGATGCAAAAATTAAGACTAAAAGAAGTAGTAGGTAACGGCATGGTGTTTTTTTTTTTAATTCATCTTTTAAGGAGATGAACAGGCAAGACGCAGATTAAAGATATTCGGTCTGACTCCTTTTATGCATCTTGCGACACATAGTGTCTTAGAGTAAGTAATCGTAAGTATATTTATTAAACAAAAATGTGGCCTTTCTCGGAATTTCCAGCTTCCAATGTCCTGAGCGGCTTCGTTTTAATTTATTTATTTATTTATACCTATGGTCTGCAAGTCCTTAATTCAGAATTTCTAAATACGGGACTTGACCACTGTTTAGAAAGGTTATCAAGCTTCGATAAATTTATAATGAACATGAAAAACCCAATTGCTATCTGATAAAACAATATTGCGTAAATAAAGTTGTTTTAAATGCAAATGTAAATAACTAGAATGTTGTTGCCAATTATACATTTAAATCAGTCTTGTTACCGATTCATATCGATGCCTATAATTAAGTTTTTCGTACTTACTTGCATAATATGATATTCATTCTGGTTATAAAAAATAGTAAATGTTTGACATATTTATTTGTCCTCCATCTATTTATCGTTTTAACTAACCATGTGAATATAAACAAATTAAATTCACATGGTTAAACAAAACGATAAAGTATTAATTTAAAATAGGTACGAGTACCATTCATAGGCAATGTGAAGATTTGATCTGGGATGATTATGTTGTCCATTTTTTTGAATCGTCGTTGCAATGTGTATTATATATCAGAATGAAAATTAATAACGATAATGCTTTCTATCTTCAAGTCACAGGTGGTCAGACGCCAGAAATTCTGACCATTAGTCTATGCAAGGCTTACCATGTTGCTCAGTAAGTGGGTTGTGGCTGGGTCTGATAAGCAGTCGCTCCATGTAAAGTGCGGGTATTCTGCTACATCCGGTTAGACTGGAAACCGCCCCAAGCTAGTTGGGAAAAAGTTGGGAATATTATGATAATTACTTACTATCTTCGAGTTTCGATAATGATCGACCATATATTTATATGGCCTCTTAAAATAAAAAGTAACTCGAAAGAAGGACATCATAACTATTTGCTAACATATTTTATTTGTATCTTCGCAAACGTCTATAAAACTATTCGTAGGAATATAAATTATTTATTATGTAAACATCGAACTGTATTGATATAGTATTTCAATCTCACATGTGGCTGGGCTCGTCTCGGATTTTAATGCGTTTTGTAATTAGTTCCATAATTCCATTTAAATCTAACGCAACATAGTACATTAATACAGTGAGTATTAATGAGACAAGGTCTTGTTCAGTCAGGGCTGGCTAAAATTCGTTTGTAGTAAAAGTTCAATGGTTCACAAATAGTTTATTCATACTTTAAATTCTATGCTACAAATTAAATCAGTGATGGACCATTGATCCTCTTCTACAAATAAATTTTAGCATTGGTTGAGTGCAACTGTGCACTTTTGACTCCCGACTGTACAGTACATAACAAAGATAAGAACTGACCTAAAGCTTCCTATTTGATATCTTTCACAAAAAAGTATGAACAGATGATAGGTAGATTCTAGGCTATCGATTTGCTATCAAATCAAAGAAAATTGGCGAAACTTTTCTTCAGTCTGAATGATTTTAGGTATAGAGAGGTAATTTTTGCAGCTTACCTTTTCATTAAAACCGTTTCGTCTGTAAACTAATATTACCCATTATTCAACATTTCTCAAAATAGTGATTTACATCTCTGCTTAACAGTATTTTCCCTTCCTTGTAGTTCTTCGAAATCGAGTACATTCATTTAGCCAGGGTTTGTGACACTTACACATACAACGAATACACTCTTGATTCCGTCTTTAAAAAACTCGCCAGATTTTTTATGCGCCCGCATTTGCGCTCTATATCTTCTAAATACCCCCGTACTACGGCAACCGGTTTGATTCCGGCTTAGGTGAAGCCGCTTTGATGAGCCTAAGCCCTCATATGCTATCATTTATACGCTTAGGCTTTGCTAGGGTCGTTATCCTGGGGCAGTGAAATACCTTCATACCGTGTAGTTAGGGTATGATGACAGGGATTACCAGTACCTAAGCAACGTATGTAATTTGTAGACTTAGATTTTATCCATATTTGTAGATAATGTGGTGCTTGATGGTAGGATGTTGGAAGGTATTTGATAGTGTTAACTGTACTGTAAATTGAGTATCGTATTAAATTCTCTTCTGTACCCAATTGTAGTCGTGTATTTACTAGATTGGGTGTATGTGTAGTGCTGTGTCTAGTAGTCGTTTATAATGGGCTTTATCAGAAGGCTTAAAGTCACCCGAAGACCAAACCCGAAAGGCAATGATGAATGGCCAATGATAGGGCTATGCTCGGAGTTTCCTTGCGTGATCGCATCAGAAATTCAAATCAACTCTAAATGACAGGAACAGAAGAGGATAGAGAAGAAATTAAGCAATATTAAACATGATGATTGAAAACTTACTTCAGCAAACTCCACGGAGAAATTGACAGAAATAACCCACGTAGGTAAATGGAAATCCACATAACCCAGACAAACCAACCATTATCAGAACCCACTCATCCATCAGCTGATCGATAGTCATAATCGTCACTTAACCAGCTCGGGTTAAGGAAAGTTGTCAATTACAAGATCGGCGTGGTCCAGCGCAGTCGGGAAATCGTGTGTAACAGCGCATAAAATTAATGTGACTTACTAACATTTTCTAAGCTGACAAATAACGATTTCACTTTTCTTTTGTTTTTTACTTTACTTGACGTAACTTAGCTGAGATTTGTCGCGTGAAATTTGGAGATTCTGTTCGGATATTGGCCCTTCTTATAGCATTATAAAAAACTTTTTACAAAAACAAATACACTTCAATGTAAAAAAAAGAAAATAATAATTTCGGAAGTCGGTGTTGAATAACGAATAGACAAAACTGTTATAGAAAACAATATTTCTGTTGATAACAATATTTCTATGGGACCAACTTTGAAGCATAACCTTTCTACATTCAGCCGAACATAGAACTTCCTCCTTTTCGAAGTCGGTTAAAATCTAGGTCCGCCACTGCGTCTGTTTGTATGTATGAAAGCGATAAACTTGAAAACTACTGGACGTATTTTTACACAGTTTTCACCAATAGATAAACTGATTCATGAGGAAGTTTTAGGTGTATCATGATCATCATCATTTCAGCCGAAATACGCCTAATGTTGGACATAGACTTCCCCCAAGTGTCACCACAACATGTTGCTTTTTGATCGCAGTCAAGCACTAGTCTAGTCATTGTGCTTACAGGTGTGAGTACTAAGGAATGGAATTCCCTGCCGGGATCTGTGTTTCCTGATGGCTACAACCCAAGAATCTTTTAGTCAAGAGTGAATAGGTTACTTCTAAAAAAATTCTATATCCTTTAAAAAACAAAATTTAGACAGTTTTTTTCCATTTATACTCAGTGAACTTAGATTTTGCCAAATCACGTTCCTAGTTTTCCCCGCTGTATTGCGTAAGCGCAAAGCTTTCCATGGAAAGCGCTTTACGCTCGTTTGGTTTTAGATATTGTCAAGCCGATGTAAGCGCTTCACTGGTTCGATAGACGGATAGAAAATTATCTAAGTAGCTATTCTGTGTGGCAATTATTCATCAATGGCTAAACCGATATATGGCTTGGATTTCCAGTGGTGATGCGTAAGTGCGTTCGATGCACCATACATTCAAAATAAACATATTTTTTGCCAGAATTAATCTAAAGTACTTCTTAGTTCTTCGCATCCATCGGATTCCCGCGAGACACACCAGGTCATCGGTTCACCTTGTAGAAGGCCAGCCAATACTGTGTCTTCAGTACGCGATTGCCACTCCAGAACCTTTCGGTCCCATCAACCATCTGTTCTTCGTGCAGTGTGTTGTTCGAGACGCACAGGTCTGGTCGTTGTGACGACACTTGGGGGAGGCCAGTGTCCAGCAGTGGACGTCTTTCGGTTGAAATAAAGATGATGACCTTTTTTAGTACAATTCTACTTTTATTGTATCCGGAGTTCCCCACGTCTCGGTGTAATACCGTAATCAGTCATTGATCTATTAAAGTTACATGATTGTTTATAACACAAATCATAACACGAATAACGTTATTTCCAAATCAATTTCGGTATTGCCACTGTTATCTCACTACTAACATAAATACTTTAAACGACTGGGTACATAATTGCATGAAACCCACAGTCTAGTAAAAAGCGTACATTTAACAATTTAATAACAAAGTAAGTATAACGGCTACCGTACATTTATTATCAGTTACCACGAAACGCTAGGCGTAATCGGTTTATTACCAAAAATGGGCATTGTCTAACACACGTTCGTGCTACACGCCATTTCAACACGTATGTCGTTGTAATAAAGTTCAGTTTTCAAAGTGTTGGAAGCTGGCCGAGTGGCACAGTTGCTTCCTTACGAAATGGCTAGGAAGTCGACTCGAACCAGCCATGTATGGTGAAACAGATCGACTCAAGTACAGGTTGACTTTACCTTCATGCTTATAGTGTTGATTCAAGACGGTATTCCCTTCGAATTGTTGGGGATAAACCTAGAACTACATTAGACAGACGCACACGTGTAACACGCCTGATTTGTATGTAGAACGACGTCGCGTGGCGTGGATCAAGTGTAGCTCTACAAGTCTAGTTTTCTTATAAAATGTATGGAGACCGACGCGCCCAGTTCGGCTTAGCAGTGTAGTTCTACTTTTTATTTTCTACCTTAGATTGCAAAAGGAAGTTCTAGAAGACCAAGAACCTTGAACCTTGCTAGTTTTAATAAGTAATTCTGTAAGACTCATGAACACTTTTGCCGTTATTCTTTTTTGCTAGAGTATCACTAGTTTCTTAGGGTTTATTTTAATGGCTTATTTCATCCTTAACTTTACAGTTAAGGTCATTATCTATAGTCGTTTTTCAGTCTCTTACAAACGTTTAGTAAAAACAACATTCAATGATATGATATTTTACGATATTTCCTTTTACAAAATTCCCAGCAAAAGCTCGGTATCGTTGCGTGATTGCGCCCATTTGCTTTCCCGCATGTTACGTGGAATCGATTACCAGTCGTCATTAGCGAACCATGAGCTTCTGAGTTACGAGTGCTCAGCAGTCGAATCCTTCGAGGAATCACATTAGGGAACTTAAGTAAAGATTGAATAATTTAGAGGCAATCACGATAATGATTAAGGTTGACTTTTCTACCATTGATATTGTTACGTTAACACCAGTAGGGTAGCAATCGAACTAAATCACAATAGTTATTCATTTGAATAAATGTCGCATGATAGATACTGTTTTGTTTTTGACGTGGGCAAACATTTGATAACTTCTTCCGCTCTAGGGAGCAGCGAGAGGGCTTGTCAGCCTTTTTCTGGCTAAAACAACACCTGTGTCCTTCAGTTACCCTTTATGTTCTAGGACCGCGGGTTACCTTTTCAGAAATTTCTAGCTAAGACATTAACCTGACGATTCGGAGATGCTGAAGATGTCGTTTTCTGCTGAAGTGATGATCATCAATAATTCAAGTGCTTTCGTCTTCGTGCCGCTGGCATGACAATACCAATATTTCTGGTCCACTTCGATCACTGCAAAGGTCAATCTGGCACACATTTCCGCATTTTTTGTGGAAAATCTTGACCTCTCGCACAACGGGCGTCGCGAGAGGGAGTGTCAGACTTTTACTGTCTAAAACCCAGCCGTGTTCCTTTAGATGCCCTTTGTGTTCCACGGTAAGTCTTCCGAACAATCCCGCAGCCTGTTCTGTTCTAAATACCCAATAAATAAACATTTGTGCCTACGTCATGGTCATCAAGACTAGATTTTTGCTTCTTTCGACCATAAAAGTAACAGTCATTACAGTACGCAACACATTATCTCGGATGCGCACATACATAATACTTGGTACTCCAGCATCCGGCCTCCCAATTACCTCACATTTGTCTGCGGTCTTTGCACATTATTTACTGCATCAGAACACATTGTTAGGGTAAGCCCGCACTATGATATTTATTCGTTGCGATTTTTGAAGAGGAATATAAAATCGCAAACGAATCAGAAGGAACTTTCTGCAATTAATTGAATCATATTTAATACATATGTCGAAATACGCAAAGTATCGGATTATAGGACTAAACACGAACAAATATACAAACCAGATCTATCATTTATCATTTATCGTATCATTGAGTATGGCGTTCCACAGGGCAGCGTCTTGGGCCCGCTTTTGTTTATTATTTACATAAATAGATTTAAGTTCATGTCATTTTACTTTTGGTTTACAATAAAGTTTATTCTATTCTATTCCAAACCATTTGCCAAAAGTGACTAGTTACTATACTACTTAATTTTGCTCGTATTTATTAAGATCGTAAGTCGACTGACCGCTGCGTTTGCAATTTTATCCGTAATGCGCGGATCTCGGTACCTACCGCTTCATAGGGTACAAAATGGCTATTATACGTAAGATTTTGCATCTGCTATTTTAAATTACAAACGACTTATTTTCGCAGCGTACGTACGAAATTTTTCGGAACGATATTTTATCGTGGTGTGCGCTAGGCCTTAGCTCTGAATATAAGTTAGATGGTTAGATAGTGTAGAACGGCATACATTTGTAATGTACAAGTAAACATTTGAGTCTTGCCGTGTGCCAAATGTTTTCTTTTGATGTTTCCTAATGAACCTTGTTATTATATGCTTGTTTGATACTGATGGGTTGTTAAAAATATCTAAAATCTGCCCCGAAATGTTTTCTTTTTGCAGACTTTTTCTGTTTTCAGAAGGGTCTACTGACTTGTCTGGCAAAGTGTTATGTGTTGGGTTTCTCATACAGGCTATAGGTAATTTTTTTAAGCTATTGCATAGCTTCTATCGCGCGCCTTGAGCGTGGAGACCGAATCCAGAAATTCCGTAACGAAAATAACCTAACACCCCCCACTCATTTGTTTTCTTATCGGTCACCACGCTCAAAAAGTGTAACTTCAATTAACATCAAAGAAAAAAAAACAAAGGAAAAAAAATACTGCATAAATAAAATAAATAATTATAATTGCATAAGTTGATAAAAAATGCTATGCAATAGCTTTACCGCGGCAGTCCCCGAGTGCCACACGTCTTTTTAGGGTTCCGTAGCCAAATGGCAAAAAACGGAACCCTTATAGATTCGTCATGTCTGTCTGTCTGTCTGTCTGTCTGTCTGTCTGTCTGTCTGTCTGTCTGTCTGTCTGTCTGTCTGTCTGTCTGTCTGTCTGTCTGTCTGTCTGTCTGTCTGTCTGTCTGTCTGTCTGTCTGTCTGTCTGTCTGTCTGTCTGTCTGTCTGTCTGTCTGTCTGTCTGTCTGTCTGTCTGTCTGTCTGTCTGTCTGTCTGTCTGTCTGTCTGTCTGTCTGTCTGTCTGTCTGTCTGTCTGTCTGTCTGTCTGTCTGTCTGTCTGTCTGTCTGTCTGTCTGTCTGTCTGTCTGTCTGTCTGTCTGTCTGTCTGTCTGTCTGTCTGTCTGTCTGTCTGTCTGTCTGTCTGTCTGTCTGTCTGTCTGTCTGTCTGTCTGTCTGTCTGTCTGTCTGTCTGTCTGTCTGTCTGTCTGTCTGTCTGTCTGTCTGTCTGTCTGTCTGTCTGTCTGTCTGTCTGTCTGTCTGTCTGTCTGTCTGTCTGTCTGTCTGTCTGTCTGTCTGTCTGTCTGTCTGTCTGTCTGTCTGTCTGTCTGTCTGTCTGTCTGTCTGTCTGTCTGTCTGTCTGTCTGTCTGTCTGTCTGTCTGTCTGTCTGTCTGTCTGTCTGTCTGTCTGTCTGTCTGTCTGTCTGTCTGTCTGTCTGTCTGTCTGTCTGTCTGTCTGTCTGTCTGTCTGTCTGTCTGTCTGTCTGTCTGTCTGTCTGTCTGTCTGTCTGTCTGTCTGTCTGTCTGTCTGTCTGTCTGTCTGTCTGTCTGTCTGTCTGTCTGTCTGTCTGTCTGTCTGTCTGTCTGTCTGTCTGTCTGTCTGTCTGTCTGTCTGTCTGTCTGTCTGTCTGTCTGTCTGTCTGTCTGTCTGTCTGTCTGTCTGTCTGTCTGTCTGTCTGTCTGTCTGTCTGTCTGTCTGTCTGTCTGTCTGTCTGTCTGTCTGTCTGTCTGTCTGTCTGTCTGTCTGTCTGTCTGTCTGTCTGTCTGTCTGTCTGTCTGTCTGTCTGTCTGTCTGTCTGTCTGTCTGTCTGTCTGTCTGTCTGTCTGTCTGTCTGTCTGTCTGTCTGTCTGTCTGTCTGTCTGTCTGTCCGTCCGTCCGTCCGTCCGTCCGTCCGTCCGTCCGTCCGTCCGTCCGTCCGTCCGTCCGTCCGTCCGTCCGTCCGTCCGTCCGTCCGTCCGTCCGTCCGTCCGTCCGTCCGTCCGTCCGTCCGTCCGTCCGTCCGTCCGTCCGTCCGTCCGTCCGTCCGTCCGTCCGTCCGTCCGTCCGTCCGTCCGTCCGTCCGTCCGTCCGTCCGTCCGTCCGTCCGTCCGTCCGTCCGTCCGTCCGTATGTCACAGCCACTTTTTTCCGAAACTATAAGAGCTATACAGTTGAAACTTTGTAAGTAGATGTATTCTGTGAACCGCATTAAGATTTTCACACAAAAATAGAAAAAAAGCAATAAATTTTGGGGGTCCCCATACTTAGAACTGAAACTCAAAAATTTTTTTTTCATCAAACCCATGCGTGTGGGGTATCTATGGATAGGTCTTCAAAAATGATACTGAGGTTTTTAATATCATTTTTTTCTAACCTGAATAGTTTGCGCGAGAGACACTTCCAAAGTGGTAAAATGTGTGTCCCCCCCCCCCTCTAACTTCTAAAATAAGATAATGATGAAACTAAAAAAAATGTATGATGAACATTACTATAAAAACTACCAACGAAAATTGGTTTGAACGAAATCTAGTAAGTAGTTTTTTTTTAATGCGTCATAAATAGAAAAAAATACACTATTATTAAAACATCGATCAAAGTTACAACACATTACAAGAACTTTTATATTATGTTACTTGCTGCTACGGAACCCTTCATGGGCGAGTCCGACTCGCACTTGGCCGTTTTTTTTAATAAAGACAGCACTGCTGGCCCAATTTTTGAGCGATTAGCTGCTCTGCTGCGTGTCGTACAGACAGTTGTTCCATTTGTGAACGCACTTACAGGAATTATTCCTTGTTTGGAGCTGCATTTCTGAAAAAAGTAAATATATGTGTGGAATACAAGAGTACTAACCCCCTATTACAGACTATCTAAAATTAACTACACCTCCCTTATATTCGTATCTACACTTGCGGTTTCAGTGTACATAACTTACTATGACTATAATGTAATTTGGGTCTACTACACATTCTCGTACAATTACACCTGAAATAAAAACATGACGTTATGTTTATTGTTTATACATGTTTCATAGTAGCTATCTACATCACGTAATCATTAGGTAAGTTCCACATCATACAGAAACAAACAGAACTGATCATCAACTTAAAAACAGAAGTGTTTCGATTCAGCGGGACTACTCGAGCTAGATCGGAAAAAGTAGTGGCTTTGCTTTGTTCACGAATCTACTGACAAGATCCAAGCCCTTGGAGTTAATTCATGAATCGAGAGGTACATTGGTACTAGTTACGATTAGTATTTATAATTTTTTAAAGTGTCATAGAACCGAGGGCCTCGCTGGATGGATCGTTGATTCTCTTTTTTTCGCGTTCGATTACGTACCCAAGACGACCAGATCAGACGCCCTTTAAGCCCCTAAAAAGCCCTTTTTCACTCGTCTTTCGTCAACGCCGAGTATGGTTTAAAAGCTTGTTGTTTTATCTAACGTAATCCAATGCGATGTTTGATGAAGAAGCAAAGCGAAAAAAAGAGAATGCCTGAAAACACTGTTGGCATTCGGTAATTCCGTGATATACTCGATTATTTCACAAAACTTGTTCCAAGAAATACGTGTTTTTTTGTAAACAAAAGTTTTTGAGAAAAAGAAAACACTATTCAGTATCTCAATTAAATGTACAAGGCTTCTATAGATGTATTATATTTTTAATATGTGAGTAAAGTATGGATGGCTTAAATTCACGTAAAATAGTAAATTTTCAGAGGTCTTTATTAGATTAGTTTTACACAAATTTATGTTTTGATTTTTAAAGAAGACTAGATAATATCCACAAGTTATCTGTGTACCTTGTAAAATAAGAAAAAAACCTGGAGAAAGATGTGTAATAACATCATAAATCACATAAGAGCGGTTGTATGAAATACTCTTTCCTCGAGTTGACCGCTCTTTATTGTAATTTCTATCAAAATAGTTGAGGTACATTGGATCTTGTCAGTGAGTTCGTGAGGTACATTGAACAAACTAAAAATGCTACTAGGTTTTTCGGTATAGCTCGAGTGGGCCTGATGGATCGAAACACATGAATCTACGCATCAAATTTAAGTGCAGCATAAATCTTGTGCCACAGATAAAACAGAACTCAAGTAGGTCAAGTATGCTCCTTGCTGAACAATAAGCATCTGCGCATGCGCATCCAATGTTTTGCAACAAATCACCGGTTAGTGCCGGAGTACTGACTGTTGTTTGTACTTCGCAGTTGCAGATACAGATGCGAATGTTTGGGTTATGTATTTGTATGGGATTGTAACTGAGGATGCGGCTGAGTTTGCGGGAATGTGAGGGATTTTTGTGGAAATTTGATCAGTAAAAAAAATATTTTAATCTTTTGGGTCGCCACGAGATAAGTTAGAATAAGTGAGCGTAACTGTAGACCACGTACCTACCGGAAGACGTAGCGTTGAAAGGCCTCCCGCAAGGTGGACTGATGACCTGGTGAGGGTCGCAGGAATCTGAAGGATGCGAGACGCATAGGACCGGTCGTTATGGCGACACTTGGGGAAGCCTATGTCCAACTGTGATCGTCATTTGACTGTACTGGTGATGATGAGATTTCTCCTCCTCCTCGAGTCCTATTCCTCAATATTGAGAGTAGTGGAGTTCCCGCTGGATTAGCGGACCTGACCTGCTCATCTTTTTAGCTGCGGCCTCTTGGTCGTTTGCATCGAAAGAACCAGAAGCCAGTTATGATGAGCTGTTTAAGGTTGTGGCCACTTTTCCTGGCTATAATGAGGTTAAATGTGCCAATGTCATCACCCGGAAATCTTATAACCAACATAAAAACAATAATCGATAATAGATCCCCAAGTCACTTTCCTCCAATCATCGTCTAATGACTAAACTAATGCCAGTTCATCCATCAAGTCTATAATTTACTTCCTATGTATGATAAATCTTGGTTTTCTAAGCCCACAAACAATTAGCGGCGATCGCGGCCATGTTGAGTCAATCATAATCACTTCGGTGGGCGACATGAGCGACGGCTTTCACTCCTGCGCATACATTAATTTGGTGTCGTTAGGGCGTGCGGTTGCTATGGTGGAAGGTGTGGGACGTGCAAAATTGGTGTGGTCTTCCGCTCAGTATTTTGATTGGTTTGTTAAATTTTACTTTAACTAAAAAAATATAAGTTTAGAGAGCGCCCTGTGCGATAAGACCGCCCATTGTACACTTATTTTGAATAATGTTTGTCCTGTATCTTTTTTGTTGATGTGGTGTACAATAAAGAATATAATAAATTAATTAATAAGTTGATTATGAAATTTAGCATGTTTGTAATGACGTCATAATTGGATCAACAATAACTGCCTGCTGCAGTCTTCTCGTCCGATTATAACTAAGTGTATTCAAGGCTTGAGCGAATAGGCTCTTAAGGGCCAAGCGCCCGAAAAGTGCCATAAAACAGTGATTTTCTGAGGCCTACTCCTCCGTAACGGCTAGGTCAATTGGTTTGAAAAAAATATATGTTTATTATAGATTCAGGAACAATAATATCAACATTTGATTTTTTCGTGCAATTAATACTTTTGTCAAAAAATAATAATTTGCAATTTCGTAACTTTTCACAACTTTTCCCTACTCCTTTGAAACGGCTTGGACCTTTAGAAACATTTTTACACATAAAAATTGGTGGTTAAATATTCTTCAAAGTGAACATTGCATATGTAAATCAATCAATATCTCGCAGAGAAAATGGATTTAAAGCGCTTTCCGGGCGCTGCTGGCCGCAAATAAATGCACAGATTTGCGTACCGCCGCCTAGGTGAGTGCGACAGTTGCGTTCACATAATTTCGGCCAGATGGTTCAAGGGACTATACGCCTTAATAAACTGGCCACCATCAACCATTGCATCACTGGTTGGCATCAGATAGGATCACAGTGAAGCTCTGGTTTATACGGTTAGAAAAAAAACATACTTACCTTTAAAAAAATCTGGGTGTCCACTGTCCAGTAAGAACTGAGCCCAGTCTGTTGCGTTTTGTTCCACGTGCGTTTCAAAAAGTTTCCAGCTAAACCCTGGAAGGTCCGCTAGGGCCATAGGGGAACGCCAAGGGCAACTGAAAGAACACACTTAGGTGTCTTTTAGTCAGTAAAACTTTGATATGCCTTCTACTACACTCTCAAGCGGGAGTAGTCATTACAATGATTTCCAACCTCCCAAAATAAATACCTATAGAAAAAAGATCTGAATCAATTACTCAGACTGAAATTAAACCCATATCCCAAACCTATGTCCAGAAAGATGAATAAGGCGGACAAAGCCGCTGTGTGTTACAATCATATTTCTATTGTTAAATTCTACACTTTACCAAAATACCCAAAATTTTGCGGCAACCCTAATGTGGTTTACCGCCTTGATAATCTCAAGATAACATAGACTTCATGAGTCATACTTAACAAGAAGCGGTAGCCTTTCCCAGAGACGAATTGGTCAGGTTTCTCTTCTTTGTCCAACCCTAATGGGCCCCTGCAATTGTCTCCCCATTTTTAAGGTTCCGTATCCAAAGAGTAAAAACGGGACCCTATTACTAAGACTTCGCTGTCTGTCCGTCTGTGTCTGTCACCAGATTGTATCTCAAGAACCGCGATAGCTAGACAGCTGAAATTTTCCCAAATTATGTATTTCTTTTGCCGCTATGCAAATACTAAAAACATTTTTTTTCCCATCTAATTAACACGATTTTTTTGCCGAATTTTCCTAAGGATGGTACGGAACCCTTCGTGCGCGAGTACAACTCGCACTTAGCCAGTTTCTTGTTAGAACACGTCATTTGTCAAATATGTGAGTTATTTCTCGCTATCTGTCATAATCAAGTGTATTGTAATATTCGGGCATTGTTACTTTACTAACTAGTTCAGTGTGCCAGAACCTCATTTTTTTTTGTTACAATTACGAAACTAACGTCTTAAGCTAACGTGTTTAATTAGAGTAATTGCCTGAAAACGGAGATTTCGCGTTGTGGTCGGTTTGCAACGTTGTGGACTGATTTTTGATGATTTCTTTCTTACTTTTGTACTGATGTTTCTTCAACTGTGTCATCATCATCATCATCAACATCATTTCAGCTGATATACGACCACTGTTGGACATAGGAATCCCCCAAGTGTCGCCACAATGAACAAACACTACATTACTGTGGTACAAATTAATAGCATTGTTCAAAATTTTAATTTACCACCCACAGCGTTTCCACTTCTTTTCATTCACAAGCCACTTTCCAATCAAGTCGATCTCCAAAAAAAAAACCCTAGTAGTTCAATATTCCCTACGAATTGTGACAGACAATAGTGAGTACATTTTGATACAAGTGCAGAAACTTTGTCATTGCGACTGAGGGATCCACGAGCCTTAGGCGAGTGTGTTACATGTAACTATTTTGTGTAAAAAATGAAATAAAGATTATTATTATTATTATTATTATGGAGCCGAGGACTATAGTGATAAATTTGCACGTGTATCAAACGACTTTTTTCAATACACTTACGTAGAAAAGAATAAACGGGGCTTGACTGGCGACTTGTGGGGAGCGACGCGCTCCCAGCCTGATACGATAAATGTAACAAAATTGTGACGGAGAGAGCACGTGCTCTTTTCTGCACTAGTGCATAAAACAGTTATTGCATGCCTAAAAGCGGTGGGATTAGAGCGGGTTTTAGAGTAAGTGTATTGAAAAAGTAGTAACAATTTGCCACCCAGTACCCGGTATACACGCACCTACATGCAATTTATTCATTGCACAATAGCTGACAACAATGGCCGTGACGGCCGAGTGCTGCGCGCGAGTGCCCCACAAACCTAGCTCTGAACAGCGCATGCGCGAACAAGCGTGCGCTACCAAGCTACCACTCTCGCTTGCAATTAAACTTTTTTTTCGTCGAAACATGTTTTGGGTGCACGAAAAACAAATGGATCTAGAAAAAAAACTTAGTATCTACGTAATCAGATTTAACCGTGAAAGAGAAATTGTTACAATTTTTTGCGGTCCTCCCTTTATCGATTTGTTAATTGAGCCGAAAAAGCGAAAGTTACTTTAACATAATTATTACACCTGTCAATTCGAATTGATTGATTCTGGCTTCTGTATCTATTAAGTAGGCATTTGTAGTCATAGTAGTAATCAAAATATCATTGGTAGTAGTCGTAATTCTAAACATAAATTGTTAATTTTATATCCTGACGACACACGCAAAATGAGATGCAAATAAATCATAAAATAATAAAAGAAAATGTTTTCTAATCGAAAGCTTGTGATCGCATCAAAGCTATAAAAAACAGTAGATGTAGAATCTAATCAATTTCGTATATACCTACTTTTAATGTAAATTAAAATGATCATCTTTTTCTTCTATATTCTTTTTTAGCAGACGATTTTGCGAATTTTATGCACACAAAATGTTGGAACAAATATGACGAAAATTAATTTTATAATAGTATGTGTGTCTTAGGGCTATGCCAAATAAAAATAGGTGTGGTTTTTTAGTCAGTAAAAGTCTAATACTCTCTCCCGCTCCGCCCAAGAGCGGGGGATCTCATTAGATGATATTCCCACCGAAAAAAAAAACATACAACAAAGTCTAATGCTGGTTTTCGAATGCTGGTTTGCTATCGTATCCTCAACATAAGATTTATGTTGAGGATACAATAGCAAACTAGCTTTATTTAGTGTGTGGCAAATAAATCAATATTATTAATTTGTGACTTCTTTACATAGTCGCTTTATGCGATAGTCACTTTCCGCGATTTTTTAGGAACATAGAAGAGGAAGGTTTAAGTATCTATATACCTTACTATCTGCTGCCACTATCTCGCTCCGCTCAAGAGCGAGATATGTCAATGCATGATTTTTTCCCACCATAAAAAAACTGCTGCCAGAGGTTTCATTCACGTGAAAGTCGAAAATTGTCCCAAAGCAACATACTTTCGAGATAAAGGTACCTATTCCACCTGATATTCCAGGACCTGGTCTACACATATGCAAAATTTAATTCAAATCCTTTCAGCTGTTTAAACGTGACAAACATACAAACACACTCATAAACTTTCGCTTTTATAATAGTACGATACCCGTGCTAAACCGGGGCGTATCACTACTGATAAATAATAAATTATAGGTGTTTCGTTTTTGGGACTTCGCAACACAGATTCTAAAAGTCAAGTAGGTATAAGCACCGTACTATGTATATTATGTACACATGTTTATGCAAATAAATAAATCTGAATCTGAATCTAAATTCTACTATAAATTTAATTTTTAGCTATATCTACAGATGATGCAGTCTTCAAACTCGTTTCTCGTTTATTCTCTCCGTGTAAACTTATAAGCGAGTGTGATCTCCAACGGAAATATCATTTAACAAGTCTAAAGGGAAAGGTTTTATTATTGTCAGTCTGGCCAGAAGCTTAAAATTAACACAAACCGACCGTGACTCAACGGCTTTATCGCAGATTGAGATAACTCCTATATTAATACTACGTACTTCGCAGTTTTTTGTTGGTACACGATTTTTTATCATACTACGATGACATCATACTATATGTTCGGTAAGAATGAACTATGGTTCGCTCTTAACATTCAACGTTTTATTGCAAACGAAATTGCAAGAAATATTCTATTGTTTATGGTTTGTTTTCAAGATCTTGGACAAGGTTAATGTTTATTGGGGTATTCAAAGATCTTTGTTCGTCTTCACACTTGGAATTAGTTCTCATCAGCAACAAAAGCATGTATAATTTGCTCACGTACATAACATGTTGGTGGTTAAGCTTAAAAAACACGTCAAAGTGATAAACATTCCGGTCTTATAGTTCAATGCTCTTGAACTAAGTCAAATGCGAAGACAGTAGTAATCTATTGACCTGCATGCACAAAACCTCGTGGTAAAATAGAAATAAGCTAATAAACTAGTTCGCCTCACCATCAAGGATTGCATCGCTACTTACCATCAGGTGGGATCGCAGTCAAGCACTAGTTTATATCAATTTAAAAAAAAAAGTTCCCGAAAACGATTTTTATTAATTTCCGTTGTTAAGTTGAATAGTGCATAAGTAGTCTTACCCCCGATTTCTGATTTAAGCATTTGAAGTTGAGTATTTCTCAATCTCTACTTTAGCTTGAACATCTGTCAAAATTTGGCATTTAAGCAGGGTTTGGGGCGTGCTAAACTCAAAATACTCAATTCAGAAGCCCGCCCTTAGGGCAGGTTCTTGAGTATTTTGAGTTAAGAACGGGTGAAACCCTGCTTAAATGTCAAATTTTGACAGTTTTTCAGACAGAAGTAGAACAAAGGACATGTGCTACTTTTTATTTGGCTTCGACTTCGATTTAGCATCCGTAATAACCAACATTTCCGACAATTAAGTCGAGGCAAAAGCTAGTAGGAATAAATGATGAAATTAAAAAGTTATGATATCGTCTATGGGATAATTCCATTGTTGACTAAAAATAAGAGTGTCCCTTATACACGAAGTAATGTCTATTTCAATTGTACTAAGCACATAATAACTAACACTTGTTAGACTTTGCCATAAACGGAACGTGTCGTATACCATCATGGGACTTGTAGCTTCGGTCTCTTCCGTTATGACCATAATTATTTGTAGGAAATAAATTACATAATCCAACTTTCCTGCTGTTGCTATAAATTTTCCTATAGAAATAAAACGCGTGGGCTGTCCACTAAGACATTAAAGATTTTGCTAGTAGTAAAAAAATGTTTAATTAGCTTAGATCGCATTAATCTAGGAGAAGCTATACTTTATGACTACATACCAGTTCATATTACACAAATCAGTTATTCCAAGCCACTGAAATATTACAAAATCGCTTCTCGTATCTAACTAGGAAACATAACACACTACAAACTGAATTTATAATAGTACTGTGGTAGTAATAGTACAGTTGGTTTACATTAAACTTTTGCAATTTTGATGTAACGTGGTAGCAACAGACTGCATCTGATGCATGTTTTATTCCACTGCAGTCAGAGGGTTGCCTAATGGCTACCGCACTCCCAAAGTACTCCTGTCTGGTATAGCCAGACATCGCGAAATTCACTGCACTTTAATTATCCCCTTTTCACTACTAAAAGTCCTCGTAAACCTACAGTTTTTAAGGTTTAATCCCCCAGACAAATCTATCGATTCAGACGCGGTCATAAACTCAAAATCCTAAAGCTCACCCACCCTGAGTCTAGACTCGGTCTAGACGAACCTTATTGAATATACAACGGCACCCATGACATTCGTTCCGCGTATCCCGTTTAGTTTGTCTCCGAAATCACGTTCGGTGAACACTCGAAAACTTCATTTGTATCCGCAGTCGTACCGCAGACGTCTTGCATGTGCTGAAAGCTAATTTCCTCGTCTAGACTGCTTTCAGTCAAGTTATGGCTAGAATACCACTTTCCTATAGAAATTCTGAAAGTGATACTGATAACTTCTACAAGCTAACTTTTGTCTTACACAACGGAGCTTTTTCATCTAATGACAAAACCATGTCGGATGCTCTTTACATTTTTTGCACTTCCGTCCGAAGAATCGGTGCGTCAAAACCAATAAGAAAACGTCAATCAACCGTATCTACAGTTACGTCACATTCGATAATACCAACAAGTGGAACTAAGCGTGATTTTTATTTTCCGCATCATAAGTGTCGTAAATGTCGTAATTAGAAACAACACTTTCGATTTCGACAGAATTGTGTGAAACGTTAATGGTGATCCAGTGCGCATTTCTTACGTTGTAGTGCGCAATACTACTCGTATATTTCGGATGTAGGTTAATGAACAAGATAGTAGTCACGGTTGATGGGATACCTGCACGTCATGCGCTTTGATTCTCGAATTAGGACTTTAACGACTTATATTGATTTATGTAATTATTGTTTCAGGTATGTTCCTCCAATTCCTTCAAGCATATCAAGTAAGTTAGAACGAGTTATTTCCTTTGTTTCATCTTGGGAATGTTGACGTGTTTCGAAATTCTCTGGCATTCTAAACAACAGTGTACTATTTTGAATGTTTACTGCAGTCAGTGTATCTTCGAGAGTCATTGATTCCGGAACATCGATAAAAACTGGATCGTGATGCCCGTCCCGCTCTTCTGGGTCGAGCTCACGCATTTTTCCCACGTTTCCGTCATTATAAGTCACGACCCTTTTTTTCTAAAGCGATATACTATTTAAGGAGATAAAATTTTTGTTTATGAGTAGTGCAGCCCGAGACTAATTTTTTACTTACGGTAAATGATTGGGCTGAACTAATTTCTTCTAAACGGCACATGAAAGTAGCTTTTAAAAAAAAAATAGGTTATCGCATCATAAATAGAAATCAAACCTTCTTATAATTTTTATTTATTATCTGTCATGTCATCACAATTGTGTCTCTTCCTCAAAAGACCAATTAAGAATGGACTTAGATTTGGACTTCTGAGTTTATTTCGGTGTTTTTTCTCATATTAGTTAGATCGAAAACCCGGCTGGCCTCATACGCCTACCTCGTATAAAATTACGAAAAAATATGTGTGTGTAAAAGTGTTATTTATTACCAATTTGCAAAATAAATATCATTTATCACCAATCAAACACCATCCGTGATGCAAAATAAAGGTTAAAGAGCCAAACCAGAGGTACTACCTAGCCAGTAACCCATCCACGGCCCAATCAGTTAAAGATATTTCCAATAGCAGTAAATGTCGAAGCGTCGTGGTATTTAAAGTGCCATGTTTTGCAAGCGCACGTGTACCAGGCGACGTTGCTAAAGGTCAGCCGGTGAATAGACACGCTCCGGCAGATGCTACGAGCACAATACACGTCTTATACAATAATAAGACATTCGAATAACAGGAAGAAAGAGACAAAATTCCAGACAAACTTACAACTATTGAATGGAATACAGAGTCATCTGACGGACTCAATACTGAAACGGTCAGCGTCACTCGTAAATTTATCAATGTAAATCGAAAGACGTGTTAAAGTTGCGTTAAATGTGTAGATATAATTATGTCGAAGCATTGTTAATATTGTTATCTCCAAATTGTGTGAAACTTATATTAAACATTCCGTTAATACTCAGAAATTCATAGCGGCAAATGTCTACAATTATTTTGTCCGTTATGTCTTCCTTTTGATCAGTGTTATCTTCTTGTGTTTGCTCTCAGCCATTGTATTTCACAGCTATCCCTACATCGATAGCCTCTGTGGCCAGGTCTTCATTGTTTATTCATTACAATAAGGCGCGTTTGTTTATTGCTAACGTTATATCAGAGGATCTAACTCCACTTGTTTTCATTGCTCACGATTGTTTGGTCACATGCATTCATTTTTGAATTCCACGCTTCGTATTTACCTACACGATTGTGTTAATGAAGTTTGTTGTTAATGTAGTTGCTATCACAAACAGTTCTGGTTTCATTTTTTTATCAACATTGCGTTGTGTCTGTGACTACGCAATTGTAGTGACACAACGGATTGCGTCTTGCTCGACGGAAGCTCGTGAGATTTGGGTATTGTTTGCATTGTCCCCTAAACCAACTTGTTCTGTAATTGTACGTTTTTGTCCAGTAGGTAGATACCTACTTTGACTCGTGTTTTGTCTATGTACAAGTTAATTTTGAAGGTTATACAACCACTGCATTTTTTATTACTTCGTTTCTTTTCTAAATGTATATTTAGCGCCACTTTGATAAGTTAAACTAAATACTTAATATTTTCTAAGAAGCAGGCATTAAAATTTTAAATGCATGTGATAGTGATGAAAAGTAACATTTAACGTTATTTATCAAACTCGCTAACTGTATGTTTAAATATTGATTAGCAGATTTTAAATTAAAATTCTCCACAGGAAATTGTAAATTGAGATCCGACTAATCCGTGTTTAAATTAATGGCATGGTGATTTTTTTTATAAATGCTAAGTCCTAAAATATTGCAATCAAAGAACCTATAAGAAAGACATAAACGTACTTCGTACGTTCCTACATACGTACGTAAATAATTAAGATTAAGACTTCGTAAAATTAAAACGATCTCCCAAAGCAGAAAAATCATTCTGTTACGTTTGTACAACCACATGAGGAGATTTAAGGCGTGTTGTTTGTTTACATATCTTCGTAGTACGTCCATGTGTAGGTAACGGGCCGTTAAGATGCCGCGGGGCGCCTAAACCGCAGGCTCCAACAGCGGTGGCGAGGCTGGCGGCAGGCCCGACCCGAGCCTCGTAGTCAGTCGCGCGCGGCACTCTCGCACGCTCGCACACGCTCGGCGCCGGCTCCGCAAGCAACAGCTGATCGCGACCTCTGCGAACCACATAAACAAACATAATAACACAAACTATACTAAAGCACCAGCCCACGAACAAATCAAAAAGTGAGCTTTTAACAGAATCCAACTAAAAGACTGTGTGGCAGCAACTGCAGCGCCTCGAAATCAGATCGATATCCCGAAAACGGTCCTGCGACCTCCTGCGATAGAGCTCAGCAATACTTCCGTGCAATAATAACCTGCAATATTAATGTTATTTATTATTATTAGAGACGTTTTATTCAGTGATCTCGTTGATAAATAAGAGACTGTGAAAACCGCAAGAGTTCATCTTACAAGTGCTGTGTCCGTGAGAATGGATTTCCTCCACTGACTTCGATATCAGGTGGTTTTGCTGCATCTTCCACATCATTGTTCAACCTGAGTGAGTACGTCGGATATTTACTTTGTCAGTTCCGTTTACTGCTACGTACTACTGTGCACTATATATTTAACGTCGCGTTATATCTACACATGTCTTGCATGTTCCTTATCAGTTTCTCAGTTTGCTTGCAATTACAAATGTTAGCATTTATTGGTTGATTAGCGATTATCCGTTCCAAGCATAGATTAGCAACGATTATCAAAATATTTGTATTAGCTATGGATAAATTCGTTATGGGATACAGTCACTGACTAATCGATCTCCGATTTGTGCATCTATATTTTGTGGAATGTAAATATTTACACCATTTTAGTTTTATACGTCGAATTTCGTCCTCGACATAACATTATCAATAGATAGTGACGAGCTGCGATTTAATTGATTGATACGTAATCCACTATAGATAAAAAAAAAATAACAACATCGGCTTGAAGTTTTGCGCAATTTTCTGTCCCTTTCGCCAGTGTTATATTGTGTTGTGTGTGTGACTGCAGTGCACCCTTGGGCGGTCTCCGTCGCGTCCCGACTCCCGTCCCATTATTCCCGGGGTTGACTGTGAACTTGAGGGGTGCGTTACCCTCTAGCTGCCGGAACCGACAGAACTGCGCGGTCGTCCAACCCAATCACTGAAATGTATTCGTAAAAACAAATCGTTTGCGTCGATGATCATATTGAAAGAGATCTAGAAAAAGAATAATCGTTCACGTATTCATTCCATATGTATCTGTCATGTTTTTGTTGCTATAACTACTGAGATTAATTACTGTGCAACAAACGTAATCGACTGTTTTGCTTATTTGATAACCAATGTTTTTAAACTTATCAAAACACTATAACTATATTGTTTACAACAGATAAATATTTATGGGCAACTTGATAGGTTACCTTTTGCAACTTTCACTTGTGCCAATTTTCGCTTGAATTGAAACGTACCTACCGTAGTTAAAGCGAGTCCTTTAGTATCTCGTATCAAATTTGTCATGGTTGTATTGTTTTCGTCAGTCATTGTTTTATAATCTAAACAGCCGACACCCGACCTCGAACAAGATCAAGAACTTTCACTATCGACGTGAATTATGCATCAGGAACAGGCATTGTAATACAAAAATGATCTCGAGCTTCTAGTCATTATTAGGATCAACCAGCTTAAAATCAAACGATGAAAGTTCATTAATAAATTCGAAATCTGCTTTTGCAATTTTTATATTTAGATGATAATGACATAGTTTTGTAGCTAAAACGATTTCGAATAAAATATGCAAGAATTTTTATATTGTTTAGATAACATTTATCTAGCTTTTCCTAGAAAACTATTTTTGGAGAGACTAATCTCGAGAGAAAATCCAAATAAGCAACATTGCTTTCTATTACACCTTTTAAACATATGAATTACAATAGTAATTTTAACGCACAAAAAATCAATAGAATCGACGCGGCGCATCAATTGAGTGTTAATATATCAATATAAACTTAAATTGATTGTCATTCAACGCACGTAGTCGCGTACGCTGGAGACTCAACGTCTGGCGGAAAGCGGTCAGATGTGTCTCAGTTATCATCAAGTTTCACCTTCTTTTGTATTCCAGGAAGTGTTCTCAGGTGTGAAGAAAGCACATTTCCCGTACTTCGTTTATATCCGTATACATAATTCGCATCACATCGCTTCTCCTTTGACCCAAAAGGGTTGTCAAGTTTCCTTGAAACAGTCTATCAGCATTTTGTATGTCTAGTACCGTATGTAGCGATTACGTTGATATAATTCCGGTTGTATGTTCGTGGGCGACTGACTGGTAACCCGTTGTTAAATCTCTAAATTCACGTTACTTGTCATACTCGAATCGTGTGTCAACGTCGGATTGGATATGGTATTAATGCTCTATAGGGAAAGGTTTTTGTTTCTAGGCTATTTATTAAGTACTTCTTTGGCAAACTAGTCTTGATGAGTCATATTTTTTGCATCAACTATAGGTCATCTGTTACCCACAATCGTTGCACAGTAATATATTATCTTGTTCTCTTGAGCGTGACCCCGCTTTTTCCTCCTCTTTACAGGGCCTAATTAACTTTGGCCTTTGTTATCATTGCACTCAAATTCAAAATCCATCAACATCGCAGTATATAATAATTGGATTTTGAATCTAAAATGATTGCTGTTTGGTTTATTTTTACCATTTATCTTTTATGGTTTAGCGTATTTTCATGGTTGGTTGAATATTTTCTTTATTTTTGTTTACTTTTTAGTTTACATTTCTCACAATTATAATATTTTGTTGTAGGTACCGATTGAAGGTATATACCCTAGATTTTCTACATGAATATTTATTGTTTGTTTAATGGGTTGAGACTGATTACTCGTCGAGTTATCTTTCTGCCAACAAACAACACTTCCAAATAATTTTAAATTAAAACATTAACTACGTTCGGCATTGGGAAATTTATCCATAACCAAGTTTGTAAATATTCTTTATTTGGGGTTATCCCACAGTTTATCATAATAACAGTAATATTTTGTGGTTGGGTCTCATTGTTACCAGTAATAGTCCACGTAGCAGACTTAGTCACGTCGTCGTCCGCCATTTGCAGTCCGATTGTATTTATTAACCTTCGCGTGTCCCACCGTTAGCTGTCTTTTAGTTTCATCTTCATGTCTAATAAATTCACATCGACTGGTATAACTAAGAGATTCGTTCCACATTGTTAATCTGTCATCATTTGCTTTAACACTTTGTTAGATTCGTTTTTGCTGTTTACTGCCGTTATTTAATCACGTATAGCAGATATTGGTTTAACAAAGTCTTCATTTAGTTCGAAATTGACATCTTAGTTTTTAGTTTTTACTCTAGTTTTATTTACCTTGTAATGTTGTTGATGTTTGATGAGAGCGTGCAAAACATTGTCAAATACATTGTCCTTATTTCCAGACCTTTTCAGTTTCGTACGATGTATTACATCTTCAATGCTTTCTCTCGATCCAGACGTGACAAACATAGTAAAATAGAGGTCAGGTTCATTTCCTTTCCATCTCGTGTATGTTGACTTTGTCATGTTCTGTTTTCTTGATATTTATCCACTTGATTTCCGCATTGATTACTTTCATGTCTGACATGCAGTTACTGAATGCATTGTTTGATGACCTGTTTCTATTTTCATCTTGCATTCCTCATTATAAATTAGGATTACTTCTTCATTTAAGTTCTCCACTTGAAATCTCAAGTATCATCCTGAAGCGTCTTAGTCATCTCGAGTGGCATCCATTAATGGTTAGGTGTGGTCCAAATTTAGGATAATGAGCGCTGGTGTTATTGTCACGGCAATTAACTGCTAGGCCGGGGTTCGCTTCCGGGCAGACTATTTTCAGAGATCGTTGATTGATAGGTGCAGCCAACTGTATGAGGGCTCTTGTTTCTATTTCAGTTTTGGTCGAGTTCGTTACTCGAAGATTGAAGTTATGGGAAACACAATTCAGCTGTTCGAAGTTCATTACTAAATAGTTTTTTTTATAACTGGATGAGTGTTATTACGAGTATCTTGTTCAAACATTTATATAGTTTTCAGGATCTAATACGAGTACATATAACAAAAGAACAACGGTTGATCGAAATCAAAGTACAGAGTCGATTAGTGATACATTAATTAGAAACCGCTAATATTCTCTGATAACTATCTTCTGATCAATCGAACCTGTTAGAACATAATCAATCAACTGTGTTTGTTTTTGTCGTGTCGAGTAATTGGTGCGATAGCTGTGCCATTAAAATGTCGTTAATATGTGTGGATAGCTCGGAGAAATGGCTCGGCGCGCTGATGTGGCCACGCCCATGCTTCAAGCGCGCGCGCCTGTTAAATGTCGTAATAAATATCTAGATGCAGGGCTTCTGTACGACTGGTTTTTTCCCCAGCGTGTTATTTCGTGGGATTTCCGTTCCTTTAAAACTTATATTACTTACTTCATATTGATTTAGTAATTTAGGATGAAGTATCTACTAAATTTTAATACCGTTTCTTTATAATTTTCGTGAGTATGCTTTTATGGTTAAGCATTCTTTGGTTAAATCAATATAATTAAACTTCCCTTGCTTTAAATTACGAAAAAATGGCATGCTCTTCATGATGTAGATACAAGCAAACTAAATTAGTTTGATCTGCAAATGTCGATAAATCGAGGTTAATTGATCTACTATTGATTGCATCTTTATTGATCCTTTACGTTGTCTCATATCCGTCATCAATATGAAATTGACGTGTAATATTTGAACAGCTTTTATGCAATTACTTGACTTCCATTATCTGGGTTACATATGAAAAAAATTGCAAATACGAAGATTTTAATTAAAGTCACGTTATTTTAAAGTCAACTCTCATCGTCATCATTTCAACCGAAAGACATCCGCTGTTGGACATAGTCTTCCCCAAGTGTCGCCACAATGAACGGTCCTGTGCGTCTCGCATCCATCTGATTCTCGCAATCCTTGCCTAGTCATTGGTCCACCTTGGAAGCTGCGTCTACCGGTGCGCGGTCGCCATTCCAGAACCTTTCGGCCCCAACGGCCATCTGTTCTGCGAGAATGTACCCTGCCCAAGTCAACTCTGTTAGTACACAAATAGTGTATAATTGTATGCCTCCAACTATTGTTTAATGTTATACAAATTATTTCTAAATCCACACGTTACTATTGTTGTGTGGTACACTTGAACACATAATCTTTATTATAATACGTCACAAGTTCACAACTGTCGAATTTAATGTTTCTTCAGTTCATAAACATATTTTTGTTTAAACTGACGCGTCCTATTCGGGGTTAAGTTATTCATAACATATAGCGTGACTTAATTTTAATTGAAATATTTCTTTTAGCTTGATTATGGACTTTTTAGGATTTCTAATGGTTCTAAGTGATGTTATTTATGTGTGTGGAACTATTTGTAAATATTATAAGTGCACTTACTTATAGCCTATGAATGGCAAATAATTACGGCCTTGTCTGAAGCCATGACACTTACAATACATCACTTTGCATCTACATAATATGTCAGTCTAGTACAATTAGACGTATGTAGGTGCAATAAAATAAGGACTTGGAGTGTTTTTAATATCATATGGATTTCATGCATGTAGAAAATTTCAAAATACGAAAAACGCGTCCCGCGTGCGTATTCCACGCATTGCAATAAATACTTGTATAGGGTCTGTCTAATAAGTTAATCAACTAGGGTAATCATTAAGATTTAATGAAGTCTGATGTAATCAACACGGGTTCAATAATCAAGGTTGATTAAGAGATAGAGATCATTGTTTACTAACAGAAGAACCTTATGAACAGTATCGAATATAAGTATTTTTTAAATGATTAAATATTATACAAAATTCCCAAGTCGGTTGACTTATTAGACAGACTATAAAATGGGTCATCTGCGTAGGTTACGCGTGTGTGTGTTTAATCCCAGATGCGTGATCAAAACCATGCGATATTAAAAACATCCTTAGTCGGTCTAGTACAATTATACGTATTTAGGTGCAATAAAATAAGGACTTAGGCTAGGTAGGCTGTTACACTATCCGGTATCAATCAATCAATTTGTGAAATAGGTACTTCCTTTGTTTACACAATTTCCATTTGTAACCAAAATGCCTACCGTATTTCACAAGAATAGGCGAAATATTAAAAATAGTTGCATTTTAAACGAACAAATCTTCAAATGCAAGCCCGTAGCACCGTGTAACATGGTTACTCCATTATAACGGTGTATGTGTGAACGGGGTCAATTAGGGTCGTCCGTAATTAGTGTTTGTAGAACCGAATCCAGTAAGCGAACAATGTTACCATTTCGCTGATATTAGTAATGTGCCATCCATACGGGTTGAGTAACAATTGTGTTAGCGGTAACCATTTACCGCTGTGATTCACGATAGCAACCATGAAATTTGCAGTTTGCTACATGTTGTTCTAACCAATGGAGCATGTCAAAAGTTTTATTGTCTTCAACTGTATGTATTAGGACCCTCGTTGCTGTCGCGCGTTTCGTAAGCGCGCGACTAACGCGCGTTAGTCGCATTTGCAAGCGCTATAGAAAAAATGCCAACGCGCTACAAAAAGTCGTCATGGGCGAGGGCCCTAAGATGCTTCTCGCTTTACCCTATAGCAGGCATTTGATGATTTTCCACTTGAAAAGAAAAACTACGTTTAAGACAGTATAAGACACACAAACGAATAATGGAACTCAATTAGAGGTGAGTAGATAACCTGTCAAAGTTCGGTGATGACCAGTTAGTTTTCTGGCGGTGAGATGCCCTGACGACATTGTTCCATCGTGAGCAGAACCTGGATGTAACGAGCACAGAAACGTGAAGATTGGCACAAGAAAAGAGAGGCCCGTACTCAGCAGTTAGCGAAGTCGGGCAGTGGATGATAATGACGATGATGGTAATTATGTATAAGAATAACTGCTGCTAGCGTCTACATCTGCGTGATAGTAGAAAATTATCCCAAGGGAACATACTGCCGGGTTAAAAGTTCTATATGCTATTCCAGGACATGGTCTGCCCGTGCAGCGAGTTCCATCGAAATCCGTTCAGCCGTTCGAGCGTGAAGAAGTAATATACACACACACACAGAAACTTTCGCCTTTATTATATTAGTGTGATACCCAAAGCAAAATATTGAGTTTCAGTTCATCAAAATCAGTCGTCAGTTACTAGGTACCAAATATTTGACTTAGTGAGACCGACTCCACCAATAAATTGTGCGCTTGTTAAATACATTTGCATATCTATGCAAATACATAATGCATATATTTGCCAAAAACATTAACTATTTGTTCTAACATTTATCACTGGACCAGTTGGACAGTATTTATGAACTTAACTGCGCAATAAGTCATAATTATGATAATTAATCGGTTATTATAATTAGTTGATGCAAGCGAGGTGCTGTCAAGTTGGAACATCGCTAATTAAGCCGACAGGTACAATTGCAACCGTACGTGTTCTCATAAGTATTCTAGTGCTTTTGTTATATTTAACTGAATTCTTTTACTAGAACTGATTTGTTTTTATTATAAGTGTATTTCCGACTATTTATTTATTTAACAATTAATTTACAGACACATGTTAAAAAGATATGTAGAAGGAAACAAATCTGTATGGGTTTTTCCTCAAAAGACCATTGGACACTAATCTGCATGGTTCTCATGTGATTTGACTATTATATATTTGCTGGATGGACCTTAAAAGAGACTTTCACCCCTGAATTTGTTTCGGTGTTTTTTCTCAAGGAGACACTGGCCTCGTCCAGTTTAAACCGACGAAAAAAAATTTTAGTATACAAGAGTTTTTTGAAACCTATTCGCAAAATAAATATTATTTATAAATAATAATAAGTACCAAGCGATGCTTATTTCTGAAGAAATCTTTTTCAGTGATAGCTTCTGCCAAAGTAGAGTTAAAAACGTGATGCAAAAATAAGTACAAGAAATAATTGACTTTGAAATAATAGATGCCTATAATATTATATACGTACATAATGGTAAAAAAATACCATAATAAAACATACTAATAATATTATAAGATAAATGATTTTACACACCTTTGTTATTAAATAACAGTAGTTTCAGTGATTGATTTCAAATGGCAAGCACACAACGATTCATTATTAAAAAATAAAATCAAATTCAATCATTTCCCAACCGAATGATCTATTTTTTACACATTAGTCTTTTCAATAGATTGTTGAAAAACCATCAGAAATATATAAAAGCAAAAAACATAATTCAATTTGCTTAGGCTACTAAATATTTTTACGCAAAGCCTCTTTTTACCGGATTCGCACAAATATATAGTACAAAAACCTTTCATAACAGTGGTTTGATTTTGCTACAAATTGCCGTTTTTATCGCTATTCCAAATGTGGAACATAAGAATGAGTCATGAACCAATGGCTGTTGATTTTCGATTTGTTTGCCAACACACCTACCTACATAGACAGATTAATCAAGCGAGTTACTGATGATTCAGATACCACCATATTTATTGAAGCTATTTAGTACAGTCTGTTAAAAATATCTTAAAATATAATGTAAAGGTCCTTACTATGGAACAAATTGGGCTCATTGTCCAACAGAGTTACGGTATATGCTATTGTAAAAGATTCGGTTCGTACTTAAATTGTTTCTGTTGGTACAACCTTTAATCCCATGGAAAAAAAGATACGCACCTAAATAGGTTTAGTAGGAAAAAAACAATTGGGCGCCAATTTCTTTTTTTGGTCAATTGTAGACAGATTTTGAATGATTAATTTTTGTTTAAAAGGATATAAGTACACCTGAATTGGTCCCATAGAAATATGGTCGTCATCTCATAATGAACATCGGTGATATGGAACGGAACTCTTCATTACCATATCAATCTTCAGTACCATAGTATCTTAATATTTATTGAAGTACAAGTCTATTCGAAATGATCCCATCTCTGTTGATGGAAGAGCCTACGCTCCATATATTTTTGCCCTGGCTGTATTTAAGGCGGCAATAAAGATGCCGCCTCAAATACAGCCTTAAATAGTTTTCATCTCATACTTTTTATCTGACTGTATTAAAAAGTATGTGACCAAATCGTCAGTGAAAATAATATTGAAGTAAAAATGTGTCAATTCAGACACTGTGTCCAAACTGTCATAAGTCGATTTTAGATTTGTTTGCCAGCGTACCTACCTACATAGACACATTAATCAAACATTACAATGCTCTAAACAATAACTTCGTTAATGTCCCACGAGACTTGGTGGTAATTAAATCATTTTGTTATAGCACTCATGATGAAATTCTATTGATGTGTGTCTCTATTATGATATCGTAATGAATGGCAACTGAACGAAGTCTCGTAATGAATGTTTAATTTTGTTGCTCACATTCATTCATCAGAACATAGGAGTAACTCAAAGGGTTTTGTGAATGAAAGATTGATTTATAATAAATGAGCTATCTACAGTCGAAAGCAAAATAAAGTTATGGGCAAGTTGTGTAGCTGTGATATTGAACGAGTTACCGTGAAACGCAAAGAGCAAGTAGGTAATAAATATAATAATTTATTAAAATAAATAAATATAGCATTTATGCTAGAACTACACTGAGCACACGTGTGCCACACACGCCGATCTGGGCGCGTCGGTCTCCATACATTTTATATGGAAACTAGACTTGTAGAGCTACACTAGATCCACGCCACGCGACGTCGTTCTCCGTACAAATCAGGCGTGTTATACGTGTGCGTCGGTCTAATGTAGTTCTAGCTTTACACAAAAGACTATTTAATGTAGGTATTTTAAGTGCTAGTTTTGTTACACATAAGTTGAATTTTAATTTACCCGAATTAATGTAGTAATTAGTAAAGTATGTTTTTTGTTTGTACGAGTAAGAGGTAATCTCTGAAAGTACTGGTCCGATTGCTAAAATTTTTTCACCGATTGAAAGCTGCTTTATTCCTGTGTGTGTAGCCTATATGCAACATTTTATGTACGCAGGCGAAGCCGCGGGCAAAAGTTAGTAAATAATATTAACAGGAAGTGGAACTTAATACTCTTTCCATTTTAATAGACACTCGCTAATAAGTAAGAGGTAAATCTCCGTTTTATGTTAGAAGGGTTTTATTACATCGGTTACTTAAACGTGCTTAAAACATGGAACGGTATTAATACAGCTCATAGTTATATACCGTTAATTTTATAGGCGATATCTGCATAAAACTCTGGTCTCTTAAAACCCTGTCTCATGGAAACGTACTCGGTTTTGCAGTTAATTGAGAAAACCTTATAAACGTAAAATCGAAACTTGAATGTAGCGACATCTGTTACGCCACATAGGAACTAAATTTTTTAATCCTGCATTAAGAGATAGAGCTCTCTGCACGATCAGAACATACAATAGTCCAAAATCAACTACCGGGTAATTGCCCAGACCAGACACAACAACTGACTGGTCGGAGGATCCTTCCTTTTCAACGGAGGTATGCGGGAGTAAATACCCTGCTCCACATTTTTCTAAAGGAACACCAGACGACACAACAGTTAAGCCTGAAAAAGTAAATGACGAAAACTACGTAAATGATGAAGAACTACTTACTGCATTTCATCTTCGTCTCAACAATGCTAACCAAGTCCAAGCATCATGATGGCTTTATTATGACAGTTAGCATACAGATGCCAAATGTGATAATTGTGGTTTCATAATATAACTAGCTACGTCTTGTATATCAACACGTACAACAGCAGTTGTATTACGACGCATATGCGTTAGTCACATCGTGATGTGCTCCAGAAGTGCAGTGTCTCTGATTAATTCTTGCATGCATCATGATATATACAGGCTTCTGAGAATTGACTTCGTGTAGTGATTGCTGGATTGTGGCATCAATAAATGGTTGAGCTGTTGATTAGGCAGTATAAAGTGTATAGTTGTAGTCAGAGAGAAGCCTAAGTAATGATGGAGTGATGATTTAGAGGTTTTGACGAAAGATTGATCTGAGGTTCTGGAGAACAGGGTTCGAAAATAAGAGGAATTTTTTTATAGTCAGGTAATTGAAGTTGAAGAAGAAGTAAGTCAGTTTAAAACAAGAGTGAATAGCTTCTAATCAAGTATGCTCTGATACAATAGCCAAACGCGAGCCTTATTTTACGATGTTATTATTATATTTAAACTTTACTCTCCCGCTACTGGACACAGGGCTCTCTCCATTCCTTCGATTGTTCCCGACTGAGCTGAGTTTAACCACTTCATGCCGATTCCTAAGAGACAGTTCATGTACAAAGGTGAGCTTAACTCAGCAATGGGTTTTCTCCCAGTAAACCTTTAATTTTATTAAAGAAGCGGATAAGTAGCCGAGTTAGATATAAAAACTAATATAGTTAAATTGGTCACTGTAATTTTCCAATATTCTCACATACATACGTGTACCATTGTGCCTATCTAGCCGGGGTCAGTGTGAATAAAAGAGTCGTGCCTTTTGTCTGTCCGTTTGTGTACGCTTCCGTCGTGAAAGCGGCTTTCACTCAATAATATAGTGCAGTTATGAGTCTGACAGGTCAAAGGGTCCGTATTGTGGTCAACGTTTTATAGTTATTGGTGCCAGGAGCGTAGGAATCAGGTTCGAGAGTTAGATACGTGTTGACATTGGCATACAAAGTATTTTTTTTTTGCACGTTTTGCCTTAAATTTATGCATGGTCGAAAAAGTAAACCTTAAGCCTAAATGTCATTTTAAAACTAACGAGGTCTATTATCCATCCATCCATAGTCCATTTGGCAAAAAAACTTTCAAAGTTATAAAAGTTTCAACATAATGGAAGTTATTGTACCAAGTGGTAAACACTGCCTTTATCTCTATAAGACTCATAAGGACTCAGACTAAATTGTTAACAAGTAACTCAGAGAAATTTTAAATATCATTCTGTAGGTAGTATTCTTCTTTCTACTTCGTGTTTATAGCTGTAGTATTTTCTATTCTATCTTAAATAAAGTTATTTTAGTTTAAAAATTAAAATTTAGTTTATATTTTGTTACTGACATCAAAGTGTTCGTTATCGTTGTCCAATACTTTATAAATATTCTTTCAACCACTTGCAAAATTTTCACTTGACACATTTTCGCTTTCTTTGCATATCACTAATGTTAACGGTCTATAAAGTTTACGCTGAGTTGCAAACATAGATAAGTATTATCTGTCCATCGCATCGGACGTAGACAAGTAATTACTGTCATAAAGTCTAAGCATACATTATGTTGATTGATAAGAGATTCAATCTCTCTTCGACAAGGGAAAACTAAGTCTTGGAATACCGATTTATACTTACCAATAGGAAAATAGTAAAGAGTTACTTCAGATGGAGTATTTCCATTAGCTATTAAAAACAGACATAAAAATTTTAGCATCTAAACAGTTTTCGGATGGGTGTATAACTTTTAATATTGCATTCATCGAGCAAATAAATTGCTTCACGTAAGTGGGCCTTAAAAGTTTTCTTGATAGATTTATGTGCGTTAGATTTTCTATCTTATAGAATTTTCCGTAATATCGAAAATTTATGGCGTAATTTATGATATGAATATCAGCGAAACTTGAGAGTTTCCCAATGAAGGTGACTAAACATATTAAAACTGTTGAAATTACATGTCCTATTTAGTTTCATTTGACTTTCATATGTATATTTATATATGTGATGGTAGAACAATTCCCGATTTCTGATTTAAGCATTTGAAGTTGAGTATTTCTCAAAATCTACTTTAGCCTGTCAAAATTTAACATTAAAATAAGGTTTGAAACGTGCTTAACTCAAAATAGTCAATTCAGAAACCCGCCGAAAGTCGTATAGTATACAATGTCAAAGATATTTTTAACACCCTCCACTTTCTTATTCACAACCAACTTACACTTTCATGACTACGCTGACTCATTATCATTTGACACCGATTCAGTGTTGTCTACTTAATGATTCATGTTATCTAATACATGATATTGTTTGTGTTCTTGCTTATTACCTAATTCAATGTGTATCTGTATGTATGTTATGTCGTAATCAGAGCGAGAAGCTACTGTAGCGTAGTGTGAAAAACAATATAAGCCTGTCACCCTCGTTTGTGAACTAACTTAATTGAAGTAGAGTTTGCAGATTATTAGGTATAGATACTAATATATCTTAAGATACAAAGACCTGTAGTAACTACTAGTCAAAATACGGAAACCGGAAAACCATAGACAAAGTCGATGGATAGCCTAGAACTGCCAATAATGATATGGCTAGAATAGAAGATAGAGAACCAACAGCTGATAGAAATGCAACAAAGAAACTCCTATTCCAAATAATATAGGATAAGAAAGATAAAAAGGAGTTGTGATTTTAATTTACTCGTATTACTACTTGACAGACAACAATGAAGTTAAGTATGTAGAAAAAGTAAAAAGCGGCGCAAATTGCAGGCAAACAAAGAAATGTAACGCACTGAAGTATACTTTTTATGCTCGTCTGGCAAATGATGACAAAGAATTAGCTGCTTGTCTGATCCACACTCTGTTGTTGAAGGTAGCAACATCCTGCATATTCATATCTTTGGCACATCGTACCAAGACATAATCACTCATCTACAATGTCAATAATGTACACATGATTTAATTGAATACAACGATGATGTCATGTAATAATCATAAAAAATGCATCATTAGTCTGCATAGCGCATATAAAAATACATACTTAAATGTTGAATAGGAATTCTGAGATATGTAATATATTCTATTAAAGATCCGAGCTCACTGGAGATATGGCAATTGGCAAGCGTATGTTAATATGTTGAAATAATATTCCTGTCGGCAGTTTTATTAAATAGCTTTGCAGGTTTCATGGTTATTTCTAATGCTTGGCTTATCCATGTTTTTAGTGCATTAAGCGATCGGTGAACCAATGTTAATTGGTTTGATACTGCAGTTAGTGCATGTACATTAGAATTACCAGTTGCTTCTTTAAATTCAGTGACTTGGTGTCTGGTCAACTTGTCTTACTTATCATGATGAGGCGTCAAAGAACCCCTTCGAACGAACGAACGAACGATGAACGTATTTTCTTTCTTTTCCTTCGTATCGCTGTCGACTGGAAGTTTATCCAAAAGACTGGAGAAACTGCCACGTTGTATCGCAATGCTTAATCTCAAGGTCCTGTGAAAGTTCTTTTTTTTAGTAATTTGTGTATTTCTCTGTAAAAAATAAGTACTATTTTTTTATATGATCTTTGCAGTTAGACCGCAAATGTCCTTAAGAATGCGGAATTGAAAAAGAATTGTATTACAATTTTGGTGTAAAATAAAGTACATTTTACTATCTATCTATTTCAGTGTTTCTTTCTACTGTATTTAATTAAGACAGAGGTGTATAAATGTTGATGGTTAACTTCCGCTGCCTCTATAATATTTGCATTTTTCTTACATACAAACTAACTGTTATCATATCAGAGTTTGAGAATAATTATAACGTTAACATTGTTTAAAAAGTAAACATTCTTTATCGTAAATGGGAAAATTTTCTTTCTTTAATCTTTATTTTTTTTTATGCGGTGTTTTCATTGTTCAAACAATATTGCTTCCCGTTAAAACGAGGTACGGTAACCCGAACCGTAAGTCGGTCAAAGAGGATGAAGTGTTAACTGGAAACGCCCGTATTACAGTGTCTTCACTCATACGCACACGTTAAGAGAGCCCTTCCGAACTTTCCATCGTCAAAGTGAACATGGTTTAAAAGTAGGTATTTCATCTAACAATACAAAATAAAGAGGCAACGCAGATAAAGACATATCCTTGAACACTCAGTTGGCATTCGGTAATTCCGTCATTTACTCGAATATTTCACAAAACTTGTTCCAGGAAGTACGTGTTTTTATAAAACTATGATATTTTTGGTTTTTTTTTTTCGAATTTGGAATAAATGCGCAAGGTTTTTGTATTTTCTTACCTTTTTTTTAATTTGATTAGTATGCACATTATGGAGGGCCAAATTTCAAGCAAAATAGTAGGTTTTCAGAGGTCTTTTCTGGATTAATTTCACACTTATTTTTTTATTTAAATAGAACCTATGTAGATAATATCCACTAGATATCTGTGTTTCCAAAATATCTGGAGAAACACGGAAATATCTCGGGTTGGTCGCTCTTAATGGGAATTAGCAAGACACCGTTTCAGCTGAGTGACTGTTACTTTGTTATGATGAGTTTGTGAGTGTGGAACAATTTGTTTTTTTTTTGCTATACATATTTCATTTTAACAAGGCAACTGCGGTCATTGCACTTTTATCAATATTCCTTCTCTCCTGGGTCCTTTGTTAAGAACTTAAACAATAAAAAATGTATCGATTTCATAATAAATAAATAAGCATCACGGTAAATGTCAATTTAGGACGTTAGCTGGCTTTACTACCGTTTGTTTGTCAATGACCTCTTTCGCTATGCTAAATCGCAACAACCATAGTAATTGCTACTGGCATACTTCTATAGTTAAATACTTAAAGCGGTTCTGTATGTTTAATTCAATGCTATGTTTAGATTACACCGTTTAAAAATCTAAGTAATAACGATAGACGTCTAATCGTGCTGCGTAAATAATGTATATGCATTTATCTTCAGTTGTACACTGATAAGAAATCGCATTTCGTGGAAGCACGATACTTAAAGGCAGTTTATACCGAAATAAAAAAGGGAACTTAATTTTTTAACTAGATTTATTGTCACGAACTGTATTTGTATTTTACCACCTCCTTTTTACCTTCACCTGATGGAAAATGATGATGTGGCCGACATAAGATAAAAAAGTCAACACAAATTTGAAACTAGATTTATTGCTACGAACTGTATTTGTATTTTACCACCTCCTTTTTACCTCCACCTAAGGGAAAATGATGATGTGGCCGACATTGGAGCATGCTTGCCTAGAAGCAACTTAATCACTCTTTGACTTAAAAACTCCTATGTTATAGCTGTCAGGAAACACAGACTCCAGCAGGGAATTCCACTCTCAAGCTGTACTGTGAACGTATTCCCAAAACGCTTAACCATCTAGCTTCTGCCAGCGGCTTTGCCCGCGTGGAAGTCGGACTGTCTATACAATCTTTGAACTCTAATTCATCCTCTTAGGGTGTGATTTTTGGAAAATCCTCTCTTATTGCTCGCCTACATCATAAAAGGAAACATGCGAAATTTCACACTCCTAATACTTTTTGGGAAAAATCATCCAATGACAACCCCCGCTCTTGGGCGGAGCGGGAGATAGTGTCAGACTCTTACTGACTAAAAAACCCATCCCGTTCCTTCAAGCCTTCATACCGGGGCTCGAGCGCCCTTTCGGATAACCCTGGCCCCAGTAGGCTTCGACCTGGCTGGGCCCCTGCTGTTGCTGACAACTCCTTGAGGCGCGCGGGAACAGTGCGCGCCGTCGACGACTTGGGCCTGGTCCGGACAGTTACCGGACGGCCGGACAGCTAGCCACCGTAGCTGCGTAGTTTCGGCTGAGCGTTGATACGTCAGTCACTCATTTTTCTACTACTTATCACCCACTAAATCTGCATCCTAAGAAAGACAAGCCGGTAAATTCTTTTCAAAGACGGACTTAAACTCTTCAAGAAGCACCTTTACCACTTGCTTATCGTCAACATCGAACATGGTTTAGCCCCTCGAGTGCCGTAATTAGAGACACAATTAAAAAGCCATTGTGTCTCGCGTGGATCCACGTTTAGACACACAACGGGTTAAAAGCTTGTTGCTTCATCTAACGCAATCCAACGCGATGTTTGATGAAGAGGCAATATAAAAAAAGAGAGATAACGCCTGAAAACTCTCTTGGCATTCGGTGATTCCGTGATTTATTGAAATATTTCACAAAACTCCAGTTCCAGGAAATGAGTGGTTTTTCTACACTCTTGAAAGTTTTTTTAGAAAAATTGTCGTTATTCAGAATCTTGATTAAATTTGCAAGGAAAAGAAGAAAGAAAGAGAGATTTTTAAGCACATTATGAAGAGTCGAAATGTTTTGATTTCCACAAGGTAGCTGTATATCCAAAATATATAGAGGAAGATGTCCAATAACATCATAATCACTAATGCGGTTTGTGTGAAAATGTACCTTGAAAAGGATTATCACCTTCAGCACTCTGAAAAGAAACGCAAGATGTATTTATTACTTAACTTCATATACTTTATCTAAAACATCTATAAACAAAAGTCAAACTAAGTACGCTTTCAAATAAAACATGTCATTAAATACGATCGCTAACCCTACCGCGACGGCAGGTTGTCGTGCCTGATTGGTTAAGTAACAGGTCCCGACTGTGGGTGGCGGATGTTCCACTAACGGGTTAACTTGCAACCAAACGTTATTGTGTGCATACATTTACTGTTGCTCCAGTATAATAAGAACAATATCTGGCCGCAAATATGGAACGGTGTGAGAAAAATAGTATCTAAATTTTGATACCAGTGGAGAAAGTTTGACATAACGACCGAGGTGGAATTCGCCCGAGCTGCAGGCGAGAGTGTTGTCGAGCCTAGTGCTGCAGTGACAAATTTCCACGTGTACCAAACGAAAATTTAAATATACAGGGCTTGACACGCGACTTGTTGAGGTCGCTTAGCGCCCAGTCTGATATGATAAATACAATAAATTAAGATAAGGACGGGCTAGCGCACTTTTCCACACTAGTGCGGAAAACAGCAAATTTCTTGCCTAAAAGCGGTAAATAAGAGCGAGTTTTACCTATTGCTCAATTGTAATAATAAGTAGATGTAATATCTGACCGTAAATATGGAACAGTTTAAAAAGTTAGGTTAGGGCCATAGGGAAAGGTTCTGGAATGGCGACCACGTACCGGAAACGGAATGCTGCGTGCATTGGAAATTCTACCTCAAGGTGGACGATGACCTGGTGAGGGTAGCGGGAATCTGATGGATGCGAGACGCACTAGACCGGTCATTATGGCGATACTTGGGGGAGGGCTATGTCCAACAGTGGACGTCTTTCAGCTGAAATGATGATGATGATGATTATGATGATGGGGACCATCTTAGACCGTTAGGCGTTGCCTTTAGTTTGATACTCGGCATGTTGGCAGTTCCTCTTTAAAACACGATAAATCATATATACGCCCAGACATTGTATGTTTTGCATACAATGCAGGTACTGTTGCTTCAATATTAATTAATAAGCACAGGGAAAACGAAAAGGATAATGATTATAAAGGTTGAATGATCGGCATGTCTAGTCTATGTCCGTTCTGTATTATCTTGTTACACTATCGCACTTTTAAAAGTGAAATTTTTTACGTGTGTCTATGTTTCCACAAATTGTATCATGTTTTAAGTGCTTATGTTTTTCTGCAAAATAACATATTGGATGCTTGAAGTGCTGTTTGTGGAGATAAACATATTTTTTTTTTTTTTTTGGTAGGGTAGGGTAAAGTAGGGTAGAGAAGGGTAGAGTAGACTAGGGTAAGGTAGGGTAGAGTAGGGTAGTCTAGGGTAGAGTAAGCTAGAGAAGGGTAGAGTAATGTCGAGTAGGGTATAGTAGGGTGGAGCAGGGAAGAGCGGGAGCGAAGCCGCGCGATATAAGCTAGTTTTTTAATAAATGATAATAAATTTATTTTGCAAATAGGTTTTAAAAAACACTTACACGTTAATGTTTTTTTTCTCTCTAAAAATCTCTTTTAAAGTCCATACAGTAAAACTATAATGGTCAAATCACATGAGAACCATGCAGATATTTGTCCTAGGTGCATGTTTCTTAAGGTTATATCTACTTTTACGCAGGCGAAGTCATGTGCAGAACCTAGTATCTATTCAGTACTTGTTGTGACTATCAATCGTTGAATGAGGTGCCAATTTAATGACGAATGAGCATGCGGTAATATGTTATTTCATTGTGTGTAAGTACATAAAGACGAACCAAGCAAAATTTCGCAATCAATTATTTAATCAATTAAACTTTCTCTTTTCCATCATAAAGGTTAAAAGCTAATAATACTTTGACAAACAAGAATCACTGAAGCTAATTGATTCTCATTACGAATCACAAAGGAATTTTTTCTACTGTCTCGAATGTGACATTGAATCAAAGGTCGCGCCGTGATACACTCGCACTTGACCGTTCACGAAACGTTAGGTCATAATCACCTGATGTGATCAATGTATCGTAATATTGAAATATGCAGAAAGATAATTCTTTCACACAATGCTGCGGAGATTTGCATCTTCTTGCTATAGATATTCAGGATGCTCCTCAATTACTTTTTTTTTTAGGTGACGAAATCATCAAATACTGCTTCCACTCTGGGTAGAGCGATAGGGAGTGTCTGACTTTTACTGACTAAAACCCACTCGTGTTCCTTCAGCTGCCTTTTCGAGGGCTGCGCTAACTCTTTCGAGCAAACACTCAGATGCTTGTCATTCTACAGTATTGTCGTCTACACAGTCGTGAAAAGCGTATGAGTTGATAAATCAACATTGGCTTCCTTGTTCTACTTCTCATAATTATGTGCTTCCTTGGTGGACATAGGCATTCCCGAAGCGTAGCCACACCGAACGATCCTGTGCGCCTTCCATCCTCGGATTGTCGTGACCGTCACTAGATCATCGGTCCACCTTGTCGGAGGCCTTCCAACGCTGCGCCTTCCGATGCTTGGTCGCAACTATAGAACTTTTCGGCCCCATCGACCATCTGTTCTGCGAGTAATGTGCCCTGCTCATTGCCACTTAAGTTTAGCGACCCTTCGAACTATATCGTCAATTGGTTCTCTATCGGATATCTTCATTTCTGCAATCAGAAATAAAATCTCTGCCTCCTATTTTCAATAGAGAAAATATACTTTGTTGCACAATTCGAATGTTGCATTCTACTTTAGTTGCATACTAGTCCCTTTTTCATCTTTCTCATATCACATCCATCCAAACAAAGTATTGCGGTTATGGCGACTAAAATCAAGATCATCCTGTCCGTTGTAAGCTCAAGGCCTTCTGTATATACTTTCATATTGTGTACCTCCATCGTGATTCATCATGAGAACTTAGTTTCTTTCATCTTGAACCGGTACTCGCCAAGGAAAATACAATCGTATTTATGAGGCTGACTCACATCGACTTATATCTTAGTGATAGACAAGCACGCTCGTGGAAACTATTTGTTAAAATCAGGAACTCAAACTATAACCGTAATATGTGTTTTGTAAAACAGTTATAACAGAAAAACACTTTTAAATGTAACAGATACAACAATGTTACCGAACGGAACTGTAACCTTTTATATGTGTTAAGAAGTGCTACCGAATCAAACTGTAACCTGTTATATGTGTTAATAAGTGTTAATATGTGTAGCTGAAATAATTGCACAGTACCATAAATAAGTAAATTGTAACTTTGGCAACGCTGCGTTTACCTGTTATTAACGCTGTTAACACTTTTATATCTGTTACAGATATGTTACGGTTACACTTTTTTAAGTGTTTTGGGTTAACACATTGAAAACACATATTTAAGTGTTACATTTTTGATTCTGTTACACATTCAACATGTAACACTTATAATTCTGTACCTTTATGAAGGTGTTTTAAGTCCCTGCTTTTAACATTTCAGTATTTTGAGTCAAAATACTAATATGTTAAAGTAATATGCTAATATGTTAGCAACTTGGCTAGGGGTACAGTTTGTGTCGAATTCCGTTCTCTAAACGGTAACGCCTCGGTGACAGCAATTGTAGAAAACGATAGCTATGTTGACGCGCTTGAGTCGGCCGCTCGTTCTACAATATAGCGTTTGTCTAAAAAAGGATGTAGCATTAAACATTGTAGAAACGATTTTGAACGATGTGAACTTGGCTACGAATTGTCTATTCGTTTGTTCTGACCACGCGACTTTACGTTGAGATGACGTCATTCCCATACGTTTCATCACTTTTCGACAGCGTTAACGATTGCAGAATAACAACTTGGCTAAGCGTGTTGAGCCGACTGAAGTGAGTGTTCAGGAAGCCTAATCTACTGACTCACTTGTGTTTGTTATGCTAAAATTTTGCGAAATAAAAGATAGTGATAGCGTGGTGGTATGATCACATGCAGGTCTTATCACTTAGCAAACAATGCTAATTGTGATAATGACAATGAATATTTTTAGAGAATATACCTATTTTAAACCCTTATCTGCTGGTTTCACTAATTTTAATTCATAATAACACTGATTGAAAACTAAAATACGATACGTTTGTGCTATGACAATATCAACATCCGTTAATTTTTTTTAAATTATTAATGACTTCTTTCGCTCTAGTCTCCACGCATGACGAAAATCACACCTGTATCTTTCAGTTGCCTTTAGCGTTCCAGGACCACAGGTTTCATTTTCAGAAATTCCCCGTGGTCCTAACCAGCATCGACCTTGCTGGGCGCTTACTGTTTTACTGACATCTGTGAGAGGCCCTCATGGAACAACTACGCGACATCGACGATTTGCCCCTTACTGGACGACTGGACGGCGAGGTACCCAATACTCCGTATCCGCAAGCCCGCGCCTATAGTAGCTGCGGATTGCCCTGCAACTCCTGACGCCCGAGGCGACTCCTGTCGCGAGACATTCGTTGGGTTATGATATAAAAATATAACTACTACGTTAGATTACATGATTGCGAATCTCAATAAAATTCAATCATTCCTGTTCATTAAAACAGAAATAAAATGTACAAGTTATTAGAAATCTCGTTAGCCATCGTAAATTAATAGCTGCTTCATAGAAACTGCGATTCGATGCAATATATTACTGGCAAACAGATAAACTGAACATAAATATGGGAATCTTGTTAACTGATGATGGAGGGCCGTGTGTGGAGGTAATCTGTTGGGGGCTCGGCACCTGCAGCTTGCAGGAATTGATTGCCTTGCCTAGCGTGAGTCATCGACCGAGGGGATTTTTATTTTTATATTAGAGATTGTTTACGGATTTGATCTTGAAATTAAAACGACTTGATAGAGCCATTTTTTGTCCGTCTACGTTTATAACATTATGATTAAAACAGATTTAACTATGGATAGGTTTATTTTTGTGGTGGGTAAAAATCATCCAAATGACATCCCCTGCCCTTGGTCGAAACCTCCCGGTCCAGTCAGTGTCAGACTCTTACTGACTAAAAACCAACCCCGTTCCTTCTTGCCTTTCATACCGTGGTCGAGCTTCCCTTTCGGGGCTACCCCTAGTCCCAGTAGGCTTCGACCCAGAGGGGCCCCTGCTGTTCCTGACAACTATGGATAGGTTCATGTGTGACCACTATATCACTTGATAGTAAGCTATGATGTGGCCGACTATGGAGTACGTTTGCTTAAAAGTAAACTATTCACTCTTGACTGGAAGATCCCTAGGTTGTAGCTATTAGGAAACACAGATTCCGGCGGAGAATTTCACTCCAGCCTTTTTGTTTTTTTGATATTGAAATTAACAAATAAGTTCTCCAGCTCTGGTTGGAGTGAGAGGGAGTGTCAGACTATTACTAGGTGTTCCTTCAATCGCCCTTTAAGTTCCTAGGGTCTATTAACTCTTTCCAATAATCCCGCAAATGGATCGTAGCCTAGTGTTGATCGTAGTGTTGTAGTATGGTGATTGCAGATTCTGTTTAACATTATTACTGGTGAAGACCTTTACTGGTCACAGTAATAGATTGCCTATCCGCTGTTATCATATATCTTGGGATATAGACGCTTCCAATTGAGATTTCTTTTCAACTTGGGTTTTATTTAACGTTGCACATCCATGAAGTAATTATTTTGCCACTTTTACTCATTTGCGTTTGCGATTTGCTTTTAAGGTGTTTTTTTTTTTTCGATGGGAAAAATCATCCTATGAGAACCCCCGCTCTTGGGCGGAGCGGAAGATAGTGTCAGATTCTTACTGACTAAAAAACCCATACCGTTCCTTCAAGCCTTCATACCGGGGCTCGAGCGCCCTTTCGTATAACCCTGGCCCCAGTAGGCTTCGACCCGGCTGGGCCCCTGCTGTTGCTGACAACTCCTTGAGGCGCGCGGGAACAGCGAGCGCCGTCGACGACCTGGGATTGGTCCGTACAGTTACCGGACGGCCGGACAGCGAGCTACTCATTGCTTACTGTCCGCAAGCCCGCGCCTACGGTGGCCGGAAATCGGGATCAGTATCCCGGCGCCGGCGACGGCGGCGATAACGCCGTTGCCTGATGCCTTCGACCTTCTCCATTGCGAGCATTACTGCTTCGCAGAAGTCGGCAACTGCCTGCCACTCCTTCTCGCTCCGGACCATGGCCTCAACCAAGGCCCGGTGCTTTTAAGGTGTGGTGGTTACGCTTTACGATTGACTGGTTGATTGATAGCTTTTCCATATAATCCATGCAAGTAAGATGTTCAATAGTAGTACTGTTAGGATTTACGATTAGTCACGAAATCGAAATAATTACGTTAATTACGTTGGTTATGGTGATTGCGTGTACGTCCCAGCTTCCATTTCTAATGCTATCCGGTTACTAATTGGAAATATTTATCTACACTAATATAGTAAAGAGGTGAAGTTTTTTTTTGTTTGTAGGAGGTATCTCTGAAAATACTGGTCCGATTGCTAAAATTTTTTCACCGATAGAAAGCTGCTTTATTCCTGAGTGACATAGGCTATATTTTGTGTACACGGGCGAAGCCGCGGGCAAAAGCTATCAACAGTAATATAATAAAGAGGTAAAGTTTGTTTTTTAATAAAAAAAAATTGTAGGAGATTACCTCTGAAAGTACTGATCCGAATGCAATATTTTTTTCACCGATAGAAAGTGGCTTTATTCCTGAGTGACATATGCTACATTTTACGTACGCAGGCGAAGCCGCGGGCAAAAGCTAGTGGTTTTATAAACAAAATGGCCTCCTCAAATCACTAAACAAACTAAGCTAACATTCGCCTGTGTTTGGTGATAACATCATAAACCACGGACGCCCCAACTCGTGAGGCACGTCGAGGCTGCGACAATCTAAGTTTATTTCAAGTCCGAGCGGATTTCACAACGAACTGTCAAGATTCCGCTATACCTATACCCTATAAACACAAGGACTGTTCAACATTCATCGTCTACTAGCTTCTACCAGCGGGTTCACCCGCGTGAAAATCGTTAATTAAAACAATCTGGCCAAATGGGTCTTCCATGGGGTGCCAATATGGAGCCTCTCCTCAGGACATCCGACACCTGCTATGCTACCCATCCTGCATAACCTGCAGTTTTCAGGATCTCTACGAGGCCTACAATAGAGCTGTACAGGTACCCAAATATTGGTCAGAAAAAAGATAATTTGAGAGCATTGTCGGTAGAGTCATCTATAATGCCACTAAGGAACTAAAATTCAAAATCCTGTATCTTGATATCATTTCTCAGCGCGATTAGAACATACACAAGAAGCCGAAATCAAGTAACGGTCAGTTGCCTGGACGATACACAATACCGGTCTGGTCGGAGGATCCTCCCTTTTCAATGGAGGTTTTTTTTAATACTTACTCTGTTCCGCATACCTGTAAAATATCGTCCCAGATTATATAAACATCCTTTGTCTTTTTTTAGGAAATGGTCTACCGACCCTTTTAGGAATGTAGTATCGTTTGAAAGAGTTACGGTGGCCCTAGAACTCAAAGGAACGAAATAAATGAAGGAACTTAATCGTTTTTTTTTTTTATCTGATATAAACTAGTGCTTGATTGCGGTCTCACCTGATGGTAAGCAATGATGCAATCGTTGGTGGTGAAGCGCACTAGTTTATTAAGAGCCTGTTCACTCTAGCCTTGAAAACACCCTTGTTTTACTCAGTGAAAGTTGGACACATCCTCTCGCTCCACGGAAGAACGGAAGAAGTAATTTGATCATAACATTTCCCACCTAAAATAAATGGCTAACAGACAGAGTTCCTTTCGCATGTTTATTATCAGTTACTATTAAGCCATCTGTTAATTTAGGTCCCGTAGGTGGCTCATAGAATTGCTAATAGTTGAAAGGTGAGTTATGAAACCGCGTGGGAGCTGAACAGGTTGTAATTACGCAACCTAACCCTTCTATAACGATAGGGTTGCCATCTGTCCGGATTTGTTCTAGTTTAAAGGGCGTCCGAGGAGCGTCCGGGCCAGGTTTCATTATTTTGTAGTCCGGGTAAAAAATTTTCGCACGCGGTCGGAAGCGTCAGACAGAGTCGCGCAAGCGAATGCTGCGTGTAACCGACAAGCTAGATACTCGTATATACATATTTATAAGTTATTGTTTTATGATAATAAACAAATTAAGATTTTTTTTAAATGTTGTCAGAAAATTCTGGTTACTAATTCAAAATGTAGGAAATGCTAGATATATTTCGTTTTTTGTTTGACAATCTACACTGATATTATAAAGAGGTAAAGTTCGTATTTTCTTTATATGAGGTAATCTCTGAAATTATCTATTGGTCCGATTCCTAAAATTTTTTTACTGGTAAAAAGCTGCTTTATTCTTGAGTGACATAGGCTATATTTTATATACGTGGGCGAAACCGCGGGCAAAAGGTAGTAAATAATTAATGACAATTTTAACAATTTTTTTTTAACTTCTCGTTATAATTATGTCCTTGTTCTGACATCAAAAATCCGGGGTTTTTACGCTTGTCCGAATTCCCAGATCTTAGAGATGGCAACCCTATGCCTATAGGACTGGTACTCAAGTACCTGTACATGTTCGCACCATTTCATAACCCACGACACATTGGTATTCCAACGTACCGCATTATCCGAAAGAATGTTTATTAAGTGTTTTGAGAAAGCGTACGTAATCTGTCTCCTAATCAGTCTTGCAGTATTTTAATTGGACCCCACCAATGAGCGATTCGTTATGCAAATGTAATACATTGAAGTAATGTGTACGTATTATAAGTTGGTTGACTTTCAATGCATATGCAATTAGAGAGTAGTTTTTCGGATTTGGGAAATCGTCAATTAACTGCTTTTGCTTTAATAATAATAATAATAATCGTTAGGTGACTGGATCATGGGCTTGATTCAGAAAGCGGTACTTCTGGACACGGCTCTTATAGTTAAGAGGTTCCTTTCTCTGGAGCCCTGACCGCCGGTAGCTTGGACCCTATTCCCGATACCGGTGGGACACTATTTTTTATATTTTTAAATGTTTTTTTTTTAATATATTTTTTAAGGAATATTTAAAAATGTAATAAATATGTTAAAATGGATAATAAAGGAAATAATAATAATAATAAATCATTTATTTGGACCAACAAAGTTTTACATACTATAAACCCACCAAACTGCGTAAAAATTTGGAAGGAGCGTTAGTGCTTTACTGACTAAAACCTACCGATTTTGCCTTCAGTTGCCTTTTGTGTTCCTGTGACTCTTTCGGATAATCTCGCAGCTCTGAATGAGAATAATTGATTACTGCCTGGTTGATTCTGTAGCTACAAGCATTACTGCTGTCTACATGCTCTTGGATTTGGTTCCTGTTTCGGGCAAATGTGTTTGTTTGGAGTTAGTATCAGCCATTAGTCTTATGTTCAGTTGACGGCAATTGAATCGCTCGTTTTCATGGGACTTAAAAATAACTGAACTGAACGAAATGTGGGTCAATTGTGAGTACTCATTTAACTACTAAAGCTGTGGAATCGTTCGAAAGAGTTACCTGAGCTACTGAAGCCCCAGGTGAGGAACGCAGGTTGGTTTTAGTTCGTAAATCTGACACTCTCTCTCGCTTCGTCTCGAGCAAGACCTTATTTGATGTTACGAGTATTCCACATAAATTTTTTTGGGTTCTGTACCTCAAAAAGAAAAAAAACGGAACCCTTATAGGAGCACTTCGTTGTCCGTCCGTCCGTGTCTGTCTGTCTGTCTGTCAAGACCCTTTATCTCGAGAACGCTTGGAGGTATCGAGTTGAAATTGAAACCATATTCTCAGGTCTGCGATCCCTTAAAGCTGTGTAAAAATCAAACTTCTAAGTTAACGAATAAAAAAGATACGGCCGTTTATGTCGCAAAAAACGTATATTTTGATACTCTCAAAGATCGAAATTCATAGGGTATTTCCCGTTGACCCAGAATCCTGAAATTTGGCACAAAACCAGGTCGTATAGCACAGGTATAGGAAAAAATCAGAAAACAGTAAATTTATTGTTGGAAAAATCTTCGAGACTCCATTCGGGAATTGTAGTTTGCACGGAACCCTCAGTGCGCGAGTCCGACTCGCACTTGCCCAGTTTTTTTCTTTATAAATCATACCTTAATCGACATACTCTAAGTGCTAGTCAATGTTCCAATGTTTAGAGTTGCGGTCAAAGCCTTTACAAGCGTGACAGACGAAGGCCTAGTTTCCGTTACTTATTATGCATATTAGATAATGCTGTATTACTTGTATTCGTGACCGAGTGGGCGAACAGTGACCAGAATCGCTTATTTACCACCTGTTACTGTCAACTAGTAATAATAGATAAAATCCATTATTTACTGATATATTTTTATTTACAAGTCATATTATATGTATAAATATAAGACTTTTTTTTATATAGGTGAGACATTATCCAATCAATTCTTTATGGTAGCGTGAAAGGGCGTGTCAAACTTAATCACATCTATCTCCTTTAGTTGCTCTGGGACCGTGAGTGACCGGACGGTAAGCTACTTACTGCTCTTCGTTCGCAAGCCTATGGTAGGTCTAGGTTAGGTGATAGTTGGGGTTGGGGGTCTCGTAATAAAAGTCTAACAGTGTCTTTAAAATAAGTGGCAAAAAATGGAGAATGCGCTTTTTGAGCATCAAATATCGTTTCTCGGAAAAAGTGCTCAAAGCAATGGTAGCATTGCTGCATTGAATGATCATTGCTGATTCTTTAGCCAAAAATAGGTAAGACACCAGCGGCCGTATTATGACATCTTAAAACCATCATGTTTTCTGTGTGAGAAAAGGATAGTGCTATTCGTCCTGTATAGCTCCGTCTCTTTTTCACACCGAAAACATGATGGTTTTAAGAGGTCATAATACGGCCCCTGGTTATGTGTACCCCGAAGAATTTCTGAGACAAGTGGGTTCCTAAAAAAACGTGGTCATGTGGAGAGTCACCCAAACTTTTCGTGATGTCCTAGATTGGCACTGGTAGTTCGGCATTTCAACCCCATTTGCCTTGAACTATCAGAACTCTTAGAAATAAATAGACATAAAATGGGCCATCGGCCATTAGCGAATGATGACGCAACTCCTCAATCAATGAGGCAATTAAGGATACGCTGTTCTGTTAGAAGTACTTAGTGCTTTTAGCTAAGGGCTAGCAATCAGTATGTACCGGCACGATCGTTGAACCTAGATCTACATTGTTTGGCATTTAAACAGCCTATAAACCATACGTGCCTTTAAAGTAAATTAAACTTAATTGCTCATATTAATCGACGTCTCTAGGTTTTATCTGGTTTCGAAAATTGCATGACGCGATGTTGTTTTGCAAACTCGTTAATATTCTGATTTTCTGAAGGCTATACTAATCTGAAATCATCTTAGAACTTGTAAATTAACTGTTAACCCTTTGACTGCTAAAGTCGGATATAACCGACAAAAAAAAATATTCCGTCAGCATCGTAGCTCATCAGATTGAAGAGTTAAACGAGATGGAGTACCCAGTCGGAAACACACGACCCTGGAACAGTAGCGTAGTTATGCGTTGGGACGTGGGCCCTTGCCCATGTCTCGCACCCAAAGGGGACTCACGCGTGCGAGGGATTTAAATATAAAGATTTTGTTTTATAATTTATAGGTTCGCGCTTGACTACTCATTCACCCGTTAGTAAACGACGATGTGATCGAACACTGGGTTGCGACATTTGTTGTCTCGTTATCGAATTTGTAAAAGACCAGCTTTTGCCCGCGGCTCGCCCACATACAAAAATAGCCTATGACACTCAGGAATAAAGCTTTCTACAGGTGAAAGAATTTTAGCGATCGGGCCAGTACTCCCAGAGATTACCTCCTACAAACAAAACACAAACTTTAGAAAAACGGCTCGCTGATGCACCTTCGCCCACGTCTGAATTAGTCCACGCTACGCCTCTGCCCTGGAAAATAGGATGCGAAAACATTCGTCGGACCAGTCCGTCGCAGACAGAGGGTTAAATCTATTATTCAATACTTGAGATATCACTGCGAACTAATGTTTTATTAGGCTTCAGTTGTACGTAATGCTTGCATCGTTACTTGCAGCGATTCAAGGCCGCGTTCTCAATACGTGTACTTACTTACTTATCGGTAGATTATTAATGCTTTGTGCATCTGAACGCTATATGCCATAGTCAGGCAAATGGATTCTCTTATTTATGCCTAACCTCGTTATGAAAATGACTGCTTACCAGTGGCGTAGCTGACCAACGACTTTCGGACAAAAAAATAAATTTGGGCCCCTTATTTTTACGTCAGAAATCTTCAAATGACTTCTCCTGCTCAGGGTGAAGTGGGTGGTAGTGTCAGACTTTTACAGATTAAAACGAAGTACCTACCATGATTGAAGTTGTGTTGCAATCTATTTTATTTAGAATTCAAAGGTGAACGAAAATATTTGCCAGTTCAATAAGAGGTTTGCTAAACTGATTTCGGGGGCCCCATCTTAGGGGCCCTTTAGCTAGGGGGCCCCACGATACCGGCCCTACTAGCCCTTCAGTAGATACGCCAGTGGTGCTTACAACGACTAATGGACCAACTAATTTAACTCCAAACTGGATTTTGAAGATAACAGTTCCGATTCGATAAGGTTTTTAACGAGAATCAATAAGTAATCGATAGTAATTTGAATAATTTTTCTTATCAATAAATCAGATAAACTTTTCCTTGATTACGTTTTAACTGCAACTGGTTTCCGATTCCCATATTGATAATTAAGTTGTAAAATAAATATCGAATTAATTTTACCGTTACTTTCCAATATGACACAATTGTTAGCGTCAATTGGCCGAAACGTGGACTCGATTTCCCTTCGGCCTCTGTGCTGATAGCCAATCGGGAGGCCTGCTAATCCACTTTGTGGTAGCATGGTGCACGGTCCGCTTGCGGCTATGGGAAAATGGCCGGAAAATGATCGGAATCGCATCGGAGCCTGCGGTCGACCGTGCACGGAAATTGCCGCGAGGCAGACAAAACCAGACAGTTGATGAACTAATTATATATTGCGATAGTTGGACTATTGATTACAGGAGGTTTTATGTTCATTTTAATCTCTTTTTAGGAAGTGTCTACGACACATTCGTTCAAGCGTATTTATATTGTTCATTCAATAAATATTCATACATTCGTTCTCGTGAATCTGATATAAACTAGTGCTTGCCAGTTGCCTGCGATCCCACCTGATGGTAAGCAGTGATGCAATCGTTATTGGTGAGGCGCACTTCTTTATTAAGAGCCTATTTACTGTAGCCTTGAAAACACCGAAATTATAATCGCACGGGAAGATAGCAGTAGATAAATTGTTTCAGTCCTTCGATGTACGCGGTATAAACGACGAGGCGAAACGCTTAGCCCGGATTGTAGTTTTCAACGTTATTTAATTCAATAACAGGTAAAATACAATAATTTGTACAAAAATAAAAACGCGCGCTTCACCATCAACGATTGCATCACTGCTTACCATCAGGTGGGATCGCAGTCAAGCACTAGTTTATAGTTAGTTAGCCCATTTCTGTCTCACTGCTGGGCGAAGGCCTTATATCAGATTTAAGAAAAAAATTGTTTCTGCGTCTAAAATCAGTTAACTATAAGTAGGTATCACTTTGAATAGCTAACTAGTTGTGATCGGATTGAATCGTACACCTGCGCGAAGTTACCGTCTCATATTATTTATTGTTATGAAACATACATAATATTATGTAAGTAATAACAAAAGTTTCCCTACATCGCTCCAATAAAAATATATTGAGCAAGATATTTTCTACAGCTAAGCTACTCCGATTTCTGTTCGAAGTCACGTAATAACTTCGTTAAAATAGTAATAACTGTCTTAACCTTGCTAAGAAGACAAAATAATGTCGAAATAAAATAAGAAAAAAATCATTTCCTAGAATCGGTGTAACCGCAAGAATCACGTAGACAACCGAATTATGTTTTGTCTTTTTTTGTAAAACGTAATTTGATAGTCCACTTCACAAACTGAGGTAATTGTCTAACCGCAACACGATGATAATTTGATATTGAATTACAATACCATTACTACTCTGACATTGATTATAGAAAACTAAAACTATGCACGCATATATTGTTTCTTCTTTAGATACAATGTTGTAGTTTAATCGCAGAATAGAACCGAATAAACCATTGTACACCAAAATAGTAACATAATTTATACAATTGAGAGAGAGAAAGGGAAGAAAAAAAGATATACAAGGTGTAAGGGACAGCCCTCCACAAACTTTAAGGGCTTGCTCAGTAGACGAAACTGAACAAACTACCATTAAAAAAAAATTCAGGAAACGAAAAAAAAATCGGCCTAACCATACAAAATTGTTAACTTGATTGGACAGTTTGTATGGAGAGGCTGAATTTTTTTTGGTTTCCTGAAAAAAAATTTTATGGTGGTTGTTCAGTTTCGTCTACTGAGCAAGCCCTTAAAGTTTGTGGAGGGCTGTCCTTTACACCATATCATCATCATCATCATAGTAGGCTACATGTTATTCGCTTCAAGATGAAATCTTATGATGATTCAGCGAACTCCTAAAATCTGCAGAATGTTGATCTGTATTATATGAACTATAAGTTATTCTAAATAAAGCGACAAAGAAATAAAATATAATAGGCAAGCTTTGTATAAATTCAAGGAATACTATGAGATCAAAAGTTGTTTTCCTGAAAAACATTGGACACTTATTTTTTTATCTGTTTTGTAAAAAAAAAAATTAAAATGTCACGCAAAATTTCTACGCTATACGTAGAAATTTTGTATTTTAATTTAGAAGTGACGTCATTTTTATTTAAGACTGTGTTGAACATTGATGCTCTTTGGTTATTTAATTATTTATGGCACAAAATATGTGTTCAATATTTTGCGTTAATCTTATTAACAACAGGACCTAATAAAATGGTATTCTTAATTACAATAAATTAAATTAATTTATGCTCTTTTAAACAAAATAACGTCTATTTCTCTCTACTACGTAATCGCACTATTCCTAGAAGCAAAAGGTTAGATAACTTTAGCCTAGGCCAAGACAAACAATGTGCTTCAACAATTTCTGCGTGACTTCCTACGGAGATTGCCCGACTAAGGTCAATACGGTATTAGGAGTGAGCTAGCCGAGCAATAAGGTCGATTAACTCAAGATGTTTAGATTTTTCCTTAGTATTCTGAATCTTGTTAACACCAAATATAGGAAAGAAATAATCAAATGAAAATGAAGATGATTCGAAATCCTTATTGTAATATTTTTTGCTCGTTAACTATACACAAAATTGGTTTTATTGTGGAGCCAATTGACTGTCTTTATTATTTCAGCAGCGTTAGAAGGCCTCACGCAAGGTAGATCGATGACCTGGTGTGGGTCGCAGGAATCTGATGGATGCGAGACGCACTAGGCCATTCATTGTGGCGACACTTGGTAGAGGCCTATGTCTAATGATGGATGGATTTTGGCTGAAATAATGATGATTAATATGTATGCATTTATATAACTGAGGACCCTGAGGTCTTGGAAATTTGGAAGTCGTACGAAGAGTCGAAGCCAAATCGCAGAAGCAGTTTAGATAATTTTAATGGAACATGATACCAACCAACAATAATTATACTAGTGCATCCAAAGCACAACCCCTGGTTGTTGAAAAATTGTTGCAACCTATGGATTATAATTTCACTGTGGGATTGTACCTTCTTTTACTTTATGATAAAGACGAAATATTGTAGTTGCAGAAACTGCAAAACACTAGAACAATAAATCGTACCGATATTTCCCTGTTGTACTCAAACCTGCTACTACAACTAACATCAATACCGATTCTTCCATTACACTACCCATGTAACAATGTGACACTCCACTTACGCCAACATTTCTCCTGACTGAAATTACATACTGTGAAGGTATCGTTAGTCAGCGTATCTCGTGGGTGTCGTTTACTCAGTTGCAAGCATCAACGTTTGGCTTCATCGTGAAACCTGCACGGTGCAACGAAGGAAGTGCCTTTGTTGACTAGGCGGTTGCTCATGTCGAGTTGAAAAATTGCATCGTTTTTTTCATGTTGCAGGTCTGTTATATGGAACTGGCTTTTATTTTCTTACTGGTATTCGTTTGTTTTAACCTCGTAGATCGAGAATTGTTAGGAGGTTGTTCTAGTATCTCACTCTTTATCTAAAGATATAGATCTCTCTATTTTTAATTCTTCGCCAATATTATCTATGTCATAAGATACCATTCTTCGACTGTATTGAGAATCTTCCATGGGTGACTTCCGTAACAGCCGTCTCGTGGAAATAACTATAGTGAAGATACAATTACTAGGTTCTTTTCAAGTTAATATCAGTAATACACTAATTGATGACTAACTACTTGGGGATATCAATAATATACCTTTTAGTTTTCCTGTTTTGATGGCAGGAATGTAGGCTAAGTAATGATAATAATGTTTTATTCGTTTTCAAGCAAAATTTACCACAGGTATCTGGATTAACTTCCCAGTTATTCGGGTATCCCTTTGTTTTTCTTGCTTTTGTTATGTGAGTAATGATAGAAATGACCAATTGTTTCTTAGTAAACGTAAGTTGTACCCATTTAAACCAGTATATTCTATAAAAAACTCGACGTGTAAACTTAGTTGTTACAGAATAGTACTACAGTACTTACTGGAGTGAAAATTTTCATCAATATTAATATTATAAAAAGGAAAGATTAGACTTTCATATTTTTGTGCGTAATGAATAAAAACTTACTGGATTAGTTTTAAAAATTCTTTCACCTGTAGAATGATATGTTATCAATGAGTGACAACCTTATATTTTCTACGTTTATGCGGGTGAAGCTGCTAGCGAAAGCTAGTTAAAATAAAAGTGTTCTTAACAATCCAGGTGGTGATGGCCATACCTACTAAAAGACCTCTCTATATGTAATCTAGCCTGAATTATGATGGGTTGCATACCAAGTACTCATATAAATTAAAATCTCTCACGCATCATACCGTTTTGAATGCGGAACACGGAAGGTAACTCACACCCTGTTATAATTAATGCGTGTGCGATGTTCAGTACTGATGTTCATTCGTTTTTGTTGCAGGTACGTATCCATTGGCATGGCGGCAGTGACTTGTTCCTCCGATCTCAGGTACAGTATAAACGAAACAATTTTTTAAAATATTCTTCCCAACTTAAATTTCTTCTTACAAAAATACACAGCATTCAAGTCTTTAGTTTATCCGCCTTGAATTCTAAGTAAAACTTTTACGCTAGGCAGAATATCTCGAGTTTTATTCAGAAGAAGTTTATTAAAAATGAATTTATTTTTCTTTTTCCCGACGTCTCGAGTCTACAGCATTCGTGATCACGAACTTAGTAGTTTTTTTACAAGCACTTTGAACGCCGGGCAAATCGTAATTAAGTTCGAGTAAGAAATATTTATTTCCACGAATGGTGCTCGCATAATTTGGTTAGGAAATAAATTCCAACGCTAAAAAACAAGTCAGAAATGCGTTACGATCTAAAGGTTCCACAAGGGATGACATTCGGTCCTATCTTAAATCTATATTTCGAAGTAGAACGTTTTAAGTAAAATTAACGTAATAGCTTCAAACATTAGTTTTGTCTATTAGAACGTTTGTTTACAAACCGGTTCGTGGGCCCAAAACGTGTCTAGTTACGTCACGTCATTAACATACGGCATACATGCCTATGATAATGTTCTCGTTGGGCCTTTTGAAGTCGGTTCAGTGCAGGTATCGTCTTCATTATGTATTCTTTACGAACAATATTTAGTAGTTCGTGTTATGCTGTGGGTTCATTATATTTTTTTATGGATGGCACTAGTTTTAAAGCTTGCACCTTTGTACTATCGGAATGCAATAGTGTGTTTAAAGGGATCATTGTAACAAGTGAAGGTCTTAAGAGTCGGAAAGTTTGTTCTTTATTGTTCTTATCCGTAAAATTTTATTCTTCTTCTTCTTAATCGTGTACTCTTGACAGAGTGGCTATGGTCATGTCTCGGTCGAGTCTTATGTCACCGCCTCTGTCGCTTTGGATGCCATGCGACTCTATGTTTGGCGGCTTGTCATTAATGCTGCAGTTTGTCAAAATTGTCAATCAATCCGATTCAAATTAATAGTTTTTTACTTAATTGAAAGTCTATAAACATAGTTACATTAATGTTATCTGCTATCGACACCGTTTTTAAACTCTTTACTCTTAGTCGGCTTTTAGTTTAACTGAACCAGTTCTGTTTTGAATGTGCTCTTAATTATAACGAAATGAAACTAATTTATTTGATTGCGGCCATTTTGTTGTTTATTATCGAGTCAAACCTCAGTGGAGCTTTCATTAATATCCGATTGCGATCTAACGTATTGGTCTAATGGCTGATAAAACAGCCTTTGAGTTGGCTTCTTTGGACTATGATTGCGTTACGGCTCATTGAAAATCAATTTTGTTAGATTTCTCGTTTGCTCTCATTAATTGTCAATTTATCATGGCTTGTGGATTTCTGTTTGACTTAAGTATGATAGGTCAGTGAAGGCTTTTTACCTTTTTGTTAAAGAAAAACGGTTTACCGTTCTACAAAAGGATTATTGAAACTGTGAAGGTTTAAAAGTAACTCGCGAAAGCTCCTTTTAAACTTAAGGTATACGCTTAGGCCATCATGTACTTTTCCGTACTGTACCGTAATGTTTCGAGTAGAACTATATCGTAACATTTTGCGGGCTTGCGGACGACGAGCAACGGGTAGCTCACTGTCTAGCTATCCGGTGAGAACCGAACCCAAGACGATGACGTGAAGTGTTCCACGCGCCTCAAAGAAAATAATCATAACATTTTAATTTCACTAGGATGTTGCCTATACCTCATATATCATCCATTTCATAAAATAATATTGCCAATATTGAGCACAAGTTGCGACATAAGGCCATGCCGCCCCCTGTAAGTAGGAAAGTACCTACCGCCGCGTATTTCACGTGAGACAGGATGAAAAAACCGCACGAAACGTTTCCTTTACACGCATGTAGGTAAATATCCTGCAATATACGTAAATAGCGTGCCTTATTGCGCATATTAGCATTCTTTGACGTGACGCAATATCATAGTAAAATTGAAAGACTTCAAGTATCAAAATTATTCGAAACTATAAGACATAGTTCATAAGGTTATGCTAGGTTACCATGACGTTTAAAGAAGAATGTTTTGTTCTTATTCCAGTGTGGGTAAGAGACAGCTATATAGGTTGTCTAGCGCCATCTCTTACCCACACGAGAATAAGAACGAAACAATCTTACTTTATACAACATGGTTACCCACTTGATCTCTGCACTACCCTAAGGTCGACTAGTAGAAAATGCTTATGGCATTAATTCTGCATTTGTACAGTGTCCCATTAGTGCATAAAGATTTAATAAATAAAAGGTTGAGGCAGAGCAAAACTGCTTTAGAACTGTAGTTGGTATGTTAAGCAAATATTTTGGTTCTTCTGTAGACATTCTAAACAATTAAATTCTCAAAACTATTGGTAAGGTAGTACATTTCAAAACATATCAAACAACAAACCGGTCGTCCCATCTATATGCACAAATGGTTTTGGGAATATATACGTTATGTGTACAGCTAAAGAGTCGAATTCCCTGCTGGAACATTATGTTTCCTGACAGTTACAACTTGGGGTCTTTAAGTCAAGAGTGAATAGGTTATTTCTAGGCAAACATGTTTTAACATCGACCCTACATCATCGCTTACCATCTGAGTAGCTCTAAAAAAATTGATACCTATACATTTGGAGGTAAGCGGAACGAGGGTAAAGTCCACCTCCGTTGAAAAGGGTGGACCCTCCGACCAGACAGGTGTTATTGTCTGGTGGGCAACTACCCTATAGATGATTTCGGGCTGGCTTATATCTTCAAATCGCGCGGAGAACTTTGATTTCGCGATGCAGGATTAGTTCTTATGTGACGCCATAGATGTCGCTATTTACATTTTGTCTTCTCTTTCAATCTTCTGCAATTTTACAAGCTTTTATTTAGTTTCACCTGTCCCGATGTTTGTCTGTCATCAAATCTTGTAAATTCAATTTGACCCACTTCCCGGTTACCGATTGAGCTGAAATTTTGTGTGCATATGTAAATCAGATGACAATATAAAATTATTGTGACAAGGAGCTGATGTGATGACGGAACTGAAAGGTGGCTATAGGAACTTGGTAGTTGAACGACAGAATTCTATCGAGTTTTGGCTCGTATGATTCATCTTGACGAGCATTAATTATATAGGTATACCAAGCTATAAAAGCTTGCTATGAAAAAAATCATTTTCATTAAAATCTTGTTTCTTTCAACACTAAATACAAAACTAAGCTATTGTCAAGTCATATTATAAAAAGCAGTGTACCTAATCTACGCTTGTCCCTAATTTCCCCTCCATGACATAATGTTATGTATTACATGATGTAGTGTAACCGTGTTGTTTTAATGGCTGCATATAATTTCGCCGCGGCTGTGTTCATCCGGTGAGGCGGGTACTGTTTTATCTCGAAGCATCCGGACGTCGGTGGCGGCAGTTGTGTGTGCGATATTGTTTACGTAGTTTTCCTATGTCGCTTTTCACTAGAATTGATTTTTTTAAGCTATTGCATAGCTTCTATCGCGAGCCTTGAGCGTGGAGACCGAATCCAGAAATTTCGTAACGAAAATAACCTAACACCCCCCACTCATTTGTTTCTTGAGCGTGGTGACCGATAAGAAAACAAATGAGTGAACAATCAATCAAAATTCAATTCAATGTGTGAAAGTGTAACTTCAATTAATACCAAAGAAAAAAAAAGGAAAAAAAAATACTGCATAAATAAAATAAATAAATAATTATAATTGCATAAGTTGATAAAAATGCTATGCAATAGCTTTACCGCGGCAGTCCCCGAGTGCCACGCGTCTTCTTTTTTGTATGTGTTTTAACTGATTTGTTGTAGCTTGGCTTTTAACCTTTTGAATACAGTAATTAAAGACACAGAGCGAGCGCCGGCGTTCGCTTGGGGTTTAATGAATTCAAAGAATAAAGCACACCTTCAAAGTAACACAATTTATGCAAAAACTAAATAGTTATTATAAAACTAGCTGACTTGAAAAAAGTTGTTCTGAAATTAAGTTATATCAAACAAAAAAAATGGCGGGTTGGGGCATGGAGGTAAAAATAACCTACGACCTATTCTCAGACCTAACAAATATACACAAAAAAAAACGGTTCATCCATTTTAGTAGAGTTAGATAACTAACACTGTGACTCAATTATTATTACTATAAGCCCATTGTGTCCCACTGCAGGACAAAGGCCTGTGACTCAAGATTTTTATTTTTATTTATTAGAAAAAAGGAAAAGCTAAAATTTTTAGCTTGGCTTTATAAGTAAATGCAAAATTAACGTAACTATACGATATCACAGAAAATTCAAACATCTTTTCATAATAAATTGCATAAAAAGGGTGGCTATAAACTTCAGTGTTGTTAAAATTCGCAAAATCTCTTTGCATGCACTACAAAAGAGCCGAGCCATTAGCACAACCCATCTGCACGTATTCATATAATGGGGTACTCCATAATACATAATGTACACAACATAGTACAAAATGTTTTATTATGAAGACACGTTTTAATTAACGGACTTTGAATAAAGCTTACCTGACAACTAAACTCACATATTTACGTGAAAACACCGGAGCATGAGGCACAGAATAAATATTTTCAGAAGCCCCACTCTGCCCGTAATTAAATTTTCAATATCGAATTAGATAAACAGAACCACTGAACAGAACTAAAGTATCGCCAAGAAGTGGTTTTGAATTCTTCTGGTTTGTAGTTAACTAGCCTTTGACTGTCGCTATAATAAAACTGGCACAAACTAGTCGCAAATTCAAAAAGTGCAGTCATATCACTTCGCGTTCGTTCGGCAGTGACTGATTGCACTGTTGTAACTAACTAGAACAGAAAAACACAAGCAGTTTACATTTGTAGGCCTTGTTGTGTTATGAAATAATATCATAAGCATACTTTTCTCTGATTATATTTCTCTCAGACTTTTTTAGTTGGGATTTTGTCCCTTACTGTTTCGACTTACTACAGATATGAGCAACCATATACACATACTATTAGCGTTCTGAAATAAACTTCCGTTTAGATATCCTAGATGAGTTAGCCTTCTGAATATTATCTATTCATAGACAGCACAAAATGTAATCTTGCAGCAGAGTGCGGTGCATTTGGGCGTGTGCTTCCGGTCCGGTGCGCGGCAAATCAACTTATCCATGTGACATGCTTAAATGCTATCAATCTCGTTTGTGCTAAAATAATTTACGAAATTGATGGCGAATTTACGAGGAAAATTAGGATGCACTTTGTGACTACATAATCCTTTAACAGTTCAGTTTAGTTCATAGTGGGGTCTTAGTTTTTGCGTTAGTATGGTCCAGCTTATCGGTTACTTGATTTATCCATTTATTCTCACATCGAAAAGCATTCTTTTTTTCCATTAATTTTTAGGCAAGCGTGTTCCATCGTCGGCCACAGCATCGTTTACCATCAGGTGAGATAGTGGTCAAACGCGAGCCTATCAATAATATTAATAATAAAAAAAATAACAAAACACGCTTTCATAGCATATCAAAATAAAAAGTGTAAAATAATTTTCAATATATAATGCGCGAACGGTTCGATTGGGGTTTAATGAATTAATGTAGTTATCTGCGGAAAATGTTGTGGGGGTATATTTGTTAGTTAATATTAGGACAAAACTGTTTATGCCTAATCTACTGCTGATTGTTTTCCCAAATATAATTGGTATTATTAAAAAAAAAACCACTGTATCTTCCCATGCATTCTAATTCGACTAAAGAAATTTAAACACAAACCTGTCGATGTGATTTTGGCTGTTACTATTTACTCTTTCGCAAATTAGAACACAATATGACCCGTCAGGTGTCATTAGCTTGGTTAAACCCGTATGACGCACGTTACGCACCATTTATCTCAGTTATTTTGTGCCTACGTGCAGTTGGAAACATAGGAATAGCGGATTTTTGTTCAAAACCGCAACTATTAATGTATGTAACGGATTTGAATTAGCCACAATGTTAGTTTATTTCAAGGCTTTTTACTAAGCCCTTACGAATTAAATACATTATAAATATTTATTTTAAGAAGTGGCTAAGGTGCATTACCTGACACTTAATATTTTTTTTTCTTCTTTCTCAATAGTTTATTCGATATTAATCGGTTTTGTATTTATGTATTTTATATTATTTATGTTGTTGTACACTGACAGCCCTAAATCTATTTCCTTTCTGTCAGTACATCTGAATGTTTTCTGTATGAGATGGTCCTGTGTGATAAGATCGCCTACTGTACAATGTAGGTACACTTGTATATGAATTTTTGTCCTGTGTTAATAATTATGGGTGTACAATAAAGTACTTATATTTAAAAAAAAAATGTGTCTACAAATGGTTTTATCATACACAAAAACCCAACACTCCTATCTGTATTGTCTAGCCGTAAATCTAATTACTTTTTCCGTCTCTTTGTAAATAATAAACCCCCAAGCATTGGCTTGATAGTTGTATCTGGAAGCGCTAATAAATAATAAACCAAGCGTAAAACTCGACGCGAATTTAATTTTACGCCCAGAAGACAGATGTATCCGCGGAGAGCACTAATCATCATCAATCATGTCCTGAGATGCTCTGAGATGCTTTATGAACTTGTAATCAGGGTTCGTTTAAGCAAACATTAATTAAAACGCAAACCAAAACAACCACACTCCATAAAACTCGACATGAAACACAAAAAACGCAGCGTCTTTTCGCCATAGAACATTTTGCTACACGACTAGCTAGATGGCTGTAGCCAGGCTCATCCCATTCATCCATCCTTCACTTTAGTAATTACTCGAAAAAAATCTCCGCTAATAACTCACGGCGTTTTCTATAGCCTTCATGCATATAGGTACCCAAGCATACATAGCTTTGAGATACGGAACCACGAAGTCTGAAGGTTTTTAATCTTGAATTTCTCCCACATGGCGAGCCAAGATGAGACGGGTGTCTTCATGCAACTCTAGAAATGTATTCATACTATTCAAATGAGCATTTGTAAGCGTCTTGTGTATAAGATGCTTGCTTTTTGCGTATTTCGCACCCATGTGTTGTTTCGGGGTAGTGTTTAGCATTTATATGGTAATGGTGCTCAGTTTGACGCTTTCTGTCTTTATTTAGGTCATTTAGCGGACATTTGTAATGGTGGTTATTAGGTATGCAATAATTTTATTGAAAAAATAAAAGTATTTAAGAAAACATAAAATCATGCTGTAATCCAATTACCATTATTTCATTATCAACGCCCCTGAAATACATCATAACACCCAATAAAACATATCTACATTCATAAACCACGTGCGCCTACCAAAAAACTTATAGCAACGTAACTCGTTTCCTAATCAACGGAGCGCCGACTGTCAGGCGCATCACTCATTAGTCTCGCAACTGCCAATCCTACGCGTTATTTGTACTAACGAGACTACACATAACTGAATACATTATTGTTTGTTATGTTTGTGTTGATATTATCTCTCTTTGTGTTATTGTATATACTGTTTTATTATTATTATGGGCATATGTAAGTAATTATGCTGTTTAGTCATGCGGATGCTATGTACTACGATAGATGTTCTATTTAAACTATTGTAACACGACTGGTGTCAAGTTTTGCTCTTACAACGCTTTAAGCGAACCTTGCCAGCGCTGCATATTTCAGAAAGTGCATTCAGAGTTCAGAGCCATCGTCTACACATGTTTTACGCTTGTCATAAAGCGCTGCAAAGCTTGTTTGCATAGTCTCACAACACCAAACCTATAGGGAAATAAATTGCAGACATTTTTGCTCTCAGCATTTTTCCCCTGGCTGCCTCAATTTTGTAATTTACTAAAATGTATGAACTCTAGCTAGATAAGTATACTAAATGTTTCCTTGTTTTTTCTCGTATTGTATTACAATGTAATCATAGCAAAGCTTTGTGACGGCTGCTGGTCTCATAAAGTTCATATTTTTTTCCCGCAGTGCACAAAGAACGGGGAGCTTTTAAGATTTCCACTACCCCTTAGTCTAGACGGGCTGGGGGGGGTACAATGAGGGTTTACATTCAGCCGAGCCCGCATTTTCCCGCGTCTTATTATTTTTCCGAAATAAAATGTTTTTGTTCCGCTCTTTTGCTGTTCCTTTTTTGGCTGTTTCGGCTGATTTACGGTCTTGTTATATTTTATTGAAATCCGTGAAAATATACGACTGCATTTCTGGATTCCTATGAAGTAAGTATTCCTGATGAAGGTTGCGAGAATCCGATGTATGCGAGACGCACAGGATCGTTCATCGTTGGTCCAACAGTGGACGTATATCGGCTTAAATGATGATGATGATGTCTGGATTTTAAAACTTGTAATGGCCGGCCCTTTATTACTTCAACTTAGCCTAAGATTTTTAACTTTGATAAGTTCTCGTAGTTATTCAAGATACCTACTGATTTTCTTGATTGCTCAAGTATCCATAAAAAGGCATTTAAATGGTATAATCACGACCATAGATGTACAGTGTACACCCACTCTTGAAATGAGGCATTAATTGATGCTATATATTTGGTAAAACAACGTTGTAGCATTTAACTGTGCTAAGTTGTGTCGTGGTATCCACTGTCTTTACTAAATTGCGACTTGGTACTGAAGAATAACAACCCTTAATCTCTCTCCTTTCTCTCAGTCCATCCAAAGGTTGTCTGTAAGAGATCGCCCTGTGCGATAAGACCGCCCATTGTGCATTTATTCTTTTAAATGTTTGTCCTGTATTTTTGTTTATTTGGTGTACAATAAAGATTATAATAAATAAATAATAAATCGGTTGATCTCAGGAATTCTGTGGAATATGAGAAGATATTTAGTTTCTTTACTTAGGTTATGAGGTGAATTTTTAGTGCGAATTAAAGAAATGAGACTGCAACTAGTCAAACAGTCGATTACAAAGTTTGCAACGACTGCATTTATAACTGATGGGTAGTTTATTCTTACTGTTCATAGGTTTGTATTTGACCACTATCTCACCTGATGGAAGTCGACAATATGGTCATTGATGAAGCACGCATGCCTAGTAGAGAGAAATAACCTATTCACTTTTGACTTTAAGATTCCAAAATTCTAGCTATCAGAAAACAGACTCCGACAGGGAATTCCACTTCTCAGCTGTATACGTCTGGTGGTCTGATAATGGCACGGGCTTAGTTATGTTATTCCGACGCACATTAGGCGTAGATGCTCAAGACTTTGAAGTTTCGACTCGACGAGTGCATCATTGCCATGTAGTAGATATCCTAAATTACTTTTCTCTATATCATCTTTAAAACCTACTGACTAGAAAATAAATCGATCTAACGAGAAACCTATCTATTCCGAAGACGTAACTAATCGCTGTGAATTTCAACACATGTGCCGGAAAGCTAAAAGCTCTCGAGATAAAGTGCAGCTTTCTAAATCATTGGCTAGCGTAGGGAGAGGTGCTGAGGAGCGTTCGCGACTAGGTACCTAGTAATTATTGCGCTTTGCTCTGACGTACTGACTTATGCACTGTAATGAAGGGATAGTGTAAGTGTAGTATTTAAGTCAAGTGTGAATAAGTTATTTCTAGGTAAGTGTGCTCCATCGTCTATCACGTCATCGCTTACCATCAGATGAGATAGTGGTCAAAAGTGAGTCTATAAGTAATAAAAAACTGGCCAATTGCGAGTCGGACTGGCATACGAAGGGTTCCGTACTACGGGCTTGCGGACAGTGAGCAATGGGTAGCTCGCTGTCCGGCCGTCCGGTAACTGTCCGGACCAAGCCCAAGTCGCCGACGGCGCGCACTGTTCCCGCGCGCCACAAGGAGTTGTCAGCAACAGCAGGGACCCAGCCAGGTCGAAGCCTACTGGGGCCAGGGTTATCCGAAAGGGCGCTCGAGCCCCGGTATGAAGGCTAGAAGGAACGGGGTGGGTCTTTTAGTCAGTAAGAGTTTGGCACTATCTCCCGCTCCGCCCAAGAGCGGGGGACGTCATTGCATGATTTTTTCTCACCATAAAAACAATGGTTCCGTACTAGAATATTAAAATCAAGCAAAATGCGCTGAAGAAATAGCGCTCTCTTGCATAGAGACCCTTCCCAGTTGTTGCTGACTTAGGTACGGAACTCTAAAAATTGTTACGGACGATCTATCTTATGGCACGCACTATCTACATAGGTACATACGTATACCATAGATATTACAGAACAGTGTAACATTTCCATGACTATCGGAAGCACATAAATACACGTGACGTCATACACTGTCAACTGGGACGCGGCTCCTTCCGCTTCCTGTGCTCGATGAAAACGTCATTTACATATTCAGGAGACATTTTCTAACTGAAATGTCGATGTCTACGGCGAGTTTAGGCTTGAATTTATCGAGAACTAATGATTCACCCTGGTTCCGTATGAGTGCAAGTGCAAAATTTTCTATTTACAAATATGAAAGTCATGATTTAGATACTTATGTCCTTATCAAACGATGTATTACGTGCGGTTTTAAAAACTTTATGAAAGATTCTTGTTTCTTTGGATAAAATTCTTGAAACTTGCCACAAATTCTAATCAAAATTAATAATAAACACTGTCATTATTAGTTTTTCAAAACCACTCTCAAAAGCCCGGTTTAAAGAGTGTTATTTTCTATGAAAACATTTTCGCGAACGAAGTCGCTGGAAAAGTGCTAGTTTTATACATAAATACATTATTCATATAACAATACGTTATTAGTCTATATTGTCCTTTCTATTTGTGGAAACTGCATCAAAATCCATTGCGTGTTTTAGAAGGATTAAGCGAATAAGCCGACAGACGCGGAAAGCAACTTTGTTTCAAGTATTTCAAAAGGGGTTGTAAAAACACCTTTTGTTCTTCGAAAACAACAAGAAAAGCTAGCTGCTGTAATGTGTATAGGAACAGCCAGCACTCACACGCGTCAGTTCACGCTGATATCCCGCGCAACAATAGCGTCGAGATGAAAGGACATCTCAATACCGTGGTGCTGCTTACAAAGCTTTGTTATCAGTCGCATTCATTCAGCCAACCAGATCTGTATTACGTTGTAGTGATGGAGGTGACTGGACCCTCTGAGGCTCTACCACGAGCTCTAAACACGATTATTTTTACGACCGAAACTGAACTGTTACAGGGATGGAGTTATATAAGAAGTATAGTTCCATCCCTCATGTTCGCTCGTACGCTTGACAATTTAACACGTCATGGTAAGGCTCCAGATCTATATCATGTTGTAATGAAGGAGGTGAGAGGACCCTCAGTTTTGGGTGTTTGACAAGCGGATGGGACGCTTCCGGGCGTAACTGTCAGAAACTAGGAACTTTTCGGACTGAGGTCTATGGAATTGGGGTTGACAGTTGATGTAACAAAAGTTAGTTGTGGACTGAAAGGTACTGCTGATTTTGCTAGGGCTGCGGGAATGTTGGAGCGTGTTTATCATGGCCACAAAGGGTGTTTATTCAGCTAAAGCGGCTCGCCGTCAGTCCACCCCAGAACGAGAAGTCTTCGGATGATATCCCATGTCAAAAAAAGATACGACTAGTTTGAATGTGAGCATTTTCAGACACTGATGTGTGTTTCGGTCGCTAATGAGACTGAGGGTGATAACCTGGTATGACCAAATCGGCTGATGGTCAGGACATCCTTAAAAAAGCCGTGGGTGCTGGCTTTATGGCTCGCTGCTCGAAATTTTGAGGAAGTGACGATGACGTGACGATATGGTAACTGCACGAAGACTGCGCTGACGTTCGTTGTCGAGGGTGGTTGAACAGGGTGCAAACCTCCATCCATTTCAATGGTGAAAAGGAGGATCCTTCCGACCAGACGGGTGTTATATCCGATCCGGGCAACTGTCCCATAGATGATTTCAGACTGTTGTATACGTTCAAATCACGCGAAGAACTCTAAATAGCGCAATGCAGGATTTCTTTTCAGTTCTTATGTGGCGTCATAGGTGTCGTTACACTACAATAATACAAATTTCCAGCTGTTTACTTTAATCAAGAACATGATCCTCTTTCAATGAACTGCCTACCTATGTATGTTTCCTCCCCTATCGTCACCCCATTTCCATAACAAGCAGTCTATTTACGGGTAGTGGTATTTCGTGGGGGCTATTTTGGTGGTAGTTAATCACTTGGGGGAACAAACAACGTATCATGGGTAAACATGGGTAAATTATCTTACCTTAATTCGATGTGTTTAGTAAATCCTTAGGTAGCTAAGGAACTGCGGGAATTTTCGGAAGAGTTACTTGGTTCCTGGAAAGCTAAAGGCAACTTTAGGATACAGGTGGGATTTAGTCAGTCGGAGTCTGAAGCTAGAACTACATTAGACCGACGCACACGTGTAACACACCTGATTTATACGTAGAACGACGTCGCGTGGCGTGGATCAAGTGTAGCTCTACAAGTCTAGTTGCCATATAAAATGTATGGAGACCGACGCGCTCAGATCGGCGTGTGGCACACATGTGAGCAGTGCAGTTCTACCTTGACACTCCTTCTCGCTGTGGGAGAAGTCAAATGATGGTTTCCATCCACAAAAAAAAGGTAGGCAAGGGAATCACTAATATTTCAAAGGCAAAAGTATGTACGTTGTGTGTTTGTCACTGTTTCACGCTCAAACGCCTGATCGGATTTGGCAAGAGGATAAACCAAGTCCAAGAATAGCACATAGGATACTTTTTACCCCGAAAGTATATACTTTTGGGTTAATTTTCGCGCTGGCAAAAGCGCTGCCAGAACCTAGCTTCACAGTAAACTAATAAAACAGAAATAAATATTAGCGTTGAAATAACGTCCATTGTTTCGTTAACTATTTTTATTAATAACTCTACCTATTATTAAACTGGCTAATAACCTAGAAATGTTATAATGTAAAATGTCAAATATGGCTACGTAATTACGTAAGACCTTATCCTTATATATATGTGCACTAAAATGTTTTTATTTCATGCACAAGAAATTTTTTGTTTATAAATTATAAATACTCGTACCTATATTGTTTTATAGTCTGTCGTATGATTTTGATAACGACTTTTTGTTGATGATGATAATGCCCTCTAGGCTATTTCGGACGATCGAGCTACCCATCGCTCGTCGTTCACAAGCCCGCGACTACCCAGGCTGGTAGTCGGGGTCGGGGTCACAGTGGTTGGGGCGTGAAGATCTCCGTTCTCTCAAGTGTGCGGCTATCTTCTTCGCCAATATTTCTGCTTCACAGAAGAAGGCGAACGCCTAAGGGTTCCTTCTCCTACTCGCGCCGTACCATAGTCTGAGCTAAGAGCTGGCGCCAGAGGTCGCCGCCGCTGATTGCCTTCACGAGGACACGGAAATGCTCCTCCCAAGTTTGGCACACCTCTACCATATGCTCTCACCGTATCCTTAGCGTTTGGTTGTCTAGCTTTGTGGTCCTCGCGTTATTGATCTAATTCCAACCTTCTTTTAACCGCAGAGGCCCGCACGTGCCACTGCACACGACTTCTACATTCACACCGATTCTTTTATCATGCCCTCAGTTTTTTATTAAATCATTAACGCTGCCACCTTCTTATCGTATTTCCTAAAATCATATCGATTAATAATACGGTTTGTTTATCACATATAGGCATGATATCATTGTGTTATAGACTATAGTCATCGATAAATTGTGTGGTTTTATTGCGCAACGCAAAGTCGTTCGTGGTTGCGTGATAGTTGCAATTGTTCGTGAGTTATGGCAGTCGCTTTGTGTTGCTTGTCAATTAGATATAAATCACAAAGCGTAGGTACATATATGGACTGAGCTTTGACACAATGTCCATTCGCATAAAATAATGGTTTTTCACTTTGACAGACATTTACTTAAATTCATAATATGCATACGACAGCTGGCGAATGGTTTTTGTAGGTCGTCAGTTGCTCCGGTTCGGAAATTCTTTGTTACTGCATATTGCAAGCAAGTTTTAGAAATGTTATTTTATAACTATCGTATTTGTGTGTTGTTTTTGTCATGCCTTCTTTTTAGTGGTAGAATCAGGGCAGAGTGGTCATGGATTGTCTGGTAACTTGATAGCGGTTTTTGCGAGACTTCTCCATCTCTCGTGGCATTGCCTGTGCTTTCAATCATGGGAACACTCCATGCCTAGTTATTTAATAAAGATGCTAGCAGGACAGATGGTCAACGGGTCTGAAAGGTTCCAGAGTAGAGACCACATAACGGAAGACACAGCGTTAGAACCCCTACCTCGAGAACCCATGATCTAGAGAGAGTCGATACAAGATGCACAGGATTGGTCGTTGTGGCGATTTTTTGAGAAGGGATATGTCCAGCAGTGGACATCTTTCGGCTGAAGTGATGATAGAAAGATTCTATTTTTCTGGTCAAGTTAATACAGTTCGAAATTGTTACGACAACTGGTAGCAATCGCTGTGATACATACTTACATGGCCCGGTTTCTATATCTTTTGATTCGGAAACTACATTGCAATTATAAGCAGATAAACCTTATCAGTAGGTTTATTTTGTATTTACTATTATTCAGTTTAATTGTTTTAATGTGCGTGGTTTAACGTTTTCATTTTGTTGATTTTAAAATAATTCAATGTGAACTGGATTTTGAAGTGTGATTGTGAATGAAATTGTGTTTAAAATTATCACTGGTTTTGCAAAATAATGTCATTTAAAATTCTTTTAATCAAGTGTTCCCTCAGAACTAGAAAACCCTTTGCTGAAATAGTTGCCCCCAATAAACAAAAAATCCGAATCATATTTTTTTTAAGTTGAAAAAAATATCAAATTAGTTTTTCCAGTCTGGCTAGAATAAAAGGGATTATCAGGCTTATACTAATACTCGCTCTTGTTCTTCCAGTTGCCCTTTGCGTTCGGAGACCGTAAATCTTTCAAAAAATCCCGCTGTTTTAAATCATTTCTAATGTGCTCAAATGGTTCTTTGATTAAATTATGTCACCAAAATTGATAAATATATCACTCTATAGTTACATTTATGCAACCTATTTAATTCCCTTAACTAAAGACACAGTCCTACAAATATCAATGTCTCAATTGATATTAATGACACTGTACTCGACAAATACGACTAACCAACCATGCATAATATCTCTATAGCACAATTTATCATCATAATGTTTGTGGCGACCCATTTTTCTTGGCCTGTAGTGTAATACAAATTTCTCTTTAAGCCCGGTTAAACATAAACTGGCGTTACAGTAAACTTTCCTTCTACAGTTAAAGTAACCAACCAATACCAGTTGAACTGTCGTATTCTGAAGATTTCGGTTTGAATGGTCGAAAGGTTCAGGCACAAAATAGATAAGTACAGAAGACAATCTCATGTATGTACTTCACTTTTTATACCTACGCTAGGTGGACGCACACTAGTGAGCGTTTGAGCCGGAACTGTTCGACGAGCGGGCAGAGTTGCTCCGAGATATCGTGTCCGTGAGCGGTGTCTATGTGTGCGTTGCCCGAGCTCGCTTTGTATGTAGATTGACTTCTTTACCTGTCTATTTTGTGGTTCAGGTCAAGATAGGATGGTTGAGTATGCTCTCTATTTAATTTACGAGTGGTAGCGATGACACCCACAAATGGCGATTCGATTCAATTACCTACATGCTGTATTCAATGAACATGTCACGCGATTTTCGACTCTATAGCAGTAACTGTGATAGGATTTTACCGACCTTTCATTGATAGAATCTGTATTGATCAACATTGAATGCTGTCTGTCGCTTTCAACTTTGACTGGGCTGTTGGTCTAGTGGTTAGTGACCCTGACTGCTATGCCGGAGGTCGTGGCTTCGATTTCCAAGACAATGTTTGTGTGATGAACACTTATCATTTCACAATAGTGTCCAATTGTCGATGGAGTTTCTTACACGTTCTTTACCATTGAGATCTACGCTTCGGAACGTGCAATTTAGCTTAATTTTGTTAAACAATTTAAAAGTGCCTGTAATTGGTCTATTTGAAATAAACCTTTCTGATTAGTTCTTTGTCTGTGTGTCATATAAGTATGTATGTATGTAGAAATATAAAAGTATCAGTTGTCTAGCACTCAAAACACAAGCTCTGCTTAGCTAGGGACTAGCCGACGTTGTGTGATAGTTGTGGGATATTATATATTATTAACTTATAATTCGATCCGAATCCCTTTGAATAAAAATATAAATCGAATTTTCTCTTTACAAAATCCATACATTGATTTTAATAATAAAATATGGTAGCCATAAAGCTTGGAACGTTAAAATGCAAGGCACGGCATACATTCGCGACCGATAGTCGAAGCGAAATGCAATCGTCCGTCGGTTTCAGTATCGCATTTTCCGCGAAACTGCGGGAAAGCCGTCGCTCGGAGGCCGTATTTCAGTCACGAGAGGCCTCCAGCCCGCCATAGTACTCACACAGACACACACGTACATAAACCTCGTATAAATCATTTGCAAAAGCTTTGTGTGGGTTTTAGGTAAAGCTTGCTTCGTGCTGCGATTTAATTGGTTTAGGCAATTAGTTGTTTACGTTTAGGTTCTCTAAAACGTGGACCATTTTATTGGATAAGTGTTTGCTGGGTATTTGGCATTCGGCTCGTCTGGAAAGTTTTACACTATGTCCCTTTACCGTTATTCAGTCACCAAGAGTGAATAACGGTAAATGGATATAGTGTCCGATATTTGTATAATACTTACAATAGGCTAGTTGCCGTAAAAATGTAATTAGTCCGTCTTTTAGATTATTCAAAAATAAGGGACACGTATTTTTTTATTTGTAAATTAAACAAAAATGACAAAGATACCTATAGCCCATTAAAGTTACGTGTAACGTCACACCGTGCTGCATTTTTTCGAACGGGGTCAAGTCACACGTAACTTTAATGGGCTATAACTTTGTTATTTGTTATTTAATCGAAAAAAGAAAAATATGTGTCCAATATTTTTTTATAATCTAAAATACGGACTAAATAAAATGTAATTGTTTTGACTCTAGACACTACACTATTATATTATACAAAAGTGGTGTTTTTCATGTGTGTCTGATATTTGTATAATGCTTACAATTATACAAAAAGTGATAGTATTCATGTATGTTTCATGTTTTTTCTTAAATTATGTTCATGTCGAATTGAGAGGGTTGAATGAATCTTTTGTTTTGTGTTTCTTATCTTGACGTACATTCCAAAGGCTTAAAATCTTCTCAATCCATAGTTATTATATAATACTACTTACACGTTTATTACTTAATGTTACTATATTATATATAAAACCAAATAAGTGCGAAAAACCTAGGCGTCCATATAGATACTAACCTCTCTTGGGAGGTTCATATAGCTGATGTTAGTAAGAGGGTCTTCTACTCTTTTCAGTCCCTTAAACGTCTCCAGAAATTCTTGCCATTTCATACTAAGGTGACTCTTGCGCAATCTCTTCTTCTACCGCTAATAGACTATGCGGATGTCTGTTTTCTAGATGCAAAGGAGGTTGTCCTAAACAAACTCGAGCGACTGCAGAACTTGTGCATCCGCTTCATTTTTGGTCTCCGGAAATACGACCATGTGTCGGAATTTCGGACCAGATTGAAGTGGCTGCCCGTTCGGCGTCGGCGTGATTTCCATATCCTATCACTACTCTTCACTATCCTGCACAATCCTAATTCTCCTCAATATCTCCGTGAACGCTTTGAATACTTCGTCCCGAGGGGTAAACCCTGTCGCACTGCCAATTCTCTTCTTCTTCGTACTCCATTTCACACTTCCAGCCGTTATGATGGCTCTTTCTCTGTCACTGCAGTGCGCCTTTGGAACTCTCTCCCGCACTCCTTACGTGATAGCCCTTCTCTGGATGTCTTCAAGAGGAAACTTAAAGAGCATCTCCTCTCACAATGACATAGTAAACATATGTATTTATGTATATATTATATAAGTATGTATTTATATATGTATGTATGTTTATGTATTATTTTATTCATATTATTTATTTATTTTATTTTTTAATTGTGCACTGGATCTTACCCTCTACTGTGATTTCTCTCTATCACTCAATGGTTTGCTGAAAGAAAACTCAACTTTGAGTTAAGCTCGCCTATGTACATGAACTCTCTGATGTCCACATATTTTGTTATCTATCATGGTGTACAATAAAGAATTAAGAATAAAACAGTAGAAGAGTGTTGTAAAATGACACTCGCCAATCTCTAGAACTAGCTTGCGGATTGGAAAAATCTTTCTGTATTTCGACGATCCATTACCTAGACCATAACGTTTAAAGTAAGATTGTTTTAATATTGTTTCAGTGTGGGTAAAAGACAGAGCTACATAGGTTGTCTAGCGCCATCTCTTACCCACACGGAAACAAGATTAAAACATTTTGAATGCCATGGTAATCCCCCAGATTCCTGACAAATAAAATACGCTATATACACTACAATCCACGGAAGCGAAGTAACCAAAGACGAGGGTAAAACCGCTGGGCTCAGCTAGTCTTTCATACTGACAAATTCTTTCATGAGGAATAAAGTAATATCTAGTAAAAAGAAAATACTGAGACACTTAGCCCCAACTAATGTACGATTCCTGGAACCAATTTATGACCACTTCCCTTCACTAACCAACATTCTTAAATAAAGAACACCCCTTATTTATTCGTTCATACATATCGTATTTCGAACCCTAACGACGAGTAAGGACGACACAACAGGCGATGTCCTAACATTTCCCATCTATACACATCTACATGTATATATGTCCGGAAAACACGTCGCCATTGCACCGTTCCCTACGTAGGCTGGTCGGAAAATATCGATAGTTTCCATTCGATGTAGCTTTATCGGTATGTAAATACTTAGCAGTTTTTGTCCCACTGATGAGCAAAAGCTTCCTAAAGTCCTTCCCCGACATTAGAGAAACATTTAGAGAAAAAAAACTTTAGTTAGAGTCCGGAAAAAAAACATTATCCAATTTGAATAGGTTCGCGTTTGACCACTATCTCACCTGATAGTAAGCGACGAAGTGGCTGACGACGGAGCACGCTTACCTAGAAGTAACCTCACACTTGAAATGAAGACAGACAGAAATCCTAGGTTACAGCTATCAGGAAAAATAGACTCCAGCAGGGAATTCCACTCCTTAGCTGAGCACACAACGAATATATTCCCAAAACGCTTTCTACGTATGGGTCTGGTGTCTACCTTGTATCGGTGGCGCAACGCCCGCCGTACGTCTCCGTACGTCTGGTGGTCCGAGGATGGAACGACTTGGAATTAAATTGTACAATTCCAAATAACACTCTTCAAAATGTTCAAGGAGCTGTCAGCAAAAGTAGAGACCCAGCCGGGTCGAAGCCTACTGGGGCCAGGGTTATCCGATAAGGAGCTCGAGCCCTGGTATGAAGGCTAGAAGGAACAGGGTGGGTCTTTTAGTCAGTAAGAGTCGACACCATCTCCCGCTCCGCCCAAGAGCGGGGGTTGTCATTGGATGATTTTTTTCCACCATAAAACAAAAAAAAAAACTCTTCGAAATGTAAATGTAAATTGTTTTAAAAAAAAATACCTTTTTGAAATATCGATACATTTGTCGACATCCCTATTTCTATGTCTGAGTGTAACCCGTACAGCTAGCTATGGGAAATTTACGTCAGGAAATTGATAGACACTGTACCTATCTTCGATATTCACCATGGTGGTCGAAATTCATTTAGTTACTGGCTGGGCCGTTGCATCATGATAAATTATGAGTACTTAGTAGATTGAGACTGCACGTGGATGGTTATAAACGATTTGTGGTGAGTTCATTACTTATGTATGATTGAGCGAGTTTGAAAGTGATAAATTACTTGGAAAGTGGTGGCTGTTTTTTGAATGATGCTTTTAGTAATGCTTGTCATTAATATGCATTTACATTACAAACACGATTGTAATTATAGGTAACAACTGTAGTCGCATAATAGTCGCACTTAGTGCTCGGCCACATTGACAGCGCGGTTGCGGGTACGCGCGCGATTTGCTTGACCAGTAAGCCCGATTAACGTAATGAAAACCGTAACGATATCGTAGCGATTTAGTCGTTTAGACCATTTTCGTATTCACATCCATCAATCGAGTTGGAACGACACGGATTTTAAAGTCGTTTGAAATTCGTCGATTTTAACAAAATTCTGTTTTACATTATCCTGGTAGAATACTTATTGATGTAACTGAAAACAAGTCGATAGATCGTGAATACCGCTTTTGGGTAGGACATCGATCGAACGACTATAAAACTTCAACGATATTTGGCTTGTTTGATTTTACATGAATCAGCGGCGGAAGCGGCGCGGGTGCAGGGATACAGTTGCCGCTCATCGCCCGCGCACTCACTGTGATCATTTGTATGAACGACCTATGGTGTGAGTTGCCCGCGCGCGTCCCGCGTTTAACAACCCGCACCGCTTCCCGCGACACCTAAATGAAGTAGTTTGAGATAGCCGCGCCGCGCCCACCCCGCACCCGCGTTTCCAGTCTGGCCTAACACTCAGGGACACCACTATAAACAGATCACATACTTATCAGTGCAGACAACATGCATACATAATTTTATTGTTACATTGGCACAAGTTATACAGAGGACAATACATGTAGTATCACCCTCAGGAAATATCTATGAGCAAAAAAAGATTTCCAAATCGCAGTAAGTATTTCTACTGCCTGAGTCACATTATGACCAAAAAAAAAACAGCTCAAAAGTCAATAAAAATCTGATAACAGATCAACAACAGAGATAACATACACAAACATTCATAAATCAAGTCAACACGACAACGACACAAAAAAAAACAATGGGCAGAAAATATTCTCCTTCATTTTCCGATGAAGCTTTCTTGTTCCATAACTTGAAACATTACCATAGGCATTTGGCACATAATGTACAGTGACGTCACAGCATGCTTAACCAGTGTTCTTGCTAATGAGGCCCGCGTCTCCTCCCCTTTTGTTTATATGCACAATAGCGTCAGCAGAGGCGTAGGTAGGACTAATTTAGACGTGGGCAAAAGGCGCCTCAGCGAGGCCTTTTTCTTTCATAAATTCTAAAACATGACAACTAATGTCGCAACCTAGTGTTCGATGACATTTTTTTTTTTGGTATGATAAGTTCGCGCTTGACCGCTATCTCACCTGATGGAAAGCGACAAAGCGGTCAATGATGGAACGCGCTTACCTAGAAGAAACCTACTCACTCTTGACTTAAAATTCCCGGGTTGTAGCTATCAGGAAACACAGACTCCGGCAAGGAATTCCACTCCTTAGCCGTACGCACAATCAATTTGTTCCCTAAACGTTTTGTGCATGTAGGTGGGATGTCCATCATGTACCGGTCATGCCATGAACATCGTCGCTTACCATCAGAAATGGTGGACAAACGTGAGCCTATTTACACTAATATTATAAAGAGGGAAAATTTGTATTTTTGTGTGTATGTTTGTAATGAATAAACTCAAAAACTACTGTACCGATTTTAAAAATGGTTTCACTATTGGAAAACTACATTCATCCTGATATTTATTGCCCGTGCGAAGCCGGGATGAGTCGCTAGTAAATTATAAAACAAAACCCTCATTGTTAAAGAGCTCTCATACACGCGGGGCCCTTGTGAGTGCGAAGGCCATAGGTGAGGCCAATATCGCCCACGCCTAATTACGCTACTGAGCGTCAGGCTCAGAACGGCTGCACAGCCGGCAGACAAAGTTTCGCTGTTGAATATCCTGTGCTACGCTTCCACCTTGTTAGTAACTGTACTATGTTGTTTTGAGAGGCCTTCGATAGTTTTCGAAGTATTGGCAGTTATAGTTTCATGTTGGACAAAGCGGCTTGCTTAAAGTTATTCATGTTTAGGACTTTAAGTTTAAAACGTTTGAGAGTGTTGTAGTTATTTGGTCAAAGAGATCGATTTAATTTCTGCTTTGTTCCGGTTTTCATTTATTTCGACTGGTCTACTACTGCTCTCTAATCATCATCATCATTAGCCTTTTTAATGTTCCCACTTCTGAGACACAGGCCTCCTCGCTATGAGAGAGAATGGGCCGTAATTCACCACGCGAGCCCAGTACGGGGTGGTAAATGTCGCATGTCTTCGAATTTTTGGTTCTAGGATATGCCAGTTTCCTCACAAAGTTTTCCTTCACCGTTTTGAGAGTCCTCTCAAACTTAGATATTTTGTTTAAAACATTAATCGTATAGTTTCTGGCCCGTTCTTCTCCATAGGAAACAACCTTGTAAATGAACTAAGATTAGTTCAAAATTTGCATAATTAGATGTGGTATTAGTTTCCGAACGCTAGTTTACCGTTTGCGCAATCGTTTTCTTCGGGTTTCCCAGTTTAATACACACTTCCCCTCTATTTATTACCACTATTACCGTTAGAAATCGGACACGCATAGACTTCTTACCAATCACCTAGTCTATACTATACCCTTACTTTTTGCTTGCATCCTTATTACTGCTTACAAATTACTGTTAGCATAAAAGCATTTCGTTAGCACTACACAGGTGTTGAAATTAATTTGTGCACTCTATAAAATGCGACGTATGGCACTTCCTTTAGTGAAGCACTAAAAAATACAATTAATTAAGTGGTGTGCATCGCAAACGCCGTAAACTTATTGTCTTAGGCTCTGTACACACGTTCAAACGACTCAACAGTGCCGGCTGTTAGGCAGCTCATGCCTTCAAAATTAACTGTGTAACTTACTGCACTCATCTAATATATATCACTGACGTTAATGAAACAAACGCAGTGTTGCAGTCGGACTGAGCTGGCCATGTCTGCCAAAGTATCCACTGTGCAAGGGCCTGATAGGCTGATATAGCCAAAGTATCGGGACGGGCTATAACAGCCGAAGGTCCACATTAACCTTGGATCCAGAGAGATCGGGGAGGCCTTTGATCAGTACTGGTGCAACAGCACAGTAGGTTATTGTGCGTACAGCTTAGCAGTGGAATTCCCCGCTGGAGTCTGTTTCCTGATAACTACAACATAAGGATTTTTAAGACAAGATTGTATACTCGTAGGTTACTTCTAGGCAAGCGTGTCCTATCGTCGGCCGCATCATCGCTTACCATCAGATTAGATAGTGGTCAAACGCGAACCAATCCATAATAGCAAAAAAAGCCGAGGTGCTTATCAGTTCAGTGCCGGTCCGACAAACAGCGACCGTTAGCCTGAACGTGTGGATAGAGCCTTAGCTTGAAGCTAGCATACCTACTGTCTACACAACCGCGCTGACTTTGAACTTTACTAGGGGTAACTCGAACCAATATTTATTGGAAAAAGCTCAAACTGTCGGCCATTGACTGGCGGCTGTGAATTTTTTATAAGTGCTGAAATTGCTCGGTTATTTTGTTTTGCGGTAGCGCAATATTTTTCAATTGCTTTTTCTGAATTTTATAGTATTGCAGTCCCTGTTATGTAAATATTGTATTCGTGATTCGCTAGGTATTTTTGATCGTAAATTGTCGAATCCACTGTTTATTTATCAATGTTTATATTGCTCCTTTATTATTTTAAGTTCTTACGATCTACGGTAGGGTTTTCTGGTAGATATCGCTGTTAGCGATAAGACCGCTATTGTACCCATAGATTTTTTAGAAGTTTTTTTTTATAAGTTATGTAACTATTTTGGTGTACAGTATAATGTTTATATTTGTTTTATCGTTAATATTATGTTCTTCGAAGTTACGCGAGCAGTAGATCATTTAATTAGAATGATTAAGCGTCGACCTCAATGAACAGTAATTTTCTGAACGAGTTTCTCGATCGAGTTCCATTAGTAAAAAGCTTAGGCCTCGAACTTCGAAGGCAGAAAGCTCCCGCCCGCCCACCAGTCGCTCGACACACCGCGTAGGGCGCGCTCGCGTAGCCTTCTCGTACACGTGAACACATGTTAACGTGAATACACGTCAACGTGAACAAACGTTATCGTGAATTTATACGCCTTTGTTACCAAACAACCGGTTTGTATTATTTCTAATTAATGTTTTAGTGCGCATGTTGTATCACTGATTGGTAGGTATTTCGTGTTAGTTAATTTGTTTTCTGAGTTTTGATTTGAAGCTAATGAAAGCTCCGGGAAATACCGTGTAGGTATTTTTTTTTTTATTTAGAGAATTGTAACTGTTGTTTTTTCGGAAAACAATATTATGTTTTCAGGTAGTTATTTTGTATTTTATGTTGTTGTAGCTTTTTACGATCGGCTGTTTTTAATAAAAAAGTGTTAGGTAGTTGGTTCTGCAACACAGTTTTCATAAAAATTGAAAAGTCTTTTTTGTTTTTTAACAAAAATTGATATCCGAATATCATGGATTGGATTTTAGTTCGTGTTTGTCGCTGATCAACAAAAATGCAATAATGGTGTTGTTGCGTGAGTTGGCTGAATAGTTTTTGTTTGTGTTTAAAAATCGAAGCTATTCATTTTTAATGCAGTTTCAGGAATTGTATCGGTTGGGGCGATTTAGCTTATCATTAAATTACAAACAGAGTTCCTAGGATCATAAGAAGTTAAAAAAAATGTTCTAGAAAAGTTTACCTATTTTATTTCTTTTACTTACGTTGTCCGACTGCTGGGAAAAACTTTGCCTAATAGTCGTTTATTCGTCCCGGTATTTCGCATTTTTCAGTTAATCCTCCGTAGTTATATCAACAAAATTGATTTTAAGTAATATTAGCTGACCCGGTGAACTTCGAAAAATGAATGAGGTGATTATTTTTAGCCAAAATTGTTGGCCGAATGATTGAATGATGACCAAAGTATTTGAAAGTTGCTGTCATATTGCGAGATATTTGGATGTCGTTCTCGTTTCATTCGTGATTTTTTCTTAAAAGATCATTCAAATTGGTCTAGCCGTTCGTTAGTTGGCGTAACCAACACGACTTTATATTTTTGTACATAAATTATGTCTTTTTTTGTTGCCCAGTCGAGCGAGAAATTTTTATAGATGACCCGTGTAAAGAAAGCGAAGATATTATCAAACATAAAACCTTTTGGGGATGCTAGCTTAATGTTGCGGTTTCATGATAGTAAAATATCAAAGTGGAGCAAAAAACTTGTGTCCGCGATGAAATCCAATAGATACGGATTGTCCGCATTTATAGTTTACGATCGCATGTAGATATGATATTAGATTTAAAAAACTGAAAATCTTTGCAAAAGTATCTCTAAATGTTTTTATTGCTTTTACTTTCGTATTGACCTGTCTTTTGGTTCTCAGTCTATGAGTCTTCTTCATTCCTTGTAGTCGTGCTCAAGAGTTGAATTTAAAATACACTATTTTTATTTCAAGTAAAGTTTTAATAAACCTAAATAAAGTTTTAATTTAAAAAAATCTAAATCGGTGAATCATTTTGTCCAAGAGAATTATCGTCTTCTTTACTTTAATTCAAGAAAAAAATATTGATAAATATTTGCTACAGAAAAATTAAACTCTAGTCTCACACTTATAATGAACTAGCTGATGTCCGCGACTTCTTCCGCGATAGCAAAATCTTATTTAGTCACTGTTTCAAGAAGTTTCTTTTTTGCGCAGAATCCTAATTCTTTTTCTAAAATAAAAGTAGTCTAAGTTACTCCTTCTAACATCAGCTATCTATCAGCGAGTCCAGTCATAATTGGTTGAGCCGTTTCGAAGATTTGCCGGAACAAACAGACTGACGATAATAAAAAAAAATCGCAATATTTAAAAAAAAGCAAAGAGACGCTTCAGTTTTATTTTAAATTCATACGTATAGATCTACACATGCTATTTCATATTAATTAACCATATTGTTTACCTTTAAAAATAACAATACTCCAAAGAGGATAACGTCTGTGTCGACACATTATAATAAATTTCTGTTATCTGAACGCTAGTGAACGCGTCCAACAAATGACATATTTTGCCCTGTCCTGTCATTCTGTCAGTATCCCTTCACGCGGACGAACTATCGTCCTTTAACATAAAAACTTGAGATTGATAGCTGTCAGTCGTGTTGGAGTGATAAATTTTTTCCAAATCTTTTTTAGAAAAATAACAGTTAGATATATTTTTCTTCGCAGATTTCAGGGCTATTTTTTCATTAATTTAATTTTTCCTAGATAGACATGGACCAACCTCCTCCCCCTCCTGCTCCTCCTGACCCTCCCGACGCTGTCCCAACTTCAAACTCGGCGCCTGGTAAGCGACGCCATATTTTTATTGACCCAGAAACAATTGAGGTTGTTTCCAAGAAACCTATTATTGATAAGGACATGGCTGTTGCGGCCATCCAAACACTTTATATTCACTCTTCTTTGGTAGAGGGCATAAAATCTTACGCTAACACAGATAAAGGACCCTTTATTGTCCACGTTTCCCGAGCCGAACCAGACCCTTCTGCTGGGACATCTATTCGTCCAATTAAGTTTGGCCAATTTTTAATACAAAACAACATTAAAAACATCTGCAGGGATGGTATTAAAAAAGTGGGCAGAAATAAAATCTCTGTCGAATTCACCTCTGGTGAGGCGGCCAACAATTTTCTTTGTAACCCTGTTTTTCAATCAAAATATATAGTTAAGATCCCTTCATACAACATTACCAAAATGGGTATCGTCCGTCAAGTGCCGGTCGATATGTCGATGGATGAATTTGTAAATTCGGTAATTCTTCCTGATGGGTGCGGAATTATATTAAAAGCACGAAGATTAAACAGAAAAAGTAAACAGGATGGCAAGACCTCCTGGATCCCAACACAAACAATTGTTATAACGATCAAGGGACAAACTCTCCCTCAAAGGGTGTTTTTATATCACACTTCTCTTCCAGTGGAGGTTTATCAATACCCCACGATTCAATGTCTAAATTGCTGCCGCTTTGGGCACGTTAAGGCACAGTGTCGGTCCAAGGCAAGGTGCTTTAAGTGCTCGCAACCCCACAGTGGTGACAGCTGTGACGTGGAAGAGGCCAGGGCGTCTTGCATCCATTGTTTGGGCCGCCATTTTGCCATCTATGGTAACTGCCCCGAGCAAGGGAGACAAAAATCAATTAAAATATTAATGTCGCAGGAAAACCTTTCCTATGAAGAGGCTTCACGATCCCTTCCTAATGTCAAAAAACTTTATTCCGAAGTTACTCAAAATTTTCCAACCCAATCTTCTTTCTCCTCCTCCTCTTCCCAACCTATTAGCCTTACTCCTACTACCTCGTATAAAAAAACTGTGTTTTCTTCCCCTAAGCCTAGAGCTCCTCTAGGTAAGTCTTTTGACAAAGCTGCCCACAGAAGCATCGTTGCTGAGGATCGTTCAGCCTTTCCCAATGGCTTCTCTCTTCAGTCTCAAAATTGTTCATCCCCAAAGTCCCCTCAAGAGGATAGCCTTTTAGAATTACTTCTATCGCTTATTATTAGTCTAGTCTCCCGTAATAACTCCTCTGTACCGCCCCACGTTGCCCAAAAACTTTCCCTGCTTATTTCTAATATAAATAATGGATCTAGTCTCCACACTTCAGTGGAATAGTCAAAGCATTCGGCCGAAGAAGCCTGAACTTTTATTTTTAATTAATAAATTTCACCCCTCAGTCATTGCCGTTTCGGAGACTTGGTTGGTGCCTGGTTCTCACTTTCGGGTCTCAGGTTACTCCTGTCTTCGGAGTGACAGGGCTGACGGGTATGCAGGTAGTGCCCTTCTTGTTAGGCGCTCCCTTCCTTTCTCTCTAATATCTCTTCCCCCTATTTCTCCAGACATTAATATCGTTGCTGTTAGGGCCTTTAATATAACTTTCCTCTCTGCATACATTCCTCATCCTCATTCTAGATTAATTCCAGACCTTTTATGTATATTTGCTTCAGTTCCCTCCCCAATAATTTTTATGGGTGATTTAAATGCTCACCATCGCTCATGGGGTTCGAGCCATGATGATTACTTTGGTCGTGCCCTCCTTGAAATTTTTGATGAAGTGGATCTGTGTGTTATTAACAATGGTTCCCCCACGAGGAGAGTTCGCCCTACTCAAAACCCTAGTTCAGCTGTGGATATTACAGCCTGCTCTGCCTCTCTTGCTTCCATTCTTTCCTGGAATATTTTGCCTAATTCTTATGGTAGTGATCATTTTCCTATTATTATATCTATCTCCGATAGAGTAGTACCAATGCGTAATTTTAACCCCTCCCTTAAATATAGATTAAATGATGCAAGATGGTCTTCTTATTCTGATTCTCTTGAAATTAAGTTAGTCTCTCTTCCCCCTCCTGACAGTAACAATCTCGTTGATTGTTATTCTAAATTTGTAGACGCCATTATTTGTAGTGCTGATGATAATTTTCCTCTTAAAAAACCCTTTAAGTTCAAAGTTTCAACTCCTTGGTGGGATTCAGAATGCACTTCTGCTGTCAAGGAAAGAAAAATAGCAGAGGATAATTATTCTAATTCAATGACCCTTCAGAATTTTTTGGTTTATCAAAGAAAAGCAGCCATTGCTAAAAGACTTCTTTCTAAAAAGAAAAAAGAAGGTTGGCTTCGATACTGTCAGAGCTTATCTCCCTGTTCCCCTTCTTCGTTAATCTGGAAGCAAATCAGGAGATACAGAGGATCTTGTAATTCTGTTGACATTTCAGCTAACGATCCCTCTTCTTGGCTTGATTCTTTCTCTGATAAACTGGCTCCCCCTTCAGTTCCTAGTTTGGACTCTTTTCCCTCTCCTCCGGGTTTACTTACTTCCGAAAATGATTTTGATGCCCCATTCTCTTTTTCTGAACTTCAAACGGCACTTGACGGTCTTGTTGATTCCTCTCCTGGAGCAGATGGGATCCCGTACTCATTTTTAAAAAACGCCTCAAGAAGTACAAAACATTATTACTTAGATCTCGTCAACAACTTTTTTGAGTCCGGTTTGGTTCCTCAACCATGGAAACACCAAATAATAATTCCGGTCATTAAACCTGGAAAAAACCCGTCAGACCCTAATAGCTACAGGCCTATTGCTTTGTCGTCTACTCTGTGCAAGGTTGCAGAGCATATGATGAAGCATAGACTTGAGTGGTTGGTGGAAAATAGGAATTTGTTGCCCGCATCCCAGTTTGGATTCCGTAAAGGTATGAGCACAATGGATAGTCTTAGTGTATTAATTTCTGACATTCGTATTTCTTTGATAAGTAAGCAGTTTTTAGTAGGAGTTTTTTTAGATATTGCGTCAGCTTACGATAATGTTTTACTTCCGGTGCTAAAGGATAAACTTGAGCATCAGTTGAAAGTTCCTAAAAAATTGGTCCGTTTTATTTGTAATCTATTGATGGAGAGAACCATCTCCATTAAAAATCAAAACTCCTCTCTTACCACTAAGACTATCTGGAAAGGCTTACCACAAGGTTCAGTTTTAAGTCCTCTCTTATTCAGCCTTTATACTTATGATTTACATTTTTCCACTGATTCATTTTGTCAAATATTGCAGTATGCTGATGATTTAGCTTTATACTGTTCTGGAAAATCGTTAGATGAGGCTACTAACCGTCTTAATTCCGCCCTTGGATATTTATCTGATTGGCTTCTAAAACACGGTTTATCCTTATCAGCCTCTAAGAGCTCTGTAGTTGTGTTTACAAAAAAAAAGATTGTTCCTCCTGTTGATATTAAAGTTAACGGTGAAAATATCTCTCAGGTGGACAATGTTAAATTTTTAGGAGTTTGGTTAGATTCAAAATTAACAGGTATTGCCCACACAGACTTTGTTTCTCAAAAATGCGAAAGAAACGTTAATGTTCTTCGCTCTCTTTCAGGTGTTTGGTGGGGTGCTCACCCTTATACTCAAAAACTGATCTACAATGCAATAGTTCGTAGTCATTTTGATTATGGTATGTTCCTATTAGATCCTTGTAATAAATCTGGCCTTCAAAAACTTGATAAAATCCAATCAAAGTGTTTACGAATTATTCTCGGGGCGATGAAGTCGTCCCCAATTAATGCCATGCAAGTTGAGTGTGTTGAGCCTCCTCTTTCGATTCGTAGACAATTTCTAGCAAATAGATTTATTTTTAAACTTGTACAAAATTCTGAACATCCCCTTCTTGGTAAGCTGGACCATTTATTATCCATCTTTGACTCCTGTAGTCGTCGTTCGAATATTGAACTTCCTTGTCTTCTTCGTGCCTACCTTCAATTCACTCGTCTTTCTAGCCCACTTTTTCAAAACCCCATCTTATATCTATACTCGGTGCCTTATAATGCTCTGGTATTTCAACCGGAGATCGTTTTGGACTTTGGAATTAACAAAAATACCTTAGAACCTCATACGATGTTTGTCCAAAAAGTTTCTTCTAATTATAATAACTGGACTACAATATTCACTGATGCTTCCAAAGTCTCCGATGACAGCCCTGTAGGAGTTGCTGTTTGGATTCCTCATACAAAAATTATTCTAAATTTTAAGTGCCCTTCTATTACATCTGTTTTTACAGGTGAATCAATTGCCATTTTTGAAGCTATTTCATTTGTTAAATCTCATCAGTTAAATAACTCCATAATCTTTTCTGACTCAAAAAGTTGTCTTCAAGCCATTTTATCTAATCCTTTTAGATCTAAGTCAAGATTCCCTATAATTCTAAAAATTAGAGATTTGCTATTTCAATGTCATGAACTTGGAATTAATGTTGTCATAGCTTGGATTCCTGGTCATGTCGGTATTCCTGGTAATGAGTCAGCTGATTCATGCGCCAAAAATGCAGTCCTCTCTGGCTCTCTTGCCCATTCTGAAATTTATTCCCATGATATTTGTTCTACTCTTCCTATAACCATGTTTAAATCTTGGTCTAAGGCATGGCAAATCTCTAAGTCCATAAAGGGTAAATTTTATGGAGATATACAACCCGAGATACCCCACAAACCTTGGTTCTTCAAATATCAATTGGAAAAAAAAACCACTACCTCAACTATCTGTCGTATACGTTTAAATCATTGTTGCTCTCCTCATTTCTTGGCCAAACTTAGAATTAAGAATAACTCTCTTTGTGAATGCGGTTTGGATGAAGGAAACGTGGACCATTTATTTTTCTCCTGTCCTAAATTGCGCTTCTCTCTTCATGAAATCATTCCTCCTCATATTCCGCGCCCAACCTCGGTCAAATGTCTTCTACCTTTTGTGTTTACACGTTTTATATTTAAACTATGCAAATTCATTGAAATTAATAAAATTAAGTTGTAACTTTTATAACCTTTTTATATATTTTTATTTTCTCTCTGTCACGTACTGGTCATAATCTGTGGTCATAGGACTTGTCACTTGTACTACTCTCTAATCTGTGGTCACTTGTCAGTCTGTATCTGCGAAGAAATTCTTTTATTTTCTACTTTCATTAATTCATTAACAAGAAAGATATAATTTTTTACTATTAATTCACGCTAAATACTCTCCAACGTTTGATGGTTTATTAACAGCCCGCACGTGTTATTGGCAAAATTGTGGTGTCTCTTCCACAAAGGCCATTAATTAAAAGTTGAAGTTGAAGTTGAACATAAAAACTTAAAAAAATATATTCAACCTAAATACTGTAAAATCTTTTTCTAGTAGAATGTGATAAATTAGTTTAAATAAATATATTTTTACGTGTAAAGTGTGTGTGTACATCGCCAAAATGTTGACTTCTGTGCGCTCCAGCGCCTTCCAGGACAGGCTCTTCAATTTCAAGTCTATCAAAGAAAAGTTTGAACAGACCAGGTAATTTTGTGTTTAGTCTATTATTGTAAATTCAACCTACAGGATAAACCTGCAGATTTTCTTCCTATCTCACAAGGACCGTGCATTTTTATCGGAGTAAAAAGCAGTCTAGCTCTCAAGTTTAACTCGATAATTTTATCATTGAAAGAATTTGGAAATTGAGGTAGTACTTCCAAATATTATCTTTTACGAACGACGTTATTGAAAAGTGCTTGATGGTGAGGCGCACTAGTTTATTAAGAGCCTATTCTTTCTATTCTTGTAGACACCTAAATTATAATTGGACAGGAATACCACAGCAGGCAAATTGTAATGTTATTACTTGGTAATATTAGTTTATTTTAAAAATACATATATTTTTGGTTTTCAAATAACATAATTAGAATGCCAGACGAGTCGACGATAGCTAATAGGTATCTTATCTATTCTTAAACATTTTTGTAGACAAAAGTTTATAAATATTTAGACTCGCATGTGTTTCTTTGTCTGAATATTAAAATCTCGCTTAATTTACATATTCAGTACAAACAACAGGAAATAATTTTCCTACATTGTTATTTTTAAATATTGAAACTAGAGGAAATATTGTAACATAATTATATAACAATAATTAATTGTTAGTTAATAGCAAATAAGCTTAGAAATTGTTAGTAAGTATCGTATTTCTTAATAATTATGTTAGTAAATAAAAAATCTCCACTGATGGAAAAAAATGAATGTAGCAGGAGGCAACCACGATGCATAATATTATGATGATGATGATGATACTAATATTTGTCCATCAGCGTTTTTTAGATGCTGTTCGAACTAGACCGCGCCATTGACTAAGTCGAATAGGTCTTCTTTCGAATCATATATCGCCGGAAAATTGCTTTTTTTTTAATCTGATATAAACTAGTACTTGACTGCGATCCCACCTGATGGTAAGCTGTGATGCAATCGTTGATGGTGAGGCGCACTAGTTTATTAAGAGCCTATACACATAAATCTATTTCTCGATATATTATGAGAAAATCGTTTTGTATACCTACGATATATCACATCCAAATTAATTGGATTCAAACAAAACTGTCTTATTTAAAAAAAAAAACTCCAAACGTTTATAATTTCTCGCGATATTTTACAATCGTATGTCGTTTGCAATTTTCCGATGACACTCATCAGTCATGGTTATGCGCATAAGTATGTGAATATATCTGGCGCGCTACTGTAACATGGCAATCCCAACCACATCCTAAAATAGTTTGTATGCTGAACAAACGCATCGTAATTTTATTTACGTAGCCTTATTAAGTCACGCCACAGTTAAGCTGGAACTGCATTAGACCGACACACACGTGTCACAAGCCTGATTTGTACGTAGAACCACGTCGCGTGGCGTGTATCAAGTGTGGTTCTACAAGTCTAGTTTCCATCTAAAATGTATGGAAACCGACGCGTCCAGATGGGCGTGTGTGGCACACGTGTGAGCACTGTAGTTCTACCTTTATGTATACATGAAAAAGTTAAATGTGTCCAGCACGCCACTGTCACGATTACACGACAGAATCAAACGCTAATACATCTTATGCCATGAAAAACATAAATTGTAGAAAAACCAAGGCACGTAACTCTGTTCTTCTGCCGTAAAAAGTTGTGAGGTCAATGTAATACCAAGTCGATTAATTTATTCAGTCCGTACTTAAAAGACCTTAATGACCTAGATTGACTTGGCAATACCTTCGGTTGTATCTTTAGTTGCCTGGGGTTCATCCAGGCTTGCGGTAACTTTTTCAAACATTTCCGCAGCCTTGGCAGCTATTGTCCAATGTATTGTGTGTGTGTTAATGATTTTTTTTATTAATATTGGTGTTTATTTGCAGGGTGGGCGGTGGTGTGCAGCGCAGCGCCACACATGCCGAAATGCCGCACAAAGGGGGAGGTACCATTGCCGAAAGGTAAATCAATCTTTCTTTTGTATATTTACTAGCTTCTACCTGAGACTTCGTCTGCGAGGACTTCAGAATTGGGTCCTAAAAGAATTTCCCTCGGGAACTACTTAGGGAATCGGGATAAAAGATAGCCTATGTTCTTTTCCATGTCAAAGGCTATATGCATGCCAAATTTCATCCAAATCCGTTCAGCCGTTTTTGCGTGATTAAGTAACAAACATCCAAACATCCACACTTTCACATTTATAATATTAGTTAGGAATATGGATAGGCTCGCGTTTGACCACTATCTCGCCAAATTCTTCAGCTCAGTGTATCGATGGCAACACTGGTGAAATTCCTTGCCTGGTTCAGTACCCAGCTACGGCAGTGCCGTCTAGTAATGCTGGCATTAGATCCCTACATGAATAGGTAACAAAGCCCGTGATTCAGGATCGAAGGTGAGACATGGTCTATTACAAGACATGGTCTACCCGTGTGCAAAATTTCATTTAAATCTGATAAGGCGATGAGCGTGAAGAAATAACAAAAACACACAAATTTTAAGAACAATACAAGGTGTAAGGGACAGCCCTCCACAAACTTTAAGGGCTTGCAGAGTAGACGAAACTGAACCACATTCCACAAAATTTTTTTTCAGGAACCGAAAAAAAAAATTTGGCCTCACCAAACAAACTGTCCAATCAAGTTTATAATTTTGTATGGTGAGGCGGATTTTTTTTTCGTTTCCTGAAAAAAATTTTTGTGGAATGTGGTTCAGTTTCGTCTACTTAGCAAGCCCTTAAAGTTTGTGGAGGGCTGTCCCTTACACCTTGTATTTACCGGATCAGCCTAGTACATATACATAAACCAACAATCACCGTATATGTCTAACAGGATAAAATATTTTATCACAACTGTGCCATAATTGCTTTAATCTGCACAAGTGCACATCCTGCCGCTCGTTGTGCTAACCGAATAGAATTAGATTTGATTAGAATACTTAGAAGACAGGAACTTTGTGATAAGGGCACAGCATTACATACAGTCCGTCAGGAAGAGTCGTCAGATGGTCGACGGGGAAGTAAGGTTCTGGAAGGTTAGCGTACCAAGACTCGAGCGTTGGAAGACCTCTCACAAGGTGGACTGACGGACTGATGAGAGTCTTGGAAATCCGATGGATGCGAGACGCACAGGTCCGTTCGTTGTGATGACTATTAGGGGAGGCCTATGTGCAGTAGTGTACTTCTTTCAGCTGAAATGATGGTGATGATTACAGTCCCTTCTTGAAAAGTAGTAAAGAATTCATATAAAATAGCTGTGCCCGCGACTTCGTTCGCGTGGACTACAGGATTTAAAATAAGACTATGTATTTAAAATAAAAGTAGACTATGTTACTCCTTATTACATCGGCTACCTGCCAAAAGTCCCGTCAAAATCGGTCCAGCCATTTGAGAGATTAGCCCGGACAGACAGACAAAAATTGTAAAAAATGTTATTTTGGTGTATGTACCGTATATCCAAATCCAAATCCAAACTAATATTATAAATGCGAAAGTAACTCTGTCTGTCTGTCTGTCTGTCTTTGCTTCACGCCTAAACTACTGAACCGATTTGTGTGAAATTTGGTACAGACATAGTTTGGAACTTGAGAAAGGACATAGGATAGTTTTTGTTACAAAAAATAAAATAAAATAAAGAATAAAATTTATTCCGGACATACAGCGCCATCTATTGGTCAAGAGTCGGCATCAATTCGCCGCCGCTGCCGGAAGTCACTATTCCACGCGAACGAAGTCGCGGGCAAAAGATAGTAATATAATATAATATTAATATAATAATAGTATAATATTCCACAACTATCACACAACGCCGTCTAGTCCCAAGCTAAGCAGAGCTTGTAATATGGGTACTAGCCAACTGATAAACATACTTATATATTTCTAAATACATACATATTATAGATAAATTACACCCAGACACAGAACAAATTATTATGCTCATCACACAAACATTTGTCCTGGGTGGGAATCGAATCCACGACCTCCGGCATAGCAGTCAGGGCCACTAATCACTAGACCAACAGGCCAGCCGTATATGTACCGTATATATTCATATGCATGTAGTAAAAAGCAGTTATTTCAATATTATAAACAGACACTCCAATTTTATTTATATGTATAAGTAGATGTATAGATTTTAAAAGTGTTGTTGATTATCTTAGGCACACTATATCAAATCAAAAGTATGGAATGCATGATCGTAGGCCGATGTCTCAAGTAAAGAAAAGTGTTCCAAGGGGCCTCCGCAAGTTATTTTTGGCCCGTCGAAGGTACGCCATCCCAGGGACTTGAAATCCCACTAAATACTTTTTTTCCTATAAACAAATTGCTTGAGATTGGATTGTGTGAGAAGTGATTGGAAAGAAAAGGGAGTTAGTGATAGCGTGACGAGTGACAGGACAGAATGGAAGAAAAAAAGCGTGCTCTATCGTCGGCCACATCATCGCTTACCATCAGGTGAGATTGTGGTCAAACGCGAGCCTATCCATTATAAAAAAAAAGACGTGTGGCACTCGGGGACTGCCGCGGTAAAGCTATTGCATAGCATTTTTTATCAACTTATGCAATTATAATTATTTATTTATTTTATTTATGCAGTATTTTTTTGCTTTGTTTTTTTTTTATATTAATTGAAGTTACACTTTTTGAGCGTGGTGACCGTGGTGTTAGGTTATTTTCGTTACGGAATTTCTGGATTCGGTCTCCACGCTCAAGGCCCGCGATAGAAGCTATGCAATATCTTAAAAAAGTGTTGCGCCGACCCCAATTAAAACGGGACAAGGCAGGAAGATGTGGATGATGATGATGAGTAAAAAAGAAAAAATCTCGCTTGTTTACAGATTCACACACACGAACTTTAATTCTTAACTTTTTAATTCTTTAGTGTCCACCATGATAAATAACAAAATATGCGAATATCAGAGTTCATGTAACTTTCTTCTCGTCTTTATAAAATATTTAGGATCAATCCTTCATTCAAAATATAATAATTATAAAATCACTTACTTTGCTCAACTATGTGACAGGGCAAGAACATGCATGCTTATGTGTCCCATATTATATTCAGTTACCTGTTTCCTCGAGCTTGTTGGAAATTTGGGATTCCGCGAACGGAATTGTTACGGAAAACCCTATGGAGATATCATCGCCACCCATCCTCGTTATGTGTGCATCAAATATAACATGTTTGGAGACAGATAATTTAATTAGATAAGTCTATTGTATGAACTTACTACACCACGGACTGCCTCGAATTTTAGGGTACCTGTTTAAAATCTTAAGTTTCTCTTTTCCATTACCTACACACACTTAAATACTAATTTAATGAAGAGGTAATGTTGGTTTTTTTTTTTGTTTGTAGGAGGTTATTTCTGGAAGTACTGGTCCGATTGCTAAGTTTTTTTCTCCGTTATAGAGCTGCTTTATTCCTGAGTGACATAGGACTGTATTTTATGTACGCGGGCAAAAGCTACTAGAAGATAAATTTAGCCCTGGTTTATAGTCCGGAGCGAGAGGGAATCGGATTCTGTCACCTTCTTATATTATTATTATTATATACTAGCTTTTGCCCGCAGCTTCGTCCACGTATGTCTACACCCTATAAGGAACCTACCTGCCTAATTTTAGGTTTGTAGGTGTTATTGTTTCTGAGATTTCGTTATTAATCAGTGAGAGGTATTTCGCTTTTATATCTACACTTCTACACTAATATTATAAAGAGGTAAAGTTGTTTTTTTTTTGTTTCTAGAAGGCAATCTCTGTAAGTACTGACCCGATTGCTAAATTTTTTCCACCGATGAAAAGCTGTTTTATTCCTGAGGTTATATTTTTGTAGGTACGCGAGCGAAGCCACGGGCAAAAGCTAGTATTATATAGATTTGTTTTTTTTACGGAAAACAATCAAATGCTCGTTATTTTAACAATTTGTGTAGACTTATATCTATACAGTGTAATATATATTATCAAGTAATGCGTGCGCTTCTTACCGACTAATTAAAGTTAATGACTTTGAGATAACGGGCTTCCATAGGTCACTGGCCATCGTTGGCCCTTCAGACAATCAATATTTGATTGTTAGGGAACGCAACGTTATCTGTCTTAATGTATACTACAAGTTGTCCGCGACTTCGTCCGTGTCAAGCATAAATGCAACTAGAAAATAATTCTTTGCTTGTTTGGAGGTATACGGAACAGAGAGTAAAGTCCCACATACCTCCGTTGAAAAGGGAGGATCCTCTAAACAGACAGGTGTTATGTCTAGTGGGCAACTGCCCGGCAGATGATTTCGGCCTGTTCTGTGTTCAAATCGCGCGGAGAACTTTAATTGCGCGATGCAGGATTAGTTCTTATGTGACGCCATAGAGGTCGTACCACTTGCGATTAATTCTTTTTTGATTGATTTAATTGATTGGCCTGTTGGTCTAGTGGTTAGTGGCCCTGACTGCTATGCCGGAGGTCGTGGGTTCGATTCCCACCCAGGACAAATGTTTGTGTGATGAGCACTATCATTTGTTGTGTTTGGATGTAATTTATTTATAATATGTATGTATTTAGTAATATATAAGTTGTTTATCAGTTGTCTAGTCGTCATAAAAAACAGCGTAAATACTCGTGTTCCTAAATTGGCACGGCGAGCAATAATGGGTCAAAATTGCCAATTACTTTCAGAAAATATGTCATGTGTTATTTATTTATTCATTGCACACAATATTCATGTAGTTACAGACAAGTTTTACCTTAATGGGTAAATGACCCCGTTAGGGCGATACAAATTAACTAGTGAGGCCGTATCAGACTTTTACTGGTTGAAGTCAACCAATGCCGCTTTTTTTTTTGGTAGGTAAAAATCATCCAAATGACATACCTCGCCCTTGGGCGGAGTGGGAGATAGTGTCAGACTCTTACTGACAAAAGAACCCACCCCGTTCCTCCTTTCGTACCAGGGCCGAGCTACCTTTTCGGATAACCCTGGCCCCAGTAGGCTTCGACCCGGTTGGGTCTCGGCTGTTGCTGACAACTCCTTGAGGCGCGCGCGAAGTGCACGCGCCGTTGACGACTTGGGCTCGGTCCGGACAGTTACCAGACGGTCGGACAGCGAGCTACCCATTGCTCGCCGTCCGCAAGCCCGCCCCTACGGTGGAACCTAAGCCCCTTACGTAGGTCCACGGTCACTCTATCAAATGTCTAGCAGTAAGTGAAAGTACAAATCGATACGATGACTGATTGCATTTTACTACAATTTATTAGCCTTTTATTTTGTACACCTGCCATGTTGTCTCTACCACCCTTGGTTGACTGGTAGAGAATGCTAAGGCATTAAGTTCACCTTTGTACGTTTTTTGTAAAACATAAAGTTTTAATAAATAAGTTACGTACCTACATATATCATTACTAGCTTCTGCCAGCGGCTTCGCTCGCGTGAAAGTCGGTTTCTCCATACAAACTTTGGACCCCCCATTTCATCCCCTTAGTGGGTGAATTTCGGAAAACCCGTACTTAGCGGATGTCTACACCCTCTAAGGAACCTACCAGCCAAATTTTAAATTTGTAGGTGTAATAGTTTCTGAGATTTCGCGAGTAATCGGTGAGTGGTATTTCGCTTTTATTATATACTAGCTTTTGCCCGCGCGGCTTTGTTTATGTTCTTCCCTACTCCACCCTACTATACCCTACTCTACCCTACTATACCCTACCAAACTTCACATACCTTATCCTACTCTACCCTACTCTACACTACTCTACCCTACTCTACACTACTCTACCCTACTCTAAACTACTCTACCCTACTATACCCTACTCTACCCTACCAAACTTCACATAAACCATCTACTAAATAGTCCGGACAAAGCCTAAACACTTGGTTTGGATAGGTGAGCCCGTTCTTAAGTTATAAAATTACAACGAAAATTGGCATTGATTTTTATTTAAGTAGACTAGCGGCCCGCCCTGGCTTCGCACGGGCAATAAATACTAGTATAGATACTAATAAATATAGATAATAATACTAATACTAGATGAATGTTGCTTTCCAATGGCGAAAGAATTTTTGATATCGTCACAGTAGTTTCTGAGTTTATTCATTACAAACATACACACAAAAATACAAAGTTTCCGTCTTTATAATATTAGTGTAGAAAATAATCATTCCTCTCGCTCCATTGTGTTTTAATCCTGTGCGCTTATTGCATTGTACCAACAGTATTTGTGTGCGACGTGACGGTAATCTTTAAGCGTTAAAGGATTATTTACTTAATGTAGGTAAAGGACGATAAAAAATTAGAACTAGGGTATTGCCTTGTACAATTATTTTTGTTAAATGTTATTCTTTAATAAGTTAAGGTGTGAAATAAAGATGTATAATAATAATAATAATTGCTCAGCTGACTAGCTGTTTTTAGGGTTCCGTAGGTAACACAAAAGGAAAAAAACGGAACTCCTTCTTAGCGTATCGATGGAAAAACTAATAAATTCCATGCCTGGGCCAGTGTCCGCCCACGGTAATGTCGACGGAACCCCTGAAGGATCATTTTGTTGTCCGACTGTCTGTTTGTCAACCTGTCAAGACCCTTTATCTCGGGAACGCGTGGAGGTATCGAAAATTAAAAATATATACTCAAGTCTGCGGTCCCTTGAAGTTGTAAAAAAAATAAACTTCGGAGTTAAGATAAAAAATGTCGAAAGTAATGTGTAGTTCGACACTCTCAAGGGAACCAAAATTCATACGACACTTTCTCGTTGACTCCAGAATCCTTAAATTTGGCATAAAGAAAGGTCTTATGGCAAAGGTCTAGAAATAAATCTAAAAACAGTTAAGTTATTACGTAGGTAACTTTACACGGAAACCACAGTGCGCGAGTCCGACTCATAGGTACTTGCCCAATTTTTTTTAAGCTATTGCATAGCTTTAAAAAAAAATCGGGAAAAAAAATACTGCATAAATAAAATAAATAAATAATTATAATTGCATAAGTTGATAAAAAATGCTATGCAAAATAGCTTTACCGCGGCAGTCCCCGAGTGCTACACGTCTTTTTTTTTTGTTACACTGCGTAGGACTTATAAAAAAGGCTGATTTTTTGTTTACACCTATTATTGTGCTAACAGTGTCATTGTTTTATTTACAGGCTGGCAGCTCTTCAGGCGGCGGGTGCGAATGACTGGCGTGCGCGCGTTTGTCGCCTGAGCCCCGAGAGGGAAGACTCCAAAGCCATCGAGCGGGTCAAGAATAGGATAAATGTTAGTAGATACCCCTTTTTTATTAGAAACTTAACACGACAATCACCAACAACAACAGCGATTGCATCACTGCTTACCATCAGATGGGATCGCAGTAAAGCTCTGGTTTTTATATCATTTAAAAGAAAAACTATCTTTTACCCGGTGGCTTCGTTGATTATAGGTCGGTTGCGGACGCAAAGTCAGATAAAAAGTAGCCTAAAAGGGCTTTAGGCTTAAGCACTTCCTTGAGGTTTAATTTCACTCCGTAGCTGTCAAATTACATCAAAATCGGTTTAGTAGTTTTGCTGTGAGTGCCTAACAATAGAGTTATTTTTAAGTTTATATTATTAGTATGAATATAGACTTTAGGCTTCGCTAAGTGAGCGATTAGGTGGAAAAATCTGCGAGCATTTACCGCCATTTTATTATCGTATGCTATATTTTATTATGAGCACTAATACGATGTTTTTAAGTATAAATTAAACTGACCTTACTCTTATGTTTGGTATTTTATCTACCGTTAATATTGGAGAAGAGGTATTATATACATGTTTGTAGATACTAAATACTTATTTTGAGGCATCACCAATTTGATATCAGGCTGTTCTACGTACAATCTACGTTTGATTCCATCTCCATAAAACCATATGACGACGACTTCCCACCCCATCATGCTAAATAGACACTAAAGCAAGCAACTTTCCTCACTGATAAAAGAGGACCTCTTCAAAAAGATTCACATTTCCATACACCAATGTACCTGCTTGCAATCTCTCAACCTTCCCATCTATTAAAAGCCTATGTCTAGGGGCAACTTGGCTTAGGGCGTTAACACACTAGCGGTAACGAATAGGTTACGGGCACGCAACAAACACGCCGCGCAAGCGTAGCGAATTTGTTGCGGACGCGCTACGAGATCCGGCAACAAGATGCGGGTCTCCGGCATTTTCGAAGTAACAAAACCAACAGCAGTGTCTCCTTGTCGGAATCCATTTTGTTACTATATAGCATAGCATAGTCGACTTAATAATGTTCCCACTGCTGGGACTCAGGCCTCCTCTTTAGGAGAAGGAATGGGCCGTAATCCACCACGCGGGCTAGTGCGGTTTGGTAGATGTCACATGTCTTCGAATTTTCGGTTCTAGGACATGCCGGTTTCCTTACGTTGGTCACTGAGTGTATTTATTACTACGTGTACGTCGTTAAATTGCTATAAACACGAGTTGAAAACGTTGCAAATTTCCCGCGGCGTCTTCGCTGTGCAACCGCGGCGTGTTCGCGACGCGACCGCTCACAAACCGCTAGTGTGGTAACGCCCTTAATATTCAAGGGCCCTAGAACCGCGCTAACCTTGCAGGCTTGCATAGGCATCGCTTTGACGGCCCCCCTTTAATAAGCAGAACCCTTCAAGACAGCCCTTCACATCTATTGTGATACTGTAGCACCCAGTCTGTTGCCATGTGAGTTGGGTAGACTGTGTTTTTGAGCGAAAATGTATCGTAATCGAAAGTCGTAAGGTTCAGAATAGACATATAGGTGTTGTTGACAAGGAATTGGCGTTTATGATAATCCAGTCTGAAGTGATGTGCCTTTAATGCGTGTTTTTGTGAATTTTAACATGGCTGCTTTTATTTGCAATTAAGTGCGTTATTGTAATCGATACTTTAGGGGCATTAACTTGGTCTGAGGGTACGTTTGAAAGAGTTATCGTAATCCTAGAATACAAAGGGCCCCGGTACCAAAGGTAAAGATGGAACAGGAGTAGGTTTTTAGTCAGTCAAAGTCTGACATTATCTCCTGCTCCGCCCAAGAGCAGGAGAGATTGTATGATGCGAGTCACTATGATGTTTTTCAACTCTAAAAAAGAGGCATTATCTTGTGTACTAATTGCTTTACAAGTGAATATTCACAATGATATCACATTTGCCATGCAAGATTGAATGATTCAGAGTGCTTTAAGCGTTTTCAAAAATATTGGACACTAGAATTTTCTACCTGAAAATTATGATGTACTTAATGAAAGTACTGTTTTGCTAAGGTTACTTTACATATTAGGTTGTCTTACATTACGTATTACTCACATAATAAATTTACTATGACATAAATAAAAAGTTAAATTTTAAACAAAATACCTAATTTGTTTTTATTATTATTTCGTTTAGTCATTAGTGCATTGATCACTATCTCACCTGATGCTAAGCTGGTGTAAAAGTTAAATAAATAAATAATGTAAGCAATTACTAAAGCTCAGTGAATTTCCATTAGTTTATTCGTGTTACTATCATACAAATATGATAGTAAAGTCAGTATCGATTTTAGAAGTATTGTCAAGGTCGGGCATAGTGTAAGCCAGAGATATCTCCTACACACTGCACCAAATTGTAAGCATTGTTGAAAACCAGGCACGGTTCAAAAAGATTGTATTCCTTAAGGTTTGGAGAGAGAGGGAGGCCAAAGAAAAGGTGGGTGGATTGTGTGAGGAATGATATGAAAGAAAAGGGAGTTAGTAATAATATGACGGGTGACAGGACAGAATGGAAGAAAAAAACTGGTTGCGCCGACCCCAAGTAATATGGGATAAGGGCAGGAAGAAGAAGAAGTACTCCTTAAAGTAAATGCTCCAGGGTAACCTGTAAAATTCAAATTTTCATTATTTTTTTGCGATTTGCAGTTCAGAAGTGCTACCATTGTACGACCTAAACTGAATTGTTAAATGGATGAAGCTTTATAGAGAGATGGAGCTATCCACCCGGATAGCTTCATCTCTCGGTACGAAAGATCTTTCGTGCTGGCATGACTGACAGTTTAACTCGTCATGGTTGTCATCTATACATATTTGAAGAAATTGCTCGTGCTCATTGATGGGCAAACTATTTTTTGTTTTAGTTGGGAAATTATCCCATGACTTCTCCCGCTATAGGGCGGAGCGGAAGACGTACCAGACTTTTACTGACTAAAACCCACTCGTTCACTACGTTCCTTCTTTTCCTTGCATTCCAGGACCCCGGGTTTCTCTTTCGGAAGCTATCTGGTAGGCAACCTACTGTACCTCACCCTCTGAAATACACCCATTACACCCTGTATACAATTTAGTAATTAATATTTGTACAATTTAACCTACATAAAACTCGACATTTCCGGTGTGTTACAGCCAATTAATTTTCATAATTAAGGCGCGGCATTTCGAAATTATTATGTACAAATATTTTTTTGCGTTGCTTTGTGTATTACTTGCTCTAATGTTATTTAACTAGCTATTGCCAGCGGGTTCGCCTGCGTGATAGTAAAAAATTATCCCAAGCGAACATATTCCCGGGATAAAAAGTATCCTGTGTGGTATTCCAGGACATGGTCTACCCGCGTATAAATTGATATCGAAATCCATTCAGAAGCTTTTGCGTGAAAGAGTAACAAAAATACTTACATACAAAGTTTCGCGTTTATAATGTTAGTAGGATTTGTATATGTATAGTAGTTGTTCCTAACCTGCTCAATTTGTAACAGTAAAGCGGAAAATTATTATGGAATGTCTATAAAAAAATATGTATGTCTAACTTGATAAATAGTGATAAAATAAAACTGTCATGAACAACTTTTATTATTATGCAATCGACGTTGACTTGACATTATTCTGTTCATATTAAATTCTCAGAATATTTAAAAGTTCACTTTATAACATCATAAAGATTTTATTTTATTTTTTATTTGCTTTTTATCTTTGAACAAAAGCTTCCGTTTACTAAATTACCACTAATAAGTGTTACTGACCTCTTACCAATGTCACGCATGTTTTAAAACCCCGCCTCGTGAAATTTTCACTAAAATCGCGTGACACCCATATTACCTCACGCAAAACCTTGCCTTAACTAAAACTTGTTGATACCATTCTCAACCGTATCTTGCGACTGTTAAAGAAGTTTTTCAAACGCGCAAGCTTAGCAAACTTAACTCAAACATGCTCACACCATTCTCGACCTAATTTTAGGGCTGTTAAGGACGTTATCAAACGCAGGGTGGTCGCAGTTTCCGCTTCCAACAAAAGGTATGTTGACAGGTCACGGTACGGTTTTCTAGAAAAATAAAACATTAACCTAAATCTCCCCTTATTTGACTGGCTATCCGTCACGTTACATTGACGTCTTAATTGGAAATTGACTGATTTATGATGTTAAGAAGATCAAGTCGCAAAGCTTTTAAAAGCCTTGTTTAAATATCTTATCAGGGTTGGTAATCGATTTGCAAAAGATTTACCCTTAAAAAGGAATATGTCCAGTTTGGTTTTAATTTACTACGGCTGGTATAAGGGGGGCGTTTAAGAGGGTTCCTGGTAATGACAGGTTGATTTGTGTGACAGAATTTACGCTAAGAATTACTGCAGTATTTTTAAGAGTGGGTTTCCGTTTCAGCGATTGCAAAGCTTATTTTGGTGGTTGTAACGTGGTAGTGATGTCATTTATTTCATCACGACTGCTTTCAACGGTGAAAGAAAACGTCGTGAGGAAACCGGCATGTCCTAGAACAAAACAAATCGAAGACATGTGACATCAACCCGTATTTGGGCCTACGTGGTAGATTACAGCTCATCAACTCTCGTAAAGAATAGGCCTGAGTCCCAGCTACCTGGGCACATTATAAGGCTGAGTAGGCAGGTACTGGCTTGTTATGATGTGGAAAGTCCTGACGTTTTGGTGGACAGTAATAATCAATAGTTTATTTTTATATCATACTTTTAAGTTTTGAAGAACATTTTTAAATCAGGGTTAAACGTTACAAAGTAGTTTCAAATACTTTTAGACAGATATTTGTCCGTTATATTAACCAAAGAACCATAGATTGCTCCTATATTAAATTATTAATTGTGAAAATTATCCCAAGGGAAAATACTCACGGTTAAAAGGATCCTATGTGCTACTTCAAGCCATGGTCTACCTGTGTGACAAATTTCATCCAAATCCGTTCATCCGCTTTAGCGTAAAATAGTAACAAATATACACACAAATTTCGCCTTTATAGCATTAGTGTGATTTCCCTCACCGAATCGAGCATTAACGAAACATGAGTCGTCCTAAATCAATACCACGATGGCTGAACGTTCCAATATTGTCCTATTCCCGGACAAATAGAATTTCCTATTCGACGGCGCTTTTCCATTTCCCGATAAAGCATAAATAATGTCTAACTACACATTCACAGCGACGAATCTAACGTTGTAGGTGAATAGGATAGTAGTGTATATTGATCCCGTAAAATTATTTTGTGCAATGTCCTTTACGTATAAAATTGATAATGAAGAATGACAAAGTGGTTATGAAATGGAAACTTGTTTTTTTTTGAAGTTATTTGGTAACCCAAATAATTTCTCCCAGTTTGGGTGGAGTGTGAGGGCGTGTCAGTCTATTACGGACTAAATCACACCTGTGTTCCTTTAGTTGCCATTTGCGTTCCAGGTTATAGTAACTTTTGAGCTTTCCCACTGTCATAGCAGGAGAAAACGAACACTTGAGACGAATGAATTTAGGGAGGTTTTTTCCGTGTGAGTACGATAGATACGCGATTTTTTTTTTAATAATATAATCTAGTGCTTGACTGCGATCCCATCTGATGGTAAGCAGTGATGCAATCGTTAATGCTGAGACGCTCTAGTTTTTTACATGGTAGGCGCACAAAGATTTTATAAAGGTTTTAAACCTGGTATGTTGTACAATTATACATATTTCCAACTAGCTTTTGCCCGCAGCTTGGCTCGCGTACATAAAATATAGCCTTTGTCACTCAGGAATAAATCGGATTACCATCGGTGAAAAAATTTTAGCAATCGGACCAGCACTTCCAGAGAGTACCTCCTACAAACAAAAAAAAAACAAACTTAGAGTCTTTTTATATTAGTTTCCAATATCCTTTAAATTGTATTTTTTTTTAAATAACACACATTTTGTACATTCTCTCATTAAAAACAAAAAAAAAAAAACGAGTTCTGCAAACGCTCAACAATTTTCGTTTCCGCGTAGAAATTCGCTAAATGGAAAAGCATTTTTCTCATGAAAACTGCGCTGTCATCATGGCGCCCCTATTTTCCGCCCAGCCGCTTCCCATTCGTTACTAATAGTAGTAATAAAATCTACTGCCCGTGTTTATGTAGTCCATGAACCCGGGGTAATATGCTCACTAACTAACTCCGTATGAGGGGTACTTAATACCATTAAGGACATAGCATTGTTAGTATTTGGAGTATAATATATCGGAGTTGGGAAATCATCAAATATCTTCAACCGGTCTGGATGGAGCGAGAGGGCGTGTCAGTCTTTTACTGTCTGAAAAAGTATTTCTGACTTTTTTTTAAGTTAGTAATCATCAAATAACTTCTACTGCTCTGGTTGGAGTGAGGTGTCAGAATTTTACTGACTAGAACAGTATTTCTGACTTATTTTTTCTTTTGAGCTTAGAAATAATTAAATAAACTTTTCCGCACTTGGTGGAGCAAGAGAGCGTGTCAGACTTTTACTTACTAAAACCAGTGTTTTTCAATGGCCTTTTGCGTTCCAGAATCCCGGCATTCCTTTCAGACAACCTAAATATAACTTGTCTGAAAGGGATGCCGTGTAACCTATAGGTTATCTGTGTTCTTTCAGTTACCCTCTGCGTTCCAGGGTCACTGTATCTCTCTCGATCATTCTCGCGGCCCTGCTATTTCTGACCTATAAGTTAAAACATTTAAATGGTGTTTAAAAAAATATATATTTTTTAATTATATGTTCTGAGTTAGTGCACTATAATTACTAAAACTAAGGTTATTTAAAAAATTGGAGCTAGTCGTTGACCTTACACTTTCTTGAGCCTTGTCCTCACAGTGGCACAAGTCACGATATGTTTTTTCACGACTTGTGCAGGTCATATTAATTTATTCCATTCCAAATTTTGGTCAATTTGTTTTTTGGAACATAATAGCGGAGTTTTGTGCCGAAACAACCTATGTGTCAATCAAAATATAAAAGACAAGGCCTAATAGCTTTTTTATGTTATAAACTAGTACTTGACTGCGATCCCACCTGATGGTAAGCAGAGAATAGCTTTGTTTTGAAATCCGTTAAACATAAATCTGTTGTTTTTTTTTTCGTAAACTTATTTGGTGCAAAAATAACGTACTTACCTAATTACATTTATAGAAATTTTACTGGAGATGCATTTTGAAGCGACTATTTGTAATTATCGTAATTTTAAGACAAATTTTACAATATTGAATTTACTTTTAAAATCATTGTATAAAGATATAAACTACTGTGTGGCTGCGATCCCATTTGATTATACTTGATGCAATCGTTGATGGTAAAGTGCACTAATTTATTATGAGCCTATTCACTCTAACCTTGAATAGCCATATATTAATAGATATCTTTGATTGCATCTCCAGTAAAAAGAATTAAAAGTGTAATGACGTCATTATTGTATCAGATAAGCTATATAAGTTTCTTATGTTAGTGCATAACTAAAATCAAGTCAAAATTTTAGAACTGCAAAGTATTTATCGCTAAAACAAATTGGCATTGGCATTTAAGTTCACAAGCCAAAGTCAATGTTTCTGATGCTAAGTAAATAGTGTTTCCATAACCTTTATAAATTCTTCAGGGCCGTCAGGGGTGATTATCGTGTCATCCTCATCAGTTCCTGAATTAAGGTCACCAAGCAAAGTTCACGCTATTTTCGGCTAAACGACATTACTATTTATAGTTCGAGCTTCAAATATCGCCCTGACCTTTCTGGGTTTTGTTTCAAGCAAACCCACCGTTATGTGCCAGCTTTGTGCAAAAAGTGATAACCTTATTCTGTCTTATACACAGGAATTCGTTTTTTTTTTATTGGCTCACGTTTGACCGCTATCTCACCTGATGGTAAGCGATGATGTGGTCGACGATGGTGCACGCTTGCCTAGAAGTAACCTATCTCTGGCAGGAAAATTCCACTCTATAACTGTACGTATATTAAACGTGTTCCCAAAACGCATTGTACGTATGGATAGGATGTCCACCATGTACTGGTGTATCTTCATCGTGCTTTTATTGATTAGTATATGGCTGATGGATGCTTCGACTACTGCGCCAATATTATCCCCCTGCAGAGGGACCGGGCTTAGTGTAAACAAAACCCATGTTTTGTTTTAAATTAAAGTTTCCTTACTAAAACACATTTTTAATGCGTGGGAAGAGGCACAAGATGCTATAGGCATCTTCTGCGACCTATCTAAGGCGTTTGATTGTGTAGTTCATGAAACATTGCTTCGGAAACTCAAGCATTACGGACTAGGCAATGCAGCGTTAAGCTTATTAAAATCTTATTTGAATAATAGACAGCAATTAGTGCAAATAAACGGTGTCAATTCGTCGGGATTGAATGTTGAAATGGGGGTGCCCCAAGGTTCAATTTTAGGTCCTTTTTTGTTTTTAGTTTATATTAATGATTTACCCAATTTGTTGCAAAATAAACTTAATATGGTGTTGTTTGCTGACGACACTTCTTTGATTTTTAAGATAAATAGAAAAACTAACAATCTTGACAACGAAAATAGCGCCCTATTGCAGGTTCAAAACTGGTTCACTGCTAATAATCTGGTTCTAAATGGGAAAAAAACTAAATGCATAAGATTTTCTTTACCGAATGTCAAAAGTAGTGATTGTGACATTGTATTGAATAATGAAAAACTAGAATTTGTTGATAAAACGATTTTCCTGGGGATTACGCTTGATTCAAGGCTACAATGGGGTCCTCACTTAACTTCTCTTGCAGGGCGGCTTAGCTCAGCTGCATATGCTGTTAGAAAAATCCGCCAATTTACGGATGTTGATACCGCTAGACTAGTCTATTTTAGTTATTTTCATAGTGTCATGTCGTACGGTATCTTACTATGGGGACGGGCTGCTGACATCGAGTCAATCTTTATATTACAGAAAAGAGCCATCAGAGCGATTTACAATCTCCGCCGGTGCGATTCTTTAAGGGAACTGTTTAAAGATATTAACATAATGACAGTACCTTGTCAATATATCTATGAAAACATAATGTATGTTAGAAAAAATCTTCATCTTTTTAGCAAAAGAGGCGATAGACATAATTATGTTACAAGAAATAGGGATCAATTAGTTCAACCAGGTTTCAGACTGGCTAAAGTGGCCTCTTCTTTCATGGGGTACTGTTTGAAATGTTATAATAAAATACCTCCCCAAATATTAGAACTCAATGAAAAGAAATTTAAATCTTGTATTAAACGCACACTATGCAGGCAAGCATATTATAAGTTGGAGGATTATATTCAAGATAAAAATGCTTGGCTCAATGCTGGTCCAGCTCCACTACTACTAGGGCGTACTAATTAGTTCATTAGTTGGAAACTAATATTATTATTTTTTTAATTTTAAAGACACAATTGCATTGTATAATGTAGAAGCACTTTTTCCAAGTTTGTGAATGTGAAGCACCATGGAGCATTTTTATTAGGTTACAACTTTTTATTTTTTTTATTTTTGACATTACGAGCATGGCAGTTGAGAGTTTGTCATGCTCACTCAAATGTCTCGCTGTTGGTGGCACGTGTTATTGGGTCGTTCAGTTCCCTTCAAAATGGTTGAGCTGAGTGGGGCTGATGCACGCGTCATGCTCGTGAACGGGTGCCGTCAGATGGGACTGGTCATCTCTTAGCTGCCAGTGGCTTAATTCAGTTTCTATCTTTTAATAATTTTACATTTTTATTTCACTATCGACATTGTGCTCACATGATAGAAGCCACAAATAATATGTAACCAAGCATTGTATGTAACACATATATGATTTAAAAGAGTGTCCATGGAGTTTCTTGCACGTTCTTCTCCATAGAGACCTACTCTTTGGAACGTGCAATTTAGCTTCACTTTTCTTGGACTGACCGACATTTGACTATTCAAAAGTGCCTGTAAATGGTCTATTTGAAATAAATGCTTTGATTTGATTTGATTTGATTTGAAAAAAAGATTTTTCTAAATTCCATTTTCTCCTTGTACTGGTGAAATTTCGTTGGCTGGTTCCGATTCTAAAAATAAATTGAAATTACTCGTGTAATTTCTCGCTAGAATTGAGCTTCTTAATTTCAATAATATTTTCCACGAATCCTGTTGTGCGTAAAATTTATCCTGTATTTACTGGAGCGACAAATTGAATTTATCCCGCACCGTAGCGTGTTTTATTAGATCACGTGTCAGCGCCATCTAGGTTTGACGGCGGAAATTAAATGTGCGCTAGTGGCGCCGCCAGCGGCAGTCTTGGTAATCTCGTTATAAAGCGCGGGATAACATTTTCCATGTATTCTGTCATTAATGTTTATTTAATACGACGTGCAATGCTCAAATGTTTTTAAACAACAGATAAATAATATAATCTAGTTAGGTACCTATCACTGATTAGATAAAATAGCATCATTGACACAGCGACATCACAAATATTTATATGGCCAAGATTTTTTTTTTTTTTTTAAAAAAGGAGATCATATCAACAAACTTCTTCAATGATTTTCGCACTAATGATCAAAACTTAATGATATACATTGACATTTAATTGAACATAAACATATTCCTGCATTCTAGGTCGCATTTGCGTGCATAATTGAAAGGGTATCGCGTCCTCACTTCCATAAATGGCACATTGTAACAGTCGACATAACCCTGCCTTATAGGGCGGTATTAGAAGGAGGTCGCACTTTATATCCCAGGTGGCTATATTTATGTATATTAACAAATAGTAAGTAACAATGACCTTTTGAATTTGAATGATCGATAATTGTACGGAATTACATGAACATCACATCATGAACATACATCTTTAATTTTAAGTATGAACAAGAAGTAAAAATACACAAAGTTTTTAAAACAATTATGTTGCTGGGTCTTGAACAAATTATCTTTTTAGAATACAATCCTAAGTGACCACTCCTTATATGTACATATACTTATATCTTTATTTAGTAACCTGGAGGTCGAAAAGAGCGATTTACGTAGTTCTTAAGTGCTTTTTTTGTGTATTTTTAAGTTATAGGTAAAACTCAAACTCAAAATTGTTTTGCACATACGCTTAAATAGGCACTTATAAACTGTAAGATGCTATTGCGTGGCTCCAGTTGGTCGTTTCCTTTGGAGAAGAAACGGTAAGAAACTCTTTGGTTACTCTTTAAAAACAATATTGGCCTGAACTGTTGGTCTAGTGTTTAGTAGCCCTGACTGCTATGCCGGAGGTCGTGGGTTCGATTCCCACCCAGGATAAATGTTTGTTGAATATGATCATTTGTTCTGTGTCTGGGTGTAATTTATCATTATTAGGTATGTATTTAGAATTAATAAGTATGTTCAACAGTTGTCTAGTATTTATAACACAAGCTCTGCTTTGCTTGAGACTAGACGGCGTTGTGTGACAATTGTGGAATTAAAAAAAAAACATTCTAAAATATTATAATATAAACGGATTTATCGAGGAAATTTTAATGGTTAGGTATTATTTCTACTCTTTCCGTTCCACAAATTATTATTTAGGCATGTATTACTGTTCACTAAATTCATCATTTTTATTGGGTACCTATTTTCTGTAACCATGTTTTTTTTATGGTGGGAAAAAAATATCCAATGTCAACCCCCGCTCTTGGGCGGAGCGGGAGATAGTGTCAGACTCTTACTGACTAAAAGACCCACCTCGTTCCTTCTAGCCCTCTTACCGGGGCTCGAGCTGTCTTTCGAAACTAACCCTGGCCCCAGTAGGCTTCGACCCGGCTGGGTCCCTACTGTTGCTGACAACTCCATGAGGCGCGCGGGAACAGTGCGCGCCGTCGACGATTTGGGCTTGGTCCAGACAGTTACCGGACGGCTGAACAGTGAGCTACCCATTGCTCACTGTCCGCAAGCCCTCTGTAGACATGATTAAAAATAAAAAATACCAGTTTATTGAAAAGCATTCGTAAATATTCTAAATTTTAAAACAAGTACCAATACGGGGGATACAACGTTTTGTAGAATAGAATAAACTTTATTGTAAACCAAAAAGTATAACACAACTTATTATTTACCAACACAAACGTTGTACGGCCAAAACATTATATCAATAAAACTTAGTAGAACCTTTATGTACCGGCCACCGTAGGCGTGGGCTTGCGGACGGCGAGCAATAATTAGCTCGCCCTCCAGCCGTCCAGTAACCATCTTGGCCAGAGTCGCCGATGGTACGCCGTGTTCTACGCGTGCCTCTGCAAGATCGTATGGGCACAGCAGGACCAAAGCCTACTGGGGCCCATGGGTTGTTTTCTGAAAGAGAAACCCATGGTCCTGTGACGAAAATAGTAACTGAAGGAACATAGGTGTGGTCTAAGTCACTAAAAGTCTGACACGCCCTTTCGCTCCACCCTAGAGTAGGAGAAGTCATTAGATGCAATTTAGCTTCACTTTTTTTTGACTGACCGACATTTTGACAATTCAAAAGTGTCTGTAACTGGTCTATTTGAAATAAACGTTTCTGAAAAAAAAGTAGTACCTAGTACAGTAAATATTTGCATTCCTATTTCCGTTATATTATAAATATATAAGATCGTACACCAATGATCAATGCTTGGCCGCAAGCTGTAATCCTACCCGCGTCGGTTACCGGCCCTGCGCATGCGCGGTCGTGATGCAACGCGGTCGGCGCGTGCGCAGCCTGGACCCACTGCGACTGTTTAAGTACTGTATTACAGTATTTAGTTTCCAAAGATATAAATAAACCTACGTACCTATTTTTTTTTTTTTTTTTTAGGAATATGTACATTATTGTAACATGCTATTTACTCAAAGGTTGATTGGTAGACTGTACATAATCTATTTAATAGAAATTTCACTGATTTATTACATGGTTTTTAAAGTTGATATTTATCTTTAGAATCATCAGGTATTGTTTATCATTAGAAGAAAATTGGGATAACGAAAAAAGCCGAAAATAACCGATCCGATTACAATGTAGGTGTCTTCAAGGCAAGAGTGAATAGGCTCTTAGTAAACTAGTGCGCTTCACCATCAAAGACTGCATCTCTGCGTGCCATCAGGTGGGATGGCAATCAAGCATAATTAAAAAAAAACCTGTCTCAATATTGTGTAAGAAAAATTGGCTTTAAGCACCTAAGTAGAAATAATGTCAAATGGAAACAAAGACTGAGACTTTAAATTATTGTATTTGATAAATTATATATTATTTACACTGTATCTATTAATATTAATTGAATATGTGTCTGTGGTATTTGTAGTATGCATATTATGCTTTGCCGTTGGAAATGTTTGCATTTAGATTAGGTTCATATTTACTTAGATCGATGATTTAAATGCAGATCTTAATGCAAGCATAATGCTTGATCCGCAAATGTATATTCGAGAATTTTCTTCCAAGATTAGATTAATTGATCCTTTCAACAGTTGGTTTCCAATTCATCACAAGACGATCGTTATTTATCACAAAATCTCGGGGCAGTAGAAGATTCTTAACTATTCTTTGAACTGAAGAAATATTCACTATCTCTGTCCAGTTATTGTGGACACATTTAAATATTATCTAGATCTAAATATTTTTCTTGGCAAACTACCCATTGAAATCCATCAACACACGTTACATCAGCTACAAAAGTGTCCTCTACGTGTTAATAAACTGCATCACATTTTAAATTAATGGCATCACTAAGACATACCTAATATGTAGTGTCTGAGTCATCAGTACCTCGCATATTACCTTTTTTGTTCGAAATATAAAGACGTATAAGTTACAGATATGAATTCCTGTTAAAATCTCTTTATCCAAGTATAGAATGCACATTCTTTGTAACTCCGTATTCCAAAAACTCAAATTGTATTCAAGTTATTTTAGATTCTAGATTTGTTAGCTTTGTCTTTATATTTTATTTAAAAAAATATATGTGTAATTTGATATTTAAAAAAATATGCCGTAATTTCAAGGCACGCAGAGTTTAGTAATGATCACCTTTAATTTCTCGAAACATGGCCATGTTATGAAAATTGTTGCCCCGATTTCAATGAACATACACTAACTGCATATTTGAATATTTATTTAATTAAAGAAACATCTAAAGAACATCTGTCAGTATTCGCTTTATAGTTTTGTGTTACACTCATTAGTCAAACAGTGCCAACGAAACTGTTATGAAAGTGCTCTACATAAGTTTTGGCGTTAGTAGCTAAATCTAATTATAAATTTTGGCCACTGCAAAGTTATGATGAACCCAATGACGGCGGCGCGACTAAAGTATGCTTTTTAGAGCAGAAAATCGTAAATTGTGAGTACGTGAAGGGATAATTAATTGTAATGTAAGCAAAAATGCGCTAAAAGTTTCAATTACTGATGCACAAACTGTAAACAATAAGAAGAAAAGAGCATGGAGCCGAGGATAAAACCCTGTGGCACGCCAATAAAGACATACAATTAATGGATAATATATGAAGAAATATTCTAACTATCAACATATTATGCTAATCAAGTTGTTACTGAAGTTACGAATACGCATTAAAGTTATTAAACAGAGCTCTTGTGTGAATACAAAACAGTAAAGCTTTGTTTAAATAATATGTACTTTTCAAGCCAAAACGGTTATTTCTCACGAAATTTGACTCCTGTGTCGATTTGCTTTGTACACAATCTCATACATATGTAACAAAATATCATTAGAAAGTGTCGTATTAATCGGATACATTGAATACTCTACTGTATTTCGAGTAATCTGGGATTATAAAATATCATAATAATGTATAATGATTTGTGGCGCCAAAAATATTTCATGAACCTCAGTTACTCCGTTATATATACCCGAGGTTGACTCATATTCGTATATCAACTCCAAAAGCCTTGTGAATAATTTCCGGGAAACTTACCGGATCGTTGAGCAAACAAAAAGCGAATCTTAACTTCCATGTACCAAAAAGCGGTATTTGCATTGCACATGCGTCGACAATGACCCGGCTGGCTGACTGGCTGGCGAGACGTACTGGCACCGTCAGTTGTTTTGGACAAGTCGGCCTATGTGCGCGCGCGCTGCCGTCGACGTCTTCCACGGATTTTATCGTTCAAAATTCGCGACCAGACGCGCCAAAATATTTGAAACAGTGCCTTTGCAATTGTGTATCGCGTTCAATAGGAATGATTTAAAATACTTGCGCAGTTCCATGTGATTAAAATTTATTTTTAATTATTTCATCCTTATTTTTTATCAAATTCAATTTGTTTATCTCTCTGCATATAAATTTCAATAAGGTTTAGATAGAAGGAATCATTTCTTCTGATGTGTTGGTGTTTTTAATTAAAACAAATGGCAATTTGGACAATTTAATACCGAGGTGAATTTTGTTAATATAACGCGAACAACTCGCTCTTTATTATCGTTTGCTCTATCTATCGGACTTATCTTTGCTATCTTTGGTTTCAACCTTGTAATCTGTTATAGGTTAACGTAACGCTTTTTATAGAAATTCGTATCTCATTACGTGTACTTTCTTGTGCAGTGCTAATCAGGAGACAGTCTTTGTAATTTAAATCTTTATTCATAACGACACTTTCGCCCCTTAACCTGCGTTTCTATTACTGTTAAGCTATAATTATTCTTTGTTCGCAAAAGGCATGTAAACATTCAAATTCTCTACGTCTTTGTAATTTGTATTCAATGCGAGTCGAAGATTTCAATTTGGCCGCATATTTGTGTGTCGTTCGTTTGTTGATAGTATAATTGTGATGGATTCGTCCTATATTGCCTACACCATTGCCTTTATTGACGTTTATTAAGCCATCGTTGACAGGATTGACGTATTATTACAATTTCACTTCGAACTAAAATATGACTTATTACATCTTCCTGTTTGCTACACAATGTTCACATCATCTATTTGCCTGTTACCATCCTCAAAGTTAGATTAATTTAAATATATTCTGTGAATTAGCGTGCGCAGTTTTTGTTGGGTTTCCACATTAGGTTGGGGCAAGTTAGCTTATTTGGTGCAAGCTCGGCGTCGACAACGTTATTGCATACTTTGAGGTGGTTAGATGGAATCTTGTCTGTCGCAGCCTAGTTTTAAACAACTTTGTTTTTCCTGTTTTGTTTAATTGGTTAGTAATAGGAAAATCGGTTTAAATCGTAAACTCCAATGGTTATAGCTGTTATTATCAACCATTCCACAAAGGACATAATAGAGTAGCTGTTTACAAGTATAGTTCTGATTAAACAGCTGGTTCCATTTGTATTGTAATCTATTTGACTCCTACGTCCACATGCGGTGAAGATGTCGTCGCTTGTTTTCTAATTGTTTCTTTTGTGTCGATCTCCTTATGTTAAGTTGTAAGGTTAAATCGTTTACATATTTGGGTGTGGTGTTGCCTTGGGTCAAGGTTTCCCTCAATTTGATGGTACAGGCTACGACGCACCTATATTATAGACATTTTTCATTAAATATGTATGCGTCATTGTTGCTGCTACTGGTCGTATACAATGTTTACACACACTCTAGGACCTGCGCATGAGTCACACGTGCCGTGTCCGCTGCCAGATGATAATGACGACTGATCTTAGTGATCAGTTCGATTCTGACCGTCACAGTACGCGCATTGTTTACCCAGTTTATTCATGTTTATTTATTTTTTGTAAACCTTCTAATCTTATGCCACAGTGACTTCATAGTGAATTAGCCAAGTGTTATTGAACGATATGTATTGTCCGCTGCCAGTGAAAACAATGTGTTGCTCTTGTGTGTGAAACGTTATTGCTCAATTGACTCCTCATTTCAAATGGAGCGCGAAGTCTTCAAGGATTTTAGTGGCGCTATCAATATCGCATATCGATCTCATTCTAGTCAGTGAAGTGATTGAAAAATAATTAACAATGTTGCTCGAAACGCTCATTGGACTTGGAGTTTTTATTTATATATTGTGGAAATATTTGTTGCCATCAAAACATGAACAAATTCAGTATGAGAAACCAGAAGTTAACCAAGTAACAAGCTTTGAAAAGGAATTAGATAATACTGTGAACAAGGTTGATTCCACAATTGAAAGTTTTGAAACAAAACGGCAAATATTTGAATCTATTAAAAGTGATCGTCAACACAAAATTCAAAATAATGTATCTATCAAAACTGAAGAATTAATAACACCGAGCGTTTTGCTCAAGCAACGCCATGAAAAACTACTTGGTGACAAATTGGCCAGACGTGAGAGTCCGCCAAAAGAAAGACTTGCGGAATTTCTAGAGAAAACTATTTTGAGCGACGACAAAATACAATCGATTATACAAAACTTGTCTCTAGATAAAACTGAATTACTCATACACGATGAACCAGCAAAAGTGCTTTACTCCACTTCTGAAGTAATAGAACCTCTTGCTAAACAGGAAGGATGCACTATAAGTGAGAAGGCTGTGGAGCTACAAAATACCATAGATGCTGTAGCAGATAGAATAAAACGATTTAATGGAAATAATATCATAAAAGATAGCGAACAACCTTCCGACGAGGTCGTTGAAAATAAAACAGATGAAAACAAACCTGTTTTAAAGCGTCTTCAAAAGCAGCCAGGATTTCCACAGGGTCTTAACTTCGGTTCGGTTATTGGAGAGCTGAAGAATAAAACGAAGAATGCTAGTAATGGAGGTCTTAAACCCGTTTTTAAGAAATTCGATGTTGACTCCGTGGACAATGTTCAGGCAGGTTTCTTTTTTACGCAGTTCAAAAAACTATGCTAGTTTTATAATACCAGGGTTACCGGATACATACAACTTGATTGCCAAAATTAATCAATTCTATTACTGTTTGCATCCGTTAACTTCTTTCAATGACTTTTCGTCGAAACGATGTGCAAAACATCGTTTTTACCAAATTATATTAATAATTTATTACTATTAGATTTCCTTTTTACTTTTGACATCGCTACTGCCAGTCTTCGATCGAAACATCTAGTTATTAAAACTCGTATAATTAACGTATCTGATTATAATTATCAGATTTCGTCCTAAGTATTAAAAACGACTTGCCAAAGGTTTTGCACAACCTATGGTGTCGAGAGACATTTACACACACGATGTTATGCAAGATAGCGTGACAATAAATTATCAGTCCGTGAATGTGGATCAAATGCAACATAATTATATAGATGTTTACGCAACAAAGGGGTTTTTCGATATACAATAGAAGGAAGATGCCATAATAATAACGTTTCGCCCTTTTTTCTCTTCATTAATCTAATGTCTTCATCAACTCGAAGATAACAATGTTTTTGTTCTACAATTTGCTATTTTAATAATAACTATGTATCAGGGAATAAAATAAAGGCACAAAAATATAAAGAACTTTGATTAATATTTCAAAAGCTAAAGTTGATTGTGAGAAGGGTCTTTGGATGTTGATAATTCAATGTGTTCTTGTTTGTTTCAGGAATCTCTCAATTCAGTAGACGACAAAAAGAAAAGCATCGATGACAACAATGAGATCACAACAACAAACATTTTAGCAGATAGAAGAAACAAATTAGAAACTGCTGCACAAGTAAGTCACTAAACCACACAATTTTTTAACTAAAATGAACTATACAAAGATCTCCTATCGATTGATAGAAGTGAAACGCTGAAACAAGAATACGTGATTATTTAAAACAAACAATCTGTGTTACTACAAAGTACTAAATAAATGATGTGAGAAAACCCACACATTCTTATAAAATCTATGACATGCCTGACGCCCTAAGAAAGGACAGGTCACTTGCAAACCACCACATGAGACAGGCATTACGAATACACGGACAGTTCATAAATAATACAAAAGAATTCAAGAATTTTTATCGCTCCATTATGACCAACAACTCGTTTTGCGGTTTTTGAAAGATCAGTATCTGTGCTGCGTGTCACGGGTTCGGTACTTGCACGAAGCAAATATTTGTATGGCATTCCGATAGTCGTTCCTGGGGTCTTACTATGACGAGCTCAAATCTTAGTCGTGCGAGCGTGATAGAGGGATGGAGCTATATGCCCTTTAAGTTCTGTTTAGGTCCTCAAAAGGATCGCATTAAGAGCTCGTAGTAATGCCTAGTCTGGGTAGTTTGTGCATGTAAATTTAAATGTTTGTAAACGCACCCACGATAAAGGAGAAATTCCTAGTACAGGACAACGTTTAAAATACATATTGTTATATCCTGCTGCATGATAAAAGTCGTAGCCCTTGTCAATTTATTTATGTTTAAACATTTAATACTTTTAATTTCAGTGCGGTTCGTTCTTACAACTTCATATTTATTACTCTCTTCCTCTTGACATTCTCTTTGTAGGTCATAAAGCGATGGTCTTACGTTTTTTGCACATGTACGATTGCATTACGCGTCGCGATTGCACGATCTTTACCAGTTACCGCGTATTTTTTGTCGTCAACTGCCATCTCCACGTCTATCATTACACCACAAGATTTATTTATTTGCTCATCAGGTGAAACGCATAAATCAACTTTCGTTGAACTTATAAATGCTAAAGTTCAGACCTTGTTTGCTGTTTAAACAATCAATGTTGCGCAAAATCGCATTTAAGAGCCGGTTGCATTCATAGAGTATTTTATGAGTACTGGCTACGTCGACTTCGCGGCCCTGTAACAGTGATTTTATTTATTATATAAAAAAAAAAATAGTACCTATTCAAGACTTTTGTTTTTGGCAGACCCTTTATTAAAAGACAAGCTTTATTATTTTATGTAACTTTAAAATATTTCCGTGACGTAATCTTATAGAAATAACGTTTGAAATCATAAGTTCGCGTCAGATTCGAGTTTTTTTTTTTGTCAAGCCAACTAATTTATATCATGTTATATTTTTTACCCAGCAGTTGGTCATATGGTCAATTTTAATAAAATAATTTTTCATATTTGTGGATTTCCAGAGGTTCAAAAAAGTTTAAAATTAGTGTAACCTCACCTTAATGTGCGTTCAGCGATTCAGTTGATATATGGAATGCGGTTTGCAACAATTGCTTGACCTCTTGGGCCTTTCCAATGCGAGCATTTATGTAAAACAAAACATTTATAATTGTGTTAATAAATGTATCCTTTGCCTGCTAAGGATATTTAAAGATCAAGGGCTTAATGTTGTTTGGAGTGGGTAAAGCCAGAATGTTAAACGTCAATGATGCATTACATAAATACGTGAAGTGCGAATATTCGGAATTATGAGTAACTGACCACAGTGATTCATTATCAATAATGTTTGCAGTAGTCACTGGGCACATTTAATTCTAATTGGTGACATATTGCGGTTCTTTAGAGTTATTCTTTTGTTTAATTTAACGTTATAAGTTTTTATTAAGTGACCATAAACCCAAATATGATTTATTGGGTATTTTATGCGACTTTAAATAGTTTCCGTTTAGTACCTCTCTTAATTGGTTGTAGCACATGTTTTAAGGGTGCACTAGTCAGTGCTTCAAACTTGTTGATGGACGTGGTTAAAATGCATGCTATCTCATCCAACATCATATTAAAAACACTGATGAGCATTGAAAAACAAGTGCACGTACGACTAAATACTCCAGATACATTATAACGTAAAGAGCGCTTGAAATTGTATAAACAGACCTTTGGGCGTATAAATATTATGTAAAACCTGCTGAATTTATTGCCCGAATCCGAATAAAATTGATTTAGTTTTTAAACAAAAAGTACATACTCCTTAAGCTATGTATTAACCCTTATAGATGCGCAAATTAGTGTCAAATTATGGAAGTTTCGGCGCATATAACTTCATATTTCTACTGTTTCGCTTCCAGGGCTAGATAATTATGATACAATTCGGTATCATTCAAACGACAGACTGGGGTGCCCTTAAGGTACCTAATACAATGTTATGATAACTATTCGACCTAGTCATAAACAAATGACAATCAAATACAGCGGACACTTTTGGCAATGCCGGAAGGGCGCTATCTGTTGCTATGTCCGCTAACCTATGACCAATTCATTCACGACAAATTGCATTAACCCTTCAAACATCGCATGAACCGCGTACGTACATAAGAGATAGGGCTATGTATGCCAGCTGTACATTGTAGTGGGTTCATAAGCAGTAGGTACAAATTACCTTGCTTATTTGCATTTGGTTTAAGGAGGTAGGCGTCAGACAGACGGACGGACAGCGGAGTCTTAGTAAGGGAGTAGTCCGCGGTGTAATGCTAGTAAATGGTAATCAAACAAAATGTTTATATAATACGATATAGATAGTTCAAAATATAGAACTAAACAATACAAATAAGCTTACAATTTTTTTTCAGGAAACGAAAAAAAAAAATCGGTCTCTCCATACAAACTGTCCAATCAAGTTTATAATTTTGTATGATGAGGCGGTTCTTTTTTTCGTTTCCTGAATAAAAATTTTGTGGAAAGTTGTTCAGTTTCGTCTACTGAGCAAGCCCTTTAAGTTTGTGGAGGGCTGTCCCTTACACCCTTTATATATGTATACATTTAATATTACAGTTTGTGTCTAGCCTCGTACTCTCGGACGTAAGTCCAATCAAGTTTATAATTTTGTATGACGAGGCGGTTCTTTTTTTCGTTTCCTGAATAAAAATTTTGTGGAAAGTTGTTCAGTTTCGTCTACTGAGCAAGCCCTTAAAGTTTGTGGAGGGCTGTCCCTTACACCCTTTATATATGTATACATTTAATATTACAGTTTGTGTCTAGCCTCGTACTCTCGGACTTACCACGATCGCCTCATTGTTTCAGGGATGGCGCAAGCGGGTACCACAGACGGACGCCTCTCTATTCACGGTCGCTGGTCGGTTAGAGAGGGACAAAGTGGTGTCAGCGACGCCCCCTCTCACTCCGCCACCGACTGCCACCGCACCTGTGATCGCCTCGCCCGGGATACCTCCGCCTAATACATTTAAGTAAGAAAGTTGTATTTTATTTAGGAATACTTACAAAACAGCCAGCCCCCCTAGCCAAGTTACAACCGTTTCTCTGAACGCCTCGAGTTGACCACGCCCCCAATTCTTTTGTTCTGATCACGTGACTGAGCGTTGAGACGACGTCGTTCCTTTACATTTGAAGTTTTCTACTACCGTTATATAATAATCGATTATATAATAATAATATTATTATATAATCGTTAACGATTGCAGATTATCAACTTGGCTAGGGGTACCGATTACACAGAACGAAATCAAAATATATTTCTGTTTCTGCCAATTATTTGGAGATGACAGAAATTGGTGCTGTGCTAATCGAATTCAATTCGACGGCACGGTTGTCGCAGTGGTTGCACTGCGTATTGCGGGTTCGATTCTCGAACGGAACAAATATTTGTATGACCTACTGATAGTTGCTCTGAGTCTGGGTGTCTTGTATATATGAGTTTACATGTTTGTGAACGCACTCACGATACAAGAGTGTGAGGAACAAAGCTTTAGAAAAAAAATATGGTGCAAATAAAGAAACAAAAACTAAATCTCTTGAAATACTCGTGGAAACTTCAGTTTTAGACTAGACGCCATTCTAGAAAGCTGGTCTCAGCTTTTGGGTAACTGCCAAGCCGGTCAGTCAAACACAGTAGTTTATATATTTGAAGTGGATTTGTAGAGTTTTCAAGAGTAGCAGAGACGAAGCTAAAAGCCCAGTTTGCCAACTGGCTTAAAATTTTACCGCGGGGCTTTTTCCATAAACTTCTTCTGTATCGACACTAGTGTATCCTAGTACTAATATTATAAACGCGACAGTTTGCATGTATGAATGTATGGATGTTTGTTAATCTTTCACGAAAAAACTACTAAATGATTACTAATTTCGATGAGACTTGATATACGGGTAGATCATATACTGCACATAGGATACTTTTATCTTGGGAGTATGTTATCTTAGGGTGCTTTTAATACTGTGCGGATTCATCCCTTGTAAGAAATTTACATTTGCGGGGGTTACGCATGCGGAGCAGTCTCGCATGCGTGATCAAAACCGCACGATATTAAAAACACACTTAGAATGATCATCTACCTACAAAACGCGGGCAGTAGTTAGTTGATATTAAAAATCAGATATACAAATCTACCTTTATAACATTACAACATAACCCTATCTCTTCAGGTCTCGGAAGCAAGCCTCCCCCACGAACGGATTCGCTTCGGGCCCGCTTCGGTCAGCTTCGTGCGCCGTCGTGAGCTCAGCCGCCGTTGACACCAAGCCTAAGAACAACAGAATTGACAGGGAATCCTTCAAACGAAGCCACTCTGTCAGTGAGAGTATCAGCAGGGTTGATGAGAGTGAGTATTTTTGGTGTATTTTTAAGCTATTGCATAGCTTCTATCGCGGGTCTTGAGCGTGGAGACCGAATACAGAAATTCCGTAACGAAAATAACCTAACACCCCCCACTCATTTGTTTTTTGAGCGTGGTGACCGATAAGAAAACAAATGAGTGAACAGTCAATCGAAATTCAATTCAATGTGTGAAAGTATAAGTTCAATTAATATCAAAGAAAAAAAAAACAAAGGAAAATAATACTGCATAAATAAATAATTATAATTGCATAAGTTGATAAAAATGCTATGCAATAGCTTTACCGCGGCAGTCCCCGAGTGCCACACGTCTTTTTTTTTTAAGGGCCTGTTTAGAATTGGTAATTAGCTTCATCGTTATCATCCTCCTGACCTTGTTCCATGTTACATGGGGTCAGTGTAATACGGAGTCTTCCGTTCTTATCATTGAATAACAATATTATTATTGGAATAATAAGGGCGACTATGTAATCTGTCAAATCGTCAGAGTTCCATAACGGGCGAAATGACAGGGCTCTGTCTCAGAGTGTTTTTAATATCGTGCGGATTTTAATATTTTTAATATTCCATCATGGGCCATTAGGCATACTCACATTAGGCACATAAACAAAAACGATTTATCCTGTGGTTTTCACTCGCATTACAACAAAATTCTTTCTTTCCTCCTATTCTATATTAGAGAACTAATAACTTGACCGCTAACTATCGATTAATATGTAATAACTAGCTTTTGCCTGCGGCTTCGCTCGCGTTAAATTCAGGGTAACACGGTTCCCCTTTCTGTGGGGGGTTAGTGAACTCCACTGCGGGTGACGTAACCTACGACAAACTTATTATTTGCGGTTGGTACAGTAATCGGGTCTAGGGATCGAACCGCAAAATTAAGTTTGTTTTTTATTGTACATACTTTTCCGGGATAAAAAGTAGCCAGTGTGGTGCCCAGGATATTAAAGAATAATTATACCAAGTTTCATCGTAATCAAACCGGTAGTTTTTGCGTGATGCCTGAACAAACAGACAGACAGACAAAAATTTTTTTATTCACATTTTTGGGTTCGGTGTCGGTCTAGTAACACTCCCTGCCATTTATTTTTTTGATATTTTCAATGTACATGAATATTTACTTCTACAGATTTATTATAAGTATAGATAGAAAAAATATTTATTACAGACCAAGCAACATTTATAAGATCCTAGAACCTTTTACTGCATACGTCGAATATATCTGACGAACACACTAGCGTATATTCGACGAGGGACGCACATCCACTACGAAATACTCCATTTCGTCAGCTCTTCTGTCACCTATGGGGATTGAAGAGCTAAACGAGATGGAGTACCCAGTCGTCAACACACGATCCTGGCGAATAGAACACGAAAATACTCGTCGGATCAATAAGACGAAAGCAGTTAAAGGGTTAACCTTTCGAATGTCTTAAGTTACACTGTCCGACATAAGGTAATTGTCTTTCTATTGTGTTTCTAATTACGACATTCAAAGAGTTAAATAACATCAAAGACATATTTGAATGTCACAGCATAGCTGTTTTTATTATGAGTCAAACTATACCCTATTCGCGTTAAGATTAGACATTTAAAGAAACCTAATTTACTGTCTGTTCAAACGATTTTAACTTCTATTTCGAAGGCATAAGGATGAAATTAAAGGCAAAAAAACTGGTTACAATACCAACTATTTGCTGCATCTGCCATTTGTCTTGCCACCAACGTAATAAAAGTCAAAATCGCTTGAATGGGACAGTAATAAAAGGTTTTTATAAATGTCTAATGTAATTTTGAACAGAGTATATAAATATTTAAATTCCGTTAAGTCGTCACTTGTTTATCAATAGTCAGGCCAAAAGTTATCACCATTACATAAAGAATATGTTAGGGCAATTGCAGGGGACTTCTACAATTAATTATAATTTCGTTTACAAATATTAGTCGAGCGTTATCAGAATGATACTGATTACATTCCGATAGGCACTTGTAATATACGATGCAGTCTGATAAATGTTATCAATTCAATATTTTTATCAATTTCTAATAAATGTTGGAAATTATCACGCTTATCAGTTATATACATGTATCGTTTTACACGGACTTTAAGTGTTTTATAATTAAAAGATACAACTAATTTTATAGATGATCCCGATACTTGAAAGATATCGTAACTATTTCTTTATTGCTTTTAAAACCTTTTTATTTTATAACCGTAATATCGTTCTCGCGGGACTGAACCTACTAACTTTTTAATCTATAATATGTATGTATCTTATCTGTAATACGTATTTAGAAATATATACGTACCTATGTTTATCAGTTGTCTAGTACTCATAACACAAGCTCTGCTTAGCTTGAGACTAGATGGCGTTGTGTGATAGTTGTGGAATATTATATTATATTAGCTTTTGCCCGCGGCTTCGCCCGCGTACTTAAAATACCTTCCCTCTTTCTCCCCCTTTTCTCACTTTTTTAATTAAAAAAATAGCCTATGTCCGTCTCCAGGGTCCCAATTATCTCTGTACCAAAATTCATTAAAATCGGTTTTGCTATTTAGGCGTGAAGACGTAACAAACAAACAAACTCACTTTCGCTTTAATAATATTAGTAAGGATTAACTTTTTAATCTAAACGAATATTATAAAGCTGTAAAGTTTTTTTTTTGTTTAATTTAATGCGCTAATCTCAGAAACTACTGGTTCAAATCGAATATTAATTTATTTTTGTACAATATTTTAGACTAAAAAGAAATCTTTGCCTATCTGAAAATAGTATCTATTTAATGTGCACATAACCTAGTGGTGGTAACGTCATATTTCAGTTTGTCCATTTTTTTTATGTTACTTGATAGTTTTCCCTTGCTTGGATAGGGTTATCTTATTCCGCTTATTACCGAGTTCCTATGGCCAGTTCCATATTCCGTATCATCCGGTTCCATCATCAGACCCTGCGCACCATGTAGCACCAAATTACTCGTCAAGACGTATCAATAACGAGTTCACACTCGATGGGGTTGTGTCGTTTAACTACCGAGTTCCTATAGTCATCTTCTCATCAGCCCTATGTCGATAATATTTTTGCATTGTCATCTGATTTACACATGCATGCAAAATTTCAGCTCAATCGGTAACCGGAAAGTGGATCAAATTTGCAAAATTTTATTATAGACAAGCAAACATCGGGCCAGGTGAAACTAAATAAAAGCTTGTTATAAATTATGAGCCTATTATTATATCCAGGTCCTAAAACTAACTCCATAACCCACCTTCCACAGACGATGAAACATCAGGCGCCGAACGAACAGGCCAACCGGTGCGGGTGCCTCGAGCTGACGACGAGACCTTCCAGGCGTTCTTCACGCCCGCTATTCAGCAGGAGAGGCTGGCTGACACTGAGGGAGTCGATGTGGACCTCGATGCCATTGATAGCGGCTCTAGACAGATGTGAGTGGCCTTTGATATTTTTTTTTCTTCAAGACTTTTTAGTTAAAATAACAAAAAATGGTATCTGGAAAGTGCCCTTTCAAAGGCGAATAAATGTTTAGAAAACAATCAATATTATGCCGAAAAACTTAGGTATTACGAAACAGTAATACATATGGAGAAAGTTGGTCTTGGCTACCGAAGCGAAATTCGCCCGAGCCGTAAGCGAGAGTTTTATGGATCTGAGTGCTGCCGTGACAAATTTTCACGTGTATCAAACGACGTTTTTCAATACCCTTACGAACATATAAATCAACGGGGGTAGCACCCTGTCTAATACGATCAATTCAACAAATTGTGGTGTGAGCTCGCGCACTTTTCAGTATTAGTGCGGAAAAAAAAAATTTGCGTGCCTTAAAGCGGTAAGCAATAAGAGCGGCTTTTCGAGTAAGTGTATTGAAAAAATATAACTATCCGGTACTAGCTTACCTGCTAGACAAAGGCATTCTTTGCATTATTCCCGGTTCTACATCACTTTTTACTAATTCCTAAAGAAGACGTACGAGTAGTATTTTCGCAAAAATATGTTAAAAATTGAAGCCAAATCTGTATCAATCAACTGGTCATTCACTCTAATTGTTGAGTTTGACTCATTTGACGGAAATGTTGGAAAGACACCAAAATAAACATTGTTTAGTTATGACACATAGGTAAAATGAAGCAAATGACCTATCGGGACGACATGCGACACAATTTTTTGGTCGAAAATTTTCTATGGCAACTCAAAGAAAAAAAAATTCGAAGTCCGAAATAAATTATCGGACAGTTTCCCGGACCAGCCACAAATATAAGTCTGGTCGGTCATCCTCCCTTTTCTACAGAGGTATGTGAGCTTTTACACTCGGTTCTCCTTACCTCTAAACCTTCTCCAGCTCTGAGTGGTGCGCGATGAAGTGTTATACTTTTACAGACTGAAAACCTATCCACTTTGCCTCACACAAAGAATTATTCCTGTATCGTAGGTGAATTCACAAAAATGTAAACTCACATACGCAAGACATTTAGACCCGGAACAACTACATATCAGTAGGTAATGTTTGTTTTAGCCTATACTGTCCCACTATTGAGCAAAGGCCTCTCTCCATTCCTTCCACTGTTCCCGGCACTGAGCCCCTTTTTGCCAATTCCTAAGGAAGACGAGAAATGTTGTAAGATACTGCATAAGTGCATTAGAGGAGACGATAGAAATCTTAGCCGAACACTGTAGGGTTCTAGACTCAGATGCTTCTAGCTTCAAGTAGGCATTAACGACCTTGAGCGGTAGCTTAGCACGCGGCGGCTGGCGGTAAGATAAAATGTTCAAACATTCGGCGAGCGGAAAGATGAAAAGTATGAAAAAGTTTGAAGTATGCCACAAGACGCCGCACATAGCGAAAACGCGCGCGCTTAGTGGTGTCACCCAGCTCACTGCGCCGCGCGCCTCTTGAACTGGCTGTCGTGTGTGGCCCTTGTGTGGCCAGGGTCTCAAGTCTGCTATTACAATAGAGTCAAAATGTTTCATCATTGACTTCATAATTGTTGATTTTGACAAGTTTTGGTAATCTACTAATATAATGGCGTCATTATGACTTTTCAATGGTCAACCACTGACACTCCATTGGAAGTAGTGGCATATAATGGTAGTCTCTCTGACGTATGCGGCAATTTGCAAAAATTTTGACAGTTCCTTTGATCAGTGACCTACCACTAGAACATCATTGTGCAGTCATTGCTTTTAATAAGCACGATATTGTCATTGTAAAACAACTCTATCACGAGACCGATCAGTTGTTGACCATAATGAATTAGCTGATTACGAATTTTTAGCAAAATGGAATCGTGTTGGAATGACGACTTTATAAAAATAGCAGACTTGGACCCCAGGACCAGAAGCCGATTCTAACAAAGTTGGGAAGAGGCTCAACTGATGTTTATCTTCTTTAAGTTGTTCATGTATTAAAGTTATATGTTGTCTCCCAGGTTGGCAGGCGAGTGGTCGCGGCGCGCGCGCGTGGGGCGGCGGCACGCGGCGTCGCGCAACCCGCTGCGGGCGCTGGCGGCGCGCACCGACCTCCGGGACGAGTACGTGCCTCCGCCGCCCACCCTCAAACAGAACTATGTTATTGAGAAGTGTGAGTAACAGCTAGCATAATCTACCTTATACTCGGAGCTCCTCTCTAGGAGAAGGAATGGCTCCTAATCCACCAAGCAAGCCATTTTTTAATGAATGATGGTACATTAAATTTTAACAACTAAGAGATCTAGCTAATGTTTCGTGTGTGCGAGTATAGCTGAAAAAAATTGTAGACTTGACCAGCAGGACACAATTACTCCCAAAATTGATTATTTAAATCATCGTGCGTGTTATTTTATCACACTCGATGTTGAATGATGAATTCTTCTTATCCCAGGACTGCTCCTGGGATAAGAATCGGGATAAATCGAGATATTTTACTGCTATCATGCGGGCGAAGCTGCTGGCTGCAAGTAGTATATAATAAACTAGCGGCCCGTCCCAGCTTCGCACGGGCAGTAAATATAGCCTAATATATTACTCAGAGTGAATGTAGCTTTTCTATGGTGAAAAAACTTTTGAAATCGGCACAGTAGTTTTTGAGTTTATTCATTACAAACATACACACAAATATATAAATTTTCCCTGTTTATAATACAGCAGTAAATAGCGAAAAAAACTTTCTCCCAACTGTGTGTGTGAGGATAACAATCTTCACTGGATACAATGGTATCACCTCTAGTGTATAATCTATATCTGGAGTGCGTACGATCGATAAAATCCTAGTACCACTTCGAGCTACGTTTACTCTCTGCACTATTAGTTTAGTTACGTTTCTTATAATAATAGACAAGTGACTATTATGTTGACCTATATTTAGACTTTTTAATCATCATGAAATCATGAGTATTTTTTTTTTTTTTCGATGGGAAAAATCATCTTATGACAACCCCCGCTCTTGGGCGGAGCGGGAGAGTATTGAAAACTGTGACTTGATATTGTGACCTTTTGAAGACATATTGGCAGCAGACTCATTCTTATGATTATGTCCAAGTTAGTCAAATATTTTAATTTTTGATTTTTTTTATTATTATTTCACTTTCTTATCCTTACAGCATTATTTCTTAACCCAGACATCAATGTCAGACTTCAGATTTTTTTCATAATACTAAAAGATGATATAGCCTGGTTATCCAGGCTATATTATTCCACTTCTGGACAAAGGCCTTCCGCCACTCCTTCCAACGATCACGGTTCCTCGCTTTCTCAGTCCAATACTTAAGGAAGCCATCCAGGTCGTCCCGGTATCTCCTTCGTTGTCTGCCACGGCCCCGCTTCGCTATATCCGAGCACCAATCCTGTATTTTACAGGCCCACAGCTCATTAGACACGAGGCAGACATGTCCGGCTCAGTCCCATTCGAGTTCGGCAGCCTTTTGACTTATGAATGATTTGAGTTTTTGAGCACAGTGTCGTGTTTCGTGGTCTGTTAATTTAACACACAAATTTTTGTTTTCTAGTGGCGAATAATGGCGGCCTCGCAGCGGAAGCGCTGGCTGCCCTCGCCAGCAAGGAGGACTTCGCCAGCGTGGCGCTGCGCAGCGCCGCCGCCGCCCCCGCCGCGCACGGCACCAAGCCCACCATGCTGCTGCACGTCAAAGGCCGCCGGAGGGTGCAGGTAACACCCACCTTCTTAAATAACTCGGCTAATTTAAAATGGATGAAGTCCTTGATGTTCTGGTCCCCTCGAAAACAACTACGGCAAAAGTGTGGTCATGTTTGCCGAGTAAACTTGGTTAGAGGTCGCTCAAGGTTTAAGAGGAAGATTTGCTTTTTGATTTCCTTTGTCCTGAAATGGACTATTAAGAAGGCTGGCTTAATAAATTAGAACTGCCTTTCAACTTCATTTGCGTATACCAAAAACAAAAACTAAAGTGTGCTGTTTGTGAAGAATACATTCGAATTGTAAAATCTTTGGGAGCTGTCTGAATCTTTCTGTCGATGACAAAGAATGTCTGTTGTTGTTTAAAATCTCAAACTACCTTCATGCCATTTTCTCATCGGAAATAAAATGTCTAAAATATTACCTGACCTCTTACCAGTAATTCCAACACACAACGACCGTTGCTGTGCGTCTCGCAACCATTGAATTCTTGCGACCTTCACCAGGTCGTCGGTCCACCTTATGGAAGGCCTATCAACGCTACGTCTTTCAGTACGCGGTTGCTATCACCCCCATTGACCATCTATTCTGCAACCGATGTACCGTGCGCACTGCCACTTAGTTTGGTGATTCTTCAGGCCATGTGGGAATTTGAATAGCGGTCTACTATATCTATGTCATCATTTGTTCTCAGACGCGACTGGTGGAGCCTGTCCACACTAGCGTGAACCGCGGCGACTGCTTCATCCTGATCACGTCAGACCAGCTGTTCCTGTACATAGGACTGTATGCCAACGTTATTGAGAAGTAAGTACATCATGTTTAGTTGCAAGAAAATTGTTACTAACAAATTAATTGTAAAGGACAACAATATACTGGCTTTTTATGAAAACCACAACATAGATAGGTACAGAAGACAATCTCATGTATGTAGTTCACTTTTCATACCGACGCTCGGCGGTCGCACTAGGGTCGGCGCTGTCTGTGTTTCTCTTTTGTGTCAGAACTGTGCAAGAAATGAGCGCTGTAATTACTCTGTTTTTAACCTTTATTGGCGCTCTGCTTGATGTACCCACCGAGTAAAAAATTAGTTTTATTTATCAATGGTTTACATGTAAATGTATAGTAGTGCTTTATCATCCGGTTTTAGTTTTTGTTGTTTTTTTTTTTTTTATATATTTAATTTTCATTTTTTCAATTCTGTGGGTACTATGAAATAAAAATATATTTTTGGAATCGCCTCTTTGAACTCTATTTTGACACTCCATGTCGAAGAGTACCTACGCAAACGTCGGGAATCACAGTGCTATAACTAATATGTTACATTTTCTATTTTCAGAAACCGTAGCACAGACATCGCTCTCCACATCCAGAACACAAAAGACTTGGGTTGCAAAAACTCGACCGGGATCATCAAAATAGACGAACAAATCAAAAACTTCAGCAACAAACACTGGAATCAATTCTGGTCCATTCTCGGTGTCACCGAAGGCATTGAGAACTATCGGCCTATTGAGACAGGACACGCTGATGAAGATGAGATCTTCGAGTCTTGCATCCTTCAAACCAACATGTGCTATGAAGTCATGGACGACGAACTGGTGCCTATCAAGGAGTACTGGGGACAAGTACCAAAAATCGCGATGCTCAATCAAACCAAAGTTATCGTATTTGATTTTGGGTCAGAAATGTATATTTGGTACGGAAAAAATGTACCGCTTGAAACTAGACGTCGTGCCGCACAGCTAGCGCAAGAAATGTTCGATGAAGGATACAACTACGAGGAGTGTCATATCAACCCTCTAAACGCAGCAATGTACCAGGGAGCCAGGGAACCGACAGAACCACCGATCAAAGCCTCCACCAGTCGACCAGAATGGGCCATCCTCTCAAAAATCACACAACATATGGAAACCATTCTCTTCAAAGAGAAATTCCTGGACTGGCCCGACTACTCACGAGTAATCAAAGTCAAATCACCCGAAAATAAATCAAACAGTATCGAAATCAGTCCATGTGACGCCGAGGAGATGTGGTCGAACGAGTACCAGGATCCAGATCTCATTTTAGAAGGATCCCATGTCGGTCGCGGCACACATTACTACGACAAGGTCAACATGAGACACTACGACATCAAAACAAAGTCGGTCTGCAAATGGGTGATACAGGAATACGATTACCAGAAAGTGGATGATGAAAACGAAATTGGGGAGTTCTTCTCCGCTGATAGTTATATTATTCGATGGGAGTACCAGATCACAATGACTGGTCGAGAACTGAACGGGAAACCATCGAAACACAATGTTACTGGTAGAGATAGGTGTGCGTACTTCTGTTGGCAAGGGCGAGACGCTAGCTCTAACGAGAAAGGCGCCGCGGCTCTACTGACCGTCGAGTTGGACAGGGAAAGAGGCCCTCAAGTTCGTGTAGCCCAAGGCAACGAACCTCCAGCCTTTTTGAACCAGTTCCAAGGTAACCTAGTCATACACCAAGGGAAGAAAGACACGGACAAAAGTCGATACAGACTCTTTGTTACTCGCGGCAATCTGTCTAACGAAGCGTACCTACTCCAAGTGCCTTGCTCAGTCCGCCAGCTTAGAAGCCGAGGTTCTCTGCTCCTTGTCGACACTGAGAAGGGATGTCTATACATCTGGCACGGGGCGCGGAGCATGAAGCACACTAAGGACATTGCTATCGAGCTGGCAAACAAGCTGATTGCCAGGAAGTCAAAGTATTTGTTTGGAGATAATGTATCTGACGTGAAGATCACTGAAGTCCGAGAAGGGGAGGAGCCGAAGGAGGTGTTGGAGGCGCTGGGCGTGGCCAACAAGCAGCACTACACGTCGGTGCTGGGGGGCGGCTGTGCGGCGGCCCCGGGCGGCTCGCTGGCGGCCCCGGGCGGCTCGACGCCGCGCCTGTTCCACTTCAGCGACCTGGGGGGCCACTTCGAGGCCAACGAGGTGTTGTCGCCGCTGCGCCACGAGCATCTAGCGACACCCTTTCCTTTTGATCAAAAGGAGTTGTATTCGGCTTCGCAACCAGGTAAGAGAAGAACAACTCATATTTCGTGTGTTATATAATCGTCTTTAAGGTTCCGAAGGTCCAAATTAAATAATAGCACTTCTATAGGCTCAATTGTGTGTTCTCAAAATCGACTGGATCGATTGAGTTGGGATTTAGTTGGTGGTCACTAGGTTTTGAAATGCTCATGTACATGTGTACTGGGTAACACAATACTCTTAACTTACCGATTGTATTTTTTTGAATTCCCAGCTCTGTTCCTGTTGGACGACGGCTTGTGCGTGTGGCTGTGGCACGGCTGGTGGCCGCGCGGGGAGGACGGGGAACTCGAACCTGCCGAGAGGAACGCCGGTATGTACATTAGGTCGCTTTACTTGCGCTTGTGGGCTTGCTGTGACATAGATATGGGCACTTATAATAAAAATAAAGTTACGTTAAAGCAGTGTCGCGGGCGGCATGGTGAATTCCGAACGAAAGAAAATTTGCTAATTTTAATCCCGAACGCTAGTGAGGGATTCCTATAATTACATAATATAGAAACCTGTGTGAAGTAAGGAATTCAAGCTGTTCAAGACAAAGATAGCTTTATCCTCGTAGTGGATACTCTACTTTTTACACCATCTGTGAGATAATTAAAAGACAATGTCGTTTGATCTATGAAGATTATAATCCTGCATTTCTGCGTTCCATTCTCCGTATTAACCATTGATTCGTTTCCCAGGAGTGGGCGCGTTCGCAGCGCGCTGGCAAGCGATGCGCGTGGCGGCGCTGCGCACGTGCGACGCGTACTGGCGCGCCTCGCGTGACGTCACGCCGCCCGACGTGCGCCTCGTGGCCGCCGGCCTCGAGCCGCAGGCCTTCATCGACCTCTTCGACACCTGGACCGACCATGACCACGCTGCAGATGCTAATATCAACGTGAGTCCACTTTGTTAATGATGAAGGGGGTTTATAGACTAAAACCACTATAAAAAATATGAGTTAGAGCTCAAACACACGAGTGGCATGATGCCAAAGCCAGAAGTAACTGCAACTGTCGACCTATAGTGACACGTGTGTGTCATATGTCACTATGGCTGCCGCTGATCTTCAAAGTTGGAATGTCGACGACCACCATCGACACGTCAATATCTGTTACCTCTGCCTTTGGCATGATATCATTCGTGTGTGTGACCTTCTTACGGTGAATGTTACAGGGTAGCCCACACTTTTTTTTTACGTTAGACGAACTGAGAGATTTGTACTGATGATTTTAATGGTTATTGTTCAGTAAATAAACAAGTGTTACGGCCATTAATCATATTTTAATCAACATACAACTTGATACTAACATGTAAATTCAAAAAATGTAAGTAAAAAATAAATTCGCAGGCTACCCTCATCTTACTAAGCCTTTTCTTACATTTGGGCTGACATCACCGTATAAATGTCGGTAAATAGGCTGGCAAGAATGAGCATTTCAATATGCTCACCAATTAGGTTTCCCAATCGATTGATTGTCTGCTTTTCTTGACACCTCGCAAAATCTTTAAGGTGGGGGCAATTATATTTAAAAATTGGGGTAAAGTGGTGCTATGGAAAATATTTATAATGTATCTTACTGTATATATTGATTGGAACACTATATTTTTTACTGATATAAATCAGTGCTAGACTGTGGTCCCATCAGATGGTAAGCAGTAATGCAATCGTTGATGGTGACGCGCACTAGTTTATTAAGAGCCTATAAAGTGGGCTTAATGTTGCGTCGTGGGGATTTGGTTGCCTGACAAATGAGCTACTATATAAAAATGCCTATCTGCTTGCCACTTTGCACTGTCCATACCGCACTGACGCACTGTCGTGGTCCTCGCTAGCACGGCTACAAGGCGGGCGACTGGGTGCCGGGCGCGCAGGAGCTGTCGCGCCTCACGCACGTGGCGGCCGTGCTCCCGCTCGCCGCGCTGCAGCGCCGCCCGCTGCCCGACCACGTGGACCCGCACCACCTCGAGAGGCACCTCGCGTCGCCTGACTTTCTGGTACGTCACACGGAAGCATCATCATCATCATTTCAGCCGATGGACGTCCACTGTTGGACATAGGCCTCCCGCAGGTATCCGTGTGTCTCGCATTCCTGCGAGTCACCAGGTCATCGGTCCACTTTGTGGGGACTAAAGTAACTTTATCATAACCAGAACTTGAAAGATTTTTTATAAATCTTTTCAAAATTAATCAATTTAGAAACCTTTGAAATCTGGTGGCCTTGAAATCTAGAAACTGTCAAGTAATAGAAAAAGAATGCTCAAACTTAAATGTGATATCGCCGCTATTAGGTTAGGTTATGGCAAGATATTCTTTAGTTTTGTTCGTCAAGTCGTTGAGCTCCTTAGTAGTCCACCCGAATGTGTGTGGTTCTTTCTTCAAAAGACCACCTAAGACACTAATCTGCTTGGTTCTCGATTTGATCATTACATGTTTACTTGTATGGACCCCTGAGTTGGTTTTGGTGTCTCTTCTCAGGGTAGTCAGCTAGGAAACACCACCCTTATCTAGTTTAAACTGACGATAAAAAAAATAGACTAGTAAAAGTGTTTTTATATCCTATTTGCAAAATAAAAATTATTTATTTATCATGAAACTGGCGCTCACCGTGCTTACTGAGCGATTACAAATGTTGTAATGGCGTCTCAGAGCATTGCGCCGAAAAAAATATTTCACAGTCCGTCTTAAAATCATTCACTTTGTATTCGATGGGCAAAGAGCTTCATACTTTAAAGCTGGAGATATATTTAAAGGAATATAATAATATATAAATAATAGCACAGGAATTGTTTCCCACAGAAAGATAATTAGTTTGAGATCAACTTCAAGAGAGAAAAATGTATTTAACTCACAAATTAGCTAAAAATTAATTGAAATACAATGTAAATAAAATATATATGTACATGCACTATAAATTTTATGCACGGAAGTGGGAATTTCGGTGAAGGCTGTCAACTTTGCCTTATGAATGTGAAAAATAGGCCTTTATTAATACGAAGGAATTCCAAGGTGTTACTGGTTGCGTATAAATATTTATAGAGTAATTTGTTTCGTTTTCTAGGAGGCTTTCGGCATGACCAAAGAAGAGTTTTCAGTTCTGCCAGCGTGGAAGCAGACCAACATGAAGAAGGACGTCGGTCTGTTCTGACGAGACCGACTGCCGCGCCCCCTACAATACATATTATACACATTTTGTACAACCGCAGCTCTTTCGTACTTTTTTACTGAACGATGTCGTCAAAGGATTTGATACAATTAATTGTTAAGAGCACGCTTATATTCTATAGTAAAACTAAAATAAAAAAATAAACGTTTGTACTAACGGTATGTATGTACCTAACGATGTATTCGCGCTCGTGATATTTTCATGTAACCGCCGTAGAGGATAGGGTAGTAGTGAACTGAAGGATTTGGACGATGGAATTGTGTAACGAAGTTGATAACGTTAGCCAAATCCACGCGAACATAACTAAATGTTTGTATATAGTCGTTTTATTTGATTATTTATTTCTTACGTACCATTTTTGTCTCTTTTGTATTAAATTGATATTTTAACTGCAATCCTAATGATTTAACTGATGTTTAGATAGTTTTTAGACATTTTTTTATGTAACAATTTACGCGTGGATATGGCTAACAGACTTTAATAATACTGGTGATATTTTTCGATTCGACTGTAAGGCACGGCCGGGTAGTGCGTCCCGAATTGCGTAGTTTTGCGAATGCCAAGTAATGTTTATATCAATCGACGCACTCCCCTGCGGTGTCCTTCGTGGAGCGTATTAGTAAGCGTCTGGTCAAAGTATGGTTATTTGTTACAAACCGCTAGATTTACACAAGTACTTTACTACTATTGTATTCGCTTTAGGAATAGGCTTATATACTTCTGTGGCGGTTGGAATTGTATGCTGATCTTAAATATGTGATATTGTTCATTTGCGTTAACCTTGTGGTAATGTTAACAGCGCTCTAAGAAGGCGAGTGTTGTTGAAAATTGTTCGTAAGTAATTCCAATGCCACAGAACAAATATTATGTATATTTTAACACATCACATATCTTATCTACTCATTGCATCTTTTATACTGTGCGTTAGGTGGACCATGATAAGAGTTTTAATATATTATCATACGGTATTCCGTTCTGTGTGGCTTGGCTGAGGCTGCTGTACTCGAACGCACTTTGACTTATATTAAGGATATTTGTAAAGGACATTTTGTTGCTAACAGGACCATTTGACTTTATAAATTATTTTGTGGGGTTCGTGTTGCGTACGTGCCAAACCAGCGGTGCTCACACACGCCCAGTCTATTTGTACTTTAATTTTGAAGCTGTTGGTATGTTATGTACAATTTTAGAAGTTTATTTTTATATTCTAGCTTATTGCTTCTAATGTGGAACGTACCACTGTCTGGTTCGCGAAGGAGAAATTGCCAGTATTGTAAGAATTTTACTGCCAATGAGTAGAGTAATTCTAACAAAACAGTCATATTTTAGTTAACTAAATACCAATTTAAAATCTTATGTCCTAAATGCATTTACGGCCGCCGTTATCGTAGGCCTACGGTGACATGAACATCTCAAATCCAATTTTTAATATTTTGCTTTGGTTGTGTTACTTATACCTAAATAATTATTGTATTTGAGGATTATTTTGTACTATAATAAATGATGTAATAAATTCTTTAAATTGATTTTGGTATTTTATTGATACTGACTCCCTATACATTGACACCCCTTAATCTGTATTTTGAGGGTAGTTTTGAAATCGAGCTGCCTGCGAACTGTGAACGTGCATTTCGTGTTCATACGAAGCGGCGCAGAGGCTTCGTATGAACGAGCTGAAATGCACACGCGCCGTTCGCAAGCGGCTCTCAAGCGGCGAGACTTACCATTCGTTTTTCCAAACCTACCCTCAAAATACAGATTAAGGGGTGTCTAAAGTTTTTATGAAAAAATTCCCGCGAACTGGTCACACCATAAGGTACTTTCGACCGCTTCCATAAAATGTTGTCGGTAGATGGCGTTGAACTCAACATTTTTAGTTTTTGAAGTCACTTTAGCCAATAATTTGGCCAAGTTCTACGATGGAATGTCCGATTTTAGTAGGTAATTACTATTAATGCTCCCATAAACTAGAAACAAAATAAAAACGTTGAGTTTAACGAAATCTGTGAGAACATGTACGAGCTCGTAGCATTTATATTGCACGACTTAATTGACTCGTTGGTCTCGTGGACGCGAGCGCGACTGCTTAGAGTGAGGTACTGGATTCGATTCCCGGGTAGGGCGAAGGTGTTAATGGGTTTTTCTTTTTTCCATTATGATGCTGATGGTGTGATACCCCGTGCCTCCGACAGTATGTAAAGCTGTTAGTCCTGCGCTTGATTTCTCTCCAGTCGTGCCGGATTGCCATAACATTGGACTGTGAGAGTGGGTGTAGGAAGAGACAGTGTACCTATATACTTAACCTTGTTTTTAATTTTAGTTTAGTACGAAACTTGAAACAACTGCAGAAAGCTCGAGTTTGTCTATGAAGGCCCATTTAGACATCTTCCATATCCATTTTTTCTCGTCTCGAACATACGAAAAATAAAGTTTCTTCGTATAAAAATTTATATCTAGACACTACGAGTTTCTCGCCTCTAACATACGATAAATCGTAAATAAGTATACGATATAAACGATAAATCGTAATAAGATAATCGTAAAAAAGTTTCTTCGTCTAAACATTCACATAAATATCAAGATTTCTCGTACCAAAACATCTAAGAAACTCGCACCGTCTACATTGGCCTTAAAGAGCTATAATCTTCTTTTGTATAATTTCTAGTGTCTTTCAAATTGTTAATTGACTTTTAACGTTGGGTACGTTAAAAGCCAATTCTTCTTAAATTCTGTACTAACTGTAAGTGTAACTGAACTGTAAGGTGATTGCTACGGGTTGTTCGTGGCCATTTTCCCGTTAGATGGCGCTGAAGTCAACATTTTCAGTTTTATTTAGTTTTGAGCTTAATTGGAACAATATTATGTCACAGAAATAGTAGTGCACCAATCGGACATTCCACTTCACCGAAATTCGTCAAATTAAAGCCTCAAAACCCATTGGATTCGTCAAATTTCTAAATGTTATTATCCAACTCTGTTTATAGTATCGTTTACACACACATAGACATGAGCGACTACTTTAAAATCAAAAGCATTCAGCAAAATTAACCACTAGATGGCGTGAATTTAAAAGTTATTAGGCTGGACTCTAGTAGAAATTAAAATTGTCTGGGGGTAAGTTTATTCTAGCGCCACCCGTTACAATTATATTATGAAATATTGTGCATTCACTCCTTCCAACTACACACACCATCTTAAGATTTGAATGAAGCTTGAAAACCGTGTTATGATAAAAAGAGAACGAATATAATCAGGTAAGCTAATAGTTGATAAATGAAACAAAGGCAGTCAATAAATAATATCATATATCAACAACAGTAATATTTACAAAATTGCACAAAGTGATTCTAAAGTAAAATTAAAACTAATTATTTCTAAGTTACTCTAAGAGTTTCTTCAAGACGCATTTTTCAATGCTTCCGAAGTCTCTTAGTTCAATACTCTGAACACATTTTTGAAGAACTTCTTTGTCCTAGATTCTAAGGAATCATCTACTTCTACGTCTGTTTCGTCATCGATTTCTACTTCTACGTCATTTTCATCACCGGCTTGTTCATCGTCATCTTCTTCTTGGCTTCTGCTTGATTCTTCGACATCAGCCTCTTCGTTATCAGCACCTTCGTCATCGGCCTCTTCGTCATTTTCCTCGTCATCATCTTCTACTTCTTGTCTTTTCCTGGGTTCAATTTCACTTTCGGATTCCTCTTCATCATCATCGTCGACATCGTCTTCATCTTCTTCCGCCTGGCGTTTCACACGTTTAACTTCATTTTCAGATTCATCTTCATTTTCTTCTACGTCGACCTCTTCTTGTCTCTTCTTAGCTTCTTCGACCTCTTCCTCTTCATTAGCTTCCTCCTCTTCGCCAGCCTCCTCTTGCCTCTTTTTTGTCTCCTCTACCTCACCCTCTATTTCTACTTCATCCTCTATTTCTACCTCTTCTTGACGCTTCTTAACTTCTTCATCATTATCAGTCTGTTCATCATCATCAGTCTGTTCATCATCCTCAGCCTCTTCTTGACGCTTCTTTTTAGCTTCTTCTTCATCATCAGTCTGTTCGTCATCCTCAGTCTCTTCCTGACGTTTCTTCTTTGCCTCTTCATTTTCTTCATCGGCTTCAGCTTCTTCTTCTTCTTCTTGCCTCATTAGTCTCTTAGCTTTTTCCAATACATCTTCTTCTGCCTCTTCAAGGACTTCCTCCTGAGCCCTGCGGTTTTCTTCTAAATACTCTCCTTCAAGCTCTTCGACATCTTCATCTTCTTCTTGTTTTAACTTTTTAGCCTCTTCTACACCCTCTACCTCATCATTATCTTCTGCTTCAGTTTCCTCCTGTTTGATGCCTTTGAACGCTTTTACATATTTCCTGATTGCGTCTTCCTGCCATTCTTCGCCGGAGCCTTCAACGACTTCCTGGGTTAGTTCAGCTTCTTGTTCTTGTTGTGATTCATCTTCTGGGTCTGCTTCTACTTCTTCTTCTGACTCCTGTTCAGGTTCAGGTTCAGGCTCCGGTTCTGGTTCTGGTTCCGGTTCTGGTTCAGGTTCGGGCTCAGGGACAGCACAATAGCCGGGTGGGCTGGACCAGTCACATACCTGTAAAATAATTAATAAATATTCGATTTAAATTTGCCTTTTGCTCTAATTTTACTTTTGTTTTTTGTTTGTTGAATCTTATTAACCTTTTAACCACCAACGTTGGATATATCCAACAAACACTCTCACGTTTATTCCGCCAGGGTCACATCCACGACCAAATACACCACTTCATCAGCTCTTCTGTCACCTATGGGAGTTGAAGAGCTAAACGAGATGGAGTACCCAGTCGCCAACACACGACCCTTTTTTTTTCGATGGATAAAATCATCCAATGACAACCCCCGCTCTTGGGCGGAGCGGGAGACAGTGTCAGACTCTTACTGACTAAAAAACCCATCCCGTTCCTTCAAGCCTTCATATCGGGGCTCGAGCGCCCTTTCGGATAACCCTGGCCCCAGTAGGCTACGACCCGTCAGGGCCGAAGCCCTTGCCTTGGAAACCTTTGCTGTTGCTGACAAATCCTTGAAGCGCGCGGGAACAGTGCGCGCTGTCGACGCTGGCTTGATCCGGACAGTTACCGGACGGCCGGACAGCGAGCTACCCATTGCTCACTGCCCCCAAGCCCGCGCCCACGGAACACACACGACCCTGGCATATAGGACACGAAAAAACTCGTCAAATATATCCGACGCTAGCGGTTAAAGCGTTAAAGCTGTTTGAGAATTTCAAAAGAAATGCGTTTTTTTTTACTTCTTACATATTATAATCTGAATATTTTGTTTTTTATTGACCAATGACTCATAAGTGTATAACGGCAAAAAAATATATTATTATTACGTATCTCTACCTACATTGTGCTCACATATTAGAAGCGACAAGAAATATGTAACCAAGATCTATGTAGAGTCTGTCTAATAAGTTAAACGACTTGGGTAATGATTAGTATTTAATGAAATCTGATGTAGTCAACACGGATTCAATTATCAAGGTTGATTAGGAGATAGAAGTCATTGTTTACTAAAAGAAGAACCCTATGAAAAGTACCGAATATTTGTATTTTTTAAATGATTAAATATTATACAAAATTCCCAAGTCGGTTGACTTATTAGACAGAATATATCTCATAATATGTTTTAAAAAGAGTGGCCATGAAGTTTCTTGCACGTTCTTCTCCATAGAGACCTACGCTTTGGAACGTGCAATTTAGCTTCACTTTTCATGGACTGACTGACATTTGACTTTTCAAAAGTGCCTGCAAATGGTCTATTTAAAATAAATGATTTTGACTTTGACTTTGACGGATTCAGATGAAACATAGCTCATAGGTGGAATTAGGCTAACAGGATATATTTTAATATTATTTTTTCCTTAACTTCACAGTACGTTTCCAGAAACAATATTTATTCTAAACGTTGAAGTTACATTTTTATGTAACCTCGAATGATTTCTTGAAATTTTTTAACATCCGAGATCACTCATAGTTTGCTAACGTGATGTGCCTCATGTTGTTTATCGATAACCAATCGGCACATGACAAAATGATAAAATTGACAAACTACTGTACTCTTGTTGAGATAAAAGATAAAATTGCAAAATACTAACAAAATGTACGTGACTCATTTTGAATTCATAACCTTGGATAATCTAGTACATCAGAACTTAAGGAAAATAGTCTTTATTTTCAGATATTAATAGTAGGAAAAGATCAGGATGCCTAGGGGCCGACCACAAACTCTTAAAGCAGCATTGTTTTAATCTTACTTACGCTTTTCGTACCATGACGCCTTCAAAACAATCTTATTACAATATTAAAACAAAATTGTTTTCTTAGCGATTTTGTGACGTCACAGTTAAATAGTCCCAGCCCTTAGCAGGAATACAATCATACTGAGCGAATAAGTTCATGGTACGAAATGAAGTAATATTACTTATTATGGAAACAAAACGTTCCTGCAATAATATTGTTTTCTAAACCTTTATGGTTGACCCCCTGGTGTAAGTTTGTTTTACGTGAACGCGATCGATACGTTTATGACGTTCGACGCCCGATTGGTTCTTTCCAAGCACTTAACCAATTAGAGAACCAAATAGGGTAAACGTTTCGATCGCCTTTAGATAAAAACAACTCGCACTTAAAGTTGCGAGGTCGTGAAACTGAAAAGCCGGACAAACTATCCTATTTAGCCGGTCATTTGGTCAAAAAAGTCGTAAGTTTTTTTAACAAAAAATTCATAAAATCTTTTTAAATTCGAATGAAAAAAAAAATAGTAAAAACTAAGTGATATGATTGCTAGACTAATTGCATGTCCTCACCGTTTATGCTAGCGATACAATGTAAGGCAAAAATAAAATGGCAATTCTAAACAAAAGCCAAAAGTGGTCTTTGGCCGGACACGCAACTAGAAAGCCTGACCATGTCCGGCTTTACCCGAATCAACCCGGATGCCTGGTTACACTAATCGCACTCAGTGCACTGATGATTGCAAATTGGACATCGGGATTTAAAATTGAATCTACTTATAAAAACTAATAATAATGAATCTCTATTTCCTTGGTCACGCCAGCACACGTGAACGGCTGAATCGATTTCGCTAATTCTTTTTTGTTGTGTTCGTTATTGTGAGGAGTACTAGTGGAAAAAAATAAAAATTAGAGTAGTGTAGGGTAGGGTAGAGTAAGGTAGAGTAGGGTAGATTAGAGTAGGTTAGAGTAGGGTATAGTAGGGTGGAGCAGGGAAGAGCGGGAGCGAAACCGCGCGGGTAAAAGCTAGTACTATTATATTTGTTTGAACGTACTAATCTTTGGAACTACCGGTTTGAATTGAAAAACCAAAACTAAAAGCAGCAAAGTCCTCACCTGTTCCTGCTCATTAAACCACGTATCAGCAGGACACTGCATCAGGTAGGAGTTGCCGGCATAGCACTGGTAGTAGAAGAAGCAGGACTCGACGCTGGCAATCCTTAGGAAGTTCTCCTGGCCACGGCACAGAGTCTCCGGGTTCTGTCTCAAGGGTATTGAGAGCCCCGAGCTGCTGGCTACCGCCGCCGCGCAACATAAGAGCCAGAGAGCTGCTGTGGAAAAAAATAAAAAAAAATATTAAGACCACCTATTGTTGTATTTTTTTTGTATTTTGGGCTGGTGAGTGACGGGAAATCCGCGTCTAAAGCGCGTATTTTGCGTACGGGTGTGACAAATGAGTAATTCGATTCACCCTAGATCCTCAAGGAAAGCCAGTAGCGCCTTGTGTTACTGGCCTTTTCACGGCGTTCACTTTGCCCTGTATCCAGTATCAACTGGGCACCTTACTAGCAGATCAGCTGCCGCCGTTATTAATCTGTCCTATTGATCACCATCATTATCCTTCAGCCCAAAGACGTCCACTGTTGGACATATGCCTCCCCTGAGCGTCGCTACAACGGCCGGTCCTGTGCGTCACGCATCTATCATTATCATTCCTGCGACCCTGACCAGGTCATCCATCCACCTTTTTGTGGGAAGCCTTCCAACGCTACATCTCCCGGTACACGGCAAGCGAAAAAGAAAGCCTGGAAGAACTTAGTTCATTTATTTAGTTTTAGTTTATTTACTTACAAAAGTATAAAGACTTACTTAATGATTTAGGCATTTCCTGCTAGGTCAGCCTTTGAGTGTTCCAGCGACAAATCGTGGTGATACGTGCAAAATTGACTTTTATTCAGCGAATGGTAGGTACCTAATGGTTCTCGAAAAATAAAAGCTTCGGGGCTTTTTTATTTCAGTTTACCTCTTTAATTCTAATTAAGAAGTATTCCATCAATTACTAGGTAAATTTTTTCTTTCGACATACAAAATATTTTTGAACAGGAGTTTTATTTTTACGGTGCTTATCGTGAATATCCGTCAAATTAGCAAAGGTTAACGGTTAAAAAACACTTGATTAAACCTTGTTTATGACCAAGATAGAACGGGTCCTGTAACGTGTTTTTTTTAGGTTAGAAATCATCCAATGACTTCACCCGCTCTTGGGCGGAGCAAGATGTAGTTACCAGACTGTAAGCGTAGACTTGCGGACGGCGAGCAATAGGTATCTACCAAGCCGTCCGCCCGTCCATTTGGTAACCGCGTCCGGATCGAGCTGGAGTCGTCGACAGCGCGTAATGAACAGGACGGGGTTTTAGTCAGTTAATCCCGATATGCCCTCTCGCTCAATCCTAGAGCGGAAGAAGGTAGATATTAAATGATTTTCCACATAAGAAAAGACAATCTACCCTGGATAATAGTCCCACTGCTGGGACATAGACCTCCTCTCATTTAGAGATAGTGGGCTACAGCACAGAAAAGATCCGATTCCACTTCCACTTTCCGATTTGTACTGCAACGAGTGTCGCCGCTTGTCTTACACACTTTAACTCCACTACAGGCAATAAACCAATACGAATGCGCATTACGCAACTAACAGACTACGCACACTTAGATCGCACGTTTGCTATTGGTAGTTGAACTATGAGCATTGCCCTACTTTGTGGCGCGTCTGCCTCGCCCACAAGGTCATCCTAACCTGTTTCATCTGTTCGATGGGCTACAGTAATACACGACGCCGTTCCTGGTACAGTCAGATAGGTGACACATGTCTTCGCATTTTTGGTTCTAAGATCAATGCCTCACATTTTTCCCGCAATGTTTTCAACTTTTCTAGGTACTCACAGTCTCAATGAAGGCATTTCTATTCCGATCCAATGTCATCCTACTCTGATTGATTAGATCTGCATAATTCTATCACCAGCCTTGTACCAATCTTAACTTTAGCCTACGTGTTGTTGAGTACCAGTCAATTTAATCTGACTACAATCTCCATAGTAAAATTGTAGCTATATTTGCTTATTGTTGAGTTTCAGTACAGTTACATTTCAGTTTGAATTTGAATTCAAAATTGGTTTTAATTTAACTCATCATCCAACAAAATGTCTATCCAGCCGGAGATAATTGGAGATTGGTTTGAACTTTAAAATAGCAATTGAAACTTTGTACACTTTTTTAAATACTTAGTTAGACCGCAATATTTTGATGAAAGTTTACGTTATATTCTTTGATTGTAATCAATTAACCGTTAAATAACACTAATGACACATTCCTGCGTTGCAGAAGGAGGTGACTACCTCCCATTCTCTCTCACTTCGTACCAGGATCGGACAAGATCAGTCTTCGCCGATCGCCTCCACAAGAACACGGCGGTGCTCCGCCCAAGCAGGACAGACCGCCAGCTCATAGTCCACCGTGTGCTTCATATTGTTAACAGCTAATTGATTTAATATAATTACAGTACGACCGCTCTGAACTTCGAACAATTGCTTACTCAGTAATTCATTATGGCGAATGCGTATTGCGTATTTTGTCAAGTACGCGCATTATTTTAGTTCGGAAGGCCAATTACAGAGTTTGACCGCTCTGTAACTACATCATATGATTTTACGACACATTTTTTTAACCCCTCGAGCGCCGATTGTACATACGTCTGTACAACTTGAATGTCCTTGAAAAATGCTTAATTTTCGTGTTTTCCCTAAGTTTGTACGAAAGTTTTTGGGTCGAAAATTTTGGTTTCTTTACATATTCTTTTATATATATTATAATATTTGTTTATCCTAGAAATTCCGAAAAAAGTTATTTTTGATGTTTGTTTACGTAACAGTGCAATTTTCCGGGCCAATGAACCCGAGGGGTTAATGAATAAAAAAAATATTAAAATGTAGGTAATTGTTCACACGTGTTTTTTTCAGTGATGATTGAAATAATAATCACTTTTACTCACAATCATATTATAAACTTTTGTATTCCTAACTATTTATCGACGGCCAAAAAAGTAGTATAGTTTAAGTTTCAAATCGCAAGCTTTGCAAAGACATTTTACGTATGTTCTGTCGAAATTGTAGCTTTTTTTTTTTTTATAATATTATAAAAAAGTTAGTCATCAGTATACATGTCACCGCAAAATTGCAGTCTCCGTATGAATATAAAAAAAATCTTTATTTAATTTTTTGATATATGAAACAATCGTTTTGCGTTTTTTCCTTTTAAGTACAACATCAATTCATTCATTAGATCCAAAGTCATCAATTTCAAACATAACCGAGACGGTTATGTTTGAAATTGATAATTAGAAAAAATAGTTATCAATCTCCCTCGCTATTTTACAATCTGACAGCGTTTACAATTTTCCGGTGAGATATTCTTATAAAAATCACTTTCAACAAAATAGAAAAATAAAACTTACTGTTCATTTTGATCGCACTGTCTTGCTACTGTTGCGATCCGGTACTAAAGTAAGATAAACTAGCTAAAGCCTTCAATTTTATCGAGAGCATCATATCAGTGGCTGTGATAACGTCAGCCGATACGAGATGCAGACACGAGATATCGTCCATCACAGTTATCCGCGGTAAAAGTGGAGTGCTCTCGCAGCGACTGACGACTAAATAGTTCAGACTAGTTGTCTATTGAAATGAAACAATGCAGTTTTATTATTTGTAGGATAACTATTATTAGAAACTACTTATCCAACGATATTGTTTAATAATAACACATTTAGCTGTATAATCAATCTCATCAAAAACATAAATGTGAAATGAGAGCCAAGTTCAATATTATGAAATGCCTTGGTTGCTCACTGCAATGATAAAAGAAGTGAGATCTAAATGGGTGCCAAGTTCAATGGTCGGTCCTGTAATTTATTTGTAACAACATAAAATATCATTTCTTCTTACAACTTAGGATAATATATGATAGCCTAAGGTCTGACTTGGCTAGTTCTCATATACGAATTATTATGTTCGATGGCTAGTTTCTACCAGCAAGCCAAATTTTCGAAATAATTAAAAAAGAACCGATAAGTAACAGGTTTAGAACTTGCGAAGGTTCACCTAATTACCTATCTGCATGCCTTTGAACTTTCTATGTCATCTGGAACTGGGTTAGAGCTTTATTTTGTTTTGTCAGTCAGTGATAAAAAATACGACTTTTGGACGTTAATATCTAAATAACCGTTTGAGATGTGTTTATGAAATTTAGAGCACATATGTATCTCGTAAGTTTCAATATATAAGATAAATTTTACACGTTTATATAAAATAGTTTTTGTGTTATGAGGGAGTCAGTGGCTCCAAATGGTTCGTGTAATATACAAACGTGCTGCTCGTCAGTTCTGTTAAGTACTTGAACTTGGCTTGACACGCTACCGCGTGTCTAGATGAATGGGTGCTTATGTACTAAAAGGTAAACTTATAAAAAATGGGTCACGATTTTTTAGGCAATTTTAGAGGTGAATTCAAATGAAGTTCTGTGGCGGTTTTAATTTTATCCACAAATTGATTTATAGTAGATATGCTCATATGTGATGTAAAATTGATGTAGTTTTATATTTTAAGTATCTATACCTACAACTAGACATGCAATATCGCAAATATTGGAAAGAAATGCAATATCGGTGAAATGGGACTGAGAATTTTATTGTAACACTTCCTTAGTGAAGCTTACCGAGAAAGCTGACTCAATACATTTACTGTCCAAATATTACAAAAATATTAGCATCCGCGTAAATTGAAGGACTGGAACAATTTGTCTGCTGTGATCTTCTTGTTGAATTATAATTTAGGTGTCTTAAAGAGAGTAAATAGGCTCTTAAATTAGTGCACCTCACTTCAACGATTGCATCGCTGCTTACCATCAGGTGGGATCGGAGTTAAGCACTGGTTTATATCAAATAAAAAAATATATATGCGCATTCTTATGGAAAATAAAGTGACTTTATGCTGTATCAAAACTAAACATTTTCTAAACTTAGCTAAATGCAGCAATCATACGAAGCCAAAGAAAAAAAAAACTACTCTCAGGATACAATAAAAGCTGAGCCAAGTTTGAAAATTATTTCGCCAGTAGAATGCTATGTATGGATGCAAGACGCACAGGATCGTTTATTGTGGCGACACTTAGGGGAGGCTTATGTCGAATAGTGGACGTCTATCGGCTGAAATGATGATGATGATGAAGAGAGTGCTACTTTATCACTCAAGTTAAACCAATGGCATGAGCTAGTTTATAATATTAGTACTTTTAAGCTAGAGATGCCAACTTTTTTTACAAGAAATAAAGTATTTTTTTATCTGAGACGAATTTTAATCATTATTTATAAAAATGAACAATGTATTTTATTTAATTTTTTAAATACATATTTATTTTACAGCTTTTTGCATAACTTACAACTACTACCTACTACCACTACCACCTACCTTACTACTACTACCACTACTACTTACCTACCTACCTTACTACTACTTTTTTTTGTATACATTATGTTTTAAAAACTTCACAATTATAACTAAAATTAAAATAAACGAGGAGCTCATTCGATTCGTTCTCTATTTCTATATGTTTTTCTTTCTTCTTTATTTAAAGCTTCTAACTCCCGCTTTCTGATTTAACTTGAGTATTTTTCAAACTGTACGTTAGCCTGAAAACCTTTCAAAAAGCTCTTAAGTATTTTTTAAAGACATAACTCAAAATACTCAGTTCAGAAACCCGCCCTAAGTCTAACACCAGTAATGAGTATAGTGTTAAGAATGTTGATGCTAAAACAGTATTTTGTATACTTTATTTTTGTTCACACTGGGCTCGCGTGGTGGATGGCTCATTCACTTTCCTAGAGAGGAGACCTGAGTCCCAGCAGTGGGAACATTAAAAAGGCTGATAATCATGATGATTTTTGTTCAACAGTAAAAAGTATAATGTAGTGAAAAACAGTATAATACTGTTTTTTAGGGTTCCGTAGTCAACTAGGAACCCTTATAGTTTCGCCATGTCTGTCTGTCCGTCTGTCTGTCTGTCCTCGCTTAATCTCTGTGACCGTTAGCACTAGTTACAAGTATAGTTAGCAACCCTACTTCATGCTGAATATTTGCTGAATCTAACAGCAACCCATTTCAATTTTATTTCTTCGCAATAGGTTAAGCAAGCTACATTTAAAAGAAAAAACCGCCCCACTTTCTCATGGTATAAAGGCTATGAAAAAGTAGTTCAGCAATGTTGATCTTGGTTATCCAATATTGTTTCTCCAACAACATGCGAGGAAACTCTAATAAACTCCATATTATCTTTTCATTTTCTTGTTTCGCCCCATCAGCGCCTTTGAAGCGTATTCGGCTTCAGTAGCGTTATTTTTTAAATTGACGAGGAATGCTGAATATTTTCGAGGGATATAATGTTACTGTAAAAACTCGAATTACGGTAAATCATAGGATTTACCAACTATAGCAATGGTAGGTACTTAGGTAAAAGTCAAAACAGTTTTGTGATTTTCGTTTATTTCGAGCATTTACTAGAACATTAATTTGGTAGAGTCTGTCTAAAAAGTCAAACGAATTCAGTAATTATTAGGATTTAAATAAATCTGATGTAGTCAAAGCTGTTTTAATAATCAAGGTTGATTAAGAGATAATGATCATTGTTTAAAAAAGTATTGATTAAAAGTATTTTTTTTTTAAAGTACTTTTTGCAAAGAGTGAATTAATTTAGATAAACTAACATAATTTAATTTATCTGAATTCACTAACCATGCATAAGCCAGTCATTACTGGCTGGCTGAAAGACAGTATACATTTGACTTACTTACTTAGATTTACTTTAAATTCACGGTAAACGCCGTTAAAAAAATAAGCACAAAGATTTTTTTATGAAAATCATCACAATGTTACTGATTAAAACCACACCTATGTCTTTTGTTTTCTAATACCCTTCCAGAAATTAACCCATGGCTCCAGTAGGTTCCGGCTATGCTAGGCCCCTGCGGTTTACCTGACATCTTTTTGAGGTGCTGTCGACCATTTGGGCTCGATCCGGACGGTTACCGGACAACCGGACGGGGAGTTAAGGCCGCCTTAGCCTTCTAACTTAACCTATCCGAGTCGGATTGCTCTGGATCGGGGGACTAAACGTTTCGCCTCGTCGTTTATACAGCGTACGTCGAGGGACTGGAACAATCTGCCTGCTGCGGTCTTCCCGTCCGATAATAATTTGAGTGTCTTCAAGGTGAATAAGCTCATAAACTAGTGTGCCTCACTATCAGAGATTGCATCACTGCTTAGCAAGCAATAATTTATATTTATAAAAAAAAAAAATAACCATAATGATACGTCCATAGTTTTGGACAATCCCGCAGGTAAAGTGCGAGTCTACTGATATCATTAAAAAAAAATGGATATTAATACACACACACACTTAGGGCTGATATTTCCTAAGTCTGATAATTTTTGTTTGAGAAATAAATATGTTTGACATTTTTTCTTCCAAAAATACGACAACGATATACGTACGAGTTAATGCGACAAAGAAAAAGTCGTACATTAAAATAAATCGCCACAGTGAAACCCAACTCTAACATAGCAGCGTCTACATAATCTTAAATCTAGTCGTGTAAGATGTGTGATGCCCACATGACCTTCCGGCTCTGTCACGCGAATGCAAACACAATCATTTGAGGACAATTTGCTTGTATTTCTTTGAATTGGTCTTTAAGTTTGAGCAATTGTTATGGAAACATGCTTGGCAAACTTTAATTACATACATACATTAATTTTAACAATAACAAAATTTAATAATAATAACGACAATAAATAAATAAAATATACCAATACTTAGACATAATTATATAATAACATGCATACACAATTTAATTTAAATAGATAGGCACATAATTTATTAATAATGATGACAATAATAAGTGAAATATCTTTATTTTATTAGCCTTCATCCTCTCTCCTAGCTTTGCTGTGCCCGACAGGGTCCATATTGGTCTTATCTATATTTTTATACCATCTATATTATGTACATATGGAATGCAATAAAGTATTGAGTATTGAGTATAATTTGTTATCGATCTATCTATACATATAAAAGGAGAAACTGACTGACATACCAACGTACAGCTGAAACTTCTGGCCGGGACTAGAATTATGAAATTTCGCACAAGGTTTTCTTTTTTGACGCAAGCGAGAGCACTAAAAGGGGATTTTTCTAAATTCACCCCCCAAGGGTATGAAATCGGATCCAAAGTTTGCAAGGAAAAACCTGCTGCTAGCTAGCTAGTTTATAGTATATGAACGTCAGCGCAACTTTCGAGCAGCTACTACTTCGCGACGTCTTCACCCCGACTCACTGGGGCACCATCCCTACTCACTGGGATAGCACTACCCCGACTCACTGGGACATCACCGCAGACAGTTCCGAGTGTTCCGACTCACCGAGAACTATGCGGCATCGGTTCCGACCCACTGAAACCGACCTACCACTGGCCTGGCACGCCTCAAGAACCACCGATCTCCGATCACCAAGTGATGTAGCGACATCTATGGCGCCACATAAGAACTACAAAATATGAAACAGTGCATAGCGCAATCAAAGTTCTCCGTGCGATTTGAATATATACGACAGCCCGAAATCAACTATCGGGCAGTTGCCCACCAGACCATAACACCCGTTTGGTCGGAGGGTACTCCCTTTTCAACGGAGGTATGTGGGACTTTACTCTCTGTTCCGCATACCTCCAAAAATTTTATATTGCTTGCTACAGGCCTTGGCCAGGTCTTCGAGCAAGAGTTTAATGGGAGGATAATCTCCTTCTGCGAAGCATTTATGCTAGCGAAGGAGAGAATGGGTGGCCCGAAATCAACTATCGGGCAGTTGCCCACCAGACCATAACACCCGTTTGGTCGGAGGGTACTCCCTTTTCAACGGAGGTATGTGGGACTTTACTCTCTGTTCCGCATACCTCCAAAAATTTTATATTGCTTGCTACAGGCCTTGGCCAGGTCTTCGAGCAAGAGTTTAATGGGAGGATAATCTCCTTCTGCGAAGCATTTATGCTAGCGAAGGAGAGAATGGGTGGGAGGTAAGGGAACGGACTTTTTACAACCCAGACGGCGCGACAGAAGACGTCGGGAGTCGTAGGACGTTTCTCGGCTGCCGTAGCTGCGGGCTTGCAGACGATGAGCAAGGGGAAGCTCGCCGTCTGGTTGTCCGGTAAAGACCGAGCCCAAGTTGTTGATGACGGATAGTGTTCCTCAAAGAGACGTCCGCTATTGGACACCAGTAGAGGGCATGCCTGCTGAAGCCATAGCCTACGGGGAATTTTTAATCAGAAAGAGAAACCGAGGTCTCAGAACGCAAAAGGCAACTGAAGAACACAGGTAGGTTAAATAGAGTGTGTGTAGGCAAACGATTGGATGATTTCCAACAACAAAAAAAAAGACGTGTGGCACTCGGGGACTGCCGCGGTAAAGCTATTGCATAGCATTTTTTATCAACTTATGCAATAGACCTCGCCAACAGCTGCTTAAACCCACCCATTCAAAACCAGACCTCACCAACAGCTGCTATTGATTGTTCACTTATTTGTTTTCGTATCAGTCACCACGCTCAAAAAACAAATGAGTGGGAGGTGTTAGGTTATTTTCGTTACGGAATTTCTGGATTCGGTCTCCACGCTCCGCGCTCAAGGCCCGCGATAGAAGCTATGCAATAGCTTAAAAACATAAGGTTTGTGGCATATTATCTTGTTTTTTTTGCATTTAAGAGATATGAAAAAGGACAGATGTTTGGTGCATGTTAGACGAAAGTAGTTATTTTGTTCACAATTTATATGGCAGGCATTTGACAATACGTATACGAGACAGCTAACCTTTTCAACACGAATTCATAATACATTTCACGTCTGGAAACATATGAAGTCAAATATTTGATATCAAGTCGTGTCCTTTTGTGCATTTTTGAAATATCTCGAGCACATACTATGTTTTATATTAAACTAACTACAGCTAGCGCAATAGTAGAAAGTTGTCCCAATTGGGTTAGCTTTGAAAATTGAGCAATTTTCTCCACCCAGAAGCGGGAGAAGTCATTTAATGGTTTACTAATACCACATAATAATAATATGTATATTATATTTCAAGTCGTCGACGGCGCGCACTGTTCCCGCGTCTCAAGGAGTTGTCAGCAACAGCAGGGGCCCAGCCGGGTCGAAGCCTACTGGGGCCAGGGTTATCCGAAAGGGCGCTCGAGCTCCGGTATGAAGGCTAGAAGGAACGGGGTGGGTCTTTTAGTCAGTAAGAGTCTGACACTATCTCCCGCTCCGCCCAAGGGCGGGGGATGTCAATGCATGATTTTTTCCCACCATAAAAAAAGGGCCACTACCTACTAGACCAGTCATACGAAAAGCCGAATGTATAAATCGTGTGTGTAATATGTAAAAAAACTTACTAAACGTCTGTTTAGTAAGTTTTTTTTTTTTGTATTTTAAATAATACTCCTCGACATTCCTATAGTGATTTTTCCCTAAGATACACTTAAATTTATCAACAAAAGACTGTTTATCTGGCTGTCCGTCAATCAGGCGTTCAGTTTTGATAAAGTTGTAGAGGCTATCTCCATTTACTAAACAAACAGTTCAACTAACGTACTTGTTAATACTTTAATAATTAATTCAGTAGTAATGGACAGTAGAGAACTTTGCCCAATCTCGAGCTGAGTTAAATTAACCAAGTCTAGAATATTTGCCAGATATCTAACTTTATACAGAACAAATTTTTAATTAGTACAAATACTTAAAATGCTTATTAGAAAAGATCTTGTTGTTATTTAAGTAAAGTCTCAATAAACATATACATAAACAGCAAAGTTACATATTTAGCGTTTGTTTATACCTAAATTCAGTAAAAAAAAGTAGGTATCGGGAATTGATTTGTTTATGGTTCCATTGGCACAACTGTTTTCCATTTTGGCGCGGAGTTTGAATTGCATCTGTTATTCATATTAAATACAGTGTTGTTTTAAGTTATATCATATTTAGTGCGTATTGCGATTTTCCGATCGAACAAAGAGTTTGTCTTAAATTTTGCATCGCTAGTGGAATTTCGTGTTCGGAAAATGTTACAGAAGGCTTACGGTGAATCGACTTTATCAAAAACACGTGCTTATGAGTGGTATAAAGCATTCAAAAGCGGTCGAGATGTGATGGAAGATTTGCCTCGCTCTGGTAGGCCATAAACCTCTGCAACATGTTGCCGCTCGGTTAGTCCCAAAAGACCTGAATTTTCTCCAAAACTTCAATCGCATGAGAGTTGCTGACGACATGCTAGAACGAGTCAATTCCGCACCAACATTCATGAAACGCATTGTTACTGGCGACGAGACGTGGGTTTACGAGTTTTACATGCAAACAGTCAACAAGCTTTGGAGTGGCGCCTTCCAATTGAACCAAAACGAAAAAAACACGTCAAAGTCGATCAAAAGTCAAAGTCATGTTGACTGTTTTCTTTGACTATCGCGGTGTTGTACACTCGGAATTCTTAACGGAAGGTCAAACGGTAAATATAGAATATTATTTGAGCGTTATGCGGCATTTAAGAGAGCAAATTTGACGAAAAAGGCCAGATTTGTGGAAAGAAAATTCTTGGATTTTGCACCACGATAACGCACAAGGCCATGATGTGAACGAATTTTTGACCAAAACATTCAACAAATACCATCGAGCCGCCACCATATTCGCCAGATATGGCTCTAGCCGACTTCTATCTTTTTCCTAAACTCAAATTACCACTTGGTGGCACCCGTTTTCAATCTGTAGAAGACATAAAGGAGAATTCGCGGCGAGAACTGAACTCAATTTCGGAAACAGCGTTTAAAAAATGTTTTGATGATTGGATTATTCGTTGGCGTAAGTGTATCGTTTCTGAAGGGGCATACTTTGAAAGTGATAAAATAAATTTGGATGAATAACAAAAAAATTGTGTATTATTGATCTTTTTCTGTTACGTTCTTGACAGAGTAGTATCTCAAAATGTCACTCAATTTATGGAATATTGTACAGGCCATTGATTGTGAATGAATGAATGGCGATGAAATGATAAATGGAAAAACACTGCGTGCAGTATTTTCTAGAAGCAATTGTAATGATTGATGGATTCAATTATCAATTTCGATTTCTGACTTTTAATTAATAATATACTTAGTATTTTATTATGAATTGAAGGGGTAAGTAGACAAAGGTACTAACTACTATTACGATTCTCTGGTATTATTTCTGCTGTTGGCACATTTTAAATCTGAAATGTTCAATTGATTGACAGGTAAAACCTTTAACATGTAACAAATTAGAATTGGGGTGTTTTAATAATAACTTTAATAATAATAATAACTTTATTTAATCATAAAATCCATGGATCGATTTACCATCAGTTAAAACCTATGTTCATGCAAACAAGTAATAATAAACATCTTTGTCCACTTAACCCTTCAATTTACTCATTATGACTTTACGTGGATAATTTTGGGATTTTTTTTTTTGTTTTTGACTACACATATATAATTATTATTAACGGGTACCTACAGATAGAGCCTTGGGTTTTTCAACCTCATAAGGGTGAAAAACACACTACAACTGATAAGGGCCAAATAACATAAAACTCTATGTTAATCACAGATTTCTACTGTCACAAATCGACGTCGTGAAGCCATTCATTTACGAGATATGTCAGGATACAACACTCCGGGGACTAGACCCATGTTGTCCTGTGTCCATGTCAAATAAAATGTCAGTATCAGAAGTGATACAGTCCATGGATTTTATTTATACCTCTGAGTGACGGATACTACTTAGTTTTGATAGCAATGAGACATTCGGGAATAGTTAGAGAGAAGGTTATGGCCATCCAATGTAACACAAGAAAAAAAATCCAGTAATCCAATTCAAGGAAATGTTTGGCGCAGTGGTCGAGTGATTGGTTGCTGCACTGCGTATCGCAGTTTCGATTGCCGCACGGAACAAATATTTGTATGGTCTTTAAATATTTGTTCCGAGTCTGTGTATCTTGTGTATGGGAGTTTACATGTTTTAAACGCTCCTCACGATACAGGAGTAATTAAGAAGTGCTTTACTTCCTTATAAGCATAATCGGCCTTCCCCACCGGCCATCCATCCCCATCCCATCGGCCCATCGGCCTATTCCCACTGTTCACACGTCTCTCTAGGAGAGGGGATGGGCTGAAATCTACCACGTGGACCCCAGTGCGGGTGGATGTCACATGTCTTCTAATTTATTATTCTAGGACATGCTGGTTTTGGGGGCAGTGGCGCTCAGCGCTTGGCTGAATTTGAACTCGTTCGTAAGTTACTACAGACACGAGTGGCCCACGCCTCCTATTTCTTTGTTCTGACCACGTGACTGAGCGTTGAGATGACGACAGAACAAAGGATTCCGTGGGGTGGCCGTTTCGAGGCGATCGACGAAAGAAAATCTAAACGAAACGGTCGTAACTTGGCTAGGTCTGCTGTGCTACTACTGTTCTACATTGCCAAATTCGAAATTACTTGAAATTGTTGAAAATAAAGATTTCCTCAACGAAAATAAAGCTTATAAGAAATGGCTCAAATTAAGTAGACTGTTTCCGAAAACAGAAGGATTTATAGTTAGCCATTCAGGACCAAGTCATTAACCCTAGAAGCCTAATCAATTTGAGTGTTACATAAAGCTGTATGTACGTCTCAGAGGCGTATACAAATGGTACTTACTTATGTCTTATTTTTGAAGGCAATTTATGGTTAGTGTATAAACTAAAACAGATACTATTAAAATAGCTTTATTTCATTAATGAAACCTCTACTCATATACAACATTATTTTAGTAGGTATATGCGAAACACACACAATACAGGTCACGATAGGTCATAGTGGGCATTAGGATCCAGCAAACCACCCCCCAGTCGCTTGGATGGCCCGGTGACTATGTATTTTTGCTGACATAAAAAGCTTATAACTTTGTGATTTTTCATGATAAAGTTATGACATTTTGTACATAGACTCTTTAAATAAAAATATCAGACACGTGCTTCGGGTTTTACATATACTATCTATAACTAATGTTGTATAGATACTTATCATACTTATGCGAAAGACATCATGCGTCTTTGAAACTACTTTGGTACAGATATTTGGCCGTTGTGTTAAGGCTTATAGTCCCTTGAACCATCTGGCCGAAATTATGTGGACGCACCTCTCGCACCCGCCTAGGCGGCAGTACGCAAATCGCGCGGCTGACCTTTAATCCCATTTTCTTTGCGAAATATTGATTGATTTTGAACATAAATGCTATGTTCACTTTGAAGAATATTTAACCACCAATTTTTATGTGTAAAAATATTTCTAAAGATCCAAGCCGTTTCGAAGGAGTAGGGAAAAGTTGCGAAAAGTTGCGAAATCGCTAAATATTTTTTTAGCCAAAAGTTTTAATAGCACGAATAAATCAAATGTTGAAAATGTTGTTCATAAATATATAATAAATATATATTTTTTTCAAACCTATTAACCAGCCCGTTACCGAGGAGTAGGCTTCAGAAAGTCACTGTTTTATGGCACTTTTCGGCCTTAACCGCGTCCGCGCATACGTCAAAGGAGAAAGTTATCCCATAGGAACACAATCCTGGTCAAGAATAACCTACCTATACTCCAGGACATGGTCTACTCGTGCACAAAGTTTCATCGAAATCCATTCAGCCGTTTGAGCATGAAAAACAAACAAAAATACACACACTCACTTACTTTCGCTTTTATAATATTACGTTATGGCCACACTACCGTGATATGCCAATAATTATTGCCATAACTTCAATAACGCCTATGTGTAACCACAATTTATGGCCATAATTTTACAATGTCAATCAATATGGCAAATGGCGGTAGACAATAGCTCCGGCGGCGGACTTTTTTCGCACATCAAAGAACATTACCGCAGTAATTATTGCGTTTATGGCCACACTACCGTTTGTCCAGTGTGCGACATGAGCTCAATGACGAATTTTTGGAATTATTCCAATGTTCCTTTAATAAATGAGGAAGTGGAAAAAAACCTCACTTTTCCACTTTTAAAATTTTCCTACATACATTACCCACAGCTGCAACTTCAACCTCCATCTTGAAAAATGATATGTTTACTACTTAATTTATTGACATACGAGTTTCTAGGTAAAACTCTAGTGTAATCATACCACTTCACGCAGTAATTTAAACGGTAATTAAATGCTATAATTATTGCGGTAACAACCCGGTAGACGGTAAGGTAGTGTGGCCGTAACATTAGAGTGATATTAGAAACGGATGTTGGCCACACAGCTGCAAGGCTAAAGTGGAACCACGGACATCAGATATCTATGAGTGGAACTAAGATGGTCACAGGAGCAATGTGTGATGATATCACACTAGGTCGAGATGGCTTAAGAAAAGAAAATCTGGAAGAAGTTTAGGGAGGTCTTTGCCCAGCAGTGGGACAGTACAGACTAATAAAAAAAAGTAAACATATTCGATATGTAACAGAAAATAAATGCAGTAAAAAAAAAATTGTTTGTTGTTCCGGATTTATCTCCAAAACGGTTGGATCGATTTTGACAGAATTTTTATTGATAGACAGCTGATATCTTAAAAAATAAATTAGGTAACATTTATTTTAGAAACAAAAAAACAGAACTAAAATTGAAACCAAAAGGCATTGTTACGTTACGTTTCATTTATTAACAAATATTAAAACGGTACATTAAAAATGCCTTTAAAGTCCTGACGATCCGTCATACCCGACCAGTTGTTTACTATTTATTGACTATTTAGTTGAGGAATTCATACAACGAACTTAGTGAACTTAGAACTTTCAATTCTCATTTCTATTAGACAGAACTTCACGTAAATAGCTAGAGACCCAACTGTAATTAGGTAATCCACTCATTTCTAAATACTAACCTAGTTTCTGAACAACCTTTTCTAAGATTTACGAGGCTTAATGTTGGAGTTTTAGTTCACAGATTTTCGGATTTTCTAAGTATTCAGGTAAATACAACAGTTAGGTAACTGATCATAACTTAGCGAGTATTTTATTTTCTACTAGCGACCTGTTCCAGCTTCGAACGTACATCACCATTTATCATCATTTCAGTCGCAAGATTTATTTATTTATTTATAATTTACTTATACAACATTACAGTCTAAATTAATTCGTTGTACAGAAACAAGAAAAAAAAGAACAAAATAAAAAAAAGAAGAAAACATATACATTACCACTAATATAAAATAAAATATCCCACAAAACCAAATAAGACAACGTTTACTTATTTTTCATACATCCTCTCACAAAACCTCAGACATTCAAGACACACATCTATCCATCTCCCAGCAAACCAGTCACACTCTGGTGTTAGAGTCAGAAGATCACTAAGCACAGAGAGCGCACGAACGAGTGGCGAGTTAGCTCTTGACACTGTCTGTGATAAAGGATCAGCTAACAATCGGTGTGTTCGCGGCCTGAGGTGTTGTTTAGGTACAGGAGGAACAAACAACCTGTCCACGATGTCCACTGCTGAAAATAGGCCTCCCCAAGTGTCGCTACAATGAACGGTCAGGTGCATCTCGCATCCATTGCATTCCCGCGATTCTCATCAGGGCTCCAATCCCCCTTCTGGGAATCCTTGCGTGGTCATCTCTCCAGAACCTTTCGGCCTCATCGACCATCTGTTCTACGAGCAACACGATATATCGGCGACCTTGGTTCCCCTGCGGATATTTTCATTCCTGATGCGATCACGCAAGGAAACTTCGAGTATAGCCCTTTCCATGACCCGTTGGTTGTTAAGGCCCACTGTAAGCGACCACGTTTCAGGATTTTACAATTTTTTTTAAGCTATTGCATAGCTTCTATCGCGGGCCTTGAGCGTGAAGACCGAATCCAGAAATTCCGTAACGAAAATAACCTAACACCCCCACTCATTTGTTTTTTGAGCGTGGTGACCGATAAGAAAACAAATGAGTGAACAATCATTCAAAATTAAATTCAATGTGTGAAAGTGTAACTTCAATTAATATCAAAGAAAAAAAAAACAAAGGAAAAAAATACTGCATAAATAAAATAAATAGATAATTATAATTGCATAACTTGATAAAATGCTATGCAATAAATCCTACAGTTTCGAAACATAGAAATAAATCTCACAAGTTACCTTCAGGAAACGTAACACTTATTGAAAAATAACCAAGAAACTCGTAATAAAAACAAACCTTCCCCTACTTACAATGTTTTTGAGTACTTTTAGCAGCCGTATAAAATCGAATCGGAAATTGTGTGTAACTTGCTCCACGACCGGTCGTTGAGTTTCATTTTTAGAAGTTGAGCTTTTGTTTCGAAATGCTTTTGTAGTATTTTTTATTTATTAATTTGTTTACAACGTTGTGGTTACATGTGAAATTGTTTTTTTACAAGCTTTTATTTAGTTTCACCTGACCCGATGTTTGTCTGTAATCAAACCTTGCAAATTAAATTTTTCTCACTTCCCGGTTACCGATTGAGCTGAAATTTTGCATGCATGTGTAAATCAGATGAAGTGAGTTAAGTCGAGAGTGAATAGGTTTCTTCTAGGTAAGCGCGTTCCATCGTCGACCGCTTCGTCGCTTTCCATCAGGTGAGATAGCGGTCAAGCGCGAATCTATCAACAATTAAAATAAAATAAAAAGGTGACAATGCAAAATCATTATGACATGGAGCTGATCTGATGATGGAACCGGAAGGTGGCTATAGGAGCTTGGTAGTTAAACGACACAACCTCACCGCAAAACCCTGTAAGAAAGAACATCTGAAGGAATACTGCGGATTTTAGTCAGTTAAAGTCTCACTCTCCAACCAGCGCGGGAGAAGTTAATTGATGATTCCCCATGTAAAAACGTCCCTCTGATAAAAGTCGAATTACTTTATACCTACATCTTCGTCTGACTCTACTACGATAGCGCTCAGTATTTAATGGGAAGCCCCTAACATTCCATGACAGTGTTAAATATTCACAAGGACATTTAATGCCTAGTCTAGTTGTGGATCTTATGCAAGTAACATGAACAAGCAAACATACCAGACAGTTAGAAATTCGGGTTATATGATCTGTATTCACTCATCCTCCCAGAAGTAGGATCTAGTATATGGAGTTGAGAATAATACAGTCGGATTTCTGCTTGGAGATTAATGGCATATAGTAGGTAAGCACAGAAAGTCAACTTGGTAGTAGCCGAAATAAATAAACGTTGAATGCCTGTTGGCAGGGCTGCGGATGTTCAAAAGAATTACTGTGGCCCTCGAAGGCAAAGGAACACAGATGGGTTTAGTCTGTAAAAGTCTGCCATGGGCTCTCATTTCACCCAGAACGGGAGAAGTTATTTGATAATTCCCATCCCAAAGAAAAAAAGCCTGGCAATCATTTTGGTTCCGTGTGTGGTAAGTGTTCTACTATCACATGTGTGCATTCAGAGGAGGAAAAAGGCGAATAGACTCATTTAAATTTTTAAATGTACCGACTACTGAAGACGTATTATGTTTGTTTGAACGCGCTTATCTCTAAAAAAACTGTTTATAATTGAAAAAATATGCTAGTATTGGATTGCGACCTCATGCTGTGAGCAATAAGAACGGAGCAGTAATCAAGGACACGGGTGAAACCGCGGGAGACAACTGACTAGCTGAGAGCCCCAAACTTATGATAAAATCTAAATCGCGATATTGATAAACAGCAAGCGTAAAAGGCAGCATCATTTTGTAATTCTTAACAATTGAAATGTTACTGGCCAGTCTCCCTAAACTTTCCGGGTTACGGAAGTAGTCAAAAATGTTTGATTATTTGCCTAGCTGTTTAATTAAATGATTGGAAATCATTCAGGCCGATATTGAATGGCGCTGTTTATAGAAAAGACTAGGATGTTAACTGAAAGGATGCATTGAGTTGATCTTCTGAACCTGTCTATTTCATGTCACAAGCCTGACAATTCACACACAGGTACATTTGAATAATGATTTTTAATGAAATATTAATGATACGGTAGTGTTTCATTAATTATTTGATTGTAAATCTTTGGCTGTACCTGTGTTATGTGTGATTGTGTGCAGTCCCAGTTCACATCACATTTTCTTAGACCTACATGTGTTAGCTTGTTGAAAGTTCATGTTTAATTGAGACAACATTAAGAGACTAGAGCAGAAGAATAGATTTAGATTAAAAAATGTTACGTTAAGGGTAATGGACGTAGACGTAGGGACCCAGCAGGGCCGAAGCCTACTGGGTCCATGGGCTAACTTCTTAAAAGGAAACTTGTGGTTCTGGAACGCAAATGGCAACTGAAAGAGCATAGGTGAAGTTCTAGTCAGTAAAAGCTTGACATACCCCCGCTCCGTCTCTCTCCACCCTAGAGAGGGAAAGTCATTCGATGAGTTCCTTCCTCTGGGAAATAAAAGCTTTATAGTCGTTATCCCCAAGTTGTATGAGGTTCTTGCTGTTCCAGAGACTAAAGCTGGAGGATTTTTTTTAGGTAGGAAATCATCCAATGACTTCTTCCGCTCTAGATCAGAGCGGGCGTGGCGACTTTTACTGACTAAAACTCACTTCTATGTCCCTTGTTTGCCTTCATTTCAGGGTCTTTTTCGCTTTCACACAACCCATGACCCCAGCAGCCTTCGACCCTGCTGGGACTCTACGGTAAACTTCAGGATATGCGTTAGCGTTAACCTTTCCTCGAAACAGTTAGATTTTCAAATTAATTTGTGAATTAAACTTTGACCTACGAGAACTTTATAAGGTACCTATAATTAAACTTCCAAGTCACCTTTAAGAACAAGATGTATTTTACGAAGTTCGTAGGAAAACAGTTAATTTCCATCGTCGCGTCGTTTACGTAATACCGGTAGAAAGAACAGTGTACCTTTCGAAATTATTTCAAATCCTATAAATTTTACTCGAGAACTCTTCGTTTGTGTTCATTATGCGTCCCTAAAGTCTTTAAGGTACTTCACTCTGACTTTTACTTTTCGAATAAAAATACTTAAATTCTTGATACTTTTTACAGAAACGAAAATCTTTATACCTATAAATTCTTCTGTGTGTTTGACACCTAATTCCTTCGAAAAGCTTAACCTATTTGGGTGATTTTAAATTAAACCACTTAATAAAAATTTAAAAAAAAATATTCATATTTTTTTTTAATTAGGCAAAATTTTAAATTTTAAATTATCCACTTGAGTGGATGGTTCAAAAATAAAATTTAACCCGGTATGTCAAATCAAATCTAAAGCATTTATTTCAAATATACCATTTGCAGGCACTTTTGAATAGTCAAATGTTGGTCAGTCCAAAAATAGTGAAGCCAAATTGCACGTTACAAAGCGTAGATCACTATGGAGAAGAGCGTTCGAGAAATTACATATATGCCATCACACACATATCGTGCCAGCAACGAGACATTTGAGTGAGCTTGACCAACTGCAAACTGCTAATGTAGATAATTAATTAATTTAAAATAAACTTTCACAATATGTCCTCTTTTTTCTTTCATGCTTTAAATTGTCAAAAAAATAACATGTAAAAGTGTTTTTTTTTTAAACCTATTTGTAAAATAAATATTATTTATTACAACTACGGTCTCGTGAAGAGCGTTTAATCAAATTACTTAAAATTCAAAGGACAAGAGTTACTGGTTTATTTTGTCAGTTACTATTGTTTACCCAGTAACCCCTTTGAAGTTTGTTGTTTGTGGCAACCCTAACATCATTGGAGATGAACTTCTTCGTTTATACTTCGCTATGTGGGCTGTTAAATAAACTAGGAATAATTTTACAATGGGTCCGTCTTGTTTAAGTAAATGAAAAACACGACGTTGAATGTTTTGGTTTTTGTAAACAATATAGATATGTACTTAAACTTAGTTGTAATTACTTGTCTATTGTACTTAATATCATAATAATTATAACAAAATAACAATATAAAATAATAATAAAAAAATAAAATAAAAAAATAAATAATATATCATCATCATCATCATTTCAGCCGACAGACGTCCACTGTTGGACATAGGCCTCTCCCAAGCGTACCACAACGAACGATCATGCGCGTCCCGCATCCATCGGATTCCCGCCACCTTCACCAGGTCGTCAGTCCACCTTGTAGGAGGGCTTCCAACGCTGCGTTTTCCGGTACGCGGTCGCCACTCCAGAACCTTTCGGCCCCAACGGCCATCTGTTCTGCGAGCAATGTGCCCTGCCCTGCCCATTGCCACTTAAGTTTGGCGATTTTTTAACTGTGTGTGCTATGTCGGCAACCTTGGTTCTCCTGCGGATATCTTCATTTCTGATTCGATCACGCAAGGAAACTCCGAGCATAGCCCTTTCTATTGCTCTTTGGGTGACTTTAAGCCTTTTGATGAGGCCCATTGTGAGCGACCACGTTTCGGATCCATATGTCATCACACACTGGCACAGTCGCGACTGTTTGCACCACGAGCGCACCGCGAGATCGAGGCGCGTAGGTATTATAGCTCGCGTTTCGTCCGTTTGTATGAAGTTAAAGTACTGTATGTAGATATTATTACCGTGGTTATATATGCTCCAACGTGTCCTCCGGGCGGTTCACACAATGGTGGCGCTTGGGTGTTTTACCATGGCCGCTGAGGACGCCGTCCTCAGAGAGGGGACTTACCACCATGATTATGGCGTGCCCAAATACCTCAACCACTGTACCAACGTGTTTCACACAGGTGCATCTAAATTTAGAACTCGGCTCTTAGATTTAATATCATTTATAAATAAACCATCAAGTATATAATAAACGTTTCCGTAGTTAGTAGAACTTCATCGCCTGACAGTTCGCACTGAAGCTGTAGAACTCCGTGTTCTTTGTCATCGACACCCTTTGTGACGACTTTTGAGATAAACTTGCAAGCGCCTTCGACGTCTGGTCGATATGAACTAACGAACAGGGTAAGATAGGGTTTATACACCGCTAAATTTTGATCGTTTTAATCCCGTGGAGGGTCGATCCGGTACTTGAAACAGTATCGATTTGTAAAGATAAAATTAAATAATAAAGTACCTTTTTTAAAACTCGTATTAATTTACGCATGTACGAAATTAATTTATTTATGAAAACGTCAGCTGAGCGAGTCCAATGACGTTGCGTACTACCTACCTACAGGTCATGGGTACCTTCGTTTTTAAAAAAAGGTTCTTTATTATTTTTTTAATTTTATCTTTACAAATCGATAGTGATTCATGTACCGGATCGACCCTCCACGGGATTAAAACGATCAAAATTTAGCGGTGTATATTGAACTAGATTTTGTCAGCGGTTAGTCACATTTGTTAAAATGTATCCTGTCTTTTAATTTTACAAATATAGGCGCTTAATAAACTATTGCTATTGGATCTTAGTCAAGCCCTATTAAAAAAAAAGAAATCACATTTTTCTTTTGATGGCTAAAATTCATCAAGATTACATCTCCCGCCCTTTGGCGGAGCGGGAAGTAGTGTCAGATTTTTACTGAGTAAAAAATCCACCCTGTTCCTTCGTTGTTCCTTTCACACCGGGCCCGAGCCTAAAAGATATAACAGTAAACCGTTTAAAAAAAAGGCCAATTTAATAGGAAAGGACCTAATATCTAAATCCTATTTAATAAAGGTGACAAGTGAATTTTTAACTACGTTTAACTAATATTAATTACTCTTTTGAACTAAAAAAAGGATTTGTGATCGCCTACTAATTAAAAGTTGGACTCTTTTGTTAATAAAAAAGAGTTAACGGAACCGAAAAGAAGCGAAATTAAATTCACCAGCCATCAAAATGAACCGTTTGGTTTTCCGTTGCGTAAAAAAAGAATTTAAAAAAGAAGCGTTCTTAGTTCAAAAAACCGCCGGATTTTATTAAAAATGCAATGTCGGAACAAGAGGATATTATGTTATCTGTACCGAACCAGCCTTATTTTTTAAAGTTTGTTTATGGTATGGCTTTTTTTACAAGAGATTGTGCAGCAATTTGATAGAGTATTGACAAAATTTTAAAAATTTAAACGATAAGTGCCTATTGTTTAGGCTTTAAATTGTTATTTTTTTTAAGTCTTATTTATATCTAATACAGCAGAGTCTAGTCACCTGAAGTCGATGTTCCAAAATATTTCTCATACTCGAAAAAATACGCAATACCTACGCATCTAAGCTCAGAGAAGTTAAGATACTGGTACTGTAATTTTAAAAGCATTCACAATAAAACTCAGAATTAGTTACGAAACGCTTAAAAATATGCAAGTAATTTAATCAGCACTAGTGCATACCTTTGAAATCGCATTCCTGTTATGTTCAATTCACTTAAGAGGCAGTATCAATGTGCAGTGTGTCGGTGCTAAGCGTCGCTAGTCGCTCGTAAACGTTTGAGGTACCTAATAGAGACACGGAGTAGGAAGCGCATGGAGTAACAGTTTGAAAACTGGTAATATATTACTTACTAACGTGCGTATTATCTGCGTGGATTGTCAATCGCACGTGCTATAGGAACATACCTAAACAACTTACTCAAATACGTGGAGGCGATTGGTGACGCCGAACTCTAAAAGTAAAGTGTGAAGGAAAAGGAATCCTCATACCTTAGCCACCGCAAGAAGCGCCCAGGGTGTCGAGAGTGCCTACTGGGGCCAGGGTTATCCGAAAGGGCGCTCGAGCCCCGGTATGAAGGCTAGAAGGAACGGGGTGGGTCTTTTAGTCAGTAAGAGTCTGACAGTATCTCCCGCTCCGCCCAAGGGCGGGGGATGTCAATGCATGATTTTTCCCACCATAAAAAAAGAGTGTCGAGAGTCATAAGGTGATGCCCAGCCACCGTAGTTTCAGGTTTGCGAACGGTAGGTAATTGGTAGCTCGCTGTCTGATATAGATCAGGCCCGATTCGGTGCGGAGGGGCATTGTGTCCCACGCGCACTTCAACGAGTTGTCAGTATAGGTGGCAAGGTCCGCTAGAGCCGATTCCTGTCAGAACTACGGTGGAGTGGTCGAGATCAATTAACGGAACACTGAATGAATTTTCGTTAGTAAAAGAATACACTCTCTCGCTCTACTCAGACTGGGTGGGGTTATTTGATGAATTCACATCTCTCAAAAATCTATTTTTCACTATATATGGAGTGTATGCAGTGATTAGAGCGCATTTATCCGGTTATTTATTGGTAAAATAATAATCTTCAAATTATATTAACAATGTTCGATTCTAATTTAGGTATTAAACAGCCGTAAAGTTAGATGGCCCACAAACTTTCCTTGAAAGGCGTACAAAAGGTAAAACGGACATAAATTTCATCTATCAAACAAACCAAAATCAAACCTATCACTCCATTCATTATTCATCCGTGTCCAATCATCTAATTACATTGCGGAGGCGCCCACAAGCCGCTCTACGAATGCATTAGACATTTAACCGAGCTGTTCAAATTAAGTGCTAATAGTTCTAATTTAACTGAACAGTTTAAAGAACCCTTGAAACTAGATTTTGATTTCTATATTTAAGCAGATGGTTAGGCATTGTGTTATAGTTAAAAAGCATTGTGTCCTGCTGATGGATGGACATTTGAAGTAAACGCTGAGATTTCTGTAGCTGCGGGCTTGCGGAAGACGAGCAATAGGTAGCTCGCACTCCGCTCGCCCTATAAGGGCCGAGCTCAAGCCGTCGACGGCGCATAGTGTTTCACGCTAGCTTCAAAGAGATGTCAGCAAAACCAATGATCCAGCAAGGCCGAGGCCCGTTAAGGCCTTGGGAAAAGGAACAAAAAGGATTTTCGTGGCCCTAAAACGCAAATGACAGTGTGATTTTAGTCAGTACAAGTCTGACACGTCCTTCTAAAGCGAGGGAAATCATCAGAGGATTCCCAACCTCAAAAATATGGTCTTCTGTGGAATTGTTTGAAAGAATCACTTTGGAATTGTTCGAAAAAGTCACTTTGGTCTGGAATGCAAAGGGTATCTGAAGGAACACTGGTGGGTTTTAGTTAAGTACCTTTTTTTGTACTTGTTAAGTCTGACACTCCCTCTCTCTCCACTAGGAGCGGGACATTTTGCAACTTCAAAAAAATACTAGGGCTTCCCGCAATACTGTAGTTTTTTCTGTGTCGGTTTTTATGACACCCATGTAAGATAGAAGTTTGTTACAAACTAAAATCTTAGACTTATTTTTTGTAAGATTGAAGTGTATTTTAGTAACTGAATGTAGAGAAAACTGATTCGTATACCCATACTATTTCATTGTCGCTGTTCATACAAGTAATCTCGGGAAATACCTATCGATATTTTTCATACCGCCGTCAATATTCGAATATCGTCTACCTATTTCTGAATAAGCCTTAAGTCGTCTTTTGGGAAAGGCCAATTTTTACCGGGAATTACCAATAAGTAGTCTTTTACGTAAACATAGTCACAATCTGGGAAGCTTGCTCACACATGAGTTTCACTGTGTAAAGACGGGTACAGACTGCAGTAAGGTAAAATGAAAGGCCTTTTCTGACACTATCTCCCGCTCCGCCCAAGAGCGAGGAATGTCATTGGATGAATTTCACTTCAAAAAAAAAAATGGACGCCCTAGATTAAAATACCTATAAATAGCCACCTCGTTGCCGCAAATGTGACAGCGCTATAGAACTTCAATGAGGATAATACGTAAACTTTTTCTTAAATATGACCACTGAAATACCTACACTAAAAACTTATTGTGTATAGTTCTCGTACATACACTAATACTCTCCCCTGGAAACGTTCCCTCTCCTAGAGCTTGAGTCCCAGCAGTGGGAACATTAAAAAGTCTGATGATGATGATGATGACACTAAAACTATCACATTAATTGCCGGAATTATTCTACAAACTTAAAAATTTACTCAAGCCGGCCCTCTGTGACAGTGACAGGCCTTTGTTTGGGTATTTTTTCAAAGTGTGCTCAGCAAAAACCCGGCACGTCGAATGAGACAGAACAACTTTCCACAAGGAAAGTTGTTCAGTTAAGAGTTTTTTTAAGGAAATGAAAAAAAAATCAGCCTCACCATACAAAATCAAAAACTTGATTGGGCAGTTTGTATGGATAGTTCGATTTTTCTTCAATTCCCTACAGTCTCATGACTAAGGACCGCCGTGCATGTACCTACTCATAAAGTTTAAATGCTATAAAACATTTCCATATACGTTTTCTATCTGACAAAACTCCTCTAGTCCGTATGTGTAGAATGCACGGTTCGCGGGCGCAAGTTGTACACATTATGGGAATTCTGTTACACTGCATGATACGTTGCGACAATGTGGATAACAAATTCTTTGATTACGTGTTACATTGCATGTTACGTTACAGCAGTCTGTACGCAGCTTTAAGTATCTCGGATTTATTTTGTCTGACGCGAAGATAAAATGTCTAGTTTTTATTGCAATCTGACAGTGGATTTAGGTTTCTCGGACAGGTATCAGTTACGAATCTGTCTTCAATAGTTTTGTTATGCTACTGGAATCTTGCACTTTGTTGTGTTATCAATTTAATGCAGGTAAGATTGACAGATGATAATATACAGTGACATGAAAACGTTAGTTGTTTTTAGGGTTCCGTAACCAAAGGTTAAAGAGAGATCCTATTAATATCACTCTGCTGTCCGTTTGTCACCAGGCTATATGACTTATGACAGCTAGACAGTTGAAATTTTCACAGATGATGTATTTCTGTTACCGCTTTATCAGTAAATACTAAAACGAATAAAATAAATATTTCAGTGGCGGCTTCGATACAGCAAACGTTCTTTTTTGGCGGTTTTTTGCTAATGACGATATTTAACTTTTCATGTTCGGATCTGATTCGAACTTGGCCGGTTTTTGTTTTATGTGTAACTTGGTACACCAAATTATTGACAACAGAATTTTATTTTTTCTTTTTTATGTATTTATCATGTATATGTATTATGCGTACTCCTTTCAAATGGCTTTGATCTTTAGATAAATGTTTACACAAAAAAATGCCGGATAAGTGTTCTTCAGAATGAACATAGCATCAAAAAAAAATCAATCAATATTTCGCAAAAAAAAAATGGTTTTAAAAGTCAGCGGTACTCTATGAGGGTGCAGACGGCGAATGGATGTTCAAGGAACTAAACGCCTTAAGTTGGCAACGCTGTTGGGTAACGCTCGGGGTGTGAATGTATCCGCTTCACTAGATTGCCCCGTCGGCCGGCTCGCTGCATTCGCTCGGCTTGTGTGTAGGCCGGGGCTACTTGTTTGGTTAGAATCAGAGCTGAGCCACACAGGGGCTTTCCCGATCCACACGATATTACAATGTACTAAACAAAGGAACATACAAACCAACAAGTTTGCTCGTGTGACTAGTCAGTGATGTTGTGATCGGTTACAAACTGTTGGATATTGTACTGCATTATACAGAAACAGTATTTTTGTATTGTCTCTAAGGGTCTATAATAAATTACCAAAATGTATAAGAAATGAAGATAAAGTCTGCAAATTCAAAAATAAATGGTTTTTGTTTGTACGAGTAATAGACAAGACTTAATCAACTATGACATTATCTACTCTTTACTATCATTGTAATTTATCTACACTGATCACACACACTGATCCAATAAAGAGGTAATGTTTGTTTGTAGGAGGTAATCTCTGAAAGTACTGGTCTGACTGCAAAAATTTTTCACCTATAGAAAGCTGCATTATTCCTGAGTGACATAGGCTATATTATATTATGTACGCGGGCGAAGCAGGGGCAAAAGCTAGTTTACTAATAACATTACATTTATTTGACATTATTTACTATGATATGACATTTTATTGTATGGATTCCGACTTATTTACTAAAAGACTAATATATTTGTGCACTAATTTCATTGGCAGGACAAGCACGACTAAAATGTCTATATTAAACCTTTATTGTAATGCCTATGTTCACAAATAAGATTGATTGGTTGATTTAAATCATTTATAAGCTAGAGAATAAAATCGAAAAAAATCAAAGCATTCAGTGTTTGACTACTAAACCCGTTTCGGAGATTACTGCCAATGAAAGTAGCAGCCAGGAAACGCTCGCTTCGGTTATACGCAGGTAGTAAGAATAGACAATAGATATTTATATGCTAAATCTGAATGATATCCACGAACACCTCTATTTTCATACTGGCTCAATTTACTACTTATGAATTTTAATTCAATTTGTACTTCAGGATCTGGAGATTCCTATTTGTCTATTTCTAGCAACTTTCGTTTAGTGTTTTAACTAACAAACCTAACGGTTTGGAAGGCTTGTTGAAATCAGTAACTTTTATTTTCAAATCTAGATACGCGGTAGCGTGTCAAGCCAAGTTCAAGTAACAGAACTGGCGATATATCGTAGCCTATGGTCTGACTTGGCAAGTTTTCCTATACGAATTATATTAAAGCCTTCGCAAGTTCTAAACCTGTTACTTGTCGGTTCTTATTTTATTATTTCAAAAAATTTGCTTGCTTGCAACTTAATAATTTGTATATGAGAACTAGCCAAGTCAGATCTTAGGCTACAATATGTTATCCTAAGGTATAAAAAGAAATGATATTTTATGTTGTTATAAATAAATTTCAGGACTGACCATTGAACTTGGCACCCATTTAGATCTCACTTCTTTTATCATTGAAGTCAGCAACCAAGGCATGTTGAACTTGGCTCTCATTTCGCATTTATGTTTTTGATAAGAATTACCATTTACAGACACTTTCGAATTATCATAATGTCGGTCAGTCAAAAAAAAAAAAAAGAACGTTTCAAAGTGTAGATCTCTGGAGAAGAACGTGCAATTAACTCTATGGCCACTCGACCAATATTAGATCAATTTGTGGCAATCTCGAAAATTCCGTGACTAGCCAAGTACAGCCCCCCTAACCGAGTTACAACCGTTTCGCTTCCGCCAAACGCTTCAAGTTGACCTTGCCGCCAATTCTTTTGTTCTGACCACGTGACTGAGCGATAAGACGACGTCATTCCCGTACATTTGAAGCTTTGTACAAGCGTTAACTATTGCAGTTTAGCAACTTGGCTAGGGGTACAGTCTCGGGATTTTGGAGTCTAATACTGGCCCGGATCTCGGGCATTAGTTTTCTTCCATTACAACTCACCATAAAAATATTTTTGTTTTCTATATACAGTATCTTTTTGGTTGCATAATAGCAGTTCATGTGCACCAAATTCTGAGAGTTAGTAGATTATACAGTAGCGAAGACAGATAATACTTTTCGAGATTCATCTGAATCTAGATCTTTACATGTTTTTTATATAATACCTACTCCACACCTGTTCCACGTGTTTTGAACATTCACGATAAGCTACTTAGTGTGACTAGCAACAGTGATAAGAAGGTGGACACACGATTTCTAGAATAACTGAATTTCACCAGTTTAAAACTGATCTAGATTATAGAAAAGTTCTATGGTTTTTTATAATCTAGATTCAGTTGAGATAGTGGTCAAACGCGAGTCTATCAATAATAATAAAACCAAAAAACATATGGCACATTAAGTGCAGCTACTTTAAACCTTCGTGTGTCCGGAACGTGGATCCACGCGAGACACAATAACTTTTTAATTGTGTCTCTAATTACGGCATACGAAAAGTTAATCAGTGTAGCTTAAAAATATCAGCCGTCAAATCTATGGTTAAGCGAAATAAGGGTTGTACCAATTTAGCAATGGTTAAAATGACGTCACGAATAACGATAGCATTTAACGCTGAAATTCGAGCGGTTAAGGGGTTGGTTTTTCATAACTAAAACTACCTACGTGTTTTTCAGTTGCGTTCTAAGACAACGGGTTTCCTTTTCAGAAATTCCTGTTAGTCCTAGAGGTATGCGGTTAAGTGGTAAGTTACAGTTAAAGCTGATTACAAACAATGACGTTTTATTATGAAACTTTAACGTTTAACGCGTCAAATGATACTGCGTCAATGTTACTGTTAAAATTTACTTTGATAGAAACTGGAATGTACGTAGGGTATTCTTGGTGCAGCCCATACAAAGGAAATTTAAAATACTTATACAAAACACTGTCTGTTTTACTGATTGTCATTTATTTTTGTAAATCTGTGACTCATATTTATTTACTAGCTTTTGCTCGCGGTTTCGCTCCCGCTCTACCCTACTCCACCCTACTATACCTTACTCTACCCTACTCTACCCTAATTTTCATTTTTTTCCCTATGAACCTCCTCACAATAACTAACAAAACAAAAAAAGAGTTAGCGAAATCGGTTCCGCTGTTCTCGAGATTTGCGCTTAGCAACACATTTAGCGATTCATTTTTATATTATAGATTCTAGCTTGGAGGACTTATAGCTGATAAAAAAAAAACTGGCCATGTGCAAGCTGGACTCGTGCACGAAGGGACCCGCACCGTCCTTAGTAAAATTCAGCAAAAAAAGTCGCGTTTGCGTATAGGAGCCCCCTTAAATATTTATTTTATGTTGTTTTCAGTATTTGCTGTTATAGCGGCAACAGAAATACATAATTTGTGAAAATTTCAACTGTCTAGCTACCGCGGTTCTTGAGATACAGCCTGGTGACAGACAGACGGACGGACAGACAGCGAAGTCTTAGTACCGTTGTTACCCTTTGGGTACGGAGCCCCAACAAACTGATTAAAAGAAAAACAATCATAGACATTACATTGTCTTTTTTCTATTACACTAACTTCTGCCAGCGACTTCGCCTGTGTGAAAGTAGGTTTTTGAATACAAACTTTTGACCTCATTTCATCCCCTTATTGAGGTGAGTTTTGGAAGATTCTTTCTTATTCTTTGTATGTTAAAAAATGAATGAACCCGAAACACGTGTCTAGTATTTTTATGTAATGAATCTATGTAAAAAATTTCATAACTGTATAATGAAAAATCATTAAGGGCCAAGCGCCCGAATAGTGCCATAAAACAGTGATTTTCTGAGGCCTACTCCTCCGTAACGGCTAGGTCAATTGGTTTGAAAAAAATATATGTTTATCATAGATTCATGAACAATAATATCAACATTTGATTTTTTCGTGCAATTAATACTTTTGTCAAAAAAAAATATTTAGCAATTTCGCAACTTTTCCCTAATCCTTCGAAACGGCTTGGACCTTTAGAAACATTTTTACACATAAAAATTGGTGATTAAATATTCTTCAAAGTGAACATTGCATATGTAAATCAATCAATATCTCGCAGAGAAAATGGATATAAAGCGCTTTCCGGGCGCTGCTGGCCGCAAATAAATGCACAGATTTGCGTACTGCCGCCTAGGCGAGTGCGAGAGTTGCGTTCACATAATTTTGGCCAGATGGTTCAAGAGACTATACGCCTTAAGTTATATGCTTGTTATGTTACCTGTTTGTCCACACAAATACATGATCACCGAGCCATTCAAGCGACTGAGGGGTTGTTTTACTCCCACACCCAACCGTTCTCTGGCACCTAATGTCTGCTATGACCTGCTGTGACCTGTGTTGTACGTAGTGTGGGTGGCGTCCAACCTGTAACCTTTTTTAAATGTTTTTGGGAAAATATATAACATGGTGTAAAACTTATTGGAATCGAATCATACTGAATTGATTCTGAACAAACTAAATTCAGATTTCGCATAAAAAAATAAAAACTGGCCTGTCGGTCTGGTGATTAGTAACCCTGACTGCTATGCCGGAGGTCGTGGGTTTGATTCCCACCCTGGACAAATGTTTGTGTGATGAGCTTCTGTGTCTGGGTGTAATTTATCTTTACTTATAACAAATCTGTAGAAGTGAAAATTCTGTACATTGAAAATATCAAAAAAATAAATGGCACTACGGTGTTACTAGACCGAACCTAAAAATGTGATTAAAAATTTTTGTCTGTCTGTCTGTTTGTTCAGGCATCACGCAAGAACTACCGTTTCGATTACGATGAAACTTGGTATAATTATTCTTTAATATTCGGGGCACCACATTGGGTACTTTTTATCTCGGAAAAGTCTTTTTCTTCTTCTTCCTGCCCTTATCCCATATTACTTGGGGTCGGCGCAACACCTTTTCTTCTTCCATTCTGTCCTGTCACCCGTCAAACTATCACTAATTCCCTTTTCTTTCATATCACTTTTCACACAATCCATCCATCTTTTTTTCGGCCTTCCTCTCCCTCTCCATCCATCTACATGTATACTCAGAACTCTCTTAGTAATATGCGCTTCATCCCTCCTCTTCACATGACCATACCAAGACAACCGATTACCTTTCAACTTTTCAGTCACTGGCGCCACTTTCAAACTTCCTCTAATATACTCATTTCTCACTTTATCCATTCTCGTCACACCAAACATCCATCTCAACATTCTCATCTCCGCTACATGCAATCTTTTTTCATCCTTCTTTTTCACAGCCCAACATTCTGATCCATACAGTATGACAGGTCTTATGACGGACTTGTAAATTTTACCCTTCAACTTGAGGGGCAAAGTTTATACAATAAAAAACCAACTTAATTTTGCGGTTCGATCCCTAGATCCGATGACTGTACTAACCGCAAATAATAAGTTTGTCGTAGGCTACGTCATCTGCAATGGAGTTCACTAAGGGCAGTTTACTAACCCCCCACAGAAAGGGGAACCGTGTTACCTCGAATTAAATGCGAGCGAAGCCGCGGGCAAAAGCTAATCTATAATATGTATGTATTTAGAAATATATAAGTATTTTATCTGTTGTCTAGTACCCATAACACAAGCTCTGCTTAGCTTGGGCCTAGAAGGCGTTGTGTGATAGTTGTGAAATATTATTATTATTAAAAAAAAAAAATGTTGTATAATTAATGCATGACTTGATTCCGCCATCGCAATTCTACCATCGAACAACCCGACGTACCTACGGCGAATATTCACCCTTACGTTGTTGAAACTTCTACGGTCCGGACTAAGCTTTTCGCCTCGTCGTTTATACCGTGTACGTCGAAGGACTGGAACAGTCTGCCTGCTGTGGTCTTCCCGTCCGATTATAATTTGGGCGTCTTCAATGCTAGAGTGAATAGGCTCTTAATAAACTAGTGCGCCTCACCATCAAAGATTGCATCGCTACTTACCATCAGGTGGGATCGCAGTCAAGCACTAGTTTATATCAATAAAAAAAAAATAATAATAATATAATTACACAGACGATCTTGGTAATATCGTCAATTTTTTGTTTTCAATCTACGTGTGTTGTGAAAAGCCTCAGATATATTGTGTTAAGAAAATAAAAAGTTAAGACCGTGCGATGTCGACGAGTGTCCTTTAATTGAGCCATTTGTATCTATCCGGGACGTCGTGTGCGCTGACACTGTAGGAACACCTATCGGCAATGTTGTGGGGTAGGGCTGCCTCTGACAAAACGTAAAAACTTTTTAAAAAAATTTATGAAACTATATTTTTTCTAATTTCAGATCTGTCAGCGATAAAACCGCCAATAAGCTAGTTGCTATAAGAAAGTGTAATTAGTCCGTCTTTTAGATTATTCAAAAATAAGGGACACGTAATTTTTTATTTTGTAAATTAAACCAAAAATAACAAAGATATAGCCAATTAAAGTTACGTGTAACGTCACGCCCTGTGCTGAATTTTTTCGCACGGGGGGACTAAATAAAATGAAATTATTTTGACCCTGAAAACTACCCTATTGTACCCATAGATTTAAGTTTATGTAAAAGTTTTTTTACTATTTTAATTTATTTTTTAAATGTTGCCTCACACTAGTGGGTGCGTTCACAAACATGTAAACACATATACACATGACGCCCAGACCCGGAACACTTATCTGTCAGGCCATACAACTATTTGTTCCTATAATCTACACTTTTATTAAAGAGGTAAAGTTTGTTTTTATATTTTTTTGTTTGTAGGAGGTAATCTTTGAAAGTACTGCCCCCCTAGCCAAGTGACAACCAGTTTGTATCGAATTCCGTTCTCTAATCGGTAAAGCCTCGGTGACAGCAATTGTAGAAAACGATAATTTGGTAGCCATGTTGACGCGCCTGAGTCGGCCGCTCGTTCTACAATGTAGCGTTTGTCTAACAAAGGATGTAGCGTTAAACATTGTAGAAACGATTTTGAACGATGTGAAGTTGGCTACGAATTGTCTATTCGTTTGTACTGACCACGCGACTTTACGTTGAGATGACGTCATTCCCATACGTTTGATCACTTTTCGACAGCGTTAACGATTGCAGAATAACAACTTGCTTAAGCGTGCAGCTCCGATTGCTTAAATTTTTCACATATAGTAAGCTGTTTTATTTCTGAGTGGCATCTAGAGGCTATATTATGTGTACGCGAGTGAAGCTGCGGCCAAAAGCTAGTTACAAATATTATAGTTACCATATTCTTTAAATACTAGCTTCTGCCAGCGGCTTCGCCCGTGTGGACAAAGTTTGAACCCCTGTTTGAAACCCTGTTTGAACTCCTGTTTGAACCCCTGTTTCAACCCCTTAGGGGTGAACGTTTGCTGAAGCCTCTGGTAGAAACTAGAAGTTATATGGGCCTATAATGTTTATTGCTGTAACTTTATTTTAAACTTCATAAAATGGCATTTCCAAAAATTTTGTTAGTGTTATTTTACTAATGTGATCCCTTGTAGGAAATCCTCCACCTATCGCGTTGTTTGTTAAACAATTCCATATGGTTGTACCTATGTGTTAAGCTGCCGAACGCTTTCCAGTTATCCACGAATACAATTAACCTTTTGAATATCTTAAGTTAGGTACACAGTTCGAAATAAGCCATTGTCTTTCTATTGTGTCTCTAATTACGGCATTCGATGAGTTAAGAGTGGTTTGTGAAACTCTAAACTTATCCGTGAGTTGTTCTGATTCGGATATATTTATTTGCCATCAAAGCAGGTACAGATATAAGATTGTGTATAGGAAAGGGTTTCTGTTACATATTTTTACCTTACGGCATACAATTCGTAAAAAAATAGATTTAAAATTCATTATCATTTTTTTTATGGTGGGTAAATCATCAATGACAACCCTTGCTTTTGGGCGGAGCGAGAGATAGTGTCAGACTCTTACTGACTAAAAACCCATCCCGTTCGTTCAAGCCTTCATACCTAAATAAACATTATCTAAATAATTCTATAACATGTTTGTGGTCTATTTTAAGTAATGAAGGCTGAAATTCTGCTTGCCTACCAAGATGATATCAAGCTAAATGTGTCTATACAAAAATTGGGCCATTAAATTATGACCACCATGAATTGACACTAGTTATACATTAAGCAGCGATGAGACATCAATTGTCTTTTACTTCGGTATCTACCATTAAAATAAATGTTGGGTTACACAGCTGTCTTTGATAAAATCTTTAGGTATTTTTTTTGTCAGTCCAAAGAAATCAACAAATCTGTTAGATTTAGAACATGGAATAATTCGTATAAATATAATACTAGCTTTTGCCCGGGCGGCTTTGCTCCCGCTCTTCCCTACTCCACCTTAACATACCCTACTCTACCCTACTATACCCTACTCTACCCTACCAAACTTCACATAAACCATCTAATAAATAGTCCGTATATAGCCTAAACATATGGTTTGGATAGGTGAACCCGTTTTTGAGTTATAAAATTACAACGAAAAGTGGCATTGATTTTTATTTATATACATAATTTTTTTTCTTTATACATTTTTTAACCTCATTCTATTCACCATCATTTCACCCAAAAGACGTCCATTGTTTGACATAGGCCTTCCCCAAGTGTCGCCACAACGAACGGTCCTGTGCATCACGCATCCATCGCATTCCCGGCGCGATTCTCACTAGGTCATATCGGTCTACCTTGTGGAACACCTACCTACCAACGCTCAGTATTCCTGTAGGTACGCAGTCGCACTCTAGAACCTTTCCTATTTTTTTACGAGTTCTGAAATTTTTTTGGAAGTTGAAATTCATTGTTTTATTTTAATTTCATGATATTTGAAATTTTTGACATTGTTGACATTACTATGAATTTTTGAAACCATGAATGTAAAAAAGTAATACTAACAAAGTTTTTAAGACCATTGTTACTAACAATACTAACATAGACTTTAAGACCTTTCTTACTAATAAATGGACATTATGTTTAGTCCGAAATAAATGTATTTTTTTTTTAAACTTCTCCGTCTTCTCTCAAGTCTGATACTTCCTTTAGTATCAGACTTTTACTGACTAAAAAACCCACTTTTGCTCCTTCTCTTGTCTTTTGCATTCCAGGGTCATGGTAACTCTTTCAAAACTTCCCGCAGGCCGGTTACGAAATACGACAACATTTCCATTAAAATATCAGTCGCTTATCAGTAGATAAAAACTGCTATCAATAACATGATAATGATCTGCAGCATCTGAGCACTGATTTGAGAGTTTTGAAAATAGGTAAAAAATATTTTAAGACGTTTTTTTAGGTGAGAAATCATTCAATGACTTCTTGCGCTCTAGGCCGGTGCGGGAGGGACTTTTACTGACTAAAACCCATTTCTATGTTCCTTCTTTGCTTTGCGTTCCAGGACCCTGGGTTTCCCTTTCGGAAGCCAATCCATGCTCCCAGTTATAGATATGCCATTTCCGGCAATATTGCCCGAAGTAGGAATTTTGCTGGCAACATTGCCAGCAATATTCATACTTCGGGCAATATTGCCACCAATATTCATACTTCGGGCAATATTGCCACCAATATTCATAATTCGGGCAATATTGCCACCAATATTCATATTTCTGGCAATATTGCCACCAATATTCATACTTCGGGCAATATTGCCACCAATATTCATACTTCTGGCAATATTACCGGCAATATTCCCAGTTATTGGCAATATTGCCAGCAATATTCCCGCTTCTTGGCAATATTGCCAGTAACGTTATATCTCTAGTCCCAGTAGGCTTCAGCCCTGATGGCACTTGCTTGCTTACTTAACACCAGCATTGAATAAACCGCCAGTAATTTGTCCCCTGCTGGAAAAAATGCTTCTTCTCCATAAAGAAAGAGGGACTGAGATATTATTAACCATGCGGGCCCAGTTCGAGAAAGTATATGTTCGTGAGTGTGTGTGTTTGTGTTTTTTATTTCTTCAAGCTCTAATGGCTATATGGATTTGAATAAAATTTGGTAAATAGGAGATTCACCAGACAACTATTTTAAAACCTTTTACAAGAAGACACACCGATCTAAGGGGCCAATCATCCCCTAAATCAATTTATTATTCAAAATAATACAAAAAAATATCTGTGATTTAGACAACGTTCCTGGAATAATTGATGTAGATGCTGCCAGGCTCTAACTGTTTACTAACAATTATAAGGCCTTTTAGATAGGTCTATCTTCTTGTAAAAGGTTTTAAAATAGTTGTCTGGTGAACATATATAAAAATCAAGCATGAGAATTTACGTGAAGTTATGTCATTATTTTGACAGTTTTAAAGCATCCGTAAAGCAATACGGCCCCCGAAATGTGTCTGGGAGTATTGGCGACTTGATTTTAAAGATATTGCCTAAAATATACGTAAAAATCAGCTAGGAGAATTTACGTGAAGTAAGTACTGTTTTTATGTACCTTGAGTACCTGATACCTGAAAATTGGCCGCCTATGCAAGCTAGCAGATAGGCATGCGTTCTTAGTACATACTAACAGTACTCAATCGTCCACATTTCGTTTGTGAGAAAATACGTGATGTCTGGCGACCCTGGGATCTTACTCTACTAGGCTGGAACGAGAGTTATGTCTATTTAATTTCAGCCAGATGGTTCAAGGGACTTCATGCCTTAAGAAGGTATGTAGCTGTTGAGTTGGAACTCGTACTACGAACGACTTGAAGTTGATCGACTTTAAATTTCTGATAAATCATTTTTGCTTTGCAGTTATATATCGGTAGCAACCCTACGCGACGAGTACAAGAGGCTGTAGGACATGGCTTGTGCAGCTACTACACTATTGAAGAGCCTGAAATAGCTTGCATTATCAACACTGTTGCGCTGATACTGAAAAAAAAACTGTGCGGATAAAACCTAAGCTTTGTTACGTAGATACTTACACAGATAGAGCAAATAGATCAGGATAACGTATTCAAGTTTATTGATGTGACAACGTTTGTTATTTATTCGCGCTCAAACGGCTGAACGGATTTTGATAATATTATCGTGCAGATAATAATGTATTTTTTCAATATATTTGCTCAGAAAGTGATTCTTATTGCACTGCACTTAGGTAGATACATAATGGTCCTTGTTACCAAAAATTTTGATTACCATTATGCACAAATGTGATAATGTAGTGATAACCTTTTTTGTTAAACCTCTGTTCTCAAATCAAACATTGAAATTCGAAAAAAAAAAATACATTAGGTATTGTATTGCGTTCAGTAGTACAAATAAGTGTCTTGCTTGCTTATTTTATGCTGATTTGTGTTTAAATAAACTATTTTAACTTTTACATGAAGGTTTTATTTATTAAACATGGTTTAATAAATAAAACCTTTCATTAAATAAAAATATTTTTTACACCACCTGCTCGATAATGTCGTTTTATACGTCATACAAACCTCACTTAAAGCAAGTCATTCAATCCCTAGGGAGATAATGCAGTATGGCCGATCCCTAGGGAATAATGAGATTTGAATTTGGAACATCAAGAATCGTCAACATTGTGAATTAAAATGTAGGCGCATCGAATAAGTTGACTTCAAATTCAAACCAAAGAGTATGTAATCACTATGATTAAAACTGGCCACTAACAAAAAATAAGAAAATAGAATAAAACGTGCGTACTGACGGGAGCGTTATAGAAAATTGAAACTATAGAATCTTGGAGTAGTGAATTTTGTTTGTTTGATGAACTTGTAAATACTCGTATAAAGTCTGTCTAATAAGTCAACCGACTTGGGAATTTTGTACAATATTTAATCATTTAAAAAATAATTATTTTCGATACTTTTCATAAGGTTCTTCTGTTAGTAAACAATGATCTATCTCTTAATTAACCTTGATTTTTGAACCCGTGTTGACTACATCAGATTTAATTAAATCCTGATAATTACCCGAGTCGTTTAACTTATTAGACAGACTCTAATACTTATATTTCTCTAGTATATGATTTGGTTGACCAAATTGTCTTTTAATTATCTCACAGATGGTGTAAAAAATATAGTATGCAACACGGGGATAAAGCTGTCTTTGTCTTGGGCGGCTTGAATTCCTCACTTCACTCAGGTTTCTTTATTAACTCCCTCGCGATGCTCGGGAGTTAATTTTATAAATCCCTCACTGTCGTTCGGGATTAATATCAGCAACCTTCGTTTCGTTCGGAATTCAACATGCCGCCCGCGACTTAAAGACACTGCTTTATCCCCTAGTCACATAAACTACTATTTTCTGTTATACATAAGCTACCTCATTCTTATTTTTATTCAAACAGCCTAGAGTAGCTAGTCTATGGCCGCCATTTTGGATGCGCGCGCAAAAGAAGAAGAACAATTTTTTGCCGCCTTACTACAAAAAAGAAACAATTTGCTTTGCTTTCTTCTCAAGTGTGTCGAAAAACGTCGCTTGATACACGTGAATATTGGCGATTACCGTCCTCGGCTCTCTTAAGATCCTCGCCTTCAGCTCGGATCCAAATACCGCCTCAGCGGTAATCACCAACATTATACATTTGTATCATAATGTACTACTATACGTGTCTGCTTCTAAAAGGAAGACTCGGCCCTGGTATGAAAAGCAACGCAGAAACAGGAGTGGATTCTTTGTCAGTAAAAGTCTGACACACCCTCCCGTTTCACACTAAAGCGGAGAATGTTATTGGATGATTTTCCCTTCGAAAAAAACTCCCGGTAGTATTTCTTGGGACAATATTAGGTCCCATATTACTCGAGGTCATGGTCAGGTCCAATGACCAGTAGGTAGTTTGTACGCAACGCCAACTACTACCTACAGGTCATTGGACTCGCTCAGCTGACGTTTTCTTAAAGAAATGAAATTCGTACATGCGTAAATTAATACTAGTTTTGAAAAAAAGGTACTTTTTATTTTTTAATTTGTTTTTACAAATCGATAGTGTTTCATGTACCGTATTGACCCTCCACGGGATTAAAACGATCAAAATTTAAGGGTGTATATTTTGTATTGACACCCTTTGCTCATACAATACAACCATCTTTTCCAAAGTAAGCACATGGTAGTATTTTTTTTTTATTTAGCCTTTACTTTCCCACTGCTGTGCGAGGGCCTCCCTCAACTCCTTCCATGTATTCTTCTCTTGAGCCACCTCGAACCATCTCTTGCGACAGGTGTCTAGGCGGTTCCCCACCTCCTCACAGGTCGACCTCGGCGGAAGTCAAATAAAAATAAAATGATAATAATAAAATTCATGACCTTTTCTATACATATAAATAAAATTGGAGTGACTGTTTGTAATATTGAAATAACCGCTTTTTACCACATGCTTATGAATATATATGCGGTACATACACCATTAATATTAGATAACATTTTTTACAACTTTTGTCTGTCTGTCTGTTTGTCCCGGCTAATCTCTGAAATGGCTGGACCAATTTTGTCGGGACTTTTTTTGGCAGGTAGCTGATGTAATAAGAAGTAAATTAGGCTACTTTTATTTTAGAAAAAATAAATTCAAAATCCCGTAGTCCACGCGAATGAAGTCGCGGGCACAGCTAGTCTTAAATAAAATATCTCTGTTTATTTCTATATTTGAACAAAACAATTAAAATTTATAGAAGCTATAAATTAAAGATCAAAATAAAAGCTACCAGTTCATTTTAGTTTTATTACCTCAGAAAATCATTTCTATTTTAAAAACGATACCTGTATCGGAGTGTTTCAATTCCAACCATACCGAAAGTCTGACAGGACTGGAATTTTCAATTAACACAAAAACAAAGTTAGACGGATGTGGGCAGGTTGTTAGTTCATTACTGAGTATCTTAATTATGGTTTCTGGGAAACGAATTGGAAACTCGTGTATACAAGTTCGGGGGTGAGAATCAATTTAGTGCCTGTTGTACCTTTTCTTTTTTTAGGTGTAAACATCATCCAATGACATCCCCCGCTCTTGGGCGGAGATAGTTTTTTTTTACTGACTAAATACCCACTCCTGTTCCTTCGTTGCCTTTCGTACCGGCGCCGAATCTTCTTTTTAGAAACAGTGACTTGGCCCCAGCAGACTTCGACCCTGCTACGGTTTGCTTTGCTGACAACTCCTTGAGGCGCGTCCTCCTTTGCTAGCATTACTGCTTCGCAGAAGGAGGCAAGCCTGCAGTACCTGCCCTGGCTTCGCATGCCTTCATTCATCATCATCATTTCAGCCGAAAGACGTCCACTGTTGGACATAGGCCTCCCCCAAGTGTCGCCACAATGAGCGGTCCTGTGCGTCTCGCATCCATCGGATTCACGTACCGGAAGACGTAGCGTTGGAAGGCCTCGTACAAGGTGGACCGATGACCTGGTAAGGGTTGCGGGAATCCGATGGGAATCCGATGCCTTCATTAGCGAAATGACGTTCACTATTGGACATGGCTTTCTCCAAGTGTCGGCACAACGACCGGTCCTATGAGTTTCGCATCCATCGGATTCGTGGCACAACTACCCTCACCAGGTTGCCCGTTCACTTTGTCTGAAGGCTTCCAACACTGCCTCTCTCAGTACGTGGTCGCTTTTCCAAAACCTATTGGCCTCATCGTCCATCTGCATTCACGAGCAATGTACCAATGCCCCCTTTTTTATGGTGGGAAAAATCATCCAATGACAACCCTCTTTCTTAGGGCGGAACGGGAGATAGTGTCAGACTCTTACTGACTAAAAGCCCACCCCGTTCCTTCTAGCCTTCATACCGGGGCTCGAATTCCCTTTCGGTTAACCCTGGCCCCAGTAGGCTTCGATCCAGCTGGGTCCGTGCTGTACCAATGCCCCCTGCCACTAGAGATTGGCAATTCTTCGGGATATGCTAGTAGCCTTGGTTCTCCAAGCATAGACTTCTTCAATGCCCTTTAGGTGACTTTAATTCATTAAAACCTAAGCGAATGCCGGCGTTGGCTCTCTCATTGTCTTTAATTCATTGTTTAATGAATTAAAGACAATCAGAACGCCGCCCAAGCGAACGCCGGCGTTGGCGTACCTATTGTCTTTCTATTGTGTCTGTAATTTCCACGATCGAAAGGTTAATTACGATATTCGAAATGTTAAGCCTTCTGATAACGCCCATAATGAGCAACCACGTCAAAGCTATATCACTTGTACACGCACTGATAACTTGGACTACCAGCCTGATGGACTTTCGGCATCGTACGGTTAACACTACTTAATTCATTTATTTATCTGTAGCCTGATGACTAGGTATTGATAGGTTGACAGGTCTGGCGGAATTGTTTTTTTTATTTTTCAAGAAAAAAAAAACTATTTCACTCGATTTTTTACATTGATTTTTAACATTTCGTATGCTGTAATTAGAGACACAATTAAAAAGTTATTGTGTCCCGCGTAGGTCCGCGTTCCGGCCATACAACGGGTTAATTGTTGTAAAATAGGTTATCTTAATTTTAACTGCCTGGTAAACAGACAGTAAATAGCTATATTTCGTTGTAAGTACTTAACTTACAAAAAACTATCAAACTCAGGTAAAAAAAAAAGACAACCAATCAAATCACTTTCGGAAGCCGTGTGTAAGTGGCTCGTGGGCCACCCGTGGCTAAAGCGACTCGAGCAGTTGTCTGTCGGAAGTAGTGTTGCCAGGCGTCCCGATTTGCGCGGGACATCCCGATTTTTAGGGGTCTTGGGACACGTCCCGATTTGCACCTGATCGGGACGCTAAATGTCCCGATAAGTCAAAAGATATATTAAAGCCATCATTATTACAATAAATTAACCTGTATCGCATTCGCATCACTATGTCAAGTGCGTTCAAAATGACCCACGGCGCTTTACTGAAGGGGCCTAGTAGAGCCGATGCCTGCTAGGGCTGCTGGAACATTTGAAATAGTGACCGTGGCCCTGGAACGCACAGTGGGACAGAAGAAGCCTAGGTTTTAGTTAGTAAAAGTCTTATCAGACTTTTACAGTGTAGTATTAGTATTAAAAAAAAAGCCTCGATCTAAAAACCTACATCCCGATTTGTTTTACCAACTATCCCGATTTTTATCCAATCGGACCTGGCAACACTAGTCGGAAGTCACATGACATAAAACTATAATGGTCTTAAACGCTGCAGCAATAAATGAGCCGAAGAGCCTTAGTATGAAACACGAACGTTTGATACAAAAAAAAAATTACAGTTGCTTTAACTGGGTTAAGTAAATACTTTTATCTTAGGTTCGTTTTTGGAATTTCTGCCAGAGATTTTAGGTGCGTCTACGCTTATAAGTCGAGCACGAGTGTAGCTGCTCTGCTCTAAACTGACAAGTCTCGAAACTGAATTGTTAAAAGGATTAAGCTATTTAAGGAGTATAGTTCCATCCCTCTTGGAACGTGCAATTTAGCTTCACTTGTTTGACTGACCGAGATTTTGACAATTCAAGCCTTTAACTGGTCTATTTGAAATAAACGTTTCTGATTTCCTCTTTCTCGCTCGCAAGTATGACATTTTAAGACGTCATGGTAAGGCCCCTTTTTTAAGGTGGAAAACCATCCAATGACATCTCCCGCTCTTGGGTGGAGCGGGAAGGCGTGTAAAGCTTTTGCTGACTAAAACCAACTCCTGTTTATCTTTGCCTTCGTTTTATGGACTCGGCGTACGCTTTCGGAAAATCCTTGATGGTAAGGCCTCTGGTCCAGCACAGTTATCTACGCACAAACGGCGCGTGCATACGTCGTCACGCGTTGTTATTGAAAAACTGTACGCAACGCAACGTTCCGACTTAAGGGCCGTCGTCGCTGCGGTAAGCGGCCGCCCGCGCGAGTGTTCCGTCACGGCTGACCGTGCCGGCACCCGTCGCAGACTGCCGCGCCCCGCACCTGTTTAGCTACGTAATAATACATTAAAGTTCTCCATCGACACGACTACATGCACATCATTAAAGTTAAACTAGCGACACTGCGCAGGTAATATTCCAGTTTCCGTGTCGGGGACCCGAGTACACGCAACACGCGCGACGTCACTCGACTCTTAACGTAGCGTCAGCCCTAAGTCAATGTGAGTTGAGCCTACATACCTAACGTTTTTCTATGAAATTGCTCTTTTAAATGAGAAAGGTTCAAATATTATGTTCGAAGAAAAGTTTGCTCGTTATTTTATGAAGCGAAGTATTGTATTCTCGATACCTTTATACTTAAAATCTAATTATTTATTTGTTGGAATAATTATGTTGGAGTCACATTCTAAATTATTTTTATCGATACCTGCGTGGTATAAGTTTTCAGAAAACTTACAGTGATGTTATGAAATTGAAAAGATCAGCTGCGGCCTCGTGTCGATGTGTTAGGGGCCTACAGTACAGCTCGTTACACATGCGGCAGACCGGTCCTGCCTAGTTCGGGAGGTTCCTGTTCCGAATCAAAGCGGAAGTGACGCCCGGGTGTCGCCACTGTGCGGAACGCCCGGAGGACACGGTGGAGCACACAATTGTGGTGTGCCCTGCTTGGACGGAGCATCGCCGTGCCCTCGTGGGGGTGATCGGCGGTGGAGACCTCTCGCGCCGGGCCTTGGTCGAGGCCATGGTCCGGAGCGAGGACGAGTGGCAGGCGGTCGCCGTCTTCTGCGAAGCAGTAATGCTCGCAAAGGAGGAGGCCGAACGCATCAGGCAACGGCGTTATCGCCGCCGCCGCCGCCGCCGGGATTCTGATCCCGATTTCCGGCCACCGTAGGCGCGGGCTTGCGGACAGTGAGCAATGGGTAGCTCGCTGTCCGGCCGTCCGGTAACTGTCCGGACCAAGCCCAAGTCGTCGACGGCGCGCACTATTCCCGCGCGCCTCAAGGAGTTGTCAGCAACAGTAGGGACCCAGCCGGGTCGAAGCCTACTGGGGCCAGGGTTATCCGAAAGGGCGCTCGAGCCCCGGTATGAAGGCTAGAAGGAACGGGGTGGGTCTTGACACTATCTTCCGCTCCGCCCAAGAGCGGGGGATGTCAATGAATGATTTTTCCCACCATAAAAAAAAAGTGTTTAACAGTGATGATGTTTTTTGGAGTAGTGTGTACCTAAATAAATGTTAGTATTATAACTAATAGACGAATTCCAAGAACTAAATCGTGATAAATTATTGAATTATGGTATGAGGTTCTGAAGTTCTGTGTAACTATATAAAAGGTTAGAATTTAGTGTTCGATTGGTTATTTTAATAACAAAAAGAATATTAGCAAAAAAACATATTGTGGCATATTATATTTCCTAGTACCTATGTAAAATAAGATTACGTACTATAATACATTTCGCCTTCGTTTTCGAAATAATTTTGTTCTTGAGACCCGTCGCAGTAAATTTATATATTACAATTTGAGATACGAAAGAGTTTTTTTTTAATTATATGAGGGAAAAATAGATTAGTTAGGTTGGCAACATTAAGTGTCCCCAGCTACGCGCCAAGTTCAAAGATTTTATATACTGGCAAAGTTATCTTGCAAGGACTTCGATCGTTATCTGTTAAATTAACACATTCTAGTAGTATGCGTTCTACGAGTTTGAACTTTTTGATGTTTAGTCAAAGTTCTATAAAACAAAGCCGTGTAATCGTTCATTACTTGCTCTATCATTCTTTTAATTTCATTATTTATGTACACTTTTTCCTCTTTGGTGACATTATTTTTTGCAATGTTTTTTTTTATATAGGTAGATACCACAGCCATCTTAACTTCATTAGTAATTTATTATTGATTATTAGATAGTAACTTCTCATTTATTGGTTATTTTTATTTTTATATGGCGTTTATGAGTCCGCGGATTCACATTCAGACATCACTATATTTATTGTGCGCTAGCTTCTGACGTTTTAAAAGTGCCCAATTGCTCATGTAAGTCTCATCATCTTCTTCCTGCCCTAGTCCCGTTTTATTTGGGGTCGGCGCAATTCATTTTTTTTCTCCCATTCTGTCCTGTCACTCGTCACACTATCACTAACTCCCTTTTTCTTTCTCTCACACAATCCATCCATCTTTTTTTTGGCGTCCCTCTTCCCCTCCATCCATCCACATGCTCATGTAAGCCTATGTGAAGTAAATAATTTTAAATTAGAAAGAAAAAACCGGCCAAGTGCGAGTCGGACTCGCCCATGAAGGGTTCCGTAGCAGCAAGTAACATAATATAAAAGTTCTTGTAATGTGTTGTAACTTTGATCGATGTTTTAATAATAGTGTATTTTTTTCGATTTATGACGCATTAAAAAAAAAACTACTTACTAGATTTCGTTCAAACCAATTTTCGTTGGTAGTTTTTATAGAAATGTACATCATATATTTTTTTTAGTTTTATCATTCTCTTATCTTAGAAGTTAGAGGGGGGGGGGACACACATTTTACCACTTTGGAAGTGTCTCTCGCGCAAACTATTAATTTTAGAAAAAAAAAATATTAGAAACCTCAGTATCATTTTTGAAGACCTATTTATAGATACCCCACACGCATGGGTGTGATGAAAAAAAATAATTTTGAGTTTCAGTTCTATGTATGGGGACCCCCAAAATTTATTGCTTTTTTTCTATTTTTGTGTGAAAATCTTAATGCGGTTCACAGAATACATCTACTTACAAAGTTTCAACAGTATAGCTTTTATAGTTTCGGAAAAAAAAGGCTGTGACATACGGACGGACGGACAGACAGACAGACAGACAGACAGACAGACAGACAGACAGACATGACGAATCTATAAGGGTTCCGTTTTTTGCCATTTGGCTACGGAACCCTAAAAAGGAACGTCCCAATTACAATCGAGGTATTTACCCTCCGCAGCATCTATCCAGGTGTTACCTATACTTATTTTTCCACTCGTAAAGGTTAAAAGGTAACTTATCAGTCAAGCAAGTATTCGTCAACACTTCAGCAACAACTGTTGTTTGATGTATCTGTTCACCGCTTCGATGGCGCCTAAATATGTGTAATTTCGACGCCATTGCTGTTAGGGAGTGTGCACACATGATTGCATATCTTATTGTGTTTAGTATCGAAGTGTTTGGTCTAGTGTGATACTGGCTTTGAATATTGGTAATGAGAGCAATGCAAAATGCACATCGCGATGCGATGAACTCGCTAGAAGATTGGACACCTACTATCGATATATACGAGTAGCTGCGTACTGTCTAGTCAGTAGGTTGTATTGTGTAAACCAGTCATTGGTTTCCAAACTCTCTTCACTCGTTCTTGAACGAATTACTTCAGGAGTGGTCAGAGTTAAGTGATCTCATATTCAGTATGTATATATACACTTATGTATATTTTAACGAAAAATATTCTGTTTGTCCTTCATTTTAAATTTTACTTAGACATTGTTTATCAGCCTAATTAAAAAATAATAAGAATCCGTGCTAATTTTGATCAGCTAAGAAAGTCCATTTTATTTTAGAAAGTTATTAATTTCCAAGAGCAAAAGCAATACCTGAAAATATTACACGTTAAAAAAATAAACGATGTATTACATATATTATATATTGCTTAGATTTGCCCGTCATTGTATTTAATATCTAGGCATTCTGTACAATGCCTGAATTGTTTACGTTGCCAGTAACTTTGCACAACTTGAAGCGCTGCCACAGCTCTGAAAGGAAACAGAGCGTGAAGAATGAAGATACCCCACTAGTGTGCTCTTATTTGTTACCTTGCATCATTGAAGACGGACACAAAGTCTTTCCGTTCTCTCCTATCGATAGTGAGCGTCTTTATTTTGTAGTTGTTGCTCTTAACTTTAAAGATGTAGTATTTACCGACTGGCCCTGAAGATGGGTAAAGTTTTTAATGGTTTGTATGTGTGTTACTTCTTTGGCAGGCCCTGTACCCTAAAGTGCTGGAGGATTTTAACAAATGTAGCAACAAAATGGCGGCTTTCGGTTAGTAAAATAACATCGTATTTTTTCGTGATATAGTCTTATGGGATATCAAAATAAAGAGTTCTAGGAAACGATTCTAAACATAAACCGTTGAATTTTTATCGTTTTAATCCCGTGGAGGGTCGATCCGGTACATGTAACACTATCGATTTGTAACGATAAAATTAAAAAATAAAGTAAGTGCCTTTTTTTTAAACTCGAACTAATTTACGCATGTACGAAATTAATTTCTTTAAGTAAACGTCAGCTGAGCGAGTTCAATGACCTTTAGGTAGTTAGTACGCAACGCCGTTTTGACCACGAACACTTAAATATGCAAAAAGAATACTCGCAATATATTCAATCACATTACACCACTCCTCAAAAAAAAAGTAGGTAGGTATGTAATTTTTTTAAACAGATTATTTAATTCATTATTATTTTATCGTTTCTTTTAGTTTCGTCTTAAGTTACATTCTAGGGTATTTCACAAATGTCAAATTAGCGTTTTATTTTTTAACAAAATTCCGTATGAAAATTACCTCACTTTCAACAACGAGCTTACTCTGGGTCTTCAAGCGGTATTACTTGCCAGTTCTGAGTAGGTAGTACTTAAAATATATTAAATACGCTCTTGTTTCATCAAATTTCTTGGTAAATACCTGAGGAATCTCCCTTAGGTATTTACCCACAAGAGCTTTGCTGAAACAATGAAACGGTCTTGAAGTATCTCACTTCGTTATAGATACCCCCGTATTTATGAGTTCAAATAAAAATGTTATGACCGTTTAAAAGCAAGCACATGTACTAACGAGTATTTATTCCATTTTAATGTTTAGTAGCTCTTTAATTATTTAAATTACAGCTTGTCTGAACGGTATTTATAACGATGTGCCTTTTAAATGTACAAATTATACCAATTTGGCATCAGACGTCCAATTTACATATTTTTCGCTTTGTAGAGATGTACCTCATTTTACTCCTGACGAATGGTTGATAAGTTAATGGCAGATTTTTGGTAGTTACGGTTAGTAAAAAAGTAATAAGCCAAGAGAGGATTGGAGTTGTTTTTTTTTTTGATAGGTTCGCGCTTGACCGCCATCTCACCTGATGGAGAGCGACGATGCGGTCGACGATGGAACGCGCTTACCTAAAAAAAACCTATTCACTCTCGACTTAAAGACTCCAGTAAGAAATTCCACTCCTTAGCTGCACGCACAATGAATGTGTTCCCAAAACATTTTGTGCGTGTCTGTGTTTTCGGACGTTCACCATTATTAAAGATAGCAGATTAGTAAGTGCATATCGACGCTTGAAAGGCAAAAATCAGTAAGCGACACTGATTTAAAGTTAAAAATTTTGAAAAAAAAGACAAGTTAAAAATGACGAAATAATCGGATTTATATATTATTAACATTACGGTAATAGTATCTCATTGCGGCTTTTTTTAACTAAAAATTATTTAAAAAATAACTTTTATTCACTCTCCTCAATGTCGCTTGGTAACTTTTGCCTTTCTATATATTATATAAAATATAAACTTAAAATAAACTCCTCCACATCGCTGTCATCTAGGAATGTGCCTAGAAGATTGGTAGCATTCCAGCGTTGAATGGCAGTGCTAACTCTTTGAGCGAAGAACGCCCCAACCTTACTGGTCACGCAGTGTCGATCAGTCGCTGTGAAACCTTGAAAGGAGATGCGCTTGGACCCCATGACCCAATCGTTTTTACCCCAAACGGCTCAAAACTATAATATTGTGCCGTTTGGGGGTCTCAACAGCCGCAGTGGCTGCACCAGCAAAGCCTGCCTTAATACTAAGTAGGTATTATTATTATTATCACATATTATATTAATTACCCTAATCCCGATATTATTGGTTTTTTAATATTTTTAAATGTTTTATTTCTTCTTCTTCTTCTTCCTGCCTTTATCCCATATTATTGGGGTCGGCGCAACACGTTTTTTTTCTTTCTTTCTGTCATATTTATGAAATATTTAAAAATTAAATAAAATAAACTTACAATCCTTACCAATTTTCATGCAGAAATTAAGTTTGTTTTTTAGCACTGAAAATTTTTATCATTACTCTTTACACAGTTATAAAAAGGAAAAGTACTTACACATAAGTAGTGGTTCTCTTTCACTGCTTGATACCTTTTTATGAGTTTTATTACTAATGGCAAATTGTAAATAAGGCAAACACAAATTCGAGTTTAAAATAAAGAAGATTATTTGAGAGCTTTTAGGTCAGCTGTTAGTTGATAAGCCCTGGTGATTTTTGATAACAAGGTACAAGATTATTTAGTTGGATTAAACCTTACATACATGCCGGAAGACGTAGCGTTGGAAGGCCTCCTACAAGGTCCGACGACTTAGTAAGGGGTTGCGGGAATCCGATGGATGCAAGACGCACAGGACCGTTCATTATGGTGACACATGGGGGAGGCCTATGTCCAACAGTGGACGTCTTTCGGCTGAAATGATGATGATGATGATGATGATGATGAAACCCATAGATATCCGTGATGAAACCTTACATTTGTATGAAATTTCAGCGAGGCGCTATGCCCTTGAGTAAACATCGCAGACGTTCTACAGTAGCATGGGAGCCCTACCAGTAAAGTGCAAAAGCACCACTAGTGGAGTATTCGGAGCAGCAGTAGCGGAGTATTCGGAGAGCGCAAATTTTAACGAAAAAAAATAAGCGAATGTATCAGGAGGCCTAACGTGACAAGCTTATCTTGCCAACCCGTTACCTAAGATTAATTAACACATTTAGACTAATTAAATGAGGTCTTTAACTCTTTAGACACAGGTGTCAAGATTATATGAGGTTTCTTCAAATTGCTTTGAGAGATGAAAAACGTAAATGACGCATAATTTTGCAGAAACATTTAATATTTTATAGTAGACTAGCGTCCCGGCAGACTTTGTCCTACCCGCTAACTGATCAGATAAAAATCGCAGCGCCACCTACCGGGTTCAATTTTATTACCAACCCAGAGATCCACTCAAATGCAAAATTTAATTCAAATCGATCCAGCTGTTTAGGAAGATTTACCTATGTGATAAACATAGATACAGAATATAATAAATAAATATATATCTGTAAAGATAATCAGAACAATTAACTGTTTGACTAATTGACTAACAACAGTAGTAGTAAATTCAAAACCTCATTCTTTGACAGTTTTATGACGTCAATATATCAGCATCGGTATATGGATGTCAATTTGATAAAAAATGATATAGAGTCTGTCTAAAAAGTCAACTGTCTTAGGTAATTATTATTAGGGTAAAATGAAATCTGATGGTAGTCAACACTAGTTCAATAATAAAGGTGGATTAAAAGATCTTGATCATTGTTTACTAATAGAACAACGTTATAAAAAGCATCGAATACAAATATTTTTTAAATGATTAAATATTATACAAAATTCACCAGTCGTTTGACTTTTTAGACAGACTATACTAAGAGTGTACCTCCAATACAGTTGACTAAACTAAAATGTTTTAAGCCTTTTATTTCTCTATTACTTACAAATGGATTGTCTATGTGTGATTGACTGACACTATCGTCGGACGATCGTAAATCGATTGTGGCTACTTTTTGTAGGTAGAGCGGCGTCTCGTGGTGCAGGGCAAAGTTGAGGGCACTAGGCCACGTGGTAGATTACTAATGAGATGGACAGATAAGATCAAGGCATCAACTAACTGTCCCCGCACACGGGCCACGAAAAAAACGTCGCTTCAAGCTTGTTTATGAGGTGGCCTTTTTTGTGGCTCGTGTGCGGTGGTGATGCCACAAAAAAAACGCTTGAAGCGGCTTCAAGCTTCTCCGGACACAAGGTGTCGCGCGCTTCAGCGGTTTTTGAGGCCATTTCTAGCTTTTTTGTGGCCGCTTCTAGCTTTTTTGTGGCCGCTTCTAGCGTTTTTTTGTGGCGGCGTTTTTTTGAGGCCCGTGTGCGGGGTCGGTTTTTGGTTTATGAATGTACCCGGAAAGCTGCAGTCCGCGATGAATGGCGCCGTATTACCAAGATAAAAGAAAATACAAACATGCCAAAATGATGCTAAAAAAAATACCGGAGCGCCGACCTTTGGTCAAAATTCACCCACTTTTCTCTACTTTAAAGTTTTCTTTCCAACAATTTACATTTAAATCGGGTACCCGATCTTTCAGACATGCGAACAAGTATTTTATACAAAATTTTAAGCACCCTATGGCCTGAAGCACTTTGTAAATGAACTTGATGACATCTCGTTGCATAAATAACGAAATATTTACAAGAAAGTTTCTGAGTTAATATACTTATTTACATCTAGTTATGCAAACCGTAATTAATTTGCCTCTTTCTAAATGGGCAAAACTGTGTAATGAGCAATGTAAATACTCTTTGAAAAAACCTTAAACCACAAAATAGATAGGTTCAGAAGTCAATCTACATACAAAGCGCGCTTGAGCAACACACACATAGACACCGCTAACGGACACGATGTCTCAGAGTGCCTCGGCCCGCTCGTCGAACCGTTCCGGCTCAAACGCTCATTAGTGTGCGTCTACCGAGCGTAGGTATAAAAAGTGAAGTACGTACAAGAGATTGTCTTCTGTACCTATCTATTTTGTGCTTAAACTGTTCTCGGATTTCTGTTTTGTGAGTTTAATGTTATCGTTTTATTTTTAAATTAAGCTTGTGGAGCGCGAGGGTGTGTCAGACTTTCACAGACTAAAACCCATTCTTAAGTTCCTTTTTTGCCCTTGTTTCCCCGGAGTTCTCTTTCGCACAACTCATGACCCCAGTAGGCTTCCCGGGTGCCACCAATGTGCGGAACGTCCGGAAAACACGGTGGAGCACACAGTCGAGGTGTGCCCTGCCTGGGCGGAGCATCGCCGTGCCCTCGTGATCGGCAGCGGAGATCTCATGCGCCGGGCCTTGGTTCAGGCCATGATTCGGATCGAGGAGGAGTGGCAGGCGGTCGCCGATTTCTGCGAAACAGTAATGCTAGCTAAGGAGGAGGCCGACCGCATCAGGTAACGGCGCTCTCACCGCGCGGGCTTGCGGACGGCGAGCAATGGGTAGCTCGCTGTCCGACCGTCCGGTAACTGTCCGGACCAAGCCCAACTCCTCGACGGTGTGCACTTTTCCCGCGTGCCTCAAGGAGTTGTTAGCAACAGCAGGGGCGAAGCCTACTGGAGCCAGAGTTAGTTTCGAAAGAGTAGCTCGAGCCCCGGTATGAAGGCATAAAGGAATCGTGTAAGAGTCTGACACTATCTTCCACTCCGCCCAAGAGCGGAGAACCCACCATAAGAAAAAAAACCCAGTAGGCTTCGAACCTGCTGGGCCCCTACGAACCGATGGTCGATGGAGACGAAAGGTTCTGAAGTGGCAACCACGTACCGGATGACGCAGTGTTAGAAGGGCACTCACAAGGTGGACTGATGACCTGTTGAGATGATGATGATTTCCTAACTTAAATAAAAAGACACAAAAAAAAAGTATGCTCGGCAAGCCGTAACCACAAAATATACAGGTACAGAAGTCAATCTACATACAAAGCGCGCTCGAGCAACGCACACATAGACACCGCTCACGGACACGATATCTCGGAGCGCCTCGGTCCGCTCGTCGAACAGTTCCGGCTCAAACGCTCATTAGTGTGCGTCCACTGAAGTTAGGTATAAAAAGTGAAGTACATACATGGGATTGTCTTCTGTACCTATCTATTTTGTGCCGTAACACCCTAAAACATAAATATTAAAGAATACCAAGTTCTCTATAAAGTTCCGTTTTTAAGAGAGTTGTGAGATCCAACTGAGTTGGTTCTCACAAAGTTCTCTAAATCGTAAAGATAGAATAAATTTTATTGTACAACAAAAAAGTAAAACCACTGAGAAAGGTGCTCACAAAGATGTTCTTAAAATAAGTTAAGAACGTCGTATATTGTACGAACTGTAATTTAAGGAACTTCGAGAGAACTTGGCATTCTTGCCTACTTATTTTGGGTGGGATAAATATTACTGCTATCTGAAAATACTAGTCAACTACAATTGATGATAAATTCTTTACACGAAGAAAGTCGTAAAGTAGGATTGGAAATCAACATTAAAAAAACGAGTGTTATGACGAACCATACTAAAATACCTATACACCTTGAAAACCTGCCCTTAACCTATGTTGATACCTACATTTATCTAGGAAAACAATTTTCATTCAACCGACACAACAACGAAAGAGAAATAGAGAGAAGAGCAAACATCACGTGGAAAAAATTCTGGAGTCTAAAAGAAATTTTTAAAAGCGAAATGGCCATAAAACTGAAAAGCAAAATCATGAACACCTGCCTACTACCCTCACTAACATACGCCTGTCAAACTTGGAAATTTACTAAGAAAACAAAAAATAAGATCATAACAACACAAAGAAGCATGGAACGAAGCTTTCTGAAGATCGGAAAGATCCAAAAAATCCGCCATACCAAAAACAGGCAAAAAACTAAAGTCATCGACGCTCTCAGTTATGCTCAGAAGGCTGGGCATGTGGCTAGACTTAACGACAATCGCTGGACTAAAATAGCAACATCATGGTTAGGACCATCGGGCCACAGAAAAAGGGGCAGACCAAATACACGCTGGACAGATGACATCACAAAAGTAGCAGGTGTTCACTGGATGAGAGTAGCAGAAGACAGACAACAGTGGTTGTCCCTGGAGGAGGCCTTCACCTTCTAATGAGAGGGGTTCTTGCAAAATTAGTTATTAGTTTTTTTTTTATATTATTATAAGTGTAAATTTATTGTGTGCAAGAAATAAAAGGCTTTTTTATTTATTTATTAAATATTACAGCAAATTCAGAAATTTTTCGTTTGGTAAACTTAAACTCTAACAGGCCCAACTCAGGACCGAGCAGTACACTGACTAAACCAGCCTTGTGTATAATCACGATCAACATCGAAGGGTTCTCACAGAATAAAGCAGAAATCTCGGAATTAACTCGCAAGACACACTGTGACCACATATGTATAAATTCATCGGGATTCCTCACAGAGCAGGCCCTACATTTCTGGACTGTCACTTGTAATTTTAAGTAGGGACCTAATGACAGTATCAGCGGACGGCATTGCCGTGGCCGAATTCTGGGCCAGGCAACGAATTTAACTAGTTTTGCCATCGATGCGCTAAGAAGAAGAAGAGATTTTTTTTTAACATAACCTTCTTTTTTTTGGGTTGTAGCTATCTGGAAATTTATACAGACTACGGCAAGAAATTTCAATCTTTAGCTGTAGTACGCATAATGAATGTGTTTTGTGCGTATATATGGGATCACCGTACGCCTAGTGGTCCGATGATAGAACGAGCTTGGTGGAATTAGGTTATGCAATTCCGCCGCACATTGCACTACAAGCAACCGGTAGAAAACCGAAAGGCTGGCAACTCGGTGTCGATGCTCAAGACTTTGAAGCCTCGAGTCGACGAGTGTATCATGGCCAATGATCCTCTTGACTCGCCTCTCAATTACCTTAAATACATCAACCTTTTTAAATTATGTTTTTTTTTTTTATTTGTTAGTAATATTGATATTTGATTTATTGTTATTTTTAATGTAGTAGATTCATCTCTTTAATTTATGCATATTATGTGATTTTGAACAACTACTGTAAACGATGTGCGTGTTGATTTGTTTACACAGAACCATCCTCTAAACATGTACTTCATTCAAAATATTTTGTAGACAAGTGGTTGGTGTGCGTAATTAATAAAAACATAATAATATAATAAATACATAAACGGTGAAGGAAAACAGCGTGAGGAAACCATCATGTCCTAGAAAATTCGAAGACATGTGACTTTTACCTATCCGAACTGGGCCCGCGTAGTGGATTACGGCACATTTCCTTCTCCTAGAGACGAGGTCTGAGTCAACTTTTAAAGGCTGATTATACTTAAAAGATTAAATAAAAATAAATAAATAAAGGTATGACAGCATATAGGTACATAGTTCAGTTCCCCTGCACTAGTGGCTTTCCCAAACCTTTTAGAGAAACATGAATTCTCTATTTAGTTAACGGAGTCTTAATAATTTAATTTGAGAGTGTTGCGTTACTATTGCCACAGTTTTTAAAAATAAAATGCAAACAGGTTTTTTTTCCCATGTGGATAGAGGCGTAATAAGTTTTCCTTATTTTCGTTACTAGGTGACAGTGGTGGTCAAACGCGAGCCCATCTACACTAATAGTAAAAGTTAGAAAAAAAGTACAAGTTAGTTTTCTTGTTTGTAGGAGATAATCTCGGAAAGTACAGGTCCGATTATGAAGATTTTTCCACCGATAGAAAGCTGCTTTAATCCTTAGTGTCATAGGCTATATTTTATATATACAGGTGAAGTCACGGGCAAAAGCTAGCCAGTATTAAAAAAAATATATAAACGGGTTGAGATATTTTTCTTTAATAAATAGAATTTTCGGATTTCTATCGATGTTAGTATGTAACATAATATATTTCACGCCTACTTTTTTCAGCGGGTTCACCTCTGTGAATATGGCATTCCACAAGAAACGTATATTTTTTTGAGATGAAAAGTAGCTCATGGCACTTGGCAATAGTGTAGTGCTTTCTCCTAGAGAAATCGTTAAAAAAAGAGAGAAAAAAAAATGATACCGAGATGGAGAGAATTAATATAGGTAGGTAACAATTTAAAATTGTTTAAAATCGAGGAATAATGCTTTCAAACGCAGGTAACTGAATGGTTACAATGTGGGTAGAACGAAACGAGAAAAGTGAATTCAAATTTTGAAATTCAGTTTTTCGATTCGGAATTCGAACGTTGAAAACGTTGAAAAAGTTTTACTACTGTGTTTTAGTGCATTGTTAAAAGTTAAATACGTTTAGATATAAGTATTTATTTGCCATTTTCCTGCAATTTTTCTACTACCTTTCTCGCTGCCTTGTCATGACCATTTTCCGGTTCGTTTTCCATAACTGAAAATTTCAAAGACCTGTGGATATCAGAGGATGTCTTTTGGCTGGAAAGATTTATTTATTTATTTATTTATTTATTTATCCTCTTTACATCTATCTTTACAGGTCTTATAACCTAATGCGACAGTGTAGCTAACAATTATACTTAACCCTAAACATAAGTTTATGAAAAAATGTTAAAATAATAAAAATATGTATATAATCTCTATTCAAAACAAAACTTTAACATAAATAATACTTACATTGTCTTACACATAACTAACTATATTTAATAAAACTCTTGCGAATTCACCCAAAGTGCACGAGAATATATCCAGTCGCTCATGAACTTCGTTCACAATACGAATTGTTCTGGTGAGGGGTGTTTTTGCCGGCAGGTTGGTTCTGGCTACCGGAATATTCAGTAGTTGCGGGCGTCGCCGTCTCCACACGTACCGGTCCGGCACGTTGAGTTTTAGGTGACGCAGCACTCCTGGATTATGCACTATGCCCCGCAGAAGCTTCACTATATACACGACGAGACAGACTTCCCGACGCACCCTGAGCTCATTATACCCTACCATACCCAATACAAATAGTGTAGGGTACATTAGCGGGTAGAATGGATATACAGCATACAATTTACAATACAAGTGTCTCGTAAATTTGTTTTGAACCCGCTCCAACATGACTCTGTATTTCTCTTCATGTGGAGCCCAAATGACCGCACTATGTTCAAGGTGGCTCCTGACTAGTGCGTCATACATAACCTTCAGCGTGGTAATATTGTTAAACCCATTCGACTGCCTCAGTATGAAGCCTAGGTTCCTGTACGCCTTCTTACATATTTTAACAATATGTTCACGAAAGGTGAGTTCTGGAGTGAGGCAGACACCTAGATCTCGTACTTTTAACACCCGTTGCATCGGCACTGCTTCTACTTTGTACTCGTGGCATATTGGAGTCCGCGCGCGAGTGAACGTTATTACCGAGCATTTATCAACATTAAAGTAGAGTTTGTTATTATGACTCCACTCTACCACTCTGTTAAAATCCTCCTGCAAGCGCTCACAATCTGACTCGTCCTTAACCTCGAGCACCAATTTAAGGTCATCTGCAAACAGCAAACATAAGCCATGTCTAACGACCTCTGGTAAGTCGTTTATCATTATAATAAATTCGAGGGGCCCCAAATTCGTGCCCTGGCTTACTCCTGACCTCGTGTAATATAGTTCAGACTCATACCCGTGGTAGTCGACATACTGCTGTCTATCCTTCATGTAGTTTGCGAAGAACTGCAACAAGTGCGGTGTACAGCCAACTTGTGCAAGCTTTCTTAACAAAATGTCATTGTCGACAGTGTCGAATGCCTTTTTAAAGTCAAAGTATGCCACGTCTACCTGCATACCAGCATCAACTACAGGTATTACCTTCGCCATAAAGTTGAGTAGATTGGTGGCCGTACTGCGTTCCGGCCTGAAACCGTGCTGCGCATCCGACAGTTGTGCTTGCACCTGCCCCTGCACACAGCGTTGGATGGCGGACTCGAAAACTTTTGCTGGCGTTGATAGCACAGCCACCGGTCTATAGCCAGTAACATCCGTACCTACCTTACCCTTGGGAACCGGAATGACACGTGTGATCTTCCACCAAGCTGGAAACGTTGCTTGTTGCAAGCAGGTGTTAAAAATATGATGTAGTGGTTCTGCTAGCACTCGACTACAGTCTCTGAACAGAAACGCTGGTATACCGTCCGGGCCAGCAGACTGTTTAGGCTTGAGAGTTACCAGCGCTTCCCTCACTTCACGAAGGCTCAAAGTCCCTATGTGTACACGTGCGCTGGTCGCTCCGGCCTCCTCCGCCGCCGCCCTCGAGTCTAGTCGAGGTGCTTCTTTACTGTATACAGACTCAAAGAATTCCGCGAATTGCTTCGCACACTCGTCCTCCGTAAGATGTTGACCATCCTTTACGATAATTTGCCTATTAACTCTACTTCTTTTTGACTTTATATATTGCCAGAATGATTTTGGATCTTTTGCGAATTGGTACTGAATTTTAATTATATGTTCCTTGTGTGCTCTTTCTATTGATGATGAATTAGCTCGGGCTCACTTCCAATTACTTGGACTTTTACATGATTGCCAAAAAGTGTTTGTATTTTAAGCACATCCGGTGCCGCATTGAAAAAGCGTAGGGCCTGCAACAAATTTTAGCAAAAGTTCCCCAAATCTTTATAAATAATGATGTTTTTAATATCGTGCGGATTTCATCACCAGAAAAGTTCACGCAGCATGAAACACTGCTGGCCGAGATTGCGCCCCACGTCCCGTGTGCGTATTATAAATACTTATGTGAAAAAGAAATTTGCGGGGGTAACACGAGCGGGTCAACCCCGCGTGACCAAAACTGTACGATATTTAAAATACCCTTAAAACTCATTTACCTAATTTATTTTTCGAACAGGCCCCGCGGCTTTTAGGTAGCAATTTGGGCGGAGCATCGCCGTGCCCTCTTGGGGGCGATCGGCGGCGGAGACCTCTCGCGTCGGGCCTTGGTTGAGGCCTTGGTCCGGAGCGAGGAGGAGTGGCAGGCGGTCGCCGACTTCTGCAAAGCAGTAATGCTCGCAAAAGAGGAGGCCGAACGCATCAGGCAACGGCGTTATCGCCGCCGCCGCCGCCGCCGGGATTCTGATCCCGATTTTCGGCCACCGTCGACGCGGGCTTGCGGACAGTGAGCAATGGGTAGCTCGCTGTTCGGCCGTCCGGTAACTGTTCGGACCAAGCCCAAGTCGTCGACGGCGCGCACTGTTCCCGCGCGCCTCAAGGAGTTGTCAGCAACAGCAGGGACCCAGCCGGGTCGAAGCCTACTGGGGCCAGGTTTATCCGAAAGGGGGCTCGAGCCCCGGTATGAACGCTAGAAGGAACGGGGTCGGTCTTTTAGTCAGTAAGGTAGTCAGTGAGCGGGGGTTGTCATTGGATGTTTTTTAACCACAATAAAAAAAAAATGGGTACACAGGTAAGTTACTTGCATTATCATGGTAATTTCATTGGTTAGAGTTCATACAGCACAGGTATCTTGACTAAAGCTAGGTACTTTTGCGGAGACGTCACGAGGCGCGTCGTGCGTTTTCACTGTCTACAGAGAAGCGGCGCGTGTAGCGGTGTCTTATGTTTCGTATGACGCAGGCAACGCTGCGGGCCCCGCTGTGGGTGTCGGTACGTTTTATGTGGAACGGAAAATGGCAGGAATAGCTTGCCAAAACGACGTGGCGTGGCGGTGCCGCAAAGCAAACGCATGTAAAATTGCTTCTTTTTAAAAGCTGTACATTTGAATTTAGTCCGGGCCGCGCCATCCAACGCAATGCGCGACACTCCGCGTCTCCGCAAACAAGGCCCATCTAAGCGGGACCCGTACCATTTGCTACTCTTGCTATATGACTAATCCGGCACTGGACGCACCCTTGTCTAACCTGTCAGAGCGTACAGGTGTCGAAATGTGGTATGTAATGATTTTCTCCTCTCTTGAATTCTTTCACAGAATTTACTAGTCAATATTACTGTTAAGGACAAAGCAAGAATGTCGAACTAAAAACTAGTCCGTCTCAGGTACGTGTCACTTCTCGTTAAAGTTTGAAGACTGCTTTGTAAGGCGATCGCTTAGAAACGTACACCGCGTCGCGATCGCGACCACTCGCCGTATATTGTACGAACTAGCTACTTGAATAGGTAGGTACTATATACATCCCCCGCTCTTGGGCGGGGCGGATGTGTCAGACTTTTACTGATTAAAACAAACTCCTAGTTCCTACGTTGCCTTTCATTCCAAAAGCCCAGCAGGGTCGAAGCCATCTAAGGCCAAGGGTTCGCGCCCCAGAAGGCTTCGACCCTGCTGGGCCCCTACGATTTGCTGATATCTCCTAGAGGCAGTTAGGTACAGGTACTAAGACGGATTTTAGTAGCTCTACGACACTTTACAACTCGTCCAGAGAGCCTAGTGTGAGTTTTCTAACGTAACCGATTGCCGACAAACAAAACGTAAACCGACTTTAGCTTATGAAAATTCGAACGAAAAATTTTTTTTTTATTTCTCACTTTTTAGTTTTACTTCTCTACCTAGCTAGACCTAAATAAGTCTTTGGTCAAATGGACCCACTTGAAATGGACCCGCGGGATCACTCACTCCACACACTCCGTGACTGTAATTGTAATGTAATTGGACAGTGGGTTCAGTCACACCCTTCAAAACGTGATTGGGTGAAGTCATCTCTCGGGTCCATTTCGAATGGGTCCAGTTAACAACAAAGTCAATAAAGTAGATAGGTACTCGTACTTTCTGCTACTTCATTATAATATTATTATATTTCAGCCGAAGGGTGTCTATTGTCGGGCATAGGCCTCCCCCAAGTGTCGTCATAACGAACGGTCACATAATATTGCTCGAAGAACAAAATATGTTTATGAAACTGGGTTATGATTGGCGAAAGGTTCTTTATTAATTATTACTTTTTAATTGCTTTGTCTTATATTTTTCCGTTTTAGTATTTTACTGCTAAAATGGAGAAAGTCATGAAAAGACTTCAAAAGGATTCTTTCCGTTGCAACTTCTCAGTACTTTTCTCGAGCAATGTTTGGAACGGAAACGCTAAATATGATTTCGAAATAGACTTGTTATAATGAAATATTTCTGTTGGAGTTCTCCATTATGAATTCCGTTGTTTTATTTTGTAGATATGTACTGACTTTTACTGCGGCTTCGCTCACGTGTTATATTCCATATGAATAGAACATCTTATTGGCATGAAAAACGGGTTATGACGACTGATCTACGTATAAGTAACCAAACCCTGAATGACAAGGGACAGAATTTTCGAAATCGCTTCAGGCCCTAGGTGCTTACAGAGATTGTCGAAACATTTGGAGTTTCTTGCAAATTTTTTTAGATTACGTTTTTGATTGGCTATAGGCTTAATTTTGTTAACTGTTTATTGGAAATGAATGCTTTAATTTGATTTTATTTGATACCTAGAAACATCCAAATAAAGAATTTTACCTTATTGCTTTTAATTTGACGTAGAATTATAATTGTACTAGTTTCTGCTAGCGGTATTGCCCGCATGAAAGTCGGTTTCTCCATATAAACTTTGTACTCCCGTTTCATGCCATTAGGGAGTGAATTTCAGAAAATCTGAATCTTAGCGGATGTCTACACCCAATAAGGAAGATACCTACAAAATTTTAAGTTTGTAGGTGTTACAGTTTCTGAGATTTTTTTTTCGTGTTGCTCTTGGGCGGAGTGGGAGATAGTGTCAGACTTTTACTGACTAAAAACCCACTCCTGTTCCTTCGTTACCTTTCGTACCAGGGCTTGAGCTAGTTTCTGAGATTGCGTGATTAATCAGTGTGGTATTTCGCTTATACCTATCTAGAAGATAAATTTCGTTTTTTTTTTAAATTACATCACAATTTCAGTATTAGAACTCAGTCTGTTGAAACTATCCAAAAAATAGGAAACCAGAACAAAATTATTCTCTTCAATTTTTCCACTCACCTATTTAATTTTTCAACGCGCAAGAAATCTCAATATAGCTTGAAGAACAACGGGGAATAGGTGCATAGTGAGTGCATATGGGGACAGACAGGGAACAAAGAACAAGACTCATTGTCTAACAACAATGGCACAAGTCCATTACCTGCCAGTTATTTGTGCCGTATTTGTCGCGAATCAGTGTAGGCGACACACTGTGCTGTTTGCAACTTTACTTTTTGTTCCTGACACTTTAGCCTTGATTCGAGAGCCTGTTGTGCGCTTTTTGAACTTCAAATTGTAGAGAGTGAGCGTAATTTTCAGACAGTTTTGCTGTGTTTTATTTTATTTAGAGTTGCGTATCTCAATAGGAAAAAACAGAACTCTAGGATCACAATGGGCCTCATCAGAAGGGTTTAAGTCACCAAAAGAGCACTGGAAAGGGCTATGCTTGGGGTTCCCTTGCGTGATCGAATCAGGAATGGAGATATCTGCAGAAGAACTAAGGTTGCCGACATAGCACGAAGAATTGCCAAACTTAAGTGGCAATGGGCAGACATTGCTCGCAGAACAGGTTTTTTGGGCCAAAAGGTTCTGGAGTGGCAACCGCGTACAGGAAGACGCAGCGTTGGCAGGCATCCTACAAGGTGGACCGATGACTTGGTGAAGATTGCGGAACCGATGGATGCGAGACGCGCAGGAACGTTCGTTGTGGCGCCACTTGGGGGAGGCCTATATACAAAAGTGGACGTATTTCGGCTGAAATGATGATGATGATAGGATCACATTGTTATCCGTCTGTCTGTCTGTCAAGACCCTTCATCTTTGAAACGCGTGGAGGTATCGAGTTGAAATTAAAACCATATACTTAAGTCTGCAGTCTCTTGAAGTTGTAAAAAATCAAATTTCTAAATTAACGGAAAAAAGATACGGCCGTTTATGTCACAAAAAACGTGACTATCGACACTCTCAAGGGAATCAAAATTCATAGGGCACTTCTCGTTGACCTAGAATCCTGAAATTTGGCATGAAGCTAGGTTTCATAGCACAAGTATAGGAAAAAAATCTGAAAACTGTAAATTTGTTGTTACAGCACAACAATTCTTTTTTGCGATTCTCAAATATATTTCTCCACCGTCCGCCCGTCCAGTAAGGAGCGAGTTTTTTACGCGCGCCTCAAAGAGATGTTAGCAAACCGTAGGGGCCCAGCAGGGCCCATGTTCGTCAGGGCCCCGTGGAATTTCTCAAAAAGAAACCCGTAGTACTAGGTCACAACGAGCAATTTAAGTTACATAGATGGGTTTTAAGTCTGATGTTTGAGACACCCTCCCGCCCCAACCTAGAGCGAGGGCGGTGGGAAGTCATTAGATGATTTCCTCCCAAAAAAAATGGACAGATTATGATTTCAAATTACCTACATTAGAAAATTTGTATACGCACTTATTCCTGTAAAAATAAAAAGAGGAAAAAAAGGTCAGGCACAAGATTTCTGAGTTCAGAAATAAATAAATGTTCTTAGAAGCTTTCGTGATTAATCCGTTGAGTTGTCTTTCGGGCAATTTACCAGTAAACGTCACGGTTCCTTCTTGCCTTTTAAATGAAATTAAATTCGTTAATGGAAATGTTACGAGTTTGAATCGAGTTTTATTAATATGGAAAATAAGAGTGTATGTATATATGTGTATATGTGTGTGCGCTTGTTACTCCTTCATGCTCATACAACCGAACGAATTTGGATACAATTTGGCATACGGTTAGACTAAGTCCTGGAACAGCATACCGGATAATTTTTATCCCGGGAGTAGGTTTCCTTGGGATCATTTTCTACTTTAATGCAGGTAAAGTCACTGACAAGATCGGATAATTGTATGTGCAAGAAAACTACACAACTTCAGTACTTACCTATTGTAAATCAAAGCAACTAAAATTTTTCAATTAGAAGAGAAAAAAAAGACGTGTGGCACTCGGGGACTGCCGCGTTATAGCTATTGCATAGCATTTTTATCAACTTATGCAATTATAATTATTTATTTATTTTATTTGTGTAGTATTTTTTTTCCTTTGTTTTTTTTTCTTTGATATTAATTGAAGTTACACTTTCACACATTGAATTGAATTTTGATTGATTGTTCACTCATTTGTTTTCTTATCTTTGGTGTTAGGTTATTTTCGTTACGGTTTTTCTGGATTCGGTCTCCACGCTCAAGGCCCGCGATAGAAGTGCAATAGCTTAAAATACAAAGCGTTTGAAAGCCATTACTTACAAAAGATGACATGACCTACATACGCCACTAGGTTCGTTACTGTCCTAGGACAATACAGACCCTGTGGGCGTAAACCTCTCTGGACCACTTTGAAATAGAATCGACTTTAACGTCAGTACAGTGTCTATTGCGTCATCGTTGTTGTCACGGGTATTCTCGACTTGAGTGTAAATGTAGTGGGTTTTTTCTAGAGTAAGAGGTTAAAGATGGGCAGCAGAATAGTTTGAAAGAGGTAAAGAGGTTGGATGGACGAGGGAGGGTGATGTATTTCTTTGGCCGCTATAACAACAAATACTAAAAACAGAATAAAATCTAGACACACGGTGGCGTGTCAAGCCAAGTTTAAGTAACAGAACTTTACCTCTACCATGAGTTTAAAGCAATAGTATTTGTCGATACTTGATACCGACTTCGTAAATATTTTGTATGGCAAATTTTAGTTTCGTAAGTGACTGCTAGAGGCACTGTATAACACTTGCATAATATAGTTCAGAAAAACCGTCAATTTTAAAGATTTCTAAAACCCTTAAGAAGCGGGGCGTATCGCTAGTATAACTTACATTACTTTATTAAAGTGATTACGTCGGAAATTCAAGAAGCTTTTACTTCCTGTCCCTGTCTCGAGTTGGGTGAAACTAGTACAATATCGATCAGGTAGATACATATTAGTTTCACAGTACCTACCTAACAGGGACTTCAATTAATTAATATCCACAGATGTGATGAGTATCAATGTTAAGCGAGTCCTTTAATCGACTATCGTCAATATCGAGCATGGTTTAAAAGCTTGTTCATCTAACGCAATCCAACGCGATGTTTGATGAAGAGGCAATGCAAAAAAATAGAGATAACGCCTGAAAACTCTGTTGGCATTCAGTAATTTAGTGATTTACACGATTTATTTTTAACCGACTTCGAAAAGGAGGAGGTTTTATGTTCGGCTGAATGTATGTTTTTTTTAATGTATGTTCACCGATGTCTCGGTCAATTGTTTTTTTATTGAAAGGTTATGCTACCAAGTTGGTCTCATAGAAATATTGTTATGAACTTCGAAGATATGGCACAGAACTCTTCATAGGACCACAGCAGAATTGTCGTGACAAGTAAAATTTGCTTTGTTTATACGTGTAGTCGATGACTGACTGAAAGAAAAAGGCGAGGGGACGTATCGAACTGATCTGGTGATGAAGCCGAAAGTAGTAAATTAATGTAATCTAACCGAGCTTGGGATTATTAAAAACGTTATGAGATGCACTCTGGTTATAAAATATTTAATTTTGGCTGAGGGGTGCTTTTTAGTGGTGGTACCATAACTAAAAAGTGAAAAATAAAAAACTTTTTACAAAAAAATAAAATAAACCGACTTGAATGTAAAAAAAAACACTGAAAAGTACAAAATAACCTTAATTTCGGAAGTCGGTGTTTCTATAATAGATAGTTTTGTCTCTTAATTATTTAACATTGAATTCGGTTTATTTTTTTTTTTTGTAAAAAGTTCTTTATTTCAGCAAACTTGTCGTTATTCAGAATTTCGATAAAATGTGCAAGGTTTCTATTGATGTACTTTTTTATATTTTTACTAACTAAATAGCTACATTATGGAAGCCCAAAGTTCACGTAAAATTGCAATTTTCAAATTAGTTTCACCTCAAAGAAATGTCAGCAAACCGTAGAGGCCCAGCAGGGCCGATGGCCACAATTTATGAAAGGGTAACCGTGGTTCTAGAACTCAAAGGGCAAGTGAAGGTCATAGGTGTAGTCATAGGTGTAGTTAAGTCAGTAAAAGTCTGACACGCCCTTCCGCCTTGCCCTAGAGCAGGAGAAGTCATTGGATGATTTCTCAACTTTCGTTCCATGACTTTTTACAAAACATAACACATATACCAAAAATAAACCTTCAAGATTTTGTTGTTCTATCTAATATATTTCAACTCTGTATCTACTTACGGCTCCCGCGAACTGTTCGAAACATTGTCATCACACCTAGCAACTGCAAGCATTCGTACCATTTCCGCGTACTTCACATTAGAATATTGATACACCATAATGTAAAGATAATCACGTCCGCACTGCCGAATTTCGCTACAAGATCACATATGACGCGACGCAAGCGCATCGCGACCGACCGACTACTGAGGGTTGTCCGTAAATAGGTCAAGTTCATGTTCAACTACCCTCCACTATTGTACTATCGCTTGCTTCGCATATACTTCGTAATATTTAGGACGTTCAATTTAAATATTTTTATTTTTATATGAAAATCAGATTAACTAAAATATGACACATTTTTAAAAGTCATATAACAAAAGTGGTTGTTTATGATGTTCTTAACATAGTCCTAAGATGTTGCTAGTGTATTACAAATAATCCTGTATATTAAATTGGCTTAACATGCGACAATCGAGTCAGCCGAGTGCGTCAAATATCCGGCCGTGTTACACTCGACATTGCTTCGGTGTGGTTAACCTTACACGTCTTAATTAGTGGATAAACACGTTGCGAAAATCTAGAGTTTTCGCATCAATCATTTACTTTATCAAGTACTAGTTTTTTCCCGCGGCTTCACTCGAATACATAAAATAAAATATGTCACTCAGGAATAAAACAGCTTTCTATTGGAGAAAATTTTTTTGCAAACGGACCAGTAACCTGATTCACGTAATCAAAACCGTAACGATATCGTAGCGATTTAGTCGTTTAGACCATTTCCGTATTCACATCCATCAATCGAGTTTGGACGACACCGATTTTAAAGTCAAAGAGTCGAAGAGTCGAAAAAAAAAATGACGTGTGGCACTCGGGGACTGCCGCGGTAAAGCTATTGGATAGCATTTTTATCAACTTATGCAATTATAATTATTTATTTATTTTATTTATGCAGTATTTTTTTTCCTTTGTTTTTTTTTTCTTTGACATTAATTGAAGTTACACTTTCACACATTGAATTGAATTTTGATTGATTGTTCACTCATTTGTTTTCTTATCGGTCACCACGCTCAAAAAACAAATGAGTATAGCTTCAATAACCTAACACGGGGGGTGTTAGGTTAATTTCTCCCGCGATAGAAGCTATGCAATAGCTTAAAAATTTCTGTATTTCATTATCCTGGAAGAATACTTATTAATTTAACTGGAAACAAGTCGTTGATAGATCGTTTAGTTTCGAGCCAGTTGAGTTGTCGTTCCATCCAATCCCAATTAAGGAACATGAGATACCGCTTTTGTCATACCGCTTTTGGATAGGACTTCGATTGAACGACCATAAAACTTCAACGATATTTGGCTTGTTTGATTTTACATGAATCATATACCTACTGTACTTCCAGAGATTTCCTACCTACTACAAAACAAAAATATATGAAAACAAAAAAAAACAAACTTAAGTAGGTATCTCTTCATTATAATTAGTGTTGATTCGTTTAAATCTCGGTATACATGTGTTTGACTATTGTGCCAGTGACCCGTTGGAAGCCAATAAGTTGTAAATCGAAAAAATAAATCTTAATACCAAAATTCAACGTAATGCGCAAAATGTGAGTCATCTCGGCCCAACCCTTCGAGGAAAATTGGTAAGAGGTTATAGTGTTAACACACGCACGAATTTGGTACGACGGATTTGGTCCGTTCGTACCAAGAAATGACCCGGAAATCGAGCCCGAGAAGTCAAAAATCAACTTCGAACTATGTAAAAACATTTTTTTTAGTTAGCCTGTTCTGTCTCACTCCTAGGCAAACGCCATTTTCCACTCTTTCCATCTTTGCGCGCCCCGCGATTCCTCTTGCCAGTTCTAGTGGAATCTGGTCATCGCGTCATCTCCTTTGTGGTCTGCCGCGACCCCGCAGTTTTTCAGGGCACCAACTGTGTGAAAACATTGATAGATGATATTCTCAAAATCGACATTGTAGTGCGCCATATTTTCTTACTAAGCCAGTACCCCTAGCCAAGTTGATAATCTGCAATTGTTAACGTTAGTAGAAAACTTCAAATGTACGGGAATGACATCATCTTAACGCTCAGTCACGTGGTCAGAAGAAAAGAATCGGGCGCGTGGCCAACTCGAGGGGTTCGACGCAAACGAAACAGTTGTAACTTCGTTAAGGGGGGCAGATGCAGGATCTGTTTAGCGTGCTTTAAGAGGCACGTCGTATATTATGACACCGACTTCCAAACCCTAAGTTGCTACAGAGTTTGTTTACTAAATCAGACTATCTATATCTATTCTATATACCTAAAATAAATCTGTAGAAGTCAATAATCTGTACATTGAAAATATCAAAAAAATAAATGGCAGGGGGTTTTACTAGACCGACACCGAACCCAAAAATGTGATTAAAAAAATTTTTGTCTGTCTGTCTTTTTGTTCAGGCATCACGCAAAAACTACTGGTTCGATTACAATGAAACTTGGTATAATTATTCTTTAATATCCTGGGCATCACACTGGGTACTTATTATACCGGAAAAGTATATACAATAAAAAACAAACTTAATTTTGCGATTCCTAGACCCGATTACTGTACCAACTAAAAATAATAAGTTGGTCTTAGGTTACGTCACCCGCAGTGGAGTTCGCTAAGGGGACTTCACTAACCCCCCACAGAACGGGGAACCATGTTACCACGAATTTAACGCGAGGGAAGCCGCGGGCAAAAGCTAGTACAGAATATAATCACATAACATTCGAAATACGCCAGCTGCTGAGATTACGTCCATCTTGTCATCATCAAATGCGGGTAGTTGTTGCGATTACAATCGAGGCGTCGTGTCCTGAGTGGTCGCAACTGTACATGTTTCCTGTCGAAAATGTCGGATGGACTAATCCGTCTTAGGAAGGACTGGTTTGGCTCGTATCCTTACATACGAGTGTACAACGTTGATGTATCGTAACTACCAGTTTTGTGGATTTTGAATTTGCCGTGTAAGACGGTGAGTTTGTGATATTAAGTAATATTATAAATGCGTAAGTGGCTGTCTGTCTATATGTCTGTCCTTTTACTATCTTTGACTACCTTTCTGATTCTGATGTTTGGTACAAAGATAGACAATAGCTTGAGAAAGGACATAGACTTTATCACGCTATTTACTACTACGCACCTACTATTTACTATGGGGGAAGAGTAATATCGCGTTTATCGGTATTATATTATCCGTATTAAACATTTGCCGCGAGTTCGATCTTCTGCTACAGTTTATGTATTGTTTTTAATTATTTCACCTTTTTTTTTGTACCTAATATACATACGTCGCGCGTCGTTTAGAATAATAAAACCGCTTTTTTCATTCGAGGTTTTTTTTTGCCTTCATGCAGCTAGCATGATCATTTACCATTACCGTGATGATTTTGGCTTGACTTTCTACGTCTTTAATATTCCAATTTTTAGTGCATTCTAGGTTTTTTTTTCGTGGTGGGTAAATCATCTAATGACAATCCCCGCTCTTGGGCGGAGCGGGAGATAGTGTCAGACTTTTCCTGACTAAAAACGCACTCCTGTTTCTTCGTTGCCTTTCGTACCGGGGCTTGAGCTATCTTTCGAATTAACTGGCCCTGATCCCTGTAAGCTTCGACACAGCTGGGTCCCTGCTGTTGCTGACAGCTCCTTGAGGCGCACGGCAACAGTGCGCGCCGTCGACGACTTAGGCTCGGTCCGGACACTTACCGGACGGTCGGACAGCGTGCTAGCCATTGCTCGCCGTCCGCAAGCCCGCGCCTACGAGTGCATTCTAGGTGAGCTGGTAGCATCAAGATATGTTATAGACATTTTTCAATGAATTTCCGTGAAATTTCAATATTGCCGCCATTGCCGGCCAACGTGTTAAACGAATTTATATCCACGGAATCATGATTGGAAAAAATAAAAATAATGTGAGAACTTGAAATACGGAAACCCATAACGTGAAGTGATGAATGCTTTTTAATATGAGGACATTGCTCATGTGGGTGTGGTGGTCTGTTTTCTTAAACACAAATTAAAACTTGAAGATACGTCATGTTGGCTTGGGTCAGTCAGAATGGCGGGTGTACCTCAGCGAAATAAATTATAGGAATTACGTTAAAATTGTTAGCATTTCTGGCATAAATGAACTACTTCTATTATTTTTAAGTGAGATATTTAAATAATTTGAATGTCTCTGTTCACGTCATACAGATAGTGTATTGACTCAACTGTCATTTAGTCACTGACAGTTCACTCTAACGTTCATTCGTTCGTTCACGAAAATGATTGCACACGCGAACCGAGGCATTCTGGTTTGGTCTCTCGTCGAGTAGGGTTGTTTAAAGTGAAAAAGTTAAGTGAATGAAATAGTTTCGTTATCCTAAAGAGCTGTACTCTCATTTCCTGACCTCTAACCGAATGTACCTAAAATGTACTATTCAGTACCTTGCCTAAAATATCTGTACCTCCTTCAGAATTACATTATTTCAAAATTAAGATACACATGGAGCAACTGCCTATCAGACCTTCACGACCCAGATATAGGGAAACACAATACTTTTTTGACAGAAAACCCGGGACTTACGGCTTTACGTGCTTTCCGAGATACGGGGTGTAAAGAGAACCTACTTTTAGCATTACAATAGGACAATTAACTGTGGCTAGGTGCCCTTTGTGAGAGCTACGGTAGCTCTTTCCGAAGAATCCGCAGCCCTGGCAAACATCGTGAGGATAGCGGCATGCCCTGGAACCAAAAATTCGAAGACATGTGACTTTACTAATCCGCACTGGGCCCTGTCTCTGGGTGGATGACAGCCCGTTTCCTCTCCAGCGGAAGCCTGAGACAGAGCAGGGGGAATACTATAAAACGATTATGTTTATACGATATGCTTATACAACCCTGGCAGTAACTGCTCCACATAAGCTTCAGCCTTACTCACAGGCGGTCATGAATTGAGTTAAATCATGCTAGCGTCGGCCATTTTATAAATAACTAGCTTTTGCCCGCGGCTTTACCCGAGCACAAATAAAAAAAAAATATATAAACTACATCACTCAAAACTGATGCAGCTATCCTATCGGTGAAAAGATTTTAGCAGTCGGACCATTACTTTCAGATATTACCTCCTACAAACAAAAAAAAAACTAACTTTACTGTGTTTGTTGTTTTAGGTAAAGTTTCTCTCAAACTCATTAAATCACAAGGAAATCCTCAATTACATTTATAATCACTACTGAAACGAAAAATTCATCTCACAATATAGTAGTCTGAATGAGAACAATATGACCATTGAACCATTAATTTGTTAATAGGAAGTAAGACTTATCATTATAAAAAATAGCGTTCAAAATGCTATGACAGAAAGTTAGTTTAGTGCAGTGGTTTTCAATCTGTTTTGATCGGGAACCACTTCAGTGTTTTTTTTATTTTTTATTATGTTATTAAATATAAACATGTATTTTCAAATCAAAATTAGGTACCTACAATAAGTAGCACACCTATTCTTTAAATTCAAACATAATGAGCATTATCACAGATCACAGACAATATAACAACATAATAACACACACAATATTTCTGATAGAAAGTCGACGCGGTAAGGACGTGTGGTGCCGATCCGTTTCACGCACGGAACAAATATTTATATGGCCAGGTACAGGTAGTTATTTCGGGTCTAAGTGTCTTGTATTAAGAGGGTGTGTCAGACTTTTACTGACTAGAATTCACTCCTATGTACCTTCTATGCTTTAAGTTCCAGGGTCACAGGTTTTCGGAAGCGATCCCGTTGCACCGTGGTCCCAGATAATTATGTAAGTATAAGTAAGTTAACCTATTGCCTTTCAATTGTGATAATTACAGACACAATTGAAAGACAATAGGTGCGCGAACGCCGGCGTTCGCTTGGGGTTTAATGAATTATATCAAAAAAGAAAAACTCATCAGTGTTACTTTTTCAATTGGAACGTTTGAAAATTTTTGGTACATACCTCGGACCATATTTTAGCCCTTGTGCACCACCAGTGGTCCATTAACACTGTTTGAGAACCACAATTCTAGTGGTTTCAAAACGCTGACGTGAAAAGTTCTTGTATCGTGATACTTCGGTAATACAACTTTGTAAGGTGATAACTCTGTGCTAGCTATATTAAACCTTTGAGCACCTAACCTCGATCCTCACCTAAGAGTTTTCTAGTAAGTACCACAGATGATATTGGCAAAAAAGAATAGACTTTAGTAAGATCCACAGATGATATTGGCAAAAAAGAATAGATTTTAGTAAGATACCCAGAAGGTTTTGACCTTTGTGACGTTTGTTAATTCAAGTATCAAAAGGGTCAAAAACTTTTCTGCTTTTTTAGGGTTCCGTAGTAAACTAGGAACCCTTATAGTTTCGCCATGTCTGTCTGTCCGTCTGTCCGTTCCCGCTTAATCTTGAAAAGAAAGATTCATTCGTCTCGTTCCACCCAGAGCGAAAGTAGTCAGTTGATTGTTTTACGTCACAAAAAAAAGAATCAGCTGGGAAAGTTAAGGTGAATTGCCTTGTTCTTTCTTCACTAGAAATTTATCAACGTGATTGGAATTTCTGATCCCTATTAATCTTCAAGCCTTAAGTCTTGACTAATTAATTATATACAATAAGTCACCAAACGGACCAAATTAATTATATTACTTATTTTCTTTTCTCTCTCAAAGTTTCCACAAAGTGGGTACCTGAAAATCTGAGGTCGACCTGGAAAGAGGTGGCGAGATGAGCTGGACGCTGGAAAGAGGTGGCTCGAGAACAGAATATCTGGAAGAAGTTAGGGGAAGCCTTTGCCTAGAAATGAGAAAGTATAGGAGATATAAAATAAAAAATCTTTTCTAGAAAGTCTGGAATCAAAGCAAGGTTTTGGTCGTCTTTAATAAGTACCTAGGTTTTTTTTTTTGTAAATATCTATTTTTAACCAGCTATTTGGGATGAATCATCACAGAAAGGAAAAAAAAAACATAAAAAATACGGTAAATACCCGTTCCTACAGGTAGGTCTGTTGTATTTTTTGTTGTTGTGTGTCATCGAGTTATGCATTGCAATTGACTGATTTTCTTCTTGCTACACTAGTAAACAAAATACCATACCAGAATAAATATTAGTTCAATACAAAATTAAATTATCATTCTCTTTTTGAAATTAATATAAAACTACCAAATGAGCGATGCATCGGGCGTTCGAATTTCGAAAGTACGAAAAATGTTTGGTTTTCGCTTTTATACGGTTTTTTTTTAGCCGACTTCAAAAAGGAGGAGGTTTTATGTTCGGCGAAATGTATTTTTTTTTGTATTTAAAAATCGGTAAGTAGTGATGTACTCAAAACCGGTAATGACTCTGAGCACTTTCAAAACACTTGCACAAACTCAATCACCAAACACTATATAGAATCCAATTTAGTGTCACTAAAACCGCGATACACAAACGCGCCTCGTAAAACAAACTACATACATACGAGGCGGATTAAAGCTAAATACTTCCGTATATTCAGCGAGTAAACGGGTACCCGGGTAGCTGCAGGCCGCTGTTCCAACGGGTACCCATTTATTTGCCTCTGTTGGGCCGTGAACCGAAACTACTAAAATCGTGAGTCATAGGTACGTGTCGTGTAAATTATGCGCATAAATAAAATAAAAAGCAGCAATCCAGGTATTCTTTTTACAATATTGGTCGGGTAAAACCTATGGTGATTTTTTGTTGGCATGTGTAATTTATTTGGGAACTGATATTGGTGGTTGAAAAGACTCAATAGTGGCGACGCTTGAGGAAAACCTATGTATAACATTGGAAGTCTTTCGGCTGACATGATGATGACGGTGATAGAAAAATAAACAATAAGTACTTCGTTTTTGAAGCGAAAGTGTTCGCTCAGAATTATGATAATAATTATATTTATATGATAATATGATTTTTTCCTAAAAGCGGTAATCAGAAGACTTTTTAATAAAAATGAGTTAGTTTAAGGTGAATAAAGAAAAGATTCAAGGTACACCGCTAAATTGAAAAAAAAAAGACGTGTGGCACTCGGGGACTGCCGCGGTAAAGCTATTGCATAGCATTTTTTATCAACTTATGCAATTATAATAATTTATTTATTTTATTTATGTAGTATTTTTTTTTCCTTTTTTTTCTTTGATATTAATAGAAGTTACACTTTTTGAGCGTGGTGACCCATAAGAAAACAAATGAGTGGGGGGTGTCACTTTTTGAGCGTGGTGATCGATAAGAAAACAAATGAGTGGGCAGTGGCGTGCCTGATGCCTTAACATGGGGCAAGCCAAGGAATCTTGACCTAACTACTACTTACCTATCAAAAAAAAATCTCGTGCTACCACGTGTCATCAGTGCAGTAATGCTGATTTTTCTGAATTGCTCCACTACTATTAACAATTATAATGTTAATAGTAAGTAATAAATAATGATAACAAAAGCTTCACCACAACAACTTTATCATCATACCAATAATCGTAAAGTTTGAATAGGTACATGAATAGAAAAAAAAATCGTATTCTAATTCAAATTATCTATCTTTATTTAAAAATGATTGTATTACTTACACCAACGTAAAAAGTTTGTGAACGTTATTCTACCAACAGCTGATTTTCAATTGCAATCAAAGATAATTCGGAAAGCCGCTCTTGTTGTCGAGTACCGGCCGGCCGGGATGGTCAGCCAATACTATTACAACGATTAATTTGAACATAATGAATATTTAATGTAAGGTTGAGTTGAGTGTGAAATAAAACAACCGAGTACTAGGTACTGATCTAATGTTACTGTTTTGACGCCAACGCCATCTAGTTATGAATGTGTAACTAATACATATTTTTTTTAAATCTTGGTGTTTCAAACACTTGTTCGTTATAATAATATGTAATATTATTGGCAAATACTCACAATTGAAACAGCGGTAGCTTTTCGTTGTTCGCTTTTTTAAAACACACTTATCACTTAACTGTCGAGAAAGAGAACCAACTTTCTATTGGCGGTTTACCAAAGGCAAAGTCAAAGCCATTTAAAAAGAAGGAAATAACAGCGTTCAAGTACTTTTGAGAATTTTCATGGCACTAGCAAAGTTATTTGAGTCATACCTGATGTATTCCAAGCATTGTTATTAACTTTTCTGAGAAATATTCAAAATAGTAAAGTTACAAGATTATATTTATCTTTAAAACTCAAACCCTACCTGTCCATTGATATCAATTCCACACATAATAATATCCACACACAACCACAAGTATAGTTTCCGAATTCATAAACTGTTAAATGACGGAAAACAAAAAAAAAACAAAACAATAATTACGTACAACACGATAACCGATCAAAGCAAATTTGAACTGAGTACTTTTTAGTTCGTACAACTTTACGCGTCATAGAGGGCGCCTCGTATTATAATATGCGTATTTCGGTCATTCATAAATTTACCAAAGCCCTGCTTTTTTTTAGAACAAAATGTTCGACGAGGATTTGCACACAATAACAAATTACACCCACACACACTCAAAATTTGACGTATTTATATCAAAAGTTGAGATAGAAGATAAAGCCTCATAAAAGCCTTTGAGGCAGAAAAAGACAACAACACATTAGTGTTCATCTCTTTCTTTTGTTAAGTGTTAGAGTGAGATCGGAGAGATTTCGCCCAGAATGGCATCCTCGCTTCGCCCTGGTATCGTCTTATGAATGATTTTTGAATTTCACACAACACAGTGGCAACTTAGCGTAACCGCGTAAGCGCGCGAAGTTTAAAGTTTAGATTTTTGTGATAATTAATTGATTGGTCGTGTTCTTTGAATTAGGTGAGGTTTTGGTAGGGCAAGCCAGGCTTTTTGGCTTATATGGTAGGCACGCCACTGTGAGTGGGGTTAGGTTATTTTCGTTAAGGAATTTCTGGATTCGGTCTCCACGCTCAAGGCCCGCGATAGAAGCTATGCAATAGCTTAAAAAAAATTATATTCTTTTTGCAATTTGCAACTCAATATCGAACAGTATGTAGTAGTAGCAAAAATTATATGTGCGGTAACGATATGTGTGTATTTCACAACTTTACTCATTAAAACCAACTAACCAACTCATCATAACTCTCTAACTCAGAGACTACGTAAACCGTCAAGTTTTTTTATTTTATAAAATGGCACATTTTAGAGTTTCTCTATGCTAGAGTTATGTATAAGGTTTTAATGAGTTTAAATTTATAATATCTACTTGCATATTCATGTTTTAGGTGGGAAAATCATCAATGATATCGCCCGCTCTTGGGCGGAGCTGCAGATAGTGTCAGACTTTTACTGAGTTAAAACCCACTCCTTTCAGAAACAGATCCTTGACCCCAGTAGGCTTCGACTCTACTGGGCCCCTACGGTTTGTTGACAATTTCTTAAAGCGCGCGTGGAACAATACGCGCTGTTGACGTCTTGGGCTCGATCCGGACGGTTACTGGACGGTCGGATGGCGAGCTACCTATTGCTCGCCGTCCGCAAGCCCGAGCTTACGGTGGCCGGAAATCGGGATCAGAATCCCTGCGGTTGATGGGGCGTGAGCGCCGTTGCCTCACGCGTGCGGCCTTCTCCTTTGCTAGCATTACTGCTTAGCAGAAGGAGGCAGCCACCTGCCACTCCTCTTCACTTTTTGACCATAGCCAGTACTAAGGCCCGGCGCGAGAGATCGCTGCCGCCGTTCGCCCCCCACGAGGACACGGTGGCGCTCTGCCCAAACGGGGCACACCTCAACCGTATGCTCCAGCGTGTCCTCTGGGCAGTCCACGCGATGGGGACACCTGGGCATCATATCAACACGAATCATATAGTTCATATTATAGTAGAAAAAAGTGTGTAATTTCAAAGATTTTCACTAACACCCGTGTGAATCTGGGGCTGGTCGCTAGTCTTGAATCAATAACAATAAGTAAGAAACTGGAATATTGAACTAACTCTGGTTCACTACAAAGTAATCCCATTAATGAACGTGAAACTTTTCAATCGATGTATGTAACTAGCCTCACTAGTTCAGCTTTCGATTGTTTGCAAACCAATCTTCATTTCAATTTAAACTCTCGTATGATTACTCCCTGACCAACTATTTGGTTCAATGTTAACATCTGACCCAAAAGTTGATGGAAATGTTATAATAGATATTTAATTGTTTTTGAGCTTTTCAGCTTCACGGTTTATAAGATATAGCCTTTTTTTATGGTGGGAAAAAATCATTCATTGACATGCCCCGCTCTTGGGCGGAGCGGGTGATAGTGTCAGACTCTTACTGACTAAAAGACCCACTCCGTTCCTTCTAGCCTTCATACCGGGGCTAGAGCGCCCTTTCGGATAACCCTGGCCCAAGTAGGCTTCGACCCGGCTGGGTCCCTGCTGTTGCTGATAACTCCTTGAGGCGCGCGGGAAGAGTGCGCGCCGTCGACGACTTGGGCTTGGTCCGGACAGTTACCGGACGGCCGTACAGTGAGCTACCCATTGCTCACTTATAAGATATAGCCTGGTGACCGACAGATAGACAGTAGAAACTTACTAATAGGGTCCTATTTTTACCCGTTGGGTACAGAACCCTTTAAACCAACAAAGAAAAAAGAAGAAATAAATAAAATAAATTATTTGATATTTATTTCTAGCGTGAGCAGTTTTTGCTAACCTCTATATTCTCGGTTAACTGTCCCATATAGGGGATAGTGGCCTAATCCATATCCAAGATTGGTGAACAGGACACCTATCCCGCATACGCTTCGATAGCATATTGGGTTCATATGCAATCGATCTGGCCAAGCCATATAATCACGGCGGTAAGTTCCGACTTTGAGGAGTGGCTGGAGCGGCAATACGGCGTCCTCACCTTCCGTATGACGCAGGTGCACACCAGTCATGGCTAGTTCAAGAGGTTTCTGTATCGGATTCAGGCAGAAGAAACGCCTGGGCGTCACTATTGTGTGGAGTGTTCGGAAGACACGATGGAGGTGTGCCACGCTTGGTCAACTTAGTGATAGTTGAAGAGTTTCTCTTTAGATTAATAGGGTGCAATTCATCCGCAGTACTACTAAGTAATTACGATTCCACCTATGCCGGTTACTCTACCTATCACATTTGCAGAATTAAGGCTAGTTACCTAGTTTGTGGAGGAGATCGGCGACGGAAACCTTTTGCGTCTTCCCTGCTTGAGAACATTGTATGGAGTCAGAGGGAATGGGAAGCGATCACCTCATTCTCCGAAGTAGTAATGCAAGCGAAGGAGGACAAGCCTCACGCCCCGATTCCCGTTGGAGACACTCTGGGGGTCAAGAGTCACAGGACGATTTCTAGCTACCATATGTACGGTACCGTAGGTGGGGTGGTGTGATAGGTGTGGTGCGGAACATTTCATCAGATCATTATCAAAAATACTTAGTTCCAATATAGACACATTACACAATAAAGAAGAAGATCATTGGTCTCTCAAAGAATACCAATTTTGATGAATTTTGGTATAAAGATAGATAGGATTTTGGAGAAGAAAATAAGCTACTGGAAGTCCTAATCCTGCGCAGACAAAGTCACTGGCACCAGTTAGACAAACATAAAGCCAAATAGACTGCGTTCTGTTTAACTCAAACGTTATATTATGAACCCGTTCTCTTCAATTAGGTAGCCCCCTAACCCTGCTTGGACGGAGCATCCCTGCTTGGGCGGAGCATCGCCGTGCCCTCGTGGGGGCGATCGGCGGCGGAGACCTCTCGCGCCAGGCCTTGGTTGAGGCCATGGTCCGGAGCGAGGAGGAGTGGCTGGCGATCGCCAACTTCTGCGAAGCAGTAATGCTCGCAAAGGAGGAGGCCGAACGCATCAGGCAACGGCGTTATCGCCGCCGCCGTCGCCGGGAGTCTGATCCCGATTTCCGGCCAACGTAGACGCGGGCTTGCGGACAGTGAGCAATGGGTAACTCACTGTCCGGCCGTCCGGTAACTGTCCGGACCAAGCCCAAGTCGTCGACGGCGCGCACTGTTCCCGCGCGCCTCAAGGGGTTGTCAGCAACAGTAGGAGCCCAGCCGGGTCGAAGCCTACTGGGGCCAGGGTTATCCGAAAGGGCGCTCGAGCCCCGGTATGAAGGCTAGAAGGAACGGGGTGGGTCTTTTAGTCAGTAAGAGTCTGACACTATCTCCCGCTCCGCCCAAGGGCGGGGGATGTCAATGCATGATTCTTTCCTACCATAAAAAAAAAGGTAGTCCCCTAAGGATGCAAGTGAAATAGTAAGGCTACGTAATCAATAAATTATGAAGTTCGTTGGCGTCGTTTGTCTTCTGGTTGCGAGTACAACTGTTGAGCGTGGAACCATGGGGTCATGGATTCGATTCCCAGTTCACGAAAAATTGTTAGAAAAGAGTATTTTACAAATATGGGTATACACACAATAGTCCTTAAAATACAATATTTTTGTAGGTCAGCCACATTTTACCTGTCCGCATTCAAATATTTACTTTATTACTTGCTGAGCCGGCAAACATTGTTCGGCCATAAATTATAGTATTACTATAATATCTACTGCGTACTTGGCTATTCTCTGTATTAAAATTATAAAGTTTAGTTAATCTTTGGCTAGTATTAAGAGAATAACGGCGCTTTCTTCTTTCTCATTTCGGACCATGGTCAGAACTAGGATCGGGCGAGATGGAGTACTCACTTGTAGTTTATTTTTAAAACCTTGTACCTTTTTTTTTTTTCGATGGGAAAAATCATCTTATGACAACCCCCGCTCTTGGGCGGAGCGGGATATAGTGTCAGACTCTTACTGACTAAAAAACCCATCCCGTTCCTTCTAGCCTTCATACCGGGGCTCGAGCGCCCTTTCGGATAACCCTGGCCCCAGGGTAACCTTATACCTTGATCGCACGGACCGAGTAAACGGGCGAGTCAGTGCTCTCGGCCTAGAACTCGGTACATGTAAACACAGCGCCGAGTTACGATATTAATTACTGTGGCCGAGTGCTTATCTCTAACTATTTTGCTGTACAATAAAGTTTATTCTATTCTATTCAATTCTATTCTATTCTATTCTATTCTATTCTATTCTATTCTATTCTATTCTATTCTATTCTATTCTATTCTATTCTATTCTATTCTATTCTATTCTATTCTATTCTATTCTATTCGCAGACAGTAAAATGTTGCTCGGCCGAGACAGTGATGTAAGCACTGTCTCGGCCGTACTCGGTACGTGTGATCAAGGCATTACCCTGTAGGTGGGATGCAGGATTGTTTGAAAGAGGTACCACAACCCTGGAACGCAAAGAACTACTGAAAGAACAAGGGTGGGTTTTAGTCAGGTCTGATATTTCACAGACCGGTTATATACTTAGTCATTATGTCATGATTTTCCCTCCTTCTCCTTAGTCGTTCACTCTTGACAGAGCTGTTGTGGTTGACAATATTGCTTTTTTGTTGGCGAGTGAGGCTCCAGCGATGCGTTTCCACTTGTCACGGTTTACGGCGTCTCGGGAACTCTGGACTATAGAGGTTTGTGTTGCAGCTCTGATGAGGTCTGTCCAACGCGTAGGTAACTGCCCCAGTGACCGCTTCCCCTCCACTTGTCCCTGGACAACGAGTCGCTCCATGGAGTTTTCGTTGCGAACAACGACAATTTCTCATTCTCACCCAAAAAAAAATAATTTTGTGGATAACTAAAAATTGATGTTACACAGTCATCTTTATAATGCAAACATAGCAATTAATATTCATGTAAAGTTCATACCGAACATTAGGTTCGTTTGTTTAAACACTTTAATTTATGAGGGCATAACAATTAGGTACCAACTTATTTTAACACTTACAAACGTTTTGTTTACTGTCTAATTAGGATAAAGTAAGTAGGACTCTTTATGTACTTAAGTTACGAGTATATTATTCTTTTAATTTTAATTCTATAATTATTGTACACAAGAACATAACATAATAATTATATGGAGATACAGATAGTTCATGTACAAAGGCGAGCTTAACTCAGCAATGAGTCTTTTCCCAGCAAACCTTAAGAAAAATCTGTAGAGTTGAAAATTCTGTACATTAAAATTATTAAAAAAATAAAATAAAAAAAAAATCATTTTTTTTTATTTATTTTTTTATTTTATTTTTTGACAGACACTGAACCCAAAAATGTGATTAAAAAATTTTTGTCTGTCTGTCTGTTTGTTCAGGCATCACGCAAAAACTACCGGTTTGATTACGATGAAACTTGGTTAAATTATACTTTAATATCCTAGGCACCACACTATTTTTTATCCCTTATATGTATATATAAACCCGATTACTGTACCAACCGCAAATAATAAGTTTGTCGTCGGTTACGTCACCCGCAGTGGAGTTCACTAAGGGGCGGTGCACACGGCTAAGATACTATAATATTTTATCTTATAATACAATATCGCTTGCCATACAATTCAATGGACTATCACACACGACGAAGATAATAAATAATCTACACTAATATAATAAAGAGGTAAAGTTTTCACCGCTAAAAAGCTGCTTTATTCCTGAGTGACATAGACTATATTTTATTTATGTGTGCAGGCGAAGCTGCGGGCAAAAGTTACTACTGTTATACTACTACTGTTACTACAATAAAATTATGAAAATTATGTCGTACTAGATTTTTCTAAGATCACTGAAACTGTTCTTACTATAATTTTAATTATTTACTTGCTCCGAGCGTCTTTACTTTTTTCTTTTTTTTTAATCTGTCTACTGTCTGTAGTTTTGCTTTTTTATCTGTGAAAACTTGTAATTGCCCTTCTTTCAATATTTTTCAACTATCTGTATCTAAGCTGTAGGTTTTCCGAAAATAATAAAATAAAATAATAATAATAAACCTTTCAGTTATAGGTACGAAAGTGAGGTCCAGTGAATAATATAAACCTACATAACTAAGTCTAATATATAATTATACTAATACATACTATATATGCTAACATTATGTCTATAATGAAAGGAAGTGCTCTATTATTTTGCCTTATTAGGACTTGCTCTCTAGTTCTCTATTTTGCTTTGATAACGTTTGTACCAGTTCTCCTTAGTCTGAGTCTAGAACATCGTAATATTATTTAGTATTAATAAATAGAGCATACACCGATAATAATATCATCACGGTACTAATATACACACGGTACGCACGGTAATAATATCATACACCCTAGAGCGAGATAAGTCATTTGATGATTTCACATTATCATCATCATATCAGCTGAAAGACGTCAGCTGTTGGACGTAGGCCTCCCCCAAGTGTCGCCACAACGACCGGTCCTGTGCGTCACGCATCCATCGGATTTCCGCGACCCTGACCAGGTCATCGGTCCACCTTGTTGGAGGTCTTCCAACGCTGCGTCTACCGGTACGTGGTCGCCCCTTGATAACCTGCGACCCCATCGACCATCTATTCTGCGTGCAATGTGCCCTGCCCATTGCCACTTAAGTCATGTTATGTTACAGTTGACGATTTACCTACTCAAAAAAAAAAGGATTTTGGTAACACTCGTCTATCATTACATTAACACTTCCAATACATGTTAACTATTGACAACAAAGGTCAGCCTTTTCCGTTAACCCGACAATTGACAAAAATGTGTGGTCCATCCATTTCAGCGCCTCATGGACACCCATACGTCAGGGGGGACACGACACGGAACGCCACTCTTGTCTCAAATAGTCCTGATCTAACGGTCACCCTACACGACTTCTCTCTTGTCGGGACTACAGTAAAATTGGTGTTTATTTGTTCCACTTACTTTATGAGAGAAGTTTTTAGTTGTTTAAAGTCTGTCTTTCCGAGATTTTGGTAGACGACAAACAGAGTGAATAGAAACGCAGGGATAATTACTTAGTAAGCAATTAAATTTTCATTAAGATTTCCACTTTGTCATGTACTTGCTTATTTATATCATTGACTAGCTTTTACCGCGTACGCGAACATAAAATATAGCCTATGCCACTCAGGAATAAAGCAGCTTTCTAGGGGTGAAAAAAATTTAGGAATTGGGCCAGTACTTTTAGAGATTACCCCCTACAAACATAATTTATGTATGCGGGTGAAGCCGCGGACAAAAGCTAGTAATACATATAGTAACGTGAAGATTTCCTTCATATTTTGGTTCTATGTACTTCTGTGTTTCTGTTTATCTCATTTAACTGTATACAGACTTTACTTTACTCTAATCTACTCTACCCTACTCTACCCTACTCGACAAAAATATTCATTTTTTTTTTTTCGATATGAACCAATAATGAACACAACAAAAAAAGAATTAGCGAAATCGGTCCAGCCGTTCATGCGTGATGGCGTGACCAAGGAAATAGGGATTTATTTTTATATATAATTATGTATAGATTAAAAGAAAATTTAGAATAGGTATTTTGAAAATTAGAGCAGTGGTAGCCAATTACGTACGAATTGTAGGCCGCGGGTTCAAAACCAGCCAGGCGCATTAGGTTCTTTGTGTAATTTATGTTCTAGATCGAAAAGTTCGAAGACATTCACTAACCCGCACTGGGCCCGCGTGGTGTATTACTCCCTGAACACTCCCTCTCTTAGAGAGGAAGCCTGAGTCCCAGCTATGTGGAATAATAAAAGGCGAGATTTTTTTTTTATTTGATGATAAAATATTGAATTATTTTTATGTCAGAAGAAGTTTAAGACAACTACTGCTAAGCCGTTAGGCGTGTTTAATATTGTAGATATCCAATAAATCTAAACTAGATGAACAAAAGTTTGTAAATACCTTCTACCCTCGACAATAGCTACGTGGGAATATTTTGATGTAATATCAAAAGTAAATAAATTATTTCTAAGCAAATGTTATCCATCGTCAACCACATTATCGCTTACCATCAAAGGTGGGATATTGGTCAAGCGCGAGCCTATCTACAATAGGCCAATTCTACAATATTTGGCGTGGTTTCCAATATACACTACTTATTTCTAATTAGTACAAATACTTAAAGGGTTTATTAGAATAAGTCTTGTTATTAATTAAGTATAGTCTTAATAAATAATATTCATAAACAGCAAAGTTATTAGCGTTTGTTTATATCCCAAAATGTCACTCAATTTATGGACATATTGTACAGGCTATTGATTGAATGAAAAACAATGTAAAATCACTGCGCGTAGTAATTTCTAGGAGCGATTATTATGATTAGTTTACAGGCCTACATTTTTTTCCATGAAAAAGTGTTTTTTTAAGTTTGATAGGTACTCTGTACAAAACGGGGTGTGTTAATTACGAATCTGTGCTTGGTTTTTTTCCAGCACGTCAGGTTTTCAGGATAAGTGTGTCTGAAATTTTTCATAAAAACTGCCAAAAATACTGAGAAAATATTTACAGAGACTAAATTTAATAGAAAATTACACTGCAAAATTGGGTTGTACATTAAAAAAAAACAACCGGCCAAGTACGAGTCGGACTCACGCACTGAGGGTTCCATACAAACATACCTATGAAAACAGTTCAATTCCCGAAACGAGTTACGAAGATTTTTCCGAATCGCGAAAAACGTTTTTTTTTTTTTGTGATGTAACTACAAATTTACAGTTTTCTGATTTTTTCCTATACTCGTATTATGAGACCTTGCTTCAAGCCAAATTTTAGGATTCTAGGTCAACAGGAAGTAACCCTATGAATTTTTATTCCCTTGAGAGTTTCGAAGTATTCGTTTTTGCTGACATGAACGGCCGTATATTTTTTTACGTTATCTCAGAGGTTTGATTATTTCAAAGCTTCAAGGGATCGCAGACTTAGGTACATGGTTTTAATTTTAACTCAATACCTTCACGCGTTCTCGAGATAAAAGATCTTGACAGGCAGACAGATAGACAGACAGACAGACAGACGGACAACGAAGTGGTCCTAAAAGGGTTCCGTATTTTTCTTTTTGTGGTACGGAACCCTAAAATAAACAATGCAGTATAATGTATGTTAGACAATCGTTGGTTTTTATTTTTTAATAAAATGGTTTTCTTTTTTCCTGAAAACTAAGTTTTATAGTTTTCTTTTAGTGGATTTTTATGAGCGAGTCCGAATGAAATAAAAATATTTTCTGTCGCTGTATCAAGTATTTTAAAGAGATAGTTTTAATGCAACGTTTCGTTTCGTATTCGGTCTGCTCTTTTTACGCCCAAAATGCTGCGCTCCATAGCTCTCTGGCAAACCCCAAGGCGAAACTTTTGTAGTTCGGTGAGAGACCAGGTCTGAGCACCGTAGGTTAGGATGGGCAGGATACACATGTCGATGAGCTTGCGCTTCAGGGAGATCGGCAGATCACCCTTCATTAGCGTCTTCATGGACCAGTAGCTTTTCCAGGCGTTCTGGATTCGCCGATCGATCTCCTTTTCCTGTCGGTTTTCGAAAGATACTAACTGGCCCAAGTAGATATACTCATCGACATAATGTATTTCCTGCGCATCTACCTCGACCCTACATTTGATGCTGTTAGTCATCACCTTTGTTTTGGACCGGTTCATTGCAAGTCCCACCTTGAGGCTAGCCGTGCTCAGTTCTTGGAGCATTGATTTTAGCTCCTGAGCCGTGGGGGCAAAAAGGACTATATCGTCGGCAAATCGGAGATTTGTTAGCCTTTTGTTACCGACGTCAATGCCTTTGGGGTACCATGAGGCTGCCAGTGACTTAAATACCTCCTCTAATGTGCTTGTGAACAGTTTGGGAGAGAGCGGGTCACCTTGCTTAACACCTCTTTGAATTTTAAAAGAGGTATAAGGAGAGAGGTATTTAATTTAATGTTTGCGAAACTATTAGAGTAAATGATTTTTAATAAGTCTACGTATTGTTTTTCAAGGTCCTGGTTTTCAAGAGAAGCAAAAATTTCATTATGACGAACACTATCGAAGGCTTTCGCGTAGTCGACAAAGGCCAGATATAATGGGATATTAAATTCTGTGTATTTTTCTATTACCTGGTTAAGTGTTTGAAGATGGTCAGTTGTGGAGAAGTTAGGGCGAAATCCGGCTTGTTCTGGTGGCTGGTGTTTGTCCAATTTTTCATCAAGTCGGTTATGTATGACTTTGATGAAAGTTTTATAAATATGGGATGTTAGACTTATTGGTCGATAATTACCGATATCACTTTTATCGCCTTTTTTATGCAAAAGGACAATATTTGAGTGACACATGGCACTTGGTACTTTTCCTGTTTGGAGTATAGTATTGAACAGGTTAGTAAGGTGGGGAAGCAAAGTTTGAGAGCCAATTTTTAGAGCTTCCGTGGTAATTCCATCCTCCCCAGGACTTCTATACTTCCATAACAGGTATCATAGACGTGGGCAAAAAGGCTGCCAGGCTCAAATGGGAATGGGCGGGTCATGTCAGCCGCATGCATAAGGACCGCTGGGCGAGCGTCGCCACACAGTGGGTCCCTACTGAAGTAAAGCGCCGTCGAGGTCGGCCTAGATAGAGGTGGCGGGATGATCTGGACACGTACCGCAAGGACTGGTTTGAGACGGCGCAGGAGAAGAAAGTTTGGAAAGACTTGGGGGAGGCCTTTGCCCAGCAGTGGGACAGCAACGGCTAGAAAAAAAAAAAAAAGTTTTAATGCAATTTAGGAAATATCAATAAGGTACTTCTTAGCTCTAGTACAAAATATTTTACAACAAGGCATTATCTCTTAGTCAACCTTTGGGTTAAAAAAGAAATCACTGTGGTAGGTTTGTACAATAAACAAATATTAATTATTTATAACGGAAAAAAAAGTTATTTATATAATATATAATAAAATACATATGTATGCTAAAATAATAAAGTAATAAATAGGTACTATGAAAAATATTAAATCTTAAAGAGAACTTAATAACAATTCTGACGAAGAACAAACTAAGGTTGAGAGGACTTCAAGTAGTAGTTCCGAATTTTACGTTTGAAGGAAAATTTACTTTCGGCTTTTTTGATGTCTAGGTAAATGATAAATGATATTTATTTTGTAAATAGGTTTAAAAAACACTTTTACACGTCAATTTTTTTTTCGTCAGTTTATGCTAGATGAAGCCGGTGTTTCCTATCTGACTACCCTGAGAAGAAACACCGAAACAAACTCAGGGGTCAAAGTCTCTTTTAAAGTCCATACAGTAAATATGTAATGGTCAAATCACATGAGAACCATGCAGATTAGTCTGAGATGGTCTTTTGAAGAAAGAACCATACAGATTTGAGTGGACCTGTCCAATCAGTGTAAGCATTTGTCAGTATTCGAAAAGCTCAACTTAGGACTACTAAGGAGCTCAACGACTTGACGAACAATACCAAAGAAAGGACATTTGGGTAGGCCGCAGAAAATACTCAATTGCCAGACAAACGTTTAATTCATTAAACCCCAAGCGAACGCCGGCGTTCGCGCACCTATTGTCTTTCAATTGTGTCTGCAATTATCACAATTGAAAGGTTAAATTACTGAATAGCAAAGAAAAAGCAATCAACATAGTCCTCACATTTACAATAATCTAGGGAAATTAATAGTTTACAAAATATTTAGCAAAGTAAATATTTATGTCAAAGAGAAAAAAAAATACTTGTAAGTATACACGTCAATTAGTAAAATAAAATAAAAATAATCGCAATGTCAAATTGTAAAAAATTAAATAAAAGAAAAAGCACATTTGAAAATAACAATAATTAAAAAAAAATACAAAATGAAGATAAAAACAAAAATATCAACAGTTATAGTAGGTACTGGAGCAGGTCAATCCCAAGCCTTCTCGTCCTGAATATAGTCCTTTACAGTGTAAAAAGCCTTTTGACAAAGTTTACGTTTTACAAATAATTTGAACTTATTAAGGCTTAGTTGTTGAATATGACTAGGAAGCTTATTATAGAAGTGTATACATTTGCATCTAAATGAGCCCCCTATTTTTTGAGCCTGGTTGCAGGAACTACAAATTTATGTTTGTTTCTTGTATTAAAATTATGAATATCACTGTATTTTTTAAACATGTCTATATTTTTATGGGCATACAAAATATTCTCGTAAATATACTGTGAAGGCACACACACATTATTACATTAATTTCTTTAAATTTATCTCTGAGGGAGCATCTGGGACTTAATTTATAAATTGAACGAATAGCCCTTTTCTGTAAAACAAAAATTGTCTGTATATCGGCGGCATTTCCCCATAATAAAATACCGTACGACATGACGCTATGAAAATAGCTAAAGTAAACTAAACGGGCTGTCTCTAAATCAGTTAAATTTCGAATTTGTCTTACAGCATATGCTGCTGAACTAAGTTTTTTCGACAATTTGTCTATATGTGGGCCCCACTGAAGCTTAGCGTCTAGAGTAATGCCCAAGAACACTGTAGTATCTTCAGGACTCAACTCTTTACCTTTTATTAGCACACTGGTTTCTACTTGCCTCACATGAGGCATGGTAAACTTAATACATTTGGTTTTTTTTTTCATTAAGAAGCAGGTTATTTAGATTAAACCAGTGTACTATTTTTGAAAGAGCTATATTTATATCGTCAGTAACCTGCTGCTGACATTTAAGTTTAAACAAAAGTGAAGTGTCGTCTGCAAACAACACTATATTATGACTGTCTTCTATGAGGTAAGGTAAGTCGTTTATATAAATTAGAAACAAAAATGGGCCAAGAATTGAGCCCTGGGGGACACCCATTTTTACAATAGATCCGGGAGATCTTTGTCCGTTTACGTCAACTCTCTGAATCCTTTCACTTAGATATGATGTAAGAAGATCCAGGGAGGAGTTCCGGATCCCGTAATGGTGTAGTTTCCTGATTAATGTTTTATGGGGAACGCAATCGAAGGCCTTGGACAAATCGCAAAAAATTTATCTTCCCATGCATTATAAATATGTCCTAAAAGTTCAACACCAGCATCGGTTGTCGAACGACCTCTAGTAAAACCGAACTGTTTTGTATGCAACAATTTATGTCTATTAAAAAATCTCTGTAATTGCTGTAGAATGAGCTAGTACTAAAATAGGTCTGTAATTTGTGGGGTCCGATGTACTACCGGTTTTGAACAATGGTATTATTTTACTATTTTTCATTAGGCCAGGAAACTCACCGCGATCGATACAATTATTAAAAATAAAAGCTAAAGAAGGAGCTACTTTTACATTCTATTTAAGCAGAGACTCTGCAGCAGTGGGTGATGAGTTCAGAGATTTTGTTGTTGATATGGGGATCTCTGAGAAAAAGTCCTCAAAAGCCGCGGCAACCTGTGAGTCCGAAGTGATCACATTGTCATTAATTACAAGTTTATAGTCACTAGATGGTCTTTTAGATCTTCCATTTTCACTATTTATAATTGGTTTTAATAATATTATTACTGTTTTTAATTTTGGAACTCAAATAACGCGATTTCGCTACAGAACAAAGCTTTTTAAATAATTTTGAATAATTTCGGACATATAAACTAAATTCAGAAGTATTGACAACAATCCTTTCATCATACAATTCATAAAGCCGATTTCTACTTATATGAATACCAGTGGTAGCCCATTCACTAACGAACGACACGTTACTATTAACTGAAATAGTCTTAGGTATAAAAGTAGAATTAAATTGATTACAGTACATGTTATAGAAACCTTCATATTGATGATTGAGATCATCATATGTAGACAAGTCTGGTAAATTATTAATGAGTTTAGTTTTAAAAGTTTCTAAACGACTTGTAGTTTTAGGGTTAACAATGATATTCTTTTTAGCCACTATGTGATTTTTATTCTGAAAAGTAATTAATTGTCCACAATGATCAGAATCTAATAAATTTATTATTTCTTTGTGGCTTGGTACAATATCCGTATAAATATTATCTATGCATGTGGCACTAGTAGGAGTTATCCTTGTGGGCTCCAAAAATAGGTTAACAAGATTATAGGACCGAAACAAACTTATAATTTTACTACATAAACCTGAATTCTCTAATAAATTAACATTAAAATCACCACAAGTGATTATGATGTTTGAATTGCAAATCCTGTGGAATACTTCATCCATTACCTTTTCAAAGGAGTCATACAATCCAGAATGGGGTTTGTACACACTTAATATAATAAACTGCTCCAATTCAATACAGGCTATTTCAAATGACCGCTCAATAGATAGGCTTACAATATCCTTTCGTTCTTTGAATTTAAGGTTGTTGCTTACTAAAATTAGTGAGCCACCCCGTATGGCATCACATCTACAGAAAGAACTACCAACCTGGTGATTACTAAAATTGAACATCAATTGATGGCTCTTAAGCCAATGTTCAGTTAAGCAAAGAATGTCAATATTATTGCAATTTAAGAATAAATCTACTTCTAAATCCTTGTTCATAAATCCTTGAATATTTTGATGCACCAAGTTGATACTACTTAACGATTTTAAAACTGTATTGGAAATATTTTTGTTTTTAAGTACATTCATGCCAGAGATTGACTCTGTTGTCTTAAATTCTAATTTAAATTAATATTTGATGCCAAGTTATTGGCAAAATCAATTATCATACTATTGCGTTGCTCAATACGAGCAATTTTTTTAGCCAAGTTCTTGGCTGTAATAGAAAAATAATATGATAGCGACAAAGCTATCTGTCTCCTACAAAACTTTGAAATATAGTAATTATCAACAAAATTTCTATCTCTAGTCAAATAATAGTCTGTACCAACATAATTATTGGAGTCAATTAAATGAAATAAGTTATTATTTAATGTCACATTGTACAAAGTTGTATTGATCTTATATCTAATTAGATTTTCTTCTTAGGGGAAGTAAATTCCAGAGTTTTATGGTGGAAACAGCGTAAGAATTGGACATAAACCCAGTACGGTGAGAAGGAATCTGAAGAAGCATGTTTTTGGATGCACGAAGGTTAAGATTATGAGAACTGCCCAACACTTTTAAATATTGTTTTAAATAATCAGCACAAGGATCGTTCATTACGGCGATGAGCATGCAGAGGGATCTAAGGGATCTCCTATGACGGATAGGCAGCTATTTAAGCTCAGAACGGAAGGAAGAAATGTGGTCATATTTACGAAGCCCGAATATAAAACGAATGCAGTTATTGAGAATCTTGGTGTGATAGGGTCAAACCAAATTCATATTCAGAATCAGCGTACCCGTATTAGCTAAAGACACTTATCAAATTCAAAACATCAAAAATCATGTCGGCCTGTGTTCAATTATGAATGAGCAAAATTTGGGACATCGTTTGTTTTTTTTTTACTTTTGACTACAGTAATATGATCAGCAGTAACGGGTAACAGACAAAGCCATATTTTTTTTTGGACTAATTAAAAAATAATATTGTATGTATATTTACTCAACTAGCAAAATTTGACCTTATAAGTATCTTAAGAGACCAATTTTTTTACTCTTATATAACACTTATTAACGTCTATAAGTGTCGAATTGGGCGCACTTTATAAGTATTTACCCTTATAGTGGTTGTATTATGGTTTCATCAAGTGTATTTTTCATCTTATATTAATCATGATAATGTTGTTGTAAGAACAAATACACTTTGTCTTTCATTGAACAAAAACTCTCTGAGTGGTCTCACTAATGCCAATATAGTAGTAATTCCCCTTTTATCGCTCTCTGTGATCTCATTGTAAGTGTTTTATCACATCTGTGGATTATGCCTTCATGCCAGCCTATCATCATTTCAGCCGATATACGTCCACTGTTGTACATAGGCCTCCCCCAAGTGTCGCCACAACGAAGATTCCAGCGCGTCTCGCATCCATCGGTTTCCCGCAACCTCCACCAAGTCATCGGTCCACCTTGTAGGAGGCCTTCCAACGCTGCGTCTTCCATTATGCGGTCGCCACTCCAGAATCTTTCGACCCCAACGGCCATCTGTTCTGCGAGCAATGTGCCCTGGCTAAACAACAATAATAAAAACTAAATCCTGTGGTAAACAGATCGGTGAATACCTATTAGTGTATTTAATTTATTCCTAAACTTTCTATAGCGTAGGTAGTCCGGCGAACTTTCACCCACATTGTTGCTGGTTAAAGGTTAATTAGATAATACTTACTTGTACGATATAACAATATGGTATTTATAATATATACCTGTTTTATTCATAACACTGATTTTAGTGCGGAAATCAAGTTTTTAAGCTATTGCATAGCTTCTATCGCGGGCCTTGAGCGTGGAGATCGAATCCAGAAATTCCGTAACGAAAATAACCTAACACCCTGATTTGTTTTTTGAGCGTGGTGACCGATAAGAAAACAAATGAGTGAACAATCAATCAAAATTCAATTCAATGTGTCAAAGTGTAACTTCAATTAATATCAAAGAAAAAAAAAACAAAGGAAAAATATACTGCATAATTAAATAAATAAATAATTCTAATTGCATAAGTTGATAAAAATGCTATGCAATAGCTTTACCGCGGCAGTCCCCGAGTGCCACACGTCTTTTTTTTTATCCTAGGCCCTAGCTCCCGAGCAGTGCCATAAAACAGTGACTTCCTAAAGCTTTCTCCTTTTAACAGCTAAGGCAATAAATTTGAAAACTATACGTTTATTATAGACTAGCTTTTGCCCACGGCTTCACCTGCATACATAAAATATAGTCTCCTCTCCGCTCCGCCCAAGAGTTGCGCGGGTTGTCATTGGATGATTTTCCCCACCGAAAAAAAAAGGACCATCATTTTCCTTCCATAAATTGCCCGTGGCCCTAGCGGGCTTTTTCCCTACTGGCCCCTCTAGCTTCGCTAGCATTAAAAGTCCGATACGCTCTCTCTCTCCACCCTAAAGCGGGAGGAATCTTCGGATGATTTCCCCCTAATAAAAAAAACTTGTAAAGGGGAAGAAAATTGACTGGCCTGTTGGTCTAGTGCAGCGGTTCTCAAACTTTTTTTTTTCCAACGGAACCCTAATGGAAGGCAAAATTTTTGACGGAGCCCTAAAATAAAAAAAAAGTTTACAGGCAATGTTTACTTTGAATGAGTTACAGTTAAATCTAATTCGATGTATAACACTCCTTTTTATTTTTTAACAATTAAACAAGAAATTAAATACTAAGATCCTACCATGACCTCATAAGGCGATCCATTTGACGATCTAAACTGAACTATTAAAGTGATGGCGGTATAAAGGGTGTATATCACCATCCCTCTGTCACGCTCGCACTTCAGACAGTTTAACACGTCATGGTAAGGCCGCAGGTCTTTATACTTTCTTCCAAATTATAATTTGTATTCACACGGAGCCCTGAAAAAGGCTTTGCCAGGCCAGGGTTCCGTGGAGCACACTTTGAGTATGGCTGGTCTAGTAGTTAGTGGCCCTGACTGCTATGCCAGAGGTCTTGGGTTCGATTCCCACCCAGGACAAAATATGTTTATGTGATGAGCATGATCATTTGTTCTGTGTCTGGGTGTAATTTATCTATAATATGTTATCTATTTAGAAATATATAAGTATGTTTATCAGTTGTCTAGTACCCATAACACAAGCTCTGCTTAGCTTGGGACTAGACGACGTTGTGTGGTAGTTGTGGGATATTATTATTATTAGATTAGAAAACTATACTACCTAATTATCTTTAAAATTCAACATAGTTTACAACTTTCTGACATCCAGTTTTGATTTCAAAACAGCAAAAAACATCGAATAACATTTAATTATTGTAATTCTAAGAAACACGAACAAAACTGCATTACTTATTTAAGGCTAAAACATTAGACGCACTGAGAATGAAAACCGCAAAGGCTGTTGTGAAAACCGTAGGGGCTCAGCAGGGCCGAAGCCTACTGGGGCCATGGGTTCGCTTCTGAAAGGAAGGTCCGACCCCGGTATGAAGAGCTAAGAAGTTATCATCATCATCATTTCAGCTGAAAGACGTCCACTGTTGGACATAGGCCTCCCCCAAGTGTCGCCACAATGAACGGTTATGTGCGTCTTGCATCCAACGGAGGGTTGCGGATTCCCGCAACCCTTACCAGGTCATCGGTCCACCTTGTAGGAGGCCTTCCAACTTCCAATTAAGAAGGAATTGGATGGTTTTTTTAAGTCTGACACTATCTCCCGCTCCACCCAAGGGCGGAAGATGTCTTTGGATGATTTTTAAATTACCGAAAAAAAGCTGTTGCGAAAGCACGATTATCTTTTTTTTATAAACTACCCATTGGAGCATTTCATAGAAAAAAATAAAAGGCAAAAAGTGGTTATAATTAAGCTCTAGAAGTATAATTGACATGAGAACTTTTGAAACAGTTACCGTGGCCCTGGACCGCTATGAACACAGATGGATTACAGTCAGTAAAAATCTGACACGCTCTTTCGCTCCACCCTAAAGCGAAAGAAGTTATTTTTTTACCCTCTAAAGAAAATAATTATTATCTAGTGAGAAAGCGTGTCAGACTTACTGACCTAAAACCCACCTGTGTCCTTCAGTTGCCCTTTGCTTTTCAGGACCACAGTAACTCTTCGAAAAATTCTCGTAGCTCATACAGGCTTAATTATTGTATTTCAGACTAGCTTTTGTCCGCAACTTCGCCCACGTACTTAAAATATAGCCTATGTCACTGAGGAATAAAGCAGCTTTCTATCGATGGAAAAATTTTAGCGACTGGATCCGTGCTTTCAGAGATTACCTTCTACAAGCAAAAAAAAAAACTCTTTGTAATATTAGTGTAGATTATGTATAAACTTCGCGAGTTTGTCAGTTTGCACGCCGCTGGTGGTGGCATTTGTACAGTTTTATGTTAGTTAGATTAAATTACACAAATGTGACCTTTTTTGATAACCTAATCCATCTTTTTCTTGCGAAAAGGCTTCCTCGTACCCTTTACGAGACCATGCTACGACCGTCCAGTTAGATTTTGCAGGCATTTCACTAAAGGAGTTGTCAGCAACAGCAGGGACCCAGCCGGGTCGAAGCCTACTGCGGCCAGAGTTATCCGAAAGGGCTATAGTATGAAGGCTAGAAGGAACGGGGTGGGTCTTTTAGTCAGTAAGAGTCTGACACTATCTCCAGCTCCGCTCAAGAGCGGGGGATGTCATTGGATGATTTTTTCCCACCATAAAAAAGGCATTTCACTAAAAAATACTTACTATAATATATTCTGGAACATTAAAAAAGAAAAGAAAGCTTCTTTTGCTTTCTAACAGTCAAAAAAATTTAGTAATTGGAAAAGTACTTGCAGAGATTACCTCCTACAAACAAAAAACAAACTTTATCTCTTTATAATATTGGTGTAGATGTTATATATACTTTAAACTGGTTTCAATACAGAATTTCATTAATTGAATTGAACACTGTTCTGCTGTATGAACGAGCCTAACCACCTTATTTTTAAAAGAAACCATTGCTGGACAGTTATCGCGATTAATTGCCAGTTAGTACCTAGTTTTTTTCATTGTTAATCTAGCTAGAAAAGACTGTCCGAACGGTACCTATCTACCTACATGCCAATTTGTTCGTTGTTAGGACGTTTTCAGTTTGGTTATGTTTTTTTAGAGTTACGTACCCAAAGGGTAGAAACGGAGATCTGTTGCTATCACTCCGCCGTTCGTTTGTCGGTCCCAAACTTTATCTTAAGAACCGTGATAGCACAAAATACATAGGTACAGAAGACAATCTCTTGTTTGTACTTCACTTTTTATACCTACGCTCGGTGGACGCACACTAATGAGCGTTAGAGCCGGAACTGTTCGACGAGTGAACCGAGACGCGACCGAGACATCGTGTCCGTGAGCGGTGTCTATGTGTGCGTTGCTCGAGCGCGATTTGTATGTAGATTGACTTCAGTACCTATCTATTTTGTGCTATCACGGTAGCTAGACAGTTGAAAATTTTACAGAATGATGATATATTTCAGATGACGCTAGGAACATATATATCTAGAGAAAATCGGTTAATGTATAAGTACTGTGTTTATTTAAGTGCAAAAACTTTAATTTCGGAAGTCTGAGTTAGCAACGAAGAAACTATATTAGAATTATACTTTTAATTTGATTTCTAAAGTTTAAGATATTATAATATTAATTACTTTGTTCTTAAAAGAAGAAAAATTTGAAAAGGATGTTTTTCTTTCTGAATTAAAATTTTATTTGCTCTTTTTTAAATAGTTCATTGTACACAAAACTTTAGAAACAATTTTAATCAGAATTTCTGATGGACACCGACGAGACTAAAGCGGTTAAAATTTCATTCGCACAAAAATATTTTCCATTCCGTGGAGGTGAATTGTACAATAAATTATTATCATCATCATCAGCCCTTTTAATGTTCCCACTGTTGGGACTCAGGCTTCTTCTCCAGGAGAGGGAATGGGCCGTAATCCACCTGGCGGGACCAGTGTTGTTGGTTGGTTGGTGGTTGGTGGGTTGGTTAGTTGGTTGGTGGTTGGTGGTTGTGTGTTGGTTGGTGTGTGTGAATTTTTGGTTCTAGGACATGCCGGTTTCCTCACGATGTTTTCCTTTACCGTTTTGAATAAATAAATTGTATTTAAAATTATAAATATATCCAACTGTCGTAAAAACGAATGTAAAAATAAATTGTTTAAATTACTTGAGCAAAATAATGGCTAGGATTATCTTTACGAGTATGTATCTATTTACTTGTATACTTTCTTATATTCTTTATTGTACATAACTTCACAAAGTATAAATAGTAAGACAGCCGATGTACACGGGCGAGCTTAACCCAAAATTGGGTTTTCTTACAGCAAACCTTAATATTAGATAGACAATTTATAATAGGAGGATAACTTAACCAAATACACAACAACAACTAAATTAACATAGATGAGTTGAATGAATTTTAATATATAACAATAAGGTGCCTCACCGACATGCCAGCCAAACCGTAGGGGCCCAGCAGGGCCGAAGCCTTCTGAGGCCGTGGGTTCACTTCTTAAATGAAAGCCTGGGTCCTGAAACGCAAGGCAAGGAATTAAAGATAGATAGATAAAACAACACAACATTTATTTGATGCAACACTAAAAATCAACACACAATACACAAAAGCACAATAAAAAATACAAACATAAAACTGAGCACATAAATTAACGAAAAAATAAATAGATGGAAAATGTAAACAATCACAGATATCAATGTACTTACATTGAATTACATACATAAAAAAAAAACGTTAAAAATTTAAACATAAAAACATATGTAGCTTTTTAAAAGTTTTGTGTGGCAAAAAAAAAAGTGCATAGTGCAGTGCGTAAAATCTGAAACGTTCTCCTGCTCCGCCTTAGAACAGGAGAAGTCATAATAGATAAATTCTCACCTGAAAATAAAGAAAAAGAAAGAAAAATCGTTTATTTACGGCAAATATAAGGTGTGCGCCATGTTTGCCGCAAATAAACGCTTTTTGAAATAAAATAAAAATAACAAAGTCGACAAAAGTAGCACGTAATTAGGCTATGCGTCACATCCGCACAAAACGGCTGATGCTCAGCAAAATGCTGGGGCTCGTGTAAGACAGAGCCACAGCGCTGATTTTCAGCACCAGCCGTCGTCGACGGTGACACGTTGATCGGCCAGCAAGTATTTTAGGAACTTACATATATGAAAACCGTTCTAATCAAAATTTTAATTTACAGTCGCGGCGAAACAGCCCAGTGCGTACCCTCTCTTAAACTTTCTCACATTACTCAGTTTGCTGGCGATTTCTTAATGATTAATGACGAGCACAAAACAAAGAACCACTTAATTATTAATGAAAGAGGTATATCTCTCTCCTCTGATTCACCCCCTGTTTATAACTCCAATATCTATTGTATACAAGACATATTGCTGATGCCCACAAGATTTTTATGTTAGGCCCTTAAAACTTTCATTGACCGTTATGTAGGACAAAAAGTTATAACAATGTTGTAACTCGCTTTCCATTAGGTGAGATAGCGGTCAAGCGCGAACCTATCTATAATAAAAAAAAATGCCCTTTAAACTTGGCTATACCTAATACTTTATTTTAGGTGGGACATCATCCAAAGAAGAAATGGATGGATTGTGTGAGGAGTGAAATGAAAGAAAAGGGAGTTAGTGATAGCGTGAAGGGGACAGAATGGAAGAAAGAAACGAGTTGCGCCGACCCCGAGTAGGTACTTATTAAAAAGAAAAACAAATATTTTTATTTCACATTTACAGGGTGTGGCGTAAATAGTGGTCCAACGTTAACGAGTCGATCTGCCATAAATTCAGCTATCACATACCATAATTTAAAACCACTTTTTACCATAGGTCTCAGAATAAAAGTGATCTTTATATTTTTTTTGAAAAACAACACCTTGTGATACTAATTTGGCTCTAATTTCAACAAAAATCTTTTTTTTCCTATTTTGTTCTTTGTGTATTACTGCTGAATACATGTGCTATAATACGCAAATAACTGTATTACTGTAAACTCTCTGAGCCCTACGGTTTGCTAACATCTTCTAGTGGAGCGCGTGGAACAGTGGTATGCGCCGTCGACGACTTGGGCTCGTTCCGGACGGCTACCGGACAGCCGGACTGTGAGCTACCCTTTGCTCGCCATCCGCAAGCTCGCGCCTGCGGTGGTTATACCTACTCTAGGTTTTGATTTACGTACCGTGGGCAGCTAGCCCTGCATGGCGTAGGTAACATAATATAATAGTTAAAAAAAGAAGACATTGTACTGTAATTTTCGGAAACTTAACTACATATTATATAGGTATAACCATCGCGAGTTTGACAGTTCAGGCGCCGTAGGTGGTGGCATTTCTGCGGTTTCACGCTAGTTAGATTAGATTACACAAATGTGGCCTTTTTTGATAACCTAATCTATATTTCTCTTGGGCAAAGGCCTTATCCTACCCTTTACGAACCCATGCTTCGATCGTCCAGTTAGGTTTTCGGTAAAATGACAAAAAATACTGGCTGCTTTTTTAATAGAGAAAAATAAAATAGAATAAACTTTATTGCGCACACAAAAAGTAACACAATTTAAAAAAAAAGACGTGTGGCACTCGGGGACTGCCGCGGTAAAGCTATTGCATAGCATTTTTATCAACTTGTTAAATAATTATAAATGCAAATAATTAATTTTATAATTTTTTTTTTTTTCTTTGATATTAATTGAAGTTACACTTTCACACATTGAATTGAATTTTGATTGAATGTTCACTCATTTATTTTCTTATCGGTCACCACGCTCAAAAAACAAATGAGCGGGGTGTTAGGTTATTTTCGTTACGGAATTTCTGGATTCGGTCTCCACGACTCTCCACGCTCAAGGACCGCGATAGAAGCTATTCTAGCTTAAAACTTTTAAAACAAAACTATATTTTTTAAAAAGGTATTCAAACGTTACCTCAAATAAAAGAGGACAGATGCCACTATTTGATTTCGTTTTCTTCTACTGTCTCAAATGGCTGCGAAACAAAAATATGTTACAAATTGTTGAATTTTGAACACGTTTATTCGTTCTATTTTCTAGAAAGCTTGACAAATATTGAGATTGTGTGTGCATCGAACTATTGTTGGAAAATAAACGGCTACTATGTTTTAGTATTATAAATTCAAAACTTCAAGCAAAATCATTGTCAGCAGTAAATAATTAATTACGCGCTAGTGGTTGTAGGTGGGTTTCCCACTATAATATAAGTATGAATTGAACTTTAAATAAGGTAGGCAGGTTTAAAAGAACGTGTATATTATGTCGTAACCCCCGCTCTTGGGCGGAGCGGGAGATAGTGTCAGACTCTTACTGACTAAAAAACCCACCCCGTTCCTTCAAGCCTTCATAACGGGGCTCGAGTTCCCTTTTGGATAACCCTGGCCCCAGTAGGCTTTGACCCGGCTGAGCCCCTGCTGTTGCTGACAACTCCTTGAGGCTCGGGAACAGTGCGCGCCGTTGACAACTTGGGCTTGGTCCGGACAGTTACCGGACAGTCGGACAGCGAGCTACCCCTTGCTCACTGTCCGCAAGCCCGCGCCTACGGTGGCTGGAAATCGGGATCGGAATCCCGGCGGCGGCGAGAGCGCCGTTGCCTGATGCAGTCGGCCTCCTCCTTAGCGAGCATTACTGCTTCGCAGAAGTCAGGGCCCGCCTGCCACTCCTCCTCGCTCCGGACCAAGGCCCGGCGCGAGAGTTCTCTGCCGCCGATCGCCCCCACGAGGGCACGGCGATGCTCCGCCCAAGCAGGGCACACCGACTGTGTGCTCCACCATGTCCTCCGGGCGTTCCGCACAGTGGTGACACCCAGGAAGACATGTGACATTCATCAACCCGCACTGGGCCCGCGTGGTGGATTACAGCCCATTCCCTCTTCTAGAGAGGAGGCCTGAGTCCCAGCAGTGGGAACATTAAAAAGGCTGGTGATGATGATGATGACGACAACAGGCGAATAAGTCCAACTTTCTTATTTTACAAAAAAAAAAATAAAAAAAATCTAAAACAACTTAAATTTCGGAAGCCCGTATGACAGGTTTTGTTGATACGAACTTTATTTTGACTTTGAAGTCGGAATAAGAATCTCCACTTTTTGAAGTCGTTTAAAAAGAGTGGTTGTATTGTGATGAAAACACGCCAATCTTGAATAGCCTTGCGAGATCACAGTAATGTGATAGGTACCGAAGAAGATCACATGACCTATTTATTTATTTATATGCATACGCTATTTAATGTACAACAAGATAAAAGGAAACCTATTATTTTCCATTTTGATTGCCATTTATTTATTCATAATCCTGCAATATTTCCATAAATTGAGTGACTTTTGGGATATATACTAACGCTAATAACTTTGCTGTCTATGAATATTATTTATTGGGACTTTACTTAAATATTAACAAGATCTTTTCTAATGAGCCCTTTAAGTATTTTTATTAATTAAAAAATAACTAAAACAAATATTTACTAAGATAGGATGTACTAAGTACATCCACATATATACATTACTTAATATTCATACCTCGTACCATAAAAAAGATGGGTACGGAAGGCAATCTAAATACAAAGCGCGCTCGAGCAACGCACACATAGACACCGCTCATGGACACGATATCTCGGCTCAATCGCCCGGTCGCACTTGTACAATTCGACGCAACACGCTGACCTTAGCGCGATGGCGTAGCGTATATTAAAAGTGAAGTACATAAATGAGATAAACTTCTGTACCTATCTATTTTGTGCCTGTAGCTTGTACGCTCATACCTCGCCACCGACGTACCTCGGCGAACCACTTCCTTTGTAAAAGAGTTTTAAATAATCAAACACTTTTTCCTAGATTTCTGGATAACTACAAGCTACCTAATTTTAAAAATGTTTTAATGCTCCGGTCCCTCAAGTTTAAATGGAGGCAGTCGGTTTGTTTTATTAAACAGTGAATTCACTGTCTTCTGGCCAGATTTGACACAAATGAGAGACATATAGGTACAGAAGTCAATCTACATACCGTAGTCTTAATGCAAAAACCAACTAAATGCACCAACATTTTTGCATCATTATACACTTCTGGACACATCTATTGGCCCACCTTGTATTTTCAGTTTCGTTTGATCCTAGCTAAAATTTTATATTAGGTCGAGCAAAAAGTTTTTATGCAGTTTTGAACCTGGCACATTCACAATTTCATTCAATAGTCTTTTTTTGAATTTCGAACACAGAATTTAAAGAAACAAAAGACAATTTGGAGCCTGTTTGTTGATATCAAACAATCGAATACTAAGAAAACTTGGTTTTATTGGTTTACTTGGATTTAGTTCTTGAAAAAGTGATTGATATCTTTGGTTTTGCAACAAACATTACTTATTCTTAACATTAAAGTGAGGTTCTATCAATAATCTATTTCTTTATCTTTTTGCCGAATATATCTTTGTAAATAAGTAACGTAGCTAATAACAATTTTACCAGTAGATTCGCTTTGACGAGACGAATCGATAGCTAGATTTAACATAATTTCGGTTAAAAATTGCAGATAGTTGGTTTTCGCATTATGGATACGACACAAAGTGCGCTCAAGGAACGCACACATAGACATCGCTCACAGGCACGATATCTCGGATCGGTTAGGATCAATGCGAGTGTCATCCGCTTGAGACATGCGTCTGTGAACTATTTTGTACACTGTTGTTTTTTAAGCTACTAGTTGTTTCAGAGATATAAGTATTTGCTTGTATGTATTTAGATTAGTCGTTTTACCCTAGTACAGAACAGTTAAGTAAGCAAATGGCCCACGGCCTAGTGCCCGTACATTATTTCACAAAAAGGTTCACAAACGTGTGTCTTAAGCGGATGCATACGCGGTCGCAATGAGCTGAATTGACTGTAGATATCGTGTCCGTGAGCAGTGTATATGTGTGCGTTGCTCGAGCGCGCTTTGTATGTAGATTGACTTCTGTACCTATCAATTTTGTGACCGTGCCGAGAAAGCGACCATGACTTTGTGGTCATACATGACATTTATAACTTCTGTACCTTTTTACCCTTTTTGTCCTAAGGTCGCGGTAACTCTTTCGAACGAACCCGCAGACCTGATTAATTAGCTACCCAATGAATTAATTAACTAATTAAGACTAGTTGGTGAGTTAACATTTATTTAGTTAACACGTCATAACAAGCTATGTAATTACATCTGTATACATACATAGTTCGTTATCATGTCCCATATAATCCCAAGGGTCATTACCAGGGAATTAATTAAAACCTTCCATTTTGTGACGATATTACCACAAAATAGATAGGTACAGAAGTTAATCTCATGTATGTACTTCACTTTTTATACCTACGATAGGTGATCGCGTTACGGTCAGCGTGTTGCGCCGAACTGTACCAGCGCGACCGGGCAATTGAGCCGAGATCTCGTGTCCGTGAGCGGTGTCTATGTGTGCGTTGCTCGAGCGCGCTTTGTATTTAGATTGACTTCTGTACCTATCTATTTTGTGACATTACTTCGGTGTCTTTAAAAGAGATCATTAACGCAGATTAGTCTTTGGTGTGAACTATTTTGAATTAATTAAAATTGCTCGTTCCTTTTGGATGTCCCTTTTTTGCTTAAAATTAAATAAAAACAGATATTGTTTCTTTTTTTTTGCGTGTAATCCCAAAAAGAATCGCCTTGTCAAGACTACGCCATATTTTAAAGTAAACAATTATGGGTCAGCATGCCATATTTAAAATTAAATAATTATAGGTAGGCATGGTATATTTCGTGAGGTAAGCAGCATGTCCTAGAACCAAAACATCAACTCGTAATGGGCCTGCGTGGTGGATTACGGTCCATTACCTCTCTTGTAGTTAGGCATGCCATATTTGAAGTTTCATGAACTTTTTCGGATTTAAATCATACACACACACGTACGGAAAACCACCATTACTTTTTGTATTCCTATATAAAATAATGTTTTTTTTATAGGTGAAAATAAAGTGAAAAAAAAAAACAAACAATAAAGTTATAATAAATAAATTCATCAAATGACATGTCCTGTTCTTGGGCGGAGTGTTAGACTTTTACTGACTAAAATTCACTGGTTTGTTCTTTCTTTGTCTTGTGTTCCAAGGCCTTGGGGGTTCATTTTCACTTAACCCATGGCCCCAGTAGATTTTGACCCTGCTGGGCTACTTACGATACCTTTTAGACGCCTTTAATGGAACCTAGTACCAACTGGTGATTATCCCTGTACGCGCTATGCTATTGCATCCAAGGACAATCCCCGGTTGAAGGGAAACTGTTACGACATGTGGAAAACTAAGTTATAAGGCTATGGTTTTTGGAGTCTTAAGTGGACTGGTGACCAGGAACTATGTATTATTATTATTCCAGGACATTATCCACCCGTGTGCCAAATTCATTTAAATGCGAAGCGTGAAGAATTAAGCGCGCGCATCCAAAATGGCGGCCATAGACTAGCTACTCTAGCTAGGCTGTTTGAAAAAGAATAAGAATGAGGTTGCTTATGTTTATAAACAGAAAAAATATTTTTGTTTTATGAAAGGTTTTATTGAATAAACATATAAAAGTTAAAATAGTTTTATTTAAACACAAATTCGCACAAAATAAGCAAGCAAGACACTAATTTCTACTATTGAACGCAATACCTAATGTATTGTTTTTTCGAATTCAATGTTGGATTTGAGAACAGAGGTTTAACAAAAAAGGTTATCACTACATTTTATACCTAAGTGTAGTGCAATTATAGTCACTTTCTGAGCAAGTGTGTCGAAAAAATAATTTCTTATTCCTCTCAAAGACCCTTTTAACATTTCGTATCAGTGATTAAAGAAACAATTAAAAAGCCATTGTGTCTCGGTAGTTGTTCACCCTTCCAGCGGGTTAATTGATTCCCATATTATGGGGTGCATAAAAATAAGTCACGTGCCATTTTTCCGCCGTTGTCGACTTGAGCTCGGTCCGGCTTAATACCAGACGATCGGATAGTGAGCTACCCAATGCTCGCCGTCCGAAAGCTCGCGTCTACGGTGGCCGAAAATCAGGATCGGAATCCCGGCGGCTGCTGAGGCTTGTGCGCCGTTGCCTCACGCGGTCAGCCTCCTCCTTTGCTAGCATATCCTGTACCAAATCCCCGCGTGAGAGATCGCCGCCGTCGATCGCCCAGACAAAGACACGGCGATGCTCTTCTCCATTCTGTCCTGTCATCACGCTATCACTAACTCCCTTTTCTTTCATATCACTTCTCACACAATCCAGCCATGTTTTCTTTGGCCTCCCTCTCCCCTTCCATCCATCCACATGTAAACTCATAACTTTTTTAGCAACATGCGTTTCGTCCCTCCTTTTCACATGACCATACCAAGACAAACGATTCCTTTTCAACTTTTCAGTCACTGGGGCCACTTTCAAACTTCCCCTAATATACTCTTACTGCCATAATTGTGGCGTCCCAATTCCTGTTCTAGGGTGGACTGAGAGAGCATGTCAGACTTACTTTTACTGACTAAAACCCACCATTTGCTCTTTGCGTTCATATTTAGATTTAAATACATGATTTGATAGTCTCCTCACCCACGGCGACTTTTTTAGCGATGGTGTCGAGCGTTTCGTGAGCGTGTGACAGCTTCGTTACCAACGCGCATTAGTCGCGTTTGCAAGTGCTATAGAAAAGATGCCAAGGCGTTGTTAACGCGCTACAGCATCGCGACTTTATCGATGTGAATGTGCTACAAAAAGTCACCATGGCCGGGCCTTAACCAAGCATGCATTATAATTATCTAAACTAAACGTGCCTGCAAAATAGGTCAATCGGTTAGTGCCAAAATTCATTTACAAGATTTGACGCAAACAAATATACCCACGTAAAACATTGCAAGTTAAACAAAACACCTTACAAAAACTTGCCTTAAGTATTTCTTAAGTTTATAAATTCTACATTTGTAAGGCTTCGGAAAACATTTTTGTTGACCTATAGAAAGTTACCGATCGCCATGGCCGAAGTAAAAGCTTGCGAAACTCTACAAGTTACCTTTCGTAACAATTTTTCATGAAAGTAGGTAAATCTTTTCCCTTTACAAGTACCCTGATAAATCGGAAATTGAATAAAGGATTCTGATTTCGATAACGCTGGCTAGCGTTGGGGCATTATAGTAATCTTTTTCATCGGTCTTTTTATGTATTTTATATACAGTAATGTTGAAATTTAAGGCTAAAAATATTGACTAAGAAACAGATTTTACGTTTCTTGAATTTTTTTTATAATTTTTTATTTTATGTTTTATTCAAGATTAACAGTAATGGTTTCATATGTCATTTAATTTCATAACAATGGAACATTGCGTTAAAAATAAAATAAACATTGCTAGTAAAATAAAATGGTAGTCAAAGAAGAAAAGCAAAAAATCTGCTACAAAATCCTAATAATCAACGATTATGTGAATAATTATACAATGAAAATGGAATATTTAATAACTTACTCTAAAATAAATTTCACATTTCATAGCATAAATCTCATATCACATAAATCTTCTGCCAAATTGCGGGTTATCCGAAAGGGCGCTCGAGCCCCGGTATGAAGGCTTGAAGGAACGGGATGGGTTTTTTAGTCAGTAAGACTCTGACACTATCTCCCGCTCCGCCCAAGAGCGCGGGTTGTCATAAGATGAATTTTCCCATCGAAAAAAATAAATAAATAAAGCATAGTTTGTCGACAGTGATCTCACTGGATAAATTTTCGTTAAAAACTAATAGACAAAGACAAAAATAACATTATAGTAGACTAGCTTTTGCCCGCAGCTTAGCAGGCGTAAATATAATGTCTATGTTACTCAGAAATAAAACAGCTTTCTATCAGTGAAAACATTTTAGCAACCGGACCAGTACTTTCAGAGATTACTTCCTACAAACAAAAAAAAAAAACGAACTTTACCTTTTTATAACAATGGTGAAGAAAAGTGGTTTTTTTATGTGAATGATACTAACCATCAATGTTGCCAGAACTGCAATACAAACCATCAAATCGATCATCATTTTTCTGCCCTTCTCCCGTATCAGTTAGTAATCAATATATTCCAATAAAGAAGATAAATAAGCAGAAGGTTCGAGCATGGCTATCCTATCAAAATATTATCAGGCATCTCTATACACCCGGTAGTAGTTAAAAAAGAAAGAAAAAATATAGATTTGGACCATCAAATCAAGCCACACAGTTAACATAACAATAATAAAATAAAAATTGGCAATGATTAAAAATTTTTTTTTGGAAAGTCATTTTGATGAATGCCTTTTTTTGGTGGTAGTTTCGATTCCCACCTAGGAGAAATGTTTGTGTGATGAGCATGATCATTTGTTCTGTGTCAGGGTGTAATTTATCTATAAGAATGTATTTAAAAATATATAAGTATGTTTATCAGCTCTGCTTAGCTTGAGACTAAACGACGTAGTGTGATAGTTGTGGAATATTATTATTATTATTCAGGAGCGAGACCCACCTATGTCCCGTCAGTTGTCCTTTCTGTTTTAGAACCATGGGTTTCCTTTTCAGAAATTCCCTACAGGGTTCCGTAGGGTTTTACTGTCGTCTCTTTGAGGTGCGCGTGGTACACTATGTGCCAACAACGACGTCAACATCAACGACGTTAAGTTCGGTCCTTACGTCCAGTGAAATATAACACTTACAAACAATGCCGAAGCCCTGAGTAAGTAGCTGTTAGGCGACGGTTAGGCGGTACGAAATTCACTGCATCAGCTAGTTTTTATAAACCTACCCTACCCTACCCTACATAGATAGATTAGGTTACTTAATAAAACTAAGAAACTATAGCTACATCTTGTTTACTTTGTTATTATTAAAATCTGTAATATGTATCCACAACAATGTATCTAAAAGCAGCCATGTTTTAACAGCAGGTGCTGGTCTACCCACATTATAAGTTAATTATCTACTTACAAGGGTAAATTATGAGCTGTGGCCCATTTTACACCACCTGTGTCCGACATCTACCCTTATCTGCCGGAGATAGTTTTTGGGTAAAATCATAATATTTTCAACCTAACCTAATGAGTGACATTGACTTATAAGGCCATTATCACACTGCCACGCGTCACGCTGCATGTTGCGTGTCAGCGCGTGAGTGCATTTTAATTTAAAAAACTTCATGCAACACAAAGGTACAAAGGCGGACTTAATGCCTTAGGCATTCTCTACCAGTCAACCTAGGGTGGTGAAGAGAAAACATGGCAGGTGCATAAAAAAAAAAAAAATAGTTTGATAAGAAAACAAGTGTACAAATATTTTTCATTTTTCTCCGCATTTAGGCGCTGAGAAGGATGTGTGGTGTGACGAGAGTGGATAAAGTGAGAAAAGAGTATATTAGAGGAAGCTTGAAAGTGGCGCCAGTGACAGAAAAGTTGAAAGGTAATCGGTTGTCTTGGTATATATGATCATGTGAAGAGGATAGATGAAGCACATATTACTAAAAGAGTTCTGAGTATATATGTAGATGGATAGAGAGGGAGAGGAAGGCTGAAGAAAAGATGGATGGATTGTGTGAGGAGTGATATGAAAGAAAAGGAAGTTAGTGATAGTTTGACGGATGACAGGACAGAATGGAAGAAAAAAACATGTTGCGCCGACCCCAAGTAATATGGGTTATGGGCAGGCAGAAGAAGATATAGGCGCGTGGTCTGCATGAACGCGCGTGGATGCATTTTCGGTGTGTTGGACTGTGCGTGTTTTCTATACAAACGGAGATACTTACCAGCAATTTTAAGACACGCATTCACGCGCCACGCTGCGTGGTGCGTGACAGTGTGATAACCGCCTAACTACGTTAAGTGCTTGCCTATTTTTGGGACGCCCACGTTGATTCGTGTTTTAGTGTTTATTCGCTGATGTGACCGACACCCTTGTGATTGTTGAAGGGCTTGGATTAAATTATAGATTACACTGTCAGACAGAACCAGTTTTTTAGTAAGTAATGTTTTTTAAGCGAATTTTGAGTACGTGTGAAAAAATCACATTGGTGGGTGGGTGATTTTTACCCACCTATGTTTTTTTTTATTATTATTGATAGACTCGCGTTTGACCACCATCTCACCTGATGGCAAGCGGTTTCTTGCAAACATGCGGATGACGAGCAATGGGTAGCTCTCAGTCCGCTCGTCCTATAAAGACCGAGTCCGAGTCGTCGACCGCACATAGTGTTTCATGCGCGCTTCAAAGAAATGTAAGCAAGCCATGGGGTCCCAGCAGGGCTGATACCTGCTAGGGCATGGGAACGGTTCTAAAAAGGATACTCGTCAACTCAAAGGCAACTGAACTGAACACCTATTTTAAGTGCGGTTTAAGTCAGTAAAAGTCTGACAAGCCCACACGCCCCGCCCTAAATCGGGGAGAAGACGAAATCTCACCTTGAAAAAAAAAACTCTTTAATAAAATAACAAGAAGGGATATACACAAGCCTTTCAAACAGATTCTTAGCTTGCATTATTCATACGAACCTACACCAGGAAGGTAATATTTGACCTTTTAATATGACACCTTTGACTACACTACCGAAACGCTGACTTATTCATAGTCGCAGACCACACGCTACGTCCAGCCCTTTGGGTGCCTATAAATACGGACATAGCGAGACCAGCCCCTAATAAGGTAAACCTATAAAATTCAAATACACAATTTTATACCGTTCTTTAATTGTACTGCATTTGTAAATTGTAAAGATTTCTATCATAAAGAAAAACGTTTAGTATTGATAATGATGAGACTTATGGCGTGAAGGCGGCTACCGTGAGCGCGAATTTGCGGACGACAAGCAATGGTTAACTGGCCATCAGGCAGTCCGATAAGTAATAATAATAATATTTTACAACTACCACACAACAACGTCTAGTCCCAAGCTAAGCAGAGCTTGTGTTATGAGTACTAGACAACTGATAAAAATACTTATATATTTCTAAAAACACACATATTATAGATAAATTACGCCCAGACACAGAACAAATAATCATGTTCATCACACAAATATTTGTCCTGGGTGGGAATCGAACCCACGACCTCCGGCATAGCAGTCAGGGCCACTAACCACTAGACAAACAGGCCAGTCCGGATAAGTGACCAGTAAATCCGGGAGGAATCATTTGATGACTCTACCACTCAAAAAAAAAAATGCTTGTAGGCAATTTTAGGATGTTACATAGTACCTATATTAATTTAGATTTCCTGATAGCTACAAACTTGGAGGCTATCAGTCAAGAGTAATAATAAGTTAATTCTAACTCAAATACTTTTAATCTGGCTTCTATTCCGACTTCGCGGCCGGTATAAACGATATTCACGCAAAGACGCGGGCAAAAGCGAGTAAAGAATAAAAATAAGAATTCTATATTAAAACAATCTGATCAAGTAGGAAGCAAGTACCTAACTATATTTAACTGCAGAAATGACAACATTCTCATGATACAACATAATATTCTATCCCCACAATATTAATATAGCCATCACCTTCTACATTAAAAGTATAATTTACCGTCAAATGGCGAGGTAAGCAGCGTCGTAATTCTCATTATGAGCTCGTAAAGGTTTCATAATTAAGGTGATCCTGTTGATCCTCCGTATATTTGTTATTAACTAACGTATCGGAGCGGCCTTTCGGTTCGGCATTATTACTTCCAAAATAAATAATGTGATGTTCAGTTTTGTGTGAAGAGATACATGGCACACAGAAATTTATTAGGTACTAGTTGTCATTGCAAACATTGTCCTGTCTTAGGGCTTGTATATAAAACTGCGAATCGACGTGATGCGAATTCGCAACACAGAAAACTGCGACACGAATTGCTGCGATGCGATTTTGTTCGGCAAGCTATCTCTCTTTCACGATGTGGGCGAGTATACCTTCGTACTGAAAAGTATTTTGTAAACTAGGTCGTAACATGTATCGTAAAAAGAAGTGCTCACTTCTGTCATTGCTAAGAAGAAACAAGGAAAAGAAACTGATTGAACTTGAAAAACATTGCGAATCAATTCGCAAGTGCTTGCGATGCGCCGCGTCGCTCGCAGATTTTTACGATGCGACGTCGCATCGTAATTTTGTGTACAAGCCCATAGTGCTTCCACACAAAACTGCGACGCGTTGTGATACGACTCTGCATTGCAGGAACCTGTGATGCGACACGACGCTACATCGCAGAAAGTTGCGATGCGAATTGCTGCGATGCGATTTCATGCGGCAGAACATCGATTTAGGTGACCGTACAAGATCCGATGCGAAACGATTCGTACTCGTAAATTTTGTGTTTAGGCCCTCAGCTATGAACTGTGAAACGCGCGAACGTAGTTTTCAGAAATTTTCCAATTTTCTGCGCAATTTTCTTCTTTTTACTTTCTGTAAGGACCTTCCACGAAGTATTAGAAAACTTCAACAAAAACAAGATGAATGTAATCAGTATTGTCAATCTCAAATGATAGCGTGTAATCAAGGAAAGTAGGGATTTATTTTTAAACATATAGCTTGTAGTATAAGAGCTAGCGCGTACTGGTGGCTTTTGTCACCGTGACTGTTTTTAAGATAAATATAAGCTATATATAATAATATATACCTACCCTTAACACATAAGTATTTCGTCTCTTTTCAGAAATGTAAGTGAAATGCGTATTTTTTTAGAGTGCGCCGTTTTAAATAACATACATAAAATATGTTAAAATATTTTCATATATACCACCACTAAAAAGTAAGCCCCAGCCATACTTAAATACTTTATAGCCAGAGTGCATCGCATAACGATTCTAACAATCCCAAACACGGTTAGATTACATTAATGTACCTTCCAGCTCCATCATCAGATCAGCTATATATCCATCTAGCTGATATAGGATACATCCCCTCCCTCTTTTCTTTCAGTCAGTCATCGACTACTCGTTTAAACAAAGCAATTTTACTTCTTACGACAGTTCTGCTGTAATCCTATGAGGAGTTCTGTTCGATATCTTCAAAGTTCATGATCAGATCATAACAATATTTCTATGGGACCAATTTGGAAGCAGAACCTATCAATCAAAAAAAAAACTTTTCAAAATCGGTCCACAATTGATCGAAATATTGGTAAACATATATAAAAAAAACCTATCTCAAAAACTACTGAACCGATTTTGATGAAACTTGCAGTATCCCTAAGTTGAATAATACCTAGTACAACAAAAAAAGAATTACTTAAATTGGACGTGTATTTCCGGAGATATGCGAACACAAACATTAAAACATTCATACATACACTTTTCAATATATACTAACATATACGAAAACTGGACAGTTCTGGAAATTTTACATAATTACGGGTCAAATTGATAACCTCCTTTTTTTGAAGTCGGTTAAAAATAATGTTGTCTAAATAATATTGTGATACTGGAGAATCGGAGATCAGTTGGTCAAATCACTCTATGAATACGACGAAATTGGTATATTTTTGCCGTAACTAAGCTAAACAGTCCAAGGTTTGTTTTCAAAGAGGGTCTTTTATCTAATTTAAGTAGTAGAAATATTTTTAAAGTCCTCTCCACCGTATCCGGTGACAGCGACGACTCGCGATAATTTGTTCTTTTTTTACGCTCTTTGATGGCTTACAAAATTAAATTTTAGATAAGTAGTTACTACAAAACTCTTAGGAATTTGGCTATTAAGTTCACGTTAACTTCACTAATCTCGCCTTTCCAGCTCCTTCAATACTCGAAAAAGTAGTAAATTGGAAACGTTTACCATTTAATTGGATACTGTTAGGCTCTAAATAGTTATTTGTAACGTTGCTAAATCACTAAAGGGATGACAATAAAATTGAAAAATAATTTTTACTTTTTAAAACTAAGGTTTGAACCAACCAGCGATTAAGATGGTGCAATCAAACATAGTCTTGTGTCAACACCAAATAAATCTAACCTCTCTCCCGAATCAGATTGCGCACGAAAAGTGATTCCAATCTGTTCAATGACAGGGGAAAAGCACAACGCTCTAGTGCCGCAATTTGCCTGGCAATAAGAACTTGAAACTAACAACACACTAGTCACACAAACCAAAGCTATTTCCACAGTCGGACGTGGACAGGCTAACTGTCATCAGAGATGGACTGATTATGCGGTCAGGAACTTAAATAAGAGGGGAACTCTGGGAGCTGGCTTACAGACCTCTAATCAGTGCCTGTAATTGCTATAATTATTATGTGGTACTATCTAACAACACAAATTCACAAGCAATTTTACCGTGAGCGTTAATCTTTGATTAGGGATTTACAATTTGGTGCAATCGGACTAACGGAATTAGTGACGAGAAAATTTTAATCAGGAATTGTTATGTAGGTAAATAATATAATTTAATAATTAAAAAATATCCACAACAATCACACAACGCCATCTAGTCCCAAACTAAGTAGAGCTTGCGCTATGAGTATTAAGCAATAGATAACATTCGATTATGTGACTAAGGGATAAAACAGTGTCTTTAAGTCACGGGCGGCATGTTGAATTCCAAACGCCAACGAAGGTTGCTGATTTTAATCCCGAACGTCAGTGAGGGATTTATGCAATTAACTCCCGAGTATTGCGAGGGAGATAATAAAGCTCGGTAGCTTGAATTCCTCACTTTGCTCAGGTTAGAGCAAAGTGAGGAATTCAAGCCGCCCAAGACAAAGACAGCTTTATCACCGTGTTGAATACTCTATTTTTTACACCATCTGTGAGATAATTAAAAGACAATTTCACCAAATCATACATTCATACATTAGAGCAATATAAGTATTATATTTACAAGTTAATCAGACAAACAAAATTCACTACTCCAAGATTCTATAGTTTCAATTTTCTATAACTCCCGTCAGTAAGCACTTTTTATAAATCGATGTTCTTTTTTTAGTTGGTGGTAAATCGGCTATAAAAGTACTGGTCCGATTGCTAAAGTCTTTTCACCGATAGAAAGCTGCTTTATTCATGAGTGACATGGCCTATATTTTAGCTACGCGTGCGAAGCCACGGGCAAAAGCTAGTTATTAATAAAACATAGACCTACTTGTGTAAGGATGCGTAGGTTATGTTTACAATGTCTGAACAGAAAAATCTTTTCAGGAATATTTTATAAGTTGGGGCCTACATCGTTGTAATAACTGAGATTGGTAAATTCCATTTACGAAGATACGTAGCAGTTAATTAAAATTATGAAAGAATTTTATTTAAAAAAAAATATGTACAAGGAAAAGCAAGTTACGGACACGTTGCCTGCGGCAGGCTCCGTAAATAATTCGACATTCCATTCTGTTCATTTAACGTATTAAATATTAGCGGATACCCGGCGTGTGTTAGGTACTACGCAATTTTTAGGATTCTGTACCTCAAAAAGAATAATCGGAACCCTTATCCTTTTCTTTTATATCCTTATCGTTGTGGCGACACTTGAGGGAGGCCTAGTTGCAACAGTGAATATCTTTCGGCTGATATGATATTTGTTGTCCGTCTGTCTGTCAAGACCCTTTATCTCAGGAACGCGTCTAGGTATCGAGTTGAAATTAAAACTAAATATAGTCAAGGCTACGGTCCTTAAATTTTGATTACAATATCACAACTGAAATAATCAAAATTCAAAATTAACGAAAAAAGACCGGCCGAGAGCGTGTTGGGCCACGCTCAGTGTAGGGTTCCGTAGTTTCCCGTCCGTCACAATAAGTGTACCCACTTATGAGTTTAAAAAAATGCTTGCTTATACGATTATTCTATAAACTTAGTCCAGAAATTATTTTGTACAACCTTTTTGTCTATTTTGTACAAAAACTGTTCTGTCCATCAAGTTCAAAATAATTTTCCAAGAAAGTCCTTATAAAGTTCAAATTTTCAGATATTTTTCATTATTTCTAAACTTATGGTTCAAAAGTTAGAGGGGGGGTACACGTTGTTTTTTTTTTACTTTTGGAGCGATTATTTCCGAAATTATTGACATTATCAAAAAATGATTTTAGTAAACCCCTATTCATTTTTAAATACCGACCAAATCCGTGAAATTTGGCACTAAGCAAGATCTTTATATCTTATACGTACACAAGTACACGTATACCCGGATATATGTACTTGTATACGGGAATAAATCTGCAAAATAAAAAATTGTAATTACGTCATGAAAAAAAAACACTTCTTTCGATTCGGGAATTGAACTATTTACATAAGTTAGTTTATACCGAACCCCCAGTGTGCCAGCCCGACTCGCACTTGCCCAGTTTTTTTTTAATGCATCGTTTTAGTTAATTATTCAGTTTGTGTCAAATACAATTGCCGTCACGTATCTTGAGCGCTGGCTTCAAGTTGCGCAGAAGCCAAATATTCGGTCTCTTTAGTGGTGCGAAGTGAGACGCGGGGGCGGGGAGTGCCAGTGAGTGGGTCGCCGCGCCATTGCGTCATATTGATTCGTTCCCTGCGTTGCCGCATGCATCTAACAACGAAGACGATTGGCTCGCCAATGTATGGAATGCGCAAAGCGATCCCCACTCTGACGCCGAGCGCTCAAGATCCGTTTCGGCAATTGTAAATGTATTTCTTTTTATCATCGCCACAACGAACGTTTCTGTGCTTATCACATATCTCCATTAAGCTAGAACTGCATTAGACCGAAGCACACTTGTAACACGCCTGATTTGCTCGTAGACCGACGTCGCGTGGCGTGGATCGAGTGCAGCTCTACAAGTCTAGTTTCCATATAAAATGTATCGATACTGACGTGCCCAGATAGGCGTGTGTGGCACATGTGTGCAGGTAGTTCAAGCATTAGAATCCAATACATCTGGTCATCGGTTTACTGACGCTTATTTGTTTAGTAGGTTAGTAGTATTTAAGTCAAGAGTTAACCCCTCGAGTGCTGATTGTACATACATCTGTAACTGTACATAGTTTACTTCTAGGCAAGCGTGCTCCATCGTCGACGTCATAGTCGTTTTCTATGAGATGCGATAGTGGTCAAGCGCGAGTTTAGCAATATTAAAAAAAACTGGACAAGTGCGAGCCGGACTCGCACACCGAAGGTTCCGTGCAAATTATAATTCCAGAATGAAGTCCCGAAAATTTTTCCGAATAGCAATTTTTTTTTGCGAAACGAATTTACTGTTTTCAGATTTTTTCTTAACCTGTGCTATAAGACTGCTTTCTGCCAAATTTCAGGATTCTGGGTCAACGGGAAGTATCCTATGAATTTCGATCTTTGAGAGTATCAAAATATACGTTTTTTAGCGACATAAACGGCCGTATCTTTTTTATTCCTCATAACTTAGAAGTTTGATTTTTTTCACAGCTTGAAGGGACCGCGGACTTGAGTATATGGTTTTAATTTCAACTCGATACCTCCACGCGTTCTCGATATAAAGGGCCTTGACAGACAGACAGACGGATGGACGACAAAGTGATCTCACGCACAAAGGGCTACACAATATATTTTATTCCTTTTTTAGTATTTGTTGTTATAACTAGCAGCAACAGAAATACATCACGCGTATGGAATCCGTATGAAAAGCAGTACGTATTAGCTTTAGAGAAAGTACAAAAAGCATTCCTTATGTTCCTTTACAAGCACTTGTACGGGTTCTATCCCTATTTGTATCCCACTAAATTCTTGTTGGGTTGCTTAAATTTCAACTCCCCGGAAGTAAGACGGTCGCGCGATCAGATGACAGTTGTGTTTAAAATTCTTAGGGGTATTACTGATGATCCCGGCCTGCACAATGAAATATTCAATCTGTTCGTCCCAGACAATTATTGTCGTGGCAGAAAACATCGCTTACTGACTGTTCCAACTTTCCGTACTATTGCACATTCCAAGTCGCCTATTCCGCGGACAGTAGCCGCCATTAACGCTCTCCTGAACTCAAACACAGGTTTTGATGTGTTTGCAGATGAATGGAAGGTAATGGATAATGTTAGAATGTTTGAATTTTTGTGAGAAGACTGCATGACTGAGTTAAAGAATTAGGTATAAGTTTAAATAGTGAAATTGGCTTCGGCCGTTCTATTTAATTAAATAAATAAATCACCTGTGATTGTAATATGCTATGATGGTACATAAGATACACATAATAACCATAAATGAAACAATTATTAAGAACCACAAAAGTTTATAGAAGCAAATTCAAAACTTTCCACTTCACCACGTCAACTACAAATTGTCTAGACAATAGTTTAAGATTTAAGGTTTAGTGATTATATTAATATTCCAAAATATCTTCAGCTTAAAGGGTAACGAGTAACAAAGGTAATAAAGTAGGTACAATTGCTTTGATGTCAAAGTTGGGATCACACGATGATAACCAATCCACAAAATAAATAGATACAGAAGATAATCTACACACAAACCTTGAAATCAAATCAAATCAAAATCAAAAATATTTTTATTTCACATAGGCCTACATGGGCACTTATAAAACGTCAGAAGCTAGTGCACGGTTCCAAATTGCTCGCTTGAGCAACGCACACATAGACACCGCTTACGGACACGATATCTTGGATAAATTGAACTCATTGCGTGCGCGCATGCATCCGCGTGAGACACGCGTCTGTGAACTTTTTTGTGAAGTAATGAAGCAAAAAAAAAGTTATTACTGTTTAGAGGACGGTTGTAGAATCCAATACATCTGGTCATCGGTGTACTGACGCTTTGTTTAGTAGGTTAGTAGTATTTAAGTCAAGAGTTAGTTCCCCTCGAGTGCTGATTGTACATACATCTGTAGCTGTACATAGTTTACTTTTAGGCAAGCGTGCTCCATCGTCGACATGATAGTCGTTTTCTATGAGGTGAGATAGCAACGCACACATAGACACCGCTTACGGATACGATATCTTGGATAAATTGAACTCATTGCGTGCGCGCATGCATCCGCGTGAGACACGCGTCCGTGAACTTTTTTGTGAAGTAATGAAGCAAAAAAAAAGTTATTACTGTTTAGAGGACCGTTAATCAATTACCGTTTTTTAAGCTTACCAGTTTTAAGACGTAATTACGTAGGTATTTGCTTGTACTTTGATAGTTTGTTTTGACACAGTTAGGTAGGTAGATAAGGGCATGAATTTTTGGCCATGTAATATTTTTACAATGTAAATTAGGTATTGTCAAAGAGGCCGAGCGCGCTCAAATAGACAGCGCCGACCCTAGCGCGATACCTGCTGAGTGAAAGTGAAGTACATACATGATTGACTTCTGTATCTATCTATTTTGTGACCCATCGTTCTAACCGTTTCAACTAAACTCTACAAATCGCTAGGACTTGACACCTTCTAGCTCTTAAACATTACTTTGTTAGTAATTGTGAGATTAACAGTAGGCCAAGGATTTTATAATAATATCAGAAATCAGAAACATTTATTTCAAATAAACCAATTACAGGCACTTTTGAATTGTCAAAATGTGTGTCAGTCAAAAAATTGAAGCTAAATTGCACGTTCCGAAGCGTAGATCTCTATGGAGAAGAACGTGCAAGAAACTCCATGGACACTCTTTTAACCTTTCAATTGTGATAATTACAGACACAATTGAAAGACAATAGGTGCGCGAACGCCGGCGTTCGCTTGGGGTTTAATGAATTAAATCATATTATGAGTTATATTAATCTTGGTTACATATTTCTTGTCACTTCTAATATGTGAGCGAAAACCTAGTAAGTAATAATAAAAAAAAACTAATTAAAAAAAGAAATTGAACTAAGCCACTGGCAGCTAATAGATGACCAGTCTCAACTGACGACACCCATTCACAAGCATGACGTGTGCATCAGCCCCACTCAGCTCAACCATTTTGAAGGGAACTGAATGACCCAGTAAAACGTGCCACCTTCAGCGAGACATTTGAGTGAGCATGACACACAACTGCCATGCTCATTTATGTCAAAGAAGTCCAATAATAACCTAAAAACTATAAATAGCTTCATATTGGTACCCACATTGACAAACTTAAAAAAAAAAACAAATGCTTCTATAATGTTTTCAAATTACATCACTAAGAAATCAGAAATTTATTTTTGACAATAACTTCTTCGGAAAAATTAAAATAGTCTTTAGTTTAATTCAGCTGAAACCCTATACCAGACAATGCCATTGTACGGAGTCAAGCAAAAAAAATCCGATGAATGGACAACCTCCTCCTTCTTTGAAGTCGGTTAAAAATAGACGTTCCATCACATTACGTCTAATTTCCTGTTTCTATTCAAGGTAATAATCGCTCAAACGTAATTAACTTAACCATTTTTACTCCGGCAATAAAGTCGTCCTATTTTTCCTCAAAAAAACCATCCTTTGACTGTTTACTTTTTTTTTAACTAAGCTCAAGTTACTTATAATGATTTAATTTGTCATGAAAACGAGTAAAACTTTTTCTATAACTTATTAGCCGAATTATAGTCGATGGTATTTATGAAATCATCTTTCTGCCCCCGCAATTTGGCATTTTGCAATATGTTTTCATTTACGCAATTTGGCATCTTTCATTCTGTCCTATCACCCGTCATGCTATCACTAACTTTCTTTTTTTTCATTTCACTTCTCACATAATCCATCCATCTTTTTTTGGCCTCTTTTTCCTCCAGCCATCCATCCACATACATACTCATAATTCTTTTAGAAACATGCGTTTCATCCCGCCTCTTCACATGATCATACTAAGACCAACGATATTATAACAGACAGACGATATTGTGACATGCCTGTTGGTAGTGCGGTTATTAGCCCTGACTGCTACGCCGGAGGTCGTGGATTCGATTCCCACGCAGGACAATTATGGTTTATTACGTCTTCTTACTAAAAGTACTAGTGCCCATGTGGGTACTAGAGTAAGCGAGAGAAATGCATGGCTCGATTTTTATTCGGCAATATCCGCATTTCTGTCATTTTACTAGATTTAGTTTGGTGAAACGACGTATCGTTAGTACAAAAGTATATATTTCATGGTAGAATCTTGTATGTAATGTAATAAATGATGAATGGATAATTTAAACAGGAAAATAAAGAAGAGATTATTAATGTATATGATTTCTTTTTAATGCATGAAATAGATTAATTGGCAAGGAATGTTCCAGACATAGCTTGTTTTTTTTTTGGGTATAAGAATGGTTATATTATTATTACTAAGTCGAAATAAGTAAGTTATCATAAGATGAATAAAACGCGTCGAAATGGAAAAAAATACAAATTAATAGGTAATTAAATTATGATTAGCTTCTTTAAATAATAAATATACGTTTTTAATTAACCTTTCAGATACCGTCAATTTGAGACACAATAGTAAGACAATGGATGCGCGAACAGCGCCGTTCGCTTGGGGTTTAATTAATTAATTTTGACAGCCATGTGAGTAAATATTACTGAAAACTAAAATTTTCTCAGAGAGGTAAATTACTAAAAAGTAATAAAAAATTCTGTTTATTTTCAGTCTTAGCAAAGACTATAAAGACCAGAGCTACCAAAAACAAACTAGAACTTACTTTGATAAGTTACAAAGACGCCCCGAGCTATTGAAAACTATATCAAAAATGCTAATAGAATGGCACTGTAGCCGAAGAAATTCTAAAGCTCTGATTGGCTGTTAATTTAATTAATAATTTTACGAAGATAGTAGTATATTTCAGAGAATTTTACCGACTGCCGAGCAAACCTATAATTGTGTTATCGGTTTCACCGCGAAAATTCAACAGCGAGGCAGCAACTCCACTCAATTTGATATTGACGCACCTTTGATAAGTTACGTATCTGTATCTGAAAATAAACAACATTTTAGATACACTTACTACCTGCGAAAGTATTGCTCGCAAAGGAGGAGGCCGAACGCATCAGGCAACGGCGTTATAGCCGCCGCATTTCCCATCATAAAAAAAAAAATATGCTTTCAATTCTCACGAACAAAGTCACGGGTAAAGTGTTAGTATTTCACTTTAACTATATTTATACAAGTAATGTAGTCGGCGTTGTGAAACTTTTTAAATAACAAGAATAATAATTATGTCGCATCCCATTTTCAAATATCATAAATAAATAAATTTTGCACTGCTATCGACCGGCCTCAGCTGTGTGGGAAACCAATTACACTCAGTAAAATGGACTAAATAAATTTGTAGTTCCTACTCGCTGGCAACTTCAGATCATCTGGGACGGACGTACGTGTTTGGGGCTATAGTAACGATGATGGGGAACATTAATCATTTATTTCTTTCTTTCTTTGGAAAAACATACAGATATACAAAAATTTCTTAATTGATAAAAAATATTATATACTTTCATCATCAGACAGCAAATAAGTTTAGTAACATATTCTTATCCTATGTACACGGTAAGCGTGGGCTAGCAGCCGACAAGTAATGGGCAGCTCGCCGTCCGGCCGTCTAGAAAGCGTCCGGACCGAGACCTCGTCAACGGCGCCTGGTCCATGGACGCCTTAAAGAGATGTCAAGCTAATTATTAACCTACTTTTCTACAATATTTATAAAAAAAAATTTGACTCTTGACTCCTGGGACAGATTCTGGAGCACTTCACTTTACTGATTAGTATAGGCGTGACAAACAAAATGCATTATGTGTGCATTCTGGGAATTACTTATTCCAACTCCCATACAAAGATTGGCAATATGCTTTAGTTAGTTTTTTTTTTTTTTATTAGAGTATTTCCAAAATTTTTATATGATAGTGTAAATAGATTTTTAAGCCTGATTACGACATATTTATAATTCCGCATTAAATTGTAAAAAATAACTTAAATACTCTAGGGACCCGCCTCAGCTTTGCACAGTATGTTACAAATCTTTAAAATTCACCGCTTTTCGTTATTAGAATAAACATGTTTTATACACTTACACATTCCTCACTATTAGTGAATACCGCATTAATGTTCAGTAATGTTGAGTCCTTGAGGAACTTAGTTTTATAATAATGTAAGAAATTAGCTTTTTATCCATGTACGAATAGGCTGTTAGTAAGCCTAGTACACGATAAACCAATCTTTAAAATGATTTAGTTTTATGCTACGTACTTTTTCCGTAGCATTAGTTCGTAGACTCGTAGCAGTGTGTGCTACGCCGTAGCTCGGCGCGTGGCCTAGCAAAGACCACGTGCCACCTAATTATTATTGTTTTCTTTTTCACTTTCTACTAGGTTTATAAAATTATTAGCTGCTACATGCGGCTTCGCCTGTGAAAGTAGAAAATTGTCCAAGTTATTTCTGAACTGAATAAGGGTGCCGGTTGTAACACTTACTGTTTTTATTATTTTTTTGAAGTGAAACCAACAAAAAAAATGTTTTTATAAATATTTACTTTGAGCTTTTATTGGTTGATAAAAGTTAGATATTTATTAACAATTATTTGTATCCACGTCCATGGGACACGACCAATTGGAACCGTAAGCTAGTTTCTGACGTTTTGTTGTAGGCCTAAATAAAATAAAAGAGTTTTTTTTTATTTTATATCACACTCTCAATTTAAAGGAATAAGTTTGTTTGAATGTGTTTGTATTTATTTATTTATTTATTAGTAATAGGCATACCAACAGCACAATCACTTACAGTACAAATAAAACTTACATCTAACAAATGACATTTCAGTAACCACACAAATAACAGGTATGCATGACATTGAAAAAATGAGAAATTAGAGACAAAGAATAACAAATAGTGTGTCCAGTACAACTAGATCCAGATCACTACAAAGACAAAACACACCAAAAATATAAAAACGTACACTATTCACATTGTTTATACAGGTGCCGTCTGTATGAAGCAAAACTCATCGAGAAGACATCGATAGGGTTTTAGGGGGGTATGTAGCTATGGGTACAGATATATAGGTACAGACAAACGTAACACACGTACCTACGCCACGTACGAGATACAACATCGGAGAGTTGGTGTGCACCTTCTCAAATGTAAACAAAAAAAGAACTTTTTTACAATTCTGAAAAATCTTCTAACTGAATTCGGGAACTAAACTGTTTTCTTCATAGGTAAGTTTTTACAGAACCCTCACTTTGCGAGTCCGACTCGCACTTGGTCGGTTTTTAGGGTTCCGCACCTCAAAAGGAAAAAACGGAACCTTTATCCTCACTTTGATGTCCGTCTGCCTGTCTGCCTGTCTGTCAAGACCCTTTATCTCAAGACCCTTTATCTCGAGAATGTATCGAGTTGAAATTAAAACCATATATGTGGGTCTACGGCCCCTTCAAGCTTTAAAAAAATCAAACTTCTAAGTTAACGAATAAAAAAGATAAGGCCGTTTATGTCGCAAAAAAACGTATATTTTATATACTCTCAAAGACCGAAATTCATAGGGTACTTCCCATTGACCCAGAATCCTGAAAGCAAGGTCTTATAGCACAGGTATAGAGAAAAATCTGAAAACATTTTTGTTGTTACTTACGTAACAAAAAAAAAAAATGGTTTTTGCAATTCGGAAAAATCTCCGAGACTCCATTCGGGAATTGTAGTTTGCACGGAACCCTCAGTGCGCGAGTCCGACTTGCACTTGCCCAGTTTTTTTTTTTATACGCAAGCAAAGTCACTGATATAACCCATCACGTAATAAAACTAACAAACCACTGTATCCTCATAACACATTTATCTCGTAAAAGAAACCTTAAAATTTTAAAACTCAAAAAGCTTTCCTACTGGCCATTCCCTGTGCTGTGGTTTTATGTTCATGCATGTGTTTATACGTCGTGTGGCCACCTCAGTTTTAATGATTTACGAGATAATGATGAGTCGGCACTAATGCAAGCTCTTCAACGTACTGTGACAGTGTGTTTCTCGCAGACGATGGGTTGCGAGAACGAGAAACTTAAGAGGTCTTTGTGTAGTGTGTATTGTGTGTAGCTTTGTGGGAAGTCTACGTTGTTGTAGGGTTAAGGTGAAAGTACTTATGTAAAAAAATATCTTTCTGTTCACTTGTTGAAATCTACACTATTGTCTGTCTTGTTTTAATTTTTCAAGGTTTTCACTGTTGGACATAGGCCTCCCCCAAGCGTCGCCACAACGACCGGTCCTATGCATCACGCGTCCATCGGATTCCCCTGACCAGGTCATCGATCCACCTTGTTGAAGGCCTTCCAACGCTGCGTCTTCCAGTACGTGGTCGTCAATCCAGGACCTTTTGTCTCCATCGACCACGTTTTAGGTAAACCGGAATAACTATCTACAGGCCATACAAATATTTGATTAGTGCGGTGATCGAACCCACATACACGGACATGACATACGCGGTTATTCATTCGGTGGCATGTTGGTCTGCCACTGCGCTAATAATGCCTTCTAAACTTAAGTTGAGGGCCACAGAATTTTATTACCTCAGCAAAGTCCTGTAGATCCCCAATCCGCTTGTTTGTTTGGAAAGTAAACCTTGTTATTCAAATCTATACATGCAATAAATCTGTAAAAGTTTTTCGCGCATCACGTAATTAAAATGTACGAAATTGCTGTAAATATTTTTTACACATTTAAATTATGTGTATATATCGTTTAGGCTTTGTTTCGTCGCAGTCGATTGACTTCCTCGTACATCGAAAGATATTTTACATTCGTTGACTGTTAGGCGGTAAAAAGTTCACTGGGTCAGCTAGAAAATAATATTGTATTCTATTGTCATAGTCTTCCGGCCAATCATATTATTTCATATACCTAGTTTGTGTCCTGATTCAGTTAAAGTTATGCCCGCACCTGATCGAGGAACACCTAATTTAGTTACTTGCGCAAGTTGCCCAAACTTGCTGAGAAGCCCGGAACTCCGCAAGTTAGGCAACTCCCTTCGTTATTGTTTGCATTGTGGGCACTACAAGTGGAATAATTTTGTTAATTTCGACGTATTATGTGACTGGTTTAATATTATTCGATAGTTCATATTTGTATTGGAAACGCGTAGATGATTTCAGTGGCGTAACGAGCTCCAAAGAAGCGGCCGTGTGTTTGCGAGGTTCAAACGAAAGATGGCGAACTATATGAATTTTGGTTGTTGCAGGTGGATAACCTGTCGTGTAGAAAGATAGGTCGTTACGACTCGTCTCTTAAAGGAAAGTTTACACAAAAGCTGGGTCCTCAGCACAGCTCAGCGCACATAATGGAACGATTTTACAAAGCACAAACATCTGGCACTCGAATTTAGAATTTTCTTGAGTAAAAGTGACGCACAGATCATTCATTATAACGCCATTGAATGTGCGGTGTATCACCAAATATTCATTCGTTCAAATACTTACGCGGAGACTTGGCGGAGACAATAAGTGGTACCTAGATAGATCCGTCTATTTCGATCATACAAGTGCAATAAGTAAGTGCAGGAAAGGGATGGGTTTCAGAAAAGCAATAATCAACCGAAAATTAAATAAAACAAACGTAAAAAGAGACGGCATAACCACACTGTATCAAAAAATATTTAAGGTTTTTTTTGTTTTTCTTTTTAAATTAGTAGACCCTATTAGTCGCTTTAGACAAGGTTGGGGATGACAATAATATTACGAATTTTTACACACATCGGTTCTCCTGTAGCCCGGGGGGCCTGTATTATTGACAGGACTGATACGGTAGGATACCGCCTTTTTTTCTAGCATTGCTGCTTCGCAGAAAGAGGTGACCGCCTGCCAGTCCTCCTCGCTGCCATGGCCTGTACCAAGGCCCGACGTGAGAGATCGCTCGACTTACCGTCATAATTATGGCGTGCCCAGCTCTGGGTTGCGACAGTCGCTGGCGCCATTCCACCATGAGATCTCGCCTGAACCCTGTCCGCTAGATGATGTTGTGTGATATTTGTGGAATATTATTATTATTTTTACCTATATTATATTACCTTTCTCGATAATAAGATTTCTTAAAAACTGGTTTTTTAGTATACCTACACTAGACGAAGATGACATTCAGACGACCTGGGCCTCAAGTCTGCTATTAGGTACAATAGTTTCAGAATGGTTCATCATGGATTTCATAATTGTTGATTTTGACAAGTTTTGGTAATCTATACATATAATAAAATCGTAGGAAAGTCAAAACTGTACATTGAATATTTTTAAAAAAGAATACTTGGGGCGTGATCTACAATCGATATCGAAGCCAAAAATATAGTTTTTAGAATTTTTGTCTGTTTGTCTGTATGTATGTCCGGGCTAAACACAAAAAGTACTGCATGGATTTACTTCAAATTTTGCATGAATATTACTAAGAGGTCGGGTCAACATATAGGCTACATATTATCACGCTATCACCTACAGGGGAGGAGCTGTGAACCTTTATTTTTCTTGAGCATTCTGTGACTGCGTGTAATCTAACGATGTATATTTAAATGTTGTTTTTGAGTAAGCCATGCTATTATCTAGCTTTACATCATAAAAACTACGCCATTAAAGTAACTTGGGCAGAGAAACATAGTTTAATGAATGTTAGTAGTATAGAGACAATTTTAAAGCAGCGCCATCTATGAGATTTCATAAAAATTAAATCAAGATAAATGTTAACACTTTTTGGAAATTAATAATTTAAATTTGATCATGTAATTAGTTATTCTTAAAATTCATAGATGGTGATGTGATGTGCATTTTCTTCATAAAAGTTGTATCATAGTTCGTTTTGACAAATTCAAGTTCCAACAAAACCCTGAAAAAACTTGAGTAGAGTTGAGGAAGACAATTAAAAAAAAATGTGGTGTTAAGTATTACATGGGGACATTTTTCCAGCTCTGTGAAGTCGACCAGTTTGCGAGATCCCTTACGTATGACGAGGTGCCTTCATATTACACGTATGACAAGCAAAGGGGTGTATTTAACCGACATCGACGAGGAGGTGTTGTGGAAGGTTTTCCGGGAATTTTTAAGGACGCCGCATTGGGTAGGGTTTATACCGTGCATCCAAATAATGGCGAATGCTGTTTTCTGCGGTTGTTACTTCCCACTGTCCGAGGCCCGACGTCTTTCGCCTTTCTGAGGACATTTGATGGCATGGAGTATCCCACTTACCACGTCACCTACTCGACGGTGACCAAAATTGGGATCCTCGCGGAGGCGAGCGTCAGTGACAGTCCCAGCCGCATGTGTCATCTTTTTGTGTCATCTTGGTGTTTTGTGGAGTCGCGAACACGGTAGCTTTGTGGGAGAAGTATCGCCATCATCTGTCTGAAGATTTTCTACGAGCTTTTAGGTGTGCTACTGGAGACGAAGACGAAGTAACTGATATCCGCGTGCTGAACACCTGTCTGATTTCATTTCAAGAGGTCATTTCTATCGGCGGCAAACCGCTGATCGAATATGGGTTACCAGCTCCCCATTCATCATCGCATCAAGACCGTGGAATTTGGGAGTATAACGCTGGGATAAATTAAGTCGAGAGTGAATAGGTTACTTCTAGGCAAGCGTGCTCCATCGTCAGCCACATCATCACTTACCATCAGGTGAGATAGTGGTCAAACGCGAGCCTATCAATAATAATAAAAAAAAAAACGATCCGGGCGAAATGACCACCATACGAAATGACCATGTCACTTTGTTCTCTTCAGAGCTAAAACAAATTTATGACACCGTCTTTGAAAGCGTTGGGTAAAAACAGGGTAAAATGTTTTTCTTGGTTGCTCCTGGTAGAACAGGAAAAATATTTGTTACCCTGACATATTTGCAGAGATCAGGAGGCAAGGCAAAATTGCTATTGCTGTAGCGTCGTCGAGAATCGCTGCCATACTGCTTCCAGGTGGCAAGAAAAGAAAAAAAAGAAAGAAAGGTGTGGTGTGTCACGTAACAGCGATAAGGGACATGTGCTCAAGGATTGCTCTCTTATCGTATGGGATGAGTGTATAATGGCCAATAGGAAGACAGTTGAGGCCGAGGACAGAACCCTGCAGGACATCCGCAGGAACGAACATTTGATGTGTGGTGTCACAGTTCTGTTCAGTCAGTGGCGATTCCGGCAAACACTTCCCGTGGTGACGCGGGTATCGAGGGCTGACGAGGTGAATGCTTCGTTGAAACGATCTTCGTTGTGGTCACGAGTTTGTTAGCTGCGCTTGACCATTAATATGAGAGCTCGGCTCGGCGGCAATGCACGTGCATTGCAAGAATTCTCCGATGTCCTTCTAAGTCTTGGCGAAGGCACTCTGATAGGTGGCGCTTCCAGAGCCTATCGGTAGAGTGGTATTCAGCTTAGAAGATCTCATTCGCTGTGTGTACGGGGACATCAGTCGTATATCGCACCAGCTTCTTGGGTGTGTGAGGGACATCGCCGACGCCCAAAAATGATCAGGCTGCAGCAAATAACGAATGCATTCTCTCGGAAATTGAGGGGAATGAAGTGGTATACACCTCGATAAACACTGTTGTCGAGCAAGATGACGCCACACATTATCCCGTGGAATTCTGAACTCCCTGTCAGCAAGTGAACTTCCAGCGCATACCATCAAGTTGAAGGTCGGTGTCTCGATTCTCCGGAACCTTTCTCCTCCGAAATTGTGTAACGGGGCCCGCCTTAAAGTCATCTCTCTTCACAGGCACACCATTGAGGTGGAAATTCTTACGGGCTGTGGCGTAGGCGAGGCAGTATTTATACCACGCATTCCCTTCATAACTCACAACTTCCCGTTCCAGTCCAAGCGCGTACAGTTCCCCGTGAGTGTTTGCTTCGCGATGACCATCAATAAGTCGCAGGGGCAGACTCTGAGGGCAGCGGGTGTCGATCTCAAGACGAGTTGCTACTCACACGGGCAACTGTACGTCGCTTGCTCCCGCGTCACCAGTCCTGACTCTCTTTACATTTTGGCTCCTAGCAGCATAAATACCAACGTAGTTTATAAGGAAGTGTTGTAAGGTATATTTTTTACTCTTTTGTGTCCTGGAATGTAGTCCTGCATTATTTTCTCTATTTCCTTCAGTCACATCTTATGCCTCCTTCGCAGGATTTCCATATAACTCTCTTCACTTGCTTCGCTTACATATAATACTATAGCGACACTGACATCTTAGGTATTTTTGATACTGTAGAGCCTTCACGCAGACGACGTCGCGGGCAGCAGCTAGTCTACTAATATAATGGCGTCATTATGACTTTCCAATGGTCAACCACTGACACTCCATTGGAGGTAGTGGCATATAATGGTAATCTCGTACATATTGACAAATGAATGTCTGACGTATGCAGTAATTTGCAAAAATTTTTACAGTTCTTTTGATCAGTGACCTACTATTAGAACGTCATAGTGCAGTCATTGCTTTTAATAAGCTCGATATTGTCATTCTACCACAACTCTATCACGAGACCATTGACCGATCAGCGGTCGACTATTATAAATTAGCAGATTATGAGCTTTTAGCAAAATGACAATGGAATCGTGTTAAAATTACGACTTTATAAAAATAGTAGACTTAGGCCCCTGGTCGGCGCATTGGCTGAGCAATTGAGTGGTGTCTTGGATTCCTGAAATCATCTAATCTCAAATCTAATCCGAGACACCAACCAATTACCCAACAGATATTTGCATAAACAACAGATAGTTGTTTCGGATGTGGGTGCTTGTGTATGTTGGTTTATATGTTTGTAGACGCACCCACGCTGTAGAAATCGTCGATGGCGCGTACTTTTCCAGCGCACCTCAAGAAGTTGCCAGCAACCGTAGGGGTCCAGCAGGCTGCAGGGTCGATGCCTACTGTGGCCAAGAGTCTGTTTCTGAAAGGAAGACTCGGCCCCGGTATGAAAGGCAACGAAGGAACGGGGTGGGTTTTTTAGTCAGTAAAAGTCTGACACTATCTCCCGCTCCCTGACGATTTTTTTTTTGACCACAATCTCACCTGATGGTAAGCGATGATTTGGCCGACGATTTAACACGTTTACCTAGAAGCAATCTATTCACTCTTGACTTAAAGACCCCTAGGGTATAGCTAGCAGGAAACACAGACTTCGGCCGGGAATTCCATTCCTAAGCTGTACGCATAATGAATGTACTCCCAAAACGCTTGGACGTATAGGTGGGATTTCCACCATGTACCGGTGGCGCAACGCCGTATGTCTTGTACCCCGAAAAAAAAAGGTCCCAGGTATTTTAACCTTTTTGGATCACTTTCAAACACTTTCCCTCCTACGATATTAATTACTGAACTTAATAAATAAAAGCAGCAAATTAAAAAGCGTCGTTGGAATCCAATTACTTACTACATTAATAATACTCTGCAGTACGAAGCAAAGCAAAAGCGAGTAGTTTTAAATAACTGCATATAAATTCATCTGTGGTCGTTATTAACTTTGAATTGCTCCGGTTGTATGACGGGCTTCTAAATTAACATTTCGAACTTTTTATAAGTCAATGGTATTTTTAACTTTTCGCTATAAGATATGCGGGTATGCTGGAAGAGATTTCGTAAGAAATAAGCATTACCTATGTACCTATTTTTCTGTTTCTGTCTTCTTTTCTTATATAAGTCAATTTAAGTGTGTACATGAATTGTTAAATAAATAAATAAATATAGTCATTATTATCATTTCAGCCGATAAACGTCCACTGTTGGACATAGGCCTCACCAAGTGTCGCCACAATGAATGGTCCTGTGCGTCGAGCGTCCATCGGAGTCCCGCAACCTTCACCAGGTCAGCTGTCCACCTTGTAGAAGGCCTTCCAACACCGCATCTTCCAGTACGTGGTCGGAAAGATAAGATGTACAACGGGCTGTTTTCCGCATCTGCACTACCAAAGTGCGTATTTTGAGTACTAAGGAAAGATAAGATATAGTAATCGGCACAAAAAATCGGGATCAGCAGAAATAGTAATCGGATAACAAGCCGTATTACTAGTTAATAATATAATATTCCACAACTATCACACAAACGCCGTCTAGTCCCAAGCTAAGCAAAGCTTGTGTTATGGGTGCTATCGGACAACTGATAAACATACTTCTATATTTCTAAATACACACATATTATAGATAAATTACACCCAGACACAGAACAAATTATAATGCTCATCACACAAACATTTGTCCTGGGTGGGAATCGAATCCACGACCTCCGGCATAGCAGTCAAGATCACTAACCACTAGACCAACAGGCATCAAGTTGGCGCGCCGGGTTGAAAAATGTCGCTGTTAAGTAATGCGGCTATCTCACTTTCAGCTGGATTATGGTGGACGGTGGTAATACGTTTTACAAAGCGATGGCCATTGTTTAGCTGTATTGTCAGTGACAATAATAATGAAGGACCGATCCAAAAAAAGCTTGGCGGAAATTGGAGTTTATTGGAGTGTCTGTTTGTAATTTTGGTTTCTCTGTCTGTCTGTTCCGGCTACTCTCGAAACGGCTGTACCACTCCTGACGGGACTTTTACAGACTGGTAGCTGAAATTATAAGGAGTAACTTATGCTATTTTTATTTTAGAAAAGGAATTAGAGTAGTCCACTACGCAAAAAAAAACTTCTTGAAATTATTGAAACGGACGAAGTTGCAGGCACCATCTAGTAAAAATGGCTATATAAATAAGGAAAAATATACTTAAAAGAACACAGGTGTGTTTCCCATATATTGAGCAATTTTTTTGGAGTTCGTGACTGAAGTAGATAATATCGTAAGTTTAATACATAGATATTTCATTATTTTATAGGTTTACAAAAGGAAGGTACTTGTTCTATTGCAAACAATAGAGTCTGTTGTACCAACACAGAAAATTAATAAAAATGTAATCTCAATAATCTTTACATATAATAAATCTGTAGTTTTTAGTTGTGCGCGTATAACGTAAAATATACGTAATCGATATAGATAACTTTTATACAATGAAATTGTGCGTACCTTGATATATAACTTAGGTTTTATTTCAGTGCAATTTATTAACTACATCGAAAGATATGGTATAGCTCGAAGAATCTCTAAACTTAGTGGCAATGCGCAGGACACGCTGAACAGATGGTCGATGAGGAAGAAAGGTTCTGAAGAAACAACCACCGGAAGACGCAGCGTTGGAAGGCCTACCACGAGGTGGACCGATGACCTAGTGAAGGTCGCGGGAAGCAGTACGAAGTTCGCTGGGTCAGCTAGTAGCTAATATTAGAAATAAATATAAAAAATGAATATTAGAAAGAAGACCAATCATTGCCGATTATATCAAAAGCATTATTATAGAAAAATTATGTACCTAAATATATACATTAACTATACAGGATTATTTTTAAAACACTGGCAACCATTCAGGACTATGGTATTAACATCATAAACAACAACTTTTGTTCTATGACTTTTAAAAATGTATCATATTTTAGTGGATCAGATTTTTTAAAGTAAATTCAACGTTCTAAATATTTCGATGTCTATGCAAAGCAAGTGATAGTACAATAGCGGAGGGAAACGGTGGTAGCGGGGGTGACTGATGCGCTTACGTCGCGTCATACAGACTCAAGTAGGTATAGTGAAATACAGAGTTGAAATGTGTTAGAGCCACGAAATCTTGAAGGTTTGTTTTTGGTAAATGAATTTGTGTTTTGTAAAAAGTCACAGAACAATAGTTGTTATTTTTGATGTTAATAATACAATCCTGCACGGTTGTTAGTGATTTACAAATAAACCGGCGTATATCAAGCTATTATAAATGTTACGTAAAAAACATACAGTCCGCTTTTGTATCAATGTGGGCAGGATGTGCTATTGTTAAAATGATTTAAGACTTTATAGTCCCTTGAAAATCTGGACACAATATTCACCCGTCTCTGCGGCAGTACGTGTATTTGTGCATTTGATTCCGGCCATCTGCTCCCGGATAGAGCCCTGCTGACCTTTGAATCCATTTTCTTTGCGAAATATTGATTGATTTATGTATGCACGCACATATGCTATGTTCATTCTAAAGAATATTAAACTAATTAATATTCAACTATTTATTTAATTTTTATGTGTATAAATATTTCTAAAGATCACAGTATGTGACTTACACACACAAAAAAAAAAGACGTGTGGCACTCAGAAACTGCCGTGGTAAAGCTATTGCATAGCATTTTTATCAACTTATGCAATTATAATTATTTATTTATTTTATTTATGTAGTATTTTTTTTCCTTTGTTTTTTTTTTCTTTGATATTTATGTCTTTGATTAATTGAAGTTACACTTTTTGAGCGTGGTGACCGATAAGAAAACGAGTGGGGGGGGGTGTTAGGTTATTTTCGTTACGGAATTTCTGGATTCGCTCTCCACGCTCAAGGCCCGCGATAGAAGCTGTGCAATAGCTTAAAAACTCTTGTGAAAAGGTGTTCAGTTTTGTCTACTGAGAAAGCCGTAAAAGTTTGCGGAGATCGGTCCCTTACACCATTTATATATCCTTTCCTACGTGTATTTGTCACCTAAATCATATAATAGATTTGGATGAAATTTCGTATGTGATAAAAAAAATGCTATGCAATAGCTTTACCGCGGCGTCCCCGAGTGCCACACGCCTCTTTTTCTGGAAACGAAACAAAAAAAAATCGGCCTCTCCATACAAACTGTCCAATCAAGTTTATAATTTAGTGTTGAGAGGCCGATATTTTTTACAACCTGTATAAAGACGCGTATTATAATGGAAAAATGTGGAGACTTTCAAGACTTCTATCATCCGGGCGGGTTGCTATTAAATAATAAAGTAATTACTTTTGCTTTGTTTTGAAATATTTGGTTTTGTTTATTTTACCTAAGTTTCTTCTTTAATTAATAATTTTTACCTAAAAAAATAGTAAATAATATCTCCCCATAAAAATGTAATTAGTTTTCTAAGATACGGGAGAGGGCACTGGTTCCTGTAATACAGGTATTTCACCTAGCATGGGGGCCAGGGACTTCATTTTACTGTACCAATTTTTTATGCCAATAAAGCTTATTATTAAAGATTATTATTAGTGATTATTATTAAAGACTATTATTAAAGATTATTATTAAGATTATTATTAAAGATTATTATTAAAGAATTTATATATGAAGGTGCGTTTATTTCCAAATTCTTTAATTTATCTACACGTGGCAGAGTCGGTTTACATAAGTGTCATCATAAATCCTTATCCTCCCTCCACTTGGCTTTCTCGAACAGCGTGGGATGCGATTGTTTATTTTCTTTTCTTTCCAAAATCAGCGGCGAAAGTTTCTAATTATTTTTTTATGAAAAATGCTTTGAGAGCAGTTAGGAATACTTTGTCTTATAAAAAGTTTTTTTGATTGATAAACAAAACTTTAAGTACTATGAGTAATGCGGGAACGTTTGAAAAAGTTACCGCAGCCTTAAAACGCAAAGGGTAACTATAGAACATAGCGAGCATGGGGGAACCCATTACAAAAACCAACTATCTGAATTTTTTTCACCCAAATAAAGTTAAATAAATCAATTCGTCTCATCAAGTCGAATCTACAGGTAAAACCAGTTATTAGCAACGACACTTATTTACAGATTTGATCGAATATAATAATAATAATAAATAATCCTACTGATATTATAAACGCAAAAGTTTGTGTGTATGTTTGTTAGTCTTTCACGCAAAAACTACTGAATGGATGTCGATGGTGCATGGAAAGACTATGTCCTGGAATGGCGTATAGGATTCTTTTTATTTCGAGAGTGTGATCCCTTGGGATAATTTTCTATTATCCCGCGGGTAAAGCCGCTGAAAGCAGCAGCTATAATATTATAATACAAAAAATGTAGGTGCAATTAGTTGGTTTTTAATCGACGTCGAAAAGGAGGAGGTTTTATGTTCGGCATGTTTTTTTCTTGTGTATGTTGACCGATAGATATCTCGGTCAATTGTGGACCGATTTTGAAAATATTTTTTTATTGAAAGGTTATGCGTCCAAGTTAGTCCCATATAAATATTGTTATGATCTGATTATAAACTGTCGTAACAAGTAAAATTCCTCGGTTTATAGACTTCAATGTAAAAAAAAAACACTGAAAAGTACAAAATAACTTTAATTTCGGAAGTCTGTGGTTACGGAACGAAGAGACAAAACTATCTTTTATAGGAACACTGACTTCCGAAATTAAAGTTATTTTGAACTTTTCAGTGTTTTTTTACGCTGAAGTCAGTTTAATTTTTTTTATTTTGTAAAAAGTTTTTTTTTTGCATTAAGAGTACGATAGATAGGCTGTAGTCGGAAGAAGTTTGATACACCCTCTCGCTCCACTATAAGCGGGAGAAGACATTTGATGACCTTTTTATACTTCATAAAAAAAGATATATAGTAATTTATTCAACATATATTACTATGTACTTTGAAATAATATTAGCTATGACGTATTTCTTTAAATTTCGGGGTAAATAACATTTACCTTAATGTGGATAGATATTTTTGGATTAAGTTGAATAGGAACATTTAAAAAAGGTAGGTAAGGTATGTTGTACCTTACTTAGTCAAGTTCTTATAAATTTACACTAGTATGTGCTAGTGTAAATTTATAAGAACTTGACTAAAAATTTGGAAGTAAGCCTTGAAAAATCCATGTTCTTTTGATATCCAATCTTCCTCGGAAACCTTTTGAACGGAACACATTATTTTATTTATTTCCTTCCTTTAAGTTACTTACTCACTTGCTTTTTGATTCAATAGGGTAGGGGTAGGTTAAGGTGCGGTGGATATGGGAAGCACAGGACCGTTCATTGTGGCGAGACCTGGGGGAGTTCTATGTCCAACAGTGTGGTGTTGGTCGAGGCTCTTGGTTATTAAGCCATTGGCTGAAACAACTATCGGTACAATGATCGCTGAATCCACTTCCCACATGTCGGCAACCACGCGAGCCAAGTCAATATACTTGATTTGTTTATCTTTCTCGGCTTTCACGAGGTTCTCGTTATGCGGAACGGATATGTCAACAATCATTGCACGTCTCTCGCTTCGGTCCACCACCACTATATCAGGCTTTTTGGCCACAATAGTCCTGTCAGTGATGATGGGCCGATCCCAGTACAAAGTTAAATTATTATTATTATATTTGTGAGTTTCTTAATACGTGTGGACTTACACTTTTTTTTGAGATGGGCTTCATGACTCCCGAGAGATTTTGCCACAAGCTCCAGAGCAAGTGGCAAGTGAAACTCTGATGCCGCGAGAAGTTGCGTTGGAGCGGTCAGATCTCCGGCAGAATCTCATGACGGTATGGATGCAGACAGTCGCAACCTAGTGGTGTGATGATCATGCATGATCTACCCGTATACCAAGTTTCATCGAAATCTATTCAGTAGCGTGTAAGAGTAACAAACTTCCATACATCTACACATATAAACTTTCGCGTTCATAATATTAGTCTCCTGCTTGAAGATTAGCTAGAGAGGCACTATGGCATCTACGCTTTCCGCTAAACGCAGGTCCTCACCGAACACAGTTGAATAAGGAGGTTCCCGTAGACATGGTGGAGTATGAAGTCAGCTCTACTTGGACAGATCACCACCCTGTCTTCTTGGAGGCGATCAGCAGCGGCCACTGCTTGCATCCAATCCTGGTCCAGTAGGTATAAAGCGAAAGAGAATGGAAAGCCGTTATCGCCGTCTATGAAGCAGTAATGAGAGTAAAGGAGGTGGTGGAAAGCATGAAACGAAGACAATCCTTACATTAGATGTTGTGAAAGACCTTTATTGACGAAAATCACAACTACGTTCTTTTAGATGCTTTTTGCGTTACAAGATCATGGGTTTCCTTTTCAGAAATCAACCCATGGCCCTAGCAGGCTTCGACCCTGCTGGGCCCCCACGGTTTCGCTGACATCTTTTTGAGGTGCGCTCTGTCTTGACGGTTATCGGACGGCCGGACGTCAAGCTACCCACTGCTCTTCGTCCGCAAGCCTACGCCAAAGTTTGGACTTACACTTGACGTAGACATTGTTTCATTCTTAAAAAGATACATAATACACTCATAGATACGGTTTATATATCCACGGGAATTTTTAAAAGAGATACCTAATAAGGTATCTTGGAACACAAGTGGGTTTTAGTTACTTAGTAGAACTCTAACACGGCCTCTCGTCCCACCCTAGAGCCAGAGAAGGCATTTGCTGATTTCACACCTCAAAAACAACATATAAAAGTGTTTTGGCCATGACATAATAAGGTGAAAATGGTGTTTATTTAATTATTGTTTAGGGGGCTATAAAAGAGGCAAAATATTTTTCAAGGGGCCTTCAATTTATATTGTTAATTAACTTTTAACATTCAATGATATTGAACGTGAACTCATAAAAACAGGGTGTGCTTTTATGAGACCACTTTTACCCGACTTGAATAAAAAAGTAATTTTTAATTCGTTTGTTTTGTTTCCTTTTGTACTCCTTCGCTACTGTTTTTAATTGATAGGCTTTCGTTTGAACACTGCTCACACGTGTGTGCGTGTGCGTGTGTGCGTGTGCGTGTGTGCGTGTGCGTGTGTGTGTGTGTGTGTGAAAGTTGTTTGTGATCATGAGTACAATCACGTGTTTAAGTATCGGTCACTAATTACCTGTCACCCTATACACAGTTAAATTTTAATCGTTTTAATCCTGCGGAGGGTCTATCCGGCACGCAACGCCAACTATTAACTACAGGTCATTGAACTCGCTCAGCTGACGTTTTCTTAAAGATACTAATTTCGTACATGCGTAAATTAATACGAGTTTTAAAAAAGAGGTACTTTATTTTTTTAATTTTATCTTTACAAATCCATAGTGTTTCTTGTACCGGATCGACCCTCCACGGGACTAAAACGATTAAAATTTAGCGGTGTATATTATAGAAATCTATTTCTTTGTTCTGCGCATAATAGTTCAGTTCTTAAATAATTGTCTTTTACGATGGTGACACAGCTGTGGTTATCCAGTTCTCACGTATACGCAGTATGCCCGATTGCAACTCGTCGTCAAAAACCACGAACTTCCCTAATAACTTTTCTATAAAAGTTAACATAATAACGATAATAAACTCTTTATTTCCCACACATATGCCATCTTCATTTCAGCCGAAAGACGTCCACTAATAGACACAGCCCTCCCCCAAGTGTCACCACAACGAACGGTCCTGTGCGTCTCGCGTCCATCAGATTCCCACAACATTCACCAGATCATCTGTCCACCATTTGGGAGGCCTAGAATCTCTTTCGGCCCCATCGACCATTTGTTCTACGAGCAATATGTCCTGCCCAATGCCACTTAAGTTTCAACAGTCAAAATTATCGAAATTCTTCTTCTTCCTGCCCTGGTCCCATCTTATTTGGGGTCAGCGCAATACGTTTCTTATTTATTTATTTATTTTATTTATTCCATTTTAAATAAGGCTTACAGACTAACAAAACAAGAAGTGATACAAAAAATATGATATTTTCAAATCGCTAATTAAAAGTCTCCACATGTAGACAAAAAAATCTTTTTAAAGAAATATGTCGTGATGGAAAGTACATATCACAATTATTTTTTTTTTTTCTATTGCATCTCGAAGCAGCGAATGAGAGAAGCCACTTAGTTAACAAAAAATGTCTGTGTCAATTAGTCGATGCGAAAGGTACACTTAATATTGGTCGCTGACGTAATCCCATTAGGTTTGTGCGTAATGCTAAATTTGCAACGAGTTCAGGACAGTCAATATGGCCATTTGCGATACCCATCAGCAGAGCTATGTCTCCAATATGACGCCTCATCTCCAGAGGAAGGAAGTGATACCGTTTACATCGATGCTCGTAGTCAACTGAGTATTGCTGTGCTCTATAGTCAAGGTATCGTAGAAATTATCTTTGGACACCCTCAATGCGGGACTTATAAATTTCATACTGCGGGTTCCAAACCTGAGATGCGTATTCTAAATGACTACGTACGAAAGAACAATACAAAATTTTTACCGGTTTAAGAGATCGGAAACAGGTTCTTTCTTCCATTCTACCCTGTCACTCGTCATGCTATCACTAACTTCCTTTTCTTTCATATCGCTCTTCACGCAATCCATCTATCTTTTCTTTGGCTTCCCTCTCCCTCTCCACCCATCCACATGTATACTCATAACTCTTTTGGTAACATGCATTTCATTCCTCCTCTTTATATGACCATACCAAGACAAACTATTCCCCTTCAGCTTGTCAGTTACTGGCGCTACTTTCAAACTTCCTCTAATATACTCATTTCTCACTTTATTCAATCTCGTCACACCACACATCCATCTCAACATTCTCATCTCCGCTACATGCAATCTTTTTTCATCAGTCTCAATCTAGTTAAAATTATCTAATTAATTTTAATTATTGTGTCTTTCAGTACTGATTTCTTGGATAGATACATATCCCTGTTTGGGTATAGGCCTTCTCCACTTTGCTCTATCTTTACCTTGCTTAGTCTACTCATTGTTGACTGTAGTGGTGACGTCATCACTCGTAGGTCGTAGGTCATCCTTGCCGCATTTTCGTGCTAGGCCCTTTCCATCTCGTTACTTCTGCTGTCCATCTACACTTTTACACTAGTAAAGAGAAAAAGTTTTTTTTTTTGTTTTTTTTTTTTGTTTGTAAGAGGTAATCTCTGAAAGTAAGGGTCTGATTGCGAATTTTTTTTACTAGATGCTTTGTTCTTGAGTGACATTGACTATATTTTATGTACACGAGCAAAAGCTCGTCGTTTATATAATTTCCACGTGCTACATTACATGGCTCATTGCCATTTTAAAAGCAAATACTTCTATAAAAGTTAGTATTTCATTATTATTGATAGGGCGTTTGACTACTATCTCTCAAATGGTAAGCATCGATGTGGTTGACGATGGAACACGCTTGCCTGGATGTAACGTATTCACTCTTGACTTAAGAACCTCTAGGAATATTAACTTCAGAAAGCAGACTCAGGCAGGGTTTTCAGTTCCTTAGCTGTATGTACAATGATTGTGTTGCCAAAAAGTTTTGAGCGTAAAGAGTAGTTTTTTATTTAACTGGTACTATTTAACCTCTTTAGGAGGGTGACTTTCCAAAATGTGTATTTTATGTGTGTGTGTTTCTATTAGTAGGACTTTTGCTTGGCCATGAGATCCGAAAAAAAAAAAAACAAAATTTTTGATACCCGATATATTTATTTTATTTCAACCATAACGTCGACAGTGGTAGTTAACAACGAACTAATCAAATGATGGGTATCCAAACATTCAGTTTTCGATTATTTTACCGCCTAAAAATATTTTTATTATATTCATTACAATATAAATTACATGTATGTATGTAGAGTAACTAATTCAGGATAGACTCTACAGTTTCTTCCTATAATTTCAACTATGAAATTGACATGAATAGGATACGGTATGACCCAGCCTAAGTTATCGTAGAACATACATTAATAGATCGTTAGATTTGCCTTTCCCCTTATATAAATTGAAAATCACATTTAAAACGAGACGATATTGAAAACATGTATTCGGAGAGTTTAAATAATGTCTAAGATTAAAATACATTTTTAGTCTTGTACCTCTTAAATTACTCTGTTCTTACAACACCGTGATTGGTAACTGTTTTGTTTTGTTTTAGATAATTTGTTACTTCCTTAGAGGACTTGGTTTATGTCAAACTATTTTATCATAATACCTGACTCTACCAAGACAGTCCCAGAAAGTAAATAACTATTTAATTTGATTCGTGTATCATTTCTAAATGCGGCACAGTCAAGAAAGGAAATTTTTTAGTTACAATAACGAATATTAATCTACATTTTTAGATATAAAGAGTATCTCTATGGACAGACAATTCTTATGCCATCGACATTATAATTTAAATTATTTACAACAATCGTAAAATCCAAACAACAGTACCATTCTTAAAATTATCTTTTAACAGAACTGAATTAGTTTTTTTTTTTTCAATTTTTGAATTGCGAAGGTAATAAATTTATCACAGTAACGTTACAAAGTTCTGTAACTGAATAATAATAAATAGACTATACAAGTATACGTAATATATTATAATATATAAATATTTTGCATGCAGTAACAGATTTTCAAATAATAGGTCTCTCCAGTTATAAGTTAACTAAATGTGTGTTTAAACGACGTTCCTTAGTAGTTCCTCCGATGACAGCATGCCGTCCTGTGAAAAAACAGATGGGTTAAAATTGGTGAACAGAAAGGATCGATTGAAAGAGTTACCGCATGGAAAGCCCATGGTCCTGGAACGCAAAGGGCAAAGAAAAAACATAGGTGGGTTTTACTCAGTAAAAGTCTCTTTTGCTCCACCCAGAGCAAATGAATTATATGAATTTATTATGAGATTAATTACACTAGTTTACATTGTTTCATACTGGGACCTGATAGAATATATCTGTTGACACTTTTGGCTTTCAAAAAAATAAGTTAACACATAAATACATTTTCTTTCAGGGTAAAAAAAAGTTAAAATTTGTAAACCAGTGTTATGCTTATGCTAATATTAGCATAAGCATAATTAATCAGCCTGACCATATTCCCACTGCTGGGATTCATGTCTCAATAAAAGGAATGGAACGTAATCTACCACGCAGGCCCACAACAGAAGAAGTAATTCAATGATTTCCTACTCCAAAAAAAATACAAAAAGGTTACATAAAATCCTGTTAGGTAGGTACATAGTTCCTACTTTAAAACAATTTCCAAACGAAATCAGAAGTGGTTAAAAAGGTTTCGTAAGTGCCTACACTTCAGTAACTTCAAGTTGAAGTATGTCGATATCCAACAATGACGTAACAGGCAGAAGTCTGATTACAATGTTAATTAAAATCATTTGGGAAATAACATAAAATTCGACATGGCGATGGGCAAAGTTCCAACAGACCTAGTAACTTTTAGGTAAGGTTTGGAGTGGTAGGTGAGGTTTATATACTACTGTTTTTCCGAAAAACAAGTTTTTTTAATGTTTAACTTAGCTTTTAAAAAACATGTTAAGGTATTTAAGAAATTTATCCAGTAAGGACGCGAGCCTCAAAGAGATGTCAGCAAAAGCTCTGACAACTGGGAATTTCTGAAAAAGAAACATGTGGTCCTAGAACACAAAGGGCAACTAAAAAACACAGGTGAGATTTTAGTCAGCAAAAGCATGACACACCCTCGCGCTCCACCACTTGAGCGGGAGAACCGTTTATACCGCGTACGTCGAAGGACTGGAACAGTTTGCCTGCTGCGTTCTTCCCGTCCGATTATGATTTGGGTGTCTTCTAGGCTAGAGTGAATAGGCCTTTAATAAACTAGTGATCGCCATCAGAGATTGTATCTCTGCTTACCATCAGGTGGGATCGCAGTCAAGCACTAGTTTATAAGGGATAACTGAGCTGACAACTACATTTTTTATTGAAGTGAAAAACGTTCCGCTCTGGATGGAAAAAGAGGGACTGACAGACTTTTACTGACTAAAACCCTGTGTTCTTTCAGTTGCTCTTAGCATTCTAGGACCGCGGTGACTCTTTCGAACATCCGACAGCCCTAGAAAGCATCAACTACTGGGCCCCGTCCATTTTGCTTTGAGGCATGTGGAACGCAATGAGCCGTCAACTCGAGTTCGGACTTAAACAGAAGGCGAACTTTCAAATCACCATGCGACTACCAACGCTCGGCACGTGAGCCACCTACATGGTATTAGAAAAATGGAAGACAATTATGATAACCTAACTACATTTAGGTAGACTACAGTCAAGTGCAGGTACAAAGTAAATGTCACTGTTCACTTCCCCAATTCGATTCCAGCCCGATGCTGTGTGCCGATGCGCCGATGTTCGACGTCCCCACAATGGCCTGTAGTAGCCGAAACCACAGACTAACTAGCAGCTACATTCCTTGCATTTGCATAGTACCTTCTAGGAATTTAGGCGAATATACGAGTAATAATCACGTAGGTACACACCTTGGTAAAGTGCATTTTAAGCCGGCAGTAAACCAGTTCACATGGACTTATTTACTTGAACCTCGCTGCGCATAATAATTTCACTTTACTAAGTTAGATGTGTTACTTTAATAAGTTTGATGACTTAAGTTTTGAATTTTGAGAACTAATTTCGGGTCTCTGTTTTCACACACTGCCATGGTCTAATAGTTACCTTGTTCGATGGTACAACTTTCCGCCTAGCTATTAACCTACGCCTAGGCACTCCTTGCTGTTCTCCTCATCGCTGCCACTGTGGCAAAGTTGTCAATAGCCTCGGTCACTACGGCCTGTCATGCTGTCGAAGCGCGGGACGCATAGCGCGGCACGCGAATATTAACGACAACATCCGACGAGCCTTTGTCACCGTCGGGGTTCTGGCGGTTTTGGAACCTCATGGCCTGGCACGTGACGATGGTAAGAGACCAGACGGTATTTCTTTATTTTCCGTCGAAGATGAGAAGGCCTCTAGTGTTTGACGCTACCTGTATCAACACTCTTGCGCCATTTTATCTTCCTAGCTTGTTGAGCTGTGCTGGTACTGCCGCTGCGGCTCGTCGAGAGTTTTTTTTTACCCGTTTGGGGCTGAAACTCTTGGGCCGTGGGGTCCAAGTGCTCATACACTTTTTAAATAATTATCCAAACGCTTAGTTAATACTTCGCGTGGCTTTTACCTCGGTTAGAGATTAAGCATTGCCATACAACGTGGCAATGCCGCCAGTCTTTTAGGCTTACTTCCAATCGGCAGCGATGCGGAGGATTTTGATTTTTTCGATGCCATATTCTAACTAGTAGTTATTATTCTGTTAATTAAGTTGCAATCTATGCTAAAAGTGACATGTGTCGTTTTATTTGAGGCTAAAGACGCTCAAAGCAGGGTTTTTTAGAATATTAAGAAAAAAAATCCATTAATGACTCTCTTTTCTTCTACAATTTGAACGGACTAAATGTTCTTTTTTATTCAATGAAAACCGTCTATTACTCCAAAAGGTTCGAACCCTTAATAACAGAAATTGAATTCATTGAAACATTACACCCAATTCATCATCCCTGTGGTAATTTATAACATCACACATTTTCATAAAATATTCTTCATTACCTCCTACATTTTGTAACATCCTCGAGTATTCATAATTTATTCCTTCCTTACAAAAGCTCGCGTTTTGGGTAAAATGAGTGTTTTATTAACATTATGACGGTTAAAAGGTTTTATTAATATCAATTTGTGAACCCGAATACGTGGTGCTATTTCGATCGTTGAGCAAAATCTACGACATGTTTTAACCTTTCGAAAATCTTAATTAGTGACACAATAGACAGAAAATGAGAGAGCGAACGCCGCATTTGCTTGGGGTTTGATAAATTAAAACAAGTTTTTAACGAAAATATTTTTTTCAAGGCAAGTTTCACTCATTTGTTTTCTTATCGGTCACCACGCTCAAAAAACAAATGAGTAACCCAACACACCACCGTGTTAGGTTATTTTCGTTACGGAATTTCTGGATTCGGTCTCCACACCCGCATAAATAAAATAAATAAATAATTATAATTGCATAAGTAGATAAAAATGCTATGCAATAGCTTTAACGCGGCAGCCCCCGAGTGCCATACGTCTTTTTTTTGGACATGTCTTTATATACATAGGGGCCGTCGAAATGATCGTACTCATCACACGAACATTTGTCTTGGTTGAGAATCAAACCCACGACCTTCATAAAAGCAATGAGGGCACTAACTACTAGACCAACAGGCTAGTAAAACAACAAGTATTTAGTAACTTAGTTTCTTTCTTTTAGAATAAATAATAGACAAAGAATTGCTAGACTATTAAGATGGCTGCAGTAGTGTAGTGTGTAATTACGGTAGCCTTAATGTGTCATAAAGATAATGTTTAACTACGTTTACTGCAAGTGTATACAAAGACTCATAATCTATCCTGAAACTACCATTGTGTGGGTAAAACTACATTACATTATATTGTCTGGTTTGACGATAACAGTACTATGGAAACGTTCTGTACTATGAATATTGTTGACTTGTCAGATTAAGAGTGTATTTTTTTTAATGTAAATCATAATCATATATTTATTGCAATAAATGGGTAAAAATATACCATTGATGTTTTGTTTTTAAATGAATAACTAACTAATGAAAGTAAGTACAAAAAAAAATATATATCAGCCTTGTCAGTCATAGTCACTTTATGAAATAATTATAATAATATTGAAATGTCAAGATTAAATTAAAAAATCAATAAAATCATGTCAAAATAAAATACGAAATTCAATGATAAACAAAGTATAAATTAAATTCTAAACTTGTAAACCAGTGCCTGACAGCGATCCCACCTGATAGTAAGCAGTAATTTTGTTTGACCAAAACTCAACTTCAAATTCTTAATTCAGAAACTGGACAAGAATAGTATAGAAAATCTTTTATATAGGACAGACACAACACAACGGTTACAAACATAAAGTAAAAAAAAAGTATAGAACGCGCCGATCGTGCCTGTACCGAAAGGATGACCAACTCAGCATTTCCTGGGCATCAGATACCCATGGCTGGTTTTCAATTGGCACCCCACAGTGACGCATGGATGAGGGTAAATATAATAAATATATCACTATAATATCATAAATAATATATCATTTTAATGTAGATAAAATATCTAAGACTTGCTTCTGCCAGCGGCTTCGCTGACTGTTGCTGATAATTACAATATTTTGAAGAAATGGTGATGAAAACTAAAAAGTAAGGGATGATGATGAACAGTTACCTGATTGAGGTCGATGAACTTGTGAACGACGGATCGCGCGAAGTCTGGGTTGTTCAGCATCTCGTTTACGAACCAGTCCAGGGGAATGCTGTTGAAGAGAAACCACACCTTATTAACACGTTCGGACTTAAGGTTGCCAAATGTCCAGGATATTCGGGATTGTCCCAGAATTTTGCGGCTTGTCCCGTGTCCAGTAATTCGATCTATTATTGTCTTGGATTCCGAAACATTTAAGGCAGCTTAGTAAAAAATTATTTAATCAACGAACCACAAGGGGAGTTTTAATTTTAAATCTGTTTTTATTTTTAGTTTACAAAATAGTACATTATACTTATTGATTGCCTACAATAAAAACAAAGTTATCAACTTTATATCTTTTTATATTATTGTGATTTTCTTTTTAATTTTATCTGGACTAATAAAAGTACAAATTAGAAAAATAAAATCATATCTGACAGCCCTATTCGGACCAGCAATGTCTTATGACGTCAAAATACAATTTGTATTTAAGGCTCTAACTCCCAAGCAGTGCCATAAAACAGTGAGTTCGCTTGTTTTCCCTACGCCTTTCAAACGGCTTTGATCTTTAGAAATATTTTTACACAAAAAAAATGCTGGTTAAGTGTTCTTCAGAATATACATAGCATATGTAAATCAATTAATATTTCGCAAAGAAAATGGTTTTAAGAGTCAGCGGGGCTCAATGCAGATGCAAGCGGCAGTACCAATTTTTTATACATTTAACTCCGGCTAGATGTTCAAGGGACTATTCGCCATAATACTCGTAGTTTGTGTGCAAGCGCAACCGACCGGGATTGGTCTTGATCGTAGATTCTTCTCGGATCGTAGATACGACCGAATGAGGTCATTACCACGATCATCATTTCAGCCAATAGACGTCCACCGTTGGACATAGGCTTACCCCAAATGTCACCACAATGAACGATCGTGTGCTTGCCGCATCCATCGGATTTCCGCAACCTTCCCCAGATCATCGGTCCACCTTGTAGAAGGCCTTTCAACGCTGCGCTTTCTGGTACGCGGTCACCGCTCCAGAACCTTTCGGCTCCAACGGCCATCTGTTCTGCAAGCAATGTGCCCTGCCCATTGCCACTTAATTTTGGCAATTCTTCGTGCTATGTAAGCAACCTTGGTTCTCCTGCGTACTGACTGAGGTTACAGTCCGAGAAATGTTTAAAATTTTAAACTTACTAACTGAAAGATAGCATTATTGCAAGATGACTAAGTTTCTATCAACTATCTATTAGAATATTTTTTAATGAAAAAATAAGTTACATAATTTTCTTTTGTAATACAGGTCCCTGCTTGCAACAATGAAACCAAAATGGTCGTTCTAAAAAGAACTAGAGCACTACTGGCCTAAGTCGAAAACCCCATCAGCCATTTATATGGTTTGGCTATAGAAATAAACCTAGTTTTATGCATAACTTAGAAAGTTAAACCTATAGCCTCACACCATTATGGAGCCAAATATGTACAAGTACAAAGAAAATAGCTTTTCTTTTTCACAAAAATGGCGGAAAATGACACAGCGAGTTAACTTTTTGATCGTAACCCTAAATAATGTTCAAAGACGATTTATTATCATTGAGCCGTATGTTAAGTCTCGTGTCCCCTTGTATAGGGATCTCGTACTTATTTTGTAATATAGGAAATAACTGATAGAGTACGTAAACTGGGTCATTCTGATGATCGTCTCTTTTATCTGGTCAAGCAGTCTCTTTTGGATCTCTGAATTTATCACACTAATATTATAAAGGCGGAAGTTTGTGAATATGTGTGTGTTACTTTATCACACTCAAACGGATGAACGGATGAAGAAGAAGTTTGGCTCAAAATAAACTCAAGAACTACTGAACATCTTTACAAAAACGGCCTCTACGCGGACAAAACCGCTGGCAGAAGCATGTTTGTAATATTTTGTTAAGCAATTTTTACTAAATTATCGTAGTATTTTGAGTCAGTCTGTATAGACATATTGCTTGAAGTAGTCCTCGCTGTCAATCGCTCACTTTTAATCAGTTTAGGACAAATAAAAATTAAATAACAATTCAAATCAAACTGAAAAAAAAGCTATTAAATTGCCAAGTGGTTAAATGAATAATAATCAAAAACCAATCGCAACACATGAATTGCTGTTATAACGCACTTGTCGTAGCGATTGCTACGGTTTGTAGGTTACGGTCTACGAAGGCCTACGAAGCGTAGCTAATAGACGCTACGCTCGTAGCACAAGGATTCTACACTTCTACACTAATATAATAAAGAGGTAAAGTTTGTTTTTTTTTTTTGTTTGTAGGAATTAATCTCTGGAAGTACTGGTCCGATTGCTAAAATTCTTTCACCGATGGAAAGCTGCTTTATTCCTGAGTGACATAGGCTATATTTTATGTACGCAGGCGAAGCTGCGGGCAAAAGCTAATTTACAATAATGCAAAATCACGATCGATATTGATGGCTCAACTAATGAACAAATCTATTCATTATTTACCTATTCGTTTTATTTAAATTAAATTATACCAACGCTTAAACTAATATCAGATAGTCATTATTTTGTAATACATGCAATCAATTTTGACATTTACGTTTTAATGTGATGATATTAATATTGAGTTATTTTTCGATCATTGGAACAGTAAAATTAACAATAAAAGCTAAGTGACTTTATTATTATAATGACTGTTCGATATCAAATAACTTTATGAATTTGTTTCTATAATGTGCAAGCGAATAGGCCCTCAGAGTAACGGTATAATAGAAAGGTGGTTAGGATTATAGATCGGATCTGTTAAATGCCAAGGCTTATCTGTGAAACGGAATGGCGGCCTCAGAACGGCTGTGATTTGTTTGTCCGCCCTCTCTTTGTCCCACCACGGACTTAAACAACATGGATAGAGAAGAATGGACTGAGCAATTTTTCTTTTACTAGGATATTACTGTCCACTTTCCATGCTGCACATGCATGCATGCAGCCATGAGACAAATTGTCTCACGGCTGCGCCAAATAGGTCAAGTTCCAGCAAAAATGCCAGGCAACTACATGTAAATAATGTGTTAAAGTAATATTAATGAACGTCACGAAAAATCTACATCATAATGTGACTCAATATGAACTCTAAAAAATATCAATTACTGGGTACACGACCGCACTTTTCAGTCACCATTATGATGAGTCATTACTATGATGAATCCGCCATAATAATTCCGCTGTAAAAAGACATATTTACACCTTGTTAAGGGACTTTCCTCCAGAAATTTTAAGGGCTTGCTCAGTAGACGAAACTGAACAAGCAACCATAAAAAAAATTTTCAGGAAAAGAAAAAAAAAAAGAATTCCGCCTCACCATACAAAATTATTAAATTGATTGGACAGTTTGTATGGGCTGTCCTTACACCTTGTATAGAGAAAAGAAATTCATATTGTCTTATTGTATAGCCCCATTTCACTCTTTCACAGCAAAATCATGATATTATTAGCACGGAGTGGGGGCTTTCAATAAACAAGTTATTTGTAAAACACTGGCTCACAGGAGTATGTTATTAACATTATAAACAAATAGTTTTGTTCTATGACTTTTAAAAATGTATCATATTTTAGTTCATCAGATTTTAAAATTAACTACAAAGTTCTAAATATTACGAAGTCTATGCGAAGTAAGCGACAACACAATAGCAGAGGGGAGCTTGGGTGAGGCGGCTGAGGTCCTTGATGCGCTTGCATCGCATCATACAGACGTAGGTAAGTAAAGCAAAATATAGAGTTGAAATGTGTTAGATAGAACAACGAAATCTTGAAGGTTTGTTTTTGGTAAACGAATTATGTTTTGTAAAAAGTCATGGAACAAAAGTTGTTGTTTATGATGTTAGTAATACAGTTCTGAAAGATGTTAGTGTTTTAAAAATTACCTTGTATACTTCAAAACCAGTACCCCTAGCCAAGTTGATAATCTGTAATAGTTAACGCTTGTAGAAAGCTTCAAATGTACGGGAATGACGGCGTCTTAACGCTCAGTCACGTGGTCAGAATAAAAGAATTCGCGGCAAGGTCAACTCGAAGCGTTCGGCGCAAGCGAAACGGTTGTAGCTTGGCTAGAGGGGCTGATCGCTCACTCCATTCTTCCATTAAAGTCTATGAATAAACTTCACCTTGTGCCTTTTCAGGTCAAAAAGTTTGAATCTCTGACCAGTAGTTTATTTTTATTGCGGTTTTCTAGGGTAATTGGAGAACCTTAAGATTATTTTTAAGGAAGGTACATTATTCATGTAACCCTTGGGGCATGTGATTTAGAAGTTCATTTTTGACTTAAAATTGTACACAAATCTGAGATTATTCGAAAGAGTTACTTCGACCCAGGAACTCAGAAGACAATAGGATCGCAGGTGGTCTTTAGTCTGTAAAAGTCTGACATTTCCTCTTGTTCTACTAAAAAGTATTTAACCACGAATCTGCTTAACATCTATCTCGTTTGATGGATAGCATTGAATGGATAAGGTCTATGATGAATCTAACGTGCTCAGAAGATGCCATTTTACGCTTGCTTTACACTTGGTGTATAGGTGATGGGAGCAAAAATACTCTAACCCCCGATTTTTTATTGAAGCATTTAAAGTTGAATATATCTCAAACTTTACCTACCCTGAAAACCTGTCATTTAGCATTCAAGTACAGTTTGAGACTTTTTAACTCAAAATATACAATTTAGGAATCCGCCGTAAAACTAATTCTGTGATACTGTTTAAATAAACATAAGAATCAAGTAACACTAATATTATAAAGGCCTAAGTTTGCAATTGTATACGTGTATGTATGTGTGTTACTCCTTCACGCTAAAACGGCTGAACGAATTTGGATACAATTTGGAAAACCATGTGCTAGAATAACACACAAAGTATTTTTTATCTCGAAAGTATGTCCTTTTGTAATATTTTTCTACTTTCGCGCAAGCGACCCACCCGCGGAAGATAGTCGGGTATATTATATAAACGATACAAAATTAAATACTTGCATCTCAAAAGATACACATCTTATAGATGCATCTTCAAGCTAAAAGGTGGTCTTAACCGAACGATTTGTTACTTGTACCGTGAACTACCACAAATTGGACTGAAGGAAATGTCGGTATCGGCAAAGCGTCGTGTCTCCTAGCCACAGACGATGAGAGATTTCTAATAAATGTTACTTCACACTAGGAATTTCTCTTGTATCGTAGATGCGTTCACAAACATGTAATTACAAATACACAAGACACCCAGGCCATTCAAATATTTGTTCCGTGCGGGAAACGAACCCACGACACACAGAGCGGCAGTCAATCACTAAACCGCTACACCAACGGTGCCTTCAAAATTAATACATGTACAGAAAAAAAAGCAAGGATCATAACTGAATTGTGGGTTAAGCTTACCTGTCTACATCAGCTGTCCTATTTTTCTTTATTGTTTTATCAAAGTTGTGTATACAATAAAGAATATGAACCGAAATGTACATTAAAATAGGTTTCATGAGTCATCATACTCATCTGATGACGATGAACAGTCCCATGACTGTTCATCATCTTGTCATCAGTTCATCGGACTATTCTGATGATCGTTAAATGTAAGGCCGAACAATTTTAATGGCAGTTTTTTTTTGTTGGAAACCCATCCAAGGACATCCCCCGCTCTTGGGCGGAGCGGGAGACAGTGTCATACTTTTTCTGACTAAAAACCACTCCTGTTCTTTTGGTGCCTTTCGTACCGGGGCCGAATCTTCCTTTCAAAAACAGATCCATTGCCCCAATAGGCTTCGATCTTGCTGGGGCCCTACGGCTTGTTGACAAGTCCTTGTGGCGCGCGTGAAACGATACACGCCGTTAACGTCTTAGGCTCGGTCCGGTCGGTTATCGGACTTAATTGCACAGTTGGCGCAGTGATTTAAAGATTGACTCGTGTGCTGTTTATAACGGTTTCGCTTCCCGCACAGAACAAATATTTGTATGGCCTGCTGTTAGCTGTTCCGAGTTTGGATGTCTTGTGTGTTTTTGAGTATGGACCTACGATAAAGGACTAATTCCAAGAGTAGGGCATAGTTATTTAAAAGACAAAAAAAAATCGTTAACTAACTCGATCCTTGGTCAAATAAAATATACCATTAGTTAGGCCACTAAAAGGCAATTCTTAAAACAAAGTAAAAAAAAAAGAAATTCTAGTTATCCAGGGATACTAAAAGATAGCTTCAGATTTATGACTTGTCTACTAAGCTAATATTAAACCACTGGGCGTACTTATAAAACGCTTACTTCCCCATCGGGAGTATTAATTGCCTGTAGGCAAAGGGGAATAAATTATTAAAAAAAAAAAACAATCAAGTACGAGTCGGACTAGCGCGCTGTTTCTGGTAAATATTCCATCAACCATCATCCAACAATGTTCAATTACGTTGATAAATACTATGAACTGATATTATCTTATGACACGAACATTACGTGTGCGTACGAATAATTTCATTACTTAGTATTCATTTTCTGGTCAGTAATTACTCATTTTTGGAGCACGTCGACAGAACTGTTAATTTTCATCTACAAGATACCTATCTATGTATCGTCAGGTTTTGGTTATGGTAGGGGTTTTTTTTCAGTTGGTAAAAATCATCCAAATGGCTTCTCCCACCCTTGGGCGGAGAGAGAGATAGTGTTAGACTCTTACTGACTAAAAAACCCACTCCGTTCCTTCTTGCCTTCATACCGGAGCCGACCCTTCCTTATGGTAGGTGGTGAGAGCGAAAGGAAAGCAGTCACTTCCTTATATGAAGTGGAGTTCGAGGTGGCTGGACCATGCCCCAGTCGCCCAGGGATTGAGAGTTATAGCGCTATTTTCGGCCACAATAGGCTCGGGCTTGCGGACGGTGAACAATGGGTAGCTCGCCGTCGGGCCTACCGGTAAGGACCATGCTCGAGTCGACGGCGAGTGGTGTTCCACGTGCGTCTTCAAAAGATATCAGCAAAACTGAAGAGGCCCTGCTAGGTCTGCAGGTTATTCGAAAGAGTTACCGTGACCCTAAAATGCAAAGTGTAACTGAAAGAATACAGGTGGGTTTATTATTATTTTGTCAGTTAAAGTCTTATACGACTTCTTTCACGACCTAAATCGGGAGATATTATTTGATGACTACCCACTTTAAAAAAATATACCTTAATTTTGTTGAAAAGCTGCCAAACTGTAGCCATTAGTCTAGTAATCATTTTATTATTATAACCGTGAAAGTGTGTCTGTATATTTTTTGCCCCTTATTATAGGGCAGAACACGGGTAATACACGGGTAGACTATGTCCTGGGATTGCCCCTAGGATACTTTTAGTTTATCTCAGGATTTTGTTTTCTTGGGGTAATTCCCTGCTTTCATGCGGGCGAAGCCACTGGCAGAAGCTAGTATTATTATAACGATCAAAACTTTGTAGGATTCGGAACAATACATTCATGTCCGAACCCACACAGTAGCCACTTTTAATCTCTCTTGTAATCCGACATTTCCCCGCCTACATTCTTTTATACATTCTCAGAATTATGACCAGGAAAGTAAAGATTTTAATTCAAATGAAAATAACAATTTACGTGGGTAGAATACAAAATCGCGTTAACACGTTGACAGCGGCAATAATTTTTGTATATTTCCATTCTTGCTGTACGGGGCGTTTAAGACCTCCTTTGTCAACCATCATTATGGTGGTTAGGGTTCTATCAGACCCCGCACCGTTTAAGAAACTTAAAGTATTTTTGTTAAGTGTGGTACGAGGTCAAAATGACCCCGTATTAAAGTAGATACACCACTGTTTTTTTAAATAAATTTTCATCTTTCCCTTTTTTTTGGTTTCCTTAACTAAACAATATTGAAGTTACGGCCAGAGTACGGTAGAAAAGACTATGTTTTTATTAACCGCACCACAAGAAATTTTTGCCACTGATAACTATTGCCAGACAAGACGGCATAAATTAATCAATATCTCCTTTCATTCATCAGCGAATAAATCTAGTCTGGGACTGGAATCAAGGAGAGCGTTGAGTGCGATTTACGTTCGCGGAATACGTACGTGGCACTACAAATAATTATGTGTCCAGACTCAGACTAGATCTATTCTTTGATGAATAGAAGGAGATACTGACTTAATGTCTGGCGATATGCGAGAAAACTGAATGAAAGATTTAGTTATATTATCTGTGTTATATTTTCTAAAATGTGTTTTACATAATTTGTACCTATTGTAATCAGTGTAGTTGGCATTTTGTCGTACTGGTTAAGTAAATAAGAAAGACACATACGAGGTGCATTAGACCTCGTACCGCACTCACCGTGTTGAAAGTTTCGCAAAGAATTCCGTCATTTTACAGATTAGTCCAATTGATTACCGAGAGATCTCTATGTAAATGGCTTATTTCAATACAATTCGTTCTGTAAATATTGTCAAGTAAAATTCTTGGGGCCACAACCGATTAAATAGGAATATCATTCCTATTATTTATTTATAAGTTCATCTAAGGTTTTGTTAGCTTACCACATTTACTTTTTCGATATTGTATTGTGTACATTTGACCACTGTATGTCGTACTTTATTATTAATAAGGTCCACCAACAACTTGTTTACAAAATATTCTACATTTAATGTTCAAAGGGTAATCCGGTGTAAACAAAAAAGCTTTCATATAATTCACAGATAGTGATTATTCTAAACTGACTTTTTATTCAAATTAGGTTTCTGAGAATTACTTACTATCAGCTGGTATCGCAGTCAAGCACTAGTTTGTGTCATTAAAAAAAAAGGATTTCTACTTTTGGAATGTCAAAGTTCATAAAGACAATACCCAAAAACGGCTGCCCTTAAAAAATATAGCGCTGATAATATCAAACATGTATCTTATCAATGAAAATATCTTTTAAATATAAAACAACATGAAGTGGCATTATCGTACAAACACCGTGACCCACAAAAAGGTAAACAAAGCTAAAGGTGGCCCTAAATAAAGGTAAATAAAGGTAAACACGCCATTGTTTACTAAACAAAATTAACATCAAGACTTGACATATAAAATCTTTTGTAACATTCAAAGCGATCTATAAATATCCACTTAGGACTGGCATATTAAAATCCGCAAGTTTTTTTTTATAAAGAGAACTAAAGCCCGGCAAATCTAAAACATACCGTTTGACAGTTCGACACTTTGTTGACTAAAAATTGTATTATGTTGTGATTTATTTTGAAAATAGCTTCAGAATTAAATGTTTTTCCGGAAAAGATAAAAGAAATATTGTGAGTTACGCCTATACAATAGTACATTGTTACACTAGGGATGAAAGTAAATCATTTCGTCCCGAGAAAGAGTTGGCGGCCGAGCGCAGCGAGGTCGCTAATTCGAGGGGTTAATTAGATACAAAACTACACCAATTTTACATCACAATATCCACTGGTATCACTAATTTACGAATAATTAAAAGTGCCACTGATCTTTACTCGGGAAAAAGTGCCACTGATCTTTACTAGGGAAAAACCCGCTAAAACTCTCACTATGACTGATATAGCCTCCATAGACAACATAAATTTACATAACAAGATGAAAAAGTTTTTAATTAAGCCATGTTTTAACCCTTTAATAGCCTACGTCCAATATATCCTACGAACACTCGTTTTTATACACACATCCACGACCAAATCTACATCTCATCATCGTCAGGGCCTCAAGTCTGCTATTACAAAAGTGTCAGAATGGCTATCATTGATTTCATAATTGTTGATTTTGTCAAGTTTTAGTATTTTAGGTAAACTACTAATATAATGGCGTCATCATGACTTTCCGATGGTCAACCACTGACACTCCATTGAAAGAAATGGCATAGAATGGTAATCTCGTACATATTGACAAATGAATATCTGACTTATACGGTAATCTGCAAACATTTTGACAGTTCCTTCGATCAGTGACCTACGACTACGACGTCATTGCGCAATTAGTGCTTTTAATAAGCTCGGTATTGATATTCTACCGCAAGACCACTGACCGATCAATGATCGATCATTATGAATTAGCAGAGTACAAACTTTTAGCAAAATGACAATGGGATCGTGTTGGAATGACAAATTTGTAAAAATAGCAGACTTGGGCCCCAGCTCTTCTGTCATCTATGGGTTATTGAAGAGTTAAACGAGATGGAGTACCCAGTCACAAATATACGACTCTGGCGATTATGACACGAAAACAATCGTCAGAACAATCCGACGCAAGCTAATACTAGGAAACATTTGCGAATCAAAAAAACCGTCAAAAAAAATCCGTTGGGTTTCATTCTATTCTTTTTTCAAATCGAGATTCTCACTGGAGCGTTTCAAAATACGGATATATTTAAAGTCAATCTGCCGATTCGTAATAATTGGTTACCTCCATAATCTGATAAATTGTATTGAGAGAAATTAATCTCGTTTCGCTAATGCTAATTACGTAGATTCATAATTGGTTTTCGGGACAATGAATCGATGTTGCAATCGGTAATAAATTATGGTTTCGTAAGGTTTCTAAATTGCGTTTACAGCTGTAAATGTTGCTTTAGGAAATATAAATTTAATTTTGCGCATTTTGGAATAAGTTGTCATTTTGAGAATTATTGTTTACTGAAATTAGTTTCCTTGTGAGTGGAATTTGATTTTTAGTATTTATTGTTATTATTCTTTTTTTTCCTAGAGTTGCCAATCAGAAGATCAGTTCGAAAACAATTATATAACGAACTAGCTACTGCCAGTGGCTTCGACTGCGTGATAGTAGAAAATGATCCCAAGGGAACATATTCGCGGTATAATAAATACCATATGTGCTATTTCAGAACATTGTCTATCCGTGTGCCAAATTTCATTGAAAGCCTGCCATTTGAGGGTGAAGAAATAACAAATACACACAAATCCGCTTTTATAATACTAGCGTTATTAGTAATAACGCTATATAATATACATATTTAAAATTTAGAATGAACATACTACTCTATCCGTCGATTCTAGACAGTAATTTTATTTTCACCAAAATATTCCATTAAAATATTCAACCATCAATGAGGTAGTGTTTCAGGATTTGATTATAGGTCCTTTATTGAAGAAACCAGCGTACGTTAAAGCTTTTAACAATTTCCTAGTACACGTAGAAACTTCGCTCTAATACCATTTACGGGCTTAGCTTGCTGTGTGAATAGATAGCAAAATTCTCAGAACAACTTGAACCCAGCTTCCAATTTCTACCTTCTCTTATATTGCCTACATATTTTCTTTCTCCAAGACACGGTGTTAATACGAAACCTCTTTTTGTTTAATATAAATAGAACTCGATATGGTTCCAGTTCTATTTTCATTCGTTCAGTTGTCAACCGTTCAGCTTTCATTCGGTCTTTATTTGAATTTAGAATGAAAAGATTTAGAATGAGATATTTTGATGTGTGTCAGCTTGCGTTAAATAAGAAACTGTTTTTTTTATTGAATTTGTGTTCGGTTCAGTTTTATTACGAATAGTTTGATTAAAGGTAATTGTTCCAAAAGATAACGAAATTAGGTTTGAATAGCAAATGGTAATAATCCAAAATCTACTAATATTATAAATACTAAAGTTTGTATTTGTATATGTTTGTTTCTCTTTTACAAAGTATAATAAATAAATCTTAATAATCAGATTGTAGTCAGAATTTATTTATTTTACTGCTGAATTTCAACTGAATTATATCATTACAATCATATAACATAATCATTACGGATCACATTACGGGATAAAACATGGCGGTCCCTGTTATTATTTATTTGTATTTATTTCGTATTTGGCCGGTCCCAGTAGGTAATGAGATCTTGTTAGCGGGTCCAATTCTTTTCTTTTATACAGTAAATATTTCGATAATAGAGTCCGAATGGCATAAAGTTAGTCAATTTATTGACGTACTAGTTTCTGCCAGCGGCTCCGCCCGCGTAATAGTAAGTTTTTCCATACATCCTCTCTTAGGGGTACCCTACTTAAAATCGAATGATGTCGGCTCGAAAACGTTAGCTCGACAGTACCTACTTGAAATCGATAACTTATGAGCGCAACAGTCTCGATGCATTAAAATCACGAAAACCATAAGGTCGAAGCATCGGCAACTCGAAGGGCCATGAAACATCATTTCTCGACCAACCATCTAATCGATTTGCAGAATAGTTTTAAATTCTAGTGCTTGTCTACGTCATAAAAGACTTTGTGCAAAATTTCACCCTCGGGGGGTACTATTCTCTAAGAAAACAGCCTTGAGCGCAGCGCTGGCCGTTGCGACGAAATCCAAGTAAGTGCATTGGATTAACAACCCAATGCTCCTTTACATTGGATTGTTAATTCAATGTACTGCGCTCACGACTCGTCGCTGTGCCAGCGCTGCGCTCAAGGCTGTTTTCTTAGAGAATAGCACCCCTGGTCTCAGTAGCTTTGGCAGTGCGTTGATATGTCAGTCTGTCAGTCTCTCTGTTTATAATAGTTTTGAGTTTTTTGTATTCTAATAATACAAAACTACCTATTTACTCGTGAATGTAAATGGACTATATTTTTTTTGTTCAGGCTAGATAAATTAAAAGTTAAATAGAACAATAAATTAGATACATGGAACGTATCGTGTTTACCGGCAGTAAACTATGGCAAATCAAATACTTAAAAAAGTAAAATGCATCGCCAATGCGATTTTATTAATAAATAGTATCAAATAAACAAGTGGCAACGTTTCCAAAAGCTAAAATAGAACTTTCCTTAACCAGCCTGAATTTTGTTTGAGTTGAGCCATGACAGCTTATGTCAGAAATTAGCCATTATTACAAAAGATAGCATAATAATCAGCTTTATAATGTTCCCATCGCTGGACTCAGGCCTCCCCTCTAAACGGGGCAATAAACCACATGGGCGCAATGCAAATTGGAGGATGCCGCATGTCTTCAAAATTTTATTTCTGACACGCGGTGTGTCGCGTTGTTAAAGCATTACCGTGTTGAGAGCAGTGGTGATGAAATAAATTACAAAAAGTAACAGCTGCTTAAGTTTGCATCCGTGACACGCGACTTATAAGTCGCTGCAATGGGCTACCTCAACATAGCACAGCACATTATAGTGAATAAGTAGTAGGTAGTGCATCACGACCGGAAATAGATCGAGTGCTGAACACTCTACACTTTACCCAACCTGGGAATCGATACAAGGTTCCATAGACACGCTTGCAACTGTGTTAGCCTTAAAAATACACTGTTATTGTACTGTTACCTTTCCAAAGTCTTCTCATCAGTAGCTTCCTGCCCTTCCCTCTCAGGGGCAGCCTCCAGCATCTCCCAGAAGTTGTCCAGACCGTACACTGCTGAAAACAAAGCCACATTAACACCCCGAATAAAATATCTGACTCACACAATCACTTCACAAGCAAACACAATCGAAATTAGTAAATATTTCCTTCGATTGTTCACAATAATTATCTCATTTCAGTAGATTCAGTAGTCTTAACAACACAGCATCCTTATTGTATTCACGAAAATACACTCAAGCACATAACGAGTTTTGCCAGCAAACAGTCCAGTAATTACTGGACTTACTCACTTAACAAGGAGAGCAAAATACCTGTTGCTCTTTACAAACCACACAATACACTCACATGACTTACGTAATAAGCAACATTAACACTCTCAGGTCAACAATAAAAGCTCACAAATACAAAGCTAGTAAATCTCATTAAATGAGACCTCTCAGTAATGATAGGAGACAAAGCACATTCGTGTCCCTATCAGCATCATACACGCGCAGAAATACGGCACCGACCGACATCATGAATAAAAGGAACATATTTCCGTTTCGTATGGAGCTAAGAAAATAGGAAATCTAAAAAAAATGACCGCACTTGTTATCCTAACGATGCCGTGTTTTTGCGCTCACAAATTCACATGATACCACCCTTGAATGCCGACAGAAGCATAAATATATACACCATTATTCTTAGTTCATGCGAAAATTGAATACAGTTTGTTCAAAACCAGTAACTGAATGGATTACAATGGTTTTTACACCATGTTATGTTTTTTCCCCAAAAATATTTAAAAAGGTCACAAGTTGGACCTCACCGACACTAAGTACAACACAGATTAGGCCATTAGGCGCCAGCAAACAGCTGGGAGCAAGTGCATAATAACATCAGTCCTTGATGGCCCGATGACTATGTATTCTTGCTGAAATAACAAGCTATAACTTTGTGATTTTTCATGATACAGTTATGAAATTTTGTACATAGATTCTTAATATAAAAATACTAGATATGGATTCGGATTTCGCATTTACTAAAACTAATGCTGTATAGAGTGCGTTGTTTATTTCAATGTTTTCACTTGTGTCAAAGTTTCCATGTTTTAATAAGCGAATATGGCGTGTTTATGTTGACCAGTTCGCCATCTGCCCGTCCCCTAAGGCAATTCGGTCGTATAAATAACATTTCTGCGGCTTTAAGCCGGTTTCTCACAGACGACACCCAAAAGTCACCGTAAGTGTGTGATTTCTTTAATATTTGATCTGAGATTATCTCAGATTAATACCTCGATCGTTCTTTGGCATAGGGTCCCTTTTCCCGTAACCACGTGCGATAAGCACGTTTGAGTTGGGCCTAAAGGTTCCCCTGGTCACTCTAATTTCTTCCTCTGTTAAAATGCCAAGTCATGGTGGTGAATTATTTTTGATCACCGATAGAAAGCGATTAGAAGCGTTAAATCTCTTTTATTTACTGCAAGCATCTATTTTTGTACAAAATTCTTTCTTTTTAGACATCCACAATGTTTTTTTTTTTTTTATTGTAAGCCTGTAAAGCTCTTTTAGCGTTGCGTTTTTGAGAGGCTTGCCATAATATTTTACCTTCATCATTAACTTCATCATTACCAGTCCTTTTGCCAAAGTCGTGGGCGATCAAAAGATTGCTCTTGGGGTTAAACCTCCTGATGGCGTGGGGTACGTAGCTGTCCTGGTCTGCTGATATATGACGGGAGTAAGACAATGTAGGACATGTTAGTACGTGTAAATGTGTAACTAGTATAGCAAGTAACAAAACATAAGCCTAACACCAGTCTACGTGGTGCAGAATTCCTTTTGTTTGACGGAACAAGCTCGACGGACAACATTCTTCAATCACAAGTACCTACCGTTTAAAAGTATTCAACTTTGATGATTTAGTAAAATTTTTAATTCTTTTAGTTCGAACATTCATCTAAAGTTGAAAACTTGCATCTTTATTCAGAGAGAAACGAAAAATTCCAAAAATATAATGCGTTATAGTCTGCCTAAAAAGTCAAACCACTTGGGAATTTTGTATAATATTTAATCATTTTAAAAGTACTTATATTCGATACTTTTTGTAGGTTCTTCTATTAGTAAACAATGATCAAGATCTCTTAATCGACCTTGATCATTGAAACAGTGTTGATTACATCAGATTTCATTTTGTCTAATAACTACCTAAGTCGTTTGATATTTTAGACAGACTTTAAAATGTGTTATTGTACGCAGATCACACTTTGTTTTGATGGAAAATGCAGTTTATTTGAGTTTGATACCACACAAAGTACTATTCGTGACTTCTCTCTGAGTAAAGGATTTACGAGTCGGTTCCACGCAGCACAACCACAAGTACGTAATACCGAGCAGTAACAAGGTTTCTATCCTCTCACAAACACCTGCGAAGCGTCACTTCGGAAAGGGCCTGTCCAAAGGTTCCATTCCCAAATGGATTTCAGCTTTTATTTCCTCACACACGGTTGGACTGTGTTAAGTCTGTTACACTGTCCATCGACGTAATGTTTGCCATTCAGAGCGATGCGAGGCTGGCAAGTTAATCAGGATCGTATTAGTACCTTCGCCGTCGAATTCTGGCGCTCTTTTACCGAAATCTCTTGCGATCCCAACAGTGGGACTCTTAAACGTGGGCGTGCCGCGGTGCGAACGGGTCGTCGGCGCTTGATGCGCTACGTCCCCTTCAGGAATAATGTTACTATTCTTAGCTTCATTACCGTTGACTGTTTGTCGAAAAGGTCTATGTACGGGCGCACTGGGGCGCCCGCAACCGTCCCTCAAAGTAAACTTATTTACCCTTCAATAACAAATAATATCATCATATATATTGTCTGTTTGAATGGCACAATTTCATTGTCAAAAGATTATGGTAATTTCAAATATCGCGACTGAGGAACTTTACATATCGAACAATGTGAAGTTGAGGAAACTTGCTGTACGATTGTCGCGTTATTTGAATATCAATAAAGGGTAATGTTAAGGTAAGAAAATTGTGTTCCTAATAAATTATTCTGTACGAATTATGCGCTCCATTAGCCATCAGCAGGCGAAACTTATAAGTTGGCAGGCTAAGAAGATGGATGCCCGCTATTGTGTTCAACTCACATACATCACTCGACCAAATGTTCAAAATTACTTCATAAAATGCATCATAATTTTATTTGTTGTATACAAAACTTTCTGATGGATATGTTATCCTGGCAAAAGTTTGGGTGGAAATAGAATAATCGAGAGGATTATATGTTCAATCAATCTGACTAGTAGCCGTCTCCTAACTATGTTGCAGTCACCTTCCAATCAAAGTGGATGCTTTTTTTATTATTCACCGGCTCGCATTTGACCACTATGTGACCTGATGGTAAGCCGATGATGATGTGGCCGGCGATGGTGCACGCTCGCCTAGAAATAAGGTTACTTCTAGGTTTTCGCTCTAGACTTTAAAGAAAATCGAAACCAAGACTAATTTAAATACTTTTACATAGTTTCGGAATACGCCACCCACGCCCTTTTAGAAAATTCTCTCTGTTTACGGATCCGCCCAATCGGAAAATTGACATACAAATTACAATACACATATTGATGAAATTTGTAACATTTATTACTTTTCCATTAATGACACAGCGGGTGGGTAATTTCAGAAACGTCATTAATCTTTTATAATTCGATTGATAGATAAATACGTTTTACTACATAACAATATTATAGTTGGTTTACAAAAACGCATTAGATAATAATTTAACTAAGGAGATGGGGAAATGAGAATTCTTCTATTATTTACTTAAACTTTATGTACCGTAGTGGTACATTAAGTATATAGGTAATACAACAAGGCATTGTCTACAAGACACCATTTTTTCTCTAACAGTCAACCATTTAAAAAAAATACTACACTGTAGAGTAGGTGTGCATCATTAAGATGAACTGTGGATACAAAAGGAGACTGAAGGAATACAGGGGGATTTTAGTCAGTAAAAGTCTGTCATACCCTTTCACTCCACTCAGGGCAGATGGGAGAACTTATTTGATGATTGCCAAAAATAAAAAATAAAGTATAATTAAGATTAGGTTTACAGCCGAGAGGAGGTTTAGGGGATACTTTCGGTTTCTTTGTCGTTTTGAACTACGTTCGACTATCTTCGACTATCTTAACATACCATGTAAAATACTGATATACAGCTTGATCCTGTTCGACTTGAAGCCAACCCCAACATAGTTTTAGAAAGGTTAAGCAGATTGATTGATACTGATACTGATATAGTAGAGGCCTACATTAGTAGCAAATGGGTACCTATACGCTGGGCGCTAACTGAAACCAGCGCTGGCTGTCTTAAGCCCAGCAATTGCTAATTCGGCAAACCTTCTTCCTTTCCTTCGACTCGGGCAAGCTTAGCGCAACTGTATTGTATTTTTGTACAATATTTTTTTATTATGTTGTGTTTTTGCTGTTGTATTGTATTACCTGCGTCGAATAAATTCTATTCCATTCTATTTGGTCTACCTACGGCATTTTTTAAGAAAATTAAACAAGTGACTACGTGTGTGTATCTACACATATTATGAGGTGCATAAAATATCAATGACATTGCTATAATATAAATTGTGCATACCAAACGTCTATTTACAAAAACCTGAAATAAATGTGCATTAAACATACAACAAAATTAGTGTGGGGAAAAAAGTTTGTGCTCAATTGGAGAGCGTGATAAGGGATTAGTACATTAGATAATGACTGCTATACGCACTAGGGTATAGCTGACAGGTTTGCATATACAGGAGAACTAATAATAATAATATAATAAGTTGTGCAGGTAAACTGATAATAATAATAATAATAATATTCCAACAACTATCACACAGCGCCGTCTAGTCCCAAGCTAAGCAGAGCTTGTGTTATGGGTACTAAACAACTGATAAACATACTTATATATTTCTAAATAAATACATATTATAGATAAATTACACCCAGACACAGAACAAATGATCGTGCTCATCACACAAAAATTGTCCTGGGTGGGAATACAACCCACGAGCTCCGGTATAGCAGTCAGTGTCACTAACCACTAGACCAACAAGCCTGTCATTGGAGCGTGTATGTTGCACAACTGTGCAGGTTTCCATACAAGCTTACCTGACAGGTAAAACTGACAGGTATACCCTAACGTGTATGCCTACATTTAAAACAGAAAACTAATTGAACAATAAGAACTGCAAAAGTTAGATAATGGAAAAACTAGCCTTAGGCCGGGTTCCACGACAAAACAAAACAATTTAAAAAACAAATTACATTTTTTTTTTCAACTTTGCCCATACTCAATTATTGGTAAGAATAAAATAAGTTTTAATTAGATGTCGTGGATAGCAGGCTTATTTAATCAAAAAAACTAGAACAGAGACTAATTCAGAGCTAATTCAAACCACACATTTCAGGATCTTAGGCCTCTGGACTCCGGATCGCTTCGGCTCAGTGACCCACATTAGAGTGACAGTAAATGATTATTACAATTAATTTTGTTGGAGACGGCTATGCTTGGAGTTACCTTGCATGAGCGTATCGCCAAGGTTACCGATATAGTTCGAAGAATCACCAAACTTAAGTGGCAGTGGGCAGTACACAATGCTGGCAAAACAGGCAAGGCATTGGTCAATGGAGCCTATTGATTTTGGAGAGGCAACCGCGTACAGGAAGACGCAGTGTTGCAAGGCCTTCCAAAAGTGGACTGATGATTTGGTGAGAGTTGTAAGAATGTGATGGATAGGAGACGCATTGGACCAAATACAATGATTGCACCTGGACACATCAAGACGTGATGGCAAAGTTCAAACTTTGCCCATATAGTCCTTTTTTTATGGTGGGAAAAATCATGCATTGACATACCCCGCCCTTGGGCGGAGCGGGAGATAGTGTCAGGCAACTGAAGGAACACTGATGGGTTTTAGGCTTGTCACGCTATAGGAATTATCCTGCATCACGGTATTAGAGTTTTCCACAAGATTAGGACAAATACAACAGCCCGAAATCAACTATCGGCCAGTCGCTCGGACCAGACACAATATCAGTCTGGTCAGGATCTTCTCTTTTCAACAGAAGTTTGCGGGACAACAATACCTCTAACTCTACCTCTCGGGCTACCCCCGTCTCTAATCACTCAGGGCGGGAGAAATCACCTATTTGATAAGTTTTTTGAGTCTCTGTGTATGTCTCAAAAAATTGGTAAAAAACACTGAGCCCAAACTTTCCGAAGCCCAAAACGCTCAGACTCGGTCCCCCTAGTCAACCTACGACCGTTTCGTTTCTCTTGTGTTGAACGCCTTGAGTACTTCACGCCTCCGATTTCTTTGTTCTTACGTAAGGAATCGGAGGCGTGGCCTGCTCGAGGCATTCTAGACAGGACCGAAACGAAACGGTTGTAACTTGACTAGGGTGGCAGAACTATCAGTCCCAAAAACCAAACTCACGCTCGGCCCTGGTGTGTGGCCTGTCCCGCTTGCCGAAGCCCCTGGCGGTCATCATCTCGACGTTCTTGAAGCCGCGGGTGGGGCGCTGCTGCTTCGTGCGCGTGAGCCTGCCCTCGGGCGCCGCGGCGACTACGCAGAGACAAGCTGCCGCTGCCACCGCTACTGCCAGGTGCATTGAGAAATTCATTGCTGGGGACAAAGAGAAAGTGTGGTTAGTGTTTGAAAATAATAAACATAATTATTGATATAGTAGCATAAATATTGCTACAATTAATGAATAAAATAAATAAATAACAAAAAATAAATAAAATTCATCTTCTATTGTGTATAGATTTGATGGTACAATCTTCAAATAAATTCATAAAAACACAAAATAATAACATTAATAAATTGATCTTTAAAAAGTTTATCATTCCATTGTGTCATTTAATTAACACTGATTGAGCTCATTCGCTCGTTCTTTATCCATCTAAATTGTCTAATTTGTCGTAAAAGACGCAAACATCACAATGTAGGCAAACAAACATTGTTTCATGTGGAAATCAAACCCGCGACCCGCAGCCAATCGCTCAATCAACCGTATCGCTAATTTTGTCTTTAGTGTGTGGAAGTATTAAATTAAGAAAATGGTATTTGTTAGAATCGTGCATTACATTTATTGAACATACAATTAGTCAAACTATTTTCTCATAATCCACATAATTTTGACTGTTCATTGCAGTATTGGTATTTTTCAATACACTTGCTCAAAAAGTGACTATTATAGCACCTCTCCCCCGCCATATTTTTATTACATTTATCGTATCAGAATGGGCGCGGGTCATCCACACGAGGCAATGAAAAAAAAAATATGGGCGCGCCTATGAAAACAGATTTTTACCTCCACAAAAGTTTACTAGTTTTACAGTTATTTTCTTCACAAGTGTATTCAAAAACGTCGTATGATAGACGTGAGTAATTAATGATTACCGTTCTCGGCTCTCTTAAGACCCTATAATGTAATATTAGCGGCTATCACCTTAAAAAACATAAAAACTCCGTCGTTACATACACCATTTCAAAATGCATCTATTCCACCGTCGTTCGAAACACATTTCAGTACTGAAATTAAATACTGAAATCCCACGTCATTCGATAGTTAATAGGTACCTAATACTTCATCTACTGCAGAAATAAAGTGTCGTCTAACGATGAAAGCCTTCACGACTCATTCAAAAGCCGTAAAACATGACTGATGGTAATGGATCCCTCTAGTATCTACCACGAGTACCTTCTAGACTAGAATAGGGATGTAACTACCCGCAACGACTTATGCCTTGATCACACGTACCGAGTCAATGGGCGAGTCAGGGCTCTCGACTGGGGTGTTGTTTTTTTTTTTGATAAGATAGTAGTAAACTTATCTTAGTTTAAGGCCAGACTCTGGCAGGAAGGCAGAGTTGTGGGCGAAACATATAATCTACACTGATATAATAAAGAGGTAAAGTTTTTTTTTTTTGTGTTTATGATTTTTGTTTGTAGGAGGTAATCTCTGAAAGTACTAGTCCGATTGCTAAAATTTTTCACCGACAGAAAGCTGCTCTATTCCTGAGTGACATAGGCTATATTTTATGTACGCGGGCGAAGCCGCGGGAAAAAGCTAGTTTATAATGAAATTAGTAAGTTTAGTCGATTGTTCATTTTTTAACTAGAAAAAATAAAATAAAAAGAAATATAATTTAATTTGAAACGAGAAGGTGTAGGTTGTTATAAGGTGGGTTGTTAATAATATAGAGTTTCAAAAGTTGATAAAAAAGTGTTTCTTTCTGCCATCCTACGAACTCTTCCATCCCACACCTTTGGCTCAATTATATTTCTTTATAACTCGGTACGTATAAACATAGCGCTGAATGCTCGGCCGAACGAAGCGGCGAGACTGTAGCTCTACTCACGTTCTACGTACTATGCCGAGTGTCTACCCTTTCGATCCCCCGCACCGTCACGCTCGCTCACTCGGCAGGTCTGAACGTGCACTGTCTCTCCACTCGGTCACATAATTGTCACTTTGTATATTTTCTAATAACCTTTTTACGATCCATCGTGTCCGAATTGTAGTTCTCAGTAAAACTGAACTGACTGTGCCAGTTTCAAAACATGCGTAAGCAGCTACTCGCTTACATTTTACTGACCCGTTTATTCGGTACGTGTGATCAAGGCATTAGCATTCTGCCGTCTACTATCCTGTTACATTCGAAAACGACAGAAAGACGCAAAAACAAGATGTCCTGTCGGAAACAAAAAACAAACGTATTTGGTTGTACGCAAGCCTTTTTATACAAGACTATTACGATCAAAAAAGGAAGGTTTTTTTTACAATTCCATTTTACAGGGCACGTTTTTGTGTTTATTTTCTTTTGTGCAATATTTAGAATTTTTTTTCTAGAAAAAAAAACATCAAAATTGGTTATTAAGTCATTGAACCCAAGCAAACGCCGGTGTAAGCTCTCTCACTGTCTTTCTATTGTATCTCTAATTACGGTCAAAAGTTTAAATGAAGCTGCAATTAGTATTTCAAATATTGGTATTAGAAAGAGTGAGGACATGGTGGAGATATCCCGCTATCTCTTTTGAACACACTGTAACACATGGCGGTGACGTCACGTTTCAGTATGTGCATTCTTATTCTGTTACTTGACAGTTTACCCTTCCACCGGATTTTAAAGGTTTCTTTCTAACTTACTAGATTATTGAACGGATTTAATTTTTTATTTCTATTTGCGATTTAAATATATTATTTTTTAAATAAAAAAAAAGTGTAATTTCCCACTTTATTTTTGTGAGTTGGGAAATCATCTAGCGACTTCCTCCGCTCTAGGGTGGAGTGGGAGGTCATGGCCTATAGGTGGGTTTTAGTCAGTTCAAGTCTAACATATTGGACTTAAAGTCTCTTTTAATTTTTTTGTTCTATGTTCCTTCAATAAAAAGTCTGACACGCCTACCTTCCACCCTAGATCGGGAGAAGTCGTTAAATGTTAACACTTCAAAGAAAAGCCTGTTAACAAGCTTTTTTAACTATTAAAAGAAAAGCTCAAAATATAAATAAACAGTTGTCCTCATTCGTTAATAATCCTCCATTTCACCTCTGTATTGTCAGCGTTAATAGGTTTATTCTTTATCTTCTATTAATAAATTATAAAACACAAAACAGTTTTTGTTCATTTTTCTTTAAGGCTTAGTAATTACTAAATTTTATCCCAATATTCCATTAACTAGCTTCTGCCAACGACTTCGCCCGTGTGATGTTAGTACCTGCCCGTGTCAAGTTATACATAATTAGCTTTTACCCGCAGCTTCACCCGCATACATAAAATATAGCCTATATCACTCGGCTATTACTTAATACAAGTTTTGAAAAAAAGGTACTTTATTTTTTAATTTTATCTGTATAAATCGATAGTTTCATGTACCGGATCGACCCTCCACGGGATAAAACGATTATTAATCGTAGTTAATTATTTAAGTCATGTACCCTTTTTAGGGTTTCCTACCCAAAGGGAAAACACGAGATCCTGTTACTAAGACTCCACTGTCCCGTCTGTCTGTCAGTCCGTCTATCACCAGGCTCTATCTCATGTACCGTAATAGCTAGACAGTTGAAATTTTCACTGATGATGTATTTTAGTTGCCGTTCTAACAACAAATAAGTACTAAAAAAAAAACAAAAATATTTAGTCTCTCCCGTCAGAAAAAAAAAAATTTAAGTCTCTCTCACTCCCAAACAATAAATGTGACTTTTTTGCCGTTGTTTGTTGGTACGGAATCCTTCTTGCGCGTGTCCGATTCGCGCTTCGCCTACTTATTGATTATTAAATATCAGATATATATCAGAAACAGTCTGTTAAGCAGGATATATTAAAGTGCATAGTAGTATATAGTACGAGGATATGTATATGTCTGTATAAGTGTAAGCAAATACAGTGCACTCTCTCATCCATCCTTAATCCAATAGAACAGGAAACGCTAAGACCGGAAGACGGTTGGATGCAATGTAGGGCCGAACGGTAACTACATTATATCCTATCCCTTTAGTCCTGCCACCGTACGTAGCTACCTTGCCACCGGGCCAGATTGCCCTTTTTTTTAAGTTGGAAAATCATGCTATGAATTCTCTCGCTCTTTTGTGCCAAACTTACTGACTAAAATCTACTCATGCACCCCTAGCCAAGTTGTAAATCTGCAATCGTTAACGCTACTCGAAAAGTAACTAAATATACGGGAATGTCGATCATCTCAACGTTAAGTCACAACAAGCAAATAGAAAAGTTCATCGTTTAAAAATAGGCTGAATTGTTATTGTTTCTACAATGCTCAACGCTACATCCTTTGTTACACAAGCACTACATTGTAGAACGAGCGGCCGACACAGGCGCGTTAACATGGCTACCAACTTATCATTTTCTACAAAACGGTTGTAACTTCGCTAGGCGGACTGTTCCTTCTTTGCCTTTGTTTCAGGACCCTGGAGTTCACTTTCACTTAACCCATGGCCCCAGTAGGCTTCCACCCTGGTGGACCCCTAAGGTTTAGTTTAGACAGCTCATGAACACACTTATAAGTATATCTAAATACATGCATATTATAGATATATTACATCCAGACACAGAACAAATGATCTTATTCATCAAACATGTAACACTATGTTAATAATCTCTGTTTTCACCGATTGTACGCTTGGAATTTCAATAGTGATTGTTAGATGCTGAGAGGTGTGAAATTTTCAGTGGCTTTCAAACTGCAGTGTAATGAAATAGTTGGGATCTAAAGCTCTAGTTTCTGAACTAATGTGGGCCACTGTTGGGGCTCTATCGAGACATTAAAGTGGGTCATCATTGTACAACTGACAAGATTACTTTTGAAGGCACAGTTGGCTCAGTGATTGAGCGATTGGCTACTGGTTTGATTCCTGCACGGAACACAAATCAGTGGTAGCCGACTGGTAACGGCCCCGACTTACGAGTTATAGGTCGCGGGTTCAAACCCAGCCAGGCGCATTACTTTGTATAATTTATTTCATCACCACTGCTCTCGAGACATTAAGAGGAAACCGGCATGTCCTAGAACCAAAATTTGAAGATATTCACCAACCCACACTGGGGTCGTAAGGTGTATTACGGCCCATTCTCTCTCCTAGAGAGGAGGTGTGAGTCCCAGCAGTGGGAATATTAAAATATTATGACGGTACAGATATTTGAATGGCCTGCAGTAGAGTGCTCCGGGTCTGAGTGTCTCTTATATATGTGAGTTTACATGTTTGTAAAAACACTCACGTCAACAACAACAATGATCTTAACAACGATCTTAGCAACGTCTCAACAACGACCGTATTTAAAAAAAAAAAAACGTGGTTACTTTTTGTGCTTGAATTAAAATGAAATAAGCTCTGTCAAATACATTTCTGCTGAGTTGTGTTTCTTAGTACTTAGTGAGATCTTCAGGCGAAGAGTCGTTGGACTTTGTTCAGTTCAGAAAGGGTAAGGTAAACAAAAATGGCGGCTTTTCAATTAAGTGATAAAACAATGAAATTTTATGAACATCTTGAATTTATATCTGTATTTATTAAAGAAGATACTGACGTGTCAACACACAGCCGAAACTATTGGTTCTAGGAACAAGAAATTTCGTACAAGGGTTTATTTTATGAAGTAGGCGAACACTGAGAGAGAAGAAGAAGCTTATTTTCAAAGCAAAGCCGTTGCCAGAAGCTAAACTGTATTATAGGAACTATAAGTTGTGAAGAAAGACAGTGGCAACCTCGAGAGGCTCATTGTGACCGGTAAAGCGAATGGGAAAAGGTCTAATAAGCGCAGCCCAATACGTTGGTCCGACCAGATCCGCACCGCTCTTGACTCTACGATGTACAATGCCCTTCACACCGCCAGAGACAGAAACAGAAGGAGGAATATGATAAAAGTTAAAGTGATGAAGCAAGGAGGTCACGATCCTTAGCATTGAGGAATACAACGCAAGGAGGAGAAAGAGCTGTATATGTAGGGTCTATGTGTACTATGTAATGCTACATAATTATTATCATCTTCCTCCCCTTGTCCCATATTACTTGGGGTTGACGCAATACCTTTTTTCTTCCATTGAATCCTGTCACATTATCACTCTCTTTTTTCATAACAGTCCACACAATTCATCTATCTTTTTTTTAGCCTCCCTTTCCCTCTCCACTCTGGGTTTAATTTTTGTTTCTCTAGCATATAATTGTTCTTTATACCCAATAAAATAAAAAAATAAAACACATGTGTATGTGTGTAAAATATTCAATATCAGATAGGTGCAACACACGTATGCACAAAAATCAGACAGCAATCCCAAAACAGTCTGGCATAAATAAAACAACGCTAAACGTCAATTAACCAAATGGCCGAAGTCCAACGGTTGAGCCTGACAATGGCATGAACGCTGCACAATGCTAATTTGAGTGTTCGGGAGCAGCAGACGAAACGTAATCGCTAATGAGATACCTACACAGTGCATTGTACTCATGAAAATATTTATTTATTATATACTCTACTAGCTGTGCCCGCGACTTTGTTCGCATGGACTACAGGATTTTGAATTTATTTTTTTCTAAAATAACAGTAGCCTATGTTACTCCTTATTACATCAGGTACCTGCCAAAAAAAATCAGTCCTCACAGACAAAATTGTAAAAAAAAAAATTTTTGGTGTAGGTATGTACCGTATATACATTCATATGCATGTAGTAAAAAGCAGTTATTTCAATATTACAAACTGACACTCCAATTTTATGTATATGTATAGATTGTACACCTTATAATGTGGACAGGATAAACATTTGCAAAAACTAATTGTATAATGGGCGGTCTTATAGCACAGGGTAATCTCTTCAAGCGAAAGAACCATAAAGCAGGAACTACATTGAACCGACACACGTGTGTAACACGCCTGATTTGTACGTAGAATCGCATTGCGTGGCGTGGGTCTAATGTAGCTCTGCAAGTTTTGTTGCCATATAAAATATATTAAATCCAACGAGCCCAGATTACGTGGTCCACGTGTGCCCAATCTAGTTCTACCTTAATTCCTTCCTGAAATAGATAGGTACTGACATTCTAATCAAAAACTGATCATAAGAAACATCAGCACCAAACCACGTACACATCGCTCTCTAATTACGTGCCCAATCTCGCACTACAATCCAATCAGATTGCAACATGTGTACCTAACAGGGTTCAGGTAATTTCGCCACACAGTGCACTGCTGGCCGGACTTCGACGTGTCACCGGCAGTCCGGCATGGAAGCCCTAATCCCGAGCTAATCTAATGGTATATCCGGAACTAAATCGCATTATATAGCCGGGCCGTTTAACCTGTAGTGTCACTGTTTTATATTTATAGTTCACCCTGAGTGCGGACAGGGGTAATTGTTGGAAACTTTTTATTATACTCGTAGTTATTTTTATTGTGTAGATTAGTCAATATTGTACAAAAAAAGTCTTTTTTTTTATCTGATATAAACTAGTGCTTGACTGCGATCCCACCTGATGGTACCTAAGTTGTGACGCAATGGTTGATGGTGAGGCGCACTAGTTTATTAAGAGCCTATTCCCTCTAGCCTTGAAGACACCCAAACTATAATCGAACGGGAAGACTGCAGCAGACAAATTGTTCCAGTCCTTCGATGTACACAGTTTGTGGGGACACATGTGCAAAATGTATAAGTGTTAGAAATCTGAAATAATAAACCGCAAACTGGTTTTGACTTTTTTGAAATTGACTCTCGAGCGTTTCACTAATCTTCCTAGCAGGCCCTCCATGCACAATACACCCATATTGGTGACCCCGACGTGATGTGAACACGAAATCTTCTGTAGTGTTTGTGTGTGTGTGTGTTTGTTCCTTCGGTTCCTTCTTCTTCAATATTGACTGGTCTACTCTGTTTTTAGGACAGTGTAGACCATATCTATTAATTATATTATTACAATATGGAAATATTGTAATGTGAGCCATTTCTTTAAAAGAGTAATCATGGAGTTTCTTGCCGGTTTTTCTCCATCGGATACGACCAATTGGAACCGTGCACTAGCTTCCGACTTTTTGTAAGTGCCCATGTAAGCATATGTGAAATAAAACGTTTTGAATTTTGTTTTTTTTTTAACGTCGCTTATACGTGTTAAAGAAAATTTTGATGGCAGTTAGAACTCTAATGCTAAAGATTTTTGAACATTAAATTATTTCAGACATTCTTGACAGAAGGGAGACATCGTGAGGGTATCGGGACTTGTATCCAAACCTTCGATCTCAAACAACTGAACAGATTAAGATGAAAAAGAGCATGCGGGAAGACTATATTCTGGAATAAGATAGTCTCCGTATCTTTGTGGTCTGGTTTCCGCACTTAGTCCTTAGCAGACCATTGTGCGTGGGCCTTTGACGGCGGCCTTTACACCAACCAGCCCACCTCACTCCAGAATCAGATGAGTCTCTTCAGTTTGCTCAGGGCGTCCAAGAGAGAATTCAGTGCTCCCAAGGTTCGCGTTCTTATCTCGCTGACGACTGTGCAAACGAGGAGCACATGCACGACAGTTTCTTTTGATACATCCTCTGCACAGAGGACTATCTGTGATTTTTCTTGTGAAGAAGTTTGTTCAGGGAGCAGTGCCACCGAAGAATTGCCCAACTTTACCTTTTGACTGTCGAGTGAGCACCATTGGCTCACTTTAGAAAAGAAAGGTATTTATTTATTTATTTAAACTTCATGTACAATAGTGGTAGGTACATAGGCGGACTTAATGCCACAAGGCATTCTCTACCAGTCAACCTTTGAGTTAAAATAGACAACACTGTGGTAGGTTTGCACAATAAAGAAATACATAACAAATAGTTCAAATGGAAAAATATAAAATAAGTTATTTATAATAATAAAATACATATCTAAGCTAAAAAAATAAACTAATAAATACTATGAAAAATATCAAATCACTATGAGAACTTAATAACAATTCTGAACGAAGACCGAACTAAGGTTGAGAGGACTAGGTAGGTATGTGTATTTCATTGAACTAATTGGTTCAATCTGGTGAAAGCAGTGGGCATGGCATATTCCTCTCAAAACAAATGACCTGGTGAGGTTTGAGGAAGCTCGATGGATACGAAACGCACAGGACCATTTCTTGTGGCGACACATGCAGGAGGCCTATGTCCATGACGACTTCCAGCTGAATTGATAACGATGATGATGATGATGACAAGGGTCTGGAGTGGCTACTGCGTACCGGAAGATGCAACGTTGGAAGACCCCCATAAGGTGGACCGATAACCTGATATAAGTCACGAAAATAAATAAAAGAATGATTGAATGTCAATATATCGATATGAAATGATAAAAAAGTGTAATTACTTTTTATCTCAATTCTCGTTAAAATAATAGTACCGATACAGCTTGCATTCGATTAAAAGTAAATTGACTTTTTCTCAATCAGGTTCATCTTTTCAAAAAATATAAAATGAAATGCTTTTACAGTAAAATAAAAGCATCAACTCGATATCAGATGGGAAACTTATTATGAAGTATTTTCCAGGGTGATTAAAACAGTGAGGCAATATTTCCTGAAAGTAAATGAAGATGAAGCTTAGTAGTCCACTACTATTGAATTCATTACAGAACTATCTACTTATACAAAAAAATATGTTTATAAACGACGAAAAAACTAATAATAATCACTGTTTGTACCAAATTTCTCATGTGTCTTTTGCGAGAATAAATTTCTTTAAACATAAAGGTCGCAGCTAAGAGGACCTAAGACATTAAAACCTGAAGTCTCAGACTAGCTGCGGAACGCTTTGAGGCGTGGCTGGAAAGACCTCACGGCGTCCTTACCTTCCGTATGACGCAGGTCCTCACCGGACATGGTTCGTTCGGGAGGTTCCTGCACCGGATTCGTGCGGAAGTGACGCCCGGGTGTCGCCACTGTGCGGAATGCCCGGAGGACACAGTCGAGGTGTGCCCCGCTTGGGCAGAGCATCGCCGTGCCCTCGTGGGGGCGATCGGCGGCAGAGACCTCTCGCTCCGGACCTTGGTTGAGCCATGGTCTGGAGTGAGGATTAGTGGCAGGCGGTCGCCGACTTCTGCGAAGCAGTAATGCTCGCAAAGGAGGAGGCCGAACGCATCAGGCAACGGCGTTCCCGCCGCCGCCGCCGGGATTCTAATCCCGATTTCCGGCCACCGTAGACGAGGCTTGCGGACAGTGAGCAATAGGTAGCTCGCTGTCCGGCCGGCCGAAGCCTACTGGGGCCAGGGTTATCCGAAAGGGAGCTCGAGCCCTGGTATGAAGGCTGGAACTAAAATAAGAAGGAAGGAACGGGGTGGGTCTTTTAGTCAGTAAGAGTCTGACACTATCTCCCGCTCCGCCCAAGAGCGGGGGATGTCATTGGATTATTATTTCCCACCATAAAAAAAAAGCTGCGGAAGGCAGAAGACCACTGTTGTGGAGCAGTTTAGGAAAGTTCCATGTAAAGCAATTGGCTACGATATGCTGCGGTGATATACAGCTAAAGTATTTTCTGTAAGATGCATCTACAGGACTATTGGAGCAGTTACTTTACTCGTATTAAATAAAATAGAAAAAATATAAGGAAAAAAAATATATATACAAAAAAGACGCACAGGGTCAATCTTTGTGGCGACGCTTGGGGGAAGCCTATGTCTACCAGTGAACGTCTTTCGGCTGAAATGATGATGATAATGATACGAAAAAAAAAGAAAATATTATTAAAATACTACTACCAACGGCTTTACCCGCGGTAAAGTAGACACTTAGGGTTATAAAAAATACCCTACGACCTGTTGTCAGACCTACCAAATATACACAAAAAAAATAGAGATTTTTCAAGCCGTTTTGGCAGATTTCGATTACAAACACCGTGACAGTGACTATTTATTTTTGCTGACATAACCAGCTTATAACTTAGTGATTTTTCATGATACGGTTATGAACAGCGTTGGAAGGCCTCCTACAAGGTGGACCGATGACCTGGTGAAGGTAGCAGGAAACCGATAGATGCGGGACGCACAAGAACGTACGATGTGGCGACGCTTGGGAAAGGCCTATGTCCAACAGTGGACGTGTATCGGCTGAAATGATGAACGGCAGTGTTCGCTCTCTCATTGTCTTTCTATTGTGTCTCTAACGGTAATCGAACGGTATAACACCTTCACTGCGAAACAGGCTAATTTTTCATATTAATTCAACTACAAAATAAATATTTAAAAAAGGCCTTCAAATATTTAACGTTAGCACTCACCACTTAGGTACCTACATTACTCCCTCGTTCATTGTAACAACATCGATACATCGTAGGTGCCGCACTAATCGTTCAATGATGCTGATTTTATCGCCCCCTGTCCCGCCAACCGGCGTTAATTGCGCACTAATGAACTCCTTCGTGATCTGACAGTGAATTAAGTTGTTTTATAAAGGTGTCCGGAACCTTAACATGATGTGTTAAAATGACAGTTCAAAACGTGTCGAAAAAATTGAAAAAACAAGCGAAAGAAGTGTATGAAATAAATCAATATCGGCTCGTAAGTAGACGCACATGATAATAAAGCTCTAATTTGATTTTTTTGGTTCCTGAGCGTACTTAAAGTTACGTATTTCGTGATTACAAGGTATTCACTATAAACCATTGATATAGGTATGTAAGATATTGACGCACAAACGAATACCATGGACTGGATCCATATTCTGGACCCCCAGTAATGGAATTGTTCGTCATGCGAAGGTTGCATTGGTATCATTCGTTTAGTTTAATTAGTGTTTGAGACATATTACTTTGAATAATAGTCATGCGTACAGGTAATATTTCCCATATCTCAAGGCCAAAGTGAAAGCCGACCGAAATATTGACATAAATTGTTTTTACTCATCAAGTCAAAATTAAACATAAGTTTCGATACAGTACCCCTAGCCAAGTTGAGAAAGCTTCAAATTCACGGTAATGACGTCGTCTTAACGCTCAGTCACGTGGTCAGAACAAAAGAATTGGCGGCGAGGTCAACTCGAAGCGTTCGGCGCAAGCGAAACGTTTACGTAACTTGGCTAGGGGGGTAGGTTTCCTTGCTCCTTGCTTGATTTGAACGTAAACGATTGAAATTTGGGGGCCGACTCGTCATACTTGTCCGGCTATACCGTTTAAATCCAAGTTTAATTCAGTAGCGATATTGACTGATAAAAAATTTCGTTGACTTGAACTACGTGTATTTAGGTATATATCAGTTTGATACTCCTTTTCCGTCTTAAACCGCGATCTACTCGTATCTAGTAACTCACAATACACCCATATTGGTGACCCCGACGTGATGTGAACACGAAATCTTCTGTAGTGTTTGTGTGTGTGTGTGTTTGTTCCTTCGGTTCCTTCTTCTTCAATATTGACTGGTCTACTATGTTTTTAGGACAGTGTAGACCATATCTATTAATTATATTATTACAATATGGAAATATTGTAATGTGAGCCATTTCTTTAAAAGAGTAATCATGGAGTTTCTTGCCGGTTTTTCTCCATCGGATACGACCAATTGGAACCGTGCACTAGCTTCCGACTTTTTATAAGTGCCCATGTAAGCCTATGTGAAATAAAACGTTTTGAATTTTGTTTTTTTTTAACGTCGCTTATACGTGTTAAAGAAAATTTTGATGGCAGTTAGAACTCTAATAGCTGAAGATTTTTGAACCTTAAATTATTTCAGACATTCTTGAAAGAAGGAAAACATCGTGAGGCATGTATCCAAACCTTCGATCTCAAACAACTGAACAGATTAAGATGAAAATTATCACGTGGGAAGACTATATTTTGTATTAGGATAGTCTCCGTATCATTGTGGTCTGTTTTCCACATTTAGTCTTTGGCAGATCATTGTCCGTGGGCCATGGCAGCCTTTACTTCAACCAGCCCACCTCACTCCAGAAGCAGATGAGTCTCTTCAGTTTGCTCAGGGCGTCCATGAGAGAATTCAGTGCTCCCAAGGTTCGCGTTCTTATCTCGCTGACGACTATGCACACGAGGAGCACATGCACGACAGTATCTTTTGACTCCTTACATCCTCTGCACAGAGGAGTATCTGTGATATTCACTGTGAAGAAGTTTGTTCAGGGAGCAGTGCCGCCGAAGAATTGCCTAACTTTACCTTTCGACTGTCGAGTGAGCACCATTGGCTCATTTTAGAAAAAAAGGTATCTGTATTTCATTGAACTAATCGGTTCAATCTGGTGGAAGCAGTGGGCATGGCATATTCCTCTCAAAACAAATGACCTGGTGAGGTTTGTAGAAGCTCGATGGATACGAAACGCACAGGAGCATTTCTTGTGGCGACACATGCAGGAGGCCTATGTCCATGACGACTTCCGGCTGAATTGATAACGATGATGATGATGATGACAAGGGTCTGGAGTGGCTACTGCGTACCGGAAGATGTAACGTTGGAAGACCCCCCATAAGGTGGACCGATTACCTAGTATAAGCTACGAAAATAAATAAAAGAATGATTGAATGTCAATATATCGATATCAAATGATAAAAAAAGTGTAATTACTTTTTATCTCAATTCTCGTTAAAATAACAGTACCGATACAGCTTGCATTCGATTAAAAGTAAATTGACTTTTTCTCAATCAGGTTCATCTTTTCAAAAAATATAAAATGAAACGCTTTTACAGTAAAATAAAAGCATCAACTCGATATCAGATGGGAAACTTATTATGAAGTATTTTCCAGGGTGATTAAAACAGTGAGGCTATATTTCCTGAAAGTAAATGAAGATGGATGAATGCAAGATGTACAGGACCAGTCGTTATGGTGACTCTTAAGGAGGCCTATGTCCAACAATGGACGTCTTGAAATAATGATAATGAAATGCACAGTACTCCTAGCCAAGTTGATAATCTGCAATCATTAACGCCAGTAGAAAGCTTGAAATGTACGGGAATGACGCCATCCCAACGCTCAGTCACGTGGTCAGAACAAAAGAAATAGGTGCGCGGCCAATTCGAAGCGTTCGACGCAAGCGAAACGCTTGTAACTTGGCTAGGGGGTCAGGTCTTAATAGTCCACTTCTATTGAATGCATTACAGAAGTACCTACTCATACAAAAAAATATGTTTATGAACGACGAAAAAACTAATAATAAGCTCTGTTTGTACCAAGTTTCTCATGTAAGTCACTGTAGTCTTTTACGAGAATAAATTTCTTTAAACATAAAGGTCACAGCTAAGAGGACCTCTTAAAAACTGAGGTCTCAGACTAGTTGCGAAGGGCCACTGTTGTGCAGCAGTTTAGGAAAGTTCCATGTAAAGCAATTGGCTACGATAAGCTGCGTTAATATACAGATGATGTATTTTCTGTAAGATGCATTTACAGGACTACTGGGACAGTTACTTTACATGTATTAAATAGAATAGAAAAAATATAAGAAAAATAAAATATATACAAAAAAGATGCACAGGATCAGCCATTGTGGCGACGCTTGGGGGAGGCCTATGTCCAACAGTGGACGTCTTTCGGCCGAAATGATGATGATAATGATACAAAAAAAAAGAAAATATTATTAAAATACTATCTACTACTACCAACGGCTTTACCCGCGGTAAAGTAGACACTTAGGGTTATAAAAAATACCCTACGACCTGTTGTCAGACCTACCAAATATACACAAAAAAAATAGAGATTTTTCAAGCCGTTTTGGCAGATTTCGATTACATACACCGTGACAGTGACTATTTATTTTTGCTGACATAACCAGCTTATAACTTAGTGACTTTTCATGATACGGTTATGAACAGCGTTGGAAGGCCTCCTACAAGGTGGACCGATGACCTGGTGAAGGTAGCGGGAAACCGATGGATGCGGGACGAACAGGAACGTTAGATGTGGCGACGCTTGGGGGAGGCCTATGTCCAACAGTGGACGTGTATCGGCTGAAATGATGAACGCCGGTGTTCGCTCTCTCATTGTCTTTCTATTGTGTCTCTAACGGTATTCGAACGGTATAACACCTTCACTGCGGAACAGGCTAATTTTTCATATTAATTCAACCACAAATATTTAAAAAAGGAATTCAAATATTTAACGTTAGCACTCACCACAACAGTAGGTACATTAATCCCTCGTTCATTGTAACAACATCGATACATCGTAGGTGCCGCACTAATCGTTCAATGATTCTGATTTTATCGCCCCTGTCCCGCCAACCGGCGTTAATTGCACACTAATGAACTCCTTCGTGATCTGGCAGTAAATTAAGTTGTTGTATAAAGGTTTCCTGGACCTTAATGTGTTAAAATTACGCTTCAAAACGTGAAGAAAAAAATTAAAAACAAGAGAAATAAGTGTATAAAATAAAACAATATCTTTAAATATTTGGATAAAGCACGTAAGTACTTACATAGCACATGACAATAAAGATCTAATTTGGTTTAATGGTTCCTGAAAAGTTACGTATTTCGTAATTACGAGGTTATTTACTATAAACCATTGATATACAGGTATGTCAGACATCGACGCACAAACGAATACCATGGACTGGATCCATATTCTGGACCCCCAGTAATGGAATTTTTCGTCGGCATGCGAAGGTTACATTGGTATCATTCGTTTAGTTTATTTACTTTTTAAGATTTATATTACTTTGAATAATAGTCATGCGTACAGGTAATATTTCCCATATCTCAAGGCCAAAGTGAAAGCCAACCGAAATATTGACATAAATTGTATTTACTCATCAAGCCTATATTAAAACATAAGTTTCGATACAGTACCCCGAGCCAAGTTGCTAATCTGCAATAGTTAACGCTTGTAGAAAATATCAAATGTACGGAAATTACGTCGTCTTAACGCTTAGTCACGTGGTCAGAACAAAAGAATTGGCCGCAAGGTCAACTCGAAGAGTTCGGCGCAAGCGGAACGTTTGTAACTTGGCTAGGGGGCAAGTTTCCATTTGGGGGCCGACTCGTCATACTTGTCCGGCTATACCGTTTAAATCCAAGTTTAATTCAGTAGCGATATTGACTGATAAAGAATTTCGTTGACTTGAACTACCTGTTTTTAGGATCTATATCAGTTTGATACTCCTTTTCCTTCTTAAACCGCGTTCTACTCGTATCTAGTAAAATTCCCAGGAAGATAAACGAGTTTTGTTTTTTTTTAATTTATTTTCTAACTTTGCAATTGGGTAAAAGATAACTTTGTTCCGGAAACCGTTTTAATTTATTTTTAGTTGTTGTATTTTTCTTCGTTCGGCTAACTCTTGCGGTTTGAATATTTTATCATGGATTTTGGAAGGGTAGAGTTTTGATTTAGTACATTGATATATAGATATGCACATTATTTTCAGTATATACGAAACCCGAAACAAGTGTCTAGTATTTTTATGTAAACAATCTATGTACAAAATTTCATAACTGTATCATGAAAAATCACAAACTTATAAGTTGTCTACACAAATACATAGTCACCGGGCCATCCGAGCGACTGAGGGGTTGGTTTGCTCCTGCACCCAGCTGTGAACTGACGCCTAATGCCCGTTATGACCTGTCGTGACCTGTATTGTACTTAGTGTCGGTGGTGTCCAACTTGTGACCGTTTTAAAATATTTTTATCTCACTTGATGGAAAGCGGCGATGTGTTCAACAAGTTTACCTAGAAATAACCATATTATATCATATGTTTTCGATTTGTTTTTAATCTAGAACATGCTGGTTTCCTCACGGTGTATTTTTTACCGTTGTTCTGTCTCACCATTTCACGATTGTTCTATCTTAATTTCTAGCATTGTTATCTAGGGTTCCTTGGTATAGGACTAAGTTAACTTTGTTAACGGCATATGAATATAGATGATCCTCTAACTACTATCCAATGGGGCTCCTGCCTTCAATACTAATGGCGCTAACTATCGAACGTTTTACGTTATTTCCTTCCATTTATTTGAGTGTTACGTCTTTACTTAATATGATTTATTTGTCTTCGATTTATTTTAAAGTTGACAGAAATATTTTTCGAATGAATTTAGAAGATAGGCAAAAATTTTTTTATTTTTTATTTCACGTAGGCTTACATAAGCATTTATAAAACGTCAGAAGCAAGGGCACGGTTCCAAATTGCTTGTTTCCTATGGAGAAGAACCGGAAAGAAACTCCAGGGTAGCTCTTTTAAAAAAAGTGGTTGATGTTACACCTTACCTCTTCCTACGTTATAAGAGGACACTTTAATATATATATATATATATATTTTAAATATAACTTAACTTATACACTCAGGAATAAAAGAGCTTTCTATCGGTGAAAAAATTTTAGCAATCGGACCAGTACTTCCAGAGATTACCTCCTACAAACAAAAACACAAACTTAGGTTGCTGTAGAGACAAGTTAATGACAATTCTAGGGCCATATTAAATAAATTATGTGCCTCAATAAACAGCTATGATTTCAAAATCCCTTTATCTCCGACAAACAGTTGCTATCTAAATTCTGTTGGTTAAACGGGACATACAATCAAACTTAATGTTTAGTACGTCAAATATCAAATTCCGACGATAAATTAGTAATATTTGGCATATTTCCGAGTTACTGATAAAACTTTCTGTTATATTGCATACCTACTGGTATACCATATTTACTTCAAATACCCATGAATCAGTTACCCTGGCACGTACCTACTAATATACAAGGTGTATGCGACAGCCCTCCACAAACTAAGAGCTTAATCAGTAGACGAAACTGAACAACCTTCCACAAATTTTTTTTTCATGGCCCCAAAAAAAAAAATCGGCCTCACCATACAAATTGACCAATCAAGTTTATCATTTTGTATGGTGAGGCTGATTTTTTTTTTTGTTTCCGAAAAAAAAAAATTGTGGATGGATGTTCAGTTTCGTCTACTGAGCAAGCCCTAGAAGTTTGTGGAGGACTGTCCCTTACACCTTTTATTATTTACCTATTTCTACAGATTTTTTTTTTGAGTGAGAATTCATCAAATGACTTTTTCCGCTCTGGGTGGAGCGCGAGAACGTGTGAGACATTTACTGAATATATATATAATTATTAGAATTATGAGTAGGTACTAGAGAACTGATAAACATACATATTTCACTACTCAGACACAGAACAAAATGAGCATGCTCATCACATAAACATTTCTCCTGGATGGGGATAGAACCCACAACCTCCGGCATAGCAGTCAGGGCCACTAACCACTACACCAATAGGCCTGTCTGTGAATAAAACTCATCTATGTTCCTTCAGTTTCCTTTTGCGCTCTAGAGAACATTATCGCAGCGCAAGAATCTGCCTGAGTATGAAAAAATAATTTCATTTTATATAGCAACTAGACTTGTCGAGCAACATTAGATCCACGCCACGCGACGCAACTCTACTTACAAATCAGGCATCACCCACGTGTGTGTCGATCTAATGTAATTCCCGTTTTAATCGTGGGCAACTGAATCCACACTGAATATCAATTATATGGTCAGTGAACATCCCAAGAGGCTCTTAGAACAAATAAAGAGAATTTCCGACAACGAATTGTTTCCCTAAGTCCAATAGGGAATAGACAACAGCATTTTATTTATCTTCTCGCGCAAATTACGAGCAACCAGTAAATGTTAGAAATTGTCGGTCAACAAGGGAATTTACCATATCTATCTGATTTAAGAATCCTCTTCCGTATTGACTGGCCTGTTGATTTAGTGGTTAGGGCTCTGACTGCTATGCCGGTGGTCTTCGGTATGATCCCACCCGAGATCTGGGGCCAGGGCCTAGTTCCGAAAGGCCCCGGTATGAAAGGCAAGAAGGAACGGGTGAGTTTTTTAGTCAATAAAAATCTGACACTATCTCCCGCCCCGCCCAACGGCGGGGGATGTCACTTAGATAATTCTTAAACAATAAAAAAAATCCCACCTAAGATTTATCTTTCTGTGATGATCACAATCTTAAATTTATTGTGTCTGGTTGTATTTTATCTACAATTTATGTTTGACTTTAGAAATATATGTTTATCAGTCGTTTAGCACAAGCTCTGCTTAATTTGAAACTAGATGACATTGTGTCAAAGTTGTGGAATAGTATTTTTATAGTATTAGCTGTATAGTATTGTTTATCGTCTTAGTTATAATATATAATACAATTTTAAAACTTTGTTGCTGAGGCAAAATTATCCTGAATACTGTAGTCTCAAAATTACCACCATTAATTAGACAGAAAAAAATCAGTAGGGAAACTCGAGCAAATTACGAGGAACCAGAAAAACGTTACAAATTGACGGTCAACAGGGGAAATTACTGTATCTTTTTGTTGGCAAATCTTTTTTTGCTGTCAACGTTTTGATGTGGTGCTCTTTGGACTTTAATTGTAACTTAGAAGGTGATTTTACAAGTTTCATTTTTTCAAAATTCCTCAAACGCTCTGCATCATAAAGCAAAAGCGATTTGGAAAGAGCTCCAACTTATACAAATAGTTCTTTGGTTTATCCATTACAAAAATACAGAATAGGTTTCTTCTAGGCAAGCGTGCTTCATCGTCGACCACATCATCGCTTACCATTAGGTGAGATGGTGGTCAAACGCAAACCTATCTTAAAAATAAAATTTAAAAAAATACAAAACTTATCTCTTTACAATATTAAGGGTCAAGCGCCCGAAAAGTGCCATAAAACAGTGGTTTTCTGAGGCCTACTCCTCCGTAACGGCTAGGTCAATTGGTTTGAAAAAAATATATGTTATTATAGATTTATGAACAATAATATCAACGTTTGATTTTTTCGTGCAATAAATACTTTTGTCAAAAAAAAATATTTAGCAATTTCGCAACTTTTCCCTACTCCTTCGAAACGGCTTGGACCTTTAGAAACATTTTTACACATAAAAATTTGTGGTTAAATATTCTTCAAAGTGAACATTGCATATGTAAATCAATCAATATCTCGCAGAGAAAATGGATTTAAAGCGCTTTCCGGGCATTGCTGGCCGCAAATAAATGCACAGTTTGCGTACTGCCGCTTACCTGAGTGCGAGCGTTGCGTTCACATAATTTCGGCCAGATGGTTCAAGGGACTATACGCCTTAAGTATAGATTATCATTTTTTTTGAGGTGGGTAATTATTGTATAAATTCTTTGTACGTAGAACGGCGTCGCGTGGCGTGGATCAAGTGTAGCTCTACAAGTCTAGTTGCCATATAAAATGTATGGAGACCAACGCGGCCAGATCGGTGGTGTGTCACACGTGTAGTTATACCTTTAATAAACGTTTTGGTTATTTATATATTATTTCACCGGGACACCAGAGTCGCCACACGTCGGAGTTGGTTGCACCACCACAAATAGTTGTGCAACCAAACGGACACCAGGTGAGTAACTAACTCTTTATAGAACTGTATACATTTTGTTGGTAGAGGCAACTAGTCGCGCCGCCGTAGTGTCTCAGTGAAATATAGCCCTTAGATCTTACCTAATTAAGCACTTAAATAATTATCCTGCTAATTCTAGAGCTATTAGTTTCATACCTACTAACTGGAACAAATATTATATCATCGCAAATTAATGTAACAAATTGTCAAACAATCATTAGCTGCTGTGATTGGTCGGGTTGAACAAACTTCACCCAATCGCATCGCTTGATTCGCGATTAACTGTGACGTGCTGAAGCCGAGTGTCGATGTTTTAGTATAAGGCGCTGCGCAAATGTAGACACTTTTAGTTACCGACACCGAACACTTTTTGATCGTCAGTCATGAGTAGTGTTGCCAGGCGTCCCGATTTGTGCGGGATGTCCCGATGTTTAGGGGTCTGGGGACGCGTCCCGATTCGCACCTGATCGGGACGCTAAATGTCCCGATAAATCAAAAACCCTGAAACTCAAAGAGCGACTGAAGAAGTCTGAGTTTTATTCAGTGAAATTTTCACACGCCCTCTCGTTCCATCCTAGAGGGGAAAAAGTCATTGGATCATCTAAAAAAAATCTTTATTAAAAAAAATATTTGTCCCGATCTAAAACCCTAAATCCCGATTTGTTTTACCATCGGTCTCGATTTTTATCTAAACAGACCTGGCAACACTAGTCATGAGTATGTATTAAGTGAAAGAAACTGAACACAAAAAATGTTTTCGTATGCGCTGGGAGTGAGTGATTTCATACTGGTTCTATAGAAATCAAATATTCATCGGTAGCTTGAATCTGACATAAGACACACGTTTGCGCCCTGCCTAAGATCTTTGTGGTTCATAAAACATTAACGGTTTATATTCAGGACAACGGTAATTAACGATGACAGACACTGCCAAAGATAATGGATTTTCTAACAGGATTTATTCGAATGAAGTTTAGCCACTGCCGCCAGTGTATAACTGGATAATAAGTGGAATCACTGAAACAAGCGCGAAGCTCGGCAAAATGAAGTTGAGGATGTTATTATTGTACCTGGCCCGGGAAAAGTAGTTCTGCCTGTTCTACTTCTATTTATAAATTATCAAAGAAAAAACCGGGGGTGTGGTGTACGAGGGTAAAAAATTGCTGACGACCTAACGTAATCGCCGAGTGACATAAGCTATTTAATTATTTTTCAATACACTTATTCAACAACCCGCTGTCATCCCACCGCTTTTAGGCCCGCCTGTTTTCCGCACTAGAGCAGAAAAGTGCGCGTGCTCTGCCCGTCACAATTTTATTATCTATATTTATCGTAACAGGTAGGGTGTGCGTCGACCCCACGAGTCGCCAGTCAACCCCCGTTTATTAATTTCTTCGTAAGTGTATTGAAAAAAGTCGTTTGATACACGTGGATATTTGTCAATGCAGCCCTTGGCTCCAACATACGCTTACGGCTCTTGCAAATTCCGCCTCGGTCGCAATGACAAACTACTGCACTTGTATCAAAATGTACTATTCTACTTTCATGTGGGCGAAGCCGCTGGCAAAAGCTAATACTTTACAGGCGACTAGCTTTTGCTTCGCCCGTGTACGTAAAATATGGTCTATGTCACTCAGGAATACAGCAGCTTTCCATCGATGCTAAAAGTTTTACAATCGGACTAGCACTTTCAGAAATACTACTACTTTTACCACCTACTACCTTCAACCACCTATGTTTAACAAAATAAATGCTTGATTGATTGATTGATTGAAATTACAAACCAAAAAAAAACATAAAAACAAAATTTACCTCTTTATTATATTAGTGTAAATACAGCATACACAGAAGTATACTATCTATATGGTTACTAATATGGCAATATCAACATGAGGATCACTTGCTTAAAAAGCAACCCTAACTTATTAATAGAATATTAAAACGTTGTCGCCAAGCTAAATTTATCTGGGACACTGCAGGCCCAAAATAAACCACCTTTCATTCGCAAAAGAAAAACCGACAGGCATACTTTCACTGATTTGATTTATTTTCTGAGTGTATCCTACAATCGATGAAGGAGAAAGTCTTAAGAGGGCCCAACCTGAAATAGATTTCCATACAACCGCTTTTACGAGAGTATGACGTCATCTTTCTCTAGATATTGTGGAAAAACAGATATCTTGTGGATATTATCTAGGTTTCTATTGAAATCAAAACAACTAATCCAGTAGAGAACTCTGAAAATCTGAATTTTGCATGAACTTTGGCCCTTCATAAGGTTGTAAGAAACATTGCGCATTTAATCGAGATTCTGTACGATGAAACTCTTATAAGATATTTTTCCTGAAATAAATTTTGTGAAATATTTCTTTATCAAACATTGCATTGGATGAAACAACAAAATTTTAAACCATGCTGTCGTTGACGATAAACCTATCGGGAAGGGCCCCCTTAAGGAGTCTTTCAATAACTTGATTTATAGACTTTTTTATATGATACACATGTGGATGTTGTTGAATTCTGAGGCACGTCTTGCTCTCTCGAAAATGTACTATCATTCCGGCAAGTGGTGACAACACATTCACGACTTTGTCGTTGTGAGCGGGAGCTAAGCACGAGGCTGCGAGCGCAAAAACCAAAGTAAGGAAAGGTTTGAAACATGCTAGGAGACGACGCGCATAGCGAAAACGCGTGCGGTACCAATGCCGCCCCGTTCGCTACGCCACACTGAGGGTTCCGTAAAAACTTACTTAAGAAAAACAGTTCATTTCCTCTCGATTCGAGAATTGAAATCGAGGATTCGAGAATTGAATTTTTATTACTTGTTTTTCTTTTTATGTTTAATTTTTTAACGTTATTTTTATGTATGTAATTTAATGTATCTATATCTGTGATTGTTTACATTTTCTATTTATTTATTTTTTGTTAATTTATGTGCTTAGGTTTATGTTTGTAATTTTATTGTGCTTTTGTGTGTTAATCTTGTTGCATCAAATAAATGTTTTATCTATCTAAGATCTATCTAAATCTCGAAGATTTTCCGAATCGCAAAAAGTTCTATTTTTAACACGATTTTATTAGCTTCACCTGTATGTTTTCAAATGTAATGTAATGCCAATTTTTTTTCTTTACTTGTGCTATCTGGGTCAACGGGAAGTGCCCTATGAATTTTGATTTCCTCGAGTGCGTCGAAATGTACGTTTTTTTGCGACATAAACAGCCGTATCTTTTTTTTAACGTTTGATTTTTTCACTGTTTCAAAGGACCGCAAACCTGAGTATATGGACCCTAGCCATACCTCCACGCGTTCCCGAGATAAAGGACCTTGACAGCAAGACGGCCGGACAGACGGACAACAAAGTAATCCTATAAGGTTTCCGTTTTTCCTTTGAAAGTACGGAACTCTAAAAATAAATAAAAATAGATCCGTGTTTATTTCAGTAGGTTGTTACTACGTTTTCCTTGTGTTCTGCATCTACAACTGAACTAGAAGCCGTACTACAGACAATGGCGTAGTTTCTATACGACAATAGAAAGTTATGACATCGCGCGGCTGGCTCACTATCTTCCTCATTATTTGACATCTAGGTACTCAAGTTTGCAAGATGGTTTCATTAGTCATACTACACCATGCTGCGAACTGTTTCCAAAGAATGTATCTATTCCTAAATATACATCAGTTAAGGTTTCTCCCGCTCTGGGTGAATTGAAATCCCCGTCAGACTTTTACTAACTGAACTGTCAAGCACTAGGCTTTATACTTACGAAGGATTTATACATGAAAATACATGGTATAATGAAGTCGAGTAAGATGCTGCTCCTCTTCAATTATGCAGAATGTATTAGTATAAACTAAGTTAAAATTAAAAATAAAATATGAACTCTAAGAACATGAATCAACTACTTACTAAGACAATTAAATCAAGTTAAAACTTGGCTTACTTAAAAACTCCTTACTTGAACTATTTATAATAAAACAATGGTAATATATTACTTTTTCTTTTACTTATGAAATCATAAAATAAATTTCTCCCGCTGTGCGTGGAGTGCGAGAAGTCTCAGACTTTTAGTGACTAAAACTGACAGTGATCCTTCAGTTACCCTTTTTGCGAGAGCTACGGTAACTTTTTTTAAAAATCCACAGCCCTGGTAAGCATAGGCTCTATAGCAGGCCATATCAATTTTACTGAAATCTCTTTGGTGCGCTCGCGGAACATAACGCGCTGGAAGAGCGAGAGATAACGTCAGACTCTTACTAACTAAAAGTCCACACCGTTCCTTCTAGCCTTCATACCGGGGCTCGAGCTGTCTTTCGAAAATAACCCTGGCCCCAGTTGGCTTCGACCCGGATGGACCCCTGCTGTTGATAACAACTCCTTGAGGCGCTCGGGAACAGTGCGCGCCTTCGAAGACTTGGGCTCGGTCCGGACAGCGAGCTACCCATAGTTCACCGTCCGCAAGCCCGCGTCTACGGTGGCCGGAATTCGGGATCAGAATCCCGGCGGCGGCAAGAGCGCCATTGCTTAATGCGGTCAGCCTACTCCTTAACTTTTCCCCCTGGAGCAAGAGGGTGTACCTATGTTCCTTTAGTTATGTATGCGTTCCATTGTCGCGGTAACTTTGGAGTGACATCTATTGCGCCACATTTGAACTAAAATACCAAATCATGCATCGCGCAATTAGAATTCTCCAAGCGATTGTAACATATGCAAAAGCCTGAAATCATCTCTCAGACAGTTACTCAGATCAGACAAAACATCCCTCTGGTCGTAAAATCGTCCATTTTCAACAGAGGTTTGCAGGACTTAGCACTCTGTTCCTAAACTTCATACCAGCACCCGCACTGACATTGTATTATTATTTTATTTATGTATAATTAAATTATTTGCAATTTTGATGTAATCTTCTATTTCTATTATAATGTAACTAATTTTATAGTCAAGCAGTTTTAATTAATGTTTTTATCTATATCAGCAATTTATATGTTACTTATTTTAATCCTAAATATTTGCATATCTTGACAATATGGTTTTGTTAGCACAACTGTATTTGATTGTAACATCTTGCAGGCATTGTTTTCCATAATAACTGTATGTACACTAATATTTGAGCAAATTAAGGAATCAGTCTTTCGAACAATTTTTACGTAAACAAAATCGTAAACATAGTAAATACTATTAGCTAAATCAATTGACACACAACCCTTGAACTTTACCCCACCACAAATTATTGAGAAAGCCAAACTAATCATCTTACCAAATAGGTAACAACTAACCAATTACTTTAAAATCCTCTAACCCAAATATTTCGTCACTAAAGGAAAATTGATTACGTGAATATACCCATAATTACCCTAACTGAGCCACATGGGACGTTTCCTACTGTTTTTGACAAGTATGGACATGCAAACCTGTCCCTAAAATTGACAAGCTACAGACAACTCCCTGTTTCAAACATGTACTGTAATTACAAATTAGAAAACTTAATTAACCAATAGTTAAGTAACGTGTTAATTTTATTATTGTAATTTATGAGTTTGGGTTAAAACGCTATACATATATGTATAGTCTTTATAGAGAATATATTACATACAAGCTTTTACTCGTTACTTTGTCCGCGTCCATAAAATATAGCCTATGTCACTCAAAAGCAAAACAGCTTTCTATCGGTGAAAAAATTTTAGCAATCGGACCAGTACTTCCAGAGATTACCTCCTACAAACAAAAAAACATAAAAACAAACTTTATCTCTTTATTATATTAGTGTAAGATACATCAGATACATGTGGATGAATGGAGAGGGAGGCCAAAAAAATATGAATGATGAAAAAAATATGGATGAATTGTGTGAGGTGTGCTATAAAAGAAAACTGGGCAATTGCAAGTCGAACTCGTGCCCTGATGGTTCCGTACAAAGCTACCTAACGTAACGAGCTGTAACGAGTTCAATTCCTGATTGGAGTCTTGAAGTTCTTTTACAAATCACAAAAAAAAAATTGTGACGTAAGAACAAATTTTCTGTTTACATATTTATTATTTGTGTTTTAAGACCTTGGTTTTTGCAAAATTTCATGTTTCTGGGTCCACGGAAAGTACTCTAGAATATTGGTTCTCTGAAGTGTCTATATATATATATATATATTTGCGACATAAACGGCCATATCTTTTTTTTTTCGATAACTTAGAAGTTTGATTTTTATCACAGCTTTAAGGGACTGTAGACCTAAGTACATGGTTTTAATTTCAACTCGATATCTCTACGCGTTCCTGAGATAAAGGGTCTTAACAGACAAACGAACAGGTGGACGGTTGGACAACAAAGTGGTCCTATAAGGGTTCCATTTTTCTTCCTTTTGAGGTACATAACCCTAAAAAAGAGTTAGTGATAGCGTGACGAGTGACAAGACAGAATGGAAGAAAAAAGACGTGTTGTGCCGACCCCAAACAAAACGAGACGAGGGTAGGAAGATGAAGATGCTAAGATGTTCTATAGTCTAGGTTGAATTTTCTGGTTTTTTTTTTTAAGGTGGGATATCATACAATGTCTTCAGGCAAAGCGAGACTGACAGATGTTGGACCTTTATTGACTAAAGCCACTAAAGCCCAGTCCTATGTTTCTACTTTTCCTTGAGTTCCAGGACTTCGGGTTTTTCTTACAGAAGCGAACCCATGGCCCCAGTAGATTTAGCCCTGCTGGGCGCCTCCTACAGCTTTGCAGAAATCTTTTTTAAGGCGCGCATGAAACACTATGCGACATAGAGTTTCGCTCTTGGGTAGCGAAAGAGGGCGTTTCAAACTTTTATAAACTAAAACCACACAGTGTATCTTTCTTGGTTGCGATGGGAAAAATCATCCTATGACAACCCCCGCTCTTGGGCGGAGCGGGAGATAGTGTCAGACTCTTACTGACTAAAAAACCCATTCCGTTCCTTCAAGCCTTCATACCGGGGCTCGAGCGCCCTTTCGGGTAACCCTGGCCCCAGTAGGCTTCGACCCGGCTAGGCCTCATGATGAGAATTTCCAATTCAGAAATTTACCGTGGCTCTACTGAATTATATGGATGGAACTGAGGCAAAATGGCTTGGAACTATGCTTCCTACGCATTGTGTGGGTTCGATTCACACTTGTAACCATTAAGATTAAAAAGGGATATTGTAGTGGGGGCAATGTTAAATGGCATTGGTAATGTTTATTTAAATACGTAGGTAGATAGGTAATCTAAATGTAGATGGTGATATATTGGATCGTAGGGGTTCCGTTTCAAGGTAGGTTTCCCCTTTCGAGTCACTGCGGGCCTAGTACGCAAAGGGCAATTAAAGGAACACAGGTGGATTATAGTCAGTAAAAATCTGACATTTCTTCTCACTTCGCCCGGAGAGGGAGAAGTTATTTGAAGATTTCTGACCCTCAGTTAAAGAATGATGTTGCCTTTACCAACATTAAAATTATATTTTTAGACAGTCGTTGCTTAAGTTTACAACAATATTCGAACACACGCGCATTGAAATCATCCTAACTAATATTATAAATGTGAAAGTGTGGATGTTTGGATGTTTGTTACTTAATCACTCAAAAACGGCTGAACGGATTTGGATGAAATTTGGCATGCATATAGCCTTTGAAATGCAAAAGAACATAGGCTACTTTTTATCCCGGAAAAACATCTTATTCCTACGGGAAAACACGTTTAGAGTGCGATAACCGAAGTACACGCGGACGAAGTCGCGGGCGGACAGCTAGTCACAATATAAAACTAAGTTAGAAAACTGGCCAAGTACCAGTCGGACTCGCACACAAAAGGCTCCGTACAGTATTAAAATCGAGCAAAAAAAAATAGCAACATATTTTATCAGAACTTTGAACGTTTCTTGTATCGGTATTTTTATGTTTCCTTCTTGTATGTTTACATAACGTATAAGTTTTTTTTTTATTATTTGTTGTTATAGCGGCAATAGAAATACACATTCTGTGAAATCTTAACGTTGATAGACAAACAGACGGACGACCAGACAGCGGAAGCTTAATAATAAGTTGTAACGGTGTAACCTGTTTGTAATAGGTTCAGACACGGTACAGAACATAATTGAAACGAATGTCCATGGAGGTTCTTGGATACTCTTCTCCATATAGATTTACACTTTTCAAATGGTTTATTCGAAATAAATATCTTGATACTTTTGTCCCGTTTGCACCCTTCAAATACGGAACCCCAGATAAGCAAGAGTGTCAAAATTTTAAAAACTTAGAGTTTACTTTTTAAAATAGAAAATTAAAGTAAACTCTAAGTTTTTAAAATTTTGAAAAAAATACCTAGCATTTTTAATTGTAACTTTAAGCTGCTTTACTGTTCTTCGAAGACGTTATTGTCTCGAGAGGTCACGTCGCTTTATAAAGCGCTGAACGCGACGAATCCGTTACAATCCTGTTAAAACTTTGGACATTTGTCTCATTTTGAATAATACAGGTTCTTTAGTCGGGTGTAATCATCAATCTTCTTGTGTTAAAAAGGCTTTCTTGGTTACCGACGTTATTAATTTTAGGTGTACATACAAACATCTCGGCGTATCTCTTTTGTGCTATTATGTTTTTTAGCTTAGAACTCCATCATTTATTAACCGATTTGAAAATAGTAAGTAGATTATGTGACTAGGGGATATAGTATCGGCTCTAAGTCGTGGACGGCATGTTGAGTTCCGAACGAGACGAAGAGTAAGGAATTTTTATAATCAACGAACCCGAGCACTGCGAGGAAGTTAATATACCTAGTAGAGACCTGATGTAGTACAAACCAGTGAAGTGAGGAATTCAAGCAGCTCCAGATAAAAACAGCAATATCCCCGTGTTGAATACTCAAATCAGACTGCCCTGTTGGTCTAGTGCTTAGTAACCCTGACTGCTATGGCGGAGTCGTGGGTTCGATTCCCACCCAGGACTAATATTTGTGTGATGAGCATAATCATTTGTTCTGTGTCTGGGTGTAATTAATCTATAATATGTAAGTATTTAGAAATATATAAGTATGTTTATCAGTTGTCTAGTACCCATAACACAAGCTCTGCTTAGCTTGGGACTAGACGGCGTTGTGTGATAGTTGTGGAAGTAAAAAATCTCATTATTCCCTAGGAAACGCCTATACTATATTAGACTCCTAGGGACAGAATTACTTGCTTTAGGTGTTGGCTGTATGACATATAAAAGGGCACTATCAAGCAAGTGGTATAATTTTTTTTTTTTTAATCCATTCGAGATGATGAGATTTATGAGAAATTGAGGAAACTTCTCTCTTTCTGCCCCTATCACATATTACTTGGGGTCTACGCAACACGTTTTCTTCTTCCATTCTGTCCTGTCACCCGTCAAACTATCACTACTACTCAAATATTATAGACGTCTGAGTATAGTCTTGAGCTTGATAAAAATATCAAAATCAATTTCCTCATTTTTTAAATTAAAAAGAACTTGTAAAATTTAAATATTAAAAATATCATTCTAATGCCTGAATAAAACTTCTTAAGTCTTATATTAAAGTTATTTTGCAACTTTCTATATTTTATTTTAGGAGTTGGTTGTATTTTTAGTGAAAAGTTTTTTTAAGAAAATAACCTACACAGAATTAAGAATTCAATTTTACAGGCTACCTCGTCAAAATCTAGATAGACATTCTCTGCGAAGAGTGAAAATAAAAGACGTTCTTTGAATAAGAAATTCTTCAAACGGTGTCTCTAAAATATTTGAGTAGGCATCACGAACCGTAGGCAGAAGTTAGTTTTTTATAAAACTTATATTAATTCTTATTTTATGTTACCTTAACATTAATTAATTTAAATCTAAAACTACGTTCTTTTCAAATTTTAATTATTATTTTTATCACATTATAGAGTAAATGAACGCAATTAGCAGCTGACATATTTCAAAATGGCTGCTGTGCCTTATTGCTATATTTTTTTATTAAAATCTTCAAATCACTGTCTTTAAATTGTATCATATATTATATTCTTATATTTACGCTACCAAATTATCTTTTTACAGGAAAAGGGCTAATTTCTTACAGAATGACTTTTAAATTATTATCTTTCTGGTAGTAAAACTCACTACACCCTTTATTTACGTACATTTTTGTATCAAGCACAAACAACAAACATTTGTCCTGCCCGACACGATCCTTTTTAAAGGTGCTGTAAAAAGTCAACTGTCACTGAAATTCTGAGGCTTAGCGATACCATAAAATTGAAGCATTGTACACAAGAACCTTCGTTCGACCTTATAAACCATTTTATTTATTGGTACGAATGTTACATAATTCATTTTTGTAGCAATCTTTACGGTATGAAATAAGTTAAAGAAAATATTTTTCTAAGTTCTCATATTACGACTACCAGCTTCTACCAACGGCTACGCTCGTTTGAAAGGAAAAAAATGCCCCAAGAGAACATAAATATTCCCGGGGTTTTTTTTATGGTGGGGAAAATCCTCCAATGACAACCCCCGCTCTTGGGCGGAGCGAGAGATAGTGTCAGACTCTTACTGACAAAAAAACCCACCCCGTTCCTTCTAGCCTTCATACCGGGGCTCGAGTTCCCTTTCGGATAACCCGGGCCCCAGTAGGCTTCGACCCGGCTGGGCCCCTGCTGTTTCTGGCAACTTCTTGAGGCACGCGGGAACAGTGTGCGCCGTCGACAACTTGGGCTCGGTCCGGACTCTTACCAGACGGTTGGACAGCAAGCTACCCATTGCTCATTGTCCGCTAGCCCGATATTCCCGGGATCAAAGGAGTCCTATGCTATTCTAGGACATGGTCTACACGTGTGCCAAAGTACACCCAAATCCATTCAGTCGTTCGAGCGTGAACATGTAATAAATATACAGTCACAAACTTTCACCTTTATAATATTAATCTGTTAAACTGTCTTCGCTAATGAGATCCTTGAGGGATCTTAAATATTACGACGATATAATAATTATTATGTAGTCTACAGACACACTTAATATCTTATTAGATAACTTTACAGAGTTTATCATTTTCTCAGAATCTGGTTTTACATTCGAATACCTCGTCTCACCAAAATTGATTGAAACGAAGTTAATCCCAAACTATTTGTCAAAAGGTATGCAAAATGCTCCGACACCCACATGCGTCTTAAGCCACATCAATCGACTTAAATAAAATGGTCAAGAGAATAAAGTCCAAGGGTCAAATATAACATTCAAATCTTATTGAATCGTCGTCGCTCCGTCGAGTGTGCAAAATTTAAACGATTTACGATCATACTGAATTCAATCACTAAAGGGATGGGATATTTCGTGATCCCCCTGATTATCTGAAGGGGATAACTGAATAATAAGGTCCCTAACTCCCCAGCTTATTACTTTTCATATTCGCGTAAGGGGAAACGGCAAAAATTATACAATAGCAAGAATACGGAAGTGATATTTTGGATTTTGGATCGGTTTATATTTCAGAACTCGGAAACGTTTGTTTCTAAATAGCTTTTGCCGGCGGTTTTTCCCCGCCATAGTCTATGTCACTCAGGAATAAAGCAGCAACGTATCGGTGAAAAAATTCCAGCAATCGGACCAGTATTTAAAGAGATTACCTCCTACAAAAAAAAAAAACAAACTTTACCTCTTTGTTAAACAAGGTGCAGTTTTAAAACTGCACAATATTTTAGGAGGTTGTAATAAAACTCATAAATAATCATGTGAAAAAACGATACCTGGTCAATAATCAGTAATACTTGTTATTTTATTTTTTAATTATACTAAACTAATTCGATTGATCGATGGCCGCAGGGGCGTGGCTAGGGTGTAGCGTGCGGGATGATGATTGGATGATACATTATTTATGAAACTATCGTTGTGAGTTAGTGTGTGTGAAAACGCCCTTTATTGTTCCGTGTTTGTGTGTGTCAAAGAAAGCGCGGTTATAAGGCAGGTATCAAACTGGCTGCTTTTTAAGAAACGTAGTTCACACATACCGATTTCCATATATAAGAAAAAAAAAATTAAAAAATTATCTACTCATTTTATTATTGATTCGGGTCGAGAATCACTAACATAATTACCTCCTGAAATATTTTGCAGCTTCAAAACGACACCTTGTATTAGTATAGTTTTAGATAGACCGACATTTTGACAGTTTAAAAGTTCTTACCAAAATGTTAGTCAATTTAAATTTAAAATGAAGCTAAATTGCACGTTCCAAAGCATGGATATCAATGGAGAAGAACGTGCAAGGAACTCCGTTATGTTACGTAGTTTTACGCTCAAATACACGATCACTGGCCATCCGGACGAGTAGGGGGTGGTTTTGATGCCGCAGACACTGTGCGCTGGCGCTTAATCCCCGCTATAATAAGTGTTGTAGTCACATGTGGTCACAAGGTGTCAGTGGTGTCCAATTTGCGACCTTTCTAAAATATTTTTGACAAAAAATATAACGTGGTGTAAAAATTATTGGAATTGATTCAGTTACTGATTCTGAGCACACTACAAGGTTTCGTTTTGAAGCTGCAAAATATTTCAGGAGGTAATTATGTTAGTGATTCTCGACCCAAATCAATAATAAAATGATTAAGAATTTTTTTTTTTATGAAATTCGGTATGTGTGGACTACGTTTCTTAAAAAGCAGCCAGTCTGATACCTGCCTTATAACCGCGCTTTCTTTCACACACACAAACACGGAAAAATAAAGGGCGTTTTCACACACACTAACTCGCAACGATAGTTTCATAAATAATGTATCATCCAATCATCATCCCGCACGCCACACCCTAGCCACGCCCCCGCTGCCATCGATCAATCGAATTAGTTTAGTATAATTAAAAAATAAAATAACAAGTATTACTGATTATTGAGCAGGTATCGTTTTTTCACATGATTATTTATGAGTTTTATTACAACCTCCTAAAATATTGTGCAGTTTTAAAACTGCACCTTGTATATTCAAGTTTTGCTATACTCAAAATAATGTTGTATTACGTTATACGTTTAAATAATACGCAAACGAAACCATCACATTCAAAGATGGACATCAAATATAGTAATCAGAACACGTATTCCATTAAATCGAAGTAAGAATATAAGTCTCAAACCAAATGTCTCATGAATTAAAAGACTCACTCAACTAAACGATATCAGCCCTTATTTTCTACACAAACATTTGCAAAATTAAACCTGCTAAAATATTATAAATGTTAGGTCAAACCTACTTACCCATCGCTCTATTGCGAACAAAAATATAGAATATTTTAATAACATTATAAGTGTTTTAAATCATATATAAACATTGTATGTTTGTGAAAAGAATTTATAATTATTATACTAGCAACTGCCAAAGGCTTCGCTCAGAACAACTAGGCTTGTAGAGCTACACTTGATCCACGCCACGGTGATGTCGTTCTACGTACAAAATCAGGCCATCGTCGGTCTAATGTAGTTCTAGATTTACGCACACACACTTACTAACTTTCGCTTTTATAATATTGTGATACTAGCTATCATAAAAGATCATAAATGATATCTTAATTTGACAAAACATCGTAGGTTTAGAGATTAGACTTAAGTCTCGAGTGGGTGTCTTCAAATAAGTTACTTACATGTGGGTGTCTTCACGTAAAAATGTACGAGTAAAAAAGTGATTATGACACAATTCTGCTTCTCAGTTCAAGTGGGCTGCCTACTTCATTGTAATATATCCGAAGGAACTTAAGATCAATTAATACAAAACGCAAATATGACCGCCCATAGGACATGGAGGAGTATATGGAGGGAGTCTGCCCAGCTTGGGTGTAGCGCCCTCATGGAGGCGACCTCTCGCGGTCGACCCTGGAAGAAGCGCTTCCGACTTCATCTCGCTCTGTAGCGAGATGAAGTCGGAAGCGCTTCTTCTGCGAAGCAGTAATACAAGTAAAAGAGATGGCCGCAACCGTGAGAGAACGGAAATCTTCTAGCGCTCCGAAGACGCTCCGAGCGTCAGGAGTCGCAAGGTGATCACCTACCACCGTAGGTGCGAACTAGTCGACGATGAGCAATGGATAGCTCGTCATCTAGTCGTCTGTTAAGGACCATGCCCATCAAGACGAGTTTGCAACGGCGGGTAGTGCTTTACGCGCGCCTAAATAATATGTCAGCAAAACCATAAGGGCTCAGTAGGGCTGATCCGCACCAAATTTTAGAAAGAGTTACCGTGATCTTGGAAAGTAAAGGACGACTGAAAAACATTCGTGGGTCATCCCTATCAGTACCAAAAAACTTCGGTATGCTACTAAAAAAATCCAGATTGAATAACCCAATAACTCTGTTGACGATGAATCACGATGATTTTTTTATTTTAATACTAACTCGCTCGATAGATGGCGTTAAGGTCGATTTATAAGTCGATATGATTCGTTACCGTTTGTATCAGTATCTGATGTAACTCGAATAAAAGTTCTACCAGTTCTACTTAGATCAGGACACAATGGTGGTTTTATTTTCAACCTGATTAGTGTTCTCAAATAGTTCAACATTATCATCTCGGTAATAAACAAACTCTTAGCTTGACTAGAATTTTAGTCACATAATTTTCTTGACCATTTAGAAGGGAGTCATTTTTAGATGCGGACAATTACTAGCGCCCGAGATTCGAGGTCAAAATAATCCATCTTAATTTGTCTGAGAAAATTCTAATAACATGAAGTGGTTAGCGATATATTCGCACCATTACCCTCACAAGGCTTCTAGTATTCCCCGCGGTAATATCTACGAAGTAATTAATTATTATAATTAGAAAGGAACCGTAAATTTATAGTTACGCCCTCAAAAATACAGGGTGCGACTCTCGCGCCCTGGAGAATTGATTCTGACCAAATACCTATATGTTATAGAGTTTCAGGTTAATTTAGTATTTATTAAAATGTTGGAATACCTACTTAATAATTATTAAAAATGTTGCCTCTACCTCAAAGATTAATTTTCTGGTCTGGCGGACCGGTGGAGAACATACATAATTATAACATGAGTAAGTATTATAGCAAATTACAAAAAAAGTAAAAAATCTAAGTATTATAAACTTAGATATTTTACTTTTTTTGTAATTTTAAAAAAGTAAAAAATCTAAGTATTATAAACTTAGATATTTTACTTTTTTTGTAATTTTAAAAAAGTAAAAAATCTAAGTATTATAAACTTAGATATTTTACTTTTTTTGTAATTTTGATAATAATTTATATTTGCATTCTTATTTTATTTTAATTTAATTTAGATTTTTATATATTTCTATGCTCATAACTCTAATGAAATGTGTCTGCTATTGATAACAATTGATAACGAATGATTTATATTTTTTTTTATCTAGATGCCCTTTTCAAGAAGAACTGATGAAAATCGCTCTACTAAACCTCCCACAAATATGATATGAATTTGCCATACACCGAACATTAGGCCTGCGATATCTTTCTCAAATGCGCTTAACCCACGAACCTCTTACATTCGCATTCGTGGCAAAGTAGAACAAATAGCTGAACGACTCCCTTGGCACTTAAAGTGTTACAATCTCGACTATCTCTAAGTAAACTTACACATTTGTACTCGTTAAACTGATAAGATGATGTCTTTACTGAACTTTATAGAGTTATGGACATACTTACGACTTAAGAAAACTTTGAAATAGTCAAGCATCTCTTTTGCAAACCCAATTGAAAACCGACTTCTAAAGGGTTAATTTTAGTCATTGGAATTTTTGAAGGAAAGAAAGAAAAACCTATTTTATTTGACATATACACTCGTAGATACACACAATGTAGTAACAACATGTAGACACTAATAAATTATTATATATAAAAAAGAAACAACGAAGGCGTGAAACTACTCATATATACCTAGTATGTTTATGCTTTTCATATTTACATTCCCTAAAATGTTATTAATGAAATGAAAGTTACACTGCACCATATGATAATATATACTGATAACGATTTTTGTTTGGTTGTAATGAATAAACTCAAAAACTATGGAACCGATTTTCAAAATTCTTTTACTAGTAGAATGCTACTTTATCACTGAGGATCATAAATAATACTTTTCTATTTTCACGGGTACGAAGCCTCTGGCAAAAGCTAGTCTTAATATTTTTTTTTTTAATATGTGCATGTGGATTAAAGTACGAAGGCCCGAAGGTAGTGTTGCCAACCCAAGCTTGGAAAGTCTACGGAAAGTCTTGAGAAAATATATTTTTTATTCATTGAAGAATAATTTTAAAGATTTTGAGAATGCAACATTGAAGGTTATGAATGCACCGTTGTCATAAGATGATTTTTCGCATCGAAAAAAAAAAAGTTCCTACCCAGTTATTGCAGTTTGCTACAGGATTATTGCAAAAGAGTTACGCGGTTCTGAAACGCAAAGCATTAAACGCTTTTAAATGAATGTGTGAGGTATAAATAAACGTTTTTCTTTCTTTTCTTTCAAAAGGCAACTGAAGGAACACGAGTAGGCTTCAGTCAGTAAAAGTCTGACAGTCCCTCTATCTCCACTAAGAGTGGCAGAAATTATTTGATAATATTACCAACCATAAAAATTTTTATTGATCCTACATTATGACATTTTTATTTAAATACCTCGAAGTTTATCTACAGTTAATTTGATGATACCTTTACCGCGCCTCAACGAGTTGTCAGCAACAGCAAGGACCCAGCCAGGTCGAAGCCTACTAGGGCCAGGGTTATCCGAAAGGGAGCTCGAGCCCCGGTATGAAGGCTAGAAGGAACGGGGTGGGTCTTTTATTCAGTAAGAGTCTGACACTATCTCCCGCTCCGCCCAAGAGCGGGGGATGTCATTTGTAAAACACTGGCAACCTCTCAAGACTATGTCACTAACATAATAAACAACAATTATTGTTTTATGACTTAAAAATGTAAGTATCATATTTTAGGTAATCAGTTATTCATATATATTTGTAAAAGATACCGACCTAATTAGAATCTCTACTTTGGTAGCTACTAGATTATCCAAGCCGCGTCAAAAAGCCAGACATTCCACATTATTAATATTAATGTCATTATTGACATTTCAAAATGAGAAACTAATCTTTGAGCAACGTCTTTGATTGACTACCGTGTAAGCAGACATGTCAGAGAGTTGGCAGTTACCGTGAACTGTGGTACTGTATGTCATATGTCATCATATGTCAAGAGCACTGCGACAACCTCCTTCATCTTATGTTAGTAATCCATTAATACACTGAACACTGTAATTGCTTTCAAGCAGGTATCCATTTACTAAATAAATTTAGAGCTATGGTGGCCCGAGTTGTACCATCAAAGACAGTCCCGCCTGACCTGAAGATCATTTTTGCTTGCACTCAAAACGAAAAATTTGGCGAATTTTTATTAAGTGATCAGGCAGAAATGACCGCAATTAAATATCATAGGTTTATGTTGACTAATAATTTACGTTAAGTGCTTTATTTTGTGTAATTTACGTCATCACCACAGTTCACAAAGCGATAAAAGAAAATATTGTCATATTAATAACTGAGATGTAAATATAAATATAATTTATATAAATCATATTTGTCTCCATATCAGATTTATATATATATCATAGTTTTATAGTAATTATATATGTCATAGTTAATTACCTAACATCGATTTAGGTAAATATCTATGTAAACATTTCTAGATTATTTTTTAAACAATTTTTTCGTTAAAACCCATGTTAAGATTGTTTAAATTAGTTGACTACCTAAATAGATGGAGTGTAAAATCAATTGAAGACATCCACAAATCCGCATCGGTACTCCTTGGCGAGGAAAAAGGGAATTCCCTGTTTCTAAATACGACCTTAGTCCTAGCAGTGGGAACATTATCAACCCATCAATCAACCCAATTTTTATTTTCAGACTAGTATCCATACAGTGTTAATAAAAACAAATAAAAAAAAATTATTACATATTTTGGTTGATTATGTTAATTTTCTGTGCTACCTATTTATTCATTTATTCATGTATGAGAACTATTAGAATGTTCCAATGAAAATAAAATCAAAACCAATCCCACATTTCATGAGTTGTTGACTTTACAGTCGATTGGTAATCGAAATTGGGTAGGCACAAATTGCAAGCCTTTGGTCAAAACAAATCATCTAACGAACAGCTACAGTGAATAGGGCTCTTAATAAACTAGTGCGCTTCATCATCAACGATTGCATCACTGCTTATCATCAGGTGGGCTCGAAGTCAGGCTCTAGTTTATATAATTTAAAAAAACCGGGCACGTGCGAATCAGACTCGCGTACTAAGGGTTTCGTACAAGCATAGCTATAATCCAAATCTAGAATTAGGTTATGAAGATTTTTCCAAATCGCAAAAATAGGATTTATTATGACACAGTTTTCAGATTTTTTCCTATACTTACTTCTTCTTCTTCTTCCTGCCCTTCTCCCATTTTATTTGGGGTCGGCGCAACACGTTTTTTCTATACTTACGCTATGTGAAAAAAAAACCTTACTTCATGCCAAATTTCAGGATTCTAGATTAACGAAAAGTACCCTATGAATTTAGATTCCCTTCAGTGTCGTAATATATGTTTAACGGCCGATTTTTTTTTGTCAGAAGTTTTTTTTTTGCAGCTTCAAGGAAGCGCAGACCTGGGTATATATATAGTTTTAATTTCAACTCGATACCTCCACGCGTTCCCGAGATAAAAGATCTTGACAGTTATTTTTATTATGTTATTTCATAAATATGTTTGCCAGCTTGTATTTAAATCAACGGACTTAAAAACTACAAACTATATTATCTACTGAGTACTGCTTAATAAGCCAGCTCTGTTTCCGATTTGATTGGCTAGGATATTCTCTCTGTTAAAAATTAAACCACACGGCTTTAGTATCAATTTCAAGATAAATTAATGCAACAAAAAAAATAGGAATTTCATTACGAAAATATTATTTGTGGATCGAGCCAATGATTTGGGACAAAATATGGAAAAGTAACGTCAGGAATTTTGATTTCTTGCTTAGTTTAATTATCCTTATTATGATTATCTTAATATTAAAGACCATTTATTACTTATTTATTTTTGAGAGATATAAAAATAGAAATAACTATTTACGGCTCGAGCCCCGGTATGAAGGCTTGAAGGAACGGGATGGGTTTTTTAGTCAGTAAGAGTCTGACACTATCTCCCGCTCCGCCCAAGAGCGGGGGTTGTCATAAGATGATTTTTCCCATCGAAAAAAAAAAAAAAAAAAAAAGGGGGTCACATAAAAATTCCAAGGTTTTGTGTTCTTTCACTGTAACTAAAGTTAAATGTTCCTTTAAAAAAAAATTCTAGTAACTATTAACCGAGTCGTTATCTCAGTTTTGTCGCAAAAATAACCAACACAAAGTTTACTTTTCGATTTAAACGCGGCGACTAACTCGAGAGCGATTAAGTTGCTCATGGAACTTGAATAACTGGGTTTGTTTACGGTCAGTGGTGGCTAACCTTTTTAGACTTGGGACCCCTTTGATTTTTTTTTAAATTATGAATTGGCTCGCGTTTGACCAATATCTCACGCTTGCCTAGAAGTAACCAGTACCCCTAGCTAAGTTTCTAATCAGAACTGAAGAATTGGCGGCGCGGCCAACTCGAAGCGTTCGACGCAAGCTAAGTGGTTGTGACTAGGCTAGGGGGGCTGAATAGGTTACTTCTAGTGAATCCCTCTTGACTAAAAAAACCCTAGCTAGATTGTGGCTATCAATTCCACTACTTAGCTGTATGCACAATAAATGCGTTCCCAAAACGTATCTCTTTAACAGCAGAATTACAATATCTTTGACACGTCAGCCTCGATTTAGAACCAACGGTTTAGATCATAAATACGAATCAGTAACCATTGGGCGGCTTCTAAAATAACCGGAATGTTATAAGCACCACATTCCTTTGTACCACGACCAAGTTACTTCAATCTACGGTTTCTCTTTGACTAATTAAGGCATTCAATTAAACCTCTGCGGCTTTGAATCTTCAAGTAATACAATCATAAACTGTTTGAACAAACATTTTCTTACACCAATATTAAGTTACCATCAAATTCACTATTGACCAAAGATATTCTCGTTATGGAAAGTGAAAACTATTATCATGTAAATTGAGGTGTAAAAGCGAAAAAACATAGAAATATTATACCCTTCTTCGGCTAAAAGATTATTCAATAGTACATTTTTATGAAAAAAATATATATATTATATATTATATTATACATAAAATGGAGAAAGTTACGAAATGCAACCGAGGCAGGATTCGCCCGAGCTGCCGGAGAGGGTGGGTGGAAACGAAAAGCTGCTGTGACCTATTTCCATGTGTATCAAACGATGTTTTTAAATACACTTACAAAGAAAGAAAATAAACAGGTGTGACAGGCGACTCGAGTTTAGCACCCAACCAGATATGATAAATAAAATAAATTGTGACTGGGGCGTGCTTGCGCTTTTTTCCGCACTAGTGTGAAAAATAGAAAATCGCGTTCCTAAAAGCAGTAGTGTGTGTGTAGTGTCTTGAAATGAGTTACCGCAGAATGCAAAGGATTACGGAAGGAACATAGGTGGGTTTTAGTTCATTCCACCCAGAGCGCAAGAAGTTATTTGATTTTGAATTTCTTAGCCAAAAAATCTCTTCTTTGTAGTATGTTATCCATCCTTATGACAAAAAAATACCAATTTATCTCAAAAAAATTAAGCATCGATATTATCCAGACAAAACCAGAATATTATAGTTGTATGTGCACCACTAGTGTAAACTGTAGGCTACGGTTTAATTTTAAAGTAAGTGACAAGGGTATCTAATAAATTATGATCGAAATTCTTACTTAATCTGTTTAGGGCCACTAAACATATTTCTCATCCCAACAAGTTAATAGATTATACACAATATTATGTGGTCCTCAAATGGCCAGAGGATGTAATCCGCTAAAAGCCTTACTATCGCGTTATTTACATTTGAGCTTTGTGATTAGGGTTCTCACACCAATGAGAAATTAGGCCGTATTTAAAAGGATTAACCATGATATTTCGAATATCCGAAACTGTTATTCATGTTTAGGTATTACATAACTTGTGTTGGTACAAGTCTATATACTTTTTTAGGGTTCCGGACATCTAAAGGAAAAAACGGAACCCTTATAAGAGCACTTTGTTGTTCATCCGTCTGTCTGTCTGTCTGTTTGTCTGACAAGAACCTTTATCTCGAGAATGCGTGGAGGTATCGAGTTGAAATTAAAACCTTAAACTAAAATCTGCGGTCCCTTCAAGCTGTAGAAAAATCAAACTTCTAAGTTAACGAATAAAAAAGATACGGCCGCTTATGTTGCAAAAAAACGTATATTTTGATACTCTCCCGTTGACCTAAAATCCTGAAATTTGGCACAAAGCAAGGTCTTATAGCACAGGTATAGGAAAAAATCTGAAAACAGTAAATTCGTTTTTAACTACGTCACAAAAGTAATGCAATTCTGAAAAAGTTCTAGAGTCCATTCGGGAACTGTAGTTTGCACGGAACCCCCAGTGCGCAAGTCCGACTCAAGTGTGAGTCGGACTAGCTTTATTTATTATTATGGATAGACTGGCGTTTGACCACTATCTCACCTGCTGGTAAACGATGATATGGCCGACGATGGAACACACTTGCCTGGAAGCAATTAATTCACTCTTGAGTTGAACTCACAGGAAATACACTAACGAAGAAATATAAACCAGCAACTCGTGGAGGTCAATTAACGGCCAGACTGATACGAAAAATGTAGATAATAAAAATTGTGGCGGGTCTAGCAAACGCACTTTTTCGCACTAGTGTGAAAAACAGTAAATTATGTGCCTAAAATAGATGGGGTGAGCCAGTTTTCGAATAAGTGTAAACTTATAAGTTGCTCAGAATGAACGTTTTTCGCATTTACCTAAATAGGGAGACTGGTAATTAGTGTACGACTTAAACACGTGATTGTGCTCATGATAACCAACAACTTTTACTATTGGAACAAACCTGAAATCGCGAAATAAAATCAGCTGTTCAGTACATTAGGCAAACATGATATATTTTTCGCTATTTCGGCTTTGTTCCCATAATAAAAATTGTTTGTTATCATGAGCACAATCACGTGTTTAAGTATCGTACACAAATTGCCAGTCAACCTATATGTTTCCAACATGTAAACACGAAATTAAATCGAGTTCCCTTATTCAGAAAAGGTATCCAAGTAATACACTATTAACGCTACATGCTTCGTGCTTCTTAATGAAGACATGAATTTACGTAACAGTTCAGGATTACACTAAGAACGGGTAAACCGCTTACTCCAAATTATAGGGAATCTTAAGGACATTAAATGTAAATCAATGATTATTTTTATGATTGATCTCGGGCCTCGACCGCAGAGCTCTAATGATCTCCGGAGCCCAACCTTTAAGGTGTCAAATGTTCAACAGTCTGTTCATTACGTAATAATGAACGTTCAAGCTTGCCATTCATTATATATTTGTGCGCAAACGCCATGTCATTCCCCTGTTAATTGAAATCTCTCACCGCCAAACAATATGCTCTGTTGAATGAGCTGAGCTTGCGATTTTTGATGGAGCTACAGTTATTTTGTATCGTGTTCTAAATTCAAATTGATTATTTGGCATTATGGTGTTTATTTTTTTTTATTTGAAATTAGAACAAGGGGAACTGTCATTAGGTAAATGCATGGAATAACTAAATTACTAATGTGTTGTGATGTTATTTATTAAAATTTCATATACAGTGGTGGTACGTAGGTGGACTTAATGCAACAAAGCATTTTCTACCAATTAACATTTGGGTTAAAAAAAAATTACACTGTGGTAGGTGTGCAAATAAGGTCAATAAATCTACACTAATGTTGTAAACAGGTAGTTTGATTTTTGTTTGAAGGAGGATCTAAGGAAGTACTGGTCCGATTGCAAATTTTTTTTCACCCATAGAAAGTTGCTTTATTCCTGAGTGACAAACAATATAGCCTTATTTTATGTATGCTGGCAAAGCCACGGACAAAATCTAGTATTGTAAAGAAAGTATTTATTTTGACGCTCAAAACATTGTTGACAACAAAAACTTAAGACAATCACAAACAAAAAAAATAAAAACTAACATTGTATGTCTCACGTTTGCGTATTTTTTTGGCGATAAGGCCGCCAATTGTATATTTTAAATATAAGGCTCAAATCTGTAATTTATTATCTTGGTGTACAATAAAGGATATATAAATAAATAAATAAATAAGGTATGATTAAATTGAGTTGCAAACAAAAATTAAAGTATACATTGAGGTACAAACCCTAGAAGTAACTCTCAACAATATCAGGAGAAAAGATTAACAGCATCTTAAGGTATACCTTTACAAGACGTATTGTACAGGTATGAAATATGAGGCCTGACCTGTCGAAACGGAGCTGCTATTGTGTCATTTCTCACCGTCACCGTAGAACGGCAAAGTTGAAACACAATACCTTTAACCTAAGGGTCTCGATTAGGTCAGGTTAACACGTGATTACCCTTTTTTTTAGAAAGAAAGAAGAAGAAAGAAAGCAAGCCTTTTAAACGGTTTTCAAAATTATTCATAACTAGCTTTTGCCCGCAGCTTCGCCCGCGTATATAAGATATAGCCTATGTCAGTCTAGAATAAAGCAGCTTTCTATCGGTGAAAAAATTTTAGCAATCGGATCAGTACTTTCAGAGATCACCTTTTTTGTACGAGTATAATGCATGCAATATTAACAATATAAATGTTGCTGTGCCTTTTCGGGGTCCATGTTTAAGACAAAATTATGTAACAACTATTCTCAACATGAGTGCAAATAAATAAATAAAAAAGACCTACAAACAAAAAAAAACTTTACCTCTTTATAATATCAAATGTAGACAATACAACATCGCGGTAGGGTTGGCAATTGGGAGGAAATTGAAAACTTCCGGGATAACGTTTTCCGAATGGTAGGTAAAGGGGGCTTGCCGCAACATGTTAAAATGTCAGGCGCGTGACCGAAAAACAGGGATGAAGCTGTAGATATACACCTACATTTTTTAATCAGAAAAAAAAATGAGGCTCTGTCCATACCCATTACTGATCACATTTTTTTGTAGTCAAAAGAAAAAAAACGAAATATCAAAATTTTCCACAAGAATTCATTAGTTCTAAATTTATAATTGATCAATCATTAATAACAATTGCTACTCCAATATACTATGCGCATTGTTTTTTTTTATTTTAATTGTCATTCATAACAATCCCCTGTATAATATTTCCATAAATTGAGTGACATAACTTTGCTGTTTATGAATATTATTTATTGAGACTTTACTTAAATAACAACAAGACCTTTTCTAATAAGCCCTTTAAATATTTGTCATCATCATCATCAGCCTTTTTTAATGTTCCCACTGCTGGGACTCAGGCCTCCTCTCTAGGAGAGGGAATGGGCCGTAATCTACCATGCGGGCTCTGTGCGGGTTGGTGGATGTCACATGTCTTCGAAATTTTGGTTCTAGGACATGCCGCTTTCCTCACGATGTTTTCCTCCGCCGTTTTGAGAGCAGTGGTAATGAAATAAATTACACAAAGTAATGCGCCTGGCAAACTCGAAAATCGGAGCCATTACCACTCGGCCACCATTGCTCTCGAATAATATTTGTAATAATTTAATATAGTGGTGTATAGCTCTATTCCATTAATCGTTTAAATTGTAAAATGGATCGAATTAAGAGGCTCGTGGTAGGGCCCCATGTCTAACATAGACCTACAAATACGCAGCTACAGTCAACCCTTTAATAATGTACCCTAAACCCTTCATTGAAGCAAAACATCCCCAAAATATATTTTTTTTTGCTTACAACCACAATCTCGGCTTATCCGAAAACGGGAAAATGAAGCTTTGGCATCCGATTTTTTTAATTTAATGAACCACAAACAATTTGTGAGTTTTTTTTTATGCCTACGCATTTTAAATAGGTGGGCGCTGTTCCATAATTTGAACAAAATCTTGTTATGTGTAACTAACTTCTTATTTTCCTGATGTTATTTACTTATTTAAACTTCTTGTACAGTGGTGGTACATAGGCGGAGTTAATGCCACAAGGCATTCTCTGACAGTCAACCTTTGACTCAAAAAAGACAACACTGTGGTAGGTGTGCCCAATAAATAAATAACAGATACAGAAAGTAGTGTAATTAAATTAAGTTATAGTTGCCATCACAGATCTTGAACACTTGCGCAGAAGTCAAATATTCGGTCTCTTTAGTGGTGCGAAGTGCGACGCGGGGGCGGGGAATGTCAGTGATTGGCTGGCTGGAAAAAATAAATTCCCCGAAAAACACTATATTTAAAAAAAAAATAACAAAAGACTTAAAAGTCTCGAATCCTGGGAATTCCCGGGACTTTGACTGCAGGCTGACTCGTGTCCCGGGAATTTGAAAATGTCGGGAAAGCCCAAACCCTATTCAAAATCCTCATTGGTGTCCGCGTTACTTGTTAATAAATACCAGTTGTCATCCAACAATAGGTAATCCCAAAATAAAATTAATACATTGATACACGACCTTTTTATTATTCGAAATTTTCATTCGGTCCACACAAAATCTGTTTAAAAATAAACAGCTTTTGTTTATTTTTCATTCAATAATTCAGCCAGTGATGATGTGCACCGCAACACGCCGTGACATCAGGATGCAAATGACATTTCTACACCGAAATTGTGGAAATAGCAATTTTGTACCCAAATATACGTTGCTAATACAACACACTTTTTAGTATATATGCGAAACCTGAATATATTTTGATCAGAATCAGTAACTACTTATTACACCATGATATATTTTTTCCTAAAAATATTGTAAAAGGTCACAAGATGAGACACCACTGACACTAAGAACAACACAGGTCCTGGCAGATCATAGCGGGCATTAGGTGCCAGCAAACAGCCGGATGCAAGTGCAAAACAACCCGTCAATCGCCTGGTGGCCAGCTGACTATGTATTTTTGCTGACATAACAAGTTTACTTATATAACTTTGTAATTTTTCATGATATAGTTATGAAAGTAGATAGCTTCTTTACAAAAAAATACTAAATACGTGTTTAGGGTTTCGCAATACTAAAACTAATGTTGTATAACGATAGAATTGATACTCGAATTTGTAACGATTGAAGAACTTTTCTAAAACAAACCGATCGTATTATTTCAACCTTTTTGTTCTCAAACTTTGGTAAATTAGAAAATTACAATGGAAAATTATCAGCTACCTAAATCTAGCGTAGATATGAAAACAAATAAGTATCTAGGTATATATCTAGTATAGACAAAAATAATGTACTTATAATAATATATAAACATATGTTCGGTAAATAAACTAGGTCGAATAGCTTAAATTTCGCTGGTTCTAAGAAATATGTATCTACAAAGTTAATACACGTACCATCTTTTTCCAGTGGCGTTGCCCACACGAAAGTATGATATAATGTTCTCTAAGACATGATCAACCTGTGTGCCAAATTTCAGCAAAATCTGTTCAGCCGTTTGAGCGTCAAGAAGTAACAAACATACGTAAATTAAAACTATTGGCTTTATAATATCCGTGTGATGCTACACTATGTATTACAGGAATAAAATATTACGTAAAGCACTAATGATATTGACTACAATTTTTTTTATGAACCTACATCCAACTCGCGCTTTACTTCGTAATAATATAATATCACATTTCATAATTTGATGAGTATTTAAATTAATATATTTTCAAGTAGCTACATTTAAGTAAAATAAGTAAATTAACGCTAAGTTTAAATTAAGTAACTTTTATTTTAAGTTCCCTTTCTCACCTGACACCTGCTCAGGTGTCATGAGGGCGAGCTCCACAAGCACACAGGGTATTCAAAGTACGTGAGACACTACTAGATGGTGAACTACCTACTGCTCGCCGTTCACAAACCTGCTTTACAGTAGCTGGGAATAACCCTGTGGCTCCCGGATCCTTTGTTACCACTGAGTATCAGATTTTTAGGATTAATTTCATTTATTTTTTTTCATCATTTTCCATCAGCCAAAAACTTCGACTGCTGGACACAGGCCGCCTCCAAGCGTCGCCACATCAAAACGTAATCACTTACTAGAAAACGGTTCTGTTATTAAAGCAGGTATAAAAATAACGTTTGTTTTTATGCGCCGTTATCAAAAATTCACAAACTTTTTGTTATTTTTTCATAAATAGTTTACAAATTCTGGTTAAATCTATAAGCTTACAAATTGGTATACTCGTTGGTGAATTGATTTACTGCGAAATATATTTATAAGAATTTCTCAGTATTTGACCTGGGCATTTATTATTTCGTGTTAAAATGTCAATCGTGCGATATAGCTTCATCTCTTCAGCAGTACAGTTAAGGTTTTTAGATGGATCGTGTTAAGAGCTCGTGGTCCAGATTCAGAGGCCCTAGCCTCTGAAGAAAAACTGAATAGATTTTTAAACAATAAACTAAAGGAGCAGGGTTGATAAGAGGCATTTTTTGCCCATCACACACTGAAAAAATAGTTTCCGTTTCTGTCTATTTTTTTAAATGTAACAGTGACATTTACATGATCTACATTTGTCTATACTTAATATTATAAAGAGGTAAAGTTAGTTTTTTTTTTTGTATGAGGTAAAGTTTGAAAATACTGGTCCGATCAAAAAGTTTTTACCAATAGAAATCTGTATTATTCCTGAGTGACATAGGCTATATTTTATGTGCGCGGGTAAAGTAAAGCCACGAGCAAACGCTAGTAAATCAAAGCAAGTCTCATCTCAGCCGATACACGTCCACTTTGGACATAGGCCTCCCCCAAGCGTCACCACATCGAACGTTCCTGTGCGTCCCGCATCCATCGGTTTCCCGCTACCTTCACCAGGTCGTCGGTCCACCTTGTAGGAGGCCTTCCAACACTGCGTCTTCCGGTTCGCAGTCGCCACTCCAAAACCTTTCGGCTCCAACGGCCATCTGTTCTGCGAGCAATGTGTCCTGCCCATTACCACTTAAGTTTGGCAATTCTTTGTGCTATGTCGGCAACCTCAGTTTTCCTGCGGATATCTTCATTTTTTATTCGATCACCCTCGTTTCCTTGCGTGATCGAATAAAGCAAGTCTATGCGCAATAATTACGTAATCCGTGATAGAAACCAGTATAATATTATTCCTATAATGATAGGTTCGTTTGACCACCATCTTACCTGATAGGTGATGGTGCGGTCGACGATGGAGCACGCTTGCCTAGAAGCAACTTATTAAAGAACTCTTGACTTAAAGAACCCCAAGTTGTAACTATTATGAAACACAGACTCCAGCAAGGAATTCTTATATCCATATCTGTTTAATATCTAATACTTATGAAACATCCCTACTTAAAAGGTACAGTTAAATACCTACTTCAACAGTTCAAGTAGGTAGGTACCTACTTCAAAAGGTCTCTACACCTATTTTCAATGGACGAAAACGGCTTCCGTATTATAATTTCCCTTTCCATCAATATATAGCCACCTATGAGGGAAACCACCTCGTATTATTGTGCACACCTTTAAGGCATGGGTGAAGAAGGTATGAAGCACTTAATGGCAGTCCCTACGAATTTCAGAACGCTTTTTATAACGTTTTTTATTTCGTATGACAGCAAGATACGTGACTATTACAGGAAGAAAAAAAACCGGCCAAGTGCAAAGCGGACGAGCGCACGATGGGTTCCGCACCGTCCGTAGCAACAAAGCCTACTAGGGCCTTAGGTTAGACCCTGGAACTAAAGCAAAGAAAGAACAGAAGTGAGTTTTAGTCAATAAAAGTCTGACACGCCTCGCTCCGCCCAAGGGCGGGAAATATCATTGGCTGATTTTCCACCTAAAAAAAATATATTATTATTATTAATAGATTATATTATTTTATTCTGTTTTTTGTATTTGTTGTTGTTATAGCGGCAACAGAAATACATCATTTTGTGTAAATTTCAACTCTCTAGCTATCACGGTTTATGAGATACAGCCTGATGACAGACGGATGGCGACTTGCGGCCTGACGATAAGAAATATGTAACCAAGATTTATGTAACTATAATATGATTTAAAAAGAGTGTCCGTCGAATTTCTTACACGTTCTTTTCCATAGAGATCTACGCTTTGGAACGTGCAATTTAGCTTCACTTTTTTTTTAAGTGTCCGAAATTTTGACAATTCAAAAGTGCCTTTAACTGCGTACAGCGGAGTCTTAGTACTAGCGTCCCATTTTACCTTTTGAGTCATCGTCATCATCATCATCATCAGCCTTTTTATGTTCTGCTGGGTCTTAGGCCTCCTCTCTAGGAGGAAATGCACTGTAATCCACCACGCGGGCTCAGTGCGGGTTGGTGAATGTTACATGTCTTTGAATTTTTGGTTCTAAGACATGCCGGTTCCCTCACGATGTTTTCCTTCACCGTTTTGAAAGTGGTGGTGATGAAATAAATTACACAAAATAATACGCCTGGCTGGATTTAAACCCGTGACCTACAACTCATAAGTCGGGGCCATTAGCAGTCGGCAACACCCTTTGGTTACGGAACCCAAAAAATGTCATCATGTTCGTTTGAAACAAGATTAATACAGTTATTTGAGCAATATACGTTCGCCATTAAGGCTTGGGAACCTGTACAAGCTTTATGCAGTAATCCGGTCGAGGTAATAAGTTTAGAGGTAGGTTTGATACAGGCGACGAGGCGATTAGTTTACGATGCCAATAAAGTTCTTTTCGAGCCGCCATTTTGTATTGCATGTTTTTTTTAGGCCAGGGAATGGCCGTTCAGCCTAGATGAACTGTGAATTAATTAAAATTAACTTTATAAGGTTAATGTTTTGTCCTAAAACATACAATATTTTATGTGTATTTATAAAAATACTGTTTGGCAAAATAGATGAAAAAAAAGAAAACGCAATTATCGCTGAATAATGTTTCTTTTTGATATTTAAAGGTTATATTGATTGTAATTTAATTTATACATAATTGTTTTTTTAGTTACCGGGTCTTCATTTGAATAGAAGAAAATACTTGCAAGAAAAATATTTATTTTTGATAAAAAATTGAGGAAACTCCACCCTAAGACGACCCACAGACTAAATAAAGGGTTTGAAAGCTTTTTTCTTTGCGTTTTTTACTTATCCCAATCTGTTTCCTTCCCCCAGTTATATTGGAAATACAGATATCCAGTGGATATAATCTAGATTATTTTTAATGAAAACATATTATTTAAAAGTAATCCAGAAAAGCACTCTGAAAATCTGCTATTTTCCATGAACCAAATAAAAAAAATGTTTTTGGCTTTTCATAATGTACACATAAAAAAAAGTAAAAAGGTATATTTATAGAAAGCTTGCGCATTTAATCCAAAGTCTGAATGACAAAATTCTTTTCCAAAAACTCTAAACATTTTTAATTTAACACGTATTTCCCGGAACAAGTTTTGTGAAAAATTCGAGTGAATGACGGAATTATTGAATGCCAACAGAGCGTTCAGGCGTTATTTTTCTTTTTAGCGTTACCTACCTCATCAAACATGCGTTGGATGAAAAAACAAGCTTTTAAATCATGCTCTCATTGACCATAGATGGATTGGGAAAGGCCCCATTAATATATAAAAAAAGAAGTACCCCGGAATGCATCGTTTCAAATACCCATTTAGATTTAGCTTATAACAATCAACAATTGCCACGCGTAACATTCGAAAAAAGAAAGAGATACTTTTTAATTTTTCAATCCAGTGACACTCATGTAACCTTCCAAATTCATTCTTTTTCAGTATTTGAATTTAAAAAGGCCACAATGACGTTCGAAAATGCGTGAGATTTGAGTACTTCTCTAGTGCGGATGCGAGAATACGAGTGGCTCTCGATATTTTTTTTACTCTTTGTCGTTCGGTGACATTTCAAAAACAATATGGCGGGTTTCAAAACATAAGCCCGCGAAAAATAATGCGTACAGAAAATGTAAATATGTGAAACAATAGAAATATATCTAAGCAGATGATATTGCCTGCCGAAACAATAATATGATTTCGTATCAACCCGAATATTTTTTTGTTATTGTGACAAAACAATTTATCACTCATTGGATTACACGAAAAAACTCAATAAAAATCCTCTTATTTTCTAGAGGTGAAATTGAGTAAAGTGTAACAATAAAATAAGCCTTTTGACAATTTATTACAAATAATAAATTGCGAATAATTCGACAGAATTTGTAGTTCGTTATTGTTCTCGTTATGAATTGTGTTATTTAAATTATTTAATTTTATTGTTAGTAAAAATATACTATAGTAATGTTTATAAAAATCTACAATTCAAGAGGAACTTACTAACATCGCTAGAAATATTATACCTAGCCGTTTCCATGTAAGTTTCTAATAATAAGTTTCACAGAAAATCGACGAGAGACACTGTACTCTTGTCGAACCAAGTCTCAATTCTCGTTACGTTCCCAATTTGCTTGTCTTTAAAACTTTATTTTCCTTCGTGTGGAATGCAGTTCTCGTTCAGTTTGCAAACTTAATTCCTGAACATTTTTTCAGAACAATTACAAAGTATATTAGGTATGTATCAGTAAATCAAAAAGTGTCACTATATTAAAAGTCCTTTTTTATTCAAACTTTTTATATAAATATAATCTTCCCTTTTTTCTGTTGCCACTGGTCACAAAGCTTCAAAAAAAATATTGCTAAAGCCATTAGCTTAAAAAAAAAACATTTTCGTTTTATTTCTTTTTTCACAAATGGCTGAAGCTTAACTTTTTTGACATTAGGTGGCCATTTGTATGTTGATTATTACTATAGAACCAAAAAGTTTTAGATGTATGAAGATCCGTATACTTACGATTATTTAAATATCATTACTTTAAATTGTTTTCAGAGTTTGCCTAAGCCACTTATGCTTGTATTTTATCGCATTTTTATACAATTGTACGAATTTGAATTTAGTTCTAAAGGCTTCTTTACATATTTTTTTAGTAGCCTTTTATATTTAGTGGTCTAACCACCGACTGCTATATGATAAAATGAAACTAGGTTTATGGTTTCAAGAAGAATTGGGAATATTGGAAAAACCAACCTACAAGCTAGGAAATGTGAAAAATTCGCTACAAAATCATGGTACAAGTAAATCCAAAGCGGAATCTTCGGGTTATCCGAAAATGTTTACCTCAATTCAGGCTTATTCTATTATGGTAAGGTAAGGCGCAGTTGTCCCCATGTTTTTTCTCGTGAATTCTTCATGACAGCGCCGACCGACGGTCGGATTTCTGTCACTTATAATTCTCTTTTCATTGCCTGCCATTTATTTTTAAAAACTTTAATGCCTCCCTCAGTGGAATTTTATTGTTTTCTGTTTTTATTGTAATGGTATTTTAACGTATTTTATTGCCAGAAAACATGGTAATAAAATGTTTTACTATCTGTATTGTACTCTTTTTTCCTAATAAACGTCATAGCTATATATCATCATATCAATTTGATAATTTTTAAAAGTGATCTACCTAGCGTGTCTCTATACTGATAGCGGATAAGGCTGTTTTACAAAAAACGAAGAGAAAATCCTTTCCTGAAAAAACAAAGCGCAACCAACCGTTGATCGGAAATTTCATCAAGGAATTTTAATAAAGGGTCAATTAATCAGCAGTTCAATTTAAAAGAATACACACTTATATCAGTTTACCGATTGCAAATTAAACAGACAGAGTTTAATGAGCAATCCTTTGACGCAATCCGAATTCTACTGATATTGACTTAGCAACGGATGCCTTTAAGCCATTTGAACGTTGGTTAGTATTGATTAAGCGGAAGTTTATCTTGCAAATATTACTGAGAATTAACAATTCCGTACTAAATATACTAGAAATTGAGCCAGCATATCCGTATTGCTTGGCAAAGTCATCTCTTTCCGTCTTCTTTTTCTAAGCATTCCATAAAGCATGTTATTCTTTTTTTTAAATTCCCATTTTTAATGTTGGTAAGCCTCTTATTTATTTATTTTTTTGATTGGCTAATGCTTTCGCGAAGCCAGAAGAAAAAGATTTAATTTTTCGAAATTCGAATTCTTACTAAGGTATTTTGTTGTTTTTTTTTTATTCCTGCTTTTAATGTTGGTAAGCTCCATCTTTTTTCATTGGCTAAGGTTTTTGCGAAGCAAGAAAAAAGATTCCATTTATGAAAATTTAAATATTAACTACAGATTTTTTGCGGAATTGTTTTACGGAAAGTTCAGTGCTAATTTAATTATTCGCAAATTGATTCAAAATGGACATTGTGATGTAGTTTTATATATTGTAGACAACTGAACAATGTGCGGAATCATTTCAACTGGCGTGATCGAGGTAAAATGAAGCTGACAATATTTTTGAGGATCTTAGTGAAGTTTTCCGAAAAGGCTGACTTGATAAATTTGCTGCAAAAACATTAGCGTATGTAGCATGCATATAAAAAACAAAATACTTTTTAAACGTAACACTTCAGTTGTATTCCAATAACAGCACTATCTCCAACCTTACATTTAAACAGGATATTTATGTTTTGATGAACTCTGGCACCCACCGTATGATATAACTTGTTGCGATTTTTTTAGCCGCGTTAGTAACTTGCCAACAGACATAATCACGATAATATAGTAAAGTTGAAAGTTTGTATATGTGTGTATATTTTTTACTTCTTCACACTCTAACGGCTGTATGGGTAGAGCATACCCACTTTTTATCTCGGGCGTAGATTGCCTTGGTGTAATTTTCAACAATTTTTTTTAAATTATTGATAGGCTCGCGTTTGTCCACTGTTTTAAATGATGGTAAGCGGTAACGTGGCCAACGACGCTTGCCTAGAAGTAACCTAATCACTGTTAACTTAAAGACCCCTAGGTTGTAACTATCGGGAAACACAGACTTCGGCAGGGAATTCCAATCCTTAACTGTTCGCATATAATGAACCTGTGTTAAACTATCACACGAACGAAGCCGTTGGCAGAAGTTTATATCTGTATTATCAATAAGTATAACAAATTGCAATTAATCAAAAACCATAGATACTTTCTACTATTTTTTTTAAATGATACACTTGATTGCGATCCTATCTGCTAGTAACCAGTGATGTAATCGTTGACAGCGAATCGCACTAGTATAATAAGAGTCTATTATTACAAACTAATCATGTAGTTCTAATATTTAGTCCTTAGATTCGTTGTTATGTTTTTATTAAGCATTAGTACATTTGTAAGATTATTATTTGTCTATATCCCCTCATAATAAAGTTATTAGGTGTAAGTTTAGATGTATTTTATTCAATCACCTTCTTCCTTCAACGAATGAAAGAATGAAACACGAGTAAACCATAGGCTGACTAAGGACTTAGTATTTTACCCCATAATAATTTCCCGTCGGATAATTTTCAGCTTACGCACGAGTGCAACCGCCAGCACAAGCTAGGCTTTCGGTATTTCACAGTTGTTTCAACAGGAAAGTTATTTATATTCATGAATATTTCCACAGCCTGCAGGCTTCCACGCTAGCCAATGAATTCAAAGTAAGTAATGTAGATGTTCAAACTAAGTCATGTGTGACTTACAAGTTGCAAGCGGTTGGTGAACGTGGGGTATTATGTTTGATTCTCAGTTCGAGTAAGTGTTGTTGGCATAATTTGCAAGTGTTCAGAACGTGAGGAACTTAGTTTGATTCTTTCTTAGTACTTTTAAAAGTTCAGATATTTTTTTTAGTAATAGTGGGTTTGTGCAAGCATATTTATACTATGGTATACACATTATATGTTTATAGCATAGTCAGCCTTATAATATTCCCACTGTCAAGGTGTATTTTATCTATAATATGTATGTATTTAGAAATATATAAGTATGTTTATCAGTTGTCTAGTACCCATAACACAAGCTCTGCTTAGCTTGGGACTAGATTGCGTTTGTGTGATAGTTGTGGAATATAATATATAACTGTTGGGACTCAGGCCTCCTATCTAGGAGAGGGAATGTGCCGTAGTCCACCACATGGGCCCAGTGCGGGTTGATAAATGTCACATGTCTTCGAATTTTCGGTTCTAGGACATGCCGGTTTCCTCACGATATTTTCCTTCACCATTTCTAGAGTAGTAGTAATGAAATAAATTACACAAATTAATGTGCCTGGCTGGGTTTGAACCCGCAAACTTGTAAGTCAGAGCCTCTCGGCTATAAATAGCGGAAACTAATCTCTGAAACTACCCCTCGGATTAAAAAAACCTTTCTTTAAGGGTTAACAAGGGTTATGACGAATAGTATAGGCTATAATTATAACATCACGCAACGATCTACGGAAGAGGAGCAGCACCCAAAAACTCGGGTAAAGTCGTAGGAGATAGTTAGTCGATACTATAATATTATAAAGAGGAAAGATTAATATTTTCGTTTGTAGGATAGCTTTTGCATGCAGCTTCGCCCGCATACATAAAATATAGCTTGTCACTCAGGAATAAAGCAGCTTTCTACCTTCCGAGAATATAATCAGAAAAACGATGCACCGATGACCTGGTAGGTTGCAGGAATCCGATGGATACGGAACGCACAGGATTGTTCGTTGTGGCGACACTTGGGGGAGGCCTATATCCAACAGTGGACGTCTATAGGCTGAAATGATGATGAACAAAAAATAAATTTTACCACTTTATGTGTAGCTAGTAGAACTACTGGATCGATTTTAAAAGTTCTTTCTCCAAGAATGCTACTTTATCACTGAATGATATAGACATATATTTTACTATCACGCAGGCAAAACTACTAGCAGATGATAGTATTACAATCAATGGAAAATTATGGAAAGATAGATCTATTTAAAGATAGAAGAGACATTACATCATTATCTAAAAAAAAAAATTTAGAGCAATAAAATTACGCACGCATTAAAAATATTTATAAATTTTTTCCGATCATCTTTTAGTTGGCGATATTAAACGTGTTAGTATCTAATAGTCTAATAAAGAAAATAGCTATGCCAGCTTTTCTAATATCCAGACATAATTATTATAGAGCTATTTTGTTTTTGTGTAATATTAAAGTTTTTGATTGTCATTTTTAATTTACAACTGGGTAAGGCAAATGCCGACCTAGGTCAAACATATTTTAAGTGTAATGAAATAAAATTACGTAAACGATAATGAATAGATTAATTTGTATGTAACATATAGCTTTATTTTAGGGTATAATGATATGTTTTTTTTATGATTTGTTGTTCATAACTTCTCACTTATTTATGATTAGCTGTCCCGGTGAACTGCGTACCACCGAACAGTCAACGAATGTAGTACTTTCGATATATCCAGCCGATTGCGATGAAACAAAGCCTGATTAATAGATCAAGTTACACACAATTTTAATGTATAATTATCTACATCAATTTCGTATATTTTACGTGATGTGCGCACAACTATAGCTTCTGCAAACTTCTGCAAATTAATGTAGGTATAAATTGTGCGGTATGTCAAAGATGTTAAAAAGTTCCAAATAGAATTTAATGTAATAAATATCTGCAACTTTGTTTGATGGGAATACTATTTAAAAAAAATTGCTAGCCCTAGACCAAGACCGTAAGCAATTGAAAGCTTTGGAAAAGGTTTATTACTGAAGGGATTTTCAGTAATATAAGTATCTAGTGTCTACCTACATAAAATTTAAATACTTTCATGAATATGTGCCCTCTGTAAAAAAGTTATGAATAGCAATTAACGAAAATATGTTTAATTTCAAATTCTTTTTATCTAAAAATGTTCGGTTTTTTGTTGATTTCATTTTTTTCTGTTTAGGTTTTTATTCTTTTTCTGTAATTGAATTTTATTAGCTGTTTTTAGCGTATAAAATAGTAAATGTAGTGCTCTTCTTTGTGATGGGGCACTTCGATTCAAGATCGAATTTTTCTTTACATATTTGTGTATTCATTATTAAAGAGCTAAATAAAATTAAAAAATAATTATAATTTCAACGCATAGGTTTAAGTCACATAAGTTGATAAAATCGTTTTTTTTTTTATGTCAATTGTAAAACTGAAAATAAAAGGTGTTTTTATTTTATTTATTTATTACTGCAACTATTTTATATTTAAATGGTTTTCTTTTGATTTCTATCACGATTAATGCTCGTTATCTCAGTGTAGATTTTACTGAGTAGTTTTATTTTCATTTTATGCTCAGAGCTATCGAGCTATGTAGATCTTATCACATAGGTCAGTAAGCATCCGTGCACCGCTTTACCCACAGACAATTACTTATAAATAACTTGCCACTTGATCGTTATATTATTGTTAAACATTTTTAAACGAATTTTGGAAAATTTCGTAAAAAAATTACTACTTAGAGATTATAATCGAGGTTTTAGGTACTGGTATTTGTTTACTCTGCGTAATATATAGATTTAATTAGAATTAATTTGTTCCATTACATTCGTTGTACAATGTAAAAAAAAAAATACGGTTGGAAAATGAAACCAATTTTTCTTGCATTTTCTCCTAGTAAACGACAATTTTACATGAAAAATACTTACGAAAATCCCTCAAAAATAGATTCTAATAAATTTAACACTTATTGTTACCCTAAATCAGCCCTAAGAAAGTTTCAAGAGCCACTGAAAAACTTACCTGCAAGTTTATGTTGTCCGAAACTGTTCGAGTAGTGCACTGTTACACTGGTGGAGAAGGCGCGTGTTGCGCGCTGGGAACGTTGTACACAAATGGCCACAGAACCTCGCACCTCCCGGTTATATACCCAAGACCCAGTAGGGGTAATGCCGAAAGCGTAGCGGTTGGTGCTACGCTGCTACGCCGCGCCCCGCGTAGGCGTGCGTAGGCCCCGGCCTACGGTGTGCTACGAGTACCATAGTAATTATTCAGTTAATATAATTAAATACCAATAATTAAATGCATTGTTCCAATAAATTTAAACTTTGATTTAATTTCAACTGGTTAAAAAGAATTGTTTTTTTTCTAAACGATGCTATGTAAAACTGAAAGGGATATTTGAAACAAGTTTTGGAACCAAAATAAATCAGTTTATTGTCAAGATTTAAAGGTCATAAGAAACTTTGTTTTTATTTGATTAGCGACAAAATTAGGCTGAAAAGCGTTGTTTATCCAAACATGTAACTTGGCCGTTAAATTCGTCGAACACAATGAAATTAAATGGTTTCAAATAAAAGTTTAGCGCTCAAAAGACGCGAGCAGATAACTTTTTTATTGTTTTTCTTTTGATACTTGAAACTGTTTCATTATTATAATTGATTACTATCGTTATTAAATAATTTATTAGATTGCTACACGATAGACGAGGCCTTGATAGATAAATTAACTAAACTTAGCGTTAGAAAAATGAAATTTGCATCGCAGATTTTTTTTTTAACTTGGGAAATCGTCTAATGACTTCTCCCGCTTTAGTGCGGAGCGAGAAGACGTGTCAGACTTTTACTGACTAAAACCACACCTATATTCCTTCAATTGCCCTTTGCTTCCCAGGACTAAGTAGTAACCCTTTCAGAAGTCGACTTATGACCCAAGTTGGCTTCGGACCTGCAGGGCTCCTACAGTTTTGCTGACATCTCTTTAAGGTGAGCGTGGAATATATCGTGTCATCGATGATTCGGGCTGGGCCCGGACGATAACGAGACGCCCGGACGACGAGCTACCCATTGCTCGTCGTTAGTAATAATAAAACAAAATAAAACAACCTTACAACTATGTTAGTGATACAAATACATTTACAAATATAATACCACACACAATGAATCATTGTTTCAGCATCCCAGTTGAGATACTGGAGCAATGATTCACTATACTACTACACAGCAGTCCAGCCTGTCCGAAATCATGCTCAGGATGCCGCTGGGGCTGGTTCGCACCCCACGCACCAGCGAAGCACATCTTTTACGCATTAACGCATAGAAGCAATCAATACGCATTTCCGCAAACATCCCTGATGCGCTACAGAAGCGAGACACCCCCATCAACAAACTGAAAGCATTATAATGTTGCACGCGAAGGGCACTGTACGATTTTTGCGTAAAACGTGCCCACAGGCTACAGGTATAACTACATATTATTTGTTATTTATCTATCTTGCTTCTACTAAGTAAACTTCCTTCTACTAAGTAAAAATGGACTCTTGCGACTTTTGTAATACAGGATATCCTAGTACAAGAGCCAGAGCTCCTCTGTATAATTAAGGTTATTGTTCGATTTATTGTTATTTTATGTTTTAATTTGTTTATTTATTTTTTTAATTGATTGCAAGTAGTTTAAATCCTTGCTGACCGATCGGCGTCTCATCGTCGACGACGGCTGGTGCTGAAAATCAGCGCTGTGGCTCTGTTTTTCATGAGCCCCAGCATTTTTCTGAGCGCTGGCCTTTTTGCGCGGATGTGACGCATATCTTACGTGCTACTTTTAGTCGATATTGTTATTTATTTATTTTGTTATGATAAGCGTCATGTTTGACGCGAATAAACACTTTTTCTTTCTTTCTTTCTCTGATGTTTCTGTCTAAAGTGTCATCATTAAAAGTAGGTACTATCGCGGTCATTTCCGCTTGATCACTTAAAAAAAAAATTCGCTTGAAGTCTGCGACGCGTCGCCAATCCAAAACCTTAGAAGTTTTCGTTTCGAGTACAAATGAACCAAGCGGTGGGCAAGATGAAGTGTCTTTGATGGTACATTTTAATTTTTGATACAATTGGAGAATGTTTGTCATTGCAACCGGGGTGGAATTCGCCCGAGCCGTAGGCGAAGGTGTTATTGAGCCGTGACTTTCCACGTGTATACCACGACGTCTTTCAATATTCTACGAAGATATAAATAAACGGGGGTTGACGTGCGACTTGTGGGAGTCGATGTGCGCCTAGCCTGGTACAACAAATGTAATAAATTGTGGCGGGGCTGAGCTCGCGCACTTTTCCGCACTAGTTCCATTCCGTTTTAGTAAGTGTATTGAACATTATCTTATTAGTCTTCTAAGCTAGACTGAATAGGCTCTTATTAAACTAGTGCGTTACACTATCAACGATTACATCATTGTTTACCATCAGGTGGGATCGGAGTCAAGTAGATAAAGTTAAGTCGGAGTTAAGTTAAATAAAACAATATTTATACTATAAGTACATAAGTAAGTTAAGAGAACATTCATTTTTTTTCTATTATCCCGAAATGTTTTGAGGATTGTATTTTATCTTAGATAGAAGCAAACAGAATCCTGAGTTATCTTATATTATAGCCAATGACAGAAGCATCTGAAAGTTCTTTCTTTCTTTCTTTTTTACGAGTGTCGTAGGACTGTTTAACAGCCATGCCGGTTTTTACAGAGTGTCGCAGTTAACTGAATAACAACTCCAGCTGCATTCACGTTATTGTTAACAGAAATAGCTTGGATGTATATTGAAAACATATTATGTGTTATACTTTTTACATTTACTTATTAATAATACCACCACCACCACATGTGTCAAGAGAAGATGATTTTAAAAGTTTATCTGTCTATTGAGTGTTTGTCTGTGTGTTTAAATGATAACAAAATTCTATAATTCTATTCTATTCTAATTGAAGTTTCCTGGCTTGGATGGGTTTTTAGTCAGTAAGAGTCTGACACTATCTGACAGGCCTGTTGGACTAGTGGTTAGTGACCCTGACTGCTATGCCGGAGGTCGTGGGTTCAATTCCCACCCAGGACAAATGTTTTTGTGATGAGCATGATCATTTGTTCTGTGTCTGGGTGTAATTTATCTATAATATGTATGTATTTAAAAATATATAATTATGTTTATCAGTCGTCTAGTACTCATAACACAAGCTCTGCTTAGCTTGAGACTAGACGGCGTTGTGTAATAGTTGTGGAATATTATTATTATTTCGTTTATTCAGATATTTACATATAAATTATATTTTTAAATATTCAATAGAAAAAAAAAACATTTAAAAATATAAAAAATCGTAGCCCACCGGTATCGGGAACAGGGTCCAAGCTACCGGCGGTCAGGGCTCCAGAGAAAGGAACCTCCTGACTATACGAGCCGTGTCCAGCAATACTGCTTTCTGAATCAAGCCCTTGATCCAGTCGCCTAACGAGAGCCTCCTAAGATGTTGGTCGAGGCTCTTGGCTATTAAGCCATTGGCTGAAACAACTATCGGTACAATGACCGCTGAATCCACTTCCCTTTTCACATGTCGACAACCTCGCGAGCCAAGTCGATATACTTAATTTGTTTATCTTTCTCGGCTTTCACGAGGTTCTCGTCATGCGTAACGGATATGTTATTATTATTATTATTACTATCTCCCGCTCCGCCCAAGAGCGGGGGTTGTCATTGGATGATTTTTTCCATCGAAAAAAAAAAGCTTCTACTAGCTATGAACGGAATTACAGGAGCCAGAACCCTATCATATGGTTACAATTTTCATGAAATTCAACAAATTCTTGAAATTTGTTTGAAATCATGAGATTGTCTTCTAGTTACAGATTTTTGTATTTCCCGGCAGAATTATCTTTGTTGAAATCGTGGAAGATGCAAATGGTTGTGCAGGCTGGACACGAAAAGAAGTGACGCAGTTTTTTATGAAGGGGAGAATTCATCAAATAACTTCTCTCGCTTTGGGTGAAGCAAGAAGGAAATGTCAGACTTTGACTGACTAAAACTCACCTCTGTTCTCTCAGTTGCATTTTGCGCTGTTCAAGTGACTTGTATCTTGACTGTATAATATTGAAATCTAATGGAAATCTATCACTACTTTGTTGTCTGTATAACAGCATAATCAGCCTTTTTAATTTACCCACTGCTGGGACTCAGGCCTCCTCTCTAGGAGAGCGAATAGGCTTAATCCATTACGCGGGCCTAGTGTGGGTTGGTGAATGTCACAGGTCTTGGATTTTTTTGTTCTAGAACTTTATGGGTTGGTTTCCTCAAGATAGAAAAGAATAGAATAAACTTTATTGTACACCAAAAAAGTAACACCACTTATACATTTATAAACTACAGTTACAATACGATGTTTTCCTTCACCGTTTTGTGAGCGGTGGTGATGAAATAAATTACACAAAGTAATGCGCCTGGTTAGGTTTGAACCCGCGACCTACAACACGTAAGTCGGGGCCGTTACTCAGCACCACTGCTCACTTTATTGGCTGGCTTTCTAAATTCGGCCTTAACAATTCCCAGGAAGAAAAAAATAGTAACTCGTTTTGATAGAAAAGGTGCCGTATCTTATAGGTTTACCTTTTCCATACTATAAGCTGCTTTGGTAGTATTGTCAACACTTTCTGTTTGCTTTTATTCCCGGAAAGAAACGCTTTAGACCTGTGGGTATTACAAAAGGTGACTTAGGAATTATTTTAAGAATGGTTGAGAACTATTAATACTAAAACAACTAACTCATATAAATAAACTAGCGGTCTTGACAGACGTTGTTTTGCCCCAAAGAGGCCTTTTCGTCAAAAAAAAATTGAGCCCAATTGCAGCGCCATCATTTCAAACCATCCAAAAACCCATTCAAATATTTTCACAAAGTTTCATCTAAATCGGTCAAGCTGCTAAAGTTATGTGACAAAAACATGTATAAAAGAATTATAATATACACCGTTAAATTTTAATCGTTTTAATCCCTTGGAGGGTCGATCCGGTGCATGAAAAACTATCGATTTGTAAAGATAAAATTAACAAAAATAAAGTACCTTTTTTCAAAACTCGTATTAATTTACGCATGTACGAAATTCATTTCTTTAAGAAAACGTGTGCTGAGTGAGTTCAGTGACCTGTAGTTTCGTGTACCAGATCGACCCTCCACGGGATTAAAACGATTAAAATTTAGCTGTGTATAAAGATTGTTGTATTAGTTAGTTGTTAATAGTTTTGCCAAACTCCATCATCATAATTCCAGGTGCAAGACGTCTACTGTTGGACATAGGACATAGGGTTGGGTTCCCCCAAGTGTCGCCATAACGATCTGCCCTGTGCGTCACGCTTCCACCGGATACTCGCGAACCTCCCAGAATTCAAACGTAAATAGTAAATATTTAAAGGTAAGATTAAAACAGGAACCGAAACACAGTTTGCTATCGGAATACGTAAGTCCCTAGTAACGATGGTAAGATCAACATGGTTGGGACCAGGTGTCGCGCGTTCGACAGTGTGGTAACCGCCTTACCGGAGACTGACAGTTTTAACTATAGGCTGGCTATGCACCTACGACTTGTAGCTAATAAGTTTATGTACAAGCTATGTCACTTTTTAGTACCATATAGTTTAGTCTATATAACTAAATTAAGATTTATCGGGGAATAAATCTGAAAACTGTATATTTGTAGTCACGTACTACAAATTTATAGTTTTCCGATTTTTACCTATACTTCTACCTCTCTACTATGAAACCTTGCTTCATGCCAAATTTCAGGATTTTAAGTCAACAGGCCTATGAATTTTGATTTTCTTGAGAGTGTTGAAATACACTTTTTTTTTTACATAAACGACCATATCTTTTTTTTCGGTAACTCAGAAGTTTGAGTTTTTTACATCTTTGAGAGACCTGACCTGAATTCGATACTTTATGCGTTTCCGAGATAAAGGATGTTGACAGACAGACATACAGATGGACATCGAAGTGCTCCTATAAGGGTTCCGCTTATTCCTTTTGAGGTACGGAACCCCAATGAAGTATCATTAAATTAAGTGGCTTATAATAACAAATTACACCTAAAACCATTTCGTACCTACTACTCGATCATAATACACACTCTTGTTTAGGTATCACCGTAGCTAATTAAGTCCAACATAAATAAATCATTAAATTTTGAATCATGATCATCTAGACGCTAATAAAATAGATTATATCTGAAAAAATAGTGAAAATAAACTCATTAACTGGATTTTTTTAGCCAAATCAATTCGTCTGCTACGCAATCGTAGCACATATTGCTACGACGTAGCACTTACTGTGGCTACGGTTCTACGCGTAGCTATTTCAAGATTGATTTACTATATTGAGTAGTATAGTGTACTATTTTGAGTGTTCAAAATACATTTTGTGAAAATCCTTCATTTCCGATTTATTTCATAAAATGCTAAATAAATCCCACTATCAATTTCACAAAACAAAATCTAGCCGATACTATCCCACCGCTGGGCAAAGGCCTCAATTCCTTCCGGATATTGTTATCCTGCGATCATGTTGAGTCCTCGTGGTTAGTGGTGTGTTTATAATAATAATAATTTTTAATTAGAACCTGTATATCTATTGCCATTGAAAGAGAATAAAATAAAATCACAATAAAATAAAATCAAACACATAAAAATCAAAATCAATAAAACAAAGTTAATAAATTAAAATCAAATTAAACATAATGGAAATCAAGACAGAAAGAAAGAAAAGAAAAGACATTTATTTAACACATAGATACACACAATGAAGAAACAACTTATATAGAAACCTATCACCCTTCATAGCGTTTTCATGGGCTAACAGCTCTTCCAGTCGGTGTCAATACGAAAATCGATTTTCTGTGTCATCGAAAAATACTTACTGGCCCAAGTAGATAAACTCAAACACAATTACACAAAAACCGCTTGAAATCTCGTAGATCGAAGCGGGCTCATTACATAAGTGCAAGTAAGTGATTACCACACAGTAACTGTCCACTATAACCACGGAATAATGAGCAAATGGATGAAGAACTTACTACATTAAAAAAGGGTGCAATTTAAATGCTCACTATTATATTTTTAAGATTCAAAGACTATGTAAAGTAGGTTAACTTAAAAAAAAACACCCTTTACTGAAGTGCCTAAGAAACAACGTGTTACGTTCCAAAATAAATATAAACATTTATGAGAATAATTTTGTGTGCTGTATTTATATTTCTTTTGCCTACCAACCTGGATAAATGCTCACCAAATCTTGTTTCCCTGAAATAGTAACATTAATACCGAAAATGTCAGTTCTAAATAACTTTAACGTAATCAAATTATCCAACCTGAATCCAAAATATATTATTGTCAAACTAAGATTACCTCAAAAAAATCAAGTTTAAACCAACTTTAGAAAAGAAGGAGGTTTGCAATTCGAATGTTTTTCTTTATGTTTTTTATCTCAGAACTTCGATACTTGTGAATCAATTTCGATTTTTTTATATTAAAGGTTCTGCGTCTAAATTTTTCTTAATGTTATCAGAATTTAGTTATGATAATGTGATCTATGGAATTAAGGAAACTCCTAAAATATTAAATACGCATGTATTTTGTGATTTTAATATTTTCATCGATATCATAAGAGTCCACATAAGGACAGTATCACTTGATGAAAAAAATTACAGATGACCAACAGCAGTTCTTGAGCTACACACAGATTATATCTCGATAAAAATAGGTGCAGTTAAAATAACTAGATGACGGAACCAATTTAATTAATATTAATGGTTTTTATAAAAATAGTACCATCGAAGTGATCTGATAATAAAGCCGGAGAGTGGACGTTCTTACTTCGTAATTAAGCAATATTCCCTAGTTGTGTTTGAACATACTAAAATCCTCATGAGACCTCCAGGCAAGTCTTTGCAGACTGGCTATAAAGTACCATCAAACTGATCAGATGATAAATCCAAAATCTCAACAAAACTCCGAAAGTCTGAAACGTCCTCTCGCCCCACACTAGAGCGAGAGAGTTGATGATGATGATTAGATGATTTCCCACCTAAAAATATAAAAATAAAGTTAAGCATGAAATGTCTGACCTACTGTTTTTTTACCTATATCACCCTCTGCTGGGCATAAGGTTCTTTAATGTTCTTCCATTGTACTTTACTGATGTCTCTTCGAAAAATCAGCAAGTACGAGTCAAGGTTGTTGTTCTAGCTTCTAGGTCCGTCTTTCATGAAAGAAAAGAAAGAAAGAAAAAACGTTTATTTACCATCATCATCACATGACACCATAATGTTCATCATTATTAATCACTAGGATAATTTTAGTGAGGTAAATGTACTTATACTTCTTGCCTTTTATATTCCTAATTATTATGGTGTATTTCGGCATAACATAATTTTTCTTTTAAAAAAAAAGTTTTTTTTGCATGATAAAAAAGACAAATATTAAAACGCCAACTACGTGATGATCATAAGACGAAAGGACAAGTCCTTACATCTTAAAACATCGATTGGAATCCTGTAAAAAATAATCTTTTCCTAATTTTGCTTTTTCTAATATTTATTTACACCTGTGGAATGTTACTTCGGCTGAGTACACAGTACGGTATGCTATCGTCATCAACCGCGTGTAATCACATTTCGTACGTTCACCTTTACAATTCAATCAGGAGGAACCATTGAAAAAAAGTGTAAATATATCTGAGCACTCCATTTAAATTGACACTCCATGATTAAAACCCATATACCGGATGACGAGTTTCTCTTAATCACTATTGAAATGTCCCTACTTCTTTTATTACAGTTAGTAGTTAGTAAAATGATCTAATCACATTTCTTAGTGAGTGATCTAGTAGGTACATCCTAGCTTATAATAAAATTGATATACTTTGCATGCCCTAACTAGAATATAATGGATTCCACGTGTTAAATTCGTGTAATTTAAAACTTTAAATTTGGTGATTTTTCGAGTATTTCTTTTCACTTCAAACTTCAAAAAAATTGCATTTTTTGGCTACTTTTACGGCCTGCTCACGACTGCGATCATGGCGCGGTGAGCGGGGCGGTAACGGTAAGCAGGCGCGTTTTTGTTATGAGAGGTGTCTCGGTCTCGTGGAATGATTTCAACATTTTTATACTTTTGATCTTACCGCTCGCCATCTCGCGCTTAGCTACCGCTCACACCGGTTTGGTTGTGAACGGGCCGTCAGACCTGTCACAGCAAAGGAGTAAGGCCGGTATGAATATCATATTAATTAGCTGTTTGCTTATGATGTTTCTCTACAACTATTATTATAACAATAAAACTCAAACACTATTTTTTTTTCTCAAAATCCGATATGATTGAAGTACTCTTATATATTTTTTTATCTCCTAAATATAGACATACATCTTTAAGATAAAAATACATACCATACAGTCAATCAAAACACTACGAATTCCAAATTCCTAACACTACACGTATGTCATGTCAATAGAAAAAAACACATCATGTTTTAGGAAGAATCGTGCCAAAAATCGTAAATGGATAGACGGCCTAACGTATTCCGCCCCATGTCTCAATGTAGGTAGACTTATCTTTGATTTCTCTCGGGTGACTGGGAACGCCTGTGTCATATCACCCACCCCACTACTTGCACCATTATGTATTATTCCCAATAAGGGAATTCTCACTTTGTTTGCGTTCTATGTGTTTAATATTTAATTTGCTTTCAGGAAATAGTACTGTCGGTTAAATATGTTGGTTAAATTTTTATTTTATACTAGCTTTTGCCCGCAGCTTCGCCCGCATAAATAAAATATAGCCTATGTCACTCGGGAATATAGCAGCTGTCTATCGGTGAAAAAATTTTTGCCATTGGACTAGTACTTCCAGAGATTACCTCCTACAAACTAAAAAAAAACGAACTTTACCTCTGTATTATATTAGTGCCATCGTCATCATTAGACTAGTATTATTTTATACTAGCTTAAAGAGAGGCTTCACTTGGATGTTCATTGAAAATTAGCTAACAGAAAGTTACTACTAAATACAAGATAAAAAAAACTATGCTGTGTTTATCATGGCCTACCTGTTTTACAAATTTCATGCTAATGGCATTAGATGTTGAGTCATTATAGAAAATTTTACACGTTTTTTATTAACAACTAGCTTTTGACCACGGTGTCACCCGCGTACATAAAAAAAATAGCCTATGTCACTCAGGAATAAAGTAACTTTCTATAGATGAAAAATTTTCAGCAATCGGACCAGTACTTTCAGAGATTACCTCCTACAAACAAACTTTACCTCTTGACAATATTATATATATATTAGTGTAGATTATTAAATACCGGTATTGCCATTTAATAATGCTAACATTTGTAATATATATTATAGGAAATGAGGAACTGAGGTTTGCTTTCATGTTTATCAATATTGCAATAATATTGAAACCAATATTCAATATTTCTTGGAAATATTTGTTCCGATACTATATTAGAATTCTCAGAATTGAAGATCGCATTCTTAATAAATAAGTATTATATAAATGCCATAATTCTCGATTTCTGAATTCAACATTTAATCTCATTGCCCGAGACATCATCTCTGGTTAACAGAATTGGATCATAAAGTGTATGACAAACGGTAATCTTAATAAAAAAAAAAATGGTCTTATTAAAAGAAAAAACTAAAATTTATATTAAAAAAATATTGTAAAATAAATTGAATGTTGGAATAATAAATTGTTAGCAAAAATTTTACAGCTTTCTGATTCTGGTTTCTTGGTAGTTTTTGTGTTTTTATTGCTCATAATTCAAGCTTTGTAAATTATATATTATGGCAATATAATTTAATACCTATTACTTTAATGTTAGTGCAGTACTCACCAATAGGATGAATGGATGGAGAGGGAAGCCAAAGAATAGATGGATAGATTATGTGGAGAGTGATAAGAAAGAAAAGGCAGTTAGTGATAGTGTAACGAGTGACAGGACAGAATGGAAGAAAAAAAAACGTGTTGCGCCGACCCCAAGTAATATGGGATAAGGACAGGAAGAAGAAGAAGAAGAATATTAGTGTAGTACTCACCACTATGAATACAACTAAAATATTGTTATACAACCTGAATCGTTTAGTTTTTTTGTTTTTTTCATTGACAATGCCTGATTTCAAGCAGCATTATTTTGCATTGGAGAGAAAGCCTTAAACTTGAATATATCCATTTATTGTAATGATACCGTTACAGTGTTTTTCTATTACATTTTTTGTTAATATTTATGTCTTTTTCTACAACAATTTGTCTCTGCATCTCTGCATCACTGATAGAGTCCGCCATTTGTGTGCATAAAAAAACACGGAATTAATTGGCAATTTAACTTCAGTTTTACGTGTTGTCATCATTATTTGTTTTTCAGAGCAAGCAGTAGGTACACGTGGGAAACTCGGTGCAACTCACATTTCAAACTATGAGTTATTTTCGACATAAACCTCTAAGTCAAACAAAAACCAGTTCCAAATCCGATAGCTCTCTAAAAATGTGGGTAATTCTAACAATACTTTTTGATAATACCTGACATTACCTTTACGGCTGCTAACAATTAACGAAGTCCTTAGAATAAATTATGAAAATCACCGAAATATCAACCAAGTATTGTCATTAATCACTTTGGTTGATAATACATTTTTAATGGACATTGGTATTATAAAGAATTTAATTTTAAACTGACAATAATGTGGTAGCTTATTTATGAAATCATAATTTACATAATTATACTACCGCTTGGCTTATAATGCGCAAGTGAGACATAGCGCTTTCTGGTGACTTTAGTCACGGTAACCGTAATTTTTTTGCCCATTTTTACACAACTGTCACGTCTTCAAGTGCGCGCACTACATGTTAAGTTCATAATCACAGCGACTTTTTTGTCAAAAGTCACGATGACAAAGTCACCAGTGCGCGCTAAGTCGGCTAACGGAAAAATTGAAAGGGAATCGTTTGTCTTGGTACGGACTAAAAGAAGAAAGGATTGCGACAAGACGAAAACGTAGAAAAGGCCGTGAATAATAAAGTGACAATTGATAGGGTAGAATGGAAGAACACAGTGTGTTGCTTGAAAAAAAAATGATAATAATAAAAAAAGTAGACTTTTAGTCTGTTTTATAACTCGCCGCATGCTCTCAAACACATAAAGTGACTAAAAGATACTTACTGACTATAAAAAAGGACCCACAGCATGAACTCACCCTAACATTTCAGTCAAGTCATCACCTCGTAATTTCTAGAACACAGATCCTGGTATCTCCAGAATCTTTCCGCGAACCTCTGGCACATGTCAGATAATTGATTACTGGTCCCATACCCTCAAACTGACGTCTAATTGTCCCCTTGTCCCCATTGATGGATAACAGATTGTTACCAGTGGCGTAACTATGACTAAAAGCCGCGGGGCAAAAAAATGGGGCCTCTTTTTTACATAGCAAGTTACCAAATAACCTCTCCTTCGCTTTGGGTGGAGTGGGAAAATATGACTTTTACTGAATAAAACGCATTGCTATGATAAAAGCAGTGTTGAAACCAATATTCCATGCAACCTATGTTATTTTTTTAGATTTCGAAGATGGGAGAAGAGAATTTCTCGATAGTTCTGTGCTTATTCGTATATCGTTTCTGACACATGATTAATTACACAATAGTTGCGTCATTATTGTACCCAAATTTGGTTGTCTAGAATAATATATAATGTTTAGAATAGTCGCTCCCCGAGCTCGGTCTATATCAACTGCGTACCATTCTAATATTCAATATAATATATTCATAATATCGGAAGCACTGTTCCTAAGTTTCAATTCTACACAACACACCAAACCCGTTAAGAAACCTTGGCAAAGTTTAATAAAAGGTCTGCTGAAAAGGTTTTGGGGCCCCCAGGCTTGCGGGCCCCGGGGCACAACCCCGCCTAGCCCATTGATAGTTACGCCAGTGATTGTTACCAATATGACAGATTGGTATTGCTTTGCTCAACAAAATCTTCCCGAAGTAGGCACGTTTTCTAATTAGGTGAGTAGGTACACATTTTAGTATTCAAACGTTTATTAGTATTAATTAATTATAGTAGCTTTCAGGCGTTTACTTACTCAGTAATTGTGATTGACGAGCTATTATTTTTTTTTGTCATAGGGAAACCTTCAAAGGATGCTTAAACTTTTGGGTAAAGATCAGTGTGAGTAAGATTCTTATATCACTAAAACGACCCCGCTGATCACCATCAACCCGTTACCACTTAAAAGATCTCTCCGAAATCCCTTCCGTACAATGACTGTTAAAGCGCATCCATGAAGAGACTGTAAAGGGTTGCGTCCCTTGAGCCTCGCTGGGCACGAAAGCATGTAAATATTGAAATATCTAAAACCTATCTGTTTCTCACCTAATCCTCTGAAATACATTCTCCTGGCACTAAGATCATAATTTGAACTGTTAAGCACACCCGGAAATGTAAACATAGCTTGAAAGTGAAAAAAAAAACTACTTTAGATTTCTGGAGAACTTCAGCCACCATCAAAGATTGCATCACTGCTTACCACCAGGTGGTTACCAATTAAAAAAACGTTGATTAGTAAAATATTTACTAGGTATTCAAGGGTTTTTTAATGGGAAATAATATTTAATTAAAGAAGCTACTTGGTACCCTTCAAATACGAAAAAAACATACTTTAACTTCTCAAGTTCGCATTTTAATCTTGGGCCAGATCTATTGACGCTGTGTGTGATATGAGCATCTGAAAGCCAACTGTGATATCGATACAATAACCAGAAATGTTATTGAAATCCCAAAGCTTGATGCTAGTGATGTGCAGTAAATGAGATAATATGAGCAAGATGATATCTACACTAATATAATAAAGAGGTAAAGTTAGTTTTTTGTTTTTATGTTTTTTTGTTTGTAGGAAGTAATCTCTGAAAGTACTGGTCCGATTGCTAAAATTTTTCACCGAGAAAAAGCTGCTTGATTCCTTAGTGACATAGGCTATATTTTATATTCAGCATAATAAATTCCTATCTTAAAAGTAATACGTTCAGAATAGAATACTGAATTGATTTCAGCTCATTTTAAAACAGGTAATAGTCAGTTTAAAAAAATACTAATTCGTAACGGCGAGTTTGTACCTCTATGTGTGTATATTTATTAATCCTTTTAAGCTCAAACAGCCGAACTTTGGCTCGACACGAAGGAGTCTCAAAGTAAAGAAATACAATACTCTTTTATTCCTGGAATGTGTTCCCTGGGACATTTTTTTCCTGATTTTATGCAGGTGAAACTCCTGGCAGAAGCTAGTGCATTTATACATCTTATTTATTTCATTTATTCTGGAAATAAATATCTTAGCAAAAATACCTTTGTGCTGCATGGATTTGAAGTATATAATGTTCCAGGAAAATATCAAAGTTAAAAAATAAATATTTCAAATAGTATTATTTACGAGTACAAGCATATTAGAACTCATGTAATGTATTTATATATAGCACGTAAATAAGAGCAGTGGACCATTCAAATTGAAAAAAAAATCACTTTTGTCGCATCACTAACTCCCAGTCCGCCAAATTTTCAAAGAGAACAACTCAACCGACGTTTGCATTGAAAATCCAACCATATGAAAATGGAGCAAGATGCTATTTTATTTGTCTTGGGTCAAGAGAACTAAATTACATGCACTTTCCATTGTATAGTTGGTTATGGAATACATCGCGAACGCGAGTTTGTATTGTGTGGCAAATAAAAATTGTCTATGCGCTGCAGTCACTCCTCAATATAGGGAAATGAAAAGCTCTAATGTAAAACAAGTCTAGAAGCAGCTACACAGTATTGAGATTCATATCGTAGGTACTCGTATTGTTTATGGTATTTTTGCCACAATTCTGCGAGTATTTTCACGATGATATAAGGTGGTCCACGGGGAATTTCTGACAAGGACACCCGTAGCCCTAGACCGCAAAGGGCAACTGAAGGACACAGGTGGGTTTTAGTCAGTAAAACTCTGACACGCTAACCCACCCTAGAACCATTTTATGATAAAACCAAAAAGAGGGTTACCCGTGTACTTTGTAGGTTTACCTCTACCGATTACAGCAACTTGTTAGAACGTAGGTACCTAAGTAGGTTAGTAGGGTAGTGGTATGATTTGTTTATGACTATTTTTTAACATACTTCATAATTAACACACAACAGGTGTTGTTGTCGCACAGTAGCCCGATTCACGTAATGAAAACCGTAACGATATCGTAGCGATTTAGTCGTTTAGACCATTTTCGTATTCACATCCATCAATCGAGTTTGAACGACACCGATTTTAAAGCCGTTTGAAAATCGTCGAATAAAAAAAAATCTGTATTAAATTATCCTGGTAGAATACTTATTAATGTAACTGAAAATAAGTCGATAGATCGTGAATACCGCTTTTGGATAGGACTTCGATCGAACGACTATAAAACTTCAACGACATTTGGCTTGTTTGATTTTACGTGAATCAGGCTACAGGGCGATCATTTTTCTTTTCAATTTGCACGGTTTGTGCAATTAGCCAGTGTTGTAGCTGTCTTGCAGCTTACAAACTTCAGATGGTGTTTTTTTTTTTGGGATGGCTAACGGTGAAACCATACACTTATAAATTGCACTAATGCTTCTTGCATTTTTACTTCTTTTTCCTAATCTATAACATCCAACATTCAGTTCACGATTAGCGGTCATCGCGTGTACTCATCAATCCTTTGTATTTTTAAACCATTGGTCCCATTAATATATCTATTTAATTTAACTATATTATATAATATTTTACAACTATCACACAACGCCGTCTAGTCCCAAGCCAAGCAGAGCTTGTGTTATGAGTACTAGACAACTGATAAAAATACTTATATATTTCTAATAATACATACATATTATAAATAAATCACACAGACACAGAACAAATTATGATCATGCTCATCACATAAACATTTGTCCTGGGTGGGGATCAAACCCACGACCTCCGGCTTAGCAGTCAGGGCCACTAACCACTAGTCCAACAGGCCTATATTAGCAGCAGTATAATTTCAACATCATCCTAGCTTCTACAGATGGCACGAAAGAAAGGAGAAAGGTATGGTATGGATTGTAGATATAGTACATTTTAATACAAGTGGAGAAGGTTTGTCATTACGATCGAGGTGGAGGCGAAGGTGTTATGAAGCCGAGTGCTGCAGTTAAAAATCACTAGTATTAAACATTTTTTCATACATTTACGAAGAAATAAATAAATGGGGATTGATCGAAGACTTGTGGCGGTCGCTTAGCGCCTAACGGCGGGCGAGCTCGTGCAGTATTCCGCACGCATGCGGAAAACATAATTGAATGCTTATAAACGGTAGGCGGTTAGCGGTTAACGAGTAGGAGTATTTAAAAATAATTTTAAAAGTATTTCGAATTGTCAATTGTCAAAAAAACAATCAAATACCAAGTAATATGACTGGATTACCAGTTTAAGTGTATAATCTATGGACTGGATGGTCATATTACTTGATATCGATTTTGTTTTTCGCACCTGATGGTAAATCAGGTGAAATAATGGACAAGCGAGAACCTACCAAAGAAATAATGATAGATACTGTGAGTCTGTAATTGTGTCCAATTTTTTCTCAATTTATCAACACGACCGTTGTTCCCCCGCATTTGTTCGTGAACCTATATCGATTAAATCATCAACAAAAAGGGCGGCTATTGTCTATGTCCACTAACCGAACCTGTTTAAAAGTCTAGAGGTATTTATTATTCAATCAAATTACAGCAAATACTCGAATACTAATGCCTTGATTTACATTTTGTTGTATGACTGTTTCCGCTATTTCATATTCACTTACAGTCTTCAAGAGACATATATGGGCTTTTGAATTTTTTAAGGTTTTCTTTAGCCTTGTTTTTGAGGTGGCATATCATCAAATAACTTCTCTCTTGATTGGGCGAGGAGGTGGATATTTATACTAACTAAAACCCATCTGAGTTCCTTTAGTTTTCCTTTGCGTTCTAGAACCACTCTTTTTCGAACCATCCCGCGGAAGTTTACCTTTTTTCTGTCTTCTGAATTATATATGCAACAAAATATTATATGTGTTACGCTCAAAAACTGAAACTACTCAATGAAAGGACAAATAACTTACGACGGAATTGTACTTGTGTGTTCAAATGTCCACACTCCAAAGTACGCGTCGTGACACTTAATTCATTAAAAACCCCAAGCGAACGCCGGCGTTCGCGCACCTATTGTCTTTCTATTGTGTCTGTAATTTCCTCGATTGAAAGGTTAAACACACGGCCATGACGCGCTGAGACAATGAATAAAAGTTCTGAACCCTAACTGATGCAATCAATTCAAAAGTTGTATTTAATGTTATTTAGATGCGTATCCCGGACGTTTAGAAGGCATACATAGGCCCAAAAACCATTTGCAGAGCCCATTTAGGTACTCTCAATGGCACTATACAAATGCACAATATGCAAAAGCACCTATGGATAACCCATGGCTAGTGTGGAACTGTGAATTATGGTGGTTAGAAAACTACGGGAGGCGTATTGACCCATCCCTCTGCTAAAAATATGAAATAAAATAATAAATAGTTCATAAAACATTTTTATTTCGCGATGTGGTTGTCAGAACGCATCATGGCTTGTCTCCATTGCCACAACGCGTCATGGACGTTATTTTAAGTGCCACTCTGAGAACTTGGTGAGCTTTTATCATTCATTGATATAGAGATTTTATCGTTCATTGAGCGATTTTGTTCTGTAAATATAACACACGTGGTATAACATAATTTTATTTAAGTAATAAAACATCAAAGCTTCAACAGTTTAGCCTTGAAAACGGATCGACAGTCAAACAATTAAAAGGGATACCGTTTATATTTTTTTACGTAAGTAGAAACTAAATGGGTACCTACTGTGTGTATCGAATTTATCTACGTCAACATTATGTCATTTATTAGGTGTTAATTATGTTATTAGTCTAGACTAAAAGAATAATTTGTGTTAATGTGTTTGTGTGGGCAATAATTATAGGACTTACAAAATTACTTATGGGTGTATACACGCAGTAACACAATTAGGTGCTATTTTTAATCTAGAAATCTAGATAAAACAGGAACGACTGAACGGGGTACGGCAAGGGAGATGGCTGTGATTATGCCATCATACCAGCCGGCTGGCCTAGGGCCAGGTCCGTAGCTGGCTGAGGAGCATGTCGGGTGTGATATTCACCACAGCCGGCAGGTGTAAACCAGGTTCGTGGGCCTACCGGCTGCTATGATGGCTCAGTCATAGTCATCTCCGCGTGATGGCTGCCATCATACCAGCCACAGCATAATCAGCCTTTCAATGTTCCCACTGCTTGGATTTAGGCCTCTTCTTTAAGAGAGGCAACGGGCCGTAATCTACCTCGCGGGCCCGGTGCTGGTTGATGTATGTCACATGTCTTCGAATTTTTGATACTAGGACATTCCGGTTTCCTCGCGATGTTTTCCTTCATCGTTTTGAGAGCGGTGATGATGAAATAAATTACACAAAGTAATGCGCCTGGCTGGGTTTGAACCCGTGATCTACAACTCGTAAGTCGAGGCCCTTACTACTCGGCCACCACTACTCTCATACCAGCCAGCAGGCCAGAATTATATAAATTAGAAATAATTTGGTGACTATAAATATTTTTGTAAAATTTTAATTTATTTATACGGAATGGTGAACACTATGTTTTGTCCTTTTATTTCGTGATAAAGCCACGAACATTGAACATCTTGGCTAACGTTGAGGAAAAAAGCCCTTTGACGGGCCCTAAGTATGTAACTATGATATTTGTAACTTACACATGATTTAAAAGAGTGTTCATGGAGTTTCTTTCACGTTCTTCATCATAGAGATCTACGCTTTGGAACGTGCAACTTAGCTTCACTCCTTTTTGTATTTTACTGACCGACATGTTGACAATTCAAAAGTGCCTTATATTGGTTTGTTTGAAGTAAAGTTTCTGATTTCTGTTTTCCAACTAGGGCCAATGTTTACCGTGACTGAGGGATAGGAACACGACTGGAATTTTCTGATGGTTTTAATATAATAATATTATTCCACAACTATCACACAACGCCGTCTAGTTCCATGCTAAGCAGAGCTTGTGTTATGAGCACTAGACAACTGATAAACATACTTACATATTTCTAAATACATACATATTAAAGATAAATTACACACACACAGAACAAATGATCATGCTCATCACACAAACATTTGTCCTGGGTGGGAATTAAATTGAACCCACGATCTCCGGCATAGCAGGCAGGATTACTAACCACTAGACCAACAACAGGCCAGTCAAGATGTTCAGGATTTCAGGCATTGTCCTGAAATTTTACGTCTTGTCCCGTGTCTAATCATTCGATTCCGAGAAATTTGATATTCCAAAAAAAATAACAATAAATGACATGGCTAAACGCCAGGCAGATAAGTAAAATCAATTAATTACAAGGAGAAGTTTAATTTGTTTGTTTTATTTTTATTTTTAAGCCTGATTTTGTTTATTATAAATAATAGTACATCATAATGTACTTGTTAATTGCTTACCATAAAAACAAAGTTTTTAATTTAAATGGTCAGTTTTTAACAAACATCTTTTAACTAATAAAAGAAGTTTGATAGAAAATTACCATGTAAAATAAAAATATTAATAAAAGTATGAATTGGAAAAATTAAATGTAATTTTCCTTTAAAAATAAATATCTTTTATATAAAATTCTCGTGTCACAATGTTCGTTCCCGTACTCCTCCGAAACGGCTTGACCGATTCTCATGAAATTTTGTGAGCATAATATGCTCACAAAATTAAAGTAGGTCTGAGAATCAGCCAACATCTATTTTTCATAAAAAAAAAAAAAAATTACTTAAAAATTATTTATACGGCAAAAAAACGTTTGCCGGGTCAGCTAGTATACTAATAATAATACATAAAATTAGATATCCCGTAATTTTTATTTATATAATCATAGCTATAGCGACGGCCCGACATGGAATTGTTTTTTTTCTTCCATTCTGTCCTGTCCCACGTCACACTATCACTAACTCCCTTTTCTTACATATCTAATAACCCTAGATACAATCATTTAACCTTTACCTTAAACCTTTAAACTTAAACCTTTGTCTGTAACTGAACTCAGGCGAACCAAACAGAAATGCTTTGTTACTAAGAAAATACGTCAGTTTCTCTTTAATTAAACCCTGTCAGTCAGTTCATCCTGTCAGTTTTATACTTCCACACGAAATAAGAAATTAGCTTCAGGCTACCAAAAATGGCGTCTAGACTGCAAGGTTGGAAAAAAGTAGATATTTAGGGTTCTGTACCTCATAAGGAAAAATCGGAATCCCTTGAAAGATCACTTTGTTATCCGTCCGTCTGTCTCTCAAGACTGTATCTTGTGAACGCGTGGAGGTGTCGAGATGAATTTAAAACCGTTCACTCAAGTTCCTTGAACCTGAGAAAAAATCAAACTTCTGAATCAACAGAAAAAAAACGGCCGTTTATGTCGCAAAGAACGTATATTTCAACACTCTCAAGGAAAACAAAATTCATAGGGTACTTCCCGTTTACCTACAATCCTGAAAATTGGCATGAAGCTTGGTCTCTTATCATAAGTACCTATAGGAAAAACCCTGAAAATTGTAAATTTTAAGTTATATCACAAAAAAAAACTGGTAAAAGTAAAATTTTTTTTTCAGGTTAATCTTGGACTAGATTGGAATTTACTACTTACACATTATAAGTGAATAGGTTCTCTGTGATGGGTTATGGTTTACCGATGTGTTACCTGTACCTCTACCATGAGTTTAAAGCAATATTATTTGTCGATACTCGATACTGACTACGTAAATATTTAGTATGGCAAATTTTGGTTCCGTAAGTGACCGCTAGAGGCGCTGTAAAATTCGCCGTACAAAATATTTACGTAGTCGGTATCGAGTATCGACAAATACTATTGCTTTAAACTCATGGTAGAGGTACTGATCATTCATAGGTAAACGCCAGCTAGGCGTGGGCGAAATGGACCCTCGCCCACGGAACGACGATATTTTTATAATTGACAGCTTCGTATTTGACCACTATTTCACATGGTGATAATACCTTGATCACACGTACCGAGTAAACGGGCGAGACAGTGCTCTCGGCCAAATACTCGTTACGTATAAACAAAGCGCCGAGTGCTCGGGCGCGCGCTTATCTCTACAAGTCGCTTACATCACTGTTTCGGCCGAGCAACATTTTACTGTCTTGCACTTTTACTCGGTACGTGTGTTTAAGGTATAATTGTGGATGTGATCGAACACAGGGTTGCGACAGTCGCTGTCTCGTTTTCGAATTTATGAAAGAAAAAGGCTGATGTGTCTTCACCGACGTCTAAATTAGTCTAAACTACGCCTCTGACCATCTTTCATAGAAATTATTACATGAAAATAATAAGCCTAATGTGTCACGTAGCATTTGAATTAGGTCTAAGCAAACATCCAATATTTGTGGAGATTAGAGTGCCGCCAATAGAAACGTTTTATTTCGTCGCAGTCAGGTGGGACGCGCTGGCCGAATCACGTACACACGATGGCCCACGATTTAGTCGCGTCTTGTTTAGTGATAATGGATTGTGTCAAAGAATTTATTGATATCGATTTTGCTCCTATTTACCTATTAACACTAGACACGCGGGCGTTCCGTTTTTGACCCACTCCTACGTTCTTTCTGCGCTAGTTTTGTTATGCGTAGAATCGCAAAGGACACTAAAATACAATTGCCGCCACAGATCTTGAGCGCTGGCTTCAAGTTGCGCAGAAGTCAAATATTCGGTCTCTTTAGTGGTGCGAAGTGAGACGCGGGAGCGGGGAGTGTCAGTGAGTGGCTCGCCGCGCCGTCGCATCATAGACGTCACTCATGATTCGCTCCCTGTGCTGCTGCATGTATGTAACAGCCACGACGATTGGCTCGCCTATGTATGGAATGTGCAAAGCGATCCCCACTCTGACCCTGAGCGCTCAAGATCCGTTTTGACAATTGTATGTGTACATACTCAACAAAAAAAAACAGTTACCAATTTCATTTGTTTACCATCTCTCCATAATACAGTAGCAAAAATAAAATAACCAAAATTGTAATTTATAGTCCGCGTTTCTACAGTTAAGTTAGTGTTTGCTGCTAATGACATTCTTTAGGTGGAAAATGATCTAATTGCCTTGTATTCCGGAATCCCGGGTTTTCCTTTCAGAAGCGAACCCATGGCCCCAGTAAGCTTCGACACCGCTGGGCCCCTACGATTTTGCTGACATCTCTTTGGGGCGCCCGTGGAGCTCTACGTGCTGTTGACGTCTCGGGCTCGGTCCGGACGGTTCATCAGACCCATTGTTCACCGTCCGCAAACTCCCCCTACGGGGGCTGGAAATCGAGATTGGGATCCCAGCGACTGGGGCGTAAGGAAGTCCCTTACCTTACGCGTGCGGCCGTCTCCTTCGCTAGCATTAGGTACTGCTTGACAGAAGGACACATCCGTATGTCTTTCCTCCTTGCTCCAGATCTTGGCATGTATCAGGGTCCGGCACGAGAGGTCGTTGCCACCGATTGGCCCCACGAAGACACGGTGGTGCACCGCCCAAGTGGGGCACACCTCCACCGTGTCCTCTGACAGAACGATTAAATACGATCTTTAGAGATGTTTGTAATAAAGTTTTTTTAATGCCAAATCTTTATTTCTGAACACAATAGGTACCTAACTACGAGTAACTTATTAACATTACTGTGCAAGGGCACATGGTGTGTCTAATTTATACACCGTTAAATTTTGATCGTTTTAATCCCGTGGAGAGTCGATCCGGTACATGGAACATTATCGATTTGTAAATTAATACGAATTTAAAAAAAGGTACTTTATTTTTTAATTGTAACGTTACAAATCGATAGTGTTCCATGTACCGGATCGACCATCTAACTAAGGGATTAAAACGATCAAAATTTTGCGATGTATGCTAATGCTGGATTTTTACTAACATTAGAAAGATAAATTTTTGTTAATAAAATGATTTTATTTTTATTTATAAATCAATACATTTCTGGAAGCGTTTTGGGAACACATTTATTGTTCGTACTGCCATGGAGTGGAATTCCCTGCCGGAGTCTGTGTTTTCTGATAGCTACAACTTAGGGGTCTTTAAGTCAAGAGTGAATAGGTTTAGTTAGTTAGGTACCCTATGAATAGATAATAAAAAAAAATGTCTAAGCTATCCGTCTGAACATTAAGAATATCTTCTTACTAAAAATATTACGTTTATTTTACACACTAGAAGTGCGTCTACTGAAAGCGTAACCTGGAGTTTTAAAAAAAAATTAAATTGGCAACATTGTTTTGCCGAAAAAAATCACGTCAAAGTCTATGGTTGCAATTGTCAGTTTTTGGAAACTGATATTTATTTTTCAAGAATAATTGCTTAATTGTGGGAAAAACAATAAACTATAAAGTGCAAAAACTGCTACACACTATGGTTAATAAGTTCAAACAAAAACAAGAAGAGAAAGAAGGTGTTTTCAATGAAAACCAACATTGTTTACATACGATTTCTGATTTTTAAGTTACTATGACGTTATAATCTTGATCCTTGTCGACTAATATTATTAGATATAATAATATTTTTTTTTTCTTATATTTTTAGGTAATCTGACATATTGCAAATTTCATAATGGACAAAAACATCGCACAAAGAAGGCTTTTAGTGAATTGACTTAAACAAAAACACATGCTAGTGAGTGGTAGAATGCGTTCAAAAGCAGTTGAGATGTAATGAAAGATTTGCCTCACTCTGTCTGGTAGTGCATGAAAGTCTGCAACTGAAGTTAAAATCGCGAAAATCTTAGTTGGAGTTTGAGAAAGATGCTGCTGCAGCAGCTGCTGAACTTTTAGTGTCTCACGAGTCGATCCGTATCATTTGAAACAATCACTGGAGTATAAAAATTGTTCCCACTTGACTAATCCCAAAAGATCTGAATTTTCTCTATGCTAAAACGAATCGATTCCAACCCAACAAGCTTGAAACACATTAATAGTGTTGGCGAGACGTGATGAAGTTGAAATCATGTTGACTATTTTGATTTCAACATTTCATCTTCCTAGTTCATCGTGCTGTGCTGGTGCTGCCGCTGCGGCTGCGGAGAACCTCAAGCGGCGGAAATATAACAACCTTGTCGGCAGTTATATTTTTGAGCCGTTTGGGGTTGAAACTCTTGGGCCGTGGGGTCCGAGTGCTCATATACTGTTTAAAGAGCTGTCAAGACGTTTAGTTGACACTTCGCGTGACCCAAGGGCTGGTTTTTATCTCGGTCAGAGATTAAGCATTGCCATTCAACGTGGCAATGCCGCCAGCCTCTTGGGCACACTTCCAGTCGACAGCGATGCGGAGGAGTTTTATGACGCCATATTTTAGTAGGAAGTAGCCCTTAGTGTGTATAGTTAGGTTAAGCATACTTAAATATTTTAATTTTAGTTTATTATGTATATATTTTGTTGCTATAAGTTGTAAATAAATATACACCTAAGAAAAAAAAAAAAAAAATGTTGACTATTTTATTTGACTATCACGGTGTTGTGCACTTGGTATTCTTGCCAGAACGCCAAATGGAAAATAAAGAATATTATTTATATATTATATAGCGACATTTGAGAGATCAGATAAAATAAAATAATTTGGAATACTATCTAACATTTTGTGTGTTATTGACATTTACCATACACCCACCAAATAATTAAGTCTACACACATGTTTTTGACTTGGGTTTAAGTTCTTCTACAACTATTCTAAAATTGTCATAAATACAAAAAATACTGTAGTATCAAAACTTTTTTCTCCTACTATTTCAATAATACCACATTCAAAATTTTTGGTTGTTACCTCTTTTTCTCAGGTCACGCTTTCATTAGACGGACTTATATATTTTTGGTATTAATTTAACCTTTCAATCGTGGAAATTACAGACACAATAGAAAGACAATAGGTGCGCGAACGCCGGGCGTTCGCTGAGGGTTTAATGAATTAATAATATCTAATAACTCGTTATTCAACGGCAATTTTAAACAATCTTTTTATTTTAGACATACTTGAATCAAATAATAACGTAAATAGGTAGTTTTTTAAATTGGAAACTTGCAAAAAGTAACTCCGAAAATATAAAACAAAGCACAAACAGCGCCATCTGTTGTAGAATAGCAGCTCTGTACATATTTTTTAATTATTTTGAACTAGCTTCTGCCAGTGGCTTTGCCTACGTGAAAGTAGAAAATATTATATGCCTGTTTAGTGATAAAGTAGATAGCATTCTATAGGTGAAAGAATGTTTAAAATCGGTCCAGTAGTTTCGAGTTTATTTATTACTAGCTTTTGCCCGCGGCTTCGCCCGCGTACATAATATGCAGCATATGTCACTCAGGAATAAAGCAGCTTTTTCAGTGAAAACATTTTAGCAATCGGACCAGTACTTCCAGTGGTTACCTCCTACAAACAAAAAACAAACTTTACCTCTTTTTAATATTACTTTGTTGTGTTTAGGTTTCCATAACTATGCAAATCAAAGAAATACCAATACAGAAATCCTTTCCTTTTTTTATTGATGATAGGTTCGCGCTTGACCGCAATCTCACCTGATGGAAAGCGACAATGCGATCGACGATGTAATGCGCTTACCTAGAAGAAACCTAATCAGTCTCGACATAAAGTTTCTTTTTACTAAACACTCCGCCGCAGCCGCACCGCAACGTCAAATATAAACGCCATCTACCCGCCATTCAAGACAACTAGTGTAACAAAGCTAGCTTGATCTATTTATTATACCGCAATCCTATCATTAATCACTGTTGTTGGTAATAATATATAATTTTATCAACCTATACACCAAATATACCAATTGTTTTTATTATAATAACAAACCACACTATTAATAAAAACATCAAAAACTAGGAATTAATATTTAGCTACGATTAAATAAAACCATCACCACACTTCACTTCACCTAAAAAATTTTCGCCAAAAATCTTTCACGCAGAATTTGTTTCAAAGGAATTAGGCCTCTTGCAAAACTAATAAATTATCAGATAATAAGTTTTATTAAAATTCAAAATCGGTTCTATAATGTAACCGTGAAAGCGTTAAAAGACCGAAAGAATTACTTTCACAATTTTATTATTGAGCAGGTATGGATTTCATTTCTCCACAAATGCATTACTTTTTTAAAATATTTATTTATAATACATATCTAAGAGATTTAAAATTGATCGCACGAATGCACGAATAAACTCTTATGCGGCTGTGGACATCAAAAATTACTATTGTCTATGATTTATAATGGCGCACATCCGAACAAGTGCGACAACCCTACGGACAAATACGTTTTTTGTCTCTGGTAGTAGTTTATGGCTTAAATACTAAAATTTGATTGGCTACCAAATGGCTAGTTAAAAATGGCGCGCGTTTTGTCACATCCTGTTATGTGTAGGGAGAGTGCATGGCCTCGCCGTTGATCCCGTTCTAAGATATTTTTTCTTCAACGCCGCTGCTGTATATAAAATATTGACGGTGTTAAATTTCGTGATGGTGTTCTTTAAAAGGCCATGGATTTGATGAAAACGGTAAGGATATCATATTTGCAGTACATTTACATAAACATTTGTTTGGCTTTTGTTTCTTGTTTTGGTGATATTGAAACTGGCCATTACATTAGAAAAAATATCTCTTTCCAGACATTGTATGCACGTGGGAGGTAAGTGCCAATAGTTTTTGATAAATAGATAGTGTCCAGTTTCGGGTTTACGCAATAATAATCACCAATATGTTGATTTGTCAATACTCTGATGGCACCCGGCAACTGAGCGTTGTTACGCCATCTTATAGTCCTCCAAATGTTCCGCATATTTTGCAGCTTTACGTTAATACAAGAGAAAATTAAACGCTGAAATTTATACTTTAGTCGAAAGGAATTCCAATGGAAGTCAATTCGACAGTTATTGGTTCAGTAATAGGTATGTCATTTTCACTTTTGCATTTCATTTCATGACTTGAAAAACCACATGTGCTATGGATTTGTTGTTGTTTAGTCGGTACGGAAGCTATTGCATATTATAATCTTTGCATGGTAGATAGTTGTTTAGTGTTTAATGTACTTATTGCTTGATAAGATGAGGTTTTGTATATTCGATGACTGAAGTCCCAAATCATATAACCTAAAAATTTGACAAGCCGTAGTGAAGTCCAACGTTCAAACGGGTTGTCATTTCTGTACATTCCGCAGCGAAACTCAAGGTTACCTTTTCTTTTAAAAAAATGCCATATAGCCAATCAAGTTAATGCAATAAGTTTCTTCAGAATGTAACTGTTTACTTCACACCATATTACCAGATAAACTTTCTTGTCAAATGATTTACTTGTTGTGAATTTCAACTGACAGATCTACTTTGTATTAATTAGTCAAGTAAAACCAATTAGAGTCCGTAACCTGTATTTGACTGTGCAGTTAAATAAAACTGTTTCATGTTTAATTTTATAATATAGCAGTAGTTATATAACCCATGAATGATATGTAGATGTCTACGGTTATTTTATTCATGAATTTACAACCTGTTTAAACATTGTAGTTTCAGACAATTCAAAAGTAGATTGTCATCATTAGAGAGTGGTTCAGTTATGGTGGTTTTTGACATTTATTTGTTAATATAATTATCAATAAAGGTATGTGTAAAAGATTCACACACTAGTCATTCGGTGAAATTTAAAAATATTGTGCTATATGACAATAATATAATTTTACTTATTATTATCAGTTTACTTATTACAACAATATCAATCTTGTGTGTAAATCTTATTATGCTTTCAATCGTGGTAATTAGAGACACAATAGAAAGACAACAGGTGCGTGAATGCTGGCGTTCGCTTCGGGTTTAATGAATTAAAATGGCACAGCTCGTCATTAACGTAAAGAATTACAAAACCAAAACAGGCAATGCAAGATTGTAAAGCTCATTTAAAATAAAACACCTTTCCTAATTGGGTAGGTATTTCAATATTTTTATTTAAAAGTATCCCAGTAATTTTTGTAGAAAAAGTATTTTATTTATTTATTGTAGAACATGATTTAAATATCAAAAACTTATCTATTGTCCATGATTATTTTGGTCTGTAATGGACTTTATTGATGATAATTTAGAACTTTCTCATTAAAAAAAAACACATTTGGTGGTGGTTGCCAACAGTGCTGGATTAGCCAAGAAGTAATAGTAGCAAAGATTATAATAACAAATGATTTGTGATTATAATCTTTGCTACTATTATTTGCTAATATTGTCAGGTATCTTGCCCATACATATGCACTATCAATGTAAAATAATTATGTATGTGCTCTGTGCGTTTTGGGGGCTTGGCAAAAACAAGTCTGAAAATCATATGAAATCTAATTAATAGATTGTCTATAAAAATATAGTAAGCAACTGCCTATGGAGCCAGTGACGGCACATAAAGGCCCTATAATAGAAATAACTTTAAAAAGTTTTAATTTGTAAGATTTAATGAGTCTCTTGGTAGAATTGACTGTAGGCCCCACATTGGCTTAATCCCGCACTGAATAATAATATGTTTTTACATAGCACTAGTTTTGGGAGTAACAAGTCTCGGCAAAATATTGTCTTGTTTGGTGATGGTATATTTGATAGCTTTCATGAAAATAGTTGATGAATCCTTTGATGGTGTGATATTAGATTCTTACTTATGCTTAAAACATGCATGTTCTTAATACAACATTCTTTATTTTTATTATAATAATATTGTAAGACTTGTATTCTATGGTTCCAAAAATTTAATACAAGTAACACATGTTGCAAAATAAGGTATGCATTTAGCAGCAAATGAGTATTCCACATGTAAATGTTTCTGATGAAGAGATACAAAAAAACTCAATGACAAATGATATGCTTAAATATTCAATGTTGTGTTAACAAAAAGAAACTTATTTTATACAGTTATATTTGTTTTACTATTGTTAGCAATGAGACCAACTCATTTGCAGAATGTAGTTCCAAAGTGGTCATTAGTGAGTTGAATGTAATGTTGATTTATGAACTAATTTAGTACTTAGCTAAGCAAGCATGACAATTAGCTTTGTAGTCTACCTATTCAATCATGGCTTCATCATATTTCTTTTAATTATTTTGATTTATCAAAATATTATGCAATTGCCTCCAATGACTTAATTAAATTCTTTTCATGTATCCATACAAAATAATTAAAACGAAATGAAAGTAGTTTTTTAATAATAATGTATTAAATAAAGCTACATACCCTAATTACTTATTTATAAGCATAAATGCATTTTTAATGGGCATATATTAAATGTGCACTAGTGTAGAAATTAGGCTAATCCATTTATAATTTATTCAGTTACTTTCTATCCATTATATTTATCCATGAAAGTATATTTGGATTTGTCAAAATTTCTATACTTCAAACTGGCTTTATGGGTTGTTATTTATAGTGTAGCAATATTTGTTGTCAGCACTAGGGTAAAAATAAAATGAAAACCTGCACCAAGTCGGACATTTGAAAAGTAGTAAGGTGAGGCTAAGATAACAAAACATCAGTAATAAGCCTAAATCCTTTAATCTAATTAAAATACAATAACCAACATACAATAATAATATCTGTAGGATTGTATTTTACAATGGTGTGTTCTTATAAAATAAAGATCTTGACCCGGTAGTTGCCTACAGCCGCCTCAATGCCATTGTTGATTATTGAATAATGGATATGAGAACTCAAATGTTGGAAATGATCAAGTGTCAATTCTTTAAAGTAGTAGGTACTGGTAGCACAAGTATTAATATATTTATGAAGACTGATGCATTATGTTTAAATATCCATTGATTGTTCAAAGTTGTAGACTACAAAATTAATATTAATATGGTGTCCGAAGTAAATTTTCCATTAAGCCTTTAACTGCTTGCATTGGATTGGTCCAACAAGTCTTTTCGTTTCGCATTCGCCAGGGTCGTGTGTTGACGACTGGGGAATGAAAAGTTAAACGAGATGGACTCGTTTAGCTTTTCAATCCCCATAGGTGACAGAAGAGCTAACAAGATAGAATATTTGGTGGTGGATGTGCGACCCTGGTGGAATGAACGCGAGAGTTTGTCGGATATAACCGACGTTGGCGGTTAAAAGGCTCTTATTGTAATAATACACACATGTATGCGAAATGTAGAAAAAAAAAGCGCGCCAACATTTAATTCACCTAAAGCCGCGTACAGACATCGCGAGGCGGGCGTGGTGGTTTGCGTGCTCAGCTCGAGCATGTGTCGTTCGGGACGCACGCATAAATGTACAATGCGTTCCTAATGAGAATAGGATCGCTGCCCGCCATGTGACGTCACGATTTACTGTCAAATCAAGGAAATAATTTTTTTTAAATTATTTAATTTACGAAAAGCTAAATTTATTTATGAATTGTGAACGAAAAACGTTTAATCAGAATCCAGTTCTTCAATTTTACTCATCTCTCGAGTTCTTCAATTTTGCCAAAATATCTTCGATTTGACAGTACGACAAGACGTCAAAACATAGAAATCGGTCCTATTCTTATTTGGAACGCGAAGTACCGTCGTCTGCATCAGGTTGAGGCATGCGTGACGAACCATTCGCGACGCACGCCTCGCGATGTCTGTACGCGGCATAATAGTCATCGATCGTTGACAGCGCTTTCGAGCGCATGAGCGACAATCTAGCTGTATTGCCTGTTTGTAATGATCATGATTTTCAGGTGTTTATTTCAAAACATACCTTTCTGTAATATGTGGTTTCTTACTGTAAACACTAACTCCAATGTACCTACATGATTAGGGTAAGTTTTTCAATCTTCAGATATTTTTTATCTAAAAAATATTGATGACAGTTTGTCCAATCACAAATCATTCATTCTTCAGATTAAAATTTTGTAAAGATTGAAAAATTCACCCTCAATGTGTTAACAGCATAAATACTTTATGGGAGGTCTCTATCCATACTATACATAAATTCAGAATCATAGATAATCAACATTCATTGCCACTTGATCAATCAACAAGAGTTGAAATTGATTTATTACTGACCAATTGTTTTCATATATTTTTTTTAGTTTGGTTGCAATCAATAATCTAAGATGCTGAATTTTACTTCGAATTATTTTTAATGTTAGTTCAACATTAAAAACTCCTTTCTTGATGTGCCTTTTTCTATTCTAAAATAGCAATTTATCAAATTACAAATGTGACAACAATCTTGGTTGTTTTATTACATGTGAGGGCCATTTCAGGATACTGCTTCCTACCTGTTCAAATGAAATATAATGGTTAGGTGGTACAAGTTATGTTTTATGATTACCATTAAATAAATCAATATGGACACAAAACAGTGTTTTATATAATGTAAAACAAAACTTCAAAATAAAGTGGAATGAAAAAGCAATCATATTTTTAATTTTGGTAATTTTGCTGAATACTAATGAAATGTAAAGTAATTTCAGATCTCTGGGATCTGAAATGGTTTGTTCAAACTACAGAGAAATGTGTAATAGAGGTTCTTACTGTATACATGTAATAAAATGGTGACATGGCGACGGACCAGAAGTTCTTCAGCACGGCCTACATAGTATGGAAAGTGACCTACCTTTACTATTTAATTTGTAGTTGTTAGAACTTGTATTTGTTGTATGTATAAAATATTTCATAACTGGAATTGGATGTGGCGTCATGAAATGTTTCAAGTTCTGAATTAATATCTATGGCGTGTTTCAGGACTATGAGTTCCTAGACTTATCTGATGTGAAGGAAGCGGAATTGAACAGACTGCAGTGCGCCCTCTACGAGCGGATACCTGACATCTCGGCGAACGCACTCGCCGGAGGCTGGAACGAACCTGTTATAGGTGAAGATTGCTCTCTAATAATTTATTTTACTTTGACTGATGACTGCGCAAGTAGACAACAAGTGATATTCGTTTGAGAAAGTTAAATAATGTATACTGTGGGGACTATAGATCCGTCATCGTGTTCATCGAGCACGGCGGGCGCCGGGACCGTGTCGAGCAGCGTGGACAGCCTGTCGGGCGGCGAGTGCGAGATGGCGCCCCACTCGCCGGCGCGCGCCGCCCCGCACGCCGCGCCGCCGCCCTACGCGCAGCCGCCGCCCGCCTACCCGCCGCCACACCACCACCAGTGGCCCGTGGCGCCGCCCAACGTGTACGTGAGCCAGGTCACCGCCAACGTCAACGTGCACGGCTACATGGGGCAGTACTACCAGCCGCAGCCGCAGTACCCGGCCGCGCCCGCCGAGCGCGCCGCGCGCACGCAGCGCCGTGGCGGGCGCGGCAAGCGGCCCGCGTCGCCGCCGCCGCAGCCGCCGCCCTACTACCTGCAGTACCCGCAGTACTACCCCGCCGCGCAGGCGCAGGGCGCGCCGCTCTACCACCTGCCCGTCTACCAGCCGCTCGTCTACGGGCCCTACGCCTACCCGCCCTACTATCCTGACTACCCCATGCCCGTGGAGGGCGAGCCCGACAAGGGTCCCGAAGACTACCCGCAAGAAGTAGTTATGGAGCAGGAGGCCGTGGACGCGTACTACGCCAGTGCACATTACGCCGCGCCGCCATATGGCCCACCAGTGGAGGCCGGCGTTGAGTACATGCCGCCCATGTACCTGCCACCCCCACCACACCCGCCGCCCGTACCCATGCAGCCACAGCCACCGCCGCAGACCACGCCGCATCAGTTCAACGTTCACGCCAAGAACTTTGTGCAGGGACAGAGTCAGAACAAGACCTACACACCTCAAGACAAAATTCAGGAACAAAAACCCATGCCTCCACCGCCGACAGCTTCAGCATCGGCTGGATCCGTCGAGTCGCTGCCTATGAAGGACCTGAAAATTGGAAAAGGTCCTGGCAGTCCAAAACAATCAGACAGAATGCCTGATACTGCCCAAGCGAAACTTTCCCCAGTAGAAAAAGTTGCAACTACGCCAAAGACTGAGGTCACAAAAACATCGTGGAACGCTACAGAAACAAAACCTGAGGCCTCGATTGCTGCGCAATCTCCGGCAAACAAAACGTTCCCACCATCGTCAGTGCCCCCTACCAATCAGATTCCTACAAATAAGATTCAACCGGCGGTTCCGAAACCGACTAAGGGTCCAGCGGCGCCGTTCTCGGGTGGTAAACAGCCGGCCAAGTCTGTCGTCCCTCAGACCGTGGTCCCCGTACAACAAGCCGCATCCACCCCTAAGGCACCTTTCGGTAGCAGACAAAAGCGTGACGGACCTACCAACCGCTCTCCGTCCAACGAAACTAATGAGAATTCTGATAGGGCCGCACCTGCAGTCGAGCACGTTAAACGTGAACCTCCGCTGCCGCCCAGCAAGGCACCGATGCCGATCTCGATCACATTGCACGCGGCGGGGCCACCACTCATCGTGACGAATAAGGCACCGTTCGGTCATTCGCGCAAAGGAGCCGTCGCGCCCGAGCCTCCTCCGGTGCCTCAACCGCCCCCTCCCGCGCCCACCGCGTCGGACTTCCCGCCGCCCCCTACGCCGCGCAACCGTGGCGAGCCCGCGCCGCCGCCCCCACAGCCGCCGCAGCCGCAGCCTGCCCCCGGCAAGTCGTGGGCCAGCCTGTTCTCCAACAAGAGCAGCGGCGCGGCCGCGCCCGCCCCCGTGCCCGCGCCGGTGCCTGCCCCCGCGGCGCCGGCGCCTGAGGAGCCGCCCAGTCCCACGACAGCGGCGCCTCCTGTGCCCCCCAATATTCAAAAGCCAGTCGCTAAAGTGCCGCCCTTCGATGCATCGCCATCGCAGGCGACCACTGTCGACAAGAGTTCCCCGACGCCGCGCACTGCTCCGCCGGCGGTTCTGTCGTACTCTGAGAAGACGTCAGTCAACGCTACGGCAGGAGGAGCACGTACGGTGCCGGTGGCCGAGCCGCGCGACGTGCCGGTGAACAAGGAGCCCAGCCCTACTGTGCCCGTGCAGCCCTCGCCCTTCAGCGATGATCCAAACTCATACAGGATGGGAGGTAAGTTCCTATAGAGATAAAAGCTTTAAATATATAAGTACCAATGTAAAAGAAACATCAATAATTACATAAATATGTTAAATAAGAGCTATAGTTATTGATAAAGAAACATAATTTTTTTAATTGTTATTCAGAATTCCTGTCAAAGTACCAGTTGGACAACCGCCCAGTTTCGCTGCTCCCTCGCGGTCTCACTAACCGCTCTAACTATTGCTACGTGAACGCCATCCTACAAGCGTTGATCGCCTGCCCACCTTTCTACAACATGTTGAAGGCACTGCCGTATCAGACACGCCGTGGGAAATCCAGCACGCCTGTTATTGATTCCTTGTAAGTATTTATGGTATTAGTGACTTATGTTTTATTATAATCAATTTGTAACAGTTTTCTTGGATAGTAAATTAGTATAACGTTTATATTTCCGAAAATAAAAACGTTTCTAGTTTCAGATACCTCCAGGGTATTTGAAACTTCCTTCGAGTCCAACTTTAATTTTACACTTTGAAAGAGAATGTAATTCGACGTACATTTATTGTAACGAATAATCGCATATTTTTTGACATTCGCATTCGCAAAAAACATACGAATGTGTGGCGAATGTTTCTGACAAACAAAAAGGAAATAATATTTTTAAAGCTAAAGGTAGCGCAATTTCGGCTTCTACATCGAGGCAAAAGCTGAACTGCCAGCCTGCCTAAGAGTGAGACAATATTTCACGCCGGAATAGCTGCTCGACTTCTGTCAAGCGCAAGTTCGATCGTGTATGGAGTCTCTCACCTTTGGGATGGGTGTAAGTGTATTGGAATTGCAGAATTTAATTCCGCTAAGTCCGTTCCATCGTCGGACTAAAAGACGTACGGCGTTGCGATTCCACCAAGCGTTTTGGGAACACACTCATTATGCGTACAGCTAAGGAGCGGAATTCCCTGCCGGAGTCTGTGTTTTCTAAAAAACTTTTTGTGCTAAACTTCATTTAACCAGTCTGTTACGGCTCTGTAATCTTCGGTTTAAACTTGGCTGACACGAAATGTGAAACCAGTATGACATTTTGTGCGCACTTTGTTTGAAAGTCTATATTCGCATTCGCGAATGTGAGAAATCAGACATTTGTTACATCGCTAGAGCTTTTTAAACCATGCTCGATGTTAACGATAGGCTAGTGGAAAAGGAGCCTCTTAAACTGTGTTCCTTTTGAGACTATTAGACGAACGAACATTACAAGTAAACAGACATTATGTAGGTAGTGTAAGGTGCAGAGTAGGCGTTAGAGGGATTATTAACTCTGGTGTGGTATGTGCAGGGTGGAGTTGTGCTACGAGTTCAGTCCGCTGGTGCCTGCGGCTCGCGCCGCCCGCGGTGCGTGTGCGGGGGGCGCGCCCGCCGTGCCGGCCGGGCCCCCGCTGGAGGGCGGCGCGGGGCAGCGCGTGCTGCGGGCGCTGCGGCCCTTCCCCGGCTCGCAGGAGGGCCGGCAGGAGGACGCCGAGGAGTTCCTGGGCTGTCTGCTCAACTCGCTCAATGATGAGATGCTCGAAGTGAGTCTCACTCAGTAACAGTTGTCCCTAAAGATATCCCTACTATGACTTCGACTGACTAACCGATTAGTCAGTTGTAAAAAGCTTGCTTAGTCAAAAAACCCGCTCTCGATCGGAAAAATTCGTCAATTTCCGTGACGTTTCATTTACAATTGATCCGCATGCAGGCATAATTTGTATGTCTCAAATGAATAACCATATCAACTAAGTTCTGTAATCATGAATTGATTCCATATACATTTTATATTGAGAAATGTACAAAATTTCTGTATCAGTCTGATTTTCAGCTCTTTTTGCTGATTAATCACCGACTGCCAAAAAACCTAGAAACTCGGCTTTATATAGATTAGTCTTCACATTTGTAAATTGTGCAGTGCATGTTGCCTGTCAACGCGCTTACGCGTGTACTTTCGGGAGGGCAAATCTGCATAATCGTGCGTGTTTCTTTACGCACTCACGCGCTTAGGTGCGTTTTGTAAATTCACGCAAGCTTTGACTCATTTCATACAAAATTACGCACGACACTACGAGACTCAGTGTGCCATATCTCGCGTCCCGCCCCGCACTCAAGCGCGTGTGTGCATGTTTCTCTCCGCATGTACGTGCGTGATCTGCATGAACAGGCGTGGAGGCATTTTCGATATGTTGGTCTATGCGTGTTTTCTATACAAATGGAGATACTTACAAGCAACGTTTTAAAACACGCGCTACGCTGCGTGGCGCGTGGCAGTGTGATAATCGCCTAATACTTGAAGAATACCGATATAACTTTGTTTATATTTCCAGCTGATAAAGCTAGTCGAGCCGGAAGAGGCCCTTGCGCCGACGGCGGCGGAGCTGGCGCTGGCGGCGGCCGAGGACGACGAGTGGAAGGTGATGGGGCCGCGCAACCGCGGCGCCGTGGAGCGCCGCTGGGCCGCGCGCCGCACGCCCGTGGCCGACATCTTCCGCGGCCGCACCAGGCTGCGCCTGCACAAGGCGGCGCACCACGACGTTACCGACGCCGTGCAGCCTTTCTTCACCTTGCAGCTTGATATTGAGGTCAGTCAAGCACTCATTTAATTACTGGGGGCTGGTTCCTGAATTAACCCTTTAACCACTTGCGACGAGTGTTTTCGTGTCGTATTCACTAGAGTCGTGTGCTTGCGACTGGGTAATCCATCATGTTTAGCTCTTCACTCTCCATAATTAACAGACAAGAACTGACGAGATGGAATATTTGTGCATGGGTGTGCGACCCAAATATACGCGAGTGTTCGGATATATCCGATGTAAGCAGTTAGGATATTATTATTATTATTATTTTTTAATTTTAATTTAAAATCGTGTCAGCCCTTTTTTATCACAGCAACAAAATTCCTAAAGTAGAATTTAAAGAATACTCAACATCAAATTCTTCATTACGAAATTGTGAACCCACAAGTTTCGAAGTAATAAGAAGCACTGGTACACCACCATACTACTTATTTTTGTTCAGAAACAGACATAATAAATTACAATAAAACCTAAAATATCTATTTTGCACCTGGCTACGCCAAATAACCCGGAAAATATATCGTTTTTAAACTTACAATGATGGTACTTTATTTTTCGTCTCCGAGAGTGATAAAATAATCACTGCAATGTTGACAGCATTGACTGAGTAAATTTTGTCAACAAATTCAACTATACAACATACTAGAAACTGTTGCTAACACTCAAAAATATAATTCCAGCGTGCGAACAGTGTGAAAGATGCGTTGGAGTTGCTGGCCGGGAAGGACACTCTAGAAGGCGTCAGCGATGCGTGGCAGCAACTGTCGCTAGAACAGTTGCCAGTGGTGCTACTACTGCACCTCAAGTGCTTCCAGCTCGACGCCGACGGACACACCGCCAAGATCGTCAAGAATATTGACTTCTCGATTGACTTGAAAATCGATCCAAGTATGTATTTTTCGGTTTTTATCAACTGACAGAAACTAATGGTCATGATCAATGTATACAATGATGTACTTATTTTTCGTCTCTGAATGACATTAAAATGTCTAAAATTTGTGGTAAACATTAACTGAGTTAACTAAAAAATATTTCTATATATTTATTTTTCGTGACAGCACTAATAACATCATTATTATTACTTTTGCAGAAATAATGTCTTCTAAGCTGAAGTATACGTCGAAGCAACGCGTGTACAAACTGTTCGCTGTGGTGTACCACGAAGGCGTGGAAGCGGTGAAGGGACACTACCTCACTGACACGTTCCATGGACAAGTGGGCTGGATAAGGTAAGATGCTCTTTAGAAAAAATAGTACATAATTATATTCAATATGAATCTCACTATGATGTCATTATTTTTCGTCTCCAATCGTGATCAAAATCACGGCAAGTGTGGACAAACCTAACTGAGACAATTGTCGCCATAATTGCAAGTCGGGTTGATGCGATCAATTTTGCTAAGCCGTGTGTTCGTACGCTGCAGGTACGACGACTCAACGGTGACGCAGGTGAGCGACGCGGCGGTGCTGAAGCCCAAGCCGCCGCGCATGCCGTACCTGCTGATGTACCGGCGCCACGACACGCTGCCGCCGCACCGCAAGGCGGAGTGAGGCGCGCCGCGGCACGTGCCGCTGGACGTGCAGCTGCACGTGTCGCGCGTGCCGTGCCGCCGCGCCGCGCGCGCCGCGTCGTGGTGCGTGGGTGGCGCGGCGCCGCACCGCCTGCTGCAGCGCCGCACGCTGCACGCGCCCCTGCACCTGTTGCAGCGCCACCAGCCGCCGCACACGCTGCGCGTCTACCTGTGCCCCGTGCACTACTCCCGCTGGATATTATCTACGCTCACGGAAACTGACTAGATCTGACTCTTACTTCATTTTGTTGTTTAAAAGTACAAAATAAGGTTCCGTTCGACGAACACGGTCAAGTGGTGGCGCTGTAGTATAGTCGAGACTGAACCCACGATTGAACGATTATAAAACTAATTCTAGTAGTTTACGAGTATGGTTGATGTAAATAGTATTTAGTACGGCCGGAGAGAGGAGGCTGTACTCGAGCGCGGCGGTGTCTTCAGAAGCACGTTTTCGCTCGGTAACACTACGCTACTTTCGCGATTTATGATGTGCCTCCTCTTTTCTTAGTGTCTATTTGTAACTTTTCTCCTCGACAATATGGAATTGTGGTGTTAATAAATTATAAAAAATGTAAAAAAACATTGTAGGATATCTGCTATCGAATTCATGATACATATTATTTCTGTTCAGTTCGAACATTAAATTGATGTAATCAGCTGTTAGATAGTACAAAGCCGTTAAAAGATGTGATATTAGTCCCAAGTATACCAGTGCCTATGGATAAAATACAGAAGTATTTGTAAGTGTAGATGCTGGTATTTTGCGACTGGCAAAAGAGTACGCGAAGGAAAAATATGTAACTTGAATTATAAATTTAGTTTAGGATTAAGCAATAAATTAAGGGATCGTGGAGTATTAACGCTGGCAATGTTAATGGTATCGGTGCTTAGACGGACTGACTGTGGCAGTGAGAGTGATATGTGCCCTATGATTCTTGTGATAACGGAGTGCTTGAGGACGATTACAGCAGATTGTTTATTTGTACACACATACTTACTGTATAGATATTGTTATAACAATATAAGTGTTAAATATAAATAGATTATATTATTATCTCGCCGTTGGCATGTTGTGGGGAATGTCTGTTTTTAATATTATTCAAATTCATTGAGGTCTATTTTTATTCTGTTTGAAAATTTTGGGAATAAGGTTGGCACTCTTGATACCGTGACACAATGGTTTCACTTTGTCGGCCTGGATGCGCGGTCAGAGTGCGAGCCTTATTTTACAATCGAACTAGCTGACTGTTGGATTTGTTAAAATTTACGAATTAATTGTTCTATCAATATTAACATTCAAAATGTGACTCGAGACTCGAAAGTGTGTGAGATAGCAACAAGTGCTATGATTATGTTAGTGTCCACTAGTATTTAAATATCTGAATTGATTTTTGTATGTTAATAAAGTGAATTGCTTTAGAGTTGACTAGCTAGTTTGATATTACAATTTTATTAATAGCTACGCTATCCATTTATTATTGTAAATTGATATGAAGCATTTTGATCTCACTCATATTGTTGTTGTTTGGGAATTATTACGAGTTCGGATGTAAATTTCCTTAAAATGATGAAGGCAATACATCATGCCTTATTAGGTATTTGAATGCTAATATTACGAAATTGACCAAAAAGTATGGATATTATTTGAAATTGCTGCTATTCTAGCTTTTCTACTATAGTGTTATGAAAATCATAATAAAATAAAAAAGCCAACACTATATTAGGTGTGTATAATGATATCTTTAAATGCACTTCAGTTGTGTCCAAATTATAATGAAGGAGTATTTAATCTTATAATTAGTCAATTTAACTATTATTATAATGAAAACGAAATAGGTTTAGTTTTGTATGATAGTTTCTAAACAGAGTTATATACTAACTTGCTAAGCTTTTTATATGTATAACTTGGTTGTTGTTAATTCGTTTATTTTGGATTGTGGGTAGGTATTAGTGTAGTTAGCGGTTACTGAAGGTAGTGGACGCGAGTGCTGCGAACGACGGGCTTGTCGCGCAGTAGGCTCTGTGCGGGACGGTCGTGATGATGCACTCGATGCAGCTCCAATAAGCACATGAAATAGACCAGTGAACGTTTTTTTCAAATGTTCCTGTATTTAAAACACTTCAAGTGCTTATAACTTTTTTTTATCAAAGATTAGTATTATTATTTTGCAAAAATGTAAATTATTAAAAAAAAGAGATAGCTGCAGATGTATTCAGTCATCTCATAGTAAAGCGCAACTCTCGAATGCATTCGCACGACCGTCCTTCTGTAATTTATCGCGTATTAGCACACAGCACCTATTCTAAATGATATTGATGCAGCTGCTTGCAATTGTACATAACGATTACATTAAATGTTCAATAAGAATAACACGAATTTATTCATCTATTTCTAATAGAAATAATCAGTAGCCCATCTCTCTGACCCGCTCTAGTGCAGGTCTACAAAACCCACGGCATTTTTTTCTTGCACAAGTTAATATTATTATGTATTAGTTTTTAAAAATCTGTTCCTCTCGTTTTAGCAATATTTATTTATCTTGTGTGAAGTATTGCTGGAGTTAGTGCGTGTTACTGTGTTTGTATGCTTCAGTTTAGTTTTTGTTCAATTGGGTGCGAACTAGAAATAATGTTACAACAGTACATTGACACTTAAGTTTACGTTGGACGCATCATTGTAGAGTTTTTTTGTTAGATTATATTCATTTAGCCATTAGCTAGTGATACCTGTACATACTAAAAGGCTTATAATGTTAGATTGGTGTATTACATATAATAAGCCTTAACGTAAAAAGGTACGTACTAGCAATGTCCTCCAGTGAATGTGGTGGAATCTTATATGCGTAAGACTGAGCGCAGGGTCCCCGAATGTCTGTTATTTATGTTTTTATTAGGATGTGAACACGAGCACACATAGCTAGTAAGATTTTATAGTAACAAACGCTGCCTTTTAGTTAAGTATATGTGTTGCGTATTTATTGAATTAATACTAACTTAATCTAATTGGAGTAAAACCTCGTGTGATGTTGCATCTCAGTTGAGCACATAACGGATTCAGGTTGGTTGCATATACAATAGAAAGATGTTCAACTCAAGTTATTGATATTGATGCACGATCATGACGTACGTAGGCGTACTGTAGCTAGCGGTTCTCTAGTTACTGCAACATGTAGTTGGCTGTGACATAGCTGTTGGTTAGTGTGCCAAACGCCAGTAGCCACATTTATGTAAATCTTGACATCAATCACAAAAATCGCAAACTTAATACATCGTTACTATGGTATACTAATCAGTATAGATGATAGAATGTAAAATTGTTGCATTATGTATATTAGTTTGAAGAGTTTAATCAATTAGTGAATGTTCCTGGTGATAGTTTGTAATTAAATATCAGATCAAAATAGTTGTGAGTGAAATCGAACTACTTTTTAACTAGTTTTATTTACAGCAGAGAGCAGCTTATTTTATGTTTTTTCTTTGTTCTCGAAATGATGAAAGCTAAAACGCTAATAACCTTTGAAATGGTAGCATGAATCACTCCCATTGATTCGTGGATTGTACAGAGCTCATTGAGTATGACACGCTAGTGTACCTCAAACTTGTTTGACAGTAATAATAAATCTTTTCTTTTAAGATGTAAGACTTGTGTATAGTTTTCTCAGCCATAAAAGCTGCATTCATGCAAATTAAAGGGCTTATCTCAGTGTTACAGATAGTATAGTATCTAACAAATTACACATGATTTAAAGTTAAAATAATAAATGCTATGTACCCAGATTATACGAGAACACAATGTTTGAGGAGTCTTTTGACCACCTTGAGACCCCACACGCGTCTACTAACTGGTGATAAACACTGAGTTAATACCGATAAGTAAGCTACTGATAATAAACACTTCCCAGCCGGCCTGGTGCCGTCTTACCACACAGCAAATGTGTCAAATGACGAGCTAACACCTTATAGCTCAATCATACAGAACCAACTTTGCTTTAGATTCCTTTTGTGGAAATGCAAGGAACTCAAGACCTCTGCCCCTCTGTATGGTAGAGAGTACTTCGCGTTTTCAATAACATCGAATAAAAAAAGATTTACTATTATATTGTCCAAACTAATTCCAACTAACTTGACATGACCATCCAACTCTGATAGTGTATAATTGAAGATTCGTGTAGCCGCACTGTAAACCTCAACTCAGTTTTAGCCTCTCATCTTTCCTCAGGGATTAATAACAGTTTATCAGGTACACCACAAACTAAAATAAGTAGTATGTTAAAAAAAAAAAAACTGGCCAAGTGCGAGTCGGACTCGCACACGAAAGGTGCAAATTGAGCTTAAAAGCCGACAAAATAACATTTCTTGTATAGGAATGAAACCTTTCGTTTTAAACTTTAATGTTATTATTAGTTGTTATAGTGGCAATAGAAATACACATTTTGTGAAAATATCAACTCTACCTCTTACAATTTATGAGATTAAACCGCTGACAGACAGATGGACAGCAAACTCATACGAATTTAGTCCGTTGGCACCTTTCGGGCACGGAATCCTAATAAAGTTAACATACTACTTATTTAAAAGCCTATTCAATTTGATCATAAGATGATTTGTAAATATTATGAATATACATTTTTGTCATTATTAATAAAAAATTGTAACCATAAAATAGATCCAATCTGTTTGTAACATTGAGAACGCGAATACATAAGACTTCCATAAAAACCAATTACAAGGCCTAGAATTTGTAAGGTTATATCCAGTGTCACGTGTATGCCGTCAAAAATAGTCTATGAATCAAATTATTGTAAAATAGAATAGATTTATATTAAATGGATTGATGAGAAATCCACTACGGCGGGCCGAGGTCATAACAATTATTTATGATAGTTATTCTTGCATGTTTTAAATTATAATGTCCCAAACCAGCTGTATTCCTGTTTTTTACTATTTTAATCTCATGTTTACGGCTTTAGGTGTGCGACCCAGGCCGAGCCGGCCTGTCTCAGAATTTGTAAATATCAATTAGTGATGAGTAAATTCGAAAGTTATGTCCAAATAGCGCGAATCAAAATTTTACTGAAACCAAATATTTTTTGTTATAAATATTCCTCCTACGTATTGTAAAAAAGTGTTATTTTGTTTTGCAAACTACTCATCTAGTCCCCATCAGATTTTATCTTTAGGTGCAAATCATATTATATTTATTGAAAGAATGTAATAATCGTTACCGTTGCTATAAATGATTTACTTGCTGTACATTCTTATTTTGACACAAAACAGTAGTCTATAAAACGAATATGATAGAAACAGTACTTTACAATGAACACTTTGGCGGTCTATCTACTTAGATTGTAAACTTTTAAAAGATGTATGTAGCAATGCTTATCATTATTATTTTTATATGAGAAGTTCATTATTTAAGTTACGGTTAATTTTAGAAATAAGATCCAAGGCTGTATTAATAGAAGGAGTGTTTTTTCCCCAATCAAGCGAAGCTGATTTAACGTTTTTATTTAACCAACAACTGAATTAAATATTGTGTAAAAAATACTCCTGTTGGTCATAATAGATAATGTTCACTTTAAAAAAAAAAGACAAAAAAAATGCCAATATTTAAACACCGTGCATTATTTATTATGATCAGCTTTCTAAGTTGTTATGTGGATATGTGTGTATGACTAATTATAAAATAATCCTTTATTTTGGTAACAAATTGGTGTTATGAAAAATTTTGTGAATAAAATAAGATGTCATTCTGATTTCAATGTTTTATTTTATCATTCGAAGTAACAACGAAAATTATAAACGATTTTTATTTGAAAACATTTATTTTTCGTCTCGCACGATATTCTGAAAGTAATAAAAACAAACTGTTATTTACATACATCTTAATACACATGCGCCTGCGCAGACAAGGGACTTGTCTGTAGACGACAAAAATCCCTGAATCTTAAATGGAATGTCCGCAGAGAACTTGCCACAGACTCGAACACGGTGTGCGAATATTTGTTGCTCAGAAAATCACGAAGCACACTATGAAATCATTTCGCTGTGTGTTGGCTATGTGCGATGTTGCACTATAGGACCTATTACATTGCGCTGAATATCGCGTGCGATATTCCGACTCTTACTATTTTTCATTCATAGAAAGACAGTTTAACCTTTATTAAACTACGCGATACGTTGAACCATAGACTAGACTGTCTTTCTATGAATGAAAAATAGTCCGATCGCACGCGATATTCAGCGAAGTGTAATAGGTCCTTATCTGCGCTTAGTTACGTTACGGGACCGGACTAGACAAGTCTTCGGTTGTTCGGGGGATTTTTCGTACGCGTTACTTTTAGCATTATTCAATACAGTTGCGAAGGATCTATTTTGAAAAACGGGGATACACTAAGGGACAAAATGTGCTCCAAAATGACAACACTGTCATGTCCCGCTTCACGTAAATGCGTTGTAAATAGTTGGGGGGGGGGCAAGTTACGGGACGCATGACTTACTCTGACTCTGCACTTGAAGATCCCATAGAGAAGCATGATGGTAGCGATGGGCAGTATGGCGACGGCAATCAGCAACCAGCCCGCTAGCGCTTCGCTCATCGCCCAAGTGCTGCCCGAGCCCAGTGCGAATATACTCTAAAAAACAAAAAACGGTGGATTAGTGAGTTTGTTATAGACTAGTTTAGTGGATCTCTACAGAAGAGTTGTAATGCGGTGAGTATTAGATCACACCGAGATGGCAGGCGGCCCGCAGCGAAACGGCGAGCAGTTTCCCCAGCAGCTCCCAATTTACCGCTACTATGTTTAACATCAGCGATTGGAGAGGCCCATGTCCAGTATAAACTTCTGCTGAAAAGATGTTGATACTTACCATCATAATACCCGGCGACACTGCCCAACAGACCCTCATGAAGACACTGGGGTACTCTCCCACTGCGAAGAACACATCTTCGCAGAATGTGGTCTGTCCGTACACGTAGGTGATGACCGTGGCCATCACAGCTGCGATCGGTACACGGGGCTTCGTTGCCGGCCAGTTCATTAGGAAGTTTTGTATGTATAAACCACCCTGCAATGTTTGAAGGTAGGTTATGTATAGGTTTTAGGTATATCTCGAAGTCTGGTGACAGGAAGCTAAGTATATCTGCATAGTAATACCTAGTCACATATTTAAACTCATACGAGTCACTCTATTTTGTGTATCATATAACTTTGACTACTGCGCAGATGTCAGCGAATAAAGGTACCTACATCGGTGGAGTAACTTGCAATCTTTCACACCTCTGTTGCTGGAATTGATGAATATCGTACCGTACCGTACCGACCGTAGGGCGTACCACCGTAGGCTACGGTACATTTAATGGCAGATAATGATCAGTGGCGTAGCCGTATAAATATAAATTATACCACTTATTTGGCTTTATTTTTAATACTAGTCATAATAATTGCGTGCCGCATCATTATGGTCCACCTTGCCCAGCAATGCGGCTGGCATTAATAATAAAGCTAAATAAGTGGTATATAAATTTATACGTTCTTACGCCCCGATCTTCCCCCAACTCACCTTACGGTCCTGTTTTTACCCTTTGGGTAGATACGGAACCCTAAAAAAAGGTGTTGGTTTTCAGTTCATCCAGTGTGTTGCCAATTGAAATATTGCTCTCATCCATAGGTTTGAAAATGGACAAAGATACAATTGGAGACTTGTCAATTTATTTCAATTGATTGTTGTTGATATATTCGCTCGGATGCGACTGATGCAGTCCTATGGCGAGCAGGACGGACGTACTAAGTAGGTAATAATGGCCACATGGATTTTAAAGGTCATGGTCGCTTAACTAAATAGCCAAAAACGATTGAAGGTACCTAAATCATTCTATTAGTTTTCTATAATAATTCAAAGTATAGTTATCGGCAGGAATATTGAGCACTCGGCGTCAGAGTGGGGATCGCTTTGCGCATTCCATACATTGGCGAGTCAATCGTCGTCGTTGCTAGATACATGCTGCAAGCGCAGGGAACAAATCACGAGTGACGTCTATAACACGATGGCGCGGCGAGCCAACCAATAACATTCCCCGCCCCCGCTTCTCACGTCGCATCACTAAAGAGACCGAATATTTGACTTCTGAGCAACGTGAAGCCAACGCTCAATATTCGTGCCGATAACTATAAGGCCCATTTAAAAATATCAAATAATGTTGTTGATAATGAAACCAGGAAATATAACGACTGCCTTGCCAAATTGTATTGCGTTACCCAGTTAGGGTCAACTCACACGCATGAGAAACTCGAACGAGTCGCGCGGAAGCCCGCGGCGCCGCAGGAATTCCGGGGAATTCTCTCGTTCGTGTTTCTCATGCGATAATAAGTATTATAGAAATGAAAATGAAGTTAAAATTCTTATGACACTGAAACGGCGCTGCCCTTCGCCGCTCTTTCGGTGTGAGTTGACCCTAACTGGTTTGTGGAGGCGTTTCAGCTGCAACTGATTCATTAAACCCTAAGCGAACGCCGGCGTTCGCGCACCTATTATCTTTCTATTGTGTCTGTAATTTCCACGATTGAAAGGTTAAAATAGAAGCTGACTGCAATACATTTTACAGTTTGGTCACGGCATCGGTAAGCGAGCGCCGGGTGGGTACTATATGTAGCGTCTGATGGCGTGCTTCAAACGTTTTCATACTTTTTTTTTGTCGCTGCCCCGCGCTTATCTCCCGCTCACAGCGGCAAATCATCATCATTTCAGCCGATAGATGTCCACTGTTGGACTTAGGCCTCCCCCAAGTGTCGCCACAATGGATGATCCAGTGCGTCCCACATCCATCGATTTCCCGCATCCTTCACCAGGTCATCGGTCCACCTTCTAGGAAGTCTTCCAACGCTGCGTCTTCCGGAACGCGGTGGCCACTTTAGAACCTTTCGGCCCCAACGGCAATCTGTTCTACGAGCAACAGCGGCAAGTCAGTTTATAGTTTTCCATATAGTGTAAGTGTTTTGTTACCTGTGTGCATAGAGTGAGGACTCCTATTAGACAGAACAGGACACATATTAGTATGAGGAACGCCCAACTGATTTTTCTTATTGATCGTCCGGTGAATGACGACATCACTGTTTGAACCAACAGCCCCTGAAATCAACACAAGAGTAAGGTATAAGTGGATTCAAACTTATTGGCGTCTGTAAAGTTCGCTTGTCACTGTACAATATCCCCACCTCACCCCGCGGTCACATGAATTTGATATTACAACTCGAAGAATATACCAAACCGCCGTTAGGTTCGATTGTATCTGTACCTACGTGGTATAAATAATTTTACAAGAACGCTCATTTTTGGAGAGCAGTGGTGGCCGAATGGTGACGGCCCCGACTTACGAGTTGTAGGTCACGGGTTCGAACCTAGCCAGGCGTAATACTTTGTGTAATTTATTTCATCACCACTGCTCTCAAAATGGTGAAGGAAAACATCGTAGAAACCGGCATATCCTAGAACCAAAAAATTCGAAGACATGTGACATCTACTAACCCGCACTGGGATTACGGCCCATTCCCTCTTCTAGAGGAGGCCAAGTCCCAACAGTGGGAACATTTTAAGGCCAACTATGCTATGCTACGTTCATTTTTAATGGTTAAGGCCTCTCATGCATGAGGTTGCGGATTCGAAATCGAGAAAGTGGGCATCAATGTAATCATAATTTTCTAAATTTATCTTAGACATTACGGACACGGAAAGCACGTAAATCACGCGACCAGTGGCGTGCCCGCCATACAAGCCAAAAAGCCCGGCTTGCCCTACCGAAACCTCACCTAATTCATAGAACACGACCAATCAATTAGTTATCACAAAAATCTAAACTTTAAACTTCGCGCGCTTACGCGGTTACGCTAAGTTGCCACTGTGTTGTGCGGAATACAAAAATAATTCATAATACCAGGGCGAAGCGAGGATGCCATTCTGAGCGAAATCTCTCCGATCTCACTCTAACACTAAACAAAAGAAAGAGATGAACACTAATGTGTTGTTGTCTTTTTCTGTCTCAAAGGCTTTTATGAGGCTTTATCTTCTATCTCTACTTTTGATATAAAAACGTCAAATTTTGAGTGTGTGTGGGTGTAATTTGTTATTGTGTGCAAATGCTCGTCGAACATTTTGTTCTAAAAAAAAGCCGGGCTTTGGTAAATTTATGAATGGTTTTTTTTTGACGTAAATTTCTACGCATATTATAATACGAGGCGCCCTCTATGACGCGTAAAGTTGTACGAACTAAAAAGTACTCAGTTCAAATTTGCTTTGATCGGTTATCGTGTTGTACGTAGATAATTCTTGTTTAGATAGTTTTTTTTTGTTTTCCGTTATTTAACATTTAACGTTTTTTATTCGGAAACTATACTTGTGGTTGTGTGTGGATATTATTATGTGTGGAATTGATATTGGCCAGGTAGGGTTTGAGTTTTAAAGATAAATGTAATCTTGTAACTTTACTATTTTGAATATTTCTCAGAAAAGTTAATAACAATGCTTGGAATACATCAACTTGTCTGTTTTAAAAAAGCGAACAACGAAAAGCTACCGCTGTTTCAATTGTGAGTATTTGCCAATAATATTACATATTATTCTATAGAACAAGTGTTTGAAACACCAAGATTTCAAAAAAAATATGTATTAGTTACACATTCATAACTAGATGGCGTTGGCGTCAAAAAAGTAACATTAGTTCAGTATCTAGTACCTACTCGGTTGTTTTATTTCACACTCAACTCAACCTTACATTAGATATTCATTAGGTTCAAATTAATCGTTTTAAAATATTGGCTGACCATCCCGGCCGGCCGGCACTCGACAACAAGAGCGGCTTTCCGAATTATCTTTGATTGCAATTGAAAATCAGCTGTTGGTAGAATTAAAACGTTCACAAACTTTTTACGCTGGTGTAAGTAATAAAATCATTTTTAAATAAAGATAGACAGTTTGAATTAGAATACAATTTTTTTTTTCTATTTATGTATTCAAACTTCACGATTATTGGTATGATGCTAAAGTTGTTGTGGTGAAGCTTTTGTTATCATTATTTATTACTTACTACTAACATTATATTTGTACCTTTCAATCGTGGAAATTACAAACACAATAGAAAGATAATAGGTGCGCGAACGCCGGCTTCGTACGTTCGCTTGGTGTTTAATGAATTAATAGTAAGTAGTAAGTAGTAAGTTAAGAAAAATCAGCATTACTGCACTGATGACACGTGGTAGCACGAGATTTTTTTTAATAGGTAAGTAGTAGTTAGGTCAAGATTCCTTGGCTTGCCCCCTGTAAAGGCATCAGGCACACCACTGCACGCGACCTGCCCCCTAGCCAAGTTACAACCGTTTCTATTCTATTATCTTGTGTCGAACGCCTCGAGTTGGCCACGCCTCCGATTCTATGGTTCTGACGTCATCTTAACGCTCAGTCAGTCGTGGTCGCGGGTCGCGGTCGTTCGAACCGTTTACCTTTAGCGTTTGGCGGTAACACTAACAGAAAAATCATTTGTTTAAATCTTCTGAACAACTTACCGCAGTAGTTAGTGACAGCACGAAAAATGTGAAGAATAAAAGTGCAGACCAAAACTGGCTGCCAGGTATCCGAGCCACGTAGTCAGACCATAAGATTACTGATGAGGAAGAACCTGCAATCGTTAATGAAACATTATTAGTTAGCAGGTACGTAACGTACCTACTACCGCCTACCAGGGCTTGAGCACAAAATAGAAGGTACAGTAGTCAATCTACATACAAAGCGCGCTTGAACAACGCACACATAGACACCGCTCACGGACACGATATCTCGGAGCGCCTTGGCCCGCTCGTCGAACCGTTCCGGCTCAAACGCTCATTATTGTGCGTCCGTCGAGCGTAGGTATAAAAAGTGAAATACATACATGAGATTGTCTTCTGTACCTATCTATTTTGTGGCTTGAGATACCGCGGCCTAAGAACGCAAAGCGGGACTGAAGGAACACAAGTGAGTTTTTAGAGGTATACGCAACAGGATATAACTAAACTCCCACCACATACCGCCCTTGAAAAAAGACAATCCTCTGCATGACCGGTGTTGTGTCTAGACCGGACAACTGCCCTATAGTTGATTTCGGACTGTTGTTTATGTTCTAGTCACGCGGAGAACTCTGATACCACAATGTAGGTCTAGGTAGGCATTTGAATTTTTAGATCTTGGCGTCGTAGATGTCTAAATCATTCTAGATTTATATTTTAACTAGCTGATCCGGCCACGCGTTGCTGTGACTAAACATAGCAGCGCCATCTATTGATTTCTTACTCAACCCAGTCGAAAGGTATCGACATCTGCTAGAATCATTTGGAGTTAACAGATAATTGTGTCTGTCAAATAATAACAGACAAATAATTAGCAATAAATTAAAATTGTGACTATAATTTGAGATTTAAACTATCCTATCTCTCAAGTTGGATCGAACTGCACATGGTGTGCGAATTTTATTATAATCGGTTGAGTGGTTTAGGAGTCCATTGAGGACAAACATTGTGACACGAGATTTATATTTTTTTTTTTTTTTTTTTTTTTTATTATTGATAGGCTCGCGTTTGACCACTATCTCACCTGATGGTAAGTGATGATGTGGCCGACGATGGAGCACGCTTGCCTAGAAGTAACCTATTCACTCTCGACTTAAAGACCCCTAGGTTGTAGCTATCAGGAAACACAGACTCCGGCAGGGAATTCCACTCTTTAGCTGTACGCATAATGAATGTGTTTCCAAAACGCTTTGTACGAATGGGTGGGATATCCACCATGTACCGATGGCGCAACGCCGTACGTCTAGTGGTCCGATGATGGAACGGACTTGGCGGAATTAAATTGTGCAATTCCAACGCACACTCACCGAAGTGTAATCGATAGAAAACCGCCAGGCCAGCAACTCGGCGTCGATGCTCAAGGCTTTGGAGCTTTGAGTCAACAAGCGCATCATCACCGATGATCCTCTTGGCTCGCTTCTCAATCGACTCCAGAGCATCAAGCTGATACTTGGCAGACCCATCCCAAAGATGAGAGCAGTACTCCATACACGATCGAACTTGCGCTTGGTATAGGTTGAGCAGCTGTTCCGGTGTGAAGTACCGCCTCACCTTAGCTAAGATCCCCAGTTTTTTGGCAGCCTGTTGTGCTTTTGCCTCAATGTAAGAGCCGAAATTGAGGGTAGATGATAACGTTACCCCAAGAAGCTCAAGGCCGTCGGTTATCGGCACGGTAACACCCCGGAATATAGGAGCCGGGTAAAATTGGCTTCGTTTGGCGGAAAAAAGACACGCCTGGGTTTTAGCAGCATTGAACCTGACCAGGTTGGCATCGCCCCAATCGGATACTGCCTCCAAGGACAAGTTCAAGCGCTCAACCATAGCTTCCCTCAAAGACTGGATCTGTGACCCACTAGTACGTGCATCGGACACGTAACTCTCAGCAACAGTGCTATCGTCTGCATACCCAAAGGTACCGGGTTTAAGTAGGTCGTTTATGTGCAGCAAGAACAGTGTTGCAGAGAGCACCGACCCCTGAGGGACCCCGGCATTAATATCCATTTGCCCGGACGAGCAGCCATCAATAACTACTCGGATGGATCGCCCCCTCAAGAAGTCTGCGATCCAGTTACACAGACCAGCGGGCAAACCGAAGGAAGGAAGCTTAGCAATAAGGCTATCATGCCAGACCCTGTCGAAAGCCTTCGAGATATCAAGGGAGACTGCAAGTGCTTCCCCATGCTTCTCGATGGCCTCGCTCCAGATGTGAATGGCATACGCTAGAAGATCCCCAGTTGACCGATTTCGGCGAAAACCGTATTGACGATCACTGAGGATGTCATTAGCTTCCAGGTATGCCAGGAGCTTATTATTGACCACTCGTTCCATACACTTACAGAGTATGGACGTCACCGAGATAGGTCTGTAATTAGCAGGGTCAGCCCTACTGCCCTTTTTGGGCACGGGTTGCACATTAGCTTGCTTCCAAGCCATCGGCACTTTTCCCGCCTCAAACGAAAGACGATATAGGCGTGTTAAGATCGGAGACAGTTCAGGCGCACAAGTTTTTAAAACAATTGCCGGTATCCCATCGAGACCGCTGGCTTTGTTCACGTCAAGGTTACGCAGCACCCTACGGACGTCCTTCTGATAGATGCGATATATATATTAAGATAGTCAGTAAAAGTCTGACATTTGCTCTCACTCCACCCGCAGCGGGAGGAGTTATTCGATGATTTTCCTCCAACAAAAGTTATCTTTCTCTACTTGAGCTAACTTGAGGTAGGCAGACTAATGCCTTCCACGTCTAAACATCTTTTTGTCATTAGCTAATTTCTCATTTCTTTTTTAAAGGAAAACCCTTTACTATTGCGGATATTGCATATTCAACTAAATAAATAAAAATGTATGGCCAAACGTGCAATTTTAAAGCACAATTTTTTCTTTAAGATTTTTGAAGTCTCAGTGTCATGTGTGTCGAGAGCGTAGTGTAGTGGGGGTATCACAGCATAACAGCGTCATGTCGTTTGCTGTCATGTCGGTTACTTGGACCATGGGTTGGCTTCAGAAAGTGAAAAAACCCCGGTTTTTGACTTTCGGAAGCCTGGAACGCAAAGTAAAGAAGGAACGTAGGAGTGGGTATTAGTCAATAAAATCTGATACCTACGCTCTCTCGCTGCGCCTTAGATAGAGAAAAGTTATTGAATGATTTACCATTTAAAAAAAATGTCGTTTCTCGTCACGGTATTCGAGTCTATTTTACTGTCAAGGCTACAAAAGATCTTACCTAGCAAAACTAGTATGAGAAAATTGAATTTTCCCTTACCTGGCCAAATATTAGTGTTATTATCGTAGTCCATCGATAGCGCTCCGTGTGTCGCTCCTAGAACCAAAGCGGCCGTCATACAGCTACTCTTGGAGACGGCGAAGGCAAGCATCGCCGTGGTGCCCAGCCTGTGCTGAGACTTGGGACAGTAAGAGCCGAGCATGACCAGCGAACCTTGGCAGACCGTCATCTCGATCAACGCGTATTCCATGGCCTCACGCCACATCTGAAAAACATGAAAATTTGAAGAGTTGACTGATCTAATTTCTTTGATTTGACATGGGTTCAAGAGTTTCTTCGTAGGATGGAGATGAAGAGAACCAAGGTATATAGCCAGAAGAATAGTCAAACTCAATTAACAGCGAGCAGGTTCGACGTCCTGCGCAACTCAACATGGCGACTTTCTTTCCTAACCTCGACTTGCCGGTTAATAGTCAACGTACAGTAATTCCACAACTTTTATTTGATCGAGAACGGTTTATGTGCCTTGGCCTGGACCTGTAGTTGATCAAATAATAGATCTTGCCATTTATTGCACTTAAACGTTTATTAGGAAGAGTAATTTTCAAAAAGCTAGCCTCGTTAGCAACCTAATAATACTGTTACGCCGTTAAACTAGAACACGCCATATCATCTATGAAATAATGAGAAACATCAAATAATTAAACCGCATTGCTGTTCCAAAGGTCTAGAATGAAAGTACGTACCCATGCCGAGCAAGTTCTCGAAACGTCCACTACTAGTAGCTACCACTATTATTATTTGAATAATAATAGTAGGTAGGTACGTAGGTAGGTAAAGGAATTCGTGCCTTCCGCAATGGACAATAGAGTCGAAATTCGTGTAAAAGTGAGGGAGGTACATATATGTTTACAATAAAAAAAACGATTTATGGCCCCGCGACGCGACTCCGTAACAATACAATTAGTTTGTCCTACGAAAATTATCTTAGATAGCAATACAGAGCAAGTTATTCACCTGTGAACTCTCAATCAGCACGGACCAATCGCAGTCGTTGAACATCCGGCCGGAACCCTTCAGCTGTACCGCGCCTACCGCTACGCAGACCAGCACGAAATACGCCATCACATCTTTGAACATCACCAGCTGAACAACAACAAGACTACATTAGTCACCGGTACCTCGACTCTGACTTCCAGCCACCGTAGGCGTGGGTTTGCAGTCGACGAGCAATGGGTAGCCCACCGTAATGTCGTCCGGCAACTGATCGGACCCGAGTCGAAGTGTCGCGCGCGCCTCGAAGTGTCAAACAAACAGTAGGGGCCCAGCAGGGCCGTATCCTACAGGGGCCTTGGATTGACATCCGAAAGGGAAACCTGTGGTTCTGGAACGCAAAGGGCAAAGAAGTAAATAGGTGTGGTTTTAGTCAGTAACTCCGACACGCCCTCTCGCTCCAACCTTCAGTCATAAGGTGAAGAGTATAAAACTAAAAATTGAATAGAATGTCATCTAACAGCTGAACTAGTCAGCTCACGGGTATTTGATTATCAAAATCCTGAATGGTAGTTCTTTATCTGAAAATATATAAAGTAAGCAAGTCATTGAGCTCCAGTAGTCCTGAGTTGAGCTATGCGAATACAACGAATATTGATAAATTCTTGCACTGACTGGACAGGTCTTTCCTTACAAGACCAACTTGGACACTAATCTTCATGGTTCTTTTATGATTTGACAATTTACTTGTTTGTTGTATGGACTTTAAAATAAACTTTGATCTCTGAGTTTCATTGATGTTTTTTCTCAGGGTAGTCAAGTAGGAAACAACAGCCTTATCTAATTTAAATTGGCTTGTAATATTATGATATAAGCGTGTAATGTTAGTGATTACCGACGAGGCGGTATTTAGACCCGAGTCGTGGCGAGGGTCTTAAGAGACCCGATAGCGGTAATCATTAATTATACACGTGTATCATACGACGTTTTTCAATACACTTGTGAAGAAAATAACTATAAAACTAGTAAACTTTTGAGGCGGTATAAATCTGTTTTTATAAGCGCGCCCATTTTTTTTTTAATTTACCTTTCAATACACTCACTGTGATGTGTGATGAATAAACGGGGGTTGAGCGGCGACTCGTGGGGGACGACCTGCGTCCAGCCTGATACAATACATGTAATATAATGATTTCGGGGGAGAGGTTGAACAATAAGGTTTTAACTACATTATAGCACTAGTGCGTAATGGTATTCAAAATGTCACAGTTTGGTTACAAGGGCCATTGTACCTAAGTGCAGTGCAATAAGAGTCACTTTCTGAGCAAGTGTATTGAAAAAGACTTTTTTATAAACCTATTTGCAATGCAGAGCATTATTTTTACCTCATCTAAATAAATACACTACAGAAATTGTATGAATAATCTCTAACAAAGACGTAGAACTAACTTTCGAGTAGCTATATATCCTCTTAATGACGATGAAGTAGATGAGGATCCAGCAGATGATGTAGTAGACCGTCAGCTCCCACACCACGGTGCCAAGTCCACCCTCCAGGCCGTCGCGCTTCAGATCCAACACGAAATTACTGGAACATCATATCAGCTGGAATCTGGATAAAGACTACCTACTAATTGGTACACTGATATGAAAACTACTTAGGCCCCTCGCTCGCGGCGACTTTTTGTAGCGATTCTGTCGCGCGACAGCTTCGCTAAACGCGCGTTGGCGAAACGAACGCGCTACAGCATCACGATTAGGTATCTACCGACCGCGTCGCACGACCTCGGGGACTTGGAGGGGTCTTACTGCCAATTTAATTGCTCGGGAAAGTAAAACAGAGGCCTTAGTGCGAGTTATGTTTACGTTAAGGCAATAGAAACATTTAACGCGTTTGGCAAACAGATTAGTTAGAGAATTTTTTTTTCGGTGTGGAATATCATCCAATGACAACTCCCGCTCTTGGGCGGAGCGGAAGATAGTGTCAGACTATTACTGACTAAAAAACCCACCCCGTTCCTTCAAGCCTTCATACCGGGGCTCGAGTTCCCTTTCGGATAACCCTGGCCCCAGTAGGCTTCGACCCAGCTGGGCCCCTGCTGTTGCTGACAACTCCTTGAGGCACGCGGGAACAGTGCACGCCGTCGACTTGGGCTTGGTCCGGACAGTCACCGGACGGCCGGACAGCGAGCTACCCATTGCTCACTGCAGAAGGCCAATCGGAGCGTTATGAACGTGTCGAAATGCATTATACACTGAGAACAGTTAGGCCGAACGTTGTGTAACGCGGGCGCCCGCGCAGTTCATACAAAATTGCTCCAACCGGGTAAACGCGCGGGCAGCCGCGCGTTTACGAATTCCATAGTCGAAGTTCTTTAAAATATTCTCGTAGTGTCCGAACAGCGTTCTTGATGAAAATGGTGACTTTAATTAAATAATCCATTCCTAAATTTAAAAACTGGGACTGGGTTGAAACCATATCGCACACAAAACGACTAAACAGTTCGAAATAAGTCACTTATAATGCTTAAAATATTATGATGGCATCATTACTTATGATGGCATCAGAATCTATGATAGGACTAAAATAAATTCCATCAACTGCAGACTGACAGGGGTCAACTTTTTACCCAACTGCGACAAATGGAGGGTCATGTTCGTTGTATCATTAGAGGCAAATCTATAGAGTGTGTTTCTACTAACAAAAAGAACGATTGTGGGGGCGTCTCACTCCCAACAGGCAGCGGTCGATGCCTGGCTGCGCAAGGGGGCTGCGCCTCGGCCGCACAGTGCAGCCAGGGCAAGAAGGTGTGGACGGAGTGCACCGTCATGGCCAGGCACCACGCGCCCGCCGCGCCGGCTGCGAGCGCGCTGAACACGCACGTTGTAAGCATCGCGAAACCTATGCCTGGGGAGAAGAAGGCGTGCTATGATAGATGAAAAGCTGAACGGTGCTCCAAATGCCAGAATGTTTGGCACTGGCCGTTGGCCACGAATTTCGACGCGTGTGTCAATTACATTTTTAAATTTTCGACAACCTCCATTGCCAATAGTATGCCGCTTTGACTAACTAGAGGCTCACGTCTATTGGTGGTTGTTTTTATGTAAAGCGATTAGTATTTTGGCGTCCATCATAGAATTTCGATCGGTAGACTGTGGTGGTAGGATGTGTCCTGGGGTGGGCACGGTCCACTTGTCAAGAAATGAAGTCTCGTGCATTTCGATATAGTCTAAGATCCGATTAAGAACGACCTTCACCGGTCTGTTTAATGGTTGAAACGTATTTTAATTATTATAAATTTAGTGTATTAAATAATATAACGCGGGTGGGTTGCCTAAGAAATTCCTGGCCAGACTATTATTAATTAAAAATTGAAAATTTATTCTATTTTTAGAAAAATGCACAACCGTTATCTATACCAGATTTTTTTGCAGACAACACTAACATCGTATTCGTAATGAAACAGCGTATATTTTGGTATAGAATTTGATGTATACAAAAAAAAACACACCTGTTTATGCATACCTGTTTATACCTGGCAACCCATAGCCATGCCAGGAAACAAATAGGCAACCCAACATTTTTATGTTCTAAAGGCTTCACTCTTTCGGTTAGTATTAAATTTATTCGAATAACACACCGGTGCATTTTACAAAAAAAAAAAAAAAGTTTAGCCAGGAATTTCTCAGGCAACCCACCCGCGTTTTATTATTTAATATACTAAATTTATCTTAAAATAGGTTTCATCCATTAAATAAACCGGTGAAGGTCGTTCTTAACCGTATCCTGTACTAATACTTATCCAGAATCAGGGGCCAGTCTCTGTTTTCTTTATTGGTAAAGCAAGTATTTGTACGTATAGGAACAAGCAAAATTCATTTAGTCCTGATAGTATTCTAAGGTCTAAATCCCCTCTTCAAGGTAGGCCTAACTATAAAAGCCTTGGTTTTGCATTTACAATATCTTGAATCTTATTCGAATGAATGATAAATTCTAATCATCTCAAAGTATGGTTCTTTGACAACCTACCTCTCGCCATAGGTGCTAAATCCCAACATTTAAGCACGCTCTTCTTCGTGACCACTCCTAAGGCAAGCTCCAGGTAGAACAGTGGATACCCGACCACTATGCTGAAGACATTGTACAGGAACAGGAACGGCAGCAGTTTGCGGAAGTCGTAGAGGTACGGGTGCCACCAGACTTGAAAGATCCCGATGCAGGAGGAGACCACCAGCTGTCGGTAACTTATGTTGTTTGTCCATCGGTCGAATATCTAGTGTGGATAAATCAAAGTGAATTAATAAAAATGAATATTACACTAGGTACAGCGTCATTTCAGCCGAAGGACGTCCACTTTTGGACATAGGCCTCCCCCAAGTGTCGCCACAGCGAACGGTCCTGTGCGTATCGCATCCACCGCATTTCTGCGCCTCTCACCAGGTCATCGTTCCACCCTGTGAAAGAACTTCCAACGCTGCATTTTCCAGTACAAGGTCGCCACTCTAGAACTTTTCGGCCCCATCTGCCCATCATCCCACTGTCACTAAGTTTGGCGATTCTTCAAGCTATTTTGGCGCCTTGGTTCTTCATTATAAGTACAACGTCGTCGAAAAGTTCCAGCGCATACTGGACCTCCAGAATCGATTGTACTATTAGATCCATCATAGTAGACACACGACTGTACACAGACATACACAAATATAGGCTCTGGTTTTACTTTATTCAACACACATGTATATTATTTACTTACTGTTTATACTAAACAGTGAGTAATCAAAAAAGTAATTAAACCATACATTACCAGTGGACCTTCAGTAGACACAGTATCGACAGACTCGGTCAAAGTTTTGGCACGAGTGCTCTGTAATAAACAAAAACTTATTGTTTAACATTATTTCTAATTTTACAAATAAGTATTAAGTTACAAAATGTACTCACCACGCTTTCAGTCATTTTCAAAACGAAGGTATATCTAAATAACTAATATTATCGAAAATATTTCAGATGCCATGGAAATAAACTTGTCAAAATATACATCAATGTTGACACTGACTGCTATGGCATCAAGAAGTATTTATATCTACACTAATATATTAAAGAGGTAGGTAAAGTTTTTTTGTTGGTTTGTAGGAGGTACCTAATCTCTGGAAGTACTGGTCCGATTGTTAAAATGTTTTCACCGATAGAAAACTGCTTTATTCCTGAGTGGGACTGGATAGACTATATTTTATATACGCAGACGAAGTCGTAGACAAAAGCTAGTTGATAATAAATTCAGGGAGATTTTATACGTATTTGACAAAAATAAACTCCTAAATACGACCATTGAATCATGTTTAGTTTTCATTTGCACGACGCGGCACGGCATGACGGGACGCGCCGCGGCATATTGTGGCATGCCGCGGCGCGCCATTGCATTTCGCGAGACGTAATGTGTCACTTTGTGTCAAAGAATTATGATTGCTAAGTTTATTGAAATATGGTTGCAACTTGCGCAGCGGTCATTTCGGTTAATCTGGTCCACTCGATGCGCGGGGGCAAGGGCGGGAAAAGACGCAATTGCACGCGCGTTTTTTTGTCTCACACTGGCCGACGGCAAGAGATTAGCAAAACAGTTTTTTTTAATCTGTTATAAACTAGTACTTGATTGCGATCCCACCTGATGGTAAGCAGTGAGGCGATCGTTGATGGTGAGGCGCACTAGTTTACTAAGATCCTATTCACTATAGCCTTGACGACACCTAAATTATAATCGGACGGGAAGACCGCAGCAGGCAAGTTGTTTCAGTTCTTCGATGTACGCGGTATAAATGACGAAACGAAACGCTTAGTCCTGACCGTAGAGGTTTCAACAACGTAATGGTGGATTCTCGCCGTACGTCGGTTTGTCCGATGGTAGAAATGAGATGGCGGAATCAAGTCATGCAATTTCTACGGACTCTCTCCAAAATGCAACCTGTAAAACACCGAAAGGCTGGCTACCCTTGATACCATAGTGGCTGGGCTTTCAGTACGATGCCACGGCATGCCGTGCCATGCCGGCAGTGAGCGCCGGCCCTTAAAGTCTGACACAGGGCGTGTCAGACTTTTATTGACTTCTCCCGCTCTGACCTAGAGTGGGAAAAGATATTAGATGATTTTACACTTTAAAAAAACCCACCGGCGCGTGCCTCAGGCACTGTCTTAATTGTGTCCGGGACTATTATTGCCAATCGGTTCCATATATATATTTAGTCATTAGTATCTAGTAGTCAATGAGTACTCGAACGAAAAAAATTTTACATTTCGACGCCCAGCGGGCAATAAGTCGGTAACAGCAAAAAATACTTTTTCGATTATCGACTTTATTGCAGGACAATAAGTCGGTAATCGAAAAAACATTTTTGGGCGACTTTCGACTTTAATTCCGAGGACGTCGATTTTTAGTTTTCGAGAAATCGATTATGGGCAACTTCTTTTTTTTGGTAGGGGTTGCTCAATGAAACGCCAAGATTGTTAATATAACAAATTCTATAATTCATTTAAGTCTATAATATCTAGCTATACATAGTGGATTCGTGGTAGCTAAATAAATTAACAAATCGCATCAAATTACGCTACTATTTGGTTTACATAACCGAAGTTAACGAAATAATCATATTTTACGTGAAATTTTACAACCAAAAGCACATAAATAAACAAACATCGTTTTGTGTTAGAGAATTACTTTTCATTGACTAGTCAAAAGATTTTATCTAGAACCGAATGTAAAAATAGTATTTTTAAGATAAATTATGTATGCAAACATACAAACGAATATTTTGGCTAGTCATTGAAAAGGTACATTTCTTAATTTGGATTTCAATTTACAAAGAAATAAACGTAAATAATTCAGAACAAATTATATTATTGCTAGTAGAGAAATCAAGTATTTGTTTAGCAATATAATACAGTCAATATTGATTCCTATCTAATGGAAACGTTGGAGTATTAAAATAGAGTTGATGTGTAGCATAAGATTTATCCATCGGAGATAAACGTATGGTAGCCACATTGTATAAAAGTATTCGATACAGGGTTAATTGTAGAACACTTGCAGGACCGTATTAGGTACAGTTGCCATCACGAATCTTGAACACTTGCGCAGAAGTCAAATATTCGGACTCTTTAGTGGTGCGAAGTGCGACGCAAGGGCGGGGCGTGTCAGTGATTGGCTGGCCGCGCCATCGCGTCATAGACGTCACTATTTATTCGTTCACTGCGCTGCTGCATGTATCTAACAACGAAGACAATTGGCTCGCCAATGTATGGAATGCGCAAAGCGATCCCCACACTGACGCCGAGCGTTCAAGATCCGTGATGGCAACATTATAAACAACAACTTTTGTTCTATGACTTTTTACAAGATATAATACGTTTAACAAAAACAAACTTTCAAGATTTCGTTGTTCTAACACATTTCAATTCTGTATTTTGCTAAAACTCTACCAAGTCTTAGCAAATCTGATCTTCGCACCAAGACTTAGAACGTTCAATTTAAATATTTTTATTTTTATATGAAAATCTCATGAACTAAAATATGATAATTTTTTAAGATGATGATGAGATGTTACTAATGCAGTTCTCAGAGGTTGCCGGTGTGTTATAATTAACCCTGTGTAGAGCGGTTATATTGGACTGTACAATAAGGATAGATGCCTTATGTACCTATCGTCTAAACGCCTACTGTCCACGGACGAGTAGCCTTAACGCGACGTCCTGCGTGAGCGATCTAGACGCGAACGCGAAGCGGCGTGGCGCAGCGGGAAAACAACAAACAGTCGAAACGTATTGAAGTGGCCTATGTAAACAAACGCACGTAGGGTGCGGTGCGGCGCGGCGCGAAATGAAGCGAACGCGAGCAGTTGGCTTGATATTTTCGCGCGAACTGGATGCGGTGTCGTCGTGTTTTTAGACGATTCGCGTGCACGTAGGACATAGCTACCGCGTCGCACCGCAACGCATTGAATTCGCGTGTCACCGCTTCATAATCGCGTTCGCTTTGAACCGCCTACCTAGGACGTAGCGTAACTGTCCGGCTAAACTGAAGGCAAGATCGCGCCAACAGAGGGCGTCTTATGGACATTTTACCGAACACAAAAGGATCGCTCTCTAATATGTCGACAATCAATACCAAACATCCTGAATAATTATTCACATTGCACAGAATGGCAATCAGAAATTATTATAGGATACAAATGTAGACTAAGTCTAAATCTTACCAAATCAGAAAATAACAAACGATTAAAACTTGGGCATTGGATTTTACGGCTCAATTTATGGCTTTGTGTTACTAAAATATTGCAAGTTTTGAGTCGCAAAGTTTTAGTAACTAGAATTTAATCAATGAGTTTTGCATGACACATGAGAAATACTTGGCTCCGCGACGAAATTTCCGTCATGTGTAGCGCCTGCCCATGTTTTGCAATTTTACCGACCGATGGTCCGCGACGGTGTGACGGACCTTCCGCGTAGTGTGCCCGCTATTTGTAATTTATACGTAATATAAACAATATACAACGTATATTGGCGTTTCGTCGCGGATCTTCCGCGTCAGAGCGCCAGTGCATGTTACTAAATAAATTACAAATAATTTAACCGACCGATCGTTCGCGACGGAGCGACTGATCTTCCGCGTGTCCTCTATTTGTAATGTATGTGCAATAACATATATTGGCGTTCCGTTGCGGATTTTCCACGACTGAATTTCCATCAAGTGTAGTTTTGGCCTAAAGTGTGTCAAGTTCCAGTGATAACCCCGACTTACGAGTTGTGGGTCGCAGGTTCAAACCTAGCCAGGTGCATAACTTTGTGTAATTTATTACTTACATCACCACTGCTCTTAAAACGGTGAAGGGAAACATTGTGAGGAAACCAACATGTCCTAGAACCAAATATTCGAAGACCGCACGGTTGAGTTCAGGTATGTCATGCAAATCAATGTAATGAGTATGGTAAATACTGGCGTACAGTTTATACATAACCTTTCGGATTCAAGAACGAAAAAGATCAAAACTGCTAGCTGCTATGAATGAATACGTGAGCAGACAATCGCATCGATATTTCTTTCCAGAAACCGGTTGTAAGTTCAACAATTCAAATCATAAGAATAATATAAATACACTACCAATTTTTCATACACAAGATATAACTAGAAACGATTAGGTACACTTTTAATCGATTAATTCCATTCTCAATAACATACCAATACCTACGCTGTATGCGAATGACAAGGCGATTATTCGCGAAAAATAAGGCAAACTTCTATTATAATTAAATTATAAGAAGTGTATGATAATGCATTAACTTATTATTTATTTTATTACTTAGACAATAATGTAACTAATGTCACGTACTATACAAGTCGGTATTATACGCTAGAGAAAAAATAAACACGGACTTATTCCTATTTAAAATCAGTACTTTCTCAATTTTAGTCTCTTTTTAAGGTTCCGTAGGTACAGTAAAATGGGGTGAATAGAGACTTAGGGGTGAATAGAGACAAAACTTTAAAGGATATTTTCTCAATAATTGAACATTTTTTGCTGCATTTAACTACATAATTTTTTAAATGAATTGTTATTCTAAAAAATCGATGCATTGTTAGAGGCCGATATTACAGTATCAAAGTGAAAAACCAAACCAAAGTTTTGTCTCTATTCACCCCATTTTACGGTACCTCAAAAGGAAAAAACGGAAACCCTATAGGATCACTATGTTGTCTGTTTTAATATAAGCACGAACCTCGATGGATATTTCGTCAATTATAATATTGTCAATCATCAAAAAACTAACTACCTATATTTGCTGGTCATTGCGCACAATGGCTTGGTAAACACATAACCATACACTTCAGTATGTAATTGTATTTCACAAGCGCGCGTTAGCCGTTGCAATTTGAACCTTATGTCAACGTCACAATGCGCACTAGTGATTTGCGAGGAGTATATCTTACTATTTTAGAATTGCAAAATAACTTGTCGACGATGCGTCAGCTACTTCGAATCCCAACTGAAATTACTTGCTTTTACTTTGAAATACACTTACAGACATTACAGTAAAAATGTGTCCAATTTTCCGAGCAACTGCTCCACACACAATAAAAAAAAATACATTGAACTTATTGCATACGAACCTACGTTGTTCGGCTGACATTTCGAACGTTTTTACCTATGTACCTAAAAGGTATCTTGCGACATTTAAGTGGTCAATACCTGGCAAGTTTCTAGGAGAAAATACATTCGTGATGGTAAAATACTCTTGTTTTGCTACTTTCAAACAATCAACTGAGTCTAAGTAGACTGTTCACTGCTTTCAATAATGATTTTATTTGAAAAAAAGTGCAGTTTTTTTTTCAAATAAAATCTGTATTAAAAAAAATGACAGTTGGGCCACTATGGCAATGCCCTTATACTCTGTTCAAAGTAACATTAGAAATTTATGAAAACCTTTTATTAACTGTCCGTTCAACCGATTTTGACTTTTATTACGTTGGTGGCGTGACAAATGGCAGCTGCAGTAGATAGTTGGCATTGTAACCACTTTTTTGCTTTTAATGCCGTCCTTATACCTAAGAAATAGAAATTAAAATCGGTTGAACAGACAATAAAAAGTTTTCTTTAAATTTCTAATCTTAACGCGAATAGGGTATAGAGTCAGAGTGGCCTAATTGTCACTTTTTTCGATACTGATTTTTTTGTAAAAAAAGAACAGCTTTTTTCAGAGTATCAGTATTGAAAAATTTACAATTAGGCAACTCAAACTCCTAGAGGTAAATTTTTCAATACAACCCACGAGAACCACTAATGGCCTCAAATTACGTCACAACACACTGTCCGTCGTCTTTCGGTTCGTCCTCTCTGCTTTTCTGAGCCTTTGGTCCATTAATACCACATATACTTTAATACCAATCAGTTGTTAGAGATTCCATTTTTTTTTATTACCATCAAGAATTTTCTCCCTTAATTCTCTTAGTTACTAAAGAGGCACCATGTCTATTACTATCATTTTATTTTACAGCTATCTCCAGATCAAATCTGTTTGGCTGTGTCATAGTTCAAGTAATATTATGATCACACTAGTTACCGCCTGCGGCTCCAAGACCGTGAAGTTGAAAAAGTTGTTTAGTTGTGGTGCTAAAGTACTTTCCACTTATACAATTTTTTTTTTATCTTTTAACTGCTTTATGGGCTATCCCTATTAAACTACTTCTGGGTGGGAAAGATAAAAAAAAATTCAATGCGATTCTAACAAATATCATTTCATTTTTATGTAAAAGGTAGAATATTGAAAGAATTATTGATAGCTGGTAAATAAAGCAGCTAAACAAGAAAAACCTTTTTGACACACCACTGAACATGAAGTAGTAAACAAAAATGAAGAAGTCTTTATCGAAAAACAAAAAATAATCTACGATTCATCCAACCATTTTTCACATTGAGCAATTCGATATTATTGCCTAAATAATACTTTACACTCCTACTTTATTTACTACTCCATAATCAACAGAGATTTCAAATGAAGATAGCCAGGATAGTGAAAAAAATAAATAAATCGATGAACCGAAGTCAACAGAGCAGTCTTTACAGAAAGCCTTAGCTATAGCAGGGGTGGTAAACTTGATTCGACTATCTATTGATGGTCCATCCATCGATCTATTGATTAATAACTAGTCTCTGTGAGATCTATATTATAACAAAATCAATTTAATGATAAGCATAGAATAGCGAGCAGGCTCAAAAATTTAAGGACAATGCTTCGAAGACTTTCAATATGATTAACTTTCATAATTATCATGAAAAGTAATAAGACTGATTAAATCAATGGAAAGTATTTTTACTATTCCTGATACGAAAGTTTATCAAACATCTTTCTGAAAAATCAGTTAAGCAAAGAAGAATGAGCAAAGCGAGCTCAACATTTTGAGCATCTTGCCTTAAATACGCTCGAAATTTTTCACAAACTAATAATTATACATTTACATGTAGTACAGCCGATAATAGGTAGCTATCTGCCGATTCGCGCCTTAGTCCTCTCGACTTGAAAGTGAATACACTACTTCTTGTGAAGATCGACTGGATTATCATATGAGATCAACCGGTTGACCACCCCTGGTCTATAGTAAAGTAATTTCGGAAATAGGTATAAGATAGCCCCACTTAGAGCAAAATCGATATTTATTGCAGGTGGTATTACTCTAAAAAATCCACTATACTATTTGTAAGTCATGGAACATGCAACAGGAACGAACAAGTTTACTTTGATGCCCATTTACAGCCTACGTGAGATATATCGGACAAACACTCGCTTTTATTGCGCCATGGTTGCACATCCACGACCAACTGGGGAACCATGACGTTCAAATATTGTTTTTATTTCAGTTTGGGTAAGAGACAGAACTATACAGGTTGTCTAACGCCATCTTTTTATTCTTTTGACAGGTCTGTTGGTCTAGTGGTTAGTGACCCTGACTGCTATGTCGGAGGTCGTGGGTTCGATTCCCACCCAGGACAAATGTTTGTGTGATGAGTACGATCATTTGTTCTGTGTCTGGGTGTAATTTATCTATAATATGTATGTATTTAGAAATATATAAGTATATTTATCAGTTGTTTAATACGCATAACACAAGCTCTGCTTAGCTTGGGACTAGACGGCGCCGTTTGATAGTTGTGTGGAATATTATGTGTAGGAATAAATCTAAAAACGGTTTAGTTGTTACGTCATGTGGAATACTATCTCTTACCTGCAGTAAAATAACTTACTTTGAACGTCATGGTAACCCACCAAATATTCCATCACGTCAACTTTTGTCACCTATGGGGATTGAAGAGCTGCCCCCCTAGCCAAGTTACAACCGTATCGTGTCGAATTCCGTTCTCCAATCGTTAACGCTTCGGTGTCACCAATTGTAGCAAACGATAAGTGGGTAGCCATGTTGACGCGCCTGAGTTGGCCGCTCGTTCTACAATGTAGCGTTTTTTTAACAAATGATGTAGCGTTAAACGTTGTAGAAATTCATTCTATTATTTTGAACGATGTGACCTTGGCTACGAATTTTCTATTCGTTTGTTCCGACCACGTGAATTAACGTTAAGATGATGTCATTCCCATACATCTGATTACTTTTCGACTAGCGTTAACGCTTGCAGATTATCAACTTGGCTAGGGGTGCTGAACCGAGATGCGAACAGGTCACGAAAATAGTTGTCGGATGAATCCGATGCAGGTGGACAAAAATAAATATGTAAGTATGTAAGTGCATTTCCCTGGTCGTGCGGTGGGACGCGTGGGTCCTCACAAGCTGAACAGGTCGCCGGCAGACGGCAAGGGCGCCAGGCCGCCGGTCACGTCGGGCAGGCGGGACACGTCCGGGAGGTTCTCTATGTGCGACTTCACTTCTGCTTTCACCGCGTATATCTTTTGCAGTTTTATGTTGTATTCCTGGAATGACGGTAGATTGCTGGTTAATATAAAAAAAAAATACAACTTCCGACGAATTTGCCCGTTTTTTTTTTATCACAGACTGTTTTGCGGAGTATAAAGCACAAGTATAACTACCTTCACCTTCCACAATTTATGGCCAACGACAGAGCTGCCTAAATATTGGTTGGACCAGATTTGTGTCAAATTGACAGGAAAGAAGATCAATAAATATACACAACAATGAAAAACAAAATAGATATAACAATCCTAACTAATATTAAAAATGTGAAAAAGTGGATGTTTGTTACTTCACGCAAAAACGGCTGAACGGTTTTGGATGAAATTTGGCATGCATTTAGCCCTTGACATGGAAAAGAACATAGGCTACCTTTTATCCCGATTCCTTAAGTACCTAATGCCACGCGGGCGAAACCGCAGGCATAAGCAAGTTATAAATAAATATGTCTGTCTCTCTCGTCAATACACCGGTATCTATGGTGGTCGTATGTGCATAATGAACTCTGATGTCAAAGATTACGTCGTATTTCTCTTTTTTATGACCAGCTTTGTAGCTTTATAACTTCGTTGTTGGAGATATTTTAATTCTTTCATATTTGTTACTAGCTTTAGAGCATAAAATATAGCCTATTTCACTCAAGAATAAAACAGCTTTCTATCGGTGGAAAAAAATAAGCAATAGGACCAGTACTTCCAGAGTTTACAACCTACAAAAAAATAAAAAAATAAAACAAGTGTAGATTGTTATCTTAGTAAAAAAAGAAATAAACAATTGCCCTAATAATAAATCTCACAATTTGGTCTGTCTTTGTCATTTATATCCAATGTAAAGTGGACGATCCGTAACGCTCTCGACTCTAAGGTATACATGGCCCTTCACACCGCCAGAAACAGAAATGGATGGAGGAACACCATAAAGATGAGAGTGACGAAGCAGGGAGGTCACGACCCTCAAGATTAAGGAATACGACGCAAAGAGGAGGTAAGTGGACGTAGAGGTTATATGACGAGATTTAGAAAACAATTGACAACCATGATTTGGATGGCTCCTTACCTCTAGTCTAGCCTCAGCCTGCTTAGCCAGTTCCCGTTGCGCCTGCGCAAAGTCCCGCAGCATGGCAGCCACCTTACGTCTCTTCTCCAACTCTTCGCTAAGCCTCAGGTTGTACTCAGCTAGCAATTCCACGGCTGAGTTCACCACAGCACTTAGACTTAGTGCTGACTCCTTATCTAGAAGAAGATGGTTCTATTATTGTAAAGTGGACTATATTAATTTTGATAGCTATTCTGCGTTTTGCAAATTAGTTTTTAATCATGTTAATAAATGTGTTCTTTGGAAAAATAACTTTAAAACTCTGATATAAAGTTCAGTTTACGTTAAAACATACAAAGATGATGTTATTTCAAAAGTACTGTTAATTCTGAAATCTCCTTTATTTACACAAGCATAGAGTTGATATTACCTTTGATGGATAAAACATCAATTTGGGTGTATGTGGTGTTTCTATTTGTTTTACAAAAGTCAACTTTACAACCCTACAAATTAAGTTTGTTTTAGAATTACTTGTGTTATTGTAAGTTGTAGGAAATGGTACAAAAAACATGATTAGGAAACTATATTGTGTTTGCAGTTTATCTAACCCAGGGTATTACAATATTACCAATGTTGGAATCCTTTCTAAGAATAGGTCATTGTGTGCTACTATTAAATACAAAACATTACATTATGAACCAATTGTCTTTTTCACATTGAAATTTGTCTCACGTATTTGCATTGACTGTGTTTTCATACAAGGATTTATATGTATTTTTACACAGCACAGATTCTATTTTGAACACCAAAATGATACAGATGAGCATATATTTCTTTGAATCAAAGTTGAGACATATTCTGAAGAAGCCTTTTCACAAACTGCATTTGTTAGAAATATAAATTAATGTGTAATTTACACATTTGATCTAACGAATTTGGGCATATCAGTGAATAAGTGAAATACACAAAGCATATCAGCAATATTCTTTATTTATTTTAATCATAAATCAGTTTACAATGGTATTTATCTACTAGTATCACATAATATCACAATATTTAGGCAGTCCATTTATATGTTTTGATAATCACAGTCAATGCTTACAAATAATTTGATAAGAAATTAAATAACTTAGAAACTATGAAAAACCAATTTCTAAGAATTTTATTGAGTTTTAATTGTATCTAAGCATAGACTTTCAAGCCAAGAAAAATGAAATAAATGAACAAAAATATCAACATTTATTTTTGTTTTTCATGGTTTCTAGAAATGGGACATGGACTTTGATCCTTCTCATGTGTTCTGGCTATCAATTAATCTGAGTGAATAACTCGCAAATTTTCCAGCACGATACTGGCGTGGACGCCAGTTACCGAACCGCCAAAGCATATGAAAAGGAGCTCAGTCTTGTTACACAGTACGTTACGTTGATTCGATGATAGGGGGGCATTTTACCTTCTAACTTAGACAATAATTGCACTTCGGACACTTCAGGCGGGAGAGACGCGATCCTCTCCCGCACCGCCTCGTCGCTCGACGCGCTGGCCTCTAATTCTAGCAGCGCCTGCAAAATAAAATGACCTTGTTAATACTGCTTCCGGATAGTCGTATGTTAGGAATCTTTTTATGAAAATTAATCCATTAACAAATTAATAAATTGCTTTTAATTGACTATTAATGCCATAAAATTATTATTCGTGTATGTTTATCGCTGTGTAATCATCTTTAAACGCATATTATATAAGCTTTTATAGCTATTTTAGATAATTCAATACTCTTTGAATTAGTTAGTTATTCATTAGACCAGAACGATCTACATACGTGCCTATGTGACTATTATTTGAATAAGAGCAAAATGCCACAATTGAGGTAGAACTACACTGCGCACACGAGTGGCCACGTATGCCGATCTGGGCGCGTCGGTCTCCATACATTTTATATGGAAACTAGACTCGGGAGAGTTACACTAGATCGGCGCGGCGCCACGCGACGTCGTTCTACGTACAAATCCAACGTGATTCACGTGTGCTTCGCACGGTGGATTGAAAATCGGCTTTCAGACTTAGGGACTTCAATTTGCAAGTGCCGGTTTTTTTGACAGATATGGCTTCTGTTATATAGAAAAATAGATAATATTTTTTCAATGATTTAAAAAAAAAAAAGGTAGTTATTACCGTTTTATGGACTATGTCAAAAAAACATGAATAATTAGTTGCGCCTGTGAGGATATTACGGATTTCCTTTTTAGAGATATTTAGATTTTTCATACTATCTTCATACAAATTTTTGTGAAAAAGTCATAATTGATTCGATTTTGTGCCAAATTAGCTCTAATATCATTTTTCTATACAGTAATAACTAACAGAAGCAATATCCGTCAAAAAAACCGGCACTTGCAAATTGAAGTTCCTAAGTCTTTGAAAGCCGATTTTCGATCCACCATGCGTCGGTCTATTGTCGTTTTAATTAGCTGCTTTCATAATCTCGATGAAGTAAATAAAAAAGAGGTTCGCCACCGTTTCAAATGAGAGACGTCCACTGTTGGACATGCCACTTTATCGGCAGGCCTTTCACAAGGGGTCCAGGACCATTAATGTGAGACTTATTCCGTGTTTCTCGCATTCAGAGCTGACTGCCGCGACTCTTACGATATTTTTTTTTTGTCTGAACAAGTCCATCGCTACTTTTTTGGTCGTTTATCGCATTTCCAATGCGCTACTGCATCGATGCGGGATTGTTTTGATACTATATTGTTATTAACTCGGGACTGTATATAAACGACAAAGTCAACAGGCGTTTACATGTAGTACCTACAACGCACGAGAGCACTTAAATAGTAGCGCGACAGCATCGCAATAACTACACAAAATCAATCAATTCAAAATGGACCTCCATGAATTAACCTTTTTCGTCAAACACTCTAATTGCAGTCATTCCGTCAGGATCGTGGGGATTGAAAAGCTAAACGAGATGAAGGATCCAGTCGCAAACATACCACCCTGGCGAACAGGACACTGAAACTCTCGTCGGACCTATCCGACGCAAGCGGTTAAGGCCCAAGCGCCCGAAAAGTGCTTTAAAACAGTGACTTTCTAAAGCCTACTCCTCGGTAACGGCCAGGTTAATAGGTTTAAAAAATATATATGTTTATTATAGCTTCATAAAAAACACTACCAACATTTGATTTTTTCGTGCGAATAATACTTATGTCTAAAAAAAATATTACATACAACAACCTCACATTCGCAACTTTTCCCTACTCCTTCGAAACGGCTCGGATTTTTAGAAACATTTTTATACATAAAAATTGGTAGTTAAAAGTTAAAGTTAAAAAAAAAATATTCTTCAAAGTGAACATTGCATATGTAAATCAATCAATATTTCGCAAATAAAATGGATTTAAAAGTCAGCGGGGCTCTGTCCGGGTGCAGCTGGCCGCAAACAAATGCATTGATAGTCGTACTGTCGCCTAGACGGGTACGAAAGTAGTGACCATTTAATTTCGGCCAGATGGTTCAAGGGACTATCAGCCTTAAAGGGTTCAGAAGTAATTTACCTTGATAAGTTCTTCAGGCTCGGGCGGATCGCCAGGCGGCGTCTTAGGACTGAGGGTGGTGTGCGTCTCCAGATGACCGTCTACCTCCACGGTCTCACTGCGTCGCCGCTCCTGCTTTGCTCGGGGTTCGGTCTTCGCCTTTTTCTCCGGTTCCTTGCTGACGATCTCCACGTCCACCGACTTGCGCTTCTTACCCACTTTCTTCGGAGGAATAGCGTCGTTCGGATCCACTGGAATGTAAAAATAATGAATAAGAACCTCATTGCACGAATTTTTAGTCTTTAAATTGACGTTGGAAGGCCCACCATAAGGTGGATCGATGGTGGTGAGGGTTGCAGGAATCCGATGGATGCAAATCCGGTTGATGGCGACACTTTGGATGGAGGCCTATGTCGAACAGTGGATGTTTTTTGACTGAAATGGTGATGAGGCTTGCACTAAAATATTTATTATTCAATTATAAACTGACTGCAGTATTCTGAAACATTTTCTGCACCATTGTAGTCCCAAACTTTTTTTAAAAAGAGTACCTTGTAGGGAATGCAAAAACCGCTAAAATTACAAACCGGTTTTTTTTTCGGGTTTTCTAAAAAAATACTTAATATGGCCATGAATTCGGTCAAAGATAAAAAAAAAATAACTTTTTTTTTTTCGATGGGAAAAATCATCTTTTGACAACCCCCGCTCTTGGGCGGAGCGGGAGATAGTGTCAGACTCTTACTGACTAAAAACCCATCCCGTTCCTTCAAGCCTTCATAACTTCATAAAAACGAATGTCTCAGAATGATGTTATTTATATAGAATCTAAGCCAGAAGTTAATTTAACTTCTACTCAAAATATCCACCGTTACCCTTAACACAAGTTTTTAGGCGTTCAGGCCACGCGTCATCGGTTTACGCACGGTGATCATTGGAAAGTTGTCCACCGCTGATTGTAAAGAATTTTTAATTATTGTTAGGTGAAGGCCATGCCCTCTAATATAGTAGATCTCAATTTGTAGTTCAGGGGTTGAGGTCTGGGCTAGTCAAAGGTCAATCATCAGCCTTAATGAAGTCCGAAACACTCGTTGTAAGCATCCTGAAAAAACCTAGTATGTTATCAAAAAGAGAGAGGCTTTAAGAGGCTTTGCTATGGCGTTAAGGATAGTATCTTGATATTCTTTAGCTGAAGTTAGAGTAGCCCATTTTCACGAAAATGAACCATTACTGATGCCGCATGATGATCATTCAGGACTCTGATAACTGTTGAGAGTGTTCTTTGGAGTTACAAGCTTACACCCAATTGTTTTGCTTGTTGTAATTTTCCTTGATTGTGATAATTTTCTCATCGGTAGCAAGAATATCCTTTTTATGGTGGGAAAAATCATCCAATGACAACCCCCGCTCTTGGGCGGAGCAGAAGACGGTGTCAGACTCTTACTGACTAAAAGCCCACCCTGTTCCTTCTAGCCTTCATTCCGGGGCTCGAGTTCCTTTTAGGATAACCCTGGCCCCAGTAGGCTTCGACCCGGCAGGGCCCCTGCTTTTGCTGACAACTCCTTGAGGCGCGCGGGAACAGTGAGCACCGTTGACGAGTTGAGTTGACGACTTGGGCTCGGTCCGGACAGTTACCGGATGGCCGGACAGCGAACTACACATTGCTCACTGTCTGCAAGCCCGCGCCTACGGTGGCCGGAAATCGGGATTGGAATCCCGGCGGCGGCTGCGAGAGCGCCGTTGCTTGATGCGGTCAGCCTTCTCTTTTGCGAGCATTACTGCTTCGTAGAAGTCAGCAAACGCCTGCCACTCATCCTCGCTCCGGAACATGGTCTGAACCAAGGCCCGGCGCGAGAGGTCTCCGCCGCCGATTGCCCCCACGAGGGCACGGCGATGCTCCGCCCAAAGCAAGAATATCCCTGAGTTTTTCATCAGTGTAACGAACAAACAAAGATTTTGATCTTTTCACTCTCTTCTTTAAATGCGACTTGTTTAAGGAGATGATATTATGATGAGTAACAACGGTGGGTATTCCATCTGTGCATAAGAATTTCTGTGTCCTTACGAGATTTTAATTCTGGCCCTTCATTGCCTGTTCTCACAACACGTGGCCGGCCTGAATTTTTAATGATCGTAAACAGAAAAACTGTACAGTGGGTTTCGCTATCACTATGGCACGTTTATATAAACAAACCTACGATTGATATCAAGCCTGAACAGAGTTTTAAAACAATATTTAATAAAAAAAAATAGTGTCATTTGAAAGTAATAAAAAAAAAAACGAAAAACCGGTTACTTGAAATAATAAACCGGTTTTTTTAATCATTAAAAATATGCCGAAAAACCGGTTTTTCGGTTTTCGAGTTAACCGGTTTGCATTCCCTAGTACCTTGTAATCTGTCAAAACATGGTAATATCAAATCCATACTTACATTTGTATCTACTACATACTATAAGTACAATAGATATTAACACACTTGTAGAAATATAACTAATGGTATTGTTGTCAATCAAGATTAGATAGGGGCGGGAGAGTCCTGAAGGTCAATTGTATTGTTTAAAGTACAGATTAGGTAACTATAATTACAGTAATAAGAATAACTAAACTTAAAATTGTAACAAATTGATTTATTTTCCTTCATTTTCAAGTTACATAATAATATTTCTTCCACTTATTCTGTGTGAAAAAGTACAATTTGTCAAGCTGATAAAATTCTTATTACCTACATAGTTTAGCACTATAGTGCTTAATGATGAAACAATCACTGTTACGAAACAATAGTACCAGTATAGAAAAATGAAAACACAGGCTGTGTATGTATTAAGCATTACTTTATAAAACATACTTACCACTTGAGGTCATATGACATATAGTGTGTTTTATAATAAATAAATAATAATAATTCATAGTTAATTTATAATTTGACAGCATTGGCCCATTTCATAGTAAAAGCCTTTGTGACAAATTGCATATTTTTACTAAATCATTAAACAAATGGAGAGAAAGATGTGACGTAAGAAGAATTAAAAAGTGGGTGTGTCATGATGAGACATGTTGAGACGCCTGCCCCACCCTAATACCTTGACTTGAAGGTGACTTCAAGTTATCATGAAAATAAATAAAACCAATTTTTAAAACTTGCCAGATTTCAGCAGAAGCAATAAAAATGTAATCTATTCTTATTACTAATAGTTTCTTTTGGCCCACTCATCTATCTAGCAGTACACTAGTAATGTGCTGTGGACGTGGTATGTTATGATGCTGGCATGATCATCAAGTGCGCCCAAAAGACTCAAAACAAAAATTGAAAATAAACTCACCAGCCTCCTTAAATTCCTGTATCTTCTGCGAGTCATACACCCCCCTCTCCTCCCAGATAGTGAGTATCCTGTGCAGCGAGTGTTTAGTCTTTGTATTGATACCAGTCTTGGCCATATGCTTGAACGACTCCACTAGAACTTCTCCGAATTCTTTTCCATACTCTGGACCTTTCTTTTTACTGTTCTGTATTACGTCATTAGCAAGATACATGAATGTAAGTTGCTTGCTGTCTTTAGCTGTAAAGAAATAGGTATAGTAATGTAAAAAAACAGCACAAACAACACATTCCAGATGTCGCTGGAGTTGCCGCGTTTTAGTAGTGTATACAGAAAATTGTAGTAGGTAAATTATTCATCTATTATGCGCGAAAGGTGTGCATCATTGCTATGCCGAGTATTAGCCAGCCCCAACACCATTCTTAGAGCACTGGCTCACACATGGGATCTTAGGCCAGTAGATATGATTGCATATCGTCAAATAGACATTCTAGTAGTGAGTCTGTGGTTTGGTGTGCCTCACCCTGTTTAGAATAACAATCTATTTCTTTTCCTTTACTTTAATGCTAGTTTTAAGTTTAATTTCAGTTTGAAATATATCTTTTATTATTATGAATACAAGTTTTTTGCATTCTTATTATATTAAATTTTTTTTATGACAACTCACAATAAGAGTTTCTTAATAAGCATGACATAAAACAACAATAAAAAAACCTCAATTTTTTTGTTTGATTTAACAGTAATTGCTATAATAATGATGTAGCAAGCAGCCATCCAAAATCATTCCATCATCACATTCCTTTCATGCGTCTGAAATCATAAAATTTTGGATGACCCAGCTTGTTTTTGTTTCATAATAAGTTCCAAATAATTTGTTTTCATGTAATTTTTTTTTATAAATCACTGTATTTTTAAATTGAACATTAATTTAAGGACACAGGGATTGTAGGTTTATTGTAAAACAAGTGTTTTATTTTCTGTCTGAAAGAATAAGTTTTTAAATTATTTAAAAATAATTCTTATGAGTATCAGTTGGAAATTCATCTTAGAGAGTTAAGAGTGTCTAGATTTAGTAAGTGAATCAAATGTTTAACCTTACAATCATGAGAAGAGTAGAGAGACAATAGAAAGACAATGAGTGCACGAACACCGGCGTTCACTTGGGGTTTCATGAATTAAGTCAGTTTTGAAGCCATATCTCTAGGAACTAAAATTCAAAATCCTGCATTGCTGTATTAGAGTTGCGATTAGAACATAATACAACAGCCTGAAATCACCGCTCCAACTCACTGGAGCCAGTAGCACTACTCCGACCTGCTGGAGCGTGCAGCAATGTCCTGACTCACTGGAACATCACCCCAACTCACTGTGGCCATCATCCTGATGCCCTGTCTCTGCCCAACTTACTAGGGCATTGATGCAGACAGTTCACTCATCAAAAACTATGCATCTTATCGTTCCGACACACTGGAACAAACATTCCACTAGCCTGGCAAGCATCATAACACACCAAAAGCAATCAATACCTATTAGAGTAAGGGTTCCCAATCTTTTTATGATCATCCCCTTTAAATGTTTTATACATTTACACCTTTTGATAAAAGATATTTACTGCATATATGGCAGAAGTTTATTGGCTTAATATAAATCCAGAGAATTTAAATAATATTTTTTTTTTTTTTGGAAATAATATATGGACAAGCTTGCTTTTTTGAGCATAACATAGGTTAGCATAAACAGTTTGGAAAATATAATCTTGAGATACATCCAAAATTAAATTACAAAGATTTTTTCAAGTGGCGGAAACCTAAGTGCATAGATTTGTGATGCCCCTGGAACAGCACTGCAACTCCTTAGGGCATTTTGGTCACAATGTTTGAGAATTCCTATACTAAAAACTCAAGAATGCGAGATGTTCATTTTGTTATCAGTGCACAACATACAAAATGATGTGATAGGTGTTTTTAAGAATGACCAACGAACGAAAATAAAGATTTATACAACAATAAGAATATTATAGGACTGAATTTAGAAATAAAATACATAAACATCTTTATAACAATTAGAATAATCTATGGTAGCAAAATTAAAACAAACAAAAGCGAGACATTTTGTTGATTAAAAAATGTCAGTAAAAACCTTTGTCAATACAGAAGCATTTCTTGTCTCAATATTTCACGTTAAATAAATATTTCCGTAAATTTATAAATTATGCTGCACGTAAGAAAAGTAATATTGTAGGTTACCTTTTAGTATTTCTTTGAACCAGGTTTTAACAACTATTGCATGGTGTTTTCTGTGATGAATTAGCCACAAGGACAGTGTTTGAATACTTTGCTGACTCGAATTTAATTCTTGCAGTTTACGAACTAACGCATTTTCCGTAAACCCAGCCATGGTTTAGGAGAATACTAAATAAACGCCACGGACCACCACAACACCACACTTCATTTGACGTTTACTAACGCCATATTGATTTGGTAAAAAAATACTTGTCTCTGACTGCGTTCCATTTCACGCTCTGATTCAAATAGACGATTAAAAATTCTACCTAGATTATTGATTCTTCGTTTATTCATATTCCATTTTTGCATTGTGTCCGATTTATATCTAAAAAAACAAATTCATTACAATTTCACTAGCTTTCACGCTGCTATTGTGGGTATTCAATCATTCAGCCAATACCAATTTTTTTTTTATAGTGAGAAATGATTTAATGGCTTCTCCGGTTCTATGGCGGAGCGTGAGGACTTGTCAGACTTTTACTGACTAAAACCACACCTATGTTCCTTCAGTAGCTCGTTTGCGCTCTAGGACCACGAGTTTCCCTTTCAGAGGTAAACTCATAGCTCCAGAAGCCTTAGGCCCTGCTGGGCTCTTACGGTTTTAATGCATCTTTTTGAGGTGTGCGTGGAACACTACTCATGAATAAATAACTGTCTTTATCTATATGTATTTGCTAATTTAAAAGGTTTGCATCACGAAGGTGCACTTATTGAGTAGACTTGTATCATTTGGTCATATCTTATGGGTGTGACTGCTGACCACGGGGTCCTTTCCAGGAGGAGGGTGTAAGAAAAAAAAATCGGCATGTCCATACAAACTGTCCAATCAAGTTTATAATTTTGTATGGTGAGGCGATTTTTTTTTTCTTTTCCTGTAAAAAAGTGTTGTGGAAGGTTGTCCAGTTTCGTCTAGTGAGCAAGCCCTTAAAGCTTGTGGAGGGCTGTCCCTTACACATTGTATAGATTGCCTCTACAACTCGAAAAATATTTTTTCACCAACTATTTATCTTCTGCCAGCAGCTTACAGACCTATAACCACAATAAAAAAAAACTCCATGTAATAAATAAATCTCCATAAAAAAAGAATGATTATAAATGTGTAAAGTTTAGTCGTGAAAACGTAACAAACAGATAAACAGACAGTAGGTATTACCTACTTTTGCATTTATACCTAATACTACATAAGTGTATGGCATTATCTAGTGACAGACTCATTTTGAATGGGAGAGTAATTTTTATCCCCTACATTTGTAATTTATTTAACTCAATTTTAATAACATGCATAATCCCCATGTTTATGTTAGCTCTGTCATTGTTAGTTAAAGCCAGATAAAGCTAGGGTCAGTGAAAATGAAAGAATGGAGCCTTTGAGTTACAGTGAAACGCTACCGGCTCATCATAAATATACTCAGTCGGGCCTGGTCTGGCCATAAATACAACTAAAATAGTACATTATGATACAAGTGTATAATGTTGGTGATTACCGCTGAGGCGGTATTAAGAGAGCTCTTAAGAGAGCCGAGGATGCCGCCACCAAATTGGTTGCGCTACCGAACAGACACCAGGTGAGTAACGCTCTATAGAGCTCTATACATTTTGCTGGTGGCGCAACCAGTTGCGCTACCAGTGGTGTCCCGGTGAAATATGGCCCTAAGAGTATTGCAATTACAGTCACTTTCTGAGCAAGTGTGTCAAAAATAATTATTATCTACATTTGAATTTGGAATCATTCATTGTAGATATTTTCTAATTTTCACGCTCATTACTCATAGACTTCGTTCCCACTATGCCGCACCGGTAAATCTACCGGCAGCCGGATGCCCGAACAGAGTGTTCACATTACACCGGATCCCGGACAGTCAAGTAGGTACTCATCACTTAAGTAGAATTTGGACCTGTGTGCACAATGGTCGACGAAATTGTTGTGTTATGGTGGTATCTTAATAGAAGGCAAAATAAAAGAAAACATAGGGTACATTCTATCTTAAGACTTCTTCGTTCTTATCCCACAGAACAGGTCTCTCTTGGACAAGCGTAATTAAAGTTTCTACTTGATATTCCATGTGGTCCATGACACGTCTACTTATATAGAAAATGCGAGCCGAATGACATAATGGGAGTGCGGGCGGGGCGAGGGGAGCACGGGCGGGACGAGGGGAGCACGTGCAGGGCGAGCGACCCGGCACAAACTCGTTTACATTACTCTGGTCTGGTATTTTTACCGGAACTTCGCAGTGGCGAAAGGCTTGTTAAAAATACCGGATTCGGCAAAAAATGTCGGATCCGGAATAATGTGAACAGCTATATAAATTGTACAGCCACTAGCCCTTCCGGCAGTTTTACCGGTCCGGCATAGTGGGAACCCGACCATACTCGGTTTGAAGTTGCCTGAAGAGCGGATTGAAAGTTATATCTGTAAAGTAATATTTATTTATATCATATATTTTTATGGAGATTCGCTTTCAACCACAGAGTACTTTGTAACATTGCTTTCAACTGATAACTAGCTGTCAAATTGTTAAAAAAAAAAACAAGTTCTAGGTAGGTCCTTAAATAATTTCTGTACAGGTACAAAATTACAGCACGATGTATAATTGAAATAACATAAAGATAGGTAAGTATTAATTGAAGTACTAATACTTTTTTTTATAGATTTGGCAGAAATATTTACCATTTTTTCAATGAAGCAAAATAATGACTGAATAGCCTACTGGCCACAGAAAAAAAAAAACAAATTAGGATAGAAAGCGGCTATCCGATCTTTGTTTTTTCGACTTTAGATAATCTCTGATAGAAGAGATTTGTAATAACATGATATTATAAGTTCATCAGATTCAGATATGGATTTAACGCCAGATTCATAAGAGAAGAGACTAAAGCAGTAGGGAGAGAACCTTTTCCTGAACCGTTTTATCGCCTAAATCATAAAAAAGATACCTAAAATCATACGAAAACTCAGGTTTTTATTTTTACTTTCCTTGTATTTATAATGTAAAGCAGTGTTTGCCTCGGGTTAAAGCCTTATTTAGTCCCTCGAACTATTGGCGACCTCGCCAAATTCCTTTTCGGGACTAAATAAGTTACTTTTACGGGTAACAATGTACTATTTCAATACTCTTATCCCACCACGTTTAAGCACGCAATTGATTGTTTCTCGCACCAGTGCAGAAAAGCGCGCATGGCGAGCAAGTGCGCTTTAACATTTATTATCATATCAGGCATTTATTATCACTGGCCTTTAATTAATTGATAATTTAAAAACGAAAAGGGGGTCAGTGGGTCATCTTAGGATCTTTTTAATATCGTGCGGTTTTGATCACGCATGCGGGATCCCGCCGCACAAGAGTAACTCCCGAAAAATGTCCATTTCATACTTGACAAGTATTGTAATAAATGAAATGCGCGCGCGGAACGTGTTTTTTGCATTTTGAAATTTTCTTCATGCGGAGTAAATCCGCATGCGTGATTAAATCCGCATAATATTAAAAACACCCTGCTTCTAAGGGTGTTTTTAATATTATGCGTATTTAATAAGGGTGGTAAAATACTAACTTCTAAAGTGAGTTAGTTAACAGAAAAAGTTTTATTTAGTGACGAGATGTTTTTGCCACTGAGATTGTTTAAACGAGCAGAATGACCGAGTTTATGCTCAAAGCTCTATAGAAGCTTCTCACTCAATTAGAGAGCAGAGTACAACGTGGACATTATATGACTTCAGTGATGGTTTGTTATGATCATGTTCGTTTATTCTGTCTAAAAAGTCAAACGACCTGTGTAATTATTAAGATAAAATGAAATCTGATGTAGTCAACACTGGTTCAATAATCAAGGTTGATTAAGAGATCTTGATCATAGTTTATTAATAGGAGAACCTTATAAAAAGTATCGAATATAAGTATTTGTTAAATAAATAAATAAATGATTAAATATTATAAGTACAAAATTCCCAAGTCGGTGGCTTTTTAAACAGACTATACCTACCAATTATTCAGCAGAGATAGGTACAACATGAAAATTATCTGATTTCAGAGACTTTGAGGTTTGATAGTGTTCGTTCATACCAAGTAGTTATACTGCTTTCAGCAAGACCCAGGGTGATCCAAGAAACGAACGTCTCGGACATCATTAGAGCTGTTTAGTCTCGATCTTAAATCACTGGATTATGATTTATGGTCAGTTTTAGAGTACCTATATGTGACATGCTTTAAACGTCATGATAATTTGGAGTCCTTAAAATAATGCATAAGATTGGCACTCAATGAACATTTTTTCCAAAGGAAAGAGTGCGTGTTTCTCTTGATAACTGGCTCCAATATTTAAAAGACTATATTAAAACCAATGGAATAGCTCATTTTGAATGAGCTTCATGTTTTTTTATTATTTTAAATGTATCTACCTACATATCCACTACTTAATATTACAGTAAGTAATTAATTCTTAGGAAATAGAAAAAAAAATCTGTGTAACAGTATTTATATATGACAAATACTTATGTATCGTATCTATGAATAAAACGAGACATTTCTACTACTACATACCTCTTCTTGAATTTATTTCCTTCGTAAAATGGCAATGATGCATATTATGCATACATTAAGGTGCATTTCTAGTCAAGAATATTAAATAAGTAGGTAGGTCTTATTAATAGATAAGAAACAATTCAACATTAAAAAAAATATTGATGTAATAATATAAGCCTATGTATGAGTCGACATAACTACCCATTAGACCTATCAAACAGTACCGTACTTATATATACATTAAGACTTATCTTAACTTTAGGTAACGAACGAAAATAACCAATCTACTTCTTATTCACATCGCTACGATATGCGCGTAAAAAAAATGTAAGCACAAGTTTTTTGCGCGCTCCAATTTCTACACGCTCAATCTAAGTACGTCTGCATACTCCAAATACCTAAACGTTTGTAATCACTTGTTTATCGAGTGATAGCAGACAGCGGGCGGTCCGTGCCATCGACCGGTCCGACGCTCCACGGCGGACATGCGTTCTTCTTTCTCTATACACCTGCGCCGGCGCAGCCTCCGCTCAGTTTAGCTGCCATAGGCTGAGCCGCACGCTCCCTCCTCCGCGATCGACGAAATTCCAAATCCGCGCGAAAAACATATCGAGTTTGTAAATCTTCAATTTCAAATTGATAAGGAAATCACAATTTAACTTGTTTAAATTCAAATATATTCTGGTGTTCTCTGCCCGTTTAAATTAAAGTTTGTTGTTTTGGAGATTTAAATTTATTAAAAATGAATTACTTTTTCGGTAATAACGTGCCTATCGTGCTAATGTTGTCTCTGGTGTTTCTGGCGAATGCACAAAGAAGAGATGTTGGTAAGTAATAATCATCTTTCATTTAGAAATTAAAAAAGAAAGAAAGCTGCGTGTTCATTATTATTATACTTACTAACAGTGATACTGTGTCGTACTATATTGCTATAGGTATTCAAAAATATTTTTAGTATTTATTTCAATAAAATAACAACACCACGTTTTCCTCTTACAAGTTGGTCAAAATAAGAAAAAATTGTTAATAATTCGCTTGCCATTCAAGAACGGACAATGACCGCCAATTTTAGTCAAAAGACTTAACTATTCATATTATTAAAATGTAAGATCGCATTCAAATCACAGAATATAAAGTTTCTTATTATTATGTAGCTTACAGACTATATTTAATTCAAGTAAATGGTAATGAGGATACCACAGATGTATTTAAATTATAGCACAACCTTGTAATGCCAATTTTGGAGAATCTAAGTATCGTGATGCTCTCTGCCATTTGATTTCATTGCGAATAAATGATTTAACTTTGAAGCTCATATCTATAAAGAATTTGTAGGTAATGATGCTTCAGTTTTTTCAGTTTAATTTTTTTTTAATTATTCCTATAAACATTAAGGCTAAATCTAGCCTAGGCGCGGAAGTTCTCTGCTAGGGATGCAGGATTATCTGGCCCAGGAATGGAAAGAACTTCTGAAAAACCATAGTTGGGTTTAACAATAAAATAATAAATAAATCACTTATTTTCAGGCATCTTGTTTGTTCTATGTCTGGGTGTAATTTATCTATAATATGTATGTATTTAGAAATATATAAGTACTCGTATGTTTATCAGTTGTCTAGTACCCATAACACAAGCTCTGCTTAGCTTGGGACTAGACGACGTTGTGTGATAGTTGTGCAATATTATTATTATTATATTTTGGTCCATAAATATACCTTAATATACCTTACAGACTAACATATATCTATAAAGTTTAATGGTTAATAAAAAAACAAAAAAATCTGATACTCCCTCTCGTATCACCCAGAGTAGGAGGAGTGGAAATGAAGATAACCCACAATACCTACCATTTCAAAAAAAGGCCTTGATAATATTTTTTTAACCCTTAATTTAGAATTTTGATATGAAGTGTCATATATCACTAATTAATCGATTCCTACGTTACTATCGGGAGTGCCCGATAGTAACGTAGGAATCGATTAATTAGTGATCTAATATTAAAGTCTCTCATTCGTCGCATAATATTGAAGCCATATACTTTAGTAGAGGCCATATTAGGTAGCTATACCTATTTGTTTTAAACGATACATCTATTTACGTCCATTAGGTATTGTAAGATTCAAATTAAGTAATAGAGATAAACGAATAAAATTAAATGTATATTGAACACCGAATATCTCTTCAGATTTACATAAATTGAGTATCGTGGTTACTTTTATGTAATAATAATATTTACAGTATCTTCATAATATTTATATTAGGCATGAATTTTTTTTCATCCTTTTTTCAATATTTTTATACTTAGGTTTTATAATTGGATCGTGAGGCTTTTTGGAATGAGATCACGGTTCCAAATTCCACCTATTTTTTTTTGTAGTAGTAGTATTTTGGGACCACGACGAAAAAAGGCAAAAAGCAGTTATCAAAAAAACTGTATTTATTTTACTTGCGGTCCCAAAATAATACTCAAAAAAGATTTTTTTATAGGGGACCGCGGTCCCGCTCCAAAAAGTCCCGCTACCCCTAGATATAATTAAGAGTATTCTTAACTAAACATTAATGTCGAGCAGGTAATCAAAATGTTCTCATTCGTTCAGCCAATCAATTAATTAATCAATGAATACCAATGATAACCGAAACAGTTTTAATTATCATGTAGAACACTAAACGATCATAAATTGAACTTTATAGACCCAAAAACCTTCAATTGTCGATTTAAAATAACCGAAAAATAAGAAACATAACGGCCTACTTAACCCAAACAACCAGCTTTTAATTATTTAAATAATTTTATTAAAACCTTGATTGTTACACTAGTTAAGTTATTGGAACCAGTTATCCGCACTAGTTACGTAATCAGAACCATGATTATACATAAGAATGTATAAATAAAGCATTTCGGCATGACAGTGGTCGGAATCGGCATGGCGGTACCACTTTTACTTTTCATGACACAGCTGTGGGTGTGATTTCTCTTTCGGAAGCAAGCTATTGACCATCAGATACGAAGCTATAATATGATTACGTCTCAGTTCTGATATTTGCATTTATAATTTTGCTAATATAAAAGGCAAATAAAAGTCCTAGCAGGATACAAAGATGGTTGTATTAAAATATGCTTAGTTTCGTTGGTTTCTATTGTAATAAAATATGAGTTATGTGAAATAAGCAATAAACAAACAAACATAGGTAGCTGTATAGCTACTTAAAGTAATAAAAAAGAAATAAAAGAAGCGCCCAAATTGCATAAAAAATCTAAAACATGTAATCAAAAGAGAGAACGCGTTTGTGTCTTTTGAAGGAGGATTTTCAGAAACGAGTAGCTTTATGTAATTTTGAAATAGGCACGTACGTTATGTTACAATCAAAGATTTATTATTATGTAAAAAATATTTTATTGATGCCAACATAATCGCGTGAATAACATAATTATTTTATAACTTTTTGTAATAGTTTCTTCTAACAACGCTCTCAATCACGCTAACGCAATAAAAACGCATTTTAACTTACTAACTGAAAAAATCGTAGCGGCGAATAAAACATTGATCTAGATTGTAAACCTAAAACGGAAATAAATAGTACATATTCTTCCTAATCGTAAGTATTTGATTTAAATTCGTCTGTATAACATGAATAAATCGAAGTTATGAATCATATGTATAATCGCACGCTTTTAATCATAAAGGAACCTAACTCAAAAAGAGAATAATGGAATTTTAAAACATAGGGTAAACCAGGGGTACGTGCCCCAGTCGGTAACGTGAAGCACTTGCAAAATTAAGACTTGCATTTTAAATAACATAAACTACACAAAGCAAGTTAAACTTCCGTTGTTTACTTTACATCGCCGTCCTACCTGCAAACTGACCAGATCGACTCAAATAAGCACTAAATTTTAAATGCGTGTCTAAGTTTTGCACGTGAAGCATATTACCGACTGAGGCATGTATGCCTGGTTTACCATAAATGTTTCAATAACAAGGTTTAATTTTCAAAACCGTATTTTTTGAGTTAGGCCTCTTTTAGATTAAGTGTGCGAATATGTACCTAAGTGCATATTTTCATTATTATTTGGTTTAAATTTTTAAGGTTTGGCGATGATCATACATAACCGGTACTTTTTAACGAGACACTAGTTTTTTCCCGCGGTTTCGCCCGCATATATAAAATATAGCCTATGTCACTCAGAAATAAAGCAGCTATCTAACGGTGAAAAAATTTTCGCAATCGGACCAGTATTTCCAGAGATTACCCCCTACATACAAACTTACAAATTTTACCTCTTTATAATATTAGTTGAGACATAAAAAAGTGCGTCCGTTCTTTAAATGGGTGTATGACAAATTCCTTAAAATTTCAAAATGGTTGGGTAGGTAGAAACTGGCAATAAAATAGTGTTGCAAAGGAATTTGAGAGTTATCAGAGCATAGTTTATTTGATTGTTTTGACTGTACTGTGTTTCTGTAACTAAACCACGATGTATGTTTATCGAGGAAAAAGTATTTGTATATTTTCGTTTGTAATGAATAATCTCAAAAAACTGCTGGTTTAATTTTAGAAATTGTTTGACCAGTAGAATACTACTTTATCACTGTGTGCCATAGGCTGTAAATGTTGTCTACTTTCACACAAGCAAGATATTTATTCTAAATCATCAGCATATTGTTAATTTGTTTGATTGTAGGTATATTATGTTTTATCGTAACTCCAAGGCTAATTATTTTTTCAGTTTTGTTGTCAATAATTCAGATAAGTACCATATTTGTTTGAGTTTTTGATATTTGAAGGAGTGTTAGTTTTTTTGTGACTAAACTCACCATTTTCATTCAGTTGCTTTTTGCATTCCAGGGTCGATGTGATAATTTCAAACAATACCGAAGCTCTAGCAGGCAATATCTAACTGTTACGGCATTTCGCGACCTCAGATATTATTTATTTATGAAGACTTTAATGAAATATTTAAAATTAGTTAGCTATAAAAACATTGCACCTTGTTGACTTACATATTTGATCCTATATTTACATATTTTCAATTGAAATAGTGCCTTCGCAATAACTTTAAATCTGCATATGTGTAGGCTGATTGCTGTTCCTACTTCATAGCGAAATGCAAACCAGTTTTGACACTTGCCTAATATTGGTTCTATTAATTATTACGCACTAATTTTATGCAAATATGCACGTGTACCATTGCTTCAGTTAGCCGATGCAGGTTTGGTACAATGTTATGAGCATAGAAAAAAATTATAACATCGTTCAACTGCCCACTCGCTTCCTAAAGAAGAATTTTAGACGTTTAATAATAAATTTGTTTATATTATGTAATATTATGATACGAATTTAAATTTGCTTAAATATTAGGTCTATCAATTATTACGCACTAATTTTATGTAAATACACACGATACGTACAAATTTATAAATTAGTATCTTTATGAGAATCATAAGCTTCAAAATATCACAACATTAATACAAATTTAGGGGTCAAATGTTATTTTATAACAGCTTCATCTTAAAAAACTGTGTAATTAAATTGTATTGTTTAATACCTAAACTTTTTTCTTAATTAATATTTTATCGTTTTTGCATAAAATATAATTTTAATGACCACATCGACTGATTAATTGAATAAACTAGTCACGATTTACTCAACAAGTGACGATCACATACGATTAGGCATGGAATTAGTAAGTCCTGTAACGTATTGTTTTAAAATTTAAATCTAAATCTAATTGGTTGTGTGAACCTTATTCGAAACACATAATTGTCGTGTTCATTACACAATTAAAATACTTAAAACAACCACAAAATATTCGAACCGTAGGTACTTAAATATATGGTGTGGTTTGATTTTAGCGACAAATGACGATCATATGCGATTACGAACGGAATTAGTAAATAATGTAACGTATTATTTAGAATTCTACATCTAAATCTAATTGGTTGTGTGATCCTTATTCAATATAAAATATTTAAAACAATAATAAAATATCCGAACTGTAGGTATCTAAATAGATAGTGTTGTTTTAATGTAGACAAATGAATAATATAATATACCTACTTCAACAATGTTCTTTAATAAAAAAAAAATGAATATGACAAATCGCATGCTACATTATAAAGAAACCAGACTCAATAACGGGGTATTTGAAAATAAAATCTTAAAACATATCATTTAAGATTTAATTTTCAAACATTTGATTATTTTATGATTCAATTTTAAAATCAGACCTCTTTTTTTAGTTAGGTCTTATATGATTAAGCGTGCGAAATATGCCTTGAAAATTAAAGTTGACATAATTAAAATCGTTATTAATTATATTTAAAAATCTTATCAATCAAAAATGAACAATTATGGAACATGTGCATCCCAGGTGGTAGGTAGAGTGCAAACCAGTTTCTGCAGCATCCTGGGCATGATTGCTGATAGACTGGACTGCTATGTTGTGAATCGTTGCTCCAGTATCTCAGTTGAAGCTATAATTATGTTATTGTCATTAACATAGTTGTATAAGACTTTATTGTTACTAACAAAACCTATATGAATCTTATTGTTCAATCAAGGCATAAGTAGCTGCTGCTCAAAAATAAGAAACCAGAGCGATTTGTTCCTTTTCATCTCTTTCAAGAAGATTTATTTATCAGCTAAAGCTTACGCAATACATTATAAGAACAAGTCAAGGATACAAAATTACAAAAATAATAACTTCTTACTAAAAAACCATCAATCATAAACAACTGTATATCAATATAGGTTAGGTATAATTTGTAACGGGGATGATCAACATTAATCATGGCGTCTCACGGCTGCGCAGGCGCCTTAAATTGCTATCATTATCATTGTACTCGTCTAATGAGTGTTAGTACATTGTGTAACCTTATAATTACGTCACAAAAAACAGGACATCGCTTTATCGAGTAGATAAAGTCCTATAATTTATATTGAATGCTATTAATCTAATAACAAATTAATTAAGACACATAAGCATCGAAATACTTCTATTAACAAAGAAATATTAAAAAATCCCGGGAAAAATTAATGATGATGGTGATATAGATAATTCAAATTCAAATTCAAATTCAAAGCATTTATTTCAAATAGACCATTTACAGGCACTTTTGAATAGTCAAATGTCGGTCAGTCCAAGAAAAGTGAAGCTAAATTGCACGTTCCAAAGAGTAGGTCTCTATGGAGAAGAACGTGCAAGAAACTCCATGGACACTCTTTTAAATCATATATAATGCTTGGTTACATATTACTTGTTGCTTCTATCATGTGAGCACAATGTCGATAGTGAAATAAAAATGTAAAATAATTAAAAGAGAGAAACTGAATTAAGCCACTGGCAGCTAAGAGATGACCAGTCCCATCTGACGGCACCCGTTCACGAGTATGACGCGTGCATCAGCCCCACTCAGCTCAACCATTTTGAAGGGAACTGAACGACCCAATAACACGTGCCACCAACAGCGAGACATTTGAGTGAGCATGACAAACTCTCAACTGCCATGCTCGTAATGTCAAAAAAAAAAAAAAAAAGTTGTAACCTAATAAAAATGCTCCATGGTGCTTCACATTCACAAACTTGGAAAAAGTGCTTCTACATTATACAATGCAATTGTGTCTTTCAAATTAAAAAATAATAATATTAGTTTCCAACTAATCAACTAATTAGTACGCCCTAGTGGTAGTGGAGCTGGACCAGCATTGAGCCAAGCATTTTTATCTTGAATATAATCCTCCAACTTATAATATGCTTGTCTGCATAGTGTGCGTTTAATACAAGATTTAAATTTCGTTTCATTGAGTTCTAATATGTGGGGAGGTATTTTATTATAACATTTCAAACAGTACCCCATGAAAGAAGAGGCCACTTTAGCCAGTCTGAAACCTGGTTGAACTAATTGATCCCTATTTCTTGTAACATAATTATGTCTATCGCCTCTTTTGCTAAAAAGATGAAGATTTTTTCTAACATACATTATGTTTTCATAGATATATTGACAAGGTACTGTCAATATGTTAATATCTTTAAACAGTTCCCTTAAAGAATCGCACCGGCGGAGATTGTAAATCGCTCTGATGGCTCTTTTCTGTAATATAAAGATTGACTCGATGTCAGCAGCCCGTCCCCATAGTAAGATACCGTACGACATGACACTATGAAAATAACTAAAATAGACTAGTCTAGCGGTATCAACATCCGTAAATTGGCGGATTTTTCTAACAGCATATGCAGCTGAGCTAAGCCGACCTGCAAGAGAAGTTAAGTGAGGACCCCATTGTAGCCTTGAATCAAGCGTAATCCCCAGGAAAATCGTTTTATCAACAAATTCTAGTTTTTCATTATTCAATACAATGTCACAATCACTACTTTTGACATCGGTAAGGAAAATCTTATGCATTTAGTTTTTTTCCCATTTAGAACCAGATTATTAGCAGTGAACCAGTTTTGAACCTGCAATAGGGCGCTATTTTCGTTGTCAAGATTGTTAGTTTTTCTATTTATCTTAAAAATCAAAGAAGTGTCGTCAGCAAACAACACCATATTAAGTTTATTTTGCAACAAATTGGGTAAATCATTAATATAAACTAAAAACAAAAAAGGACCTAAAATTGAACCTTGGGGCACCCCCATTTCAACATTCAATCCCGACGAATTGACACCGTTTATTTGCACTAATTGCTGTCTATTATTCAAATAAGATTTTAATAAGCTTAACGCTGCATTGCCTAGTCCGTAATGCTTGAGTTTCCGAAGCAATGTTTCATGAACTACACAATCAAACGCCTTAGATAGGTCGCAGAAGATGCCTATAGCATCTTGTGCCTCTTCCCACGCATTAAAAATGTGTTTTAGTAAGGAAACACCCGCGTCAGTTGTACAACGTCCTTTGGTGAAGCCATACTGTTTATCATGTAGGATGTTATTGGAGTTAAAATGACTAAGCATTTGATTTAACATTACCTTTTCAAATATCTTGCTAAGAACCGGCAAAACGGACACCGGCCTATAATTATTAGTGTCTTTACTATTCCCGGATTTAAAGAGCGGTATCACTTATATTTTATGGTAGCGATATATTTTTGATTTTTCAATCACTTTAAAAAAAAATATTAATATTAGTATTATGAAATTAAAAAACACCAAACAGTAAAATAAATAACACAAAAAAATATATATATTAAATTTAAGGAGCACAAAATAAAAAGTTAATTTGAATACAATTATAATATACTCGTTATTCCAAGTTCATCCGAAGTTATCACTTCAAAACGGCAACATGAAAGATAAATAATATTAATAGTTGCCTGGTGCTAACATCTCCCTATCCCTTTTCCTCTTAATTTTGTTTTCTGCTAGTTTTTTAATAGGAAGCAGAATACATCTTCGAAACCACTAATCAATTCACAAATAAATAAATCTAACTGCAATGTACTATCTCCATCTCGATCCATACGTAATAACGTAGTCATAGTTATCCTTTGGCTATTCCAAACAAAGTTAGTTGTAATTTCTCATGAAACTCCCTGGTTAACCTTTGATCACGGTATCTGATATTACGCGTAAGATAATATACAGTGGGTATACACGATTAATTGTATCCTCTCTATAGGCCCGAACAACTTGTATAAGCTACACTTCTACAGTCTCATATTCGAACGATCTTAGCTGACTTTTAGCTGCGTAATTTTTGTGGCGTAGTCTCCGTAGCTCATACTTTTATTCGAAGTCGATAGTTTGTAGCGGAGACCTCGTAGTCGACAGTCCGTAGCATATTTTTCGTAGTGGACTCTCCGTAGCGCATGCTAAGTAGACAAATCAAGGCGTAATATCTGTGGTATAGTTTAAGAAGCTGAAACTCTGTAGGCTGAGAGTTGGTTGCTTACTTTTTGCTGCGTATTTATTTTCTTCTTAACGCCTCCGTCAACGAGTCTTCGTATGACGCTTTATTTGAGGTCGTAGAGTTGTTTCGGTAGCGATTTTCATCGCAACTTTGCTGCCGCAGAGTTTTAATTAATTTCTATGGCGTAACGAACTTTCTGGACTATCTAATGTCTATGGCGTAAGGAACTTTGTATTTTTCGTCCGTTTCGTCACTATCATCACATCACTATCGAAATGAACGATTTGTTAAATTTACAGATACCGTTCAAATTAAAACAGCTGCAATTCATTTGGGATATCCTTACTGTCACATTTAAAGTCACATAAAGTACCTAATTGCGGAGTATAATTACTTTTGAAGACATAAAGTAGTTGCAGTGAACTGGATTGTCCAGTTCGTCTCGTTAAGATGACCCGGCGTCCTTCAGATGTTCTGACTGCAACTGACCTACCTCATACTTTGTAAAATACATTATTTATTAGCTTGCATTATTATAAAGCGAGAACTACACTAGACCGACGCAGACGTGGACCATGCCTGATTTCTACGAGCGGCGTGTTGCGTGGCGTGGATCTAATGTGGCCCTGCAAGTCTAGTTGCCATATAAATCGTATGGAGACTGACACGTCCATATCGGCGTACATGACTCACATATGCGCAATGTGGTTCTACCTTAAATGTATTGTTTTTTTGTGAGAATAATTACGGTTTTAGTTTTTGTCATTGAAATGCAGAAATGTCGCTCTGTTTTTATTAGGATTAAAAATAAACGCCGTAAAAATAGAATTTATGGGATAGGTACCTACTGATAAAAAACATACTAAGTAACTGATTGATTTTCCTTTTTTATATTCATTTTTTAAAAACACTAGAAATAGTTAGAATAATTAATACACTATATAGCCACTGGATATGGCAAAAAAATATAATTACCAAATTATGTAAATACTTTTTCATGTATTATTTAATAATAATTAGGTGTCGCCAAGCTATAAAACGGGTTAACAAATAACTAGTTTTTTTGTTATATTAAAATAGAACTACATTGACTCCTTGTCCTCTAAGCTGATATGACCTTGTAGTATGAAAGTATCAATGACGATTTTGAAGCTACTTATAATTTTTGGCAGTTTATTTTGAACAGGTTAGGTTATCATGATGGTCCTATGGTTAACGGGTGCCTTAACCATTGGACCATCACGACAACCAAACCTCTCATGCATGAAGTTGCGGGTTCAAAACCAGGCAATTATCAAAATGAAATTTTTCAATTTAATAATTATAATTGTGTAGTTTATCTAAGATATTATAAACACCCTGTTCCTTAGAAAGCATGAAAACAGTTGGTCACGGTTGTCATTTTTAGATCTTTGACTGTCTACCAGTCATCGTAAGTCCATCGAAACAGTGTTGCCCAGTAACTGGGTTGTGTTGGTCTGGCAGGCATTCGCTCCATGTAGAACACAGTATAAAACCGCATCTGGTTAGACTTCAAGCCAACCCCAAGCTATTTGGAAAAAGGCTAGGGAGATGATGAATTTTGAACAGGTTTGATCATCCCTTTTTTCATTTGGACTGAGAAATCATCTCCCGCTACTGGTGGAGCGACAGGGAGTGTCATACCTTGTTCCTTTGTCCCTTTTGCAAAGGGCAATTGAAGAATCTAGGGTAAGGACGACTTTCGAATAATCCCATAGCCATTCCCCTTTGTCTTTAGGTATATTCTACAAGTTTCAAGTAATTAGGAATTTTCGTATTGCAGAATGATAAATAAAAGGTACCTAACGACATAATGAAAGATCTCCACATTTTTGTTATTGTATGGTAGAGGTCAAACGCATAGGTCAACCGCGAGCATATATGCGTTTGACCTCTATCTCATCTGATGGTACATGATGATGTGGTCGACGACGGAGGACACTTGCCTTCTTGACTTGAAGCAAACTATTCGTTCTTGATATAAAGACCCCTAGGTTACAGCTTTCAGAAACACAAACCCTGGCAAAGAATTTCACTTGTTACCTGTACCTGTATCAAAGAATTTCACTTGTTACCTGTACCTACCTACGCATATTGAATGGGTTCCCAAACCATTTTGTTCAAAGTTTCAAATTGGCTTTGTATCATTCTAAGTCGGTAAAAGAATGTACCATGGACGTTTTTCTAAAAAACCTACGATTAATTCGTCACGTCAACTCAACTGTTTTCACAGTCCGTCATCAATCTTTCCATCACCTGTATTACCGCTTACCTAATGTCTCATACTTCCCATGCACATTAGTGACGTCATACCGCGTCAGACCTACATATCTATATGTCGCAGTAAGATAGATGAAGCCGTAATATAGTTATATCCCTAGGGATTTAATTATATACCGTAACATAGTTATACGAAAGCGATTCATTACTATCTCACTAGGAATATAGTTATAAAACGGTCCAAGTTTAGTGATATACTAATATTACTAGATTAAGTTCAGTGTTATGAATATAATAGGGTTTGTCTCAAAAAAGTCATATTGTATAGAAGCTATGCAATAGCTTAAAATAATAAAGTTAGGGGTCCAGTGTAGCAGTGGCTATTTTAGTAGTAGCTAAGCTACACTACACCGGACATGCTGCTAGGTAGTCAAAATACAAAAGTCAAAAAGGGTCTTTTATTTTTGATAACTAAAAACGTGAAATTTGTACAAGGTATCTTTTTACGACGTAGGCAAGCACTAAGAGAGGATTTTCCAAAATTAACTTCCAGGAGGGATGAAATTGGGTTCTAAAGTTTGTATGAACAAAACCTACTTTTATGAGAACGAAGCCGCTGACTGGCGCTAGTTGTGTTAAATAACATGAACATCGAATATAATGCGTGGTCCACTGACGGTCGGTGTCATGGACTCGCTTCGTATAATTCCGTGACCGATCGGGTACACATCCGTAAAATGACACTTTCGAAGGTCCGCGCCCACTGGCTGACAGCGAAAAAGTTCTCAAGTAAACACTGTGTTATGCAAGGATGAGTCTTGGCCTTTTTGATAATACCTACGTTGCGGAGTGGGCTTTACTGTTAAACACTTTCTTGTTTTTGCACTTTGTGCTAAACATCTATCTTAAGGCGTCGTCACCCACAAATATACACTCTTCTTTTCTCTTCTTTTTTTCTCTTTTTCTGTCTCGTCTTTCCGCGGCTGGGTGGACAGAAATGTCTGATTGATTTAGGCCATCTACGCAAGTACAGGCCGGTGTTTTTTCTCAGGGCCGTCAGCTAGGAAACACCGGTCTCATCTGGTTTAAATTGACGTGTTAGTGTTTTATAAAGTCTATTTGCAAAATAAATATCATTTATCATTATCATTTAACTTTTCTTAATTCTTTATTATAGGTACAACAAAGAATCTTACACAGGATGACTTACACAAAAAATTCAAGCTTGATTTTTGGAAGAAATTTAAAGAGCAACATTTATAATCCTTTTTCTCGAATAATTTATTGAGTCTCATTGTCATCTAAAGCCCGGGTAGTATTTTAGCAATGTACTACATTGTACTTATTGAGACGTTCTTTAATATCACCAAGTGGCTACAATACAGAACGTCCAATATTTCGTAAAATACGCGAAGTGAGCACAAATCAAAGATTATGTTGTTATAAATCGGTAAGAGTAATGTTTATGTTCTGTGTTCATGGTGAAATATGGCGAGCTTCAACGAATATAGCGAGGAAATAAAAGACAATACTGCTATTGTTTGGAGCTTTTACGTTAACATCTACTCAAGTCGACTAGCCTGTTGGTCTAGTGGTTAGTGGCCCTGACTACTATGTCGGAGGCCGTGGGTTCGATTCCCACCCAGGTCAAATGTTTGTGAGTTGAGCACGATCAATTGTTCTGTGTCTGGGTGTAATTTATCTATGTATAATATGTATGTATTTAGACATATATAAGTATGTTTATCAGTTGTCTAGGACTCATAACACAAGCTTTGCTTAGCTTGGGGCTAGACGGCGTTGTCTGATAGTTGTAGAATATATTATATTATTATATATATTAAAGACCCCTAAGTTGTAGCTATCACGTATTGGGGAGAACTATTCATGTGAGAAAAGCAGAATAACTCGTGTGTGTAAAAATACTCTACCAAACAGAGTGGTAGACTGGTTTTGTTAGCCACCGACGGCGACGTGATAAAGGATTATAATCGGTGTTGCCTTGCGTGATCGAATCAGAAATGAAGATATCCGCAGGAGAACCCAGGTGGCCGACATAGCACGAAGAATCGCCAAACTTAAGTGGCAACGCGCAGGGCACGTTGCTCGCAGAACAAATGGCCGTTGGGAGTGGCGACCGCGTACCGGAAAACGCAACGTTGGAAAGCCTTCTACAAGGTGGACCGATGACCTGGTGAAGGTTGCGGGAATCCGATGGATGCGGGAAGCACAGGATCGTTCACTGTGGCGATACCTGAGGGAGGCCTACGTGGCCAGTGAAAGTCTATCGTCTGAAATTATGTGATAGTGGCCACACGACTTTTAATGGGAGTCGCCGGGCGATTCTAAGCTACCGTATGAATAAGCCTTTTTGATATATATACTAATAATTTATAGAGAAAAGATTCCTATTTTTCCGATTACATAAATGATATCAATAGTAGAATGCTACTTTTTTACCACTGAATGTCATAAGCATATATTTTTTACGAAGCAGAATTTAGTGTATCATGTTTCAGAACACAAGTTTAACATTACAATTTGGCTCAATTAAAAGAAGCAAAAAACTTTAAGCAAAATCGACGGTACAAATGTACCTTTGTAAAACTGCTCGTAGAATTATCTATACGAGAAAAAGCTATTGTGTTATCTTCCATCGCCGTGGGGTTAACTGACAGTGGCGTAGTTAGGCAGGGGTAACGTTGGCCCTCGCCCACGGCCTCACACCCAAAGGGTCTTCCGCAAGCCCTCACTTCTTTAAGAACGAGGGTTCTTTTATTATATTTATTTTAGACCACTGTCACTTTAGACCACTTTTCAACTTTTTTCAGTGGCTGTGTTATTTCCCAATTTATAAAAGACTTGCTTTTGTCAGCGGCTTCGCCCGCGTTCATAAAATATAGGCTATGCCATTCGGGAATAAAGCTGATTTCTATCGGTAAAAAAATTTAGAAATCGGATCAGTACTTTCAGAGATTGCCTCCTACAGACAAAAAAAACAAACTTTATCTCTTTTTTTTATAATCGATAGGCTCGCGTTTGACCACTATCTCACCTGATGGTAAGCGCTGATGTGGCCGACGATTGAACACGCTTGCTTAGAAGCAATTTATTCACTCACCTCTTTATTATATTGGTGTGGAGAGGCTTACTTTTGACCACTTTTTCCACTTTGCTTTTCTTTTTTTTTTTAAGCGACGATGTGTTCGACCGCTAGGTTGCTTCAGTGGCTATCTCGTTTCTGAATTTATAAAAGAAAAAGGCCTCACTAATGTGCCTTTGCCCACGTCTAAACCTGTTCACGCTACGCCTCTGTTAACTGGGGTCCTGCAATAAACTTGTTCCTGTCTTTTTATCCTTGTTCAGCGAAGCGAAACTGTGTGGACAAAGGATAATGGAGAAATAAAAATTTCGACGCGAGTAATAAAAATGTGCAGCATGGTTTAGGGGACTTGCTGTATTCATATATAGCCATGCCAAGCTGAAATTGTTTGCGAGGACGTTTGAAAGTGTGAGCGTGGCAATTTTTCTTTTAATACGTAAATTATACGTACATGGTTTTTGTTATTTATTTAGGTAAACCAACAATTATATACACTAACATTTCTGATTTAATGTAATAACTTCTTGCTTGCGGATTTCTTGACTTGCGGGTATTGATAAATGATATTTATTATAAAAATAGGTAAATTTTTTTTTTCGTCAAATTAAACTAGATTAGGCCGGTGTTTCCAAGCTAGCACAAAAAAAACATACATTCAGCCGAACATAGAATCTCCTCCTTTTCGAAGTCGGTTAAAAACAAACTTTGGGGTCAAAATCTCTTTTAAAGTCCATACAGTAATATGTAATGGTAAAATCACATGAGAACTATCAGAACTATCATTTTCTACTATCATGTGGGCAAAGCCGCTGTCAGCAGCTAGTTAAATAAACGTAATTTATTAATGCAACTAACACACTGTAACTTACCTAAAATAAAACTAACGTAAGCATCATATCAGTTGCAAAAGAATAAAAAAGATAATTTTATTAATTTGTTGCAATTAAAAAATACTTTTATATTATTTGCACACAATATATACATAATTATTTTAGTTGAAAGATTCCGATCTCCTAACAGCAGAATGATATTGCATATTAACAGAAAAAATATGCATATGATGTATGTATTCAGAGCATATAAACTCAAAGGCGTTAATTACATAAGGTTTTTGCTCTTGTGAAAGTTAGGTACATTATTTTAATGAGTCTTTAATTTTAGTATTAGGAAGATAATGTACCTTCTTATTTTAGATGTAATTTTGAAGTTAAAAGCAACTTGTAATTAGAGAAAGGACTGTCGTACCGTCTCTAGAGAGATACTCTTCTTTTATTTTTCTTTAGGATGAAGAGTTGTGGTTTCCGCGGAGAAATGTATCCATCTTTTGCAACTATGTAAAGCATATGACTAGCTAGGTGAGGCTTTTCAGGGCTATAGGGTATGTTAGAAAGAGTTACCGGGCCCTGGAATGCAAAGGGCATTAAAAAGAACACATGTGGGTTTTGGTCAGTAAAAGCCTGACACTCCCTCTCACTCCACTCAGAGTGGGAGAAATTATGATTTCCTACCTCAACGCCAAGTTGTTTGGAATTACGGAAGGCCAGGCCGGTTTGTACGTGGAACTTGCATACACTTGCATGTGGTTGGTAAAACTCATTCATACAGTTTTACATGGTATTCCTAGTACAAACTGGCCTGCAAAGCAAAACTATATATGGTATAAAGCTTATGCGTGTGACAGCCTCATAAGGTATCAATTTAGTCCGCCATTATACTATGGTGGAGCTTGTGAGTGTGGTTGGCCCATAAGGTATTAATTAAGTCCGCCACTGTACTGTGGTGAAGCTTGTGAGTGTGGTAGGCCCATAAGGTATTAATTAAGTCCGCCATTGTACTGTAGTGAAGCTTAGTGAGTGTGGTAGGCCCATAAGGTATTAATTAAGTCCGCCATTGTACTGTGGTGAAGCTTAGTGAGTGTGGTAGGCCCATAAGGTATTAATTAAGTCCGCCATTATACTGCGGTGAAGCTTGTGAGTGTGGTAGGCCCATAAGGTATTAATCAAGTCCAACATTGTTCAGTATTTTCTTTTTGTGCTCATCAAATAATTGTAAATGTGATAGGTCACAAGTCACGTGTACAATTTTTTTCGTCATATTAAATTCGTGTGATACACGGGTTTCAGTGTTGTCAATCTAGTTTTATATTTAAAATATTCGCATTCTTTCCATACTAATGTCCACGCTACGTTTTTAAACTAGTTGTGGAAAATGAGATGATGTTTATTAAAATAATACGATACGATCGTATTTTTTTATAGAATAATCGAGATCTCCGGTAACGGCTCCGACTTATGAGTTCTAGGTTGGGTTCAAACCTAGTCAGGCATATTAGTTACTTTGTGTAATTTATTTCATCACCACTGCTCACAAAACGGTGAAGGAAAATATCGTGAGGAAACCGGCATGTCCTAGAACCAAAAATTCGAAGACATGTGACATTCACCAACCCGTACTAGGCCCGCGTGGTGGACGGCCCATTCTCTCAACTAGAAAGGAGGCCTGAGTCTCAGCAGTGGCTAATCGAGATCTATAAAGAAAATTCTAAACTTATCAACTGCAAAGTAATCCTAGATATGTTTTAAAAAAGTTTGTGTTTATATAATATATCTCACTTATATTATAACATTAGTATAAGATAATATTCCACTTTCCCGTGGCCAAAGCTGGCATAAGCATGTATTCAATACTTTCCACTTCTTATTAAACTTAAACTGGTTAACTCGGTGAACTGCTTACCATCAGATGAGATCGGGATCCCAGTTAAGCACTAGTTTATAATATCACTATAAAAAAAAGTTCGTTTTGACATATAAATTAAACAAAAAATAGGGGTTGGTGGTAAGAGCGTACATAACATCCTACGACTTATTCTCAGATCTAAAATACGTGTCCAATATTTTTTTATAATCTAAAATACGGACTAAATAAAATGTAATTTACCCAAAAACTACCCTATTGAAACATTCTTTTAGTGTTCTATAAACCATTTATCGTGGAAGGCTATATCACGAGCGTAACTAAAGATGCGGATGAAACCGCAGGGGAGAGAACACGCACCGTACAAAAGTCTTGCCTACAAACAACTGTAGTTTTAGAGCAAAGCCATTTTTCCAACACATCATAACTAACTCAGTTAACCCTTTGAATGCCGTAATTAGAGACACAATAGAAAGACAATTGCTTATGTCGAACTGTGTAACATAAGACATTCAAAAGGTTAATTTAAAAATAATAAAAATAACGAATCAGAGATCAAATAACTACTCTTTTCTAGTTTCCAGACTTTACAGATGTGCATGAAAAACTAAAGTACCCGCGGGAAATTAGAATAACTGGCGGAACAGCCGTTGTGGGCTGGTTATTAATATTTATTTTGACATTTCATAAAACCAACTCAAATGTAGTTCTGCCATTTTCTGCCCGCGAATAAGAGTAGTTTTCTGGTATATTTTATTTTGTAACATGTAAACATGGCTGTGTGTTAGTTCTGATGTTATGTTTCTTTATGAAAATTCTGATATTTGCATTTTCTATGTTGCCATTAATTTTATTTTGGAGTTGTAGGTACAGTTGCCATCACGGATCTTGAACGCTCGGCGTCAGAGTGGGGATCGCTTTGCGCACTCCATACATTGGCGAGCCAAGCCGCGCTTTGTTGTTAGATACATGCAGCAACGCAGTGAACGAATGAGGAGTGACGTCTATGACGCGATGGCGCAGCCAGCCAATCACTGACAATCCCCGCCCCCGCGTCGCACTTCGGACCACTAAAGAGACCGAATATTTGACTTCTGCGCAAGTGTTCAAGATCCGTGATGGCAACTGTAGGTACCGTGTAAGCACACTATAAGAGTGAAAGTAATGATGTATGTGTGCGTGTGTGTGTTGTATGCTTGTTACTCCTTCACGGCTGAACATGATACACAAGTGTAGTAGAGTAGACGGTTATAGGGCTAAAGTGTGTATAGCTCCATCCCTCTTTATCGCTCGCACGCCTGACATTTTAAACAGCAGGACCCAGCCGGGTCGAAGCCTACGGGGGCCCCGGTATGAAGGCTAGAAGGAACGGGTTGGGCTTTTAGTCAGTAAGAGTCTGACACTATCTCCCGCTCCGTCCAAGAGCGGGTATTGTCATTGGATGATTTTTCCCCACCATAAAAAAACGCCATTGTCAAAAATGACATTTTAACATGTCATAGTAGCCCTTGGTCCTGGAATAAGATTGAGGATACTTTTTATCAGTAGTTACTATGAGATCATTTTTGTATTTCACGTAGGCTTAGCCGCTAAAGCCCCAGTAAGAAATGTAACCCCCTGTTTCTGAAATGAGAATTCGAAAACAGGGGGTAACAAATTAAGAACGTATAGAACCTCTAATTTTATTTCATCACTCAGAAACGGGAGAAAAATAGCCATTACTAAGTATTTTTAAAATGTTCTAAATTCCGTTTAGGTGTCTAGGCTACTGACAGGCTTGAATAAAATAAATTGGAGGCATAGTAAATGGTAGTGTTACGCGTAAGTAATATTTTCTTACAGTGAGCAAGCTTGGCAAGGCAAACCTACTCCTGTGGTTTTTGGAACCTAGCCAGGTACTCCACGACTACTTAGGTACTACACGAGTAAGTACGTACAATACGTCACATGACCCACATCGCACTTCTTGTAAAATTCTATTTAATTTTTTTTAAGTTATTGCATAGCTTCTATCGCGGGCCTTGAGCGTGGAGACCGAATCCAGAAATTCCGTAACAAAAAAAACCTAACACCCTCCACTCATTTGTTTTTTGAGCGTGGTTACCGATAAGAAAACAAATGAGTGAACAATCAATCAAAATTCAATTCAATGTGTGGAAGTGTAACTTGAATTAATATCAAAGAAAAAAAAAAACAAAGGAAAAAATACTGCATAAATAAAATAAATAAATAACTATAATTGCATAAGTTGATAAAAATGCTATGCAATAGCTTTACCGCGGCAGTCCCCGAGTGCCACACGTCTTTTTTTTTTATTTATTTATTGAGTTAGAAGATGAACATTGAAAAAAATAAATACAACCAAATTGAGAATTTCCTACTTTTTCAAGTCGGTAAAAAAACTCCATTTCTATCATTTTGGACATTCCACCTGAGTGCATGTACCATACAGCTGAGGAGTGGAAATGTTTGCCGGAGTCTGTATTTTCTTACGGCTATTTCGAGTCAGCTAGTGTTAATATAAAAAGAGAAGGCTGAACGCACTGCTATCAACTTCAAAGTTAAGCCCTTGGGCTTATAATATTAATTATTTCACATATGTGGTTTTCAGGAATGAATTTTTTGAAATTCAACCCTTAAGGGAAGCGAAGCTGCGGGCATAAGCTAGATTGCAATAAAGATTGAATTTAATTAATATAAATAGTGTACTATCTACAGTACACTTCTGTATAAAGGTAGAAAGAACTATTATTATTATTATTTTATATGAAAACTAGACTTGTAGAGCTACACTTGATACACGCCACGACACGAGACGTCGTTCTACGTACAAATTAGGCGTGTTACAATTACCGTCACGGATCTTGAGCGCTCGGCGTCAGAGTGGGGATCGCTTTGCGCATTACATACATTGGCGAGCCAATCGTCGTCGTTGTTGGATATATGCTGCAAGCGCAGGGAGCGAATCCTGAGTGTCGTCTATGACACGATGGCGCGGCGAGCCAATCACTGACACTCCCGCCCCCGCGTCTCGCTTCGCACCACTAAAGAGACCGAATATTTGACTTCTGCGCAACTTGAAGCCAGCGCTCAAGATCCGTTTCGACAATTGTACCCGTGGGTCTAGTGTAGTTCTAGCGTTACTTCTCCGTCGGATAATGTAATAAAATAATTTAAGCTAGAACTTAACTCTTCCAGGGAATGTAGTCGTGATTTTATGTTATATTCTTTAAGTTATTCGTGGTTTGAGCGATGCCAAAAATTCCGAATTGTGTTGGCACTTATGTATAACGCAATATTGTATCGTCATCTAAACGATGGTTCGCGTGCTACTTGCACCTTGGTAATGGATTTAATTTAAGGGTCTGGAAGCTTGAAATACTTATGGCCGTCAAAACTTAATGTGTAGGTATTTTGTAAATTATGGGCTGCGGCATTGTTCCAAAGGGTCACCCTAAAACGCAAAGGGGATCTGAAAGAACACAGGTTTTAGTCAGTAAAACTTTGATATAGTTATCGGCACGAATATTGAGCGCTCGGCGTCAGAGTGGGGATCGCTTTGCGCTTTCCATACATTGGCGAGCCAATCGTCGTCGTTGTTAGATACATGCAGCAAGCGCAGGGAACGAATCATGAGTGACGTCTATGACGCGATGGCGCGGCGAGCCAATCACTGACATTCCCCGCCGCAATGCTTCTGGCTGAGTTTGAACCAGCGTCCTACGACTTGTAAGTCGGAGTATTTATCATTGGACCATCACTATCAGATATCATCATCATTACAGCCAATCGACATCTACTGTTGGACATAGGCTTCCCCCAAGTGTTACCATAATGAACGATCCAGCGCGTCCCGCATCCATTTGATTCCCGCAACCTTCACTAGGTCATCGATCCACCTTGTAGGAAGCCTTCAAACGCTGCGTCTTCTGGTACGCGTCGCTACTCCAGAAACTTTTGGCCCCAACGGCAATCTGTTCTACAAGCAATGTGCCCTGCCCATTGCCACTTAAGTTTGGCGATTCTTCTTACTATGTCGGAAACCTTGGTTCTTTTCATTTCTGATTCGCACGGATATTATTTCGCAATGTCCGCATCTCAGTGTCCGACCCATTGGAAATAGCAGCCAACAGTTCTATAATAACTGTTTTTACAAGAACGAAGGTAGCATTTGTAACTGTAATTACTACTGTTTCTCTCTTACGTGCTTCTAATTAGGTAAATCAATGATTTACGTGTCGACATTTCGTCGTTAATTGACAGTTTTAAGAGTCATTTTATTTTTAAAACTCTTTCACAAAAGTACAATGTGTTACATCATTGTGTGTTCTGGGCAAAAGAAGATATAGCGAGTCTCCACCGTTACGTTGTTGGAACCTCTTCAGTCCGGATATATATATATACCGCGTATATCGAAGGACTGGAACAACTTGCCTGCTGCGGTCTTTCCGTTCGATTATAATTTGGGTGTCTTCAAGGCTAGAGTGAATAGGCTCTTATGCGCTTCACCATCAACGATTGCATCTTTGGTTACCATCAGGTGGCATCGCAGTCAAGCACTAGTTTATATTATTTATATAAAAAAGTGTCTTATTCACATATTATATACATATTTATTTGAGTTAGTGTTCAGCACCTGCTAAACAGACTCTTAGTTCAATGCTCTAAAGAGTTTTGATTATAGGCCTCCTGACTGATTTTCAATCATGGTGATTTGCCAGGTACGCAGGCTGTATTAAAGTACACAAACGTGTGTGGTGTACACACCCCCTACTTTTTAATTAGTAAAAAAAAAAATGGGACTCTATCTGTACCCGTCACTGATCATATTATAGTAGTCAAAAATTGACCACGAAAAGGTAAATTCATCATAGAATCAATCAAACATAACAATTGCTAGTAGAAAATACTGCGGGCAGTGTTTTTCCTTAATAATTGTCACTTATTCATTCATTTATCAATAGCCTGCACAATATTTCTATAAATTGAGTGAAATTTTGGAACATAAAACCAACGCTAATAACTTTGCTGTTTATGAATATTATTTATTGAGATTTTACTAATAAAATAACAAGGGCTTTTCTAATAAGCCCTTTATATATCTGTGTATATAACATTGAATTCTATTTTTAACATTTACAAAACAATAGAATAAATTATGTTTTACAAAAAATATTAGAATAAATTATAACAACAGAATATAATACAAATAAAACAAAACAATAAGGCAATCAATAAAATACAATTATTGAATTAAATCAATTAATTTATTATGTTAGATATTTTAATTATTATAATAGCACAAAAAGCATAATGCAAGTTTTGCGAACTCGTTCCGCGAACGCTATTTTGTCTGCAATCATGTTTAGTGTATACGAGTATATTGTTCTCGAGAGTGGGACGATGAAAATCTTGGTGCAATCGCGTACCAGTACGAAGATATCAGGCCGCCTGGGACGTTGCGTCGGACACGCATCTCTTGTCATACATATGGATTGTTTGTGTTACTCCGGAAGACTCCCAGTCACCAGGACTCCGACCCCAACAAAGAATGGGTAGCTCGCAGTCCAGCCGTCCGACGGCACGTATACTGTTCCACGCGCACTTCAGAGATATGTCAGCAAGAGCCAGAGGCCTAGCAGGGCCGAAGCCTCCCGGGGCCATGAGTCGACTACTGAAAGAGTAACTCGTGGTCCTTAGACGCAAAGTAAAAGTTTGACAAGCTCTCCCGCTCCGCTTTAAAGCGGGAGAAGTCATTAGATGATTTCCCGCCTCATCCTAAAACATTTAAGGATATACGATGGCAGTCTCTCATTTCCAACTGAAGTACCCCACCATGCCTAAAACAAAAATGGTTCGATACATCAAGAGATAGAGAGAGTCCATAAAGTGTTAGGTAAAAGTATGGTAGGTACTCCAAAAATGGGAGGGGCTATTTCACATATAAGACTGTCCTTCAAACTTCAGTATACTATCGATTGATATAGATTTTTTGAAGTAAGTAGAAGTAAAAATGTAAATAATAAAAAAAAATGTTATTTGCTATTAAATTTGATTGATTCTTATATTTTTAGTTACTTTTTGTTAGACTGTTCTGTGCCATTTTTGGGCAGAGGCCTCCAATTCTTTCCATCTGTCGAGTCGAGGGCCTGCGCTTCTGTCTTCCATTTGTATTGAACTCAGCCCCCCTAACCAAGTTACAACCGTTTCTCTTGCGTGGAACGCCTCGAGTTGGTCACGCCTCCGATTCTTTTGTTCAGACAACGTGACTGAGCGTTGAGATGATGTCATTCCCGTACATTTGAAGTTTGTTACTAGCGTTAACGATTGCAGATTATCAACTTGGCTAGGGGGACTGTTTAGTTTGTTCTGTCATCTCATCCGTGGCCTGTCGCACTGGGTCGTTGTCGACACTTCAAACCACTAATAAAAAAATTGAGTCATCAAAATAAACTGGCCGGCTAACTAACCTTTCTAATGATCTATTACCAATCTAACCACAACATATCCTAACCCATTATCATATCATTTAATGGTGAACTAACCCACCATCAACTATTGACCTTCACCTGCTGAACTTCCATTTATTATGAAACAAACCAAACCGCACGCTAAGTTATACTCGTAATTAATTATTGATACTTAGAAAAACATTTCACTAATATATATAACTAGCTTCTGCCTGCGGCTTCACCCGCGTGAAAGTAGGTTTTTCCATACAAATTTTCAACCCCCGTTTTACCCCCTTAGGGGGGAGTTTCGTAAAATCCGTTCTTTGCGGATGTTAACACCCTATAAGGAACCTACCTGCCAAATAAGTTTGTAAGTGTTATAGCATTTGAGATTTCGTGATAAATCAGTGGTATTAAACATAAATATAATCCGCATTTGCGAGATTTAACCTAAAAATATATATAAACATATTTAAATACATTGCAAGTTAAAGCTTGTAAAAAATATACAAAGAAATATCGATCTGTACAAAATACCTAACAGCCAACACCCACATTTCTAACGATGACGTATGTAAAGTCCAAGATTTATTTAATTTATTATTCATAAGCTCGCGTTTGACTACTATCTCACCTTTTTTTTAATGGTTGGAAAAATCATGCATTGACATCCCCCGCCCTTGGGCGGAGCGGGAGATAGTGTCAGACTCTTACTGACTAAAATACCCACCCCGTTCCTTCTAGCCTTCATACCGGGGCTCGAGCGACTACTATCTCACCTGGTAGTAAACGATAATGTGGTCGATGAGCACGCTTACCTGGAAGTAACCTATTCACTCTTGACTTAAATAGTCCTAGGTTGTAGTTATCAGGAAACATAGAGCCCCGTAGGAAATACTCCACTTCTCCACTTCCACTCCACTAGTATGACACAACGCCGTCTAGTCCCAAGCTAAGCAGAGCTTGTGTTATGGGTACTAGACAACTGATAAACATACTTATATATTTCTAAATACATATCATATGATATAATGAATGATCATGCTCATCACATAAACATTTATCCTGGGTGGGAATCGAACCCACGAACTCCGGCATAGCAGTCAGGACCACTAACCACTAGACCAACAGGCCAGTCGCTGCTGCTGTACGTACAATACCTAAATGTATTGCAGTAACCACAACTCATCCCCCATCCATCATTCAACGGTCAAGTCAAGCATAGACAACTACCGTCGACCTTCACCTCATGACCTTCCATTACAAAACAACTTTAATACACAAGCTAGTTCCCGCTTAATATTGATAAAACTGACATTGCGATTTAACCAGTTGTATGCTGGAACGCAGATCTGTGTGCATACGAAAGGTTTAAACGACTTTGAGCTTTCTTTTTTAGGGTTCCGTAGCCAAATGGCAAGAAACGGAACCCTTATAGATTCGTCATGTCTGTCTGTCTGTCTGTCTGTCCGTCCGTATGTCACAGCCACTTTTTTCCGAAACTATAAGAGCTATACTGTTGAAACTTTGTAAGTAGATGTATTCTGTGAACCGCATTAAGATTTTCACACAAAAATAGAAAAAAAGAAATAAATTTTGGGGGTCCCCATACATAGAACTGAAACTCAAAAATTATTTTTTCATCAAACCTATGCGTGTGGGGTATCTATGGATAGGTCTTCAAAAATGATACTGAGGTTTGTAATATCATTTTTTTCTAAACTGAATAGTTTGCGCGAGAGACACTTCCAAAGTGGTAAAATGTGTGTCCCCCCCCCTCTAACTTCCAAGATAAGAGAATGATAAAACTAAAAAAAATATATGATGTACATTACTATAAAAACTACCAACGAAAATTGGTTTGAACGAAATCCAGTCAGTAGTTTTTTTTTAATGCGTCATAAACTGAAAAAAATACACTATTATTAAAACATCGATCAAAGTTACAACACATTACAAGAACTTTTATATTATGCTACTTGCTGCTATGGAACCCTTCATGGGCGAGTCCGACTCGCACTTGGCCGGTTTTTTACTAACAGTGGCGGATTAGCCACGCGGCAAGAGTAGCAAATGATACGGGACCCGCGCATTGGAGGTCCCCGCATGGACGAAAAAATAACAAGATTGTATTGCACAATTTTACTGCTGCGGTCTTCCCATCCGATTATAATTTTGTTATCTTCAAGGCTAGAGTGAATAGGCTCTTAATAAACTAGTGCGCCTCACCATCAATGATAGCATCACTGCTTACCATTTTTTTTTTTCGATGAGAAAAATTATTTTATGACAACTCCCGCTCTTGGGCGGAGCGGGAGATAGTGTCAGACTCTTACTGACTAAAAAACCCATCCCGTTCCTTCAAGCCTTCATACCGGGGCTCGAGCGCCCTTTCGGATAACCCTGGCCCCAGTAGGCTTCGACCCGATTGGGCCCCTGCTGTTGCTGACAACTCCTTGAGGCGCGCGGGAACAGCGCGCGTCGTCGACGACTTGGGCTTGGTCCGGACAGTTACCGGACGGCCGGACAGCGAGCTAATCACTGCTTACCATCAGGTGGGATTGCAGTCAAGCACTAGTTTATATCAAATAATAATAAAAAAAAACATCCTGACTTTAAATAAAGACACTTAACACCAAATTCGAAAGCCCTTAGGAAGGTATGGACCTTAGGACCTAAGAGCTACCTAAGAGCTTTGGGCTTCAAAATAGGTTAAAGGAGTTCTAATCCGATGATAACATTTATAAAGATTTAAAGAGTCTCATAATAGAATGTGCTACATTTGCTGCCAAATACTGCAACATTGGTAGCTTTATAATGTTTTAAAATGAATTTATTCTGTATCAAAAACGAAGTACTTTCTAATCTTGACATTGTTAGATTGCCTTGCCATAACAAAAAGAAAACAAAGTTATTTGTTTTCAAAATAGTGGTATAGAAGTCACTGTAAAGCAACCTGCCAATCATCTACTATTTTAACAATCTATTACTAAGGGCAGCCACACACGATCCAGTTTACCATGTTTGCAGCCGACGTCATACATACTTGACCGCTCAGAATACAGCTTGCTTGTCACGTATATTTACTAGCTTCACACGGTCAAGTTTACCGGACGCTTCAAGCACGCTATCAACTTGCCAGTAAACTGGTTTGTGTGTGGCATCCATTAACTAACTACACATCCTAATCCATAGTTTTACCATTGAATGGTCAACTAACCCACCACGATTGACCTTCACCCGCCGACCTTCTTCCATTCATTACAAAACTGCTTCAGAACATAATAACAGTCGTCAATCATACGATACTGCACTTATATTGTAACATCTGTACCTAGATTACATCTAGAATGCTAAGGACACGGATAAATCAATTTAATTTGACTTTTCACGCAAACAAAGTGGGTTAATCGGTTGATGGTATCGGTGATAGCCTTTCAATTTTAAATTGCTGTATAGCGCCGCCCATTTTGAGTTATTTATGGGTGGGTGTTTAGAGGTGTGGTTTGTAGAGGAAATGATTTTAAAAAACACCAATTGATTATCCAAAATATATAGAATACGGAATTACTGCACCGGCCACCATTAAGGTCTTTATAACAAGCTTTTTTTTTAGTTTTACCTGTCCCGATATTTGTTCGTCTGTAATCAAATCTTGCAAATTTAATTTGATCCACTTCCTGGTTACCAATTGAGCTGAAATTTTGCATGCGTGTGTAAATCACATGACAACGCCGAATTATTATAATATGGAGCTGATCTGATGATGGAACCGGAAGGTGGCCGTAGGAACTCTGATAACCCTGTCGTATTTGAGCTTTTAGGAATGGCCTAGGTGAGTGATTAATTATTTAAGTAGATATATACTGTGCTATAAATATTTGCTATGAAAAAAATATCTATTTTATTGAAAACTTGTAACATAGTATGGTTAGGATAACAGCAGAACGAAAATATGCATCTTTAAGATGAGAGAAAAGGACAGGTAGCTACATTGTCGGATTAATCCGACAGCTGTCACCCACACCATGCTATAGCAATTTATTGTAGTGTAGATGCGTTGAATATAAGTTTCAGCTGTCATGCTTAATTTAGAAACTAGTGACGCTCCCCAACAAAAAAACCAGAGAATTTCTCAGATTTCGAACACCTGTGGTTAGAAATCTAGCAAATTCTCGGTTTTTTTTTTCTACTATAATATGCATCTATTATGACACCTAAACCTTCCTCATGAATCACTGGCTATTGATGTCAAAGCTATGATTAAACTGAAATAAATTCCACCAACTTTATCAGACTGTTTAAAGTGACTTGTTTCGAATTTTTTTGTCTATTTTTGCGGTCGTTTTTTGATACCGTCAACTTGTTATTGTAAACTAGCTAGCCCGGCGAACTTCGTACCGCATTGTAGTCACCGAATGATTTAATGATTGACCGAACGATGGAATGATTGAGACGAATGTATTTGACAGTTGCTGTCATTTTTTGATGAATTTAGATATTTTTCTAGAATTTTTTAGTTTTTAGTTATTCTGCTAATCAGGACGGAGATGAGTCCAAGAGTTTGTGGTCAACTGAGCCTGCTTGAAATGAGCCCGCGGGATCACTCGACCCAATCCGATTTTTAATGGGTCGATTGGACCCACTGCCCAATTTTATTATAAGTACATATAATAAAATTGGGCAGTGGGTCCGGACTCAGTGACTGGACAGTCACGGTGTAAAGTTTAATCTTTTAGTTTTATTTTTATGACCTGAAATCACCTGAAATATATACAATTATATAATATTATTTTTACACCACCTGCTCGATAATGTCGTTTTATACGTCATCCAAACCTCACTTAAAGCAAGTCATTCTATCCCTAGGGAGATAATGCAGTATGGCCGATCCCTAGGGAATAATGAGATTTGAATTTGGAACATTGAAAATCGTCAACATTGTGAATTTTAATTCACAAGTACACACAGTAGGCGCATCGAACAAGTTGACTCGAAATTCAAACCAAAGAGTATGTAATCACTATGATTCAAACGGGCCACTAACAAAAAAAGAAAATAGAATAAAACGTGCGTACTGATGACATGGGAGCATTATAGAAAATTAAAACTATAGAATCTTGGAGTAGTGAATTTTGTTTGTTTGATGAACTTGTAAATATAATACTTATATTTCTCTGATATATGATTTGGTCGACCAAATTGTCTTTTTATTATCTCACAGATGGTGTAAAAAGTAGAGTATGCAACACGGGGATAAAGCTGTCTTTGTCTTGGGCGGCTTAAATTCCTCACTTCACTCAGGTTTTTTTTATTAACTCCCTCGCAATGCTCGGGAGTTAATTTTATAAATCCCTCACTGTCGTTCGGGATTAAAATCAGCAACCTTCGCTTCGTTCGGAATTCAACATACCGCCCGCGACTTAAAGACACTGCTTTATCCCCTAGTCACATAAACTACTATTTTATTGCTTACTTTGTTTTATATCTATAGATGTACCTATGTAAAGTCATAGGAAACCATAAAGAAGTCCACATTTCTACAATATTTGATCCGTAAATATTGTAAGTAAAACACAGAATACTGGGCCATAATAAATACAGTATCCAACAATGCAAAAAAAAAACCCAGCGTCATGATCCGTGAATTACGACCATTGTAAACGTTTTAAATCGACGGGAAAATAAAATTCAAACAATGTTTCCAATTGTTCTCTTCAATGGCGTTTTGCGAATGAAAAGAAATATGGAGTTCAGCCGAGGTCCTCCGATACGCATAAATATTAAAATTGTGGGATTGTGAATAACTGGGTTACAGTGACGGGTTCAATGTAGGTTACCTGTGATACAAAGGGCAATATTAATTGAGCTCTGGAATATGAGTACCTATGCTATAATATTGTACTTATACGCTTTTACCAAATTCCGTAAGTGACTATTTTTTTTTTTTTGGAATCGTCGCAACACTTCTTTTTTCAAACTCGTGTATGGAATACTGCTCATTTTTGGGATGGGTCCTCCAATTATCAGCTTGGTGCCCTGGAGTCAATTGAGAAATGAGCCGAGAGGATCATCGGTGATGATGCTCGGGACTTATTGAGTCAAAACTCTAAAGCCTTGAGCACCAACGCCGACTTGATGACCTGTTGTTTTCTGGGAGAGTGCTTTGGAATTGCACAACTAAATTCCACCAGGTCCGTTTCATCATCGGACCACTAGACGTATGGCATTGCGCCACTGTTACATGGACATCCCACCCATACGTACAAAGGGTTTTGGGAAAACAGTCTGAAAAAAAAATTGATGTGACAAAATCGGGTAAAAAAAGTGTAGACGGCTGTAACTTAAGGGGTCTTTAAGTCCAGAGTAAAAAGGTTTATATGTAAGCTCGCTCCATGGTCGGCCACATCATCGCTTACCATCAGGAGGGATCGTGGACAGATGCAAGCCTATCAATAATAATATTAGAAAAACAAGTTTTGTTTAACTTATTAATTGGTCCATCTTAATTTAATGCAATATATACCTACCTTACCCAAAGTTTATTAAAAATTGGTGTTAAACAATTAGTCTTGTCTTGACATAGGTAAATTTTGAAAGTTAAATAATAATTATAATCTTTCATAACACTTTTTGTCGGTTTCAAGTCGCGTTGTGTGCACATCGATGTTTTTTAATGCAACAATTAAAAGTTTATAGTATTTGCTAACAAACGAAAGGGCGGTAATTATTGAGATTTATTGTCTTTGTACTTTTATGTTTACGATCACCTACCGATACAATAGATGTGGTAATTCGTTACACAATAAGAATATTAATTTACGGCATGTTATAATGGGAACTCGTAAGTCGGGGCCATTACCACTCGGCCACCACTGCTCTGCACTGTTGTAGGTCGCGGGTTCGAACCCAGCCAGGCACATTACTACTGCTACTGTGTAATTTATTTCATCACCACTGCTCTCAAAACGGTGAAGGAAAACATCGCGAGGAAACCGGCTTGCCTAGAACCAAAAAATTCGTAGACATGTGGCATTCACCGACCCGCACTGGGCCCGTGTGGTGGATTACGGCCCATTCCGTTTTCTAGAGAGGAGGCCCGAGTCCCAACAGTGGGAACATTATAAGGCGACCATGCTATAATGGGAAGACTGCAACATAATGTTTAAAAAAATATTTTTGCACCTTTAAATCGTCTCGCTCGTTGTTTCTAATTCAGCTAATTCATCATCACCCGCCTTTTTAATGTTCCCACTGCTGGGACTCAGGCCTCCTCTCTAGGAGAGGAAATGTTCCGTAATCCACCACGCGGGCAACACAAAGTAATGCGCCTGACAGGGTTTGAACCCGAGACCTACAACTCGTAAGTCGCAGCCATTACCACTCGGCCACCACTGCTCTCATTCAGCTAATTATGATCGCAAAATTTTGGTGTTAATTTGTCTGCTTGTCGGTGTGTCTATGACAGCTACTAATTTCACGAATTAATTATGATATCGGATCGATTTTGAAACAATATACTGCGCTCCAAAATCAAAATAGTTGATGTGGCTCAAAAGGCTGCCAAACTGAAATGGCACTGGTTAAGACACGTCAACAATTGTGGATCAAAGTAGCTCAAAGTTGGGGCCCTGAAACAGTGCGTTGGGGTCGCGAGAACGCAAAGGAGATGGTGTGACGAACGAGACAGACTCCACCAGAACTGGCAAGAAGAAGCCCGAGCGCGCGACTGATGGAAGCAGTGGAGGGAGGCTTTTGCCCAGGAGTGGGACAGAAAAGGTTAAAAAAAAAAAATATATATGTATCTACTTGATTCTTTTTCGAGCGTTCATGTAACTCACATACACAAGACACCCGCCCGGAAGAACTATGTGCATTTTATTGTTATGTCACGCACGGCTGTCTACGTCCCTACCTCTAAGCTTACAGCGAGGTAACACCGTGTGTGGCTGCAATTTTAATGTCACTAAGTCAGTTGCACACGCAGTATTTAAATGGCATCAGTAAACGATTAAATACAATATTATTATAAAGCTATATATTATACAATTACATAAAAAATATACTTGCATAATCTTATACAGAAAATAAATGGTAGTATTGTACTCACTACTTATTAAATTGGTACTAATTAAACAGCAAGATCCCCTCGTTGATCGAAAGTAGAGGGCTCCTCTAGAGATTTCCATGTGATTCTATTGGTTGCATTCAGTGATCACCAGCTACCAGGGTTATGTCATCTGTCCACCGGACAGCTAGTCTGCCTCTCTTCCTAGAGCCAGCAGGATCGACGCAAGATGTTAATCTGTGCGTCTATTTGTTGTTTGTCAGCCAGGCTATGTGACCAAAGACCCTACGGACTATGTTCGATCGACTCAGCGCGTGGCACTTTAAAGTTTTGCAGTGACACACTGCATCACCAACCTTAGTATTTTTCTAAATAATTTTATTAGGTACTTTTTGAATCTTTTTCAAGTTTAATATGCTTTCTTCACTGCTTTGGCGTGATCTAATTTTGTTTTTCGATCTCATCATCAGCATCATTTCAGCCGGAATCTAGACGTCCACTGTTAGACATAGGCGTCTCCAAGTGTCACCGTAATGAGCTCTATATTAGTAATTTAAATTTCCATACCAAAAAATTCATTATTCGAGAAATAAATCTTATGAAACGAATAACAAATTAAGTAATAAGTATCAGACACAAATCTCGGAAACAGTGCGTTACAATTTAACGATTGCGTAAATGTTTTACTTTTTAAAAAGTGCGGCTAACGTGAACTAGATGTGCGGATTAGCGATTGCGACAGAACGCATAACACACGCGGGCTTTACTTTAAATGACTGTAAGGCATACGGACGCATACAAAAAGTTGTAAAATAAGTAAGACTGCAATGAGTTTGTTAATACATTTTAATCCACTTCATTATAGCGAGAATTACCAATGTAAATACAATTGGTACGATCAGTAAATCCGTCATGCCTGTTCTATCTACTACGTTTACAGCGTTTTATAAGTGCCCATCACTTATGAAACGTCAGAAGCTAGAGCACGGTTCCAAATTAGTCGTTTCCTATGGAGAAGAACCGGCAAAAAACACCCTGATTTCCTTTAAAAAAATAGTTGTTCTTACAATATTTCCATATTACAGTAGGTATTAGTCGAAATTATAAGAACAGTGTAGACCAGTCAATATTTTACTCAAAAGTACAATAAAAATAATCATAATAAAAAGTGGGACGTAATAGGAAGTAATCATTGGACCACCCGACGTATTTGTGGTGATACGCCACCAGTGTTTGGTGGACCTCCTTTAAATGAGTGTAAGCAGAAAACCGTTTCAGGAACGCAATCATTGTGCGTACAGCTAATGAGTGGAATTCTCTGCCTGAATCTGTGTTTCCTAATAGCTACAATCTTTCGTCTCGTCCTCGTTTTAAGTCAAGATTGAAAAGATTATTTCTAAGCAATCGTGCTACATCATCGACAACATTACCTGATGATAAGATAGTAATAAAACAAAATAGTAAACGCGAAGCTATCAGAAATAAAAAAATATTAATGAATCTATCAATTAAAATTCTAACGCGGCCTTTTGGTACAGTAAAACTAAAAAAGTCTTGAAGGTATTGGTAACCAGGTCCTATATCATTATGACATTAGATAAAAACTACGTGTCTATGCCCTGTTGACCACTATTGATATTAAAGTCAAAGTCTTATTTTCTTATTCTTGACGATCGGATCTGCTCTGTACCTATTTAGGTAGATTAATTAGGTGGGTATCTGTACTCTGTATACTTATCTACTATTTGAATTTTTGTAAAATTTTCATCAGCCCTATTAAAAATATTAGGTTTTACGCGAAATATAATTACGCATAATGTGCGAATTTTCAGATGATCGAAGCCTAATACTGTTTGGGTGGAGCATCGCCGTGCCCTCGTGGGGGTGATCGGCGGCGGAGACCTCTCGCGCCGGGCCTTGGTCTAGGTCATGGTCCGGAGCGAGGAGGAGTGGCAGGCGGTCGCCGACTTCTGCGAAGCAGTAATGCTCGCTAAGGAGGAGGCCGACCGCGTCAGGCAACGGCGCTTTCGCCGCCGCCGGGATTCCGATTCCGATTTCCACCCGATTGCCACCGTAGGCGCGGGCTTGCGGACAGTGAGCAATGGGTAGCTCGCTGTCCGGCCGACCGGTAACTGTCCGGACCAAGCCCAAGTCGTCGACGGCGCGCGCTGTTCTCGCGCGCCTCAAGGAGTTGTCAGCAACAGCAGGGACCCAGCCGGGTCGAAGCCTACTGGGGCCAGGGTTATCCGAAAGGGCGCTCGAGCCCCGGTATGAAGGCTTGAAGGAACGGGATAGATTTTTTAGTCAGTAAGAGTCTGACACTATCTCCCGCTCCGCCCAAGAGCGGGGGTTGTCATAAGATGATTTTTCCCATCGAAAAAAAAAATGCCTAATACTGTACTCAGTTAACTTTAAAGTCAAATGATAAAATTATATTACTAGCACCAATTAACTTTGCAACGTACCAATCTTAAAAAAAGTGTGTCAACATTTCTACATATTAATATCCATGTAATCAAATATAGAACATATCACCAAGTTAGGGCAAGCCACTGCTTTAAATGTTTATTTGAAAAATTGAACCGTATTCGTACTGGCTACATAGAGCATATAATCGATAGACGCCATCATGCCAATATTATAATGGCGAAAGTATGTAGGTATGCATGAGTGTATGATTGTTACTCCTTCAAGTTCAAACGACTGAACGGATTTAGGTTAAATCTGGCATACGGGTCGTCCTGAAATAGAGCATCGGATGCCTTTTATTCCGAGAGTAAGTTCTCTTGTAACAATTTTCGTTTACCAATTGGGCAAAGGTGTAGACAGAAACTACTTATATAATATTAAAATAATTATGCCCTTGCAATTGAGCTGAGCATTATTTCTGACTATCTGTGGCTGTCACAGCCAGTGATGTTACAAACCGTCACTTTCTATAAGTCAAAACTTGTACTCAGAGCAAGCACATTAGCAATAGCCATAGAGCGGCTTTGTGAACTGAGTGTTTTGATTATAGAACGTGTCAAAAACGAACCCTACTTTGAAGCCAAAATTTTGTCAGGTTTTGAAAGCTCCAGTTTGAAAAATTATCATAAGCAAACAGTGGCAACCATTGACTCGCCAGTTTATGGAATATTTGACAATGCCACCTGTAACAGTAGCCGCGGGAGCGTTTCCGAACTCTGTGGTAGTATTAATCAGGTTTTTTACTTGCCGTCACAGTCGCAGCAGAAATATAGTCGCAGTTATAATCTACGCTAGTCTATACTAATACTATAAGCAGGTAAAGTTTGTAAGTTTGTTATTTTTTTTGTAGGAAGTTATCTCTTGGACTATTATTATAAATGGTCGGTTACCATGAAAATTCCTTCGCCAGTAGAAAGTAACATTCTTTTTTAGTGATACTAAGTAAAAATGTTTGATGTTTAGCTACCCGTTCGGAAGTAGGAAATATGAAAGAATTTCAAAAGCGGTCCAGTAGTGTCTGAGTTTATTAATTACAAACAAAAAAAAAATCCTGTTTATAATATTAGTTTAAACACAAGCTAATAAATACTATCTTATACTTTATAATATTAGCATAGATAAAAGGTAATAAACCCCGATCAATTTTTGAATGAAATAGGTACTTATTTAAAGGTTACCAAATCTTTGCAATATTTTGTAATAACAAGAACAAAAAAAAAAAGAAAGGGCTATGCTCGGGGTTTCCTTGCATGATCGAATAAAAAATGAAGATATCCGCAGGAAAACTAAGGTTGTCGACATGGCATAAAGAATTGCCAAACTTAAGTGGCAATGGGGAGCCGTTGGGGCCGAAAGGTTTTGGAGTGGCGACCGCATACCGGAAGACGCAGTGTTGGAAGGCCAGGCCATCGGTCCACCTTGTGTTACAAGGTGGACCGATGACCTGGTGAAGGTGGCGGGAAACCGATGGATGCGGGACGCACAGGAACGTTCGATGTGGCGACGCTTGGGGGAGGCCTATGTCCAACAGTGGACGTGTATCGGCTGAAATGGTGATGATGATGAACAAGAACAAAATATTATCACACAAAATTACATAAACAATACTCTAATATTTTGAAAAGTGTATTGTTAAATCGAAAATGAATTCGAATATAAGTTTTATAAAAATAGCAAAAATAAATGCAGAGCAACGTCGCCAGTAATCCTGAATTTGGGAATGCAAAATCAGATAACAATAGACTTTTCTGAATACAATTAGATAAGCAAGTGCTGATAAACTCTACTGACATAGCAAATGCTTGTAATAATTACTTAATTGACTAGACTAATACTTTGACATCCAATAATTAATATTATTATAATGACACTAATTTTAAGTCAATTCCTAATTCCATGTTTCTTAGACCCGTGACTGAAGATGAAGCCAAAAAGGAAATAATAGCGTTAAACAATATTAACTCTTTATGTTATGATGGAATAAATACAAAAATAATTAAGTACAGAATTTATACCCATTTTGACATATTTAATTAATTATTGGTTTTCGTTAGGTATACTTCTGATGCTCTGAAATTATCGCTGCACAAAAAATAAGATAAAAAGGACGTCAAAAATTATCGCCCGATTATTCTTATTCCCATATTGTCAAAGGTTTTCAAGAAATGTATGCTCAAGAAACTAGTCGACTTTAGTAGCAAATTTAATATTATACCAAACGATCAGTTTGGATTCCAAAAGGAAAGGTCAACCTCACAAGCAATATTTACTCTTGTGAGCAATATCCTGAGTAATTTAAATAATAATAAATTGACAACAGGGCTTTTTTAAGCTATCTCAAGCTTTTGATTTTTTAGCACATGATGTATTATTGAGAAAGTTAGAAATCCTGGGAATAAGAGAAGTTGCACTACAGAGGATTAAGTCTTATATAATTGATCAAAAATATACATTGTTCTGGACAACGTAAATGAAGAATTACTTTCCACTGCTCTGATATAGGATAAATAAATTTAGCGTCCCTCAAGGAAGTGTATCAGGTCCCATATTGTTTTTATAATATGTAAATGACATATCACTGGTGTCTAATCATAAATTTACAGATGACATTTCAGTTATCGTTTCATTTGATAAAAAATCTATTTCTGATCATGAATTAGATATTAATAATACGATTGACAAAATTTTACAATGGCTATAGACTAATAAATTAAAAATCAATTTAGATAAATCATATTATATTTATTTAAGACAAATCATGCCAAATGCAATTTTAAACTTAATGTTGACAGATTTAAAGAAGTAGCACAAACCAAATTTTTGGTTGTGCTCATAGATCAAGACTTAAACTGGAAAAGACATTTAGATGATTTATGGAATAGGATTAATAAATTTACTAACGACCTCAGACAAGTAAAGAATGTAACAAATGTTAAAACGGCAATTACTACATACCATAAATATATCGAATCAATTTTAAGTTACGGGCTTGTTATTTGGGGTAGCAGTACGGATAAATACAAAGCATTCGTTGTACAAAAGAAGTGCATCATGACCATTTGCAGACTTTGTCCGGACGAATCCTGTCAAAGCTAGGTCTGTTACCACTTTCCTGCACTTTATATGTACGCAATGTGTAATTTTGTCTATAGTAATAAGGGATTGTTCAAGAAAACTTATGAAGTAATCTCTCGTCCAAGAGACAAGACATAGACTTGTAATCTAGGATAATCCTAAATCAGCCAAGTATGCTAAAAGCGGCTTAGTGATGTGTGTATGCATTTACAACAAACTCCCGAAAGAATTAAAATGTATAAATAATGCAAATTCATTTGATTAATTAAACGCCAAGCGAACGCCGCTGTCACTTATCTCATAGTCTTTCTATTTCTCTAATTACGGTATTCGAAAGGTTAAAAACAAGTTGTATAAATGGCTGAATGAACATAATATTTATGACATTAATGATTTCTTGGACATATCATTAAAATATTGTATCCACCTATTTATTTGAATTACTTTAGTACATATTGTTGTTTTGGTCTAAAATTTTTGCCTGCTATTGACACAATATATTCTGAGTAACTAAACATGTGGATTGTATTTAAATAAGACTAACACCATTATACCATGTTTAAGGCAAATAACGACTTGTCTTATTTTATCATTATCAATTACTTGTACTAAATTTAAATTTCAAAACATTGCAATCAATGTTTCAGTAATACATCAACCTAAAGAGTGATTAAAAATATTAAAATCAATCAAAACAGTTGTAAATGCACTTTGATGAAAAGATTCGGATCAATTTGATCTTATAACCATTATTTTAAAGTTCAATACTATTGTAACATTTTATTGGGTCGTTAAAATAGATGAACATCTTCATCTAAGTATCTCTACTGACTGACTATTAAAGGTGCTCGGGTGATTTTTATTTCACAATAATCAAACTGATATTTATAAAGGCAAAAATTTATGTGTAAGTTTGTAACTTCTTCACGATTGAACGGCTGAATTGATTTGGATGGAGCACACGGGTAAACCATGTTTAAAAAGAAAAGTCCATAGGATACTTTTCATATTTATAATCCAGGAGTATGTTCCTTTATGACTGGATATTTTTAATTTTCACACGGGCAAAGCTACTGGCAGCAGCTAGAGAACTTCGTGGTCTTGGAACGATGGCAAAGAAAGGACGTAGGAGTGAGTTTTATTCAGTAAAAGTCTGACACACTCTCGGAGGAGGAGAAGTCATTGGATGATTTCACACTTAAAAGGCTAGTGAAGGATATTAATATTCATTTTTCAAAGTCATAAGTTTAAGTTTTTTGCAAGTTCTTGTTCTTTGAGCCTATTGGCAATATTATGGTTTACGATGTGCTAACAAAAATTGAATATCCTAAGGTCATATTTTTGAATAAATTACCTATCTAATGTCCACACAGAGTAGGCACAATTATTGTTGTATTGAAGAGTTTCATGAAATTAACCATTTCTTTATTTGTTTTCAGGTAAGTTCCAGAGTGATATATATCAATAGAAACCTATTAAAAAAATACCACCGTTTATGATGATGGATTATCGAGATCCTAAAGTAGGTAACGGTGAGTAAAATTAGTGAGACTACTTTGAGGGATATTAATTGCGATCTAGCAGAAAACATGAACCCACTTTGTCAAACATAAAATGAAGGAACGTGTATTGATCTCATATAATGTAGACGGCAACATTGACACAATAAAAGAAAGAAAGAAAAAACATGTTTACTTTCTTTCATATATGTAAATGTAGACGGCACCGTAGGTACATGTCTGAGTGATAGGCTGCTGCGCTTTGTTTCACGGATTCCCGAACAGGGGCAAATATTTGTTTCGCCGGAGATGCTCCGGGTGTCTAGAGTCACAGGTTGATTTCTGGCCACCATCGTACGCGGGGGTTTACTGACGGCAAAGAGCAATCGGTAGCTTACCGTTCAGCCGGCCGATAGGAACCAAGCCCGGGTCGATTGCGTCTTGTGTTTCACGCGAGCCTCAAAGCAATGTTTTGTGCATTTAAGTTTGAATTTTTGTGATCGCGCCCACGAGACATTAGTAAATGTTAGTGTAGGGTAAACTTTTTTAAAGAAAAAAAAATTGATAGTCCGTCAAATGTAACATTTGACAGAACTAGAACTTCATAAAGCTACTGTACCTAAAACAATTGCAACGATTATATGACTGCTTACCATCAGGTGGGATCGCAGTCAAGCACTAGCTTACATCAATTAAAAAAAAAATACCCTAAAGAAAAATACCCAGAATTACTTATCTAAACTACAGCTTTTTATCTTATGCAAATATTAATAATAAACTAACGTCAGCATATAGGTACTTAATTAATAGACCATTAGCAATAGTTTAAGCTCTCTCAGTTTCGACGTGAACCACTTTCACAACGAGGCTGCAAGTACCTGCAAGTACGTAGCTATCTATCTAGGTATTTACTTGCAGGAATTGCTCTAATTTATCATTATTAGGTAACTAGTCGACTTGAGATTCAATCTCACGCAGGGAGATCGGATCTTAACAGTCTACTACAGTTTCTTAGAATTGATCAATGCAAGACTGCCTATGTGTATCACATGGAAAGCAGGCAGAACCAACTCAAATTTTTTTAAATAATAAAATTAAAAATACGAAAAATAAAAGAAATAAAACCAATGAATAAATACTTTAGGAGAAATACGAATAATATTGAGCACCGTCACACGGTCACAGATATATATTATTTGATCTGTGGGCATGTATTTCCATAGAGGTATATCTATATAATCGCAGACTAAAAAACTCTTATAAGTACTAGAACTTTCTAATACTACTGTGCTACCTATTTCCAACCTCGCCCTCGCTTTTTTATCCAATTTATTTTATTTTTAGTCATATCTATGTATAAATGCATTACATATGGAACAAGACAGTGATTTACGTAATAGAGCTCTAAACCTAACTCAGAAGCCAAGGCATCCTTTGTGTTTATTTTTATGCCAAGAAATCTAACTTAACATAATTTATTATTACAACTGTTCTTATAAAAGGGAATACGATGAAATATTATTTTTATTAAAATTGACCAAATTGATTTATTTTTATTTAAATTGATTGATGATTTTTATTAGAACCTGTATCAGAATATAAATTAGTTTACTCGATAAAAAAATAATACCAATATAAAACCCTAACAAATACTTTACAATTTCAACCGTGTATATCCACGGGATTAAACACGGAAATATTTGAAAATTTCATAAAATAATAAATCTTGTTTTTCAAAGGATCTGGCAATCTGGCAAAAACAAAAATCTTGAATAGTTAGATATGTTTTTTGACATAATATAAATTGTCATACACCGGAGCCAGTACCTACAAAATACTTTGTGACTGCAAGCTGTTCTTAAACTTAATTTTATTTTAAATCAACAACTTATTTTATTGCCTACGTGTGTTAGACAGCACCGCGTCCGCAATAGATTTCAGAATTAAAACCTACTTATAAATGCAATACTGTCGCAAAACCTTAATCTTTTCTGATTTCCTTTCAAACTGGGCCTAAATCCATATTTTCTAATAACTACTTTAATCCCTAGCGGAAGACTGCTATAATGTTAATAACTTGCAAAGTTATTTCGCAATACTTAAGTTGATATTTAAAGTGAGTAGTTTCATCACTTTCGGATAAGGTGTGATTAAGGCTCGTACCTCACTTGGCCGTCCTGGCGTCGTCAGTTCACGCAGCCAAGATAATGCATGGATCTCTATGGTGTGTATACCTCACTTGGCCACTATTGGTCACGAAGCAGGTTATTTAAATTAAATCAGTGTACCGTCACTTAAAAAAAAATTTCGTTCGAATCCTGCAGCGTGGCGCCAAACCAAATCCATCACACACACATTTATCCTCGGTGGAAATCGAACCCACGACCAAAAGGCAATCGGTAACAACTCTCATTTAGACGAATGCATACCTTTACTGTTTCCTAGTTCACAAGTACGGAGCTATGTGCGATACCTCCAAAGATAACAGCTTTGGTTACCCGTTCCCGGTGACTGGACGATGACGTGGACCAAGCAAAATGCTTTAACCAACTGTTCACCACCATTCAAACAAATTTAAACCCTAAAATGTGAGCCTAAAGCTTGAATTTCGCTTTTCAAGCTAAAAGTGTCGGTAAAATTATTATGCATCTGCGTGGAAACTTCGGCTAAACGATTTACGTTACAATTTCGTGCATCAATTTCCAATTTGATATCGATTCCTGTTTTTATTTGTATGTGCAACCTTTGTCGTCCGGTTTTATGACGGGTGTTATGCGGTCTAGGCATCAGGTTTTAACTAGACGTGAAATTGACACTTTTGTAGATATGTGCTTTTCTTTTTTGGCTGTAGTGAAAGGGGTTACCTAATAGATGAAAATGTGTTTCTGTTTGATTTTTGGGTTGGCAGCTTTTGTGGAATGGATAAGATGAATTCAATATTTGCTTTTCGTTTTTAAATTCGTTACAATTCTTTTACAATTGATACAAACTAAATATTTAAGTACATAACTATAACTATATAGGTACCTTTTTAAAGGTGAGAAAACATCGAATAACTTTTCCCTCTCTACATTCAAACTTTTACTGATTAAAACCTACCTGTGTTCCTTTAGTTACCCTTAGCGTTCCACTGATAATTAATTATACCTTAAAGGTACATATACATAATAATAAAAACACTACATTTTTAAAAAACAATCTAAAGCATGACGTCGAAAAACTCTTCCATACCCTTGTCGATTGGTAATGTACCTGGACTCTCCAGGAGACTGGCGGCATTGACACACTGTATGGCAATGTTGGTCTTCTGTCTAAGCAAAAAGTTAGTCGTTGGGTCAGAGTCGTCTTTATACAATTTAGACCTCTTGATCCAAAAGTTTAAGCCTCAAATAGCCCAAAAATATAACTGCCAACAAGGTTTCCTACTCCATGTTTTCACCACTCCATGTTTTCTTCTTCTCAGCTTCAGCGTCACCACCAGAACAGTATACTATGACTTAGATAGATGGGATGACGCAAGAGCATCGACAAAAATAGCACACCTACTTAAATACATACTTAAAAATTTACCTATTCTGCATCTATATATAATTTAATTTATTTGGACTGGTTTAGATATGAATTATTAGGTCACTCGTCCCCTATTTTATGGTCATCAACCAACTTATTACTTAAGTTATTTCCTTGAATATAATCTCATATAATACTTATATGCAATTATGTCAGATCATCATATAATCAATCATGTTTCGATGATTGATTTATTAATTTCCACGCACCATTACGATTTGCACAACAATTGATTTCGAACATAGGAAGATGAACTTTATAAAACTAAGACGGTATATATTCGAAACGAAGCCATAATCGGTTCACTAAATTTACGATTACACACACATACACTTACTTACATAATTTTTATTATTATTTAGGGGCGTTTGACCACCATCTCACCTGATGATAAGCGGTGATGTGGCCAACGATGGAGCACGCTTACCTAGAAATGACACATTCACTCTTGACTTAAATACCTCTATGATAAAACTATCAGCAAAGACAGATTCCGACAGGGAATTCCACTCCTTAGCTGTACGTACAATAAATGTGTTCCCAAAATGCTTTGTACGTATGGATGGGATGTCTACCATGCCATACTATACATACATGTACATGACATATGCATAGACGTGTTGGTACATTTACATTTTGTTTCCCATGTTAAATTATAGAAATCGGCCATAGATCCATTACTACGTTAACGAGGTGTCACCTGATAGAGATCAAGAGTCGTATCCCCCTTCCATTGCGCATAAACTAAAACTAAATTAAAAGGGCATCCTCCAATCCCACACTAAACAGATCTAGTCATCACGAATGTAAAATAAACTACATTTAATTATGAAGATTATTTGCAAAATTTTACTAAGCTGGTACTACTTAAAAGCGAGGTATAAATAACAGTAAGTACTTTGCTAATAGCTACACGGGATGCTTATAATAATTATTATTAGTAATAAACTGACAGATCGTGCAAAGTTATTAGGAATAACTAATGGAATGTTAGGATACAACATGGGTATAAAGTAAACCGAAGCAATTTATTACAGTAGGAAGAAATTCAAATGCAGAGTTGTGTAAGACTGTAACTGGATTGTTTTAAGATAAATACTTGGACGTTTTTTTTTTTTTTAATTTTGAGCTATTAGTTAGTTAGTTAGCCCATTTATGTCCCACTGCTGGGCGAAGGCCTCCCTCTCCCTTTTCCACACACATCTGTCTTTGGCCATTGCGGGCCAGTCCATCCGGTAGTTGTCAAGCTCATCTCTCCACCTTCGCCTTGGTCTGCCGCGATGTCGCCTTGCGTTTAATGGGAGTCAATCAGTGGCTCTTTTAGCCCACAGCTTTGAGCTATTAATTAAGATAAATTTTATTATTCTAAATCGCAGCTCTCTAGTCGAAAGTTTTTTACGGTTTACTTTACTGAGCAAAACAGTAAAGTATACCGTAAAAGTATTTCAAATTTAACGGTTACTTTAGTCTAGTTTCGAACAAATGAATTGAGCAAAAAAAAAAATGGTCTGCCATATTCAATTTATTGTAATAAAGTCGGAATTTTGAGAAATTGTCATTATAAGAAGTTGATATTCTAAGGAACTCGACATTGTGAGAAATTGACTGTAAAAGATGATACAAATTTTTTTTCGTATTCTGCTCAACAATCTATTTTAATTGATACACATATCATAGGGTTACATAATAAAATAACTAGTCCGCCCTTTTCAGGAATAAGCCATATTGGCTTTTGAATGACGAACTTAATATGTCTGCGCCTGCCTAATATCAGCTAACTATTTAATTTTATTCTCAAAATTTGACTTCAACTATCACATAAACCAACCTAAAGTTATAAATTTAACCGAAGCAATTTACTGTTGTAGGAAGAAATTCAGACGCACAGTTGTGTAACACTGTAACTGGAGCGAACACTTTGGTGTGCACAATCTTCTAAAGTCCTAACTATAAATCGAAGACATTCTCCAAATCGTAACCATCTATTCTCAATTTCGGTATGTTCTCACGAGCCTTAACGGCTATGCCTAATATTGGCAACATTCTTTACTATGACGTAATACAAGTACAGAATTGAGGAAATCGAGTCCTGATATTCAAATCCAAGACACTGAAGCTTTTTTTGTATTTTTATAGCCACTGGAAATACCGTTCTGACCGTCAATATCAATTTGTTGTGCTACGCTGAAGTATAATTACGAAATATATAATTAAATAGAATATTTAAAAATAAATAAGCAAGTTTCAATACTAACAAAATGATTGGAATTTTTATGAGTGCGGTTCAAATCCCGGAAATGCTAAATGCTGAAATAGTTTACTCAATGCTCAAGCTGTTTTAACTTTTTGCTAGCATCTAGCTAGCAGTTTTGCCTGCTATTCCAGTCATTTTATAGGTTGATCCACGTTTGTGTGACCTTTGACCGTGAATATCTATTAGTGCGACTGTTGAGGGGTCCTGCTTCTTATCTTTCATTCGTAGGTCGATCCGTTTTCTTAGCCTAAGGTGACAAGACAAGTTTTTCATGAAAATAGAAAATTAACCCAAGAGAACGTGTGTTTCCTATGTTCGAGACTATTCTTGAAATAAAAATCTTCAATACAAAAGTTCACCAAAATTATACAGATTTTTTACTTCGCACTTACAGGGGACTATGAATGAGAGAAGATGTCAAAAGACGCTAATAGCATAAGAATAATATAACTATGAAATTACAACTTTTTTATGACTTGTAAGCTCGTAAACCAGTAACAATTTTCTATTTCCTAGGCAATAGAAATCACGTAACGCGAACTAACTTCGATAATTTCTGTGGTAATGTTTGCGGCATAACATGCTATTACTTAATAGCGTGGACATAGCGTTTATAATACGGTCAAGTCCAGGTGCACGTTGTGTTAGTTAAAATAGTAATAGTTAATTATTATTTTTTTGTATTATTGATAGGCTCGCGTTTGACCACCATCTCACCTGATGGTAAGCGATGATGTGGTCGACGATGGAGCACGCTTGCCTAGAAGTAAATATTTCATAACTATCACACAATGCCGTCAAGTCTCAAGCAAAGCAGAGCTTGTGTTATGAGTACTAGACAACTGATAAACATACTAATAAAAACACATATAATAGATAAATTACACCCAGACACAGAAAAAATTATCGTGCTCTCACAAGTTGTACGAGAACTAGATAACCATTTCTTCTTTCTCCTTTATTACTTACTTTTTCGCAAGTTTTGATTTGTTTTGATAAATACATAATAATATAATATATAATAATATTCCACAAATATCACACAACGCCGTCTAGTCCTAAGCTAAGCAAAGCTTGTGTTATGGGTACTAGACAACTGATAAACATACTTATATATTTCTAAATACATACATATTACAGATAAATTACACCCAGACACAGAACAAATGATTAAGCTCATCACACAAACATTTGTCCTGGGTGGGAATCGAACCCACGACCTCTGGCATAGCAGTCAGGGTCACTAACCACTAGACCAACAGGCCAGTCAAATATTAAATGCTGATGCACATAGCTGACCTACTTCTTGTGTATTCGAAGAGCGTATAAGTGATAGCCGACGCCGCAAACAGTGCTTTTTAAATAAAGAAAACGCACTGTCGTCGGCTCACAGAGTATTTCTGCGGCCTATCCAAATGTTCTTTTCTTGGTATTGTTCGTTTCGTTGAGCTCCTTAGTAGCCCTAAGTTGAGCTATACGAATACTGACAAATGCTTGCACTGACTGAACACTCAAATGTGTATGGTTATTTCCCCAAAAGACCATTTCAGACACTAATCTACATTGTTGTCATATTATGATTTGACCAACACATGTATGGACTTTAAAAGAGACTGACCACTGAGTTTGTTCCGGTGTTTCTTTTCAGGGTCGTCAGCTAGGAAACACCGGCCTCATCTAGTTTAAACTGACAACAAAATTGACTGACGCGTAAAAGTGTTTTTGAAAAACCTATTTGAAAAATAAATATTATTTAACAGACCAGACACACTCGAGACAAATTGTCGTGTTCATAGGCTTAAGTTGAAGCTAATTAGGACGTCCATACCAGAAGCCAATGGGTGCGTTACCTTACGACATATCCTGTTGTTAACAAAGTTATTTGAACTAGTGTGTTAATTGAGCTAACAATGTTACACATTGGCGTAACACAATGCTTTATGCATACTTATAAAGTTATAATGCGCTTCAGACTTCAAATGACCGTCTAGACCGAGCCCGCCCAAGACGTCGACGGCGCGTATCGTTCCACGCACTCCTCAAGGAGTTGTCAGCAACTGTAAGAGTCCAGCAGTGAAGGCTACTTGGGCCAAGGGTCTGCTTCTGAAGAGAAGATTCGGCCCTGTTACGAAAGGCAACGAAGGCACCGGAGTGGGGTTTTAGTCAGTAAAAGACTGACACTATCTCCCGCTCCGCCCCAAGGCGCGGAGATGTCAAAAGATGATTTTAACACATAAAAAAAAAAAACTTCAAACATGTTTTACCTACTACAAACGAATGCAAATTAATGCAGGAATGAATCTAAACATTTGATGATATATCGTAAAATTTGTAAGTGGGTTCGTCCACCGAGCTAAATATAAAAAAAAAAAATTGTATAAAACTGTTTTCAAATTCAAATCACCGGCAGGTTATTTAACGTATAATATGACGTCCTTCAATGACCTTGTGTTTAATTATTACAAAATAAAAACTCCTTAATTAATTACTTTTTAATTATCTTCTTACCTTATACGCTCGAATGGAACCTATAAAGAGTTTTTAATATATTATATAATTTGCATCAATGATAAATTGTGGAAATCTTAAAAATCATCACTCTAACGTTCTTAATTTGTTTATTTCATCTTAAACCGCTAAGTATGTCGCATTAAATAAATTATTTAGTTTCTCTTCTACTCTTTGTGGATTAGGTAATTTGTCATTTAACTGGTTCTCGGTATTGATTTACATCTCTACAATTAATTTGATTTTTGTAGTTTGAACTCTTCTAAAAAATAGTTATAAATAAAATATTATGTTCGCACGAGTGTATTTGGTTTATGACTAATTTTTTTTTCCTATTTTATACATATGTTTATAATAACTTTTTTAAAACCCGAACTTATATTATTTTTACGTTTAAAATGGTATTATTTATCGGCACAATAAAGTTATTTTTTTCTTTAAATAATATAAACTAGTTCTTGACCGCGATCCCTCTTGATGGTAAGCAGTGACGCAATCGTTGATGGTGGGGCGCACTAGTTTATTTCGAGGATATTAACTTTATTATTATTATTTTCTTGTTTACTTTTTTTCTAACATACATATTAAATAACTTTATAAAAACATTTAAAAATATTAAAAAAAAATATTATTACATCGTACACGGCGTGCGCTGTTCCCGCGCGCCTCAAGGAGTTGTCAGCAACAGCAGGGGCCCAGCCGGGTCGAAGCCTACTGGGGCCAGGGTTATTCGAAAGGGCGCTTGAGTCCCGGTATGAAGGCCTGAAGGAACGGGATGGGTTTTTTAGTCAGTAAGAGTCTGACACTATCTCCCGCTCCGCCCAAGAGCGGGGGTTGTCATTGGATGACTTCTCCCATCAAAAAAAAAAAAATTAAATGTAATTATTTTTATACGAAGTTCTATTTTCCGTAATGTTTGGTCCTTAACCAAAGTTCAACGAAGTTAGCTAAACTGGAATAACGTCTTGAAGTTTAATTATATAGAGATAAATAAAAGTTTTTAAAAACATAACCATAAAGTGAACATTTCTTTTGCCATAGATTTCAAATAGAATCACTGGCACAGCGGTTTTAGCAATCACACAGTTTTGCACGCGACACAATATGCGAGTGGTGTTGCAGATAAAATGTTACCTGTTGTTTTATTTTGGACTACCGCCGTTTTCCATTTTCACGTTAGCTGTTTTGTGCTTTTATGTATTGAAGCAGAGTTAGAATCTATAGATTGATAAAAACAAATTTACATAAAATTACGTGTCAACGAAAAAACATATTAACTATAAGACAAGTCTCCGGAAACTTTTAGGGCATGCTCAGTAGACGAAACTGAACCATCTTCCAAAAAGATTATTTTTCCGGAAAAATAAATCTTAATTAAGAGGCAGCCCCTTACACCTTCAGATTGTTATTTGCAAAAATAACAATCTTTAGTTAATTCAACAAAATACCTACAAATGTAGAATAAATTGCAATACCAACTGTCAAGCAAGTCTCCAACTTTAGTTCGTCTAACATTTGATCGCTTGGTCTAGTTACGACTAGATATCGATCTGGCTCGAAGCACCAACCAGTGTAATGACTTTCCAGAAAATCCGAACGTCTAAAGTCGGTTGAGTCAAATTGGACTGCATTTAAACGAGAATAGATTACTCGGCATTGTCCTCTTTGTGTGCTCGGTACCGGTACCGATGTCGGATCACGGAGATTCACGATAGTCATGTTAACGATGGCGTTTCCGTGAAGTTGACATTTTTAACGATGTTTTTTTTATAACTTTTCTGTTAGTCTTCTACTGAATGTGGCCCTAGTTTCGATTCCCAGGTCATGTGTAATTGCGTTTTTGATAGAATCAACAAGTAATATGTAACCAAGCATTATATGTAACACATAATATGATTTAAAAGAGTGTCCATGGAGTTTCTTGCACGTTCTTCTCCATAGAGACCTACTCTTTGGAACGTGCTATATAGCTTCACTTTTCTTGGACTGACCGACATTTGACTATTCAAAAGTGCCTGTAAATGGTCTATTTGAAATAAATGCTTTGATTGATTGATTTGATTTTTAAATCTGGATTTTGTTTAGGGGATTTTGTCCAATTAAGGATATATCAGCTCCATATCTAAATTATATTGTGACGATCGCATCTGTTTGGTACAAACTTAGGTACGGCCAGGTGGACTATTTTTATATACTCGAAATCTATCAGAACTGACATTGATACCGGATCACTAAGATTCACGATAGATGTTTTTGTGATACTGACATTTTCACGATGTTTTTACCCAATTATAGTACATAATTAACAATGATAATATAAAAACGTTTTGGTGTCTTCGAGATTATCTTGTGTGGTATTGAATAAAATATCAATTAAAGTTATCTATAAATTTACATTAAATTGAATTGAATAAAATTTAATAGCTTTTAACTATAAAACTGTTTTTATCATGAAGTTCAAAGGTAAAAAGTAAACGTAACAGGCATGACTATAAAATACAAAAAATATTATATTTTTAGTAGTGTTTTTACATAGTTTTATAAAAAAAAGAATGTCAAATAAAACCCTACAAAAATAGGTAACTTAATTTAATTTAAAAATACCCTATACTATACTGTATTTTTAAATTAACTATTTTAACAAGTACCTAAGACCAACCAATGGACTATGATATTTTAAATAAGCTTCAAAAATGCTTACAACGAATAAAACATAATTTAGTATCTATTTTTTTTATTATGAATTGAAATGACAAAATACTTGATTATTAAAATTCTAATATAACAACAAACCATTTTTCGGGAAATCATCAAAAACCTGCTCTCGCTCGGGTGTAGTGAGAGGGAATGTCAGACATTTACTGACTAAAACCCACTTTGTTCCTTCAATCGCACTTTGCATTTTAGGGCCACGGTAACTCTTTTGAACAATAGGTACCGACACACACTCTTTGTATTTTGGCCTGGTGTCCACAACTCCACGTCCAAAGTAGGTACATATTTTGCGTGATGATGATGATGTCATCAAGCCGATTTCGGCCATCGTATTCTTTGGCTTCTCATAGTGGTTGTGAGCTCCACCCCAGCTCCTCAAGGAAAGCCAGTAGCACCTTACTGTTACTGACATCTTCATGGAATGTATAGTCTGTCTAATAAGTCAACGACTCGGGAATTTTGTATAATATTTAATCATTTAAAAAATACTTATATTCGGTACTTTTTATAAGGTTTTTTCTGTTGGTAAACAATGATCTCTATCTCTTAATCAACCTTGATTATTGAACCCGTGTTGACAATAACAGATTTCATTAAATCCTAATAATTACTCAAGTCGTTTACCTTATTAGACAGACTCTATTTGTGTTCTAGAACTACTTTTTTCTGTATCCAGCGACTACTGGGCAGCTTAGAAACAGATGAGCTACCTTCTCGTCCTTGTCCATGCAGGCTCTGCAGAGTATAGCACACTAACAAACCCTATTATTAAATTTTGTAAAAGACGAAGTGCTAAACAGTGGCATTCGTGATCAGGAACGAGTTGCAAATCAGCCAATCACGGCACATTTGCACATACCATAACAATCTATTTCCCGCATTGCACTCTGCAGTTACTATAATTGATATTGTGCGGTGTAGTGACTATTTAGTCACTATACCGCACAATATCCGCGGGATATAGCCAATGGTTAATAAATACCTATATATAGCTATTTTCAAGTCAAGCATTAATAAACTAAGTTTTATCTCTGTACATATAGATCAGCATACTCTTTTTAATAATAATAATAAAACAATTGTTTCTCTTCACAATGGTTGATTTAACTAAGTAATTATAATTATCTATTTATATATAACAGGACAAACTGACATTTCAACACATAGCCAAAACTACAGGGACTAAGAGCGTGTAATTTGGCACAAAATTTCCTTTTATGACGAAAAAAAAACACTAAGAGAGGATTTTTTAATATTCACCCCCTATAGTGATGAAACAGAAGTTCAAAGTTTGTACGGAATGCCTAACGCGGGCGAAGCCACTGTAAAAGCTAGTTTCAAATAAGTAAGAAGCCCCTCAGCAGCGAGAAAATGGAGTGCATACTAAGAAGACCCTGTGTTATGACTAGTTATTAAGTAGAACTTTAATTTCTGATTATACCACCAATAGGATTACTCGTAATATATACTTGTGCAACTATTGAATATTGTAGAATATTCCACAACTGCAGATATCACATATAGATTTGCTCATAAATCTATCAAAGATGAGATATTGCTACAGTTTAAAGATATTATTGTAACGTTTAGTACCTATACTTACTTACTTAACTTACTTCAAGTCTCATCCGCATTTTGTTGTAATATAGAAAACATTGTAACACACCAAATAAATTAAATTAGCATTGCCGACGAACCATGAGTAAATAATTAAGCTAAGCATTATATTATGACGATGTTTGCATAATACTCTGGCGGTCATTTAATATTAAATCATTAAAATATAAAAACATTAGCATAATTTCTTATTATCTACATGCTCTACTTTCTCTACACAATGGAAAACTCAAAAACCGTATCGACAGAGCCCCGAGTTGCGTAAGGGATGTTACACATCTACGTATTTGTATGTTTCGACAACGACGTCCGTGGATGCCCACATTACCCTCTAAGGCTCTGTCATCTGATACGAAATTCATGTTCATTGTTTCTCTGGTTTAAGCCAGCTTATCTGATATTTCATAACGTTCCATATTGTGTATGCACAGCCTAAGGTACCCCATATTTCTTTATGAGACAAGACTTGTAAGTGTCCAGTCGTTGACAATGTTACCACGCAGTATAGCCGCAGATTTAGAACTTCAAGTAGACTCATAATGCAAAACTTGTGATTTATGCGTTCAATTAATGATATACGAAATAATCGTAAAATTTTGACATCAACATTGAATGCAGTTTAAATGATAATGACCCACAACGAGTTTGCAAACTTGCATACATATGTGGGGCATATTTTGGTTAAAATTAAACGATCTGAAATGTATATCAAAGACACCAAGGACAGTAAAAGTAGTGTCTTTTGACCTAGATTTTTTAAGTTTGATCTTGAGGGTGGTAAAAGGATTGCAGAACCAATCCATTTAAGTAATATCTGTGATTGTCTCCGACCGCTTGGTGTAAGGTAACCTCTACTTTTAATGAGATTTCTTTCACTATAACTAACCAGCAGTCATCTGGATTCGAAAGCTATATTTTGTAGTAGAGAAAAAGAGAGTAAAAGAGCTACATTGATTACGGATTCTTTCAGTTTATAGAAACAGGTACTTAAGAAATTGCCATAGAACAGAAATTTTCTTCCTTCTAAAGAATAGATCGAGCAACTGTTTAATGCTTCGCTAAGTAATCAATGATCATAATAATATTTTAGAGGTGAAGTGGTGAAGTGGTTTTTATTATTACAAGCTTTTATTTAGTGTCACCTGTCCCGTTGTTTGTCTGTCATCAAATCTTGCAAATTAAATTTGAGCCACTTTCCGGTTACCGATTGAGCTGAAATTTTGCATGCATGTGTAAATCAGATGACAATGCAAAATCATTATGACATGGAGCTGATCTGATGATGCAACTGGAAGGTGGCTATAGGAATTTGGTAGTTAAACGTCATAATCCCATTAAGTTTGGGATCGTATGATTCGTCTTGACGAGCATTAATTATAAAGGTATACCGAGCCATCGAGTTTGGGCTTGTGTGATTCGTCTTGACGAGCATTAATTATAAAGGTATACCGAGCTATAAAAGCTTGCTATGAAAAATTTTTTTTCATTAAAATCTTGTTAACTACATGTTGCTCCTTCACGCTCAAACGGCTGAATGGTTATGATTGCTATTTGGTTTACGGTTAGACCATATCCCAAAATACGATATAGAATACTTTTTATCCCGAGAGTATGGTCCGTCGAGAGTATGTATGTCGTACCATATATTTCATCCAATAGAATATTTGTAAGCCTGCGTTAACTCAATATCAATAACAAATAGTTTTACCTCTCACTACTGCACTGAGTTAGGCGCTTGCATCTTTTAGATCTTATTCATAAAAATGTCTAAACTATTTATTATCTGTTCAACAGATTCTTAATTCATGTTCTCTAGTTTGAGATAAACGACGATAAGATAAACAATTTAGAGATGTTTATGAATAACAGCTAGCTGTAAGAGTTTACCTAAAAAAATGCAACAAAAGCTACTTCTATCGTAATATCTGTAATACTATAACACTTGTGTGGTAACATAATTGCAGTAATACACTTTATGAAGTCGACACGGTCGTTTTGAGACGTTCAAGTGCGCCTGCGACTTTCTCTGCCAAACCGGAATTCGTTCACGCATTATTAAGATGTGATGGCTAATATATTATTTATACTTGGTATTATGTCCGGTACCGCAATTATGACTTGTTTTGCGATAGAGAGATGGGATCATACATCCTTGATACGGTTTGGGAGTAATGATTAATTACTGTTAGTTCGATATTCTATTTTTATACTCATATTTCTAATTTATTGATATTTAAGTAATTTAATTTGTTGACATTTCTAATTTGATTTATTTTAATTTTTCAGCTATATTTCAAAATAATAAATATAATTTTATTAGAAACTCCATACCTGCAACCATATTTCAAGCAAATAAATGATATTATTATAATTATCAGATGAATTGCCATGACGTGTCAAAATTTCAGTCGTCAGAAACAGTAATGGAGCTATACATGTTTAAAACTCCATCCCTTTATTAGTTTAGTTCTGGGTCGTAAAATGGATCGCGTGAAGAACTCGTAATTGCACTGCAGGAGACCTTTTACGTATTCCGAGAAAGAGTGTCATTAGTTAAATTCTTTATTTTTTATAAGTCTATACGGTCTACATTTATTTTTTGGAATTTCAAGACTTACCTATGACCAATCTTGCAAACATTTTCAATGATGTTGCACGATACAAAAATTATCTAATTTTAACAGCAATTTCTAATGTGCAATCAAAACAAAAAACTGGAGTACTTAAATTAATTATGTGGTGAAATAGCCCAGCGCCAGTCTCGTCTCGACGGCACGGGCGTCTCCGTGTGCTTTCACTTGTCTCCACACGTCAATCAAGCGGTCTATCTCCGACATGATCTAATCTTGGCTCCGAAATGTGTGAACAACACTATTCTAAAAGTCATATTGATGAGAACCTTGCTTGATAAAAAAACAAGATTTTGACAAGCAAAAGAGTTGAAATCTAATGCTCTTCTTTAACGGCGAGCATGTATTTATTGGATAAGTATCAATTTATCTAATAAATAAATATTTTTCCTTAATTATGATTAATATTAATTCTATTAAACCCATTTTTAAAAGGCATTAATTTTCAAAAGCAGGTACCTATACTGATTTTTATGAAGTAGAAACTGTCTCTCTCTAAAAGTTTTGAATAAGATGTTTTTCAAAAGAGTGGAAATTATAGCAGTTTTTCAAACTACTGAAGACGATCACGTTATTGAAGACAAAAAATTAACAGATATCAACGTTTATTAAAAAATTTCACAACTCTATTAAAATATTTCAATAATCAAAAACATTACTAACTCTAGACAATACAACACCTGTACTCGGGTATTGTTTTGTTGGTATTTTATAATATGTTGACAAATTACATGCCATTATTATTTTCCATGAAGGCTTTCACCTGCTCTTGGTACATTCGGTGCTTCTCCTCTAATGTTTTTAGCGCGCTGGTCTGACGTAGTCCTCCCACGTTTACCATGAAGCTTATTTGTACTGGAGGAACTTCAGACTCCGACTCTGTATTAATACCCTTGCTTATAGAACTGGATTTTATCCTCTCCTTACATTTCTTCTGCAACTTAACTTCAGGATTGGTTTCGACCTTCTGTTTAGGTTCTGCCTTCTGATTTCCATTTTCCTTCTTTGATGCTGACTGCTTTTGCCGTTGTTCTTTCTCTGCGCTTCTCTCTCTATTTCTTTGGACGTCAGCAGGTTTTGATTTACAATACGGGTTGTAGGCAGCTTTGGCAGTCTTCTCTTTGGTCGATTTATTGATTAAATAAGATGGACGTTCGTCTTCTTTGTTTTCTTTATTAGAACGTTCCTTTACAGGTTCTTTGGTTCGCTTGCCTGATGACAAACGTTCAATTTTTTTGTCGATTTGAGTTTGATACGTTTTTTTATATATCTTTAGACGATTCTCCATTCTTACTTTTTCCGAATATCTTTGTAAACTTCTGGCTCTTTCTAGTCTCGGTTTGATCTGTTCCATGTCTGGTCCCAAACCACCTAGTTTGACACTTTGTATAGGTTCTACGGTCGCTCGTCTAGTATGGCGTCGAGAATTTGTTACTTCTGAAACACTTCTAAGATTTTCAGGGCTTGGATCACGAATCTCGGCAGGTTTATTTGTCAAATCTTCGGCAAATTCCAAATTCAATTCCTCTTCGCGGTCCTCTTCATATGAGTTATCCAAATAGCGATCTAAATCACGACATAGAAGTTTTTCATAACACATTTCGTTATAAGGCTCGCTGTTATAAAACTCTGGTGCAGGTTGGCTAGTGTCTTCACCGATACTTTCTCTTTCAGTATCACCAAACTCTGGTGATATTGACCGTATTTCGTTCCTATCCTTCTTTAGATCTACATGGGGAGGCGCGAACTGCTTGCGAAACATCTCCAGATAAGTGGTATGTTTTGGTTTTCGCTCTTTTTCTTTATTAACTAGATATCCAGTAGATTGCAGCAGCTCTCTCTTCATTCTTTCATGTGCTTGATGTTTGTTACCTGAATTATTTTGCTTTCGTTTTTTGTCTTTTGGTACCTTTATGAGCACGTCTTTTTCATAAAAAGGCACAAGTATTGTAGCAACATTTTCATCCGAAACTCCTTTTGAAGATGGTTTCCGTTTAATATTTGATTCCAAGCTATCTAGTGATATATTACTGTCGGTAGTAGAGTTTTTATCCATTGCCCGGAATGTAAATTTTAGTCTTTTTCTTTTACTCATAAATAGATACGACGACTTGTCCATAATGTCAAAATGACAGCCTGTTTTGTTAGTTTTTGTAAAAACTGCCAGTTTATACAAGTGTAAAAACTCCTTCGAATGCGTAAAGGTAGGCTTATGCATAAACAACTTGTGTCTTCGTTATTCGCGAAACGGTGGGTTAGCAATAAATAGTAGGATAGTCAAAAGTTGGGACACGTAGTGGGGTTGGCTGCGGGCCAGATAGGAATAATGCGCAAATTGCTTTACGCCCTCGTCGGCAGTTGGGGGCGGCAGGCGGCGTAGCGTGCACACGCGTCCAGTACCGCTTGTCCACCTGTCAACACTATTCTACTACATTTAGCCTTTAGATTTCTATTTTAGATTCAAACTGTGTCGAAATTCCCATCGCATACTGGCAAAATGAAAATAGAGAGAACTGTAATTCAGCACCACACACAAATCCAATCTTGAAATAGATGTGGTACACCGAAACACCCAGACTGTTAAAGGATTAGAAATGTGTAGTTAAAAGGAATAGGTATCTCCTCTCGCAATATCTGATATTGCTTAGAATCCTCCTTTTGAAATTTTGCCAAAGATTCTAGACATTCAGACAGGATTTTACGTCTTGCTATTACAGTGTTGTATTAATTTGTGTCTTGTTGACATATTTTGAGAGTGGAGCCTTGGAGCCGTTCCACGTCTTATTTGATTGAATATATCATTTCGTATTTGAGTTGTAATCTCTCCTCATGTATTTTGCCTTGCTGTTTAGCTATCGGCAACTAACATCAACTTTCTCGCAGAAAGCGGCTCCTTGATTAATTAGGAGTGCTTAAAATGATTTATCTGTACACATTTATCGACTATCTAAACATATATAACTACAGAACAAGTTGCATATTGTGTCTGTATGACTAGGTAGCTTAGGTCTTCTAAACTTTACAATAGATTTTGATGCGATTTTCGCCATCAATTAATTACTATCTAGAGCAATTATAGAAGGTGCTTAAATGTAATCTAATATTAGACTTAGATGTATCTCTAAAATCTCGACGTTTTGACTGACAGCATTACACTCGAGGCACTTGTGCAGCATAGGCCAATCGTTAGTAGACATAAATGCTTCTAGTTTGAGTTCTATTCTTTTCCCTGCTATTGTTCTAACTTCTACATAGTGTATAACGTATAATAATTACAGAATACACAATGGCAGCAAATTCCTGGCTGGCCCCGAGCCAATGTCCGACGTAGATAACGGATTGGGGGCAAGCTACCCGCGACCCGGCCGGATTTCCCCTCTTATTACCCACATTATACCTATTTTATGCATTTAGGTCCTTCTACAGTTGCATTTTGGTGTAAAGTGCCATTAAATCGACTATGAGGTTTATGACGTAAAAATTCGTTGTCAAAAACTGCTTTAGCATAACATAAATCCACTTTATTTGATTTGTCTTCTTGTTAGGATACCGGTTTTCTTACTGTGAGAATTAATAGCGGGGTTACTATGACGTTCAAAGTAAGATTGTATTAATCTTGTTTTCGTGTGGGTAAGAGATGGTACTTTAAACGTCATGGTCTAGGACCTAGACCATGACGTCTAAAGTAAGATTGTTTTAATCTTGTTTTAGTGTGCGTAAGAGACAGAGCTATACAGGTTGTATAGCACCATCTCTTACCCACACTAAAACAAGATTAAAACAATATTACTTTGAACGTCATGGTAACCCCGTAGGTCGTTGTCATTCGTACATGTCCAGTGCAAGTTTATGGATGAAACTCTTCGAATTTTTCGTTTTATCGAACTAAATATACCGATTTTAAGACATATTTTCTGAAACTATTTTGAGAGCAGTTCCATTGTTTATAACTTAAACTATAACGCGCATAAGTGCCTGTATTATTTTTTTAAGTGAACGTATTGATATTTCTAGTTAAGATTTGAATCTGTTGATTTTGAAAAGAAAAACACAAACATCAATTATTCTCGCTATGAATAAGATTTAAAAAAAAAATCCATAACGCTGTTTTAGTTTTCAATGAAATCATACCCGAGATGTCTTTGAGTATTTTTCAATTTAAGTTTAGTTTCGGATGTGGCTATTGACGCCCGTTTGGAAAATTCATTCTGTATAATAGGTGTATTATCTACCAATACCAGTATTATTATTGTGACTGACAGCGTCACACTAGTTCATGACTGACATGACAAGGGCTTTCTATTGTTCCCATGACATTCCACACGAATTCAATCTATTAATATTCAAGCAGTACATTTGATGGCGTGTACCTGGTCCAATAATAATGGGCCCATTTCCTATTGATATGCGTAGTGAGAAGAAAGCTACTTGAAACTATTTGTTGAATTTTCTAATGGAATAATTAACATGGCGTAAATAATGACATAGGTATTACTATTTGTTTCAATAGAATTCAAGATATTTTTAGTTTAATTTTGTGTCAAACATGCTGTTGCCAACGGTATAACCTGTGTGAAATTAGAATATGGTCCCAATGGAATATACTCAAAAAATATTTTATGTGGTTTTCTAGAATATGGTCTACCCGCATCCAAACCCGTTCAGCCGTTCCAGCGTGAAGAAGTAACAAACATACTCACAGACTTTTGCCTTATATTAGTGTGACGTGATTATTGACAGGCTCGCGATTGACCACTATCTATCTTATCTGATGGAGTCGACGTTAGAACACGCTTGCCTAGATGTAACCTTTTCACTCTTGACTTAAATACCCCCAGGATATAGAGTTGTCCGGATTTCTACATATTTATTTAAATGACTCAAAAAGCTTTGGTGGGGACATTGACATTGACTACAAAAAAATATTTCATCCAAACTGTATAGCAGTTCCGACTGTAAAGCAGGCAGATTTTTATTTTTTAGGTGGGATATCATCTAATAACTTCTCGCGCTCCAGGACGGAGTGGGAGGGCGTATCAGACTTTTACTGACTGAAACCCACTCCGATGTTCCTTCTTTGCCTTCGTTCTAAGAACCCGGGATTCTCTCTCGCACAACTCACGGTCGTAGTAAGTTTGTTGGCCCAACAACACAAAATTAATTTCAAGTAACATTTGTATTACTGCTATCCTACTATTTGCTATCTTTTCAGAGCCGCAAAAGAAGAAACTCTCATTTACTAATATTGCTTCTTTGAAAATCTAATTTGCTCCAACAAATTCTGTATCATCAACTGCACATCGAACCGTAAAATCTATTTTTGATTAGACTGCATATGGCATTATTTCAGTACAGTCCACGTTAATAACATTATCATGAGCAGATTGCATTCTAATGAACTTCGATTCTACATTATTGAACTGAATATGGGCCTCACACAGCTGTATTATCATTTAAATTGGTACCATGGGTTGTGGGGCATTTTGGACCGGGACTGTGGTCTCAACTTCCACCTATAAAAGTTGTTTTTTTTTTTTTTTGAGTAAGTAGTATTTTGGAAACACAAATAAAATACATACAGCTTCTTTGGTAACTGTTCGCTCTAATTAGAGACAATAGAAAGAAAACGAGAGGGGGGGGGGATTGAGAGGTCACAGCCTTTTTCCCTGTGGTCCCAAAATAGTACTAAAAATATACATATATATAGGGTGACTGGCAATTAGTGTACGATACTTAAACACGAAATCGCGAAAAAAATATCAGCTGTTCAGTACATTAGGCAAACATAAATGTACTGAACAGCTGATTTTTTTTCGCGATTTCAGATTTGTTCCCATGGTAAAAATTGTTGATTATCATGAGCATAATCACGTGTTTAAGTATCATACACTAATTGCCAGTCACCCTATATAGGTGAAGGTTGGGACTGTAGTCCCGTTCCAAAGAGCTCCACGACCTCGTCGACCTCGGAAAGCAAACCCCAACAGGCTTCGGCCCTGCTAGACCACTACGGTTTTGCTGATACCTTTTTAAGGTGCATGTGGAACAATACGCGTCGTCGAGGACTTGGGCGCGGTCTGGACGGTTACCGGACAGCGAACGGCGAGCTACTCATTGATCGCCGTCCGCAAGCCCAGCGCCTACGATGATACCTCCTACCTAAAATTCTATTTCCCTTTCGTGTAATATAGGCGCCATATTTAATGTATGTGTGTTAAATATGATACATTTATTACAACTGTATGATACGCCTATTAGTAAACGCAATGTTAACAAGTTCGTGAATCTCACTGATCAGGTGTTAAGGCCATTGGTAGCATATCATTGTCGTATCTGAGTCATACCAAACATATTTAAAAGATACAAGAAACAAGGCATAGTGAACTTTATCCCCTTGTAAAAAGGTCTATTGAGTTTTCACCATCGTCAATACATAAGTGACAGCTTGTAATACCGTGATAGCATCAATGGCATTTAGAATTGGAACCGGAAAGATAATCTTGAGGGATCAAAGTATGGCGTAATTGTAAAGGTGAACGAGTCAAGTTTGGATATTCCTTCATAAAACTAACATAAAGGAACTTTCAAGGACTTTTTTCATTTGATATAAGTAGGTAAGATCATCATCATCATATCAGCCGAAAGACATCCACTGTTGGACGTAGGACCTCCCTCAAGCGTCGCCAGTAGGTAAAAACTGGATGACGAATAAATTTTCCTCTTTTTTATTTTAATTTCATCAAATCTTTTATGAACATGGACACTAAGCGTTTCGCCTCGTCGTTTATACCGCGTACATCGAAGGACTGGAACAGTTTGCCTGCTGCGGTCTTCCCGTCCAATTTACAATTTAGGTGTCTTCAAGGCTAGAGTGAATAGGCTCAACGATTGTATCACTTACCATCAGGTGGGATATATTAAAAAATATAATATTATCAACATCATAGATAACAACGCTTGTCTATGGTTTGGGAAAGGTAACTTTTTTAATAAACCTAGCTCCACACTAGGAATTAATCCGTATCATGCGCGCGTTGTACTCAAAACTGGAACAAATATCTATAGATCACACAAATATTAATACATACCGAAAGACGTAGCGTTGGAAGGCCTCCTACAAGGTGGACAGATGACCTGGTAAGGATTGCGGGAATCCAATGTATGCGAGACGCACAGGACCGTTCATTGTGGCGACACTTGGGGGAGGCGTCCAACAGTGGACGTCTTTCGGTTGAAATGATGATGATGACACAAATATTTGACCCATTCGAGAATCGAAACAGCTGCCTATCGTTCAACCACTGCGCTAATTGTGTCATCATCTTAAAATTGCTTATAGAAAAATTTATAGAGTCGATTGCCTTCAATCCTTTTCGGTAATTTGGTTTCGCATAGCATGCCTAAAATTCCAATAAACTAATAGCTAATGTTCTACAAATTAAAGGCCTTGACATTTGTTTATGTTAGATGAAATGTTTTTTAGGTGGGACGTTGACGTTGTACGATTTTACTTCATGCTTCTTTCAACTAAGTTTGGGTGCAAGGAACAGGTTCAGCCCCCTTAGCTAAGTTACAACCGTTTCGCTTGCGTCGAACGCTTCGAGTTGACCTTGCCGCCAATTCTTTTGTTCTGACCACGTGACTGAGCGTTGAGACGACGTCATTCCCGTATATTTGAAGATTTCTGCAAGCGTTAACTATTGCAGATAAGAAACTTGGCTAGGGGTGCAGGATTGGCAGCTAGGACATAACTGTGCCTAAACAGAAAACCTTTTATCAAATGACCACAATTTTATTTTTGTATATGCGAAACCTAAATATAATTTGTTCAGAATCAGTAATTGAATGGATTCCAATATTTTACACCATGTTATATTTTTTCCCAAAAATATTTAAAGAGGTTATAACCAACACTAAGTACAACTCAGGTCACGAACGTTTCCGGGCCTTGGTTGAGGCCATGGTCCGGAGCGAGGAGGAGTGGCAGGCGGTCGCCGACTTCTGCGAAGCAGTAATGCTCGCAAAGGAGGAGGCCGAACGCATCAGGCAACGGCGTTATCGCCGCCGCCGCCGGCGCCGGCGCCGGGATACTGATCCTGATTTCCGGCCACCGTAGGCGCGGGCTTGCGGACAGTAAGCAATGGGTAGCTCGCTGTCCGGCCGTCCGGTAACTGTCCGGACCAATCCCAAGTCGTCGACGGCGCGCGCTGTTCCCGCGCGCCTCAAGGAGTTGTCAGCAACAGAAGGGGCCCAGCCGGGTCGAAGCCTACTAGGGCCAGGGTTATCCGAAAGGGCGCTCGAGCCCCGGTATGAAGGCTTGAAGGAATGGGATGGGTTTTTTAGTCAGTAAGAGTCTGACACTATCTCCCGCTCCGCCCAAGAGCGGGGGTTGTCATAGGATGATTTTTCCCATCGGAAAAAAAAGGTCACGAACGGTTAGAGCTGGTATTAGGCGCCAGCAAACAGCTACGTACAAGTGCAAAACAACCCCTCAGTCGCCTGGGTGGCCCACCAGTGACAATGTACTTTTGCTGACATAACAAGCTTATAACATTGTGACTTTTCATGATACAGTTATGAAATTTTGTACAAACATATATTCTTTACTTAAAATACTAGACATGTGTTTCGGGTTTCGCATATACCTACTAAAACTAATCTAGAATAATATTATAAAGAGGGAAAACTTGAATTTTTGTGTGTATGTTTGTAATGAATAAACTCAAAAACTACTGTGCCGATTTCAAAAATTCTTTCTCCATTGGAAAGCTACATTCGCCCGGAGTAACATAGCGATGGCTTAGAGTAAAAACCTCGGATATGCAATTTTAGGTAATTTTATTTTATTACATTTCTGAAAAGAAAACCACGTAACGCACAATCTTATAAAACGCAAAATTTTGATTCGATACCTGTAGCGCCATCTACGATGTTTGTGCTTATTCGCAGAATGCGATAAAGCATCAACTGTATGCGTTTTAGTTTCAAACAATAAAATGTACTTATAATAAATATAAAAGATTATATAAAAGAGTGTCCATGGAGTTTCTTGCACGTTCTTCTCCATAGAGACCTACTCTTTGGAACGTGCAATTTAGCTTCACTTTTCTTGGACTGACCGACATTTGACTATTCAAAAGTGCCTGTAAATGGTCTATTTGAAATAAATGCTTTGATTTTTGATATAATTTGTTTTTTTTTTTGTTTGTAGGATGTAATCTCTAAAAGTATTGGTCCGACTGCTAAATAAATAGTTTATCGGGCAAAGTATTACGTTGTAATTTTTTGCATAGTTTTGAAATCTGTGAATTAGCTGGTGTCGATCTCTAGGTCAATTTTGATTAATAGCCAATAAACAGTCCTTGTGTTAAGAAAATGCATAGAAAAATGCCATATTTAATTGTATTAATATTAAATTTAGGAATAGACCGTGAACTAGCTTATTAGTTTTGTTGGAAAAACTGTCATTTGCTTGATGTATAATTATTTCGAAATAATGAGCCATCAATATTCTTTGTATATTTTATTCTATGCCGCGTTCGACCACTATCTCACCTAATGGTACGCTATGATGTGGCCGTCTTTGTAGAACACTACTTTAAAAAAATCTATTGTTAAGAACTTATTAGTCATTCGGTTTGTCCTTGGCTAGTGTTAATTTGGTTGTTCATTTTTAATCGCTTGCCTACTATTTTATCTATAGCATCATAGCAGGAACTCGATCAAATAAATAATCAGGAATCTCAGAATTATTAGTAGTACGTGTGTCGGGCCACTCACAGAGTAAGGTTCTGTAGTTTTTTTCCTGAAAATCATAAAAATAAGTAGGATTGAAGGAAAAACTTAAACTTGTTGTCAAAGAGTGGTTTTCCCGTCCATTGTTGTATGTCATTGACAAATATGCATCTGCAAATGTAAGTTTGTAATCACCGTTTTTCTTTTACGTTATCCCGACAAATCGTTTTTCCAGTAATTGTACAGTAAGACCTTGCTTCTGGCTAAATGTCATGATTCTAGATCAATAGGAAGCACCCTAAATAAATAGGTTTTGATTCCCTGCGAGCGTTAAAATTAAACGGCCATACTGTTTCATTGGGGAATTGTGAGTCTTGTAATAGTGTTGATTTAAATAAGTTTGCAACTTTTGTAAACACGAACCAACGTATCAATTAGATGTCAATTTAAATATTCCGTAATCCTGAAAAAAAGGATCAGATGAACAACAAAAAGATCCTATAAGACTTTCTTTTTATCCTTTGAGATACGGAACAAAAATATCCATTTAGACTATAATAGAATGTCGAACGAATCCATTTTAACAAGTAAAGATATCGGCAAGGTGACACAAATTAGGATGGGTTTACACCTCCTAATGTGGGCCAAGGCGCTATGAAATTGATGTCAATTTAGTTGACAATGGCTCGGCTGTACGTTCTCTGACTGCGCACATTTAAGTGACGTTAAACTTCGGCTACAATGTCTTGATGGCCGTAAGTGTTGCATTGTGCAGATTTTGTTAATCATCATCTATCTTACATGACAGTTACAACAACGCGAATTTACTATTATATAGTTAAGTATTGTAGTTATTATTCGCTGAATATTAACACTTGGAAGCGCTGGGAAGGGTCCTAGCTTTTCTGTAGGATCACTGAATTGCCTTATGGATACTCTGATGAAGTAGGAAAACGTAATTGGCTTCTGATGGATGGAATGAAGCTCGCCAAATGATGGCAGCCACGGCTCACATACAATAGTCATTCAAGGACCATGGACGAGTGGGAAAAAGTTGGTAGATAATGTGTGGCAGCTTTTCTTTACCGACGTTTAAAAAATACGGGAGTTTACATGTGGTTATGTTATATTCAGGGTGTAAGGGACAGGATTCCGAAAATAAGGGCTTGCTCAGTAGATACAATAGTACAACCGAACTGAATCTTAGAAGCCGATTTTATTTTTTGTATCCTGAAAAAAACTCTTGTGAAAAATTGTTCAGCTTTGTCTACTGATCAAGCCCTTAAAGTTACACCCTTTATAGATACCTATTACTTACTTACATTTGTAGAGACATATTTCCTATGTCTCTACAAATGTAAGTAATTTAAACTCTAGTATATTTAGATTTATAAACAAGTGAAAAACTGAAAATAGATGATTCCGGAAAGCTTTTTATATTTCAGCAAAAGCTATTTATGTATTTAGAACAGTTCCTAGAATTGTCTGGTCTAAAAGCGATCCACTGCGAAAATAGCCCAACATATTGGAGTAACAATAACAACCTAATGAATATAGAGTTTCAATGTAAAAGCTGTAAAAATAACATGATAGATTGGTCACCGTAATTTGGCGCGCCCTGTGTCGTCTCAATGACCTTTCAAAGCGATTAATTTGGGAGACATGGTGAAAGAATGTTCCTCGTATCACATTATTTTTTTTTTATAAAAAATATATTCATAATTGTGAATTAGCTCTAAAGTGGAATAAAAACAGCCACAGAAATAGTTTTTTTTTTATTTATATATTTGTAGCAGTCAATTGTAGCCAAGGGGATTTAGTGTATAATTCACTTACTCATGTCAACATAAATAGATAAGTACCCAGTATTTAAGTGGTAGGTAAGCATATACAAGTAAGTACTCAAAATATGAATCAGGCAATAAAAAACTAAGAAATAAAAGTAACAGATTTGATCTCACTGGAAACATAATCAACCTGAAAATTAGGAATTTTGCACTGGCAACCTCGACGCCATTTTTTTTTTCATTCGATGCAGTTATTGCAGCCGCTTTGGCGCGAACCGTGATGAATATGATTATTCAATACTTACGATACGATTGGTACGTATCTGACAGTTCAAGTTCGATAATTACGCTGATCGAAGAAGTAAGGTACTTAGCGTAATCCATTAAGAAGGTTGCTGCTTAGGTATGTTATTAGGGACAGTCTTTCCAACTGTGCCCTCAACAATCGAAGTACAGGGACGATCCCGTGGTGGTCTTGTAAGGTATTACAGGACTTCTATCATGTGCTGAAGATGATCGCCGAGGTGGTTTAAGTGACGCCAAAATTTCATACTCTCTGGTCTTTCCCTAAGAGTCCAGGTGCATTTTCAGGGCTCCTCCCAGAAAAAATGATAAAAAGGTTCTCCTTTAAAAAGTGTAGAAATATCTACAATTGTATACTTAAAATAAGTTATTATATTCGAAATATTAACAATTGTGTACCTAAAGTAAGTCATATTATTTTCAAAATATTAATTAATTTTTAGAATATAATATATTTTTCGAATCGGAATCGACGGACGCAGGTAAATGTACTGCAAAAGAATTTTAAAATAGGTTCGTTACCACTAAATCTAGGAATACATAAACAGGTAATAATAAATATTTTTTTCTGGTTTCTTATATGGATAGTAATAAGCCATTGTACTGCGGAGGAATTTAAAAATCGGGTCGTTGCCTCTAAATCTAGGGTCATCTAAACAGATATTTTTAATTTTTTTTTCTTATTTTTTCTGGTATTTCATATACATACGAGTATAATAAATTAGCCATTGAACTGCGAAGGAATTTTAAAATAGGTTTTTTGCCTTTAAAATAAGGAAAATGTATAAACAGGTGTCAATAATTTATTTTCTGTTTTCTTACATGGATAGTAATAAATAAGCCATTGTACTACGGAGGAATTTAAAAATCGGGTCGTTGCCTCTAAATCTAGGGTCATATAAACAGATATATATTTTTTTTTTTTTAGTAAGTGAGTATAATAAATAAGCTATTGAACTGCAAAGGAATTTTGAAATAGGTTCGTTGCCTCTAAATCTAGGGTCATATAAACAAATATTTTTAATATTTTTCTGGTTTTTCATACACATATAATAAATTAGCCATTGAACTGCGAAGGAATTTTAAATTAGGTTCGTTGCCTCTAAAATAAGGAAAATTTATAAACAGGTGTCAATATTTTTTTTTTCTGGTTTCTTACGCTGATAGTAATAAATTAGTCTTAGTACTGCGAAGAAATTTTAAAATAGGGTCGTTGCCTCTAAATCGAGGTTGACATAAACAGGTATGAATATTTTTTTTTCTGGTTTTTTAAATGGAAAAATTAGCCATCTCTTTTGTTATAAATTAGCCATCATGGTGCCATTGTACGGATCGTTGACCTAACTATGCTAAAGCAACGACCCATCTAGCACTAAACGGTAATCCTAAACAAGTTGTCAAATCCTGAACTAATAAAAATATATTTTATGGGAACAAAAAAAAAATAACATACAAATTAGTTAATGTCGTTGCGGATTGTTGACCTATGTCCAGCCAACGACCTGTCTACCACTGAACTGTATTCCCAATCAAGATGTAAAATTATCCTGGTCTCATATTTTATTTTTTAAGGCCAAGCAAAGGCAACTAGAAACTTCACAGTTAAAGAGTAACACCTTTTCGTGACTTATTCTTTTTTTTATTTCAGTTAGTAAAGGCTACTATGGTCGAAATACATATTTTCCGTGAAGCGTGCCAAGCTTACGTAACAATAATTGATCGATTACATGCTTACCTGTGCAAAATCACGTTTGTCCGATAAGTTCCGGCAATTGGGCCCGATAAGACATTTGGTTCCGAGACAATAGGCCGATTATCTAGGCTGACTGCACTTGACCTAGATCCGGTTGCGATTGGTACAAGCGTTTATTGGTATGGTAACACTGGCCGTAAGTCAGTAGCACAGATAAAAAATTTAAAAGCGCGGGACAAAAGCTTGTTCCAATTTTGAATACTCGTCGATGATTAGATTAAGAGATGAACTTTAGATGGTGTTATGCTTTTAAATTGCTTTTTTTCATTAAGTTCTACTGCGAGTATAAGTCACGGTCATTTGCCTGACATTGGCGTCTAAAAAAATATAGAAGCCTATAATAATAAATAAACGCTTTTGACTTGCCGGCGAATTGACTCCGGGGTTGTTAATCCTTTTAAATTAATAATTCATGACTGTAGAAAAAAGAAAACGATAAAATATAAACTAAAATCAGATAAATAAGCATTACTAGATATTTTATTTCTTTTTCTGGTTTCTAACATGGATGAAAACAAATTACCCATTTCTTTTGGCATAAATTACCCATCATGGGGCCATTGGACGGATCGTTGACCTATCTATGTTATAGCAACGACCCATCTAACACCGAACGGTATTCTTAAACGAGTTGTCGAATCCTGAACTAATAATAAAAAAATGTGTTTTATGGGAATTGAAAAAAGACACAGATCAGTTAATGTCATTGCTCGATTTATTGAAAAGACTTGTATCAAAATAAATAAGGTTGATAACCGGTGAATTATTTCTATGCCTTAGAAGCGTATCAATAGTTTATTGCCTATACAAATATTTGCATATTTATTGAGTTACATCTACGTATAAATAACTTTAGTATTTTATTGGCAGAACCAGCCTATACAGTTGTTGAGTTTAATTACCAATTTATAGCAAAAATTATACTTAATTAGGTAACTATTTTTAGAGCATTCGCAATTAAAAACGTTCATTATTTATTTATTTACTTGCTTTTGCCCGTGCGGCTTCGCTCCCGCTCTTCCCTACTCTACCCTACTCTGCCCTACGCTACCCTACCCTATCCTACTCTAGCCTACTCTACTCTACACTACTCTACACTACTCTACACTACTCTACTCTACTCTACTCTACACTACTCTACCCTACTCTACCTTACTAAACTTCACATAAACTATCTACTAAATAGTCAAAACAAAGCCTAACCATTTGGTTTGGATAGGCGAGCCCGTTCTTGAGTTATAAAATTACAACGAAAAGTGGCATTGATTTTTACATATAGATTTATTCAACCAGAACGACAACATGCCAATTACAGTGATTATATTAAGTACAAATTATGTGAAACACATTAAAGAAAATATATAACTAAACCTCTCACTCAGTCTTCTCGCAAATCACCAGACATTCAGTCAGTATCTCCTTCCATTCATCAGCGAATAGTCTAATCTAGTCCAGTGGATTCAAGGAGAGGTTGAGTGCGATTAACTTTAACGGAATGGGTTACATACGTCGCGTAACCGTACTGCAACATGGCACCATAAATAAATTTATGTCGTCTTGCCCGACAATAATTATCGGGGACAAAAATTTTACACAGCTCTCCATGTAAACTAGGCGAGTCAATGGTTCCGTGTATGATCTTGTAGGCAATAACAAGCTGATCAAAAGCTTGTCTAACCTGGAGCGAAGTAAAACCCAAACAACCTAACAGAAATCTGTTTCGAAACAAATAGGCGGATAATAAACAAATCTATGTTTATAGAAATACCTTAAAAATGCTTTTTGGACTTTTTTTATCATAACAGTCACATCTTTTTGAAGCACCTTTAAAATCGGTCAGTTTTCCTGCTTCAAAATACATTATTTTTTGACGATAAGGTGTGTTATTCTATGAAGTTGTTCTTCATTACGAATAGAACATGGTTTATAGATTGTTTATCAAGAAAAATGTTGGGCAAATGAAAACCGACCTTAATGACTGCGAGCGAGTGTTGAAGAGTACTAAGGTAATGAACGACTGTTGCTGCGATCATTTACGATCTCTTGACACGAACAGACGGACAGCTGGACTTTTATGCTTCTATCCCACATATACAACAGTGTCTACCTACCTACATTTATGATACTAAGCAGATAATGCCCTCAACGAAATGGATCTAAATTTTGAGGTACAGCTACCTATTTTAATAGTGTATCTTTGCTCATGTGAAATTAGGTGTTCTTGTGGTTTTGACCATTAGAATTCGTACGATCAAAGAGAGGTAAGGGTGACTTCTCCCGTTTTAGGGTAGAGTAAGAGGGCGTGTCAGATTTTCACTGATTAAAACCCATCATCATCATCCATATTACTCGAGGTCGGTGCAAAACGTTTTTTTCTTCTAGTCGCCCGTCATGCTATCACTAAGCCTGTTTCTTCTTCACACATCTACAGAACCATCTTTTCTTTGGTCTCCCTCTGCGTCTCCATTCAGCCACATTTATACTCTTTGTTACTTGCTTTCCCAGGCATAGAAGAATGTCGTTATGTTAGTCACCCATCCACAAACTGACCTCGTTAAACGCTGCTTAACTTAGGACTCCGACCTTTGCAGCTATTATGGTGCTTGCTTGAATAGCAGAACTAAATTATTGCAAGATAATTGCTTATTAACCCTTTAATTGCTTGCGTCGGATTTTTCCGACTCGTGTTTTCGTGTTCTATTCGCCCGTTTGGATCGCCTGTTTGCGACTGGGTACTCCATCTCGTTTAGCTCTTCAAACACCATAGGGTACAGAAGCTCAATCTTTATCAAGCCCAAGTTCGATCGTGTATGGAGTACTGTTCTCATCTTTGGGATGGATCTGCCAAATACCAGCTTGATGCGCTGGAGTCGATTGAGAGGCGAGCCAAGAGAATCATCGGCAATGATGCACTTGTAGAGTCGAAGCTCCAAAGCCTTGAGCATCGCCACCGAGTTGCTAGTCTGTCGGTTTTCTATCGTTTACATTTCGGGGAGTGTGCACTGGAATTGCACAATCTAATTCCGCCAAGTCCGTTCCATCATCGGACCACACGACGTACAGCGTTGCGCCACCGGTACATGGTAGACATCCCACCCATACGCACAAAGCGTTTTGCGAACACATTTATTGTGCGTACAGCCAAGGAGTGGAATTCCCTGCCGGAATCTGTGTTTCCTGATAGCTACAACTTAGGAGTCTTTAAGTCGAGAGTGAATAGGTTTCTTCTAGGCAAGCGTGCTTCATCGTCGACCACATCATCGCATACCATCAGGTGAGATAGTGGTCAAACGCAAGCCTATCATTAATAAAAAAAAAAAAGAAGAGTTGACAAGATTGAGTAATTAGTCGTGGATGTGCGACCCTGGCGGAATAATCGCGAACGTTTGTCGGAAATATCCGACATAGACTGTTAAAAGGTTAAATCATTAATTAAAGTGAAGATGTAGGTACTTATACATGTACAAACTACAAATTAATAAAAAAAATGTTACAATAACAAATTGATCATCAAAAAATCATTTCCGAAATCATTTTCATTGACATTCAGAAATATAATTACAAGCATTGATCTTCAGATGTTCCGCATTTAAAATATGGTTGGCTTATTTTGAAATAAAAATAACGGCATAATAATATTTTATTTGATTGAATATTCGAATAATGTCTCAATTCGGTATCTTTAATAACATCTTTTTTTTGTAATGAAAATGCAATTTCCTTGACACTGGCAATACAATATTTTGTTCATGTTTTTTTATTGAAGTCTCGACACTTGCTCGTCTCATGAATAAAATTATCACGTGTATCCCTTTATAGTATTTTTTACATCCTCAGCACATATTTGTAACAACGTTTCACGTAATATTTTTTAATTTATCGAAGTAATTTTTACAATATAACGTCTTCAAAAGTATTCACTACATGACTTTGCTGGTTGTTTTTTTTTTGTGACCGCCGATCTCCATATATTTTTTTTTTAAATTTAAGATCTTGTTGGATGTTCCAAAGACATCTATGTTTAATTTTAATCAGGTGCCTTGGCATAATAATGATGATACAAAAATATTGTAATGCCTACTTGCTAAGTATGCAAATAAATAAGAATTAATAGGTAAATGCTCATATTTACGATCTGGATAAGAATAATTTAATAAACCTTCCGCTGAATAGTATTATTAATTTGACGTTTTATAAAAAAACACTATAACATTTGAATAAAACTTTGAATCATTTAACCTGGTGAGGGTCGCGGAAATCCGGACCGGTGACACTTGGGGGAGGCCTACAGTGGACGTCTTTCGGCTGAAATGATGAAAACTTTAAAATATCGCTCGGTATATCAAAACAAAAAATCAAGGAAATATAAGATTTTCGGGTAGATACGAACGCAGGATATCTATAAACATTCAATCACCATCTTGTCACATGTATGTATTTAGAAATGTATGGAAGTATTTTTATCAGTTGTCTGGTACTCATAACACAAATTCTACTTGGGACTAGACGGCGTTGTGTTATAGTTGTGGGATATTTTTTTTTTTAACGAACTTGAGACTATGGGAAAACTATTCTTGTATAGTAATTTCAAGCATTTTTTTTACCTTACTATAATAAAATAATGTTTAAATTACTGTATACATTTGGAAAATGCCAGAAAAATCACATTAATCAGTGATTTATTATCTTTTGACCTTAATGGAATCTTTATCAAAATATATGTACATAAATGACTCAAATATTAACTGTTTAATAAATAATTACGTTATGTGAGATGTACTTATGAAGATAAGTTTTTTTTTAATAATGTTGTCTGCCCAAGTTAATTATAATTTATTCAATAAGGACTGGTTTCTTTTTGAAGAAAAAAATAATTAAATGTCATCAATAATTTATATGTAGGCACGGGAATATGTTTGTACTTTATTATACAGTTTTATAACATTCTACTTAAAATTGATGATTTTTTTTTTGACGTTGGATATCATCCAATGACTTTTCCCGTTCTAGGGTCCGATCTAAGAGGCAGGCGAGCCGGTCATTTGCCCGGCAAAAAATTAGGGGTGGCAAAATTGCCATCCAACCCAGCCATTATTAGCCATCCACACCCAAGGTTGCAGGTTGAGAATTTTATGTGCCATCTTCCAACCTACTTCAAGTTGGATAGTGGAAATATTTGAGACTTAAGAATCATCATGACTTACATGGTTTTGTGTATGTAAAGGATGGCGAAAATTATCTTTGCCCGGAGCGGCTTAATAGCTATATCGGGCCCTGTCTAGGGTAGAGAGGGAGTGTCAGATATTTACTAACTAAAACCCACCTGTGTCCTTCAGTTGCCTTTTGCGTTCTAGAGCCATGGCCATTCTTGCAAATGTTTCCGCGGAAAATCGATGATATGGATGAACTTTACTAATTGATGACATTCTTTTAGTAATTGATTTTAACGGTTACCTTGATATTAATCTGAATTAGTTAGTTAATAGAGTCCATCTAACACAACTTTGTTAATAATTCATCAATTCGATTAAAAATTTGTTAAAGTATCTAGGATACAATCAAAATCTTAATTAATTTTGACATCGATAAAGAATCAATACATAATCGGAAAAAAAATACAATTAAATTTAAAATCGCCTTCGTTTTATAAACTCTACTATAAAAGTTATATTTAACTATTAGCTAAATACAGTCAAAAACAAAGATACACTAAGGGTGAGTTGCACCATTTAACTATAACGATAACCAAACCATAACCAGCCGTGAAACGGCCGCCTATTGGTCAATTCGACGATTTGACAGCTGTTAACGGCTTTGTTATCGTTACAGTTAAATGATGCAACTCACCCTAAATATAGCGGTATTCCCTTCCGATTATAATAATTTGGGTGTAATCAAGGCTAGAGTGAGAGTTCTTAATAAACTAGTGCGCCTCACAATCAACAATTGCATCACTGCTTATCATCAGGAGGGATCGCAGTGAAGCACTAGTTTTAAAAAAAACTATTATGTTTGACAGAAATAGAGGTCGTGAGTATTTTGTCTTTAATTGCTTTTAAACGCATTTTTGTTGTTTACTGTACTTGACTTGAAAAGCTAGTACGGATATCGGATTAAGGAAGTGTTAAATAAACAAAGTGGTATTTAAATGTTATTTTACTGTTGAGAATGTACGTAGGTGATTAGTGAAAGTGCTTAGTAATCACTTTACCTACTTACATCATTATAATCTATGCCATAACACTTATGGCTCATACATACGTAGTTAGAAATATTCAGGAACTCTAGCATTGCTTGTTTTAGACATATTTTATATTTACAAAGAAGAAAAAATATTTTTTATGTGATCTTCATTGGGAGCTCAACGTGGTCCTCGCAAAATGTACTGTGTAATGTGGCCTGGTAAGTCGAATACCGTGAGAGCAGTAGTGGCCGATTGGTAATGGCTTCGACTCACGAGTTGTAGGTCGCGGGCTCAAACCCAGCCAGGCGCATTACTTTGTGTAATTTCTTTCATTACCACTGCTCTCAAAACGGTGTAGGAAAACATCGTGAGGAAACCAACATGTCCTAGAACCAAAAATCCGAAGATATGTGACATGCCATCAACCCGCACTGGGTCCGCGTGGTGTTTTACCACCCTTTCCCTCTCCTAGAGAGGAAGCCTGAGTCCCAGGAGTAGAAACATTAAAAAGGCTGATGATGAAGTCGAATTCAAGCGTTTGGGTTACGTCCGTAACTTTGGTTCTCCTGAGAGTATCTTCATTTCTGATCCGATCACCGAAATCCCGAGTAAAGCTCTCTCCATTACCATTACCCTTTGGATGACTTTGTAGTCTTTCTTAGGTATCTAATGTAAATAAATAGGTATACAATGTATACCGTACACCTACTTTAGTTTTTATACTAACTCTGCAACTAAAAATGAAAGTGGCAAGAAGACTGGTAGGTACCTACCGACGTTTTCTATCAACAACTAAAGTTTTTTTTGTTATTTGTAAGTTTTATTAGCTTTTGCACTAATAGACAAAAAAGAAAAGTATCAAAGATTAGTTTTAACCTTCATTAGGTCATTTCTAAGTGTTCTAGAATTAGGTATCTTTTATATATTTTTTTTTTGTAAATAAAATAGAATTGGTAATAGTAAAAAGACAGGAAGTTATGTTAATTATTTTGTTTTAATTACTAGGTTCTGTCAGTGGCTTTGTCCACGTGAATGTTGGAAATATTCTCCTCTCTCACTAAGTGATAAGGTATCATTCCATTGGTGATTTTTTAAATCGATCTAGTAGTTCTAGAGACAGAGATCATAACCATTATAAACAAAAAAAAAGTAGTGAAATTGGTCCAGCTCTTCAAGCATGAAATGAAATGAGATAGGGATTAACTTTTATATAAATGGATTTGAAAAATAAACTTCACTTACAATATTATTGTTAGTTCATGCGAAACCTGAATATAACTAGTTTGTTCAGAATGACTAACTGAATGGATTGCAATAGTTTTTACACCATGTTTATATCAGACACAAAACTTTTTGGGAACACATTCATTGTGCGTGCGGCTAGGGAGTGGAATTCCTTGCCGGAGTCTGCGTTTCCTGATAGCTACAACCCGGGAATCTTTAAACCGAGAGTGAATAGGTTTCTTCTAGGTAAGCGCGTTCCATCGTCGACCGCATCGTCGCTTTCCATCAGGTGAGACAGCGGTCAAGCGCGAACCTATCAACAATAAAAAAAAACTATGTTATATTTTTTCCCAAAATATTTTAAAAAGTCATAAGTTGGACACCACCGACATTAAGTACAACACAGATCACGGCAGGCCATAACGAGTATTAGGAGCCAGTAAACAGCTGGGTGCAAGTGCAAAACAACCCCTCAATGGCCTGGATGTATCGGTGACTATGTATTTTTATTAACATAACAAGCTCATAACTTTGTGATTTTTCATGATACTGTTATGAAATTTTGTAAACAGATTCTTTAAATAAAATACTAGACATGTGTTTCGAGTTTCGCACTAAAACTAATATTGTATAATAGGTATTTAATAAATAATACGTGACCTTATGTCTAGCCTTTTTCATTCTAGATTGCCTTTTTAGTACGAAATCTTTTATTTGGTAGTTTTATTTGTTACTAACGGTGCCCGCGACTTCGTTCGCGTGGACTACAGGAAATTGATTTTTTTTTTAAATTATATTAGCCTATGTTACTCCTTATTACATCAGCTATCTGCCAAAAAAAGTCCCGTCAAAATCGGTCCAGCCATTGCAGAGATTAGCCTCGACAAACAGACAGACAGACAAAAATTGTAAAGAAATTATTTTAGTGTATATATACCGTATATATATTCATATGCATGCAGTAAATAGCAGTTATTTCAATATCACAAATAGACACTCCAATTTTATTTATATGTATATCTAGATACATCTATTATGCAATGAAAGATAAAATTTTATTTATTTATTTTATAATTTATGTACACACAAATATACAGAAAAAGATAACATTATTATAAAACTTTGTACAAATGTACTGCTTATTTCACAAAGAAATTTCTTCCAGCAGACCTGCGAAAGGAAATATTAGAAGAGATGTAGACAGCAGTGTGCGGAAATAAGTAAAGAGTAGTGAAATCTTATATTAAACTAATAACTGATTTTATTTAAATGTAACAAAGTGCTATATCGTAGGCTGCGGGAATATTCCAAATAGTTACTGCTGCTCTAATGGCAATTGAATGAAGATAGCACAGAATCCCTACCACGAGCTCTTAATGCGATCCATTTGACGACCTAAAATAAACAGTTAAAGGAATGGAGCTATATAGGGTGTCCCTCCATCCCTCTTTCTCGTTTGCACGCCTGATATGACGTCATGGTAAGGACCTAGGATAAATTTTAATCAGTAAAAGTCTGACGTAGAGTCCTAGAGAGACGATTCAACACGATTGCAGACGCGAAGCGATGCGGCGCGAATAGAAAAAAAAATTGATTCTGTATTGCTGTGGCTTACGTGACCTATTGCACGTGGGTGCGATGCGGCGATGAGCTAAGCAATCTAGACGCGTGCAGTTGGTTTGAAATTTAGCGCGAACACTTGCGGTTTGGTGACTTGTTTTAAATAAATGGCGGCTGAAGCTGCGACTTCTCGCACACGTAGGACAGGGCCGCCGCAAAACTTGCATTTGTGTGAACCGCATCGGATAGCTTTGTGACCGCAATTGCGTTGAATCACGTAATCGTGCACGTATTATATATATATTGACTGGCTCGTTGGTCTAGTGGTTAGTGACCCTGACTGTTATGCCGGAGGTCGTGGGTTCGATTCCCACCCAGGACAAATATTTGTGTGATGAGCATAATCATTTGTTCTTTGTCTGGGTGTAATTTATCTGTAATATGTATGTATTTAAAAATATATAAGTGTGTTTATCAGTTGTCTAGTACCCATAACACAAGCTCTGCTTAGCTTGGGACTAGACTCGGCGTTGTGTGATAATAGTTGTGGAATATTATGATATTATTATTCACTCTTACAACACGCAGAATGGGAGAAGTTATTTAATGATTTTACAGCCCAACAGAGTTGGAGCTGAATGGATTATACTCATGGTCCTGAAACGAAAAAGGCAACTAAAGGAACATAGGTATGGTTTTAGTCAGTAAAAGTCTGACTCGGCTCTCACTCAAAGCTTATTAAATGATTCTTATCAGAATTTCCGTTACATTTCTTTCAAGTAACATTTATTTATTTATTTATATATCCTTTATTGTACACCAAGATAATAAATTACAGATTTGAGCCTTATATTTAAAATATACAATTGGCGGCCTTATCGCATTCCGCGATCTCTTCCAGGCAACCTGGTATGGAAAGAGATTGACTGGACATAAAATGGGGTTGCACATGGTGCATTACAAAACAAGTTAAACAATTACTGGTGAAGAAAAGAAAAAAAAAAAGTACTATACTTAACACTAAAATACATACTTAAATACATACATACTAAATAATAATTATATTGGCAAGAAAACAAGTGACAACTACAATTAATACAGCTAAAAACGAAACAAAATTACAAGGACAAGTAATATTCCTTTACAAGTTTTTTGAATATGTGTAGTGACTGCGCGCGTTTTATTGGATCTGGCAGAGCATTCCAGAGACGAGTGGCCTGGACAGTAAAGGACTTGTCCAAAAACGTAGTGGAATGCATCGGCATTTTAAGTCTCAAGTTATCTGATGACCTAAGAGATTTCGTATGCGAATCACAAAGAAATTCAAACCGTTTCTTAAGATAAAGAGGGGTGAAAGGGGAAAAGAGCACATTATACAAGAGGGATAGAATATGAGCATTCCGGCGAAGGCGGATTGGCAACCACTTGAGCTTAACACGAAACTCGGAAACATGATCATATTTGCGTAAACCAAATATGAACCTTATGCAAAAATTTTGAAGTCGCTCAAGTTTATCCAGTTGTACTTCAGTGAGATCAAGATAGCTGGCATCAGCATAATCAAGGACGGGAAGAAGAAGAGATTGAGCAAGCGCAATCTTGGTGGCAGTTGGTAGAAAATTACGCAGTCTTCGCAAAGAAGAAGCAGATGCGAATAATTTACGACCAACTTCCTGTAGCTGGGCAGTCCACGAGAAATTCGTATCTATAAATATCCCCAAGTTCTTAACTTTCTCACTGATGGGAATTATGGAATTATCAAAAGAAACTTGGGGAAGAGTCGTCCAATCAATCTTAGAGACCGTCCTAGAACTGCCCACTACAATAACCTGCGTCTTTAGGAGATTCACCGTGAGTCCATACCTCTTACTCCAGTCACATATACGGGCCAGGTCACGGTTTAAGGTCATGATGGCCTCCGATAAATTTCCGAGAGGAGCTCGTGAGTAAATTTGCAGATCATCAGCATAAAGGTGGTAAGAAGAAATTAATTCATTGGAGATGGAGTTAATAATAACTGCGAAGAGTAAAGGAGATAAAACGCCACCCTGTGGTACCCCGGCAGAAGTACTACACCAGGAAGACATGGTCTCGCCGATGCAAATACGTTGCCGGCGACCGAACAGATAACTACGAAACCAGTCAATTACCGATGGAGATATGTTAAGAGAGCAAAGAATGCCAAGCAAAATATCGAAATCCACAGTATTAAACGCATTACTGAAATCTAGTAGAGCCAAAACCATTAGATTTCCCATTTCCATGGCTGATCTTATATCTTCAGTAATGTTAAGAAGCGCTGTAGTGGTGCTATGACCTGAACGGAAGCCGGATTGGAAGGGGTTAAGGAGATTATTTTTGGAGAGGAAGGTGCTTAATTGGTTATGGATTAGGCGTTCAAGGACTTTAGAGAGGAATGGTAAGACAGATATTGGACGGTATTCAGAGAAGGAAGTAGGATTGGTCTTTTTTGGTAAGGGAATAATTTGAGCATCCTTCCATGAGCGTGGAAAGATACCGCTGGATGCTGAAAAATTAAGAATGTGACAGATCACAGGAAGAATAAAATCAAGCACTGGGAGTAACATTTTCCGGCTGATGCAGTCGCTTCCTACCGCATTTGAAGTTATCGATAGTATGCTCTTCTTAACATCATATACGGAAAAATGACCGAAAATAAATGGAGAATAAGTAGGAGTCGGAAGAGATGAAAGATGGTTTAATGTGTTTATCTTTATTGTCCTATCAAAACATTATTTATGATACCATCATTGCACGACCTTAAAAGTGGAACACATTCGAAACAATGATCCATTAATAACCCTTAGTACCTTGAACCAATTTTGAAAAACAAAAACAATTGAAGGTGCAACATTTTTAATAACACCATCAATTAGCTATGTCCTTTGTACTTCCGTGCCCTATAATCAAATGTACTGAGTGCTTCCGTACATTGTAGGCTATGTATTGGCAAAACAATTGACAGGATGATACAGTCAACAGCACATTTTGTAGCTATTGGAGCACGCCAAGTATTCAAATGGTTCATACACTCCTAGGAAAACCAAAACATCATCAAATTCGGCCCTTAAGTGGGTAAAAAAAGGGGTTTTCATGCAAGTGAAACCACGAGCATAAGCTAGTATCAAATATTTTTAAACAGCCTTGAGCAATTGCCATATTATATACCAACTTTCAGTTTGATAAAAACATTTGACAATAATTGTGCTTAGATACAATTGAAGCTATTGTCTCTCCGAATGTAGGTATAACACCTGAAATGCTTAGTTTATTTTGACACCGACTGTATCCATTGTCTCAGAATGGATGGTCAACAATGAAGATACTCGCAGTAAAAAGTTCGATTTGTGCCTAGCATGGTAGCTACTTTGTTTCTGATCTTGCATTGTTGTCCAATGCTATCAGAGTGTATTGAAACGTTGAGAGAAAGCAAAAAGAAATCACTATTAATGGTAATAAAGATCGATATCGGGAGAACAATAAACTTTTTTTTATATGCTATCTGTGTTCAATGGACATTCGTAACAATTATTTCTTTAATTTACAATAGAAAGGCAAAGGAATCTCAATATGCATTTTGCTTGTCAACACCTAGCTACTGAAAGATTTGAAAGTTGACTGATGGTTATACGTGATGTATGAACTTGTGGTTTTTTAAAACTAGGATACTTCGAACTGTTCTGTGATATTTGTCTTTGGATCGACTTTGAATTATAAGTTCAATTTTTTTATAAATATATATATTAAAAGTACGTTAAGCTTTATTCGGAACGAGCTTTTTATTGATTTCTTTGTGTTTTACATGTTCTGTAAAATTGAGATAACATAAATTTACGTTTTGAAAGGGTATCATTACGGTCCATAATATTCATATACAGCATGGAATTCATTCTCTCCTCATATGCATATCTATCTCCTAAGCTAAGTATGTTCATAAACCCATCTGCTTATCTTCTTTCCAGCTTAATCAAGTCTAACCTTAATTATAAGTACTATTTTGTATTGCTATGCCATTTTTCGGTCCCCTAGAAGGGAGAACCAGATAAAAATGACGTCGGTTTCTAAAATCCTGACCCCCATTTCTATTAACAGTCAAAAATTGGCTAAAGAACAAAAATTGGCAAAAAAAACAGTCATTTTTATCTGCATTCTCGTTTCTTCACAGACATGCAACAAGAACTGGAGAGACAAAACAAGATCACTCAGCAGATACTGGAGGCGTTTATTCAGAAAAAGCTGGGATTGAAGAGTAGCATGCCGAGAGCGCCAACCATCTTGGATATACTCCCCGTGAAGATGCCAACGCAGCAGACGATACAGCCAGATACAGATGACTTAGAAGATATGGAGCAAGACAACCAGGAGGACATGGATAGCCAGGAGTTAACAGAAGACCATGAATTGAGGGAAGATGACAGTCTGCAAAGCGTGGAGAGCGAGCAAATCGATTCGATTTACAACACTGAAGGCAGGTATCACGATTCTCGATTGTGTTTGGCAATTTGATTTTACGTTCACAGTTTCTGAATGAATTGCATTATGCAAGTTGCAATCTGTAAGCTTGGATCATTTTTGCACCAATTCGTAACTATTTTTTGTTTAGTGTCTACTCTAATACTATAAAAAGGTAAAGTTATTTTCTTTGTAGGAGGTAATATCTGAAAGTACTGGTTCTACTGCAAATTTTTTTTCACCGAAAGAAAGCTGCTGTATTCCTGTGTGATATAGGCTATATTTTATAAACGCAGGCGAAGCCGCGGGCAAAAGCTAGTAATCTAATAACTTCTCTCGTTATGGGTGGAGCGTTAGTGTTCCTTCAGTAGCTCAATAAGTTCTAGCACCTGCACCGTGGTAACTCTTTCGACCAATCCCACCGAAATCATAACTATTACTGGTCCTTTCCTTATATAACAATTAGATTAACGATATTTTATTGATAGATGGGACCATCGGTAATACATGTCAATATTGACAAGCCATAACCTTATGGATTATGTACATTGGCACGTGTATTCTCAAGTGATGTAGATACACTTGAAAATACACGTGCACTTGCTACTTAAGTGACCTCTAGAAAACACTAATGAGTATCTTCAAGAGGAAGATTCTATAAAAAGATTCAGTAATGAGTATCTTCAAGAGGAGGACTCTATAGAAGGGTTCTAGAAAACCAATTAAAAATTCATAGTCATGTCATGTCATTCCTAAACGTTCCATCACAATATTTCCAATGTTACCCAAACAGCAAGATGATATCCACACTAGCCCAAACTCTGAGCCAACATAGTACGTACTTCAGTGAGGTTGGTCAAACATTTGTCAATGCAGCAAACAATACGCAATGCGTGCGCAAATATGTCAAAGACACCGCGACCCAAATCATATGCCACGTTAGGTCAAACATTATGTCAAAGCTTGTTCAAATATTTGCGATGCGCTTGTGAGACTATTGCAAACCTACGCATGAGCTAATTAATTGCGTAAAATCAACATACGACAATAGTTTCCTTAGAAAATATACTGAACTAACCTCTAATTTTAACAACATTATGTTAATTTTATCACACGTTCCTGATTAGTATCAATAAATTTTTCCAGACTTGACTTTCACTTATTCAAGGTAAATCAATTGTGTTGAAAATGATAAAAATCTAGGGTTAGCCTTTTTGTTGAAAGCATTAAGTGTTAAATGCTGTTGCTACATTAAGGTTGTAAAAACTTTATGAAAGAAGTGAACTTTCCAAATCAACCGCTCTACATGGAGGTGCGTTGTTTTATAAAACATGCTTCTATAAATAAAACATTTTAATTGACACGTTTAGGCCGACCGTGTAGGTACCACTGGTAAAGTGGAGAATGGAGTATTTGCTGAACTGGCAGGGTGCCTACCACCGGTGGCAACGTCACATTGGACTAATGATGAAACAAAATAATATGAGTAGTCAGTGGTCTAAATAATGTAAAATCATTGTAAATAGATAAAACTACTCCCCAAATACTTGGTTAACACGATACCCCCTAGCATCTCCGTGATTACCTGTAACGACTGTCCAAGGTCTTCAGAAGTAAAAAAAAAAACTCTTTAAAATAAACCATTTACAGGCATTGTTAAGAAATCAGTCAAATAAATGACACTAATTGCATATTCCAAAACGTAGATCTATAAGTAGAAGATTTTGCAAGAAACTCCATAGACACTCTTTAAATCATGTTGGTACAAATACCTCGATTACATTTCTCTTGTCGCTTCTAATAAGTGAAAAAAGTGTAGTATGTAGGTAATGTTGGTCACATATCTATAATAATATCTAATAAATTATTTATTGCCCAAAGAAAAAGAAAATACATGACATGTTACACATAATTTTCAGTTCTCTTTTACATATTTTGTGAATAATATCCCCTATGCTAGGAAAGTCCTGAAAGATTGAAAAGCCGATTTCGGTAGATTTTGCGTAATCTAAAAGATCGACCCACACAAGGTCCTGTGTTTAAAACTATAGTCAAACGATAATAATTAAATGATTATAGTGCACAAATTAACATATTAACTGTCAGTTAACTCTGTAGTTCAAGGTGCTATTGGTGCTGCGGTGGCGGATCGTGAGCCGACTACACCTGACCTTTGAACCACGGCAATCAGAAACTGAGTAAATTGTTTTAGTACCGTTCATTCAATCTAGTACGTGTAAATTATATCCAATTTGCTGTATAAGGGAAGATTTGGTGACATAAATGCCTCTTTTGTCATATCACATCACATCGCATCACATCTCATCGCATCACATCTCATCACATTATATCACATCACACTAATGTTATAAAAGCGAAAGTTTGTGTGTCACTCACAAACTGTCGCCTTGAGATGTTAAATATCGGATTTATAATATTTGTGGCTTTGTGGATTAATATATAAAATAATAAAAAATACAAAACGTCATTATCTTTTGTTGTCGAAAAAACAAGGAATGGAATTGAACCTTTAAACAATAACCACGAATTTGACATTTTAAAAGCGAATATAGCTTTTACGGCAAAAAACGTACAAAATCAATTGAGACGCCATCGCACCATTATATTTATTTTTACATACGGATTATCAGAAAATAAGAGTTCATGGTTTATAGGTCGCGGGCTGACATTTGCATCAAATTAGGTGTAGAAAAAAAAACGAGCTTACATGTCCACACACATATGAATTAAGTTAAGTATATTAGCGGTCACAACAGACATTGTCCTGTCCGAACGCTGGCAGTTCGACAAGAAAAAAAATGAGAACCCGATAGTGCTACCTACCGGGTTCAATTTTATTTTTAAACCATGCAAGGAACCTACTCAAATACACACACAAATTCATTCAAATCAGTCGAGCCATTTAGGAAGAGTATTGAGACAAAGATTCGTACAGAAAATTGATATATTAAGGGTATTCCTAAATATTAAACATATGAGTTCTACACAATCAAACTAGTAACACCAGTAATGAGTATCAAAAAAAGTGTTTTGTATACACCTATACGTATGAGTATAGTACGTAGATTATACATATTGATGGATAGAGAGTGAGAGAGCTAAAGAAAAGATGGATGGATTGTCTGCCCTAGCGAGACAGTTGACAGGGAAGAATGGAAGAAAAAAATATGTTGCGCCGACCCCAAGCAACAAGGGGCAAGCCAAGGAAGATGATGGTAATTGTACGAAAAAATAAACGGGGTCAGTGTTGCCTTCTGGTAAAATTATTTACTTTGTGTAAGGCATTTAATCTATACTAAAATATCATAATAAAGAAAATTTTTATTGGAACTACCAGTCGGATTAGAAAACATATTTATGTTTATGATAGCTAGGTTCAAGACATATAATAAATACAGCTGGCCTAGCCAAGTTACAATCGTCTCGTTTCGAATCTCTACAGTCGGTAACTCCTCCGATTTCTTTGTTTAGGCCACGTGACTTAGCGTTGAGATACTTGGTTTAGTCCTCAGGCATCACGCTAAGACTTACGGAAGTAGAGCAGAGTGGAGTGAGTGACACCGCGGGGAATAGCTTGTTTGTAATATTTTTGTATGAAGATTGTTTTTTTAATTTCATATCCTTTTCCTCCACAGCTATAAACGGTACTACAAGAAATTATACTATATCCATTCGTTTATTTTGGCCCACAAAAGATACTCTCTTATCAATTAAAGTCCCGATTAAACCTAGTCAAGATCCCTGCCAACAGTCTGGTCATGACCAGATATTTCACCCCGCAAGTTATCCTTGAAGAGTTCATTAGTAAGGTTACACGACCGGTCCAACCTGGCTAAACGTCTCTCATCTGATCTGAAAATAAATAAAAATGGCAAAAAACCAAACTAACGAGCTATAAAAACAAAATAGTATCATTTCAATCAGGAATCTTGGATACGATACTCATTATAATAAGACATTAGTATGAAAATGAGAGTGGACATACAATCGACATTTCACTTATCACCTTGAAAGGTCGTTGATACCAGATAATACTAATTTGACATTTAGTTTTGAATTTTAAAACAAAAAAATAAACCTGAAGATGGTACGCGGTAACACTAAAGAAAGAACTACATTAGAATGACGCACACATGTAACACGCCTGATTTGTACCTACATGACGATGTCGTGTGGCGTGGATCTAGTGTAGCTCTACAAGTCTAGTTTCCTTATAAAATGTATGGAGACCGACGTGCCTACATCAGCGTGTTTATTACACGTGTGCGCAGTGTAATTCTACCTTGAATATTATAGATACTCAAGTTTTAGGAACTCAAGTTTTTAAAACCTCTAACAGAGTAAATATCGGAAGTGATATTTTTGAACCGTTTGGGATTGAAACACTGGGGCTATGGGGTCAGTGTGCACATTCAGTTGTTCAAGATATCAGCAAACAGCTGGTCGACTGGTTGCGTGACCAGAGAGCTAGGATTTTCCTCGGTCAAAGAATCAGTATTCTATCCACCGTGGTAATGCTGCTAGTATTTTGGGTACTTTTCCCATTGACATCACTTTTATTGTATGAGAGCCCCACTGAAATATTTATTTTATTCTGCTTTTAGTATTTGTTATTATAGCAGCAACCGAAATCCATCATCTGTGAAAATTTCATCTGTTTAGTCATCACAGTTTATTTACAGCCTGTTCGGTGTCTCGGACTGACAGACAGACCTATTTACCATTGGGTACGGAAACTTAAAAATCGGACCACAGTATTGACAAGGGATTCGAGTTTCGTGTTACCCAGTTACTGGGTTATGGAGTTAGATAGGATAGCCAACACAGTTGGGAAAAGGCTAGGTAGACTTGACATTTGAATAATTTACTCTAGATTGTCTATTAAGTACATAGTTTTTAATGTATTTAATACTTCACTCATTTGCAGTACATACACCGTAGACAACCCCTTTTTTATTTTAAGTTCTTAAAGTCCATGGTAAAGTTGTCTGGTAGATATCGTTGTCAGCGATAAGACTGCCATTGTACCCGTGGATTTAAATTAGTTTAAAAGTTTTGTACTATTTTGGTGTACAATAAAGTTTATTATATTTTATTCTGTTTCAAAAAACCTATAGTTATAATAGAGAGATCGAAATATGTTTTGTTGTAACTAATAATGGATCATAAAAGTTTTAGTTTTATTATATTGTTTCACTTAATATGAACTTAATTCGATTATTAATAAAACTTTATGGCGGTCGTTATGTTTTTGCAATATTTTTTCTTCAAGTTTGAAATAACAATTTATTCGATAGAAGAAATAATTTGATTCACATGTTTATATTAGTATGCAGACAGAAAAGAGGGTTTAAGAAATAAAAGCATCTTTCATTCGGGTTAGTAACGTTTACATGGGAAAATAAACAATTCAGAAAAACTTTTTTTTTGAGGTAGGAGTAGGAAGTCATTAAAAAACTTTTGCTCAAAGCAGAGCTGTAACTATAGCACCTTTACTGCTCAATTCTTTTTAGAGTGGAATGATAGAGAGCTGGTGTCAGACTTTTACTGACTAAAACCCACCTGTGTTCCTTCAAAGAAAAATAAGAAACATTGGTGCGGATGGTGGCGGTCAGTAAAAATCTGACAGTCCCTCTCCGTTCTTCCGGAAGCGAAAAAGATTACTTGATGATCATCCAAACAAAAAACCTTAGGGCCCTTATCATAACTTTTTTATGCGTAACAAGTCATGATAAGGGAGCACGAAAGAGGGATAGAGTTATACACAATGTTGGTCTGTACTAGAAATTACTCCTGTATCGTGGATGCGTTCACAAACATCTGAACTCACATACACAAGACACCCAGAACCGATACACCTAAAGACCATACAAATATCCTTTACGTAAATCGAACCCGCGACACGCAGCGTAGCATCCAATCGCTCAACCACTGTGCCAGCTGTGTCCTCGAAAGAAGTGCCACTTGCAGATGCACTCTATCAATATTGACTAAGTTTTCCCTCGAATATGTTTTCTCTCTGTAACTCAAAGATTTACTGCGAGAGAACTCAATGCTAGTTAAGCTCGCCTTTGTACGTTAACTGTCTGTACAGTAGGCACAATGGATCTTGAGCGCTCGGCGTGAGAGTGGGGATCGCTTTGCGCATTCCATACATTGGCGAGCCAATTGTCTTCGTTATTAGATACATGCAGCAACGCAGGGAACGAATAAGGAGTGACGTCTATGACGCTATGGCACGGCGAGCCAATCACTGACACTCCCCGCCTCCACGTCTCACTTCGCACACTGTATCTTCATATATTACGTTGTGCCTTTGTGTACAATAAAGAATTAAGTTTTCAAATTTTTTTCGGGTCACAGAAGCATGCTCAGAGACCGCATGTTTCACATGGCTTCCGTAGAAAGTCTATACAAATGGCCCTGGCAGCTTAAACTGGCTGAAGTTAAAAATGCATGACATACAGCGTTTTGTATTCTGGCACTACTCCCCTTCTGTGCTACACGACATCCATCTTGAAGCCAGTAGGCATAAAGTATTGCAATTTTAATGGTACACGAGCTGACGCGTCCGCCATTTTAAATGTAGACTAGTCACTGCTTCATACTTAAATATGTAGGTCTACTTGGAAACACATTTTTCAATACACTTGCTCAGAAAGTGATTCTTATTGCACTGCACTTAGGTACATAATTATAGCCCTTGTTACCAAACTGTGACATTTTGATTACCATTACGCACTAGTGCTATAATGTAGTTAAAACCTTATTGTTCAACCTCTCCCCTGCCATTATTTTAATACATTATCGTGTCAGGCTGGGCGCAGGTCGTCCCCCACGAGTCGCCGGTCAACTCTGAATGTATTGAAAGGTAAATAAAAAAAAAAAAATGGGCGCGCATATGAAAACATTTTTACCGCCACAAAAGTTTACTAGTTTTACAGTTATTTTCTTCACAAGTGTATTGAAAAATATCGTATGATATACGTGAGCAATTAGTAATTATCGTTCTCGGCTCTCTTAAGACCCTCGCCATGGCTCGGGTCTTAATACCGTCTCGACGGTAATCACTAACATTACACACTTATATCATAATGTAGGTACTATTATAGAATGTATTCTAACTCTTTCTTAATACATAATGAAATATAATTAGACTAGCTTCTGCCAGTGGCTTTGCTCGCTTGAAAGGAGGTTTCTCCACTCAAACTTTGAACCCCCTTTCATCCCTTTAGAACGTACCTATATTTTGAAAAATCCTCTCTTAGTGCTTCTACACCATAAAGGGAAAACTTCGCACTCCTAATCCCAGTAGTTTTGACTGTGTGTAGATGTGTCAGGCAGTCAGTTTCTACTTTTTTAATTATAGATTATGTCTTTGCGAAAGTAAATGCATACCTATTCATTTTCCGCTTGAAGATATCTACTACTTAGAGAGGAGGTATTTGTGTCATTCTTAGCTTGCACATTTAATGTAATTTTTCATACTTAGGTACATACTTATTTTGCGATTTCCACCCAAGTATAAAAGTTATCTTAGTTATAATAGTAATATCTTCAGTTTTTAGTTATCTCTTTATCTGCAAGCAGGCTTACACCTACCTATCTGTGATACACATCTTCTTCGAATCAAAAATAATCCTTTTTAAAGCTTAGTTACGTTTATAAAATGTAACCTCACATTTCCAAAAACAAAAAAAAAAAATACACCAAAATTCGTTCGCTTGTACAAACAAATTGCAGAAAATGTAAATTTCCATTTCTCGCCACCTGAAACTTTATTTCCATGATGGCTGCTCGCACAGCGTCCGCGGATAACGCAATCACACAATAATCTCAACTCAATTTGCAGCAGAGCAGCTCGCAGTTTGTGCTATTAACAGATAGCCATTTGATAAATATCGAGCTTTAAACACATTTACAGCTATTTTGAAATTTAACTTTTTCATTATTTAAAGCTGAGCTGTGGTGCCCTAGTGGTAAGTCTTGCCTTACGAGTTGTAGGTCGCGTTTCAAACCCAGCGCATTACTTTGTGTAATTTTTTACATCATCTAAGCTCTCAAAACGGTTAAGGGAAATTATCTTGAGGAAACCGGCATGTCCTAGAACCGAAGACTTAATTTATTACCTTACCCCGGTCACCAGGGAGACTGGAAACGTCGGGAGATGTCGTGCGGTGTTCCGCAGGGGTCGGTCCTAGGGCCACCCTTGTGGAACATCGGGTACGATTACGTGCTGCGGGGCGACCTCCCTGACGGGGTCAGCGTGGTTTGCTACGCAGACGACACGCTGGTTCTAGCGCAGGGAGAGTCGTACCAGGCGGCGGTCGCTCTAGCGACACGCGGGGTTGCGATAGTCGTTGATAGGATCCAGGAGTTGGGACTCGAGGTGGCGCTGCACAAGTCCGAGGCGATGTGCTTTCACGGTCGCCGCTCTCGGAACGCGCCGCCAATGAGTTCCCAACTAACGGTAGGAGGAGTTCACATCGGTGTCGGGTCGACGATGAAGTACCTGGGACTCGTCCTCGACAGTCGGTGGAATTTCGTGGAGCATTTCCGACGTCTGGCTCCCAAACTGAACCGGACTGGGGCTGCGCTCAAGCGGCTCCTGCCCAACCTTGGGGGTCCAGACGCCTCCTGCCGGAGGCTCTACGCGGGGATCGTTCGGTCCATGGCCCTCTACGGGGCGCCGGTGTGGGCGCCGTTGCTGAAAAAGCAACCGGCGGCCATACTAAACGCCTGCCAGAGGGTCATGGCAATTCGGATGGTGCGGGGATACCGCACGATTTCCCGCGAAGCGGCGAGCCTTCTGGCTGGCCTACCACCGTGGGATCTGGAGGCAACAGTCCTTGCACACATGCACGACATGCGCGTGGAGATGCAACGCCGGGGTGAAAGTCCTCTGCCGCGACAGGTCGCGGCATGGCGGACAGAGCTCCGGCGGGATCTCATGGTGGAATGGCGTCAGCGACTATCGCAACCCAGTGCTGGGCACGCCACAATTATGGCGATAAGTCCCCTCTTTGAGGCGTGGCTGGAAAGACCTCACGGCGTCCTTACCTTCCGCATGACACAGGTCCTCACCGGAAATGGCAAGTTCGGGAGGTTCCTGTTCCGAATTAAAGCGGAAGTGACGCCCGGGTGTCGCCACTGTGCGGAACACCCGGAGGACACGGTGGAGCACACAATCGCGGTGTGCCCTGCTTGGGTGGAGCATCGCCGTGCCCTCGTGGGGGTGATCGGCGGCGGAGACCTCTCGCGCCGGGCCTTGGTCGAGGCTATGGTCCGGAGCGAGGAGGAGTGGCAGGCGGTCGCCGACTTCTGCGAAGCAGTAATGCTCGCTAAGGAGGAGGCCGACCGCATCAGGCAACGGCGCTCTCGCCGCCGCCGGGATTCCGATCCCGATTTCCAGCCACCGTAGGCGCGGGCTTGCGGACAGTGAGCAATGGGTAGCTCGCTGTCCGGCCGTCCGGTAACTGTCCGGACCAAGCCCAAGTCGTCGACGGCGCGCGCTGTTCCCGCGCGCCTTAAGGAGTTGTCAGCAACAGCAGGGACCCAGCCGGGTCGAAGCCTACTGGGGCCAGGGTTATCCGAAAGGGCGCCCGAGCCCCGGTATGAAGGCTTGAAGGAACGGGATGGGTTTTTTAGTCAGTAAGAGTCTGACACTATCTCCCGCTCCGCCCAAGAGCGGGGGTTGTCATAAGATGATTTTTCCCATCGAAAAAAAAAAAAAGACTTAAGTTATCCAACAAATCGCACTGGGGCCGCGTGGTGGATTACGGCTTATTCAATCTCGTAGAGGGGAGGCCTGAGTCCTAACAGTAAGAATATTATAGGGTTGATTGGTTAATTTATTCAAAGAACAATTAGCATTGTATGCGAATATTAAATACTTAAAAACTAGGGAAAAAAATTCTTGAGTATATCTTTTTCACCGTACCATGCATTAAAGATGTCTGAAACCGATGTCTGGAAAAAAAAATGCTGTTCTGATCAGCTACGTAGCAAGAGTATCAAACGCTACGGGTCCCACGCACTGAATGTGCAAATACAAGTCAAGATATCTGTGAATTTTTCTATAAAGATCATGGATGTATTTGCCATCGCAGCCCGGCAAAAAAATAAATTGAAACAGTTTTAATTATTTATCATTTACCTTTAGAACCTTTTCACCCCTGAAGTCTTTCCTTGGTAGAATTTGTTATAGGCCCCACGCTGGCTTGATCCGCTACTGACCAGCATGAATGTACAGTTATAAAAAACTATAACTCAAAGTGCCTAACCTGCCGGAAAATCTACTTCCACAGATCCAAGTCGACAAAAATTTCAGGACAAGCAGAAGAAAAAATACTGGAACTATTTTTTAAACACCAGGCAAAACTGTTAAATCGGCAAGAAATTTCGCCTCTGTAAATTCAGGGAGCATTAACAGAGTAAGCTAGATATACAAACCTTTGTGACGTGGCTGCAGGGCGATGGAAGGTGTCACTCTAAGGATGCTGCAGGCGGGTCTGTGATCTTGTCATAATCTCCGAGACGCGCCAATCTTGCTATTACTGACATCGTTGCGGTTGCAGATGTATGAAGCAAATATTTGGAGACTGTTTACATTGATCATCTTTTAGATTTACGTTTGGTGTTTGCTTGTATCGTGGTAAAGTCAGAGCAGTTTCGCTCGCATGAAAATTGAAAATTGGGTAGGATAGCAAAGGAATATATTCCAAGAAAAAAAAAAATATTAATCTTCAACATAACACTACAAAGGCCAATTAAAGACATATTTTTGATATAAAATACTAGCTTTTGCCTGCAACTTCGCCCGCGTACATTAAATAAAGCCTATGTTACTCAGGAATAAGCAGCTTGAAATTTTTTATCCAATACCGTTTAGCCGTTTGAGCGAGAAAGAGTAACAAACATACATACAAACTATCGTCATTACAATATTAGTGAGTTAAAAATGAAAATGCAATAATTCTATAGTTCGCATGTAAATCGCTAATTAAAAACTAAATAGCTCAATTTAGGTAATTTTTGGAAATGTCAATCAGTTGTAGATTAATAAATGATTAAAATGTTGAAACTAAGTTTAGCGTAAATAGTTATATCGGCATTTCATTCAGTGAAGTATTGATGTGTCCTCGTACGGGTATTAATTTTTTAATTAAATTACTGCAAAATCAGTTTTTACGAAAAATCAATCTGTCATAACTGCACGTTTATAGCCGATTACACCTACTAATGGCATCTTCATTCATTTATATTATTGAGTAATTGATATTTAACCTTCACGTTAAGCATTTTTATGTGAAGTTTGATTGTGTTTATTAATTTTATGACTTAAAACTAATCTTCTCTCATTCTCTTTTTAAAGAATTTTTGTTCCGATTTTTTCTATCCGCAGAAAATTAAGTTAAATAATATTATTCATACATTGGGCAATATTTCCAACAATATTCATACATCGGGCAATATTTCCACCAATATTCCCACTTCACGGCAATATTGCCGGGAACGGTATATCTCTAAATATGTACAACCCAAAGTATTCTGGTGATATGTACATTTGCTGCCAAATACTACAAAAATATTGAAATGTGTACATCCATATTCTCATGGTAAACAAATGAACTATTCATACGAAGACATGGCTCAAAGGATTTGATATCCAAGCCAAGAACATTAGCAAAAAAAACTGGCCAACTGCGAGTTGGACTCGCCCAATAAGGGTTCTGTAGCAGCAAGTAACATAATATAAAAGTTCTTGTAGTTCGTTGTAACTTTGATCGATATTTTAATGATACTGTATTTTTTTAGATTAATGACGTTTAAAAAAAAAAGCTGTTGGCGGTTTGCATGGTAATGTACATCATATTTATTTATTTTTTTGTTTTATTATTCTCTTATTTTAGAAGTTACAGGGGAGGGACACACATTTTACCAATTTGAAAGTGTCTCTCGCGATTGATGAAAAAAAAAATTGAGTTTCAGTTCTATGTAAGAGACCCCAAAAATTTTTAGTTTTTTTTTCTATTTTTGTGTAAAAATCCTAATGCGGTTTCTAATAATCTACTCACTAAGTTTCATGAGTATAGCTCTTATGGTTTCGGAAAGAAGTGGCTGTGATATACGGACAGACAGACAGACATGACGAATCTATAAGGGTTCCGTTTTTTGCCATTTGGCTACGGAACCCTAAAAAGTGGTAGGTATAGCCTATATCTCTTTTTAAACTATCAGTCTCTAAGCTAGGCAATTTTGGGTAATGAGTCCGTGAGATTGGGGGCAGTATGACGTATCATCCGGCATCGGTCACGAGGCGACCATCACACGCCATATACAGAGTAAAATACACCAAGTTTTTTACTCGGAATCGTGAACGCGCATCAATCACATTTTGTCTGACGTAAATGGCCGTCGACGGCTTTTTCTACTTTAGTTTTGATCTGAAATAAAGTTTTATCTATGATGGTATACATTTTTATAAGTAAAAAAATGCCTCAGGCCTAGCGCAAAATCTGTTGGGATATGTTTATTTGTTCTTGTTCAGACATTTTTAGACTGCAGTCTTTAAGAAAAAAATGTTTTGAAATTTCTCGAAACTCAATGCTTTATTGCAATCAATATTAGATAAATAAATTGTATTAAATATTAACTATCTGTAGATCAATATAAACCCTGTCGGGCACAGTAGTATTAGTAGAAAGAAAGAGGGAGTATAATTATGTATACGTATATTATTATATTATGTTTGTATACAAGTAATTCCATTCCACACATAACCATATAATATATTTCATTATATTTCCATTTTGTATTTTTTAATTAATTTAATTTTGGTTTCTTTCTCTGAGTAATTAAGTCATCATTCAATTAGGCTACCACCATTCTTCAAAACATTCCGTATCTAGTCCATAAGATGATATAAATTTTCAAATCCGGTTCCCAAACCGCAGCTGTGTTTTGATCTATAGAAAGCACCCATTCACCTTTGAATCCTTTCACATAAAAGTTACGCAGCGTCTCAAATTGTTATGTTCCTCTATAATTGTTATCTTCAATAGCCTGACAAACTTGAACTCACGCATCGGCACTGACTTTCAGTGCCCTTGCCTCGCTTGTTATTAATTACCCACTTCGCCTTCACGTTCGCAAAATAACAATCATTGTTTGTTAATAGCTTCCGAAAACAATTGCATGCATGTGTACCGGGGATGTCGTGGAGCTACGTAACCGTAACCGATACTATCGGATATCCGATTTAAAAAATCTATCCGTAATCGAATCCGCTATTAAAGATTCGGATATTTTCGGATAGAGGCGGGATTTAAAATGAATAAATACTCATAATTATTGATTGTAGTTACCTCAATCTAGTACCAAAATCTTTGGTCATAGATTGTTTATCATTTGATACCACAATGTAGTTTCAAATTTAAAAAAATACAAATAAAATCCAATTATTTCCTTATTGTATTTTAATCCTACAATTCCTTAAAAATCTAAAACCCCTAACTGAAACTATCCGAAATTAATGGATAATCCGAAATAATGTATGAAATTATATCGGATTATTCATTAACGTAACATCCGTAACGTTTAAACGTAAGTAAGTATCCGGTACCGATGACACAGCGGAATATGCCTTGCTAGGTTAAAGTTAAGTAGTATGATTAGAACCTTGCTTTTCCCGGCGGCTTCGCCAGTGTGCAAGTGGAAAATTAACTCACAGGAACATAGGATCTACATTCTTATTATATTTTAACCCTAACTATCTTTTGTTTACCTGTTCCAAATAGTCCTAATAACTTAAGCTGACGAGGTTTTAAAAATATTCACACTAATTACAGAAGGAGTGGGACGTAAATAAGTGATTTCATCATCTTCATCATCAGCCTTTTTAATGTTCCCACTGCTGGGATTCAGGCCTCTCTAGGAGAGGGAATGGGCCGTAATCCACCTCGCTGGCCCAGTGCGGGTTGGTAAATGTCACATGACTTCGAAGTTTTGATTCTAGGACATGCCGGTTTCCTCACGTTTTCCATCAGAGTAAGAGAAAGTGAATAAATGATTTATATTGTCGTAAATAGGCAATAAGCTTATATGCATTAAGCCAGTATCAGATCCACATCATGGTGTCCACAAGGTAGACCGTCAACACCAGTCGCGGAAAAGCGGTGGAGGCAAGACGCACAGGAACGGTCGTTGTGGCGCCGCTTGGGGGAGGCCTATGTCCAACAGTGGATATCTTTCGGCTGAAATGATGATAATGAAGTTTATATAGTAATTAGTTTGTGATACAGCATACAGTAATTTTGTTAACCTTTAGAATGGTAAACAAAATTACTGTTTGCTGAACTCATTCAAATATTTTTGCAGTAAATGTATCGAGACGGTCTTCTCGGTAAAATTCGCTGTAGTTAGCAAAATTAATATTTAAAACTCTCAGCTCTATTTTACTGAGATCGCACCTGTGTCATAGATTCCAAGTATTGTCCAGTTGTGTAGACAGTTGAGATATATAGACGACACATTAAATTTACATCACAATCTCCATTAGGAATCAATTTGCGAATAGTTATAATAGCCACTGACTGTACTTCTTTTAAAAAATATCCGCAAATACTTTGTACGAATTTTTTTTTGGAGACAAAAATCATCTAAATTACATCCGCTGCTCTTGGGTGGAGCGTGAAGGTGTATCTAACTCTTTCTGACTAAAAAACCCACTCCGTTCTTTCTTGCCTATCATACCGTGGCTGAGCTAACTTTCGGAGCTAACTCTGGCCCCATTAAGCTTCGACCCAGCTGGGCCCCTGCTACTCTGTACGTATTTATTTTATCGTGAACTTCAATGATATTTATACCACACACATAAATAATATGTACTACTTAGAGCTACTACATATAATGCATTTAGACGCACGCATTAGCATAGTTATTTTGATTTCAAGAAGTCAGTAGCGTAACTAGCTGTGGGCGAAGTGGCCCCTCGCTCATGACCTCGCACCCAAAGGGCACTGTCGCATGCGAGGGCCTTTAATAAGGAGATGGATTTTTTATAACGGACTAGCTTTTGCCCGCGCCTCGCCCGCATACATAAAATATAGCCTATGTCGCTCAGAAATAAAGCAGCTTTATATCGGTGAAAAATCGGACAAATACTTTCTCAGATTACCTCCTAGAAACAAAAAAAAAACAAACTTTATCTCTTTATAATATAAGTGTAGTTAGATAAACTCACATTTAAGCACTATTTCAACTGCTTGTAATCGATGATGAGGTCAAACACTGGGTTGGATGATCGCTGTCTCTGTTTTCGAATTTATGGAAGAAAGAGGCCTCTCTGAGACACCTTCACCTAAGTCTAAAATAGTCCACGCTACGCAGTCGTCCTAAATGTATGCACTGTTTTCAGTCACGTTTTCAAAGCAATCAAAAGTGATGAGAAGCTCTCTAGGTCATATCTCGCATTAATTCAATCATTGAATAAATTAATAAGTAGCTATTAGCATCTGTTCGCATCTCACAAAGGCGAATAAAAATGGTTTACAGTCAGTCAATTTGATTTTTTTTTTATCTGTTTTAACTAGTACTTGACTGCGATCCCGCCTGATGGTAAGCAGTGATGCAATCGTTGATGGTGAGGCGCACTAGTTTATTAAGAGCCTATTCACTCTAGCCTTGAAGACACCCAAATTATAATCGCACGGGAAGACTGCAGCAGGCAGACTGTTCCAGTCCTTCGAAGTACGCGGTATAAATGACGAGGCGAAACGCTTAGTCCGGACCGTAGATGTTTCAACAACGTAAGGGTGGATACTCGCCGTGCGTCGGTTTGTCCGATGATAGAAATGTGATGGCGGAATCAAGTCATGCAGTTCCTGCGCACACTCTCCAAAATGCAATTTGTAAAACACCGAAAGGCTGGCTACCCTACGCCTGTGCTCAAGGCTTTGAAGATTGGACTTAACCAAATCTGGATCACCAATTAGCCTCTTCGCACGCCTTTCCACCGAGTCCAAAGCTGCCAGGTGGCACTTTGCAGCACCAGCCCATATGTGGCCCATGTGTGTGTGTGTGTGATTAGCCTACAAACCGTTCGCATTAACACGGCACCTGATGAATGACGTTTGAAATATTGAGTGCATTGTATTTTATTTTAGTTTTTTGAATATCGACATTTATTTTGCGCTAAATAGTTTCTCACATGACATACTACTTTACGAATTTGCGATTCTATAGACGTGACAATACCAACTATTTTTTTTTTTGAGTATTCAATGTGGCAACTGTTTTCAAGCCAGGTGCCATGTTAATGCGCACGGGTTGTGTGCTCCGTGGGCTCTTGCATAGCAACTCGGTAAAATTTCACATTGTTTTGGATTAGTCTACGTGATATTTTGGTAAGCATACCATGATCAGCCATAGAATGTACTCAGGCCTTCTCTCTAGTAGAAGAAGAAGAAGAAGGCCGTAATCCACCACGCCGGGTTATTGCGTGTTGGTGGATGTAACTTGTCCGATTTTTTTTAATTTAAGACATGGGGTTTCCTCTTGATGTTTTCCTACACCGTTTTGGGAGCTGTGGAATCATTATCAATGAATTATCCAAAGTACAGTGCTTGCCTGGGTTTTATCCCACAACCTACAACTCGTAAGTTGGGCCATTACCACTGGACTGCCATTACTATTTAATCATTACCGCGCATATCAATGCCATATATGTATTTTGGACTTTTTACAATGTCTCTAAGTTAATAAAAATACATTGCTCTACCTAGTAACTGTAATAATAAAAATGCCTAATGTCCTAGTAGCTGTAAACAATTCAAACTCTTTGTTTCACATAAAAAATTTACGATAGCCTACAAAGCGTCGAAATCATTTCATAAAAAAATCAAGCTATCATGCAATTTTTGCACTCACTTTAACAATGCAATATAACTTAACTATCCACAGTTGAAAACTCAGTACGCTCATTATTTCCTACTTTCTGATTACCCAGCTACCCTCGCATCCTACATTTCCTATTTCCTAAAGATACCGTATCAACGTGCCAAGTTTTCTACACTCAGCAACATTGAAAGAAGACGGCAGTGGAAAAGTGCAAAAAGGAGCATCGTTAGAACTCACTGACCCATTTCTGTAGTGTCCCGTAGTTCGCACAGCCCTATTTATTGCGGAGCTGTGCGAGGGATGAGCGCTCATTTACCAACTAGCTTAGCTCAGCTGACGAATTGTCACTTACCGTTTAATAAGCGTTCTATTCTTCCGTCAACAATAGTTTTTTCTACCTATATTTTTTCAGAAGGAAATGGCAAAAGTTATGAATTTTGTGCTTTGAAATTGCTGAAGTAATGAGGACGGTTAGCTTACAAACTCTTTTTGTTACTTATCTAGGTTTCTTTTGGGATGTTGCAATAAATTAGGAAGGTGTTGCGGTGATTGTTGCCAAAGAGCGTCTGAAAATAAAAGTATGGTCAGCTATTGTTTATGACCTATTTCGATCTTATAACAACTCCTAAGCTAACTATGTATGCCGTGGGAACAATGTCGTATAAAAGGTATAACAGTAAGTTGTGGTCATACTTTAAGAAAGTCTTAAAGAAAGCCTTAGTCAATTCCGGTCTTTCCGCACCAATTTATCGTCACTTGATCGAAATTAGCAATCAACTTTTGTAAATTGACTAATTTCCTTTAAATAATTGTTTATTTTTCATGGGCAGAAGCAGTTCTATACCAATGGTTACTTCTAGGCAAGCGTGCTCCATCATCAACCACAAAGTCGCTTTCTACCAGAAGGTCAAGCGCGAACCTATGAACATTAAAGAAAAAGTTATGTTACACTCAGTACATGCAGCGTACCAGAATATACCTATTAGACAATAGATAAGATGCATAGACAAAATAGCGGAATGAAATAGAGCAGACATAACGTTGCAACATTCCCTATAGTAGCTTGTTACACTCACAAACTTAGCACTTAGAAAGCCGCTAACTGCCGCATAGGAACACTAGGAACTATTGTAGTTATATAAAAGGGACATTCGTCCTATGTTCACTTTCTCAAACTAAGCCTTGTAATGCTTGTTCACAAATCACGAAGTAGGTGCTGGCCATTTGGACAATAGGCGCAAGAATATTCGAATGAGTATATTAGTCAGTAAAAGTCTGACTCCTTCTCTCACTCAACACAGAGCGGGAGGAGTTATTTGATGACTTTCCACCTCAAAAGGTACTCGAACATTAATTTGGAAAACTGATCTCTTCAAAAACTTTTCTAGCTAACTTTAGAAATTCAAAATATTTTTACGCAAGTATACTGTTAGGTACTATTTTTACTTAGTTTGGTTCTTTTTTTGTTTTCTAACGATGACTATTAAATTGAAGAATTTAGCAAGCATTAATTCCAACAGTAAGGATTTACTCAGTTTTAAAATCAGAGGTTCAAAGCCTCAGATACATTAGGGGACACAATGTCCTCCAACATGACGAGCGACTTGCCACAGATCTGCAAAAATGCAAAAAATTAAGAAAATAATTTCTCGAGCTACCTTTGAGAATCTCCCTCAACCATTTTCTAGAACATCAATTAAAGTATATCCTCAAGAACCTTTAATAAACTTTAAATTGGAGCACGAAGTAAGAACTATGAAGGTTGCCACAAACGTGAGATCCCCATTATGTGAACAACAATCAGATCATATAATAAAGTCAAAGTTCAAACTAAGTGGTGTAAAAAATTGCACTATGAATGTTTTAACTGGCATAGCAACGAGCCATAATGTTGCTAGATGCATGCTATAGATATGGGGAAAATTTATTTATTTATTAAAACTTTATGCACTAGTAAGGTACGAGTATATCGTACAAAGGTGGAATTAATATGCTTTAGGCATTTTCTGCCAGTCGACCTTAGTGTAGTGCAGAAACTTAACATGGTAGATGCAAATCAAAGCATATAGATACTTCAAATAGACCATTGCACTTTTGAATAGTCAAATGTCGATCAGTCCACAAAAAGTGAAGCTAAATTGTACGTTCCAAAATGTAGATTTCTATGGAGAAGAACGTGCAAGAAAATCCAATAGGTGCGACTATAATTTTTAATTAATGGTAAACAAATAGAAAAGAAATACAATAATAAATAATTGTAATATATTAAGATACATAGTACACAAATGCAGCCGAAGTGCGGGTCGTATAGCGCGACACGCGAATATCAACGACATCATCAGACGCGCTCTTGTCACCGCCGGCGTTCCAGCCTTATTGGAACCCCATGGCCTGGCACGCGACGATGGCAAGAGACCGGAAGGCATGTCGTTATTTCCTTGAAAGATGGGAAGGCCTTTAGTATGGGACGCTACTTGTGTCGATACTCTTGCACTTTCACATCTTCCTAGCTCGTCGTGTCGTGCTGGTTCTACCGCAGCGGCTGCGGAGAACCTCAAGCGGTGGAAATTTAACAACCTTGTTGGAAGTTATATTTTCGAACCGTTTGGGGTTGAAACTCTTGGATCGTGGGGTCCGAGTGCTCACAAGCTGTTTAAAAATCTATCGAAACGTCTAGTTGACACTTCGTGTGACCCAAAGGCTGGCAAATTACCTTGGACAGAGGATAAGCATTGTCATACAGCGTGGCAATGCCGCCAGCCTTTTGGGCACAATACCAGTCGACAGCGATGTGGAAGAGTTTTTCGACGCCATATTTTAGTTAGTGTATTTTAGCGTAGAGTTTTATTATTTATTTATTTTTTAATTTACTGTAATTATAGTTACTAAGTTGTTTATAAGTGTAGATAATTAATTAATTTATGATGGTGTGTACAGATTAAACTAATAATAGTATCTATACAAATTAACAATGTTATTGATCCATCAACCAATCAACACTTAGTATCATCAATAAACTACTGCGCCTCACCATCAACGATTGCATCACTGCTTACCATCAGGTGGGATCGCAGTCAAGCACTAGTTTATACCAATTACAAAAAAAAAAACTGCTGTAATGAGTGAACTTCTTGCGAAAGTTTTTACGTGCCTTTATCTTAAAAGAAGAATATATTAGAAGTTGAGCTCTAAATACTTATAGAGGTAGAAAAACCCTGTGCGAAGAGGACTGGGGGCCTTACCATGACGTGTTAAAATGTTAGTCAAGCGAGAGAGAGAGAGAGATGGAGTCATACACCTTATATAGCTCTATCTAACAGTTTAGTTTAAGTCGTAGTAGGGTTCTCCTCGGTTCTTAAAACTAGATCCCCGTTTTTTGAGGTGGGAAGTCATCAAATTATGTAATTCCTTTGGCTCTTGGTGATGCGACAGTATATTTGTATATGTATGTTTTACTGACAAACTCCCACGTTTTCCTTCAGGAGCCCTTTGCGTTCCAAGGCTTTCTATCTTGCAATATCAGGGATGTACTATCACCTTACTCGAAGTGGATAACGTAACCTAGCACCTAGCACACATTCCCATTACATAGTTTTGCTAAACTTGCGGTTTCTGCCCGACCTTATAACGCATAGACCTTGAACGATACTCACATGATGCCATATTTTTGACACTCTTCAAATAACGGCCTTTTAATTGCATAACTAATTCAATTAAAACTGGCTAAGTGCGAGTCGGACTCGCACTCGAAAGGTTCCGTACCACTCATAGAAAAAATAAATCGCGTTTGTAGTATGGGTTAGATAAAATAACAATAAATATTTAGGTCAAATGGGGCCACATTTAAATAATTATTTCATTATGTTATTTTATAGTATTTGTTTTTATAGCCGCAACAGAAAAACATCATCTGTGAAAATTTCAACATTTTATTTAGTTATCACGGTTTATGAGATAGTGTGGTGAAAGACGGATGGACAGCGGCGTCTTAGCAACGGGGTCCCGTTTTTACGCGTTAGATACGTAACCCTAAAAATTACATGCCGGATAATTTAGAACACGCAAATAAATATTTTCGAAATGATAATATTGCAAAAATTACATGCCGGTAAATAATTTAGAACACGGAAATAAATCTTTTGGAAATGATAATATTGCGATGGTAAATAAATTCCATAAATGGATTTAATAATAAATCACTTTCGTATGAAGTAGAATTTCCAAAACTATTAAAATTAATATCAATCGGCTCATTCCTGAAAATGATTTATTCGTAAAGGTCAGGCAATAATTTGACTATAAAAATACTGAAATTCAGTTTTCATATTTCGGAAGTTTCATATCAAAATAATTGCGAATTCCACGTATTTCAATTTACTTAAATAACATAAAAACGCGTTTAAGCGTTTACGTTTTAAATTGCATTAATATTTGGAAAACTGTTAATGAGCAGAAGTAAATTAATAACAATTTCTAGGAAACACTATGTTATTTTTTATTTAACAGAATATCAGCGCTGCGTTATTTATCGTTTTAAGTAACGTAGCATATGCTGAGTTAGGTGCCTTTTTGGCCTCGCACTGATTATATCTTTCTTTTATCTTTTCATTGTGTATTTTAGTTTATATTATTGTGTGAGGCACGAATAAACGAATAAACGTTTTTCTTTCTTTATTTTGTATACTACGGTGAATATTTTGCAGAATTTTATGCTTTTGGCGTTTTCTATTTTCCAAGCATAATTCACTGAAAAAGAGATACATTTTAAAGAAATAAAAATCGATACATTTATGAAGTTACGTACGTCCAGTGAACGCCTTTCGGCTGAATTAAATCTTTTAAGCTATTGCATAGCTTCTATCGCGGGCCTTGAGCGTGGAGACCGAATCCAGAAATTCCGTAACGAAAATAACCTAACACCCCTCACTCATTTGTTTTTTGAGCGTGGTGACCTATAAGAAAACAAATGAGTGATGCTATGCAATAGCTTTACCGCGGCAGTCCCCGAGTGCCACACGTCTTTTTTTTTATTGTTGATAGAAATGCGCTGGACCGCTATCTCATCATTCATCAGATTATCACATGATATTTGCAGGGACCCAGCCGGGTCGAAGCCTACTGGGGCCAGGGTTATCCGAAAGGGAACTCGAGCTCCGGTATGAAGGCTAGAAGGAACGGCGTAGGCTTTTAGTCAGTAAGAGTCTGACACTATCTCCTGCTCCGCCCAAGAGCGGGGGTTGTCATTGGATGATTTTTCCCACTATAAAAAAAAAATCACATTACATTTAAGAAGAACATTACAAATATGAATAAATACTCTGGACAGGTTTTTTAGAAATCATTCATTAACTGTGTAAATAAGTGAAATACTGAAGACAATTAGTGACTGGCCGTGGCTGCAATAACATGTTGTTAGAAATTGCAAAACGTTCCTCATCTCCTTCTAAGTTTAAAATTATTGATCAGTATCAGCCATTGCAATTCGGATTGTTGCGTTGACTACAATTATTTTAAACTGTGATTACTATTATAGTTCACAAGCTTCTACTCACTGGTAAGACCACTGTCTAGCCCGCGTAAATGTAGAAAATATAGCCTATGTCACTCAGAAACAAAGCAGCTTTCTACCGGTGAAAATTTTTAGCAATCGGAACAGTACTTCCAGAGATTACAAAAAAACAAACTTTACCTCTATATAATACATTTCAAACAATGTTAATTTTGGTTTTGTTTTGTTCCAGGTAGGAGCAAAAAGTACGCGACCCCACCATTTGAGGGGGAAGTGGAAACGAGTGGTTACAATCGTAAGCTATACAATGATTCTCTCTTTCCATACATTTCTATCTCCTTCTTTCACTGTTAACATTAAAGACTCAAATACACTAGGGGACAAACTGTCCCCTATCATGACGCCCAATGCTGTCAAATTGTCCCACAACATGTCATGCGTTACAAAAATGCATCGTAAAATGTTGGCGGACAAGTTGTGGGACGCTAGGCAACGTTTTTTTATTATTTTTTCAGTACAAGGTATTTTATTGAGCGTCACGTGTTATGTTGGGGGACATTCTGTCCCCAAATGTATTTGAGGTTTGAGTATTCTGCTTGTATGGCTTTCTTGTTTCACTCGATTTTGTTTGTAAATCAATATTTAGTTACTTAATACTTGCAGTATTTTCAACCTAATATTTAAATTATACATTTGCATCGACTGTCTAATAGATACTGTCAATAAATAAACAAGGTCTTTTCAATAGATTGACAGTATACAAAATTATTATTAAGACTAATATACATATTTGCCAATTCGTCTGCCTTGTTTTTTGATCACGCGAGATTTTGTAGTGGGATATCATCAAATTACTTCTCCCGTTCCAGAGTGGAGCGAGAAAGCGTGTCAGACCTTTACTGACTAAAACCCACTTGTATCCTTCAGTTGCTTTTTGCGTTCTATGGCCGAGGCCTTGGCCTCAAACTTTCCCGTAGCCCTAGCGGGTATTGCTTCTATGGGTTTGTTAACATCTTTTTAAGACGCGTATAGAAAACTAGTCGGGCTCGGTCCTTCCTTCGGCTGAACAAACATGAGGACATTTGGTTTCCTCCAAGGGTGCTCCACAGTGAACACCATGTTATGCGCACGAGCCCTAACTACACGACAAGAGATGCGGTTTCTCGCAGCCGGGTCGTCGTGGCAATGTTTTGACATCACTAATGCCTTCAATACCCTATCCTAGAGTTGCAGTAGGGAAGCACTCCAATATCATCAAATGCTGACCTACCTCTGTCATATGGTCGAGGACGACATGAAGAAAAGGGCCGTCACCTACCCCGGTTACTGGGGAGAATGGAATCGGTGAAAAATAACGTGCAGTGTTCCAAAGGGATCGGTTTTGAGGCCAGTCTTATTTATTTATTTAATCTTCATGCAACTTAAGGTACAAAGGTGAAATTAACGCCTTAGGTATACTCTACTAGTCAACCTAGCCTGGCCTACCCTTGTGGGATATTGATTACGATTACGTGCTGCGCGACGACCTCCTTAGACGCGTCAGTGTAGTCTGCTACGCTAAAGAAATAATACTTGTTATTTTTATTAAACAATACAAAATTCCTTGCATCTCTTAGTATCAGCAACATTCTCCGTATGGACCTTTCGTCGAACAATAGCACTTTCGCATATTAAACCATCTGCATTTTCTCTTGGCTTATTGAAATTGGCTATTTATACGACTTGCTTGGAACAACAATGACGCGGCTGCTCTGAATCTTTCATTGTACTGTCAATACTGTTATTTATGGATAGGAACCTACATGGAACGAACCGCCCTGTTTCCGTTCAATTTGCAAGGCTGTGTTTTTTGCGAATGAATCTGATTAAATTACTCGATACTAGCTTTTGCCCGCGACTTCGCCCGCGTACATTAAATATGTCACATAAAAATAAAGCAAATTTCTATCGCTGAAAAAATTTTAGCAATCGGATCATTACTTCTAGAGATTACCTCCTACAAACAAATAAACAAGCTTTACTTCTTTATTATATTAGTGTAGATGTAGATTGCAATATTAAATACAGGAACAATTTAATAAATAATGCCCTTTTTACTATAAGGTAGTGCTCGACTAAGATCCCACCTGATGGTAAGCGATAATATGGTCGACGTTGGAGAACGCTCGCTTAGAAATAAACTATTCATTCTTGACTTTAAATTATGTTTAACTAAAGAGTTCTTGTCCACCATCTCCCTAGACTTTACTTAATTAGCTTAATTTCAAGACTAACTAGACGCAGCCGAATACCTGTATTTTACATAGATTGACTGCCTATCAGACTTCTACAACCCATTACTCGACATGAGAAGTGAGTGCCTTAACTAGAGATGTACCGAATTTTGCTGGCAATATTGCCACCAAGATTCATACTTCGGGCAATATTACCGGCAATATTGCCACCAATATTCCCTCGTCTCGGCAATATTACCGGCAACACCACATCTCTAACCTTAACCGCAGGGACATTTGGGCCAGGTTCTTACCCATAATCAATTAAATTCTATTATTGATTGATACTACATTATTTTGTTAACTTATTAATATTTTCATTAACAATGCTTTCGCAATAGGCATATACTCGACCATTCCGATGCATTTACTTCCGATTGAGGCTCACTGGGCTCAGCTTATGAAATATGCATGAAGCATACAACAAAATAATATGGTAATGAGTTTAAAATAAGCATCTAATGACGTTATAAGTTCATAGTAATAGTTTTAAAGGAAAAGTTTATTTTATTCTTTTTAGCGCATTTAGTTAAAGCTTGTTTCTACTTTTTTTTTACATTGTTTCGTGTGATTATTTTGTTGACATTTCTAATCAAACTTATTTTCAATCTATTCCTAAACTTTTTTAACATAAACCAGGTATTATTTTATTGCCAGTTTGCAATTTAATTAATGTGTGACCTCCTTAGTCACCAAAATATATGCTATTATATGCATTTAATAAAAAAAAATATATTTTGATAACACAGACAGACAATTCAATTTTATTTGTAACTTTATATGTATAGAATAGGTACATAAAATATAATTTTACTTTTGACTTTTATTTGGGACAGGCACAGCAAAATGGTTATAAATACAAAGGAAAAGAGAACACAATGCTGAATATGATGTGTACAAAATGTGCCGAACGTGCTCGTACCGAAAGGGTTACCACCTCTTAAGACACACTTCTAACTTGTTTACAGAAACTACTACTACTATGTTACAGCATAATCAGTCTTTTGATATTCCTAGTGATGGGACTCAGGCCTCCTCTCTAGAAGAGCAAACGGACCGTAAACCAGACGGACAGTGCGCGTTAGTGGACGTCACATGTCTTCGAATTTTTAGTTCTTGGACATAGCGGTTTTCTCATGATGTTTTCCTTCACCGGATTGAGAGCAGTGGTGATGAAATAAATTACTCAAAGTACCTTATACGCCTGGCTGGGTTTGAGTCCATGAAATGAACTCGTTCGTCAGTACCGTTACTAAAGGGTCACCACTGTTCGCCTATCAATCAATTCAAGACATGTACATTATTCAGACTTCATGAGAACCTTAATGGTATCCGCACCTTCTAACGTCGTCTTTGTAATTAGGTAATTAAAGTGTCTGATGACCAATGATGATGATATCAGAGTTAAGAACGTTCTCATAGGTATAAGACTGATCTGGCCATATATCTGTCTAGATGTCTGGCCATATTTTAAAATCGCCATCAACCAGATGACTAATACAAATTGAATTCTAAATATTTGTATGAAAATGACATCAACGCTGAATATATTCAAATTCAGAATTCTATATTAACATTGGTAGTTATACATAGCTTTACTAATGTATCATCTGAACCGTCCAGTCTATATGACATTTAAACTGCCGGCAACCAAGGCCGATCCCAGCTTCATGCATTCTGCGCAAAATATCATGTTGCCTATCCTCTGTCCAGCGACCCGGGACCAAATACTCTTTGTGCTACGACTGACGCATACAAAATTAAAGAGCTCTGCAAACCGGCAGGCTCTTTTGAAAAATTATGAATAATCAACGAAATTTTCTGGCACTCTCCCAAATGTTCGCGAATTATCCTTAGAGTGGGGCGTGGATTTATTAAAATTGTTTGCGCTTTAACAAGACTTGGCTGATGATATTAAATTAGGATGTATCTAGAACTGGGGTATTGTTCGAAAGAGAAATCGCGACCCTGGAACGCAAAGGGCAACTGAAGGAACAAAGAGGGTTTTAGTCAGTAACACCTGATGCTCCCCACTCCCCGTTCCATCCAGAGCAGGAAGAGTCAAGCCCTAACTACATACATTAGACCGAGGCACACGTGGACCACGCTTGATTTGTACGTAGAACGACGTCACGTGGCGTGGATCTAGTGTAGCTCTACAAGTCTAGTTGCCATATAAAATGTATGGAGACTGACGCACCTAGATCGGCGTGTGTAGCACACGCGTGCGAAGTGTAGTTCTACCTTCAATGATGGTTTCACACGTAATAAAAGGATATATCTACCTACTAATAAAAGTGTTACTATCAAATTTTTTTTATCATCATCATCATTTCAGCCGATACACGTCCACTGTTGGACATAGGCCTCCCACATGTGGCGACGCATTTTTTTTATAAACGACGAAATTATTGGTGCAATCCAAACGTACTAACTGCCTTTACTCAACCACAAAACAGCCTATTAAATAACAATAAACGAACCGCGCAAGAACCAAAATTTCATACAAATCTTACTCAACAACGTGGTTCGCGGTAATTATATTATCCGTGCTTGTAAAAGTCAAGGACGAGATGATCGGCACTCGAAACGTTGCTATTCGATTGAAATTCACATACCTGACCACTCACTGCGACTCGTTTGGCTTTTTACCATTCTTATTTTATATTTCATGCAGGTTCTAAAAGTTCAATACATTGTCGGTATTTGGTGTGGGAAACGCCGGCTGTCGTGCACGCCAGGAAACCATAGTAACGCCCTCGTTCGACGTATCTACTCTATATTATGCTTACCAGCTGTTTTCATATCTAAGTAATCGTTTGAAGCAAATTTTGAAACTGGAATTAGTTTCAACGAACTTCAATTTTAAGTGTGATCAATATTCTACTGCTCGTCAACATGCGAAAAGTATTTAGCTTTTGAGATATCCCAGATCTCGAAGTATGGTCTTGAGAAGATTCTCTTTGCAACAAACTGACAGGATGCCGTACCCAATTAAATTCCTGAGAAGGTCATTTTATTTATTCATAAATAATGCTAGATGTAATTCCAAAACCGTATGTTAATAAAGATGACGTTTAATATCTACACGTAAATGTAACCGTAGGCTGTTATGCCAACTTCCTTAAACATACATAATCTGATTGACACAGTTTAGGCGTTCAAACTTTTTTAATTTTAGTATATAGTGATGTTCCGCACGGTCGGTAGATTGAATAAGAATGAATGAATGACTTGAAAACTTTTGACTTGCTACGAGTCACGCGGAAGTGTCGTTAGGGTATGACTAGAATATGTAACTCATAGCGTGACAAGGCACGGTGTCGTGACACTTCTCGTGACACCGTGACGTCTCCACATGTTTTCAATCTTGTTTTTTCACGGAAACTCTCTGGTTATGAATGTTTGTCAAAACTTGCAGTTCTAATTTTCATTTTGATGTTGTTTTGGTCTCTTACATTTCTTTGCTTGTTAGTTTATTATCTCAAAGAGAATTTTGAAATAATAATTTTTGAACTGGTTTAACGACAGCGTCGCGCACATTTCAAAACTACTTAGGTATTTAAAGAATTCTGTTTCTTATTACGACATTGTATCTGAGCACGTTTTTTAATGTTGAATCTAGCTCTAAAACTTGGCTACAAGTATTTAACTCAAAAAGTGCATAGGTCATTGATATTTTAAGTAATATCCATTTGAGTGTTATCTATGTTTTTTTTTGTACAATATTTTACACTAAACTAACACTGTAAATAAAATTGACTATTAAATGAAGCAGCATTAAGTATTTCAACTATTGTTGTTGTTTGAGAAAGAATGGCGGCGTAGTGGTAACATCTTGCTATCTCTTTTGCACACACGTAACCTAATGGCGGTGACGTCACATTTCAGTATGCGCATTCTAATTCTGATACTTGACAGTTTCCCCTTCCACTAGTTTTGTAAAGTTTCTAACTAAATTAATTTTGAAAAGATTTGAAAAATTCTTTCTTTTTTCGATTTTGGTTAAAGTTTATTTTTAATACAAATAATGAAACCAAATCCATTTGATAAGGTCTTTACAAAACAATGCGTACACGTACATATACAGTGGTCTATAAGTCGTATGAAGTCAAGCTTGAAGTACTTCTTGGCGACAACACTGTCTTGTAGCATCCAACCTCCAGCATTTCTGTTTCTGGTTATTGAGGGGCTACCATGAGCTCTTAACGCAACATATACTGAATTCTTAAATATAAGAATAGAACTTTACAGCCTACATAGCTCCAATATAGGGTGTAAAGTTCTATCCTTCTTTCTCGCTCGCACGACTGACATTTTAACACGTCATGGTAAGAAAGATCCATGTTCTAGTTTAAAACCGTTGAAAGCTGTTTTCGTCTTCTTATGTTTTATGTAGTCTAATCCTATTCCATTTTCCATCTCTGGAGTTGGGGCTACCTTATCATAACTTTACTCAATACAGACGTGCTTTCAGTACCATATCATAGGGGCTGCTTGTAGGTACATCTCCACCTTCCGGGATCCCGACCCCGATTTCCAGTTACCATGAGCTTGCGCTGTCTGGTAACCGACCGGACCGAGCTCAACGTCGTCGACGGTGCGTAGTGTTTCACTCGCGTCTCAAGGAAATGTCAGCAAAACCGTAGGGGGCACAGCAGGGTCGAAGTCTATTAGGGTCATGGGTGAGCTTCTAAAAGGAAACCCTGGAGTCCGAAACGCAGGCAAAGAAGGAATACAGGGTTGGGTTTTAGTCAGTAAAAGTCTGAAACGCCCTCCCGCATCGCCCTAGAGTAGGAGAAAGAGAAGTCATTGGATGATTTCCCATCTAAAAAATCACCTCCATCTTTGTTCCACAAAATAACACGTCAACAGCCTTTAAATACTGTATTATTTAAAATGAACCGACGATCAATTTCACGTTTACGCCTTCAAAAAAGACAGAAACAACACTTAATACCTTTAGCAGCTTGGACATTTATGTAGTTTATTCAACCGTCAGTAAAAGGTACAGTGTGCGCTATACGAACAATGAATAATTGGTTCGATACACAGATCACGGAATACCACGCCGCTGGCAGCAACTAACATAAAACACGTAAAATAATATATTATTTATTTAAACTTGTACTACATTAAAGAGGAGATCCAAGGCATCGCACAATGGAAACTTACAAACTAAAAAGTACATTTAATGAAACAATAACAGGTTACAACCATAACATACCCATACACATTGAAAAAATAAAAACTTATGTTATGAACTAAACATGAAAATTACAGGTTACAAAGTAATCGTAGAAATGCAAAAGTGACTCTATCTGTTTGTTTGTTACTTTTTCACGCCTAAACCACTGAATCAATTTTATTGAATTTTAGAAAAGGACATACTTAGGATTCTTTATGACCCCGGAGTACTGAGATATTTTTCGATTTTCAAAGGGGTGAAGCCGCTTGCAGAATTCAGTAATTTACCTACTTAGGCAATATTTGTGGCCGCGCAATATGCACTGTGTATAATTATATTTCTGTTGACATAGCATAGTCGAAATGTCAGAGACCTTCAATCTATGAGTAAATAGTTTAATTTATTGACATGTTTAAAATTTTGACATGCCGTCTCTAGGTGCACAGAGCTCTATGGTTCAATACAAACATTAAAGAACAAAAAGGTGTAGTATAAAATTCTCAGGTAGACGTACCGAGTCTAGGTCTTTACTGCTTTGGTCTAGACCTTGCCCTTTTTCGGTTAATGACTCTGTAATGCTGGTTTCTTTGGACGGAATTTTAATGGCGTCCAAAGTTTGTGTTGTCCTTTTTTTGATGAACAACTGTCGAGGAAAGGAAAAGGAAGTGGTGCTCATTTTGGGATCCTGTATCTTTGTAGGTTCTAGTTTTTTTTTTATAAATAAATACATGAATATACAACAACTACTAGAATAATGCACATCCTAATAAATAATACAACCTAATTAGAAAATTAAGTTAAAGTTTAATTTAGCATGCTTAAATAACGTTTTTTAAAGATTTTTTTTTGTTTTTATTATTTATTTATTTTATTTATTTTATTTATTTTCTGTACATATTTTAAACCTTTTTAAATATTTCTGAAAATATGTAGGTATAAAAACATTAAAATTATAAAATTAGTAGTCCACCGATGTCGGGAGCTGGGTCCAAGCCAGTCAAGCCACCGATGGTTAGGGCTCCAGAGACAGGAATCTCCTCACAATACGAGCTTTATCAAGGAGTACTGTCTTCTGTATCAAGCTCTTGATCCAACCGCGCAACGACAGCTTCGATAGATGATCGTCGACTGCATTTAGTTTCTTTTAGTAACATACGTTTGTCTTTAGTTTGTATAATATTAATTTTATTAGTATAGTGGTTTGTATATTAAAATTACTTAAATATTTGTGAAGATCTAAATATAATTGTTAGAATTGAATCATTCAAAAAGCATTGTATTTATTTTTAAATCCCTTACATTAACGATTAATATTTTATGTGTGTCTACTTATTTGTTTGTTAGTAATGTTAGTTTACGTGCTTAAAATAGGATTAGTATTGTTAAGTGTAAGGGTCGCCTATTGCGGTGAAAGCCTCCTCCTCACTCCATCTTTTGAATGGTTCTACCATTATATCTTTTTTGTATACTGGGTACAGAAATTAATAAATAAAATGATAATTGTAGGTAAATAACATGAAAATCGATGCATTACATTTGTAGCACCAGATTGATATCTACGCACGCAAATATCATGCTAGTGACGCAATCGAAATTTATAAAGAATTTATCAAAATATTTTTATTTCAAGTATAAACTTTACTATTTTAGGATTAAATGATTAACTATTTTAAAAACAGCTAAAGTTGATTCTTTAGCTGATTCTAAACGTACTACATGCTTTTAGGGATATGCGTTTATTTTGTTACATTGTAGAGAGAATTTGAAAGAAAAATCTGCTGAAAAAACTAGTTTTTAGATTTTCAATAATATAACTCAGTTTCAAGTCAAATTCTAGAGCCATGAGGACAAGTATGAATAGGATATTTGTGGTCCTACAACACAAAACGTAACTGATGGAAGAAAGGTGTTTAAATCTGTTAAAGTCTGAACACCCTGTTGCTCGAACCTAGAGCGGGTAATGACTTCTCATTTTATTTTTTTAATACCTTAAAAAAATTTTGAAGATAGTTTCCACTTCCGTCAATTTGAGATACAATAGTAAGATAGGAGATGCGCGAACGCTAGCGTTCGCTTATGGTTTAATGAATTATAATATACAGTATTTTGACTTAGCATACAAATAAGGCATTTTGTAACCGATCTAGACTGAAACGAGGAAGTAGAGTCATATTTCTAAAAATAAACTTCAACATCAAGTTAAAAACGTGAAAAAGATACCTAATACTGAGATATAGGCAGCCATTTTCGTGAATGTAACTTTAGAATTACATTCACGAATGAGGCAATAATACAACAGTGAATTTCAGAGGTCATTTTTCAGTTTATTTGTAAATAAACACCAAAAAGCAACTCAATTTTCACCCGTCGATTATATAGCAATCTAGGTACTATGCAGACAGCTTTTTCTACTCGACAAAAAAGCGAATATCTTGAAAGTACTTAAAAACATCGAAATTCGAATGGTTTAGGTACAATGGTAATACGGACGGTTAGCTTCTATAATCTATTTTTAACCAAATCTTTATTTTTATATTTGTAATTTATCTGTACGTGTGTTCTCATCTAACTCTTCCTAAACAGCTTGACTGATTTGGATGAAATTTGACCCGGTAGATGGCGCAGTAATTGGGTTCTAAAATTTTTATTCTGACGAATAGTTAGCTTTCAGTTCGGACGTCTATTGGGAGCGATAGTTACTTAAGTCAACCTAATTCCGCCTAGCCCGTTCCATCATCGGACTACCAGACGTACGGCGATGCGCCACCGGTACATGGTGAATATCCTACCTTCACGCTCAAAACGTTTTGGAAACACATTAATTATGCATGCAGCTAGGAATTCCTTGCTGGAGTCTGTGTTTCCTGATAGCTACAACCCGGGAATCTTTAAGTCGTGAGTGAATAGGTTTCTTCTAGGTAAACGCGTTCCATCGTCGACCGCATCGTCGCTTTCCATCAGGCGAGATAGTGGTCAAGCGCGATCCTATCAGCAATAAAAAATGTTAGTGAAGTACTGGTCCGGTTACTAAATATTTTCACCTATAAAAAGCTGCTTTATTCCTGAGTGACTTAGGCTATATTTTTATATAGGCAAAAGCTAGTCTAATTTTTCTTTTAGTTTTTTTTTAGCTAGTGTAATTTTTCTGTGCTCGGTTTGTCACCTAACTACTCCTAAACGGCTTGACCGTTTGAATAAAACTTTGTGTGTGTATTTGAATTGATCCGTGGGAGATTTGAAAATGAAATTGTAGGGCTGCAATTGGTTTCTAAAATTTTCATTCAAACGAAAAGCCAGCTTTCAGTTAGGACAACATTTGTCGCGGGACCACTAATTACTTATATGTTTTTTGTTTTTTTTTTCCACAACTATCATACAACGCCGTCTAGTCGCAAACTAAGCAGAGCTTGTGTTATGAGTGGATGTTATGACAAGTGATAAACATACTTATATATTTCTAAATATATACATATAGTAAATAAATTACACCTAGACACAGAACAAATGATCGTGCTCATCACACAAACATTTGTCCTGGGTGGGAATCGAACACACAACCTGCGGCATTGCAGTCAGGGCCACTGACCACTAGACCAACAGGACAGTCAAAGTTATAAAACAATTGTCAAACGGGTCACACCTATTTCCAAATTAATATAACCTTAACTGACCGCCACTTCAGCGCACCTTACATAACCATTCAAAAACAGAAACCTTCGAAAGGTCATTTGGAATGTGGCTTCACGGCTCTCGGGTCGTCTTCATTGGCGCGGTTTGCGCCATCATCGTTAGATCGCGCTTGACCACAAAAATGCGGCTTTCAATCCGAAGGTTGCATAAAGGCTCTGCGTTTATCATTGTTGGTTGGTTCAGTAGACCCGACTCGACCGCGCAGAGCGCATGCGTCGAAGCGCCCGCGCATTCTCCGGACCAAGAGATCGTACATTCGAATCGTTCGTAATTCAGTCTCAACTTGCCAATGAGGTGTCAGTGTGTGCAAAAACGTGATTATTATAACGTGTAAGATTTATCTAAAAAAAATAATTAATGAGAATTACTACGTCTTGTTAATTAACATACTCGTATTTTTTATATATTTTCTCTTATAATAATAATATTTATGGCCTATACAAAAAGTTGTAAAGCGAGTATTTAACGTTAATTATTTTAGGTTCGACCTTGACATTAAGTGGTGACATATGTTTATGGTTTTTATTAATTTTAGAAGTAGCAATTTTATAATGGAATAATTTTAATGCCTGTGATAAAATATTTTTCATTATGTAACAACGATCCTCTTTTTCTGTGTTTAGAAACCGGTTATTATTTGGCAGAATTATTTTCTTAATTAAACTTTCTGTATGAATTAAATTTTGCGGAAATAGTACATTTTGATACAAGTGTAGAAAGTTTTTTCAGGCTTCTGTGACAAATTTGCACTTTTTTCAAACTTACGAAGAAATTAATAAACGGGGGTTGATCGGCGATTCGTAGGGGTCGACGCGCGTTCAGCCTGATACGATAAATGTAATATAATTGTGGCGAGGAGAACACGCGCACTTTTCGGCACTAATGCGGAAAACAGTCTATTGCGTGTCTAAAAGCGGTAGAATAAGAGCGGGTTTTCGAGTAAATATTTTGAAAAAAACTTAGTTGCTTTAGAGAGGCAAATGAAGTACCTATTAAAATAATTTTCTTCATCGTATATAAGGTGTAATAAATCTGTGTCAGGTTAGTTTCTCTACGATTGGGAGCGAGTTGGGGGAAATGCTGATATCCTATGAAATCTAGCCGGACACCGGCGCCCGCTTCGCGTGATAAATTACCACGGGCATTTCGCAATTTCATTCCAAACACCTTGCAACGGAAATTTAATCAACATTGCACTTATATCCACGGACGAGGCTGTATTTTAATGAAGCGAAAATATTGATGAAAAGTGAGACTTTTAATAAGAACGCGAGAATTGGAAGCTTTCGTTCCATTTTTTAAGCAATCTTTATTACAATAATCGTTTTTTATTATTATTATTATTCCGTATATTCAGCTTTAAGAACATATAAATTATATTTTTAAATATTCATATAAAAAAAACATTTAAAATATATTTTTATTATTATTATTATTTACTAGCTTTTGCCCGCGACTTCGTCCGCATACGTAAGATATATATAGCCTATGTAATTTAGGAATAAAGCAGCTTTCTATCAGTGAAAAAATTTTTCAATCGGGCCAGCACTTTCAGAGATTATCTGCTACAAACAAAAATACATAAAAAAAAACTAATATTCATGTAGATTTAAACATCATGTACAGTAACGGTACATAGGTGGACCTAATGCAACAAGGCATTCTCTGCCAGTCCACCTTTGGGTTAAAAAAGACAACACTGTGATAGATATGCCTGTGCGCAATAAATAAAATTAATAAAAAAAATTCGCTTTGACTTGAGCAAGATTAGTGTCAGACTTTTACTAACTAAAACCCACGTGTGTTCCTTCAATTGCCCTTCGCATTCCAAAGCCGTGGTGACTCTTTGGAAGTAGGTACTCCATAGCCCTGTCAAGCCCCAGCAGACCCCAAATTTAATTGTAATATTTCTAGTGTTGAATGCAATATCATTTCAATGACAGTAAACGGTCTTATGCCAGCCATACACGGTCAAACCTGTCGTCCAATCGGTATGATCAAACCAAAAGACTTGAAATTCGATAGAAACCCAATAAACTACTATGATTATGAAGCTACATGTTTGATCAAACCTGTAGTTCGTCTATTGATTCGATTTGATCGCCCCATACACGGTCCAATCGGTATGATCAAACCAAAAGAATTGAAATTCGATTGTGCTGTCAAACATGTTGGTCATATCGATCCACTCGGTCAACACACACGGTCAAATCTGTTTGATCAAACATGTAGTATCATACCGATTGGACGACAGGTTTGACCGTGTATGGCTGGCATTAGAGATACATTTTCTTTTGTGTTTGCGAGCTTTGTAGTATGTTGTTTCTGAAGAAAATTATGACAGTAAATTAATCACTTTACGCGTCTATAAGGTCACTTAGCTTGACGTCGATCTTACAAGAGATTTATTTCCATGTATATCTATTTAGTAACCAATGTTGTACCAACAGCCGTACAGGTCCTACATAACATCTGACATTTAGGCGAATATACATTGAAATGAAACGCATTGCTGTCTGTAAAAGTTGTTTTAATTCATTTAAGACACATTCTCGTAATAAATATCACTTTTGATTTCAGTGGCATATGCTTGATAACCGGTTAGTAGCCAGAACCGAAAAAGCAAAACAAAAAAGCGACCATTTGTGAACATGACATTTGATATTAATATAATTTGATTCAAAAAAGATTCAAGAACATAATGATATAAGATAGAACGCTGTATATGGCCGACGAGTTTTTTTAATATCTAATATTTAAATAGCCACCTACTTCCTACTAATGTTATATACGCGAAAGTTTGTATGTATGGATGTTTGTTACTCTTTCACACAAAAACGAATGAATGGATTCTAATAATATGGCTTATACATCAGAATAATACATAGGCTACCTATAACTTATAAAGATACTAACTGATGCCTGCGACTTCGTCTGTGCTCAATACTTCGAGTAGCTTATTTTCTTCTCCAAGATCCTATCTATCTTTATCCAAAATAGTACTAATTCTGCACAGACATGATGTGATGGCCGAGTGGTAACGATCCCGACTTATGAGTAGTATGTCGCGGAATCAAACCCTGCCCGCCGTATTACTTTGTGTATTTCATCACCACCTCTCGAGACAGTGAAGGAAAACATCGTGAGGAAACCGGCATGTCCTAGAACCAAAAATTCGAAGACGTGACATTGACCAACCCGCACTGGGCCCGCGTGGTAGATACGGCCTCCCTCGCTTAGAGAGAAGAGGCCTGAGTCCCAGCAGTGGGAACATTAAAAGGCTGATTATGCTGCACAGACAAAGTTACGGGCAATAACTAGCATACTAGCTATATAAATTTAATGATCCTGGTAGGAATTCGAACGCGAAAAAAAAAATGTGTACCTTTTATAGCTCTATCAACCTTTGAAAAATGTGACATTTCTACATCCGTGTTCTCCATTGTATTTTTCTGCATGCTCTTGTCTTATGCAAGTGATATTCGCGTGCACTTTTGACTTGTTAAGGTCATACCTTTTACATTCTGTAGGGTGACTGTTACTACGTGCTGATTGTCACCAGCCGACGCTTACGTATTATGAAACTAAAGAATTCGTTTGTTTTGTTTGGTTAGTTGAGCGCGCTAATCTGAGGAACTGCCTCTACTTTTTTTTTAAATTAATATAAACTAGTGCTTGAATGCGTTCCCTCCTGATGATAAGCAGTGATGAGTGCAGTCTGTGATAGTGAGGAGCACTAGTTTATGAACCAATTCACTCTTGCTTCGAACACACTGAAATTCATAATAATTTGAACTGAATAATTTAGGGTCCAAACAGACGGACTGCATTTCAACTGCAAATTGCAGTTTAAGTGCAGTTTGAATGCAGTTGAAATGACTTCAATAGAACTGCAACCCAAACGTGCGGTCTGATTGCAGTCGTGTGAACCGCACACCGACTGCATCCGAACTGCACCATGCGCTGTTGGGTATGATGCAGTTCGGATGCAGTCGGTGTGCAGTTCACACGACCGCAATCGGACCGCACGTTTGGGTTGCGTCAACTGCATTCAAACTGCACTTAAACTGCAATTTGCAGTTGGATTGCAGTTGAAACGCGGTCCGTCTGTTTAGACCCTTAGGGTTAGGATTTAAGGGTTATAGAAGCAGAGTAGTATAATAACCAAAGACGTACACGGTCTCTGACAGCAAAAGAGGGTTAGTTTAGTATGTGTGTGTATATGCACATGCGCATTTTTTTTCTATCTGCGTAAACTCTACATAGTGTCATAAAAATCATAGCTTATGCCCACTAAAAGTCTGTAGTGCATGTCTGTCTGTATTGTTGTCTTGTTCTAAACAATTGGAACATACACACACACAACCAAGACCAAGAGGCTTTAGTGAGATATAACCCGTCCATATATCTGTCTCCCTAAGCACGTATTGTACTTTCATTATGATAAAGCCCTACACTCGTCGATTCAAAGCTTCAAAGTCTTGAGCATCGGCTCCGAGTTGCTAGCTTGTCCATATTCTACCAGTTGCATTTCTGAAAACGTTGGAATTGCATAACCTAATTCTCCCAAGCTCATTAAACCCACATCATAGGACCACCATACATACTGTGATTTGCCACCGGTACGCACAAAACGTTTTGGGAACACATTCGTTGTGCGTACAGCTAAGGTGTGGAATTCTCTGCCGGAGTCTGTTTCTTGATAACTACAACCTAAGTAAAAAACCATACAACGTGGCAATACCGCCAGCCTTTTGGGCACACTTCCAGTCGACAGCGATGCGGAGGAGTTTTATGACGTCATATTTAGCTAGGCATTTAGTGTATATATTATTTTTAATTATTTAAGTTGTTTTTTAATATTTAAGTTTATTATGTAAATATTTTCTTGTAACAAAATCAACTGAATTAAAATTTGTACCCAATAAAAAAAAAAAAGTAAAAAATAAATAGGTTGCTTATAAACCAGCGTACATCGTCGCTTGCCATCAGCCCTGCGTTCAAATTTGGATTTAGACTTGACTCTAATGACGTCATTGGGTAAATACCCTACCCTAGCATTTTTGAACGAACGAACCTATAGTTCAACTCAATGTCAAGCATATGGCCGTTTACTCTAACCTACCCTGCTCAGAGTAAAAGTTAGTTGGGTTAACTCTAGGGTAACTACTCGAGTTATAAATAAAAGAACGACCCTGGGTTGCATCTCTACTCTACTCTGTACCCCTAGCCAAGTTACTAATCTGCAATAGTTAACGTTTGTAGAAAGCTTCAAATGTACGGGAATGACGTCGTCTTAACGCTCAGTCACGGGGTCAGAACAAAAGAATTGGCGGCAAGGTCAACTCGAAGCGTTCGGCGCAAGCGAAACGGTTGTAACTTGGCTAGGGGGGCTGGTTATTTTCGAACGCAGGGCAGGCGAGATAGTTTTCAAACCCGAGTGTATTAAAAGCAAACAAAGAAAATTATAAATATTATAAACATGCTGACTGAACAAGAAGATTCACATAAGGCAACACAAGTTATGCAAAACTCAAGGAAATCAATTGAATAATATACAGCGTCCACCATACGTGTAGCGTGACATTTAAATACACTGAATTACAAATTAAACTAATATTACCAGTATTAAAATTTAACATTGATAACATTTGCCATTTTAAGTCAGTTTATTTATAGATGATGAACAAGGTAACCCAAAGAAATCACGTTTTATAATGAAACGTGATCGGTTAGTGTTCATATCAGCCTTTTTAATGTTCCCACTGCTGGGACTTAGGCCTCCTCTCTAGGAGAGGGATAGGCCGTAATCCACCACGCGGGCCCAGTGCGGGTTGGTGAATGTCACATGTCTTCGCATTTTTAGTTCTACAACATGCCGGTTTCCTCACGATGTTTTCCTTCACCGTTTTGAGAGCAGTGGTGATGAAATAAATTACACAAAGTAATGCGTCTGGCTCGGTTCGAACCTGCGACCTACAACTCGTAAGTCGGGGTCGTTACCACTCGGCCACCACTGCCCACTGCTGTTTGTGTTAGGTACCTGTACTACATTGGGTAAAGTGCTTTTGCTCTGGGTATATCTTTAATTAACACCAGCTTATTAAGAGGCAGATATATGATTTTTGATGATTTTAAATCCAATATCACGTCTAAACGGCTAGTCTGCATTTTTCGAAAAACATATAATATTAAACTAGACTATTTGCCAAATAATTTGATATACGAATATCTACATTTTTTTTTTCATAGAACTTGGTGTGATTTATTTTCAAAATTAGACATAATTTTAACACAGACAAAAAGTGAAGATCAGGCAAAAACCATTATATTTTTATGAAACTTAATATTGAGATTTTCTGAAAAGGAAACCCATGATCTTAAAACGCAAAAGGCAACAAGGACACAAGTGTAATTTCAGTCAGTAAAAATCATCCGTTCCGTTGAGAAGTTTTAAAATTCATTTGCAAGATTTAACCTAAACACACTCATACATTGCAAGATAAAAGCTTGTAAAAATAAGTAAGTGGGTCTACAATACCTTGAGATGCTTACTTAAGACCTTGCATTTCACGAAATAACTTTAAAAATTTTATTTTAAACACATAATACGCATAATTGTATTATTACTTAATGGCTTGCAATGCTTTTTGACTTGCACAATGCAATGAAAATATCGTGAACTGGCACACGCAAGAATGTGTTAGATTACCCTGATTTAATGTTGCATCGGATTTGAGTCATTTATCATCTCAGCTGGCAATCTGAGGTGTCGGAATGTTGCACGCAATCCCAAATAAAGCCTAGGATACATTGGGGGGCACCTTAAGCATGGGCTTCGGTCCGGTAACCGCCCGGTTCGAAATTGAGTTGTCGACAGCGCGTTGTGTTTCACTCGCGCCTCAAAAAAATGTCAGCAAAACCGTAGGGGCCCAGTAGAACCGAAGCCTGCTGGTGGGTCGACTTCTGAAATGAAGATATGTGGTCCTGGCACGCAAATTGTAACTGAAGCAGCATAGATGTGGCTTTAGTCTGAAAAAGTCTGACATGCTCCTCCAACTTACATTCATTAGGTGATTTCCCACTTAATAAAAAGATATATTAGAGGTGAAAATGATCCCCAACTTGACGCATAACGCTGTCAAAATGTTGGGAACATTTTGTCCCTTAGTGTATCTGAGGCTTAAATCAGGCCCTGAAATTAATTTGCACGATATCAGTATATTTGTACTAAGCAGAAGAAGTGTCAAATGTTGCAATATAAGTGTAACGCTTGTCAGATAACATACAATAATTATAGCTTAGTCTTTGGGTGAGGTTAGTGAAGCGATTCAGGTTTTAGTACCTTCTTGCCCAACATTAAACAAAAGATTAGGAAACTATTGAGTATGTGAAGTAAACAACAGTATGGATGGTGCATTTGTTGAGCCCTGCGTGTCGCGGGTTTGATTCTCGCACAAAGCAAATATTTTTATAGCCTACAGATAGTTGTTCCTGGTCTGTGTAGGTATGTGAGTTTACATGTTTGTGTTTGTTTGTGTTGATATAGGAGTAATTCCTAATGTGGTTTTTTTTAAAGGTAATCATTCAATGACTCATCCCGCTTTCAGGCGGAGTGTCCCAGTTGATACAGACTTTTACTGACTAATACCATACCTATGTCCCTTCTTTGCCCTTTGCGTTCCAGGACCACGGGTTTCCGGTTAACCTTTGTTGATTTGTGTTGTGAAGTAAACCTATGGTCTCAGCAGGCTTCGGCTCAGTTGGGCCCCTACGTCATAATTTGGATTATTTTTTTAAAAACGTAATTTATTAAAAAAAATAACGAGAAAACACTTCATGAAATCTTACCGAACAGTACTTATTCACAAAAACATTTCTTTCGTTCAGGAAAAACAAACTATACTTCTATTTTCAAATTACACGCATCTCGAATAAACAAGGTGGCATTCTAATAAAAATACGCTCCGTATCATTAATATGGATCATCCCGCAATGGAAAATACACGAATATGGAAACAACCTTCCGCATAGGAAATGATCTAATCTAATGCAACATCATGCGTGTATCCTTCAAACTGTATAAAATAATATAAACATTATGCCATCCATAACGAATGAAGGAACACCCAAATAACTTCCATGGCCTACCGGAAACTGTATCATTAATATATAATTTATACATGGTCATTAATTAGATAAGACACAAATTCCAAGATCACATTTTTGTTACATTTCGTAGGCTTAAGGGCGTCCTTTTTGAAGTACATTTTCATACAACGGATCTTACGTGATTTTTTGATGTAAATACATATCTTTATCTAGTTATTTTGGATACACAGCTATATTCATATATGTATTTATGTATTAAAATATAAATAAGTACATTAATTTGAAGCCTTGCACATTTAATCGAGATTCTGAATAACAACAATTTTTCTGAAAAAATTTCAAGGGTTTAAAAAAAACACGTATTTCCTGGAATAGATAAAATTGTGAAATATTCAATATTCGAGATATTACGTAATTACCGAATTCGAACAGAGTTTTTAGGCGTTATCTCTCTTTTTTTGCATTGCCTCTTCATCAAACATCGCGTTGGATTGCATTAGATGAAGCAACAAGCTTTTAACCCATACTCGACGGTTATGGCGGCTGGTTGACGATAGGCGAGTGGAAAAAGACTAGAATATAATTTAAAAAAAAAAATCCGCATTTAAAACCCGCATTTGAAGCCTCGACTAGTGCATGCAGTCTTTGGAAAACTCTGTTATGTATAATAATAATAATGAATGGCAACAATGTTATAGCATTACCCACACGCCGTTACCGTTAATTTAAATTATTATTATTATCATCTCTATATATTTGTTTCAATACACATAAAATTATAATTAATAAATACTAGTTATAGGTAAGTCTTTAAGCACTCATTAAAGTTCTACGTCACCTCATTTAGGCAAGCGAGTCTTACGAACGTAGCTAGTATATCAGGTACCTAGTCACCATAGACACGCAATCGTGTGCAAACGTTTGAAAAACAGTGCATAGACTAAAGTGCTCAACAATGGTGTGGCAAAGGAAAGCTCTGTGCGGCCTCGTCCTGGTTATGACCTGGATCGGGAATACGGCAACCGTCGGCTATCAGAACAACCAGATCGGAAATGGAATAAACAAACCAGGTAACGATAAAAAAACTGATTATTAATTATTAATCTTCAACCAAAAAGATATTTATGCTGAGAACATTTTCAGGACAGCAATGATTATACTTTGCAATCGATAAACAGAAATTCGTCAAAAATTTTTAGCGAAATTAAAGGTACATTTTGTGTAAAAATTAACTTATTAGTCGATGGTTTAGTCCACTTTTCACCTAATAACTTTCTATGTAAGTCATGAAAATTTAAAATCTAACCTAATATTTAACTAACTTTCAATGTTGATAAGTTCATTGAGCTCAAACTCAAAACTTTTTGTTTATTTTGAATATGTAACAAAAAAATTGAATTATCCTAAAGCTTGCACATTCTAAAGCATAGATTTCTACGGAGAATAACGTCAAATGGACACTCTTTTGTTAAAATCATGTTGTGCATTAAAAATTACACAATTAAACAATTTACAAAAAAAAAAAAACATAAACAATTTCAAATTTATAAATTAAAATAAGTCACTGGCAGTTAAGAAATGACCAGTCTCAACGGGCAGCGCGCTTATTTTTTTAATTATTATTGTTTTTTTTGACTCGATTTGTAGAAATTGTGTATAGCCTCATTTTAAACTGGCTACTGTAAATACTCGTAATAACGATTAATATTTATCGAATTTAAGTGAAGAATGTCCATAAAAAGTCATATTGCTTTCGTAATATTCGATAACTTTGGGTGTCCGTGAAGTCTTTACCATTCAATTTTGGTATTTATCGGCATACCAACACGTGCGTGAAAGAACAATGCAAGTTATTCGTCATTGGGGACATCGCAGCATTCTTCTTTCGAATCAATAAAGAATTTGATGTATTTTTTTTTCATATGAGCCAAAAGACAAGAGACGCCGAACAATTTAAGTTCCATTGTTATAAAAACCAGAATAATGAAAGTTAAAAATTAAGATGTGTGTTGTAATACTGTAGGTATCTTTTATGAACTTCGTAATGACTGAACTAAGGAAAATCTTACCACACTGATGCTTTCTTAAAATCAAAATTTAAATATAAATTTATATTTATATATAAAAAAGGAGATATTATCTGACTGACATATTAACGCATAGCCGAAACTACTGGGCCCAGTAAGGTGAAAGGATCATGGCAAAGTCCCGAACAAAATTTTGCTGGCATATTTTTAGCGTATAATGATGAAAAATATAATATTAGCGTAATACTTAGTATAGTAATAGTTATAGTTGATAATACTTAGTAAATTATCTCGCATCTACATATATATCATGGTGATATAATTATGTAGAGTGTGTGTGTTATGTGTGTATTGTGTTGTGTTGTGTGTTGTGTTGTGTGTATGTTATTTTATTAATATCTTCGCCGTTGTTCTTTTGCACAAGGTTTTCTTTTACAACGTAGGCTAGCACTAAGAAAAGATTTCCCCTAAGGGGTTTAAATGGGAGTCCAAAGTTTGTATGGGGAACTTAATTTTGATGCGGATGAAGCCCATAAAAAAATTGTGATAAAACCGCTTCGCCACTAATTATATACTAACATTGTCAAATTAGTTTGTTGGTTCCACAAATTCCCACACTAAAGGGGTTTGAGAGTTCCCTTGTTTAAAGAACTCTTAGAAAGCAAACTCTTGAAAATTACACATTTGACATTAACATTAACAAATATACTATAAGTACTTGTGTTAATACTACGTCAATTGAAATGGACACAGATGTGGGAGTACAAGTTCGACCACAAATATTGACTGACAGGTTTGCATCACTTGACAGTCAATGCATAATTTTGTACTGTTATTCAGTTAAAAAAACATAAACACTGAAGTGTCAAAAACTAACTAAGAGCACAAGTTCGACGAAAAATATGGACTGCTTGCATCACTTGACAGTCTACACACAATTTTACACTGTAAATCCATAAAAAGACAAACACTGAAGTGTCAAAGATTGATCTCAGGGACGATTGCGGCCAGCAAGTGCCAACTTAATGATCCTAATGTTTTTTTTTTAAGTTTTGAAATAAGAATTAGTTACATTGTTGACCTTTACGGTGCGTGTACGCAGCATTCTTCGTACAAATATGAATATGATAGATGTACTAAATGTTAAGCAAGATCATACAGGTGTAATTGATGGTATGCAAGGCTGTGTGTGGCCAACAAATGGAAATGATGGGTCAAGAGAGAATGTCGTTTGCAGAAGTGCAGATATTTGATTTTCAAACCTGTAGCGGATGTAAATTTAAACTAAGCAGTTCATGCTTAGTTCGCACAGCTGTGGTAATTTTCGTATTCTGTGCTTAGGTAAAACTAGGTAGGTACGTAAAGTAAGCTATTGAAAAAGACATCATCTTTGTGAGTTTGGCTAACCTACACAGATAAACAGATAAACATATTTATTGGTAAAAATTACATTTACAAGTCCTAACTGAGGTTATGCTTGCAACTAGGTACTGCAAACTATCTTTGACACTTCTTGTCTATAAGAGTGTATTTTGTTTTAGATTTTAAGGTACACACAAAACCAAATAATGTTTCTTCTAGCAAAATATTTATTTCTTACGGGCATACTAAATTCTTATGTTAACACTACTTACGCATAATTGTACAAAAAAGTTGCATCTTCGAGTCGACTCACAGAGATTTTATGGCCATAAGTGTAATGTATACTGGAGTGGAAAATTGTAAGATTGTTTAAACGAGGTATATCTCGAAAAGGTTACTTGTATTTTATATTTAACAGTAACGCAAGAAGCTACTGCATTCCCACATAGTTTAAACTATGAATGGACTTTATTTATGATTTGACAAATCATTCACGCACAATCTTTAAAGACGTGTTTGTATTTCTTACTTACATAGTAAGGTGTACTAAATTTTATTTGTTTCTTAGTTAGTAATTTTGGTTTTCCAGTTCTTGGCTCTATTTACATATACTTATATAAAAAATTTAACTAATTACAATATAAACCATTTTACTACTATTTTTATATACAAACGCATATAAAAATAGTTCATTCAAACAATTCACCCACGTTATGAATTAGTACAACATTTTCAAAATACCTATTAAAATAAAAACTTTTCTAGATTAGATATTCATAATGTTTACATAATATATATTTGTATTTTATCTGTTAGGAAGACATTCATTGAATAATACTCGTATAATCCAAAAAGAATATATCTGCATACAACAGCTAGATCCTGAAAGCGTTACACTGAACTCAGTTTGATAATAGTTTTTGCTCGAGTTTCTCTAAATCGTCGACTCTTTTGTGTGCAAAATAAAACGAGCGCAGTATCACAAACAAAATAACCAAAAAAACTAGAGTAAAAACTAACTACCAACGACCAGCGTACGAGGCAATTTATTACAAGTAGGCGATAAACAATAAGCATCTTATTTGAGGCTATCAAAACGAGCATTATAGTGCCTTTCCAAGCCAACCCAGTACTCCATGTATGTCTAGTTGCGTGCTACACATCACCGAGCTATGTGATTACACTAGTCGTAACCATACTTCCATGGAAACTAATCATTACGTTACACAACACACGAAAGAGCCGCCTTCAACAAACAAATTGGTAACGAAATAATAACACAAATAATTCTCTTGAGGCTTTCTACCTTATTAGTCTTATGTTTGTATCATCATGAGCAGGCATAACACTCTCGCCGGATCCCACTTGCCGCCATTGTGTTATTACAACAAGTTTCCATAAACGGTCCCATTAACGATCCATTACATTGGGATTCGCGCAATTTCGTACGAACTACACACATTATTTTATTACACACGGCCAGTTCAAGAAGGTCGGTTTGCATCATAAAAACTCATCATCACTTTTGCGAAATCGATTCTTTTATTAATCGAAACATTAGTCAAATTAATTTTAGGCCCAATGTTAATTGGCAATCGTAAAGTTATTAGGGACGCCCCAGAAAACAGTCACCAAAAAATATTTGCAAGCTTGGCCTTTTTGATTTTTGTTACTTTCAAACTAAGTCCATCAATCAAAAAGTCCAAATTGCGTTCCGGATGATGCCTTTAATTAAGATCCATAATGATCTATTAATAAAAATGTGGACACAATTTAAATTTAGTCATTTATTTTAATCAAAAATATCTCATTTATCTAATTCGGTGAGTGACCTCTTCAAATTAAGTAATATTTTCTAAAAACGTTATGATTCTGATGACCCAATTCGATTTGGCATATCTAACTAATTGCCAATGTTGATATACATCTGTCGCAAAGCAGATTAGATTGATTGGATTCAAAAATAAATATTTTAATCCATTCCATCCATTTGATTGGAATTGGTTCATTTTGGCAGGCAAGGATGCGGATCCCATTTTTCAATTTTAATAATTAAATCACCCATTCAATTTGGATTGAGTTTCATCTTTTAAATTTTTTGATGTCAACTTTGATGAGATTACCTTTGGCCTTTGCAATCCGTACTTTATGATTCATCATCTTTATGCCCTTGTTCATGTTTCTTGGGGCTTGTGCAATAAGTTTTTTTCTTCCATGTTTTCTGACTGCTTTTTCTTTCGTATCACTCTTCACTTTATCTATCCATCTATCTTTTCTTGATCTCCTTCTACCTTTCTTCTCATCCGCATGTTTACTCTTAACTCTCTTAGTAACTTGCGTTTCATCCTTCCTCTTTTCTTTATTTTATCTCTTCGTTTGTGTCTCATTTATTAAGATTCTTTTCGTCTTGTTTGCAGAATGTTCGAGCTGTAACGACGATGAGCTAGGTGTGACACGGTGGACGATGCCTCTACTGAAATCTGGAGAGAAGAAATATTATCTTGGAATATTTTTTAAGGTAAGAACAACTTTTCATTGACTTGATTTACAAGAGAATAGGATTACAGGATACTTAGAAACACAATAATAACTAAACCTGATTATGATTAACCAACTGTACTAAACTAGCTTCTGCCAGCGGTTTTGCCCGCGTGAAAGTAAAATTCTCTAAACAAAAATTGGACGTTTCATCTCCTTAGGGAGATAATTTTGGAAAATCCTTCTTATTCTTTGTATACATCATAAAAGGCAACTCTGTGCAAAATGTCAGTGTTCTAGGTCCAAAGGCTTAGGGTATTGATGATGATTGATGAGGTAGTGAGTAAGTCAGGACTTTGCCTTTTATATGTACCTACAAATTCGCGTTTCGCCTCGTCGTTTATACCGAGTACAGTTGCCATAACGGATCTTGAGCGGTTGCGCAGAAGTCAAATATTCGGTCTCTTTAGTGGTGCGAAGTGAGACGCGGGGGCGGGGGGTGTCAGTGATTGCCCCCCCGACGTCACTCCTTATTCGTTCCCTACGTTGTTGCATGTATCTAACAATGAAAACGATTGGCTCGCCAATGTATGGAATGCGCAAAGCGATCCCCACGCAGACGCCGAGCGCTCAAGATCCGTTGTGCCTACTGTACATCGAAGGACTAGAACAATTTGCCTGCTGCGGTCTTCCCGTTCGATTATAATTTGGCCTAGTCTTCAAGGCTAGAGTGAATAGGCTCTTAATAAACTAGTGCAGCTCACCATCAACGATTGCATCACTGCTTAAACTAAATACTTAAAATATTGCTGTCAACTGAAAGTGTGCTCAAAACACTGGCCTTATTTCTATGAAAAGTAATCAGTCAGTAAATATCACAAATAACCAAACTATGAAAAATAGAGTAACAACAATATACCTTAACTGAAATATAACAAAATTTGACACCGTCTAGACACACTTTGTTTTTTTTTCTGTCAATAAAAGCAACAAATAATATGCTTCAATCGTTGACAATACAGTATTCATAAACCCCTGTTATGTCTAACACTAAGAAATATGTTTCTAGCTGCTAAGTCTGACCTTAGTACAAAGCCTTCATGCCTGGTATCAGATACACATTATCAGTACATTCGCGTAGGCTAACTAATATAACCGCATTGTTTAGATATCACTGATATTAAATTAGATTGGTTTTTGATTTAATGAGCCAGCACAGCAGACACAATGAAACGTTAATTGAGGGACATATTGATTCGATTCCGTGCACAATATTAATAACGAAACAAAAGTCCAACTTATCAATAATCCTGCATTCTACGGCCAGACAGATATTTTGTCTGGTCTGGGCAATTGCTTCTTTCGGACTGTTCTATAATAATATGCTCAAATCGAGCGGAGATCTTTTATACTGCGATGTAAGATTTGTGTAACGTTAAGTCTTGCATTCTTGTGTTAGATAGTTAGATGTTAGCTACTAGGAATATTAGAAGCTGTGCCTCCGAATCGATAAAAATTACAAACTTCATACAAATTTTCTTGCCCTATGATACACCCTTAGGAAAAGAATTTTCTGAAATTCATCTCCGGTGCTCACTTTTGTGATTTATTTGATAGTTATAAGATAGACTTCGGCAGATTTTAAATTTAAAACCACCAATTCATGCTGTGCTTTGTCTGTAGTATATGAATCATGTACTTTATGATTTTTATCAAGCCAATATTTTAATAAGTTTAAAGAAAGAGTCATTAAGTGGCAGCTATGTATTTCAGTAACTTCTTCAAATTAGTGTTTCGTAAATATTTCTTAACGGGAAAACCTTTTTGTAGAACCGCTCGTTTGTTAGACAGTCACGTAGGATTTTATGGGTCCATATCGGAAAGTGCTGCGTAGTTGGGATTAGTTATACAGAGATAAAAGGGGAATATATGTCTCTCAGTTCTCCGTAAAAAAGAACTAACATGCGTAACCTATCGGGCAATTGAGCATCAAGTAATATCTATAGTTATGGGAATGTTTAAAAGGGTAACCGTGGCCAAAGAACTCAAAGGGCAAATTAAGGAATACGAAGAGAGAAAATTACGGAGGTCGTCTTACGGCTGAAATGATGACTATGATAATGATAATGACGTAGGTAGATTATGGAAACAGGAGGGATGAAACGGATGTCACTAAAGAGTTATGAGTATAAATGTGGATGAATGGAGAGGGAAAGGAAGGCCGAAGAAAAGATGGATGGATTGTGCGAGTAATAATATGAAAAAAGGGAGTAAGTGATAGCATGACGGGTGACAGAACAGAATGGAAGAAAAATACGTATTGCAACACGTAATATGGGACATGGTCTGAGTATTATGGAACAAAGGCAGTATCCTAAGCAGGAGAAACTATTTGAAAATATCTCATCTCAAAAAAGGATTTACCTAAAGTAGATTGACCTAACAATTTTTCTGTAAATCATTTATCAAAAAAGGGTAATCCTTTCCAAAAAAAAGATAAATCAAATTACTTAAACTCTCAAAAAACTGAATCATCTTTACAGATAAAAAACCCAACTTTTTAATTTCGCAATCAGAGAATGATTCGTTACCTCGTACCGGCCCGACGTTTCTTAGGCACGGAAGTTCATTGTTTACTTCTGTTAAGTATTATGTTACAGTTAGGGAAATAGGAAACTGGACATTATAAACAGATGTAGACGGTGGTTTACTGTATAATTTGGCGTGCATTATTCTACTAATACCCCATAATCAATGGCCTACATATATATTGATGCTGAATATTGATGTGTTCGCTCGTACTTTGATGAATGGATTCATGAATGAAAAGATGAGCGTTCAAGCTATGTGATCGGGGATATATAAGTAGGTTAATATGGTTCAATTTGAAAATACAGAGTGTTGAAAGTTTTATTACAAGGGTTGAAAGTATTATAACAGTGAATAGGTTGCTTCTAGGCAAACGTGCTCTATCGTCGACCACACCGTCGCTTTCCATCTGGCGAGATAAAGGTCAAGCACGAGCCTATCAAAAGAAAAAAAATCTGCTGTTCCCAATATTTGTCGAGTATTCTAAGTTTAATGTTGATAGTAAGTACGCCTCACAAGGGATGATTCGAGGTGGCTGGAGGTAAGAGAATCTGGAAAAAGTTGGGTGAAGCCTTTGCTTAATTGCGGAAAAGCAAAAACAAAAAAAAATATATATATATCAAATTGCAGCTTTTATATAATTTATTTCTTAGTAGTCTATAGAAAACAATAATGCTCATTAATGTGCACTTTCAACTTCTTGATATATTTATTTGTTTAAACTTCAAGCACGGTAGTGGTAGGTATATAGCTATGGTGACTGAATTAGTGACCGATACTTTAACACGTGATTACACTCATGATTATAAACAACTTTCCTAAAGAAACTTTTTTAGTATACTCATTTTATTTCGTTATGAGCATTATTTGTAATATGTTAGTCTTAAGTTTGCGCCTTTTCCAGCAAATAAAAAGTTTTTCTGTCCTTTTTTCTTTTCATGGTTTCATCACAATAACAAAACAGCTGTTTGAAATATGCGCGCGCGCGCCTGCGACCGATCAACTGTTAGCCGCGTTTCGTTATTGTGATAAAACGAATGAGTAAAAAAACACAGTTTCTTTGGGAAAGTTGTTTGTAAACATGAGTACAAGGACATGTTTAAGTATCGGTCACTAATTACCAGTCAACCTATATACATAGAAGGACTTAATGCAATAAGTCCTTTTCTACCAGTCAGTTAACCTTGGTGGGCTAAAAGACATCACTATAGTAGGTGTACACAATAAATACAGATTTTCAAATAGAATGAAGTAGGAATTTTGAAATTAAGTTACTTTTACTGAGCCAAAAGTAATTTTCACGCGTAAACTTTACAGTTAATTAATTTATAAGCATCCTCAAAAGTTAATTACGATCACATTCACAAGCAAATTACCAGAATCGATTTTTCATCCGACGCGGATACCCGGAGGCTGCGCGTACGCACATTCGCGATGACGACGATGACGCAACGCCGCGTGGCGCGCTGATCGATCGCTAGCTTTCTCTTTCGCCAGGTGACACACCAGCATTTAGCTATGGCTATTATGACGGAGTATTGATAATGTTTAATTGAAATAGGCTCGTCGGAATGTTGGTTTCGTTTTTATTTGATTTGAGCTTCTGCCAGCGGCTTTGCCTGCGTGAAAGTGATTTTTTTTAAGGGGACATACATCTAAGGCCCTACTATGAGCTTTGAAAGCGATCCATTTGATGACCTAAGTAATGGAGATATATAGATAGGGTATTTAGTTCCTCCACTCTTTCTCTTTTTCTCTCTTTCTCCCTATGACTTTTTAACACGTCTTGGTAAGGCTTCTGGACCTTCTTGGCGCAGTCATGAGACTTATTTTTGTTGTTGTTTTTATTTTATTTTTTTGAGATGGAGCTATACACCCAATATAAGCTCCCTCTTTGTTTATCGCATGCTTGACATATTAACATGTCGTGGTAAGGCCTTCTTGGCGCAGTCATGAGACATCTCACAACAGTTCAGCAACAGTTTAACAGTTCAGTTTAGGTCGTAAAATGGATCGCGTTAAGCTCGTGACAGGGCCTCAGTGTGGCATAACACCATAGTAAACATAGCAACTGCCTGAAGCTGGTTTTCCACTGAACCTGTGAGTAGGTCTAAAACCATATCTATCGCGTTTTGATATTTTTTTCTTCATTGTTTCCTCAAATCTAACAATATTGTCCGACGACCTCTAAAGAGAAAACCGGGCCAACGAATATAAACACAGACGCAAACGTGAAAATTTCTAGTTTTGTGTGTTAGTAGAAAACGCATTAATACATAACCGCAGAATCCAGTGGGTCACTCGCGTCGACATGATGTAACTGGCTGGTTTTATATGAATAACTCGTTAACTAACACGTCAAGATACAGCATCTCTGTGCCAATATCTTAGATTTTTACGTATTGCAAAAATATTTTTGAACCAACCGAGCAATTGCTTTGGGGTTCTTAGTGTTAGAGGGCCAAAGAAAAGATGGATGGATTGTGTGAGAGGTGATAAGAATGAAAAGGGAGTTAGTGATAGCGTGACGGGTGACAGGACAGAATGGAAGAAAAAAAAGTGTTGCGGCGACCTCAAATAAAACGGGACAAGGGCAGGAAGATGATAATGGTGAGTGTGAGAGTTGAGCGATCTAAATGCCTTCCAAATTACGTCCTCAAATCAGTTATTTATATACATGTAGGCCTTTTAAGGTGGGAAATCACCCATTGACCTCTCTCTCTAGGACAAAGCAGGAGGGGGAGTCAGACTTATACTAACTAAAACTACAGCTGGTTTCTTCTTAGGCTTGTATTTACTTAGACCTTTTCTTTTGGAAACGTAATGGGTAGTAATCCACCTCACGGAATCAGTGAAGGTTGGTGTATGTCACCTATCTTTGGATTTTTAGATCTACTATGCTGATTTCCTCACGATGTTTTTCTCCACCGTTTCGAGAGCAGTGGCGAAGAAATAAATAACACAAAGTAAAGTTTCTGGTTTTTTTTTTTATAAAATCATCCAATGACTTCTCCCGCTCTGGGGCGAAGCGTAAGAACGTGTCAGACTTTTACTGACTAAAACCCACTCTTATGTCAGTTTTCTTTCCCCGAATTTTCCTTTCGGAAGCGAACACATGGCCCCATCAGGCTGCCTGGGTTTTGAACCCACGACTTAAAACTCATAAGTCAGAGCCTTTACCACTGGGCTATCACTGCTTCCATTGTATGTCTTTGTATTAGTTAACCGGTAGCACAAAATAGATATGTACTTCACTTTTTATAACTACGACGCACACACATGAGCGTTTAAGCCGGAACTGTTCGACGACTGATCCGAAACGCGACCGAGACATCGTGTCTGTGAGCGGTGTCTATGTGTGCGTTGCTCGAGCGCGCTTTGTATGTAGATTGACTTCTGTACCTATCTATATTGTGCCGGTAGTCTAGTCGTAGTAGTATGTAACAGTCGCTAATTTCCCGGCGGTACTCGGTACTATAGTCCACTAGGGAGAGTTGCGTAGTCTTGTCACAACTTAGGACATTTAACATGTAATACTTGGATGTGACATAAACTTGGTTTACACCATAGGAAACATGACTTAGGTGCTTCAAGTCATCTTGTAGATAGTAATTAGACTTCTAATTCTGACTCGGTCATTAGAATGATTAATAGTTTGTGTATTGAGGACACGTCGGGCGCTGCATTAAAGAAAACATTTTTTTAGGCTTCTATTTGACCACTCACTTGATGGAAAGCAGTGACGTGGTCGACAATGGAGCACGCTTGCCTTAAAGTAACCTATTCACTCTCGACTTAAAGGCAAGACACAATTGATTGACGTGGATTAAAAAGTATAAACGTCAAACATAAATTAAATCAATCACATTGTATATCTTTTGCAAGATAAGATCACATAAATAATCCAGACGGATCAAAATACGCGGATACAAAATGGACGGACAAAATATTGCAATCGGAAAACCAGACAAAAGTACGGCCTGATAAAAAATACGTCGTCTCAATGACTCTTGTTTTTCTTTCCAACTTGCACATAATAGGAAAAACCTGACATACTTTTTCTACTACCTCCGATCAATACAGAAACGGGAATAAAAATAAGGTCCCAACAGACTATCGAGCTATATCGGGCTATATTTCATTCCGAGAGCCTCAGAAAAAAGGGGGAAAAGAAATATCAGACGGTGCGATACTCATAAAAGTGGGATTATTACTGCAAAGACGAGCATTTTATTTTATAGTGATAGATGTTATGAGGAAGCTTTATTTGATGTTGGAAACAGGTGTGTTGATATTATTATTAACCGATGTAATAAATTTTGGGGAAGTCACATATCTTCGAATGTTTGATGTTTTCCTGATACATTGGGCCCCCGTGTAGGCCTAAATCCTAGCAATGGGAGCATTTTATGGCTCATTATGTTTATGTACACGTTAGAGAACACACCACTAATATAACACACACACACTAATGTAACACACCACTTTTTTTTGTTGGGACATCATCAAGTAAGTTTACCCGCTCTGGTTGGTGCGACAGGGAGTGTTAGCCTGGCTAAAACCCACCTGAATTCTTTCAATTAATATTCCAAAACTTTCACATAACGCCATCTAGTCCCAAACTAAGCAGAATTAGTGTTATAAGTACCTACCTACTAGACAACTGATAAACATAGTTATATATTTTTAATTGTTATTTTTACATATAATTGATGAATTACACTCTGACACAGAACAAAAATGATCGTGTCACAAATATTTGACCTGGTTGGGAATTGAACCCACGACTTCCAGCATAGCAGTCCCTGACTACTGACGACTAACCACTATACTAACAGGCCAGACAGGCGGGTTTTTAGACTGGCTCTGAATGAAAGTACAAATATTGCCTACCTATGTATTGCTGACTGTATTTATCTGCTATGAAAGGTAAAGCCATACGCTGTTAACCAGCCCAAGGACCATTAACTTTGGCCCAGCCGTAAACAAAGTCAGACCAACAATAGTTAGTTACGTTCATATTCCGCTGTCCTGTAAATAGCCCAGCGTTAGACTTTTACTTCGTAATTGGGTGTCATGGAAATGCATAGTGATATATGACATCCTGCTTCTGCCTAAAGAAACATCATATCGACAGTTTAAAGGTAAAATTACTTGAACGCCACTTTGGTTGTAAATAAGTTATCAAACTTATTACACTTAAAATAAGGTATAAAACTTATTTCCGACCAAACTGGCGCTTAAACAATTTTACCTTTCTACTGTCGGTATGCAATTCCAAAAAAGTCATATGCAATTATAAAAAAAAAACAGTAAGTCTTTCCAACGTTTCTGCAGCCCTAGCAGGCATCGGCCCTTCTGGGCTCTTCCAATTTTGCTGACAACTCTATATGCTTCTTCAATTGCCCTTTGCGAGGGCTTCGGTAACTGTCTCCGTCAATATAGTCGACCTGGGCTTGGCTGTTATCGTACAACTGGACGGCGATCTACCCCTTGTTCGTCGTCATCAGCCTATCCTTCTCGGGGAATACCGGCGTAAAATTAAAGATGTGTAGGTAATAATGTTATAATCACTTAAGAGCGGTTAAATGAAAAATAGTGAAAATGTCTCACGCATTGGATGCTTTTCATGCCTTAAACATTTTCTACCAGTCGAAATTAATTGCTTGACTTTGCATAAACTATAAGTTTTTAATACAATAGCAATATTGTTACGGTAATTCGTTTTTATTATGTAACCATACAATAACGTGTTAACATTTTTATCTTTATTTCGTATCGTTACAAAAATAACCAATTACTTTAGCAAGTAACCTAATACTACGTATCAATTAATTTAATTAGTGAAATGTGTTTTTATTTATTATAGGTCGTTACATGTGAACTCATTAGCTAAGTAACTTATTAATAACTGTTGTAACTAAAAACGCCAAGTTTATGAAAAATCATTTCTAAGTAAAAAACTTTTATGCTGTATGTCAGCCTAGGTTGGCGTAATTACAGAAAATTCTATTTTTAGTCAGTTTTTCAGTTTAGTCTGAACTTCAGCTACCTTTGTTAAATATTTTTGTTATCTGCATAATTATTGTGTTTTAATTCCAACATGAATTGAATAATGAAGTAATTTTTATCAACTTTTTTTGTGTAAAGAATCAATTGACCCGCGAGAGACGTGTCGTGTAACTAGATCTTGAACACTAAAAACAGAATATTTGCTTCTCTTTTGGTACATCGAAGAACTTACTTATTAACTTAACACTTAATTGTACATCGAAGAACTGGAACAATTTGCCTGCTGCGGTCTTCCCGTCCGATTATAATTTGGGTGTCTTCAAGGCTAGAGTGAATAGGCTCTTAATAAACTAGTGCGCTTCACCACCAACGATTGCATCACTGCTTACCATCAGATAGGATCGCAGTTAAGCACTAGTTTATATGAGATAACAAAAAAAAACATGTAAGTAAATATTGTTTCAAATCATGAAAAAAAGCTGGCGCAGTTTTAGCCAGCATATATGTATGTTTATTTATTTATTTATTTAAACTTCATGTACAGTAGTGGTACATAGGCGGACTTAATGCAACAAAGCATTCTCTCTCAGTCAACCTTTGGGTTAAAAAGAGATCACTTAGGTTTGCACAATAAACAAATAACAAATTATGAAAACGGAAAAAAAAAAAACAAAATAAGTTATTTGTAATAAGTCATAATAAATTGTTTGTGTTTATAAGTTGTTTGTTTTTTTTACATAATAAGTTATGTTATGATTTATACTAAAATTGCTATAGGATGGTGCGGCTTATAGATGCATATTTTCGTCTACTGTCATTCTACCCATGCTATGTAAAAAAAGAGCTTAGTCCATGTTGTCTATACCAACAAAATTGCGAAGACTGAATGATATGTGTAAATATGAAAAAAAACTGGCACGTAATTTTCGATAAAAAAAAAACTAATTTAAATTACCTACATTCTAACTCAGTCCATTCTTCTGCCAGTTAAAACAAAAAACCTTTCAGAGTTCATGAATTTTCAGGCAACATTTCAGTTTTTAGGGTACCTAATGGCCCAATGGAGCGGATATAACGTGGCCCACTGCAAAATGTAGTGGAAACGCTGACTGACCACAGCTCCGGTAAACTACGTTGCACACTGGACCATATATTACGAAAGATTTAGTGACGTTTTGTTAGGCTGAATTAGACTGATAACTTTGCTTGTCTAAGTTTAGAACCTATCAAAACATAATACAAACGTACACAAATTGGGTATTTAACTGTGATTATAATTGTAGAATACTTGTAACGTTAATTGCGCAAAACCTCAGATACCCCAAATGATTTTTAATTCTATTAACTTAATTTTGAGAGCAAAAAGTCAAAAGTTAGTGTGCTTTTAGTTTGTTTAAAATTCGTGCATGCATTCAAATAACCCTATTTGGCGAGTTTGCATACATGATGGCTTAATTAACCTACTAATAAATAGACAGGGCAACTTTTTAAAGATTTTTTTTTTAGGGTTCATTTGATTCTACTCGTTATTCTGATCAAACTATTTTCAGGTTATACGCATTTAACGTTACACGTTGTATATTATTCTACAAAAATAATCACAGGCAAATACTCAATAAAATAACACTAAAAATAAATCTTATTCTGAAAACAGACACTTTGTTTTACCTACAGATAGTTGTTTTTGATCTGAGTGTCCGAGTGGAGCCCCCACAAACATAAAAACTGACATACACAAGACACCCTGGAATAACTGTCAGTTAGTTCATACAAATATTTGTCCCGTCCGGGAATCAAACCCGCGTCACGTAGCGCAGCAGCTAATTGCTTAACCACTGCGCCAACTGTGCCAACAAACATAAAAACTTGTCTACGCTTAGTTTAGAAATATTGTGGCACGAATACCATTGAAGTGCGTCTAGGTGTCAAAGGTCTGTGAAAGTTGGTACCGCCTTAGGAAATAGATTTTCCCGTTGGCCGTGGGCGATGGCGGTACTAAAAGCTTGTATTGAACATTTGTAATCACTATAAAGCTACTTTTATGACACCATTGGCAGTTTATTGAATGTCACCTTGCGCCACCGGTCTATGGCGGACATCCCACCCATACGACACTTAAAAAACATTTCGCTTGAATCCTGCGGCGCCAAACCAAACCCTTTAAGATTTCCGTTTCAAGTGCAAGCAAGTATCTTTGATGGTACAAAGCGTTTTGGCAATATTTCATTGAGCATACAGCTAAGAAGAGGATTTCTCTGCCAGAGACTGTGTTTCCTGATAGCTACAACTTAGGGGTCTTTAAGTCAAGAGTGAGTACGTCACTTCTAGGCAAGCGTGCTCTTATCTTAGCTCACATCATCGCTTACCATCAGGTGAGATTATGATCAAACGTCATAGGCTCTCTATTCAAAATAAAAATAAAACCGGCAAAGTGTGACTGACGGTTTTGTATTTTACCTATGAAAACCATTTCAATTCCCGAATCGAGTTACGAAGATCTTTTGAAGATTCCGAATCGCAAAAAAAGTTAGTTTTTGTGATGTAAGTAAAATAGTTTCCAGATTTTTTTTCCTTTACTGTGCTGTGAGATCTTGCTTCAACCCAAATTTCAGGATTCTAGGTTAAAGGGATGCACCCTATGAGTTTGGAATCCCTTGAGAATGTCGAAATATACTTTTTTTGGAACACAAACGGCCATATTTTTTTCTGATTTTTTCACAGCTTCAAGGGACCGCAGACCTGAGTATATGGTTTTAATTTCAACTCGATACCTCCACGTGTTCCCGAGGTAAAGGGTCTTGACAAACAGACAAACAGATAACAAAGTGATCCTATAAGGGTTCCGTTTTTTCCTTTTGAGTTACGGAACTAAAAAGTCAATTCTTATCGTAGGCATGGAATTTAGCTTAGTGTTCATTCAAGACCTTTATTGCAATGACGTGTCTACAACAGCTGAGAATTTCTACAAACGGAAATCTCCAGCATTACGACAAACAACAAATGTAAACATTCTTCTATTATGAAACAAACTCTATTATGTTTGGTTGCATCAACACAACCACAAAGTAAATTGGAATCAATTTGGTAAACCTGACTTCTCTATTTTCCTCAACCACGGTTTAATTTGGTAAACCAAAAAATTACGCATACAATTGCAGTTTTTTTTTAATTCTTTACGATGTGAATTGTACGTAACAATACATTAACTTTGTGCAATAACAATTATTAGTAATGAAATACGTAATATATAACAAGTAATTATCAGGTTACAATATCACAAACAAAAACCGAATTTTTAAACAACAAAGTGACATCCATAACTCATTACACGTCAGTGCAAAAAATCGAATCACAAATCGAAAACGTAAAACCGGTCTTAAACATCTCAAATATAAATGAACATGATTGCATAATAAGCGGCACAGTGAGAGAGAGGAGTAAAGAATCTGAGGAGATTACTCGCGAGTCGCGTCACACCACACCACATTTTTATTAGCCGGTTGCAGACGTCGCCGACGATGCCCATTACAGTGTAATTTGCACCGACCGGCGACCGCTATAGGGTTGACACACTTCCACCGATCATCAATATTGTGTAGACTTGTAATACAGCAATACAATATACATAGTAATACCTAGATATTGCTGTTTATAGAATTTAGAGGGCAGATATTAATTTTATCTAAATAATTAACTAAGCATATCTGAGTATTAGCCGAATTAGTTTAAATTCTTGAGTATTTAAATCCCAAAGCTGATGCAAAGAAAGTAAATTAAATGCATACACCTACGTATCCAGAAAAATGTAACAGTTTGAAAAACTTTAGGCATCCCTAATTTCGACTTTACAAGCGTAACCGGACCGGTGTATTACGACTTTCTCCGAAAACCTGACGACCGACCATCGACAATCGTATAATTAAACATTTACAATACTACATTTTGTAAACATTACGGAATTCAATACCTAACGAAATAAGATGCCGTAATGTCTATAATTTCGCCTTGACTTTTTTGGATTATCATACAGAATTAATTTGTCAAAGTGACGAATGACCATAATAACGCTCAATAGTTAAATCAAAGTCTTTGAAAGTAGTATCACTCGGTAATCAATATGGCTGATTTAATATGAGTAGCCTAGGTAGGTACATATATCGATCAATGCCACAAACGCTAATTGATTAATTCACGGAAATAATTAATTAAAACAGTGCAGGTTTTAATGAATTATTTCCGTAATTACACGATTTACTTGCAAAATTTTAATTTCTTGATTAGTCCTTTCTTTGATATCCTAATAACCTCGAAAAACAATTTCCTGCTTTCCTTAGATTTAAATGACTTTACCAGCGGCGTCGCCCGCGTGACAGTTACGAATTATCCCCGGTACTTCCGGGATAAAAAGTATTCTATGTTCAAAATTTATTCAAACGTGTAACATTATACACACAAGGACAGGTAAAGAAAGCAATTCTCGTAGCATTGGAAATAAAGAAATGACTCACAGAACTATAATGTGAAGAAAGCAATATTTCATACATCATCGTCGTTATTTCAGCCCATAGTCGCTCACTGTTGGACATAGGCCTCCCCCAAGTGTCGCCACATTGAACGATCGTGTGCGTCCCGCATCCATTCGACCACCTTGTAGGAAGACTTAAAACGCTGCGTTTTCCGGTATGCCGCGCCACCCCAGAACCTTTCGGCCCCAACTGCCATCTGTTCTGCGAGCAATGTGCCCTGCCCATTGCCACTTAAGTTTGGCGATTCTTCGTGCTATGTCGGCAACCTTAGTTCTGTCATTTCTTCGGTCCTGCTTTACTGTTTTTTAGTTAAATATCTATCTTATCAATCAATATCACAAAAGGTCAACATTGTTTACATTACGTGGATCACACTAATATTATACAGGTAAAAGTTTGAGTCTGTGTGTTTGTTTGTTACTTCTTCACGTCCAAACTCTTATCGGAATCGACTCCCAGCCACGGCCGTAGCTAGGGGGGGGGGGGGTTGTTAATTGTGGGGCAATGTCCTACCTCTCTTTCACTCAGACATGGATCTCTGCATCCACATCTGGAAGTTCAACCATTTTGTTCACTTTTCATCATTGAGGATTTAATATCCATGATCCATGGTCATGCTCTGTCACAGATTTGTTTTGTCTACGAATAGGTTTGGCTTTTAGATCAGTCTGATCTAGAGACTGACCTAGAGGTATATATGTACATGGTGATTGATTTAGGAGCCCGTGATTCGAGGCATGATAATTTTTTTTTTCCGGCCTACCTGTAACCAATGCTGATCTACTTCAAATTCGACTCTAGCTACAGCCCTGCTCCCAGCTAAACCATGTTCAGGATTAACACATAGGATTTTATATGCGAATAGGAATTTTTATCCCGGGATAATATTCCCTTAGGACAACTCTATAATATCAAGCGGGCAAAGCCGCTAGCAGTGAAAGAAGCCATTTGAAAGTAAATCTTGCTGGATTTAATACCAGCCAGTATAAAATTAAAGCCAGCAAGATTTACTTTCAACATTTTATTTCACAGATTAATTCTTTGAAGTCCAACAAGACAAAAAATTCATTGCCGTCTACAGATTTACTTTTTACAATACAGGAAACAAAGTACATTGACGTGTAACAAGTTCTTTCGAACATGTAACATTGCCCACACAATAGCATGTCAGGTAACTGTCCTCGGCGCCATTTTGGAATAATGCAAACTGCAATTCGATGCAATTTCACTCAGAGGTTTTAAATTTCCGCCATTTTCCGCACGTAGGTCGAGTGTTTAATTTCCTTCGTCGCTCTGAAAGTAGTGATAATAACATTAAGGTCTACGAACGAATGAGGTTGTTGACAAGTTGGAAATGTATGATAAGAACTTTAAAGGTTTTGTATTTAGTTTTTAGTTGGGCACTGCTACGTAAGTCTAAGTAAGTAATATTAAGACTGAGTTGTCCAAATTAGTCAGTGGTTCGTCTTAGGGGTGGACTATATTTAGGTAGATCAAAGCAATTTAATTCATTAAACCCCAAGCGAACGCCGGCGTTCGCGCACCTATTGTCTTTCAATTGTGTCTGCAATTATCACAATTGAAAGGTTAAATAGGTTTCTAAGTTTTTATTTAAATTTTAAAGTCCTAATTAAATATCCAATGACACTTTTATCTGATTTGGGAATCGAAGTGCTTTACGACCACGAAGTCAACGAGAGGCAGCATTTCATTAACAAACACCCGAAGTATAATATTTTTCAGAAATACAACAAAGTTACATAGATCCATCCACATATTCGTATGATGCAGTTAAACATATTCTACGATTTCCGATTTCCACGAAGCGACGGCTCTCTCTGGTGTAGCGTTCGCAACACAATTACTGTGGGATCCCGATAGCGATATCCTTGTGCTGGACTCGGTTTCAACTAACTTAATGACTGTCAAAGGCAGTCCGCGTAAATGTGGAGTAGGGATGGCGATCTGACATCGATTAATCGATATCAAACAAATTGAAGAATCGAGTTTATGTATGCAGGTCAAGCAAGAAAATCGAATTTTAAAAGCTCTGATACAGTGAATCGATTCTGTGAATAGATCTCAGAAAACTGAAATCGAGAAAAATCGAGATTCGATTTTTTCCCGATGGAAACCATATTACCATTTAAAAACTTTTGATGCACCTGTTTACCTCAAATTACTTTTATGTAAATGATGTACATTATATTACTTAACAGTCATGAAACATAGCATTGTGGGATAATCTGCACCATGCTTTTTGAGATTCACTACCTGCAGGGTAATCAACGGATCGATCTTGATTGAAATTAGATAATTTTTAGGAAAAATCCCCATCCCTAATGTGGAGCAGCTAACTAGGCAGTATTGTCGTGCATATGCTTATTTGCTTCTGATGTAATTTTACAAGGCTATAGTAGTTTTGCCGAAGCATGGCAATAGCGGTCATTGCTCTTTACCTAATATTATCTCTTCGTGAGCACCCGAACCATGACTATAGATTGAATCCATAGATTCAAGTTCATAGATTTGGACCATAGATTAAAGTTTGTTTATAAGTTGTGTTACTTTTTTGTGTACAGTAAAGTTTATTTAATACCATTCTACTGTAACTATATTTTTTTAGCAAAAAAATTATAGAGATCACGATAGATGGTGATTCAAGATCGGTTTTTGTCGTGCCTTCTTTTTAAACATTAGAACGGCAACAACACGGCTGCTTTATAGACCTAAACATTTTAAGAAGTATTTTTCTTGCTCGTTTGAACTAAAATGTGGACTTTTAAATTTCCTTTGTCACTCGAATATTAATTTATATGAAAATCAATATTTTCAAAAGTAAGTACCTATATGTATTTTACTTAGTAAAAATTAAATTAAATAAATTGATAATTTTGTGTGAAATACAAAGTATTTATAAATCATCAGGTTAAATAATTTCAGTTCTGCATAACTTAAGTATGAAAGTTTAAATCTAAAATCTAACATAATAAGTAATCTAGACTTTTGATTAATCTAGAGTTTGATCTTATTGTAACTGTTCTGCGCTTGTTCGGTAATATTTGGAATTCTCACATTTAGTCAAATTACTTGATTATGTAGGTTAATTCCGCTTTCCTAACAATTGGTTGTTAACATTATCTTCCGTGATTATAAAGTGTAGTTTTGTAAGAATTTAATCATGTATTATAATTGTTCCAACCTGAGAAATAATTTAATAATGTTTCTGTGCAATTGTGATAATTTTGGAATGTGATATAGTCCAGTTTTCACTGTACAACACCTCAATGAAGTAAAAGTGTGTTGTTACATTTTCAAGGCTCGGCTCAGCGAGGCATTCATTTAGCTACATAATTAAAACTGGCATAAATAGGTACGTAATGTGATAAAATATAATGTTATTGCACTATAGACAGATAAAGCCCATATGTAAATTCATATCCCGTTTTGAGATAAAAAATAAATGGGCAATTTAACTATACTCGATCACCAAAGCTTCTTATGCTGAGAAGTGTCTACATTTTATAGTTTTAGGTTTAGTTATGTAACAAAAGTATGTTAAATTGTCATACTATTATATTATCTTTATTTAATACAAGCATCTACCAAAGAAATCCTAGGGATAGTTATTGCCGCGCGAAAGGCAATAACTGGAAACATATTTGGGGAACAAGAAATATCCTCTGTCTTATTCCAACAGGCACATTTTACCCATATCAGTTCATCCATAGGAAACAAACAGACAGACAGACAGAAGTGTATAGAAATCTTTACCAGCTGTAGTTGATGTATGTCAGTATTCTCAAAGAGCTTTTTATTGTTATTTTTGAATTATTAAAAAAAAAATTGTATATATGTCAACTATTCATGGTTTTCTCTTTACAAACATTGCTTCATAAGATATGATACAGTCATAATGTTGTAAAGTGCATCATCATCTAGCAAACGGATGGGCTGCATCATTCTACACTAAGTAGGTAGGTACTAATCCCCAATGCCAGAGAAAGTGGGTCTTGTTTCATAAGATCAATGACTGTTTATACAAATACATACACACATGTAGTTATAATAATGTTTACACAAGTATTATATGTACAGACAAACAAAATATTAGGTATTACAGGCAAAAATATTTATGTTTCCGCTATACTGACGACGTACTTCGCAGTATTTAGGTTATTACGGAATGGAACCCTAGAGATGGTAAAAAGAATAGAGGAAGGCAAAGGAAGATGAAATAAAATGAATAGCTGGTACCAACTGGAGAAGAGTTGCTAGAGATAAAAGACAATGGAAGATGTTTAGAGGAGGCCTATGCCAAAAAGCACACGGAACCAAGAGACCTGCTAAGAATATTACAGTATCTAGTCTAGACAGCCATCTTAAAAGTTCATAAGGCTTATTGATTGATCGATATGCGGACAATAATCATTTTCAGATAAAATTATTGTCTTTTAATTAATATTAATATGAAATAGAATAATCATTTTCGACATACTTAAAACTTTATTAAAATTTACTCTTAAGCATCAAATTAGTATTCTAGCAATGTCATAACCCTATGATTATGTCACTGCTAAGATAAGAATCTTTAAAAATATCTCTATAAATTTTTCATTGAAATACTTGCGTTTGACCAATATCTTAACGCTTACTAAAAGTAAGCCGATGGAGCGATGGTGTTTTTTTAGCAATTATTTTAGTTACAATTGCCTATACACATATTTATTTGTTTGAGTGTACATGCATAACATTTGTACGAACGCACCTGTGCTCATTGTTTTAGTCTTCGCATAACTAATTAATCTTGCTGATGCATTTCGTTGGCGTGGCTCTTGATAGCCATGAATCATACGAGGAGCTCATCTTTAATTATTTAGTATGTATGTATTGCAAAATTAAGATTTTGAATACTGATATAAACAAGTAGTAGGTATTATTTAAACGATGACTAATTAACATTGCAATGAAAATTTAAAAAAATATGTTTAGATTAGCTTCTGCCAGCTGCTACGCCCTCGTTAAAATAGCTTTCTGTATACAAACTTTGGACCCCGTTTCCTCCTCCAATAGGGGTTTTTTTTTTCGATGGGAAAAGTCATCTTATGACAACCCCCGCTCTTGGGCAGAGCGGGAGATAGTGCCAGACTCTTACTGACTAAAAAACCCATCCCGTTCCTTCAAGCCTTCATACCGGGGCTCGAGCGCCCTTTCGGATAACCCTGGCCCCAGTAGGCTTCGACCCGGCTGGGCCCCTGCTGTTGCTGACAACTCCTTGAGGCGTGCGGGAAAAGCGCGCGCCGTCGACGACTTGGGCTTGGTCCGGACTGTTACCGGACGGCCGGACAGCGAGCTACCCATTGCTCACTGTCCGCAAGCCCGCGCCTACGTTGGCTGGAAATCGGGATCGGAATACCGGCGGCGGCGGCGAGAGTGCCGTTGCCTGATGCGGTCGGCCTCCTCCTTAGCGAGCATTACTGCTTCGTCCCCCAATAGGGTGAATATTCAAAAGTCCTCTTATGTTGGTCGTCTACGTCATAAAAGGAAATTTTGTGCAAAATTACACACTCCTAGTCACCTCACAGTAGTTTCGGCTGTGCTTTATAAGTCAGTCAGTCAGTTTCTCCATTTATACATATGGATTAGCAAAAAAATTAATAATTGTGCAATCTTTTGCCGACAAAGCGGTTGCTGTCTATACATATATGTAAATAAAAGTAAAAACTGGTTGACTGACATATCAAAGAGCGTGAAATTTTCCACAAGGTGAGTTTATGACGTTTTCAAGCACTGAGAGGTCTTTTCAAGATTTACCTCCTAAGAGGATGAAACAGGGGTCCAAAATTTATAAGGAGATTGTTCGCATACTTTCATATGGGTGATGCCGCTGACAGAAGCTTGTTATATACACCGCTAATTTTGATCGTTTTAATCCCGTGGAAGATCGATCCGGTACATGCAACACTATCGATTTGTAACGATAAAATTAATTTCGTACATACACAAACTAATATGAGTTTTGAAAAAAAAGATACTTTATTTTTTAATTTTATCTTTAAAAATCGATAGTGCCGTGGAGTAGTAGTATCCCATGATTAAACTATCAAAATTTTGCGGTGTATCTACATATATGTATTGCTCAATTAACTTTTTGAATATGTAGAAGAGCAGTATTACATAAAAGGTGAAAATATTTTTAAATTGGATAGAATAAAAAAAAAACTAGATCTTGTGCGTCCCAGTGTCGACATAGTAGTCGTTGTATTTTATACTAGCGTTGTCGTGCGGATTCTCCCCCATGGCCTACTAGTACGAGATCCGTAGAACAAATCTCTTCTCATTTGTTATTTGATTATGGTAAATATTATGTGCTAGATAATATGTTCATTAAGACATTCCAAATAGGTTGCCTAGCTAAATCTGGTGCCAATGATGTTAAACTAGGTAATTATCTTATTTATCATAAACAAAATAACAGTTGATGGAAGAGATTTCTTTTATACCTTTCCTTCCAAACATTTTTCTCACCACCTCTTTCTAGGCCAGCCTCGTCGGCTCTTTCTCTCTTTAGGAACCCACTAGCGTGATGACATTTGCCCAGCGGTCATTGCGTTTGCGGCTGATGCGTTCAGCTTGGCAGCCTTTTTGTCTACGTCTATAATTATGCCAGTTTTGGAGCTGTTGAATTAAATAAGCAACTATATTTAAACGTCAAACTGGTTGAGAACATAACTATAATAACCGGAAAAAAAAAACATTTTTAAGAAACGCTTGTACGTCGCAAATGATTAACACCTCATCCGGTTGTATTGGAATCCTAAATATAAATTCCCAATAATTATACAACAAACCAATGTATTACAAACTAACTGCAAGATACTTTTCCTTTCGTCTTCGTAACTTTCGCCAATCACATTTTTTTACCTACATAATTTATCGAGACGGTCTATAACATATATGAGTAATATCTTATAACTTCTTTTGACGCAACACCACAGTAATTAGCTATTAAAAACCGTCGCCCGAGGCGTCAATAAGTCAAAAATCGTCGAATCAATATTGACTGAGATAATTAAAATAAATAGCTTAGCGGCTGAGTTTTTGGCGGCATTACTTCAAGTGAAGTTCAGTGGCTGCTTTAATGAGAGTGTTCAGGATAGAGATGTGCCGTTGCGGGCAATATTGCCATGAAGTGGGAATGTAATTGGTGGCAATATTGCCGGCTACAGCACATCTCTAGTTCTGAAACATTTATACCACCAGTTGGCGCCATTTTTCCTTTGAAATCGTTTCATGACGTAGACGTCAAACGTTTGACGTTGACGTTAATGTCTAACTAATGTCATTAACAGAAGTATTTTGACTGGTGCCTGGACTTGAAGCCTCAGTACTGGCTCCTAGTGGCCGTCATTATTTATAGTGGTATTTGTGTTGTTAGAATAGTTTATAGAATATTAGTATAGTTTTGTATCTCAAGTGTTAAATAGGCGCGATCTTGGTAAAATAGAGATGAGAATTTTGTTGTATTCGTAGTGTTGACCAAGTTTGCCGAGAATATTGACTTGATATATTTGCTGCCAAAAACTACAAAAAACACTAGGATGTAAACAGTCATATTCTAAACAAATTAACTATTCATCTGAAGATTTGGCTCAAAGGATTTAGTATCTAAGCCAAAAACATTTTTTTTTTGCACTTGCCTTGTTTTCTCTTCACCACTCTTGGTTGACTGGTAAAGAATTTGTGTCTTTGTTTTGCATGAAGTTTTAATAAAAAAATAAATTAAAAAAATAGCTTTCCAACTATTTTCTTCGGAATAAACAAATGAAGATCTAGGCTACATTTTGAATACAGAATAAGCTGTACCGAATACTCGCTGTTGCAAATGGCACCTGTCCAGTCCAAAACGTGGTTCCTATTTCTATACGTGACTTCGACTACAGTCAATTTATAGCGCCGATATAAAACAGGTTGAAAACCGTCAAGTGAATAAAAGCAAAAAGTTTTGCGAACGTTTTTGGCTCTACCAGAGGTTTTTAAGTTGAATATTTGTTTTCTGTATATTTTCGCTTCAATTAAAACTTTTTTAACTACTGCATAGCTTCTATCGTGGACCTTGAGCGTGGAGACCGAATCCAGAAATTCCGTAACGAAAATAACCTAACACCCCCCACTCATTTGTTTTCTTATCGGTCACCATGCTCAAAAAGTGTAACTTCAATTAATATCAAAGAAAAAAAAACAAAGGAAAAAAATACTGCATAAATAAAATAAATAAAAAATTATAATTGCATAAGTTGATAAAAAATGCTTTGCAATAGCTTTACCGCGGCAGTCCGCGAGTGCCACACGTCTTTTTTTATGCTGTAGGTACTCTTTCTGTCTTTTTTACTTGTATCATCACGACGATAGTTTGTTTATAAGCCAGTCTGTTGTCAAATCAGAATTGTTGTTACTGATTTAATCCTGATCATGTTACCGATCAATCGACAGAGTTCGGGACGTGGCCATGGCTTAAAATTTTGTGAAAGATAATTGTTATCTAGGTATTTAATGTTTAAGTTGTCATTGAAAGGGTAACATACAACTTTAGATACTAACATAATCTGCTTAAGAAGCACTAGAAGACGATGTCAACTGATGTCCAATTAGACCATTTTTCGTTCATCTTATTTAATTCTCATAAAGTCATAAAGAGGCACATTAAACTTTTTAAATATCCCTTTTTTGAGGTACGAAATCATCAAACAGCTCTTCTTGCTCTGAAAGAGTCTCAAGATATATTTTAAGTTTAAGATCCGATACTATAATACATTTTTTATATCATTGTGTGTACCTGTGTGCCAAATAAATGTTTTTTCTTTCTTTCTTTCAATCTTTTACTAACTAAAGCCCATCTGTATTTCTTCAGTTGCATTCTAAGGTCGCGGAAACTCTTTCGAACAATCCTTCAGCCTTCCCCAGTAGCTCCGAGAACCGTTTGACTTAACGTAGACATCTTTGTCTTGTCTAAATCAAATTGATTTATATTTAACCAAACGTGTACCTAACGTGTTTTCTAAAACCGCACAAACCTGCGTGTCGCCGGTCGGTTAACCACAGTTTTACCTTATATGCCGCTAACCTAGTAGTGTGCGGCTTCCGTAGTGCGCTTGCGATTAGTTTCAATGACTTCGGTCTAAAATTGCCTCCGAATTTCACAAGTTCAACATTTCCATTAAAATTCTTGCATATACTTTATTGGGTTTACTTGATAAGGAACCCAAGTAGGGTTTCCGAAAGCATCCAGCTATAAAATCTCAAATTCATGCGTATTTTGGTAGAATAATAAAAACTGACGACTTTTAACGACATACGTATACCACTTGAATAGTAATGATTAACGTTAAACGCCAGCGCAGTGTTATGGAAATATTTGTCATTACATACTTATGTAAAAATACAGAATGGCGTGACAGTGGTAGCCAAGTGGTAACGGTCCCGACATACCGTTGTTGTAGATCGCGGGTTCAAACCCAGTCAGGCGCATTACTATGTGTAATTTATTTCATCACTACTGCTCTCAAAACGGTGAAGGAAAACATCGTGAGGAAACCAGGAAAATGTCATATGACATCCACCAACCCGCACTGTGCCCGCGTGATGGATTACGGCCCATTCCCTCTCCTAGAGAGGAGGCCTAAGTTCCGACAGTGGGAACATTATAAGGTCGACTAAGCAACTTGACTGCGTGCTACAGTTTTCCAATGAAGTTTTTATGTTTACGGATGAAGCTTCAAATTACAGCTCAAATCTACAGAGTCAAGTTCTTATCTAGCTTTACGCATACTAATTAATAGACTCTTCCCTTTTTTGGGGAGTTGACTAATCATTAAATAAATTCTTCCGTTCTGGGAGGAGCTAGAGGAAGTGTTAGACTTTTTTACTGGCTAATTCTTATCCGTATTTCTTCAATAGCCTTTTGCATTTCAAGACGCATAAGGAACATGGGTGGTCCGCAGTCATAATAGACTATTCCAATCAGTAGGTAAATATAGTAGAGTGGCAGTATAGAGTGTCAGACTTTTCAGACTTTTGCCTACTCACTGAAATCCACCCGAACCCGGCAAAGAGTTCCTACGGTCGTAGGACGCAACTGAAGGAATACAGTGGCCCTTTGAGTCTTTCGAACAATCCAACAGATGGAATAGACCGTTCCAAACAGTAAATAAACCTGCTAAGCAGCATTTTCTCATGAAATCTCATCTGTTGTTTCAGGCGAACTGGTTCAAGGCGCAGCAGTACTGTCGGTTCCACGGCATGCACCTGGCTTCCATCTCATCACAACAGGAGAACGACAAACTGGAGACATACGTTAAAGACTCAGGTAATTATTTCAACTCATAATATACTTGAGACCCCACCACGGGCTCTTAACGCGATCCTCTTGACGACCTAGACTGAACTGTAAAAGAGATGGAGCTATGTGTATAACTTCATCCCTCTTTCTCACTCGCACTACTAACATTTTAACACATCATAGTAAGGCCCCTGATGAACTGCTAAGCATTTAATGAGGTCAATTTCTAGATGGGTGATTCTTTATAACATACCAAGACGTATCCGTGATTGTGTAACGACATCTATATCGCCACTTAGGAACTAAACTACAAAAATCTTGCATAGCGGAATCAGAATTTTCCCCGCTATTAGAACATGGACATTGTACAACAGTCCAAAATCTGCAGACACAACACCCGTCTGGTTGGTGTACTCCCCGTTTTCAATGGAGGTTTGCAGGGTTTTACGCCCATTTTCGTATACATCTAAACCTGAAAGCAAGTTAAAATATGACTTTTAGATGGGTGATTGTACCGCGTATAAAAAAATTATGTGAGAGGAAGCAAAGTGTTTGTTGTACGTCTAAAATCATGTACCAATAAAAAGTGATGATGGACGAAACCATTAATTACTTCCAGTCAATGTATTTCATAAAGGAAATACCATTTGTTTATTACTGCTCTAAATACCACCACGCTATGCTTTCCACCACTTATTTCCGTTTTACATCCAAGGCAAAATATTTACGCAACTAATATTTCCATTCGCTCATTTTCCAGGTTACGGCCGCGAACATTTCTGGACATCAGGCACGGATTTGGCTGAGGAGGGCAGCTTCTTCTGGATGGCCAATGGCAGGCCCCTGACCTTCGTGAACTGGAACGCAGGAGAACCCAACAACTTCCGCTACGAGAATGGCGAAGAAGAGAACTGCCTAGAACTCTGGAACAGAGACGACAAAGGTCTTAAGTGGAACGACTCTCCTTGCTCGTTTGAAACTTTCTTCATTTGTGAAGTGAGGTCAGATTGATGTGCTCCACCGCTAGATGTCGTTAGTTGTTGTGTGATTGTATAGTAGTGTGCTAGATGTCGCCATTTGTTACATTACTGCTCGCAGCTGCGTCTGCGGTCTACGCTGATACTAAAACTGGACTCTGACCAACTGTTCCAACTGGGGATTTAAGTTCTCGAATTAACTGAGAATCAACTGATCTCTATTATTTCTAACTTACCTGTAACAAATAGTACTGAAAAATAAACAAGAAAAGTTGTTGTAATGAACAAACCAAATGATGTAGCGATGTATGAGTATGTTCGTATGTTGAAACAAAATTCTGTTTGTTTTTTTTTTAATAGATACAAAATCAAGGCGATTGGTAACTTGGATCAAAATTGTAATACCATGAAAAGCGTTCGGTCAGTATAGTTATGTAACGATAAGTTAATAATTGATTATTTATTTTTTTATTTACGATTTCAGTGAGGGTTTTCTGAAATACCGTGCACTAGGTGGCGGTACTGAGACGTTAGGTCCAGGCAGAATGTCTGAACCTAATAATGATGTTTGACAGATGTCAAATCTGAATGTTGTCTGACATCTGTTAAATTGACGTCTAGGTACGTTATATTGACTTCTTATGTTACTTTTTCTAATGGAGAAGTTTAAATTTTTTAATGAATTCATAAAGTAAAATATATCTGAAATATGAAAGAATCATTTAAATATCTCATTAAATTAAATGTGACACTAAAGTTGCGCTTGTAAAAATTATTTCATTTCACGCGGCGCTCCAGTCTGTGACGTTACACAACCCTGTGTGCGTAAAATAACTAAGAACAACTCGAGAGCTAAAGCAACTTGCACACAATTGAACTTTTCAGTGATTTGTGGTGAGATGATGTCTTTTGACCTTATATGATATGTAAGGTCGAGTGAGAGACCGAAATAATTTTGCGTTAAAATACTTAAAATTACATAATTAATTTCTGAGTCATTTATTGATGATTTTTTTTAAATATTTTCACTGCTTTATAAGTTGAAAATATATGACTTTATCATTAAACTTCTCCATTGAAGGACCTCTTGCCAAAGCAGCGCCATCTAGTGCCGAAATTTTTCCTGAGAACCCTCACTGGGTCGTTTCGGTAAGGGTTAAAACTAAAGGAAACGCAATAGCTCTGGATACTTTAACTTCAGTTACTTTAAAAAACGATCACTGCCTAAATGATCTAATGATGAACCTCCGAGCGGTCGCTCAAAGGGACACATTGTGTCCATAGTCAAACATAGTGGGTAAATAAACTATAGTTACCGTAGGTATAAATGTATAAAATAGTTTAAGTACAGACAATAAAACTCTTTTAAGTAAATCTCTGGTTTCTTATTAATACTACCTACCTTAAACCTTATTGTAAGATACACAACAACAACAACAACAACAACACAGCAACAACAACACAACAACAACACAATATCAACAATACACAAACAACGCACAACAACAACTCAACTTGAAAAATTTACCTGCAGCAGTCTTCCCGTCCGATTATAATTTAGGTGTCTTCAAGGCTAGATGTGAATAGACTCTTAATAAAAACTAGTGCGAATCATCATCATCAATTATTCACTGCTTACCATCAAGTCGGACCGTAATCAAGCTTTATTTTTAAATATCAAAAAAAAAAAAAAATTAAAAATAAATGGGTAGGTAAAATACCTGGTAGGTATTAGATGCCGTATTCTGTTGGCTACCTAAATATGAACATGAAATTAAGTAAGTATCCAGAACTTTTTTATAATCCTGAAATGTAATTGATGCAACTCTTTCGAATGAAAGAGTTTAATCAGTGGCCCTGAAACGTAAAGGGCAACAGAAGGAACACAGGTGAGTTTTACACACACATTGCTGATCATTTTCAATCCTGCATTTACGGTTGCCGGAGATCGAGTTACACATTGCTGGTCATTTTCAATCCTGCACTTATGGTAGCCGGAGATGGAGTTACACATTGCTGGTCATTTTCAATCCTGCACTTACGGTAGCCGGAGATCGAGTTACACATTGCTGGTCATTTTCAATCCTGCACTTACGGTAGCCGGTGATCGAGTTACACATTGCTGGTCAATTTCAATCCTGCACTTATGTTAGCCGGAGATCGAGTTACACATTGCTGGTCATTTTCAATCCTGCACTTACGGTAGCTGGTGATCGAGTTACACATTGCTGGTCATTTTCAATCCTGCACTTACGGTAGCCGGAGATCGAGTTACACATTGCTGGTCATTTTCAATCTTGCACTTATAGTAGCCGGAGATCGAGTTACACATGGCTGGTCATTTTCAATCCTGCGCTTACGCTAGCCGGAGATCGAGTTACACATTGCTGGTCATTTTCAATCCTGCACTTACGGTAGCCGGAGATCGAGTGACACATTGCTGGTCATTTTCAATCCTGCACTTACGGTAGCCGGAGATCGAGTTACACATTGCTGGTCATTTTCAATCTTGCACTTACGGTAGCCGGCGATCGCTATGTCACTCCCAACGTGTGGTCATCTTCATTCCCTCTCGGTTGTGACCATCTCCTTCGCTAGCATTAAGTACTGCTTCGCAGAAGGTGACTGCTTCCTGTATCCTCTTGCTCCGAACCAGGGCCGGGAAACATCATAATGATAGGTTCGCATACCAAAATATAAATGAACACCCCTAGCCAAGTTGATAATCTGCAATCGTTAACGCTAGTCGAAAAGTAATCAAATGTACGGGAATGACATCATCTCAACGTTAAATCACATGTTTGGAAGTCGGAACAAACGAATAGAAAATTCGTAGCCAAGTTCACATCGTTCAAAATAATAAAATGAATTTCTACAACGTTTAACGCTTCTTTTGATAAACAAACGCTACATTGTAGAACGAGCGGCCGACTCAAGCGCGTCAATATGGCTACCCACTTACCGTTTTCTACAATTGCTGACACCGAAGCGTTACCGATTGGAGAACGGAATGCGACACGAGTCGGTTGTAACTTGGCTAGGGGGCAGAACTAAAGATTTAAACACTATATTCAAAGTCCTTTTAAAATGTACCTTTCGACTGCAAAGCGATAAACTGACATTCGCTACCTGCCGGATATTTCATGACAATTTCATGCGTCTGCCGCCTCGCGGGTGGTGTGTGTATACGAAAGGCCGACGCTGGGGGGTGTTGGAGGTGCCGGGGGGCGTCAGGGGGTGTCAGGAGGTGTTGGGGGTTGAAGCACGTGCTCCCGGACTTATTAATAAGCAAGTCACGTGTCTCACGAAGCATTGCGACTTCAGTTCACGGCGGTACTTCGGAAATCACAGATATTTAGTATTTGTTGAAACAAGGGTTTGTATTGTTATATTTTTTTACATTAAATATTCGACCCATTGTTTGGTAATAAATTTATAAGTCAGTTTGGGCTTCTGGAAAAGTAGCAGCTAAAGCTCAAAATTATTAAGTAAAAATTTAATAAAAATAATAATAAAATAGAGATAGAATACACCTTAACACTATAAGAAAAAATAAAAACATTGCAGACGTATCACATACAATTAGAAAACTTAAATTGCGGTGGGTAGGCCATCTGAGGCCTTACCATGACTTGTTGAAATATTGGTCGCGCGAGCGAGAAAGAGAGATAGAGTTATACACCTTATATAGCTCTATTCCTTTAGGTAACAGTTCAGTTTAGGTCGTAAAATGGATCGAGTTAAGAACTCGTGGTAGGCCCACCGAAACAAAAAAATGGGCCTAGATAGTAACAGGGTATCCTAGAGAAGGAAAATGGCAGAAAGGCAGGCCGTGTTACAGATGGAGGGATGATTTAAAAGACACTGCGGTTGTGCTGCGGAGAAAATTTTGTCACGACCGTGATCACTGGAGGAACCTGGGGGAGGCATATGTGACTGCGAAACGATATCGTTTGTGCCGATGTCTTAAATAAATTAATCTATATCTATACATATAAATAAAATTGGAGTGTCTGTTTGTAATATTGAAATAACTGCTTTTTACTACATGCATACGAATGTATATACGGCACCTACATACAATTTTTTTCTGTCTGTCTGTCTGTTTGTCCAGGCTAATCTCTGAAATGGCAGGACCGATTCTGACGGGACTTTTTTGGCAGGTACCTGATGTAATAAGGAGTAACATAGGCTACTTTTATTTTAGAAAAAATAAATTCAATATCCTGTAGTCCACGCGAACGAAGTCGCGGGCACAGCTAGTAATAAAATAATTATAAATGACTATCTGCTACCAGCGGCTTCGCCCGTGATAGTATAAAATGATCCTAAGGGAACATACTCCCAGGATAAAAAGTATCCTATTTGCTATTACAAGACATAGTCTACCTGTATACCCAGTTACAACGGAACCCATTCAGTAGTTTTTGCATGAAAGAATACCCAACGTATGTATGTTACATACAAACTTTCGCGTTTATAATATTAAGTACGATTGTTAAAAATAGTTATTATTATTAATAACTAAAAACTAAACGACGAAGTCCCTTCAGTTACTCTAGCAGTTTTATAAATATAAAATTCGACAATCAAACATTATAAGAAACGCATGTTATATCAAAACCCGATATCAATAAAATATAGCGCCCACCTATCTACAAAGATTTAAAGTGTGTATACCTCAGACTGAACGGAAACCGCCCGCCCAGGCCGCCCTGGCATCCGCCCGCCCAACACTTGCAGTTTCTAACTAAATAACATGCTGTTATGCAACTACCAAGTGATGTAGTTATGAGGCTCTGTTTATTTATAGTTTACTTCATTTTCAGGAGAAATAGCGCAAAGGTTATAGTTTCTAGCATTTGGGCAACACAACGTTATTTTTAGTTTAACCTTTTTGAATACCGTCAATTTGAGACACGATAGTAAGACAATAGGTGCGCAAACTTCTTCGCTTGGGGTTTAATGAAATAATGTCCGAAACCTGTGAATGTAGTTTGTTTGTAATCTGTAACTGATTCAATTTCAATTATTTTTATACCATTTTTTCTCAAAAATATTTTAAAAAAGTCACAAGTTCGACACCACTAACACTGAGTAAAACAAAGGTCACGGCAGGTCTAGCGGACATTAAGCGCCAACGCACAGCTGTCAGTCGCCCGGATGGCTCAGTGACCATGTATTCTAGCGGACAACCAGGTAACACGACAAACTTACTTTATATAACTTTCCGATTTCTCATGATACGATATAGTTATGAAATTTTGTACATAGATTCTTTACATGAAAATACTAGATAATATGTGTTTTGGGTTTCACATCTACAAAAACTAATATTGTATAATGTTAACAGCTTCCTTGCATCTCGTTAGTATATATGTAGGTAAGATAGACAGAGGTAAAAATATGTTCACACTGTTTATTAGTAACTAAAAATATGTACATATAACTTATGAAAGAACTGTTCATTTAAGTATTTTTAAATTTATTTGCACACATATACATAGAAGAAGACACATTATTATAAAAAAAAACTTTTACTGATTATTTCAAAAAGAAATTTCCTCCAACCGATTTGCGAAAAGAGAGATTAGAAGAAATGTAGACAAAGTGTGTAGAAATAAGAAAATAAGAGAATCTTAAATTAAAGTAACACATAAATTAAAAAATATTTCTTAATAAAAACTTAACTATTTAAAGACACCTTGTAACCGTTTGGATCGAGCCCGAATCTACTACAGCAAAAGTTTTCCACGCGCACCTCAAAGAGATGTCAGCAAAACCATAGGGGAGTAGGGCCGAGACCTTCTGGGACCATGGGTTGGCATAAGGGAAACGAAAACGAGAATCGAAATCCTAAAATACAAAGCAATGAAGGAACATAGGAGTGGGTTTTGGTCAGTAAAAGTCTGACGCGCCCTCCCTCTCCGCCCTAGAGTTGAAGTCATCGGATGATTTCCCACCTTAAAACAAAAACCCCTATAGAACTCTACATTATTATTATTGACTAGAGTCTGTCTAAAAAGTCAGGCGACTTGGGTAATTATTAGGACAAAATGAAATCTCACGTAGTCAACACTGGTTCGATAATCAAGGTTGATTAAGAGATCTTGATCATAGTTTACTAATAGAAGAACCTTATAAAAAGTATCGAACCTATGTATTTTTTCAATGATTGAATATTATACAAAATTCCCAAAAATTCAAATTAGTTGAACAAGTTCTCATTGGATCATCAAGTTTTCACGTCCTGAGGTTTACAAGGCTGTGGGTTACACATCAGCCGAAATTGTTTCAATGAAAAACGAACCATTTGAACAATACAACCTTTCTTCCTAAATCCCCGTACGCACAATAAAGACGTTTACACTTTACGACTAGCCCAGCATCCGAAGAGCATCTAATCCTGTAAATTCACGGAACCATCCCTGGACTATCATTGCAGCCCATCGAGGTTCCTACTCATTTCCGCAGCCGGCAATCTGCCCCATAAGCCTGCGATACTACACCACACCAATTTAAACTTTAACCCTTTCGAATAAGGTTAAGTTTTTATTGTGCTTATAGGCCGTGAAGTTGCTGTTGCCATCAGCACATGATAAGTTTACTGCCACGCAAGATTAAACCGTAACTTGGTGCAGTAAGGTGTATTTTCCCATGTGGTTGGAAAGTCTGAAGTGGTTGGTTATACAGTTAAGCAAATTAAGACTTTATGACGTTGTGATAGGGATGTGTTTGTGAGGTGTGTTAAGGTAGTTTATTGCAGCGTAAGGCTGGATACCTCGGGGGCATGTAGTTAGATTGAAGATATTAGTGTAGATATTTGTGTGTTTAGCCGTTTGTTTATCATTCTTGAATGTCTGTTTGTTTGTTTCCTGGTTTATCGTTTTCGAGGGTTCTTCTATATCGCTGCCATTCATATAAATATCTTTAAGGGCAGCGATATTGAGGAATACTTGACTTTCTGTTATATTTGCTGCAGGGCAGGATAACCCCTGAACAAATAGCAATCGACTGATCTTTTGTTAGTGGGAATCTTGCTTATAAAAACATTCACCGTTTTCATTTGATGATAGACGGTCAGAATACTCTATAAATATTATATTGTAGATAGGTACAACACATAAGTTAATAAAATGTATTTTTCTAGCATTTTTCCTGTTTTTCACTACTTTATTCCATTTTTATTTCACACTGGTAGATGGCAATTGTGAGCTATGCTAAAAAAACAAACAATTTATTTGTTGAAAAAATTGCGTTTTTATTTTTGTTCTCACATCATCGAAGCAACAAAATATTTTTAACCTGAATTTTTGTAATAAGTAAAATGATACTCTCTTAAATGTCCATGGACTTTTTTGCAAGTTAGAAAAATAATTTCTTGATAATTTCATAGTACCTATAAATAGTAGATATATTTTGAAATAAATGCTTTGGTTGAATTTTAATGCATTGTTTAAATGGTCTAAAACCATCCCTTTAAAATGTAGATTAACACACTCAAATTTTTCTGCAGTATTTTACAGCAAATGTGTCGAGTTATCTTTTTCGGCAAGCTTCACTGAAGTACCGAGGAAGTCAATATATAGGTACTTCAGTAAAATTCTCAGCACCGTTTTACTGAGATCACGCCTTTTTTTATGGTGGAAAAAAATCATCCAATGACAACCACCGCTCTTAGCGGAGCGGGAGATAGTGTCAGACTCTTACTGACTAAAAGACCCACCCCGTTCCTTCTAGCCTTCATACCTGGGCTCGAGCGCACTGAGATCACGCCTGATTCAATGATTCTGCTCATTGTGCATGACAGTTGAGACAGAAAACTACTCCAATTATATCATAGTAAGGGTTCCTAGTTGATTACGGAACCCTAAAAACCACTAGGAATCAATTTTACTCTTACGAATAATTAAAACAGCAACAGAACTACTCTCGTTAAAAGATCACTGAAGCCTCATATTCCCTTGTTTTCTACTCAGTTACCTCACCTTTCTATCTCTGACCCATAACTTAAACAGACAGGTCAACTCAAGTGCACGCTGCCCAATAAGAACACTTTAACGTTCACGAGGGAAATCAGATAAAGTACGGCGTGATTGGCATGTTTATGTTACCCTTAATAAATATCACATGCGGCTTCTGACCACAGGGTGTGGACCACAGAGTTAGGAATGCCTGACAGGCCTGTTGGTCTAGTGGTTAGTGACCCTGACTCCTATACCGGAGGTCGTGGGTTCGATTCCCACCCAGGACAAATGTTTGTGTGATGAGCATGATCATTTTTTCTGTGTCTGGGTGTAATTTATCTATATATGTATGTATTTAGAAATATATAAGTATGTTTATCAGTTGTCTAGTACCCATAACACAAGCTCTGCTTAGCTTGGGACAAGACGGCGTTGTGTGATAGTTGTGGAATATTATTATTATTATTATAGAATGCCGTTGCCGGCAGTTGCAAATATAGAGAAGCATTGCTAATAAATATTCGTGGCCTCGCAATTGCATTGCGGTAGAAAGAAGGAAAAGTAGACTACGTGTGTCTACTAGTGTGGAGTGGGTGGTGGTGGCTAGTGGTCTAGTGGGTTAATAGTGGGTTTTATGTATAAATAGTACACCACAAACTACCTGCGTATCTTTTTTCTCCTTATCTGTCAAATCCATCCAAAGGTTGTCTGTAAAAAATCGGTTTTAGCGATAAGACCGCCTATTGTGACACCCTATTGATTTCAAGTTCCTGATGTAATTTCAAGTTCATGGTCTATTCATTTATAAGAGTAAACCGTGACTGAAATTTATAAGAGTGAAACGCTAAGAGTGAGACACACTTGGTTTGAATAGAATGTTCCACAATTCCGTCACTACCAACCTATAGACACCGAGGCATGTATTCCATAATCGAGCAATGGATAGCTCATCGTACTGTTAGGAGCCAACCGGGCTCAACGATGCATTGTGTTGTATTCAGAGAGAGATATCAGAATGATTGACGGAGCTAGATTTAAGGCCGATGCCTGCCTGAGCTGCGGATGAGAAACCGTGACCCTTGCAAAGGACAACTGGAGGAACACTCAGGGTTTCAGTCAGTAAAAGTCTGACACTCCCTCTTGCTCCATCCATAAAAAGGAAAAGGTAGATACTCTGTGAAGGAAACGCATAAAGGTGGGTTTACGCTGCAGGAGCCAGGCAAGACCGAAACACGAGCCGAGCTTAACTTCGTGTAGTGTGGACCGGCTCTAGAGAAGCCGAGCACGAGCGACATTACACGAGTTTGAGCTCGGCTCGTACTCGTCCCACCTAAAGGAACTCTGTTCACGTAGGTAAAATCTTTATGTAATCTTTGGCAAGACGAACGGCCGCCAGAGTTAATTGGTCGCCCCTTTTGTTAGAGTATTTGTATGCGAGAGGGGTTCCTAACTAATTGAGGCGTCTAACACCGACTTGTGAAAATGTTTATTTACTTGTAGAATGAGATGGTACACCCGGCTTCTGTATTTCAGCTGCCGGTACAATTAAATAGCATCATTATTTCCGAATATCCTGACAGAACTACATTTCTGTAAAATTTTATTATAGCTTGAGATGTTCTCAGTTAGTTGTACTACCAAATTTTTCGGTGTTTCTTCTCAGGGTAGTCGGGTAGTAGTAGTAGGGTAGTAGTAGATAGGAAACACCGGCCTCATCTAGAATAAACTGACGAAAAAAAATTGACATGTAAAAGTGTTTTTTAAACCTATTTACAAAATAAATATCATTTATCATTATCATTTATCAGAACTGTATTATGAAAAATCACAAAGTTATAAGTTGGTGACATAAATACACAGACCCAGGTCATCCGGTGACTGAGGGGTGGTTTCGCTTCCGCACCCAGCAGGCTGTGCGCTACTGCCCAATGCCTGCTGTGACCTGCCGTGACCTGTTTTTAATTTAGTGTCGGTGGTGCTCAACTTGTGACCTTTTGATTCTGGTTTTGAACAAACTATATTCGCATAATACTAAAAATAATGTTGTAAATGTTCGCATGTTGAAGTTAATGTAATTTTTATTTGCACCACCAGAGATCTGTTCTGTCAGTGTAATTCCTGTGTTCACGATTTCTGAAGAGGGAGTTCATTACATAGAGGATCTCCTTCTCAATAAAACTGGACTGTAAGGACCCCTGGAATCCTTATTTGACACCATACGGATTAGTGAAGAAGCTGATACTTCAAAAGCTGTTTTTTTTTTTTATTTACTACCGTACAACTTACGGTTTTCAGATTCTGTCTTTGCCTATTTAAAGAACTGAAGAACCTCTCTCCCAAAAAATAAATTAGGTACCTTTAAAAGTTCCTATCCCAGCAAGCCTTATAATAATGTCTTGGTCAAAATATCAATTAGAAAAAAAATATAGAAATTAACATTTCAAATTGATCATAATAACATTGCTATCCAGTACCTACACTGACCCATTGGACACACAATTCGAAATCACTGTCATCAATTATGTAGGGTTCATGACAAGTTGATTGCATGTGCCTGCCAGTCAAACGAGTGACCTATTAATACAATATCTAGTTAATAACTTACTCCTATTATTATTACTTTACTAGCAGATACCCGCGACTTCGTTCGCATCAAACTTATAAAATTCATAAAACAGCACAACGCATTTAATCAGAATTTTAAGAAGATTTTATTGCTTGAAATCTTACCTAATTATTTTTCTAAATTAAGCCCAAAGAATGAAAGTCTCGTCAGAATCAGTCCAGCCATTTTGGAGATTAGCAGAAACAAACAGACAGACAGACCAATATATTAAAAAGTGTATTTTTATTATAGGTATCAAATACACTTTCTACGCAGGCATTGAATAAAAAAATGTTATTTTGATATTATAAAGAAATCATTATAAAGATTTATTAACATATAAGCACTTACAATAAGTTACCTGAGATACAGTTACATATATACTTAGTTCAGGTAAAATGCAACTTTGTAACTTTACCTTTTACGCTTAATTTATAAATATTTATGTATATCAAATAATTTAATAAACATATCAGTATCAATAAACAGACACTTCAATTTTATTTAGGTTCATGATGAATATATATTATTACCTTATGTGATTTATAATCCACTTTCTCAATGATTCTTTTGCGTGTTTCTTTGACCTTAATTTATTTTGATTAACATATTTGTTACCAGTATACCGGTATAGCCCAAAGAACCGCCAAACTTAAGGGGCAGTAGGTAAAGCATGTTGCTCGCAAGACAAATGGTCGATCAGGCTGAAAAGTTCTGGAGTAGCGACATTCATAAGCTCGACTTATCACCTGGTGAGGATTGCGGGGATCCTAGGACGACTCGACGAGATTATGGAGACGTAAGTACACGACCGGTTATAGTAGCGACACTTGAGTTTACATATTTCGGATGAAATGAGATGATTCCATAGACCTCATCAATTGCTTTCCATCAGATGATGTTGAGCCCCGACTTACAAGTTGTAGGTCACGGGTTCAAACCCAGCCAGGCGCATTACTTTGTGTAATTTATTTCATCACCACTGCTCTCAAAACGGTGAAGGAAAACATCGCGAGGAAACTGGCATGTCCTAGAACCGAAAATTCGAAGACATGTGACATCCACCAACCCGAACTGGGCCCGCGTGGTGGATTACGGCCCATTCCTTCTCCTAGAGAGGAGGCCTGAGTCTCAACAGTGGGAACATTAAAAGGCTGATTAAAGAGGCATGGAACTATATACACCCTATATGCGACTGGCTCCATCCCTTTAACGGTTCAGTTTAGGCCGTTAAATGGATTGCTGTAAGAGCTCGCGGTAGAACCTCTGATTGATCAAGAGGAACACTGTCAAGTTAGAGTCCTTGCACACGGGCCACAACAAAAAGGCGCTTCAAGATTCTTTTTGTAGTAGCCTTTTTTTGTGGCTCGTGTGCGGCGGTGCTGCCACAAAAAAAAAGCTTCAAGCTTTTTCGGACACAAGCTGTCGCGCGTTTCAGCTTTTTTTTTGGAATACTTTATATAAAAGAAGAAATTGACTGACAGACATGTCAAAGCACAGCCGAAATAACTGAGCCCTGGAGCATAAAATTTTAGACAAGGTTTCTTTATGAAGTAAGTTAAAAAATCGCTTTTAGCGATAAGACCACCCATTGTGGTACCCTATTAATTTTAAGTCTCTTATGTAACTGCTTTATTTTTGGTGTACAATAAAGAATTTATCTATCTATTTATCTAAGTGAGCACTAAGAGAGGATTTTCTAAAATTCACCCCCTTGAATTGCACAAAATGGGGATCCAAAGTTTGTGTGGAGAAAGCTATTATCACGCGGGCAAAGCCGGCAGAAGCCAGTTAAGTATAAATAAGCTTTCTAAGATCTTATATCAGTGTTAAGGAAAAGAGAGACAGTTTCCTGCTCATCTTCGTGCCTTCTTAATTTCCTTATTAGACATTACCGGACAGAGTTCTGTTAATGATAATAATTATTGTAGGCCACTGGAGACTAAATTACGACAGTAAGGTACAATCGTCCTGATATTTTCGTCCTGACTATAGATATTCGAGATCTAACGCTTGGTTGCGTACCCTTCGGCTGAATGCTTGCCTTTTCTATACTTCTTTACCTGGATATAACATTTATATTTATAAAGAAGTAAAGTTTTTTTTTATTTGTAGGACGTATTTTTTGAAATTACTGGTCCGATTGCAAAAGTTTTTTCACCAATAGAAAGCTACTTTATTCCTGAGTGACATAGGCTATATTTTACAGGCAAAGCTGCGGTGTATTATTTTTCAAGTTATGAATAAATAAAAAAACTACTGAACCAATTTTAAAAATTTGTTTTCCAATAGTAAGTATGCTACTTTATCACTGAGTGAAATAGACATACATTATATGTCTAACTTTTACCCGAGCGAAATCGCTGGAGAGGCAATAAAATAAATAGATAAATATATATTCTTAGAATAGTCTATATTCTTAGTTCTTTTGAGGAAAACTTCTTCCACTTCAACGAAAGAAAAAACCCTCGATTAACGCCAATTTCTAACAAGCACGCTTAGCCAAGTTATTATTCTGCAATCGTTAACGCTGTCGAAAAGTGATGAAACGTAGGTATAGTAATGACGTCATCTTAATGTAAAGTAACGTGGTCAAAAAAAACGAAAAGACAATTCGTAGCCAAGTTCACATCGTTCAAAATCGTTTCTACAATGCTTAACGCTACATCCTTTGTTATACAAACGCTACATTGTAGAACGAGCGGCCGACTCAGGCGCGTCAACATGGCTACCAACTTATCATTTTCTACAATTGCTTTCACCAAGGCGTTACCGATTAGAGAACGGAATTCGACACAAACTGTTGGTAACTTGGCTAGGGGGGAAGGTGTAATTGACAATTTGGTTGAGTCGAGTCGAGTAGAGGAATATGCTAAGTAGTAAAAAATGTATCGGAACACGGTGTCTCCAGTTTCTCCTTCCACTACCGACATTACTACACGTACAGGAATAATTACGCAGTCGCGCATACACCCACAAATCATAAATTAGACCAAACTATTTTTTTTTTTTGTGTATTTGGTAGGTCTGAGCCTATTTGTATTCCCATTTCCCATTTCGTTTCTTTAATAATTTATAAAGCAGAACAACCTTTTCCGGGTTGCTAGTTTATTAAAAAAAAATCTCTTAACAAACGAAAGTAACTCCTAGCAAACGAATGCACCGAAAAACGAATACAAATTTCAGAGTTCACTTACAGCTCAAAATTCAAATCAAAACCTTACAGACAGATTGATCGCTCACACAGCGGCTATCGTAATCCGTTTACTGTACACCTCTGTGGCACGATGACAGGAATGACCGACCCGGCCATTCACTCTGCCCACACCAATCCATCAATGGATGGAAAATGTGGACAAAGTTCCCTTTGGTGTGGTGAAACTGTTGCAGCTTGTGACACAATGTGGATAGAGCAAAAGTGGGATCATTTTATTAGCTTTTAATCAAGTTTGTCTACAACTAGCTTCTACCTTTGATTTCACCCGCATAGTCGAAAATATATGCCTACTAGCGGTCTGCCGGGGCTTAACGTCTGTCGGGGTTTCGGGACATAGCCCTTGTCCTGCCTAAAATCTGACTTTTCGACAGAGAAAATTGAGAACCATATTAGAGCGCCTATAACTGATTTCAATTGTATTGTCGAACCATACAAGAACCCGCTCAAATATGACACACAGTTTTATGCAAATCTGTCAAGCCTTTTAAAAGGAAATAGGAGACAAACATACATTCAGAAGAATCACTACATAGTATAAAACAAAGTCGCTTTCTCTGTCCCTATGTCCCTTTGTACGCTTAAATCTTTGAAACTACGCAACGGATTTTGATGCGGTTTTTTTTAATAGATAGAGTGATTCAAGAGGGAGGTTTATATGTATAATAACATCCATTAAATAGTGGAGAAGTACTGTTATTTTTGAGGTTTCTAATGTGATGTCATAAATAATTACATTTTTTCCGCTTACATTGCAAACGCAGGCTGAACCCTACGAGTTTTATCAAAATAATGTACTAAGTATTGTACACATTGAAAAGGTCTACAGAAAAGTCCGTGATGGTATATGTCTATCTCTTATGGATAACCCACAATAACTTTTTTTTGTCATTAACTTTTTACGACAAATAGTGGCTAATTTTCGAAGCGATTTTAACCAATGCAGCATTAATCCTTAACTAATTAAATACCTTGAATACATTGTTCATTTAATATAGATCTATATGGCCCTTTACACCGTATGATTTAAGTGAATATTTTCGAAGATATTACAGATTTAAAAATTGCGGGACGTAGCGTTTGCGGCGGTACGGGCCGGCCGCCCGGTGCGGCAAGAGCGTGCCTCTTCATGGTATAGGGGGATTGTTTTACTCCAAATTTAACGCGTGCGGGCCACGGGCAGTAATGAATAAATCAAAACTACTGAATCGATTTTAATCACATAGGCTATATATTTTATACCCGTGCGAAGCCGGGGCGGGTCGCTAGTTATATATATATAAAGATTTCAATCAATGATGAAGAAATGTTTTACAGATCAAAGATTTTTTTTAAACCGATTCAGTAGTTTTTGAGTTTATTCGTAACAAATAAAACTATAAAATAGCAAAATTTTCTTTTTATAATAAATGGAAGTATAGATAATGTTTGAGTGTTACTACGTGAATTATTGTCTACTATGATTAGGTTAACTTATATTATTACCGCATGTTGCTTAATGTCTACCTACTAGTTTATTACTGTACGCCCTTTTGAAGTAGTTCTTATACAAAAGTCTTAACGCGAATCTGACAGACTTTTTCGACCACTTCGCTGTCCAACACAGAAACTCTCTCGTCCGCAGTTTTTTATCTGCTACAAACAAGAACCACTAAACTCGCGTAAAATACAGCACGAAAAACGTCCACCTAGTTATAAAATATACATCAATCACCCAAACACAATTACGGCAAGAGGAAACAGAAAATAAAATTGGCAATATAAATAGATGTTACAAATTAATTGGACGTTTTCCGCCAATGTGGACGTTGGCGCTCGTTAAAAATCTCATCAGCAGTGAGACGAGCCATTTCACTCTCACGCCAATGGTTCGGCCCCTCATACCGACCATAAACACTTGTTCAACCAAAATAATGTTTGTCTTTAACGTAAACTTTATGTTTAGAGAAAAAAAATCTCTGTAATAATCTTTATATATATAATTATTCTGTTAGTGTGTATGTCACTGAACTTCTCTCAAACGACAGGACCGATTTTGATGAAATTTTTTGTGTGTGTCCAAGGGGATCTGGGAATGGTTTAGATTCACAATTTTGTCCGCTGGACAATGTTTTTTTTAGTTAATTTTTAATTTATTAGTAGTTGTTGATTTTGGAATGTTTTACATTGGATCCGACAGACGGCGCTACCATCGCAGTGTCAAATTTTAAATAATATTCGAATTTTAATTTTAGTCTGTCCCGACAGTTAGCGCTGCGATCAAATTAAAAAAAAGTTTTGTTATCATTGTGTTATTGTAGAATTAATGACGTTAGATATTGTCATAACATTTGAATAATAATTTTCATCAAAATGGTCCAGAATGTTTTAGCTTATTAAAAAAAGTTTGAAATTTTAAAATTAAAGACGTGTAGACAGGACAACGTCTGTCGGGTCCGCTAGTATCTATATAAATAAATTAATAATATAATCTATACACCCCTACTTTTTAATAAGTAAACAAAAAAATGGAGCTCTTTCTGTACTCGTTACTGACCATATTTTTGTAGTCAAAAGTAGAAAAAACCGAAATCCTAAAATTGACCATGAAAAGGTAAATTCATCATAGAATCAATCATACATAACAATTGCTAGTAGAAAATACTGCGGGCAGTGTTTTTCCTTAATAATTGTCACTTATTAATCCATTAATCAATAGCCTGCACAACATTTCCATAAATTGAGTGACATTTTTGGACATAAACTAACGCTAACAATTATTCTTTTTATGAATATTATTTATTGAGATTTTACTTATAAAATAACAAGGGCTTTTCTATTAAGCCCTTTAAGTATTTTGTACTAATTAAAAATTTGTGGTGTTTAAAATATGGTAAGGATTTTTTTGTTTTGATATACAATACTACTTTTAGCATATACGAAACCTGAATATAGTTTGTTCAGAATCAGTTCGATTCCAATCATTTTCACACCATGTTATATTTTTTTCCAAAAATATTTAAAAAAGGTCTCAAGTTGGACACCACCGACAGTAAGTACAAAACAGGTCATGACATGTCATATCGGGCTTGAGGAGACAGCGCACAGGCTGGGTGCGGATGCAAAACAACCCTTCAGCCACCCGGATGGCCCGGTGACCATGTATTTATGTCGACAACCACGTATGTACCATAACTGGCTTATAACTTTGTGATTTTTCTTAATATAGTTTTATTTTGTACATAAATTCTTTACATAAAAATACTAAACATAGACAGGTGTTTCATGTTTTAAATATACTAAAAATAAAGTAGTATGATCAGCCTTTTTTATGTTCCCAGTGCGGGGACTCAGGCCTCCTCTCTTAGGGAGGGAATGGGCCGTAATCCAACACGTTAAGTACGGGTCGATAATTGTCACATGTCTTCGAATTTTTGTTCTAGGACATGGCGGTTTCCTCACGATGTTTTCCTTCACCATTTTGGGAGCAGTGGTGATAAAATAAATTACACAAAGTAATGTGGCTATAGGTTTGAACCCTTACACCTTACACAAATGATATGTTAAACGTTTGGAGCAAGCTTCTAAGAAAATAAAAAACTCCTAAAGGAATATGGTAAGCGCTCAATTTAAATATTCTTCGTTAGCGGTTAGAATGAATGGAACAATTACGTTCTCCATTCACTACTCCCGGTCTTCAAAGCTCGCGAATGAGCCCGCACGTTCCACGTATGAAATCATTTATAATCTATGCATTCACAAAAGAGCTACTGTCAAGTACTTACAAAAGTGACTAATGACAGAGAAATGAGCCTGCTCTATGAAAGGCTATAATTAGGAAGCCTGCATTTACTGGCTTTTTTTAGTTTTCCTTCATTTATATTTGGATCTGAACAATGTCTGGTGCAATTTGCTAGAGCTGCCAACTTCAAAAGGAACAGTGCAACTTTGACATTTTACAGTCTATTATAAAATCGTGGCTGTGGTTCAGCAAAGATTTAGTAAATCTCCTCGACCGAAAACTGAGCTACGAAATAAAAAAACGCTGTTACTTTGACTAGAGCTTTGAAACTTTTTCGTTATTTATATGTGGATATTTTGTTGGATTTTTTTTACTATTTTGTTTTAGGGTTTTTAAGAATATTTTGTGCTAGCTTTTGCCCGCGGCTTCGCCCGCATAGGTACATGAATTAATCTAGTATGTCACTTAGAAATAAAACAGCTTTCTAACGGTTAAAAAAAATTCGCAATCGAACCAGTACTTTCAGAGAAAAAAAAAGTTCTTTGCCTTTTATAATATTAATAATGTAGCAGTGTAGACTATAACCGATTGACAATGGCAGATTAAGATATCTATGGTTCTACCGACTACTGCATATAGGAGTTTTTTTTCTGACGATAGGTACCTATAATTTGACTTCTGCGCATGCGTCACGTCAATGTTAAACTTTATCGCACTCTCACCGCATAAAGAATGGTTTTAATTCAAACTTTGCCTCCTTGCGAGTAATAACAACTTTTAAATATGCATAGAGAAAAAAAAATCTGTTTGGTAAGTAAGGATTTTTTTTTCTTGTTAAGTTAAATAAAAGCTTTAGATTAAAAAAAAAAAAAACAATAAAATAATAATTTTATTTATTGACGTAATATGAGCATAAACAAAACAATATTTGACGCCACAGGATACTTATAAATAAAAATGAATAATGCAAAGGAAAACAAAGTTCAATCACATTAACAACCGACTCCAGAGAGGAAGTAACGCCTGTCTTTGAAGACTGACTGCAATTTATGTTGACTAATGAAGGTACTTTAAAATAAATATATACGAAGAATATTAAATATCTTCACTTGATAAATGTTTAATATCAAGAAAGAAACAATCAAGTTAATAAAATATACAATCAAGCTTGAAAACTTTTTCTCGAACAAAAAATAAAATGTTATGAATGTTTTATTTTTATTTGTAAATAGTTCGGATTACAAAAACATAAAAAGGCATCATGAACACAATGATTTTAAAAATTTATGAAATTAGCTAAATGCCAAAAGCATTATATCTATTTGAAAATGATTAAATTATCTACATGATAGTTTTGCGCCATCACGATCCATGGTGGACTTCCCATCCATATCTATGTACTAATTTATATATTATTATTTTTATTATATTATTATTAAGAGTGAATAGGTTACTTTTAGGCAAGCATGCTCCATGGTCGACCGCATCGTCACTTACCATCAGGTGAGATAACTACTTAGTGGCCAAGTGCGAGCCTATCAATATTAAAAAAACACCTCCAGAACTTTTATATTAATCGTCATATTTTCAGTCCATTACTAATACTAACAACTAACATAATATCAAGTTCAACTTTACATAACAATCGAAGAAATTTAAGTCTACAAACTGCAGTCCCTTTTTTTGTATCAAAAATTAGATTGTATTACCTATCACTTATTTTTAGATGGGAAAATCATCCACTGACTTACTTGCTTTTCCAATTTTCTTTAACGTGGCAGAATATTTGACATCGACTCTACTTGCCATTAATAAAAGGAATATAAGATACCCTGCAAAATAAAGATCAGTATCTACCTCCTACTACAGCTAGAAAGCTTTTAAAGGTAAATTGCATGGCAGCAAGGTAAATTCATAATCCCCCTATTTGCTTCTGCTACTGTCAGCAGCCTCTTATGCAGCTGGGTGTCGTTAGCGCCGCACTAAATGATACCTGCAGCCATATTCTGGAACAATGTAAACGTTTGTAGGTACTGAAATTCTTTTACAGTCCTCCTAGAAGAAGTTCCTTTAAGAAACAAAAATTACTAGATTTAATAATTAATTACTTATTTGCGCAATAAAAGCATTTAACTATTTAGTTAAAGAATTCCTCATTTGTTGATCTATTTACAAGAAACTTAGCATCCATAGACATTACTCTGTCTAAAAGCATTGTTTTGTAATAGCAATTTTATAATTTCATGTTTTTGTCTGTTACCTATGTATATCGACTTCTAACTAAACTTCATGTATTTCAATTACTTCTGTAACGGTTTCAACAATCCTCCCTTAATACAAATGGAAGTTTGTAAATGAATCTTCCTGATCTTACCTGTTGTTATATTTTTATATTATTAGAAATATTAACATCTGTTAGCCACCCAAATAAAAAAAAACAATATTTAACTCTCTTTAAATACTTATATAATTCAATTAGATAGATACACTCCCGGCCCCCGTAGGCGCGGGCTTGCGGACAGTGAGCAATGGGTAGCTCGCTGTCCGGCCGTCCGGTAACTGTCCGGACCAAGCCCAAGTCGTCGACGGCGCGCAATGTTCAATGTTTCAATGTTCCCGCGCGCCTCAAGGAGTTGTCAGTAACAGCAGATGCTCAGCCGGGTCGAAGCCTACTGGGGCCAGGGTTAGTTTCGAAAGATAACTCGAGCCCCGGTATGAAGGCTAGAAGGAACGGGGTGGGTCTTTTAGTCAGTAAGAGTCTGACACTATCTCCCGCTCCGCCCAAGAGCGGGGGTTGTCATTGATTTATTTTTCCCACAAAAACAAAAATTACACTCTTTTTTATATAAGTAACACGTATATAACGACAGGGACTTAGCCTGCCGATTTCTACTTAGCGGAAATTAGTGAAAATTATTCTCATCTTTTTCACAGAGTCCACTTGATAGTTCAGGAATACGGCAGCCATTGCTCCCGTTCCATTTGTTCGGCGTGTGCCACATTTGGCACTCGCATGCTTTCTGCCCCTCAGAGGCCGAAGCCGAAAGCCGAGGCCGACTGTCGATGGACGAGTGCCGAGTGCCGAAGTAATGAGTGATGTGAAACGTACAGCTCAAAGTAAAGTGCAGTGGTAAGAATTGTTTAGGAACTACGAACGGAAAAATATCGAGGTCATTCTGATCTCTATTGCAAATTGCATTTTACTTAGGTATAATTAGAGTTCAATAGTAGCTAGCACTCTGCCTAGGCTAGTGTCTAAAAGTTCTTACTAAGTAAAAGGTTAATGATTCAGTTGGTTCTATATTTTACTAGATATTAATTTAGCTTCTGCCAATCACTTCGACCTGATGAAAATATAAAATTATATACCAAAGAAACATACCCCTGAGATAATAAATAAATTTTGTATTCCACGACATTTAATTTAGTGACATTTTAATTTTTTATTTCATGACATTCAACTTAGTGACCTTTTGAATTTTTATTCAATAACACTTAATTTATTGACATTTTAAATTTTTATTCAATGAGATTTAATTTAGTGACATTATTTAAAATCTTATTCAATAACATTATTTAATTATGTATTTAATAGATTTTTATATATATCGTTAGCTTTAAGAATATCAAATTTTTATTATATTAAGTTTAAGATATTTAATTTCATAACTAACTTATAATTATATGATACCTACTAGCATGTAACAAGTTCTCTGAATAAATTATTGTTTTATTCTTATAATTCCGGGATTAAAATGATTGCCTATTCCAAGTCATAATTCTCCTAAATACCATGACATGTATCGTCAGCCGTTTCAGCGTAAAGGAGTAACTAACATAACTACACACAAATACATACAAACTTTTATCTTTAACTAGCTCGCTTTAACTCGATCTTCCCTACTCCACCCTACTCTACCCTACTCTACTCTGCTTTACCCTACTCTACCTTCATTTTCAATTTTTTTCCGTATGAACCTTATCCTCACAATAACGAACACAACAAAAAAAAGAATTAGCGAAATCGGTCCGGCCGTTCACGCGTGAAGTCGTGACCAAGGAAATTGGATTATTGATATTGAAGGATTCATTTTTAGGGTTCCGTAGTCAACTAGAAACCCTTATGGTTTCGCCATGTCTGTCTGTCCGTCTGTCTGACCGTCCTCGCTTAATCTCTGGGACCTTTAGCACTAGAAAGCTGAAATTTGGTACCAATATGTATATCAATCACACCGACAAAGTGGTAAAATAAAAATTGGAAAAAAAATATTAGGGTAGCCCGCCTAAATGTAATGTAGAAAGTGTTTTTTTTTTTATTTCAACCCTAACGTGTGATATATTGTTGGATAGTTATTTAAAAATGAATAAGGGTTTATTAAAATCATTTTTTGATAATGTCAATAATTTCGGAAATAATCGCAAAAAAAACAAAAAACAATGTGTGTGTCCCCTCTAACTTTTGAACCATAAGTTTAGAAAATATGAAAAAATTCTGAAAAGTAGAACTTTATACGGACTTTCTAGGAAAATTATTTTGAACTTGATGGAAAGAACAGTTTTTGTACAAAAAAGACAAAAAGGTTGTACAAAATAATTTTTGCACTAAGTTTGTAGTATAATCGTATATAAAAGCATTTTTTTAAACTCATTAGTGGGTACACTTATTTTGACGGACGGGAAACTACGGAACCCTACACTTAACGTGGCCCGACACGCTCTTGGCCGGTTTTTATTTATATAGATATATTAAAGTGATCTATCATGGGTACTCTACCTGTACTTGTTCTACAATAGACTATAATTAAATGAATTAGGAACTTTTTGCATGTCATCAAACAGTACCAATGCGAAGTAAGTAATACAATTTTTCTTGAAAATTATCGTCTCATTTGTAAGTACTTTTATCGCTAAGTAAATAAGGTAGGGTGCGTTATGAATACTCGCAATCAAGGCGCGTATGTTTTTCCTATTTATATAGACTGAATTTATACCCATACACATAGGTAGTATATGTATTGGTGTGTGTGCGTGTGTGTGTGAGCTTTTAGGTCACGGGTTCAAAGGGTTAGTGATCTTCTTCTTCTTCTTCCTGCCCTTGTCCCATCTTATTTGGGGTCGGCGCAACACGTTTTTTTCTTCCATTCTACCCTGTCACTCGTCATGCTATCACTAACTTCCTTTCCTTACATATCGCTCTTCACGCAATCCATCCATCTTTTCTTTGGCCTCCCTCTCCCTCTCCACCCAACCACATGTATACTTATAACTCTTTTGGTAACATGCATTTCATCCCTCCTCTTTACATGACCATACCAAGACAAACGACTCCCCTTCAGCTTGTCAGTCACTGGCACCACTTTCAAACTTCCTCTAATATACTCATTTCTCACTTTATCCGATCTCGTCACACCACACATCCATCTCAACATTCTCATCTCCGCTACATGCAATCTTTTTTCATCCATCTTTTTCACAGCCCAACATTCTGATCCATACAGTATGACAGGTCTTATCACGGACTTGTAACTAACTTGTGAGGCATCCGTGGGTCACAAGTAGTTCTAGTGACCTGTTGCCATTTCACATCATTCATAAGGTTAGTTTTACTTAAATAAATTACACAAAGTAATGCGTCTGGCAGTGTTTAAACCCGTAATTCAGAACCATTACCACTTTTATCCATTATTATAAGATATACCCACAACTACCTAAACGTTGAGGTATTTTCCGAGTTTTTATTTAAGAAAAACGTTGACCGAATTCCCATAAAACCAAACAACATCCCTAATGCACTTTTAAACAGCGGAAAAAGGAAACAGAAAAAAATCCAGATTACAACATTTATCTTGCAATTCATTTCTTCCCTTCACACATTTTTGATTTATGGCCATCCCAAGGAGTGCTACGGAAACTTGTCACGCCCATTCCTCGGGCTCCATCGCGCCCAAGAGGTTAGGATAAATGTTGTTTTTCCGCTAACACAAGTAGCTTCTCAAATATTTAAGTATTCCCGCATGTGGGCTTATATTTCATGTGTAGTACTCTCACTACGCTCGATGGAATGTATCTGGCTGGTTGCATAGTACGAGTATTATCCTAAGTAGTGAGTGCCGTAAGTAGACTTATAAACGCCCGGTGCTACGCTCCTATAACTGCCCCCTTAAAAAAACTTTATTTAATAGTAATATTCTACAACGCTATCTAGTCCCAAACTAAGCAGAGCTTGTGGTATGAGTACTAGATAACTGATAAACATACTTATATATTTATATACACATTATACATGTTATAGACACAACAAGACAATAAGTGATCGTGTTCGTCATGCAAACATTAGTCTTAGGTGGGAATCGACCCCATAACCTCCGGTATAGCAGTTAAGGCAGTAATCAACAAGCTAGTAAAATTTTTAATCTTACCTGTTTCGGAAAATAAAAAGATATAAAAACAAATACGTTTATAAACGATACTATAAACCACCATCCACCATTTACGTCTTGTGAATGCTGGAGCCCTAAGCATCTACAGAATCGGCAGGATTGCCGATATGTAGGTATAGACTGTAGGGCATGTTTATAACCGTAGTATATACACGATAAATTATATAAGTATTTTATACAAGGTACTAACTACCAAGCATTATTCAAAACTTGGCCCTGTGTACTTACCATGACGTGCTAAAATGTCACTCGTGCCAGTAATAAAGAAGAATGAAGCTATGCATCCTATGTAGTTGCATATGTTTGACAGTTCAGTTTATGTCCTAAAATGGCGTTATTTCTTCTGCCCTCCAGGGTCTGAGCTCACCTACGGCAGGTACTGCGCTAGTTACGGCACTGAGTAGTACTCCTTCAGATTGGCCGTGGTACTGGAGGTGAATTCTGACGAGTATTAGAGCATAACGTTGGGGTCTCGGTAACCTGTTGTTGTTCTTCAAGCCGTATCAAGATCGTATGCACGGCCTTAGCGGAACACTGATCTCACAATGTATTCGTAAGACTTTACTGTATAACTTAATTCCGTTATTAACTTAATTTCTACCGGTTGCATTTCGGGGAGTGTGCGTCGGAATTGCATAACCTAATTCCGCCTAGCCCGTTTCATCATCGGACTACTGAGACTGATAGCTACAACCCGGGAATCTTTAAGTCGAGAGTGAATAGGTTTCTTTTAGGTAAGCGCGTTCCATCGTCGACCGCATCGTCGCTTTCCATCAGGTGAGATAGCGGTCAGGTGCGAACCTATCAACAATAAAAAAAAAAAAAAAAAAAAAAAATCAAACGGTAGGAATATTATGGATAAAAAATCTCGGATTTAAATGCGGACATGGATAAAAGAATAAAAATAAACCGGTTTCGATTACGGATATGAAATTATTTTGGATTATCCGCAAGTTTCGGATATTAGAATTATCAAATTGTAGAAGTGAAACACAAATATACTCTGTTAAAAATAACATTAGACATTTATGAGAACCTTTTAATACCTACTGTCCGTTTAAGCGATTTAAGAGAACCTTTTAATACTGTCCGTTTAAGCGATTTTGACTTTTATTACGTTGTTGGCATGACAAATGGCGACTGCAGTAAATAGTTGGTATTGTACCTAACCATTTTTTTGCTTAGAATGTCATTCTTATGCCTACAAAATAGAAGTTAAAATCCGTTAAAAAAGGTTTCTTTAAATGTCTAATCTTAACGCGAATAAGGTATAGCAAGACCTAACTTTTATTTCTAGTCTCGATTATCATTTATTTGACCGCGCAAAACCAACAAAAACCGGTCGTAGCCTGTAATTCAGACTCTCTAAACTATCCGATACTTTCTTATCGGTTTCGGTTACGGATATTATTTTTTTCGGATATCCAGCCAGCCGCTCCGGATAGGGAGCTCCATAATATAACTTATATAAAGCATCAGCCCTTCAATGTAGCCTCCTATTTAGGATAGGAAATCATGGAAGTTCTCTACTAAACTAAAAGTATCACTTATTTACTTGAGGTCGGCAGGATTATTAAAATAAAAATTGCAAAGAATTTCATCAAAGAGTATCGTATTACAATAATATCCAGGTAAAGGCTTGTTGCATGACTCGTAAAGTATCCAGATCTCCATCTCACAAGACACGCCACGTCCAAAACCAGAGACAAAACATTACATATTCTTAATATCGTTAAGACATCTTTCGTGGGTAGTCCAAGGGTTAAGGCGACCTACAAAAAGATATACCTATAGACAATAAGTATGCCTACACCTTCAGCCTTAACAAACTGTTGCGTGGGACGCCTTAAGTATTATGTTCCACTTTTGTTGACTGTTTGACGTCAGCGGTGTTATCTTGCTAAATCTCAATAATTTTTATCAATGAGTGTTTTTTGCAAGAGGCCTTAAGGATGTTTAATGAACGAAGATTGTAAGTGTGTAGGCGCGTATTCGTCATTAGCTGTTCAGCTCTTTTATTGTGTAACGCCAGATACTACTTTTTTTTTCATAATGGGAAAACCATTCAATGGGATCTCCGCGCCCTTGGGCGGAGCGGGAGATTCTGTCAGACTATTACTGACTTAATACCCACTCCTCTTTCTCCTTTCCTTTCGTACCGGGGCCGAGTCTTCCTTTCAGAAGCAGACCCTTGGCCCCAGTAGGTTTCGACCCTGCTGGGCCCCTACGGTTTGCTGACATCTCCTTGAGGCGCGCGTGGAATAATACGCGCCGTCGACGTCTTGGACTCGGTACGGTTACCGAACGGTCGGACGGCTCGCCGTCCGCAAGCCCGCGCCTACTGTGGCCGGAATTGATGGCGTGAGGACCGTTGCCTCACGAGTGCGGACTCCTCCTTTGCTAGCATTACTGCTTCACAGAAGGTGGCAACCGCTTGCCACTCCTCCTCGCTCCGGACCATGGCCTGAAAGGCCCGGAGCGAGAGATCGTTGCCGCAGAGGTCGGTGCTCTGCCCAAGTGGGGCACACCTCTACCGTGTGCTCTACCGTGTCCTCCGGGCGGTCCACACAATGGTATCACCATTGTGTCGGCGTCACTTCCGTACTAATTTGGTGCAGGAACCGCCCGAACTGACCGTGTCCGGTGAGAACTGGAAAGAAAAACTATGAAAATGTTTGAAGCGTTTGAAGCATGCCATGAGACTCAGCTCATTGCGAAAACACGCGCGCTTTCTTATGCACCGCTCGCCGCTCCGCGCGCCTTTAATACCGAACTTGTGAACGGATCGTAACAACAAACCTTTTTACAAAAATACTGCAGGTGTAAAAGTAGATAGCAGGACCTTCTCGTAAAAAACATAAATAAATAACTAAGGGTTAGAATTAGAACGTCCTCTTTCCAAGTCGGTTGCAACTAAAATACGGAAACAGTGGGAAAGCTCGTAAACCCAGTAAAATGTAACGTTAAGTTCGCTGATAGCTATATGGAGCACGTGATTTGCATTTAGATTCGTTTTGGAAATGCTGTGATGGCGTATGCAGCAGTAAATTGTGGGGCTGAGTTCAGAATGGTAGCGAGATTGAGTTGTGGTCTGATTTCATAAGTACTGTGAGCTAAAGTTAGGCTGAATATGTCTTTAGACGTATATCACGTCGGCGTCGGGGTCACCAGTTTAGAGTTATACGGAACAGAGAATAAAGTCCTGCAAATCTCCGTTGAAAAGGCAGGATCCTCCGGCCAGACGGGTGTTAAGTCTGGTGGGCAACTGCCCGATAGTTGATTTCGGGCTTTCGTATACACCGCTAAATTTTAATAGTTTTAATCCCGTGGAGGGTCGATGCGGTAGTTGTCGGCGTTGCGTATAAACTACCTACAGGTCATTGAATTCGCTCAGCTGAGGTTTTCTTAAAGAAATTAATTTCGTACATGCGTAAATTATACGTTTTTTGAAAAAAAGGTACTTTATTTTTAATTTTATCTTTATAAATCGATAGTGTTTCATGTACCGGATCAACCCTCCACGGGATTAAAACGATTAAAATTTAAAGGTGTATATTCAAATCGCATGGAGAACTTAGATTGCGCGATGCAGTATTTCATATTTTTGTAGTTCTTATGTGGCGCGATAGATGTCGCAAAATTCAAAATTCAAAAAATTCAAAATTCAAAATTCAAAATCATTTATTTCAAATAGACCATTTGCAGGCACTTTTGAATAGTCAAATGTCGGTCAGTCCAAGAAAAGTGAAGCTAAATTGCACGTTCCAAAACGTAGGTCTCTATGGAGAAGAACGTGCAAGAAACTCCATGGACACTCTTTTTAAAATATATTGAGTTACATAAATCTTGGTTACATATTTCTTGTCGCTTCTAATATGTGAGCACAATGTTGGTAGATACATAATAATAATAGTTTATTATTCTTTTTATTAAATGTAATTAAAAATAGAAACCGAATTAAGCCACTGGCAGCCAAGAGATGACCAGTCTCAACCGATGGCACCCGTTCACGGGCATGACACGTGCATCAGCCCCACTCAGCTCAACCATTTTAAAGGGAACCGAATGACCCAATAACACGTGCCACCACCAGCAAGACATTTGGGTGAGCATGACAAACTCTCAACTGCCATGCTCGTAATGTCAATACAAGTTGTAACCTAATAGAGATGCTCCATGGTGCTTCACATTCACAAAACTTGAAAAAAAGAAGAAAGTGCTTCTACATTATACAATGCTATTTAGTTTCCAATTAAAAAAAGTAATAAATTATCATAAGCTCTTGTTGGAGATAAAACCTTCTTGCAAGCTTCCTAAATTATATGAAAAAATATGACACTTCTATTTGTCACTTGTCTTCACTTGTTTTTTGTAAAATATATTGTTCACACCGAAAATTATTAAAAAACTAATTTGCATTGAGCATCCAGTCATTGATTTTCATCAGAATACCCATAATTCTCGCACATGGTCCATAACGAGCCGGATGAAATATAATTAAGAAGATCAGCGATTATTTTCAAGAAAAAGAATAGAGACTGACTTCCACGCTGAATGGAGGTTCATGAGTTCACTGCTGGAGAACTGGATTGATTTCAAGCAAGTTAGTTAGTGGTGTACAGTTATAATTACGCTAATATCGTCACCCAACACTCAGGTAGTATATATAAGTAGTCATACTAAGGTCAGTACTATTTTATTAAATTACCAATTATATTGTGTTTGAGTAAAATCATTAGGTACTTTGTTGCATTGTGATTAGTATTTTATTCAACAGCAATGTTAAGTTTAAACTCATACTTTTAACAGTATAGTTAGCTATTTTGCTACATTATTAAACTTACATTATATTAAGCTGTAACTAATTACATAACTACTTAACAGTGGTATTAATTTTTAACAAGTATCTTGACATAATAAAAATATTTGAGTGTTAGATATTAGTACAAGTCATTGTTATAAATTATAGTTAGCAGTCAGAAAGGGCATAGACTACAGCTAGGCGTATAATTATTGAAATTATATTGTTGTTTTAATTTTTATATTCCTGTATCAATGCCAGGTTGACAACACTCGTCTCCCAGAATGTCTGAGGAAAAGGATTTAATTAAGAAGCGAGGCAGCTTCAAAGGTCGCTTGACTAGTTTCCTCAATTTTCTGGACTCATTCAAGGACAAGGAGCTATCTAGCTGTGATGTGTCCGAGTTGCAGTTGCGCATGGGCAAGATAGAGGCGTTGTATGAGCAGTATGATGAGGTACAGTTACGTCTAGAATGCATTGTTGACGACATCAACTTACAATATTCTCAGCGTTCCGAGTTTGAGTCTATTTATTATAAAACCTTATCTAGAGCCCAGAATATTCTGACTGACTACAATAAAGATAATAAATCGATGGAAAGTTGTAAAAGTACTCGTGTTAGCATAAAGCAGCCGGTTAAATTGCCAACGATTCAGTTACCAAAGTTTAGCGGATTATATTGTAATTGGCTTGAATTCCGCGACACCTTTACTAGCCTAATTCATTGTAATGATGACATAGACGCAATCAATAAGTTTCACTACTTGCGAGCATCACTTGAGGGAACAGCTGCTATAGTTATCAAATCCATTGAGTTTTCTTCAAGTAATTACTCTGTGGCATGGTCATTGTTATGTGATCGGTTTGACAACAAAAGATTACTGGTTCAGAATCATATAAGTTCATTATTTACTATTGAATCAATTACAAAAGAATCTTCTGTTGCCATTAAGAATTTGATCGATCAGTTAAATAAAGACTTGCGAGCTTTAGAGTCATTAGGGGAGCCTGTGAAACACTGGGATACACTTTTAATCTACATTGTCACACGAAAACTTGATCAAAAAACCTATCGTGAGTGGGAGGAGTGCAAAGGTAGGATAGACAAGGATGGCTTAATCACGTTTAACGCATTTATGCAATTCTTACGCAATCGAGCCGACCTCATCGAGACCCTGGAACTCCCCCGCAATCATTATTCGCAATCACCAGGTAAATCAGGTCCTAAGATCAAGTCAATGGTAGCACAATCTCCTATCAATTCTAGCACTGACTCAGCTTCTAAACCTTGTCCTAAATGTAATAACAACGATCACACATTAAATAATTGTCCACAGTTTCTCGCATTGAGTAACGATGACCGTCTCAAATCATTACCTAGTTATAAGGTATGTTTTAACTGTTTTCGTTCCGGACACTATGCTAACAAATGTAAAAAACCAGGCTGCAAACTATGCAAACGTAGGCACAACACATTAGTTCACGTACATTCTAATGGCACTGTATCGAATACACCTAGTGGTAATTCGATGAATAACTTGTCTGCTACGACTGAAACGAATAACGTAGCTTTATCCGCAAACATTGCATCTCCGTGTGGTCATACGCAACGAGATGTGTTGTTATCAACCGCTTTGATCAAATTAAGAGACCACAATGGGTGTGTGCATCTCGCTCGCGCGGTGCTCGATAGTGGTAGCACGTCTTCACTCATAACAGATAGGTTGTGCAATAAACTTAACTTAAAAACTAGCCAGGTAGATAGATCAATCCTTGGAATCAATAACGTCACTTCGCACGTAGGTAAAATATGTCGGGTTAAGGGTACGCCATTAGATGATAGCTTTGTATTCGAACTAAATTGTTTTGTTCTTCCGTTCATTACGAGTAGTGTTCCGTGTCGTCAGATAAATATTTCTGATTTCGACTTACCCTCGAATATTACTTTAGCTGATCCTACTTTTTATAACCCTGCCGATGTTGATATTTTAATCGGCGCTGATCTTTTTTGGGATTTGTTAGGATCTCAAAGACTAAAGTTAGGTACCGGGAAACCAATATTATGTGAAACCCGTCTAGGATGGATAGTTTCCGGTCCAATTACTCAGAATACTATCTCACTGCTGACGAATGACGTAAAGTGCAATATGTCTAAAATGGTTGCCGACAGCGATGGTGACTGGGAAAACCTCAAGTCAGAATTGACAAAGTTTTGGCAATTAGAGGAGGTGAATGCGAAGTCTTCCAATTCTTATATGCCTGAAGAGAAATTGTGTGAAGACAATTTCGTTACAAATACGACACGATTGTCTGATGGTCGTTTTTGTGTTCGCATCCCCCTTAAGAAAGATCCTTCAATTTTAGGAAATTCTTTTAATAAAGCCACACATTGTTTACATTCTTTAGAGCGTAAATTAAAGGTTAAGACGAACTTTAGTAGAATGTATCATGACTTTTTGTCAGAATACGAGTTACTTGGTCATATGACAAAAATTAATAAACCTAATTTATGTTTGGGTTATTTTATTCCACATATGGGAGTTTTACGCGAGTCGAGTACCACGACCAAACTTCGTGTTGTTTTCAACGCTAGTGCTTCTACTTCGACGGGAGTGTCCTCTAATGACCTACAGATGGTTGGGCCAACCGTACAGGACGGTCTATTGTCTATACTTCTTCGCTTTAGAGTCCACAAGTATGTTTTATCTGCGGATGTGGAGAAGATGTATAGACAAATAGTCGTCCACCCGTCGGACAGATATTTACAACAGATTGTTTGGCGTGATAATGTTAGTGATCCTATTAATGTTTATCAATTAAACACCGTCACGTACGGTACGGCCAGTGCGCCATTCCTTGCGACACGATGCCTTAAACAAGTAGGACTCGACTGTAGGAACCCTAAGATATCGGAAATCATCCAACATGACTTCTATGTCGACGACTTGCTGACCGGAGGGGATGACTTAGATGAAGTAAAGTTCATTCGCACTGAAGTCACCAAAGCGCTTGCGTCGGCATGTATGCCATTGAGAAAGTGGAAGTCAAATGATTCTCAATTATTGTCGAATGCTGTCCCTGCGTCATACGATTTGAACATTGGACAAAATGAGCCAGAAAAGTTGCTTGGTCTCTGTTGGCATATCGGCACTGATGAGATAGGGTTTCCTATAGGTCTGACTAAATCTTCGACTAGGTACACAAAGCGTGACTTGTTATCCGTTATTGCGCGAATCTTTGATCCCTTAGGTCTGTTAGGTCCTATTGTTATTACTATGAAGATCTTGCTACAGAAAATGTGGTTAGATAAATTATCATGGGATCAACCATTACCTAATGAGATTTGTAAACAATGGGAGATTATTATTAAATCTTTACCTTTTTTAAATCATGTTCGCATTCCGCGACTTGTAGTCTGCAATTCATTTACGGAGTTAGAACTCCATATTTTCACAGACGCGTCTGAGTCCGCGTACGGTGCTTGCGTCTACATTCGCAGTGTTAATGCTAAGGGTGAGTACATGGCTCGCTTGTTTATGGCAAAGAGTCGAGTTGCTCCCATCAAGCCTACGACAATTCCGCGACTGGAGTTATGTGGTGCGGTAGTCGGTTCTCGTCTTCACGAGAAGGTGATGAGCTCACTTCGAGTGAAGATCAGTCGGGTTTATTGTTGGACTGATTCAACCATTGTCTTGGGATGGTTACAGATGATGCCTACCAGACTTCAGCCCTTTGTGCGCAACCGCGTTGCTGAGGTTTTGGATAAGTCGGGTAACTGTACTTGGAGGCACGTCCCAACAGATCAAAATCCAGCAGACCTAATATCTCGTGGCATGGATATTAGTGATCTGCAGGAGTCAGATCTGTGGTGGAAAGGACCAGATTTTTTAAAACTAGATTCGTCTGAATGGCCTTCTCAAATTACGAGCCCAGGACTACAATCGTTACCGGAGACTCGACCTAAAATCATATTACATGTTGTAAACGATTCGAAACCTGAAATTTTAATTGATTTTAGGCGTTATTCCAATTACACACGGCTCGTACGATCTGTTGCCTACGTATTACGATTTATTAAGTCATGTAGAAAGCATTACCCTAAAACCAAATACTTGTCACATGATGAGGTACAAGATGCACTAACTCTTGTCATTATTAAGAGTCAGATTCAGTCATTTTCTGAATACCAATTATTTTTGAACAAAAAGAGTTTACCTAAAAAGAGCGCCCTTCTAAAGTTTAATGTTTATTTAGACGATAATAATGTAATGCGAGTAGGAGGACGTCTCGATAACTCTAATTTTGCTTATAGTAAGAAACACCCTATTTTATTACAGTCCACTCATGATTTCACTAAACTATTATTTAATTTTGAGCATAAAAGGCTGATGCATGCTGGCCCACAATTATTATTAGCTTCCATTAGGGAAACTTATTGGCCAATAGGAGGTCGCAAGTTGGCGAAAGCCTGTTATCATAAGTGTGTTTTGTGTCACCGTATGAAGGGTAAGGTTGTAGCTCCCTTAATGGGTAACTTACCACGAGAACGCCTTCGTCCAGGTTATCCCTTTGAAAGCACAGGCGTTGATTACGCTGGCCCTATTATGTGTGCTAGTCGCCAGGGCCGTGGATGTAGGTTAGTAAAGGTGTATGTCGCTATTTTTATTTGTTTCACAACCAAGGCCATTCATTTGGAGCTCGTTGGTGATTTAACTAGCAATAGTTATTTACTGGCTTTGTATCGGTTTATTTCTCGGAGAGGTAAACCTGCTGATATTTTTTCCGATAACGGTACCTCATTTGTCGGTGCATACAACGACCTTTCCAAATTTTTAAAATTAAATAGTTTGTCCTTGGGTGAAAGTGCAGCAAACGACGGAATAAGGTTCCATTTTATTCCCGCCTACACCCCACATTTCGGTGGACTCTGGGAGGCGGGTGTCAAGTCAGCAAAGTATCACCTTCAGAGAGTGTTGGGAAATTGTAACTTGACTTTTGAGGAGCTGTACACCACACTAACCAAGATTGAAGCCATCTTGAACTCTCGTCCATTGACGCCGTTGTCTTCAGATCCTGCAGATTATACTCCGCTCACGCCAGGACATTTTCTTGTGGGACGGCCACTTACTTCTTTGCCGCAACCTGATTACCAGGATAGCTCTGCCAATTATCTGTCTCGTTACCAGAGGATCGAGCAGCTTCGCCAGCATTTCTGGAGCAGATGGAGCAAGGAGTATGTTGCAGAATTGCAACAACGCTCCAAATGGCGTTCCTGCAAGGATGGCTTGATGCTGAACTCCTTGGTGGTGATCAAGGAAGACGATCTTCCTCCGTTGAAGTGGAGACTTGGACGGATCGTGGCTGTTCATCCAGGAACGGATGGTATCGCCCGTGTAGCTGACATTCGGACGTCTACTGGAGTCGTTCGACGGGCATTCAACCGAATCTGCCCTTTGCCTGTGTCTTCAGAATCTGGTTGAAACCATTGGTTTCAACGCCCGGGGAAATGTTGGAGATAAAACCTTCTTGCAAGCTTCCTAAATTATATGAAAAAATATGACACTTCTATTTGTCACTTGTCTTCACTTGTTTTTTGTAAAATATATTGTTCACACCGAAAATTATTAAAAAACTAATTTGCATTGAGCATCCAGTCATTGATTTTCATCAGAATACCCATAATTCTCGCACAGCTCTACTGAAATAAACAAATAAATAAAAAATACATTTCGAAAGCAAAAAATACAAAAAGGGGAATAGTATCTCTTCCAATATTTAGAAATATATTTATATATTTATAAAAAAAAAAAACTAATTTGAAGGTAAAAGTGGCTGTAGTTGTGGAGCAGGACCAGCATTTAGCCAAGCATTTTTGTCAAGGAGATAATCTTCCAGTTTATAATATGCTTGTCTACATAGTGTGCGTTTAATGCATGTTTTAAATTTGGACTCATTTAGTTGTAGAATCTCAATTGGTATTTTATTATAAAATTTTACACAGTACCCCATGAAAGAGCTACGTACTTTAGCCAATCTGAATCGAGGTTGATCTAATTTGTTCCTATTCCTAGTATTAAAATTGTGCCTGTCACTTATCTTAGTAAAAAGATGAATATTTTTCCGAACATACATGATGTTTTCATAAATGTATTGACAAGGGACCGTCAGGATGTTTATTTCTTTAAATAGTTCCCTAAGGGAATCGCGTCTGCGAAGGTTATATATGGCTCTGATAGCTCTTTTCTGCAGTATAAAAATAGACTCTATGTCTGCAGCCCGTCCCCATAGCAAAATACCGTAAGACATAATACTATGAAAGTAGCTAAAATAGACTAGTCTCGCAGTATCTACATCAGTTAATTGGCGGATTTTTCTGACAGCATATGCTGCTGAACTAAGCCGTCCTGCCAGAGATGTTAAATGAGGATCCCATTGTAGCCTCGAGTCAAGCGTGATCCCTAGGAAAACCGTACTCTCGACGAACTCGATTTTCTCCTTGTTCAATACTATGTCAGAATAATTGCTTTTAACATTCGGTAACGCAAATCTTATGCACTTAGTTTTTTTTCCATTCAATACTAAATTATTAACAGTAAACCAGTTTTGGACTTGCTGTAGAGCATTATTTACGTCATCAAGGTTTGTAGAACGTCTATTGATTTTAAAAATTAACGACGTATCGTCAGCAAACAATACAATATGTGGTTGTTTTTTTAATAGATGCGGTAGATCATTTATATATACTAAAAAGAGGAAAGGACCCAATATTGAGCCTTGCGGTACACCCATTTTGACTTTCAAACCCGGAGAATTGACACCATTTATCTGAACTTGCTGTTGCCTGTCAATTAAGTAAGATTTTACCAAGCTAAGTGCAAGTTTACCTAGCCCATAATGTTCAAGCTTTAAAAGCAAGGTTTCGTGATTAACACAATCAAAAGCCTTTGAGAGGTCACAAAAAATCCCTATCGCATCTTGGGCTTCTTCCCACGCTGCAAATATATGTTTTAATAAAGTGACACCAGCGTCAGTCGTACAACGACCTTTGGTGAAACCATACTGCTGATCGTGAAAGATTTTATTGCTATTAAAATGGTAAAGCATTTGATTAAGCATAACTTTTTCAAACACTTTACTGAAAACCGGCAATACTGATACAGGTCTGTAATTATTAGTGTCCTTATGATCACCTGATTTAAAAAGTGGTATAACCTTACTGTATTTCATTATATCTGGAAAGACGCCTTGGTCCACACACAAATTAAATATTAAAGCTAAGTATGGTGCTATAGTCTCAATTATTGATGTGCATACTTTAACAGACATTCCCCATAGGTCTTCAGTTAATTTGACTTTGATTTGCCGGAAAGCCTTTATGACTGTCATGGGGTTTATATGTTTGAATTGAAATTCAACCGGACAACCTGGCAAGTTTGCTTTTAATAGAGTAATTGAGGCTTCAGGGGAGGAATTTAGAGCTTCCGTTGTCCTAAGAGGTACATTGGTGAAATAATTCACAAACTCTTGGGCTACTTCTATGTTAGAGCTTTTGGGACCATGTGGAGTCTCTAATAAAAAATCCGTGCTGCGTACTTCGCTACAAGGCAAACTTAAATACATAGGTAAACCACCAAACTATCAACGAACTAATACGACGCGATACTAATTTTTGTTTCAGCTTTGATCCGCAATGACTACATGATTGGTGCAGTGGTTGGCCGATTGACTACTGCGTTGCGTGTCGCAGTTTCGATGCACGCACGGAACTAATATTAATATGGCCTTCCTAGGTGTTCTTGGTTTGGGTGTCTTGTGTATGTGAATTAACTTGTTTGTGAACACACCCACGATGCAGAAGTAATTCCTAGTATTGAAAAACGATTTTTTAAGAAAAGTTAAGAAAAAGATTGCAGAAAATTTTATTTATTTCTGGTGACGTAACCACTAATATACTGATTTTAGATTTGTCCCTATATCTATGTTTTAAGACCTTACTTTATGCCAAATTTCAAGATTCTAAGTCAATGGGAAGTTTCATTTTTCCACAGCTTCAAGGGACCGCAGACCCGAGTATGTAATTTAATTTCAACTAGATACTTCCACGCGTTCTTGAGATAAGGGGTTTTGACAGACAGAGATATGGACAACAAAATGATCCTATTAGGATTCAGATTTTCTTTTTGACGTACGGAACCCTAAAAATCAACGTAGATTCAACAATCAGTTGAATCAGTTGGCCTGCTGCAGTCTTCCCGTCTGATTATAATTTGGGTGTCTTCAAGGCTAGAGTGAATAGGCTCTTAATAAACTAGTGCGCCTCACCATCAACGATTGCGTCACTGCTTACCATCAGGCGGGATCGCAGTAAGTACTACTTATAACATATAAAAAAAAAGATCATGCATAGATATTCAGACCTCAATCCTGCGTAATTGACCGAAAAGCTGACCATTTATCTACTAATATCACTACCCCTGGCTAAACGGCTGGCCTATCGATCTACGAACCACCCAGCCTTGAACACAGGCATAAATATTCATATCCTAGGAGTAAAGGGCGTTGCGGTACAACTCCGTATGTTTGTTCTTTTGCGCCTCCGCGACGCGGCGTGCAATATGCTGAGTGGGTAGTCGCGACTCGCGGCGTCGCCTATTGTTAGGCTGAGCTTGTGAGGGTAGACGGGTATTGTCATAGACGAGCTTTCTTGCTTTGTGTTGTATGTGGAACGTTATTAGGTCACAATGTGAATGTACTTGGCGGTTCGATAGTGAATTTTGATTTGATAGTGTTGTTCAGGACTCCGGAATGCAAAGGGTAACTGAAAGAACACAGGTGGGTTTTAGTCAGTAAAAGCCTGACACTACCCCTTGCACCCACCTTTTGTATAGCATTTCCTAACTCAGTCAGTGATATCGTGACATAAGTCGTGTCAGTAATGAACGTGGTCTCTCATAATGGGCCTCACCTTAAGGCTTGAAATCTCCCAAAGGATGATGGAAAGGGCTAAGCTCATAGTTGCTCATAGTTTCCTTGCGTGGTCTCATCAGCACCCCTAGCCAAGTTACAACCGTTTCGCTTGTGTCGAACGCTTGGAGTTGGCGGCGCCGCCGAATCTTTTGTTCTGACCACGTGACTGAGCGTTGAGATGACATCATTCCCGTACATTTGAAGCTTTCTACTAGCGTTAACTGTTGCCGATTAGCAACTTGGCTAGGGGTACAGGAATAAAGAACCAAGTTGACCCGAAGAATCGCCAATCTTAAGTGGCACTGGTCAGTGCATATTGCTCGCAGAATAGATGGTCGATAGGGCCAAATGATTCAGGAGTGACGACCGCGTATTGGAAGACGCAGAGTTGAAAGTCTCTCACAAGGTGGACGGATGGCCTGAGGAGGGTTTCGGGAATCCGATAGATTCCGGACGCACACGACCGATTGTTATGGTGACATTGGGGGAGGCATATTTCCAATAGTGGACGTCTATAGACGGAAATGATGGTAGTGTGATATCGAAGGAGATCGCATGAGTTGATTTTTTTATTTAGCCGGCGAACTGGCTTGTAAAATGTACTTCGAAGGATTCCGGTGTTCTAGAATAGGTTTGAAAATTTGTTTAAAAAAGAATATGTGTTGTTTTTTCAGTGTTGAAGTGATTTTTGTAAGCAGTGCTTGTGCGTTCAAATAAGTAAGAAATACAGCAGTGCGCCGCCGCCCTGCCCGTGTTTCATTATATAGAAAAATACGAGCCTACCGACGAGCTGAGCTACGTTACTGTAGTGATGATGAGATTGAATGTAGTATCTAACACATTCTCGCTCGAATAAAAAATGAAGATATCCGCAGGAAAACTAAGGTTGCCAACATAGCACAAAGAATTGCCAAACTTAAGTGGCAATGGGCAGGGCACATCGCTCGCAGAACAGATGGCCGTTGGGGCCGAAAGGTTTTGGAGTGGCGACCGCGTACCGGAAGACGCAGTGTTGGAAGGCCTCCTACAAGGTGGACCGATGACCTGGTGAAGGTAGCAGGAAACCGATGGATGCGGGACGCACAGGAACGTTCGATGTGGCGACGCTTGGGGGAGGCCTATGTCCAACAGTGGACATGTCTCGGCTGAAATGATGATGATGATGATGATCTAACACATTTGTAGACTTACAACAACACAACAACCAATCTACCAATCTCCGTTCTAAGTAAATACTTATTAATTAAGTTCCCTATCAAATTAGGTGCGCAGTAATAAACTGCCAGGAAGCGATGCACCGCCAGACCCCTGGGATATCCTCGCCTCGTGATCGATGTGGATGTTGCAGTAGTTGTATAGGTAGCTCATAATTGGCAACTTCAGACTAGTTTCTCTAGGGATATCTTTAAGGTGGCTCTAGTCGATGGCTCTAGTGAGATTAAAATGCATGCTATCTCATCCAAAACCACGTGCATCACTGTCATTCTTGTTTATAACGACAAGAGCGCGAAAATTTTATGAACAAACATTTGTATCTTGATATGATTGAAAACCTGTAGACTGTATCTGTTCAAAATTAATGAATTAAATTGACCCCTGTGTGGAAACTATTTTACCATATTCATAGTTCATAAATCCATATTTTCATTTAGGTCTAAAAAAATATGGATGTTTCGATGCACATAACTTCAAAGTTTATATTTTTACTTCCACACAAGGCTAGATATAATGACGAAACATTGTTTTTTTTTTTAAGTTACAGGTGTAATTCAAACAATGAATTTATTGCCAAACTAAATTTGTATGGAAGAATGATCGACTAGGGCACCCTTAATGCACAAACTTTAAAGTTATCAGGCTAGGCTGGGTTCGAAGCACTTTCTAAATTTTAAGTCCCAGAATTGTAGTAGTTGCAGGCCTTAAAAGCATGTCAAATGATGTAATCGGCTGATCTGGATCGATGACCTGGTCAGGGTAGCGGGAATCAAATGGATGCAAGATGCACAGGACCAGTCGTTATAGCGACACTAAGGCGAGGCAACAGTGGAACTCTTAGGTACAGCTGAAATGATGACGATGATGATCAGCTCTTTTTTAGCCAACTGCAACAGAAAGAAGGGTTTTTCGAGTGTATTTTGGACAACGCTCTCTACAGCTGTTTGTATTTTAGCTTGAATGAGAAGCGTTTTATTCGTCTTGGTTATGACACTGACACTGGATACACCTCTTCTTCTGAGTAAAAATTAAAAAGCCAAATTATATTTTGCATAAGCATGTGAGGTACCTATAAAAGTAAAAGGTTTTGAAATTGATCCTTGAGATGATTTTAAAAATCTTCTTCCTGCGTAATATACCTATTACTTGGGGTCGGCGCAACATGTTTTTTTCTTCCATTCTGTCCTGTCACCAGTCAAACTATCATTAACTCCCTTTTCTTTCACATCACTCCTGACACACTCCATCCATCTTTTCTTTGGCCTCCTCTCCCTCTCCATCCATCTACATACATACCTACTCAGAACTCTTTTAGTAATATGCGTAATATGCGCTTATCTCTCCTCTTCACATGACCATACCAAGACAACCGATTACCTTTCAACTTTTCAGTCACTGGCGCCACTTTCAAACTTTAATAGGTATATTCATTTCTCACTTTATACACTCTCGTCACACCACACATCCGTCTCAACATTCTCATCTCCGCTAAATGCAATCTTTTTTCATCCTTCTTTTTCACAGCCCAACATTCTGATCCATACAGTACGACAGGCCTTATTACGGACTTGTAAATTTTACCCTTCAACTTGAGGGACATGCGTGGGTCGCAAGTTGTTACTGTGACCTGTCGGCATTTCATCCATCCTGCGTTGATCCGACGTGTAACGTCTCGGTCTACCTCACCATCTACCTCACTGTCTACCTCACTATCTACCTCACCATCTCCCTCACCTCAGATGATTTCAAAAATCTTACTCAGTAAAATGTAGGAAATCAAAAAAAATCAGTCTCAAAAAACCTGGGCGCAAAAAACGACTAAATAATCAAAATAATCACTAATGCAGTGCTGATGGTGACAATTCAACGATTGAACTAATAACTTGTTTTGATCTTCTTAGTTGTTTTTTTGACACTATACTTATATTTTTTTTAAATAACGCGTGCTTGGAAGTAACCTAATCACGAGAAATTACTAAGTTACAAAAGTACATCTACTTAGTTATTATCATTTAGTAAACTTCAGAAATTATATGATCTAAGGATTCCTGTAATCTTATTGACATTCAAGCACGGCCGGGCATCGTAATCTCATTGAAATTTAATACCCGACTGTACACCTGACCAACGGTTCAGATATCAACAATACCTACATAACTATACACAGCACACAGCTGTAAAGGTTATGCCAATACATAACAACATTACAAGTAAATAGATATACTCGTACATAAGTAAACGCAATAATAAAGTAAGGAATTCGTCAATTCAATATTACTTCACGGGGATCCTGAAAAAGGTCCCGATTTTCCGAATAAAGACGCAATCAAAGTTATTGAAAGAACCCTCGCAGCCTGATCCGGCTGTAGGCGGCAAGGTGGCACTATTCTGCAATCCTTTCGAGCTGCCAACCAATCATTATCGACCTCCCCAATCTTGAACTGTGACCTTTTGCGACACCAACAATCCCCCAATTAAATTTCCATTCGTTCTCCGAATGTAATTTGCTCCTATTTCGAAATATTCTGAAACTCATGTTGGCGTACATTCATCTGTAGGCGGATTATTTTTAGACTTCTATTCAGGAACGCTAATTATTATGCTGGATGTGTAATTTATTCAGCACGCAATGAATGTTAACGTGACTCATATCTAGATCAATAGTCTGGGAGTGGGCAATACAGAACATTTCTTCGCTTTTATTTTATCTGTTTCCTAACATATAATTTTTCTAAATAGGAACCAGTGCTAAAATAAACTTGTCCAATGTTCGACAAAAATACTACGACACGTGGAGCTAAGCTTAAAATAATTGTGACCCGGCGTCGTAGTCGCAGGGAGCGATACCCGGTATCACGACTGTCTATAACATCGGCTTAGTCGGCCTCGTAAAATACCGAATCTCACTCAAATAAAGGTCGCCCCAAATCGCACCCCTGCAGGTATTATAAAATGGCGTCATCGGTATAGAATTATAGTCTTGTGATCGGCAGGTAGGAGAGTACGAGAAAGGTTAAGTCGGGGACGGGGGGTTGGCTGGCGGCCTCCCCATGACCTTTAGAGTCGCGCAGTCCCGCGGGAGAGTGATCGCGCCGCATTACCACGCGACACATCTGAAGCTCGTGGCATGGCCGGCTGGTGTTGGGCCCCGGTCCGGCCCGCACCTGTGTAGGTGGGCCCCGGCCGGCCGCCACTGCAGCCCGCACCGGCGACGCGGCGCGACGGCGCGTCTCGCGCTCAACATGGCAGACACGCACCTCTAGGCACGTGCTAAGCCGATATCCGAAAATATCGCCAACGATGAATTTGAATCAGTTTCGATTAAAAGTCGCTTGAGATATTTTACAGACATAGGTACTTTGCAGAGCAATGATCCTACAGTATGGTTTCAGGTTGAAGAAAATATGACACAGCATAAAGATAATATGGTGACAGAAATACACGTACACCACAGAAAAGCATGTGTAATATTTGACACGATAAGTATTCGAAGAAGTAGGCTTTCAGATATTACTACTGTACCTACTAGTCTACACACTGACCCATTACGATATTATCTACGTAATGATGACACTAAAAATAAATATTAAAGTGCTTGTTTACTGAAACTCTACCAAACGTGAGATAATAATGAGACAGAATTGCAGATATCCACGCGTAGTCCGTTATCCGCGGCGGCGGCATCGTCCCTGCCCTAGTCGTTACGTTCGGGACGAGCGCGGCGCATGCGCGCTGGGCGCTATTAAAAAATGAATTCCTGGTTCCCGCACTGTGAGCCGTACGTCGGTGTCAGCGGCTGCGTTAGGCCGCGCGCGCCCCGGACCCGCCCGACGTCGCCGAGCCGCAGCGCCGCCGCGCGAGTGCGCGGGTGTGGTCAGTGCAGTGCAGTGCGTGGGGCGCCGGGGCCCATGCGGTGAGGGGCCATGCGCCCTGCGGGCTGGTAGCGGCCGCGGCATGGCGCGCCGCGCCGCCCGCGCCCGCGCCTGCTCCTCACACAAACCATGAGCGACCTGCAGGCCACCTTCGAGTTCTCCGTGGAACTCTACAAGTTCTACAATGTCGACCTCTTTCAGAGAGGGTGAGCACTCCCCATAATAATTACTTAGTGGCACCTACACCATAGTGATAACGCCGATAACAACTGGACTGATAACATGTGAAGTGCACGTTACATTAGAACGGAATAAGTTCATAGCAGTAGATAACATCAAATTGACCTGAATAAAGTCGGGACATTTGATGTGCAAAGACCATGGAATTAATAATATTATTTGTGAATTTGATAATCTCGTAATCATAATATCATCAATCACCATGTTGAGATCAGGGTAGCATCCCCAACCATCAATGTGATAGCGATCACTATCTCGTTGACATTCGCGAGAGATGCCCTCTGATTGAGACGTACGCAGACAGAGATTATTGGTACATTTTCTTTCACCGCATTACCCCGGCCTTAGAGCGGGATAGTACTATAAAGATATATCGACGAAACTCTGAGTTATGAAGACTGTCTACCTACGGCGCGGTGTCTACTAATCTGAAGAATGCTTTGCTTGTTGCGAGATTAGTGAAAAGGGCTTTTAAATTACCATACATTATCATAACAATAGAAGCACTGGTCGGTATATATAGAAAAGCGGTCGGTAGCCTAATCTCTCCCTCGAAACTAATCTCAAAGGAGCTAAGAACTATGCGAAAATAGCTACATAGCTACAATTTTCTGGCTTAACTAGGAATTATATTAACTGGTAACACCAGAAGAGGTCTCTGGTGTCAGATCTCGTTACGTCCCGACATGTTACGGTACAGTAACATCAAGCTGTCACGTTATTTTCTCAACAAAACCTATGGACCATATGGGAATAAGTGTCGAGTATACAGTTCTTTTTTATTTACACGATAAGCTAGACTTGCTTGACGTCCTTTTCTCTGAACTGAGCATCATAATCGTAAAAATGAAGTAATATAAAATAAGAAATAATAAATTACAAGGTAGTGCAGTACTTCAAATAGAAAAATAAATTATGGGTATTGAAATTGTACTAGAATTATCATCGATATTCATTAACATAGGCCACCAACATTAATTCTGTTTGGCATTGAACACATAGTTGATTTAAAAGTACTTCAGGTCAAACCACTTTATTAAATTGAACACAACAGTACAATCAAAATAGTTGAATCTCACAAATTAATAAAATATAGAATTTACGATTCCATTAATACAGTTAAAAAAACAATGGTATATTAAAGCAGTCATTAATAAAATATTAACAGCATGTAAGCTCATTGACCGAAAACTGGATGATGAAGTTGATATATTGAGCCATTAAATTAAAATGATACCGTATTTACCTTAGTGTCCAAGCATTAAAATCAATCTTCCTTTTTTATTAATGGCGGACATCAATTTCAGTGCGAAATATGAAAGAGTTTTTAAAAATTTATTCGTAGACGTGCCTTGGGGCTGTCGCGCGCAATTATTATGATTGACGAATGCTAACTGCACGGCATCGTTGAAAACCCTTCAATTAATTTCGCCAGACTGAAGGGGAGAACTGACTCATGCCTTTTAATTGGTAATCACTGCTTTTAGTGTGCTTTCCCTGATTATAGGATTTGAACAGAATTTCTGATTGATTACTGCCTTGGTATTATTCATATTTTTTACGCGTTCCTACCTTTTTCCAGTATTGTTAGTCACAATTTCTATCATTATTGATTTTGACAGAACTCGCTTTCGCTTAAAATAGCCGCTAAACTCGTTCTGTTTTGTAGAATCTTATTCAAACACATACATATCTATATAATTTTAAGTCAAAACTAAATACTTCTGAAATTCTTCTTCATATTCTACAATATTGTAGTTTTCATTGACCTTATTCTCTTTTTCTGGTTCGATGTTGCTGCCATGGCTAAACATCAACATATTTACTCTATCTTATATTTTATTCATCCATGACCTCAGTAAAGTCATTTTTAATACGATAGCTTTATGAAAGGCAGCTCGCGTGCAAACAGCAGCCATTTCTAAATTGTATCATTGCGTGTTTGAGTTGCGATGCTCGAAATATTTTTATAAGTCCTGAACATTAAAACAAATATGTCTGCAATTCAGAGTAATCAAAAGTTTTTACCGCTGATCTTAGTTTGGCTGGCTGTTCCCTACTATGGTTAGTGGATTTCAGATTAAGTGTAGTTTAGTCGCTATAGCCAAAATATTGAAAACTACCTCTGACCTATCCAATTGTATCCATGTTTTTTTTTGGTTTAGCATTATCGTAATATTCTTTATATCTGCTGCCATAGATACCCTCTTCATAATATTAGTTTTGATTAACAACTTTCAATGACTTATTATTTTATAATACTTGGCATATATCTAGACTGACAATGATCTTCGACAATAGTCAAAATAATTTCAATACAAAACAATAGACAGCATATTTATGTAGGAGGAAATATGCAAACCTAGAGTTTGTTAAACCCCGTCAGAATGCGTTTGGCAGCGAGTATGGTATGAAACTGTTATTTATGATCTGTGTTAAACTCTCGCGTTCTTAAATCAAAACAAACTTGGTTATATAACTAAAGAATTATCGCCTACAACTATAAAAACTGAGTGCACTTTATGAATCTATGCCATCCATGTTGATAGATTGGGACGAAATTTTATTTCTAGGTATTAATGCTTGCGGTTTAAACTCAGCAGGTTTATCTTACTGTTTGGAACTTATAACTTCTGAATGCATCTTTGGCATTATGTAGGTAACAAAAATATTTTGGGAACACAACACGATTATATCGTTACCGGCAATCTGTATAGAATACCAGGGGCGTCCTGGCAATGAATGAAATATTATGATTAATTATTGTCCTAAGCACACTTTACCTAGAATATAATGTATATAACTCCTAGGTATTGTATAGAGTACCTGCCGGGCCATCGGCATTTTCGGCCAAGTGTAAAATATAGATTATGTTCTATATTTATTAATGTTAACCTACCTACATAGATACTGATGAGCAAATAAAATATGGCCTATTACTTAAAATCAATGCGTGTATAAGACGTGAGCACTGTGAGCTGGGAAGAAATTGATGTAATTTTAGGACACTCCGATAAGGACAAGTTAGGTTAGGTTAGGTTAGGTTATTTCTTTTATAACCTCCCGGTACCCTGTTCTCATCAATACCGGCTGCGCACGGCTGTTCGGTATTATATAGAATACCTAGGCAAAGTATAAAATAAATAATAATATTTCATACATAAAGTACCTAAATTGAAACTTTCTGCTAGAGTCTGTGTTTAAATCAAGAGTGAATAGGTAACTTCCAAAAACAAAACCACATTATCGCTTACGGTTTGTAACACCCGTTTGATGCTGGGGCAGGTGCTAGTCAATAATAAGAATTAATTAATTAATTTAATTACTTTATTTTTCAAGTTGGCACTCATAGAATGGTTAGGTTAGGTAATAAAAAAAAATTGAAAAATTATTGTCAATATTAGGTCGATTCTGGATTAAGCCGAAAATGATATAAACCCACCTTAACATTGAAACATAGAATTTCACCAAACACGCGTTTGGAAAAATTCAATGTTTCAACGTCATGATCAAATACTACACGCAAAACAGCTTTAGAATTGATTGTGATCAAGAAGTTTTTATGAACAAAACTGTAGAAATATATTCGCAATAAGTTGGTGGAATCATCACTGCATTGATATGTTAGATTCGTTTTTAATAATAACATTGTTGATTTGTATGTATGTAAGTATCTAAGTGTATATTATGTATTTTCATTCATTTAAGTCTTTACACGATTTTTTCAAAAACACTTAATTACTAAAACTAATTAGTTAATTATAAATCGGTCAGAGATTGAGCATTGCCGTACAAAGTGGCAATGCCGCCAGCGTTTTGAGAACACTTCCAGTCGACAGCGATGCGGAGGAGTTCTAGGACGCCATATTTTAGTTAGAAGTAGCCTTTAGTGTAGATATACACCGTGAAATGGTCAGCGTTGCGTACAAACTACCTACAGGTCATTGAACTCTCTCAGCTGACGTTTTCTTTAACAAATTAATTTCGTACATGCGTAAATTAATAAGAGTTTTGAAAAAAAGTTACTTCATTTTTTTATTTTATCTTTACTAATCGATAGTGTTTCATGTACCGGATCGACCCTCCACTGGATTAAAACGATTAAAATTTAACGGTGTATATTATGAATTGTATTTCTTTTCTATATGTTTGCCATTAAGTTGTCCCTACCATGTTATGATAGATACTACACCACCCTAAGGTCGACTGATAGAAAACGCTTAAGGCATTAAGTTCGCCTATTTACAGATGTCTCTTACTAGTGAATAAAGTTTAAATAAATAAATATCTGTAGTCCTCTGTTAAAAATAATAAAATCCATTAAAATAATTCGAAAAGAAAACAATCGTGTTTCTTGCAAAATATTCCAACTCACACACGTCACAGGATTTAGTCCCAAGGTCGAAGTCTAAAATTAAATGTTTTTACCAGCTTTTACCACACAATGTTTACTCCCGTGACCCGATGTTTTACTACAAAACACGTTGCATACGCGGTACATAAACAGTTGTAAAATAAATAGTCTAATAAACTTTGTAATGTATAATGAAACAATAGACATTATATGAAGGTACTTCGATTCTAAAAATAGGTTACCGAGTGAATTAGATCAGATTATTGAACTTCAAGTCGTTTTGGACCGTCAATCATTTGTCAGTGACGAGTGCTATGTAGGTTAACTGAGGGACATAGGTAGGTTCTAGTTAGTAATAATCTGAGTCGTCCTCTCGTTCTTCCCTAGAGCAAAAGACCTCATTGAATGACTTCCCACCTCAATGTTTTTTTTTTTCAAATCCGGGCACATAATACTTTTTGAAGCTACAATTCTATGTCTGATCATCAGTCTATCCAAGTAGTATCGTGTTGACGCGTAACTAGGTTGTGGCCGTTGTGGGGGTCTGATAGGCAGTCGCTCCATGTAAAACACAGGTATGTTGAGGGTTAGATACGTATACAACATTATTTTTAGTATATTCGTAATATACTAAAAATAAAATAAATAAAAATAGTAATTCGAAATCTGAATATAGTTTGTTCAGAATCAGTAACTGAATCGATTCTAATAATTTTTTTACACCACCTGCTCGATAATGACGTTTAATACGTCATACAAACCTCACTTAAAGCAAGTAATTCTATCCCTAGGGAGATAATGCAGTATAGTCGATCCCTAGGGAATAATGTGATTTGAATTTGGAACATCAAAAATCCTCAACTTTGTGAATTAAAATGTACAAGTTGACTCGAAATTCAAACTGGCAACTAACAAAAAAAAAAAGAAAATAGAATAAAACGTGCTTACGGACGGGAGCTTTATAGAAAATTGAATCTATATTTTCAATCTTTGAGTAGTGAATTTTGTTTGTTTGATGAACTTGTAAATACAATACTTATATTTCTTTAATATATGATTTGGTCGATCAAATTGTCTTTTAATTACCTCACAGATGGTGTAAAAAGTAGAGTATGCAACACGGGGATAAAGCTGTCTTTGTCTTGGGCGGCTTGAATTCCTCACATTCGTTCGGGATTAAAATCATCAACCTTCGTTTCGTTCGGAATTCAACGTGCCGCCCGTGACTTAAAGACACTTCTTTATCCCCCAGTCACATACACTACTATTACACCATGTTACATTTTTTTTTCCAAAAATATTTAAAGTACAACACAGGTCACGGCAGGTCATTGCAGGTATTAGACGCCAGCACACAGCTGGGTGCGGAAAAAAATCGACCCCTCTGTTACCTGGATGGCCCGGTGACCATGTATTTATGGGGACAACCAGGTAGCATGACACGCTTATAACTTTGTGATTTTTCATGATGTAGTTATGAAATGTACATAGATAATTTACATAAAAATATTAGACATCACATAGTGACTATAACTGAGGTTGTACGTTCTAAAGGGTGTAAACAGATTTACAAATGCAGCGCAAATGCCATGCGCCGAAGAACTCTATTCTGTTTGAAGACATTAATTCACCACAACAAACTTCAAACGAGCTTACAAGCGCCTTAATGACCAACATCAACAAATCAACGCCAGACACAAATTACTTTGCATTGATGAATAACTAAATTCATTCACAAAAGCCTTTTGAACGACGCGAACGAAGGAGTTTTGATAAACATTTACACCTATAGATAAGTGCTTACAGAATTGTAGAGAAAACATATCATGGTGTTATTGAGGAGGATGTTGGGGGAGGCCTATGTACAATAGTGGACGTATATCGACTGAAATGATGATGATGATGATGATATCAAAAGACTAGAACATTTTGCCTGCTGCGGTCTTCCCGTCCGATTATAATTAAGGTGTCTACAAGGCTACAGTGAATAGACACCTTGCATCACTGCTTACCATCAGATGGAATCGCAGTCAAGCACTCGTTTATATCAATTAAAAAACAATTTCATCAACAACATAAAATGAATAAACTAGCTATCTCCTGTTGTCTTTGGTCGTAATATTATGTTAAAGCCTATAGACTTACTCGATAAATGGGTTAACTGACACTAAAAAAAAGCAGTTCAAATCAGTAGTTTCTGAGATTTTTTTATTGTTTATAGGCTCGCGTTTGACCACTACCTCACCTGATTGAAAACGAGGATGTCGTCGACGATAGATCACTGTTACCTAGAAGTAAACCTATTCACTTTTGATTTAAAGATTCCCGGGTTGTACCTATCAGGAAACACAGACTCCCGCAGAGAAGTCCACTCCTTAGCTGTACGCAAAAATAATGTGTATGAATTGATGAATGATTCGATTGAAACTCGTCTTTAGGTATGGTGTTATAGGACAAAGATAATGATATTGAAGATAACGAAACAATGAAGTAGAAATGTTTTTAATAACCTGTAAAACACTTTACGACAAGCACATTAAACAACATTATTTTATCTTTTAAATTGCAAATGACATGACTCCTACGCATCACGGACGGTGGGTGACCCAGTTCTATATTTGTGGCGCGTGTCTCTCCAAGTGTGTCTGCCACAGAATAAATAGTATTACGACTATTAACAATTTTACACGTTTTACAAGAATTTAAATGCTACAGCTTCTTCTGCAGATATTATGTACACAGGCATAACTTATAAAAGAAAAGAAGACGGAAACAGAAAAATAGGTACATAGGTCATCTTCAAAATTTTTGGACATATCATCCGTAATGAATGCTCTTCAGGACGTTTTTGTGGTACAGGGTAGAGGAGAGGGCTAACGTTCTCTCTGTCGATCACCTACCAGATGGACAAACCTCACCAAGTCCTCTCATAAGTGTTCCCTCATTGAATGCACATGCAATGCCACGAATAGAGAGAGATCATCTAGCTTTAATTGACGAAAAAAAAAAAGTTGACGTGTAAAAGTGTTTTTATAAAACCTACTTGTAAAATAAAGATCATTTATCATTATCATTTATCATTAGATGGAGAAGTTTCACTAGGCCGTAACCGAACTACAACAAACACGACCACTCCGCTAGGAGTGTACGATTGAAAAGAAGAATTGTGTAGGTAGTGATTCTGCAATCACCAATAGCGTGCGCTTTAAGCTTTAAGCTTACGTACAGCTCTATCCAACTATTTTGATTCTAGTAGTATTAGGTTTTATTATCAGTGTTTTTTTGTGTGGGAAAATCATCAATGACAACCCTCGCTCTTGGGCGGAGCGGGAGATAGTGTCAGACTCTTACTGACTAAAAACCCACCCCGTTCCTTCAAGCCTTCATACCGGGGGTCTTTCGAAACTAACCCTGGCCCCGGTAGGCTTCGACCCAGCTGGGCCCCTGCTGTTGCTAACAACTCCTTGAGGCGCTCGGGAACAGTGCGCGCTGTTGACGACTTGGTCTTGGCCCGGACAGTTACCGGACGATCGGACAGCGAGCTACGCATTGCTCACTGTCCGCAAGCCCGCGCCTGCGATGGCTGGAAATCGGGATCGGAATCCCGGCGGCGGCAAGAGCGCCGTTGCCTGATCGTGCCTCCTCTTTTGCGAGCATTACTGCTTCGCAGAAGTTGGCGACCGCCTGCCACTCCTCCTCACTCCAGACCATGGCCTTAATCACGGCCCGGCGCGAGAGGTCTCCGCCGCCGATCGCCCCCGCGAGAGCACGGCGATGCTCCTCCCAAGCAGGGTAAACCTCGACTGTGTGCTCCACCACCTCGGGCCTGGGTTCAGGCCATGGTCTGCAGCGAGGAGGAGTGGCAGGCGGTCGCCTCTTTCTGCGAAGCAGTAATACTAGAAAACGAGGCGGCAGCACGCGCGAGGCCCACGCGCCCCAGCCGGGATTCCTATCTCGATTTCCAGCCACCATAGGAGCGGGCTTGCGGACGGCGAGCAATGGGTAGTTTGCCGTTCGACGGTCCGGCAACCGTCCAGACCGAGCTTAGGTCATCGACGGCGCGTAGTGTTCCACGCACGCCGGAAAGAGTTGTCAACCATCCCCTGCAGAGTCGAAGCCTGGGGCCATGGGAGATGCGAAGGAGATCCGCAGGGCCCTGGAATAGTGGCAAAGCAGGAACAGGAGCGAGTTTTTAATCAGTAAAAGTCTGACACCATCTCCCGCTCCGCCCAAGAGCGCGGCTGTCATTAGACGATTTTCCCACCTAAAAAAAGCACACTTTTTATATCGAGAAATTTACCTACATAATTATGTATTAACAATCATCAAGCCTATTTCAAAAAGCTTAAACACGATACGGTCATCTTAGTTCATCTCCATGTCATAAATAATAATTTTGCATTTAAAAATTCAAAAAAAAAAAAAAAAAAAATTCAAAATCATTTATTTCAAATAGACCATTTGCAGGCACTTTTGAATAGTCAAATGTCGGTCAGTCCAAGAAAAGTGAAGCTAAATTGCACGTTCCAAAACGTAGGTCTCTATGGAGAAGAACGTGCAAGAAACTCCATGGACACTCTTTTTAAAATAATATTGAGTTACATAAATCTTGGTTACATATTTCTTGTCGCTTCTAATATGTGAGCACAATGTTGGTAGATACATAATAATAATAGTTTATTATTCTTTTTATTAAATGTAATTAAAAATAGAAACCGAATTAAGCCACTGGCAGCCAAGAGATGACCAGTCTCAACCGATGGCACCCGTTCACGGGCATGACACGTGCATCAGCCCCACTCAGCTCAACCATTTTAAAGGGAACCGAATGACCCAATAACACGTGCCACCACCAGCAAGACATTTGGGTGAGCATGACAAACTCTCAACTGCCATGCTCGTAATGTCAAACAAGTTGTAACCTAATAGAGATGCTCCATGGTGCTTCACATTCACAAAACTTGAAAAAAAGAAGAAAGTGCTTCTACATTATACAATGCTATTTAGTTTCCAATTAAAAAAAAGTAATAAATTATCATAAGCTCTACTGAAATAAACAAATAAATAAAAAATACATTTCGAAAGCAAAAAATACAAAAAGGGGAATAGTAGGTATCTCTTCCAATATTTAGAAATATATTTATATATTTATAAAAAAAAAAAAAAACTAATTTGAAGGTAAAAGTGGCTGTAGTTGTGGAGCAGGACCAGCATTTAGCCAAGCATTTTTGTCAAGGAGATAATCTTCCAGTTTATAATATGCTTGTCTACATAGTGTGCGTTTAATGCATGTTTTAAATTTGGACTCATTTAGTTGTAGAATCTCAATTGGTATTTTATTATAAAATTTTACACAGTACCCCATGAAAGAGCTACGTACTTTAGCCAATCTGAATCGAGGTTGATCTAATTTGTTCCTATTCCTAGTATTAAAATTGTGCCTGTCACTTATCTTAGTAAAAAGATGAATATTTTTCCGAACATACATGATGTTTTCATAAATGTATTGACAAGGGACCGTCAGGATGTTTATTTCTTTAAATAGTTCCCTAAGGGAATCGCGTCTGCGAAGGTTATATATGGCTCTGATAGCTCTTTTCTGCAGTATAAAAATAGACTCTATGTCTGCAGCCCGTCCCCATAGCAAAATACCGTAAGACATAATACTATGAAAGTAGCTAAAATAGACTAGTCTCGCAGTATCTACATCAGTTAATTGGCGGATTTTTCTGACAGCATATGCTGCTGAACTAAGCCGTCCTGCCAGAGATGTTAAATGAGGATCCCATTGTAGCCTCGAGTCAAGCGTGATCCCTAGGAAAACCGTACTCTCGACGAACTCGATTTTCTCCTTGTTCAATACTATGTCAGAATAATTGCTTTTAACATTCGGTAACGCAAATCTTATGCACTTAGTTTTTTTTCCATTCAATACTAAATTATTAACAGTAAACCAGTTTTGGACTTGCTGTAGAGCATTATTTACGTCATCAAGGTTTGTAGAACGTCTATTGATTTTAAAAATTAACGACGTATCGTCAGCAAACAATACAATATGTGGTTGTTTTTTTAATAGATGCGGTAGATCATTTATATATACTAAAAAGAGGAAAGGACCCAATATTGAGCCTTGCGGTACACCCATTTTGACTTTCAAACCCGGAGAATTGACACCATTTATCTGAACTTGCTGTTGCCTGTCAATTAAGTAAGATTTTACCAAGCTAAGTGCAAGTTTACCTAGCCCATAATGTTCAAGCTTTAAAAGCAAGGTTTCGTGATTAACACAATCAAAAGCCTTTGAGAGGTCACAAAAAATCCCTATCGCATCTTGGGCTTCTTCCCACGCTGCAAATATATGTTTTAATAAAGTGACACCAGCGTCAGTCGTACAACGACCTTTGGTGAAACCATACTGCTGATCGTGAAAGATTTTATTGCTATTAAAATGGTAAAGCATTTGATTAAGCATAACTTTTTCAAACACTTTACTGAAAACCGGCAATACTGATACAGGTCTGTAATTATTAGTGTCCTTATGGTCACCTGATTTAAAAAGTGGTATAACCTTACTGTATTTCATTATATCTGGAAAGACGCCTTGGTCCACACACAAATTAAATATTAAAGCTAAGTATGGTGCTATAGTCTCAATTATTGATGTGCATACTTTAACAGACATTCCCCATAGGTCTTCAGTTAATTTGACTTTGATTTGCCGGAAAGCCTTTATGACTGTCATAGGGTTTATATGTTTGAATTGAAATTCAACCGGACAACCTGGCAAGTTTGCTTTTAATAGAGTAATTGAGGCTTCAGGGGAGGAATTTAGAGCTTCCGTTGTCCTAAGAGGTACATTGGTGAAATAATTCACAAATTCTTGGGCTACTTCTATGTTAGAGCTTTTGGGACCATGTGGAGTCTCTAATAAAAAATCCGAGCTGCGTACTTTGTTCCTACCAGTTTCACTATTAATTACTTTCCACACAGTCTTTATTCTATTGTCTGCGGATTTGATCTTGTTGCTAATGTACAGGGCCTTTGCTACCTTGCAAATCTTTCTGAAAAGTTTAGAATATTTATTTACATATTTATTGAAGGTTTCAGTATTGAAGAATGGCTTAAGGCCATATAGCTCATACAGTCTTTCCCTACTTATTCTAATACCTTTAGTCGCCCAGTCACTAAAAACAAACTTTGGGAATATATTTTTCGACTTCTTTTCAAAAGCTGTATTAAATTCATTAAGTACCAATGAAAAGAAGTTATCATAAAATTTATTGGCATCATTAATATCATGGCCTAGAACATTTAACTTATTTTGTAAGTTACTATTAAATTTAGTTAATTTGCCAATTGTAATTGGCCTGAATTGAATCTGAGTCTTTTCCAGGGCTGCTTGAGACATAAAAGTTACCGTTTGTCCACTATGATCAGACGGAAGATAATTTACTATAGCTTTATCTAGATAGTCACAATTGCAGAAAACATTATCAATACAAGTTGCAGAGGTTGGGGTTACTCTCGTTGGTTCTGTAAAAACGTTAGACAAATGAAATGATTTAAAAAGATTTAAAAATCTGCTGCTATTTAAATTATTTTCCAAAATATTAATATTAAAATCTCCACAAATAATTATGGATTTGTTACTATCTACAAGTTTGGCGAGAATATCTTCCATTGTTGATTCAAAAAGACTAAAGTTTTGAGGGTTCGGGGGTCTGTACACGCACACTATAATATGCTTATCTAGCTCAACACAAGACAGTTCTATGTAATGTTCCGTTGACAAATTAACTATATCATTACGTTGCTTAAATTTTAAGCTTTTTTTTATTAAGATCAGGGAACCACCACGCAATATAGATTTCCGATTAAAACAACTACCCACACTATAATTTTCATAACTGATGGTAACCTGGTAATCCTTCAACCAGTGTTCGCTAATACATACTACATCGAACATTGATTTTTCTAATAACATTTCAATTTCCAATAATTTAGAAGAGATACCTTGAATATTTTGATGAAATAGTTTTAATTTGTGCTGCTGGGACCCTTTTTGCTGTTTAACTATTTGAGAGCAAGAAGATACCTTATTGATGGTTGGTATAACTATTATGTTACCGGTACCCTCTGTTGTCTTATGAACTAGTTTAAATGATCCGGAGTTTGCCCCAAATCTATATTATCACCTGGCATTGAGTTGCAACTAATTGTAGTTTCTACGCTAAATACAGGATTTTCTAAAGTGACACATGGGACCTCCTTCGTCGACTTTATAAAAATATTCGTAGCTATTGTGCTACGGTTAATATGGTTCACCACGTGATTATTAGTATTATTACTAATTATTGTGGTGTCAATTACGCAAGACTTCGACATACTACTTATGTCTGTGTTAATATAATAAGCCAATAGCTTAGCTATTGTGTTTCTATAACTAATGGGCAGATACGTTGTACCCCTGTTCGAATTTAAATGCTCAACAAAAATGTTGGTGTCCAAAAATATAAATTTGTCACTATGGTGACTAACTAAAAAGTTCATATGATTATTAAGCATATGAATATAATTGTTTTGTCTATATGACAATCGTTCAAAATATGGAAAAGCACACAATATTATTTTTTTACATTTTAATTTTAACATTTGAGTTACAAAATCAGTAATATCTTCCTTGTGTACCCTTAAACTATTACCTATAAGCACAGTTAAATTAGTATCATAGTCATAAGTTTTTTTAGTTACTAATTCCATAATATACTTGTATGTTGACCCAGGTATACAAAAATTATGAGTTGAAAAATTAAGATTATTATTTATTAATTTGCCTAAACCCCTTCCCATACTATCCGAGAACATAACTGAATGATTGCAGTCTTGACTATTACAGTTAACCTGAGATAATTCCTGTTGACAAGCAAGCAAACTATGTCCAGTAACACAGTCATGAGAAGAACTCTCAGCCTGGGACGGGTCCTCCGTTGCCTCAGACAGACCAGCCTCCAGATTTGAGACTGTCTGACATGTGCACTGACACATAACCAATTCATTTGTAGCAAGAATGTGTTCTTTAATCTGGTTCTGAGATTGTACATACTTACTGTAGAGAGAGCTAAGTGAATTTTCAAGTACTTTCATTTCTGACTGTAATTGATGTGTATCTATTTCATAAATCCTCTTACTGTCTTCTAATTTAATTTGATAATTATTTAATTTATTTATTAAGTCAACACGTTCTCTCCTGAGTGGAATATATTTGGAAAAGTGCTTATGTAGTTTTTTGAATTGGTGACATTTTTTAATTATTCGATTAAACTTAGCATATTTTTTTAATTTATTGTGATTGATCATTGTCACCTGATTTACAAATACATGCAAAACCTCAGCTCAATCGGTAACCAGGAAGTGGATTAAATTTATTTTGCAAGATTTCATTACAGACAAACAAACATCGGAACAGGTGAAACTAAATAAAAGCTTGTAACAAGTGCATTTCGAAATTCAAAAATATTTAATTTCACAAAAGCCTACATGGGCACTTAAAAAACGTCAGATGCTAGTGCAGGGTTCCAAATTGGTCGTTTCCTATGGAGACCCGGCAATAAACTCCATAGTTATTCTTTTAAAAAAGTGGTTGATGTTACAATATTAATACTCGTAGATTCCTATGTTTTGACGTCTCGTCGTAATGTCAAATCGAAGAAATTTTGGCAAAATTGAAGAACTTAGAGATGAGTAAAATTGAAGAACTAGATTCTGATTAAAATTTTTCGTTCACAGTTCATAATGAAATAAAATTTTTCGTAAATCAATTAATGTTTAAAAATTTCTTTCCTCGATTTGACAGTAAATCGTGACGTCACAACATGGCGGGCGATCCTATTCTCTTTTGGAACGCATTGTACATACTTTGTAAGAACAGTGTAGACCATGCAATATTGTACACAAAAGAACGATAAAAATAAATCATAATAAAAAAAAGTAATTCGTAAAAGTAGTTCGTCGTTCGTCTACATGTGGAGGCTTGTAATTAGCAATTTGAAAATATCAAACTTTTTGTATCAATTATTTTGTTAGTCTGTAAGCCTTCTTTAAAATGGAATAAATAAATAGGAAGTAATCTGTCAAGAAATATAGGTACGCTATACGTTCACTAAAAGCAATCTTCATATCAGCTTCAAACTGTTCCGGCAACAGTAAACCAATACCCAGTTTCGCCGAAACTTTACACTTCTATTAATCAAAATGTTAGTTGAATCAATTTCACTTTACCTTTCAGAACCAACAAGCTTCAAAACGAGTCTAGCAAATTAACTAACAGTTAAACTTTTGAATTACTAATTTAGATATTAAATGGTAAATGGTTAACGCTTTCAGTTATCCAACTTTTGGAAACTGGAAGTGTCTACAGTATGTAATGACTGTCAGAATCGGTCGGGTGAAGCACGCTCAGGCTCATATTATATGCTACAAAGTGCATTTACAAATACACTCCATTTTTGACTTCTACGTTTAATTACTGAGCATCGTGTTTTGAATGTTGTATTAGCATCACCATTACGTTCAAGTGTTTTTATTTTGACAGTACTTAAAAAAAGAAAAGTGTTTATGAGTGATGAGATGAATGGAGAGGAAGAAGGAGGCCACAAAAAAGATGGATGGATTGTGTGAGAAATGACATGAAAGAAAAACCGGCCAAGAGCGTGTTCTTTTTTTAGTGTTCCTAGTTGACTACGGAACCCTAAAAAGGAGTTATTGATAGCCTAACGGGTGATACTGTTCTATCTAGTGTTGCCAAGTCCGATAGGATAAAAATCGGGACAGTTGGTAAAACAAATCGGGATTTAGAGTTTTAGATCGGGACATTTTTTTATTAAAGTTTTTTTTTCTGTTAGGAAATCATCCTATGACTTCTCGATTTTTACTAACTAAAACCTAGGCTCTTCTGTTCTAATGTGCGTTTCAGGACCACGGTCACATTTGCATAGTTCCCGTAACCCTACTAGCAAGCATCGGCTCTACTAGGCCCCCGTCAGTGAAGCGCCGTGTGTCATTTTTAACGCACTTGATAAATTGATGCGAATGCGATACAGGTTAATTTATTGTATTAATGATGGCTTTAATAAATCTTTTGATTTATCGGGACATTTAGCGTCCCGATCAGGTGCAAATCGGGACGCTTCCCCTGACCCCTAAAAATCGGGACATCCCGCGCAAATCGGGACGCCTGGTTCTATCACCCGTCACGCTATCACTAACTTCTATCCTTTTTTAAGAAAAAAACGTGTTGTGCCGACCTCAAATAAAACGAGATGAGGACGGAAAGATGATGATTTATGGATCATTTTTTTTACAAGAAATAGGCTTTATGTACATAGTTATATCAATATTCAAAGAAGATCGAAAAATGTTAAAATATTTTTTTATTTTATATTTTCAAGTGGATGAATCCTTGTCCTGACGCTCTTCGCAATCTACACTTTAAAATAGTAATATGATAAAGAGGTAAAGTTTTTTTTTTTTTTTTATAGGTAGGAGGTAACCTGTGAAAGCACAGGTCCAATTGCTAAAATATTTTCGCCAATTACATAGAAAGCTGATTTATTCCTGAGTGACATAGGCTATATATAATATACGTGGGCGAAGCCGTGGGAAAAAGCTAGTCCTTACTATTTTTTCACCTCCATTCATAAACGAGCTTCAAGTTTCAGAAAACGTATTCTACGCAACTATTAAGTAATAAGAGGAATCGATCATTCATTCAGAAGTTGGTCAACTGCATTAAGTCTATTGAAACAATGAATATTTTATTAGATAATTTTCTTAGTATTGCTTACTTGTACTGATGGTAAAAGAACTGTTGGAACTCCAACATACACAATACTACGACATACAATATTAAAAATATATTTTTTGCGTAGGAATATTAGCACTACGGCTAGACTAACTGTCAGACAACTTGTAAGTTTCAAACTAACGATACAAACAAAAACGTGCCTCCAGTTTAGACGTAGGCAAAGTGATAGATCTTTGCGATTGGACATTAAAATGTTCCGGAACACTGATATGTATCATTTGGAACATCACTTCAAAAGACACAAACACAGACATAGACTCTTATGAATTGTGATATATTACGTCGCGTCATAGTCACACTGATACAGAGAAATATTCGATGATAAATAATTATGTACGTATCATTTACAAGTGAAAATCGGCTCAAAATTTACAGACACAGACTGTTTTGAATCGTGAGCTTTTACGTCGCGTCATATACACTAACAGTTTTATTTCAATTTTGATTGAAGAATAATTAAGTAACTAGATATTTTTAGTCATCAATTATATTTACACTAATTACGTTTTTAATTGAATTAAAAAAGACACACTTTAGGTAAAGTACGTTTCAGTGTTCCAATTGTTCCAAGTGATGCATTTAAAACATTACTGCTGTTCCAATCTTTGGAACACTTGAATATTTCGGAACAGTGAGTTGGTTCAGACGCCTACTCCAGTATGTTTGCTCCTTCGAAAACGTCTATTACGAGTATTACTCGTATTTATTTAAACTTCGCTTTCTGCTATGTCGTCAACCGGCGTCTATAACTGTAAAGGGACGACTTCGTTACTTCAACTTATGATGGTTTAAAATTGTCACCGAAATTGATGATTAATGTCTTTGCCCTTCAATGGGGGCTCTGCCTCATAAGCCTTTGCCCTTTGGAGGACACTTACAGTCGGTACAGTCAAGGTTATTTCGTTTTAATGTTAAAAGTTTGTAATGTTATACAATGCTTCTGTTGGTTTCCTGTCGTCAAAGAAACAATGGATGGGCTGTGGAAAATATTTTATGCCGAAAATGGAAAACCTGAGATGATGATCGAGTTCTTCTTTTTGAATATATGGCTAAATTTTTAGATTATTATCTGTGCCTAGTGGCCAAGTGAATAGAGAACGTATGTAGATATATTTTTTTAAAGTTTGAGAGAATTCCTTTTCAATACTATAAGCCTTTAGGCACGCAATTTACGGTTTTCCGCACTAGTACGAAAAAGCGCGTGAGCTCGCACGTTGACTTGATTTTATTTATCGTCTCAGGCTGGGCACTAAGCAACACCTACTACGAGTCGCCGGTAACACCCACAAACCTGTTGTGCGAGAATTATGGGTATTCTGATGAAAATCAATGACTGGATGCTCAATGCAAATTAGTTTTTTAATAATTTTCGGTGTGAACAACATATTTTACAAAAAACAAGTGAAGACAAGTGACAAATAGAAGTGTCATATTTTTTCATATAATTTAGGAAGCTTGCAAGAAGGTTTTATCTCCAACATTTCCCCGGGCGTTGAAACCAATGGTTTCAACCAGATTCTGAAGACACAGGCAAAGGGCAGATTCGGTTGAATGCCCGTCGAACGACTCCAGTAGACGTCCGAATGTCAGCTACACGGGCGATACCATCCGTTCCTGGATGAACAGCCACGATCCGTCCAAGTCTCCACTTCAACGGAGGAAGATCGTCTTCCTTGATCACCACCAAGGAGTTCAGCATCAAGCCATCCTTGCAGGAACGCCATTTGGAGCGTTGTTGCAATTCTGCAACATACTCCTTGCTCCATCTGCTCCAGAAATGCTGGCGAAGCTGCTCGATCCTCTGGTAACGAGACAGATAATTGGCAGAGCTATCCTGGTAATCAGGTTGCGGCAAAGAAGTAAGTGGCCGTCCCACAAGAAAATGTCCTGGCGTGAGCGGAGTATAATCTGCAGGATCTGAAGACAACGGCGTCAATGGACGAGAGTTCAAGATGGCTTCAATCTTGGTTAGTGTGGTGTACAGCTCCTCAAAAGTCAAGTTACAATTTCCCAACACTCTCTGAAGGTGATACTTTGCTGACTTGACACCCGCCTCCCAGAGTCCACCGAAATGTGGGGTGTAGGCGGGAATAAAATGGAACCTTATTCCGTCGTTTGCTGCACTTTCACCCAAGGACAAACTATTTAATTTTAAAAATTTGGAAAGGTCGTTGTATGCACCGACAAATGAGGTACCGTTATCGGAAAAAATATCAGCAGGTTTACCTCTCCGAGAAATAAACCGATACAAAGCCAGTAAATAACTATTGCTAGTTAAATCACCAACGAGCTCCAAATGAATGGCCTTGGTTGTGAAACAAATAAAAATAGCGACATACACCTTTACTAACCTACATCCACGGCCCTGGCGACTAGCACACATAATAGGGCCAGCGTAATCAACGCCTGTGCTTTCAAAGGGATAACCTGGACGAAGGCGTTCTCGTGGTAAGTTACCCATTAAGGGAGCTACAACCTTACCCTTCATACGGTGACACAAAACACACTTATGATAACAGGCTTTCGCCAACTTGCGACCTCCTATTGGCCAATAAGTTTCCCTAATGGAAGCTAATAATAATTGTGGGCCAGCATGCATCAGCCTTTTATGCTCAAAATTAAATAATAGTTTAGTGAAATCATGAGTGGACTGTAATAAAATAGGGTGTTTCTTACTATAAGCAAAATTAGAGTTATCGAGACGTCCTCCTACTCGCATTACATTATTATCGTCTAAATAAACATTAAACTTTAGAAGGGCGCTCTTTTTAGGTAAACTCTTTTTGTTCAAAAATAATTGGTATTCAGAAAATGACTGAATCTGACTCTTAATAATGACAAGAGTTAGTGCATCTTGTACCTCATCATGTGACAAGTATTTGGTTTTAGGGTAATGCTTTCTACATGACTTAATAAATCGTAATACGTAGGCAACAGATCGTACGAGCCGTGTGTAATTGGAATAACGCCTAAAATCAATTAAAACTTCAGGTTTCGAATCGTTTACAACATGTAATATGATTTTAGGTCGAGTCTCCGGTAACGATTGTAGTCCTGGGCTCGTAATTTGAGAAGGCCATTCAGACGAATCTAGTTTTAAAAAATCTGGTCCTTTCCACCACAGATCTGACTCCTGCAGATCACTAATATCCATGCCACGAGATATTAGGTCTGCTGGATTTTGATCTGTTGGGACGTGCCTCCAAGTACAGTTACCCGACTTATCCAAAACCTCAGCAACGCGGTTGCGCACAAAGGGCTGAAGTCTGGTAGGCATCATCTGTAACCATCCCAAGACAATGGTTGAATCAGTCCAACAATAAACCCGACTGATCTTCACTCGAAGTGAGCTCATCACCTTCTCGTGAAGACGAGAACCGACTACCGCACCACATAACTCCAGTCGCGGAATTGTCGTAGGCTTGATGGGAGCAACTCGACTCTTTGCCATTAACAAGCGAGCCATGTACTCACCCTTAGCATTAACACTGCGAATGTAGACGCAAGCACCGTACGCGGACTCAGACGCGTCTGTGAAAATATGGAGTTCTAACTCCGTAAATGAATTGCAGACTACAAGTCGCGGAATGCGAACATGATTTAAAAGAGGTAAAGATTTAATAATAATCTCCCATTTTTTACAAATCTCATTAGGTAATGGTTGATCCCATGATAATTTATCTAACCACATTTTCTGTAGCAAGATCTTCATAGTAATAACAATAGGACCTAACAGACCTAAGGGATCAAAGATTCGCGCAATAACGGATAACAAGTCACGCTTTGTGTACCTAGTCGAAGATTTAGTCAGACCTATAGGAAACCCTATCTCATCAGTGCCGATATGCCAACAGAGACCAAGCAACTTTTCTGGCTCATTTTGTCCAATGTTCAAATCGTATGACGCAGGGACAGCATTCGACAATAATTGAGAATCATTTGACTTCCACTTTCTCAATGGCATACATGCCGACGCAAGCGCTTTGGTGACTTCAGTGCGAATGAACTTTACTTCATCTAAGTCATCCCCTCCGGTCAGCAAGTCGTCGACATAGAAGTCATGTTGGATGATTTCCGATATCTTAGGGTTCCTACAGTCGAGTCCTACTTGTTTAAGGCATCGTGTCGCAAGGAATGGCGCACTGGCCGTACCGTACGTGACGGTGTTTAATTGATAAACATTAATAGGATCACTAACATTATCACGCCAAACAATCTGTTGTAAATATCTGTCCGACGGGTGGACGACTATTTGTCTATACATCTTCTCCACATCCGCAGATAAAACATACTTGTGGACTCTAAAGCGAAGAAGTATAGACAATAGACCGTCCTGTACGGTTGGCCCAACCATCTGTAGGTCATTAGAGGACACTCCCGTCGAAGTAGAAGCACTAGCGTTGAAAACAACACGAAGTTTGGTCGTGGTACTCGACTCGCGTAAAACTCCCATATGTGGAATAAAATAACCCAAACATAAATTAGATTTATTAATTTTTGTCATATGACCAAGTAACTCGTATTCTGACAAAAAGTCATGATACATTCTACTAAAGTTCGTCTTAACCTTTAATTTACGCTCTAAAGAATGTAAACAATGTGTGGCTTTATTAAAAGAATTTCCTAAAATTGAAGGATCTTTCTTAAGGGGGATGCGAACACAAAAACGACCATCAGACAATCGTGTCGTATTTGTAACGAAATTGTCTTCACACAATTTCTCTTCAGGCATATAAGAATTGGAAGACTTCGCATTCACCTCCTCTAATTGCCAAAACTTTGTCAATTCTGACTTGAGGTTTTCCCAGTCACCATCGCTGTCGGCAACCATTTTAGACATATTGCACTTTACGTCATTCGTCAGCAGTGAGATAGTATTCTGAGTAATTGGACCGGAAACTATCCATCCTAGACGGGTTTCACATAATATTGGTTTCCCGGTACCTAACTTTAGTCTTTGAGATCCTAACAAATCCCAAAAAAGATCAGCGCCGATTAAAATATCAACATCGGCAGGGTTATAAAAAGTAGGATCAGCTAAAGTAATATTCGAGGGTAAGTCGAAATCAGAAATATTTATCTGACGACACGGAACACTACTCGTAATGAACGGAAGAACAAAACAATTTAGTTCGAATACAAAGGTATCATCTAATGGCGTACCCTTAACCCGACATATTTTACCTACGTGCGAAGTGACGTTATTGATTCCAAGGATTGATCTATCTACCTGGCTAGTTTTTAAGTTAAGTTTATTGCACAACCTATCTGTTATGAGTGAAGACGTGCTACCACTATCGAGCACCGCGCGAGCGAGATGCACACACCCATTGTGGTCTCTTAATTTGATCAAAGCGGTTGATAACAACACATCTCGTTGCGTATGACCACACGGAGATGCAATGTTTGCGGATAAAGCTACGTTATTCGTTTCAGTCGTAGCAGACAAGTTATTCATCGAATTACCACTAGGTGTATTCGATACAGTGCCATTAGAATGTACGTGAACTAATGTGTTGTGCCTACGTTTGCATAGTTTGCAGCCTGGTTTTTTACATTTGTTAGCATAGTGTCCGGAACGAAAACAGTTAAAACATACCTTATAACTAGGTAATGATTTGAGACGGTCATCGTTACTCAATGCGAGAAACTGTGGACAATTATTTAATGTGTGATCGTTGTTATTACATTTAGGACAAGGTTTAGAAACTGAGTCAGTGCTAGAATTGATAGGAGATTGTGCTACCATTGACTTGATCTTAGGACCTGATTTACCTGGTGATTGCGAATAATGATTGCGGGGGAGTTCCAGGGTCTCGATGAGGTCGGCTCGATTGCGTAAGAATTGCATAAATGCGTTAAACGTGATTAAGCCATCCTTGTCTATCCTACCTTTGCACTCCTCCCACTCACGATAGGTTTTTTGATCAAGTTTTCGTGTGACAATGTAGATTAAAAGTGTATCCCAGTGTTTCACAGGCTCCCCTAATGACTCTAAAGCTCGCAAGTCTTTATTTAACTGATCGATCAAATTCTTAATGGCAACAGAAGATTCTTTTGTAATTGATTCAATAGTAAATAATGAACTTATATGATTCTGAACCAGTAATCTTTTGTTGTCAAACCGATCACATAACAATGACCATGCCACAGAGTAATTACTTGAAGAAAACTCAATGGATTTGATAACTATAGCAGCTGTTCCCTCAAGTGATGCTCGCAAGTAGTGAAACTTATTGATTGCGTCTATGTCATCATTACAATGAATTAGGCTAGTAAAGGTGTCGCGGAATTCAAGCCAATTACAATATAATCCGCTAAACTTTGGTAACTGAATCGTTGGCAATTTAACCGGCTGCTTTATGCTAACACGAGTACTTTTACAACTTTCCATCGATTTATTATCTTTATTGTAGTCAGTCAGAATATTCTGGGCTCTAGATAAGGTTTTATAATAAATAGACTCAAACTCGGAACGCTGAGAATATTGTAAGTTGATGTCGTCAACAATGCATTCTAGACGTAACTGTACCTCATCATACTGCTCATACAACGCCTCTATCTTGCCCATGCGCAACTGCAACTCGGACACATCACAGCTAGATAGCTCCTTGTCCTTGAATGAGTCCAGAAAATTGAGGAAACTAGTCAAGCGACCTTTGAAGCTGCCTCGCTTCTTAATTAAATCCTTTTCCTCAGACATTCTGGGAGACGAGTGTTGTCAACCTGGCATTGATACAGGAATATAAAAATTAAAACAACAATATAATTTCAATAATTATACGCCTAGCTGTAGTCTATGCCCTTTCTGACTGCTAACTATAATTTATAACAATGACTTGTACTAATATCTAACACTCAAATATTTTTATTATGTCAAGATACTTGTTAAAAATTAATACCACTGTTAAGTAGTTATGTAATTAGTTACAGCTTAATATAATGTAAGTTTAATAATGTAGCAAAATAGCTAACTATACTGTTAAAAGTATGAGTTTAAACTTAACATTGCTGTTGAATAAAATACTAATCACAATGCAACAAAGTACCTAATGATTTTACTCAAACACAATATAATTGGTAATTTTATAAAATAGTACTGACCTTAGTATGACTACTTATATATACTACCTGAGTGTTGGGTGACGATATTAGCGTAATTATAACTGTACACCACTAACTAACTTGCTTGAAATCAATCCAGTTCTCCAGCAGTGAACTCATGAACCTCCATTCAGCGTGGAAGTCAGTCTCTATTCTTTTTCTTGAAAATAATCGCTGATCTTCTTAATTATATTTCATCCGGCTCGTTATGGACCATGTGCGAGAATTATGGGTATTCTGATGAAAATCAATGACTGGATGCTCAATGCAAATTAGTTTTTTAATAATTTTCGGTGTGAACAACATATTTTACAAAAAACAAGTGAAGACAAGTGACAAATAGAAGTGTCATATTTTTTCATATAATTTAGGAAGCTTGCAAGAAGGTTTTATCTCCAACACCTGTCAATCCCCGTTTATTTATTTATTTCTTCGTAAGTTATCGAAAAACATCGTTTGATACATGTAGAATTTTACATATATTTTTTTTTTGTAATAACGTAATTATTCTGAAGGTTCAAAAAACCAAAACATATATACAGTTAATACTTATTATTTTTAAGTAATACAACTACTATGTTAATTACATAAATAGGAACTACATTTAATTGGTTAATTCAATTCATTAGCAAGCCTTGAAATAATTGACGTTTCATTAGTCATACGAGCCATTTCGTTTCGGTTACAAGCTGAAAGTTCACGTGATACAACAATTTATTTCGCAGTTGAACTGTCGTCGCAGGGGAAAGGGGAGTGGTGGCATAGCTTCCACTGCGGCACAAATTGATTCGGGTTCAGACCGACGCGACAGGTGTAAATGAATTGGGGTGTAAAAAAGTACCCGACTTTTTTTTTTAACACTTTGTGGAACAGCACATGTAGGGAAAAGTTAGCGGCGGCCAGATGAATTGATAAGGTCGTGCGCGAAAAAATGACAACAATTCTACTACGAATTTGGCAACAAAGTTACAGAAGTTAGCGAGTTCCCAGTTTCGATATACGAATCTGAACTTGTAAACGTAGTAACACGACAACGTAAGAGTATTTAGTAATTTAAACTAGTGCGTCTCAGGATCAACGACTGCATCACTGCTTACCATCATCAGGTGGGATCGCAGTCAAGCACCAGTTTATACGAGTATTGTTAAAAAAAAGGTTACTCTTACTAATGGGAGTTACCTACATATTTGCAAGTTTTAAAACTAGAACTACTTTAACTTTAATTACCTTAACTAGCCGATCTAAACGCGTCGGTGTCCATACATTTTATATGGAAACTAGACAGTCTTGTAGAGCTACTCTTGATCCACGCCACGCGACGTCGTTCTACATACTAATCAAGCGTGTTATACGTGTGCGTCGGTCTAATATAGTTCTAACTTTAGACAGATATTAAATTATCATCATTTCAGCCGAAAAACGGCACTGTTGGACATAAGCCTCCCCTAAGTTACGCCACTACGGATAGTCCTGTACGTCTCGTATCCTTCGCATTCCCGCAACTCCCACCAGGTCATCGGTCCTCTGTGTGAAGCCTTCCAATGCTGCGTCATCCAGTATGTGTTCGCCACCCCAGAACCCTTCAGCCCCATCGACCATCTGTTCTCCGAGCAATGCACGCGATATTAAATAGAGTAACGCTTTAGTAGCTTTAACCAGCGGGTTTATCTGTATAAAAGTAGCTAAAGATCCCAAAGGAACATGCTCCCTGGATGGAAAGTAGGCAGCTGTGAGCCAAGTTTCATTCAAGTCCGTTAAAGAAGGCGGGCCGTGAAAGAGTAACCAACATTACTTATAAAAAATTTCACCTTCAAACAATTGTGTTTTTTTTTTAATTGGAAAATCATCTAACAAAATGTCAGTATCAAACTTTTACTGACTAAAACCACAACTGTGTCCTTCAGTTGCGTTTTAACCATTCGAATTCCGTAATAAGAGACATAATAGAAAGACAATGAGAGAACTAACGCCGGCGCCGGCGTTCGCTTGGGGTTTAGTATGCTAGTTGCCGTAAAAATTGAAATTAGTCCGTCTTTTAGATTATTCAAAAATAAGGGACACGTATTTTTTTATTTGTAAATTAAACCAAAAATGACAAAGATATAAGCCCATTAAAGTTACGGGTAAAGTCACGCTGCGCCGCGCGCCGTGCTGCATTTTTTCGCCCGGGGTGACGTCACACGTAACTTTAATGGGCTATATCTTTATTTATTTATTTACAATTTATGTACACACAAAAATAACAGAAACAGACACTTAATACATAAGAGACGTTAGTACAAAGGTACTGCTTATTTCCAAAGAAATTTCTTCCAGCAGACCTGCGAAAGGAGAAATTAAAAAGAAATGTAGACCATAGTGTGTAGGAAGCAAAAGAAGAATGTGTGAATCTTTGTTATTTATTGTTTAATTAAAAAAAGAAAAAATAGGTGTCCAATATTTCTTTATAAACTAAAATACGGACTAAATAAAATGTAATTATTTTGACCCTGGAAACTACCCTATTAATTAAAATGGGTATACTTTTCAGAAAATCCCCGCGCCCTAGCGGAAATTGACCCTGTTGAACCCCATGATATAATATTAGTGTGATTATACTAATACCTAAAAGATTTTATCACGTTGCTCTTTAAGTACCAGTTACACTCTATTACAAGTATGTTTTCAGTAAGTAGTATAGGTATACCGGTCGGTACAACTCGTACAACATACCGGTGAAGTTTACTGTGTAGTCAGAACTACTTAGGCAGATTGCAGCTTCGTGTGCTAACCACTCTTGTCTTTGTTTTCCTATTCCCATTTTCTGACATGATACACGTATTGTCTATGGGTAAAATACTTCGGTATGTAGAGGATAATTTTGTAATTAAAGATTTTGTTAATGCTTTTTGATATGTTAATAGATGGAGACTGAAAATATAACTAACTATGCTCTATCCAAAATTAAATTAGGTAATATCTTGTATTTTTTTAAATACAATATTTTATATTGGACTGAACAACCAATAATACTAAAAACTAAAACGAACATTTTTTTCTGAAAATAGCTTCTTTTATTATAAAAAACGAAATCTTGAAAGTTTGTTTGTGGTAAAAGAATTATATTTTTTTAAAAGTCATAGAACAAATATTGTTGTTTATGATGTTAGTGATATAATCCTGCAAAGTTGTTAGTATTTTACTAATAATCCTGTATACTATTATTTACATCGGATAAAATTTACATAAAAAAAAAACTTAAGCTATTTATTACTATTATTATATTAGGCCACTTTGGGATAGAATATTATAAGCAGGTAGAGTTTGTCTAATAAGTTAAACGACTTGGGTAATTATTAGGATTTAATGATATCTGATATAGTCAACACGGGTTCAATAATCAAGGTTGAATAAAAGATAGAGATCATTGTTTACTAACAGAAGAACCTTATGAAAAGTACCGAATATAAGTATTTTTTAAATGATTAAATAAATTTATTATTTATTTATAGCTGGATAAGCAAAGGTTGCTTAAATATTATACAAAATTTCCAAGTCGGTTGACTTATTAGACAGACTATAAGTACCCAAATTTTTACATAAAAAATTCAAGAAACCATTAAATCGCTGAACACCTTATACAAATTCTAAGGCATAAAAATTCCACTTTCAGATCTAGGTTAAACTCATGCATATTAAAGGTCAAGTCATAAGTCAAGCCACTAAAAGCCGGCGTAAGTTAACTGCTACCTGTTCGGCAAACGACCGTAATGAAGCGTGATGGCCCCACTGAACTTAACATTATATGCTTGGCTACCTTTGAAGGCTCGGGAAAACCTTTGGAAAAAATAAGGACGAAATTATGTTTTATGAGAGCAGTGGTGGCTGAGTGGTAACGGCCCCGAATCAAGTGTCGGGTTCAAGCCCAGCTAGGCGCATTACTTTGTGTAATTTATTTCATCACCACAGCTCTCAAAACGGTGAAGGAAACCAGCATGTCCTAGAACCAAAAAATCAAAGACGTGTGACATTCACCAACCCGCACTGTCCTCGCGTGGTAGATTATAACCCAGTCCCTCTCTTAGAGAGGAGGCCTTAGTCCCAGCAGTGGGAACATTAAAAGGCTAATTAAGCTATGCTATGTGCTATGTTTTATGGAACACAGGTAGACGAAATTGGTTGAGACCGTTACCTCGAGTCTGGAACCCAAATGGCAACTGTAACAATAAAGATGGGTTATATTCTGAAATGTCGTTTTGTAAAGTTTACTGAATATCGCTTAATAATTTTTGCCTTTTAGGCGTTGATATCTTATGTTATAAATTAATGCATTATTAAAATAAAACATGATGGGACGCTTATTTCTGTGTGATTAACTCTTTGTGTGTCCGGAACGAGGATCCACGTGAGACACAATAACTTTTTAATTGTGTCTCTAATTACGGCATACGAAAGGTTAAAGATCTTTACCCTGTAATGGAACAATTACAGTCTGATATTAGGTGGTATACTCGGATATCGTTTAATCTGAACGGTATGATGGAAATACGCGTATAATGAGATCAGCAGTTTAAGGCTACGGACGCGTAGCTTCATAGTCGCGTTCTATTCTTCGTCGACAGAGTTTCAGTTTTTTATGTCAGCTTCTCGCAGGCGTACACCAAAGCGTAGATATAATGAGAAAACGCGTCTATTACGCTACGCGTCCGTGGACAGTAAGACTTACAACTTGCTGTTGTAACATTTTCATAATGTTAACCCTTTCAACGCCACTGTCTAATATGTGAGATAAATAGGTTAAAATAAATTCAACTTTTATGACAATATACGCAATTAACGATATAAGTGGTGGTACTATGGTACCCGATTTTTAGATCTTGGCGTTTAGTGAGTGTTTTTTATACAAAATTGTAGCGTAATAAGGGATATATAGAGATATTATTTAGAAGGTATAAACTCATAAGGAGTTCAAAAACTCTAATTCTGAAGTCCTTACTTGACGAACTTATACTTTTATGAAAAACATTTGGAAGACTAAACGTTTTCTCTAAACATTACTTAATTGATTCTTTCTCTGTCCTCAGACTTTACCAAGTGCGCGTGGGCCTCCGTGTGTCGCCGAAGGTCCCGGTACATATCGAGGCCTCCGTCTCGAGCGGCAACGGAGCCGCGCGCACTGGCCGCCCGGCCGCCAACGCGTCTCTCATCGGAGGCCTCGCCGCGTCGCGGGCCTTCCAGATCATGTACCGTAACGAGGAGGTTACGTTACGGGATATCGTGCATTTTAGAGCTCATCTCTTAGGTAAGATTTTTTTTAAGCTATTGCATAGCTTCTATCGCGGGCCTTGAGCGTGGAGACCGAATCCAGAAATTCTGTAACGAAAATAACCTAACACCCCCCACTTATTTGTTGTTTTTGAGCGTGGCGACCGATAAGAAAACAAATGAGTGAACAATCAATCAAATTCAATTCAATGTGTGAAAGTGTAACTTCAATTAATATCAAAGAAAAAAAAACAAAGGAAAAAAAATACTGCATAAATAAAATAAATAAATAATTATAATTGCATAAGTTGATAAAAATGCTATGCAATAGCTTTACCGCGGCAGTCCCCGAGTGCCACACGTCTTTTTTTTTTCTTAATTCTCTTCTTTCCAATATTTCACATTACGGGATCTTAGAGCTCATTCTTAGGTATCTGTTTCGGATTCGGCGAGAAGAAATTATGACACCCGAAGATGGTAGCTAAGATGTTTTTGGTCTCTTATCGCCAATTTTATTTATTTAGTGGTCCTGTTCCTCGTTCTTTATCCTTCAGATAATTTATCGAAAGAATTGATCATTTAATATATATTTCCGCAATGAATCGCTGTGACATTGCCGTGATGTTTCCTAATGTCACTTTTAGGAACCTAAAAAAATTACTGTGTAATGTTTTTCACTACAATTTTTTAATTTAAGGATCTCTGTAAACGTCAATTCTGGATAGTTCTTTTATAATTACCGTTTATTTTGAAATTTATCTCAATAAAAGTCAAAGAGTCAATGACCGCTATTTCCATACTGAAACGAAAAACTGCAGCTGCCAATATTTAGCTTTCAAGCAAGATTGAATAACGGTAGCTTGTTTGAACTTTCAGTCCTCTTTTTAACGGATTTTATTTTAGGACTAACTCTACCAACGACTTTGTCTGTATGAGAGTAGGTTTCTCCATTCAAATTTAGGGCCTGTGTATCATCCTCTTAGGCGGTGAATTTTGGAAAATACTTTCTTTTTTTTGTGTAATAAGTACCTACATTTTAATACGAACTTTTGTGCAAAATTCAGCATTCTAGGGCCAAGGGTTTGGGCTGGGCGCTGGTCATGGAAGAGTCAGTGAGTGTCATCAGGCCTTCCTTTATAAACAGATTAACTACTGCCAACAGTTTCCCCCGAATTAAAGTATAGGTTTCTCCATATAAACTTTGGAACCCAGTTTCATTCCCTTAGACGATGAATTTTTTTTTTGAAGGTACCTCTGAGAAAATTTTCAGCGTTCGTCTACGATATACGTAGGTACGTAGGGTTCGGTTAGGACATTGAAAAGTCAGTGAGTAAGTCAGAGGTCACTATATGTATAAATGCACTAAAAGCCACGAGGGATGCCAAAAATGGTGATTATTTATTTATTTATACTTCATGCACATAAAAATACAGAGGCGGACTTAATGCCTAATATTAATGATTATTTTATTTTTAATGATTAATATTGTAACAAGAAGTAACTAATGAAAAACACATTAGTTTTTTAAAGCGGAAATTGAATTGTTACACATTTCGCAACGACAAGCATTTGGAACTCGTTCCGTGCTTTCTTTTAATAGAAAATCGTTCTGAAAGTTGAACCGACTGTTTGCCAAGACTGTAAAGCTGCGTTTCCACTGACTTCGCGCATCAACTGTGACGCAAAAAAAGTGTCCTCAGTTATGTCGATGCATCTCTGCGATGTCGTTGTGGTGGTCACTTTCAACCGACTACAAATGAGGAGGTTCTTAATTTGAGTGAATGTAGTTTTTTGTATTTTAAGCTATTGCATAGCTTCTATCGCGGGTCTTGAGTGTGGAGACCGAATCCAGAAATTCCGTAACGAAAATAACATAGCACCCCCACTCATTTGTTTTCTTATCGGTCACCACGCTCAAAAAGTGTAACTTCAATTAATATCAAAGAAAAAAAAACAAAGGAAAAAAAATACTGCATAAATAAGATAAATAAATAATTATAATTGCATATGTTGATAAAAAATGTTATGCAATAGCTTTACCGCGGCAGTCCCCGAGTGCCACACGTCTTTTTTGTTCAACAATGTCTTCGCCAATTGGTGGCTATCTGATTTTGATTGCTCTTATTTTGTTTGGAAAAATATTACCCTGTGGTAGTTTCGTTTCAATTTGGTGAAAATCTACCGAAGAACTACGGAAATGGACAATGAAACTCTTCATAAATGACTGCATTCTTTTTGTGTTACTTATTGCTCTGCGGTATTTAGTAGTTTGCATTGGATTTTGAACTTCGAAGACACACCAGTGTAACTCTCAGATTCAAGGAAAAATGCATAGTGATGAGATGTCACGTTCATGTGACACAAATTAATGAAATCCAAAATACTTAAAAGGAGAAACCAACTGACCGACATATCAATGCTTAACTAAAACTACTTACATGAACTAGGAGCGTGACATTTTGTACTAGATTTCCTTTTACTAAGAGACTTACACACACACATATTATTTTATAAGAGACTTCCTCTTCACTTAAGAGGGGTCTTTAAGTCAAGAGTGAATAGATTGCTTCTAGGTAAGCGTGTTCCGTCGGCCACATCATTGCTTACCTTCAGGTGAGATAGTGGTCAAACGCGAGCCTATCCATAATTTAAAAAAACCGGCCAAGAGCGTGTCGGGCCACGCTCAGTGTAGGGTTCCGTAGTTTCCCGACCGTCACAATAAGTGTACCCATTTATGAGTATAGAAGAATGCTTGCATATACAATTACACTACAAACTTAGTCCAGAAATTATTTTGTAGAACACTTTTGTCTTTTTTGTACAAAAACTGTTCTTTCCATCAAGTTCAAAATAATTTTCCTAGAAAGTCCTTACAAAGTTCTACTTTTCAGATTTTTTCATATTTTCTAAACTTATGGTTCAAAAGTTAGAGGGGGGGACACATTGTTTTTTACTTTTGGAGCGATTATTTCCGAAATTATTGACATTATCAAAAAATGATTTCAGTAAACCCCTATTTATTTTTAAACACATACACGTTAGGGATGAAATTAAAAAAAAAAAAACACTTCCCACTTTACATATAGGGGGGCTACCCTAATAAAACATTTTTTCCAATTTTTATTTTACCACTTTGTCGGCGTGATTGATATACATGTTGTTACCAAATTTCAGCTTTCTAGTGCTCACGGTCACCGATATTAAGCGAGGACGAACAGACAGACATGGCGAAACTATATGGATTCCTAGTTGACTACGGAACCCTAAAAATAAGAGGGAATTTTCCTTCACTGTCTCAACGTCCTTTCAGTCTTCACTAACCTGTTCTTCTTTGTTTAGTGGACAGCCGCAACCTCAAGGAGTCCCTAGAGCGAGCAGAGTGGAGCCTCGGCGTGGAGCTGTGGTGCAGCGAGGGTGCACAGTCTAGCACCCTGGCGCCCATGTCCTGTCGGGTGCTGAAGCTGCACTTCCAGCCCTCGCAGGGCCTCCACTATCACCTGCCGGTTCTATTCGACTACTTCCATCTGTCGTCAGTCTCCATCACCATTCATGCGAGCCTAGTTGCTTTACATCAGCCTTACATCAAGTAAGTATTGAATAATTTATTTATTTATTTATTTGTAGGATAATAATAAAAAAACAGCTACATATATACTTATTGGAAAGAGAAAAAAAAAACAATACAAAAGAATTTACAATATTGCAGCCCACTATCCTCATATTGACGCATAAGATTGCCGGCAGTAAATGCCGCTGGATAAATAACAACCCTGTCGTTTCTTCTATAACGACGAAATGACGTATGCATCACATCATTTTTGAGTTATGTCTCTTTAAGATTAACTTAAAGAGGCACAACTCAAAAATGATGTATTTGAAAATTGAATCATAAGACTATATATTATAATTCAAATTTTTAAATACCTACCTCTCTTCACTTCCCACTTCTCTTCATTATTATGCGTCCGGTGTGGTAATTGCTAGACCTCTGGTATGAGTAAAAGGGCGCGATGTAGCAACATCTCTAAAATTCGAAATCCTGGATCACAGTATCTCCGCGCGAGTAGACATATCGTCTCTTTCAGCTACAAAAGGTGTAAAAATCATTTTGGAGAAATGAACTTTTTGATGAACTCTTACATAGTTTTTCACACTCTATCAATTTATATATTTAAAATTGCACCTTGATGCTAGCTCGCAAAATGTTTTCGTATTTTTGCATAATCCGAAAAGCGTGAAATTTGGAGTTACGCCGCGACGCAAACAAAAAAAATTTACAACAGTCCGAATTCAGCTACCGGGCAGTTGTCAGGGCTAGGCAAAACAACCATCTGATCGGAGGATTCTTCCTTTTCAACGAAGATTTGCGGGACTTTACTGAATTTACACTGTGCCCGCTTAGCTTAAGAATTTCATTCTGCAGTTTGTAAACGACGACATACGACTAATCGATACGTGTTAAACTTGCATGACCATTATCACGAGTATATTAACATTTGTTAGTAAAACTGTTACGTTGTCGCTACCATTTTGTACAAACCTTCTCATCATCTAATCATTGTTAAGAGTAAACCTAATAAAAATTTCTTGATTACAATTTAGGCTTAAAGATAAATAAGCTATTTATGTTATTCTATAGCATTTATATTTAAGTTATAGATTATGTTAAAACTAAGAATGGGGCCTTACCATGACGTGTTAACACGTTGAGTGCGTTACCAGGTTTAAACATCCTGTATATGACTTGCTTACAGTGCGGCTAAGAAAAGTATAAACTTCCTTGTCGTGCGGAAGGCATAACTTCAATTTTGTTCGATGAAGGAAAGAGATATATTTTTACATGAAGCCAAAAATTGATTAAGGTTTCTTAAAAGTTACAGGGTATCTATGCCTACCAGGTGCATAGACCTTGTACCGCAGGAATGGAAAGTATAGAAACACGTGTTAAAATGTCAGTCGTGAGAGCGAAAAAGAGGGACGGAGCTACATACCCTATGTACCTACTACTATATACCTCGATCCCTTTAACAACTCAGTTTTGGTCGGCTATTGGGTCGCGTTAAAAGCTCATGGCAACTGTTCCACTTTAACACAAGTCCATAGCACTCTCTTAGAGTCTGGTAAGGACTCTAAGAGAGTGCTATGGACTTGTGTTAAACACTTTATTCATGTGTCTCTTATTCACAGAAAGGACATTGCCTATCTTTGTATGGGAGTTGGACCAAGTGTTGCCCAGAATGCACACATAATGTATTTTATTCCTCAGGCCAATAACAATCAGTAAACTGAAGCGCCAAAAATCTGTCCCAGGAGTCAAGAGAAAAAAAAAGTTTTTGGTGAACTATTTATTTTTGAAAAGTAGCTTAGCAATTGTTTTTAGCGTAAATGACCACTGACTATAATAATTATATTATCAGTAATCAATATCACTATAAATCTGAAAATGTTAGATATACTTGTATGTATTATTAAAATGTAAACGTAAGAAACCCACGCGTGCCGTGACTCTTGATTCTTTAGTATCCGATCATTATCATCAAAAGATGTTCACTGTTAGACATAGGCCTCCCCCAAGTGTCACCACAATGAATGGTCCTTTATGCGCATCATCGGTCAGGTCATCGGTCCACCTTTTGGGAGGCCTGTCAATGCTGCGTCTTCCTGTACTTGGTCGCCATTTCAGAACCTTACGATTACTATCATGTATTAATTAAAGTCACAAAACTACCTCTTAAAACATTAATCGCTATGTTTTATTGACGTGCCTTATACTTAACCAGAAGTCGTAAATTGCGATTATCTCGATAACATCAGTGTGAACAACATTGAACTTCTTCGACAGTAAAATATTGTACTGACACTAATTTATCGAACATTTAACACCTTTTAACTTTTACGTCTTTCTTTTTTCACACTATCATATTGTATGGAACATTATTTTAAGTTTATTCTAAATGGATTGCAATAGTTTTTACACCATGTTATATTTTTTCCCAAAAATATTTTAAAAGGTGGCAAGTTGGACACCACTGACAGTAAGTACAACACAGGTCACAGCAGGTCATAGCGGCCATTAAGTGCCAGAAAACAGCTGAGTGCAAGTGCAAAACCACTCCTCAGTCGCCTGGATGGCCCGGTGACTATGTATTTTTACTGACGCAACAAGCATATAAGAGTAACTTTGTGATATTTCGTGATACAGATGAAATTTTGTACAAAGATTCTTTACATAGAAATACTAGACATGCGTTTCAGATTTCTCTCTAAAAATAAGGTTGTAGATAGGTACCTACTTTCTTTATTTTTAAAAGATGGAAGAACTACGCTAGAGGAACCAAACACGAGTGAAACACGAACCGAACTCAAATTCGAGTAGTGTAGACTGACTTAAGAGGAGTGGAACACGAACGAAACTACACGAATCAAATTCGTGTACAGTTGCCATAACAGATCTTGAGCGGTTGCGCAGAAGTCAAATATTCGGTCTCTTTAGTGGTGCGAAGCGAAACGCGGGGGCGGGTATAGTCAGTGACTGGCTCGCCGTGCCATCGCGTCATAGACGTCACTCCTCATTCGTTCCCTGCATTGCTGCATGTATCTAACAACGAAGATTTATTTGGCTCGCCAATGTATGGAATAGGCAAAGCGATCCCCACTCTGACGCCGAGCGCTCAAGATCCGTTTTGGTTACTGCAGTTCGTTTGTTCAGCTCGTGCTCGGCTCCACTCTGCTCTTCTAGCGTAGATAGTGAGAGAGAGAATTATGTATTTGAAGATCTGCATGACCTGTCGTATCTAGGGATATTTTTCATGGGGGACATCCGGAACTACCACGAGCTCTTAACGCGATCCATTTTACGACTTAAAATGACCTGTTAAAGGGATGGTGCTATATAGGATTTATAGCTCTGTCCCTCTTTCTCGTTCGCACTACTGACGTTTTAACACGACATGGTAATTCCCCTGGCCCCGAGATACCTGATTTTTGTGTAAATTGTCAGTATTTTGGAGTCCATCATAATCCAGCTCAATAGCTAGCCTGAAATACAGGTCTAATCGAGTTCAGGCAAAAATGCAATTGCGTCTAATTTTTTTCTATAAATTTTTATTTTGCTTTAAATGTGCCACTTTTATAAATAAATGATATTCTATTCTATAATTTCGAATCAGTGGCCTAACATTCTGAAGAGGGCTCTAAACCCCACTGGGGTGGACAAAGTTGACTCGCCCCCCTCCCTTCTATCTATGGACATGATTTACCTATATTACCCACTGTTTTACTAATTATCGGTCACCCCATATAATTCCCTCTCTAAGAGTAGGATTATTTGTGACTTAGTTATTTCTTTACCACAGGTATTATCGTACTTATAAAACAGCGAATACGCTAACTACAAATATAATTATGCTAGATACATCGGTCCTAACACAATTGGTTTCTTACATGTCTGTCCGCCTCTCAAGGAAAAGTATCATGCATTATGTGCAAAGCTGGTGAGTAACTTCCTTGAATTGTTCCTATTAATAAGGACCTCACACTTGGAAGTTGTAGTCACAAGCGAAAAATACCTACATTTAAACACCTATTTGCCAATTGATTCCCTGGGCCAATAAAAAAATAATTTTTAAGTTATTTTATAAAAGCTTAACGAAATCATCAAAAATAGAATAGAATAGAATACAATAAACTTTATTGTACTACACACCAACATAGTAACAATTTCACAGCAACCTAAACCTAAAAAAAATAAAAATGGTACCTACAGACGACCTATGGTTGGCATGTTTGCACATTGACATTGCAATTAAACATAATTTATTAAAGATAGTGCAGGACAGTCAAAATATCATGACCACTCCGAACTTCGTACAATTGGCTGCGCAGTAATTCTTTTTCTTAGAATCATATGGCGAATGCGTATTGCGTATTTTGAGTATTCCTTGCGAGTCCGGAACGCCTAACTTCAGAGTGGCCAACATATTTTGACCATACAGTAGGTACCTAGTTAGTTCGGTATAAATATCTACAGATTTTTATCAGAAAAATTCTTTTACCACCATTAGACAGAGCAAAAGGATGTTACCGCGTAAAAAATCTGCAAGTCATTCATCTCATAGTGCTTTTTCTCATGACTTCCAGCACTCCACGCTCAAGTAAACAATGGGGCAAATTGATGAAGAGTGCTGGATCCTTCAACACTTCAGGGAGCTTCGAGAATGTACTTTTCGGATCCACCGGCAAATGCGCTGGTGGCAACTCTAGCAAGATTGCGCATGCCAGGTTTGTACCTAACCAATAGCAGACATTTACAGGGGGATTAATAATTTTGAGCGTTACTTAAAATGTTTATTTTTTTATGATATAAACTAGTGCTTGACTGATACCATCAGGTGGGATCGGACTCACCTAATGATAAGCAGTGATGCAATCGTTGATGGTGAAGCGTATTCATTTTTTATGAGTCTTGAAAAATTTTGTATTAAATGAGACAGTTTACTCAAAATAAATATACCTATGCCACACACACGAATTACAGAAGACATTTTTCTTGCGTCCCAAGCTTCCAAAAAAAAAAAACGATGCTGCATAATTTTCAGAAAAAAAAATTGTCGTATCCGACATGGTAGTATTTTAATGGTATTTGACAATACGTTGCAATTGCTATAAGATGGTGAAAGCTGAAACATTCTTCTGTTCTACAGCCCTAATTGACCGTACCATAGAACCGATGATTCTGATTTGTGCGTCTGTATGTGTTTTTCCAGGCAAGTCCACGCCGAAGTATGCGGGATCCTGCTAGGTTCACTGGAGGGGCTACAAAGCGCTTTGGCAATGTGTGGCTCTCCTGGTGTCCTACTTACTCCTGAGGAGTCCTTGTCGAACTCTGTTGTTGGAGAAGTCGCGCAGAGAATAAAGGATCTTAGCGACTTCAGCAAGGTGAGTAGGTAGACCTCAACGTTTTGACCGCCACAGTCAAGTATACACGACGAAACAAGAAATGTCCAGCACGCCCATAGGCAACATGACAAATGATTTGAAGAAGAGTGGGCGACTGTAGCCTTCTTCTGCGCAGCAGTAATGTTAGCGAAGGAGGCGGTGGCACACGTGAAGTACCGGACATCCTCACGCCTGGCCCCGTGGCTAGCCACCGGAACCAGCCGACAAAACCGTGTCGCCGTCCGCACGTCCTATAAGGTCCGAGCTTGAGTCATCGACGGCACGTAGCGTTTCACGCGTTCCTCAAAGATATGTCAGCAAACCGTAGGAGCCTTGTAGGGTCGATGCTTGCTAAGGTCAAGCAAAAAAGTATGAAAAGGATACTCGTGGTCCTAGAACGCAAAAGCCAAATGAAGGAATGTAGGTGTGGTTTTAGTCAGTATAAGTCTGATTCACCCTTTCGCTCCACCCTACAGCAGGAGAAGTCATTAGAAGATTTAACAACTTAAAAACAAATTTAAAGTAAACTCCCGTTACACATGTGCTGATACAGGCAAAAGTAGCATCATCATACATAACGGCCTGAAGTAAGTGCTTTTATTTTTACAGAACTTCCAGAAGTCAGAATGCGGCGAAGAAGAAGAATGGGCGATGAGTGCAGCACACGACATCGCGCGCCTGTGTGCTGAAGTGACGCTGAGGTGGCGAGCATTCCTTCATCACACGTCAGACAGACCTCATGTGCATCATGCGCTTGCAGCCAGGCATCATGCATTGCGGTAAAATCAACTTATTTACTGCAATAAAATAGCACCAGTAGGAATGCTGATGAACCGGTTTTACAGGCTTTGGAGAGGCAACTTTTGTCCAACTTACCCGTTCCAATGTCTTAAGGGCCAAGCGCCCGAAAAGTGCTATAAAACAGTGATTTTCTGAGGCCTACTCCTCCGTAACGGCTTGGTCAATTGGTTTGAAAAAAAAAAATGTTTATTATAGATTCATGAACAATAATATCAACATTTGATTTTTCGTACAATTAATACTTTTGTCAAAAAAAAAATATTTAGCAATTTCGCAACTTTTCGCAACTTTTCCCTAATCCTTCGAAACGGCTTGGACCTTTAGAAACATTTTTACACATAAAAATTGGCGGTTAAATATTCTTCAAAGTGTCAATCAATATCTCGCAGAGAAAATGGATAAAAGCGCTTTCCGGGCGCTACTGGCCGCAAATAAATGCACAGATTTGCGTACTGCTGCCTAGGCGAGTGCGAGAGTTGCGTTCACATAATTTCGGCCAGATGGTTCAAGGAACTATACGCCTTAAGTATCGACGCCAAGTTGCTAGCCTGTTGGTTTTGCATTTCGGGATGTGTGCATTAGAATTGCACAATTTACGAGTAATTCCGCCAAACTACCATACAACCACGACACATCACAAGACGTATTGCGTTGCGCTACCGGTACATGGTGGACATCCCACTCATACGTACAAACCGTTTTGGAAACACATTCATTATGCGTACAGCTAAAGAGTGTAAATTCCTGCCGGATACTGTGTTTCCTGACAGCTATAACCTAGGGGTCTTTAAGTCAAGAGCGAGTAGGTTACTTCTAGGCAAGCTTGTTCAATCGTCGGCCAGATCATCAGGTAGGTTATCATCAGGTGAGATAGTGCAGGTTAAACGCGAGCATATACATAACAATAAAAATGTTTCAGAGATATGATCGTAACTGTAACGAACTCCATTCTTCAAACCATTATTCAGCTGAGCACCAAACATTCACAAACCAATTCCCTTTCCAGCATAAAGCGCTTCGCCGAATGCTTCTTCGTGCTGGACAACCCTCGTCACTCGTTAGCCGGCTGCTACGACAGCAACTACCAGTCGTACCAGAGCGTGGGCGAGGTGGCGCGGAGGTCCCGCTACCTGGCGTTGCTGCCTCCGCTGCCAGTGCACTGCATCGCGCTGGACGGAGACCCGCATATCATGCCTATCATATTTGAAGACAGGTGACTGGAATTACTTAAACTCTAACAAATATACTACCACTACATTAGGTTCTAGAATGGCTACCGCGCACTGAAAGATGCAGCCAGCGCTGAAAGGTCTTCCACAAAATGAACTGATGACTTAGTGAGAGTCGCGGGGATGAGATGAATGCAAGAGGCACAGGGCCGTTTGTTGTGGCGACTTGGGGGAAGCATATCCAACAGTGGACGTCCTTCGGCTGAAATGATGATGATGAACACATATTGAATTACATCTGTTTAGTGTGGTATCACGAATTTTGCATTTTTACCATGAAGTTAGATATATGAAGAGACTTCATTACCAATAATGCTGCATTTATGGACCATAATTGTAGCTAAACTAACTCGATAGTACTAAATTATATAACTATTTTACTTTCAGGTATCAAGACACAGCAGAATTTGCTCGGCGTCGTTCATTTCTGAATTCCAGTGCAAGCAAATCTGGAAGCGGTAAGTTTAGTTACTACCTAGTATTTGCAAATACAATCATTTTGTGCACAAACACTTTGTACTAATCTGTGTGTCTGTCTTGATGCAGATCCCTTCCTATGTTCGGAGCCCCTCGGAGATGACTGTGCTTGTAGTGTTAGTTCACTTATGGACTCCAGAAGACCGTCATCCGAAGCATCCAGAGTCACCCTCACACTGCCCAAAACAATCATGGATGTTCTTGAACCACAATTCAATGCACCTAAATCCAGTTCCAGTGTTGTTCAAGCAACTCTGACTTTAGCTCCCCAAAAATCTGCCCGTGGATCCCCCAAACGAGCTTTAGTGAAACAAAATGTAGTTGAACTACCTAAGGCACACAACAAACAACTCGAGCTTACGGGAAGAAATAGATACATCGTACAAAATAATCTTATTAGCGAGATTCAACTACCACCAAACAACGCGTTCGCTTCATGCCCGATACAACAAGGACAACAAATGTCTCGATACTCCGCATCGACTTTGCTTGATCTCAATACAGCAAAAAGTGCTTCAAACGTTTCACGTCTAGGTAAGGAGAAATCTGAACCAGGTCTTGAAGTCTTTCGACAAAAACACGAGATCACGAGTGGGGTGAGCACCCTGCCTGCTCGACACAGTAAGTCTCTGGATCAGTTGAGAGTATCTCAGCTAACACCGCTGAATACTACGCAAACATTAACAAAGAATGTGAGAAATGGTTCCAATTCTTCCGTTAATTATCCAAAACCATATCTACCGCCGCAACAAATCAAGCCTACAACATTGCCTAGAAGCGTCACAACTAGTGCTTATCCAACAAATACAACGACTCGATGCAGTTCCAAAGGGTCTGATGACTACAGGAGAAATATAAACGAGTTTAGAGAAAAATACAAAAATCCTTGTATTAAGAAAGTTCCACACGGGGTAAACAATGAAGTGTTCCACAATGTAGGATATAAGTACGATGGAGCGATGCAACCTAATCCTAACCAAGTGTACGGCTATACTTTCGGTAATCAGGGTAATCTGCAAGTAAACAATGTTATTCGTAATCCGTTAGAGTTTCAAAGAGGCTACAGTGTAAATTTACCCCGTCCTATGTTGCCTCCACGTAATTCTTACCCACCGGTTAGTGGTAAAACTCAAGTGACTGATCAAAATAACTTAGTTTCTAATAAACACGTACATAGATCTAATTCTACTCATGTGTTTCACCAAAAAGTGGAAAATCAACAAATTGACATTGAAGCTGCTCGCAATCAACTCAGACATGAGCTCAATTATTACCTGCAAAAAGGTGATTGGAGTTACGATTTTAATACAGGAAGTTTAATACAAAACTATCAAAAGAAATCTAGTAAAAGCAGCGATGACAGCGGATTCGTGATGACTTTAGATAGAAGCAGTGATGGAACATCAAAATCTACTTATTCAAAAACACCGCCATCTACTCCACATTCAACGATGCCATCTGTAAGGCATAAGAAAAGTCGATCCAAAGAGTCGAAACTAAACAATGGAGGAAAAGAAAATACTAAAATGAATTCAAGCAGAGATTCATTGAGCAGTCATCACTCTATTAAATCACGAGATAGTAAATCAGATCGTCATACGTCAAAATCCGAACGAAGTACTCCAAAGTCTGATCGTGCAACACCGCGATCTGGGAAATCGACGCCGAAGTCCGGTGGCTTTACTCCTAAATCAGGTCTAGCGACACCGAAATCTGGCAGAGCTACTCCGAAATCTGGTGCCACGACACCGAAAAGCGGCAGGTCGAGTGGGAAACCAGAAAAGCGTTCAAAGCACAAACCATCAGAAAAGATGACTCAGTTAATGTCAGAAGCTGCATCGTCATCCAGCAACGAAAGTATTCCTTTTGAGCTGAGGAGATTAGAGTCTTCTACAAGTGTTCCTTACAGTCTCGACCATGGGCCAGAGTTGTTAAGACATTGTAGAAGCGCTGCATCGGTTTTAGATGAACCTAACTTAAATAATACTTTTGGTTCCGAATCTTTACCAAATTTAGCACCACCACCTGCATTCGAATCGCCACCACTTGATATAGCAGATAAAGATTTCAAAATTTTACCTCCTAAAAACTTTTCGAACAAGGAAGAGAAACGAAGGAGAAGCACTTCCACGTCTAGTTTAAGTGAACAAAGCGGATGGGTGTCTAGCGGACGCAGTTCAGGCCCGTCTTCCCCAGATAATGCAAGTTGTCAATTAAACCAGAACTTCGTTCCTGGAAAATCAGCCATGCCTAAACCAACTAGTAATAAAAACTACGAAGAAACAACGGATTCTCGAAAACCCGAAGGTGAAACTATAAGTGACTTTAAAAGGACAGTCCTTAACGGAGATCAATTGAGAGAGCGGCTGTTAAAATTAGCCGTCAAGGTAGCTCAAACCACATCCAACGAGAAAATAGAATGTTGTGATAAGGAAGTGTGCGAGGAATGTACTATCTGTAGTGATTCTATATGCACAGACAGTCAGTGCGAATATAATAAACTGATGCACAGTAACGGTATAGACGCAGAATGCAATTCAGACACATGTACAGCAAGTTGTTTTCAACAAATAGCAGAAGCTAATGCAATAAAAGGAAATCAAAGACATAATTCCTTTAGTGCTGTGCAAGGGAAGACATATAGCTCTTCTTCTAAAAGTTTAAACGAGGGAACTGTGAAAAAATCACAGACAATCAGTGACAATTTACATCCTTACATAAGAAAAGAAATTCCGCAAAAGCAGCAGCCGGCACCAGCCAAGTCTCAATCATTAGATAAAACTAAATTGAAAGACAGAATACAATATACGGAAAAGTTAATTGCGGCTGAGATACGAAGTTTGACGGTAGATCGCTCCTGCACCAAAAATGGAAGCCATAAGAAAGATCGTTCATCTAGTGCTGCACAAAAATATTCGAATAAAGCCAAATCTGAAATAGATTTAGCGCATTTTATGGGCGATAATGACTACGAGCATTTACCTCCGCCACAACAGTTTAGAGACGCTCCACCTCCACCGGACGAATTCAAGGTAATCACGTAACATCCATCGATTTAAAGAAACATCAAGTGGTTGGTTAAATACCATATTAATGGACTTGTATGTTATAGGATCCTCCAACGAAATCTCCAAAGTTGAGTAGACAGAGTAGCAAATCGTCTACACCGTCAAAAACACCACGGAAGCAGCCCCCACAGTCTTCCTCACTTCAGTTAGACAATCCCTTATATCACGTGTGTGAAGGTGGGTAACACCACGATCTTCTGTGTTATTCAATAATGCTTCTGCTACTAACACCATCGCTTGGCTTACAACAGGTATAATGGAGAGGCGAAAGCTGCGGCCGCATCAGTCAGTAACTACTGGCGGTGTGCCAACCGGTGGTACGCTTAATAAAAGTCAGAGCACCGGGGAATTGGCCAGCAGAAACGATACTGGTAACTAAGTTGTTTTACTAAAACATACACTACACAATGTTCAACAGAAAACACTTCTACTTCTAACCTTCTTGCTACTTCTATATCATCAATCTTGTTTTTAAACAAGGTACACTTGGCTTTAGAGCACTCAACGCCTGTAAAGCTCATAGGTCTACGGGCTGTTCCTAAGATTTATTAACAGTTTCTATATTTCCAGAACAAAGAGAAAGCAACCTCATCAGCATATTCGGGCTGGCCGAATCTGAAAGGTTATTCGTGAAATGCAGAGAAGAGTTTAGGCAGAGCGTGAAGTACCCGGGTGCTATCTACTCTGACTTCCCGCCTGTCGAGAACTCACTGCCCTACTTCCATATCAGCGATGAGTATCGGATGTTTAATCCAGAAGGTATGTACTGAAACCAAAACTTAACACTTATTCTTTTCAAAATAACATTAGACATTTATGAAAACCTTTTATTACTGTCTGTTCAACCGATTTTGACTTTTATTACGTTGGTGGCATCAGTGGCATGGCAAATGGTAGCTGCAGTTAATAGTTGGTATTGTAACCTCTTTTTGCTTTGAATGCCGCCCTTATGCCTACGAAATAGAAGTTAAAATTGGTTGAACCGACAGTATAAAACGTTCCTTTAAATGTCTAATCTTAACGCGAATAGGGTATAGTTATTAACTTGACGTTACTAAACGCATAGTACAAATTGCTCGAAGCATAAAAACGAAATTTTAATGAAATCTTCATATGACACTGGTTCAATCCCTAAAAGTTCATTAGACCAGAAAGTTTTTGCCCTAAAATGCTGTTTTTTGTTTTCTTATTTTAAACAACGACATCTACTTATGTATGTGTGCATTAATATAAGCTTCATAATAATCAATCTTTATCCTTATTTTTTGAAGTGAGAAATTTCTAGGGTGGAGCTAGAATCAGGCTTTCACCGATTGTTCCCACCTAAATTCCTTCATTTGTAATTTGCGTTCTAGGACCAACCAATCTCTGGTAGATTTACCTATGAAATCTTTCTTCTTTCCCTTTCCTATTTTCCCTTCCTTTCTTTTCTTTAAATCTGACAATTTTTAACAACAATTTTCTGAACACTGCAGGGCTCCATCTCATAATCTGCGTACACGGCTTGGACGGCAACGCGGCGGATCTGCGCCTCGTGAAGACATACTTAGAACTAGGTCTGCCCGGGGCCAGGCTAGACTTCCTCATGTCCGAGAGAAACCAAGGCGATACTTTCTCTGACTTCGACACGATGACAGATAGGTGAGCTGTCACTTCCAAAATATGATTTGTTACAACTTACTCATCTACATATTTATAAAAGGAGAAACTGACTGTCTGAAACTATTAGGAGAAGGAGCGTAAAATTTAGCACAAAACATCCTTTTATGACGTAGGCCGGCACTAAGAGAGGATTTTCTAACATTCACCCCCCTAAGGGGATGAAACAAGAGTCCAAAGTTGATACAAAGAAACCTTCCTACACGCGAACGAAGCCGCTGGCAGAAGCTAGTATATTATATAAAATGAGAAAATGTCTGACAACATATCAACGCACAGTGAAAGCTATTGGAATGAGAAGCATGAAATTTTGCACATGTTTTTCTTACTTAGGTAATTAGGCGAGCACTAAGAAAGGATTTTTCAAAATTTACCTCCAAAGGGGATGAAACGAGGGTCTGAAAGTTGTATTGAAAAACCAAATTTCACGCGGGCGAAGCTGCTGGCAGAAGCTAGTCAGTCTTGAAGTTATTGATTTTTTTTTCTCAATCAACCAACCAGTTTTTAACCTAAATTAGATTACACGATTCATAATTGAGACCGCTTTGCGACTTGATTTATTGCAAACGTCAAATCTCAATTAATTAATATTCGTAAATCAATTTTAGGTAATTGTGTTTGTTTTTTTTTTTGTTACCTAACTGCCTGATTTAGCAGCTGTATCGAGCTGAATAATAATCTTTGAATATTATAAACAGAGGTCGGAGTAGATAGATTGATCTAAGGTTGTTGACGTCAAACGTAGAGGATAATATAGATATGCCTCCAAAATAACGGAACTTCATATTTATTGTGATATTTGTTCCGGAATTTTGAAATTAGCACGAATTTGTTTTTAAAGTGAAAAACGTATTAATAATATCAATCTACGCTGCCAGTGTGAAAGAAATCAGTATTTTATTTTATACAAATTAAAAATAATTGTTCATTGAATTCAATCAATCATTCATATAATAAACGATTTTGTTAGCTTAGTTGTATGTTTTTTATTTAATTTTATTCCATAATTCCAATCCCGGAACATTTTCCGGTACTTCCCGCACATTATGGATAAAATGGCATGTCCATATTATAATTTCTTGACGCAAGTATATAAAATCAATCTACCTACTCCGGCCTCTGATTATAAAACAAAGTGGTGTGAAATTTTGGACATGTCTTTATATACGTAAGGACCGTCGGTCTGTCTGTTTGTTCACAATAATCCCATAAACTACTGAACGGATTTTTATGCTGTTTCACCATTAAAACGAGTGATTCATGAGAAAGGTTTCCATAATGGCAAACAAATGATGTGGTCGACGATGCACGCTTGCCTTGAAGTATCCTATTGACTTTAAACTTAAAAACTCCTAGGTTTTGTAGCTATCAGGAAACAGACTACGGCAGGGAATTCCAGAGTATACGTCTTTTAATTACCTAGTTATTTCTTTTTCTTTTATTTTTGTTTACTAATTCTACGACTTAAATAATTTATTTTAAATAAAATATTTTTTTTCCATATCTTTTTATTTGTTGTTTTTTCTTCTTTTAATTTATTAACTTATTCCACTTTTTCAGAAACCACAAAACTTAAATGCCCTTTCAATGATTCCAGACTGGTGCAAGAGATCCTGACCCACATCCAGAACTCCAGCGATCCAGCTCGAATTAGTTTCGTGGGACATTCTCTGGGCACGATCATCATCCGCTCAGCGCTGGCGAGGCCGCAGATGAAGCCCTACTTGGCGAAACTCCACACATTCCTCTCACTAAGTGGACCTCATCTTGGCACGCTGTATAACTCTAGTGGATTAGTTAATGCTGGTAAGCTGAATTTTACTTTCTGTAAAAAGATGTCAGCAAAATTGATGGGGCCAGTTCGGGCCAACATATGCCAAGGTTGCGGATTGTTTGCAGGAGCTACCCCTGTACTCAGCAGTAAGATACACAATTTTATTGCTTTTATTTTTTATTTAAGTTATCTATGTATTTACTAGTTTTTTAGGGTGCCGTAGTCAACTAGGAACAGGTAGGTAGGTTGGTTTTAGTTTCGCCTTCTGTCTGTCTTTCCGTCCTCGCTTAATCTCTGTGACCTTTAGCACTAGAAAGCTGTGTATCAATCACGCCGACAAAGTGGTAAAATAAAAATTGAAAAAAATAACAATATATCACACAACCCTAACGTGTGATATATTGTTGGATAGGTATTTAAAAATAACTAGGGGTTTACTGAAATAATTTTTTGATAATATCAATAATTTAGGAAATAATCGCTCCAAAAGTAAAAAACAATGCCCCGCCTTAGAGGGGAACCTTTTGAACCATAAGTTTAGAAAATATGGAAAAAATCTGAAAAGTAGAACTTTATAAGGACTTTCTAGGAAAATCATTTTGAACTTGATGGAAAGAACAGTTTTGTACAAAAAAGACACAGGTTGTACAAAATAATTTCTGGCCTAAGTTTGTAGTATAATCGTATATGCAAGCATTTTTTAAAACTTTTATGCGGGTACACTTGTTGTGACGGACGGGAAACTACGGAACCCTACACTGAGCGTGGCCCAACACGCTCTTGGCCGGTTTTTCATTGTACCTCTGTGTGCTAAATAAAAGCGTATTCTTTTCTTTCATAAATAAATAAATTATTTTTGACTTTAAGTCGGGCAGCTGTTGATAATATTAGATCGTTCTGTGTTAATATTGGTTTACTTTTAAAAACATGAAGCAAAACAACACTTAACCATACTTTTACCTACCATCGAAAGTATCACTATGTATGTAACGAATACCTCTTCTCATTTCTAGGCATGTGGTTCATGCAGAAGTGGAAGAAGTCTGGCTCCTTACTGCAGCTCTCTCTGCGCGACGCTTCCGACCCTCGGCGCTCCTTCCTCTACCGCCTGAGCGAACGAAGTCAGCTGCACCAGTTCAAACATATCCTGCTCTGTGGTTCGGGACAGGACCGATATGTCCCCTTACATTCTGCTAGACTGGAACTCTGCAAAGCAGCTGCTAAAGATACATCACTCTTGGGACAAGCTTACAGAGAAATGGTTGGTATTTTGGTATTCTGTAACAGTAGAACTGATACTTTGTAACATACAATAGTGTCCATTAATTGCAAGAGTCTCTACTCCATTGTGTGGGTGACTGAGTATAGACGACGCCACTGAGGTTGACCTGGGTGGGAAGAGATGGTAAGACATAGCTTGGTTCGAGATGACTGGAGAAAAGAATTCCTGGACTAAATGGACCTGGAGGTCAATGTCCAGTACCTAGTGGGAAAGATCCTAAATAAAAAATCGTTTCATCATCTAGTACTACGGGGCTTGGTCGGGTTCTATAATATTTAGTGAAATAATTTATCGTTCTGAAGAAATGCAGGTTGCTGTCTATAACATCTTAGATAATTTTGCAAAGAATATTTTTTTATATAACCTACAATTTTCATCTCATACGCCATTGATCACTGATCAGAATCAAAAATGAAAAGGCAGAATAACTAACGCCTAGCTTTTTCATCTTTGCAATTGCAATCTTAACAATCTTTGCACCGCCACTTCAAAGAGGAGAGGCATAATTTGGGCTCTTTTAGGACATCGTCTTACAAGGGTCTAAATTTTGGCCCAACGGAGCTACAAATATCTCATGCCATCGACACGAAAAAGACATAGAACCATCACTCAAACTACAACCTATGATTTCAGGTCCACAACATGGTGTCACCACTAGCCGCGCGCGCGTCCACCGTGTCCGTGGTGCGCTACGACGTGCAGCACGCGCTGCCGCACACCGCCAGCGCGCTGGTCGGGCGCGCCGCGCACATCGCCGCCCTCGACTCCGACCTCTTCATCGAGAAGTTCCTGCTCGTCTCCGCACTTAAATATTTCCGATAGAACACATAGTACCATGGCCCATGGTGGATCGGGGTTTAGAAAAGGATTGGTACAGAAACCGTAGAGTATCTCAGGGATCTTTTTGCGCTTGTATGACTATGAGGATATTGTCGAAAATTTATCTCCCAACTTCATGAGTTAGTCTGGACTAACTCGTGAAGTTGGGAATAAAAAGAACTAATTGGATTGGATATGGGTTAGCAATTTAGTCGTATAGCCAGCGCTGCATTTCGGAACTTGGAATTCTCGTTGGAACTGAATTCCAAGAACTGGCGTTAATTCTGAATGAGAACACGCGCCTAAAGATCTCTGTAGACATTAAAGGACCTATTACACTGCGCCTAATATCGCGTGTGATATTCCGACTCGTACTATTTTTCATTCAAAGAAAGATAGTCTAACCCTTATTACACTACGCGATACGTCGATCCATAGACTAGACTGTCTTTCTATGAATGAAAAATAGTAAGATCGCACGCGATATTCAGCGCAGTGTAATAGATCCTTTATGAATCTGAGTCTATGAATGAAAATAACAACGAGGTTCTGCTAAGTCAAACTTTTTCTAAAACTCGATGTTTCATAACACCCACGTACTTACATATATGTAAGGCTTAAAAATAAAACTGCGATACAACGTCGCATCGTGAAAATCTACGAGTTAGTAGGTACGACGCAACGCAAGAACCTTGTATGGTCACTTGACCCGATGCTTTGCCGTATGACATCGCAGCAATTCGCATCGCATTTTTCTGCGATGCGGCGTCGTAACGCATCGCATTGCAGTTTTATGTAGGAGCCTTAAATCCAATCAAAGCCGGAAATATCATGACGCGAATGATGCTTCCGGTATAAACTTCGACATGTTCAGTTCTAATGACTTTGACTTTCAATTCAAGTATTCTTCCTGAAACTTTTGAAATTTTCGAATTATCCACTACTCCAATACTTCTCTTAGCCACGACATCTACCTATGCGTTTTAAAATAGACGAACGACAGTCTATTACTGAGCAAATTGCTCATGGCTATCAGCCTATTCGATAGCCATATGACAGCTATGTGCAATTGTGCATTAAGGCCGATGGTTGCCATTTTTATCACTACTACTTTTGGAAATCTCTCCAATTTGATTAAAGCCTTTGCCACCGTCAATTGACATTGTACATCGCATCTGGAGATCCTTAAATTAAGATGTATCTTTGTATAAATTGAGGCACTTTCATCGTTTAAAATAACTACCTACCTATAAGTCTGGATAAGCGGCAATGCCCGATGAAGAATGGGAATTTTGATGCATGAGATACCGAAGTATCGAATGTTACATCGTTATTTTAAAGCACCTCTTCTGCGATCTTGTTTTGATTACAATAGTTTACCGTAACCGGTGAAATGCAGGTACCTATTGGATTTTCTGCCCTAAAACCATAAATCATTTGAAAAAAATCTTTGTCATTGCATTTTTTCGCATTTGGTAGGCATTTTAATCTATTCTATCTAAATCATTGACCTTCTCTGCTACGTTAATGATAAAATGACATGTTTAACGTGCACAGTACGGCCCAAAATATCTTGACCACTTTTTTTTTTTTTTTTTTTTTATGGTGGGAAAAATCATGCATTGACATCCCCCGCCCTTGGGCGGAGCGGGAGATAGTGTCAGACTCTTACTGACTAAAAGACCCACCCCGTTCCTTCTAGCCTTCATACCGGGGCTCGAGCGCCCTTTCGGATAATCCTGGCCCCAGTAGGCTTCGACCCGGCTGGGTCCCTGCTGTTGCTGACAACTCCTTGAGGCGCGCGGGAACAGTGCGCGCCGTCGACGACTTGGGCTTGGTCCGGACGGTTACCGGACAGCTGGACAGCGAGCTACCCATTGCTCACTGTCCGCAAGCCCGCGTCTACGTTGGCCGGAAATCGGGATCAGAATCCCGGCGACGGCGGCGGCGATAACGCCGTTGCCTGATGCGTTCGGCCTCCTCCTTTGCAAGCATTACTGCTTCGCAGAAGTCGGCGACCGCCTGCCACTCCTCCTCGCTCCGGACCATGGCCTCAACCAAGGCCCGGCGCGAGAGGTCTCCGCCGCCGATCGCCCCCACGAGGGCACGGCGATGCTCCGCCCAAGCAGGGCACACCTCGACTGTGTGCTCCACCGTGTCCTCCGGGCGTTCCGCACAGTGGCGACACCCGGGCGTCACTTCCGCATGAATCCGGTGTAGGAAACTCCCGAACGAACCATGTCCGGTGAGGACCTGCGTCATGCGGAAGGTAAGGACGCCGTGAGGCCTTTCCAGCCACGCCTCAAAGAGGGAAATATCTTGACCACTCTGAACTTCGAACAAGTGGTTGCGCAGTAATTCTTCTTCATAATTATGGCGAACGCGTATTGCGTATTTTTTTCCAGTATGCGCAATAGTTCGGAACGCCAACTTCAGAGTGGCCAAAATAATATTTTGACCGTATTTGAGTTATTTATATTGCTAAACATATGCATTTCTCCAATTCTTTGCATTTTCTTCTACAGAATTACTTCAAAGAAGCTTGAGGAACGCTACTGAAATGTTATTGAATTGTAGCACAACTGAGCCCAAACATTTTAAAGTAATTCTGGTACTCAAATATTGTGTACCTTTTTCCCTAGAGCGTCTGCATTAGGCACTACAGGATTGTCGAAATTTTAAATAGACTTGGTGACAGCGTGATAATTCGAATAGAATCCTAACGTAGAGTGATTTATGAACTGTGTTGAGGGTAACTGCAATCAACATTTTTAATTACTTAAGTAGATTTTAAGACGGATCTTTACACCAATTAATTAAGACTATAATTTTAGCGATTGTAGATAATATAGGTAGATGTTATTTGTATTATTGTTGTCTATGAACGGTATCATTCTTGAACACTAGAGTGCCTAGTGCGAGTTTTACGTTAAAACGATCGACACGTTTATGACGTTTGGCGCTCCGATTGGCCCGCTCCGAGCTCTTAACCAATCGGATAGTCAAACGCGGTAAACGTTTCGATCGCGTTAAAAGCAACTCGCACTCAGCACATTGATTGTTTGCTGTGTAAGTACTCGTTGAATATTATGTATTTCATTGTCTTTTGTCATTGGCGTAGGCATCAGCTGCCATATCTAAGGGTAATGGAATACAAATATGATCTTAGTACGAGTACATCCACAGTACACAACTGTCAAGTTTAAAAATCCTTGATTTTCCTCCACTTCTTGAAGACCCGTTGTATCGAACCTAGGCACGTTATTATTATCTATCTGGTATTGTAAATATGGGTCTGATCATGTGTATTTTCCGGAGTACTTTATTAACCCATAAATGAAATCAATTATTGCTGCACAAAGGGATATAAGGATAAATTATAATTAAGAGAAATACAGAGTTTTATCGGTCATCATTGTCGTGTTTATGTTTGTGGTGCAGGACGAATCAGCCAGCCCTAAGCCTTATCGTAAACATTAAAAATGATAAAAAAATATATAAACTAATCGTTAGAAGAAAGTTGTAAATTTTTAACGAATGTTAGACTGATCTTTAAAAATATACGGACTCATGCATATATTTAATAAGTTTCATAGATTATTATTATCTTTTCTTAATGATAGTGAACATTATTTGATAAAAAATTAATAAAACAGTAATTTAATCTCGCTCTGTCCACTTCTCTGAATTAATCAGTAGGTAATGTTTTATACAGGGCTTTGATTAATTGATTTATTAAAATTATTCGGCAAATTGTGTACTTACTACTGAAGTAGTAGATAATAGAAATACCTCATTATTGCTCATGGGCATGCTTGGAAATCAGGATGCTTACTGCGAGTTTCTTTAACATTCACGCGATCGCCTCATCGTTTTTATGACGTTCGACGCTCCGATTGGCCCGCTCCGAGCTCTTAACCAATCAGAAAGTCAAACGTGGTAAACGTTTTGATCGCGTTAACATAAAAAGCAACTCACAGTAAGGCCTCCGAGCGCCTAGTGCGTGTTTGTTTTACGTTAACGCGATCGAAACGTTTATGACGTACGGTGCTCCGATTGGCTCGAACCGCTCCAAGCTCTTAACCAATCAGAGAGCTAAACGCGGTAAACCTTTCGATCGTGTTAACATAAATAGCAACTCGCATTAGGGCCTCTGAGCGCCTAGTGCGTGTTTGTTGTACGTTAACGCGATCGACACGTTTATGACATTCGGAGCTCCAATTGGTCCGCTTCGACTTCTTAACCAATCAGAAAGTCAAACGTGGTAAACGTTTCAATCGCGTTAACATAAAAAGCAACTCGTACTAAGGCTTCCAAGCGCCTAGTACGAGTTGGTTTTACATTAACGCGATCGACACGTTTATGATGTTCGGTGCTCCTATTGGCCCGCTCCGAGCTCTTAACCAATCAGATAGTCAAACGCGGTAAACGTTTCGATCGCGTTAACCTAAGCAACTCGTATTATGGCTTCCAAGCGCCTAGTAAGAGTTTGTTTTACTTTAACGCGATCGACACGTTTATGACGTTCGGCGCTCCGATTGGTCCGCTCCGAGCTCTTAACCAATCAGAAAGTCAAACGCGGTAATCGTTTCGATCGCGTTAATATAAAAAGCAACTCGTACTAAGGCTTCCAAGCGCCTAGTAAGAGTTTGTTTTACGTTAACGCGACCGACACGTTTATGATGTTCGGCGCTCCGATTGGCCCGCTCCGAGCTCTTAACCAATCAGAAAGTCAAACGCGGTAAACGTTTCGATCGCGTTAACATAAAAAGCAACTCGTACTAAGGCTTCCAAGCGCCTAATACGAGTTGGTTTTACGTTAACGCGACCGACACGTTTATGATGTTCGGCGCTCCGATTGGCCCGCTCCGAGCACTTAACCAATCAGAGCCGAACGCGGTAAACGTTTCGATCGCGTTGACGTAACAAACAATTCACTCAACGGACAGGACAAAGTATCAGTTTCTGTGGAACTGGCGATTCAAAGTAGGGAAACTGTTAGGTTGTAACGTTGCAACGTCCGTTTACTTTTATAACATTGACTACTTAGAATGAAATCGTTCAAATAAGCACACTATATCCCTCCCTCCTGACTTAATAGGGTTTCTTGATTTGAGCTTAGTTAAAAGTACCTAGCTGTCCTATTATACCCCTCCCCCCTTTAAATTTGTCTCAGGCTAGCATAGTATAGCCTGTCTACGTCGTACCAAACAATATTTTTTAAGTTTTGATTTGTTTTTTAAAGCTAGAACAACACTGCGCATGTGTGACACGTAAGCCGATCTAGGCGCGTCGGACTCCATACATTTTATACGGCACGCCACGCGACGTCGTTCTAGTACAGGATCAGGCGTGGCCCACGTGTGCGTCGGTCTAATCAGTATCGTAACTATATCATCTGAGGCCCGTGGCAAATTCATTAATGGGGGCCCCCGATAAATCACGTTACGTTGTGATTTCATTTTAATATTTTTTTATAAATATTTTGGGTTACTTCTTCTGAGTTCGCGGCCTCTAAGACCGGGGGCCCCATCAGACCTGGGGCCCGTGGCATTTTGCCAGCCTTGCCACCCTATAGTTACGCCACTGGGTCTAATGTAGTTCTAGCTTTATTACGTTCCATTGAAACTGCCGTCTTTGTGTAAATGCCCTTCATTAAATATCTACATAGGTGTGTATCAAAAGATGGGAGGAATTTTGTAAATATTATAGAAAAGAATTTTATTTGTAAATCGTATGTTTAATGGCAATGTGTCGATGTTATACACTTATGATAATAAATAAATAATGCCTGAAATCTTATCTGACTTTTTTTTTGCTGAATGTGTTTTGCTTACTTGATACCTTTATACCTATGTACCTACTTCTTTATTAAGTAGGTAAGTACAAGAAATATCACTCTATCATACCTCAATAACGACAAAAAAAAACGCCCGCAAAAATAAATAAGGTGAGAAAGAACGCAGTCCATACCAAAAAAAAACGGCAAAATCAATCAAATTTTTTTTATGGGAGTGCCTTGGGGGCCTTTGAGAATAAAAGGAGCAGGAGGTCGGAATTAGACCAAAAACTCGACGACCTCAAAGCTAGACCACCAACAGCAATAATTTATCGTATAGTTAATGATGTTCTGACATGTCAACAAAGTTGGATAAATTATGCAAGTCACATGAGACATAACAGAGCAGCAGATCTGAGCCCACAACCGCCATGAGGAGCCAAGGAATGCGGTCGCTGTGGCCGAAATCGGCTAGATGGCATCATCATCACTATGCCCCCTAAAATATTTATTTTAGTTTGTTTTTTAGTTTTTATTGCAGAAATATATCGTCTGCATATTTTAACTGTTTAACTATCACGGTATAAGAGATACGCATACAGCCAGGTGACAGACAGATGGGCACCAGAGTCGGTAATATTCTCCTATTTTACGTTTTGGGTACACCCTAAAAATAAGTCTGCTGCTGTACCTACCTATACTACGCGTTTTGACGACTTATAGATGAGTAAAATTTAAGAAAAGGGGGCTTACCATGACCTCATATAGCAGTGCTGAAGTTGAAATGCCCAGCATTTTTGTACTATGACTTCGTTATGGCAGGCCTGTAACTGGCCTGCTAAGTGACGTTTACGAAATCCGCTCAAGATTCGTTCACCTAAAAATTGTATCTAGGTACCTGTTACTGCCTTCCCAATTAAGAAACATGTTATTTTGTACGCATAGCCCGTTGAATTAAAAAAATATGAATGAAATGTATACCAATAATGGCATAGCCTACTTAAAAAAAAAACTCCAATAGCCAATCCACCGGTCATACGACATAAACCACTACAGCGTTTGGGCAGAGCCATCTGGCGGCTAATGATCGCAATACTCCCAAGGCCCGTTGTCAGAGCTTCTCCTTAACTAAACATAGACGGCGACACATCCGTAATGCCTAGCTATTTCCCAAGGATGTTGGGTTATGCCAGCTATTATAATAATTAATGTCTTTGAATTAGGCATCCAGGATCCAGTGGCTTCCAGTAAAACTGGATCCAGCTGAACACCATCAATGATCACCACCAATTTTATTCGAAGCCGATTTTGGAGGTTAGTAGGTATCCACCTATCTGTCCTCAAACATTAATTTACTGGGTAGATCTCGTACAGAAGGGATATGAAATAACCACAGAGTGGAGAGAGAAGAAATAATTTAATCACCTGGAATTTGCCCTAGCACCTAAGCAAATTGTCAATTTTTAGGGTTCCGTACTCTAAAGTTAAAACTTGCCCTATTAGTTATTACTATGACTTCGCTGTCCGTCCGTCTGTCTGTCCGTCTGTCACCAGGTTGTATTTGTATCTCATAAGCCGTGATAGCCAGACAATTTAAACCCAGATGATGTATTTCTGTCGCTGCTATAACAATAAATACTAAAAACAGAATGATAGAAATAATACTAAAATAATATTAGGTCGGTCTCTACTTACATAATAGTATACTTACATAATTTATTATTTTCAAATAAGGTCAAACACGGTTAATTTTTTTGGCAAATTTTATTCCTTCTTCATGATAATTCCACCATAAAATACTAAAAATTACCGCGGTGTTTGTTTTTTACTGGTCACATTTTAGATTTGTTGAGCTATTTCTCTCTTACACATTCGTGCTAGTGACGAGATCAAATAAAAGGTAAACGAGGTTTGGTATTTGTTCCTGAATTCAGACCAATCCATCAGGATAGGTCAGAATTCAGGAACAAATTGGAGAAGAAAAAAAAAATCGATTTAAAAATCGACTTTTGCTTTAACTTAGTTATTATTTGTTGTTTGTTATGGGTTATATTTATTTATCCATTTTATATACCCTACTGATAAACGTTTTATCCAAAGATTTTAAAAACCCTACACAAGATTCTTGGTTTTATCTTAAGATATGTCAAATCATAATAAATGATGAAACGAGTGATGTCACAAGAAATATTAATTATATGCTTTACTGATATAGATAGTCGGAGAAAGAGCACCAAGAGTATTATAATCTATATTAAAATTCAATTAATCGACTAGATTTTATAGTCGAATATTTACTAAAATTACTGAATGCTGTCTAGCACACCACTGACTGTGAATTATTAATTTATGGCAACACTTATTTTAATGACAGTTCGTCTGCTGCAGTCGTCGGTCTTGTGTTGCTCCGCTGTTTAATTTTACAATTATTTATATCAATTGGGCGTATTTTATTAATAAAAGTGAGAAAACCGCTATAATATTTCCGAATAATACTATTTAGGACTACAAAGTCTATGATTTAAGAACATTTAAGTGACATTTTTGAAACTGTTAATAGATATAGGCAATGCAGTGTTCGCTATCGAGTAGAATTTTGTAATAAATTGTGATTTATTTATTTAAAAAATGGGGAAATTATTGAGTCTTCTGTCTCGGGACGATTCTAATTGTTGTTCATCGCCGCGTTATGATATTTTTCTGGATTTCGAGAACGCCGCGCCCACGGATACGGAGCGCGCCGTTTACGAGGAGGTCCAGAGGGTGTTGTTAGATTCGGAGAAAATACTTGAAGAAATACAGTGTTATAAGGGTGCGGGGAAAGAGATACGGGAGGCGATAGCGGACCCTTCGCGAATATCCCAGGAACGAGCGTGGCGCGCCGTGCGTCCGCTCGTAGACAAACTCCTGCGCTGCTACAACCACTCCCTCCAGCTACAGCGGGTGAGTTGATGATTCACTACATTTCAATAAAGATCTACTCACCGTGATCTTGTCTCTGATTCAGAGATATTCGTCCTATCAGAACTGTCAAATATATTTATTTCAACTTTTTTGAAGGTATCTCATAAATTATGTAATAAATGCAAACAATATTAAACAATTACGCTTTTAAGTGATATAAGCGTAATTGTATAAATTTTAAGGAAGTTTGAGTTTAAAATTATCATAATAACACACTATATCAAAATATTTTTATGTATCTATTTCCCTCTTATACTCACAATTATTTACCTTATTTTTGTAGTGCTGTAGTACTTACAAGCCCTATAAATTGTTTAAAAAAAAATTGCAATTATCTATAGCACATACTACACAGCGTCATGTTATGTATCAAAGTATCAACAATAATAGTACCTATTACCTTGTAGAGCTGTTCATAATGCTTTATAAATATAGAACATAACATAATAATTATTTATATTTTGATTTGCATGTGTACCATTTAAATACATTATTTCAATGATGCAACAATGTTTCTTTTTTGTTATCTAATATTATAAAGAGGAAAGATTTGTATTTTTGTATGTAACGAATAAACTCAAAAACTACTGTGCCGATTTCAAAAATTCTTACACCATTGGAAAGCTACATTCACCCTGAGTAACATAGGCTATATTTATTGCCCATGCGAAGCCAGACGGGCCGCTAGTAAATAATAAAATATAAATAAGTTTTAACAGTTTTCTTGATTGCATTTGTCCGCTGGCTTCAGTTTTTTTCGAAAACAAGACAATATATAATAAACCTTGTATTGTTTATTTCGATGCCTCCATACGTAAATTTGTTGCATTATTTTTTGTGTATAATTTATTATTTCACAATACATCCAGCGTCAGCTATTGTGATTTACAAAAACAGCTCTGCACTTTCTGCCATAAAGAAAAAAAGAAAGAAAAAAAGTTTAATCATTCCTCACACAGTCATATAAACTACACTATGAAAAAGAAAGGTATAATCAGAAGCCAAAAAGATATATAATATTTAAAATGATTAATAAAGCAGCAAAAAGGCATTATACATAAAATGCATTGATTTTAGACATAAAAATAGAACACACACTCTGGTAAAGACAGGATAAAAGTTATTAACTACATAATTATAAATCTAGGAATTTAGGGATCCCAGTCATTTTTAATTTCTGCAAATAGACTATACTTTCTGGGTAAGTATTTTTGTTTTGTTACGGGTTCATAATTCATTAAACCCCAACAGAACGCCGGTGTTCACTCTCTCATTGTCTCTCCATTGAATTTCTAAAATTCTAACTACGGTATTCGAAAGGTTAAAAGTTGGTATACTTCTTATATTAACAGAACAAAAATAATATTTTTTTACAATTATGGTAAACATGAAATCTATACCAAGTATGGCTCTGAAAGCTCCACATTTATATCATTAATTACCATTACACCAACATAAAATTATACCTCACTATCTCTATTAAAGTAAACATTAAATATTTTACCAAGAAAGTGGTATACATTGTCATTTAGCATCCTGTATAGTACTCTGATAAGTGTGATAAGATAACATGATGTCATATTGATAAGTTCTCACAGTGATAACACTGTAAGCAAATACAATACAATGTTTGTCAAGTGTTGATGGAATATTTAGAATATTCAGTTTATCTAAAAATTTTAAAATATTTTTATTATAATAATTAATTATTTTTGTTAATCCTAAGAAGAACCTATTAGGTTGAGTAACAGATAATTTCATAAAAAATCCAAGTATCAGAAAATTTCATAAAAATCAGAGTAACAGAGACAATTTCGTGAAAATCAGAGTAACATATTTCATGAAATCAGAATAAAAGAGAAAAATTATGATAATCAGAATAGCAAAAAATTTCATGAAAATAAGAGTAACAAAGAAAAATTTCATGAAAAGCAGAATAACTGAGAAAACTTCATGAAAATCAGTATAACAGATATTACATGAAAATCAGACAATGACTCAGTGTAGCAAAAACCAAAACTATTGTCTGATTTGATGACTAAAACAACATTTCCTTATTAAAATACAAAAGCACACAGTGCCCATTCAAATAACTTCCTATGCCTAGTATAAAAAAGATTATTGTTACTTAACAGTAAAAAAAACTTGAGGTTAATTAAGCATCAGTTGAGGGCAATCCATAGATACCCGCCCGAAAAAATAGGGCTGGCGCTTTTCGGTTATAATAATTTATACCGAAAAGCGCCTACCCCATTTTTTTAAATCGCGAACTGCAATAGTTTTAATAAAAGTCGATATAAAACTACGTAATAACTACGGCAGCCATATACGATTAACGAGAATCCGACCTTAGCGACCGCTAGTTAGTAAAAACGAAAAGCCTACCCTTACGATATGATAATGAATTAAAATGTCACCCTAATGAGTTTCATATGACCGGCGGGCGCGAACACATGATATTTATGAAAGTATAAATAGCTATAAATAATAAGGGAGGGTGTCCATTCCACCGTAAGTAAAATGTTTCACGCTGAACACGCGTGGTAAAGGTTACCACCTACCGCCATATTTGCATGCATTCTGCATTAGTTAGATTGAATCATCATCGTCTTCCTGCCCTTGTCCCGTTTTATTTGGGGTCGGCGCAACACGTTTTTTTCTTCCATTCTGTCCTGTCACTCGTCACGCTATTACTAACTCCCTTTTCTTTTATTTCACTTCTCACACAATCCATACATCTTTTCTTTGGCCTTCCTCTCCCTCTCCATTCATCTACATGTAAACTCATGAACACTTTTAGCAACATGCATTTCATGACCATAACAAGACAAACGATTCCATTTCGACTTTTTATTCACTGGCGCCACTTTCAAACTTCCCCTAATATACTCATTTCTCATTTTATCCATAGTTAGATTGAATACAGACAGTAAATATAACAAACACAAGGTTACTAGATTTTATCGATAGCTAAAAATCGGGAAGGTTGAATGTCGAATAACTTTACCTACTAAACGGGTAGCACTATTGGAAAACTGGGCATACCACAATCATGGCGGTAAGCCCTCTCTTTGAGGAGCTGGAGAGGCGTCGCGGTGCCATAAGCTTCCGAATGACGTAGGTCCTCACTCGGCATGGCAAATTCGGTCGCCTCCTTCTGCGAAGGAGATGCGTGAGATAACGGACATCCTCACGCTCTGGCCTAGTGACATGAAAAACACTGGGCGTTGGAAGTCGCAGTATGAATACCGGCCTCCGTAGGAGCGGGCTTACGGACGACGAGTAATGGGTAGCTAGTCGTCTGGCCGTTTGGTGAGGACTGAACCCGAGTCGTCGACAATATGCTGTGTTCCACACCCGCCTCAAAGAGATGTCAGCAAAACCGGGGAATTTCTGAAAAGAAAACCCATGGTGCTAGAGCGCAAACTAAAAGAACATAAGTGGCTTTTAGTCAGTAAACGCGCTCTCGCTCCACCCTTGAGCTGGAGCTGGAGCAGACATAAGATGATTTCCCATCACCCAAAAAAAAATCTAATTTGAAAACAAAAGTACGGTAGACAGTATTCAACAACTCATTAAGTTCACTCAAAGTGAACTTAATGAGTTGTAAATCAGGATCAAATGGAAAGTCCTACTGCCCCATGGAGCATGAGGCAGTCCATGATCAGCTTAAATTTCCCAAACTTATATTTATGAGAAAGTGCAACAATCCTTTAGTGTTTTTTAACTACCCGAAACGACATTCAAACCTGCACTCATCACAGACTGAGGACATCATGATGAGCGTTGCAGGAACGTTCGTTAGTGTTAACGTGGCCTGCAAAAGCAAAGGGCAACTGAAGGAACACAGATGGGTTTTGGTCAGTAAAAGTCTGCTCCATTCAGAGCAAGAGAATTTATTAGATGGTTTCCCACATAAAAAAAATGGAGATCTTGATCCAATGATTGGTTTATCACTGGTAGGTACTTAGGGATCTTTAATCAAGAATGAATAGGTTACTTCTAGGCAAGCGTTCTCCATCGTCGGCCACATCATCGATACCATCAGGTGAGATAGAGGTTAAAGGCGAGCCTTAAAAAAAAAAAAACTTGTCAGAAATACACTCGCTGGAAATGATCTAACTACTAACAGCGACTAAAGCTCTAATGTTTTAGCTTACCAAAAGCGTAAAGCTCTTTTATTAGAAAACATCAATCAACAGAAGTCTTTTAGAAAATGAACCTTCTGCAAGCTCTTTATTTAGTGGCTGACTCTGATTGATACGAGAGCACATTGCATTGCAATCATCGGATCGTTACACGCGTGTTCTTTTTAATGCCTCATGAAACAACTCAACATGTAACAAGAAGTTATTTAACTTGTAACCTAGTACAAATAATATACTTAACGTCATTAAAACTGACGTAACAAACAGTAATTTATTGTAACTTGTACAACACGCTGACCTGCTGGAAATCTTACGAATAGACATACTTATTAGTCATAGTACGTGCCTACCGCAAGTATAGATTCAATCGATTGACTCACATAATAGGGGAAGCCTAAAGCTTGAACTACACTGCGTACACGTGTGACACACACGCCGACCTGTGTGCGTCGGTCTCCATATACATATTTTTTACTAGCTGTACCCGCGACTTCGTTCGCGTGGAATACAGGATTTTGAATTTAATTTTTCTAAAATAAAAGTAGCCTATGCTACTCCTTATTACATCAGCTACCTGCCAAAAAACTGGACAAACAGATAGGCAGACAAAAATTGTAAAAAATGTCATTTTGGTGTATGTACCGTATATATTATATTCATATGCATGTAGTAAAAGCAGTTATTTCAATATTACAAACAGACACTCCAATTTTATTTATATGTATAGATGGAAACTAAACTTGTAGAGCTACACTTAATCTACGCCACGCGACGTCGTTCTACGTGGCGTAGAAGCGTGTTACACGTGTGGCGGTCTAATGACTTCTAGTTTCATAGAACTACTGCTTGGCGATTCATCTAAATATATATGTACATGCAAGCCTGCTTGGTTGGCTAATGGTTAGTGGGCCTGACTGCTGTGCCGGAGGTCGTGGGTTCATTAATTCCCGCCCAGGACAAATGTTTGTGTGATGAGCACGTTCATTTTGATCTATGTCTGGGTGTAATTTATCTATATATATGTATGTATTTAGAAAAATAAAGGTAAAACTACACTGCGCACACGTGTGTCACGTACGCCGATCTGGGCGCTTCGGTCTCCGTACATTTTATATGGACACTAGACTTGTAGAGCTACACTTGATCCACGCCACGCGACGTCGTTTTACTTACAAATCAGGCGTGTTACACGTGTGCATCGGTCTAATGTAGTTCTGGCTTAAGTGTGTTTATTAGTTGTCTAGTAGGTACTCATAGCACAAGATCTGCTTGGTTTGGGAACTAGGTGGCGTTGTGTGATAACTAAGAATATTATTTTTATCTCTTACACCAGTGGGCTTGCAAACGGCGATTAATGGGTAGCTCGCCGTCCGGCCGTCCGGTAACCGTCCGGACCGAGTCCGAGTCGTCCATGCCGCGTAGTGTTCCACGCGCGCCTTCAAAAGTCTACAAAACTAGGGTAGGGGCCCAGGAGGGTCGAAGCCAGTGGGTTTTATTCAGTGAAAGACTGACACGCCCTCGCGTTCCGCCTAAGAGCGGGAAGTCATTTGATAATTTCCCACATAAAAAAATTATCTTACACCAAAGATCATTCAGGCTTGAAAATCAATTAAAAAAAAATGGTGAGGATATATTCAGCTGGGGTTATTACCAGCCGGACATATGCGTCCGTTCAGTTGGGACTTGGGAGTCGATACAATCGGTAGCGACGACTCCCAACACGCCTAACCGACCGGTTAGTATCTTTTCGGCTGCGATTGTACGTGTTTCCGGTACGTAGCGAAACACACAATAAAATTGGCTCCTTATTTGGTTTGTTACTCATACGATTTGACACAGTAGGTATAAAACATCCATTCCTGTCACAGGAATTGATGTCTTGTAAATACGTAACTGATATATGAAAAAAAAATGGACTAAGTACTATATGTACTATGTCATAGTACTCTACACTTACAAAACCAATAATAATACCCGAACAAATAAATGTTTCGAAATAATACAACTCAAAATCAGAATATTTGTTTGTAAAACAGAGATATATATATAAAGATCTTAGATTTATTTAGAATGTCTTGCCGTGAAGGCGTACAAATATTGAAAAAAAAAGCATTAAAATGTAATAAAAATAACTAACAAAAAAAAAAAAAACAAAATTAAACTCTTACAAGTAAAAAAACAAGAGCTGTTTTAAATTAAGTTCAATATCTTTTTATATTATTATATAATTAAAACGAACACAACTCGAAGAATTATTGCAAAAAAAAAAGGTTTCGGTACAGTTTCAAAGTCGTTTATTGAGTTATCATGAATATTTATGTTGCATAGAGTTTGTGCTGAAAATATTGACGCATTACAGCTGTTTCAGACGCTTCCACGCTGGGAAACAAATGTTTTTTTAACCTTTCGTATACCGTAATTAGAGACACGAAAGTTATTGTGTCTCGCGTGGATCCACGTTCCGGACACAACTACACACAAAAAAAATGGATATAAACTAGTGCTTGACTGCGATCCCACCTGACGTTAAGCAGTGATGCCATTGTAGATCACGGTGAAGCGCTATACTTAATTAAGACACCTAGGTTATTGGAAAAACACAAGAACACAATCGAAACCGATGATGACCACTGATCCAAAGAACCATATCAGAAAACACTGAAATTATGGAACAGATAACCGAATTATCCGGCAGTATATTCGGTTCGGTAAGAACTTAAACGAATATCATTCGGTTATTCGATGTAACCACTGTTCGGCGCATCTCTAGTTAAAACATGATGTACACAGAACACAGACCAAATAACTACATTATTTGCTCTGCAACCAGCCAGAGAATGAGATAAATAACAGCTCGATAATAAACATTTCAACGGGCCGGCTCTGGTACTGGTACATCGCAGCACCTATATCGGCCTCTGCGCATGTAGTAGCTTCTACTCGTATAATCCTGCTTCTGAATTAGACTCTTGAAATGAGGAAGTAAGGGGACGGTGAAATAAATCCTGTCATAGAACAACCAACATACATACACAATACACATACATAATTACGTAACTACGTACGTACATACATTTCTCATCCAACTCTTCTGTCGCGGGTCTGCACCTTTGTAATCTTCTATCTGTATTCGTTCTTTTCTTTTATTTATTTGTGTGTACATAAATATATAAATAATTATAAACCAATTGGAATCCACTTCCTTCATAAACTTTCATAGTCGTTCTTGTAGCTGAGATCCCAAAAAAACACGAATAGAGTGCAAAATGACTTCAATTTTGGAAGTTGGAGTTTCTGATTTTGACACATTCTTAGTTTTTTTGACACATGTTTTTTTGGGTTTTAATAACAAAAAATGTGTATAAGTATTTTCTTTTTCTTTCGCTTCTGAAAGAAAAACTCAGTCCTGGAATGAAAGGTAACGAAGGAACTAGGAGTGGCTTTTTAGTTAATGAACGTCTGACACGCCCCCCGGGAGATGTCGTTGGATGATTAGAAATCAAATCATCCAACGACATCTCTATAAAAAAAAATCTTTTGTCTGATATACCTACTTATGTAAAAATTTAATAAAATAAATCCATAAATATAAAAATGTTTCTTATCGGACCCCTCTCAAAGGGCTTTCCGTATTTTTATGTTTTTTTTTTTTGTAAGTTATGTACCTACTTAGGTCTGAGAATAGGTAGTGGACAATATTTTACCCTCCTAACCCCACCTTGCATTTATTCTTTAATGTATACTTCTTTATTAATATGTATTATAAGGAGGTAAAGTTTGTTTTTGGGGTTTTTTTTTTGTACCTCTGAAGGTACTGCTCCGATTGCGAAAAAAATATTCCTGAGTAACATAGGCTATATTTATGTCCGCGGGTAAAACCATAGGTAAAAGTTAGTATTTTTTATGGCAGAACAACGCCGGGTCAGCTAGTAACATATATTTTACGGTTGGTAAAATAATAAGTGCAGTAGAACCCAGCATAACCACAACGTCATACTCTTGCAACATTTATTACATCAATTCACGATAAAACTATTCCAATTTAAACTTAGAGTAACTTTAATTAATTGTGTCCCACAATATTACATATTCAAGAAAGGCAAACCACGGGCTGGGCAATTCTACTATAGCAACTGCAAAAGCTTTTACGAATAACCTAATAACCCTGAAATGTACGCTGAAAAATAGTTGATTAGCACTCTCGAGGTTATCGATGCCATTTCCTCTTCATAAATACATAAACATAGGTTTCACACTAACTAAATTTTGAAGGAAAATTACGAAATTACCGCCTTCTAAAAGTTACATGGTCTGCATATTTTATAACTTCATTTTAATTGCGAAATCTGCATTAAAAATCTAGGTCAAACTTAGAATAAACTATATTTTTGCGATTCAAATAATCATATTAATCATAGATAAGAACATCTTCCCGTAGTATATTAATTAGAGCAAGTGCTGGCCGTTCATTATCCAATTTACGTAATTATAATGACCTCTTCACTCGACTTTCTAGTGAAGTCTTTGTGTAATTTAAGTGCAGTTGAAATGAATTTTACAACTGCATAACAGATCTATAAAAAATAAAAAACTTTGCCACACACCAGTAATGACTCCTGTGTCCTATGTTTTGACTGGCCTGTTGGTATAGTGGTTTGGGGCCCTGACTGCTATGCTGAAGGTCGTGGGTTCGATTCCCACCCAGGACAAATGTTTGTGTGATGCGCATGATCATTTGTTTTGTCTGGGTGTAATTTTTTTTTCTTTATTATGTATGTATTTAGAAATATATTTAAGTATGTTTATCAGTTGTCTAGTACTCATAACACAAACTCTGCTTAGCTTGGAACTAGACGGCGCTGTGTGATAGTTGTGGAATATCATATATGGGCGTCCACAAACATATAAACTTATATACAGTAGACACGCAGACCAGACAGATCTGTAAGCCATACAAATATTTAATACATTTTGGCCTGTCTAGTGGATGTGTGTGTTTTGCCGAGTTATCTGGTTTTATCTGTGCTGCAAGTTATAATCTATATTTAGTTTTTTTGTTCTAAGTAAATGACATACACTAGTATAAATTCGATCCCACCTGATGCGAACTAATGGGAAGCAGTTTAATGAAAAAAAAATAGGCAATACTCAGTCAGCTTTTAAAATATTGTGGGTAGTTGACAAACAAAACAATTGAAACAATATTCAACTACCGTCACTTGCAGATGCAAAAAAAAAAAACAAATTTAATATATAGAATAGTGCATACCTCAACCACCCCCACACCACGCTCATTACGTGTGTCAATCATCCAATCAGAACGGTCACAACTCACATGCGTCGCGTGAGAATGCGCGGCACACGATAACGCATGCTGCATCCTCTGAGGGCAATGGAACCATCAATTTATTTACTTATTAGATCTTCTGATTTATAAATCATACGAGCTCGTAAATTTATATGAACATTGTTGTGCCTCGAACTTTAGTGCAACTGATTCCAATTTATGTTGCTGTATAAATTGGTACTAAGTTATGTAAACCATGTTTTAGTATTATGAAAATAACACACTAACTGTCCACTTAGTATTTGTTTTATAATACCTAATGGTGCCCGAATAAAACAATGGCTTGAGTAATTAGCGTTTGTTTACAGTTATGTTATCAGTTCGGTGTTTGACACGGCTCTCCCTACTGGTTATAACAATAAACATTTGTGACGGGGTTCGCCTTTATTGAATACTATAAGATTCTGTTCGGTTTAGTGATTTCTGATTTTTTTTTATCATATTTCCGCTTCTCGTGTTCCTGAAATCACTTGGTAGCCCGGTAACCATAAACAGAGAACTGTTTTTTTTTTTTGTAATCTGCCATAAACCCCTTATTTCTACCATAAAGTACAACTAATAGCTAGAAAAAATAAATAAAATTAAATTAGTTTATAGATAAAGCAAGTTTATTTAGTAAGATACTAAACAAGTCACCGGAAAAATACAGACTCCGTTTTGATTAATTTTGAAAAAAAAAGAAAACGTTTTGTACCTATACGATAAATCACCTCCAAATTCATTAGTTTCCAAATAAAAGTGTCTTATTTAAAAATAAAAAGTTAATAATTTCTGGCGTTATTTTACAATCTTACGGCAGCGTTTGCAATTTTGAGGTGACATATTATACCTAATACTTAATTAATTAGTAATTATAATACCTATATTTAGATAAATCAATTGAACAAAATGTTCACAGTTATATAATTACAGTTAACTAGGATCGATACAGGGTATTTATGTGGAACAAATGTACTATTAGTAAATACTGTTTTTCCTTCCTCCCGGCAAAAGTTTCATGTTTACGTACCCATGTTATACTGGATTGAATCAATCGAGTAAGTGATTAATTAATTAACTAGAGTCAAGTGTTGATAACCTAGCCTCTTTAAGAGATTGATATGGCTATAACTCAATTTATAATTATTATATTATGAAAGCAAAGTTTTTTTTAAATCTTTATTTAAAGAGTTTTTACGCTAATGTGAATGTGACACTGTTGGTATGTAACAATATAATAGTTACTTAAACAATAAAATAAAAAATGTAGTTATGTTTTGGGTCGGTTTTTCAGATCGAACTTAACCATCAATATACATTATTTTTTTTATTATTCTTGTACAGACTACCGCAGATGACTGAAAAGTTGAAAGGCAATCATTTGTCTTGGTATGGTCATGTAAAGAGGGGAGATGAAACGCATGTCACTAAAGAAGTTCTGCGTAATACATGTAGATGGATGGAGAGGGAGAGGAATATGGAATAAGGGCAGGAAGAAGAAGGACAGACAACCGCAGCTCTAGGCAGCCATTCAAGCAATGTTGCGCTGAGAAAAGTAGATAAAGCGAGATACTTCAGCGGCAGACGCGTACAAAGTAACATTATCCGTCCACTCAGTGATCCATACAAATCTTAAAGGGTGACCAGATGGATGCAAAATAGCACAAACCAAGCACCAAGGTGGCATTGGTTTGTGTGCTTGGTATATGTTGCGTTGTTGGGATGTGAACCACGCGCCAACACCGTTCAGTGGTTGGGAAAACGCGAATCCCCACCAAGGGCGTTGAAGTTCATAGATTACAACCAAACACAAACCATGATCACCTTGGTTTATGTGTTTGATTTGTGCTAGTTTGCATCCAACTAGTCACCCTATTATTCTAACACAAACTGTCATAGTTATTGCAAAATGTAATTCTCCAGATTGCTATTTCAAACCGCAATGCGCGGTCCATTTTAGTCAGAACAATGACAACAAACGTCAAGGATCCGTGAGTAATAACAGAGGTACTATCAAGTTTTGGATGCACTACCATCTTCCTTCTCCCCCTTTATCGTACAATTAGAAGGAGACAAAGCAGCGTTTTGTAGCTTGCATGACGTTGTATATTGTTGAATAGGGATCCTTATTAGGTGTGGTGCGGTCCGGCAAACACGCTGCAGCATTTCGCAACACATGTCGTATAGCGAAATGAATCAAGCCTCTTTTTGATATACTTTCGAGGCTGGGAAAAACTTTGTTTATTAAAATATGCTTAATTAGCACTGTTTTGATTGCGGATCAGAATTGAAAGATAGATTAGTTTCGTTGTAAGCACCATACATCGTTTGACGTTCTCGCCGCCCGCATCGAGCCCAAGTCGTCGACGGCGCGTAATGTTAAACGCGCGCCTCAAGATGTCAGAAAAAGCTTATGGATCCAGCAAGGTCGAAGCCAACTGGGGCCAAGGGGAGTGCGAAAGAGAAAGAGGGTTTTAATCAGCAAAAGTCTGAAACGACCTCCTGTCTTTAGATGATTTCCCTCTTAAAATTTATAAACGTCATATTTATGGCGTTAATATGACTATAGTAACTTTGGACAGGTGTGTTCGGGATCACAATATATTATTAGAACATCCAAGGACTCTGCTACAACCTACCTTTGGAAACCCTTTTATTGCGAGGCCATGGTGTGGCACTATTTATAGCTAAAGCAAGGCCACAAGGCGAAAGGAGCCATGCAAATTGATATCTCTCACGATGTGTTTTTGATGCGTGTTTCCAATTATTCCTTTTTGAAATAGTTTACGTTTTTATGTTATTATCTTTGTCGGAGATAGGATATATTTATTGGGTTTTCAAAAAAACTTTTGTATATTGCTGCCTTTCAGTCCATTGGTACTTAACTATTTGAATGCCATAATTAGAGACACAATAGAAAGACAATTGCTTATGTCGAACTGTGTAACATAAGACATTCAAAAGGTTAAGTATATGACTTAGACGACTTTTTTCTGGCTTTGACTTCGAGTTTCTGTCCACAATCTACATCTACACTAATAATAAAGTGGTAAAGTTTGTTTTTTTGTTCGTAAGAGGTAATCTCTGAAAGTACTTGTCCGATTGCAAAAAAAATAGCACCGATAGAAAGCTGCTTTATACCTGAGTGACATAAGCTATATTTTATGTATGCGGGCGAAGCCGCGGGAAAAAGCTAGTAACTAATATTTACTTGAAGGAAGTCGCGGGAAAAAGCTAACATGAAATAAAAAGAAATTTCGTTAAAATGCAGCAGAATCTACTTTCTGTTATCATCATTATTATCCTTCTTGACCGGTTCCCTATGATTTTGGGTTGACGCATCCTTATTCTTCCAATATCTTCTGTTCCTTCTATAGAAATTTACTCCAAGTATGATATAAAAACTAGCTTCGACATCAACACTTCATTTTTAAAAGGACCTCAAATATGCAAAGTTATAGGTCCAACTAAAACCATTTTGCTAAGTAGCATACGTTTAAGTTGGTTAAGTAAGGAGTTTTGACGAGCTTTAGCAACAATGGCACTTTGCTGTTTCCTCGAAGAAATTCTTTAAAAACGAGGATCATTATACACAAGTTTTGTTGGTTGTTTGCAAGAACATTTTTGTAAGTAATGACCGGTGTGTTTCCTTTTTAAATATACATTTACTGGTACGTGTTTCTGTTTCGTCGGTTGCCAGCTGTTCTCACGTCTCCTGTACATCACTTATGTTTACTTACGTACAAACTGCATCGAAATGAGCAGGTGCAACATGTCTACAAATAGTTAAAGGACTTTAATTGTTCGTCCAGCAGCTACCAACATGAAGGCATTTATAAAAAGTGCTTCTGCGCACTGACATTTATGCAAGCGCTGCAATTATCGTTAGTCATTCATAAGTGAATAAGACGGGTGGTATTCGATATCAATCTATTATACTTGATGCAGATTGCACCTGCGCTCGTTATAGCCCTAGCTTCTGCTAGCGGCTCCTGCCCCGCGAAAGTAGAAAACTATCTGAGGTGTTCCAAGCCAGTCCTTCTTGAGTTTTTTGCATTTTGCAGGTTACTGTCAAGTTGTATGTTGATTAGAATATGATTGGCGGCATTACACACAGAATTAAAATCATCAACACAACACTCTCAGATTAGCTAACCCCATTGAATGACTTTTTCATGAAATTTAATCAACATATAACTTTAAACAGAATAATTGACAAGACTTGTTTGTTGCAAAATGCAAAAAACTTGTGACCCTGGCGCTTTCGCCTTAAGGGAACTTACTCCCGGGATATCTGAAGCTTTTGAGCGTAAAGAAGTAGCAAATATTTATGTACACACACACTTTTACCGTTATATTAGTGTTTTAATAATTTGGTCTAAAAAAATCTCTGTCATTCATCAGGTCATTTTATTTCATACAAATCATTTCCAGAAAAGTCTGTTCGCGAAAGCTGCAAATAGATAAGGTTTTCCGACGCCCATAACATTTTATAAGAGCTCATTATTTCTTTTCAACTTTTCTTGTTTATCTTCTACCGCAACGGAATGTCAACCAGATTTCTCTTCTGATAAACTTTTTTTAATTATTCTGGAAGTTAGTTAGAGCCTGTTCAACAGCAGTGCTGGAACAAATGGGGATAGTCATGATAGCGCATAAATTATGACATGTGCTGTTTCAGAGACGATGAACTGGATCTGAACTTTATTCTACCTTTATAAAAATTGTTCACATTTCAGCGTCGTGATATGAAAAGAACTTCAGTCTCAGTTTCAACAATAATTTATGCAGCACCCTGAAAGCATGCCCAACTTTGTGCAAAACCAATGTTTTGCACGCAAAGCACCGCACTGAACAAAGTTTGGTGCAAGTATTGGCACGTAAAGTGCAACCGTGTCGTTAATGTCGTATTGTTTGAATATAATGCCGACTGTGGGTGCAATGCATTTTATCGACACTAATGTGGGTGTTACAGAATGGAATTTCATAAATTTTACTATGTTATGTATTCGATGTATTATGGGTCGGTGCCCACCTTAATGTCTATTACGATAATGCTTAATAAGGATTGAGTAATTATAATTACGCATACGCTAACTCAATTAAAGAGTTGTAAAAAAGGAAATGGCTGAGTTACTTAGTTGTCGGTTGAAGTACCGCGTGGCATTATGAATTCTATCGGAGGAAAAACTTGGAACGTGTTTTATGAATACCAAGGTGTCCTAATAAACGTTATAAATGCTAATTGGACAGTAGCATGACGCACTAGGCATACATTCATCAGGTCTAACAGGAGCTGTCTACGACCACGAGACAGATGATCGTGATGTGGAACCAAAGTTAATGGTGCATGGAGGACGTTGCACTCGGATATAAAGAATGCATACTTTCTGTTTACAGTTTGTAATTTAACTAAGATTTTTCATTTAATAAATACATAAAAAGCTGAGAAAATTACATTGATATGCAGAAAGCATGAAATAGCGGTATGCTTGTTATCGGTAAAGTGCACAAAGAATCAAAACAATAACAATGAAGTTAGCGGGCATAAAAAATAATCTTCAAAGCTAAACCAAACAAGCAGTTCGTAAATTTGAAAGCTATTGAGACATGAACTGTGCAGCTTAAATGTTAGTAGGTGAATAGTTCGAACACGTAGTAAACAATAAGGAAACAGTTGTACTCCATAAATAGGAGAAATGACACACTCGGTTCGCTCTCGCCTTAACTTCTGACCATCTGGCAGAATTTATTGCTCAAATCTCGCAATTGGTCGGTAAATGGTGTTAATTTAATAACTGGCCTGATCCCGTGCGAGCACTTAATTGTACATCGCGTTTGTACAGCGATGTGAGCAGTTAATATATGCAGTAGACCATCTTACTTAACACTATTACTGTACAGTATTGTAGGCGTTGCATCTTAAACGCCACATTAGCTTCGATCAGGTCATTTGCTATTCTATGCTTAAGTAGACTTTTAGTAAACCCTAGAAAGCACAGTATTGTTACATCAACGTCTTTATTCTATAAATAGAATTCTCTTCCCATAGATCAAAAGCTTCTAGGATTACGATATTTTCGTCAGCATTTAAGAAAAACCTTGTTTAAATTAAACTGCACTAGTTTTTATTAAGGTGAAACGGGTAAAATTATTGAAAAAAACCTTGTAATTATCTACTTATCTTGATTTATTCTCAGCATAACTTAAGTACGAAGTTTTTCTGTGCGATGTTTCTTTTTACGAAAACTTATTATTGTAATGTTGGCAATCAATTTCGAATACCAGCTGCTATTACTCTGTGGAACAGTGAATGAGCATTTCATTTTCTTCACATTTTTCAAATGTGAGATAACTTTTATTTGGAGTATTTTCTGAATAAAAAGTAGCTAGATATCACTTGCGGTTTCTCTCAAATCTCATTATCATGTACTTGGAAGTATATGAGCGCTTCAAAAAGTTCTGCAATAAATATGAGCTTGATATTTATCTGTAAAAATCATATAGAACGAATCAATAAGTCTCCCGTTAGTTTTCTAACAGATAACCGTCTTTTTCAATCCAAGTTTATATAGATGATGACATTCATGTGCCCTAAATCCAAACATCGGCAAAGTAATCTTATCTTTATTATATGCCACCGTATCTATGCCAATGACCAATTTGCTTGTCAGTTACAATAATTTCGCAGCGAGTCTAACCTTGACGGATATAAAGGATCATTTATGCTTCCCGCGACCGTGTCGATCTCCTTATGACGCTTTAAAAATATCCATTTACAGTATTACATCATCTTCGACGAATCCCAGAATTATCCCGTCTGGTGGGATAATAAAAAAAAACTTACCCATCCTCTCCACACGTGATTCACCACGTTTTAATTTGTATGAATCACCAATTAATATATGCGTTTGCGCACCTACTTGTGAACTTCGTTCAGGAAGTCGTCTTTTATTTACAAGTTATTTTTGTGATGACACGCCCTTTAGCGATAAACATGTTTTGATTCAATTAAATGTATTGGTGATTTGTGGAGTGAATGTTTACTATTATCTCGACGTAATTGTGCATAAGTATTAATATTTGAACCTCTGTAAACAGTTGTAAATTCTCATTATTGTTGTGACCAGTTTGCCCTTTGCAATTACCCTCGAAGTAAGCTCCTTAAATATTCATCACTCTGTAAGCGAAATGCCGTAAAAGTTTCAGTAAGCTCTTTATGTGGAAATTATTAAAAACAACAATGTTAGCACAGTAAGAAGGTTGAGGTCAGTCTAGTTTCAAGTGTTAATCTAAAAACATGTGACTCTGAAATAAATCCTCGAGTTATGCTTTATTCGCGTGACCGAAGGCTGAATGCAAAGTTCGCGGTCCTACCTCTACTTCATATATTTTAGTTTTCTCTGTTTTATTAACAACTGCGATTTGTATGTTTTAGACTTAACATATCAGGGTAGGACACTAGCCTTTTAATTAATCAAATGCCTGCTTGTCATTCATAGCGTGATGTCCAAGAATAAACTTTAATTACACATCAAAGTATCGGTCGGCAAGTTGATTATTCTTGACACATTATGCAGCATATTAAACTAAATGTACCTACGCACTACGAAGTGTTAAGAACAGACGGGAAACTATAAATCACTTCGCAGCTTTACATCATTGTAATTATTCTTGATTATAAAAACAACAAAGATGATGAGAGAAAAATAGAAAACATAACTTCTAATGAAAGCGTATTCATAGTCATACACTAGTACATTAAACTAAAGTTAAAATATGTGAAGTATGAAATGTGAAATGCAGATAAGCTATTAGAGTGGGTCGCTTAGGAAACAGGAACAGAGGGCAAACGATAATATAATCGGTTAGTCGGTTCCCGTACCAATTACCGACCGATGCAGACTGATCGGCTGAATTACGATCGCTTCCTGACATTGTTTAAAAACGGTTCACAAAGGCTCCGGTTTCGTTCATCATATCTCACGAGTCTTAACGCCTAGTTCTGCGATTTAACACAAATATTTTGAAAGCGCTTAGATATGTCTGGTGTTCATTGACTGCAGTAATTCTAACCGAATGATAGCATAACGTGTCCTGAGAAATCGATTCATTGAAGCGGGCTTGCTCTCGGTAACAGTAGTGATTTGGGTGTGTAACGCTACAGCAATAGTATACGGATTTAACCTATCTGATATATCATTCCCAAAATCGAATGGAACCATCTGGGCGAGTTAATCTTAAGATTGCTCTGAATATTACATTAATCTTAAGAAGTTACAAGGGGATCATCAGTTCTTCGCGAGAATAAAGAAACAGTACTTTTGTGGGCTCCCAAGGGATCTAACTTGGCACGAACATCTTGTAGTATCTGAATATAACATGGACTGCTTGCCATTCGTGTTTACTGTACGAAATAAAGCACGTAGGTTTTCCTCATTGTGCTTATTTGCTAGCTATTAGCTATCACAACAATGGTCCCGGTCAATAAGCCTTTGTACGTTTTTCACTATTTTGCCTTGGTTGTTTCGAAGTGAAAACAGCGCGCCGTTCAACTTTGCTTTTCTTTAGTTGTTTACGGGAGAAATGAAAAACATTTTCTTTTGATTTAAATGTCAACGCCTTATTTCAGCGTAGAATTTTAATTAAGATTTTTTTCGTTTATCTTCTTGTACTACGTTAGTGTTTAGTACAGTTTATATGTCTATCGCACTCTAAGCACTTACCAGAACCTTAAAATGTTTTTCCACAGTATTAATGAATTTTATTTTGTTGACAGGTAGTTCCACGGTTGCTGGGTTCACTTGTGGGCGGTGCGATGAGTCCCACGCAGCACCTTGAACAGCAGCAAGCCCTCGTCAAGCAGTTCGCAGAAATATTAGAATTCGTACTCAAATTCGATGAATATAAAGTAAGTAATCTTGAAAAGACGTTTGGCGGATGACGAGACTTCCAATCGCCTCTTTAATCTAGATAAAAGAATATGAAAGATAAAATTACGAGTGAAGTCATATCTAGGGTCCTATAACAATTGATAAATATAGAAATAGAAAAGAATATTCCTAAAACAATACCGATTGTTAAGTTCGTCGATGATCTCAATCATCTCAGCGCATAGGTTCAGGTTCCTGGGTATCATAATTCAGAGTCCCTTTATTGGCTCTTACAACACCCACTACAAGATGAGTTGCCCATTCTTTGTTTCAAAACTCCGCGCTAATCTTCACACCAGCCTTTAGTATGTCGCATCAATTATGCATGTTAGCTGTAACCCACGCTTCGCCCGCTGCTATTACTATTATATGATAAACCCTAGTTTCTGGGTTAAGTCATGATTTTGTATGTTAATCTGTTGTATGAACTCTACGTAATTTTGTTTGCTGTTACCTTGTTGCAGTTATTAGGTAACGCAATCAGCCTTTAAGCCCATTAGGATGGTAAATGCATTGTTGATTAATCTAATGCAAAACGATCGTTTAATGTACCAAATGGCTTATTATGCATGATTGGTTAAGCTACTAATGTTATGCATAGCTGCAAAATAGGTCGGTAATCTCGAATGCCGAAACTCTTCAATGGGATAGAACCCGGCTTTGGATTCACAAACTTTTGTTCAAGTTTGTTTAATACAGCTTCAGTGGAATCCATGTTTTGCTTCTGTAAACTCAATTCTTTCTTTGTCGGATTAAAGTTGTAACTGAAGGCAACGCTTTGATCGCTTGAAACTTTTCCAAGTATTTCTTTAGAATGGCTTTGGTTTTAGTTTCAAGTTATGACTGGCAGTTAGACTCTTTAAATTTGACAGCTAGCTTTGTCGAAAATAATAACTAATTAAAAATAGTTATGATAAAATCGCAATTTGAATGTTGATTTAGTAGTTGATTGAAGCATTGACTAATTCGTACAGTCATCACTTTCGAATCGAAACGATTGTAGATCAACCCCGTGTGTTGAGAACTCCACTTAGCAACAAGGCCTTATTGTTACTTGGATTCTATTTCAAAACAGGAAGTTAATAACAATAAATACTGATTCCTTTCATTATGCAGATGATTAAGCACCATTGTTTCGGCGTTTGCTGTTTCGTTTTGTTATTGATTGATATTAATGAAATTAGTTCGTAGAATCATAAGTTTAGTTTGTTTTGTTGTCTATTAGGTAGTCTACGAGGAAAAGTACGTTACATAAAAAAACATCTGCACTACATTTGTGCATCTTATTTCAAACTAGCTGACCCGGTGAACTTCGTACCGCCTAACAGTCTATGAATGTAGATTGTAGTATATCTTTCGATATAGTCAATGGATTGCGATGACACAAAGTCTAAATAATATTATATCAAGTTAAACACAATTTTAATGAATACAAGTTATCTACGTCGATTTCGAAAATTTTACTTGATGCACAACTAAAAACTTCTACAGATTTATTGAATGTACAGACTCTCTAACAATTAACCTCTCGTATGCACACAATTAACAGACACAATTAAAAAGCCATTGTAAATATCTCGTGTAGATCTGCGTTCCGGCATACAACGGGTTAAATATTTGTTGTGTTCTAAAACTGAATGTATGTATTCGTAATTATTTGAAATTCTTACACATGACGAACCATGTGTTCATTTGGAAGTTGAAACAGATGACATGACACATAATGACGTTACATGTTTCAGAAGAGGCACACAATACGGGGTTGCAATAAAAATAATTTAATGTTTGCTCACATCATTGTAAGTAGCCAATAACAAACAATAAGTCACAATGATATAAACAAAGCGACCAATCGTTCCCAGCGTATCTGATGCAGCATAATTAATTCAATTGCTGGGGCCCTTTTGACCCCAACCTTGCAGTGTCGTTGCTCCTAGTTCAGTGGCTGCTATCTACTCGCGAAACAATTGTTCTGTGTCTAGAATCAGAATTCACATTACCTATTTTGTTTTGTATGAGTAAACTGACTGACTAACATATTATGCACAGTAGTCGAAACTACTGGATCTAGGAGCGTCAAATTTTGCACAAGATTTTTTTTATGACGTACGCGAGCACTAAGTGAGGATCCACCGTAGGCGCGGGCTTGCGGACAGTGAGCAATGGGTAGCTCGCTGTCCGGCCGTCCGGTAACGGACCGGACCGAGCCCAAGTCGTCGACAGCGCGCACTGTTCCTGCGCGCCTCAAGGAGTTGTCAGCAACAGCAGGGGCCCAGCCGGGTCGAAGCGTACTGGGACCAGGGTTATCCAAAAGGAGCTCGAGCCCCGGTATGAAGGCTACTAGAAACGGGGTGGGTTTTTAGTCAGTAAGAGTCTGACACTATCTCCCGCTCCGCCCAAGAGCGGGGGTTGTCATTGGAGGATTTTCCCCACCGTAGAAAAAAAACACTAAGGAAGGATTTTTCTAAAATATACCTCATAAGGGGATGAAATAGGGTGCAGTTTGTATGAAGAAACCTTCGTAGGCGAAACTACTGGCAGAAGCTAGTCTTAAATATTGCGAAAACTAGAAAATAATAACCGAAGTTGTAGAAATTGAAATTAATAGCTCTCTTAGAATAAATATATACGATCGTTATTACAGGAGTGTATTTCTGTTGTAATTAAATGCTTTTGTTCGGATTTAGAACAATTCAAAAGCCACGAAAACAAAGGACCACGAAAGCCATAGATGTCTTCATTGTGAACCAATCAAAGGACTCATTCTCCTGATGCTTGATTTTTGTGTTTTTACCAAACCATTAGCATAATTAGATGCTTATTTTTTGTGGACAATTATTGCTGAGTACAACAAGACATTTAGAAATTCTGTTTTCTGGGTTGGAAATTGTCAATTAACTTTCCCCGCTCTGGGTGGAGCCTGTAAGAAAAGTCTAACTGTTATTTATATTTATAAGTTCCTTCAGTTATGTGGTGACTCTTCCGAACAATCCTGCAGCTCCAAATTGTGAATTTTTAATCAGTGTTTACCAACGTTACCTACCATCAGATGCTAAACGTACCTTCCTATAAGTTTAATTTAGGTACATTAACGAGGAAATGTATACATATTTGGCAAATCATTAGTGATTCAGTATTAACCTATTGTGAAAAATTAAACATTTGGACATCATTTCAATACACCATCATGTTCTTTTACAACACCCTTAGAAAAAGAGGTACACTTACTAAAGCCACTTCATCGTCATCTTCCAGCCCTTGTCCCGTGTTATTCGGGGTCGGCGCAACACGTTTTTTTCTTCCATTCTGTCCTGTCACATGTCACGCTGTCACTAACTTCATTTTCTTTCATATCGCTTCTCACACAATCCATCATCATTACATCCAAAGAAAAGAGGGTTCTTTGACGTCCCTCTCCCTGTCCGTCAATCCATAAGTATACTCATAACTCTTACTAACATTCGTGTCATCCCTCCTCTTCATATGATCATACTAAGACAAACGATTCCCTTTCAACTTATCAGTCACTGGCGCCACTTTCAAACTTCTTCTAATACACTAATTTCTCACTCTCAACATTCTCTCTGAACTTGCAGCCTTTCTTTTTTTCTGTCTTTTTCACAGCTTAACATTCAGCAAGTTCACTTCGCGTTTATAAATTGTGCTCATTCCAACAAATATTTCAGTGCATGACGACATCAATATCCTTATCTAGAAGTAGTTTATACTAACTTGTATTAGTTGTTTAACTATCGCCATAATTAATCTTAATCAAAGCTATCTAAACGTTAGTCATCGAGTCGAAAAGGGAACAATTTGCGAAGGCATTGTATATAGAAAGTGAGGTGAGGCTTGGCTCGAGTCGCGACCTCGGTGACTCACGGGCTTGCACCCGATTTATTTACGTTACCTTCTTTGTCATTCGAAACAGATGACGATATGGTAACGTAGTGTTCCAAGAAAATATAACAAGTTTTTAATGAAAATATTTTTTTCATAGCAAGCTTATATAATTAATACTCACCAAGACGAATCAAACGAGTCCAAACTCGATGGGGTTGTGTCGTTTAACTAACAAAGTCCTATAGCCACCTTCCGGTTCCATCATCAGATCAACGCAATGCCATAATAATTTTTCATTGTCATCTGATTTACACATGGATGCAAAATTTCAGCTCAATCGGTAACCGGGAAGTGGGTCAAATTCAAGTTGCAAGATTTGATCAGGTACAAACAAACATCGGGACAGGTGAAACTAAATAAAAGCTTGTAAAAAAACGTTTATTCAAATTGACTTGTTGGTCTTCTAACGTTACGATTGCGAATTGAAATGAGGACTCGCAAAATTGATTTTTGCTTATGTTGAAAAAGAAATTATTATCCACCTGTTTCTGTATCGTGTTTCTTTATAGCTGTTGTGTTACTGTCTGACTTGTTTGTCGATATTTTGGACTATTTAGCTTTTGTTCTCGGCTGTCAATTATAGATCTTTAACAGTCGTTACGAATACTCAATAGTGAAGAATTCTGACAACCCGTTTCTGGGTTTAGGCTCATGGTTCAACTAAAGGAACATAGGTGTTAGTAAAGTCTGACTCGCTTTCTCGCTGCGCCCTAGAGCGACAGAAGTTATTAGATGACTACCCACCCCTAACTACCTTAAAAAAACGTTTTCTGGCTTGTGAAGGTCGCTCTTTATTATTTTAAGTTCTATTTAATGTCTATCCAGATGTGACTGCTCCAACTTGGCTCCAACACAAAAATACTTAATAATTTAAAAAACTAGAATTTTCTTTTCCATTCATTGCTGTATTTTGGCTGGGTCTCTTTTATGCGTGTACTTAATGAAAATATTCAATATTATGAAACACGTTGAGTGTTTAAAAATCCGAGCTATAGTCAAATATACAAGACTAAAACATCGCTATTATTCTTTAGTTAATACGCTAACGATATTCAATACCTATCATTTCGTTTATCTTTCCAATAGACTGGAACGGCCTTGTCTGTTACCAGTAACATAAATAGATTACCTAAACTTTTACAAATTTAGAGTTGCGTTCTAACAAACATCGCTTCTGGAAATCGGTCCAGTATTTCTTAGAACAGAATACATTTAAGCATAATTATTTCTATTCAGATTCTTGATACCTTTTATGTGAACCTTTAGAAATGACTTTCAGTTCAGAAAATAAGAAACCAATTTTACGTTATTGTTCTTCGAGTTTCTTACAAAAATCATTTATACTAAAGTCTGCCAGTGAAATTATCTGTATATGTTTCATCGTAATCCGTTCATCCGTTAATGTGTGAAGAAGTAACAAACATACTCATAGACTTTCGCCTTTATAATTGTTATATCTAGCCCGTTCTGTCCCACTGCTGGGCTAAGGTCTTCCTCCATTCCTTTCAATGTTCCCGGTTTTGAACCATAGCATAGCATAGTCGGCCTTATAATGTTCCCTGGTTGGGAGTCAGGCCGCCTCTGAACAAATGGGCCGTAATCCACCAAACGGGCCCAGTGCGGGTTGTTGAATATCACAATTCTTCGAATTTTTGGTTCTAGGACATGTCGGTTTCCTCACGATGTTTTCGTTCACCGTATTGAGAGCAGTGGTGATGAAATCAATTACACAAAGTAATTAGGTTTTTAGCCACGTCTTTCCAATTCTCAAGGAAGGCATCCAAGTCTACCTGCCATCTCCCTCTTGGTCTATTATTATTAGTGTGTAATATTAAAAGGTGTGTGTACTTAAAAAAACGGCCAAGTGCGAGTCGGACTCGCCCATGAAGGGTTCCGTAGCAGCAAGTAACATAATATAAAAGTTCTTGTAATGTGTTGTAACTTTGATCGATGTTTTAATAATAGTGTATTTTTTTCGATTTATGACGCATTAAAAAAAAACTACTTACTAGATTTCGTTCAAACCAATTTTCGTTGGTAGTTTTTATAGTAATGTACATCATATATTTTTTTTAGTTTTATCATTCTCTTATTTTAGAAGTTAGAGGGGGGGGGACACACATTTTACCACTTTGGAAGTGTCTCTCGCGCAAACTTTTCAGTTTAGAAAAAAATGATATTAGAAACCTCAGTATCATTTTTGAAGACCTATCCATAGATACCCCACACGCATGGGTTTGATGAAAAAAAAAAATTTGAGTTTCAGTTCTATGTATGTGGGACCCCCAAAATTTATTGCTTTTTTTCTATTTTTGTGTAAAAATCTTAATGCGGTTCACAGAATACATCTACTTACAAAGTTTTAAATGTATAGCTCTTATAGTTTCGGAAAAAAGTGGCTGTGACATACGGACGGACAGACAGACAGACAGACAGACATGACGAATCTATAAGGGTTCCGTTTTTTGCCATTTGGCTACGGAACCCTAAAAACTCAGATTACAAACATTCTGTTACTGGCAGAAAACTATACTTTCGTTTTGTTTCATAGACTACTTAAATCTCTGAAATATGCGCGGCTTTCATGGGATGAGCCGCGGAAAAAACCTTTGCTGATAGCAAAACACACTTACCTACTTCTAGTAATCGATATTTGGGTCGGAAAATGCCTTCTTAGGTTTCTTCGAGTAATTCATAGTAGATATTTTACTTGAGCCAGAATTATCCGTAAGTATTCTTTAGAATAGAATAGCCAGAATCATCCATGTTCGTGTCACGTGTCAGGGCTTCACTAATAGCAAAATACTAAGTGTATTTTGCTACTTCTAGTAATCGATACTTGGGTCGGGAAATGAATACCTTCCTAGGTTTCTTCGAGAAATTCATCTACAATATTCTACACTACACTTATGTACTTAGTTTGTTTTTTTTTTCTTTGTAGGAGGTACTTAATCTCTGAAATTACTGGTCTAATTGCAAAAAATTTTTCACTGACAGAAAGCTGCTTTATTCTTGAGTTACATAGGCTATATTTTGTGTATGGGAGTGTTGCCGCGGGCAAAAGCTAGTAGTGAATATTTTACTTGAGCCATAATTATCCGTATTCTCAAGTCGTGGAGTCGTGTCAGTACTGTTCAAACACTTTAACCCTCTCTGAGGCCATCGCCCTGAGCCCGTCTTTACGTAAGTCCTGTGCATAATTAACATCCTTAGGTAGAGCGATCACCTTTGGAACGATGATCGATCGGCTGGTAAGTACTGGTACCAGGGTGTTATGGAGTATCCGAAACCGATATAAAAGTTTCAGATAGTTCCGGATAAAAGTGGAGTCTAAATTACAGCTTTTTGTTTATTTAGCCTGGCCAAACAAATAATAATAATTATATACTACATTCGAAGTAACATTAGACATTCAAACAAACCTATTTTACCGTCCGTTCAACCGATTTTGACTTTTATTGCGTGGTTTGATGGCGGCTGTTGTTAATACTTGGTATTGTAACTTTTTTGCTTTTAGTGTCATCCTTACGCCTACGGAATAAAAGTCAAAATCGGTTGAACAGACTGTAAAATTTTTTGGTTTACATGTTAATCTTATTTCGCATGGAATGTAGACTAGGAATGAACACTCGGAAGGTTACGTGTTCAAACCACGTCGGGGTCACCAGTTTGCAGGTAGGTACATAAGTGGTACCTACAGAGAGTAAAGTCCCGCAAACCGACTCCGACCAGACGGGTGTTATGTCTGATGGGCAACTGCCCGATAGATGATTTTCGGGCTAATCTATGTGTTTGAATTTTAAATGCCCGTTGCAGGATTAGTTCTTATGTGACGCCATAGATGTCGCTATACACTAAAACTTGTATTTTTTTTTTTAATTTCTAAGTCCCGTATCCGAAACTAGCGGATAATCCGAAATAATTTCATATCCATAACCGTATCCAGATCCGAAATATATAGATAAGTACAATAACATTCCTACTCTACCTACCTAATCATGGATACAAATTACCATCAGTAACGATCATCATGGAATGTTTCACTATGTAATAGCAATTCGATAAGTAATTATGAAGATGATCAATAGATAGGGAATGTAAAACATAGGCTTTCAATGCATATTGACAATGTTTTTAAATAATTTTACATCGTTTCTTGGGCGTTTTCAATCTTCTTTTATAAAGATAAACTGACTGACTGACTGTCTGACTGACTGACTGACTGACTGACTGACTGACCGACTGACTGACTGACTGACATATCAACGCACAGCCGAAACTACTGGAACTAAGGGCGTCAAATTCTGCACAAGGTTTCTTTTTATGACGTAGACGAGCACTAAGAGAGGATTTTTTTTGACAGGCCTGTTGGTCTAGTGGTTAGTGGCCCTGACTCCTATGCCGGAGGTCGTGGGTTCGATCCCCAACCAGGACAAATGTTTATATGATGAGCATGTGTCTGGGTGTAATTTATCTATAATATGTATGTACAGTGTAGTATTTAGAAATATAAGTTCTTTATCACTTCTCTAGTACTCATAACACAAGCTCTGCTTAGCTTGGGACTAGACGACGTTGTGTGATAGTTGTGAAATATTATATTATATTTTCCAAAATTCACCCCCTTAAGGGGATGAAATGGGGGTCAAAGTTTTGTATGGAAAAACCTACCTTGGGCGAAGCCGCTGCTTTTTTTTTTAATTAATATAAACTCCTAACTTTTCCCCGCGGCTTCGCTGGCGTGAAAGTTGGTTTCTCCATACAAACATGGGACACCCGTTTCATCTCTTTACATACATTTTATATAAAATATAGTCCAGGTCACTCAAGAATAAAGCAGCTATCTATCGGTGAAAAAATTTCAGCAATCGGACCAGTACTTCCAGAGATTACCTCCTACAAACTAAAAAACATAAAAAAGAAGTAATACTTCTTGATTATTAGTGTAGATTTTTTGACTACGATCCCACTTGGTGTAAACCTGTGATGAGTGTGTAGCTCATACAGCTTTGATTCGACACCGTATTAGATGAGTCCAATAATATTATTGTGGGACATATACATAACACGTTGTCGAAGCGAAGAGGCTGATGGCTACAACCCATCTTTAAGTTTAGAGTGAATAGGTTTCTTCAAGGTAAGCGCGTTCCATCGTCGACTGCATCGACGCCTTCCATCAGGTGAGATAGCGGTCAGCAACAGCAGGGATCCAGCCGGGCCGAAGCCTACTGGGGCCAGGGTTATCCGAAAGGGCGCTTGAGCCCCGGTATGAAGGCTAGAAGGAACGGGGGGCCTTTTAGTCAGAATCCCCTGGTATGAAGGCTAGAAGGAACGGGGTGGGTCTTTTAGTCAGTAAGAGTCTGACACTATCTCCCGCTCCGCCCAAGAGCGGGGGATGTCATTGGATTTTTTCCCATCACAAAAAAAAGGTGTGATAGCGGTCAAGCGCGAACCTATCAACAATAAAAAAGAGATGTGCTCATTAGACGGGATTTTCATATTATTTAATTTTGATTTGGTATCGAACGCCTTATTTAAAAATATTACTGTGCAAAAAACAATAAGGAGCGTGTTAATCTGCTAGGCTTAATTCTGCCGGCTAATTGGATTACGAGGCAGCCTTGTATTAACAGAAATAGAAACATTGATTAGCCATGCTTAATCATTTTTGTTTGCCTGCCATATCGACCGTAGCGAGTTGAAATAGTAATTCTGGCCATTCACCATCATGCCGGTTTATACGACGGCTTGATCAAATAGAGTAAATAAAAAACAAGAAATATGTAACTGAGCTATTTGTAATATGTATTACTAGCTTTGGCTCGCGGCTTTGCCCGCGTACATAAAATAGCTAAGTCACTCAGGAATAAAACAGCTTTCTATCGATGAAAAAATTTTAGCAGTCGGAGCAGTCCTTCCAGAGATTACCTCCTACAAACTTAAAAACAAAGGAAAAAGTGTAGAGGTGAAAATGGTACAAAATGCGAGAAGGTACAAAATGGTATGGAATGGCCCTATGTGCTATTCCAGGACCAAATTCTAGCCAAATCCGTTCAGCCGTTCGAGGACATGATCTATCCCTGTGCCAAATTTGTTCAGTCGTTTCAAGATTGAAGAATACATGCACACACATTCACAAATTTTCGCCTTTGTAATATTAGTGTGATTTAAAAACTATGGATTTTGCAAATTCTTCTTCATAGATTTGCTACGCTTTGGAATGTGCAATTAGCATCATTTCCTGACTGACTGATTTCTTGACAATTCAAAAGTGCCTGTAAATGGTTTATTTGAAATATATTTTTGATTTGATAACCGTTATATCCTATGTGTTATTGAGTGACATTTTGACATGTCCTTTCAAAGTTTCGTTCTGGATGGATCGAGAGGGAGATTTAATCTTAATGGCTAAAACCCATCCGTGTTCCTTCAGTTGTCCTTTGCATTCCAGAGGTCGCAGTGCAGCTCATTCAACAATTTTGTTCTCTTCTTCTTAGAGTATCGATGCCAAAATTATAAATTGCCGGAAACTTTGTATAAGCCCAAATAGGATAATTGAATAGACCAAAAAGTATACATTTTTAATAGATTGCGAACAAACTTCTTCCTGAACCGGGTTAATATACCCCAACTAAGTTACGAATTTATAATAAAAGATACGATCTTTGCAGACATTGGAAAAAAAAGGTACAACTTAAATTAGATATGGCACTTACTGCAAAAGCGATCCGATCTCCGTATTGTATTTCTGTCTCCACTCTTCTAGAAGGAAGTAAGCATTCATCCATTAGCATATCCTCACCTCAAGCAATAAACATTTCTAATAAAGACTACCAATACAAATACTGACGAACAATGTATCGTTAAGAGATAATCTGACGACGAATAAATCGCAAGCGCACTCAGCTCCTTCGCGTGTGGTCTACTAAAAATAATCTACAATATGAACATGAAATTACTAGGTTCGAGTTGTAGCGAGGCTGATTGAGTGCCCGACGTTGAATGGGCGGCAATCCTAATTCATCTCCGGCCTCCGCCCTTCATGCTAGAAAGTATTTTTGCGTGCCCATTGTGTGCAAAAAGTACCATTATCAGGCTCATACCGAGTTTAATCATCATAATGTTAGCAGGTAGACATTTTTATTATTAACTGTGGGTGTCCCCATAGACTCCTATAAAGCCCATAATATTTTGGGTACCGCTGCAAAGCCCTGGGATGTCTCATTAATTTATTTATAAGAAGGGCCTTGCTAGCATGCACGGTCTGCATGACACAGTTTCGTTGATAAATTATGCATTTATGGATAACAATCCAGCGTATCCTACCAAAATTAACTCAACGCAACATTAATATTAAAAATAACGCCAAAAATAAAAATATCGATCTCTATCCTTTCTTCCAGCAAATCATTGAGTAATGGTTTGCTAGAGGAAAACTCAACTTTAAGTTAAGCTCGCCTGTACCTACATGAACTCTGATATGCGCATATTTTGTAACTTATCATGGTGTACAATGAAGAATTAAGAAAGGTCGGACCCTGACTAGACTTATCTACAAGAAATCCTGATCAATGCTAATATAGTTTCCTTTTCTCCCCACAGATGAAAACACCAGCGATACAGAACGACTTCAGTTACTACAGACGAAGCGTGTCGAGAGGGGGGCTAATCAACGCAGAACTTCCGCCGGGAGAGGAACCCCACATAACAGCAGAAGTCGCCAACAGAATGTCACTCTTCTATGCGCAAGCCACGCCGATGCTCAAGGTCCTGTCAGAAGCCACCAGCCAGTTCGTCAACGATAACCAGCAAGACTTGGAGAATACGACGGAAACGCTCAGCACTATGGCCAAAGTTTGCCTGAGAATGTTGGAGAATCCGTAAGTACATGTTATATAGATCTAATAATGTAAACGAAGAGGAACTGATCTCAATATGTTATCAATATGCCACGAGTCGAGTAATCACGATGCATGCACATGTTGCTACTACTCAGACATGAGATCTCGGTTTTCTTTTTTGCTATTCACTCAAAGTAAACGTGACGGGTGACCTACTCACGTCGGGATCATTTCACGGCGAACATTTTCAAATAACTCCTAAAAGTTTTTTCATTACGAACGGCTGATTCTATAAAACAAGAAAAAAAAAACATTTCACTACAGTAGCACCTTTTTCCCGAAAACTCTAAAGTAAGATTTTGTGCCAACTCCTACATAACGACTCAATAAAATCGACCATAAATATGGATGCCTTCCGAAGCCATCAAAGTAGTGGATCATGAAATGGTGTCAACAAGATGTAGCTACAGGCTACAGCGTGTTTACACGGAACCAGTATCCAGTGCAATACATTCGCGCTGTGATCATCAAAAGCGTCCGTAATACTGCTCTCATTTCAGCCGTTTCCAAACTAGACCGTTAAACCTACCTAGCCAGGGCGTATCTCAGGTTACACGTAAAAACCTGATGTTCAAACAAGACCCTTGTTCCCACGGAATACGGTGCACCTGTAAAACCGCTTTTAACTTCGAAAATCTATTTACGTCAACCGCTGCGTATCTGCGATAGGTTCAGACTTTATCGAAGTTAGTTCAGTAGATCAAAGTTGAACAAAGAAGTCCTAACTTATTTTCTTATATCTGTCCAAGTTTCTTTCGCTGGGGCAACAGCTGTGGAGTAAGATTAATCGATTGAAAGAACTTGTACCATCCTCGATAGTTATTTCAAACAAGGAGATTTATTATGCCTATTTCCTTGATTGTTCTGTCACGTTGGTCTATTTATCTAAGAGCTTTCTTCAATACTTCTCCATTTATTTTCTAGTCAATTGATAAATGGGTCTTTGTGTCGAATGAACAGTAGCCGTTGACAGGTGTGTAATGTAAACAGTAGGACCGAGTAACGTCACCGCAGTCATTCGGTCCTGTCCACAGTCAGAGTTATCCTTGCAACAATAGTAGGGTATTTATTACACGGAGGATCGTGTGTCGAGCCACGACATCGATACGCTCGAGCCACCGGCTGAACATAAGAACATAATAAATAAAGATAAATCAACTGTCACTTGTAACAACACGTGCCTTCGAGTGTGTTTGATTTGCACCATCGTCTCGCCTCACACGTTCATATCTTAGCCACTTTAAGCGCCATCCTCATTATTGTTTACAGCAATCGACTTTGTACTTATCACGACACTTATTAACGCAGAGTACCATCCTCTGTACAATTTGTGAGTCTGCGAACATCCAAACTCAGCTATAGTTACATTAAAAGTCTTCAGTTTCAAAGCTTCTGTTTTCCTTTCACAGAAATTAGGTCCATCCTAATAAATCGAGATATCCGATACTCTTCGAGTTTGATAAACGGCTGAATTGTTTATATAAACTACAAATATCTTATCTCCCCCGAGAGCTACTGATTCTACAGATATTACCGGGGAACTAATTTAGTTCCCTTCCCCTCGTCTATTTAGGGTGGAAATCGGAAATGCGCTTGCAAGTTCCACGTAAAAGCAATTCTCTAGATTGGTTTCCACTTCCGAAGATTTTCTTTGCAAGCTATCAGGGAAGTGCTCCAAAATTAGTTAGACAATAAATCCATTGCGGGCCGCGGCCGTCATATACCACATGTTACTTGATAACAAAAACATATGTCTTGTTTATCATACATCGTATCACTGGATTAATTGCAGATGCCGTGGTACGTTATAAGTTATAATATAACCATAATAGTATTGTTGCATCATTGTAAAACGAGGCGCCATTGAATGTCATGTTTTATTTCCCAATTACTTTCTCGAGGCCTCGTGTCGAGTGCGGTTTGTCCATAACTACCTCCTACGCTAACTCCACAGAAAGTTTTTTTTTTCTTTTGTTTAGCTTACGGAGTGACTTGTTTACACAGTTCTAACACTTCAGACTAAACATTTGTAGAAGCTATTGCGTCTGTTGTAGCATTTGAGATATTTTTACGTACCTACAGTTTGGTTATTTCTTTTAAATTTTAACTCATGTTGACGGGAAAATGTACAAGTTTAATTAAACCACAGATAACGGTTTCCTCCCTTGCACTTCCTTATCAATACTCTGCTGCGTGCGCTCCGGTTGTCCGCGTAATTTCGTCCACTACCTCGCATCGATTGGACCCAAGTGACCGTTTCCGTGTTCTATGTGGCTGTGGTATTGCTCGGATATTACCAACATAATTGACAATACAGTACCTACTGGGTTTGTAAATACTTCATTAACCGCCTTTCATTGGCTGCCGTGTAAAAGCCTTTTGTTCTTCACACGTCATTACAAAGCGAGGTAGGTAGGAAGTGAATGAATGCGGATATTTTTCAGAATAACGGCGGTAGTTGCGGTTCGATGTGGCGACGCTTAGGGGAGGCCTATGTCCAACAGTGGACGTGTATCGGCTGATGATGAAGGGCGGTAGTTGAAATCATCGAACGATTATACGCATGCTACCTATTCTATCTAAGCCTAATATGATTGCAAATCTATAACAAAGCAACGGTCATGATGGTAATACAATAATCAGAGTAGCCCTGGCTCTTGTACTAGGATTTCCTGTATCACAAGAGCCAGACCTCTCAATATACAGGATACATAACAGAGAAGTACAATAGTCAAGGTTAAAGGGCAATTACAGGATTACAGAACCAGCAAAACGAGTCAATACCACGATGATTGAATCATAGAACAGGAAACTGACTGAAAAATAGAATATATCCATTCAGTTTGGGACAGAGGCGTCATAATGACGCATATAAACAATAAACTTGTAGTACCTAGCAATTAAAAGAACATCCTTAATTAAAGTTAATATTAATTGGTTGATAAAAAATACTTAGAGGAATGATTCGCTACGCAATAAGACCAGAATTAGCAGTTCCTTCGTTGAAAGTGACAATGAAAACGTGACGAGAATTACAATTAATGATCGTCGACACTTTTTGCGGTGCCCGATTTGTCACCGATGCCATAAATTTAGCTGTATGGCTTGAAGTTGATTGGTGCTTCAATTCTAACCTTATTATTAAAACTATTATGGATGTAATGATTAATTCGAGGCCTTAGCATGCTTTACGTACCTACTGAAAGCTGACGTGTGCTGCCCTTTTCTTATGTAGAATCATTTTGTTCTTCATCTTCTAGGACCTAGACCATGCCGTTTAACTTTAAAGTGTGATTGTTTTAATCTTGTGTCAGTGTGGGTAAAAGACATACCTATAAATGTTGTCTAGCGCCATCTCTTACCCACACTGAAACAAGATTAAAATAATCTTACTTTGAACGTCTCATGGTAGCCCCGTAGGGGTTTTTTTTATGAGCACGTTATTAAAATTGCCAGTTTCACAGTTTTATTTTCTTTAATTTCTTCGGGAGACGGTAGCTTGATCTAAGGGCATCCGTTATTGCACTACTTAAGTTTAGACTTGTGCACTCACGATTTTTCTCTTCTCCTTTTAATGTCATACTATGTTTTATCAAGACTCCGAGATTTATTCTTGTCTACATATTCGAATAATAATTTAATATATGTACATATTTGATTACTCCTGTAAGGCATTCAGTTTGAATGACTGTGATATCACAATGTTGCTCGGTAGAGTTACTGACTAGATTTTAGAGGGCTGCGATAGAATCGCCTCTGTTACCGAGAAGTAACTTTAACCAATCATTTATATCTACATTTCTCTCAGCAACTAAATATTCAACAGGATAAATTCTCTTGATTTATGTGTTAATATTTAGAACTGCCTGACTCATAGCTCGATTAAATTCCAGGACGGGAACTAGATACAAAATTGAATATCGTAGATATTATTTCGTTTATTAGATCGCAAATTGGCGGCCATAAATTGTTCGTTAGCAAAACGTCTGTCTTGAATCGCATTTATTTAAATATTAGCAGACGTAGCACTTCCGTCGTGGACAACATAAAGGTACAAGTAACATTTATACAGTTTAGTGAACATACCTGTCTGTGCGGTGCATACTGGATTTGCTGGGCCGTGGGCGGCGACCCAAATCCGAGCCCCCAGCCCGCCAGCCGTACGTAGCTTTATTGTGTCGTAAATTTAGTTTCTTCACTGTAAATACAACACACGCGACCCAAAACAAACATGCACGGAACTTATTTATTTACTTGCAACCATATCAAAGCGCACATAAAAATATTTCGGAAATTAGGTCGTTACAGAATAAATCCTAACACAAATCGGTGTTTCTAGTCTAAAGCTACTAGTCTAGAACTACATTAGACTTACGCACACGTGTAACGCCTGATTTGTACGTTGAACGACGTCGCGTGGCGTGGATTTAGTGTAGCTCTACAAGTCTAGTTTCCATATAAAATGTATGGAGACCGACGCGTGTAGCCAGATCGGCGTGTGTAGCACACGTGTGCACAGTGTAGTTCTAGCTAAAGTCATTTACCTACATGAGACGAGGTCACGATATTAATTAATTAGGTACACCGATTTCCTTGGCTTTATTAATAGAAGATTCATCATAAATCTCGTTAATTTTCCAGAAAACTCGTGGCCCAATTCAGTCGCGAAGAGACGTCACTGCTGGTTCTCCGCGTGATGGTGGGTCTGATCATCTTGTACGACTGGGTCCACCCGTCCGGTGCCTTCTGCCGCTCCTCGTCCGTCGACGTCAAGGGCTGCGTCAAGTTCCTCCAACAACAACCACCCACGAAAGCGGAACCACTCCTGAACGCCCTTAGGTATACGACGAAGCATTTAAACCATCAAACGACGCCGAAAAATATCAGAACTCTGCTGGCTGCGTGAGGACAGCACTCGAGCCTTGCATGTTGCTGTGGGGAATGATGCGACAATAATTACCTGTGGGGATACCTCGTTGGCACGCGTTTATTTTGCTCTTTAGCGATACCTCTACATTGTATTACACTCACATCTATCTCTCATCGCCACATCTCATGCTCATCGAAGCTGTTATAGTGTATAGGTCTCCATTATAATATTAGGGTAACTATCACATACAATAACTTTGATGAGGCAGTCGCTCTGGTAACTCCTGAAAAAATATCCTAATTTTTATCATATCACAATAGGATATGGTTGCACCCTAAGTCATTGGATGAGAGAAAAACACGTGTCGTCTAAAAATGTTTATTATTGACTTTATTCCTACAGGTGAACGAAATTTGTAAAAACCTGTATTTTATTGTACCTCAACTAAATTAACACTTACTAATTTCACGAGTGAATTTCGGAGAAAATAAATTTTATGTATGTATGAAGAAAAATTATTATATCTACTCTAAATTGTATTGTTCTTTTTCATAGTTAGCATGCTTTAAAAGCAAGTTTTTAGAAGAAATTGTATAGAGAAGCTATCCCTACACTCCCACATTCATGCAAGGTTTCATTAAATCCTCTTCGTCTCAACAGAAATGTAGCAGTAATGCTGTCAGTCGCAACTCGTAAGTTAGCTTTTATATAAACTATCATAGGAAGGCTTAGACACCTCTAATGTGCAGTGGCGGATTAAGCCAGAGCGGGACCTGTAGCAAATTCGACCAGAGGGCCTCTGTGTAAACCTATTACGTATGTACTATTATTCCCGTTTTCAATTATCCAATGAATTTTAAGATTGGGAAAGATACGTGGAAATTACAAAATCTAAGAGATTGACTATCATATGCAATGAAATAATCAGCCGTATTCATTCGAATTTCAATATTAATGTATTTTGGTTAGATTTTTTTTGCTTTCAAATGCAGGATCTCCGAACGCGCGAGACCCCTGAATGCTCGGGGCCTGTAGCTTTTGCTACTCTTCCTACATGCCTAATCCGCCACTGCTAATATGTAACATAAAAAAGAAGTATTATTTACATTAATTCTACTATATAAAATAAAACTGCCTTGGATCATATTGATTGGTTACCACACAATTTACCTATTGTGCAATTTGTTCAAGAGTATCAATTGTTATTTGTTTAGATGAACATAAAATGATGTATCCTTTATCCACACCTAAGTATCACAAACGCAGAATTATTTTCATTTAAATTCGTTGTATTTATTATATTGAAGTTGTATAAAAATACTAGATAGGTAAGTAATTTCATATTTTAATTGATACTTAGGTGGAAAGGATATGGTTACTTCGATATACTCATCAAACGTTTCATCCCAGTGTTGGATGGTATTAATAGATATTGTAAATTTTTATATACTTAGCACAAATTTTATTGTTACGCACATCCCCTCACTGGGAGTTTATGATGCGTAGGTATTCGGTTCCAAAGATTTATTCAAATCGTTAATGACTACTTATTTCGCTCACTACTAATTCGTACGTCATATATTATTTTTTTAAAAGACTGAGATAAGACACTCGCGGATATTTTATTGCATTTCTCGTTAATACAGTTCCAATTCTTTTAATTAAGAAACCAGAAATGTATAAGTCACGAAACTATGCCTTATTGATATAAAGATAAAGGCGTACCTATAGCGAATATGAGTAATTTCAATGCCTTTTCTAAAATTATTATAAAATGTTAAGTATGTCGTGTTAACAATGTTGAATTTATGCATGCACCACTGCCTTGATGTTAACTAACATAATAATTTTAAATTGAATTTATAGGTATAATGTAATATGTTTCATTATTGATGTATATTAAACTCAAATGTAAGAATAACGATTAAGCATGTACTGTTTATTTACAAGTAATACAAGTTTATAAGTATTTACATCATTCTCCCAATTCCGTGAAACTGTGGCTATACGGAATGCTGAATGAGATATACTATATTTTTTAATTATGTATATTTAAAGCCGCTGATTACGCTCAAAATCAATTCGTATGTTGATTTAACACTACTACGTAAATAGGATCTCTATTTGATCGATTGAAATTCGTGTTTCAATCTCGAGGATATCATAGCGCAGAAATAAATAGAATTTTGCTTTTGTTACGAATACTGACGATGATTTATGTATTTTGATTTAACCTTGTGTGTGTTCTGGTCTAAAGTGGGTCATTCGCTCTTAAAATTTATCGTCAGATGCTAAGTATTGTAATTCGTTAAAAAATTGTAAGCGGCCATCCATAAATTACGTTACACGAATTTATGATTTTTGAACCCCCTCCCGTCGTCCTTGGTACAGCTGCATCACTGCAGGCTGAGACAGACGAATGGACTTTTTGTTTGCGTTCCCGCGAAACGCTTTGCAATGACATTAACGTGACAGGTAATGTCATTGCTATTTATTTTGTACTTAGCATTTGGCGGGAACGCTAACAGAAAAATCATTTTGTCTAGACTGCAGGTCACATTTGCGAGACTCCTTAGTGTGACATCACACACAATTTGGATTTTTACAACTATAAATTGTTAAATTAAAACAGTATTACTACTGTTCGAAAAAATGACAATAATAACATCACAGAGAGAGTTAGAAATATTTTACAGATTTTCTTTTTTAGTCAAATAAACATCTTTTTAAAGATTTTGAAATGTAACGTCGCAAAGCTGACTCCTCCCATCCCTAGTAACTTCGACGAACCCCCTCCCCCCCTTCCTCCTTGTGTGTGTGGCGTAATTCATGGATGCCCCCTTACTGACACATTGGCAATCTTGCCAATTGCCATGCAATTTACCGTCAGACTATCTAGTCTGACGGTAAATTGCATGGTGAATGGCAGGCCTTAGTGTTAAGTTTGCAGAAGATGATAATTTTGTTACCCTTTCACTATTTATATGTATTGGTAACATAGCTGTCGGTATATCACTAAGCACAAATACTTGTCTTACGTGTATAGTATCTTAGATATTAAATAAAATTATTAACTTAGGATGGTTAGTTACATTATATGCACTGTCAGCACAATACTTTACGATAGTTACATTAATATAGTATCCTTGTTGAATATATCTTGTAATTGCGATTGTTGCTTGCAAGGAATAGGATCGACTCAGGTGTGCACTCCGAATTGCATTAACTGTGAGGAATTGAAGGATTGAATAAATAATATCGTTCCCTAAATTAACACTGCCCAAATAAGTAAATTTTATACAATATTTTTTTAATAATTGATAAGTTTTCTAAAATTATTCCAAGATATTAATAATTCCAATCACTCCATGTGAGTCTAAGCATACTTTGAGCAAAGTTAGTAGTGTCTAGTTGGGCAGAACTAAAAGTATTGAATGCTTATGATTGTAGAAGGTTAAATTATAGAAAAGGGCCTCTCTAGGCCGCTATGAATGTTTGTGAGTAGGACAAAGAAGCTGTAATAGTACTATTTACGTTAAAAACAATTATTTACTTGCATTATTTACTCAGAATTTATTATAGCGCAGGCATTTGTTAATACTTTAGCCAAATCTTTAGTAAATTCTTCTAGAAAAAGTTAAGAATGCATTACATAATTTGTACTAGTTATGAAGATTGTTGTATGTATTATTTGAACTGCAACATTTTGTTATTGTTTAAGGTGGTTTTGTATGATAGACCTATTTTTCTTAGTTATCATTTATTTATTGTATATAATAAACACACCAAAGTTATAAGTAATAAATAAACTTGGATAGATTCTTGTATACTGTTGTTTTATTGTGTGTTGGCCCAGTGGGTTCAAACCCAAGCAGGCATGTGTAGTTCAACCATTGCTCTCAAAATGGTAAACGAAAACATTCGAGGGAACCAGCTGTTCTAGAATTAAAAAATCGAAGGCGTGATTGAATTCTATCAGAGCAGTGTGGGCCCGCGAGGTGGATTAATCATGGGAGGCCTACTTTTTTTTTAATTTTAAACTTTGGGGTAAATCATTAAATAACTTATCACACTCTGGCTGAAGTGAGGGGGCTGTTAGACTGACTTCCACCAGTGATCTTGCAATCAATCCCGAAGGCCTGGCAGGCATCAGTCCTTGTGGGGCGCGCGCGCATGGAACAAGTAACATGTTGCCGAACGGAGCGTGGTCCTTATCGAACGACGATTTACCTGGATTTAGTGGCCAGGAATCACTTTACGACTCAACGCTCGAGGCGTCTCCTGCGGCAGCTGGGGCGTAAAGATTGCTTCTCCCTGACGATTTCTACCACCTTCTCCGCTCGTATTATCGTTTCGCAGAAAGAGATGACTGCTTCCCATCTTCTTTCGCTCCGTCCCATGGCCTAGACCAAGATTAGTTTTATAGCAAGAGCAACAAATACTTCGGGCCCCGCGCTTCGGTGGGCCCCGCTTCGATGTACTGAAACAGGTCAGGGTGCCTATACCTACCATAAACATCTGCCCAAAGACTACCTAGAAGATCCCCGCGGCCTATGCAAAAATAATTTGAAAGTTTTAATTCGTTTTCACTTTTTTTGCAAAGATTTAGTGGACTCCTTATTAGAGCTACAGGCCCCGATTTGGTTTAACCCGGCACTGCTTATACTCTGTAAAAAATTACCTTTTCTGTCCGTTCAACCGATTTTGACTTTATTACGTTGGTAGCGTGTCAAATGGCGGTTGCAGTAATTAGTTGATACTGTAACCACTTTTTTGGTTCCTAATGCCATCCTTATGCCTACGAGATGAAATGTAAAAATCGGTTGAACAGACAGTAAAAAAAAGGTTTCTTTACATTTCTTAACGTTTACAGGGTACCTCTAATTACAAAAAAAAATATCATGTAAACAAACAATTTATTCTTAACTTAAAAAATATGTACAATGTGTTAGGTGTTGGCGGGGCGCGGCTTGAGGATGAGCTTGCCGGTGTCGTCACACGACATGTTGAAGTCGTTGAGCACGGAGCGCGTGCGAGCCGTGATGATGCTCGGCGCTACCACCTTTCTGTGCACTCCCATCATAAACAGCAACACTGGAAAACAGTCCAGCTGTTTATGTATGACATAATATCTCTGTGTAGGCACACAATAAGTTACTGAGGTATTTTTTAGAGTACCATACCTCAAAAGGTAAAAACTGAACCCTTATAATGTTCGTCCATCCGTCTGTCTGTCATCGAGTTTCATGCATATTGTTCTTCATAGAGATTTAGGCTTTGGAATGTGCAATCAGCATCATTTTTAGGGTTCCGTACCTCTACGGGGAAAAGCGGAACCCCTAGAGGACCACTTTCGTGTCTGCCTGTCTGTCAAAACCCTTTGCCTCGGGAACGCGTGGAGATATCGAGTCGTAATTAAAACTACATTATATAATCAGGTCTGCGGTCCCTTGAAGCTATGAAAAAAAATGTAATTCTGAGTTAACGATAAAAACGACATCGTCGCAAAAAACGTGTATTTTGACAATTGAATCAAAATTCGTAGGGTACTTCCCCTTAAACTACAATCCATGAGGCATGAAGCAAGGTCTAATAGCACAAATATAAGAAGAAAATCTAAAAACGGTGTAGTTGCGTCAAACTTTTTTTGCGATTTGGAAAAATCTTGGTAACACAATTCGGGAATTGAGCTATTTTCATACGTAAGTTTGTATGGGTTTTTTTTATTGGCTTCTTGTCACTTCAAAAGTGCCTAATAAATGGTTTATATGAAATAAATGCTTTTATTCTTGGTTGTCGGTAGAAAAGAAGAATGACACATTTCAATTTGTTCATTTCAGGCATTTTTTGTATAGCTGATAGACATGCCCCTTTATCTTTATTCATATTGAAGAATAAGCACCTTTCATTCTTAGTCAAACTTTCAACTCGGTTTTGATATCAGTAGATGAAAAATACCAAGTATGATAATGCCTTACCTAAAAAAGTGGATGTGAATGCAAAAAATGGATGATTCCAGAGAGACTGTGTTAGGGAGACAACTGGTGTGAGCGGGTCCATCAGCCAATGATATGCAGCTATTGCTGTGCATACTGACACCACCGTCAGCAGAACTGAAACAAAAAGTAGAATTATCAAAAGATCCAATTTATGGGTAGAATTGAACTGTTTTATTTTCAACACAATGTAAGAACAGAAGAATCTCACGAATCCGATACTATTGAAAACCAGAGGGTGCTGGATTATTGGATTTTATAGAAAAAACTGTTTTGAAGCTAGATTGCTTGATGAAGACAGAGCCTGTAGACTGCGCCTGGCAGGCACGGGCAGAGGGTGCCAGATTATTGGATTTGTCAGTCTGTCAAAGTGCTGGATTAGTGAGGTTCAACAGTATTTCTGTCCATTGTGTCTATGTAAGCACAGGCTTCCAACATATCCTATATTTGGATAGAAAAATCTATTACTGATATTGAATCTGCCTTTATAGACAAACAAATTAATCTAAACTGATACAATAAAGTGGAAGACTTTTTGTCTATGTCAATGCAGTAGGTAATCTCTGGAACTACCAGTCTAATTGGAAAAAATCATTGTGTACGGGATAGCCAGATTTATGACAAACGGTATAGACTTTATAATATCATGCTACAACTCGCAGAGCCTAACCATAGGTGATCGTGCTCATCACACAAACTTTATCCTGGGTGGGTATCGAACTCTATATAGCAGTCAGGGTACTAACCACTAGACCAACAGGCCTGTCAAAGCTAGATGGCTAGTATTTTAACCTTTAAATCGTGGAAATTACAGACACAATAGAAAGACAATAGGTGCGCGAACGCTGGCGTTCGCATGGGGTTTAATGAATTAATAATCAACATGACAGAGTAAAACATTAAAACTATGATGCAAGTGTGCAAAACCAGTTGACATATATTATATCATATGCATATACAGGTTAGAATGGATATAAAAAGTTAGTCAGAAGTGTATTATAGTATTCCAATGGAGTAGAATACACACAGTGACTGCCATTGATTACTTATCAGACAAAGACAGTGATTACAAAACTCTTATCAATTTGAATTATTTAATTGCTCAGGATATTCTACATGAGTTTGGCAGTCCTTAATGATGGTTTAGAACAGTTATTGCTTTATTATTACTGACACATACTTCTCCATCTCATAGTAGCTGGTTGTAGACATCCTATGACCTCAGTTAGGCGTCGCTCAAACGCCTTCAAGTCTGAAATTAACATCAACTTTTGTTATAGCTAAGAATATAGAGTCATTTGATTGATTCATCATCATCATTTCAGACGAAAAACATCCTCTGTTGGACATAGGCTTCCCCCAAATGTCGCCACAACGACCGGTCCGATGCGTCTCGCGTTCATCGGAATGTTAGGCTACCCGCAAGGTGGACCGATGACCTGGTCAGGGTCGCTGGAATGGGACGAGACTTGCTGCTTAGCGATTCAATAATTACTAAAAACCTAAAACTTTATTTTAATAAAGTCGAAAAACACCGAGAGATGCACTTGTACACACAGTACTTTCTGCAATGACGGCGAGACCTACGGTGGCATCTCTTGTGACGAAAAGATTGTGTAAACTCTGCTCAAATGCACCAAGCTTAGATAGCAGTCTATGAAAAGGAATTCTACTAAACCGAACTGCCGAATAAAAACAGATCAAGAGTACATATATCAGAAGTAACTTACCATCACAAGCCGTTTGTTCTAACGACATCTTGTTTTTCACTCGTATTAACAATAAACAAGAACCTTATTGATATCTTTCTACATATTGAGAACATATAATGCTTTAGTTCAACGGTGTTCGATTATTCTAATAATTTCATAAATCTAATATTTCTAAGTCGGCAAATCACTGTTATTGAGAACCGACACAACTGACAGTGACACTGACACTGACAGAAACGAAATGGCTGACATTGACATTTTGATTTTAAAAAAACTATGAGAATGATGACTAGTCTTTTTAGTTTTTAGTCGATTAAGACGATAGTAAGGTATGGTTTGAGGCATAGTGCCGGATGCAGACTAAGCAAAATAATTTAACGAAAGGTTCGCCCACGTAGCAGTACGATTAAAGGAAAATAGAAGTTGAAAACGCACCTGCGAATACTCATTCAACAGCAACCACGACACAGCGGGTATTCATATAAAAACTTTTAGGAGTAGGTGGAACAGGGAGTAAAGAAGTCCCCACATCTCCACACCCCCGTTGAAAAGAAAGAATTCTCTGATCAAATGGGTGTTGTATCTGGTCCGGGCAACTGCCCTATAGTTGGTAATTATGATTGTATTTATGTTATAACGCGCAGAGAATTCTGAGAACATGAATATCATGAAGCAGCATTTTGAATTTTTTGTTTTAAATTGGCGACTTACACGTTGCTACCCACTAAGCTAGGTGATTTTCTCATATGTAGTTTCTTACCTCATGGAAAACGATGATGTGGTCGACGATGGAACATCGTTGCCCAAAAGTAACCTATTCACTCTTAAATTCCAGATCTCCAGGCTGTAGGTATAAACACAGACACCGGCAGGGACTTCTACTCCTTAGCAATACACACAATGAATGTAATCCCAAAACGTTGTATGTGTTTCGGTGGAATGTCCGTCATGTAGGTACCGGTGGCGCATCGTCGTACGTCTGATAGTCCTATGATGGTTTGGGCTTGGCGGAATTAAGCTATTGCAATTCCCATTCTCACTCCCTGGTAGAAAACCCAAAGGCTAGCAACTCGACGACGTTGTTTTAGGCACTATTCTGTTTAATGCACGTCTCGTTTCTTTTACGAAAATTAAAATATGGTTCAAATTAAATTGACTTTCTCACGAGTGATTTAGGAAAACAAGAATGAGTTGCAAACCACACTAATACCTACCTAAGACCTAACTAACTACTACCACAAATTGCTATTTCGCTTTACCGCATCCGCATCACATTTTGTTGGACATCTAAGCATTTGGCAAGAAGTGTCATCTGATAAAGAAAAGTCGATTAGGTACATCATATTTACATGTTTTACCAAGATTATACGCTAAATTAAATTTTACTGTTATGTCTAGTCCGCTGTCTTACGTAGGTATAGCTATAGGGGGGTCCATAGTCTTTATAGTGTTCTAGGCCTAAAATGAACAACAATGACTATAAAATTAAATCTGAGTATTAGATATATCTAAAATGTATATTGGAATTGGCGCCACTATTTTAGAAATATTACAACAAAAAAAAATGGTTGCCTGTAAAGTCGGTTTTACGGGCGAAGATTTTACGTGACAACGTCATCGATCATAGTTGAGTGGGAGAGAGACGCAAGGCATTCGGCGGGCCTCTCTCTCGTTCGGTGACTCATCGTAACGTTACCGAGCGTTACACTTTTTCATAAGTGACTCCCAGCCGCAACCTAATTTAAGACGTTGTCACGTCAAAAATGTTATGTTTTGAGTGTATGATAATGTCTCTGACCATGAGATAACTTACTTAAGAACGTTTATATTTTCCAATGTTTGATAATTAGATTACCATTGAAAAATATTTTTAATATATTTTGATTGTACATAGTTATAATAAACCATACTTTGCTATTTAATAAAATAAATATAACATTGAAGGAATACCACCACCAAAAAAAAACACTAAATAGGTAGACAAAATTAGCCATAAAAGGCAAATGACTTATGGCAAAAGACATAAGTGCCTGGTGTGTACCTACCTACCCACCAGGCACAAACTATGGCAAAAAAAATGTATTGTAGGTACGAAAGGAAGAAAGAAGAAAGAAAGAAAACTATTTTATTTGGCATACACACTCGTAAAAGTGCTGAATTTTATAATAAATTTCCAAATATGTACCTAACATTAAAAATGCAAAGTCAATGTCAATATTAGAAATACCTAAAATGAAACATCGTTATTAGCAATGTTAGCAAGCATCGCTATTACTAAGTTGCTTCCAGTCGTTCATACTCTGTGCAAGTTTACGATTTAATGCAAGTATTTACCGATTACCCTATCTTTTTTTTATTACTTCTCTTTTATTAGTAGTTTTACTCAAAACTGTTACTGTACGCTACCAATGTTTTGTAAATTCACTTTTAAGTTTTCTCGCGTGATTTGTAATTTTTACTAAAGATAGGTACCTCAAACCTCAAGTAAAATAAACATACGTACGCGGTGACGAACTCATGTTGCTAACTAATTAGTTTAGCATATTGAAAACACTGGTTTCAAGTAAGTGACTACATCTTTTTTAATAATGAAATAACTTTAAACCTAACTATAGTTCCCGAAATATAAACGAAGAATTTTTGATGTATTTTATAAATTTTACCAATTAATTCAAATCTAAGTTTTACAAAAAACTTAAATGCTTTTACAGCTGTGTTAATATGTCTTTCAAGGTTTTAATTGTACAGTTCTTAAAATCTAAGTAAACGTAGGATTATTCTATATTTTAAAAATATGTGCCAAATTGTGCCTGTGGCACACGAAATTCTTTTACTATTCATATCACAGAATAAATCTTGGTTCGAATAAAATTGAATAATCAAGAATTAAAGTGTGTCAATCACACGCTATGCAATTTTACTACGACTGCAAGCAGTTTTATTTTGTGAAATTATTCTATATATAAAGCACTTTATTATTTTATTTTACTGGATGTGTTCCCGTCTTCGTAGGCGTATATATTATGTAATTTATAAAAAAATTACAACCACTATGTTTTGTAGCATTATATTAGTGTGTTAAGTTTGAATAAAAAAACGGTCAAATGCGAGTCGGGTTCGAATCCTGCGGGTTCCGTAACACATATGAGAGATTTCCACAGAAATTGACCAAATAAGCGTAATAAGTAGTCATCTTTTAATTGCGTTGCAAATTTGATTATTTTTAGCCGCATGGGATTTCCGCGTTGTCGATTATAATATTTTCTTGATCTATGATTCACTATTTAACGGAAATGCACTTATCATATGTACAACTATTGTTATTTACGTAACGAGGTAAGACATTTTTTACTTTCAGTTTTAAAGCTAAAATGTGGGTAGTTGGAATAAATTTTTCGTAAGTGCCTTATTTGAGTACTTATATCAGTGATGATGACTGAATGCGTTGTGTGTGCCATAGGCACAATTTGACACATATTTTTGGCATAATCAGTAACTTCCCACTATTGATATTTTATTAAGTTGTGGTCGGTCGATTCCTGAATCGTGATCCCCAGCCCGACCACAAACGTACTCCTATTACTCAAAAAGTACAAGGCACAAATTCCTGGGATAAGTGGCACAATAAAACACAATTAAAATAACCATTTTGTGCCATAGTAAAATCTCCGTGCCATGTCGTGGTCGGGTCAGGAATCACAACACCGCGTAGCTGGGGTCGTGCAATTCATTAAATCCCAAGCGAACGCCGGCGTTACAACCAACCGTCCAAGAGCTTCCTTTACCAAAGTTTAAGAAAGTTTTTAAAGAGCTACTTCTAAACAAAACGGTTTATTCGATTAATGAATGGTTAGAGGAATAATATCCATATATTTTAGTATGTGAAAGCGTGACATTGTAATTTGGTCTTGATTGGTATTGGAATGAGTTTCACCAGGTATTAGATATTTATATAATCGATATTTATTAATTATTATTAATAAATACCCGATATTATTCTATTTCAATAATATATAAATGTATAAAGTTCACATGCCATGCCAAAGGCTAAATAGAATTTAAGAATATACTCTATTGTAACATGACAAACCATCAAATGTAATTACTCTATTTAAATGTGAATAAAATTATTTTGATTTTGATTGATTGATCATATCTTTGAATTTTTGGTTTTAGGACATGCCGGTTTCCTCACGATGTTCTTCACCGTTTTGAGATCAGTGGTGATGAAATAAATTACACAAAGTAATGTGCATTGGTATGAACCCGCGACCTACATCTCGTAAGTCGAGGCCGTTACCACTCGGTCACCACATTTAGAAAATTTTTGACAACATTAAAATACAATGCAAACCAATTTAATAACACTGGTGGTTCATAAAAACAGAAATCTTAGTGCAAGAGCTAATGACATGGTTTGTACCTTGATATAATGTTTATTACTCAACTTCGGGTTTTAATCAGAATTACAATGTCGGCTTATGCCTCTCTATCTTTTCAGAGTTTTAGCCACGCATTGGCTCACTGGAAAGCGAAGCAAAAAAAAAACAATTGGTGAACGACATTGTGCAGATGGTGGCTCAACGTTGCTCAGTAGTGGAAAACATAATTACAACAAGGTAGGAAAATATAATTACGACGAGAACAAGATGTTTTTATTTGTAAGGGAAAATAATAAAAAAAGGCAAGACTGGAAGTTCATAGGAAGATTATCCCGCCGGATTTCAGATTGAGATTCAGACGGTAGACGAATGATTCTTCCAATGCTGACACAGATGAAACATCCGCGACCGACCAAGAGACTCCCAAAAGTGTTAAATCGAAATCTAATGCTGGCCCCTACAAAAACACAGCAAAGGGCTGATGATATGGTTAGTAAAGTATTCTCCCTCTACTATATTGTAATATTCAGTCATCTGTTTCGATAAGAGTAGTAGTATTCTTAATATTTTATATTTTTGCAGATGCCAATACGAAATATCAATATAATGATACAAACGAAAAATATACACTACGCTACGAGAAAATTTTTGACTACAGTTTTTACAAGCAGGTATTAACCTTAATAAATATGTAACTCAACTTCCTGTTATAATCAGAATTAGGATGTCGGCTTCTCCCTTCTTTTATCTTTTCAGTTTTAAGAACGTATTCGCTCACTGGAAAGAACAAAGTTTTTTTTTTTGGAATTATGTATCTTATTTACTTAGTGCATTAGTCCACTCAGATAGGTAAATTGATTTGCTTATCACTAAACAATTTACAAATTTCAGTTGTTTTTTTTTTAAATAAATTAGGACTAATATAACCCATCGAAGTCCGATACCATCCAGTCCATTTGGGATAACACCTGTGATATTACTATTGGAAGTATTGGAACTATTGTGACTGTGATTGTGACTCTATTCATTTTCCAAACTCGGGTAATTTCTGTGTATTTCCTAATTTTTTCCGTGATAGTTTTTTGTATATTATTAGTGTTTGGGACTGCTACATCAATTTTGTATGCATGTTTGTTTTCTTTATCAACAAGTGTTATGTCGGGTTTGTTGTTATATATAGTGTGATCTGTAATTATGGTGCAGTCGTAATAATATATTTTGTAAAATTAATTTTCTAATACCGCTCTTGGTGAATATTTATAATATGGTGGGTCTTGCGTGAGTTTAAGTTTTGTAGCGAGTTTTTGGTGTATGATGTTAACGAGTTAATTATGTCGGTGAGTATAATTGTTCTGAGTCAATGTCATACAAGCTTCCGTGATATGTTGTATTATTTCAGGTTTTCTGTGTCATTTTCTGCATAAATCATTCCTTACTGTACTATCTTATATTATAAATTTTCTATAATTTCTGGTATTAATGACTTGTCTTGAATAGGCAATATAAAACCTTCTGTTTCAGGGGACAACTCACTTAGTTCTAGCCGTTTGTTGGAAGCTTCTTTGTCTATTTGCGATTGTTGTAAATCATTGGGATGTCTCCCTTTTGCTCATTTTGCCTCCATTTTCTATTTATCTCTTCTATATGTTGCACATTATCTATTGTATTAATATTACCATCATTAAGCTAAGGTTTAATGGTCTATATTGTTTATCTATCTCTATAATTATTGCTTTATGTAAATTACTGGTACTTTTCTTTCGCCTCAAAAATTGTTTTAGATTTATTTTTTGTCTTTTGTGAAGATGTGTTTCGATCAATCCTCTTCCTCCTCCTTTTTTGGGCAATATAACTCTATCTATCGCAGATTTCGTGTGGCGATATCTGTGTTTTGTCAGCATAGTTCTTGTTTTTGCTTCGAGAGCTGAATTAATGTGCCTCAAGGAAATAAAAATTATAGGTTTTTTTTTCTGTGTTAGATAGCCCGTATATCGGATAGGATAGTTATAGGCTACATTACATCGTGTTCAAATTCAAAGTCAAAATATTTTATTTCACATAGGCCTACATGGGCACTTATAAAACGTGCTAGTGCACGGTTCCAAATTGAAACTCCATGGTTACTCTTTTTTAAATAAGTGGTTCATGTTACAATATTTATAAATATTATGTAAGAACAGTGTAGACTGCACGAAAAACACACAAAAATCCTAATAAAAAAAAAGTATTTCATAATAAGAAGTAATCTGAGAGTTCGTGGGGTTTACAAAGTTCTCAAATTCACATTACAAAACAAAAAAGATGCTATATAAAAAAAAGCAAGAACAATATAAATAATTACAGCCATCAATAAAATGTTAACAAAATAAATTATCAACAGGTTTAAGACAGTTGAACTCTTAATTTTTTTTTAAATATTGCAAAAGTCAAGTGTTAGAGAAAATAATAAAATAAAAAATGTATATATATTAAAAAAGGGGTGGAGCAGTTAATAGACATAGTATTGATGAGTTACCAGGGAGCCACATGTGCAGAGGTAGTCATTTCCAAACAAGCGTGTCTTCAACATAGCCTTTAACCTTATAATATGCTTTTTTGGTTAGGACATGCTTAATATGAGTTTTGAATTTTATCTCACTAAGTTCAGTTACCGCCTTTGGCAACTTGTTATAAAAACGTATGCTGTTTATTAAGAATGACTTGCTTGTCTTAGATAATCTCCATTTGGGCAACACAATTTCGCTATAACTAATAGGAGCGGAGTATTGACAAAAAATGTTGCGAAAACGGCGGAAAAATATTCCTTTGAGAACTTCCGTTCCGTGCGTTGCGTAAACGTTTAAAATTAAACGCACGCATAAACTATGCAATACGGAATTTTTCGTTTAAAATCCAAAACATACGTACGCTTATCTCTTTTAAATTTGGCTCACAATAACCTTTTCTAAGGTAATCAATTTTATTTCGAAATAATGCATTATTTGCAAAGGTTTTTTTTAAAGTAAAGCCATCTCCAGCGTTTCCTCATAAGTTAGCTAAGAAAACATTCACTCACTGGAAAGCCATCTCCAGCGTTTCCTCATAAGTCCGCTAAGAAAACATTCACTCACTGGAAAGCCATCTCCAGCGTTTCCTCATAAGTCCGCTAAGAAAACATTCACTCACTGGAAAGCCATCTCCAGCGTTTCCTCATAAGTCCGCTAAGAAAACATTCACTCACTGGAAAGCCATCTCCAGCGTTTCCTCATAAGTCCGCTAAGAAAACATTCACTCACTGGAAAGCCATCTCCAGCGTTTCCTCATAAGTCCGCTAAGAAAACATTCACTCACTGGAAGGCCATTTTCAGCTTTTCCTAATAAGTCGGCTAAGAAAACATTCACTCAACGGAAAGCCATCTCCAGCGTTTCCTAACAAGTCAGTTAATAAAATTGACGAAAAATTCAGTTAAGAAAAATCATTTGTTTTTTTAGGGTTCCGTAGTCAACTAGGAACCCTTATAGTTTCGCCATGTCTGTCTGTCCGTCTGTCTGTCCGTCCTCGCCTAATCTCTGGGACCTTTAGCACTAGAAAGCTGAAATTTGGTACCAATATGTATATCAATCACGCCGACAAAGTGATCAAATAAAAACTGGAAAAAAATGTTTTATTAGGGTAGCCACCCTATATGTAAAGTAGGAAGTGATTTTTTTTTAAATTTCAACCCTAACGTGTGATATATTGTTGGATAGGTATTTTAAAAATGAATAGGGGTTTACTGAAATCATTTTTTGATAATGTCAATAATTTCGGAAAAAATCGCAAAAAAAAACAAAAAACAATGTGTGTGTCCCCCCCTCTAACTTTTGAACCAAGAGTTTAGAAAATTTGAAAAAATTCTGAAAAGTAGAACTTTATAAAGACTTTCTAGGAAAATTATTTTGAACTTGATGGAAAGAACAGTTTTTGTACAAAAAAGACAAAAGGGTTCTACAAAATAATTTCTGGGCCAAGTTTGTAGTATAATCGTATATGCAGGCATTTTTCTAACCTCATAAGTGGGTACACTTATTGTGAATTTGTGACGGACGGGAAACTACGGAACCCTACACTGAGCGTGGCCCGACATGCTCTTGGCCGGTTTTTTAGTAACTAAAGTTAATATCGGGCATCTGTCTCATGAAACTTTTGTTTTGCAGATATTTGAAATCAATATTTATTGATTTAAAAAAAGAGCCGTTCCTAACGGCATTAAAAAACTCAGACGGTGCTAATTTTGGTCCAATATTTTTAAAAGATGCCTGGTTATTTATGAATGTTTCTTTTAAGATATTAACTACGCGGATAGCTTGCAAATGATTGAAGTTTGCATCAACAAATTAAATGATTAAAATTATTGAAATTAGGACCTTGATTTGTTAAGGTCCTAATTTCAATAAATTAGGGGATGTGATTAAAATTTATAGGCAAGACAATTAAAACTAAATTTAAATTAAATTCATTTATTATTCGTATTTAACATGTTCAAGCACAAGCACGGACCGGTCTTCTCTCTTCTGTTGTTATTTTAACTCCATCTCCAGTTTTCTCCACTTTTCAGTCTGGTAAATATCGGGGCCCCAGATTTTTCGGTAAGAAATGAGGCCCTGTCAGTGTTCTTCCAATTACTCCAGTCCATAAGTTGACCGAGAAATTCCTTTGACATCTGTAAAAAAAAAGAATTTGAGTTATCATAAAATTAATAAAGTAAAAAGTTTATAGAGGTATTTCATACAAGCTCTACATAATTATTTAATTCCGGAATCCTTTATATGTATTTTTAAATTCTTTGTTTTGGTTACGGACTTGCAATCTTAAGGATAGAATCAGGTCATTGATTACTTATCAAAAAAAAATTTGTAAATTAAGATATTCGAATGCAATTCTTACCTTATGTGGGTAACATTTTATTAAAAATGTAATTTAATCAGAGTCCGATTCCGGCGGGAGGTTCTCCTTAAGAACCTTATTTTCTCTATTACGCAACCTCTTACTTTCATCCGCGCACGTTATTGTAATACAGTGTCTGTAAAAAAAGAGTTTTATTATATCTCCCGTTACTCTTTATTTACAATTTTCTTGGCTTTGAGGAAAGAAGATGAAGTTTACCTCACTAGATTTTCTGCAACGCGGCAACGTTGAGCCACTGTTTTTATGATGTCCTTCACCAAAGTTTCATTTAACTTTTTCTTCAGCGTCTTTTCTGGAAACGCCGGCGATGGCCTTCCCGTGAGCGAGTGTGTCGCTAAAACGCTGAGAAGATAAAATGAGGCATAAGGTGACATTCTAATTTTGATTAAAACAGGAAGTTGAGTAACATATTATATCAATGTCAATACCTGCGTGTAAAAGCTGTTGTCAATAATTTTCTCGTAGCCCTAGTGTATGAACTCCAGTTTATACTTTGATATATTTTCGTTGGTATCATTGTATTTCCACTTCCTATCGGTACCTGCAAAAATATAACACAATCGGTTACCTAAGTTCGAAAAATATTTGACCGAATTGCATTTCACCTAAAACTTTTCAACTACATAATTTATCGCTTCGTTTTTTTCGCCGAAGTCACATCTGGCACTGTATCAGTGGACCTATAATCGAAAAAATTTTCACCGATTTTATATTTAGTTAAAATAATATTTGTTCGAATTATTATGTTTCCGGACATTCATTATGCCACTGTTTTAATAGGCACCTAATGATTTTGTTGATTTTGAACAAAAATGGTTTTATTTGGTTCCAGTAAGAAGTATGCAAACAAGTATGCTTGCTTTAGGCATGCAGCATGGTTTTACTCCTCTGCGCCTACGCGGGCTTGAATTACACTCTGGAAGTAGGGCAGACAAGACTTAGTGAAGTCGGTTTTGCAGCGATTCGTTTCTATCATTAAATTTTGTAGCACAACATATTGAATTTTTATGAGACTATTTTAATTTAATATTGAATACGCGGCCAAGTAACCGTAGATTTATATATGTGCCCAAAATTTCATAAAATGTTATTTCAATGTGGTGAATGATTTGACAAAAAAAAAAGACATTTGGCCAATGAAAAAAGTTCAAAAGAGGCTTCAGCCAATACCAAAAAGTTATTTTGTAAATCGGTGAAATATAGATCGGTAAAATAATACCTATGACACATGATACTTCGATAATCAAAAATACGTCAAATAATGCATTTAGAAAAAGGCGTCGGTCAATAGTTTTCGGTAAAAATTAAATTCGGAAAAATTTCGGAAAAGTGATCGGTTCGCATCACAGTCAGTATGGGTACTACTAACACTTTAGTGAATTAGACGATTGAATAATATTTAGAGGGAAAAGTACTTACCATATCATCAGCTCTTTTCTTAAGATTTCTAGCTCGAACCTTCGACTTAACATTTTTGATGGCGTATGTATGGTCGGTCACGGAGCTTCCATCCACGTCAGGATCGGCAGAATCACTGACATCCATACTCTGAAAAAAAAAAAATATTATCGTGTTCTATATTCTGAATTTTTGTTCGAAGATTAGCAGTTACCAAGAACTTAGTTTACCATTTCTCGAGATTCTTCTTTGTTACTCTCTTCGTGAACTTCCTCACCGACCGTTCCCGTGACGTGTTCACGTGCTTCGATCTGCTCTCTCAGCTGTTTTATCGTCTCATCACGTTGTGCGATTGTCAATTCCATCTCCTTTATTAGAGAACATTCGTTCTCAGTTTGTGTTGCCACACTTGCCACATCACGATAATTTGCAATATCAGCATTATATCGGTGCAGAATATTTTTTTTTGGAGCATGACATAGGCTAGCTACTGGGCTAGTTAATTGTTCCAAACAAGCCTGCGCCGCTGCATTTCCTGAATTGTCAGAACTTATTCCACACGGCGGCATTTTTGTAACTTCTTGTTTTTACTGAAATTATAAAAACAATAAAATATTTTTTTGAAAACTTTCGGATCTAATCATGTTTTACAAAACACGCTTAAAACAAGAATGAAAAGGGCAGATTACGGTGACGTCATAGAATCTAACTATAAACTATATATATACTTACGCGCTATTTGTTTTCCTTCACAGCAGTTCAATCTCGCAGCAAGTCAGCCAAAACAACCGATTGACTAGCGATGAGAGCAACAACCACACACAACTGGGAACCAAAGAGGACTGACGAAATTTTTGAAATTGACCTATTTATGTAGTGTGATAGTTCAATGGGTAAGGTTCACTCAGGTACCTCGTAAAAGTAAATCTCTTTCTATTACTTGGTTATCTACTACTATTTACATTCACAACTAAAATTCAACAAAAGCCCTCAATTGTAATCTCAAAAGAACAATGAGAGTAATTTAACTAACTTCCCACGCCTGGCGATCTTCAGCAGAAATTCCTTTATCAGGGTTTATCTTTGCCAATACCTTGTTGGTAACTTCCTGGAACTATTAAGACCATATTTAAAAATTATCGACATAAAATACTATGTCTGATTTCTAAATTATTTGAAAATAAGTGTGTGTACAATTTACTGTTAGATTTAAGAGTACTTATAGGTATAATGTGGCTAGATTAGGCTTGGCCTTAAAATCGACCACTTTATACAACCATTTCATTAACAACGTAAGAAATACTGTAGCTTTGTGACGTAATTATATTTCACTGCAATAATTTTTCTTCAGAAAATCACATATTACTTGCCACATCATGATAAGTGATAAGTCATGATGTGTCCAAAAGTGGGCAAAAGTTAACTAATTGGTACCATGCGCTAGCTTCTGACGATTTATAAGTGCCCGTGTAGGTCTATGTAAGATAAATAATTTTGAGTTTGGATTTGAAATACGGCCATTTTATGTAAAAAAGTTTTATTTTTTTAGATTTGGTCGCATCATAGTACAAGTATTATATTTTTTTCCCAAAAACTTCGCTAACATAAGACTTTAATATTGATAAATACACACCGCATTAAATCATCATCCCTGTGATATTTAAAATACTTTAGTATCGTAATAATGCAAATAATGAAACACCTCTTTGAGTTTTGGTGAATTTATTTTAACCAAATCAAATATTTTAATCGCATAATATGGATAAATAGGTGGTATAGCAATGTTACATTACATGAGATAACATGGATCGTTCTAGTAATCATTTGTTGTATTAGAAACGAAAATGTCACCTCCGAATTCGCCCTAGTGAATTTAGTAAATATTATACGTATATAAAATGAAGAGTAACAATGAGACAAACCGACAAACCGGTAGCAACCGAGAGCGATGATTTTCAACTTTTTGGCTGGTCGAGTCTTGTGGCTTAGGAGTGGCTTAGGAGCTTCTGGCATTTGGACAACGTAAAGGCTGCAAAGCCGGTATTCCTCCTCAGCGAGACACAGGTCGAGAGTGTGACCCTTGTGAGGTATATTCTTGTTGGTATCATCACATTGCCAACTCCTATTAGTACACGTAAGAATACTGAACAGTCAGAATGGGTATTACAAACAGTTCCTCGAATTAAACAAAACAATGTGTCGAGAAAATGGTATTAACCATGTCAATAGTTTTGGTATTAAGATTTCTATTTATAAGAACTTTGGCACTATTATAACCTTATAATATAATTTTTGGTTAAAATTTTACGGAAGCCTAGTATTCGATTACGGATGTTCTAATGCATTTCTGGATCGGAAGTATAATATTGTAGTCATTTGTCTAAAGTTATAAAAAATACATCAAGTTGGATGTAAAGATTAACAGTAAACAAGAAGAGGTTCAGATTCATCCTCGGTTTGTGTTGCCATATTACGAGTTTTTATATTGTTGAAATAATTGTAAATATCTCATAGTTTCTTATATTGAACCAAAATCAATTGTATATCACTTTTTAACGTTTTGGTTGCTATTGGTGGATAATGAACAAAGGTGCTACTGCACTGGCCAGGAAGTGCAAACAAAAATTTTCCATACTTTTTGGATATTGCTGATAGTACATGCATACACACAAACATTCGCCTATATATTACATATTAGTACCTGTGGATCAAAACAATGCTCGTCGTCCACTGCTTTATCTAGGTCTACTTACACATTTCTCGAAAAAGCAACCCGTGTCCGTATTGTTCTTAATTCCAATATTTGTCTTAAAAATCAGCTTAAAACCTGCTAGTCCTTTGTAATTTCACCCTTTTGTTTCACTTTCCTCATATTGTGCGTTTAGACTGCCAGTATTACTTGCTGGTATTGTTTTCTTTGTTTAAGAGAGTGTTTCTGCGTGGTGGCCTCATTTATGTCCATAAAGATCAAAAAGCCAGTTATCGTACTTGAATGAAATTATTAAATCTAAATGATTCCTAGAGTAAATTTGAAAAGTTTCTAGGCTCGATTCTCGAATTTGTAATTTTGAACAAAAAGATTTACTCAACCTAAATTTTTGGATTTATAACGTTCCTAGTTCTGACGTGACTTCTTAAGACACGTCAGAACTAGGTCACTAACATCATGAATCAAAAATTATATAGACTATAATTAGGTAAAAAGTCAAACGACTTTGATAATTAAGTATTAGGGTAAAATTAATTCTGATGTAGTCAACGCGGGTTCAATAAACAAGGTTAATTAAGACATCTTGATCATTATTTACCTACTAATAGAAAAACCTTTTATAAAGTATCCAATATAAGTATTTTTAAATGATTTAATATTCAAAACAATCCCAAGTCATTTGACTTTTTAGACAGACTATAGTTACCCTTTATTAAAATAAATATATAAATACTTAGTCTGACGACATATACTATTACAATTTAAGAAAAATATTACATTCTTTGGAATCTATCATATTTACATGAGTACTGACTGCTTTCTTACTTTTGCGCCAAATGGTGTTAAATATATTAGAATCATAAATGGCGTGGGGTAACAAAAAATATTACCACAAGTAAAATAATAAAGTTTTTGTTCAAAGCTATAAAGAAGCTTCCCAATTAGTAAGTAGACTACATTGTAGACATTATCCGCCCTCAGAGTTGCTTTGCTAGGGTTAGCTATCAAAGAGTGCTGAGCTAAAAAACGTGTTAAAACATTGTTACAAGTGGAAAATAATGTTTATATTAACTGTTTCTGAAAAAATAAACGTTCTCGAGCTTTATGAAACAGTGCTGAGTCTTGCTGAAAGGGCCATTCTTGGTTAGGAACACGGTGTTGTTAAGAGGCTTTACCACCTTCCCGAGAATCGTGTGCTTAAACACAATTTTTCGGTGGCCAGCACCACTTTCAGAAAAGGCTTAAGGGCCAAGCGCCCGAAAAGTGCCATAAAACAGTGATTTTCTGAGGCCTACTCCTCCGTAACGGCTAGGACAATTGGTTTGAAAAAAATATATGTTTATTATAGATTCATGAACAATAATATCAACATTTGATTTATTCGTGCAATTAATACTTTTGTCAAAAAAATAAATTTAGTAATTTCGCAACTTTTCGCAACTTTTCCCTACTCCTTCGAAACTGCTTGGACCTTTAGAAACATTTTGAAACATAAAAATTGGTGGTTAAATATTCTTCAAAGTGAACATTGCATATGTAAATCAATCAATATCTCGCAGAAAAAATGGATTAAAAGCGCTTTCCGGGCGCTGCTGGCCGCAAATAAATGCACAGATTTGCGTACTGCCGCCTAGGCGAGTGCGAGAGTTGCGTTCACATAATTTCGGTCAGATGGTTCAAGGGACTATACGCCTTAAGCAAAAATGTGTGATCCTTTACTTTGTATTTGATCAATTAACAGGAACGTTGATTACCGCCACAAGTGCCCACTTTTAGCGGTACTCAACGATTCCTTCAATCAACAGCACTTGAAATCTTCTTGGATTAAAAAAAAAAATATCTACTAGTTTGTGTTATGATTAATTATAGATATTCCTGTCAATATGAATAAAAAAATAGATATAAAATATACTCTTTGTAATTTTTACATCTTCTTGTCTAGCAAGACCCTTTATCTTAGAAACGCTTGGAGGTATCGAGTTGACACTAAAACCATATACTCAGGTCTGCGGTCCCATGAAACTGAAAAAAAAAAATGAAACTGCTAAAGTAACGAAAAAAAACGAAACGGCCTTTTATGAAAACGAATATTTCAACACTCTCAAGGGAAACAAAATTCATAGGATTGTGTAGTTCACATTCATCTCATTGACTCTGAATCCTGAAAGACATAAAACAAGGTCTTATAGCACAGATATAAGAATAATTAAATGTGAAAACAGCAAAGTGGCTACGTCACAAATAAAAGCTTTTTTAGCGATTCGGAAAATTTTTGAGATTCCATACGCGACTTGAACTTATTATTAAGGCTAAGGCGAGAGAGCTGAGCTTCTAACCTAACCAGTGGCTTTGCCTGGTTATTGCATAGAATTGGTGCCTGAATTATAGAGATTACCGATAGCATAATTATTTAAATTACCTAGCGGCAAATCTATTTACCGAAGCATCTCAATCGAGGATACAGTTAAAATGTGCTATATCTTTCAATATAGTTATTTTTAATTACCGACTCTCCTAAATGTTCCTGAAACCAAACCGAAGTCCTATAAGTGTTTCTAATAGTAAGAAATTATGCATAAAAACTACTGCTTCTTTGAAAAAATGTCGATGTCGTTTAAGTAAAATCTGATTAGATCCTAGTATGTATACCTACCCAGTCTTGCCATATATAGTAATTAGTATTACATGAAGCAATATGTTTTTTTTTCCATTGTATAAAAATATGACTGTAATGTGTGTTAGTACATTGATATAATAACATTAAAAATCGATGAATGGTGTATGCACCATCACACATATATTAACCCAAAGAACATATGGACATTTGAGTTAATCAATACTAAAACATAGTCAGTAAAGGAAAATAATAGGAGCAGAAAACAGAAAGTTATAACTTTCTAACGTTTTGGCTGCTATTGGTGGATAAGTAACAAAGGCGCTACTGCACCGGCCGGGCAGTGCAAGCAAAAATTTCATACACTTTTTGCATATTGCTGATAGTACCTACATGCATACATACAAACATTCGCCCTTAAATTATTAGTACCTGTGGATCAAGACAATGCTCGTCGTCCACTACTTTATCTAGTTTTACTTACACATTATTTTTACTTACACATTACCCGTATCCTTATTGTTCTTAATTCCAATATTTGTCTTAAAAATCTGCATAAAACCTGGTGGTCCTTTGTATATTCATCCTTTTGTTTCAATTTCCTCAAATTGTGCGTTTAGACTGCCAGTACTACTTTGCTGGTATTATTTTCTTTGTTTAAGAGATTGTTTCTACGAGGTGGTCCCATTTATGTCCGTATGGATTAAAAAGCCACTTTTCGTATCTTAATGAAATTAATAATTATTCCTATTTAGAAGTAAGATGGAAAAGTTTCTACACTAACACATATAACAGTCATGTTTTTTTGTGCTAGCAATACTAGATATACGAGGAGCCAATCAGATCATAGATATACGATATCGTTATTTAAAAAAAAAGCAGTAGTTTTTATACATAATTTCTACATTATAGGACTTCAGTTCAGTTACAGAAACATTTAGAAAAGTTGGTAATTGAGAATAGTACATTGGAAGATAAAGCACATTTTAACTAGATCTTCGATTGAGAGGAAGAATCGACGGAGAGAAATAGCTCAAGTATTCTATACAATAACCAGGCAATGTATAGAATATCTGGGGCGTACAATCAATACATGAGGTATTATGAATATTATTATCGTCCATTACGTATTCTTGGATAAAAACCCTTTTCCTACATAATATGTGTAAAAGATGACTGCAGAGAAAGAGTTGATATAATTATAGAGCTCCCTGACATGGACCGCTTAGGTTAGTAAATATTTAATTCAAATCCCGTATGAAGTCTCAAGATTTTTACAAATAGTGTTACAACTTTACTGTTTCGAGTTTTATTCCTATATCCATAAGACCTTGTTTTTCAGAGTCAACAGGATGAATGTGACCTACACAACAACCCTATGAATTTTCTAAATATAGTCGTTTTCTGTGACGTAAACGGCCGTTTTTTTTTTCGTTCTGAATTTTTTTTTTTTCAGCTTCTATAGCTCGCAGACCTGATTAAGTATATGGTTATAATTTCAACTCGATATAAGCGTTTCTGAGATATCGGGTCTTGACAGACTGGAGGACGGGCAAATAGTGATTTTAAATGGGTTTTGTTTTTTTTTGTTTTTGAGGTATGGAACAATAAAAACTACAAAGAATATATTTTATATCTATTTTTTATTAATGTTGATAGGAATATTTATAATTAATCATAACAAAAATCTGTAGATATTTTATTTAGTCCAAGATGATCTCAAGTGCTATTCATTGAGAGAATCGTTGAATACCGCTAAAAGTGCACTTGTAGTGGTAATCAACGTTCCTAACTTTGACCAAATGCAAAGTAAAAGATCATACATTTTGGTTGGGCCTTTCCTGAAAGTGGTGCCACCCACCAAAAAAAAAACTGTTACGTATGGATAGAACTAGTAATTTGGAGCAATAGTTAATATGGCACAAAAGTTGTAGGATTGTTCTCAGTCAAATTATACTAGTTTGAAAATTTGGCATTTATATACAATTATTGATAACTGAAAATTGTTATTAAAATTAATGATGAGTAATGCTAGAACTAAAGACTACAATTAAGTTTTATGACATTCTACACATAAATTTTACATAGAATAGAACAGCCATATTGTACCACTTTAAGAAAACAGAAACCTAAATTCTGATTAAATAAGATAATAGCAAAAAATATTTTACATCAGATTTAAAATATCATTAGTCTTCTAATTTTCATATATACCTAACTATTCCTAATATATTTCGAACCATATCACCAACCGTAGACATCTAAAGTCCTTATGAAGAGTGAAACTGACATATGTACCTATAGCAACATATATATATAATTCATATATACGCAAATAATGCAATAATACGATTTCGAAGCAACGTGGCTTGATTACATTCGGCCTCGTAATATTAGATCCTTACATTATGAAATTAGCGTTTTTTCGTATTGACCACTTTGATCTGAAATATCTCCCTTTTGGTTAAGAATTCCAAATTCAAATTTATAAATTCCTTGCCCTTAACGAATATTGACTTAGAAAAAGCTACTTGTGAGTGTTTGGTGGACTAACACCTGTGTCGTTCACTACAGTTTTTTAAAATCTGTCCAAACGATTATGGCATATATCTATTGTTAGCAACTGCAAACCATGAGGAACTAGCTGCTAAACAACCGAGATTGGTCAATCGCTTTAGGCCAATGCTGATTCACTACAACGCAAGACCACACCCTGCACAACAAACAACCACTAAGTTAGATAATTTACAACTGGAATGTCTGCGACATCCACCGTACTCCCCGGACCTTGCTCCAACAGATTACCATTTGTTCCGGAATTTGGACAAGGAAAAAAATGCAACTCTGATGCGGCAGTCCAAATCGCCTTCAAAGAGTTTATTGATTCTCGCCCCCCATGGTTTTTTTTAGTATAGGGATCAATGAGAGGGCAAAAGTGCATAGATAACAACGATGCATATTTTGATTATATAAATATATTTTACAAAAAAAAAAAAAAACTTTATATTACTCCCGTACAAAACGCCAATTTCATATGTAAGGACCTAATACTAAGAGATCTCACCCAGCCATCTCCCGAACTTCTTCCACCGGGATATCCTCAGCGAGTTCTATGGTGGAAAGCACAGTTTAGTTGTACATGTTCTCTATAGAGTTACTATGGAGTATACGTACTTGTTTTATTTAGTAACCGCAAATAAACTGACAATTCTTCTGTTAGTGCTAATTAAACCCATGGGCGGAAAATGATCTCTCCTTTTTTTATAATTATTTGCAATGACAAGTTCTGCTGAACTGTTTTGCATGACACGTTCATGGGTGACGTCAAGGAAGCCGCGTGCATGCACGACGACACGACAAAATGATTGAAATAATGACGTCAACAAATCAAATTAGGGAATATGATTAAAATTAAGAGAAGAAAGAATTAAAAGCCAATTTAAATTAAAATCATTTATTATTCGTGTTTACAATGTTCGCTGCGGGTTCTAACACAAGCACGGACTAGTTTTCTCACTTCTGTTGTTGTTACGCTGAATTCATTCTTTGATGAGAGTTTCCTTTGACATCTGTGAAAGAAGAATTTTAGTTACTTTATATTCAAGAAATAAAAAGTTTATGGAGGTATTTCATAATTGCTTAATTCAAAAATTTTATTTGGCGCCTTGCTTGGGAATGCTAGAGATGGCGTTCTCGTCAGCGAGGGTGTCGCAAAAATAAAATGAGCAATAAGATGACATTCTGGTTCTGATTAAAACAGGAAGTTGAGTAACATATATAATATCAAGGTTAATACCTGCGTGAAAAAACTGTTGTCGATAATTTTCTGGTAGCGCTTCTGTACGAATCCCTGCGTGAAAAAATTGTAGTCATTAATGTTCCGTTTCCGTGGCGCTAGTGTAGCTATGAATCCCAGTTACTTTAAAATATATTTCTGGGTATTTTTGGGGTTGGAGGAAATGAGTGGACTGTAGTTTGTGTGTGCTGGATATATAGCCGAAATAATCAATACTTCCAAAATACAAACGATCCCGGACAAACAATGATTAATTTATATGCGTTCGAGAGGTGTCGTCCGTAGCGGCCGGTGTCCGAAGAAGCGAGTGTCCGCGGTGCGCCGGACAGCTGTGAGCTGGTGTCGTCGCCCCGCCCGCGCCTCCACTCCCCGCTGCCGATGACGTATGTGATCCACGCCGCCTGCGCATGCAGATCACGTCATTGGACTGTTGGGTTCGATTCCCAACAGGAATTATTGTCTTTCTTTATAATAATTTTGATTATTTGCAGTATCAGCATACATTATATCTTTGTAGTAGATACTTTTTTGGAGCATGACTTATACCTGGGCCTGTTAACTACTGAAAAGGAATTTTTTTATAAATTTTTAATACTTTTAATGGGAAAATTTCAATGATATTGTCTGTTTAATTATTCAATAGCTATTTATAGTCTTACCGAAGTGGCAACATCAGTTTTCTTCGAAGAATTAGTACCAGACGCTTGCAAGGGACTAGCGGCAGTAAGCTGTTTTTAAAATAAAGGAAATATCGGTTAGGCATTATACTACGAACCAACAAAATTCATTTTTCTTTTGATTAAATTTCAAGAACTTACCGGTACGTCGGATGTTGCCACACTTTCCAAATCACGATTTTAAGCGGTATCAGCATTATATTTGTGCAATAAATGCTTTTTTGGAGCATGATTTATACCTGCCACTGGGCCTGTAAACTGCTGAAATCTATTATAAATTTTTAATATTATTATGAGAAAATTTGAATGATATTGTCTGTTTAAATTTCAATAGCTATTTATAGTCTTACCGAAGTGGCAACATCAGTTTTCTTCGAAGAATTAGTACCAGACGCTTGCAAGGGACTAGCGGCAGTAAGCTGTTTTTAAAATAAAGGAAATATCGGTTAGGCATTGTACTACGAACCAACAAAATGCATTTTGCTTTCGATTGAACTTCAAGAACTTACCGGTACGGCGGATGTTATAAGGTATTGACAATTAAACTTTACGGCTTTTACAATCTTCTTACGGTTTGCTGCAAATAACATAAAAGGTATTTTAAATCTGTAACATAATGTTTTACTGATCGGAATCTAATAAAAGAAACAATAAGAAATATTTACAGTTTTCACAATCCGTTCCTCGCAAATTGCTTTGCAGGCCCAAAATATCCTCACGATTATTTGCAGTATCAGCATAAATTATATCTGCGCAGTAGCTGCTTTTTTGGAGCATGACTTATACCAGCCACTGGACCTGTTAACTGCTGAAAAGGACAATTATTATAAATGTTAAATATTTTTAATGGGAAAATTTGAATGATATTGTCTGTTTCAATTTCAATAGCTATTTATAGTCTTACCGAATTGGCAACATCAGTTTTCTTCAAAGAATTAATACCAGACGCTTGCAGGGGACTAGCGGCAGTAAGCTGTTTTTAAAATAAAGGAAATATCGGTTAGGCATTGTACTACGAACCAACAAAATGCATTTTTCTTTCGATTAAATTTCAAGAACTTACCGGTACGTCGGATGTTGCCACACTTTCCAAATCACGATTTTAAGCGGTATCAGCATTATATTTGTGCAATAAATGCTTTTTTGGAGCATAACTTATGCCAGCTACTGAGCCTGTTAACTGGTCCCAACAAGCCTGCGCCGCTGCATATCCTGAATTATCGGAAGTTATTTCACACGCCGCCGGCATTTTCTTAACTTCTTGTTTTTACTGAAATGTATAAACACACTAAATTACTTTTCTAAATTTCGGGTCTAATCATGTTTAACAAAACACACATATAACAGAAATGAAAAAGGCAGACTACGGTGAAGTCATAGAATCTAAGTATCACACATACGCGCTATTTGATTTCCTTCACAGCAGGTTCACTCAGGTACCTCGAAAAAGTAAATCTCTTTCTATACTTTATTATCTACTACTATTTACATTCAAACTTATACCTGTGAAAGCTTTATTGTTTCAACAACTAAAATTCAACAAAAGCCCTCAATTGTAATATCAAAAGTACAATGAGAGTAATTTAACTAATTTCCCACGCCTGGCGATCTTCAGCAGAAATACCTTTATCAGGGGTTATCTATGCCACTACCTTGTTTGTAACTTTCTGGAACTAATAAGTCCTAATTTAAAAATCAACGACATAAAATTCCATGACTGCATTCTGAATTATTTGGAAATAATTTTTTGTACAATTTACTATTAGATTTATGAATACTTATAGGTATTTTATGGCTAGATATTACCTTTTGCCTTAGAATTGGTCACTTTATACAACCATTTCATGAGGTACAACGCAGCTTTGTGTCGCAATTATATTTCACTGCACTTATTTTCCTTTAGAAAATTATAAATGACTTGCCTCATCATGATAAGTCATGATGTAGCCTGTGAGCAAGGTCCTTTATCATGAAATCATCGGTCTACATTGTCCTCTAATTGTTGTTTCTACAATATTTCCATAATACAATGTTAATAGACATATTTAAAATCATCAAATAATCATTTTTTTATAAGAGTAACCCAGGAATTTCTTGCTATTACTTCTTCATAGGCATGGCCTCTTGGTAGCACGCGCTAGCTTCGTATGATTTATAAGTGCCCGTGTAGGTCTATGTAAAATAAATAATTTTGAGTTTGGGTTTGAAATACGACTATTTCATGCAAAACAGTCTTTTTTAAGATCTGATCACATCATAATACGTATACAAGTATTATAATTTTCCCTATTAGTACCCGTACGAATACTGAATAGTCAGAATGGGTCAAACAGTTCATCAAATTAAACCAAACAATATGTCGAGAAAATGTACTAACCATGTCATCAATTTTTGTATTAAGATTTCTGTTTTTAAGAAACTTAGCAGTGTACCTGCATTTTTTGGTAAAAAAATTACGGAAGTCTAGATTTCGATTACGGATGTTCTAATGCATTTCTGGATCGGAAGAATAATAATTGTAGTCATTCGTCTAAAGTTAAACAAAAACTATCATGGTGATCTACATTCTTATTTTTAATGTGAAAACTGAATGTGTTAAGATTAACAGTAACCAGGAACTTAGTATACCTACCTACAATTTTTGGAGTCTACTTTATTAGACTACTCGTGATCATCACCAGCGACCGTTTCCGTAAGGTGTGCATACGATACGATTATTTTAACTGTCTCATTAAATTGGGAGATAGTGAGATTCATACTTTTTATTTGAGAAGGTTCAGATTTATCCTCGGTTTGTGTTGCCACATTACGAGCATTTATAGTGTTGAAATAATTTAAAAAATAAACTGTTGCTCTTAATATCTTATATTGAACCAATCAATTATATTATATTACTTTTTAACGTTTTGGCTGCTGTTGGTGGATAAGGAACAAAGGCACTACTGCACAGGCCGGAAAGTGCTGATCGTACTATCAGCAATATCCAAAAGTGAGTGACACTGATGTTTGCGGGCCCTTAATCCACAAACGCAGTGTCCATCTGGATCGACACAATATTCACCCGGAGGAGATGAAAACCCTAAAGGCTAGGAGTATTCTAAACTTCCTGCAAGCCTCCGGGCTAAAAGAGTTACTATAACAAGGTGGTGAGTAGGGCTTTCAATACCGGTATTACGGGATCCCGTAATACCGTGATCACGGATATATTTTGGTCTTTTTTCAATCACGGTATTGACGAGCCAATACCGTGATTACGGTATTACAATCTTTAATATATATTATTGTGTTTTGTTGTAATAAGTAGTAAGAAGTTGTATTATCTAATATAAATAACGATGTAATATTATTCTCACACTTATATTAAGCGCCAACTCTTCGCGATACGTTGAACCATAGACTAAAATGGTCTGAATAACGCGTAGTGTAATAGGCCCTATACGACGTTATTGTTTTGTTAGTCAGTATCGCAAAGGTGCGCGGGTAACACGTGCATGTGAACTTGGTCATTGTGTATTTTTGATAAGTTTGTAATCTTGACGAGCAACATGGTACATAATATTAATACTTGTATTTTATGGGTTTTGACTCAATTCTCAACGAATCACGCGATCGTATTTTTTTTTGTAAAAACTAATGTCGAATTACGAATTCACAACAAATGGAAGCATCTAAAATTGTATCATTTTCCACTTTGTTTAATATCACTTTTTACTTTAACGGATCACGTTATCGTTATCCGTTAGATCTACAATTCAAAAGTAAAAATTGAATATTTGAGCGGTTTGGATGTGGCATTCTTTTTTAACTTCAAATATTATTAATTTTGTCTAATTAGTACTTATCGTATTACTACTTTCGTGTTCGAAGAAACGATTCAAAATTATACATTTAATTGGTAGTTTGGTACAACAATTACATGTGAGATATTTTTTTTTTTAATTGAGATAAACTAGTGCTTGACTGCGATCCCACCTGATGGTAAGTAGCGATGCAATCTTTGATGGTGAGGCGCACTAGTTTATTAAGAGCCTATTCACTCTAGCGTTGAAGACACCCAAATTATAATCGGACGGGAAGACCGCAGAAGGCAGACTGTTCCAGTCCTTCGACGTACGCGGTATAAACGACGAGGCGAAACGCTTAGTCCGGACCGTAGAGGTTTCAACAACATAAGGGTGAATATTCGCCGTACGTCGAATAGATATTAATATAATAATAATAAGAAAGACACGAGTCTTGACGCTTGCTGACCTCTAAGGGCAGTATAGGTACGCATCGAATGTATCAGCCAGTAAACTATAGGTACGACAGGGCCATGCTTACCTGAACCTTAGAACTGCGTTTTAACCTTATTAGAAATGTCTTAAAAAAGTTACAGCGTCAAGTAAGCCTAAACCTTACGCAGATCTATGATTTTAATCTACCTTATTTGCTTATTACCGTTAAACAATCAGTATGGCTTACTAGAACCTTATTAGAACGGTTAAGAGAGAATAAACACTGATTCGAAAACAGAAATATTTAACTTTTCAATCGTGGAAATTACAGACACAATAGAAAGACAATAGGTGCGCGAACGCTTGGGGTTTAATGAATTAAATGGTTTTATTAATTTCCTAATTAAAGTTCATAGGAACTTTAACAGGGTTTGATAGGATTTCAGTCAAGCACTAGTTTAAAAAAAAACCTTGAGTTCAATACCGTGATCACGTGATCACGGTATTAAAAATTCTAATACCGGTATTGATACCGGTATTGAAAAAGTCCGGTATTTGAAAGCCCTAGTGGTGAGTCACAATAGATCATTTAGGTCGCAGTGACTACATCCCTTACACTACGGGAGATGCATAGCCCCTTATCTTCAAAAATAATTATAATAATAATAATGTCCAAAAAGTATGGAAAATTTTATTGCTTATGTCAGATTAATCATTATTTGTGACGTAATTATATTATTAATTTTCATTTTTCACGAATATTGTTAGTAGTATTTTATACGTTGGTAACATTCATTAAGCTTGAATGTAAAGTTGAAGTACCTGTCAAAGATAATGTTGTTGTGTTGACGAATATAAAACGTTAAACTTTTGTAAAGAATTAAGGATGATGATTCTATAAATTGTTATGTTAAAACGTTAACGTTCTTTGTAATGTATCTTGAATTTTATATGTCTACTTCAATGTAAAAGTTGTTTAAATTGATAAACACTTATGACAGTCTGAGATTTGTAGGAGGTAGAAGAATATCCAACGTTTGAATGTCTTTCCTATAAATATGATTAGTTCATATTAAAGTTCTCTTACTTGTTCAGCTCTAGACATTCGGACTACCTAAACTACCTAAGTTCACGTACCTAAGTTATTTAATAGCATATCTTAATATTATTGCTAATGGTTGTATTGATCCTGTGGATTTGTTATACTGTGATTTATCTTTCTAAGTATGTTATTGTTAACTTGTTTTTTGTGACTGTAAAATACTATATCTGAGGTTCCGAGGTATTTCTTGGCCGGTCTTCACCTCGAAGACCTAGATTCCGAACGAGCCAGTAATTTATTCGATTAACTGACAAGTCTATTTCAAATAAAAACTTAAGTCTTGTCTTTCCTGTGCTTTTCTTCATAAAACCCTTTCCTTACACACCACAGTCATAGAATCTTTGACACACTGACATTTTAGTATGATATATAGGTAGATATAAATATATATCAATATAGTTTCCCTTGTTTATTTCTAACACATACATACAAACATTCGCCTTTATATTACATATTAGTACCTGTGGATCAAGATAATGCTTGTCGTCCACTACTTTATCTAGGTCTATTTACACATTTCTTGGAAAAGCAACCCGCATCCGTATTGTTCTTAATTCCAAATTTCCAATATTTGTCTTATAAATCAGCATATAACCTGGTGGTCCTTTGTATTTTCACCTTTTGTTTCAATTTCCTCAAATTGTGCGTTTAGACTGCCAGTACTACTTTGCTGGTATTATTTTCTTTGTTTAAGAGAGTGTTTCGGCGGTCTTATTTATGTCCGTATGGATTAAAAAGCCAATTATCGTATTTTAATGAAATTAATAATTATTCCTAGAGGAAGTTTTAAAAGTGTCTAAACTTGATTATTAAATTTTTAATGTAATACTTAAAAATTATTAACAAAAAGGTTTACACCTCAAACTAAATGTTTGGATTAAGAAGTCACGTCAAAACTAGGAACATTATGAATCAAATATTAATATACATAGTTACCCATTAAAATAAATGCTTAAGTACTTAATCAGGCCTTAGATACGATTGCAATTTAAGAGAAATGTTACATTCCAATTTGGAATCTAGGTATCATTCTTACATGAATATTGACTGCTTTCTTGTTTTTGCGCAAAATGGCGTGGGGTAACATTTGAGTTATATTTATCTATACTAAAACTTATTATCGTCTGTAAAGGAAAATAATAGAACCAGAAAACAGAAAGTTATCACTTTTTAACGTTTTGGTTGGTTACTATTGGTGGATAAGTAACAAAGGCGCTACTTCACCGGCCGGGAAGTGCAAGCATTTTCCATACTTTTTGGAAATTGCTTATTACATGCATAGACACAAACATTCACCTTTATATTATTAGTACCTGAGGATCAAGACAATGCTCGTCGTCCACTACTTTATCTAGGTCTACTTACACATTTCTTGGAAAAGCAACCCGTATCGCTATTGTTCTTAATTCCAATATTTAACTTAAAAATCAGCATAAAACCTGGTGGCCCTTTGTATTTTCAACCTTTTGTTTCAGTTTCCTTAAATTGTGGTTTAGACTGCCAGTACTACTTTGCTGGTATTATTTTCTTTGTTTAAGAGGCTGTTTCTACGAGGTGGTCCCATTGTCCGTATGGATTAAAAAGTCAATTTTCGTATCTTAATGAAAATAATAATTATTCCTATTTAGAAGTAAGTTTGAAAAGTTTCTGGGCTCGATTCTCGAATTAGTAATACTTCAAAAATTTATGAAAAATTAATAGTGTGGTAAAATGAAACAACTTCTTTACTGGTACGCATAGCGAACTCAAAAGAAATCACCGTTGAATAATGTTAACAAGTAGAATGACTGAGTTTATGCTCAAAGCTATTAAGAAGCTTCCCAATTACTAGGCAGAGTAAGTACGTGTCAGATAAGCCACATTTTTATCAAGTGTATCAAGACACGATTCTCGGGAAGGTGGTAAAGCCTTTTAACAACACCATGTTCCTAACCAAGAATGACCCTTTCAGCAAACTCAGCACTGGGTCATAAAGCTCAATCTACGCAGGCGTGGTTGGAAACGGACATCTCAGACGGACTTCATTAGAGCTGGAGACTGGCCGTCATCTAGTCCCAATCATAATTCACTGGATTATGATTTATGGTCAGTTTTTAAGGATATATGACGTGCTCTAAACGTTTTAGTAATTTGGAGTTCCTAAAACCATACACAAGATTGGCAGTGAACAATTTTCCCAAGGAGAGAGTGCGTAAACTATTGATAACTGGACTCAACGTTTACAGAACTGTCAAGTCAATGAAGATCGTTTTGAATGTGCTTCATCGATTTTTAATGTCATTATATCAATGTATACACACATTATAGTCATGTTTTTTTGTGCAATAGAAAAGCATATATTGTTTCTTGTAACACTATTTATGGCAAGACTAGGTATACGAGGAGCCAATCAGTTCATAGATATACGACATTTTTTTTTTAAAGCAGTAGTTTCTATGCATAACTTCTACATTATTTTGTAGAAACACTTATATGACTTTGGTTCGGTTACATTACAGGAACATTTAAAAGAGACGGTAATTGAAAATAGTAAATTGGAAGATAAAGCACATTTTAATTGGATCCTCGATCGAGAGGAAGAATCGACGGAGAGAAATAGCTCAAGTATTCTATACAACAACCAGGCAATGTATAGAATATCTGGGGCGTACAAGCACTACATGAAGTACTAGCTTTTGCCCGCGACTTCGTTCGCGTGGAATAGTGACTTCTCCGATTGTATTATATTATATTTTCATACCTTTTTACTATTTATTTACATTTTTCCGATGAATTTTCAGTACTGAATTGATGCCGACTCTTGACCAATAGATGGCGCTGTATGTCCGGAATAAATTTTATTTTTTATTTAATTTTTTATTTTATTTTTTGTAATAAAAACTATCCTATGTCCTTTCTCAAGTTCCAAACTATGTCTGTACCAAATTTCACACAAATCGGTTCAGTAGTTTAGGCGTGAAGCAAAGACAGACAGACAGACAGACAGAGTTACTTTCGCATTTATAATATTAGTTTGGAAGTTTGGATTATAAATTTTATCATCGTCCATTACCTGGGTAATGTAAACAATTCTTGGGTAAAAAGACCCTTTTCCTATTTTATATCAATATGTTTTTAAAAGATGACAGCAGAGAAAGAGTTGATATGAGTTTAGGGCTCCCTGACACGGACCACTTAGGTTAGAAAATATATAGTTCAAATTACGTATGAAGTCTCAAGATTTTTCCAAATCACAAAAAAGGATTTTTTGTAGTGTTGCGACTTTACTGTTTTAAGTTTTATTCCTATATCTGTGCTATAAGACCTTGTTTTTCAACAGGATGAATGTGACCTACACAACAACCCTTTGAATTTTCGAAATAAAGTCGTTTTCTGTGACGTAAACGGCCGTTTCTTTTTTTCGTTCAGAAGTTTGATTTTTTTTTCAGCTTCTATAGCTCACAGACCTGATTATATGGTTATAATTTCAACTCGATATAACCGTTTCTGAGGTAACGGGTCTTGACAGACTGGAAGACGGGCAAATAGTGATTTTAAATGGGTTTTGTTTTTTTGTTTTTGAGGTATGGAACAATAAAAACTACAAAGAATATATTTAATATCTATTTTTTATTAATGTTGAAAGGAATATTTATAATTAATCATAACATAAGTCAGTAGATATTTTATTTAGTCCAAGATGATCTCAAGTGCTGTTGATTAAGAGAATTGTTGAATACCGCTGAAAGTGCACTTGTAGTGGTAATCAACGTTCATAACGTAACCAAAAGCAAAGTAAAAGATCATACATTTTGGTTAGGCCTTTCCTGAAGGTGGTGGCGCCCACCAAAAAAAAATGTTACGTATGGTTAGAACTAGTCATTTGGAGCAATAGTTAATATGGCACAAAAGTTGTAGGATTATTCTCAGTCAAATTATACAAGTTTGAAAATTTGGCATTTATATACAATTATTGATAACTGAAAATTGTTATTAAAATTAATGATGAGTAATGCTAGAACTAAAGACTACAATTAAGTTTTATGACATTCTACACATAAATTTTACATAGAATAGAACAGCTATATTGCACCACTTTAAGAAAACAGAAACCTCAATTCTGATTAAATAAGATAATAGCAAAAAAATATTTTACATCAGATTTGAAATATGATTAGTCTTCTAATTCTCATATATACCTAACTATTCCTAATATATTTCGAACCATATAACCAACCGTAGACATCTAAAGTCCTTATGAAGAGCGAAACTGACATAATTATGTACCTATAGCAATAATACGCAAATAATGCAATAATAAGATTTCGAAGCAACGTGGCTTGATTACACACGGCCTCGTAATATTAGATCCTTACATTATGAAATTAGCGTTTTTTCGTATTGACCACTTTGATCTGAAATATCGTGTCATACTCTGCAGCAGAGCCACCACTTTAAAAGTCGATCAATTATATCTTAAAATGATGTACGTCAAACGTACATAATGTACGCAAACAGTCATTACTGTACGTTCATTAGGTAATGATAAAATACAGATTGATTGTGGCTCCGCTACAGAGCATACTCTCTAGCAGAGCCACACAAAACTTAAACTCAGGAAAGGCAAACGCTACTGAGTTTTGATAAAATCTGTTGTACGAACAGTGTTTATTGCGTACGTGTCGAAAAATACCATTATTATACAGCGGTTTTATTTATTTCACTTTTTTAAGTTTTCATAGAAGGCGCCTGATTATTTACACAAAATGTTTTGCAGATAGTGCTATATTTGTGATAAGGCGCTCAACCATAAATATTATAATAGAGGAGCATATTATTTTTCACTTACATAGAAAATATTACTACTATATTTGTTTACTTTTCCGATATGCTCATGAATTATATTCCATCAGTCGTTTGTCCTCCTGTTCCTTCTAATGCTTACGAAAGTATACACTTGTTTTTGTACGTCGCGATGCTAAAGATAGAAGATGATTCTGTACCGATTTGTCAAATGATTTCAGCTACACAAACCATGGATAATAATTTATATTTCAATGGTTAAAGAAATGGATCGGTGATATGAAAGCGCCGATCGAAGTCACTTGCGATGACTCGGCTGCAATTATAGGAGCTGTTGTGAATGCGTTCACAGTGGTTGACAAGATTTACCACAACCAGGGAATATTTATCTCACTGCTTTAATGTTTTGTGCCAAGGAGAACGTAGTCAAATTACTTGTCTTTTAAGATTGGATATGTTACACTTCTTAAAGTCCTTGTATCGCTTACAATGTTTCAAGTTCGTTGATGTGCGTGTCAAGTCTGTTTATATTAGATACTAGCAGCTGCCCGCGACGTCGTCTGCGTGAAGGCTCTACAGTACCAAAAATACCTAAGATGTCAGTGTCGCATTAGTATTATAAGTAAACAACTTTTAAAATAGCTTTAAAATATAAGTTTTTTTTGCAAGCGAAGCAAGTGAAGACCTGCTGAGTTCAGTCATATGATGTGACTGAAGTAAATAGAGAAAATAATGCAGGAATACATTCCAGGACACAAAAGAGTAAAATACGTACAAAGGTATCATACCTTCCAACACTTCCCCATAAACTACGTTGGTAGTTATGCTCCCAGAAGCCAAAATGTAAAGAGAGTCAGGACTGGTGACGCGGGAGCAAGCGACGTACAGTTGCCAGTGTGAGAAGCAATTCGTCCTGAGATCGACACCCGCTGCCCTCAGTGTCTGCCCCTGCGACTTATTGATGGTCATCGCGAAGCAAACACTCACGGGGAACGTGTCGACGACGCTACAGCAATAGTAATTTTGCCTTGCCTCCTGACCTCTGCAAATATGTCAGTGGTAACAAATGTTTTTCCTGTTCTACCAGGAGCATCCAAGAAAAACATTTTACCCTGGTTTTACCCAACGCTTTCAAGGACGGTGTCACAAATTCGTTTTTGCTCTGAAGAGAACAAAGTGACATGGTCATTTCGTATGGTGGTCATTTCGCCCGGATCGTAATTTATCCCAGCGTTATACTCCCGATTTTCACGGCCTTGATGCGGTGATGATTGGGGAGCTGGTAACTCATATTCGATCAGCAGTTTGCCGCCGATAGAAATGACCACATCTTGAAGTGAACTGAGACAGGTGTTTAGCACGCGTTCATCAGTTACTTCGTCTTCGTCTCCAGTAGCACGCCTCAAAGCTCGTAGAAAATCTTCAGACAGATGATGGCGATACTTCTTCCACAAAGCTACCGGGTTCGCGACTTCATAAAACAGCAACCGATCCCAATTTTTGTCACCGTCGAGAAGGTGACGTGCTACGACGGCTGCGCGGTAAGTGGGATACTCCACGCCATCAAATGTCCTCTGGAAGGCGAAAGACGTCGGGCCTCGGACAGTGGGAAGTAACAACCGCAGAAATAGCATTCGCCATTATTCGGATGCACGGTAGGTATCCAATGCGGTGTCCTTGAAAGTTCCCGGAAAACCTTCCACAGCACCTCCTCGTCGACGTCGGTTAAATACACCCCTTTGCTTGTCGTACGTGTAATATGATGGCACCTCGTCATACGTAAGGGATCTCGCAAACTGGTCAACTTCACAGAGCTGGAAAAATGTCACCATGTTAAGACCGCATTTTTTTTAAATTGTCTTTCTCAACTCTGCTCAAGATTTTGAGGGTTTTGTTGGAACTTGAATTTGTCAAAACGAACTAGGTATATGATACAACTTTTATGAAGAAAATGCACATCACATCACCATCAATGAATTTTAAGAATAACTAACTACATGATCAAATTTAAATTATTAATTTGCAAGAAGTGTTAACATGTAACTTGATTTGATTTTTATGAAATCTCATAGATGGCGCTGCTTCAAAACTGTTTTTATACTACTAACATTCATTAAACTATGTTTCCAAGTTACTGAAATGGCGTAGTTTTTATAGTGTAAAGCTAGATAATGGCTTACTTAAAATCAACATTTAAATATGCATCGTTAGATTACACGCTGTCACAGAATGCGTGAGGAAAATAAAGATTCATAGCTCCTCCTCCGTAGGTGATAGCGTGATAATATGTAGCCTATATGTTGACCCCACCTGTTTATGCAAAATTTGAAGTAAATCCAATTGGCTTCGATATCAATTGTAGATCACGCCCCAAATATTCTTTTAAAAAAATATTTAATTTACAATTTTGACTTTCGTACGATTTTATTATATATATATATAGTATATATAGAAGATACTACCACTTTGAAGAAATGCCTAACGATTAAACACGTTATTGTGCCTAATTTATAAAAGATAGACATATACAATTTAGAACTTTTTTGTAGATCTATTAGAGACCATCATCTTTGTAATACATACTTTTGGTGTATGATCAACGAATGCGAGGATAAGAGCTCGAAAGCGCATTTTCATCCGACTTGCTTCAAATTTATCGTCACATCTCAGCTCCTAAGTATATTAGCGTTATGTTATATAGCCTAAAACCTGCCCAGATGTATGGACCACAATCGTACCAAGTTTGGTTAAAAACCCTTCAGTAGTTTTTGACCCATACGTGTACATACAGACAGACAGACAAAAAAATTGCTGATTGCATTTTTGGCATCAGTTTCGATAACCAGTCATCCTCTAATATTAATTTTGAATATATACTCAATGTACAGAATTTACCTCTCTACAGTTTTATTATAATTATAGATATATATATATATGTAAGTAAAAAATAATATGGTCCTCTATCATAATATTTATGGTTGAGCGCCTAATCACAAATATCAAAACTAGCTGCAAAACATTTTGTGTAAATAATCAGGCGCCTTCTATGAAAACTTAAAAAAGTGAAATAAATAAAACCGCTGTATAATAATGGTATTTTTCGACACGTACGCAATAAACACTGTTCGTACAACAGATTTTATCAAAACTCAGTAGCGTTTGCCTTTCCTGAGTTTAAGTTTTGTGTGGCTCTGCTAGAGAGTATGCTCTGTAGCGGAGCCACAATCAATCTCTATTTTATCATTACCTAATGAACGTACAGTAATGACTGTTTGCGTACATTATGTACGTTTGACGTACATCATTTTAAGATATAATTGATCGACTTTTAAAGTGGTGGCTCTGCTGCAGAGTATGACACGAAATATCTCCCTTTTGGTTAAGAATTCCAAATTCATAAATTCCTTGCCCTAAACGAATATTGACTTAGAAAAAGCTACTTGTGAGTGTTTGGTGGACTAACACCTGTGTCGTTCACTACAGTTTTTTTAAAATCTGGCCAAACGATTATGGCATATATCTATTGTCAGCAACTGCAAACCATGAAGAACTAGCTGCTAAACAACCGAGATTGGTCAATCGCTTTAGGCCACTGCTGATTCACTACAACGCAATACCACACCCTGCACAACAAACAACCACTAAGTTAGATAATTTACAATTGGAATGTCTACGACATCCACCGTACTCCCCGGACCTTGCTCCAACAGATTACCATTTTTTCCGGAATTTGGACAACTAATTTGGACAAGGAAAAAAATTCGACTCTGATGCGGCAGTCCAAACCGCCTTCAAAGAGTTTATTGATTCTCGCCTCCATGGTTTTTTTAGTAAAGGGATCAATGAGATGGCAAAAGTGCATAGATAAAAACGATGCATATTTTGATTACATTAATATATTTTACAAAAAAAAAAAATTGACTTTATATTACTCCCGCACAAAACGCCAATTTCATATGTAAGGACCTAATACTAAGAGATCTCACCCAGCTATCTCCCGAACTTCTTCCACCGTGATATCCTCATTGAGTTCTATGGTGAAAAGCACAGTTTAGTTGTACATGTTCTCTATAGAGTTACTATGGAGTACAAGTACTTGTTTTATTTAGTAACCGCAAATAAACTGACAATTCTTCTGTTAGTGCTAATTAAACCCATGGGCGGAAAATGATCTCTCCTTTTTTTATAATTATTTGCAATGACAAGTTCTGCTGAACTGTTTTGCATGACACGTTCATGGGTGACGTCAAGGAAGCCGCGTGCATGTACGACGACACGACAAAATCATTGAAATAATGACGTCAACAAATCAAATTAGGGAATATAATTAAAATTAAGAGAAGAAAGAATTAAAAGCCAATTTAAATTAAAATCATTTATTATTCGTGTTTACAATGTTCGCTGCGGGTTCTAACACAAGCACGGACTAGTTTTCTCACTTCTGTTGTTGTTATTACAATTAACTCCAGACGCTGAATTCATTCTTTGATGAGAGAGTTTCCTTTGACATCTGTGAAAGAAGAATTTTAGTTACTTTATAATCAAGAAATTAAAAGTTTATGGAGGTATTTCATAATTGCTTAGTTAGTTCAAAAATTTTCTTTGGCGCTTTGCTTGGGAATGCTAGAGATGGCGTTCTCGTCAGCGAGGGTGTCACAAAAATAAAATGAGCAATAAGATGACATTCTGGTTCTGATTAAAACAGGAAGTTGAGTAACATATATAATAACATGGTTAATACCTGCGTGAAAAAACTGTTGTCGATAATTTTCTGGTAGCGCTTCTGTACGAATCCCTGCGTGAAAAAATTGTAGTCATTAATGTTCCGTTTCCGTGGCGCTAGTGTAGGAATGTATCCCAGTTACTTTAAAATATATTTCTGGGTATTTTTGGGGTTGGAGGAAATGAGTGGACTGTAGTTTGTGTGTGCTGGATATATTGCCTATATAATCAATACTTCCAAAATACAAACGATCCCGGACAAACAATGATTAATTTATATGCGTTCGAGAGGTGTCGTCTATCGCGGCCGGTGTCCGAAGAAGCGAGTGTCCGCGATGCGCCGGACAGCTGGTGTTGTCGCCCCGCCCGCGTCTCCGTTCCCCGTTGTGATCCACGCCGCCTGCGCGTGCAGATCACGTCATTGGACGGTTGGGTTCGATTCCCAACAGGAATTATTGTCTTTCTTTACAATAATTTTGATTATTTGCAGTATCAGCATACATTATATCTTTGTAGTAGATACTTTTTTGGAGCATGACTTATACCAGCCACCGGACCTGTTGACTGCTGAAAAGGAAATTGATTATACATTTTTTAATATTTTTAATGGGACAATTTGAATGATATTGTCTGTTTAAATTCAATAGCTGTTTATAGTCTTACGGAGTACACGTACTTGTTTTATTATATAAGTAGTAACCACGAATGACAATTCTTCTGTTAGTGCTAGTTAAACCCCCCATGGGCGGAAAATGAGCATTCCTTTTTTATAATTATTTGCAAGGATAAGTTCTGCTGAACTGTTTTGCATGTCACGTTCATGGATGACGTCAAGGAACCCGCGTGCATGCACGCTATTGGCTGAGAGCCATTTGAACTGAACTTGTTTTTATAGGCAAGGTGTGACTATTTTTTTTACGAAATTTTAATATTTTTTGGTGACAAAATGTTTTTGCAAATGGCTATTTGTAGTTTGAAAGAAAACTCTTTCTTTTGTCATTTTAAATAATTAAAACAATGTTAATGTATGACATCTGTATCATGAAACTATTGTTGTACAGATATATGAAATCATTGATTTATTTAAGATTTTAGAAAGCCGTTTTTGACGGCATTAAAAACACAGACGGTGCTAATTTTGGTCCATTATTTTTAAAAACATACCTGGTTATTATTTTCTTTTGAGGTATCAATTAAGCGGATAGCTCACAAATGATTGAAGTTAGCATCGACAAACCAAATGATTAAAATGATTGAAATCATAACGTCAACAAATCAAATTAGGGAATATGATTAAAATTTAGAGAATAAAGAATTAAAAGCCAATTTAAATTAAAATCATTTATTATTCGTGTTTGCAATGTTCGCCGCGGGTTCTAACACAAGCACGGACTAGTTTTCTCACTTCTGTTGTTGTTATTACAACTTTATCTCCAGACGCTGAATTCATTCTTTGATGAGAGTTTCCTTTGACATCTGTGAAAGAAGAATTTTAGTTACTTTATAATCAAGAAATAAAAAGTTTATGGAGGTATTTTATAATTGCTTAATTCAAAAATTTTCTTTGGCGCCTTGCTTGGGAATGCTAGAGAGGGGTTCTCGTCAGCGAGGGAGTCGCAAAAATAAAATGAGCAATAAGATGACGTTCTGATTCTGATTAAAACAGGAAGTTGAGTAACATATATAATATCAAGGTTAATACCTGCGTGAAAAACTGTTGTCGATAATTTTCTGGTAGCGCTTCTGTACGAATCCCTGCGTGAAAAAATTGTAGTCATTAATGTTCCGCTTCCGTGGCGCTAGTGTATGAATCCCAGTTACTTTAAAATATATTTCTTGGTATTTTTGGGGTTGGTGGAAATGAGTGGACTGTAGTTTGTGTGTGCTGGATATATTGCCGATATAATCAATACTTCCAAAATACAAACGATCCCGGACAAACAATGATTAATCTATATGCGTTCGAGAGGTGTCGTCCGTAGCGGCCGGTGTCCGAAGAAGCGAGTGTCCGCGGTGCGCCGGACAGCTGTGAGCTGGTGTCGTCGCCCCGCCCGCGCCTCCACTCCCCGCTGCCGATGACGTATGTGATCCACGCCGCCTGCGCGAGCAGATCACGTCATTGGACTGTTGGGTTCGATTCCCAACAGGTATTATTGTCTTTCTTTATAATAATTTTGATTATTTGCAGTATCAGCATACATTATATCTTTGTAGTAGATACTTTTTTGGAGCATGACTTATACCTGGGTCTGTTAACTACTGAAAAGGATTTTTTTTATAAATTTTTAATACTTTTAATGGGAAAATTTCAATGATATTGTCTGTTTAAATTCAATAGCTATTTATAGTCTTGCCGAAGTGGCAACATCAGTTTTCTTCGAAGAATTAGTACCAGACGCTTGCAGGGGACTAGCGGCAGTAAGCTGTTTTTAAAATAAAGGAAATATCGGTTAAGGAAGTATCGGTGTATTAGGAACCAACAAAATTATTTTTCTTTCGATTAAATTTCAAGAACTTACCGGTACGTCGGATGTTGCCACACTTTCCAAATCACGATTTTAAGCGGTATCAGCATTGTATTTGTGCAATAAATGCTTTTTTGGAGCATGATTTATACCTGCCACTGGGCCTGTAAACTGCAGAAATCTATTATAATTTTTTAATATTATTATGAGAAAATTTGAATGATATTGTCTGTTTAAATTTCAATAGCTATTTATAGTCTTACCGAAGTGGCAACATCAGTTTTCTTCGAAGAATTAGTACCAGACGCTTGCAAGGGACTAGCGGCAGTAAGCTGTTTTTAAAATAAAGGAAATATCGGTTAGGCATTGTACTACGAACCAACAAAATGCATTTTGCTTTCGATTGAACTTCAAGAACTTACCGGTACGGCGGATGTTATAAAGTATTGACAATTAAACTTTACGGCTTTTACAGTCTTCTCACGGTTTGCTGCAAATAACATAAAAGGTATTTTAAATCTGTAACATAATGTTTTACTGATCGGAATCTAATAAAAGAAACAATAAGAAATATTTACAGTTTTCACAATCCGTTCCTCGCAAATTGCTTTGCAGGCCCAAAATATCCTCACGATTATTTGCAGTATCAGCATAAATTATATCCGTGCAGTAGCTGCTTTTTTGGAGCATGACTTATACCAGCCACTGGACCTGTTAACTGCTGAAAAGGACAATTATTATAAATGTTAAATATTTTTAATGGGAAAATTTGAATGATATTGTCCGTTTCAATTTCAATAGCTATTTATAGTCTTACCGAATTGGCAACATCAGTTTTCTTCAAAGAATTAATACCAGACGCTTGCAGGGGACTAGCGGCAGTAAGCTGTTTTTAAAATAAAGGAAATATCGGTTAGGCATTATACTACGAACCAACAAAATGCATTTTTCTTTCGATTAAATTTCAAGAAATTACCGGTACGTCGGATGTTGCCACACTTTCCAAATCACGATTTTAAGCGGTATCAGCATTATATTTGTGCAATAAATGCTTTTTTGGAGCATAACTTTTGCTAGCTACTGAGCCTGTTAACTGGTCCAAACAAGCTTGCACCGCTGCATATCCTGAATTATCGGAAGTTATTCCACACGCCGCCGGCATTTTCTTAACTTCTTGTTTTTACTGAAATGTATAAAAACACTAAATTACTTTTTTTCTAAATTTCGGGTCTAATCATGTTTAACAAAACACACATATAACAGAAATGAAAAAGGCAGACTACGGTGAAGTCATAGAATCTAAGTATTAAACATACGAGCTATTTGATTTCCTTCATAGCAGGTTCACTCAGGTACCTCGAAAAAGTAAATCTCTTTCTATACTTTATTATCTACTACTATTTTACATTCAAACTTATAGGTACCTGTGAAAGCTTTATTGTTCCAACAACTAAAATTCAACAAAAGCACTCAATTGTAATGTCAAAAGAACAATGAGAGTAATTTAACTAATTTCCCACGCCTGGCGATCTTCAGCAGAAATACCTTTATCAGGGGTTATCTTTGCCAATACCTTGTTTGTAACTTTCTGGAACTAATAAGTCCTTATTTAAAAATCAACGACATAAAATTCCATGACTGCATTCTGAATTATTTGGAAATAATTTTTTGTACAATTTACTATTAGATTTATGAATACTTATAGGTATTTTATGGCTAGATATTACCTTTTGCCTTAGAATTGGTCACTTTATACAACCATTTCATTAGGTACAACGCAGCTTTGTGTCGCAATTATATTTCACTGCACTTATTTTCCTTTAGAAAATTATAAATGACTTGCCTCATCATGATAAGTCATGATGTAGCCTGTGAGCAAGGTCCTTTATCATGAAATCATCGGTCTACATTGTCCTCTAATTGTTGTTTCTACAATATTTCCATAATACAATGTTAATAGACATATTTAAAATCATCAAATAATAATTTTTTTATAAGGGTAACCCAGGAATTTCTTGCTATTACTTCTTCATAGGCATGGCCTCTTGGTAGCGCGCGCTAGCTTCGTATGATTTATAAGTGCCCGTGTAGGTCTATGTAAAATAAATAATTTTGAGTTTGGGTTTGAAATACGACTATTTCATGCAAAACAGTCTTTTTTAAGATCTGATCACATCATAATACGTATACAAGTATTATAATTTTCCCTATTAGTACCTGTACGAATACTGAATAGTCAGAATGGGTCAAACAGTTCATCAAATTAAACAAAACAATATGTCGAGAAAATGTACTAACCATGTCATCAGTTCTTGTATTAAGATTTCTGTTTTTAAGAAACTTGGCAGTGTTATTACCAGCATTTTTTGGTAAAAAAATTACGGAAGTCTAGATTTCGATTACGGATGTACTAATGCATTTCTGGATCGGAAGAATAATAATTGTAGTCATTCGTCTAAAGTGAAACAAAAACCATCATGGTGATCTACATTCTTATTTTTAATGTGAAAACTGAATGTGTTAAGATTAACAGTAACCAGGAACTTAGTATACCTACAATTTTTGGAGTCTACTTTATTAGACTACTCGTGATCATCACCAGCGACCGTTTCCGTAAGGTGTGCATACGATACGATTATTTTAACTGTCTCATTAAATTGGGAGATAGTGAGATTCATACTTTTTATTTGAGAAAGTTCATATTCATCCTCGGTTTGTGTTGCCACATTACGAGCATTTATAGTGTTTAAATAATTTAAAAAATAAACTATTGCTCTTAATTTCTTATATTGAACCAATCAATTATATTATATTACTTTTTAACGTTTTGGTTGCTGTTGGTGGATAAGGAACAAAGGCACTACTGCACAGGCCGGAAAGTGCTGATCGTACCATCAGCAATATCCAAAAGTGAGTGACACTGATGTTTGCGGGCCCTTTATCCACAAACGCAGTGTCCATCTGGGCCGACACAATATTCACCCGGAGGAGATGAAAACCCTAAAATCTAGGAGTATTCCAAACTTCCTGCAAGCCTCCGGGCTAAAAGAGTTACTATAACAAGGTGGTGAGTCACAATAGATCATTTAGGTCGCAGTGACTACATCCCTTACACTACGGGAGATGCATAGCCCCTTATTTTCAAAAATAATTATAATAATAATAATATCCAAAAAGTATGGAAAATTTTATTGCATATGTCAGATTAATCATTATTTGTGACGTAATTATATTATGAATTTTCATTTTTCACGAATATTGTTAGTAGTATTTTATACGTTGGTAACATTCATGAAGCTTGAATACATGTAAAGTTGAAGTACCTGTCAAAGATAATGTTGTTGTGTTGACGAATATAAAACGTTAAACTTTTGTAAATAATTAAGGATGATGATTCTATAAATTGTTATGTAATTATTAACGTTCTTTGTAATGTATCTTCGATTTTATATGTCTACTTCAATGTAAAAGTTGTTTAAATTGATAAACACTTATGACAGTCTGAGATTTGTAGGAGGTAGAAGAATATCCAACGTTTAAATGTCTTTCCTATAAATATGATTAGTTCCTATTAAAGTTCTCTTACTTGTTGTTCAGCTCTAGACATTCGGACTACCTAAGTTCACGTACCTAAGTTATTTAATAGCCTAATATTATTGCTAATCTTAATATTATTGCTAATGGTTGTATTGATCCTGTGGATTTGTTATACTGTGATTTATCTTTCTAAGTATGTTATTGTTAACTTGTTTTTTGTGTCTGTAAAATACTATATCTGAGCTTCCGAGGTGTTTCTTGGCCGCTTTTCACCTCGAAGACCTAGATTTCGAACGAGCCAGTAGTTTATTCGATTAACTGACAAGTCTATTTCAAATAAAAACTTAAATCTTATCTTCCTGTGCTTTTCTTCATAAAACCCTTTCTTTACACACCACAGTCATAGAATCTTTGATACACAGTACATAACCGTTATCCATCTTGACATTTTAGTATGATAATTATACAGGTAGATATAAATATATATCAATATAGTTTCCCTTGTTTATTTCTAACACATACATACAAACATTCGCCTTTATATTACATATTAGTACCTGTGGATCAAAATAATGCTTGTCGTCCACTACTTAATCTAGATCTACTTACACATAAATCAGCATAAAACCTGGTTTCCTTAAATTGTGCGTTTAGACTGCCAGTACTACTTTGCTGGTATTATTTTCTTTGTTTAAGAGAGTGTTTCTAAAAGGTGGTCCCATTGTCAGTATGGATTAAAAAGCTACTTACTTATCGTATTTTAATGAAATTAATAGTTATCCCTAATTAGGAGTAAGTTTGAAGTTTCTAAGCTCAATTCTCGAAATTGTAATAACTATAATACTTCAAAAAATTATGTAAAATTAATAGAGTGGTAAAATCAAAACAACTTCTTTATTGGTACGCATAGCGAACTCAAAAGAAATTACTATTGATTGATTGATTTGATTTTTAAAGGTCTTTATTTTCAAATAAATTGGATAACAATTAGAATAAGATCTTATTTTATAATAAGATCTTATTCTAATTGTTTACAACCTTAAATGTAATTGGTTTATAGGTTAACACTTACCTTTACAAACATTAATTTCAAGTTCATATGGAACAGAGTAATAAACTATGAAGCACAAAGAGGTCTTAGCACGGACTTATTTGCACTTTATCTGCACTATTTAATTTACACAAAGTGATGCGACTCGATCGCAAAATAAATATGTTACTAACAGATTACATTAATTATTATTATATTAGTCTATCCAAATTGTGGGTAATTTGTTTTTATAATAGTTATGGTGGCCAAGTGAGGGTAGCCCAGCCGGTCCGGTGGTACATTCATATTGATATTCACCTAGGAAATAGTGATGTGGTAAACGATATCAATAGTATGTTTTAAAATACGGCAATTTATTTGATCTTGTTTTACCTATACATGAAACTAACGGATTGCAGTGTTTAGGATTTTTGTAGTGTTTGGGAAATAAATGGAATTGATGCGCTGATTTTGAAAAAAAATATTTAATGAAAGGAAATTTAATTTGCTCATGCAGTCGTTTTAAGTTTGTTCGGAAAGCAGTATTATATGAAGTTTTAATTGTCTTATTCTGAACAATTTGCAATTTATTATAGTTTTTATCAGTCAGACAACTCCAGACTGGTGCAGTATATGTCAAACATGGTCGGTGGTGATGGGTAGTATAAATACGTAATTTTATAGTAGCGCTTAGCTTTGACTTTCTATTTAAAATAGATTTTAGAGCATTTATAGCCTTCAGACCCTTTTCGCGAAGTGCATCAGTATTTTCACTCCGGGTCATTTTATTAGATATCTAGAACTACACCTAGATATTTTACTGAACGACTCCATGGTATGGAAATTGGTTTCAAATTAATAAGCCTAGAAGGTAAACATCATTTCCGCGTGAAAAGAATGGCTTCTGTTTTACTAGAGTTAAACTTTAGTTTCCATCTAGTGAAAAACGTGTCAACAAGACTTAATGGCAGTTAAAGCCGTTCAATTATTAGGTCGACATCTTCAGAGAAAGTATACGACGCAGTGTCGTCAGCATATATTGCGAGATGAGTTCTAGGTTGTTTCGGGATATCATTAAGATACAAGATGAAAAGAAATGGTCCCAAATTTGAGCCTTGTGGTATACCGGCTGGCACGGATTTGGCGTTAGAACAGTGTTCACCTATAAAAACCTTGAATTGGCGATTGACTAGGTAGTTCTAAACAATCTTAACGAGTGAGAGAGGAACTTTATTGACAATAAGCTTGTGAAACAGACCTTCATGCCAGACAGTGTCAAACGCTTTTTCGGCATCTAACAACACCATTTCTGTCGATTTGCCTTCATTTAAATACCATCGAGCAGCCACCATATTCGCCAGATATGGCTCCAGCTGACTTCTATCTTTTTCCTAAACTCAAATTACCACTTCGTGGCACCCGTTTTCAATCTGTAGAAGACATAAAGGAGAATTCGCGGCGAGAACTAAACTCAATTTCGGAAATAGCGTTTAAAAAATGTTTTGATGATTGGATTATTCGTTGGCGTAAGTGTATCGTTTCTGAAGGGGCATACTTTGAATGTGATAAAATAAATTTGGATGAATAACAAAAAAGCTGTGTATTATTGATCTTTTCCCGGTACTTTCTTGACAGAGTAGTATATCGACATTTTTTTTAAAGCTTTACCTAGTTTTTATGGACAATATTTTATTCATTATTTAGTTAGAATATTTATAGGAATTCTGTATGTTTCTGTAACCGACCCGGTTAACTTATTACCGACTGTTCTAATTGTCCTTGTAGAACTTTTAGAAGAGTCGGTAAGTATATTGGAAGATATAGCACATTTTAACTGGCTCCTCGATTGAGATGCTTCGGTAAATAGATTTGCCACTAGGTAATCTTTATATGTTATTGACAATCTCTATAACTTAAGTATTCTATACCAGGTAATGTTTAGAATATCCAGATATTCGGCGTCCAAGCAATATATGAAGTATTATGAATATTATCGTTCATTATATACATGATACTTTTCCTAGGGAATGCATACAATTCCTGAATAAAACAATCCCTATTCCTACATAAAATCAATATGTGTAAAAGATGAGACCAGGCAAGGAATTGACATACTCTTAGGGCACTCCGACACGGGCCGGTTAAGTTAGAAGCTCCGCTCCACTCTGCTCTCCTGCCTTAGCCTAAGTAAATAGTTTTAATCCCGTATGTGTGACCTACACAACCACCCTATGAATTTTGATTTCCTTGAGAGTGTCGAAATACACATTTTCTGTGACATAAACGCCCGTTTTTTATTTTTTCGTTACCTTAGAAGTTTGATTCAGGAAACCGCAGACCTGAGTAAGTATATTATATGGTTTTAATTTCAACTCGATACCTCTAAGCATTTCTGAGATGACGCGTCTTGACGGACTGGAAGACGGACGACAAAGTGAACCTATAAGGGTTTTGTTTTTTCCTTTTGAGGTATGGAACACTAAAAAACCGTAAACAATATATTTTAAATCTATTTTTTATTAATATTAACAGGGATAACTATAATTAATCATAAAATAAATAAGTAGATATTTTATTCGGTCCAAGATGATCACAAGAGCTGTTGATTGAGAGAATCGTTGAATACCGCTGAAAGTGGGCAGTTTTGGCGGTAATTCGACTTGACTAAATGCATAGTAAAGGATCATATTATATGTTTGCTTAGGCCTTTTCTGAAAGTGGTGCCGGCCACCGAAAGTTGTACGTATGGTTAGAACTAGGCATTTGAAGCAATAATCATTAAGACGCAAAAGTTGTTGAATCACTCTTAGTCATATTGTTAATGTATTTATTTATTAAATCTTTGTGCACAAAAAAACTGTACAAAGGAGGACTTAATACCTTAGGCATTATCTGCCAGTCGACCTTAGGGTGGTGCACAAACGTAACATGGCAGGTGGAACTTAATAAATAGACAAACAGAAGAGAAACAAATACAATATTAAATACATACATATAAATAAGTAATGCTGTAGTGAAAAAAACAAATCCAACCAATTAGTGCTGTGATGATTCTACCAACATCTTGCGAAAATGCTCACGTGCCTTCACCTTATAAAAAAAACAGATAGTTGCCAACCTGATATTCAGAGGGAGCGCATTCCAAAGAGATATCGCCTGAACGAAAAAGGAAGAATGGACAAGAACAGAGCAGTGTGAAGGACATTGTAGAAGACAATTATTAGTAGACCGAAGATTTTTATTGTGGCCAGAGCAAAGAAATTAAAGTTCTGAAGTCAGATAAAAAGGGCAAGGAGGATTATCTAGAGAAGAGAATAGGGTAGTGAAGTTCTATGATGAAAGCACAATTTGGTTGTACATGTTCACCATAGAGTTACTAAGGTGAACACGTACTGGTTTTATTTAATAACCGCCTAAAGCAAACAGTGACAATTCTTCTGTTAGTGTAAGTTAGACCCCATGGCCGGAAAATGAGCTCTCCTTATAAAATTATTTGCAATGACAAGTTCTGCTGAATTGTTTTGCATGACACGTTCATGGATGATGTCAAGGAAGCCGCGTGCATGCACGCTGTTGACTAAGAACCATTTGAACCTAACTTGTCTTTATAGGCTAGGGGCGGCTGTGATTTTTTAATATTTTTAAGGACGTAATATTATTTTATCATTTTATGTAATTAATTCAATGTTAATATGGGGTATCTGTATCATGAAACTTTAATTTTACAGAAATTTGAAATCAATGATTTATTTAAGATTTTAGAAAGCCGTTTTTGACGGCATTAAAAAACACAAACGGTGTTAATTTTAGTTTTCTATTTTTAAAAACATGCCTGATTATGATTTATAATAATCAGGCACGTTTTCTTTTGAACTTAGCGGTTAGCTCACAAATAATTGAAATCATTGACAAACCAAATGATTAAAATTATTGAAATTAGGATCTCAACAAATCAAATTAGGGAATAAAACTCATAGGTGAAATAATTAAAACTAAATTTAAATTAAAATCATTTATTATTCGTGTTTACAATGTTCGCCGCGGGTTCTAAACACAAGCACGGACTAGTTTTCTCACTGCTGTTGTTGTTATTACAACTTTATCTCCAGACGCTGAATTCATTCTTGGTTAAGAGTTCCGTTTGACATCTGTAAAAGAAGAATTTTAGTTACTATAAAATCATTAAGTAATAAGTTTATAGAGGTATTTAATGCATGCTCTTCATAATTGCTAAATCTCTAATTACTTTTTTTTAATTCTTAATTTTTGTTAAGGACTTGCTATAATTTACAGGCTATATCAGCTCCATCAATATCCTAAGGATAGAATAGAAGAAATTTGAAACAGTAGGCCCAGGCATACATTTTCGCCACGCCGTAGAGAGGGGATAGCTGTCTACTCTCCATCCGTCTTACGCTTTTTCGATCAGGTCACGTGTCCTGATGCGAGTTTAAGATTTTATACCCATTACAGAAAAAGTGCTCAACGCCGCTAAAGAAGTTTTCACTTCAAAAATTTGCAAATTAAGATATTCGAATGAAATGAAATTTATTTATTTGCTAGAATATAGGTACACATAGGTATTAACATGTTGAAATATTTTTATATATATTCGAATTCAATTATTACTTTATGTGTGTACGTACCATTTTATTAAAAATTAAAACTAATCGATATCCAATTCCGGCGGGATGTTCTCCTTATGAATCCTGTTTTTCATCAGCGCACTTTTTATTGTTATGCAAGCTCTGTAAAAAAAAAGATAGTTGTATAACATCTTCCGTTACTCTTTATTTACAATTTTCTTGGCTTTGAGAAAGGAAGGTGAAGTTTACCTCACTAGATTTTCTGCAACGCAGCAACGTTGAGCCACCGTTTTACGATGTCTTTCACCAAAGTTTCATTTAGTTTTTTCTTTGGCGTCTTGCTTGGGAACGCTGGAGATGGCCTTCCCGTGAGCAAGTGTGTCACTAAAACGCTGAAAAGATAAAAGGAGGAATAAGGTGACATTCTGATTCTTTTTTTTTATAATGGATAGATGGATGGGATTGGGCGGGTCACGTCAGCCGCATGAGCAGTGACCGCTGGGCAAGTGTCGCCACCCAGTGGCTTCCTGCAAACGGTAAGCTCCATCAAGGTCACCCTAGAAAGAGGTGGCAAGATGATCTAGACGCGTATCACGAGAACTGGTTCGAGACGCGGTGCGAGAGAAAAATGTCTGGAAGGACTTGGGGGAGGCCTTGGGCCTTTGCCCAGCAATGGGACAGTAAAGCTAAAGAAAATAATAATAATAATATTGGATAAAAGTTAATACCTGCGTGAAAAAACTGTAGTCATCAACACTAGTCGTCTGTGTTCATCGTGAACGTCCCCACCGACCGTTCCCGTGACGTGTTCACACGCTTTGATCTGCTCTCTCAACTGTTTAATCGTCTCAACACATTGCGAGATGGTCAGTTCCATCTCTTTTATTAAAGAAGATCGTGATGTGGAAAGTGTGGCAACACAAACTGAGAATTTGTTGCCACACTTTCCACATCACGATTATTTGCAGTTTCAGCATACATTATAATATCGGTGCAGTAGCTGCTTTTTTGGAGCATGACTTATGCCAGCTACTGAGCCTTTTAACTGCTGAAAAGGAAATTTATTATAAATGTTAAATATTTTTAATGGGAAAATTTGAATGATATTGTCTGTTTAAATTTCAATAGCTATGTATGCTATATTCTATATATGCTATATACTATGTATGCTAATGAAGAATTAATAGCAGACGCTTGCAGGAGACTGGCGGCAGTAAGCTGTTTTTAAAATAAAGGAAATATCGGTTAGGCATTGTACTACGAACCAACAAAATGCATTTTTCTTTCGACTGAACTTCAAGAACTTACCGGTACGTCGGATGTTGCCACACTTTTCGCATCATATATATATGCAGTATCAGCATTATATCTGTGCAGCAAATGCTTTTTCGGAGCATAACTTATGCCAGCTACTGGGCCTGTTAATTGGTCCAAACAAGCCTGCGCCGCTGCATATGCTGAATTGGCAGAACTTATTCCACACGCCGACATTTTCTTAACTTCTTATTCTTACTGAAAGTTTAAAAAAAAAATACTTTTTTGAAATCTTTCGACTCAAATCCTGATTAACAAAACACATTTAAAACAAGAATGAAAAAGGCAGACTACGGTGAAGTCATAGAATCTAAGTATAAAACTTACACGCTATTTGATTTCCTTCACAGCAGTTCACTCACGCAGCAAGTCAGCCAAAACAACCGATTGACTAGCGATGAGAGCAACAACCACACACAACTGGGAACCAAAGAGGACTGACGAAATTTTTGAAATTTACCTATTTATGTAGTGCGATAGTTCAATGGGTAAGGTTCACTCAGGTACCTCGTAAAAGTAAATCTCTTTCTATTACTTTATTCTCTAGTAGGTACTATTTACATACAAGCTTAGACACCTATGAAAGCTTTATTGTTCCAACACTTAGGCTAAAATTCAACAAAAGCCCTCAATTGTAATGTCAAAAGAACAATGAGAGTAATTTAACTAATTTCCCACGCCTGGCGATCTTCAGCAAAAATACCTTTATCAGGGGTTATCTTTGCCAATACCTTGTTTGTAACTTTCTGGAACTATTAAGTCCCTACTTAAAAATCAAAGACATAATAGTACATTGTTACACTAGGGGTGAAAGTAACTCATTTCGTCCCGAGAAGGAGTTGGCGGGCGAGCGAAGCGAGGTCGCTAATTCGAGGGGTTAAATGGGTTACTTTCACCCCGAGGTAAACACTGTGCTTTTCATTACGAATACGAGGAAACTAAAAATAAAATAAAAAGTTTGTAAAACCTGAGTCGTCGTACCTATGATTTTAAGTAGGTATCTTTCTTCTGATTTAGGCGGTAAAAGGTATTCCACTACTGCTTTAGCCTCTTCTCTTATGAAATTAGGCGTTAAATCACTATTTTAATCTGATAAACATAACGTGTTAATACAAATCTCTGTTGTACGGAAACGTAAACGAAACTCGAAAATACCAACGACTGATTGCCACTTTCCCGCCATTTTGTTTTTTTTTTTTCTGCGGCCGGCCAGCTATTCAGCCTCATTAATGAAAAATTAGAAATTAATTGTAGGTAATCTTTTAAAAATAAAATATTAAAAAAAATAGTTAACAAATAAATCACTTAAAAATGTAATATTATTTATTTAATACTTATCTTCAAGTTATTTCAATTTTATATCGCCCTGTGATTGACTGGCTGTATGGAAAATTGGAAAGTGGTTCAATAGAAACGTGAAGATAGAACTAGTTTTTTTTTTAATAATTTGACAGCTGTCAGTTGTAAAGTAAAACTCCCTAGGGATGAAAAGTATCACTTTCAGCCCGCTCCTCAGGCAACTTCAGACCCACTTTCAGAGTATGAGTAATGAAAAATATCATTCTGAATTATTTGGAAATAATTTTGTGTACAATTTGCTGTTAGGTTTAAGAATACTTATAGGTATGTTGTGGCTAGATATTAGCCTTTGCCTTAGAATTTATCACTTTATACAACCGTTTCATTTACAACGTAAGTAATAATGCATATGCATATATATATTTCACTGCACTTATTTTCCTTTAGAAAATTATATATTACTTGCCACATCAAGATAAGTCTTGATGTGGCCTGTGAGCAAGGTTCTTTATCATGAAATCATCGGTCTACTACATTGTCCTCTAATTCTTGTTTCTACAATATTTCCCTAATAAAATATTAATAGACATATCAAAAATCATCAAATAATCTGTTTTTAAAGAGTAACCATGGAGTTTCTTGCAGTAACTTCTCCATAGGAATGACCAATTGGTACCGCGCGCTAGCTTCTTACGATTTATAAGTGCCCATGTAGGTCTATGTAAAATAAATAATTTTGAGTTTGGGTTTGAAATACGACCATACCATGCAAAAAAGTTATGTTTTAAGACCTGGTCACATCATAATACAAAAACTTCGCTAACACAAGACTTTAATTTTGATAAATACATAACTCATTAAATCAGCATTCGTATCGTAGTAATGCAAATAATGAAAGACCTTTTTGAGCTTTGCTGAATTAATTTTTACCAAGTCAAATATTTTAATCGCATAGTATGGATAAATAGTGGGTATACCAATGTTACATTACATTAGATAACAATGAGGATCGTCATATTAATCATTTCTTGCATAAGAAACGAAAAAACCACTTTCGAATTCCCCCTAGTGAATTTAGTAGATATTATACTTATATAAAATTTAATAGGAGTTACAATGAGACATTTAAGGTAGCAATCGAGAGCGATACTTTTCAACTTTTCGGCTGGTCGAGTCGAAGCTCAGGAGCTTCGGGCATTTGGACAACGGTAACCCTAAGAGGTATATTCTTGATGGTATTGTGACGACTATGGAGGTCACATATGGTCATATATTCAAGGCTTCGTACAATGTAATTAGTCGAAATTAAACATAAAGCCTTTCATTGGCGTCTCTCCACGCCACGGTATCATCACATTGCCATCATAATTAATACCCGTAAGAATACTGAACAGTCAGAACGGGTATTACAAACAGTTCATCGAATTAAACAAAATAATGTGTTGAGAAAATGTACTAACCATGCATGTCAACAGTTCTTCAATTAAGATTTCGGTTTATATGAACCTTGGCAGTGTTATTACTAGCATTTAAATTTGGTTAAAAATTTTCAAAAGTCTAAATTTCGAATACGAATGTTTTACTGCATTACTGGATAATTAATAACTAGTCCTTCATTTAAAAATTAAAACATACATCATGGTGATCTACATTCTTACTTTTAATGTGAAGACTGAATGTGTAAAGATGAACAGTAACCAGTAACTTAGTATACCATTTCTCGAGTCTAATTTATTACACTAATCGTGATCATCACCACCGATCGATTATTTTAACTGTCTCATTAAATTGGAAGATAATGAGATCCATACTTTATATTTGAGAAGGTTCAGATTCATTCTCAGTTTGTATTGGCAACTTGGCACATTACGAGTTTTTATAGTGTTGAAATAATTTTTAAAAAAAAACGAATGCTCTTAATTTCTTATCTTGAACCAATCAATTATATTATATCACTTTTTGACGTTTTGGTTGCTATTGGTGAACGATTGCACTGGCCGGGAAGAGCAAGCAAAAATTTTCCATACTTTTTGGATATTGCTGATGATAGTACATGCATACACACAAACATTCGCCTATATATTACATCTTAGTACCTGTGGATCAAGACAATGCTCGTCGTCCACTACCTACATCTACTTACACATTTCTTGAAAAAGCAACCCGTATCCGTATTGTTCTTAATTTCAATATTTGTTTTAAAAATCAGCATAAAACCTAGTGGTCCTTTGTATTTTCAACCTTTTGTTTCAATTTCTTCAAATTGTGCGTTTAGACTGTCAGTACTACTTTGTTGGTATTATTTTCTTTGTTTAAGAGAGTGTTTCTGCGAGGTGGTCCCATTTATGTCCGTATGGATTAAAAAGCCCCTTATCGTATTTTAATGAAATTAATAATTATTCCTATTTAGGAGCAAGTTTGAAAATTTTTTAGGCTCGATTCTCGAATTTGTAGTATAATACTTCAAAAATGTATGAATAAAAAGTTTACACCTCAACTTAAATGTTTGCATTAAGGAGTCACGTCAGAATCAGCAAAATCATGAATCAAAAATTAATATAGTAAAATAAACGTATAAGAAATTAGTCTAGCCATAAATACTATTACAATTTAAGAAAAATATTACATTCAAATTTAGAATCTGTCATTCTTATTAAATATTGACTGTTTTATCATTTTCGCGCTAAATGGTGTTAAATATTTTAAAATTATAAATGGAGTGGGGTGATAAAGACAACCGAATTGCTGTGATATCATTATACACAGTAGGTAAGGAGCCAAATACAATTTTTGAAACTCTTTATTCGGTTTATTGATTGAGACATTGAAAGTACCACTGTTTGTGAGAGATAAAGATCTGGCCGTTCGCGTAGTATTCGTACAAAAGTCGATTAAACCAGTGAAAGAAAACAAATTGAAGAAATCCCGTTTGAAAGCATAATTTTTTATATTAGGAAATGAGTATAGCACCTAGAACCATGTTGTATATTTTAAAAGACGAATAAGAACTTGTAACCTACAAGAGACTGTACGAGTCATTATTAAACTGATAAAATAGGGTATAATAGGGTAGTAAAATCAAAGCAGCTTCTTTAGCGATACGCAAAGGGAATTAAAAAATATATATTGAGTAAGGTTTTGATAAGTTGAATCACTAAGTGTATACTCAAAGCTCCATAGAAACTTCCCAATTAGTAAGCAGAGTACATCGTAGTCATTATTCGCCCTGTAAGATAATTTGCTAGGGTAAGCTATTAAAGAGTGACTGAGTCACATTTTTGTGAAAAACGTGTCAAAACATCGGTTTACATGAATCAAGATACGATTCTCGGGAATGTGGTAAATTAATGACACAATGTTCCTAACCAAGAGTCCTCTCAGCAAGACTCATCACTGGGTCCTAAAGCTCGATCTACCCAAGCGTGGCTGGAAACGAACATTTTCTACTTCATTAGAGGTGAAGATTGGCCGTCATCTAGTCCCGATCTAAATTCATTGGATTATGGTTTATGTTCAGTTTTAGAGGATATATGACATGCTCTAAACGTTTTGGTAATTTAGAGTCCCTAAAACAATACACAATCCTGTATCCTAAGAGACAGTAGTCAGCTATTAAATTACTTTATACAATTTAGAACTAAACTTGTGAAGTGTGCAAACAAGATTGGCAGTGAACAATTTTCCCATGGAGAGAGTGCGTAAACTATTGATAACTGGACTCAACGTTTACAGAACTGTCTAATCAATGGAGATCATTTTGAATGTGCTTCATCGATTTTTAATGTTATTATATTAATGTACACGCTATCACACATTACAGTCATATTTTTGTGTAATAGGAACGCATATATTGTTTCTTGTAACATTATATTGAAGTCACCGCCGATAATGATATACTTACTGTATTTTTTTATTAACAATTTTTGTATTAAGTTTAACTGTTTATAAAATATAAGGCTCTCTATTATTCCGATACAAAGTTATGAGTAAAGTATTAAGTTTAGGCAATTCTATGGCACATACTTCTATGATATATTCGATCGACATGTCCATAATTTCCTTTCGTTCAATAAATTCAATGTGTTCCTGTAGTAGAATGCACACGCCGCCACCTTCGTAGTTCTGACGGCAGTATGATGTTGCGAGGATGTATCCAATGCAGTTGATTATATCTTTCTTTGCTTGTGATAACCACGTTTCCGATAAACACAGAGCTAAATATTTGTCCTTATTTTCATCAAGAGATTGTTCTAATAAATCTAGTTTGTTATTTATACTTTGCACATTTTGGAATAATATTGTTATGTCATCATCTTGTTTAGGGACGAAAGGTAATTGTTTCGTCTGTAATAATCTGTGAGTGATTCGCTTGCTGATGTTATTTATGTTTTCGCGAGTAAATGTTTTATTTTTCAGATCATTTATTTGATTAGGGTCGTCTGTCTTCGTTAGTTTATTTGATATTGTCGTGTCTTTAGTAGGTTGGTATTGTCTCTCGTTTATTATTAATTTATTATTTTTAATAATTACGTGATGTCCCTGTTGTCTTGCTGAGCGTAGATGTTCTTGTAAAGCTTTTTTTTTTTTGGAGTGCGGTATCATTTAAAAATTCGGAAATAAAAAGTCCAGTATGTTTAAAGTACGTTTTGTTGTCTAAAATATATTTCGTTATCCGTTTGCTTATAAGCTCAATAACAATCGGTCTTCACGACCTGCAGAATTTACCTATTCTTAAAAGTCCCTCAATAATCCAGATACTTCTATTATTCGATAATGTAATTGATTTTCAGATTCTTGGTCGTATTCTGTAAGTCCAAATAGTACGATTCTTTTTGAATTATTGTCTTGTTGTTGATTGTCAATCATTGTTAACTTTTGTTTAATTTATTTTATTTATTGTTTTTACATTATTTTCTTTTTGTACTGTTTCAATGTTCTCGTTAAGTGTATTTATATTATTTTTAATTTTTTTTTGCTCGCTTGTTAGTTTGTGGGTATCTTTTAAAATATCTTCCTTTAATTCTGTGATACTTTTTTGTATTTCATTTTGAATTGTGTTCTACCTTTCAATTGTGGAAATTACAGACACAATAGAAAGACAATAGGTGCGCGAACGCCGGCGTTTGCTTAGGGTTTAATGAATTAAGACAAGGAGTAGGAATTGGTTGTTTTTGTCTAGTTTCGAATCTAGTAATTTACTGAGGCTGTCTAGTGTGATAGGACTTGCTGTTGAGGTCTATTGGTAGTGGATTGTATGTTTTGTTTAGGGGTTTTACATTCTGTTGTAGTGGTAGGGTCTGTATTTAGATCATCATATGTATTATCAATTGACATTGTACTGTCGTTTAGTGATGCTTTCTGTGTCCGGATAGGGGTGTTATCGTTTCTAGAGCGACGAATAATGTTGGCACAGTCTGGGCAGCGCCAGCATTTTAGAAGTTCAAAATTATGCTCTAAAAAATAGGCGGAGGTCATATTAAGGCTCGCATAATGGTATTTATCTGAGCATCCCGTGCATTTTAGGGTCTCTCCAACGTATTGGATTTTTTGACAGAAAGCTTGGCAGTTCATTATTTAATGTTATTTTTCCCTTTGTCTTAATATATGAGAACCAAATTTTGCGTGCAGAGAAAATATCTAAGAAGTCCAAGTCTTGAGATATTGTGTAGTTTTTCAGTTTCTGAACGTCGATGAAATTCTCAGATGAATATTTCAGAATTTTTTGACTCAAATATTCTGAAACATTTCATCAATTAGTTCAAGTCAATTCATAAGTCAGCAATAGTCTGTTTACGTTCTGTACAGTTCAATTGATATTTTTAATCCTAGTAAGTATATTTAAATCATAATCATGATAGTAGGTATTCCAAGATTTTTAATGTCAACTTGTTGGTCATGTCACATGTCACGTCTTTTTATTCATAAATAGTGCTTATTATGCTCACTTATCTTCTTCTGATTTCTCTGATACTTAAGATAAAAATAAAAACTTGTTGTTACAGACCTGATATGCCGATTTGAGTCACTTCACCACTAATTCAATGGTAGTATCCGATACGAACACAAAATATTTAATTCCCACAAATTCACTTCTTAGGTATTTAGGTTTACGATGTCTACAATAAACATCAAGAATTATGTCTTTGTTCTTCTATTAACGCACAGTTTATGGAACTTTGGGCCAGTTTCGATTTTTTAGCAATTATATTACACCGAGAGATACATTAAGCTAGTTGTCGCGTCTATCGCAAACTACCCACCTAAAACTTACTTCCTTCATCTCAACTGCCGTTGATTTAGAGAATCGTTGAATACCGCTGAAAGTGGACACTTGGAGCGGTAATCAACGTTCCTATTAATTGACCAAACTTATGAATATAAAAATGAGTAGATGTTCGTTAGTGTCGCTAAAACTCGAGAGCAACTGGACGGACTGGGTTCATTTTGTTCTTGAAATATTTGTGATAGTCCAGGAAATTTTTAAACAGTGTGAAAACTCGGGAAAAAAAACACCAAAAAAAATTCCAATACAACGTCATTTCTGATAAAAATATTATTTTGAAATAAATTAAGTATGCTGGTATTTTTTTTATCTGTTACAAACTAGTACTTGACTGCAATCCCGCCTGATGGTAAGAGGTGATGCAATCGTTGATCGTGAGGCGCACTAGTTTATTAAGAGCCTATTCACTTGAAGACACCCAAATTATAATCAGACGGGAAGACCGCAGCAGGCAAAAGGTTCTAGTAATACTTGTAGATGGCGTTATCTTTTGACAGTTTAGCTAAAAATTTGTTATTTAAAATAATAAAATACATATGTATATATTATGCTAAAATAATATACTAATAAATACTATGAAAAATATCAAATCATTAAGAGAACTTAATAACAATTCTAAAGAAGACCGAACTAAGTTTGAGAGGACTTCAAGTAGTAAGTAGTTCCGAAATTCACGTTTAAAGGATAATTTATTTTCAGCTTTTTTATGTCAAGGGGAAGCACATTCCAGAGTTTTATGGTGGAAACAGCGTAAGAATTGGACATAAAGCCAGAAGGTCGGTTATATGTTTTTGAATGCTCGAAGAATATAAACAAAAGAGAGAGATACTGATAGCAAAAAATAATTTACAGCAGATTTAAAATATGATGAATATAACATAATATATTTCAAACCTTATGCCGATAGATCTAAAGTCCTTATGAAGTGCGAAACTGATATACCTGGAGATACCACACTATATATAGTCATAGTATTTCTATTGAACATGAACATTAATAACATGGAATGAGTATCTTCCAATAATAGGACTTGTTGCTCCGAAATACTTGATTACTTACGGCCTCGTAATACTAAGAGATCTCAACCAGCCATCTCCTTAAGTCCCTAACTTCTTCCATTGGGATATCCTCAGCGAGTTCTATGGTGAAAGCACTATTTGGTTGTACATGTTTTATTTAATAACCGCCTAAAGCAAACAGCATCAATTCTTCTGTTAATATTAGTTACATTCCCATGGGCGGAAAATGAGCACTCCTTCTTTTATAATTATTTGCAATTACAAGTTCTGCTGCACTGTTTTGCATGACACGTTCATGGACGATGTCATGGAAGCCGCGTGCATGCACGCTGTTGACTGAGAACCATTTGAACCGAAATTGTCTAGTGTCTTTAAAGGCAAGGTGTGACTACTTCTTTTTTACGAAATTTTAATATTTTTTGGTGACAATCCAAAACGCAGTTGCAAATGGCCATAATTTGAAACTTGAAAGAAATGTGATTATTTTGCCATTTCATGTAATTAGTCAATGTTAATATGGGACATCTGTATCATTAAACTTTTGTTTTACATTTAAGATTTTAGAAAGGCGTTTTTGACGGCATTAAATACACAAACGGTGCTAATTTTGGTCCAATATTTTATAAAACATGCCTGGTTATTGTGAATCTTTCTTTTAAGGCATCAACTTAGCGGGTAGCTCACAAATGATTGAAGTTGGCATCAATATACCCAATGATTTAAATTATTGAAATTAGGACTTCATCAAATCAAATAAGGGAAATTCGATTATTTATAGGCGAAAAAATTAAAGCCAAATATAAATTAAAATCATTTATTATTCGTCATTTAAAATATTCGCCGCGGTTTCTTACACAAGCACGGACCGGTCTTCTCACTTCTGTAGTTGTTATTTGAACTTTATCTCCAGTTGTAACCATTCTAAACGTTGAATTACTTCTTTGATGACAGTTTTCTTTGACATCTGTAAAAGAAAAATTTTAATTAACATAAAATTAATTAAATAAAAAGTTTATTTAGGTATATCATACATGCTCTACGTAATTGCTTAATTCAGAAATGCTTTAATTTTTTTTTTCAATTCTATCCTTTTTTATGGACTTGAAATTATTTACGGGCTATGTTAGCTCCATCATATCCTAAAGACAGAATCAGTTCTTTCAATACTTATCAAAAAAATGGTTGCCTGTAAAGTCGGTTTTACGGGCGAAGATTTTACGTGACAACGTCTTTTGTTATATCTAAAGAATTTACTACTACTAGTCTTATATATATTATAGTATTCAATGCGCCTAATTCTCTAGTGCTGCGCGCGCGGCAGACCGATCATAGTTGAGTGGGAGAGAGACGCAAGGCATTCGGCGGGCCTCTCTCTCGTTCGGTGACTCATCGTAACGTTACCGAGCGTTACACTTTTTCATAAGTGACTCCCAGCCGCAACCTAATTTAAGACGTTGTCACGTCAAAAATTTCTTTGTAAATTAAGATATACAATTTTTTTTTTTTCGATTGGAAAAATCATCTTATGACAACCCCCGCTCTTGGGCGGAGCGGGAGATAGTGTCAGACTCTTACTGACTAAAAAACTTCATACCGGGGCTCGAGCGCCCTTTCGGATAACCCTGGCCCCAGTAGGCTTCGACCCGGCTGGGCCCCTGCTGTTGCTGACAACTCCTTGAGGCGCGCGGGAACAGCGCGCGCCGTCGACGACTTGGGAAGATATTCAAATGAAATTCTTACCATATGTGTGTACCATTTTATTTAAAATGAAGACTAATCAGAGTCCGATTCCGGCGGGATGTTCTCCTTATGAACCCTATTTTTCCTCATACGCGACATCTTACTCTCATCAGCGCACTTTGTTGTTATGCAAGCTCTGTAAAAAGAAAGATAGTTGTATAACATCTTCCGTTACTCTTTATTTACACTTTTCTTGGCTTTGAGAAACGAAGGTGAAGTTTACCTCACTAGATTTTCTGCAACGCAGCAACGTTGAGCCACTGTTTTTATGATGTCATTCACCACAGTTTCATTTAATTTCTTCTTTGGCGTCCGGTCTGGGAACGCTGGAGATGGCCTTCCTGTGAGCGAATGTGTCGCTAAAACGCTGAAAAGATAAAAGGAGGAATAATGTGACATTCTAATTCTGATTAAAACAGGAAGTTAAGTTACATTATATAATATCAAGGTTAATACCTGCGTGGAAAAACTGTAGTCATTAATGTTCGCGTGGCGCTAGTGTACGAATCCCAGTTTATATTTTGGAATATCTTTCTTGGTATCATTGTCTTTCCTTTTCCTATTGACACCTACAAAAATGTAAAACAGTGTGTCAGTGTGAATACTATTTGCATTAGACGATTGAAGATGTTGAGGGAAAAGTACTAACCAGGTCATCAGCTCTTGTATTTCTATGAACATTTTTGGAAGCATTTGTATGGTCGGTCTCGGGTGTTTCATCCGAGTCTGGATCGGATAAATCTGAACTATCATCCATCATCTGAAAAATAAAAAATATATAGTGTTGTAAAGTCTCAATTTTCGTTTGAAAATTAACATTTACCAGGAACTTAGTTTACCATTTCTCGAGAGTCTTCTTTTTTAGTCTCATCGTGAACTTCCCCACCGACCGTTCCAGTGACGTGTTCACGCGCTTCGATCTGCTGTCTCAACTGCTTTATCGTCTCATCACGTTGCGAGATTGACAGTTCCATCTCCTTTATTAGAGAACATTTGTTCTCAGTTTGTGTTGCCACATCAAGATTATTTGCAGTATCAGCATTAAATCTGTGCAGTAGATACTTTTTCGGAGCATGACTTATTCTATCTACTGGACATGTTAACTGCTGAAAAAGATTTTTTTTTTATTTAATATTTTTAAATGGGGAAAATTGAATGATATTGTCAGCATAGACTTCAATAGCTATTTATAGTCTTACCGAAGTAGCAACATCTGACTTCCTCGGAGAATTAATATCAGCCGCTTGCAGGGGACAAGCGACAATTGGCTGTTTCTAAAATAAAGGAAATATCGGTTAGGCATTGTACTACGAACCAACAAAATGCATTTTGCTTTCGATTGAACTTCAAGAACTTACCGGTACGTCGGATGTTGCCACACTTTTCGCATCATATATATATGCAGTATCAGCATTATATCTGTGCAGTAGAAGCTTTTTCGGAGCATAACTTATGCCAGCTACTGAGCCTGTCAACTGGTCCAAACAAGCCTGCGCCGCTGCATATCCTGAATTGGCAGAACTTATTCCACACGCCGACATTTTCTTAACTTCTTGTTTTTACTGAAAGTTATAAAAAAATAAAACACTTTTTTGAAAACTTTCGACTCAAATCCTGATAAACAAAACACACTTAAAACAAGAATGAAAAAGGCAGAATGCGGTGTAGCAGCAAGTCACCCAAAACAATCGATTGACTAGCGATGAGAGCAACAACCACACACAACTGGGAACCAAAGAGGACTGACGAAATTTTTGAAATTGACCTATTTATGTAGTGCGATAGTTCAATGGGTAAGGTTCACTCAGGTACCTCGTAAAAGTAAATCTATTACTTTATTATCTAGTACTGATATCTGTGAAAGCTTCATTGTTCAAACACCTAAAATTCAACAAAAGGCCTCAATTGTAGTGTCAAAAGAACAATAAGAGTGATTTAACTAATTTCCCACGCCTGGCGATCTTCAAGAGAAATTCCTTTATCAGGGGATATCTTTGCCAATACCTTGTTGGTAACTTCCTGGAACTATTAAGTCCCTATTTATTAAAAATCAACGAAATAAAATACTATGACTGATTTCTAAATTATTTGGAAATAAGCTTGTGTGCAATTTACAGTTAGATTTAAGAATACTTATAGGTATGTTTTTTTATTATTTTTTTATTTTTATCGTTGATAGGTTCGCGCTTGACCGCTATCTCACCTGATGGAAAGCGACGATGCGGTCGACGATGGAAAGCGCTTACCTAAAAGAAACCTATTCACTCTCGACTTAAAGATTCCCGGGTTGTAGCTCTGTATCAGGAAATACAGACTCCGGCAAGGAATTCCACTCCCTAGCCGCACGCACAATGAATGTGTTCCCAAAACGTTTTGTGCGTGTTGGTGGGATATCCACCATATACCGGTGGCGCATAGCCGTACGTCTGGTAGTTTGATGATGAAACGGGCTAAGCGGAATTAGGTTATGCAATTCCGACGCACACTCCCTGAAATGCAACCGGTAGAAAACCGACAGGCTAGCAACTTTGCTTTGCTTTATGTTGTAGCTTAGTCTCTAGTGTAGATTAGCCTTTGCCTTAGAATTGATCACTTTATACAACCATTTCATTAACAACGTAAAAAATACTGCAGCTTTGTGTCGTAATTATATTTCACTGCACTTATTTTCCTTCAGAAAATTTATTTATTCATTTCATCAATTAAATCATAAATTAATAACTTATAAATAATCACTAGGTATATATATACAAACTTAAAATAATAATATGTACAAACGATTAAAAAAGGCTAAAAAACGGGAAAAACTCACAGGGCATCAAAAAATTCGTCCACATCGATGTCAATGGGAAAAGTGCCCAGAACGCTGGCAGCATTGCCACGCTGGATGGCAATGCTGATTCGTTGACTGAAGAAGAGTCCAGCCCTCTGGTCACGCGAAGAGTCGACCAACTGTTTGCTGATATCCCGGACAACTCGATGAGCGCTCGGACCCCATGGCCCTAGAGTTTCAACCCCAAACGGCTCAAACACATAACTTCCAATGAGGTTATTATATTTACGCCGTTTGAGGTTTTCTGCACCTGCAGCAGCCGCCCCAGCACAGCCCGCCGTACTCAGAAGATGGGATGGCGCAAGGGTGTCGACACATGTTGCATCCCACACCAAAGGCCTACCCAATTTCCAAGGCATTATAGTCATCCCATCTGGCCTCTTCCCATCGTCACGTGCCAAGCCATTAGGTTCTAAAACAGCTGGCACCCCGGCGGTGACAAGAGCCCGACGGATGATGTCATTAATACTGGCATGCCGTGCTATCCGGCCAGCGCTTCTGCTGCAAGATAGGCCATGGTGTCCGAGGCGGTCGACTGCTTCGCCACACTGACATCGATGTGGAGCTCCACTAGGAGCACCTAGACGCAGGCATGTAGCGATCCGGAAGGTGGTGTCACTTAGCAAAGTACCTATGTTAGGTGACGGTAAAGCCTGTAGCCAAAGGCCCGACTCCCATTCACCCACAGCCAGTAGGCGAGCGCGCTCAGCAGTATTGGTGGACGTATTAATGAGATTATTCCGTACCAACCTTTTTTTTTTTTATAGTGGGAAAAAATCATGCATTGACATCCCCCGCTCTTGGGCGGAGCGGGAGATAGTGTCAGACTCTTACTGACTAAAAGACCCACCCCGTTCCTTCTAGCCTTCATACCGGGGCTTGAGCGCCCTTTCGGATAACCCTGGCCCCAGTAGGCTTCGACCCGGCTGGGTCCCTGCTGTTGCTCACAACTCCTTGAGGCGCGCGGGAACAGTGCGCGCCGTCGACGACTTGGGCTTGGTCCGGAAAGTTACCGGACGGCCGGACAGTGAGCTACCCATTGCTCACTGTCCGCAAGCCCGCGATTCCGTACCAACCTGCAGAGCGGCTCATCCCACTGTCTCTGGGAAGATGGATTTTCGGGCAACGCCTTGTCCGGGCAAGTGATTTTCCAGGCGCTTACTGCATCGGCCAAGCACGGCACCTCACAGCTAACCAGTGATGGAGTCAAAATTCTTTTGGTCAACTGTTGAGTGCTGTAGACCGAAGACAGGAACGCCGGTAGGCTTACACTAGAAATTTTGCGGATGCCGAGCCCACCAAAACGAATGGGTAGCATGGCTTGTAGCCACGCTCGGTCATCCATGGCCACATTTAAAATGGAAGTCAGAGTATACCGAACTGTCTGATCAATTTTGTCCAAGAGATGTGGCTGCTTCCATAAAGGGGAAGAGCGGAGAAAATACATGAAATTTGGTGCAAAACAACAATACCGTATGAGGGTGAAGGCCGAATGTAGGTTAATTTTAGAAAGTCTTTCCGAAATGTTTTTGAAACGTTCAATTTTGTCGTCAATGAATGAAGAAAAACTGTTTTCCAAAATTGGAGAACCTCCTAGGTTGCAGTGTATTTTTATCTATAATTTTGATTTCGGGAGCTATTGAATAAAATTTCTGTAGAGTCGATTGTCTGTCAGTACTGTCAGAAACAAAAATTTCGCATTTCGAATGATTTAGATCAAGGCCGATAGATTGAAATTGGTCTTTCAGGAATTGGAAATCTTTCAAAACAGTATCTACTTCACCTCCCAGGGTTCCATCATCCAAATACCATAGGTTAAATTTCGAATTTAGTTGTTGGATGATTGGATGGATAGCCAAACTGAAAATGACTGGCCCGAGAGGGTCACCTTGTTGGCATCCAACTGCAGATTCCAAAACCTTGTTTTTATACAATAATTTAGATGGATGCCTATAGCATTGCCACAAAAAGCCGAAATTTTCTGGAAGTTCTTTTTTTGCTTCAGCCAACAAAGTGTCCCTGTTTACAGAATTAAAGGCGTTTTTAACGTCAACCTTGAGGATGACCTTACCCTTATCAGAATTTAATTCAGAAAATTATATATCACTTGCCACATAATGATAAGTCATGATGTGTCCAGTGGGCAAGGTTGACCAATAAATAAAAAAATGTTTTTATTCTTTCCTTTGTTGTTGTCTATGTGCTTAGTTTTTTTAATCTGTGTGCTTTGTGTATTTTGGTGCATGTTTTGTGCTGTAACCAATAAAGGATTTTATCTATCTATCTACCAATTTTTACCGCGCGCTAGCTTCTGACAATTTATAAGAGCCAATGCAGGTCTATGTAAGATACATAATTTTGAGTTTGGATTAGAAATCCGACCATTTCATGCAAAAAAGTTTTATTTTAAGATCTGGTCACATCCTATTACAAGTTTTATAATTATTCCGCAAAAACTTCGCTAACATAAGACTTTAATTTTTATAAATACACACCTCTCTAGTCTGCATTCCTGTGATTTTGAAATACGTTCGTATAGTAATAATGCAAATAATAATTAAACATCTTTTTGAGCTTTGGTGAATTTATTTTAACCAAATCAAATATTTTAATCGCAGAATATGGATAAATAGATGGTATATCAATGATACATTACATTAGATAACAGTAAAGATCGTCATATTAATCATTTCTTGTAAAAGAAAAGAAAAAGCCACTCGCGAATTCGCCCTATTGAATTTAGATATAAAATTTAATAAGATTACAAATGAGACATGTAAGGCAGCAACCGAAGGCGATGATTTTAAAATTTTCGGCTGGTCGAGTCAAAGCTTAGGAGCTTCAGGCATTTGGACATCGTAAAGGCTGCAAAGCTGGTATTCCTCTACAGTCGAAACACAGGTCGGGAGTGTGAGGTATATTCTTGTTGGTATTATCACATTGCCATCTCCTATTAGTACCCGTAAGAATATTAAACAGAATGGGTGTTACAAACAGTACATCGAATTAAACAAAACAATATGTCGAGAAAATGTACTAACCATGCATGTCCTCAGTTCTTGTATTAAGATTTCTGTTTTTAAGAACCTTGACAGTGTTCTTACCAGCGTTTAAATTTGGTTATATATAAGTAATTATCCGGAAGTCTAGATTTCGATTACGGATGATCCAGCCATTTCAGAGATTAGCCGGAACAAACAGACAGACAGACAAAAATATTTTTTTTTTGGCTTTTGACCGTTTCCAACTACGCCTGCCCCTCTAGCCAAGTTACAACAGTTTCGCTTGCGCCGAACGCTTCGAGTTGTCCACGCCGCCAATTCTTTTGTTCTGACCACGTGACTGAGCGTTGTGATGACGTCATTCCCGTACATTTGAAGCTTTCTACAAGCGTTAACGATTAGCGGCAAATCTTTTTACCGAAGCATCTCAATCGAGAATCCAGTTCAAATGTGAATATCTTCCAATTTACTTATTGTCAATTACAGATTCTTCTAAATATTCCTGTAACCGAACCGAAGTTCTATAAATATTCCTACTAAAAATTAAGAAATTATGCATAAAAACCACAGCTTCTTTGAAAAAATATCGATGTCGTAAATCTAAGATTTGATTATATGATAATAGTACATTATGATACAGGTGTATAATGTTGGTGATTACCGCTGAGGTGGTATTTAGCTTATCTTAAAGAGCGGAGGACGGTAATCGCCAATATTCACGTGTATCATACGACGTTTTTCGACACACTTGAGAAGAAAATTTTTACAAGTTAATTAATTATTGCTTTATCAGCAAAACTATTTTTTTTTGTGTAGTATGGCGGCAAAAAAATTGTTCTTTTTTCTTATGCGCGCGCATCCAAAATGGCGGCCATAGACTAGCTACTCTAGCTAGGCTGTTTGAATAAAAATAAGAATGAGGTTGCATATGTTTATAAATAGAAAAAATATTTTTATTTTATGAAAGGCTTTATTTATTATGCATGTAAAAGTTAAAATAGTTTATTTAAAAACAAATTAGCATTAAATAAACAAGCAAGACACTAAATTGTACTAATAATTTTTTTTTCGTATATATAATAAAATACCTAATGTATTTTTATTTCGAACTAGCTTTTGCCCGCGCGGCTTCGCTCCCGCTCTTCCCTACTTCAGCCTACTATACCCTACTCTACCCTACTATACCCTACCCTACTCTACCCTACCCTACTCTACCCTACTCTACTCTACCCTACTCTACTCTACCCTACTCTATCCTACTCTACCCTACTCTACCGTACTCTACCCTACCCTACTCTACTCTACCCTACTCTACCCTCCTCTACCTTACTCTACCCTACACTACCCTACACTACCCTACACTACCCTACACTACCCTACACTACCCTAATTTTCATATTTTTCATAAGAACCTTCTCCTCATAATAAGGAACACAACAAAAAAAAAAAATAGCGAAATCGGTCCAGGCGTTGTTGAGTTATGCGCTTACCAACAAATTTCGCGATTCATTTTTATATTATAGATTCAATGTTTGATTTGAGAACAGAGGTTTAACAAAACAGGTTATCACTACATTATCACACTTGTGCATAATGATAATCAAAAAGTCAAGTTTGGTTACAAGCTACCTTATGTACCTAAGCGTAGTGCAATTATAGTCACTTTCTGAGCAAGTGGGTCGAAAATGATATTTATTTTGCGTTAAGGCAACTAATTTTTATTTTGTTTTGCTTTTACTAATTTTATTTTGTATTTATTTGTATGTCTATACGGAAAGAATGAACATGTTTTCTTTCATTTTTTCAAAGAAGCAGTAGTTTTTATGCATAATTTCTTCATTATTTAGTAGGAACACTTATAAGACTTCGGTTCGGTCATAGGAACATTTACAAGAGTTGGTAATAAGTAAATTGAAAGATATATCACATTTTAACTGGCTCCTCGATTGAGATGCTTCGGTAAGGTAATCTATATATGTTATTGGCAATCTTTGTAACTCAGGTATTCCATATAATAACCAAGCAATGTATAGAATATCTGGGGCGTATGTAACTATGTAGTACGCAGTCTGTTCAAAAGAAAAGGTGAATTTTGAAGTTTTTTGAAAAATATTTATTTGTTCATCAATACCCATTTTGTCCCCTTCAAAGTAATCCCATTCCGATATAATGCACTCATGCCAGCGTTTTGTCCAATCCTCGAAGCACTTCTGAAATGCGCTTTTCGGTCATCAGCTCATTCTTCGATTCTGACTTTATCCCATCAATTGTGGCAAAACGCTTTCAATGGTCGCAGGAAAAAGTCGCAGGGAGCTAAATCTGGTGAATATGGTGGTTGAGGTATGATTACGGTGTTGTTTTTTGCCAAAAAATCACGAACAAGCATTGATGTGTGTGAATATTTTGCAATTTTGGAAATAACCTAACACCCCCCCCCCCCCCACTCATTTGTTTTTTGAGCGTGGTGACCGATAAGAAAACAAATGAGTGAACAATCAATCAAAATTCAATTCAATGTGTGAAAGTATAACTTCAATTAATATCAAAGAAAAAAAAACAAAGGAAAAAAATACTAAATAAATAAAATAAATAAATAATTATAATTGCATAAGTTGGAAATGGACGACAAAGTGATCCTATAAGGGTTTTGTTTTTTTCCTTTTGAGGTATAGAATACTAAAAAACCACAAACTCTTTTTCATTACTCATACTCAGAAAGTAGGTCTGAAGTTGCCTGAAGAGCGGGCTGAAAGTGATACTTTTCATCCCTAGAGAGTTTTACTTTACAACTGACAGCTGTCAAATTATTTAAAAAAAAAAGAGTTCTATCTTCACATTTCTATTGAACCATGTTCCAATTTTCCATACAGCCAGTCAATCACAGCGCGATATAAAATTGAAATAACTTAAAGACAAGTATTAATTTAATAGTTTTATATTTTAAGTGATTTATTTGTTCAATCATTTCTTTAAAATACTTTATTTTTAAAAGATTACAATTAATTTCAATTTTTTTATTAATGAGGCTGAATAGCTGGCCGGCCAGAAAAAAGAAAACAAAATGGCGGGAAAGTGGCAATCAGTCGTTGGTTTTTTCGAGATTTGTTTACATTTCCGTACAACGAGATTTGTATTAACACGTTATGTTTATTAGATTTAAATAGTGATTTAACGCCTAATTTCACAAGAGAAGAGGCGAAAGCAGTAGTGGAATACCTTTTACCGCCTAAATCAGAAGAAAGATACCTACTTAAAATCATAGGTACGACGACTCAGGTTTTACAAACTTTTTATTTTACTTTTAGTTTCCTCGTATTCGTAATGAAAAGCACAGTGTTTACCTCGGGGTGAAAGTAACCCATTTAACCCCTCGAATTAGCATCCTCGCTTCGGTCGCCCGCCAACTCCTTCTCGGGACGAAATGAGTTACTTTCACCCCTAGTGTAACAATGTACTATTATATCTATTTTTTTATTAATATTAACAGGAATAAATATAATGATTTATTACATTAAATAAGTAGATATTTTATTCAGTCCAAGATGATCACATTTAAGTTAGGATTCGACATTTTATATATTTATTCATATCTGAAAATGGACTAACGACTTCAGTTAAGTAGTATGACATTCTAGGCATAACTTTTACTTAGAATCATAATCATCATGATCATATCAGCCGAAAGACGTCCACTGTTGGACATAGGCCTCCTCCAAGAGTAGCCACAACGACCTCACATAGAATATAACAATCGTACCACATTAGGACAACAGAAACCTAAATTCTGATTAAATAAGATATTAATAGTAAAAAGCAGATTTAAAATATGACTATATAATATGACTATGAGTCTTCTAATTCTCTTATATTGTTACTATACATAATGTATTTCAAACTTTATGCCGGTAGACATCTAAAGTACGTATGAAGTACGAAACTGACTATATCTACCTATACATATCACACAATAGTCATAGTATTCCTAGTGAACGTGAACAATATGATGAACATGGAATGATTTGTCTTTCACGAAGTGCTGAATTGGCTGCAATAACGATTTCTAAGCAACATGCTTTGATTACAAACGGCCTATTACGGTAGTATTGCGACTACGAGAGCTCAACCAGCCATTTCCCGAACTTCCTCCATTGTGATATCCTCAGCGAGTTCTATGGTGAAAGCACTATTTGGTTGTACGTGTTCACTATAAAGTTACTATGGTGAACACGTACTTGTTTTATTTAATAACCGCCTAAAGCAAACAGCGACAATTCTTCTATTAGTGTTAGATCCCCATGGGTGAAAAAATAGCTCTCTTTCTTTACTTTAACTATTGGCATGACCCGTTCATGGACGATGTCAAGGAAACCGCGTGCATGCACGCTGTTGACTGAAAACCATTTGAAACGAACTTGACCTTATAGACTAGTACGGCTCTGATTTTTAAAATGATTTATTTAAGATCCTAGAAAGCCGTTTTTGAAAAACACAAACGGTGTTAATTTTAGTCTTCTACTCATATTTTTAAAAACATGACTGATTATTATGAATCTTTCTTTTGAGGTATCAAATTAGCGGACAGCTCACAAATGATTGAAATTAGCATTGACAAACCAAAATGAATAAAACTATTGAAATTAGGACCTCAACAAATGAAATTAGGGAATATGATATAACTTATAGGCGAAAGAATTAACACCAAATTTAAATTAAAATCATTTATTATTTGTATTTACATTATTCGCCGCGGATTCTAACACAAGTACGGAGGGTCTTCTCTCTTCTGTTTCTGTTATTTTAAGTTTATCTCCAGTTGTAATCATTTAAAACGCAGCATAATTATTTAAATAATTTTGTTGAGAGATGACTTTTCAGCCTCTGGTAAATATCGGGGCCCAGATTATTTGGTAAGAAATGAGGCCCTGTCAGTGTTCTGCCAGTTACTCCAGTCCATACGTTGACCGAGAAATTTTTTTGACATCTGTAAAAAAATATATCATCATCAATAATCATTTAATTACATTTTTAAATTCTTTATTTTTGTAATGGACTTGCAATCATTTACAGGCTATGTCAGCTCCATCATATCCTAAGGATAGAATCAGTTCTTTGAATACTTATCAAACAATTTATTTGCAAATTAAGATATTCAAATACAATTCTTACCTTATGTGGGTACCATTTTATTAAAAATTAAGGCTAATCAGAGTCCGATTCCGGCGGGATGTTCTCCTTATGAACCTTATTTTCTCTATTACGCAACCTCTTACTTTCATCCGCGCACTTTATTGTAATACAGTGTCTGTAAAAAAAAGAGTTATATAATATCATCCGTTACTTTTTATTTACAATTTTCTTGGCATTGAGAAAGGAAGGTGAAGTTTACCTCACTAGATTTTCCGCAACGCGGCAACGTTGAGCCACTGTTTTTATGATGTCGTTCAGCACAGTTTCATTTAACTTTTTCTTTAGCGTCTTGTCTGGGAAAGCTGGTGATGGCCTTCCAGTGAGCGAGTGTGTCGCTAAAACGCTGAGAAGATAAAATGAGGCATAAGGTGATATTCTAAATCTGATTAAAACAGGAAGTTGAGTAACATATATCAATGTCAATACCTGCGTGTAAAAGCTGTTGTCAATAATTTTCTCGTAGCCCTAGTGTACGAACTCCAGTTTATATTTTGATATATTTTCGTTGGTATCATTGTGTTTCCACTTCCTATCGGTACCTGCAAAAATATAACACAATCAGTTACCTAAGTTCCAAAAATATTTGACCGAATTGCAATTTACCAAAAACTTTTCAACTACATATGAATTATCGTTTCGTATTTTTCTTTATTTCATCGAAGTCACGTCTGTCATTGTATCAGTTGACCCATATTATCAATTCGATTTTTTTCGTTATCCGACGTTTCATTAAAAAAACTAAAAAAAAATGGTCGAAAAACTTTTCACCGATTTTACATTTAGCTAAATTAACATTTGTTCGAAGTATTATGTTTCAGAACATTAATTATGCCACTGCTTTAATTGGCACCTAATGATAATAGTGATATAAATGATAATAGTTGATTATGAACAAAAATGGTTTTAATTGGTTCCAGTAAGAAGCATGCAAAGCAAGTATGCTTGCTTTAAGCTTGGAGCATGGTTTTACTCCTCTGAGCTTACGCGGGCTTGAATTGCACTCTAGGGATAGGGCAGATAAGACTTAGTAAAATCGATAGTACAGCGATTCATTTCTATCATTCAATTTTGTAGCACAACATATTGACTTTTTATGACACTATATTAATTTAATATTGAAAATGCGGTCGAGTAACCGTCGTTAATATGCCCTAAATTTCGTAAAATGTTATTTCAATGTGATAAATATATGACAAAATAAAAACATTTGACAAATGAAAAAAGTTCATAAGAGGCTTCAGACAATACCATAAAGTTATTTTGTAAATCTGTGAAATAGATCGGTAAAATAATACTTATGACAGATGATACTAAATCTAAAAATACGTCATTTAATGCATATAGCAAAAAAGACGTCGGTCAATAGTTTTCGGTAAAATGAAAATCGAACAAAAATTTCGGGAAATTGATCGGTTCGCATCACAGTCAGTATACTAAGACTTTAGTGAATTAGACGATTGAATCATATTTAGAGGGAAAAGTACTTACCATATCATCAGCTCTTTTCTTAAGATTTCTAGCTCGAACCTTCGACTTAACATTTTTGATAGCGTATGTATGGTCGGTCAGGGATGGTTCAACCACGTCTGAATTGGCAGAATCACTGACGTCCGTAGTCTGAAAAATTAAAAATATATAAAATATTATCGTGTTCTATATTCTGAATTTTTGATCGAAGATTAACAATAAATAACAACTTAGTTTACCATTTCTCGAGTGTCTTCTTTATTATACTCATCGTGAACTTCCCCACCGACCGTTTCTGTGACGTGTTCAAGCGCTTCGATCTGCTCTCTCAACTGTTTTACTGTCTCATCACGTTGCGAGATTATCAGTTCCATCTCCTTTATTAGAGAACATTCATCCTCAGCTGTGTCCTCAGTTTGTGTTGCCACACTTGCCACATCTCGATTATTTGCAGTATCAGCATTATGTCTCTGCAGTAGACGTTTTTTTAGAGCATGACTTATGCCAGCTACTGGGCCTGTTAACTTCTGGAAAAAATATTTTTTATAAATTTTTAAATGAAAAAATTTTAACGATATTGTCTATATAGAATTCAATAGCTATTTATAGTCTTACCGAAGTAGCAACATCTGACTTCGTAGAAGAATTAGCATTAGTCGCTTGCAGGGGACTAGCAGCAGTTGGATGTTTCTAAAATAAAGGCAATGTCGTTTAGGCATTGTACTACGAATTAACAAAATGCATTTTGCTTTCGATTGAACTTCAAGAACTTACCGGTACGTCGAATGTTATAAAACATTTACAGTTAAATTTTGCGGCTTTTGTAGTCTTCGTACGGTTTGCTGCAAATAACATAAAAGGTATTTAAAGTCTGGAACATAATGTTTTACTAATCGGAATCTAATAAACGAACCACAAGAAATATTTACAGTTTTCACAATCCGTTCCTCGCAAATTGCTTTGCAGGCCCAAAATATCCTGCGCCGCACCACATCCTGAGTTGTCAGAACTTATTCCACTCGCCGGCATTTTCTTATCTTCTTGTTCTTACTGAAATTTATAAAAACAATAAAATATTTTTTTGGAATTTTTCGCCTCAAATCATGTATAACAAAACACACTTAAAACAGGAATGAAAAAGGCAGACTACGGTGAAGTCATAGAATCTAAGTATCAAACTTACGCGCTATTTGATTTCCTTCACAGCAGTTCAATCTCGCAGCAAGGCAGCCAAAACAACCGATTGACTAGCGATGAGAACAACAACCACACACAACTGGGAACCAAAGAGGACTGACGAAATTTTTGAAATTGACCTATTTATGTAGTGCGATAGTTCAATGGGTAAGGTTCACTCAGGTACCTCGTAAAATTAAATCTCTTTCTATTACTTTATTCTCTAGTAGGTACTATTTACATACAAGCTTAGACACCTGTGAAAGCTTTATTGTTCCAACACTTAGGCTAAAATTCAACAAAAGCCCTCAATTGTAATGTCAAAAGAACAATGAGAGTAATTTAACTAAATCCCACGCCTGGCGATCTTCAGCAGAAATTTCTTTATCAGGGGTTATCTTTGCCAATACCTTGTTTGTAACTTCCTGGAACTATTAAGTCCCTACTTAAAAATCTAAGACATAAAATACCATGTCTGCATTCTGAATTATTTGGAAATAATTTTCTATAAAATTTGCTGTTGCATTTAAGAATACTTATATTGTGGCTAGATATTAGCCTTTGCCTTAGAATTTATCACTTTATACAACCGTTTCACTTACAACGTAAGTAATAATGCATCTATATGTCGTGATTATATTTCACTGCACTTATTTTCCTTTAGAAAATTATATTTCACTGGCCACATCATGATAAGTCTTGATGTGGCCTGTGAGCAAGGTCCTTTTTCATGAAATCATCGGTGTACTACATTGTCCTCTAATTGTTGTTTCTACAATATTTGCATAAAACAATATAAATAGAAATGTCTAAAATCATCAAATAATATGTTTTTTAAAGAGTAACTATGAAGTTTCTTGCAGTTACTTCTCCATAGGAATGACCAATTGGTACCGCGCGCTAGCTTCTGACGATTTATAAGTCCCCGTGTCTATTTAAAATAAATAATTTTGGGTTTGGGTTTGAAATACGACCATTTCATGCAAAAAAGTTTTGTTAAAAGATCTGTCATCTCTCACGTCATAATACAAGTATTATGATTATTCCGCAAAAACTTCACTAACACAAGACTTTAATTTTGATAAATACACAACTCATTTAATCAGCAGCAAGGTGTTTCATTATTTGCATTATTACGATACGAATCGTAATAATGCAAATAATGAAACACCTTTTTGAGCTTTAACCAAAACAAATATTTTAATCGCATAGTGTGGATAAATAGATGGTATACCAATGTTACATTACATTAGAATTTAATAAGAGTAACAATGAAACATGTAAAGTAGCAACCGAGATCGATACTTTTCAACTATTCGGCTGGTCGAGTCGAAGCTTAGGAGCTTCGGGCATTTGGACAACGTAAAGGCTGCAAAGCTGGTATTCCTCCACAGTCGAGAGTGAGACACAGGTCGGGAGTGTGACTCTTGTGAGGTATATTCTTGTTGGTATCATCACATTGGCATCTCCTATTAGTACCCGTAAGAAAACTGAACAGTCAGAACGGGTATTACAAACACTTTATCGAATTAAACAAAACAATGTGTTGAGAAAATGAACTAACCATGCATGTCAACAGTTCTTCTATTAAGATTTCGGTTTATATGAACCTTGGCAGTGTTATTACTAGCATTTAAATTTGGTTAAAATTTTTCAAAAGTCTAAAATTCGATTACGAATGTTTTAATGCATTTCTGGATCGGATGAATAATAATTGTAGTCCTTAATTTAAAAATTAAAATATACATCATGGTGATCTACATTCTTTCTTTTAATGTGAAGACTGAACGTGTAAAGATTAACAGTAACCAGGAACTTAGTATACCATTACTCGAGTCTACTTTATTACACTCATCGTAATCATCACCACCGATTGGGAGATAGTGAGATCTATACTTTATACTCGTATTTGAGTAGGTTTAGATTCATCCTCGGTTTGTGTTGCCACATAACGAGTTTTGATGCTCTTAATTTCTTATATTGAACCAATCAATTACATTACATCACTTTTTGACGTTTTGGCTGCTATTGGCGGATAAGGAACAAAGAAACGATTGCACCGGCCAGCAAGTGCAAGGAAAATTTTTTCATACTTTTTGGATATACCTGATAGTACATGCATACATACAAACATTCGCCTTTATATGTACCTAGTTAGTCATGGACTGTACGATGGTTTGTGATCACTACAACTAATATTGAATTTTGTTATCACTAGTTCCACTTTATTATTTTAGGCACTTGTAAATTTTTTTATGAGTGGAAAAACACTATAGGCAAAAACACTTGTGAAAATTTGTACGGCAGGAAAACTACTATAGGCCAGTCAAAATCGACATCAAACATCGCACACGAGCATGTATCTATAATTTTTTTAAATATGTTGTTAAGTTCCTTGAGAGTAGTTAACACTCAAGTTTGCAACCCTGAAAACCCTGTGCTACACCCATGGTGCTCTAAAAACTGCAAAATATTGTATTTTTTTTTAGTTTTCTTATTTAGTATTATTATGCATTACTTTGCTTCTATGTAGTAGTTTAGCTTTTTTTAGTACCTACTGACTTATGATTAAATATTATGATACATAAAGTTGTTTTATTCAAGCATTTTTTGTCTCCATCCTTCAACTAAAATGTTGTATCGTTGAGAAAAGTGTTTCTACCTCGAGTGGTTTTCCACCCTTAAGAAATTTCACAAGTGTTTTGCCACTCTCAAAAAATTTCACAAATGGCTAAAATAATTAGTTTCAATAATTAAATATTAGTGATCCGATTGAGTTCCATTCTGCACAACTAGTTGGTCGGTTCTACCTACCTAAATTCTGATTAAATAAGATATTAACAACAAAAAAATATTTTACAGCAGATTTAAAATATTACTAGTCTACTAATTCTCATATATTGTTACTATACCTACCTAGTATATTTCAAACCTTAGTAGACATCCTTAAAAAGTACGAAACTGATATACTTATATCACACAATAATCATAGTAGGTACCTATTCCTGTTAAATGTGAACAATAAGAACATGGAATGATTTGTCTTCCACGAAGCGCTGAATTGGCTGCAATAATACGATTTCAAAGCAACATGCTTTGATTACATACGGCCTCGTAATGCCAAGAGATCTACCAGCCATCTCCCGAACTTCTTCCATTGTGATATCCTCAGCGAGTTCTATGGTGAAAGCACTATTTGGTTGTACGTGTTCACTATAAAGTTACTGTGAACACGTACTCGTTTTATCCTTAAGCAAACAGCGCTAATTCTTCTGTTAGTGTTAGACCCCCATGGGTGGAAAATGAACTCTCTTTCTTTTATAACTATTTGCAATGACAAGCTCTGCTGAACTGTTTTGCATGACACGTTCATGGATAATGTCAAGGAAGCCGCGTGCATTCACGCTGTTGACTGCGAACCATTTGAACCTAACTTGTCCTTATAGGCTAGGTGCGGCTATGATTTTTGTTTTTTTTTTTTTAATATTTTTTAGTGACAAAACCCAAAATGCAGTTAGTTGCAAATGGCCTTTATTTGTAGTTTCAAAGAAGAATCATTATTTTATCATTTTATGTAATTAATTCAATGGTAATTTATAGCATCTGTATCATGAAACTTTGGTTTTACAGAAATTTGAAATGAATGATTTATTGAAGATTTTAGAAAGCCGTTTTTGACGGCATTAAGAAACACAAACGGTGTTAAGTTTAGTTTTCTATTTTTAAAAACATGCCTGATTATTTTATTATCTTTCTTTTGAACTTAGCGGATGGCTCACAAATGATTGAAGTATTGTAGAACAATATTAATCAAAATTATTATAATTAATAAAATTAAAATTATTAAAATTAAAAAAATATAATATTAAAATAAAATTATTAAAATTATTGAAATTAGGACCTCAACAAATCAAATTAGGGAATATGATTAAAACTTATAGGTGAAAGAATTAAAACTAAATTTAAATTAAAAATGTGTCATGTAAAATTTATTTTGCAAATGTTACAAAACATATCTTATTTATTAAAACTAATTGCTAGGAAATAATAAACAAATTAAACAATAACTTAAATAATTAAAAATAATATAAACACTAAATACACGAATAATAAATTAAAATCATTTATTATTCGTGTTTACAATGTTCGCCGCGGGTTATAACACAAGCACGGACTAGTTTTCTCACTTCTGTTGTTGTTATTGCAACTTTATCTCCTGGCGCTGGATTTATTCTTGGATAAGAGTTCCGTTTGAAATCTGTAAAAGAAGAATTTTAGTTACTATAAAATCATTAAGTAAAAAGTTTATAGAGGTATTTAATGCATGTTCTTCATAATTGCTTAATTCAAAATCTCTAATTACTTTTTTCAATTCTTAAATTCCAAATTTACAGGCTATATCAGCTCGATCAATATCCTAAGGATATAATCAGGTACCTATTTGAATACTTAAAAAAAAATATTTGCAAATTAAGATATTCGAATTCAATTATTACTTTATGTGTGTACGTACCATTTTATTAAAAATTAAAACTAATCGATGTCCAAGACTAATCAGAGTCCGATTCCGGCAGAATGTTCTCCTTATGAACCCTATTTTTCCTCATACGCGACATCTTACTCTCATCAGCGCACTTTGTTGTTATGCAAGCTCTGTAAAAAGAAAGACAGTTGTATTACATCATCCGTTACTCTTTATTTACACTTTTCATGGCTTAGAGAAAGTAGGGTGAAGTTTACCTCACTAGATTTTCTGCAACGCAGCAACATTGAGCCACCGTTTTTACGATGTCTTTCACCAAAGTTTGATTTAGTTTTTTCTTTGGCGCCTTGCCTGGGAACGCTGGAGGTGGCCTTCCCGTGGGCTGGTGTGTCAATAAAACGCTGAAAAGATAAAAGGAGGAATAATGTGACATTCTAATTCTTTTTTTTTAATGGATGGATGGATGGGATTGGGCGGGTCACGTCAGCCGCATAAGCAGTGACCCTCTGGGCAAGTGTCGCCAGTGGGCTCCTGCAAACGGTAAGCGCCGTCGAAGTCGCTCTAGAAACAGGTGGCGAGATGATCTAGACGCGTATAACGAGAAATGGTTCGAGGCGGCGCGAGAGAAGAATGGCTGGAAGGACTTGGGGGAGGCCTTTGCCCAGCAGTGGGACAGTAATATCTAAAGAAAAAAAATAAAACAATGGATAGGCTCGCGTTTGACCACCATTCTGATTTAATTCATTAAACCCCAAGCGAACGCCGGCGTTTGCGCACCTATTGTCTTTCAATTGTGTCTGCAATTATCACAATTGAAAGGTTAAACAGGAAGTTGAGCAACATATAAATATAATATCAAGGTTAATACCTGCGTGAAAAAACTGTAGTCATCAACACTAGTCGTATGTGTTCATCGTGAACTTCCCCACCGACCGTTCCCGTGACGTGTTCACGCGCTTCGATCTGCTCTCTCAACTGTTTAATCGTCTCATCACATTTCGAGATGGTCAGTTCCATCTCCTTTATTAAAGAACATCGTGATGTGGAAAGTGTGGCAACACAAGCTGAGAATGTTGCCACACTTTTCACATCAGGATTATTTGCAGTATCAGCATAAATTATATCTGTGCAGTAGCTGCTTTTTTGGAGCATGACTAATACCAGCCTCTGGACCTGTTAACTGCTGAAAAAGACAATTATTATAAATGTTAAATATTTTTAATGGGAAAATTTGAATGACATTGTCTGTTTCAATTTCAATAGCTATTTATAGTCTTACCGAATTGGCAACATCAGTTTTCTTCAATGAATTAGTACCAGACGCTTGCAGGGCACTAGCGGCAGTAAGCTGTTTTTAAAATAAAGGAAATATCGGTTAGGCATTGTACTACGAACCAACAAAATGCATTTTTCTTTCGATTGATATTCAAGAACTTACCGGTACGTCGGATGTTGCCACACTTTCCGCATCACGATTATATGCAGTATCAAGTTTATATCTGTGCAGCAAATGCTTTTTCGGAGCATAACTTATGCCAGCTACTGAGCCTGTTAACTGGTTCAAACAAGCCTGCGCCGCTACATATCCTAAATTTTCGGAACTCATTCCACACGCCGGCATTTTTTTTAACTTCTTGTTTTTACTGAAATGTATAAAAACAATAAATTACTTTTTTTTCTAAATTTCGGCTCTAATCATGTTTAACAAAACACACTTAAAACAGGAATGAAATAGGCAGACTACGGTGAAGTCATAGAATATAGGTATCAAACTTACGCGCTATTTGAATTCCTTCACAGCAGTTCACTCACGCAGCAAGTCAGCCAAAACAACCGATTGACTAGCGATGAGAGCAACAACCACACACAACTGGGAACCAAAGAGGACTGACGAAATTTTTGAAATTGACCTATTTATGTAGTGCGATAGTTCAATGGGTAAGGTTCACTCAGGTACCTCGTAAAAGTAAATCTCTTTCTATACTTTATTATCTCTTTCTACTATTTACATTCAAACTTGGATACCTGTGAAAGCTTTATTGTTTCAACAACTAAAATTCAAGAAAAGCCCTCAGTTGTAATGTCAAAAGAACAATGAGAATTATTTAACTAATTTCCCATGCCTGGCGATCTTCAGCAAAAATACCTTTATCAGGGGTTATCTTTGCCAATACCTTGTTTGTAACTTTCTGGAACTAATAAGTCCTTATTTAAAAATCAACGACATAAAAGACCTTGTCTGCATTCTGAATTATTTGGAAATAATTTCGTGTACAATTTACTATTAGATTTAAGAATACGTATACGTATGTTGTGGCTAGATGTTACCATTGGCCTTAGAATTGATCACTTTATACAACCATTTCATTAGGTACAACGCAGCTTTGTGTCGCAATTATATTTCACTGCACTTATTTTCCTTTAGAAAATTATATATTACTAGCAACATCATGATAAGTCATGATGTGGCCAGTGTGCAAGGTTCTTTATCATGAAATCATCGGTCTACATTGTCCTCTAATTGTTGTTTCTACAATATTTCCATAATACAATGTTAATACACATAATTAAAATCATCAAATAATCATTTTTTTATAAGAGTAACCCAGGAGTTTCTTGCCATTACTTCTTCATAGGCATGGCCACCTGGTACCGCGCGCTAGCTTCGTATGATTTATAAGTGCCTGTGTAGGTCTATGTAAAATAAATAATTTTCAGTTTGGGTTTGAAATACGACTATTTCATGCAAAACAGTTTTTTTTAAGATCTGATCACATAATAATACGTATACAAGTATTATAATTTTCCCGCAAAAACTTCCCTTACATAAGACTTTTATTTTCATAAATACACACCTCATTAAACCAGCATCCCTGTGATTTTCAAATACGTTCGTGTCGTAATAATGCAGATAATGAAACATCTTTTTGAGCTTTGGTGAATTTATTTTTACCAAATCTAATATTTTAATCGCATGGTATGGATATGTAAATAGATGGTATATTAATGTTACATTACATTAGATAACAATAAGGATCCTCATATTAATCATTTCTTGTATAAGAAACGAAAAAGCCACTTTCGAATTCGCTCTAGTGAATTTAGTAGATATTATACAGTCATAAAATGACTTGTAAGGTAGCGACCAACTATTCGGCTGGTTGGGTCAAATCTTAGAAGCTTCGGGCATTTGGACAACGTAAAGGCTGTCGAGACACAGGTCCGGAGTGTGACTCTTGTGAGGTAGATTCTTGTTGGTATCATCACATTGCCATCTCCTAATATTACCCGTACGAATACTGAACAGTCAGAATGGGTCAAACAGTTCATCAAATTAAACAAAAGAATATGTCGAGAAAATGTACCTACTAACCATGTCATCAGTTCTTGTATTAAGATTTCTGTTTATAAGAAACTTGGCAGTGTCATTACCAGCATTTTTTGGTAATAATTTTACAGAAGTCTAGATTTCGATTATGGATGTACTGATGCATTTCTGGATCGGAAGAATAATAATTGTAGTCATTCGTCTAAAGTTAAAAAAACCATCATGGTGATGCACATTCTTGTTTTTAATGTTAAGACTGAATGTGTAATCGTGATCATCACCACTGACCGTTTCCGTAAGGTGTACATACCATACGATTATTTTAACTGTCTCATTATATTGGGAGATAGTGAGCTCCATATTTTTTATTTGAGAAGGTTCATCCACGGTTTTGTTGCCACATACGATTTTTACAGTGTTGAAATAATTAAAAAAAAAACTAATGCTCTACCCCTCAAACCCCAAGCGAACGCGCCGGCGTTCGCGCGTCATTTAATTGAACACTAATATTATTAAAAGTCCACGTAGATTATTAAAATTTTGAGGGTTTATTTATTGTTGATGTATTTATGAATGTAAATAAGAAATTCTTCATAAAGTAGTCTGTAAATTTCGAAAATAAGCAACCTTTTCTATTTATCCGTATATAAACATATTTAAATGCTTGGGTTCATTTCTTATATTGAACCAATCAATTATATTATATTACGTTTTAACGTTTTTACTGCTCATAGTGGATTAGGAAAAAAGACGCTACTGCACCAGCCGGGAAGTGCCAGCAAAAATTTCCTATACTTTTTGGATATTGCTGATAGTACATACATACATACAAATCGCCTTTATATTATTAGTACCTGAGGATCAAGACAATGCTTGTCGTCCACTACTTTATCTAGGTCTACTTACACATTTCTTGGAAAAGCAACCCGCATCCGTATTGTTCATAATTCCAATATTTGTTTTAAAAATCACCATAAAACCTGGTGGTCCTTTGTATTTTCAACCTTTTGTTTCAATTTCCTTAAATTGTGCGTTTAGACTGTCAGTACTACTTTGCTAGTATTATTTTCTTTGTTTAAGAGAGAATTTCTGCGTTGTGGTCCCATTTATGTCCATATGGATCAAAAAGTCACTTAACTATCGCATTTTAATGAAATTAATAATTGTTCCTAGAGTAAGTTTGAAAAGTTTCTAGGCTCGATTCTCGAATTCGTAATATAATACTTAAAAATATTATGAACAATAAGGTTTACATTTCAACCTAAATGTTTGGATTAAGGAGTCACGTCAGAACTAGGAACATCATGAATCAAAAATTAATATACATAGTTACCGTATATTAAAATATGTATAAGTACTCACTCGGGCCATAAATACCATTACAATTTAAGAAAAATATTACATTCTATTCTAATTTGGAATCTATCATTCTTACACGAATATTGATTGCTTTTTTATTTTCACACAAAATGGTGTTAAATATTTTAAAGTCTATCAATAGCACGGTAAAAAAAAAAAATTACCACAAGTAAAATGATAAAATTTATGCTCAAAGCTATAAAGAAGCTTCCCAATTAGTAAGCAGAGTACATCGTAGACATTATCCGCCCTCAGAGATGGTTTGCTAGGGTAAGCTATCAAAGAGTGACTGAGCCACATTTTTGTGAAAATGTGTCAAAACATCGGTACAAGTGTATCAAGACACGATTCCCGGGAAAACAAAGACGGTGGCCGGCACCACTTTCAGAAAAGGCTTAAAAATGTGTGATCCTTTACTTTATATTTGGTCAATTAATAGGGACGTTGATTACCGCCACAAGTGTCTACTTTCAGCGGTATTCAGCGATTCTCTCAATCAACAGCACTTGAGATCATCTTGGATTAAATAAAATATCTACTTATTTATGTTATGATAAATTAAAGTTATTCCTGTCAATATTAATAAAAAATTGAGATAAAATACTTTTATATTTTTTATGTTCCATACCTCAAAAGGAAAAAAGCACCCCTATAGGATCACGTTGTTGTCCATCTTCGTGTCTGCCAAGACCCTTTATCTCAAAAACGCTTGGATGTATCGAGTTGAAATTAAAACCATATACTCAGGTCTGTGGTCCCCTGAAACTGAAAAAAAAATCAAACTTCTAAGGTAACGAAAAAAAAACGGCCGTTCAAGTAACACAAAACGTATATTTGGACACTCTCAAGGGAAACAAAATTCATAGGGTTGTTGTGTAAGTCACATTCATCCCGTTGACTCAGTATCCTGAAAGGCATAAAGTCTTATTGCACAGTTACAGTAATAAATCTGAAAACAGCAAAGTTGTTGCAACACAAAAAAAAACTTTTTTTTCGATTCGGAAAAATCTTGAGATCCTATACGGGATTTGAACTATTGTTAAATATTAATAATAATCAATTATTTCGGGAAATTATTCCCATATAAATTACAAATTCCATACAAATATAAATCACGAACGAAAATAAAAAATAAAATTTTCTCACTCAAAAAATATGTACATTATATATATATATATATTATTACACATTACATCAATACAATGAATAAATTGTATTGATGTAATTTGTAAACCAAGTCTAATCAAGTTAAGGCAGGCGAGAGAGCGGAGCTTCTAAGCTAACCGGTCCGTGTCAGGGTTCCCTCCCTGCTCCCATCTTTTACACATACTGATTTTATGTAGGAATAGAGATGTTTTTATCCTGGAATAGTCTGCATTACCTAGGTAAAGAATGTAATGGACGATAATACTTCATATATTGCTTGGACTCCCCAGATATTCTATATATTGCCTGGTTACTAATAGAATAGGTACCTGAGTTATAGAGATTGCCGATATTTTAAATAGGTTACCTAGCGGCAAACATATTTACCGAAGCATCTCAATCGAGGATACAGTTAAAATGTTCTATATCTTCCAATATATTTATTATCTATTACCGACTCGTCTAAATGTTCCTGTAACCGAACCGAAGTCCTATAAGTGTTCCTACTAAATAATGAAGAAATAATGCATAAAAACTACTGCTTCTTTGAAAATTTGTCGATGTCGTTTAACTATGATATGATTGGATCATATTATATATTATTATATCTTGCCATAAATAATGTTACAAGAAACAATATGTTTTTTTCTATTGCATAAAAATATGTCTGCAATGTGTATTGTTAGTACATTGATACAATAACATTAAAAATCGATAAATGGTGTATGCACCATCACACATATATTAACCCAAAGAACATCTGGACATTTGAGATTATCTATACTAAAACATAGTCAGTAAAGGAAAATAATAGGAGCAGAAAACAGAAAGTTATTACTTTTTAACGTTATGGCTGCTATTGGTGGATAAGTAACAAAGGCGCACTACTGCACCGGCCGGGAAGTGCAAGCAAAAATTTCCCATACTTTTTCGATATTGCTTATAGTACATGCATACATACACACATTCGCCTTTATATTATTACCTGTGTGTGTATATTAGTACCTGTGGATCAAGACAATGCTCGTCGACCATTACTTTATCTAGGTCTACTTACACATTTCTCGGAAAAACAACCAGTATCCTTATTGTTATTAATTCCAATATTTGTCTTAAAAATCAGCATAAAACCTGGTGGTCCTTTGTACTTTCACCCTTTTGTTTTAATTTCCTCAAATTGTGCGTTTAGACTGCCAGTATTACTTTGCTGGTATTATTTTATTTGTTTATGAGAGTTTGTCTGCGAGGTGGTCCCATTTAAGTCCGTATAGATTCAAAAGCCCTTTATCGTATTTTAATGAAATTAATAATTATTCCTATTTAGGAGTAAGTTTGAAAAGTTTTCTAGGCTCAATTCTCAAATTTGTAATACAATACTTCAATTTTTGAATAAAAAGTTTACACCTCAACCTACGTTTGGATTAAGGAGACGTGACTCCTGAGGAGTCACGTTAGAATTAGCAACATCATGTATAAAAAAATTATATAGTTACCAATTTACCATATATTAAAATACATCTATAAGAACTTAGTCTGGCCATAAGTACTATCACAATTTAATAAAAATGTTACATTCAAAGGGTGTAGCAGGATAAGGTAGAGCCCCCGAGAGGTTTTGCCAAAATAAATTATAGTATTATATCATTGACATGTATTATTACAGTTGACGTGAATTTAGCCTTCTATCTGTCTTCGATACATAGTTAATTGACAAAAATGTTATTTTTTCAAAATTCTTTTTATCAAAAACTATTAGAGATACACTAATACAACTAAAACAGATTGTTAGAGAATACATTGAATAGTTTTTGTAGATATTATTTACTCTACTTACTATAAAAAATAAAAATAAAAATTTCGTAGTTCACCAAGAGGTACAATCACAGAAAAAATATATAATATAGATTACTACGTCTAGTATTACCGCCAAAAATTGCATCAATATCAGATGGGTGCAACACTTCCAAAAAAATATTATTATACCCTTTGGAATCTTTCATTCTTATTTACTTAAATATTTACTGTTTTGTCATGTTCGTGCCATGGTAATAAATATTTTAAAATTGTAAATGCAGTGGGATGTTAAAGAGAACCGAATTGCTGTGATATCATTATACATAGTAGGTAAGGCGCCAAATGCAAATTTCGAAACTCTTTATTCTGTTTATTGATAGATACAGTGAAACTTCGACTGTTTGTGACAGACAAAGATCTGGCCGTCCCCGTAATATTCGTACAAAAGTCGATTAAAGCAGTGAAAGAAAACAAATTTAAGAAATCTTGTTTGAAAGCATACATTTTTATATTAAGAAATGAGTATAGCACCTAGAACCATGTCGCATATTTTAAAAGATGAATAAGAACTTGTAACCTACAAGAGACTTACGTACGAGTCATTATTACACGGATATAATTTAAAAATTAATAGGGTGGTAAAATCAAAACAACTTCTTTAGCGATACGCAAAGGGAGCTAAAAAGAAATCTATTGAGCAAGGTTTTAATATGTTGAATCACCAAGTTTATACTCAAAGCTCTATAGAAACTTCCTAATTAGTAGGCAGAGTATATCGTAGTAAATTATTCGCCCTGAGAGATAATTTTCTAGAGAGTTACTGATCCACATTTTTGTGAAAAAAGTGTCAGAACATCGGTTTACATGAATCAAGATAATCGACAACTTTACTGTTTTCACATTTATTCCTATATCTGTGCTATAAGACTGAATAAGACCTTGTTTTATGCCTTTCAGAGTCAACGAGATGAATGTGAAATATACAACAACCATAAGAATTTTGATTCCTTTGAGAGTGTCAAAATATACGTTTTCCGTGACAAAAACGGCCATTTCTTTTGTTTCGTTTCCTCAGAAGTTTGATTTGTTTTCAGCTTCGAGAGCCCACAGACCTGAGTATATAGTTGTAATTACAACTCGATACCTCCTAGCGTTTCTGAGATAACGCATCTTGACAGACTGGAAGACGGATAACAAAGTGTTACTATGAGGGTTTTGTTTTTTTACTTTTGAGTTATGGAATACCAAAAACACTACAAAGAATGTATTTTATATCTATTTTTTATTAATATTGTCAGGAATAATTATAAATAATCCTAACATAAATTGGTAGAAATTTTATTTAATTGAAAGATTCGTTGAATACCGCTGAAAGTGGACACTTGTGGCGGTAATCAACGTTCCTAACGTTGACCAATTGCAAAGTAAAAGATCACACATTTTGGTTAGGCCTTTGCTGAAAGTGGTGCCGGCCACCAAAACAATGTTACGTATGGTTAGGACTAGTCATTTGGAGCAATAGTTAATGTGATACAAAAGTTTTAGAATCATTCTCAGTCAAATTGTACAAGTTTGAAGAATCGACATTTTTTGATAACTGAAAATTTGTATTAAGTAATGATAAACAATGCTAGAACTAAAGACTAAAATTAAGTTCTAGACATTCTACGCATAACTTTTGTTTTACAGAAATTTGAAATCAATGACTTATTTAAAATTTTAGAAAGCCGTTTTTGACGGCATTAAAAAACACGGTGCTAATTTTGGTCCAATACTTTTAAAAATCTTTCTTTCGAGGTATCAACTTAGCGGATAGCTCACAAATGGTTGAAGTTTGCATCGACAAAACCAAATTATTAAAATGATTGAAATTAGGACCTCAACAAATCAAAGTGAAGGATATGACTAAAATTTATAGGCGAAAGAATTAAAGCCAAATATAAATTAAAATCATTTATTATTCGTCATTTAAAATGTTCGCCGCGGTTTCTAACACAAGTAGGTACTTCGGTCTTCTTACTTCTGTAGTTGTCATTTGAAATTTATCTTCTCTTTAAACGCTGAATTAATTATTTGATGACAGTTCCTCTGCCATCTGTAAAAGAAGAATTTTAGTTACTATAAAATCAATTAAGTAAAAAGTTTATAAGGTATCTCCTACATGGTCTACATAATTGCTTAATTCAGGAATCCTTTAAATACTTTTTTCAATTCCTTATTTTTGTTGTGGACTTGCAATCATTTACAGGCAATAGGGTAGTTTCCAGGGTCAAAATAATTACATTTTATTTAGTTCGTATTTTAGATTATAAAAAAATATTGGATACGTTTTTTTTTTCATTTTTCGATTAAACAAAAAAAAAACAAAGATTTATTTTTATTTGTAAATTAAACCAAGAATTACAAAGATATAGACCATTAAAGTTACGTGTGACGTCACCCTGTGCGAAAAAATGTAGCACGATGTGACGTTACACGTAACTTTAATGGGCTATATCATTGTAATTTTTGGTTTAATTTACAAATAAAAAAAATACGTGTCCTTTATTTTTGAATAATCTAAAAGACGGACTAATTACATTTTTTACGACAACTAGCCTATTACAGCTCCATCCTAAGGATAAAATCAGTTCTTTGAAAACTTATCAAAAAAAAATTTTTGCCAATTAAGATATTCGAATACAATTCTTACCTTATATGTGACTAATCAGAGTCCGATTCCGGCGGGATGTTCTCCTTATGAACCCTATTTTTCCTCATACGCGACATCTTACTCTCATCAGCGCACTTTGTTGTTATGCAAGCTCTGTAAAAAGAAAGATAGTTGTATTACATCTTCCGTTACTCTTTATTTACACTTTTCATGGCTTTGAAAAAGGAAGGTGAAGTTTACCTCACTAGATTTTCTGCAACGCAACAACGTTTAGCCACTATCTTCACGATGTCGTTCACCGAAGTTTCGTTTAATTTTTTCTTTGGCGTCCGGTCTGGGAACGCTGGAGATGGCCTTCCTGTGAGCGAGTGTGTCGCTAAAACGCTGAAAAGATAAAAGGAGGAATAAGGTGACATTCTAATTCTGAATAAAACAGAAACTTGAGAAACCTATATAATATTAAGGTTAACTCTTTGAATGCCGTAATTAGAGACACAATAGAAAAACAATTGCTTATGTCGAACTGTGTAAAATAAGACATTCAAAAGGTTAATACCTGCGTGAAAAAACTGCTGCCGATAATTTTCTAGTAGCGCTTCTGTACGAATCCCAGTTTATATTTTGGAATATCTTTCTTGGTATCATTGTCTTTCCTTTTCCTATTGACACCTGCAAAAATATAAAACAGTCAGTATGGGTACTATTAACTCTATATTGAATTAGGCAATTGAAGATGTTGAGGGAAAAATACTAACTACGTCATCAGCTCCTGCATGTGTTTCATCCGAGTCTGGATCGGAAGAATCTGAACTTTCGTCCATCTTCTGAAAATAAATAAAATATTATGGTTTTCTACATTCTTGATTTTCGTTTGAAGATTAACAGTTACCAAGAACTTAGTTTACCATTTCTCGAGAGTCTTCTTTATTTGTCTCATCGTGAACTTCCCCACCGGCCGCTCCCGTCACGTGTTCACGCGCTTCGATCTGCTCTCTCAACTGTTTTATCGTCTCATCACGTTGCGAGATTGCCAGTTCCATGTCCTTTATTAAAGAACATTCGTTCTCAGTTTGTGTTGCCACACTTGCCACATCACGATTAATTTCAGTATCAGCCTTATGTCTCTGCAGTAGACGTTTTTTTGGAGCACGATTTATACCAGGTCCTGTTAACTGCTGAAAAGTATATTTTTTATAATTTTTAATGGGAAAATTGGAATGATAATGTCTGTATAGACTTCAATAGCTATTTATAGTCTCACCAAATTAGCAACACACAACATAAAATAAAGGAAATATCGGTTAGGCATTGTACTATGAACCAACAAAATTCATTTTGCTTTCGATTGAACTTCAAGAACTTACCGGTACGGCGGATGTTATAAAGAATTGACAATCAAACTTTACGGCTTTTACAGTCTTCTCACGGTTTGCTGCAAATAACATAAAAGGTATTTTAAATCTGTAACATAATGTTTTACTGATCGGAATCTAATAAAAGAAACAATAAGAAATATTTACAGTTTTCACAATCCGTTCCTCGCAAATTGCTTTGCAGGCCCAAAATATCCTGCGCCGCATCACATCCTGAGTTGTCAAAAGTTATTCCACTTGCCGGCATTTTCTCAACTTCTTATTCTTACTGAAATTTATAAAAACAATAAATTACTTTTTTGAAAACTTTCGGCTCTAATCATGTTTAACAAATCACACTTAAAACAAGAATGAAAAAGGCAGACTACGGTGAAGTCGATTCTATATCTCAGTATCAAACTTACGCGCTATTTGAATTCCTTCACAGCAGTGCACTCACGCAGCAAGTCAGCCAAAACAACCGATTGACTAGCGATGAGAGCAACAACCACACACAACTGGGAACCAAAGAGGACTGACGAAATTTTTGAAATTTACCTATTTATGTAGTGCGATAGTTCAATGGGTGAACCTTAACTCAGGTACCTCATATAAGTAAATCTCTTTCTATTACTTTATTATCTACTACTATTTGCATTCAAGCGTGAAAGCTTTACTTTTCTAATACTTAAAATTCAACAAAAGCCCTCAATTGTAATCTCAAAAGAACAATGAGAGTAATTTAACTAATTCCCACGCCGGGCGATCCTCAGCAGAAATTCCTTTATCAGGGGTTATCATCGCCAATACCTTGTTCGTAACTTCCTGGAACTATTAAATCCCTATTTAAATTTTAACGACATAAAATACCATATCCACATTCTAAATTATTTGGAAATAAGTTTGTGTACAATTTATTATCAGATTTAAGTATGTTGTGTTTAAGTATGTCTTAAAAGTATGTTGTGGCTAGAAATTAACCTTTGGCCTTAGAATTGATCACATTATACCTACAACCATTTCATTAACAACTCAAATAATAATGCAGCTTTGTGTCGTAATTATATTTCACTTCACTTATTTTCCTTTAGAAAATAATGTATTACTGGCTACATCAGAATACGTCATGATGTGGTCAATGGGCAAGGTACTTTATCATGAAATCATCGGTCTACATTGTCCTTTAATTGTTTCATCTACAATATTTCCATAATACACATACATATTAATAGACATATCTAAAATTATCAAATAATCATCTTTTAACAGAGTAACCAAGGTGTTTCTTGCTGGTTCTTCTATAGCTATAGGAATGACCAATTGGTACCGCGCATTAGTTTCTGAAGTTCTGATGATTTATAAGTGGCCATGTAGGCCTTTGAAAAATAAATAATTTTGAGTATGGGTTTGAAAAACGACCATTCCATGCAAAAAAGTTTTATTTTAAGATCTGGTCACGTCGTAATACAAATATTATAATTTTTTCGCAAAAACTTGCTAGCATAAGACTTTAATTTTGATAAATACACACCTCATTAAACCAGCATCCCTGTGATTTTTAAATTCGTTCGTATCGTAATAACGCAAATAATGGAACATCTTTTTGAGCTTTGGTGAATTTATTTTAACCAAATCAAATATTTTAATCATGTGATTCGTAATCGTAAAATTTTAATAGTATGGATGTCGCATAGATGGTACTCAAATAATCAATATTACATTACATTAGATAACAATAGGGATCATCATATTAATCATTTCTTGTATAAGAAATAATAAGAATAGTGAATTTAGTAGATATTATTCTTATATAAAATTTAATAAAATTACTTAACAACGAGACGTGTAAAGTAGCAACCGAGACCGATGCTTTTCAACTTATAGGAGCTTCAGGCATTTGGACAACGTAATGCTGCAAAGCTGGTATTCCTCCACAGTTGTGACACAAGTCGGGAGTATGACTCTTGCGAGGCATATTCTTGTTGGTATCATCACATTGCCATCTCCTATTAGCACCCGTAAAAGCCCCGTTAAACAGTCAGAATGGGTATTACAAATAGTTCATCGAATTACACATAACAATGTGTCCAGAAAATGTACTAACCATGTCATTTTAATTTGAGTAAAAATTTTCGGAAGTCTATATTTCGATTACGGAAGTTCCGATGGATTTCTGGATGGGAAAATTAATAATTTAGTCTTTAATTCAAAAGTTAAAAATTCATCATGGTGATCTACATTCTTGTTTTTAATGTAAAGACTGAATGTGTATAGATTAACAGTAACCAGAAACTTAGTATACCATTTCTCGAGCCTACTTTAATAGACTACTCGTAATCATCACCACTGACCGTTTCCGTAAGGTGGGGCATACGATACGATTATTTTACCTGTCCCCTTAAATTGGGAGATAGTGAGATCCGTACTCTTTATTTATGAAGGTTCAGATTTTTCCTCGGGTTGTGTTGCCACATTACGAGTTTTTACAGTGTTGAAATAATTTAAATAACGAATGGTCTTAAATCCATATATTGAACCATTTAGGAGCATTAGATTTGCCAGCTACTGATCATGCAATTACTTTTATGCGGGCGAAGTCGCTTGTTGAAGCTAGTATATCTTTTGTCTTGCTAATATAGCTATCTATATCTTAAAGGACTGTATGGGAAATCAACAGCAAAAAGAACTATGTATCTTTCATCCAAATCTGTTTAGGTGTTTGAGCGTGAAGTAGTGTCACACACCATCACACATACTATTAGCTCAAATAACATCTGGACATTTGGGTTTATCTATACTAAAATATATTATAATCAGTAAAGGAAAACAATAGGACCAGAAAACAGAAAGTTATTACTTTTTAACGTTTTGGCTGCTATTGGTGGATAAGGAACAAAGGTTGGAAAGTGCTAGCAAAAATTTTCCATACTTTTTGCATATTGCTGATAGTACATACAAACATTCGCCTTTATATTATTAGTACCTGTGGGTCAAGACAATGCTCGTCGTCCGTAGTGTTGTTTATCTAGGTCTACTTACACATTTCTTGGAAAAGCCACCCGTATCCTTATTGTTTATAATTCCAATATTTGTCTAAAAAATTACCATAAAACCTGGTGGTCCTTTGTACTTTCACTCTTTTGTTTCAGTTTTGTCAAATTGTGCGCCAGTACCTACTACTTTTCCAGTATTATTTTTTTGTTTAAGAGAGTGTTTCTACGAGGTGGTCCCATTTATGTCAGTATGGACTAAAATGTCCTTTTTCGTATCTTTATTAAATTAATAATTATTCCTATTTAGTAATAAGTTTGAAAAGTTTCTAGGCTCCATTTGTAGTATAAATGAATCAAAATTTTAAAAAATCAACTAGAATTTTTTGAGAGAATCGTTGAACACCGCTGTAAGTTTGAAAAGTTTCTCGGCTCGATTCTCTTGTAATATAAGAATTTATGAACAAGAAGGTTTCCAACTAAATTTTTGGATTAAGGAGTCACGTTTTGGTCACGTCAGAACTAGAAACATTATGAACCAAGAATTTTTGGTTCATATATTATATATAATATAATATTATTAAAATAAATGTACTTATAAATACTTAGTCTGCCCATAAAAAATATTACATTCGAATTTGGAATCTGTCATTCTTACATGAATATTGACTATTTTCTTATTTTCGCGCCTAAAGTTGTTAAATATTTAAAAATTACAAATGGTGTGGGGTGACAAAAAAATCAAGTGGAATGATAGTGTTATAATATATCAAAGCTATAGATATATAGTTGATTATATCGAAGCTATAAAGAAGCTTCCCAATTAGTAAGCAGAGTACATTTTAGACATTATCCGCCCTCAGAGATGATTTGCTAGGGTAAGCTATCAAAGAATGACTGAGCCACATTTTTGTGGAAAAACGTGGCAAAACATCGGTACACATGTATCAAGACACGTTTCTCGGGAAGGTGGTAAAGCCTCTTAGCAACACCATGTTCCTAACCTAGAATGGCCCTTTCAGCGAAACTCAGCACAGGGTCATAAAGCTCGATCTACCCAGGTGTGGCTGGAAACGAACGTTTTGGACATCATTAGAGCTGAAGACTGGTCGTCATTCGAAATTAAATTCACTGGATTTTGATTTACGGCAGTCTTAGAGGATATGATATGCTCTAAACGTCATGGTAATTTGGAGTTCCTAAAACAAAATACAAGATTGGCAGTGAACAATTTTCCCATAGAGAGAGTGCATAGTAAACTATAACTGATAACTGGACTCAACAACTGATAATTATAAATAGACTCAACGTTTACAAAACAAAAAATGTATTGTTTCTTATAACATTATTTATGGCAAGACTAGGTATACGAGGAACCAATCAAATCATAGATATACGACATCGAATTTTTCAAAAAAGCAGATAAATAGATAAATTCTTTATTGTACACCAAAAATAAAGCAGTTACATAAGAAACTTAAAATTAATAGGGTGCCACAATGGGTGGCAGTAGTTTTTATATTATGCATAATTTCTTCATTATTTAGTAGGAACATTCATATGACTTCTGTATGTTCCTGTAACCGAACCGGTTACAGGAACATATATAGAAGAGTCGGTAATTAAAAATAAGTATATTGGAAGATAAAGCACATTTTATATGGCTCCTCGATTGAGATGTTTCCGTAAATAGATTTGACGCTAGATAAACTATATTTGTTATTGGCAATTTCTATAACTCGGGTATTCTATATGTGGCGTACAAGCAATATATGAAATATTATGAATATTATTATCGCCCATTACCGAGATAATATACACAATTCCTGGATAAAAACTCCTATTCCTACATAAAATCTGTTTTCAGATTTATTCCTATATCTGTGCTATAAGACCTTGTTTTATGCTTTTCAGGATTCAGAGTCAACGGCATGAATGTTACCTACACAACAACCCTATGAATTGATTTCCTTGAGAGTGTCGAAATATACGTTTTCTGGGACATAAAGTCGTTTCTTTTTTTTCGTTACCTTAGAAATTTGATTTGTTTTATTCAGTTTCAAGAACTCGCAAATCTGAGCATCTATATGGTTGTAATTTCAACTCGATAACTCCAAACATTTCTGAGATAACGAGTCTTGACAGACTGGAAGACGGACAGCAATGTGATCCTATAGCGTTTTGATTTTTTCCTTTTGAGGTATGAAACACTAAAAAACTACAAACAATATAAGTATTTTATATCAATTTTTTTTATTAATATAGACAGGAATTTTTATTTTTTATTAATATATTGTAAGATTCCTGTGTTCTGTGATAATTAATCATAATATAAATTAGTTGTTATTTTATTTAATCTAAGATGATCTCAAGTGCTGTTGATTGAAACATTGAGAGAATCGTTGAATACTGCTGAAAGTGCCCACTTGTGGCGGTAATTTAATCAACGTTCCTAACGTTGATCAAATGCAAAGTAAAAGATCACACATTTTTTTTTCTCTCTTTTTAAATTATTGTTTTACAGAAATTTAAAATCAATGATTTATTTAAGGTTTTAGAAAGCCGTTTTTCACGGCACTAAAAACACAGACGGTGCTAATTGGGGTCCAGTATTTTTAAAAACATGCCTAGTTATTTATTACATATGAATCTTTCTTTGGTGGTATTAACTACGCGGATAGCTCACAAATGATTGAAGTTAGCATCGTTAAACCTAATTATTAAAATTATTGAATTTAGGACCTCAGCAAATCAAATTAGGGAAAATGGTGAAAATTTATAGGCAAAAGAATTAAAAGAATTTTGATTCCTTTCAGAGTGTCGAAATATACGTTTTCCGTGACAAAAACGGACGTTTCTTTTGTTTCGTTTCCTCAGAAGTTTGATTTTTTTTCAGCTTCAAGAGCCCTGAGTATATAGTTGTAATTTCAACTCGATACCTCCTAGCGTTTCTGAGATAACGCATCTTGACAGACTGGAAGACGGATAACAAAGAGTTCCTATGAGGGTTTTGTTTTTTTACTTTTGAGTTATGGAATACCAAAAACACTACAAAGAATGTATTTTATATCTATTTTTTATTAATATTGTCAGGAATAATTATAAATAATCCTAACATAAATTAGTAGAAATTTTATTTAATTGAAAGATTCGTTGAATACCGCTGAAAGTGGACACTTGTGGCGGTAATCAACGTTCCTAACGTTGACCAATTGCAAAGTAAAAGATCACACATTTTGGTTAGGCCTTTGCTGAAAGTGGTGCCGGCCACCAAAACAATGTTACGTATGGTTAGGACTAGTCATTTGGAGCAATAGTTAATGTGATACAAAAGTTTTAGAATCATTCTCAGTCAAATTGTACAAGTTTGAAGAATCGACATTTTTTGATAACTGAAAATTTGTATTAAGTAATGATAAACAATGCTAGAACTAAAGACTAAAATTAAGTTCTAGACATTCTACGCATAACTTTTGTTTTACAGAAATTTGAAATCAATGACTTATTTAAAATTTTAGAAAGCCGTTTTTGACGGCATTAAAAAACACGGTGCTAATTTTGGTCCAATACTTTTAAAAATCTTTCTTTCGAGGTATCAACTTAGCGGATAGCTCACAAATGGTTGAAGTTTGCATCGACAAAACCAAATTATTAAAATGATTGAAATTAGGACCTCAACAAATCAAAGTGAAGGATATGACTAAAATTTATAGGCGAAAGAATTAAAGCCAAATATAAATTAAAATCATTTATTATACGTCATTTAAAATGTTCGCCGCGGTTTCTAACACAAGTAGGCACTTCGGTCTTCTTACTTCTGTAGTTGTCATTTGAACTTTATCTTCTCTTTAAACGCTGAATTAATTATTTGATGACAGTTCCTCTGCCATCTGTAAAAGAAGAATTTTAGTTACTATAAAATCAATTAAGTAAAAAGTTTATAAGGTATCTCCTACATGGTCTACATAATTGCTAATTCAGGAATCCTTTAAATACTTTTTTCAATTCCTTATTTTTGTTGTGGACTTGCAATCATTTACAGGCAATAGGGTAGTTTCCAGGGTCAAAATAATTACATTTTATTTAGTTCGTATTTTAGATTATAAAAAAATATTGGATACGTTTTTTTTTTAATTTTTCGATTAAACATAAAAAAAACAAAGATTTTTTTTTATTTGTAAATTAAACCAAAAATTACAAAGATATAGACCATTAAAGTTACGTGTGACGTCACCCTGTGCGAAAAAATGTAGCACGATGTGACGTTACACGTAACTTTAATGGGCTATATCTTTGTAATTTTTGGTTTAATTTACAAATAAAAAAAATACGTGTCCTTTATTTTTGAATAATCTAAAAGACGGACTAATTACATTTTTTACGACAACTAGCCTATTACAGCTCCATCCTAAGGATAAAATCAGTTCTTTGAATACTTATCAAAAAAAAATTTTTGCCAATTAAGATATTCGAATACAATTCTTACCTTATATGTGACTAATCAGAGTCCGATTCCGGCGGGATGTTCTCCTTATGAACCCTATTTTTCCTCATACGCGACATCTTACTCTCATCAGCGCACTTTGTTGTTATGCAAGCTCTGTAAAAAGAAAGATAGTTGTATTACATCTTCCGTTACTCTTTATTTACACTTTTCATGGCTTTGAAAAAGGAAGGTGAAGTTTACCTCACTAGATTTTCTGCAACGCAACAACGTTTAGCCACTATCTTCACGATGTCGTTCACCGAAGTTTCGTTTAATTTTTTCTTTGGCGTCCGGTCTGGGAACGCTGGAGATGGCCTTCCTGTGAGCGAGTGTGTCGCTAAAACGCTGAAAAGATAAAAGGAGGAATAAGGTGACATTCTAATTCTGAATAAAACAGGAACTTGAGAAACCTATATAATATTAAGGTTAACTCTTTGAATGCCGTAATTAGAGACACAATAGAAAGACAATTGCTTATGTCGAACTGTGTAAAATAAGACATTCAAAAGGTTAATACCTGCGTGAAAAAACTGCTGCCGATAATTTTCTAGTAGCGCTTCTGTACGAATCCCAGTTTATATTTTGGAATATCTTTCTTGGTATCATTGTCTTTCCTTTTCCTATTGACACCTGCAAAAATATAAAACAGTCAGTATGGGTACTATTAACTCTATATTGAATTAGGCAATTGAAGATGTTGAGGGAAAAATACTAACTACGTCATCAGCTCCTGCATGTGTTTCATCCGAGTCTGGATCGGAAGAATCTGAACTTTCGTCCATCTTCTGAAAATAAATAAAATATTATGGTTTTCTACATTCTTGATTTTCGTTTGAAGATTAACAGTTACCAAGAACTTAGTTTACCATTTCTCGAGAGTCTTCTTTATTTGTCTCATCGTGAACTTCCCCACCGGCCGTTCCCGTCACGTGTTCACGCGCTTCGATCTGCTCTCTCAACTGTTTTATCGTCTCATCACGTTGCGAGATTGCCAGTTCCATCTCCTTTATTAAAGAACATTCGTTCTCAGTTTGTGTTGCCACACTTGCCACATCACGATTAATTTCAGTATCAGCCTTATGTCTCTGCAGTAGACGTTTTTTTGGAGCACGATTTATACCAGGTCCTGTTAACTGCTGAAAAGTATATTTTTTATAATTTTTAATGGGAAAATTGGAATGATAATGTCTGTATAGACTTCAATAGCTATTTATAGTCTCACCAAATTAGCAACACACAACATAAAATAAAGGAAATATCGGTTAGGCATTGTACTATGAACCAACAAAATTCATTTTGCTTTCGATTGAACTTCAAGAACTTACCGGTACGGCGGATGTTATAAAGAATTGACAATCAAACTTTACGGCTTTTACAGTCTTCTCACGGTTTGCTGCAAATAACATAAAAGGTATTTAAAATCTGTAACATAATGTTTTACTGATCGGAATCTAATAAAAGAAACAATAAGAAATATTTACAGTTTTCACAATCCGTTCCTCGCAAATTGCTTTGCAGGCCCAAAATATCCTGCGCCGCACCACATCCTGAGTTGTCAAAAGTTATTCCACTTGCCGGCATTTTCTCAACTTCTTATTCTTACTGAAATTTATAAAACAATAAATTACTTTTTTGAAAACTTTCGGCCCTAATCATGTTTAACAAATCACACTTAAAACAAGAATGAAAAAGGCAGACTACGGTGAAGTCGATTCTATATCTCAGTATCAAACTTACGCGCTATTTGAATTCCTTCACAGCAGTGCACTCACGCAGCAAGTCAGCCAAAACAACCGATTGACTAGCGATGAGAGCAACAACCACACACAACTGGGAACCAAAGAGGACTGACGAAATTTTTGAAATTTACCTATTTATGTAGTGCGATAGTTCAATGGGTGAACCTTAACTCAGGTACCTCATATAAGTAAATCTCTTTCTATTCCTTTATTATCTACTACTATTTACATTCAAGCGTGAAAGCTTTACTTTTCCAACACTTAAAATTCAACAAAAGCCCTCAATTGTACTCTCAAAAGAACAATGAGAGTAATTTAACTAACTCCCACGCCGGGCGATCCTCAGCAGAAATTCCTTTATCAGGGGTTATCATCGCCAATACCTTGTTTGTAAGTTCCTGGAACTATTAAATCCCTATTTAAATTTTAACGACATAAAATACCATGTCTACATTCTAAATTATTTGGAAATAAGTTTGTGTACAATTTAATGTCAGATTTAAGTATGTTGTGTTTAAGTATGTCTTAAAAGTATGTTGTGGCTAGAAATTAACCCTTGGCCTTAGAATTGATCACATTATACCTGCAACCATTTCATTAACAACTTAAGTAATAATGCAGCTTTGTGTCGTAATTATATTTCACTTCACTTATTTTCCTTTAGAAAATTATATATTACTGGCTACATCAGAATACGTCATGATGTGGCCAATGGGCAAGGTAGGTACTTTATCATGAAATCATCGGTCTACATTGTCCTTTAATTGTTGTATCTACAATATTTCCATAATACACATACATATTTATAGACATATCTGAAATTATCAAATAATCATCTTTTAACAGAGTAACCAAAGAGTTTCTTGCTGGTTCTTCTCTATAGGAATGACCAATTGGTACCGCGCGTTAGCTTCTGAAGTTCTGATGATTTATAAGTGCCGTATGTAGTAGGCCTATGAAAAATAAATAATTTTGAGTATGGGTTCGAAAAACGACCATATCATGCAAAAAAGTTTTATTTTAAAATCTGGTCACGTCATAATACAAATAATATAACTTTTCCGCAAAAACTTGCTAACATAAGACTTTAATTTTGATAAACACACACCTCATTAAACCAGCATCCCTGTGATTTTCAAATTCGTTCGTATCGTAATAACGCAAATAATGGAAAATCTTTTTGAGCTTTGGTGAATTTATTTTAATCAAATCAAATATTTTAAATCATATGATTTGTAATAGTAAAATTATAATAGTATGGATGTCGCATAGATGGTCCCTAAATATCAATATTATATTACATTAGATAACAATAAGGATCGTCATATTAATCATTTCTTGTATAAGAAATAATAAGAATAGTGAATTTAGTAGATATTATTCTTATATAAAATTTAATAAGATTACTTAACAACGAGACGTGTAAGGTAGCAACCGAGACCGATGCTTTTCAACTTTTCAGCTAGTCGAGTCAAAGCATAGGAGCTTCGGGTATTTGGACAACGTAATGCTGCAAAGCTGGTATTCCTCCACAGTTGTGACACAGGTCGGGAGTATGACTCTTGCGAGGCATATTCTTGTTGGTATCATCACATTGCCATCTCCTATTAGCACCCGTTAAAGCCCCGTTAAGCAGTCAGAATGGGTATTACAAATAGTTCATCGAATTACACATAACAATGTGTCGAGAAAATGTACTAACCATGTCATTTTAATCTGAGTAAAATTTTTCGGAAGCCTATATTCGATTACGGATGTTCTCAATGGATTTCTGGATCGGAAGAATAATAATTGTAGTCCTTAATTTAAAAGTCAAAAATACATCATTATGATCTAGATTCTTATTATTAATGTAAAGGCTAAATGTGTAAAGATTAACAGTAACCAGAAACTTAGTATACCATTTCTCGAGCCTACTTTATTAAACTAATCGTGATCGTCACTACTGACCGTTTCCGTAAGGTGTGATTACGATACGATTATTTTACCTGTCCCATTAAATTGGGAGATAGTGAGATCCGTACTCTTTATTTATGAAGGTTCGGATTTTTCCTCGGGTTGTGTTGCCACATTACGAGTTTTTACAGTGTTGAAATAATTTAAATAACGAATGGTCTTAAATCCATATATTGAACCATTTAGGAGCATTAGATTTGCGAGCTACTGATCATGCAATTACTTTTATGCGGGCGAAGTCGCTTGTTGAAGCTAGTAGGTACATCTTTTGTCTTGCTAATATAGCTATCTATATCTTAAAGGACTGTGTGGGAAATCAACAGCAAAAAGAACTATGTATCTTTCATCCGAATCTGTTTAGGTGTTTGAGCGAGAAGTAGTGTCACACACCATCACACTTACTATTAGCTCAAATAACATCTGGACATTTGGGTTTATCTGTACTAAAATACATTATACTCAGTAAAGGAAAACAATAGGACCAGAAAACAGAAAGTTATTACTTTTAACGTTTTGGCTGCTATTGGTGGATAAGGAACAAAGGTGCACCGGCTGGAAAGTGCTAGCAAAAATTTTCCATACTTTTTGCATATTGCTGATAGTACATACAAACATTCGCCTTTATATTATTAGTACCTGTAGGTCAAGACAATGCTCGTCGTCCACTACTTTATCTAGATCTACTTACACATTTCTTGGAAAAGCCACCCGTATCCTTATTGTTTATAATTCCAATATTTGTCTTAAAAATTACCATAAAGCCTGGTGGTCCTTTGTACTTTCACTCTTTTGTTTCAGTTTTGTCAAATTGTGCGCCAGTACCTACTACTTTTCCAGTATTATTTTTTTATTTAAGAGAGTGTTTCTACGAGGTGGTCCCATTTATGTCAGTATGGACTAAAATGTCCTTTTTCGTATCTTGATTAAATTAATAATTATTCCTATTTAGTAGTAAGTTTGAAAAGCTTCTAGGCTCGATTTTTAGTATAAATGGAACAAAATTTTAAAAAATCAACTAGAATTTTTTGAGAGAATCGTTGAATACCGCTGTAAGTTTGAAAAGTTTCTCGGCTCGATTCTCTTGTAATATAAGAATTTATGAAGAAGAAGGTTTACAACTAAATGTTTGAATTAAGGAGTCACGTCAGAACTAGAAACATTATGAACCAAAAATTAATATAGTTACCATGTATTAAAATAAATGTACTTATAAGTACTTAGTCTGGCCATAAAAAATGTTACATTCGAATTTGGATTCTGTTATTCTTACATGAGTATTGACTGTTTTCTTATTTTCGCGCCTAATGGTGTTAAATATTTAAAAATTACAAATGGTGTGGGGTGACAAAAAAATCAAGTAGAATGATAGTGTTATAATATATCAAAGCTATAGATATATAGTTGAGTATATCGAAGCTATAAAGAAGCTTCCCAATTAGTAAGCAAAGTACATCTTAGACATTATCCGCCCTCAGAGATGATTTGCTAGGGTAAGCTATGAAAGAGTGACTGAGCCACATTGTTGTGAAAAACGTGGCAAAACATCGGTACACATGTTTTAAGACACAATTCTCGGGAAGTTGGTAAAGCCTCTTAACAACACCATGTTCCTAACCTAGAATGGCCCTTTCAGCGAGACTCAGCACTGGGTCATAAAGCTCGATCTACCCAGGCGTGGCTGAAAACGAACGTTTTGGACTTCATTAGAGCTGAAAACTGGTCGTCATTCGAAATTAAATTCACTGGATTTTGATTTACGGCAGTCTTGAGGATATGACATGCTCTAAACCTCATGGTAATTTGGAGTTCCTAAAACAAGATTGGTAGTGAACAATTTTCCCATGGAGAGAGTGCGTAAATTATAACTGATAACTGGACTCAACAACTGATAATTATAACTGTTGAGTCCACAAAACAAAAAATGTATTGTTTCTTATAACATTATTTATGGCAAGACTAAGTATACGAGGAACCAATCAAATCATAGATATACGACATCGTCATTTTTCAAAAAAGCAGTAGTTTTTATATTATGCATAATTTCTTCATTATTTAGTAGGAACATTTATATGACTTCTGTATGTTCCTGTAACCGAACTGGTTACAGGCACATATATAGAAGAGTCTACTAACTACGCGGATAGCTAACAAATGATTGAAGTTAGCATCAATAAACCTAATTATTAAAATTATTGAATTTAGGACCTCAGCAAATCAAATTAGGCAAAATGGTGAAAATTTATAGGCAAAAGAATTAAAACTAAATTTAAATTAAAATCATTTATTATTCCTGTTTACAATGTTCGCCGCGGGTTCTAACACAAACACGGACTAGTTTTCTCACTTCTGTTGTTGTTATTGCAACTTTATCTCCCGACACTGAATTCTGGGAATTCGCTGGAGCTGGAGATGGCCTTCCCGTGAGCGAGTGTGTCGCTAACACGCTGAAAAGATAAAAGGAGAAATAAGGTGACATTTTAATTCTGAATAAAACAGGAAGTTGAGAAACATATATAATATCAAAGTTAATACCGACTTCTGCGAAGCAGTAATGCTCGCTAAGGAGGAGGCCGACCGCATCAGGCAACGGCGCTCTCGCCGCCGCCGGGATTCCGATCCCGATTTCCAGCCACCGTAGGCGCGGGCTTGCGGACAGTGAGCAATGGGTAGCTCGCTGTTCGGCCGTCCGGTAACTGTCCGGATCAAGCCCAAGTCGTCGACGGCGCGCGCTGTTCCCGCGCGCCTCAAGGAGTTGTCAGCAACAGCAGGGACCCAGCCGGGTCGAAGCCTACTGGGGCCAGGGTTATCCGAAAGGGCGCTCGAGCCCCGGTATGAAGGCTTGAAGGAACGGGATGGGTTTTTTAGTCAGTAAGAGTCTGACACTATCTCCCGCTCCGCCCAAGAGCGGGGGTTGTCATAAGATGATTTTTCCCATAGAAAAAAAAAAAAAAATACCTGCGTGAAAAAACTGTTGTCGATAATTTTCTGGTAGCGCTTCTGTACGAATCCCAGTATATATTTTTAATTATCTTTCCTGGTATCATTGTATTGCCTTTTTCTATTGACACCTGCAAAAATGTAAAACAGTCAATATGGGTACTCTTGATTCTTTATTTAATTAGACGATTGAAGATGTTGAGGGAAAAGTACTAACCACGTCAGCAGTTCTTGTATTTTTATGAACATTTTTGGTAGCGTTTGTATGGTCGATCTTGGGTGTTTTATCCGAGTCTGTATCGGAAAAATCTGAACCATCGTCCATCATGTTCTATATTCTTAATTTTCGTTTGAAGATTAACAGTTATCAGGAAATTAGTTTACCATTTCTCGAGTCTTCTTTATTAGACTCATCGTGAACTTCTCCACCGACCGATCCCGTGACGTGTTCACGCGCTTCGATCTGCTCTCTCAACTTTTTTATCGTCTTATGACATGACGTTGCGATATTGTCAGTTCCATCTCCACTATTAGAGAACATTCGTTTTCAGATTGTGTTGCGACACTTGCCACATCACGATTATTTGCAGTATCAGCATTATATCTGTGCAGTAGATGCTTTTTCGGAGCATGAGTTATAACCGCTGAAATGGACATTACATAAATTTTTAATTGTTTTAAATGGGAAAACTTTGTATAATATTGCTACTTCGGACAATAGTAGCAAAATCAGGCTTCCTCGGAGAATTAACATTAGCCGCTTGCAGGGGACTAGCGGCAATTGGCTGTTTAGGCATTGTACTACGAACCAACAAAATGTATTTTGATTTCGATTAAACCTCAAGAACTTATCGGTACGTCGGATGTTATAAAACATTTACAATTAAACTTTGCAGCTTTTACAATCTCCTTAAGGTTTGCTGTAAACAATATAAAAGATATTTTAAATCTGAAACATAATGTTTTACTAATCTGAATGTAATCAAAGATCCAGTATGAAATACTTACAGTTTCCATTATTTGTTTCTTGCAAATTAATTTGCAGGTCCAAACAACTTATTTCACTCGCCGGCATTTTCTTAACTTCTTGTCTTTACTGAAATTAATAAAAACAATAAAATACTTTTTTGAAAACTTTCGGCTCCAATTACCTATGTTCAACAAAACACACTTAAAACAGGAATGAAAAATGCAGACTACGGTGAAGTCATAGAAACTAAGTATCAAACTTATGCGCTATTTGATTTCCTTCACAGCAGTTCAATGGGTAAGATTCACTCGGGTACTTCGTTAAAGTAGATCTCTTTCTATTACTTATCTCTTTCTCTGCCAATACCTTGTTTGCAACTTCCTGGAACTGTTAAGTCTCTATTTTTCAATCATGATAATTCGTGATGTGGCCAGTGGGCAAGGTTCTTTATCATGAAATCATCCGTCTACATTGTGCTTTATTTGTTGTTTCTACAATATTTCCGTAAATAATCATTTTTTCAAAGAGTAACCAACGAGTTTCTTGCCGGTTCCTCTATAGAAATAACCAATAGGTACCGCGCGCTAGCTTCTGACAATTTATAAGTACCCATTTATTCCTATGTGAAATAAATAATTGTGAATATGAGTTTGAAATACGACTATTTCATGCCTAAAACTCATATTTTAAGATCTAGTCACATCATAATACAAGTATTATCATTTTTCCTAAAAAAACTTCGCTAACATAAGACTTTAATCTTGATAAATACACACATCTCAAGTCTGCATTCCTGTGATTTTGAAATAAGTTTGTTTTGTAATAATGCAAATAATGAAACATTTTTTAGGGTTTGGTAAATTTAATCTAACTAAATCAAATATTTTAATCGCATAATATGGATTTATAGATGGTATTTGAGTGTTACATTACATGAAATAAGAAAAGGATCGTCATACTAACCATTTCTTGTATAAGAAACGAAAAACCAAAAGACCTCAAAGAATCAAAATCCAGAAACCATTTTAAAAGTTTACGTGCTCAAACACTTTAAAATGAAACACTCACAGTCTTGACGAGCCACATCCAGTTACTTTTATACCCATTTATGTTTTGCAGTGTATCGAACACACTTTTTTTTTAATCTACCCTCAAAACATTTGACAAAACAAGACACACAACTAGATATCGGCTAGATGTCTAATTTTGGACGTAACTATTGTCGTACCACATTAACTTAATTAATTTATGTTTAGTTTTGTAATTCTCTTGTAAGGGAATTTAAATTCTTACTGGAATAAATGATCTTAAACCTCAAAAGCCACTCGGCCAAGAGCGTGTCGGGCCACGCTCAGTGTAGGGTTCCGTAGTTTTCCATCCGTCACAATAAGTGTACCCACTTATGAGTTTAAAAAAATGCTTGCCTATACGACTATACAAAAAACTTAGTCCAGAAATTATTTTGTAGAACCTTTTTGTCTTTTTGTACAAAAACTGTTCTTTCCATCAAGTTTAAAATAATTTTCCTAGAAAGTCCTTATAAAGTTCTACTTTTCAGATTTTTTTCATATTTTCTAAACTTATGGTTCAAAAGTAGAAAAAGAGAAGAAAGAGAGGGGGGACGCATTGTTTTTTACTTTTGAAGCGATTATTTCCGAAATTATTGACATTATCAAAAAATGATTGTAGTAAACCCCTATTCATTTTTAAATACCTATCCAACGATATATCACACGTCAGGGTTGAAATTAAAAAAAAAATCACTTCCCACTTTACATATAGGGGGGATACCCTAATAAAACATTTTTTTCCAATTTTTATTTTACCACTTTGTCGGCGTGATTGATATACAAATTGGTGCCAAATTTCAGCTTTCTAGTGCAAACGGTCACAGAGATTAAGCGAGGACGGACAGACAGACAGACAGACGGACAGACAGACATGGCGAAACTATAAGGGTTCCTAGTTGACTACGGAACCCTAAAAATCAAAACCGTATCAAGAAAAATCACAAAGTTATAAGCTTGTTATGGCAGCAAAAATTCATTCATAATCACCAGGCTATCCATTCGGGTAAGTCCCCTCTTTGAGGCGTGGCTGGAAAGGCCTCACGGCGTCCTTACCTTCCGCATGACGCAGGTCCTCACCGGACATGGTTCGTTCGGGAGTTTCCTACACCGGATTCATGCGGAAGTGACGCCCGGGTGTCGCCACTGTGCGGAACGCCCGGAGGACACGGTGGAGCACACAGTCGAGGTGTGCCCTGCTTGGGCGGAGCATCGCCGTGCCCTCGTGGGGGCGATCGGCGGCGGAGACCTCTCGCGCCGGGCCTTGGTTGAGGCCATGGTCCGGAGCGAGGAGGAGTGGCAGGCGGTCGCCGACTTCTGCGAAGCAGTAATGCTTGCAAAGGAGGAGGCCGAACGCATCAGGCAACGGCGTATTCGCCGCCGCCGTCGCCGGGATTCTGATCCCGATTTCCGGTCAACGTAGACGCGGGCTTGCGGACAGTGAGCAATGGGTAGCTCGCTGTCCGGCCGTCCGGTAACTGTCTGGACCAAGCCCAAGTCGTCGACGGCGCGCACTGTTCCCGCGCGCCTCAAGGAGTTGTCAGCAACAGCAGGGACCCAGCCAGGTCGAAGCCTACTGGGGCCAGGGTTATCCGAAAGGGCGCTCGAGCCCCGGTATGAAGGCTAGAAGGAACGGGGTGGGTCTTTTAGTCAGTAAGAGTCTGACACTATCTCCCGCTCCGCCCAAGGGCGGGGGATGTCAATGCATGATTTTTCCCACCATAAAAAAAAAAGGCTATCCAGGCGACTGAGGGGTTGTTTCGCACTTGCATCCAACATACACCCAGGTGGGAAATTACGAGGCAGGTCAATAAGACTTTTTGGTTGTAACAGCATTTTGAGTAAAAAATAATTTTATTTTTCAACATTTCTTTGAGATCTATACACTTTGTCCGTTTCTTAAATTTTTTTAATTTTTTCCATAATTTTTTTTTCTGGAGGTCATCAGGAGGGGATTACGCTTGACTCAAGGTTACAATGGGGTCCTCATTTGACATCTCTTGCAGGGCGGCTTAGTTCAGCTGCATATGCTGTTAGAAAAACCCGCCAATTTACGGATGTTGATACCGCTAGACTAGTCTATTTTAGTTATTTTCATAGTGTCATTTCGTACGGTATCTTACTATGGGGACAGGCTGCAGACGTCGACTCAATCTTTATATTACAGAAAAGAGCCATCAGAGCTATTTACAATCTCCGCCAGTGCGACTCGTAAGGGAACTGTTTAAAGATATTAACATAATAAAGGTACCTTGTCAATAAGTATATCTATGAAAACATCATGTATGTTAGAAAAAATCTTCATCTTTTTAGCAAAAGAGGCGATAAACATAATTATGTTACAAGAAGTAGGGATCAATTAGTTCAACCAGGTTTCAGACTAGCTAAAGTAGCCTCTTCTTTCATAGGGTACTGTTTGAAATGTTATAATAAAATACCTCCCCAAATATTATAACTCAATGAAACGAAATTTAAATCTTGTATTAAATGCACACTATGGAGGCAAGCATATTATAAGTTGGAGGATTATATTCAACATAAAAATGCTTTGCTCAATCACATATATAGTTACAAACATATTCGCCTTTATATTATTAGTAGGTACCTGTTGTTCAAGACAATGCTCGTCGCCCACTACTTTATCTAAGTCTACTTACACTTATATTTCTTGGAATGGCAACCCATATCCGTATTATTCTTAATTCCAATATCAGTCTTTAAAAATCACCATAAAACCTGATGGGTTTTGTACTTTCAACCGTTGCAGGTGGCGCTAGCTGCCATATAAACATCGGTTCCGTGTTCAAATAATTGTAAAAAATAGTAAATATTAGTTTTAAAGTCTAATTGTGTAATCTAAATGTTACTTTATCTGCAGTGAATAATATCTAATGTTTGCAAAGGATTTTGTGGCGTGATGCGTAAATAAAAGTGTGATAAAAGGACAGCGTCTAAAAAGTGTTTATCAACAAAATTGTGCATATATAACTAAATAAAAACGCCTGAATTGAGAGATAAATACTAATACCTACAACTTTACAGTGTAAATACAGTGACACAATCGCATCTATCGAAATAAGAAGTGAATTCTCAATAATAAATAACTCTAGTATCGTTATATTCATTTAAAAATAGACGCTTATCTCTCGACCAATCAAAACAAACCTAAACGAATTATGTCTCATAAAATGTAACGCTCAATGCATTCACTTATTTCGAAAATTAAGTCGTCGAGCAGTGTAGCCGAGTTCGTAAGAGGTCGGGTCTGACTGAACACAAGCGAGTCCAAGTTCAAACCTGTATGACGTCTTGGATTTTTTTTTTTTTTTTTGTGTTTTTTGTGTTTCTTGTTTTTTTTTATGACATTTTAACTACTTTATTTTAAAAAATAACATGGAAAACTGCAGTAATATTACTTTTAGAAAAAGCCGTGTGCGACGCTCTCTTTCTCGTTTCTCTAATGAATCCATAGACAGTTTGGCATCAAACTTAAGCGTGAAAAGTATGATGGACCTATCTACACTTGTAAAAAATGATGAAACGTTACACCTGAAAAATACTATTGAAAATCTTAAGGAGCAGTTATGCAGGACACAATTTGAAATTGAAACGCTTGGCGTAGAAAATACTTTATTAAAACAGCAACTAGCAGATGAAAAGATCAGAACTGAGCACTTTAGAAAAATGTACATTTCGAGCACGAACATTAAAAGTACAACTACGTCATGCAATACAGGAATTTCTAAAAAACATTTTTCTAATAAAAGTAAACGATCGGCTAGAAAACTAGACTTAGATATCGATTTCCTTACCCCTGAAACGACTTCCAGAAATAGTATGACTGGTATTTTTAGAGAGAAAAATGAAACTAAAATAACTAATAGCAAAAAGTCAGCAGAAATAGAATCCATCGCAATTTTAGACCATACTCAAGAACCATCTTTGTACGAAGAACAATCCATTACCAAAATAAATAATACACCTGAAAGGGGAAATATACTTATTCTGTCAGATGATCAAGGGAAAGGTATTGTCCAAGGGCTACTGAAGAAGGAAAAAGAATTTATCATTAAGAAACATACTATATCAGGGATTAGAAAACCAGGTGCGACTACAGAGGAAGTCTTACTGTGCTGTAACAGATTAACTGAAAACTTTACAAATAATGACAGTGTGGTTATAATGACCGGTAGAAATGACTCTAACCCTTTTAAATTTATGGCAGAAATGGCTGCAGCAGTTAAGTTATTAAAAAACTGTAATATTTTTATTGTTAATGTTAAGTATAATGCATTCCTTAATGAGAGTAAACTTAACTATGAACTAAAACTGCTTTCAAAAAACTTTCACAACTGCAACTTTATTGAAGCAGACAGTTACCATGGCGTTATAAAACAACTTGTTTCTAAAATAAACGATGTGCAGTACTACAATAAGTACCTTCTTTATAATAATAACACAGGATTATCGGTGAATCCTAATAGTTCAGAGAAATTGTTACAACAAAATACAAAAACTCTGTCACATCCAGTAGTCAGCAGAATCGAACATGTAAAACTACCACTTAAAGGGACTATTCCTTATTACTTTTCTAAAGTTGTTAATCCACAAATTTTACCTATAAACACTCTCACAGAAAATGTTGTGGCAAGTGAAGAACCATTTTTTCGTAACTAATAAAAAACATAGTAAAAGTCGTAAGCAATATGGTAGAAGTAACTTTTCAGTTATGCACCAAAACATTGCAGGAGCTTTAAACAAATTACAAGACATCGATTTAACTATTAACGAAATGCATAATTCTGATCTAAATATTGACGTTTTATGTCTGAGCGAGCATTTTGTTATAAGAGGGGAAGAAAAATACCTTAAACTCAATGATTTTTATGTTGGTGCAATCTATTCACGACCTGATCAGCGAAGAGGGGGTACATGTATACTATGCAAAAACCATCTTCAAAGCACTAACTTAAAAGAAGTAACAGAATTTTGCATTGATAAACATTTTGAGATTTGTGGCCTTGAAATAAAATCTATACGTGCGATCATATTATGTATATACAGGACACCTTCATCTGATTTAAATATATTTTTTGAAAATCTACATAAAACCTTGCTTAAATTACAAAATAAAAAAAGTAAAATAATAATAGCTGGAGATTTTAATATTAACTTTCTAAGTAATGACAATAATTGCAAAAAATTTAAGGAACTTATTTCTAATTATGGTATGCGGTGTCACATTCAAGAGGCCACTAGGTTGAACACGTGTATAGACAATATCATTAGTAATATTCCAAACATAATAGGTAGAACTCATAATGTTTGTTTATCCGATCATAACACTGCACAGGTTGTAAACTTCGAATACAATCAAAAACCCATATCGGGTTATTACTTCATGACCGTTAATGACCTTAGTAAAGACAACGTTAAAAAATTCGTCAAACACATAAGCAATTTGTCTTTTTCCGATGTTTACAACATTTCAGACACGAATAATGCTTTTGATTTGTTTCACGAAACTATAACCCTATTTTATAAACTTTGCTTCCCTCTCATTCAAGTTAAAAAACAGTACAAAAATAGTATATTAAAATGGATAACAAAAGGAATTAAAACCAGTAGTAGTACTAAACGAACGTTAAGATATAAATATTATTTAAACAAAACAAACGAAAACAAAACTAGATTTAAGGTGTACTCTAAAATATTTAAGAAATGTATTCATAATATGAAATCCTTATGTAATCTTAAGCACATTGCTTATTCCAAGAATAAGGGTAAAGCTTCTTGGGATATTGTTAAGCGTTGTACTGGTAATGAACGCTCTCATGAATATATTACTAGTATATCAGATAATGGTGTTATCGCTACATCAGGATCAGAAATAGCAAATTTATTTAATAACTTTTTTATTGATATTGTTGAAAATAGAGCAACCTTACAGAATAACACCTATAAGCAAGATTTTAAAAGCAATGACAATAGCATATTCCTAAATCCTACAAACCCTGGGGAAATATTTAGCATATTAAAGACATTAAATAACACAAAATCCACCGGTTACGATGACATTTCTACAGATCTATTGAAACGAGTATCCCCATTCATTGCAGAACCTCTTTCATATATTATAAACTTATCTCTAGAACAAGGTTGCTTCCCAGATAAACTCAAAATATCTGTAATAAAACCACTGCATAAAAAAGGGTCTAAGTCAGACAAAAATAACTACCGACCCATTGCTCTTATTCCAATTCTATCCAAGGTCTTTGAAAGAGTCATGTACAAAAGAGTTCACTCCTTTTTAGAAAAATATAATATACTTGCCAAAGAACAGTTCGGTTTTAGAAAAAAGAAATCCACTTCACTAGCAGCATATAATTTAGTAAAATCCATAATGAATAACATAAACTCTAAAAATGTAACTTCAGCTCTATTTTTAGATCTTAGTAAAGCGTTCGACTTCGTAAATCATTCCATTCTTATTGATAAATTATATAAAATTGGAATTAGGGGCCCAGCACTGGAATGGTTCAAATCATATTTAACGAATAGAACTCAGATCACGAGAATTACGAAATTTGATGACAAAATGAACAGTCTCATCAACTTTAACTCCCAGCCTCGACAAAATTTCTATGGAGTTCCACAGGGAAGTATTTTGGGACCACCATTATTCCTTGTATACGTTAATGATCTTCCGCTAACAATAGATCAAGATTGTGTTTTGTTTGCTGACGATACAACAATAATCTTAGATGGTAAAAATAAAGAATCACACGAGTCTAATATAAATGCTAGTTTGGATAAAATAATTACATGGCTAGATAGAAACGCCTTGAAAGTTAACGTGGAAAAAACTAAAATATTAAATTTTAAAACACAAAAGAGTAAACATACTCATCTTAAAGTAGCACATAGGGATCAAATAGTGGAACAGATACATAAAACAAAATTTCTTGGTCTAACTCTTGATGAACATTTCACGTGGAGGGAACATATTGATGAAGTATGTATGAAAATAAATAGATTTGTTTTTGCTTTAAAAAAGGTTAAAAATGAGACATCACGACCGACCGCATTAATGGTATATCATGCGTATGTTTGCTCTGTCATCCGATATGGTATCATTCTTTGGGGAAACTCCTCTGACATTTCTAGAGTCTTACTAGCACAAAAAAAATGCATTCGTGCAATCTTCAACATGGAGTGGACTGATTCTTGCAGACCAGTGTATAAATCACACAACCTTCTCACAGTTCCTTGTATTTATATATATGAAATCGCTAAGTTTGTTAAAACCAATTCCTCAATATTTGAAACAAACAACAATAATAAAAAACGAAAAGTTACGCACTACCATTTGCAATTGCCAGTACCAAAAATTGAATTATTTAGACGTAGTTGTGTGTACATGGCTCCACTTATTTATAACTCGATACCAAATTTTATAACTGACCTTCCTTACGGAAAATTTTGCAAAGTACTGAAAAAGTGGCTCATCTCACATAGTTTTTATTCTTTGACCGAATTTCTCAAAAAAGGTTCTTGTCAATCCTATCATTACAGAAACGTGTTGTAGATCGTTTTGGTAGGTACTGTTTTGGTGTTGCAGGACCCACTGCATTTTTATATTTTTATGTTGTTATTAAGCCAAATTGCGTCTAATTTAAATTGTTGTGTTATATTTTAAAGTCTGTTATTAAATTTTGTGATAGTTTATAAACATAATATTTGTTTAAAATAATTCTAATTATTAAATTGTATAAAGTTTTTGTTTCTGTAATAGAAACAATATTTAAAAAAATAATATTTTATCATTACTTTATTGTTTTTTGGTAATTATTATTAATATATTACCAAAAAACAATATTTGTCCATTAGGTTTAATATTTTTCTTAAAAGGAAATTTCGTGTGAAATACTGTAGTTTTGCTTACTATGAGCATCACATAACGTATTTTAATATTTGCATGCCAACTCATGGCAAAATGTGTCTGCACTATTATAATAAGTTACCATCTCCTGTACCGCATTTAATGCAAATAAATGGCTTTGACTTTTGACTTTGACTTTGACTAACCTTTTGTTTCAGTTTCCTCTAATTGTGCGTTTAGACTGCCAATATTATTTTGCCCGTATTATTTCTTTGTTTAGGAGAGTGTGTCTGCGAAGTGGTCCCATTTATGTCCAATTGTCCATATATACGAAAAGGGGATTGAAAAGTCACTTTTCGTAACTTAATGAAATAGTTAATAGTTATTCCTATTTAGTAGCAAATTTAAAAAGTTTCAGGTTTATCTCTCAATTTTGTAATATAATTGGTACTTCAAAAATTATACGAACATAAAGGTGACACCTCACTCAACCTAAGCGTAAAGAGTCACGTCAAAACTAGGAACATCATAAAACAATATTTAAAAAAAAATAGTTACCACATAAACTAATAGGAGTAAATTAATTATTAAAAACTTATTCTGATTGTTACATTTGAATTTGGAATCTGTCAGTCTAATATGAATATTGGTTGTTTTCGTAATTTCAGATAAACAATACAGAATCAATATACCTACAGTAATGTTTTCAGAGAAGTAAAAAAGTAGAGAGTATGCCTAATAAGTTAAACGACTTGGGTAATTATTTGGATTTAATGAAATCTGATGTAGTCAACACGGGTTAAATAGTCAAGGTTGATTAAGAGATATAAATCATTGTTTACTAAAAGAAGAACCTTATAAAAAGTACCGAATATAAATATTTTTTAACTGATTAAATATTATACAAAATTCCCAAGTCGATTGACATATTAGACAGACTCACCACACACTAACCCACACAGACCCACATCATTATCCACATAATAACACGTGAAATAGGATAACGGACGCGTGTTAAATAATAGTAAAAAATAGGTAGATACTCTTGCAAAGAGAAGCAAATACATATGATTTTATATAAAATTATAAATGGAGTAGAGTAATAAAGAGAACCGAATTGCTGTGTAGGTAATAATATCATTACACAAAGTAAGTATGGAGCCAAAAGGAGTTTTTAAAATTCTTTATCCGCTCGGTAGACTCTGGTCATCGAAAGATGACCATTAAATAATTATTAAACGTTGCATATGGTCGCATAGCGCTAGCGTAAATGTTCCAGTTAAAGTTCCTAAATATTATTGTTGGTATCATCGCATTCCCATTTCCTATTGGTACCTGTACAAACTGTAAGTATTTAAAGACCAGTAATTATTATGGGTATCACAAACACTATATCGAATTGTGCGATACAATATTTAAGGAGAATGAAACTAACCATGTCATCAGCTCTTGTATTAAGATTTGTGTTTTTAAGAACCTTGGCAGTATTATAGATGGTAGGAGACTAAACCGTCTCAGAATTGCAGAAAACATTGTCCTGTTCGAAGAAAATCCTCAAAAGCTACAAGAAATGATACAAAAGCTAGACAAAGAAAGTGAGAAAGTCGAACTAGTAATGAACACAAGCAAAACCAAGCTCCTTTTAAATTCGGTCCCACACGGGATAAAAATTAATTACCAACCTCTGGAATATGTGGCACAGTACTTATATCTGGGATAAATATAATCTCTCTAACTAATCTAAATACCAAAGAAATCAAGCGAAGAATAGCCAACGGATGGAAAAGATATTGGTCACTGAAAGAGATTAAGAAAGCAACAGATCTCAACTGTAATATTAAACGCAAAGTCTTTAACACCTGTTTTCTCCCCTGCCTTACTTATAAATTTGAAACATGGACACTCTCCAAACACTACAGAAATATACTGTCCTGGAACTCTATTAGAGAGCTATGCGGAGAAGCATTCTGGGGATTAAATAAATAAACGACAAAGGAACTCAGCCATAAGAACTAGGACAGAAGTCACAGACGTCCTCATGATCCTCACTAAGATAGACCGACTGAAGTGGAGATGGGTGGGTCATATGCTACAGAGTTCCAAAGACAAATAGTACCCTAGAAATAGTAAAAGAAATAAAGGTCGACCACACAAAAGGCTAGAAAGGCCGACCACGCAAAAGAGAACGAACTTAAGCTTACAGTAGGTCCAAACTAGCGAAGAGTTGCATGGAACAGAGTATAGTAGTGGAAGAAGTTAGAAGAGGCCTTTGCCAAAAGGCACACTGAACTCTGAGACATTTTATAACCCAAGTGAAATATAAAATCAACATCAAAATCGGTGTTCTACAGGATGCATTTTGGAGAGTGTGTACAGGAATTGCATGACTTGATTCCGCCATCGCGATTTTACCTTCAAACAACCCGACGTACGGCGAATATTCACCCTTACGTTGTTGAAACCTCTACGGTCCGGACTAAGCGTTTCGCCTCGTCGTTTATACCGCGTACGTCAAAGGACTGGAACAGTTTACCTGCTGCGGTCTTCCCGTCCGATTATAATTTGGGTGTCTTCAAGGCTAGAGTGAATAGGCTCTTAATAAACTAGTGCGCCTCACCATCAAAGATTGGATCACTGCTTACCATCAGGTGAGATCACATTCAAGCACTAGTTTATATCAGTTTAAAAAAAAAAAACAAAAAGTTAAACAAAGGAGTCTTCAGGATACAAGAGTTATTGAAATTGAAATCATTAATACACAAACCATTTTTTTTTAGGGTTCTGTTGTCAACTAGGAACCCTTATAGTTTCGCCATGTCTGTCTGTCCGGCTGTCTGTCTGTCTGTCCGTCTGTCCGTCCTCGCTTAATCTCTGTGACCGTTAGCACTAGAAAGCTGAAATTTGGTACCAATATGTATATTAATCACGCTGACAAAGTGGTAAAATAAAAATTGGAAATAAACCCTAACGTGTGATATATTGTTGAATAGGTATTTAAAAATGAATAGGGGTTTACTAAAATCATTTTTTGATAATGTCAATAATTTCGGAAATCATCGCTCCAAAAGTAAAAAACAATGTGTGTGTCCCTCTAATTTTAAAACCATAAGTTTAGAAAATATGAAAAAATCTGAAAAGAAGAACTTTATAAGGACTTTCTAGGAAAATCATTTTGAACTTGATGGAAAGGACAGTTTTTGTACAAAAAAGACAAAAAGGTTGTACAAAATAATTTCTGGGCTAAGTTTGTAGTATAATCGTATATGCAAGCATTTTTTTAACTTCGTTTACATATTTTATTATCCTGAACGTATCTTCTTTCAAACAAAAAAAGAATTATTAAAATCGGTTCTCGCAATCCAAAATTACCACCGAAAACTTCTTCTGGTATAAATTAGTATGTATAAATTAGTAACCCAATTCCCCGAGAGATGGCGCTGTTTGGGTTATTTCGCATTCGCGCTGTTAGGATTTTTCCTGAGTTGATGGGGTCGGGTATTATTGAATTGTTCGGTTGGTCTCTCTTGGCATTGGCGGTATTATCTTATAACTACATAAAACTTTTATCAGGAACATGTTATGGCAAATTAGAACAAAACTAAAATTCATTTTTTTAACGCCATCTATCAAAATTTTAAGGTAAAAACTAGTTCATAAATGGTTCGATAGATGGCGTTGCGTATTGATTTTCCGTGCTTTCATGACAAACCGTGGCAAAAAATCGTTGCTTCGTAATTTTACGAGTGCACAATTGCTAAAAAGTTGCAATTACTAGGTGTTAACTAAAACAGTATACAATACTGTTTTAGTTATCACCGTCCTTTTTGGGCCCGATTTTAGGGTTCCGTATTTAATTTATTAGAGTTCCGTACTTAGGGTGAGTTGCACGATTTAAATATAACGATAACCAACCGTGAAACGGCCTCCTGTTGGTCAATTCGACGATTTGACAATTATTAAGTTAACGGCTTTGTTATCGTTCTAGTTAAATGGTGCAACTCACCCTCAGTATGTCAACGTAACAAATAGCCTTTTTTTAAACTCCTAAGTGGGAACACTTATTGTGACGGACGGGAAACTACGGAACCCTACACTGAGCGTGGCCCGACACGCTCTTGGCCGGCTTTTTATTTTCTAAAAAAGGAGGAAGTTCTTAATTTGGATATTTGTATTTTCATGTGTTCGCGCATAACTTCGTCGCTTGCCTACCGATTTCAAAATTATTTTTTTTTTTTTTGGAAAGAGTATACTTACTTCCCAAATTTTCCCATAGTCGGGATCTGATAATGGAATCTGGGCGAAATCGAGGGAACTCCTCAAATATTATAGGCAAATTTAAAGTCATTTCGATATTTTCATCAAGGATTTTCATTTACAGCCAAAAAGTGGCATCTGATGTGGTATAACCAGTGAAGAAAATCAGAAATGGCCAACGGAACTTCATACTCAAACAGATATCACAATGAACTCAGTTATGCGATCAGGGCCGTTTTATCCATTAGGCACTTTAGGCAACTGCCTTGGAGCCCTGCCAGGTTCAGGGGCCCCGCGCTTCAGGAGAAAAATAGACTACATTTTATAAACAAAAAAAATAATTTGAAATTTCGATCAGCAATCCTAGCATTAGATTATGCGAAAAGCTTTCAACAGACGGAATTAATAAAACACAATCTTTCATTAGCAACGTGTGAGTGCAGAGCATATTCATTGGTTTTTGTTGATAAATTTGTTTAAATCAATTTACATAATATAAAATTGAATCAATATCGAACTATGTTTCATTTTTTCATGTAGTTACATGGAAAAACGAAACATAGTTCGATATATTACTATACGCCCAGGTACAGCATATATTTTTTTAAATTTAAATAACGAAGATCTTCTGCTAAATATATTGTAGAATAATGTATTATTTTTACGGGATTATTAAAGGTACCATATTCTATGGCCACGCTACTTTCATAAGATTGGCAGTACTACTTCGTTCGCATGACCGGGATATTCCCCGATTTGTTCCAATACCTATCACAGACAACATTTTCGTACTATTTAATCGTTGAATTTTCACTTAGACGAATTTCTTTGAAAATTTTACGGCCGTGAAAAAAAAGAGAGTTACAGTTTGTGTTTGAAAACTTACGATTTTAGATCTTAGTATTGGATATTCGGGCTTCGAGAAAATCAATGAAACGATGAGAAATTAAAATAGTGTAAACTAAAGTTTCATAAACTGAAGTTACAATAATTAAGTATATTTACGTAAGTTTTATTATTTTTTACATATTTTATTCACCTGATTTAAGGCCGGTTTAAAACTAATTAAACCCATCCGTTTAATACCAATATAAACCATTTTTGTCGATTTAAACGAAATTATAAGGGTTCGTAGTTGACTACGGAACCCTAAAAACAACGTAATTATGAATACAAAAATATAATAAGAAGTCAGAAAAGGGTAGGGGGGCCCCGAGACGTGCATTGCCTAGGGGCCCCGACATGCATATACCGGCCGGTATGCGATATGACAATACAACTATGAATGGTTCTGAATAGTTATGTTGAAAATGGTATCATCGGAACTCCGTAATGAATCGATGTATCCTAGCCGTGTTTGGAGTTATTAGAATTGCCATAAAATCCACTTTGGGTATAAGGTAGGTAGCCGGAAGGTGAAAGGTAAACACGGAAAGTTCATAATAAAATCATGTATTCTAGCAGGGTTCGAGTTAATTGGAATTGTCATGAGAAAAAGGTACTCTGGCTGTAAGTGTATTGCAACTAAAAAGAACTGAAAGTTAGAAAAAAAACTTTTTATAACTTTTAGTCGCTAGATGGTTTTACTATATTAGAAGGTCCAACAAGAGGCCTGATTAAAAATATTTTATATAAAAAAATAACCGATTTCACTAAAAAAACCCACTAAATCCATCAAAATAATTGCAATTTCGGAAGTCGGTATCTCTCGGTATTGTTTATTCCTTATTTAACACCGGCTTCCGAAATTGAAATTATTTTGATCGTTTGTTTGTTAAAATTATTTTGGTCGTGTTTTTTTAGTGAAGTCGGTTATTTTTTTATGAAAAGATTTTTATTCCAGCCTCTTTTTTGACCTTCTAATCTAGTAGAAGCATCTATTGTCTGTGCGATAAAAGAACCGTCGTGGCGTAAAGTGAAAACAACATTAAAGATTTTAAGTAGCAACACAACCCAGCCATCCGTCAAATGCCAAACGTCATATAATGTTGACAGAGGGTTTGTTTATTATGTTATTTTATTGTGATTTTTAATTGAAATCTTCATAAATGTGATAAAATTCGCTGAGCTGCAAGGGAAATAATATTTAATATATTACAGTTTTGCCAAAGATAACAAATGGCAAATCACACCATTATTGATCAAAACAAAGTCACGAACTTGGGAAACATTGGTATGCTGTTTTATTGGTACGTAACACTTTTATTTTAATGTTTTTAGACTTCCTAGGTGAACTCCTATCCCTGTTATCTCCAAATATAAATAAATTAAAAGGAAATTCATTTAAATATGACGATATTTGTTTATTTTGTTTTGGTCAATATTTTCGATGGCTAGTATAAAAAGTATTGATACTTTAAATATTTAATGCATTTCGACTAACTTAGAATTTTTTTTTCAGGCTTGAGTAAGGATACAGTAACCAAAATAAAAACGGGCAAGTGCGAGTCGGACTCGCGCACTGAGGATTCTGTACAAATTTACCTATGAAATCAATGCTCGAATTGAGTTACGAAGATTTTTCCGAATTGCAATTTTTTTTTTTTGTGTCGTATCTATACAATTTTCAGATTTTTCCCTGTACTTGTTCTATGAGACCTTGATTTATGCCAAATTTCAGGATTCTAGGTCAACGTCACCCCTTTGAACTCTCATTCCTTTGAGTATCGAAATATATGTTTTTTTGCGACATAAACGGCCGTATCTTTTTTTTTCGTTAACTCAGAAGTCTGATTTTTTCACAACTTTAAAAGACCGCAGATTTAAGTGTATGGTTTTAATTTTAACTTGATACCTCCAAGCGTTCTCGAGTTAAAGGGTCTTAACAGATAAACAGACGGACAACCAAGTGATCCCAAGGATCTTCTATACGAGATGGTCCCTTACAGGCTAAATAGATTTTTTACGAAGCAACATTACAAATTCTGAAGTGTACTTTATTTTGATGGTAATTAAGTTCATATTTTTCATTGATTAGCAAAAGGGAAAAATGTACCGAGGAAGACAACGAGAAAGTGGTAGTATTACCCATTTTTACCTTTAAATTTAACTAAAAAACAAACTTGCTGTTAGCTACAGTATTCTAGTCAGTGACAATAGACCGATCCCAGTCAAAGTGTTAGAAGAGAACCATTTTCGTTGGAACTGGGTAAGTGGTCGTTGGTGGAACCTACCTAGATAGGTAGTACAGCAGTTTCTTCACGCTATTTTCCTTTACCGGTTCGTGTTTGCATTTAAATGTTCATCATCATAATAATCGAAAGACGTCCACTGTTCGACATAGGCCTCTCCCAGGTGTCGCCACAATTAATTACGCAAAAACTTATAAACGGATGAATTTAATGATAGGTAAACGTTGCAATAATATAGCTTACAACCTATATTTTTGCTAAGTTTCATCAAGTTCAATAAATAGGCTACTAATATTATAAATGCAAAAGTTTCTGAAGATGGATGGAGGTACTCGTATATACGGATGTGTCGTGCAAAAACTACTACACAGATGAACTTAATCATAAACATTGCAATAACATAGCACATAAGCTATAACTTTGCAGTTTCATTAGGTGAGCAAATTCAGCCAATAGGATCATTTTTACTATAGGGTGAAGCCGCTGGAAGAAGCTAGTCTAATATAGTTTCAAAATATCAAGTAACAGTCGCGCTATAATAACGTCACAATGTTGCTTACATGACAAAAACGATATTTATCTACAGCAGCGCCCTCAAATCCCACGATGGTTTACTTTCCGCACAGACTCTAGCGAATTAAAACTTTCGGAGTAAGCAACACTGCCACTGGTACAAATGTCAAACTATTGTAGTTAGGGATGAAAATGTTTTAATAAAATATCGATAAATATCGAATGTCGTCGATATAGATATATTGATATATTGGTCTAGAAGACCGATATGTTATCGATATTTCTTCATTTTTTAAGCTTATCCAATGTAGTTTTAGTTAAATAAAACGTGATTAGTACATATGTAATTTTTATACTTACCTGGCGTGAAATTTATTTGGAAAAATAAAAAATACAATACTTTACAGGTATACAATGTTTAAAACAATTTCATCATAATACATATTACGTCTGCTTTCAGGCAGCTTGTTAATGCTCGGAGTTATAGTCCTGCCTTGGAAAAAAGACGTTCAGAAGGGAAACTTGTTACCAAAATGAGTGGTTATGCACAACAACACAACATTCCTCATCCACCACAGAATGGTTAGGTATAACAGTACTTTTTTTGACAGTCAGTGTTGTCAATTACAGCATTATTATTTTGTCTGATTTTTCGATAAATCTATTTCGATATCGGCAAATCGTCGATATCGTAAAGTATCGATATATTTAAGCGTCGGAATATCGATATTTTTCGGTTTTCTGATATACATACCATTGCATCCCTAATTGTGGTCTCTTTGAGTAGGTAGGGACAAAGTACAAAGTTCAAAACACTGCGATTTCATAAATTGTCAAATGTTTAAAATTTGGAACAAAACATAGATTGCCGGGTCCAAAGTCCACACTGCAAACAAACAAGAGTGATCATAATAATTTAGAGTGTTTTTCATATAACACGTAGGTTATTCCTTTGTATCATACTTCTTTTTTTACAGTAATAATTTACGTACCTAATTAATAATACTCGAACTAAACTAGAACGTCTGACTTTTGTAAAGTGTTAACGAACTTTGCTTACGCGGCTATATATTATTTTAAAATGTTGAGTTAAAAAGTCCACTGTCCAGCAGCTGTAGAATAAAATAATTGTGTTTACAGAAGCAGAATGTTTCCAATGAGGCAAGTATTAAGTAATGTTACCAGAAGAGTTGTGCCCAGTATTAGGGCCATGTCAAGCAAGGGTCCTCTGGTTGACACTGCAGTGGACAATGAAGGAATCGCTACTGTAACCATGCAAAGGCTACCAGTGAACAGCCTCAACTTAGAACTCCTTCAAGCCATTGACAAAGCACTGGATGATGTAGTTGAAAAGAAATGCAAGGCCATGATCTTAACATCAGTAAGTACACATTGAAAATTAACTGTGTTAAAACTAATTTGTAATTTTAAAACTTAATTGTTTATAAAATACCCTACATTTTAGCAAACTGTTGATCATAGCTGAGGACAAGCTTCCAAGGTTTTTATAAAAATTATTCTACCATTTTAGGCATCACCAACAGTGTTCTCCGCTGGTTTAGACATAATGGAGATGTATAAGCCTGACATGAAGAGAGTAGAAACATTCTGGACAACCTTACAAGAAGTCTGGATAAAACTCTTTGGATCTAACTTCATCACTGCTGCAGCCATTAATGTATGTAAAACCACAATTTATTTCAAAGCCTAAAATTCTAAAACTATCATTTTCCACTTTCATTGATTTTTTGTCACCTAGGAACAAAACAGAAATTCATACTACCCCCTGTCATTAATGATAATTCAGATACCTACTAGTTTAATCTACTATATAAAAATAAGTCAGGTTTTCCTTCCTGACGCTATAACTCCAGAACGCACAAACCGATTTCCATAGTTTTGCATTAGTTGGAAAGGTCTCGGGCTCCGTGAGGTTTATTAGAGTAGAGTAGGGTAGAGTAGAGTACAGTAGGGTAGGGTAGGGTAGAGTATAGTAGGCTGAAGTAGGGAAGAGCGGGAGCGAAGCCGCGCGGGCAAAAGCTAGTTAGTTGTAATATAAACAACATAAAAATTTTAGGAACTTTAAAACCTTTACATATATGAACATAAAATGAATGAAAGGTCATTCACAAATAGTAGCTAATTTAATTCATTAAACCCCAATTGTTATTCTATTGTGTCTGTAATTTCCACGATTGAAAGGTTAAGGTAAAATCACATTATCTTTCATGGTCAACATAAAATATATTATTTTTTAATATGATAAGGTATCTAAGGTAACTATCTTCTGTTAGGTATTTGAATCATGCCTAGTCTGGGAGGACCACATTTTCATGTTTTATTTCTGAGCTACATATCAAAGGCACTGCTTTCTAAATTGTGTCAAAAGTGATAATAACACGAAATGTCACAAATATTACTCAATACTTATTATATTTAGTGACCATTAAATTTGGTTGGTTTTGTGGTATAATCGGTTTTCACGCAATTCAGAATGCAGGATTGGTCTCACAGAGTACTTTGTAACATACTGAAACGGTGACACACATACTGAACGGTTGGTCTACTGATGGTAGGGCTGTATTCATGACAGTTAAATTAATTTATACCCAAACAAATTGTACAATCTGTAAGGAAATGCATTAACTTACCTCAAATTTTAACACACAATAACAAATGTGTGTAAATACATAAATTAATTTGAATAAATCACTCAATAATTTTATTGATAAATTGCTTGTCGTAAATCCATTAACATGTATTTAGAATGTTTTCATGCTGACGTAGGATTAAGAATTGTAAGTATGTACATACTTATTAAAATATAAATGACAAAATATTCCTATTTATTTTTATTAACTGGTAATTATATATATCGACGGCCCTACTTATATAAAGACATGGCCAAAAAATATATTTTTTTAACCGACTTCGAAAAGGAGGAGGTTCTATGTTTTGCTGAATGTATGTTTTTTATTATTTCCGTTGACAACAAAGTAAATATAATTTTTTTTATTTCATTATCTACTACTTTGTTTAAAAAAATGATATTTTGGAGATGTCTTAATTTAAATAGGGACCGTCGATATGCATAACAGATCATTTACGTTTGAAGGGGTTGTGCTCTTTGGACCCAACTTCCAACTAAATTTTTTTTTTTATTGTGTTGTATTCTGAGACCACAAAGAAAAGGCAATAAAGTACAGTTCCCAAAAAATCCTCTCTATTTTATTTGAGGTCCCAACATACCACATATAAAAATATTTTTATAGGTAAAATTTGGGACTGTGGTCCCAGTCCAATGAGCCCCACGACCCGAAGTACCCCCCTAGTCTTACCTAATATATTCCTCTTCATTCCAGGGTCATGCTCCAGCTGGAGGCTGTCTCCTTGCCATGTCATGTGAATATCGTGTGATGATGAGTGGCAAGTACACCATCGGACTGAACGAGACCGCCTTAGGCATCGTAGCTCCTACCTGGTTCATGCACACCATGACCAACACCATACCACAGAGAGAAGCAGAATTTGCTCTGACCACTGCTAGGATGTTCTCTGTTGAAGAAGCTTTAAAGGTAATACATATTTGCTGAAATACTTTTTTATATTGCAATATTTAGAATAATGACTATACTCCATCCAAAGTAAGTTTAAACATTTAAACAAAACTTTTTTACTGAATGTTTAACTGATTTTGACTTCAATGCTAAGATAGGCAAAGGGACGGCATTAAAAGCAAAAAAGAAGTATACAATACCAACTGTTTACTGCAGCTGACATTTATTATGCCTCTAATGCAATAACAGTCAAAATCGCTTGAATGGTCAGTATTAAAGGTTGTTTATAAATATCCTCTGGATAATTAATAATAATATTCCACAACTATCACACAGCGCCGTCTAGTCCTAAGCTTGTGTTATGGGTACTAAACACCTGATAAACATACTTATATATTTATAAATACATACATATTATAGATAAATTACACCCATACACAGAACAAATGATCGTACTCATCACACAAACATTTGTCCTGAGTGGGAATCAAACCCACGACCTCCGGCATAGCAGTCAGGGTTACTAACCACTACACCAACAGGCTTGTCAAAATGGAATCTTAATGCGATTGGAATACCTATAGCATAGTAACAAAATAAATAAAAAAAATTACTTACATTATTATCATTTTCCCTTCCTTGCTCCTGCACCTTGTTGTTTGACAACACATTTTTGTCTTCCAATCTGTCCTGTTACATGTTACACCATTCATCCATCTTTTCATTGGCCTCCTTCTCACTGTTCATCCATTGACATGTATACTTATAACTCTTCCAGTAACATTTTTTTCATCCCTCTTCTTCATATGACTATACCAAGAACAACAACTCCTTTTCAACTTACAAAACCTACGTACAATAATGGTCATAACTTACAGGTTGGCCTCATTGATGAAACTGCATCGGACAAAGCGGATGCTGTTGCCAAATGCAAACAGTTCATTAAGAAGTTTGACAGGATCCCTCCTTTAGCCCGTTCTCTAACCAAACAGAAGGTCAGGCAAAACCCCTTGACATGGATGAGTGATAACCGTAAACAGGACTTGCAAGAGTTCCTCATGTTCGTAGGTCATCCTAAAGTACAAAAGTCATTAGAAATGTACATTCAAGCTTTAAAACAAAAGGCTGCTAAGTGAATCTAGTATTAATGAGATTTATAGTACCTAGTATGTTTTCTATTTTATAATGATTTTTTTTTTGTTCTTGTAAGCATGTAGTAGCTAATTTTAAGCATGTAAATCTGATCCTTTATACATGTACAATATATTTATACAATTACATTTGTTAATATCCTTGTGCAGTTTTATTTCGAGAAAAAGTATTTAATATTGACATCCATGCTTCCATGCATTCCAAAAGGCATCTATTTTTGTGTATATTACAGTTGCTACAAAGTATCTTGAGCGGTTGCGCAGAAGTCAAATATTCGGTCTCTTTAGTAGTGCGAAGTGAGACGCGGGGGCGGGGAGTGTCAGTAACTGGCTCGCCGCGCCATCGCGTCATAGACGTCACTCCTCATTCGTCCTGCGGTGCTGCATGTATCTAACAACGAAGACGATTGACTCGCCAATGTATGGAATGCGCAAAGCGATCCCCACTCTGACGCCGAGCGCTCAAGATACGTTGTGGCAACTGTACAATTACAAAGTTTGAACTTGAATAAAATCAATATATTGCTCGAATCTTTGTCATGATTGGTAAACAATTATTTTCCTTGATCTAACAGACAAATCAAATGCATACGAACAATAAGTGTCATCAACGGTAACATTTTTGCTTTACTAGCGCTGTTTACTTATATTTAGAACATATTAATCCCAGATTCTGAACGTAGTACTCAAGTAGGTAGGTAATCTTGCAAAGTCGCTATCTCATTACTATAAAAATTATCTTTTATCAAAATACTATCAGTGTAGGTATTGTGAACGGCATCAAAGGCTTACCAATATTTGCGACAGTGTTCGAAAATGTTTCATCTGAGAAAAGTATCAAAAAGTGTTAAAGTAGGTTGTAGACTACTGTCTTCTTCGCCAGTAAAGCCTTTAGTTGGTGTATCAGTGGACAATGAGGGAATAGCCACATTGCAGCTGGATAGGCCTCCAGTTAATAGTTTAAACTTTGAAGTATTGCAGACTCTGCGTGAGTCCATATGTGAGCTGGAGAAAAACAAATGCAAGGGCATGGTTTTGACTTCGGTAAGTCTGACACATTTTTTTCATAAACATAATCAGCCTGCTTCTTGGACTCAAGCTTCTTCATCTTTTTTTTTTTATAATGGATAGGCTCGCGTTTGACCACAATCTCACCTGATGGTAAGCGATGATGTGGCCGACGATGGAGCACGCTTGCCTAGAAGCAATCTATTCACTTTTGACTTAAAGACCCTTAAGTTATAGCTATCAGGAAACACAGACTCCGGCAGGGAACCTTAATCAACATCAGCCTTTTTAATGTTCTCATTGCTGGGACTCAGGCCTCCTCTCTAGGAGAGAGAATGGGCCGTAATACAACGCGGGCCCAATGCGGGTTGGTGAATGTCGCATGTCTTCGAATTTTTAGTTCTAGGACATGCCGGTTTCCTCACGATGTTTTCCTTCATCGTTTTGAGAGCAGTGGTGATGAAATAAATTACACAAAGTAATGCGCCTGACTGTGTTTGAACCCGCGACCTTAATGCGCCTGACTGGGTTTGAACCCGCGACCTACAACTAGTAAGTCGGAGCCACTACCACTCGGCCACCACTGCACCACTCTCAAACTTCTTAAGTGAGGGGAATGGGCCTCCATCCACTACACAGGCCCAGTGCAAGTTTATAGATGTACATGCCTTCGATTTTCTGGTTCAAGGACATGCCAGTTTGTTTTTTTAATAATATGAACTAATGCTTGACTGCGATCCCACTTGATGGTATCCAATGATGCAATCGTTGATGGTGAGGCGCACTAGTTTATTAAAAGGTTTCCTCACGATATTTTCTTTAACTGTTTTGAGAGTAGTGCAAATGAATTAAATTACACAAAGTAAAGCGTCTGTCTGGATTTGAATCCACGACGTTCATCTCGCAAGGCGAGGCCACTACCACTTGGCCATCACTCTCACGCCTATGATGAGTGCTAATAATGAGTAAAATTTTCTTTTTGTATGTATTTTTATTTATTAACACTGTTTAAGGACACTAGTCTAAAAATAAAGATAAGTATATTGATCACGGATATCGATATTGATTGATTGAATAATATAGATAATTATTTTCAGGCAGCTCCTACAATTTTCTCCGCGGGTTTGGATTTAAATGAATTTTACAAACCAGATCCGAAAAGATATATGCTATTAACTGATAGCCTTTATGATGTCGTTTTAAAGTTATTTGGGACAGATATAATTACGACAATTGCTATAAATGTAAGTATAATAATTAATATCTTAAACTTTCAATCCTGTCAATTAGAGACAATAGAAAAACAATGTTGTTGTTGTTAATACTTGGTACTGTAAGTATTTAAAAATCAACTTTGAAAACTCAATGTTTACGCATACTTACGCCGCGGCGCCGTCCTAAAGTATGGCGATCATTCATTTTCGCTACTTACACCTATTAAAAGTAAGCCCAACTTCGACTTTGTAAATTAACGCAAGTAAACAGATATTAAACACCAACATTCGGACTTTAAGGAAATTGAGCAATGTTTATTAAATTATTTACGTAACTTTAGCATCTTATACCGATAAAGTGGCTGTTGATCAAGCTAGCGAGCTAGATAGGTACGGAAGTACGGACGTATGTTCAAAATAAATAGCCTACCTACTACAAACATTTTGATGGCACGGTTGGCAGAATGTTTGAGCGATGGACAGCTGCACTGCGTGTCGTGAGTTCAATTCCCTCATGGAATATATAGTTGTCACGTGTCAATAAAATGTGTGTCAACGCACCCATATACAGGAGTATAAGTGAGGGGCAATGTATAAAAAAAAACTCTTCCCAAAACCAAATATTCTGTTAATCAATAATGTTTTAGGGTTACACAGGAGCTGGGGCTTGCATCTTGGCAATATCATGTGACTATCGAGCGATGACTACTGGCCAGGCCACTATCGGACTTAATGATACCGCCGTGGGAATTCCTCCAGCGATCTGGATATACCACCTCATGACCAGATTAATGGGCCCGAAGAATGCGGAACACGCGTGCACTAGTTCAGTCATGTACCCAGCAGAAAGAGCTTTACAGGTATGAAAATCTGTTGACGGATATTTTATATATACTGGCTATCCGATCGAAATAAAAGTATATGTATTTGCACTGGGATAATTACTTAAGGGCTGTGCAGGACAATGCCCAGGGGCCCCAAAAATCGGGAGGGGGGGGGGGGGGCAAAACTTGATTAGTACACCTCTTATTAAACTAGCGAAAACTTCTCCACAATTCGAAATCTGACACTCCCTCGCGTTCCACCCAGAGCAAAAGAAGTTATTTGAAAGATAGAAAGAAAAAGCGTACATTCGTGTCTCAAACAATAAAATAATTGAAAAAAAAAAACAAAGTCAATAAATTGAATAAGTATCTTACGTAAAAATTAATTCTAAGTACAGTAAGCAGGTACTTAAAATGCAGTCTCAGCTTGACTGCAGTGCTAATTAAATATGTATATATAAATACTTGCGGCCCGTCCCGGCTTCGCATGGGAAATAAATTAATTTTATAGCGTCAACAAAGCGTGGTAATTATGCTGTTAAAATGTAGCTTATATGACACGTTCGTAGATTTACCATAGCAGCGCCATCTATTGATTACTTACTCAACCCAGTCGAAAGGTATCGACATCTGTTAGAATCATTTGGAGTTAACAGATAATTGTGACTGTCAAATAATAACAGACAAATAATTAGCAATAAATTAAAATTGTGACTATAATTTGAGATTTAAACTATCCTATCTCTCAAGTTGGATCGAACTGCACATGGTGTGCGAATTTTATTATAATCGGTTAAGTGGTTTAGGAGTCCATTGAGGACAAACATTGTGACACGAGATTTATATATATTAAGAGAAAGAAGATATAATATACCTTTGAGACATAAACGAATTTAAAATAGTTTTTCATTTTGCAGGTCGGACTAATTGATGACGTAGCGGTAAACAAAGATGATGCAATAGAAAAATGCAAGGGTTTCATAAAATCCTACGACCACATATCCCCGGTTATCCGAGCAATCACCAAACGAGCAATAAGACAAGATTTTATAAGAGAATTTGAAAATAACCGCAAGATATATGCAGAGGATTCCCTGGCCCGATCATTGAGTCCAGAATTCCAAGAAAATATTGAACGATACATTCAAAGTATAAAACAAAGAAAAGCCGGTAAAGCTTTAAATAAATAGGTGACGCTTAGTTAGATTTGAAGAACCTTTTTTTATTTTAATAAAGTCGACCATGCTTCTTCATATTGGGATGCGCTAAGAGTTTTGCGAAACGGGACTCACCATGATGTTATGTCAGTCGTACGAGTGAGATAGAGAGATGGAGTTATACCTATGTAGATACCAGTGCCGTAACTAGGGCGGTGCCAGCGGTGCCCACGCACAGGGCGCAGTCCATGGACGGGCGCAAAAATATCTAATAGTCCTTTTTGTTCGTATTGTACTTTTTTCTAGGGGCGCAGTTGGAGAAGGTCGCACCGGGCGTAAAAATACCTATACGTAAAAATGTGTTTTTTAGCAAATAGGTACTCGAAGAGCGCCCTAATTCTGCAGCCGGATCTTAGACTATTAGAGGTCAAAAACAGTAAAGTTGAAGCAAAGAGCTCAATCCAAAACCTCACACCGAAACCCAACATGACACCGCGTGCCATCTAGAACTTTATATTCCACACAAAAAGGTCAGAAGTTGCCACTGGTCGCACAGAATTTGAAAAGCAAAAATTTAGCATCCGCCAACCCATCATTGGACAACTAGACCTACAGCGTTGCACCACCGGTACATGGTAGACATCTCACCTATACCTACAAAACGATTTGGGAACAATTATTGTACGTACAGCTACGGAGTGGATTTTTTCTGCCGGAGTCTGTCAAGAATGAATAGGTTACGTCTAGGCCATACTAAGTTAATAATAATAGGTTAGGTCTAGGCCACTATCTACCATCAGGTGAGATAGTGGTCAAACGCATAGGCTCGCGTTTAATAATAAAAACAAATAAGCTTACCTATGTTTGAAGAAAACATAAAGTATATTCCAGTAAATGTATCAATATAATAAACAAGTATATTGACGTGACAACGTCTTAAATTAGGTTGCGGCTGGGAGTCACTTATGAAAAAGTGTAACGCTCGGTAACGTTACGATGAGTCACCGAACGAGAGAGAGGCCCGCCGAATGCCTTGCGTCTCTCTCCCACTCAACTATGATCGGTCTGCCGCGCGCGCAGCACTAGAGAATTAGGCGCATTGAATCGGCGCATGGACGTTGTCACGTAAAATCTTCGCCCGTAAAACCGACTTTACAGGCAACCATTTTTTACTATAATCATTGGAACTCATCCAACAACGCCACAGCATCAGGGTCGACGGTGTCGGTAAGTTCCATGTGCATGTCTGCCCACTCATCGCGCTGGTTGTCGATGAAATAGTTGATTTCCAGGATTCTATCTCTGTTGCGTTTCACTTCATTGCTGTGGAAGGGAGAAGTAAGATTAAGACTTACATCTTTTTCAATACGCGTTTTTTTGCACTAGTGCGGAAAAGTGCGCTCGCTCGCCCCTGCCACAATTTATTAAAAAAAGGTATCTCGCTACGTTCTGTGAGTCTATTAGTAGACGAAGAAGGACTTACTCGTTGGTCCCTTTCACCAAATCATCGCGCCAGGCGTTAGCTCTCGTCGTGAGCAGGTCTTCGCGCGCGTCTATGAACCGCATGTGGTTATCAGATGATGCAGCCACCAAGTTCATCAACATGTCTCGATCCATCATTACCTATGGTAAAATTATCAATTTCGACATGGGAATCCCCTCTATTATCGTTCAGACTTTTATTATACTACTAGCTTTTGCCCGCGACTTCGTTCGCGTGGAATAGTGACTTCTCCGATTGTATTATATTATATTTTCATACCTTTTTACTATTTATTTACATTTTTCCGATGAATTTTCAGTACTGAATTGATGCCGACTCTTGACCAATAGATGGCGCTGTATGTCCGGAATAAATTTTATTTTTTATTTTATTTTTTGTAATAAAAACTATCCTATGTCCTTTCTCAAGTTCCAAACTATGTCTGTACCAAATTTCACACAAATCGGTTGAGTAGTTTAGGCGTGAAGCAAAGACAGACAGACAGACAGACAGAGTTACTTTCGCATTTATAATATTAGTTTGGATGTACATACATATATATTTACCTACCAGAGACATATTTTGTCTGATCTGAGCCGCTGCCCAGAAAGATGATTTCGGGCTTTTGTATTTATGCTCAAATCACACGGAGAACCCTAATTTGCACAATTAGAGTTCTCCGCGTCATTGATGTCTCGCTACAAAAGTCAATGTTTTTATGACAAAGTAACGGATACCCGGCGTGTGCTAGGAACTACGCTAAAAAAAGAAATACATTTTTGTTCATTTGTTGGAAAAAAAGAAAATTTGCATATTTTATTGCATACCTAGGTATTTTTTTAATACCTATATTGTTTTAATGTTCTAAAACCATCTTCGCTTTATTGCCTTTCTGATGAAACAGGTCTAGGTAGGTACATCGGTTGGATAGTTTCAAAGTCTGTAACGGACATAGATACCTACTATAGATAGACATATTTTTTGTGTTTTATTCATAAATTTTGGCGATTTGATAGGTGTAGGCATGCTAGTGTTTCGCTGAGGGGTCCCAGCTATCAATTGTAGTTTTTTGACAGTAATCAGAAGTCCGGAGGTCCACCAACAAAGAATCAATGCTATGGTAAGGTACTCCACCGAGTTCGATCGAGTCTGGTGTCAGTACTGTCATTGGGCTACATTCAAAGATACTGGAAGCCTACTCCAACATGGAAAAAAGAACTAGAAGTTAATGTTTTACTCACATTATAGAGTTCTGGCGAGGCATCCCCCAGCATAGCCTTGTTGCCGAGGTGTTTGGACAGCACCTCGAACTGCCGCATCGAAAACACTCCTTCGTGCTCGCGCCACGCACCGAACGCATTGCGAGCCACTTCCAGCAGCTTCGTTATCATCTCCGTCATGTTCACTGAGAATTGGACGCGGGAATCCTGTGATTCAGAATACGCTACAAATTGTTGAGATTTCTCTACAGCTAGATTTAAGCAGTCAGAAAGCATCAATATTTCAACCGAGCCTGTGTGGATTCCACCTTTATCGGAGAGAGGGCGTCTCGACATTAATACCGATGAACGTAGATCGAAAGCTCTTTGTTTATATGGAATAATACAAATTAACGAATCAATCCAGTTTTTATACTGTTTTTTTTATTTTATTTACTTGTAGGCTTATTCTAAATTCAGTGAAGGATTATTAGTCCAGGATCCCTGGTCCATTTTTGCACTTGATTACTATCAAGCTAATTATCCGTAAGTAGCTTCATTTTGATAAAACGCCCAACAATTTCCTATAAGAAACTCTCGATTTTGGTAGCTAACAGAAGCAGCAGATATAGAATATGTCGATTTGATGATTCTCAAAAATTTTTAAGAAAAATCAAACCCCGTTAGTAATAAATGCTATTCTACCCTAACCTACTCTACTCTACCTTACACTACCCTAATTGTCTTTTTTTTTCCGTAATAACCTTTTCAAAATAACAAACACAACAAAAAAATAATTACTTACCTATCGCAATCGGTTCAGCTGTTCTCGAGATTTCCGCTTAGCAGCGATTCATTTTTATATTATAGACTAGCTCTTGCCCGCGCAACTTCGCTCCCGCTCTTCCCTACTTCACCGTACTATACCCTACTCTACCCTACCCTATTCTACTCTACCTATTCTACACTACACTACTTTACCCTACTCTATCCTACTGTACCTAGAGTAAGGTAGAGTAGGACCCCTACAGAACTTCACGTAAACCATCTACTAAATAGTCCGAACAAAACCTAAACATATGGTTTGGATAAGTGAGCCCGTTCATGAGTTATAAAATTACAACGAAAAGTGGCATTGATTCTTATATATATTATAGATTGATCTTGAGTTTAGGGTATCTGCACATACCTCGCACTGTTCAAACAGATGCATCTCCAGAGTCATGAGACTCTTCCACAGCTCATACAGCATCTCATTGTAGGTGTCCCCCAGGTCCATCAGAATCTCTTCCACATCGTCCATAGATATCTGCTTCGCCGTGAACTGAGTGCTTATCTCGTTCACTTGGTCCATTACTGGCTTCTTCTTGGCTTCGAATTCGTCTAGCACGCTGTTTTAAACATATTTTTAAGAGATTTTATTTCCTTCTGAAAATCGCCTTGCCTACCATTGATGTCTGTGGTTTTGTTTTTGCTAAAGCATTGTCTTGTTATTGTATAAGGCAGAACCGTATTCAATTGCATCGAAATCTCTAATAAAAACAAAAATTCTACTTTGAAACTAGATTTCTTAATTTCACCATGAAAAGGGTTCTGAAATATGCCATTTAAGAAATTAATACATAGATATATTCAACAAATAAAGAATTATACTTCTATCAACAAACAAGACACATGATTTAACTTCTTTGCTTAGCTTATACTGAACGCTTTGGCGATTTTGTAAGGTTGACCTCTGCAGGAATATGTATGATAGTGTGGAAAAATTATAATAAGTGCATTAATACATACGCTTTGCTTTTCGCGACACTATCCGCCAAAGCACTGTCCACAAGTACTTTGAACAACCCAATTTCGTGCTGCCTGTCGTTGTACGCTTCTTGAGCGAACTCGACTAGTTGAGCCATCGTTTCCACATAGTTTTCTTTATACCTGTGAATTAATTAAATGACATTGTCTTTCAGCGGAATGTAGGTAAGAAGGATGCAAACCGGGAACTAAATGCCACAAAGCAATTAAGGGTAGACCAGAAGGTTGCAAACTAGCGTTCCAACCAAGGTGACCTTGCTTTTATCAATCTGTGTAGACAGCAGTACCATCCATGACCTTCAACGCTCTTGGTTGGGAGGCTTGTTTTCCCAACCACTGAACATGTTGGCGCGTGGTTTACGTCCATGTAGCCGCAACACAAACCAAGGTGACCTTGGTTGGAACGCCGGTTTGCAACCGTCTTGTCACAATTTATAGGTTGACTACCTTCTTAATTGACAGTTTTGCATTCGTTACGGTGGGTCTACTCTAGAGGAGCTGAGTTCGGTTCCTCTAGAGTCTGTCTACACCACACGAATTTGAGCTCGGCTCGTGCTCCTCTCGTGCTCGGCTCCTCTAGCGTAGACCCACTGTTACAGACAAACTGATAAGTACGAAAAATCGTCGTGGTTAACAGGAATAACTTACTGTTCAAAAAACCCTATAAGTTCACCTCCAAAGCTGAGCAGGATCAAACCATCGGCATCTTTCTCAAACATGGCGTCCAAAAGTTCAGGGCCGCTGAGGTATTCCACAAAAGACATCGCGTAGAACTTCACTTTCGCTTTATAATCCTCTCTGGCTACTCTTTCCTTTTCCGTTTTTTCATCAGCTTCATCCATTTGTCGTAAGAGACCTCTGGAATTGGTTAGTATTAGCACAAATTCCTATGTTAGGTCTATGTTATATGCCAGTTCCTAGGTTATATTAGGCCTACCGTTTTGACTACGACGATACCCGAGAGGTTTGTGCGGTGTCAATAATCCTTTTTAAACCGACTTCAAAAAGAAGGAGGTTATTTAGATGGGTAAATCATTACATGACTTCTTCCGCTCTGGGTGAAGCGAGACTTTTAAAAATTTTACCAACTAAAACGCGCCTGTGTAGCTCCATTTGCCATTGCCTTGACGTTCCCCGCATGACTCCCGCAGTTGGCAACAACCCTACCATAGATGTTGACGCCGTTAACTGGCGAATGACTGACACGAAACCATAACATCCACGTGAATGCAATTATCTCAGGTACGAATGGCTAGGTGGACCATACGGTTGCCAACCAGCGTTCCAACCAAGGCCACCTTGGTTGGAGTTTGTTTTGTGTTGCGCCCTACATGGATGCGCTCACCAAGGGCGTTGAAGGTCATGGATGGACAACTGCTGTTTACATGGATTGAAACTAGTAAGGCCACCCTTGTAGGGACGCTGGATTACAACCGTCTGGTCCAAACCAATGCCTATGCTCATTGCTCAATACTCATTCGCCAACAACAACCATATTGCAGTTTGAATTAGAAGTTATCTCTGTATATAACTATGTGTTATTTACAAATTACATACCTACTTACTGTTTTTAGTGCCACCTACCTGAACGCAGCTATCCCATTCTCTCTCTCATCTTCAGTAATAATCTTATAGTCGAGGTAAGTGACTCTTTTAAGAGCTCCCCTGAGGAATTGGTACGACATGGGATCATCACAGCAGGGGTTGCCTTTGAAGCTGACTGAGCGCAACATTCTGAATCTACGAAGGTACGCCATCTGGGAACAGTGAAGGAAAACATCGTGAGGAAACCAGCATTCACCAACCGGCTCTGGGCCCGCGTGGTGGCCCATTCCTTCCCATATAGAGGAGGCCTGAGTCCCAGTAGTGGGAACATTAAAAAGGTTGTTGATGATGATGATGACGCCATCTGGGTAGAGGTGAACTTGTGATAGATTACATAGCTAAGTATACTAAAATTTGGCTTTGAAGCTTTGAACGCAACATTCTGAATCTATGGAGGAAGAATCCATCTGGGAAAAGGTGAACCTAAGGTAGATTACATAACTACAATACAATCAGTTTACGTCAAGATTTAACTATTTAAGTATTTACACAATCATACGTAGGTAATGTAAGCAGGCCCGTATGTCCCCCTGCTGGACCAAGGCTTCCCTACAAGAACTGATTCAGCCCTCAAAATAGGTTATATAATGACAAAAGCTCACGTATATAAAACGACGTTTTTCAACACACTTTGAAAAGTATTGAAATTCTCACTAAAAGTATTCTCATAAATATTTTGGCGTATCTAATTAAAAATATGGCATGCAGACTTTTTCGCGTAGGTACGCTTTTTCATTTCTGCTGGCTGCTAAAAACGTAGGTAATCTCAAAAAACATAGAAACTGAATGTTTTTAATTTAAGTACTTACCACTTACTTCAAATTAAAATTATTATTATAAGTAATTTTGAATTACACTACAATTGCTATAGGATAGTGCGGGTGACAACTGTCGCATTCATACAATATAGCTACCTATCCGTTTATCCCTTATTAAGGCGCGGGCACACCGCGGCGTACGGAGCTGCGTTCAAATTTGAGTTTAGAGTTAACTATAATGACGTCTTTGGGTAATTACTCTACCCTGGCATTTTTGAACGCGAGCGGAGTTCACCTGTCAAATTCAAGCATATTGCCACTTACTCCAACCTACCCTGCTCAAAGTTAGAGTTGGGTTAACTCTAGGGTAGCTACTCGAGTTATTTATGAACGACCCTGGGTTGCAACTCTACTCGACTCTGGTTGTTTTTGAACGCACTACGAAGAGGCACGTGTATTAAGCTTCGCTTTATAAGAAAATGTATGTAGTTGTGTCCAATGCAACCCACGGAGAGGCTACGCATTGATAAATGCATGGCTTGTTCGAATTAGCGGTTACATAGCTCAACGCTGTTGACGTGAGTCTACGTTTCCACTGATGTACACGAATATGACTCACAACTGTGATGAATATGCTCGCTTAACGCAATTCGCAGCGCAGTTTTCAGTCATAGGTACACCTTGTGGAACGCCATCGTTTAATGTTTCTCGTCTCTTAGAAAGACATAATGGCATAAAATCGCTTCCCCGCCCGTCCCACCTCCCGCAGTGAACCCCGTGTCCGTAGATTGCAGTGGCACGTGCGTAACCTCTTCGTATGCCACGTTACACATAGTCGTGGGTCTTCGTGTACCTACTCCGGTGGAAGCGTAGACCCAGGTTGTCAAACAAATTAATACACGCAGCTAAAGTGCGCCGCAGTGGGCCCGTACCTTTATACCTTGATGCATAAATTTTCATCCTGCTGTCACCTTGCTATGTAAAGAAGACTTTAGGCGCAAAATACACAGAAGCGATGAAAGATTCAAATACGATGCGGATGTGGATCGGATTTGTTGTCGCTTCAAATTTTATTCATACAAAATGAAATTTGTATGAATAAAATTAAGATTGGTCGTAAATTACACAGAAAGGATGCGGCGCGGATTTATCACTTGAGAATCCGCGCCACCTCGCTTGCAGTTGCGACCGACCGCCGTGCGAAGAGCACGTATCGCTTGTTATACAGTACGAATACAAAGAGCAACCAAAACGAAAAATGCGTGACGAATCTTAAAATATCTATGTTCTTGTGACAAACTCCCTACAGGATGCACCCAATAAGATCTTTGTCTATGCACATTTTGCATATTCATAAATTGAAGCACAGCAAACGCATCTTCGTCTTCTGAAGAGGACTTGTTTTGCAACAAAGTCAGCCTGTATAATAACGATCTTAAGCAGATCTTTGCCTTTTATGTAATTTAAGTCGCATCGGTGCCGTATCCGTCTTTCATCCGCATCGTATCCGAATCTTTCATCGCTTCTGTGTATTTTGCGCCTTAAGCGTCTTGCTGTTACTGTTATAGATTTTAGATAAAGCCATACCAACTAATGCCTTGATCACACGTACCGTGTAAAAGGGCGAGACAGTAAAATGTCGCTCGGCCGAGACAGTGATAAAGTAATGCCTTGATCACACGTACCGAGTAAACGGGCGAGACAGTAAAATGGCTCTCGGCCGAAACAGTGATGTAAGCGAGTTGTAGAGGCGCTTGTCCGAGCACTCGCCGCTTGGTTTATACGTACCGACTATTCGGCTGAGAGCACTGTCTCTCCCGTTTACTCGGTACGTGTGATCAAGGCATAAGCTAATTGTAGAGATAATAGCACTCGGCCGAGCACTCGGCGCAGTGTTTACTCGGTAAGTACGTGTGATCAAGGTAAAAGACTAACCTCCTTATAATCTTCTATCTTATTATCTCCAATGCTGAACACAAGAAGTTTTTCCAACGTTTCCAGGTTTTCTAATTTTCGTATTTTATTATGAAATAATGTCAAAATCTCTAAATTGACCAACTCGTCCAAATTTTCTATTTTCTCTATTTTATTGAACGACAAGTCTAGTTCATTGAGACCTGTCAGCAGTTCGAGGTGTTCAATTTTCTCGATTAAGTTGTGGGCTAGAGTTAGCTTGGTTAATGATTTTAACATCCAAAGATGGTCTATGCGCAGAATCTTTTGGAACTCCAGTCTAACTTCAACCGCTTCATCTAGATGTACACCTTCTTCGGCGAAAAGTCTACCAGCTTCTTCAGTTGGACCTGAATTGAATAGAGATGAACTTAATATTATATCATTTAAAAATTGATACCAACAACCACAGAGTGAAAATTTTAACTAAATATTCCGCATCTAACAGTAGCTGCTGAAGCATCTCCACCTCTGTAGGTATAAATGTATGACTAAGTAGGTAGGTACTTAAGACATAAGCAACTTAGTACCGAGATACTTGCCTATCTACAAATAAGTTTTGGGGCGCCAACAAAGTTCTAATTACGTTCGAATCATGCACACTAGCTAGACTCATTGGACCTTTCCTTCTAGAGTGCTGTATCATGCCTATTATAATAATAATAATATAATATTTCCACAACTAACACACAACGCCGTCTAGTCCCAAGCTAAGCAGAGCTTGTGTTATGGATACCAGACAACTGATAAACACACTTATATATTTCTAAATACATACATATTATAGATAAATTACACCCAGACACAGAACAAATGATTATGCTCATCACACAAACATTTGTCCTGGGTGGGAATCGAACCCACGACCTCCGGCATAGCAGTCAGGGTTACTAACCACTAGACCAACAGGCCAGTCAAACATATATCCTCGGCCCTTACTTACCGCATTCCAAAATACATCTTATAAGCATAGCATTATCTATTACACCCGGTTCTATATTAGGGTGAATGATGAGACTATTAAGATTTCTCTTTTGTGTGACCTTTGTTTGTGACATTGTAAATTATTTGATAAGGTGAAAAATACAACACAACTTCAGCAACGAAAGGAAGAAAACAATAGGTGACAATAGGAAATAACTATTTTTGTTTATAGCGTTGCTATGGTCACTAAGTATGTTACCTACTTCAAGGAATTTATATTCTACCAGGTTTACCTTACGGTCTTACCTCTAATGTGGGTCTAAGGCTTATCATATGGATATAATTTATAGTTCACAAAGGCTAAAAAAAGACGTACTAAGAATCTGTAACATCATACAAAACTACAAGTAGGTATTGAAATGTTAGAATTTTGCCGCCATTTAATGCGCAGCTGAGCGCAAGTTCAGAAACAATTAACAAATTATTGATTGTTTCTGAACCTACGCTTTGAATATTTACAATATTATGATGTTGATTCATTATGATTAAATAGATTCATTTTTCTATTTTTTGTACAGCCGAATAGAAAATTATTATAATAATTGTCAAAATAATTATAAAAAATGTATCCTATTCATTTCTGAACGAATGTTTGTTAAATTGACAGCTGCGCGTATTTTTTATCTGTGAATTGCGTTTTTTGGTGACAAGTGAAATCGGTGAAATCATTTTGATAAATACTTGATTAATTTCCAAAGATGTCTTTCTTTGGTGTAGGAAATCCCTTTTCTACGCCGGTGGGTCAAAAAATAGGTGAGAATACTATGGATATTTGTATTACTAATCATCACTTTCTAAAATAACAAGATACCGTACCTTATGTTCCATTTCTTTTTGTTGCGCACTAGAAGATCTCAATTTCTCTTTGTTGTGGTGTCACAGTAACTAAATGTTAGGCAATTTTATTGATAGTACTTTGTGTTAATTACCGTGGTCATATTACTATTTTGCACCGCGTATTATGAAGAAGATGTTAATTACTTTGACCCTTCTATTATGCGATATTTGTGATGAAATTTTATTCCAGAACAAGCTACAGATGGATCCTTACCGTCGGAAAACTGGGCTCTTAATATGGAAATATGTGATATTGTGAACAGCAGCACGGACGGGCCCAAAGATGCCATAAAAGCTATTAGAAAGAGGTTGACACAAAGTGCTGGAAAGAATTACACAGTCGTCATGTACACTCTCACTGTTCTGGAAACCTGTGTCAAAAATTGTGGGAAGTCTTTTCATGTTCTGGCTTGCAACAAGGAGTTCATTTCTGAATTGGTAAGCAGTTTATCAATTTTCATTATAGCCATAATAAAAGTAACATCAATTATATCTATCGTTGTCACAATCAGCAGTAGCTACATCAAAACAAGGCTTGAACAAAATATAATGCCTTATCATAAAATCTGGTAGTGCCAATGTATGCTACTGATAAACATAACTTAGATAAATTATCTTAAATGCCAATAACATTATTATTAGGTGTTGGAAAGTAGCTGTATTTTCAGCTTGTGATACAATAATTATTATTAAATAAAAATAATAGGATAGGGGGGTTATATTTCAATTTAATAATAATTATAATTCACCCGCATTTGGTCCACATACAAAATTTAATTTATTTATCAGATTGGAATATTATTGGAAGTTCATTTCAAATGTGACTCTATTGTCTTTATTTCTCATCAATGCTAAATAGCAGTTAGATCAATATTGTATGTTAGAAACTATTAAGTTAGTAGGAACTTATTGCACCTTTTTTTGATAACTTTTAACTCCTGATAAAAAAATGAAATGTCCGTTCATATGAGTCACTTCTTATTTTGATATCTTATAAACAAAATATCAAATAAAAAGTAACTCATATAATCCATAAACTGATAAGTTTGTTTTATCTCATGAAGGTTAATTTATTAAACCCCAAGTGAACGCCGGCGTTCGCGCACCTGTTGTCTTTCTATTGTGTCTGCAATTTCCACGATTGAAAGGTTGATCTTCAGTGTTACTTGCTTTGATATGATTTATGATTTCAAATGAAACCCTATTATAACCCATAGAATAATTGTGTCAACATGCTTTTTATCTACTTAGTATGATTTTGAGAAAAATTTTGACAGAAAACATACTAAAGAATCATTTTGTCCTATGACATAATGACACAAACTAAGAATAATTAATGTTGATTTACAAAGAAAATAGTTTTTGTTATATGTCTGCCCCTTTTCGATAGGGCCCCAAAAAATGACCATGTTGTAATTTATTTTGGATAAATCACTGGGGTAGTGAAATTATTCTTTATTATTTATTAAAGTTCTCTAATAGGTACATGAAGATTTTTTCTATTTTGTCTGAACGTGGCTTCCCGGTAGCATAACTATAACATACCAAGCTGGCAACATACCATGGGAAACTTATATTATTCGAAATTATTATAATTTATTTAGACTTTAACTACTATCATAATTTTTACTTATTTATGTTAAAATGTTAGATCAATTCTTTTAAAATCGCGATCCGTCAGGTCAGGGCCCCACCAGGCCAGGGCCCGTGGCATTTTGCCAGCCTAGCACTTAGTAACACAGAGTCTAGCTAGCTAAGGTAGGTGCCAGATAAATGTGGAATATCGGTCATTGACCCTCCTACAGTTGCAGACAACTCCTTGAGAAATAATATATCATTTGACTTTTTGAACAATTATGAATAATTATTAACATTTAACTGAGTTTTTTTTTTCAGTGTTATTATTACGTAATAAGCAAGCATTAAATAAATACAAAGCTTTAAATTAAACATTATCAATATTACTGCTGCATTCATTAGCATGAACATGGTATGAGTATATTATTATACCAAACATAGTTATTGACTACGTGCATTTGGCAAAGCAAAAATAATGATTTGAAATTGAAATTGTTTTTTATTATAGTTTCTTGAGTAAACAACTCCTGTTTCATTTTAGATTCGAAAACCTGTTTTATAAAATGATGGTCATTAGTCTCTTGATATTGATAATGTTTATTTTAAAGCTTCGGATTTTTTTAATGTTTGCATATTACGTAATAATAACATTGAAAACAAACTCAGTTAATTGTAAATAATTATTCATAATTGTTATAAAAGTCAAATGATATTATTCCTTGAGGAGTTGTCAGAAACAGTAGGGGCTCAGCTACCCTCGAAGCCTACTGGGGCCGGCGTCTAGTTCCGAAAGGGAGCGTCCCTTTCGGAACTAGACGCCGGCCCCAGTATGAAATTCAAGAAGGAATGGGATGGGTTTTTAGTTAGCAAGAGTCTGATACTATCTTCCGCTCCGCCCAACGGCGGCGGATGTCATTTGGAGGACTTTTACACAACGAAAAGAAAAAGATATATTATTCATAGCGATCTCAAATAAATCAATTGGCCCTATCAATGCCAATTTAAATCAAATCATTTATTTCAAATAGACCATTTGCACGCACTTTTGAATAGTCAAATGTTGGTCAGTCCAAAAAAAAAGTGAAGCTAAATTGCATGTTCCAAACATGATAGAATGTGCAAGAAACTCCATGGACACTCTTTTAAATCATATTGAGTTACATATAATCTTGGTTACATATTTCTTGTTGTGTGAGCACAGTGTAGATAGTTAAAAGTAAAATATTTAAGATTGCTCAATGAGATAGACAGTAAAAAGGTAGTACACTACACGTGTGCACACGCCGATCTGGGCGCGTCGGTCTCCTTATTTTTTTTTATGGAAACTAGACTTGTAGAGCTACACTTGATCCATGCCACGCGATGTCGTTCTACATATAAATCAGGCGTGTTACACGTATGCGTCGGTCTAATGTAGTTTCTAGCTTAACTTTAATATGTTGTTGAACTTAGATCTCTACCTAACCATGTTAAGAAAACAATTATGTAGAATGATACTTTGTGAAAATTATGACCACAATTAGGACGTTTTTAAAAACAAATAACTTGTTTTTTGTGTCAGTCGAAATTGTCACATAATGAATGTGCATATATTATTAAAACTAGTTTAATTAGCTCATGTCTATGCGCGTATCGTTAGCTACATAGGGAAGGTATGTAACACTAAGTATAGTAACGGAAAATAAAATAGCGTTAGGATTTATAATAAATTTATCATATATTTTTTTCAGTTCTTTTCCTGAATACAACAATATTATGGCTATTTAGCTATTCTATAGTTTAAATATGTATGTTATAATATCAGTTGCTTTATATTTCCTTTTTTGTGCAGGTAAAACTTATTGGTCCCAAGAATGACCCTCCGACGGTGGTTCAAGAGAAAGTGCTCAGTCTTATCCAGTGCTGGGCTGATGCTTTCCAGAACCAGCCCGACTTACAGGTAAATAATTATAAAAATACTAATACGTTTTTAAGCGAAAATACGGAGCTATCCCTTGGAAGCCGTCTACCGTCTGGTAACTGTTCGGACCGAGTTGTCGACTGCGCATTGTATTCCACGCTCGCTTCAAAGAGATGTCAGCGAAACCTTAGGGAACCAGCAGGGCCAAAGCGCCGAAACCTACTGTGGAAATGGGTTGACTTAAACAGGAACCCAGGGTCTTGGAACGCAAGGCAAGGAAAGATGATAGGTGTGGCATTCGTCAGTAAAAGTGCGAAATGCTTTCGCGCTTCGCCTGAGCAGTCAATGAACGATTTACCACCATAAAATAAAATAAAAAAAACACTTCGGCTACCGCGTCAATTGTTGCGCCATAGAAGAGGGAGTCTTTAGCATTTAGCGTATTGATAACATAGATATATTCATAGTTCAGTATATTGAGAAGGTCATTACTTTCAATTACTTCGCCAATTCAGCTTCAATTGTATAGGTCATCAGTTGTGTATGAACATAACAATTGAATAGCGACATCATGTTACTGAGGAGATAGTTTTGCTGCTGTTTCTTTACGAAAAGATAGAGGAGGATGTACAGAGGCCCTAAATTGAAGTGTTAAAGGAATGGAGCTATACCGGGTTTTTTGTAAAACCCTAACAACCTTGCAGGTCCTGCAGGACTCTAATACCAGCATCATAACCAACAACTTTGTTCTATGACTTTTTACAAAACACAATACAATTACCAAAAACAAACCTTCAAGATTTCGTTGTTCTATCTGACACATTTCAACTCTGCATTTTACTATATCTACGTATGTTTGTGTACGGCGCGACGCAAGTGCATCAAGCACCCCCGATCCCCACTCCCTGTCACAATTTGTACTATCACTTGCTTCGCATAGACTTCGTAATATTTAGAACGTTCAATATAAATATTTTTATTTTTGTATGAAAATCTGATGCACCAATTTTTAGGGTTCCGTAGCCAAATGGCAAAAAACGGAACCCTTATAGATTCGTCATGTCTGTCTGTCTGTCTGTCTGTCTGTCTGTCTGTCTGTCTGTCTGTCTTTTTAATTTATAAGTTCCATAATAATGAGAGGTTGCCGGTATTTTACAAATAACCCTATAAAGGGTGTATAGCTCTATTCCCTCTTTCCCGCTCGCACGCCTGACATTTTAACACGTCATGGTAATGCCCCAAATGACTGATTTAATTGGTCGCTTGTTTTTTTAAGGTATTTTATTACGCGAGTTGAGTGGTACCTCATTAATGTTGGTGACTGTACATGTTTATTATACCTTGTTATGTCGTCATTCTAAAACATGTTCATTTCAATCACTACACACAATACTTTTATGAATAAATTGAGCTATTAGAAGGTCGGGGGAGGCCAAAGAAAAGATATATTGATTGTGTGAAAAGTGATATTAAATGAAAGAGAAATAAGGAAATAATAATAATATTCCACAACTATCACACAACGCCGTCTAGTCTCAAGCTTTTAAATAGTAAGTAAAAGTAGTAAATAGTGATTATGATGCTTAGCAATTAGTGATAGCTTGACCGGTGACAGGACAGAATGGAAGGAAAAAATAATAATGATTTAAAAAAAGAACCTCTTTCTTTTTTTGAAGTCGGTTAAAAAACATGTTTCGCCGACCCCAAATAACACGGAAAAAGATGATAAAATTGAGCTATTAAAATGATAAGATAAGTGTTTCAGCAAATTTAATTATCCTAGTCTGTGTTGTTTTTTTTTTTTGTAAAACATTTCCTTACCGTCTAGAAAGAAAGAAAAAGTGTTTATTCACGTCAAACATGGCGCATACCTTAAAACAAAATAAATAACAATATCGACTAGAAAAGAACTCGTGTCTCTTATCAAATAATCGATTGGGGAGCGGTCAATGAACGAAGCGAGCCGTTTCCGATCGGGAAACCGTCCAATCAATGTATTGAAAGGAAACGTCCACAAAAGGACGAAGGTATCGTCTTCTTCTTCATTTTTTTCGATTTGACTGATATTTTGTCGGACCAATATTATGTAGCCACTTGGAGACTTACAATTGCCATCACTGATCTTGAGCGGTTGCGCAGAAGTCAAATAGTCGGTCTCTCTAGTGGTGCGAAGTGAGACGCGGGGGCGGGGAGTGTCAGTGATTGGCTCGCCGCGCCATCGCGTCATAGACGTCACTCCTAATTCGTTCTCTGCGTTGCTGCATGTATCTAACAACGAAGACGATAGGCTCGCCAATGTATGGCATGCGCAAAGCGATCCCCACTCTGACGCCGGGCGCTTGCAAGATCCGATTGAGCTATACACCTTATGTAGCTCCATCGCTTTAACAATTCAGTTTAGGTGGTAAAATGGATAGCGTTAAGAGTTCGTGGTTAAACCTTAGTTATCATTTAACGTTAGAATGCTTGTAAAGATGTGATGTTCAGTTTTTTTTAGGAGAGCTAAATCATCAAATGACCTCTCCCGAGAGACGAGAAGGCATGTCAGACTTTTATTGACTAAAACCCACTTGTGTTCTCCAGTTGGCCTTTGCGTGCTCAAACGTTCCCGCAGCCCTAGCTGACATATAAGCCCTACTGGGTCCTCTCAATTTTCTGTGATATTCATTAGGGTTTTATCAAGTTGTCGCAGTCGTTGCAACATAGTGCGATAACTCTGGACATGCACGAGTCGCTAAACTTTCTCGTCGCCGGACCTGTCGAAGGTCTGACATCAAACGACCTTTGTGATATCCGTTGGCCGTGAGGAACTGTCAGCTAATGAATACAAGGCTTTAAGCTCCTCCTTTAAACGGTTCCTCAGTTAAGGTCAAAGTGGGGAAATCATCAAATTACTTCTCCCGCTCCGGATGGAGCGAGTCATGTCAGACTTCTAATAATTAAAAGTCAGACTTTTAATGATAAAAAACTCACCTATTTTCCTTCAGAAACTGAAGGAACACAAGCAGCCTTCAGTGTTCCAGGGCTGCGGTGTCTCTCTCTAACATTCCCGCAGCCCTATTTCAATGTCCCTAACTACCAATTTTATTACACGGTTATCTACTAAAGCAGCTTAAGGTATAATCTCATTAATGGCTCTGACTCAACTCAGGTATTTAGTGGACATCTGCTGACCATCCACTAAGTTCATTTTTGCTTGCACTCAAAACGAAAACTCAAAGGGTTTGGTTTGGCGCCGCGCCGCAGGATTCAAGCGATTTTTTTTAAGTGATCAGGTTTAAATAACCGCTATGGTATATAGGTAAAGTATGGGAAACTTATGATTTACACCATCTAAAAAGTTTAGGTTATATTCAAAAGCAGACTGTGGCCCCCTATATTATAATCAAAAGAGTGCACTAACTTTCCACCTCACCATACCTTGAATTTATGTATTACACTAATATTATATGGAAGAAAGTTTGTGAGAGTGTGTATGTACTTATGTTAATAATTCACGCTCGAACGGCTGAACAGATTTCGATGAAACTTGGTTCACGCATAGATCAAGTCCTGGAATACCACATGGGATGTCTTTTTATCCCAGGAGAATGTATTTCTTTAATCAATATAAACTACTTTGACAAAGATCCCACCTGATAGTAAGCAGTGATGCAATCGTTGATAGTGAAGCGCACTCGTTTACTAAGAGCCTATTCACTCTAGCCTTGAAGACACCTAAATGTTCCCTTAGGATAATATTTTTTTTACATTCTCGTGGGTGAAGCCGCTGGCTGAAGAATTATTGTTTAGCTAGTAAACAATAATTCCCAGTAAATTGCTTATTCACCATGTCACATAGAGTGCAGTCTTGTCGTTTTATATATTGCAAATGGGTTATCCCTGACTGCATGTAGATTATTTCAAAAGGCAAGTTATATAATTGCAATATTGATTGCATAACTTCAAAATTTCTATCACCGATATTTTATGACATCGCGTGAATTAATCCGATTACTGGATAATACTGGATATGATCTATAGGTAATTGTAATACTGTCATGAAATATAGCGTTATTTGTATTAACTGTCTCATATATTGTGCACTTTATGACTGGTGTATTGAGGACAGTCGTGCTGTGTAAAATGCATAAATATTTAGCTACATTGTTGCCTTCGGTAAAGACAATGTCGTTAAACCTTGGTAACAATCGTGTTTGTCAAATTTTCGATTCAGTTCGTCTATTGCTGTCCTCTGTACCCCTTAGCATTACATGCTCAGTTTTGTTTTTTATTATTATTTAGCCAGGACTTAGTTTTCTTCGTTTATTTTAAATAAGAGTCCAATTAAGCAACGTAAAATAAAAGAAACGGAAACTGTAAAAAAGTGAATATTTTAATGTTGCAATTATTGCTTATGGTATCACGTGATGGTTTGGAAATGTACTCTTGTCACCCTAATTGGAATATCCGGGATGACTTACAATTTATCGTACCTTTAGGATTAGGTACAGTATTAATCCCAATTAATATACTATAGAAAGCATCCATTACATGCTTCAGCTACAAGGTAATATTTGTTACAGGGGGTCGTTCAAATCTACACTGAGCTGAGGACGAAAGGAGTAGAGTTCCCCATGACGGACCTAGATGCAATGGCGCCTATATTCACACCACAAAGGGTATGTATCGTTCGACGTTTCTGATAACAACCGAAATATTATCAAATAATCGATTAGCAAGTTTATCGCACGTCAAATGGAAATCCGACCGATAGCTGAAAGGTAATGAGCCAATCGGACACTGATTAAGCGAAAATCGGGTAAAAACATTAATCGTGTTTTTTTTTTGTTCGGTTATTCTATTCCTCTCTTGGGGGCATAACCAAGTTAACAATCTACAATCGTTAACGCTAGTAGAAAATGACAAATGTATGAGTGTGAAAACATCATCTCAACGTTAAGTCACGTGGCCAGAACAAGAGAATCGGAGTCGTTACTGACTGTAGAAAGATATTCGAAACGAAACGGTCGTAACTTGGCCCGGCCTGCTGGCCAAACATCCCCTCCACTTTTTCCATCTTTTGCAACCCCCGCCTCCTTACAGTTCTGGCGAAATCTGTCCAATTCGTTCCACCATCTACTTCATATCTGCCTAGACGCCGTCTCACAGGTTCAGGGCACCAATTCTGTGCTTCTTTGGCCTACAGATTGTCGAGCATGCGGCAGATATGCCCTACGCAGTTTCTTTTAAATTGACTAGCCTTTAAAGCCACATTAGCTGTCCTAGTTTTGAAGGGCAGTATTCCGAACTCGATTCGATAATTTAACACCCAGTATTCCTATAGTCCCCCATTGCTCAATAACAAACCTTGAGTTTGGACTTCTGGATGTTAGTCAGACACCGAGTCTGTGTGCTTGACGGGAATTATACACATGTACATGAGATTTTTTTTTGCTGTATCGTGGGTGCGTTCACCTACATGTAGACTCTACGTTGTCTGAGAATGACATTAAAAATATGATTTTATCTAATGTACATAATGTTTGTTGAAGTAAAACAAAATAAATACATAGATTAATTATATCAGTAGTTAGTCATTGTAAGTGCAAAGGCATTTTGTAGTAAATAATATTTTTACGGCCTTTTTCATAAAGTAATAGGTATGATATACAATACTGTACACTGTTTATCCTACTCTGGTATAATGTTAGGATATTATCATTTAGGTCTCCGTTTACCGCGTTAATGGGCATGGTATTGTATTACCTGTGCTTATGTAATATATATATATATATATATACCGCTTATCTCTCGTTGCATTTGTTTACAAACTACTGAAATAGAAGTGATGGATAATGTTGTCTTTATAAGTGTCTGATACACAAAAAAATTTTTGAGATAAATGTGTTGCAAAAAATATTTTGTACAATCTCTCTCTTCCCCAATTATAAAGTATTAATGATAGTACCTTTCTAAAAAGAATATGACTAGTTATTCATTCAAATACTGATCACTGATCTATTAAAACAGTTCTTAGTAACATTACACTAATATTATCTATAAAGGCAAAAATTTACGAGGAGTGTATGTTTGTTACTTTACTCTCGAACAGCTGAAAAGATTTCGATGAAAAACCAAATAACACTATTCCAGGAGTATGTTTTCTTGGGATAATGTTCTACTAACACGCGGGAAAAGCCGCTGGCGGCAGCTAGAATGATAATAAAAACCATTTGGACAGCCCTTTCTGCAAAAATTGCCCTTACGATATTCTTCCTAAAAAGGTTCGATGTGGTCGGCAACTGTTGCATATCGCAATACCTTTAATCTTAATACCAATAAAAGTTTAGATATTGGATGCCAATCCGTACAGTTTTCTCTTATCAGCTGCAATACTTTTGTATACCCATAAAACAATAGATTTTAACGCGAATTTCATAATACATTCCATGTAAAGTACTAAACGACCATATCTCGTTTAGTACTTTATTCAACAAACATCCTGTTGTATATTAACAAACAGTTGCCACGTTCAATAATCTATATTAATATTATAAAGAGGAAAGATTTTTATTTTTGTATGTAACAAATAAACTCGAAAATTACTGTGCCGATTTCAAAAATTCTTACACCATTGGAAAGCTACATTCACCCTGAGTAGCATAGGCTATATTTATTTCCCGTGCGAAGCCGGGACGGGCCGCTAGTATTATCTAAAATTGTTAGATAAGTATCAAGAAAAACTGATAAGGATCTAGCCAAATGTGTGTTCAAACCAGTTCGTAAAGTGTGGAGTTTGGTTCAGCTTAGGATTGATAAATATAATAGCACTTCAAAATTTTTAATATTTGACAGATACGAGGCATTCAAAAATTGTAGGAATATAAAAACAAAGTTATGTGTTCATTTTTTTTATATTAGAAATTGTGTAGTTGGCAGTATAGACCATAATGGATATGACAGGATATAAATTATCCATTTTATCGCATTTATTATAATGTATCAATATTTTACTAAGTGAGCGATATAATAAATTGTTTTGTACAGAGTGTACCGGACGGTGGAGAGCCCATGATTGGCTCGCCCCAACGATCAGCTATGCCGCAAACTTCGCCCAGTCGTCCTACACAGGAACAAGTCCTTGGAACAGTAAGTAACATTGACATTCCACTTTTGAAAATGTAGAGAGTTCACAATTTCATTCACGAATAAGTATACTTCTAGTGCGAGTTGAGAATTCGTTTTCAAAGGCCTTATACGGCGTCCTACGTACGGGCGATTCGACGCGAATGGGATTGCGAAGCGATGCGGTGGATTTGTTCTACGTGCGCGGGATTATTATGAAACAAACCACTGAGTCACAAGAGTTCGCGCGAAAATATCAAACAAACTGATCGTTACCGCTTCGCTTCGCCGCACCCACGTTGTTGCGGTTGTTCACGTAAGCCATCGCAATAGAGTCAATTGGAAGAAAAAGACTGGTCTACATAACACAGGAGATATTAATGTGGAGATTAATGCCATATCAATTACTACTAGTTGTTTCATTCGCGCCGCTTCGCTTTACGATCGTATTCGTGTCCAGTAGCCTACTTAGGACACCACGTTAGTGCTTGTGTTTTTACGTAATCGATCGCGTTTACGTAAACCTAAACTTTCGCTTGTGTCAAATTGTAAAGAAAAGGAAGTTTTTCCGTTATCGTAACCAGACGGCGTTCGTTCATTAGTACATATCGGCGTTTACGTTAACGCGTTTGAGTACGTTAAAAAACTCGTACTAAGGTTACTGTATTCTCCGTATTCAATTACTAATCCTATTAATCAGTATTTTGTACCGGTACTCAAAGAAAACGTAGTAAAGTTGTAAGGCTACATATTTTACAGTACCTTGCTTTTTTGGCTTTCCATAACTGCTAAGAAAAACAATTAGACCCGCTAGCCTGGTCCACTCCCGAAGGTTGTAGCTTGAACTTGTTATAGCCTATATATAGACTTCCTCGATAAAGGTCTATCCAACATTAAAATATTTTTTTAATTCGAACAAGTAGTTCCTGAGATTAGAGCGCTCAAACAAACTCTTCAGCTATATAATATTATAAGTACAGTCAGACGAGGTAAATAGAAACGCAGGGGTTAATAGAAACATAACTTTGATTTGGATTATTACTTTGATGTCATATTATTAGTTGTAATACTTAAATCATTTTTGTTTTCAATATATTATTTAAATAATATGTTGAGTACTCAAATACTGTAAACAACTTTTAAATAACGTAAAAATTCCCATCAAAGTGTTGCTCTTATTCACCCCATTTTACGATACAGATAGAAATGATTGTTATTTAATATTTTGACTTATTCTGTCAGATCTAACATTAGTTACCTACTCATTCTACTGCCTGTTTGATTGGCAGCAAGGCTGATGGCTGAGATACGCCAGACATATTAAATATCATCGCAAGTCGACCCTCTTGAATGCATAATTAATTTATCAGCGCAACAATTATCGAGTCGTCTGGCTATTATCTCTGTTTATAATTATCATTAATATCAATAATTATAAAGGATGAAAGTAGTAAATTGTAGATTGTAAACTGCGTTTAATATAAGTGTCGGATAATGACACTCTTTGTAATCACTTAATCAGTCAAGTCTTTTGTTTCAATGTTAGTCTGATAGTGATGGTCATGGTCTCTCTTAGTGAGGAGGCTTGAGTCCCAGCTGTGGGAATATTATATGGCTAATTATTTATTTAAAATTTACTTATACAACATTACAGTCTAACTAAACTAATGCGTTGTACAGAAACAAGAATATATATATATATATATATATATATATATATATATACATTACCATAGATAGAATAGATCTTGTTTGCATAACATTTGGTTAGTCTTCAAAACTATTTCTTAAGGGGAAAACGTCAGGGTAGCCCGTCAAATGCATTTTTTTTTTTAAGTTTTTTTTTTCGGATTTTGCAATTCATTGACAAGTTGTAATTTGATTTAAATATGATAGTCGAGTAAAAGTATTATGGAACGCTTTATTTTAAAAGAATTCATCGTCAGCCTGTATAAAAACTATATCAGTCATCTATAATCAGTGGTACGCATAGCGACACGATATCAACACAAATTTCTGATAAAATTTTGTTTTTGAATTTATTGATCGATACCAATATTATGAAGAACAATTAAATGTAGGGAACAGATAGTACGAATGCACAAGAAGGTTGCACAATAAGGGTTATATTTCCCCGGGATACTATGGCGGCGTGGCCAGTTGCACCGATATGGTGTCCCGGTGAAATATGGCCCTGAGCTACCAAACTAGACACCAGAATCGCCACGCGTCCGAGCTGGTCGCGTCACTAAATTGGTTGCGCAACCAAACGGACACCAGGTGAGTAAGTCTCTATAGAGTGGTATACATTTTGTTGGTAGCGGCGACTGGTCGCACCGCCATGGTGTCGATGAAATATAGCCTTAATGCCTAACACACCTCAAATATTTTTCCGTTTTGGTTCTTACTAGTATTTTTTTTTACAGGTAACATTGTCAGAAAGTCAGACCAACAAGTTACGTACCGACCTGGCACTGGTAGATGGCAACATGAACGTGATGAATGATATGCTCAACGAGCTCACTACCCAGTCTCATACAGCACACCACGACAGCGACATTGAACTGCTTAATGTAAGTAACATTTAACATATAACTCTGAAACAGCCCACTCACCAAAAGCTTCATGGAGGAGGACGAGATAGCAGCTCATCTGCTTCTAAGCTGCCCAGTGGTCGCGGAATACAGGGCAAAGTATTTCGTGAACCCAGATACCGCGAAATGGTCAGGAACACCAAGGCGCTGCTGGCTTTCCTTGAGCTGGGGTTGATCGAATGTAATGTAATTAATCACATTTGTCCCACACGTAAACAAAATACGCGCTATAGACGTCGAGTTGCAGGACACCAGCTTTACATAAATTACAATATATCAATCTATCTCGAGCAAGATGTTGGTAGAATCATCACCACGCTAGTTGGATTTGTTTTTTCACAACAGCATTGTTTATTTATATGTATGTATCTAAGTATGTATTTACTATTGTATATATACGTTTCTCTTCTGTTTTGTCTATTTATTAAGGTGCAGCTGCCATGTTATGTTTCTGCACCACCCTAAGGTCGACTGGCAGATAATGCCTAAGGCATTAAGAGTCCTTTTACGTTTCGGCTTTACGCAAGTTTAGGTATTTTACGCACCGAGCGCTCGAGCGGACGGCTAACTGCGCCACCGATACTTTCATTCATACTTCTCGCTCGCACTTAATACGGCGACTAAACGATCTGGATTTTCCGTAACTTAAGGTTTCTTGATGAAGGTTAGTAGGTGGAAATTGTTGACGTGTTATTTAAATTTTATAAAATGAATTTATATTAATTGATTTTTCTTATTATTATTTTTTATGAAATATATTCACATATTTTTTTTAATTGTTATGCAGTAATCGATTATAATATTTACAGTCAATAGCATAGTTGTACTAATTGTATATATTATAGTAGTATGGTTGCTGCAACGTATTCTAATAAATAAAACAACCAAATGTAATAGAATAGAATAAACTTTATTGTTCACCAAAATACTCGTAGTAACAATTTCACAGAAACTTAAATATTATTAATATAATATATTTAATTAACAAATATATTAATTATAGAAAGAGAAGAAAGAAGAGAATATTTTTTTAATTATTACCCGACTACGGAGGGTTATGATTATGATTTTGACAGGCTATGTATGTATGTATGTTTGTGAGTATGTTAATTTGTTCCTTATAGCTCCTAATCTACTTATCGGAACTCGACATATGTGGTATCGTTAGAACCGTCTTAATCGTTCGCTGAACATATGCTATGTGACCTGTCACAAAACGCGATATGGCGCCCTCTAGCGGACAAAAAGTAATGTGGTAAAAATAAAATGGAGATAAATACGCCGTGTTTGGTATCATTTGAAAGGGCTTAACTTGTGTATTTCCAATATGTTACTTAAATTTAAAGTAACGCCCTCTAGCGGACAAAAGGTAATGTGATAAATGTTAAGATAAATACACCGTGTTTGATATCATTTGAAAGGGCTTCACCGGTACTTAGCAAAAATATCAAAAACAATGTGGCGCCCTCTACCTAGTGGTAAAAAAGTTATGTGTTAAAAAAAACATAGTCCCCTAATGATGTCGTCCTTTCAGTGCATGCCTGAAGGAACTCAGCGTGGCTCCCCATTTCACTTCCTTCTCCTCTCCTCCATTCACTCTCAAATTATGAAAAGGAATGGAAAGAGTAAAGTAAAACAGCGGCTGTACTCCCTCTCTCACAAAATTCACCTCTCAAATATACGAGATCTGCACTTAAATCTCGTTGCAGTCCATCACCACCTGGAGACTGAAAAAACTAGCTGTACTATTCCTTACGGAGACGCAGATCAGAGGTCCGTCGTCCGACGTGTCGTATCTTTCATACCCAGGGTTTACCTTGGAGCACAACTTCAAACCACTCGCGGGCGTATGTATGTATGCCCGGGACGACATCTGCTATCGGCGTCTCCGCAATCTTGAAGACTCCAGGTTCTCAACGCTTTGGGCTTTGGTCGACACGGGCCTAGATAAAATTATCTACGCTTGTGTTTACCGCTCGCATAGTGGAGATCAGGAGACGTCCGGGCTCACACAGCATCTGAGTGAGGCGGCAGATGCGGCTCAGCAGCGGTACCCTTCCGCCCAATTGGTGTTACTGGGGGACTTCAATGCGCACCACCAAGAGTGGCTTTTCCCATACCAGTGCACAGATCATGCTGTTCGTGAGATGCGGAAGCTAGCGCTGGAATTGAATCTCACCCAGCTGGTCCAGGGGGCAACGAGGGTACCTGATGTGGATTCGCACACAGCCAATTGCTTGGACCTTCTGCTGATCACAGATCCAGTCCGCTACTCATTGTCGATATCTTCGCCTTTAGGCAGTTCTGACCACTGTCTGGTTAAATCTGTGTCTATCTATTCCCCGCCCGATCCTAGTCCTAGAGGCACTCGGCGGGTTTGGCAATACATGTCAGCAGATTGGGATGGCATGCGGTCTTTCTTCGCATGCTATCCTTGGCAGCCCACTTGCTTTTCTTCGAAGGATGCATCGTTGTGCGCTGATGCCGTGACGGATGTGTTACGACAGAGAATGGAGTACTACATCCCATTCTCTGACGTAGCAATGTCGGACCAAGCTCGACCTTGGTTTGGCACCGAGTGTTCTCGCACCGACACGAAAAAACATGCGGCATACCAAGCTTGGGCCGATGCTCGTATGCGCAAAGCCGGCGACATGACTCTTAAGAAGAATGCCTTTAACAGGGCTGCCAAGTCCTGCAAAAAGACGTTGAGAAAGTCTCGGTTCAACCACATTAACCGAATAGGGAACAAACTTGCTTCATACCCCGCTGGTAGTAAAGCGTTTTGATCCCTGGCAAAGTCGGTTGAATCCAACTTCTGCCGTCCCTCACTTCCGCCACTGCTGAGTCCCGATGGGACACTGGCCATTTGCTTCTCTTTTTGCGGAATCTTCGCGTCTGGACTCCAGTGATGCGCGACCCCCTGTTTCTCCTGATGGGTGCGTGACGAATATGTCGGGTATTCGTATCCATTAGAAGAACGTTCGTAGGGTCTTGAGTAACCTTGAAGTGAATAAAGCCAGTGGCCCCAACGGGATACCAGCAGTCGTTCTAAAATCTTGTGCGCCTGAATTGTCTCCGATCTTGACTCGCCTATTTCGCCTCTCATATGAGACTGGAAAAGTACCGATGGCTTGGAAGCAAGCCAACGTGCAGCCTGTGTCCAAGAAGGGCAGTAGAGCTGACCTGGCAAACTACCGACCCATCTCTGTTACGTCCATCCTCTGTAAGAGTATGGAACGGGTTTTAACAGGAATTAACAGGAAGCTTCTGGCATACCTGGAAGCTAACGACACCCTCAGCGACCAGCAATACGGCTTTGGTCAAAATCGGTCTACGGGGACCTTCTAACGTATGCCATTCACATCTGGAGCGAGGCCATTGAGAAGCATGGGGAAGCGCTTGCTGTGTCCCTTGATATCTCGAAGGCCTTCGATAGGGTCTGGCACGAAAGCCTCATTACTAAACTTCTTTCCTTCGGTCTACCCACTGGTCTGTGTGATTGTATCGCAGACTTCTTGAGGGATCGATCCATCCGAGTGGTAATTGATGGATGCTCGTCCGGTTAAATGGATATTAATGCTGGAGTTCCTCAAGGGCCGCCCCTTGAGGAACTCCGGCAACACGGTTTTTGCTGCACATAAATGACTTACTTAAACCCGGAACTTTTGGATATGCAGACGACAGCACTGTTACTGAGAGATATGTGTCTAACGCACGAGCTAGTGGGTCACAGATCCCGTCATTTCGAGAGGCTATGGTTGAACACTTGAACTCATCCTTAGAGGCAGTCTCAGAATGGGGCGATGCCAATTTGGTCAAGTTCAATGTGACGAAAACCCAGGCGTATCTTTTCTCCGCTAAACGGAGCCAATTCCACCTGGCTCCATCTTTCCGGGGTGTAACCGTGCCAATTACCGACCACATTGAACTTCTTCGGGTAATGCTATCGTCTACCCTTAATTTCGGCTCCTACATCGAGGCAACTAGCTGCCGAAAAATTGGGGATCTTAGCAAAGGTGAGACGGTATTTCACGCCAGAACGATCGATCGTGTATGGAGTACTGCTCTCATCTTTGGGATGGGTTAACCAAATACCAGCTGGATGCACTAGAGTCTATTGAAAAGCGTGCCAAGAAGATCATAGGCAATGATGCTCTTGTGAAGTCAAAACTCCAAAGTCTTGAGCATCGACGCCGAGTTGCTAGCCTGTCTGTTTTCTATCGTTTACACTTCGGGGAGTGCGCACTAGAGTTACACAATTTAATTCCGCCAAGTCCGTCCGTACGGCGTTGCGCCACCGATACATGGTGGACATTCCATTTGCTGTATTACTTTTTGGTGTACAATAAAGTCTATTCTATTCTATTCTATTCTATTCCACCTATATGTACAAAGCGTTTTGGGAGTACATTCATTCTCCGACACGCAGCTGTACGCAACAGCTAAGGAATGGAATTCCTTGCTGGAGTCTGTGTTTCCTGATAGCTATAACCTAGGGGTCTTTAAGTCAAGTGAATAGATTGCTTCTAGGCAAGCGTGCCCCATCGTCGGCCACATCATCGCTTACCATCAAGTGAGATTGTGGTCAAACGCAAGCCTATTTATTATAAAAAAAAAAGATAAATACGTCGTGTTTGGTATCATTTGAAAGGTCTTCACGTAAATATGATTTAGCTCCAAAATTGTTTAAATATAATTTATTTCTATTTAAACAATTAAGTAAAAAACTAAAACCCGACTACGACAAAAAAAAACGCTTAAAAAGAATGAAATAAGACTTTCAGGATGGTAAAAACCAAGGATAGAACAAAAAGAAAAGCCTCAGTCACACGTTATTAAAGTGTTTTGGTTGGTACCTATAATGGATGCAACACCGGAAAGTGCAGAATAATTCGACTTGTATGAGCGTTGCTCCAACATGCATCAGCTTGCACCGATATTGTAGGTATACCCGCACTGTTAACATCGCCACGCAGTTTTGCAGCTTCAGCTACTTCTTCAGCCGCTTGTGTCATTGTTATTTCTGCAGTTTTCTTCCACATTTCTGCTACTGTGTTTGCCGAATAACCGAAAAGGTAAGGCAGGCAAATCCATCGAAGCAGACAGTTCATTTAGATTTGAAAGACCAATGCCAGTTATTATCGCCACCGAAACCGCACCTAAATTGACATTCATGTCAACATTATTTTTGGAAGTTTTTAAATTAATTCATTAAACCCCAAGCGAACGCTGGCGTTCGCGCACCTATTGTCTTTCAATTGTGTCTGTAATTATCACAATTGAAAGGTTAAAAAACTTTTTACAAAAAAAAAAAAAACACTAAAACTATTTCGGAAGTCGGTGTTAAATAAGGAACAAACAATATCGAGATACACCAACTACCGAAATTAAAATTATGGTTTTAGTGTTTTTTTAGTGAAGTCGGTTATTTATTTTTGTAAAAAGTTTTTTATTTCACACTTTTTAGTGGAAATACACTTACAGCCAGAGTACCTTTTTCTCATGGCAATTCCAATTAACTCAAACCCTTCTAGGATACATTGTTTTATTATGAAGTTTCCGTGTCTACCTTCCGGCTCCATCATCATCATCAGATCAGTTCGAGAGTACCTTATAACCAAAGTGCATTTCATGACAATTCTAATAAGCCCAAACACGGGTAGGATACATTTATTACGGAGTTCCGGTGCCTATCTTCCGGCTCGATCATCATCATCAGGTCACTTCAATGATACCATTTTGAACATACCTATTCAAACCATTCATTTTTTTTTTTTTTATCGTAGTCGCATAATTTCGTTCCAAAAAAATACTATCCTATTTTATGTAAATTTTGACAGCACCATTTCAACATCTTCGAAACTATGAAAACGACACTCATGACAAAAAAGTTGACAATTTCTGACAGCCGCCATCTTAGATTTACATTTTGACAGCACTATCGGCTTCAACAACCTCGAAAACCATGAAAAAGTCACCCATATCGAAAAAGTTGATAATTTATTTCAGCCGCCATCTTGAATTTACATTTTGACAATACAATCAGTTTCAACACCCTCGAAAACCACGAAAACGACACCCATGACGAAAAAGTTGATAATTTTTTGCAGCCGCCATCTTGGATTTACATTTCGACAATACTATTGGTTTCAACACCCTTGAAAACTATGAAAACGACACCCATGACGAAAAATTTAATATTTTTTTGCAGCCGCCATCTTGGATTTATATTTTGACAGTACTACCAGTTTCAACACCCTCGAAAACCATGGAAGTGTCGTTTCCATGGTTTTTCCATGACGGAAAATTTAATAATTTTTAGGAGCTGCCATCTTGGATTTATATTTTGACAGTACTATCGGTTTCAACACCCTCGAAAACCATGAAAACGACACCCATGACGAAAAATTTAATACATTCTTGCAGCAGCCATCTTGGATTTATATTTTAACAGTACTATCGGTTTCAAAATCCTTGAAAAACATGAAAACGACACCCATATCGAAAAAGTTTATAATTTATTGCAACCGCCATCTTGGATTCACATTTTGACAGAACTATCGGCTTCAACACCCTCGAAAACCATGAAAAAGACACCCATATCGAAAAAGTTGATAATTCATTGCAGCCGCCATCTTGGATTCACATTTTGACAGAACTATCGGCTTCAACACCCTCGAAAACCATGAATATTACACCCATATCGAAAAAGTTGATATTTCATTGCAGCCGCCATCTTGGATTCACATTTTGACAGAACTATCGGCTTCAACACCCTCGAAAACCATGAATATGACACCCATATCGAAAAAGTTGATAATTTATTGCAGCCGCCATCTTGAATTTCCATTAATAGATAAAGATTTAGTTTCCAAGCCAAAAACATTTAAAAAAAGTTGATATATATATATATGGAACTTCGTTCCAATAAGCGACTATCTGGTAAACTAATAATATGTGAACTTTGCACATATTGAATACCGTTAGAAAATAAATACAAAGATCAAAAACGGCGTTCGCAGTTTACACGCACACAACAGCAATGCGGTAGCGTCTACGCTACAATCAGCGCACACAATGATAGTATCGGAACGAACGCGCGCGGGAAATAAACTGACATAGGTCCGACCTCGACAAGCGCTCGCGCGGTACTAGTCGCGGGAGGCTGGCGCAGTGAAATATATAGTGTTTTTATTTAATTAATTACAAAATAACAGTAGCGATTAAAAAAATAAAAATAATACTATAGATTAAGCAAATGTTGATGATTGTTTTGGTATAAATTTTACGCCTAAATAATGTAGAACTTTGGAGATATTGGGGCTTGTTTCGAAGCCTTTTCGGTCGATAATTGAATTATGTAGATTTTTTATTTCTTTACACAAAAGGCATATAACCAAAATGTACTTAATAATTTTTGAAGTTAAGGATATTCGACAGCTAATTAATATTATTTTTGATGGTAGATTTTCAGTAGAATCTCCAAATTAGAGCTGCCAAATCATGTCTCCGTGAGTTTTTGCCTAAACATGCATCGGAAGAAGGCTTATTACTAAATAATTAAATAAGTTATCTAATATCGGTTAAACAGTTAATATAGTAGAGAAAACAAACTATTTTCGTCAATAATTGCTATTTCATTTAACGAACGTAAAACATACAATTTCAACGTCGAACACTTGCAATTTCGCGTTTTTTTGTAAAAGGCCTCTTAAGTCCGCCTTTGTACAGTTTTTTTGTGCATAAAGCTTTAAATAAATAAATAAAATCTGATATAATAACTAATAAAGGACTCTCCTGAGGCAATAACTCTACAGTCTGTATAGTTCTCGTAGCTATATATACATCGAGGTAGGCTGCTGTAAAAGCCCAAGAAAATGAAAAACCCTCTTAAATTAATGATTCTGTCTGTATAGATAAATTACCAGTTACAACAGTGTCTTACACGGACAACTAAGGACTGAAATTCCCTGCCGAAATCTGTTTCCTTATAGCTACAACCTAGGGATATTTTACTCAAGGGTGTATAGTCAACTTCTAGGCAAGCGTGCTTCACCGTCAACCACATCTTTGTTTACAATCAGGTGAGATAGTGGTCAAGCGGGAACCTGAGGTGAAATTTTGCAAAATACATATAATTGTATAGTCAACTGGCACAAGAAAAGAGTGTGCTTTATCAACAGTGACTGAAGTCTGACTGTGGATGATGGTGATACAGTCAACTCAAATCATTTATACTCAAACTGGTCTCAAGGTCTACCCTAATACAGTTAACTTTGAAGGCTGTTTCGGAGTTTTGTGGATATAGTAGAAACTTTATCAACAGGTTTTACAGTTAAATTACGTACAAGGAAACCTTTTGTTGTTTGTTTTTATGTAAGTAACACGCCAATGACAGATAAAGTTATCTACCGTTTATTGGAGTCAAGGTTTTAAAAAAAAAAGTAACAGTAGCGTATTGAGTTTAAAGACTGCAGTTGCTTTTGTTTATTGATTTCTTTTTATCAGATCAGAAAAACGAGACCACAGTAATCCTTTTCGAATTTATGACCATGATACCTTTATGATATCTTTTGCCTGTTAAGGTCTTCCCATCCGATTATTATTTGGGTGTCTTCAGGGCTAGAGCGAATAGGTTCCTCATAAACTACTTACCATCAGGTGGGATCGCAGTCAAGCACTAGTATAAATGATAAAAACAAACTATGTTTTGGTGAGTAGTTTGGGAAAGTGACTAGCTACTTTTATGGTTGGCCACATACTTATGCAGCAGACTTCTGCACTAGTCAATGACTAGACAAAAAATCAGAAAATAAAACAAATAAATTGTCATTAGTTATTGTACGACTTCTAAATAAAAATAAATAAATAAAAGAGCGAGAGAAGAATATCTGAAAGGACTTGGAGACCTTTGCCCGGCAGTGGGACAGCAATGGCTAAAGAAAAAAAGTGGATCAAATAAGAGGTAAAGTAGACTATGCGGCCCCATTTATAAATGCCAACTAGTCGACCATTTGAAGGCCTACTTACCAGTTGTTTAGTCAGCTCACAGGTGTGTCTAATGAAGGCCGTTAAACTTTTCACCCTCTCCTTCGTTCTTCTAGGAACTAGCAGACACCCTCCGCGCCATGCAGAGCCGCGTGGCCGAGCTGATCGGGCGACTGGCCGGCGAGTCGCCCCTCACCGCCGAGCTGCTGCACGCCAACGACCGGCTCAACAACCTACTGCTGAGGCACGGCCGGTTTGTGAACAACCGGTAAGTAATGGGAGAAATAAAATCGGTCGATCAGTCTAGGGATGGTGGAAACCACAGCCACAGCTAGACACAGCTTAGCACCTCTCGAAGTTTTTACATTATAAGCCCATACGGATGTCAGTTTGCGTATTGCAAGAAAATATGTTCCAGTTTCTAACTATATTGTCGCTTTAGATATCTTTAACAAATTAAGTGGATTTTGTGACAATAATTTGGATAAATTCAATAAAGTCGAATTTCTGATTTCCGCGGATATCAATTCCTTGACTTAATAATGCTTCCATACACTAAAAACAAAAACTAAAAATATTGACGACAAAAATGGCCGCACTCGGTCCGAAGCTTTCGCGCTGAGTCGTTGGCTTAGTGAGCTACATTCAACCATTCTACAGCCCCCATTGGAACGCAAAACAAGCAAGCTAGCGTACAAAAAGAATCCGAACGCATCACAAAAACGAGATTAGAGTACCTAGTGCGGGTTTGTTTTACGTTAACGCGATCGACACGTTTATAACGTTCGGCGCTCTGACTGGTCCGCTCTATTTTCTTAACCAATCAGAGAGCCAAACGCAATAAACGTTTCGATCGCGTTGACCTAAAAACAACTTGCACTCACCGCATATATATCGTATTAATGTCCAAAACTGTCACTTCTAACCCGCTGCTCTTTAAAAGTGAGACAAGCATCTCGGCATAATATATTTTTTGTATCGGTTTAGGAATGCAGCAACTGGCGGTGCCACTCCTTCTGCCATCCTGGGTGCTGCCATGGGAATACCTGGAGCTAATGCTCCATCCTCACGTTAGTATCATTACATACTTAATAATATGTTGATCCAACTTATCTTGAACTTTAATGTCTACATCGGAATGTACGTAAATGCGGTATTCCGTACCTGATTCATACTTTTACGGAATGTATATTGCGTCACAATAGAAGATATTCTAGACATTTTTCATACGATTCGGTTAATCATACAACAGGCAAAACTCAAAAATTATGATTTTTAAGATTGAATCATGAGACATACGTTTATAAATCCCCTTTTTTGAGTTCTCTTCATGATTAAGCATGTGATGTGTATGTTTGAATAAGACAATATGAGACAGTTTCTAGTCATCAAATATTATTATTAATGTTATCTAACTTCTTCATTAGCTAAACAATTGTTTTGAAACACTAATACTTTTGATTTATAACCTTTAGTTTAAACCATCTTCATTCATTTTACATGAAATCATTTCAGCAAAGAAACCTGAAGACGATGCCTTGATTGATCTCAGCGATGATGTACCTGATATTGCTAAATTGAGTAAGTAAACATTATTCATTTCGTTGTCTCATAATTACACTTAAAGATTTTTTTTTATTCCTATATTACAATCTGTTCACTTTTTGACATTTTGCATCATCATCATCATCATCAGCCTTTTTATTGTTCCCAATGTTGGGACTCAGGCATCCTCTCTCGGATAGGGAATGGGCCGTAATCCACCACGCGGGCCCAGTGCGGGTTGGTGCATGTCACATGTCTTCGAATTTTGCATCAATTGTGTTCAAATACAATGTTGTCACTGGTGCTGTTACAATGTAATTACAATGTTGTCACCCACATTAATCCATTTTCTGATATTCTGGCAACGGCATGTTCTACAAACCGAAGCGCATTTTGATTACACTTTTACTCTTAATTTTTCTTTGAAATTAGATTAGCAAAAGGTTGTCTGGTAGATATTGCTATCATTGACTATCACTACCTTTTTCTCAAGTTGGTGTAAAAGTAATATATTTTGGTATTCTATCAAGTTTATTCTGTTGTCACTGGTAATCGTATTTCTCGACGCTCAGGTTTTTTATATACTTTTTTACTTTCACGCGGACGCAACCGCTGGTAAAAGCTGTTATAAATATAAACTGTTCATTACAGCCGTAAAGGACGCTCAGCTGGACAAGTCTCCGGGCAGCTCTAAGGATGAGTTCGACATGTTCGCGCAGTCGCGCAACCTTACCTATGAGAACTCTAAGACCGGGTGAGTGGTTATTTATTATTATTATGAATTTCTGGATTTAGAAAGAATCTTCGGAAAACAAGAGATGTTATCAGATATCCTAAGCTTATTTACTAACGTGGATTTTATTTTTTACAACCTTACCCCCCCCCCACACTAGAAATTACTATTGTGTGCTTTCATAATATACTCACACATGATATCCAGACTCTAAACAAATATTTGTTCTGTGCGGTAATCGAACCCGCGACGCGTAGCGTAGCACCCAACTCAACATTTCCGTTAAAAAAAAACTTTTGTGGTTGCATTTGCCTATGGCCTGTATACAATTACTATTCCTGCGTTCCTATCGCCTATATAACAATAGTGCGCGGTCAGTCAATCTCCATCTCATGTTTTTAGTGGTAGCAGTTACGCAGACAACTTGGAAGAGCAGTCATCGACCGGGCTCGCCTCCGCTGCCAACCAGCGAGCCACACAAGGACAGCCTCTGGTATAGTGCACTCATTTAATTACGAACCTTACTGTTTTTGTGATACATTGGGTTTTAGAGAGAGAAGCATGATTGACAAAGACGATGCTCTACGAACCGAACTTTTCTAATGGCTGCCACACGTGTGACTAGGCGCAGCGTAAAGCGATTTTCACTGGCAAGCAAATATCAACCTTGTGTTCTTTTATTATTAAACTTGAAAAGATCTTGAGTGACTGCAGTGCGGAGAGGCGCGGTTCGATCGATCTACACATGCGGAGCACGGGCGCCCGCATGTACCGATTGTATTGCTGTTGTTTGACGCGAAATAGGAAAATGTATAAAAAAAAAATATTAATTAATTAATCAGTTTATCAATATATATATATACAAAAATAGAATACAAATTGTGAAAACAATTGCAAAATTTATAGGAAAGTAAACGAGATATAACAATTTCGAACAAATATATCTGTCACTCGCCAAAACGCCATTTTATGTGACGGCCGTACGAGTGTAACGGCATTTGACGTCATAGACCATGTCGAACTTCTCTTTCATAATAGTAGCTTTGAAACGTTGTAACTTCGTTGTTGATGAAAATATATTTTTTTTTTTTTCATTTTTGTTTATGCGAGGTAAAAAGTATTTAATTTAGCAAATAAGAGAATTGCATTCATATTCTCTATTATTCCTATAATTTAAAATTTTTCAAAGTGCAACGCAGTTAAAGTACCTACTTATTTCGACTTTATTATTAGATATGAAAGGTTGATATTCGTTTGACAAGAAAAATCGCGCTTCACTGCACCTCGTCAGTAGTCGTCAGCTTTAAAACTCGATGTACCTTTGTTATATTTTAGCTTTGGTTGTTTTCTGTATAGTGTCGTATTATGTCGATGTGATGTTTGGTTTGAAATTCATTTTTGTGTACTAACAATAAATTACATTATTCTTTTTTTTGGTGTCTATTCAAGTAAGGGCAGTTACTTAAATACTTCAGCACCCTTACTGCTTCAAGTTGCGGCTTACTATGTTTAAAAATACTACATAGATAAAAAAAATTGATTGATTCGATTGATAGCGACCCCCACAAGACCTCTGACGCTTTCCGCCTAGAACTACCTAACCTAACTCGAGTTGTTAAAGAAATTGGGTCCGTGTACGTCAAATCCTCATTGTTGTCCACCGTCCCAGGGAGTCTGAGACTCGGACACAGACACAAACCCTTATTATTATTATATCTAGCCCATATTGTCCCACTGCTGGGCAAAGGCCTCCCTCCACTCTTTCCAATGTTCCCGGTTTTGGGCCACCTCTTTCCAATTCCCAAAGAAGACATCCAAGTCGTCCCGCCATCTCCTTCTTGGTCTGCCGCGGCCCCGTCGCGGTCGTGCAATTTCAGGGCACCAATTTTGCGTTTTACTGGCCCACCGCTCGGTAGGCATGCGGCAGACATGTCCAGCCCAGTCCCACTTAAGTTGGGCAGCCTTCTGAACTACGTCAACGATTTGCGTTTTGGAGCGCAGTGTAGTATTTCGAACGCGATCCGTTATTTTAACACCTAGTATACTGCGCTCCATAGCACGTTGGCAAACCTTAAGTTTGGACCTTTGGCGACTAGTCAAAGACCAAGTCTGTGCACCATAGGTCAGAACGGGGAGAATACACATATCCATTAGCTTTCGCTTGAGTGACATCGGCAAGGTGCCTTTGAATAGTTCTTTCATGGACCAGTAACTCTTCCAGGCAACACAAACCCTTACTGACTGATAAATATACTATCTATCTTGCGCATTTCGTCACCTTCTGCAGCCGCATCCGGGCTCGTATCCTCTAGACAGGTGCACACAGAACACGGCGAACCGCCATTTTGGGCCTTTCACTCAGAATATCCAAACATCCAAATTATTCCCATATGATGCGAGATTACAGCGGATCTGCGGTGACCTTTTACCCGAAATTATATTCCACGCTTAATTTTATCAATAAACATTTGTAGCAATATCACTTAGTCATAAACCGTTTGTTTTATTTAATTTAAAAGTTTGAGTGTTCTTAATTAATAACTCTACGAGTTTAACTGGTAGCTAGCCCCGAGATTTGTGTCTATACTGCTGATATCTCAATCGCAAATTGATCACACAATGCTAGCATTAGTTCTACAACAACATAAGCATTATTCTGTGTATGTTACCGTAACTCATTAGTTTTCCTTTAAGAAAAGAATAATATTTTTTTCGCACACAAATTTATTAAACCAAAATATGGTTACTTCGACACAATACGATGCTTCTCTCCTTTTTTTTTATCTATAAAAGAGTTATATTTTTTATTAGTTCCAAGTTGATTTAGTTATCCTACCTAAAACTTATTTCTCTATTAATTTAATTCTCTATATTATAATTTTATCGTTTGTTTTGTCTTTTGTATATAACAATTATTTTATGTTGACGTTTCTGGAATATTCGACAGCCGTCGGGCATGGATCAGAGGGAGATCGATGAAATAGCAGCTTGGTTAGCTCAGGAGAAGGTGTGTTTTATGTTTATTTATCATTTTCCGTTATTTTTATTCTTATTTATTTTAAGTAAATATCGTGTAAATATTACCCATTTTCATTTCAAAGGGATTTTTTTTTATAATCCTTCTATTAGCAGCTACAATGGTGCACTCACGCCTCTATAATAAGTTTATTACAATATATACTTCAACAACTATAATTATTTGGGAATAGTTATGCAATCATGCACTGCATAAAAAGTGATACATTGTACACTCTAAGGGTGCTATTCCACCAAAGTTGTGCTATGCTACTTGCTATGGATGCGTTTGATATCCACCAATCATATTCATTGGTTTATATACCTTAGCACTGGTGGAAACGGATTCAACTAAAATATGTTTTTTATAGGGAAGGATGCGTGCTATGGATATGTACTATCGATGGTCACGAGTGGTGTAGCTATGTGCCAATTATCTACTATCGATACATCGCATAGGTCGAGCTGTACATGCCGTACTTTCCGGCGGCGCATCTTCATGGCACATCTCTCCGCTACATAGCTTAGTATCAGTGGAAATGGTCTCATAGTTTCACAGCTTGGTTATTACATTCTCGCAGCATAGCTGTATAGCATGTCTCTGGTGGAAAAGCAGCCTAATTCTAACACTGGCTTACGGTCAAGTTGTAGAATATATAAGATGTAACTTGCAACTCGAAAAGTGGTCATTGAGATTTTTCTTGTGAACAATTGTTAGAAAGGGTCTGATAATAACATTACAAAAGAAAATTGCTGCTTCATATCTTGGTTTAAGTTAAGAGAACAATGTATGCAACATTTCAATGTTTTTTTTTTTCACGGTTAAAGGACTACTGTGAACAAGTTCTACTACAGGACTGACTGCCTAAAATTTTTTCACAAAGATAAGCTCAATAAACCTTTTCAGGTTTTTTTTTTAATTACACCATGTATTTATCAATCAATTAAACGAAAAAGTACAACAACCTATTTAATGTCATGTCTATATGATTGGCAGGCGGCATCAGACGCCGCGGGCACTCAAGAGAGCGTGACCAGCAGCGACTTCGACAAGTTCCTGGCGTCGCGCGCCGCGGCCGCCGACAGCCTCCCCCCCGCGCCGCTCGCCGCCCCCCTCCCCGCCCCCCTCCCGCCGCAGCCCTCCCCCGCCCCGCCCCTCCCCGCCGCCCTCACGCCCCGCCACCGCCAGATCAATAAGGACAATGACCACGACTCCATGTTCGCGCTCTGATTCACTCAACTATAAACGCCTGGTTCATCGTCACCTCATATTAATAGCTATTACAGCGATTATCCACTGATTTCTGGATTAATAATTTGAAGTTGAATATTTGTCAAACTTTGGCATTAAAGTAAGATTTGACACATCCTTAAAGTCAAATTCTCAATTCAAAATCCAGCCCTCTGTTGCTATAAACGTGGACCTACCGTTTAATTGAGACGGTACCTGAAACAACTGCACACGTGAGAAGTGTTGTGATGGGCCCAAACATTCCACCTACACAGTACAGCTACATCTCATACCTTGTCAGTTAAACGGTAGGCCTTTAATCGACTAAACTTCAGTCAATCTATTCAAACCTTTTTTGGAATCTTAGATTATTGTCATGTTTTGGAACCGCCTCTTTAATATCACACACGACCTATCATTTTAAGACCTTTTTCAGACAAATGGTCATAATAAGTTACACTCCTATAACACTAAAGTTAAGAATGGACAATAAATACTAATGATCTAAGATTCTGAAAAACATGGTTCAGGTATTTATTAACACGTTATAAGTGTTGCAATTAAAAAAAGCATCAAATTGAAGCTTCAAGCAATTCGTGTACTACTAATAAATACTTGAAAAAGAAAACCTACAACATGATCAAATCAATGCTAAATAAATGATGTTATTATAGCTGGGTTTATATGATACAAATTGCACAAACATATTAAACAAGTGCAATTCTACCGCATTTTGTAAACCCAGCCAGATAATTTTCTAAATTTAAAATAGACATTAAATAAGTGCGGTGCGATTATTTCAATATTTTTGGCACACCACTAGTTAGGACACCTTCAAGCGTTATTCTTTTCACACAATATTGTAAGATGTGTGCCGATAAATAGCTAAGTGTACGCTCGCGCCTGGCTACCACTGTACGTAACCATTAGACCTTTCGTGCTGTTATTTTTGCATCGAATTGTATTTATACACCGCGACGATTTCTCGTAATATCAATAACTCACATGTATTCGATATGCCGTTTGGTGCCTGGCTTTTATAGTTGTAATTGAAATATTTTAAGCTGACTAATCGATTTCACACATTTACTAATTCTAAACGTAAGAAAAATGTCTTAATATATTTGTTATCGTTTGGGATGAGATAGAATCAATTCGCGTTAGGAAAATAGTGAGTCATCAGTGAAACTCCAAAGTAAAGCCATACTCATACTGGAATAGTAAGAATATTAAACATTTGAATATCAGTGTAGTAACACAGTATATTCAAATGTATGTTTTAATTATTTTAGAATTTAACTATAATCGTCTAAATGTAAATTTATATTTTTACGAATGGGTGAGGTATTCATTTTTACAATTGACAAAAATGTATTTGCAGTGTCTAAAAGGCTTTTTTCAACTAATCATTAGTCAACGCGTGACGCGTGACTAAGTTAAGTGATAACGATGAATTAAGTGAAAACTATTTTCTTAACAAGAATACACTATAAATCCAAGGCGATCGTAGAAACATTAGATTTCTTCAACTTAAAATACTTCAATATGTAATGATTTTGTAACAGCGTGGTATATACAATGATAAGTACATAACTACGGCGCATCATTGACTATGTATTACTCTAGACTAAGGTTACATTAGGAAGATTTCTTTAATATATAACTTGTGTAGACTTCACTAGACCACGGGAGCATTTAATACAAGACCACTGGCGTTCGAAATTATTAATTACGATTATGTAATTGTTTATTACGATTTTATAGTATTGAAGTATTATTGGAGAGTGATCGTCGAAGGGTCGAGATTGTGATATATAATATTGTTTTATATAGAATATCGTGGTACTTTTTATTTACTAGATTTAGCGATTACTGAGAGTAAATCAAGAGCGTGTATTTGTATATTAATTTAGTACTTGTCGTACAGCATTTTGATTTGTTTTTGTTGATTATTGAAATTATAAGGAGTAGAAGATGAAGTGGGTTTAATGAAACCGAGTGTTTTATGTATTACGATTTTACTATGTATTGAGATTGCCGAGAATGGATTCCGCACAGGAAAAATAAATATGATGTGTTTTATAAGTTTTATTTATATTTATGAACTTGAATTTTGCTGTATTTGATAATATCTTATCAAGTGCAAAGAAAACTGATATAAAATAACTATAACCGCTCTGAAAAATATCTATGCAAATTAAATGATTTTTTTTTTTTTTTTTTTTTTTTTTTTCGATGGGAAAAAATCATCTTATGACAACCCCCGCTCTTGGGCGGAGCGGGAGATAGTGTCAGACTCTTACTGACTAAAAAACCCATCCCGTTCCTTCAAGCCTTCATACCGGGGCTCGAGCGCCCTGAAATTAAATGATGAAATTACAGCATTGAGTACCAAAGCTGTAGTCTCGAGGTTAGATATTATTGTTTGCCCATTGTTAGTTATTTTTAATTCGTAATGGATTTGTATAAAGCGTAGAATATTTCATTGTAATAACGAAGAAAAGTTACCCCTCACATTTAACCCTTATTGAACCAAAGTGCTACACATTCACTAAAGTTTAAAAACACAATGCCATTCCACATTTGTCTCAATTAAATGTTCTTTTGGTGTTAATGTGATAATTTAAAAGAACAAGCTTAATGTTAATTATTTAAAAGAGTTATTTTATGTTGTAATCGTTGTATTTAAGATAATAAAATAATTACCATATAGATGCTGAGTTTTTTTATTTGTCCTACGAACGCTAAAAACACCAAACGTAAACAACCTCTTGTCCTATACATTTAAGTACATCTACTGCCAAAAATATGAAGGATTTTTTAACATTCCCTCGCCATGATAAAAAAAATCGTTTGCCTACAGATTTGGGTCTCCACCTTTTTCATCTTTCAAAAATTCAAAATCATTTATTTCAAATAGACCATTTGCAGGCACTTTTGAATATTCAAATGTCGGTCAGTCCAAGAAAAGTGAAGCTAAATTGCACGTTCCAAAACGTAGGTCTCTATGGAGAAGAACGTGCAAGAAACTCCATGGACACTCTTTTTAAAATATATTATGAGTTACATAGATCTTGGTTACATATTTCTTGACTTTCGTCGACTGTAGGTGGGTAGTCTTACTTCTCGAAACGCTATCGTCAAAAGGGATGAATAGGGATGCTGGTGGGGTGAAAAGGGACAATTAGATTTTTCGCTTTGATACCAATTTCCAATAAATTTTAAGCACATTTCGCAAAAAGTATCAAAATATGTAACAATGTTTTGTGCCTATTTTGACGACACCCAGTTTGACGGTAATCGTTGCAACTCTCAATTTGATCTGGCCCTGAAATTATTTTAAGTTATGATGAAAGCTATGATCGAAAACACACACACAATATTGCTGCCGTACTGTAGAGGACTCTGAAGACATCGACTTCACATTTAAAATGGGATGGTGATCTTTCCTAAAGATTGATTTTTTAATCGAAGTCTGTTCAGTCGAAAAATCGATTCAGTAATAAATTCGAGTTCTTTAACCGTTCCGTCGGTTACTTGGGAAAACAGGTGCTTTAAATGTTTTTAAATAATTTGGTTGCATATGCAGGAAAAAAGTTTCAGAGATCAATTCATTGTTTAGGATCGGTTTTTAAAAACAACTCTCAGATAGCCAGCCATCCCTTCTACAAGACATGCATTCCTCTCTGTAGGCTTTTCTTTAGTCGGAGAACAAAGTTAATCGGTAACTACATTCTAGCATGGATTTCGTGGGTTTCTTTAGTTTTAGTTAGTGGCAACTCTGCTTCAATTTAGACGAATGTCTCTAATTATTTCTAGTTTTAGCACCTTTTACGGCAGCTTTTCGTTAGAATGTTATTGCTGCAGGTTTAAATGAAAATCAAGAATAAATTTTAATTTTGTTTATTTATCAATTTCTGTATCCACAATAGATACACAATTGCAGATTTGGCAAATACAATTATGATTATTTACATGTATAGACAGAATTACCAAATATCCGTAGAAAATTACATTTTCAAGATCTTCACTAATTATAATTATGAAAATAGCACTACATTTGAGAATGCAAGCACTAATGATTGAACTATTAAACGTCATAAATTTTAATTAAAAAACGCTACAAAAATACAACTTAAAGGTTAAAAAGTCCGGCTTAAGTAATTATATTTGTTGTGATGAAATTAATGTACAAGTAAAATATAAAAATATCGCCAATGCTTCTTTAACAAAACACTTGTTCGTAACTAAAGCTTGTACTAAGGAATGTGAAAACATTATACCATTATGATACAGAAATTATAAATACATTAGTTATTATACATAAACTAAGTTTTGCTGCTGTTTATGCAAAATAAATTATGCGTTTCGATAATAAATTAAATTTTACTGGGCACTTGTACGAGATCCTGTCTAACGTGACGAACAAACAGAGTATTACATAATAAAATATCAAATAAGGCTAACTTAATTCGTTCAAGTACAACCCCTTAACACAATTTAGAGAACAATTCAACAGTCTAGCAAGAGAAATGCGAACGTGTTAGTTTAAGTATAAAAGTAAATAATTATAATCTATACAGTACTATGCTATGGAAGTCTCATGAGAGTGTACTGACGCCGAGCGCTTATAACTCGTCCCTGGATGGCAACTCGTCCTCTTCGTCCTCATCGCTCTGCAAAGATAGAAAACGAATACATTAATTACAGTTTTGTTTAGTCCAAGTGTTACTTATTGGCTTAGCTATTAATGTTATGCATAATAGTAGAAAATTACACCTAGGGAACATACTCCTGGGATAAAAAATAGCCTATGTGCTATACCAAGATATCCCGGTCTACCCGTGTACCAAGTTTCATCGATATCTGTTCAACCGTTCAAGCGTAAAGAGGTAACAAACATACATACACTCAAATTCATTCGCTTTTATGGTGATTCATGGTTGATTTAATTTATGGTTTCGTATTGTTAAGTTACTTAATGAACAATAGAACACCTGCTTTGACAACATAAGTTATAACTTCCAATTAACAAGGTTATACACGTTATTTATGAGACAAAAGCAGTAACTTTAATTTGGGGCACAAATTAAATGTAAAATAATTAAAGACTACACTTCAAATAATTCCAATCTGATATGAACATTCTTTATAAAGTGTTTGTGTAAGTCATATATTGAGATAAACGGTACAGGTTATCATACAACGACACGTAAGCCTTAAGTTATAATAATTTGGCCTAAAACCACGTGGATAAGAGACGTCACATCTTAATATATATAAATCTCGTGTCACAATGTTTGTCCTCAATGGACTCCTAAACCACTTAACCGATTATAATAAAATTCGCACACCATGTGCAGTTCGATCCAACTTGAGAGATAGGATAGTTTAAATCTCAAATTATAGTCACAATTTTAATTTATTGCTAATTATTTGTCTGTTATTATTTGACAACAAAAACTTTAGCCACAGCAACGCGTGGCCGTGTCAGCTAGTAACATATATAGAATAATCAGCCATTTAAATTTTCCCACTGCTAGGATTCAGGCCTCATCTCCAGGAGAGGAGGCACCACGTGGGCCCAGTGCGGGTCTGTTAATGTCACATGTCTTCGTATTTTTGATTCTAGGACATACAGGTTTCCTCACGACGTTTTCCTTCAATGTTTTAAGAGCAGTGGTGATGAGGGTAAATTACACAAATCAATGCGCCTGGCTGGGTTAGAACCCGCGACCTACAACTCGTAAGTCGAGACCATTACTACTCGGCCACTACTGCTCTCAGAATTACACGCCACACAACACAAAAAGTCCCCCTACCGCGTCTGTATGTCTATAAGATGCAATAATCAGTGAGTAAAGAAAACCCAAGAATTTCAAAGATTTTGTGTGAACGAAGTTGAAAGTTAATTAGAATGTGTAACGAATGAAAAACAATTTTAAATAATTAAAAAAAATCAGTCTTAGTACTTAAAAATTGGTTCAAGGACGACCTACTATGACGATAAGCACGTAATCAGAACATTGATTACGTTTTCTTCGAAAAATAAAACATTATTGAATGTTGCTAACGTGTCTGGAGAAGCTTTCCAACATTATTTTTATTTTATGCGAAACCAGAATATAATTTGTTCAGAATCAGTAACTGAATCGATTCCATTAATTTTTATACCATGTTACAATTGCCGTCATGGATCTTGAGCGCTGGCTTCAAGTTACGCAGAAGTCAAATATTCGGTCTCTTTAGTGGTGCGAAGTGAGACGCGGGGGCGGGTGATTGGCTCGCCGTGCCATGGCGTCATAGACATCACTCATGCGTTGTGCGTTGCACTATTGCTATTAGTGTGTTCTATTTTTCTTATACAAAAAATCGGTTACCGATTTTCGGACGTGGGCGGGCAGCCTAAATACCACACAGGTCACGGCAGGTCATAGTAGGCATTAGGCGCCAGCAAACAGCAGGATGCAAGTACAAAACAACCCCTCAGTTGCCTGGATGGCCCGGTTACTATGTATTTTTGAAGAAACTTTGTGATTTTTCACAATACAGTTGTTAAACTTCGTCCATAGATTCTTTACATAAAAATACGGTACATGGAAAGCCGTTGTCTTGACACTTTTTATCTCTGGAGTATATATTCCCTTCGGATAATCGTCTATTATCACGCGTAGCAGCTACTAGGTACTCTAAAACATGGTTATCTGCTGGTCCATAATAAATTACAAAAGGAAGTATTGATAACTTACCACGCTTGGTGTGGGTTCAGCACCCTCACCGTCGCTCTCTACGAACTTGGTCAAGGCCGCCAGCGTCCTTTCACCGTTGTAGTCTTTCACCTGCGCAATGGAGATGAACCATTAGAAGTTACATAAGTGACAAAGAGAAAACATTTCTGAAAAGTTCAATGGTTATGAAAGGTTAGAGGTTTATGTGCGTAACTTGTTTTCTACGTCTACCCATGTAATAAACGATGTAAGCGTTATTTTATTGTTCGAAAAGAAAACAGATTGATTGCATTAAATATTCTATTAATATCGAATTACTCTGTTCAAATAGACTTCTATGGCGCCAAAAGTTAAATTTTATAAATGCAGACTTTGACTGCGGTATAGCCGGCAGACATTCACGCAATTTTTATTTATAAATCTCGCTAACAATATACGGATACTGATTAGCGGATTCTTAAATTCTCCATTGAAAATCTACTAATTTTAGTGTTTAAACTAAACATAATTGAAAATATTTTATAAATAAGATTATTCTATACTTCGCTACAAAAAAACACATGTCTTATGATATAAATGAGTTCAGTAAAAATAATAGCCTTGTAATAAAGTGCCTTAAGCCTTATAAAATATTGCATATTAATGACTTGGTCACGTTAGAAACACATTAAAATAGCTGATTATTGTATTATTATAAACATTGCTTAGTTACATCGAGAAGCGTGAACTCTTTGCTATAAAAAAGTGGACCGTTAAATACGTATTAACCACGATAATTCGAAAAGTGCTCCTTATAGGATGGCAACAGAAATAACACGAATTTATTATCTTCCTTTTATCAAGGCCTATCCTTGAAGTTTTGATTGTCTTTTTACATATAAAACCAAGTTCCAAATTGCATCTGTTTTATGCAATAATATAACACATGCATATTATAATTAAAAAAAAATAATAATAATAAAAAAATAATATATTTTAATTGGTAAAAGCCAAGATTTTTTAAAGATTTTTAACATCCATGCGAAGCTGGAGTGGTTCACTAGTTTTATATGGATCATAGCCGTGTATAATGTTTAAACTTACGTTTTCACGGATTAAGTACAACTTCATTATTACTTGAAAAAAAATCAAGAATCAACGTTTTTTATAGTTTTCATCTCATAAGATCTTATGAGATGAAAATGATTGTGACGAACCAACTGCCTATACAGTCTTACTTCTTCATAGCTAGGATAAGTTTTGCACTTTCATACATTAACAAGTTCTAAATCTTGTTAAATTAAGAGTTTAATAAGTTTCGTCTTTTCATGTTCTAATTCATTTTATACAACAAAGTTGCTTTCCGCGTCTGAATTTCTGTTTATCTGCCTCAATTAAGCCACGAAACGGATTAAGATACAGTTATCACTTATAGAAATAGCAATAAACAAGAAGAGGGAGAAATATAATAATAATATTAAAATTCCACAACTTTCACACAACACTATCTGGTTCTATATGTACATGGATTGAGCTACATACGCTTATACACTCTATATAGTTCCACTCTTTAAACAGCTCAGTTTAGGTCGTAAAATCGCGTTAAGAGCTCGTAGTAGGGACTCAGGATGGATGACAATGCTAGTAAATGTGATAAAAATAAATTTCCTTTTCTCGTACTGACCTGGTTATCCTTAGTGTACAGTTTGATGGTGGGGAAGGAGGTAATCTTGGTGTGTTCGAGCTCGTTGGCGGTGGCGTCCATCTTGGCGATCACGACGTCATCGTCCTTCTCGAAGTGCTCTCCCAGCTTGTCGTAGATGGGCACCAGCTGCTTGCAGTGACCGCACCTGTTGAGGAGGAGGAGGATGGTTAGATTTTTTATTGAAAATCTATATTAATAATATAAAGAGGTAAAGTTTGTTGTTTTTATGAGGTAATCTTTGAAAGTACTGCATACTGGTCTTACTGCGAAATTTTTTTCACCTATAGAAAGCTGCTTTATTCCTGAGTGGCATAGGCTATATTTTATGTACGATACGCAGACGCAGGCTTAATTAAGCTAGTCTGTAATAAAGCACTGCTATTTTGGTATGTGTGTTTTAAAATACTTCGTCAATAATGAATTAAACCATTATGAACGAGACTGAAATTTGAATTAATATTTTTGAGAGAATGAGATGTCATATCTAAATAGTTCCCACCCCTTGAAATTAGTTTGAAAATCTCCGCCCCTCTTACCATGAGGTGAAATAGTGGACAAGTGCAAGATTATTTATAATTATTATATTGGCATTAATTTGCAGTACAATCCTCGTTTTTTTTCAATCTACACTAATATTTTATAGAGGCAAAGTTTTTTTTTTTGTGTCTGGAAGTGCTGGTCCGATTGCTAATTTTTTTCATCGATAGAAAGCTGCTTTATTCCTGAGTGACAGGCTATATTTATTTTATGTACACGGGTGAAGCCGCGGGCAAAAGCTAGTATTCGATAAGGCAAAACAAGTGTTTGAGTTAATCTTAAGGTAAATTGTAAGGATTTAAGGTAGATTTGGTCACTAAGCGACAAAGCCACTAAATAAAAAAAAATAAAACATAATTGTTCAGGTTAGCAACATCTGAGCCTCTGAGAAACTTTGCATAATGGAGCAAACGATCAATTTCCAAGTCGTTGAACAACAAACAATGACGTTTGACACAAGCGAATTAATTGCGACCCACTGAATACGAACTAACGAGTAGCACACTTGTGCAAATTATACGATATTACGGTAAATATGACGCAATGTCGCCGCGACAAATACAGTGTCTGGGCTTGAACCCAGTAGTGTAAATAGGCGTAGGCGAAGTGGGCCCTAAAATACGGCCTCGCACCAAAAAGGCCCTCTTTAACAACGAGGATTTTGTTTTATAATTTATGGGCTCGCGTTTGACCACTATATCACCTGATGGTAAGCGGCGATATGTTCGAACACTGGGTAGCGACAGTCGCAGTCTCGTTTTCGAATTTATGAGAAAAAGGCCTCGCTGATACGCCCTCGCTTCTAAATTAATCCACACTTCGCCTCTGCTTTAACCCGACCTAGAGACAGGCTGAACAATTAACCTCATAACATCATAACGCCGCACAGTGGGTAGCATTTGATAAGACACAGAAATACACTGTAGAAGAGTACACATGTGTGATCATAATTGTTTTGTCTTTTCTACATAATTGTCCAAGGTGATGCAATAACTTTTATATTAATTCTGTTTACTTTATAATATCCTGTTAATAGCAGGATTTGTGAAAGAATAAGGCCTCGCTGACAAGCCTTTGCCTACGTCTAAATTAGACCACACTACGCCCCTGCTTGAACCCGACCTAGAAAAAGGGTGAACAAGTAACCTAATGGCGTTATGATGTTATATTTGTATTGCACAGCGGGTAGCATTTGATAACACAAAGAAATGTACTATAGAAGGGTACAAGTGTGGTCATAATTGTGTTTTGTTTTCTCTACATAATCGTCCAAGGTGATGGAATAACTTGTATATTAATTCTGTTTACTTTATAATATATCCTCTTAATAGTAGGTAATGCAGGTACACACTTGAGCAAACAATCTTGGCTTTTTTTATTTACTCTTTCATATTTGCACAGATGCCTACATATTTAAACTACTGAGTCATTCGTTATGCTGATCAAGTTGTATTATTATATTAACAAACAACTAGGTTTAATAAATGGGTAACATAAAGGGCAAAAGGTATATTTTAATCGTAATTAATCGCGATTGTCAAGATTATCTATATATCTATCTACGTGGAAATCTTATCTGCTTACATGCGAAAATGAAACACTTTCAAGGATTGAATAGTTGTAGGAAGCATCTGACGTGTACATATACACGTCGACCACGTAACTTGGAGATTGTGAGTGTGTGAGTGATTCAATATGAGTAAATAACAGAAATTACATGTTTTCTCGCTGAGAAAAACATAACGTTGCCCTACACTAGGAATTACTCCTACATCGTGGGTTCGTTCACAAACAAGTAAACTCACATATACACCCAGACATACTTATCTGTAGGCCATACAAACATTTGTTCTTTGCGGGAATCGAGCCCGCGACCCGCATGGCACAGTAGACGATATATTCGGTAAGAAATAAAGAAAACACGTTTATTTTTTAATATAAAAAAATATCAGCTGTTCAGTACATAGGCAAACATAAATGCACAACAGCTGATTATTTTTCGCGATTTCTGGTTTGTTCCTATAGTAAAAGTTGTTGATTATCATGAGCACAATCACGTGTTTAAGTATCCTATACTAATTACCTGTCACCCTATATATGTTGAAAGCATAATTATTTCACCTATTTTAATAAGTTTGCTAAACCATCCAAACAGTGGAGTAGTCTATGAGGAAAACATAATATAATCCTTACACATTACAAAATAAAAATCCCCCACCACGTTTAGCTACCTGTTTGTTCGCGATAAACTCAAAAACTATTCAACGGAATGATCATGGTGTTTTCACAATTAGACATATGAGGAAGTTTCAGGTGTATAATACGAGCATATTTTAGTAGAGAAAAACCGAGAACCTTAAAGGTATCTAATACCAGTGCAAAGAGCGTGTCGTCCGTAATGGTTGTAACCAATAATTGTATGCCACATGACAAGACAGAGCACCTACCCAATTAATTAGTATGATATCTCTAACGCTCTATCAGTAATAAGGTTCTATCTCGTCCTATGATTACAAATAATGGGTTCCGATTCTATGTGCGAGTTGTTTTTATATTAACGCGATCGAAACATTTCCCGCATTTGGCTCTCTGATTGGCTAAGACATTGGAGCGAGCTAATCGGAACGCCGCACGTTATAAACGAGTCGATCGCGTAAGGCGATCATTATACGATAGGTTTTGCTGTCAGTTTTGCCACAGTCAAAGTGTTGATTGCCGTTTTTTTAGCACTGATTGACGAAAACCGTCATTCATGATTGATAGAATTGATTTACGTTTGCATGACCGTGTAATGGTCGTCTTAAGGTAAAACTAAATCGCACTAAGTACTTTGATGGGCACTTACCATGGGGCGTAGAACTCGACGAGCACCTTCTTGTTGGTGTCGAAGACGACCTCATCGAAGTTGGTGGCGACCAGAGTCTTGACGGGCTTGGCGGCCCAGTCGGCGGGCAGCTCCTCGCTCAACAGGTGCTGTTTCAGGGTGCCGGCGAAGAAGGACTGAACGAATTCCTGGAAGAGAGGCAAGATGGTTAATATTGTGTTTGTTGATAAAGAATAGGGAAACTTACAAGGTGAGTTCGTTAGTATATAATAACAGGCCGGAAATGGGTATAGCTAATTGTACGACACTAAATGGCCTACATTAGCATAGTCGGCCTTATAATGTTCCCACTGTTGGGATTCAGGCCTTCTCTCTAGAGGGAAAGGGCCGTAATCCACCACGCGAGCCCAGTGCGGGTTCATGGATGTTATATGTCTTCGATTTTTTGGTTCTAGGATATGTCGGATTTCTCACGATGTTTTCCTTCGCCGTTTCGAGAGCAGTGGTGATGAAATAAATTACACAAAGTAATGCGCCTGGTTGGTTTTGAACCCGCGACGACTCGTAAGTCGGGGCCATTACCACTCGGCCGCCATTGCTCCTCTACAAATGACCTACATTATATCCTCTTAAATATAGCAGGATACCGTAAAGGTTTTATGAGAAAACACTCGAAATGTTAGTCGAATGAGGTTCAAATACCCAGTATTTTTTTTTGTTTAGCGTTTGGTATAAGGAGACAAGAGAAGGTAAAATTTATCGTTACACACTGTAGGTTCACATGATTAGTAAAAGTCCTTACATAATCAAAGCGTGAATTAAAAAAGCACTTTTTGCAAAGAGTGAATTAATTTAGATAAACTTATTACTAACATCATTTAATTTATCCGAATTCACTAACTATGCATAAGCCAGTTAAGACTTTAGTGATTTTTAGTATAAAAAATAAATGTATACTTACTGTTTTTCGAACATAAAAAAAAAATCCGGGTTAAAGATATGTGCTATTCATTTTTTTATCGAGTTGAAGGTATGTGTACAAATATCAGTTAACGGTATTAAATATCTGTTTCTTCTAATATCGATACTGTTACACGTAATTGATGGTCAAGTTTTTTACTTGTAACGAAACATGTTTTATGAATCATAAGCATAGGATTTTATTGCACCGTTTAGTTTGCAAGAGGCAGCGAGAAATTCGCGCCCACAAATTTCATCTTTGGTATGAAACCTAATCGATTAATAAACACTAAGTAATAACGCCTACATGGTACGTAGTACTAAATAAGTGAAACCTAAGTCACTGAGCTAATAATAAGAAATGCTTATTGTGTTGAAACATAGCTGTAAATTAATTGGTATATTAGCGACCAATCGCGTCTGTACCATGTGCGTAAGTATTTGTATGTTTGTGTTTAATTTCCTAATTCTTAAATTAAATCTGTGCTTGATTTCCGTGACACGCGAATTTCATAGTGTTAGTAGATTTGCAAAAAAAAAAAAAATATAGAGACAAAAACTTGTAAATACTTTTAAATTAATAATAAAAATAAGACTATGACGATGATGAATAGAGAAAATATAAGAAAATGCTTTTTGCCAATTATCTTTTTTTTTTAGCATTTTATTAAAATCCGCAGTTTCAAGCTGCCTGTCCACAGGAGCGGAGCGAGGCTGCAGAGCGGAGAAACGGAGAAATATTAACCAATAGGATTGAAAAAAAAAATCCACTCTTCTGATTTTACAGACGACAATTCAGTCATTTATATCTATTTAGCATCTTATTAAAATTCGCAGCTTAGTAAAAAGCTCAGGATTCAGAAAATAAAATTGGAAAATAAATTTTCGATTTAATATTATTTTTTCAATTAAACTTTACTTAATCAAAAACTTGCAAAAGTAAAATGATTATTCCAAAATAGCAAAAACTAGATAACCAACCACAAGCAGTCAAAGACGAGAGTAAAAGTGTGGCTTTACTTGTTCTATGATTCATTTAACTGTTCATTGTAATGTCGTTTCCTTATCACAATTTAATTACCGAATCATAAACACGCTGGCCAACAACTGTGCTTAATTGCCATTATGGCCACTATAGTACACATCGATAAAATCAATTACATAACAATGATTAGAACATTGTAATAGCTCCCTATTACAACCGACATTTGGCGGTAGTTCGCGTGAAATCGGCTGATAGGGGTAATTGATAAAATTAATATAAAAAATATATATGTATGTTTTAATGATAGAGAGGCAGAATACCGGATCTATGTTTGTAACTGAATCAAAACTGTGTATTATGTAGTTATGAAATTAAACGCGATAATATTTCTAATGGTACTAGACAAGTCCAGATTATGACGGTCCATGGGAAGTAGGAACATAGGTGAGGTTTTAGTCAATAAAGTCTGAGCCCTCCCGCTACGCTTTACATCAAAAAAAGGCATTTAATGACTTCCCACTTTAAAAAAAAGGCTAAGTCGGTACAGACATGGAGACCCGATGACCGTATCGTGAAAAAGTGCATTTCCATGCCTAAAAAGAAGGGAAGGAGAGGTAGACAGCAAACTATCTGGATGACAAATGTCCGCAAGGACATGAAAAAACCTTACAGATTACGATGCGTAGCAGCAAAGTGAATGAAGCTGAATGATTAAAAAAGGCGACCTCGCGTAACGGGAAGAGACGAGGTCAAAAAAGTACTAGAAAAAAAGTCCGAGACTTTGAAAGAAATTATGAAGTGTTGTGAGGCATGTTTCATTATGTTTTTATTCTCACGACTGTACTGGAATACGGCCCGATATCATCTACACTAATAATCATAGATTGGAATAGGTAGGGCTGTTTTATGTACTTGCCATAAGTTAGAATAATATGGATATTCCCCGAGTCCCGGGGTTTAGTTTTTAAGTAGTAAAATTATAAAAAAAAACTATCTGGCCTTCTTGACTAATGAAATATTAGCAGAGCGCTCAAGATCCGTGCCAGTATCTGTACGCGTCTCAACAAGGCGGCTACGTCGCGCGCTTGGTAAAAAAATTTATAGCGTGCTGTTGACGTAAAATTTACAACGTAGCATATCATGCGCTTATTGGCATTGGTAATAATTTTTTATACATTTTAACAAATTCAATTATATCCCGTAGTATCAGTCGAAATTCCGTGAAATATCCATATTAACATCAATATTTGCGGTCAATGAACCTAAATAGCCCTACCTATTCCGATCACTGCTAATAATATAAAGAGGTAAAGTTTGTAATTTTTTTTGTTAGAGGTAATCTCTGGGACTGATGAACCAATTTTGAAAATTCTACACCAATATCAAGCTACATAGTTCCTGAATGGCATAGGCTATATTTGATTGAAGTAATAATATTTTTTACCATAAAAATATTTAACGCCTTCGCCAGGCGAGAGGGCACGAGTAAGAGTATTCAAACATCGGAAACTATTTCTATGAAACCTAATTAAAATGTGCTAAAAACTTCAACTTACTTCAATGGAGTTAGCAGAGAGCTCATCAGTGGCAGGTTTGTATTTGGCCATGTCTTGTTCCAGGGCGATCAGGCGGGCGGAGGGGATCTCTTCCTTCTTCATGCCGAAGAACTCCAGGATTCTAAGGGACAAAAATAAATAGGGATAAGGATCGAAAAAACCTAATGGTGTTACTAAAGTAGAAAATGTTCGAATTAAGAGAATCGAATAGGCTCAGGGTGTCTCAAACAGTCAGGCAACTATTTATTTGGCTAATATTGTTATCATAATGTGGAGGTACTTAATCCTATAGCATAGCATAGCAAATTCGGCCTTGTTCCCAATGTTAGGACTCAGGCCTCCTCTCTAGGAGACGCAGGCCTAGTGCGGGTTGATGGATGTCACATGTCTTCGAATTTTTGGTCCTAGGACAAGCCGGTTTCCTCACAATGTTTTCCTTTACCGTTTTGAGAGCAGTGGTGATGAAATAAATTACACAAAATAATGCGCCTGGCTGGGTTTTAACCCGCGACCTGCGACTCGTAAGTCGGGCCGCTACCACTCGGTCACCACTGCTCACTAATATAAAGGTGAAAACTTGTGAGAGAAGACTTCTGAAATAATACTTGTTAAATTGGTATAATTTCATATCATCACGCGAGCAAAGCCGCGGGCAACAGCTAGTATACCAATAGTTCTTGCGACTTCTAAACATTGGAATACATTCGCAATTATTATAAAAAAAAAGATTTTAATAAGTTATTTGGTATTTCATTGCGTACAGGATTGTAATAACCCAATTAACGCTAGCCTCTGTACCTATATCGGCTCGTAATTACATTTTCTCAACAACTTTGCTAGCAGAAGGAAATATCCTTGGCCGTCCTTGACATTTAAAACCATTGAGAGAAACACGTTTACCGGTGGATGGCGCGGGCGTTGGCTTCTTTTGAACTATTAATTTAAATCGAATCACAGTTTTAATCAATCTTGCTTGGTTTGCAAAAATGGGGTAAATTATTAAAGAAATTATGACACATCCGAAATAATAAACATTAATGGTTTTTTTTTGAATTCATGTTTTTTTTCCATTACTCATATGTGCAAAATTAAATTAAAAAGTCCTCGTAAAGCAAAATCCTTGAAACTAGCCACAAATGTTTACCTTAGTAAATAATAAAGGTTGTCTACCTAACTACCTCTACAAATAGTTTTAGGGGGTGTTAAAGATTGTATGGAAAAGACCTTTATTTCTGGGCGTAAGAAACTTGAAATTTGGCACAAAGTATGACTAAAACGAATAATAATACTGTTATCATACCTATGTTTTTCAAAAAAATCCCTAGAATATGGTTTGAGGAGTTTTAGTTTCTAAGAAATAAGTTTATTGTCGCGACCGAAGTCGCAGTAAAAGTGCCAGTATAGGCCTTGGAATACTGTACCTCTGATGTTCATCTTCGTCGGCATCAATGGCAACGGACATGACACGGTCGCGGTAGTTCTTGGCGACGGGCTTGAGTTCCTCCGTGTACTTGTCGAAATCGCCATTTTTCTATAAACAAAATATTCATCAGAATCTGTAGAACAAGTCGACGCAATCACCAAGCGAAGGTCATTGACACGAGATCGTTGAACTTTATAGTGTTTGTCGTTGCGTCGTCTGTTTGTATTTCGTTATGAGCATGCTTTAACTACCGTCGCGTTTTACTACATGATTTTAGCGCTAAAAAAAATCGTTAAAAACTACGTGAAACAGTCGTTAATCACCAATTTAATTACTTATTGCTTGACTTTAGTTAAAAGTAGACTTATAATTATCTAAGTAAAGATGGGAAGTAGTAAAAATGCGTAAAAAAGTTCATTAACCGTTGCGCATGACCAATTATCTAGTAATGAATGGTGAAAGTTCAAGTCGGGGGGTCACCGGCTCAAATCTCTACTATACACGTTCACATTCGTGAAAGTACACCGCCAATTTCTCGTCTAACCACTTTCGAGATCAATACTGTTATACATACAGTTGCATCGTAAAAAATTACAACGACAAATTAATTCTTGGAACGATATACCACTACCCCACTACATACGTCTTAACAATGTTTGCCTTTTAAGTGTGGACGTCTATTTTAAGAATCTCGTTAAAAAACAGGTTTTGCAAAGTAATAATAGCCGTCTACGATATCTCGTTTTCCTATGAATTTGAATGTCGGTCGGGAGATTCACATGGTTCTCGAATGAAATAAATTGGTGTATTCCTTGCTTTTAGACCGTGAAATTAAGTGACTAACTAACTATTGATATGTTATCAATCTATGTTTACCCTGTTAGTTTGAATAGAATATTTACAATTACCTAATTACCATCTTGGTGTATTTACAATTATAATACAAAATACTACATAATATAAAAATGGAATTCTAAATTATTTGGAACATTTTGCTAAAAAACATACTGATCTAATCACAAAATAACAACACATATTTTAAAAAAATTCAAATTCAAGTCTATTTATTACCTTGGATAGGAACAACAGAAGGTGGTATTTGATCTGTCCACCGAAGATCTTGGAGGCAGTCTCGTGGGAGAATTCAACAATGGTAGGCATGCTCTGGACGAACACCCAGGTCTTGAACAGGTCCTCGTCGAATTTCTCACCGTCGAATTTGACACGGGGTTCCTCGAACTGATGACAAAATAAGGTGAGATGAGTTATACAAAAAAAATAAAAATATAAAAATAATTAATCAGTAATAAATAACCCAGGACCGATTATCCTGGCGCAGAAGGATAAGGAGAACCGACCCCACCTAACGTGGGAAGAGGCAAAGAAGAAGAAGAAGAATCATCATAACTTTTTAACCAGCTACTTTGGATATATCCGACAAACACTCACGCGTCTATTCCACCAGGATCCACGACCAAATACCCATCTCGTCAGCTCTTTGTCACCTATGGGGATTGAAGAGCTAAACGAGATGGAGTACCCAGTCGTTAACACATGACTCAGAGGAATAGGACGTGAAAACACTCGTCGGACCAATCCAATGAGAGCAGTTAAAGGGTTAAAGGTTTTATTCTTTCTTTGTTTGTAAGGGATAATGTGTGAAAGTACTGTAGCCTGATTCACGTAAAATCAAACAAGCCAAATATCGTTGAAGTTTTATAGCCGTTCGATCGAAGTCCTATCCAAAAGCGGTATTGACAATCTATCGACTTATTTTCCCATTTATTTTTTTTAATCGACGAATTTAAACGTCTTTAAAATCGATGTCGTTCAAACTCGAATAATGGATGTATATACGGAAATGGTCTAAACGACTAAATCGTTACGGTTTTCATTACGTGAACGGGCTACTGGTCCGATTGCTAAAATTTTTTCACTGATGGTAAGCTGCTTTATTCCTGAGTGACATAGGCTATAATTTATGTGCGCGCGCGAATCCGCAGGAAAAAGATAGTTATTTAATAACGAGGTTAACAATAATGAAAGAAACCTGTATTAATACCCTACAGTTATTAAAATCAAGATTTGTAGGTAGGTATTACAAAACATAAATTACCAATATAATACTTAATAAAAAAGATAGCATTAATATATTATTAAAATAATGAAGATAAGTAATACATTGTACTAGTTATTATAATGTAAAAAAAATTGTCATAACTGAAACACTTTCTTAAAATTGTCTTAGCACTTAAAATGTAGATTATTATCATTTAAAAGGGGGCAATTAAAATCAAAATATAAAGATACAAGTTGCTGACTGATAAGAGAGATAAGTGTGTCAATGTCATCACCATTATTATAATACTGAAGTGGACAATTGGATGCATGCTTCATTTTATCTATCTGCCTCCTTTGAGGCCAACAAACTTATTATCTGGTAACCCAAATGGAGGACAATATCAATGATGTTTAGTACAAACATGTGCATATATTTTATTAGCTTCTGCCAGCAGCATCGCCCACATGAATTTTAGTTTCTCCGTACAAACTTTGGATCACCGTTTTATCCCTTGAGTTTCGTAAAGTTCGCTCTTAGCGAATGTCTACACCCTAAAAGAAACCTACCAGTCAAATTTTAAGTTTGGTGTTATAATTTTGGACTTAATTTCGTCGATTCGGTATTCGGTATTCACGATCTATCGACTTAGATTTCGTGATTAATCAGTGAGTGGTATTTTACTTTTATATATAGATTAGCTATTTACTACATCAATATTATGCAGCTTAAATGTAGAATTGGATTATAAAATATACTCTTAGGATTATCTTTAGTTCTTTAAATAAATATGTTAATGATATTCACAAAAAAATGTGATAAGATTATTAAAAAGGTACTTACCTATTTAATAATCTTTTGATGTGCTGTGAAGTAACATTCAACAATACTTGTGAAACTAGTTAATACAATTATACTGCTAAGTTTGCAAGATAAAAATAATTGATATCTCTAATTTGTTAAGTTAAAGAAAAGAACTATATTTCAAAATTAACTTAATTTTTACAAGTAAGCATGGTATGTGACGATGTGTACTTACGTTCTTGAAGAGAACAACATCCTCATCTTCAGCATCCAACTCAGCAATAACTTTCTCGTCAGACACAACGGCGAAGACCTGGTCATCGACACCACTGGCAACTCCAAGGAATGCCTTAGCCTTATCAGAGCCCTGGTCAGAGAAGAAACCAAAGACAATGACATTGTTGGCAGCGATAAGTTCCTTGGCTTGCTCAGCAGAAGAAACCTCGAGGGCTGGGGGACCAGTCTTCTTCTTCAGCCAGGTGATGATGTCATCGGCTTGACGACCACCTGAGTGAAAGATGTGTAATTAGTTTGAGCAGAAATGAAAGTTTTATTGGAAATTTATTATCAGTCTATAGGAAATTTAATTTATTATGGAACTCTACTTTTACTAATACAATCAAACACTTGTTAGCAGTCTGATATTATACTAATTGGAATCAATTAAGGCGCAAATTCTAATAGAAAATATTTAACTTTTTTAAAATGAACCGTAAAAGTTTAGAAAACAGTAGTATTATCAAGACGCAATTATAGTTTTTAAACAAACCTGAGTAATCAATAGGGCTGCCGTTTCTGAAGAATTTGAGTGTAGGGTATCCCCTGACGCCATAACTTTCGGCGAGCTCTTGTTCTTGCGTGGCATCAACCTTGGCCAGCTTGATGGGAGATTCCTCCTCGGCCAGCTTGGTGGCGGCCTTGGCATACTCCGGAGCGAGGGACTTGCAGTGACCGCACCATGGCGCATCTGCAAATAGTAGCTATGATTCACAAAAGCATGCAATACGTGCCGGCACGCGCGCAACCATGCCGACTGACGTGTCATTCACATTTTAATGCAATCATGAATAACAAAGGGCTGAATATTTATATCTACAGTGAAGAAAGGACAAAAGAATAATAGCTGACAATAAAAACTTACAGAATTCCACTAATAGGAAATTGTTTGATGAGACAACACTGTCGAAGTTAGATTTACTCAGTACGAGTACGTTTTCTTCGGTGGGTACTTCATCAGCCAAAGCGGCGCCCAAAAGGGCTAACGCCGTAAATAGGATAACTTTCATGTTGAAAAATACGGCACTTCACAAGCCTTCTCCGAAGACGAAACTCTACAAAATGCCGAAATAGTGCCACTTCATTCACTCCCGTCTCACTTGACGTGGCAGCGTCGATCGTGTGTAGAGCTGTGATTGGTTGGAAGAGGTGATAATTTAAACTTAGACTGGCAAAGGAAAATGTTTACACGCATCCATCAAAATAAACAACAATAAAACTTTTTTTTTTATTAAAATATTGGTTTTATCTATAGAAAATGGTGATATTCAAAGTAAATTAACAGTTTGCCTATATTTTTTTGTGTATGAAAATTAACTTAACTCTCAGAGAGTTTAGTTTTATACATAGGCACACCTTTCATAAATCCCGCAAACGATATCGTTTCCATTGTTTTCGTAATTTATACTTACGAATCAAGCAATTTTTAAAGATTTTCCTTTTCCTTTTATGCAAGGTCCAGGAAAAGTATAAATATTTTCCTTTTTCCTAAACAGCTGTTTATGACACGTGTCAGATGCTGTGAAGCTGTCAATTTTACTTCAATGTCAAAGTCAATGTTGAAAAAGTAAATAAACGTGAAATGAAAACAAAAAACCATTGAAATAAAATGAATAACAATAAAAGAGTAGCAAGAAATACAAATTATTGTAAAGCTAAAACGTAGATCATTAAGGGTTTCAAGAATACATAAATAAGTCCAGGTAATGTGTTTGTGTTTTGATAGAATTCGCTATGTAAACAAAGAATATTGTGATTAAAGTTTAGCAATAAAAACAAAAACTTACTGCAATTTCCATTATGATTGAAACCTTTATTCCGACTACGAATAAGATTTGATTTACTTGAAATAAATCTTGTAATCTTCCAAACTTAATTCTGAATAACAATTCACTTCAATGGGGACTATTACATAAATTACCCTTACTTCCAGTCTTTGTCCTCGTCTTCTTATCATTATGTTATTAATGGTACTATACAGCGTCTTTTCCCTTCATCGTCATATGCCAATATACACTAAATATAACACATACACACACACATAGGTACAAATTCCATTCAGGAGTAACATGATTATTTTACTATAATAATATCGAGACTCCCACGTGATCGACATAAATAACAAACACGCCTAAAGCATAGTAAATTACAAAAGCTGGCACGCATACCACACTATTACCGATTTATTTTAGATGTTTTAATATTGGACCGTTTCCAATTTTTGTACTAGTGTCCTTCCTCATTAACAGTGGCAAAAAGTATTCTTATTGTCTTTGGTAATTAATTGGGGGTGTCTGAGACAATAAGGTATGTTTAAATTATTAATAAATTATAAATTATTATAAAATTGTCAGATTTCATTGATTGGTGATCAAAATTATGTAATATTCATATTTATATAAAGGAAAACTATAAACTTGAGATTATTAGTGAGTGAGAAAGTGAGGCTGTGAATATTTTCGTACTAAATTAATTCACTAAACCCCAAACGAACGCCAGCGTTTGCGTATCGATTGTCTTTCTATTGTGTCTGTAATTTCCACTATTGAAAGGTTTAATGATGCGATGAATCTAAAAGCCTGTCTTTTAATGTAATTATCCATATTTTTAATTAAATATATTATATACAATTTCATATAGAATCATGAGCTTTGAACCAGGAAATGTGCTGTGGAACTGTTTTAACCATGTGACAATCTTATGCTTTTGTTTTATTTATTAATATACTTTTTCTTATTGCTAGTGTTTTTGTTTCACTGTATTATTTTCTGAAAATTAACTTAGTGTATAGTCTGTCTAATAAGTCAACTGAATTGGGAATTTTGTATAATATTTAATCATTTAAAAATATTTATATATGATACTTTTTATAATGTTCTTCTGTTAGTAAACAATGATCTCTATCTCTTAATCAACCTTGATTATTGAACCCGTGTTGACTGCATCAGATTTCATTAAATCCTAATAATTACCCAAGTCGTTTAACTTATTAGACAGACTCTACAATAAGTTAATTTAAAATTCTAAATAAAACAAGGACAACCCTAGTAGAAAATGTAAACACAATTTTAAAAGCGTCACACTGCAACATGCATTACAAATTGTTTCTAAAATATTTACACTTTCATTCATATTTCAACTTGTCTTTTCCATGAGTAATAAAAATGTTAGTAACACAGTGCAAAATGCCACATTTAAATGTAACAAACATAAATTTTATTTTGAATTTATGAAGTGTTTTTACTAAACTGAATCCTGTTATGATTACAGATGCCAGAACTGACTGTGACATCCGAAATATATGAGGAGTATGATTATAAAACTAAAATATCACCTAGCACTGAAGGAAGTAAGTAATAAGTTCAGCATTTTATTTGGTTTATGAATTAAAAGTGAAATATTATATTGTTAATGGATTTGAATTACCATAATAATATGTTGTTATCATAAGCAATTCAAAACAACTGCTCAATTCTCACATTCTTTTATAATTTGTTTAAAAATATTAATCTGTTCAAGCGGAACAGAAAGGTTTGCCTATTTTCGATATTTACAGACTACTTTATGAAAATCTAGTGCATCTCACCGTCAGAGATTGCATCACTGCTTACCATCAGGCGGAATCGCAGTCAAGCAGTAGTTTATATCAATTAAAAAGAAAAACTTATTATTTACGCTCTTGGATACCTTATGAATAAAACGCTCAATATTTTATAATATACGGGACGCCGGCGTTCGCTTGGTGTTTAACCGAATGGCGCGAAGCCGGCGTTCGCTTGTGGACCGGGTAATTATTGTAATGTTCCGTTTACACATGGGCCCAGCCTCGGCCAATCGCCATCCCTAGCCATTGTGTAAACGGGGCATAATCCCTATGTCTCAAAACTTTTTTAACTTTCAGATGTGATATCAGAATTCCCATTTCTACTACCAAAAAATAGAAGCAGGGCCACTTTTGATGAGGACAATGATTTGGACATTGAGAGGCCACAGAAAGAAGTTATTAAAATAGGTGAGTTGGACTCAGACACGTGTCCTACAAACCAGGTTTAGGCAGATTATAATCAGCCTAGGATACTTTAGACTTAGTCCCCCCAAATGAACTACTAGACCTGCTGTGCCTAAACTATTGATTTTCGAATGTTTTGTTCTAACATAATGTCAATTTCTGCACAATATTTTCATCGCCGTTTTGAGAGCAGTAATTAACCAATAGTACCTACAATAGAAGCTTTGTACAAGCTTGGGTTCAAACTCGTGGCGGTACTCTTGTTTTGACCTGGAACACAGGTCTATCACAAAGCATCACAGCGAAGTTACCTTTCATCATCATCATCATGTCTCACATTGGTTAGGTACTGTGGGCATATGCCTTTCTTATCTTGTACCAATCCCCACCCTCCAATATGTGAGATCTACCCGCGATGGCAAGCAATGTCGTATGCCCATCTCGCCGCGGGGCTACCATCCAAGCTTTGGACTCGGCGTGCGAAGTGGCAAAGCCTTGAGCTTTGCACAGGCGTAGGGTAGCCAGCCGTTGGTATTTTACAGGATGCAATTTAGGGAGTGTACGCAGGAATTGCATGACTTGATTTTCTAAATTGACATCTCCTTTCTACTACCTATCGCACAAACCGATGTATGGCGAGTAACCACCCTTACGTTGTTGAAACCTCTACGGTCCGGACTAAGCGTATCGCGTCGTCGTTTATACCCCGTAGACCGAAAGACTGGAAGTTTTCCTGCTGCGGTCTTCCCGTCCAATTATAATTTAGGTGTCTTCAAGGCTAGAGTGAATAGGCTCTTAATAAACTAGTGCGCCTCACCATCAACGATTTCATCACTGCTTACCATCACGTGGGATCGCTGTCAAGCACTATTTTATATTAATAAAAAAAAACCCACTTCCATATTATTGATATTTTCAGAGCACAGTTCCAAAACCAAAATTGCGCTCGTCGGCCTACAAGTGTGGCGGGGCGCGTTTCTTCTCGGTGATTGGCTGATACACCTCGGCTTGAAGGGAGAACTGACCAATAAGAGCGTGTTGGAGCTCGGCGCAGGCACTGGACTTACTAGCTTTGTAGCTGGTCTATATGCCAAGAAAGTTGTTTGTACAGGTAGGTAACTATTTTTCGGATAGGTACCTAGTAAAGATAACGTAACATTTTTTTTTCATCCAAGTAATCAATTATGGACCATATTATCGCTTATAGTCTGTCTAAAAAGTCAAACGACTTGGAAATTAAACGAGATAAAAAAAAACTGTTATTTAAATTAGGTACATAACAATACTTATAAGATTCTAATTAAAAATAAATTAATAGTAAACAATGATCATCTCTTTGTAACCTTGTTTGTTCAACCAGTGTTGACTATATCAGATTTCAAGTATTTCATTAGATTACCTAAGTCGTGTGACTTTTTAGACAGACTCTACTAAATCAATACAAGCCTAGATCGAAATATTAAACAACTCTCTTTCGCTTCTTAGGAAGATGATCCCGCTTAATGCTAGCGTCTCAGCGTCAATAGCTGAGAGTCTATAGTTTTGCTTTGCACCGGTGCACTCAGTCTCCATAAGTTGTAGATTGGGCATAAATAATCAAAATAAATAAATAGGTACCATCAATCTTTTGTAAGTGCATATTCCTTTCATCTTCATTATCCACCGCCCGAATTCACCAATTGTTAGGCATAGGTCTCTCTTTTCTTGTTCCACTTCTGGAGCCATCCTCATTCAGGTTCTACCCGCGCTGACAATATCGTCTACCCATCTGACTGCTGAACGACCAATAATATTCCTTCTACCAGTATTGGAACGCTACTAGGTCATACTCCATCTGTCGTCACCGCACTTTGCTATGTAATAAGTAGAATAAAAAATATTATAAAAAATATTATTATATAAATTTTATTCGGAACGGACACACAGCACAACTGTTAGGGTGTTTTTAATATCGTGCGGATTTCATCACGCATGCGGGTTCGCCCCGTATGCAGACAATTTCAAAATGCAAAAAAACGCGTGCGTATTCCACGCATTACAATAAAAACTTGTATGAAATAGACATTTGCGGAGGTTACACGTGCGTGCGGTGCAATCCCTCATGCGAGTCGTGCGTGATTGATCACGCACGACTCGCATGAGGGAGAACCGCACGATATTAAATACACCCTTACAAACATAAAGTAAAAGAGAATCCAAAAGTCGTACCGAGAAGGTGTTACTATCTCAGCATTTGCTGGATGTCAGATACCTAGCGCTGGTTTCCAGCTGGTACCCGGTAGTGTCGAAAACTTCCATACATATTGTTATATGTCTTCAGATTAGATTCCATTTCCTTGCACTCTTAATTTTACTTTGTTTCAGACATTGATATGGGCGGTATCTTAGACCTTATTAAGTTAAACGTAAAATACAATAAGAAGTTAGTAAAATCTCAATTCAAAGTGATGCCTCTGGACTTCACTGATACTATTTGGAGTCCGTCGTTGTTGAGCGAAATTAAACAAGCCAGCATAATAATAGCTGCTGATGGTATGTATAATATTATATTTTAGTTGTTGAACTGCTGACGCCGCATAAGATCTTGCAAGTTGACGCATAAGGCCTATATGTCATTGGGGCGCCGCTGCCGGAGGCGGCGCGGCCATCACGTCGCCAACAAAATGTGTATAGGGTATATATAGGGTACCACGCGTGGTGCCTGTTTGGTTGCGCAAAACTATAAATCTTTTTGGTTGGCGATTTTTGAAGACATTGTATATTTTTGGAAAAAAAACATTTTTGTTCGTGTGCATAACTCGCAGAGCGCTCAGTGCCACAAAAAATCGTTTACGCTTATAAAAACAAAGTGCACATTCACAGAATTAGCACAAGTGTGTTTATGGTACATATCCAAACCTCCAAGACCAATCATCCTTTGCGGAATAGAATAATCTAAGTATCGCCACACATGGACCACGTCCCACAGCCACTAACGCCGCTACGAGAAGAAGCTAAAGCGCGCTACAGTCACTTGTGGCCGGTGGCTGCTACTCTTCTTACTCATATGCGCAGTATCATAGTGAACTCTGACGAAGACATAATGGCCTATGACGGCGTTTTGTTTCGGCGTTTAGTGGCCAGTTCGGGCCACAAGAAGCGATCAACGGCGATTTGTAGCGTGTGGCGGCCACCGACGTCAACCGTGTTTGGCGAATCCATATAAAATGTATGAAACCAGCAGGAAATATACCGGTGGCGGCGTTGTGGTTGTGGATGGTGGCCCGTGTGCAGCGAACCTATGTAGGTATGGCTGGTGTCCACTACACCACGCCTCAGTACGTATTGCGTTGAAATTAATAAAGAAAGAGACAGCTTGAATTGGTAGGTTACCTATTAAGACTCTTCAAGAAGCAAAGTGCAAATATATCACATTTTTTTTAATATTTTTCCAGTAATTTACGACGATGACCTCACAGCAGCGTTCGTTTCCACTATACAGAAGATACTCAACACACAGCCACCAAAAACGTTGTACATGGTGTTAGAAAAGCGGTACGTGTTCACGATAGAGCACATGGACTCCGTCGCGCCCTGTTACGAGACATTCCTCACTTTGCTCGACAAAGTCAAGACAGAAAACGCACATTCCACCTGGAACATACAGCAACTACCTCTAGACTTCCCTCAATATTTCACTTACGATCGCGTCAAAGATCTAGTTCTATGGAAAATATCTTCTACACCAAATTAAATTAAAAGACAATCTAGGAAAATTAAATCGTTATTTTTGAGGAAACAAAGTCTTTTATTAAAACATCCTGTAAATTAAATAACCTTTATTTCAATTTGGTTTCCCGAATGTCACAACAAAAGTGAACAAACGAATCGATCAGATTTTTAATTTTAATAAATACATCGGACAAAACGCTACGTCATAAATTTCAACATCGTACAAATATTGTGTATAAATATAAAATGTTTCCATAACTTATTTATATAATGTTTTTGTTCGAACTTTCCTAAAGATAATAATCTCACTAAAGACGAAATTCTGAAATTATAATCTAGACTTAAAATTATTTCTGTGAGGGCCAAAATTCGTTGTATTTCGTGAGGAAAGTTTTCCTTAGTTCGGAGTTCCTGGCTTGTTGGTCCTTTTCCTTGCTGAGCGTCTCGACACTCTGCCCCACGCACAGGTCGCCCGTGAAGTGGATGATCACCACTTGGGTGTTAAACGTCACGTTTTTGTCCGGGTTCTGCTTACTATAGTTTGTTTGAGGAACAAAATCCATTGGGAAAGGTACCGTCAAGTTTTCTGTGGACAAACATACCTGTTACTTGTGAAAGGTGAATGGGTATAATTCTGAGAAACTCCCACTTTAAAATGAAAGAAATTGACGTTACTTGTGGGATTTTGCATAAGCGAGAAGCTTAAGACTGCACGTTGTGGTAATACTAACCAAGTAGGTAGTGGTCAAAAGAGCAGTGGTAATCCCCCAGTGTTAACAGCCCCGACGTACATTGTATAATTTACTTTTATCACCACTGCTCTCAAAATAGTGAAGGATAACATCGTCAGGAAACCGGGATGTTCTGAAACCAAAAATTCGAAGTCTTATGACATCTACTAACCTGCACTGAGGCTGACGAATTTGGTGTATAGCTTCATCCTTTTTTCTAACTCGCACGCCAGACATCCTTCTACAGGTTCCTGGCCGCCTGTGCTGGTGGGAGGTGACTTATGGATGAATGAGGAGGAGGAGTGTAACATACCATTGTATTCCTCAACGCCCTGCACGGATGAGTCGCCGGTACACTCAGGCCCGCAGCGGCCATCCTTGAGGATGCCACGCATGGTCGTCAGCTTACTGATGGCCTTCTCGCTGCTCTTAATGTTCTGCTCGTTCTTATGCTTGTCTATGTTGCGGAGGAACTTCTTCATCTAGAAAAAATTAAGAAATAAAAAAAATATCCATGTTTTAATTGCATGTTGCGTTGCGATGAACAATTGACGCCTAATAGGCAAATATTACTCAAATACTCACCGGTGTCAAAAAGCCTCCACTGCAGTAGTTATTGTTGGTACGTTACTCCTCTCATGTGGAACCTATTTCAGAGTACTATGAGACTAGCTATTACAAAACATTCCACTACAGGGATAAGGCCTCTTCTTGTGAAAATAATACAAGCTACCTACTTGGGCTCACTGAACAACACTCACTGCAAAAATAAATTGATATGACTTAGGCAGGTACCGTCTTAGATATTTTCTTCGGTGGATCGGGATACGACATTTTCGGTTCTCCTGGGTTACTGCCGACCACGTGCAATGTATTTTTGGGGATGTCGAAGTCAGAGTACACTGAAGGTTGCCCATCAACGGGCTCCTTCTGCCGCGAACCCGTCGACGACTTGCTGTTCGTCGGCATGTACGCAGACTTCTCAGCGCTTTCCGATTGGCTCTTCTGTATGGCTGTTTTATTCTTGTTTTTTTTATTCCTCTGAATGGGTGTATCATCTTCGTTCGACAGGCTTTCTTCTGACGTCGAAGGGAACACTTCGTTGAGGCTCAGAACTTCCAAATTGCACTCCTCAAGGATCGAAGGATTGTTCACATCGGCCACTTGACACAACTGGTCCGTTGAGTGTATGCTTATGAACGACTTTTGGCCGGTGCACAAAGCGCCTTCCTCGCTCGAGGGAGATGGTTTCTTTGAAACAGTCACTGCAAGAAAATTGTATCGTTCAGAGTTCAGAAATACTATGTTTGTATGTTACTCTTTGATGCAAAAACTACTGAATGGATTTTGATGAAACTTGGTGCTCGGGTAGACCACGTCTTGGAATAGCACACAGGATATTTTTCATCCCGGGAGTTTATTCCTTTGGGATAGTTTTTTTCTATCACGCGGGTGATTTTTTTAATTTATTTCTCCTATGAATAACTTTTAACATTTGTTTAACATATTTTTAACTCGCTAAACTTTATGGTGTGATGTCGCTGGCAGCAGCTAGTATGTCATATGTGGAGGAAATATTTAGATCAGATGCGAAAGCTTTGTGCAAATTAAGCAATGCCTGTGTGTAAAGTAGAACTTTATGGCGCGCCGGCAAATCCTTTTTCTCGTATTAGCATTGCATCTGCCACATTTCCGTCCGAAACTATTAAGTAACAAAAAGCGTAGATATCATTGAAGACATACATACCAGAGTACGTGCAGCTATCGGTGGCGTTAACACTTATTACATGCCCTACAAAATAAACCAACAGTTATTTGACACATCATAAGAAAGCGTACAAGACTCGGGAACTCGTCCTCACGACTCTTACCTTCGGCCTCATGTCTGTCGGTTGCCTGAATGTCTGTTCTACTTTTATCAGATAATTTGTGTGCATTCCTCGAATGTGACATATTTAACAACAAATTTCAGTTTGTGAACTTTGTCAAATGGCTTTCCATTTTCTCTTTATTTGGTTAGCTTTGACAGTTCTAATTTTAATATTTTTTTCAGCTATGAGTTTAGGTTTCGGAGATGATTTTACCTCTTTTCTATGAACTTTTTACACTTTGTGTGACAAAGAGGGGACTATCGATAAAAAGTCTTGTAATAAGTAATGCCCATAATTGGCTAACCGTGGGAAAAGAGCGCGAGAACAGACCGAGTCAGGGCAGCGCGGGTCATTGCCTTAACCGCAGCGTATAGTTATCGGCACGAATATTGAGCGCTGGCTTGAAGTTGCGCAGAAGTCAAATATTCGGTCTCTTTAGTGGTGCGACGTGAGACGCGGGGGCGGGGAATGTCAGTGATTGGCTCGCTGCGACATCGTGTCATAGACGTCACTCGCGATTCGTTCCCTGCGCTTGTTGCATGTATCTAACAACGACGACGTTTGGCTTGCCAATAATTGGAATGCGCAAAGTGATTCCCATTCTGACATCGAGCGCTCAATAGTCGTGCCGATAACTATACGTGATGTTTTTTCATTTTGCTATAAGGGGGAAACCAGTGAGGGAGACAATAAAACAAAAGTATTTGAAAATAATTCTTATATTTAATTTCATCATAAGTAATTTTTACTGAACATATACTCAAAATGGAACAATATAAAAATAACAAAATAGTGTCATTAGAATCAGCATTGCAAAATGGAATTATGATATCATAACTAAATGTAAAAATATTGAGTGTTTATTGTATATTATTATTACAATACGTTGTAACAGTCTAATACAGAAATATAATTAATATTATGAGTCGATAAAACACAGACATTAAATTGATTTCACTTAATGATACTTGTGAACACTTTGATGATATACTAAGATCGATTGTGTAAGAACCACGTCAGTTGATTGAGATGAGAGTAAGGCATAGCAACCCTGCAGTCTTGTAGAAATTTATGTCAAATCAAACACTTACACAATATTCCTCTATTATTTTAATTATTTCAACACCCAATTTTATTTTTATCCTAATTAAATAATTAAGCTAGTCACTTTCAACAAATTGTTGTGATTTTGTATTCATTGATCAGTCGGGTTTTGATTGTTCAGTAAGGCTTACATAGAAATGTGCCCATTTTGATGATGAAGGCACCTCTTTAAATTTAAATTTGCTTTTTATTGTTGCGCATTATCTTATGTTAATTGGAAACCTGTACCTGGACTATAATAAGGAAAACTCTTAGCCTGATTTTTTTTTTGGTCTACAACGATTGTATTGCTTTATTAAGGAACCGTGGGATCATTTATTACCAATTACGAAATTAGTAGTATTACACATTAAGTCTATGTCAAAATGCGATTGACAATAATTTATCTATGATAATGTTATAAGAACTAAAATACTGTGGCAAGGTTCTCATAGCGTGCTTTCAGTCTAAGGGAGAGTTTCTAACGTAACTGTCAGAGCATGTGTGTAGTGGCACATCACTTAAAGAAGAAAAGGCGAGATTCTATGACCGCACTTTGATATTTGCTGACGGTAATATTAGTTATATTTAATAAGGTTCTTATTCATATGAATCGTTTATTTAAATTCTCTTATACGAGTATGAATATCATTGGCAGTAGAAAAAGTAAAACACTAACTTGGCATAATTCACCATATGATGCGGGTAGGTGGATGTTAAATTGCCCTCGAATGACATGTCGGATCACTTATAAGGCTGAACGCTGCGTTACGCGCACCGCGCCCCTTTTGCTACGTAATGACACATTAAAGTTCTCCATCGACACGACTACATGCACACCGTTACAAGTTGAACTAGCGCAGGTAAAAAGCCGGTTTCCGCAACGGGGACCGCCGCACACGATAAACGCGCGACGTTACGCGACGGTACCACGCGCGGGCTCCCGCTTAACGCAATGTTAACCCTTAGACCCAAGAGGATCATCGGTGATGATGCGCTTGTTGACTCAAAGCTCCAAAGCCTTGAGCATCGACGCCGAGTTGCTGGCCTGGCGGTTTTCTATCGATTACACTTCGGTGAGTGTGCGTTGGAATTGCACAATTTAATTCCGCCAAGTCCGTTCCATCATCGGACCACTAGACGTACGGCGTTGCGCCATCGGTACATGGTGGATATCTCACCCATTCGTACAAAGCGTTTTGGAAACACATTCATTATGCGTACAGCTAAAGAGTGGAATTCCCTGCCGGAGTCTGTGTTTCCTGATAGCTACAACCTAGGGGTCTTTAAGTCGAGAGTGAATAGGTTACTTCTAGGCAAGCGTGCTCCATCGTCGGCCACATCATCACTTACCATCAGGTGAGATAGTAGTCAAACGCGAGCCTATCAATTATAAAAAAAAAAAAAGTTAAAATGTGGATTGAGAATCTCACCTTAGGACAAGCAAGGAACCGGCGCGTAGGCGCAGTCAGAGCGGGGCGACCTCGTGAGATCAAACATCGGAACAAGAGGAAAAGTGTCGTACGTCATAATTTAGTAACTTAACTACTGTCATCCATTTCATGGATATCAACTTACAACTAAAACATTACCATAACTGGGCAGTAACGAAATCCTAATCACAAGAGATAATTTTGTTATTAAAAAAATGACGGTCTTCACTTGATATGGCTTCGACAACGTTCAAATAATGTCAGGGAAATTAAGTTGTGTAATATTTTTCTCACTAAAGTTGAAAAAAATTGTCATATTATGACGTACAAACATCATCTAAGTTCAGGCTAAAGGTAGGACCACAATTCATTTCCCTGACCGTACATAAGATGTGAAAGACCAAAACAATTTGTTCTACCGAGACAGCCGCGCTAGATTCCCACTTGGTCACGACAACGGTGGTTTTGTGGCGAGCCTCGAGCGTACCAGTCCATAGCTTAGGACTGAGTCTTCGCTATACGGAGCTTTTTCTCTCGGATATCGAGGATCGCTTGCGGCTTTGGATGCTGCCCGACGACATCTTGCGCTTGGTTTCTGAAAGGACGTGCGATGGCCCGGGGCTCCCACCCTTGAAATAAAAAAGGAAATTATGGTAATAAGTATTTATGGCAATAATAGTCTCTATAAATTGTTATTATATAAATATATTAATAATATATGTATGTATATACAATATTTGTACTATAGACGGGCAGTGAATAATCGTTTTGAGCGAGTGTCACACCCATGTGCTATATGAAGGACCAGGTAACACAAACTATTTACCAGATTAATACAGTCAAATTTGATCTCCTTGCGGTGATGACGGTTTCAACATATATATTATGTTGAAACCGTCATCACCGCAAGGAGAGTACGCCTAGAGAATAAAGTCAAAAATGCCGTATTTTTTAAGTAGAGACTGGTATAATTTTTTTACGGAATTTTCTATAGTGCATATCGCGAAAATATTGAAGAAGCGAAGACCTGGACCGAAAATTGGTACAGTCAGATTGATATTTTTGTTTGTATATCTTTAAATCATCCGCATAAAGTGAAAAATTACAATGTTGAAAATTGTTAACTTCGTTGATTAAAAAATAAATAAGAATGGCCCTAATATTGATCCTTGTGGAAGCCCTTATGTGAATTGGATATAGTGCGATTCGTAATCATTGATCACAACTTTTTGAGTTCTGTTAGTGAACTAAGATAGAAACCAACGAACTAAATCTCTTCTGATCCCATTATAAATAATTTTATTGATTAACAGCTCGTGATCCACTTTGTCAAACGCCTTTTGGATATCAGTATAAATTAAGTCAATTTGCTGCCTATTGTTGTTAATACTGGATCTATCTGTTACAAATCAGTGTTATTATTTTAATATCACACAACGCATGATGGGATAAACCTTAGCATGCACAAGCTTTTAAAAACTTTGGGAAGAGCTAGTAATAAGTATATTGGACGATAAGTAGATACGTCATTTATAGACACAGCTTTGTGGACAGAGATAATATTTGCGCGTTTCGTTTTTAGACCTCTGGGCCCGCCCTTGGACATACATTTATTAAATAGGATGTAAAGAGGAAAGTTCAGTGTATTGCTCGTATATTTAAAAAGCTGTACAAGAGACAATTTTACTGGATTTACGCATCGAGATGATGTAGGACCTAAATTTTTTGACGTCACAGGCTACTCTATTTTTAGTTGTGTCCAAATAGTTTAAAAAAAAAAAGAATAGAATACCTTGTTGAAGTTATTGTTGCTGGCCATGCGGTTGGCATTGGTGAGGTTGGAGGTCTTGCGGCGCACGGAGGGCGAGGCGTCGACGCTGAGCTTGGCGCCGGGCGGCGGCGGCGGCTTGGCGTCGGGCGGCGCCTGGAACTTGCCCACCAGGCGCCAGTGCTCGCGCGCCGCCCGCAGCGACGACCGCATCTTCTCTTTGGCTTCAGCATTATCCGCTAACATTTGGTTCAGCATTTGCACCGTCTGATAAAGCGCCACAGGGCTGAGCAGACCGAAGTCGTGCAACGAACACATGTGCAAAACAAAGTTTCTATACAAATTCTTCTCTAATAACTCCTTCCCTCGCATCTGCAAGAACATTTGACAAGCGATGGGTATTTGACAGTCTCCGACGTAGTTGTACTTCATGACGTGAAGGTTCCACATCTTCATGAGTTCTTTCTCTCCTTCGTTGACGTCGGTGAACTCGTCGATCATCATCATTGTCTTCTGTTGCAGCCATAGCGGATCCGTCTCGCTTTCTGAATCAATGTCTAATTCGTTCGGGTACACGGGTAGGCAGGTGATTGTGTGGTGGTACAGTCTGCAATAAGAATTGCAAACGAAATTATGAGATATACGATTTATTTTTGTCAATTTATTATAATATTATGTAATACAGCTCTTGCGTTATATATCTCATCCCATTTAACTAAATAGATCATGTGATTTTGTTTTTGTGTAAATATTGAAAAATAATGATTTTTCTCCTATATAAAATGTTATGCGTAGCAATTGGAACTCTCATATAATTGAATTTATCGATCATAGAAACAATAATTACTATTGTAAACCCACAGTCAGAAAGAAAACTATAATATATACAAATATTACTTTTTGGTCAGTAATTTCTCACGTGTGCAGTAGTGGTTTCACTTTACGATAAAAAATATTAAACGGAAGTTTTTCGTAGTTCTTCGTTTTTGTTTTCTTCAGAAAGACGTGTGCTTAACTTATACTATACGTTAAGACTAAATAAATAATACACATGACAAAGATTGTTTTCCGTGTGTCCATATGGTAAGCCATCTCGCGTATTTTCAGACTGAAGATGCGGAATTACAATGATGGATGATGGTGGCTTACAAGAGTGATCTACGTTAAAATACCAACCTGTTATGTCCGGTAAGATAGGGTCTTTGAGCATCAACGATATCAGCATCATCCAACTCCAAGAACTCGGCGAGGCTGTGCCTGGTGGGGCGGCGGCGGGGCCTCGCGCGCCACACGAGCACGTGCGTGAGCGACGTGCGGCGCGTGGGGCCCGCGCGGGGGCCCCCCGCCGCCGCGCCGCCCGCGCGCCCCTGCGCCGCGATCAGGTCGTGCGGGGACCCCGTGTACGACCCGTCATATAGCTCGTTTATTGACACGTCGATACGAGCGCCGCCGGGGATTGGCTGCAAAATGGAAGGTGGTTGAATGATGGCGGACAAAGGATTTTTCTGTTAGTTTTTTCATGTGCTAATAAGTCAAGATAATTTTAATTACACCATATCATTAGAATTGATTAGGTAATACTTACCCGAAAACCTGTAAAGGGATTAGGCGGAACATGTCTACCGCTTGTCAAGTGAACTGTGGGCTGAAGGAGCTACTTATAGGGTTCCATTAAAAACAAAGCGACGTCGCGGCAGACCAAGGCGAAGGTGGAGTAGAACTTTACTCTTACCAGAGAAACTGGCCCGCAATGGCCGAGAACAGACGTATGTGGAAAGGAGTAGGAGTAGAGCGTGCCGCAGTCCAGCGAGCACCACGGGCAGTGCATATCTGTACTTACGAAGTACGTGAAGTTGAACCGCGAGTGGCACAGCTTGAGGTGCTTGAGCAAGGAGTAGAGCGTGCCGCAGTCCAGCGAGCACCACAGGCAGTGCATATCTGTACTTACGAAGTACGTGAAGTTGAACCGCGAGTGGCACAGCTTGAGGTGCTTGAGCAAGGAGTAGAGCGTGCCGCAGTCCAGCGAGCACCACGGGCAGTGCATATCTGTACTTACGAAGTACGTGAAGTTGAACCGCGAGTGGCACAGCTTGAGGTGCTTGAGCAAAGAGTAGAGCGTGCCGCAGTCCAGCGAGCACCACGGGCAGTGCATATCTGTACTTACGAAGTACGTGAAGTTGAACCGCGAGTGGCACAGCTTGAGGTGCTTGAGCAAGGAGTAGAGCGTGCCGCAGTCCAGCGAGCACCACGGGCAGTGCATATCTGTACTTACGAAGTACGTGAAGTTGAACCGCGAGTGGCACAGCTTGAGGTGCTTGAGCAAAGAGTAGAGCGTGCCGCAGTCCAGCGAGCACCACGGGCAGTGCATATCTGTACTTACGAAGTACGTGAAGTTGAACCGCGAGTGGCACAGCTTGAGGTGCTTGAGCAAGGAGTAGAGCGTGCCGCAGTCCAGCGAGCACCACGGGCAGTGCATATCTGTACTTACGAAGTACGTGAAGTTGAACCGCGAGTGGCACAGCTTGAGGTGCTTGAGCAAGGAGTAGAGCGTGCCGCAGTCCAGCGAGCACCACGGGCAGTGCATATCTGTACTTACGAAGTACGTGAAGTTGAACCGCGAGTGGCACAGCTTGAGGTGCTTGAGCAAGGAGTAGAGCGTGCCGCAGTCCAGCGAGCACCACGGGCAGTGCATATCTGTACTTACGAAGTACGTGAAGTTGAACCGCGAGTGGCACAGCTTGAGGTGCTTGAGCAAGGAGTAGAGCGTGCCGCAGTCCAGCGAGCACCACGGGCAGTGCATATCTGTACTTACGAAGTACGTGAAGTTGAACCGCGAGTGGCACAGCTTGAGGTGCTTGAGCAAAGAGTAGAGCGTGCCGCAGTCCAGCGAGCACCACGGGCAGTGCATATCTGTACTTACGAAGTACGTGAAGTTGAACCGCGAGTGGCACAGCTTGAGGTGCTTGAGCAAAGAGTAGAGCGTGCCGCAGTCCAGCGAGCACCACGGGCAGTGCATATCTGTACTTACGAAGTACGTGAAGTTGAACCGCGAGTGGCACAGCTTGAGGTGCTTGAGCAAGGAGTAGAGCGTGCCGCAGTCCAGCGAGCACCACGGGCAGTGCATATCTGTACTTACGAAGTACGTGAAGTTGAACCGCGAGTGGCACAGCTTGAGGTGCTTGAGCAAGGAGTAGAGCGTGCCGCAGTCCAGCGAGCACCACGGGCAGTGCATATCTGTACTTACGAAGTACGTGAAGTTGAACCGCGAGTGGCACAGCTTGAGGTGCTTGAGCAAGGAGTAGAGCGTGCCGCAGTCCAGCGAGCACCACGGGCAGTGCATATCTGTACTTACGAAGTACGTGAAGTTGAACCGCGAGTGGCACAGCTTGAGGTGCTTGAGCAAAGAGTAGAGCGTGCCGCAGTCCAGCGAGCACCACGGGCAGTGCATATCTGTACTTACGAAGTACGTGAAGTTGAACCGCGAGTGGCACAGCTTGAGGTGCTTGAGCAAAGAGTAGAGCGTGCCGCAGTCCAGCGAGCACCACGGGCAGTGCATATCTGTACTTACGAAGTACGTGAAGTTGAACCGCGAGTGGCACAGCTTGAGGTGCTTGAGCAAGGAGTAGAGCGTGCCGCAGTCCAGCGAGCACCACGGGCAGTGCATATCTGTACTTACGAAGTACGTGAAGTTGAACCGCGAGTGGCACAGCTTGAGGTGCTTGAGCAAGGAGTAGAGCGTGCCGCAGTCCAGCGAGCACCACGGGCAGTGCATATCTGTACTTACGAAGTACGTGAAGTTGAACCGCGAGTGGCACAGCTTGAGGTGCTTGAGCAAGGAGTAGAGCGTGCCGCAGTCCAGCGAGCACCACGGGCAGTGCATATCTGTACTTACGAAGTACGTGAAGTTGAACCGCGAGTGGCACAGCTTGAGGTGCTTGAGCAAAGAGTAGAGCGTGCCGCAGTCCAGCGAGCACCACGGGCAGTGCATATCTGTACTTACGAAGTACGTGAAGTTGAACCGCGAGTGGCACAGCTTGAGGTGCTTGAGCAAGGAGTAGAGCGTGCCGCAGTCCAGCGAGCACCACGGGCAGTGCATATCTGTACTTACGAAGTACGTGAAGTTGAACCGCGAGTGGCACAGCTTGAGGTGCTTGAGCAAAGAGTAGAGCGTGCCGCAGTCCAGCGAGCACCACGGGCAGTGCATATCTGTACTTACGAAGTACGTGAAGTTGAACCGCGAGTGGCACAGCTTGAGGTGCTTGAGCAAGGAGTAGAGCGTGCCGCAGTCCAGCGAGCACCACGGGCAGTGCATATCTGTACTTACGAAGTACGTGAAGTTGAACCGCGAGTGGCACAGCTTGAGGTGCTTGAGCAAGGAGTAGAGCGTGCCGCAGTCCAGCGAGCACCACGGGCAGTGCATATCTGTACTTACGAAGTACGTGAAGTTGAACCGCGAGTGGCACAGCTTGAGGTGCTTGAGCAAGGAGTAGAGCGTGCCGCAGTCCAGCGAGCACCACGGGCAGTGCATATCTGTACTTACGAAGTACGTGAAGTTGAACCGCGAGTGGCACAGCTTGAGGTGCTTGAGCAAGGAGTAGAGCGTGCCGCAGTCCAGCGAGCACCACGGGCAGTGCATATCTGTACTTACGAAGTACGTGAAGTTGAACCGCGAGTGGCACAGCTTGAGGTGCTTGAGCAAAGAGTAGAGCGTGCCGCAGTCCAGCGAGCACCACGGGCAGTGCATATCTGTACTTACGAAGTACGTGAAATTGAACCGCGAGTGGCACAGCTTGAGGTGCTTGAGCAAAGAGTAGAGCGTGCCGCAGTCCAGCGAGCACCACGGGCAGTGCATATCTGTACTTACGAAGTACGTGAAGTTGAACCGCGAGTGGCACAGCTTGAGGTGCTTGAGCAAGGAGTAGAGCGTGCCGCAGTCCAGCGAGCACCACGGGCAGTGCATATCTGTACTTACGAAGTACGTGAAGTTGAACCGCGAGTGGCACAGCTTGAGGTGCTTGAGCAAGGAGTAGAGCGTGCCGCAGTCCAGCGAGCACCACGGGCAGTGCATATCTGTACTTACGAAGTACGTGAAGTTGAACCGCGAGTGGCACAGCTTGAGGTGCTTGAGCAAAGAGTAGAGCGTGCCGCAGTCCAGCGAGCACCACGGGCAGTGCATATCTGTACTTACGAAGTACGTGAAGTTGAACCGCGAGTGGCACAGCTTGAGGTGCTTGAGCAAGGAGTAGAGCGTGCCGCAGTCCAGCGAGCACCACGGGCAGTGCATATCTGTACTTACGAAGTACGTGAAGTTGAACCGCGAGTGGCACAGCTTGAGGTGCTTGAGCAAGGAGTAGAGCGTGCCGCAGTCCAGCGAGCACCACGGGCAGTGCATATCTGTACTTACGAAGTACGTGAAGTTGAACCGCGAGTGGCACAGCTTGAGGTGCTTGAGCAAGGAGTAGAGCGTGCCGCAGTCCAGCGAGCACCACGGGCAGTGCATATCTGTACTTACGAAGTACGTGAAGTTGAACCGCGAGTGGCACAGCTTGAGGTGCTTGAGCAAGGAGTAGAGCGTGCCGCAGTCCAGCGAGCACCACGGGCAGTGCATATCTGTACTTACGAAGTACGTGAAGTTGAACCGCGAGTGGCACAGCTTGAGGTGCTTGAGCAAAGAGTAGAGCGTGCCGCAGTCCAGCGAGCACCACGGGCAGTGCATATCTGTACTTACGAAGTACGTGAAGTTGAACCGCGAGTGGCACAGCTTGAGGTGCTTGAGCAAAGAGTAGAGCGTGCCGCAGTCCAGCGAGCACCACGGGCAGTGCATATCTGTACTTACGAAGTACGTGAAGTTGAACCGCGAGTGGCACAGCTTGAGGTGCTTGAGCAAGGAGTAGAGCGTGCCGCAGTCCAGCGAGCACCACGGGCAGTGCATATCTGTACTTACGAAGTACGTGAAGTTGAACCGCGAGTGGCACAGCTTGAGGTGCTTGAGCAAGGAGTAGAGCGTGCCGCAGTCCAGCGAGCACCACGGGCAGTGCATATCTGTACTTACGAAGTACGTGAAGTTGAACCGCGAGTGGCACAGCTTGAGGTGCTTGAGCAAGGAGTAGAGCGTGCCGCAGTCCAGCGAGCACCACGGGCAGTGCATATCTGTACTTACGAAGTACGTGAAGTTGAACCGCGAGTGGCACAGCTTGAGGTGCTTGAGCAAAGAGTAGAGCGTGCCGCAGTCCAGCGAGCACCACGGGCAGTGCATATCTGTACTTACGAAGTACGTGAAATTGAACCGCGAGTGGCACAGCTTGAGGTGCTTGAGCAAAGAGTAGAGCGTGCCGCAGTCCAGCGAGCACCACGGGCAGTGCATATCTGTACTTACGAAGTACGTGAAGTTGAACCGCGAGTGGCACAGCTTGAGGTGCTTGAGCAAGGAGTAGAGCGTGCCGCAGTCCAGCGAGCACCACGGGCAGTGCATATCTGTACTTACGAAGTACGTGAAGTTGAACCGCGAGTGGCACAGCTTGAGGTGCTTGAGCAAGGAGTAGAGCGTGCCGCAGTCCAGCGAGCACCACGGGCAGTGCATATCTGTACTTACGAAGTACGTGAAGTTGAACCGCGAGTGGCACAGCTTGAGGTGCTTGAGCAAGGAGTAGAGCGTGCCGCAGTCCAGCGAGCACCACGGGCAGTGCATATCTGTACTTACGAAGTACGTGAAGTTGAACCGCGAGTGGCACAGCTTGAGGTGCTTGAGCAAGGAGTAGAGCGTGCCGCAGTCCAGCGAGCACCACGGGCAGTGCATATCTGTACTTACGAAGTACGTGAAGTTGAACCGCGAGTGGCACAGCTTGAGGTGCTTGAGCAAAGAGTAGAGCGTGCCGCAGTCCAGCGAGCACCACGGGCAGTGCATATCTGTACTTACGAAGTACGTGAAGTTGAACCGCGAGTGGCACAGCTTGAGGTGCTTGAGCAAAGAGTAGAGCGTGCCGCAGTCCAGCGAGCACCACGGGCAGTGCATATCTGTACTTACGAAGTACGTGAAGTTGAACCGCGAGTGGCACAGCTTGAGGTGCTTGAGCAAGGAGTAGAGCGTGCCGCAGTCCAGCGAGCACCACGGGCAGTGCATATCTGTACTTACGAAGTACGTGAAGTTGAACCGCGAGTGGCACAGCTTGAGGTGCTTGAGCAAGGAGTAGAGCGTGCCGCAGTCCAGCGAGCACCACGGGCAGTGCATATCTGTACTTACGAAGTACGTGAAGTTGAACCGCGAGTGGCACAGCTTGAGGTGCTTGAGCAAGGAGTAGAGCGTGCCGCAGTCCAGCGAGCACCACGGGCAGTGCATATCTGTACTTACGAAGTACGTGAAGTTGAACCGCGAGTGGCACAGCTTGAGGTGCTTGAGCAAAGAGTAGAGCGTGCCGCAGTCCAGCGAGCACCACGGGCAGTGCATATCTGTACTTACGAAGTACGTGAAGTTGAACCGCGAGTGGCACAGCTTGAGGTGCTTGAGCAAAGAGTAGAGCGTGCCGCAGTCCAGCGAGCACCACGGGCAGTGCATATCTGTACTTACGAAGTACGTGAAGTTGAACCGCGAGTGGCACAGCTTGAGGTGCTTGAGCAAGGAGTAGAGCGTGCCGCAGTCCAGCGAGCACCACGGGCAGTGCATATCTGTACTTACGAAGTACGTGAAGTTGAACCGCGAGTGGCACAGCTTGAGGTGCTTGAGCAAGGAGTAGAGCGTGCCGCAGTCCAGCGAGCACCACGGGCAGTGCATATCTGTACTTACGAAGTACGTGAAGTTGAACCGCGAGTGGCACAGCTTGAGGTGCTTGAGCAAGGAGTAGAGCGTGCCGCAGTCCAGCGAGCACCACGGGCAGTGCATATCTGTACTTACGAAGTACGTGAAGTTGAACCGCGAGTGGCACAGCTTGAGGTGCTTGAGCAAAGAGTAGAGCGTGCCGCAGTCCAGCGAGCACCACGGGCAGTGCATATCTGTACTTACGAAGTACGTGAAGTTGAACCGCGAGTGGCACAGCTTGAGGTGCTTGAGCAAGGAGTAGAGCGTGCCGCAGTCCAGCGAGCACCACGGGCAGTGCATATCTGTACTTACGAAGTACGTGAAGTTGAACCGCGAGTGGCACAGCTTGAGGTGCTTGAGCAAAGAGTAGAGCGTGCCGCAGTCCAGCGAGCACCACGGGCAGTGCATATCTGTACTTACGAAGTACGTGAAGTTGAACCGCGAGTGGCACAGCTTGAGGTGCTTGAGCAAGGAGTAGAGCGTGCCGCAGTCCAGCGAGCACCACGGGCAGTGCATATCTGTACTTACGAAGTACGTGAAGTTGAACCGCGAGTGGCACAGCTTGAGGTGCTTGAGCAAGGAGTAGAGCGTGCCGCAGTCCAGCGAGCACCACGGGCAGTGCATATCTGTACTTACGAAGTACGTGAAGTTGAACCGCGAGTGGCACAGCTTGAGGTGCTTGAGCAAGGAGTAGAGCGTGCCGCAGTCCAGCGAGCACCACGGGCAGTGCATATCTGTACTTACGAAGTACGTGAAGTTGAACCGCGAGTGGCACAGCTTGAGGTGCTTGAGCAAGGAGTAGAGCGTGCCGCAGTCCAGCGAGCACCACGGGCAGTGCATATCTGTACTTACGAAGTACGTGAAGTTGAACCGCGAGTGGCACAGCTTGAGGTGCTTGAGCAAAGAGTAGAGCGTGCCGCAGTCCAGCGAGCACCACGGGCAGTGCATATCTGTACTTACGAAGTACGTGAAATTGAACCGCGAGTGGCACAGCTTGAGGTGCTTGAGCAAAGAGTAGAGCGTGCCGCAGTCCAGCGAGCACCACGGGCAGTGCAGGTCATCGCACGCCTCCGTCTGCTGCCGCGAGTTGTTGTTGTACAGGAACTGGTATATTATCTGTTGACGCTTCGATTCGCCGTCGTGTCCGTCTGACTTAGATTTGTCTCCTGAAATTGAGAATATGTGAATATTGCGAACTTTTGTCATTATACATTATTATTTTTGTCAAGATTTACTCCTATGTTGTGAGTGCGTACATGACATGTAAATTCTCACAACAAAACACTAAGACCCGAAATAAATATCTGTAGACGATACAAATATTTGTTCCGTATGGGAATCAAACCTACGACACGTAGTGCAACAGCCGATCGCTCAACCACTGCGTCAACCATGCCACCAAAAATTATGTCGATGGTCACAAAAAATGAACAGACAATTAAGTACAACGCGAACATCATAAAAGCAATATTATAATGGTCACACTAAGAATTGTAAGAGTGCCAGCTGATATAACGAAGGTGTACGTGATTGTAAGCAAGAAACATGTCATTTAGATGCGGTATTATGATGCTATTAAGTACAGTACGGTCGAAATCTCTTGACCTCTCTGAACTTCGAACAATTGACTGCGCAGGCTTTAGAATCTTTTTTCGAATATGTGCGTAGTTCGGAACGCCTAACTTCAGAGTGGCCAACATATTTTGACTGTACTGTAGTTATATTAAATACTGTTGGTGCTTTGAGCGACATCTAAGAAAGCGCTACCAACATTACTATCTACACTAGAGATTTGAATAAATTAACTAGAACTAAGCTAGAAATACATTAGACCGATGTACACGTGGACTACGCCCGATTTGTACGTAGAACATCGCGTGGCGTGGATCTAGTCTAGTTCTACAAGTCATGTTTCCGTATGAAATTCTACCTTTAAGGGTTTAAGCACCTATGAGATGAAGAAATCTAAAGATAAGCTTACTATGAAAAATGATTGCACTATAAATACAGTTTTATATAGGTCAAAATAGTAATTTACTTCAGTATGTGAGCAACCATTTATTTCCAGGGTTTTCGAGCCGATAACTCCTCGGGAAAAACAATAAATGTCAAAATGCTACATTATAAAAAAAACTGGTTTTAAAATTTTATGACAATACTGGTTTTTGCAACTGACATACCAATTTTCAAATTGACAGTGCGAATATTCATGATACGTTGGATGAACTGAAGCAAACTTAACCATTAGGCACAACTGACTACGATGTTTTTACCAAATTCTGAATACAATTCATAATAAATCAAAAACACACCTAAGATGGCAGTTTATCCAAAAATTTATTTTTCTTTATTTTACTCAAATCTATGACTGGTGTATGCTGAAAACCAGCGCTAAGAACAAAGCAATGATGCATTTTGCCTATGGTCACGGCATTATGCTTAGCAACAAAATATGCACCACGTCCGCCCAAAAAGGCCGAACTTTTTGGGCGGACGTGGTGCATATTTTGTCTATAGAATGTTAATTTGTAACTTAGTCCTAACAAACAAAATGTTTTTCTTTCTTTCACTAAAAATCAGTTTCACCCAAAAATGGCATTCATTATTTTTCCCGTTGAGTCTATGAAGAATGAAAGGCGAACTAAATGACACAATACAATACCATTTTTAACATCATTATTACTAGATTTTGAAGTGCTCTGTCTGTCCTTGGAGCTGGAATCTTTCTTGCCGTTCTCTGTTTGCTGGTACAGCTTGGGCCTGTCTACTAGCCCATTGGTGGGTTCCTGGCTCCAACTCAGCTTCAGTTTAAGAAGGGGTCTTACTTTGAATATGTCGAATGGGTTCCCTTCAGTTTGGAGATCATTTTCCTGTAAGAAGTTAGGTTAGGTTACTGTAGCCTGTCTAAGGGCCTGTGACAGCCTTGTCTTTTAAACGCGCCGCTATTCCACGTTTGTAGTGATACAGACGCGATACGCACGCGAGTCAGACGCAGCCTATAGACCTCATTGGCCGTCGATGCACGTTTCCAAAACGCACGTCAACGACGCGTTTATTTAAACGTGCTCGAGAGGCTTAAGAATGAATTCATGGCTACTGTATGTACAGTCAGGGGTCAAAAGTGCAGTTGCATTCTTCTAATGCTAGTGTCTAAAATTTATTTGTAGGAGAAGTTCAATAGTCCACAACTAGGTTATGATTCAATGAGCACTATCAACTTTATAATGTTCCCAGTGGTGGGACTCAGGCATCCTCTCTAGGAGAGAGAATGGGCTGTCTTACCACGCGGGCCCAGTTTGCACTGGTGGATGTCATGTGTCTTCGAATTTTTGGTTCTAGGACATGCCGGTTTCCTTTACGATGTTTTCCTTTACAGTTTTGAGAGCAGTAGTGATGAAATAAATAACACAAAGTAATGCGCCTGGCAGGTTTGTGCGTGTAAGTCGGAGCCATTAACAATGCTCTCATTAGATTCTATGCTACATTAATTCAGTAGTGAACCATTGAACCATGACATGTTTACCAAAAATTTTTTTAGACACTAAGACTAAGTACCAGGTGAAATATGCTAACTTCAAATAAAATAAACTCACACTGTACCAATGTGAAAAAACAACGTTTTAAGTTCCAAAATAAATAGACATACACTCATCAGAATAATTGTATTGTACGTGTTGTATTTATATTATTTTTGCCTACCAAAATGGATAAATACTCACCAAATCTTGTTTCCCTGAAATAGTAACATTAATACTGAAAATGACAATTCTAAATAGCTTTAATGTAATCATATTATCCAACCTGAATTCAAAATGAAGGCAAATATATTATTGACAAACTAAAATTACAGTCGTTTCCCTTTGTTTATTCCCCTCGCAACCCGCACAACCGCTACTGGCACGTGACGCATATTAGTACGTACGTACATAAGTTGTCATTAATTGCGATGAGATCGTCACAATTTAGTCACTTCGGGACTTGGGCTCCCCGACTCGGACAGGTTAGGTTAGAAGGGCATTGCGGGGTCTAGTGAGTGAGCGAAGTGAGCGATCACAGACCCCGCCATCCCCTTCGTGGTTATTGTACTTTAAACCACCTAGAAGTAGGAGCCCCGCGAACCGCAGCTTCGTCAATCGGTCCTCAGGCAACATTGGAGTTTATTTACTATTTTTAGGTATATGTATAATAGAATCTGGAAATAATTTATTATTTTCCTACTAGTGATTCATTTTATTTACCTCAGTCACTTTTTGCAGTAATATTTAGATTGAAATGTTTATTTGGCATAAAACAATAAACAAGTATCATGTGTTTGAGACACACATTATTATATTTGATATTCGAAAAAATTGTACTATCGATCGTTAGCTTTTTTGCCTCAGCAAAACTAACTAATTTGAAAGTCGTGAAAAAATATTGGTAACATCTATTTAGCGATAACATAAAATCTTTGGTCGGAAATTAACTTTAGCGTTTTAAATCTTTATGGCATAGAATAAAAAAGAAAACAGGTTCATTTCTACAATACTTTACGAAATACATTTTGATGAGCATTTATCCATTCTGGCAAGTACCGATTTAGAATTCTTTGGTAATAAAATAGGTACTTTCCTAGTAGGCGTTTATACACAAAACATTAAGACATTTACAATTTTTTGTCAATTTAGCATTGGTAGAGTGCAACTGCACTTTTGACCCTTAACAGTAGAAATAAATGTTTTCCAAGCTAAAAATATGAGTAAATTATGAATTCAATTGAAGTGTATTATATTATTATTGCATTATTAACTTACATTAGGTATAGTTTCCCACTGAGCCATGAGTGCCTTGTGCGGCGACCTGGCGATAGTACCACTCCTGCCGCCAGGTAACGCGTCATGCAGCACCAAGTCGTACTCCCCATTAGTGAGGAGACACCGGTTATGTTTGTCATAAACTATTAGCTCAGAACCGTAGAACTTAGTCCATTTCCCATCACTTGATGAGTTGAGATCCGACGATGACTTCAGACGTTTTGTCACTGGTTCTAGAATATAATATCAGTTTCTAGTTGGTTAAATATGACTGGTATAGATCAGGGGTCTCCAAACTTCTGTATGTTCTATGGGCCAAAACAGTTTTAATTTTTTGGCCCTTAAGTATATTTCTAGTCTAGTCGCAAAGTACGCAACCTAAGCAAACATATACAACTAAGTACATGAATACCATTAGTGTTTTTTTGTTTTACTGTGATTAGCGGAATTTATTTTTATATTTGTTAGATATGAATTATCTGCGTCATCATTTCTGTCATTAAGTTTTACCTTACAAGTAACCAAGTAATTATTATTCTATGTTTTTTTCTTCAATTTATCACAGCAATAATAACAACAATAAGTCATTGGCTGTCATAGCCAAATTCGTGACACTAGTCTTAAAGCTTTCTCGATCCGGATTAATGGCAGTTTCGGGCCGGATTAATGGCATTTTCGAGCCGGATTGATGGCACTATCGGGCCGGATTGATGGCACTGTCGGGCCGGATTGATGGCACTGGCAGGCCGGATTTGGCTCACGGGTCGTAGTTCGGAGACCCCTGGTATAGATGGTAAACATGCAGACTACTTTACAATTCCAAACATTCAAAACAAAACAGATATTGACATGCGAACTATGCCACATTTACACACAAAACTGGGTGGGGGACACATTCAGGACCAAAACCATTAAAACATATAACAAACAAAAAACAAAACACAATAAGCATTACCATCACAGTCACCATTTGTAATTTCACTAGAACTAGCCGCACCATTAGACGTACTGGACCCTGAAGCCCTGGTGACTGTAACTCGTAACATGAGCATGTAGGACTTCACGTTGGGGCCCTGTGACGGGCTGAATGTGTCGCTGGAGATGCTGACTGCGGAGGCCATGGCTGGCGGCTCGGATGTGGATGGGTTGAGTGGAACTGAACAGCTGCCGACCTAAGGATTTCAAGATGGTGTGAAAAGTTGGAATAGAATTAGTATTTCTGAGCTAAATTTTTTTTTAGTTATGGATAGGCTCGCGATTGAGCACTATCTTACCTGATGGTAAGCGATGATGTGGAACTAGCTTATTCACTCTTGACTTAAGACCTAAGTTGTAGCTATTAAGATAATATTCCCTAAACGCTTTGCAAGTATGGGTAAGATGTCCGCACGTACTAGTGGCGCAACGCCGTACGTCTAGTGGTCCGATGATGGAACGGACTTTGCGGAACATACATGTTGTGTATGTGAACGGGCGCGCACACGGATGCGCGCCAGCCGCCATTACGGCGAGTCCCGACACTCAAATAAACCAGTGCGTTACGAGCTACAGAGCGTTTCACTTGTGTCCCGTTCCCGCGCATCCGCGTACTTAACATTGGCGACGAGAATTTTACCGACCACGTGGCTAGTAAAATGGCTAGTTCTGTGCAATATGGCATTCTACATACGTTCGACCATAACGTACAAACTTGGAAGACGTATAAAGGACGTATAACGCAATATTTCGTGGCGAATAGTATTAACGAAAAGACGGATTCCGCGGGTGAAAAACGGAAGGCCATCTTGCTCAGCGCACTCACAGAGGGTACGTACAAGTTAACAACGGATTTGGTGCTACCAAAAACCATCGAAGACGTGCCCTACGAAGACCTTTTATCACTATTGGATAACCACTTTACTCCCAAATGTGTCGGGTTTGGTGAGCGTCACAATTTCTACGCGGCGTCACAACAACCAGGGGAGTCTCACTCTCAATGGGCAGCGAGATTACGAGGACTGACAGAAAAATGTGCCTTTCTTAACGTGGAGGAGGCACTCCGCGACAAGTTTATCATGGGAATGCAGCCGGGACAAGAGAAGGAGAAGCTGTATACGAAAGACTTGGCCGACCTCACGCTGGCCAAGGTCGTGGAGATGGCAGAAAACCTCCGATGTTCGCGAGCCGCCGCCGCTGCCAGTGCGGGAGCGCTGGCGCAGGCGCCTACCGATCAGCAGCTTTTCAAGATAGCGGATAAAGGAAAAAGTGGTAGTAGTGCAGTGAAAGTGAAATGTAGCGTATGTGGTTACACAAACCATAAATCAGATGACTGTAGGTACGCAAACTATATTTGTAAAAAGTGTCACGTAAAAGGCCACCTGCGTAAAATGTGTCCAAAAGTGAATTACGTAAAGGTGGATGGCGGTGACAAGGGTGACGTTAACGATGACGATGACGGTAAGTTGTTCCATATCCGTTCATTCAGGGGGGAACCCATGGTAGAAACTGTTTGGATTGATAACGTGCCATTTAAATTTGAAATTGATAGCGGGTCCGCAGTAACCGTAGTCTCGGAAGTGTTTTACAATTCTAATTTCAAAAAGGTGCCATTATCAAGTACATGTAAACAGCTCATAACGTATAACGGCGGGAAAATTGTGTGCCTAGGTACGTTACGTCTACCTATACGCTACGCGGGCCGCACGAATATTATGTACTTGTACGTCGTACGCGACGGCGGGCCTCCCATTCTCGGTCGAGATTTCTTATCATTATTTGGCTTACAGTTAATACCGGTCAACTTTTGTGGAATTTCTGAAATACAGCAGCAATACCCGAAGTTATTTTCGAATGAGTTAGGAAAATTTAACAAATATAAAGTAAAACTATCGTTAAAGGAAGGTTCAAAACCGGTTTTTTGCAAAGCGCGCCCCGTAGCATTTGCTTTGCGAGCAATGGTCGATAAGGAAATCGATAGATTGGTCGATTTAGGAATTCTAGAATCCGTAGAATATTCAGAATACGCGTCACCGATAGTACCGGTTCTAAAGCGAAACGGGACGGTCAGATTGTGTGCCGACTTTTCAGTTAGTATAAATAAACAGTTACAAGTAGAACAATACCCGCTGCCCACAACTAACGAACTATTTACAAAGATCCACGGGGGTCAACAGTTTAGCAAACTTGACTTATCTATGGCTTACAACCAATTAGTATTAGACGATGAGTCGAAAAACCTAACCTGCATAAATACAAACCGCGGACTTTATAGATTCACACGTTTAGTGTTTGGGTTAGCCAGCGCGCCGTCCATTTTTCAACGGGCTATCGAGGGTTTGTTATCCGGAATAGACGGAGTGTTGTGTTTGTTAGACGATATTTTGATAACTGGAAAGGACAGGCAGGAGCATTTACAAAGACTAAATTTAGATGTTGAAGGATGTGTGACCGATACCCAGACCACACAAGGCGGTCAGTTGATGGCACAAACACCGAGGAGATCGACACGGAATCGGCCAGCTATTTGTTTTAAAAAATACTTTTAGAGGATAGGCTAGCAGTATTTTAAAAATATACATATTGATTGTTTAGGAGTAGGTTTACTTATTTTAGAATATAATTGTATTCCTTGTTAAGAGTACCTATAGTTTGTGTTCGGGATTTTGGGAATAAGGGGAGGAATTGTTGTGTATGTGAACGGGCGCGCACACGGATGCGCGCCAGCCGCCATTACGGCGAGTCCCGACACTCAAATAAACCAGTGCGTTACGAGCTACAGAGCGTTTCACTTGTGTCCCGTTCCCGCGCATCCGCGTACTTAACATTGGCGACGAGAATTTTACCGACCACGTGGCTAGTAAAATGGCTAGTTCTGTGCAATATGGCATTCTACATACGTTCGACCATAACGTACAAACTTGGAAGACGTATAAAGGACGTATAACGCAATATTTCGTGGCGAATAGTATTAACGAAAAGACGGATTCCGCGGGTGAAAAACGGAAGGCCATCTTGCTCAGCGCACTCACAGAGGGTACGTACAAGTTAACAACGGATTTGGTGCTACCAAAAACCATCGAAGACGTGCCCTACGAAGACCTTTTATCACTATTGGATAACCACTTTACTCCCAAATGTGTCGGGTTTGGTGAGCGTCACAATTTCTACGCGGCGTCACAACAACCAGGGGAGTCTCACTCTCAATGGGCAGCGAGATTACGAGGACTGACAGAAAAATGTGCCTTTCTTAACGTGGAGGAGGCACTCCGCGACAAGTTTATCATGGGAATGCAGCCGGGACAAGAGAAGGAGAAGCTGTATACGAAAGACTTGGCCGACCTCACGCTGGCCAAGGTCGTGGAGATGGCAGAAAACCTCCGATGTTCGCGAGCCGCCGCCGCTGCCAGTGCGGGAGCGCTGGCGCAGGCGCCTACCGATCAGCAGCTTTTCAAGATAGCGGATAAAGGAAAAAGTGGTAGTAGTGCAGTGAAAGTGAAATGTAGCGTATGTGGTTACACAAACCATAAATCAGATGACTGTAGGTACGCAAACTATATTTGTAAAAAGTGTCACGTAAAAGGCCACCTGCGTAAAATGTGTCCAAAAGTGAATTACGTAAAGGTGGATGGCGGTGACAAGGGTGACGTTAACGATGACGATGACGGTAAGTTGTTCCATATCCGTTCATTCAGGGGGGAACCCATGGTAGAAACTGTTTGGATTGATAACGTGCCATTTAAATTTGAAATTGATAGCGGGTCCGCAGTAACCGTAGTCTCGGAAGTGTTTTACAATTCTAATTTCAAAAAGGTGCCATTATCAAGTACATGTAAACAGCTCATAACGTATAACGGCGGGAAAATTGTGTGCCTAGGTACGTTACGTCTACCTATACGCTACGCGGGCCGCACGAATATTATGTACTTGTACGTCGTACGCGACGGCGGGCCTCCCATTCTCGGTCGAGATTTCTTATCATTATTTGGCTTACAGTTAATACCGGTCAACTTTTGTGGAATTTCTGAAATACAGCAGCAATACCCGAAGTTATTTTCGAATGAGTTAGGAAAATTTAACAAATATAAAGTAAAACTATCGTTAAAGGAAGGTTCAAAACCGGTTTTTTGCAAAGCGCGCCCCGTAGCATTTGCTTTGCGAGCAATGGTCGATAAGGAAATCGATAGATTGGTCGATTTAGGAATTCTAGAATCCGTAGAATATTCAGAATACGCGTCACCGATAGTACCGGTTCTAAAGCGAAACGGGACGGTCAGATTGTGTGCCGACTTTTCAGTTAGTATAAATAAACAGTTACAAGTAGAACAATACCCGCTGCCCACAACTAACGAACTATTTACAAAGATCCACGGGGGTCAACAGTTTAGCAAACTTGACTTATCTATGGCTTACAACCAATTAGTATTAGACGATGAGTCGAAAAACCTAACCTGCATAAATACAAACCGCGGACTTTATAGATTCACACGTTTAGTGTTTGGGTTAGCCAGCGCGCCGTCCATTTTTCAACGGGCTATCGAGGGTTTGTTATCCGGAATAGACGGAGTGTTGTGTTTGTTAGACGATATTTTGATAACTGGAAAGGACAGGCAGGAGCATTTACAAAGACTAAATTTAGATGTTGAAGGATGTGTGACCGATACCCAGACCACACAAGGCGGTCAGTTGATGGCACAAACACCGAGGAGATCGACACGGAATCGGCCAGCTATTTGTTTTAAAAAATACTTTTAGAGGATAGGCTAGCAGTATTTTAAAAATATACATATTGATTGTTTAGGAGTAGGTTTACTTATTTTAGAATATAATTGTATTCCTTGTTAAGAGTACCTATAGTTTGTGTTCGGGATTTTGGGAATAAGGGGAGGAATTGTTGTGTATGTGAACGGGCGCGCACACGGATGCGCGCCAGCCGCCATTACGGCGAGTCCCGACACTCAAATAAACCAGTGCGTTACGAGCTACAGAGCGTTTCACTTGTGTCCCGTTCCCGCGCATCCGCGTACTTAACAGTCACTTGATACCCTTTATTTTCTTATTTAAGATGAGCTTTCTGCAGTAGTAGGGTACATGATTACCTACTGCTGAGGGTTATGGTAGGCTAATGGTAAAACTTTCTGGTTCTCTACTTCTAGTGCTGATGAGACATAGATTGCTCAACAAGAAAGAACTATAAAATAACTTGAAAAGTCAGTTTTACAGATGTCCCTTTACCAGAAAAAGAGAAACCATAAACATTAAAAGGATGCTATACTGTCAGATTTAATAGGGGATCAACCACCACCCAACAACTTAGCTGTCTTTGGATTTCATTTTTTGGAATGATGATAGATTACTATGAAATACTGTTAATAATCAGAAGAAGCAATACACTAACTACTAACTTTGACCATATAACTATTGGGGAGGTTATTATTGTATTGTTGTTATAGCTAGTTTTAAAAATTAAAACAAATATAATGAAAACATCAAAAATACCATCCACCAATCTGCACTGGGCTCACAAGTTGGATTACAGCACATTTCCGCTCCTTGATGAAAAGGCTGAGTCCCAGTTAATCCATTCAACACCTGTGTTCATTCTCCCATTGTCTTTTTATTGTGTCTCTAATTACGCTATTCGAAAAGTTAAGGCCAAGACTGGTCTAATTTTTATGATTTTACCCACCATAAAAAAGGTCTAATTTTTAGTTTTGCACATGTTTTCTCCTCTTTACAGATGAACAAACTTTTTTGATCTACACTAATATATTAAAGACTAGCTTTTGCCTGTGGTTTTCTCAGGAATAAAGCAGCTTTCTATCAGTAAAAAAACTTAGCAATCAGACCTGTACTTTCAGAGATTACCTCCTACAAACAAAAAAACATAAAAACAAACTATCTCTTTATTAAATTGTGTGTAGATTTTTATTTTTGTTTATAATTAGTTAAATTAAAATATTACTGAATGACTACAAACATTCTTTCACCATTAAAATGCTACCTTATCACTGAATGACATAGGAATATATGTACATTTATATTTTCATGTAGGCGAAGCTGATTATAAATAAAACATTAACAACATGTTGACAACAATGTTAAAATAAATGTAATGCAACTAAAATAAGGACAGTGGCAAAGGCTAACAAGATGTTATTTATAAGAGTGACTTGGCTGTTGGTTTAGTGGTTAGCTGCCCTGACTGCTATGCCGGTGGTTATGACCACCCAAGACAAATGTTTGTGCGATAAGCGATATCCCATCAGATACATTTTATACCCAGAGACACGATCATTTGGTCTATCCATAATATATATGTGATGGGATATCTATATATTTAGAAATATATAAGTATGTTTATGAATTACCTATACTCTATCTGTATATATAAGTAGTTAACTAAATCGATGCCTCCCAAGTAAGTTATTATAACTCCAAAACTGCAATTATACTGGAGAGCATTTCAAAGATACTTTTTGCGATACACACCCCACAATTTCAACAACGTATGAGATTATAGTTTCTATAATGGTAAGACTTTTTGGCCTTTTTAATTTTAGTATTAGATTACATATTATTAGACTCTTGAGTAAAAAACACAAAATCTCCATTTTGTGCTTTACTACAAGTTACGTGGGAGGCGTCGAAATGTAAACAATTTATAAATGTCTATATAGAAAAAATATCTAGAAATGTTCACAATTAGGTATTTACTTACTACTATTACTGAATGTCCTAGAACAGATTGCATTAAGAAGTAAATAAAAAGGTATTTACTTAACCTTTCAATCGTGGAAATCACAGACACAATAGAAGATCAATAGGTGCGCGAACGCCGGCGTTCGCTTGGGGTTTAATGAATTAAACCAATGTTAGCTATTAAACTGAAATTAAATTATCTTTGTATGTCTTTTATACAATTTATATTTTAAATAAAAAGACATATCAAAATTGTTTACCTTTAGTTAACTACCTAAACCGATAGAGTACTCATACCTAAGGTCTTGTTAGGCAAGTTAGTAGTAGTTACATAAGGTGCCATGCCACAGCACACAATGCTAGGCATTCTAGAATAATATTGTCAGAGTGAAAGGCAATAACCTCAAGTAAAAGTGATGGATAGTTATCAGCAATACGGTTTTTTCAAGATTTATCTCAATAACATAATGGAAAATATTAATAGTTATTTTTACTTTATGATAAGAAAATAATTTGGTTACAACACATGTTTTACACACAAAAATTGCATGAAGGCTAATTTTGACATGGCAAGGGCCAACTTATTACGTGAACAGCATGCACATACTTACAGAAACTTCTACAATAGCGGAAGAACTTTCTTTCCTCTTTTTATGGCATATCTTAAGCAGCAGTGTCTCAACTTTAACCTGGTACTCTCTGGGATCATCCAAGCTTTTGTCATAAAAACCCAGAAAGGTAAGTGTCATGTAACCTCCCAAACTATTTGGTTGTAGCTCTGTACTCTTCCTCTGTTGTATTGTCTCAAGTAAACTGTCCACCTTGAAGCCTATGCGGCTTTTATTACTTCGAGACATCCTTCTTTTCATATACGACAGTGTTCTATTTAGAAATATTGGCTAAAAGAGAATGGTTTCATTAGTTTTGCTTCAGGAACACAAGTTCACTATTCTATAGTCGTTATACATACCGAAAGCATATTACGAGTCCGTAGAAATCTGTATATTTGAGTGGGCTCTGTAAAATGTTTATGAATAAAAATTATTACAAAATTATTCACAGGAAACGCTTACTTACATAGCATCGGGTTTCTAACTTACTTTCGAATGCTTGTAAAAACAACTCATGGTCAGCTTGTAAGTGATCAATTTTAAGGTTTTTATGAGCTTCATTGTCTTTATCTCGCTTCTTGGGAGGCATTTTTAAGGTTTTTATCTAAACTATTAGCGAAACCGCCAAGTTCATCGGTTCGTTGACTTGACAGCGTCAGGTTATGGGGTTACTACCTCAATGAAATTTACTGTAAGCTATGGTAATCCAAAAACAAATACCACAATTGTCCCAGTAATTTATACTTGTTTAATTTTGAAGTCTGTCTTTTTTGTCAATTTTACTAAATACTTACTTTAATTTTACGTTACTTACTTACTTTGTTTATTTACCAAACAGTTAAGTTTATTTCTACAGTAATCAAGATGTAAATGCTGCGTGTATTGTTGATTAACTTTTTTCAAATATTAAAAAAAAAGTCGGGGAGAATTATAATATGACTTTGGTCACACTTACTCATAGACAAAACCATTTTGTTTCAAACGCGCTGCGAATACACACTATGGTGTTAGGCATTACAGACAAGTTGTATTAACGAGAATATCTGTGTAATTTTTCGTTCGAAAAGGTTTTAATATGGCGAATTTATATTTTGTATCTTGGTTATTTCTGGACGAAGAATCTAATTTCAAAATGACGTTTATTTATTTATTATTGTGATTTGATTTTATCCCAAAGCTAAAAACACTTGAAAAGCTTCTAAAAAGTTAATTAATTGAATATGTTTTTATATCTAAGTATTAAATAATGTGTAAAAACAATGAAAACAGAGTAATAAAGAAGCGATTACGAACTGTACAGAGGCAAGCCATCGAGAGGGGCTTAGATGGGGTGCTACTGAAGCAATACGATTTTATTTGTAATTATAATGATGAAGTTGAAACTAAGAGGACCAATAAGAAGCTCATTGCCGGGATTTTATCGGCTTTCATAATATTAGTGTTAAGCGTTAGCTTTGTGAACAGTATTTTAGGCGCAAGATGTCTATTACCTAGTAATTACTTAGTGTGGGAGGCGACGCGGCCACTCGCCGATTGTAGCTATTGTGAGAATGTTACGAAACCAATTATATTGTGGAACGTCACACGACAGGAATTTGCTGTAAGAAGTTTCACTTTAAATATAGAGCCAATTTTTTGGTAGGTAGAGGTTTCAGTAGGTATTAAAATTATTTTATTTTTTCAGAATTACGCTTATACGCCAAGGCCTATAATAGTTAAGAATGCCATCAAACACTGGAGAGCAACCAAAGAGTTTAGTTTTAATATGTTTAAGAGGCTGTATGAACAAACTGCGGGCAGCTATGAAAGCCTGGAGGAAGGCTGTCAGTTCCTTAATTTTAAGACAGATCTATTTAGTTTGAGGGAGGTGTTCAGTATGCCTGAAGCTAGAGTAAGAAATGAGGAGGGCGAAAAGCCTTGGTATGTGGGATGGTGAGTATAAGATCATTAATATTATTTTTTTGGTGGTCATAGTACAAAGTCCTTAAAACTTCTTCAAAGCTAGAGTGAATAGGCTCCACCATCAACAACTGCATGGATTGCAGCCAAGCACCAGTTTATGTTGTTCTTATCTATCCAACTTTAGTGCTTTCTATAATTTATAAATATTGCAAAATAAATAATAATATTAACCTTTGTATGCCTAATGGGAAGGCATAGAGTACCAACAAAAATGTAACATCCCACACTCATGTGTATCTGTAACCTATGTTTACAATTAAATAAATCAAAATTTGAAATATCATCTACACTATCTTACACTGATATAATAAAGAGGCAAAGTTTGTTTTTTTTTAGGTAGGACGTAATATTTGGAAATACTGGTTTGATCGCTAAAATGTTTTTGCCAATAGAAAGCTACTAAATGACATGGGCTACATTTTATGAAGTTGCGGTTAAAAGCTAGTTAAAAATAATAAACAAAAAAACACTTTATATACTAGCTTATACCCATGGCTTCAACCGCGTGAAAAAATTAGCCTATGTCCGTCTCCAGAGTCCCAACTACCTCTGTACCAAAATTCATCAAAATCTAGGTTTTGCCATTTAGGCATGAAGTCGTAACAAACGAATAAACAAACAAACTCACTTTCGCTTTTATAATATTAGTAAGGATTACTTTAAATTTTTGCAGGGGTAACTGCCATCCAGACATACTGGCTAAAGTCCGACAGTATTATAATATTCCAGAGTTTTTGCCGGAAGATGCCGAGTTTCCAGCAACAGAAAATATATTTTTTGGATTTGAGATTGGAGCTGTTATGCATGTAAGATAATAAAATAGTGAATTATAATTTTAACAAGTATAACATGCACTTTAAAGGAACATAAAGATGAATGTATCTAAACATGTAGCCTCGGTAAAACAAGTTCTTCCTATTTTAAAAAAGCACTTTTGGATTTTTTTTTAAGCGTCGTTATGTATACCATGCTAGCATGTTGGTTGCCAACACTGCAGCCAACTTACTGTCAAATAAAAAAAGAAAGAAAAATTTAGTTTACAAACAGTTTAATTACGCGAAATGATGCAATCAACCCCATTCAATGAAGTAAGTTAAAAACCTTTCAAATCTGGTAGAATGGGAAATTGTCAAGTAACAGAATACAGATGCAGAGTTAGCGAGATAATGTGCAGCCGTGGTGGGTCTCTTCCTTATATCATGATATAGTAATTACCAGGGATGTTACGGAGCTTCGACTCCGACTCCGTTAAGTCGGAACTTCCGATATTATTACACCTTCGGTTCCGACTTCGGCTCCGATACCTACTTTTAAATCGGAGGTTTTAATCGGAGGTCCGGAATCCCCCTGACTCCCGCTACGTTCATAATATTGTCAATTATTTTTTCACTTGTTCCGATTCCGGTTCCAGCTCCGGTTCCGATTCCGGTTCCAGCTCCGGTTCCGATTCCGGTTCCGACTCGGATAAATCAAATTTAAAAACTCCGACTCCGCCTTCGGTACCGATATAATTACCGTTCATCCCTGGTAATTACCAGGGATTAATGGGAATTATTCATTTAATAACCAATTTTGATACTGTGAAAGAAAAACTTTTTTAGTGTTACTTGTTATTAAGTATATTTTTTTTAAAGATTGATGTCAATATACTAACATAGCATAGATTATGCTGACATCTGAAGCAAAGATAAATAAATAAATAAAATATTGTACAAAAGTAGACAGACAAAGGTTACGCAATTCTAGACGTTGGTGTAGTATAAAAATTATTTTTGTTGAAAAAAGTTGAAACTTTTTGATGACTTAAAAAAGAAATTAAGCAATTTCATATAAACCACTATTTTCCAGCTGGATTACATACCAAGACTTATGTGGCAGGGCCAGGTGCAAGGCAACAAGACCTGGTTGGTGGCGCCCGTGCCGGAGTGTGACCATGTGTGCCACAAGTTTCAGTATTATGTGGAGCCGGGAGATGTTGGTGGGTACTTAAACATTACCATAACCTTAATATTTCTTTATTAATTTGTCTTATTTACATTTTAAAATATTTCTTATAAAGAAATAACAAATAAACAAAAAAAAAAAATGATTACCAGTGTTCCCGACACTGGTAATCAATTTATTTTTTGTTTCTGGGCCCAAGCTACAGGTGGTTAGGGCTCATGAAAAAGGAACCTCACCATGCGAGCCGCATCAAGGAGTACTGCCTTCTGTATCAGGCCTATGATCTAACTTATTATAATTATTACTGCTAGCCTATATTGTCCCACTGCTGGGCAAAGGCTTTCTTCCATTCTTTCCAACAATTACAGTTCCTCCCTTTCGCTTTCTCATTGCAATTCTTAAGGTTCTCCTGCCATCTCTTTCATGATCTACTGCGGCCCCGTGTCGCTGTCAGGACACTAATCCTGTATTTTTACGGATCCACAGCTTGTAACCTTATAAAAATATTTTTTGACGATTTGTGTCCAAGGTAAAGCAGCTTTACTGCCTTATTGGTCTAGTAGTTGCAAGTAGCACTACTGAGCTTAAGGTTTTGAGTAAAATTCTCTAGCAACTAGTGTCGCTGACCCTCGGCAGAGACGCTCTGTGCATAGGGAATCGCGAGACGATTTCCGGTCGTCGTAGGCGCGAGCTTGCGGTTGGCGTAGTACATGTCAGCAAAATTTATTGAAAAGAAATCAGCCTGTGCCATTAGGCTTTTTCATCAAAAACTTAATTATTTAGGATTGGGAAGTCATCAAACAACTTCTCCTGCTCTGAGTAGACCGAGAGATTGCACGTATCAGACTTTCGCTAAATAAATCCCGTCTGAGTTTATTCCTTAACATTCCAGGGCCGCAGTAATCCTTTCGAATAATCTCGCATCCTAGGCAAACATTCAAACATTCTGTTTACATACCTTACTCAGTGCCGGTTTAAGTCAGCGTGGGGCCGGATGCAAATTTCTACCAAGGGGCCCCCATTTTTATAAATGACAACGAAATAAAACTCCTTTAACTTAGATACTTTATAAATAGGCCCTAAGCTCTCAATAGCGATGGGTCCATAGGTAGTAGCCGAGTTTGTTTTTCTGGAAAATCCAGAAGGAAAATTATATCTTGACTTGCTTTTGTACGTCCAAACGGGCGCCCGTAACGTAGCGACATCTATGGCGCCACGTAACTATAATCGAAAAATCGATATCCTACTTTCCTACCGGTGTAGGATTTCGATATATTTTTTTTACAATTAGAGTTCTCTGCCCAATTTTAACATGTACAACAGCCCGACATTACCTATCGGGTAGTTGCCCCGACCCCACATAACACAACATCCGTATGGTTGGAGGTCGGACCCTCCTTTTTTAAAGGAGATTTACGCTACTGACACTCCTTTATTTGCCCTTCTTACTTCGTGTCTAATCCAGTACTGACCATACAATCTCCGTGTTCAATCTGCTTCAGTGGTTGATGACGCAAGACGAATGTATAATAAGGGTGCTATTACACCTACACATGCCATACAAGGATTTTAAGTACAATCATTTTGTTATGTAAACGTTCAGGATTGACAATATTAAACGGTTTATTCAACGAAAGCCAAATGTTTTGATTAATCAAACTTCGATCCAGGGGCCTTCCCTAACAGGAATCGGGCATTTTACAGGGTATAAAGTAACTTAGATGACAGGGATAACCTAGGTTTAAAATGTTTAAATCAGTAGGTAAATTAATTTTCGAAATGGGATCAGTAAGTAGGTATAACCCGGATTCCATGCCGGAGTCTGTTTCCTGATAACTACAACCTAGGGGTCTGTAAGTTAAGAGTGAATAGGTTACTTCTAGGCAAGCTTGCTCCATCGTCAGCCACATCATAGCTTACCATCAGTTGAGATAGTGGTCAAACGCGAATCTATCCAGTAAAATATATAAATATACTAGCTGACCCGGCGAACTTCGTACCGCCTAATAGTTATGTTATATCTTTTAGCTAAGCTGTCTACTCTACCCAACTCTACCTTACTCTACCCTACTCTACCTTACTCCACCCTACTCTACCCTAAATTGAAAATGTAGCTTATATGACACGTTCGTAGATTTACCATAGCAGCGCCATCTATTGATTACTTACTCAACCCAGTCGAAAGGTATCGACATCTGTTAGAATCATTTGGAGTTAACAGATAATTGTGACTGTCAAATAATAACAGACAAATAATTAGCAATAAATTAAAATTGTGACTATAATTTGAGATTTAAACTATCCTATCTCTCAAGTTGGATCGAACTGCACATGGTGTGCGAATTTTATTATAATCGGTTAAGTGGTTTAGGAGTCCATTGAGGACAAACATTGTGACACGAGATTTATATATAATAACTTATTATTATATAGTGTATATAACACACATAAACATTAGTTTTGGTAAGTAATATTAGGTAGGAGTAAACGGTACGTTTGCATTGGTTAACTAATATTTGTATGGTTTACAGATAATTATTTTTTCTGGGTTTGGGGCTTTGGGTGTGAGTCCCACAGTGGGAATTAGGTACTCCTGTATCGTAAAGTTAGGGTGTTTTGTGTATTCACGTACACAAGACACCCAGACCAGACCCGGAACACCTATCTAGGCCATACAAATATTTGTTCCGTGCGGGGATCGAACCTACGACCCTCAGCGCAGGATTCAATCGGTCAACTGCGCCAACCGTGGCGTCCAGTTCCGCGCTGGATTAATTTCTAGTGTGGGACAATGTTTTATTGTCTTTATTTTGTTTCAGTTTTGCTGGACACTCGCATCTGGTACCACGCCACAAGTATTCCCAAAGGACAGTTCTCTCTGACAGTGCAATCAGAGTATGGATGAAATATTCTTTGCATAGACATAGTACAAAAGAAGTGTTCTTGTAACATATCGAGATGCCAAATTATACATTCATTATTTATACAAGCTATTTTATAACTATCGTGCATTTTAGTGCCATTTTGTAAGTAGTGCAACTATTTTTAGCAGTAAGTTTACCTACGCAATATTTTGTTTTTATACTTGTACCTAACTATTTATTATCTACTTTGTGTTCTACATATTTAATAAACATATTGATGTTTTGTAGTTGTTTTAATAACTAACTTAACGTAATTTTCTCTTAAAACCCTTTATAAAACCAAAACCTTTGAACCTTCTTTCTTTGAAGTCGGTTAAAAGTAGAAGAAAAATGCTTACATCAACTTCCGAAGTTACTTCTTTTTTAGTCATCCTTATTTCCAATTATGCAAAAAAAAAAAACAGGGTAAAAGTTGATTTAGAAGTTAGGGTCAGCACACACCGCGACGGAGACGCAACGTGAAATAACGATACAACATACCGTGGTTTCATCTGCGCCTTTGGTTACAGCTCCGCTCTTGTGGGGCGCGGCGTGATTTTATGTAGCGTTCTTCGATAAATGGGCTTATTTAATTTTAACACTAAAATAATTTTTCCATTAGAACCAGAGGTTCCTGAAATTAGATTGTTCAAACAAACTCTACTGCTTTATAATACATATGTAGCGATAAAAATAATATTTTAGATACCTATAAAAAGCTACATCGAGCGAGCTGCTAAGTGTCCCAGTGGTGTACAGGTGTTAAGGCACTAGAGTCTGGGAACTCGTCATGTTTGATTTATTAATTTATTCATGAAAGAAGAACGGTCACGTCCCATATAAAAAAAAACCCAGACCCGACAGAAAAGTGACATATCTCAGTTTTTTTGTTATTATTTATATAATCATATTATATAGTTTTTATATTCGAAATCAATGGCTAACACCAAAATATTGCCTTATGTTTTTGTTCAGGGTTTACACTAAAAAAATACAAAATGCCTACTTATCTACACAATTCGTAATGTATGTAACTAAATGACGATAAATAGTTATGGGATGTATCCAGGAGACCTGGAGATACAGCTGTATTATATAATTTTTGAACTCCGAGTACAACATTCAACTTAGGATTTTTTTTTTAAGTTGGTTTAAAATCATCTAATGACATCTCTCGCCCTTGGGTGGAGCGAGAGGGCGTGTCAGACTCTTACTGACTAAAAAATTCCACCCCGTTCCTTTTTGCCTCTGGTACTGGGGTCAACGAATTAGTGGAATAATCCGATCTGAATCATCGAATATGACGATTTTAATTAATCCTAAGTTGAGGGCGAACCCAGAAGGGCATGCTCTGACCCCAGTACCAGAGGCAAAAAGGAACGGGGTGGAATTTTTTAGTCAGTAAGAGTCTGACACGCCCTCTCGCTCCACCCAAGGGCGAGAGATGTCATTAGATGATTTTAAACCACCTTAAAAAAAATATATCCTAAGTTGAATGTTGTACTCGGAGTTCAAAAATTATATAATACAGCTGTATCTCCAGGTCTCCTGGATACATCCCATAACTATTTATCGTTATTTAGTTACATACATTACGAATTGTGTAGATAAGTAGGCATTTTGTATTTTTTTAGTGTAAACCCTGAACAAAAACATAAGGCAATATTTTGGTGTTAGCCATTGATTTCGAATATAAAAACTATGTAATATGATTATATAAATAATAACAAAAAAACTGAGATATGTCACTTTTCTGTCGGGTCTGGGTTTTTTTTGCCTGTTCTTCTTTAAATTTATTATTCTTAAATTCTTGACATTTTTACTTCTTTTTTTGATTTTTTAAACTGTAATTTTGAAATTGATTGTGTGCAATTCAGATACAAATTATTTGTTCATGAATAAATGACTAATGACTCGAGTTACTGAGTACTAGTTTATAACAGATAAAAAAAAAGTTCTCCCTTGGCTCACAAACAGAGACACAGCAGATGGCGTGTCGCAGACGTTACGACGTTCCAAGCTTTGAACCTAGATGTTTTTATTATCGTGCGGATTTCATGATGTGCAGAAATTTTCACGCAGCGTGAGACGCGTGCTTACTGTTTTCTGCGAGCTGCAATGCGTTGTGACTGTGTAGGTACCTATGGTCGTTCGTTGTGTACAATGGACGACAAACGCATTACAATAAATACCCACTTGTATGGAAAGACATTGCGGGGGTTGCGGGTGCGGGGCAATCCCGCATGCGTGATCAAAACCGCACGATACATTTTGCAGAACACAACATAGTATTAATTGCGTTATTGTATGTCGATAATATCGAAAAAAAAAAATATATCGAAAATATCGAAAAAAAAAACAACAGAATAAATATTCAAAACGTTTTATTCGTCTAATTCTATGATCAAAAGTTTCAAATGAAAAATTGGCTTGAGTATCAACTTGGACATAAAATACATAATTTTAAAAACCACACATCATGATTACACTAAAGTGATAGGAAAATTGCAATAATACAGTCGTTTACTCAGTCCAATCTCTCACTCAAGTCACATTGTAAAGTTCACATATAGAGATCAGGTTTGAAACTCGAGGGGCAATAAGCTCACGACGCCAGCGCGGACGCTCGCCTCTATATCATTACATAGCAGTATGTATGTACAGCTCACTGAACCCAAATGCATGAAATGCAAACTTACAATAACAATAAATAATTTCTCAATTTGTTTTGACCAGATAGATGCCAGTATGAATGGACAATTTTAATTGACATGGCATTATGTATTTTATCACAAAAAAATATGGTACCATTACATTGTACCGATCGAAATGGACACATTACATTTAAATTTTTTATTGCTACTACCCCCAGTTGACAGTAAGGTAGAGAGCAATGGACAGAAAGATTCTCGAATATTAGATGATTAGAATAACTGCCAAACGCCGAGCACTGCATCCTTTATGGCCTCGATGTATTGTGCTGGTACCCAGTATACCCAATACCGGGACGCTTCTGTGGGGCCTAGTTGTAGACCCTGTGCAACACAAACATTTTAATTAGTTATCAGTTTCATTTTATCATTAAAACATAATTACTTGATAATGGTTAACAAACATACCATGATATGATATTCTTCATGTTCTTTGATTGGTTCAGATGTGATGCCTGGAAAACACAAAAATAGGTTTTGAATTTGGCTAAATCTTGAATAAGTGCATAAAAGAGGACTCAACCGATCCGCCTATCGTCAATGTGAGCATGGTTGAAAAGCTTGTTGTTTAAATAATCAAAAAGTAAAGCGAAAAGATTTTCATCATTCAGAATCTCTATTTAATTCTAGGTTCTCATAAATATATTTTTTTTTACCTTTTTAATTTATGAGTACATTATGAAGGGCAAAAAAGTTCACACAAAATAGAAGATTTTTACTGGATTAGATTTACACTAGAACCAAAAATTCGAGGGCATGTGACATTCGCCAATCCACACTGGACCAGCGTAGTGCATTACAGTCCATTCCCTCTCCAGAAGAAAAGGCCTGAGGTCACAGTTGTGAGGAACATTATAGGGTTGATTATGTTTTGTTTTTAATAGAAACCAAGATAATAACCATAAGATATCTGTTTTACCAAAATATGTTGAGATAAATGTTTAACAAATAACGTCATAATCGCGTAAGAGCGGTTGTATGGGAAGTCGTTGTAGGTTGGGTGCTCTTAATAGCTTTAACTGATTGTATATTAAAAGTGATAGAAATGATGATACTGTCTAGAAATGATGACACTGTCTAGAAATGATGATACTGTCTAGAAATGATGATACTGTCTAGAAATGATAATACTGTCTAGAAATGATGATACTGTCTAGAAATGATGATACTGCCTAGAAATGACGATACTGCTTAGAAATGACAATACTGCCTAGAAATGACGATACTGCCTAGAAATGACGATACTGCCTAGAAATGACGATACTGCCTAGAAATGACGATATTGTCTAGAAATGACAATACTGCCTAGAAATGACGATACTGTCTAGAAATGATGATACTGCCTAGAAATGACGATACTGCCTAGAAATGACGATACTGTCTAGAAATGATGATACTGCCTAGAAATGATGATACTGCCTAGAAATGATGATACTGTCTAGAAATGATGATACTGTCTAGAAATGATGATACTGCCTAGAAATGATGATACTGTCTATTTATTATTTATTTATAGTTAATTAAAACGGTACATGCCCACTTACATTAATTAACATAGAATTGTAAAAAACTTAAAAAGAGAGAAAAAAAAAACAAAACAAAAAAAACAATTATACATAATGTTGACAGTTGTATGGAATTTTCGAAAATAATTAATTTGATTATTATAACAGGATTATTTCAATAACACATAAATTTAAATTAATAATTTAAGATCAAATACAGTAATACACGTTAACATGGAACAGTGGACACCCTTGCATACTGTCTCTCACAGAACGTCAGACAAACACGTCTTATTTTATTCCATTCGTCCACAAACACATCACATTCAGAGTCAGCATTCAAGAGGGCGTCTAGAAATGATAATACTGTCTAGAAATGACGATACTGTCTAGAAATGATGATACTGTCAAGAAGTGATGTCTAGGCCCAAGTGTGAGATTGGATCAGTTGTTTCTAATTGAGATAGAACATAAAGAAAAATTGATGGAATTTTAATGTTCATTTTCTATACCTAAAACAAATAAGCATCTTCATAAGTTACTAAAACAGTCATGAGTATACATGTGAATGGAGACCAAAGAAAAGATGAGATTGTTTGACGGGTGACAGGACAGAATGGAAGAAAAAAACGTATTGATCCCAAGTAACATGGGGCAAGGACAAGAAGGTGATGATGATAAGCAACTTACTTTTGATAGAAGCCATGGCAAGTTTCTCAGTCCTCTCCTTGGTGCCGATCCAAAGCTGATCCTGGTCATGTTTGAATGTGAGTCGCACTTTGCCTCCGTGTTTATTTAGCATTCCGCTTAGGGGAACTGGTGGTAATGGCTCCTAAAATAGTTAACAACAGTATTAATACTACTTGTAGAATGTTTTGTATAAAAGAGTTATAAATACTGGGTTCACATGTCTCTTGTTTTTTAATTCATTAAACCCCAAGTAAACACTGGCATTCACATTGTCATTGTTTTTCTATAGTGTCTCTAATTGGCACGATTGAAAGGTTAAACCACTTGCATTAAATATGCTAAACTGGCATTTATAAGATAATATTAGGGAAAAAAAAAATTGTTTCTTTAATCAGTTTTAATCAATATACTAAAAATGAAAACAAAATTAAAATTAATTGCTAGGAAATAACAAAGAAATTAAACAATAACTTAAATAAATAAAAATAATATATACACTAAATGCCTAGCTAAATATGACGTCATAAAACTCCTCCGCATCGCTGTTGAGTGGAAGTGTGCCCAAAAGGCTGGCGGCATCGCCACGTTGTATGGCAATGCTTATTCTCTGACCAATTAAAAATAAAATTGATCATAAAACAAATGAGATATACTAATTCTAAACAAATATAATATGCAAACACTGTTATCTATGGCTTATAATGGTTACAGGCGTGGGACAGAGTCAATGTAGGACGCCTCTTTCTAATTAATCAGTTTGAAACTTCATAACTTTGTTATTGATGAAGATTTGTTTTCAATATTTCGTAATAGTTTATCAAAACTAATAAATATTTGACCTTTCAAATGCCATAAAGAGACACAATAGAAAGAAAATGGGTGAGAGAACACTGGCATTCGCTTGGGGTTTAATGAATTAATTCAGTAAATTTAAAAAACTTGATGCATTCTAGATTCTGTCATGAAAGTAAAAGATAAATATAATGAAATAGCCTATGTCACTCAGTGACAAAGTAGCATTTTACTGGTGAAAGATTTTCAGAATTGGTTCAGTAGTTTCAGATTACCCTCTACAGACAAACTTAAGAAATTTTTCCTCTCTAATATATTAGTATAGTTATAGTCTGTCTAAAAAGTCGCCTTGGAAATTTTTGAACAAATTTAATAAAATTTGTAATATACTTGTGTATCACATACAATATGTTTTATAAGATTCTATTAGTAAATAATGATCATCTCTGCAACTTTGATTATTCAAGCAGTGCTGACTAAATCAGATTTCAAGAATTAGATTATTTGATTAGATTAGTTATTTGACTTTTTTGAAAAATTCTAGTATAGATTGAAAATAACTTATTTGAACGGGATTAATTATTTGGATCATCATATTGATGCTGATAAATACAAATCAGTTCCCAGTCAAAATCCCTATGCAAAATGGCATTTACTTTCATGTATTCATTCGCAACGCTAAACAGATTTATTGTTGGAGCTTATCAGATTCTTAATATCAAGTATTATGAATAAAGTAATGAATCATAAAAATCTCAAGCTTATGGCTTTAATTAAGTTATCTACAATTTGTCAAGGATTATATAGATATCAAGAAATACATTTTATTTTAAATGTACCAGTTTGTTTACCTTCACTCCCTTGATTCCGGGCATAACATCGGGAGGGATACCCTTATCCAGAACTTTCCTGTGGATTTTCTGTACACATAGGGGCTCTTTACTTGACTGACTACCAGCTTTTTCCTCTGCTAATTCCTGAAAATAAAAATTCAAGATTATGAAAAAGGTTAAAAAAATAAATTTATAAACGGGGAATCATTGAAAGTTATTATTAGACAAACATACACCTTTTGGGCACTCTTCACAGCTAAGATATCATCCATTTTGGATCCCACCAGCATCACCTTGCCACCCTTCACGATGCCCGACTGTCGCAGGGTCATGGTGTCCTTGGCCATACCCTTAATTATTAGTTTTTGCGCAGATTGCGGGACGCCACATATTCGCTCCAAATGCGCTTTTAAATCTAACACAGTTGCATCGTACGCGAACGTTATGTCATGTTTTGCTTTATTAAAAACTACTGTAAATTCGATCTGTTCCGGAATTTCACAAAATTCAGGTTCTGAGTCTTCAGTGGTCTCTGATGTGCATGCCGCAGCCGCCGACGAACTCTCCGCGGGAGCGGGTGCTTCTATGTGTGCGCTCTCTAAAATACTCTTGTTTTCTGCAGCGGTCTTCGATGTGCCGTTGGCTATTGAATTCGGGTCCCGATTCTCTGTTGAATCTCCCTTCTCTGAAGCTAAAAAATAACATCAAAACGTGAGTTAGCAAAATTTCTAGAACAAAAGGTCTCAGTGTGTTTCTCCACAAAGACTGTCAAATCGTATTTTTATGCCAAAATTGAACGAACGTGTATGGATACTTACCAATATATTCCATAGTTATAAATTAATTGTCAGAAATAGGAATTAAAATAACAAAATTACTATTGTATCGTAGTTGTTTTGAAAAAATAATTAAAATACAGCCGACTGGCTGACGTGAAGCAACAAATTTTTTGCACAGACTATACAATTTTTATGTTTTGCTACGTTTGGAAACGTATCGATCGCAAGTGCGTAGATATTCACGCTGTTCCTACACATAAATGAAGTTTAACCTCTTGGCTTTTCAGCATTAACGTTTTTTTACGTTTTATCTCAAAAGTTTTAAATTCTAAAATCTATCAAGTCTTCCAGTATAGCTCAGATAATAAATGATTTATGATAATTAATTCCCCATGATTAATGTTCTGTCTTTTTGTTTATTATAGCTTGAAGAATTTTATAAGCTACTTGGGATAAACTTAACTTGGACAGACGAGAATATCTATCTAATTGTCAATCATAAAAATCAATCAATCAGTCTCTATGAGTAAACTTTTCCGTTTCCATGGCGGTCAGTTTGTAAACAAAGATAAAAGTGCGCTAAATAAAATTTATTCGATCCGTGTGCAGAAATTTGTAATAATAATGAGTTTCAATATTGATGATCCTTTAGCCGGAATTCTCAGTGATGGTAGTGATGATAGTTTCTTTGACGACGATGTTTTAGGAAAGAAAAAACCTACGAAGAAGAAAAGTACGCCAACTCTGGAAAAGAAAAATGCTCTTTTTGATTTGAAGGATGCTGATAAGCCAAAACCTGCTGCAAGTACATTAGATAAAAAAGAGGCGTTGTTTGACATAGATTCAAAGAAATCACCTACTCCTTTTAAGCGCACCGTATCCAAAGAGTCAATAAAATTTTCTCAACCAGAAGCTAAAGTTAAGGTGGGCCTTGATAAATTAGATCTAAGTAAGTCACCAGCAAAATCTAAAGTGAGCACAAGTGCAGACAAACTCGACATACTTAGTGAGTTGGGTGGAACGAAAACTAAACCAATTGAAAAGGGCAAAAGTTCTCAGTCGTTATTAGATGATATTCTAGGAGGCTCTTCATCGAAATCTGGCGGTGGTTCCAGCCAAGCGACTAGGCCAGTCACTGCTGCAAAAAGTCAAGAATTTGATTTAGATTCTATTTTGGGAAAAAGTGAAGCTAAGGCTTCCACTTCCATCAAAAGTGTGCCACCGAAAAAAAATGTAAAAGAAAATATAAAACAAGAAAAAGAGGCACTGGCAAAGAAATCTAAGTCAAATGAGGATTGGCTTGGTATATTTCAAGATAAAGATGACGGTAATGACGACTTGGAGGATGATGCTGGAATGCCATCATGGTTGGTCGGCGGTGATGCTAAGAAGAAAAAGGCTGAAGAAAAGAAGACACCCAGTAAACCAGAACCAGCTAAAGGAAAATCTAAACAGATTCCTCAAAAAGAAGAACCAGCTGAAGTTGAAGGATCCACGATAGAAGCAAAAAGGGACATGGAAACTATGGAGCAGATAGTAAAATTAATTCCAGCTTCTAATGCAATCCATGGGAGTACTGAAGATGTAGCAGCAGAAGGGGCCGCTCTATACATGCAGCAACAAGAGTCTCAGCTAATGGTGGCGTTACAGTTGAAAGCACAGGAAGAGAAACTTGCTGCAATGCAGAGTGAGTTGTTACAAAATAGTCTTTTATTTTTTGCTATAGGCAGTATTTTATTACTTGACGTAGGCTAATTCTCTCAAGCCCATTCAGTTGCTCTTTTCAATCAACTTCCGCGGTAGGTACTTTTGGGCCAACCACGTAAGCACCTATCTTTAGGTGGGTTTCTTATTTTCAAAATTTCGGCCGATTCTAATGTTGGACATCATAGACCGTCAAATGTCGCCACAATGAACGGTTCTGTGCCTCTTGTATCCATCGGATTCCCAAAATCTTTACCAGGTCATCAGTCCGCCTTTTAGGTGTCTCTCTTCCGGTACGCGGTCGCCACTCCAGAACCTTTCGGCCCAAACGGCCATCTGTTCTGCGAGCAATGTGTTTTTTAGTCTATGAATTTTTTTGTGGACAAAATTAACTACGATTAATTGTTGCCTTGTTTGTGCTCAGTGCGTCAGAAAGAAAGTCAGCTTATGCGACGAGAGGCTGCGCTCGCGCAACATTCACAGCTCGACGCCTTGTTACGGCGCCAAGCAGAGAACAGGCAACAGATGCAGTCCATTATAGCTGCTCACCAAGAGAGAATCACGCAGAGGATAAAGGTGAAACAAGCTACGGAAACCCATTCATGTTTCAGAAATCGTGTTAAATAATTCATTAGTTCCGACAGGTATTTGTTGGTCTTTGGCATGGTTACGGCCAAAAAAATTGTATCTATTTGTATTCAGCTGTATCTGTTTAGACTATGCTATTTGCAGCCAATGTCATTATAATTTTGATAGCATTACAGATGATAGCGTGGCTTATTCTCATTATGATTTTTAAATTCTTCAGGCACTACTAGGTACAGAAAACACAGACAATGAAGATTTCCCGCAGTATCCTGATGAAATTCAATCGACTGGCGACCGTAAAGACTCGCCATACACACGAGAGAAGAAACAATTATTACAACTGGTGCAGTCGTTGCAGGAGAACCATGACAAAGAAATAGATCTTATGGAAACATCGTACAGGTGGGTATATAGATTGCATTTCACAATTATTCGTAACTAGCTTTTGCCCGCAGCTTCGCACGCGTAAATAAAATATGGTTATAAAAATCTGAATTTATCATTTTTTTAATATTCTAAAGACCATAAAAAATTTCAGGAGACAATTAGCCTTTCTAGAAGTATCATTAAACCAAGGTGAAGAAAGAATGAAAGAGGAAAGTGACAAACTGGTAAAGTTTTACTTAGAAAAGATAAATTGGTTAGAGGAGCACCATCATCTGTACAAGAAACTGACGGAAGAGAACTTGACAGCTTTGACTGAGCGGCACAAGACTGAGAACGAAATTCTTATTCAGCAGCATTTGGAAAATGTTAGGGTATTACAGGAACATCATGCGGCGCTCATGGAGAATATCAAGTAAGCGAACATTTTAGGAATAATTTAACAGAGTTTTCAATTCCTAATTTTTCAAAATGGATCTCTAATTATTAAAAAAGAAATGGTCGCTGTACAGAAAAGCTGAATGTTTTTTTCCAGAAAGGCAGTTAAGCAAGAACAGGTTCTCATTCAGGATTCAGCAAGCTTCTCATCTGATCTTAAAGAGTTGGTCGCAGATGTAAGGGAAAACAAAATTAATTGTAAAGAACTACTAGAAAAGGTGCAATCGCTAGCAGAGAATACTGAACGTAGAAGTGATACCAGTTTACAAGTCAGGGAAACGCAGATAAATGGTATGCCGCTTATATTTATGTATGTCAATCTCCAGTTTCTAAATTCAAAGCCGTTCTTTATCGAATTGCTGATGCGGATGTAAAACATATACAATCACATACATCATAAATCTTTTTGCATTTATTCCAATTTATTATTATGGGATCGACGCAGCATCTCTTCCACACAAATCTTTTTTATTGGTCGTGATCCCTACATCATACAAAGAAGTATGTAGAAATTACTATCATGAACATTTTTGCCTCTTGGAAGTACCTACTGCAGAAAAGAAAGTAGACCAAGAGGTGGGTGGTTCCAGGCTATAATAATGATAAACAGTTGTGTTTTTCTGTTGTAGATATGATACAACAGTTGAAGAAAGATCGTGAAAATTTGGATAAGGAAAAAGCTGAAAATAGAGAAACAATCAAAATGCTAGAGGCACGATTAAAACAGATGACTTCGGTAATATTTACTACATACAGACGTTCATAAGAACAACAAAGATCTTATCATATTTGTATAACATTTTAGTCTTGATACTTTTATTCTTTTAAACAGATGATCGAGGAAGAGGCAGCCTCTCTTAAGCAGAAGAAAATGGAATTCGAGTTCGAAAAAGCAACGTTCAGTAAACAGACTGAATTCGCTAAGAATGTACTAAAGAAACAAGACGAAGAAATTAAGGTTTTTTTTTACAGATAATGCATCAAATAATTATTTATAATAACTGTTATAACAGTAAAACCAACGTAGTGTTCGTGGATAAATAATTCACAATTGTTGTTTAGATGCTGAGGGAAGACATCCAGAAAGAATTTCAAGAGAAAATATCTAAAATAGACGAAGAAAAGGCTAAAGCTGTAAAGGAGAGTGCTGCACTTGGTAAAGAAAAGTCTACAGTACAAAGTTTGAAGCAAGAACTTGAAGTAAGTTAGTACTTACTTCTTACGCAAGTCTAGTGACTTGCGTAAGAAGTTCCCTATTACCGAGAAAATATCAACTTATCAAATATTTTTTGGATTTGCTTGTGATTCGCAAACGTTTAATAAACGTAAAAATGTTTTAGAAAATGAAGGCCGAGCTTCAGGCCCGATTAGAAGAAGTTTCTGATGAAAGATCCAAATTGAATATTGAGAAACAACAGATTCATATGGAGGAACAAAGAATTATGGCTAAGTATGTGTAAAATTAAATTAAATGCTGAATTTATTTGATATGGGATAATGTTTTTTCTTTAAATCCTTTTCAGGAGTCGTGACTTAGACCTGCTTGCGAAGACAGCAATTGAAAAGCAATCGCAAGCCGACAAAAAATACTCCGAAGCGGAATTCATTCAACGCAAGTACGAAGAACGAATACGGAGAATACAAGAACACGTTGTTTCTCTCAATGCTAGAGAAAAACATGTCGCTAGAGAAAAAGTAGCTTTATCGAGAGAGAGACTGCATCTCCACAATGAGAGGAAACAAATTGAAAGTAGACAACAGTGTTCGTTATGCAGATCTTCGCAAATGCCAGCTTATCTAGAACCAAATTACACATTACCAGATTCTTTCATGAATGTCCCAGCTAGTAGAGATTTCAGGAGTTCCAATGTGACAACCGCTATGAATGCTATTGAAGATGAAATGGCACACTTGTTGGGAAAGAACTTAAATTTGAGGCACTGTGTTGGGTTAGGAGACCTGAGCAGCCATGATAACCAATATCAGAATGAGCAGTCGCAGCCGAGGCAGTTGGCATCGGAACCTATGCAAGTGGAGTCAGGACCGTTTAAGGTAAATTAAACAAAAAAACCGTATTTTATATTTTATTGGTTACTCAAAGTGAGTTGAACCGTTATACCTATTGGCGGTTTATTAATTCAAAGTAATCTTTTCCATCGAAAGCCATCGATCGCTCGAATAATGAAAATTTCCTCGCTATATAATTCTGTCCTAAGTCTCTTTTTATTGACCTTTGCGGTCTTTGTCTATCTAACAAAAGTTCCATGACCATGTATTTAAAAATAATTTCAAACGGAGAAGGTCCTAAGATGCTGCCCTGTGGGAGTCTCATTCAGATCGTTCATATTTGTTTTGTTAACTTTGTAAGAATGTGTGTACTAGGTATAGGGATAGTAATTTATATTCTTGAAATAGTTGTAATAGAAAAGTCTATTTTTTTTTTTTGTATTTCAGGATTATTTGGATCCAAAATTCATGATGTTGCGTCTAGATGTCCAAAAGGTGTTAAGTAATTTGGATCAAAATAAAAAAGAAGAAACCGATTTGGTAGCCGAGGAAAGTAATGATGAAGATTGAGTGAATGTAGAAATTAAAAATGTAAGTGAAGTCCAAATAAAAGACTGAACCTGTATTAATTGGTTTAATTTACTTTGATGACTGTTATAGAACATCTTTTGTTGTTAGATTTATGAACAGTGTTATCAAAATGTACACAAATGCCTATATAGCTACATGCTAACTTAACTATAAATATTTCATTGTAAAAATATAGGTACATGATCTTTTCTTACTACATAATTATTGTTTTAGGTACTAGGGTATGCAGTTAGACGTAATTTACAATTATGATTACACTCTTCGTATAAATGGCTCCAATTATTACTATACACTGTTACTTCAAAGTTACTTTCAATCAGAATATGCACTTTATTATGTAAGTATTTAAACAATTTATCATTGATTGAAAGTAATTTTGCAGTTACTGATATATCGCATAGTTCATATATTTCTTATTCTTAAAAAAAAACGTTATATATATTTACTACGCACCCAAGTTTATCATTCGCACAGTCTTTCACAAAAATTGCTTTAAGTAGTTACAAATAATATCTTTATGGACGGCCTGGCCTTGTCGTTTGAAGTATAATTCAATTACATTCTCCTATTTTGCACAGATCTACAGCAATAAACCCAAATAAATTATATATTACTTATTATTAACTGACAACTGCATACAGAAGCAAACGTCTGAGATAATAACAAGGAACCATATCTTCTCTAAACCTTTAAAAATGCTTAATATACTTTACTATACACAATATTTACAAACACGTCTTATGATTATTATATCGACACCCTCTTTTTCCTAGGTGTCAAAGGCATAAGGAATTAATTCCTTTTTTTATAAAAGTAATAAATCTATTTTTCAAGTACAGAAGACTATAACTTTGCAAACAGGAAAGCCACTTATGATAATTTTGTTGATTATCTTTCTTATCACAGTAATAATATCATTCTATATCAAAGAAATTATTATAAATTTATATTTTGATAATAATAGAAATTAATTGTTAAAACATGTCCAAATAAATTGATAATCGATTGAAAAATAACAGAGAATATAAAATGAACATGAACCAAAGATAGGGGATTTCCTATAGTTATATGTTATGACCTGTTGTCGCCCGGCGCTTTCTGGTATTTGACTTCAAGTAGTTGAGGGTAGTTCTCTACGATGGACAGCAGGATCCCGTCGATGTAGTTCCTCAATTGAACATTCACGTCTTGCTGTTCTTTTAAAGCTTTCTGCAACTGTAAGAAATGAATGTCGGTTATTATTGGTTTTCAGACCTTACCTAGAAACTATTTTGAAAAACACACGCAAGCATTGTGTAAGGATAGTGTGGTGCTCATGCCTTACTATAGTTTATTCAAATGATGTGACATTATTGGATCGTATGAGGGCAAGCTTTCAATTAATAAAGTATGAAAAAGGTACATATTCACTCCCAAAAGTATTATGTTCACTCATTTTTGTTAAAAAGCATGCAAGTTAGCGGTATTCTAAAGGTACAGACATGCACAGTTAGTAAAAATTTCGTACCTTTTCCATCTCTATGCTGAGATCAGATTGTGTATCGTTACCATCGAGCTGCAAAAATGCATACATGACAAATATAGGCAATTGTTCTGCAAACGAGTCAGTCAGGCTTCATAAAAAGCAAAGCAACGCGATAATAATATTGTTGGCTGTGAATGTTGCGGAGCCATAATGTATGAATGTAATGCTTCCATGTAATTTGTTGCATCTTTTATAACTAAAACATAATTATTATTAAAATTCAAGCCGAAAGCACAACGTGGTTTTATATAAGCCGAGTAGTCGATAAATAATATTGTATCTGAAGTTTCCTCGTTCGTTTACTAATGAGGAAAGTATGATAAACAACGTAATGAACTACCAGACTTTAACTGAACTAAATATTAGAATTTAAAAAGATTTTTTTAAGTGTCAAGCATGCTATGAATGTTTGGCATATGAATACGAAAGTTTGTAGGTACTTGGTGAAATTTAGACATACATTGCGCTGTGTACCGGTTGAGTCAATTAAGGTAACGACGTAACTATATGCTATAAATGTAGCTAATGCCAAAATTATTAGACGACCTTCATTTTGTTTTATGTTGGTCGCCGGGACGCCGGTCAAGGACTTAGACCTGACGAAACCCTTTAACTTCGCCTGTGCGGAGCCATATTTTGAAGTACAAAAGCTATAATTGATGATGATAGTATTTATTTTGTAAAGCTTCATATAAATATGATCCATAGTAGATCTATATATTAGATGGTCTAGCCAATGTATGTAATGAATGATGCTTTAAATATGTGTTATGCAATACCTCATCGTCGCTCATCTGCGACAATTCGTGTGCGAGCGAGTTGGTCCCGACCAGGGGGCCGCTGACTCCGTCCAGCAGACTACGGCCCTCTTCCACGCCGCGTGTCAGTATCTGTGCTTGTAACTCTTCTTGAGCTTCTGATAGAGCTGGAAAAAAAAACATGCAAATGCAGACACGGATTTTCTACCAGTGTAGCTTGTCGAGTCGATAAGGTGATGGTGTTGGGCAGCTTTGTGAGCGTTCAAGGACGCCTTTGATTGTAAAAAGAAAACATGTAACTGGATTGGAGAATGAACTGGAAGAATTGTTTGCAGTAGACATATAATAAAATGATATAGTGTGACTTATGTGTAGTCACCAATATTTATAAAACCAAAACGTAAAATTAGACGACTGCGTAAAATCGACCTCATTTCTTGTCATTGTATTCGAAGAACGAGATGGTCAACACAGGATATTTTGGCAAAATCCCTCCTGGAGTGTCAACAGACATATGCTCGAGTATCTGATTTGTCTAATCAGTAAGGGGGACATTTGCATGGGTCATTAGCCTGATTAAAAGAGAATTAAAATTAATATCAATCATGTTTTATTTTTAATAATTGCGATTACTTGTATTAGTCACGTGTGTAAATACACGTGCTAATAAAATTGTTTCAATTACTGGCACTTAAAACTGATACGAATAATATGAGTGTCGCGTTGTTTGAAGTGGTATGAGCACTCGACGCTATCGAAACAAACATTTTATTGAAATTAATTATATCATATTCTGATTGCTGTATCAGGTTTGGAGTACTGTTTGTTACAGAAGTTGCTTCACATATTACCAGTGTCGCATTTATATTATGTACGGTTCTTTGCCTGCTAGTGATTATAGACTACCCATTCAGTGTCCGCACCCGAATGCGGCTATGATCAGCATTCTTGGCAGCTACTTCGATGAATCTAATTCGTAGTGCAATGACATTGTTCTATTTATTTTTTAGTGTATAAAAGAATGATGCCATGTAATACTTTCGATATATTTTTCACCATTCCATATTATAACTGTTTAAACAATTCGTTACGTTCGTTCGTTCGTTTCGTTCGTTCCTTCGTTCGTTCGTCTTTGAAAAACTATCTTAGAAAGAGTATTTAACAACTACAGTCACACCAGTCAGCACTTGGGAAGTGGACAGTAGACAGTATAACAAATCAAGTTCGGTCCACTGTCTGTTAGTTGCAGAGGAATGCTATGAAGTTGAGAAAGTAAAGGACAAAGTAGCAGTTCCACTTACATTTGTTCTGTGTTCGGAGCAAAGTGAGTTCCTTCCTGAGTTCGTCGAGGCGGGGATCGGGCGGCGGAGGTGGCACATCTCTCAGTCTCTGCAGCTCTTGCCTCGCAGTCGCCAGCAGACCGTTGGCAGTGGCAGCCGCATCTCTCTCCCGGCGCTCGGCTTCTCGTGCGTTGTTTAGCGCTGCAGATAGTTCAGCTACTTGTTCTTGAGCTTCGCGGTGCGCTCGCGCTGCTGCTTCTGCGTTCGCTCTGAGCGTTTCTGCTACGCCACGAAGTCGACCCACCTTGGGTAAAAAGATAGAGTTAAAGACTTTAAAGATTTGAAGTCGTAGAAATGCTTATATGCATAAGTTGATGCAATGATGGTAATCTTATTAGACTCAGCTGGTGGTAGATTGAATGAAGTATATATAAAAAATATCAAAATTGATAAACCACAATTGACGGTTGGGAAGGAACATAATACAAAAGTGAATGTAAATAAACGTTATCAGTTTATCAATCTGACCTTTGATATACTAGGTGCAATATTAATAAATGGGCCGTAGTTATGAAAGATTGGCTTAACTTTGCATAAATCATAAATATCGAAAATGAGAAAAATGTTTATTGTGCGCAGTCTAGGTAGGTACATGAATGATAAGCAGTCCATTCACAAGTTTCACAGTAAAGTATATAAAATAATTTCAAATTGGAATACTGTCACACTTAAAAATTCCAAAAACCACTGAAAGCGCTTGTAATTGTGGTTAAGTATTTCCACATTATAGACATGAGGTATGAAGTGACTATGGTCCTTTTACGTCGCTGTTATGACATTTGTAAATTTTTAAGAATTATAAGCAGAATTTGGTACTGAATGGATGCTGTCATGATTCCAATGCGAGAGAAAGAAGAGTGAAAAGCGGCGCCAATGACAAAAAGGTGAAAGGGAATCATTTGTTTTGGTATGGTCATGTAAAGAGGAGTAGTAAAACGAATATTACTAAAAAAAATTGAATCTATTAATAGGTATTAAATTATTTACATGGCTGAAGAGGGAGTAAAAAGCAAAATAAATATGCGTGGATTGTGTAACGAAAATATGAAAGAAAAGAGTCAGCGATAGCGTGATGGAAAACAGGATTGGAATAGATGAAAAAAAAAGCTGTTGTCCCGACCAAGTAACATAGGACAAGGGCAGGAACATGATGGTGTTTTCAGTGCAAGAGAGGCGGAGTTATAAATCCATGACCGATAGCACCATTGCTGTATTGCGTTGGGATCTTAATGCCCTAATTAATGATATAGTTTAACTTAGGTATAGCTTGTTCTATCCTCTTGTTGTCCTATTTTAGTTAAACTTACCTCTTGTTTAAGTTCCGACGCCTCAGCTTCCGCAGCCCCAAGTCTGTCAGTGATTGCAGCGAGTTGCGTGTCGCGATCTCTTTCGATGCGAGATATTGCCTCGCGACTGCGACGCTTCTCTTCAGCCACGCTCTCCTCGCATCGGCACTCGATCTGTACATTATCGACATTTTTATTATAGATCACGTTGGTTAGAAGGTAATTAACGGAATTGACGCGGGTAATGACGACTAATTGGGCAATTAGATATAGAGAACTTTCTTTAAGTAAAGAGTTGATCTAATTCAGGGAGATCCGTTTGCTTGAGGTATTGTGTTGACATCTTAGTTCCAAAACAGTAACTAGATGTAAAATCATGCTTATATTGTAAAGGCGACGGTCTGTGATTGTGTGCATTTGTAGTCCATGTTTGATAACTCTTCATGCTCGAACGGCTGAAAGGATTTTGATGAAACTTAATTCACTGATAGACCATGAGCTTGATACTATGGGTATATATTGGAAACTCTATAGTGTAATTTAGAGAACTAGCCCAGAGCGATCAAAAATTAGAGGTAGGTAATGTAGGTATCGATAATGACGATCCATTATACGATACACAATAATGTATAGGTCCAATAATAAATGCAAAATTATGCAAGTAAATACTCCTTCCCACACTTATGGATTTGTGTGTTTGTGCATACCGATGTAGGTGCGTAAAAACTTTTAGCTATTATCCCAACGCATTACTAACCTCTCGTATCTGCTCGTCGAGCATGTGGACCCTTGCCTGCAGCACTGCGTTGTCGGCCTTCGCCCTCGCGTAGCGCTCATCCGCCGTGCTCTGAGTATCAGCCAGTGACGTCACTTGTTGCTGAAGTAGCTGCACCTGCCGAAGAGCAACGACATTGTTATATTGAAAGAGAAGGACATACATAAAATTGAGTAATATTTTGAAGAGGAATGTGGTCAATAAAGAGAAATTGACAGTTTTAGTTTGTTTCTTAAATGTATACACAAAGTTTATTGTTATTGCTTAAGACTCTATGTAAGCCAATGCTCAGGATTGAATTTATGAACCTGAATTAAAGAAATAAGATGTATATTTTCCTGGTGGTAGAATTTCAGATAACTATGAACATGGCATATTGTAGAAAACCATAAAATAAAATAATGTTTGATGAAATAACGTATAAAATATTCTAGAAACTCATATGGCAAGAGATGAAATGACCTTTTCAAAACGATGATACACTACTGAGTAAAGATAACATAGAACATTTAAACGAGTTGGTAAAGCTAAACCATATAAATATTTCACCGATCATACTGTACATTACTGTAGATTGAGACAAATATGTTGGTTTATCGATATCAGTAAAACATCGAATGGGCCCGATATTGAGCGATAACGATGTCAGTAAGCGTTTACCATGCCACGCACTAGTGGCCACCAATGTTACCATTACTGGCTAGAGACGCATTTGAAATTGCGACCGTTGAATACAAATAGATTAGGATCTCCAGAGATTCATTGTGGTTCACAATGGTTATGTAAGGCAGGTCTGGTATTCGTATGGTTAGCTACAATCGCGTGTTTATCGACCGCGTTTAAAATAACTAGAATAACGCTCTAATCTACTTCATGTAAAACAAAAACTTTCAAGTGACCTGTAATATAGTCTTTGGTAGTGATTAACTTTTTATTGACTTAATTATGTGCATGTTTGTAATCATTATCAATGCGTGATTTTATAATTATCTGTTAACTATTTTGCTTAAATCCATTAGCATTAAAGCCGTGATCAAACGTGTTCTCTTCTATTTCAAATAAATCGTTGTATTACGTTAAAACTCCTCTGGCTGTTGATTTACTAGTCTCACGGCTGCCAACTAGTACCAGGTGCTTGTTTTCTATAAATATTATGATGCACGGTGTGGAATACGTAACGTTCCTACATAGGTCTAGGTTGAGGTGACTAACGAATACAATCAAATAGATGAGCACACGTCTCACGTATCTACTCTGACTCTGAGCGCTAGATGAGATCACCCTGCGGAAAGACATTTCCTAAAGAGTAGCGGTGAATGGATGATCATATTGCATACATGATGGGAATGAACTATCAAAGAAATATTGACAAGGGTTCCATTATAGAGCTAGGCTAATGTGAAAACTATGGCATGTCTAGAGAAGATTCAATCCAGAAAAGTTTTAAGTAACAAATCCGTCGTAATGTCAATTCTGATTATGTGTTCATCGTCAAAGAAAATCGTCCCTGAGACATTTTCCGAGTACTCAACTGAAACTGTGTCTAATTACAGATGTTAGTAAGATCACTTGCTGCCGCTTGCAATTATAAAACTACGAGTTAATTGATTTCTACATCGAGTTCTTCGTAACTATACCTATTAAAGCGTTACTAGGTACCTACTTCGCCCTATTAATTTCATTTAAATAAGTAATAATATTAGGGCAACTGAAAGATGATATTAGATCACAAAAAGGCTAAGGCTGATTTCCAAAATCACAAAATCAAATAACATTGCGAGTATGTCAAGGATTCGTTTATCTTTAAGATAAGCCGTTTGTTCCTTGTGTGTATCAAGTATTTTGCTTCATCAGATTCCAATGACTGATAGGAGGCCTTTATGGAAGATATATTTACCAGAGATTTTGAGTGAATCGTCTACTTTCTTTTGTAAGTGGTGATGAATCAAAGAATAATTATAGACAAATGATCATTGAAGCGTTATTTAGGAGAGCACAATGTTATCGATTTGTCAAGCTCCACTGAGTCCAGTCACGAAGGAACATCTGATTCTATGTATGTATTCACATTCCTACCCACTTGCAGTGTTTTATGCATGGACGAGTTCATTGTATCCGTAATTAACCTAAAGATCTCAAACAGGTTCAGGAATGGCACTCGTTATGAAAACCGTGCACAAGATTTGTAATTAAATTTCTTCGAGAGTAAACTTTCAAGAAATCGTGTCTCTTGTATAACCATCGTCTACTAGTATGAAGATAATTTGTAAGACATAGAGAAATTAAAAGCAGAAAGTTATGAATATGCTGAAACAGACTGAAAGTCAAATGTCTAAGTAGAATATAAGATTGAGGATGAGAAGGAATGCAGATGGGTCAAACAAAAGTATTAAACTAGTAGAACTATGAACAGAGATATTTTATAAATATCTAATTTAAAGATATATCTTATAAGATATACAAATAAGTACCTATCTCTTGTCTTACTTGATTGAATTATAACAAAATTATGATGAGGGGTTACATAAAATAAATAACAATTTCGTGCAAGTTACAGGAAGATGCACATCAGGAAGAGATTGATTCGAACGTGTCAAGTAGACGCATGAGCGATGATGGTGGTTGACGTAAGATATTACATGACCAATAAGTTGCTTTTAATCACACTAAAGTGTTGAAACAATTGATATTACAAATAAGTACCTACTGAGTAGTCTCATCAATAACACAATAAAGTTTTAAAATCGGGCATAAATTCTGCAAACAGGAATTACTATTATAAACCACGTTCTTTTTGCAGTGAACAATATGATCGATTGTGGAAAATATGATTTTCCTGTTCAAATTGGGTATCATAGAGTTTAAAATAATTTTCCTTGTTGTCTACCATAGTGTCGTTATTGAAGCTGTAATTTGAACTTGGTAATTTATTATATATAAACTTATCTGAAGCTTCTATAGAGTTCTGTTAGTGTAAGGAAGAGAACAAGATCGACCAAAAGAACTGGCTCAATGAGCTTTTCTTTATTGACTGACTCATGAAGACACGACTTTTAAAGAGCAACTCATTGATACAATTTAATGGACTACGTCCGTGAAGAACCAGAATTTATTATTTGTAGAGTGAATTTAATGTTCCCCGCTGCGTGTTCGTCATGTGAATCATTTTCAGTGACTGTCTTCATGAGTGTTACTGTTATTTCAGTCTGCTCAGCTGTACAAAGTTTTAAGAAAACGGTGAAGGTGTGTTTTATTTTTGTATATATGTTTATTATTTATATAATAATGTACAAGTATTAAACAATTTAAGTTGACGAAATTATTATTTGGTCAGGCGTTGCTAGGTTTGGTATGTGTGCAACGATTTGTATTTGGTAAGTAAAATATAAAATCGTTAAATCGGTCAAGCCGTTTTGGATGGGTGCGACCGTACCACGATAACCGTGACACTAGATATTTGTATATTAGATAACATTCAGATTTGCTGCAGCAAAAATAAATTCTTCATGGTTAATTTAAATTACAGCTGGAAGTCTATCGAGTTTAAAATGTAAAAACTATTTATTATATGTATAGTTTTCGCAGCCAGATCAATCAAAGATTTCTTACCGTTAACTTTCACAAAATTGAGTTGTATAGAATACTATACGTATACAATCAAAATAACTAGAATAAGTAAGAGCATAGATGTTACAAAAATAACTTCAGCAATATCGGACGACGATGACGCATTGATCGCTTGATCGATCACAGATTCATCAGCAAAGATTTTTTTATCTTGTTTTGTGGATTTTGTTAATGCGTGTTGTCGGATTTGAGGATATTTTTGACCGATGAGCCTACAACATGAAAATACGTTTTCTTCAGTCTGAGATAATAATTCTTTTAAAGACAGTAGAACAACTATTTTGCATTTGTCATCTTTATCAACTCTATAAATACGTAAGTTGCATGTACAAAATGTAAGAAATCGATTTTTATTCGATACAAAGTTCAGAAACGCACAAATGACAAAACGATTTGGAGTTAATCTTATCCTTTAGCTGGAAACAAGGGAAACAGGAAACGTCGTCAACAGAGAAACACTTGTAGCAGTTGTGATCTTTTACTTAATGGTTTTGCGTTTCTGGAATTAGCAAGCACATGTCACGAGTGCTTATGAGAATTATGAAAGTGAAGGAAACTGGAAAGATACAGGTATACTTATAAGGATTATAGAAGTAGAAACTGTACAAAGATTTATGGAAAGAAATGCTGAAGGTCGTCGATATATAACTATTTTGTCATTAGCGCAAGCAGGCAAAAAATAAGTGAGTGTAAGTGAGGGTGAGGATGACAATGATTAACCTCACGCAAAGTAAGTTGGAGATTTAATATCGAATTATTAAGTGCTACCTAGAGCTGAAGGAATTAGTTCAATCAAATGTTTCGTTAAATAACAAGAAGTTCCTTCAGAAAATCAACAACTGTCGGTAGCTGTTGAATTTGATCACCTTATTTCACCAAATTTTCCTGGGAGTATTTAGAAAACCATGTTAGTCTACAAAGTATTTTAATAAAGAAGAATCAGATGAGAAGTTTCCACGTGAAGTAAATTATCTAGACAATATAAACATGTCATTAGAGCGATGTAATTTTGTACAACGTGATGTAATTCATCATGCCATGGGAATCTCGTGTTGATAGCAACTTAGATCCTATGTTAAAGTGTAGTTTTTGTGGATCTTAATGTATTTCGTATAAGAAATTAAATATTGTGGTGGATAGATTTGTACTTTTGTTGATTGTGTAGGTAAAATCTGTGCAGATTTTAAAGTGAACGAATAAGTGACGTGGTTATTTTCTGAGCAACTGAACCTTGTTCAAGCTAGAGAATGAAGATGAAGGTCTTTCTTCAGTAGCATTCGTGTTCTATATTTTGGGAAATCCGGGACCTGTTGAAGGCGTAGTGTTAGTGATTCACGGTGGTTGCAAATATAATCAGACGTATGTGTAGTGCCAGAATGACTCGTATCCTCCAGAGCTCACAGATTTAGAATAATGTATAATCGTCCAAAAATATGTCATAAAAACACTGTATGATTGAAATTTAAGAACAAAAAAAAAATTGCGTACATTGCCGTTCCAATTGAGTAACTTCAATTTAAGATTCGCCGATATAACAAATGTCAAGTAATCAAAACTTCGAAAAGTATGGTAATACCGAACTTAATTTATAATTTATAAAGTGATATAACTAATTTAGCTACGCTCTCGTGGGAAAAGTGAAATGAATCGTCTTTAAAATGTAAAGCTGTATTGGAATATATCGGACTTTCGATCGGAGCGAAGGTACGAGTACTCGGTTTTACTTTTGTTTAAGTGCGCCTGCGCAGAAAGACTGGTTTCACTTCGCTGATATGCTCGAGTTTAAGTTTAGCGTAGATAAATTGTCTTGTGATTTGTAAGAAAGCAATTTATTGTGCATTTATTTAGAACTGTTTGTGTTTTTCTTTCTTGTTCCAAATGATTTATAATCGAAAGTGTCTGCTGTTTATCATGATAAACTGGCGATGTATTCGATTATTACTCACGTGCCTTTTATATTATCTAATCACTCGAGGGATTCCTGTGAGTAATAAGACAGTCCACATTATGTTAGGTACTCACTCTTCGTGACATTAAGGTTATCTTTTTCAATCTACCGTAACACTTGATTCAGTTTTTAAAGACCTCTGGAGAAAAGAGTTTTGTCGTGAGTCGTGTAGTAATTAACAACAATATTGTTAAAAATAAACAAAAGTTTAACAAACACTTCAAGTTCGTGACATACATCGCTGACAGAAACTAAGAAATATATTGTATCAACTTTAATAACTTCTTTACTTCCATTATACAAAAAAATATGTAATGAAATATTAAATATTATTCTGTTTCAGATTCTAAAAAAAAATACGTAGACTAAAATTGAATAGGTACTTACATTTTAAAAGAACAATGACCATAACGAGAGATCTCATAAACCTAGTTAAAGGGTTAATTTGTACTCGTAATAACGGACAGAATACATTAAGATTACTTAACCCAAAATACAGAAGCAAGGAACTCAAGTAGCTTTCATAAGATAAGTGGTTGATGAATGGGTTCAAACACAGACAATGAACTTTACAATGAACAAAAACTTTAAGCTCAATGATAGAGATGAAGTCTTATGTAAAATCAGATAACGTTAAATTGAATAAATTGTGTGAATGGAAATGTGAATTGAATTCCTAAAGTAATCTGAAAATTTACAAACAGTTTAAACAACTAAAACACATATTTTGTTTAGATTTCCTAATGTTTAGCGTGCTTCTAAGCTAAGGCTGGTTTGAAACTAGTTTGGCTTAAACAATCTAGGTCTTGACGCAAGTGCACCTTTTCATTGTCTATAAGTATAACTTCTGTTGTTAATCATATCGGTCAATGAAAATAATTAATAGGTATTGGAACCTGCAGCTCTAGGTTTAGAGAAACTCGGGGAATATTGTAAATACAACAGTCGTAAAGTTCTGTTTCCAAGACCTATTGTAACAAAATGCAGCAAAGCCATCACCATTTATCTTGTTAAAGAGATGAGTAATAGTATTAATTGAAGAGTCAACGAAAAAATAAACAATCCGAGGCCATTATCGATAACCTTAGCAATTATGTCTACAGAGAACAGACTTTATCTAAAAAATGTTTACTGAGGAAGAACTGAGATCATCGTTCATTTGCACTGACAAGTCAACTAAGTTTTAGTTTAAAGCAAACATTTCATAACATCTACTTGTCCAGCTACTTAGTTTTTTGGACACACAAGAAAAAATGTGGTAATGATTACAAATTGTGATATTTTATAAGTTTCAGAACTCACACCGCAAAACCTATTGAGCACTAACAGATTGGTTAGTAAGACCATGATTATTATCATTAAGTGCAATCAATAAGCACTTTGTTCAATAGCAGGCGGAGTGAGTACTCGTGACTTCCTCGAGTGAACATATTTTCTTCGCTGTTGTGTTGTCGGGTTGTCTCGCAACTTTCCACCATTTCTTAAGAACGTCGGCCGAGCCTCGGATAGATATTTGCGAGTCGGACGGTCGGTTTCGTTCAATTACCATCGACCGGTGAACGGTTTCAGATGTCATGTGTCTTTCTGTAATAGGCGCTGGATGAAGGAAGCTTGTGTAGAAAGATTGTTACTTGGGAGATATATTGCTTCCGTTTGTACAGAGTAAACTGTTGCGTTTTCATACAAGCGTTGGAGATGAAGTTTGTTACACTTGTTGGTAACATATATGATACGGACAAATTGTTGGGCTGTTATCGTTCTAATGTTTGTGTTTACTTACTACTGATGACTGTAATTGGTTGATACAATTAATTTATTGCAGATATAAAGGTCAACGTACGTTCGTCGGATGGCGGCGCCCCACTTAAATAATAACAAAGTATTGGGTCGTGCGGTAGGTAAGGTATTGTCCAACCATATTAGTGTTACCGGTAAATCGATATGCACTCACTTTGACATGATATATCAGTAACGGTCAATTGTACCCGTTGCGTCCATTGATTGTTCTAATTGTTTCACATTAGCTGACCTGACAATCATAACAGGTTCCATTATAGCTGCATTCAAAGCTTTGGTTAGAAATAACAATGGTTCCTATTGGTTTTAGAATATGCGTAAACACCTTTAGATATCAATGTATTTGAATAAAATAAAAATGTCATTGTTAAGATTACTGTCATAAACAAAACGCCGATTACAATCAAAGCAAGGAAAAATATGCACAAGAATTGAAGGTACTGGCTGCAGATTAGGGGTCTTGTTATTAAAAACAATGTCATGTGATAAGTTCTTAGTTAAAATGTTTCTATGGTGAATTGAATTTAGAATGTAGTAGTAACAAAACCAAGCATATGGCTAGTTTTAGAAATACTGTAAATAATTTTAGCAATGTAACTGAGAAATCTGTGGATTCCATCTATCGATATCTACATATTTAATAAGATGATACCCATAATTTGAACGTATTACCGTAACAATTTAGATGACTGACATCTATAAATGAAAATGAATACCAAATTATACGATATTAAAGCATTTTAGGTTAAACATCGTTAAACGCAATGCAGATAAATAGTTACAGCGAAAACCGTTTGAAGCTACTCCGCTCATTTACCGCATTCTGACTAAAGATTTACGATATGAAATGGTTGGCGAAAGGGAATGCGAATTGCAGGTTTGGTGAGTAGTTTTTTCGAGGATTTATGCTAAAATCTTGAAAAATTAAATGGTATTTGTCAATATGTCGCTTTTTTGCAAATTTTCCAAGAACGATTGGTGCGAAAATAAGCATGTCATCGACATGTGTTTTTCTTCTACGAATGAAGAATATTTTGGCACGAATATTTATTGACGGTTCGTTCCGGAATCTAAGTAATTATTTATTTACAGATTAGTCTAGCTTTAGCCTAGTGAGCGTACAAATGGCCACTTGTTATGGGTCCGTGCTTTCTCGATCTATTGGCATTTCAACAAGTAGTTTAACGCATGGAATTTAGAATCGTGTTTTTTCAAATGTAGGTACAGGAAGATTCATATAGGGAAGTAAACAAAAATATTTGCACGCAATGCTAACCTAATTAACATTAGTATATAATGTATTCTGGACGTGCATCATCCGTGACACAGATAGTAACTACAAAGGTGTTACATCAGTCAGTAGAAGAATTTCGGGCAGGGCCAGATCCTTAGTAGTCCGAGTCCTTTCACAATTTAGAAGGGATCAACATTGGTACGGTAGCTACAAGGAATAATTTGCATGAGTCTCACACAAATATTATATATTTCAAATTTCCGGCAGAACATGTTTTGGAAGCCGGAACTTCAAATATTATGGAATATCAAATACACGAAACGACCGTTATTAATTAAAAACATCAATGTTTTAGTAACATCATTGTTCTATAATTACATGTAATAGACCACATTATGTAAATTGTAGCTAAATATGGTGACTTCGTAACATGCCAGGATGACTTTCTCAACAGCTATGACGAATAAATTAAATTACCGTATTGTTTTCATGCTGAGGCCTCTCTTTTACTATGAGTTTTGTGTAAATATTTTTTGTTTTTGAAAGTACCTTTTATCTGTTTTCAGTAAGTATAGAAAAAATATTTTTTTCTAATCTTGATTTGCTTATGCTAGCGTTAGTTTCTTCTTAGGTCGGTATATTTTGAGATTCATAGAATTGAGTGTGTACATTTGTAATCAAAACAACATCCAATATACTTATCAATTTATAGATATCATAACACTCAAAAGATATGTTTTTGATAAGCTACAATCAAAAGTGATCTAAACTATTGCCATCATAGATAAAGTTTTATAAGTTGAAGTTTGCTGGTAATTCGAGGTACTGTCCCGTAACGTACCAGGCCGGCAGCAGTAATGCAGAGTTTGGTCGATGAATGTAATATTCCTTATGACAGATCGCGTGACACTTGTGAACAAATCGAAGGCCGCGATGGCACGAGCTGGTCGAGAAACTTGAATCGTTGAAGAATAAAGTACTTTTGTTTTCTATTGAACGATCATAGCTAGTTATATAGAATCATCGGCTACGGAAGGTACTTGTACTGGAGTTTTTGTAACACCTAGCTTGGGAGTGCCAATTAATTTATTGAATGAAACGCTAAGAAAAAATATTGCTAGTCTAATTTCAATAGGACATGACATGAGGCTTTCCATTGATAATAATAAATTCGAATCCATCTGTTTAGCTTATTTCGCCATTTTAGTTCAATACGTTTGTTCAAGAAGGCTTGAACATATGTTTTTCTTTACACTGACGAAATGGAACTGCTGAACGAAAATTCCGGATCATAATTACTTACCTTTAGACAAACTTTAGGCATTCGGAACTTGAAGTTATTTAGACGACCTAATTTATTTATTATTTTCAACTTTATGTATATTTATGGTACATATTATGTGGACTAAATGCAACACGGCATTCTCAATCAGTCAACCTTTGGGCTAAAGAGAGTTCTCTTTGAAATGTTCCCCATAATTGTGTAAAACCGCTCTTTACAGGAAAAATCAGGAGTGTCGGACCATTTACGCATTTGAAGTAAGAATGAGTAATTCCTTTGTGAATCAAATGCCAGGAAAAAATATGTGTTCAATGATGCCGTAAGTACACTATTGACGTCATTAGTATTGACGGTGTCCAATAAATTGTCATCAATATGACCAGTGCTCCAATTATTCCATTAACATAATAAGAATTTCCTATTATCTGTAGGTATCTTAAAAATATCACACAACCTACCTGTGTCATTATCAACTTATTTTTTGTAATTAGGTACAAAAGAAACATAAATTTAAATTTATATATGCTCACTTGATCGGATAAATTATCGCACCACTGATGCGCAGGAGTCTTCTTCCCACCATTTAGGCCATTGGCTAGGTGTGGGGTCAGAGGTCCTCCAGTAAACAAGTCCTCTGTGAGACTCACGTCAGAGGTAATCCTCCCTCTGACCTCGGGTGGGGGACCTTGCGGGCCCACGAAGTCGAACTGACCGTCCCACATGTCATACTCCAGCTCCAGACTATCTTCTACCTCAATTTGCTCACCCATCGTGCCTCTGGACCGATTGAACAGGCCCGATTTAAACATTTAAGATCCGGTAATCTTATCTTTGGATATTTTCCAATATTGCACTGAACAACTTAAGTTACACAGTAACTAAACACTATTTCGTAATTTTTAGTTTGACTTTTGTAGATTAGAATAATTTCGTTCCAAATAAAGCTAGAATTCTAATGGCACACTTGATTAGTGATTGTTCTTGCTGCTCTCCTGTTCTTATACAATTGAAACTTCACATTCACATAACACCACTTATAGGCAGTTAATCACACTGTGTCACATCTTTCACATAAATGGCTTCACTATGATCCATCGGATGATCACCCTGGTCAGTGTCACCGCAGAAATCCTTTAATTGTCGTCGTAAACAAGTATCAAAATATCAGGCAACAGGAGACTTCGCCGAAGTCGATTCAAAATTTTCGACGGTTGCACTGACATCCTTTTTGAAACGACAAATTGTGAGTAAACACGGTTAAGTTATTTAGATTTCTCTTGGAATGTTAATTTGTGTGTTATCGGTATCGAAATATAACAATCAAAACTTTTTAACAGTCGTGCTGGTACGTGAGGTTGGCACAGTATCGCGGTGGGCACTAACCGGCGCGCGGCGCTTGGCCGGCCGCCCCACCCATTGACACGACATGATTATCAGCCGGCCGAGCCGCCGCGCCATACAAATAAACTTTATTCGCTCCCTGCACATATGCACAGTCGTCTGATAGATAGTTCCGAGGCAATAACCCCTTTCATAAGCTCCCCCAGTCTGGCTGCATCTCGTAATTTTACGGGCGAGGGGCCATCATGATTGCGTCCGACTCTGCCAGATGGAGAACGATTGAATTCCACGAACGATCGTTCACTTCAATTTGTTTTATTGCTAAATTATTCAAAAACTTATTTCAAGTCTCATTGTACATAATTGTAACAGCTAATTATAACTTGTCGACATAGAGCAACTATATAGACGAGTTGATAAGCTTATCTAGAGAGTGATCTTTATATGGTAAAAGAATTAAATGACCTTAAAACTAAACTTGATAATGATGGTACTAAAGTAGTGAAATTGAAGAAAGTTAATGCTGAAAGTGAGAAGCAATATGATACAAAAAACGTGAAATCATTAAGTGGAGTCCATAGATGTTACCGTCTCTTGCAAGTCGTAATCATGCAATGGCGGTGCATTCGTATTTTACTTGATGTCTATTTGATTACTTGGGCAGCCATGATATAAAAGCAGTAGATAGTGCAAAATAAAACATTTACACAAACACCTAAATCCACGCATGACATTCAATTTTAAATATTTGTTCATTTTGATTGACCTGAAATTCAAGATTAAAAAACAAATCAAGAAATATTCGTAGACATAGATTACAAAATATCGATTTAATTTATAGAAATGTAACAAAGATAATTTAAAAAAATAACAAAATAACGAGTTATTTAGTAGAATAGAGAATTGAAATTGAGGCTATTGTTCACACCGTGTGAAATTCGTGCTCGGAAGTTTGAATTGGATACCATTGCCGGTGCTATTTAACGGATAACTGAAACTGTGAAGTAATCATTAAATCTACGCAGAAAATCTGACTCGTTTGTGAATTTCTCGATTTAGTTGCCTGATAAACCGTTATTAGGAAAGTATCAACTGCGTAGTCTTTGGATATTTTGCTAGTGAAAGAAGATAATGAACATATGGATCAATCAAATTGTGTATACAGGATGCACATGTTGTCTGTTGTTTTAACTTGTGCTGCGTTGTTGGTTCGTTTAGATTGTATTCGATCGAAACTGGTTGAGCAGTGAAAATAGAACAACAAGAATTGTTGCCTTCGAGGCCTCTATATTGCGAGGTTCTCGGTCTCATAGTAACAGCGATTATGATCAGCTCAGTTTCATGCCCTACATGCGTTTTTATCAATCTATAAAAAGTATGGCTCGTAATTTCACTTAATTTATCGGTTAATTTATTGTATTCACTGACGTAACAAGTAGATTAAAAAATATTAATTAAACTTGACGCAATACGCAGTATTAGGTACACCGCGCCGTAAGCTTTCAAATGCCAAACAAAGGGTCAAAATATTCTCATAATGCAAGAAATAAAAAATTCAACTCATTTATTCAACAAAGTTAACAATTGACGAAACAATGCGATCTCATACATTTTAATACAGTTCATACAAGCGTGGCAAATAGTAGAACCCGTGGCGGACAAACGTCATCCATGAATAGAATCCGCGTAAAAAGTTAATAATTCTACATCAGGGTTGTACAGAAATAACTCAGGAAAATATAAGTCACTTTCTTTAAAAGGTACTTTATGATTACTAACAGTAATGCTGAAAGGCGCTACTGAAAAGCGAAAGTTTGAAATGTTTATTGATCATTAGAAGTATATTGATAGAAATAATTCATAACCGACGAAGAGTGATGACATTCTAATGGTTGTTGCTTATTGATGGCATTGCAAACGACAGTCATGATTCAATTTGTTGAATTTTCTGCTCAACTTGCAAAATCAATACTTAATATATCTTATGTAAGGAATATAATTTATTTCTTATTGCTGTAAGTTGTACCTAAGAGGACAATTGTGGAGTTCTATCATAACTGTGAAGAATTGTGGGTTTTGTTCTAACAGACACCACTAGTCATATGATAAATTTTTTAACAATTTTGCGATCAGATTTTCCGATATAACATCAAAACAAGAACAGAGTTTTCCCATTGTAGATAACTTATAATTGTATGACGCCATTTAGATTCCGCGGTTTTAATGAAATATAAAAGTGAAATTAATAAATATTTAACCAAGTGATTTACGAGAAAAATGTCGTGCTCGCTAATTAGTAGCCTTGATTCATTCAACTATATCATGAAGATGACAAAGATTTCATTGATCAGAAATTATAAATATCTAGTATGAAAAACTACAAGAAACGAAGAAAACCATTTTCTTTCTGCCATATAAATATTATACATACATTTAAGAAACACTACATTAAACAGAACACGCAAATTTTCTTTGTCAAGTTTTAATTAGGGTTTTTGTTGCACTGTCGCAATTTCTGCATGGGAAACTTAATATGTGAATAGATTGATAATTACCATTATCAAGCAATTTCTCTTTTATTTCCGTAATATGTTGCCTTTGTTTTACGGCTCTGTCTATGTAATGTTATTAATTATAATTATCTCTAAAACTGCAATTCCTCATCTTACGCTAGTCTGTCTTGTAAACCTAAAAACTAACTTTGTAAGTATTTCACTCTTTTTTCTACTGTGTCAATAAAAAATTACGAATATTTCATACATCAGACATATGCACTGCCACAAAAAAAATAGTGTCATTGTTTATCATTATTCAGAGCTCTTTTTATAATATAGATAAATGTAACAGTACAAACCTATACGCTATAAGTTCGTTTATCGTCGTTTCTCATGCAACATTCAAGTTTCGTTTGGAATTCCCCATTACTCATTTATTAAAAGATTAGTAAGGAACGGAGGGTGAAGGAAAAGTCGGAGGGTGGCAAATAATAATGGGAATGTTACACCAGCAAACGTGAATATTTGGAACACAATAGTTATTTTTCTGTGTTACATGTGTTATGTTATTGAGACTATTTTGTGTTATAGTATTACTAATAAAGCAACAGCCAACCATGCTAATGTGTAATGTAATGTACTTTTACAGTAATAAAAAAAAAATGAAATAAAACGCTACTGTTATTCGGCATCTTTCGAATATAACAAACAATCCAGCAATGTGTTATCTAAACATAAAACTATTAATAACCAAGACAACCATGCTGATGCTAATGACGGTATAATGGCAGATAATAGTTCTTGCTTCGTTTCCGTACTCGGTGCCGCTTGGTCGCCAGCATACGACCTCGAGGCAGTTCAAGGTTAAACTCCACTGCAAATAAAAGACACTGACCGTGTTGATGAACTACATAACGCCGATGTATTATTATTTGCTGTAGAGAAATTAGAGCAAACATCATTTTTACAAGAATTTAACGTATTCAAACAAAACTTGTTTAATAGATGTCGATGCAGACCAAGAGAATGTTTATCGTACTAAAATTAAGATAAATACGTGAAACGTGATACCCGTTCCAGTAATTTACGACAAGGAAGCATTCTTCTAATTTACTAAATTATTGCCAATAAAATACTCATGGAACTTCACATAACTGTCTTTGTATTGGTGGCACTCTATTTAAAGTTATCACATCATTCAGACACGGGACCGTTCTGATCATCTAAAAGTGGGTTCTGGTCATAAAATGTCTAACGAATAGCAAGACTGACTTGAAAATTACTTTTGAAACGAATTGTTTCATTGGTTGCAATAAAGACAGATAATAAATTAGTAACAATTAACGTTTATAAGGTTAGGAGCAACGGTGCATTCTTTCAATTTGCTGAGAAATATTTCATCGTTGTTTTCGGTAATAGGTGGCTTTACTTTTCTGTTCCATTATTCTCACAACTAGCTTGAATTTACTTTGTTTTATTCAGTAATTGATGCGAATTTAGTTTTTGTATTACTCAAGTGTACGTAAAAACTGTTGCAGATAATAAAGACTGATAAAGACAAATGCATGTCTAACAAAAAAATCTCCTTCAAAATGCACTTCGCTGCAATTTCCGCACAAAAACATTTAACATTGTTTTGGTGGAAGTTGCGCGAACAAAATGTTTTGTAAACCCGATACAATTGTCTACGAAGTGTGGTTCGTGTTAGATAGCTAAATACGGCCAGTTCCCGGATTCACTACACAAGTGTCATCTCACGGTATAATTATGACGGTAATAACGATCGTTACTAGATATCTCGTTGTCTAGATCTGTACTGTACCACATATAACACGTTCACACCGTAAGCTGATCTTTGCGCCCTAAAAACTAAATCAATTGCTTTCCTGCGACGTGTGCCCCAGTTGAGTGACGTTGCCCCCTGTCTTGAGTTTTATTTAGTTTTCTGCGAATTTCTACAATGGAAGAAAATAATTTTTAAAATTCTGGAGATCCTCAGTGCCAGCACAAAAGGCGGGATTGTATAACATTCACACGACTAGATGAATGTTCAGTGATCGCAAACCTTTGATTATATTTAAGTATCGTGTTTCAAATGTGGTGTTCCTCGAGGTGGAACATAAATTTCAATTAAGTTAAATTGGGATCTCTTAACTCGATATTCACGTAGGTAGGATTTATGAACGTTAAGTACTTGAAGCAATAATGGCTCCAATTTTGACGGTTTTCTTTCTTTAAATTATACAGTAGCGATAGAAAACGAAGGAAACGAGTGAAGGACACCAGATAAGAAAAAGAAGTTACACGAAAACGAACGGAAACCGGAATCCACAATGTTTTTACTTGACACGAATACTCGACGAAGTTTGTTGATACTCGCGAAATTAATTAGGATAAACGATGCCATGCAGCAACACGTTACACGTAATTACGATGTATCTGGATATATGTGTAAGAATCTCGTCATCTGCACACAATATGTTTGTCTTTCACACGCGTTCATTCGCACCACTTTCCGTTTCACACTACTATGTTTTTGTAAGGCGTAATACTAGGGTTAGATAATAAGACATTTTACTGTCATAGACCTCTTGTTTCTGTAACCGATGCTCGTGATAAGCTTGATAGTTTGCGGAGATAAAACCGACTGGCTTTGGAAATACGTTGCAATTATGCAATAGCATATTAAAGAATCCTAAAAGTTGAAATGAGGTGCTCATAATATAATCAGATTATTATTATGAGCAACATTCATTCATGATGGGAGTGTCTTTATGAGACGGAAATTAACTTTTAATGTTGTACATGAAGATATCTGTTTAGTAGATAAGTTTATGTTCTCATCTACTGCGGTATCGTTTTAGGAAGTGAGAAGCATGTATTTGCAGCTAAAGTAATTAATATTTTATTGGCTAAATTTATTATAAACCATGACGCCCCGTAGTCAGGTTCTACGACATTCACTATTTTATCTAACACCTAGACATCTAGACACAAATCACATAAAAAGCCTACAATACTGGCAAAATAAAAAGACGAATTACAAGCCCATGTCAACATTATTATCACGCGAGATATTTTGCTAGGTTCCCGATATCCTTGGCACAGTTCTGGACCACCCACGTTGCCTCCCACTGCACGCGAGAATACCGAGTTACCGACTCGCAACTATTGTTTATCGTCGAATACTAAGCAGATTTAGTCCATCTAGCTACTCGTATCCTAACGTTACTAGAACTTGTCTTAATTGCAAAGCAGGCTTTGTGTAACCAGAAATCATATTGTGATCGGAAAGAATCTATTATTTAAGCAACAAACTCTTTTGAGGTGAGATATTCATCGTGTTTGAACTTAATTGATATTTATGGAAGCGAACACGGGTCAAATCAGGTTGCATAACAGTGCATTGTCTGAACTGAACACGGATTCGCATTGATCTGACACTTGAACCGGGTGTTTATCACGCTTAAGCTATGCTTGTTTCGCAGTCACATTTATTGATAGATAGAGATAGACATTGCTAACGACTCGACTCAAAAACTCGAAAAGAAACGGAGTCAATTTTTAGGGATTACCTTACAGTTTAGTACAAGCAAATACCTGCAAGAGCCAACGCAAAGATATCGTTGGCTATATCTACATGTTTATAGAGTCAAGGTTCAGATATGCCCAGATTTATCTGTGCCTTTACCAAAATAGTGTTGTTATCTTTAACGCCTGCGTTCCTCATGAGCTTGACGTGCGTGATTAGTGTGATTACACTCAATCACTCTCAGGCATACAAACAAAAGATTAGTGGAACACTTAAACATAACAAATCTTTACAAAGATAAAATATAATATTTTACTTCATTTGCTACGGCTCCGCTACTGCTGTAATTTGAAATGGCTTTTTTAACATGTTGTTAGATGCACTATTTTGCAATATTTATAGGTAGATGTGCTGAAGTTAGATTTATATTCACATTTACATATTTTGGAATACAGAACGCGCCTTGACTTGCAATTTAAGAACTGGACTCGGCAGATGGATATAGACAGCTGCAAATCGAACTCCCAATATCGATAAAATCAAGAGGTGCTGGACACAATTGAAATGTTTCCCCAAAATATATCTGTGTAGTATTCTTAATGAAAGTCCAAAGTTAAATAGTACCATGGGCTCAAAGAGAATTGTTATTTGTAGCCCCCTTGCTTGTACAAGACTGGTACCGGATCCAGATGATATTATGCAAAATTCAATGGCTCGCAGTTTCTCCAAGACGTATTGTCTAGTGCATTACGCGACATAGCATGAAAACATGTTATTCAATATAGGCGTAGGACCTTACTAAGGTACGTTAGGGTCTAAAATTGTTTGACAGTCAAGGTGGCTTGTCTAGGCTTGAAATTGAATGGGTACACTCGCCTACGTTGTTCGAGCCCATTTTCTAAAGTCCCCTGTGTCCATACGAGCTTTTGTTCATGAACATGAGGGGAGTCTGTACTCTGTAGTACTTTTGTAACCATTCTAAATAATATCAAGTATACCATAGACGTTTCTGAGACATACATATATACACCCCTATTTTTTAAGTAGTACAAAAAAAATTGGGCCCTATCTGTACCCGTTCCTGATCATATTTATTATTTGTGTAGTCAAAAGTAAAAAAAAAAACATACTTCAAAAATAACCCATAAAGTAAATTCATAACGAATCGAATATTCATAACAATTGTCAGTAACAATTAGTTTTTCAATAGTTTTTCATTCATAGGTAATCAATAGCCTGTACAATATTTCCATAAATTGAGTGATATTTAGGGATATAAACAAACGCTAATAGCTTTGCTATTTGTAAATATTATTTATGGAGACTTTACTTAGACAATAACAAGACTTTTTTTAATAAGCTCTTTAAGTATAAATTGTACTAATTAAAAATTAGTGGTTTATACATACCTACTTAAATATAAATGAGAGCCTGTAATCAAAAATGGCGGGAGTTACATTGGCACCAAGCTCCCATCGGGTATTGTGGTTTAACAACTCGTCGCGATATCTCTAACAGTAAGTAAGATATAGAGAGTTTTCGATTTCGCTTATCCCGGCGGGCGTAGCTAAATCTTAGGGTTAATTTAACTTCAGAAAAATGAAACTAGTTTTCTGTGGCAAATCGATGAGTGACAACAAGTTTGGTATGCTACGGTTATCAAACATAGTTTAGTAGATAACGCACATAGTTTGTTTAAACGCCTTAAGTAAAGTATACTTCATGACAAATCATTTAATTTAATCATTTGTTTGAAATTAGGTATGCTTTGCCTACAAGATTATGAAAATATTATTTTGTGGAATCTCTAGCATGAATATACAATATGCGTTTATACAATTTTATAATACTTATAAAATTGTATAAATGCCAAACTTAAGTGGCAATGCCGGTAGAGCAGATGGCCGTTGGGGCCGAAAGGTTCTGGAATGGCGATCGCATACCGGAAGACGCAGCGTTTAAAGGCCTCCTATAAGGTGGACTGATGACCTGGTGAAGGTCACGGGATTCCGATGAACGCGGGACGCGCAGGATCGTTCATTGTGGCGACACTTGGAGGAGGCCTATGTCCAACAGTGGACGTCTATCGGCCGATATGATGATAATGATGATCATAGTAGCGGTGACCGATACAGCGAAGAAAATTGAGTCATTCATCACTTCCTTTTTAGGGTTTGTTTACTTGCTCCATGTTTGGCTACAAAAGCTCATATCTGTTTAATATTTACACAAGGATTCTAATTTTAAATTAATCATATATCGCTGTGGCTGGGCACGCATCTGACCGGAAGTGGCGTATGCGCAGCTGAGGGACCATTTCCGGCGTCCATTACTGTCGCACTAGGTAAGACTATTAAATGAAGCGACACGAGCATTGTTTAAACCCCTTCCTTTGGTAATATACATAATACAATGCCGCTTTAATGAGGTCATTGAACAGAGATTATTGTCGGTAACATGAAAATACGTAGGAAGGCCATTGGACGAATTTAATACCTAATATCTTCTGATGGCATGGTGCAAAGACGTCCCTATGTAGTTAAGCAAAACTAATGCCAAATTATTTTTTTCAGGGAAATTCTAAACGGAGCACAATTATTGACTGTTTAAAATATGAAGGTTGATGAAAACTCCACCATTTTTGTGTTTATAATGTTTGTTAATTTGATAGATAATGTTTTCAGAATAACGTAAATAGTAATTACCACAAAACACATGATGACGTGACAGTGGTCAGCGTTGAAATTACAAGTGAACAAAATTTAAATTTAGAACTGGCTTTATGCCAGTACGACCTTGCATTGGTGAGAAAAGATCATGATCAAGCTTTAGATGCAAATAAAGCTTGCAATTTTTTTTTGTTTTTTTTGGAATTTACACCATAAATTTTTAATTAGTACAAATATTGTTTGTCACCATTTTTATTTTGGAAATAAATATTATTAATATTATTTAAAAGGCTTATTAGAAAAGGTCTTGTTATTATTTAAGTGAAGTCTCAATAAATAATATTTATAAACAGCAAAGTTGTTAGCGTTTGTTTATATCACAAAATGTCACTCAATTTATGAAAATATTGTATTGTATTATACAAGCTGATTATGAATGAATAGACAACAATCAAAATAGAAAAAAACTGCGCCTAGTATTTTCTAAAAGCAATTGTTATCAATGATTGATTCTATTATGAATTTACCAATTATGACAATTTTGAGACTTTGTTTTTACTTTTGAATACAAAAATATAAATAGGGTTGTATATAATATCATGAAACAATCTGATCTTTTCTAATTTTAATTATAGGTACTTTATTCTACTTCAAATATCTAATATTTATGTTATATACCACCTACCACAGTATACCTACCTTTTTTGACCCAAGTGCCCAAAGAGAATATTTTGTACATGAAGTTTAAATAAATATTTTTTTATTACTGCCGATTGTCTCATACGTTTAATGTCTCAACTTTAGCTCTTAATAGAAAAAGTAATTAGCTGAATACTGAGTATGTTAATTGAGTCATCTTTGATAGACACTTACCCATTTTGTGGTAAACTGACGTAGACTCAGCTACTGTCAACATTGTATACGTAAGTAATAACCACAGTAGTGGGTAATTTACAAAAATGCATCATTTTCCTGAAACATGTTCGTGTTCACTTCAATCTATGTACCGTGTGTAATGTACATAAAGGGAATTTAATTTAACAAGATCGTATACGAAATTTAACTAACAAAACAGTAAAAACGAAAAGTAAATTATACAATGTTTATAATAAATTATAGCATTGTCACTTCTATCATTTAAGATATAGATAAGTGTACAATGACAATTTTAAGACTTAAATATCTCTCTGGTTAGGATTACAAAGACGTCAATAAAAAATCGTTTAATGTCTAAAAGAAAATCACCAATTATTCTGAAAAATCAACAGCACACCTTTTTTTTTTCTCGGATAAAGGGCCATGCGTTAAATTGGGCTCGATGTCCAAGAGTGTTACAGGGTAATTTGCACAGACTCCGCACCCGGGTTGAGCGCAGCAAAGACAATGCCCACAGATGGGGGGGTCCGAACGGTTTCGATCTTCAGTATTTGTGCGGCACGTCTCTTCGCAGACCATGTCCCACCTTCGAACCAGCATATCTGCTCAGGTAGGGACCTATTGACAGCATCATCAGTCGGCATTTTCGTGATCGAAAACTGGGCCAAACAAGGAATTTAACTAGTTTAACGCTAAGAAGAAGGCTGTTTATGTCATTGTGAAGGATTCTTTATGTACTTAAATTGTTACTATTGACTCCACCTTAAAATTATACTTGTACAATCAGAACGGAAATAGAATAAGTCATCTCAACCTGTAACTGAAAAACAACTTTCAGCAGGTGAATCCTTTCAACAATATTCATAAAGGAAGTTGATGTAATCCATTAAGCGATGACTCTACCTAGGTATGTAAGTACCTTTATCCGATGACATACATGATGAACTTCCCATTACTCGTTATAGATTTCCAAGAAAATTGTCTCCGTAATAACGTATCGCATGAATGGGCTCACATGAATCATGTTTGTTTGTACTTTATGTTATAGTATACTACAATGTTATTCGCACTTTGATGTACGATGATAATTGATAACAGAATTGGTCAATGATGAAAAACCTTCTTGCTAGGAAAAGTAATAGAATTTTTCTTAAGGGACAAAAGGTGATCTAGGTACTCCCCGAAAGTATAAAAGAATATGCATGATATGGTCCTTCAGCGATGGAAAATGATCGCAACAGATTGAGGTAGGTATCATCATCACCATCATCAGCCTAATGTTCCCACTGTTGGGACTCAGGCCTTGTCTCTAGGAGTGGGAATGGGCTGTAATCCGACACGCGGGCCCAGTGCGGGTTGGTGGATGTCACATGTCTTCGAATTTTCGACTGGTTCTAGGACATGCCAGTTTTCTTATGATGTTTTCCTTTACAGTTTTGAGAGCAGTGGTAATGAAATAAATTACACAAAGTAATGCGCCTGACAGGGTTTGAACCCGCGACCTACAACTCGTAAGTCGGAGCCATAACCACTCGGCCACCACTGCTCTATAAGTAGAAAGTAGGTATTCATTATTTAAAATTGCATTTATGAAAAACCGCGCACTGGAAGACGCTGCATTGGAAGGCCTCCCACGAGGTGGACCGATGAGCTGGTGAGGATCGCGGGAATGCGATGGATTACGCACAGGACCGTTTGTTGTGGCGACATTTTGGGGTAGCCTAAGTCCAGCAGAGAACTTCTTTCGGCTGATTATGAAAAGAGAGTTAAGGATACCTCTGAATGATCTCCGTGATAAATATTATTACTTGTTACAAGAAGCCATTTTTTCTTACATTCTTCGCGGGTGATAGTTTCAGACTTTTATTGACTAAAAAGCCCACCTCGTTCCTTCGTAACCTTTCATACTGGGGCCAAGCCTGGCTTTCAGAAGCAGATCCTTGGCCCCAGTAGGCTTCGACCCTGCTGGGCCCCTACGGTGCAAGAAGCCGTTTATAGTTATATCGATGGCAGTACCGAGGGAGCTCACAGAGCACGCCATAGTGCACAATGGGCAAGACAATACCTTTGAGGTCAATAGCTTGTTTACAAAAAAGATTCAATGACGCGTTTACGATGGGTATTATAAGGTCTTCGTGACCAATCATAATTACATTATTATGTTACCTCAGTATCGTAATAATTGTTATAATTACGGAACAGAGGTATATTGAGATTTCAGATTTTGTAGATGGCGAGAACATGAGTTTCGCCATGATCGATCGATTGATCGATTTTCAAAATTAGTTAGTCGATACTGACAATTGTTGTTTCGCCTATGGATGGTTTGTCGAATCATAAATGATTGTAGTAGAGCGCAACAGCACATAAAAAAAAACGACTGAATAAAGTTAAAGTCCGAATAGAAAATACAGTGTTATATACAACAATAGTGAACTCCATTATTAGGAAAGGCGAATAACTCAGCGTCCATATTCTAGGTTCCTTAAGTCAATACTAAGAAACTTCTGATCTTCTGACAAGTCTCTGATTAAAAAAAAAACAACGTATGGGAATGGCTCTACTCACAGTATCAGCAGTCGGATAGATCTCGTAGATTCACAGGACTAGTAAGAATTATATGCCCTTTACAAAAAAAAAAAACAGAGTGTAAGTAATCGAGGGCCACAGTTAAAAGGAAATATCACTGACCTTATAGTTAAGACCTTGGACATCTTCCTCCAACGACACGTCGGAGTACATGTCGTCAGCTGGTTCCCCGCCCGAGCCGCAGCCCGACGAGTTAAATGATGACGACCGGTATAATTGGCTGAAACAATGACACTCCTCATTAAAGCATCACTTTATTAGACAAGCATCCGTTACCTAAAGCAAACCACTGAATTAAAAACAGTTGTAAGTTTGAGTAATTTGAATTAGTACTAGCAGCGACATCTGTTGGGATCTACAAGAATGATTTAGCGACATCTATGTACGGCTGTTGGAACGGTTGCTATTGTTTGAATGTACGTAGTTCATACATGGATTACTAGATGGCGCTACTTTCAGTTTGTTTACAGAGCAACCACTAGGTGGCGTAAGTAGAATGAATTGTTTTATGAATTTATTCGAATAATACATTGGTATGATAGGGAAAATAGCTTACCTAGCTAAGACATTGGAGCCGAGTTGTCGCTTCCCAGAGCTGAAACAAATGAACATTAACATTAACTTCGTGAACACACATAAAATTATCGTAAATGTCTGTATTTTTCGGGGTATTTAGGAATCAAAGCAACAAAAGTAAATTAATTTACTCTTTATGTAAGTAATTAAACAGTTGCTAAGCTAAAAAAACATTTTAATTGGAGTTGTTGAGCGCTTAATTATATTACAGTACTGAATTTAATTATGTTTTATCTTTATAGAGAAGATCTGCCTAGTAGGGTAGTTTACGTCATTTAGGTAGGTTCGTTATGTAAGTTTGTTGGTTTGTATCATATCCTATTGATTTGATAGTTAATGTACAAGTTGTGTAACTAAATCAACATTGACAAACAGGCTTTTACTAGACTTATGCCTACCAAAACCAAACGGATGTCGTTTGATTAAATTAACAGTATACAGTCTACTAAGTAAATCATGCGTAACCCAAACGTTCCACCCTGTATACCATTATTCTTAATAAGTACCTCACGTTCTACGCCAGAACCATCGCGGTAAAAGTATGTAGGCTCATATCACGGCACGAGTGTTGCATAGTAATTAACTACATGGTAATAAAGTAACAAATACTTAGTTAATTATGAGTTAAATTGGTTGGACGCATGTCCGGTATTTTTAATCTGGTATTTTTAATAACAAGCTTCTACCAGCGACTTAGCTCGTGTACAATTTGAAAAATATCTGAGGAGATACTACTAGAACAAAAGTATCCTATATCCTACTCTAGAATATAGGTCTTGTCTACCCATGAGCCAAGGTTTGGAGTTGTATTTCGGAGAATGTGCGTTGGCATCTCTTAATTCCACCAAAGCTCGTTCCGCAATCGGATTACTAGACGTACAGTGATGATACGCCATCCACCGGTACATGGTGGACATTCCAGCCTCGGGTTAGATAGGTATATAAAGTTTTGGGAACACATCATAAGAAGGAGTGGAATTCCTTATCGGTATCTGTATTCCCTGATAGCTACAACCTTAGTCTTAAAATCAAGGGTGAAAATGTTACTTCTAGGCAGGCGTGTTCCATCGTCGACCACATCATCGCTTTCCATTAGGTGAGCTAGTGTTCGAGCGTGAGTTTATAAATCTATCTTTGACCTAACCTGACAGAGGCTTTGCTTGAGTGGAACAGGGAGTAATGGGATTTAGAACAGAGGCCCTAAACTGAACTGTTAAAGGGATGAAGCTATATAGGGTCGGCCTGATAACGGTCAAAGAAAACATCGTGAGGAAACCGGCGTGTCCTAGAACCAAAAAAATCTAAGATATGTGATATCCACCAAATCTGCACTGCGCCCGCGTGGTGATTTATGGCCCATTCCCTCTCCTAGAGAGGAGGCCTGAGTCCCAACAGCGGGAACATTACAAGGCCGATTATGCTATGCTATACATAAGAAGCTGAGACTCGTGAATTTACATTTTGGAGAAATAAAGAAGAAAAGAGTCCATTTCGTGGCACGACTACTGCATGATAAACGATGATAAATGCTAAAAAGTTAACGTCAAGTAATTACTGGAGTGGACGCATGTCCGGAATTCTTCAACAGCGGTAGAAAGAAGGAAATACTTTAAAATGTATGTGGGTAACGTTCGTCAAGCAATTAGGTAGTCCATTATGATTACTACGACGTGTGCCATGTTACGTGAGCCTGTGTGAGATTTTTTTGTAGATTACGCTCATGCAGAATGACTAACGTTCCTAATTGTAAGATTTGTTCTTATAAAAACATTGCGTGAAGTGTTCAGCAATTGTTATGTAGTGCACAAGTGATCTGAATCTTTTTGCTGCCGGTATATAGAAGGTTAGAGGAGCTTGTAGCTAAGGAGTTGGGTAGAGGTGTTAATTTTGGTTTGGACCTACATTGCCTTTTAGTTATGAAATGCATTGTTTTGGTGCGTGATTGCCATTCCACCTGATGGTAAACAGTGTTACAATCGAACAACAGCGGTGCGATCGTGCTCAGTGGTGAAGTGCACTAGTTTATTAAGAACCTTCATTTTAGCCTTGACGACACCTAAATTATAACCGTAGCGGACGAATTATTCCAGTCCTTCGATGTACGTGGTATAAGGACGAGGCGCTTCATCGGGACCGTGGGAACTTCATGTGAACCAAAAATGTAAGGGTAGTTACTCGCCGTACGTCTGACACTTTGTATCGATATCATACCATCGGTTTTCTACATCGAGTACTTTTTCTAATTACCTATATAAAGCTATAGTCAACAGCATGATGCATCGTATTGAAACATCGAGTTAATTTGACGCTCGATGTATCTATTAAATTAAGGCTAAGTAATAACCGTCGTACGACTGATCTTCAAGGTTAAGCAAAACTTGCTAAGGTCGGTTCTTGGATGGGTCCCGGTCCGTTACAAATCGAGATTCCTCCATGCCTCGGAAAAAACGTTAAGCCATTACTCCCCGCTGTCATTTTAAGATGTCTGGCAGTCATTACTGATAGCCAGAAGCAAGAATTTCTGATAACAGTCTTACCAAGAGAGGATCATTGTCACTCACCGATTCGCAGTCACTTCATGTACTATATCGATCAGTTTCACATTCGATTACACTGGAAGCCAACTCCGCAACATTAATTAAAATTATAAAGATGTTATGTTTTTTTTTTGTTTGTAGAAGGTAATCTGTGAAAGTACTGGTTCGATTGTTAAATTCTTTTCACTGAAAAAAAGCTGCTTGATTCCTGAGTGACATAGGCTATATTTTATGTACGCGGGCGAAGCATACATATAAAAGGAGAAACTGACTGACTGACATATCAACATCAACGCACAGCCAGAACTACTGGGACTAGGAGTGTTCAGTTTTGCACAATGTTTCTTCTTATGACGTAGGCGAGCACTAAGAAAGGATTTTCCAAAATTCAGTCTCTAATGAGATGATACGGGGGTCTAAAATTTGTATAGAGAAACCCAAGCGGGTGAACCTGCTGTCGGAAGCTAGTCTATACACATAAAAGGAGAAACTAACTGATTGACATATCAATGCACAGCCGGAACTATTGAGACTACGAGGGTAAAATTTGGTACAAGGCTTATGACGCAATTTTATGACGTAGGTAAGCAAAGAGAGGATTTTCCAAAGTTCAACCCCATATGAGAATGAAAGGAGTCCCAAAGTTAGTATAGAGACAACTACTTTCGCGAGGCCGAAGACACTGGTAGAAGCTAGTGTGGAATTTAATGGAAACATTTAAAATATCCTAAGCACTATAAACATTTATATTGTTGTTGTGCCTATATAAGATTATAGCTCCAACCGACACTCGGTGCGAGTGTGGTGCTCCAGACCAGACGTTGGCCTACTTATTAGAGTGCCTAAAGTGTCCTAACATCTGCACTTTGGGGGACCTTGGAGGACGCCATTGACGCCGCTATAAACGTGGTATTATACTGGGCCCAAAAAGTTTGAAGGAAGAGAAAACTCTCGATTAGAGAAGAAGCCTATATAGTCAGAAAATATAAATATCGTAGACTTATATACCTAAGCTAAGATTACCCTTGTTAAATTTTACGGCCACAGCTCGCAAGGTTGACTAAGTAAATTTATATTGTTAGAACTTTTTAGTATCGTTTTCGGTTAGAGCTGACGCGTTTCCGTTTCCTCTAAAAACTAATTGAGACACGTGTGTTGTTAGCACATAACGTTTATGAATGGCCATTTAATTGTTCGGCGAATTAATAGTTTTATTTTAACAGTTAAAATAATAAAGTTTGATTAGCATATCGGCCTTCGGTAACGCACAACGTTTGCATCATTTAGGTCATCCGCCGGTGCTGCCGAGTGTATGCCGATAGCAATTTTGGACAATCTTGCTATGAAACTTTGTGTTTTAGTGCATAATTATGGCTATTGCTGTATATTGCAGTCGAAGTTTTCGTCAATAGACAAGAAATAATACATTACATCTTGAGGTCTTTCGTAAAGGTCTAAGTTTATTTCCTATTTGAATAATTACGACAATTTTTGTTACTGTGTAAAGTTGTGTTTTAGTGCATGATCATGGTTATTACTCTATATTGCGATTGAAGTTCTCTGCAATAAATAATGCATTATCTTACAGTCTTTAGTAAAGGTCTAAGTTTATTTCCTATACGTGCTTCTAATGAACCTAATTATGATAATTATTGTTCCTAATTTTTGTAACTTTTTTTTGTACGTCATATAGCTTCAGCGAGAGGGAATGTCATGTTTTTTATGTACTGTCTAAAACCATCTATTCTTTCAGTTACCCTTTGCGTCCCAGGGCCACAGTAGGTAACTCTTACGAACAGTGTCGCAACATCAAACAAGCCAATATTATGAAGAGGAAAAGTATTTGCCTCTAAAAGGTAATAGGCGATTAGGAAATATCTTTCACAGATAGGTACCGTAGAAAGTAAGATTACAATATATGTGATATATAGTAATAGTAGTAGTATATATGATACACGTTTTGTCTAGTGTAATTGACTTCCACACGGACGTTACTTGACGATCGTCGCGGGCAGAAGCTAGAATGACAATACATAGTAGAGATTATAATTTTTACATTTTATTTATGGAATTTTGGGACTTCACGTTGTACTTTTGTCGTCCGCTTCTGCTAAAGATCGCTATGAGCTTTATTAACCTAGGTGATTTGCGATCTTAGACAAATGTTTGTTGATTTAACAAGGGGTTATATTAAAATAATTGATGAATTTCGTTATCGAAGATGATTGGAGTAAAAACCACGAGGTGAAATTGTAACTGTGTTAAAATTAATTAAGTTTTCGTGGTATTTTGCCACCTTCCGCCTTATTTACAAAAATTCGGAAAATCACTAATATGTTACAAACAGAACTTCAGTTTTACCATAAATTTTTCGTTGTTTTTCAACTTTGCTCCGTGTTTGTTTGGTAAGGGACAGCTGTTGATAAAAAATATATTAGGTATTGCAAATTATTAAATTATAATCAAATTATTGACATACAAGTAGGTGATTTCTAGCAGTTCGAACGTTTCTACCATTCAGGTAAAAGCTTCACAAGTCATAAGGTAGCAATATGCATTCGTTCACGATTACCATGGTTTGTCAAGTGTATCATACGCAAGCGGTCAGGATGTCCGTGGGGAGTGTTGGAGAAATCAGCAGGCAACAAATGAAACATGGGTGCGCGCACGCCGTGAAATTGTGCAAGAAAGTGACGAACAGACTACCAACCTAGCAACTGAACGTAATGATCATCAATTGGACACTGATACAGAAATAATGTAGGCTTTGCTGTTGCAACTATTTCCACGAAATGATCTGAATCTAAGTAAGAAGAAAGTTACTGGCTGGTGCACTTACAACCAGTAAGTTGTTGATGACTGGTTGTAAAAAATATTGCATCTATAGTTCTGTTTTTGGAACTTTCGCAGAATTAAAATACTGTATGAACCATTATGAACACTGTTATAGGAATGAGGGTTCTGCAACTTCGTTCACGAAATGATCCTAAGGGGAAGGTGAAAAGCTCCAGCTCCGCTCGCCCCAGTGGTTCTTATCTTAGTGACTTGGATAAACCTCCACTGACCTTCATACCTCCATGTAGGAAAATTCAGGGAAAATGAAAATTTTATCAGCTTAGTGTATGAAGAAAGTTACTGGCTACCGCTAAGTTGTTGTGGCTCTTTATTAAGTAAGAAAGATTGCATTTACAGTTTTTTTTTTTAATTTTCTTAGAATTAAAACACTGTATGATCACTGACTACTATCAAAATGTGGGTTGTTATAGCGAAATTTTGAAAAAAATAAAAATAAATTTATAATACCAAGATAGTTACTGGTTGGTACTTGATTACCGACTGTTGATGACTGGTTGTAAAAAAGATTGCATCGGCAGTACTTGTTTTTAATTTTTGCAGACTAAAAACTGATAAGTATGAACACTAATAATATAGAAATGTGGGTTTTGCAACTTTGTTCATGAAATGATCTGAATCTAAATACCTCCCTACAAAGAGTTGTTCGACTGGTGTAAAAAAGATTGTAAGTAATGTGCAGTTATTTTTATTTAGGGTCAATAAAAGTGAAATAAAATTAGGTAAGTACTGGCTGGTCGTAAAAAAAGATTATATCGACGATTTTTTTTTACTGTTTTCATACGAGTCGTTCGGTCACAGTTCGTATGTGTCCGCTTACAAATGAGTAAATAAACCATTTTTAAGCACTTCCTTTAATCTGCGGCTGAAATAACTCCGTAGAATCAACCTTCATGAATAACCTTTTGCTAACTTATGATTGGCAAAGACTTCGTGACGATAGCGGTTATATCATAATGCCTTAGAGGCAATTTGTAGACTCTTTATTGTCATATTTTTTGTTTCAACTAAGTAAAAAGAAATAGGTTGAATATATTGCGTGTTTATGACGAATTAATAGAATCATCACGCCTGATTACCTAAATAGGCGTACCATCTTAGGATGATTGTGAATACTGTGAATAGGTATTGTAATCATTTTTATTTAATTCATAAAACCCCAAGCGAATGCTGGCGTTCGCGTTGCTATTGTCTTACTATTGTGTCTCTAATTAACAGTATTTGAAAGGTTAAGAGTTGGATAACCAGTGAGAATAATCGATTGAACACGCGGTATTGTGCCATTTGATGTTTTATTTTAATTATCTTTTGGGATGTAAAAGGTACTTTTTCATCTCGTTCAAATAATCCCGCAGCCACTATGTTACCTACAGTTAAGATGGAAATGTATTGAACACACATTTTATCGTTTTCTAAATCATCGTCCGCCCCTAACTCCCAAACGCCATCACTACACTTGTGTACATAGAACTTGCTTTGTTACGCATTTCAGCATTTGAGACCTCATTCTGGATTGGCCAATTTCAAATTAAGTGAGTCCAGAAGTCACATCTATAGGTTATTTTACAAGAATTAGGTTTTCAGCAAATGGATTATCTAATCAAAGTATCTAACTGGATATATTCAGTTGTTCTTCTTGAGACATTATTTCTTGCGATCTTTGAGTTCCTGGTTATCTTTTAGTAAAAATTGCTTTCAGTTGCTAGAAATCCTGAATATAAGGTTGTTCTTCTATCTTCTTCTTTATTCTTTTTCATTCCTTATTTTCATTTACTCTCAGTTTCAGTTTCCTTTGAATTTTAAGATGATTTTCTGTCATGCAGATTTCTCCTTAAAGAAAGATGTTTTTTTGTGGGTTTTCATATCCCTTTTTTATTTTGCTGGATCCAGTTTAAATTAAGTGAGTTCGGAACTCAAATCTGTATATTCTTATACAGGAATTCGGTTTTCAGCACCTCAATCATCTAATCAAAGTATCTATCTACCTGGATATATTTCGGTGTTCTCCTTGAGACATTGTTTCTTGCTTTGGTTTGGTCTAAATTGCGCCGGCATTCATGACTAATATGAAGCGTGAGGTCAATTTTGAAGGCTTCGTACAAATCGTTACGTACCTACTTCTATTTACACGGACAGGTAAGTATATAAACATTTCGTAATACATAATTGTGGGAAATAGAAGCTGTTGCACAATGCGTCTTGTCACAATCTTGTTTGGGTTTAATTTATACTTTCAAAACAGTTCTAACTGTTAAGGTCAAACGGTGGTTAACAATCACATTACGATTTAGGCCCATTACTGTAGTGTACCTAGTATTTTCTAAATAAAGTTTCAGTAGATTATTATGAGCTACGTTACAATCTTTCAGATTTTTATGCGTTTTATTGTTTATTGTTTATAGCTACTAAGACTATAATATCAAATTATAAAAAGGAAAGATTTGTATTTTTGTGTTTTTAACCGATGACGTGGTCGATAATGGAGCACGCTTGCTTAGAAGTAACATATTTAGTTTTGACTTAAATACCCTTTTGGTTGTAGCTATCAGGAAATTATACAGACTCGCAAAGAAATGAATAAGTAAGGATGGTAATAAAATAACACAAAAACTACCGGAACGATTTTTTAAATACTTTTACCAGTGGAATGTTAATAAAGTAACACTGGGAGACATTAGGCTTATATATTTTATACATTTACGCGTGTGAAACCGCCATTAGAAGCTAGTAGTAGTAGTAAATAAAATGATCCATTCTTTATCCAGAGTTTATACCTAAGAGGTTTATTACAAATTCAGTCTTTGCAATAATCTGACGGACCTAGTTGAATAGACGCTAAGTCTATAGAATTCAGATGAAATCTCCTAATAAACCCAAACAAATTAACTCGAAGATGTAAATCGATGCTAAGAATTTCGTCTGTCCTCGTCGAAGCCAGCTGAGAACAAGTCCAACACCCACGATATTTTTTATTTCGAACACCAAAAAAGTAAATTGTTGCTGTAATCAGCCGCCGGCCGTCACCAGTGGCAATGAGTTCCCCAACTGACTGTTTACAATTACGTGACAATTGAAAATATTAGTTTCAACAGTTTTGTTCCTGGCTTTCCATAGTAAAATGGACTGGTTGAACGTACGATAGAATCCATACCTTAAGAGCGTCCATCCTGAGAATAGAATAGAATAAATTTAATTGTACACCAAAATAGTAACAATTTCATAGAATCTATAGATACCATGGTGGTCTTATAGCTAACAGCGATCTATCTACCAGACTATTTTAGGATGGACTCTAAGAACTTAAACTAAAAAGGGATGTAAGTAACATTTCCATATTCGACTGTTACCTACGTGATAATGTACCACGTTATTACACATCTTTCTCTAAATATTTTGAAAATACAAATATCTTATGGATATCATCTAAGTTTCTATGGAAATCAAAATATTTTGTGTAAAATTAATCTAGTAAAGACCTCTAAAAATCTGCTATTTCGCGTGAACTTTGTATTTATAAATTAAAAATAAACAAAAATATTAATATGACGAAAGTTTTATTAAAACTGCCGGCTTTTTCTCTTTTTTCGTTGCCTTTTTATTAATTAAACTTTTCTTTGGATTGTGTTGAATGAAAGCACAGGCTTCTAAACCACGTTCACGTTGACGATAGACGGTTCGGGAAGGGCCCCCTTAAAGTAGAAACGTCATATTGACAGGGCCGGCTAGGACCGATGCCTGCCAGGGCTGTGGGATTGCTCGCAAGGGTTACCGTCATGGAGCAAAATAACCAGGTTACCGTGGTCCTCACAAAAGACAACTGAAGGAACAAAGATGGGTTCTCAAGTCTGATACTCCCACCTAAAATAAATTCCTATACCTTGTAGTTTTAGTAATTTGGATACAAATACCGGCACGAAACTTGAGCACTCGTCGAAAGAGTCAGGATCAATTTGCGCATCGTACACATCGTCGAGCCAATCACTGTAACTACAAAGATTTACTCCCAGCTCCCGCGTCTCAGTTCATACCACTAAAGAGACCCAATACTTCACTACTCATTCAAGTCTGCGCGATGATGATTCATGGATCGATGATTTTATTTCGTTACTTTTTATGTTTTGACAAGTTATTTTATTTTATTGCGAGCTTTTCGTAAAGACATTTTTTACGAGGATCTCATGATCCCTTGTTGATCCTCTGCAGTATTTCTTTAAAAAATGTGCCCAAATAAAAATGACCAAAATTTTATACACGAGATTTTTATTTTAGAGTGACGATTATGTAGGGATGGAGAGGAAAATTACCAAAATATTTAGTACTTGGCTACCTACTGCATTCAAATAAAACTAAAGATGCGTTTGTATTCCAACTAAGAAACCAAAACATATACATATATTATACTATAATATTAGAGACATCGATATCAATAATTATTTTCCCCATGTAGGTATGGGCGGACAGGATACCACAGAATAAAAACATTACCTGATTATGCGTTCGCTTATAGGACAAGCATTATATTAGTCCCATCGCTAAAAACACAATGCTGTGGCCAGCAATAAAATACTCATGCGTACACATTGTTACTGTTGTGCTTGCTGTGACAATAAAATAACAGCCAAACGACGGATTACGTCATTATCGCGCCATAACGGATTGTCTTTTTGTTACATTAGAAAAAGTGTTGCAATATAAATCAAATCTGTCTACCTTTTGTTATCATCAACTCTCTAAACATACATTTAAGCCGTCAATCGTAGACTATTTGTTATGACTAAGCTTGTCTCGACCCATTAAACAAAATGAATTTAAAGTTAACTGCTCTGTAATATTCATGCACCAATGTTTCAGACCAGAGTCTATTAATTTTACCACTGAAAAGTTAGAGATTTTATGTTGAAAGTTACGGATGCCCTCACAAAGTAATATGATAATTAACATATAACTGCAAACAATCAAGTTAAAATATTCCAACCTGTAGGGTCGCTTTCTGTAATGCATGTAAACACCGTTCCGCTCCAGCTTTACAAACAAATAATAGCAACGATAAAAAAAATACAGCAAATCCGGTCACATGGAACACGACACTAGATTTTTATTCACACCACTTCATTTTAAGCCACAGCACAGACAAAAGAATATACATCACTATTGAAAAACGAAAAAAATTAAGAGAAAAAGAAATGTGTTTGAATTTCGAAATGGCACGCAGCGTGCGCGAAGGCGGCGCGTTCGGTATATTCGTGCGAGCAGCCACGATGTACTGACGCATCAACAAACGCAGCGGTGGACCGGTCAGCGACTACACCGCGAGGTATGAATTATCCACAATAGAACAGACAATGGCTGGCGAAACACTCGCCGTTATTAAATTATTAAGTAGCTCGCGGCAGTGGACGGACGGACTAATAGCTGCTAATAATTTAGTCAACCGCATCGATATCGCGATCTGAAGGCTAGAATGCAACTTAACATTTGCATCTTTGTTAGTTTCCATTTTTGTGTTAAAAAATAATTTCCAAGCTATGCATGCAATTTCAAGTTGGAAGACAAATATTGCAATTGTCAGAGAATTTATTTATAAAAACACTGCAGTGTTTAAGCATATCAAATGTTAGGTATATAACAATGTTTAATAAACGTATGTACCGGACTTCCTAAACTATCAATGACAAATAACGATATCTATACGTGCTGTTCTAAATTATACCAAGATGAGAGGACAGTTTTTATAAGAAAGATATAACGAAGAATAACCAAAAAATAATGTTATTCATGTTTCTGACTAACCATATCCTCTTCAAGAACCGGACGCAGATCCAGTTTGTAAAGAGAACAAAACCGCATTATTTGTAGAATATCATAAAGAAGTAGACGCTAAGGTTTGCGTTATTAAAGATATTGCGTGTTGTGCTGTAGATCATTCTATAAACGACGAAATAACAGTGTACACAACCATAGTCGCAAACAGTTATGTTACGCATAACAATAAGAACCCAGAAGCTCATAATACGGCATCCTTCATAAAGTATTAAATTAGTTTCTCTAGCCGGAGAGGTTTTCACATTCTGCTCTTGAAAATTTTTCATACAAAAACGATTTATTACTTGCTTCTTGCAAAGATCTAGCACACTACATTAAATCAACCTCAGTTCTGTCTGTATCTTTTGACAATCAAAAGAAGCAACCTATTAAATGTTTCAGTTGCCATGTAAAATTAAACTTCTGTACTTCACTATTCTTTTTGCATTTAGTGACAAATGACAATCGTTGCGTCATGGACGACTACCATTGCTGTATTGTTCAGAATGACCACTACAGTACGAACTTAGATTCTAATACTATTACTTTTCTCATCCCATGGTTTAATAGGACCGTAAATTATCTAGGGGTCTTTATTATTTGGTCGTATTTTGCTATTTTCTTCTGAATTAAATCCCACGAGTCGCACCACGTTACGAGCGTCTGGTTTCAAGGTATTTCGATAAAAACTCAAGTGGTATGATGCGTGACTGCGCGAGTAAGGCAAGGAAGTGGAATTGAATTATGTAGGTAAATCATTACATTTTCTCAGCATTGTTTCAGTAGCAAATGTTGACTCTTGAACCCGTTAGATCATAGGTATTATTTTTATCTGTCATTTTATTATCTATTATTTTCCTGCTATAGATATAATTGCCGTACCAGTTATACAGGATAATTACAAAAGTATCAGTTATCGGGATGATCTCTGCAAGCGTATCGTGGTTGCGTAAATACCATTTATGAAACTAACTTTTACAGTAATAAGTAGTTAGATTGTAGATGGAGAGACGCACACTAGATATTATACACAAAGTAGATATTATTAACACACGCTGATATTGCTTTTCGAATTATCGTTATAATGGAATTACCATCGGTGACTGATGTAGGGGTCTATAATATTGCTGAAATATAAACTGCCTAATTGCCTGTAAATTATGAAAACCGATGAATGAATTTACTAGCTTGTTGGAGTAAGAAATGATTTATTGAATTTTTCGCATTTTAATTGGTAAACGAACTGGTTTTGGGCTAGTTTGCCAAATTGATTGCCGGTCATTTTTATCGTTTGCCAACCCTACTAAATTATTCAATAGTTCAGACTATAATTAATTAGGCGTGTACTGGAAGGAGAAAAAACGTACTGATGCCAAAAAAAGTCCTACTTTGGTTAGGTTGGCAATCTTTGTGGGAGTGTAAGGGAGTAGAGCCCACCCATATTCCTTTAGTTGCCCTTTGCGTTACAGTGCCGTGGAAACTCTTTCGAAAAGTCTCACAGCCCTTGACAATATTACACGAAAGCTCTGTGAGACAAGGCATTGTCGACCCGAGCTTTATTGTTATCTTACAGTGAGCGACCCGTTGCTCGCCTTCTGCAAGCCTGCGCCTACGGTGACTGAAAATCTCCCTGCAACTTCCGGGGCACATCTGGGGCATCTTTTCAGGTAGCTGATTCATCGCGATTGGCTCTTCCTCCCGCCCCACCTCGCCAATCAGAGATATATCCGAGAGGTTGGAGTTAATTGCTTCCACGAGGATGGGTAATCCGTCCAAGCGGGGTAGACTTCCACCGTATCTTCCGGGCGACCGGGCGACGGGCATAATTGTAACATCTGTGCGTCTTTCCCAACTAATCAGAAATGGGTTCTCTCATCCTTCTTCAAGACTGGATTTATCGTCGTGATTGTGGCGTGCTCAAGGTTTGCCAATCTGATGAATAGCTTGTAATCCATTTCGATCGAAATTAATTTACTTATCGTACTACAAATGTAATTACCGATGCTTGTAGGTGATTATGTGTGCGTTATGAGTAAAAAGCATCGCAGAGCGGCGCGTGCGCCGTTGGGCAACCACAGAACGCTGCCAGCCGGAACGGGACAGTTCACTTTCTTGGTGAGAATCCGAACTCGCGAATCTCTCAATCTGACATTGCGCTCTAAATTTTCTAATTACATTCGACTAAATTCACAAGATAATAAGCTCATTAACTTTTTTTTTTGTAATTGTCCTTAATATAATGCTAATTAAGTAAAACTATTACGAGTTACTCATCAATATGGTAACGACTTAGTACAAGGCAAAGAAGTGTATGAAACTTGTTCATAGAATTATTACTATGCCTCATTTGCATAATGCTATACTCATTAAGGATGTTAGTCAATGATTATAAATGCTAATAACCCAAATTCAGATGCACCAATAGCACCCAAGACTAGTAGCAGTAAAGCCTAGTATTGCAATATTAAGCATTGGATTTCTAACCACAATTATTGCCGACCAGTGCACGGTGGCGCAACTGCTACCATTTATTCTTTAGAAATGTTAAATTTGCAGGAAACTTTAGGAACTTACGCAAACCTGTCACTGGATTTAATTTTATCAAGATTACTGTCGATCTAGTCCATAAGTGTATTTTAGATGTTAATCTGATTAGAATGCAAGTGAGAAAATTATCCGATGTTATTCTTTAAGACATTAATGACGGGAAAATGGTTGCTAATGAGGCTCCAATTAATCCGGATACAAACAACATTTTTCTGAATGGACATGCTCATAACAATCAAAATTATATAGATATTCAAACTATTCTTTTGTTCGTACATGCTAGTCCACGTAAAGTATTATAGGATGGTTTTGTCGTTTATTTTACGAACATTGTAAAAGTAAGAGGCTTTCCGCATTTTACTACGACTGGTTCGTATTTGGTTGTTCATACATTGTATAATATAATGCTGTCGATAACGATGCGTAGTTAGTAGTTATTCACTAACAACTGTTACACAAAATTCGAACTGCACGAATATTTATTACGAGAGATTGGAGATTATAACATATACCTTTTTTTCTACGTCTTCTTAGTCGCGACGTAATAAAAATTATAGTTAAATTGTAAATGGGTTCCAATTTCCGGAGAATATATAAAGCTAAATGGAACAGTTTAAACGCTATTAAGAGGAAGCCGTCACGCTAAGGCCTATTCGTGATCAGATAGATAACTAATTAAGTAGTTTACATTTTAATTTCACAGTTACGTTTTTTATATCGTCAATGAATTTCACAAATTCTTTACTAACTATGTCAATCTTACGTGGCCATCTGAGTACAATCTTCCGATTTATTGATGAGTTTCGCACAAATATACGAGTATTTCGCTTAGTAATTCCGGGTCTGTTTCGTCTTATTGCTAAAGTAATTTCCTAGCTCCAAAGCCTAGTTTAGTAGAAAAGTTTGTGTTCGTATTTTTCTCGTTTGCTTGCGAACTAAGCTTAAAATCATTTATGTGTAAATATAACTTTTCTGGAACGCATAGGACATTTTGAGAAGTCGTAAACTTTATTTTTGATATTAATATGTTGGATGTGAGTAAGGCCATCTTTATTAACTTTGGAACTAAGTGATACAATGTTGTAACGTTCGCTGTGATCGTAAATGTAGTATAAATACAGTACGTAATGAATTTTCCCAGGGTCTTCATTATTGTTTACTAGCAACTACAATATTGCTTCGGTTCCCATGCTCATCCTGAGACTCTGAGCGTAGGTCGATAATCTCTAATTGTTTAAGTTGTTCACGTTTAAATCTGATGTGATGAGGTGACTCATTGACTATCTGAATATAGAGGGGATGGCATTGTTTGCAGATGACAATAGTACGGACCACGGCCACTACAACATTACACTTATCTAAATAATAGAGGACCTTATTGTTGTGTATTAGGAGTGACAATTATTTGGCAACCATTTCGTTGGAAGCTGGCTAGTATTTCAGAATTGGCTCCAGGACATTGCGGAGCACATTTTCGATTGACGGCTGCTATGTCGTGTCTATTCGTGGCTGACTTTATATAACAATGTTCCTAGACAACAGTGGGTTAAATAAGACTACACGTTAAACATATAATAAAGAGGTACAGCGCTGGCTTAGAGTGTTTCAATTAGGTGCCAAAAATATAGAAAAAAAAACCCAAAAAAAAACACTCACATGGAATAAGAAAAAGCACAGAAGAAAACAAATACTAACTCAAAAGTTTAAGTACAACGCTAAATTGGTGCTTACGTACCAAACAATTCAAAGTTACTAGACTTGATATAATTCGTCTCCGAAGTTTCATCACTATTTTATGCAGTGTGTAGACAGTTGTTCAATTCACATGTTTTACAAGTTACAAGGTTGGCTTATTAATATTAATCCCACGAAAATAAGTAGTTTTATTCTCTTTACATCAATTTTGCGTTGTATCTAAATTAAAAGGAGATTATAAAAAATAAATACGTGATAAAAAAGGAAATGTAACAAAACATTACTGTCATAATATGAACACTAATGGGGATAGTGTTATTAGTATTAATGGTAGTTATTAGTAGAAGTATCATAAATTAAGAAGGGTTTTTGATTAAAATGATGCTGAAAATACTTTACAAGAGCAAAACCACAAAAAGGTTGCCGCAGATAGATATGTACTAAGTGTTTTAGGAAACATTAGTAATATTTTATATAATTTTTCGTTGTAGTGTTTTGTTACACTTCCCAAAAAACAAAAAAGAAAGCTTACTGTCTCATGGAGCCCCATCGCCGATGCGGCAAATTCTCCTGATGGCTACGGAAGACAACAACACAAATGTAGGTGAAAAGCGAACAAAAAGGTAGCAAAATAAATAAAGAAAACAAAACCAAGTAAATACACACTGAAGAGAAAATAATAAGGTAACACCAACTGAAAGTAAAGGCATAACTGTGAACTCAATAGGAGCAAGATCAGAACCATATATATATAGCATAATAACTTGAACATAGCAAATAAAAGAATTTTAGATTACTTCTTAGTTTTAAAAATGAAGTCAACAGTGTGTTTGTTGCTAATCTGCTATTTGATTATAGTACTCGTAGCAACATCAGGTACTGATGTGACATTGACATATAAGAAATTTTCAAAAAAAGGCTTGCATCTTTATCCTGTTCAAAACTATCTGATGGCTCTACATTAAAACTAATAAATAACATTACTAGCAGGTCGAGGATCTACTTTATAAAAACTTGTAAAGTAACTGCCTATTCAAGCTTTAAACGACTTTGATTTTCGACTTACCTGGGTGGTGTCCGCCTAAGACTAGTTCTTGTCCATGAGTGTCTGTTCAGTGGATTGCCAGGACTCCTTGAGCCATTTTCTAACCTGTGAATGAAATGATTGTTTTATTTGGATACTAGTATTTAATAGTAGATTATGTGACTAGGTGTTAAAGCAGTGTCTTAAAGTCGCGGGTTGCAAGTTGAATTTCGAATTGAACGAAAGTTGCTTAGTATTAATCCCGAACCGAAACTACAGAGAGGGATTTATATTTATTTATTTGTTTATCAGTTATGGATGCATTCTTGAACATAGTCTTATTTTTAATGACTTTAAATTAGATGTTTTAAGATGATGTTAAAATTATATTTCTATAAACAACTAAAGTGGAGATGGGAAGATGCAATAAGGAAAATAGCTGGTCCAACATGGACTCGAACAGTAAAAGATAGAATGGAATGGCGATCTTTAGAGGAGGCCTTGTCGGAAGACAAGTTGAGGGATAATTACTGTTTGCCGAATTAAACCAGTTAAACGTTAATTAATTAGTATAACAGTTTTTACAAAATTATTTGTAGTTTACGCGAAATCTGAATATAGTTTGTTCAGAATCAGTAACTAAATGGATTCCAATAGTTTTTACACCATAGTAACAACACAGTCACCTGTCTTGATATTTACAACACAGGTCAAGACAAGTTATAGCGGATATTAGGCGCCAGCGTTTGCTGCTGTAAGCTGGATGCAAGTGCAAAACCACTTCTCAGTCGCCTGGATGGTCCAGTGACCATGTATTTCTGCTGTCATGATAACAAGCTTATAACTTTGTGATTTTTCATGATACGGTTTTGTTTGTACATAGATTGTTTACATAAAAATATATATACTTTAGTGTATTAGTTTTAACTAAGGTTGTATAGTACAGCTATACAACCTTAGTAACCGCAGTATATATTAGCAAGTAAAAAGCAGTAATGAGCTCTTGGGCATACTTAATACAATTTTTTTTTTGTTATTTAAACTAAGATCAACAATAAAGACTTTATTATTTATTTATTCGTTCATCATCATCATCATTTCAGCCGATAGACATCCACTGTTGGACATAGGCCTCCCCCAAGTGTCGCCACAATGATCGATCCTGTGCGTCCCGCATCCATCGGATTCCCGCAACCTTCACCATCATTATAGGTCATCGGTCCATCTTGTAGGAGGCCTTCCGACGCTTCGTCCGGTACGCGGTCGCCACTCCGGAACCTTCTGGCCCCAACGGCCCATCATCATCATTTATTTGTTTATCATCCACAAATTATATAATTAACTCCCGAGCACTGGGAGGGACTTGATTTTGAAATCTGAGTGAAGTGAGGGTTTCAAGCCACTCACCTTTATTCCAGTTTTAGATACTTTACTTTTTACAACTTCTGTGAGATAATGAAATCATTAAACCCCAAGCGAACGCTTCCATCGGCTTCCTATTGCGTCCCTAATTACGGTAATCGAAAGGTTTTAACCTTTGAATACCGTAATTAACAATAATTATACTGAAACAAATTATAAATTAGAGAAATATATATGTAAGTATTATATTTCAAGTTAATGTTAACCTTCACTCAACATGTTTTGAGATACTAAAACAAAATTCGCTACTAAACTGAATAGTTTTCATTTCCTAAAACGCTCCTGCTCTTTAATTTTTTTTAGAGACACAACAGTAACCAATAACCACATTTTTTTTTTATAAATGGTCAGTTTAACTTTTGAATAAACTCGTTTGATGCACTTACATTTTAATTCGCTTAATTAAGGTATACAAGCTAGGGTATAACTGGCAGGTTTGCCTGCACACTTAGGCCCGTATTAATAAACGATGCTCAACTCCGTCCTCAAGTGCGATATCATTTGATCCCCGATTATACGATGACAGAAGCTCAAGATCTTTGCTAATTAATAAACACATAAGTACAGGATCTCAATTACCAAGATCAGCTCCACAATGCGTACTCAAGCTTTGCTTACGTGAACGATTACCTACGTCATATTGGCCGAAGTTTAAAATAAAATGCCTTTTAATGGGAATATAAAATATCGAATCTTGACCAAATCTGTTTTTTTTTTATTTACTTGGCAATCTACAAGGATTTGAAACATTTCTTACATAAATTTTTGATAAACGATATCGCAAAGGCCATAAAATAGCATAATAGTACTTTCTATTTAGTCGTAATACCTAAATAATTCGACTCAAAATATTTACAAACTCCATGTTTCGCTCTACGATAATCACGACCTCAAGTCCCGGTCGGTCTACACTCATGATCTGGCAGCTCAAGTACAGAGATTGTTGTAAACTTAAGTTTCAAGTTTCGTTTATTAATCAGACAAAACTCGGCTGATGCCGTAAACCTAAGCTGAGCTTGAGCTCGAACTTGAGCTTGAACTTAAGCTTGTGAATCTCGTTTATTAATACGATCAAGACCTCAAGCTTGGTAATAAGTACGAGATCTTGGGCTGAGGAACGTTTATTAATACGGGCCTTATATGGAACCCTGCATAGTTTTGCAACATACACAGTCAGGTTTACCTGTATAACTCACTTGTACAGGCAAACCTGTCAGCCTAGCGTGTATGACAGGCATTAAGTTTTTTTTTTTCAAATGGTTTGACGTTCTAAATTCAAATCACGTTATTCCCTAGGGAACGACCATACTACATAAGATCCCTTGAGGAGATAGAATGACTTGCTTTTGGTGAGCGCTGTCTACATTAATATAATAAAGAGGTAAAGTTTGTTTTTACACCACCTGCTCGATAATGTCGTTTTACACGTCATACAAACCTCACTTAAAGCAAGTCATTCTATCCCTAGGGAGATAATGCAGTATGGCCAATCTCTAGGGAATAATGAGATTTAAATTTGGAGCATCAAGAATCGTCAACATTGTGAATTAAAATGTAGGCGCATCGAACAAGTTGACTCGAAATTCAAACCCAAGAGTATGTAATCACTATGATTCAAACTGGCCACTAACAAAAAAAAGAAAATAGAATAAAACGTGCGTACTGACGACACGGGAGCATTGTAGAATATTGAAACTATAGAATCTTGGAGTAGTGAATTTTGTTTGTTTGATGAACTTGTAAATATAATACTTATATTTCTCAAATATATGATTTGGTCGACCAAATTGTCTTTTGATTATCTCACAGATGGTGTAAAAAGTAGAGTATGCAACACGGGGATAAAGTTGTCTTTGTCTTGGGCGGCTTAAATTCCTCACTTCACTCAGGTTTCTTTATTAACTCCCTCGCAATGCTCGGGAGTTAATTTTATAAATCCCTCACTTTCGTTCGGGATTAAAATCAGCATCCTTCGTTTCGTTCGGAATTCAACATGCCGCCCGCGACTTAAAGACACTGATTTATCCCCTAGTCACATAAACTACTATCATATGCTTTTTTGTTTGTAGGAGGTAATCTCTAAAAGTACTGGTCCGATTTCTAAAATTCTTTCACCAAATAGAAAGCTGCTTTATTCCTGAGTGACAAAGGCTATTTTATGTACGCCGACGAAGACGCGGGCAAAAGCTAGTATGACATATAAAATAATGTGTTAAAATGTACAAAAAAATGTGGTTGTAATACCAATATTAAAGTAGTAGTTAGTTAATGAATGGGTAATTAAATTGATTATAATCATGTATATGAAATGAAGCTTTTGCGGTATGATGATAGCATCGATTCTAAATTTGCAGGCACTCTCTCAAGTAGCACCATTGTCTACGTGCTTATCTACATTAAATTAATCAAGACGAAGATCGCATGAAATGATTAAGAAGCAGATGAATTACCACAAAACAAAGCATACATTATATTCTGACAAGAGTAAATACTTGACATTCAGTGGTATATTATTTTTCAGTAGATTTTGCACACAGCTTCGCCTGCGTATATAAAATATAGCCTGTTACTCCGGAATAAAGCAGCTTTCTATCGGTGAAAAAATTTAGTAATCGGACTAGTACTTTCAGAGATTACCACCGACAAGCAAAAAAAAAAAAATAACAAACTGTACCACTTTGTAGATTGAAGTTTTTAGAGTTCCTCATATATTAAACCAAGAGGTAAGTTTTACACACCGTCTAGTGTGTTATTGCTATTGAATTTTTTCCAGGTATAATATATCTATACATAGGTACAAATATCGATATAAAAAACTTTTTAACATCACATTAAATACATCTTCATCAAGTGTTTTGAAATATTCTTGCTACGTCCTTCCATTAGTAAATGTTTTATGTGACTATTTTATGCAAGTTTTGCTACACCTATAGAGCAATAAACTTGTATATTACTTTGAATAACAATGTTGAAAAATCACAGAGAAAACGTCTGGTGTTTACCATTGCATATATGAACAGTAATATAACGTTGCATATACCAAATTAACTTTAGGAAGTTTTTTACGGTACCGTTGACCGCTGTTAATGTTACAACATAAAAGTTTTACTCTGTGACTATTACAAATCTTTGTTTATGCTGCCTATAAACGTTTCTCTTTGATATTTTATGTTAATGTTTCTTAATTAGATCAACGTTAATATTTAGACATATGTCTTCCAGATTATCAACTTCGTGAAGATTAATTTTGACTGTTCTCCAATTTGTTTTATAATGGTCACCGATGTAAACGATGATGTGGCCGACGATGGCCAATTAGTTAGAAATTTTGTAAATACTAATATATACGATTATAAAGCAATCAAATACTGTATACTTAGTAGTGCGATATAAAAGGAGATCGCATGGGTTTCTTATTAACTGGCGGACTAGCTAGGTAAATGTACTTTTAAAGGATTTTGTACATTTAGATTAGGTATGAGGTGAGGAGGAGTAGGTTGTAGGTCACGGGTTCAGCCAGGCGCATAAATTTCTATAATTTATTTCAGCGTTTTCGTAAATTTCGCTTATATTTATAAATAAACTTAGACATTTTTAATTTAAAAAATAGCTAAAATGTGAGGAACCTAGATAAATATTGTTTATAACCGAATATCATCATACTATGCTGGAAATATGCTCCAACTGCAAATGAGCGTGGTATTACGTTTGTATAGAAATTCATCGGTCGCCAGCCCCATAAGCAGCCAGCTTCTTATTTTATTCTAGTAGATAAGAAATTTTACTGTTTTACAAAATACAGTGATTATATCAATACAGATATGATTTATATACTATTTCATCTCTGTCTTTTCTGGTTTATGACTAATAAAAATATGAGAAATGTAATCCGTAGATAAAGGAGGATTAGAAATTTAAGTAAATCCTTACTGAACCTGGGCCAAAGAATAGTAAGTACTTATTCTCATTTCATTACCGAATTTTATGGGCTATAAGGCTTTCTTTCTATAATTTCCAATTTATTGCATTCGCAGTTTTTATACTTATTTCGAAGTATCTTGATAACTGCAAAGTTAGTTCTATAATTACAAAGTTACAAATTTTGTATACAAAATTTGGATTCAGGGTTACCTTTTGAACGAATCATTTGGCTAGCGTCGTAATGTCTGTTATACGCTCATGGTACTGTCAAAAATGTTACAATAGGGTAGTTTCCGGGGTCAAAATAATTACATTTTATTTAGTACGTTTAGATTATTAAAAAAATATTGGACACGTATTTTTTCTTTTTTCGATTAAACAAAAAATTAGCGCATTAAAGTTCGATATCCGTGTTAAAGTTCCTTGTGACGTCACCCCGTGCGAAAAAAATGCAGCACGGCGCGTTGCAAGACGTTACACGTAACTTTAATGGGCTATATCTTTGTCATTTTTGATTTAATTTAAAAATAAAAAAATAAAGGGTCCGTTATTTTTGAATAATCTAAAAGACGGACTAATTTTTTACGGCAACTAGCCTATTGTCGAAAGCAACCCGTCCCTGATTTTAATTGTTCATTTGAGGGTCATAAAATACTAACGCGTTAGCAGGCGCATCGTGGTCTCCTTCACCGTAGCACTCGAAGTTCTCTGCATCAGATATGGAGTTGCCAGGGCTGGAGTCTGCGGTGGGAACTGACTGGCCGGCCGCTTCTGTGCCGTTCTGAAACATGAGAGAAAAAAAAATTAGAATCATGATTTATTTTCTTATATTATGTCTGTTCAATTGATTAGATGGTATGGAGAGAATTTCTCTCAGTGAGTATAAACTCATTGAGAGAAATTCTCTCCATAGTATTTTTCTTTTTTGTGGTAAAATTGCTTTAGGCCACTTAAAAGTAGAAAAGAAAAAGCAGGTTTGCAGCGCTGACGTGTAGCTCAATTGTTTTTTGGTATATGCTTAGGTGTATTACACATCAAAACATGTAAGGAGATACATGGCAATATTATGTTTTCCTTTGTCGACCTGCACTTATGAAGTTACCTACGTATGCAAATTGCTAGCTTTTCTATTCATAGCTGATTATCTCATCATGGCAAACAAATACTAGAAAACATATTATTTTATTCAATTATGGTGAAACGTCTGTCCTTTGTTTATAAATTAGCGTTAACTAAAGCTATTGTAATTTGAAAGTTTTTATTTAAAATTCCAGAATGTATGGCGGAGTCACCCGCATTTGTACGAACAACAATTCCGACTGAATCGAATTTCAAAAGTGACAGTTGACGTCACTGCATTACCGCGAAAGCAGCCAAAGGAATCATTACTGACTGCCACAGCTGGTGTGTCTTGATCAAATTCTTAATTGACCACTTTATTAGGTATTCAGAATTTAATCAGTTTTCAAGGTTTGGGAATCTCCTAAAACATGATAAGGTAAAAGTTGTCAAATATGATTAGCTATGATTCAAACCACGTTTCGCGCCTTTTGCTGGTATTTCCTTTAGCAAATTTCGGCACAACTATGGCACCATCAATAAGTGCTTTACAATTTCACATACGAGTATGTGGGAATGTGATCCATGCATTCATGGCGAATACTAGCGTGACACCTAATTTATATTTTGTCGAGTGCACATTACATCACTCTTAGCATTCAAAATAACAGTTTGAGGTTATGGTATTGTATATATATAAATAATAGCGACATTTACCTGTAGTTTTCTGGGCAAGTTTCCAGGTGAGGTGCGCGGCGACTTGGTCCTTTGGAACACACTAGGCGCCATCATTGCCTCCTCAGGCACCTTCAGTTCTGGAACACAACACAAAGATCAATAAACACCACGTATATCTGCATATAATGTTCTAAGGAAACCGGCCGTTGACCCGAACTAGTAGTCACGCAACAAAACCATTGAGAACGAGGTGAAGTCTTTCAGAAATAATAACCGAAGCAGCAAGGTTACGCTAGCCTAGATGGACTTTCAGAGTTTCGTGTGCGGCCGTGTTTATTAACAAAACAAACTCTACTCCTTCACTCAACTGAAAATCTTAGGTGCCTACCTGCTTTAACCATGTAAACATTAATTAAGTCCATCTCAGATAACACACTCTCACCTCCCCTTAAATGTTCTTAATTAAATAAAACTGTAATATTTCGGTGTAGAGTAGCAAAGCATTTAATGTCCGATAGCTTCTTATCTTTGTTATCAACACTTGTTGATTATGATTACTACTCGATTGGAGTAAAAGAGATACTGCACATTACCTAGGAAAATTTTGTAAATGTTTAACATTTAACTTTGGGAGATATTGCAGTTTTGCTATATGAACCGTTGTTTTTGCCGCTTTGTGTTTGTAGGTAATAAAGTAGAAGCGAAGCGAAGAGCGAAATCCCTCAGTTGTAAAAAACATTATAGAACAAAATGTTTGATTGGAAATAGTAGATTGAATTCTTTTAAAACACTGCAACTTCTGATGATGATCGACTTGCTCAGTGTGAAATAAAAGGTAAACTTTATTTTTATGTAAATATATATGAAAATAAAGTTTACTTTTATTTTACTGTCAACACATTCTGTGGTATAAACATACCAAAATCTAAACCCAGGCTGGAACAAGGTGAAATCGAGAGAAAACTATGATTTTCATCTATAAAAACCCTGCTTTTCCGGTTTGTTGTAACTGCACTGCTATGTCCATTTGACCAGTTTCCAAAGCAGTGGATCGACACGACACACTACGACATCTTCTTTCATTATGCAACAGATTGCAAACCAGCTCAAAATAAGATTTGCAGCTAAATTGTGAGATAAGACAAATTTTGCTGCAAAAATTCACTTATTCTCGCCGTCATAGTCCGGTAAGTTTCTTACCGCAACGTAATACGACATAAAATATGAATGTGTAAGTCTGACGTAGATAAAGCTAGATCTAAGTCCCAGATAAAATTCTATAAAGAATTCAGTCAAAGGCACTTTCATATTTTGATACAGGATTGAATGCCTACCACAAATAGCTTGGTGCACCAATCGGCAGTACCACAGAATTAGTCTCCCTAGGACGAGCAACCTTTGCCACCAAGCTTCCAGAAGCCGGAACACGTCATACGAGTCACTCCTCAGCAGCACCACCACCTCCGACGTCAGCATCGATACCAATCATCACATCACTTTGGTCATAATTCACTTTAAAAGTCTTTGAATGTGACCTCACATTAGTTTAGGCTTTTCATACTTCTACTGTCAGTTTCACATTAACAGGTTTGTTGTGCTTTGCAGTGCTTATAGTATGTGCACGTTAGTTAAATGCTAGTCATCAACAATACAGATATTCTCATCGCCTTTATCCTTCCAAATATGTTACTATTTCTCAAAACTCGTCTCAATTGTTCACATCGAATAAATTTATGCTTGGTAAATCATTACGTCGTTCAAGTGTAGAATGCATTCTACTGTCTACAATTTTCTCATCGTAAATTAACTCTGTGAATAAGCGTGAACATTTCAAAATTTTTGATTTATTGATTTAGTAGGAACAGCTATTTTTATGTTAATATCCGAATGATCTACTTGATCATGTTTTTAGAATATCTTTCTGGTGAAATTCAGTTGTTTCAGATTACAATCTATTGTTTGATTTAAATAGTATTCGTGTATTTCATTTCGCATTTTGTAGTTATCGTTTGGAAAGTTAATGTTTCGTTGCAACAACGTGCGTTGCGTTGACATAGCTTTTGATAAGAGTTTCTTATCGGATATACCGGTACGAGGAGCGGCTTAGTACAGAGCAAATGGAATTTTCATTTTGTATTGTGATGTTAACCACATAGCAAAATTATAATTAGGATTGAATTCATTTACAGTATCTATGGCTTTAATTAATTCTTAGCGTATTATATTAATAATTCCTGTTGTAGCTTAAAACAAGGGCCTCAAGTCTGCTATTACAATAGTGTCAGAATGGCCTATCATTGATTACAAAATTGTGGATTTTGACAAGTTTGGTAATCTACTAATATAGTGGCGTCATTATGATTTTCCAATGGTCAACAACTGACACTCCATTGAAGGAAGTGGCTTATAATGGTAATCTTGTACACATTGACAAATAAATGTCTGACGTATACGGCAATCTGCCAAAATTTTGACAGTTCCTTTGATCAGTAACCTACCATTAGAACGTCATTGTGCAGTTATTGCTTTTATTAAGCTCGATATTGTCATTCTACTACAACTCTATTACGAGACCATTGGTCGATCAATGATCGATCATTATGAACTATCAGATTATGAACTTTTAGCAAAATGACAATGGGATCGTGTTGGAATGACGAATTTTTAAAAATAGTAGATTTGAGGCCCAGATGAGTTTCTGAAAGGCAAAATTAGCTAACAGAATGCTATTCTCATGTTAACTGTTGTGATAAACCTGTTTCTTAGCTATCTGTGTTGACTAGCCATTCCAAAACCGGGAATAAATTTTTCTGACAAGAAAATCATTGTAGGTCATTTTTCTGTTCATATAAGTACATATTGTTATTTACATATCGCACTCTTAGAATGGCTGAAAGTAATTTCTGATTTTACTATAAATAAAAAAAAATGCTTTCATTGAAAGCTTCTGTGATGCGAATCAGCTTTAATTGTGAGTAAAAAGGAAGCGTGGTAGCGATACAAAATTTATTTATTATGCACTAGCTTCTGACGTTTTATAAGTGCCCATGTAGGCCTATGTGAAATAAAAAACTTTTGACTTTGACTTTGACTTGACTTATTACTAATATCAACACTACGTTTTTAAGATTAAATTGTAATTTCCACAATTTGCAAATTTTTGTGTTAAGCCACTTTCATTCTAAGAGTACGATATAATACTCTGCTTACACAGTCTTTAAACTAGGCACTGCATCGTTTTCTAACTAAATACTCGTAACTTATTGTTTGCATGTTTTTAAACGGCACTTAAATTCATTTCCAAACCTACAATTATATCAACGTATGAATTTCATTGAAACGCATCTATGAGCTGATGATATGATTGCAATGCAAAACAATCAATGGACATGGCACCTATATGAATGACTTTACGCTCTCTGAACAGGCATTTTTGCAAATATCTGCACAATACTGTTGCACGTTAGTATATCTTGTATCTTTTGTCATATCTATGTAGATTGTTTGGAAATCGGTATTATAGGTCAAAAGATAACACTCGGCTATAATTTGATTTATACTCATAAATTGCTTTTTTATTTTTTGTTTATTATAACATAATAGCTTTCTCAACATCTTCTTCATTATTTATGTCAATGCTCTCTATTTCTTTCTAATCTTTATCCACTATATTAATCTTATTGTTTCGATATTATGGGACAATATCGCCATTGAGATTACAAAGAATGAAAATGTACTCGTAGTCATTGGAACCAAAATCTTCAATCATAACAATTTGCTTGACACAATGAAATTGTTAAATTATTATGTAAACCTCTTTTGTTTTGTTTGAATCATTAAACTTGAAAGGTGATGGCTACTCTTTTGTTTATCGATAAAAGAACGTATAATATATCAATAGTTGTAAAATTAACATACACGCAAGTGAAATTGCCGTTTCCTTGCGACCGATTTACGCAAAACTGGTACGTCCTTCGTGCTACATTGCCCAACCAATGTATTGATTTGTTTCATATACAAAAACAAGTAACGTTTCCGCCGATTTCGATAACTTTATGGATGACTGGATACAGTTTATAGTCCGATAAACTTGAAACATGGTCTAAACCTGTATAAACCTCATTTTAAAACCCCTGTATTTAAAAAAAATCGGTAAATAATAAAATCAATTTAAATAATCGTATTAAGTGTATCACCACTAGAATTTTGTGCAATCCTTAAACATTTTTTTTTCTTTTGTAGAAGATAACAAAGGAATAACAATTTATTTAGTTAGATCCAAAAATCTTATTCCGATGCTGCGAGAAACTACTCTTCATAAAAATATTAAAATATTTATCTGTCGGTTACGTGATCCTACGTAGCAAACACCGAGTTTCCAGATCCAAAGCATTTGTGTAAACTTTCTCTGGCGACGTGAACACACAATAAGCACTTTTGTTACTATTGTAACCACACACCACCACGTTACCACGTTCTTTATTTAAAACTGCACACACTTTAAAACCTAAATTTAGAACTGGCACTTATAAATTATGTTATAAATTTAATATTGTTATTTTTTTAAAGGGTAGTAAGGATTCGTTACCAGCTAGTGCCGACCGCGAACATCGACTGCGCCAGCGCTGTTTCAACCAGTTCATTGATAATTATGCAACAAGAGCTAATATAACGGTATTATCGATAATAGTCGAACAGGGAACCTAAAAACAGTCTTTGTTGAGACAGGTTTTGCAAATTGTTATAAACGTTTATTATTCGTGACAGCAATAACGATACTTTTAAGTTGTTTCAAAGCTATTGTGAAAGTCGATGTTTTCGTTTACCCACATTTCTATATATAAAATTGCAAAGAAAAAAAGGCTTTGACTAGCAACTGTTATTAGATTGAATATGTATTATTATTGACACTAGAAACAAAAAGATAAACAATATAATAAGCTACTGTATGAATGTAAGCACCTAGGTTAAATGATCTATATAAATCGTTTCAGGGGATAACGAAACGATTCATTGTAGGTCATTTGACCTCTTCTTAGGAAATCGTCAAATATTCCTCCTGCTTTGGTTGTAACGAAGGGAAGGTCAGATATTTAATAAATTCGCTTGTGTTACTTCGATTGCCGTTTTGCACCGCTCTTTCGAATAATCCAGCGGCCCAGTCATTTGACCCCATTTTGTTACGTGAATCTGATCCAGGGCGAATTTGCTTGAGCATATATTGCCTGGCAACAAACTTGTTACTCGTATTATAAACATTAGACAGTGACAACAACTCGATTCTATTTTTGCCATGATGAGCATTGGTTATTAAAGAAGAAAACAATTTGAGGCTTTACTATTGCAGCTTATTTTTTTTTTAAATAGCGCAGCAACCTGTCTGGCACGCAAGGCCCATCACTGGACCAGTTACTTATTGTATCTATCGTTATCTACTCTGATTGCTAAAATATAATACTTCTTTTGCTAATCGATACAATTAGAGGTTAAGAAAAAAATCCTTTCTTTAATTCCAAATTCAAATTATAGTTGTTCCTTTAAAAAAAATAAAAAAAAAAGCTAGTGCAATGATCATAAAGATCTCAATCGCATTTTGAGTAATATAATACCTACTGATGTCGTATTCCTAATATTCAAAATTTCGCATGCAGGACAGTAAGGAGTAAATTTTAATATTCTGACAATAACAAATGAAATTTTAAGAAGCAAAAGGGTAAGTTTTTATTCTAAATACTCGTAGAACATGTAAAACAAAACAAGTATCCCTCTCACTTTTACAAGAATTTGTTTGACGTGAGTTTATTACAGAGAGTTACGGAAAACAGATCCTATCGTTATGTTATCGTTAACCATCAATAATAGTGAAACGCGATGCCATGCAATAGTTAAAAGCTGGCATGTGGTTGGAACCTAATTATTGTCTGTAAATAATTATGATAGTGCTAGGTACCACTGCGCATATCACACGTGTACATATGTTATTTGAGTTGCTGACGTGGCCCGAACATATTGTACCAATTCGGATACTGTTATCTGAATTAGCACAATTAAAACTTTTTTATCTGACTGTGTTTTAATAAAATTTCTGAAATCCTGACGGGGTCGCGGGGTTAAGAAAAGGGACCGTTGTAATTACAGTCGAGAAAAAAGTCGAGTAAACCTGTGTGAAAAACTATCAATGATATGATATTAAGGAGTGAATGAATAATAACAGGAAAGTAGGCATGATAAAGGTAGAAGTTTGACCTGATTGTTCGAAAGAGTTGCAGTGGCACTGGAAAGCAAAGGACAAGAAAGAAAACGGGTGGTTCTGGTCAGTAAAAATCTGTCATGTCTTCTCGTTCCACCCGAAGCGGCAGAAGTCTTTAATGATATCCCACCTTAAAAATAAGACTTGATTGATTGGCATTTGATCTACGATACCGATTAGGAGAGGCATCAATGAGTGATAGACAATATTGCTCCAATGTAACTTAAATCATAAAGAACATATTGACGTAAAAACCTAATAAATAATGATGTTGTTTCAGCCGTGGGTAAGAACTATGTGGAGCCCTGACACAGTGACACAATCTGACTGTGTCATGTCGTGGCAGACCACAAAGAAGATGACACAAACACAGAGGTTTCATATTTACCATGAACCATCTATATGTAGGATAAATACAGGCAGTAACAGTAAGTAAAATAAATTTAAAAGGAGCTTTGGAAATATCCAACCCAATATAGAAGCATCCTTGCCTGGAAGGTTCAGTCAAACTGGTGTAGCAAGGAAACCGATTTTCTTGTGAGGAAAAACTTGCTATATTAATGCAGTCGCCTGAAGATCCTGTATTTCTTTAAACAGAAAATTTCTTAACTCGTTATAACCAATGGAACCATATCTAAGTGCATGGAAGCCGGTTTTAATATTATTTACACTTCTTTGAGGAAGTAAACTTACTGCGAAAAAAAAAATCTTTTAAGTTTTAAGAACAGCTGTCGTCATAAAGTTCCTACTTTCTATCGGTATGTATAAGAAAACTTGTTATTTTTTCAGTTTTATTGCATCTCTCATTAAGATTTCTAAAGAGTAAAAAATAATTACAATTTGGCAAACACAAGAAATGTAGCGTAACTGATACGTTGAAGTAATGATGGCACAAATTGCATGAAACTTTAATAGCGCTCTAGAATCAAATGATGAAACTGATTACCTGAAGAATAGAGTAGGAAAACTTCATTTATTGTTGGAACGAAACATATTGTTCTATAGAGAGATGCAAGATTGAATGTCGTGAAGAAATTGAGCGATTGTTTAGATACAAAGAGATTTCCCTTTATGCCGACTCCCAGCTGTTGTATAAATGTATTGTGGCTGCTGATTTCAAACGAATTTACTAAAAAACACTGTTTCTCTAAAAATTTATTCAGTCTCGCAACATAATCGACTCGTTTCGCGTTTAGCCAATAGCACAGAGAGAGATACTATTTGAGAAAATAGAAATCAAATAGACCGAAAATACATGCATCATACTCATTTGCATAACGGCTGGCCTTGAGATTCAATGGCAGTTTGCACGCCACTTCTGGTGAGAATTTTAATTCATACTCTGAATTGAAGAAACTAGGTTTTAAAATCTCGGATCACACTCAGAAAGGCGAAGTTATATTCAATATAGAAAACACTGAAGCATCTATACTTGTTTACGCCTCACGAGTTGTAGCTCTCGATGTTTCTACTTTCTAAACGATGAATATTAAAAAAGAAACAGCTAGTGTTTAATCAGACTATACTTACCTGCCTAGTTAGTGAACCAGCATCAATAAAAGAATAACAAACAGTTTCAGTAGATCGATAGCTGTGGGAGCGGTGGAGCATCGACCTCCGGTTGCGCAACCATGGCCGGCATTCGGCGTTGCACATTCGTGACACCAACAATACAAAAAACTGTCTAAAAACTAACCACTGTTGTATAATACTCATCTCATTAAATATACATAGCTTTTGGAACATCTATTTTTAGTAAATAACTTCCGGACTTTTTTGCATTTCCTATATAGGTAATGTGAGAGGATATGGCTTCATGTCATCACTTGCAAAAAGTGTCGTTCGAGTGCGGATGCCGCAGGGACGGATGTTCGAGACGTGACCGGACTGCCTTTTCATTACTAATTTTATTCAAAACTAACACGTTTGCCGTAAAAGTAAGTGCTTACCTACCAGAAATTTAGTCCAGCTCTCGGAATAAATTCACCGGGATGCGGAATCTGGAAAGAAAAGAGAAAAATATTATTAATATGTTAAGTTTTTTTTTGGTTTGATTCTATTTTTATATCCAATAGCAGTTCTATCTCTTATTATAGTAATTCCGATTAGTCGCAAGCGAGGTTTGCGTGCCGTCGAAAGGTCACAGAAGTGCAAAACTGCTTCGTCTGCGTTACTGGATGCTATTTCTGAGATTAGAACGCGACTCGCCTTAGCCATAAGATTAGGAAACGTACAACTTTGCCGTAGCGTTGCTGATTAACAATCACTTATCTAATGGTTTTAACAATAAATCTGATTCTTTGTTTTGTCACTCGTAATCGAATCAATTGAATAGGTTTGTTATTGCTTCGTCTAAGTTTGTGATTATGACCCAGATTTGAAATTGCATTGATAACAAGAATCCAGTCACTGCAACTTAGTTTTTGATTGAATCTTATAAGAAGTTAACTTGAGGAAGTCGCGTAAATGTCTAGGAGCTAAAGCACTTTTTAGTTAATAAACTAGAGCTAGACTATTGGCATTTGCGCAATGTCGTAGGTACTTGTGTTTGAGAGACGTGTTTTGCTTTCACTGCTAAATAAATTTCAGTTTCAGTCACGTTATATATCAGCACTACTCATAGCTATTGCCACCAGCTTGAAAGAAGAAAATTATCTTCTGAGAACATATCAAACAAATCACAGGGATACAAAGTATTCTTTGACCTATCCAGGACATGGTCTATCTGTTGGAATATAACAAAAACAAATCCATCCTGCTTCAACACTATGGTCTTTCTCTTTCTAACCAATAAATATTATATTTAATGGACAGAGCCCCGTGACCACTTGACTGAAATCCCTAGTATGGTTATAGTTACTGTATTCCACTAGCCTTGCTTAGGAGCACACGTCTCACGTGATATTACTGAAACACACCTTCCAATATAAAGAAAAGGATAATAAACAGTTATTATTGAAATCCTTAAAATGAAGTTTCTCTTTGGTACCCTAAATCTAACAGGTTATGGGCCCAGAGCGCTAAACCAAAGTGCAAATAATATAAATTGAAAATAAACGAACATTAAATAATAATAAAAAAAACGTTTTGTGCATCAAATTAAACAAATGGGACATTAACAATCTGATGGTGATAAATGCAGTGTGTGGACATTTCGAAAACAAAAATTATCAAGTGAATAACCTACTGAACATTGTCGCCATTGAAGTTATGGAAGAAACAAGTACCGAGTGAGTAAAGAACATTATGTGGTGACGAAGCTGTCTTTTAGTAAAAGGTTGCTGAATTTTTAATTGGTTAGAAACACCACACTAACCAAATATTTAACACCACACTAACTATAATTTGATAAAATCGTCACTGAACCAATGGCTGCAGGTGCACTATTAGAATGCGATAAAGTGATCTGCCAAACATGACTCTACCAAATGAGTCCGGAGCAGCATTATCACCGCAATCGAGATACTGACTGAAGACAATATAACGTTAACTTTGGAAAACGAGATTGCGAGATCATGAAATCAAACTTACAAGATATGTATGAAATCTTAGTCTAAAAGTACTTCAGGCTGAAACTTACGAGACCACAAGTCACACCTTCAAACAATTCAAAAGAGCATCGACAAAAACAAAACTCAATAAAGAACAATTTGGAAACCAGGAAATGTTATCTCTGGCAAAAAGGGAGATTTGAAGAATTACAAAAGCGCTGGTGAAAACAATGGAGCCAACAATAAAATGGTATAGTTACTTCAAAACCAAACTACTCAAGAACTTCTGGATTTGCTGTTATGGCGGGCCGTGAAATGATGGGCAAACGAATTAATTTTGTTTGGTGATCTGGAGCAAATCATTTGAAAATCAAGAAAAATTGAAACTAAACTTCAATGAGCGTGAGGAGCCAAGAAACGATTCAGTTGCTATATTGGTGCGGCAATACAAGCGACGAAGAAAGGGAATTACTAGGTGACCAGTAAAATGGACGTCGTCGGCGAAGATAAAGCAGCAATCGGGAATGACTGTCGTTTTTGGTAAAAACGGCGGGGTCAATATGTTCAACGATGGTAAGCCGAAAATAAAGGGTAAGTCTTTGAACAATCTTCTGAGCGGTCACTGATTAGTGCTTGAAAATGCTTTAAATAGCAAATGCTCGTTATATAAAGTCACAAATAGTAATAATTATGAATTATTATGGAATGAAATAATTGCATATCAGAATAAATTAAATGATTGAAACTATTGTCTGATAATTGTACAATTGATAATATTAGACCTAACAGTACATTGTGTGTCAAGTTTGTAGATGACAAAAACTTGTCTATTATTTGATAAATTGAAAACAATAAAGTTTGAAACGAGATGTCGTTTAATCTCAAGTGCACACAGATGTTTTGCGGTCCTAACAATTTTTTTTTCTCGTCTATTGAAGTTTAAAACTATGTTGTGATTTTGAGGATATATCAAAAGTTTTTGTTAAGTTTCGGTATTACGTTGCAAAATGTGAAGTTCATTTTGGTCTGAGAATTGTTAACTTTATGTTGTGATAATGAAAGGGAAATTATATCCAATTATATGGAAAAGTTGAGCTCGGGAAGGTATTGCATGATCATCCCTAAACAGTGCCGCATACACTGGCTGTAAATGGTATGGCCGAACGTATGATGTGTATGATGAACAATGTCGATGATAAAACGAGTCTAAATAAGACAAATCGTTCTGGAGTTAGATTGTTCTGGGGAGCACTGAGATTAGATAATATACCTGATGAGTTATGGCATAATAATAAGCCAAACCGTATATTTTAAAGTTTTTGATTCTACTATTTACTAAGTTAGTAAAAGTCTAAAAACGAAATTTGGCAAAGATATTGTCAAAGGGAATTTCGTTGATGATGAATTAAATTGAATGGTTATAAAGTGTGGGATGTGGTAAACCAAAAATGTTTGTGGGAGTCAGAGATGTAAAAAGGATGAGATTAAATTCTTATCAAATAGGCCAGTGAAACTTGAGCCTAAATGAGTTATGAACTATAAATAGCATAACTTGGTAACTCTGACTTGGTACACCCGTTTGGAAAGAGGTGTGGATCTGATAAGAATCAATCAGTTTTTAAGCAAACGAACATATGATACAATACCTGGCGTAATTGCAAATAAATCTGTTTGGGAAACAGTGGAGAGCTCGAGATTGTCATATCACATGGAAATAAGTTAACTTTATTTTAAGATCGAGAAACATCACATAGAGACGAAGTGTAGGATGCAAAACTTAATTTTCGGATGAAGAAATTTTAGTATATGAATAAAGCTAAGGGTATTTTGGCTGATAAATAGTGGTTTATATATTAATGAAGTCATTATATGGATGTATGTAATCTGTATATTATTGGTTCCTAATGTTACGGTGAGCTTGTACAAAAAGGTATTCCTAATATTCATCAGCGGATCAGTGCATTTAAGTTTTAATGCAGGTCATGAATGAAATGTAGTAGTTGCCTTGTTACTGGATTGTGGAGATCTGAGAAGCAGTCGCTCCATGTAAAATACTGGTATTCAGACGCATCTAGTCAGATCAGTAGCCAACCCCAAAACAAACTGAAAAGGCTAGGGTGATGATAATGCACGAAGTCTGGTGCCTGGTTGATGGCAATAGGTTTGCTCACTATTATAAGGTTTGTTATCTATTATATTGGTGAACAATAAAGTACATATAAATAAATAAATAAATAAGTAAGGGAATTAAACATAACTGATGAAATGTGGGTGTACTATAGGTGCACCTATACCCGATCCTTTGGGTAATAAAGGCGAGATGTTTATGTTATGTGATAAAGAAAAAGTTTTTTTTGTTTAAGTCTGTGTTATTGCATTTTAACAACTATGTTTTAATGTGTAACCTAGCAGTTGAGTAAAATATACCCAATCAAATTTTTTTTATTAAATCGTTGACATAAAATTTATAAAATGTTTTCTGTGAAAAATAAAATAGGTCAGAAAACAAAAAATTACTTTGGATTAGGAAATGTAAATAAATAACAGTTCTTGAAATGTTTAACTTGAGGAATGCTTTAGGGGCAATAAATCTGCCCATACACTCCTTGAAAGTTAAATATGTTGATAACAAAACGTTGAGCTCATGAGAAATTATAAGAGCCCCTTGACGAAATCCTATGAGGTGCTTGATGCTGAATCATGCCATGCAATTGAGCCTAATCTTAGTTTACTGTTTACATCTCGAGTTGATATGCAAACAAAAAGACTATTTGTAATGGTTACAATTAGATACAAGACCCTTTGTCTTAAAATATTTTAAAGGAACTATAAATCTCAAGTTTAATAAAACATATAGGTGGGTGTTTGTTGATTGTGACTAAAGTGGTAATGATGAATAAATATAAAATGTACTGTGGGTTAATTGTTTAAATTATTTAAGCAATGTACAATTTTCTAGCAAATAAATTGGCAGCTAACAATGGCAAGATAGTACCTACACAGTAGAAAAGCAGAATACGGTGTAATGTAAAACAGTTAAAGATACTGTGATTAAAGTATTTGGTGAAAATGATTACATATTAAGTATTATTTATATTCATTACTGTAGCAAATGCTGTTTTTATTTATGATGATAATAAAAATAATAGATGCAAAAGCATTGCGAATAATCCTACCAGCAACAAACGAACACATAGATATTAAGTATCAGGTTGAGAAATATGTTACTATAAAATGTTTTGTTTCTACAAGTTAACCAGATAGCTGGTATCCTGTGAAATTTCCAACGATGCGTTGCACCTAGATATGAATGAAATTCGGGGTTGACGTTGTAAATAGATGCAGTGTGCATGAGGATATGTTATTATATTATGTTAATAATAAGAGCTTGGTTATGATAAGTAGACGAATAAGATTCATAGTTTCAATAATAAGTGAAATGATTTATTGGTCTGATTAGGTTTTACTGGGTTTTCCCTAATCCTGTGCAACGAATGTTGGACCATAATGATATTGTATTCCCAGAAAGAAGGAAGGTGTGTGTTTTTATTATTGTATAAAGGTGTTTGATATAGTAGATATTATGTAATAGATATTATATTGCGAATAATTGCGATTAAAGAAAAAGGGATTTATTTTTGAGGGGGGCGTGTTGGAATATAACAAAAACAAATCCATCCTGCTTCAACACTATGGTCTTTCTCTTTCTAACCAATAAATATTATATTTAATGGACAGAGCCCCGTGACCACTTGACTGAAATCCCTAGTATGGTTATAGTTACTGTATTCCACTAGCCTTGCTTAGGAGCACACGTCTCACGTGATATTACTGAAACACACCTTCCAATATAAAGAAAAGGATAATAAACAGTTATTATTGAAATCCTTAAAATGAAGTTTCTCTTTGGTACCCTAAATCTAACACTATCCGTGTGCTAAGTTCCAAATATGTTCGTCCTTTAGGAAATGAAGAAGTAAAAGATGTACATTGTATAATTTATTTCGCATAAATAAAATTAGTATGGATGTGAATGTGATCAGTTGTGAGATTGTTATAAGTCATGCATGAAAATTCTTTCGATTTCAATTTTAGCTGGAATGTCATATCTATGTCTATTATTATTAGTATATAGTTAGCAGGTAACGTAAGGCCGGTCGGTCTCGCTGGATTGCGATCCATGTCATTCGTATCACTTGCATTTCGGTATTTGTGTTGTAATTCGTTGTGAAACCCGTATCTGGTACGAAGGCCTACTCATTGTTGAATTTATGAATGGTAATTTGCTGTTGTTGATTTAAAATCAATGATTATTCAATAACTGCTGTACTCCTTTTTCTTTTGTAGCGGAACCAGTTTTATGGGTACTTTTTATTTCGTCGCTTATCAACTTCCGCAAGAGTCGTCGATGGTGCTCAAACGTAATAATGGCTTACAAACACTGAACTCCACGTGTTCGGATCTTTGACATTTATCCCCCCTTGTTCATCTCAATAGGTGCTGTTGAAGTGATGGTCGAGTGCCTAGTTTCCTGTCCTTCTTGTAGCTGTGGGAGGTTGATTGAGAACAAGCAGTAGTATATTTTATTTCACTATGACATACGCAAAATGCATTAATTCAGTCATTAGTTGATGTCCTTATTTGGACGCAAATTGTAACGGTCTTTAAGGAATTTATGTCAACGGTAAGGTTTTATGATGGCAAAGGCAATTTCCGGATGCATTAAAAAAACCGCCTCGGGAAGCAATACTTTATATGTCCGGCACACCCCGTCTAGTCAGTCCCGTTATGAACCCTCGTTAGCGTTAAAGCTTTTCGACATACGTTTAGCTATTTTCATTAAGCCAACCTACTCCAACATAAAACAAAATGTGATGCAATGGTTGGCGGCTTTAAAAAAATGAAATTAACAATGAACTTGTTGTACACCTGGTAGATATCATAGATGGATAGGATACATAGACAGCGTTGACCACTAATAATCGGATGGGTTGCTGCCTGCTTTCCACCTTGTGGGACAAAAAAACACCAATAATGGTTACCAATGTGTTGAAAATGGTAACCAATGATCCAATCGTTTACGTTCACTGAGCGTCACTCGAATTGTTTTCATGTCATGGTCTATTGTAAAAGAGTACCATTGTTAGACTAGTATTAGTAAACAAAGGCATTCTTGGGAAAGTAATGAAATTCTAAGTCAATATCAATATGGGCTTTCTTTAGGGTGATCTCGGTTATGCTATGCGTGGATCGAAATGTTTGGCGTGCTTTGGAGTCTCGATCTTAGGACTATGACGTCCAGAGTCGTGTAAAAGGACACCACAGGATATTTATTGGTGGGTAATAATACAATCTCTACTACTTAATTAGTGTTCTGTTTATCGATGATTATATAATAAAATATACTTATACCTACTTCTTGGGTGAGTGTAATCTCCATGAGATTAACTATCTAGTATAGAGGTTGAAACTTTGTGATCGTGGGGTCCAAGTGCTTACAAATTGTATAAAACCCTATGACACTTCGTGAGATCCAAGGCCTGACATTTAATTTGGATACAGGATAAGCATTGTCATTCTGTGTGGCAATATCGTCAGTCTATTGGGCACAGTAGCCGTAGTTTTCAATTGCTTTTAATTTTATATATTACTTTTTTTATAAGTAAATATAATATAGTCATAGTTAAATAAAGTATATATTATAGTCTCTGAAGACATCATCTGAGAATTATACTTTCGGATTGTACTACTATGCATACTTTCTACGTTGATATTCGTGTTAGGGGTCCAGCTCTCTGTGGCCCAGAATCTGCCTGTCTTAAGCAAGTGTCAGTTAATCATAGTGGGCTACTTGTTCACGGTCCGAGGAGTATCTGCGGAGCTCCACCATCGCCAGACCGCTCTGATTCACAAGCGCAATCGCTTGTAGTTCCTCGACAGTGGTTACGTAAACCTAGCACTTTTAAGTGGTTTAATTAATCAATTTTGTAAATGGAGAAGTACAGAGAAAGAAACTGTGTTAAGCATCTATCAGGTCTAGTTAGGAGCACTGCATGAAGATTCTATCTGCCTATTTAGTCAAGATTTTTCAATGGAGTTTTACCTCCTTTTAAAAATATTGAATCAGAACGCTTCTATGACACATTTTTTGTGCGTACAGTTAAGGAATGGAATCCCTGATAGCTTTTATAATACAACCTAGCCTTTAACTTAAAGGCGAGTGTGCTCCATTTTCGACTACATAATTGTTGGCCATCTGGTAAGATAGTGGTCAAAGTAGAATTTATCATGGTGTTACATTACAAACGATGGAATAATTTTAACTTGTTGTTATTCCCTTCAATTTGAATTATTAATTGTTTATTTAAATTTTTCATTATTATTTAATTCTTTCTACATTTCCAAATTGTGAATGAAATGCACATATTATCTTTTTAACTACGGGTATTTCAAGCCTGAAATAAACGAACTTATTTAATGAAATTCTTTTAGCTCCATTCTGAAATAAACAAATATGTAGACTGCTATCTTCGACACGGTGAGTAGAATATTGGAGTTGCAAAAAATCCTAATGATGTCAGACTTGTTTTGAAGTTGGGATGTGCTCAAGTTGTATTTTTGTTGCTCTCTGAACATTAATAGATTGATGTCGGTGCACTTTACAGAGACGGATGTGATCGACAAGTTGACCTTTACGAGAGTGATAGCGGATGCAATCATGGTTATAGAACATGCTACACTTGACATTGTGTCAAACGATTAAAAAGAATCATTGTGAGTTGTGAACGTTCGTTACTTTCACTTCTTCATTAAATTAATTGAAGTGTTCAAAGACTTTTGCTACTACGAACGATGAAGCAAAGCTATGAAATGTACGGTTCCATAGACATACTCAAACGAAGAAGTTGACGCTACTGGTGCAGGAAGCGGGATGATTTCCATTCAGCAAGTTCGGAATTTACGATTGATTTTGCACCTTCTATTTTATTTCGGTTACGATAAAAAATCAGAACTTAAATCGGAGGTTTATACTTACCAGAGGGGGAATCTCCCTCCCCCTTCGCTTGTTGTTTTGAATGTAATGTACTCGTAGTATATTATTATTTTTGTAGCATAGTGAATTTGCTCTTAATTTTTACCTGTCAGAGTTTTGGATTAGTTTTGTGTTTCATTTGACAGTTCTGCCTTCGATTAAGTTTCAGATTCCGACAAATCTGTTATATCTCTTTTACAAACCGACTGCAATGAACATAATTAGTAGTTGTTGTGCTTTACGATCAGGTAACACGTGGAAACATTTATATTAATTATAGATATTACTCACTCTTTAATTTTGTATAAAGCCTTTTGTTAGCTGCATTTTCCAAGTTCTTGGAAGTTGGCATATATGATTTCTTGGCGCCTACTCTAAGGTTATTACAATCCTTATAAGGATTAGGCGGATTCAATGTCTTCATGACGTGTCAATGAGTCATAATCATTTATTGAAAAGGTTATTTAACTCTCGTAGGTGTAGCTAGGTTTAAGTAGTGAGTGACATCATATGCCGAACATAGTGTCATTGCATCGTGAAACTTGTTTTCATGGTAGTGAACGTAGTCAGCGCAGTGGTTGAGCGTTTGGCTACAACGCTGCATGTCTTGAATTCGATTTTCGCACGAAACAAATATGGCCTATAGGTAATTGTTCCAGGTCTGAGGGTCTTGTGTTAACATTTTTGTAAACACTCTCACGATATATGACTAATTAAAAAAGTAGGACAGTATTTTTAATATTGAAAAAAAAAAAAAACAATCGTGATGATGATGGCGATGGGCTTAACGGAGAAGAATTAAGTGTGTGGTTTGAAGAGAAACATGTAATTCTTCTCACGTGTTGTGGTTTTGGCTGTCAATGATTCGAGTCATCGCTTCCCGTTTTTTTATTACATTTTTATACGATTACGTCACTTTTTAGATTTATAAACTTTTTTTCACAGGATGACAGAATGTATCTTTTATCAAAACAGTGGTTAAAGTACTTACAGTACAGTCGTAAACCTCTTGACAAAAAGCCATAGTAAAATACTAAAGTTCAAGAAGATGGAAGTAATAAAACAATATCACTGTAAACAATCTCTGTTCTAAAGTTGGCTAAAAGTTCTCAGTGAGGACATTTTTCAGTTATAAATATCATTACATTTTTGCAAATCGTTGGCAAGTTTACAACTATTTCATTTAACGTCAACAGTATTATGGCGTCGTGAATGCTGGGTTTTAAAGTCAACTAAACCGAATTGCAGCTGCATTCGTCATATCCGATTATATCAAGAATAATACGATAATATTACATTTAAATGGTTACAAGAATACCAAAGCTGACGTTCTTGATGATCAATTATTTTAATACGTCATAAATTATTCTCAATAAGTTCTATATTTAGGACAAATTCATAAGTGTATTGGTACAAAAATACCTTATTTTGAAGATTCTATAGATACGAACGGATATATTTTTGTCCACGTGTGTATTTTTGATGAGTAGGTATTCTAATCATACTAAAGTCGTTCTAAATACAGAACCAATCACAAGAATTGTTGGTACAGAAAAACTAACGTTTGAAGGTTTTGTATTTTATTAAAAGTTCTAATCAAAATTCTATCGCTTTTTCTAGGAAAGCGCTTGAGTCGTAAAGCGTTTTGTAAGCTTTTCTAGGTAATTCAAAAACTTTGATAGAGCTACGTGCGTCATCATGCGATGTGATTTCAAATTCTCAGAAAAGTAAAAACCATTTCTGAGGCATTCGTGTACGAACGCTGGCGAATTTATTACTTCATGATTATGTCCTTTCTCCTCCAATTTAATTGCTTGATTAAGACATGAATTAGGCCGACAGTCAATTAAATGGCATGCGATAAAATCCAAGTAATCGCTTGTCAGATCGTTGATTTAAGTCAACACAAAAACTGCTTCCATTAGGTTTGTAGATAAATCTCTCGATAAAAAGTGTTGAGCTCCCCACATGAGTGCGTTTGATGCATGGCACTAGTATAACTCGCATTTCGAATCGATGTAGCACAAGGAAGGATTGATATATAAATCTTCGTAGATCAGATTAGATGCGGCCGTGGATGTAATGGATGTGAGATACGGCTTGAGTAGGGCTGCTCGGTAACATGGATGTTTATTAGACAAGGAGCAAAGGAAAGTCTTTGAAGATTTATTTGTTAAACAAGCAAAATACTTGTACGTATAGAAGGGCTGTAGTTGAAATGTCTTTGAAGTAGTTAATGACTTCGGAGACATGGATGATGACAACATATTCAATGATAAAGTTAAAAAGGACAATATTAATAATAAAAAAACAGGTTTCCAGAAGAAAATATCTCCTGGTGGTAATGTAGTTAATGTGCCGGAATCTGTGTTTCCTGATAGTTACAACTTAAAAGTATTTAATTCGAGAGTGAATAGGTTTCTTCTAGGCAAGCGTGCTTTATCGTCGACCACATCATCGCTTACCATCAGGCGAGATGGTGGTCAAACGCAAGCCTATCAATAATAATAAAAAAAACCTGCTGTTAGGGAAATGGCTTAAGCGTTTAAAGAGAGCTGTTATTAGCATACCACGCGTCATGAAGGGGATATACTATTTTCTAATTTAGTACTTAAACTAAGTGTAAGGTTCGTTGCATATTTTGAGAAACGGATGTTTTCCAATAGAGGTATACGGGTTTGTAAGTAAGGTATCAGTAACAAACTTACTAAGTTGTAGTTGGCAGCAGTAGTTGCGTAGGATTGGTTCATATCTGGGCATCGCATGACGATTGTGAAAACTGGCATTTCCTAATGGACTCATATTACTTATGGCTTTATTTGTTCACATACCTGTCATTAGGTTATCTGTGATGTCAGTTATACTTTTCATGACCGAGTATAACAAATGACGACATACTGGACAGTAAGTGAGAAAGAAGAAAGAAAAAATATTTATTTTGGCGCACAAAACATTGTAGGCAACAAAAACTTAAACCCAAAACAAAAAATAAATAAATAAAGAGACAGACAGAAGATGGCTTACAAACTTAAATATAGGGACAGACGACAAATACTGGACAGGAGATTGTTTACAGACTCAAGTATAGAGTTTAAAATGAGAAAGAATGAACAAATATTAATCATGTTCAATTTATAAGACGAGGTAGTCTGTTCAAAACTTTACGGGCATTTAGAAGTGACAAAATACTATGACGTAACACCTTCCAATTTCATAAATCTTCCAGTAGAGGCCTATATCGTTGGCAAACAGTTGGCGACGCTCCAGAAGCTGGACACATTCGCTCGTATTTCACTCAATGCGAAATAGTCTCGGGAAATAAAGTGTACTATTAATGTGCGCTATTTTCGGAGCGCGGCGTCCAATAGTCTGCCATTCTATCTTATATATCTGCCGCAAATGCTAATTTCGTTAGCATTTTGTTATAGTTGTAAACTACCTGACGTCCGCGGCTCCACCCGCATAAAATAAACACTTATCACCTTAAAAATTATAGCCTTAGATGTGTTAGTCCAGAATACAAACTATCCTGGTACCAAATTTCATTCAAACCCATCCAAGCATTTGAGCGTGAATGAGTAAAAAATATACATACCTACACATAGATACAAACTTTCGCCTTTATTATATATGTATTAGTGTTTTGCATTAAGAAATATGTTAGCGAATGAAGGAACTATGATGCTATTAAGATAGTGAAGATAGGAAAGGCTGAAATTAAGACTTGTGCAAGTGTTCCGTATCATAAATTATTTCAGGTAAACAATTACAAAGAGAAAAAAACGCAGTAAACGTAATTGTTTTACGCGAAAATTACAGGTCAATGCAACTGTTGGTAATGGTTATTCTGAGTGAAAATTAAAATTCTAAAGCTCTTTCGATGATTGTATGTGTGACTGTGTATGTGGTTGTTATTGCTTCATGCTCAAATGGCTGATGTGGATGTGAGTAGGAGCAGTGGTGGCCGAGTAGGAGCATTGGTGAACGGCCTGGGCCTACGAGTTGTAAGTCGCGGGTTCAAACCCAGTCAGGCGCATTACTTTGTGTAGATAATTTATTTCATCACCATTGCTTTCAAAACGGTGAAGGAAAACATCATGAGGAGACCGGCAGGTCCTAGAACCAAAAGTTCGAAGAGATGTGACATTCATCAACCCGCACTGGGCCCGCGTGCATTACGTTCCATTCCCTCTCCTAGAGAGGAGGCCTGAGTTCCAGCTGTGGGAACGTTAAAAGGCCGATTATGCTATGCTATTATACAAATGGCTGATCGGATTGGGATGGTACGAAATGTGGTGGTGGATATCCTGGTACGAAATCCAGGATAGCATATATATCCTGGATTAACTCATAGGCTATAATTTATAAACGTGTGACGTACGTCCACTCATTTCGTGCATGCAAAGCCGCGGGTGGCAACAAGTCATCCTATAAAACAGGTTGATGTGCAATGCGAACCCATTCATTAATTCTGTTTATAGTTCTTTGGCTTTTAATGGCTATTGAGTCATTAACATTGGTCAATGGAGTTCGAAAGTATATTTAGATTTTTTTTATAGTTTCTTGAGCTAGCTATAAAATTTCATTGAGTTTAGAAATTATGACTGTAAATATTGTAAACCAAAGTAAATATATTGTACTTATATGGCTAGTTTTTTGTTTAAGTGGTAAAATAAAGCTAACATTAAACCATTTACTGCAATACTGGCCATAATACCTGAGCTATCACAACCTTAATTTAGAGAGCAACGTTCGATGTAATTCCCCAAAAATATAATGTGATGCTTTGCTTATGCTCATATGACGCATTTAGCGTTATTATGAACGCTAAATGCGTCATATGAACGACGTATGTTTTTTTTTTATTTGTATAATCACAAAATATTTTTATCCATTTAACAGGTTTGCTGGTGTTGATAAACACATTGACAAATTGTATTTATAAGAGTTTCAAATTGTTTTCTTGTTATTGACTGTCAGTCTAACTAACAGTTTCTTACCTGTATTTTTTAGCTGTAAGTCCTTCATAATATCATTAAAAAAAAAATAAGTTTAGATGAAAATCTTGTTTCATTTGGAGCTATCAGTTTAAAACATAATTGTACATCACAAAATACAGAAACACAAGTTTCAATTGAAACTTATCCTACACAGGTCACTGCAGATAATCCAAGTAAAGCTAACATAAATTTGAAAGAACTTACACAAAAACCAATAACAGCAAAACATTGAAGCAACTTTACAAAATTAATTGGCAGTGCACACCAAAAACGGTGCAGTTAAAAGTAAAAATTCGTTCGCAATGGTAATTTATGTGCCACACTATGGGCAACGATTTTCAAGCATGTTTCAGTAATAGCTTTGCTCCATATAAGGTACTAAGGCCATCGACCCACTGGTATTGATTGCATAGTCAGTGTGTTTTGTAGGGCGAGCGGAAACAAACAGCGTTACTTTATGGAGAACCTTTAGTAGGGCATACCTTACCTATAAGATTTACTATTCCAGTTTCTAGGTCATGTGATTTAGATCTGATATTTATTATTTATGTATGATATTTGTTTAGGTGCAACATATGTTTGTTTCGATTGTTTCTGTTTTGCTACTGGCGCATATTTATAACTTGGTTTCTTGAAACTTACTTATAATATTTTTTGCGTTTGATTCGAATTCTTCAATATCAACCACATTGTTTACGATTTTCAATTGATTATATTTAGTGCAATCGTCTAGTTAGATAGTTTTAAGGTTAACTCTCTGTTTCTCTCTGTGTTTATGTCACATATCAGATTCAATTTGATGTGACCTTGACGGTTTGGTTTTTTATTCCTATTTTATCCCATCATTCGGATCAGATGGATGTATCCAGGATGTTTGCTACTCTTTAACACAAAAACTATTGAACGGATTTTGGAAACACTTTACAGTTACGTATCATGGACATATCTGTATTATTATTATTATAAAGCTGAAAAGTTTGTTCGAAAGCGCTAATCTCAGAACTAGTTTGAATGAAAAATTCTTATAATATTGGATATTTATCGAGCTAAGTTATATAAATCACGCTGGTACCGATCGGAGAGTGGAACAGTTACCAAAGTCGTGGCTTAAACCACAAGGAAACAGCTATGATTTATATTCAACTAGATAATTATTCAATAGATATAATTTATAAAGGTTTTGTTAAGGTCTTTTAAAAATGATTGCTAATGTACTAATTCCATATGGGTGACATCGCTATCAAAAAACTAGTCGAATATAAAACACGTCCTTCCAAGTATTTAGCAACAGTTTTAAGTAGATATTCGAAAACGAGTTTTTCCACGGCGTCGTTCCTATTTCTTTGTTTGTTATCTTTAGCTTCAATAATAGCCATATTATTTATGTCTGTCTAGAAATTTTCTGCTTCATGTTCAATGAATATAGCAGATTTGGCACGTCTCGACTTTTGGACCACGTCACGCAGACGTAGCGAAGATCAAGGTTTCTCACCTAGTTCATTGTATGACATTGGTATCTTGTATACTGTAGTAATGCCAACAATGTGCGTTTTCTTTATGAGTGAATAATTGTCTGCACCCTTGAACGAAGTTTTATGCATTTAGGGGCAACATAGACTAATTGGTGCTTGCTTTTTCCATATACTGAATAGAGAATTTCATGTTGATTAACTCAATATTTTTAAGGTGCCATAATGAGGTACTTCAGTTGGCAAAAATATAACCCTTATAAGTTCACTTTCTTGTCTGTCTGAAAAGACACGATTTCTCAGGAATGCGTGGAGGTATCAAGTTGAAATTACTCGTAATATCAATTATTGAGTCTAGCTACTCTTCTTAAGCAGGTAGGGAAAAAAATTAACTTCAAAATCAACAGAATCCAAAGATAAGGTCGTTTATGGTGCACATTTTGACGCTTACAAGGGAATTAAAACCTATAGATACATAAAGTTGGTTTAGTTAAAAGACTTCCTGTTGACCAAGAAATTCGAAAAGAAGCAACATCATATAGAACAAATGGGTAAAGGAAAACGTTCGAAAACCGTAAACCGTTTTGCATCTTACCTGGGACTTATACATTTATTGTTCATATACAAACTACCTTTCCAACAATTATCTTACCACAACTTTCATTTGTTCTGAGGAAACCAAACAAGTTTCGGAGTCAAGTTTATAGTTTGAGGAAAAATAAGCATATAAGAACCTTGTTGAATGTATCTAAAATATTGGGTAAGTACCTATATGGTTTCACCTTGAAGTGTGCCAAACATGTTTAGACTGACAAACAAACTCATAACAGCTGACTGCAAATGAACAGTTTGGAGATAATAACTAAATATTTGTTTTTAAATCAATTGGATATTCCAGTTAGTTGGCTAAGATGAGACTCTTGTCCACCATTTGCATAGGTTTCCATATTAATTATGTAAGTTCTCATTGACGTCAGATGCAATCAACTGTTTATTAATCCGTGTTGTTGTAAAAGAGAATCTTTTTGTCATGTTTATTGAATTTCTTGTTATTTCTACATCACCATTGCCACTGGCTTGGTGAGAATTTCGTTCGCCAAAGATGGATATTATCCACCTAAACTTATATCGCCATCTTAAAGAAGTATAGCAGTATCTTGTTATACAATACTATGGTATAATCACGGAAGTACTTAATTGAATATCGTTAGAGTTAATTTGCGAGTAATTATGTCTAATGCATGATCAATTTAGCACTAACTGGAATTCTAATATTTGGGTAAACGGTGATTTTTTCTCAGCTTATTCTGAAATGTTTTTGCTCTCACACAAAAATAATAATCAAACATATAAATATACGTTTTAAAATGAGTAATGACAATGAGGCAAGAAGTTTATGCATTCTCGAAGGTCACCAACGGTACGACACAGCCAATTTACAATTTGCGAGTAAAGACGCGGGAACTACTAACTGTACGTCAAACAATGACTCGATCGATATGCCTCGTCGTGTCTCACTGTTTGTACCATATTTTAGAACCTGTGTTGGATACCCAGGTTTTAAATATTTGATTAAAAACTTTGTATCTACTTCTGTGAGGACACGTTAGCAATGATTTCCAACTGGTCGATATTGCCAATTTTCTTTCTCTTCATCCTGTTTATTCATCATTCCGGTTTATTTCGATTCATCAGTTTATTTGTTTGTTCGTGTCCTGCTGTATCACACCTTAATATTATCTTTTTAATTAACAAACTATCATATAATTTAGTCTCTTCTTTCGTTATTTAAGTTTTTATACAATCTCACAAAATCTTTCACACAATAGGTTCTACAGTTTCATGTTAGTAGCCAATAATTTTATTAGTTGACAATTTGGACGTCATTTGTATTTTGTAATTATTTAACAAACAAGGCATTATCGTAAATCAAAATAATGCTACAAAAACGTTGCGTGTAGATTCCTCATATTCACGTACCTACGCTACAATATTTGACACTTAACACAACATTAATGAATAGCTATCATTATTTAATGCTTTCGCCTCCATTAAACTCACGTGCATCAAATTAATATATCCTAAAATAAACGCAGGTGATAAATAGAATGCTCTATTATGAGAGACTGCTTCTATGGGAGAAGATTCCAACCTTCCGTTATTTACTGCTTTGCTCCCCTTTGGTATATTGGTACACCTACTGGCTTGGTGATGTATGGCGTTTGATGGTCTTAAGTTTTGGTAGGATATGGATTCTCTGTACGCAGCGTCTTCTGTTCATTTCTTTTTTAAATTCATTATCTCATACCAACATGGGCAATTTTTTGTAGATTCCAAGATTATAACCAAGTTTTATTTGTTTTACTCAATTTTTATTTAAGATGAGCCTGTTTCACTTGATGGTAGTGGATGAGGTCTGCGATGGAAAGATTGTTTTTTTTTTTTGTAGGAAACAGATATACTGGCAGAGAGTCCCATGTTTTGTTGTCCTCCTTAGTCGTTCACTCATGACAGAGGTGTCGTGGTTGACAATTTTGCATTTTGCTTTCATTATTTTGTTGTGGCGTATAATAAGTCCTTCTTTTTGTGTTGGGATATCATCAAATGACTTCCACCACTCTAGAGTGGAGCGAGAGGGCGTATCAGACTATTACAGACTTTAGTCTAGGTCTTTAGTTTAGGTTTTAACCTACCTGTGTCTCTCTGTTAACATTTGCGTTTCATGGCCATGGTAACTCTTTAAAAAAACATCCCGTGGCAAACAAGAGTATATTTGGTTTTCCTAAAAGATACTCTTGCCTATTTAGTTAGCACTTATGCAGTTAACCTCGTCTAGTTTCTGATGTTTAGTTAATATCATAGTTCAGTTTCCTTGAACACTCTCAGAGTATTCTAAAGCCGATTTTGCAAAAGATATCAAGATTAGATAAAGCTGTTAAATCTTCGCAGTGTTCTCGGAATATTACTGTTACAAAGATAGAGAGATCGGTTTAGATAAATGGTGATAAAATGTAACTGCAGTTGCCATTGTTGGCGTTACGACTGAAGTACGAGAGTGAGTCATGAACAGTCATACATAACATGCATTTTGTTGTTATAGTATAGCGCGACATAATACGAGGTTTATATTTCACTGCGTAGATACGGAAACAACCATTTCCATATAACATCAAAACCTCTATGAGTATTTTACGAGTGTTTGAACGTAGATAACTAAAAGTGTTAGATAAGTTAAAAATATTATATTATTATTATATCTCCCACAGATCAGATACGACTCAAGTATAGTAAATGTATGGAATGCTTTTTGTAGGAATTTTTAAATTTCAGGCTTAGGAAAGCAGTTTTGCTTGTTTCTGTCTCTAAGTTTCTGCGTTTTTCGACTATGGTTACTCTTGCCGAGTCACTTTTTCTACCCCTTCTACACTATTTTGAATGCCTCATTCCTTGATACGACTGTGGAACTATTTGACAAGTTCGAATGTCTGCAGAATTTGTGCATCTGCTTCTTTATTGGCCTTTGACAGTTCGGCCATGAATCTGAATTTAGAAAGCAGTAAAAATAACTGCCTATTCGGCAATATCGGGATTTACACTCTCTTTTTTTTTCTTCTTCAGAATTCTAACTTTCCTTATATCTTTGGCTATGATTTCAGCATCTTGTTTCGAAAGGAATGCTTTGCCGATCATCATTCTCTCTTTCATTTTTTTCCGTCTTCACTACTCAAGACCATACGATAGACTGGTTCGTGCTGTGCGACTTTGGACTCTTTTGCACATACACCAAGGGGTAGCTTTTCGTTAGAGGTCTTGAGGAATGAGTTGTTTTGCTGCACACATTGTATATTAGTATTACTATACATATTTTTCATCATCATTATCTTTCTGCCCTTATCCCGTCTTATTTGGGGTCGGCGCAACGTATTTTTCTTCCATTCTATCCTGTCACTCGTCATGCTAATACTAACTCATATTATACATATTTTAATGTGATACTTATTTAATTTTAATATGTTTAAAGCATGAGCTTCTATAACTGCCCAGTTATAGAAGTTCGCACCGGGCGCGGGCCTGTAAAACTGTAAAAGACTAGTTACGGCGGCGCTGCGGATCCCACTACTATCCCAGAGTATTTATTACTCTACACACAATAATTACTCTAATATAAACACCCCCTAACGGATGGAAGTTGTGAACATACTCATAGACATTATAACAACACCAATTAAATAATTCTTATAAAATTTTATGAGGCCTTTGCCCAAAGTACAGTCATAAAAATACACAAATTAATAGTGAAGTGATTTCACAGAAACCCCGCAACAGTCTGCTAGACGAATTAGTCTGGTGTCTAATTAACTTATATTATTATTATAGGGCCCTAATTGCCTTAAATCATTGGCTTAGCGTGGGAATTTCACGTGGCGTTCTTGAATGATAAATGAGTTACAAATTAATAATGATAGTGCAGCTTTTATAAAAAAAAAACTACTATGCACTTATAAATGAATTCAAAAGAATCTTTCATCTTTGTTATTATACGAACTTTAGAAACGATTTGAAATCAGGACAGTTTATGTACAGAGGCAAGCTTAGCCCATATTAATGCGATAGAAATGTTGCACACGAGGGCAACTATAAGTGCACAACAAAACTTTAAAAAAAGTCTTAACTCTTTTGCCGGCTTCGATAAAATAATTAAATAAAAACTAGATATAAAAATTTACGTGAGATGTGATGCTTTAATTACACCACTCACTGCTAGCGCCCTCTATTTGCCTCTTGTATTTACTGGAACCCTGAGCATGGACACCCAAGGAATAGGCAATCCAGAGGATGCATCTACAACCATTAGGTACCTACATGATAAAAATAATTAACATTTTTTTTTTAGTCCACAACTACCACGCCGTCTAGTCCCTAGCTAAGCTAGACAACTAATAAACGTACTTATATATTTCTAAATACATACATATTATAGATAAATTACACCCAGACACAGAACAAATGATCATGCTCATCTCATCACATACCTATATACATTTGTAATGGGTGGGAATCGAACTCACAACCTCCGGCATAGCAGGCAGGGCCACTTTACCACTAGACCAACAGGCCAGTTAAAAAACGTTATTTTTAATAAATAAAAATACTGTGTGTCATCATCATCATTTCAGCCGAAAGACGTCCATTGTTGGATATAGGCCTCCCTCAAGTGATTATAGCTATAACGAGATCAGTCCTGTGGGATACGTATATTGCCGCCACGGGTCTTGAGCGCTGGCTTCAATTTGGTCTCTTTAGTGGTGCGAAGTGAGACGCGAGGGCGGGGAGTGTTAGTGATAGGCTCGCCGCGCCATCGCGTCAGAAACGTCACTCATGATTCGCTCCCTACGCTGTTGCATGTATGTAACAACGACGACGACTGGCTCGCCAATGTGTGGGATGCACAAAGCGATCCCCACTCTGACGCCGAGCGCTCAAGATCCGTTTTGGCAATTGTACACTGTGTACTCCTTTTTAGGGTTCCGTAGTCAACTAGGAACCCTTATAGTTTCGCCATGTCTGTCTGTCCGTCTGTCTGTCTGTCTGTTTGTCCGTCCTCGCTTAATCTCTGTGACCGTTAGCACTAGAAAGCTGAAATTTGGCACCAATATGTATATCAATCACGCCAACAAAGTGGTAAAATAAAAATTGGAAAAAAATGTTTTATTAGGGTAGCCCCCCTACATGTAAAGTGGGAAGTGATTTTTTTTTAAATTTCAACCCTAACGTGTGATATATCGTTGGATAGGTATTTAAAAATGAATAGGGGTTTACTAAAATTATTTTTTGATAATGTCAATAATTTCGGAAATAATCGCTCCAAAAGTAAAAAACAATGCGTCCCCCCTGCTTGCAATGCTCTAACTTTTGAACCATAAGTTTAGAAAATATGAAAAAAATATGAAAAAAATCTGAAAAGTAGAACTTTATAAGGACTTTCTAGGAAAATTATTTTGAACTTGATGGAAAGAACAGTTTTTGTACAAAAAGACAAAAAGGTTCTACAAAATAATTTCTGGACTAAGTTTGTTGTATAGTCGTATAGGCAAGCATTTTTTTAAACTCATAAGTGGATTGTGACGGATGGAAAACTACGGAACCCTACACTGAGCGTGGTCCGACACGCTCTTGGCCGGTTTTTTATTTATGTTTTTGTAGTGCTGCTGTTAATTTAATATCGATATTTCTAATAAGCGCAGACGCATCACTCAAGATCAAACTGTTATCACATTCTTGCAAACCACAAGTCGTTAAAGTTTATGATATGCTTTTGTTTATGCATAGAAAATATTTATGGTATCTATCCGTCCAATGAACCAGTAATGAGTATTTGATGACCGCATTTTTGTTCTTCGAGTTCTATGTGGTACAGTAGTACTCTGTGTAAGTAATTCAGAAACTTTTGAAGGTCGTATTGACTTTCTATGTTATATTGTAACTATTGCCTCGTGTTCTTCCAAAATGTCGTGCTTGATTTACTAGTAAGTACTTATTATTTGATTATTATGTAAATATGAATATTATGTGGCTTATTTTACATAACACTTAATATTATAAAGAGGTAAAGTATGTGAGTTTGTTTGTAGGAAGTAATCTGTAAATCTACTGAACCGATTTTGGAATTTTTTTACCAGTATGAAGCATTTTTCTTGAGATATAATTTCTTTGTTATAAATGAATAAACACCATTTCCTCCAGATACACTTTGCATTCCAAAATACAAAAGGGGCACACGAAGTAGAGACATCACGGGTTGATTTTAGTCAGTAAAAGTCTGACATTCTCGCTCCACTTAGAACAGGAGAAGTTACCTCAAGAATGAAGTTTGCCTATTTAAAAAAAAAATTTGCTACTAGTACTTATGGTAATATTGTTATTGGCTTCGAGAATACTTGTAGTGTAATATTAAATTAGTCAAGCTTAAGACACCTTATTATTTCAACGTGATCTTCACACTAACACCTGATTTGTAATTCTGTTGCTTGTAATTAATATTCACCTTCCTATGTCCTGACATTCCACGTATGGCTTCAGTCACAAGAAAAACGGTCGAGCTATCTAGTTAGCTCGACTGGAATTAGGACAGCGTTTCTTTGAGGCTTAGTAAGTAGCCCCACGTAGGCATGTGAGAAAAAGGGAATGAATACTGGTGGGACTACACTGCGTACACGTGTGCTACATACGCCGATTTGGGTGCGTCGGTCTCCGTACATATATTTAATACTAGCTTTTGCCCGCGCGGCTTCGCTCCCGCTCTTCCCTACTTCAGCCTACTATACCCTACTCTACCCTACCCTACCCTACCCTACTTTACCCTACTCTACAATACTCTACCCTACTCTACCCTACTCTACCCTACCCTACTCTACTCTACCCTACTCTACTCCACCCTACTCTACCCTCCTCTACCTTACTCTACCTTACTCTACCCTACACTACCCTACTCTACCCTACACTACCCTACTCTACCCTACACTACCCTAATTTTCATTTTTTTTTCCATAAGAACCTTCTCCTTATAATAACGAACAAAGCAAAAAAAAAAATTTGCGAAATTGGTCCTGGCGTTGTTGAGTGAGTTATGCGCTTACCAACACATTTTGCGATTCATTTTTATATTATAGATGTAAACTAGACTTGTATTACACGAGATCCATGCCACGCGACGTCGTTCTACGTACAAGTCTGGTGTTCACATCACGTCGGGGTCACGAATTGTTGTGTCCCTTGGTGGTAGTGTATGGTGTGAGTATGTCCTGGGTACGGTGTAGCCTTGAAGTGACTTTCAATCATACTACTCACTTCAGAAAGTCATATGTATATTTTATTAGTCCAGATCACATAGTTACAACTAATGTCGTACTAAGTTAGGTGCGCGATTTACCGTATCACCACCATCGGTCTAATGCAGTTCTAGCTTACACTAGTTACATTTGGAAGTGTCAAATGTATATTTTCCCTGTTTTTGATGATCAAAAATTATGGTGCGATGTCCTGAAGAAACAACTTTTTTGATAGTAGAAAAAACAAAAAACATATTTATTATTAATTTTGCAAATAATTCGTTACTTTATATAAACAAACAAACTATTAATAATAAAACCTAAATAAATACCTAACGTACATAAATAAAATACAAAAACACAAAGTGAACTCAGGCGTCGATAGTCTTGTAATTCATGAGTATTAAAAATGTAAAGAAAAGAGTATTCGAAAAGTTTTCATTTGATGTACTTCTACAAAACTACCCATCTCTTTCTCATAAAGATCATGAGATTTTATTAAACTATACGGTTGATGGAAAGATTTAGTGTGAAGAAGAAGAAAAATTGGTGATGAAAAACATTTTCATTGATACAACTACACAGTTTGTTTAACAAAGACATTTCACGAACCATAGTGTAGACAAGTTTGTATATAGGTAGTATTGTTTTCGGCGCTAAATTTAACGGTAAGTATACCTGGCCTAAAATTCCCGATAAAACAAATCGATACAGTTTATTTGATATCATTTACACGCTCCGATTAGTACTAGAAGGTATATCTGTTCGTCTTTGTGCGTTAATATCGTTTTAATTGACCAAGTACCCCTATATTATAGGTATTACTTATTCACCGACCGACGCGCCCAGATCGGTTTGTGTGGCACACGTGTGGGCAGTGTAGTTCAACCTCAAAACAGCCGCAAACGTCAGCGTTGCTGTGTGTTGACCCATAAAACATTGTGTTTACTCGTACGAGCAGTGGTGGCCGAGTGATAACAGCCCTGACTTACGTGTTGTAGGTCGCGGGTTCGAACCTAGCCAGGCGCTTTACTTTGTGTAATTTATTTCATCACCACTGCTTTCAAAACAGTGAAGGAAAATATCGTGAGGAAACCGGCTTGTCCTAGAATAAAAAAATCGAAGACATTATACGGCCCATTCCCTCTCCTAGAGAGGAGGCTTGAGTCCCAGCAGAGGGAACATTAAAAAGGCACGTCAGCGACCGATGTCAGTGTAGAAGGATATCAAGCCTTACGAAAACAAAAACCTAAAAGGCAAACCATTATTTAAACTAGTCTAGGTAATATATTAACAAAAACAAAACATATTTCGTTAAAGCAGAACAAGGGCGACTACTTCCAAATCATGAATCATACAATTTCAGAACTCAATGCGTGCTTTATGTAATCGTTTGTTACATAATAACCAATTATTTGTAATATAAACTTACTTAACAACAATCGAATCGTCCTTTGACATCAGACTTACGATATTATAAGCATGTAATAATAAGGGTTATGAAAAACATTATGCAGAAAAAGATAATTAGGAAAAACAGCAGTTGCAAGTAAATAATTTGGTCGTAGTGGATTTTTAGGGATACTCCTTGAGAGGGCACAGGACGAGAGATGCCCGCTGTGGGGGAACAAATGCCCAACTCTTCCATAGTTCATCATCTTAACAAAACTACAGAGGTCAGTCCTATCTTAGCCGATTGCGGGCCCAGATTGGTCCCTTCACAAAAATAATCAGTAGCCTGATTCACGTAAAATCAAACAAGCCAAATATCATTGAAGTTTTATAGTCGTTCGATCGAAATCCTACCCACAAGCGGTTTTCACGATCTATCGACTTATTTCTAGTTACAGTAGTAAGTATTCTACCAGGATAATGTAATACAGATTTTTTTTTTAAATCGACGAATTTCAAACGGCTTTAAAATCGGTGTCGTTCAAACTCGATTGATGGATGTGAATACGGAAATAGTATAAACGACTAAATCGCTACGATATCGTTACGTTCACGTTTTTATTACGTGAATCGGGCTGCTGGTCAAATGGGACTTCCTCGATCCATCCAGGAGTAGATCCCTTAACTGCATTACGCGCTAGCTAAGTAGGTAATATGCAGCATGTCCTGTAAAATCACCTGCTTTAGAATTTATACGGTTCCAATGATGAAGCTGCTAAAGGTTCTAAAGTGGCGACCGAACACCGGAAAAGCGTTGGAAGACCTCCCACAAGGTGGACCGACGACCTGTTGAGAGTCGCGGAAATGTGATTGATACGAGACGCATGGGATCGGTCATAGTGGCGACGCTCGGAGGAGGCCTATGTCCAACAGTGGACGGACGTCATTCGAAATCTCTCTCTTTTGTCTTTTGAAATGATGATCATGATGAATGAAGAGCTACACAGAGGAACCTTGAGCTCTTAACGCAATCCATTTGACGACCTAAACCGAACTGTTAAAGGAAGGAGCTAATGGAGCTATTACAGGGTGTACAGCTTCATCCCTCTTTCTCGTTCGCACGCTTGACAATTTAACACGTCATGGTTAGAACCCAGGCGGAAGGGAGGAGGCCGACCGCATCAAGCAACGGCGTTCTCGCCGCCGTCGCCGGGATTCCGATCCCAATTTCCGGCCACCGTAGGCGTAGGCTTGCAGACAGTGAGCAATGGGTAGCTCGCTGTCAGGCCGTCCGGTAACGGACCAAGCCCAAGTCGTCGACGGGGCGCACTGTTCCCGCGCGCCTCAAGGAGTTGTCAGCACCAGCAGTGGCCCAGCCGTGTCGAAGCCTACTGGGTTATCCGAAAGGGAACTCGAGCCCCGGTATGAAGGCTAGAAGGAACGGGGTGGGCTTTTAGTCAGTAAGAGTCTAACACTATCTCCCGCTCTGCCCAAGAGCGGGGGTTGTCATTGGATGATTTTTCTCAACATAAAAAAAAATGGTTAGGTCCCTAGTTGAATTTAATTTTAGTTTATCGACATGAAAAGAAATGACCGTTTTTTCTATTGATTTTGTTTTTTTTTTTCGATAAGACCGCCATAATTGTACCCACAAACTGAAGTTTTTGTATAAGCTGTATTACTTTTTGGTGTACAATAAAGTCTATTCTATTCTATTCTATTCTACAATGTGACCTTTTGAAGTTACCAAACTATACCAGCCGTTATGCTTAAGTTATTGGTAAAATATTTTGGCCTCATTCTAAGATTTCAATAGCTACAAAATGCATGAATAGAGTTCCATCTCCGTGGGGTCTCGCCAGTTTATTGCTTGCTAGTACCATATTAACCTAGATTTATTCTTCAATTGAGTCTGTAAAGTATTGGGCATAATATCTCAAGTAGTTTTACTCTATAACAATATTTTTATGGCTATTGATGTATCTACTAGAAAATGTATAAAGAATATCGACGAAAACTACAATTTTTTTTTTTCATTATCATCATCATTTCAGCCGATAGTCGTCCACTGTTGGACATAGGCCTCCCCCAAGTGTCGCCACAATGAACGATCCTGCGTCCCGCATCCATCTGATTCTCGCAACCTTCACCAGGTCATTGGTCCACCTTGTATGAGGCCTTCCAACGCTGTGTTTTCCGGTCCGCAGTCCAGAACGTCCCGCAACCTTCACCAGGTCATCGGTCCACCTTGTAGGAGGCCTTACAACGCTGTGTTTTCCGGTACGCCGTCGCCACTCCAGAACCTCACCGTTTAATTTTTTTTTTCGGCCCCTACATTTTTTTGTTTAAATATATTTCGTACACACTTCAACTACATACGAAAATTGATAACATAAATAATTGTAGTGTTTCACTACAGACATACAGTCACATAGTATTGTGAAAAAAAAAAACAATTTTTAACATGTTACAACTACCGATCAGGAAATAATGCGCACTTGGCACTTGTCGTATGGTAATATCTGCTAATTTGTGCCAACGCTTCGAATGTAACGTGTCATGTGCAAATTGCATTAGGTACTAAATGTGTCGTAGGATGTGCCATGAATATCATATTTGTGAATGACAATTATATAACTGAGGCGGAAACGATTACTCATGCCAATAAATTATAGAATGTTCAAAAAACTTTTCAGCAAATCTTTTTCGATAATAATGTGCAGGCAGGTTAATCCTTCAGGGATATTTAAGATCATGTTGAGAAGAGAATCTAGGAAGAGTGCTCTTTGCGTTCTACCGAAGGCAGCCCGTTCACATAGATATCGATTCAGCATCATCTGAAGCCACAACATCAGACGAAGAACTCATCTGGCAAAAGATGACGAAAGGAGTAGATGAAATATAGTAGAAGAGTTTCAGAAATATCTTCAAAGTTGCACTGGTCGTATACAGTTTATCCAATAAAAATAAAGGTACAACCTCTAGATTTAGACATTTACAGATATACTTTATATTAACTTATTTAAAATACATACGTACATATAAAACTTAAATGCTAAATAAACTATTTATACTAAAACCTAACTATGTACATAAATATAATACAAAATGACAAAGTACGCTCAGGCGTCAAAGTACTCCTCCACATCGCTGTCATCCGGAAATGTGCCCAGAAGACTGGCAGCATTGCCACGTTGAATGCTAATTCTTTGGGCGAAGAACGAGCCAGCTCTCTGGTCACGTGAAGTGTCGATCAGTCGGCGTGAAATTTCCTTGAAAAGGAGACGCGCACTCGGACCCCACGAACCAAGTGTTTCGACCCCAAACGGCTCAAAACTGTAATTACCAATAAGGCTACAGTATTTGCGCCGTTTAAGGGTCTCAGTAGCAGCAGCGGCAGCGCCAGCACAGCCTGCCGTACTTGGAATATGGGATGGCGCAAGGGTGTCGACACAGGTTGCGTCCCACACCGGAGGCCTACCCATATACTTTATTAATATGTATTATTATACAGTACCTACCTATAACTTGAAGCCTCACAAACTTGTCGTGCGTGACTGAAGCCAGCTGATCAACTGCCACAGCTAAAGGAAACAATAGTGTTTTCTCAGGTGTATAACATTCGCTTCAAAAATTTTCTTTCATCAAAATAACAATAATATAAATTGCGTTATAAAATATTATCACACGTTATAACGCAAGAGCTATTCTTTTTGATATAAACAGGTTGCTCATAGCTAAACATACTCGTAATCCTGACACGAATAGTTTTGATGTTACGTATCAAGAAGATAATGGGAGTTTTTAATTAATTAATAATATTTATTGAAATGAATGGTTTTCATTCAAAATTCACTTAGGTTCTTGACGATACATCATAATCATAATTATTATGATAGTCTTCCTGTCCTTTTGTTTGGGTTTCATCAAATAACTTCTCTCGATCTGGGTTGAACCAGACAGAGTGTTAGACTTTTTTGTTTGTATTCCTTCATTTGCCTTTTGCGTTCCAGTGCCGTCGTGACTCTTCCGAACGATCTCGTAGACCTGGATTATCTTCCTGCTCTTTTCCTGTTACTTGATTGATATCGAAGCAACACGTTTCCTTCCTCAATTCCGTCCTGTCAAGTGTCACTCTATTTCATTTTTCTCATTCGTCACATGTACAGCCATCTTTTCATTGGCTCTCCCTTCATCTGTATCCCTCCTCCTAGTATCATTTATCCTCAATGCTGAAGGTCGTGACCTCAACGAATTCATTTCTTTTGGACTATATTTCACCATGTTGTCCTATCTTCGGCGATGTGGACGGCGATGATCATCTATGTCAACGACGACATAATTTAAAATCAAAATTGCTTGCACAAACAATACTGAATGAAAATTTAATTTCAAAACAATGCAACTAAATCCAACGGCATCGTTTTTACCTTGACTTTATTGAAAAAACGATCGATATACGATTGTTTTGTAATAACAGTGAAGCTATCTTTAAATCTATATTCTATGTATAATATAAAAGGAGAGACCGACATATTTATTACATATTTATCTCCGGCATAGCAGTCAGGGCTACTAACAACTAGACCAACAGGCATTTGACAGGCAGGCAGGTGGGTTCGATTCCCACCCAGGACAAATATTTTTGTGATGAGCATGATCATTTGTTCTGTGTCTGGGTGTAATTTATCTATAATATGTATGTATACTCTGCTTAGCTTGAGACTAAACGACGTTGTGTGATAGTTGTGGAATATTATATAATGTATATTATTATATTATATACTAGCTGTGCCCCGCGGTTTCACCCGCGTTTTTCTCGTTTCCGTGGTACCAATTCTTAACATCTTACACACGTGATAACTTTTAAACAAAATATCCGATTGAGATAAAAGTATTTTACTTCTACATAAATACTCTTGATAACATAATGCTTAATTTCGATAAAGATTAATATTACGATACATATTTAACGTAGTTTTTTTTTCTTCAGACGATTTAATAATTATTTTGAACACAAAATCGGTTATTGTGATTAAACCATGATAGCTAGATATATGTTATCGCGGACTTTTTTTGTAGGCCTTAATGGGATCTACAAACTCGTACTACATCATTTTATTCTATTGTCAATAGTTTTTGCAGCGCACGCAAAAATAGGTTTTCGATTTTACACCTTGTGTTACAAAATAGCAATTTTATTACGGATCCCTAATTTTGAAAACATAGCCTATAGCCTTCCTCGATAAATGGACTACCCAACACTGAAAGAATCATTCAAATCGGACCAGTAGTTCCAGAGATTAGCGCGTTCAAACAAACAAACAAACAAACTCTTCAGCTTTATAATATTATATATAGTATAGATAATATATAGTATAGATAAACTTAAAACTGGGATTAGGGATGTGAAATGTTGTACAAGGTTTCCTTTTACGACTTAGGCAGGACTTTTTCAAAATTCACCCCCTAAGAGGATGAAAGGAGGATCCAAGGTTTGTATGGTACTACCTACTTTCGCGGTCACCCGCAACTTCACAGCCGCTGGCAGAAGCTAGTAGTAAAATATGACGTTTCTTGACATGTAACGTTGCGTTTTGTTTTGTTACTGTCGTGATTGTTTGAAACAGGTTTATTAATTGGAGAAACTTGTCTTGTAGCTAATCGAAATATAATTAATATCTAGGTACGTAATACTAATACCAGAAATACTAATACGTAATTACAAATTTTAAACCTTAATTAACTCAGTGAAGGTATTATATGACGATTATTTGTGTGTTATAACAGGTCTGTTGTGGAAACTGGACAAGTTTGTAGAACATTACTGACCAGCATCGACTGCGGGGACGTTTGAAAGAGTGTCTATGGCTCTAGAACGTAAAAGTCTAACAGTCTTTTTCCACCCAAGAGCACGAAAAGTTATTGAACTCACAAAGGTAAAAAAGGTCTAACTAGCACCCACAAATGCGTAACACATATCACAGAGCGAAGAAGTTAAGCTAGTCAACACGTGGAAAAGATTTTGGCCTCTTAGCGAAGTTACGAAAAACAAAGAGATAAAAGGAAAGATAAACTTTCCTTTTATCTCATAAAAACATTAAACATGTGCATTTTGCCATGTTTAACATAATATGGCTGTCAAACATGGACATTAACAGAGAAACTATCCAATAAAATAACAATATGTCAAAATGAATAAAGAGACAGTACTTGGAGTAAAAAGAATAGATAAAATAAAACTAATCAAAATAAAAACTGAAACATTTAAGGATGTGAACAAAGTATGTGAAACACTTAAATAGAAATGGATAGGACATATGCTTTAGAGAAAAAATTGAGAAATGGACTAAAATAATTTCAGAGTGGTGCCGTAGGGATGGCAAAAGAAGTAAAGTTCGACAAACAAAACGTTGGGAAGATGACATCAAAGGAGTTGCCGGTGAATGAATTAGAATCGCAAGAGATAGAGATAGGTGGAAATCTTTGGAGGAGGCCTTTGTCGAAGGACAAGCTGCTACTGAAAACCGATCATCAGTAACAAATGTAACAGCGTAAATTATAACAGTAATAAAAGGCTATATTATTATTATTGTAGATATCTAGAGGAGGATGAGAAGGAAAAAGTAGAGATCCACATTATTCCACATACAGCATAGGAGCACATATAAACTTAACTTATATTTTAATTAATACAAATGGGATTTTCTTATAAACAGTTCTCAAAGCAGGAAAGTTCGCGAAACGTTTGTGTACAAAATTGCAGTCGTTATGGAAATACGGATTCAAAGTTGAATTTACAATCAAGGTTACGTTACTACGCGTGCGTTGTTTAGTCTTTAACCACTCATTCACAAGTTTTACGAAAATGTTTTTGCAGAAAAAATACCAACGAAACAGTTTAAAAACGTGAGAAACATTTTAAAACAAAAACGGTTTAATATCTTCCGTGAATTTTGCTTGTCATATACTAAGTAGTATTACTTACATTAAATGTGAAAAATTGTTCGTAAATCAATCACGCCTCACATAGTAACATTTGAACGGATTAGACGTGAACTGGTCATACGGGTAGACCATAAATTGAAGTGGCTTGGATGACACCTATTATTTTATTTATGACTAGCTTTAGCCCGCAGCTTCGCCCGCGTACATAAAATAGAGCCTATGTCACTCAGCCATAAAGCAGCTTTCTATTGGTGAAATAGCAATCGGACCAGTACTTTCAGAGATTACCACTTACACACAAAAAAAAAAACTTTACCTCATTTTATTATTAGTGTAGATGTAGATTTACAATATATAATAAATAGTATATCAATCTACATATAATATATATAGATACATATAGATGGATGGATTATGTGAGAAGTGATATGAAAGAAAAGGGAGTTAGTGATAGTTTGACGGGTGACAGGACAGAATGGAAGAAGAAAACGTATTGCGCCGACCCCAAGTAATGTGGGATAAGGGCAGGAAGAAGAAGATATATTATCAATCTACATATAAGAACATGGTAAAGGTACTATTTATCGAAGCATTATAACATGCGTCAAAATTGTGTCAACGAAACAGCATGACAATTTTGATGCATGTTTCACGGAATGGTTGGCACAGTGCTGCGTTACGTATCGCGGGTTCGATTTCCACACAAAATAAATATTTGTATGGTCTACAGATAAGTGCGTTCGCAAACATGTAAATTTATAACACTCATGATACAGGAGTTATTCCTAGTATAGGGAAAAGTTTTATATAAAAAAACGCACGAAATCACTTTCCAAGCGAGGCAAACCGAACGTAGATGCTAATAATAATTTAGACTAGTATTGTAAAGAGGTAAAGTTAGTTTTATGTTTGTAGGAGGTAATCTATGAAAGTACTGATCCAATTGCGATAATATTTTCACCGATAAAATACTGTTTTATTTCTGACTGACATGAAGCCGCGGGCAGAAGCTAGTATTAAACAAAAATAATCAAGAGAAAAAAGTTCCAGGCCAAATATTATTTTATGTCTTCCGCAGAAGTTATGCAACAAGTTATCCAAACAAATAACTACCATGTTAAACTTATGGTCTCAGTTATTGCGTAAGCCGAGGATCGCGTGACTTGTGACCACCATAAGCCATGGTTTGAACGTTACTACACCGATGTAACTGTACACCAACTGTCATCGGACGGAAGTGGGCGGCTTAGAGAGGATAACACGATACAGGTCTGGTACTAAACGTATCAGTAATGTACCGATATCCCGCCAGAGCATCGGAGTATCGGCTTACGGTGTATTGGTAATAGATGAATCATTAAAATTTGCGTATTATATAATTATTACTAGCAGTTGATTTGGTAAATTTTGTTCAGCCATTTAAATTATCAAAGAAATATTACGATTAAAAAATTAGCGACCCGCCCCAGCTTCACAAGGATATTGTTACAAATATTTGTAATACTCGACTTTTCTCACAGACAGACAGACGTGCTGAGGGGACTTTGTTTTTTTTTTTAATACAAAAAAAAATCTTTTATTTTTCAGGCATCAAGGCCCATAGTGAGTTAGTACAGACAAAACTTAAATAACTATGTTAGTAGGTCATTACAAAGAGAAATACAACAATAAATACAATAAAAAACAAATATAATATGGTGATAGGTGAGATTGTGGTCAAACGCGAGCCTAACCATTATAAAAAAAAATAAGTAAGGAAATAACTTTAAACACTGTATTCTCAAAACGTAAGACCATTTCCCAATTAGGTGTTGTTAGAGTACCATAAAAACCAATCTATTCTACCACTACTACTTTATGATGTTTCTATTTTTAACCAATAAATTGTAGGTACTAAAGGATCCGAGCCCCTTGTCACCACTTGATTGAATAGCTAATCTCGTTAGTTATTGTATTGATGTATTCTTTTAGAGCACACGTCTCGCGTAATATTACTGAAACACGCCTTCCAGTATATTATAAAGAAAATTATAATAACCAATTTATTGGAATCCTTAAAACGGTGTTTCTTTTGGTGTTCACCTATTAAACTTATTGAGTTGGTTGGTCGTTTTGATCATGAGGCAACCACATATGTACTACATACGAATACAAAAGAGGCTTTCTCACGATGCTTTCTTTAACCATCAAGTCCTATAGTGATATTATTTACGTATTAAAGCTAAGCTAGCTTGGTTAATGATATTCATTTATTTGGGGTAATGATTGTCATTAAGAACACTACAACACCTAAAACTCGGTCACTCTCAGACTGAATGCATAAGAAAGAGATGCTCTGCAAATATTAAGTATTTTACCGATTTACTAAAAATCTACAGATTTGATTATAAAATTAAAACACTATAACGGTAAAAATTCCTTGTAGAATAATTTGCCAATAAATAAGAATGTTTGTATGTATATTAGTCCGGTTTTTAATCAATAAAAGTAATTTGTTAGAGTCATACAAACATTCTTGGTTCCCATCATTCATTGTGATGTTTTTTTATCGTACCAAATTACTTTTATTTTGATTTCAACGCAATATCTATTTATTTTTTATTCTGAACAATAACATAGGTATATTTTTTCTATTTTTGTTTACTGCAGTGGATAATTAATACAATTGCGCATTATACGAGCAATACGCGATTAGCACCTGTAGTTCCGTCAAAGGTGGATCTCCTTGCCACCACAGGTTGAATAAAGTTTTTAATGATGGTATAAGTTACTACAGCCAGTTTTTGAGGCCATTGATTAATGTAGGAAAATGATCAGGTTATGGTTAACGATTGGTGATTCAATGGCCTAACTATAAAGGTCTCTGTGAGGCGAGGAGTAAAAACCTTATATATCCGAAGAAATGGAAAACTTTGAAAATAAAATGAACTGACGAGACTCAAGGACTTCTGCGTCTTAAAATACTTAAACAAATTTTAAACACACAATAACCATATGAAGACAGATTAACAGTTAACTATGCAAATGTCCCACAGCTAGGTCAAGTTGAACAATTTGCCTCGACTCACTTAACACCACTCGATTCCTTCCAAAGGCATCCGACTTCCTTCTCCTTCACTCCTTTGGCGTTAAAGCAGGATGGCTATAAACTGCGTTCATAATCTCATGGTAAATCATTGGAATCGTATGCGTGCGCGCTGAACTCACAATGGGTGATAAGAACTGAGTCACATTGAGAGAGCTGCTTTTACAGGTATTTTGCGCACGTGTGCCGATTGTGATGACATATCTAGACTACGAGAAAGCTTTATTGGAAAGCACGTTATGAACGGGATCGATTGTTCTGTTATTATTGTTGTGATGCCTATTATCGATCGAGAAAACATAGAAAAAGATGGGAACATTTCCGTCTGCTGTATGATAGACTGTGGTAAGAATTTTATTTTTTATACTTCCATTTTTAAATTTATCTTTTTTTACCGCTTCCATTTTTAAATTTTCGTTTATGGTCTTGCCATCTAATCAAATTCGAATATTGTATCGATTTATTTCCATGGAATTAATAAGTACTACCTATTATTTCTATGGTATAGAAAAACTACATTCCTCAGCGACCACAGACAGGCTAGATCTACAACTTTACATGCCATGGAGAAAGCGGGTCATGGAAAAATCTTAGTAGGCAAATTGAAAAGGAATTTTATAAGACTTTGAGTAAATGTATTGTTTTTCTGATTGTGGTACTACAATTTCATTGTTGTAGTGGTTACTTTTGGCTATTTATAGTGCATAGGACTATTGCTACTTTTATGAACTGAGAGTTTTTTGAAAAATGCCCACACAAGGTGGACCGATTACTTAGTGAGGATCGCGAGAATCCGATGAATGCGTGACGCACAGGACTGGTTGTTATGGCGACAATGGGTGAGGCCTATGTCCAACAGTGAACGTCTTTTGGCTGAAATATTGATGATGATAAAAGGAAAAAAATAGTAAAAATTGTCTACTGTCGCCTGCGCACATAAAATATACAGCATATGTCACTCAGAAATAAAGCAGCTTTATGAGGGTGAAAAAAAATTAGCAATCGGACCAAAAATTCCAGAGATTACCTACAAACAAAAAAAAACTAACTTTACCTCTTTATAATATAATATTATAGTGTAATGTAGATTATCAAGCTGTAAGGTTTACTAGAAATCAATGTCCTCTATCTATGCATATTATTAGAAAGCTGGAAAAGCAATTAACATGAATGTAAAACAGGTCTAATTGACAAAATTATGGTTATTTTGAAGCAGTGACGTAATAAGCCGTAATATAATGACGATAGATAGCACGAACAAAGAACTATTATTGTTTGCTGACGTACGTAACATGAAAGTAAATATTGAAAATATTTTAAAAGCACAATAGTTAGATATTTGTAATAGCAGATAAGTACGAGCGTATTAAATTACAATTATAATTTTTTCAGTCTATTGAGGTGATGGCACGTAATTTTCTAAGTTATCATTGTATTTCAAAAATAGGATTCTTTATAACTCCTTTTAGGGCTGCGGGATTGTTCAAAACAGTTATCGTGGAACGCTGCAGGCCGCCCGCAGTCCCTTATGTACGATGAGTGTCCGAGTTTTGCTGGCTAAAAGCCGCCTGTGTTCTTTCAGTACCCTTTACGAGGGCCGCGGCCACGGTTCTTTCGATTAAATTCACAGATCCGTCAATCTTGCTGGCGTCTCTTTGCAAGATCAAATGATCAATGATGAGAGAAAAAGATGAAGCAAAGATCTTATCTCACAGCAAAATAAAATATTCTATAAGCTAGGCAGATAACTTCTCTAGTTAGAAAGTTTTTGTCACAACACTTCACTGCAGCACATGTGACGACTATCCCTACTATATATCGTTAATGTTCTTCCAACAAATGTGACAAAGAAATGTAGGTGATGACGATAATAAGGCATAATTCTCGTCTTCTGTTTAATGACTAATTACTAATTACCCACTAATAACCAGAAAATCATTACTTTCTTCTACAGTTACGTAATACAGAACTCTACGTCTTTGAAGACATCACTACTAAATTAATCAAAAACTTTATAAAAATCATGTGTATAAAATGCATTAGGTGGGAGTGGGGTCGCAGTCATGCACTAGATAGTCATTAAAAAAAAATTGTTTCGAGAACAAACGCATAATAAGGAATTATAAAAACAGGATAGGAACGGCAACATAAAAACTCAATTACATCGTACAGTAATTCAGTGTCAAGCATATCCTTTAATAATAAATGCACCCTAAGTTTTAATGTTCCCGTTCCGCGACGTTTCCTCTCACTCCGGAGGTAAGGAGTGGCGTTTTTATGTGGCTTCTTTTGGCAGGCGCCCGTGGGAAATAGTCGGAGTAACCTTCCCTGACCTTTCTCCACTCGCATTCCGTTAGCGCTAATAATAGGTGAGGCAAGACAAAAGCGATTTACGAGTTAGGACGACCCTTTTGTGAGCTCTGTCTGGGCTGAAACATTGAATTTTGTCGGTGATCGATTTCTGTAAAAGTAGTGGGTTGATTGATTGATTGATTCTTGATTTAATGTTATGTTTGCATGTGTAATTTCTTGGATGTTGAGAGAGTAATTATGGGGCAAGGGGTTTTTTCGGTGTTTGTGTCACGATGTATCGTTTGGTAGGTATCTAAAGTTTAATGTGTTTACTTGGCGGAATTTTTAGGTAATTAAATTTTTATAATTTAGATGTTTTAATAACCCTTTGGTATGTGATAGTATTACATAAAAATGTTATTTTATTATGTAGGTAATTCAATTAAAATAATAAATAATATACTTATTAGAAAATATATATAAAAATAAATAAATAAAATAAATAAACATGTATATTATTAAGAATATGTAAGTATATTAAAAAACAAACTTATAAACTTACTTTACTTTAAGATATTAAGTTTGTCCAACTTTTTTTCAGTCAGAAAGAGGCTAGACCTCACGACTCAGGGAACTGGGCTCTAGGGTTTAAGCCTTTTGGTTATGTATGTTTTTTAAGACAAAGATTCGTTATAGGTCACATATGTAAAAAAAAAAAAACCATATGACGGAAAAAAACTATATGTCGGAAAAAACTATATGTCGGAAAAAATCTTATTGTTAAATTAAAATAACTCTATTAGTCTCTATCACTGAATTCAACAGCAACAGAGCTGGAGAAATTGCGAAATTGCGTCCTGGGTGCAACATGTTTCAGTCGAGGTTATAGAGTGGCAACTATACGGTTCCGCCGAGCATACATGTTGTTGCGGATTAGGCGCATAATGCCACATTCGCAAAATGACATACTGAAGCAAAATGCCACATTCGCAAAATGACATTTCGCAATATGTCACACTAGCAAAATGCCACATTAGCAAAATGCCACATTCGCAATATGACTTTTCTCAAAATGCCACATTAGCAAAATGTCACATTCTAAAAAAATATCTAATAATTATCGCATAATGTGCGATTTACGTAAATTAAAATAAGAAATTAAAATTACCAATTTACTTCTTGCACTGGACTTTTTAATGAATGAATAAAGAATAATACAAATTATTTTTTTCCAGTATTTGATCACATTTATACATTTTTATTTATTTTAACATAAAATAAAAATGTAAAATAAAGTAATTATCAAAATTTTCGCCAGGTGGCCGATATAAATATTGTCATTACACTGATGTTATTTACTCTGTGAATAAACTAATTAGTTTTTTATTCCAAATTCGCTCATTTTTAATAAGTTTTTTTAACTAACTAAAGTATTCAGTGATTTAAATAATAAATTCAATCAGTATATGATTCAAACAATGTATCTTGCATGCTATACTTGTAATCAAGCAATTATTAAGTTTTAGCCAGATGGCTTTTCATAAAAACATACTAACATCCAAATAAAAAGTTCTGAGTTTGAAGTGACATTTTGGCATTATGCGAAAGTGGCATTTTGCGAAAAGTCATTTTGCGAATGTGGCATTTTGCGAAGATGGCATTTTGCTAATGTGACGTTTTGCGATATGGCATTTTGAGAATATGGCATTTTGAGAATGTGGCATTTTGCGAATGTGACATTTTGCGTCAATATGTCATTTTGCGAATGTGGCATTGTGCGCCTAATCCGTTGTTGCAAGCAACGCTCGTTCATTGCACAAATTGTCAATTTACACTTATCTTAGTAGCCGGTCTAGTCCGTTACCCAACGAAACTAGTTTAAGGTTAAAAATATTAAGCAAAGTAAGTAAAAGCCCGGCTATAGCAGCTCAGTACAAATCTGTGTGTAACTGGGCCGAACTTTCACCGGTGTGTTATGGGCTATGGCGCTGAATGATTAAAATTCACTACGATGGCGCCAACGACATGGCTGAACTCAGCGCTATAAACGTGACAAATAGAATTGTCTGGTTAAGATTATGAGATAGTAAATGAGATGAGCGGACTCAACTTTAGTGGTTCCCAAACTTTTTTCGTTTGGGACCATTTTTGATTCTTTGTTGTGTTGTTAGTACTTAGGTACCAAAAGTTCAAAAGAAAATGTGTCGGTTTTAATTAACCTCCATTACAAAATAAAAAATTGTCGCATAATAATACGTGTTTTTAAAGTTACGCAGTAATTGTTATAGAAACACAGAATCAGTTCGCATTAATATAATGTTACTTTTAAGTTGAAAAGTTTGGAATTATAAACATTTCTTGTTCTCTCTTTCTATATTTAAGCTATTGTGGACCACCAGTGGTCCGCGAATCATAGGTTGGGAACCACTAAATAGTCCCATATTCTTAATGGAATTTTGTTGAAACTGTGCCAAATGACAACATGATAATAAAGCTTGTATTTCATTGACTTAATAAGTTTTCAGGTAAACTTCAAAATTAGTGAAAAATAATCTATTAAACCGTAACATTCAATCAAAATCAGAATAAACTATTTCGCAATTTGACCCAAATGATACACACGGGTACAAATGATGAATTCTTGGAAAAAAATGTTAAGTATTCAAATTAATGTGAAATTCGTATTGTTGTGGAGGCACATGGCTGGTCAGAGAGCACGGAATGCGTGTTCGGCCACTAGTTCAAAGTTTATAAACTGTGACTACAATTTGTAAACACACGCCTATTCTAAACTGAGATGTGTTCGTGTTTTTCAACAATTAAGAATCGAGACTGATGTTTATTGAATGAAGTTTTTAATTTACTATTGAAAAGGTGATGGTAAATAACTATAGTGGTATTATAATTGTGAGGTTATAGTCGGATGTATTCACGTTCAGATTTGCATTTTTGTTTACAAATTGATGTTTAGGTATTTGGTTGAATAATAAACTAAATTACTGCAATTCTTATTACCATCAGAATGAACTAAAGCGATATATAATTGTTGGAGTATCAACGAATTTATCCCAAACATTACTGAACACATCTTCCTGTATATAATGTCAACATGTAACAGTTATTATTGCAATTCTCATGAAACCGCAAGCGAACGCCAGCGTTCGCGCACCTATTGTCTTTCTATTGTGTCTGTAATTTCCACGATTGAAAGGTTAAGCGGTGTTTCCTTTGGTGTTTGCCTATTAACCCTAACAAGAATAACCAATTTAGAGATATTCAAATCAAGTTATTTGTTTACCCAGCTACCTGGTTTCTTCTCCAATATTCGTCAGTGGGTTATCCTCTACTAAATACTTGTCAGCTTCAAGAACAATGTTGTATTGTAAAGTAAAGCCACCGGAGATTGATTAGTATCGACTCACCGTTACTTCCGGGACGATAGACAATACTCTAGACTTCACTTTATGAACATCATTGTTTATTTTATCATCTGTAATAACTTTACAAAGCTTAGGTGTTACAATCTTCTCTCAACAAAGCCTTCAAAATGTTGGCTTTAAAAAAAGTTTCACCGCACGTTTTGGATTAAACCTGGTATTTTTTTGTTCTTTTATATTTTTAATCTGTTACGTGTGTAACAGATTATGCAGAGCTATTTGTATTACGTCAAGAAAAGTTCTGTAAATCAAAATGAGGATGTTCCATAACGAGGAACGAATGCTGATTGAACTGCAAACGACCTTTTTGCACCTCTCATGCCTCTCAAAAAGCCATAGAAGATACAAGTATCTAGTTCGGTTCGTTTCAGTCGATTGAATGATTACTGAAATTGGGTAAGGATTGGATTGAAGACAATAACAGTTATGAGTTTTATGGTTTAAATCGTGTTAAGTCGGAGGTCAGAGAGTATAATTTACCGTAAAGTTATTAGATTGGTACTTATTTCAATTTCAATGAAAGGCCGGAGACCTCGTCTGAGAGAATTAATAGCATTTCTGAATGGAAACCAAGTGCCTGCTATAACAATAAAAATATGATATAATTATACGATTAGAATTTATTTGATTTCGTGTACCTATTTGTTTGATTTTACACGTGTGTAATAGTAATATTAGATAATTGTTTTGCGTGATATTTCACGATCTTCCGTAATTTTGTAATGTTTGTTTAAAACTTATGGCGTCATTAATATCTTAAACTTAATGATGTTGTTTGTGTTGCATTATTATGTATCCTCTTTTAAAATTTTTAAAAGAGGATACATAATAATAAAAATTTTCATAAAACAATTTGCCAACAAAGATCGTGAGCAATATTTTTTATTCTCGACAGACCTCACAATCAGTGGAAACTTGATGTTATTTTTTTTTGTAAAACTGACAAAGGCAGTAAAACACTTGGTTCATTTCGTGCCTAACGAGATACCTGGATGCAGTGACATCACGGTGACGTGCCACAGAGGTGAGTCATGAGCAGAGAGATGCATTGATGGAATGCCGGTCGTGCGGTCATGGACGCTAGTTTTACAAAAACTTTGTTTATAATGGGCGCGAACTTCACAATGAAGTTTAAAAAAATAATTTTAGTTGTAGATTATAAAGAGGATCGCCTACAATTCAGTTGAAGTAAAAACAGAAAATTGTTTGAATATAAAATGACGTTGAGAAATATGAATTGGTAGAAAGCACCTTTTAAGATTACATTATGAATAATGGTGTTGACATGTCAGGTTAAGTTGCGTGGGATTGCTGTGGGGCAGGTTAGCAGGTAGTCGAGTAAACACAGATAACGTTCCCTATTCTAACACATTACACTTGAGTGCTCTCCACAAACAGAGCACCTGACGACAGACCCCAGAGTAACAAGTGGATGAATTGGCGGTTTTTTTTGGTTGCGACGAATTATGGGTACGTTAAAAATCACCAGGACACTTTTTTCACAAGCATAAAACATCTGAAATCTAAGGTTTTATTGCACATAAATTACCGTAGTAGAGACGACAAAGTAATTTGAAAGAAGTTACAATAGTTTTAATTTTTGAGAAATAAAATGGATCTAAATAGTCACACTTGTTCAGTGACGTGGAACTAATCTCAAACTTTTATTTTCAATGCGGAACATTATTTTATGTTACTAAAAGGCAGAAATGCTTACCTTGACCACGAATATCCCGCCAGAGGAATAAGCAGCGAGGCAAGCGTCGTAGACGATGATAAAGCCTCCGACTCAAGGACTGAACTCACAACACAAGAAAAACTTGTTGTCACTGTTTCGAAACGCACCACTTGGACACAAATTGGAGAAAACAATGTTAAATTATTGCTAAGCTTACAGTTATTTTAATTGAATTCCTTTTTTTCACTTATATCTCACAAAAATCAGCACTATTATTGTTATAAACAGGTTTTATTTACGATCGTTCGACATCACGCACTCGACCAACACACCTGTGAAATACGCCAGAGTTCCGCGGTGACTGAATACGCTGCTAGACAGAGATAGCGAGATGTTGTCAGAGAGAGATACGTAGTGTCGTGGGAGGGAGGACGACCGCTAAGCTTCAAGAACGCACGGTGTTCCACTTTCCAGACAAATGTTTCGAATTATTAATATGATTCGTTTCGTGACTTAGCACTAATGTTTAACCTGAATGTGGATTATGTGTGATTTTTTCAGCAAATGTTTCTACTTCCACTTAGAACTCATTATGATTTCTAGCTGAACAATAGTTCCCGGAAATTGTAGAGCGAGATTTAGGAGTTAAATTACATTTCTCTGAATTAATAAATGATGCCACTTATCTAGATGACACAGGTTAAACTTTAGGGTTCAGGTTTTAGTCTATTTTTTATTTCTGAAATAAATAGTTATGAGAAAAAAAACTTGGTACTAGCTGAACACATTTAAAGTGTTTAAATAAAATGCAGGACAGAAAAGAGAAAAGAAAAAAAAAATGAAAATACAACAATTTTGTTTTTATATTATTATTTTTGTCTACAGATTTCGCGCGTGAGCCCACCGGGCCGCCGTACCTCCTGTTACCTGGCACGGGCAACCACGGCGCCCCCCACTCTTGCGCACGTTTACGATTCAAATTTTTAACTCAGCGAGCCGGTACTACTCTACCGACTGCGGCTCTACAGTTTAAAAAACATTGCACAAATAAGTTTTCTTAATCACTGCACTTTTATTTTTACGCTTCAGATCGAACGAAATTGTCAATTACTCGAGTTTAAAGAATTTCGTAAACGTTGCGGATTTAGCTTCCATTTTGTTTTTATTTGAATGCAACAGGTTGCAACGGCTAATTGGTGAAAGAAGATTTTTAAATAATATTGTTTACTAGCTTTTGCCCGCAGCTTCACATGCGTCCATAAAATATAGCCTATGGCACTCAGGAATAAAGCTGCTTTTTATCGGTGAAAAAAAATTAGCAATCGGACTAGTACTTTCAGAGATTACTTCCTACAAACAAAACAAACTTTACCCCTTTTTATTAATAATCTATATATATAAAAATCAATGCCACCTTTCGTTGTAAATTTATAACTCAAACCAAATGTTTAGGCTTTGTTCGCGGACTATTTAGTAGATTTCATGTGAAGTTTGGTACGGTAGAGTAGGGTAAAGTAGGGTACAGTAGAATAGAGTAGTGTGGAGTAGAGTAGAGTAGTGTAGAGTAGGGTAGAGTAGGGTATAGTAGGGTGGACTAGGGAAGAGCGGGAGCGAAGCCGCGCGGGCAAAAGCTAGTATAATAATATAGAGTAGAAGCGGGTATCTATCACCTACATATAGTAATAATATGTTATTGGCCGAGAAGAGCAGTGGTAGTGGCCGAGAGAGCAGTGGTAATTGCGTTAATGGCCTCAACTTACGAGTGTAGGTCGTTGGTTTGGTTGGCCAAACTTATTAGTAATACTCTATACAAGGTGTAAGGGACAGCCCTCCACAAACTTTAAGGGCTTGCTCAGTAAACGAAACTGAACAACCTTCCACAAACATTTTTTTCAGGAAACGAAAAAAATATCAACCTCTCCATAGTCTCCATACAAACGGTCCAATCAAGTTTATAATTTTCTATGGTGAGGCGGATTTTTTTTTTCGTTTCCTGAAAAAACAAAATATTGTGGAAGGTTGTTCAGTTTCGTCTACTGAGCAAGCCCTTAAAGTTTGTAGAGGGCTGTCCCTTACACCTTGTATGTGTGATGGATGCGAGACGCACAGGAACGTTCGTTGTGGCGACGCTTGGGGGATGCCTATGTCCAACAGTGGATGTGTATCGGCTGAAATGATGATGATGATGAAATATGTGTGTAGGTAGAGGTGATATTTACCCTCGAAAAAGACAGGAATAGGTATGTTAAATATAAAATATTTGCTGAATCTGAAGCAGAGGCTCTACTACCAGCTTTTAATGCGATTCATTTGACGACCTAAACTGATCTGTTAAAGGGATGGAGCTATATAGGGCGTATAGTTCCAACCCTCTTACTCCCTGGCACGACTGACCATTTAATATGTCATAGTAAGGCTTCTGGACCCTCCTGGAAAAAACCGTATCCGTTGAGCACATGAGCCTGACGGAAAATAAGGCCTGCAGATAAAAGCACCTCTCTATTTTTTTTTTGTGGGTTATAAGTGATCAAGTAACTTCTCTTACTCTGGGTGGAGCGAAAGGTGACTGGCCTGTTGATCTAAAGGCAGATAGAGACGTTGAGAGGCATGTGCTACGCACGGCGCACAGCCAATGCTTCGCAAACACATGCCTCGTCACAAACGCAAACACATGCCTCGTCACAAACATGAAGGCAGACAAATGAAGCATTTGCTTCGCACGCCATGGCTCGAACCGAATATATGTTGGTACATATATTGTTTTTAACACGCACTGCGCACACTTCAAGCAGAGGCATTCGCTGTGTGCCGTTCGCGTCGCAAGCTTCGTGGTTAGTGGCTGTTATTCCGGAGGTCGTGTGTTCGATTCCCACCCAAGACATGTTTGTGTGATTAGTACAATCATTTGTTCTGTCTGGGTGTCTGACATGTATGTGTTTAGAAATATAGGTAAGTTTATCAGTTGTCTAGTACTCATAAAACAAGCTCTAGTCTGGGACTAGATGACATTGTGTGAAAATTGTGAAAAAAAGGGTGGTGTTAGATTCTACCGACTAACACCCACCCCTAATCTTTCAGTTACATTTTACGTTCCATGACCGCGGCGAATCTTCTAAATAATCCACAAATAAGTATTTTTAGTCTTTTCAAGTCAACGACCAATTTCAATGCCATCTGACCGTGGCAAGTCGCATCAATTCAGAAGCTTTCATCACCACAGCCAGTCGACCGCGTCTTCCAAGATGCTAGGGAGACAGTTGCACGATTAACTATTGTTTCCGGGGCACAGCCTTGAAAGGTGTTAAGGAGATGGCGCGACGACGTCACGCGCGAATGCTGGCATTCGCTTGGGGATCGAGAGGTTAAATGAGTTATTCCCTGAGGACCCCGATCCCCAAGAGCCCCGTACCGAAGGCACCTGAATGCGATAAATATGATTACATTTAATTTTATTATTTCTTCTGTTGTTTTCGATTTGGCGGACGTACGAACTAAAAAAAAATCAAAAGTCCTACATCGCGGGCTCGGAGTACTCTGTGTGACTAGAACATTAAACTACTGTCCGAAAACTACTATCGGGCAATGCCCGGACCAGACACAAGTCATAGTACCACCAGTCTGTTCAGAGGAATCAGTCGTGGTTCAACGACTGATTTAATTTATTGTATAGAGTATAAAGTATAATTGTAGACCATTGAAATTCTTTACAAATTTTTAGTCAGTTTAAGCATTCTTTAGCATTAGAGTAGAGACTTCACGTTTGACTAGTTTTGACCCCTGACTGTACCTACCTAGTGGCCAAAATTTTAATAGAAATTACTTATCTATGTATATTTCCTTAACTATTACAGTTTCAACTAAATGAAAACCCCAAAATGAAACATTAATTTCATAAATAATAATAAATTATAATAGCATAGGTTTGTCCTTATTTAGTTAAGTCACTGGCCATATAAACGAAAGAATGTTGTGATCATTATTAAATAATTAGCATTAATCAGCAATTTGATTATTGTAAGTAACTTCAGGTATAATTTATTTACAAATCATATAGGTAAGCTGTTATAGTCTTTTTAAAGCATTATTATTTATTTATACACACTGTATCTACATTTCTCATCAAATTCTCTTGTCGCAAGTCTGTTGGTAGAAATTTCTTTTAAAATGACCAGCATGAGCTCTTCTATCTACATATGATATTTTATCTTATTCATATTTTTTATTGTACACACAAAAATACCGATATCGATGTAGAGAGATATGTCCTATTCCACATAAGACTGCACTATACTCAAAGAGTTTTTTGGGAATGGCACCCAAGTTATATAATAAATTGCCAAATTCATTAAAAGATCTTGACTGCACGCACCATTTTAAAAGGTCTATTGTGCGAAAAAATATTTATTACTATACAGTCTATGAGTACTTGGAAGACAAATTAGTATAAGGACATAATCATCTTAATTATTTTATTTTATTTTAATGTTTATTATTTGGTTGTATTTATAGTTAATTTTAATAATGATGCTCTTACACTGTATTTTATCTATAATTGACTTTAATAATGATGCTTTTATACTGTATTTTATTTATAATTGATTTTAATAATAATGTTTTAATACTGTATTTTGTTTCTAAATATTATTTTTGAATTTGTTTTAATTAATTTTGAATGTTTTAATGCCCATACCTAATAAAACTTAGGGAGGTACATTAACTAAATGGTACTTACTAAAAACTAAAAATATACTAAAAAAATATGTGTAGGTACAGCACACAATAAATACACATAAATGGGTACTTATAATAAAAAAGTTAGTCTCTGTTTAAAACTGCAGTCTATCGAATTAGTGTAAAAGAGGTAACTTTATAAATTATGTATTTAAGCCGTAAAAGAAAAAAAAATTAAACCGACTTTCACTCTTACCTACGTTAGGCAAGCGGTATTTTGAATTATACTACAGTTGATATCTTTACTAGTTTTACCTTAAATAAGCAGCTGACTGTGACAGGTAATGTAGATCATCTCAACCTCGTTCGAGATTATAAAAATAAAAACATAAAACTAACTTGCGTATAAATAAAAGACTAATTACGCTATTTACCAGAGGTCAGAATTAGGTAGAAGTTATTCATGTACTTACATTAATTTCATACAGCGTAAGAATAAAGTGGATATGCCTGAAATTCCGAAATTAATTTTAATTCATTAAACCCCAAGCGAACGCGTTTGCGCACCTTGTCTTTCTATTGTGTCTGTAATTTCCACGATTGAAAGGTTAAAGGGCAGATTTTTTTTTTAGATACCTGCTATCAGTAATAGAGTAGAAAAAATTTCTTCGGAGGAAGTGTTTAAATTTCTATGAAAAAAGTGAATATCCCTCAAATTCTGTTTTTTTTTTTTATAACACTTTCAGAAATATTAGCAGAAAAAAACTTCTTCCTGCATTAATGACGAGGAGGAGGAAGTGTAAAGTTAACTTCAACTCAGTTAACATAGAGAGATATTTTTTCAATGAAAAAAGTGTTTCAGTTGACATAGAGAGAAATTTTTTCAATGAAAAAAGTTATACCTCAAATCCTGAAATTAATTTCAAAGAGCAGATTTTTAATAAAATTCTTCCTGCATTAATGACGAGGAGGAGGAAGTGTATTTTGTTAACCTCACCTCATTTGACATAGAGAGATCGTTTTCAATGAAAAATACTAATTAAAAATTGAATATTAATTATCTTTGTTTTATTTACCTTATCTACCTCTGAGGTTTTTATTAAATATTTTGTTGGCCACATCATTTCATTACAAATCCCGGATTGATCCATATTAATATTAAGATTTCGATACAGCTAATTACACCGGCACCAAAAATATTAACGCCCATACTGTAGTATACTTTTCTATCTAGTTTACATTAATATTTCAACCTATATTGGTATCTAGTTTACTTTACCTTTACGTGCTAACGACATTATAATGTCGGCGTTGTAAAATTTCGATATCGATAAATTAACAACACTTTTTTTTCGCTGAATAAGCCAAATAAATAGCCAGAAAAATAACTGAAGCTACAAAGTAACTTTAAGTTGGTAGTTACCAGTATTATGTTTGGTATAAACCACATTTCAGCAATGTATGTCAACGAAAGTGTCATTAAACTGCTCATGTATGAGGACCTATAGGGGTAGGCCAACGAACAACAAACTGTTTGGTAAGTAGTTACGACTATTTCAAACCTTGCGAAGACTCTATGATGATGCTACTCCTGCAGGCCTAGCCAAGTTACGACCGTTTCGTTTTTCTTTTGTGGATCGCCTCGAGTCGGCCACGCCTCGGATCCCTTCGTTCTGACCACGTGACTCAGCGTTGAGATGACGTTTTAGAACAAAGAAATCGGAGGCGTGCCTGACTCGAGAGGAACGACGAAAGAGGCTGTAACTTGGCTAGGAGGGCTGTTATCCTTATTATTGTTCGTTGTAACATTCTTTTACCTCTTTCTTTTTTCTTTCTTAAAATAAAATAGCTTTGTAAAAAATCGCCCAATAAGACGGTATTGTGACACCCTATTAATTTTAAGTTTCTCATGTAATTTTTATTTTTGGTGTACAATAAAGAATCTATCTTATCTATCTAATTTCTTTTCGTAACGTTGTCCCAATCTACAAGTATTAATTGCTCCTGTACAGTAGCTAACAATCTCTACATATACGACACAGTACGACTCCCGCAGGGCAAGTCTCCACACAATGGGTGCCTGAAAATGGACGGCACCGAGCCGAGGCAAGTCCTGAAAGAGGTGGCATGATTACTTGGACGCGTAGGTACTGCGACGGTTGGTTTGGTAAGTGTTGACTTGGGGAAGACCATTGCTCAACTGTGGTTAAACAAAAAAAAAATGTAGCTACTTATTTTTTTTTTAATCATAGTCTTTTTATTGTGAATTTGAGTAAATGTGTAACCAAAAAATAAAAACAGGCTACATGGTATAATATAATATAACTATAATATAATATTCCTTAACTATCACATAGCGCCGTCCCAAGCTAAGCAGAGCTTGTGTTATGGGTACTGATAATCATACTTATATATTTCTATTTTCTAAATACATACATATTATAGATAAATTACACCCAGACACAGAACAAATGATTATGCTCATCACACAAACATTTGTCCTGAGTGGGAATCGAACCCACAACCTCTGGCATAGCAGTCAGGGTCACTAACCACTAGACCAACAGACCTGTCAATATGGTATACGTTCTTGATTTATTTTTCGTAAAGTATACAAGGTGTCTTTGACATCAATGCATATACGACTGCATCCATGGTGTACATACTCCCCAGTGGTGGAATTTTTTCGTCGGCTTTATCCAATAAAAAAAATCAGTACTTTTTTAAATTTAAAATATAAAAAAATCGTTAGTCCTGAATGTAGGTATCGAAATTGTTCAGCTTTCTTGTCACCACATCACTCATCACACAGCAAACCGGGATTATGGCTTTTAATCTCTTGAACCATCTGGCCGAAATTAAATGGTCACTACTTTCGTACCCGTCTAGGCGACAGTACGACTATCTGTGCATTTGTTTGCGGCCAGCTGCACCCGGACAGATCCCCGCTGACGTTTAAATCCATTGCTTTGCGAAATATTGATCGATTTACATATGCAATGTTAATTTTGAAGAATATTTAATTACCAATTTTTATGTGTAAAAACGTTTCTAAAGATTCAAGCCGTTTTGAAGGAGTAGGGAAAAGTTGCGAATGTGATGTTGTTATATGTAATATTTTTTTTAGACAAAAGTATTAATCGCACGAAAAAATCAAATGTTGATAATATTGCTCATGAATCTATAGTAAACATATATTTTTTTCAAACCTAGTAACCCGGCCGCTACCGAGGAGTAGGCTCCAGAAAGTCACTGTATTAAAGCACTTTTCGGGCGAGAATGCCGACAGTTATCTGTGATGAGACTAAAAACATTTTAATAAAAACTACATGGTATCAAAAAGTGAGGTGTCTTCACGGCTAGAGTGAATAGGCTCATAATATACTAGTGCACCTTGCAGTTAAGCACTGTAGTTTAGTTAAAAAATATATTATGGTGTCAAAAAGAGAGATTTAAAAATACGTTGACAACCAAATTCTTTGCTTCATCTCTAAAATTGATTTCCTGTCCTTTGTTCTTAACTAAGACTGAGGAAAGTTTCATCTATATTTAGAAAAAAGTTATTTCTAGACCCATTAACTAACACATCTGAGAGGCGTTATCTGTTATCAGATGTATAGATACCGTACGTGCCTTATCACGCAAGGTAACCACAGTAATAAAATGTGGCTTAACAGCTTTATAGGCTTAATCCATTTGTAGTTTGATTACGAATACTTACAAAGTTTTTTTTGCTGTTTCTAAAATAGATCTTCCCTCGGTAAGTTTTTCATTTGTATTTATGTGACGGAAAGAAGCCTTTAGAAGTGGTTTTTCAACTGTACAGTAGCCTGATTCACGTAAAATCAAACAAGCCAAATATCGTTTAAGTTTTATAGTCGTTCGATCGAAATCCTATCCATTAACGGTAGTCACGATCTATCGACTTAATTCCAGTTACATTAATAAGTATTCTACCAGGATAATTTAATACAGATTTTTTTTTTATCGACGATATTCAAACGACATTAAAATCGGTGTCGTTCAAACTCGATTGATGGATGTGAATACAGAAATGGTCTAAACGACAAAATCGCTACGATATCGTTAAGGTTTTCATTATGTGAATCGGGCTACTGATCAATTGCATTCCGTGTACGTAAGATACCCAATTTAGTTCTCAAACTATTCATTCCTTTTTGGTCGGTAGCTCAGCTTTAGGTGGTGTAAGGGAGAGATCAAAACCAACGCATGTTCCTGCTTTGCTCCTGCGACCTAAATTAATATCTTTTTTTTAAGGTGATAAAATCATTTAATAACTACTTTTTTTTCTCTTTTATAAACTAGTACTTGTCTGCGATCCCGCCTGATGGTAAGCAGTGATAAAATCGTTGATAGTGAGGCGCACTAGTTTATTATGAGCCTATTCACTCTAGTCTTGAAGCCACCTAAATTATAATCAGACGGGAAGACCGCAGCAGGCAAACTGTTCCAGTCCTTCGATGTACGCGGAATAAATGATGAGGCGAAACGCTTAGTCCGGACCGTAGATCTCCATAGCTGAGCGAGTTCAATGGCCTGTAGATAGTTTGTACGCAACGCCTACTATTACCTAAAGGTCATTGAATTCGCTCAGCTGATGTTTTCTTAAAGAAATCGTACATGCGTAAGTTAATACGAGTTTTGAAAAAAGGTACTTTATTTTTTAATGTTATCTTGACAAATCGGATTTAAACGATTAAAATTTAGCGGTGTATAAGACACCCAGACCCTAAACCCTGTACTCTGTATCTGTAGACCGCAGTGCAGCAGCCTATCGCTTAACCACCGCGCCAACTGTGTCGTTAATTAAATTAGTAAGGGTTATTAGAAAGATAAGTTACCGCAGCTCTGAAAACTGAAGAAAAACTGAAGGAGCACAGGTGTGTTTTAGTCACTAAAAGTCTGACATTCCCTCTCTTTCTTTAAATTTAAAAATAATTGAAGAGACCGTATGGAAACAAGGATATCCCACATTATGAAAATCAACAAGTGTCACTTCATATTGGTTCTGAATAACGCAGGAAAGTTGAAACAACCGTTCTATAAGGCAAAAATTACGCTCTATCAATAAATAAAACAATACACAGTACTGTACAAATTAAACATTTTGGACAAAAAACTAATTATGTATTTAAAAACTATATTGGTAATTTAGCTGTTCTCTTCAGTGAGGTGGAAGCATAATTTGTAAAGTAGATATTTATAATGAATAAGCACAGATAAATCAAAGATATACTTCTCTAAATGTTTACTTTGAAATCATTTGACTTCATCTTCCTATTTGACATGTCGAACTTCTTGTCCTAGTTTAATGATTTTGCAAATGGCAGCTCTTCGGACCATGCTAATGGTGACGCTACACTAACTGAGGGTCGGCGATTTTTTATATTTCTACAAGAGCGCCACCACCAACACAAGAATATTTTCAAACAAATTGCTTATCGCCTAAATATTCTTTGTAATCCTGTATGTCAATTTAGGTTTTAGCACGATGAATAGCAACTGTCCATACGTGTTATTTATCAAGTCATCATCATTTTTAAGGTTCCGTAGACAACTAGGAACCATGTCTGTCTGTCTATCTGTCCGTCTGTCCGTCTTCGCTTAATCTCTGTGCCCGTTAGCACTAGAAAGCTGAAATTTGGTACCAATATGTATATCAATCACGCCAACAAAGTGGTAAAACAAAATTGGAAAAAAAAATGTTTTTTTAGGGTAGCCCCCCTATATGTAAAGTAGGAAGTGTTTTTTTTTTAATTTCAACCCTAACGTGTGATATATTGTTGGATAGGTATTTAAAAATGAATAGGGGTTTACTAAAATCATTTTTTGATAATGTCAATTTCGGAAATAATCGCTCCAAAAGTAAAAAACAATGTGTGTGTGTGTCCCTCTAACTTTTGAACCATAAGTTTAGAAAATATGAAAAAAATCTGAAAAGTAGAACTTTATAAGGACTTTCTAGAAAAAATATTTTGAACTTGATGAAAAGAACAGTTTTTGTACAAAAAAGACAAAAGGGTTCAACAAAATAATTTCTGGACAAAGTTTGTAGTATAATCGTATATGCAAGCATTTTTTTAAACTCATAAATAGGTACACTTATTGTGACGGACAAGAAACTACGGAACCCTACACTGAGCGTGGCCTGACACGCTTTGGCCGGTTTTTTTTGCTTTTACTCTCTCTCGTCTTGTATTAAATTAAGTATAATTAAATATCGTTGTGGCGACGCTTGGGGGAGGCCTATGTCCAACAGTGGACGTCTTTCGGCTGATATGATGATGATGATGATGAAATATCTATTCGTTCATAATATTCGTCACGTATAGTGTCAATCAGTTGATGAATGTTTTTAAAATTATGACCCTACCCAAGCGTTTCGACCAAAAGCGGCAAAACTTTATTGACCGATAAAGGTTTAGCATTTATTCTGCTTGAGGGTATCAGCAGCCGTAACCGTCCTATTATAATGTATATGGGAATTACATATGTTGCCTGTCATATCCTTCAATACATCTCTGTTTGAGTTAACCGTGGAGTTAACTCACTTACACAGTTTACTCCGTTTTAAGTATCCATCTTTTATTTTAATGTTCTTCCGCTATTAGCAAGAACCTGGCGACAGGAATGTTCGCCAAAGCCTACAGATGTGACCTCGGCATTATCCGTTATACAGATGTACCCCTACCTGCGCAGTAGAGATTCTGTTGCGCGCGCAAATGATCCGCACAGCTGACTGCCGAGAGTTCCCGTCATTCTCCCGACTGTCTCTAGCCCGACTGCAGGTTTGCAGTCAAATTTCTTGCGTAATCGTAGGAAAGTTTTGATACGGAAGTTGTCACTTGGCTTATAAAACTTATTATTAGTGGTTCCTCTTAATTCGACGTCGAATGGACGTGGACCTTCAAAAGGTAGTGTTACTGATTTAGCTGGATATAGGATGAGCAGCGGCAAAAGGATTTCCACACGAGGTGAGAATCTAGAAAACGCTTAGCGAAATGTACTAGCATGATATTACAAGTATAAATAAGTTTTCGTATATATGTAGTGTTATGTCATAAATTTTCCATAAGTTACCTATTTTGAGCACGATAAACAGTGTTATCATTTTTGGTATATTTTTATGAGAAACAGTATCTTACATCACTGCGAATGAATATTACTAACATAAATTTCAGTATTGTTACAATATGTACAGTTCTATTTAAATTCAAAATATTTTTATTTTACACTAGCTGACCCTGAAAACTTCGTACCGCTTAACAGTCAATGAATGTAGTATGTCTTTCGATATAGTCAACCGATTGCGATGAAACAAAGCCTAAGTAATATATCAAGTTACACACAATTTTAATGTATAAAAGTTATCTACCTTAATTTTATACATTTTACGTGATGAGCGCACAATTAAAAACTTCTATAGAATTATTATGTCTATAGATAGGCCTAGATGAGCACTTGTAAAACGTCAGAAATTCTGAGTGCACGTGTCTAATTGGTTGTTTCCTATGGAGAAGAACCGGCAAGAAATTCCATGATTACTCTGTTAAAACAATTCCTGCTACTCAACATAAGGTCAGATTTGTATTGTTAAACAAGGAGTGAATGTTCAACGAACACGACGCTTCTCATTTAATTATTCCATTGAAGTCAATTGTCAGTTGAATGCGAGGGGACAGTTCAGTTTGAATAACAGCTGATACTAGTCGCCTGCGCACGATAACTCGACGTAAAGTGTTCTCTCTGTATTTTAATACTGTGGATTTACTGATAGTGGAATACAATTCGTGTTTATTATTTTAAAACTATAGTGCAGGGGCATATTTGCACGCTCCGACCTTCGAGAATTGACAGTAAGTAATAGTGTTTCCAAAATTAATAATGAGTCTTATTCATATAAAAATCGGTAATGATTTGCTGGTTCTTAATTCAAATCGATGTACGAGTAGTTTATTTAATTTAAGAATCGTTTTAACAGGAACTGTACAAGTTCAGAGATTTATATGAACACAACTGAAAATGCATAGATATCAAAGATACCTATAGTCAAATCGAATTGATGTTTTCCTTATTTGCATGGAAAGCTAAATGTTAAGGCAAAATCCTCTATACTTTCGAGTTAATGTGCTAATGAAGTTCTGAATGGCGATATTGTTCAAAAACCCGGCTTGAATGTTGTTCTTCGTGGTGCGTCAGTATATCCTCTCTTCTGTACGACTTGCCCCTGCTGCTATCTTAGTTGTTGCTAACCGCCTATCGTCTATCATGTCAATTAGTTTGACTTCGATCTAGTATTTTGTGTCACTGGTTGTGGAATTGTTCTAATGAGTTACCGTGCCCCTGGAACGCAAAGAAACAACTGAAGGAACACAAAAGGCTCCCAGTAAGTCTGACACTTCCTCGTGCTCTCCCAGAGTTGGGAAGAATTATTTGAAAAAACCACCACCTTTGTACTATTCTTCTGTTTCCGTCTTCTGTTCTTTTATTATTGTGTGTACATAAATTGTTAAATAAATAATAATAATAAATAAGATGTACCACAAAAAAAAAATACAAAGTCAAAACTCATAACCGGTGGCTTAGTTTCATATAAGACAACGCTCGAAATATCAACCGAATACCATAAGTTCATATGCCGTATAGGATCAAAATACTCTGCGTTTGGTGTAAAGAGATTGGCGCCCGAGTGCCCCAAGGGATAACTGGTAATTAAGTAGTTTTGACTTTACAGGTTGACCAGTTAAGAGTTTTGACTGTAATATTTATACTTATGTTTGCTTAAAACTTGCTATTATATCACTGTTGTCGATAAGAACTAAATTTAATTTCCTCCATAAATAATGTTTCTTCTCGGTTGACGTCATTTTAGTATGTGAGACTTTGATAACTCGAGATTGATATGAGCTAGTGTGTGTAGCGAAATATTGACGTTGCGTATGGATTGAAAATAATAATAATAATAGGTACTGTAGTGCGTTTCACATAAGAAGTTCCTTCGCCATAATGTTGGCAATACGGAAAAACGGTGTTGCTATATTTTTAGCAATGAAATTACTTAATATTAGGGAGATTAACTCATATTTCGTTATTTTTAAGCAATGCAAAATAATTTTGCTTTTAAGCTATCGCATAGCTTCTATCGCGGGCCTTGAGCGTGGAGACCGAATCCAGAAATTCCGTAACGAAAATAACCTAACACCCCCCACTCATTTGTTTTTTGAGCGTGGTGATCGATAAGAAAACAAATGAGTGAACAATCAATCAAAATTCAATTCAATGTGTGAAAGTGTAACTTCAATTAATATCAAAGAAAAAAAAAATAAAGGAAAAAAATACTGTATAAATAAAATAAATAAATAATTATAATTACATAAGTTGATAAAAATGCTATGCAACAGCTTTACCGCGGCCCCGAGTGCCACACGTCTTTTTCCTTGTTTATTTCTTTTGGAAACTGTAAAAACTATTTTTGAATAAAGTATACAACGCTGGGCTCCATTTCGATTATCCTACAATTCTTTCAAGTACCGAAAACGCCACGCCATAATATCGTACCTCTCCATTAACAACTTCCTTTTAAATCTGTTTTTTTTTTTTAAATAAAATTCCATTCCCCTTATAATTCTCCATAAAGTGGTGCGATTACCATTAAAACGGATTTCGTTTCGCATTTCGTGCAAAAATTTTGCCAGAGTAGGCAACTCTTTTCTTTTTCCCTTCTTTTTCTGTAGACAGACAGGGGAGCCAACATTAGGACGAAGGCACTTCTTAAGTGAAACTCTCTGTACATTAAGAGATTTCATCTTCTTCTCTTTTAATAGGCAAATCATTGGAATTCCCAATATCAAGAGTAGCCTGGCAGAATAGAGACACTATGAAAGTTCTTAAAAAGACAGAGCAGGTCGTTTTGGAATATGTCGAGCCTTTCATAAAAAAAAACATCGTAAGCGACAATTTGCGGTTCTTGCAGTAATGAGTTTTTTCTACCATAATAAAAAAAAATTAGTATAAATAAAGTAGATCATATTTATATGAGTGTATGCTGCCGTTTTTTTATGGTTCCCTCCAGCCTTTCCTGAGAGATTATGTGGAAATTACTGTGGATTAACTGATAGTGGAACACAATAAGTGTTAATTACTATTAAGCTGTAGTGCAAGGGCATATTATTTGCACGCTACAAATTGCATCTAGAATAAAATTTGACCGACTTATACTGAGAAAACAGAGCAGGTTAAGCTTGTGTTTTCAAAGAATGCTCTAAGCATCTCGATTAACGATTTCATCTGGATTAATAAATATTTTTGTCAAGTCTTATTGTTGAGTTGTTGTTACAGTACTATCTTCAGATATATCATTCTGAGTTTTGTTGACATTGGATACAAGGTTCGCGTAAATCTTATCTCGTCAATTTTACACTTGAATGTTTCATAGTCTTGTATTGTCACAGTAACTGTTATCTAAAAAAACATCATTAACCACTGCTATAGGGAAGAAAAGAACAGAGGCCTTACCATGACGTATTAAGAAGTCAAGCGTGTGAGCGAGAAAGAGGAAAGGTACTAAATATGCACCGTATAGCTCCATCCCATTAAGGCCCAAGCGCCCAAAAAGTACCATAGAACAGTGACTTTCTGAAGCCTACTCCTCGGTAACGGCCAGGTTTACAGGTTTGAAAAAAATATATGTTTATTATAGATTCATGAACAACATTATCAATATTTGATTTCTTCGTGCGATTACTACTTTTGTTTAAAAAAAATATTTAGCAATTTCGCAACTTTTCGCAACTTTTCTCTTCGAAACGGCTTGGACCTTTAGAAACATTTTTACACATAAAAATTGGTGGTCAAAGTAGATATAAATAGCTTAAGTAAATCAATCAATATTTCGCAAAGAAAATGGATTTATAGGTCAGCCCTATCCGGGCGCAGCAAGTCGCAATTAAATGCACAGATTCGCGTACTGCCGCCTAGGCGAGTACCAGAGTTGTGTCCATTTAATTTCGGCCAGACGGTTCAAGGGACTATAAGCCTTAAGTCGTCAAATGGATAACTTAGAATTGAGAATTACTCTCTTTGTGAATGCTGTTTGGATAAAGGAAACGTGGACCATTTATTTGTCTCCTGTCCTAAATCGCGCTTCTCTTTCATGAAATCATTCCTCCTCATATTCCGCGTCCAACCTCGGCCAAATGTCTTTTTCCTTTTGTGTTTACATCTTTTATATTTAAACTATGCAAATTCATTGAAATTAATAAAATTAAGTTGTAACTAGTAGAACCTTTTTATATATTTTTTCTCTCTTACAACTCTTACAAGTTTATGTCATGTACTGGTCAGAATCTGTGGTCATAGGATATGACAGTCTGTATCTGCGAAGAAATTGTTTTATTTTGTACTTTCATTATAAAGAAAGATAATTTTTTACTGTTAATTCTCGCTATAAACCTACTCTCCAATGTTTGATGGCTTATTGACAGTTCACACGTGTTATTGGCAAAATTGTGGTGTCACTTCCACGAAGGCCATTAATTTTGAGTTGAAGTTGATCAATATTAATTGGACTTTTACCTGTTTACTTCGCAATCTACGCGTCGCGACAGAGGGGTAGCTTTAGCCAGCGGCTTCCCGCGCCCGAATCCGCTGGCTAAAGCTATTTAATTTTTCGGTTAAGCTTATTCTTAATAAACTTACTAAGAATAAGCTTAACAAGGTTTTTGGAGAATAACTTTTTGGAGAATATTTTATGTGTCTATGTGAATATTACATTGCCAGTGCATAGGGACATATGGCTTTGTAACGTGGTCGTTCACAATGCGGCTCATCAGGTTTTACGTCATCCAAAGAGCAATGATAAAATCAGGAGTAAAGATAAGCTTCAGTAGCAGTGAGCTAAGTACATTGCTCGCAGAACAGATGGTCTATGGAGCCGAAAGTGGAGTGGCGATAGGATATCTGAGGACGCAGCTTTGAAAAGCCTCGCAACAAAACTACTGATAATCTGGTAAGGTTCATGGGAATACGATAGAGGCGTGATGAACGGGACCGACCGTTGTGGCGACATATGGGAGAAACCTTTGTCTAGCAGTGGACGCCTTTCAGCTGAAATGATGATGACGAGCGATGTTGGCATATTGATGATATCAATCTCTTGGAAAGAGAATGACAGAAGTTAACCTCTCCAAAAAAATATAAATTTTGCACCCTTTTCCTAGTAAATCTTAACTGTTCAGGTTTTCTGTATAAATGCACAAAGGTTTTGCCATAATCATCATAAAGGCTCCCTATTATTTTTTAGAAGAAATAAATGTCCTAAGCATAATTTTCGAGATTGCTTCGATTTTTTAGAATTTTTGATCTTTAATCGTTCGGGGTTCGCAAAAAACGATCATCATCTAGGTTTTCCCAAAAGTACTAGATTAATTAGTATCCTACTACTAAATTAATTAGTAGTACCCCTTGGTCAAATTTATTTTGACCGGCTTAATCCGGCACTGACAGCTCTTCGCACCAGGGCAGCACCGAATGTAACACACAAATTACAGGTCCAATCATTTGTTGAGTCGTGTAGCCACATTTAGGCGAAGAAATACACGCACTTCCCTGGAATCTTTAAATTTGAATAAAACAGTGCCTTATCGAATTTTATTTTTAATGGATCATTTAATCATTTGAATGGACAATTGACGTCATTATGTATGGAATATAATATCGTTCAAATCTCCGCCGCTTCGCTTGGATAGCGCGCATCGAAATATCCAATTTTCCACGTCCTTTACTTTTCTCATTAAAGTATAATTCAACGTGTGAGTAATATTGCAATTTGTTATTAACAGCCAAAAAGTATCAAGCTTCAAATTATCCAACCGTCGCATTTTCTCTGCATGGTTCTAATGTAATTCACTTTTTGTGTCTTTAAATTTGTTAATCACATTAAATAGAAACCTCTCTGTCGAATTAGTGATTGTTTTCGGCATTATTTTAGGCAAAACGAGTAAAATAAGATTAATTTATACATACATTCTTAATATTTTAAATGCACACACAAAGTTTGATAAATAATTCGGTGATGTCTTTCGATGGTCAAACTTTCTTTACAAAGTCAAATGACTTGGGAATCTAATCAAATAATCAAATTCTTGAAATCTGAAATAGTCAATACTGGTTGAACAATCAAGGTTGCAAAGAAATGATCATTGTTTACTTACAAATAGAATCTAATAAAAGGTGTTGTATGTAATATACCTATATAACAGAAGTCGTTTGACTTTTTAGACAGACTACAACACACAATGCACACATAGTTTATGCTAATTAGTTTAGGTTAACATGGTAATGATTCAGAGGTCAACGATGACAGCTACGTTTAGCAGGCATGTGTTTATAATTGTGTATATAAAATGTTACGAGTACTGTCATCAAATTGGTAAACAAAATACGTCGAAGGCACGTAGGTATGTATAGAGCTACGACATAGTGATTGAAAGGGTTCTTCTACCATCGCGCTATTGTTACTTTGAGTAGGTAGGGTAGGTAGGGTAGGTAGGGTCTTCTCCACCTACGTTGGATGTTTAGACTTCGTCCATACTCATTCGTTGTCCCAACTCACCCACTTTTTAAATGCCTATTAGTAGATCTGCGTTCTAGCAGTCAACGACTGCTAAGCGTGTCTTGTGTTACATACTAGCTACCGATGAATATTTGATTTCTAAAGAACTAGTATGAAATCATCCACTCCCTGCGCATACGTAAAATTTTTCGTGTCCAGTTGCTTCCACTTAACGCATACTCATGACGCGATGACGATCAAAAAGTATTCGGTGTAGGTAACTGGAACAAGAAGTGTCGCCGTTTGCGCAGTGCCTTAAAAACTTTGAAATGCAATTTTCCATTCCAAACAGGCCAGACCTCGCGTCACCTCAGAGGTCAACATGCTGAGCACATTGAGGCGCATGTTCCAGCAGTCTCTGAAGAAGCGGCCCCTGATCACCAACGTGACGGTGTACGCGACATTCTACACGGCTGCAGAGTTCACGCAGCAGACTTTCAACAAGATGTACCTGGTGAGTGAGTCCCATAGGGTAATAGTGTAGTCCCTGAAGTAACTGTTCCTGGTCCACAATAGGGCGATGTATGTCACATTCTACTCGGCAGCAGAGTTCGCACGGTATACACTCTTTTTTTTTAGTATATGCGAAACTGGAAATACCTGTATAGTATTTTTATGTAAAGAATCTACGAGTATGTACAAAAATTGAAAACTGTATTAAGTATGAAAAATCACAGTTATAAGCCAGTTATGGTACCTGGTTGGCGACATAAATACATGGTCACCGGGCCACCTGGGCGACTGAGGATTTGTTTTGCTTCCACACTCAGTTGTGCGCTGGCACCTTGTGCCCACTATGACCGGCCGTGTTCTGTGTTGTACTTAGTATCGGTGGTGTCCAACTTGTGACCTTAATTAATTATTTTTGGGAAAAAGTATAACACGGTGTAAAAAAATATTAGAATTAATTCAGTTACTGATTCTGAATAAACTATATTCAGGTTTCGCAATATACTGAAAATAATGTTGTATAGACTTTGAACAAGATGAACTTGATGAGAGTATCCTGGGTAATAATGTAGTCTTAGAAGAAGCGGCCTCTGGTAACGAACGTTGTGGTGTACGCCACATCTCTGCGATAGTGTTAATACAGCAGACATTCAAGATGATCCTGGTGAGTGAACACTATAAGGTAATAATGTAGTCTCCAAAGAAGCGGCTTTTGGTCACGAACGTCCACGCAGCTGACTTTCAACAAGATGTAACCGAAGAGTGAGCCGTATAACGAGAAGGTTCTTAAAAAAATGCCAATTCCAATAATGGCACTAAGCGGCCAAAATCTGCAATGTCCAGGAAAACTTTGACGCCTATAGAAACCAGATGCGCAACATGTGCCTTAACTACCAACTGATGACTAGACTGGCCGTCCTGACCGCGTCCGACACCTTTATTAAGTTCCTTTACTGAAGGGAAGTTGTGTGTGTGTTTGTCTTTGTCGCCTTTTTAGGGTTCCGTAGCCAAATGGCAAAAAACGGAACCCTTATAGATTCGTCATTTCTGTCTGTCTGTCGGTCTGTCTGTCTGTCTGTCTGTCTGTCTGTCTGTCTGTCTGTCTGTCTGTCTGTCCGTCCGTATGTCACAGCCACTTTTTTCCGAAACTATAAGAGCTATACAGTTGAAACTTTGTAAGTAGATGTATTCTGTGAACCGCATTAATATTTTCACACAAAAATAGAAAAAAGCAATAAATTTTGGGGGTCCCCATACTTAGAACTGAAACTCAAAATTTTTTTTTTCATCAAACCCATGCGTGTGGGGTATGTATGGATAGGTCTTCAAAATTGATACTGAGGTTTCTAATATCATTTTTTTCTAAACTGAATAGTTTGCGCGAGAGACACGTCCAAAGTGGTAAAATGTGTGCCCCCCCCCCCCTCTAACTTCTAAAATAAGAGAATGATAAAACTAAAAAAAATATATGATGTACATTACTATAAAAAATACCAACGAAAATTGGTTTGAACGAAATCTAGTACGTAGTTTTTTTTTGAATGCGTCATAAATCGAAAAAAATACACTATTATTAAAACATCGATCAAAGTTACAACACATTACAAGAACTTTTATATTATGTTACTTGCTGCTACGGAACCCTTCATGGGCGAGTCCGACTTGCACTTGGCCGGTTTTATTTACTCTTTTCACTACATTTTGGCAAAATTAAGTAATTTTTGTTTTTTTTTTTACTTTACCCAAGGTGCGATATGGTTAAAACTGAGAATCTAATAAACACCCCTATTTTTAATTAGTACAAAAAATGGGGCTCTAGCTGTACCCGTTACTGATCATATTTTTGTGGTGGTCAAAAGTAAAAAAGAAAACCAAATCCCAAAATTGTCCACAAAAATTCGTCATAATTGGTAGTCATAGTAAATTCATAACAATTATTACTAAAAAATATTACGCGCAGTTTTTTTCTCACTTTTGATCGTCATTTATTCCTTCATAATCAATGCAATATTTATTTGGTATTCTGCCTGTACAATATTTCCATAAATTGAGATTTATGGAAATATTGTACAGGCATTTTGGGATATAAACAAACGTTAATAACTTTGCTATATATGACTATTGAGACTTTACTTAAATAATAACAAGACCTTTTGTAATAAGCCCTTTAAATATTTTTATTAATTAAAAATCAGTAGTTTATACTTGTGTCACAGTGTTGGTTATTAAAATCCTCTGAAACGAATTGACCAACTCAAAAATAAAAAAATTGGTATGTCTGAGCAAAGGTCGTAGGCAATTTTTTATACTCATAAGTATGCGTGAAGCCGTAGCTAGCAGTTAGTAATAAGACACGATTTTCGAACGATACGAATAACACTAGAATCTCTTGCTTTTGTTTAATAAGACATTTTAATCTTCGTCTTATCTAATCTGTTGCTGTAAAGTTTTATTTGCGGCAATTAAGAAAAATTGGAACAAACTCTTGTCAGTAATCTTAAATTTAATGTAATTACAATGACTATATTACTGTTTCATCAAAGAATAGGAAATGTTATTGCGAAGAAAGGGATAAAATATTGTGCTGCTTGTATCGGAAATAATAGGAAAAGGATTAGGCGCGTTAAATTCTACAATTTATTCCCATTAAATTTCAGATGATGTTTGAAACAAATATGACAATTGTTATAAAAAAATTAAAATCCTAATTACTCCAAAATAACTCCAAAAAAAATACAAAATAAAATTACTAAAAAAAAAAATAATATAAAATTACTCCAAAATAGTAAAATCCTCATTTTATTACAACAAAAAGTGTGAAAAAGTTCAAAAAGATTTTGGCAGCGGTGGGATTCGAACCCACGCCTCCGAAGAGACTGGTGCCTTAAACCAGCGCCTTAGACCGCTCGGCCACGCTACCACTGATGCGTGAGTGTGAAATTATCGCGTATTATCTCCGTACGATGACGTTATTTATAATGTTTACGAACTTACTGTTTACAGTATAGCGGTATCTATTATGAGATTTTAAGAGGAATACTAATTTATAAAGAGGAAAGATTTGTATTTTTGTTTGTCATGATTTGAATAAAGTCAATTACTACTGGAATGATTTTAAAAATTCTTTCACTAGTAATGCTTGACATAGGCATAGGTATTTCCTGCGTTCACTCGAGCGAAGCCCCTGGCAAAAGCTAGTCTAATACTTACCCATATATTATTCTTATTTATTTATTATATTCTTTATTGTACACCATATAAACAAAAATACAGAACAAACATTACTTATTAAAAGTAAGTTAATAACATTAGGTAGGTACCTATTATTTATTAGACATTATTTTTAATATAATAGATATAATTACATAAAAAATAATGGTTCAGATAGTTTTATATAAATGTCAAAGTTTTGTATTTTCTCGGTCAATCAACACTGGATATATGTAATTGATTACAAATTGACGAATGTAATTGTCATAACTCGAATTTCTGATTGTTTGTAGGTTAAACTTTTTATTGGTCTTTTATTTTTATTGATTTGGCATTGTTTAATGATGTACTTACCTAATGTATTTTCATTTAATTTTTATAATGTTATGTACTTATAGGTATGTGACATGTAAGAATGCCTTGCCAATAATAACTATGACTATGATTCAAATCTCCGCTCCATATCACGAAGACTTGGGTATTTTTTTTTTTTTTTTTTTAAGACTTGGGTCTGAGTCCCTTTCAGTGGAAACATTAAAAAGCTGTTTTATCTATATAATATAATGTACCTAATGTAAGGTTTTGTTTTGTTTCAGCCCGATAAGCCAGACTACAAAGTGGCATCTGGAGCGCGTATTGTCGCTGTTGGCAGCACTCTTTACGCACCCACTCTATATTATTGGTAGGTATATAAACACTATTACCTATAACATTATATCACTATCGCCATGCTTTTTTAACGTGAGAAACCATTAATTGACTTCTCCCGCTCTGAGTAGAGCGAGAGGTAGTTTCAGACCAGTGGCGTAACTATAGGTTGGCATGACTGGCAAACTGCTACGGGCCCCCGGTTCGAGAGACCTTAAGTTAAGATTTATTAAACGCATTTATAATAAGAAAAGGATTAATTTCCCGTGGAATTTTGCCTGCTTGACCAACTTATAGAAGCCCACCTTATGTGAATATAAAAAATAGTTTATTTACAATTAGAGACCTGCCAATTTAATCTTATGAAAGAATATTTTACGTCTGTACTTACTTCAGTGATTTATCCAGCTTTGTAATTTATTACAAAGCTGACGCTTTTCCTCGGGGCCCACCTAATGATTTTGCCACAGGCCTCGGATGGTATAGTTACGCCACTGTTTCAGACTTTTACCAACTAAAACTCATAGTGTTCCTTTAGTTGCCCTTTTTTGCGAGGGCTACGGTAACTCCTTCAAACAATTTTCAGCCCTGGCAGGCATCGGCAGCACCCGGGTTACGGCGCGTTCACACGGAGCCACGTTTTGCTGAATCTTATTTTCATCGGATCTGGAAAAACCGAATGTTGTATTCACACAGCACATCTTACATTGCCGTATCCGACTGCCTCGCTGGCAAATAACCGAATCTACCCCTGCGTGTGACGTATGAACGCATGTATTGAATGCGCTATACCACTGCACTGGATCTTACATTTTGCAGTACGGCCGGATCGGTTTGTAGTCGCAAAATCGGATGTCAACTTCAGCAGTCTCAAAACTGAATGCATTTGTGAACTCATTTTTTGAAATACTGTTGCCAGTAAACCGAATCCTACAAAAAATCGATTCGATAGAGAAACACTCGACGCCGTCTAAACGTACCGTTACCTTTACGGAAGCGAACCCATGACCCCAGTAGGCTTCGGCCTTGCTGCACCCTTAGGGTTTTGCTGACATCTCTTTGTGTTGCGCGTGGAAGACTATGCGCCATCGACGTCTCAGGTTCGTTCCGAAACGAGCTACCCATTGCTCGTCATCCGCAAGACTACGTTTACGGTGGCTGGAAGTCGGGGTCAGGATGCCGGCTGAGGTGTGAGAAAGTCCGATCCTTCACGTGTGCGGCCACCTCCTTCGCTAGCATTAATGTTTCGCAGAAGAAGGCGACCGCTTGCATGATAACTCGTGGCTAAGATAATGACAAGCGGACGGGTCGCTCTTCAGCTTTCAAGGTTAAGCAATGCTTGCCGACGTCGGTCTGTACTACAATGCATTATTTAGAATTAAAATATTGTTTATTTCACAGGTACAAATTCCTGGATAAGAAATTCGTCGGGACGTCAGTCAAAACGGTGCTGACGAAGGTGGCGTGTGACCAGTTCATGATGACACCCACGCTGCTGGCCTTGTTTTTTATTGGTAGGTCTCCTCCACTCAAACTGTGTGGTTCTTTCCTCTAAATACCATTTGAGACACACACAGATATTGAGAGACACTAATCTGCATGGTTATCATATTATGATTTGAACATTACATTTTCTTTACTGGTATGGACTTCAGAGACTTTGACCCCTAAGTTTGTTTCGGTGTTTCTTCTCAGGGTAGTTAGCTAGGAAACACTGGCCTCATCTCGTTTAAACTGACAGAAAACAAAATTGACGTGTAAAAGAGTTTTTTTTTTTAACCTATTTGCAAAATAAAGATCATTTATCATTTATCTCATTGTGTGCACCTATGTGCCAAATAAACGTATTTTCTTTCTTTCTTTCTTCTTTCTATCCCCTTCTGTTATATTTTGGACTAATTTCATTCCATCTTGACTGCCAACACCAGCACCAGTACTTACCAGTACCTACTTTTTTTGGAGTGGAATCTTCAGATATTATTGACAAAAACCCACCCGTGTTCATTCAGTTGTCCTTTGGATTCCAGCGACACGATAACTCTTACGATTAATCTCATAGCCCTGGTAGGCACAGACCATGGTGGGCGCCGCCCAAACGGGCGTTTGGAGTCTGAGGGGCAAGTAAGAGAAAAGTCTCATAAAAGTCTCTTTGGAAAACAAAGGCTTATTTTTGGATGTTTCCAGGGTCGCGGTTAATCTTTCGAACAGTCCCATAACTCTGAATCAATAGTGTATTCAGCATATACATATGTATATAAAAAATATTTATATTACTAATAGGTTTTAAAAAAAACTGGACAAGTGCGAGTCGGTTTCGCGCACCACTCTTAATAAACTAGTACGCCTCACCATCAACGATTTCATCACTGCTTACCATCAGGTGGGATCGCAGTCAAGCACTAGTTTATATCAATTTAAAAAAAAACTAGTTAGGCTCGCTTTTGACTACTATCTCACCTGATGGTAAGCGATAATGATGATGCTATCAATGCTATCTGTACGTAACACTGAGTAGTTAAGCATAAAAGCGGGTTATTATATCTAAACATTATGAAATTTAATAAAGGAGAGCAAAAATAGGAAGCTTGCTTTTACAGAATCTATTAAAAGTTGCCAAATGAACATTCCTCGTTCTACCACTGATTAATGTAAAAAAAAACTGAATATTCATAAGGTTGTAATTATGTATGAGAATGTAGGTTTAATGTTATGCGGCCCTTTATATTAGATAACGATCTTTCACTAGCGAAATTTTAAAGATGCTCTCGTTTTTAATTTGCTCCTTCGTAATATATCAGAATCTAAGTAGAATATTAGGTGTAGCTACGCCAAGAAATAGCTAAATATTAGGAATCTTATTTAGTTTGAGATCAGCTGAGAATCGAAGTACAAGTACCTAAATGGCTTAAAATGGCTGAAATAGGCTGTTGACTAAATTAACATCAAACAACTACAAACATTGGCACTTATGATTTCAGTATTATAGAGTTAATAAAGCTGTTTATAAATCCTAATGTATTAATAAGTTATAAAGTTTTTTTTTTCATACTTTTACGCGAACACTCGGCAGCTTCAGGTTAACCAAATTGCTTTGCCCATACTATAGTGACTTTCTACTATAGTGAAATCATTTTTAATGGTATCTACACTAATAATAAAAAAAATTAAAGTTTGTTATTTTTTATTTTATTGTTTAGGAGATAATCTCTGAAAGTATTGGTCTGATTGCGATTTTTTTTTATCGATAGAATTCTGCTTTATTCCTGAGTGACATAGGCTATAATTATAATTCTAAAAGTCCTTTATAATAACGGTATTTTCATCTTTTTTCTGTTAGTAGTTTTACCTGTAAATGTATGTTTTGTCTTAGCCTCTTATGTAACCCGTTATAGCCTATCCTTTTTCTGGCTATTATAAAATGAATTTAAAAATTTAGTAAGTATAACGATTTGTTAGCTATATTAAGTACATTCCTTTTCTGTCAAAACACTAACAAACCATCTTTCCATTACAGCCCTAAGCGTGCTGGAACGTAAAGAAAACGTCTTCGAGGAACTCCAACACAAGTACAAAACGGCGTTTATAGCCAATCAAACCTTCTGGATCCCGGTGCAGACTGTGAACTTCTTCTTCGTTCCCCCCCACCTGAGGGTGACGTACGTGGCCTCGGCCTCCTTCCTCTGGATCAACGTGCTGTGTTACATCAAGCGGCAGCAGCTTGCCAGCGATAAAGAAGACCCGAAAGCTTTAACGTAGATTACGTAACGTGAATTTAAATTCGAGATAATTTCAATTTAATGACACCATTGAAATATCGACTTAAGCACTGTACATTAAAGTTGATTTTTAAGTGAACATTCGCAACCTCTAGTGCATTAATTCATAATATATTTTTTGAGTAAAATTGAAATAAAAATAAATATTGTTTCTTCTTATTACATCCAGCGTCTGGTAAGTACCGTAAGCTTAAGCTGATTATTGATTACATAATGCAAATACATGTATTTTAACAAGATTTTCATAAATTAATTACTTACACATTATTATTAACAATTACAAAAACACTTTCCCTGAAAACGACATTCATTTTTTGCGTTATGATCTTATGCTTAGGAAGTGTTGTTGAATGTAAAAAACAATAAAAATCGAAATAGAATTTCAACTTTGTTGTTCCAAAATCTGATAATTATCTCGAATTCTTCATTCAATTATAGGTTAGACTTAGGTAGGTACTAGGATTATTTTAATTTATGTATGCAAGTAAATAAACAAAAATAGTGGATAATATTTCAATGCTGCCGACAGCCGACATATCCTACCTAGGTACTAAAGAGGTAGTAGGTAGGTACTCTAAATATGACATGCAAATCTGATTACCTACTTATAACTTAGTTTTTGCTACCCAAAAAGATATTAATGAATACAAAATATCATTTTTTTTTTTCAAAGACAAAGTAGAACTTGAAATTTAAATCCAAGGAAAATAGTAGGTACCTTGCTTCCTATATTATATTTTTTTGTTAGCTAATTATTCTGTGTTGTTTGCGCAGAAATTGTATATTAACTACATTATTGTATGATACTTTATGCCTACGCATGTTCTTCCAGGCAGCTAATGCTACGTTTACATGTGGGCCCAGCCTCGGCCAATCCCTATTGTGTAGACATTGTATGAACGGGAAAACCCCGTTAACACAATGGCGATTGGCCGAGATTGGGCCCACATGTAAACGTAGCATACCAGAATCGTTATTATGTAAATAGAGCGCTATAATGCGATTATAGAGCACTAATATATGTTAAGTAGTATAGACTGCCCTCCCCTGAGCTTAGACTTTAAATAAGTGGCCTAAAATCTGGAAAAAATCTTTCTAAAATATAATAAGTTTATATATATAATAAGTTTATATAATATCTGATACTATTTTTATAAGTGTAAGGGTCGATTCACGTAATGGCAGCAGCCGGCAACGACGTGAAGAAGCTGCAACGCGCTTTGTGAACCTTTCAAGCAATTGGTACCTATTTTAATACTTCCAAGTTTAAAATTATTTCACTCACGCATCGTTACTGGCCGCTGGCATTTCAGTATGAATCGGCCCTTATTAATATGTATTTTGTTAGAACAAATTGAAATCGTTGTTTCGAAACAAATTTATTTTAATTTCAAATAGGTAAGTATATTGTTTTGTTTAGTTTAATTTACTCAAATTGTTTTCCCGTTTTATTTTATCAACAAATGGTGTTTAATGAAAATGTTACAAATAAAACTTTTATTTAAGAGATATATTGTTTTAATATCTATATAAATAAATAATTATATGACAAATGTATCATGGTATCCATTTTAACTACCCTGGAATTAACTGTTCAATAAGAGCCTTCAGTTGCACATTTTCGAGAAATAGGAGATTGCATTTGCGTATCTGAAAATATTAAACACAAATATAATATAATAAGGCATATACAACATAAATACAAGGTAAGTAAGAACATACAATTTAATGTAAATATTAAAAATACACTATTACAGAATTCTTTTTCAGCAGCCTATCAAGGATGATAATGAGACCCAAAGCATTTAAATAGGTAATAATAATAAAATACGTGAAAAATGGAAAGGTTGCTTATTTTCGTTTACAGACTATGAAGAATTTCTTATTTACATTCTTAAATACATAACCAATAAATAAAACGCTCAAAATTTTAATAATCTACGCGGACTTTTAATAATCTTAGTGTTCAACCGAATGGCGCGAAATCACGCGCGAACGCCAGTAGCGTTCGCTTGGGGTTTGAAGGGATAATTATAAAAAATGTAAGGAAACAGCTATTATGCAATTTCAAAGTTCAGTCCATAAAAAGTTGTTTTTGTTTTTCGAACCCTGTTTAATGTATAGAAAGTATAGAAACAACAATTACTGGATAATGGTAGCGTATTTTTACACTTGACACTAGTACGTTACTGCTACGCGCTACGGGCTACGCGCTACGGCCTACAGGCTGTACACAACGCTCTACGTGCTACGCGTTGCGCCCGTATGCTACGCCGTAGATGGAGTAAACTGTAGGTCAAAATCTGGAATTACAGTGTAATGAATGAGTTCCTTTGTTTTGGGTAGGACATCTATATACGAGTATAAAAATGAATCCCTATTTCTTTGGTCACGCCATCACGCCATCACGCGTGAACGGCCGGACCGATTTAGCTAATTGTATTTTTGACGTGACAACGTCTTAAATTAGGTTGCGGCTGGGAGTCACTTATGAAAAAGTGTAACGCTCGGTAACGTTACGATGAGTCACCGAACGAGAGAGAGGCCCGCCGAATGCCTTGCGTCTCTCTCCCACTCAACTATGATCGGTCTGCCGCGCGCGCAGCACTAGAGAATTAGGCGCATTGAATCGGCGCATGGACGTTGTCACGTAAAATCTTCGCCCGTAAAACCGACTTTACAGGCAACCATTTTTTTTTTTTTTTTTTGTGTTTGTTATTGTGAGGAGGAGGTTCTTTTGGGCGGAGTATCGCCGTGCCCTCGTGGGGGCGATCGGCGGCGGAGACCTCTCGCGCCGGGCCTTGTTTGAGGCCATGGTCCGGAGCAAGGAGGAGTGGCAGGCGGTCGCCGACTTCTGCAAAGCAGTAATGCTCGCAAAGGAGGAGGCAGACCGCATCAGGCAACGGCGCTCTTGCTGCCGCCGGGATTCTAATCCCGATTTCCAGCCACCGTAGGCGCAGGCTTGCGGACAGTGAGCAATGTCCGGTAACTGTCCGGACCAAGCCCAAGTCGTCGGCGGCGCGTACTTTTCCCGTGCGCCTCAAGGAGTTTTTAGCAACAGCAGGGGCCCAGCCGGGTCGAAGCCTACTTGGGCTAGGGTTATCCGAAAGGGAACTCGAGCCCCGGTATGAAGGCTTGAAGGAACGGGGTGAGTTTTTTAGTCAGTAAGAGATACATATATTACTAGATATATTCATACCGGGGCTCGAGTTCCCTTTCGGATAACCCTGGCCTCAGTAGGCTTCGACCTGGCTGGACCCCTGCTGACATTTTAACACGTCATGGTCGCTAATGAATACAGAATAAGGCGCTGCGCAAATGGAGACACTTTTTGCTCCAGTTACCGACACTCCCTTCATGAGTATGTATTGGACACAAGAAATGTTTACGTATCGCAGGGAGTGGATGAAATCACATATTCATCGGTAGCTGTAGTCTGACACAAGACACGTTTGCGCCCTGCCTAAAGGATTAACTTACTTCATTAAGCAGCAGAGCAACATCCGAGTCATTCTCGCAGGTATACACTTTTCGAGTTGGGCGTCGAACTTCATCCGCGCGCGATTTGTGGACTCCATCATGTCTTGCAGGGTCCGTCTCATGCCCAGCAACTGATCTTCGTACCATTTCTTCTGATTTTAAAAAGTAAGTTTTTCACACAATATAGTACCCAGACATAAATACTTTACATGTGTCTAATTTGTATTTTTGCTGATAAAATATTATTATTTTCAGCTCTTTGGCTGATTTCGATCACATTTACGCGACAAGCACCAAGAAAATGTTGAATGTAAAATGTCGTGCGTGTGATCAGGATTTATGTATGACGAGGAGGAACGACGTCAATGTTATGCAGATGTTACTTTTAGGTCTAATCATTACAAACTATGAAGAAAGGGATAATACTTGTGGTGGGAAGAAATATAGGGGCTACGTATACTTTTTCTTGACGTAAGATTCTAACGATTTCATCTTTGAGTTCTGCATTTAAGCACTTATTTTTTAAGAGATTGTTTTCTGTGTATTGAGTGTATTGGGAACTGTTATTATCAAAAAGTTGCCACCGGGAATAGCAATGAGATCTAGCCTTTGTCCAGTATGGTATTTTGAACGACCACCATGCATAAATGGGTACCTACTGGCTATCTTTTGATATTATGTGTCATCTTTCTAACACATACTTGCTCCTTCCTCTTATGTTTGAGAGATAGGTACTTTTCTCCGACAGAGAGCAGTGCTGTGTGCGCAAGAGTGAGATGCGCACGCGTCGAATAGACTCGTTTTCGCCATTTCTCCAGACGTTTGTTGCGCATGTCCACCGCGTAGCATTGTTCATCATACGCTTGTATTAGAGCTCTGTAGCGCTTCGCTAGCTCTTCGTATCTGGAATATGATAGGCTTGCCTTAATCTTCCTTCGCTCTATTACCTTGCTATATAGACATTAACTAAAAGGGCGCTAAGTTGAAGTGGGGTTAGGTCGGACAGACATGTCTACTGGACGTGAAACGAGTAGGCAATGCCTATAAGGCAAAGATGGCAAGACGAGCTCGACTCCTACTTAAAAAACGGACTCATTTTAGCTGAAGACATATTTGTGTGGACAAAACAGGTTCGACGCGGTTAGATATTTATACTAGTGTTTAAACTTATGAACGCCTGTCAAAGTGTAGCCGCAATACGATGAAGGACTATAATATAAAGGTTAACCTTTTGAATGTCTTATGTTACACAGTTCGACATAAGCAATTGTCTTTCTATTGTGTCTCTAATTACGACATTCAAAGAGTTAATTGACACCTAGCCTAACCATGACCGGCTAGGTCATGGTTAGGCACATCATGTTCCTTGGTACTATAAACATTTTTTATAAATGAATAAAGATTGCTCCTTAATCTCTTTGCATCTGACATCACATCGCATATCCGGACAAGTCATTTTATTTAAGTATTCCTGATTTTCCTATAGTCAGACGCCACAAAGTCTGACCATCAGTCTATTCAAGGAGTATGGTGTTACCCAGTAACTGCAGGGTTGTGGAGGTCTGATAGGCAGTCGCTCCATGAAAAACACAGGTATTCTGCCACATCTAGACTGGAAGCCGACCCCAAACCAGTTGGAAAAGGTTATGGAGATGTTAATTCCTGATTTTCCTGCAGGCCTAGCCAAGTTATGACGTCATCTCAACGCTCAGTCAGGTGGCCAAAACAAAGGAATCGGAGGCGTTGCCAACTCGACGTGTTCGACGTAAGAGAATCGAAATAAAACGGTCGTAACTTGGCTAGGGGGACTGTTTATTGTATTAGACAAACAGGAAAGTACCTATTTACCTATCACCTAGTGTACAACAATGATGTGGTTGATGATGGAGCAATAAAATAGGCTATCAGCTGAGGGATGTCTTCTGTTATGCATAGGCCGTTCCCAAGTGTCGCTAAATCGGCCAATCTTGTGAGTCTCGCATCCAAGGGATTCCATCGGTCCACCTTGTTAGAGCCTTCCGACGCATCCTTGTAAGCTAATTTGGCTGCAACCAGTTTGACTGGAACCTAACATCTTAGTTGGCGCTGATGATGCTAGCCTAGGAATTATAATTTTTGATACAGATTCTGGAATACATACTGATATTGGAGGCACACAATGCTCATGGAAGACCAAGTGTCAAGGCAATCTTCTGGACTCCTTGACGACTTTGTGTTAGTTGTGCCTGGTAAATAAAATAGGTCCGTTAGTATGACATAAGTACGAAAGTTTGTATGTGTGTGGGGTCGTTTGTACCTCATTCACGCTCAAACAGCTACCTACTTAAACGAATTTCAGTGAAATTTGGTACCATTAGGCGGCACCTAGCTATACCATACTACCAAAAATTGCAGGATCATCATTCGAAGTGTAAATTGCCCACTGTTTGTCATAGACCCCTAAACATGGCCTGCAAAACATCGACTAGAGACCGGCCTTTACGACAAGTTTTTTGCTGATGGTAGTGGACTTCTGTACCTACCAGGACCCAGATGTGCTGCCATAGATATCCCAAATACAAAGCTGAGATGCCTATGTGCCTGAAGTAATTACATCAGCACATCAAACTGGAATACAGCAACACCGATTAGTGACAAAATCGAGTGAACTATGGTCCAACTAACCAATGTCCGTTTAGAAGTGTGTGGAACAACGTAAAAATTCCTAAACCTCCGAAGAAAGGGGAGGATTCTCCAACTAGACATGTGTTGCGTCAGGTCTGGGTAGGGTCCGATAGTTGATTTTCGAACTGTTGTTTATCATGCGGAGAACAGTAATACCGCGATGCAGGATTTTAAAAAGAAAAATGTTGTTCCTATGTAGCTAAGATATCGCTACAGCCGCATTTCGGACGAGACCTTCAGAACGAGGTCTTCCACTAGTATCTTTATTACCAACAAAAATTACAAGTTAGGTTAGGTTAGGCTGTCTTTCAAACTTACTGGTACTATTAGAGAACTTACTGGTGGTATTAGAGCACTTATAGGATTTTTCATCTGAATGTTCACTGTCCGACCAGTCGTTGACGCCGTGGGAGTGTTTGTGGGACCTTCTACAATGCAACAACTTCTGCTCATACTCGTTAGTCTTGCTGATGCTGCGTTCCAGACAACCCAGCGTGTGGCGCACGTTTTGAACACCGTTCATGAAGTTCTTTTGATGGCTATTCGGCTATGGGAATAGTTGATTATGGTGCATCGATTCGATCTACTGCCTCTTGTCATTACAAAGTCTCCTACTCTTTTAGGCCGGATATCCACTATGTTCGCGAACATTTTGCGCTCCGCGCTCCTGCAACTGTTCCACATAGTGGATAGGATATGTTCATGCTCCTGGAGCGTACACGTATATATACCTATATAGGTGGCAGATTTAAGCGGATACGCGGTTGGTTCTTGTATGCGAGCAAAATACGATTTTTAGTGCGTTCGTGTCGAGCGTCAGTGGTCAAATGAAATATGTTCGCAAGGAGACTGTAGAGTATGCGTGTTTCATACGGAGATGCGTGTAGGTACCGTCTCCATCAGAGTGTTTGCAGATGCGCGGAGCACAGTTAGCTCGCAAACATAGTGGCTACCCGGTTTAAGAGCCATGCCTCACTGTGAACAACAGCAGCCAGGAGAGGTTCAGGTACCTACACCATAGAACTGCATGCATTTTTCTGGTTGCGCGAACTGCCATTAACATCGCCATGGGGTCCCAGTGAGGCACGGACCTTAGTTTGGACATAGTAGGTACATTATCTTTGAATGCAGCAGGTATTATTATCAGTGGTGGATTACAGACCAATCCCTCAGAGGAGACCTGAGTCCCAGCAGTGGGAACAATAAAAGGCTGATTATTGTATTATGCTATGCTATGCAGTATTATTTGTGTAGATTCATAAACTTACAGCAAAATTGTTAATTGCGAAACACTTGACATTGCTGGGAGAAAATAGATCGTTTCGTATTTTTACACCGTGCATGTTTCAGTTAGTTTTTCGATATAAAAATCATATAAAATACCTCAAAACCGGGCGCAAAGATTTTCATTGACAAATCTGACATTTAGTTACGTCAAAACACATTACTTATAAAGAAGTTTTAGACATCAATGCAGTTTTTTCAGACTTCTCCCACCTAAGGACGAAGCGAGAGGGCGTGTCACACTTTTACTAAGCCCTCCACCCCACTCCTCACTCGGACTATTATTTGCCTTTGTTGCAGGGCCCTGGGGTTCTCTTTCGTACAACCCATGGTACCAGAAGGCTTCGACCCTGCTGGGCCCCTACGATATTGCTGACATCTCCATGAGATGCGCGTCGAACACAACGCACCGTCGACGACTCGGGCTCGGTCTGGATTGTTACCGGACGGCGAGCTACCCATTGCTCACCGTCCGCCCAAACCTACGGTGGCTGGAAATCGGAGTCGGAATCCGGATAGCGTGTGAGTAAGTTCGTTCCCTCACTTGTGTAGCTACCTCCTTCGCTAGCATGCTATGGACCATAGTTTGTACATGGGCCAGGCAAGACATCGATAGGTAATTATTAACAGTTTTAGAGAGAATTAAGAACTTCTAACAAACGGATTAGTTCTATGCTACCGCCTACTTAAATTCAACTCTAACCCATTGAATGGTGATTCAGCATCCTTGGTATATTTATACAGCTCCGTACACTTCTTCGTTTCACACAAATCTACGTAGGTCCGGCCGTCCGGTAACTCTCCGGGCCAAGCTCAAGTCGTCGACGGCGCGCCTCAAGGAGTCGTCAGCAACAGCAGGGACCCAGCCGTGTCGAAGCCTACTGAGGCCAGGGTAATCCGAAAGGGAACTCGAGCCCCGGTATGAAGGCTAGAAGGAACGGGGCGGGCTTTTAGTCAGTAAGAGTCTGACACTATCTCCCGCTCCGCCCAAGAGCGGGGGTTGTCATAAGATTATTTTTCCCATCGAAAAAAAAAGCACACATTGTTAGTTGTCTCTTTTTAAGGGTTCCATAGTCAACTAGGAACCCTTATAGTTTCGCCATGTCTGTCTGTCCGTCCTCGCTTAATCTCTGTGACCGTTAGCACTAGAAAGCTGAAATTTGGTACCAATATGTATATCAATCACGCCGACAAAGTGGTAAAATAAAAATTGGAAAAAAATGTTTTATTAGGGCCCGCCCGAGAGCGGGGGTTGTCATTGGATGATTTTCCCACCATAAAAAAATAAAAAATAACGTAAGTTATATTTGTTGCATCGAAACCTTCTAAATAGGTACCTAGATAGATGTTGGAGTGCGCGTGGGAATTGCATGAGTAGATAATGCCATTTCCTTTCACCATCGGACTACCCGTCGTACGGCGAGTATCCATCTTTACATTGTTGAAACTTCTACGGTTCGAACTAAGCGTTTCGCTTCATCGTTTAAACCGCGTAGGTACATCGAATGGCTAGAACAAATTTGCGTGTTGCGTTCTTCCCGTCCAATTATAATTTAGGTGTCTTCAAGGCTTGAGTGAATAGGCTCTTAATAAACTACTCACCCTAAACAATTGAATCACTGCTTACCATCAGGTGGGACCACAGTCAAGCACTGCCTATTTTGCCTATTTTAGCCTATTTTGGTGCAGCCATGAGGCACACAACAACTGTATTTTTTTTCCTTTATTTTTTTTTTATTGCTCTTTTTGATTCTTTTACATTTGATACGTGTTTTTTTTTTGTTTATTATTGTGTTTGGGCCTTGTGCTGTACCAAATAAATTATTTTTCTTTCTTTTCTTTCTTTCTTTCACTGGTTTATATCATTAAAAATATATATCTTATATATAAAATTCTTGTGTCACAGTTTTCGTTGCCATACTCCTCCGAAACGGCTTGACCGATTCTCATGAAATTTTGTGAGCATATTGAGTAGGTCTGATCCAACATCTATTTTTCATAATAAAAAAAAAAAAAATTAGGCGGTACGAAGTTCGCGGGCACAGCTAGTACATTTTAAATCCGCTATCAACATCATCATTTTAGCAGATAGACGTCCACTATTGGACATAGGCCTCCCCCAAGTGTCACCACAATGAACGATCCTGTGCGTCCCGCATCCATCAGATTCCCGCAACCTCCACCAGGCCATCGGTCCACACTGTAAAAGAGTTCTAAATAAAACGAATTTGTAGTTCGTCAGATGGTTTATTCAACTACAACAAAAAGCATAACGTTTATTAACTAAATCAGTCTAAAAATATTCTCCTGCGTTACAACTACAACGACTCAAATATTTCATCTAAAAGGTTAAAAATTATACTACGATTCGTGCTTATACTGCTTACTGCATAAATCAACTTCGGCTGTCTTTACGCATCAACTCGTTTTGTACTTAATCGCGCAATTGCAGTTACAATAATATATCATTCTAACTACAACAGTAAATATAAATAATTAATTTTAAATAATTATTTTTTGAAATAATAAGTAAATATAGTAAAACATTTCAATTCTCATTACTGCACTAAAATATACAAAACAAGTAAACAGTAAAGTATTATTACTTGCGTTAGTTACCGAATGTTTAAATGACAAATAAACATTCTTGCAATGTTCTTATGTACAATGGAAATAAAAACCAATATTCCAAAGATTTGTACACGACGAATAACATGATTTAATTGATGTAAAGTACCTGGTCTGGCAACATTGTTCTTTTACAAATTATTTAATTAATTTTCGTTTTACTAAAATGTTTAGCCGAAAACAGTGGTTCCTAAAGTTGACTGGACCCCACATAACAAAACAGTATCGAAACTAACTTCTTGGCATTCATGAAAAAAAAAGAAGCATTTATATTTTAATATCAAGTTCAATCGACTCGCTTACTAGGTCTCGCATGTAAGTTAAACTTTTATACTTTAGACATTGACATTTCAGGGCGCATCCAAAGTTCAATCGCGACCCACGAAAGGTTCACCATTAATAGTTGAGAAATACTGCCCTAAAAGTATAGATTTTATTATTTTAATTATATAATCTTCATGCAACAGTAATAAAGCGGACTTAAAACCTTAGGCATTCTCTACCAGAAATAAATGATAATAGAAGTAGGTAAGTAGATATAACATTAAGCGAGGTATTACCTACCAATAACTTAAAAATAATTTTATTCCACACTATCCTTCCCATTTTACAGGAATTGAATCTCTATTGTATCTGTCGATAATGCAATAGGTATACATAATGTAATCTCTAAACCGACTGCGAACCCAGGTGTAAACCTAACCTATCCCGCTGTAAAACTAACAAACCAAATGGGGCTTCCTCGACCCATCTCTAACACAGTGCCAGTGTGGAGTCTCTGCACAGGACATGCTTAACCTGCTATGCTGCCCATCCTGCATAACCACCAGCAGTTTTCAGGATATATACAAGGCCAACAATAGAGCTGTACAGGTTGTCGAATATTGGTCAGAAAAAATATACTTTGAAAGCATCTACACAAAAAGAAGAAGAATGTAATATCTAGATTTACAATTGTAAAAATATCTATGGCCAGACTAGGTCATTTATATTGTTCTGGAAGACATTGTTCAGCTCCTTGCATGAAGCTTTGCATAACACAAATAAACATTGAAAACAAGTATTTAACATGACAACAATAACAGTAACATTATAAACAAGGCGCCTGATAAACGTGGAACAAAGTACATTGACCTTTACCTAATATATCCATGTAGGTACCATAAAAGCAACCAGTGCACTGCTTTACGTTACTAGGAAACGTAAAGGATCTTGATGTCGATTAAAGACAGCTTTAGGTCATTATTTCCATTTTTTTTTTTAATTAAGAACATCAATAAATGTAAGAGGGTAAATGACAGTTATTCCAAGTTTATTTGGCGCCGACTTTAGTAAAAAGCTATGTTTCACAAGAATTTCAAGTGGCTACTTATAAATATGTTCACAGGAACTTTGGGTAAGTTTTATAAACATAATGTTTTTTTTTAACAAAGAGTCGACGAAATTTTTATGATTTCTATTTTTTTGGATTTGGAGTTGATACAACGATAGAACATTAAATGAGATATACATATAAATTGTTAGCTATACAACTTCACAACTATATTGTTAGGTCAAAGCAGACAAGTGTTATGAATAGTAAACAGAATTAAAATAAACGATAAAGGTGCATTGTATTCGCTATTAAAAAGTCTGCAGATATTTACAGTATGGTCAAAATGTGTTGGCCACTCTGAAGCTGGCGTTCCGAACTATTGCGCTACACTCGAAATAATACGTAATACCATATTCACCATATGATTATTATTAAAAAGAATTGTTGCGCAGCCAATTGTTCGAAGTTCGGAGCAGTCAAGATATATTGGTTGTACTTTTGTACGTTACATATAAAACAATTCCAATGGACCCATTCGCAATACAGAAATTTAAACAAAAAGTGATTACAACACAAACCTTTTTTGCTTTGAATGCCAACCTTATGATGCCTACGGGAATAGACGTTAAAATCGGTTTTACGGACAGCGAAAGAGGTTTGTCTAAATGTCTAATGTTATTGCGTATAGAGTACAATTACCGGCACGATTCTTGAGCGCTCGGCGTCAGAGTGGGGATCGCTTGCGCATTCCATACATTGGCAAGCCAATCGTCGTCGTTGTTAGAGACGTGCAGCAAGCGCAGGAAACGAATCACGAATGACGTCTATGACGCGATGGCGCGGTGAGCCTATCACTGACACTCCTCGCTCCCGCATCTCACTTCGTACCACTAAAGAGACCGAATATTTGACTTCCGCGCAACTTGAAGCATGCGCTCAAGATCCGTGCCGGTATCTGTATAATATTTCACAAAGACAATAAAGCATGTGAAGCAAACATTGAATAATATGGCATGACAGTAATGCTCAAGTACACGATTTGGTTATTAAGTAATATGAGGACCTTTACATATTTACAATTTAACAATATTTCAACTGTTGCACAACAATTTATAATACTGTTTATACTATTGCTGTATTTAGGCACTTTAAAGTATGGTTGCAATACATACTGATTGCAAAAAGGCATTATTTAAGATAAATATAATGTATAGTAGCTGCAAAAAAGTAATGTTACATAACAAAAGACTAAAATTGTGATGGTAACTTTCAATAATATAAAGACGGTAGAACAATGCTACTCACTATAAAGTAATTATATAAACTTCAATAAACAATTTGGCTCATATAGTTTTGGCAAAAAATTGTGTTAAACTTCATTCGGTATGTCTTAATATGGTCACATAATAACATGATATTCTTTGGTATATAGTTGCTACGAATTCGAAATATAACATTTTCATCAACAAAAAACTTTAACATTCACACAAATCAACAATCTTAGAGAATATTGGTTCACAGAATCAATGCAAAGTAATTGAGCTTTTGGAAAAATTTACTTATGATATGACATAACTACTGAGATCCACAATCAACTGTAGATTACTTAACTTTTTTTTAGAAATTTGTTCTCTTAAGAATAATAGTAATCAGTAAAATTTTAAGTATAAAATTATTATTAATTATTGCCTTTCTTGATAGAGCCTAAACTTTTGCATTTGAATGGACCCGCCCCCCTTAGCCTTGCCTCTCTTGGCCAAGGGTTTGGTCCAGTAGTATTTTTGGACATGACTCATTTTAGGAATTACCTCCAAGGAGCACTAACCACTGATGTCCATGTCCCTCTTCTGTGAAATTTTGATTACTTTGAATGAGAACTGTGTATGGAGATCGTAAAATTTTTCATTTAGAACCAGAAGTAGCAGGATAAGCAAATAAACATCTCATTTCTCATCTCAAAACTAGTACCTAATTCAGTTAAATCGACGAAACACCTGCTTCCTGCATTTGAGAGCAATTTGCTGTTACGAGGCACAGATTAAATAAAAATTTAGTAAACTACAGATGATTGTGACTTACGCTACCGCCAACTTTTTTGTTTCCACATCTTTTTATCGTAACCTGCTAACTCAGAGGGAGTTGGTGATGTTTTGGAACAATCTCTTGCCCCACCATGTCTCAAGGTCGAACGGCTTGAAGTCTCGCAGCACTGGGCTGGGGGCGTCGTCCTGGTAGTATAGAGCTGATAAAGGTGCGGGTGATGAGCTGTCAGATTCTGGAAAAGAAATTCTATAATTAAATGGTGCTAACTTTTTGTCAACTATGGTGGGATTGACTGTCAGTATATACTATTTTTGTATGTTAACTAAACTAGAAATTACTTCTGTATCATGAATACTTATTATTAGGTCATACAAATATTTGTTCCATGCGGGTATCGAAGCCCGCGACCCACAGCCAACCACTTCGTTTACCATACTGTCGTGAATCCTCACATGTCTGAATGGCAGTATTTTAAATGAAGTGAAAATAGAGGCCAAATGGGCATTTGGCGTCTATTTATTACTTTTACAGATTTTAGTACAATTGCCAAAACGGATCTTGAGCGCTCGGCGGCAGAGAGGGGATCGCTTTGCGCATTCCATACATTGGCGAGCTAATCGTCGTCGTTGTTACATACATGCAGCAGCGCAGAGAGCGAATCATGAGTGACGTCTGTGACGCGATGGCGTGGCAAGCCTATCACTGACACTCCCCGCCCCCGCGTCTCACTTCGCACCACTAAAGAGACCGAATATTTGATTTGCTGCGAAACTTGAAGCCAGTGCTCAAGATCCGTGGAGGCAATTGTATTTATTCTAAGCCTATGTTTGTATATGTATTAACATTTGTCTTAAAACATAACAAGCAACTCTTTGTCAGTGGTTCGTCTTAGGGGCGGATTTTTAGGAGTTGGGAGTATACGCTTAGGGGCACTAAGAACAGTGAAGAAAAGCAAAAAAAAAGTTAGTATTCCTCGCGCCATAGCGTCCCTAAGGCTACACTTCAACCCAACTCTTGAATTTTATGGCTAAAACTGACAAAAAGCCCGTTTGTAAATAATTATTATTTTATTGTTTCTTTCAGTTTCATTCCAAGTTACATTCTAGGTTTTTTCTCAAATGTCAAAATGAACTTTTTATTTTTTAACGAGTATTACTAGTAGTTATTTATTAATATCTTGGACAAAAGAAACAATCAACGCTTAATGGTAATCAATTGAAATGCTTGCCAAAGGAAAATTGAACCGCTACAAATAAAGACTTGCACTATGAATGGCCTTAATTGATTCAAATAGAAACATGCATTCATAGATAAATGTGCCTCCATAATTCACTATGCATGATGACTCTATGACAATTGTTAGTGTATTGTGAGAAGGGGTCCAATCACATAAGGTCATCATTTAACTAGGTCTTACAATATAAGTGCATAACAAAGAGTACTACTTAGGAAAATATAAACTTTATGCACAGTTAAATGTAACACTTCACCACAAATGTAACAAAACTTATTGGGATTATTCACTAATTTTCAAGACATTTTGCTTTAAATTAACTTTTATTACTTAATAATATACAACAGAGCACTAAAACACAATATTTTTAACTTTCAACAAGAATTAAGTAAATTTATGTCAAAATTATCTAGTTCAATGAGGATAGAATAAATAAATTCGGAAAATGTCAAGTATCTAAATACTTATCAGCTTGTATTTAGCATGAATGAGTAGAAACTAGTTAAAATTATTTCAAATACTTTTCCATTGTAGACCAGTGTTATCTTACACCCAAACTGAAAATGTGGATCTACTTCAAACAAGGGGCCGAAAACGAATTTTTAATTCATTAGAGCCCAAGCGAACGCCGGCGTTCGCACATCTATTGTCTTACTATTGTGTCTCAAATTGACAGTATCTGATAGGTTAATGATGATTGACTGATGATTGTATTATAACTTTTTAGCCTTTCTTGAGAGCAGTGGTGGCCGAGTGGTAACGGCTCTGACTTATGAGTTGTAGGTCGCGGGTTCAAACCCTGTCAAGCGCATTACTTTGTGTAATTTATTTCATTACCACTGCTCTCGAAACGGTGATGGAAAACATCGTGAGGAAACTGGCATGTCTTAGAACCAAAAATTCCCATTCCCATTGCCCATTCCCTCTCATAGAGAGGACGCCTGAGTCCCAACAGTGGGAACTTTAAAAAGCCTCATGATGATGATGACGACCCTTAGAATACCATAATAAAATTAGAGACACAATAGAAAGACAATGAGAGAATGAATGACAGTGTTCGCTTGGGGTTTAATGAATTAATAAATTTTCTGGCATTGAAGTCAGAAAGAATTACCATTTGAAGGGTTTATTGAATAATAAAGATAAATCACTTCTGTCAATTGTAGGCAGTTTGTTTGTGAGTATGGCAAGTATGGCCTTCATTATAATGGGTTTCCATTAGAAATAGTAAATAAGTACTTACCATTTGTACTTGTAGGTGTTGTGGGCTCACTCTCTCCATAAGCTGATTGTGTCCAAGCTAAAATGAATACAAATATGGAATTATATTAGAAACATGATGGTCAAGTTATACATACCTACTTACTTAATAATTTATTATTAGAAAGTTGCATGAGCATGACAACTTACTTTCACTGATAAACCTGATGATTTCCTCATGTTGTGGCGTGATCACATGTTGCTGTATTCTTTGGTGTACTGTCTTTTTACCATTGGAATGAAAAATAGGCTTGGGCATGCTGAAATATGAACAAACAAATAATCCATAAGATTCGTGAGTTATAACTTTAATTAACACAGGAGGGAATGTGTCTTCATTATTACAATCGGCTTTCCATATCACAAATTGTTAACATTCTTAAAACTGCATAACTTTGTACACATCTCTGACCGAAGAGGTTATGTAAAAACAGTGATGAAATCTTGAATACTGCTATGAAATGTACAGGAAGTGTTTTTAAACATAACTTACTTGATGATTTCTCCATTATCAGACTCTGAAGACTTTCTATTGTGATCTTTACGGCTGTCCAATCTTTCCAAGTTCTGTGAGAGGCCTGCAATTGAAAATAAGGATACGATATTTTCATCTCACATGATCACTGACAAGTTCGAACTTTATTTTTAAAACAAATAGAAATAACACATTAACTACCTCGTCGAGTTTTGGCTACAATTTTGCTGGGTCCTTTAGAAACAGTATACATTTTAAATTTCACTCAGAAATTAAAAAAATAAACGTAAAAATCATACACGAATGTTACGAGAAAAACTTTGAACACTGAACATCTAGTTGCCATATTAAATTACCACAAATGAAGTTAGAAATAAGACTGTTGGATTCGGCATGTAGAACTGCAATTTTTACGTTGAAATAAAATCGTCATTAAATAATTTACACCTGTATCGGTTCAACCAATTCAGATTTTTTGCTTGTTTGTTCTTTATTTAATTTTCATACTTACCTTGAATAGTATTGTTTTTTGCGTGGTAGAGTTTATATATCGTATAGAGCAACACTGAAAAAGTTCTGTCTTTAAAACTTCGTAAGAACGACACTAGATGGCGCTAAATCGAACTATTGCTATCATCACGTTTACACATTTTCCGAAGGGTTAGGCAGAGGTCTTTTGCTAGTATTATTTATTTCTGTCTTTAGATTACCAATATTAAGTAACGACTATTCTCTGCGCGACTGTTTTCTGTTTAGATCTTTCTTTAGGCCATTCATACAAAGATAAATCACACTTTGTCGATTTAGGTAGAAATTATCGACAATTTATTTCCGTGTCGATAAACTAAAATTAAATTTAATCTGGTAGCCGAAGATCTTGCGGCAAAACAGGGGGGCCATATCCTGTGAAGGGGCTCTAAACCTACTAGCACTGTGTTTGAGTTGCTAGAGAACTAAAAAAATAATGAGTGAAGAGACATGGTTCGTACCTATATGCTAGGTTGTTTAATATGAGTTGTTTTTACGTAAACCTACACATTTTTTAGTTCTATTAGATGATACTGAAAGAGTTTGAATTGTTACCGATCTGTGCAAGTAAGGAGTTACCTACCCTACACTTCTTTGCATGGTCCAACTAGGTACCGCACCGGCGGCGGCGCCCATGGACGTATAACGTATCCGTATATTTTGGGGTTAGTTGGTGTACTGTTGATTTTTTTATATTTCTATAATTTTTACCCCTGTCATGTAGATAGATAGATGTATGTAGGTAGAGAAAAAACAATAAACTAAATTAATCACCAATTCTTACGTATATAAATAACTAGGGCCCGTCCCGACTTCGCACGGGCAATAAATATAGCCTATGTTACTCAGGGTGAATGCAGCTTTGTAATGGTGAAAGAATTTTTGAAATCGGCACAGTAGTTTTTGAGTTTATTCATTACGTACATAGACACAAAATACAAATTTTCCCTCTTTGTAATATTAGCCTTTCACATACTATCAATTTGAGACACAATAGTAAGACGGCGTTCGCTTGGGGTTTAAAGAATTACTTAGTGTAGATAAAGGTACCTACGCGTACGGTAAAAACTAAATAATATATCTCAATTTGTCACTGGCATAACGCCCATTCTCAAAATCCCAAACATAAAGTTATCCCCGATAAACAGTAGGATACCTGCTATCTAGACATAGTCAGTGTTTCACAATCACAATCAAAGATAGGTGCTATCCATGTGCTATCTATCTTCAACCAACGACAGATAGCTTTTTCCTTCTCATCTGTCCTGTCCAACCCTCTCTAAACATTTTCATAAATGTTAACCACTAAAAAATATCACGTTCAAAATGAAATAGGTACTTAATTGTTTATTTATTTATCATAAACGCACTTTTGTTAACAGCATATATGTAATAAAAAAAAAACCGGCCAAGAGCGTGTCGGGCCACGCTCAGTGTAGGGTTCCGTAGTTTTCCAACCGTCACAATAAGTGTACCCACTTATGAGTTTAAAAAAATGCTTGCATATACGATTATACTACAAACAGTCCAGAAATTATTTTGTAGAACCCTTTTGTCTTTTTTGTATAAAAACTGTTCTTTCTATCAAGTTCAAAATAATTTTCCTAGAAAGTCCTTATAAAGTTCTACTTTTCAGATTTTTTTCATATTTTCTAAACTTATGGTTCAAAAGTTAGAGGGGGGGGGACACACACATTGTTTTTTACTTTTGGAGCGATTATTTCCGAAATTATTGACATTATCAAAAAATGATTCTAGTAAACCCCTATTCATTTTTAAATACCTATCCAACGATATATCACATGTTAGGGTTGAAATTAAAAAAAAAATCACTTCCCCCTTTACATATAGGGGGGCTTCCCTAGTAAAACATTTTTTTCCAATTTTTATTTTACTACTTTGTCGGCGTGATTGATATACATATTGGTACCAAATTTCAGCTTTCTAGTGCTACCAGTCACAGAGATTAAGCGAGGACAGACAGACAGACAGACATGGCGAAACTATAAGTGTTCCTAGTTGACTACGGAACCCTAAAAATGAAAACATTCGACCTCCCGAGGATAGATTGATACTCATAGATTCATAACTTTGGTAGGATATAAGAAGTGGAATTCCTTGCCGAAATCTGTGTTTCCTGATGGCTACAACCCGGAAATCTTTAAGGCTTATAGTCCCTTGAACCATCTGGCCGAAATTAAATGGTCACTCTCTCGTACCCGTCTAGGCGACATGCGACAGTACGACTATCTGTGCATTTGTTTGCGGCCAGCTGCGCCCGGACTTGGGCCGGACAGAGCCCGCTGACTTTTAAATCTATTTTCTTTGCGAAATATTAATTGATTTACTTATGCTATGTTCAGTTTGAAGAATATTTAACTACCAATTTTTATGTGTAAAAACGTTACTAGAGATCCAAGCCGTTTCGAAGGAGTAAGGAAAAGTTGCGAATGTGATGTTGATATTTTTTAGACAAAAGTATTAATCGCACGAAAAAAACAAATGTTAATAATATTGTTCATGAATCTTTATTAAACATTTTTTTTTTTTTCAAACCTATTACCCTGGCCGTTACCGAGGAGTAGGCTCCAGAAAGTCACTGTTTTAAGGCACTTTTCAGAGTGAATAGGTTACTTCTAGGTACGCCCGCTCCATCATCGACCGCATCGTCGTTTTCCATCAGGTGAGATAGCGATTAAGCGCAAACCTATCGCCAATACAAAAAGGAAATGCTATCCGTCGGTAGGTTTTAGGAAAGCAAGTAAGGATGAAAGGAAAGATTTCTTTACGATTAGTAGCTGCAACTGTAGATAGGTATTTAACCTTTTGAATGTCTTATGTTACACAGTTCGATATAAGCATTGTCTTTCTATTGTGTCTCTAATTACGGCATTCGATGAGTTAAAACGGTAGCTTATTGTAAACGGGCGTAAATGCACAGACAGTGCGAAGCGAGACCCAAAAAAAACCTCATAATTTCTTGCTTGCTTGACCTATGACTTGGCCACTGAGCCAATCCAATAACGACCTGTTATTCAATGTGAAATGTAAATAAATTATTCGTGATTCTATGATACGCCAGCGATTTCCGGACTTTTAAATCAACAATACAGGCACGATTAGTCATTCGGTTGTCAGTAGACTTACCGTAGGTAGAATATTTTCCCCAGGAAGTTGCGCCCTTACGCAATCCATATATCATGGAGGAAGCATGTGCACTCAAGAATGCTTTGATGCTAATTGAATGCGGTTAACATCCAATCAATCGCGCGTGGAGGAAGTGGGTATAGAGCTAGTGAAGACATGCACATATAGATTTGAAAAGTGGGTTGCTTGTCTTGGTAGGTACCATCAAAGACACTTCCACCTGACCACCGCTTAGTTCATTTTTTGCTTGCACTCAAAATGAAAACTTCAATGGGTTTGGTTTGGCGCCGCGCCGCTGCAGGATTCAAGCGAAACTTTTTTAAGTGATCAGGCAGAAATGACAGCGATAGTACAGGATCAGGTGAAAAACGTATGTATGCGATTGAAAAGATTATACATGAAATCTTTGATACCTATGATCCATGATTTAAAATTTATTTATTTATATTTATTTTAATAATTTAAAAAAAGCACTTTTACTCAGACTCAGAGAAACTCAGAGGTCAACGTCTCTTTTAAAGTCCATACAGTAAAGATACGACGAACGTATTGCGCCGACCCCAAATAAGATGGGACAAGGGCAGGAAAAAGAAGAAGACAGTAAAGATGTAATGGTCAAATCATATGAGAACCCATGCAGATTAGTGCCTCAGATGATCTTTTGAAAAAAGAACCACACAGACTTGAGTCGTCCTGTCTATTCGTGTAGACTCTAAAGGTGCTGATAAACTTGAGACATTCACTTGTATTGAGCATTCTTGCGAATGTTACATTACAGAAAAATAACGAGAGCGTTTTAGCGAGCATTATAGCCAGCGTTCTAGCCTTTCAATCGTGGAAGTTACAGACACAATAGAAAGACAATAGGTGCGCGAACGCCGGCGTCCGCTTGGGGTTTAATGAACTAGCGAGCATTATTGCCAGCGTTCTAGCGAGCATTCTAGCGAAGGATAGTAAATTTGCTTCGAATTTTAGCGTTCGCTGGCTCTCTGATTGGTAAAGAGCGTGGAGCGGGCCAATCGGAGCGCCGAATCATAAACGTGTCGATTGCGTTTACGTAAAATAAACTCACACTAGGGATTTAGAAATTCCAATAAGGTCTCTCTATCATACCTGTCCTCATTCCAATTCAGTTAACTGTATAAGTTTGACTCGCTACATCCAGAGCGGGAGAAATTTTATTGATGATACGACTAGCCTGTCGGTTTAGTGGTGAGTGACCCGAACTGGTACGCCAGAGGTCGTGCGTTCGATTTCCACTCAGGACAAATGTTTGTGTGATGAGCATGATCATTTTTTCTGTGTCTGGGTGTAATTTATCTATATAATATGTATGTATGTATTTAGAAATATATAAGTATGTTTATCAGTTGTCTGGTACTCGTAACACAAGCTCTGCTTAGCTGGGGACTAGACGGCGTTGTGTCATACTTGTGGCATATATTATATCTCTTATCTCAAAAACAAAAAACTACATGTTCTTCGTTGATAACACGAATAAGTATAGTCACCTATACATGTGTAAATGAGCATCTGAGCATCTGCAAAATAAACTCAGTGAGTCAGGCGAGGCTCCATGACGCACATACATACGTTATTGGACTGTATATGTTTGAGTATCTAGACTTTCACTGCAACTTTCACTTTGTTACCAGCCAATATTCCCTTTTGCACATTTGTTATCGTCCATGTACGATTGTGGCTAAGTAACCTACTTACCAAATGCTACTCCGCTTGATCAATCGAGGCTAAGCAATGCATGCTGAGGTCGATCTATTGATGGGTGAATTTCTTTCGATTCTATCGTGCCATAGAGAGCACGTTAAATCTATGGTTCAGATATCATTTGTGGATCTTTGACAGTCGCTACAGATAATCAGCAGAAGTTTGATAACAGTCTTGTCAAGGGGTATAGGTACCCAGTTGTTGAGTTGTGGAGGTAAGATAGGCAATCACTCTATGTAAAACTCTGGTATCCACAGGTATCTGGATACACTGGAAGCCGATCTCAACTTAGTTGGGAAGAGGACTAGGCAGATTAATCCCAAAAAGATAGCCGTAGATCAAACATATATGTATAATTATGTAATTTTAGAGCAAAATAACAACAAACAACAACAATAATAACAAGAAAAAAACCTGGGTATGTAGATGTTCTTCTTCTTCTTAGCGTGGCGATCACAGAAAAGATGAAAAAGGTTAGAATGGCCTTTTGGGCGGCGCAAGCGTGCCAAAAAGTAGGGCCACAAGTAGGGCAATGCTCATAGTTCAATAACCAATAGCAAACTTGCGATCTAAGTGTGCGTGGTATTTTAGTTGCATAATGCGCGTTCCTAATTGGTTTATTGCCTGTAGTGGTGTGAGACAAGCGGCAACATTCGGTGTAGTACAAATCGGAAAGTATTTTCTTTTTAACCACTTTCATGTTTTCTGTAGTGGTAAAGCTAGTTTATCTTTTTCAAGTAAAATTTCTTTCCTGACCCAGTATTCGACCACGGCAATGCCGACAGCGGATTCTACCTACTATGCTGTCACATAAGTAGGTATTCTAAAACGAATGAATCGATAAAAAGGAAAGTGGATCGATAAAACTGAAAGATTTTTGCCAATAACACATAACCTATTTAATTTTGTTCGATGGTTCTCATTAGGTTCCTATATTAGTCATAAAAAAATCAATTCAATCAGTAGTAAATACTTAGCTTATCAATGATCAGTTATGTAGGAAAGTATAAATACCATAGTACGAACAGGCACATATATAAAACTAGGTTGCTTATACCAGTTTAACATTCTAACTTAGTCCTAAATCGTATGCCTACCCGAGAGTTGCGAGCTCTTATCGACATAGCACGCGTTGTGCCCTAGATGCATTAAATGAGTTAACAGCCACGCACGCACGCCCAGATTTAACGACATTTTAATATGGCAACACTAACGAGTACTGGCCACTGCCGCCATAAGCAAGGAGGGCACATCTGGTCATAACAGAAACGATTTAAAAACAATAAAGAGTGCAAAATAACTTTAACTTTTGAAGTCTGTGTTTCTACTTTTGTATTTTTTTTTTTTTTGCATTTAACACCGACTGCCGGAATTAAACTTATTTTCGTATAATTTTTGTATTTTTTTGTAAGACTTTTTTTGTTTTACACTTTTATTTGTGGTGTGTTTATAAAAAGTAGACCTAGTAAATCGACCTAAAGGCTAAATAGAGTGTACAAGCTATCCAAAAGATTACGTGACTACCACGTAATCTTTAATCGGGATTGGATAGAACAACAACTCAACTGGCTCGAAATTAAACGATCTACCGACGACTTATTTCCAGTTAGATTAATAAGTATTCTACCAGGATAATGAAATACAGATATAATTTTTTTAAATCGACTCTTCGACCAGACGACTTTAAAATCGGTGTGGGTTCAAACTCGATTGATGGATATGATACGGAAATAGTATAAACGACTAAATCGCTACGATATCGTTACGGTTTTGATTACGTGAATCGGGCTACTGAACTTTTATAAGTGCTCATGTAGGCCTAGGTATGTGAAATAAAAACTTTTGAACTTTGAACTTTAATTTATTATTTTAAAGAAAGCTTACTTAAAAAATATATATAAAAAAGGGTGATATTTTCAAATCGCTAATTACAACACGTAGATTTAAAAAAATAATTATTTAAAACCTATTAGATGCTCGTTGTTCTTCCTTATTTCGAACATACTTACAAATAATTCATTAACAAAAACCTAAAAAGGCAGATGCGCCGTTTTTCTTTGGACGTTAGAGTACCTACTAAGCGTTTGCTCACAATCTGGGTTGCACATTTGCTTCAAAGTCTATGTAAACTCCTTTGTTTCTCATTGACTGCTATCAGGAGTTTTGTAATGCATTTAGAACCACTGGCACACTTTTCTAGTGTAAATAAAGTAGGTAAATGGAGGTACTTATAATTGCTAAGTCTGGATTCTTTAGGAACAGTATGGCCACATGACTAAATAAACGGTAGTATGGCTGCGTAAACTTAAGTGTGCAGGATGTTTTCACTATCCACTCTACTGGTGAGTTGAAGACATTTGTATGTTTGTGAAAGTAAATCTCTGGAAATGCTAGATACCTACTTTTTTGACAGATACATCTAGATTGACTACACATTAATTTGGGTAATTTGATACCGTCAATTTGAGACTCAGTAGTTAGACAATAGATGTACATATGAACATAAGAAGAAGGCGTTCGCTTGGGGTTTAATGAATTAACTGAAATAAGTCTTGGTTTCAAGAATATAATATAATAAGACTAGCGACCCGCCCCGGCTTCGCACGGGTGCAATGCTGATACTAAATACACTACAGAAAAACTGTGAACGTTGTATATAAAAACATAGCGCCCGCTCCGGCTTCGCACGGGTATAAAATATGATTAAAATCGATTCAGTAGTTTTGATTTATTCATTACTGCCCGTGGCCCGCACGCGTTAAATTTAGAGTAAAACAATCCCCCTTTCCCTATACCATGAAGAGGCACGCTCTTGCCGCATCGGGCGGCCGGCCGGTACCGCCGCAAACGCTACGTCTCGCAATTTTTAAATCTGTAATATCTTCGAAAATATTCACTTAAATCATACGGTGTACAGGGCCATATAGATCTATATTAAATGAACAATGTATTCAAGGTATTTAATTGGTTAAGGATTAATGCTGTATTGGTTAACCTTTCAATTGTGATAATTGCAGACACAATTGAAAGACAATAGGTGCGCGAACGCCGGCGTTCGCTTGGGGTTTAACGAATTAAAATCGCTTCGAAAATTAGCCATTATTTGTCGTAAAAAGTAAATGACAAAAAAAAGTTATTGTGGGTTATCCATAAGAGATAGACATATACCATCACGGACTTTTCTGTAGACCTTTTCAATCTATACAATACTTAGTACATTATTTTGATAAAACTCGTAGGGTTCAGCCTGCGTTTGCAATGTAAGCGGAAAAAATGTAATTATTTACGACATCACATTAGAAACCTCAAAAATAACAGTACTTCTCCACTATTTAATGGATGTTATTATACATATAAACCTTCCTCTTGAATCACTCTCTCTATTAAAAAAAACCGCATCAAAATCCGTTGCGTAGTTTCAAAGATTTAAGCATACAAAGGGACATAGGGACAGAGAAAGCGACTTTGTTTTATACTATGTAGTGATAGTGATTACTTATTATATTTTCAAGAATGTATATAGAATATGATGAAGCCGATATCCGTGGACGGGGCCCAGTAGGGTCGAAGCCTGGGGACTGCTTCTGAAAGGTAGGCTCGACCCCGGTTTGAAAGGCAACGAATGAACGGGGTGGGTTTTTATGCAGTAAAAATCTGACACTATCTAGGGTACATACCCTAGATAGTGTCAGATTTCAACATTGTCATGTCAGATTGAAAAATCATTTTAATCCACCGAAAGAAAATGCCCTCCCGCTCCGCCCTAGAGTGAGAGAAGTCTTTGGATGATTTCCCACCATAAGAAGCCTGGCTTGTTACCAGGTGAACGATTTGCAGCTTCAGTTAAATCCGATTCCATTAACCTCTCGAGCGCCGATTCTACATACGTCTGTACAACTTGGATGTTCTTGAAAAATGCTTAAGTAATTGTTCGTGTTTTCCCCAAGTTTGTACGAAAGTTCGGTCGAAAATTTTGCTTTCTTTACATATTCTTATACTCGTATATACTCATATTATAATATTTGTTTTTTTCCTAGAAAAATCCGAAAAAAGTTCGTTTTGGTGATTTACGTAAACAGTGGAAGTTTTCCGGGTCAATGAACCCCTGGCGCTCGAGGGGTTAAACAGGCTAGAGAAAATACTAGAATATTGAGTTTTTTGTAAGTAAATTACCTGCAAGCACAGAGCAATTTAAATAATATAATCCAGTCTAAATATTAGGCTTCAACAGAGCATAAACCTCAAACATTATTAAATGGACAATTGTACGTATAGTTATGTATTTGCACATAAGGTTAATGCTCGGCCGTTCCGTCAAAGCAAATGTTGGCTAAGTTCAAATCAATTGAGATGTTAAACCGCGACTGCATAGTTCGAAAATTGAGCATTACGAGTACCAAGGGGGTTAATAAGGACGTCCATGAGTGCTGCGAAGTACGTATGAATAATATTTGCGAGATAGATGAAATTAATCTTTTACATTATGGGTTCTAAGTACCTTGAACATCAGGCCTGAATTAAATGGACACATACTCATAAGCGCCTAGGCGTCATACGAGTATCTGTGCATTTAATTCTGGCCAGCTACGCCAGGACATATGCTATACAGTATCTACACTTTGAAAAATGTTTTCTATGTTAAAATCTTTCTAAAGATCCAAGCCGTTTTAAAGGAGTAGGGAAAAGTTGCGAAATTGCTAAACCAACCACAGTATTGTTGAACCAACTTTGTTACTGAACAAAACATTTTTTATATATTTTTTTTTTGACAAAAGTACCTATTAATCGCACGAAAATATCAATAGTTGATAATGTTGTTCATTATTCTATAATAAACATAATAATATTTTTTTTCAAACCTATTAACCTGGCCGTTACCGAGGGGGTCGGCTACACTAAGCCACTGTTTTATGGCACTATTCGGGCGATTCTTGTGTTCATAAACTTGAATCGTCAACAGCATACATTAGTGGCGAAGCTAAATGTCCAACAACCCTGGGGCAAAAAATATCTGGCGTCCCTTTTTTACGTGAGAAATCAACAAATAACCTCTCCTCCTCTGGATGGAGCGGGAAAAAGTGTTCGACTTTTACTGACTAAAACGAGTTGCCATGATTAGTGTTACAACCTTTTTTATTGAGATTTCGAAGGTATGAGAAGTTCTTGGTGGTTATGAAGTGAGGTTTTGCCCCCCCTCCCCCCCAATCCGGGACTGGGGGCCCCAGAACATTGCCCCGTCTAGCCATTACACAACTGGACGTAATACCTCCGAAACTTATCGGAAACTTTTTACCTTAACCATCTTTCTCATCCTCACTCTCAAGCTATCTTCCATGACGTGCCATCTTGCGAAGATGGTCGCTTTACTATGTTTTTTGATAGCGAAGGTATTTACGACTGCTGACGCGGACTGGTAAGGTGATAGATTTACAAGCTTCTGACTATCCTACTCAAAAAACAACTTACTTCCTTTGACAGTATTTTAGTCGTCAGTCAGTCTATCAAAGGTCCACCGATGATCAAATGAACATTGGAGATCTAACCGTACGTCTGTCATTATTCTAGCAACGTGTTTAGACCATCATATTGCAGAATGGCAAATCTTTGAGTAGATGGCAGAATATATATTTTAGTTATGCATATACTTGTACATTATCTTCTTGTTCCTTGCCTTATCCCTTTATTTGGGGTCGACTCTCCTCGTCTTTAGGCGCCAGGATAGTCTATCCTGGGTTGTCTGTGCGTCCAGCTCAGCCCGTTTCAGATCATTGGGTCACGCGGTTGTCCACCACATAGCTAGAGGGCGCTTTCTTCCTTTTTCTCTTTCCGGGATCGCTAAGGCCTTCTTTACGGGGTACTCTTCGTCCCTTCGCATGACATGTTCGAACCAGTGCATACGTTTCTCTGACAACTTATCTGCTATGTATTTGTACATTATATGGATATTAAAATACGCGGGAGAAGAAAGAAAGGAAGGAAGGACTTGGATGGTGCCTTTGCGCAGCAGTGGGACGATAATGGCTAGAAAAAAAAAAGAGTAGGTACCATTTTAGTCGGAAAAAGTCTGCCACTCCTGTCGCTCCACCCAGAGCGAGAGAAGTCATTTGATGATTTCCCGTGCAAAAAAGAGAAGTACCAACACAAAAGTAAAACCCTATTTTACCAGTACAAGCTTTTATTTAGTTTCACGTCCCGATATTTGTCTGTAATCAAATCTTGCAAATTAAATTTTACCCACTTCCCAGTTACAGATTGAGCTGAAATTTTGCATGTGTAAATCAGATGACAATGAAAAATTATTAAGACATGGAGCTGATCTGATAATGGAACCGGAAGGTGGCCATAGGAACTCGGTAGTTAAACGACATAACCCCATCGAGTTTGGACTCTTATGATTCGTCTTGACGAGTATTAATTATACAGGTACACTGCGCTTTAAAAGCTTCCTATAAAAAAAAAAAATACATTAAAAAAGACGTGTGGCACTCGGGGACTGCCGCGGTTAAGCTATTGCATAGCATTTTTATCAACTTATGCAATTATAATTATTTATTTATTTTATTAATGCAGTATTTTTTTTTCTTTGATATTAATTGAAGTTACACTTTCACACATTGAATTGAATTTTGATTGATTGTTCACTCATTTGTTTTCTTATCGGTCACCACGCTCAAAAAATAAATGAGTGGAGGGTGTTAGGTTATTTTCGTTACGGAATTTCTGGATTTGGTCTCCACGCTCAAGGCCCGCGATAGAACTCGTAAAACTTAAAACTCGTTTTCCAGGAAAATATCGACTAAGTAGAAAACAATGTACTTCCAAACATAAAATAAATGCATTTGTTTTTATTGTTTGTTTTTCTTTAGAACGTTTTAATTATTAGAGTACCGTTGTATCTGATATAGTTTCAGAAATTAATTTATTAATTGATAACAAACACGTCAACGTGACTTATAAAAAAAAAAACTAGTCTGGCATTTTTATTTTGTTTTGTCTTTGCACGGTTTTGCGCATTCAGCCAGTGTTTTTAGAAAGTGTTCAGTTTTTATACTCACTTTGAGTTCTGTTAGAATGCGGATGTAATACATTATGTTTTAGCAGCAGTAGTTATTTGGCAGTAAAATTGAGTCAGCCTCCTCGGCAAGCTTTGCTGAGGTAGTCAATTATCATTTCAGCCGATAGACGTCCACTGTTGGATATAGGCCTCCCCCAAGTGTCGCTACAATGCACGATCTATGCGTCTCGCATCCATCGGATTCCTGCAACCTTCACCCGGTCATCGGTCCACCTTGGTCATTGAGTCCAATAATATTATCAGCTCAATTTTACCAAGATCGGGTCTGTTTCAATGATTCTTCATGGGTATGTATAAGTAATTTCCAGTTGTGGAAACACTTGGTCACACTTGAGATGCAAAACTACACCAATTTTACGTCACAATATCCATTGGGTATCAATTTATGAATAATTCAAACAAAATCCCGCCAAAAACTCGATTGACAGACTAAAGAAAAAAAAAATGAAAACTCTATTAAGAATTTTGAATTTGGAATCAGGCAATTTTGCGGTTAGGTTTCAAAAACCGGCCAAGTGCGAGTCGGACTCGCCCATGAAGGGTTCCGTAGCAGCAAGTAACATAATATAAAAGTTCTTGTAATGTGTTGTAACTTTGATCGATGTTTTAATAATAGTGTATTTTTTTCGGATTATGACGCATTAAAAAAATACTACTTACTGGATTTCGTTCAAACCAATTTTCGTTGGTAGTTTTTATAGTAATGTACATCATCTTAGAAGTTAGAGGGGGGGGGGACACACATTTTACCACTTTGGAAGTGTCTCTCGCGCAAACTATTCAGTTTAGAAAAAAATGATGTTAGAAACCTCAGTATCATTTTTGAAGACCTATCCATAGATATCCCACACGCATGGGTTTGATGAAAAAAAAATTTTTGAGTTTCAGTTCTATGTATGGGGACCCCCAAAATTTATTGCTTTTTTTCTATTTTTGTGTGAAAATCTTAATGCGGTTCACAGAATACATCTACTTACAAAGTTTCAACAGTATAGACGGACGGACGGATGGACGGACGGACGGACGGACGGACGGACGGTGCCACCAACATAAAGGAGATAAAATCGCTGCTTTTGTATGTATCGCGAGTGTAGTGTCGAACAATGGTGTTTCGCACAGTGCCATAGCGGATAACGGGACCTGATAATGGGGTCAGATCGACTCGACGCAGGCAACGGAACCTGGGGCTTAAATCCCAAGAAAAGGCGATTCTTCTTGGAATAATACGATGATTTATTTTAATGATGGAATATTTTAATAAATCGGAACCTTCCGCACTCGGCCTGCTACAGAAGTAAAGTTTATTAAAGTTTCGATTAAGTCGGGTTTATATTATTGTGATGTGTCGTGTCGCGGTGCGGGATGCACCAATCAAACGACTCTGTTCAAGATTACGTGATATCATAATAAGTTTTTAGCCAATCAAGCCGACCCCTTTAAAACAGTTGAGAAAATTCATTAGGTACGTATCTATACTTATTAACCATCTAAACCATGATTAGCTTAAACACTGATTAACTGTATTCTAAATTCAAATCTACACTAATATAATAAAGAGGTAGGTAAAGTTTGTTTTTTTGTTTGTAGGAGTTAATCTCTGGAAGTACTGGACGGATTGCTAATTTTTTTTCACCCATTGAGAGCTGCTTTATTCCTGAGTGGCATAGGCTATATTTTATGTACTCGGGCGAAGCTGCGGGCAAAAGCTAGTTCTCTATAATTTGAATAAAGAATCATTAATGACTATGAGTGTATTAATATTCTGAACCATATACCTAGACCAAGGGGTCACGGGTAATTTCTCAAAAATGAATAGCTGAGTGTGCCTAAACTATACCAAAACATTGATATTTTTGGAAGCAATAATCTCAGAAACAATGCGCATACATTTTCTGTAAATACATTGTAACTCGCGATAAACATCGACTCCTAGCATTCATTAGTATAACTTTTAAGAACATAAATCACAGTATACTAGAAAATATCAACTGATTTAAATAAAATGGATGATCATCCCACATTTCCATGATTTATATAAACAGAGACACGTTTCCTTCAAAACTAGTTCAACAATAGGAGTATTTAATTTTAGAATACAAAATATTTTTAAACTATAATGACGCCATTTTGGAGTGGGTGACAAGCGGTGGCCCATTTGTGTAATCTGTGGTGCGAGTTTGGCTGCGTTCATCGCGATTGACGTCACGGGAAGAAGGGCTATTCGTGTATTCGTATACTATTAATAAGATCGAACTCTTAGGTACATGCATCTCCTGCTAGGGCTGTGAGAACGTTTGATAGAGTTACTGAGGGCCCTAGAACACAAAGGGCATAAATATGGAGGAATATAGGCAGGTTTAAGTGAGTTAAATCTAAAACGCCCTCTCGTTTCACCCCAATTCCAAATTTAAAAAAAAATGGTCAAGTGCGAGTCGGACTCGTGCACGAAGGGTTCCATAAGTACCGTCACTATCGTAATATAAGTACTAGCCTATTTGTTGTTGTATGGGCAACAGAAATACATCATCTGTGAAAATTTCAACTGTCTTCTTCACTAAGTGTGACGATATTTTAGATAGATACAGCCTAGTGACAGACAGACGGACAGCGGAGTCTTAATAATAGGTTCCTGTTTTACCCTTTGGGTACGGAGTTCTAAAAAACCGGTCGAGTGTAAGTCGGACTGGCAAGATAGCGACTTAACTTCATATTTATAGTTTTTAGACTATTTACTTGTGTTATGAGACCTTAGCTCATTAGCTTCTAGCTAAACAGGAAGTGCCTACTTACCTACCCTATAGGCTTTGATTTCCTTGCGAATGTCAAATATAAAAGTATATGCGCCATAAACGGAGTTTAAATAAACCTATCTTTAGATCGCGTTGAATTAGAATTTCTATTTTTTTAATGCGTGGAATACGCGAGCGGGACGCGATTTTTTGTATAGTGAAATTTTCGGCATGCGGAAATTCGCACGGTATTAAAAACTCCTTTAGGGTTTCGTACCTCCGGAACCCTAAAACATCTACAAGCACTTGTTTCATTCAGTTTCTAATTCTTGTTAATAAACACGGAAAATTCAAAATGGGTGCTGTAAACACAAAAGTAAAGATTCCGCCATTCACGTGAACATGTCGAATGACGCGCACGAAGAACGCTATGTCTAATTGCTCTAAGATCAATTATTTTATACCTATGGCTTTTCCTCACTTGTTAATTACCTCATAAATATTTGTTACATTTACTGTGATTTATGTACCGTGAACAGGAATCATTGCCAATCGTCGGCTAGTTCTTTCAGCCGTTATGAATACTTAATATAAAAATATGCCTAATATTTCGCAATTTTCACACAACGCTATCTGGTCCCAAACTAAGCAGAGTTTGTTCGATGAGTATTAGATAACTAATATGTTATAGATAAATTACAACCAGACCGAAAAAACTAGGCAAGTGCGAGTCGGACTCGAGCACTGAGGGCTCCGTGCAAACTACAATTCCCTAATGGAGTCTCGAATTTTTTTCCGAATTGCCAATTTTTTTTTGTGACGTATGTAACAACAAATTTATTGCTTTCAGATTTTTTCCTATATCTATGCTATAAGACCTTGATTTGTGCCAAATTTTAGGATTCTGAGATTCAAGGGGAAGCACCCAATGAATTTCGATGTTTAAGAGATCAAAATCTACGTTTTTTTTGCGACATAAACGGCCGTTTCTTTTTTATTTGTTGACTTAGAAGATTGATTTTTTCACAGCTTGAAGGGACCGCAGACCTGAGTATATGGTTTTTTGAACTTGATACCTCCACGCGTTCTCGAGATAAAGGGTCTTGACAGGCAGACAGACAGACCGACGGACGGACAACAAAGTGATCCTATAAGGTTTCCGTTTTTTCCTTTTGAGGTATGGAACCCTAAAAATGGTTGTGCTCATCACACAGACATGGGAATCAATCCCACGATTTCCGGCATAGCAGTCAGTGCTACTAAGCAGTACACCAGCAAGCCAGTCTTATAGTAATTAGCATGTAAGGTACCTACTAAGTAGACTAGTTAAGTCTAAGGGTTCTAAGTTCCAGAACCCTAGTTCAGAGACACCTGTTCTTTGCTATCTTTAAGAGTTAGCTTTGCTACATTGTATAAATAGTTTACACCTTGCCATATCGTTCTCTGCATATTTTGCCTCAGACACCCACTTCACTGTATATTTTTATTTCTTTGTTTATGTACTACTAACACTAATAACGAAGACCATATTTTTGTCTTATCTATGTAGGTATACATAATATAAATTTGTAGAAGTCTTCAGTTGTGCGCCCATCACGTAAAATGTACGAAATCGATGTAGATAACTTGTATACATTATTATTGTGTGTAACTTGATAAAAACTGTTAAATTTTAATCGTTTTAATCCCGTGGATGGTCGATCCAGTGCATAAACGTTTGTACGCAACGCCGACTACTACCTACGGATCATTAAACTCTCACAGCTGACGTTTTCTTAAAGAAATTAATTACGTACATGCGTAAATTAACGCGAGTTTTGAAAAAAAGGTACTTTATTTTTTAATTTTATCTTTACAAATCGATAGCGTTTCATGTACCGGATAAACCCTCCACAGGATTAAAACGATTAAAATTTAACGGTGTGTATTACTTAGGCTTTGTTTCTTTGCAATCAGTTGACTATATAGAAAGATATACAGGGTTTTTTGAAAAACAATGACAACCTCTCAGGACTATGTTACTAACAACTGGCAAATATGACTTTTAAAATTGTGTTTTATTTCATCATATTTTCATATAAACATAAAATATGTGGTGCGAGGATAGGGCGGTGGGAGTGCTCGATGCGCTTGCGTCGCGTCATATAGACGTAACTAAGTATAGCAAAATACAGAGTTTTAAAGTGTTAGATAGAACAACGAAATCTTTAAGGTTTGTTTTTGGTAAATTAATTATGATTTGTAAAAAGTCATAGAACAAAAGTTGTTGTTTATGATATTAGTAATACAGTCCTGCAAAATTGATAGTGATTTATAAATAACCCTGTTTATGCTACGTAGGTACATTAATTCACTGTTATGCAGTACGAAGTTCGCAAAATAAAGTATTTAAGTGCGTGCGATTCCGTACAACATATTATAATTATAAAATAAAATATCGATGACGACGTAACTTTTTAGCTAAGTTCTTTGTTTTCAGCTACTTTATTAACAATGATGTACAAATTGCGTAACACCACGCTCTCTGATATATTTATTGTTAAAGACCAAGTTATTCTGTTTAATTGACCCTAAACAAACAAAATTAAATAATATGAATGGAACGTTACAAAGTGATTTAACAAATTAGGTATACCGTAATGATTTACAGCACACGAACTAAATCTCACCTCTTATCTGGAATTGAATGAAATACAGTGTTTACATTTATATAAAGATACGATACGTTATCAGCGTGAATCATCTCCCCACAAATATTTACACATAACGTAGTTGTTTCCAAGTGAGAGAAATAAAGTTCATGGTAATAGAAAGGTAAAGTTTACATCTCATTACGCAGCCTCTAGTCGGCTGAAAGTGGATCTCCCGCCAAAACGATCAGTGCGCGTACTGCCCGGCGCGGCCGTCCGCCAATCAGAGCGGTTCGCGCCTTACGCCCGCACGCGCGCGTTTATCAAAATGCGAATGGCTCCAGCGCGGCGGCGGCGGTATTAATTAAACTATAACAAAATAACTTATAGCCGGGCGTAATCGAGCACGGAGTCAAAGCACAAGCGACCTTCGCGCCGCGAACACATCCTGCGTGCACACAGCATACAGCACATAAACAAAACAAATACAAAGTAAACAATAAATAAAACGACAAAAACGTGGCGGTCCGGTTTACTTCTCTCGTTCCCTGCGCCTTTTCGTGCGTCGTGTTTGTGGCGAAAAAGTAAAAACAAAATCGCGCGCTTGTAAACAGCCTGCAATGAGTTTCAGTTACATTTAAATGTTGCGAAGAACGTGTTGTGCTAATGTTTAATAAATAATTATTTTAGTAGTGATTTAGAAAATTTAAAACTATTTAATAACTATTAAGTAAATTTTAATAATTATAATTAATTAATTACTAATGCAAGGAAGTGTTGGTGCTGAGTGTATACATATGAAGTGGTATTTATTAACGAGTGTTAAGCTGATTATCATTTATAACCGACCATAAAATAATTTGCAACTTTCGTTCGGAGCGAGCGTCCTCTTGATTACCATACGAGTGAGTTACTTTGCATATTTATTTTATACTTTGCTATGCGCCTACACAGTTTATGGGTCAATAATCTTCTTCGCAAATTAAAAGGAAGACGAATAGATTAGAAGTTTATTTAGGCAAACATACCTATGATTTTTTTTTTTAGTATAGTTAAATTTCATTTTTGTCACGGTTTTTTTTTTTTTATAAAAATTCAAACAACTTTCCAGCAACACATTTTTTTAAATTACATAGTTACGAAAAGATTTGAAAATAATAAACAATTACAAAAAAAATTGAAAGCTCCACTCGTTGTCCGTAAGAAACACAAAAATCCAAAGAAAACGAAACATTTGTAATATAAAAACACACTTTTTAGACGTATGTACACCTAACATTGTTTCAGGAACTAAATAGTAAGATATACAAAATATTAGCTTGAGTAAATCAAAGGTTATGCAATAAGAAAATTCTAACATGCCTATATAGTTTTTTAAAACCGGAAATAAAAGAAAACAAAGATAAGCCTTGAAAGGAAAACATTCTATCTGATAAAAAGATATGTCTTGCCTTAATTGTAAAATATTGTATATGTTATCGGCCACTTATCCATTAGTTGTCTTCGATTAGTTGCTATCTTTGTTTTCAAATAAAAAGATAGTGAGGCATCGTAGGTCTTCAGTTGAGTTGTAGCTCTGTTTTTGACTAGAAGTCTTGATTCTGTGTGTTATATTTCAAATAAGAATACGTAAGTTTTTCGCTTTGGCTCTAACACAACTATTTAGACACTTTTTCGATTTTACATTTCCTATTGTTATATTTTTAGTGCTTGCCATTTCTTTATCGATTTCTACATCCGCTCTTTTTTAGTAGTTTGACTTTCTTTGCATTCCCCCTTTTTTCTCTTTGTACTTATTTTTATTTTATATTAAGTTTCAAATAAAGTTATAAATTTTCACTTTTACTTTCATCAATTACTAAACAGCTGCATTTATAATAATAAATTTATTACAAGAAAATAAAGGTTACCTGCATGCACACACCTTGTAAAGTTTATTTTCTTGTACACATTTTGCTAGGCGAGGCCTATCCCACAGGAAGCTTATAAGTTTCCTATGGAATTACTTACAAATGAGAAAATGCGCACACAAGAAGAAATATTACATAACTATTATAAATAACATTGCAAAAACACTATTACAAAGTACAAGATACTTTACTTACTATACTTTTTAGATACTACTTCTAATCGTCTAATTTCACTCGGGAATAAAGTAGCTTTCTATCGGTGGAAAAAATTTAGCAATCTTCTTGGAAAACATTGTGAGGAAACCGGCATGTCCTAGAACCAAAAATTCGAAAATATGCGACATTTATTAACCCGCACTGGGCACGCGTGGTGGATTATAGCCCATTCCTTCTCTTAGAGAGGAGGCCTGAGTCCCAGCAGTGCAAGTGGGGTCAGAGAGTGGGGGAAAAGGCTGATGATGGTGGTGATGATGGCCGCTTCCAGAGATTACCTACAACAAACTAAAAAAAAAAAAACAAAAAACAAACTTTACCTCTTTATATTATTAGTGTACCTAGATGTGGATTATACATTCGCATCTGGAATTAGATTCAAGCTATCCACACTATTAATACATAGGGAATCCTGCTCTTTAAGAAAACATCTGTAAAATTATGTCTAATTAGTTTCAGTCTTAAGCACTTCGAAGTTAACACGGATTTTTAATCTGAGATATACATGTGTTTGAAGGTCAGTAACTTCCAGTTAATAGCATCTGGACCGTAATTGGACTATGAAAACTTTTAAGAATGGGTTTATGTTAACATAGCCGTAAAAATAATACATAGATGTACACACAACAAAAGAGAATGTTAAACAAAATAGTTTTGTGTATTAGAGCGTTACTAAACAAACAAAATATGTGTAGTTTTATGCTTCCTTTGCATACTTTGTCCAATTGGTATTGTTGCATATTTTGTTTATTTAGTGCATATTCTAAAATATAAAAGTCTAGTGTCAATCTGCTGGTTTACGGATCTCTTCCGAAATAACTAAACCGATTTTTATTTGGTAGGTCTCAAAATTCCGTTCTGCCCGTACCTTCCATTTTTTTCTCTTAATTTTGTATATGGCAAAACAATGTTTCATGAGTCGGCTAGTAAATAAGTAATTTATAAAAAATATTATTACTTAAATAAAGTTAGGACTAAATCAAAACAAAACTATTTAGTATCAACCTTCAGTGAACATAATTAATTATAATCAATGTCAGTAGATTGGGGTTAAATTAACAATATGATCTGTAGATTATTTTTAACAGGTACTTTGATACTAATAAGCTGAAAAACCAACTACCTAATAATAAAAACTTACCGAAACGAATTATTGACAATATGAGATATTGTTGTGTTTTTGCTTTCATTCTATTGCTTGTCGCATAATTAAATTATAGGACTGTTATTTGTAAAACACTAACAAACTTGTTGGACTGTATTACTAACATCATAAACATCAACTTTTGTTCTATGACTTTTTACAAAACATTATAATTCATTTATTATTTATTTATTTATTTATTTATTTAAACTTCATGTACAGTTGTGGTACATAGGCGGACTTAATGCAACAAGGCATTCTCTACCAGTCAACCTTTGGGTTAAAAAAGAGATCACTGTGGTAGGGTTTGCACAATAAACAAATAACAAATAATGAAACGGAAAAATAATAATAATAATAAGTTTTTTATATATAATATATAATAAAATACATAAATATGCAAAAATAATAAACTAATAAATAAACCTTCAAGATTTCGTTGTTCTATCTAAAACATTTCAACTCTGTATTTTGCTATATCTACCTACGTCAGTATGACTCGATACAAGCGCATCAAGTAGATCCCGCTCCCCTCCGCTACTGTACTATCGCTTGTTGCGCATAGACTTCGTAATATTTAGAAGGTTCAATTTAAATAATTTATTTATTTAACAATTCATGTACACACTTAACTTATATAAGAAAAGAAGACAGAAACAGAAAAATAGGTACATAGGTGATGCTTATTTCTAACGAAATCTCTTTCAGCACACCCGCGAAAGAAGAATTTGGAAAAAAGAGAAGTAGACACCGTGTGTAAAAGTGAAAGGAAAAGAAACAAACAAAACAATTATTATAAGAATATACATACCATATAATTTTTTTTTTTTAGTTTTTTATGAAAATCTGATGAACTAAAACATCATCGTCATGATATATTTTTAAAATTTATAGAACAAAAGTCGTTGTTTATGATATTAGTAATATCGTCCTGAGAGGTTGCTAGTGTTTACCAAAAATAACCATGTACATATATATAAGAGTTCTTGAGATCCATAATAAGATTGTCTTGTAGATATCGCTGTCAGCGATAAGACCGGAATTGTAACCGTAGACTAAAGTTTATGTCGGTGTATTATTTTTTTGGTGTGCAATAAAGTTTATTCCATTCTATTTTATTTTATTGAAGAAACTAGATAAGTACCTAACTAGCAAAATATATTAAGAGAACGTATCTCAAATTATTGATTTCACTCTAGTCATCACCCACTTGTAATTTTGACGTACCTAAGTAAGTTGTCCATCTCGCGTCTGTCGTTTTAACGGGGTCAGTAGGTCCAGTGGAAATTACTTACATTGCCAGATATGATCGTCAATTATTTATTTTAATAAAACCAAAAATGTGTCGTTGAAGGCTCTAAAATCTCCTAAAGAATAACTGGTGTTTTTTTCTTTTTAATTCGCTTTTTTGCCGTCGCGAAAGATATGAGACAGAAGATTCATCAGCTTACTTGAAAGAAAAAAGGTTTATAAGTATACATTTTATTTGTACCTACAAATAAAATAAAACTAAACCAAGAATATTGACGTTGTTTACTTCACGCTTGCACCAAATAGGTTTAGAGGTTCTACCATGAGCTCTTAACGCGATCCCTAAACTGAATTGTTAAAGAGATGGAGCTATATAGGATGTATAGCTCGATCTCTCTTATTCGCTCGCATGTCTGACGTTTTATAACGTCATGGTAAGGTCCCAGTTTAGCAAAACCCAAGCGACTAGCGCGTTGCCTCTTACTGCCTGCTGCTTTTTAGGGTTCCGTAGCCAAATGGCAAAAAACGGAACCCTTATAGATTCGTCATGTCTGTCTGTCTGTCTGTCTGTCTGTCCGTCCGTATGTCACAGCCACTTTTTTCCGAAACTATAAGAGCTATACATTTGAAACTTTGTAAGTAGATGTATTCTGTGAACCGCATTAAGATTTTCACACAAAAATAGAAAAAAAAAGCAATAAATTTTGGGGGTCCCCATATATAGAACTGAAACTCAACATTTTTTTTTTCATTTTATTATTAAAACATCGATCAAAGTTACAACACATTACAAGAACTTTTATATTATGTTACTTGCTGCTACGGAACCCTTCATGGGCGAGTCCGACTCGCACTTGGCCGGTTTTTAATTAAGTCTGACCTGGTTTTAATTTGACCCTGTGTAGTGTACTTATAGTATAGAATCAGGTGTGTAACACTTGTTTTCTAAAACAGTACTAAATGTCGGCCGGTGCGTACAATTAGTACCTTCACATACACACACTGTTTACGAGATCACAGGCTTCTTAAACACCATTTGATCTGACTCAATCATTGTAGCTTGTTTAATAGATGCTAATTTTTAACTCAAGGCATTAAAGTGAGTCAAAATAGTAGTCGGTTTAAAAGTAACTGAATGTACACACAGACGTACACATTATGCTTGATAGGATATACAAAGAGTTACTAAAATATCTTTTATTTGCCTTGCAGCCGCAGGCAACTGCAAAAAAAGCGACAGTAAAAAAAAAACAGTATTTTATTCGTCGTATCGATAATATCTACCAATATCTGTAGTACTAATATTTTAAAGCGAATTTTATGATGTGTCATGTAACGTGTAATCTCCAGAATCATTGCACATTTATTTATTTATTACATTCTTTATTGTACACCGTTTAAACAAAAGATACAGGACAAACATTATTAAAAATAAGTGTACAATGGGCGGTCTTATCGCACAGGGCAATTTATTACAGTCAACCTTTGGATGGACTAAAAGAAAGGACTAAAATCTTTCTGATTTAGAGCTGTCAGTGTCTTTTTTTTAAGGCGTTAAGCTTTTAAAGACACCTTTTTCTACATGTAGATTTATTTTTTATACCTTTTAACAGCAAAAAAACGTTGAACTTATACCATAATCTACGCTCGCCATACATTAAAATTATGCTCTTTCTGAAAAACAAAAACACTGCTAAATGATGGCATAGTAACATAATATCCGTGAGTTAGTGTTAAAGTGAACGTAACAAATAGAATTTTGAGTAGCCTGTCATGACCTTCTAAGACCAAAAAAACTGATATAGCATCAGCGCAAAAAATGGCTTAAAATATTACTACAAAGTACGAGTAAGAATTCACAAACTGCTCGGAAACTTAGTCTATCTAGACATTTTTTAAATTGTGTACCTAACAGTAATGGTTTAATTAATAACGATGCCGATCTTAGTAATGATTAATTAAATTTTACATAGCAGACAGAATAATGGCAATCAATAAACTGGTTTGATGATGTCAGACATATGGAAGCTAGCAAAACCAGATAGCAGTCATTGAATGAAATATATTATTTATTTATTATATTCTTTATTGTGGTGTACAATAAAGAATATAATAAAACATATGACAAACATTCATGAAAATAAGTGTACAATGGGTGGTCTTATCGTGCAGGGCAATAAAAAAATATTTATTTAACTTGTGGAATAACCGCCAGGACAATAGGCCGTCTAGGTTATAAATAGGTCGGTGAATTACACCGGCAAGACAATTCAGATTATTCAGTTATTTGTAAACCGGTGGCAGTCGGTAAGACAAATCTGAAAATTTGTCCACCAGGCATACCCTTGGGTAGTATGGTCGGGTCAGTACCTGATCACACTGAACCTGCATGAACAAGTGGTCATGCAGGTTCAGCGGCATCCAGCTACACTGATTAAAGAAGCAGACAAGTCCAAACAGTAAAGAAAACACTAGGTAGATGATGCCGTGTTAGAGACTTGTAGAAGTTCGTAGACGACCTAGGTAAGGGTGTGATGTGAAAAATATTTAACACAGTGAATTTTCGTCAAACTGTTGCTGTCTAATTATGAATGGATGTAATTAGTTATAATGCAATGTCGTTGTGCCAAATTGAGCAATCGATCCACGTCGTTAGTAAGTAATGTATTCCGAATTCAAATTGAATAAGCGCAGGGAAAGGAAATCAAAGAAATTGTGTTATTGATTATTTTATAATGTGAAAGAGGATTTATTGAGAAAGGGAAACTGTGTGATGAAGGCTGTTAAGGACACACTGAAGAAGAGAATAAATGATTTAAGTAAAGAGGTCTAGTCGTTATTTCAAATAAAATTTAATTATTTTCGCAGCTTGGCCCTCGTACATAAAATAATTATAGCCTATATCACTCAGGCAAATCAAAGCAGCTTTCTATCGGTGAAAAATTTTAGCGATCGGACCAGTACTTTCAGAGATTACCTGTTACAAATAGGAAAACAAACTTTAAATTTTGTGCTTTACCTCCTAATACCTAATATTAGTGAAGATGTAGATTAGATAATAATTTACATAATGGAAACCTTTACGCATTTACGTACAAACTGACCTATGTTTAATAGTTCGAACCCCGAATCGAGTCTCGAAGATTTTTCTAAATCACGAAATAGTTTTATCATCATCATCATTTCATCCGACGTCCACTGTTGTACATAGGCCTCCCCCAAGTGTCGCCACAATGCTCGATCCTATATGTATATAAAATACGAGTAGTTTCATAAAACAGTTTTCAGATTTTTTCTTTTATTTATATTATGAGACTATTTTTTTTTTTTTATTGAGATGCTTCTTGTAAAAATTTAGGATTCTAGGTCAACGGAAAGTAGGTACCATATAGGTTTTGATTTCCTTGCGAGCGTCAAAATATGTACATATATGTATATGGAGTTGACTCAGAAGTTTGATTTTTTCACTGTTCCAAAGAGTAACAGACTTGAGTAATTGATATTAATTTCACTTATTACTTTCACGCGAGAAAAACGATTTTGTGAAAGACGGACTACAATGTGATTCTATATGGGTTCCGCTTTTTATCCACTGAAGCTAATTGTATATTAAAAGGCTAATTGTGTGTTTTTAGGGTTAATAGAACCCTAAAAACATACAATAGTAGCCAATTCAGCCTTATCACATTCTGTACTTTCTTCCAGGCAACCTGGATTGAACAGAGAACGCCTTAACATAAAAATCACTTAGTGCGAATATGAAATTAACTAGAGAAAAATATTCATAATTTCTATGCTAACTGATTCAATAATATTCTACTAACAATAAGATATTTTTTATTGCTATGCAACAAAAACAAGAAGGTAATTGGACTGAAGAAGCAAACAACTCGCGTGTTCGGAAGTGTCCCACTGAGGCGTATAGTTCCGACAGAATCCATACTTCCATACTAGTGTCTGAGTGTGTTCCGTTAGCCCGCACGCGATGCGCTAATATGGACAATGAGACGGCCGACTCAATATTAATGGAATGATGTACAATGTGTGCAGTGGCGTAGCTAAATATCAAAGTTCCCAAGGCCTTTAATATCTAGCAAAAAAAAAAACTTTTACGTAAGACATTATCAAATAATTTATTTTGCTCTAGTTGGAGCGGGAATGTGTGTCAGATTTTTAATGACTAAACGAATTTCCATAATTAGTGTTGTAGCCCATTTTATTTAGATTTTGAAGGTGGTAGATTTTTTCTCTAGTTCAATAATAGGTTTGTTAATCAGTTTTGGGGGGCCTCGAGCTCAGGGGCCCGGCGGCCCTGCTCCGCCTATCAATTTAGTAGCTACGCCAGCGAATGTATGTACTGATAGCCGCCATATTGGAACGCTAAATTACAGTTGGATTCGTACTTCCGTCACAATTATGGAGACAATATCTGAACGAGTATTGATATACAGTGAAATCGATGTTTTTTTCAATTATCTTTGATGTTCGTATATTTTATTCATGGTATTTTTATAGAATGGTGGAGCTTGCTTGCTTGTTTCTGTACTTAGATAATCTACCAAAATAAACTAACTAAAAAAACGTTCCCTAATAATAATATAAGCGCGAACAATTAAACAATAAAAAAAAATAAACTCATTAAAGTATGTGCAAAACAATGCTTATCGTTTTGGTTTTTCTGTTTATCGTATATTTTTTCCTGTACCTACCAAGAAGCTACCAGGAAGAATTGGTGACCATTAAATTAACTATCATATTTAAGCAATTTTGTTATCAGCAATTTAAAAAAAAAACCTAAGTTGTAACCCAGACTACGATAGCATTTCTAGGTATTCCTTTTCCTCCAGCATCTGAGTCGTAATAATACAGTTTTTTTTTGAGATGATAGGAACACAAAAGATGAAAGAGGTTAGAATGGTCTTGTGAGCGGTGCATTAGTTTCTCAAAATATGATCATGCTCATAATTGACACAACCAATAGCAAACTTGCGATCTAAGTGTGTGCGGTCTGTTATTTGCATAATGCGCTTTCGTATTGGTTCATTGCCTGTGGAGTTGAAGGGTGGGAGACATGCGGCGACACTCTATGTTATGTTATGGTTATATCCACAGAAAGGATGAAACACTTTGTAACCTGTTTCATCCTTTCTGTGGATATAACCATAGGTCATTTTACAAAATTTCTATGCACATTTCATGCGATCCTTGGGCTGGCTTTGACCTCTTGCCATACAACGTGGCAATGCCGCCAGCCTTTTGGGCAAACTTCTAGTCGACAGCGATGCGGAGGAATTTTTTGACGCCATATTTTAGATAGAAGTTATTGTCTTTAGTGTAAAATGTAGTTTTAGTTATTTAAGTGTTTTTATTTCTCTTGTTATATCTATGTTAGGTAAATATACAAATTATAAATAAGGATAAAAAGTTATTATCAACAAAAATCTATGCTGTCTGAATTAATTATATTAATTAGCTAGGAACAAAATATTTTGTGTGTGTGTATGTTTTTAATAAATAAACTCAAAAACTACTGTGCCGATTTCAAACATTCTTTTACCATTGGAAAGCTACATTCACCCTGAGTAACATAAGCTATATTCACTGCCCATGTAAAGTCGGGACGGGCCGCTAGTTATAAAAATAAAATCAAACAATAAAAATTAAAGAGTTCCCGAGACGGTCAATTGCGATTAACAATATTTACGTGAATGACAATACACATTATACTACATAGGTACAATTGCTTCAATCATTAAAAAACAAAATAATTATTTTTTGCATTAATCAGCGAAAATCAAGTAAATATTGTTAATCACACATTTTGAGGACTTTTTAACATCATGTCAATCTTATTTGACCGTTTTGGGGGACCCAGAAACTGAATCTGCGCCTACCTTAAAATACACCTGTTGCGTTTTGTGTAGATACCTTTTTAGAGAAAAAAAAAGAGCACAGGTAAAGTCCCTACCCAATGGTCTCCTTGAAAGACAACAATGAAAGTATTAGTTCACACTTTCGTTCACAGCTCGTTCTATTATCTGTTTGGCAGGTGAGCATGGCGGGCCTGTGTCAATGGGCTCTGCTGGCTATCGCGGCTGTTCAGCTAGTGAGGTGTTCAGAGAACTCGGTGGAAGAAATCGTGGCCCACACTTATGAGTAAGTACCAATTAGACTATACAGCATGAGTTGAAGTTTGAAGGCGGAAGTCTGGTTCAGTAAAATCGTGTGTGCAGGGACCTCGATCTATACATTTTGTTTTCGACGTTTGATTGTAGTTTACTGTACTTGTTTTAATATTTAATATTCTTTAAACATTGCTGCACACCAGGAATAACTCCTGTATTGTGGGTGCATTCACAAACATGTAAACTCATATTCACAAGACACTCAGACACTTAAAGAACACTTACTTGTAGGCCATACAAATATTTGTCCCGTACGAGAATCAATCCTGCGACACGCAGCGCAGCTGCCAATTGCTTAACCACTCCGCCAACCGTACCGTGAATTATAATTCATCTAATTAGTCCGTTAAGTTCTACTGCGGAGCGAAAGACCTCCTTCTTCCTTTTCCACACACACCTGTCCTTTGCCATTGCAGGCCAGTCCCTCTGGTAAGAGTCAAGTCATCTCCACCTTTTTCTTGGTTACCTGACAAGCTGCTTTTCTGTAGTGGGATTGGGCGGGACATGTCTGCCGAATGTTAGATGAGCTGTGAGCTAAAGAGCAACTTGCTGGGTCTCATTAAACGAAAGTTCACATCGCGGCAGACGAAGACGAAGGTGGTTTATTATAATTAATTTTGGTTTTTATTTATTTAGAATTATACAACGTTAGTTTTAGTAGGTATATGCGAAACCCGAAACACGTGTCTAGTATTTTTATGTTAAGTCTTTGTGCAAATTTCATAACTGTATCATGAAAAATTATTAAGTTATAAGCTTGTTTTGCTACTTGGTTGTCCTCATAAATACATGGTTACCAAACCATCCGGGCGACTGAGGGGTTATTTTGCTCCCGTACCCAGCTGTGCGCTGGCACCTAACGCCCTCCATGACCTGCCGTGATCTTTGTTGTACCTACTCAGTGTCGGTGGTGTACAACTTGTAAGCTTTTTAGAATATTTTTGGAAAAAAAATATAACATGGTGTAAAAATTATTGCAATCGATTCAGTTTTCAGGTTTTGCATATACCTACTGAAAATAATGTTGATGAAATAAATCAATCAACAAATAAAAAGGTACAAGGTAGAGAAAGAAACGTTCTGAAATCCATTGTTGATCGAAGCGAAATCCAAATGAAGGTTTAATTCTTATGAAAGAAACGCTTTGTATTTAATCTGTTTACTTAGACAGAGGTTTAGGTATTTTTAACACTACAATTAAAAATAATTTTGTTTGAATACTGATATCTAGGTGATACCATTTTAAACCACTGTTGGACCTTCTTATTTACCTTTCGTAGAAAAGACAGTAGGTAGTTTTCTTTATCACATTACCGGGGGACATCTCACTAGAGGGGGAATGTCACAATAATTGTATATTTGTATTTTATACCAGCATTTCATCGACAAACTCAACAAACGTCGTTAAAACTACGTTACTTTGATATTTGATCTCATTAGAAAAAAATATCTTCTGAACAATGGTTTTTTCTTCAAATTATTTAATAAGGACATTCCCTTTTTTTTACTGGTATTAAATCTATGTGTAATGTAATTTTATTCTTAACTCATCGAATGCCGTAATTAGAGACACAATAGAAATACAATTGCTTATGTCGAACTGTATAACTTACTTAAGACATTCAAAAGGTTTTTACAAAAACTCGTCAAATTTTGTTAAAACTGCGATACTGAGTGCAAACTTATATTCTCATTAAAAATAATTATACTTCTAACTTTGCCTGTACCCTTCATTTAATAATATTGCCACAATATACCTACCGGTATTTGAATAAAGAATTCAAAATAATTGAGATTTTTTTGAACAACCAACTCTATGAATTTTAAAATTGAATTGCAACCCATTTGATAAAATCCCCGATAAAATCACATCGAAGCAAGTTTTATGACGTGCAAGGGACTTTATGACTTCAATAAACAATTATTTTGCCTGACTGAGTGTACTAAGGCATCAGCAATTGTTGGCAATATACAACATACGTAGTATCTCTAAGTAGTCTGCCCCACTTATCATCACGTGGCCGAGACGCTGTTTGCTGCATTGTTTTTTTTTTTTAACTTACCTACACATAATTATATTTTTAGTCAGTTGTAAATATTACCTATTTGTCCCTTAAACAGTGCTGATTTGCATCCGTACGCATTTGCTAAAAATGCTGATTTGCATCAACTGCAACAGTTAGCTCACCGTCCGACCGTCCGGTAACCGTCCGGACCGAGCCCAATTCGTCGACGGCGCATACCTACTGCTCCACGCGCGCCTTAAAGAGATGTCAGCAAACCGTAGGGGTCGAAGCCAACCGGGGCAAGAATCTCCTTCAGAAAGATTCGGCCGTGGTATCAAAGGCAACGAAGGAATAGGAGTGGGTTTTTAGTCAGTAAAAGTCTGATACACCCTCTCGCCCCGCCCAAGAGCGAGGGATGTCATTGGATAATTTTCCCACATAAAAAATAAGGTTCAGTTAAAAACCAGCATCAAGCAAGTTCTATGCCTGGCATTCTGCTGAATTGGAAATATTTAAGGGATACGTGAAACAGTTAATTTTGTTTATAATAGACTTGAGTTTTATGTTTACCTACATTGTGTGTACCCATTACATAATGACCACACACAATGGGTGCAATGGGTATACATATACCTACTGTGTGTGTTTTTCTTTTTTTTTAAACCTTCTTTCTGTAACCATAGTTCACGGTGACCATCTTACCATCAACTAATTTACCTTCCATTGACATACGAAATACCTTCCACAGACCATCATGGCGCTACAAATGCGTGGCCGATGAGGGTTGCGAGCGCACGACACACCCGTCGGCTGAACTCTCCAGTAACTCCAGCAGCCTTGTATTCACCAGCCTCGATGTCTGCCGGACTGTCTGCGGCAGGTTCGGGGGGCTGTGGCCTAGACCTATCACCGCGGCCATTGGGTTGCAGACCGTGAAGATACACCCTAACTATCTCAGGTATGTCAGCTCTTATTTTTTTCCCAAGCTCCTACAAGACCAAACAAGACACTTTAACCCATAAATGATTCAGAAATAATAAAGATACCCTATATCCCGACCTGAGGCATGTAACAATGTACTTTGTGTAAAATACAGCCATCAAGAGTAAACCTTGACCTAGCTACTTAGTACCCGAATTATTTACAGCAAACTCTTTGAACAACCCAAGAACATTGTGAACAAAATTATTCTTACCAAACACAGTTACTAGTTGAAATGTAATCGTTATCGAATATTTGTTTCGCTAACAGTTCGACGCAATCGATTGTTGTTTGATTAATCAATCAATAAACATGCTCACACAATAGCCGATGTGTGTTATCACAGTGTTTAATTAGTAATCGAGTGTTGAACTCAGCTCTTCCATGGACCGTGTCATTGATTTGTTTATGGGCATCATTGAGGTTAAGGCTTACAGTTATGTCAATATTGAAGATGGCAAATATCGGGCTTGCGGACAGTGAGCAATGGGTAGCTCGCTGTCCAGCCGTCCGGTAACAGTCCGGACCAAGCCCAAGTCGTCGACGGCGCGCGCTGTTCCCGCGCGCCTCAAGGAGTTGTCAGCAACAGCAGGGGCCCAGCCGGGTCGAAGCCTACTTGAGCCAGGGTTATCCGAAAGGGCGCTCGAGCCCCGGTATGAAGGCTTGAAGGAACGGGATGGGTTTTTTAGTCAGTAAGAGTCTGACACTATCTCCCGCTCCGCCCAAGAGCGGGGGTTGTCATAAGATCATTATTCCCATCGAAAAAAAAAAAAAGATGGCAAATATTTATTGAGGTTTGTGAGTACTTTTCCTAATTAAAATTAATTTTAGCAGCGTTATTGATTTAGCTAGTTAGTGATATGTGCCACACGGCGTTCAGTGTTCGATGGCAGATTAGGTGAAAAGAAAAATTTATGGCAATTTCTGTCATATCTAGTAGAGAGATTCTATGAGACCATTTAAGGTCTCATTCCTTATGATCCTATAGAATCTTTTGATCCGTACATGAAATAGGATTGCCATAATCCAAATTTTTTTTATTTGGTATTTTAGCACTTTTTTAAAGACTACGTTATTTATTTCTAAAATCTGTGAATGCAGTTAACAATATATTGAAAAGTTATAAATGGTCTCCTAAGAAGGTTTTCTGTAATTGTCAAGGTTAAGTTTCTATCCTTACTGCCTCTTCTCAAAAATCCTACTGAGTAACCACTCAAGAGCGGATTTGAGTATTATGTCTGATACTAGCTATCTGCTCGCGGCTTCACTCGGGTGCAAAATATAATATATAAATAAATCTTCCTTATTTATTGCTATTTATAATTAGTAAAAACCGCACCAAAACTCCGTTAGTGGTTAAACATAGAAATATAAACTCTAAATAATTTAATATTGTTTATTTATTTTTTATTTAATGGCATTCCAACGATTTAGCTTCGATTTATTAAAACAATTGAAGTATTTCTTAAGCCTATTTATTTGAAGTATTTGTTTTCTTTAGCCTGAAAAGCTTTCTTTTTGAAAAGGTCCAAGAAAGAATGATGTTTTTTGGAACTTCGGTAGGGTTTGACACGTTCCTAACACAAAATACTCCATTTAGAAACTGGCCCTTATTGACTAATACATTTTTTGGGGCACTGTGACAATTAGACTTAAAATCTAAAGTGAATTCGTTACTTACTATGAAGTTTTATAATATTACATAGGGTTTGAGAGGTTTTGTTTCTTATAATGTTGTGTGCTTACGTTTTATGTTCTCATCTTTTAAAATCAGAATTTGCTACCAAAATAACAACAACGTTGCGTAACTAAATTCTTTTCACCTACTTAAGGCTTATAGTCCCTTGAACCATCTGGCCGAAATTAAATGGACGCAACTCTCGCACCCGCCTAGGCGGTAGTACGCATATCTGTGCATTTATTTGCGGCCAGCAGCGCCCGGAAAGCGCGCGGCTGACCTTTAAATCCATTTTCTTTGCGAAATATTGATTGATTTACATATGCAATGTTCACTTTAAAGAATCCACCATTTTTTATGTGTAAAAATGTTTCTAAAGATCCACGCCGTTTCGAAGGAGTAGGAAAAAAGTTGCGAAATTGCTAAATACTTTTTTTAGCCAAAAGTATTATATAGTACGAATAAATCAAATGTTTATAATGTTGTTCATGAATCTATAATAAACATATATTTTTTTCAAACCTATAAACCTAGCCGTTACCAAGGAGTAGGCTTCAGAAAGTCACTGTTTTATGGCACTTTTCGGGCGCTTGGGCCTTAACATGAAATACGACTATACGATGAGAAACTAGATTTAATACCTACCTAATTAGGCGTAAATTCCAACAACGATGACATGAAGAAATCGCGTGTTTCACATCCTTTGCATCATGACTAGGCCGTACCTACTTGTGAGGGTATAGTGTATAAGCATTGTATTAACTACTCCTTTAACTATGGTATTTCACTTAAAGTGAATCCACTTTGGTCATGAACATAGACTATATTAATACAAATTACAATGACTGTCTTATACAAAGCTTAGTTAAAGACTAAACGATTAATGTCTTAATATTTGATGGCAGCGGAATATGGGAGTATAGTTCCCATGCTCCTCAAGTTAAGAGGTCAAAGGATTTTTTTTGTCTGGGCTCGAAGTATCGCCACAGATTACTGAATAGTTACTGTATCGCGAGCACTTGAACGTCCATGCCGAATATACCGATCCCGTGACGTCACCAAGCACTCCAACGCCGTCCTCGTCTATGATGTCATCAGAGCTATCGACGGCCATCGTAACAAATTAATTTACTAGCGTGTGACCTCGGACCCGTGTAAAACGTTTTCACGCGCAAGAATTTTCCCAGGGGAAAGCATTAAGAGGCCCCTGACCATGGTCTGTCCAAGCAACTCGTGCAATTTTCTGAGGTATTCCATGAAGCACACCCAAACGAAGCATGCCCAGACGAAGCACACCTAAAGTATTCCACTTAGCACAGCCGTAGGTGGGAGTGGAATACTTTAGGTGTGCTTCGTCTGGGTGTGCTTCGTTTGGGTGTGCTTCGTGGAATACCTCAATTTTCTTCAGTCATTTATTTATAAATAAACCCCCAAATGTATTAGAAATGTAAATGTCAAACAGTGCTGTAACAATCAGATGGTAAATATCCATCTTCTGCAACAAACTTCAAGAGCGTAAATAATTTTACATGCTGAACAACATGCTGTGTTCTGCTAATTAAAACCCTGTTTAATTAACAATTAATATCTATAAAATTAACATAAGAAGAAACAAACGTAAAACAGGTACAAAAATAATGTATAATTCTAAAGAAACTTCTTTCAGCATACATAGAAAAATAAATACATAGATACTACTATGTATTATGAAATAATATAACATACATTGAAAGGATATACTGTCATAAACCTATTATAAGGAAATACTAAACACCTTTATAAACATAGGATAATAAATACCGACGACATAAATATAAACAAATAAATATTATAAGATTATTATTATTATATCTAGCCCATATTGTCCCACTGCTGAGCAAAGGCCTTCCTCCACTCCTTCCAATGTTCCCGGTTTTGAGCCACCTCTTTCCAATTCGCAAGGAAGACATCCAAGTCATCCCGCCATCTCCTTCTTGGTCTGCCGCGGCCCCGTCGTGCAATTTCAGGGCACAAATTTTACGTTTTTCTGGCCCACCGCTCCGTAGGCATGCGGCAGACATGTCCAGCCCAGTCCCACTTAAGTTGGGCAGCCTTCTGAACTACGTCAACTTGAATAATATTTGCAACTCAATGGAGAGACAGTGTTCTTTCACTTTTCTTTTAAAAACCTTATCTGTGTGGAAGTATTTAATGGCCGTTTTCACATTAGACGATTACGTTAACGACACTGACGATACGATATAGGCGATTTGCAGTGTCATATCACGAGTTCTTAAAGGGATGCTACTGGACATTACATTTTCAATGTTTCTCATACAACCACTCTTACGCGATTATGACGTTACGTACATTTTTCATTCATATTTTGGAAACTCAGCATCTTGTGGATATTATCTAGGCTTCTATTGAAATCAATTTATAAATTCGTGAAAAATTAGTCCAGTAAAGAACTTTAAAAATCTGCTATTTTGCATGAACTTTGACACTTATGTAATTTACTCAAAAATGAAAAAAGTATCACAATAGAAGCCTTGTAAATTTTATCAAAATTCTGAATAACGACAATTTTTTCATAAATTTTAAGGGTTAAAAAAAACACGTTTTCCTGAAACAATTTTTTGTAAAATATTCGAAAAAATCTATTACATAATCATTAATATTTTCTGTAACTAATTAGGAATTCTAGATTCATATTTCTATATTTGGATGGTGTTCCCCAAACTAGGTAGAACCTGTATCTTGGGGACCTGAGTTGAGATGACTTTAATATAATAACATTGTATCGGGCGAACATGTAGAGATTCGGTTTTTTTTAATACTTGGCAAAGAGGTTGTTGTGAATAATGGAACAACAAAATGAATAATAAAAATGAAAAAACTTTTTACTTTACACTTTTTAGTTATGGTACCACCACTAAAAGGTACCCCTCAGACCAACTTAAATAACTTATAGCCACAGTGCATAACGATTCTAATAATCCCAAACACGGTTAGATTACATTAATTTAATATTTTTCCTTCTGGCTTCATCATCAGATCAGTTGAATACATCCCCCCCCGCCTTTCTGACAGTCAGTCATCGACTACAAAAACAAAGCAACTTTACTTGTAACCACAGTTCAGCTGTGATTCTATGACGAGTTCTGTTCCATATCTTCGAAGTTCATGATCAGATCATAACAATATTTCTATGGGACCAACTTGGACGCATAAACTTTCAATTAAAAAAAGAATTTTCAAAATCTGTCCACAATTGACCGAGATATCGGTGAACAAACATAAAAAAAAACATACATTCAGCCGAACATAGAACCTCCTCCTTTACGAAGTCGGTTAAAAATAGAATAAATAAAAAAACTAACTTAAAATCAAAGTTTTTGTGTGAAGTGTTTGTGTAGTGTAAAGGGATGGAGCTTTAAAACGTGTACATCTCCATCCCTCTTTCTCGCCCGCACGACATTTTAACACCCTACTTGTGCAATCCTGAATAGAGGTGACCAAATTGACATTTATCAGGTTTTTACCACAATTTTTCGTTCAAATTAGAGTCGGCAAACAATGATGCGCTAAAGAATGTAATAATATTTATTAATAACTACAACAGGAAAATGCCCGCTGATGTTGATAAACATTTTTGTGTGTTGCTAACAGTGTGTAATAAACACTGATAACTTAATAAAATAACATCTGTATAATTTGTTGATTTTGGCCTGGTTTTACAATAGTTAAATTACCTTTATGGGCAGAATTATAATGTTGATGACATATACTTAATTATAATATGACATTTATTTCAGACAAAAGTCCATTCATTGTTAGTAACACAAGAAACCTTAGTTACTTAAACGTTAGTACATACAAAGACACACAAACACACATACATGTATAGTGACATTAGAATAACTAGGAACTCAAAGGATCCAGGTGTTTTTTTTTATCATTTATGGCCGAGGCTTTTATATTGCATAACGGCCTGCCCCCCTAGCCAAGTTACAACCGTTTCGCTTGTGCCGAACGCTTCGAGTTGACCTTGCCGCTAATTCTTTTGTTCTGACCACGTGGCCGACCGTTAAGACGACGTCATTCCCGTACATTTGAAGCTTTCTACAAGCGTTAACTATTGCAGATTAGAAACTTGGCTAGGGGCTTGGCTTTTAGTTCAATAGCCTCAGTTAGTTAGACAATTAATTGATCAAATATCTCAGCTCTTGATTAAGTTTTATTAATCAGTAACAGAGGTATTGTAGGAACTTTTGGAGATATGCGGAACAGAGAGTGAAGTCCCATATACATATAAAAATGCTATGCCGCGGCAGTCCCCGAGTGACACACGTCTTTTTTTAATTATTCTTCTACTGCTTTGTCCTTCTCATTTTTCTGATTTTGTCCATTCTTCCTTTCATAAACAGTCCATACTTCTGTGGAATGTGCTTCTTCTTGACATCAGGACGGCCACCAGTCGGTATGCATTTAAGCGGAAGTTGCGGCTTCATTTTCAACACAAATAGCGGGGTAGTCTCAAAAATCCTTTCATTTACCTTATATAAATTATATATATTTGTATATATGTAGGTTTATATTATATTGAATATTTAAGTATCTATGTTTATTATATAAATATTTGTACACTTGTTTTCTTATCAAACAATTTTTTTTTTTGCACCTGCCATGTTTTCTCTTCACCACCCTAGGTTGACTGGTAGAGAATGCCTAAGGCATTAAGTTCGCCTTTGTACCTTTGTGTTGCGTGAAGTTGTAATAAATAAATAACCAGGTTTAACTGTATACATTTTCTGAAAATTTTCAAGAGTTAAAAATAGGTAAGTCCGAAATATGAAGAAATCGTATTTTCGGTTTCGCATAACTTTGTAGGGAACATAATATATCAATGATGCTTTTTCACTGCGTATGACGACGATTGACGATTTTAGAATTATTTTCTCAGAATATGCTTTCCTTCACAGTTACCTACTTAGTTTAGTGATGTCTACGAAAATGAAAATTCACATGAAATAGACAAAGCCACGTTTTTATTTGCCATTATTATCTACTAGCTTTTGCCCACGACTTCGCCCACGTACGCCTATGTCACTCAGGAATAAAGCAGCTTTCTATCGGTGAAAAAAATTTAGCAATCGGACCAGCACTTCAGATTATAACATAATTTACAACATTACACCATATACATACATAACTACCTCTATTAGATCTGCCAATAATAATAAATTCCGTGCACTGTACTTTAGACACTCTCCTAGCTTTACTGTGCCCGATAGGGTCCATATTGATCTTGAAAATATGTTATACCACCTATTTACACAATATGGAATGTAACAAAGTATTGAGTATTGAGATTACCTCCAAAAAACAAAAAAAAACATAAAAACAAAAAAAAAATGTGGCACTCGGGGACTGCCGCGGTAAAGCTATTGCATAGCATTTTTTATCAACTTATGCAATTATAATAATTTATTTATTTTATTCAAGCAGTATTTTTTTTCCTATGTTTTTTTTTCTTTGATATTAATTGAATTTACACTTTTTGAGCGTGGTGACCGATAAGAAAACAAATGAGTGGGGGGTGTTAGGTTATTTTCGTTATGGAATTTCTGGATAAAAAAAAAAAACAAAGTTTAGGTACCTCTATATTGTATTAGGGTAGATTATCGGGTTAAAACATGCAAAACATAATTATTTGGAAACTAAATCGCAAACATATGGTCTGGAAAAACAAAACCTTTTCAGATTAGATACTAATACTAATTTAGAAACAGTCACATTGTATTGTGTTACCAGCGGGCAGGGGCGTAGAGTGCATTAATCTAGATGTGGGCGAAGGTGCATCAACGAGGTCTTTTTTTGTTTGTAGGAGGTAATCTCTGAAAGTAATGGTCCGATTGCTAAGATTTTTTCACCGGCGGAAAACTGCTTTATTCCTGAGTGACATAGGCTATATTTTATGTACGCGGGCGAAGCTGTGGGCAAAAGCTAGTGTTGTATATTAACACTCGTCAAAAAACAGAATCTTGGGATGGCAACAAAATAATCGATACTTTATCTAATCATATCAGCCGAAAGACGTCCACTGTTGGACATAGGCCTTTATCTAATACTGTTATTTAATAATAATGTTACAATTTTGTATCTGTTTATAAACTTATATATAAAAATCCTCGAGGCCCTTTTGACTGCGTGACCACCAGCCGTGGGCAAGGGGCCGGCTCGCCCACGCCAAGTTATGCCACTGTTTATTACATATCATCCATGTTCCAAGCATAAATTAAACATAAATCTCATGAGTAATATTAACTAGCTAACATCACACTACCCACGCGCAAACCAGCCTTGTCCAGCTGCGTGATCGTTTATAGGTTCAATTTGAATCGCAAGAAGTTTTCTCAAAGACTTTGATACTGGAAGTCTCAGAAATAATTTACTTATGTATTAAGTAAAAAAAGTAACAGATACGTTTATATTATAGGGTGACTGGTAATTAGTGACCGATACTTATACACATGATTGTACTCATGATTATAAACTACCTAATAACTTTCCCAAAGAAACTTTTTTTTATACTCATTAGTTTAATCGTAATAACAAAACAGCTGTTCGCGCAAATTCACGTCCACCGCGGTCACCCATCGATTCGCGCCCATCGGTGTGCATGACTCGCGAACACCGATGGGTTTGCAAGCGGCGCGGATGCTCTATCACTATTGTAAGTAACTGGGTGTAGTTTATCTATAATATGTATGTATTTAGAAATATATAAGTATGTTTATCAGTTGTCTAGTACCCATAACACAAGCTCTACTTAGCTTGGGATTAGACGGCGTAGTGTGATAGTTGTGGAATAATAAAAAAAAAAGTAAGGTACTCACACCTTCGGATTTTTTACTCTAGGGTTATCTGAAGTAGGGTGTACACTAGTAATCCATCAACCATATCTGAATTGGAGGAAAACATTAGACATTAAATCAGCAAAATTTCCACTTAACTCCTGAGGCGCGTTTTCATGAATGTTAGAGATGTCTTTGAAAAGTTCCAGAGCCGTGAAGGACGACATTTACATAATGTTGCATTCAAGAAGTAATTTTCCCATGTCTTTAGCTTCAGTTTTTGTAATTTAATGGATTTATAGAATTTATAAACAATATAGTAATCTATAAAGTACATAAGAAACTTAAATATTAACTAAAGTAAGTATTTATACTTACTAAAACAAGTGTCGAACTACTCCTCCACGTCGCTATCATCCGGAACGCGCCCAAAAGACTGGCAGCATCGCCACGTTGAATGGTTATAATGTTCTTTGGGCGAAGAACGAGCCAGCACTTTGGTCATGCAAAGTGTCGATCAGTCGGTGTGAAATGCGAATATATAATGCGAATAAGTAGTTATAATTTTTTTATGTATACACAAAAGTGAATAATTTCTGAGACATGGTGTATAAACATTTAAGAACAGATTTAAATAATATGTGACTAACCATAAACATCTGATATTCTATAAACCATGCATTATAGCTGTTAGCTATGCTCTGCTGGCATCACATTTTACGACTTACTGATGATTCGGTCATAGTATATTCGGACACAGTGTCCGAATTGACATATGTTAATTTCAATATTTTTTTACTGACAGTAGGACACATTGTTTATTACAGTGAGGTAAAGAGTTTTAAAATATAAATGGGAAAAATTACCAAAACTATTTAAGGTGGCAACTTAGGGGAATAAATTTCTTTAAACTTATGTTTATTATTATGTTTCTTCGTATTTTAAGACTCTTTTTTGTCTGATTATACTAAATATTGATCACTGTTTGTACAACTATTATATCTGTTCATGTTATTACTGTACATTACTATGCTGTTATTATGTGTGTTAAATGTACCTACTCATCAATAAATTTGATAGTGTCCGAATCGTCAGCGAAAAAATATTGAAGATGAAATGTGTTAATTCGGACACTGTCTCCAAATATATTGTGTCCGAATTGTCAGTGACTACATTTTACGACGCACTGAGTTTCGGGACGTACTCCACTGTTTCAAACTATCAACGCGTCATTTTATAGCGGTATTACGTACAGTTATTACTACGGGTACTACATAGTAACTGTTTGGGTTCCTATTATATACCAGTGGTTGTGTGACTATATGGCAGGGCGCAAATGTGTGTCTTGGGTCAGTTACAACTTATCGATGAATATTTGATTTCTATAGAACCAGTATGAAATCATCCACTCGCACATTGACTCGCACGTACGTATTTTTTTTTTTTTGTATCCAGTTGCTTCCACATAACACATACTCATGATGATCAAAAAGTGTTCGGTGTCGGCAACTGGAACAAAAAGTGTCTCCGTTTGCGCAGCGCCTAAGTGTCTCTTTTACATAGGTAAATACGTTGCGAAACAATTTAAATACTAATTATGACATTGCTACAAGAATTTTTAATGTTACTGCATAAATAATATGTTGATAATTATGACACTATAATGATTTTTATTTATTTTAACGTTGGATTCTTTTTATATAATAAATATCAATCAATGTTCGATACAAATATAACATAAATATACTACGAGTATCTACTATTACTTATATAAGTAGGTAAATCCAACAATATCTAAAGATTAGGTAGTTATGAGAGCCGATAAGAATTTCTAAAAAGGAAATTTGTGATCCTAGAACACGAAAGGCAACTGAAGTCTGTGAAAGTCTGACACGCCTTCTCGCTCCACCCTAGAGCGGGAAAAGTCAATGGATGATTCTCACCTCAAAAAAAAGTTAGATACGAGAGATTTAAAATCAACGTTAATTAACTAAAATAGTTTTTATTTGAATGAGCTATAATATTAAAGATATTTATTTGGTTACATTAATAGATTCAACATCAACATCGCAGGTTAGAAATACTATTCCAGTTAGTTGCCATATGTAACCACAACGATTTTATGGTTCTGATCAGCAACCCAAGAATAGATTAACAGGAATCTAAATACCTACCCATTGTATAGAAATAAGGAAGGAAAATATACTTGTGTGAATATTATTGGCGGTGTGTTGAACCCAAAAAACTAGAGATTCGCCGAATATTCGTTTTATGTTCGGTGTATTCGGCAGATTTCTGAGGTATTCGGCCGAATCTATCAATTGAAATGTTGAATATATACGGTTTAATGAATCATAATTATCAACCAGTCTTTAGAGCAAAATAAATTAATGGAATCCCATATTCTTAGAATCATATTTATTATACAACCATATTGTTTTGAAATTATTTCTGTTATGTTTGTTGCACAATCAAAACCGATAATGACCCAGTAATCCATGGTATCCCAGCGTCTGGTGCCGGAACCATATATTATCCAAAACCATCGGAAAACATAGAACGCAAAATTATGTAATGGGGAACCGAATTAACCAGCAGTATATTATTAGGTTAGGTAAGAACTGAGAGCAGTAGTGTCCGAATGGTAATGGCCCCGAATTACCAGTTGTAGTTCGCGGGTTCGAACCTAGCTAGGCGCATTACTTTGTGTAATTTATTTCATCACTAGCGGTCTCAAAGCGGTGAAGGAAAACATCGTGAGGAAACCAGCATGACCTAGAATTAAAAAAAATCGAAGACATGCGACATTCACCTGGGCCCGCGTGGTGGATTACGGCCCATTCATTCTCCTAGAGAGGAGGCTTGAGTCCCAACAGTGGGAACATTAAAAAGGCTGGTGATGAAGATGATGATGACGATGTTGATGATGAGAACTTAACCGTATATTATTCGGTATTCGGTTATTCAGTGAAACCACTATTCGGCGCATCTCTACAAAAAACTTATTTGTAGTCCATTTATTTCCATTCTGATGATGAAACAACAACTAGACGGCTGTTCGGAGACATCACGTGAATAGTGAAGGTAAAACGTCACATAATAGAACGAACAAACTGTCATACAGCAACTTTCTATGTTTTTCATGACTTCCTAGAGAAATAAATTATGATGTTTTTTTAGAAATAAGTTCGTTGTCTTACATAGTATATTTAGTTAATTATAAACTAGCTGTTGACCTCGGCTTCGCCCGCGTACATACAATATATTCTGTCACTCAAGAAAAACAATTCTATCGTTGAAAAATCGGACCAGTACTTTCAGAGGATTTCCTATCTATTTGCATAAAATTTTAAGACCTATTATAACTTGGCATTCTTATCTTTGTCCTAGTTATATTTTCGCATAATATTGTTTACGCATAACAGCTTACATAATTTCTCTAATCATAATAATTGTTAAGCATAACATTCTAAAGCATAAATTTATTAAGCATAACATTCTAAAGCATAACTTTATTAAGCATAACATTCTAAAGCATAAAAAAGCATATCTTCTGAAGTTACCTGCTTCAGAAGATATGCTTTTTTATGTGTTTCATTCCCTTTGGGGGTAAATTTAGAAAAATCTTCTCTTAGTGCTCATCTACGTCATAAAAGGAAACCTTGTGTAGAATTTCACGTACCTAGTCCCAGAAGTTTCGACTGTGTGTTGATATGTCAGTCAGTCAGTTTCTCCTTATATATACAACATTATTTTTAGTATAAAGGGAACCTGAACATTGTCAGAATCAGTAACTGAATCAATTTCACTAATTTTTTCGACACACTTGCTCAGAAAGTGACTATAATTGCACTACACTTAGGTATATAATGTAGCTTGTAACCAAACTGTGACTTTTTGATTACCATTATACACAAGTGTGATAATGTAGTGATAACCGTTTTTGTTAAACCTCTGTTCTCAAATCAAACATTAAATTCGAAAAAAAAAAATACATTAGGTATTGCGTTCAATAGTACAAATTAGTGTCTTGCTTGCTTATTTTGTGCTAATTTGTGTTTAAATAAACTATTTTAACTTTTACATGTTCACTAAATAAAACCTTTCATAAAATAAAAATATTTTTTCTGTTTATAAACATATGCAACTTCATTCTTATTTTTATTCAAACATCCTAGCTAGAGTAGCTAGTCTATGGCCAACATTTTTGATGTGCGCGCATAAGAAAAAAGAAAACAATTTTTTGCCGCCATACTAGAAAAAAAAAGTTTTGCTGATAAAGCAATAATTAATTAATTTGTAAAAAATTTCTTCTCAAGTGTGTCGAAAAACGTCGTATGATACACGTGAATATTGGCGATTGCCGTCCTCGGCTCTCTAAATACCGCCTCAGCAGTAATCACCAACATTATACACTTGTATCATAATGTACTATTACACCATGTTATATTTTTGCCAAAAATATTTTAATAAAGTCACAAGTTGGACACCACTGACACTAAGTACAACACAAGTTACTGCAGGTCATAGCGGGCATTAAGTGCCAGCACACAGCTGTCTGCGAAAGCAAAACCATCCCTCAAGTGCCCGGTTGGCCCGGTGACCATGTATTTGTGCGGACAACTAGTTAACATAACAAGCTTATAACTTAGTGATTTTTCATGATAAAGTTAAAAAAATACCTAATTACATAGATTTTTTAAATAAAAATATTAAACACTTGTTTCGGTTTTTATACTGAAATAATGCTGTATAGATAGAAAAAACATTTTGTACCACAGTCATATTGTTTTGAGCAAAATAACACTGAATACAATAGAAATACTTCTTATTGTACCTACACCATAACAAATTACTAGACATGTGCCGATTAATCGCCTATTAGTTGGTAAGGCCGGCTATCCGGCCACTTTCGTTTGGCCGCTAGTCGGCCTCTTTACAACTGGCTAAACGGCAAGTTGGTCAAAGTCATAGTCAACACATTTCTACTAATCACAATAGGAATTATTAATCAATGTGAACATGCGATTTCTTTTTTTTTTGTTCGCTTCACCTGCGAAAGTTTGTAAGTGTATACCTATATTTTGCTCATGTAGTTTCAATAGAATCTTCTTCTCATAAATTTTCGCCTATATGGCTGCTTTTGAACCCGCGACCTACAGCTCGTAAGTCGCAGCCAGGCGCATTACTTTGTGTAATTTATTTCATCACCACTGCTCTCAAAAAGGTGAAGGAAAACATCGTGAGGAAACGGACTTGTCCTAAGACCAAAAATCGAAGACTTGTGATATTCACCAAACCGGACGGCACCCGTGTTGTGAATTACGCCCCGTTCCCTCTCCTAGAAAGGAGGTTTGAGTCCCAGTAGTGGGAACACTGAAAGGCTGATTATGCTATAGCCTTTACAATTCCTGTACAATTTCATCCGAATTTCTTCAGTTGTTTGAGCATGATGCAGTAAAAAACATACACACACAAACTTTACATTAGTGTGATTGATCAAAACGGCTTATTTTGTCACAGCCTGTCTTCCCACGCAAACTGTGACGATCTGGCGCGTGATACCGACGTTGTTGACCCCACTTCTGACAGCCCGCAAGTGTCTCCCGTGCGTCTATCTTACGAGTTACGATCTATTCCGGGCATTGTCACGCTGTCGCATGGCGCCGGTGACACGGTGTTGCGTCACCCGCGTGACGTCGCTACACTGACAGATCACCTGCGACAGTTATTAGAGCATCGACTAGTCTGCGGCTAAGAATAGCTGGGCTGTCTGCAGTGTCGTAATGAGATAGTCTATCAGGTGCTTGAGTAATAGCAGCCCAAATATCGTTTACATAAGTATTATTATTATATGTCAGTAAATCTCAGAACCCTGGGGTCCTGGACCTTTGAAAAGCGTACGAGGAGTCGAAACCAACTCACAGAGGCGCCCTTATGGTACCAACTGATTTATTATTACTGTATGCGCTGTATTATTATTATTACATCTAAAGCTGCCGGTTTATTCGAAAGAGTTACTGTGGCCATGGAACGCAAAGGGCTGCTGAAGCAACACAGGTGGGTTTTAAGTCAGTAATGTCTGACACTCTTGGTCCACCCAGAGTAGGAGAAGTTTTTTGATGATTTCCCATCACAAAAAAAAAAAAATGCACAGCCAAATATTTTGTCAACCCACACACACACAAATATTGTAGCAGGGCCGAAGCCTAATGGGACTATGGGTTGGCTTCCAAAAGGGAAACTGGGTTCTTGATCGCTAAGCAAAGAATGAAAATAGTGTGTGGTTTTAGTCAGTAAAAGTCTAACACGCCCCCTCCCACTCCTTGATGATTACCAACCTCAAAAAAACTCAGTTATACCTACGCTTGGCGATTTGATTTATAAATAGGTTAAGTCACTCTTCATCTGCCTGACTTTTCGCTACTGTATGACTTACAGTGTAAGGCCTCCTTCGACTTCCATTCACAGATATGACGACCAGTATTCATCTGGGATAAATGAGCAGCTGAATATAGTGTCCATGCCCTTGTCATGTATTTACCTTCTACCTTATCATCCAAACCTGGTTTCTGGGTAGTACGATATGAAAGTACAAACCTAAATCATTAAGCTTGTCCCTACTGATCACACGCCTTTCCCAAGGGGTATCACAGCATCTCACGCAACATCCAGTCAGTCCCTCGTCGCTCCACATAGCTAGGGTGCCGGGCGTCCCACGCTACGCTTGCATCGCTTGAATTGACACAGACCCCATATAGGACTCTTCTGCAATTTAGATTTCGTAACTTTATAGTCTACTTACTAGCTTCTGCCAGCGGCTTCACTTGCTTGAAAGTCGAAAATAATATAACCTATTTCACTTAGTGGTCAAGTAGCATTTTACTGGTGAAAGAGTTTTTAAAATCGGCACAGTAGTTTTCGAGTTTATTCATTACAAACGTACACACAAAAATTCCGTCTTTATAATATTAGTAGTGTAGAAAGAAAAGGAAAAGAAAGTACCAGCCACCCTAACCAAGCTACAACCGTTTCGTTTCGATTCTCTTTCGTCGATTGCCTCGAGTCGGCCAGACTTCCGATTCCTTCGTTCTTACATCATCTCAACGCTCAGTCACATGGTCAGAACAAAGGAAAAGGAGGCGTGGTCGACTCGAGGCGATCGACGAATGACATTCGAAGACGGTTTTAACTTGGCTAGGTCTGATAAACTTATAGTCTTAAAACTGTTGACACTCGGCCAACGTGGATGTGGATGATGGCCTATATTTCTCTCTCCTAGAATAATGACCTAAGTCTTTTGAACATCTTGTGTTGCATGAAGTTTCAATCTACACTACTCGTAATATATAAATATACTCGTATATATATAAATATACTCGTATATATATAATATATAATAAAGAAGTATTTAAAGTTTGTTGTTTTTGTTTGTAGGAGGTAATCTCTGGAAGTACTGGTACTTTATTCCTTAGTGACATAGGCTATATTTTATGTATATTATGACTTTATAATCTACCTATGATGATCCACGTATTTCCAAAACCTAGTTCTACACCAGAATCAGTCAGTCAGTTATCCCAGTCACATCCTACTCGTACTGGCTTCTAAATAACCGTATTGTCCAGTCTCAGTGTTAAGTAGGCGTTCAATGCCAACATTAGTTGGATGAATATGACCATAATATGAAACTCCGGTAAGCATAAAGATTTTATATCTTTATAACCCACGGTTTCCTTTTTATTCACACACACAGACACACGTCACAGACAGGCCTGTTGGTCTAGTGGTTAGTGACCCTGACTGCTATGTCAGAGGTCGTGGGTTCGATTCCCACCCAGGACAAATGTTTGTGTGATGAGCACGATCATTTGATCTGTGTCTGGGTGTAATTCATCTATAATATGTATGTATTTAGAAGTATATAAGTATGTTTATCAGTTGTCTAGTACCCATAACACAAGCTCTGCTTAGCTTGGGACAGCTATGTGACAGTTGTGGATTATTATTATTATTCTACCTAGTGCACTTCAACAGTTGGTTCCACAGTCTATAAAATGTGCAACTATACCTACCTAAAGCGAGCATTTCTTCATACTGAGTATTATCTAATTAAATGATTTTTCAGCGCGACCGGAATGGAAATAAAGTTAATTTGTGAGTCTTTTTGCAAGTGAAAAGTAAAATACTACAAACCATTACCTAATCCATTAAACCCCAAGTGAATGCCCGGCGTTCGCTCAAGGAGGTAATTATGAAAGTATCTGATGCAATTGCTAAAATTTTTCACCGATAGAAAGTAGCTTTATTCTATAGGCTATATTTTATGTAGGTACGTGGACGAAGCCGCGGGCAATCGTAAATAAAATAGATTTAGATACACACACATGCATATATATATATTGTTATGTAATGCAATGTAATTTATTATGGAAGTATTCTACCAACGGCCATGAAAACCTGTACTCTTAGGTAAGACCTTTAAAAATCTATAAAGCATCAATGCTACCTAACAATAGGATGTCAAGTTCCCACGTTCGTAGCCACATAATAACGTAATGACAAATATAATTACAGACGAGTTATATGAAGGTTGAACTGATCTATGTGATTGTGTACGCCTTGCATGTGATTGATGCAGACAGTAGCTACGAAAAATATGTACTAAATAAATAATTTATACAACATTAATTTTAGTTATGAATATTGTTCAGAATTTGTGAATGAATTCCAATAGTTTTTGAGCCATGTTATATTTTTTTCCATTAATATTTAAAAAGGTCATAAGTTGGACAACACCGACATTAAGTACAACACAGGTCCCGGTAGATCATATGAAATTTTGTACATAGATTCTTTACATAAAAAACTGGACACGTGTTTGTTGCTACGTATCAGAGCAGTGCAGACAAATGTACGTTTATTGGAAAAGCCAGATGTATGCTAGTAGTAGCATGTGTAAGCATCATCTTTCAACGGTATTTTATCACCACTAAACCTGGCACGCACTTAAACCCTGATAAGCTGACTATATTATTATAAATAACTAGCTTTTACCTTGCTTTTGTTCGATAAAATTTAGCCTATGTCACTCAGAAATAAAGCAGCTTTCTATCTGTGAAAAAATTTTAGCAATCGGACCAACACTTTCAGAGATTACCTCCTACAAACAAAAAAACAAACAAACAAAGTATACCTCTTTATTATATTAGTGTAGATTTAAAATTAATACGATATGTTAAATAGTAAAATATTTTTTGCACGAATAAAAGTTGAATAACAAAAAGAAGCAAGCGAAAAACTGTTTTGTAACAATCAAACTGAACACATATTAAATATTATCACGAATCCGTCCACTATTCCACTATGTAGTTAATAATATCGTAAATAGGAAGGGCTCACCAGAATAAATCTTTTCATGTGCTGGGTGCCATCCAAGAGTTTGACAGACTGCGCTCTAAATATACCCGGGAATCACTTCTAGATACTTATACTGCTAACAATATAAAACACTATAATACATTGATTTTTTCATGTACCGGTTTGCAGGTATACCTCTAAAAAAAATTTCACTTTATAAACCTCTAAACTTAAGCTATAAAATTTATTAATTAAGGTGTATACATTATAGACTAGCTCCTGCCAACGATTTCGCCTGTGTGAAAGTAGGCTTCTCCATACAAACTTTGGATCCTCGTTTCAACCCCTTAAGAGGCTGCTTTTCCACTCACCTCTCGTCAACATCGAGCATGGTTTAAAAGCTTGTTACTTCATCTAACGCAATCCAACGCGATGTTTGACGAAAAGACAACGCGAGAAAAGAGAGATAACGCCTGAAAACTCTGTTAGCTTTCGGTAATTCCGTGATTTACTCGAATATTTTATAAAAGTTGTTCCAGGAAATACGTGTTTATTTTTTTAACCCTTAAAAGTTTTTGAAAAACATTGTCATTATTTAGAATCTTGATAAAATTTTCTAGGCAGGCTAAGTTGTACTTTTTTGATTTTTTTCTTTTTTGAGTAAATTCCGAAGTGCAAATATGCAAAATAGCAGATTTTCAGAGGTCTTAATTGGATTAGTTTTACACAAATTTATAAATTGATTTCCATAGAAGCCTAGATAATATCCACAAGATACTATGTTTTCAAAATATCTAATGAAAAAACGTGTAATAATGTCGTAATCGCGTAAGAGCGGATGTATGAGAAACATTGCAAATGTATGTCGAGATGCATCCCCTTAAGAGGTGATTTTTGGAAAATCCTCTCTTACTGTTTATCTACGTCATAAAAGAAAACCTTATGCAAAACCTCACGCTCCTAGATCCTGTACTTTCGGCTTTGCTTTGATATGTCAGTCACTCAGTTTTTTCTTTTATTTCAATAGATCCTATAAAATTTCATAATTCCATAAATAAATACGTATACACTATAGTGTTTTAATGTTCATTTCATTATGAGGGATCTGCTCCAGCTTTATGCAGGAGTAATTTAAGTCTTTTAAATTCAAGGTTTTCTCTACTTAGGCATTTATGTGTTATGTACCTACGCTTTGACCTCCTAATCCTATCCTCCTATCCTCATGAGTCAGTCTATTTATTGGTGAAAATAGCATGAAAAGCTTTGGGTTTACCTTGGTTTCGGGAATTTTTGAGTTTACCTTGTCGCGAACAGATAGACGTGGTAGTAGACTTTGTTTTATAATATTTATTCATCGAGTAATGCGTCCTGCCGTATCGTCTCTGTAACTCCCGGCTAACTATCCTAACTAGCAATTGATGTTTTTCCAGGGCAACCGTTTTTCATGTTTCTGTAGTTGCGTTAGCTGTAGCTTTATTAATGAATCAATAAGTGTTTTATATTGCTCTTGACGTATTCTTTAAGTTAGTAGTGGCCCTAAAGCCCTACGGTACGAAGGTAGTAAGGTATATTTTCCCTTTTTTTACACTTATGCAAAACCAAATACGTGACGTCTTCTAAACGGTAAACGATACAGATACGACAATTAGAGACAACTTATTAAAAATAATGTTACGAACACGTAGGTAATAATATCAGTGCAGATACGCCAGTTTACGAGATAGGACAGTTAGCGGGGAGGTCGACGATATACGGTTACTTTGATTGTTACAATCAATATTCCAATGCACTCCACTTGCTCCAGTTACCAACATTTCACATGATATCAGTTATCACTGACGATAACGCACTCTCGTAATTGTTTGTGACTTTGACATCAAACTGTATTACATTGAATCGTTTGACTCGAGGCCACTACGATCTCATAATCTGTACTTCCATACTATATGTATAAATACGAGTGTATTTCTGTCTGTATGTTAGGTTGTCATAATATACTGTTGATGCAGATGAAATTTAACCCACACAAATAGGATTAGGATATAGTGTGCTTTCACCCTGATAGTATTTGTTTTTGAGGATATGTTATACACTTTTCTCGCGAGCGAAGCCGCTTCTTTTTTGGTGAGAAATATTCAAATGACTTTTTTTACTGACTAAAATCCGCCTGTATTCCTTCAGTTGCCTTTTGCTTTCCAAGTTCACGATAACTCCTTCCCAGTCCCGTAGTTTCGAATAATCCAGCAGGGTACTAGTAATTAAATTCCCTTGTAATAAATACAAATAAACTTAGCTTCTGCCAGCGGTTTTGCAGGTCACCACAGGCCATGGCAGGTCATAGCGGGCATTAGGTGCCAGTGCACAGCTGAGTGTGGGAGTAAAACAACCTGTCAGTCGCCTGGATGACCCGATGACATAACAAGCTTATATAACCTTGTGATTTTTCATGATACAGTTATGAAATTTTGTACATAGATTGTTTACATATAAATACACGTAAACACACACACGTAACGTAAATACACGTGTTTCAGGTTTCGCATATACTTAAAAATAATCATGTATAGATTTCTACGCGGTCGCAGCCGCGGGCAAAAGCTTGTCTACCATTTGTCTACAAATATGTAAATATGTTTAGAATGACGTTATATAACGATCGATATATCGATAACAAGTTCGTGTTGGGTCGCTGGCCAGAGGTCGGTCACCTTGGGTACCATTGACATTTATGTTAATATTTAGTCTGTAAATAAAGTTTTATAAACCTTATTTAACAACTAAATATATTAGCTTGACTAGTTTAAATAAGTTTGCCTTTGAGCTTTGTATGAAAAATACGATCGTCCGAACACAGTACGACTCGGCAAACAAAAACTGTTAGGCCACGCCCCTATTTTGTTAGCAAACAATGTTATTCTGTTATCAAACACAAAACAAAGTGCTACGGCCCCGGCTTATCTATATTTGATTGTGATTTCTATAAACAGGCTGTCAAAAAACGCCTAAAATTGAAAGTGACCTAAGTTTGTTGCGTGTGGACGCACCATAACTCCATTGAAGTGATTTGCCGGAGTCCGTCAGGGGTGAACAACCTATCTTAAACAGTTGAACACAAGCGGTTCTCCAACCTACGACCTTAAACATCGTTTATGTGACAGCCGCGATCGCAAAACACGCCCACTTCAGCCATTTTATTTTGCAAGTAATCTTTAATAGCCCATAAACTTTATCGAAGTACTTTAGTAGTAGTGTAATCGCCTTCGGCAGTAAACCTTAATCGTTTGTTTAAACGCATTTCATAATTTGCATTTTTTTCCAATTTCTATGTTGACGCGTTTTATTGGTTTATCCATGATTTTTTTTTTATCTGTTATAAACTAGTACTTGACTGCGATCCCGCCTGATGTTAAGCAGTGATGCAATCGTTGATAGTGAGTCGCACTAGTTTATTAAGAGCCTATTCACTCTAGCCTTGAAGACACCCAAATTATAATCAGACGGAATTGATGCTGCAGCCAAATTTATGGTTTCTCGGTGTCCTATTCTTAGCGTTTATGCATTTACTTCAGAGCTGACAAACACACAGATAGACAGACGGACAACAAAGTGAGCCTATAAGGGATCCGCATTTTTTCTTTTTAGGTATGGAATAAAAAAGCAGAATTTGGTTGTCCTCTACATCGTTGCTAAAGCAATATCTCAATGGAAGCGGATAGTGTTCATCACTACACAGATATTCAGCAAAAAAGTGAAGTTGTGACCCTAGAACTTTAATGATTTTTAACACGCTTAAATTACCTTCACCTGTATGTTTGTAACCAACGCCTTTGAGCTCGATTTTGACCAACTTTGGGCGATTTACGAAAAATATGGCACAAAGCGCCCCACGAATTTTCACAATGATATTAATATTTTTCGTTCATTATTATTATTTTCTACCTATATTGAAAATTACTTTACACTTTTTAGTTTGATATGCTATAAAAGCGTGTTTTTTTTAGTTTTTTTTTTAACTTTTTTTTTTTTTAAACGTATTTCTTTATCGGTATTTATCAGTTTATTCACTAGGCTACCCATCTCTAAGCAATTAGATTTTGCTATAAACACTAAACGTATGCATTATAAAACAGAAGCAATTGGGATAATTATAGCAAGAACATTCATTGTGAACGAACAACCCAAGATTATATATGTAGGTATATCACAACCCCATTAGTGGTGCACAGGCTTGCAGACGGCGAGCAATGGATAGCTCGTTGTCCGACCGTCCGGTAACCGTCCGGACCGAGCCTAAGTAGTCGCTTTCAGCAACCGTAGGGGCCCAGCAGGATCGAAGCCTACTGGGGCTAGGGGTCTGCTTCTGAAAGGAAGGCTCGGCCCTGGTATGAAAGTCAACTAAGGATCGGGGTGGGTTTTTTAGTCAGTAAAAGTCTGACATTATCTTCCGCTCCGCCCAGGGGCGGGGGATGTCATTGGATTACTTTTACCCACAGAAAAAAAACCTCATTAGTGGTGATTACTGAAACTTTTTTATCTTCTGAAATGACTAAGAAAAAGATATTTGAAAAATAAAAATACTATAGAAATTCTTGTTTTGAATGCCTTCATGATGAATGTAAATAGTTATTTTATTGGTTGGTATTATGGACATAATTATTTACGAAACATGGTATGTTTCGCTGAACTTTTGTGTTGCCTTTAAGCAAATAGACTTAATTTTGAATTAATACGAGTATAATAAGCCCTCAAAGACTTAATGAGTTAACGATTCATTCATTAAGTATGTGTGGGCTCCGTGGTATTGACGAAACATCGGAAATGACAAAGCAATTGGATTTTATTTACAAAAACTTAATTCTTTTGTTATTGATGTGGATAGTGTAACTGATTCCGCCATTTCCGCTGAATTGCCCATACGTCAGACGTTTGAGGTAGCATTCGTTTCGGTCACAATTTTTTCTCCTAATTTCCTAAAGGAAATAAAAACGAAATCAACTTTCAAGATTTTCCAGACCAAAAAGGTCTACAAATTTCTTCTACAGATCAATAAATGTATATAAGGCGCTCATTTGCGCCCAGTGGCTTAGATATAAAATGGATAGGTACGATAGCTAGGCCAGATAATGAGACGTTCTCTCCGTTTCAAAGAATCACCCAATATCTTCAGCAAAGCAACTTATGGCCTAAACCAAGAAAGCATGAAATAGGTCAAGGAACATGGGATTTGGCACTAGATCGCTGCGAAAGACAGCTCTATAAAGGGGTTTTTAATGTTCCCTATTAGGATTGTGTAAGGGATGACAGTTTTTTTTTTAAATTGATCTAAGTTTAATGCTTGACTGCGATCCCATCCATGGTAATGTAATCATTGATGGTGAGGCGCATTAGTTTATTAAGAGCCTATTCACTCTTGCCTTGAAGACTAGACTAGTTTGTATGGATGTCGTTAATAACTTCCAACATTCTCCTACCCACAGGTTCGATCTACAAAACGTGCCTGCTGATGCTTTAACACTTATGGTGGAGATGACAAAGCTGGTTAGTCCCAATTTGCTGGCAGAATGCGATGGAGTTGTCACCGACATGGTGGAGACGCCTGTGGTGGTCTACCTCAACGTGAAGAGCGCAGACATCACCCTGACTTGGAGCACTGATGAGGAGTACATGCTGGATGTGCAGACTAAAGGTTTGAGTTTCTTTTGAGTGCTCATACATTGCTAAAAATATGTATAGAAATCAAAGCAAAATGAAAGGCATTTATTTCAAATAGACCATTTGCACGCGCTTTTGAATAGTCAAATGTCGGTCAGTCCAAAAAAAGTGAAGCTAAATTGCACGTTTCAAAGCGTAGATCTCTCTCTATGAATATATGACGATGATATTAGCTTTTTACCTATGAATTTGCTGTTTATAAAACGTGTTATTTTGAACTGTGTTATCTTTGGATTGACTCGAAATTATAAGTTTAAATAAACTTTATATATAAGGCACGTTAATCTTTTTTTTTATTTTTAGTTATTGGTTGGTTTCTTGGTGTTTTTTTTTTATTTTCTATAATAACACAGGGCTTAAGTATAACTTTCGAAATGTAGGTTTAATGACATAGACAGGTAACTCTCTTTCATGAAAAACTGCTACAGTAAGACATCGACCATTAGCTGTGTCAACCAATTGTGTGTCAATGTAAATTATTTGATCTTTCGAGCACACAAACTTAGAGTAACATTCGGGATTTTTAGTTTCTAGCCTTTACTTTCTCAATCAATGTGGGGAAAAGACCGCTCTCACTAAAGTTTCCTACACACAAGCGGTTTACAGTGCCCTCCGTATCCAATACAATAATGCGTTCAGGGCGGTATTGGGGCTGCCCCACTTCTGGAGTGTTTGCGAAAGCGCGCACCGACGGCTTTCACACCACCATACGCAAGCGGTGCGCGTCCTTGGTGCAAAGGTTAGGGACAGCTCCAATACAGTTCTGGCGATGATTTCCGGCAGATTTGATTGTCCTTATATCCGATAGTGTGAATTAGTGTGTGTTTTGTTGTGAATTCGCTGTATGCCTTTGGTTGCCTGAAATCAATTCTATTTTTTTAAAGGCCTTTTTCACAGTTCTGCACCATAATCATTTATTATACACCGATAAATTTTAATCGTTTTAATCCCGTGGAAGGTCGATACGGTACATGAAACACTATCGATTTATAAAGATAAAATTAAAAAATAAAGTACCTCTTTTTCAAAACTCGTGTTAATTTACACATGTACGAAATTAATTTCTTTAAGAAAAAGTCAGCTGAGCGGGTTCAAAGACCTGTAGGTACTTTGTACGCAACGCCGACTATTACCTACAGGTCATTGAACGCGCTCAGCTGTCGTTAATTTTTTTTTTAAATTTTATCTTTACAAATCAATAGTGTTTCATGTACCGGATCCGACCCTCCACGGGGTAAAAACGATTAAAATTTAACGGTGTATACCTAATCTCAAATCTAACACAACTTTATTATCATTTTCCAGAAGATCAGATATCAGTGCACGTGACTGCAACAACGATATACGGAGCTCGCCACGCCTTGGAGACATTCTCTCAACTCGTAGCCTCCGACCGACCTGACCATTCTGACCAACACACCTGCAGCCTCCTACTAGTCTCCGGAGCCAAGATCCGTGATCGTCCCACCTACCCATATAGAGGTCTTCTTCTTGACACTAGCAGACATTTTATACCCATGGACGATGTGATGAGGACCATCGATGGCATGGCTGCCAATAAGATGAATGTCTTCCACTGGCATGTGACTGACACGCACAGTTTCCCTCTGGAGTCAACTAGAGTACCGCAGTTTACTAGGTGAGTTTATATTTTTTTCTGTTTGAGTGATCATTGCTAGGATAATTCCTTTGCCAATTTTACTTGCTTGGAGCATCTTTGCTTTGATAAGAAGATCTTTCAATGGTTTATCATTAGTAATAGGCCTCATATCACTGTTATAGGCGTATGTGAAGTTAGCTGCGAGTGTAACTACGCGCAGGTGCAGTTTAATCGACAGCAATTTAGGCTGCATTTCATTAATTTTTATATCCAAAGATCTGTGAATATTGATTTGAGTATTGTATGGTACTTACCTGTTTTGCTAATTAGCATAAATGCAACAATAAAACTAGCGCCATCTACCAATAAGACGACGTAAATTGATTTTCGTCTTTGTTTCTCCTAATGCAAATAATTTTTATCTCATAGCATCAAAATATTGATACATCCACGGGGTATATTTACACAAATTGAATCATTTAACGTAATTAATGAACAGATGAATCCAATCTAAAAAACGATCATCCAAAACTTAATAACTCAGTTCATTTTTGTTGAATGGTTTTTGTTTGGCAGATATACAGTTTTTCTATTTTAATTTTCTAAACCAATCAAATAACAAACAACGAAGTCCAACTACTTCGCTGGACTATGCTGTTGTTTGCTGGACTGTCAGAAGTATGATTTAGTGCGCGTATGCTGTATACGGACATGACTTAGGGCTGTATTTCACCGAGAAACCATATCGCCTCTACCAACAAAATGTACTCAGCTGACTTCCGTTTAGTTGTGCAACCAATTTGGTGGCGCGACCAGCTCGGACGTGTGGCGACTTTGGTGTATGTTTTTTGTCTAGTTTGGTAGCTTAGGGCTATATTTTCACTGGGACACCATTGCAGCGCAACTGATCGCGCCACCATGGTGTCCCAGTGAAGTATAGCCCTTACACATCCAGGGCAGGGAGAGTGCGGGTGAGGACTACAATGCCGTCATATCACTGTATGCAGACACCGAAATCCTGTAATAAAATTATTAGTCACGTGCCTCATTTGATACCTATTTCGATTTTTACTTCCAGATACGGTGCCTATTCCGCGAAAGAGATCTACTCGGCTGAAGAAGTGAGGAAGCTGATAACTTACGCTCAAGTGAGGGGTGTGCGAGTGGTGATCGAGATTGATTCGCCCGCTCACGCTGGCAACGGCTGGCAGTGGGGACCGGTGAGTTTACTCCCGTAATACTTTCAGAATAATACTCTCACCTATATTACGCAAAACTATCTACTTGGTTCGTGGGCCTGATGTTACAAAACAATATCAATATGCATAGGGTCCTACTGAAATAATGTTTGACTACTATTTGTCTCACATACTGAAAGACGCAGCGTTTGAAGGCCTCCAACAAGGTAGACCGATGGTCGGTCAGGGTGTGGAGGATGGATGGAGGATGTGTGACGCACAGGACCGGTCGTTGTGGCGACGCTTGGGGGAGGCCTATGTCCAACAGTGGACGTCTTTCAGCTGATATGATAATGATGATGATGACCCTTTGTCTGCTTGGTGCTGTAGAAAAAAAAGGAATTTCATAAATCGAATGACTAGCTTCTGCCTACAGCTTTGCTCGCGTAAAAATAGGTTCCTCCAGTTCTCCACACAAACTTTGAATGCTTGTCTTATCCCCTTAGGGGATAATTATTGGAAAAACCTTTCTCATTCTACGTAAATATCATACAAGGAACTTCTGTGAAAAATTTAAAAGTTCTTAGTTCAAAGGTTTAAGCTAGGCATTAATAAGTCAGTATGTTAGGACTGGCATATATTTATACAAATATAATGAACCTATCTTAGCAATGTTAGGTTTGCTTCACAAATGTGCGTACATATCATTCTGCCCTCATCCCCCACCACCACAGAATGTCTGGTTCTTCCATAGGTACATATTTTTGTTTCTCACTTAAAGATGTAAATCAACCGGTTTAAAATGTTTTAAACCAAAATGTTGCGGTTTTAAACCCCAAAAAAAAACGTTATTAAACGGTTGATATCTCGTCTACAAAAATAAAAGATTTGTGTTTTACACTTCGATGTGGGCAATTTTTTGGCTTCTGACGTCACGTTTCGTTTTAATTAGTTAATTGAAAACAATAGCCTAGGTACATTTGGTCAGACAGACCAAATAGAAGTAAACCCGTTAAATAGATCAATATCAGTCTATCACACATTTTAAAAAATAGTTATAATTAAAAAAACATGGTCATCAACACCAATCGTTTTTAAATAAAAAAATGGTTTGTTTTGGTTTTAAACGTTTTTTTTTTTTGTTTAAAAACAGTTTGTTTTAATCGGTTTTAAACCGGCCTTACATCTATATTCTTACCTTTCACACCGGATACTCACGGGGTAATGGTGTAGGTATCATTATTCTTCCTCTATATCACCTATTCTTCCTCTGTATAAAGGGCATTAGCTGCTATTGAAAATCGTCTCTATAATCGCAACGTTATTCTTATGTGTTGTTGAAATTAAATAATTGAATCACTAAGTACCTCGTACTTCTAGAGCTATTAACTTGATCTCTATTACCCTTTTTGTCGTATCTATCTCACTTCCTGCTATTCTGATAATAACTTGTAAAGGATGTTTGTCGCAGTCCTACTAAAATATTAATGTGAATTTTAAAATTATTTTGTAACCTTTCAATCGTGTCAATTAGAGACACAATATTTATCGCTTGGGGTAATAACACCTCAATGGCTAACGGATTTCGATGTAACTTGACACAAAGTAGATTATGGCCTACATTAGACATGCTACCAGATACTTTTATCTTTTTTATTACACGTTTCTTTGGGATGATATTTCGACTTTCAAAGTCGAAGAGATCGCTAGCTATTAGCTAGTTTATATTGGGTAAATTCTTGACCCATTTATCAGCATATAGTGCCAACCAACCCCACACACTATTTCCCACTCCTCTGGAATGCATACGTCCATATGTCGCGACTAACATTTCTTGTGTGACCTCCCACCAAATAGCTGAAGATTCCGATAACCCGTCGCCTGCGCACACGTCCGTATCCCGCGTGCCACCTAGGCTTACCTATTCATTTGCCTAAGTTTTACGTTTTATACCTACAATATTCCGTGTCATCTATCAATGTATCTTCAGTCTACACAATAGCTCAGAGATTTTTTTGTGTAAAGTACCTTTATATTACCACAGCTGGGAATATAACACAAAGGCTTCACGATCAACACAAAGGCTAACATCTACGCGATCCATGCACCTTTTGTCATTTCCCGGCCTCTCCACTATTCATAAAGTCACTTCGCTTTCCAGGAATATGATCTCGGCAACCTCGCAGTGTGTGTGAACCAATGGCCGTGGCGCAACCTGTGCGTGCAGCCGCCGTGCGGGCAGCTCAACCCGGCCAACCAGGCCGTGTACCGCGTGCTCGGGGACCTGTACCGGGACATCGTGGAAGCTGTGCCGGCGCCTGCGCTGCTACATATGGGAGGCGATGAGGTAAGGCATCTTCTAGCAATGTTCTCGGCAACCTCATCGTCTGCATGAACCAAACCGAGCTTCGGGTGGAGAGAGACCTGTTCCAGTATGTGCTGCAGTATATTGACGATGATGAGGTAAGGCACAACTGAAGGCGAAAATGAGTTGTTCTATCGGCGATAGTGTAGTGTGACCTCATGTGGTAAATCCCTTATATTTTAATTTTGCGTCAATCATTATCGCCGATGGCATGACATTGTCTTTGGTTCTTTCTACCACACTATGACTTCTTTTCGAATCGTAAAAATGTTATCATTGTAGCGACATCTATGACACCACATCAGAACTAATAAGTTCGAAATAATAAAAAATCGATTTGAACACATACAACAGCCCAAAATCGTGTATGCGGCGGTTGCAAAACCAGACATAACATTCTTCTGATCGGAGGATTTCAACCTTTTCAACGGAGGTTTGCAAGACCTTAGACCAAACGGGTGTAAAGTCCCGCATACCTCTAAATCATGTTGTACCTACTTAATACATTCTTTTTATATCCAGGTCAACTAAATATGCCTAGTAACCATCAGTTGGTATGTAACCTAAGGCACATAAATTAACAACTAGAAATAAATAGAAAATGTAAACAATCACAGATATACATTGAATTACATACATTAAAAAAAAAAGTTAAAAAATTAAACATAACAAGTAATAAAAGCAAAAAAAAGTAAAGCTTATTAAAAGTTTTGTGTGGCAAACACGTGGATGCATCAAATGGGAGCCCAACTCAGCATGTGTCAGGCAAATATACCTGACGCTGGTATTCTGCTGGGTCCCTGTAGTGGCATACTGATGTCGAGCTGAAACTGTCGAAAAAGACTATATGTGTGTTATGTGTAAGTGTGATGTGTAGAGAAAGTTGCGTTAAGCATACCCACAATTTAACAGATTTAGTATTCGGCATTTGTGGAAGAGAGACCACAATTATGCCAATAACACGCGGAAACTGTTAATAGACCATCAAACGCTGGAGAGTATTGAGCGCGAATTAACAGTAAAATTAGAAATACATTCAAAATATTTTGTTTTTGTTAGATCCGCCTGACAAATAGGCATGAGTGACAGGCACAGATAACGCTCTACTGTCTCTACTAAACTGAACTACATATTTCTGAAACTCGATATTGAGCTTACACATGTCCTACTACGTTATAAGATATATGACTTAAAATTATTAGTCGCAGTGTAGATCTGTTGGTCAATTGGTTGACCATTTGTATAGTTTTGGAAGAATCAATGTTATATTCCGACTTACTTACTAAAATTAGTCCATTATGCAAAAACTAGAATGCCAAAACTCATTCAATGCACAATCCTGTATTAAATCATTCTAGGTGTATGTCGACTGCTGGAACACTACAGAAGAGATCACCGAATACATGAAGCAGCAGAACTACGACAGCAGCACGATGGAAGGTTTCATAAAGCTGTGGGCCGAGTTCCACGAGAAGGCTCTGAAGGCCTGGGACGAGGCCGTAGAGGCTGCCGGTACGCCGAAACAACCTGTGATGCTGTGGTCCTCGGAACTAACCCAGGCGGCAAGGATCAGCCAGAACCTTGACAAAGAAAGGTACCGTATATATTTTTTACTTCACTCTAAGGCTTACTGTCCACGGTCGCGTAGCTTCTTAGACGAGTCAAAATATGCCAGGCACCTTGAGCAACCAGCAGACCGTACTGAAACCTGTCCACGAGGTGTATTACGCTGGTCACGACTTCGGTCATATGTGGAGTTTCTTGCACGTTCTTGTCCATAGAGATCTACGCTTTGGAACGTGCAATTTAGCTTCACTTGTTTGACTGACCGACATTTTGACAATTCAAAAGTGCCTTTAATTGGTGTATTTGAAATAAACGTTTCTGATTTCTGATATCCAATAAACTACTATACATAAGCAGTTCTTTAACATATTTCACCCCTTCTCTTCTATTCCAGATACGTAATCGAAGTATGGGAGCCAGTAAGCAGCCCCTTGCTCCACCAGCTCATAAAGCTTGGCTACAAAACCGTCTCCATCCCTAAGGACGTTTGGTACCTGGACCGCGGCTTCTGGGGCACCACCAAGTACAACAACTGGAGGAAGATGTACGCACACACTTTGCCGAGAGACGAGAACTTCTTGGGAGGCGAGGTGGCCATGTGGACTGAGTACATCGATGAACAGGGTCTAGGTATGTCAATAATGTAACTGGTGGTTTTAAAGGAATAGTTGGTAGTTCAGTTGACAAGTTCCAACTCAAGATCTGGACTACTTAGATTCATGTGTGTTACGTCTATCTGAGCTCCACCACACAGTTACTTGAATGTATGCTTTGGCATGCTACCCGTTTTACAAAGCATCTTCAGACAAAGCTGAAAGTCTGTCAAGATTCTTCACAGACTTCAGGCCTTCTGACTACTAATCTCGTCTTTACGAGCTTAATGGAGATCAGTATTGACAGAAGACTTGCGCTCTGTAACATGGGATGCAAACGTAAATGGCATTGGGGTAAAGCGTAGGTACATTTCTGTCTCCTGCTTCAGAGAATTTTGGCATCTATGTCGCCAGATATGAAATAAAATACAAAAATCTACATTGCGTTAGCTGAGTTCTTCGCACGCTTAGATAATATACAACAGTTTGAAAACAACTATTGACTAGTAACTTGGACCAGACACAACACCCCTTTAGTAATTTCTTTTCACATGATTTGGGACCGAAGTGTGGGTATTAAGTTCGTCCATCTTCACCTGGGTTTGTGCAACATCACCGGAAGTTGGTTGCATTTACTTCGTCCAAAAAAGGATTAATTTATGATTCCAGACACCCGCATCTGGCCGCGCGCAGCTGCTGTAGCAGAGCGCTTGTGGGCCGACCCCACGGCGAGCGTGTACTCTGCCGAGCCGCGCATGCAGCGCCAGCGCGGGCGGCTCATCAAGCGCGGCCTCAGCGCCGACGCCATCTCGCCCGCCTGGTGCTCGCAACACGACTCCAAGTGCTTCTGAACTGATCACTTAGTATCATGCCACGCCCTTACCACCAACATGAACAGAAGCTTTATAAATGTAATCAACATCTTCATTTCAACCGAAAGAAATCTACGATTGGACATATAGGCCTCCCTCAAGTGTCGCAATAACGACCGGTCATATACGGAGAACTTTACGTGCGCGATGCAAGATTTCTTTCTTCGTAGTTCTTATGTGACACCATAGATGTCGCTATATGCGTCTCGCATTCTTAGGACTCTCACGACCCTAACCAGGTCATTGATCCACCTTGTGGGAGATCTTCCAACGCTGCGTCTTCCTGTCACAACTCCAAAACCTTTCGCCAATAATATAGCTAATATGACAATAGATCACGGTGCTCAACAGTGCTACAACGAGCTCTTAGCGCTACCTTATTGAACTATTGACGCTATATAAGGTCGTAGCTTCATCAAATCATCACTCTTTCTCGCTCGCACAACAGACATTTTAAAACGTCATGGCAAAGCGCAAAGACTCGTGTGTATCCTGACAAATGACATTACTGGTTTATACTCACGAAATATACGCGAAGCGTAAAGCCGGGTCCGCTGCGCCAATTTTCTAATAAAACATGTCATTAAAACATGTTACCAATTCGTCTCGGTAAACAAAAACTTTTAGGCCACGTCCCTATTCGGTTAGCAAACAATGTTAAACTGTTAGCAAACACGAAAACACGGCGCAGCTGACGTGACTGAAGTTCTAGCGGTTATACAGAGCACACCGTTCATATAGTGTAGGTGGTAAGGTGCAAAAATACCGATCTCGATGATAGGAGCCCTCAAAATATTTTTTCAGTATTAAAGTCAAGAAAAAGGAACTAATTTATCCAAACTGATTTAGTACTTTTCTGAACAATACTTGAAAAGAATGCTTTAAAACTGCCAGTCATAAACGAGGGCTCCAAATAGCATACTATTATAATTTATCATTATTTTAATGGAACTATAAATTATTTTACATGTACTTATGTTAATTGTGCGCGAAGGGTATTATGGACTATACAACATTTAAAAAAAATAATATTCGCAATAACAGAACAAGAAAAAAAAATACTACGTATAAAATAAATTTTAATTTTCTACTTAAATTTTTGATAATTAAAATTCACGTGTTTTACTGTAATATCCAACGTGCATTAAATATTTAATAATCGCCATTTTAATAATTAAAAAAACATGAAATCCTTCCTTCTAACTCATGTGATTGAAATATGGTGCTAAGAAACTTAAATTTTGAACAATTTATTAGGTGTAGTAATTTGAAAAAACATATCAGCTCTTTCATACTGCTTTTGTAATATACTTACAATATTTTTTATTTGTAATTGTAAAATTATGTAACATGTGCATGCGCATAATTTGAAATAGCAATGCAATTTTCGTCAAGTGACTAATTAGACGTAATAGTAAGCATTAATAAATACGACAATACGAATAATAATAAGGTTTTCGCATAATATTTTGTACATTTAAATTGAAGAAAAAAAAAATACTGCAGATTTTTTTTTAATTTATACGTAATTGATCATGAGAACATAATAAGAAACTTTTATAATTATTTATTTTGATGTCAAAAATTATAAATATTGCCAAAATATTATTTATATCGTGTCTAAAATGGCCCATGTCAGGACCTAAATCAGGGTTCTATTATTGATGTAAATATGTCTAATAATAAATGTATGCGAGAAAATTCTGAAATATACCGAATTTATTGTGATATATTATAATTTAGATTTATACTTAGAAATACTGATCTATGACAATTATTACTTATATAATAAAATTGCTACTGTATACAGATTTGTGTTATTTTCGTATAAGAAATGTTCACTCGTTGGTGTTCACAAAAAATAACTGAAATAGTAGAATAGTAGTATTCATTTTCGTAGAATTAGGTGGACTTTGCCATTGCAGCCGAAAGAAAATGAGCAGCGATTAAATACACATATGACAATTACCGAAATGCCCATGAATATTAAACGACTGAATTTGGGTGTCTTCAAGGCTAGAGTGAATAGGCTCTTAATAGACTAGTGCGCCTCACCATCAACGATTGCATCACTGCTTACCATCAGGCGGGATCGCAGTCAAGTACTAGTTTATAACAGATAAAAAAAAAAACGTTTTTCAACATTAAGGCCTCTGACACACTAGTAAGTTATTGCATATAAATTACAACTACGCGGAGCGACCGATCTTCCGCGCAGTGTCAAATCAGATCAAATCAAATCATTTATTTGTCTCAATGCAGGTGCATAACATACAAGAGGTGTTACAGAATATTAATAATAATTTGTGATGATGATTCTAATGTGAATAAATAAGTATACAATTATTAAAATGTGAAGCACTCGAATGAAGTAAAAATAATAAAAAATTTCAAATATTAAAATAATCATACATAATTTACTATAAATCTAGTCGTGGAACAGTAACACTTATTTGGATGGAGCAGTGACGATAACTCTAATGTCAATAAGTAGTATATATTATAATTAAAATGTCAAGTACTTGAATGAAATAAAATTAAGAAACATTGTCAAATAGTAAAATGGTCACCGTAAATCCAGTCGTGGAACAGTAACATTTATTTATTCAAAATATAAGTACGTTGCATTCTATTCTACTCGCAAACATAAAAATTCTTTAAATGGGTGCATTTTGTGATGATAATTCAAATGTCAGCAATATAATTATAATGTGTGGCTGCTAGTTGTAGATTATATGCAATAACTTGTATTAACGTTCCTTCGCCGATCTTCCGCGGCGGAATTTCCTTCTAGTTAGTGAGGCAGAGGTCCTAGTGTGTTAAAAAACGTCGTAAAAATACCTATTTGGTTAAGTATGAAAACTGTCCCAACAGAAGTGTATTAAACTTTCCAAAATAAATTATTGTTTGAGATCATACGCAACAATGTAGTTTCTACAAACTAAATGTTTACAGTTCGGTAACAAATATTTAGTTCTAATGTACAGATTTTAACTATAACTATCTAAAAATTTAACTCGGTCTTACAAAATACTATGAGAAGTAGGTATGACGGCTGTTAATATACATTACCTACACAATTTCTAGTTTACATATTGTCTACAAACACATTTAGCTTAATATTAGTTACAGTAACATTGACTAGAACATAATCACAATATTAAACTTATCACTTTAGGTCTTCTAAGGCCAAAATCATCATTAACATACAACGATAAAGCAATGTTCTCACCAAACATATTGTCTGCCACCGATTGTGAGTATGCTCACTGTCAGCCTCAGTTTGAACGTGGACTCTGCACTATACGTTCTCAACTTCTCACCAAGCCGACAATACGCTACAAATAACGCATTCTACATTAGAATGCGTTATTTGTGTATAGCGCATACTACGAGTAATACAATATATTGGCCACCGAGAATTAGCGTTTAGAGGTAAGTGGACCAGAGAGTAAAGTCCCGCAAACCTCCGTTGAAAATAGAGAATCCTCCGACCAGACGGGTGTTTTGTCTGGTGGGCAACTGCCCGACAGGCGATTTCGAGTTGTTCTATTATGATCAGACAGAGATAGGAATAGGTAGGGCTTTTTTATGTACTTGCCATAGGTTTGAATAATATGGATATTCCCCGAGTCCCGAGATTTGGTTATAAAGTAGTAAAATTATAAAAAAAAAACTATTTTGCCTTCGGAACTAATTAAAGACTAGCCGAGCGCTCAAAATCCGGTATCTGTATGCGTCTTAATGAAATTCAATTAAATCCCGTAGTATCAGCCGGCATCCCGTGGAATATTCATATTAACATCAATGTTTACGGTCAATGAATCTAAATAGCCCTACCGATCACTGATTATGATCAAATCATGCGGAGAACATTAATTGTGCGATGCAGGATTAGTTCTTATGTGACGCCATAGATGTCGCTACTAGCGTATAGTCGATTCGGTGTGAACGAGAAGTTAATATAATTTATATGGAAAAGCGATAAACTGCGTAACGCTTGCTCAAAGTCATCGGCCGACAATACGTTTGCTCTGAACAATGCCTAAAAGAATGATTAAAAACGAATCGTCTACGAAAAATCCAAACGACTACCTACTTGTACAAAACGAAATAGATCATACACAAACTAATTTCTTCTATTTCATAGAACTAAAAAATATATTAATTAGTAATCTATTGTACATTTCTTAAAATCAGAGTATTCTCAATTAGATTGAGACATTATTTCTAACTCTATCATTTCCATTCTTTGTTCCTAAACTGAGATCATTCGGCATCATGTCATGAAGAACTGTGTCACTTCTGAAGATGCTGGTCGCGATCCTACTGGCCAATCTCTCTGATTCTCTAATATCATCGTCTTTAGAATGTGACGTCAGATCTATTTCAGTGTCAGTGTCACTGTCACTTGCCTCCTTGTCACGTCTCTGAGGACGATACGCAAGGTTCTGAGGCTCGTCCATATCTTGAACAGAACTTCCGCAAGGACAAGGATTTGGCTTCGACATCACTCGTAAGTCTGTAGGAATTTCCGCTTCCATTTGCTGGCTCATCATCATCGGTGGGAAAGAGAAAGGCTGCTGCATCATCCTCCCGTCATCATTATACCCCATCGGTGGTAGCTCGTGAACATTCGGATTAGTTGGGATCGATTCCATGTTCGTGTTGTGGAGGTAAGGGTCTTGGCGAGGGGACTTCAGTTCGCGATTCTCCATGACGCCTGGAGGTTCCGGTGAGTCTTTGTCGTTGGGTGACTCTGGTCCTTCTGGCGAAGAATCTGGTTTGCCATGACCTGAAAATTAAACAAAATATTTTGTGAAATGAAATCAACCTTGGAAAGAACTTTGTAAACCGTAGTGGTCAACAAGCAAATACGAAAATAAAAAAAATACCTAATACCAAAACAAACTTCTTAAAACGATGCAATCTTCTTAGACAGTAAACGTAACTGAAGACGACTGGAGCCAAAGTACAGATTTCAGCATCACCCAAAAGCGCATTTTAATTTTCTTGGCCACTCAGAAAGACCGTAAGTGCTCAACAAGTTTTAATTCCAAAAAATATATGGGGCTTGCCTTTTTTTGGGTGGGTAAAAATCATCCAAATGACATCCTCAGTCCTTGGGCGGAGCGGGAGATAGTGTCAGACTCTTATTGACTAAAAAACCCACCCCGTTCCTTCTTGCCTTTCGTACCGGACCAGTAGGCTTCGACGGTAGAGGAAGATGTCTAAAAAAAAATCTCTTTGGTAATCCGTCAGTCCTTACTGTGCTATAACCTAATAAGTGCCATCGGTGACCACGAGTGAAATAAAAATGAAACCAACTTTTTTAGTTTTCTATTTCATGAACTAATTAAACACTATCATTAATGCAATTAATCATTATGCTTGGAGTGATTCTGTAAAGGCACATAAGAAATATCTTTGAGGAAAAATACAAAAAAATAAATATCTGCCGCTTTTTCGAAGAACTGCAAGCTTATAAAAAAATCAAAAACTAAAAAAAGAAAGACAATCATGAACGATAGCGAGCCAACTTCAAGTCCTCAAGACTTGAAGTTGGCTTATTAGACCTGAAATTGAAATGTGGGCATTGACAGCACATTTAACACAACTTATTACAAATGATTGATTGATTACATAATTAAACAAAGTCAAAAGCAAAGGTTAAAGGAATATAACATCAGAAAAAAATAGAGTAGTGGTATACTTAAAAAATCTAAAGTTTTAACCTTTAATAAATATGTACCGCATACCAACGGACACCGTAGATAGGTATGGCAAAATGTTATATCATATCCTAGACGCCTCGATCACCTGGTATCGTTCAGTGCTACCACGAGCTCTATAACGCGCGTAAAACATCCATTTTACGACCTAAACTGAACTGTTAAAGGGATGGAGAGCTATGTAGGATGTATAGCCATCATCATTCACTCGTCATTGACATTTTAACACGTCATGGTAGATTCCCCGTATGAGTTGCAGCCAGGCTACTTCGATTAAAACTGACGACTGTTTTGACTCTATCAAGAGTTGCAGTGGTTATAGGGATATTGCGGCGGGCTTGATTTTTTTGAGGTAACAAGAAGTGTGCCATATGGATTTCCCGTAAGCAAAAATTCAAACTTCCAAACGAATTTTCATTATCCACCGCTTCAGAGGATAGGTAAATCCGAAAAAACTTTGCTAACTTAAAGCCTGAGTCCACCAAAGTGGTGATGTGCGGATACGAGCAAAACGGAGACCACAGTACCTAGATGTTTTGCTGCTAGGTTGAATACAACGAAATGGTGCGAAGATGTTGCGGCTAGCCTTGGTTGTTGATAGGGACAAACTCTTACACAGTTTGGCGATTTTGATATTTAATTTATGATGATTATTGAATATATATTTATACTTTATCCACAGTATTCCAATACTAGGCAGTATTGGAATACTGTCTGGCTGCAAAAGCCTATCTATGGCTTTTGTAGTCAGGCATCCTCTACCAGTCGAACCTTCGGCGAATGGTATCGCCTAAGCTACCGATAGGAGCCTGTTTTGAACAAAACAGAATCATTGAAAATCTTAAACGTATTATACATTGTATTGTTCTTTCCATACAAATATGAGACATCGTTTAAGAAGCCGCCGCACGTCACCCACATCAATCTTCATCTCTCTTCTCCGAACACCCGTATCCGGCTATGCAAAGACCAGATGTGTAAACGAAATTCTATTGACTGCTTAAAGTTTTGCCAATTTGAAGAATCTGGAAAAGAAAATCTGAAAAAGATTGGCCCTGACTGGGCTGTGCGAGGTCAGGTAGTATAGCGATTTTTAAGTGGATCTCTTCTGATCTGATATCAGTAGCAGAGGAAAGCCAAGTCCAAGTAGGCATCTCTTTTACTATGCTACAGAAGCTGTAGGTAGACGCACCTGCTATTATCATACTACTATGGTCAACTAATAATGACTACATATTCATTTCTATCAATAAACGATTACTTTGCACCCCACTACAGAGCAAATGTAGCTTAGGACGCCATCTTGTTAGGTGTGCAACGACATCTATGGCGTGACATAAGCACTAAACTACGTAATCCTGCATCTCGCAATTAAAGTTCTTCGCGCGATTTGCCCAAACCAGACATTACATACGTTTGGTCGGAGAATCCTCCTTTTTCAACGGAGGTATGTAGGATTTTACACTCTGTTGTATCTCCAAAGGTGCATCGACGATCTTACAAAGCTTCCTTCACCGGGAGTCGTAGTGGAGCTTTGGAGAAGCCTACACTCACCTAAGGACTGTGATTTGCTAAAAGATTGATTGTCTTCTCACCTGACATCGGCAGCGCTGGAGAGCCAAGTCCGAGGCACCTCATTCGCCAAGCATCCTGCAGGAGTTGCAGACGCGCTTGCTTACGCCACTTAGCGCGACGGTTTTGGAACCACACCTGGAATTAAAAGTTGATTGAACTGGTTGCGTAGACTGTTTTTATGCTACAATGTGGAAGCGTGCGGTATCACTGATAGCACGAGTCATGGCTAGCCCCAACAGGGTTCTGAAGATGATAGCTGACAGAGTGGGCTGTCCATACTTGGTTCATTGCTGTAGATTACATGCACCTTGCCAGAATTTCATTTACTAACACTTACGCTAAGATTATTGTTACTAACACTATATGAGTTTTGCTCGAAACAAAGATTTTCTTATTATTATTAAACCCCTTGTTTAATAATAATAAGAAAATCTTTGTAAAAAATGGTAGTCCTGCCGGACTCAAAACTAAAAGGCTGGTTTTGACATTTGAGAAAAAGAATGTAACTTGGAACGAAAACGAAAGAAACGCCTAATTATTATTTTAATAATAATATAATATTTATTATTTTAATAATTAGGGGTTCGGCTATTTTAGTAGTAGCCACAATACACCGGACAAGCAGCTAGGTAGTCAAAATAAAATATCAAAAGTTGTTAGTTGTTGTCGTTGTTGTTGTTGCTTTTATTTTTTAACAACTTTACTTGATGATATTAGAGGCACTAACGTAGATCGCAAAAGTACTTTCTTAATGCACATCACCGTAACCAACTCGGATACAAAGTAATGGAATTTGGAATGCCATCATGGAAATAGGACCGCTAAAGTGCTCGAGTTCAACTATCTACCTACTGATATTTCCTCAAATGACTAAAGCTTTAAATCAAAGGTGAGAGCTCTTTTTCGACTATCTACTCTATCTCTATCTTCTCTATCTTCTGTTTTTACCTACTGCTATATCTATATGATTGTATAGTGTTCAGCCATTCTCTTACTTTGCCCAAGCCACTATGGTTAAAATTAAGTCCAGCCAATTTATAATGCATAGAACGTTCAGTCTTTTTTAGCAAGATTCACAATCAAGTGCGTCGAATTAAATGTAGAAGCACCGTTTTCATAGACTAACTCAGGAAGAAAATACTTATTACAGTATTTAGTTCTTACACATGTCATTTATCCTAGCGAGCCGTCCCAGCTTCGCTTGTTACAAAACATTGAAAAGTTTTTTTTCAACTATAACTAATATGCATGTAGGTATTATACACCAAAATCTTCCTTATGAATCACTCTATCTTTTGTTGAAAACTGCATGATAAACCGTTTAGCAGTTTTGTGTTTATCACGTTCATACAGTTCTTTGTTTTATATTATGTATGGTTAATAGAATCTTCATAGTGGATGAAATGGCGACAGGTCACGGGAACAACGTGTGACCAACGGATGTCCCTCAAGTTCTGAAGTCAAGTCAAGTCTGTCTACTTATCCGCTAACTCCTCCAAAATAACGCAACGGATTAAGAGGAAATGTACTGCAAACGCACGAAGACGGAGCGGGTCGCTAGTTTTTTTAATACATTTCATCAAGATGCAACATTATTTCTTGCACTTTCTGCATACTTATGAGACACAAGTTATGTTATAATCTGAATGTGTCATCATAATCATCATTGCAGAAAATTTATTATTACGCTAAGTTTTGCTTCTGACAGTTCCATTTACAAATCCATCTTTTTTGGTTTTATTTATTTTGCATTTACAATAATACCTATTATTTAAATTAGTTGATAACAAACCATCCATGAGTATGCGTCGGAAGCAATTCGCTTTAAAATATCAATGGTGATAATAACAGTTTCCACGAAAAAAAAAATCGTTTTCGTAGGCATTTATTTATGGGTGAGATGTCATCAATCAACTTCTCTCACTCTGGAAGGCACGAGAGGGAAGCATTAGATTTTTACTGACACAAACTCATCCGTGTTCCTTCCACTGCCATATTTCAGAGCCACGGTGACTGTTATGAACGATCCCGCCGCTCTTCTAGTATTTATTTTTTTATAACTTTACCTCTGTATGTGGCAGATGTTTTCCATGTGCACATAATTCTCAATTCAAAAATACCAAAATAAAAGCAGTTAACGATATAAAAGCTATAATCAGATATTGAACTTACTCCAAAAGTAATTTTAATCACTTTTGTTCTATTACACCTAAGTATCATTTCCAAAGAAAACCTAAGTATGTACCTAACAGATAAACTTTGTAACTTTAAATATCACTGTCAGAGTTATGCACGCGATGAGAACCTTTACAGCTGCCCGAAATCAACTATTGGGCTATTATTCTGACCAGACATAACACTCGTCTAGTCAGAGGAACCTCCTATTTAACTGACTTCGAAAAGGAAGAGGTTATGTTCGGCTGAATGTATGTTTTTTTTATGTATGTTCACCGATATGTCGGTCAATTGTGGACCGATTTTGAAAATTCTTTTTTTGATTGAAAGATTATACTTTCATGTTGGTCCCATTGAAATATTGTTATGATCTGATCATGAACTTCGAAGATATGGCACAGAACTCCTCAATAGGATCACAGCAGAACTGTCGTAACAAGTAAAATTGCTTTGTTTATACGTGTAGTCGATGACTGGCTGAAGGAAAAGGGGGAGAGGATGTATCAGACTGATCTGATGATGAAGCCTGAAGGTAAATTAATGTAATCTAACCGTGTTTGGGATTAGAATCGTTATGAGATGCTCTATGGCTATAAGGTATTTAAGTTTGGCTGAGAGGTAATTTTTAGTGAATAATGTAAAATAAAAAACTTTTTACAAAAAAATACAACCGACTTCAATGCTAAAAAAACATTGAAGTAGGTTGTATTTTTTTTTTTTGGAAAATGTTTTTAATAACAAGGGTTTGCGGGATTATAGACCCTGTTCTGTTTCGCATACACCTCAAACTGGTGACCCCAACATGATACGTTAGCGCAGTCTTAGTGCAGCTAATACAGTTGCCAAAACGGATCTTGAGCGCTCGGCGTCAGTGTAGGGATCGCTTTGCGTATTCCATACATTGGCGAACCAATCGTCTTCATTGTTAGATACATGCAGCAACACAGGGAACGAATTAGGAGTGACGTCTATGATGCGATGGCGCGGCGAGCCAATCACTGACACTCCCCGACCCCGCGTCTCACTTCGCACCACTAAAGAGACAGAATATTTGACTTCTGCGCAACCGCTCAAGATCCGTGATGGCAACTGTACATCGTGAAGTCATAATCTCTTCCGGAAGCTCTCGAGCAGTGAGTCATGTAATAAAGAGATGCAGGTTATAAAGAGTATTCTGACCACCAGCACGCCTACCACTAAACTTGATTAACTAGTTATAGGTAAACCTTTGTGAAGTGATTGTGCTATAAAAATCTTTTTCAATACACTTAATCGAAAAACCACAATTTTTTGGCACGCAACTGTCAAATTTTTGGCACTAGTGTGGAAAAACACACAATTTTATTACACTTATCGTATCAGGCTGGGCGCTAAGCGACCCTCATCGGCCTCATCAATCGCGCATCAACCCCTGTTTACCGTAAGTGTATTGAAAAACGTCGTTTGATACACGTGGAAATTTGTCACTGCAGCCCTCGGCTCCGTAAATCCCTCGCCTGCGCCTGAACCAGCATTTCACTTCGTTCACAATGACTTACTTGTATCAAAATATACTAACTAAATAACTACACATAACATTAAAATCGATCTATCGATTTATTCTATTTTAATACCAACAACTAATACCACTGGTATTTGGTTGAACTCGTAGTTTATTTTGATTTTGTATGACTAAGCTGACTGTACCAAATTCAAGTTGTTGGTATTCGTTCGAATACCGATAATGGAACATGACTAAATAAGTATGATTTCAAAAAAAAAACAAGTGGTATTCGTTTTTGGTCTAGAACGGAATAAATCAATCTATCTAGCCTTTTCGCAACGAGTATATTGGGGTCGACATCCAGTGTAATCGAATGCACCTAGGTACCACTAGTTTACATGGAGCAAATGTCTTTCTGACCTCCACAATCCAGAAGTTGGGCAACAAGATATCCTTTGGCAAGACTGGTCAGATTTCCTGGTTTTTGATTAATTAATCATCCGTATCAACTTTCAATCCTCTACAAATGACAGTCTGTGCTTTCGGAGGCACGGAGACAACTATGTATGTTAGATGATTACTCATCCACAAATAGACCTCGCCTAGTGTTGCACAAGGTGACCTTGAAGTTCGGTCAGAGTAGTTTTTTGTTTTTAGGGTTCCGTACCTCAAAAGGAAAAAACGGAACCCTTATAGTTATAGGATCACTTTGTTGTCCGTCCGTCTATCTGTCTGTCTTTCAGTCTGTCTGTGAAGACCCTTTATCTCGAGAACGCGTGGAGGTATTGAGTTGAAATTAAAACCATATACTTAAGTCCGCGTCCCTTCAAGTTTAAAAAAAAAAATCAAACTTCTAAGTTAACGAATAAAAAAGATACGGCTATTTATGTCGCAAAAAAAAACGTATATTTTGATACTCTCAAAGATCGAAATTCCCCGAAAGACCCAGAGTCCTGAAATTTGGCACAAAGCAAGGTCTTATAGCACAAGTATAGCAAAAAAACCGAGAATGGTCAATTTGTTGATACATAGGTAACAAAAAAAAAAAAAATTGCATTTCGGAAAAATCTTCGAGACTCCATTCGGGGATTGTAGTTTGCACGGAACCCTCAGTGCGCGAGTCCGACTCGCACTTGTTTTTATTATTATTAGGGATAGGCTCGTGTCTGATGGAAAGCGATGATGTGGCCGACGATGGAGCACGCTTGCCTAGAAGCAACCTAATCACTCTTGACTTAAAGACCGGTTCTAGCTTAGTTGAAACACAGATTCCGACAGGGAATTTCACTCCTTAACTATACTTACGCATAATGAATATATGCAGTTTTTATTAGTTTAGCCCCAAGTTCCAAATAAATCATTACGCAAATTAAAAAATAAAGCAATTAAAATTTTCAAAAGTTTCCTTCATTGAAGTTGGAACTTGGAACAATAAAAGGCGAATCCGGGTGGGGTTCGAACTTCTATCAATTTTTGTTTGGAACTTTTTCATCCCCTAATGTAAGGGGTTGCAATCGGTCAATGCGTCAATGAGAGAACATTTAAATCGATCATTTATTCGGTTGGTTGCTGTTATGTTTAGTAATTGATATTTAGTTATTAGCGTTGGAAGGCCTCCAACAAGGTGGTCGCGGGAATCCGATGGATGCGTGACGCACAGGACCGGTCGTTGTGGCGACGCTTGGGGGAGGCCTATGTCCAACAGTGGACGTCTTTCAGCTGATATGATATTGATGTTTAGTTATTGTTTAAATAGATTAAAGTATGTAAGTAGGTATATTTTATTATTTTTTAATGACTAAGTAAATTATTATCAATTTCCATACTACCTACTTTTTATTTTCATTCAAAACTAATGATAATTTTTAATGAAATAGTGCGCCTCACCATCGACTCTACCATCACTGCTTACCATCAGGTGGGATCGCATTCATTACCATCATCGCATTTATTTTCATTTTGCTAGTTTATTTCAAATAAAAAAAAACATAAAAACGGAGGAAAATGAAAATGATTCCTGATGTACAAAGCACTTTAATAACATGTTTTTATTTTTTGGTATACTATGTAACTTTAATTCTAGTTGAGGATAGATAAATAAAACTCTTTTGTTATTAGGTAGACAGTAGACAGGGTCGCGCTTTTGCACTAGGTAAGTACCTGGCCTGATTGTAAGCGATGATGTGATCGACGATGGAGCACGCTTGCCTAGATGTAACCCTGAGTAACCTTGCCTGAAGTAAGTAGCTTGAGTAATCTTGCTTGAAGTAAACTTGCCTAGAAGTAACTGTTGAGTAAAATCCTCTCTGGTTGTATCTATCAGAAAACCCAGTCTCCTTTAGTGAATTCCACACAGCTGTGCGCACGCAAAAAAAATGTGTTCCTAAAACGTTTTGTGTGTATAGTTAGGATGTTCACCATGTACCGCTGATCGCAAAACAAACTAGGTACCCCAATTTTGTAGCTCTATTATTCTGTTGAATATTCATCAGCTCTGCTTTTAATTATTATATATATGTATCTATATAAAACATAATTATGCAGAAAACATTGAAGCAATTCCACAAATTCTCTCATATCAGGCTGGTAAAAATGGTCTCCGAACATTGTAGGTACCTACACCAAAACAAGTGCATACAGTGATAATATAGTTCATGTACAAATTGTACATAGATAAGCTTATTTAATTCATTAAACCCCAAGTGAACGCTGCAGCGTTCACTCTCTCATTGTCTTTCTATTGTGTCTCTAATTACGGAATTCCCATTTCAATTAGGTTATATAATGATTTATCTGTCAGGAGAACTTGTACTTCTAAACCGGTTGGAGCACAGCACTTGGATTAGATGATCTCAAAGCATACAACGAGCATAGACAGAAATAATTTGGTATTTTAATATATTAGGAAGATTTAATAAGTAAAAGCGCTTATGCAAGCGCTTTTTATAGAGCTTTTGCTTTTGACTTTCCGGAAACCCGTTCTTATGGCTCACTTATGACATAAAAGGAAACATTTTGCAAAATCTTGAGTTCCTAGTCCCAGTTGTTTCGGTTAAGCATTGATATATCAGTCAATCAGTTTGTCATTTAATATATATAATTATTATTAATATTAATTAATTGTTTATAACTTTATCATTTCTGTCGTACCAATATCGTTGTTAAGTAGTTCGCGTCTCGACCTTGGTCCAAATAACATTATTCATTTGCAACCAGCACAGGATCTAATCAAAAATACTTAAGAGGAGGCCCAGCCATTAGGCGATGCAAGCTAAACTAAAAAAAAACATAACAGAAAAAAACTACATAACGAAACAAAACCTACTTGAACTCTAGCCTCCGACAAACTGATCCTAAGCGCCACCTCCTCTCTCAGGAACACGTCAGGGTAATGTGTCTTCTGGAACAGTGACTCCAGTTCGCTGAGCTGCTGAGGTGTGAAGGTCGTGCGGTTCCGCCGCTGCCGACGACGGCCGAACATGTACTCCGTTAGAAGGTCCCCGGGGAGAGGAGATAGGTATGGACCTGCCATTCTGACTTCTCTGCTCAAATCTTCTTCTTCTCTTCTGTGCTTGTCTTTGGATTGTCAGGTTGGTTTCTTTTGAACTAAATTTAAGTCTTGTTTATGATTGGTGTGTAAAGCGGTTGGGAAAATAATGATTTTGCAAACATTATTTTAACTGTATTCTACTAATTAGGACTTACGAATATCATTCATAGGAGCAAGCGCCGTATTTTTTGCAACACTTTACAATGGCATGTTTTTATTTTTATTAAAAAAGGAATTTTAATTGCGATCTAACTTCTCTTTTTATTAAATACCGTAAAATATTAGCTATTAAAATTGATTTTAAACGACAAAGTCACAGTAAAATAAAGTTACTAAAACTTCTCGTCGTCGAAAACTCCGCGTTTTTCAAAGAAGTCTCATCCGAGATGATCCGAACAGTACTGTTTGATTTCGCAAAAATCTCGTCATGAAAACCACCCTGACTCCACCCCCTCGGTACCGAAAACTAGCCTGTGATTGGTGGATTGATGCAGGGGTTGAAACTCCCAGCCAATGAGAGGGAGCAATGGGGGTTGTATTTAATAGGTGTAGATTAAGTTATAGCATATCTGTAAATATAAATGGTGTATAAGTGCTACCAACTTTGGTGTGGAGCTGTTAATGAAATATTTAATGCGGTGAACGACGGTTTTAAAAGTACTGATTAGTTGGCTGATTAGTTAATATTGCGGGTAGAAAGTTCATTAAATAAATTTAAAAGATTTCAGTAAATTATTTATGGGAATAAAGTGACATTAAAAGTACGAATCAAGAAAATATTTCAGACAGAAATCAAGATATAGGTACAGTCACGAACAATAAGATATAAAACACCTATTTTTTAATAGAACCAAAAAAATAAAAAATAAAACGAAATCCCAAAATTGTCATAATAGAATCAATCATTCATAAAAATTGCTACTAGAAAATAATATGCATAGTGTTTTTCCTTTTTGATTGTCATTTATTCATTCATAATAATCAATAGCCTGTACAATATTTCCATAAATTGAGCGACATTTTAGGACTTAAACAAACGCTAATAACTTTGCTGTTTATAAATATTATTTATTGAGACATTACTTATATAAAAACAAGACCGCAGCAAGACAAGACCAAGCAAAATCAATTTCGTGGTAAGAATATGCATTAACTTATTTTTAAGATTTCTTTACTGCTATTGTTAATGAAATAAGTGTTCGACAGATGGTTCTTAATTATCCTATCTATCAAATAGGTAATTTCGTATAAATCCTATTGTTCGTGAATGTACAAAATTGATCAAGGTAAACCCGCAACCTATCATAATATTGCAGATTTTTATTGCATCCATGTGGTATATACTGTTTTTTAAATTATAATATTACTTTTTAACACTTGATAAAAAATGATGATATAATCTAGGCAGCCTAAGAAAATAATGCTTAGAAGTTGAGGAGGGCCTTTTGTCCTGCTGCGGTGGTATGAAACTATACCTATACATAAAATTAAAAAAAAATCAACAACGTAAATAAGACTAATAAAATAGTTTTAGCTTAACTCTGGACTTACTCGAATTATAAATATAACGGCAGACTCACTTTTGTTTGTTTGTTAATAATTTAAGCGTTTTTAAGATAATGTAAAATATCTACCCAGTACAAATAAATACATTGTTTAAATATTTAGATATTATGGTTTTAGAGACAACTCTATCTATTGAATTTTAATAATAATAATAATAACCGTGTTCCCGATGCCGGTGGGGTACTATTTTTTATATTTTTAAATGTTTTTTTAATGTTATTTTTTAAGAAATATTTAAAAATATGATAAATATGTATATAATAATAAATAAATGGAATAATAATAATCTTTATTCAGGTCAAAATGCCCATTTTCACAATTGTAACATATTAAATTACAAAACATACAATTGAAATCTAATCAAATACATTAAATTAAAATAATCAAAACAAGGTCATTAAATTAAAATAAAATTAATTAAAATCAATATAAATTAAAATCAAATTAAATAAATTAAAAACAAAATAAATCTAAATTAAAATCAAATTAAATAAATTAAAATTAGAATCAAAGTAAAATAAAACCAATTAAAATTAACTTAAATTAAAATTAATACTTAGTTTCTCTCCGGCATTTGTACCGGAACATGTGTAGCCGAACAATGCCAGATGAAAGGACGATCCAGTCTAGTGGCAATCATCGCTAGTACGGTGTTTGAGCTAGCCCACACTCTGTTCACTAGGGATGTTGCGCGCTTGCGCATAGTTGCGTGAAAGCAGTCAGTGCGTGCTTCCGCAAACATATCCGAGACATTGCAGTAACGGGGTAGCCCCATCACCGCCCTGAACGCGTTATTACACTGGACGCGGATAGCATTATAGCTTCTAGCCGAATAGCCAGCCCACAGACTACACGTGTAGAGTGATGTACAGTACGCCCTAAATAGCGTAACCTTTACCTCATCAGAGCATCGTGCAAATCTGCGAGCTATCACATTTATATACAAACTGAAAATAATAACATAGGTATGCGTACAATCGTACATGTTATTATTTTCAGTTTGTAACTATAAATGCTTATTCAAATTAGATTCGACTGGATCCGGTATCCAATTAGATCCGTTTAGTTCGAAAAATAAACTCATCGGGAATAAAAAAAATCATCGACATCTATGTCAATAGCAAAAGTGCCCAGAACGCTAGCAGCTTTGCCACGTTGAATAGCAATACTAATTTGTTGCCCGACAAAAAGTCCAGCCCTCTGGTCATGCAAATAGTTGACCAGCTGTTAGCTAATATTCCTAATAACTCAATGAGCGCACGGACCCCATGGTCCTAGTGTTTCAACCTCAAACGGCTCAAACATATAACTTAAATTAGTATTATATATAAATTAGATTATATTATATAAATTAGATTTTGGTAATAAAATCTTTATTTGCCATATGACACAATAGTTTCCCACCAAGGGTTGGCTTTGGGTGCACTAGCATAGCGTTTACAGGGATAATCGTCGATTGGTATCACTTTCCATTAAAAATGTCTGAAGAACCACTCTTTGCGAGTTAACTTCAGCCCTTCGTATGTCTTCTAAAGGTCCAGCACGATTAGCCAAGTTGTTATTCTGCAATCGTTAACGCTGTCTGTGAAAAGTGATGAAACATATGGGAATGACGTCAGCTCAACGTAAAGTCGCGTGGTCAGAACAAACGAATAGACAATTCGTAGCCAAGTTCACATTGTTCAAAATCGTTTCCACAATGTTTAACGCTACATCCTTTGTTAGACAAACGCTACATTGTAGAACGAGCGGCCGACTCAGTCGCGTCAACATGGCTACCAACTTATCGTTTTCTACAATTGCTGTCACCGAGGCGTTACCGATTAGAGAACGGAATTCGACACAAACTGGTTGTAACTTGGCTAGGGGGGCAGGACCCTAGGGTTCTGAGATAAATATGTAAATACAAAAAAATTTCTAGCCCAAAAATTACTTTGTATATTAAAAAAATTACAAAGTTCTATAGGTGTTTTTATTGTTGTTGATAGGTTTGCGCTTGACCGCTATCTCGCCTGATGGAAAGCGGCAATGCGGTTGAGGATGGAGCGCGCTTACCTAGATGTAACCTATTCACTCTTGACTTGATTCCCGGTTTGTAGCCATCAGGAAACAGACTCTGACAGGGAATTCCACTCCTTAGCTTTTTTTTTTATAATGGATAGGCTCGCGTTTGACCACAATCTCACCTGATGGTAAGCGATGATGTGGTCGACGATGGAGCACGCTTGCATAGAAGCAATCTAGCTGTACGTACAACGAATGTGTTCTTAAAACATTTTGTGCACGATGGATGTCCACCAAGTATCGGTGGCGCATCACTGTACTGTCTGGTGGTCAAGTAGCTGCAGAGATAACCATAACGTGTTAAAATTTCAGTCGTGCGAACAAGAAAAAGGATACAGCCTGTATAGCGCCATTTCCTTAGTAGTTCACATTAGGAACGCGTTTAGACCTCGTGGTAGCACTTGAGGTCTATGTAACTACTAACCTAGCCAGCTGCAGCTCACAAATCTTCGTGGCTACGAAGCTGGTTAGTATCTAAAAACCACCTGTGTTCCTTCGGTTGCCTTTTGTTATCAAGCCTGCGATAACACTTTCGAACAATTCCGCAGTGCCTGTAGATATGGACCTGGTAGTCGTAGTAAAATAAAACCTAATTATCTTTAGATTGTGGTCCCCAAACACGTTCTATTTAGTTTGGGGACCACCATCTAAAGAAATGTTTAAATGATTCCTAATGCGTCTAATGCAGCGTTGAACGGCCTCCAACAAGGTGGACCGATGACCTGGTCAGGGTCGCGGGAATCCGATGGATGCGTGACGCACAGGACCGGTCGTTGTGGCGACCCTTGGGGGAGGCCTATGTCCAACAGTGGACGTCTTTCGGCTGATATGATGATGATGATGATGATGATGATTCATAATTAGTTCCAGATAATATTAATGATTATGTAATAGTTTTAACCTTTCAATCGTGGAAATTACAGACACAATAGAAAGACAATAGGTGCGCGTTCGCTTGGGGTTTAATGAATTTAGGTATTCTTAATTTATTGTAACATTGAACAATAAACATTATTCTTATCTCTTAACTAAACAGTACAAGACAATACTTACGCTATTTTATTTAACTATGTGGAAAACATGTGATAATGGTTTCAGAAATTAGTATCCTTGACACCAGGCCCAAGATTGTATGAACGCGTCTCTGTCTCCTTTACCTAAATTCTTCGTTACGAAGGGCTGGTGCAACACCACACTCTACAGTGTATTCAGTACAGATGATGTCTTTTATTCTCCAACATACGTAGAACCTACTCAGTAAGCTGTTTGTGTAGCTAAATTAAGTCTGCTAAGTGGGTTGTAGATAGCGGAAGCAGCGATTACGAGGAGTAAATGAACGTTCCCGCCCGTCGCACCCGCCGCCGTAGGGCTGTCCCGATCTCATTAACGACACGAGGATTAGTTTAGAATAGAATAGAATAGAATAGAATAGAATAGAATAGAATAGACTTTATTGTACACCAAAAATTAATACAGCTTATACAAAAACTTCAATTTCTGGGTGCAATTATGGCGGTCTTATCGCTGAAAGCGATATCTTCCAGACAACCTAAGGATGGATAAGAGCTTAAAATAATACACGGGGTAGTCTGTGGTATACTGCTAACTATATAAAACACAATACTCAATTATAAATACATACATACATACATAATATAATAAGTTACACGATTTAATTAGTATAAAGGATAGAAAAAAAGAGTAAAGTAGGGTTATTAGATTAATGTAGATTACGTCTAATATATACGAGTATGAACGACTAAAACAAAAGTTTATTCAAAAAGTGTCCAAATAAAAAGCTGGCAATACTCATTCTTTAGCCGAAGATAAGGTTAGATAACCCTTTTTCTTTTGATAATCATCAAATACTTGAAATACAAAACTACACCGATATTAGGTTCCCAATTTTCGAATAAAAAATTAACTACATTATTTTCGACAGCTTTGTTTCGAGTATAGACTAAAAAAATCCTGCCAAAAACTTCAAATATCAGGTCACTATGTTAGATACTTTGACTTTTAAATATCTTCTTTTGAAGCTCTTACATCATTGTCTTTACTTCGAGAAGTGTTGTTGTTGCCATAAACTTATGTAGCAAAAGTAAAGAGACCGAGATCCTTTCGTAATATTATACTGGAAGAGATTTCTGTAGAAATAAGTATCACTTACATACATATGTGCGTATTTTTCTGTTTCCTTCTTGTTTTTATTTATTTAGTTAGTACCTATGTCTGGTAGTTAGTGATGTCTTAAATAAAATTTTAAAGTAGGTATATTATTATGACTCATCATCATCATCATTTCCACCGATATTCGTGCACTGTTGGACATAGGCCTCCTTCAAGTGTCGCCACCATGAACGACTCTGTCCTTCCCGCATCCATCAGATGCGCGCAAACTTCACTAGGTCATTGGTCCACCTTGTAGGAGGCCTTCCAGTTCCAACCTCTTCTTCAATTATTAGGACTACCTTAATCTAATCATGACATTAGCCAGCCCTGTTGACAAGGAGGGGGAGACGCGGCCGCCCGCCGCAACGGCGCTAAACGAGTTTCCGCAAACATTTTAATGAATAACACCTCCCGCGGCCTCATCCCCCCTCTACCCCCGCTCCATCCCCTCATCCATCCCCCCGCTCGTCCCCGTAGAGCCTGCAATGCGCTAATTAAACATTCGAGCCATATTGTCTCTCTTACCATGTTGTGGGTATTTCGTACTCGGGAACTCACAATGCCTGAAAGTTATGTGTTTTATGATTATTTTTGAATTATGTTCGTTTTTGATATACAAAGGGTTTGTGTGATTTGTGACAGACTGTCGGTTAAGATTGTCGGAACTAAAAGGGGATGAAAAGAGACTGGTGTGTTAGGAAAACTGCACTTGTGAGGTCTGCGGGAAAACTGGGCTTAGTTGAGCTGAACTAAGTGTTCGAATTTCGGGAATCGGCTTATAACATTCATAATTCAAGTTCAGCAGGCATTGATTTGTCTAATATTATTTTAAGCTTTCACATCTAGGTGCCCTTACCTATATAAAAGGTCGGTACTTTGCATACCCCCCCTTTTGCGAGAATTAAGTTAGTGAAAGTGCCGTCAAATTAAGTTCAACATTTCGAAGACGTATTTTGTAGAATGAAAATCTGTTCCCGCTGGATACTGAGAAATAGTCTCGTCACTCAAAGTCTCGTCAAAATCGATTCATCCGTTTCGAAGATTACTAATAAACCAATAATTAAAGAAATCCTTTTTGTTAGGTATCGAATATACTGTGCATTTAGTGAAAAAAAAGCGTTATTGTGGTATTACAAAAAGACGCTTTAATTTTATTGAAATGTATAGATACATAATTATCAGAAATTCGCACAGAAAAGCAATCAAACTATTTAAAAATATTTTTCAGATAAAGAGTTACCCGAACAAAAAACAGCTCACCCTTAAAGCACTCGTACACCCGCTGTCATATCAAGCAATCATCCTAATTAGTCGTATGAAAAAAAAAACTTAAAAAAGAGCACGGGCCGGTCCGACGGCTCAATTAGTTAATTAATCTTTTTTTCCGCGTTAAAATAGCATTTATAAGCGCGGCGCAAACCGGTGGGAACGACTCCCTTCTCCGGAACGTAGGGCTGGTGGTGCGGGTGGCGGACGGACCAAAGTTATGCTCGATTAGATGGTATTTGCAGATTAAAAGTTAAAGTCTATTGTTAATCCATAGAGAAACTTAATACCTTAACCTTACGTCAAATCATAAAATTAAGACGAACTTGTATTATGAAATGTAAAGGCTTAATGGACAGCAACAGTTTCATGTTACCCGTTTTCTCTTATTGATTGATTGAAATAAATATTGATTGATTTACATAATATGTTGTTATATTCTGAGTTCTAAAAATTCAAAGCTATTTGAAAAGAGTTAGGAAAACAAGCGAAAAAATGTCATGTTGTTAAATATTTTTTTTTACATAAGGAAAAGTTAGTTTTTTAGAATATGTTGATAATGTCGTAGATACTATACATCTAAAATATTTTTTTTTTCAATCCTATTCACTTTGAATACGCTACTACGCTACCGAGGAATAGGCTTCAGAAACTCACTGTTTTATCGTAGATACTTTTCGGGCGCTTGGCACTGCTTGAACGCTAAGGCCTTAAGAGAGCCAAACGCAACAAACGTTTCGATCGCGTTAACGTACAAACGAGTCGTACTTAGACAAAAAGTCATATCACGTCATATGGTCGGTCTTGCCAGCCCTAACTGCAACGTTAACAGCGTTTACTTATTAGCAGGCAGCGACGGGACAATACAGTCGTCCGTGTAGCGCACACTGGTCTAATTAATGTGCTTTCAAGCCCGCCTTGATTAACTAGATAGGTAATTAGATGACGGCTGCGGTGGCTGCTGTGCCGGTGGGCTGACGTGAGTGTGTGTGTGAGTAGGATCGATTGTTTGTCTGATATGTGGTGAGTTTAGTCTGCGATGGTCTGTCTGTATGTTGATTTGTAGGTACGTGTGGTTTGTTATTAGTGTTATGTATCAAGGATGAGTTACTCTAGGTTTAGGAATGACCGATGAGGCAGCGGCAGAAAGTGTGAGGGAGAGGAAACCTTCATGTCCTTGACGTTACAGGAGACGCCTTGGGAGTTGGAAGTCGCAGGGCGATTCTTAATACCGAAGGTACGGGCTTGCGGGCGTCAACTGGTTGTTTTTCGCGTTGCTAGGGCTTTAGAATTCTTCAAAAGAAACGCCACGGCCCTAGAACGCAAATAGCAAATGAAAGAACATGAGATTTTAGTCGGTAAAGGTTTAACACTCTGATAGTTTCTCAAACTCAAAAAAAGGCAGACGTACTCGATACTTTCAACGGAGGAGACTTTTTAAATATGCGATGACCAGCTTATTTGATGGCCAGTTAATTTCTATTTATCATGCATCATCGATAGTCCAGAATATTGGATAAATAAAATTAAAGGTAATTGGGTATTTGTCAAAATCTACAAAGTTGACAGGTATTCAACTTTTTCAATAGTGTGGGATGAATGTATGTTTGACATTTTGTAGTATTTTGTAAGACGTCACATAGAAACTAAAACTCAAAATCCTGCATCACAATATTAGAGTTCAGCACGATTAGATACAACAGCCCGAAATTAACTGTCGGGCAGTTGCCCAGACCAGATCTAACACCTGTCTGGTCAGAGAATTGTCCCTTTTTCAATTATCAAGATTGCGGGACTGTACACCCTGTTCCGTATACCTCTAAATTCTTAAATCTGAAACCGCCCTCAACAGGTATTGTTGCAGATCAGGCGTTTAGTGATGATGTCATAAGTCTCTAAGCCAAAAACATTTTAAAAAAATAAGCACAGGTTAAATAGTTTCCTGTAATCAACCCAACACTTCACCCAAAAAGAGTAGGCACATAAGTTACGTTTGGATGAACCACCAGCATTTGGTTGAGTGTGCAGCAAAATCACACTAATATTATAAAGCGAAACTTTGTAGGTATGTATTATACCCTAAGCACCTATGTGTGTGTTTGAATTTAGATGAAATTTAGCGCACGGGTTGACTATGTCCTGAAATAGGACATTTTTTTTTAATAGTCTATACTGTCCCACTGCTGGACAAAGGCCTTCCCGAACTTCATCCAGGCCTCTCCCAACTGTTTTCAGGCCTTCTTCAACTGTTTTCAGGTCTTCCTCAACTTCTTCCAGGCCTCCCACAAATTCTTCCAGGTGTTCTTTTCTTGAGCCACCTCGAACCAGTCCCCACGGTAGGCTTCCAGGACGTCTCGCCACTAATACGAAATAGGAGATGGGATACTTTTTTAATTCCGAGAATATTTACCCTTGGCATAATTTTCTATTCAAACAGCTAGTATTGAAATGAAAACTAAAAGCCCCTATAATATTTCTATATATTTTTATTTTATCAAGAGTTAACTTAACGAACATATTTGTATAATTTCAACCATTTCAAATGGAACGCCTAATGTACATCTAGAGCCGTGTTCTAATCTAACGGCTAAAAAAAAAATTAAAACAAAACATCGTTCTTCAAAGACAATAAACCGAAAGGGGTGAACACAGAGAGTATATAATATATACTAGTATGTCACAAAAAACATTCATTAATCAAAATATGTTAGGTATCCCATTGCTTAGCAGCGATATCAAAAGAGAGGAGAGTCGCTTCCTGCCTTTGTCCGAACTCATCCGTTTTGTCTTAACACCCCCTTTTAACTTTCATACACTCATGCATGCCTCCTTCGTCGCCCTTCGGCTGGGTACAGGCTGGCGGACTCATATTTAATTTTTAAACGAGCCTTTGCCCGCAGCTTCACCCGCGTTCCTACATAAAATATAGCCTATGTCAATCAGGAATAAAGCAGCTTCCTATCGGTGAAAACATTTTAGCAATCGGACCAGTACTTTCAGAGATTAGTTCCTACAAACAAAAAATAAAAATAAACATACTTAACATCTTCATAATATAATAACAAGTGTAGATTTATTTCTTGAGCATAGTAAAAAGCCCTAAGTCGGAATAATAGATTCTATGTGTCTAAGGGGGCGAATTTTTTTTTAAATTTTTGTGGCGAAATCTTCAGCTTTCGTGAAAATTAGGGACCTGGTTCCCTAATTTTCACGCATACTGAGGAAAAAGTGTCTTCTCTTCAATTCTTATCCTCAGTTTTCGCGAAAATTAGGGTATTGGGCCCCTAATTTCCACGACAGCCGAAGAAAAATTTTCGGCACCGAAATTGAAAAATTTGAAAAATGTGTATATTCACCCAAATAGATAATTTGCTTACTTTAGAATATGGGTGTACATATTCTAATGTTTTTGTAGTATTTGGCAGCAAATGTGTCAAAACAACCTTCTCATTAAACTTTACTGAGGAAGTGTACAATACAATAAAATTCTCAGCTCCATATTACCGAGATCGCGCCTGTCTCAATGATTCCCCACATTGTCCATTTGCAGAGACATTGAGATAAAAACTACACAAATTTTACAACAAAGGAATTAATTTGCAAATAATTAACCTTTCAATTGTGATAATTACAGACACAATTGAAAGACAATAGGTGCGCGAACGCCGGCGTTCGCTTGGGGTTTAATGAATTAAAACCGCTTTTGAACTGCACTCGAAGAAATCCCGCCAAAAACTCTCCACAGACAAATAATATTTATGAATGTTGCCAGAATAAAAGAAAACAAAAAAGGAAAAAAAAATATTCAACTGTTTTTTTCTGGAATCCATAGTTGCTTTAACTATTCTTAATAAAATTAAAGTTGTTAAATTATAGTCAGTTTTACAATTAATGCTCACATAATATGTTTACATAATTCGGGAGTTACAATTTTTTTAATTTTGCCCTTCAGCTAAGGCTTCACTTGATTTTTATAAAGACAGCCAAGAATATCAAAACATGATATCATACTATGTAAATATATTTAAAAAAAAAACCTATATAAAAAAGATATACTTTAAAAGAAGATTCCTAAGTAAGCTCATCTAACTTAAGTATTTCCTTTAACTGCAAGTGACTTGAGCACTGAAGTGGTGTAAATAAAATGAAACCACTACAAAGTACCGCTAGTAACGTTTATTTATGGTTGGTACTTACAACTTAATTTTAAAAATAGATACTTCAAAAGATACGAAATATCTGAAGCTGAAATAAAGAAAAGTGATAATGTTTTATGTAATGTAATAATATATTCCACAACTATCACACAACGCCATCTAATCCCAAACTGAGCAGAGCCATGGGTCTTACTTAGGCAACTGATAAACATACTTATATCGTATTTGTAAATACATAATACATGTATTCAACATTATATATTATTATTCTATTTCATTATTATTATTTGTTTATACTATTTCATTGTTAACTTTGTATTTTGTGTGTACTAATTTTCCTTTTACTTTTATACACGGTGTCTACTTCTCTTTTTTCTTCAACTTTCCTGTCGCAGGTATGCTGGAAGAGATTTCATTAGAAATAAGCATCACCTTTGTACTATTTTTTCTGTTTCCTTCCTCTTTTCTTGTATTTCCATGTGTATACATAAATAGTTAAATAAATAAATAATAAATATTATAGATAACGAAATTATTCTAATAAATCCCAGTTCTAATTAATTAATCTTTATACAGCCTGGTTGTCAAATACGTCTACTCAACTGCATACTGCAATTAAGATTCCCGTAGGTACCACAAAAATACCTAAGCCCCTCCTCCCACCCCCAAAAATAATCCCCAAGGTGTGTTCAAGCCTAACCGTGTCTCAGTTGATATATTTATGATTAAGCGTCGCGTCCAAAGCGCGGCATTGTCTTTGCGAGCCCCTCTGTGGCACCCCATCCGTCTTGCTTTCACGCCACTACCCCCTTTCTTTGCAGGCACGAGATTTTTTTAATTATGACGTTGAGCCTTTTTGTCTTTAGTAAAACGTGAGTCGCTACAACTTCTTGGGTAGCTTGGTAGCACCTGGACGGGTGTTGGTGGTTCGATTCTCGGTGAAATCAAAATTGACATTATAACTTTTGTAAGCATGAATACATGATTCCATCCGGCTCGAAGGACTAGTATAAACTGTAGGATGAAACATAAATAAGATACTTTGCTTCTTGAGGAATTTTATAAGTTATCACTGAATTAGTGGTTTCAACTTATTAAGTTAACTTTTTTATTACGTTTCTTTTGTTCTAAATTTTGTAACACTGGTCACTAAAGCCCATTAGTTATTTCAATGGCAGTAATAATATTAGAAATGTCGAATAGTGAGAGTAACCCCCCTCCCCACATCGATCCAAAAATCTTCGTTCTTGATCGATGCTTGGCAACATTTTGGTAACGCCTTGTGCTTGAAATTAGTATTCTAATCAAGTATAATACACCTGTGTGGTATGAAAAGGATGTGACCACCAAAACAGGCCAGGTATCATTGTTTTTGTTTTTGCGAAACTGTTGATTAATTTAAACCTTCTTCGAAATGTATAAATTTAATTATTGAATCTAAGAATTCTACCAGTACCGATGTGGCCTCTTTATAATACAATGTGCGTCATTATGCTGAGTTTGCCATAAATAATAGTTATAGTAAGCTGATTAAATTCACTGGCAGTAGGTAATACCAAGCAAAAAAAAAACCGTTCAAGCGCGAGTCGGAGTCTTGCACAGATGGTTCCGTACAAACTATATTATAGTCTCAAAGAATTTTCCCTTATTTGCGCTGCGAGACCTTACTTCAAGCTAAATTTCGGAATTGTAGATTAACGGGAAGTACATGTAAGTTTTTTCAAATTCTGCGCCATAACTGAGCATAAACGGCCATAACATAACTTAGATTTCGTTGACTTAGAAGATCGATATTTCACTGATCTAAAAAAAAAAAGCAAAGTGATCCTAAAAGGGTTCTCTTTTTTCGTCTAAATCAAAGATAGTGCTTTTATCAACTCAAAAAGTTAAATCCAAACTCTAAATTGCTTTTCCACATCGAATACAACAATAATTACTACCCAGGCACGAGTGTACAGTCAGCATCAATATTTTCAATAATATTTGCAGAGTGAAGCTACGCGGAGCGCGGGCGGCGCGAGCGGTGCTCGGAAGTCCTGATTATGTAGAGGAATTAATTTTCAGACGCGACGAAACTGTTCTGTAGTGCAGCTAGTGGGACTGGGGTGAGAGAGGGTGAGAGGGGGAGCAACAACTACCTCGTCAGCCGCACCTGCACGACGTACTCGCGCTCGTAAATCAGTTTGCGAGTTTGCACGGCTTTGAGTTGACGAGGTGCTGATTACGCCAGGCTGATTATTTTTAATAAAAAGTTTGAATTTTATTGGAGGTTTTATGTATTTTCAATGAATTCCAAAATATTGTGGGCAGTTACACATTTGGTTGAACAGAATTGAATTACGCTTCTTTGAAGTATGATTTTTAAATGCTAAATCGTTTGGCCATTAGCTTGATTTGATAAAATTTCTAAATTATTTCGCCGGTATCATGGTGACATATGTAGACACTTAATAATTTCGTTAACAATTTCTCGCCGTTGTTCTTTCTATTATATATAACTTACTTTTTTATTGTTGATAGGTTCGCGCTTGACTGCTATCTCACCTGATGGAAACGACGGTGCTTCTGTCAGTGGTTTCACCCACATGAAAGTAAAAAAATCCTATTATGTCACTCAGTGATAAAGTAGCTTTCTACTAATAAAAGATTTTATTTTATTTTTAAATCTGTCCAGTATGTTCATCCAGTAGTCTAACATTTTAAACAAAAATATAAATCTTTCCTATTTAAAATAATACCTACTACCTACTAGCTGACTAGGCAAATGTTGTTCTGCCATATAAAATATCGAAGAAAAAATGGGGAGTGGAGGTAGGAGGGTAAAAAATAGCTTACGACCTATTTTCAGACCTATCAAATACACAAAAAAATCAAGAAATAATATTTAATCGAACAAGCTGTTTCGGAGGAGTGTATTAACAAAACACTGTAACACGATATTTTTGTACACTACATAGATATTAACTATTAAATTGATGTGATTCATCAGAGTGAGAGCAAGAGAGAGTGCAATAAAGCTGTTTTTCGCTACAATAAACGGCCCTGTGAAAGAAAGAAAGAAAACTATTTTGTTTGACATACACACTCGTAGATTACACAAAATGTAGTCTTGTGTCTCGCATCCATCGGATACCCGCAACTTACCAGGCCATCGGTCCACCTTGTAGAGGGCCTTCCTACACTGCGTCTTCCGGTGCGCAGTGGTCCAGATCCTTTCGACCCCAACGGCCATCTATTCTGCGAGCAATGTGCCTTGCCTGCCCATTGCCGCTCAAGAAGACATGTTACGTTTTTTTTTTTGGTAGGAAAATAAAAAAACTTACTTCTGTTTCTTCTTTACCATTGTTCTAGTGCCCCAGGAATCCCTTTCGCATTAACCCTGCTGAACCCCTACGGTTACTGACAACTCCTTAAGGCGCGCATGGAACATTACGTAACACGTACCTACAGACTGGTATGATAATACCATCAATAAACTCGATTTACTAATAAGCTTTGCATAATAATTATCAAAACACTTGCGCAAGAGTTGGCAAGTGATTAAATGGTCATAAACAACATGCTTAGCCAGGGGTTGGCCTATTGTTGGTACACCTCTCGACATGCTATTAATATGAAAACAATTCGTCCCTTGCCGGTCGCGTGCGTACACTTGGTTGCAGACAACTGTATACCGACCCAAAGTTTAAATAATATAATTATTTTACATTTTTTTATTGTATTGAATAATTATTTGTTTATTTACACATTGTTACTTGTGTATCAAGTATTACTTTTCTATTTGTTTGTTTACCATTAAATTGCACTTCTATGTTTTGTTTATGCACACATTAAGGTCGACTGGTAGATAAAAAAATGCATAAGATAAACACCTAAGGTATAGTTCACGTTTATACAGTGTTTTTTACATGTGTATAAAGTATTAATAAAAGAATTTTATAAAAATAAAAAATAAATCTTCACTATAAAGAGGTTAATTAAGTATGTTTTTTTTTGTTTTTTTATTGTTATCTCTGAAAGTAGTGGTGTGATTGCTAAAAAATTTTCAGCGATATAAATCTGATTTATGTCTGAGTACATAGACAGGCTATTTTATGTACGCGGGTGAAACTGCGGGTAAAGTTAGTAGTTAATAAAAACTTATATCACTTCGGTTGTCGGAACCTACAATTATTTATCATATCTCAATGTTAAGATCCAGCAGTTTAATTTACAGAGAGTGCTAAAAATAGACGGTATACCTATACAACATTAGTTTTAGCATATGTGAAACCCAAAACACGTGTCTAGGATTTTTATGTAAAGAATCTATGTACATTGGGGTTGTCATTGGATGATTTTCATTTCATCATTCATTCATTCCATCGAAAAAAAAAATAAAACAATAAAAAAAAATATGTACAAAGTTTAATAACTGTAAGTATCATGAAAATTCACGAAGTTATAAGCTTCTTATGTCAGCAAAAATACATATTATTATACTAATGCATCCTTACTCATATTATATAATTATAGCAAAATATCGAGACCAGAAGCTACCAAAGCACTAGCAAAATTTCAGAAAGTAAAAAAATAAGCTCAAATACTCAACTCAAACTATCAACATCGAATCAATTTAATCCGGACGCACAAAAAGCTAGCAGTGGGTACATAACTCGCGCCCGCAGTGTACGCTAAGCGATCCCCAAAGACTATGCATATGCGCGCTCGTAGCAATCAGTGATTGCCGGCATTGTGGCGCAGATTAAAATTTTAGGGTTCACCCGCTAATGTGATTGCACTCTTTCTCACTATACGGAACCCGCGGGTATGTAATCGGGCTATTATAGGGGCGGTGTGTTATTTTTAATCACATTTTCTGATTTCATTTCAGTGCTTTTTTATGACTTGTTGAGCGTAATCTGATTGATTGAGATGTTAATTGAGATTACTCTTTGTAATCAGTGTTATTTCGTTGCGAGAGGAAAATGATCATGGTCTTCAAATTCATATTGATATAAACGGAAGTTTTTTCTGAGGTAACTGTCATTTCAATGAATACATTCTAATTGACGGGTCTGTTGTTCTAGTCGTTAGTGGCCCTGACTGCTATGCAGGAGGTCGTGGGTACGATTTCAACCCAAGACAAATATGTGTGATGAGCATGATAATTTGTCCTGTGTCTGGGAGTAATTTATGTATAAAACTTAAGTATTTAGAAATATAAGCACGTTTATCAGTTGTCTAGTCCCTACCCATAGCATAATCTTCGCTTAGTTTGGGATTAGATGACATTTTATATAAGGTAATATTATTATAACTATGGACAGTTATTGTCAGTCCATGACGTCCCACTGTTAGGAAAAAGCCTTTCCCTCACTTTTATATAATTCATTGGTGTCTTTCTATATGAACAAATAAAAACGTCTATTTAATCCCAAAATTACCTTGATTCAAAAACATACAACAAGTTTTATAATATAAAAAACAAATATATCACCAAACAGCGCCATACTTCGCAAAAGGCATTCTCAATTAAGGTTTTCATATTTCAATCCAGTGGAGAGTGAGAGAGATGATTGAATACACAAATTGATTGCTCGGCGCATTGTGAGCGCTATCGCCGACTGTACCTACACAAGACAGACAGCTACAGAAGTCCATCTCATGTACAACGCGTTCCAAATGAGAGTCGGATCGACTGCCATGTTGTGACGTCACGATTTACTGTCAAATTGAGAAAAGAAATTTTTAAACCATTAAATTTCTTTAAGAACTGAGAACGAAAAAAGTTTATTCAGAATCCAGTTCTTCTATTTTACTCATCTCTGAGTTCTTTAATTTTGCCAAAATTTCTTCGATTTGACAGAACGACGTGACGTCACAACATGGCAATCGATCCTGTTCTCATTTGATGTAGGTAGAGTCTGTTTAAAAAGTCAAACGACTTGGGTAATTATAAGGGCAAAAATAAATCTGATGTAGTCAACAGTGGCTCAATAAACAAGGTTGATTAAGATATCTTGATCATAAATAGAAGAACTTTACAAAAAGTTTCGAATATAAGTACCTATTTTTTAAATTATTAAATATTAAGTATTATAAAATTCCCAAATCGATTGACTTTTTAGACAGACTACATATTATACTATCACTTTTCATACCTAGGTACACTTGGCGGATCTTGGCTTTCACTTATGTTGTATTATCAACTTTATTATATAATGCACTAGAGAAGATAGTGATAGTGGCACCTGTATCTAGTTGATTGATGTATTGTTGAGGATGAAACAGGAAGAACGGAAATGCCACTCCAGAAAACCTACATGACTTTACATAGTTTATAGTCATATTCGCATTTTCGGCGTAGGGCGAGCCGGGACGCTTACCTACCTAACTATCCTGTGTTACGTTAGTTAAACAACCGTCCACTGAACAGTTATAATATTTTTTTTTGTTTTATTAATGAGGCTTAGATTAGGCTCGCGTTGTTGTTACTCAATTTTAGCACAAAAAAAGTTCAGACTCAATGAATCACTTGTGACATAGGGTCACAAGCGGGTGGCACTCGCGCTTTCAGTGGTCCCAACCAGTCTGAGATATCGAGTCCGTGAACGGTGTCTAGAGCCCGTGTTACAGATCGTCACTCAAAACTCAAGCATTACTTTAAACTAGATTCAAGCCATTTCATTGGTTGAAATTAGTTTTAAGTAACGCTTAAGTTTTGAGCGACGTTCTGTAATACGGGACCAGGACCTAGACCATGACGTTTAAAGTAAGATTGTTTTAATCTTGTTTCAGTGTGGGTAAGAGACAGAGCTCTACAGGTTGCTAGCGCCATCTCTTACCCACAAGGAAACAAGATTAAAACAATATTACTTTGAACGTCATGGTAACCCCGTAAGTGTGCATTGCTCGGGCATACTTTGTTTGTAGATTGACTTCTGTACCTATCTCTCTTTTGTGGTACCCATACTTACCTACCACTACGTACACTCGCCGACAAAGTTGATTACTGATCGCGCACAGATGCAGATACAATGAAATCAACGGGTGGATGCTGTGATTACGTGTGATTATTCTGTCAAATATGACTTCGGGTGTTTAGTTTTGAGAACTGTAATTTTGACTGCGATTTGGTTATTATTTTATTTAAGTATGATGATTTTTTTCAAGTAAAGTTCAGTGGCTGTTTCAATTTTGTATAATTGATTCATATTGTCTCAAATGCCTGCACAATTGGACAGTTTGTAGAATCATTGAAACAAGCGGGATCTCGGTAAAATAGAACTGAGAATTTTATTGTAGTACTGACAACCTCTGCGAAGCTTGCTATGAAGGCTGACTCGATATATTTGCTGCCAAATACTGCATAAACATTAAAATGGGTTGCACGCGCTTCTAATGTAACTTAAAGTGACTGTAGAAATGAAAAATTTCCTAAATTTATCACTGGCAAGTACAAACCGTTTGAAACCACATAAAAAAAAAAACATGTGCATAGATGTTATGACAGCAAACCTAGGACCGACGAGGATTGGGTTTTAATTTACCTACCTGAGTAAAACCAGAAAATCGTTTTGGTGCCTAAGTCCAGATTACAGAAGTGCCGTTGCCGGCAAAATTGCCCGAAATGGGAAAATTGCTGGCAATATTGCCACCAATATTCATACTTCGGGCAATATTACCAGCAACGACACATCTCTACTCCAGATTGTGCGAATTTATCATCAACCTATTTCCTTTTCATTTTTTCTAAAAGATATAGAAGTCTTTTCTACAGTTCTTTGTAATCAACGTCTTGTTTGGTTGTCTTTTGTTTGGCCAAATCAGTAAATGCAAGGTTTGAATAATTTATTGTACCAAAATCTATTTCCCAAATCATCATCAAAGGATCTCTCGTTAGTACAATCAAAGCTATGCTATGAAAAACTTATCGCTGGATTAAGTTTGCCAAAATTTTTATATTATATTAAAGAACTAAGAATCTTAGCTGCATTAAGTTAAAGTCACCTTTAGTAAGTTTTATATCCCTTGCGGTACTAATGGACGGTTCACACAATCCGTCAAGTTTGCAGCGCACTTGATGTGACGTCAGATAAACTGGATCGTGTGAGGCTTTCGTAAGTAGACTTTCAAATATAGCTTCCTCAAAATCATCTTCCTGCCCTCGTCCCGTATTATTTGGGGTCGGTCTTTCTGCCATTCTGCCATGTCACTCGTCATGCTATCACTAACTTCCTTTTCTTTCATAACACTCTTCAGACCTACTACCTACAAATATAACCTACAATTGCCGCCACGGATCATAAGCGTTGGCTTCAGGTTGCGCAGAAGTGAAATATTCGGTCTCTTTAGTGGTGCGAAGTGAGACGCGGGGGCGGGGAGAGTCAGCGATTGGTTCGCGCCATCGCGTCATAGACGTCACTCAGCATTCGCTCTCTGCGCTGCTGCATGCATGAAACAACGACGACTATTGGCTCGCCAATGTATGGAATGCGCAAAGCGATCCCCACTCTGACGCCGAGCGCTCAAGATCCGTTTTGGCACCTACCAACATCTAGATAGGTATATTACATTTCATAGATATTTCATGGATAGTTCATAACATTTTCATTTACAATCTTTTTTTTTATATTGAAAATGAAAATGTAATGAACTGAATCAGACTGATAGCTGCCTCGCTACAAGCGCCCAACTTTATGAAAAGCAAAGAATGGATTTATTAATAAGCATTAATGTAAAACTCGAACATCGCGTTTCAAATAAAATCTCCCGGGATTTTTGCTGATTTCCATTCGGTTCTCGTTTTAACGTTGTATTCATTGAATATTTTTATATAATGTATTCAATATTCGATATTAATGTATTCAGCGGCGCCGGGCCGCAATTTTCATTTTGTAATTTTTACAGAGTGCGCATTCGGTCGGACAGTGGTGCTCAACTTTTGCTTGTGTGCCTGCCAAATAGGTTTAATATATAAGGTTTTATTTTACCTATTTTTCTTTTTAAAGCGTGTTGGTATAGCTTTGGTCATAATAACATGTCTAAAAAGAGTCGTCTATACAAGAAAAAGATGAGGATTGATGTATATCCATACATGAGAAAAAAGATTCTTATAAATTGTACATCCGAGTAGGTGTCTAGATATCAAGATAATATTATTTGAATTTGGTGTTAAACAATCGTACGACAATAATTCTGAAAAACACATTTTACTTACACTAAAATAAAACAGGATCAAAATAATACACACAAACTTTGAGAAATTGTGTATGGCGTACAAATTGTTTGTTTCCATATAATTTTATAGAAGCCGCGGTGGGCGGAGGAATCCAATGAAAAGTCCAGTCTCGGCAAAACGGTTAAAATACGCCTACCCCCACAAACAAACATACACAAAAGGTATTTCATTTGCTAAATATTTTATTTGTTGATTAAGTTTTTTGTGGTAGGCTTTTATATTGTATTTTTTTAGTAAAATGAACGATTATTTATTAAATATAAGTATTTAATACATTTAGGTATTGCATGTATCTCGCCGTGGGCTTATTTAAAGATAGGAAATCATCTAATGACTTCTTCCGGTTTGGATAGAGAGGGTATGTCAGATTTTTCTGACAAGAAGTACGCCTATGTCCTTCAGTTGCCCTTTGTGACCTGGGATGACGGCTTCCGTTTCAGAAAATCTTAGTGGTCCTAGCTAGCGGGCATCGGCCCTGCTGGGCCCCTAAGGTTTGCTGACGTCTCTTTGAGGAGCGCGTGGATAATTAAAAAAAGATCCACAGCCTTCCATTGTTTTTTTGGTTACTTAGTAATAAAAATAAAAAGAAAGTAAGAACAAACACAACAAAATTGTAATTGACTAAAAAGTAGTGGGAAAAAAACTGGACAAGTGCGAGTTGGACCCGCTCACGAAGGGTTTCATACCTTTAGATACCTACACCAAAAATAGAATTATCGAGTAAAAAACGGCAAAAAATTACGTTTGTTGTTCCCGTGCGTTTGTTGGAACCCCACTTAAATATTTATTTTAATTTGTTTTTAGTATTAATTTGCTGTTATAGCGGCAACAGAAATTTTTAATACATATAATATTCCACAACAATCACACAACGCCGTCTAGTCCCAAGTTAAGCAGAGCTTGTGTTATGAGTACTAGACAACTGATAAACGTACTTATATATTTCAAAATACATACATATATAGATAAATTACACCCAGACACAGAACATTAAATGATCGTGCTCAACACACAAACATTTGTCCTGTGTGTGAATCGAACCCACGGCCTCCGGCTTGCCAGTCGTTAATAAAATACAAATACATCATCAGTGAAAATTTCAACTGCTTAGCTATCACATTCCTGAGATACGGCCTGGTGACGGATGGACAGGGGGCTCGTTTTTACCCTTTGGCGTAAAGGAAATGTTAAGTTAGAATTGATAAATCACTATTCTCCGAAACTTCTAATTACTATCTGACATTATACCTCAAGTATAGAATAATTTTCCCTCCTCCGCAAGCAGGTTCCTCACGTATCACAGGCACTCCTCCGCCTCTGTTCATTGTCGTCACCGTGACTCCGTTAATTAGTAAGGTGCGTACCACGAACACGGAGAAGTAATCAGTCTTGCACCTTAGGACCAAGAGCTAAAGATGATAGAACTGGCAACAGCATCGCAGCTATATTGATGAATGTAAGAAATGAAGTACTGATTCTTTCAATTGAAAATCTGATGAAAATCTAATGACAGTTAGATTTTTCATCAGAAATAGAATGTAAAAGTGGTTTAATACGCTCATTGAGTTATAAGGCCGAATAAGCCACATGCGTAATTTCAGGCAGGTGCGGTAATCAAAATCGCTTTCTTTCACTCTGTACACAGAGAGGTATATTATCATATTTTCCATGGGTATAACAGAAACAATAATAAATAAATTAGATTCTGTCACGAAACGTTGTAGCGGTTATTTAAAAAAAAAAATTGTGCACACGCACTGCAAAAAATGCACTTTGCCTCTAAAAATCTACTCTTTGAACTTGACTCACTGGCTTAAAGACCATAAAATATCTTCGCAGCGAGCGTGTTAACTCGACCCCAAACAGAAATACAAGTGTTAAGTTGTCATTAACCACTTATGTTTTTTACGAACTTGATGATAGATGTGAAAAAATACAAAATTCCCATTCTTATGAGCATGCTCAAAGGTAAGTCGCGAACTCGTGACATTATTTTTTTAAAGTTTTTTTTTTTGTCACGAAATAGTCAGTCAACAGTGAATGACTTTTTCGTGAAATAGATAGCAAGGACAACTGGACGAACTAAGATGATTTTATTATTTATATTAAAAAAATAAAAACATTTCTTTCAGGCAGCCAATAGCACCCATACAGTAATCACAAAATAGAACACAAACACATATTACGCCATCAGACACAACCAGCACCATGTCTGCCACAGCAATATCCAAATAATCAAATCTGCCAGCAATCATCGCCAGAACTGCATCGGAGCTGTCCCGCACCCTGCGTACAGGACGCTTACCGCTTGCGCATGCAATCAAACATTCAACAGACAACTTGGCTCTGACATGCAAAAAACTCTTAAACCCTGAACTTTATGAAGGTATGGTAGATTGGCTATTTCATATGCATCTTTTCGTAGATGGTCTACGAGCATCTTCCGTAGACCTCTACTGGTCTACGAGCGTCTTTCGTAGACCTCTACTGGTCTACGATCGTCTTTTGTTGACCTCTACTGGTCTACGATCGTCTTTCGTTGACCTCTATTCGTCTACGATCGTCTTTCGTAGACCTCTACTGGTCTACAATCGTCTTTTGTTGACCTCTACTGGTCTACGAGCGTCTTTCGTTGACCTCTACTGGTCTACGAGCGTCTTCCGTAGACCTCTACTGGTCTACGAGCGTTTTTCGATGGTCTTTCGTAGACCTCTACGAATTGTGTACGCGTAAATGTTATTTTCGAGTATACACAATTTAAGTGCTGTTACACTGTTATACAGTTTAAGTTACGTATGACTATAGAGACGACTTAGGTGAATAACGTCATTGTTTTGTATTATCTTTCTGTTATTGCATAATTTCTGCCAAGTATGCCTATATGTCACTATCGAAGCAATCCTACTTATCTTGAATAAACGCAAATAGCATAAACGGACCTTTGTCTATCTTTTAATTTCTACAAGCATCGTTGACAAACTTAGTTAAACGATTTGACATCGTTGTCAAACACAATAAAACAATTAAATTGTAATTAAATTGTTTTATTGTGTGTTTATTTCTTTGTTTTTATTATAATAGTAAATAAATCTTCGTTTTGATTCTTATTGTTTTGTACCTATAGTTGTAATCAAATCGAAGTTCAACTGTTTTTATTAAATATTATGTAAGCACGTAAAATCTGTGAATGATGTGCACGCCTCTAATTAGTTTGTTTGCATAATACCGTTATGGAAGTTTAATGCAAAAAAAAACAGTTAACAAATTGGTGTTTCTTCTTTATAAAATAAAAGAAACCTGCAGGCCCAGGCAAGTTACAACCGTTTCGTTTCGATTATCTTTCGTCGGTTGATTCGAGTCGTCCACGCCTCCGATTCCTTTGTTCTGACCACGTGACTGAGCTTTGAGATGACGTCAGAACAAAGAAATCGGAGGCTTGGCCGACTCGAGGCGATCGACGAAAGAGAATCAACACGAAACTTGTAACTTGGCTAAGGGGGCTGTCACTTCTAGTAACAAGTCCTGTCTCTTTGTGAGTATCTTGCGGCGAGGTCCTTACCTGCGACAATCTGCACGTGTAGTGCATTAGTTGATGACGTCACGCACTGCCGCTCGCACACCCTGCGCAGCCACCTCTGCCTGCCACCTGCCAACACCTAATTCCTCTAAAAGATTGAAAGTACCATTTACAAGCGAAAAGGTGAAGAAGCGAAAAATACGCTTTGTTTTGTTGCCATTTTAACCCTGCTACACATTCCTGGTGTGTTTTATATTTGTACTTTATCATTTTTCTTACATAACAGATATGTACAGACAACAAAGAAGATAAGGAACTAGCGTCGTCAGATATAGTTAAAGTTGTTACGGAAACCGATAGATGTTTTTTAGGGTTCCGTAGCCAAATGGCAAAAAACGGAACCCTTATAGATTTGTCATGTCTGTCTGTCTGTCTGTCTGTCTGTCCGTCCGTCCGTATGTCACAGCCACGTTTTTCCGAAACTATAAGAGCTATACTGTTGAAACTTTGTAAGTAGATGTATTCTGTGAACCGCATTAAGATTTTCACACAAAAATAGAAAAAAAGCAATAAATTTTGGGGGTCCCCATACATAGAACTGAAACTCAAAATTTTTTTTTTCATCAAACCCATGCGTGTGTGGTATCTATGGATAGGTCTTCAAAAATGATACTGAGGTTTCTAATATCATTTTTTTCTAAACTGAATAGTTTGCGCGAGAGACACTTCCAAAGTGGTAAAATGTGTGTCCCCCCCCTCTATCTTCCAAGATAAGAGAATGATAAAACTAAAAAAAATATATGATGTACATTACTATAAAAACAAATTGGTTTGAACGAAATCCAGTGAGTAGTTTTTTTTAATGCGTCATAAACCGAAAAAAATACACTATTATTAAAACATCGATCAAAGTTACAACACATTACAAGAACTTTTATATTATGTTACTTGCTGCTACGGAACCCTTCATGGGCGAGTCCGACTCGCACTTGGCCGGTTTTTTTTATTATTATATATAATATTTATTACAGATAAGTTGTTTATTAACAATGTGTGTGTTTATTGACAATGTAATGTGTTTATTAATATACTTTTTTAAATAATATTATAAACTTGTGCTTGACTGCGTTCCCATCTGATGGTTAACAGTAATGCAAACGTTGATGGTGAGGCGCACTAGTTTACACCCAAATTAAAATTGGACGGGAAGACCGCAGCTGGTAAATTGCTCCAGTCCTTTGATCTACGCGGTATAAACGACGAGGTGAAACGTTTAATCCGGCCTGTAGAGGTATCAACAACGTGAGAGAGAGTAGATACTCGCCGTACGTCAGGTTATCTGATGGTAGAACGGTGACGGCAGAAAACTTGGACTAAATCTCATAAACCTGGTTACTCATCTCCTTTGTTGACTATACAGCAGTACTTTTACTTCAATTGCAGTACGATTGGTGCTGTGGTTGAGCGATTGGTTGCTGCACTGTGTGTTGCAGATTCGATTCTGAACGGAATAAACTATTTGTTTGGTCTACAAATAATGCCCAGTTTGGGTGTGCGCACGTACCCACGATATAGAAGTAAGTAATTCCTAGTGTAGAGCAAATTTATTTTTTATTAGATAAGTAAGAATTTCACCCTGATAAACAAAAACCCCGGATCAACATTCACTTATCACTATTTATAATTGATATCAGCTGTTTTCGTGACCCCACAAGATCGCAGGTCAGACACAATCAAGATATACAAGACAAACACAATAATAAAGTCCACTTGTATGAGTCATAGCTAGCAAAAAAATAAAAGATATTACCCAAATGAAAGGCGAAACGTAGACGAGAGTTGAGAAGAATGGAAAAAGAATTATAATACCTAAAACGAATGAATGTGCAAGCTATTGTTGTTCCAACAAAATATCCCAATTACGTTGCGGTGGGAGGGAATGTAATCAAAAGTGATCTCGCTCCTGTAGCAGGAGGAGCTCAGGACTCAAGGGAGGCGCAGAATGAAAAATTTTAATTTCGAATGCAGTTTGCTAAAGAGCGCACAATAACGAGAATATTCGCCGGGAAGATAACACACAAAAGGGTTCTGCGTTTTGTTTCGTTCATTAATTACTTGTTTCACTGCGTTCGGTTATGCACTTCGCTTCACGTCGGGGTATTGAAATAGTGCTGCATATATATTTTTATTATACAACATTGTTTTTTTTTTTATTATTATTGATAGGCTTGCCTTTGACCATCTTGATACCATCTCACCTGTTAGTAAGAGTTGATGTGGTCGACGATGGAGTACGCTTGCTTAGAAGTAACCTATTCATTCTTGACACTTTTAGTATCTATACTTATTCGAAACACGAAACACGTGTCTAGTATTTTTAAGTGAAGAATTTCATAACTGTATCATAAGAAATCACAAATTTATATTCTTGTTATGTCACCTGATTGTCCTCACAAATACATAGTCAACGGGCCATCGGGGCGACTGAGGCGTTGTTTTGTTAGAATATATTAAGTATATAATATGGTGAAAAAATTATTGCAATTGATTCAATTAATGATTTTGAACAAAACTTAAAAAGGTTTTGCATAAATGTACTAACTTTGACTTTAAACAATTTAAATCCATAATATACATGGAACACAAAAGGCAACTGAAGGATCATACAATAAAATAGAATAAAAAAAGTAACACAATTTAAATCTGTGGGTACAGTGGCGGTCTTATCATTGACAGCGATATTTATCAGACAAGCTTAGTATAGATCGAAATGACGTAAGTGTGCTTTTTGAGCAGTAAAATTCTGACTCTCGTTCCTCTCTAAAACGGAAGAAATCGTAAAATAATTTCGCACCCAAAAAAAGGGGTTTGTAAGTATCAAGACTGCCCACGAATAGAATATGTCACACAGAGAAGGTTGTATTGATGATTTTAATGATTATAATTCCGTAAATAAATAGATACCTACGTATCACGGTCCCCCAATCATATTTTAATTAACATACAAATTGGCTCTGACTTGCGAATTACTAAAAACTTAAGAAAATATGAATTCCGTAGGCTACTCTGGAGCATTCAATCAATCAATCAAATAAATCAAAATTAATTATTGTTCGTCAATAAACAGCTGGTGGTTTAATCTTACAATACAATTGCATAGGGTCACTGCAACATACTCATAAGGTGTACAATACGTTATTTTAAGACTTATTTGTAACTTCATAACTTAACATTGTATGTGTGTAGAATGTGTCCAATAAAAAAAAAAATTCTAGTTCTCGATCATTTTCTGAATATCATTAATTTATCCACTCTAATTTTAACATACCTCTATTCAATTTAACTAACATTCTCTTAAAACCTCGTCAAATAAGTAATCTCTTTCCATCACCACACACGCTTACTCAAAATAAATGTCCGTGAAAATATCGGTTCCATTCATTTGACGTCCGAAGCAAAAGGTCCGAAAAAAGCTGACGTTTCTGTGGCACACCTCAGACTAACCGAATCCGACTGGACGCCATTTGATCTGGATAATTATACCCCTGGAGTTCGTACACTGTATATACGTACGTCAGGGTTCACAGGCTCGAAAAGAAGGGGTTTCAAAAAGTTTTTTTTTTGTTTGTGATTTTCAGTTTTTTCACAAAATCGGTATCAATGACGATCTTAATTTTTTGTAGATCTATTTGGGTTTAGCGTATTTTATTTTATCATCATCATCATTTCAAGAAAAGGCCCTGGGCACTGGAAATAGCTATGTTCCTCCCGTAGGACAACCACGGTTGCCGATGTAGCCCGAAGATTCGCAAAACTTAAGTGGCAGTGGGCAGGACTGCCGGTCGATGGGGTGGAATGGTTCTGAAGTAGCGACCGCACACTTAGAGACACTGCGTTGGAAGCTCTTCTACGTGGTGAGAGTCGCAGGAATCCGATGATGAGATTTGAATTTGGAACATCAAGAATCGTCAACATGATCTCTGTCGTCAACATTATCGTACATAAGTACGTGCATCGAACGAGTTTATTCGAAATTCAAACATACGAGGTTTATTGACGAGTTTCAAAAAAAAAAAGTAATGAAATAGAAAATTGTAAAGTCTATAGAATCTTAGAAAAGTGAATTTTGTTCGTTTCGAATCTCAAAACATGTCGAGTGATAGTTAAGATTAACTTGTAAAAAATAAATTGTCTTTTAATTATCTCACAGATAGTGTAAAAAGTAGAGTACCCCAATACGGGGATAAAGCTGTCTTGGCCTTGGGCAGCTTGAATTCCTCACTTCACTCAGGTTTCTTTATTAACTCCCTCGCGATGTTCTAGTGTTAATTATATAGATCCCTCACTACCGTTCGGGATTAAAATGAGCAACCTTCGTTTCGTTCGGAATTCAACATGCCGCCCGCGATGTAAAGACACTGCTTTATCCCTAGTCATATAATCTACTATTACTAATCGCTTGTCATAAAGCTTACAAGCGATTAGTCAAGACGAAGGCTATTTGTCAGGCTGAACTATGTATTAGCGACCCTTGAACATACTGTGACCACTACATAGTTACATACCTAAACAGGTGTTCACATTTTGGTATTCACGTTTCATCTACATAAAGCGTAATAGTGCGGTGACGAAAGACATTTGACTGAAATAAATCTACCAAACCAGCCTTCACAGGAATCGAGTTTCCCGACGCGTCCACATTTGCTCCAGTCTTTAAATTCGTGACATTTCATCTCGGTGAAATTCGTCAGTGGCAACACTAGCTCTTTCTACGCCGGACAGCCGTGTCTGAGCCGCGTCCGGGCCGTGTGGAAAAACGGCCAATCCTTTAATTAAAGCCGCCGTAGCGGTCACTGCCAAAGATAGGTACGAGGTACTGTGACTCTATTTTTTGACTGAAGTTGGGATAAACTTGATTTCGACACCCGAAATGGTTGGATATTTTTTAAGGGAATATAATTAAATTAAGCAGGCAGAAGATTAACCTTACAAGCAAAAGTTTTATTCTTATAACATTTTTTTATTTATTTATACAATAGTGGTATATAGGCGGACTTAATGCAACAAGGCATTCTCTACCAGTCAACTAGTTATAATAACTTTGTTTTTTTCTTTAGGAATCCATCAAATACCATTTCCTGCTCTAGGTGGAGCATTAGACTTTAACTGAATAAAACCCGCCAGAGTTCCTTACCCTTTGCGTTTCACGGACACGGTAACTTTTTTGAACAATGTCATAGGCCTGACAAGCATAGGCCCTACTGGGCTCCGTCGGTTTACGGATGTCTCTTTGATTTGCACATGGAACAGAACGGATCGTCCACTCGCTCTTGATTTTACGGAGAGCTAGCCGTTACTCATCGTCCATCCATAAGCCCGCGCCTACGGTAGTTGGTATTTAAATTTGAAGGATATCTAGAGATCGTTAAAATCTCATCTTCACGTGGTCAGAACAAAAGATTCAGCGACGTGGCCAACTCGAAGCGTACGACGCAAGCGAAACGGTTGTAACTTGGCTAGGGGGGCAGTACTTTCAGAGGTTACTTCTTACAAACTAAAAAACATAAAAACAAATAAACAAACTTTACCTCTTTATTATATTAGTGTAGATATAGCCTATGTCACTCAAGAGTAAAGCAGCTTTCTATCGGACAAAGATTTTTCTCAACCGGACCAGTACTTTCAGAGATCAACTCCTACAAACAAAAAAACAAACTTTATCTCTTTGTTATACTAGTGTAAATGTAGAAGTGTAGATTGATAAGGTGAAAATTTTTGAGAGTAAATGTTTGTTCATCCTTCACGCAGAGCTGCTTAAGATATTTGGATGAAATATGGCAACGGGTCTACCCATGTCTTCTAATAGCAATATGGATATTTATTTATTTATTTTATTGGCTCTCTAACAAAGGATACACAGTAACCACATTAAAAAAAACACAGATAGTACGAGGGGTCCGTTAGCGTGTGCTCCTCCAATTACAGGAGACCACAGCATGCACATATAACTAGATGAGAAAAAAACTTTACTTTTTTTTTTAACTGAAACTTTTTGTACCAGGAGTATGTTCCTTTCCAATAATTTTCTACTGTGACGCGACCAAACTACAAGCTGCAACTAGTCTACAACGAAAAAGTCCTCGCCTTTTAGAAGCCTGGTCACAATAGCTAAACTAATTTGTCAGACGCCGCCTGAAGTAATTACTTTTGCGCGCTCCACTCTTCTCTGATTTGCAGACGTTTTAGCGAACACTTTCACAAAGCTATCTTCACATCCACTTTTATCTGCTATTTCATTAAACATGAAATCATTTAGATAAGTCACTGAATCTAAATAGATGATAATTTTGTTATTTTCATGAATAAGATCGACCATTTTTTTTTTTGGGGGGGAAAAGCATCCAATGCCATCCCCCGCTCTTGGGCGGAGCGAGTTAGTGTGTCAGACTTTTCCTGACTAAAAACTCACTCGTGTTCCTTAGTGGCCTTTAATACCAGGGCCGAGTTTCCCTTTCAGAGGAAACAAACCCTGCTGGGTCCTAGGTGGATGTGTGGTGTGACGAGAATGGATCAAGTAAGAAATGTGACGAAGTTTGAAAGTGACGCCAGAGATTGTATCTTGGTATTGTCATTTGAAGAGGAGGAATGAAACACATGTAAGGTACTGAAAGAGTTATGAATGTAATATGGATGGATGGAGAGCAGTAGCGGCTCATTGGCAACGAACCCGACTTATGACTTATAGGTGGCGAGTTCGAACCCAGCCAGGCGTAAAAATTCGAAGACGTGTGATATTCACCAATCCGCACTGGGTCTGAGTGGTGGATTAAGACCCATTCCCTCTCCTGGGCCTAAGTCCCAGCGATGGTAACACTATAAAGCTGATTATGCTTCATAGACTATGGATAGAAAGGGAGAGGGAGGTCAAAGAAAATATGAATAGATTGTGTGAGGAGTGTATCATCTAAACGGAACAAATGATCGTGCTCATCACACAAATTTTATCTTGTGTGGGAATCGAACCCACCACCTCCGACTTAGCAGTCAGGGTCAGTAAATACTAGACCAAAAGGCCTGTCAATTTCGCAGTTATTTTAACGTGCCTATTAATTCACTTTCCAAACCACCAATTCATTTAATTCTCATATCAATCTACCAACCAAATCCTTAATTGGATATTTTAATTTGGTTCCCTTTTGATCACATTAATGAATGATAAACAATCAAAGGTACCTGTGTCACCTGGATTAGTTAGTGGGTCTGCGGTCGTGCCGGACGTCAATTCATTACCGGATGGTGAAAGCTATCCAATTTTCACACAACGCCGGTTTTCAGAGAACCAATAGGATTAAATAGGCCTCTGTATAATTTAAACGTTATTTAATGTATGATAATGTTCACGACGACGAAACGAGTATATTAGAAGATTAATATGAAAGTGGCGCCAGTCATTGAAAAATTGAAAGGAAATCTGTTGTCTTGGTACGGTCATGTAAAGAGGAGGGATGAAGCGCATATTACTAAAAGAGTTCTGAGTATACATGTAGGTGGATGGAGAGGTAGAGCAAGGCCGAAGAAAAGATGGATGGATTCTGTGAGGAGTGATATGAAAGAAAAAGGAGTTAGTGATAGTGTACCGGATGACAGGACAGAATGGAAGAAAAAAACGAGTTACGCCGACCCCAAGTAATATGGGATAAGGGCAGGAAGAAGAAAACGAAGTTCCTCTTTACAAGCTTAACCTCTCTCAAAATCTTGACGTAATAAATCTAAATTAATCTATGGTCTGTGTGTGTGTTTAATCTGTAGTACATCATAGACTACCCCCTTTTTATTTTAAGTTCTTAGAGTCCATTCGAAGGTTGTCTGGTAGATATCACTGTTAGCGATAGGACCGCCATTATACCCATAGAGGTAAGTTATTTTAAAAGTTTTTGGTGTACCATAATATTTATTCTATTCTATAAATATCTAAATTGATTGTTGCGGTATTGCCGGCAGAAGGGGATGAGAGGTGCCTACCTACGGGCGGCAATTATTGAGCAAATGTAATAGCCGCATTGTGATAGAGAGCACAGACGTAGAGCGGCGTTGATTAGTGCCCAACAGTGGCGTGGAGACGACATTCACACTACAAATATTTGTTACAATTATTAAACAAATGTAATAGTAGTATTGTTGTAGCGTTTTTTAGCGTGCAACAGCGATGTGGAGATAGTTAAAAATACAATTACTTATACAATTAATGAAAGAAAGAAAAATAAGAAAAAAATATGAACAGAGAATGAAAAATTTTTGATATTATAAGACCAGAATTTCAGTGACCCATATAAAGGGTGGCCCAGAAAGAAATGCACTTTTTAAAATTCAAGGAAAAAAAAACCTGTATGATTTTAAAGAACTTTATTTATTTCAATCTAAAGAAAATGAAATGAAATTTATTTTTAAATTTACTTTATAAAAATTACATCATCTAAGTGATTTCCTTGGCGGTTACAACAATCATCCAATGTGGTGTCAAAATTTTGGAAAACTTTTGTTGGACTTATCCTCGATCTGCATTCCATTTCTTGCCGAATATTGAACTTCAGTTGCTGTAGGGTAGTTGGGCTATCAGAATGTACTCTTTTTTTAAGGTAATCCCGCATAAAGAAGACTGGACTGGACTGGAGTGAGATCGGGGCTTTTTAGTAGCCAGGAGATGTTTTACCCCTGCCTAAAATTATTTTTTGTGGAGACTTGCGCATTTCATTTACAAATCTCAATCTCGATTCGAAGTGTGATCCCTTTAGTTCCTGTACCAACCGTATCTTATATGGATGTTATTTCAAATTAAGCCGTAAAATTCGCTGCAATGTCGATCTAAACAATCAAAAAGTTGATGAACTTTGCGCTCCGGCATTCTTCATGCATTATACAAATTCACGAACTCGCTAAATGTTTTCGTTGGCCCATGATACTCTTTGACGACCCCGAGGCTGCATTTTTTGCGTCGATCTTGTCCTTTCGAATCATTCAATTCATTGCTTAATTAAATTAGTGCCTGGACATTCATTGATGCGCCGCAATTTGAATTATGCACTGTAGAGTCGTCGAAAAGCCACATAAGATCGAGCATTCTCATAAAATGCGCGGATACAAAACGCGCGCAGCACTATAGTGTAACAACCTATGGTGACAAAAATTATAAAGTCCGCGCTTTGTACTGACCCAACTCCCGCACGCCACCATTTTGTTGTACACGATGTAGAACGATGGAGTGTGTAGATTTTAGTAACGAAGTCATGTATTCTCTGCATTTCTTTGTTCCAAAACTCTTTTTACCAAAGTCTGGAACTAACAGCAACAACATCCTGATGTATGTGTAACACATACATCAGGATGTTGTTGATGAAAAGAAAAGAATGAAAGTTAATTTTGGTTTTTGACATAATTGAGATTTAACTGTAAAGCCTGTCCTGTCAGCCAGTGTCATTGTCAATAATGTGCACTGTAATTCAGTGAAAATTAAAAATGTATGCACGCTGTAGTGTTATTTTTTACCCACACTTATATTATTTTATTTCATAGTCATTCCCATTACTTTAGCTTTGTTATCAACCTCGTTTTTATTGTCATATAATAATGTCTTCTGTTAGTTTATAATTTTAATTTATTATATTATTTTTTTCTTTCATTGTTTATTTTTTTTCTATGTGAGAAGACGTCGTCTTTACCTAAATTTATTTTTTAGCTGACTTGACTTGGCTGGCTGGCTTCGATTGCTTTTGAATAAAAACTTATATTTTTGATACTAATATAAATCTTGGTCAAGTAACATAATATGTTTGGTTTTATTTATTGATAATAAATACTTAGGAAATATATTTCCGAATTAGATAATAAACATAAAAATAAAAATAACTGTGGTTAGCATATAGTGGCTCACCAGAAAAAAACATGGCTTTACACATTTCAACTGCCATCCAGCCTAATGACATGAAGAAAAAGAAAACATAACATTTGACATGACATCTTGCCGCTCGTTCGAAAATGCGTTATTCATTACCTCATTTTTCTTCCATGCATTGACAAAGGAAAGCAAAACCGGTGTGGTCTTTGCACCTGGCTTTCCGATTCGATTAATGATTTTTTTGCAAAAGGTTTCCCATGGCCCTAGCAGGCACTGAGCTGCTGGGCTCGATGGATCGAGCGCAGTCGATGACTCGGGTTCGGTCCTTTTAGGTGAGCGGACGGCAAGCTACCCATTGCTCGTCGTCTGCAAGCCCGCGCCTATGATGGCTGGAGATCACTTGCGACACCTGACGCCCGGGGTGCATCTCGTGACTGGGGGCTGCTGTACGGTCCCTCAATTTTGCGGCCGCCTCCTTTGCTAGCATTACTGTTTTGGATAAGGATGTGACCATATCCCATTACTCCGAATCATGGCCTGTACCAGGGTCTGGTGCGAGAAATTGCACAACACTGTGGTGCCGGAGAAAATAGTCGTATGAAAGTACAATTTAAACAATGGCTGTTCCGTGGCAGTATGTGTCAGAGGAAAGACAATTAGGTGTCTGGCACCACCACAGAACAAATGAAAGGTTAGAATAGCCTTGTGGGAGGGGCAAGCGTGCCATAAAGTAGGGCAATGCTCATAATTTACCTACTACTTGCGATCTAAGTGTGCGTGATTGTTAGTTGCGTAATGCGTGTTCGTATTGGTTTATTGCCTGTAGCGGAGTTAAAGGGTGGGAGACAAGCGGCAACACTCGTACAAATCAGAAAGTATTCTCTTACATGTTTTCTGTGGGCACCACACACCGCAGTGTTTTGCCTTTCGTTCAAAATACTGCCCTTACTTTTCTTTCTTTACTTTCTGCATAGTAACCCTTAATTAAAAGCCAGAATTAACCTAGTTAACGATCCGAAGGACGAAGACTCGCAAAATAACCGAAATACTTAAAAAAAAAATTAATACAAGTGTCGTCTCTGCAGTTCTTGCAGTCCCTGATTATATTTGCGCCGAGCCACGGCCCCGCCCCCTTCCATCCCCTATTATATTCGCACTCAATGTCGTTACGCCCTAACTTTATTAATTATACAAAGCATTCTCTACCCTAATCTTAATCCAACAAAGATCATTTTAACATGACTGTCAGTATATTATGTAAGCACATAATCCCGTTCTGTTTCGATTTGTCTATAAAATAATACACTTTGAGCTTTGTCTGAGAATCATTGAAAAGCAAGTGATGTTTTAGCATTGAATGAATTTGATTAATTAAAATTTACGCTTTGTTGATTGAAAATATTCTGGACAGATTATTTTATTGATTGTCGTTCTTATTGTATCTTTCATTTCACTCCATTTCTTGTCCAGGCAATTACTGTCCATTCCATGTTGCCTGGACGAGATCGCGGAATGCGACAAGGCCGCCCATTGTATGTGCCTTCTATGTGTTTTAGTTTCCTTATAATATATGTGTTATGATGAACAATAAAATAATAAACTAGCTTTTGCCCGCGGCTTCGCTCCCGCTCTTCCCTGCTCCAACCTACTATACCCTACCCTACCCTACTCTGCCCTACTCTACCCTATAGATATCCTATAGATGTGTTTATTTATCATTATCTATATAAGATAATAATAAATAAACACATCTTAATACCTAGGTCACCTAGGTAGACCTTATTGAATATTCTTCTACTTTTTTACAAATCGATGGTAAACTCGTTAAACTGTTAGGGTACAGTAGGTGCCTGCGTAAACTGCAGCGTTGGCATAGGTAGGCCTCCCCAAGTGTCTCCACAATGAACGATCCTGTGCGTCTCCACAATGAACGATCCTGTGCGTCTCCACAATGAACGATCCTGTGCGTCTCCACAATGAACGATCCTGTGCGTCTCGCATCTATCTTATTCCCGTAACCTGCACCAGGTTATCGGTCCACCTTGTAGGACGCCTTCCAACGCTGCGTTTTCCGTTACAAAGTCGCCACTCCAGAACCTTTCGGCCCCAACGACCATTTGCTCTGCGAGCAATGTGCCCTGCCCATTTCCGATTCTCATCAGCCTTTTTTTAATATTCCCACTGCTGGGACTCAGACCTTCTCTCTTGGAGAGGGAATGGGCCGTAATCCACCACGCAGGCCCAGTGCGGGTTGGTGGATGTCACATGTCTTTTATCAATCGTCAATCTCTAAAAAAAATTGAATAAAATTAATATTTAAGGAGCTCTATACAATAAAAGTATTTTTTTTGCCGTTTTTATAGAATAGTACGGAACCCTTCGTGTGCTCGTCCGGAATCTCATAAAAGCTCATATTATTTAATTATTTATATGTAACATAGAAAAAATTAAAAACAAAAAAATACACTTTTAGACAAGCATGCTCCATCATAGACCACATCATCATACTAGGTGAGATAGTGGTCAAGCGCGAACTTGTCAATAATAAAAATACAAATAGAAAAAAAAGCACAAAAGTGCGGCTTATGTCACAAAAAATTTCTTTCATCAGACTTGCAAAAGGAAAAAATCCACGACGTAAAAGATAATTATATAATGGCCATTAAACTTTAACTCCCATATAGTACCCAAATAAACCCCCTGAAACTGAAAATGATTCAAATAAAAAGCCCTGCTTTCAGCCTCGTTTAGACACAACATAATCTCCCTACAAAAGTTTAGACAAACAGTGGCCACGAACAAAACATTTCGTCCAAATGATGCTGTTCAAAAACAGTTTCGTCATGTTTTGTGTTTTTGAGGGAAAACAATATCTCGATTTTTTATTGTCCGTGCATGCAGGCACAAACTTACGGACATTCAGCCAGTATTTGTGCGCGGGGAACAATGCGAGGCGCGTTACTTGTATTGCTAAGAGGTTCTATTGTTTAATGCCACAATTAGCCACGAATTCAGCCCAGATGAAAGAAACTGACCAAGTCGCCGACGACTGCGTACTCGGACCAAGAGGTCTTGATCGCTGTCAAATCTTAACCACTACTCATAATAGTACATTATGATATAAGTGTGTAATGTTAGTGTTTACCGTCGAGGTATTTAGACCCGAGCCAGGGTCTTAAGAGAGCCGAGAACGGTAATCATTACTTACTCACGTGAGAAACTTTTGTGGCAGTAAAAATCTGTTTTCATATGTGCGCCTTATGTTTTTTTCTTTTCCTCGTGGGGGATTTTTTTTTTTTTTTGATGGGAAAAATCATCTTATGACAACCCCCGCTCTTGGGCGGAGCGGGAGATAGTGTCAGACTCTTACTGACTAAAAAACCCATCCCGTTCCTTCAAGCCTTCATACCGGGGCTCGACATTCGCCCATCCTGATACGATAAGTGTAATAAATTATGGTGGCGGAGAGGTTGAACAAAAAGGTTTTAACTACATACATTATAGCACCAGTGTGTAATGGTAATCAAAATGTCACAGTTTGGTAACAAGTGCCTTTATTCACCTAAGTGCAATGCAATAAGAGTCACTTTATGAGCAAGTGTATTGAAAAGTATTTTATTTGACTTATATGACTATGTTGCAATATATGTAGCCAAATATGAAATTCCCAATATTTACATTTCGCATATCATAAAACCCAACAAAACTTGATACTTTGTGATCTAAGAGTATCTTATATACCTAGAAAAAGTAGTAAAAAGTAGCACTTTATGATATAAGTGTGTAGAGTTAGTGATTACCGTCGAGGCAGTATTTAGACCCGAGTTGTGGCGAGGGTCTTAAAAGCCCGCGTAGATTGTTAAAATATTGAGCGCTTTATTTATAAGGTATGTATCAAAGAATGTAAATAAGAAGTATTTCATAAAGTAGTCTGTACCTAAACATCGAAAATAAGCAACCTTTCCATTTATCTATTTTTATAACTACTTAAGAGAGCCGAGAATAGGTAATCATGATTATTTACTCACGTGTATCATACGACGTTTTTCAATACAGTTGTGAAGAAAATAACTGTAAAACTAGTAAACTTGTTGGCGGTAAAAATCTGTTTTCAGATGCGCGCCCATATTTTTTATTTACCTTTCAATACACTCATTGAAATTAATAAACGGGAGTTGACCGGAGACTCGTGGGGCCTAAGTCTGCTATTTTTATAAATTCGTCATTCCAACACGATCACATTGTCATTTTGCTAAAATTCGTAATCTGCTAATTCATAATTATCGATCCTTGATCGGTCAGTGGTATCGTAATAGAGTTGTGGTAGAATGATAATATCGAACATATTAAAACCAATAACTGCACAATAACGTTCTAATGGTAGAACACTGATCAAATAAACTGTCAAAGTTTTAGCAGATTACCGCATACGTCAAATATTCATTTGTCATGTACGAGATTACTATTCTATGCCACTTCTTTCAATGGAGTGTCAGTGGTTGACCATTGGAAAGTCATAATGACGCCATTATATTAGTATGTCGCATCTTTGACTATTTATTCGTTTAGACGCTCAATTGATTTTTTTGTAAAGCCGGTGAACGCAGTGACGTCACATGTCACGTGAACGGAATCGGTTGGAGGGGTGTCGATTTTAAAAGTTATAAAAGGCGCGAGTCGCAAGAGAACTGGGCTCAGAGTTGACTTCAGATCGGACCTCCAATCGGGATCGTTGGTTCACCATTTCCTTGTTAAGATTATAACCGTTATCATTTAAACTGTGCAGTGCTATTTTTCCAATAAACCTTTGTGCAAGTATTTGGTATTGTTACTGTGTTACTTGAGACCTACGCCATGGAATCTCTACCTCAAGACCACACTGATAATGGGCGAGCTGCGCAGACCTCTCAGCCGTCGTTATCAGAAGTGGGATACACTCAAGAGTCAAACATACCAGATACCGAAGAAAGTCGTTGGCGAATGATCCTGGAGCTTCAGCAGCAAAATATGGCCCAGCTGATTGAAGCGATGAAGCCGCGTCAAGCTCCACCATCGCTCCCGCAGTTCAATCCGGACTCCAGCGATGCCAACGCTCGTGCTTGGTGCTCGACCATTGATATTTGTATGGCTGAACAGCCATTGGAAGGAGGTGCCCTGATCATTGCACTCAGCAAGGCGCTGAAAGGCAGTGCTTCTTCGTGGCTGTCGCAAGTTTCACATTCGGGTATGACTTGGAACTATTTCAAAGATTTGTTTCTCGCCCGTTATGATTGTGCTGAAACCATGGCGGCTACTTTCATAACCATCAACAACGACCGACCCAAGGAAGAAGAATGTCTTGCTGCTTATGCTGGTCGTTTGATGACGACTCTCATGTCGAAATGCAAGAGTCTCACCACCGAAGAGATAATTACCTACTTCATACGTGCTTGCTCATACTTCACGATTCGACGCTAGAGTTCATCATTTGGCGTACACATCTGACATTACAAATAGAAGCAAGTTAGTTCAAGAAATGAAGTCTTTTTCGCATTTGAAACGCAAGCATGATCGTGATGTCCACCTATCGGATAGCAAACGGTACAGACCTTCAACATCCGAAGTCGTGAAGTGCAATTACTGCGGCAAACTTGGTCACAAAGCGATTGACTGTCGCAAACGCAAGTCCCAATCGATGTCTGGTCAGAACACGCCGAAGACACCCACAACACAACGTGCTCCAGTTCCTCCAAGTACGAAGAAAAAGGTCATCTGTTTCACTTGTGGCGAGAAAGGACACATCTCATCACACTGTCCGAATTTCAGCTCACGCGTCAACGGCGGCGTCAACGCGGCAGGCAGCGGCAGCGACGCAGGCGCCAGCGGAGCGCAGCAGCAGCGTCGCGTGGACTACTGCGAGGTACGAGGCGTGACGGGTCAGCTTCAACATCTTGGTGAGGAGTTTCTTTTTTATTTTGATTCTGGTGCCGAATGCTCTCTCATGAAATGTAGTGTAGCTAACAAATTTTCAGGCTCATGTTATAATACGTCTGTATACATAACCGGTATTGGTAATTCCACTGTATGTTGCACTAAACAAATACGAAGTGAAATTGTTATTAATGATAATAGTTTATCAATTTTATTTCACATCCTGCCCGATAACACTTTAAATCAAGACGTTATGATAGGTCGCGATATTTTAAAATTAGGATATACAATCACAATGACTGATTCTTGTTTAAAAATTACGAAGTGCAAAATAGTTGATTTTTGTGAAGTACCCTCAAAAATTAATTTTCATAATATCGATTCGGATATTTCTGAGAAAAATAAACAGAAGTTAATTACGATGTTACAAAACTATGCTGATTCGTTTGTGGATGGTTTACCTAAGACGCGTGTTACGACTGGGGAATTAAATATTCGTTTAATTGATCCAAACCTCATCGTACAAAGACGTCCGTACCGATTAAGCCCAGATGAGAGGCAAATCGTACGTAGTAAAATTAATAAGTTGTTGGATGCAAATATTATTCGTCCTAGCTGTTCTCCATTCGCAAGCCCTATCTTATTAGTGAAAAAGCGGGACGGTAGCGATCGTTTGTGCGAATACAGTACCCGATCGATTTCCATTGCCGTTAATTTCCGATTTGATAGGAAGGCTATCTGGAGCTAATTTCTTTTCATGTTTAGACTGTGCTAGTGGTTTCAATTTAATACCTGTAAGCACCGACAGCATTGAGCGTACTGCATTTGTTACACCAGACGGGCAATACGAGTACCTAACGATGCCGTTTGGGTTACGTAATGCACCGAGTGTTTTTCAGCGTGCAGCCTCAAATGCTTTAGGTAACTTGGTATACACCTATGCTGTTCTATACATGGATGATATTTTAATTCCTTCTTGTAGCGAGGACGAAGGCATTGAACGGTTGCGTGAGGTGTTAGAAGCCCTAACCACAGCGGGTTTTTCCCTTAATATTACAAAATGTTCTTTCTTGAAACGCCGTGTGGAGTTTCTTGGCTATGAAATTTCCACTGGTGAAGTTAGACCTAATCCAAGAAAGGTTGAGGCCCTAACGAAGTTACCACCCCCTGAAAATATTCACCAACTCAGGCAATTCATTGGGCTTGCCTCATATTTCAGGAAATTTATTTCCGGGTTTTCCCAAGTTATGACTCCCCTTTTTCTTCTAATTTCTTCGAAAGAATTCGTTTGGAAACCAGAACATGAGGAAATTAGGCAACGCATAACTTCTTTGATTACCAGCAAACCTATTCTCATGATTTTTAACCCTGATTACCCGACAGAATTGCATACTGATGCCAGTGCGGAAGGTTACGGTGCAATTCTTTTTCAAAGATTAGATGATAAACTGCATGTGGTCGAATACTTTAGCAGGCGTACCAATAAAGCCGAGTCTAAATACCACTCCTACGAGTTGGAGACCTTGGCAGTGGTAAACGCTGTTAAACATTTTCGACACTACTTGCAGGGTCGTCATTTTACAGTTGTAACCGACTGCAACTCTTTGAAGTCCTCTCATAATAAAATCGATTTGACTCCTAGAGTTCACCGTTGGTGGGCATTCCTCCAAGCGTTCGATTTTGAAATAGTTTACAGACCTGGTAAACAAATGGTGCATGTAGACTTCCTGTCACGTAATCCTCTCCCTGTTAGTCCGAAAGCTATTGCAAGAGTTGTGCAAAAACGTGTTGATATCACTAATTTATCCGATAATTGGCTTCTAGCTGAACAGCTTCGTGACACAGAAATTCAGTCTGTTGTTAGTAAGCTCAAGAATAACCAATTATCGCCCGATGACGCTAAAACATATGAATTACGATCTGCACTATTATTTCGCAAAGTCCAAAGAAATAATCGCACTCGTTGTCTACCTATTGTGCCACGCGCATTCCGTTGGTCTGTAGTGAACCATATTCACGAGGCAATTATGCATCTCGGTTGGGAAAAGACGCTTGAAAAGTTTTACGAGTATTACTGGTTCGAACACATGTCAAAATATGTTCGCAAATTTGTAAACAACTGCATTACATGCAAGCTGTCAAAGTCCAGTTCCGGTAAGGTACAGGCTGAACTTCACCCCATACCGAAGGTATGCGTGCCTTGGCATACAGTTCACGTAGACATATCCGGTAAACTTAGCGGGAAAAATGATAAGAAGGAATATGTTATAGTTTTCATAGATGCATTCACTAAGTTTGTTTTGCTATATCATACTTTAAGAATTGATACGCCGAGTGTTATTAAAGCACTTAAATCAAGTATTTCTCTTTTTGGTGCTCCCAGTCGCATAATAGCCGATCAAGGACGTTGCTTCGCTAGCAAAGATTTCAAAGACTTTTGTGAATCTCATCACGTTACTTTACATTTGATAGCCACAGGTTCTAGTCGCGCTAATGGACAAGTCGAAAGGGTTATGGGAACGTTAAAGAGTTTGTTAACATCTATCGAAACATCAGATAGGTCGTGGCAAGACGGTTTAAAAGATATGCAGTTAGCGTTGAACTGTACTCTTAACCGCGTCACTAAATCTAGTCCCTTAGAACTTTTGATCGGTAAAGTAGCAAGACCTCTTAATTTATTGTGTGTGGATGATACTGAAAATGTAGTTGATATTGAGCACTTGAGAGAGCAGGCGGTACAGAATATGGTACAGAGTGGTACTTATGAAAAAAACCGTTTTGATAAAAATAAGGCAGCATTGTTAAAATTTAATGTTGGTGATTTAGTTTTAATTAAAAATGAAGAGAGAAATCAAGCTAAGCTTGATCCAAAGTTTAGAGGTCCCTTTATAGTAACTGAGCTACTTGAAGGCGATCGTTATATCCTAAAGTCTTTAAATGGTAATAGGACATACAAGTATGCACATGATCGCATAAGAAGAATGCCACAAGATTATGTTCCAAATGAATTGGACATAATTAGTGAAGAGTTAGACGTAGAAGAATCGGGTGAAGGCCCATCTACTGGTACTGACTAATATTGACGCACAATAAATGGCTATAACTTATCAGCGAGAAGTGACTGGTAATGCTATTTTGTTTTGGGGCTTATCAGTGTGAAGGACTGATACTGACCTACGTATATGCGGGCTTAGGTACCAGTGAGAAGGACTGGTACCGTCCCATATCTATCGGGCTCAACAGTGAGACGAACTGTTACCCATTTGCTGTCATTATTTTGTGCATTAATATTGAGTAGCCTTGTAATGTTCAGTAAAGTTTTATTACAAAACTGGTATTCTTTTCTGTGCGTTTATGGCATGCATGTTACATAATTTCGATGTAGTCAGGTAGGCCGAGCGAAAAGTTGTCTACGGATGTATTTTGTATTGTCTCCAGGTACATTGTCACACGAGGACGTGTGAACTGTCAGAATGGCCGTGTCGCATCTTTGACTATTTATTCGTTTAGACGCTCAATTGATTTTTTTGTAAAGCCGGTGAACGCAGTGACGTCACATGTCACGTGAACGGAATCGGTTGGAGGGGTGTCGATTTTAAAAGTTATAAAAGGCGCGAGTCGCAAGAGAACTGGGCTCAGAGTTGACTTCAGATCGGACCTCCAATCGGGATCGTTGGTTCACCATTTCCTTGTTAAGATTATAACCGTTATCATTTAAACTGTGCAGTGCTATTTTTCCAATAAACCTTTGTACAAGTATTTGGTATTGTTACTGTGTTACTTGAGACCTACGCCATGGAATCTCTACCTCAAGACCACACTGATAATGGGCGAGCTGCGCAAACCTCTCAGCCGTCGTTAAGTAGATTACCAAACTTGTCAAAATCGACAATTATGACTTCAATGATGGACCATTCTGACACTATTGTAATATCCTGAATTGATACGATAAATGTAATAAAATTATGACGAGGGAGAGGTTGAACTAAAGGTTTTAACTACATTATAGCACTAGTGCGTAATGGTAATCAAAATGTCACAGTTTGGTAAGAAGGGCCAAGTGTATCTAAAAAGTTATTTTACGAAAATGTAAAAAACACTTTTAGTTTACATTTCAACACTTTTACAATTTCAATGGTCAATTTCAACAGTTAACGGATTCTATAATTAATCAGAGACATTTAAGTTGTAACTGAAACAACGCATTTCCTGAAAAGTAGCCATTGAAACAACTTTTACTGGAAGTTAAAGCTACAGACCCAAGCGTGATGGCGCTCTCGCTAGATGGAGCTGAAGTCAACATTATTAGTTTTTTTTTTTAATTATTGATAGGCTCGCGTTTGACCACCATCTCACCTTATGGAAAGCGATGATGTGGTCGACAATGAAGCACGCTTGCCTCGAAGTAACCTATTCACTTTTAAAAAGTAGTAATAAGTTGAGGAAATTGTAGACATTCCACTTTACTGAGGCCATACCACGAGCTTTTGACTCTATCGATTTGACGACTTAAATTTAATAGAGGGAGTCTAGAATCATGTACTGGATCCGTGATATTCGTTTGTGCGTCGATGTCAGAGACACCACCGTTTATGATCTCTGCTCCTTCCCTCTTTCTCGCTCGCACGATTGACTTTTTAACACGTTCTGGTAAGGCTCTATTGGCTCCGTCCACCTAACTCTGACTGGTGGTAGTCAAAAAATTGTGCTTAAGCAGGTATAGCTCTACACTACTAGCTCTCTTAATCAGGAATTGTTTTGATTCTGTTACAACTGATACGTTTATAAAAAGTAAACGCGCGTTTGTAAAAAGTGTAACAGTCATATGGGCCGACCTTCAAGATCACTTAGACACTTTTCGAGGTCGGCTCATGGATGGGTGGCCATCTAAAAATACCGAGATCCCTCTGTGCTTTGAAAAACACGCTATGGCGTTGGTCCGGGCTGCTATTTGAAGATCTTCAACAGTCTATAAAGATAGAGTCATTAGCCAAATAATTTAACACCAGATTTACCAATAAATATCGTGTTACTACTCTGTTACTGGGTATAGGAGGGTTAGATAGGTACTAAAACTTATATCAATTCGATTGAACTGGAATCCGACCCCAACTTAGTTCCTTAATTTTAAGAAAAACAAATCGATCTAAATAATATATTTATAAATAAAAGAAAAACTTTCCGTTTAGCTTCTGTAGTGTCTTAGTCTATCAAGGGCGGCGGATTCATGAGGATCAGATTGAGGATTGTTAGGATCAACAGGTTTTTTATCGGGATCAGACGGATCAGATTGAGGATTGTTGGGATCAGGAGGATTTTTATCAGGATCAGACAGATCAGATTGAGGATTGTTAGGATCAGGAGGTTTTTTATTAGGATCAGACGGATCGGATTGAGGAATGTTAGGATCAGGAGGTTTTTTATCAGGATCAGACGGATCAGATTGAGGAATGTTAGGATCAGGACCAGACGGATCGGATTGAGGATTGTTAGGATCAGGAGGTTTTTGATTAGGATCAGACGGATCGGATTGAGGATTGTTAGGATCAGGAGGTTTTTGATTAGGATCAGACGGATCGGATTGAGGAATGTTAGGATCAGGAGGTTTTTGATTAGGATCAGATGGATCAGATTGAGGAATATTAGGATCAGGAGGTGTTTTATGAGGATCAGACGGATCAGATTGAGGAATATTAGGATCAGGAGGGGTTTTATCAGGATCAGAGGGATCAGACGGATCAGATTGAGGTTGTTTAGGATCAGGAGGTGTTAGATTAGTTTTATTACCAATCTTAAATGAATCAGGAATTTCAAAAGTGTCTCGCCCTTCTTCTATTTCAACTAGCTGTTTCAGGAAATTCGTAGTATCAATATTAGTATGCACAATCAGTTCGAAAATTTTCAATTGTTCTAGAGCTAGCCATTCGTCTCTGTGCTTAACTGCCACGTTAAATAATTCGTTTAAAACTTCTCTTGACTTTTTCACCATGCTTATAACAAATCCAGCTCTGTAATGTTTCTCCTTTCTAAATTGCTCCTTAATTTCTATAACATCTTTCATTTTCTCCTCAGCTTCGTTCATCGTCTGCTTTACGAGCATTGCTATTTTCTGCTTTAAAGTAGCATCTTTTTCATCTTCGTAGACGCGTCTGCCCGGTGCTTTAAATTTTATTTTGTAGTCTGGCCTATCAGCCACCTGCCAATGTCTGCGAAGATGCACTTTTTTTCCTTTTATCCTGGGGTATGGCTCATACTTATGACGTGCTCTAGAATCTAATTTATTTTTAGGTCTGTAATAAGCTTCAGGGGTTAGTGGTAAGTCTATCAAATGAAGACCATTACAACTTTGTACAATTAATTGTACCGTATCTAAAAGCAATCCAAAAAATTATACCCCTAAAACATTGTAAATGAAAAAGAGAAGAGCTATCAATTTAATTTCTAATTATTATATTAGAACAATTTTATTCAGACATACGATGTTTGTTATAATTGTGTACATCGTTATTACTTAAATATTAGTCTCTTTTAAATAATTCAATAAAAAATACTCACATAATAAGGAAAAAATTAAAATAATCATGTTACCATCATCGCAAAAACTACTTCATTGCCACAAACTATAAAATTGATTATTTAATAACCACAATTACATTTATCGTATCAAATAATTACACGTTTTAAACACGAAACATAAAAATACTTAATAGAAAAAATATTTATGGCTTAAAACTTATTTTATCAATAAACTTTAATAATATCTAATCTTTATTACCAACAAATTATGAATATATTCCTATTTTGAAATTTAATCAACCATGTAATTAATCATTCTCATGTTTCTATGTGTTTTATTAGACAATCAAATTTAAAAAAAAACTTAACAGCATAATTTTCTATAGGTACTTAAAACATGAATAAAGAATCCATTTACAAAATCTAATACTTATGCTAGACAATTTAGAGTTTTATGAATAAAACAATAACTGAACTTTTTTTTTATTTTCTCCAACACTATTGTCTATGTATACAGCACCCACGCGGATATAACCTTATTTCAAATTTTGAAAAAAAGAATATTCGGAAGATCAAGAATATTTAGTCGCAGTTTCGGCCATTTTGGGTGGGCAGTCGCGGATGGGCGCGTACTATGCAGTGCCTTCCGTGCATTCGACAAGAAAATGTGAATGAGACATACGATATTTTTGCAACTATGTTATTTATTTAGCTAGTCAATACAGCTAGACAGTAAAGTTTGTACAATATTAATATTATTTTCACATTTGCATTCATAAATAAGTTAAACTAATAATAACATTTTATTGTTAATAACTTTTTATAATGTTTAATTACATAATATTAATTGAATAATTTTTGTTATTAATTGTTGTGTTTACTTTGTTAATGTTTGTTTTTTTACACCACCTGCTCGATAATGTCGTTTTATACGTCATACAAACCTCACTTAAAGCAAGTCATTCTATCCATAAGGAGATAATGCAGTACTGGCCAATCCATAAGGAATAATGAGATTTGAATGATGTTCCAAACATCAAAAAATCGTCAACATTGTAAACTAAAATGTGCCCTTATCAAACAAGTTGACTCGAAATTCAAGCTGGCTATTAGCAGAAAAAAAAGAAAATAAAATAAAACGTGCTTACTGACGGGAGCTTTATAGAAAATTTAAACTATAGAATCTTGGAGTAGTGATTTTTTTTTATGAACTTGTAAATATAATACTTATATTTCACTAAAATACTACTCTGTCAAGAAAGTACCAGGAAAAGATCAATAATACACAAAATTTTTGTTATTCATCCAATCCACTTTATTTTATCACCTTCAAAGTAGCTAGCACTTCAGAAACGATAACCCAATCATCAAAACATTTTTTAAATGCTGTTTCCGAAATCGAATTCAGTTCTCGCCGCTAATTCTCCTTTATGTCTTCTACAGATTGAGAACGGGTGCCACGAAGTGGTAATTTGAGTTTAGGAAAAAGATAGAAGTCGGCTGGAGCCATATCTGGCGAAGATGGTGGCTGCTAGATGGTATTTGTTGAGTGTTTGGTCAAAAATTCGTTCACAATGATGGCCTTGTGCGAAGGCGCATTGTAGTGGTACAAAATCCAAGAATTTTCTTTCCACAAATCTGGCCTTTTTCTTCGAATTTGCTCTCTTAAATGCCGCATAACGATCAAATAATATTCATTATTTACCTTCGACTTCCGGTAAGAAATTCCGAGTCCACAACACCGCGATAGTCAAACAAAACAGTCAACATGACTTTGACTTTTATTCGACTTTGGCGTGGTTTTTTCGGTTTTGGTTCAGTTGGAAGGCGCCACTCCAAGGCTTGTTGACTTATTTGCATTTCAAACTCGTAAACCCACGTCTCGTCGCCAATACCAATGCGTTTCATGAAAGTTGGGTCGGAATTGACTAGTTCTAGCATGTCCTCAGCGACTCTCATGCGATTGAGTTTTTGGAGAAAATTCAGGTCTTTTGGGACTAGCCGAGCGGCAACGTGTTTCATACCCAAATGATTAGTTAAAATGGTACGGAACGACTCGTGAGATACAGAAAGATCGGCGGCTATCTCTCTCAAACTTGAATGGGGATTTTCAGTCACTATTTCCTTCACTTTTGCGATGTTAACTTCAGTTGCAGAGGTTGATGGCCTACCAGAGCGAGGCAAATCTTCCATCACATCTCGACCGCTTTTAAATGCTTTGTACCACGATTCGATCGATCGATTTTATCAAAAACAAGTGCATACGAGCACTTGTTTTTGATAAAATCGATTCACCGTAAGCCTTCTGTAACATTTTCAGCGACTCCGAACATAAAATTTCATTGGCGATGCAAAATTTAAGACAAACTCTTTGTTCGAGGTTTTTGTCCATTAATAAATTCACAATACACTCTAGATATGGTATAACTAAAAACAACACTGTATTTAATACAAATAACAGATGCAACTCAAACTCCCCGCCAAAATGAAAAACAGTTGTCCAATCCACCAAACAATCTAGCAAAAACAAAAAAAATCTAGAATTTTATACTTTACTTAATTTGATACTTTTTTGACTGAATGTATGATGTGGTCGACCACATTGTCTTTTAATTATCTCACAGATGGTGTAAAAAGTAGATTATGCAACACGGGGATAAAGCTGTCTTTGTCTTGGGCGGCTTGAATTCCTCACTTCACTCAGGTTCAAAGAACGAATATGTGAGTAATTTCTCAACCTGCCAACTTGGTTGTAGATGGTTAGGTTGTAAGATAGGAATAAGTAAATTTTGCCGCCACTCAGTTTTTGCCGCTCTGGGTAAATGCCCGGCTTGCCCCCCTCCCCCCCCTTCGATCGAGCTCTAGTCAGGGGTACAGAAAGGGCTATGCAAAAACACTATGTTTGCATAGTACCTATTTAGCTGTTTACTAATTTACAGATTTGATTATAAAAAAAATATAACAGCAACACGTTGCTTGTACTCAGAATTATTGTATGTTAGTCCAGTTTTTAATCGATAGGTACCTAAAAGTAATTTTTAGAGGCATTTTGATCAAATTTTTATTGTACCTAAAATAGCTGTATTGTCTTGAGCATACTATTTATCTAGTATTTATTCCGAAGAATAACATTATACCTATATTTTTGATTTTGTTTACTGCAGTGTATTCTAAAAAACTCGCGATTAGCTTCTATAGTCGCCTTAACCCGTTGTGTGTCCAAACGTGGATCCACGCGAGACACCATGGCTTTTAATTGTGTCTGTAATTACGGCACACAAGAGGTTAAACTTTCAACCGACGACATCGGATATATTCGACAAACACTCTCGCGTGTATTCCACAAAAGTCGTACATCAACGACCAAACCGTGTCGGCTTAGACTGAGCAAGAACTCACTAATGGCAAAAAATCATAAAGTATAAATAGACCTTTCGAATGCCGTAATTTAAGACAATGAGAAAGCGAAGGCGTTCGCTTGGAGTCTAATGAATTAAAGAATTTTAATTAATAAAAACCAAACTACCCTCCTTCAGCCCTACAGTCAAAATACATATATTTCACGTTTACCTACACTCCATTGTTTATTTAAGCCAAAAAAGTTTTTAGTTTTCCGTTATGATGCTCTTTTGTTTGATACGATACCTATTTGAACGCTGCTGTTATGTGGGGAAGGGTTTCCGAGAGTGGTGGTGGATCTAATCAATCGTTGTGTGCTCAAGAATTAGCGTTAACAAGGGGATTTTGTATTGTAGGTATTTTTTTAGACAGAGATATACAGAAAAGTTGTAAAAAAGCCAGTAAAGTATGATTTTTGATTTGGTTCGAACTCGCACGCGTCGAGTTCTCTTTCTTCCGTAGACGTAGCAAAAAACAGCAAAAAAAAAAAACATTTTTTTGTATGAGAGCCCCCTTTTATTAATTATTTTATTCTGTTTTATTTTTAGTATTTATCTTGAAGTAGCAACAGAAATACATTGTCTGTAAAAATTTTAGCTGTCTAGTTATTGCGATTCATGAGATACGGTCTGGCGACAGTCGGACAGACAGACAGACAGACAGACAGACGGACTAACAGTGGAGTCGTAGTAATAGAGTCCCGTTTCACCCATCGTACTCGCGCATTGATGGTTCCGTAAACTTACCTATGCAACATATAAAGATTTTTCCGATTAGCAAAAAAAAATTTTTTTGCTATCTTTTTCCTAGATATACCCACTTGTGTTTTAAAACCTTGCTCCATGCCAAATTTCAGGATTCTAGGTCCACATGGATTACTCTATGAATTTTTACTGTCAAAATATACGTTTTTTTTTGCGACATAAACGGCCGTAGATATCGTTTTTTTTTCGTTTAACTCAGAAGGTTAATTATAACAGCTTTTTTAACAGCTTCAATGGACCACAGACCTGAGTAGGAACGGACGGACTGACGGACAACAAAGTGATCCTATAAGAGTTCCGTTATTTCCTTTTAGGTACACACTACACAACCCTAAAAAAAGAAACCTAAAGAGCTGTCAATACCACCTCCACATCAACATATATTTAACCTTTCCGTGTAGTCAGCGTCGAGGCGTGACGTCATCAACTAATGCACTAGCGCCGACCTCATCAAGACACAGGTGTGGCGTGGCTGTGGCGCGCCGCCGCCATGCCACCTGAGAAATAATTACCGCGTGGAAAAGATGGGATGCGCCTTCTCATTATTTAAGAAGATGGTACACAATGTGTTTCGAAATACACGTGTGTATTGTCTAGTGAATATAGTGCAGCGTGTAGCACGTTTTTTTCGCTTCGAACGCGGCTTGAAATGGAACAAAACACTTTTGTAAAGAGTAAATGGGAATCAACGTGCTCGACAGCCATGTTTTTTTGTGGAATTTGTACCTGACTATAGGGTTATTAGGTGATTTTGTCGTTGATTTTGGATCAAATATCGTCTAAATCCATCTAATTAGATACAGCTGTTTCGTATGTTAAGATAGCTTTTATTCACTTTAATCTATTGTTCTATTGTTTCTTTGTTGTGTTGCATTAATTACAAGTAAAGAAGTGGCAATGGGCAAGGCACATTACTCGCAGAACAGATGGCCGTTGGGGCCGAAAGGTTCTGGAGTGGCGCTCGTGTGCCGGAAGACGTAGCGTTGGAAGGACTTCTATAAGGTGGACCGATGACCTGGTAAGGGTTGCGGAAATCCGATGGATGCGAGAGGCACAGGAGTTTCACTGTGGTGACACTTGGGGAAGGCCTATGTCTAACAGTGGACGTCTTTCGGGTGAAATGATGATGATGAAAGACTTGGATAATTGTATATACTTTTTAATTTTAGGAATTCGCCATTCGGTTGACCTTCCTATACGGATTAATCTGCACATTATATACTAAGAGGTTGAAACTGATGTCCAAAGAGACTACTGACGCGCGAGTGTAACAACTAGTAGAAGCTAGTATAAGTATATAATATAATGGTAAAGTCCTTACTAGGAAATCCAATCCCGCATCAAAATCGCGATCCCACATACCTGCTGGATTGAGACAGCAATCCCGCAGAAAATCGAAAACAAAATAATTATTTTCCAGACAAATTCTATAGAAAATATCACTAGTTCCATGTAAAGTTGTTTCATCATTTTTTGTATCAAGATGAGCTGGGTCTAATAACGGTGGAGCACACAATCGCGGTGTGCCCTGCTTGGGCGGAGTATCGCCGTGCCCTCGTGGGGGTGATCGGCGGCGGAGACCTCTCGCGCCGGGCCCTGGTCGAGGCCATGGTCCGGAGCGAGGAAGAGTGGCAGGCGGTCGCCGACTTCTGCGAAGCAGTAATGCTCGCTAAGGAGGTGGCCGACCGCATCAGACAACGGCGCTCTCGCCGCCGCCGCCGGGATTCCGATCCCGATTTCCAGCCACCGTAGGCGCGGGCTTGCGGACAGTGAGCAATGGGTAGCTCGCTGTCCGGCCGTCCGGTAACCGTCCGGACCAAGCCCAAGTCGTCGACGGCGCGCACTGTTCCCGCGCGCCTCAAGGAGTTGTCAGCAACAGCAGGGGCCCAGCCGGGTCGAAGCCTACTGGGGCCAGGGTTATCCGAAAGGGCGCTCGAGCCCCGGTACGAAGGCTAGAAGGAACGGGATGGGTTTTTTAGTCAGTAAGAGTCTGACACTATCTCCCGCTCCGCCCAAGGGCGGGGGATGTCAATGCATGATTTTTCCCATCGAAAAAAAAAAAAAAAAAAAAGCTGGGTCTAATAAATAATCAAAACGACGGCAGGTCGTTGAAACCCAATTTTCTTGTAAAAAACTTCAATCCCGCAGAGATGCGGGATTCCGCATAAGTAATCCCGCATAAAAGGTGCGGGATTGGATTCCCTACAAAGAATAAGAAAGTATTTTCCAAAGTTTGTCCAAAGTTTGTATGGAGAAATCTATCAGATCAGATGGTTCAAGGAACTATAAGCCGTAAAGGAAAGTAGCTATCTAGGGTATCTAGGTCCATCTCCCTTTCTCACTCGCACGAACGATTTTTTAAAACGTCATGCCGATTTTATCAGCCGGTATTCTTCTGTATCTATTCTAAACTCTTATCGGGTTCAATAGCACTTATTTAAAAAACAAATAAAAGAGACTGTATAAGTAGATATTATTATCATTTATTATCGACCTAATTGACCAAACCAAAGTAAAGAAACACAAACTTAAATCAGTATAAAGCTCTTCCGGTTGTCCTTATTGCTTGTGGTGTTCATGTACTTCAGGTGGACATCCACGAGCTGTCGCAGCAGGTTCGTAGTGTCCACATTAGTGTGCACGATCAGCTCGAAGACCTTCAGATGCTGGAGAGACTTCCACTGCTCCCTGTGCTTAACGGCTACGTTGAACAGTTCATCCATGACATTTTTAGACTTCTTGATCATGCACAGAATAAAGCCAATCTTGTAAGGAGGAGCGTCTCTGTTTTCTCTCTTTATCTCTTCTGTTTTCTTCATCTTCTTCTGCGTGTCGCGCATGGTCTGGTCCACAAGGTTCGCTATCTTCTGCTTCAAGTTCGTGTCCTTCTCATCGTCATACACCCTCGGCATTGCAGGACCCTTCGTGAACTGAGGGTGCTCGTTCAGCAACCAATACTTTCGAATAGGCTTCAGTTCGAGGTGGTCCGGTTTGAACTCTTCGAATTTGGCCGGTTCGGAGTCAGGTTTCGGTTGGTACGAGTCAATGTCTATTAAGTCTATGCATTTACAGACCTGTATCAACATTTTTATTGTACCTATAAAATGTAGAAAATTAGAAAGTAAATAAATTACAGTTAGTAAAAGTCTAATACTCTATCAATATCAGACTTTTGGGGATTTGGATGGTTTTTGGGTGGACCATAAAGCAGAAGATGTCATTGGATGATTTACCATCCCAAAAAATAGTCTCTGTCATCATAATAGTCATTTCGATAAAACAATACTTACATAGTGTTAAAGCAAGTTTTGTAAAAAATATGTACATTTTTTTCAAAGTGGTCTCTACATATCTTTGAAATGAACGATTATCCAACAGGTACCTAATTATAAACGTGTATTTCAGAATTTGATGTTATCGCATTACAGTAATTAAATGTTATGATCACGAAACATAAAAATTAATTAAACATCTAAAACTGAAATTATTATTAAAAGTACGTACATAGTTTTATAAGCTTCCTAATGGTTTCAACATATTTTTAAACTAGCTTTTGCCAGTGGCTTCGCCCGCGTGAAAATAAAACATATAGGTTTATGTTACACAGTGATATACAAATTAATCCTATAAGGGTTCCGTTTTTTCCCTTTTTAGGTACGCAACTCTAAAAAAAAACAGATTCGGAGAACGTGTTTCTTTACTACTGGCCATTTGTAATTCAAGACTAGCTGTCAAATGCTGAAGTCTTTTATCTGTCAACGGTGTAGTCTTTACACGCAACATTGGAACTCTAGATTTCGTTGAAATCTTCAAAAATTCTCGTGATGTTTCGTCTAACGCTAATGAGACTAGAGGCTCCTGCTCTCTCGAAATGTATAAAAATGGCATATAAACCACAACTAAGAAAATGTCAGAGTGTATTCGGTATCATCGACGCCATGCAGCAAGAAAAGGTACTGAAAAAAGTCGTTGTCGTTAGTATCCGATCTACCTGAATTATCTTATTAATCCCACATTAGGAATACTAGTGTAACACAGGCTGGGAGTCTGGGACCACACCAAAATGCAGCTTTAAGGTACACGTTGCACAGTTGTGCAACATACACGTTCCGGTTTACCAGTACAACTCACAGTGGCGTAACTATAGGCAAGCCTGGCAAAATGCCACGGGCCCTCGGTCCGGTGGGGCCCCCGGTTTGAGCGATCTTGAGTTCAGAAGAAGTAAATAAACAAATTCCAGTAAATTGTTGAGATTTATTAAACGCATTTATAATAAGAAAAAGGATTAATTTCCCGTGAAATTTTGCCTGCTTGACCACCTTATACGCCACTAGGAAGCCCACCTTATGTGACGAAATATGAAAATCGATTTATTTACAATTTAAATTAAATTTAATAATAAGAAAGAATATTTTACGTCTGTACTTCAGTGATTTATCCAGCTTTGTAATTTATTACAAAGTTGACGCTTTTCCTCGGGCCCCACCTAATGATTTTGCCACGGGCCTCGGATGGTATAGTTACGCCACTGACAACTCACCTGTACAGGCAAACCTGTCAGGTAAACTCTAGTGCGTATGGAGGGTATTGGAGGTCCCGCAAACCTCCTTTGAAAAGGGAGGATCCTCCGACCAGACGGATGTCTGGTGGGCAACAAGATAGATGATTTCGGATTGTCGTATTATATACTCAAATCGCGCGGAGAACTTTAATTGCGCGATGCAGGATTTCGTATTTCTTCGTAGTTCTTATGTGGCGTCATAGATGTCGCTGCACAGCTTTGTAGTTCCGTAGGCTTGGACCTACTGAACAAGCCAACCGCACAGTTCCATTATTCCATATCACTTTTACTCTACTGTCTCTTTGTCAACACCGCTACCGGCCCACGCAGAAAACCAGCGCAGTGAGCTCATCGCATTATGCGAGAGACCGCAGCTTTACGCGTTTGGCCGTTTTGCGCGGACAAATGACGTACTTATATCTTCCCTATCTAATGTTATGTTATGTTTGTTAGCTAGTTTTAAGATTTATGCGTCTTTTTTCGCTTAAATAAACTGCCCCCCTAGCCAAGTTACAACCGTATCGTGTCGAATTCCGTTCTCCAATCGGTAACCCTTCGGTGTCAGCAATTGTAGAAAACGATAAGTGGGTAGCCATGTTGACGCGCCTATGTCGGCCGCTCGTTCTACAATGTGGCGTTGGTTTATCAAAGGATGTAGCGTTAAACGTTGTAGAAATTCAATCAATCATTTTGAACGATGTGAACTTGGCTACGAATTTTCTATTCGTTTGTTCCGACCACGTGGCTTAACGTTGAGCCCATACATTTGATTACTTTTCAGCTAGCGTTAACGATTGCAAATTATCAACTCGGCTAGGGATACTGTTGTTCTATCTTTCTTCTTTCTTTAATGTTCTTTATTTTGATAAACATATTATAATTTCAGCCGGAACACTTTACTTTGTCCCGAGTGACTAGTGAACACCACGACATAGCCCTGGACGTGATCAAAAAGTACTACTTGTCCGAACATGTCCTGGTGCAGTCACGAAACATGGAAATCTCCAATGACTGTGCACTTGATGAGTACCTCATTGGTTTACTAAAACAAGGTAGGTACATGATATAATGGTCCATGCATCATCGTCATCATCATCATTTCAGCCGATAGACGTCCACTGTTGGACATAGGCTTCCCTCAAGTGTCGCCACAATGCACGATCTTATGCGTCTCGTATCCATCGGATTCCCGCAACCTTCTCCAGGTCATCGGTCCACCTTGTAGGAGGCCTTCCGCCGGTCTCCAGAACCTCATTCCTCATTTGATGAGTACTTCATTGGTTTACTAAAACAAGGAAGGTACATGAAATAACGGTCCATGCATAATAATCATAATTTCAGCGGTACGACGTCAACTGCTGTACCTAGGATAGACGCCTCTGTCAGAAGTCGTAGCCTAGGCCGGTCATGTATTGTGCTTCTAGCATCCAGCGGATCATTGCGGTAATCACCAAGTCATCGAAAGAAGGTGTAAGAACTTCTTATATCTGACGAATCAAGATTTGTCTCCGTGTCTATTTACTGGCAACTTATTTTTAAAAAGAAACAGCAATATTCACCTCAGTGTCGGTTTGCACTAGCAAACCTACCTATCTCTGGTTAAGAAGAGGGGTGAGGTCCTCCTCACCCTTTAGTAGTCCTTGAAAAACGCACTTAATACCGGCGGCGTTTTCTCGGGCCTTTATTTGCTTCGACCACGGAATTCACCAACTTGTCACCCGCAGCCCGCAGGATACTTTAGGGACGGCACTCGGCTTTTGGCCTGTGTCATTAAGGTCATAGTCGTCAGTTCACTAGTTGGGCATTGTCAGCCCTACTTCTGCGATCACTGCATCGACGGATTTGTAGAGTACCTAGACATTATCTCTTTCTCCTTTTCTGCTGCCTCGTTCACTTCCATCACCTGTTCTGCAAATGTGGTTATTGCTTACAATGAGCTTTTCCTTCCGTCCACAGATTTGATTATGGCTAGAAACTAGCGTAACAGTTATTTACTCAGTCTCCCTGAACGGTTAGTGTTTTTTTTTTGACAGGCAACTCCATGTTTGCTAGAACAGAATACGGTGCGATAGCCGGACTGTGTGTCAGCTTCGCCAGTAGCCCCGTTGACCCTAGAAACTTAAGGAATTATGCCTTCTACAGACAGGTAATAACTGTATTATCTTGAATTATTTCCTTGGCAAAGACTCTACTTTTAAGCTCTTTTTGACATTTAAAGATTCTTGACATACCCAACTCTTTTCTTAAGTACGTAGTATATTAGTGTAGATAAAACTAGAATGTGTGTTTTGGTTTTAGGATCCAAACACCAAAGACTTTCTATACTTCATGGCAAAACTGCAAGAAACACCAAATCTGTGGGACATCTTCAATCAACAGAAAGTGTATGAGGTAAGTAGGTACTTGCGGGTATGACGTAATCATATGATGTAGTGTCTATCTGAGCTAGATTGATACTAACTACTCTTTGTTAAACATGTAATGATTTTTAAAGAAAATATTCATAAATCGTTCAACTTCCAATGATAAGCGATAGATGGCGCTAGTAGTTACATGAACTTCAGATATTCGTTGTAGACATTAATAAGTAATAATTTATAATATTAGACTTTATGGATTTGTTTTGTATAAATATATCATAATTGTTAAAATAAAATATTTACTTGCAGTTAATTATTAGATAAACTCTAATGTATATTAGTTAGTCAATTGATGTTACGTACTCTTTACTTTGCTCTGATTGGTCGGTTAGTTGACCGAGTTTTTGTGAAAGTTTGTGTTAGCGAAACACTGAGTTTGTAACTGTCATTTTGGACAGAGTCAGTCTGCTTTGAGTTGTTGAACAGAAAACATTTCCGGCTAATCTGTGTATTTGTAAATGATTGTTAATAGAACGATAAGTATGAAATTGTGTTGATCAAAGTGAATAAAATATTTGTACAATTTATCCTGAAGTGTTTGATTTATCACATTTCAGAAGTGGGATATGCCTACAAATATGTGCAGTGATAACAGGAAGAGGTTATGTCTACCTAAATTGAAGATAAATGAGTTCGAGAAATATAATTTTTGTCTTTCCAAGTGTACTAGTGTAATTGTAGACAAGAGGTTATGTGTGCCTAAATTGAAGCTAAGTGAGCTTGAGATATTTTTTTTTACCAAAGTGTGCAAGTGTTACTTTAAGCCAAGAAGTTGTGTGCCTAAATTGAAGCTCAATGAGCTCGAGATAATTTTTTTCTTTTTCCCATGTGTGCTAGTGTTACTTCAGACAAGAGGTTATGTATGCCTAAATTGAAGCTAAGTGAGCTCGAGATTTATTTATTTTTTTAGCCAAGTGTGCCAAGTATTTTAGACCAGTATCATACTCACCCAAATTTCTTACTGATGGTGACAGGCTCGTGTATTGAATCATTCGATTCCCTTCAAATGTGTGAACTGAGTGGTACTGATATGCGCGTCATGTTCGTAATCGAACGTTGACAAGACTAAACACCTCTTAAATGCTGGTGATTCATTTTAGTTTCTATATTTCAAATTGGGTTGCTTTTCCTTTATTTAATTTCATCGAATTCGTATAATGATAGATAAAAAAAAAACCAGTTTATTTGTAAAAGGAAATTGTGCACCAATAGTTTCACTTTTTGACGCGTATGGCTATTAGAGTTAATGTATAATTATATTATTTTTAATGATATCTTACATAAATTCATTGAAAACATTTGTGGGGTTTCTATTTTCATTTTAATTAGTATCTAATTCAACAAATACGTCATTTGTTGCATAATAGTGAAGCGACACTATTTTCAATTGTAATCGATCGATTAACCGTTAACATAAATCGTGGAACAACAAAATAATCTACAATCGCAACTAAAAAGTATTGAGGGTTGTCATTATCTTTATTCTTCAATTATGTTACTATTTCTTGCGTTAAAAAGCAATTTCTAGGCAAAAATAAAACAATTAAGATATAATCTATAATCATGACTCCGCGTCCGTAATCTATTGTTTGGTCACAACACTTTTCGATAAAATGTCTCAAACAAAATGGTATTTTCTGTTTACCCTGTTAACTAACGTGCCGGTTAAGCCGAGAATAATGTTTTTAGCTTTTTTCTGCTAACAAATATAAATTCGTGTCGAGTTGAGTTTTAGGATTCCTCCAAATCTATCTCCTACATCGAGCAATTCGACTCTTTTTGTGCGTGTGCTGCGAAGTGTATTGTTAAAACATTTTTTTACGTTCACGGTGATTTGTTCTAGGCGTAAAACATGTCGCGCTGTGTGAACTGTTCTCTTTTATTAGCACACCCGCTCCCTAGATGCCAAATCAGAGAAGCAACGGATTCCTTGGTCACAAACCTAACGTACATAACCTCAACAGGTACACAAGTTATTTTTTTTTCAAAAGCCCTACAATATTTAAGTTTGAATTTAACCTTGTTTTAAAGTATGACGCTAACCCTTTTTTGTGTCTAATTTTCACTACTATACTGAGTCAAAAGTTGCGCAACCAAGTGCCATAGTAAGTTGCTCATTCTCCTTTATCCATTTCCCATAGCGATAATTGTCATTGGCCTCGGATTACTTTGTGTGGCACGTTAATTTCCCTTTCGTTTCGACGCATAGTTGTAAAAACATGTTGTACCCCTTATGAGTATGTCACAATAATGATAAATGATAGATGATAAATGATAAATGATCGGTGGTAGGTGATCAGTGATCAGTGATCGGTGATCGGTGGTCAGTGGTTAGTGATCAGTGATCAGTGATAGGTGATTAGTGGTTAGTGATCGATGATAGGTAATCAGTGATCAGTGCTATTTGGTCGGTGGTCGGTGATCAGTGATCAGTGGTCGGTGGTAAATGATCAGTGATCAGTGATAAATGATAAATGATAAATTTATTTATTTATAAATGTTAAACGATAAATGAAAAATGATAAATAATAAATGATAAATCTTAAATGATATTTATTTTGTACTGTTGTTTTATGAACTAAATTTCTACCTACCTATGACAAACGATAAATGAATTTAAATTTGAGAGAACAAAATTAAAACTGAGTTTGTATATGTATAACACGATTTAAAAGGCTGTAAATTGATTTTTTTCTCCATAGAGATCTACACTTTGGAATATGTAATTACCGTCAATTTGCTAACTTACTGACTTCTTGGCAATTAAGAGAGTCTGTAAATGGTTCATTTGAAATGTTTTGATTTGATTTCAGTACTTTGATGAGGCCAAGGGTGTCTTTGATGAGGCCAAGCGTGATTTTGATGAGGCCAAATGTGCCTTTGATGAGGCCAAACGTGACTTTGATGAGGCCAAACGTGCCTTTGATGAAGCTAAGTGTACCTTTGATGAAAACAAGTGTACCTTTGAAGAACACAAGCGTGCCTTTGATGAAGCCAGGCGTGCCTTTGATGAAGCCAAGCGTGCCTTTGATGAAGCCAATCGTGCCTTTGATGAAGCCAAGCGTGCTTTTGATGAAGCTAAGCGTGCCATTGACGAAGCCAAGTGAGCCTTAATAAGACCAAGCGAACCTTAATGAGGTATGAGGCAAGCATGCCTTTGGGCCATTTGAGGCCAAGTGGGCCATTTGAGGCCAAGTGGGCCATTTGAGGCCAAGTGGGCCATTTGAGGCCAAGTGGGCTATTTGAGGCCAAGTGGGCCATTTGAGGCAAAGTGGGCCATTTGGAGCAAAGTGGGCCATATGAGGCCAAGTGGGCCATTTGAGGCCAAGTGGGCCATTTTATTTGGCCAGATGAGCCAATTAAGATTCGGGTTAAGTGTGCCCAGTGCAGATGAAATTATCCTCAAGAGCGTAAGTAACGTATGAATTTACCTATTAATGTGATTTTAGTCTGACTACGTTGGCTTAATGAAGATGTTGTCAATGAATTGAATAATTTATTAAGTTTATTCATATCATTTTTGAACTTTTTATTGGATGAGATTTGAACATTCTGTTAGTTTTTGAAGATATTATAGGTATAGATAAATTGAATTGAAAGTATATTTTTACACTGGGATTTGATTCTTAAAAAAGAGTTTCAAATGAATGATACAAGTACTATTTCCTGTAAATGTTTTAACCACGGATTTTTTTATTTTTGAGTACTTGGATTCCGAAAGCACTACAGAAGGAAAAATTACCAGTCTTATTGAACAAATAGAAAGTTCCTGCAGTTATGCATTCAAACAGTACAGACTTGAAGAAAAATGGTGCAAAGAGACGATTTGGAAGGGATAAGACACCACCACGATGCAAGAAGCGAAGAGGTACCCCACGTTGGTCTAAGAGAGTGGTTGAATGATTTTCAAGGAAGGTGCTACAAGTATCGAGGTTTGAACATATCCATTGGAACTTTGTGATACGGGAGTTCTAATTTTACATCGTTATTTATTCGGTTAAGGGGTAGATGGATTAAAAATCCATACACTAGAGTAGAGGACCATTTTCAAGGTTTCAAATAAAAATAAAGTTTGACGAACGGTGCGATCCGAACTTCATTATTAGAACCTTTACTTGGTACGAAATCACGCACATATGCTGCTAATATTATTTAGGAGATAATATTAGTACAATTAAGCACTTAGCCTCTAGCTGAAGGATCACTTTTATTCAAATGCTTAAGTTTCTGTTTTATATTATGCTTTCAAATAATGAAAGTAATGAACTCTGACTAAACGAGTCGCCACACAACATAGCAACATGGTGGCTACAGATTAGTGAGTTTCGTTTAACCACTGAGAGTGTAAGATCTAGGACGCGTGTGTCGATACCTTAAGCCGTAATATCATGTTTTCCACAGAAATTAAGACGAATACTCTGTTTCTGTTTATAGTATTGAGACGAGAATTGATCTAAATATCAACTTTGACTAGGAACACAATAGAAAGACAACGAGAGAGCAAGCGCCGGCGTTTGCTTAGGATTAAATAAGATCTAGATTTCAAATTCTTATAGCTGAACCCGATGAAAAACCTAATGACATGAAGTGAATTCAGTGCGCGTAAATTATGAAGAATACTTTCGAACAAAAAGCTGATCAATTTTACTTTATGCTTACAGTCTCACATAATTAACATTGACCCACGGTTTTGAGTAATTGAGTGTTGGTTATAAAACATATTTGACAGTAGTTTATTAACTTGAATAATAGTGCAATCATGGATTTCTTTTAGATACTTTACCCACTATCAAGAGCTTTTGCGATAGTCATAGTATTGACCTTGTTTTTAACGCTTTATCTTGTCTCAGGTTGAGCGCGGTTTTGCTAAAATGTATACCCACTATTTTAAATCCCCTAGCAAAATAAAATTATTCCTATGACGAATACCAATGAAACATATAGCGTGTTATTAATTCTGTTAAATGTCCCACTAGACAGACTGCCACAAAACTACTAGAATCAGAGATACTTTAAATGATAAACATTACGAAGTAAAATACGTTAAAAAGTTTAAGATATGAGGTGAGCGCCAATATCTAGGTTAGACTAGCAAAAAGATACTTTCGTTACCAGTAAAATCCTTGATACAGCCTACAGCATAAGTGGTTTAATAAAGATTAGTAGATCCGATTGCAATTAAGAGGGTAAAATTGAATTTGCCTCATTTTAAAATCCATAGATCCATTGAAAAAAACAAAGTTTTAAGTATGAAATTACTGGAATTACCGGTTTTGGCAAACTGAGGAATAATATTTAGAAGCATACTTTCCCCCCGACCTTGCATAATCTCGGATATAGAGAAAAGCCTTTGAAAAAAAAAATACTCAATTCTTCGTGTGGTGAATGCTATAAACATATGACGTGATGATAATCAAGACTAAGCCGAATGTAATGATCATGAATATAAGGCTCAGTTCCTTGTAGAACTGGAATTAAGTTTCATAATTTTAATGAAAATATCCTATCATTTTAATTGTAATCGTGCGTCAAGAGATCGCACGATTTCGGATGGCCAAATGTAATCATTTTTAAAGAAAATATTCATAAATCGTTTAACTTCCAATAATAAGCGATAGATGGCGCTAGTAGTTACATGAACTTTAGATATTCGTTGTAGACATTAAGTAATAATTTATAATATTAGACTTTATGGATTTGTTTTGTATAAATATATCATAATTGTTAAAATGAAATATTTGCTTGCAGTTAATTATTAGATAAACTCTAATGTATATTAGTTAGTCAATTGGTGTTACGTACTCTTTACTTTGCTCTGATTGGTCGGTTAGTCTACCGAGTGTTTGTGAAAGTTTGTGGTGTTATGATTTTTAAAGAAAATATTCATAAATCGTTCAACTTCCAATGATAAGCGATAGATGGCGCTAGTAGTTACATGAACTTTAGACATTCATTGTAGATATTAAGTAATAATTTATAATATTAGACTTTATGGATTTGTTTTGTATAAATATATCATATCTGTTAAAATGAAATATTTACTTGCAGTTAATTATTAGATAAACTCTAATGTATATTAGATAGTCAATTGATGATACGTACTCTTTACTTTGCTCTGATTGGTCGGTTAGTCGACCGAGTGTTTGTGAAAGTTAGTAGTAGGAAAAAACACGGGGGTTTTTGTAACGATCTTTTTGGGACAGGGTCGGTCTGCTTTGAGGTGTTGAACAGAAAACATGTCCGACTAATCTGTGTATTTGTAAATGATTGTTAATAGAACGTAAGTATGAAATTGTGTTTATCAAACACATTTTAAACGTCTGTTAAGATGAACGTTATCGGAGTGTAGCCCCGACCAAACGCTTATACAAGAAATAGTACTCAAAATGTATATTAACTAAAAATTTTGTAGGTTATATCGAGATTATATTTGTCTGCTGACAGTTTTAATATGAATAGTTGATAGATTAACGACTATGTATCTATGTGATATAGAAATTAACATTGGTGGGCGTTGAAAATTTCTCGATAAACGTTATAATATTTGTTCAACCATACCTTTTTGTCTGGTCCGTGTCACTTCTGAAGTGTAATAATTCAAACACTCCAGGATAAATTGTATAAATATTTTATTCACTTTGATAAACACAATTTCATACTTACGTTCTATTAACAATCATTTACAAATACACAGATTAGTCGGACATGTTTTCTGTTCAACAACTCAAAGCAGACCGACCCTGTCCCAAAAAGATCGTTACAAAAACCCCCGTGTTTTTTTCTACTACCAACTTTCACAAACACTCGGTCGACTAACCGACCAATCAGAGCAAAGTAAAGAGTACGTATCATCAATTGACTATCTAATATACATTAGAGTTTATCTAATAATTAACTGCAAGTAAATATTTCATTTTAACAGATATGATATATTTATACAAAACAAATCCATAAAGTCTAATATTATAAATTATTACTTAATATCTACATTGAATGTCTAAAGTTCATGTAACTACTAGCGCCATCTATCGCTTATCATTGGAAGTTGAACGATTTATGAATATTTTCTTTAAAAATAATAACAGTGGTAGGGATACATTGAGTTTGTAACTGAAATTTTGGACAGAGTCAGTATGCTTTGAGTTGTTGAACGGAAAACATGTCCGGCTAATCTGTATATTTGTAAATGATTGTTAATAGAACGATAAGTATGAAATTGTGTTGATCAAAGTGAATAAAATATTTATACAATTTATCCAGAAGTGTTTGATTTATCACAAACAGAACACCAAACTACACATTAAATTAATAGAGTGTAATAATGGGCGGTCGGTTTAAAGCTAAACATGAAACATATTTCAATTGGTCTATAAAAAAAAACTCCCATGGATGTCCTCTTCCCTGGGGCGAACATAGGTGTCAGTCCGATTGTACTAAAACCACACGGTGTTCTGGTCAGGGACCTGAGCTGCAGATGTTATGAATCAATCAATACAGAAAGCATCAAATAGGTAGGTAGGTACACGAGCGAGTGAAAAAGAAAATAATATCAACTGTGTGGTGATACAAGTGTTTATAGTACCTATATAGCGGCAGGACGATAATATCGCTACGATACACTCGCTCGTTTAGTTGGCCTCACGTCATCCAAAAAGGGTGTGTTAAAAAATATAATTTGCAATACACTTTCACCATAGTTACATCAAAATTCCAGATCAAAATGATAACAGTTCTCCCAGAATTCCGAAGACAAGGCCTAGCTGTATACCTAGCAGAGAAAAGCAAAGAGTTAGGTCAAGATCAAGGGTACAACGTCATTCGCATGGACTGCATCAATCCATACGAGTAAGTATCGCTTTTGTAAACAAAAACTGCTTTTAAGGCTTATAGTCCCTTGAAAATCTGGCCGAAATTAAATGAATACAAATCTCGTACCCGCCTAGGTGGCAGTACGCGTGTCTGTGCATTTAATTACGGTCAGCTGCGCCCGGATAGAGCCCCGCTGACCTTTTAATTCATTTTCTTTGCGAAATATTAATTGACATCAATTACTATAATATAACATATACTATGTTCACTTTGAAGAATATTAAACCACCAATTTTTATGTGTAAAAATGTTTCTACAGATCCGAAGGTCCGAGGTCGTTTCGAAGGAGTAGGGAAAAGTTTAAAAGTATTAAATCGCACCAAAAAATTAATAGTTGTTCATGAATCTATAACACAGATTACAGAGATAACTGCGTGATCTATAATAAACATTTTTTTTTTCAAACCTATTAACCTGGTCGTTACGGAGGAGTAGGCTTCAGAAAGTCACTGTTTTATAGCACTTTTCGGGCGCTTGGGCCTTAAAGGTCTTGCTAGGAACTGGTTTGGGTAAGGACCAAAGTAATTGGCGGATACAGGACATTCACCGTCAAAATCACGGGGCAAACCGAAAAAAAAAAGTTTTTTATTCGAGGAGTCGAAAGCTCGAAACCAGTGGGGATATCTTTCCTCGCAATAAAATATCATTAGAATAGCAGAGAGTAAAATAGAATAAACTTTATTGTAGGTACACGAAAATAGTAACATAACTTTTTAGACAAACTTAAATCTATGAGTACCAGAGCCAGTGAAAGTGTAACCGTGTGGTGATACGGGCACACTTGGCACTTTCTATACTTTTTTCTCTTTTACTTGTTATTATAGCCGTTGTGCAGTCTATCTCGATTAACAGTTTTCCTATTTTACTCAGCAATGCTCTACTCTATTCTGTACCCATAGCCAAGTTGTTAATCTGCAATCGTTAACGCTAGCAGAAAGCTTCAAATGTACGGGAATGACGTCGTCTCAACGCTGTCACGTGGTCAAAACAAAAGAATTGGCGGCCCGACCAACTCGAAGCGGTTGGCGCAAGTGAAACTGTTGTAACTTGGCTAGGGGGGCTGTTCTATTCTACTCGTCTCTGCTCTACTCTATTCTACTCTGTTCTATTTTATTCTACTCTACTCTGCTCCACTCTATTCTATTCGTTGGATGAACTAAAAGTATTTAGAAAGAGGTTGTAGGTCAAAAACATACAAGTACCTAATTATCGCAAACCGTTTCCAATTGTTTACCCATCATTGTGTCTAAAAAACATTGTCTTCAGGTTCGTTATGATGTTTTGTCGCTGGCTGTATGATTTGGTTTAGTGTAGAATACTGTGCGGGCGTAACTTTTTTTTTCTGATTTATGTATGTCCTATAAATAACTCAAAGAATCAACAACACAAAACTAATCTAAAGATAAATCTAAATAGGTGTATCGGACCTACAGGTATTATAAGTAGTCTGTAAGCTTGTTCGTTTCTATATTCCTCGTTAATCGTTGAAGCATTCAACTGCATTATAGTAACGGGTAATAATTATTACCTGTATCTTACTAGTAGCTTTCGTAACTGAGATAGTAAAGGATAACGGTACAAACTCGAGTGTCCCCAAAATCCTAAAACCTTAGTGCTATTTTTTTGGGAAATTAGGGTGGTGGGAAATCATAACCTTTTGCTCTGGATGGAGCGTGAGGGCGGGCGTGTCAGACTTTTACTGACTATAGGCAACAGAAGGAATACAGGTGGACCTGTATCCCTTCTGTTGCATTATAGGGCCCACGGCAACTCATTCGCACAATCCCGCAGCACTAGCAGTCATAGGTCCGCAAGGGAATCACGATGACACTAAATTTGTTCTATTAAGGCTACATAACCATTATTTTATATCCTCGGTTCACGGCACTGAGAAATTAATCAGAAATATCCTTTCTCCCTCACTGATTGATTTCAATGTGCCGTGCTTCGTCGAGGCTATAGATGTTTGGAGACTCGCTTGCCCGAATACAAATCCGCCCGATAACCCGGCTTCCCACAGACGGTGGGATGAGCCGCTCTGTAGAGTGGTCCAGGAAAATCTAACATCTGCTACGACTGCGGAGCGGGCGCGCCTGCTGGCTGTGGGAAATTGGGAGTCAGGTCTTTGCCTTCACGCACTGCCGTCGTCGAATATATGCACCTTGTTCGACAATACTACTTTCCGCCTAGCTGTTGCCCTACGCCTTGGCGCTCCTTGCAGTTCTCCTCATCGCTGTCACTGTGGCGAAGTTGTCAACAGCCTCGGCCACCACGGCCTGTCATGCGGTCGAAGCGCGGGACGCATAGCGCGGCACGCGAATATTAACGACATTATGTGGCCGACGAGCCCTTGTCACCGTCGGCGTTCCGGCTGTTTTGGAACCTCATGGCCTGGCACGCGACGATGGTAAGAGACCGGACGGTATGACTTTATTTCCATGGAAATTGGGTAGACCTTTAGTGTGAAACGTTACCTGTTTCGACACTCTTGCGCCATTCCATCTTCCTAGTTCATAGTGCTGTGCTGGTGCTGCCGCTGCGGCTGCGGAGAACCTCAAGCGCCGACATAGAACAACCTTGGCAGCAATTATATTTTTGAGCCGTTTGGGGTTATAACTCTTGGGCCGAGTGCTCATACACTTTTTATAGAACTATCAAAACGCTTAGTTGATGGCGTGACCCAAGGGCTGGTTTTTATTTCGGTCAGAGATTAAACATTGCCATTCAACGTGGCAATGCCGCCAGCCTTTTGGGCACACTTCCAGTCGACAGCGATGCGGAGTTTTATGACGCCATATTTTAGTACGGAGTAGCCTTTAGTCTGTATATATATTTAAATTTATTATGTATATATTTTTTGTTGCATTAACATTAATTAATACCACCAGATTAATATTTTTTTTCTTATCCACAGTTACAAGATCGCAGAACGATGTATGTTACAATGCTTAGTGAAGTTCCCACTTCACAAGGTTCGTGGAGCCAACGCCCCCTTCATAAAGAGAAGTTCGGAGTTTAACAGATGTGTACGAGTTTACGTAGATGCCCGATCGCAACCCGATGTTGACCGAACGACTGTCAAAACTCGGCAACAAGATCTTGAGAGCCTGATAGAATGACACTGTATAGAAAATGCTGAGTATCTTGTTTGGAATCATAATAGATTAAGTGGCTAGTTTTTTGGTTGTTTTATCTAATATTGTTAACGTATCCGCAGCAAAGATGGCTCAGTTCAGTTCATGTCATGGCCGTGTTCATTTAAAGCTTTACATAGTAAGGTCTGATGTATATACATACATATAGGCACAGTTTGTGGTGTAGGTACGCCTATAGTATGGTCGAAATATCTTACCTCTGAACTTCGAACAATTGGCTGCGCAGCATTCGCCGTATTTTTTTGCAAATGCGCATAGTTCGGAACACCTATCTTCAGAGTGCAAAACAAACAACGATTTTAACACTTTTAGAAATGTTTATTTAAATCAAAGTAAGTATTTATCACAATATTATTGCTTCGAGATTCTTATGGCTACTAGTACTAAGGCATCACCCAACTTGTTCAGCGTTCTTCATGACATAATATCAGTGTTATTTACATTAGGAAAAACGTTTTAGATAACGAAAAAAAAAATATATATGTAAATAAATTGCGCCTAGATGATATTTTGTTTTAAAATTCGAAGTTGAACACAGAAAAGATAGTACACACGAGCAACTTTAGTGTCCGCAACAAAATTGTTTCTCACATTAAATCTAAGTACTTAATTGAATGAAATGGTACATTACAGTCTCTAAGTGCACAACGTAGTATAATTGGCATTACAGCTGGTAAACTTTTATGTCTTCGGGTTTGGCGATATCCGGCTACGCAACGATACCCACACATTGGCAGCAAATTACAGATTACGAAAAAGTCGTGTCACTAAGTCCCTTACTCCGTGTATCTTCAAGTGTCGGTGTATAGACAGCGACAGATACAAAAAAGTTGCTGGACATCTAAGTTGCTCTTGAGTGCTTTTAAAATTAAAAAAACTTAAAAATACAGATTCAAATCAGACTTTTTAACAACCAGTGGGTAAAAATATATTAATTTGAAATTAATATGAATTTAGAAAAATACTATTTTTAGTTTTATCATTATCTATTTATTTGACCCTGTATTCAAGAAAATAGAGAGAGATATATCGCACTTATCTGCAACATAGTAGACTCATAGCTTATTACAAGAACCTTAATGAATACATGATTAACGAATACATGCGCATTAAACCTATCACTTGGTAATGAAGATTAGATCTCATAACTTTTTACATTAACCTTTTATCTCAAGTCGGTTTAATTGAGAAGATAAGGCTTGATGATAGCGTCGATGAACCATTTGTCTGAGAAATGCAGATGATCGCCTTCTTTTGATATCAGGACCAGCTTGCCGTCCTTTTCCATTTTCTTTAGACCTAAGCGGTCCTGAAAAAGAATTTTGAAACAAAACTTAGAAGTTTTCAATTAAAGTCGTTTTTAAAAAATAGTAGGGGCGCCCAGATGGGGATTTTGCTCGATACTAGAGCGCGTCAGAATATCTTATGGGGAGAAACCTTGCACCTTGTAATGTACCCCTACCACATAATATATGAACCCTTAATACAGTAGGGTTCGTTGAGGACAGCCCGTCAGGCGTCAGAAAAGTAAGCACATGCAGAAAAGTGTAGCATAAGCATAGCATAATCAGCCTTTTAATGTTCCCACTGCTGGGACTCAGCCCTCCTCTCTCTAGGAGAGGGAATGGGCCGTAATACACGGGCCCAGTGCAAGTTGGTAAAAAAAAAGTGTATATTTCAACAATCTGACAATTTGAGAAAAAAAGCTACTAACCTCCTTGTAAAGTTTGGTCTCCTGCAACGGCAGCAACTTCTTTGACTGTCCGGGCTCATAGAATCCAAACCACTCCGTCTCCCTCGGCTGGACGATGCTGTCATTGTCAAACTTGACCAGCACAAAATGGTCTAAGTTCTGCAGATTCTGTATATACGTCTTGTTTATGAAGATTTCGTTGTTTATGTCGGGGAGGAAGATCGTCTTGTGAATGTAGGTCTCTTCGTCTAGAGGATCGTGCCAGTATGTCGCTTGGACGAGGGCGTGTTGGACCCAGCTGTAAAATAAGCCAGAGAGTGTGTTTAAAATAGAGGAAACTGATGAATTGCTGAAAGTTCCTGGCTTGAGCGTTCTTGCAAGATGGCGCTGAACTCAGACTTAGGGTTTCGTACAAAAGGTAAAAACGGGAGCCTATTGCTAAGACTCCACTGTCTGTCTGTTACCAGCAGTGCTATTCTCTAAGAAAACAGCGTTGAGCGCAGCGCTGGCCGCATCGACGAAATCAAAATAGGTACATTGGATTAACTATCCAATGTATCAGCCCATTATATTGTTAATCCTCTGTCTATCGCCTCTAATCTAGGAAGGCACAGGTTCAACAATTTGGTACGACGAGTATTTTGAAAGGGGCTCATCAGATATGCGGGTTTTATCGTGGAAACGCAATCAACGTGTTGAGTTTGTCTCTGTTTTATTCGTAGTAACTAGTTTCTGCATAATATCAGAATTGGATTTAATGAGAAAAATGCTTCTGCCTATGACTAAACAAAAGGGTTTATTCTTGCAGACCAAACCAATAGTGCGACACAAACAAATACATATAATTACACAATTGTGTCTACTTACATCGCATCTCGGTGAAAGGAAACGCAAAAATACCATGTTGGCATTATTTTCTTATGAAGAAAGCGGAACGCCGTTAAAAGTATCTATTACGAATGGTGGTAATCTAGATTTCCGTAACATTACTGAGGCACTAGTGGAAACGGTTATGGGTAGTACCTAACTGCGTATGTACCTACTTTATTTTTATAAACAGACTAATAATTGGAGGTTCCGCAGAAAACTTATATAAATATACTAACAGAAAAATATTTTTAGGGTTTTGTACCAAGGGTGACCCTATTAATAATGAAAGTGCCGTTGGCACCGTTGGCCGTTGGCCGGTTCGTCCGTCTATCAGCGGGCTGTATCTCATAAATCGTAAGAGTTTAAATTTTTTTTATACTCAAAATTTTATTTTAACATAATATAATGTGTATTTCTATTGATAAAAGTAAATGGGGGTCGTGCGCTCCCATACACAACGAAACGCTTCGTATGTGAGTCCGACTCTAACTTAGCCAGATTTTATTTTAATGGCATCGTACCTCAATGTGATCTAATCAGTAAGACGTTAATTATGTAATTACTTTTAAAACCACGCTTCCAATATTCATAAAACCACAAGCAAATGCCGGCGTTCGCGCTGCTATTGTCTTACTAGTGTGTCTCTAATTGACGATATCTGAAAGGTTAAAGATTAACATTCGGTGCCAAAGTTACATGTTGTAGATGCAATATTTGTGTCCTCAATTGCAAATACAACCACAAATAATGAAGCAAAACATAAGGATGTTTGAACATTACCAACGACCTTCACTTATTGTGCTCCTTATTAGCTGACCGATGAGCAGTGCGACGCGCAATGCATACAAAAACGATAATACAAATGCAACCCTGTATTAAGGCACTCTTGTACTGCATGTAACAGAAGGCACATAATAATAAAAAAATACATTCAGCCGAACATAGAACCTCCTTTTTGAAGTCGGTTAAAAATAAGAACCAAACGATCGCACGGAAGTGTGGTAGAGTAAGTAACTTCACGGACTTCATGGGCCTGATGAAGACGAATTTGCGTCCGTAGCCTCATGTCGGTGACCTCTGCGGAGAAACCGAAGATTTTGTCTGTGCTATTATGGACGAAGTTATCATGACGAATAACTACCGGAGATTTATTGTGAAGGACGGTACGGTTGACATCTGTCGGGCATGTCACCGACCGTGTGAACCAATCCGCCACTTCTCTGGTTGTTCTCGTCTAGCTAAGGGGGAATACTTGCATATGCATAACCTTGCAGCCAGGATTATCCATCAGCAACTTACTCTAAAATACTTTCTTGTGGAATCATAGGTAGGTACCGTACTACAGGTGCAATAACGGGAATATCACATTGTACTGGGATCAGTCCATCATCACTGACAGGAATATTGTGGCGAATAAGCCTAAGTGGTGGTGGACAGAAGCCAGAGGCGTGCAATGATTATTAACATTTCCGGTCTACATAAATCCCGGAAAGATAAACAAATTAAGTATATTGTCGACATGTGGGATGTGGACTTGCCGATTGTTGTGACCGCCAATATGGCTGGAGCTAAAAGACTCGACGACTATCTGTCAAAGCTGTCGTTGCAAAGATCAAGAGCCTGATACAGAAGGCAGTTCTCGATACTGCTCGCAGAAGCTTCAACCACCGGTATACGGTAGTTTGAACCCTGCACCCGACACCAGCTGACTACTATTCTTTTATTTATTTTTAAGTCTACATGCTGGTAGCTGGGACAAAAGTAAGCTTGTGGTTGGCTTGGCTTGCTGTTTTGCTATAACGCGTCATGATAAGTGGATGAAACTAAGGCATGCAAACTACTTGCAAACTTTTATGCTGGTTACAAGCATGTGTTGGTATTTAAAATTTTACATAGGTACTTGAAATTCATTGCGTATGAAAACAGAGAAGGTGGCGAGACAATTTGACTAGCGGATCAAAGTTGATCAGAAATCACGAAAGTTTGGAAGAAACGAGACTTATAAAATCTAACGTTCCTTTTTGTGCAGTCATCATCATCTTCATTTCAGCCGAAGCTGTCCAGTGTGGTCAAACCGTTACTGTGCGTGTCACATGCATAGGATTTTCACGACCCTTACTAAGTCATCGGTCCACCTCACCACAGGCGCGGGCTTGCGGACAGTGAGCAATGGGTAGCTCGCCGTCCGGCCGTCCGGTAACTGTCCGGACCAAGCCCAAGTCGTCGACGGCGCGCACTGTTCCCGCGCGCCTCAAGGAGTTGTCAGCAACAGCAGGGCCCCAGCCGGGTCGAAGCCTACTGGGGCCAGGGTTATCCGAAAGGGAACTCAAGCCCCGGTATGAAGGCTAGAAGGAACAGGGTGGGTCTTTTAGTCAGTAAGAGTCTGACACTATCTCCCGCTCCGCCCAACAGCGGGGGTTGTCATTGGATAATTTTTCCCACCAAAAAAAAAAAAAAAAATCTGTCCACCTTGTGAGAGGCTTTCCAAGGTTGTATCTTCTGGAACGCGGTCGGTGCGGTTGTTGGCAAAAGTTAAGTAAAACAGTGAATCCTTTGCCCAGTGGCAGATAAATTAGGCTAGCAACAAAAAAAAAAATGAAAAAGCAGACGGGATTATTTTATTAATCGTAAGATTGTTGTAATCACTCGCCGTTCACATCCTACTAGTAGTGGACAGTTGACTTTAATGTGTGCGGGTAAAAGTACACGTCATTGTCTAAGTCTTTTTGGTGTAACGATGGACCTTTTAGAGACAATGCTTTATTGAGGTCTAGTGTCACGTTTGAAGGTCGAGATAAGAATTTTCCGATAAGCCATCATTCTCTGTACAAATAGGGATTGACAGCAAACAATGTATGTGGGCCTCTTGCAATAGGGTACTATTTTCCTACAATTTCCTCCTTTATTTTTGTACAATACTTTATACTAATAAGTTTTTATTATAGGTACGTGGTTAAACCAAACATTTATAACACAGTGTTGAGGCCATCCATCCGATTTCTTAATAGAGAATTCAGTAAAGGAAACGAACATCGTCGCGAGGAAGAGCGCGTTGAAGCGATTCGTCTGAAGTAAACGTTGGGTCAGCGGAAATATCTTGGTATTAAAATATATTGATATACATAGGTACTGATACCTGCCCTATATTTAAGTAATGATTTACTTGCTTATAACATCTTAAGAACAGCCAAGACAAGGCACCATACGGCATAGTCACGACTTCGGTCTAAGTGGCGATCGAGCGGCGCGCCAAGCGGTGCTATTTTTATTTTATTTATTTGGGAAAACAAACGGTTAAACGTTACAATTTTACAATAAATAATAAAATTCCATAAATGAGATGAATGCGCCACCAATAACATTTTCCACAATTTAAAAAAGTTAGTATTTACAATTAAAATTCTGTACGTGCAACACAAAATTGGACATTAAATTATATTAAAATTAAATTCATTTCAAACAAACCCTAAAATAAAATAAATTTATATTAAATCATAATCATGCTATGAGCGGTCGGCGTCTCGTTTCGTTTTGTTTTGAACTAATCATATGATTGGCTTACGTGTCATAAGCTGCGTAGTTGAGGAGCTGCCTGATGTAGTCGCAGGTGGGGTGACTCAATGCCCCGCAGTGGGGTAGGCCGTAGACCCCCTGATGTTGACCCCCAAGAGATATGAAGTTCTTGATAGTGGGTAGTCTGTGGCCGCAACGCTGGATTACTGCTCGCCTATTGAAACATCAACAGTATGGGTTATGGCAGTACAGCAGCAACGTAAATAATCTCTAAGCAGTTTGAACCCTGAATAAATGTAATAAAATTGAACAGAAAAAATACACAAATAATTTTATTTATTTATTTATTTAATCTTCATGCAACAAAAGATACAAGGGCGGACTAAGGGCCAAGCGCCCGAAAAGTGCCTTAAAACAGTGATTTTCTGAGGCCTACTCCTCCGTAACGGCTAGGTCAATTGGTTTGAAAAAAATATATGGTTATTATAGATTCATGAACAATAATATCAACATTTGATTTTTTCGTGCAATTAATACTTTTGTCAAAAAAAATATTTAGCAATTTTGCAACTTTTCGCAACTTTTCCCTACTCCTTCGAAACGGCTTGGACCTTTAGAAACATTTTTACACATAAAAATTGGTGATTAAATATTCTTCAAAGTGAACATTGCATATGTAAATCAATCAATATCTCGCAGAGAAAATGGATTAAAAGCGCTTTCCGGGCGCTGCTGGCCGCAAATAAATACACAGATTTGCGTACTGCCGCTTATGCGAGTGCGAGAGTTGCGTTCACATAATTTCGGCCAGATGGTTCAAGGAACTATACGCCTTAATGCCTTAGGGCAGGCATTCTATGGAGTTGGATAAATCAGCCTTTTATCATTTAATTTGTTTTCGGAACAATAAGTACGTTCGTAATTTTATGTGTTGACTTGATGATATATGCTAGTGATTATGGAAGAATTACATAATATATATCGTTTATTTATTTAATTCTATTTATGGACACTAAATTCTCATTACTTTGTATTTTATTATTTCAAAGATAACAGTTTTGTTTGTACTTATTTTCTCTTGAACACGGTGTCTACACTTTTTTTTTTCAACTGTATTTGTGCAAGTATGCTGGAAGAGATTTCTGTTGAAATAAGGATCATCCTTTTTACCTTACGGAAAGTACCTAAGGTAAAAAGGATGATGCTTTTCCCTGTTTCTTCTTCACATCTTTTAATATATATACATAGTGTACATTACTTGTTACATAAGTAAATAAAAGTACAGAGGCAGACTTAATGCTTCCTTTGGATGACACAGAGACAAATTGTGGTGGGACAATATTCAATATCCTGAACTGCTTTTTTTCTATTCTATAAGTACCTACATAAAATAAGTACTGAAGTATAATGATTGACAATCTGTATTGAGATTGTCAGATATGATTTATCAAAAATGACTTACATAAACTGGGAGCCTTGAGAGAACCCAATAGCATTGAACCCATCTTTCAGATTAGGTTCATCAGCCAGATACTTGCACACTTCCTCCACCTGCGTATTGGGATTCAAGAAGTATCCATTCTCCAGGTCTTCGATCGTGGTGTTGCCAATTTGCAAGGAGTTCACATACACTCCCGGGATTTGTTTTTCTAGAAATAGTTTTATTCCTCCTAAACTGAAGCTAACGCAGCATGTGTCACCTGGATGAAGAAGAAAATGGTTTATTTTAATGCGAAAATGAATTAGTTCAAATATGTTCGGGCTCGCCACGTTGGCCGTATTGTACTTGTATGTATTTATTATATTTATTTTTCTGGTCCGTATACATTGTCAGCTTTAACCTAGTTTATCAATTTAATTAACAACCACTAGCATAAAATCTATTTTTGCAATTTTGTTCCTTCCATACATTTTCCTGGTTGGACTCATGGAAACCAACATTAACCTCATTAAATGAATTTGTATAATAAGTAACAATGGCATAATATGTATGTTTGTATTTATGTACATGAGTTTTTAACATATATGTAATTTTAAACACATCCTACTCTCTATTGTGATATCTCTGTATCACTCAATAGTTTCAATATGGGTACATGAACTCTATTATCATTGCGTTTTATCTTGTTTTGGTATACAATAAAAAAATAAGTTAACAAGTTCAGAATTAAATACTACACCCAAAGCGCTTACCTACCTAGTTGGAGATATGAATAGTTATTTCTAAGACAGTGATTTCAATAAAATTTCAAACACATAGAATTATAAAAAATGATAAAGTAAGCTAAAAAGAAAATAACCACTTTCAACTATTATCAATAAATCATAAATTAATAAGTTAATTAATATGGAGTCCTTAAAAATATAGTAATGTACAAACAGCATTAAATAATGGGCCACTTTATAGTCTTTCTTACTATTTGGTGCATAAAATTTTAATAAATAAATTCTTAATTAAGTAAGTATTTATAGTTTAATTCAGTTCTAAAAAGCTAGTTAATATTATGAATTAGTCATATTAGAGAAGTTACTACAATTTTATTCTAGGTGCCTATTATAATTATAATTTGAACAACTGTCAAATTTATTACTTCAATAGATAGAAACTTTGATAAAATTAGTGGCATGGAACAAACTCATAATTGCCAGTAGGCCAGTTGAAGAATATTAATTTAATTAATTCTAAACTTACCCATTCCATGCCATAGTACAATGGGCGTTGGTGTCGCAAAAATCAATTTAATGACGCACAGAAAAATAAACAGCGTCTTCATTTTAAATTGAGATCACGATAAAAATAGTTTGCAGTGCGACTTATCCAAGACGATACACTTTGCGGCAAAACGACCGAAATAACAATGAAATCTCGTAAATGTAAACAAACAAATGTCAAACTAATGTCATTTCAATGAATGAACAGTGAAACGGAATGCAGTTCACGAAAATGTTTATGAATGACATCTATCGAGCATTGACCTTATCATCTTCTGTCTAGACGGTGACTGTCCATTCATTCATTTAAAAGTTACGCTGCAAATTATATTTTAATGAATGGTATAGATTTACTATAAAGTTACAAATCAATAATGAGCTGAGCGGTTGGTGAGACACATTTATTATTTTATGAATATTCAAACTAGATGTCACTACTGCCTATACGCTCTGTGTAGACATCTCTCAATATTAATGAATGGCTTCCAAACTTTCGCAATAGATGGCGTTAGCGGTAATATATTATGTGGAAATTAAATTTATTCTTGTCTTCAACCTGAGAGACGTAAGGTTTGTAATGTTTTCACACTTTGGAAATTCCTGCATATTGCTGATCATGACCCTCTGAGACGTGTTTAGCTATTATAGCGGCTGGTCGCTGCCACAGCAATGGGACTCAGAAGACGTCAGAAGTGTTCCTCATTTCACCGGCTGTCGAGGACAAGTCTTGAGTAGGTACGTTCTAATCATCGACATGACGGCAATGTGTACCCCTCGTACTGTTATTTGGGAACCCGTTTGTGACGCGTTCCGACAGCCATAAAAACCGATGGCCTCGGACTTGTCCAGGGCCACCTCATCGAGTCCCAACTGCCAGACCTTCTCCACAACTGTCGAGACTCTGCATAGCTGTAGTTCTTCCCCTGCGCCAGGACCAGCGTGTCGTCAGTGTAACATACTACGCTGAGCGCTGGAGAGTCGCGCAGCACGCAGTCGTAACCGATATTCCACAAAGGCGGCAACAGTACCTACCGACCGCTGCAGGCTACCACACGACATCTCTCGCCATTTCCATTCTCCCAGATGACCAGTGGTCGGTACCCGGTGACACCGGAGTGCCTTCATAACGCAACTATTAAAGGCATTGGAGACGTCGAGAGACAATGTCAAGACGATCCTGTTCCGAGACATCACAACCCCCATCATCGTGAGGGCCCGTACGCAGATGATGGCGTCTACCTCTACCGTGGAGCACCCCCTGCAGAAGCTGAATTGACTGTCCGCGAAATCCGGTCCCACCCGCACTATTATAGCCACGCGAGGTAGCGGTCTAAATAAATCACTCGCTGGATAGTGCCCGGAGCTCTTAGATGGTTTAAGCCGGCTCTGGTCAGAAAAACTATAGCTTTTAAAAAATCCAATGATGCAGTTTTAGTTTTCACCATAATAAGGCACCACCGCGGTCATATCTGCCTGACCACTTAAAAAAAGTTTCGCTTGAATCCTGCGGCCGGCGCGGCGACAAACCAAACCCATTGAAGTTTTCGTTTCGAGTGCAAGCAAAAATGAACTTAGCGGTAGTCAGGTGGAAATGTCTTTGATGGTACATTATTTTGAGTATTTATCGCTATACTTCATAGACTTCTGTTTATAATTTATTTGGAACCTGGGCCCCAAGTCTGCTATTTTCATAAATTCGTCATTCCAACACGATCCAATTGTCATTTTGCTAAAAGTTTGTAATCTGCTAATTCATAATGATCGATCACTGATCGGTCAATGGTCTTATAATAGAATTGTGGTAGAATGATAATTTCGAGCATATTAAAACCAATAACTGCACAATAACGTTCTAATGGTAAAACACTGATCAAATAAACTGTCAAAGTTTTAGTAGATTACCGCAAACTTCAAATATTCATTTGTCAATATGTACGAGATTACCATTCTATGTCACTTCTTTCAATGGAGTGCCAGTGGTTGACCATTGGAAAGTCATAATGACGCCATTATATTAGTAGATTACCAAACTTGTCAAAATCGACAATTATGACACAAATGATAGACCATTGTGACACTATTGTAATAGCAGACTTGAGGCCCAGGTACCTGCGACACCAACGACAATCTAATGGTTAGATATAGTCACTCATATTAAGTCAGGTCAATAGATAGACTGATGAATTACTCCAGAAAACTGATCTGCCAGGGTTATTGTCCTGTACATAGATATCCGGTCCTGTATAAAGTAGTCAGGCCATAAATTAACGTGTTATCGAATTATTGTGTAATCGTACTCATGCATTATCATGATTATGGGGACAATTATTGTTCAACTGAGTACATAGGCCACAACACAGGTATGTTGATATTTTATTTACCATAGATAAAGAACTTTTCCATAAATCACTCATGTCGTATCGTATTGTCTCTTTTATGACGTCAATAGACTATTGTTTGTGGTAACAAATTACTACGTGTTCACCGACCCTCCCTCTCTTCTACCCCGAAATTAAATTAATGGATGGGACCTACTGCGTAGTGCCAATAGCAGTTTAAAAAAGAGTATTGATCGCTCAATTTTTTTTTCTAAAGAGTGTCGTTTGATGGCGGTTCTTCTCCATAAGAAACGACCAATTGGGACCGTGCACTAGCTTCTGACGTTTTATGTGATTATGTAGGCTTGTATGGATTTTATTTTTTGTATGGAACCGACAACTTATGAGTTGTAGATTCCATGATTCCATTGGCTATAGGCTGGCGCTTCTCCTTATGTATTTCATCAACTGTGCTATTAAAACTGCCAAGGAAAACATCTTAAGAAACACAGATGAGTTTTAGTCAGTCAAAGTATAACTTTTAGTATTTTAACACTCCTTCTTGCTCCACCCAGAACGGGAGAAGTCATTTATTGAAATTTTGCTTTAATAAAAATGTGTGTGGTAGACTATAGACCCACTCTCCCTCACAGGAAGGTATGTGTCCCAGAATTTTAGGAAAATAATCCCTCTCCTAATCCCTCTACGGGTTTGAATAAACTAAATCTTCAAAGTAAATTAAACAAAATTATATGTAATTCCTCTCTTTAATGACATTCATCACGCTCCAACACGTATCACATAAATAACAATATTATTGATATTTTAATTGCTACTTATCACATTCGTAATTTTGAAGGCCTATGTCACTTCTCTCCGACATCATCTCCTAAAAACTATACAATTGCTTACAGAACTCCGTTTTCATTGATATTTTTGGTCTAGAGATGGTGTAATAAGCCAAAATACTCAAAACTTAAATCTATATTTTGTATTGTCAACTTTCACACTATACAAATGAAAAAGAATATCGTCTCGTCCTCTCAAGAAATTATCATTAATACATACATTATTGTGTGAGATATAGATTAATCATTTGCTCAGTAGTAGCTCAGTGTGTAATTAGGTAGAACATATTTACACTGCTTTTGTCATAATTTTCCACTGTCATGATGTCAGAACCTGCTCAAATATATGCTTAAAATAAACATTTTCTTTGTTCAAATACCACTGAACTCTCTTCACTTTATTTTAACTGTTTAAAAAACCATTGTGCAATATTTCATCATCATCTAGGACTCTAGGCTAATTTTTGAGTTCATGGCAAACTAATAAGGACTAAAACATTGTGTGTCAATGTGTCCTAGAAAAACAAGATAATGCTATCTAGTGCTTCTACAGACTAAGTGTTTTTCAGCATTATTCTGTAGATATGGCCATTAGCACAGTTTTGGCTCGAATAGGTATCGTTGAGATACTTCGCAAGGTTTAAGAAAAGTAGTACATTTTGAAAATCACACCATTTTATTTGTGATAATTTATTGAAATTCCAATCATTACACATGTAATAAATTTCACTCAGGCGAAAAATATTCATGATGTAACTCTTGTATTATTACTATTTAATTTGTTGACTCAAAAATTCCTACGTAAAGTTTTGGTAACTTAAAGGCTGAATTACAACCTCAATTTCCACGTCCCTTGCGACTCTAACATTTCATTAAAAGTACTCAACGATTTCTATACAGTTTCCTTAAAAAAATATTTCACCAGAATCACAATCTTTCAACATATCCTTCATCAGTACTTATGTTCGTCATTTCGGTACGTCCCACAGTTACTGACACAAATTGACAATGAAAAATAAACTTAAAACTAATCTTTACAACTAAATAGTTATCATAACCGCTAACCTACTTCATCACAGTCTCATAAAGGAAATCACTATAGTCTGTTACTTCGCTGAATCACGTTGGGATGTATGTCTTTGGAATCGTCAGATCATTCGTCGGACAAATTTTATTATGCACTATTGCAGCAAAACTATTTTACTAAAGTCGTTTCAAACTTTAGCCTGTTTACATAACTATGAACTTAATATTATTTACAGTGCCATGTTTAGTAATGCTTAGTTTTAACATATAAACATTCATAAATGTTATCCGCAAATTCAAAGTTTCTTTCGAAATTGACGTCCCAATTAAATTGAAATCTGATTTTTCTTTTAATCGACGAAAACCCGACGTGACCCCGATCTAGTCAACAACTAGATTGTACAGCCTCATTTATAATTTAAAATCAGATCTCTAACGACTGTATTATAGTATTCTCATGGAGTCTGTGTGTTTCATGATGTTCTGCCCCAGACTTCTGATTTTCTTTGGGGTGTCGTAGTAGTCGCTTGAGTCGGACGAGTCGAGCTGCACGTGTCTGTGGTGACTCCGGATTCTTCTGGCTCTCGTGTCAGAGTCGTACATGAGGGTGTGGGTGCTGCCTTTCCTTGACCTGAAGGGTATTCTGTAGGGCGTGCTGCTCTGTACATCCGACATGGATCTGATATGTCTTCTGAGTTTTGATTCCTTTGTGAGAGGCGAAAAAGTGATGACCATGTTCTCTGGTTTCGGCTCTGGAGACCTGGAAAGAGGAAAATAGTATCTTTAATTCTCATGTCACTATTACAAGTTCACTTAGCCTATTGACACAGTATCTAATTATCAGGAAATATTGTTTATTATCAGTGGTACCTAATGAGTAAACCTATTAGATAATAATGTTTACTGGGACTTTACGTAGAATTGAAAATTGGCGATAACTCATGAATGTGACGCTAGACATAACATGTTACATTAGTTAAATATTGACTGAGCGATATGCAAAGGAACATAATGTCAGTTCGCAATGCCTATAATTAGTTCTTATTATCATTGTGATTGCACAATTTCTCAAATATTATATTAGTTGATGGTATTAAAGTTCTAACTTTGTTCTAGTTCTACGTATGATTTCATCGTTTGTTTTCTATTCAAATGAGTGGGACATGATCTACCTAGGCGCAGATTCACTGTAATGAAAACAAATTAATTTATTGCCAGCAATAATATTTCCAACCCATGGTCACTATTATATCGTTCACTCACTTATCTATATCTATGAATATTATCTATGGCCGTTACATAGGCAATGCCTATCAAATTTTAATGGGGTATTTTCCTATGCTACACATAACAGTTGACCGTTCTTTTTCGATTTTCGTGATACGTTTGACCTTTGACATTTTACGTTTAATAATAAGGATTCAAAGTAAATTAGGTTCTAGTTGGAATCGACATGAATCGACAGCGACGTAATGTAAAGCACACTGGATGAAAGACAGCTGGATTAATGTAAAGTTGATGGCTGAATAAGACTTCGAAAAAATCTAATTTATGAGATGATTTGACAATATTGCGTTGTAACTAATACTAACTATTCGAAAATATTAAGTAGGTACAATGTATAATAATAATAATTTATTTCCAAAAAAACTTTTGACAATAATATTATATTAAAACTAACTAGGGGTTGTGTAGCACTTGCACCCAGCTGTTTGTTGGCGCCTAATGCCCGCTATGACCTGTAGTGATCAGTGTTGTACTTGTGTCGGTGATGTCCAACTTGTGACCCTTATTAAATATTTTTGGGAAAATGAACATGGTGTAAAACGAAATTTATTCAGTTACTGATACTGAACAAACTATAGGTAAGGTGGGTTGGGGGAAGATCGGCATTGGGGTAAGAACGTATAAACCAATATACCACTTATTTAGCTTTATTTTTCATGCCAGTCACATTGCTGGGCAAGCTGGAACATAGCACTAGCATTAATAATAAAGTTAAATAAGTGGTATAGGTAATTTATATTTATACGTTCTTACCCCAATGCCGATCTTACCCCCACGCACTATATTCAAGTTTCGCATTTAACTAAAAATATTGTATAGGTAATCAAACATTTTAAAATGAAGCTACGAGTATTTAAAATCCACTCACAATGAAATGAAATCGAACGTTAGGTATTCGATTAATACTCAAATAGTTATCGAGTGTACTTAGAACCTCCGTGAGTTACCCTGATAACCAAACAACGTGAAGGTCGTCATCGTATGAAGCAAGATGGTGTAATTGAACGAGTATTCCGAGATAACGAGAGAACGACTTAAAAAAAGTGCTAATTTAAGTAATTGTTTTTATATGTTGCTCTTTCTCGATGTCATCGTTCTAAAAATACCTAGAGGTTACGGCTTTATTTGCCCATTGGAGGAAGTTTAGCATTGCTATTAAATTATATTTGAAGTCCTTGAGAAACACGTTGGCGCTTATAGTTTTCAAATTTTCTAAAAATATCCCGCACTGAATTAAACAGAAAAAAAATTGAAGAATCTAAAAAGATGTGAGAAAAAAAATTGTTCGTATCTCACAAAAACATCTGAATCGACCTTTTCTATTGGCAGGATTTACTAAATTAAAAATATTTATATATCTAAACATATATACCTATGAACAATTTTATTTTCTCCAAATTAAGGATAGGTTTGTAAATATCTCTGGTGAAATTGTTGGCACATATATTTATTTTCTTTTTATTGGTTTTTAGGGTGAATTACACTAAAAAAAAATTAAAGAAAAATGCGGCATATTTTTTAAAGTTTTGAAAACTGTTAGAGGACTCTCCCCTAAAACAGAAACAATAAACTCTGTTTGAATACAAACTACTAAATTCAATTCAAGTAAGTAGTTGTGTTTGTACTTTTAAATTCTATAGAATTAATTAGTTTTGTGTCACCAATGATTAATTGGTTCGGTAGACAACTGTTGGTTGTTGAACTTTACGCAGGGCGTGGAATATTTCTAATCTAAGCAACGGTATACCTTTTCGGTAAACGGTTCGGTATATGGATTTGGTATACGGTTTTGGTACACGGTTCCGACCGTGTTTGTGCGGCGTCTCTGCGCAGACCATGTCCCACCTTGCATTCTGTAGGGATTTAATGACAGCATCAGTGGACGGCTTTACCGTGGCCGAATATTGGCCAGGCAAGCGGTGCTATTCTCTAAGAAAACAGCCTTGAACGCAGCGCTGGCCGCAGCGATGAAATCCAAATATGTAGGTAGGTAAAGTTGCCATCACAGATCTTGAACACTTGCGCAGAAGTCAAATATTCGGTCTCTTTAGTGGTGCGATGTGCGACGCGGGGGTGAGGAGTGTCAGTGATTGGCAGGCCGCGCCATCGCGTTATAGACGTCACTCCTCATTCGTTCACTGCATTGCTGCATGTATCTAACAACGAAGACGATTGGTTCGCCAATGTATGGAATGCGCAAATCAATCCCCACTCTGACGCCGAGCGTCCAAGATCCGTGATGGCAACTGTTCATTGGATTAATAATTCAATGTACCACGCTCTAGACTAGTCGCTGCGGCCAGCGCTGCGCTCAAGGCTGTTTCCGTAGAGAATAGCACGCAAGGAGTTTAATTTATTTTGCCATCGACACACTAAGCAGAAGAACGAACGAGTCAATGTAATTTTAATCACCAGACTAAACGCAAACAACGTGTCTTCTATAAGATATAAATACTCTTTGATAACAGCTGCGTTGGATCACCGTTCTCTGAACACATGCATTTTATCATTCCAATAAAGATCATTGTTTTATTAAGAAGATCCCACACGTGATCTTTGTACCTACTTTGTATGCGTAGTTAACTAGCTTCAATCAGTGGCTTTGCTTTTGTATAAGTCGGAAATTATCTCTAGTTATCTAGTAAAAAGTATCACTATATGCTTCTCTATGATCATGAAAATTGATTAAACTGTTATTTTTTCGAAAGAAACAAACAAGTAGACAAACACATTTTCTTATTTATAATATACCATTAAGTATTGCTTCTGCCGATGGTTCTGCCCTTATGAAAAAACTCGATAGTTAAAGGTGGTATTATAATTATGTCCTTTTCCGAGTTTAAATGCGTCAATGTTAAAATTAGTTCAGCAGTTTAAACGTAAAAATGTGACAAACAAACAGATACTTTTTCGCGGTTATGGTATGTATTCCTTATTTTATATTTACATTGTCACACGTTTTAATGAGTCTACAGTCGCTTTTACATACAATCGTAAAGTTCATTATACAATGCGAGTAGTAACTAGAAACACATGAGATATGTTTTGTCTCATGATTTGTTTTAGATTTATGGCCGATTCAAATTATAGTGTTCCAATCACCAATCAGGGGTCTGCAAGCATTTAACAGGATGAAGCTAGGAGCTGGCGAAATGAATGGAAGAGTGAGGGAATGAGTTACTTTCCTCATAAGATGACAAAGTGGACTCATACCTAAAGGACGGCACTGGATCATCGTTCTAGACACGTTTTTAGAAGTCCAAAGGAGACTTTGAAAGAATTTTGGAGAATTTCGAGATTTCTTATAATCAGACAGCAGAGGACATACCAGGAACTCATAACGCGATCCATTTAAAGACCTAAATTGAACTGTTATGGAAACTGAACTGAATAAAAAATACTGATCTGTGGAATTAAAACTGTTATTTTTTCTCGTTCGCACACAAGACATTTTAACACGTCATGATAAGGAGGGAAGGTTTATTTTATAATAGAATAAACTTTATTGTACACCAAAAAGTAGCATAGCCTGTACATAAACTTAAATCTATGGGTACAATGCCGGTCTTATCGCTGACAGCGATATCTACCAGACAACCTTAGCATGGATTGTAATGACTAAAATAATACAGGGTCTGAGGTGTACCTACTGCTAACAATTTAATCTAAAATATTTTTGTTAATATCCACCTATTTCCATTGGAATGTTAACAACATTTGACAGACAAATATGGAAAACTACTGGCGCAGTAGACAATGTAAGTATTTTAAAAGGAAATGCAGTATAAAAACTTGGCAAGTCTTCCTCTATTTAGTGATAATATTACTCGTAATGTCAAGGTTTCTCTTTTAGTTCAGGCAACAGATATTGGTAATGGGGACACATTCCTCGGACTGTGATGTCATATTTAAGTAGGTTTGATGGAACCTTTTAAAAAATTCTATTGTTAAGTACGTTAATGACGAACGATAAAGAAATAACATCATTTAAAAATGGAATACGGTTTAAAATGGTTTTGTTCTGAATCGTAAATGAGTGAGTTTGTTTCGGTGTTTCTTCTCAGGGTAGTCAGATAGGAAACACCGGCCTCATCTAGCATAAACTGACGAAAAAAAAAAAAATTGACTTGTAAAAGTGTTTTTTAAACCTATTTACAAAATAAATATCATTTATCATTTATCATTTATCATTTATCAGTAACACTGGTTAGTTAGTATTGGTACATTGTTCGTATTATGGACGTCACTATTTTTACCTCTGAGTACTTTACCTACGTCATGTAGCTCTGTGGTTATTTATTATTCTGCATCCTGAGGTACGTCTCTACGTGCTTTTCTTTATATATTTTTTTGGTCCTCTAGTAAATTTACATACTTAGATACTTAAAAATATATAAATGCATGCCAATATCAATACACTAAAAAAATATTTATTCTTAAATTATTCTCAAAATAATCTAAAACTTATTAGGCTAAAATCAACTTCGCCAAAACCTTGATAATTTTGCTGTAATTACCAAATACATGAGCAGCAGTAACTATTGAATAATAGGCTTACGTAAGTAAGTCTATCTAGGTCTAAAAACGTACCTAGGTAGTAGTAGGACACCTGTTTAATTTTATTATAACATCAGCAACATCAATAGGCAGGTACCCAGTGTAGTCAGCTCCAATTAATCAATGCATAATTTATAATAGAACTATAAAATTAGACATTGTTTGATATGAGGTAAAAGCTATCGTTAATACACCGATGGCATACAATTTACGTTGAAAACGGTAAAACATTCAAGGAATACTTTTAAAATATAACCGGCGATCGCGTGCATCAACACGTCCCATAGGATATTTAAAACGTTTTAGTAATAAAAGCATGTCAAATTGACTGTAGTCTGTCTAGGTAGTATCGCTACTACACTACAGGGGGTGGCTTAATTCAATGACAAACTTTTAGAGGTGAAAGTACTTATTAATATGGTTTTTTTATTAATTTATGTTTGTATACAAGCAAGCTAAAATAATAGATAAATACAGATAAAGCACAAAGTAGCTGCTTATTTCAACTTCTAAAAGTAGTTCTTTTAGAAGTTTTCAACTTCGCACTACTAAGCAGCCACGTTGTCGAGCTGCGTCAACGTTGAGTGAGATATTATGTAGACACAGTTCATATATAAATTCATAGATATGGAAATTTAAAAATACCAAAATAACTTGACTCAATCAAAGAACACAAAATACAAGAAACAGTAAACAAATGTGCCCATAAACAGACAAAATACATAAATTATATTGGCCAACCATAAAATATTGAAGCGAAAATCGGTTGCCGAGCACATTTTTATAATCCGATACAACATAGGGAACGGCCGATTATTTTTCACGATTTCAGGTAAAAGTTTACTGCGGTGTATTGGCCTCTTTTGCTTTTGTAAACAGTTCTGTCTGAGGAAATATTGATGTCTGGAAAAAGACTGAAATACGGCTGTATATGGTAGAAGCTTACTTTATTTTTTTTGTTCTCTTTTAGCTCTTAGTTATAATAGAATCATATCAATTGGGATATTGGACAAAAGTAATAGATGGTCCAAACTAAACAGTTGGAAACCCAGTACTGGCTATAAAAGCTTAAGAAGGTTTCTAGCCAGAATAACGGGCCCACCAAGTAGCAAGTAAGAGTTGGATGTAATGGAGAAGATCTACATAACACTACACTATTTCATTAGGTTGATATTTGGAATCGGATTCGGCAAAACATTTGGGAAAAAAACAGCTAAAAAGTGCCAAACTTTTCGAGCAGTGTGATGCAGTTGGTAGCAGTTATTTTAGTTCAGTCCTAAATTTTGGCAAATATGTTTATTTCTTTGGCCAAAGATTGTGCCAAAGAAATAAACACAGGTACAAACTCTCGAAAATTATTGTCCTCCTTTTGGGACAGTTGAATAACAAAGAAAACATTAATCCAATCCGAAACATTCCTTTGTCAGTTCAGGAAGGGGCTTAAAAGTCCAAACATTAATAGGTAGCCATATCTATTGCGTAGGATACATGCATAATACTTTGCATCCTACGTAGGCTCCAGTTTGAAAGCCTGATATACAATCATGCAACTACCGTTCGCTGCACCGGTAACTGACGTCATAGGCAGATATTCTTCTAGACTAATACTACTTATTAAGTGGCGCAAACACCTTACTGATAATTACAGTTTGGAGCTGTTTGAGGTCGACGCTGGGGTCATGGGTAGTGGTGGCATAGCTACCTTGGACGTCAACCGGTGCGGATGTTAGTGAATCGAAAGATAAAAGCAATAAATTTTCGTATTATAAATTTTCATATCATAAATTTTTATATTATAAAATTCATGTCTTTATTGTCAAAATTTAAAATATTGTACAAAATTAAATTAAATTAATAAAGTTGGTAAGAGTGGATGGATGAAGAGATAGAGGAAGGCCAAGATAAGACGAATGGATTGTGTGAGGAGTGATATGTAGGAGAGTAAGTGATATCATGACGAGTGACAGGACTGAATGGAAGAAAAATATGTTACGTCTACCCCAAATAAAGACAAGAGCAGAGAGATAATGATGGTGATGATGAATAAAATTAAGTAAAAAAACAAAAAAACTAGGACAATAAAAACGTGTCAGCGATGTATAACAATATTATTACCGAGTGTAAATGAGTACCTAGGTACTATATATTTTTAAGACACGGTCAGAAAGCTCATGCTAGAAATAGACAATAATATTCGAAATATTTTTCAGATAGATACCAATGCTGTGTAAGAAAAACCATCTGCTTTTTGTTTCTTTTGTTTTAGATATAAAAATAAACACCGGAACAGATTCCTAACATTCCTATTAAAACCGCGTGCATGCTGCATTTTTGTTAGTTTCTGTTCGATAGTAGTTTTAACCTTTGGTAACACCTTGTATACTTCGTTTGCCGATGATTTTAATATCTACTCTAAAATTACCACGAGGTACAATTTGTTTCTTTATTTGAAAGAGGTAATCTCTGAAAGTATGGTCCGATTGCAAAAATTTTTTCACCGATAGAAAGCTGCTTTATTCCTGAGTGACATAGGTTATATTTTATGTATGCGCACAAAGCCGCGGGCAAAAGCTAGTTATTCGTATATTTAAATAGTAACTAAGTACTTTCAGGCCTAGAAAAATAACCAATATTTTAAAAGTCACCTTGTATATGTGCCTACTAGCTGGATACGTAAGTACCTTGATATTTTTGTCGGAAATGTTGGCTAACTGTCGATATAAAAATTACCTTCCGACAGTTTACTTGAGCAACGTTAACCTAAATTGAATGAATAGGGAGTGGTTGGTGAAACAATATTTGTTTTAGAAAAATAATTACCTAAAAGCCTGAAACTTTTAAGGTTTCTTATTTGGCAGGTTATCTAAATGATGTCCAATGATTGTTTTTATTATTCGCAAATTGATGATGAAGTGTCTGTGCAACTGGACAATATGTGGATTGGGGGAATCATTAAAACAGGTGTGATCTCTGTAAAATGGAGCTGAGAATTTTAATGTAGTGTTGACTATTATTACTTCAGCAAAGTTTGCTGAGAAGGTCGAATTGATACATTTGCTGCCAAATACTACAAAAACATTAGATGTGTGATGTTTACATACATAATCTAGTAATGGTAAAAAGTAATTATTTAAACGAAGACATGGCTTAAAGGACTCAGAACCCCAGCCAGCAAAATCATTAACAAAAAAAAAACTTTTTAAGTGCTCCGGTAGACCGTGCAGATTGTGTGTAGTGGCGAAAATCAGAAAACACATTTTTTGGATTTTGGGTCATTGAATTAAATGTGACAAAGTGATAATAGAATAATCCATTTCGACAATTTGGCGAACAACCAGAGTAAACAATTTCTTTTGTTTCATATAAATGAACACACTTTTTATCTCGTGTTCAAAATAAAAAACAACAAAAAAAATTCCGTAGATCTTTTGTACCTACGATGTATTTTCATTCGATGACTTGAATGAAGTATTTCCCGGTTAAATAATTATGTATTTTCACGGAGAAAGTAATTAAGATAGTACAATGAGCTGACAATGAATGTTATGACTGGACTAGTCTTGATTACATGTTTATATACTTAATTAAAAGTAAATAAATAGACAAAGAGTGCAAAAAACCAAGCAAAACATAATAAATTAATTTTGGTGCCAAACATCATTTAGTGGTTATCACAAAAAAACAAAAAATCAACTCTTGTATGCCAGATTGAAGTAAATTTTATTCCAAGACCCACTCGCTTGTATAAATACATGTAAATCGTCGAAAACAAAGCTCACGGTGATGTCACAAAATAAATAGGTACAGAAGTAAATCTACATACAAAGCGCGCTCGAACAACGCACACATAGACACCGCTCACGGACATGATATCTCGGAGCGCCGCGGCCCACTCGTCGAACAGTTTCGGCTCAAACGCTCATTAGTGTGCATCCACTGACCGTAGATATAAAAAGTGAAGTACATACATGAGATTGTCTTCTGTACCTAGCTATTTTGTGGTGATGTGCCAAATTGAACGAAACGACACGCTTTGATACCTACACTAAAAATAGAAAGAGCTATATTTCTTCATAGAGAATAAATTATTGAATGAGAGCGATTCGTTTGTTTGGTAAGAGACTTACTAGCCAACGAGCGACGACGATATACCGACCTGTCTATGAATTATTTCTAGTGTAAAAGCATTGTAGAAGGCATGCATTCAATAATATGTACGTATAATGATCGTTGGTCTGCCGTTTTAAGTTGCCATTAATATTCAAGTCGAACCCCCCAGGCAAGGTTTCTACTGCCTTCTAATTATGTCATATTACGTGGAATAGACGTAATTTCTTTTTTTTCCATTTAATATTCTATCCAACGTCTTGTGGCCATGCAGATTAAGGTTGTATCTTTTGAAATCCTTTGAAGAAGACCTTATAATTTAAATAGTTGTTTGTCTTCAATTGGGTATTAAAATCCATTTCTCATATTATTGATCGGATAATCTTTGCAGCTGAAAAGGTCAAATATTGTTAGATAAACTTGTTTTTCTATTATATTTCATACATTATTATTTAAGATTGCGTTACAAAACAGATTGTTATGATCAATTTCAGTCAGCTTACGTCAAATAAACAATCAAGTAGAGATGTCTCAGTCGGATTTTTTCTATCTGAGAATTTTGTTATACAGAAGCTCTATTATTGAAAAGTTTAATGAACTTTACTACGTAGTTACACGTTCACGTCAAGATTCAATGCATGTCAAGTTTAGATTCCTATAGGTATCAAGTTTTGATTTATAAATTTTCTGTGTGTACACGCATTCTTAAAACCTGCTGTACAATTAATGTAAAATTAATTATTCATTTCAGAATGTTTTAGGTAGGTAGTAATTATAGCAATATATGCAGAGTGATGATGCAAATGCCTAGGCATGAATATCAAATCGCCAACTTCCTTCAAGGAACTGTTTAAAATTCTCGTAATATGAAGTTCGTTTATTAAATGAAAATAGATTTATAATGTAATACCTACTTAGAGTGGCTTGCACTAAGAGTTGCATTACAGTTTCCGTCAATATTAATTATAACACTAAAATTATAGATGACATTTGATTTTTGCCATCTGCTGTCACTGTCAAGAACATTTTTAGTCTTGAATAAAATTGACCAGATTTGACGGTTGGTGAAGCATTGGTCGTTATAGTTGGTTTGTACAACTCTTATGAAACAAAGTTGCCTTATGACTGCCGCTAAGCACAGTCTACAGTGACTCATACAGCCGTCTCCTGCACTTTACTTCGCCTTATAAAGCAGAACAATGATTCATTCCCAATAATAAATAAAAACAACTCATCATTGAAACTTCCCAGTAAAACCTTCATTAATTAATGATAATATATTGTCAAACACATTCCGATTATTAATGAGATTTACTCTATTAATAGTCAAGCCTAGAATAACAATATTAGGCAAATTAAAGCAATAATGAAAATTACTTTATTTAAATTACGGTTCATTTGATTGACTAGGCTTACTAATGCCATGGTAATTGACTTTAATATTGTAATAATGTCTATGGTAACATCAAAAACTAAGATTATGCTTCTCGAAGCTTGAATAAAGACAGAACTTAGAGGCGTTTGATTATAATGATATTTTTTTTACTAACTCAATAATCTTAAAAAAAATAAAAACGATCTTTCATAGTAATTCGCTATATTATCTGTATATGAATGGAAAAAGGTTAAAAATACGCATTACAAAAAACCTTAATTTAAAAAATGTCATAATATGTCGTCAAAGAATTGATGCGACCCCTGGGAGTCGCGTAGTTATAGATTGATAAAAAAAAAATATCATCAAAACTAAATTGAAATGCATTCATTAAGATGTAGAATAGAATAGAATATAATAAACTTTATTGTACACCAAAATATAAACTTAAATCTATAAGTACAATGGCAATCTTATCGCTTCGACAGCGATTTCTACCAGACAACCTAAGGATGGATTGAAACAAATAAAACAATACAGGGGTAGTCTGCGGTGTACTGCTAATAGACTAATAAAAAAAAAAATCTTTGAAAAATCTGAAATCTTTGAAATGATAAATTTATTTATACTTATATATATATATATATATTTAAACATATATATTTCTATGTATAAATATTAAATTTTACATTTATAGTATCTGACACAATTTCATTGAGTAAACGGAGGAAAAAAAAATAAAATAAAGAGAAGATGTAGGTTTCTAGATCTAGAACACAATATTGGATTTGTAAAATAAGGTAGTCACATAAAATATAACCATATTATGACCGATAGAAAACAAACTGGTGCCAATTAGTTAGATCCTTCATTACACAATGCTATAAGCAATTAATGTCAAAAAAGTAGGCGAAGATAAGTAGGTTCATGGAATCTGGGTTTCTTGTAAAATCACTTTTAAAACTGAGGTGTTATTCAACTTCGATGTTATTTGATAACAGTTCTTTTTTCTCGTTTCAATTTTAAGTAATCTTTAATTTCGATTAGAGTGTTACGATTGATTGTCTACGTAACTATTTTTATTAATTGTTATAGTTTGATTTGCCACAGTGAATTAGTAGCTATTAGCGTGTTAGTTGGTTTAAGTTTCTGTGAAATTGTTACTATTTTGGTGTACAATAAAGTTTATTCTATTCTATTCTATATTTTACACAATACGTACAATTTACAAACATTGTAGCGCATCACAATATTGGATATTCTGGGAATAATATTCCCAATAGAACTTTAATTGGCTATATAATTGGATAAATTAAACAAAAATCTGATTATATTGTGTGTAACCTAAGAAGACATAGGTATTATTATTATTATTATATATGTATATACATAAATACACAATGTCCCAACCAAGCGTCAAGAATTTTAGAACAACATTGATTGAATTAGAGACTGTTCGGAATTGGAACACAGATGTGGTGCTGAACCATAAATAATAGAAACATTGTGTGTTACCAGTGTTCACCCGGTTCACAAATCGTTCATTTGCGAACAGGATAACATAATTCAAACAGCATGATTTTACAAGAGAGCATTTCTAAGTTTGAATAAATAGGTACCTACAATTATCCTCATAATCATTTTCAGTTCAATACTGGTTTTTATGGAAGAAATATGACAGAATTTATAATTTCACTTGTAATGAAATAGAAAGTAACTTTATATTTTGTTTTGTGATATTTTACCTATGTCATATATTTTAATTTATGTGTCAAATCATCCTCCCTCATCGCCAGTAAGCGGAATATTTTCTACGTAACGGAAAACCACTTCTAACCATGCCAAAATACCTGTTAGATTTGCCAATAGTCTGTACTTTCTTTGTATTGATATAAAAAGGGATAAACCTATGAACTTCGGACTCAATCGTCGCGTGTTCTTTGACCGCGCGTGTGTTTTTTGGCACCACATTGGCCGATCTATATCAATTGGTTCCAATTGACGTCATACCGAGCACCTCGGTAATGGCCTAACTACACGTTCTAAAGGTTTTTCTACATGAATATTTTAATAAATTGATGCATATGTAATTGATCACGAACTTAGCTTCAAATACATGTAAGGACGCGTGTTTTGCATTCAACGGCAACAAGGATAATTGTTATTTCAACAAAAATCGTTAAATGCGTTATTGTGTAATCATCATCATTTCAGTTGTTCATGTCCACTGTTGGACATAGGCCTCCCTCAAATGTCGATATAATGTCCCTTTCTGTGCGTCTCGCATCCATCGGATTCACGCGCCCCTCACCAGGTCATCGGTCGACCTTGTGCTCCCATCCCGCCAAAAAAGGCCTCCGCCTTACGCGCTACGTCTTCCGGTACGTGGTCACCACTCTAGAACCTTTCGTCCCCATCGACCATCTGTTCTGCGACCCTGGGGGCCTAGACGAGAGGCATTCGCTGCGTGACGTTTTCGCTTCGAAGTTCGAATTCGCTCTTGCGATGTCGACTATTGTATTATATGAGCGGGAATTATTGTCATGTCCTGGAGTTTGATCTATATTGGGAACGACTGTATTGATGTCTAGACTTCCCAGATGCAGCTGCATATTTGAATGTTCACCAGACAGTTTAGAGCTATTTTGTACTGTAAGTATTAGTCAGTCTGTTCAGTATTTTCTGAAAAACTAAATAGAATTCTGAATGATTGAGATTGTGAAGGTATATACCTAAACCTACTATGGATTTATCTTTGGTGCTCGTGCACCTAGAACTTCGTAGGTAGTTATTTCATAACATGATTAATCCAAAATTATTGAAATTGAAATCAATCGATTCATTTTCCTAATGTCTTTCTATATACTTATTTATTTTAAAACTGATAGGTTACACACACCTACACAAATCATCTGATAGGTAAACTCGTTAAAAGTAAAAGGTTTTGACATTTGAGAAAGGAACTGAAAAAACAATAATAATATATATAATAATTAATTACATAAAGTGTTTTAATGAAATTACATAAGTAATGGTTACATAACGTAAAATAATAAAAACAACAAACGCCAAACCGAGACTTTTATTTTGACAACTATAAGTAAATTTTTGTTTTATAATTTCTCAATATCTGCACCAACAGTTGTTCAAGCTAATGTGAGCTTATAAGACAATAGATTAAAGTAAGTATCTACCTATCTTTTTCCTGAACGATTCGGACTAAATTAGAATGCACTAAGCTTGAACTAGACTCGTGGGTACTCGTCAATGAATCATATTGGACGACTTCCTTGAATGAGTACGATTTGCTTTAGGTACCTGCATAAAATGACTCTCTACTATTAGTCAGAACACCTACAAAGTATTACTATTTGTTTTGTTGCGTAAGAAAATCCTGTGAATCGTATAGCTCCTCGACTAGCTATCGACTTAGCTCAACATTACAGTACCCTAACTGGTCTGAGTCAGTAACTACTAAAGGTAGCCACACACTTAAGGTTACCATATCTCAGGAATTGTCCTTGAGATTTCAGGAATTTTGGACTCTTCTCAGGATTGCGGCTAGATTTTGCAAAATTGATTCTGGACACAGTTTAGGTACAATTAAAAGTTAAACAAGCTTAATTAAATTAAAAAAAAAAAAACTAAACTTAATCTTTCTTTGGCCAAATTGTAAAAAAGTCTCAGAATTTTTTAATTGAAATCAGGCCTTTTCTCCCAACTTTTGCTTTTTTTTTCATCTGGTAACCTTACGCACACGTTAAGTGTGTAACTGACAGGTTTGCCTGCACAGTTATACTTGTTAGGTAAGCTTATAAGGAAACGTGCACAGTTGTGCAACATACACGCTCCGGTTTACCTGTAAAACTCAACTGTACAGGCAAACCTATCAGGTATACCCTAGCGTGTATGGCTACCTTAAAGGCAGACATTATTTATGTAAATACTAACAATTGGCTAGCAACTTCGTTCGCGAAAATGTTTTCATAAAAACTTTAACAGCTCTTACTGTATTTTGAGGGTAGTTTTGTAAAACTAATGACAGTCTTTATTATTCATTTAGATTAGAATCGGTGCCAAGTTTCAAGTTTATTCACCCGAGAAGTAAGATTTAAATATACAACTCATTACTTTGCTTTTTATGGGTAGTTTTGAAAAACGAATAATGAAAACCTTTTTTATTTACTTAACTTTTCCTTTTTATTATTTTTCCTCCTTTATTATATGTATATTGCCCCTTAAAAGTTGAAGGTCCAAAAACCTTTTCTTAGTGACTGCCTACATTATATAAGGAAGCCCTGTGCAAAATTTCACATCCCTACACCAAATAATTTCGGCTGTATGCTTATAAAGATATGTGACAATGTCAGTTTCTCATATTTTTTAGATATAAGTAGTAGGGTCAACACAAACACACTACGAAGACAAACGTTACAAACCCATCCGGACTACTTACCTACAAGCCATACCCCTGTCAAAGACAACTGTCGATCGCGGAACAAACACACCATTATAGGCAAGCTAACTGTCGCCTACGTCACACCCTGATGCAGTTACACCTGCAATGACCTGCATAATAGATTGTCTATGGCCCTGTAGTGCTAGAAAGCGAAACTGTCAACACAAACACTGTGTAACCACGGCCTACTGTAGGTAATGGTGTGCACGTTTCCTTACAGCACGATGCTAAGGTCAGTTTGATGTCATGGGTGCATCATACCTGACGTGCATGGTAATCTGAACCTATGTTGTTTTCCTCAACTTAATAAGGAAAAGAATGACTGTTTTTTGGGATTTTCGAAATTCAAAAGTTCTTTGTTTTCTCTACAGATAATGTCAAAAGGTAAGAGAGAAAAAAGTTTTGTATATGTTGTGGCCAGAACTAAAACGGGCCAGATTGTTTAAACTTTAACATTTGGTGATAAATCAATATTTGTTTGGCCATATCATCAATGTAGGATATCTGTGATATTAAAAGGTCTAAAGAAAGTAGGCCAAACGAGGATTGACATATCATCAAAATTTGACGTTTTAAACGATCTGGCCAGTTTTACTAGGCCATATCATGAATTAGGGATCCATTTTTAAGATTTGTTTACGACTTAAATGTTTCGTCGTCATGAATACTAAGTAATAGTCAAAAGACAAAACTACAATAAGTGAGTATCATAAGTAGCAGAAACTACATATATAAACTATTCCGAAAATTATTAAAGTATATTTTAAAAATTGTTTATACTAAATCGATATTTATTCTTTGGACTTTAGATGGGGCCAGACAACAACAGTATAAATTGAGATAGTCGGAGCATGATAACAATAAAATGAAGGCTGCAAACACTGATTAATAATAAGGTCTAAAGCTAATGGCCCATTATGTCCCTATCGTGGCGAAGGATGTTGATTAGATGTCAGTCATCATTGAACCTACAAACCATGACACTTAACAGGTAAAATGTTTGTTTGTAATTAATTCTGATTAATAAAGAATTGATAATAGATAGTATCGCATTCAAATTGAGTTTGATTCGTTAATTCTCTTTTATTATTTTATTATTTGTGTCGAGGATTTCCAGGCCTCAATCACGTATAAAGAACTTATATTAGTTTCTATACAAATCGGAAATAAACAAAAACTTCGTATCGTTATGAATCATTTTCTAAAACATTGTTCATTATAACGTATTTATGAAGTAATGCAGTAGTTTCCAGACTACTTAATCGATTTAATAATTTGATAACCTTGTAATCAACTAACGTATTGGACACAGAACATTAGTCGGACTAAAAAATTACGTTTCAGACCGATAAAAAACTTTCCACAGCATAAAAATATACTCGAACGATACTGGCTGGATATATGATGCACACTTGGGATTTGAAAAAAAGAACGAATGGTGACGCGTATTTAAAAATAAATTTTTGTTTTTTCTCCTCCTTGTCATTCTGTTTCTCTTCTTTTCGGTAGTATCAACACCAGAAGTATAATGTAAATGTTTGTTTTTATTTATTTATCGCTTATATTCACAATGGAAAACATCGATCCGTCGAATTTTGCACAAAATCTAGTATAACCAACTGACATTTAGCCTTATAATTAGACAGATCATGTACTAAATACATTTTGTAACGAAGTGAATGGAAACGTAAAGATCACATAGAATGCGAGATTGCGTGGTATGCACTGAATACTAAACAATACCTTATTACTAGCTAAAGTTTCCCATTCATTTAGAAGTTTATGTTTGGACAAAGGTGATATGTAGGAATTAATTTGGAAGAAGCCTTTTTATCTATTATTAATTTAAGGCGACTACTTTAATTAAATTATAGGTAACTAACTTTTGCCCGCAGCTTCGTCCGCGTACATCAAATATAGCCTATGTCACTCAGAAATAAAGCAGTTTTCTATCGGAGAAAAAATTTTCGAGATCGGACCCGTACTTTCAGAGATTACCTCCTACAAACAAAAAAACATACTTAACAGTAAAAAAACAAACATTACCTCTTTATTATATTAGTGTAGATGTAAATAAGTGAAACTTTGATTTTTTGTATTTCTATGTAGGTACTAGATATGTAGGTACTACTATGGTATTCATGATTGGAATTATATGGTTTTGTTATATTTTATTAATCAACCTGATTATTCAACTGCTGACAATTTCAATTGTTTCCAATAATATGTAAGTATTAGATACTCTGCTGTCAATTTCAGGTTTTTAAATGTTTTCAATAATATGTCACTGTTACATATATGATTAATCGATGCCCCGTTTTCTTATCCAATTTGTAGAATGGATTTCGGTCATTGTCATCATTAAGAAAGATATATTACCTAGTTACGACCAACTGTGCCTAATCTGTTAATTTTAAATATGGAGATTAGATTTTGATAACAGCTAATAGGTCTAATATTAGACAAAAACTGATAACATAGCAAGGGTGTTTCATTATCGTACGAATTTCATCACGCATAGGGATTTGCTCCGCATGCGTGACCCCCGCAAATGTCCTTTTCATTCAAGTATTTTTAGTGATGCGGGGAATACGCTCGCAGTAGCTCGCAGGGCAGCGTACGATGAAATCCGCATGATATTAAAAACACTCTAAGAAAACAGATAGGTACAGATACTTAAGAAAAATTCGTCTTCCTACGTAATTTAAAAATAATCCTATTTAATGAAACAAAGCGACCATCTGCTGTTTTGTACTGCCATTGACTTTGTTTACAATATTCACAAATGCATACGAATGAGATGGGTGGGTATAATGTTTTGTATTTTTAATCAAATAAATATCTAGTTTATATGGATATATACCTACTCAAGCACTTGATATTCATATTTATAAAGCGAGTTGGTAGGTTGGCTATGCTAATTTTAGTTTCATACTAAACTGGTTTCCTGTGTTTGTCTACATTAATATTATACAAAAGTATAGTTTGTTTTTTGTTTGTAGGAAGTAATCTCTGAAAGTACTGGTCCGATTGCTAAAATTTTTTCACCGATAGAAAGCTGCTTTATTCCTCAGTGACATAGGTATTTCATGTATGCGGAGGAAGACGCGGGCAAAGGCTATTGTATTATACGATGATTAGCTGTCCCTTGCTGACACCCGCTTCTGTAGTCCATAGCGTGATGTTATATAGCTTTTACTATACTATTTTGTAACAATTCAAACACTCCAGGATAAATTGTATAAATATTTTATTCACTTTGATAAACACAATTTCATACTTACGTTCTATTAACAATCATTTACAAATACACAGATTAGTCGGACATGTTTTCCGTTCAACAACTCAAAGCAGAACGACGCTGTCCCAAAAGATCGTTACAAAAACCCCCGTGTTTTGCTACTACCCACTTTCACAAACACTCGGTCGACTGACCGACCAATCAGCGCAAAGTAAAGAGATTGACCATCTAATATACATTAGAGTTTATCTAATAATTAACTGCAAGTAAATATTTCATTTTAACAGATATGATATATTATACAAAACAAATCCATAAAGTGTAATATTATAAATTATTACTTAATATCTACAATGAATGTCTAAAGTTCATGTAACTACTAGCGCCATCTATCGCTTATTATTGGAAGTTGAACGATTTATGAATATTTTCTTTAAAAATCATAACATTCGGCCATCCGACATCGTGCGATCTCCTGACGCACGACTACAATTAACATGATAGGATATTTTCATTAAAATTATGTAACTTAATTCCAGTTCTACAAGGAACCGAGTCTTACATTCATAATCATAACATTCGGCTTAGTCTTGATTATTTGCTTTATCGTCACGTCATATATTTATAGCATTCATCACACGAAGAATAGTTAATGGATCTATGAATTTTAAAATGAGGCAAATTCAATTTTACCCTCATAATTGCAATCAGATCTACTAATCTTTATTAAACTACTTATGCTGTATGCTGTATCAAGGATTTTACTGATAACGAAAGTATCTTTTTGCTAGTCTAACCCAGATATTGGTGCTCACTTCATATCTTAAAATTTATAACGTACTAGCTGTGCCCCGCGGCTTCACCCGCGTTTTTCTCGTTTCCGTGGAAATACCGAGATAAAATATTGCCTATAATTGTCTCCCTCAATAAATGGACTATCGAATATTTTAAATAGTTTTCATATTAGATCAGTATTTCCCAAAATTACCGCGTTCATAAATGTATTTATTTCTCTTCAAAGATCTTATACTTACAATCATCAACAAATATATTTCGAAAAAGATTATTACAGGATTTTACGTTGATAAAAAAAAAAAAAAAAAAACTCCATGGCCCATAACTCATTAATAGGTACCAACTCTTAACATCTTACACACGTGATACCTTTTAAACGAAATATCCGATCGAGATGAAACAAAAAGAATTTTACTTCTACATAAATACTCTTGATAAGATAATGCTTAATTTCGATAAAGATTAATATTACGATACATATTTAATTTGAACACAAAATCGGTTATTGTGATTAAACCATGATAGCTAGATATATATTCTTGCGGACTTTTTTGTAGATCTTAATGGGATCTACAAACCCGCAGTAAATCATTTTGTTCTATTGTCAATAGTTTTTGCAGCGCATGCAAAAATAGGTTTTCGATTTTACACCTTGTGTTACAAAATAGCAATTTTATTACGGATCCCTAATTTTGAAAAAAATAAAACATAGCCTATAGCCTTCCTCGATAAATGGACTAACCCAACACTGAAAGAATCATTCAAATCGGATGAGTAGTTCCAGAGACTAGCGCGTTCAAACAAACAAACATTAGTATAGATTTTACTTCGTAATGTTTATCATTTAAAGGCACTCTGATCCTAGTAGTTTTGTGGCAGTCCGTCTAGTGGGACATTTAACAGAATTAATAACACGCCATAAGTATATGTTTCATTGGTGTTCGTCATAGGAATCATTTTATTTTGCTAGCGGATTTAAAATAGTGGTTATACATTTTAGCAAAACCGCGCTCGACTTAGACAAAATACAGCTTTAAAAACAAGGTCAATACTATGACTATCGCAAAAGCTCTTGATAGTAGGGTATCTAAAAGAAATCCATGATTGCACTATTATTCAAGTTAATAAACTACTGTCAAATATGTTTTATAACCAACACTAAATTAGGTACTCAAAACCATTGGTCAATGTTAATTATGCGAGACTGTAAGCATAAACTAAAATTGATCAGCTTTTTGTTCGAAAGTATTCTTCATTATCTACGCGCAATGAATTCACTTCATGTCATTAGGTTTTTCATAGGGTTCAGCTATAAGAATTTGGAATCTAGATCTTATTCATTTAATCCCAAGCAAACGCCGGCGCCCGCCCCCTCATTGTCCCTCTATTGTGTCTCTAGTCAAAGTATTCGAAAAGTTGATATTTAGATCAATTCTCGTCTCAATATAAACAGAAAACAGTATAAACAGAAACAGTATTCGTCTTAATTTCTGTGGAAAACATGATATTACGGCTTAAGGTATCGACATACGCGTCCTAGATCTTACACTCTCAGTGGTTAAACGAAACTCACAAATCTGTAGCCACCATGTTGCTACATGTTGTGTGGCGACTCGTTTAGTCAGAGTTCATTACTTTCATTATTTGGAAGCATAATATAAAACAGAGACTTAAGCATTTAGAATAGAGGTGATCCTTCAGCTAGAGGCTTAGGGCTTAATTGTACTAAAATTATCTCTCAAATAATATTAGCAGCATATGTGCGTGATTTCGTACCAAGTAAAGGTTCCAATAATGAAGTTCGGATCGCACTGTTCGTCAAACTTCATTTTTATTTGAAACCCTGAAATTGGTCCTCTACTCTAGTGTATGGATTTTCAATCCATCTTCCCCTTAACCGAATAAATAACGATGTAATATTTAGCTCTATTTAAATCATTCATTGTATCATAATCATCTTAGGAACCGGCTTCGATTTCAGTCTGGACGACGAGAACTAGTTATGGTCATGTAATAGTATATATTTTATCCTACTTGTAAAATAAATATCATTGTGTTCTCTATCTATGGAATCAGTCTCTGCCACAGTATGCACACGTCACAGGAATTGAAAACGTGTGATAAATCCATTTCCTCGTCTACAATTTAATGGTTTGGCTCAATTCCTAATAGATTTATCATTAATACCGTGTGTTTAAACTCCTATCTGCAGCTCTTTTACTTATATGTTATCCGTACATAAGCATTAATTTGTCGTAATAATATTCACATAAGTTACACCTTAATTCTTACCAGCTAACATTTCTGCTTGAAACCGACCATAATTCTGCTCATTAGATAAAATCATTTTAGTTTAGTTTACCACTTCGTCACGAGATGCTAACTTACAAAACTTGGCAAGGTTCCGTAAATTTTCTATTTTCTCTTGGTAAGACTAGCAAGTTTTTGAGACAAATTTTATAGTCAGTTTCTGATCCTACTTGCTTAATACAAATCAATTATAATTACTCTTTCTAATCAAACTTAAATACTCTAAAAATTTACAGAAGTGATAGAACTCCCGTATCACAAAGTTCCAATGGATATGTTCAAACCTCGATACTTGTAACGCCTTCCTCCTTGAAAATCAACCACTCTCTTTGACCAACGTGGGGTACCTCTTCGCTTCTTGCATCGTGGTGGTGTCTTATTCCTTCCAAATCGTCTCTTTGCATCATTTTTCTTCAAGCCTGTACTGTTTGAACCAGGAACTATCTATTGTTCAATAAAACTGTCAATTTTTCCTTCTGTAGTTCTGTCGGAATCCAAGTCCTCAAAAATAAAAATAAAAAATCAGTGGTTAAAACATTTACAGGAAATAGTACTTGTATCATTCATTTGAAACTCTTTTAAGAATCAAATCCCAGTGTTAAAATATACTTTCAATTCAATTTATCTAAACCTATAATATCTTCAAAAACTATAACAGAATGTTCAAATCTCATCCAATAAACAGTTCAAAAATGATATGAATAAACTTAATAAATTATTCAATTCATTTACAACATCTGCATTAAACCAACGTAGTCGGACTATAGGTAAATTCATACGTTACTTACGCTCTTGAGGATAACTTCATCTGCACCGGGCACACTTAACCCGAATCTTAATTGGCTCATCTGGCCAAATCAAATGGCCCACTTGGCTTCATCAAAGGCACGCTTAGCTCCATCAAAAGCACGCTTGGCTTCATCAAAGGCACGCTTAGCTTCATCAAAGGCACGCATGGCTTCATCAAGGCACGCTTGGCTTCATCAAGGCACGCTTGGCTTCATCAAGGCACGCTTGGTTTCATCAAGGCACGCTTGGCTTCATTAAAGGTACACTTAGCTTCATCAAAGGCACGTTGGGCCTCATCAAAGGTACACTTAGCTTCATCAAAGGTACACTTAGCTTCATCAGAGGCACGTTGGGCCTCATCAAAGTCACGTTTGGCCTCATCAAAGACACTCTTGGCCTCATCAAAGCACTATCACTGATCATTCACTAATCATCAATCACTAACCATTAACCATCAATCATCAACCATCAATCATTAATCACTAGTCACCAATCATTAACCATTAATCACCAATCACCAATCACTAATCATCAATCACTAACCATCAATCATCAACCATCAACCATCAACCATCAACCATCAACCATCAATCATCAATCATCAATCACCAACCACTAATCATTAATCAGTAATCATCAATCATCAATCATCAATCATCAATCATCAATCATCAATCATCAATCATCAATCAACAATCATCAATCAACAATCATCAATCATCAATCATCAATCATCAATCACCAACCACTAATCATTAATCAGTAATCATCAATCATCAATCATCAATCATCAATCATCAATCATCAATCATCAATCATCAATCAACAATCATCAATCATCAATCAACAATCATCAATCATTTATCATTTATCATTTATCATTTATCATTTATCATTTATCATTTATCATTTATCATTTATCATTTATCATTTATCATTTATCATTTATCATTTATCATTTATCATTTATCATTTATCATTTATCATTTATCATTTATCATTTATCATTGACCACCTATCACTATACGAATTCGATAAAAATAAAGAAAGGAAAAGCAACCCAATTTTAAATATAGAAACTAAAATGAATCACCAGCATATAAGAGGTGTTTAGTCTTGTCAACGTTCGATTACGAACATGACGCGCATATCAATACCATTCAGTTCACACATTTGCAGGGAATCGAATGATTCAATACACGAGCCTGTCACCATCGTAAGAAATTTGGGTGAGTATGATACTGGTCTAAAATACTTGGCACATTCGGCTAAAAAAAAAATAAATAAATCTCAAGCTCATTTAGCTTCAATTTAGGCACACATAACCTCTTCCTGTTATCACTGCACATATTTGTAGGCATAATTAAGACTAAGAGAATTTAGCAAGCATACATAGCTCACTATCAACCGGCAACGATGCGCCTACACACAACTAGTGGGTAGTGTACTTTCTAGTAAGATCGTACACATATGTACACTGGTGAACAGGTCATATTTAACCCCCTAACATAATCCGATGAACATACATAGTCCACCCTTAATATAATCCGATGAACATACATAGTCCACCCTTAATATAATCCGATGAACGTACATAGTCCATCCCTTAACATGATCCGATGAACATACATAGTCCACCCTTAACATAATCCGATGAACGTACATAGTCCATCCCTTAACATGATCCGATGAACATACATAGTCCACCCTTAACATAATCCGATGAACGTACATAGTCCACCCTTAACATAATCCGATGAACGTACATAGTCCATCCCTTAACATGATCCGGTGAACATACATAGTCCACCCTTAACATAATCCGATGAACGTACATAGTCCATCCCCTAACATAATCCGATGAACATACATAGTCCACCCTTAATATAATCCGATGAACGTACATAGTCCATCCCTTAACATGATCCGATGAACATACATAGTCCACCCTTAACATAATCCGATGAACGTACATAGTCCATCCCCTAACATGATCCGATGAACATACATAGTCCACCCTTAACATAATCCGATGAACAGACATAGTTCACCCCCTAACATAATCCGATGAACATACATAGTTCACCCCCTAACATAATCCGATGAACATACATAGTTCACCCCCTAACATAATCCGATGAACATACATAGTTCACCCTTTAACATAATCCGATGAACATACTTAGTTCACTCCCTAACATAATTCAATGAACATACATCGTTCACTCATATCATATCTCGATATAAAATATTTAAAATCAATACGATACTTTATCATTAGATAGAGATTTAAAAATCAGTGCTACGATGTATTAACAATTACCCTGAATATTTCATGTGTTATTATATAATGTGTCATATTTAGATAATGCGTGATCGTAATGCAGTATATATTGTCGATGTGAGAAGTAAAACAAAGAAATCAAAACGCTACCAGAGTGAAGCTCTGGCTCTCTCTCTCAATTTGTTTATCTAACACATGTTAAACGTCTGTTAAGATGAACGTTATCGGAGTGTAGCCCCGACCAAACGCTTATACAAGAAATAGTACTCAAAATGTATATTAACTAAAAATTTTGTAGGTTATATCGAGATTATTTGTCTGCTGATAGTTTTAATGTGAATAGTTGATAGATTAACGACTATGTATCTATGTGATATAGAAATTAACATTGGTGGGCGTTGAAAATTTCTCGATAAACGTTATAATATTTGTTCAACCATACCTTTTTGTCTGGTCCGTGTCACTTCTGAATTGTAACAATTCAAACACTCCAGGATAAATTGTATAAATATTTTATTCACTTTGATAAACACAATTTCATACTTACGTTCTATTAACAATCATTTACAAATACACAGATTAGTCGGACATGTTTTCCGTTCAACAACTCAAAGCAGAACGACGCTGTCCCAAAAGATCGTTACAAAAACCCCCGTGTTTTGCTACTACCCACTTTCACAAACACTCGGTCGACTGACCGACCAATCAGCGCAAAGTAAAGAGATTGACCATCTAATATACATTAGAGTTTATCTAATAATTAACTGCAAGTAAATATTTCATTTTAACAGATATGATATATTATACAAAACAAATCCATAAAGTGTAATATTATAAATTATTACTTAATATCTACAATGAATGTCTAAAGTTCATGTAACTACTAGCGCCATCTATCGCTTATTATTGGAAGTTGAACGATTTATGAATATTTTCTTTAAAAATCATAACAATTTATCATAAATCTGGCTATCCCACACAAAAAGATTTAATCCAATCCGATTGGTAGTTCCAGAGATGAGCTCGTTCAGACAAACGAAAAAAACTCTTCCGCTTTACATATTACAGAATAGGTATACCTAGGTATTGAAGGATAATAATAGATCTTACAAGTGGGTGGTAGACGACCATTCAGAGAATGACAATCAAGACGGCATAGTCTACTAGAAAAGGAAACGACTGACAACCAGGCATTTTTATTTATCATTACATACAGGCTTGCGTTTGACCACTATCTCACCTGGTGGTAAAGATGATGTGGCCGACGATAGAGTACAATTGCCTAGAAGTAGCCTTTTCAGTCGACAGTATCACAGATTACTGAATAGTTACTACGTAAACAGTATGGTGTAAAATACGTAAGTACATAACTTAGAAGAGAAGAAGGCTCAAATAATCTGGATTGTGTAAAAGATGAATAAAAAATAGCCACTGGCCAGTAAGAAAGAGCCACTGATTAGAAGACTTATTAAAATAAACAACAAAAATGTCGGAAATACTCCTCCTAAAAAAACTAAGATAACAACAGAAGAGTAGTGAATAAAAGAATAGGTATTAATACGCAGCAGACACCCGGAAAACACAACACATTCTAGACACGTACATAATTAAGATAACATCGATCTAGGTACTCATTTGAAAACATTCAATGGATGATGAACCACATGTGAGCGTAATAAACAATTAATTATGTATTAATCGATTGTTTTAGGCATGACTTTATAGTAACTACGGTTGTGGGAATCCGACGGATGCGGGACGCGCAGGATCGATCATTGTGGCGACACTTGGGGGAGGCCTATGTCCAACAGTAGACGTCTATCGGCTGAAATGATGATGATTATACTATTATTATCTACTAGCTACAAAATAAATCAGTAGTGGACCATGGTCAGTGGGTAGCCTTAGGGGCGGATTTAACACCCACCTCAAAATACTACACATTGAAAACCTGACAAGTATTGTTTAGGTAGGTAGGTACTGTAACAAAAAGATAAGCATGTATGCTATCACTATTAACATACATTTTGTGCAAGAAGTGCCAAATTATTCCTACATTTAGGTATTCCCGTTGAACAGCATCCAAACTATGAAATGCCCGGGGAAACCTGACAGATGGTAATAATAAAAACAAACTTATACTTATGTCACACGTTAAACTAACTTCGAGACAATAAAGTAAGGGTAGCCGGGATCATAACCTCGAAAAGATTATAACTGAATATTAAAATTAAAATTATGAGATGATTTAAAACTATTTAGTTTTAGTAAGATTAATGCGATGCTTGAAAGATGGCGGACAATATATTAGAATATGGGAAAGACGGAATAGATGAGAATTCATAAACATATGGAAGATCAAAGTCCATACCAAATTACTGTGTTATAGAAAATAACATAAAAAACCTACTTCTGAAACAACTACTTCGATGTTTTTAGCGGTAAGTTATAGCTTGGTCTAATTCTCATACATTTTCGTAACACTGGCTGGTAAGATTTATCAGTGTTACTTGACAAAATAGGTATCAGATTAGCATTTTTACGGCGTTACAGAACTGTTACTTCCGAAATTGGTACAAAGATACAAGTAGTGCCACACTACAGAAAAAAAAACAAATACTTTTAATTATTATCATACCAGCTGCCAATCAGCACTGGTCATACACTATTCAGTTTTCACGGAAGCTAACTAACATTAGGAAAACTAGTAAAGACGGAACGGACTTTCTTTTTTCAAAATTTCTAACTACCACGTAATTTGTGGCGTTCTATTTTTAAATGTTACCAAAGAGAATTTAAAAAGAAGTGAGCTCAGGTGGTGATTGAAATAATGGTTGCCAAGAAAATAAAAAAGAAGTATTTATTAAATCCCACAGGAATCAGCAGCCATGCACGCGCTTAGTGACAGAGCTTTGTATTATATTCGATTATTTCATTTTATAGTTCCTTACAAAGTAAAATACTTTGGATGATCAATACTAAGCTGTAAAATAGATATGGAATATGAATATTTTTATAACTCTCCCGCCCATACAAAGATCATTGTTTTGGATATTTTTATCTCACAGTCCTATTACTAACAGGTTGGATTGTGTAATAAGTGATATGAAAGAAAAGGGAGTTAGTGATAGAGTGACGGGTGACAGGACAGAATGGAAGAAAAAAACGTGTTGCGCCGACCCCAAGTAACACTGGACAAGGACAGGAAAATGATGAATCCTATTACTAACAGCACAGTTAGAAGAAATGGTTTCCTTTGTATCTTCTGAACTGGTTTTGTATTTTCATTATATGAGCAAGAATATCTGTGTTATCGAATTTAACTTTCTATATCATCATAATTGCAATAAACAATTAATTAGTTTCATGTTGTTATTATCTGTTTTACGCGTTAACACATAATATCAGCTGTATATCAGTGAAAGCCTCGTCAATATCGGTTTGACCGTTACGGAGATTAACCGGAACAAACAGACACACAGATCGATGGAAAGACGAAACTTTTGTTATAATTATTATCGAATATACCTACTTTCAAAAACTGATATGTAATTATTTTTCATTTAAATGTACACATCATAATCCGTTTTGAATATACCTATTATTAGGCAGATTACTTTTTAGAGATCACCCACCATGAATATGTATTTTAAATACATAATTATATTACAATGTAGCGAATATAAATAAATATTTAAGGTAATCTATCATTTTATCACGGCTTAGGTAACCTGATAAACTATACTATCTGTGTTATTAAATAGAAGGCGTGTGATAGCAACATTTCATGTGGCCATTCTGAGAGAATTTGAAGCACCTATTCACCGAGTTTAGTACAAGTGTACTTGGTTTAAGTTCGATATCAAGTCTTTATCTAAATTACCTAGAACTAAATAAGCATCACAATTCAGTATTTAGGTACCTACATAAAACATTGTTTGATGCACGTTATAAAAATAAACCATCGAGGTAGGTACAATGTTAACGACTTCAAAATGTTTATGAACGATAGCATACCAAACAGGTACATTGATACTAGATAAGGTGAAGTACTTACTTTCCCGTGAAATAGTCCGTGATCTGGCTGACTTTCCAGAAGATCTGGAAGAGTAGCATGAGCACGGTGTGGTTGATCCAGGTGTAGAGTTTGTGGCAGCTGTCCATAGCTCCCGCGCCACACGTCTCGCGCTCCCACAGCACCTTCGGGAACGAAAACTCACTCATCCGTCACACGTATATTATCGAAAGGCTCAAGGATAACACCGAAATTCAAATTCACGAGTCTACAACGCAAAGCCGAATTCAAATTTCGAACGTCGAAATGAAAGTATAGTTTCTCGCGTCGGGAAACGTGCGCCGCGATTGAAGCACAAGGGTAGTTTGACGCTTATCAATCGAGCTCTCGACCGAAAATAGCGACGATAATAGAGCGAACGACGATAAGTTTGACCGCGCTCGAACGCCGGTGCACGCGAACTGTGGCCATGAGAATTCCACTACAACGCGGCTCGTCGAATGACGAAAGATGACTCAGTTGTATCACGTTGTAGATATCGGGTATTTGTTTCTTTGCTCGGTCAGCGTGGAATGCGAGGCAACACCCGTCTGTGCGACATAGTTTGTCAAGACAGTAAGGCACGTTGATGGGCATATTGTACTTTTTTTTTTCTCAAACCCCAAAAGGGCAGTGACAGGAATTCGGCGGTATTTGTACCTGGCTTTTTTTTAAACTTTGTGTTTATTATGACTGAGGAATCGTACAGTTTGCAGACTTTGTGTTTATTTGGATGTACAGACACACACAGTTGCCAGTCTGGTTAGGTCTGTGCTATTCCTGGCTGTTTTGATTTGGTTTATATTCTTGTGTCACAGTTTATGTTACCGAACTCCTCCGAAACGGCTTGCCCAATTTTTATGAAATTTTTGTGTATGACATATTTGGTCTGTCTGAGAATTGGGTGTTTGCTATTTGTACACTCCTATGACGCCTCCATTTTTTTCTTTGACAATTTATATGGCAAAACAACGTTTGCATCAGCCACTCGTAGGAGTCATTTTTTTTTTTAATAGCCATTACTGTCCCACTTCTGGGCAAAGGCCTCCCCCAAGTCCTTCCAGACATTCTTTTCTCGCGCCGTGGAGGAGTCATTAATGTTGTATATTTTACCACAACAAAACTTACGATAAAATTAAAACACATCGACCACAACGTCATTTCCCATCAGTTACGATAGAGGACAAGCGCGAGCGTGACTTGATGTTGATAGAACATTAAAAAAAGCAATGAATAATGACAGTACCTATTAAAGTATTGATCAAAAGCGGAAATAAACGAGGTCTCTGAAACAATCAACTAGTGACTGCAATGATAACCATGTTTAGTAATTTTTACTATAGTGTACTTGATTATGCGCATGGACTATAGTGTGTAACACAAACTGCCAGTTTACTATAGTAATAGGCTACGGTTATAAACCTTTTTTATTGGACGCCATTTTGCATTACAAATAGCATTTTACTACTGAACATTATTTATATCTAATCGATGGTCATAGGTTGACAGCACGTAACTGTAATGTATAGAATTTTACAGGAGAGGGAAAAAACTGTATAATTTCGAAATGAAATTAAAAAAAAATGAAATAAAAAAGTAGTTGGTAGAAAATCAAGTTATCTATTGATATAATTAAAAAAAATGAAATACCCACATAGATTTTTTATTAATTATTCAATATACAAACAGTTGCGAGGAAACAATATTAAAAAATCCTCACTTCTGACGAGTTACGAGCAGTCAACGTACACTTGCGAGGTGTCAATTTAAATAAACACTATTTTATTAAATTAAAACAATTAAATTTGCGACTAATTATCGTAAATAAGAGTAATAATCAGTAGGTATCAGTTTTAGGAGCTTGCAAGTCATTAAAATTTTATAAAGTTTGTGCGAGTTCTTAAAATGTTGCTCGTAGGTTGTTACCGGAAAATTAATATTTCTTGGCCTCATCATCATCATTATTTCAACCAAATCGTCGTCGTTCACTCTTGGACATAAGCCTCCCCCAAGTGTCGCAATAACGGCCAATCATGTGCGTCTCGCATCCCTCGGATTTCCGCAACCCTCACCAGGTCATCGGTTGTGAAAGGCCTACGGAGGAGCTCAGTATAATGCTCGGTGACCTCAGTAGAGCTTCCGAAAGAGTAGGATATAAAATGAACATGGACAAAACCAAAGTCATGGTAAACATCCATGTAGCACCCACTCCTATCAAGATCGGAGACTACACTCAAAGTTTTGGACTACGTTTACCTGAGACAGACTGTTCAGTTAGGTAGGTCTAACTTCTAGAAAGAGAACAATCGTCTAATCCGATTCGGCTGGGCAGCTTTTGGGAAACTGCGCGGTATCTTCTTGTCCAATATACCAGTGTCTCAAGATGAAAGTCTATGGCTGTGTATGTGTGTGTTGCCGGTGACAATGTGCCTCATCAGTAGGTTTAAAGTCAACCATAGGGCAATGGAAAGGATTATGCTTGAAGTTTCCTTGCGTGATTACATCGGAAATGAAGATATCCGCAGGAGAACCAAGATTTCTTGGCCTGCTTGGCAAAAAAGAATAGTTTTGTTGCTATCTGGTTTGTACAATAAAACTTTCAAGATCTGTGACAACAGGATCTCCTTTTTTCTTTTCAAGCCTGATACTTTCATGACGCATCACTTTTGGATTTTGTTAAAATTTGTCGTATGGATCTTATCGTGATATCCAAGTTATGTCTGCATATTGGTGGTAGATGGAACATAAATAGCGTCATATTTTTTTATGCCACGTTCGATGGCAGCATGATGCTATCCACTTTCATCTGCTTAAGCTCAGGTTCTAGACATTAGTGGTAAATAACCACATTATTCACAGCAGCAAAGTTGGCTAGAGCATTTAGCTACTAATCATCATCACCAGCCTTTTTAATGTTCCCACTGTTGGGACTCAAGCCTCCTCTTAAGAGAGGGAATAGGCCGTAATCCAGCACGCGGGCCCAGCGCGTGTTGGTGAATGTCACATGTCTTCGAATTTTTGGTTCTGGGACATGTCGGTTTCCTCACGATGTTTTCCTTCACCGTTTTGAGAGAAGTGGTGATGAAATAAATTACACAAAGTAATGCGCCTGGCTGGGTTCGAACCCGCAATCTACAACTCGTAAGTCGGGGCCGTTACCACTCCGCCACCACTGCATTCTATTTTGACAGGTGCACAACCGTCACTCTAAATAATGATAGGTTTTGTTACAAATTCGCCATCAGAATTGGAAATCATATCATAAAGCTAATCTAATATGCATCTAAAAAAACTGATGCCTGACCTTGTCTGAGTATCAGAGTTGACTTCGGAAAAGCTTGCTCCTATAATAATGACATATTTTCACAGAACATACAAGATGCATTTTCCTTCATCTGCCTCTTATTTAATTGTTTTTCCTCAGCTGATGATATTTTTATTGCTGTTCCGATATTTGTTTAGTATGGTAGCTTAATCTTATTCTGTTATTGCGAACTGCATTTTGCGTTGACATCTTGTAACTCGCGCACTAGTGAGCTCAGGTTGATACTTTTTCTTTGTGGGTTGTCAACTGTAGAACAAATTGTTCGAGTGACATTTTTTGTTTATTACGAGTTATCAATAGGAAGATTCGGCGCTTAATTTAAAAATTTTTGATGTGATTAACTCATTTTGCGAAAAAATGTGGGTTACGAGTTGTCAACGTATGACCATCGTAATGTATTTCTGGGCCTTTATGGCGCATACCAACCATTCAATCCAATTTTAAAAATCAATAAAATTCATTTCAAAAATATTATTTCAAATGAGCATAGGTACATAAATATCAAAAGCTAGTGCACGGTTCCAATTGTCGTGTATTATGAAGAAGAACGAGCAAGAAACTCCATGGTTATCTACAATTTATACATAGGTAAAACTTTTTACAATCTTCACTTATAGGAGGTTTAAGACTGACTACCAAGTAACTTATCATCATCTTCCTGCCCTAGTCCCGTTTTATTTGGGGTCTGCGCAATAGGTACATTTTTTTTCTTCCATTCTGTCCTGTCACTCGTCACGCTATCACTAACTCCCTTTTCTTTCATATCGCTTCTCACACAATCCATCCATCTTTTCTTTGGCCTCCCTCTTCCCCTCCATCCATCCACATGTAAACTCATAACTTTTTTAGCAACATGCAACTCAACCAAGTAACTTAGATTAGATTACAAAAATGTGCTCTACAAACTAACAGTAACCTATTACATAATTAAAAACATCACTAACGGCATCTTAATATAATGTAAGAATAACGGTGTTGTTTTCTGAAGATTAACCGAATATGGCAAATTTATTTCAAAAGTGGAACACAAATGAGGTTAACACTACTGCTTCTGAATTGAAAATTATTTAATTGCAGAAAAAAGATCATCAACATTATGATTTTTGTCGATTCTGATTAATTGTAAAATTTATTGTGCACATCATAATGTTATCAGGCCAATTTACAAAAATAAGTGTAAGTGTAACAGACAGTCTTATTGCACAGGATAATCCTAATCTCTGACTGACAACCTTTGATAGCCTGAATGAAAGGAAATAGATTTCGGGCTGTCAAAACTTGGGATCAACACAAAATGTCATTTCTTTATTATAGTCTCTCTTAAAAGTCAAACGACTTGGGAATTTTTAAATATTTATCATATAATTTAAAAAATACTTCTTCAATCAAAGAATATTCAACCAGTGTTGACTACGTCAGATTTCATTTTACTTTAATAATTTTCCAAGTCGTTTGACTTTTTGAACAGACTATACTTGTCAACGTATTCAAATGGCAAATAAAAGTGACGTCGAACTTATCGTCATGCCTACAGAATGAAATTAGTATGTACAAGTACATACTAGCTACATATAGGTATTGACGTAATTAACCACATATAATATGAAGCAACGTCAGAAACAGGAGACAGTCATTCTCGAGATAACATCCATCCTTTGGGTATTACCCTTACGCCAACGGGACTTTTATACATCATTGAGGAAGATAGTACTAGAATACAATAATATATTTAAACTTGCTTCTACATGTACCGGCATGAATCTCTGCGCATTCCATACATTGGCGAGCCACCTTCATCGTTGTTAGATACATTCAGCAAGTGTAGGGAACTAATCACGAGTGACGTCTATGACACGATGGCACGGCGGACCAATCACTGACACTGCCCGCCCCCGCGTCTCACTTCGTATCACTAAAGAACCCCGTTTCATCCCCGTAGGGGTTTTTTTTTTGTTTTTTTCGTAGGTAAAAATCGATCAATCCCCGTAGGGGGTGAATTTTGATAAATCCTCCCTTAGTGCTCGCCTACATCAAAAAAGGAAATTTTGTATAGTGTACGTTGTACGTTGTTTTGTGTACTGTATGTTGACATGTCAGTCAGTCAGTTTCCCCTTTTATATATACTACTAGCTATTGTCCATGACTTCACCCGCGTACGTAAAATATAGCGTATGTCACTCAGAAATAAAGCAGCTTATTCTTCTTCTTCTTCCTGCCCTTGTCCAATTTTATTTGGGGTCGGCGCAACACGTTTGTTTCTTCCATCGGTGAATAAATGTTAGACATCGGAGTAGTACTTCCAGAGATTACCTCCTACAAACAAAAAAACATAAAAACAAACTTTACCTCTTTATAATATTAGTGTAGATAGATAGGTAAGGAAGACAGAAATTCGTCCAATAAACGTTTCAGCATTTGCTTTATGAAATGATAAAACTATAGCTTCAATAATAAGTGGCATATATCGTCTTATCTCGCGTAGTCCACATAAGGCCACAGTTGCCGGGTGGGCCATGAAAGTGCTGCATGCTTGAATAAGGCCATATTCTCTGACCGTCACCAAAGGCCGGTCATCGGTCCTTCCGCTTCCGAACCAGCTACAAACAGTATTGATATCACTTACCTATTTATAGCCCTAAAGGGTACTCCGTAATGGAATTGAAAACGAGAAACAGAAACATAAGAAAACACATACATAAGTGATGTCGATGATGTAAAAATACCAGGACTGCGTGTTTTAGTGACGTTCTATCGCACCTATAGCTTAGGGTGCCTTTTTTGGCCTCGCTCAGATTCTAATTTTAGGTTTACTTTTTTATGTACTGGTTGATAATTATTGATCGAAGAAGAAGAAGACGAAAGTAAATTTAGCTTCTTAGTATTGATAAAAGCATTTCTTAAACAACTATGAAGGTAGTAGAAAACAATGAATTTTAAACAATGATTTTAACCATACCCAATTTAGGAACCACAGTTGACTTTATGACTTACGCCCGCAGTACGGTAATATAATCATACCGCAGTATATGAAACGGTCGCTCATAATTTGATAATATTATAAATTAGGGTGAGGCGAGAAACTCCCCAATCGATGCTAAGTTTGATATTCTTGTAGTCTATGTACGATGAATGGAGCGTACATATGATACTAATCAAATGGAATGTATACGTCTTATACAGTTTGTATTTCGACAATTGGGCATACATATTTTGACCGGCCTGTTGGATTAATTGTCAGTGGCCCTGACTGCCAGAGGTCGTGGGTTCGATTGTTACCCTGGACCAGTGTGTGATGAGTACGATCAATTAATAATAATAATAATAATATTCCACAACTGTCACACAGCGCCGTCTAGTCCCAAGCTAAGCAGAGCTTGTGTTATGGGTACTAGGTAACTGATAAACATACTTATATATTTATTTATATATTTCTAAATACATACTTATTTGTTCTTTGTTTGTTAATTACTTGCTGATAACATATTGCACGAAGCGATAGAAAAATAAACTACTCAAAAAATATTGAATTACTAGCCATGAACCGTGGAGACCGGAATAATAAGAGGATTCTAATAAACACATCTTTAATGACCACCGTAAAGTTCTGAAGCGTAAACGATTAATTACATTTCTGCGCCAAAATAACAGAATCTTGGCACTTCACACAATTTTCAGTACAAAATTTAATAGTTCACGGTCGCTATTGCAAACGTTCTGCTTTGCGATATTATTTTTATCACTAGGTGTTTCTCTGTTTTCCAAAGGTTCATCCTAAAGATGTCTGTAAAAAATTGCTTTTAGCAACAACTGCCCATTCTTACACTGTATTAATTCTAAACTCCTTGTGTAATTTTTAATGGTACAATAAAGAATTTATCGACTTAACTTTTAAAATATTTTGGTATTTCATTAATAATTTGACTTTGAATTTGTTACATGAATATATTCCTAACTTTGAGACAAATCTTCACCCAGAATTTAGGATACTTATTACATCCACATATTAGAATTAAGACATCATAATTATTTTGTGTCACTTACATAATGATATTGACATAAACATATTTTTAGGTAAAAATTAAATTGCTAGACTTGTAATAAATTACACAGACCTTATGACCCAGTAGCAAATAGGAAGTGGTCGTAATTAATCAATATCAAACGTTACTACCGAGTTCTTCCGTCTATTAGAATGTTTATATTGAGTTATAGTTTTTTTTAATGACCTAGTTCTCAAAGCACCTAATGGCGTATATGTCTTACAAACTAAACTGTGTCGACTTCAGCTCCAATTTACGTACAAATGGTCTCTTAAATATTAATTAAGCGCTACCCGACACCAATCATATTCTCCGCCCAATGGCTTTGTAATTTCGCGTTATTTGTTTCAATGGGAACATCATGAATTATGAAGCCATGACCTTACTCCAGGTGTCTTGTAATTCCAAAGTCACCTTCAAGCTATATCTTGCCACTATCTATAAATCACACTTAGTGTTAGCGTGCCTGTTGTAACTATTGTAAATCTAAATGGACTATTTTCATACTTCATTCCCCACAGCTCATTCGCGATGGTGTTGCCAAACTACGAAGTGATGTAATGGTTTCGTAACAACCAAGAAAGCGTATCGACAATTATTATTATGATTTAAAAATGTGACTTGCTGTTTGTCGAATTCATGATAATTTTCTACCTATTCAACGAAAGGTCATATGCGGAGGTGATGTAGAAACAAGATTAGTAACAGTGTTTTTGTGTAAATATGATGTAGTTAATTCAATACATATGTAATGTATCCGTCTTGTTGTCCGAGTATCATGTGCAGCGGTTGCCTCGATCAGATTGCATAATAATTATCTGGTTTTTGATATGTCATTCAATGGTTCTATAGCGAATTTTGTAACACTTTCATGTGCCGATTGATCTGTATTATCAGCGAGTGAAAGTTGTGTTTGTCTAGATACTTGAGTTCAGGTTTTATATAACCTTTCAGTATAAAGTCCATTACGTTACAGTCTCCAATACATTTATTGTTCTTATTGAACGCTTCGATAGTGTGCCACGGGTCCATCAATTTCTTGGGTGGACATTGAACTCTGTCCAACTGCGGACGCGTGCACTAAGGCTGTCAACAGACGTTATTTAACAAGCCGGTATAGTGAGAGCCGCCTCGTCAATACACATAATTACATTATGTAAGCTAATGTAATGATTTACCTACTTACATTCGAACGCCCATTGAAGATACTTGTAAATATTGCTTCAGTGTCTCCCGCAAAGAGTCTACATACTTACACATGTATTTATAAAAAAAATCTATAAGAGTAGTGCCAACACTAATATTCCAGCATTAGGCAACCATAAGTGCTAATTTTATTGGCACGTACAACTTGGAACAATTTGAACGAGGAATACAGTCGTAACGGAAAAATTCAAGTTTTTGTTGTAGACTGGTACTTTACATATAACATTGTAGATGTTTGGTCTTTGGTTACCAAGCTATAGTTTGGTCTAGTTTAAAATGACATTGGATTGACATTTGCCATCGAAATATCGAGTAGTCCGTCTTAAACATTTTGGATTGTCGACAACGCTGAATTAGCGGTTTTTGCGGAATTTTTACAAGTGTTAGTGGCTGTTTTAATTATTCGTAAATTGATTTCTAATGGATATTGTGATGTAAAATTGGTATAGTTTTCTATTTCAAATGGCTACCTATTAATCATTAATACAAGCGCGATCTCGGCAAAATTAAGTAGCTAATTTTATTCCAGAACTGACTAGGTACGAAGCTTGTCTATAATAAACTTACTCTGGCATTTTCTGCTAAATACTGCAAAAATGTCTAATGGTTAGCATAGTGACTGTTCAGTATCAAAAACAAAATAATTTCTAATCTTGACACTGGCTAAATGTGTAAACCTTGCGACGCAAAAGAAAATGAAAACAGAGAATAAATTACACTTTATGTTGGGCCTTCTTGTTTATACTAGATCAAGCTTAGCTTACTACGTTGTAAGTAAAGTCCTAACTTATTTACATTCAAGTCAATAACTATAATCATCATTGTTGTGATTGTAGACACGAGTGGTGTAGTTCGATGTGTTCTATGAATATTCATGAGACGGCCTTGGATCAGCAATTGGATCTAACAAACGAATGAACACTAATATGAGTTTTATGGTTGAAGTTTTAAATTGTACCGAACATTTAGACGTAAGGCAGACAGTAGACATCCCACCCATACGTACAAAGCGGTTTGGAAACACGTTGTGGGTACAGCCAAGGAGTGGAATTCCCAGTCGGAGTCTGTGTTTCCTGATAGCTACAACTTAGGGGTATTTAGGTTAAGGTTACTTCTAGGCAAGCGTGCTCCATGCTCGGCCACATCATCGCTTACCATCAGGTGAGATGGTGAGCAAACGCGAGCCAATCAATAATGAAAAAAACTCAGTATTCCTTCAGTTACCTTTGCGAGTGCCACTGTAACTCTTTCAAACCATCCGTAACCCTGGCTGACTTTGGCAGACCTAACTGACCGTGTCAAACTTGTTGACCAGAAAAGTGTGCGTGGTACAATTCTCACACAACGTGCCATCGATGCAAGTATTTTAAATGTCTGGCTGTTGATAGTCAGCTTTTAAGTTAGCCTGACATGCTAGGGTATAACTGTCAGGTTTGCCTATACAGTCATTCCTGTCAGGTAAGCTTGTGTGCAAGCCTGCATAATTGTGCAACATACACGCTCCGGTTTACCTGTAAAACTCAACTATACAGGCAAAGCTGTCAGGTCACCTTTAAAGGTAAACAGCCTGTTTTGCTAGTACAATAGAGTGATGCGCTCACCTCCTAAAAAACCTGACGTTTTCCTGGTTCTTCTTTGAATAATTTATAAACCATTGTAAAAAGCCAATTTATGTGTGCTTTGTTCTAAATTTAGGCTCAATGCAAAGTATTTAAGCAAAAACCAAAAATAAAAATAGATTCAGACGACACGAGGAGGAAATGTGTTTAATATTAGAATTGTCGTGTACGAGTGATTTAATGATGATTGATTTTATCGATGTTTGACGCGAAACATAACTAATCGTAAAGAACATTTCAGATAGGTACGTAAGTTATGGATCTAAAATTACTAAGGATTGCGTCTGTTGTCTTATTTCTGCTAAGGGCAAGGTCCGCATTAGGGTGAAAGTCTCATTCATCTGGCCTATTTTTCATACCTATCTATTTTGTGTCGTAAGTCACTGGGCGAAAATGAGTGCCTTTGATACATTTAGTGATCGGGAAAAACTAATGTGCAAATAAAAATATCAAACTGTAAAGAAAAGACTAGGCCAGATGAATAAATTCACTCGGTTTAAAAGAATCACCCATTACCGTATTTTTTATCCGACTGCCTCTGACGAAGAAGGACAATGTCTTTAAAGCCTCCTAGCCTTTTCTACGCCCGGTTGTCTTTTTCTATAACTGCATCCCTTAAAAAAAGTTCGAACTGGGTGAGTTTAATCAGCCTGACAAAGGTCCTCACCAGACGTGTGTTTTTGGAGGTACTGGTTTCCAATCTGGTGGGAAAAAACGCTTAGATGTCACCATTGAGCAGGTAGCCCGGAGCACATAGTGAAGCATATAATGGTTCTACCATAAACTTACAAATTCGCCCCGCTTTTGCAGAGCCCCGTCCACCTCATGTCTCCAACCTTTTCCAAACTAGCTTGGTGCCGGCTTTCAGTCTAACTGGGTGCGGCTGAATACCCGTGTTTTACATAGAGCAACTGCCTATCAGACTTCCACAATCCAGTTACTGGTGAACACAATACTCAGTGGTTACACTTTCTGGCATCTGACTACTTGTAACGGCTGTCAAAAATCTACGAATGACAACTAAGGCCAACGGCTTTACTTGCATTCCGAGGCACCGGGTGTCAGTAATGTCCCAGATAAACTTAGAAAACAAATAAACTTAAAAATCATTTAGATAGGCCAGACTAGACTTTACTGCAACTCCTGGATGACCTGTTGAAAAAGGCTCTAAGGACTATTTACCCAACTAATTCGTCATCATCAGCATCATTACAGACAGAAGGCGTCCACTATTGGACGTAGGCCTCTCCCAAGTGTCGCCCCAAAGAACAGTCATGTGCGTCTATATCGGCAACCTTAGTTCTCCCGAGGATATATCTTCATTCCTGATGCGATCACGCAAGGCAATTCCGAGCACAGGACTAAGCCTTCTGAAACAAAATAAATAGGTACAGAAGTCAATCTAAATACAAAGCGCGCTCAAGCAACGCACACAAAGACACCGCTCACTTAAACGATTTTTCGGTCGCGTCTCGGATCACTCGTCGAACAATTCCGGCTCAAACGCTCATTAGTGTGCGTCCAAAGAGCGTAGGTATAAAAAGTGGAGTAGATACATGAGATTGTCTTCTGTACCCATCTATTTTATGCTTCTGATGAGGCTCAACATATTTTTTAATAAACAAAAGACTATAATAATTTGCTCGTGTCATCTGTGTATTATGTTATGGAGTTATTTATATTAATGTAGTGACTGTTGGAGTCGAGGGGCGCTTGTAAGGCGCCGTCTAATAAGGAAGTAATCGACGCCTGCGCACCCGTGACCTCAGTGAATGATGCTCGACGAATGAACGCAGTTTTTTAATCATTTATTTCTTTAACTGTAACTAGCTTTTGCCCGCGGCTTCGTCTGCATACATAAAATATAGCCTATGTCACCCAGAAATAAAACAGCTTTCTATCAGTGAAAAAAATTTCGCAATCGTACCAGTCCTTTCAGAGATTATCTCCTACAAACAAAAAAGCAAACTTCACCTCTTTATAATATTAGTGTAGATAGTATAGATTGGATTAAAAATTGCTTTTACTTTTTATGTCAGTTTTTGAATTGTGTTTTTTTTAATTATATACAGTTTGAATTTGAACACAGTAAAAAATAAAATGACAATATTTTGAGCTTATTCCATTAAGTATGATTCAACTATTTCTTAGAAAAAAATCCTTACATTACGTCAGTGTAAGGGTTTTACGATACCTATTTAAATAGACACCTATCTGTCTGTCCATCTGTCCGTATGTCCGTCTATCACCAGGTTATATCTCATGAACCCTGATAATTACATAGTTGAAATTTATACAGATAATGTATTTCTGTTTCCACTATAACAACAAATACTAACAGAATAAAAATAAATATTTATGGCGACTCCCATACTACAAACGTGATATTTTTGCCGTTTTTTGCTACGGATGATATGGCATCTTCGTGCGCGAGTACCACTTGCACTTACCGGTTTTTTTTTATTTATTTTTTTAGCAGTAGTGAAAGGTTTTTCCATCTGATCACAAATGAAAGGTCCATCCACGGTTGTCTCATTGCATAACACAGTTACTTAGGCTGTGCCAAGGTGACTGTTATTTCCACATTAAGGCCTATAGTCCCTTGAACCATCTGGCCGAAATTAATTGGACGCACCTCTCGCACCCGCCCAGGCGGCAGTACGCATATCTGTGCATTTATTTGCGGCCAGCAGCGCCCGAAAAGCGTGCGGCTAACCTTTAAATCCTTTTTCTTTGCGAAATATTGATTGATTTACATATGCTATGTTCACTTTGAAGAATATTTAACCACTAATTTTTATGTGTCAAAATGTTTCTAAAGATCCAAGCCGTTTCGAAGGAGTAGGAAAAAAGTTGTGAAAAGTTGCGAAATTGCTAAATATGTTTTTTTAGACAAAAGTATTAATAGCACGAAAAAATCAAATGTTGATAATATTTTTCATGAATCTATAATAAACATATATTTTTTTCAAACCTATAAACTTAGCCGTTACCGAGGAGTAGGCTTCAGAAAGTCACTGTTTTATGGCACTTTTCGGGCGCTTGGGCGTTAACATCAACCTCAGCTATATTGAGATTTCGCATATACTAAAAATATGTAATTAACATCTACTCTTCTACACTTTAATATAATAAAGAGGTAAAGTTTTTTTTTTGTTTGTAGGAGGTTATTTCTGAAAGTACAAGTCCTATTACGAAAAATTTTTCACCGATAGAAAACTGCTTTATTTCTGAGTGACACAGGCTATATTTTTCATATGCGAACGAAGTCGCGGGCAAGAGCTAGTGTTGTATAAATAAATACCTACATAGAACCGGAACGGTAAATCTAAATGGGCATTGGACTTGGATCCCTCGATCTCTCGGAATTGAAATAAGACATATAACCGCAATCACTACCGTCATCCTTAACTGTATTTGTATCTATCTCAACTCATCTTAGTGCTGTAAGCTCCTTGTTTTTGTCTTTGACTTATTTCTATGGTCCTAAAATCATAATTTTCTTTGTTTGCTTAAATTATATCCCATTTTATCTGTGGATAAGAATTTCCACCTTCTGATCCTAAATTTCGTTGTCTTAAGAGGCTTTAACCAAGTTTTCTCCACAAACTTTTTTTTTTATTTAACCCATATTTTCCTACTCCATCTCCACAGCTCCATCTCTTTCTCGTAAGGGTCGGCCCGGCGGCGTTGTCATTAAACTTGTTCAGAAGAAAATTAGCTTCTAAGAGTGACCTAGTCATAAATCCTCTATTACGACGAGGTCACTGTTTATCACATAAATCTTTTGAAAATCCATTAGTTTAGCATAGCATAGTCGGCCTTATAATGTTCCCACTGTTGGGACTCAGGCCTCCTCTTTAGGAGAGGAATGGGCCGTAATCCACCATGCGGGCGCAGTACAAGTTGGTGGATGTCACAAATCTTCGAATTTTTGGTTATAGGACATGCCGGTTTCCTCACGATGTTTTCCTTCACCGTTTTGAGTAACGTCTAAAGGCCCCAGGTCGGCCGCGGCGGCGTTATCCACAAACTACTTCAGAAAAAATTATCTATATGTACCTAAGAGTGACTTTGTCATAAATCCTCTAGGTATTATGACGAGGTCACTGTTCATCTACTCAATCTTTCTAAAATCCGTTACCGTAGGGAAATTGTTTCTCAAACATTTTCATGGAAAAATTCGAAGGTCACTTACAATACAATACCTGTAAAAACTGAAACAAAAAAGCAATACAATACAATTTAATCCAAGTCAATTTTGTTGAAGTCATCGATGGTTACATCAATACTGTATTCAAATAATGACGTCATCTGTTTACGAACTTCTTTGTCTCGATATTTTATTAACACACACGTATATTTTTTTATCTTAAATCGCTCGAATATTCAAATAAGCGTGTACCTACTTAAAAGGAGAATATTTACACAAGTAGGTACCTATACTCGTACTACATGTACCAGTCGTGAAAACTGCCTTTGTTTGAAGCAGTTTTCCTTTGACGTTGAATACTATATTTTGAACAAAAAACAAAAAAAAACGTCGAAAAGTTCGATGCACCAAAAAACATACTTCTAAAATGAACTCATGTAGTGGTATAATATAGAAACTGCCTATCCGTCTTTGAGTACTCTGTGACAGTCTGTCATGCGGCAATTCACTGGTCTTTTTTTCTGAGATGGTGTGAGAAACTGTCAGACTTTTACTAACAAAAACCCATCTGAGTCTTTCAGTTGCCCTTAACATCCTAGCACCACGGTAGCTCTTTCAAACGTTCCCACTTCCCATAGCCTTCCTTCTTAAAGTACAAATCATTGACAGTCGATAAAAATAAACTACGAATGTTTTCTTCCTATAAAAGGAAGCCTTTCTGAACCACTCCGTCTATATCTACTCAATCATTCATTTAGATAAAATAAATATAATATCCGTCAGTGAAAACTTTATCTATCAAACACCTGCTTCATAAATAAAATTACAAGAAACGAATACTTATAATTCTTATAACATTAATAATCAACGAGAAATTGAACAGCCTAAAAATTCAATTTCACGTATAACACACGCACGATACGGCACGATACGGAATAGCAACAAAAAAATAAAAATATAGCGGTCTAAACTTGTTCACTCTGAATGAAGCGTTTCAAGGGTGATGATGTGATACCGGAGTGGCTCGGTGCGAACTGAGTGCGCGCGCACCGAATGATTCATTCGCCGTCGCTGATCGCATAATCAAGCCTAATAAAATGATCTTTTAGGCGTTATGGTTCTGATTCAGAGATTCATATATTAAATTACGTGCTTGTTTATTGTTTGTTGCACAAAATACACATGCACGAGTGCAGCTAAACGCTTAGTTATGACCTCTTTGTTTCTGGTAATCGCAATTCTTGAACAAAGACTTCTCTTATAGATGCTGTTATACTAGCTTTAATGCTAAGAACAAAGATTTATTGTGTGGTTGTTTTTAACTGGTGAGCTACCTAACTAACAGACATTGTTTTCTATTGTAGGTTCCTATATTGGACTATACACTACTTAATGCTACAGGATAGTCCGGGTGACAGCTGTCAAACCTATCCTTTTCTCTCATTTTAAAGACGCATATTTTCATCCTACCCATGCTATTTAAAAAGACCCAAGTGCCCGCATTCCGCAACTCCCATACAGAATAGAAATCTTTGTTAACTACGCATCCAAGCGCGTATTCTGTGCACGGGAGGGTCCCAAAACGCTCCACGATGAGACCTGCGTTACTGCAGCTACTACGCGTAATAAGAATAATATAATGCCAATAACAATGTAAGTACATAGATTTTCACTTAGGTACCTTCAATAATAACAATATTTGAGTGTCACCCTTACTAGAACATATATTCTAATCTCCCCACAATCTGGCCATTATTATTGCACTTATCCCTGCACGTAGGTATGTAAATACCACGCAGAATGCAAACATCACGTTTCATCAGAACTCGTTAATCGAAGATATAGAAATACACGATAACATTGATAAAGTAAAGTACAAATAATCGTAACTCAAATACATTGTTGTTGTAAATAGCTTGATTTATATATTTATTTATGACCGGTTTATTTTGACTCTGTGGTAGCGCTGCTTGTCAAGACAAACGTCAAAGAAACGTCAAATAACACATATTTTTTAATTTAGTTCCAGAATTTGATGCCAGCCAGACAACACTTTTTTTTTTTAAAGTGTCCCACGGAAGCTTTATAGAAAAATGTCAGCAAAACCGTAGTGGCCTCGGCAGAACCGAATTCTACTGGGGCCATGGGTATGGTTCTGAATGTAAAACCCTGGGTCCTGGAACACATGGCAAATTAAATAAGGAATTTAAAAGTGGATGATTTCCCAAAAAAGTGGAAGGCCTAAAAACAGCTAGCTGACTTGTCAAACAAATAATAAAAAACATATTGGTTATCCGAAGTGTTAAGTGTTGTATGTTGTAACTTTAATTCATAACTAGTAAACGTTGACGAAGTCCTTGCGACTGTTTGGCGACATAGATCGTTCATTTATAGTCAGACTGGATGCGTGGGAATAGGAATAGGTCAATGGATTTTATCTAGTGGGTGGTGAAGAAGGTATTAATAAATATAGATACCTAATTATAGAGATGCACTGAATGGTAGTTTCATCGAATACCGAATAATATTCGGAATTCTTCCGAACCCAATATACTGCCGGATAATTCGGTTCTTGTTTAATTCCACGTTCCATAGTTTTGCCGCACAAATAACGTTTGTTATCCGAGGCAGAAACGTAGTATGAGGAGAAAAGAAATAATAGGGTTTTACCAGATTACAGATAGTAAGTTCTTGCATCATAATTTACCGCTGCTTCATTATTTACCTATATTAAATTTTAATTAAAAATATTCTTGATTTATCTCTGTTCAAATTTATTAGTGCCATAGATGAGGAAATAACATAGTACATTAATTATGTATAAGTAATTGTGTTTGTTTATATAGAGTAACGAATTATGTATAAGTCAAATAAAGGTTTACTTATGCATAATATTATTATTGTTAGAATTTGAGATTTCTTTTTATTTACTTGGCCTTAAAGACTGATACAGAATGATCCGTTAAACTGAATGCCTAAAAATTCTACAAAATACGCCGAATACTGAATATAAAACAAATTTTCGGTGCATCTCTCTCTACTAATTATATAGCGAATTGATGATCCTGTTATGTTTACCTCAATCGAGTGCTGTGTCAATAACCAGTTGCCCACAATAAATATAATACTGTTATCTAGTCCTATCTACTTAATAAAAATAATAAACACGTTCATTCACTAATAGATAAGTCATGACGTTCAATCAACTGAGAACTTTTCTTTGTTAACAAAGTCTAGCACTACTTAACGATTTTTGTGAATTTCTCCAATAAAGAGGTTAATGGGACTCTTTGTCCCATTAACCTCTTTATTGGAGAATGATCTGGAAGTTGGTTATACTAACTGGATATCTCATCGGACATTCAGCTTGTAAACCAAATTTTAAAAGCAATACACTATACGGAAAACCCCAGTCGAACGCCGGCGTTCGCTCTCTCAACATCTTTCTATTGTGTGTCTTATTACGGTATTCATGCTGGCTTCAGTATTTCTGAACTTCATGCAAACAATAATCCATGTGTGGTCCGAAAAGGAACCCCAGGGTCTTGGGATGCAAGGCGAAGAAGGCACATACCTAGGAGTGGGTTTAAGTCAGTAAAAGTCTGACAAGCCACCCTGTACTGTACTGGAAAAATCATTACGTGATTTTCAAACTAAAAAAAAATGCGATTTGTCATAATTACTTATACAATGTATAAACTGACAACCTTGATCATACATTAACAACAGACCACAAAATGGACAGGTAGATACAGAAGTGAATCTCGTGTATGTATCTACTTCATTTTTCATAACTACGCTCGGCGATCGCGCTAGGGTAAGCGCGTGGTGCCGAACTGTCCGGCGGCGTCTGTTGTAAAAATATTACATGACCACAAAATCATCTTCTCTTTCTCGGCGCGGAGCCTGTTCTATTTTACGTTAAACATCAAAATTTATACACGCAAATATCTACTTACCTCTCTGAAACAATTGGTAGTCTAAAAACGTCAATTCACTGTTTTCGCTGAACAGGTTTTTTGTTGGTCCATTGTTCCACAAAAATGTTCGTGATCGTGTCCGTGAGTGGTGTCTATGTGTGCGTTGCTCGAGCGCGCTTTGTATGTAGATGGACTTCTGTACCTATCTATTTTGTGAACAAACAGTCAGTTCAATGTCAGTCAAGCTGAAGGTTATAAGATATAGGAACATTCGGTTCACCACATGGACATCAATTAATTCTCATACACCAATTAAATAAACTATATTATTAATTACATCGTCTATTTGAATGGCTCAGCAATAAATTTGTAAAATGTGTCACGCACATGGGGGCTCTATAATAAATTGTCAACGTTGCTCTACGTATTATTCCTGGTTTTTATTGGACTAATCCAATTTATCTATCCCTGGAGGTATCATGCTGTAACTAAACCTCAGGCCTAGCCAAGTTACGTCCGTTTCGTTTTGATTCACTTGCCTCGAACGCCTCGAGTTGGCCACGCCTCCAATTCCTTTGTTCTGACGTCATTTCAACGCTCAATCACGTGGTTAGAACTTAGGATTCGGAGATATGGCCTAGTTGAGGCGTTCGACGCAAGAGAATCGAAACGACACAATTATAACTTGGCTAGGATAACTGGGCGTCTTAGCCAGAGATCACAAAAGACAGAAATAATTATTAAGAATGAGAAAAGAGATTTGTGTCTTGGGATGTTAGCTAAGGATATGAAATTTCAGATCTGGTATATTCGATATATATTTCAGATACAGTTACGGATATCCGCTAGTTTCATATAATTTCGATTACGGATATTAAAATTTTAACATTACAAAAATAAAATATAAATATGTACTTAACAAGATGTCACTTTTATTTATAAAAATAAAATTATTATTTACGTATCTTGGAGTGAATAGGCTCATAATGAACTTAGCTCGCCTCACCATCGACGATTGCATACCATCAGAAATGGTACTTACCGACTTTGAAACAAGCTAGCTATTATTTAATATTTTTTTTTAATCTACTTATAAAAGTATGATTGATTGTAAAAACGAATGATTTTACAATCAATGATATTCGTCTAATTAAATATAATATATAATTATATACCTATGTTGTTGTTGTTCTGTTTATGTTCAGTTGTGGCACATAATTAAGTGTAGAAAAAAAATACCAAAAATATAAAATATCAACTGTGAAGTAAAAATGGTACCTATACCTAGAACTGTCTTTGTCATCAAAGAGATAAGACGACGTTGAAGCACGAATTTTGCTAAGAATGTTTGCAAACGCTTAATGCTACGATAAATCCTAATTGCAAAACTAAAAAGATAATAGACGTAAATTAACACAAGAAAAAAGTAATAGTAGGTAATTATTAGGTGAACATACATGGAAAACTAAAGGTGGGTCTACACTAAAGATACCGAGCACTGGCAAATCACGAGCCGACCTCAAATTAAAAAAAAAAAGTCGGTTGATACACGTGTAGCCCTCGGATCCCCATAACACACTCGCCTATGGCTCGTGCGAATTCCGTTCCGCCTCGGTCGCAATGACAAACTTTCTAGGTACACTTGTATCAAAATTAAAAAATATAAAAACAAATTGTAAGAAAAAATGTCTTGTATCTTTGAAATGTCGCTCGGCCGGCTCCTCTAGAGTCGGTCCACACTTTGAGCTCGGCGTGGGGATATGGGCCCCCGCTCACATCCTCGCACCCAAAGGGCTTCGTAAGCCATCGCTTCTTTAAGAACGAGGTTTTTTTATAGTAGCTATATCTTCACCACTTTTTAACCTGCTGGTAAGCGACGATGTGATCGAACGCTGGGTTCCGACAGTGGTGGCTGTCTTTTTTTTCGAATTTATAAAAGAAAAAGCCCTCGTCTAAACTAGTTCACGCTACGCCTCTGCCTACACCCACCTTAACATATACATACATGCATACATATACATACGTATACATAGACACATAAGGACACGTTTTACGAGTCAGTTATGTGAGTACAAAATGAGTGCGTACGAACTTAACACAACAACGCCATTCGATTGTATCAAATTACTTAACAAAACCAGCTGTTCAGTACTTATCGTTAATGAGTAATTTTGTTAATAGCACTTTAGCATTAATTGTTAAATGGTTAGAGGAAGTTTGAAAGAGGCGCTAGTGATGAAATTTTGAAAGGAAATTGTTTGTCTTGGTACGGTCATGTGAAGGGATGAAGAATGAAGATGAAGAAACCACATACACAATTATATAATATATGGTCAGTATGTATTTTTTGCGATATTTATTCTACTATATGTGCGTTTATATTTATGATAGTATATATTTGTATTGTAGGTATATTCATAGAATAATTTTGTTTTGTTTGTTTCTTTTCCCTTTCACTTTTACACACGGAGTCTACATCTCTTTTTTTCCAATTCTCCTTTCGCGGGTATGCTGGAAGAGATTTCTTTAGAAATAAGCATTACTTATGTACCTATTTTTATGTTTCCGTCTTCTTTTCTCATTTAAGTGTATACATGAATTGTTAAATAAATAAATAGAAAAGATGAAAGAGGTTAGAAAGGAAATACTTTCCGATTTGTATCTACTACAACGAGTGTCGCCGCTAGTCTCACACCTTTTAACTCCACTACAGGTAATAAACCAATACTAACGCGCTTTACGCAACTAACAAACCTCACTTAGATCGCAAGTTTGCTATTTGTTGTGTCAATTATGAGCATGATCATATTTTGCCCGCCTACAAGGCCATTCTAATCTCTTTCATATATTCCGTGGATGACACGCATGTCACTGAAAGAGTTCTAAGATGAGCATACATGTGGACCGTGGACGGATAGAGAGGGAGAGGGATGCCAAAGAAAAGATGAAGGGATTGTGTGAGGAGAGATAGAAAAAAGTTGAGCCGACCTCAAGTAACACGGGACAAGGAAGAAGATGATGTTAAGGAAATCATAGAATGACTTCTCTCACACTAGGGTGAAGCGAGAGGGTGTATCAGACTTTTATTGTGTAAAACCCACGTATGTTCATTTATTTACTTTTGGCGTTCTAGGGTCTCGGTAACTTTTTGAAATGTTGGCGTAGCTTTATAGACAGCTGCTGCTGAATTCTTGAAATTACATGCCATAGTCTTCAATACCCAACAACTTATAATAGATGTATTTATTCACATTGTCTGCTATTATACGTAGATGGATATCCATTATTTTAAAGTGAAGGAAGGCATAAAATGTGCTAAATATTACACTACAAGAGATTATTCATCAAGCTTGAGTCAGAAAATCAGAATAATTAACAGCAATTACGGAACCTTACAAGTTCTAATTTAATTAGTAATTATGCAGAACTTTACACTGCGTCTTAAAACAACCGATCAAGCGCTAATAATACCAGAAATATGCCTACGTGTAGCGACATCTATGGCGCCAGATAAGAACTAAGAAATTCGTAATCCTGCATGGCGCAATTAGAGTTCTCCGCGCAATTTGCTCATAAACAATGGCCCGAAATCATCTATCGAAGCAGACACAGCTTTCACCCTTTAGGTAAGAGTATCTTTTCTTTCTAACGAAGGTATGTAGGTCTTTATACTCTATTCCTCATACCTCTTAATCGTTATTTATTTATTTAACTGTTTATGTACACACATGAAAATAAAAGAAAAGAAGAAGGAAACAGAAGAATATTACAATGGTGATGCTTGTTTCTCTCACTCTTCCAGCATACATGCGAAAGGAGAGTTGAAGAAAATAGAAGACACCTAATAGATCCTTAACTTTGTTGCAAAGTTTTCTCCATTAGTAAAACGAAAAGTGGTGGTGTGACACATCCGTGCATCAGAAAGCACGAAAAACTTTTGGTCGCGCGCCATCTCTCCCCGTTCGTGTTGGATTGCCGCCCAATCAGACTCACAGTTTTCCTTTATTTTAGTGAAAAAAGGTACAGAAAGAACACCTTTTTGCATGGTTCCACTATAAATCTGGCATCCGCGAAGAAAATTCTGACAGGTGGATCAACAGAACAATGAAAGAAGTTACAAAGGCCTTGTGGGCGGAGCAGACGTACAACAAAGTAGGGCAATGCTCATAGTTCAACTTCCAATATCAAACATGCTTGTGTGCGTGGTCTGTTAGTTGCGTAATCCACGATCGTATTAGTTTATTGCCTCTAGTAGGGTTGTAGGGTGGGAGACAAGCGACGACACTCGTTGTAGTACAAATCGGAAAGTATTTCCTTTGTAACCTCTTTCATCTTTTCTGTGGGTAGATCAGGCATCTCAAAGCATTTATTACAAATCTGCCATCAAAAATGAATCTTAAAGTTCCACTAGTAAATAGTTTTTACCTACTGGTGGTTTCACTTTCCAAAACGTTGATCTCTTTTGAGTAAAATCGTGCAAGAAACTTCGCAACTTTTAAATGAAGTTATCTCAAAATCAGTTATTTTATTCTTGTTGCCTATAGTTACAAATAGCATGTTAACGATCTAGGTAACCTGGCCGTCACCAAAATAAGATCAGTGTCTTTCTAGGGCGTCCCACCCACCCAGATATACCAACTGGCTATTTATTTGTTACACAATGGCTATCAAGATAACACCAATTCTTGTTTAATTAGCATTCAGTTTCCCTTGATGTTTTTTTTTTTTTTGTTAATGTGTTTGGCTTGGATACTAAGTTCTTTAAGCCTTGTCTTCGTATGAATATTTAATTGGATTATCATTAGAACATTGATGTGCATCACATTCTAATGATGATGTTTTTGTAGTATCTATTTGGTAGTAAAAGTGAAAAGAGTCCACTGCAGTAGGCAACACTACATTAAAATTCTTAGCTCCATTTTACCGAGATCACGCCGACACTAAATATATAGGGTGACTGGCAATTAGTGTACGATACTTAAACACGTGATTGTGCTCATGATAACAAACAATTTTTATTATGGGAGCAAAGCCAAAATCTCGAAAAAAATATCAGCTGTTCAGTACATTAGGCAAACATAAATGTACTGAATAGCTGATTATTTTCGCGATTTTAGGTTTGTTCCCATAGTAAAAGTTGTCGGTTATCATGAGCATAATCACGTGTTTAAGTATCGTACACTAATTACCAGTCACCCTATATAAAACTAGACCAATTTTACATCATAATATCCGCTAGGAATCAATTTGCGAATAATGTATCAAAACAGAAACTAAATTAAAGAAGTCCCGCCAAAAACTCCCTTGAAGAATTTTGTAGCCGAAGATAGACAAATAAAACCATCTTATTTGCCTGGGCTGCGGTATTTTTGGAACGCAAAGGGCACCTGAAGAAACTCACGTGGGCTTTTGACAGAAAAAGTCTGACACATCCTCTCGGTTCACCTTGGAGCGCGAAAAGTCATTTTTTACTCACCAAATGACTTTTCCCGCTCTCACTGAAAAAAAAATACATCGGTAAACCGTAACCTAGCTGTACCGAGACAAGTTTATGCAAATAACACAATGTTTGTTTCTTGTAATCGACGACTAATGCTTTAAAAAACAATTATCTTTACAAGTGTCTTTGTCACGTTACACATGCATACTCTTTTAAAAACACGTGTTTCAATTTGTTCGTAAATGTTTTACTTCTGAACTCAATAATGACATGACACGTATAAATAGTTCATTTCTTTAATTTATTGTCATGTATTATTTTAATTACCGTACGGTACTTAAAATGGTAAATAAACTTCTGTCGGCCCACATTGCCTCCGCTGGTTAAACCTGACGGAACACTGGCTCATACGGCGAGAGAGAAAGCAGGTCTCTTTGCATCTCTCTTCGCCCATAATTCTCGTCTTGATACTGGCAGTGCTACTCCACCGACTCTACCTCACTGCGACACTTCGATGCCCGAAGTTCGCATAAGGAACAAAGAAGTTCTGAGAGCACTGTGTCGTCTAGACGTGAATAAAGCTAGTGGACCAGATGGCATACCAGCGATTGTTCTCAAGGCTTGTGCGCCCGAGTTGTCTCCTATATTGACACGCTTGTGTCGCCTCTCGTTTAGGACTGGAATAGTGCCCAAGTCCTGGAAGCTTGCCAACGTGCAACCCGTGCCCAAAAAGGGCAGTCGTGCCGATCCTACCAACTATCGGCCGATTTCGGTAACCTCCATACTCTGCAAGATTATGGAGCGTGTATTGAACTCGCGCCTCATGGCATACCTAGAAGGTAACGATCTCCTCAGTGATCGACAGTACGGGTTTCGCCGCAATCGATCCACTGGGGACCTACTAGTGTATGCCACCCACTTGTGGGGCGAGGCCCTCGAGAAGAATGGGGAAGCAATTGCTGTCTCCTTAGATGTCTCGAAGGCCTTCGACAGGGTATGGCATGCTAGCCTCTTGAGTAAGCTTCCAGCATACGGCATTTCTCCTGGTCTGATTAACTGGGTAAAAGACTTCCTGAGAGAACGGTCTCTTCGAGTTGTTGTCGATGGATGCTCATCAGAGCCCATGACGACTAATGCCGGAGTTCCTCAGGGGTCAGTGCTCTCTGCAACTCTTTTCCTGCTGCATATTAATGATCTGCTGATGCCCGGTATATATGGGTATGCAGATGATAGCACAGTTGTAGAGAGATACCTGCCAGGTGCTCGGGCTAGTAAAGAGCAAATCCGGTCCGAACGAGAGGCTATGGTAGAGCGTACGAATGCCTCGCTTCAGGCAGTCTCCAAGTGGGGCGAAACCAATCTGGTGGGATTCAACGCCGCCAAAACGCAGGCGTGTCTGTTCACCGCCAAAAGGAGCCCGTTCACCTCGGCTCCTACTTTTCAGAATGTATCTTTGGATTGTACCGACCGCCTTCAGCTCTTGGGTGTCGAAATTTCCTCCGACCTCAATTTTGGGCGGTTCATTGAGTCCAAAGCCAAAGTAGCTGCTAGGAGACTAGGCGTTCTCGCAAAAGTCCGGCGGTACTTCACACCGAGACAGCTTTTAATTTTATACAAAGCACAGGTCCGATCGTGTGTGGAGTACTGCAGCCACATATGGGCTGGTGCTGCAAAGTGCCACCTGGCAGCTTTGGACTCGGTGGAAAGGCGTGCGAAGAGGCTGATTGGTGATCCAGATTTGGTTAAGTCCAATCTTCAAAGCCTTGAGCACAGGCGTAGGGTAGCCAGCCTTTCGGTGTTTTACAGATTGCATTTTGGAGAGTGTGCGCTGGAACTGCATGACTTGATTCCGCCATCACATTTCTATCATCGGACAAACCGACGCACGGCGAGTATCCACCCTTACGTTGTTGAAACATCTACGGTCCGGACTAAGCGTTTCGCCTCGTCATTTATACCGCGTACTTCGAAGGACTGGAACAGTCTGCCTGCTGCGGTCTTCCCGTCCGATTATAATTTGGGTGTCTTCAAGGCTAGAGTGAATAGGCTCTTAATAAACTAGTGCGCCTCACCATCAACGATTGCATCACTGCTTACCATCAGGCGGGATCGCAGTCAAGTACTAGTTTATAACAGATAAAAAAAAAAAAAAAAAAAAATGTTGATTTAATTTGTTTAGTTTGCGGTACTAAAAAATAACTAGTCCGCCATTTTTTAAAATTACGTCACTCAGCTCATCATACATTGTCATCCAAACTGAAAATGTCCGTAAAAATACATTACCTACGTTTTATTTTTACGGGTAATTAGTAAGTATATTTAATTAGTAAGTACCTTGTGCATTTTTATCCTGTATAAAACCTCTATTTTCAAAACTCTTCAATTCTTCTGTGTAGAGTTTTTATTTTTCTGTATTTGAATATTTGAAATTCGAACAAAAAAAAATAGAGTATTTTTTTTTGTGAGCATTTTGGGATTCTACGAAATATTGAGCTCATCAACGTTGTGTCATGATGAGTGAAACATCTTTGTCAATTTCAAAATTTACTAGAAATTATTTTGATTGCACAATAAATTTGCAAGGCTAATTTTGTTTCTAATCAAATAAATCTAATTTTAGCACTTATGGTTTATATTAATTACCAGATATGTAATTAAGGGGAAAAATTAAATAGCGCCCACTGCTACATGAGGTCAAGGGTCACTCTCCCTGTACACGGACATCCTTTTACAATGATATTTTATTTTTCCTTATCTCAATGTGGTTGCCTCCAACACCGATTGTACAAACGTATTTATTTATATACATGGGTACTCATAATAATGATTTGACGCGCTAAAGTCTGTTTAATAAGTCAACCGACTTGGGAATTTTGTATAATATTTAATCATTTAAAAAATACTTATATTCGGTACATTTTATAAGGTTCTTCTGTTAGTAAACAATGATCTCTATCTCTTAACCGACCTTGATTATTGAACCCGTGTTGACTACATCAGATTCAATTAAATCGTAATAATTACCCAAGTCGTTTAACTTATTAGACAGACTCTGCAACTGTTTTTGGGAGCCCATTTTTATTGTGTGTGCAAGTCACCTCCTGCCTTTAATAGCATAATTTTAATAGCATTGTTCAAGCACAAGCCATAGTTTTAAATTAGTTCTTGGTAAATAATCAACGTATGCCTTCCAAAACCAAAGCACTATAATTTTATTTTCCATATGAGTATGTTGCAATTGTTTCCCACCAACCGAGAGCTGTCCTTGGATGCACTATTGCCTTAGCGCGTACAAGAATAATTGTCGGTTGGAACCACGTTCCATGAAAATCTAAGGGCCACTCTGTGAGTTACTTTCAGCTCCTTGTATGCATTCCAAAAGTCCAAGACCCCAGGGTTCGGAGATAAATTACAAATCAATCATTTATAGAAAATTAGTTTTAATGAAAAACCATTTCTTCGTAACAAGCTTCTTTCGTGGGTTATATTGTTACACTGTCTATGTCTATTTTTTTCCAACCCTCCTTTTGTTGGAATAGATTTCATTAGAAATAAGCATCACCTTTGTATCTATATTTCTGTCTAAAATCAATTAATGTCTTGGGGTTTAATAAGATACACGTTAGGGTGTACTTGACAGTTTTGCCTAAACAGTTATACCTGTCAGGTAAGCTTCTGTGGAAACCCACACAGTTGTGCAATATACACGCTCTAGTTTACCTGTAAAACTCAACTGTACCTATAGGCAAATCTGTCATGTAGGTATACCCTAGCGTGTTCAGAACCAAAATTTTCATACACCTCTGTGTTTTTCACACGCTAATATCAAGAAATGACTAAAATTCTGTTCACATGACATCTGCAAAGTGATTTGAACTCTTTGCGGCGAGCCTGTATTGGTTGTCTGCCAATTTGTGTAGCGCTCCCGGTCTAATTGTAGCATTTGTATGTCTGAATTTTCAATAACCAACCAACCAATGCAGGCATAATTGTTTAATCCGATAGCCAAGTTAACATATTTATTTAAAACATATTTTTTTTAATATTGATATGGTCACTATAAGATGTTACCTAATATCCCTCAAATAGGGACTGAATAAATTAACCGACTTGGTATTACATGGATCTCACAACTTTTCATGATAGATGAACTGAGTTGCGAGCCTTGGTTTTTTTACAAGTTATTAAGTACAGATATTGTGTTTATTTTTGTAAGTGCAATATTTTATACAGACCTAGTTAGAGAGTCATAGCAGGTAGATAATAATAATGACAGTACATATTGGAAAATTGAACGATAACTGTGGAACGGAAATAGTCAAGTAAGTAGGTATATGACGACGTCCAAGTCATCCAAGTATACGTAGATGTAGCATAGTGATGTCACGATTATAACATGTAGGTATTTTGAAATTATTGAATCAATTGTGTAAACTTTTGCCGTGATTCAAGACTATTGAGGAACGGCGGTATAGTAGTCGAATAAAACATTTATAATCACATTTCACACACTAACATTATAAGTAAGTGCGAAAGTTGATGTGTATCAATCGAGAATAGAAACATTATTTCAAATAAACCATTTACAGGCACTTTTAAGTTGTCAAGAAGTCGGAAAAATTATGCTAACTGCACATTCCACATCGTAGATCTCTATGAAGAAAGTGCAAGAAGTATCTCAGGCCGTACTTTCGTTGTGAAAATAATACTGCCTGAAAGTAATTTGTTCTCAGCTCCACCTCTCTCAGAGGTAAATACTAATAGCCATATTTCTGCTAGGTCGCCTAATTTACAACGCCATAGCTACGAAATGGTACCTATTCGCTAAGGTAGGCACCAAATAAACGAATAAGGGTCATTGACCCCCCTACATTTACGTCCTTCCTTTAATATATGTCTTTAATTCATCATAAGACGCATAAAGCTGTCTTGAATCTACAACTATCGTGATGACCTTTTCTGAAAACAGTTCATTGACGATTTTTCGGGTACCTTCGATATATTGATTATTGGTGATATTAGGAAAAGGTCAATGTACTTTATTTTAAGTTTATCTGGCGCTTTGTACCAATTTTTCCACTCTTTACTAAGTATTTCTTTGTTTACCTCTTGAAGGCAGAACCAATTAAACCTGTTAGTTACATTAACACCTTGATTACATGATGCTAATACCAGCACCGTCATGTCAACTGCATTAGCTGGTCGAGTCTACACGCTCGAGTTACGTCAAACGCGGTATCAAACGCTTGACTGGCCGTTAACGCGTAAGATGACTAGAACTTGGTTATATTGTAATCAGACGTGCGGTAATAGACGCATTATCTAAGCGAGATAAAATGACTGTTTGATAGCGTCTGGCCAGACACAAATAAGAACAATGACTGGAGTACTGTTTATATTATGTTTCTTTCCTTTAAAGGCAGTATCTCTAACGCCTATCTGCATTAGTAGTCTTCGTGTCAGCGATCGATCATCGACGATAATGTCTGGACTTCAAAAGAGACTGTCATTTCTATTATTATTGCTGTTTATTTTATTTTATATTTTGTTGCTAAAATAATAACAGCTGCACGAGGCGTTTTCCAACATTGAGTAACGAGTACTTATTTTCTATTGTGCATTCTGTCTACAACACAACCACTTTTCTTTATTTTCAAATTAGTCGGATAAGGAAAACCGACCTTTTCTAGTTTAAATTTTTGTTTACGTGTAAAGTGTTTGCATACCAATTAACAAAGAAAGCAAAGAAATAAATGTAAACGGAAAGGATATTATAATATAGCTAGCTTTTGCCCACGTACAAAAAAAAATAGGAATCAATAAATCAAATAGGCAGCTTTCTTTTGGTGTTTTAGCAATCGGGCCAGTAAAGAGATTAACCTCCTACAAACAAAAAATAAAAAATAGTATATTGTTACACTAGGGGTGATAGTAACTCATTTCATTTTAATTCGAGGGACTAAATTAGTTACTTTCACCCCGAGGTAAGCACTGTGCTTTTGATTACGAATACAAGTTAAATAAAATAAAAAGTTTGTAAAACCTAAGTCGTCGTACTTATCATTTAGGTAGCTCTTCTGATTTAGGCGGCAAAAAGTTTCCACTACTGCTTTAGCCTCTTCTCTTAAGAAATCTGCTATACATAACGTGTTAATACAAATCTCTGTTGTACGGAAATGTAAACAAAACTCGAAAAACCAACGACTGATTGCCTCATTAATGAAAAATTAGAAATTAATTGTGATCTTTTTTAAATAAAGTATTTTAAAGAAATAGTTGAACAAATAAATCATTTTAAATATAATAGTTAATACTTATCTCGTATTTCAATTTTATATCGCGCTGTGATTGACTGGCTGTATGGAAAATTGGAACATGGTTCAATAGAAATTTGAAGATAGAACTAGTTTTTTTTATAATTTGACAGCTTTCAGTTGTAAAGTAAAACTCCCTAGGGATGAAAAGTCGTATCAATTTCAGCCCGCTCCACAGGCAACTTCAGACCTACTTTCAGAGTATGAGTAATGAAAAAACTTTACATCATTATAATATTATTGTAGATTAGAATCTTAATATACCAGATATAAATTTAAATTACTAGGTATCCATTTATCCAACTGGAACGAAGACAAAATGAATGATGGTCATTAACTAGTTAACAGAAAAACTCAGTCACTAAGTCGTTGATTAAATAGTAAACAGTTAATTAATCATTACGTATTGTTTTTGCCTTCTACTCGGGAAATGATGAAACATGAAAATATTCGTAACACTGTATGGCATTTTAAAAACATCAAAACAATAAACAGATTGGCGTTGGCGTTGTTTGACAAATAATTTAAAATTAAAACAGGATCTGTTAATAATTATGCCATCAAAAACAAAACCGAGGGGTCTGTAGTCGTTTGGGCCCGCTCGATGTTGGTCCCGCGGGCCGAAACGACCACATAATTTTATTATAAATATTTTTTTACACCACCTGCTCGATAATGTCGTTTTACACGTCGTACAAACCTCACTTAAAGCAAGTCATTATATGCCTAGGGAGATAATGCAGTATGGCCGATCCCTAGGGAATAATGAGATTTGAATTTGGAGCATCAAGAATCTTCAACATTGCGAATTAAAATGTAGGCACATCGAACAAGTTGACTCTAAATTCAAACCAAAGAGTATTGAGTATGATTCAAACTGGCCACTAACAAAAAAAAAAGGAAATAGAATAAAACGTGCGTACTGACGACACGGGAGCATTATAGAAAATTGAAACTATAGAATCTTGGAGTAGTGAATTTTGTTTGTTTGATGAACTTGTAAATATAATACTTATATTTCTCTGATTTTATCGACCAAATTGTCTTTTAATTATCTCACAGATGGTGTAAAAAATATAGTATGCAACACGGGGATAAAGCTGTCTTTGTCTTGGGCGGCTTAAATTCCTCACTTCACTCAGGTTTCTTTATTAACTCCCTCCCAGTGCTCGGGAGTTAATTTTATAAATCCCTCACTGTCGTTCGGGATTAAAATCGGCAACCTTCGTTTCGTTCGGAATTCAACATGCCGCCCGCGACTTAAAGACACTGCTTTATCCCCTAGTCACATAAACTACTATTGGTGGTCGATTGGGCCCATAAACAAATTTAAAAAAAAAACATTGTTTAAAGCTACTGGTGGATACAGTCAAGTGCAAAAGTGGTAAGTCAAAATATAATAAAACGCAATTCAGTTAGATTTAAAAGTTTATTAAAGATATTAAAAAAGCAGGCCTATGATTGGATAACCCGAGCAGGTAATCCGTAAAAGGCCCAAATGCTTGACCTTGAAATTAGTAGTGCTCGTACACTTAATTTAGGTATTATTATAGTAAAAAATATGTAGTTTTAATGTTTGTAGACAAGTGTGGTACGTAAGTGTAAGTACGTAATTGAATAAATCAAAAATATATATTCTCAGTAATATAAATAATATTAGGTATATATACATATTTTAAGTCATAAAACTAAAACTAAAAGATTTGACTTTCTTTCATGACTGTACTTATAATAAAATTGGGTGGTGGGTCCAACCTTCAAAATGGGAATGTGTCGATTGATCCCGCGGACCCAAACCGAGCGGGCCCAAACGACTACAGACCCCGAGGCTCGCTCATGAACTCAGTTCTTCTGCCGTCAAAAATTGTGAGGTCCATGTAATACCAAGTGAGTTAATTTATTCAGTCTGTACCTACTTAAGAGACCTTGATGACCTGGATTGACTTGGTAATCGGACTAAACAATCTAATTAATTAATATAGATGAGAATGAGATGGATGTGTGGTGTGACGAGAATGGATTAAGTGAGAAATGAGTATATTAGAGGAATTTTTTTTATTAAGTTTGAAAGTGGCGCCAGTGACTTAAAAATTGAAAGGAAACTGGTTGTCTTTGTATAGTCATGTGAAGAAAAAGGATGAAGCGCATATTACTAAAATAGTTCTGAGTATACACATTATGTAGTTGGATGGAGAGGGGAAGAGGAAGGCCGAAAAAAAGATGGATGGATTGTGTGAGGAGTGATATGAAATAAAGGGGAGTTAGTGATAGTATGACGGGTGACAGGACAGAATGGATGAAAAAAACATGGTGCGCCGACCCCAAGTACCTAATATGGGATAAGAGGGCAGGAAGAAGAAGATATATTACTTGTAATATACCTACAATGTGATTGCCAAGTCAATCTATCGATTGTAAATTCTTAAACTGCTAGTTCAAATTAAATGAAGTTTTAAATATACCGTGTTTATACAATGCCTGCTTGGCTACCTACTAAAAAATCAAGCTTCTAGTCTTATACACAACGAAGTTAGAAGGGATCGAAAATGGCCTGAACTATTTAAAGAAAATGATGTACGGCCGTGGCGTTTTTGCTCGCCCTGGCAATGCTATCTAATAGAAGGTACCATCAAAGACACTACCACCTAACCACCACTAAGTTCATTTTTGCTTGCTCTCGATCCAAAAACTTCAAAGGGTTTGGTTTGGCGCCGCGACCTAGGATTCTGAATTTTTTTTTAGGTGATCTTGCAAATCATTTCTGCAAGATCACCTAAAAAAAATTTTACCGCGATGGTACAGGTAAAGAAACTGACTTAACAGTTACTTTATGGAGACGCCTTCAACGTCAAGAGAATGCGCTGGCTTGTCGATGAGCAATGAGTAGCCCGCCGTCCGGCCCTCCTGTAACCGACCGGACTGAGCCCTAGTCGTTGACGGCGCGTAGTGCTCCACGCATGCCTCGAAGAGATGTCAGCTAAACGATAGGAATCCAGCAGGACCGATGCCCGCTAGGACCAGAGGGAATTTCTGAAAAAGGAACCTTTGGTCTTAGAATGCAAAGGGTAACAGACAAGGTGTGATTTTAGTCTATTAAAGTTCGATACGCCCTTCCGCCCCACCCTAGACGGGTAGAAGTCATTGACTTGCCACTTCACAAAAAAAAAACGGCGAGTGAATTGTCGCGATAATATCGTCGTGTTACGTTCATAGTATTTATATTCCGAGTAATAAAGTGATATGACGATTCCATCGTGAGCAGTGGGATTCGCCGAAACAGTTACTACGGCTTTTTTTGCGGTGGGAAAATCATCCAATGACATCCTCGCTCTTGGGCGGAGCGGAATAGACCAGACGTCAGACGACGAGCTACTCATTTGCTCGCCGTCCGACCATCCATAAGTCCGACCATCAATAAGTGGCGTAGTCCCTAAGGGGCCCTTTTATCTAGGGGGGGGGGGGCTATATCGAGGTTTTTTTACAACGTATGCCCTAGCACAGGGACGTGACACTGAGTCACGATAGGCCTCAATATATAAGACCAAACTAACTGGATAAATTTTGTCTATATCATCTTGTAAGACCGAGACCAATAACCTCCCACCGTGGGCGCGGGCTTGCGGACAGTGAGCAATGGGTAGCTCGCTGTCCGGCCGTCCGGTAACAGTCCGGACCAAGCCCAAGTCGTCGACGGCGCGCACTGTTCCCGCGCGCCTCAAGGAGTTGTCAGCAACAGCAGGGGCCCAGCCGGGTCGAAGCCTACTGGGGCCAGGGTTATCCGAAAGGGCGCTCGAGCCCCGGTATGAAGGCTTGAAGGAACGGGATGGGTTTTTTAGTCAGTAAGAGACACTATCTCCCGCTCCACCCACGAGCGGGGGTTGTCATAAGATGATATTTCCCATCGAAAAAAAAAAAGACCAATAACCTCTCTATTGGAGTATTCTGAAATAGAACAAAACTCATTATTTTATTTGGCTGTTCGTCCCTGCGTTACTTTGTATTCACAGTATACTCGTAGTAATAAATTCATATTACGTAGTTTCACAGGAAATTGATTTCATTCTGTAAAGTAATATTATTGAATTGGTTTAACTCTCACGGCTCGTTTTACATTAATCAATCCGTGAGAATTTCGGCTTCAAAGAAGAATTATGTCTTACTGCGTGAAAAGAAACACTCCTTTATATTATTACGTGTGAAAGTTGAACATTATCGCACGGGAACGTTACAACGATACAAGTTCCGGGATAAAAAGTATACAATATGTAACTGGAATAACGCACACCCTTTTATTTACACCACAATTAAAAAAATAATTTATAATCATAATAAAAGCATTACCTAATTGTCGGCAAATGATATGGGAATCTCGTGAGGAAACCGGCATGTCCTGGAACCAAAAATTCGAAGACATGTGCTATTCACCAACACGCACTGGGCCCGCGTGGTGAATTACGGCCCATTCCCTCTCATAAAGAGGAGGCCTGAGTCCCAGCAGTGGGAACATTAAAAAGGCGTATGATGATTATGATGATGATACGGTAATCGACGCACTACAATATTAGTGCATCGGTAATGGATATATACCACAAGCACACATAAACACATTTATATATTTTTTTATAAAACTAGCTTAAGTCGATTCAGTAACCGATTCTTAACATACTACTTTCAGGATCTGCGTCTATTCTGTTACATGTTGTATATGAAGGCCTCGCACAAGGTAGACCGATGACCTGCAGGCTTACTCCTGAGTTCAATTCCGATCGATCGACATTGAGATTGTGACGTTTCGTACACTCGAATTCAATGCTAGCGCCAAATTGGTTCAAAATTGCGTGTCCATTTTGAGAACTAAGTGAAATCGTATATGTTGACAATATTGTTTTCAAGAGTACCAAACCACGTAACGTCAAAATTGACATTGACATCAGATTGACTTTAGATTGAAATTGAAATTAATTTGGAGAGTAAGCCTGCTGGTGAGGGTCGGGGGAATCTGATGGAGGTGAGACACACTGGAGCGATCGTTATGGCGACACTTGTGTCAATGTAAACAACCAAACCAAATCCAGTTTTGATTACAATATACAACATCATCATCATCATCACTTCAACCGAAAGACATCCACTGATGGACATCTTTTTTTTTACAGCATAAGCTTAACCTCTAGCCCTACTCAGAGCAAAAGTAGTTAACTAACTAAAAAAGCAAGTACCCTACTGGGACCAGGGTTATCCGAAAGGGAACTCGAGCCCCGGTATAAAGGCTTGAAGGAACGGGGTGGGTGGTTTAGTCAGTAAGAGTCTGACACTATCTCCCACTCCGCCCAATAGCGGGGGTTGTCATTGGATGATTTTCCCGACCAAAAAAAAAAGCCCAAGAAATTACAATTCACTTCACTCCAGTTGTCACATTAAGATTTTACCAGAATACTTTGCCAGTAGCGGTTACAACTACAACACCGAACGAAGCAGTTACTGTGCTAATATTTATGATATAAAAAACATGATAACGTATCAAGTATACGACTCACGCCCTTGGCCCTGAAGCATTCGCGATACCATTAGGAGCCCTCACCTTGACCGCACCCACGGTCGCAGTCCGCGGACGAGATTAAGACACACCATTTATTTTCTTTTGCCTGTGCTTCCGTTGATAGACAAAGCATTTTTTTCCTGCAACAATAACACGTTTTGATAGGTAAAACAACATAAATCAAAATATAAATTAAGTGTCTGAAAAGACTTGGGAGAGGCCTTTGCCTAGCAATGGGAAAGTTATGCTCCTTGATTAACTGATTAATACTCGTAAGTATTAAGACCCCTTTTGCATTATGAATGTCTATGTTCTTTCTAAGACTTAAAGTAATAAAAAACGGATAGATAAAAAAAGATCTATTTTAATCTTATCTGTTTTTATTACTAGTATTATATTGCCTCAATTGCCTTATCTTTTCGCTAACTGTCTATTAGATAAATTACTTAAACAATAGCTATGTTTCATATAGCCCAAACTAATATATTTATCCGTCGATATCAGAAGTCAAACTACTAATGGTGAGACCAAAACTTATGTGCCATGCGATCATCGATCCAAGCGTGTAACGATAGTTTCTACAGACAGTCGTCGAAGCTTTGACCATCAAGTCATTAGCGGTAACGATTCCATATGTCGACAACCTCGTGAGCTAATTTGATATAGGGCGTCAACGGGAGACAGTATGGAGTACTGCTCTCATTTTTGGGACGGATCTGCCCGATACCAGCTTGATCATTGGTAGTGATGCACTCGTCGAGTCGTCTTGAGCATCGACGCAGAGTTGCCAGCCTGTCGGTTTTCTACCGGTTGTATAATGGGGAGTGTGCGTCGGAATTGTATAACCTAATTCCGCCTAGCCCGTTCCTTCCACCAGGCGTACGGCGATGCGCCACCGGTACATGGTGGACATTCCACCTATACGCACAAAACGTTTTGGAAACACAATCATTGTGCGTACAGCTAAAGAGTGGGGAGTCGGGAATCTTTAAGTCAAGAGTGAATAGGTTACTTGTAGGTAAGCGCGCTCCATCGTCGACTGCATTGTCGCTTGCCATCAGGTGAAATAGCGATCACGCGCGAACAATAAAAAAAAAAGAAAAATGTCAATAAGATTATGATCGTTTACATAAAACATTGTTCAGAGATGTTCACCGGATGTTTCAGTTTCCAAGCTTAAACACTCGATTCCCAACTTTATTGTATGAACTGTTATCAAAATATCCGATAGATGGATTCATGATAAGGACCCACATGGCTGAGGCGCGTGTCGATAAGCCCATCTAAATACGATGATCGAGAGCTCATATACTGAGATAAACGTAGGCTTTTAATACGAGTATCTGCTACTGAATACGCTAGTGGCCTCTCGATGACCTCCAAAATGGAAATTTCACAGAACAGATAAAAAAGGTTATAATGGGTTTGTGGGCGGGGCAGGCATGCCACAAAGTAGGGCAATGCTCATAGTTCAATTACCAATAGCAATCTTGCGTTGTATTACAAATCGGAAAGTATTTCCTTACTAACCTCATTCATCTTTTCTGTTATTTTCTTTTAATATTTTTTTTTAGTTCAATGACGGGGCCCCTTAATGACACCTACTAGGGCTGCAGGATTGGAAGATTTACCAAGGTACTAAAAAGGCAAATGGTGACTGAAGGAACACAGCGGGAGGAATGAAAAAAAAACGCGAGACATTTCGCAATATGCCACATACTAGCAAAATGCCACATTAGCAAAATGCCAAATTCGCAAAATGACTTTTCTCAAAATGCCGCATTGCGCCTAATCCTCCATTACTACTGCCCATATGGATTAAAAAAGTTGCAGCGACTGGCCACAAGTAGCTTGTGGTTGCTTCTAGCTTCTTGTGGCAGCGTTGCGATGTTTTTCTTCACCATCATCTTCCTTTTGGCTGCCTCTGCTCACCTAATACGATTCCTGAACTACGAGTTAGATACTTTCATAACACTTCCATTTCAATCAGTTTGGTCTTTTTTTTTACAAACTGCAACTTTATTCCATTCTTTGCTGGGCACGTCACAATAACGGCAGTAAATTCCCTCTTTGAGAAGTGGCTGGAGAGGCACCACTGCGACCTGACCCATGTGACCCACCGTCTCACGCTGAAAACCAGCGCTGTGAGCTCATCGCATTATGCATGAGGCCGCAGCTTTACGCTGAGCGTTCGGCCGTTTTGCGCGGATGTGACGCATATCTTCCCTATCTATTGATGAGTTGTTTGTTAGCTAGTTTTAAGATTACATCTTTTCGCATAAGTAAACTGTTTTTCTTTCTTTCTTTCTATGATGCAGGTCCTCACCAGACATGGCAACTTCGGGAGGCTCCTGTTTCGGATCTGAAGTCCAGTAGGCCACGTGAAATTTCTGAAAAGGAAACCGTGGTTTCAGAACACAAAGCCCCCTCGCTCCACCCAAGAGCAGGACAAGTCATTGTATGATTTGCCCACTTGAAAAAAAAAACAAATCTTTGTAGTAGATCAAAAACATTCATAATGGAAAATACTTGGAGTATAATGCATAAATACATCGGTAGGTATTTGAACAGGTGTGACCTGAGTCATCACCACCTTATGACAGGACCAGCTGGGTGTATTCATACAAGAACACACGAGTCAACAGCTATTGTGGCAATATCTTCCCTCTTTGTAACCTCTCAAGTTTATAAATAAACATGAAGACATTTTAGTATCCTTACTCACGGATATTTGTGGCTTTTATAGTAATGAAACTACTGCGTGAAAGAATAAAACATCTCATCTACTTTACTTGTACCACGTGGTGTGACGAGAATGGATAAAGTGAGAAATGAGTATATTAGGTGAAGTTTGAAAGTAGCGCCAGTGACTGAAAAGTTGAAAGGAAATCGTTTGTCTTGGTATGGTCATGTAAAGAGAAGAAAAGCATGTTGCTAAAAGAGTTATGACATTACATTTGGATTTACATTACATGTGGATTTACATGTGGATGGATGGAGAGGGAGAGGGAGGCCAAAAAATAGATGGATGGATTGTGTGGTGAGAAGTGAAATAAAAGAAAAGGGAGTTAGTGTTAGCGTGACGAGTGACAGGACAGAATGGAAGAAAAAAACGTGTTGCGCCGACCCCAAATAAAACCGGACAAGGGCAGGAAGATGATGTTGACTTATGTCGGAAGGTACGCGTGCAGTTTGTCTTCCGCTACCTCGGACTAGTGCTGACGCTACCCATGGGCGTCGTCCCGTAATGATCTCCCAGTATCCTAGTCTAGATCTGTGGAAGTATTCGAAAGAATTATCACGGCACTGAAACGCAATGGGCAACAAAAAGAACACAGGTAAATTTAGGCAGTAAAATTCTTACACTCTGACTCTCATTCTACCCAATGTGGGAGTAGCAATATTTTTTTTTCCACGTCAAAGTGTGTTCGTGTACTTGTCTACAAAGTACACAAGAAAAAGTTTTGTAAACATAGTTGTTTGATAGAATTTGTCTATCTAATGAATCTTGTTCAGTCCACGAACGGACAACCCGAAGTACGGCGTACCCTTACGTTGTTTAAACCTCTACGGTCCGGACTAAGAGTTTCGCCTCGTCTTTTATACCAGTAGGTATAAGTGTATATCTATGATTTATACCGCGTACGTCGAAGGACTGGAACAATTTGCCTGCTGCGGTCTTCCCTTCCGATTATAATTTGGGTGTCCTCAAGGCTAGCTTAATGAACTAGTGCGCCTCACCATCAGAGATTGCATCACTGCTCACCATCAGGCGGGATCGCATTCAACCACTAGTTTATATCAAATAAAAAAAAAAAACGAACTGTGACCATTATGTATCTAGATTCTAGACATATCGACCTCCTCCCACCACGTCACACGTGGTGTCTCAAAGAGCACATTAACCCGTCAATACCGTTATCTTAATAAAATTCTATTTATGGCATAAAATCCAACGAGATTACTAGGTCATTATGGGCCTAGTTGCTGAGGACAATCTCTCGCTTAATACTAGGTAATATACCCTGTGGCTTCACTCGCATTTGTTTCAATAGAAACCGATTGCAATTAAGGATAAGGCTGTATCAATGACGACCGGGTAAGGTTTTATTAATATTGATAAACAGACATAATCTATAAAGTGACATCATACGTTATCTTTACATTTCTTGCAAAAAAATATCGTTATCGGTAAATTTTTGGTTTTACCTAAATGTTATCAGATTTATTGAAAGATTCAAAGAAATAATAATCTCTTATTGACAAAGAATGAAAGTCATAAGCCTCTTCTGACGTATTCACACATCATTGTATGTATGACATAACCATAAGAAATCTTTCTTTTAAAATATTACATTTCAACATTACTGATTCAATATCTGAGAATTTATTGTATGTCTGATCCAGTGGTGGATTAGTCATACATATAGCAAGAGTAGCAAATGCTGCACTGCGCGTTCGGGGATCCTGCACTTGAATGCAAAGAAAAAACTATTTAAAATACTTATTTATTGTGTAATTTATCTATAATATTATATCTATGTATTTAGAAATATATAAGTATGTTTATCAGTTGTCTAGTACCCATAACACAAGCTCTGCTTAGCTTGGGACTAGACGGCGTTGTGTGGTAGTTGTGGAATATTATAATATATACGAATATAATATATATTGAAATCCGAATGATTATTTTATTGATTATGATAGTCAATCTCTTAGATTCCCCCATTTTGTAATTTCCACGTAACTTTCCCAATCTTAGAATCCACCGGATGATTGAAAAGAGAATAATACTACCTACTAATAGGTTTACATAGTGGCCCCCTGGTCGAATTGGCTACTAGCCCCGCTCTGGCTTATTCCGCCACTGCAACTGGTCTGATCATTATGATTCATAATCCGGTTTCCTTTAGTGAAAAACCTTGTCAATCAGAAAAACTTAAATACATTCTATTGTACCAACAAAAACCTAAACAGCACAGAATTTCTCTAAAACCAAACATTCTCTTTGACCTTGCAAACGCAGTAAACAGAAAGCTACACGACAAGTTCAAGCTTTATCAACTCTCGAGTCTCGACTCGAGAGTTGATAAAGCTTGAACTTGCGGCTGTAGCGCCCTTGTGCCAGGTCTGCCTGGGTGCGGCACAGCAGACTGGGAGGGGGGGAAGGGGGGGGGGGGTGTCCACAACGCGATTATGTCGTTACGCAAAACTGGCCCTTCCGGTGCAAGTGGGCATGGCCGTCCGTAAATAAACGACCCACACGATGTAGACGCGGTGGTACACTAAAAGATATAAGATTTTGAAGATGCTAAGAAAGAAAAGAAAGAATTCTCTTTGGTCGATCGTCAGCATCAGCACGACGAAATTTTTCCGTATTGAGTAAGTAGAGTTGGTACAAATCTTCTTCTTCTTCCTGCCCTTGTCCCGTTTTATTTTAGAGTTGTCCCCCTTATTGTAGAGTATTTTTTATTAGAGTAGGTATTATAGAGTCCCCTTATTATGGAATAGATACAAATAACAAAGGATCAAAATTTATGGTAATTTGCAGCTGATATTTTATTTTATGCGAGTTACGTTGGAAGTGGAACGAAATCGCTTCTATGTTTTATATTTCCGATTAAGATACTCCACGTCAGAAGTTAAAGTTTCTGACTAATCGAAAAGGGGGCAGACAGACTGCCAGTCCTGAAATGTAACTTCCAACCAAATTTTTTTTTTTTCCAATCTTTATATCTGCAATCGGCTATCCAGCCATAATCAGATGTATTCCACCAATATTAACTTTGCAGGCGACATTCCATTAAATGGCACCATACTAAAAATATTCATTATTTTTCAGGTTCTCTGGTCCAAATCCAGTATGTGCCATCAAAAATTTAGAAGAATTTTCGTGAATATAATGTTTTTCATTTGTTTATCAATTACCTACACAATTAAATTTAATTTTGTTGTAGCTACCAACCACTCTAGATTTTTCTGCCCTGGGCATTTACCAGCTCGTCCTCCATCCTCTCTTTCTAAATCAGGCCCTGATGAAATGATAGCTAATGATGCTAATGGATGACGCAAATTCATCCGTGTTGTGTTGCTATGCTTCGGTCAGAAACTGAAAAGCGTGGTGTTACACTTAGAGATGTGCGAAAAAACGATGCTAATGGTAGAAAAAACGGAAGGAACCATTTCGATCAAGGCTGGACATGAAATAACGAAAAGCTATTGACAAGACTAATGTTATGTCATCAATCTCAAAATGCTTTTTCCTTTCTCAAAGTAGTCGTTCAAAAGCTTAGAAAGAGTTGCTGATGATACGGATTAAACAAATCATTGGCACTGTTATAATATACATGCCAGTACGGGTAAACACAACATTTACAGCAGATACACATGCAAGCTTACCGCTTAGTTACTAAGTTTTTTTTGTACAATTGTGACAAAACGAAAAATAGAGTACAATAAAGAAAACGGATTATGAGAAAAATAAAAACTGGGCAAGTGCGAGTCGGACTCGCGCACTGAGGGTTCCGTGCAAACTACAACTCCCAAATAGAGTCTCGAAGATTTTTCCGAATTGATTTTTTTTTTATTTAGGTAACAAAAAATTTACTGTTTTCGGATTTTTTCCTATTCCTGTGTTATAAGACCTTGCTTTCTGCCAAATTTCAGAATTCTGGGTCAATGTGAATTACCCTATGAATTTCGATCTTTGAGAGTATCAAAATATAAGTTTTTTTGCGACATAAACGGCCGTATCTTTTTTTTTCGCTAACTTAAAAATTTGATTTTCACAGCTTGAAGGGACCGCAGACCTGAGTATATGGTTTTAATTTCAACTCGATACCTCCACGCGTTCTCGAGATATAGGGTTTTGACAGACGGACAGACAACAAAGTGATCCTATAAGGATTCCGTATTTTCCTTTTGAGGTACGGAACCCTAAAAACAGATAAGAACAAAGCAAAACAAACAAGCTTTTTAGTAAGCAGTCGGATAGAAAAATATTAAAACATAATTAGGTGTTCGAATCGTCAGTGAAAAAAATTTTGAAATTTCTGTTAATTCAGACACTATATCATTAGCAACTTTTTAAAAGTATACAGCTATTGCAGGAACACTGCCTAAACAGCATGGACAACTATATTGACTGTTGAAAGACTAGATAATGTCATTTCTAATCTACAATCATTAATTTCTAAACTTCATCGTTGTGTAATGATCAAGAGAGCTATTAAATGTCTCGCCTATACCTAGTCGCCTAGTTTTATGCAATTCTCTGGCAGTAAATTGATTTATTACTCGATAAACAGTGCTGTTAGTAACGTATAATTGCAATATAATCTGAACAACAGTTTAAAATTAAAATTTGTAATCACGAAATTGTTAAAATAACACTTTTTGGCAGTTCAGCCTCGAATGATGTTTGATTTAGTATGGAATCACATGAACGTATTGACGTACCGTTGAATAGAAACAAAACTTTGGTTTGGTTTTTCAGATTGATACAGTTGCCACCACGGATCTTGAGCGGTTGCGCACAAGTCAAATATTCGGTCTCTTTAGTGGTGCGAAGTGAGACGCGGGGGCGGGGAGTGTCAGTGATTGGCTCGCTGCGCCATCGCGTCATAAACGTCACTCCTAATTCGTTCCCTGCGTTGCTGTATGTATCTAACAACGAAGACGATTGGCTCGCCAATGTATGGAATGCGCAAAGCGATCCCCACTCTGACGCCGAGCGCTCAAGATCCGTTTTAGCAACTGTACAATATTATCGGCCTCTAACAAAGCACAAACTTTTTAAAATAAAAATTCATTAATAAATTGATACAGTTAAATGCAAAAAAAAGTATTCAAGCATCGTGAAAAGTTTTTCGTTACAAGTTTTGTTTCTATTCATCCCTGAGTTTGTATTTACCCCATTTTACGCGGTAACCATTAACTAAGGGAAATAGATTCTGGTCGGTACAATTCGAATTATCTAAACAAAGCTGTTAGAATTATATCTAGATAAGTATAATTATATCGGTATAATCTTAAACCAAATCGTTTAATATTTCCGGTCGATTAGATAAGTACTTAGTTGTAGCTTGCAACATGTTTGTATGTAACAGACATGAGGACTATTTAGGATTTTCAAACGGATGACCGCATATAAAAAATCTATAAGGGTTCCTTTTTTTGCCATTTGACTACGGAACCCTAAAAAGGAATGCTATAGCTTGGTGAATTAGCTCCCGATTTATGACGCTAGACTCGTATTTACCAAGCAGAAACACAATTTGCTTGTAAGTATCTGTATGGCGATATTAACTATGCTCTGAGTTTCCTTGTGTAATCGGATCAGAAGTGAAGATATTCGCAGGAGAACCAAGGTTATGGATATGGCCCAAAGAATCTCCGACACATTGCTCGCAGAACAGATAGTCGATACGACTGAAAAGTTTTATAATGGCGACCTAGTACTGGAAGATGCAGTGTTGGTAAGCCTCCCAGACATGGTGGACCGACGATCTGGTGAGGGTCACAGGTATTTAAAGGATGCGAGACGCATAAATTCGGCCATTGTGAGACACTTGGGGAAGGTTTATGTCTAGCAGTAGGTAGATAGATGTCATTCGGCTGAAATAATAATGATGAGTTATAGCGTACACTTAACTACTCTGTTTGTTTGCCACAGGAAAATAAGTGACATGTTTTAAAATATTAATAAGACAAGAGGAAGATCTTGATGTAATCATTCTTTCGAGTTGACCTCACTATAAGTCTGTCTACTGCGTCCTGAAATACAGGCTCGGCCTAGCTCAGGCGCAGTTACACATTTCTATTTCTTATGCATGTATTAAGTAACCTTGAATTCATTGCTCAAAATTTGTACAATTTTGATGTAGAAATAAATTATTATTATTTTTATACTTTTATTTATCTCAGGACCATGAGGTCCTGGACCTTTGGAAGGCATACGAGGAGCCGAAACCAACTCGCAGAGGCCTTTTTGGCTGCTTCTAATGGAACGTGGTACCAACCGGCGATTATCCCTGTATGCGCATGCTAGTGCATCCAAGGACAACCCCCGGTTGAAAGGAAACTATTGCAACATGTGAAAAACTAATATAAGGCTATGGTTTTTGGAGTCTTAAGTGGACTGGTTACCAGAAACTATGTTAAGACTATGGCCCCTGCCTAAACAATGTTTTTAATTTCCATCGATAAAAAGGCAAGGGGTGACTTGCACACTCAACAAATGGGCCCCCAAAATGGTCGCTAGCACAAAGTGACGAAGCAACAAGAGGGCAACATATCCTGATGTGCTTGAGGAGTGGAGAGGTATACCACGGCTATCAGGACAATCCCGGAAGTACGGTCAAGATCCCTACCAGCACCTTACTGGATTATACATCCTTCTCCCGAGCGCATTTGCTCTTGCGAATCTCCACTCAAGCCAGCCAATAAAGGCAAGAGAGAGGTGGGAGCTCTGTTCCTCGTCAGTGTTCACTACGACCGGCCAATAAAGGCAAGCCGGAGATGAAGAACAAGAATTCTCCCGGGAGATCAGGTCCGTGGGATCGCTAATGCCCAACAGTTCGCCACAAAACTGCCCTGCGGATTGTATCTCTTTTAGTCTGGCCCCTCACCCTAGGAATGTTACGGCTAAGCAAGCGCTACCGACACAGACTTAGGGTTCATTGGAGCGCGCAAGCCCCACCACGACGTCAACGTAGAGATACGGCGATGGGGTTATTATTATTATTATTATTTTGTTATTTTTTATGTTTTTCTTCCCAATTAAGAGAGATAAACCTTACATACGGGCCAGAACCAAGTATATAAGGTGGAGTTTAAATTGAAAAGGTAGATGTGAGTGTTGAAGAAGTCAGGAACTTTCTAGTGATGCGACAGGTGTTGAGGATCGTGGCTTTTTGAAGCATGTAGAGTATATGAGCTGGCATCTGTAGAGTGTTGAGGCTCTGTGTTAGTGATTTTGGTATTATGCCAGTAGACGAAAGAATAATCGGTACAATATGGACAGTTCGAGCTTTCCATTGGGTTTTAATCTCTATGGCGAGATCTTGATACTTACCGAGCTTTTCGGATATTGTAGTTTGAATATTGTGAGAGTTAGGTATTGCTATGTCTATCAAGTATACTGTTTTATTGGTTTTGTCGTGGATGGTAATATCGGGTCTATTGTAATGGATCGTTTTGTCTGTTATGATGGTCCGGTCCCAATAAATTTTGATATCTTGACTTTCTAAAATTGTTTCTGGGGTATATTTATAGTACGGTATCATATCAGATACGAAATTATGTTTATATGCTAAATTTTGGTGTATAATTGCACCAACTTGATCATGACGATGTTTATAATCGGTTTGGGCTAGCGATTTACATGCTCCTGTTATATGTTGGATGGTTTCAGAAGCGCTGTTGCAGTGTCTGCACAAATCTGTCGGTTGATTCTGGTCCTTCATGATGTATTTTCTATAGTTACGGGTAGCTATTATCTGATCTTGTATGGCTAACATAAAACCCTCAGTCTCGGGAAACAATTCGCCTCGTTTAAGCCATTCGTTCGACATTATTTTATCGACGTGTGGCTGGCTCAAGGAGGCTCGGTGTCTACCATGAAGGGCTTTGACAGACCAAGCTGCAATTTTTTCTTGTGTACTTACAATGTGTTCATTTATCTGCGTGTTTCTATTTTGTAGATTTAGTGGTGTCAGTTTTTTATCTGTTTCCGATACATGTTTGTGTAGTAATGAGTTTTCTGATTTGCAGTGGAAGTAAACTCTGAGTGAATGTATCTGTTTATTATGTAAATTGTGTATATCTATCAGACCTCTTCCTCCTTCCTGGCGTGGCAGTGTAAGTCGTTGTATGCATGATTTTGGGTGATGTTTTCTATGTTTGGTAAGGAGTGTATGGAGAGTGCGCTGTATTTTTTTGATATCAGTCTTTGACCAGTGTAAAATTCCGAAAGAGTATGTGAGGATAGGTATTGCAAATGTGTTAATGGCTTTAGTAGTATTTCTAGAGTTTAAATTACTTTTTAAGATAAGGTTGAGGCGATGTGAGAATTTCTTTAGCAGTTCTTGTTTTGAAAGCTTTTGCTGTATCTGTCTGGACTGTTTAAACCCTAAATACTTGTAAGTACTGTGTTCATCCATTGGTTCAATTGATTCACCAGATCCAAGTGAGTAACTATTATTTTGAATTCTACCTTTTACAACTGACAAGATTTTGCACTTATCCACTCCAAATGACATACAAATATCGTCAGAAAATATCTGTGTTGTATCAGCTAGATGGAAAAGTGCCTCCCTGTCAGCTCCATATAACTTTATATCATCCATGTACATTAGGTGTGTTAGTTTGTATTGTGTATTATTGTGTGCCAGTGTGAATCCCACGTTGGTTTTATCTAATAAGTGTGACAGTGGATTGAGTGCCATACAAAACCACAGAGGACTTAGCGCATCTCCTTGAAAAATTCCACGATTAATACGTATCGGCTCTGTAGCCACTGTCGCTGAGGCTGAATTAATTTTAAGAACTGTTTGCCAGTTCTGCATAGACGTTTCAAAGAATTGTTTGAGTGTTGGGTGAATTTTGTATAAGTCTAAGACGTATAATAACCAACTGTGCGGGACTGAATCAAAGGCCTTTTGATAGTCGATGAACATAGTATGGATATCCTTTCTACATTTAACGGCGCTGTTCATAGCTATCGCGTCAATGGTTAGTTGCTCTTTACATCCTTGGCTATGCTTACGACATCCCTTTTGCTGTTCTGCTAGAATATTATTTTTTGTTAAATGTTCATAAACTACTTCGCTAATGCAGGCTGTTAATATTTTGTACAAAGTTTGTAGGCATGTAATTGGTCGATACTTTGCGGGATTTATGGTGTCATTTGTATCTTTAGGTATCATATAAGTTACTCCGTGTGTGATGTATATTGGAAGTAGATGTGGTGATTTAATGAATGTATTTAAATGGTTATATAAGAAAGGATGTATGCTCGAGAATTTCTTATACCAGTAGTTGTGGATATTGTCAGTGCCTGGCGCTTTCCAGTTGTGTGTGCGTTTGATGACTTCTACAAATGTACCTATTGGTATAACCTCAAATTCCATATCTGGGATTTCTGTTGTTGCATCGCTGACCCAGTCTGCGCGATCATTATGGTATACTGGGTTTTCCCAAATATTGGCCCAAAATTCTCGTAGTGATTCAGGTGAAGGTGTATCTAGTGTTTGGTTAGGGGTGTCTCTACTATTAGACGTAAGGTTTCTGTAAAATATTCTTTCATTACTTTTAAATTTAGTGTTTTGCACTTTACGATTAGTGCATGTTATATATCTTTTAAGTCTACTGGATGCTGCGCTCAATTTTTGTTTTAAAGTGTATTATTATTCCATTTATTTATTACTATGTACATATTATAGTATATTTTTAAATATTTCTTAAAAAAATAACATTAAAAAAACATTTAAAAATATAAAAAATAGTAGCCCACCGGCATCGGGAACACGGTCCAAGCTGCCGGTGGTCAGGGCTCCTGAGAGAGGAATCTCCGGACAATACGCGCCGTGTCTAGGAGTACTGCCTTCTGGATCAAGCCCTTGATCCAGCTGCCTAACGAGAGCCTCCGCAGATGTTGATCGAGGCTCTTGGCAATTAAGCCATTGGCCGTCACGACTATCGGCACAATGATTGCTCTATCCACTTCCCACATGTCGACAACCTCGCGAGCCAAGTCAAGATATTTAGTTTGTTTATCTTTCTCGGCTTTCACGAGGTTCTCGTCATGAGGGACCGCTATATCAATAATCATTGTGCGACGCTCTAGTCGATCTATCACCACTATGTCAGGCTTATTGGCAACAATAGTCCTGTCAGTGATGATAGATCGATCCCAATATAACGTGATACTGCCATTGTCGAGAACTGGGTCGGGCACATACCTGTAGTACGGTACTTCTGATTCTACAAGATTGTATTTAAGAGCAAGTTGCTGGTGAATAATCCTGGCTACGAGGTTGTGTCTATGCAAATAGTCTCCGTTAGCCAGACGAGAACACCCAGAAATAATGTGTCGGATTGATTCTCCGGGCCGGTGGCATGCCCGACAGATGTCAACCGTACCATCCTTCACAATGTATTTCCGGTAATTGTTCGTCATCATAACTTCGTCCATAATTGCAAAGACAAAACCTTCGGTTTCCCCGAAGAGGTCCCCGAAACGTAGCCAAGATACGGACGCTAATAGGTCTACATCGGGCCCATGTAAGGCCCGGTAAAAGCGTCCGTGAAGCTCCTTGCCCTGCCATACTTCCCTGCGGTCATTAGTATCCAGTACTAAAGGTTTGCGCCAGTTCTCGTTAGCTAAGAAGAGCGGGGTGAGGCCCTTGTCCACCGCCACCACATCTCGGTGCATACCCACGTCGACGGCTAGGAAATATTCCCTGAGACTGCATACCTCGCGGTTGTGCAGGGACTTGGCATTTAAGAAGCCACGACCCCCACACTTCCGCGGGATATACAGTCTCATCACCGATGACCGTGGGTGATGCATCCGATTTGCGGTAAGTAGTGTACGGACCCTCCTATCCAGGGCGTCAAGTTCTGTCTGAGTCCATTTGAGTATGCCGAAAGAATACATCAATACTGGCATGACCCAACCGTTGAAAGCGCGCACCTTGTTTCCGCCTGACAAAAGACTATTCAGTACTTTATTCAGGCGGCTAAAGAAGCGCTCCCTCAACGATTGTTTCACGTCATCAGTATTGATGCCTAACGCTTCCGACATACCCAAATACTTGTATGTTTCGGTTGAACTGAGGGATCTAAGGTGTATGGAATCCGAGAGTTGAATTCCCTCGGATTCCATAATCTCTCCTCGCTTTACATGTATGACTGCACATTTGTCCACACCAAAGTCCATCCTGATGGCACTACTGAAGGTTTCAGTTACCTTCAGTAGCTCCATCAGTTGCAAGTTGTTGGGGGCAAAGAGTTTCAGATCATCCATGTAAAGAAGGTGAGATATGACCTGACCGCCTCTTTTCAACCGGTAACCTAAGCCAGAACCCTCCAGCAGTGTGCTGAGAGGGTTCAAAGCCAGGCAAAACCACAGTGGACTCAGACTGTCACCCTGGAATATGCCACGCTCAATCCTTATCGGTTCGCTGTTCTCCCAAATCTGTCGACATCCCGGATAGTGAAGGACTGTTCTCCACTGCCCCATACATGACATCAGGAAGGTGCGCAAAGTTGCATCAACTTTATACAGTTCTAACACCCTCATGAGCCATGTATGAGGAACAGAGTCATAGGCCTTCTTATAATCTATCCAGCATGCCGACAGGTTCTTTCGAGAACGTCGAACCTGTTGGCTAATGGCAATATCGATGAGGAGCAGCTCCTTAGTACCGCGGGACCCGTTCCTACATCCATTCTGAGAGACAGACATGATAGAATTTGTTTCAATATGACTATTGATTTTAGCTCTCAGAATGGATGTAAGAACTTTATAGACCGTCGGCAAACACGTAATCGGTCTATAATTTTTGGGTTCCGCAGTACTACCTGATTTATGGAGCAGGCGGGTTATTCCTGTTGTTAGAAACTGGGGCAGCGACCCTGACTCTAAGGCAGATTGGAACTGAGATGCCAAGCGAGCGTGCGACCCTTGAAACCATTTGAGCCAGAAATTGTGCAGCCCGTCCGGCCCTGGAGATTTCCAGTTCGGTAACGGACGAACTGCACGGGCTACATCTTGGGGGCTGATGGTTATTGCCCCCATTTCTGGTAAAAGATCGCATGCGCGCTCGACCTCTCGAATCCAATCACCCTCGGTGTGACTGACAGGCGCCGACCAAATGCTGCGCCAAAATGAACACATGGCGTCATCATCCGGCAGGCGCGTATCAGTCACACCTTGGTCCGGTCGCTCCCAAGCCCTATAAACCCACCTTTCATTGCTTTGGAATGTACGATTCTGAGTGTACCGCTCCACTCGCCGCTTGTACCTACGAATACGGTTTGCCCATGCATAGATCTTCTGCTTCAGGAAGTCGATACGCTCTGTGACGCAGGGCAGATAATCTCGAGGACTAATATCAGTCCCCGAGAATGCCCGCTTCACAAAGCGCATCACCCTAGGGCGAGTGTTGCCCTCCCTGAAGCAGATAAGCTTGCCGATGAGTGCTCTAGCCTCACCGATACGCCGCTCTATCCTGCACTGCCAAGCAGGCACAGCTGGTCGTGTAGCTCTGTTACAATTAGGAAATTTAACGTGAGCTACACGACATGCTGCTACAGCCGCACAGTACAAGATTGAGTGGGTATCAGCGAGGTCTTCGCTGCTATCAAAACAAATTGATAGCTACGAATCTAAAGCACACACCAGCGCCCTATTTCTCTTGTGCATGGGCAAACGAGGTAGGCGTGGTCTAAGCTCCGGCGGTATGGAGCGGTATTCCCGAAATGCGTCTTCCAAAGCGCCCCTCAATCGTTCATTACATTGGGTACTCACAGATATTGCCGCGTCATCATCGGCGTCACCAATGTGGTCGGGTCGCGGTGCAGCACTGGGTTGACGTTGCGCCGCGGCCGGTGGTGTAGCGGCTGAAACACGGCAACTCTGTGATTCCAGGCGCAGTCTATCAAGTACGGCGTCATCCAACATACGATTACGCTGGATGACCCGCACCTGATCCGATAGTCGTTGGACCGAAACGTTGACAGCTGGCTCAAGCACCTGAAACAGAGAGAGCATCCGACCACGGTACGCAGTCAGGTTAATTCCCCCCTCTGTAGCCCCAAAGTATGAGCGCATGACATTTTCATTGATGGATGATGTCCATCGCATGCGCTGCACACTTCCACCGACAGCGGGAACCTTGTCAGAGGCCGGCGGGCCTCGAGGTCCCAAGCTGGCCGGAGGTCGGCCTCTTCCCCGCCGACGCGCAGGTGGTGGTGTCGTCGGCGGCGAGAAGTATTCGTCGCTCGAACTCGACGCAACTGCAGCTTCCGGAATCACTGGACTCACGGCTGGCGCTGGTCCCGGCGGCTGCGAGGCGGAGTTGAGCGACGAACCCGAAGTTGTTGGGTTATTATTATTATTGTTTCTGTTTTTACTTCTCAGCTCTTAGGCTGGTATTTAGCTACATTTACGGGCCAAGCCAAGTAAATATAGCGTGTGGTGTGTTACGAGGAGGATGCATTCTGAAGTAGACCTATTTCGTGTTCGTCTATTTGTAAGAACTTTCTGACAATGCGACATGTATTTAAGATGGCAGCTTTTTGTAAGAGTATATAAAGGGTGTCTTTAAGGTTTAATAACTTTAGACTATGGAAGAGATGATGCGGGATGACCCCTGTTGTGGAAAGGACGATAGGGACCACATAAACCTTTTCTTGTCGCCATATTCTAGTTATTTCCTCCTTAAGTTCTACGTATTTACTAATTTTTTCCGTTATTGTCTTCTGTATGTTGTGTGTGTTAGGAACAGCAATATCTATTAGGTAGGTTATTTTATTTATTTTATCCTGTAGAATGATATCTGGCCTATTATAGTGGATTGTCCTGTCAGTGAGAATAGCTCTGTCATAATACAGTTTATGTGTGTCATTTTCTAGAATAGTTTGTAGTGTGTAATTATAATAAGGGGTGTTTGTGTCCTGTATAAGTGCATATTTAATTGCTAATTTTTGATGAACTACGTTTGCCACTTGATTATGTCTGTGAGTGTAGTCCGTTTGTGTAAGGGATGTACAGGCTCCAGTGATGTGCTGAATCGTTTCTGGCTGTGTATGACACCTTCGACATCTATCGTTTGAAACTGAGGGATCTTTGATTATATATTTTCTATAGTTCTTAGTATTTATTATTTGATCTTGTATTGCAATCATAAATCCTTCAGTTTCAGGGAATAAATTACCTACGTGAAGCCATTTGTTCGAAGCTACTTTGTGAACATGAGGTTGATCTAAAGCATGAGGGTGCCTGCCATGGAGTGCCTTCTTTTTCCAATTTTCAATTTTTTGGCTTTGTGGGTCTGTGTTGATAGTGTCTTGTATATTTTGATTATTTAAATTGAGAGGAGTGTAATTGAAATCATTTAGAGTAATAGCTTTATGTATGACACTAGTTCGAGATTTTGTAAAGAAGAATGTTTTTAGCCTAGTTATTTGCTTCTGCCAAAGGTGACCAATGTCAATTAGGCCTCTCCCTCCATTCTGCCTTTTGATAGTGAGTCGCTCGATTGCAGATTTAGGGTGTAAGTTATGGTGTTTTGTGAGCGTCGTGCGTGTGGTTCTCTCTAGTTGTTCGATGTCGGTTTTACACCATTTTATTACTCCAAATGAGTAGGTCAATATAGGTATCGCAAACGTATTTAAGGCTTTTATTAAGTGCTTCCCAGATAACTGTGTTTTGCACACAGCGTTGATCCTCCTTCGATACTCTGTATTAAGGGTCTGTTTAATTGCTGTATGGTCGAGTCCTTTAAGTTGTTTGTACCCTAAATATTTGTATAGATCCGTTGGTTCCATGGCTGCTATTGTGTCGGTGTCGTTAATTGAATAATTACCCGATTTTATTTTACCTCTTATAATATGCAATGTTTTACACTTATCTAACCCAAATCTCATATTTATATCTTGACTAAACTTTGTTGTGATCTCTATAAGCTTTTTCATTTCCCTTTCTGTTCTTGAATATAATTTGATGTCATCCATATATATAAGATGTGAGATGATAGTGTTTTCGGTATTATGTTTAAGGTTGTACCCGACCTGACAACGGTGTAGCAAATGAGACAGGGGGTTGAGGGCGAGGCAAAACCACAGAGGGCTTAAGGAATCTCCTTGATAGATGCCTTTTCTTATAGATATCTGTCGTGTTATAAGACTACTACGGTGATTATTTAGGTGAAGTGTAGTTTTCCAATATGACATTATAATACGCAAGAAATTTATAATTTTTGAATTTATTTTGTAAATCTCTAAAATTTTTACTAACCAGGAATGTGGGATACTATCAAACGCTTTTTGGTAATCTATATAGGTACAATGAAGGTTTCTATTTTTGCAAGTTGCATGTTTATGAATGGTGGAGTCAATAATTAACTGTTCCTTGCAACCCATATGGCCTCGCCTGCAACCCTTCTGTTCTTCCGCTATTATATTGTGGTGTTCGATATGAGCGTTAATTTTTGTTGTTATCGCGGATGTTAAGATTTTATAAATAGTGGGTAGACATGTGATTGGTCTATATTGGGAAGGTTGTGTTGTGTGAGTGGTTTTTGGAAGCATATATGTTATTCCTGTCGCAATAAATTCTGGTATATTTTGTTGTCCTAATACAATATTTGTTAGGGTTTTTGCTACATATTTATGAAGTATTGTTAGTTTTTTATACCAAAAATTATGAATTTGGTCTATACCCGGCGACTTCCAATTGTGTAACCTATCAGTAACATTTGTGATATCAGACTCAGTTATTTCCATGAATTCCATTTCATCCCAAAGAAACCACTGTCTCGCATCTCATATACATGGATGACATTAAATTATACTCTAAAAATGAAAAAGAAATGAAAAGTCTTTTAAAAGCAACAACAACATTTAGTCACGATATTAATATGATATTTGGATTAGATAAATGTAGGACATTACATATTATAAGAGGCAAAGTAAAACCTGGCAATTATATAGTAAATGACACCGACACAATAGCAGCTATGGAACCCACAGATCTCTACAAGTATTTAGGATACAAGCAACTTAAAGGACTCGACCACATATCAATAAAAAAAACACTTAATACCGAATATCGGAGACGAATGAACGCAATTTGTAAAACACAGTTATCGGGAAAACATCTTATAAAAGCCTTGAACACTTTTGCCATACCAATATTGACCTACTCGTTCGGAGTTATAAAGTGGTCAAAAACTGACATCGAACAGTTAGAAAGAATCACACGCACCACACTAACAAAATATAACAATCTACACCCTAAATCTGCTATCGAACGTCTTACCATTAAAAGACAAAATGGAGGGAGAGGCCTAATCGACATTCATCACCTGTGGCAGAAACAAATTTCTAGGCTTAAAACATTTTTCTACTCAAAATCTCGAACAAGTGACATACATAAAGCTATCACTTGTAATGACTTTAATTACACACCGTTAAACTTAATCGAACAAAGCTTGCCAGATATAAACGACTCTAACCCAGAAAATCAAAAAATAGAAAACTGGAAGAAAAAAGTACTCCATGGTAGGCACCCTCATGATTTAGAACAACCGCATATTAATATCGCAGCATCTAATAAGTGGCTAAAAATAGGAAGGCTGTTTCCAGAAACCGAAGGTTTTATGATAGCCATACAAGACCAAATTATTAATACAAGAAACTACAGGAAATATATCATTAAAGACCCTACTGTCACAAATGACAAATGTCGTAGGTGTCATATACAACCAGAAACCATACAACACATAACTGGAGCATGCACTACACTTACACAAACGGACTACACTCACCGACACAATCAAGTTGCTAACATCATCCATCAAAAGCTAGCAATCAAGTATAGTCTTATACAAAACTCCGGCACGCCTTACTACAAATATAAACCTGAAACTATCTTAGAGAATGACGCATACAAACTTTACTACGACCGCGCCATACTTACAGATAGGACCATCCACTATAACAGACCAGACATAACACTTCAGGATAAAATTAATAAAGTCACTTACCTTATAGACATTGCAGTTCCCAACACCCACAACCTACAAAAAACCATATCCGAAAAAATCAGCAAATACGCTGACCTCAAAGACGAAATAACAAGATTGTGGAGACAAGACAAAGTTTACGTTATACCTATAGTCCTCTCCACGACAGGCGTTATCCCCAACCATCTCCTCCGTAGTTTGAAATTAATAAATTTAGAAGAATCCGTTTACATATCCCTACAGAAAGCTGCCATATTAAACACATGCAGAATAGTTAGGAAATTCATGCAGTTGGAAGACGACAATACACCCCAACACTGAAAACACCATACATACTACATTTACTTGGCTTTGGCCCGTAAATGTAGTCGAAACCAGCCATGAGCTGAGAAAAATAACACTCCCGAAAATAATAATAATAATAATAATAAGCCCCCTAAACAACCACACGTCCTGTTATTATAATGTTCGTCAAATCTATACTAGAAAATATTTAGATTGTATATCTAAATACTAAAAATAATATTGTATGTTATTAAGTAAGTAAAATCTATTTGAATTGACATTATGCCCCTAAGTAGTATTGATTTGGAGTAAGTCAGTAGAGATATTTTTGTATTTTTTTATTTCTGAATATAGTGCAATTAGTATCTACTCTAATTTGAATGAAAAAGGTTGGCTTTAAAATTTTAAGCAACAATCAACATTTAAACTAATTTATTTCGAATTCCTTATCAATATTTAAATTAATTTCTTTCCTCATAAATCTATAATTCAGATATAAACAATGTTGCCTATCATATCTGTAAAATTCGAACTAAACGTGGTGTCATATATTATCTACTTACATTATTAGATAATAAAAAATTAAAACAATAAAATTACAATGTCTTAGTATCTGATTAAAATAATCCTTCATTCACTTTGAAAAATTAGATTATACTAGCTGCTGCAAGCGGCTTCGCCCACGTGATACCAAGAAAGTATCCTAAGGGAACATACTCACGGTGTAAAAAGGGATAGTAATAAAAGCTCCGACAAAAAAAGAAGAATTGTCCTTACTCAAAACATTAAATCTAGTGCCTAAAATATTAACTTTCCGACTACTTTTGTCCGAATAAAAATGACGAAACGACCGAATGAGATACTGAAATCTTCGAAAAATAAACATGACTGTCTATTGCTATAATACTTTTCTACCAGCATAAATTACGTTCTACTGAAAACTTTGCTTTGTAATTTTTTATCTTTACTTGCCCACTATTAATTCATAAATTACCTTTCTTATTTCATGGATTGTGGTGCTATTTTAACTGTCATATTATACTGAAAATATTATTCTGAGTGGCTATACAGAAACTTATAAAAAATATAAAAATGTACTTGTAACAATAACTTTTAATTGCATCATATATCATGAATTTTACTTACCAAGGGTATGCTTAGATATCGGTACCTATTTCAGGCGTCAAAAAGTTAAAACAGTCGTATTCATGGGTACGTATAAAATCCCGAATTTTAAATTACCGATGGACAAAATCCTGAAAATTGAAACGCCAAATGGTCGTATGGTCGAAAGTTTAAAATCCCGAAAGTTCATTTGTTCGAATGTTTAAAATCCCGAAGTTCAAAATCCCGACTCGTCCGTGTCGGGGTGCCCTAAGGTCCCGATTTGTTTTATTTTGAGAAGTAGCACTCGCCGGCCGCTGCCGCGGCGCCGCTTCGCTCGCTCGGCTCGTGCGCTTTTGGTCACAATTCTAACCTAACCTAACCTATTTCAGCCACAATCTCTCGTAAAAATGTGGTGAAGCCGCGGGCAAAAGTTAGTATCAATTAAAAAAAGAAGTAAATGGGTTATCAGTGTACCAAGTTTAATCGAAATCCGTTCAACCGTCTGAGCGTGAAGAAGTAACAAACGTACAAACAAATACACGAATACAAAATTTTGCCTCTATAATATTAGTGTAAAAAAGTGGATAGTAAGCTATCCACTGTAGGTTCCTATTATAATAAAGTAGGTAAGAAGACATATTCAAAGAACTAAGACGTTAGGGTACATTTTCCTGTTGCGATGTTTTCCTTAAGACAGCTCCCTTTGAGCATTGGGTAAACCAAACGATGTGAAAGATTTTGCACGTACATAATGATGTTGGTGTTATATTACTTATCTACAAAGATTTGACTGGTTTATTCATAATCTTAAAATTACATCTATAAAAACTACTACTCAATAATCTAGCAGTGAAATTCTCTCATGCATATTTATTTCCACTGTTTTTTAGATATATCATAGTCATAGGACATGAAGTGATTGGTTTCAAATAGACCTGATTTCGGTTTTTGTTTTAAACTGAACAATATTACGTTATATCTATTATTTATTTTTTAGCCGATAATTTCCCCGAAAATAAGTTTTTTTTTTGTACTTGTTTAGAGACGTAGATACATAAATATTATATTATATCTGGGCTTATATACACCAGTATCCAGCTATAATCGGTCTTATAATGTTCTTACTACTGGGACGAGATCTGCTCTCTAAGACGGAAAATATACGCATGCCCAGTACAGGTTGGTGAGTATCATTTATTGCAGGACATGCCGGTTTCTGTACATAACGTTTTCCTTCACCGTTGTGTAAGTTGTGGTGATGAATAGTAGGTACATTTTGATACAAATAAAGTTTGTCATTGCCACCGAGGCGAACGTTTGTAACGGTGTACACAGTTACCAATTTGCACGTGTATCAAACGATATTTGACGAAGAAATGAATGAACGGGGAATGACCGGTGACTCGTGGGGGTCGACCTGCCCCCAGCCTGATGCGCTAACTGTAGGTAATAAAATTGTGGCAGGAGCAAGCAAGCGCATTTTTCAGCACTAATGCGGAAATCAATATATTGCGTGCCCAGCCTGTCTAGTCAGATAACGACTTAGAATTTTTTAAACGAATTAAAAATTCTGTTAAGTATTATAACATACAATATTTTTTGTAAAGTTCTATTAGTAAACAATGATCATCTCTTTGCAACCTTGATTGTTCAACTAGTGTTGACTACATCAGATCTCAAGAATTAGATAATTTGATTAAATTACCCAAGTCGTTTTACTTTATAGACAGACTCTAAAAGCTGTGCGATAAGAGTGAGTTTCGAGTAAGTGTATTGAAAATAAATTATACAAAGTAAAACACCTTTTTTGATTTAATTTAATAAGGCGGTGCCGTTCCTAGCGGGCTACTACAGCTCTTAAAAATATGCGTATAAATATATAAGAATGGATAAGAAGGAAGGAAATACCTACTAATAACGAAAGTATTTCTTATATAAATGAAATACTTGGTTATCGTACGAGTGCAAGCCGTTTTACCCTGCTTTGCTACACTGAATAATAAGATAAGAAAATTATTTCTTTTAGTAGTTTTTACTTGCTTGAGTTGACAGTTACCTACATATCGATAATAGCAACATGAAGAATTTTTTTATAAGGTTCAAACCATTTTAGCTCCGTAATGAATGCGTAATGCAGATAAGTTACTCTTAATATTTACCATAACTCTTTTGTACGTGTGTTTGTCACCTAACTTCTCTTAAACGGCTTCACCGTTTTGGATGAAATTTTGTGTGTGCATTTGAGTGGATGCCTGGATGGTTTAAAAATACAATTGGACCCCTTAGGTGGCGCTGCAGTCAGATGCTTAACTTTTTATTATATATCTGATTAAATAAGTAAACGTGTCGATCGCGTTATCATAAAACAAACTTGTACCAGACACTAGACACTCTGATGATTTCGATGACTTGCATTAAAATTGCTATTTAAAAAGGTTATTCATCTGAACCTTTACAGAATACTGCTATTTAAAAACATGACGATTACTTTGTTCGCAGAATTTTGTAAAGAGAGCCTAGGAATAACTCCAGTATCGCTCACTTAGCTCTTTCATTATTAGGTACTTGTTTTGAATAATACTGTTTTGTATTTGTACTGTCGATGTACCTACTGAAATAACTAAACTTCTGAATAATATTGACATTAGCTATTATCGAACAATGTCTGCGATTTCCCTGAAAAGTAGGACGCAATGAAAATATTATGAGCGTATTTCTTAGTTTTCTTTTCTATTGTTCGCAGTTGACCACTATCTCACCTCTCACCACCGAAAAGGACGATGTGGTCGGTGATGAAACTTTCCAATGCATTTTGGTGACTTTAAGCCTTCTGATGGGGCCCATTGTGAGCGACCAAATTTTGGAGTCGTATGTCATCACTGGCTATCCGTAACTGTCCGGACCAAGCCCAAGTCGCCGACGGCGCGCACTGTTCCCGCGCGCCTCAAGGAGTTGTCAGCAACAGCAGGGACCCAGCCGGGTCGAAGCCTACAGGGGCCAGGGTTATCCGAAAGGGCGCTCGAGCCCCGGTATGAAGGCTAGAAGGAACGGGGTGGGTCTTTTAGTCAGTAAGAGTCTGACAATATCTCCCGCTCCGCCCAAGAGCGGGGGATGTCAATGCATGATTTTTTCCCACCATAAAAAAAAACACTGGCTATCCCCTGTGTTGGTACGCACAATGAATGTGGCCCCAAAACGTCCTATCAATAATAATGAAAAAGTACGTATTATAAAACTAAGTCGTCACCTCGTCTATCTGTCTGTCTGTTCGCAATAAACTCAAAAACTACGAACAGATTTTCACGCGGTTTTCTTCAAAAGTCAGAGTGATTGATGAATGACGAAACAGGTTTAGATGAATATTTTTGTAGTTATAAGCCCTAAATTTCAATTATTTGTTACAACTGAGTGTAAGGGCTATATTTCACAGAGACAACATGGCGGCGCGACCAGTCGCCGCTATCAACAAAATGTATACAACTCTATAGAGAGTTACTTGTCCGTTTGGTTGCGCAACCAATTTGGTGAAGCGACCAGTAGCCTGATTGACGTAAAATCAAACAAGCCAAATATCGTTGAAGTTTTATAGTCGTTCGATCGAAGTCCTATCCAAAAACGGTATTCACGATCTATCGACTTATTTCCAGTCACATTAATAAGTATTCTACCAGGATTTTTAGGAGAATTTAATACAGATTTTCTTTTAATCGACGAATTTCATACGACTTTAAAATCGGTGTCGTTCAAACTCGATTGATGGATGTGAATACGGAAATGGCCGAAACGACTAAATCGCTACGATATCATTACGGTTTTCATTACGTGAATCGGGCTACTGTTCGGACGTGTGGCGACTCTGGTGTCTATATGGTATCTAATTTGATAGCTTAGAGCTATATTTCACTGACACCATAGCAGTGCTACCAGTAGAACCGCCATGGTGTCCCGGTGAAACATAGCCTTAATTGGGGAAGGTTGCTATTATTGACCTAAATATAAGAGTTAGATATAATTACTTACTTATTCGTAATTGGTTATAAGTTTCTAGTGAAATCGTCTGATTAATTTGTTTTTAACTGATATTGATGACTTCATAAATTAATGATAAAGAGTGAACTTTATATCTTCCTCATAATATGACATAACGTTGATATTATTCAGAAATGGATAGGTATGAGTAGTAGACATCTTTTGTTTGGAATCGACAAGGTCGAGAGTAATGATAGGAGGTCGACAAGTAATGATATTATCATTATCTACTTGTCGACCGCAGATATTTCCAGAAAGTTGTATCAAATAAAAGTACTATCTATTTGTATACTTTCAATGGTCATAATTGCAGTCGCACTCAAATAAAACTGAATTAATAAGTATCAAAAACTTTCTATATGGAAGGTGATCAATATCATCATCATCATCATTTCTGCCGATAGACGTCCACTGTTGGACATAGGCCTCCCCCAAGTGTCGCCACAATGATCGATCCTGCGCGTATCGCATCCATCTGATTCCTACAACCGTAGTTACTATAAAGTCATGCCTAAAACAATCGATTAATACATAATTAATTGTCTATTACGCTCACATGTGGTTCATCATCCATTGAATGTTTTCAAATGAGTACCTAGATCGATGTTATCTTAATTATGTACGTGTCTAGAATCTATAATCCCTCGCTGTACTTACCTATGTAAATGCCGGCTGGCTATTACCACATTATTGCTAAAGAACGTATGTATATATCTATGTAGGATATTTATGTCATTAGGTGAGAAAGTGGTCTAACGTGAGCTTATGAATAACTAAAAAAAATAGGTTAGGGAGGATAAATAAAGTTGAAGTATCAGTTTGTAATATCAAAATATTTTTTTACTAAGTGCATAATAATATGAAAGTAAGTATATTCGATACGTATAACAAAGAAGCAGTTTTTTAAATTATTGTCACTCATTCTATCTGTTTGTTCCGTTTAATCTCCGAAACAGCTGGATGGATTTCGATGACACTTTCACTGGTAGATATCTGATGTTATAAGGAGTAACTTGGGCTTATTTTATTGTTAAAAGGAAATTAGAATTCCGCGACAAAAAAACAACATCCAAACGTTTCTTAAAATAAATTAAATTAAATTTAAATTCAATTATTTCGAAATTTAAGTCTTTAGATATAGAATATAAAATTGAATTCACATTAAAGAATTAAATTAATTTTGCCTCAACTGAGAAACGAAACCAGGACCTCATGTTCAGCCATTACTATCTGTTAAGAATAAGATATACGGTGGACAGCTATATGAACCGTTATGTTGGCGATAAAACCCAATTCATTTATTCATAGTCAATACAGAATTTATCTACGCACATTTTCAATTTTCCTCTAAACATTTGCCTTTGTAATCAATTCAATGTAAATCGTAATATCGTGAGGTAGCCATCGATAAACCTACTACGGTAGTTTTAATAAGGTACTTGATAGACTTAGCGGAATCGAACGACTTTATAACCTACTAGCTTTTGCCCGCAGCTTCACCCGCGCACATAAAATATAGCCTATGTCACTCAGGAATATAGCAGCTTTCTATCGGTGTAAAAAATTTAGCAATCAGATCAGCGGTGCTATTCTCTAAGAAAACATAGCCTTGAGCGCAGCGCTGTCCGCAGCGACGAGTCGAGAGCGCAGTACATTGAATTAACAATCCAATGTGGGTGTATTGTATTGTTAATCCTATGTACGTATTTGGAATACGCTACCATGGTGTCTAAGTGAAATATAGCCCTCAGCTACCAAACTAGGCACCATACAGACGCCAGAGTCACCACACGTCCGAGCTGGTCGCGCCACCAAATTGGATGCGCAACCAAACGGACACCAGGTGAGTAACTCTATAGAGCTGTATACATTTTGTTGGTAGCGGCGACTGGTCGCGCCGCCATGGTGTCTCGGTGAAACATAGATCCACGGGATTTTATAAAAGAGATACCGAGGTTAAAGAACGCAAGGGCAACTCTAGAAAACCAGTGGTTTTTAGTCAATAAAAGTCTAAAACGCCCTCGCACTCCATCCTGATGACGGAGATACCATTGATGATGATGAAAACAAAATAAAAATAAATAATCTACCTAGGTTATTTACGTACTAGGATGTTACTTAAGTCGTTGATCAATGGGCATTGCATTAGTAAGGCCGTCACGATCAGATTTACTTAATACTTACGAAGAATACTTCTTGTTTATGATCAGAAAACTAGGTGCGTTCTTTTCAGATTTATAATATAATGAAAATATTCTAAAGTGATTTGTTATGTTCCTTACCTAAGGTATTTTAATTTTTTTTAATGGATAGGCTCGCGTTTGACCACTATCTCACCTGATGGAAAGCGATAAGTGGCCGACGATCACAGAGTACTTTTTACCGACGATGTAGCACGCTTGCCTAGAAGCAATCTATAATTCACTCTTGACTTAAAGACCCTTAGTTTAGCTATCAGGAAACACAGACTCCGGCAGGGAATTCTACTCCTTTGCTGTACCTATGCATAATGAATGTATTACCAAAACGCTTTGTACGTATGGGTGGGATGTCCACCATGTACCGGAGGTGGCGCAACGCCGTACATCTTGTGGGCCGATGATGGAACGGATTTGGCGGTATTAAATTATTGAGCAATTCTAATACACAACACCCGAAATGTAAACGATAGAAAACCGACAGGCTAGCAACTCAGCGTCGATGCTCAAGACTTTGGTGTTTTGACTTGACAAGTGCATCGTTGTTGATGATTTTCTTGGCTCGCTTCTTAATCGACTCTAGAGTTCTATCTAATAAGTTAAACGACTTGGGTAATTATTAGGATGTAGTCAACACGGCTTCAATAATCAAGTTTGTTAAGAGATAGAGATGAGATCATTGTTTACTAACAGAAGAACCTTATGAAAAGTATCGAATATAAGTATTTTCCTTTCAATCGTGGAAATTACAGACACAATAGAAAGACAATAGGTGCGCGAACGCCGGCGTTCGCTTGGGGTTTAATGAATTAAATGATTAAATATTATACAAAATTCCCAAGTCGGTTGACTTATAAGACAGACTATAGTGCATCACCTAGGTATGTTTGTAAAGGTTATTCCTGAACAAGGAGTACCTTGAAAGAATTTGAATTTTCAGAGTTGGAGTAACTGTTACTACACAAAATAATATCTATGATTGGATGTTCATGCAATTTTCACCAATAGACTGTGATTCATGAGGAAGGCTTAAATATAATATTAGCTACATATTATAGTAAAGCTACATAGTTTAGTATAACAAAGTAGCTTTAGCCGGCGCCTTCGCCTGCGTACATAAAATATAGCCACTCAAGAATAAAGCAGCTTTCTATTGATGAAAAAAATTTAACAATCGGCCCGTGTGCCAATACTTTCAGAGATTACCTCCTACAAACAAAAAAAAACATAAAAACAAACTTTACCTCTTTATAATATTAGTGTACGTAATTATGAAATAAAAACCGATATTTTTTTCAATTTTTATTATATATATTATATATATATTACTAAGTGTTGGCTATTTACCTAGAACAGCTCATCGTAACTGGCATTGTTGATGGCAAACGACCAAGAAGCCGCAGCCTAACAAAATGGTCCGTTCCACACTGGACACCCAATTGCACGTCGCACTTCAAGACGCTAAGAACCGTCACAGATAGCGAGATACCATCAATAAGAAGCTAATCCAGTGGGAACTTCACGACCCTCAGTAATGAGGAACATGACTCGAGGAGGAGGAGGAAGTGGCTATTTTTTATTTAAAAAAATACTCTGTTTCAAGGGAATAGGTTACAGTAGTGTGAAGCCATAGGAAAAAGCTTATGTTATCGCTCGGTGTTGTTTCTGTCGATGATTTATAACAGATGGTATATCTTATTTACCATCAGAGAAGAAACACGTTGTTTTTACCAGTCCATCAAAGGTTCACGATATTTATTCGACAGAATTTCGGCTTTCTCTACACCCATTGTTCATGGACGTATGTTTACGCTACTGACTGAAATAAGCCAGTCCATTTTGCGTAAAGAGGTTAGTATACTGAAGATCTAATGTATTTACTAACCACCTCGTAAAGTTCTCATAATAAATACATATTGTAGTTGGGTACTACTAACCCGGTTATTGAAAAGGGTGTAACGAACACCGGTATTTACCATAGTCATTATAGGGTGATTGACTTGCCCCCAATATGTGTGCTTATAGAGTCCATAGGTAATTGCTAAGGCGATAATTATGTTTTTCAACATTTGTTGTTGTGGTTTACTACCCTCAACTTCTTTCAAAAAGGACCCGTGTGACATGTCCCAGAAATAGGCACAATCTAGACTAATATATTATACTAAGCTGTCTGTGCAGGCTTTTCATGCAATCGCTCTATTTATGGGCCCTTTTCCTGTCACACGTGTTTAGCCAGCACGCAGATGTCGTTCGCATGCGGACTACCCGCATACTATCATTTGATACATGTTTTTCCTGACATGCGGTTAGAACGCGCGCGGAACGCGGATTGGCTGCGGGCGTGCAGCCCGCGTGCGCGCTATCCGGATGCGGGCGGAGATCTTCTGCCTTCAGTGTTGTTTTTACTGTGAAACGAGTTGCACGCATGCTCATAGTCCGCATATATCGCAAAAAAGTTTACCCATTGGCGACACGCACAACACTGCAGCAGCAAACGAAATCTTTGTTCTGGTCCGGAGCGTGCTATCACCCGCATGCGGACGAGACCCGCGTGCGGGCTAAAACATGCGTGACAGGGGGTATTTAGCGGATTCAGCCGCAACCAGTTAAACTGGAGCAAACCCCAAGCTACCCTGATTGTCAGCCACCGTCTGAACCGAAACCGAGTCGTCGACACAGCGCGTAATGTTCAACGTGCTCCTGAAAGAGATGTCAGCAAAACCGGGTAGCAGGGTCGATGCTTACTAAAGCCATGGTATGAGTTCTGGTCTTGGAACGCAAAAGGCAACGAAAGGAACATAGGTGTAGTTTGAGTCAATATAAGTCTGACACGCCCTCGTGCTCCACCACTTTTTGTTTTGTTTTTCTTTTTTGTAGTTTTTTTTTTGTGTCTATGCGGGCAGAATAAACATGGTTTAATTATTTTTCTTTCTTCCTTTTTTTACCCTAGAGTGGGAGAAGTCATTAGATAATATTTCCCACTACAAAAAAGCTAATTTGGCCTTTTTAATGTTCCCACTGCTGGGACTCAGGCCTCCTTTATGAGAGGGAATGGGCCGTAATCCACCACGCGGGCCCAGTGCGGGCTCTTGAATGACACATGTCTTCGAATTTTTGGTTCTAGGACATGCCGGTTTCCTCACGATGTTTCCTTCACCGTTTTGAGAGCAGTGGTGATGAAAATTACACAAAGTAATGAGCCTGGCTGGGTTCGAACCCGCGACCTACAATTTGTAAGTCGGGGCCATAAAGCTAGAACTACATTAGACCGACGCACACGTGGACCACGCCTGATTTGTACGTAGAACGACGTCGCGTGGCGTGGATCTAGTGTAGCTCTACAAGTCTATTTTCCATATAAAATGTATGGAGGCCGACGCTCCCAGATCGGCGTGTGTAGCCCACGTGTGCGCAGTGTAGTTCTACCTTTACTGTTCGCCGCCACTGCTCATTCATATTATATGCTAGGTATATTTTCTTACCGATACGTGTTTACTATTCCTACTATAGGAGACAGTAATAAATCCAGCTCTAATTTGAACATAAAAATAAACGGAAAACAACTGCCAGCTCTGTACATAATATCTTCTGATGTCACGCTGCAAAATGAAAATACATTTTTAAATGTTATTTTTAGTATAAAAATATTTTCATGAACTTTTTTCGAAGAGTTCATGATAGTTTTCCTAAGCGATTCTTTGGTTTTAGGGTTCTGTACCAAAAGTGTAAAAACGGGACCCTATTACTAAGACTTCGCTGTCTATCCGTCAGTCTGTCACCAGACTGTATCTCAAGAACCGCAATAGCTAGACAGTTGAAATTTTAGCAAATTATGTATTTCTGTTGCTGCTATAACAACAAATACTAAAAACAAAATAAAACTAATATTTAAAAGAAGTTCCCGTACATCAAACGATTTTTGTTGCTGTTTTTTTTTTCCGACGCGATTCTTTCTTTTTAGGGTTCTGTACCAAAAGTGTATAAACGGGACCCTATTACTAAGACTTCGCTGTCTGTCCGTCAGTCTGTCACCAGACTGTATCTCAAGATCCACGATAGCTAGACAGTTGAAGTTTTAACAAATTATGTATTTCTGTTGCTGCTATAACAACAAATACTAAAAACAAAATAAGACTAATATTTAAAGGAAGTTCCCGTACAACAAACGATTTTTTTTGCTGTTTTTTTCTATGGACTGTACAGAACCGCGTGCATGAGTCCGACTCGCACTTGCCCAGTTTTTGAGCTTACTATACCAACTTATATTTACTACGTTCTGTGAAAAATATTCATGTACAATACTATTATATTTTAATTTAACTCACTGTTTCAATGTGATTTCTAATTTATTTTAATGTAATTTAGCTTAATTCTTTTTACGTACCTAACAAATTGGCCACAATATTTCTTTCCCATTTCCACCAATTTTTTATACTTAAGTACACCAAATAAAATGATTTAGGTAAACTAGTGAATACGTTGAAATAAATAAATAATAATTTATTTATTCGCCAGAATGCAGGTGTACAAAGTAGCATGATTTTAATTTAAATGAGTGCCATTTACATTCTAACATTACTTATGGTGTGCAAATATTAATGTAGGATACATTTTTTCGTAAATGTCATATTCACACATAAAATGACAGTCTAAGCAAAATCTTCCAACGACCATGATCCTCCATAGTAAATTTCTGGTGAAGGAATGACCTTTCAAAGAACGAGTAACTTTTAAACTCCAGGATACGGAGGTTTTTTTTATTATTATTGATAGGCTTGCGCTTGACCACTATCTCACCTGATGGTAAACGATGATGTGGTCGAAAGTGTAGCACGCTTGCCTAGAAGTAACCTATTCACTCAGTTGTAGTAGACTCCGGCAAAGAACTCCACTCTCTAGCTAGCCAACTCTTTAGCTGTACGCACTATGAATGTGTCCCCTACATTTTGTGTACATGGCTGGGATGACCACCGTGTACCGTTGTGATGGGAAGGGGTTGGTGGAATTAAGCTATGCAATTACAAAAAACTCCCCGAAATGCAACGACCCTTTGGTTTTGGACGACCCATTTCAAATACCGTCTTAAATAACTAACCAATTAATAAAAAAATGGCTCTCATATGATTTGAAAATCACATGTTTATTGCAAGTATGGGCTTTATAAGAGATTTTGACTTTGAGTTTGTTTCAGTGATTCTTCTCAAGGTAGTCACTAGGAAACCCCGGCTTCATCTAGTTTAAACTGATGAACAAAATTGAAATGAAAAAGTTTTTTTTTTAAACCTATTTTGCAAAATAAATATCGTTTATCATTTATAAGTTGTGTCGTGTATTGATCAACACCATCCCGGTCTATTTTCACGTTGATGTGAACGTGAATAAAGTCACTGATTGGGTAATACATTTTTTCACAACGTAGTTTTTGATACACACCCATCTTGGGGCCAGTGACACGCTATTTGATTAACAAATGAACACGAATGTCGTTATTTGCCTACTTAGGAGCCAGAATGTTAATAGACATCTACTGCTTTAGTAGTTACAATATGGGTACAATGTTGTACCTATATTTACGACTAGGATTTGCCAACGGCTTCGCCCGCGTACATAAAATATAGCATATAATATGTCATTCAGGAATAAAGCCTCTGTCTATCGGTGTAAAAATTTTAGCAATCGGACCAGTACTTCCAGATATTACCTCCATAAAATACAAACAAAAAAAAAAAAACTTTACCTGCTTATAATATTAGTGTAAATGAATTATCACCACCCTATAACATTGCCTACCACTTCATTTTCAGAAAGAAATTCCATTATTATTAGTTTACGATAACAATGATGCAAGTATTTATTTATAGTTAGGTATAGGTATAGGTACAACGGGCTGTTGTCCGCAACTCCACGTCTTAAGCGCGTATTTTGCGTACGGGTGAGACAGATGAGTCACTCGATCCACCCCAGCTCCTCAAGAAAGGCTAGCAGCGCCTTGGTGTCGCTAACCATTTCGCTAAGGTTACCTGGGTTTCCGAAGTACTTTGCCCTATATCCTGCGACCACAGGGCAGCTTAGAAGCAGGTGAGCTGCTGTCTCGTCCTCCTCCATGCAGGCTCTGCAGAGCGGACTGTCTCTAACTCCTAAGACAGAAAGGTGCTTGTTAAAGGTCCCGTGGCCAGTTGTAATGGCCGTTAGTTTGCGTAACTGTATTTTGGTTAGTCGTAGGGCCTTTTTCGTAAAACGGCCATCAATGGAGGGAAGTGCCTCCTTGGCCTGCCTGCACTCACCATGTTCTCTCCATAGTTTGTGGTGTAGATCTCTGGTGCGTTTCCTTACCAGATTGCGTAGGTATCCAAAGGGAAGCGGCACAATAGGTTCGGGACCCATTGCTGCCATGCTCGAACCCCTTCTGGCGAGTTCATCCGCTGCATCGTTGCCTCGGGAATCGCTGTGTCCTTTAATCCATTGAATGGTTACTTGGTTGTGTTTACCCACCTGGTTGAGCCGTTGGTGGCACTCGTATATTAGCCCAGAATTGACTGTGTGACTATTCAGCGCTTGCAGGACAGCCATGCTGTCTGAGAGTATGCGTATTGAGTGGTCCTTAACTTTCCTGGTCGTGACAGCTAACGCTGCCAGGGAAATGCCCAAGCATTCAGCCTGGAACACTGTGTTATGAACCCCCAAGGGTGTGGCTATGTGGATGTTGAGATCCTCTGAGAAGACTCCCGCACCCGTGCCATTACCTGTTTTTGACCCATCTGTGAAGATCCGCAGCTCAGCTGGACACAGTCCCTCGCAACGGTCATCCTCATACAGTTGGATTTTGTATTTTTTATCAAAGATAAATTGCTTGGGTACCCGGTCATTGATTGCTCTGGTTATGGGAATTTCATTGTTGAGTTCCTCGAGCAGGGCGGTATGTTGTGTCTGTCTCTTACCCCAGAGATCCAGTGTTTTGAGGCGAACTGCCGCCATCGTTGCCTCCTGTTGTATGAACAGGTGGAGTGGCGGGAGTCCCAGCATGGCCTCGAGCGCTGCAGTCGGAGTAGTCCTCATGCATCCCGTTGTTGCCATGCAGGCTAGCCTCTGCATTTGTTGAAGTTTGTTTGCTGCCGTGGTTAGCTTAGTGCGAGGCCACCACACCACGGCTCCGTAGGTAATCATAGGTCGAATTACTGCATTGTATAACCAGAGTATGATTTTAGGGGATAGGCCCCACCTCTTACCTATCATTTTCCTGCATTGCCAGAAGGTGATACACGCTTTGCTTAGCTTATTTTCCAGGTGGGCGCTCCAGTTCAACTTACTGTCTAGGATAACTCCCAGGTATCTTACCTCGTTTGATAGTTGGAGTTCAGTGTTGAACAATTTGGGCAGGTTAAAGCGGCCTAGTGCTCTTTTTTGCGTGAACATGACTAGTTCAGTCTTAGAAGGGTTCACTGACAAATCATATTCCCTGCACCAGCGTTCTACAATGCGGAGTGCTTGTTGCATGAGGTTGCAGATTGTTCCAGTCACCTTCCCCGGTACGAGAATCGCTAGGTCGTCTGCATACCCTACTGTGTAGTAACGATGCGCATTGAGTAAAGTTATCAGTTCGTTGATTACCAGATTCCACAGTAGCGGTGAGAGTACACCCCCCTGCGGGCAACCTCTAGCTATCAAGGCCAACTGTTGTTCTTCTTCAATGCGAACTACTCGTTTACTTAGCATATTAGTAATCCATTCAATAAGTACCTGCTCCACCCCATGCTTGGAGAGGGCGGTACCTATGCTGGAAAAGTTCGTTCTGTCGAAGGCTCCTTCGATGTCTATAAAAGTGCCCAGGCAGGTACCTTTCTGATGAATTGCTTCCTCTATCTGGCTCACAACCTGATGAAGAGCAGATTCTGTCGACTTACCTGAGCTGTATGCATGCTGATTCCCGTGTAATGGTAATGCTTTTAAGGCTCCATCTCGAAGTTCCCTTTCACATAACCTTTCCATCGTCTTTAGCAGGAATGAGGTCAGACTTATGGGTCGATAGGATTTAGCGTTAGTATAGTCACTCTTACCTGGCTTAGGAATGAATATTACTTTTACTTCCCTCCATCCTTTGGGAACGTATCTAAAGGCCAGGCACGCTCTCAATAATGGCAATAGGCGCGATGCCAGGGGTGTCCCACCCCACTGCAGTAGTGCAGGAAAAACACCGTCCGGACCCGGTGCCTTAAATGGATGGAAGCTTTGGATTGCCCATTGAAGTTTCTCCAGCGTAATTACCTTGTGTGCATATCGCCAATCATCGTCTGTTGGTGTTCGGGTTGCATCTGACCAGTCTGTTGCCTGTACGAAAACACAGTCTGGAAAGTGAGCTTCGATTAAGACACGTCTAGCTTCTTCCGGAGACGTGGTGAGTGTGTTGTCTGTTTTGCGTAGCGTGGACGGCCCAGGGGCATCCTGTTGGGCCAGAATTTTCCTCACCCTGTTCGCTTGTTGGCAGGATTCAATGCTACCACAGAATTTCCGCCATCCTGCGGTGCGCCTGTACCTGATGCATTTTTTGTAGCTGGATTTGGCCGCATAGTAGGCGTTCCAGTCTTCATCCGCACATGTGTTCATAGCTCTGTTTAGAGCCTTCCTTACCTTACTGCGTTTGCGCTCCAGCTCCGCGCCCCACCAAGGCTGTTTGCCCGATGTGTTACGCGGGAGAGTTTCTGGGCAGGCAGTGTGGTAGCTGTTCAGCAATGCTTCAGTGAGTTGATTCACTTGCGCGTCAATTTGCGTGGAGTCCTGAAGTACCAACGAAACGCCCGGTAGCGCAAACTTGGATTCTAGGCTGCGACTGTATACGGCTTTATCCGTGTTACGCGGATTACGCCTTGGTAGCGTGGGAGGTACACAAACCTGGATGTCGAAGCGGATCCACCTGTGGTCCGAGCAGGAGGCCTCCTGTGAGACATGCCACCCAGTAACCAGTTCCGCCGCTCCCTCTGTCGCCAAAGTGAGATCTATGATAGTGCGACTGCGTCTGGTTACAAAAGTTGGTTCTGAACCTGCGTTTAGTATGGATAGGTTAGTAGTGAATAAGTATTCTACCAAGGCCTTACCCCTTGTATTCTGCGCGTCCATGCCCCATAGTGGGTGGTGAGCATTGGCATCTGTCCCGATTACCACCTCTTCCCCATTGCCCTCGCAGTAGGTGACTAAGCGAATCAGGTCATGGGGTGGCGGTTCCTCTGCCTCTGGCATATAGACCGAGGCAAGGACAATCGCCATGCCGTTGCCGTCCCGCTGTATATTCAGCCTAGCTGCAGAGACATCTCTGCAACAGAAATCATTTAGAAGCTGTGCTTTAAGGTTACCTGTCATAAAGATGCACGATCTAGGATTGTCATGGTCCGTAGTAACGAGTATCTTACCGCCAAGATTGGAGAACCCGCGTATGTGGCCGCCCCTAACCCACGGCTCTTAGATCAGGGCAATGGCCGCGTGTTGAACCTCCAGCCACTTGCGTAATTGGGCCGTCGCAGTTTGACTGTGGTGAAGGTTCGCCTGCACGACTTTACAGGTCGAGAAGGACGCCATTGCTGGCAGACTCCTCGTCCCCGCCCTCCAGTCGCAGCCCGGCAAACAAGTCGCCCTCGTCGAGGTCCTCCCCCCCCGGGGTCGAAGCTGGGGACAACATAACGTCGTCTTGCTCCTCACCCGCCGGAGGGACGGCATCTACGGTGACTGCGGTGACGGCTGGCTCCGCTACTGCAGCAGGGTCAACCGCTGGTGCCTCTGCAGCTGGTTCGTCCGCTGTTGCTTCCGGGTTGTTTGGTGAGGGAAGAGTACCCACCGCCTCCTGCATCTTGTTCAGCTCACGGTCCCACCCCCGAGGGACGTCGACAAACTTGCCGTTCGGACCCTGAAACTTGACGTACACCGTACCCACCCCCATAGCGAGTCGGCGTTCGGCATTCATCAGGATCGGAATTTGGTCCTCAGGGATGTCCAGCACCATGAACCAGCATGCCTCCTGCTTGTCTGCATGGATGAGTACCCACCTTCTAACGTCGACCCATGGATTCTGATAGCAGAGGCCTCGTCCGATATTCTTCGAGTCCTCGTATACCCCATGGTCGTCAGGTATGGCGATGCCACAACGTACCCGCTTCTGGAGCTCCGACTGGCTGCGGACGACTAGCGAGGTGCTAGCCGGGAGAGTCAGTTCAGAGACCGCCTGCTTCAGCCATGCTAGAGTGTGGTCATTGCTGCACCACAGCTTAAGGACGCCCCCAGCGTACAGCGGCTTAGCGTTGAAGACCGGAGCGGGCTTGTTCTGCGCAGGAGACCAGGCCTCGCTGATGATCCTCTTCTGGATTGCAGCGACGACCTGGTCCGATACTCCCTGACTTATAACTCCCGTTCGGTCGTCGACTATGGCGACGCTCAGGGCGGAGCTGGCTGCTTGGGCGTAGCTCTTCGATGCAACCCGCTCGGACTGATCAAGTCGCGGCCGCTTATGCTCGCCACGAGATGAGATGGTGTCATTGAGAGCACGCTTTACCACAACCTGATCACCCCCAGCGGGCTGCTGCATCGCACTGGTTGATTGCGCCTGTTCTCCTGCAACATTATTAGTCGGTATTACAGGCGCTGATCGGCCAGTGCCTGTCTCAGTTTGCGACTTACCTATGGAGAAGCTGATCTTACCCTTGGTCGGGGCAGCGACAGCCACCTGCTTCTTCTGAGGGACCTTCGCTTTGCCAGCCCTCCTGCGTTCTTGACGACGCTCCTTACGCGCCGGCCTTTCCCTCCTCTTGGCTTGGCTTGGTGGAGCTTGTGGACCTGAGGGGTCCTTGCAAGAGCAGTGGGCTTGTGGAGTAGATTTTTTACCCCTGCCCTTGTTTTTGTGCACCTGCCAGGTACCCGGGAAGTCATCCTCAGCGCTACAGCCTGTCGATTTGACGGCGACAGCCGCCTCCGCGATTGCGGACTGTGAACCCACAGGAGAAGGGGGAGGATGATGCTCCGGAAGGCGTTCCTCAGCAGTGGCCTTAGCCACCGCCGGTACTGTCGCCCTCGAATGGGAAGGTCCGGTACTGGTCCCTTGCAGCGCCGTGGTCCTTCGTTTAGATTGGGACTTAGTTTTGGTCTTAGCTGCGGTTTTCGCCACAGTTAGACCGGCACCCGCGCTGGAGCCTACGACTTGCGCCGCAGGTACTCCAGGGGCGAGCGAAGTGCAAGCACCTCGCTTAGGGGCTCCGCCAGCTTTCGCCGGCTCCGCCTCAGTGGTGTTTTTAGATGGCCTTAAATGATCCATGTTTAAAAACTAGTACAAATTCATCTCCCTGGCTCCCACCCTCCATGGAGCCCGCACCTGGGAACGTCGCACTACTAAAAAGAGCACGACGTTAGGACTACCAGAGAGATATAGGTGCGCAAGGCTGGCTTACAGTGCGACATCGGGTGCTCGATCGGGCTGGCGTCGGAGGCCGAAAAGGCCTGCCCCCAACGAACTGATCAACCCTCACTTACACCGTCAGCATGACCTTTACCCACCGCTTCAGCCGTCCGAAGACGACCTCAGCGGACCTCACGCACCTCGCCTGTGGCCCTCTGACGGGACACGTGGCCATTTCCCTACCCTTGGCTAGAAAGTAGGGCCACCGTTTCGCTTGAAATCCAGACCAAAGGGGGCGTGTTGCTCACTTTCAGCTCAACCCCCCAGGACTCCTTCATCCCCGCTCACGGCGCTCGACTGCGCAGGTCCTAGCGCAGGTGACTGATTTCTCCTACTCGCCATCAGCAGGTTTTAGTGACGGTCGAGCCCGCAACCACCTAGTCACAGTGGGGTTACGATAAGGAGGGGAGCTTGGATACTGATAGGAGCTGGGAATAGGAGGGAAGTGACGGTGAAATTTGGGAGGGGAGGGTTGCAAGTATGGGAGTAAGGGTTAAGTTGGAATAGGGATGGGACTGAGTGGATGGCCCCCACTCTGTGGGTCGCCAGGCGGTTTCGGTTACGTCTACTTCTGATGGAATTAGACCAAAAACGGGGTGGCAACCTCGAGAAGGTACATCCGCCTGACTTGCCTTGAGGATCTGCACGACTGTAGCGCTCTCCCTCAAGGCCCCGCCACCTTACCGCCTCTGAAGGAGGTAGTAAGGTAGACCTGCATCTATACTACCAAGCAAAGCAAAGCAAAGCATGTCGTTGTGCAACCGCAAAAGCATACATACAGGCCCTCCCCAACATTATTTATAGTTATTTTAATAATAATTGTATTTTTAAAATAGCTTAAAAAATGTTCAATAGCCAACGTCACGCGGTGTTCCCAGGCGGTCACCCATCCAAGTACTGACCGCGCCCAATGTTGCTTAACTTCAGTGATCGGACGAGAACCGGTGTATTCAACGTAGTATGGACGTGGCACTAATTAAGTATTTATAAAACATCGAATGGTTTTTACATCTATGAAATGATGGAAGGGCGAGATCATAAAATGTCGCTCAGCCGAGACAGTGATGTAAGCGAGCTGTAGAGATAAGCGCTCAGACGAGCACTCAGCGCTTTGTTTATACGTACCACTACCGAGTATTCGGCCGAGAGCACAGTCTTGCCCGTTTACTCCATAAGTGTGATCAAGACATAAGTTGCTAATTTGGGTCCAGTATGTATTTTATTATTTAAACTTGTATTAGCAACTAACTCGGGTTTTAACCCTGTTTGAAAACTAATTAACAAATGTTTAAAATGTTCAGTAAGAATTTGAATTTTTAATACTGCTGATGTTGCTATATTGTAGAGATGTTACAATTATAATTTTTCCGAAAACTGGTTATTCATCAAAAAAAAAAATGCAGCGCTATACTTAGTTTACTGGATCCGATTGTATTTTCAAACCATCCAGGGATACACTCAAGTATACCTACTTACACACAAAATTTCATCTAAAGCGATCAAGCCCTTTAGGAGGAGTTAGGTGACAGACGTACAGAAGAATTATAACAAAGATGTCAATGACCTTTTTATGAACCACTAGCTGTGCCCGCAACTTCGTTCGCGTGGACTACAGGATTTTGAATTTATTTTTTTCTAAAATAAAAGTTGCATAAGTTAGGTAGGTACTCGTTATTACATCAGCTACCTGCCAAAAAAGTCCCGTCAAAATCAATTGGTTCAGCCATTTCAGAGATTAGCCCGAACAAACAGACAGACTGACAAACAAAAATTGTAAAACATGTTATCTATGTGTATATGTACGGTAAATATATTCATATGCATGTAATAAAAAGCAGTTATTTCAATATTACAAACAGACACTCCAATTTTATTTATATGTATAGATGTCTTGAAAATGAAATCAGTAAGTATTCAAGAATATAAGGTAGTTCCGGAAAGAAACCTTTCTACTATAAGTCGCAAGTTGTGGGATATTTTAGTGTCAAATGAGAACCTAAAGTGGGATTGGGCTAGACATGTTTGCCGCATGTCGGATGAGCCGTGGGCTTAAGAGCCACTTATTGAAGGCGACATCGCAGCAGACCAAGTTACTTACAGTGGATAGATGAGCTGGATAACTACTGAAGACAGACGTATTTGGCAAAGGGAGAGGGAGGCCTTCGACCAGCAGTGAGATATAAATGGGCTAAATAACTAAGTGAGTATAGTGCTTTGGGGAAAGATCGGCACTGGGGTAAGAACGTATAACTAAATTATACCATTTATTTAGCTTAATTTTTAATGCCAGCCATTTAGCATGCCACGTCATTATGTTCCACCTTGCACAGCAATGTGGCTTGCATTAAAAATAAAGCTAAATAAGTGGTATAATTTATTTAGGTATACTTTCTTACCCCAGTGCCGATCTTACCCCAACCCACCTGACTAAGAGACCTTCTCAAAGGTCATTCATTGGTGTACCTAATGTCAAGAGCATGGTCAAGAGGTGAATCAGGAACACATCTTCCTTTCGGGCTGACAATGTAAAAGGTAACTTGGTACCTACCAAACTACATTTATGGAAAATTGACTCGGTTATATTAGTAAGTACCAAAGTAATTATTATTTATGAAGGAAGTTTGCTGTCACGAAGCAGAAAATTGGCACTTAGCAGTTTTCTTATACAAAATATTATCGTATTTACAAGTTTGAAACTATTATATTTCTTTGTTTTTTAATTATCTTTAGAATTAGCATCTTAAATAATAATTCTCATTAACTAATAGATACTGGAAAACGACTTTTTATTTGTTTTATTATGACAAAAAGACAGGAAACGATTCTTATTGATTATATAGGGTGGTCCAGCATAGCACTCACCATAAAAATATCATTATTAATTGAGAGTTAACCAAATACTTTTTTTTGGTGGGAAAATCATCCAATGACATCCCCCGCTAATAAGCGAAGCGGAAGATTGTGAAATTTTTACTAACTAAAAACCCACTCCTGTTCCTTCCCTTCATATCAGGGCCCCGGGTCTCATTTTCACACTGCCCGTGAAGTTAACCAACTACAAAGCGATTTTAATTTGCGTTGTTCATCTAAATATTAAGTAACCTACTTACATTACTTTTTCCGGAATAAAAAAAGTTCAACAAAACAAATCAACATTTTTCGTATAGTTTTTAAACAACAATAAACGCCATCTATCGTAATTTGGTGAACTAGTGATATTAGAAAAGAACCCAAATTAAAACCTGTATTTTGGTAGTCACTTGGAAGAGTCGTGCGAAGACAATTTGACTAATTTATAGATACATCAATCAACACAGAACACTATTACCTTAGATCAACTACCCTTGATACGAAATAAAATAATAATGATTCAGTTTTGATATTAATACACCGCCCTCTATTTTCGTGAACATACACCTTGCGTCATAAACTAAAGAAAACTAAACGGCACTATTTTAGTCTATGGTTATTTGTTTATCTGTGGCATTATTTTATTGTGTTGCCATAGTAGTAAGATTTCCTATATTTTGAGAAAAAAAAAACTAAAAGTAAATAAGTAACAAATACTGAATTTTTGAAAAAAAAAATTTATGAATGAAGGCATAAAAAAGGTGTGTACTGTGTGAGAAACCAAACAAACAATGAGACTGGTGTATGATATACTTTTATTGATCCAACATACATAGGGTATCAAATTCATTGAAAACGGATCATCAGTATTATAATCACATACCTATTTAAACTTCTTACACGTTACCTAGTTTTATTATGAAAACTTACATCCTTGGAAACCTTGGGAAACTAAAATTTTGAAGTTTTGAGAAGAGATTGCAGCGTTTTTGCTCGTTACCGAAGTCGGGCTGTGGATGCCGGATGATTTCAAACCTATTAACTAAGTAAATTTCTTAGGGCTTCGAAATTTCGGAAGTCGTTGTTTCTCGATATTGTTTGTTTTTTATTTAACATCAACAACTTCTGAAATTAAAGTTATTTTGATTGTTTTAGTGTTTTATTTAGTGAAGTGGTTGTTTTTTGTTAAAAGTATTTCACACAAAGTTTTTTAAAAGTAATGTAAGTAGGTTGCGATACACATAGAGCCAGAGCTGGTACTGTAATGTGGAGAGACGCCAGTGACAGGCTTTTAGTTTAATTTTACCAAATTATATTGTTCAAGCCTTTGAATTATAATAATTATGCAATTAATATGTGACCTATAAAGTCGTCACCGTACCTACTTCTCATGACAATTTTAATTAACCCAAATACTGCTAGGATACATTGTTTTTTTATGAAGTTTCCGTGTCCACCTTCCACCTTCCAGCTCCATCATCAGATCAGTTCGATAGTACTTTAGACCCACAGTGCATCTAATGACAATTCTAAATTGCAAATCAGTTCATAAGCGGCAGATTAATAAGGTAACAAACATAAAAAAATACAACCGAATAAATAAACTCCTCTTTTTTTGGAAGTCGGATAAAGAGTATCGTTTTAATCAATTACTGGGTTATGGACGTCTGATAATTCAGCCGCTTCATATAAAATACTGGTATTTAGTTGCATCCTTTTAGGCTGAAAACCGATCATAATACAAACGTAGACAGGATAGACTGATTTTTAAGTGGGACATTAAACTTCATTCTTTGGTATCACTTCACAAGATCATTATTGACAATGGACTATGATGGGCGATTGTAATTTGCCGGCAATGTCGACTGTGGTAACTGGCGACAAACAATCGAAAAATATTATTGATTCAAGTCGGGTGATGTGTCAGCCATTATAATTGACCGTAGCGGTTTTATCAACTAGAAATAAGTTTCTTTTTTTGTGCACGCCTAGTTTAAAATGTTGGCGAATAAAATTGTGACGTGTTTACACAATGGCCCATTCTCACCCATTCTCTAAGGCAATATGTCAAAAAAGTCTTTAACCGTGGATGAAAATGAACGTATATTTTGATTACACCATTGATAGCAATAATAGGAAACGAAATAATTAAGACACAATGTCATGGTCTAATGAAGAGACTTTCAAATTCATAGACTTATATAAAAGAGAAACATTAATTTGGAACCCAAAACATGAACACTACAAAGATAGAACTATGGTAAGGAAATTGAGAAGTGGCGGCAAACCGGTGTAAATTAATTTGAAACCTGAAACCAATTTTTCTTTCCAAACTTTTACCAGGATTTAATCATGGATAGAAAAGCTACTAGGTATTGTGTTTTTATTTTTTTTTTCTTGGGGACAAAAAAAAAACAGAATTTACAAGCTAAAGAAAATACAAAAAAAAAAAAAACTTAAAACTAGATGCACAAACCCACTCCAATGTCCACATCAGAATACAGTACTTTCTGCAAAAGCTTCATAGGTAACATAATAATTAATTTATAATGTAATCATGAAATTTTAAATTAATTTCAATTAAGTATTCTTAATTCAAAAAGAAAATACTCTAAAACAAAGTGTTGTTCAAAAATTAACATTTCAATGTAATTGGCTTACAAACATCCATATTAGAATTAAATTTTTCACAGGTGCAAGAAGCATGGAACCGCTTAGAATATGGCATGCAGGTACCAGTTGCAGAGTTAAAAAAGAAGAAGGAAACATTGATGACCGCTTTCAGATTACATTACAAGAGAATATTGCATTCCATCCGAGCCAATGAAGAAGAAATCTACAAACCGATCTGGATATTCTATGAGCCATTAGAGTCATTTTTAAAAGATGTGTACTCCCCAGGTTCAGATTCCTATGTGAGTTTATTATATTATTTATTTAAATTCCACAACTTTTACACAATGCCATCTATTCGGAAATTGGAAACGCTTATTTCAAATAGAATTGGTCTATTTTATATTGGCAGGCACTTTTGAATTGTCAAAATGTTGGTCAATCAAAAAAGTAAAGCTAAGCTCTCTTTTAATCCCAAACTAAGCAGAGCAAGTATGCATATCTGTAGTCTAGTACTTATACCACAAGTATAAGTACTAGACAACAGATATGTATACTTTTATATTTCTAAATACATACATACTATAGATAAATTACACCCAGACACAACAAATGATCATGCTCATGATACTAATGTGTTGTTCTGGGTGTGAATGAAACCCACAACCTCCGGCATAGAAGTCAGGCCCACTGACCACTAGACCAATAGGCCAGGCGTTTATTAAAAAATAACTTTTATAATTATTATAAACCTGTATTGTAACATTATAGGGCAAATGTCTCCCTTCTCTTATATAAACTGGTGTTTAACTGCAATCCCATGTGATGGTAAACAGTGATGCAATCAACTGCAAAATATTCATTGTTGAATGTGTTTTAGAAAGTTGTGTAATATTTAAAATATCTCTTAAAATATTCTTTAATCTGTTGCATGTCACACCTCTAAAGTTATTAGTCTTCTAAAGTCTGAATAATAAAGCAATATTAACCTTTTGAACACCGTAATGAGAGACAATGAGAGATTGAACAATGAGCGATTGATGAAAGTCATGTGTACCCTTTTCAGGCATCAACATCATTCAGACCTGATCTAGATGCCACTGAAGAATTTGAACAAGAAGAAGACGACAACCTGGACTCAAGCTCAGAAAAGAAAGAAGATATCAAGCCTAAACTACGCCTAGTAAAACAGTATTCTTCTAGCCTCCCTTTAGAGTTGCAAGAAGTCAGCAAAAAAATGTCGAATGCTTTTAATACATTGAACCAAGCTCTGAAGAATTCTAAGAGGCAGCGTGTACCAAGTCCAAAAGAAGAGGATGATTGTGATTTATACGGAAGGTTATTAGCTAAAAGGCTAAGACAGTTCTCCGAGACTGAAAGGCAGGAGATCATGTATGAGCTAGACGGATTGCTGCTGAGCAGATGTACGGGGAATAGTGAGTTAATCCACAGCAGTGATTTGAGTGACAGTTAGTAAATAGTTCTGAGCTGATAGGTAGGTACTTCTGAGTGGTAGGTATCCACTGTATCAGTCCGGGCCTGACTCTATAGTACTGAAGGGCTATGGGGAAATTTTGGAAACAAAACCCATGGTTCTAGACCTCGAAGGTTAACTGAAGGAACATAAGTGAGTTTTAGTTGGTAAATCAAAGAGCAGTAGTCATTGGATTATTTCCCACCTCCCAAAAAAATGTATTGTCCTATAATTAGGACTATAGCTGTTACTTGAACAATTGGTTTGGTTTTTGGGCAATTGTTTGACTGAATTCAATAAAGTAGAATGTCCGATTTTAGCAAATAAAATATCCTTGACTTAATAATGCTGCCACTAAAAACAAAATAAACTAAAAATGTTGAGTTCAGTGCCAACTAGCGAGAACACGCTCGAGTCTAGCTTTCACCTTATTCTATAGGTACTCCATTCGCGTTAAGATTAGACATTTAAACAAATCCTTTTAAATGTCCATTCAACCGATTTTTACTTTTATTGCATTGGTGGCATGACAAATAGCGACTGCAGTAAATAGTTGGCATTGTAACTACGTTTTTGCTTTAATGCCTACGGAATATAAGTCAAAATCGGTTGAACGGACGGTAAAAAAGGTTTAGTTTAATGTCTAATATTAACGCGAATGGAGTAAATTAATAGCTTTATTATTCAGTCAACATTATGCGTTTTTTTTTTTTAAATTAAGATATTAAGTTTGGTGTTAAATATTTAGGACTGTAAATATTTCGAAATAAACCTATTATTTAAGAAGATCTTTATTTGAAAATATTGTACTTTGTGTACTGTAACCCTATTCGCGATTGGACATTTAAAGAAACCTTTTTTACGGTCTGTTCAGTCGATTTTAACTTCTATTTCGTAGGCATAAAGATGGTATTAAAAGCAAAAAAGTGGCAACAATACCAACTATTTAGTGCAGCCGCTATTTGTCATGCCATCAACGTAATAAAAGTCATAATCGCTTGAACGGACAGTAATAAAATGATTTCATAAATGTCTAATGTTATTTTGATCTGAGTTCATGTCCATCTTTAAATGTATATAAAGCATTTATTGTTAGTAAAACGCTGTAATATAAATGCAAATAGGAGTGAAAACTAAATATGATAAGTATTTGTGATAGAAAGACATGTTGTATGTATTATGTTGAAGCTGTACTTTTAAGGGTTAAACACTTATTCCTTTTTAACCCCTATTAATTCAAGGCATTAGTTAGGCAGTACAAACTTGTGTTTTTTGACAAAAAAAACTTTTGTAATGTCGAATTAAAGTACCCTGATTGAAGTACCTACACATGCTATTTTTTATGCAGCTAATTTATATGATGCCAAAAATTATGACAGTTTTCTTATTTAGCTACTTACCTACTGTAAATAATAAATAAAATACTTGTAATTTTTTTTTTGTCTTATTTACCTAGTAAAATATTTTTATTTGTATATTTAATAATTATAACAGATGTAATGTTGAAACGACCCATAAGGAACTATTGAAAAAAAAAATTGTACGCTTATACAACATACCGAAACACGTGTCTCTAGTATATTTTTATGTAAAAAATTTATGTAGGTAGTGTAGGTACATAATTTCATAACCATCATGAAAAATCACAATGTTATAAGCTTGTTATGGCAGCAAAAATACATAGTCAGCAGGCCTTCCAGGCGACTAAGGGGTTGTTTTGCACCCAGCTGCTTGCTAGCGAATAATGCCTGCTATGACCTGCCGTGACCTGTGTGTCATACTTAGGGTCGGTGGTGTCCACTTGTGACCTTTTTAAATATTATTGGGAAAAAATATAACATTGTGTAAAAACTATTGGAATCCAGCTAGTTACTCATAAACTAAAAATTATGTTGTAAATGCTGATATTTTTTTAAATTATATTTCCCCACTGGTGGCCAATGGTAACGTTTGTACATCGCGGATTCAAACCTAACCAGGTGTATTTCTTTGTATAATTTATTTCACCACCACTACTTTCGAACAGTGAAGGAAAACTGAATATCCTAGAACCAAAAATTCGAAGACGTGTGATATCCACCGGTCTGCACTGGGCTCACGTGGTGGATTACTGGCGATTCCCTCATCTAGAGAGGAAGCCTAGGTCCCAGATATGGTAGCTCGCTGTCCGGCCGTCCGGCAACTGTCCGGTCCAAGCCCAAGTCGTCGACGGCGCGCTGTTACCGCACGTCTCAAGGAGATGTCAGCAACAGCAGGGGCCCAGCCGGGTCGAAGCCTACTGGGGCCAGGGTTATCCGAAAGGGCGCTCGAGCCCCGGTATGAAGGCTTGAAGGAACGGGATGAGTTTTTTAGTCAGTAAGAGTCTGACACTGTCTCCACAATTTTGAACATCGTATCGCGTAGCTGGCATGGTCAATGGCTACCAAGAGGCCTTAGCTCAAAAAGATGGGCAAGTTCTGCTCCAGATTGAACGCCCGATTGCACGTCGCACTAGGTACGTGACGCCAAAGACCGACACAGATGGTGAGACTGTAAGAGGCTGAATCATTCACGACACTCAGTACTTAGGAATATGGGACGAAGAGAAAGACGCCTGGGACCTATTGTAAAGGTCCTTGGCAGGAAGTTTTGGTAGGTACTGATGTAACGACATCTAGGCGCCACGTCGGGGTCACCAGTCGGAATTATGCCCTGTCCCCAGTGACGATTACGTCGGGGTCACCACCATAGATGTCGCTACAATTTGGTACCAACTGCGAACTTGGATTTTGATATGTAAAATAATAAAAACTTTATAAATGAGAAAATACATTTAATAATCTTAATATCACTTACATAACAATATGTGATACATTTGTGTATCAATTGATGAGATAAAATTAATTACTTTCATTTAAAAAAAAAACAACTTAGGTAATACTGTACTATAAAAATGAGGTTGTAGCAAATTATATTTTTTACACGACTGCCTTAAAAAGGAGTGTTATGGTTTCAGGGTTCATACATTTTAATTTTTTTTCTGGCCAATACGTAATGATAATGAGAAAAAAGTATTAATAACGATTCTTAAATCATATACTTTCTTAGAGCTATTAGTAAAAATAATCAATTAGTTCAAAATGCTGTAATATTGTTGTTATTCTTACAAAGATGGCCTGGAGCTTTTCGTCAACATATTAAAAAAAAATAACAATTCAATGAACCTTAATGGAATCACACATTTCTTGTTCGTTTTAATAACTTTTCTAGGTGGATCAGAGTTCAAAACCCTTTTTACGATTATTAGGAATATTTTTATGAAGCATACGAGAAGTCAGCCGCCTGCAGCGTAATGAAATACAAATATATAACGATTTACCTAACAAAAGTGCTTAAACATTTTCAGCACAAAAATAAACACCTATTTAATTTCCTAAGCCTAGTTCTCAAGACATACGATTGCCCGGAAATCATTAAGTTTTTAAAGCTTCCTCTAATAGCATCCAAGCTCTAAACGCGATCCATTTTACGACCTAATCTGAACTGTTAAAGGGATGAAGCTATATAAGTTATATAGCTGCATCCTTCTTTCACACACATCTGACATTTTAACACATCATGGTAAAGTCATGTGCGAAGAATTGTGTATTTAGCAGTAAATTCGCCAAAAAATACTTTTAAAGTGGGCAACATTTGTTGTCATGAGAACCAGGCTAGTCACGTGACATTAATTTAAAATTCGAACATTAAGCTAGCAAGCCAGACCGCCTCCCTCATTGCGTTCCAACTCCCTTCGCACATACTCCGCTTGCTTCTCGCTCAGGCCCAGGGCCTGAACTTCTTGCTCAAACTGTGTTCTGCCCCCCATTCCTACGAGGTAGCCGTTCAGTCTGGCTGCTAAATGCGAAGTCTGTAGTTTGGACGAGTCCATGCCGAGGCTGCGGCAGAGGTCCTTGTGGCCTTGCAGTCTGTATTTCTGATGGTAGCTGTGGAAAAAGAAAACGGTCGGTTAATAAAGCAATAGGCTAGTTGACTCTTTTTTAAAGTAGGTCTTAAATAATAAATAAATGGTCTATTTGATAAAAAAAAAATACTACCACATTTTTTTGGGACCTAGAAAACCCCAAAACTTTATTTTAAAAGTTTACTTTTTATAAACAGGCGAAAAACGCCATCCGCCATATTAGTCTAAAGATTATCTGTGCTGTGACGTCATACGGCTTGAAAACAGTCTTTTGACATTTAACGAGTATTTATTGTTGTTGAAACTGCTGAGTTTTTATTAAAAACTATGGTTTCCCCTAGTTTACACGATAAGTATAGTAACAAAAGCACCACGCTGAACGCTCACAACCACAACAAATCGACAACGAGCACAGGTTAGGTTATGTCCGAGTGACATTTAATTTGACATTAGTTTGTTTACAAGTTCTATGACGTCACATCATGGCTGATAGCGTTTTAGGCGAACCAAATCTATATATATAAAAGAAAGTCGTGTTAGTTACACTATTTATAACTCAAGAACGACTGAACCGATTTGGTTAAAAATTGGTAGGGAGGTAGCTAAGAACCAGGAGAAGGACATAGGATATCCCGATTTTTATCCCGTCCCCGTCGTTCCCGTGGGACGTGACATAAAACGTGGTATAACAAAACGCAACTTAGAGTAGGGTAGGGTAGAGTAGAGTAGGGTAGGGTAGAGTAGGTAGAGTTGACAGCTTAGATAAAAGGTAACTATTAGGCGGTACGAAGTTTGCCGGGTCAGCTAGTAAAAAATAAAAAAACACAATTTTTAAATTGAAATTATGCAACCATCTTGGACTTTTATTAACTAAATTCGATATATTTTGGTTTCGTAAGTTAAATACTGCAGGAAATACTCATTGTTTGCGCCAAATTTGATACGAGTCAAGTAGCCTATTAAAGGTAAATAATATAATATCAGGATACAACATTGAGTGAGTTCTAACATAATACTGGTATTGTGGACAGAAAATTATCAATCATTAGGCATTTTATTAAAACACTAGCTTTTACCAGCTGCTTCGCCCGCGTGAGAGTAAGTTTCTCCACACAAACTTCGAACTCCTGTATCTCCTGTACCCTTATGGGGTGAATTTAGGAAAACCCCCTCTTAGTGCTCGCATCTTTACAAAATAAAATTGGAGTGTCTGTTTGTAATATTGAAATAACTGCTTTACTACATGCTTATGAATATACATATATACGGTACATACATCAAAATATATTTTTTTTTTACAATTTAGTCTGTCTGTTTGTCCGGGCTAATCTCTATTTTTTTTTTTACAATTTTTGTCTGTCTGTTTGTCCGGGCTAATCTCTGAAATGACTGGACCGATTTTGACGGGACTTTTTTTGTCAGGTAACTGATGTAATAAGGAGTAACATAGACTACTTTTATTTTAGAAAAAATAAATTCAAAATCCTGTAGTCCACGCGAACGAAGTCGCGGGCAGAGCTAGTAAGTCATAAAAGGAAACCTTGTGAAAAATTTCATGCTCCTACCCTCAGTAGTTTCGGTTGTGCGTTGATATGTCTTTCAGTCAGTTTCTTCTTTTATGTATATTATATATATATATATAGATAGGTATGTTTTTGAGGACCCAAATGAAATATCTAGAGATAGTAAGTACAAACAAAGACTACGCTCTCAAGTATAAATAAAAAATTATTATGTAATAAATGATTAGGTAATAGGTAAACTCTTAAACATGTCAAATAGATATTAATAGGTATTGATTGCTGAATTGCCCTGCAAGAAAATCAATTCTCATGATTTGCCTGGACTTAGAACATTGGCTTGATTGATATGATCCGAAGTTCAAATACTTATAAACAGAGACTTTAATGTGCTGTTAAGTATTGGTGGACCTAATATTTCAATAGGTAGTCTTACTTAAAAAATGAGGGGTAAGTAAGATGGCCCAATTGTTTGACTTATTTGAAGTGACAACTATGGCGTCACATAAAAACTAATCCTGAACTGTGATTTGAACATTATAGAACAGCCCGAAATCATCTAACGAGCATTTGCCCACCAGACATAACACCCGTCTGGTCGGACGATCCTCTCTTTTCAACGGAGGTTTGCGGGACTTCACTCTCTGTTCTGCAGACGCACAAATATTTTGGGGCCAGGGTTATCCGAAAGGGCGCTCGAGCCCCGGTATGAAGGCTAGTAGGAACGGGGTGGGTCTTTTAGTCAGTAAGAGTCTGACACTATCTCCCGCTCCGCCCAAGAGCGGGGGATGTCAATGCATGATTTTTTCCCACCATAAAAACAAATATTCACTGTTTTTTTAGAGCTTCATTATTCGGTTATACTGTCGTGTGTGCTGTTTGGGTAGGTATGGGTACCAACATTTTCTAAAGTTTTTAAATTCTAAACCTAACCCAATTAACTTGACCTCAGATCCGAACAATCTATTTTTAGAATCGTCACATCTATTATTATCAATCTTGATTGCTTTGATTGGGAGGAAAACCGATGTGCGGAATTGAAATTAGACCCGATACACACGTGGAGCCCGGACACTAACGAGGAGTGGGCCATGGCCTGATTATTACAATAATCGATTATTTATGTACAACATTGCTATTATATACGTACGTTAAATATTCTAAGGTTGTTGCTAGTCGCTTTAGCAAGGTTAATTTTTATTATGTCTTTACTATCTGTACGATGTCGCGGATTACCGTATTATTTATATGAATGGCAACTTTGTAGTCGATTGTTTATTTGTTATTCAATGTATTTAGGTTAATCTTTGTCGTTTAAAAGACAAGTCAATAACATTTTTTTATGATCAAACACATTGTACCTAATGTATACGTGTGTAAGTTTGTATGAATATTTTATGTTTTCTAGGAAACAGTTCAATAGAAAGTGAACATTCCACGTGATCCACGTGAGGTAACGAAGCAGTCTTTAAAAATAAGACACAGAAATCTTCTATTTATGTTTTGTAAGAAATAAATCAATGTTCATTCTTTTACAGGGCAGTTTTTGTACATTTTATGGAGGCCTACAATCAAGGCGGTAAGTCCCTAAAGGAGTTGTCAGCAAAAGTAAGGGCCCAGCAGGGTCGAAGCCTACTGAGGCCAAGGGTCTGCTTCTGAAAGGAAAGCTCGACCCCGGTATGACGGGCAACGAAGGAACGAGGTGGGTTGTTTACTCAGTAAAAGTCTGACACTATCTCCCGCTCCGCTCACGGCGCGGGATCTCATCTGGATGATATCTACCCACTGAAAAAAAAGGCGGTAAGTTCCTCTCTAAGGAGTGGCTAGACATGAGCTAGTGTCCACATTTTCAAACCGATGCAAACCCTCACCGGACAAGGTTGTTTCTGAAGGTTCCAGTTTTAAATTCTGTGGAAAGGAACGCCCGGTTGTCACCATTGTGTGGATCGCCCAGAGGACACGATAGAGCATACGGTGAAGGTCTGCCCCGCTTTAGACAGAGCACCGTCCTGTCCTCTTAGGGGCGATCGGCCGTGGCGACCACTTGCGACCGGCCTTGGTGAAGCAAGGCCAAGACCTGAAGGCCATGATACGAAGCAAAAGATGATTAGGAAGCGGTTACATTCTGCGAACCACTAATGCGAGCATAGGAGGTGAAGGAAACCATAAGATAGAGACAATTTTTCTTCACGCTCTGAACCGCACCAGTAACGGCCCGGGCTTCGAAGTAGGAAAATCTTGGTCACTGTAGGCGTGAGCTTTGTAGACGGCGAGTAATTTGTATAAAGACCAGGTCAATAACGTCTCATTGATATATCAGCCAAGTTTGACGAGGTCCGTTAGGGTTAAATACCTGCCAGGGCTTCGGGATTGTTTGGAAGAGTTACTGTGTCCCTCGCACTGGACAATTGAAGGAACACTGTAGGTAAAAGTCTGACAATTCCATACGCTCCACCCAGAGTGGATCTACACCGAAGCGAACTCGTTAGGCGATCGGCTATCTTCGAAGGCGATCCTGCGAGTGAGACATCAAACATGCTGTTTCTTTTGTTTTGTGAACGCGTATAAGCAAACTTCCGTTCGGCCCTATCTTAACTATTAGGTATCTATGTTTACGAACAAACAATTTTTCGTATCTACTTACTCTTCGGCGGGGTAGAAAGGCCCGGCGGGAGCGATCTCAGTGCGCAGCTGTTCTGTGCAGCGCTCCTGCGTCTTCTTGTAGGATGCTTCGGCTGCCAAGCGTTGTTCTTCATCATGGTATAAGATCATGGACTGATACTGAAGAAGAAAGGACATAATTAACTCTAAATTGAAGCAGTGGCGTAGATAGATGACCAATGGCCCGGGAGCAAGACGTAGGAAATCACCAAACTTTTTTTTTATTATTGATAGGCTTGCGTTTGACCACTGTCTCACTTGATGGTAAGCGATGATATGGCCGACGATGGAGCACGCTTGCCTAGAAGTAACCAACACACCCTCGAGTTTAAGACCCCTAGGTTGTAGCTATCAGGAAACACAGACTCCGGCAGGGAATTCCACTCCTTAGCTGTACGCATAATGAATGTGTTCTCAAAACGCTTTGTACGTATGTATGGGTGAAATGTCCGCCATACTTAATTGCTCGCTTCGTGTCAATAGGTCTGTTAATCAGGTTTAGGACCCCCAAAACAGCTGTTTGAAACCTCCCGCGCGCGCGCCTGCGGTCGATCAACAGTAAGTCACGTTTTGTTATTGTGATAAAACAAATGTGTAAAAAAAAGTTTTTTTGGGAAAGTTGTTTGTAATCATGAGTACAATCACGTGTTTCAAGTATCGGTCACTAATTACCAGTCACCCTATATACGAGTATCTATGGTTAACAGTCGGTTCACGCATCAGTCGACACGTAATTTGACTCATCATAATATTAACGACTTTGGACACGGACAGTTTGCTTTCGCACGTGTTGACTATAACATGGTGGTACACCTACACCGTTGACTCTTGGATTGTTTACTTCAATATTTCTAATAACTCTCTTAGTATGTTTATGTCGCTCTACAACAGGGCTGGCCAACTTGATACGACCCAAGATCTACTGTTTACTAACTAAACTGTTCAAAAAGTTTAATTCAAAAATTTTGCACGACGCTTCCATGGTTTGAACCTTTTTTATGAAATAAAGATACTAGCTTCTGCTAGCAGTTTCGCCGGAAGTCGGTTACTTCACACAAAATTAGGACCCCCGTTTCATCCCCTTAGGGAGTGAATTTCGGAAAATCCGTTCTAAGCGGATGTCTAAACCCTATAAGGAAACTACCTGCCAAATTTTAAGTTTGTAAGTGTTATAGTTTCTGAGATTTCGTGATTAATCAGCGAGTGGTATTTCTCTTTTATAGGGCAAACCCCATTTTGCCCCTTTAGGGCCTCTGCCACACTATGCCTATGCAAAAGAAAAGATGGATGGATTGTGTAAGAAGCGATATGAAAGAAAAGGGAGTTAGTGACAGCGTGACGTGTGACAGGACAGAATGGAAGAGAAAAATGTGTTGCGCCGACCCCAAATAAAACGGGACTAGGGCAGGAAGATGATGATGAGGGCCTCTGTCACACTAGGCGGAAATTCCGTCGCGGAAGATCGGAACGTTAATACAAGTTATTGCATATAAACTACAACTAGCGGGCACACTACGCGAAAGATCGGTCACTCCACGTAGTTGTAGTTTTAAATATGGAATACGTTCCGTCGCCGATCTTCCGCGACGGAATTTCCGCCTAGTGTGGCAGAGGCCTAGGGGTGGAGTTTAGTAAAATCCGTTCTTAGCGGATATCTACGCCCCATAACGATATACCTCCCAATTTTAAGTTTGTAGGTTATTTAGTTTCTGAGATTTCGTGATTTATCAGTGAGTGATATTTCGCTTTTTTATTTAGGTATAAATTATAACAGTTAGGTATTTACCTGTCTCTTTAGCTTAGTGGTAAGTCCATACTCGTGGTTTGCCCAGAACATTTCGAGGAGATCTTCATACGTAACTGTTTTTGGGTCAAAGTCCAGCTCGATCACCTCCGTGTGGTCCCCACTGAAAACAAAAAGAACAACGTCATAATTTTAAAACTTCATAATGCTTATTCATTTATCAATATTGATTGATAGGAATTGTTTATCTTTATTGTTTTAATTACTTAGATTAGCAAGTAATGGCGAAAAATAGGTTGAACATAAAGGACGTGAACCATGTTCAAAATGAAGGTGGGCTTTGAATGGAACTTTTAGACAATTTTGCTACTAGGATAGCACAATTTATTATTTATTTATTTAAACTTCTTATACAGTAGTGGTACATGCTGACTTAAAGCAACCAGACATTCTCAACCCTTGGGTCAAAAAAGACAACACTGTGGTAAATTACCCAGTTTTCGGTTTATAACTGAACTAGCTTTTGCCCGCGACTTCGTTCGCGTACCTACATAAAATATATATAGTTTAGGTCACTCAGGAATAAAGCAGCTTTCTATCGGTGTAAAAATTTTGGCAATCGGACCAGTACTTCCAGAGATTACCTCCTACAACAGAACCACAAACTACCTCTTTATCATATTAATATAGATTAGATCAAAACCCTAGCAGTAGCGTCAATAGAATTATTGAAAGGAATTTAAGTTTTCTTCTGCACGTGTAGAGAAAAGTTTTGTTTCAGCATATCAGCACAATTTCCCAAAATCTCCACGCACGTGCATCTTATATTATTAGCTTACAGTTTAGTGTGTAGAACACGCGTCTGACGCGACACAAGCCGCCTTGGCCTTGTGCACGCGCCGGGCAGCTAACCTTGGCTTTCGTTATCATCAAATTAGGCGCAACTATTAGGCAGTTTATGCATTCAACCGTATTCATGATAATTTATACGGGTTATAATATTCGGATCCGGTTTTGAATTTATACGGATCATAATATTCGGATCTGGGTTTGAATTTATACGGAGCATAATATCCGGATCTGGGTTTGAATTTATACGGGTCATAAACATAATATTCGGATCCGGTTTCGAATTTATACGGGTCACAATATTTGGATCCGGTTTTGAATTTAAGCGGATCATAATATTCGGATCCGGTTTTATAATGTACGTACAAAAATCAAATACGAGTGAGTGTATAAACACCCTTATGGGCCACCATTTTGAATTATAAGTTCAATGACAAGACAGATTTACTTTTTTACCAATCTCATGCTGATTGCTGCGTGACGTAATAATCCCTTGGCATTTAATTTTATCATTGACCCTATCTAACATAGATAACGGAAGGAAGCGAGAAATAATAATTGAAACAATGTTACATGTGAGATATTTATAGGATAGGCTTAGTTATGTCACATGAGTAAATAAACCGTAGTTATGTGTCGGTTAAATTCTGCTACGATGGTAATTTGTTGTCAATAAATGTTATAGGTATGGACCCCCTCTTAGGGTAGACCCTGATTCTGATAAACTAAAAGAAAAGCATTCATGACTCATACATCATAGAAACATACTACTTATAGGAACGTAAGCGTGTCAAGGCGGCATGCGGCAGCATACTTCGAAAGTCACAGTGGCCCAGGAAGAAATAAAGGGTAGGTAGGTTTTAGTAGGTAAGTCTGACACTCCACCGAAAGCGGGAGAAGCTATCTGACGATTTCAGACTATCATAAAAGTATATCCAACACGAATTACCTAACAGCATTTTTAATTTTATTACTATTGCTACGTTTACGTTTACACGAGGGTAACTAGTAGTAAAGCGTAAAATACTATCGTTTTACTACCAAACATTTTCAGTAAGCATTTCTATCTGCATTGCATTGGAATGGTAATGTACGTTACAGTTAAGCCGTATTACTTTGGACCTAGAATAGAATTTGGACCCTAAGATATAACTTTGGCCCAAATTTAACCTTTAACCAATAGAAATATCTACTTACAAGTTATACGAGTTTACAAATCGAAGTAGATAGGTACCTAATTTGTTTTAAACCTTTTTTCAATATTTTCGCTGTAGGTGGATAAATATAGTCACAGTCTAGTAAAAACTTTGAATGTGGCAGACAAAAATAGAATTGACAATGTGCGAATCTAATTTTGCAAACAACTTCGCTCCTATTACGTCAGTCTTCAACAATTTAATTTAAGCCTGTAGTTGCCCGGTAAAATTAAAAAAAAAAATACGTGTTCTGAATTACGTAGTTTACTGTATTGCACAATATTTTATTAGTCAGGGAAAACAAAATTACTCAAGTCACTTGGTAGCCTTTCTGTGCAAGTCATTCTTAGTAAGTATGAGTTTATTGATTTATCTATCGCGTTTGCCTCTGTCAAGGTTAATGCGAATTTCGAGACTTATCCACATGTTGATAAAGCAATTCAATTTCTAATATTTGATGTAGATAGTGAATACGTGTGAAATTTTACGATTTTGTTTCTGATTTGTTTTGTACGCAAAGGACAATGACCGCGTTTGGATTTGGTCCAGTCATGGGAATAGATACTTCATAACGTTTTGTTAAATCACTATAAGACACAGCAAAAAAACTGCCCCAGGGTTAACGTTTTGTTTTTTCACTAATTTAAGATACGTAAATTTTTATTACTTTGATTACACACAAAATTAATATCTAAGTACATGTCCAATAGATTGCACCTAATTATAGTTTGCAGGCTGGCAGAAAATACTTTTGGCTGATCTGAAGTGTCATACGAATTTGGACTTAGAAGATTGAATATTAAAAGAATAGAACTGTCGAGCGGCTGACAGGATTAAGGCGCGTTTGAATTGTTATTAAAAGTTACCTAGATACATAATGCATTAATTAATATCATTAAGTGTAATCTGTTTTTTTCAAAACTCTTCGGATAGAGCTTAATGAGCTTTGGTTTATAGACTTGTTGTCGTAGAGCCCTGAGACATTGTGTTCAGTTTGGGCAGCACTGCCACTTGGTCCAACTCCCGTACGAGGATGGTCAATGTCCTTTGAGAAAGATTTGGAATATTCTTTATTTTACACTATACCAGATTATAATTAGGAGCTCTAGTGTAACAATGTATGTAACAAAACTGTCTTATCGCTAAAAGCGATCTTTAACTTACTACATACAGACGACCTTGTGGATTTGGCTAATTTAGGTTAAGCTAGGTAGCCATTCTGATGGCCTAGATATAATTTTATTAGTGTGCTAGTTAACCTTATTTCCCACACGCACCCCTTCTCTATACTTAGTCCACAAGTTCCACTTTCTTCTTGCTTGACCTTTGAGCTACCTTAGATTATATCGATCGCTTGCGTCCTTCAGACGAAAAGTCAGACAAAAGTTATTTCTATACAATTTATAAGAAGAATTACAAACCTATTTTTAAATATTGATAGGTTCAGGGTTTAAGGTCTAGGTACGAAATCGTTAGATGGAATGATGACTACAAAAGAGGAATGTGAGGACAGTGATAATGGCTGAGAAAACAATGATAATGACAGTGATAATGGTAGATAAAGATAGTGCAGAATGAAATTAATCAGTATAAGAGTAAGTATAGCGAAAGATTTTGATTGTCATGTACAGGATAACATAATATAAAAGGCTTCTACTTTTGTGCAGTTTCAATTGATGATCTTTAAAATTGGCAAAAAGAAGCACAGCATCTAATTCGAAAGCAATTGTAGGAATAGGGCGAGGAATTTGCAGCGAGACAGTTCAGACTGATAAAAATAAGTGGTAAGAATCGGGCGGAAGACCGCAGCAGGCAAATGTTCCAGTCTTTCGATGTACGTGATGGTTTGAATTTACATGTTTGTTTAACTTAAGGTTTCAAAAGTTATAGTAGATCTGCATCATGTGTACCAAATGCAAGTGCAAAATGCAAAGATACCCTCATCTCCAAGTTCCTCAAAATCTACAACGTAAGATCACTGAACTGACGACGACACATACACAGTTGTACTACGTAATAAATTAATCTACGCTGTAAATATGAAGTATGCATTTACGTAGATAATAGTAAAAGTGAATTAGTACTCACACGTGTTCATAATAATACAGTTATTTTAGACGCACTACGGTATTGTCTACGTCGTGGCCAGATATTCGAATTGATCACTTTATGACATGGCTAAATAAACTGGCCAGATCTTTTTAAACGTTAAAGGTTTTTTTTTTTCTAATTGATATAAACTAGTGCATGACTGCGATCTCACCTGATGGTAAGTTTGATGATGTGTCAATCCTCGTTGGCCTACTTTCTTTAGACCTTTTATTATCAAAGAAATACTACATCAATTATATGGCCAAACGAGGATTGACATATCATGAAACGAGCTGGCCACGCAGGGCCCGATCTGGCTATTTAGCCGCTAAGGGCAAATATAATTATCGCCGCCCTTTACATATTATACAAAACCATATAAGTCATGATTCTTAAGTCTTAAATATTTCTACTATCCAACCTGAAGTAGGTTGGAAGGTGGCAGATAAAATTCTCAACCTGCCAACTTGGGTGTGGATGGCTAGGTTGGAAGATAAGAATAAGTGCCGCCCCTCAGTTTTTGCCACTCTGGGCAAATGCCCGGCTTGCCCCCCCTTAGATCCAGCCCGGTGGCCACATCTACATATTATTGTATTATAAGTGACTGTAAGTAAGATTAAGTAATTAATTTCCTTCCCTGTAAATATTTCTTTAGATGGATAAACTTGTTTCAAAAAGGCATTTAATAATAATTTATATTATATTATATTATATTATATTATATTATATTATATTATATTATATTATATTATATTATATTATATTATATTATATTATATTATATAAAAGGCATTTAATCACACTGATATTATAAAGTGAGTGTGTCATCACGGTCGAACAGTTGAACGGATTTCGCTGAAACATGGTACACAGGTAGGCCATGTCCTGGAATAGCAGGTAGGATATTTTTTATCCTGGGAGTACCTAGGTATGTTCCCTTGAAACATTTTTTACTTTCACGCGACTCCGCTGGCAGCAGCGGCTAGTGTTTGTGAAATTAGACGAAACAAAAAAAAAATGCGTAAAAGATAAAAATACTTCAGAAACCCAGATCTCTAGGTACTCTGCGTGAAATGGTCAGTACACCGACCTCATAGACACCAGACGTCTAATAACAGGCGACGCATGTCAGTCAGTATATATGACTTATAGTTCTGATGTAAGTCGTCACAGTCTCAACCAATCAGAACGCAGTACCCGGTCCCCCGTACTTCGGCTAGTTGACAGAATGGCGAACATTACTCGGTAATGCAAGTGTCATTTCAATTCCATCAATCATAAATGATGGTGAATGATGGTAGTCTTCAATCATTATACTCCTAAAAACCGTCATGCAACGCATTAGACGGTAGGTTTTTCGTCAATCAAGGTTTTGACTGTGGCAAAACTGACAGCAAAATCTACCGTGTAATAAAGTAACCTTTGGGTCAGTAACATCAAGTCGCTACTGGCCTTCCTTGAGGAGCTGTGGTAGATTGGATGACACATTTGTCCCACCCGTACGCAAAATACGCGCTTCAGTCGTGGAATTGCGGACACCAAACCGAAAAACATATACATACATATATACAAGATAAATATAATTAAGCTGGGGTTTCGCGACCCCAATCACCAATTACTGCCCTTGAGCCATATTACGTGGAGTCGGCACAATATGTTTCCTTCTTCAATTAATTCACGCCAAAGCTCGGATACCAATAGACGAAAATGTATGTTGCCTTGAGTTTAGAATATTATCTTAGCTAATATTACATTTTACAACAGTGATTGTAACTTTCAGCCTTGAAATTTTGATAAATAATAGCAGATAACGTTGTTTTATTTTTTTGCCAAATCGTTCCGCACTTCTGTAGATCGTACATTTCAATATTAAATGATATTAATTTGCAAAAAGGTTTTTAAAAACACGTACCTAAATTTTTTTGTCAGTTTAAATTAGACGAGGTCGGTGTTTCCTAGCTGACTACCCTGAAAAGAAACATCGAAACAGACTCAGTGGTCCAAAGGGTTTCATAGATTAATTGAATACCGGCAACCCGCATTGAAGTAATTGAAATCGAATATCAATCACTATATAATATTTATTTAATTTTGAATTTAAAAAAAATATTTTTGATCTTTAAATTGTTATAGTTATTTTCTTAAATGAAACAATACCAACAGAACTAGGTGACAATCTGTATTTCAGCATTACATATTTTACAATTGAAATCTAAATCGTTCTATTTGTATTATTTTCTTTACTGAGGTATATCTACTTAATTACGAGTACTTAGATATTCGTTTAATACATTTAACGTACAAGTCGCACATCATTTCTTTTCCTTTCTAATCCGCAACACTTCAACGACATTACAAGACACTTTTTTAAGTACCAATGACTCTTAAAGTATATATAATCGTTTCATCCTGTTCAGTCATATTTCTAATGAAAAACAATGGTCTCTTGACGGCACTTACATAATTAATCCATTAATACCCTTTACACGTACTTAACGCGCATAAAATGCATTTCACTTGATCATGAAAGGGTAATAACTTTAATCTATGATAATATCACTCAAGAGGATAAGCCGTAAAGAAAAGTGCGCATTAAATATATTATGTCAGTGATAGGACTTCAAAATAAACATTTCCATGGAAAGCAATTGCTTACATTGTCAAGGTTTAATAACTTAGGTTTTTACATACATAAAAATATGGAAAATTCATTTCTTGTTGAATTTTTTTTATGAGAATTTTTTGCTTTATACAGAAGGAAAATGATGGAATAATAGGCTGATGGCAGCTGATAGGACACAACAAAAGAGAAATAGAAGATAATGTGACTAGCGGATAAAGCTGAGTTTTTAATTCGCGGACGACATGTTGAATTCCGAAAGAAACTAAGGTTGCTAAGTTTTAATCCCGAGCGGCAGTGAGGGATTTATATAATTCACTCCTGAGTTAGGTACATATTTATATAATTCACGCCATCATATCACCATCACATAGGATATTAGATTGTTTGATTTATAGGCTAAAGATAAAGCTATGATGCGGCGGCGCCGTTGGCGCTTCTTCTAATACATGAAGAGGAAAAGTATTACAGAATGTTGCCGACATGCGACAGGACCTCGAATCGTCGCGAATAGGATATCGAACGTCTGTCAGTTCAATCAGGAAGGACTATAAACAATAGCGACCTTATAGGACAACCTTGACTGACCATATATTGTGACCATTGATTCGGTGTGCAAATAAATCGTAAATAGTGAAGACGATTTAGAGGCTATTGTGGCAAGAACCGTTGTCTAGTTGGATACAATTATTTTTAACAATGTGTACAGTGTAGTAGAGACGATACGCTATTAGAGACTATAAGCAAGGGCGGATTCAGGTTTTTTTTTCCGGGCAGAAAAATCTACAAAATTCAAAATTCAAAATCATTTATTTCAAATAGAAGCACTCCACAAGCAGGCACTTTTGAATAGTCAAATGTCGGTCAGTCCAAGAAAAGTGAAGCTAAATTGCTCGTTCCAAAACGTAGGTCTCTATGGAGACCTACGTTTATATGGAGAAGAACGTGCAAGAAACTCCATGGACACTCTTTTTAAAATATATTATGAGTTACATAGATCTTGGTTACATATTTCTTGTCGCTTCTAATATGTGAGCACAATGTAGGTAGATACGTAATAATAATAATAAATACAATAAACAGATAACAGTACACGAAAATACCGTCTGGTGCAGGGAGGGGGAGGCGTGACCTTGTGTCCCCCTCCCTTGTGTTGACTATAAGAGTATAGCCTCCTGTCTTGCATTAAGCTTCAGATACACTTGGGGACAAAATATTCCCCAACATGACGCGCAATGCTGTCAAATTGAGCGTCATTTGAAAAAAAAAAGGGGGGGGGGGCAGTTGCGGGTATTTTAGTTAGTAAACTAGGTCTTACTAAAATGATTACCGTTTTTTGGCAATTAGTTGGCCATGATCTTATATTTTGTTAGATGCTGTTCATGTTTAATGAGCAGCAGAATTTACTCACATGCTCCTATAATGTGGGTTCTTAGTGGTACCGCCAGAGTAGCCGACTCTCGTCCGGATCACACCGGGCTTGACGCCGAACAGCGAGTCGTTGGACCAGAAACAGCCCATGCCAAACGTGGCCTTCTTCGTCGGGATGTCCACATCGTGGAGGAGAGCAGCCTGGGGGAAAAGAACGAATTAGTAGATATTATGAAGTGGAGGATGATATAACTATCTAAGGGTACGTATCTAAGGGTTTTTTTAGAGGTCCTCTATAAAAACCTCTATAAAAATCATCAAATAACTTCTCCCTTTTGATTGAGCGAGATGTCAGACTTTTACTTTTGTATATGTTTTATTTTATTGTTGATAGATAGGTTCGCGCTTAACCGCTATCTCACCCCGACGATGCGGTCGACGATGGAGCGCACTGTACCTAGAAGAAACCTATTCACTCTCGACTTAAAGATTCCCGTGTGTATGACTTAAATATATGTTTAGTTGCGCTTTGCGATTCAGGGCCACGGAAATTCGATTGAACAATCCCGCAGCCCCCGAAAGACGGCTAATACTAAGGGTGTTTGTATTAGCTGCCTTTCGACGATCATGCAGAAAATTTCAAAATGCAAAAAAAACGTGTCCCACATGCGTACTCCTCGCATTACAATAAATATTTGTATGAAATGGACATTGCAAGGCAATCCCGCATGAGTGATCAAAACCGCACGCTATTAAAAACACCCTAATATAGTGGTGGATGACTGCCCATGTTAGATAAATGACGTAGCTAGACGTATGTAAGTTGTGATGTATTATTATTATTATTTTGAAGATAAGGGGCACCCACGGATATCGATATCTGGATATATATGTATATCTATGGGATGTAGTCACTGCGACCTAAATGATTTATTGTGACTCGCCACCTTGTTAGAGTAACTCATTTAGCCCGGAGGCTTCCAAGAAATTTAGAATAGGTACTCCTAGCTTTTAGAGTTTTAATCTCCTCCGGGCGAATAATGTGCCGGCCAAGTTGTGATGTTTTAAATATTGTGATGACTTTATAATAAGGGTGAAAGAGGAACACTTATGCAGCACTGACACCAAAAAAGAAAATAAGACGAATACTCGAAATAAGGATTTGTAAGTAAAACTATGTGTCGAATTGATAAATGGGAAAGTTCCGAAATATAGTAGGCACGTAGTAAATATAATTTATGCATGTCATTCAGTACATTCAGGTCGCACAGGTGACATTGTCTGAGTCACAGAAATTATATTTTACTTTATTGCTATATTATTTAACCAGTAGTAGGTACGAGGTACGGGTAGTCAGAAATTTGTGAAACTTAGGTAAGTAATTTAGGCAGTAATCATTTAACATACTCAGCAGCATTCGGTCGGACTGGAAAGCCGATCTTACGAGTAATAAGTACGCATCTTTATAACATAACATGATTCAAATTTAATTCGAATTCTTAAATCCTGAGATTTTACTATTAGGGTGTTTTAATATCGTGCGGATTTAATCACGCATGCGGGATTGCTCCGCATGCGTAACCCCTGCAAAAGTCTATTCCGTACAAGTAATTTTGTAATGCGTAGAACGCGCACGCACGCGGGACGCGATATTTTGCATTTTGAAATTTCCTGCATATTGAACAAACCCTTATGAGTGTTGAAATCCACAGGTTATTAAAAATACCCAGATGAGATAATGTATTATGAACTCTATAAGTATTTCTTACTCCCTCGCACTTTTGGTAAGCTAGTTTTGATTTAGTGATTGATCTTTAGTAGCACTAAAAAAAGGCGATTGCCGCAAAGACTAAACAAAGATCTAGCAACGTTACAGAGGCGTAGTGTGTACTAATTTAGACGTGGGCGAAGGCACATCAGCGAGGCCTTTTTCTTTTATAAATTTTAAATGAGACAGCGACTTTCGCAACTCAGTGTTCGACCAAATCACCGCTTATCATCAAGTGAAATAGTGGTAAAACGCGAGTTTATCAAGAATAAAAAAACCCTCGTTCCTAAAAAGCCCTCGCTTGTGCGAGGCCACTTTGGGTGCGAGGCCGCGGGCGAGGGCCACTTCGCCCACGCCTAGCTACGGTACTGCAACGTTACAACCATAAGAGGCAGTTTATCCATCACAAAATATTGTATCAACAGTCAAAAGGTCACAATCAACAAAGATAAATATTCTAAAACAATACAATAACTGCGTAGTGAGTGTTATCAATGGACCCCTCAAAGAAGAACGTAATTGATTACTAATTAGCACCGTGGGTGTCAATAGAAAGCGATAAATGATGTTATTACTAATTAACGCTGCAATTAGTAGTATAGTTTATTGGATGAATGAAAGGAAAGGACATGTTTCGTTCCGGGAGAGTCGTGAAATCATCTTCTAGTAAGACTATTTCGCAACAAAGTGTTTAACTACTTTTGAGTGTACTTTTGTTGGTAGATTTGGTACTTTCTTGAAGGAACTATGTGAGGGTAAAGTGCCCTTAAATAGTTCCTTCATAGACCAGTAGCTCTTCCAGGCATTTTCTGTTCGGCGCGTTATTTCTTTGTTTTGCCTTGCCTTGCTTTGAAGAGAAAAGACACTTGGCCAAGTAGATATATTCTTGGACGTATTGATATTCTCCCCACCTACGAGTATGTTCGTCGTAACTTGGGTCTTCGACATGTTCATCTACAATCCAACCTCAAGGCTCGCATCGCTAAGATCTTATAGCATTTGCTCTAGTCCTGTGGCTGTGGGAGAGAAAAGGACAATATCATCAGCGTAACGTAAGTTAATAAACCTCGCTTCACCGATAACAATACCTTTCTCTTCTCATTTGACTGCCAATGTCTGAAAGACTTCTTCCAGGGTACTAGTGAACAACTTTGGGCACAGCAGGTCGCCCTGTTTGACTCCCTTAAGAATTTCAAACATAGGACTTAATCTCTATAACTTGATGGCAACTGTGCTATGGATGTATATATTTTGCAGTAGCTGTATATACGTGGGTTCTATTTGTTGCTTTGTAAGGGAATCGAATATTTCAGAGTGTGTGATGCTATCAAAAGCTTTACAATAATCGACAAAAGCAGCATAAAGAGAAATTTTATATTCTTGATATTTTGCGACTATTTGATTGATGGTGTGTAAATGGTCAGTAGTAGAAAGCCCTCTACGGAAGCCTGCTTGATCTGGGGGTTGCTTTTTATCTAGTTGTACAGCTATGCGTTTTTCAATAACTTTAATAAAACTTTTATAGATACCTATAGTGCATATAGTGTCTAGGTACAAAGTCACTGCACCCACATACGTCGTAGATTCGTCTCCCTACATAAATCTATTTCTGTGATAGAAAATTGTCTACATCCTCTTTCTAACAGTCATTTAAACAGTCCTCCGTGCTACAGATGCAAATAAACGCATAAATCAGTGATTAAGAAAATCGCAGAAATTAATATTTCTGTTGAAAAACTAGATTAAAGTTTATAATGTAACTGCTAACATCTTGGAAAACACAGGTAAAACCAGTTCACTTAGCCTAGTTCAAAAGTTTCTAAATAACTGTTAACATATTGGGAAACAAAGATGAAACCATTTCATTCAGTATATTTCAAACGTCTATATAATGTAAATGCTAACATCTTGGGAAACACAGGTAAAACCAGTTCACTCAGTCTAGTTCAAAAGCAAAGTCTATTAACTACTAAGAATTTGGAAAACACAGGTATAGCCAGTTCACCTAGCTTAATTCAAAAGGCAAAAAATATATTTAAGAGTCGCCAACTTATCCATCTCAATTCCCACTAACGTAAGCAAGAACTTCCATGCGAGTTGATTACACTTGACTCACTCGTAAACCAGTCAGAAGGTTCATTACTAAAAAAAACCTGAATGTACTCGACTCCTTGGTTGGCCGACTTGTACCGTTAACATATGCAAGTTATCATCAATGACTGATTGCCAACCACGGTCAACAACATAAGTCAGGACACACTGTTGAAGTGTTAGTAAAAATTCAATAGTACGGTTCATTCATTCAGTACAATAGTCATAGATATTATTTTGAGAACAATGAGGATCTTATCTATAATTCAATTTTATCAAAGTGTCTACCAATATAAAACCTCGCAGAATCGGTTTTTCAAAACCAAATTAAAATGCTACATGATAATACATGCAAGAAAATCTTTTAAAGATGTATTGTCAGTCAGTAATCATTGTTTTAACACGATTGTTGTTACGATAACTGTGTTCCAGGAATTGGAAAGTTGGAAACAGAAACGGAACTTTCTTGTTTTAATTTGACAATTGTCTCTCGAAATCTCACTTTGTTAGTAAATATTGTTTACTAACAATGATAGAAAATGACATATGAGATCAAAACTAAAATTCGTCATAAAACTAAGCTATTAGTATTGGTAGAGAACACATTGCGTAATGATATGATAAAAGCAAGATTTTAGGCAAAATAAAAATGTACGTCACGCGAAGCAAATTTTTTTTAGGTGGAATGAATTCGCATGCAAATTTGAACAACTAGGTAATATTAAAAATTAAATAAAAATACAAATTACTCACATTAACTGGAGGCTTCATGGTCCAGAAAGATCTAATAAATCTCAACATGCACAAGAGGAGATACCCAATGGGCTAGGTGTGCAACTTGTTGAAAGCTCGAAGAATGATAATATTGAAGATAATTTTCGGTTCTGTTAGATTTCCGCGTGATTTAGATCGCTGACTGACGAGTGAGGCCGCGACGCGTCGAAGAGCTGTGGCGGTCCGGCGAACACTGACACTGACGCAGCCAATACGACGTTACCTTGCCGCCGCAATCCGCCTTCGGTTTTCCAACAACTCACTGTGTCGCACTGTGTGCTGTATTTGCTTGATGAAAACGTAGTTTTTATACACAATCGGTGGCTGGAGGCTTCCTCTGAAACTATTTTAAAGGTTCTTAGATTTTTTTAAAAGATTTGTTTTCAGTTCTGAACAATGTACAGTATTGGTAAAGTCACGTGATATAAGAGTGCCTGTTTCGCTACGTACACGTTGGGTAACCTTGCATGATGGCGACTCATGTCTGTCGCGAACCCGGCGGATGCCCGCCGCTTGATGAATCAATATTTATGTTATTACATACCAAAATTTTAAAACTTCCAACTTTTTTACTTTACTTTTAATTAATATGTTTTTCTAACTCAAAGCAATTTTAAAAATTATACTATTTATATACCTAAAGCCGCTGCGCCAATATTCCAACAAAACATGTTAGAAAAATATGTTCGTAAAACCGCCAGTCTGCTGCACCAATTTGTTCGTGTTTTGTTTTATTTTATAAATGAGTTCCGACGCAATGTGGACTTAATTCTTATACGAAGAAATAGAAACAGATTCTGTGTTCGACCTTATCGACGGCCTCGATCTTTTAACTTATAGGTACCAAGAGTTAAAAATTGTTGACAGATTTGGTTAAAAAATTTTCTTTCGTTGCTTGGAAAGCGATTTTGAAGAGCTTTTGTAATTCATTTTACCTGATATACAGAAGCAAGCACTACATGTAACGTTCCAAAGCACTGGTCTTTTTCAAATTAATTTTATAAACAATAAAATCTTTCTTTATTCCAATCCATCACTGAACCGCGAAACGTATTCATCCGGCGAGCGCTAAAATGAAATGAATGACCTCACCCCCCCGCAGGCGAACGCAGGGTATGTTATCCATTCGAGACGGCAAACATGTTAGCGTGTTTTCTCTAACAAAATTGTTAGACCACGCCTCTATTCTAACACGAAAACACGGCACAGCGGACCCGGCTAAGTTTTTGTTTATTATTGAATATTTATTACTACACGTGGTCTTCCAATGAGCAAAAGTTAAAACCGGTAATAATATTGTTATTGCCATGAATAAGCAACTAGGTTTTTTTTTCGGTTTAAAAGAGAGATTGGTCAAGAGTTCAAGGTTTCTAAAAAACTTGGTGTCTTTATTAAAATAAAACAAGATAATTGATTTAAACAAACGATTTATTAATGTTCCAGATAATTTAATTTTACACTACTGTTTAGAGGGCATAAAAGAAGAATCACATCATCCTCATAAAGAAGTAATTAGAAACATAAAGAAGCAACAAATTATCTTATTTTTTTTTTACAAACAAAACACTTGCATTGTCTTTGCATTATTTAATTGTACATTACAGTCAAGATGGCGAGACCAAGTCTTAATCTTGAAAGCCCCAGGATTTAATAACAAATTAATACTGTTTTTAAAGTGTATATTCAAAAATCAAAATATAATGGGGAATTATTGCCATAAATGCGTGGTTTCTTTAATTTCATTATAGGATTCCAGCCCCATAATACAAATACAAAATAATTTCACAAAAAAAACTTTCAAGTTGTAAGGCTTGGCCCGCCATTTGACGCAAATCACTTTATACCCATGACATATTTTGAACAGTAGTGTCTATCACCAGCTTTATAAGTACAAAGACCTTGAAAATATTGGCCATAGACAACCGAATCACATAAAAATTAAAAAGAGTTACCATAACTTCGAATAATTAAGAATTTCTTTCGTTTATGTTACAACTTTGTCTGACATTTTTCTTTACTTTGTTAACTTTAACCACAATATAGATAGGTACAGAAGACAATCTACATACAAAGCACGCTCGAGCAACGCACACATAGACACCGCTCACGGACACGACATCTCGGCTCAATCGGCTTGTCGCACTCGTACAGTTCCGCGCAACGCGCTGACCCTAGCGTGATCGCCTAGCGTAGGTATAAAAAGTAAAGTACATACATGATATTGACTTTTGTACCTATCTATTTTGTGTTTTAGCTTTATTTTTATGGGACAGTTTTACAGTCTTTGCTTTTTAACACGTGTATGCCATGCCACTGAACAACGACAAAGTATATACATATATTTAATACAGTAGATCACATTAAACACGTTTAGCTACATCGCATTTTATAAACATGTACATAAATAAGTACTTAATAAACGATTATATCGAAGTAATTTTATCACCATCAATAAGTAATAATCAATAATAATTAATTTGGGGTTATGATATGAAAATTTACTGATAGTTGAAAAGTAACTATTCATCATTCAAATCATCAACAGTAATCATTCATTTTGAGAATTGACAAATTGAGAAGAGAGGATGATTTTAAAAAAAATTTAGAGACCGAAGGGATTACTTGTATCATTTTAACAACTACTTTATTTTCATGCATTTTTATTAAGATTTAGTTGTTAAAGAGTTTTTACGGCAAGATGGAAATGGCAAGGTCACTAATTAGATAATTTAATATGTAAAACATTACTTCTAGGTCTTCAAAAAATTGCTACATAATTCCTTTCGCATTTGTGTTAAAATACTTATTTATAACGTATTCAAATACCTAGGCGGAAATACATATTTTTTGTTCTGAGACACCTACATCAATGAATATTTGTATAAAAAATCATCATTATGTAATGTGATGCTGGTCGACTACACTACTAATTAACATGAAGAACACTTGTAGTAACGTAATAGTTGTGACGCCACTATATATAAATAGCGTAACAGTGACTAATTATACTACAGTTATATACATAGGTGTGTGGGTATCAGCTGCCACTCGATATAAACATATTATACAATGTTTTATTTGACAAAATATGTAAAGTATTATATGACAAATAATTGTCTACAATTATGTACATAGGATCACGTGATAATAACAATAAGGTATCAACCGAGGAGTCAGCTAAACTTTACTAAGGCAAGACACAACAGGCACTGTTCATATCCCTACTAAAAACATTGAATAATCACACATAATACCTTGTTGATAAGAACCGTATTCGTATGAACATTTTTATGTTTAGAATAACGTTCATTTAGAATACGGCAAGTGACAAGAGATTGGTAAAAGTCGATATCGAATTTTCAAGTAAATCCTTCTAATTCATGTGTATCGATTTTAAACAATTCTTTTTTTAAATATATATTTTTTAAAGGAAATTTGTAACTAAATTCTGGAAAATTATAAAAACGTAAGCACGATTTACTAGTTAAATCCTTGGTATTCTATTTACTGTTCTAGGTAAGACAAGGTGCCTTCACAACCCAAACGTAAGTTACTTCCGAAACAGAACTAAAACAACGCACTAATCATTTAATAAACATATACATAATAATACAAAAAAAAAAATGGTTTTTTATAATTAGTATTTGTTCTGCCAAAAATTTATCAAATACTAATAAGTATCACAAAATGCCGCCTGTAAAATGCTTTTAAAAATAATACTGTTACAAAATAAAAATGAAATGTATTGTGCTTATTTATAAGGCCATTCAGTATTGCTTTGTTTGTTGTCTATATTTATATTTTTCAGTATACATTAATCATATATTTGATATATTCACGACAGTTTCCGCGAGTTACATATAAAGTACATTTACTTTTAAGTACTTTTTAAGTACTGAAGATATAATCAATCTACCAAATAGCTACACTAATGACTAAGATATGGACGAATGAATTGCTACTGGATGGGAACTAATGATGACGCCTACACATGATAAATACGACTCCAAAAGCTTAATATATTACATTGTATAAATATAAAATTTAACAAGAAGATATACAACGGAATGTCAACCTGCTACATTCACCTAACAAGTATACCACAGACAATGAACACTGGATTTTTATAGAACATAAATTCCACAAAGATTTTCTACAGGTTAGTTGCTAAAATTCTAGTCCTAAGTTTTTTTTTTATTAGGGGGTTACCACTTCATATAAAGAAAGGGTGAAACTAATCGACAGTGTTACCACGAATATTTTAGTTTATTAATTAAACGCGTCATTGTACTGCAATTCAATATTAGTAATCACCTGTAGCTGCTTACAGATTGTATTTAAAACAAAATATTGTTTTAAATGAACGTGTCAATTTTATTCGCGATAACAAAGTATTAGAATATTTTATCTAAAAGTAACTTGTGCTTGCAATTTAAAAATATAAAAAAATTGGCACAAATTGAGTATTTAGCTCTAATAAAGAAGAAAAAGGCACTCGACTATACATCCGTATGTTACAGATGATGGACAGTGGTGTTAGTACTTTATAAAGTCGCCTTTTTGTTGCGAAACGTTCACATAACATCCCGAATTTGAGGCGAACTTCAATAGATACATATTCAGTATCAAATCGACAAGTTTCATTGCATGAATGTTATTGTGTTATAGTTAACAATTAATTACAACATGCCTGCTGTTCAATACTAAATAGTTATAATTAAAGTTGTGGCACAGAATAAAAATGTGTAGAAGCGAAACTCTGACTTCAAACTTATTGTAAGTCAATAGTTTTGAGACACATCTATGATCGATCCATGGTCTATGATCAATTATCGACAATATTGACCACAGTTTTCGTAGGTCGTAGCAAGATGCTCCTCCTCACTGGATATGTAATTATATAATTTTAAAGGAACGTTAACGAGTTTCGTTTCTAAACAGGTTAAATTCTATGGTATTGGCGTTTTATAGTAGTTGGTACATCACTGTAGCATACGGATGCTGAAACAAACTACCAGCACGAATGCCGTGGCCCCCTCGCTCTGTCAACAGTCAGCTGTATTTTGAATTTAAACGCAACACCGACCAACATGTGACACTACAAAATAATGAAATATTTCATAAAAGTTATGGACGCTTCGTGGGTAAAGAAATGTGAGGGACTATCAATGCATGGAGTAAAAATTTAAATCAGATCATAATTAAAAGCAATTAAATACAAATATACACCGCTAAATTTTAATCGTTTTAATCCCGTGGAGCGTCGATCCTGTACATGGAACACTATCGATTTGTAAAGATAAAATAAAAAATAAGGTACCTTTTTAAAAATAAAGCGAGTTTAATGACCCGTAGGTAATACCACACCACCACCAACAGGTCATTGAACTCGCTCAGCTGATATTTTCTTAAAGAAATTATTTTCGTACATTTGTAAATTAATACGAGTTTTGAAAAAAAGGTACTTTATTTTTTAATTTTATCTTTACAAATCGATAGTGTTTCATGTACCGGATCGACCCTCCACGGGATTAAAACGATTAAAATTTTGCGGTGTATATGTTTTTTTCTTTTAAATTATGTATAATAAGTACTTGGTAAATTTCCAAAGTTCTACATTTTAACCCTTTTAAACGCTTGCGTCAGGTCGGATGTTACAGTACTGTGTTTGAGACTGGGTACTCCATCTTGTTTAGGCATTTAATCCCCACAAGTGACAAGAGCTGAAGAGATGGAGTATTTGGTCGCGGATGTGCGGACGAAGGGTTAAACAATAATATAAAATGTTTTGTAATTTAAAACTGTCCATTATCAAACTGGTATTTAGTTCATAAACTGGTGCTTCTCATATCACTTTATTTACATGCCCGACTCATTCAAGCGCACATGCTTTCTGTAATTTGTTACACATTTTTAACTCTTTCGTTTCAATTCAAAGACACTTCCGCCTGACCACCGCTAAGTTCATTTTTGCTCGCACTCGAAACGAAAACTTCTAAGAGTTTGGTTTGGCGCCACGCCGCAGGATTCAAGCGACAATTTTTTTAAGTGATCAGGCAGAAATGACCGCGATGGTACATGTGATAAAGCAAATTGAAAAGGCATCAGTTTATTTACACCTTCGATTGTAGTGGCACATGCGATCGGCTGTATATTTCTAATAAATGTAAAACCTACATAACAAATCCAGTCTTTAGGTCAATATTGAACTTGAAACTCATACACTACAATTGTGATAAAAGTTAGTATGAAAGTAAATGTGTTATAAATATAGCCCGTTACTAGACAAGTAAAGAACACAGTAGTTTCAAAAATATTAGCAATTCAAATTTTGTGAAGACTCCAATCTAACATTCAATGACACCTATGACTCTGGATTTATTCTTTATGGCATATGTTAAAGTTAAAATTGTGAAAGTATTATACGTATATAAAAGTATACCCATGTTAAGTACTAAGTTTATCTCTGTTATAAATCTAGTGATATTAGTTTATTGCCATAGAGTGGTCCGAAGAAACTAAGGCATTTATCGCAGCTATGTTCCGTTAGGATATAGTCAACACTCCATCTGTAGTACAATATTAAATAAGGCTTCACTTCCGACCCATAAAGTATATATAATTTACTTAATATTATTAAAAAATAATTTATTAGTTTTGTATTAAATAAATCGTATTTAGAATTAAATTATACTATGTTTCACATAGATCAGCATTCTAGACTTGAGGCACTTCCGAACAATCGATACGATTATCTTGCTTTGTTGCGATTCATGGTTTGTTCTGTCCAAAATGCCTATTATGCATTTTATGTAACATTAAAAAATAATTAATTGGAAACATTTTCACTCGAAGAATACTGTAACATTCAAATTTACAATGAAATTATATTATTTACAATAAAATAAAATATTTCAACAAAATATAATCGAATAATGGAATGTTCAGGAAATATAAGACAAGGACTATTATAATACAATACTTAATTAAATGACAATAACTGCAATATAGGATTCATTCTATTACTAAAATATTAGCAACCGTATAGTTTCCTTAACGCTAATAAAAATACAGTAGTTGTTGAGCTCTTATATATCTATCACACTGTTTTCCAGCCATTGGCAAGCCCTTGCTTTGTGAGCAAACATGGCAATACTCTATCGGCAACGTTCAATATATTATTATTTTCTCTACCGGACCTCCAATCCGTCGATTGACTTTTTGACTGGCAAAATCAACAATTCAGTCGCGGCAAAAAAAAAAAAAACAATATTCTTCCTTTTGAACAACTCTTCAGAGCCAAAATCACAAAATCTTAGGCAATAGCTTACCGTAAAAAGTCAATCGCACGACTGGTCCAAAAGCCGCTTCAAAAATTATTTTGGAATGACAATCAGACTTGTACGCTTACCACCATCACATTTAATACACTCGCTCAGCTGGCATCCGACTCAGCTATCGGAATGGCCTCGTGGCACGCTAGCCGTGGGTTACATGATGACGCAGCAGCGGCGCGAGCGAGTGTCGCCCACCACGTCGCTGGTGTGTCCGGCGAAGCGCGGCACGGCGCCGGCGCTGGGCGACAGAGTGAGCGGGTTGAGCTGCACGGGCATGTCGACCTTGGCCGCGTCCGACAGCGAGTTGAGGCTGTGGTTGTTGGTGGAGCCCAGGCTGCTCTCCACCGGGCTGCCGTTCGTTCTTATCTGAGATCGCTGCTTTTTCAAATCTGCGAGAGTTCCTGGAACACGCGCTACTGATCACTATTCCAATAAGCCAATTTTAAAACTTGCTACGAAACATTAACGTTTGATGAGATAAGCATAGCTGTTACATGAAATATTTCTCGAAACTTTGTTTCTTAACCAAAATTGCGGTGCGTGACTTTAATTAAATTGATAGTAAACAATATATCTTCATTATAGCATTTCTACAGATTACGTAAAATAATGTGACGTAAAAAACCGTAACAGAAAGATCTCGAAAAGAAAAAAGTGCGTTGAACAGAACAGATAGGTTACAGAACAATAAATAGTGATAGTTTCAGAAAAAAATACGTGCACTCGAACAAATTGACACCAAATATTAATTAAAACAAATCCCAATAAGGACTAACACAACCAAAGGAACAATGAACCCACACGCTAACAGCATGCAACTACAATGAGAGACTGCTTGCCTCATATGCATCCTCGAGAGTAAATCAGTTCTGGAAACCGGCACACAGTCCCAACCGTTCGTTTATTTAAATACCATCACTGTGCAAAACTGTTAGATAAACTTTCCAGATCAAATGTTATACAACTGTGCTCTATATTACGAATGAATATTAGATGTGCTTGTTACGGTCAATTTGAGTTCGTAAGGATGCATATAATTACCTGCGTTAATCATGACGGTGACATGAACATTGATTTTACCATTATTGTCTGTGGTGTAGGTCGCGGTGCCGCCTTCAGCGATCGCGATCTGGTTGGGGCTCACTATGACCTCTTTCCTACCGTCTAACGCGTCCTCGTTTTTGATGAGGTCATTGTCCTGTCCCTCGGGCGCTTTCCTGACGCCGTTGGGTAAGCTCGTTCTTTCGTAGTGTTTGCTTTGTTCGTTGACGGCTTCTGTTTCGTGGTGCGGGGCGGGGACCGAGCCGGGCGCGTAGTGCGACGCGGCGTTGACTCCGAACAGGGGGTTGGAGGTCTTGTGCTGTCCGTAGGGCGTGAGGTCGGACAGGTCGCTGACGTCGCTGGTGCGCAGCGAGCCGCCGCGCTGGTTGTACGAGTGCTTGGGCACCGCGTACTCCACAGTCGAGTCGTAGCTCTGGTTGGAGGTGGTGGAACTGTTCGAGAGCCGCTTGTGTGACAAATCAGGCGCTTGTAAGTTCGCCGTGTTTTGATCATTCTCCACGCCATTTGATAGGCCCTGCAACATAATGAACGAAATCTAAGCGGATATCCTTTGACTGTCGAAAGTAGGCGGAATAACTAATGAGAAAATTGTCGATGGATAAATGTGCAATTATAAGATTTTCCACGATTTAATTATCCGGTTGCCGCTGCAGGTACACTTTGATATTTTTGGCTTGTTTTGTTATACGATAAGTAGTATATGTGGTAATCCCTAATATAGGTATGTATATTAGGGATTACCATATATTTATCACCGGTGGATTTGAACTAACAGGCAGATGAATATAATCTTAATAGTATGTGTACAATGGCTTGCTTTTAATTTTTATTTAAATATATAGATTTTTATAAGTCAAATGAAATGGAAAGTAATTTAGTCTAAGACTTTATGGAAGTCAAAGATTTATAAATATATCTAGTTCTCCAAAACGCCCGCCCGTCAACACTTTAGCTGGGTTTTTTAGGTTCCATAGTTGTTCGTTACTTTTGCACTTAAAGATTATTTAACGCAGCTCGCGAAAATACACTAAGCCACTTTGTATGGGTCTACTTCTGAAAGGAAACTTCGGCCCCTGTACGAAAGGCAACGAAGGAACAGGGTTTTTAGTCAGTAAAAGTCTGACACTATCTCCCGATCCGCCCAAGGGCGGGGAGATGGTCATTGGATAATTTTCCGATCTACAAAAAAAAGTAACTTTGTATACTCACTTTAATTACATATTGAGCTGCCGTTTTAACAAAAATGCCAAAATTACAACAACACTTATCCATATTAGAAAAAAAGTAATAAAAAAGAAAACTAGATCCCGCTCTGTCTATGATTTACAATGACAGGACGTGGACGAAACAGATAGCGCCATTTTAGGTCTTTGCACGATTAAATTATTTATAGGAAAACCGATTTATTGAAAGAAATTACACAGAAACATGTATACAGTACTTTAAAGAACAGTGTTTCAATTAATTTACAACTAAAATCTAAGAATTCTAACTAAAATAACACGAACTACACTGAATCAGTAAATGGACTAGTTTCAGTTGAGCTGAATTTCAGCGAGAATTATAATAAAATAGAAAGGAATAGCATTCTACGCTCATTGTAGCGTTAAAGAAACAACTGATAGAAATCTATAACATTCTAAATTGTTTTGTAAGATTAACGAGCCTTGTGCCCGATGAAAGTATGAATTTTGATATTAATTCAAAATCGAAGACAAGTAATTTATTATCTCAAAATGTAACTAAACTATTTATATTAAAACTTAACTATGTACCGGTACATAATATGATACAGGTAAAGTTTGTTTTATTTTGTTTTATGTTTGTAGGAAGTAATCTCTGAAAATACTGGTCCGATAGTGAACATTTTTCCACCGATTCAAAGCTGCTTTATTCCTGAGTGACTGCTATATTCTATGTTCGCGAGCGAAGCTGCGGGCAAAACCTAGTTATCAATATTCAGAAAAAACTTTCATCTACTGTTTAATTATCCTCTTTCAGAGGCCAATTTTCAAGAAGAACTTTTTATCTTTATTTATCTGGTAACCTAAGTACATAGATGGATTTAGTGTCACAAGATATTCAGTAACAGTCAAGTAAATATTACTATTTGAAGTAGAATTAAATATTTCGAGTCAGTGTTTGTTTTTGAACTCTTCCAAGACCGCTTTACCGATTCTTGTGAAAATTTTGTGTAAATTTAGGTCTGAGAGTATAATAGGACCCTATTTTCTTTGATAATTTATATGGCAAAACAACGTTTGTCAGGTCAGTTAGGCATTGGATAAATAGGATTATTTATCCCTCTTCCGTTGTAAAAGGCTTTTTTTTTAATATACAGGAGTTTTGACTTGTCTGTCAGTGATCGAATTTATTAAAAAGATTAATGTATAAAATATATCATACCCGATAACGGAGCCCTAGGACCTGCGGCTCCTTGCGTATACGGCGCAAGTTGTCGTTAGTCAAAAACATAATATCCAAAGACATGATAACAATCCGTAATCAGCAGCACATAACACACATAGTATCACATAACCACATAATATCCTTTGAAAGAACAATGGTCGACACTTTATGTAACACCATAAAGGAAGAATTGAAGTTCGAAGGAAGATTTTTGTATATCAAAATGCATCGTCGAAAAAATAAAAAAATATTGAACAATGAGCGGTGCGTGTTAGCTCGCTGAGCAGACGGACTGTCGGCGCGTGCGACACGGCCGGCGGGCGAGGGAAATCGCAGGAAAACTGAGTGAATCGCCCGGTGTCGTCAATCAATGCGTCCAGCGGAACGGGATGCCTGCGCGCACAGCCACCGCACATGACAACGCGGCCTGATTGATGATGCACTAACAGACGATACGCTGTGATTGATCACATTGTACAATCTTATAAGGACACTATACTCACTATGGTAAACACTCAGAAAACAGATAAAATACACCAAACTAAGGTACAATATTAGTTTGATGACAAACTTCCTATATACTTCGGTAATTAAAGGGTGTTTTAATATCGTACAGATTACATCACGCATGCGGGTTTGGTCCGCATGCAGAAAATTTCAAGATGTAAAAAAAACCGCCCCGCGTGCGTATTCCATGCATTACAATAAATACTTGTATGCAATGGATATTTGCGGGGGTTACGCGTGCGGAGCAATACCGCATGCGTGATCAAAATCGTACGATATTAAAACACCTTAAAGGTTCAATTTTTTTTTTATTATTAATAGGGCTCGCGTTTGACCACCATCTCACCTAATGGTAAGCGATGATGTGTTTAATATTTGAATATTACTTATTTCGAAAACAAAGATTCTTCTTTAACTATTTTCGATCTGCTACAGGCAGTAGTAGAAAGTTCTGTGCCAATTTTAGACCTATTAAAAATAATTATAAATAAACAGATTCTACGAAGCCATTATAAGGAGTGCACAAGCGAGAAGCGAGTGCAAATCAATCGCTCTACTAAGTATAAAACTGGGCAGGAACTAGTGTTACTGGTGTTCATCACGACAAGCCTGCGACATGCCTATATTCACAAGGTGGTTGCCATTTTCTGATGGTGGTGCGTATGTTGGATCTTTCAGTTCTCTTCAAAATGTGGTGGTGTTCATATGCGCGTTATGTCCGTGAAGGGACGCTGTCAATTGAGATTGGTCATCTCTTAACTGGTAGTGTCTTATTTTGATTTACATATTTTTGATTGTTTTTTTACTTAATTTAACATCAATCGTCCAATAGAAGCAACAGAAAATATGTAACCCATATATTTAATTTCAATGGAATTTGTTATTCATTCTTCTCCGTAGAGATCTACACTTTGGAATGTGCGGTTAGCATCATTTTTTATGACTGACTTCTTCAAAATTCAAAAGTGCCGTAAATAGTTTATTTGGAACTACCTATTGCCCGCGGCTTCACTCGCGTACTCAAAATATAGCATATGTTACTCAGGAATAAAGGAATTTTCTATTGATGAAATCATTTCAGCAATCGGACCAGTTCTCTCAGGGATTACCTACCTACTTATTAACAAAACAAAAAAAAAACTACTACTACTACTAGCTGTATTACTTTTTGGTGTACAATAAAGCTTGTTCTATTCTATTCTATTCTAACTTAACTTCTTTGTAATATTGCTGTGGATGTAGATAAATACTTTGATTGATTGATTTTTCATACATAAGAGAAAAAAACTATTACTGATGTTCGTTAGTTCATCATTGTTCTTAGTGTACTTACCAGTTTATTAAAAAAAGTAATCAGTATCTAATTGTTAGTACAAAGCACTTCAATATGCAAGCGCGAGAGTACTAATATTTTTTTTATGGTCACACATTCTTGTTCAATCTAATGTGTAAAGATAATAAAATTTCACCGTCTGAAATGGCTGAAAAGCATGACTAGATCATAGATTTGCAAGTTAACATAATTTAATTTTTTATAAAGGCACTGAATTGATAAGAAACATTTTATTGTGTCTGTTTAACTCGCAAAAAAAAAATGATGTTATCAGTGAATTACTAGACTTCTACGTCACGGCCTTGGTCCAACTGTAATGTAAGTAATAAATTATTCTAGTGCAGTTAATTACTAGCGGTGGCAAGATGAAAGCAGAGAAAGTACGGCACACGGGGAACGTAAAAACAAGTACGGGCTGTGTTCAAATCGTTCACGTAGTAAATACCGATTAGCGTGATGAACATTACAATTATTTTCTATTTGTATCTTAAACACTGTTCTTCGTCGTTCTGATCTTAAACAATGTTGGGTGTTCTACGAGGTTGTTTGAAAGCGTTACTATGGCTCTGGATAGCACAGAGCAACTAAGGGAACACAGGCAGGTTTTTTTTTCGCCCTCCTCCTGCACCCAGACTGCGAGAATTTATGATTTCCCAATTTAAATAGAAACGAAAATAATAATTATTTGCAAGCAAACAATGGGAAATGGAAATTGAGGCTACAGGAATTTGTTAGGTTAGGTTACCAGCAATAACTCTTCAACGTCACACAATAAATGGTCTTGTAATCTGTCTACCAAACCTTTTCGGAACAATGGCCACTTTCCAGGCTTTATTGACCTTTTGGAACAGAAATAAATATATTAAATGAATTAAAATGTACGTGCATCAAACGAGTATCTCCCTCGCAATGCTCAGGAGTGAATAATTGAAATCCCTCACTACGTTCGGGATTAAAACTTACTACTTAACCAACTTCATTTCTTTCGGAATTCAACATGCCACCTACGACTGCATTTTTATCCCAAGAGTATGTACTCTCGAACATACCGAAAACAAAAACAATTATTATCGAGAAAAAAAAAGACTTCTCACTCCCATGAGCTATATTTGAAGACTGGCACATGTTTCTTTAGAAAAATAAAAAATGTTTTTAAAATGCTAAAACCAAACTTCATTAAATAGAAAAAGACAAATCGAAAGACTTTGGGACATAGAGGAATCATGCAGGGTAAACTGCACTTTGCAATATTTACTATGTACAACATTACCTATGTCAAAACATGTAGAGCATTGTTTTTAAACACAATATTTTGCAGTACTTATTCCAATTTGTACACACTGCATTGCACAGTCATAATTTACAAATAAAATATATTTGTATATTTGCACTCTTCTCGTAAAATAGGATGTTTCAAAATGTTTTCAACATGTCGCAGATGTGTTCTCCGCTAAAATACCACAGACATTTCGTAAACATAACTTATATTCAGCAATACTGTTTGTAAACAGTAATAAAAGTAACACTGTAATAACAGTCTCATTTGGCGCAGCACGCTCATAAAATTAATATATTATTACCAAGAATTCATTTTTCTTTCGAAAATTATAAAGTCAGTGAGAACGTTGAAAGTTCTTCCGATTTAGAAACCCTTGATGCAAGTTACGAATATTACTGTATACTGGCTGACCCGGCCATTGTTGTTTTGCCATGTCTGGAGAAGGCCACCCTTATCAGTATCACTTAGAGGTACTTATACAATATTTTTTATACCCTCGGACGTAAGAGGTCGTAGATTGTTGCCTACGACCTATTCTCAGACTTATTAAATAGACACAAAAAAAAAAAAAACATAAAAATTGGTTTCAGAGGAGAACCCACAAACAGACACGACATTGTTGAAGATTAAACCGACTATGTGCCTTTATGTACGAGTATATGGTACTTACGTATGTAGCATAGCATAATCGGCCTTATAATGTTCCCACTGTTGAGCCTCAGTCCTCTCTAGGAGAGGTAATGGGCCGTAATCCACTACGTGAGCCCAGTGTGGGTTGGTGTACTTATTTACCACCAAACTTTACCTTATAGTACATTGACAGAGTTGATTTAAAAAACGGACATGAAGCTATTTTAATGGACATCTATCGTGATCCTTCCACATTATCAAGTATCTAACGAAAAACGATTTACTATTATTGTTCGGGGTATTAGAAAGAGGTCAATGTACTTTATGAAAAATTATATAATACACTAGCGCAAGACTTTGTATTTACTTAAAGTTAAATTATTTTTCATGTAGAGTGAATTCAAAGGAAAATTTTAAATTCAAAGGAAATCTTTTAGAAGGTGAAACTCATGAATATGAAGAACTTTACAGCGGGATTGACCACAGAAAAGATGAAAGTCATCATCTCTTCTGTGGGATTAACTCTGAAATGTTAAAAAAACGATCAAGAGCGTTTTTAACTCACATGGGAAAGGTTCTGCACAGTTTTTATAATTTATTGTTATAGGGACAATACACACACTTTAGGGAAATTTCAACTGTCTGCTGACAAAAAACAGGTAGATAGATGGAAAATTGGACAGTACAGGCTCCGTAATATAGAGTTCTGTTGGTTAGCCTTCAAAAAAAGATACCTAAAACAGCTGTTGAGTGGGTACATTTGTATTCGCATATGGGCTACTGTTCACGGACGCGTAGCTTCGTAGACGCGTTGTAGGAGCAGCTAATTTTTTTTTCTCTAAAAGACATGCCATGTCAAAACCGTATTTTTAGAAAAACTTATAATCCGATCGAGAATTCAGCGAAGAAAAAAAAAACAAAAAAATGATAACACGCTCATACAGTTTCTACCATAATTGCAAACGATTTCCGATTACTTGTAAAGATAGCGTGAGATGATTGCTGTTTTTTGGTCCGTATATTTTTTGTTCGTTCGTGCGATAAATTAGTAGAATCATGTGTGACGCTGCCATAAAATGGACATAAAATATTTCGTCTAGCCTTTTGAGTGAGTGTTCAATATCCGATAGTGAAACGGTTATTAGGTACATAATATATACCTTATCATCACTATCACTAGCGGTTGTGTATATCCTTATCCTAATATGCTCTTAGCTGCCAGTGGCTTAATTCAGTCTCTATCTTTTTAATTATTTTACATTTTTATTTCATTATCAACATTGTGCTCACATGATAGAAGCAACAAGTAATATGTAACCAAGCATTAAATGTAACACATAATATGATTTAAAAGAGTGTCCATGGAGCATTGCACGTTCTTCTCAATAGAGACCTACGCTTTGAAACGTGCAATTTAACTTCATTTTTCTTGGACTGACCGACATTTGACTATTCAAAAGTGCCTGCAAATGGTCTATTTGAATTAAATGCTTTGACTTTTGACTTATGTTATACCATAAAGTCTCTACCGTGTCTGTCAGTGTATTCGCGATAAACGCAAAAACTCCATAATTGATTTTCATGCGGTTTTCACCAATATACAGATTGATTCATAAGGGGTATTTAAGTATATAATACATGCATACTTATATTATAGAAGAGAAATGAAATGTAATACGAGCGGAGCTGGGGCGAATGGCACGGCTGTATGTACATATATAAAAGGTCGCCCAGCCTAAACGCAATAAATTAGCCCAGAGGCCAGAAGTTCCATTTAGGATGTATAGAAAGAAGAAGAAAGGATCTTCCAAAATTCACCACCTAAGGCTGTTTTTGATTGCCGCATTACACGCATACTTGTATGAAATAATACATTGTTACACTAGGGGTGAAAGTAACTCATTTCGTCCCGAGGAGGAGTTGGCGGCCGACCGTAGCGAGGTCACTAATTCGAGGGGTTAAATGGGTTACTTTCACCCCGAGGTAAACACTGTGCTTTTCATTACGAATACGAGGAAACACAAAACTCGAAAAAACCAACGACTGATTGCCACTTTCCCGCCATTTTGTTTTTTTTTTCTGCGGCCGGCCAGCTATTCAGCCTCATTAATGAAAAACTAGAAATTAATTGTAATCTTTTAAAAATAAAGTATTTTAAAGAAATAGTTGAACAAATAAATCACTTAAAATATAACATTATTTAATTAATACTTGTCTTTAAGTTATTTCAATTTTATATCGCGCTGTGATTGACTGGCTGTATGGATAATTGGAAGATGGTTCAATAGAAATATGAAGATAGAATTAGTTTTTTTTTTTTAATAATTTTTACAGCTGTCAGTTGTAAAGTAAGACTCCCTAGGGATGAAAAGTATCACTTGCAGCCCGCTCCTCAAAAACTTCAGACCTACTTTCAGAGTATGAGTAGTGAAATAGTACATTGTTACACTAGGGGTGAAAGTAACTCATTTCGTCCCGAGAAGGAGTTGGCGGGCGAGCGAAGCGAGGTCGCTAATTCGAGGGGTTAAATGGGTTACTTTCACCCCGAGGTAAACACTGTGCTTTTCATTACGAATACGAGGAAACTAAAAATAAATAAAAAGTTTGAAAAACCTGAGTCGTCGTACCTATGATTTTAAGTAGGTATCTTTCTTCTGATTTAGGCGGTAAAAGGTATTCCACTACTGCTTTAGCTTCTTCTCTTATGAAATTAGGCATTAAATCACTATTTTACTCTGATAAACATAACGTGTTAATACAAATCTCTGTTGTACGAAAACGTAAACAAAACTCGAAAAAACCAACGACTGATTGCCATTTTCCCGCCATTTTGTTTTGTTTTTTTTTTTTACTGCGGCCGGCCAGCTATTCAGCCTCATTAATGAAAAATTTGAAATTAATTGTAAACTTTTAAAAATAAAGTATTTTAAAGAAATAGTTGAACAAATAAATCAATAACATTATTTAATTAATACTTGTCTTTAAGTTATTTCAATTTTATATCGTGCTGTGATTGACTAGCTGTATGGAAAATTGGAACATGGTTCAATAGAAATGTAAAGATAGAACTAGTTTTTTTTTTTATAATTTGACAGCTGTCAGTTGTAAAGTAAAACTCCCTAGGGATGAAAAGTATCATTTTCAGCCCGCTCCTCAGGCAACTTCAGACCTACTTTCAGAGTATGAGTAATGAAAAGGACATTTGCGGGGGTACCCGCACAATATTAAAAACACCCTAATGGGATGAAACGAGAGACCTAAATTTGTATGGAGAAACCAATGGCTTTACCGGTATGGTAAGGTTAGATAAATCGGATATTAGTTTATTTAATCAGATAACACTAATGGAGCTTTTAGTGTGTTGGTGTTTTTTATACTTTGCCGTAAAATAGATACTGAAGAATGACATCCAAAAGCTTTAAATAGTTTAGTGATCAAAGGTTAACTAGGTAAGAAAATTCTAGCGCAGAAATCGACCTCAAAGGCGGCAATTGATGTTGTGGGATTGTTCGAAAGAGTTACCGTGGCCTTTTTTGTTTTACCTAGGAAACGCACTGGGTGGAGAAAGAGAGACTGTTAGACTTTTAGGCGGTTAGACCGCCTTACTGACTAAAACCCACAATGTTTCTTCAGTTGCACTGTGAGGGTGAAACGACTACTCTTTAAAAATGGTTATTTTTTTTAATTCAAAAAGAGATGCTAAAGACTATGCATTCTGGGGTTACGGTAACGTGGCCCTAGAATATAAAGTGAAAGAACACACGTAGGTTTTAATCGGTAATAGTCTGACATTCCCTCTCACTCTACTCGGGAGTCATGATTTCCTATCGACAAAAAAGAATATTCACTGATATTTTTTGGCGGTTACAACAAAGCTTAGATACTCTTACATGTAACTTAAATTTATACAAAAGTTACTAAAGCCGTGGTAACCTATGAGTAAGTACAAGTTACTTTAAAATCCAGAATATACTTGAGTCTGAAACAATGTAATTTCAGGATTATTATTACCCAGTAAGCAATAATTACGGATACAGTTTAAGCAGGTAATAATGAAGAAACGTCTAGATTAGATCCAGTACAGCTGGTTGCGCCACATACCTTCTGCTAATATGAACGTAAAAGCGTGCATTATTGCTTCCCATCTAATTGGCGGCCAATTACGCACATACGAGTGCATACAGAGTACACATCGTGCAGAAACAATTTGTACTACATTCAGAACAGGAACCGCACACGTCTTTGGAAATGTGTGATCTTACTTTATTAACTTTGTATTAGTCTAAGATCTGATTAAGAACGACCTTCACCGATCTGTTTAATAGATGAAATGTATTTTATGATAAATTTAGTATATTAAATAATATAACGCGGATGGGTTGCCTAAGAAATTCCTGGCAAGACTATTATTAATTAAAAATTGAAAATTTACTTTTTTTTTAGAAAAATGCACAACCGTTATTCATACCAGATTTTTTTGCAGACCACACTATAACATCGTATTCGTAATGAAACAGCGTTTATTTTGATATAGAAATTTTTGTGTATCAAAATAAAAACACTTGTTTATACATACCTGTTTATACCTGGCAACCCATAGTTATGCCAAGAACCAACTAAGCAAACCAACATTTTTATGTTCTAAATGCTTCACACTTTCGGTTAGTATTAAATTTATTTGTTAAACAAACCGGTGCATTTAAAAAAAAAATGTTTGGCCAGGAATTTCTCAGGCAACCCGCGTTATATTATTTAATGTACTAAATTTATCATAAAATACGCTTCATCCATTAAACAAACGGGTGAAGGTCGTTCAAAAACGTATCCTCTACTATATTATTGAATCTTTATACTTTCTCTCTCTCGCGTACATAAATTATAGGGAGTAAAGCAGCTTTATATAGGTGAAAAAATTTTAGCAATCGGACCCAGAGGTCCTCCTACGAACAAAAAATAAATAAAAAAAACAAACTTTACCTCTTTTTATTATATTAGTGTATATATAATTTATCTAAACGTATATTTGTCATCTAACTCCTACTAAACGGCATGACTGATTCGGATGTAATTTTGTATGAGTCTCTAGATGGTTTGAAAATACAATTGGTCCCGGAGGGTGGCGCTGAAATCATGTTATTTTTTTTTACAAAATAACAGTTTTCGGGCAGGAGCAACGTCAGCCGGAACAACTAGTATTTTTATAAAATTTAATAAGCACATTTTTTTGTTTCGCGAAATGTTTACTTTTGTTTAATGTAGTTTATTAATAATATTATTTAAACAGTAGTTACAAAGATCAGACGAAGAATATTCAGAAATAATGTATTATTTCAACAAGCATAACATACATTGTGCTGTTATTTAGATCTCGCTCTTTATAGTTTGCAAGCAGAAAGTCATAAAAATGATTGCCGACGGTAATTTTAATTTTCAAACATGAGCTAGCGTACGTTAATAAACTAATTTAAGTATGTGACGTACAACTTTACGCAACATGCTGATACAAAATGGCGATAACCTCAAAATCCATCCGCATATTAAAATAACAAGCAACGCAACACAACTACATTATTATCACCTATGTTGTTTTATTACTAATTTTATATTCAGCTAATATGGCTCCCATATATAATAATAGTAATTATATGATCAGCTCATCAACAGGCTAAAAAACTTCTACTGGTGAAATGCGAGATACTTATCAGGTATTACGTTTATTAACGTAATAAATCGACGGTAACATTTACTACTTCCATTTATATATTTATTAAATTTTCCAAGCAATTTTCTTTATTACATTGTATAGTTATGTTTTCTTCATTTGAATATTATATTGCATATTTATTACTTAAATTTTCTCTGTTTAAATATTATATTGAATATTTATTACTTATATTTTCTCTGTTTGAATATTTATCTTTATATATAAAAGAAGAAACTGGCTGACTGACATACCAACGCACACTTGAAACTATTAGGACTAGGAGCGTAACATTTTGCACAAGAATAGAATAGAATAAACTTTATTGTACACCAAAAGTAAAATGACATAAACAAGGAGCAAGAAGAAACAAGCTCTGGATGAGCCCCGAACAGAACAACGCGCCATCTTTTTTACTATAGCAATATTTTTTTACTAAGAGAGGGTTTCTCAAAATTCAACCCGTAAGGAGATAAAACGGGGGTCCAAATTCTGTGCGGAGAAACGTACTTTAAAAAGCGAGAGAAGCCGCTTGCAGAAGCTAGTATAAAATAATTATAATAATAATATAATATTCAACAATTGATAAACATACTTATATATTTCTAAATATATAGATAAATTACACCCAGACACAGAACAAATGATCGTGCTCATCACACATACATTTGTCCTGGGTGGGAATCGAACCCACGACCTCTGGCATAGCAGTCAGGGCCACTAAACACTACTAACACTAATTATATTTTCTTTATTCGAATAGATATTATTTGCAGCATGGATTTCATCTGTGTTGTGGTGTGACGACCATAGTATTACACAGGCAATATTTTAATTGCAACACCAGTACGCTCTATGCGCCTACATAAGTTTTGAAAAATTAAGTACTCGTTATGTTGTTACTATTAACATAATAATGTAGGAAATTAGTATGACTAGGGGGCGCGGCGTTCTGGTAATGTTAATTAATTTTACAAATGCTAGCAGTTATACAACAGTACGCGAAACTGTGAACATTAACAATGCGTACACATGGCGTGCTGTGTCGCTAGACAAGTTTCCCTTTCACAGTTAACCACCGGAGTGTTTGGGTTCCGTACATCGTTATGTACGTAGTTTCATTACTACTACTAGAAATTGGACATGTCGCATTTCACTTGTTTTATTACACGACTGGCCCAAAAAAGGAGTGTTATTTATTATTATTACAAGGAAGGAAATCAATCAAGAAAAACAATTAAACAAGAAAGTAAATACCGCACACAGGTATTTACTTTCTTGTCTGATTTTTTTGCTTTGCAGTTATCGGCACACGAAGTTAAAAGACTACAAGGTATGTTAGAAAATATTTTAGAAGAAACCTCGGCCTAACGAAGGTGCTAATCACAGTTACATAACAGAGGGCAATTATTCTGTCAGCGTTAATTATTTCATGTGTACGGAACACAAGTGCGTGCAACTAACGTCTGTATTTCATTATTTTGCACGTTAATCGTACTGAATTAACAGTTTTTCAAATTTTTTCTTCGCGAAAGTTGAAAGCGGAATATTAATTCGGGCGGGCAATGACGTCGCCATTTAAATTGTTCTTAGCACGAGATCTGTGTTCATTATGATAATATTAATAGCATTTCTTCAATGTTGCGTGGCATGTGATATGACTACGTGAGTGAACAAGATGATGGTAAATTTGTTTGTTTTTATAAGTATAAGCACATGTTTTGTATGTATAATAATTAGGTAAGTTAAGGCAATTTGTACCTAATTAAATAAATAAGTAAATATTCTCTTAATTTATTTAATAATAATTTATTCACATAAAAGTACAGAGGCGGACTTAATGCCTTGCTTGTTGATATTGTTATGTTCTTGTGAAGATAACATCAATTCAATCATGTCTACAGTGCGTTTTACATATGAAGTGCCTTTGCCGTAATGTTGGCAATACGGAAAAACAGTGTTGCTATATTTTTAGCAATAAAAATACTTAATATTAGGGAGATTAACTGATTTTTCGTTACTTTTAACAGTTGCATTTTAATTTTGTTTTTTTTTTCTTTTGAAAACTGTAAAAAGTATTTATATATGAATAAAGTATAGGACTAGGCTAGGCTCCATTTCGATTGTCCTGCATTTCTTTCAAATACCAAAAACGCCACGCGACAATATCGTACCTCTCCGTTGACAACTTCCTTTTAGACAGGGACTCAAACTGTAACCGTAATAATCTGTTTTAACACTGTTTTTTCAAACAGTTTTAACAGAACAACACTTTTAAATGTAACAGATACAATAATGAAACCGAATCAAACTGTAACCTGATAAACGTGTTAAGTGTTAATATGTGTAACTGAAATAATCAGTTTTAGTATAGCCTTAGGTATAATAATAATATATACCATAAATAAGTAAATTGTAACTTTGGCAACGCTGCGTTTACCTGTTACACTTATTAACACTGTTAACATTTTTATATCTGTTACAGATATGTTACGGTTACACTTTTCTAAGTGTTTTGGGTTAACACATTGAAAACATATATATGAGTGTTACATATTTGAATCTGTTACCAATTCGACATGTAACACTTATAATTCTGTAATCTTTATAAGGTGTTTTTAAGTCCCTGCTTTTAGGCCTGCTTTTTTTTAATAAAATTCCCCTCATAATTCTCCAAAAAGTGTTACAACTACCGTTAAAATCGATTTCGTTTTGCATTTTGGGCAACAATTTTGCTAGAATAGGCAACTCTTTTCTTTTTACCCTTATTTTTCTGTAAACAGACAGGGAAGCCAAGATTACGGCGAAGGAACTTTTTAAGTGAAACGTACTATGACATCTCTGCCTAACTTGTCATTTGTATCAAAAAATTACTGCATATTTTCTATTTATATTGAAGAAACTAAGAAGCTGCAGATAAAATAAAATGGAATCCTATTATTTGTATTATTCTCGGAGCAGTAAACGACGGAATGATACAGGCTATTTGAAGCGAGACAGTTTGCCCTTTAATTTTGACTCTGTGTACAATATTTAGTTACGTTATGTAACAATGTACGTAATTTATGAAAATGTAGAAATTAACAGAATATTTTTTTAACGTTACATTCGTAAAATTAAACCTAGTTTACCTTTTATGTGATATCGAAGGAGATCGTATGATAAATAGCTTTTATTGATTTACGGATTGGTTAGACAAATATACTTTGAAAGGAATAATAGAAGCTCACATAAAACAGGTTTTCAATTTGATTAAAAAAAAACAGTAGTCCTGACATCCTCTGACTTTAAAACATGAATTAAGTTAGAATCAAGACGACTGTTAAGTGGATAGTTAGGTTTTAATTGTATATCAAGTACCAATTTTGTCTGGCTGCCTTTTTCCTACGTCTATAAACCCCGTTTTGAACGCATTGTGGCATTCTCTAAGTGGTGTCTTATTTAGGCGATCCAACACGAACACGATTGCGAAGCGAAGCGGCGCGAAGAAAACAATTGATACTTTATTGTGGTGGCCTACGTGACCAAACGTACGTGCGTGAGGTGCAGCGACGACCGTAGCGAAGCGGCCGCGATCAATTGCGGACGATAGGACCGAGCCACCACTTCCCGTTGGATTTGCGTAAATCGCATCGGATCGCTTCCAATTCCAGTCACGTTTAGTCGCCCACGTATATAACACTAGTTTTAGTTTATACGAAACCCGAAACTAGGTGTTTCGGGTTTCGTATATACTAAAACTATTTTTATATAAAGATTTTATGTACAAAAAGACATGGTCGGATCCTGTCCAAAAAATCAATTACATGGTACATTAATTATTTATTATATAAAAATTACTTTTTTATCGTAACAATCATATTTCTCTAGGAGTGCCGAGAAAGAATCCAAAAAACCAAGTAATCGCGAGGGGATTAATATACTTGTTGTTTACGGCATATCTGGCAAGCAAATGTCGTGTGAAGACGAGTGCACAATGTCGCTGAAGGACTGATTAAGAAATTTTGTAACTAAATGCGTGTTTGTTAGAATGTTTTTATAGTGTATAATATGACGAACGCACCCTGAAACTGTTATGTAAAAGCTTGATTTGAATGCGAATGTTTCACTCCAGTACGAAGTCTAATTTCTCTGCTATTATCTCTTTTTCCCGCTCTGGAGAGCCGCAACTCTTCCGGAGCACCGCTTTATGTATCTTTCTATATTTGGTTCCCGTTTTTTTATATTGTTTATAGGTTTGCGCTTGACCGCTATCCTAATAATCTGACGAAAAGCGACGCGCTTACCTAGAAGAAACCTATTCTCTCTTGGCTTAAAGATTCCCGGTTTGTAGACATTAGTAAACACAGACTCCAGCAAGGACTTACTTAGCTGTACGCTCAATGAATGTGTTCCCAAAACGTTTTGTGCGTGTTGGTGGGATATCCACCATTTCCGTACTTAATATATAGTGAAATCAAGTTGAATATGAACGGAGCATAAGTTGAGTATGAACGGAGCTGAACTACTGACCTGCAAGTCATCATCGACGGTGGAGTCGAAGGTCTCTCGTAGCTTGGCCTCTCCTCGCACGTCTGCTTTGGCTGTGAGCTGCTTCTCGCGTAGTGATGTTCTCCGCACCGACCGGACCCTGCTGAGTTTGATTGTGTTTTACGGATCTTATTGACTTGCAAGTTACTTGGTAATGCAAAAGAAAATAATTATACAACATTGTTTTAAGTTTATGCGAAAAATGAATATAGTTTGTTCAGAATCAGTAGCTGAATGAATTCCAATAGTTTTTACACAATGTTATATATTTTCCCAAAAATATTTAAAGGTCACAAGTTGGACACCACCGACATTAAGTACAACACGGTCACGGAAGGTCATAGCGGGCACTGGGTGCCAACAAACAGCTGTGCAAAAAACAACCCTTCAGTCGCCAGGATGGCCCGGTGACTATGTATTTTTGCTGACTTGTCAAGCTTATACATAACTTTGTGATTTTTCATAATAAAGTTATGAAATTTTGTACATAGATTCTTTATATAAAAGTATTAAATAAGTTTCGGGTTTCGCATCTAAAACTAATGTTGTATATTTGAGAGGCATTTTCAGGATATTTTGAGAAATAAAACTTATTATATAGCAAATGATAGCATGAATAATTCACTACTGCTAGTTGTTGGCCATACTAAAACTGCAATGGTAGGCACAGAACTAGTTGATCGTTTACCATCAGGTGGCGTTCCAATCAAAGGCAAGCCAATCATTAATAAAAAAATCTCTGTTCTTCATAATTCCAATGAAACTCTTCTTTTTGTATCCTTGTCCGGTTGTAGGGATTAACATCTTTTGCCCACAATATAACTAAAGTTATGCAGATCACAAAGAGGTCGTGGAGCGGCGTGGCGGCTCGCCTGCCTCGCAGTTGTACAGTACAAGTAGTATTAGTTACCGGCTAGTACTGGCGCTGGAGGAGGAGCGCCTGGCGGTGCGCAGGCGGTCGGCGGCGGCGTGGCGCCGCAGCTCCTCCTGGTCGGCGGCCAAGCGAAGGATGCGCGCGCGAAGTTCGCCTTCTTCGCAGATATCTGCACAATAAAATATTATATATTATATCATATATTCAGTTTTTACGAAGCAACGTTTGCGTGAATTGAACGCGATGCGGTGGCTTTAACCTACGTGTGCGCGAAGTCACTAATTCATTCGCAATATTTATATAAAACAAGCCACGATACCGCACGTGCCCGCTTCGATTCCGCTTCTGCGTGCAGTTACGTACGTAGGCCACCGCAATAAAATATCAATTGTTATTTCCCTTAACGCCGCTTCGCTTCGCGATCGCGTTGAATGGCTTACGTCGGACACAGCGTTAGACAGCTTTCGATGCTGAGTATTTTTTACCGCGTCTAAACGCTAAATGTTGCTAGAAAGCGATGCAACTATTGCAAATGCTCACAGTATCGCGCCTACAATGGCCTTACCAACTGTTCTCAAGTCGCTGTATCTTTTGCATGTTTACTTTTTTATCATAGTATGTATGTGAATAAGCCCAGCTTTTATGTAAAAATAGAAGGCATCAAAATTATAGAACACAAAACGAATCGAATGAAATGAAATGGTTCGTATGTGTGGGTTTACGAAAATTATGACATGCGCAGTGATGCTTATTTCAAATTTGTTGTATGCGGCTACTTTTGTATGTTATGGTTATAATAGATTTTTTTAGTTTTCAATCCTCTAAAGTTTTATGATTAGTTATTGTTATTACTTACTTGGTTCTGAACGGATTTAAGTTTTAGAGATAAATATGATCACGTAACTTTATCTAAACCTAGTTGGTAGAAATAAAGTGTTCACCAACGCTGATGTAATAAAATTACTTTTAAAGAGAGACATTTTGAAACTAGAATAATACATAAAGTATTTTTGTCGATTCACGTTTATGTAGTAAATCAAACTTCAGGATTGTTTCATCATCATCATCATCATTTCAGCCGATATACGTCCACTGTTGGACATAAGCCTCCACCAAGAGTCGTAGTCGAGTAGGTCTCGCATTTATCGGTTTGTTTGCTTAAACAAATTGAAAACAAACGGCTTTTATCAAAGCCACTGGAAGTATTTCATTGCTAATATGTACTCGTAAATCTATCAAGTAAGGGCTTTATTTCACCGCGGCGCAATGGTGTCCCGGTGAAATATAGCCCTAAGCTACCAAACTAGACACCATGCGGACACCCGCGTAGCCACACGTCCGAGCTGGTCGCGCCACCAAATTGGTTGCGCAAACAAACAGACACCCGGTGAGTAGCTGTATACAGTTTGTTTAAGAATAGAAAAACTTTTATTCGGTACAGACACAGCACAACGGTTACATTTATACACAAAGTAAATAAAAGTACAAAGTACGCCGAGCGTGCCCGCACCGAAAGGGTGACCACCTCAGCATTTGCTAGACGTTAGACACCAAGCGCTGGTTTTCAGTTGGCACACCGCAGTGACGCACGGATTAGGGTAAAGCATATATATATACTCATAAGTGTAATTGAAATAGATATTGATGTAGTGTATGTCGGCGCATGATCGCCATCGGAGTTGACGTCACACAAAATTCACAGTCACAGTGATATCAGGAAATGTTTTAGAGTGATAATAAAGAAATACATTGCTTCAGTTCAAGTTGTTTATTCTATGGTCGGTCAAAAAGTGCCTTTCTAATCACATTACAACGGTTTTTATACTCAGAAATTGACAAGCATAAAAATTCACTATGAAGGTAGAAAAATATTTTAAATAAATTAATAGAACGGAAATTGTCACAGTAAATTCTTATTTAAATATGACCGGATGCTCCGATATTTTTAAAGAAATAAAAATTAAGTGGTCAACTTAAATCCTCACAAATTCGACCGGATGTTTAATATTTTCTAGAAAGGAAGTTGGTCATTTAATTTGTTTTAAACTAAACAATATTTTAAAATAATTCGAAAGGAAGTTACCAAATGAAATCCTTTTATAAATTCAACAGGATGTCGTAATATTTTAAAATAATTCGAAAGGAAGTTATCAAATGAAATCCTTCTATAAATTCAACAGGATGTTGCAATATTTAAAAGAAATTAGCAGGAAGTGATCGAATATCCTCATCAAAATATTCAAATAGTGGTTTTGCGCCCACACGGCCATTCTGATTTCAGCGCGCTCTCTGCGCTGTACAGAACTTTACATTAAAATTTTAAAAAATCAAAGCATTTATTTCAGAGAGACCATTAACAGGCACTTTTGAATAGTCAAATGTCGGTCAGTCCAAAAAAGTGAAGCTAAGTCGCACGTTCCAAAGCGTAGGTCTCTATGGAGAAGAACGTGCAAGAAACTCCATGGACACTCTTTTAAATCATATTATGAGTTACATATTATCTTGGTTACATATTCCTTGTTGCTTCTATTATGTGAGCACCATGTAGTTGAACGACTCAATGACAAACCCAATAGCCACGCTCGTAAAGTCGCAAAAGTTTTAACAATAAAAATACTCCATGGTACCGCACATTTACAAAATTGAAAAAATTGCTTCTATATTATACAATGCAAAACTAATAAATGATCACAAGCTTCAACTATGTTTTCAAATTACAAAAATAAAAGTTTCCAAACTAATCAATTACATTTTATCGTTACGTTACATTGGGTTAGCCCAAAATTACACAGCATCAAAACATTTTATTGGCGTCACCCACACAAGATTAGCCCAAAATTAAACAGTTTATCGGCGTCGCCAACATAGGCTCAGCCCAAAAATTACTCAATAACAAATATTTTATTGGCGTCACCCACATAGGGTTAGCCCAAAATCAAACAGTTTATCGGCGTCACCCGCATAGGGTTAGCCCAAAATCAAACACTTTATTGGCGTCACCCACATAGGGTTAGCCCAACTTACACAGTATCAAATATTTGGTGTGAATTGGCTGATTGGCATTACACGGCATCATTCGCCTTCTAGCCCTAACTTGGCATCACCCGCCTAGGATCTAGCCATACCAAATGGCATCACCCGCCTTGGATATAGCCCCCTAACTAGCATCACCCGCCCTGGATCTAGCCATACCACATGGCATCACCCGCCTTGGATCAGCTCTGGACAGGGAAAAAGGATACACATGGTGGCCAGCCAGCGTAATAGGTGGGAAGGGGACTAATTAATCTAATGAATCTAAATATCGCGCTTGAAAAATGATTAATGGCTTGAAAAGGTCCGAACAAAAAATCAATATAACTTGTTTTAAAGCAATAAGCCAATTCACATTAAAACTATCTAATCTACGGCATCACCCGCCTTGGATCTAGCCATATTCCTTCATGGCATCACCCGCATAGGATATAGCCTCCCTAACTAGCATCACCCGCCTTGGATCTAGCCATCTCTTATGGCATCACCCGCCTAGGATCAGCTCTGGACAGGGAAAAAGGATACACTGGTGATCAGTCAGCGTAATAGGTGGGAAAGGGACTAGTTACTGCGATAAATCTAATTTACAAATTCTCCGCCCATACGGCCAGCTCATTATCATAAAATAAATCGTGAACAGCGATTTTTTCGAAACATCTTAAATAATGGTTCCAACCATGCAGGCCACTTTATACCGCCATTTGGCAGTAAATGTAAAATTTTAATAGAAACTTCTACATCTTAGATCAAGTTTTAATATTGTCTTTCATGCTGATACATTAAGACATCCTTTTCTCAAAATGTTCCATGACATCGCTTCTGTCAATTCTTAACCTGCCTCGAAACAATCGCTCGTCCATCCTCAATTTACATAACAGCTTAAAACACAGTGGCAATAAGTTAAAGCAATAACATAGGGAACTTTCACGTACTTTTTGATGTAAAATAAAATCAACTGCAAATCTTTAATTGCCACTGTTTATAAAGCTCTACAAATGTCAACCTGACAGTTTACCCGACCATCATTGCTAACAATTAGATTATTGTTCATCTGCAAGGTTTTTTCGTTCTTTTTGATCTAACCATCGATCCAATCATCGATTAACAAGAAGTCCAACAATCAACTCAACAATCGATCAACAAACGCCTCGCCAATCGACCAATAAACGCCCCGCCAATCGACTAACAAAAGCCTCGCCAATCGACTAACAATCGCGTCGACAATCGACTAACAATCGCGTCGACAATCGACTAACAATCGCGTCGACAATCGACTAACAAACGCTTCACCGATCGACTAACAAACGCCTCGCCGATCGACTAACAACGCCTCACCGATCGACTAACAAACGCCTCGCCGATCGACTAACAAACGCCTCGCCGATCGACTAACAAACGCCTCGCCGATCAACTAACAAACGCCCTGCCGATCGACTAACAAACGCCCTGCCAATCGACTAACAAACGCCCTGCCAATCGATCCAAAAATCGTCCCAGTAATCGATTAAACGATCGACCAAATCGATCCAAAACAATATTTTATTTCGCTTAATTCTTCTACCTTTCCAATTGTTTCATGGTTACCAGACTAGAGGAACCATTTGGAAAACATTAAGGCAGATAATGCAAACGCTTTGTTTAGTGGGTATTTGAAAAAGGAAAATAACTACACCGGACGATAAATTATTAGCACCCCGACACACAGGTCACTTTTGTTTGCTAACCAAAACTCACACACGTTTTTTAAAAATATTAAAATTTACTAGCAACCCGCAATGTTTGAATCTAACTATCAAAACCAGTACTTACAAAAACTAATCTATATAGGACCGAAATCATTTTAGTTTTAACAGGTATCTAAAATTTCACAAAAACAAAAATCAACTTTTCACTTTGGGGCGGTTGATTTAATTTTTTTTTTTTTTTTTTTTTGTTATGTCGTTTATGGAAATAAGAAATCTTTTTATAGCACTATTTACAATCAATTAACTTGCAATTAACTTTCGGAGCCGCCTCCGGAAACCGTTTGTGGAAATATGTTTTGACGATTTTTCCTTGCTATTTCGGGTAAATTGACAACTTCTAAAAACGGCAGTGACAGCTTCTAGAAACGATAGTGACAGTGACAGTACCTAAAAACGACAATGACAGCTCCTAAAAACGACAATGACAGCTCCTAAAAACTACAATGATAGCTAAAAAAAAAACGACAATGACAGCTACAACGGAGGTTTTTGATTTGAATAATTTATGTTTCTACCGTCAGTTTTCTGATTGGTCAGATTTACGAAAAGTTTTGAAAATGGAGACTAGTTTGGGCAAAAAGTCAGGAGTTTTACACTACAATACACATTTCATAAAATCAGGATAAAAACCAGTGATTATAGAATCAATAACCTCACCATACGTTGCTTCTGGCTGCACTCACTTGAAGAGCGTCCATACTTCGGTTGCGTAATCCATGTGGCTGCTCGCCTGCTCCGACGTACAGTCACGCTACCGCTGGACGTCGTCAGCATACCGGAACTCTTCGCCAAACGTCTGGATCAGGTCCTGCTTCCATGTGGTGTATTGCAGAGACCACGTTTCAGCCCAGGTCTTCGGTTCCTGGTGTGAGAGCGCACCTTGGGATCGAAAGGCAATAGGTAGAAATTGCCACGACCTCGTGAAGGCGCAGGAGTAGCGAACCATGTTGCAGTCACGGCACTTGACCCAGAATCCAGAGGACTTCGGTAGGAGCGGGCTGTATCCCACCGCTGCTGTCGGCGCATGATCGCCATCGGAGTTGACGTCACACAAAATTCACAGTCACAGTGATATCAGGAAATGTTTTAGAGTGATAATAAAGAAATACATTGCTTCAGTTCAAGTTGTTTATTCTATGGTCGGTCAAAAAGTGCCTTTCTAATCACATTACAACGGTTTTTATACTCAGAAATTGACAAGCATAAAAATTCACTATGAAGGTAGAAAAATATTTTAAATAAATTAATAGAACGGAAATTGTCACAGTAAATTCTTATTTAAATATGACCGGATGCTCCGATATTTTTAAAGAAATAAAAATTAAGTGGTCAACTTAAATCCTCACAAATTCGACCGGATGTTTAATATTTTCTAGAAAGGAAGTTGGTCATTTAATTTGTTTTAAACTAAACAATATTTTAAAATAATTCGAAAGGAAGTTACCAAATGAAATCCTTTTATAAATTCAACAGGATGTCGTAATATTTTAAAATAATTCGAAAGGAAGTTATCAAATGAAATCCTTCTATAAATTCAACAGGATGTTGCAATATTTAAAAGAAATTAGCAGGAAGTGATCGAATATCCTCATCAAAATATTCAAATAGTGGTTTTGCGCCCACATGTACCTACGTTGGTAGCGGCGACTGGTCGCGCAGCCATGATGTCTCGGTGAAATATAGCCCTAATAGTATGCCTTAACTGTACGCTTTATTTGCCATCTATTTGTGGTACAGAAGCGAAAAACGAAGAGCTCTGGCTGTTTACATTGTGAGTAGTTACTAAATATTATTAACATCATAAACAATTTGTAGTTAGACTCCACTAGATAGCACACAAACACTAGTCAGAAAGAAGCCTGGAGCCTAGAGTAGCCAGCTAAAAAATTGATAACCGTCACTACGGTTATCAAATTTTTTAGCGACCCCAGTGATCAAAAATTGCCACAAAAATGTCCATAGAATGGCTCTTATATATTTTTCAAACGGGTAAGTAGAAGTATTACTGAATCAAAAATACCTAGACCTGGCATGCTACGGGGTAATATATTTGTAAATTGTATTCGTTCTTACCTGCCGGCGTCTCATCGTGCTTATTCCTTACATTGAGATCAGCTCCATATTGTACTAACAGCTCTAGAACCTCTAGCTGTAACAAAACAAACGATACATTAGTTTATCTCAACAATAACATTGTATAAAGTGGTTACTGTCGTGTAATGTGACTTTATTTTGTAGGTTTCTTTTCAAAACATTGCAATTTGCTATGCTTCTGACAACATCTCCAATGCTACGATCTTGCGGCAGGACATTTGAAAGAGTTACCGTGGTCCTTTTTTATCTGATATAAACTAGTGCTTGATTGCGATCTCACCTGATGGTAAGCAGTTACGCAATCGTTGATGGTGAGGCGCACTAGTTTATTAAGAACCTATTCAATCTAGCCAGACTTGGGGGAGGCCTTTGCCCAGCAGTGGGACAGCAACGGCTAGAAAAAAAAAAAAAAAAAAAAAAATTCAATCTAGCCATGAAGACACCCACATTATAATCAGATGGGAAGACCGCAGCATGCAAATTGTTCCAGTCCTTCGATGTATGCGGTATAAACGACGAGACGAAATGCTTAGTTCGGACCGTAAAGATTACGTAACGGTCAACTGAAGGAACCAAGAGGGTTTTTTTTTAATCAGTAAATGTATGATACTCCCTCTCGCATCGAGTGGGAGAAGGTATTTGATGACAAATCATGTCAAAAAAAAAATCTTGCTCTGCGAACAAGATACTTTTTGTAGATAATTTATCTTTAAACACTTCTCTTACTATAAGATATCACTAAAGCCTAGTCAATGCCTATCAGTTATCTGAGCAAATACGTCATTAATCCTAGCGAACCGCATCGGTTTCGCTCAAGCGAATAAAGTATAATGGAATGTTTTTACCGACAATCCATGCCCTTCGAAAAATAATACCATATTTAATTTTTAAGTTTCCAAATTCTTTCATTTTTAAACACAACTGTCAAACAAATTAAAATAAAGTATATTTTTAATTTGTGTGATTGAATGAAAAAGAAATACGCCTCCAGCCGGCTTTTTTGACTGGCCTGTTGGTCTTCTAGTGGTTAGTGGCCCAGACTGCTATGTCGGATACATAGTATGTGAGAGGTCGTGGGTTCGATTCGACAAAAAAATCTCGGCTGACAAAATAATATAATAATATTCCACAACTATCACACAACGCCGTCTAGTCCCAAGCTAAGCAGAGCTTGTGTTATGGGTACTAGACAACTGATAAACGTACTTATATATTTCTAAATACATACATATCATAGATAAATTACACCCACACACAGAACAAATGATCGTGCTCATCACACAAACATTTGTCCTGTGTGGGAATCGAACCCACGACCTCCGGCATAGCAGTCAGGGTCACTAACCACTAGACCAACAGGCCTGTCAAAAATAAAAAATAAAAAAATCGCGGGTTACTCTAGCGCGTTTACTGTAAGATATTATGAGCGTTACATACATGTCCCCAGCAGGCCGCGGCGTGCACCGGCTGCCACATGTCGTGGTCCACCACGTCCGTGGACGCGCGGTGCTCCAGCAGGTACTCCACCACCTTTATGTACCCATTCGCCGATGCTATGTGTAACTGGAACAACGGGAAACAACGATAAACATAATAATAACACAATTCTATATTTCTCGAAAGGTAAAGGAAAATTATTAACTATATCTAAAAACAACTCCTTCATCATCATCATCATCATTTCAACCGATATAAGTCCACTGTTGGACATAGGCCTCCCCCAAGTGTCGCCACGAAGAACGATCCTGTGCGTCTCGCAACTACTCATTATAAGTTTAAAAAAATCCCCACCTCTCTGTCAGTCTGTCTGTTCGTGATAAACTCAAAAACTACTGAACAGATTCTCATGTCATTTTCGCCAATAAACAGAGTGGTACATGAGAAAGGATTAAGTGTATTATTAAACACTTAATTCTTTAATATACATGACTATATTAAAGTAAAGAAAAGCCGTGAATTCAAATGACTTATAGCACCCGTATGAAGATTAGGCTGATAGCTATTCAATAATATTGCAACCTCATCTAATGGAAGCGAAAGAGATATAGGCGAGGCCAAAGAAAAAAGGAATATATTGAAAGAAAAGAAAAAAGAAAGAAAAAACTTCTTCTTCTTTTTTGATTGTGTGAGGACTGCTTTGAAAGAAAAAGGCGTTTGTGATAGCGTGACGGGTGATAGGACAGAATGGAAGAAAAAAACGTGTTACGCCGATCTCAAATAACAGGGGTCAAGGGCGGTAAGGTAATGATGTAATGGAGTCAAAAATAGTGTATACAGTCCTTAACCTAACAAAACCCGACAGTAGGCTGTATTTATTTACACATACTTATGCTTTATTGTACACCAGATTATAATATTTAAAAAAGGAAACCTTATAATAATAATAAAAAAAAAACATACAATCGGCGGGTTTATCGCATTCGGCGATATATTCCAGACAACCTGTCGTTGTAGTGGGAAATATCTAAAGAAAATTTTCATTGCTAGGTGACGATCTCAGGTAAGTCCTAGCCAATCAGCAGTCGCGTTTACAAAAATTTGAACACTAAGTCGAGGCAGTTTTAGAATACTGTTTCACAAATTGATAGAATTGTATTATTTTTGGACGACCTTGACAAGAAATCGGTATAGATGTATAGTGTTGAAAAGGGTAGTGTAACTGCTATTTATAACAAACGGCGTGACTTATTATTTCACAGAAGTACGCTAATGTACATGGCATATCGGAGTAGCTTAAATAAATTTAATTAAAGCGTTTGCCAGGAATCATGGAGTATGTAATATTGGACAGTTCTCATATAGGTATACATTCTCTCACAAAATTTCCTGTTTAATTTTTTAAGTTACTTTTCTTTTAGTTTAACTTTCATATTACTGTAGCAAAAATAAAATGGCTAAAATTGTCATAGATATTTCGCGCTTCTAATGTTTGTGCTAATTTAACTCTTACAGTATTTTACTTTCTTCATAATTAAAAAAACGAATACTCACAAGCGTGGCCCCCTGACCATCCCTGGGCTCATCCAAATCCATACCACTCTTCACTAGATCATCCACGTCCCTCAACATCTTAATTTCAGTCGAAGCCCTCGTATCATCTATAAGTCTTTGCGTGACCCCTCTAGCTGCCATTTCACTCTCTATCGCATCAAGCGTTCTCTCTTCTTCACAGATATCGTAAGGCATATTTCCGTCGCCGTTGACAGCAAGGAGGTTGGCGCCTCGTTGTATAAGTATCCGGACGAGGTTGAGGTTCCCGCAGGTGGCTGCTGCGTGTAAGGGGGTCCACTTCTCGCTGTCCTCGGCGTTGACGTTCGCGCCGTGGTCAAGTAACAGCCGCATCATGGCTTCGTTGTTGTCGATGCAGCACTGGTGGAGAGCGGTTAGGCCATCCTCGTTCGTCGCGTCTGGTGTCACACCTCGAGACAGTAACCGTCGTACTGGAATAAGAATGTGGAACAGTTAAAGACATTTAAAAAAAAAATTAAACCGACTTCCAATGTAAAAAAATACCAAAATCGCTGTACGTTTTCCTATAAAATTTGTAGAGTTCCCTCGATTTCGCCAAGATTCCATCATCAGATCCCAACTTGGTGACTATGGGACCATTTGGGAAGTATTCCAAGAAAAGAAGAATATTTCAAATCGGTTGGCAAGCTACGAAGTTATGCGCAAACAAACAAAAAAAAAAATACAAACATCCGAATTGAGAACCTCCTCCTTTTTTATAAGTCGGTTAACAAACGGTAGCAAAATTAAATTTTTGTTACGGAGTTAAATGGGACTGGGCAGGACATGTCTACCGCATGTCTAATGAGCTGTGGACGCGTAGAACGCAGGATTGGTGTCTGGACACAGCAACGCGGGGCCACAGCAGACCACGAAGGAGAAGGCGGGACGACCTGGATGGCTTCCTTGATAATTGGAACGAGAAAGCGCGGAACCGTGATCATTGAAAGGAGTGGAGGGAGGCCTTTGCCCAGCAGTGGGACAATATGGACTAACCATAATAATAAAAATAAAATAGGGAGTTAAGATGTTTAAACAGTGGCTATCAAAATGAACACAAGATAATTTGTCAGGCGATTTACAGTGCTACACGGAATGCGATCCTGTTTTTAGATACAGAGATTTCTGTATCTCAACTCTCATACTTTTACTTTCAGCAACTACATATTTATGAAGACGTAGTAATAACATAGCGACAGTCATTATCACAACTGTTTACTATTATAAATAATTACTTCATATATTATAATATCATCAACATACTATTTAAGCATGATTGCCTGCATAACATCAATAATTATGCTGTCATACTAACATGACATCACGTAAATAATTCAAGAACTCCAACTGCGCTATTTGTCTAGCCGTAATACAAAACTGAAAACTGAGTAATATACTAGCATTCAAGTGAAATTACAGTAACAATAAAATTAAGTAATAAAGGTACAATAAAAGTAAGTTAGTGCGGCTGCAGTCATTAGGCTTTGCTAACAATCTCGTTATGGCACTAGTGCGCGTAACTGACCGAGCAATAACGGTAACAATGTCGCTTTTATTGACTTTATTTATGATACTGCTCGGCTGTCACCTGACCAATCAAGAACAGATGTTTATTATCATAATAAACCTTCAGTTGCAACTAAAGATATTATGTTTCCAGCATATTAAAATGGACCTACTCATAAAGTCGCTAGTGATATTTACCATTCGACAGATAGCACAAATTTCAACAAAAAAAATCTGACTATTGTGAGAGATTTTTTTTCCGAAAAATTATCCATGTGACATCCCCCGCCCTTGGGCGGAACGGGAGATAGTGTCAGACTTTTACTGACTAAAAACCCACCCCGTTCCTTCGTTAAATTTTATACCGGGTCCGATCCTTCCTCCCAGAAATAGACCCTTGGCCCCAGTAGGCTTCAACTCTGCTGGGCCCCTACGGTTGCTCACAACTCCGTGAGGCGCGCGGACTGTACGCACCGTCGACGACTAGGGCTCAGTTCGGACAGTTATCGGACGGTCGGACAGCGAGCTATCCATTACTCGTCCGCAAGCCCGCGCCTACGGTGGCCGGACATCGGGATCGGAGGCCTTTTCCAAAGTGAGCTCATTCGATCGATAGTCGAAAGGTAGCCTTTTATTAAGAAATTCTACGTATAAAATAGATACCTATCTATGTCGATAAATCGAGGCCACGTAATCCCCCAAGACTATTACTCGCCCTAAGTACCTACCTTAACAAATTGATTAATATAGTACAGGTGGTACTTTTGCTAACCTTTACAAAGTTCTCATTCACTACAGCGTAAGTTATCAGGGCTAAGATGTCGTAATCGGCACAGGTGCGAACCTTGTACAACTCAAAACATGCTTTGCTCAGGCGTGCGAAACTCGGCAAGTTCCGTACGGTCATTAATTACTATGGATATCAACATAATTGCTTGTCACCCAGAACGCTTTTAAAATGTTTAAACGTTGTAAAATTAGTCGCGAAGGTAAGCGATAACAGAGGATTTATAATACGGATTTCAGCGGAATATCCGCGGAACTTTTCCAATTATGTTCGGGGCGAGCTTCTCGCCTAAATAAACAGATGGGAGAATAATGTCAATATTTCACATGGGCCGACTGAGATTTGGCGTCATGCCAATGTACCAATACCTATACAAGCATTTATCACCATTTCAATGCCTTTATAATTTCGTGAAGTCCTTCAAAAAGGTCGTGAATATGCCTTACGACGATAAAGCCGTTGTCTTGCGTTGTCAGTTAAAAGGTGTAACTGACAAGGAGTTTTTCATTATATTTTTCCTCGAATCTCAGACATTTCTCAACTAAATTGGACCATTATTTTTGTTTGAAAGGGTATTTCAATATGGTACCATATTAATTTGGTGAAGATCTGATAAATATGTTCCGAGATGAACAATGGAAGTCTTCAATGACAAAGAGATATAATTATTGCGATTCGAATTATCCCACGGTAAAACGAAATTAAATACAGGCTATGGCATAATGTAGCACAAGTAACCGAAATGCATTTTACAAAAATTACCTACACCAGACTTTCAAATCAAAACACCATAATAATAAAGTAAAAACGATGTTAGTTTCTGTAGTAGGTTGCCATAAATGAACGTCTTTTTTTTAAAGTCACTTGTAATTTTTTTCTGTTTTGTGAACAGCTTTATTTGATTACTATAAACTCAAATATGGAAAAAGTAAATAAAACTTCTGGATTACGAAATATTAAATTCTTTATTTACCTTCATCTATATCGTTCCTGGCCGCAGCTTCCAGCAACATAACGCTATCACTAAAGTATATGCTCCGCTTGTTGCTCTTCTCCCGTTTGGCTCGCGACCGCAGCCACTCCTTCTCTCGTTGCTGCCATAGTTTAAGCTGCTGCATGCGTCGTCTGAAATAAACAAGCATTGAATCAACAAAAATATGTAGAGAATGTCAGCACTCATATGTTTAGTGTTTACAAAACAACAGGATGCTAAAGTCAATACAACGAAATAATTAATCAGAAGTATCTTTTAACAGAGAAACGTACGTCTCCACAGCTGATTTCTGACACAAAATGTTTCACAGTCTAACTCAAGCCTTGTGCTAATCAATTATTTCAGTCAGTCAAGCACAGTAGTTGACATCGATTTGACAGTGTGTCTGCTACATCGTCATGTGTAATTTAGCCATTTATTAGCGACTTCAGTTATTAGCACTCAATAAGTATGAATTTGTAAAGTGGTTCAGTGTCGTGTTTTGTTCATAAGCGGTGAGCAATCGACCTCCATGAGGCCGTAACTCCGCGGCGGCGCCCGACGCCCACTTGACGCGAAATTCAATATAGGCTTTTATGGATTTATTCTCAGTCAATTGGCAATATTATTATGTAATTTGCAGAACATATTGGTGTGAAATGAATACACATTTGGGTTTTATCTTTCGTAAAAGTCTATTCAGAAACGGTCCTCCTTGCAATCATTTTGTAACAATAAAAATTCTTTGATATGCTTTTGATTTTCCATGCACGTGGAAAATCAAAAGCATATCAAAGAAGTTTTTATTTTAGTAAAATAAAAACTACTTTTGTTATATAGCTACTAGCTTAATAGTAGTAGATGTATAAAGTATAAAACAGAAAAGTGCTCGACAGGAAATAGTACCTATGTACCTAATAGCGTAAAGGAAAGGATAAATGTTCTGAAGGTCGTTTCGTAGTAGTAAATCTTAGTTTCAATGAAAATTATGTAGTTTGCGCTACAACTAATTTATGTAAATAAGGCTAAAAATCATAAACCATAACTAAACGAAAACACAGCTGTAGCAGCCAAAATAAGTTTAATAAAAAACACGCAACCATTAAATATACGCAGCGACTTATTTTTGATAGTCGATTGTATCACTGCTTACCATCAGGTGGGATCGCAGTCAAGTATTAGTTTATACCACTAAAAAAAAGTCGGCCAATCTTGACATGGCCTGTATATTTCAAAATAACGATAGCAATGTACGATATCCACACACTTAGATACCGCGGCTTATTTTCGTAATCCATTTTATACGTTACGCCTAGTCCCACATGGGTTTATATTTTAACTGTAAACTGTCATGCAATCATAAAAAGTGAAAACAAGGTTTCACTTTACATTATAATACGTTTCATAATATTGTGCCAGTAATGGCAATGAAATACTTCCTCAGTTTTAATTTCTCATTAATGGAGTTAATAAACTTTATCTTTGTCCGTTTCCGCTTATTGATCGTTAGGGTGCCCTTCCACAAGAGATGTGTTATGCAGCTATGTTGTGAGGATATGAAAGCTAAACTATGAAACTATGAGACCGTTTCCACTGGTGCTATGAAGTGGGGCAAGTAATGCACTATGAAGATGCGCCGCCGCGAAGTAACTAGCTGTGCGAGGACGATGTGCAGTTCGAGCTATGCGATGTATCGACAGTAGGAAAGGCATCCAAAACACGCATCTATTGACTGGCCTGTTGGTCTAGTGGTTAGTGACACTGACTGCTATGCCTGAGGTCGTGGATTCGATTCCCACCCAGGACAAATGTTTGTGTGATGAGCACGATCATTTGTTCTGTGTCTAGGTGTAATTTATCTATAATATGTATGTATTTAGAAATATATAAGTATGTTTATCAGTTGTCTAGTACCCATAACACAAGCTCTGCTTAGCTTGGGACTAGACGGCGCTGTGTGATAGTTGTGGAATATTATATTATTATATTATTTCTATATATAAAAAAAAAACATAATTTAGTTGTAACCGTTTCCACCAGTGCTCAGCTGTGTGGCCTTATGAATATGATTGGTGGATATCAAACGCATTCATAGCTACGTAGCATAGCGCATCTCTGCTGGAAAAGCGCCTTTAGGTTCGACTGAGAATACCAACTTTGGGCAGATATTTACTTCATCATCATCTTCCTACCCTAGTCCCTTTTTATTTGGGGTCGGCGCAACACGTTTTCTTCTTCCATTCTGTCACTCGTCACGCTATCACTAACTCCCTTTTCTTTCATATCCCTTTTCACACAATCCATCCATCTTTTTTTGGACAGATATTTACTTAAACTACTATTTTACTGCGATTCCACCTTATGGTAAGCATAGTTACAATTGAGGACGGTGACTTGCACCAGTTTATTAAGATCCTATTCACTCTACCCTTGAAGACACCTAAACTATAATCGGCCGGGAAGACCGCTGGAAGCAAAATTTTCAACTCCTTCGATGTACGCGGTATAAATGACGAGGCGAAACGCTTAGTCCGGCCCTTAGATGTTAGTTATAGTAGTAGATAGTTAGTAAGTTTAGTGACATGCGCTGAATCATGAAAGCAAGATAAAATTAGAACAAAGAAACGAGTCATAAATCACTGTTTGTTTATGAGGATACTGCAAAAACGATACTCATAAAAATGATATGAAAACCAGACGCCTTTTATTTTTTAAACTACCGTATCGGAAGTGCTCATGCACGTTTGTTTCTGATATCTGTTATCACACGTGAGTTAACTCCGTTAATCTAGGTGACGTCGACGGCAGGTATAGGATTAACTATGTACCTATGGCAGGCAAACAGACCTGTGGGCTCATGATATATCTCGTGTTGACATATATCCATGTATACTATGTAACAACTATCGAGTGTTATATGCTAAACATTGAGCATACATAGAACAATAATAGATGCTGTAAAGACTCTTTCATCAGGTTCTCTTTATGGGTTTAGATTTAATGGCATATTATGAATAAAACATATAAATTATTTCGAGTTAAAAAAAAATGTCTGACAGAATCGGAAAGCCTGAAAGGCCGATAGGCACATATTTTTATAAGAATGCCAGTGGGGCAGGCACAGGCCCTAGTCAGAGAGAGAATACAGGTCCAAACCGAATGAGAGGTTTTTTAGGAGCCGGGAAACTGAAATGACGTTATCCCACGTGTCTCAAACGACGCTTTTCAACACTTTCAAAAGTTATAAGTAAACCTTTAGTAACAAATTATTGTGAGAAATGACTAGGATTTTTGTTCTTGCGCCTTGGTCTGCTTGTAATAAAATGACGAGTGCTGGTAGGTGTACTTTTCTGCACTCGTACGAAATACACTTCATTGCGAGCCTATATTTATTATATCAGATTCCCACAATACTGTCTTTTTGTTGCGATACAACATCACTTGGTACAAAAGGCATTCTTAGTTATATAAAAATAAAATTATGCATGATCCACTGTAACAAAAATTAATATTAATGTTACTTTTTCAAATACAAATCAAAATTATACTGTTAACACATCATAATGGAAAAGAAAGTCTAGAAACATACTCCGGCAAGTGAATTCTAATGCGTACTTTCCAATATCTGTATGCCTTCTTATGAGAGTTATGACTTTTAGTTAATTTTTGTTTATCTCCGAGACTCCGACCATAGATGTAGACTTTTATGATTGACGGATCTCTTAACAGCAAAAGATCAAAAAATTAACAGTTCATTTTGAAATCTTTTTACTGACAAGATATAATCAGTTATCAAGAAATTTATCTGATTCAAAGTGTACGATTTAGTGTTTTTATTTATCAAATGCTTTCGAAACTTAAAAAGGGAAAGTACTTCTTGAATGTATGTCCTAAATAAGCATTTTTTTTTCTCTGGTCTTGGTTGAGGCCATGGTCCAGAGAGAGGAGTAGCAGGCGTTCGCCGACTTTTGCGAAGCAGTATTGCTCGCAAAGGAGGAGGCAGACCGCATCAGTTAACGGAGCTCTCGCCGCCGCCGGGATTCCGATCTCGATTTCCAGCCACTGTAGGCGCGGGCATGCGGACAGTGAGCAATGGGTAACTCGCTGTCCGGCCGTCCGGTAACTGTCCGGACTAAGCCCAAATCGTCGAATGAAGGCTCGAAGGAAGTTTTAGTCAGTAAGGGTCTGACACTATCTCCTGCTCAGCCCAAGAGCGGGGGTTGTCATTGGATGATTCCCCCCCCCCCAAAAGGTAGGAAATGATTGAATAACTTCTCGCGCTCTAGGGTGGTGCGGTGTCTTACTGACTACAACCAACCTATGTTCTTTTAATCACCCTTGCGTTCTAGGGCCACGCACGGCAACGCTTTCAAATATTCCCGCAACCCTATGCGAAGGAGAACCGCGGTGTCCTCGAACAAAGGCAAAGCAGGAACATAAGAGTGGGTTTTAATCAGTAGAAGTCTGACACTGACACTTCTCCCGATCCGCCCTAAACAGGGAGATGTCAATAGATCCCCACAAAAAAAAACCTAGCAGGCATTGACCTTTAGTCTTGTCAACTGAGGCGCGCGTTGAATACTTCTTCTCTCGATTCGATGGTTTTCCTTTCCCTCAAAGCTTTTGGGCCAGTAGGTTGGTCCCTACACCAGCACTCTGGAGAGCCTAAACAACGCCACTAACGCCGCGTGGAATACTGCACGCCCTCGATTCGGGCTCAGTCTTTACCAGACAGCCGGTTCTTAAAAACCCTTAAGATACGAAGATATCAGTCAGCAGCATTATATCTGACGCCTCAATATCACAATAATCTGTTGAACATGTATATAAACCTATCAACCTATAGTTCAATCCATACATCAACTTTTATCTCTGATTGGCATCTTCAAAGATAACAAAAAATAATAGATATATTTCTATCGTGTTTATTACTGTTTTCATTCAAATGTACATGTAAAATAATGTCAATGCTACTTATTATAATCACATTAATCAAGATTATATTACTCACAATTATATTCAAATTATGATAGTCATACATATTTAACATAAATAGCAATATAATCTATGCCACCTTTATTACAATTAAGCTAGAACTACATTAGACCGACGCACACGTGTAAGACGCCTGATTTGTACGAAGAACGACGTCGCGTGGCGTGGATCTAGTGTAGCTCTACAAGTTTAGTTTCCATATAAAATGTATGGAGACCGACGCGCCCAGATCGACGTGTGTGGCACACGTGTGCGCAGTGTAGTTCTAGCATTAGCCTTTCAATTGTGATAATTACAGACACAATTGAAAGACAATAGGTGCGCGAACGCCGGCGTTCGCTTGGGGTTTAACGAATTAAGTATCGTTTTTAACTTCATATTTGTAATTTTTGATGTCTATAGAGTATCTTGAAGTCTCAGAACACATGCTATGAACACAAGGAATGCTTTCCACAACATTAATCCTACTTTCATGCCATCTGTACATCATTCAACACTTATTCGCTAACATTTTTATAGTTTTTCTAAAGTTTCTTGCTTTGCCAGAACCATTATTTAGTTACTTTTATAATATACTAGCTGAACTCGAAAACATTGTTCTGTCATAGGTAGGGTAGCAAGGTCTCAAAATAACTTACAAACTATTCTTAGACCTACAAAATAATTCATAAAAATTATAAAAAGTTATTTTGGAAAAATTTGATAAAAAAATAAAAATTGACACAAGATTGTATATATCAGATTTTTTACCAGTTTTAATCAGTAATTATATGGACTGGAAAATTTAACCAAAGTAAACATGTTATTAAAAGGTTTGAATGGAATATTGGGGGTGATTGATGTGATGTTTTTAATATTAAGTTATTAAACCCCAAGCCAACATCGGCATTCACTCTTACATTGTCTTTCTATTGTGTCTCTAAATTCGAAAGGTTTAAAGCTCTTTTTTCTTGATAACATTATAAATAACCATGTTTTATTATTAAGGGATATTTCACAGTAGTTCCTCCTGAAGGAACAAAACATTAATCAGTGGGTATAAAGAGCATTTGTCTGCACTGTGTTCATGTAAACTATCACTATGAAAGAAAAAAAGTGATTCAGCAATTGCATTACTGTTTGAATGAGAGACAAACAAGCAATATAATATTCTCATTTAAAATTGAAGTAGGTTAACTAACATCTTATTTATTTAATTAATATAAAACACAAACTCAATGAGAAATATAAAACAATGCATTAAAATCCAATCAAAACTGGGTAATTCTGTACTCATGAGGAGATAATTACATTCATTACTAATAAAGATATCTATTTATTATACCTGTAGTGGTTCTTTCATTTATACATAAGATTATGCAGTTCATGTGATATGATTTTTCTTCAGGCAAGTACAAGTTTTAATAATAATAATTATTATTATTATGTTATTACAGGTGGCTCATATTGTCCCACTGCTGGGCAAGGGCCTCCCTTCACTCCTTCCAATGATCACAGTTCCTCGCTTTCTCATTCCAGTTCTTAAGGAAGCCACCCAGGCCATCAATAATAGTAATAAAATTTGTTATGATATTGTAGTTACAAGGTGTTACATACAATTTTATGTCCAAAATATTCTACTGTTTCCACGGTACAAATATCGAATAATTTGTGAACCGAATACCTTATCTAGCAATTTCATGAGTATTAATATTCCTTGGTAATATATTTAAAATACCAAATGAAAAGTTGGTGCTATACTAAAACATTAAATTAATTTAAATGTTATGCAATAAATCAAAGATCAGAGTGTCTTCTTATAAAAAATATTTTTTACTGTCAATTATCAACTCTAGAACATGATACAAGTTTAACAAGTTTTTAAACAGGATTCACATGTTGGATCAATAATAAAACATGAAGTTAATTCAAAGTTCTATGAATCTTCAAATGAAATGATGTTGAGACCATACATGGTAGGCAAATATTGTTATTTTTTTTTAGGGTTTGTGGAGCTCCATTCTGATTTAAAAAAATCTTGTTATATTTATAATAATGTTTTTTTTTTTAAAAAGCTAGATTAAAAAAAGTTTTAGAAGGATTTGTTTAGAAAGAAAAGAAAAATTAAAAAACTTTTATTCGGTACAGACACAGCACAATGGTTACACAAAGTAAACAAGAATAAAAGTACAAAGTACGCTGAGCGTGCCCGCACCAAAGGGTGACCACCTCAGCATTTGCTGGGCGTTAGACACTTAGCGCTGGTTTACAGTTAGTTAGTTTAGCGTTCTATTCAAATAGGAATTTTATAGGTCCCTTCACAAAAAGTGGAGTAACACGGCAGGTTTAGGATTATTATTTATAGTCATGAATGGCAAATTCTACCCACATGACGGCACCGATGGCACAGTGGTTGAATGAACAACCGATGACCTGTGTGTCGTGGGTTCAATTTCCACACAGAGCAAATATTTGTATGATCTACAACGAAGTATTACATATCTGGATGTATTGTATTTTTATATTTGAGTAGTTCCTAGAAAGCAAAATTTAAAAAAAAGTAGCAAAGAAAAAATGGACCTCAATTAAACCAGGATAAGTACAGCAGGATGATAAGACTCAAGTTAAAATAAAACAATTACCTGCGGGCTAGGTGGAGTCTCTCCTGTGTGGTGAGGTGTTCCACCTGCGCCATCTCAGACACCAAGTCTGAGTGTTCCATCTTGTCCACTATCTGTAAACGTACACACTGATTCACACACTGTACACTTAGAACAGTACAAGTTGAGACTTAAGACTAATATATTGTTGCTAAAGGTTTGGGTTTACCCTGGCTAATTTATAGTTCAAACAAAGTTATTTAACAAGTAGGTACTACATGAGTATATGTATAACTTTCGAAAATTCCAACATACTTGCATATTGATAACTTTGAATCTCACTTTAATATAAAACAAAGAATGTTATTTTATTTTATCATCTTTATCTCTTTCTTAAGAGGTAACTTTGAAGTTCTTAACTTTTGTTTGTATTAAATCTTGTTAGTAAATAAAACATAGATCTCAACTATTGTCAGTAGAAGTACTAGTAAGAAAGGTTTAAGTCCGAGAATAGCTACGTAAATATTTTTATAAATAAGAACAGAGGTAATGTACCTACCTAAGCATCAAACTTATTGATATCTGACAAGTCTGATAAGATAACAGCCCTAAGTATTTGAAGCCAGTCTATTGAGAATTCGGAAAATTTCGGCTATAAAATAAACATTGAAAAACTTTCCATCATTTGCAGATATAAATGTATTTATCTCCCTATTACAACAAATAATTCAGTTTTAAAAACAAACTGACAGTTTAGAAAGGCACTAGGTTTCTACAACCTAAATCAACTTTGCAGGTCAACATGATATCAAAACAACTTTTGCGGGAGAAACTATACACTACACATATTTATTCTAAAATATTTTTCACGCTACTTACCGCTGTTCTAGTTTATTACAAATCGTAAGTATGTTTCATTCTTTTATTGATGTATTTGCCACACATGATAAACAGATTGAAGTAAAGGGAGTCATTAACACACATACATATTATTGATATTTGAAGCTAATTGAAATCCATTGTGAGAGAGAAATTTACTGTTACATTCTATTTTCCGTTATTTTTCATGAAAATAAGAAACAAGGAGAAAAATCACAAGACGGCTAGCGAACGAGCGGATGGTTTTACTTTTTTTGGTGACTTGAAAATCTTGACTTGAATACCTGAACTTTGGCGCGAAATCGATTTTGTCAACTTCATGTTTATAAAAACAATTTCAAATAAGTTGAAATGATTACATTAAAATGCGAGTATTTTTTAACAATACTAGTTAGAGAGTTGATTGTAAAAATAAAATTTATTCAGAAGGCTGTATGAAGATCACACGTTTGCTAGAGTTTCAAGAATATTAAAAGACAAACATTAAGTTCTAATATTGACCGACAGATGACGCGCAGCAATGGTAGTCGCTTGTTTGATGGAAGCGGCAATTTTGAATCTCATTATTTTACTTACGTAAGTTTTTTTTCTATCTATAATATGTTTCGAGTGATGCTTTTTTAGCATTTTTTTCCGTTGAGAGTTAGCCGAGAAAAAGTGTAACGCAATTACACTTTTACTTGGCTAACAGAAGTTTTATCATCATGAGTTAAATAGTGTACATAGGTACATCGGTAGGTACGACATTACGATATTCACACAATAATTATGTATTTACCTAGTAACTTATCGGGTGATAATATTTTCTTGTCGTATTTATTAAACGTTAGCAATAACAAAGATATTTACTTTTTTTTCGCACCCTCTCTTGCCGGATGTCCCACGTTACCTCTACATAATATAATTAGGTATAGGTAGTCTTCTTCAGTCTTCTTTATCCGAGCAAAGTCAAAAGGATGCTTTTGTTTTGACAAGGACGTAGGTATGTAGTTAGGTATGTTCATCTGCTCAATCTTAACTTTTAAACCCCATAACATAATAATTCATTAATAAATAAGGCATCTACATTTTATTATTGTTGGAAGCGTCTTGATCGTTCGCTTTGAGAGAGAGAGAGAGGGTTGCGTTTGCGTACGACACTTTACCTATGTCTAAAAATATTTTCTTGTACCATACTTTTCATTAGAGCTTTCGAAAGACTTAAATTTTTTCCATGTTCATTTTTATCCTTCATTTATATCACGATAATTATGGCCCCGTCATTATAACGCGTTATTTTTTTATTTAATCGGCCGAAGTCACGAACACCTTTTAAAAACAGAAATACAAAAAGACAAAGATAAAAAATAATTAAAATACTTAATTCATAAGTTTACTGATGTGCCAAATAAACGTGTTTCCTTTCATTCTTTCTTTTTTTTTTTTCAAAATTAAAAATAGACAAGTCAGTAGTCGCTTGTAGGTAGTTGTTGTTTGGCACATACAAATAACAGATACCTAAAGTTTTGTACATTCAGGGCATCTATAATTGCCTATTAGGACCAGGGTTATCCGAAAGGGCGCTCGAGCCTCGGTATGAAAGCTTAAAGGAACGGGATGTGTTTTTTAGTCAGTAAGAGTCTGACACTATCTCCCGCTCCACCCAAGAGCGGGGGTTGTCATAGGATGATTTTTCCCATCAGAAAAAAAGCATCTATAATCCCCTGAGTATTTCCAATGCCACAATCATCTAGCTTTTAAAGGAATGGAAACCTGGCAACCCAGCAGGAATTTCGTAGGATATAAAAAAGGGTAGAGCCTAGAATAAACATTTATAAAATTCCATAAGAGTGCTTTTTGCACTTTTCCAAAGTTCCTGACTTAGTTTTAACTTTAAAGTAGGGACCTACCATATCTAAAAACTGAAAAATAACAAAATATAAAATTACAATACACACTTTTTTATTCTTCTTTCTAATAACTTAATAAGAGTAAATTGAACCTTCTTATGAATATTACCAGGTGGTTTAGAACAGTTTTGGTGGATAGACCTTTTTCTCGATCAAGCTCATCTCCCTAAGCTACCTAACTCTGTGATTATGTTTTGGACTCATCGTCATCATCATCAGGTAATTAGGTCCGTAGTTTACGGCAGATCCTACCCTTTTACTTTGATATCCTCGTCGAACTAGCTGGATAACTGCAAGTATTTATTAAATATGGATTCCAGTTAGATAATGAAAGTACTAGTAGTAGAGGCAATTAAATTGAACACCAAGACTCTTCAAGCAATCTCAAACTTTCCTTCTTTTTTAGGGTTCCGTAGTCAACTAGGAACCCTTATAGTTTCGCCATGTCTGTCTGTCCGTCTGTCCGTCCTAGCTTAATCTCTGTGACCGTTAGCACTAGAAAGCTGAAATTTGGTACCAATATGTATATCAATCACGCCGACAAAGTGGTAAAATAAAAATTGGAAAAAAATGTTTTATTAGGGTTGTTTTAATTTCAACCCTTACGTGTGATATATTGTTGGATAGGTATTTAAAAATGAATAGGGGTTTACTAAAATCATTTTTGATAATGTCAATAATTTCGGAAATAATTGCTCCAAAAGTAAAAAACAATGTGTGTGTCCCCCTCTAACTTTTGAACCATAAGTTTAGAAAATATGAAAAAAATCTGAAAAGTAGAACTTTATAAGGACTTTCTAGGAATATCATTTTGGACTTGATGGAAAGAACAGTTTTTGTACAAAAAAGACAAAAAGGTTCTACAATAATTTCTGGACTAAGTTTGTAGTATAATCGTATATGCAAGCATTTTTTTAAACTCTTAAGTGGGTACACTTATTGTGACGGACGGGAAACTACGGAACCCTACACTGAGCGCGGCCCGACACGTTATTGGCCGGTTTTTTTTTTTAATTGTTTCAGCTGAAGTTACACAGCGATACTCCTTCAGGACATTAGCAATAGCTTTTCCCCAAATTGCCCATGATATCACCAACGTCTTCAATTATTGGTCCATTCTCATACGTCATAGCGTGATGTTATATAGCCTTCTTCGATTTCAACACTAAAATATTTTTTTAATTCGTATTCGTTGTGGTTGGAATTAGCGTATTCAAACCAACTCTTCAGCTTTATATGAAGTAGTTTAAGTCAGTAGGTGGGCGTGTGGGCGAAGCAGCTCCTCGCCTACGGCCTCGCATAAAGTGGCCTCTTAAAGAGAGCTCTATAAGAAAGAGGTTTCTTTTGTAATTGATAGGCTCGCATTTGGCCGCTATTTCACCTGATGGTAAGCGACGATGTAGTCGAACATTGGGTTGCGACAGTCGCTGTCTCGTCTTCGAATTTAGGAAAGAAAAAGGCCTCGCTGATGCGTCTTCACCCACGTCGAAATTAGTCCACGCTACGCCTCTGGTTTAAGTTATCTAAGGGCCTGCGATCACTTGAGACAAGACTGTCTTAGACAGACTTGTCTACGACGTCGCGGACGTGTCTGCGACAATAATAATAATATTCCACAACAGTCACACAACGCCGTCTAGTCCCAAGCTAAGCAGAGCTTGTGTTATGGGTACTAGACAACTGATAAACATACTTATATATTTCTAAATACATATCTACATATTATACATAAATTACACCCAGACACAGAACAAATGATTATGCTCATCACACAAATATTTGTTCTGGTTGGGAATCGAACCCACGACCTCCGGCATAGCAATCAGGGTCACTAACCACTAGACCAACAGGCCAGTCACAATACTGTTTTGTCTACGACGTTGCAGAATTGTTTACGTCGTCTGTGACAAGACTGTTTTGTCTACGACACGGGGCACTAGGTCTGTTGATAAGATATCGTAGACAAGTCTGTCTAAGACTTCTTGTGTCAAGTGTCCGCAGGCTCTAATGGCCGAACAAGATGCCGTTGTTGGTGTTTGAACAAAATAAAACACCAAATAGGTAACTCTCAAATGTGATTTTTATTTCAGTTTATATCTATTGTACTACTATAATACAGTTTTAACAATAATTTAGTATAAAAGAAAACCACAATATCATCAATCAATGAGCGGTGTAGATATTCTACGCTAGGCACTATTATTTTTATCAATTGACACACCATAATCTCTTTTATACAAAGCTTGCTTATAGTAGATGTACCTAGAGGTCTTTGATTTAAAAATTACTATCGTATTTGCACCTTCTTTCACAGAACATGGCGTTCGAAAGACAGATAGATCGTTCGCTAATAGGATCAACGGTATTAATTTAGTTTTCACAAACAGAGTGCCTAGTCGAGTTTGTCTTACGTTAACGCGATCGACGCGTTTAGAGGTACGGCATTTGGCTCTGCGATTGGCTGAGAGCGTCCTTTTTGAGGTACATTTTCATACAATCGCTCTTACGTGATTATGATGTTATTACACATCTTTTTCTAGATATTTTGAATATACAGCTATCATCAAAATCTAAATCAAAACTAGTCTAGTAATGATCTCTGAAAATCTGATATTTTACGTGAACTTTGGCTGTCTTTAATGTACTCATATAATAAAAATATAAAAAGTACATCAATCGAAGTCTTGAACATTTAGTTTAGATTCCAACTGTCGTCAAGTTTTCTGAAAAACTTTTAAAGATTTGAAAAAAAAAAAACGTATTTCCTGGAACAAGTTTTGTGAAATATTCGAGTAAATCACTGAATTACTGAATGCCAATACAGTTTTCAGGCGTCATCTCTCTTTTTTAATTCAAAACAAACATACAGGTGAAGCTAATATAAGCGTGTTAAAAAAACAGAGATGACGCCTGAAAATTCGCCTCTTCATCAAACATCGCATTGGAATGCGTTAGATGTAGCAACGAGCTTTTAAGCAATGCTCGACATTGACGATAGTCGAGTGGAAAAGGGAGCTCGAAACGGGCTAATCGGAGCGATGAACGTCATAAACGTATCGATCGCGTTAACGTAAAAGAAACTCGCACAAAACACTCTGGTATCTACATAATAAATGCGAGTACCTATAACATACATAACACAGTCACAAACAAGTACTAAAAAAAAACATAACAAATACAACTAAGGTTACTAAAAACCGTTCAATATTGTAAGACCTTATCTATGTCTGCTGTGGTTATTCTGCATCTCATCATTTGCTCATGAAAAAATAGAAGTATTTATATAACAAGAAGGTATTAAGTATTTAGCTAAGTATGTATTAAGTTTGGTCAGAATTTAAAACACTGATTGTATTTTAAAGTTGATTATACATATACATATATGTATGTAGTAAAAAAGAATTGAAACAAAAAAATTACATATTAAATTGCTAATTTATTCGATATCTACTCACTAAATTCAGCGCATGAGTTCTCATGGAACAACAATTTGATTAATGAACGCACTAGTACTTACTTAGGTGGTATCAAATTAATAATATCTAGTATTATAACGAGATAAATTTATAATAACGCTCTATGTATGAATGTTACCAAAATTTTCCGGTGTTGGTTATTTTTTATAAATTATTTTGTATTGTAGGTACTTTTTACTTTTTGAAAAGTAGTACTGAAAATGTATATTTTTATTACCTATTATTTATTACCAAAATGAAATCCGCGAACAAGATAGGAATAATTAAGATATCGAATAGAAATGAATCGAGCAATATTCGAGATCTCTACTGACCAAATTAACGATGACTTGTTGATGTTTCAATAAAAATGGTCAACAACAGTGTTATTTACATAAGTGAGTATGATACACTTTCTATAACACTACATCTATTATTGTTCTAAATTAGTCTATTCATCATAAACAAGAGTATATAGGTTCACACCTATATCTAAAAATATCTAATAACAATTCAACATTTTCATTGCGCTGATGTCTTTGTTTAAAAGTAGGTATAGGTATTAGGCCCATTGTAAACGGACGCGTAGCTTCATAGACGCATAAACTGTCAGAGTGTCTATCGACGAAGCGGCAACGCCGTCGTGCTGTCGTGTCGTTGCTCGTTGCCCCTTCGTCGATAGAATTTCATAGTTTTGTGTGTAAGTTTCACGCAGCCCTACCTACACCAAGCGCATATAATATATATAAATATATTACGAATACCTACGCGTCTATGAAGCTACGCGTCCGTGGACAGTAGACCTAAGAAATTTTTATACAGATTAATTAAGACTAGAATGACGTCGAATTGCCAATGACATCATGAGAATTTTAGATTATAATAACTACAATGTCTTACTCGATCGAAGTGTTGAAACTGATTCGTCTCACCGAACTAGTAGGATTTTTTTGATGTGAAAATTGAAATAGAAGATCGAGGATTGTTTGATGTCTAAAATGAAATTGCATTTTGATTAGATTTTTGAGTTAGAAATTAGATAAAGGATAATGTTTGAATTTTCCACGAGCGAGAACATAGCATTTTGTCTACATTTTTTTTTTGGCTACTTTAAGTGGATAATTCGTAAAAATATATACCAGGCTTCCACGATCTAGTAAAATTGTCAAAACGCGTGTCTGTATGTCATATTTACATAGCAAACACAAATATCCTACCTCTACAAAATCACATCTCAATCAATTAAAACTAGTGGTATTGTCATTGGCAACAAGTGCCAAGTTCAAAATCATTAATAACTTTACATAAATATAATTATTGTAAAGCGATTACCTAACATACAGTGCTGGATGTAATTACATGATATTTTACAAAGAGCGTACAAAAATACACTTCAAACAACTATACAAATTGGTTTAGATAATTGTACTTAAATGAATATAAATTCTTGATTAATAGCTAGAATTCCGTACTCATGTATTTATGGAGCTTTTCAATTGATGCCGTATACGTAAACAAAAAAGGCGAGATCATTATAGGAAAGTATTTTTGTTATTTTTTTTAATACCAGTCGTTGCAAGATGCATTTCATCGCAACGCGTCATATTCACATCTTAGAATGTACTTATAATTACAGCTACCTCCAAAGCCTCAGACAGGATTACCTGGCAAGCAATTTTACGTTTTATTAAGATTCCTACCTAAACTCTACCGCACAATATTTATCTCGCTTAGTGTGCGTATCATGATTATTGACCGACATCGACATATGAACGCAACTCAATATATTCGGACACCGTAACGTTAGTCATGATCCCAAGTCTTTGTTTATCACATGGAACCTACAATCATAGTGAAAGCTCCTGAGATCGTATAGAATTTTTGGCAAGGTATAAATACAGATTTCAATTTGAATAAAATTCGTTACTGGTGATTAATTAACTCGTTTTTTTTTTAATCTATGCTCATTTACTTATCATTATTCACCACAGATTCACAGCACTTTTTATAAAGTTTGTGTTTGAGACATGCACATATCATCGTCCCCGATGGCACGTTACTCTAGCGTCTTGTACTTTAACAGTGGCAACCTGTCCGGGTCACCACGGCGGCGCACTCAGGTGTTTTCGTCTGAGGAGTCTTCAGACGAGGAGCTGGTGTGCAGGGTGGACGCCATGGTCAGCTGTCGGATGAATGGTTCCCTGGGGAGGCTCTGCTGACCGAGCGGCAGCCGCCTGACGCCCATGCGCTCACTTTCTGGTAGTGATTTGCTGCATTTCTCTTCTGTTATTGCATCACGAGATAATGATCTGAAATGCGATAAATTTGCTGGTTTATTATATACATGTTTAAGGGAGTGGTGTTAATGGCCACTAAATCATTGTCCGTAAACTGCTAGACATAAATAGTCTCCTATAAATTCTTTCAATTAGAGAGAAGGTTACTTAGAGAAGCTTACATTTATGAAGAAAGCTTCTGTAACCTTTTCTCTACTTACTAAGACACTATTTAGTGTTTTAAAAATCTGATCAAACGAAAAACTTCTTGGACGTACCCAGTCAACTCCAACATGGATCCTCTTCGACATTGTCCTCTATGTGGTCCCTGCATGATGCTGGCTGGTCTGCTGGACGCGCCCAGTGGGTCCGAGTGCGCCACATCCTCCATCAACAGCACTGACGGACCACCCAGGCTCGTGCTTCTCTTGGACAACATGCTTGGTCCTTGTCTCCCGACAGGATCCTTCGACGTTCCCTCTCCTTTGCTCCAACTATCTCTGGTCCCCTCCGAGTCTGACAGCACCACACTCTCGCCAGCACCCTGCGTGGAGCTAGAGCTCTCTCTTCGGAACAAACCTATGATAGATTTTGGATGTTTTGGCTTCTCTATGCCTCCTGATACCGGGAAGGTATTATGAAAATGGATGTGTTTTACAGCGGGATAGGATAAAAGGGAGAAAAAAAGAAAAAAATGTGTCAGAAAAGGTTGATAAATAAGTCTAAAGACTAAGGTAGATAGTGCAAAATAAGTTATTTATCATTTAAATTAATTTAAACTATTAAGGAAATTCGTTTCCATTTGTTAATATTAAGCACTAACTTTAATTGGCCATGGAATGGTTTAATCTTGGGAAGTCTATTTTTATATTTAATGGTACAGTGTGTATTTTAGGTGCTACAAATGAAACGTTATCAATAAAAGGAATTAATTAATTGATAAAAGCTAACATGCACAGTGTTTAGTGGGCAAATGTAATGTTCCCGAAAGAAATTAAATTATGAAAATGCACGCTATAATCGCTAGGGTGTAGGTATTGTGCATCTAAAAGGAGATCTAATTTCATCAAAAGTAAAAATAACTAGATTGAAAGAATAATACAAATTGCAGTTTCCTTAACTTACTCCATTACTTTCGATCAAACTCTAAATTATGCTGGATGATGAAAATAACTTTAAAAACGTAATTCAAAATATTTAAATATAATAATTTTGATGCTAATATTTTTACTGTGCCAAATTATTATCGGAATTATTTTCCCCAAAAACTAACTTCGTAGCTCTGTTGGTCATGGCTCTACGCGCCGCTACGGCTTCGTAGACCAATGGGATGCCCCTACGTGCCTACGCTGCTACGCAAAGGCCTACGATGATTTGCCTTACATTTCGACTTTTACAAAGCTTTCATATACTGCCCTGCATTAATGCCACTTCAATTATATTTTTACAATAATTATTACATATAAATAATAATATCATAATAATTATTATATAATAATTTTGTTACTAAATGTTAAAATGTTCAAACAAATACCAAACTTACCTAAGAACGTAGCCGAGGGTGAGCTATACGCTAGATACTCTTTGTTGGAGGCCCAAGCAGGGAACTCGGACTGCTTGAGAGCGCCGCAGCCCGAGCCCTCCATTTCCTCGCGTTTCCATGGCAACATCGTTTCTGTAGCCGTCGGGGTGGCCACGCGAGCGTGCTCAGCTACTATCATGTAGGTGTCTGTGATTATAAAATTAAGTACAGATAAGCATTCCCACACGAGTAACTTTACATCGTGTATCTCGTAATTAGTTACTAACAAATTCGAGTATAGAGTTTATTATTTTGTGCTTTGAATTGATTTTTAGGCATTCGTTCGTATTAAAAACTTTATGGGTTGCATTTGAATTGAATGTTCGTCAAATATAACGAGAGTATTTTTGTTTAAAAATTTGATAACTATCTCGAATTTTGTATTCAAATACTTGCCATTATCATCAGACAGTCTCCTTTCGTCTTCTTCAAGAATATCCTCATTGGGAACTAAAATGTTTTAAAAATTGATGTTATAGTTTGATTTTGGTAATTTTGAAACTAACCTAAGGTAAAGTGAATGAAAAATACGTTATATAAATACATTATTATATAAATACGCAACTAATTAATTCAAAAAATATTGATTGGAGTAAATGTTTGAAGTTATATTTATTTATTATATATATATTTTTTTTATAAATAGGTACATATATAAATAAAAAAAATATAAATGTAATATACAGTACGTTTATACGTTTTACAAGGAGCTAATTCAGAACTGTCTGGGAACAAAATGTCTATGCTCTATAGATACTTATGCATAAACATATATGTATTTCTATCTATACATTTATAACTAAAGAGGGACTCACTATCTCAAATCTAATAATATTTATAATAATATATATAATACATAATATATAAATACTAAATAATAATATGCATGCAATACTTACTGTTCGACTAGATAGACATCCATTTTAGAATAATAACTTTTAATAACATAACCAATCTAATAATATATAATTGATAAAAGGTGGGGATGTACAGTTTTTAAATACACATGTGACAGTAATAAAATATATAGTGTAGTAGGTGTATTATTAGATTGGATATCAAGCGCTATTTAGCAAAAATAGGAAATAAACCAAGGAATTATAGTATGTGTTTATAACATGCAATAGTAACATTGAATCGGATGACTAATGTTTTTGCAAAGCGTCTGATGAAAAAAATATTTTTAGTCTTTCTATGTAAGCAAAAATATGTTTAATATTTTAAAATTAAAATATAATTAACAAACGTGGCCAAAACCAATACTAAAACATCTGATTCAAGAAATGGACTAATAAAATGTTAGTGCCCAGCGCTACCCATGTTTTAAAAATTAACGCTAAAGTGATGTTATTTACAGCCTGTGCCTACCTTGAGCGTGTAATACTGACAAAATCATGATTTGCAGTAATCGTAGCACAGTCACATCAAAGCATAATCTAAATTAAAATCTTGATCATCAGACGCAGTATGCACGCAGTTCTAGTGACAATTATGAAAACAGTTCAGTTCTGAAGTAAACACATACCAAAGTTATACGTGGATCTGTCCCTTCTCCACGGTAAGGATTTCTCAACAGCTGTCGGGAGGATCTCTTCAGGCGTTTTAGCGTACTGCTTGACGATCCTCGCTTTCAAGGGATTGAATCCGGGCAGGTTAGCCAGTTGATTTAAAAGTGAACTACTATTTTCTTTATGCGAGGACGTCGGACTGACTTCTTTGTATCCAGCTGATAATATTATCATCGCCAGTTGTCGAGAGTATCGGTTAGTTTGCGGTGCCACATGAAGATTGCCAGAAGGGAAGAAAACGACGATCAAACACAAAGAATATCAAACAAGCAGAGATGAACAGATACGTAGTGATTAGAAGATTAGTGGGTATTCCTACACGACTGATGGAATGGTATTTGTGGCTCAGGACAGAAGAGAATAAAATAATTTTGGATTGGAACCAACTTTACTAACAAACCTTCTAGTTTGATAAACGACGCTCGACAATATGCTCTTAGATGATATTCTTTCTAACCGTAAATATCCAATATAAACCTACGTGAGACTGATCACAAGCTACCAGATTTTCAAGTATAAAATAAAAAGTTTGCATAGTTAATACGATATTTTTATCTCGTAGTAATGAAATTTTAATTATTTTCGGATACTGAAACATTTTTGCAGAGAAAGTTAAGAAACTTAGTTTAAAAGTTGGAAAGGAATTTAGGCTTATACAAAGGTTTGCAAATAAGTTGGTTAGATAATATAATATTAAAGGACAAACTTCACTGGAAATAGGCAACTGAACCAAAACAACTCAATGAAAAGAATTTCAAATAGAGATAAATTAGAAAGTACAAATAAGTATACATACAGAGAAATAATTTAGAACATGCCACCACAAATACGATTTAGCTCATTCTCACAGTACGTAGCCATGTCAGAAATTAACGAATGCTTTTGGACCCAGCAAATAATAGTCGCAAGTATACCAATATTATAGTAAATGTCGGTCCAGTTATTATTAGTATCCCATTTTGGTTAATGAAGAAAAGGTAGTGCGGAAAATAAAAATGTTAGTCGACAACATCTAAAGGATTTGTTTGGATTTGAATTCGAAGCTTTCGGAAGAACTTTTCTTTTTCATATTCATACTGGATTGGATTCACCTCCTAATTTCTCATTTATAAAAAAACAAACCTTGATTTATTTGAACTGGAAAATACAGAAACGTTTAAGTGTCTGTCCAGCCAGTTTAGTCTTGAAAGTCTTATCCGTGGAGTTTTTTGCAAGTTCTTCTCCATAGAGATCTACGCTTTGGAACGTGCAAATAGCATAATGCTGTTTAAGTAATCGATTTTGACAATTCAAAGGTGCATGTAAATGATTTGTTTGAAATTACACATTATAACAACATAAATTTGCATTTCTGTTGAAAATAGATATTCAGTTTCAATTCAATTCGATTTTCATTGCGGTAGTTTCGCATCGATACTCATTGCGTGATTTAAGCCTCAGGTGCCTAAAACTTACGTGATATTGTAATGCGATAACATACATACTTACATATTTTGTCTAGCTATAATCTACTATTACATATTCCTTTGTTCTATCTACACAGTGCTTCTGATCCAGTATAACAACGACAGTTTTTTTAGCATTAGCAATGTTACCATTCAAATCCAAACTGCGGTGTGTCACTCAGGGTGTATCATGCAGAATACCTACGCGGGGTTTTGGCAGTGAAAGTAATACCGCCGTCGTCACCTTCTCGTCTCGGTCCAATCTCGCGTTCGTCGCCATCCTCCTGTAGAACCTCGTCTATGTAGTCTGTAAGAATGACGATATAACTGGCTTATTTTTAAATATATTTTTTTATGGTATGGAGCTTTAAAAAAAGAAGAGCTAGGGTTTTTGCTTTTTAATTTTTGCTATTTTATTCGAAATTTCGTTCTTTAGTTTTGAATTTAGAATACTAACTGGAACGTTTATAGGATTACAACCACAGACAATACAAAACAAAAAAAAAACATGTGCTATATCTAAATGTTGTATTAATTTTAATTACTGTGTTTTGTTAACATTTAATTCCATTAATCTAGTGTAGAACGAAGCGTTTGTGCTAGCAAAGTAAAGTAATAATGGCCATTGATACATATATGTAGATAAGTTTTGAAATTAAAAAAAAAATAATTGAAAATAATACTCGAACCCACACGTGGTGCATGCGATCAACACTCGTGATAGTAAGAAAGAATAAATAAGTACCTAATCTACAATACTTTATTTTACCGTGCGTGAACTGTTTGGCCGAACCGTTTTGCTGGAATTCAGGGAAAGTCACATGATTTTTCCCATCCTGGAACAAAGGAAAAATGTAATATTTTGACGTGTTGATTTTTTATTTTTATAATATCTTTCAACTTTCATGTTATCAATAACTAGCTTCTGCCAGCGGCGTCGCCCGCGCAGCGTATGTCACTCAGGAATGAAGCAACTTTCTATCGGTGAAAAAAAATTCCAGTAAAATATACACCAGTACTCCCAGAGATTACCTCCTACAAACAAAAATAAATAAATTAGCAAAGTTTTATTAGCCTCTTTATTATATTAGTGTAAATTATTGATAACTTGAAAGTTGAATACATACATTAGATCAGGTATTTCCAGAAGTGTTCTATTAGGTGCAAGTTTACCTTATGACACTTTTTATAATGTTTAATTAAGGTAGGTATAGTGTACAGCCATAAATGGATGAATGTAATTTTTTTCAATTTTGGTGGCGAAATCGTTACTTTGGCTTTCGTAAAAATTAAGGAAAAAAAGTTTCTTCTCCTCGGTTTTCGCGAGAATTAGGGTCCTAGGTCCCTAATTATCATGAGAACTGAAGATAAAGTTGCGCCACCTAAACTGAAAAAAAATAAAAATAATCACCCAAATATATATTATGATTGAATATAATTGTGAAACTGTGCAAATCTACATCTGCACAGTTTCACTATTATATTCAATCACGACGTCGACTGACGTCTACACGTCTGCACATTAATTATTACATTAGATATTTTCTAAGGTATATAAAAGTTTAGAACCATCACAATATTTAATGGTGTGTGCGCCGCTCGCGAGACACCCGCGCGCAGTTTGCAAGCGGCTCGCGAACGGGTCGCGAGCGGCGCTTTCGCCAAATCTGGACGCACCATTACACGTAATTCTGCCTTATTTACACGTTTTTTGTTTTGTATACAAAAGGAAATCTTTTAAAAGAGGCTTTCTTGGGTCTCCAGTCGACACGTACCTGCTTCCCACGTTTACTACGCTTGTGGTGATGCTTCCTGTCGCCGACTCGCCGGCGTATGTTCATGTGAGTCTTGTAATTGACTTGCGTGCCGAGGTCGCGATCGTTCACCGCGTGGCGACTGTAGCTCAACCGGCGATGCTACAGAATGGTATTACATTATTATTATATAATAGACAATAGGACCTTGCTGTGTGGTCATGGATGCCTAATCAATAATTCCATTTTTGTTATAAATTATGTTATTACCTAGAGCAGCCATACTCAGTGTGCTCCGCGGAACCCTAGGGCTCCGCAAAGCCTTTATCAGGGCTCCGTGTGAACACAAATTATAATTTGGAAAAAAGTACAAAGACCTGCGGCCTTACCATGACGTGTTTTAAATTGCATGACGTGCTAGCGATACAGAGGGATGGTGCTGTACACCCTATATACCGCCATCACTTTAATAGTTCAGTTTAGATCGTCAAATGGATCGCCTTATGAGGTCGTGGTAGGTTTTCAGTATTAAATTTTTTGTTTAATAACTTTTACTGTAACTCATTCAACGGGCAATGTTTAATTGCCCGTAAACTTTTTTAGTTTGAGAACCGCTGACCTAGAGTGTTAGGTAATATGGGGTTGGCGTATGTCTACGGAAAAAAAAATCCTAAACATGTTATAATAAGAATTAAAGTTGAGCTCCTTAGTGGTCCTAAGTTTGAGCTACACGAATACTGACAAATGCTTACACTGACTGGACAGGTCCACTCAAACCTATGTGGGACTTTCTTCAAAAGAACACCTGAGACACTAATCTGCATGGTCCTCATATGATTTGACCATTACATGTTTATTGACTCTAAAAGAGACTTTGATCCCTAAGTTTTATTCGGTGTTTCTTCTTAGTGTTGTCAGCTAGGAAACACCGGCCTCATCTAGTTTAAACTGACTGAAAAAAAATTGACGTGTAAAAGTGTTGTTTTTTTTTAAACCTATTTCCAAAATAAATTTCATTTATCATTTATAAAAAGTATAGCCCAGTGGTCTTACCATGACTTGTTAAAATGTCAGGTGTGCGAGTGAAAAGAGGGATGGTGCAGTTAACCCTTTAAAGCTCCATCTCTTTAACGTTTAGTTAAGGTCTCAGGTTGGGCCTCCGTTTTCCGTACCTACCTACCCTATTTCGATTCAGTATAATCATTAATCATTAATTGGGTTGTTTCCATTCGTCCGCTTGTTTTAATATATGGAGAACCAGAAAGAAACTCCATGGTTACTTTCAACGTGCTGGTGAAAGAAGTTACAATTACTGTCACGGATCTTGAGCGCTCGGCGTCATAGTGGGGATCACTGCGCATTCCATACATTAGCGAGCCAATCGTCGTCGTTTTTAGATACATGCAGCAAGCGCAAGGAACGAATTATGAGTGACGTCTATGACGCGATGGCGCGGCGAGCCAATCACTGACACTTCCCGCCCCCGCGACTCACTTCGCATCACTAAAGAGACCGAATATTTCATTTCTGCGCAACTTGAAGCCAGCGCTTAAGATCCGTGCCGGCAATTGTACTTAAAGTATAATGAAGTTTTTTTTTTTTAATAGATAGATCGTTCAGAAATTCTTTACCTCGTGAACTCCCCATTACCCGAACTACACACATACAGCTCAAGTCTCAAGGTAATTCTAGGGTTACTGAAGCGAAGTGGTGGGGAATATGGCTTCCGCTTAACTGAGTAAGTTGTAATCTTCACCTACTTACCCAGATAACTTTCAGCAATGTTAAACTTAGTTTATTGAGTAGAAATGGTTTTCTTCGTCACTTACCGGCCTTAAGCAGGACCATAACCTACTTTTACAAAAGTTTTATAAACTTTTTATTGCATAATAATTACTTAGAATGGAAACGTGCGCAGCGTTCAGGACACTTTTTCCATTGCCAGCGAGTAGTCAAAGAATTTTAAAATTCCCTATGAAATTTTTTATACAGATTTGTGCTTGTCATTATTTTCAATTTGTATATAAGCATATATTAATAAACTAAAATCGATGATTTGGCGCATCCGGTGATATCGCCGTGTCTTATTGCCCCCGCACTGGGGTCTCCGCACATCGCCGTGTCTTATCGCCCCCACAGGCATCTTTGACCGTCGAACAGAGAACAATTACGCGTTCTTTTTGCTGTGCTATACAAGTTATACTTTTGCAATTAAATAATTACAACTACGACCATCTTTAATAATAAATACGTATTAAGTTATCTATAATTTTGTAGAATTTTATAAAAAATGTATATTGTTTAATACTAATTTTAATTACTCGTAATATTTCATAAAAGTCTGTACCTATGTCAGAGTTAGTTACCTACTCATTTGTGCCAGTGTTTTATTATAATTAATAGAGCAGACAGAAGCTTGCTTAACTACCACTGTGTTATTAATATGGTCTGACCCAGAAAAATCCCTAAGGAGCTCCCCTAGATAACTTGTAATCATGTGACATTTTGCTTTTAATAACGTCTGGTCCTTACCGAGCAACACTCACGACCTAAAAAAGATTAAAAAGCACTACAAAGAAGACTTTGATATAATAAACATACACGTCTAAATGGCTTGCAGAGTTCTTCAGCAAGCAGATGGTGAATCTTCGCGTCGGTCAAATCTTTTTTCGACGGATTATATTCCAATTCCTGCATGTCTATGTTCCAGGTTGAGGAGTCTAGCTGGCTGAAACTAGGACTGAAAATGAATAAACAGCGTTAAGACTATTTGTAAAGGTAGCCATACACCCTAGGGTCCTAAAGTATACCTGATAGGTTTGTTTATACAGTTCAGTTATATAGGTTAAACGGAGCGTGTATGTTGCACAACTATACAGGTTTTCATACAAGCTTACCTGACAGTTATAACTGTGCAGGAAAACCTGTCAAGTATACCCTAGCGTGCTACCTTTAAATAACAAGTCCAATATAAAAGAAAATTATGAAAAAGCTACCTTCCATTAAAGTTAGCGTTAGTATAGTTTTTGAATATGGCCGACATGGATTCAGCTCCAGATATATTTCCAATAGTTGACGCGTTCCTTTGCATGTACTCTATAGCATCTTTCATAGCCAGCTTCGAGTAAGTCTCCAGGATCTTGGGCTCCGCACCCTGGAATAGTAATACGTCCTATCTTGTTATTAGTTACCGTTTGAAATGAGTTCTATGATTCCTTAAGTATGTTCTATGTTTTATCTAAATGATTACCTACCTGGTAGTTCCTGAGCAAGAATGGCCTTATGAAACGATTGTCAAATCTTTTGAATTTATCTCTCATGTGATGGTTACCGTGTTTTCCAACGATATCTTCTACACCAGCCATTAAATGATCCATAAACTGAAAATGTACAAACGTTAAATAATGAGGTGTAGATAAAAATTTATGGCAACAAACAGTTGAAAAATAAATTGATGGTTTACTCTCTCATGAATTCGTTCATTCATCGTAGGCTTCCTTTTCTCAGCCGTCTTAACATTAAGTATCTTCACGAGAGGCTTTATCGTAATTCCTTGTATGAACACAGTGAAGTATATCACCGCTATAGTGGTGGTGACAAACATTGGTTGTAGTTCTACAACTTCGGGATCTATCAGGAGAACGAGAGCAAAAGCCACAGCACCTCGGAGACCTGGAAAAATAAATATACGTGTAGATTGAACAGTACCAATATCGCTTGTTTTTGCCGTTGTCTAAATATTTTCTTATTATGGCTCCATAGAAACAGATTGAACCAATAATTGAAAAAAAAAACCAGAACAAATGAAAGTATTTTATGTAATTTGAAACGAATGGATTCTCTAACGCCCTAAGCAAAAAATAACACGAAACCTTAAGGAGGCATCGTAGTTTAGCATTTTAATATGACGACCGAACAACCTTTTGAAATAAAAAATTGTTTGCAACCCCACTTTTTCGATCTAAAGTCCTCTGTTAGCATTTTTCATATAAATATCAATCTTGGTAGCAAATATACTATAGCCCTTATAAACTTCCTTCATCCTTTAATACGGTCTTCAATTAGTTATCAAGATGAATAAAATACAGAAGAAGTTTATAAGGCAAAAATAAAATGGATCGTTGTACAAAACTTCAATATTAAAATGTTCGATATAGTAAGCGAGCGTGTTTGAAGATTTCGCCCTTTAAAAAGGTGTTGGTGTCGCAAGCTCATTATTTCCAAGGGTGTAAGCGGCTAGATATAATATATATTATAATACCCAAACAGTCTAGAAACTTGTGTAGCTGTCAGTTGGTATTGCATAATTTTCTGTGCTAGTGAACCTATTCCCCTGCTAGTGAGTCGTCAGTAAGTTTTAGTATTACGTTGTTAAATCTGAATACACTCAGTGCCAATACTATTTAGATTTTAGTTTCAAATAGCCTTCTATTAGAGATCCCGCAGCTCAGAACTTACGCAACTGTACATGATATAGGTTTGGTACCTATATCATGTACAGTTGCGTAAGTTCTGACCCACATAGAGAAATAGGTGTAATTTAAAACAGTACATATTCTAGTTGCAGCGATACGAGGCCGCGTCAGGACACGAATGAGATGGTGGGATGAGCTGGTTCTTTGGGAATTGTAAAGAGGAAGCGAGGAATCGTGATCGTCGGAAAGAATTTTTTTTTACGCCTTCCAGAGACCCAGGACCACAAGGTCTTGAGATATACATGCACATAATTAGTACCTATTATAATAAAGAAACCATTCAAGATTGCAAACTCACCTCCGTAAGACATGACGAACTTTTCAACCCTATTGAGTTTATGCAAACGAAACTTGTTTGCTATTGCGCTAAATATGTACACACCTGGAACAAAACAATTGAAGTAGATACCTAAATACATGATAATAAAGAAATAATAGTTCACACTTGCTCATAGCCTACGGCGGCGTAAAATATTTGGAGTAACAGTTTACACTTGCACCTACGGCGTAGAATAAAGAGTAACAGTTCACAGTTGCACCTACGGCGTAGCATGTTTGGGGTAACAGTTCACACTTGCACCTACGGCGTAGAATAAAGAGTAACAGTTCACACTTGCACCTACGGCGTAGCATGTCTGCGGTAACAGTTTACACTTGCACCTACGGCGTAGAATAAAGAGTAACAGTTCACAGTTGCACCTACGGCGTAGCATGTTTGGGGTAACAGTTCACACTTGCACCTACGGCGTAGAATAAAGAGTAACAGTTCACACTTGCACCTACGCCGTAGAATGTTTGGAGTAACAGTTCACACTTGCACCTACGCCGTAGAATGTTTGGAGTAACAGTTCACACTTGCACCTACGGCGTAGAATAAAGAGTAACAGTTTACACTTGCTCCTACGGCGTAGCATGTTAGGAGTAACAGTTTACACTTGCACCTACGGCGTAGAATAAAGAGTAACAGTTTACACTTGCTCCTACGGCGTAGCATGTTAGGAGTAACAGTTTACACTTGCACCTACGGCGTAGAATAAAGAGTAACAGTTCACACTTGCACCTACGCCGTAGAATGTTTGGAGTAACAGTTCACACTTGCACCTACGGCGTAGAATAAAGAGTAACAGTTCACACTTGCACCTACGCCGTAGAATGTTTGGAGTAACAGTTTACACTTGCACCTACGGCGTAGAATAAAGAGTAACAGTTCACACTTGCACCTACGGCGTAGCATGTTTGGAGTAACAGTTTACACTTGCACCTACGGCGTAGAATAAAGAGTAACAGTTCACAGTTGCACCTACGGCGTAGCATGTTTGGGGTAACAGTTTACACTTGCACCTACGGCGTAGAATAAAGAGTAACAGTTCACACTTGCATCTACGCCGTGGAATGTTTGGAGTAACAGTTCACACTTGCACCTACGGCGTAGAATAAAGAGTAACAGTTTACACTTGCTCCTACGGCATAGCATGTTAGGAGTAACAGTTTACACTTGCACCTACGGCGTAGAATAAAGAGTAACAGTTCACACTTGCACCTACGGCGTAGCATGTTAGGAGTAACAGTTTACACTTGCACCTACGGCGTAGAATAAAGAGTAACAGTTCACACTTGCACCTACGGCGTAGCATAAAGAGTAACAGTTCACACTTGCACCTACGGCGTAGAATGTTTGGAGTAACAGTTCACACTTGCACCTACGGCGTAGAATAAAGAGTAACAGTTCACACTTGCACCTACGGCGTAGAATAAAGAGTAACAGTTCACACTTGCACCTACGGCGTAGCATAAAGAGTAACAGTTCACACTTGCACCTACGGCGTAGAATAAAGAGTAACAGTTCACACTTGCACCTACGGCGTAGAATAAAGAGTAACAGTTCACACTTGCACCTACGGCGTAGAATAAAGAGTAACAGTTCACACTTGCTCCTACGGCGTAGCATGTTAGGAGTAACAGTTTACACTTGCACCTACGGCGTAGAATAAAGAGTAACAGTTCACACTTGCACCTACGGCGTAGCATGTTAGGAGTAACAGTTTACACTTGCACCTACGGCGTAGAATAAAGAGTAACAGTTCACACTTGCACCTACGGCGTAGCATGTTAGGAGTAACAGTTTACACTTGCACCTACGGCGTAGAATAAAGAGTAACAGTTCACACTTGCATCTACGGCGTAGAATATTCGAAATAAAAGTTCACATTTATAGACGCGTACGGCGTAGACCCTTGATTTGAAATATTTGAGATCCATACAATAAACTCTATTTAGAACATAAATAAGTACAGGATGTGAATGAAACGCAGTGGGCAAATGAAGGAACACAGGTGTGTTTAGTCAGTAAAATCTGAAAATACCTCTTCCTACAACCCAGAGCTACCGAAGGTATTTAATGATTTCCCACGAAAAAAATGGTCCTTATTTGTATAATACATATCAATGTCAATTTAAGTGTCTGAATGGCCACAATCTAACATATTTATTAGAGAATTAAGACATGAAATGCAAGATAATGTAACGAAAACTTTGCCTGCTGCACTTTTCGCGTCCGATTATAATTTACCTAAGTGTCTTCAAGGCTAGAGTAAATAGGTTTTTAATAAACTAGTGTGCTTCACCGTCAACAATGGCATCATTGGTTACCATCGGTGGGATCGCGGTCAAGCACTAGTATAATAATTTAAAAAAGAAATGTTTTCGACCATGTCGAAAACATTAAATTAAGCAAGATTCATTAAAAAACACGACGCACGGCTTAAAATATTTCAGTGGTTATATAAAGTTCGAGGGCGCCACGTGCTCATGAAGCCCTGGAGTTTGACGGGCATTTTCCGGTCACGGTTCACACGTGACCCACATTGTACTCCACCGTTTTGTTTCTCTTTATAGCTACTTACTTGTACTTGGTTTGGCTTTTCTTGTTTGTAATTTGTAGAGCTGCTCGAATTTGAATGAAGGGTGGCTAATTACTTTTTTATTATGGTAAGTCTCGCGTTTGACCACGATCTCAAGCGATGATGTGATTGCTGAAGTACGCTTGCTTAAATTAACCTACACGTATTAACCCGTGACTTGAAAAGGTAGGGGTTTGTAGCTATCAGGAAAACTCAGTGTTACTTGAAGTTTATTTTATACGACCATATACCTACATGATGCGACAGAAAATATGAGACGGAATTAACGTTCGTTCCGCCTAGGTAGGTTTGAATTATTTACAAATATCTAAGCACTATTTTAAGTTTGCGCAGTTTGTTCAATAAGAGGGGCGAGATTAAACTTCCGGTTGCAAATTATTGTGAGTTTCTATTAGGATTTTCGCGGTAGAAACTAGAGACGTGTTTTATGATGATGTTAATAGGCATGCCCCCTTGCCTCCCTTCCCCACTGGTGAAATTTGAGTTTACTATAAAACCACCAGCGCTTAGTAACTGCGAGGAAAAAAAGACGCACAACTTAAAAAAGATTTGTTTGAAAATGGGATCAAAAGTTTTTTGAGTGATGCCTATGATCAAACGTACAATTAGATAGGAATGAGAGACTTTTTTGTTATTAGTACACTTACCTATTATCCGAAACACTGAGCAGAAGACTATAGTCAGTATAACAAACCACGTGTTCCAATCATGGTTGTTATTTACAGTGGCAACCCCGAGGAACATAAAGATAATGGTCTCCGAAGAAGAGGACAACATCTTCATGGTGTATTTTATAGTGGTGTGCGATTTGTGGGATATGTTCCCTTCCACGTAGTTCTTCATTGTTATACCGCAGAAGGTTATACTGAAAAGAAAAGGAAGGTTTAACTTCAGGCATTAATTTCAAATAAACTATTTACAGACGCTTTTGATTGTCAAAGTTCCTTTTAAATCAATAAACAATTACAAAATGACGACACCCTTTCACGAACATGATTAATGCGCTAGCACCATTCAGCAAATTTTGAATGGAACTGATAACCAAACCTTACATGGCAAAGAGAAACCGTCGCAGCCAGCGAGGAGTTTCCTTGCCTTGTCCTATACACCAAAATTTTATTCACTTTTATTTAATTGTGAATTATTGAAATACCTACTAGACTATTCCTATAACAAAATTAGAATATTCAAACAAGTATAACTCAAGTTAAACGTCCCGTATAATTAACGTTTCTAATCACACTTAAGCCTGAATTTAGAAAAGTACTTACGCAAGTATCCCGCTCATGTGGAACATCTCAGCGTTCAGATACGCCAAGTAAGCCATGACGAAAATGAAGATAGGTTCTATGACCCTGACTTCGTGCGTGAACCGAGTGACAAGGCCGGTGGCGAAGCCCCATATGACGCCGATGCACGTGCCTCCAAAGGCCACCACCAGAAATGAAGCCAGACCGGCGAGTAAGTCCGTGTATTCAAGACGTGATGGACCCATTTCCCTGTTAAAAAAGACATTTTATAATAGGCAGTCTATTAGATATGTAAATTGTTTGTCATCAAATTCAACATAAATACTTATAAAGATACAAGATTGAACGAGGCTTACGAGGCACATTCTGTAAAGCAGTATAGTTCTATTAAAAACCTTCTTGGAATCGATTGTGATATAAGGAAAAAAGAGTTATGCTGATGACTCAACATTTTAATCGCTTAAGCAACCTCATCGTCCTATAGTAAGAAGTTGTTACAATCATCCTCATCATCGTCCCTTAGTAAAAGTGTATCTCGTTTAACCGTACCTAAAGAAATTATTACAAGGTAGATACTCACGTATAAGCTTCAAACATGTGATACAAAACAACTGTAACAGCGTCGTTTAATAGAGATTCGCCAAAAACTACAATGTAAAGCACCTCGTCGACATGAATTTCTTCAAATACGGCTAGTACAGCTACTGGGTCTACAGCCGAGATAAGTGCTGCGAATAAGAGCATGTCTAGAAGAGGTGTGGTGCAGCCAAACATTCCAGTCTGGCCGCAAGCCCATAGAGACGCACCTGGGAACAAAAAAAAATAATGAGATGATAAGAATTAGTTCTAATGCAATTTTAAAGACGTCAAAATTGAGAGCTTCTAACACAGTGGTTGAATAAGTGAAGATGTAATAGTAACCATTCTGATTACTGTTAACATTAACATAGCAGATTTAAAGTGGACTACATGAAAAGCATACTTATCAATTACGTCAACTCACCAATAGTCAGAGTGTTGAACACAGTGCCAACAACAGCAAATAACAGAATTGTTCCAAGATGGTCAAAAAACAATCTGTTCGGCATAAAGTAGCCGGCGTCCAGGATGATGGGGGGCAGCATGTATAAGAAGAAGGTGTCTGGAGTCAAGGGCTGCACGTGCACACTGTGGGTGCTCAACAGCAGCGCCCCAATCAGCACCCCCACGAAAATCAGGAGACACGACTCAGGAAACATTTTGGACAACTTCGGTGCCATATGAAAACCTGAAACAGATCAAGACATTGTAAAGAAAGTTCCTGACTTGTCAATGCCCTACCTAAACCCTTAGTCCCACAAAGCTGATCATGTATTATTTCTGTTAATGATACGTAGACAAAGGATAAGGCGTTACACCGGGCTACTGGTAACTCGACGTATACGCCCAACAACACGAATAATGCCACTGTAAAATTTTGAGATAAATGTTTGCCTTTGGGGTTCATCGATGATTTTCAATGCTGTTAGTAATCTTTGTAGTCATGGCATTTAATCTTTATAAGTTTCAGCACATTTTATAACGTCGATAACTTGGTCAAAGATTACGATCAATAAAGAGCGAATAGTAGTTTTAAAAAGAATAGTACATTTTGATACAAGTGCACAAAGTTTGTTATTGCGAACGAGGCGAAATTCGCACGAGTTGTAGGCGCGTCTGACGTGTATCCAACGAATTTTTTCATTACACTTACGAAGAAATGAATAAAAAGGGGTTGACCGGCGGCGCTTCGTGGGGGTTAACGCGCGTTATAAAATTGTGGCGTGGAGAGCACGCGCACTTTTCTGCACTGGTGCGGAAAACAGTTTATTGCGTGCCTAAAAGCGGTGGGATAAGAGCGGGTTTTCGAGAAAAATATATTACTTAATGAATTCGCCTACGTTTGTCCGGATGAATAGACACGTCTGGCTGGGAATACGTTAAATTACTGGGTGCATTGATGGTGTATATATTTGATAAAGAATCCGAGTAAAAGTGCATTGAACAGGATGACTTGAAATATTTAGTCACTCCAGACGGATAGATATCTAATATGATTCTACAAGTAATTCATTGAAAATAATAATTATAGAACGACTGGGCTGAACAGAAACTTTCACATTGAAACTGTTTGTGCTCTGACCTCTACATAACTACCACTAAATAGTAGAGAGCAGTGTGTCTGTGGTTTGGGAATATTCTTTTTGGTTACTCCGTGAATGTCATTCATGACACTTTCGTTGATGAAAAATATTAAAAACATGTAAGTAAAATTAAAATATTTCAGTGATGGTAAACAAAGTGTAATTCATATAGGATATGAAATTTTACCAAGTTCTTCAATTAATAGTTTCGGCTAACACACGCAAACTATTCGAATTTAAAAATGCCAAACACTCGTACCAAGCTGAACAAGTTGCTTCATACAAAATCTTTTTCTAGTATATACGACATAATTGGATCGTATGGTAATTTTTTTCATAGCATGGGCCGCGAAAAACAAGCACAAAGTAATTTAGTGTATCGTACTGCATGTGGGGAATCTCCGAAGCAATACTTAGATTATGAATATGTAGTATCTGAAAAGTACAATCCCTTGATTAACGACAGCAGCTGCAAAAATGTCTTGCCTTCTACGAGTACCATATTCTATGATTTGGACGATATTGCTAAAAGACACTCGTTTCATTGTTTTGCTGAACCCAGTATATCCAATGCCAACTTTATGAAAGTGATGAAAATGTCTGAACCTTCCAACATTTTTGGTGAAAAAGCCACAGCTATAGTCCAGGAGTGTGCTACTCAAATACATCCAAAATTGTTACCTCGAGATAGTATGATGGTAAACACTAAAAAGGTGAAGAAAAAACACTCAAGGCTTTCTTCTGAAATCTGCTTAAGAGACGATGATTATTTAAACGATTACCCAAGAATTCATCATCATAGAAAAGACAAATCTAGCAGACAGCAAAAATTTTGGTCGTATTCCAAATATCATACTGAGTACACTAAACCCATTCCCGAAGAGAAAAAGGCAAAGAAGAAAGACCGAGGAAAGCGAACAGAAGATCCCTGTCCATGTCAACTATTTTCCTATGCTTGTCCTTGCACTGATAAAAAATCTCTCACTGAGTTAGCAAGAAACAGTAAATCTCTAACAATTGTTGACCAAGTAACGAGTACACAAAAATTTGAGGCTGACCAAAAGAAAAATACAAAGAACAATAAAACGAAAAAGAATAAACAAGATTTTGTTATGGAAGACAAGCCTACGAACACAAGTATAGTTGAAATGATCGAAGTGACAGTGCCTAACAAAAAGAACGACCCACCAATACAGATTGCTAATAAAAAAGACGTACCGGTTCTCAGTGATAAAAACAATGTTAATAAAAACACAAAAACTAAATCAAAGGGTCCTAAAAAGTCGCGAAAGGTATTATGTCCTAATTGTAAAGAGAGAGTAGATGTGGTTTTTAGCCGAAGTACTACTGAAGAAGAAGTAAGTTTGAAATATGAAGACTCTATGATATTTCGCAGCAAAGAGATATCATCAACCACTGCCTATGCATGTAGAGCGGCTGCTTCACCAAACAGTCACAGAAGCAAGACTATGGAAGAAGGAGATTTATGTCGACATGAACCTCGATGTGAGTTATTACCTGTTTGTCAAATACTGCCAAATAATAACCTTTACAATGTAAGCCAGAAATGTGTCAATAAGCATTCTGCTCCTAAGTCGACACCTCGCGTAATAAGAATAACTAAAGCATGTAGGCATCATCCTCCTTGTACAGTCGTGCCTTCTTGTCAAAGAGCAAATGTATTGAAGAACAACTGCGAGTATATCCCTCCATGCTTACATCGCCCTCGATGCGTTAATCTTCCTTTGTGCGTGCCATTCTCTAAAAATCTACATTACGACGAAACGTCAAGTAAAGTGGTCGAAGATGAGGAAAGCGCTAACTGTCCGCATATTCCGAGATGCAAATACGTCCCTGAATGTCAACGCGACTCAATAACGACCCCAGTGCACCATCAAATAAACATGATTTCTCGAGTCCAGAATGCGTGCGAATTTCTAAACGATTATAATGCCCCAGCTTTTTTGTTAAATCCGAACCAACAAACTTGTGGTAGTACATTTTCTCCTTGCCAACTGTCGCCCAATAACACATGCTATACGGAACAGTTTACTTGTAGATCCAATAAGTCGTGCCAATTTGATTCTTCAAATTACAAGTGCACTAATGAGTCTAATGAAAATCCGAGTGACGAGACCGTTATATTCATCAGAGATGTCGGTTGTCAGTTTAGAAATAAAAGTTGTTCTCCACAAGATTCTATATTGCGATCTAAAGATTCCAGTAACTCGTTTGATTTTGTTGACGTTAAAATGGGGAATTACGATGTTAACGTTCATACTTTGAGATATGAAGATAAGTTTACCAATCCATTATCTGGAGAGGAACGGTCTTTGTCGACAGTTTCAATAACTTCAATAGACCCAGAGTCTGAGTGTCCGTCGCACGGCCAGCGACCTCCGCGAACCGGACACAGGAGACGACTTCCAACTGGGTTCGTGCCCAAACCAGCTTACGTCACAGCATACAATTCCATACTACAGCAGCAGCCGCCTCTGTACGAAGATAATAAATCGGAAACCTTCGCAGTAAAATCTCGGAGAGCTTTTCTGAGGGCCAAATATAGAAAGATGTTTTCTATGAAACGACGGAGGAAATCTAGAATGAGCAACTTAGTTTTAAATTCTTCATCGTGTGAACCGACTAAATAAATATTTGTAGCTGGTTTATTTCAATTTTGTACTGTGTTTACCAATATTTTTGTACAATTAGAAAACACATTATTTTTCTTTGTAAATGGATCACTATTACTTATTTATATAATGTGTCCTCTTATAAGAAAAGTTTTGTATTGTGTTGCCAATATTTACGTTTGTATGATTGTAAATTAAATAAAAAAAATTCGTTAATAATAGTTTACGTATTTTAGTTTCTTCATTAAAAGCACTTATATTACTTCAAAAACGAAAACTACCCTTCTTGAACACTGAATAGTATGTAGTGCAAAATAACACTTAAATACTTAGTGAGAAGTTAGTAGCGTCCACTGTTGAAAAACGCTATGTCTAAAAACGGGAACCCCAGGAATTAATCCTTATAAATGACATTAAAAAATAGGAATTGCTAAAATGAACTGAAGCAAATTATGGTTAGTTGGTACATTAAAAACATTACATGCTACCCACTTCAGTTCGCCGTTATTCCCTTCCAATTAGAAATAGGAAACTGTAAAACATATCACGAAGGGAAAACAAAGGAAAACGATACGGTATAAGAGCAACTGATTCATTGAAGCAAACTATCGATCGTAACGCAGTTGGAAACTTTTTGAACACAATGAAGGGATGACGTTCATTTGGGATGAGTGATTTGGGTTAGCGGTATTTCGGGATAAATTTAAATGGGTTATTGTTTGGTTATGGTCTGAACTGGTTCGAGAAAAAGATGGTGTGGCCGCGACGCTTTTTTGCTCGCCTTGGCGGAGGCATTACCGTGTCCCCTAAAAACCGGTAGTAGATCAAGAGCTAAGCTAACTTAGATCACCTTAGCTCACCTAGTTGAGGTAAGTTTGTACCCGTTTTTGTATATTGTTTAGACTTAGAGGTATCCGGTGTTCCACATACCTCACACACTCTGTTGAGTATTTAGTCCCGCAAACCTCCTTTGAAAAGGGAGGATCCTTCAACCAGACGGGTGTTCCGTCTGATATGTCTGTCTTTGTTTAATTCACATAAAGAACTATAATTGCACGATGCAGGATTTTGTAATTTAGTTCATATGTGGCATAATAGATGTCGCTACAAATAAATCTTTGTACAATACAAACAGAATAATATTATTTTGGCTACTGTTCGGTTTTTCGGGTACCTCTGATTACAGTAGGTGGTTCTGTTTTGTTTTTACTTTATGGGTGCTATTGGTTGCCTGAAATAAATGCTTTTTTTATAATAAATCAATATTGTAAGTAGAAATACTACAAATGAATCTTTGTACAATACAAATAAGATAATATTTTACTGCTGTTCGTTTTTTGGGGACCTCTGATCACAGTAAGCTAAAATAAATCAATGTATTAGGTAGAAATAGGAAATTGTATATTAGGTAAACTGTTTCATCGAATCTAGGTCACCGCCATGTTCCACTAGGGAAGCCGTACTGATCTGGTACAACTTCTCAATTTGCAAATGCCGCAAACAAGTTAACTTGTATATAGAGGTTTCAGTTTTGTTGTCGACTTGTAGCGCAGTTGTCACTAAACTAATTTTGAACTGCTGTCTTCCTCTTGAACTATGTTTGAAGATGATATTTGAATAAATGATTTTGAGAAAATATTTTGATATTAGCTGTTTCCCGTAATTTATGGATTATATAGTGGAGAACAGCAGGCCAAGCCAAGTTACTACTTTCGTCGATCGCCTCGAGTCGACAACGCCTCCGATTCCTTTGTTCTGACCACGTGATTGTGTGTTGAGTTGACTGATATTTGAAGTTTTCTACTAGCTTTAACGATTGTAGATTATCAACTTGGCTAAGCATTTAGTAGGTAAATAGGAATAGGATAGGTTTAGTCACTAAAAGTCTAAAACGAATGAGTGGGAGAAGTCATTTTGGTGATTTTTAGATATCGATGAGTCTTTTAGCAACTCATACTCTTTACGAACGAGTTGCTGAAAGCCTCATCAAATCGACTGTGAGCGGTCACACTCCCGCTCTTTCTAACTCATAGCGGTTCTAAGTGACAGAGAAGGATGGAAACATAGGAAAGTACTATTCGATGATTTTTTTTTAGGTGGGAAAATCATCCAATGACATCAGCCGCTCTTAGGCGAAGCACGAGGGTGTGTTGGACTTTTAAAGATAATCTGGTCAAATGGGGTTTCCTTGACCCATTGCAAATACAGTGCCAGTGTGGAGCTCCTTCACAGGATATGTGTCACCACCTTTCCTGCCCGGCATGCACAACTACCTACACCATCTTTGACTTAAACGAAGCCAACGACAGAGCTGTCCAGGTGGCTAAATATTGTTCGGACAAAATTTGAGTCAAATCGACACGAAGAAGAAGAAGAAGACTGACTAAAAGCTCACTCCCTGTTCCTTCTTTTCCTTCGTCTTAGGCTTCTTACACTTTTACACTGCCCGTGGACAATTCGATGATACCTAGATGAGGCAGAATTTTCCCGTTCCACAAAATAATAACACTGCTCTAAAAAAGTCCACACAACCGTATGCTACTAAGTCAGATATACTTAAAGAAATTCCTAAGTAAACAACACAACTTGGCCCAGTTTGCATCACCTTCGAAGCTTTAAATATACCTACGATTTGCCAGTTAGTAGGTATTGAAGTTAGAAAATTGAAAGTAGGTAACATACGAAAACTGGAAAAGTGGTACAAGGGCGAAGAAAAGTGTTTTGTGTTTGTGTTAATAAATGTTTGTTTGTGTTAGTATGATTACTTGCATAATCAAACTTATAATGTGCCCACTACTGGGATCTGGTTGTTGTGCTGCAAGACTAGGACTCAGGCCTCCTCTCTAGAAGAGGGAATAATCTACCGTGGCGGGGCGTAATCTACCAAGTGGGCCCAGTGACGTTTGGTAGACGTCACATCATCATCAATTCAGCCGAAAGATGTCCACAGTTGGTTATAGGCCTCCCCCGGCATGTGTCGCCATAATGACCGGTCCTGTAAGTCTCGCATACATTGGATTCGCGCGACTCTCACCAGGTCATCGGTCCACCTTATGGGAAACCTTGCAACCCTGCTTCTTTCGGTACGTGGTCGCCACTCCAGAAGCATTCGTCCTCATCAACTATCTGTTCTGTGAACAATATGCCCTACCCACTGCCACTTAAGTTTGGCGATTCTTTATGCTATGCCGGTAGGCGGTAACCTTGGTTCTCCTGCGAATATCTTCATTTCTGATGTGATCACGCAAGGAAACTCAGAGCATATTAATTCGTTTTTTTGTTCTAGGAGATGCCGGTCCGATTCAAGAGCAGTGATGTTAAATAACATAGACTAAAATTATGAAGAGTAATTATTTGTATTTTTGTTTATAATAAATAAACTCAAAAACTACTGAATCGATTTAAAAAATATTTTATCGCTGAGTGACTTAGTGACGCGGGCGAAGCCGCTGGGAGACACTAGTAAATTATATAAAATAAAGCGTCTGACAACATACTACTCTTAAGTCGGGTCATTACCACTGGGCACACTGGGGCCAGGGTTAGTTTTGAAAGACAGCTCGAGCCCCGGTATGAAGGCTTGAAGGACCGGGGTTGGTTTTTAGTCAGTAAGAGTCTGACACTATCCCCCGCTCCGCCCAAGAGCGGGGGTTGCCATTGATAATTAACAGCCAGTAAAAACAACCACTGGGCACTGGGTTACCACTGTTCACAACCAATTAAGCTTTTACTCAATGGTAAAGGTAAAAGTCAACTTATATTATAAATTGGCATTTAAGATGAAATTGCTTGATAAGCTAAGTTGTTTTTACAAAGGACGCACCCAGAACGACACAATTTAATTGTCCTTTACAAAAGCATCGTGGCTATAACAGCGTATTGTTCAACAAAATGTCGTTTTTAAAAGAATTCTTTCTGAAACTCTGTGTAGTCATAATATTTTTTTTTTCGGGAAATTAAACTTTCAATAGTTATACCTATATATATATATATACCAGTCGATTAAGCAGGGTTACATTTAAATAATTTTAGCAGATACCTTCCTATACAGAAAATTGTAAAAAATACCTAAGTAGGTACGGTCAAGCTACGTTATCTCAACAGAACAGTGGCACCCAGAGCTGTATGAGTGACGCGTGTAATATCATTGAAACTCTCTCTCTCTCATTTTGTCACTCGGAAATATCTAGAAGATAGGTATACCAGCAAATTCACTGTATTTAATCAACAAAATAATTACATTATTATTGCTACAATTCAGAACAATACCTATCCAAGTTAGTAGGTAATTTATAGCTAAAATAAGTTAACCTGTGTAGCTATAAAATTCCAAAAGTTCCATTGCTTCTGATTCTCTTGACAATTTTAGTCCAGCCGTACAGTTGAATCAATACTACATCACCATTCCTAATTAGGGAGAGTCACTTGAAGCCGGGTGGAGTGAAGAGGACCGTATCAATCAGTCACAGTGCTCGAAATCTCCACTCCGCATCAGTGGAATCAGAGTGAAGCTGAGCTGATTTTCAAGTGAAACAAAAGAACACGCGGCCTTGAGCTGGGCTACGAAGCGAAGGGTACCTAGCTTAAATCCACTCCGCTCCGCTCCGTTTTAAGGCCCAAGCGCCCGAAAAGTGCCCAAAACAGTGACTGAAGCCTTCTGCTCGGTAACGGCCTGATTAAATTATAATTATAATTAAAAAATATTTAGCAATTTCGTAACTTTTCCCTACTCTTTCGAAACTGCTTGGATCTTTAGAAACATTTTTACACATAAAATTTGGTGGTTAAATATTCTTTAAAGTGAACATTGCATATGTAAATCAATCAATATTTCGCAAAGAAAATGGATTTAAAGGTCAGCCACGCGCTTTCCGGGCGCTGCTGTCAGATATGGCCAGATGGTTCAAGGGACTATAACCCTTATCGGAAATACTTTTTTTTTTTTAATTCAGATAAACTAGTGCTTGACTGCGATCCCACCTGATGGTAAGTAGCGATGCAAACTTTGATGGTGAGGCGCACTAGTTTATTAAGAGCCTATTCACTCTAGCCTTGAAGACACCCAAATTATAATCGGCATCCGCAGCAGGCAGACTGTTCCAGTCCTTCGACGTACGCGGTATAAACGACGAGGCGAAACGCTTAGTCCGGACCGTAGAGGTTTCAACAACGTAAGGGTGAATATTCGCCGTACGTCGGGTTGTCCGATGGTAGAATTGCGATAGCGGAATCAAGTCATGCAATTCCTGCGCACACTCTCCAAAATGCATCCTGTAAAATTGTACTTGTACTGTACTTGTCAGTTTTCTCAGCTCTTCTCCGCTTCATTCCGCTCAGCTCTACTTCAGTAGTAGAAACACACCCTTTAAGTGTAGCCGAGTCTATTTGCGACCTACGTTATTTAAGTTTGTTTATTATTACTGTGACAGCTACAGCAGTGTTGTGTTGTGAACTGTACGTGTACCGTTTTTACTCAAGTAATATGTAGATATGTTTTACCTATTAAGTGTTGCGAGATCCCACGTAATGAGAGTACCTACCTACGAAAGAGTCACCGCGGTTCTGACACGAAAAGGGCCAAAAAAAATTAACACGAAATAAAGAAAAAAAACATTTATTTGAGACTCGCATAGGAAGAATAACTATATAAGTTACCTACTTACTAAATATTTAAATTAAAAAAAAAAACCGAAGCCAGTAAAAATCTAACGCTCCCTCTCGCTCTACTTATACACAGAACAGAAGCTGTATAATTCCTTTGTTCTGTGTAAGTGTAGGACTTATACATATAGAGCGAGTGAAAAAGAAATAATTTTCCGGCCTCAATAAAAAGAGAATAGCTAGGTATATTTATTACAATACCTACGAGTACATCAGTTCCTACATAATTCCAAAGGCATTTCAATTTCATCGAACAATGCCTAATTTCGGCTATACCTACATTCTTTCTAGCTATCCTGGCCGTAAATTTTAACGCTCTTTTCCTTAAAGAATTTGTGTGCGTGTTCAATCTCAGCCTCCTGCTGAGATCCTGCGTACGTGATGCGTGGCTCGCACTAATCCATGTAATGGACTGGCTGAAAACATGGCGTAACCAATAGCAATTTCAACATCACTCTCCTTCCTAAGAAACTAGAAAAACACAATATAAACTCAACCCGTTTATGATAACCTGGTCGATCAGATAGTACCTTGATTAGTAGGTGTAATGTGGGAAATATTGAAGGTAGATACAACTACATTGCTCACATATGGGCCAAGTACGCCGATTTAGGCGCGTCGGTCTCCATACATTTTATTTGGCAACTAGACTTGTAGAGCTACATTAGATCCACGCCACGCAACGCGCCGCTACGTACCTACAAATCAGGCGTTACACGTGTACGTCGGGCTAGTGTAGTTCTAGCTTAAAAGTAGAACTACACTGTATTGTGCACATGTGTGCCACGTACTCCGATTTAGGCGCGTCGGTCTCCATACATTTTATATGGCAACTAGACTTGTAGAGCTACAATGGATCCACGCCACGCGACGTCGTTCTACGTACACGAGACGGGACGAGATCCCACGAGTTGCCGGTCAATTCTTGTTTATTTATTTCTCAGTAAATGTATTGAAAAACGTCGATTGATACACTTTTGGTCACTGCAGCTCGGACAAAATTCACCTCAGTCGCAATTGCAAACTTGTTCCATTTGTTTCAAAATGTATTATGTACTATTCCTATAATGCCATCCATCCACCATCCAGCTCTAGCTAACTTGTCCACAGTACGGCCCGTAGCTTTCATCAAAACAAACATTTAACCTACGAACCACAGTATACTCACCAATTTTAGCTATACTAGCGAAGAAAATCCATAATCCTATCAAGAAAGGCGTTTCCACCCGATGGAACTCGAAGGCTGCTATAACGAGTTTCTTAATCTTCTTTTCTGGCTTCTCCGTACTCGGTAGATTGGTGGTGGTGTCCTGGTGCTGCCGCAGTTGGGTCCCGGGGGGCTCGTCGGGCATCGGGACCACCGGGCCCATGGGACCGAACCCCAGTCCAGGGTACGTGGAGATCCCATCGACTGTTATGGACGGACTCGATTTTGTGGTACTCTGGAAAGAAAAGAAATGGTTAATATCTGAACTCGAACCGTTTATATTTTAAATTAAACTATTTAAGATACGGGCTATTTGCTTTTGACTTATCAAAGTCGGCCAGTTACAAAAGATGAAGCTCTAAGCAAGTTCAGAAGTGATGAGAGAGATTTGGGAGAACGATACAAGAAGTAAGGGTGTTTTTAATATCGTGCTGATTTCATCACGCATGCGGGATTACCCTGCGTGCAGAAAATTTCAAAATGTAAAAAACGCGTCCCGCGTGCGTATTCCAGGTATTACAATTAGTATAGATAAAATATTTAGATAGGTAGATAACTATTCTATTCTAATTCTTTTTCTGAAAAGTACTTAAATACATCCATGAGCCCTAACTTTACCTTTTATTTTTAGCAACAGATTTCACCGTCGTCGTTCTATTTATGAAAAAAAAAAACACGTGAAACAAATGGACTTAACATTGGTAGGCTTCCATCAATAGGCCTGTCAATCCCAATATGCTTCATAATTCACACCTACTCTTATGTTTATTTATAGAATCGTTAGATGACAATATACGTTTTATGGCACATCCAAAATCGATATTTGTCTTCACTGCTATGTTGCTCTGACCCAATTGTATAGCGCCTAAGAACGGGGGATGTTCCCACCGAAAAGAAGTCCTAATTGTATAGAAACCTACTTAAGTCTAGGTATACCTACCGTCTCAGTACCGTGTCTGTACCGTATCTGTATCGTTCTGTACCGTGTCTGTACCGTGTCTGTACCGCGTCTATTCCGTGTCTGTACCATGTCTGTACTGTATCTTTACCAAGTCTATACTGTATCTTTACCGTGTTCGTACCGTGTTGTACCCACCCTATCTGTACAGTATCTGTATCTGTACCCTGGAACGCAAAGAGCAATTAAAGGAACACAAAAATGTCTAAAGCCGCGTACAGACATCGCGAGGCGTGCGTCGCGAATATGTGTCGTTCGGGACGCATGCATAAATTTGCCGTCGTATGCCTAAGGTTGAGGCAAGCCTGACGAAGCATTCGCGGCGCACGCGGCTCAACACGTCGTCTACCCAGAGCGGAAGAGATTATTTATTCTTCATTTATTTATTAAAACTTTATGCAACACATAGGTACACATAGGTACGGACTTAATGCCTTATGTTAGGCATTCTCTACCAGTCAACCTAGGGGGGTTATATTTTTAATCAATGCCCACAATCAAAAACAAAGGTTCCGGGGCTCGAGCGCCCTTTCGGATAACCCTGGCCCCAGTAGGCTTCGTGTATAGCTATGAAACATTTACAGCGCGCAACAATTAAGTTACGCTGTCGTCCTCAGAAATACAATTGTATTCTTCGTAACTCCATTAGTCTTAACGAAGTTTTTTTGTCCACAACTCTTTACTCCAGTAAGTATTCCATTTCTTCCCATTTTATTTTTATGAAAATAAAACCGTTGGTACGCTATGTGACTGAGAACTGCAGAAGAGCAAGCTCTTAGAAAATAGCGTATTTATGGTGCTCTGGGGGCTTTGATTATAAAAGTATATAATCAAAGTCTGGGGGCTTACCATGACCTCTTATAGCAGGGCTGAGGTTGAACTGCCTTTTTGTACTATGCCTTCGTTATAGCAAACCTGTAACTGGCCTGCTAAGTGATGTTTACGAAATCCGTTCAAGATTCGTTCACCTTTTTTTTTGTATAGACTTTTTGTAATATGGCGTGCTATTTGATGTGTATTAGACTGCAGATGACCGTCTTTTGAGCGTCTGTAATGTCAAATTAAGCGATCTTCAAGCATAACTGATCAGCTCTGTACAAAAATCGTTCAGAACTGTCATTGTACGAATTTTAGCGATTCAAAAGCAGGCCTGAATTTGACTCACTGGGAATTGAATGTTTCCATAAGAGGTTATGGTAAGCTCCCTGTAGTTTTAGAAAGTTATCGTCACACTTTTAGTTAGTTCTATGAAAAGCAAATTTTTGTGTCTATTTACTGGCGCATCCAATAAATCTTGATTAGTTGTCAAGAGCTAATAAATGATAAAATAAAATCATGCATGTAATACCCGTTCAGCTAACAGAGGCACAAACAAAAATCCGGTGAAGTACTTGGCGTACTCGTACACTGAAGATTCAGTATAAAAGTAGGTAGTATGCGCAAAAAAAAGAAAATGTTTCGAGTTTACAGTTTTTAGATTTTTCCACAAACTCTTACTTGTGTTACAAGGCATTGCTTATTGGTATAGGTCTTCATTCTCTCCAATTATCCTTATTTTTAATTAACCCCGGCATAAGATACGTAGGTAAGCAGGTCGCTTGTTACATCTTTAAGAGTTAGGTAACACATCTATTGATCCTTTCGGTGTACCAATTTCATTTGTTTCCTCATAGTTCTCAAACAAAGATGGCGTCTTTTCGTGCGTTTACGGTCCGAAAAAGCCTTCTCTTATACAATATCCGGACAATTTCCAGGTAAATATTGCGGATAACCGTTCGTTAGGCGGCCCTTCCAAAGGTGACCGCACACTTATCCGAACCAAACGCGTCGAATGAGTTGAAAGAAAAGAATTTTTTAAATTGTTTATTAGAAATCCTATGAAAACCCCGCACGCGGTTAGGCCGCGTCAAGTCATTCGAATCTGGAAAGACTCCAGAATTAAGAATCTACATAGATACATTACATACATACGTAGATACATTTTGATACCAGTGTAAAAGTTTTATTATAGCGACCGAGGCGGAATTTGCACGAGCCGTAGGCGAGTGCGTTATGGAGCCGAGGGCTGCAGTGACTTTGCACATGTATCAAATGACGTTTTTCAATACACTTACGACTTGTCGGGTTGACGCGCGCCTCGTAGGTGTCAGAAATGAATAAACCAGCGTTGATCGGCGCGCGGCTTAAGGGGTTGACGCGCGCCCAGCCCGATACGATAAATGTAATAACATTGTGGTGGAGGAGAGCACGCGCAATTTTCTGCACTAGTGCGGAAAATAGTCAATTGTGTGCCTAAAAGCGGTGGAATAAGATCGGGTTTTCGAGTAAGTGTTTTAAAAAAATATTTTCGAATCGTTCGACGCATTCGGCTCGGATAAGTGTTCGTTCACCTCAAGACCGAATAAGATTTCATAGAACGGTACATTCGCGTTTTGCCAAAGTAGTGGGTTGTTATTTATGGAGGTTTCCTTTAATAGAAAAATAGAAAGTTTTTGATTTGCCTTCTAATATAATAATAACCTTAAGTTGTGTTTCCTCTTAGGAATAAAAGTAAAATAGAAATAACAGGAATTGAGCAAATTCGTACTTATTACATTCTTGTATCCCACAAGGGACGATTGTCACCCGTAGTTTATCCCAAAGAACTTGTTTGAAATAAAGGTAGCCAATACGTTTGTGTAGGTTTCTACCAGTGAAATAATTTCCTTAGTTGTCTGGTGATTTACTTTCCACAAACAAACAATTAAAAATTCCTTAAAATTTTCAGTGTTTGTATTTTAGTTAGTCCTTAGAATTTATTGTAGTACTAGCTTTTGCCCGCGGCTTCACCTGCGTACATAAAATATAGTCTATGTCACTCACGAATAAAGTAGCTTTCTATTGGTGAAAAAATTTTCGCTATCGGGCCAGTACTTCCAGAGATTACGTCCGACAAACAAAAAAACATAAAAAAAACTTTACCTCTTTATATTTATTTATTTTTCTCACTCTCGCTCACAAACAATTGATTTGACTTGTCACAATTTATTACAGGTAAGCACCACATATGCTAAAAAAGAATAAAATGATTTATGTGTCCAACTTTAAGGTAAAATTGGACATTGTAAATGTGGTACCTACAATATATTATTACTATTTTAGTTGTTATATTTTTTTAATTCAAGTTAAATATTTATAGATTAGTTTCTTTTTATTTCATTGTTGTATGCCTTGTGCGAGTCACAAATAAATGTTTTTTATTTCATAGTCAAACCCAACTAACTAATACCTGTATTTATTTAGCGTCCTTCAAATTGCAAAACATTTTGCATCGCACTAGTGGCTGCTAAACGAAGTGGTCGAGGGTTCTCGCCTGCCATCCAGCCATCTTGACCTTGTCATAGACGCTTTGTCTGAAACTGCGGGACCTCGGCCTTCGCCGAATTGCTGCGGACTGCCCTACTTATGAATATGCTAACGCTTTCATGTGGCAACGTTGATCTATAAAATTAGGAGTTATCCATTTACAGACTAATATTATAAAGAGGAAGTTTGTTTTTTTTTTTTTGTAGGTGGTAATCTCTGAAAGTACTGTCCGATTGCTAAAATTTATAACATAATAGATAGACAGTTACTTTCACATTTGATAGTACCTACTAGCTTTTGCCCATAGCTTCGCCCGCGTACATAAAATATGAGTATGTATAGCCTATGTCACTCAGGAATAAAGCAGCTTTCTATCGGTGAAAAAATTTTAGCAATCGAATCAGTATTTTCAGAGTTTACAACAAGAACAAAATTTATCTCTTTGTAATATTAGTGTAGATGTACGCTGGCAAAGCTGCAGGCAAAAGCTAGTACTTACTGAATGTGAAAGTAACTCTGGCTATCTGTTATGCTTCCACGGTTAAACTACTAAACCGATTTTGATGAACTTTTTGGTACGAAGTACCTAAGCATAGGTTACTTTTTATCTGGCTTCAAATTCGACCTTGCATCTCCCATAACGGAAATTCATGCGAACGAAACCGTGGGTTTTGCCATTTTTAGGTTTTTACTGGTAGAAAAAATGCAAGGGTCGATGACAATGTTTCCAAGGATCTGCATTGGTAGGTCCTCTACTAACCTACGATAGACGGTTATACCACAAGGTCTCTACTCGAATCTTTAGTAAACTTGCTGAAATTCAATTATTAAATCATTAGTCATTTTATATCATCTTACGAATTTGGTACCTACTCATTAAGAACACAAACTCATAGTTAACTTAATAATTAGCTTAATTAACTTACTTAATTAAAAATAATAAATGTAACATATAATGATCGAGCACTTCTTAGTAAATTTATCATTAATGTATTTTTTTTTTAATTTGCTGGTGATTTACTACCCTAACATCGCTTATTGGTCTCATATTAGATATTCGCATAAACGAATCCTGAATCAGAAATCTACCTAACAAAACTTAATTCGATGCTTTCATTACTCCAGTAATGCGGGTGGGTGTATTCACAAACATGCAAACTACACTTGTCACTCAGACACAAAACAACTATCTGTAGGCCATAAAAATATTTGATTCAAGAGGGAATCGAACTCGCAACACGCAGCACAACAGCCAATCTCTCAACCACTGAGCCTACCGTTTCGTCAAAAAAGAATCAACAATAAACAGATAATGAGTTAGCAAAAACGTAAACAACCCAGTCAAACATAAAGACCACACTCAGTTACCTACAGTTTACCTAGAGAATTACCTTAATCCATAATTTATGAAGCCAAGCTGGACCGGTCCTATTAGCCCGCGTCGACTCGTTTCATTATTCACAGGCACGTTTAAAATGAGACTTAAGTACGGGGCCCCAATTAGGCATCCTAATTTCAAGCACTGCTTTGCTTTAGACATTCGACGTGAGCTTTGGTTTCCTTAATTAAAATAGAGTATGTAGGCATGTCAAACAGTATTGTAGGTATAGTATGTTTTCAGCAGTGCCGTAACTAGGGCAGTGTCAGGGGTGCGAAGGCACAGGGACCCTACAGGGGTGCAGAAATATTAGAGTAGAAATATTAGAATAATACATTCAATACCTATTTATCGTGTGCCTAATACGATTGTATAATTACCAAGCCAGGAGTGCCGATGCTCAGGGCTCTAGTAATACAAGAGATAAATAGAAAGTGGTGCTGGGGACGGTGGGTAGGTTATTGAAGTTCGCACCGGGATTATAAAAAGCTAGTTATGGCGCTGGTTTTAACTCACACTGGGCAATACGTAAATTAATGTCTCATCACACTAGTATTACAAAAGCGAAAGTTTTTAGATATGTACAGCCAGTGGTCAAAAGTACCATAGCATTCCATCAATGCTAGTATCTAAAATTTGACTATAATGTTGACTATAATCCAGTCACTGGGTTTTGGAGTTCAGATAGGTAGTGCCTACTTGTCAAATACTAGTAGAGATATCTTCCGATTTGACGTGAAGCTGGCAAATTGATAGATTATTGAATTTTCAACTTTCGGTGTTGCGGCAAGAAGAGTTGAAACTACAGCGCTCTTTTGTGTTAGATACGGGCAAAGGACAATATAAATAAATAACCATCAAAAATTATTTCAAGTAGTGGCCTAGTTACAGTACTAAATTAAACTCTATTTAGGGACAATTGAGACTTAATGTGTTTTTAAAAAACAGCTTGGGGTTACTTCTACTAGTACTTAGATTAGCCCAACTCTAAAAATAACTACGAAACCTTTACTCGGTCCTTTCAAGAATACACAAAAGAACATCAATAAAGCACAAAAGTAACGGCGCGGCTGTAGATACAATGAAATGAATAAAATGCCCAAATTTACCGTAATTCGTATTCTATTGTGAGCTTTAACAAAAGTGATCCCCGAAGGATAAAATACATTAGATTTTATTACAGTATACGGAATCATACATAACAAGTATAATAAAGGACAGTGAGCGAAGATGGAACACAGTTATTATAATTTATAAAATATTGCACAAAAGGGTAATTTAAAAAATATAGATATATAATACAATTTCAGAAATGAAAATAATTAAAAAAATCATAATATCTACCCGATAAATAAAAATACTATTTCATAAATAAAAAACTCAAGAAGTTTGTTATTTATGAAAATAAAAAATACTTAACTTCTTTTAAAAACCATTATTAAAGAAAAAAATATAGACACTAAGTATAAGATAACTCACAACCTTGAAAACATTCGAATACTCGAATACGTTCGCCCAATAATTTTATAAGCAATCATTTAAATAAATATCTGCATAGGGAAACAATTCGATACTTCAAAATGTTAGTCGCCCGAACAGGGACTTGAACCCTGGACCCTTGGATTAAAAGTCCAATGCTCTACCGACTGAGCTATCCGGGCAGTACAAACGTTGCCAAAATAACCGGTCGTATAAAACTTGGCGCGGTTCGTACAACAGTATGAATCGAGGTGATTCACCTTTTGACGTCTTTGGACAATTATTAAGAGTGGTAAAATATCTTATTCTTTAATTACACAGGTGATAAAAGTACTTATCTTATGTAAAGAATTTTTTGTGTAATTAAGTAATTTCAAGACCATTTGTCATAGAAGCCAATAATAAAATGTTCCTAGATCTCGATTTTTTGTGATATGCATCTATAGATTATCTCATTAGCTTAATTCGTATTTGGATTTAAAACCGTCTTTTTTCCTGGTTGTGGCAAGCAAGGATTTCACTTATAAAAAATCAATAAGTTTATTTGTGCACTCAAGTACAATTTAGTTGTTACAAAATTTTATTTAGGTATATCTGTGTTCTGCCAAAGTAAGTAGCATACAAATATTAATAAAATAAGTATTATTTCACCTACTGAACAATATTGACTAAGTAGGTACTTAGTAGCTAGTAAAATTAAAGTAAGATTTAGAAATACGAGTGGAAAATTTTATAATGTTGGGTGGAAATGTATTACATCATTTTATATAATACTAATTTAATAAGTAGGTTGATGTGAACAATGAACAAGATAAGTAATATTAAAGAAAAAATAAAGTAAAATATTAACTATATAAAGGTTTTTGTTTGATTGCTTGTGTATTGGTGTAGTTATATCTAGTTGCTTTCCAAACTAATTTCTTGACTAGAATATTTCTGTATTACTTAGCTTATTTTGTCTGTTGGTTCCTAGAACACGACACTTATTAATTTCACACGGACACGACTCCATTTGATTTCCAAAAAGAAACAGTCCGATGACTGTGCAGTTTTTGCTGATTTTATTTTAAAATACAAATATTCGAGTAGGTACCAAGGGCATCGCCTGGCCATGAGACGGTCTGCTTTAGAAAGAATGAATAAATTACTGAACTCATTATAAATTTGGCATTTGCTTATGCTTATTTTTGTACCTTCAACCAATAACACGCAGTTTGTTTTTGTTTGTAGGAGGTAGGTAATCTCTGAAAGTACTGGTCGGATTGCTAAAATTATTTCATATAGATAGAATGCTGCTGTATTTCTGAGTAACATAGCCTATGTTACATAGGCTATATTTTATTAACACGGGCGAAGACGCTGACAAAAGCAAGTTGGTTAATGAATGAAGCAGCAATTGTTTGAAGAAAAGTGGGGGCGTGGTGGAAATATCTCGTTATCTCTTTTGAGCACATGTAACCTAATGGCGTTTTGTCACATCTCAGTATTTATTTATTTATTTAAACTTCATGTACAGCAGTGGTACATAGGCGGACTTAATGCAACAAGGCATTCTCTCCCACTCAACCTTTGGGTTAAAAGTATTGGGTTGATTGTTTTGTTATTTGATAGTTGCTCCTTCGATCAAATTTAAAAGATTTCTAAAGTGATTAATATCGAACAAATTAGGAAATTTCTTTCCATTTTCGATTTTGGATAAAGTTACGTTTTGATAAAAACATGAAAAAAAAAAATTAGTTATGTAGCCAATTGTATCTGTAAGAAGGTTATTACTTTTAATCTCATGATTGGAACTAAATGCTAAAAGAGTAAAGACAAATAAAACACCTAAGTACATATAGTTAGGTTAGGTTTAGTATTTGTAGTTAATATTTAAGTTTGCTACGTAGTTTGTTAAACCAATAAAATTGACAAAAATTTACAGGCATTTTTCCATTGTCATCTAAAATAAACATGTTACTAGCAAATAAACGCTGATATGAGCAAATTGGCCTTCGGAAGCATGGCAGCAACATTATTTATTAAAATAGTAGAGGTCACGTAGGGTTCGTTGTGGCGACACTTTGGGGAGGTCGGACCAATAGTGGACGTCTTTCGACTAAACTGATGATGAAGTAGAGTTATTATAAAAATGCATTGAAGAATGATATAGAAATACAAAATTAAAACTGTAGTATCTTTATATGACAGTTTTAATTTTGTATAGTTCTTCTGTGAGTGTGTATGTCACTGAACTTCTCTCAAACGACTGGACCGATTTTGATGAAATTTTTTGTGTTTGTTCAAGGGGATCTGGGAATGATTTAGATTCACAATTTTGTCCGCTGGACAATGTTTTTTTAATTAATTTTTAATTTATTAGTAGTTGTTGATTTTGGAATGTTTTACATTGGATCCGACAGACGGCGCTACCATCGCAGTGTCAAATTTTAAATAATATTCGAATTTTAATTTTAGTCTGTCCCGACAGTTAGCGCTGCGATCAAATTAAAAAAAAGTTTTGTTATCATAAAAAAAGTTTGAAATTTTCAAATTAATTCATTAAACCCCAAGCGAACGCCGGCGTTCGCGCACCTATTGTCTTTCAATTGTGTCTGTAATTATCACAATTGAAAGGTTAAAGACGTGTAGACAGGACAACGTCTGTCGGGTCCGCTAGTTTAGTATAATAATTGTGGTTCCTGGATCAGAGTTTCCTATTCTCCTCTTATTATTTTTAAATAGATATATCATTATTGTACCATCATTCACATAAATTACGAAAATGTTTTCATATGTACAGGTACTAAAAATATATATGTATATTATATATTTTATTATATTCACAACTAATCTTAACAGACAAATTTCCAATTAATTTAAAATTATACCAAAACAAATGACGCCCGAACAGGGACTTGAACCCTGGACCCTTGGATTAAAAGTCCAATGCTCTACCGACTGAGCTATCCGGGCCTTACGTCTCCAATCGAAACAGCTGTTTATATTGCTCGTTAACTTAAATATAAACAGAATCTACACGTTTTCTACATAAAATAACTTTATATCCAATGTTACAATGTTTTTATCTCTATATGAATCACATTACTATTATAGAGGCGATAGTATATGAGTGTGTATATTTGTTAATTTTTCACACTCGAACGGCTGAACAGATTTCGATAAAACTTGGTATACGAGTAAACCATTTCGTGGAAGCTATTCCAGAAAAATACTCTCGGGCTAAAAAGTATCTTATGTGCTAACATGGGCTAGATTTTTAGACCGGTATTTTCCCTTGGGATAATTTTTATACTATCATACGGTCGAAGCCGCTAGCACCATCTAGTGTAATAAGAACAAAAATGAATGCAAAAACTACCTTGTGACCTGGGGTACAATAATATAAATAAGTAAAATACCCAATGGATCCATTTGGCCCGTTTTTTTTTTTTCAATTTGGCTCGCATGACTGGTCTTAGGCTGTATTTTATGTGAATGGCTGTTTCGACTCTATCTGCGTGGCCCGGATAGCTCAGTCGGTAGAGCATTGGACTTTTAATCCAAGGGTCCAGGGTTCAAGTCCCTGTTCGGGCGACTAACATTTTGGTTTTAGTGTCGTCAAGTTTAGTAAAAATTCACGGAGTAAGATTTCAATTAGGTAAACCGTTTAGCTATTTCGACACTAGTTTTAATACCTTTTGTGCTCATTTTTTTTTTTTTAATTTTACTTAATCATATTTTAGAAAAAATAAAATGTTCTGATTTGTGATCTATATTTTTTTTACCAAATGCATATGGAAGTATATTAGATATCTATAATTAAAATATGATTTTTTATTTTTTATATGCCTGTCTGTTTTTTTGGCTAATCTTCGAAACAGCTAGACCGATTTCGACGGCACTTTCAATGGCGAATAGCTGATGTTTCAAGGAGACAATAAGGCTACTTATATATTATATACTATAGTTTTCCGCGGGTCGAGATGTTTCAAACTACAGAAAACGTCTTCGAAACGGTAATTTTTTTACACGATTTTTCCAAGAAAGGAGAAATAATTAATGTTCTCAATCTAAATGCTAACAAATTCGTGGGAAAGCTAGTTTCCATTAAATGTTTACTTACAAAGACCAAGATAAATAAATCAAAGGAAAATATACTAGGTATTGTCTAATGCAGACATTTTTTTAACTTGAATGCAGCAGAAGGTACAAAATATTCCCAGAGTCCATGTTAAATTAATTATAAAGTTAGTGACAATTTCAACCGCAGTACATTTGCATTTATAACTTCGCTGACTTTATTTGGCCGGAATAACCGTAAATATATTACACTGCATCTAGATATTATTTTAGTTATGTCAGACAATTAAGGCCCAAGCGCCCGAAAAGTGCCATAAAATAGTGACTTTCTGAAGCCTTACTCCTTGGTAACGGTCAGGTTAATAGGTTTTTAAAAATATATGTTTATTAAAAATTCATGAACAACATTATCATCAACATTTGATTTTTTCGTGCTATTAATACTTTTGTCTAAAAAAAAATATTTAGCAATTTCGCAACTTTTCGTAACTTTTCCGTACTCCTTCGAAACGACTTGGAGCTTTACAAACATTTTTACACATAAATCAATCAATATTTCGTAAAGAAAATGGATTTAAAGCGCATTCCGGGCGCTGCTGGCCGCAAATAAATGCACAGATTTGCGTACTGCCACCTAGGCGAGTGGGAGAGTTGCGTCCACATAATTTCGGTCAGATGGTTCAAGGGACTATAAGCCTTAATGCCATCCCACTGCTGGGCAAAGACCTCTCCTAACTCTTTCCAGATTTGTAACTAGACGATTTCGTTTCATTTTAAACAAAATATTTAGAATTATACCGCACTTTTAAATGTTCATTAAATCGTTATCTACACTAGTATAAAAAATCTATGAAAGTGCTGGTCCGATTGCTAAAAATTTTTCACCGATAGAAAGCTGCTTTGTTTCTGAGTGTCATAGGCTATATTTTAGGTACGCGGGCGAAGCCGCTGGCAAAAGCTAGTAATCTTGCTAGTCTTATATTTTAGATGTTAGACACATCCCGCTCTACCCTACTCCACCCTACTATATCTTACTCTACCCTATTCTACCCTACAAAAGTAATTAAAACCTAAAATATAAAAAAGATACTCATTACATAACTGAGTAATTATTTATTATATATATTTATAAGTTATATATATTTATAAGTAATTTCATATACAGAAAATAGCATCCGTGATGGTGACTTTCTCACACCCGTAACCAGAGCAAAGAAAACAAAAAAAAAAAGATTTAAAACAGTATCCATGGAGTTTCATGCCCGTTCTTCTCCATAGAGATCTACGTTTTGGATCGTGCAATTTTGCTTAATTTTTTTTGTTGACTGACAGCTTTATTGACAATTCAAAAGTGCCTGTAATTGGTCAATTTGAAAGAAACGTCTCTGATTTCAGAGATTACCTCTTACAAACAAAATAGAACAACAGTTACTTCTATATAAAATTAAGTGTAGATATTAAATTATAAATTAGTTCGAAGAGTGCACAAATAAGTATCGGTAATTCAGTAATAAATTCTTAATAAGGTCACAAGAACTTAGATATTGTAATTGAATAACCTTTTACATCACAATAATTGCCCTCGTCTAAGAATAAAACAACGACCTTTCAGCAGACATTTCAGCACCCTCACGTTTAATGTCAGGTCTGCTGGGAACAGTGACATCTTGGTAGATTGATTCAGACATCATATCCTGTTCCATTACTTCAATTAATTACTTTACGATTGATTACGGAGAATAAAATGATATTACGAAGCTCTTAGAAAATGAACAGTCACCTAACTTTTATTATGGAGCTGTTATTAAAGTAATTAGTCTGATAAAATAAATAAAAAATAACCAAGTGCTAGGACTCACGCACGAAGGGTCCTGTACTTAAGGCGTATAGTCCCTTGAACCATTTGACCGAAATTATGTGAACGCAACTCTCGCACTTGCCTATGCGGCAGTACTCAAATCTGTGCATTTATTTGCGGCCAGCAGCGCCCGGAAAGCGCTTTAAATCCATTTTCTCTGCGAGATATTGATTGATTTAATGTTCACTTTAAAGAATATTTAACCACCAATTTTTATGTGTAAAAATGTTTCTAAAGGTCCAAGCCGTTTCGAAGGAGTAGGGAAAAGTTGCGAAATTGCTAAATATATTTTTTTAACAAAAGTATTAATTGCACGAAAAAATCAAATGTTGATATTATTGTTCATGAATCTATAATAAACATTTTTTTTTTTTCAAACCAATTAACTTAGCCGTTACGGAGGAGTAGGCCTCAGAAAATCACTGTGTTATGGCACTTTTCGGGAGCTTGGCCCTTAAATAGCCAAGTGCTAGGACTCACGCACGAAGGGTCCCGTACTTAACCTTTTAAATACCGTAATTAGACACACAATAGAAAGACAATGGGTATGCGAACGCCGGCGTTCGCTTATGTCTTAAACGTTTGGTGTACGGGAGCCCCCTTAAATATTTATTTTATTCGATTTTTTAGTATTTGTCTTTATAGCGGCAACAGAATTACAATAATTAAAAAAAAAACAACTGTCTAACTATCACGGTTCATGAGATACAGCCTGGTGACAAACGGACAAACAGACGGACAGTGGAGTCTTAGAAAAAGGCTTCTTTTATCATTTTTACACTCTGTCTTTATTTTATTCAATAAAACAATAATATTGCTTGTCTTGATTATACCAACATCCTACTATTTGTCAGTAAAACAATAAGTCTCCGCTCTTTCGGCGCGTTTAAAATAATTCCTCCATAGAACCTAAATGTCGATCTGTCATTTCCAACAATTTAACTTTGAAATGGGTTGCAGACCGGGGAACGCCGAAATTATGGCGCTTCTTTATACTGTCTTATTTATATGTATTCTGTCCCAACATCGTAATCCAATGAACGGTCGAAAGAGGCTTAGTTCCCTTTTTAATATTTAAAAACTATTCAATAGTGTGAACCTCTATGAAGACGTAGTTACCTCCCTACTTCCTTAGGGTATTTTAAACCCAGATCAATAAATTAGACATATTAATCTGTAGAAGTTTTTAGTAGTGCGCTTCACGTAAAATTTATTAAATCGATGTAGATAACTTTCATACATTAAAATTGTGCGTATCTTGTATATTCTTAGACTCTGTTTCATCACAATCGGTTGACAATATCAAAAGATATATTACTTTCATTGACTGTTAAGCGCTCCGATGTTCGCTGGGTCAACTAGTTTTGGGACTGTTTTGTCTTAGCTTTTTTTTCCTTTTTAGTAACTAGCTTCTGCTAGCAATAGCTAACGACTACCTCGTCCGTGTGAAATTAGTAGGTAAATATATGCCCATGTCACTCAGTGATAAAGTAGCAATCTACTGGTGAAAGAATTTTTTAATCGGTCCAGTAGTTTTAGAGTTTATTCATTACAAGCAAAAATGCAAATCAGTTCTCGTTCAGTATAAATTCTGTTCTATAGATAGAATCAAGAATTTATTTTAAATAAACTATTAACAGGCACTTTTTTGAATTGACAAGAACTCAGTCAGAAAAAAGATGTTAATTCCACATTACAAACGTAACTCAAAATCGGTTAAACGAACAGTAAAAAAGGTTTGTTTAAATATCTAATCTTTTTTCGAAGAAGTTTGACTGATAGAGTATTACCACAAAATCTAAATTAACGCGAGTGCAACCACGGGTTAAACTTACAGTTAGTGTTGTATAATAAAGAAAAGCCACTTACTTCAACAGGATTGCAGTGTGCGTAGGACAGCAGGGCGGCTACCGTGGCCCACAGGAGGGGTCGCCTGCAGGCGCGCCGGCTCAGGTTGACCCCGTGCTTCAACGACGTCATTTTTCCTTTGGCAACACTATCACCTCGCCCACATTGACGCACGAGTATCACAACCACTGTCAGTACACTATGGCCATCACAACTTCAAACTATTCATAATTCTATTACTTCGTAATCTCTCAATTCGTAACGCCGCCGCCGCGCCGATAGCTATTGCATTTAACACATGATTGAATTTTTTTTATCGTGTTATTGTTTACGGCAGTTACCTACTATGGATGTATGGTATGAGTTTGAGAGAGAACTACATAGTAACACATAGATCAAGTTGATTTGTAGAAGAATTCATTCAATTCCCTATTGCAAAGGCGGTTAATGGCGTGTTCCTTAAACTACGGCTACACTGGGAAAGCCGTAATTTACTGCCGAATATAGTTGTTATTCATAAGTAGTTTTCCTTGTAAGCTGTCATTATGATGTCCGTTATATGTATTAAGGTAATCCTAGTCACACGGTATGAGAACAAGCGAAATGTAACCAACAACAGTGAAAAGAAGATATTTTAGAACTCTAAAGTACTGAAAAGATTGTCCTGCAAACTTCCATTGAAAAGGGAGGATCTTACGACCAGAAAAGTTTTAGTTTTGATCTGGGTTACAGCCCAATAGATGATTTTGGGCTGTTGTAATATGTTCAAGTCGCGCAGAGAACTTTAATTGCGCGATGCAGGATATCGATTTTTTTAGTTCCTTTATGGCGCCATAGATGTCGCTACTAAACAATACTTTTAACAAAGAACCTGTTTCATTAGTCAAACAAAATTATTCACCGTTTGGCTTCCTACGTGCCAGATTCTGCACACGTATATTACCTAAATACGCTACCTAATTTTATTTATTTACATAAACAAGCATGTTTCGTGAATTTACTGTTAAAAAGAAAGAAGAATTATGACAGAATGGCTATTGTTAGAAATTCAAATACTCCAAAAATAAAGGTATAAATTGCCCTGAGCAATAAGACCACCTATTGCACACTTATTTTTTATAAATGTTTATCATGTGATATTACTTATCACAATAAATGTGATGTGTAATAAAGAAATAAACAAATAAATACGAGACAAGTTCATAGACTGGCCCGTTAACAATGTAACATCAACTAAAAAAGAAGTTTACAGAAATTAAGCGCAAGACTAGACTACGCCAGAAACATAACGTTAGGCAAAAGCTGTGACGAATATTCTGGAACTGAAATTACGAATGACAAAGATACAGAGAGTGCGCTACTACATAGGAGCTACATCTACGAGCACTTGGCTATAGAATCATTGCTACGGAGACATTACGCTACCGGAAATAAGCTACCAATGCTAAGATAAGATGACGATAAGACTGCCTTTGTACCTATACATATAATTTATATTAAAAGTTTGGTTTCTGCTTTGGTGTACATTAAAGTTTATTCTATTCTAAAGCTCCGCTGAAGAAGTGTTGATAAAGAATACGCTCTACAATTACCCGCACAGATCTTGAGCGCTGGCTTCAAGTTGCGCAGAAGTCAAATATTCGGTCTCTTTAGTGGTGCGAAGTGATGAGACGCGGGGGCGGGGAGTGTCTGTGATTGACTCGCCGCGCCATCGTGTCATAGACGTCATTCCTGATTCGTTCCCTGCGTTTCTGCATGTATCTAACAACGAAGACGATTGGCTCGCAAAGCGATCTCCACTCTGACGCCGAGCGTTCTTACGCAAGTTTTTTAGTACCTATGTTTTAGTCTTGCAATCTGCTTGATAATAATTCATCAGGGCATTTAGCTAGAGGTCACGAACATTCAATTTATTTTAACTGAACTTAGCCCAGTGGCCAGTCCATCATAGTAGCTACGAATAATTATGACAAAAAATAAATTAGCTTCTCTTTGAAATACTGAAATTACATGAGGAAAATTAATGTCCTTGGTTAGTAGCTCTTTAGTAAGAGCGAAACTTAATTCTAATTTATATGAAGAATGAGTACTGGTCTTGGAGAATCATAATGTGCTTTGGCAATGGGCTGTGGGCGGCGTCGCGCCGGCGTCGCGTCGTCGCCGACCCGGCGCCGCTCTGCCCTTGGGCCAGCTACAAGGATATTGACTCCACAGGATTCATACAACTGTTGTGTTCTTTAACCTTACATAAACGGTACTGTGTTGGCATTGATCCTATGTTTAAGAGCGAGGACGCTGAATACGGTCGTACTGAATAGGTAAATAAATGCTTACCTACAATGCGTTCCATATAAGAATGGGGAGGCGAATAACCTCCATCTGTCAAGTGTGGAGTGAAAGAAAAGTACGGATTACAAAGAAAACTTATTTGCGTATCAATTATGGGTTTTTTTGTGCTTTGTATTATCTACTAAGTTTTAGTTTAATGTAGGTGAAGTAAAAACGTTATTGTTTAATATAAATCAGTTAAATTACTGTTTTATGTCATAATTAGTTTCTTTCTTATTTTCATTGTTAGGAAAAATTAGCCTCCTTTTTCCATTTACTCAGAAATCACCAGCTGCCGCCCTTTTTTTTTGGAACGAAGTTACTTATCGCGCGTTGTGAAAGGGGGGGCTAGACGGAAAAAATTCTCACGAAAAGTTGTAACGACACTTTTTGCTATAATAAGCTATTGTAAGCCGTGCGGCGTGCGCATGTTTCTCTGTCTGTCTCTCTCTCTTTTACGACGTGTATGAAATAATAGACAGAGTACATATACATATATCTTTTTTTGTATAGCCACAGTGCATCTGATAAGGATTCTACTTCGTTCCATCCGGGTGTCCCTTGACACTTCTCAACTTTTTTTTTTATAAGCTAATACGTAGTAGCATAAGGATTGTGTACTCAAAACACAAAAAAAAATCCCCTTTTAATATTAGTTGAAGTTTATAGTTGATATAATCTTCTACGGTTATCTTGAAATGTAAAATAACATGACTGTTTGCGCCATTAGGTACATGCTGCGTATCACAACATCGCTCTTTAACACCCTGGTAAGTACTGATACAAGTAACATATTATTATATTATGTACCTACAATTACCGGCACGGATTTTGAGCGCTCGGCGTCAGATTGGGGATCTCTTTGCGCATTCCATACATTGGTGCGCCAATCGTCGTCGTTAGATAGATAGATAGATAAATTCTTTATTGTACACCAAAAATAAAGCAGTTATATAAGAAACTTAAAATTAATAGGGTGCCACAATGGGTGGTCTTAGATACATGCTGCAAGCGCAGGGAACGAATCATGAGTGACGTTTATGACGCGATGGCCAATCACTGACACTACCCGCCCTGCGTCTCACTTCGCATTAGGTACTAAAGAGACCGAATATTTGACTTATTCTGCACAACTTGAATCAGCGCTCAAGATCCGTTTCGGCAATTGTAGTTTGTATACCGCTTAAGAGGTTCCTTTTCCCGTCGCCTATCGTCACCATCGAGCATCGTTTAAAAGCTTGTTGTTCATCTAACGTAATCCAACGCGATGTTAGACGAAGAGGCAAGGCAAGAGCGGTTGTATGAAAAACATTGAAAATGTATGTCGACTTGTATGCCCTTAATGCCGTAAACAGGCTTATGTCCAATAGTGAAAGTATAACGGCTGAAATGATGATCATTTTTTTTTTGGTGGTGAAATCATCCAATGACAACCCCCGCTCTTCGGCGGAGCGGGAGATAGTGCCAGACTCTTACTGACTAAAAAACCCACCCCATTCCTTCAAGCTTTCATACCGGGGCTCGAGTTCCCTTTCGGATAACCCTGGCCCCAGTAGACTTCGACCCGGCTGGGCCCCTGCTGTTGCTGACAACTAATTATGATGAGGACTATGACGAATGAAAGACTTTAAAAAAGTAGGTACCTAACCGTTTTCGACGATACTACTTTCCGCCTAGCTGTTGCCCTACGCCATGGCGCTCCTTGTTGTTCTCCTCATCGCTGTCACTGTGGCGAAGCTGTCAACAGCCTCGGTCACCACGGCCTGTCATGCAGTCGAAGTGCGGGACGCATAGCGCGGCACGCGAATATTAACGACATTATCCGACGAGCCCTTGTCACCGTCGGCGTTCCGGCTGTTTTGGAACCTCATGGCCTGGCACGCGACGATGGTAAGAGACCGGACGGTATGTCTTTATTTCCATGGAAGTTGGGTAGACCTTTAGTGTGGGACGCTACCTGTGTCGACACTCTTGCGCCATCCCATCTTCCTAGTTCATCGTGCTGTGCTGGTGCTGCCGCTGCGGCTGCGGAGAACCTCAAGCGGCAGAAATATAACAACCTTGTCGGCAGTTATATTTTTGAGCCGTTTGGGGTTGAAACTCTTGGGCCGTGGGGTCCGAGTGCTCATATACTGTTTAAAGAGCTGTCAAGACGTTTAGTTGACACTTCGCGTGACCCAAGGGCTGGTTTTTATCTCGGTCAGAGAATAAAGCATTGCCATTCAACGTGGCAATGCCGCCAGCCTCTTGGGCACACTTCCAGTCGACAGCGATGCGGAGGAGTTTTATGACGCCATATTTTAGTAGGAAGTAGCCCTTAGTGTGTATAGTTAGGTTAAGCATACTTAAATATTTTAATTTTAGTTTATTATGTATATATTTTGTTGCTTTAAGTTGTAAATAAATGTACATAATGCAATGTTAAAAAAAAAACCTAACCGTTTTATGCAAAAAAATATGTTTATTATATATATATATATATTTTATAGGCTCGAGTTTGACCACAATCTCATCTAATGGTAAGCGATGATGTGGCTGATAATGGAGCACGTAAATCAACATTCGTCATTATGATTTATTCGTCTACCTATTACTTTTGCCTTATAAAAACATTTACGACAGGATATTTTATTCGCTTGTTTTAATAGCTACCTAGGAAAACAGTTTTGATTTAAAATCCAGTCCACACAAAAAAAAAATGCTGGTTAAATGTTCTAGAAAGTGTACATCGCAAAATATAAATGCTCAATGTCATTGGTGACTTGGTGCATTTTTGCTAAACGCATTTTTGCATTTTTGCTTGGTGGTATTTTGCTAAACGATAGTTTCTATTCATGTGCTTCATTTTAATTACATTACCTACAGTAACGAGGTATAATAGCATGATAAAAAGATGATAACATTCCTATATGAACAACTTACGTCCATCACGATTATTTTCAACACAATTCTGTAATAATACCAAATGAATCGAAGCACATTTTGATACAAGTGTACTCTTACAAATGAAACCTTAAAAATAAGCGCAACTTTGCTTAAAAAAAAACTGACCCTGTCGAAATTAGAAACAAAAAAAGCTCTTATTATGATAAATGAAAAGTAAACACAAGGGTAAGTATATAATACATGGCATGTTGATCCTAATCATAGTACGATAAGAGTCAGTTTTCGTGGAAGTGTATTGAAAAGTAATAATTGCAATTAAAAGGACTAGCGTACCTAAGGCAAGTTAAGACAGTTAAAAGGCTGCATGAACAATGACTCCAATCTATTTCCATAACGAGATTAACTATTCCGTACATACAACAATTCTTTCTGCCAAGATAAGATGCAGAATAGATCTAGATGTTTCCCCAGCAAATTGGTTTTAAAAGTTTTTCCAGAAGTTACCAGGAAACTTTTACAAACTAGGTCAAATTCCCGCTGACCATTAATCCGGAAAATCCAATCTACAATGCACATATTTAAAGGTTTTGCAACTGTAAGCTTTTTATTTTACTTTTGTTGTATCATATTCAGAACTGTTCACGAATTTTCTTTGTTTTTACATAGCTCTAGATTCTACCAGTATCTTTGCCGGTGGGTTTTAAAAAAAATGTATATCTACACCTATATTTATTGTTATATATGTATAGATAAAGATATGCCTATTTGACTGAGTGATAAAGTTGAATTGTAATGGTGAAAGAATTTTTAAATTCAATCCAACAGTTTTTGATTTTTGAGTTTATTCATTACAAACATATTTAGCTAGGCATTTAGTGTATATATTATTTTTAATTATTTAAGTTATTGTTTAATTTGTTTATTATTTCCTAGCAATTAATTTTAATAAATTTAAGAAGTGAAAAAAAAATCTATAAACGCTAGTAGCCAAACCGTTACAAACAACTCTTCCTTATCTTAGATTCTTTCTAAACGACGCGACGGACTTTGTTGCAATTTTTACTAAAAGACAAAACAATACCTAATTATAATAAAAACGTTTAATTTGGAACATGCCATTTTGTGTTAAATAACAATTTATACTAAGAACTAGTGTTAGAAACAGATTGGACAAATAGGTTACCATATTCTAAACTGGGTGAGAGACACCGAACCTGGGCAATGTCTATTTGAGCGCGTGCAGTCGTATCCACTGTCCCAAGATCAAAAAGTTTATGTGTATAAACTGCATACGTGCGAAGCCAGGGTGGGTCATTAGTATCGTAATTAAAACAATAGATATTTTAGAGAATTAAAAAATTAATGGGTCTGTCTGTACGGCAGCCCAGGAGTAGAGACTAGGCTTACAAATCGGGGTAGACGCTCAGTCAGGGCACTAAAGAATCAGAATTAGACACTTTTTTATTTTTTTAGGATACAGTAGCAGCTTAGGCTTTGAAATTATAAGCCTTCTGTGATTAACCGACTACAAGCATACAAAAATAATACATTAACATTAGAGTCTGTCTAATAAGTTAAACGACTTGGGTAATTATTATTATTTCATGAAATCTGATGAAGTCAACACGGGTTCAATAATCAAGGTTGATTAAGAGATAGAGATCATTGTTTACTAACAGAAAAACCTTATAAAAAGTATCGAATAAAAGTATTTTTTAAATGATTAAATATTATACAAAATTCCCAAGACGGTTGACTTATTAGATAGACTATAACGTATGTACCTACAGACAGCTGCATAAATTGTGCTCCGTCTCACATTAATAATTTAGAGAAAGAGTCTTGAAGCGGATGAAGACGCTGGTCAAAGCTAGTCTAGTAATAAAAATTGATGAGCTAGCAACAGTACATAAACCAAAGCTTACACAAATAGTAACTGTAAAGCATTGTAAAAGTCAGCACGTTCCGTCTGCACGTGTATCCTGCCGACACATTCAGTAAATAAATCGAAACGATGCACAGCACCGGAATGAAATGGTCGTAAACGAGTTACGCCATTATCCGACTACTCTGCAACCGCACGTTTAGTTTCAGAGCATAAACAACAAGCTATTAACTTTTTTTTTGATTTCAGTAACTGATTGGTCAACCAGATGACAGTTACAGTGAATCCTCCTGATTTTTTTTTGTAATTTGCAGATCCTGTACTGTTTTTATAATTATATTGTATTTTAATATTTTTTTTTTGTTTTCTAATTTGATCAAGATTTTTTTATTAATTCAATTCTGGAATTTATTGTTCATAGTTTCTATTTTGAAGATTTTAGTGCCAGATTTTTTTACAATCTGTAGACTGCAAAAAGTAAGCGGGATATTATTAATGAAGTTGTTTATGGAATACAATTTCATCAATGCATAAATAATTCTTTTACACCACCTGCTCGATAATGTCGTCTTATACGTCATACAAACCTCACTTAAAGCAAGTCATTCTATCCCTAGGGAGATAATGCAGTATGGCCGAACCCTAGGGAATAATGAGATTTGAATTTAGAACATTAAAAATCGTCAACATTGTGAATTAAAATGTAGGCGCATCGAACAAGTTGACTTGAAATTCAAACCAAAGAACAAAAAGAAAAAAGTGAAAAGAAGAAAGAAGTGGCCAGTTTGAATCACTATGATTCAAACTGGCCACTAACAAAAAAGTGCTCAACGCCGCTAAAGAAGTTTTCACTTCAAAAAAAGAAAATAGAATAAAACGTGCGTACTGACGGGTGGTCGGGAGCGTTATAGAACTAGGAACTATAGAATCTTGGAGTAGTGAATTTTGTTTGTTTGATGAACTTTTAAATATAATACTTTTATTTCTCTGATTTATGATTTGGTCAACCGAATTGTCTTTTAATTATCTCACAGATGGTGTAAAAAGTAGAGTATGTAACACGGGGATAAAGCTGTCTATATCTTGGGCGGCTTGAATTCCCCACTTCACTCAGGTTTCTTTATTAACTCCCTCGCAATGCTCGGTAGTTAATTTTGTGAATCCCTCACTATCGTTCGAGATTAAAATCGGCAACCTTCGTTTCGTTCGGAATTCAACACGCCGCCGGCGACTTACAGACACTGCTTTATCCCCGTCTTCACTGCTTTAGTCACATAAACTAATATAAAAGCTTTTACTACTTCTTTAGTCATCATCGATAAATTATAGGATGAAATAAATGATAACTATTTATTTTGCAAATATGTATTGAAATTATACTATAACATGTCAATTTTTCTTTCGTCAGTTTAAACTGGATGAGGCTGGAATAAACTAATTAGTTTTCGAAACAATGTAAGTACTCTGAGTTTTTGAAAATTAGATATCATTGCTATATAAAGTAAAGCTGTAAAGCCATTAAACAAATATTTTAGGCCAAGGGAGTTGGTTCCATTTTTGTTTCGCAACAGGCGAGTTTTTTTTTTATGTGAGCATTAAATAAGCAACACGTGTGTAATAAATTAGGCGTAAACCGCAGATGGGTAACAAAGCCTAACCTAACCTAATTTTTGTAAGGTTTATTTACCTAGACCTATTTTCTTATGTACCTATATTAAAAATGAGGAAACAATTACTTGTATTAAATATTAATCGATTAGAATTAGTTTGATGATAAAAATGATAAAAAGGTTAGCAAAAAAAATCTATTCAGATTAATATTGACAAGAAGTGATATTTACAATATCAGACTGATAAAATACCTATTCTTGTGACATGAGCTAGTTAATTAAAAAAAAAAATAACTTGAAAACTATTAATCCTATTCATGTGTCGATGATAACTTCACATTTTTAAAGTCTAAAAAGTTTAAGATTTCACTAAATAACTGGTAACTTGAAGCTTCCACTACTTTCATGTTCATATTTAAAGCAAGTCGTTTTCGAACGGGTTGAAATTACTTACCTACTAATATGGCCCATAAGGCCTCATCAAAAAATCTTTTAACCCAAAGGTTGTAACTTCCTAATTAGAATGCCTAAATTAATTTCGTTTTAAAATTAAGAACGAACCAAATTAATCTTACAGAGTCTCATAATTGTCTAGATTTTCTAATGCCTAATTTCTGGAACATTCCCACTAGAAATATTCTGTCTATGGACCTACCCTTGACCGCGTTGCCGCACCCGGCTGGGTTAGACGCACAATCTACTTAAATTTATAACCCGTAGGAAACTGACGGCTGCCCCATTCTTCGTGGGGGCTGTAGGACATGCCCTACTTGTGTCAATATTTTACAGCAGAACACATGGCTTGGTCACTGTAAATAACTCCATAGCTGCGGCAAATATGAAAACGTACTTTGTTCGTGGTAATCAGTAGAGAAGAAACTACTATTTGATTTGAAAAACTCTAAAGTTTGGGGACTTTTACACCAAAAGTTTGATGTCTACTATCTTTTTTTTGTAGGTGGGAAAATCATGCAATGACATCTCCGCGCTCTTGGGCGGAGTGGGTGGTAGTGACAGACTATTACTGACTAAAAACCCACTCCTGTTCCTTCGTTGCCTTTCGGGCCGAATTTTCTTTTCAGAAGCAGACCCTTGGCCCCAGTAGGCTTCAACCCTGCTGGGTCTTTGCGGTGGTATTTTCTATCTGAATAGGTACTTAATACTTTTTGGTCTCTAAAAGGCCACAATAGACGTGTATTCTAAGAAACGTTGAACAAGTCCACAGGGCAATTTCCATATCAAATATTTGGCCTTGTGATTTGAAAATTACCTAGTTGGCAAATCTTTGTATTCTTGTTTCAACACTCAAACCAATCAAATAAAACGGCTGAGTAAACAAAATTAGCTTACAAATCGCTTTACGATTACACCAAATGAAAATTAGTCTTTTATTTTGAAATCAAGCCATTTTACACGTATAACGGATCTTCTGAGCTGTAAAATGAATTTTTAACCAAATTCAAAAAAGGAGGAGGTTCTCAATTCATCAGATTCTTTTTTTTTACTTAGGTACATGCTCCCTAAAGAAGTCTGAACCCATAGACATCCGCCTGAACCGATTTGATTTTTATCGTATAAGGTCTTTAGATCTGATCATAGAATCTTCGAGAAATCGAGTAAACTCTAATCTACAGGTAATTTACTATAGAACTTGCATACTATATTGTGAAAAAAGTGTATCTACTTAACACAAAGAAATCTTAAAAAAAAAAACAATCTACTTCTAAACAAAAAAAAAACCCTAAGAACTGCTAGAGTTCATAAGACAAAGTCAAGATACTCATCTTCAATATCTTTCGACCAGCACTGTCGCAAGTCTATACTGCATTGCCCTTGAACTCTTTACAATGGAAGGTACATACAGACTACATATACGTGTCTATGTACGATTACGTTGGCAACGAACGGCTGAAGATTTCGTTCCATCCGTGCGAACCGGCGAATTGTATATTGTATTTAGAATTTACGCCTCCAGGTCACGTAACACGGACTATTTAGTTTGGTCAATTAGTTACGTAAGTCACTTTTGTCCTGGACAGGTTTCAAATGAGGTTCTATAATAATGTTTTATGTTTTATAGGAGGCTGTATTTCATTCGTTTCGTAACAGCCATCTACGGAGTAGTTAACGAACCATAAAATGAGCACGGCGTACCCACAATAAATTAGGAGCTAACCGCAGGAGGATAGAACTAGAAAGAGCTTCCAACTGTTCTATGATTTATGAATTACTAGGCCTTCCCCGTGGCTTTTCTCGCGAACATAAAATGTAGCCCTCAGGAAAAAAGAAGCTTTCTATCGGTGAAAAGATTTTCGCAATCTGACCAGTACTTTCAGCGATTACTTTCTACAAACAAAAAAAAAACAAGCTTTACCTCTATAGAATATTAGTAGTGTAGATAATTATGTGGTATACCTATACCACATAGATACGTTAATGTTGACTTAAGTTCATTATTCAGCTTTTTTGAAAAGAACACCCATATGTTGTCCATATACTACTCTGTCAAGAAAGTACCGGGAAAAGATAAATAATACACAAAATTTTATTTATTTTATTTTTTTTAGTTATTTATCCAAATTTATTTATTGCCATCAAAGTATGCCCCTTCAGAAACGATACACTTACGCCAACGAATAATCCAATCATCAAAACATTTTTTAAACGCTGTTCTCGCTGCGAATTCTCCTTTATGTCTTCTACAGATTGAAAACGGGTGCCACGAAGTGGTAATTTGAGTCTAGGAAAAAGGTAGAAGTCAGCTGGAGCCATATCTGTCGAATATGGTGGCTGCTCGATGGTATTTGTTGAGTGTTTGGTCAAAAATTCGTTCACAATGATGGCCTTGTGCGAAGGCGCATTATCGTGGGGCAAAATCCAAGAATTTTTTTCCACAAATCTGGCCTTTTTCGTCGAATTTGCCCTCATAAATACCGCATAACAAATCATCAAATAATATTCTTTATTTACCGTTTGACCTTCCGGTAAAAATTCCGAGTGCATAACACCGCGATAGTCAAAGAAAACAGTCAACATGACTTTGACTTTTGATCGACTTTGGCGTGATTTTTTCGGTTTTGGTTCAGTTGGAAGGCGCCACTCCGAAGCTTGTTGACTTGTTTGCATGTCAAACTCGTAAAACTCGAAACAATGCGTTTCATGAATGTTGGGTCGGAATTGACGAGTTCTAGCGTGTCCTCAGCGACTCTCATGCGATTGAGTTTTTGGAGAAAATTCAGGTCTTTTGGGACTAGCCGAGCGGCAACATATTTCATACCCAAATGATTAGTTAAAATGGTGCGGATCGACTCGTGAGATACAGAAAGTTCGGCGGCTATCTCTCTCAAACTTGAATGAGGATTTTCAGTCACTATTTCCTTCACTTCTGCGATGTTAACTTCAGTTGGAGAAGTTGATGGCCTACCAGAGCGAGGCAAATCTTCCATCACATCTCGACCGCTTTTGAATGCTTTGTACCACTCATAAGCACGTGTTTTTGATAAAGTCGATTCACCGTAAGCCTTCTGTAACATTTTCAGTAACTCCCAACACGAAATTCCATTGGCGTTGCAAAATTTAAGACAAACTCTTTGTTCGATGTTTTTGTCCATTATGAAATTCGCAATACACACTAGTTATGATAAAAAAAAAATAACTAAAAATACAGCACTTTATTTAATATAAATAACACATACAACTCGCACTCCGCGCCAAAATGGAAAATAGTTGTGCCAATATAGCAACAACAAAAAAATCTAAAATTTGAATTTGGAACCATAAACAAATCCATTCCCGATACTTTTTTGACTGAATTTAATTTGAATTGTGATTTTTCCATTTATGTACGAGTACATACAATCAAAATTAAAAATAGATCACATTTTTTGGAGGTCGTGATAATTTGAACAAAAAGTTTACATTGCACGTTAATTATAATAATTTGAAACCATAGTTAGTTTAAAATGAGGCTATGAACACAAACAAAAGAAAAAAACTGGAAATGGCTTTTTATCCTACTATTTTCGGCCAGAATTAATTAGAATTAGTTTTTTTTAAGTTGCTCATTCTATTAATCTGATCTAATTCTCGGTTTAGGTAATTCATAATCTAATCAAATAAATAAAAGTAAGTAAGAATATAAGTAGGTACTCGTACAACCTATTATTATTACTTCAAGTGCTGGCCATTTTAAAAAGTCTTGTGCAGCGTGCGCTCTAGTGTCCTCGAACTTACTGCAGTCACAAACGGAGTTTTTCTCTCAAGGCTACAACGATTTTCAGCTACACGTGTCAAAAGTTCTATACTTTGCTAAATTGATAATTTTTATAGAAGTTTCTAGTTAGCACAAATGCTTGTTGTTTAAAGTGGGTATTTAAAAATGTAAACAGGTGCCGTGAGGCATGACAATACAAATGCAGTTCAAGGGCACTGCAGCGGCCGCGGTCGTGTGTGACATGAAAGCTTCCTCGTTTATTTACGCCCCATTGGACGACGACTCAATTTAGTAACAACTGCTGGACTCGAACAGAGTGAAAACTTCTATTCAGTACTTATTACTTCCATGCTTGCAACACTTTTGTGCATTCTGGTTCATGGTGATTTCAAAAATGGAACGCTGCCAGTGCCGCAACAGGCCATAAACTAAATAAATATCATGAGAATATTTCGTCTAACATTTTTTTCACAATATCTATAAATAAAGCTGCCTTCTGAATGAAAGTGAAAAAGTTGTAATCCTCATGTGGATTTTTCTCGTAGATTTATTACCTCTAACAAAGAAAATATCGTAGACAACGTCTGTACGTTGGATTGAAATACCTATATTAAACACAACGTTATTGAGTTAGCAACAGACATGAAAGATGTAGTAAAACATCCAGATAAACTTAAATAGCTGCATCAAGTATAGTTTAGTCTGTAACTACTTTCAAAAGGAATATTAAAGTCAAGTAACCATGGTATAGTACTTAGACCTTGATCACATGTACTAGTAAAAGGGCGAGACAGTAAAATATTGCTCGGCAGTTAAACTTAAATAGCTGCATCAAGTATAGTTTAGTCTGTAACTACTTTCAAAAGGAATATCAAAGTCAAGTAACCATGGTATAGTACTTAGACCTTGATCACAAGTACTAGTAAAAGGGCGAGACCGTAAAATATTGCTCGGCCAAGACAGTGACGTAAACGAGTTGTACAGATAAGCGCTCGGCCGAGCACGGCGAGCACTCGGCGCTTTGTTTAAACGTGCCGAGTACCTATTCGCCGGTTTACTCGGTGCGTGTGACCAGGGCATTAGTTACTTATACTGTGCTAATACCAGTTATTAGTTACTTATACTGTGCTAATAACACCTTTGGGGATTGGCTGATCCTCGTTCTTCCTAAGTAATTACGCCTCAGCAATCAAAGTTGCTTTGGACATTGGGTTGATACGATTTACCTATATTGCAGAAAACTTACTAGTAAAGGTAATATAATCGACTAGCTTTTGCCCGTGGCTTCACACGCATACATAAAATATAGCCTAGGTCACATAGAAATAAAGCAGCTTTCTATTAGTGAATAAAAAGCAATCTGACCAGTACTTTCAGAGCTTACCTCCTACAAACAAAAAAAACAAACTTAACCTCTTTATACCTATTAGTGTAGATAGAACAGAAACTTGTAACTTAGATACCCCAATTAATTGGGGGTCGGAGTAACATGGCTCCTTTCACGTTTCTCTATAAATATTGTCCTGTTTCGACGACTACCAGTCACCTTACAAGACTTAACATCTTTCTATTATGGCCTTTTTTATATATCGGTATATCTTTCATGATCACACACAGTCATAGGTACTCCAAACTTTTATGTTTATCTCCGCATCACAATCATGCTCACCATCACATCATGTTGATGAGCTGTTTCACTTAAATCTACACGAATATAATAAAGAGATAAAGTTTGTTTTTATGTTTTTTTAGGGTTCCGTAGTCAACTAGGAACCCTTATAGTTTCGCCATGTCTGTCTGTCTGTCCGTCCTCGCTTAATCTCTGTGACCGTTAGCACTAGAAAGCTGAAATTTGGTACCAATATGTATATCAATCACGCCGACAAAGTGGTAAAATAAAAATTGGAAAAAAATGTTTTATTAGGGTAGCCCCCTTATATGTAAAGTGGGAGGTGATTTTTTTTTTTTATTTCAACCCTAACGTGTGATATATCGTTGGATAGGTATTTAAAAATGAATAGGGGTTTACTAAAATCATTTTTTGATAATGTCAATAATTTCGGAAATAATCGCTCCAAAAGTAAAAAACAATGTGTGTCCCCCCCTCTAACTTTTGAACCATAAGTTTAGAAAATATGAAAAAAATCTGAAAAGTAGAACTTTATAAGGACTTTCTAGGAAAATTATTTTGAACTTGATGGAAAGAACAGTTTTTGTACAAAAAAGACAAAAGGGTTCTACAAAATAATTTCTGGACTAAGTTTATATAAGTGTATATGCAAGCATTTTTTTAACCTCATAAGTGGGTACACTTATTGTGATGGACGGGAAACTACGGAACCCTACACTGAGCGTGGCCCGACATGCTCTTGGCCGGTTTTTTTTTTTTGTAGAAAGTTCGTCTCTGAAAGTGGTCCGATGGCGAAAATTTTTTCTCCGATAGGAGATATAAAGCTGCTTTAGTCCTGAGTGACATATATATTTTATGTTTGCGGGCGAAGCCACAGGCAAAAGCTAGTAAACTATAAAATACAAGTACACTGTGTAGCGTCTAGAATCTTCATCTTTCAAGGATAGTAACCGGGGGACAATAATTAATTTATACCCATCAAATGAATTTACGATCCGTGAGATAGGACGAACTGGGTCAACGATTTAATACTGTTATAGACTATAGATCTATGTGAACTATATGAGAATACGCGATCAGTGATGCAACGTTTTCTTTGACCCAGTAGTGTTGAGTCACCGTGAAAACTCTATGGTCAATATTGCTTTGGATACTTTGTCTATTGATGGATTGATTTTGTTGCGACCGTATTCAACAGAATGCGTAGTAGGTGGTATTGTGTGTGATGGATCTTTTTAAATTACATTACAAGGGATGTTAACTTTTATAAGCACCAGCTGTTGGTCAAAATGGCTGACAAGACTTTCCTAAAGAAAAACTCGCTATATTTGTACCATGTTTCATCTTTCAATTTCATCTAAACTCAAGAACTTTAAATCATGAAGACTCAAAAGACGGAATTAATTTAACAAAGTAGAGCAGTACAGACTGTGGCAGCGCCTTCATATACACGACGCGACTTCTTAACTCGTCCGCATAATGTAAACATAATTCTCGTACCCGTTAATTACACTAGCTTCTACAAAACTTAACCGACAGGCGGCATGTAATTACTGCCAGCCTTAAAATTCATCTTGGAAAATTGACGGAACTTAAAAATATAATATAGGTATGCATAAATGATGATTCTGGTTTTGACCTCTATCTAATGAGAATAACTGTCATGTGCAGTGACAGGTAAAATCTACATTGGACTGAACAAGCCCAAAAAACTCCAACCTTGAAGGTTTGACTAGACAAAACTAGATTGCAGGGAATACAGTAGAGACAGACGGAACACCACAGAGAGAGAATTAAGAAGAAGAAGCAGATAGTTCCACAATTGATATTTCTGTTGTAGGAACAAAAGATAAAACAATAGGCTATGCAGTAAAAGGTTCAGACATGCCTTTGAAATTGGGTAGAGCAATCAAATTGAATCGTGTTAACATAAAAGTGGGTCGTTTGAATTTGGTTGACGCGTGGGATATCTACTGCTAAGGCGATCGTCACGCAGCGTAGCACGTGAATGCGGTTTTTTAACGTTGCTTGTAAGTTCTTGTCTCTCTGTTTGTATAGAAAATACGTCCAGTCCAACACGTAGAAAATGCATCCACGTCCGTTCATTCGGATCACGCGCCTACAAGCGGAGAAACATGCGTACACGCGCGTGGGTGCGTGGCGACACGCAGGGTATGGCACATTGAGTCTCGCAGTGACGTACGTGATTTTGGATGGGCTTTGAATGAAATGAGTCAGAGTCGCCGTAAATCCACAAAACAAAACTACGCGTGTGAGTGCGTAAAAAACTCACACAATGATGCAGATCTGCACGCCCGCAAGTACGCGCGTAGGTGCGTTGACACGCAACATGCAGCGTAATGCGTGGCAGTGCGATAATCGCCTAATTAACTGAACATTGGAAAATGTTCAGCAAAAGGATTCATAAAAAATAAACAAGCAAACCACTTATGTTTTGCTCTTAGCAAGGAAAAAATGGTCTACTCGAGAAAATAAATGGCCTGTGTTCGTCTGCATTAGCTGAGCTCAACAGGGCGAGGGAAGAGCAAAAACTAATGCAGATAAATAAACCGGATGAGATGTTCGATCCTTCTTTTCCGAAGTACAAAAAGATTAATCTGTACAAACTGCATGTTATTCACTGTTGAACTTTTTCTTTATTTAAACTCTTTATTCCAGTAAAATAACGTTATTTTCTAAGAAACTTAACAATGGTTCTTTTTTTATAGGTACTAAAGCGAGATAGTAAAGTTCAAAGTCTAGTTTTAACCTAAATACTCGAAAGCATTGTGTTCTTGTCTATACATCTATACATATAAATAAAATTGGAGTGTCTGTTTTTAATATTGAAAGAACTGCTTTTACTACATGCATATGGATATGGATATGCTATAATAAACGGTGAAGGATAACATCGTGAGGAAACCGGCATGTCCTAGAACCGAAGTCCCAACCCGCACTGGGCCCGCGTGGTGGATTACGGCCCATTCCCTCTCCTAGAGAGGAGGCCTTAGTCCCAGCAGTGGGAACATTAAAAAGGCTGATGATTATGATGATGACTACATGCTTATGAATATATATACGGTACATACACCAAAATAACATTTTTTTCAATTTTTGTCTGTCTGTTAGTCCGGGCTAATCTCTGGAATGGATGGACCGATTTTGACGGGACTTTTTTTGGCAGGTAGCTGATGTAATAAGGAGTATCAAAGGCTACTTTTAGTTTAGTAAAAGTAAATTCAAAATCCTGTAGTCCACGCTAACGAAGTTGCGGGCACAGCTAGTATCTTATAAAAGAAGAAACTGATTGACTGACAAACGACAACTACAACGACACAACTACTCCTCTCCTCTCCTCTTCTACTACTTGTCAACGTACAGCCACAACTACTGGGCCTAGGACCGAGAAATTTTGCACAAGGATTTCTTTATGACGTATGCGAGTACTAAGAAAGTTTTTTTTTTTTAATTTACACCCTTAGGGATTGAAACGGGCCTCCAAAGTTTGTTTGAACAAATCTGCTTTTACGCGAGCGAAGCTGTTGGTAGAAGCTTCCGCTACTCATAATTGAAGATATATAGACGTTTTTAATACGCACTCTAAATATGTAATGAATATACGAGTACTAACTAATATCATCATCATCATCACCAGCCTTTTTAATGTTCCCACTGTTGGGACTCAAGCCTCCTCTCTAGGAGAGGGAATGCACCACGCGGACCCAGGCTATCTAATATATTTTTATTTTTAAGGCGGAGTGGAGCGGTTCACAGTGCAGAAGACTACATAACTTGAAGAGGCGTCTTTAGTGCATAGGTATATTTACAATTCTCAGAAGTAAATGAAGAAGAAAAAAATAGGAGACGAACTTATGACCTAATGAGTCGTAGAAACACATACCCAAACAGAAAGTCATGAAACAATATTTATACAGTTATTATACTTCTTCTTGTCCTTATTACAAAAAAAAGGTTTTGAACACTAAAATCTTCCGTACCACAGAAGGAAGATTCAAAAATGTACTTATAATGCGCAATCCTAGTCAAATAATTTTAAATGCGCGCCGCAGCATGTCGCTTATCGTCCATTGTTGTAATCTTTTTATCCGCGGCGTGTCGGATAACGTGCTCAAGTCGATACCACTCAGAATGCAGCCGACTGTGTGCTGCACGAGACGTGCAAGACATTTCAATATGCATAGCACATTACAAGAATAGGATCTTGTAAGATTTTTCTACAAGAATTCCGCGGTTTTAAAATGCATAGAGCTCCAAGGATTGTGTGGGCTTTAGATGAATGACGGAAACACGCTTTGTTCAGCTGTTCATTTCCTGTTATCTTGACAGCCTAGTATTGTAATATAATTTTAAATATATCAGTTACACCGAGCTTTGAGGCTCGTATTTAAGTAAAAGGGAGAGCATCGTTGGAAGCCCTCCTGCAGGATGGTCTGAGGTAATTGTGAGGGTCGCGGCAATCCGGTACAGGCTGGTCTCTATGGCGATACTTGGATGAGGTCTATGACCAACAGTGGACGCCTTTTAGCTAAAATGATAATGATGATAAAGAGGCGAGATGAAGACGTTACAGTATTGTGGTATTTTGACACCAATATAGTTATCAGTTTGATATTTTTCCAAAGATAAGCTTTGCTGTTCAACGTCTCCTGGGGTCGTTTCCGTCATGCCCTGATGACAGCGATTTGGAGGAGTACTTCAACTTCGGCGCCTGAGTGTATCTATTTTCGCATATCCGTGTCCATACGGACGTAGTTAGATTGTAAATATTCGCAGAAACAAATATCTGCAACTGTGCACTTGTACGTTGAATCGATTTAGTTGCTCGCAAGTGTTTTGTTACATCCTAAAATTTTTTTCTATAAATTTCATGTTAATTAAAAGACGCCATGTCTTCGCTTTCATGGTAACCTGGTATAGTCACAAAAATTTATCCACGGTTAGCATAACAGTTTTTGGCCTAGAGAAACCACTTATCGATTTCAAAATACAAACTACCTATTCAATTTTTTATTAGGTAGGTCGTTAGGCGCTGTGAGTTCGTATTAGTGCCAACATGGGTTAGTGAGCAACCTTGATGCCTCCAGTAATAACACGTTGATTAGGATCAGTATTATTGTTCGTGCCATAACGTTTGTTTCTACCCATAAATATGAAAAGTTCGAAAATGGAACAAGTACAGTCAAATGGGGTGAATAGGAACGATGGGGTTAACAGGAAACGGCGCGTAGTGTTCCACGCGCGCCTCAAGGAGTTGTCAGCAACCGTAGGGGCCCAACAGAGTCTAAACCTACTGGGGCCATGGGTGATATGAAGGAGACCCCCGGGGCCCTGGAACAAAGGCCAAAAAACGAACAGGAGTGGGTTTTTAGTCAGTGAAAGACTGATATGCACTCGCGCTCCGACAAGGGCGGGAGATGCCTTTAGATGATTTCCCTAGGTGTAAATAAAAAAAAAACAAAAGCATGAAAGGAATTCTCGCGTTATTAAAAAAAGCCGATCATAAATAGGGATTATTTATTCATTATTTACAACAAAAAATTGGTTGCCTGTAAAGTCGGTATACGGGCGAAAGTTTTACGTGACAACGACTTTGAGTGGTAAAATAATTTTTTTACACCACCTGCTCGATAATGTCGTTTTATACATCATACAAACCTCACTTAAAGCAAGTCATTCTATCCCTAGGGAGATAATGCAGTATGGCCGATCCCTAGGGAATAATGAGATTTGAATTTGGAACGTTAAAAATCGTCAACATTGTGAATTAAAATATAGGCGCATCGAATAAGTTGACTTGAAATTCAAACCAAAGAGTATGTAATCACTAAGATTCAAACTGGCCACTAACAAAAAAAAAGAAAATAGAATAAAACATGCGTACTGACGGGAGCGTTATAGAAAATTGAAACTATAGAATCTTGGAGTAGTGAATTTTGTTTGTTTGATGAACTTGTAAATACTCGTATAAAGTCTGTCTAATAAGTCAACCGACTTGGGAATTTTGTACTTACAATATTTAATCATTTAAAAAATACTTATTTTCGATACTTTTCATAAAGTTCTTCTGTTAGTAAACAATGATCTCTATCTCTTAATTAACCTTGATTATTGAACCCGTGTTGACTACATCAGATTTAATTAAATGCTGATAATTACCCAAGTCGTTTAACTTATTAGACAGACTCTAATACTTATATTTCTCTAGTATATGATTTGGTCGACCAAATTCTCTTTTAATTATCTTGCAGATGGTGTAAAAAGTAGAGTATGCAACACGGGGATAAAGCTGTCTTTGTCTTGGGCGGCTTGAATTCCTCACTTCACTCAGGTTTCTTTATTAACTCCCTCGCGATGCTCGGGAGTTAATTTTATAAATCCCTCACTATCGTTCGGGATTAATATCAGCAACCTTCGTTTCGTTCGGAATTCAACTTGCCGCCCGCGACTTAAAGACACTGCTTTATCCCCTAGTCACATAAACTACTATTATGTCTGTCTCTCTCGCTCTTAGGCGGGCTAACCATGCCCGAGTGGAAGGGACGCGTGCCTCTCACTCGCTCTCATTGTGAGCGCATAACGTGAGCGGAGCGTAACGCAGTTTCTTGAAGTGTCACCCGGCAAACCAATTTATAAGACGTTGTCACGTCAAAACAAAGGTTTTGACAGTTTTTAATCTAGACATATTTTAAATCTGTTGAAGTGTCTAGTTGTGCGCGCATCACGTAAACTGTACGAAATCGATAACTTTTATACATTAAAATTGTGTGTATCTTGATTTATTACTTAGTCTTGTTTCAACGCAATAGGTTAACTATATAATTTATACTACATTCATTGATTGTTATGCGGCACAAAGTTCGCCGGGTCAGCTAGTAATAGAAATATACACCAAAGTAACCAAACCAATGTTTTGTTCCCATTCACCCCTTTGTTCCTATACGCCCCGTTTGACGGTAAAGTCGGGATTTACGGACACCAATTCCTGTGTATACGATTCTGGCAAAATCGTGTATTTAGTTTGTAATGAACGGAAACCGGAACCGCCGTCGTCGTTTATGCACAGGTCCCAGACGAGAATGACATTAGAGAATGATACTATAAATTAGGCATACAAATATGTAGCTTCAAATGCTATGGCGTATTTTATTTGAATATGACATATGTAATGTCATAGTCATGCTGCCTCAATATTATCTAACTATAAAAACATTGCTTCCTGCCCCGGCTATCTAGGTTAGACTTTAGATGTCAAACGATCGGTCGATACATTTGTGGTGGTTGTTTTTGTTTTTGCCGTGTAAGTATATGTCGTGGCCAAATCTTAGAAATTATTCACTTCATGATATGGCTAATTAAAACTGGCCAGATCGTTTGAAACATTAAAGTTTTATTATATTTCAATTTTCTTTTGGCCTTCTTTCTTTAGATCTTTTATTATCATTGAAATCCTACATCTATAATATGGCCAAACAAGGATTGTCATATCATCAAATGACAATCCTAAGAGAGAGAGAACCGTTGCCTTTTGGCCATTTTGCTGGATTATGAGATTCCCTTTTTAGTTTCGGTATCTCTTGATTCGAAGAAGTTACAAATTTTACTCTAGTCAGAATCTATCGACTGCAAATAATTATACAGATATGGTGATAAGATAAAAAAAAAAACTAAAAATCTACACTAATATTATATACTTAGACGTAAAGTTTTTTTTTCATGTTTTTTGTTTTTAGGAGGATCTCTGAAAGTGATCCGTGGCACGTAGCTTAGTCGTGACTTTTACACTGCGCTGAATATCGTGCGCGATATTCCGACTCGTACCATTTTTCATTCATAGAAAAACAGTCTAACCTGCGCGATACGTCGAACCATAGACTAGATATGTCGAACCATAGACAAAACGAGTCTGAATAACGCGTAGTGTAATAGATCCTTTATGTGTTTGAGCCCTAACCTTTACATTTGACAATTCGAACTGCATAAATAAATCTCAGTTCATTCACCTTCAAACTCCAACACGCTAATAAGATTCCATCTCGGACTCGATCTCCATCTCTGGTTGATAGATGTCAACAAGAAAAATATTAATATAATTTTATATTAGAATTGGAATTTCTGAAACCATAATCAAGAAATCCCATGGCCATTGGTTTTTAAGGAAACTGGATTACCAAACAAAGTTGGCGCGTTGAGAAAATTTCAAAAAAAAATCACAAAAATCATCTGAAGTTTTTTGGTGTATCCCGTCGCTGACTGACACGCTTGGGTCTAAGTTCTCCGATTTGAATACAAGCGAAAACAAATCCTGTAAATTGAAATATGGACTTCGACACGCGCTCTAAGTTTGCTGAAGACCAAAATAAATAAAGGACTTTCGTTGGTAGTGGTGAAAAGTTTACACGTGCTTTTTGTCAGTGCTACGAATTTTGTCGTTTTTAGTGAACTTCTAACTGAGTGAAACTTGATCGAGACTGTTCTCTGTGCTTGTGTTTTGGTCAAAATTTGATTTTAGTTAGTTTTAAGTCATAATGAATTCCAAAAAGCCGCCTGATCCTGACCCCCCTGATGAACTATTTGATATTTCCCCTGTCCTAACCATAACCCTACCCCATAACACTGAAGTACCCCTACAAGAAAATAGAATGAATACAGAGTCCTCAACCCTCAAAAGGGTCGCTGGCGCGCCCCCTGCAATTCCAAATACACCCCCTAAAGTCCCGAAAACTGTTATTGGTAGACTTACATATACCAAGAGTGACAATCCTCCCTATATCGTGCATGTATCTTTAAAAGACCAACAATCTTCAGGCACTGTGCTACAACCAATTAAATTTGGTATGTTTTTGACAGTCAATAACATCAGTAATGTACGTCTGGACGGGATCAAACGAGTAGGCAGAAACCGTGTTTCAGTCGAATTCAAATCTCATCAAGATGCCAACAGTTTTCTCAACAACACAATTCTGGGCAAAAATAACTATGTAGCTGCCATCCCACAATTCAACATAACACGAATGGGCATAGTTAGAGACATTCCAGTAGAGTGGTCAGAGGATGAAATTATTAGAAACATTCAGGTCCCGGAGGGCTGTGGCCCTGTCATCAAGGCCAGAAGGATGAGCCGTAGGGTGTCCTCTTCTGGAGTAACTGAGTGGAAACCTACACAAACTGTGGTACTAACTTTTGACGGACAAGTCCTACCCAAACGCGTGATCAGTTTCTACTCATCTCTTCCGGTTGAGAGATACACGTACCCAACCATCCTCTGTTATCATTGCTGTCGCTTTGGACATACACGCACCTTATGTCGTTCCAAACCAAGGTGTTTTAAGTGCGGTGATGATCATCCAGGGGATGGATGTGAAACTACCCAGGAATCAGGCTTCTGTGTCTCGTGTACTGGCAATCATTTCGCGAACGATAGTGCTTGTCCTGAATTGGGCCGACAGAAGAGCATCAAAGCTTTGATGTCGGAAAAATCGATCTCGTATGCGGAGGCCAGTCGGGTATTCCCTCCTGTTTCTAGATCATACGCTGATGTATCCAAATCCTCTCCTCGTCACAAGTTTAGGGTGAATGTAGCTCAATCCCAGTCCTCGAGTCCTATCCCTGATACCCAAAAGTCATACCGTAAAACGGTCCTTCTAAAACCCAAAACCCGCATCCCTCTCTCTCCTGGCTATAACAGACAAGCTCATCATGAGCTTACCCAAAATTATTCTTTCTCCCCAACTAGAAATGGATGTGCTCTACCAACGGAAGTTGCAGAGACAATAACTCCTAGACAAGAGAATAACTCAACAAATATTTTAGACTTTATAACTAACATTCTAATGTCTGTACTAGCTAGTCCAACTCGATCAATACCTGACCACGTTGCCTCAAAACTGACCTCAATTTTAAATTATATTCACGATGTTCCATCCCCTGATATTCCTTCAGTGGAACGTGAGGAGTATTACTCCCAGAAAATCTGATCTGACTTATTTAATCAATAAATTTAAACCATCAATCTGCGGCATCGCCGAGACATGGCTCTTGCCTGATAACAATTTCAGGTTGCCATGTTTTAGCGCTGTTCGTAATGATAGAAATGATGGATATGGGGGATGTGCTTTGCTCATCAATAGCAAGGTATCATACTCCCAGATTCCTCTAACCTTCATTGGTGATAACATAAATGTTGTTGCTGTTAAGACTGAGGATATAAATATTTTTTCTTTTTATATTGCACACCCACAACTCGAATATCTTTCAATAATTAGAAAGTTGTTATGCAGTGTCAACGGTCCAATAATTGTTATGGGTGACTTTAATTGCCATCATTATCGTTGGGGATCAGATACTTGCGATAATTTTGGCATAGGCTTGCTGGATATATTGGATGATTTAGATCTTTGTCTCATCAACGATGGTAGTACTACACGCAGATCTGCTCCTGGGCAGAACAATAGTTGTGTTGACCTGACAATCTGTTCATCCAATATATCTAGTCTTCTCAGTTGGCGCCGCTTGGATATGACCCATGGAAGTGATCACTATCCCATCATAATTGAGTTCCCTTCCAAAAATATCCCCATTAAAGCCTCCTCTCCCCTTTTAAAACACCAACTTAATTCGGCAGACTGGGACTTATATTCCAAAATTTTAGACTTAAGAATATCCTCCCTTCCGAAAGTTGATAGTCACAATGCCCATGAATGTTTTTCACTCTTCTCTTCCACTATTTCCTCCACAGCAGATGATTGCTTCCTGCCCAAAAAAACCCCGTCTGGTAGACTCCCTCCTCCGCCATGGTGGGATAGGGAATGCACTAACATGATCAAAGCCAGGAACGAGGCTGAAAAGACAGTTAACAGCCATATGAACCTGGATAACCTCATTGCCTTCAAGCAAATATTAGCTAAGTCCAGGAAATTTTTAAAAAAAAAGAAGCGTGAAGGTTGGTCAAAATATTGTAGTTCGCTGGGTCCGTCCACGCCCGTTTCGACAGTCTGGCGGAAGGTGAAACACTTTAGAAGCAGTTTAACACCTGTTGCTTCCAACAATATCTCAGATGAACTGGGATACCAGTTCTTCTCGAAGATCGCTCCGGCTTATGTTCCAAGTGCGGAGGAGTGCAGTGTTGACATTGAAGATGTAGACGACACTGCCGACCCAATGAACATGCCATTTAGTGTGGAAGAACTAAAATCGGTCCTGTCCCATGTCAGAGACTCCGCTCCGGGAGTGGATGGATTCACCTACTCCTTTATTTCCAAAGCTGGTCCAAAAACTCACCAATACTACCTGGATTTGGCTAACTTCTGCTTCATTTCCGGCTACGTCCCCAAAGAATGGAAGGTTCAAGTTGACATCCCGTTATTAAAACCAGGCAAAGATCCTAGCGATCATTGCTCATATAGGCCTATTGCTTTATCGTCCATACTTGTAAAACTCCTAGAGCATTTGGTTAAGAATCGATTAGAGTGGCTGGTGGAGAACAGGGGATTGCTCCCGGTGACTCAGTTCGGCTTCAGGAAAGGTTTGGGCACAGCTGATAGTGTAGGTATCCTCACGTCAGCGGTCCGACTGGCCCTCAGCAGGAATGAGTCTGCGGTCGTTGTCTTCCTGGACATATCAGCTGCCTATGATTCGGTACTCCTCCCTAACCTCAGGCAAAAGCTGCACGAGATGAGAATTCCGGCTAGGATTTGTCGTATCATCGATAACATCTTTACCAACCGCACCATTCAATTGAGAATCCCTGGGGCTGACTCTGATCAAAGAACGGTCTGGAGAGGATTACCTCAAGGATCTGTTCTTAGTCCCCCACTGTATAACATCTATACAGCTAAACTACCCTCATCTCTCAATTTTGACTGTAAAATTCTTCAGTATGCTGACGATATTGCCTTAATGGTCTCTGGCAGTTCCATTCAGGATGCCGCCCTCTCAATGAATGTCTCTCTGTCCTCACTGAATCAATGGCTACTTGATCACGGTTTGTCTTTAAGTGCACCAAAGAGTACAGCTGTCATTTTTACCCGCAAACGTTCTGTACCCTCAGTAGAAATTAATATTGATGGACAAATCATTCCAGTCAAGGATAAGGCTAGATTTCTGGGAGTAACTTTGGACTCAAAACTGTCTGGGGTCGACCACATAAACAACACGGTCAAAAAATGTGAACGTACTGTGTCGGTCCTTAAGGCTCTGGCCGGAGTATGGTGGGGCGCTCACCCCTATACCCTCAAGCTGATTTATAATGCGTTGACAAGAAGCGCAATAGACTACTGCAGCTTTCTCATTGAGCCATGCAACAAAGAAGCGCTGAAAAAATTAAATAGCATTCAGACCAAATGTCTGAGAATTGTCATTGGAGCTATGAAATCCTCTCCCATAAACGCACTTCAAGTGGAATGTGCAGAACCGCCTCTTCACCACAGAAGACAGTATTTGGCAGACCGCTTTCTATCTAAAGCTTTCTGCCTTTCATCCCATCCCTTGCTCCCAATTTTAGAACAAATCGACCTCTCCTATAATAACTCCCCTTATTGGAACAATAAAACAGTTCCCTTGTTGATAAATAGGTACAGAGAGCTTAAACGGCTCTCTGCGCCTATTTGTCAATATCCAATTCTCCCGGTCTTCTCCTCCGTTTATGAGGCGATTTACTTCGAGCCAAAAGCCGTTTTGGGACTGGGTATATCAAGGAATTCCCAAAACGCAAGAGCCGAATTTGAACAAGCTGTTAAGCGTTACTGGGAAGGATGGAACCTATTTTTCACCGATGCCTCAAAATTGTCTGAAACCGGAGGGACTGGTGTGGCAGTCTATTTCAGAAACTCAAGAATCGCTCTACTTTTTCAATGCCCTCCAGAAGCGTCAGTCTTTACAGGAGAGTGTATTGGGATTCTTGAAGCAATACACTATATTAAATCCCACCAAATAACAAGATCAGTAATTTTTTCAGATTCCCTTAGTAGTATTCAGGCCTTAAAACAAAATCAATTTCATAGTAAAATCCATAGTAAAATCATTGTAGATATTAAGAACTTGTTATTTGAATGTTCCCAGAACGGCTTGGACATCGAGATAGTCTGGATCCCCGGCCATTCGGGTATTGTTGGCAATGAGTGCGCTGACTCGTTAGCAAAGTATGCCACATCGAATCCGGCTGATCGAAAGCACTACGTGGTTCATAACTACGATTTGCGGAATGGCGCCAGACCCAAGTTATTTAACTCGTGGACTGAAACATGGAAGACGACATCCAAAACCAAGGGCATCTACTATGCAGCCATACAGCCGGAAATCCAACGTAGGCCTTGGTTTTTTAAATGCCCTAAATTGTCGAAGAGGACTGTTTCATCACTCTGTAGATTAAGACTTGGCCATTGTTGTAGCCCAGTGTTCTTAAATAAGATCCATGTCAGGGATAATTCCCTTTGCGAGTGTGGTCTTGCGGAGGGTACTTTAGACCATATTTTCTTCTGCTGCTCCTTATATAGCAAATCGTTCGATCTCTATTCTAAAATTTCCAAATGCAATATTCCTCTCCCAACCAATTTTCATTCCCTTCTTTCCCACTTCTCTCCTAAATTAATAAATATTTTGGCGACATTTTTAAATGAAAATAACTTAAAATTTTAATTGCCTACGAACATCTACCACGAAGTACAATTCGACGGTTACCCCCAATGAGCCGTCTCAACGTGACACTGGCAGAATAGTCGCAGTCGACTCAATTGCCATTAAAAAAAAAAAAAAAAAAAAAAAAAAAAAAAAAAAAGATTCCAACTCGCTTGTCGCACTGCTTTCTTCAACTTGTGAATCAACATGCAAATTAAGATCTGACTTTCAACTTCAAACAGTGCCTGGCACAAGTTATACGTAAAACAGGACGGATGTCATCTAATTAGCTTTTCAAACATAAACAAATATATGCAAATGAAGGGTTTTAGCCTGGTTCATAGAAAATATATGTCAAACTGAGCTTGCAATCCGACTTGTAAGTATACATTATAAATGATGTTTTTATTTTGACTTGTTTGTAGACCAAGCGTGCCTCAACAGTGGGCTGCGAGATTATTCGAAAGAGTCTCGGTAGCCCTGCATCGGGAAGGGTAGCTGTAAGAACACAGGTAGGTTTTAGTCAGTAAGTCTGACACTGGAAGTCTCGCAGAGCGGGAGAAGAAATATGATTTCCCACCACAAAAAAAAAACCCTTAACAATTGATGTGTAAAAATGTTATTTATAACCTACTAGCTTTTGCCCGCTCGGCTTCGATCCCGCTCTTCCCTACTCCATCCTACTATACCCCTACTCTACTGTACCCTACTATACCATACCCTACCCTACTCTACCCAACTTTTCTCTTCTAAGAACCTTCTCCTGACAATAACAAACAAAACAAAAAAATAATTAGCGAATTCTAGGCCTTACTGAAAAAAAAAAGTCTAAACTAAAGATTTGTCAACGGGCATGGAGCGCAGCATAATAGGTTTTAAGCGAATATATGGCATTAGAACCCTAACCCTCTATCCATTATCAGACAACCGATTCAGTGCTTTCCCTATAATCGGTTGCGCACCCAGGTAAGTCGCTGTAAACACAACTTGGCAAAATGGGGTCAATATGGGTGAGAGAGACACGTCGGATACTCAATATGAGTGCGTTGCCACTGTTCAAAATATCAACCACACATTAGAATGCCCAAAATGCCCATACACCTGCACTTTGGAGGATTTTGAAACACTTTGGAATGTCGGGATATACGGAGCCAGGGAATAAAACAGCTAAGTCCGAGTACACGTATATTGCAACTGAACGGTTGAACAAAAGACTTAACATTATGTAGATTTACCCACAGAATGTGTAACATGAACTTATAATAGTAATATGCAGGTACTTTAGTCCTCATACATCACACCTCACCACTTAATCTCATCTAAGATCTCATATATCCTATGTTACTTGAAATCTAACCACTGGTTTACGGATGCGTTTGAGTCGACCCACTGGCGGTGACGTTGGAGGGGAATGACGGGCTTCTGCCACAATTTGAGAGTCACTAACAATATCTTGCCTCTCTTCTTCCCCCCCACTAATCGGCTTCTGCTTGTTCTCCTCCACTATGTCGTCGCGTGCCTGAACGACATCCTCCACCCCTGCCGTCCCGATAGACGTTGGTGGCGTGCTGTCTGAGGTGATACTATCAGAACCCATGAAGTCTGATAAACGGGATCTACGTTTCAGCTGGTCTATGTGTTTTTTGGATAGTCGACCGTCTCCGTTATTTACGAGATACTCACGAGTCCCTGCCCTAGCTTGAACTATACCTTTCACCCATTTATCTCCCGAGGCACAGTTCCTAGCCCACACTTCGTCTTGCGGTGCTAACTCTCGGTATACGCCCCTCGAATTTTGTACCTGCCGTTGTTGTGCTGCTCGCACCCGATCGTCCAGCGCGCGGTCGGCGCGTAACAAATCTAACCGAGTACGTAATGCCCGTCGCTGTAACAACATTGCGGGTGTTTCCCCAGTCGTACATTGTACTGTGTTTCTGTAACTAAGTAGAAACGTTTGCAAGGCTGCGTCTAAATCTTTGTTCTCCCTATAAGCTTTTTTAATAGCAGCTTTGCACATTTTAACTGCGTTTTCTGCGGCACCGTTTGACGATGGATGATAAGTCGGCGAAAAGCACTGACGTATGCCATTGCTTTTTAAGAAAGAACTGAATTCTAGACTTGTGAAAGGAGGACCTTGGTCTGACACTAATTCTATCGGAAGACCGAATCGGGCAAAGATGCTACGTAATACCTTAATTACCTGCTTGGCGTTTGTACGTGCCATTTCAAAAACTTCTAACCACTTGGAGCTTGCATCAATTACAACCAAGAACGTGCTACCATGGAAGGGCCCCAAGAAGTCTATATGTACCCTGCTCCACGGCTGTGTGACGTAGGGCCACGGTTGCGGCGGCGCTCGCGGCGGTGCGTCACCCTCTATCGCGCATGTCTCACAACTATTGCACAGCACTTCTACGTCACTATCAATGTGCGGCCACCAGACATAACTACGCGCTAATGATTTTGTTTTAACGATACCCATGTGGCTAATATGTAATTGTTTCAGAATATCTTTTCGTAAGATTTGTGGTATTATCATCCGATATCCCCACATTAAACACCCACAATCTACATACAATTCATGACGCCTAGAAAAATAAGGCTTGACTTGCTCATCTGTGCACGATAAAGGCCAGCCAGACTGCACGTAAAGTAGAATTCTATTTAATAATGCATCCTTCATTGTCTGTTTCCTAACTTCATTGTGCGTTACCGGTAGAAAATCCTCCACAAAGTTAACATACGTGATCTCCGTACTCACGCTCGATGGTCTGCCTTGTGGGAGCCTGGATAAGGCATCAGCACAATTTTTCTTTGATGACACATATTCTATTTCATAATTATAACCTGACAATAGTATTGCCCACCGTTGTAAACGAGAAGCTGCCATTATCGGAATGCCTACCTTGTTGCCGAAAATATATGTTAGCGGTTTATGATCCGTCCTTAAGATAAACCTTCGTCCGTACAAGTATTGATGGTATTTCCTTATACCATAAATGATCGCGAGTGCTTCTCTGTCAATTTGTGAATATGCGCGCTCGCTCGTACCTAATGATCGCGACGCGTACGCTATGGGGCGCTCCCCGGCCGCGGTGATGTGCGACAGCACCGCGCCCACACCAACGCTGCTGGCGTCGGCCGTCAACACGAGCGGCAAGTCCGGCGAGTAATGTATCAGCACCTCACTTGAAGCTAGCTGCTGCTTAACCTTTTTGAATGCTTTTTCACACTCCTCACACCAGTTGAAAGGTACGTCCCTCTGAAGCAATCTATACATTGGCGATAGGATTGTACTGACGTTCTTGAGGAATTTAGCATAATACATGGTCATGCCTATAAATGCCCGCAACTCCGAAACGTTGGAGGGGGACGGTGTATCAATTATTGCCTTAACTTTGTCAGTGCACGTCTGCACCCCTTCTTTACTAATTATATGGCCTAAATAACTTATTTTCTTTGCAAAAAAGCTACATTTCTCCTTTTTTACCTTAAGTCCACATGACTGCAAACGATCAAAAACTTTATTTAAATTCCTAATGTGTTCTTCGGTTGATATTCCCGTTATAATAATATCATCTAAAAATACGCCCACGCTAGGCAAATCGGCAAATAATTGTTCTAAACGCCTTTGAAATATACCGGGACTAGACGACAAACCGTACACTAAACGATTGAACATAAACATGCCTTTATGTGTATTTATCACGGTGTATTTCTTGGTTTCGTCAAGTTCAAATTGCGCGTATGCTTGGGATAAATCAATTTTACTAAAATATTCCCCCCCATGTAGGCGTACCAATAAATCTTCTACCCGCGGTAAAGGATAACGATCGACTTCCAAGACTTTATTTAGGGTTAGTTTATAGTCAGCACAAATTCTGATAGTACCGTCTTTTTTTACCACGGGCACGATGGGTGTGGCCCAATCTGAGCGGTCCACAGGCGTGAGGATGCCGTCCCGCACGAGCTGGTCCAGCGCGCGCTCCACCGGCTCGCGCAGCGCGTACGCCAGCGGGCGCGCGCGCATGAACACAGGCCGCGCTCCCTCGCGCACATGTATGCTAACTGCGCCGCCGGTGAATCGACCCAAACCATCTTCAAACACCTTACAATATCTGGAACTAAATTCAGAAATATTAAACTGTTTGTCTTGTAAGTTATTAACAGACACTACCCCGTCCTTTAAATAACAAGATAATTGTATTTTTAACTCTGCCATCCACTGTCTGCCCATCAATACAGTTTTTCCACCTTTGATTACAAATAAGTCTAACTTTTTACACTCATCTTTATACCTGACTTCCGGTTTTATGAACCCAATAGGATTTACTATTTCTCCCGTATAGTATCTTAGAACGATATTACAAGTATTTATGCGTAAATCGCTAAACAATCTCTTGTACGTTTCATAATTTATACACGATATCGCACTTCCTGTGTCGCATTCCATTTTTAAATCTCTGCCATGTACTTTTAGTATGTAGTATATTGGTGGACACTGAGATATGGATAAATTATTTATGTCGACAATCATTACCTCGTCGCTTCGCGCGTCGTCCGAGAAGCTAGCGTCCTGACGCACTTCACGAACATGATGATGTCCTACTTCTAATGGACACACGCGGCGCAAATGTCCTTGTTTGTTGCACATCCGACACACATATCGCGTGAATTTACACCCTGCTGAGCCATGTAATCCTCCACATGCGTTGCACTGTTGGTCCCGCCGAGCTCGGTCCCCAGGCGCAGACGCTGCCGGTGCGTCGCTTACGGGGCGCGGGCGGCGCGCGCCTCCGCCACGCCGCTGCCCGCTCCACGTGTCTCGCCACCTGTCGCTGTCCGCACTCGCCGCCGCCGCCGCCGCCGGCCTATATTGTGTGCGCGCCGCCGCGTCACGTCGCTTCGTAGTTCCCATGGATTGACAATCGGCCGCTGTGTCCGTCTTGTCCGTGGACCTAGTGCCGCCCTCGACCACAGCTGCATTTTTCTCTGCTGCTTCCATACTCATGGCCATACTGAAGGCCTTCGTGTAGTCAAGTTTATCCTCAGCAAATAAACGTTGACGTATTGTTTCGCTGCTTATCCCGCACACGAACTGATCCCGAATACTTTCTTCTAGCCATGTCTCAAACTCGCATGACTTCGACATCTTTTTCAAAACAGCCATGTACTCAGCTACACTTTCGTTCGCGTTTTGTTTCCGTTGGTGAAATTTAAAACGTTCGGCTAACACACTCGGCTTAGGTTGCAGGTGTTTTTCCATTATAGCCGTCACATATTCGAATGTCTTTGTACTTGGTTTATGCGGTGTACATAAGTTAACCAGTAATTCGTAACTTTCTGCCCCCATTACCGTTATCAACGTCGGCACCCGCAAATCGTTCTTGATGCCGTTTACTACGAAATAATTTTCTAGACGTTCTACGTACAACTTCCAATCGTCTGATTGCACTTTGAACTCCCCAATTTTACCGATGCTCATCGTTAGTTTTTTTTTGAAACAGTCACCACAACACAACACGTAAGTTCTTTATAGTCCTCGTCGCCACTGAAACACTTTGGAATGTCGGGATATACGGAGCCAGGGAATAAAACAGCTAAGTCCGAGTACACGTATATTGCAACTGAACGGTTGAACAAAAGACTTAACATTATGTAGATTTACCCACAGAATGTGTAACATGAACTTATAATAGTAATATGCAGGTACTTTAGTCCTCATACATCACAGATTTGATGAGTGCCACCGATGCTGCTATTAACTTATCGAATGTCGTTATTAGAGACACAATAGAAAGACAATTGCTTATGTCGGACTGTGTAATTTAAGACATTTCAAAAGGTTCATGTAGCCGCCTACGGCCAAATCAGTTATTAGTGTAGTAGTTGAGTATACCATCGAATCGAAAAGAAGAAGAAGAAGTAGCAGACAATAGCGAAAAACTGCTAGACTGTAAACTAAAAGTGGGTGAAGTCACTAAGAAAAACTTGTACCAAATAATGTAGTCAAACCCAGAAGAATACATTGCCCTAAATACTAAACAGGCAGTCTTTAATGTCACTCAAAGAGTATAGGGAATGCGTGCCACCTGTATATTTTCTCACAAAAGTTCTAGAAAGTCGGCAAATGGGGAACTTATTTATATCACATTGTGTTACCTCGTGAGTCATTGGTCGTGAGTATTCGTAAGTCATTTTGGAAAAACCTTATAGGAATAGCAAGTAGAAGAAGAAGAGAATAGAATTAGAAATAGAATGTGTAAGTATTCGATATTTGTAATAATATTTAATTTATAAATTTTTGTGCCTATTCGGTCTGACGATTTTAACTGAATTTTTATTGACGTATAGCTTATAGATTAGGTTATCCTAGTAATATCTATCTATGCGATACTTTCCATTATTCCGCTGGAACGGTACTTGAACTTTTTAATTCCCGGGGGGAGGGGGGGACATCGCCGAAATTGATAGCATGTTTATATACAATTGCCCCAAAAAATAGAATAGGTAATAATGTTCTTAAACACCACGCAACTGAAGGCGCAGGTAAAAACTAATATCTCAATCTCAACCTCAAAAGATTACGTCATGCTTTGTACAAAGGCAACAATTCCCAAATCTGTAACAAAAGTTAAGGCTACTTAAAAGATAATCTGTAGCGGCACGGAGATGGACGAGCGCCGCAAAGGACCCGGTATCCTAACTTTGTAATACAACTCCCCGCAACGCTTTTATAAAATTCTCTAAAAAAAGAACATGAGAAATATGACACGATAGGTAACAGCAACTATCTTTTATGAAAAATGAACGGAAAGGAGAATATTTTTTATACTATTATGAAAAATGTCGTCTTATCAGAAATATAAAGGCTTTTTTCTTCTGTTATTTGTTTGGGTTATTTGTAAAGCACTGACGAACTTTCAGAACTATGTTATCATCATAAACAACAACTTTTGTTCTATAACTTAGGTACTTTGTACGCAACGCCGACTATTAACTACAGGTCATTGATGTCGCTCAGCTGACGTTTTCTTAAAGAAATTAATTTCGTACATGCGTAAATTAATACGAGTTTTGAAAAGGAGGTACGGTACAGGAATAAAACAATTAAAATTTTACGGTGTATATGTCGCAGGGAAATTAGGGATATCACGAAATCCCGGCAAATGTCGAATATTCTTGTCTATTACGATTTACGTCTTCTTACTGAAAGTATCTAGTGATATGACAAAACACCTAGTCAGTCACGTCAGTGATATGTCGTTTCACTAAACTAAATCTGGTAAAACATCAGAAAAGCGGACACTACCGAATAAAAATCGTACCATGTATCTCTCGCTCGCTCTATCTCTCGCTCGCTCTAGTATCTACACGTGCACTAGTGAGCTGGTGCAGCTCGTGTGATTTTTAAGATCCAAGCACCAAAACAGCGCCAAAAAATGTAAGTAATTGTGAGAAATCGAAGGGTCGGGTATGTGATGACACATGGCCCCGAAACGTAGTCGCTCACAATGGGCCTTATCAGAAGGCTTAAAGTCACTCAAAGGGCAATGGAGAGGGCTATTCTCGGGGTTTCCTTGCGTGATTTTTTGACATTCTTTTCAATCATGTTTTGTATTACAAATACCTCGGTTACATATGTTTCTTGTCGCTACTATTAGGTTAGATAAAGTTATTAAAGTAAGAAAAAAAAAACCAAAATGTAGAAATTAAAATAAGCCAGTAGCAGCTAAGAGATGACCAGTCTCAACTGACGATGCCAGGCTACAGACAAAACGCGTATATCACGTCAACTCAAGCTCAATTATTTTGAAGGAAGCCGATTGAGCCCTGAGCCCTGAGTTTGTTTCGGTGTTTCCCTGAGTTTGTTTCGGTGTTTCTTCTCAGGGTAGTCAGATAGGAAACACCGGCCTCATCTAGCATAAACTGACGAAAAAAAAAAAAAAAATTGACGTGTAAAAGTGTTTTTTAAACCTATTTACAAAATAAATATCATTTATCATTTATCATTTATCATTGATTTAACACGAGAAACAAGGAGTCGGTTGGTATAGCAACTTTCGGTTGAGATCCTGATATTGATGATTAAAAAACATTGCGATATACCTTTGATAGTTTTTTTAATATGGGAAATCATCCAATAACTTTTCCCGTTCTGGGTGGAGCAGGACGGCACGACAGACTTTTACTGAATAAAATCCCTGTGTCCTTCAGTTGACCGTAGCATTCTAGGACTACCGACGGGATTCCTTCGTAGCTCGTGGCCTTTGATGGTATAGCGACATCTATGGCGCAACATAAGAACTAGGTAATCCTGCATCGCGCAATTAAAGTTCTCCACTCGATTTGGACATATAGAACAGCCCGAAGTCATCTGACAGGCAGTTCCCCACCAGACATAGCATCCGTCTGGTCGGAAGATCCCCCCTCTTCAACTGAGGTTTTTGGGACTTTGCTCTCTGTTCTCATACCTCCGAAATGGCTAAAACCTATATTTAAATTCCATCAAATTTCCTTAAAACGCTCTGAAGAGTAGGTAATAAAAGTACAAGTACCCTCCTTCAAGAGAGATTTCTGCTAGTACTTCCTACTCACCGGTACTTGGCAGCCATAAAAACCTCGATCGATACGACACTTTAAGTTTCCTCATAAAACGTGATCAAACCGACCGTAAGATCGACGAAATATCCATAAATTTACGATGTGGAAACATCTGCAACCACTTGAAAAGTAATATAGGTATTGAATTGCTGTTTGACATGAAATAAATCAAACACAAATAACTTTTTGAAAGTTACTTTAGGCTCCTCGCTCACGACGACTTTTTGTAGCGAAGCTGTCGCGCGTTTCGTAAGCGCGCGTCAGCATCGCAACTAAAGCGCTTTAGTCGCATTTGCAAGCGATATAGAAAGAAGCCAACGCGCTACAGCATCGTGACTGTATCGATGCGAACGCGCTACAGCATCGCTACAAAACGTCGCCGCGGGTGAGGGGCCACAGGGCCAGTGCAAAACCACGGTTTTTAAACGCACTATTGATGCGCGTTTTAGAAACGTGTGTTGAAGGCGCGCTTTTATCCCATTAAAGTTCTACAGGCTACGTCTTAATCGCGTATCGCGTCTGTATTGCTACAAACTTGCGTCTACGGCGTGTTTAAAAAACGTGGTACGAGTCTGTACCTACAGGCCAGCCGGGTCGAAGCCTACTGGGGCCAGGGTCATCCGAAAGGGCGCTCGAGCCCCGATATGAAGGCTAGAAGGAACGGGGTGGGTCTTTTAGTCAGTAAGAGTCTGACACTATCTCCCGCTCCGCCCAAGGGCGGGGGATGTCAATGCATGATTTTTCCCACCATAAAAAAAGGCCATTAAAGTATTTCTGTTTTCGGGAGTCGCAGGGTGATTACCGGTCGGTCTCGCAGGCGCAGACTCACGGACCAAGCCCGACTCAACAGACCGTTGTGTTCCCCGCGAGCCTTAAAGTGACGTCAGCAAAATAGCCGGGGTCCAACAGGGCCGATACTTGCTAGGGAAGCGAGCTTTTTGCGATAGAGTTAACTAGAGTTAGAGTACGGGCTTTTAAGAACTCGTTTGAAGACTACCATTGTGACGGTAAAGGGCTTATTAGACCCCGTAATATTTAAGAAACTTATAGTTTAAGGTTAAATGTTTTACGAGGTCAAAGTGACCCCGTATTAAAGTTGATACACCACTGCGTTCTATTTTAGTAAGGCATCTTAGATATATATTCAAATTCTTTTCTAAATTAAAAGCAGAGAAGACTATGTTTTTCTTAGCCGCACCACAAGGAAGACACGTACAAGGCCTACTAGACCTCGTTCCTCACTGAACGTGTTAAGTAGTTACTATATGTATACAAAAGAGTGGATAATCAAGTGGAATCTTCTTGCCCAGTATTCCTGGTATCCATAAACAATATTCTATTAATGTAAATAGAACCACGCGTACTATAATGAACGCAGGCAACAGAAATGCGTCACAGCTCGTGCTCATCTGTTCAGGAGCGAAACGCGAGAGCCCTGACGTCAGAGAGGGTGAAAGCAACATAATTGTGTTTCATACAAATACCGGCTGAGTGACGTCGCCATTCATCCAGCATGTCTTTATATTGACGTTGGCATTACCAGCACATTGCACGTTACTCGGACCTTTTCAGGAACTGGAATTTTTGTGTGCGTAACCTGGTGGTTTTATTTATAAATATACATTATTTTTAGTTTATGCGAAGCCTGAATATATATAGTTTGTTCGAAATCAGTAACTGAATGGAGTTCAATAGTTTTTACACCATGTTATATTTTTTCCCAAAAATATTTAAAAAGGTTACAATTTGCACACCACCAACATTAAGTACAACACGATCTGTGTTGTTCTTAATGTCGTTGGTCGGCTGGCAGGTCATAGCGGGTATTAGGCGCCATCAAACAGTTGGGTGCAAGTGCAAAACAACTCCTCAATCGCCTGGATGGCCCATGACCTTGTATTTTTGCTGACATAACAAGATTTTCCATGATACAGTTATGTTATGTACATAGACTTTTTACATACAAAAATACTAGACACATGTTTCGGGTTTTGCATATACTAAAACTAATGTGGTATACTTTACTATAGGTTCTTACAAAAAACATAAGAAAAACTTATATAAAACACATACAATGGGCGGCCATATCGCGATCTCTTCTAGGCAGCCTGGAATAGACAGTAATTGTCAGAACATGATATGGGGCTATTATTAGTTTTTGTTGGTCACTCACCATTTTTCCGCTTGATCCAATGGATTGATGAAAAATACGAGTGTTTTAATTTTGGAAAGATATGCCAAAACTTCCTCCCACACTAAGTTAGTTTGGCTTGGTCAAAAGCCTATTTGATCAAGCTTCTGGCTGGACCAAACGGCTTGATGATGAGTAGCCAGCAGTTTTTTTTTTGCAGACCTTTACTGACTAAAACCATACCTATTGTTCCTTCGATGACTTGAGTTCCACAACCACGAGACCCTTTCACCCGAGCCCTTTACACGTCAACGATACAAGAGTATTTCTTCGTTTCGAGTAACGATTGCAAAAAATACATATATGGATACCTACTCGTCAAGTACAACTTAGGAGTCTTTAAGTCGATAGTGAATAGGTTTCTTCTAGGCAAGCGTTTTTCATCGTCGACCACATCATTGCTTACCATCAGGTGAGATAGTGGTCAAACGCAAGCTTATCAATAATTAAAAAAAAGTACTAAAAAGGTCTAATAGAAGTAGATTTTGACCAAACTTTAAATAAATATGTTTATTTATTTTTTTAAACTTTATGTGCAGTAGTGGTACATAGGCGGAGTTAAAGCAACAAGGCATTCTCTCTCAGTCAACGTTATAAATATGATAATGCTCGATATGTGATAATGTCAGGAGAATAATGAATGGTGATGTTAACATTAATATACCGTACAGGTACAATTAGAACCACAATAAGACAAATAGACCGTTTACAGGCACTTTTGAATAGTCAAATGTCGGTCAGTCCAAGAAAAGTGAAGCTAAATTGCACGTTCCAAAGAGTAGGTCTCTATGGAGATATAGATCCTACCAGATTTCATCCGTAATATTTGTTAGAAACAATAATTTAAACAATGTTTTATAAATCCAATTTTCTGCTGGAAAAACGCACAGACGTTTACAAATACTAACTGGCAAAATATGTGTGGTTATTGAAACAGTTTGAAACTGGCAAAAACTTTAACAACGTTGCTAGAGTGCCAATTTAATTACACTGTGTTGTGTAGTTCCCGAAATACCTTTTGCATGACCTATTGAGGTTTAAACCAAGTTCCATTATAATAATATGCTTAAATACAGATGTACCTTTTCTATATCTAAATACGCATAATTATGTATCTATATATTATAAGGTATAAAAAGGTGTCTTATGCAAGTGAGATTACATGTTCGCACGCTCTTGTATGTTCTAGTAATCCACCCCAGTTTCGCACAAATGTTAGACATAGGGATTCTCGGTTTTTCGCTACTTTCCTCGGGAATTACTTCGTCTATTGCTTATAACGCAATGAAAATCCGAAGTTTTAAGTTTATCGTAAACATACAGACATACGGACGCGGTGAGGAGCGTGAGCGCGGATCATATAACACCAATGATATTCTAATAAATACAATATCATTATATAACACATAAAGAAATATATAACTATTACTGACTGATCTATCAACAAACAGCTCAAACCACAGAAAGCATAATTTGCAATAGATAGTTTTCCAAAACTCCCCCCGCCCCTCTTAATGAGATGAAACGGGGGTCCAAAATTTACGTAAAAAAACCTATATTCAAGCGAGCGAAGCCACTGGCAGAAGCTAGTCTACATGTATCTACCTGAAATAACATACACAGAACATGTTATCTATACTGCGGTTTCCGATTCACTCGTTAGATGACCCGCTGCAGTGGATTAGTACCTACCTACACTACAGACTATCGATACAAATAAAATTCTATTAAAACCCTAGTTAAACACTTTTTAATTAGAACTGAACTCAATTAAAATAAATCCATGTTATTTCTCGATTGAACTAGCCGCTACGCATCGCCTACGTAGCGTAGCACTTATTGGATTCGTAGCGAAATGCTACGATTTGATTTCAAGTGTAGAGGCACTGTAAAGGTTCAAGATTTGTGCTTGATTGAGTTCAAAACTTGTTTTACTTTATGAAAGAGCAATTTCTCTGCAATTCTACAATATTGTTAAAAGTTCCTTTTGCTGCTAGACTGTATATTTCTAACATCATAAATTGTACGTAATTGCAGTTTTAGAAACATAATTCACTATAACATTAACTATTCATTCATATAAACTCATATTACTGAAGACGTTATTCGCGGCACGTATATTCTTAATGTTATGGTTATGGTACCATTAGAGGAAAATTCATCCTAATATCCTACATATTAAGCTGACCTAAAGGGGCCGAAAAAGCTGCAAAGGGTAAGGCCTTTTATTCATTACAAATTATTATCTGAAATTGTGTTATCGTCCTTCATATAATGTTGCCATCTCTTCATTGACATGTAAATGACAAGGACAGCTAGTGTTTCTTGTTTCTAAAAGGTTTATTAAGTTTTATTAATGTCAGGTTTGCATGGATAAAGGGCCTTAGGTTAGTGACGTAAATTCTCAATGCCATTGTGTCCATTAAAAGTTCACATTGTGTCCACTATTTCAATAAATGGAATGATGGAATGCCTCCCGACCTGTGACACAATAACCACTATTCAGTGTTAATGAATAGGTACAGCCTTTATGAAGAACACCTACAAAACAATAAGGCTTAGTATACCTAAGGCTTATTGTTTTCATGTAGGTGTTCCATTTGTATGCCTTGAAAAACAAATAAAAATACCTTTTTTATAAAAACTTACTTTTTATAATGAACACCGGAATGTTTCATAAGCTTGTAATAGTTCAATATCTGCAAATACGACATTACAGATTTTCAAAAACTTGCAAATCAATTTGAAAATATTATTCGATCAGATCTAGAAATGGCACTTCAGTCTAATAATCAGTCATTTCTATAATTCAAATTAAAAGTTTAACATCAATATAATTAACTCAATTATAAGAAATACATACATAAACTTAGTTACTCCGTACAAGAGCAGTAGTGGCCGAGTAGTAACGGCCCCGACTTACGAGTTGTAGGTCACGAGTTCGAACCCAGCCAGGCGCATTACTTTGCGTAATTTATTTCATCACAGCTACTCTCAAAACGGTGAAGGAAAACATCGTGAGGAAACGGGCACGTCCAGTATCAAAAATTAAAAGACATGTGACATTCACCAACCCGCACTGGACCCCCATGGTGGATTACGGTCCATTCCTTCTCCTAGAGAGGAAGGCCTGAGTCCCAGCAGTGGGAACATTAAAAGGCTGATGATGCTACGCTATACCCTACAAAGACCTCGACTTTTGACATTTTTGTACCTAGATAATTCATGCAGCAATATTTTTTGCTACGCTTAGTGTATGTACCTTTTAACCTTTGTGTTACAAACGTAAAACTAAAACGTGTTAACTTTCAGTTATTTACCACGCAAGGCCGCGGCTAGGATAATGTTATATGTTCTGAAAGGTGTGTTGCGGTAACTGAAGTTCTAATATTTTTTTATAACTACGCTATATGATTTATGAGTGTTTAAGGTGACTTTTGACTTACTGGAAGTATTTCATGGAGTAAAAGTACTCGTGAATATTTTTAATAACTGAAAGGCTCACTTTGACACCCACTCACTATCTCAACTAAGTACCGAGTGCGAGTTTTTTATTCCTCAATGCGATTGACACGTTTATGACGTCTGGCGCTCCGATTGGCCCGCTCGAAGCTCTTCACCAATCAGAGAGCCAAACGCGATAAACGATTCGATCGTGTTAACGTTAAAACTACTCGCACTCAGCTCAGTGACAGGAAGCGATTAAATGAAGTTAATGTTGCACCACACTTGTAACCTATTCACTTTTGACTTATAACCTCTTTGGTTTTTGATATCAGAAAATACAGACTTAGACAGGGAATACCACTCCTTAATAAAATAATTATTTTTACTCCTTTTTGGCAATCGGCAATGAGTTAAAAATCACTGTAAAAATACCTATTGGACGTACTTATTAAAAATACAGTCTAAAAATTCTAGATCGCGTGATGAAATGAAGAATACGCTACGCTAGTCGTAAAAAACATGACTACTCATATGACAACTATCTCATATAACTAAGTACATAGTCATATCTTTTTATGACTTTTACCAAAAAAGACTCAATGAAAATATTTTAACCAAGTACTGTCTAGACCGCTTTTCCCCAGTTACAGTTTACAGAGTAAAATAAAACAGTTTTAGTGAAAGCATTGTGATTTAAACGTTGATAGAGCCGATGCTTGGTTGGTTAGCTCACTTTCGCCCTGTTTATAACATAAATATGTATGTAGATCATATTTCTATGATATAGAACGTGTGTCCAATAAAGGCCCATCGATTATATCATCTTTAGTAATGATGTTGTACCCACGGATATCTATAGTTTTATCTGTAGTTTTCCCCTGCGATTTCACCCATAGCTTTGGTTACCGCCTCCTCCTTTCCCAAAATACCTATGTCGTAGCGTAATACATATTATATAGCCTTCCTCGATAAATAGACTATCCTAAACTAAAAAAAAAACCAATGCGAAATAATACCTAAATTCCTAAATGTATTGAACAGCAGATTTTACATGCATATTTCAAAGTTGATTCTTCAGGAAAAATGGTTAATATATAAGTACTTTCATCCCCCGGACAGAATCAAATTAATTAAAAGTTAACTCGTTATAACGGGTCCAATTGGCAACAGAGGTCGATGGATTGGTTATTGAGATCGATTCCCTAATCGAACCCAGTAATCAATCGGTCGACCTCACGATCAAATATCTGTATGGCCTTCAAATAGTAATTTCGAGTCTAGGCGTCTTGTAATGAACCCACGGTACAAGAATAATACCAAATATGAAGCATGTATTTAAAAAGTCTGACGGGTTTTTTTTTTATTTTTTAAATATTTTTTTTAAATTCGCTAAACTTAGAGTAAGGAAACTAAATAGCTTTTATCGGCAACTATCTCGTGGGACTATTCTTAGGCTATTCTTAAGAAAAGGCTCCGTCCTACGGAGACCTCATTTCCACATAAATACAAAGTAATAAAAATAAAGTTTTATCGTTTCTGTATTTTTTTTAATGGAATGTCGTATAAAATGTAAAGATTCTTATTCGAAAAAGCTGTAGGTAACACTAAGTGTAGGTACGAGATAAAGTAAAGTATAAAGGGACAGGCGTGTGTGCGAGAAAGCGAGATGGAGCTATATGTCCTATACACCACAGGACAGACGAAAGAGGTTAGAATGGCCTTGTGGGCGGGGCCGGCATGCCTCAAAATATGATCATGCTCATACGTGATACAACCAACAGCAAACTTGCGAACTAAGTGTGCGTGGTCTGTTAGTTGCATAATGCGCGTTTGTATTGGTGTATTGCCTGTAGTGGAGTTAAAGCGTGGGAGACAAGCGGTGACACTCGTTCTAGTACAAATTGGCAAGTATTTCCTTTCAAAACTCCTTTATCTTTTCTGTGCTATACACCGTGTGTTTGACATCGACGCACAAACGAATACCATGGATCCAGTACATAATTCATGATTCCCTAGTAGTGGAATTTATGACTTTTAATCTTTCGTATGCCGTAATTAGAGACAGAATTAAAAAGTTATTGTGTCCCGCGTGGATCCACGTTCCGGACACACAAAGGGTTAACAGAGGATAGATCTCCGTCCTCCTTTAAAGTCATCAAAGTCTTTCAAAGGAGAATAGAGATTGAAAAAGAGGGACGAAGCTATACTATCTCTCAGTTCAGTTTAGGTTGTAAAATGAATCGCGTTAAAAGCTTGTTGTAAGGCCTCAGTACAATAGTAGCTAAGAAATTATGAAATAAAAACATAATTTATGTGGCCATAATGTGACATGCACTTTGGCAACGCTGCCAAGACCTGCGCGTAACAAGGCAAGATATTTTCTAGGACTGTCTGCATAGGGTTTAAGTATTGTTTCATTCTCCATTAACATGTTTAATGCGAGGTCTAATATGCCTCGTACGTGTCGTCCTTGCGGTGCGGTAAATAAAAACATAGTCTTCTTTGCCTTGCGGAGGCCATAACTTCAATTTGGTTTAGTTTAGAAAAGAGATGAATATGTACCCAGAGGCTCTATTGTGCAATGGTGTATGTACTTTCATACGGGATCACTTTGACACAGCTGCACTTAACAAAAAAAAAACTAAGCTTTCTAAACGTAACGGGGTCTAATAAGCCCCTTACCGGAATAATGCTTTCAAACCAGGTCTTAAACATCCCGTGCTGCAAGAATGGGAAGAAAAAGAGTGCTGGTGTCAACGCATAACCCAAACCATAGACGATTTAGAAAGTTGAGCACTGTTACCAATATTGGTGTAAATATACGCGGAGTTGGACTCAAACGGACACCATGGTAGCGGAACCAGTTGCGCTACCATGGTGTCCCGGTGAAATATGGCTCTTAAAGTCGAGCTTATCTACCTACATTGGGACGTGTGTGAAGTTTGCTTTTCGCACCGCAGTACCTACCCCACCCCTCAGCCCCGCCGTCGTATGAACTTGCTTCTGCAAATAGACTTGCGGAGTGTTCCAAACCACTACTGTTGACGCTATACCATAAAGTATCTATCTTTTTATCCATGGATGTTAAATGCACCATACAAGGCCGATTAGTTTTCTAGTATCTAAGAATATTAAAACTAATGAGGCATAATGAGGCAACCTGCGACCTTTATAACTACGAGTAACTGTTTAAAAAATATAGCATGTCCTTTGCATCTTCAAGAACATAATGTAGAAAATTGACGCATATGCCGAGCATTCATATTTTTTTAATCACTAGCTGCAGCCAGCGGTTTCACACGCATCAACGCATGAAAGTAGAAAGTTATCTATAGGTAACACAATCCAGGGACAAAAACTATCCTACGTGCTATTCCAGGACATGTCATGGTCTACCTGTATACTAAGTTTCATCGAAATTAGTTCAGCCGTTCGAGCGTTCTACCCTACTCTATTCTACTCTACCTACTCTACCCTACTCTATTCTACTCTACCTACTCTACCCTACTCTACCCTACTCTACCCTACTCTACCCTACTCTACCCTACTCTACCCTACTCTACCCTACTCTACCCTACTCTACCCTACTCTACCCTACTCTACCCTACTCTACCCTACTCTACCCTACTCTACCCTACTCTACCCTACTCTACCCTACTCTACCCTACTCTACCCTACTCTACCCTACTCTACCCTACTCTACCCTACTCTACCCTACTCTACCCTACTCTACCATACTCTACCCTACTCTACCCTACTCTACCCTACTCTACCCTACTCTTGCCTACCCTATCCTACTCTACCCTACTCTACACTACTCTACCCTACTATTACTCTACTCTACCCTACTAAACTTCACATAAACTATCAACTAATTACTCTAAACATAGCCTAACTAAACATTTGGTTTGGATAGGTGAGCCCGTTTTTGTGTTATAAAATTACAACGAAAAGTGGAATTAATTTTTAAATATAATATACGAGTAGATGAGGTTAAAGAAATAGCATAGAATAAACTATAGTGTACCAGACAACCTTAGGATGGATTGAAACGAATAAAACAATACAGGGTTAGTCTGCGGTGTACTGCTAATAGATTGAAAGTAAGTCGATGCCCGTTTTTTTTTTTCAAAATCTTAAATCCAACCTTAAATCCATTTTTTTTTTCCGCGTGAAATCTTCAGATATCTTTTCACGCTTTGGGTGGAGCAAGAGGAGGTTTCAGACTTTTACTGATTAAAATCCATCTGTATTCTTTCAGTTGTCTTTTACGTTACAAGAGTTACCATACTCTTTCTTTTTTCAAATTCAACCCTTATATATACCTGAGATGCTAATTGCTTATAAATTATTTACAGAAAACATAGGTACCTACGGTACATAAATAAATTATAACGAGTGTAATAACTAGACAACAGACACTTTTGACAATCTACCATTAATCTCTGTTCACGGACTTTCCTGTGGCAGGTATAACGCCCGGTTTAGCAATATATCAGTGTCTTTCACAAATTGTTCTTCGAAGGATATTACATCGGCCCCCCTAGCCAAGTTACAACCGTTAACGTTTCGATTCACTTGCGTCGAACGCCTCGAGTTGGCCACTTCTCCCATTCCTTTCTTCTGACGTCATATCAACGTGGTCAGAACAAAGGAATCGGAGACGTGGCCAACTCAAAGCGTTCGACGCAAGAGAATCGAAACAAAACGGTTGTAACATGGCTAGAGCAGTTATAGAGCCCAAATATTTGGTATTCCGCAGTAAACATTACTATGTTTATTTTATTTCCTTTTCATGTTTTCTAGATTGAAAGAAAATATTGAATATGTAGGTTTAGATAATAAAAATAAGAATAATTTGATACCACGTTCCATGATGTGTCTAATGCCTGAATCACACGTACCGAGTAAAGGGAGACAGTGGTCTCGGCCGAATACACGGTACGTGTAGCGCTTATCTCTACAACTCCCTTACATCACTGTCTCGGCCGAGCAATATTTTACTGTCTCGCCCTTTTACTCGGTACGTGTGATCAAGGCATTAGGGATATGCTGAAACAAATAAATAAATATACTCTAAGTAACTCCTTATATACCATATTCTGGATTTGAAAACCAAATTCCCGTTTATTTTAACATTCCATTCCGAAAGACGTACAGGTTTGGAAAAACTAGCGTCCACCCAACATCTGCCACATCCTATGAGTAAGTAGTTAGGTACATAACGGGCTTCCCCGGCCGACGCCATCATTGTGCTCAAATCGATTGATGGAAAATTTACACAAACGACTGTTAAGGAGGTTGGACAGAAATAAATTGTTTCTTTCATTTATTATATTCTAACTTTTCTTTAAGTAAGTGTAAAGGTTTTTCGTCAAGCTCTTTTCAGACTGCGTTATAATATAATAGCATTATATAGCTTATAGTTCATAGCATAACAATATAGCGATATATTTATTAAGAACATATTATTCACACTTAGAAATACTACATATTATAGGCTAAATTAAATAAATGTATAGTAAGCGATATTGTTGTGCTATGAACTAATAAGCTTTATGCAATTATATTATAGCGTAGTCTGAAATGAGCTTTAGATAGGAATGGATCTCAATTTCAAGACTATTTTATCGACCTACTTAGTTTTGTTTTGCAAACCAGTAAACACAACAAAATATTGCGCTTATTCAAGAAAACTCATCTCATTGAAATATGGAGATACTCCATCTCACCAAAGTGAGTTGATATTGAATATGTGTGTAGGTTCACGTACGCTTTGACTTTTTATCTGTGTGCGTAAGCTACTTTCTGTGACACAAAACCTTAAGTGCTCACGTAAAGCTACAGGTAAAGTATACCTTTCGTGTATACCTATCATATTTGTTACCTCCTGAGAGATCGCCAAAAAATTAAAAGTCATACAACATATTTGAACTTGTTTACATTTCAAAAACGTAGATACCAATAGGTAGTAGATTCTATTTACGATCCCCAACCGACTGTAAAAACAACCCTTCAAAACTTTAAAATGCAACTCTCGTTTATTTCGAACGCAACATTCAAAGCATGACAGTGCGATGCCCTGCGCTAGACGTCTGCACTTTGCAGCCAGTGATCTGGCTCCTAGTACTTAGGTATCTACTGGACATTCGCCAGATAAACTTTATCGTTGTAATAATCTACCACTTGGTACTTAAGCACAGTAAATAAATATCGCTTGGTTTTACCGTCTCTTGTTTGTGACTTACCTCTAAAGCTACCTGGAGCTTTTACTACAGGTAAACCGCAAATAAGCTGGAATTTAGAGCTTAGTTCACAAAGTATTTAGACACTGAAATTCCATCACCATGTTTATTATATACGGAAATTTCAAGGGAAACTCGATATGATGCGCGAAATTTAATTAGCTTTGGACTTTCAATATTACGATACAGGAATTACTCTGGCTGTAACAATATGGTTGTCTGACGGTCAAATTATACGAGGAAATTCTATAAGTGAAATAATTGTGAAACAGAATTAGGTTTGCTAAACAGTTATGGATTGAGAGCAACATAATATTACGATATATCAGATATCTCTGAAGTATCATCGCATCTCATCTCAATGTATATGATACACAATTTGCCAAAATTGAATTCAACTCTTATGTAATAGGGGCGCGTAATGGGTTTTTTTATGATGGGAAAATCATCAATAACAACCCTCGCTCTTGGGTGGAGCGGGAGGTAGTGTCAGACTCTTACTGGCTTAAAACCCACCCCTTTCCTTCAAGCCTTCATACCTGGGCTCGAGCTGTCTTTCGAAACTAAACCTGGCCCCGGTAGACTTCGACCCAGCTCCTACTGTTGCTGACAACTACTTTAGGCGCGCGGGAGCAGTGCGCGCCGTCGACGACTTGGGCTCGGTCCGGACAATTACCGGACGGTCGGACAGCGAGCTACCCATAGCTGGGCGCGTAAGGGGTTTCAGATTGTTGGAAAGAGTCATCGCGGCCCTAGAACGCAGAGGGTAACTGAAGGCAAACAGATGAGCTTTAGTCAGTAAAAGTCTGAAATCCCTATCAAGCTTTACGGAAGACGATCAATGTAAGTACTGAGAATATTTTAAATCACATTTTGCGCGACCTACAGATAAAACTAGGACCTACAGTTCTCCGTCTGCAGTTGCGACTAGTACTTGCTAAAAAAGCTGTCAAAGACAGTCAGTCAAATGATAAATATTGAGTTAAGAATAAAATTACTTGTACAGGAATATAAACATTTAGGTACTAACAAAATCGCTATCAAAAAATAGGTCTCTTAAGGGTCTTTCGGTAATAATTGGTCAGAACTTATTCGACCAGTTACAACTAAGTACCTACCTTTAAAATGACTGACATAGAATGTTCACAAAAAAATAATTAACGAACGTAAGTATCAGGTTAATAGAATTTACTCAAAAAATACGTTCCTAGGTTAGGTTTATTTTTTGTGACCATTTTAAAAACACTTTTCGTTTTGTACCTATGTTATAAAATAATAATATAACGCGTTACTTAACAAAGTTATGATCGAAACCAGTCAAACAAAACACATACTTAACATGCTTGGTACATTTTTTTTTTTATAAGGTTACCTACTTACCAAAAATCTGTATAATTTGCTCAACATTATTCTGAATCTCATTCCACAATGAATATGCAAAGTGCTTCAAAACACTAGTGCTTTTCATTTTGCTTTGCCAGTTCAATTAATCTCTTTGTCATAAAGACTTGTTCATTACCTCGACAGATAGCTATTATAATATTCACCAATGAATAATGTGAGCACATTCATGACTACCCATCGACAGTTTTATTATCCGTATGAAATGTCTATTTGTTTTTATTGCTTTGCGAAAGTCATTCGAAGATCAGAATTTAATATATTTTATGAATTACTAGTTGTGCCGGCGACTTCGTTCGCGTGGACTACAGGATTTTGAATTTATTTTTTCTAAAATAAAAGTGGCCTATCCTTATTACTTCAGCTACCTGCCAAAAAAGGCCCGTCAAAATTGTTCCAGCCATTTCAGAGATTAGCGCGGACAAACATACAGACAAAAATAGTAAAAAAATATATTTTAGTATATGTACCGTATATACATTCTTCTGCATGTAGTAAAAAGCAGTTATTTCAATATTACAAACCTCCAATTTTATTTATATGCTTAGAAATGTATAGATATAGTATACAAGGTTCTGCCAGCGGGTTTTCCCGTAGCGATTATAGGTTTCTTACAAACAAACTTTGAACCCAGGTTTCAACCCCTTAGGAGGAGAATTTTGGAAAAGTCTCTCTTAGTGCTCACCTGCATCATATTAAAAGGAAACTTTGTGCAAAATTACACACTCCAAGTCCCAGTTGTTTCGGCTGTGCGTTGTTATGTCAGTTTCTCCTTTTATATAATACCTAATATAGATTTTAAATTCAGCTTTTGTAAGTGTACAAAAAATATAAAGGGTGTAAGGGACAGCCCTCCACAAACTTTAAGGGCTTGCTCAGTAGACGAAACTGAACAACCTTGCACAAAATATTTTTTCAGGAAACGAAAAAAAAAATCAGCCTCACCATACCCCAGGGGTCTAATTGTGTGCCTTTTTGTAAACTAAAGGAAAACCTTTGTTTTTATAAATAAATAAATAAATAAATAATAATAAATAAATACAAAATGATAAACTTGATTGGACAATTTGTATGGTGAGGCCGAATTTTTGTTTCGTTTCCTGAAAAAAATGTTGTGGATGGTTATTCAGTTTCGTCTAATGAGCAAGCCTTTAAAGTTTGTAGAGGGCTGTCCCTTACACCTTGTATATCGAGCCTTTACAGGAAGAACTACGTAAGCGACAATTAGCATTAGTGAAAACTACTTTCATAACTAAAAATGTATCTATGGAAATTCTGTTAGTAGCAAGAACAGAGAAGTCTGATACGTTAGTCAGACCAAATCCGTGCTATACTGAAGACCACAGTCTGCGACGTCATCTACATCGTCGAAGATAGGACAACATGGCGAAATGTAATCCACAAAAAAGTTATTCATCGAGGTCACGACCCTCAGCATTGAGGATAAAGGACGCAAGGAGGAGGATATTAGATCAGTAGTTATATGAATTATAATGTACGAGTATACTCGTATCTACACTAATATTATAAAGAGATAAAATTTGTTTTTATGTTCTTCTTTATTTTAAGGAGGTAAACTCTGAAACTACAGCCCCCCTAGCCAAGTTACAAACGTTTCGCTTGCGTCGAACGCTTCGAGTTGACCTCGCCGCCAATTCTTTTGTTCTGACCACGTGACTGAGCGTTAAGACGACGTCATTCCCGTACATTTGAAGCTTTCTACAAGCGTTGACTATTGCAGATTAGCAACTTGGCCAGGGGTACTGGTCCGATTGCAATTTTTTTTTTACCGTTAGAAAGATGCTATACATGCGCGATATTTTATGTACGCGGGTAAAGCTGCGGGCAAAAGCTAGTAGTATATAATATAGAATGTTACCATGCATCGTTTTTTCAATTATGGACGAGAAAACCCATTTCAGCAAAAACCGCAAACTGTCATTTACGATGTCGTCCCCTACAATGGTTCGATATATTTTAAGTATCTAAATATAAATCTAACAGAAGAATAACATCATGATGTTGTTGTAGTTAGAAATACGTGTTCCTCTACCTAAGTAGGTACATAGTTTAGTAACAAGTATCCTGGATTAATTTCTTTACTGACCGGTAGAAAGACTAACAGAAAAAATTGGAGGACCTATGAGCGCGAATCGCAAAAATTTCTTTTGAAGACAGGATACTTCGTAACCTATGATGAAGAACAGTACTGCACCCACCAACTATACCTAATCTAGTCCTAAGATTATGAATAAAAAATATTATTTTTATGTATTTATACATTCCTGTATATACCCTGAGGTCCTGGACCTTTGGAAGGCTTACGAGGGACTGAAACCAACACTAATTTTATGAAACGCAATACTAACCGACGCGGTATGCTAGTGTATCCAAGGACAACCCCCGATTGGTGAAAAACTATTGAAACATACGGAAAACAAAGATAATAGGGCTATGGCTTTTGGAACCTTATTATTAATTCACATTAAAATAATTATATGATTGATGTGTGCTGCGTAAATTATACGTATGTACATTTATTCATTATAGAAAACTGTCTTTTAAGTCAGTCAGTAGTAAGAAGTCTTTTAATTAAAACTGCTGCTAGCTTTTCATTTCACAAATTACATTATAAGCTTCACTCAGTTATTTCAGCCATTATACGCGGACGAGGTATTAAAGTTAATATAGTATTTTCTCTACTTTCGCCTTGAATAGAAAAAGCGAAATTACGAGGTCCTTTATCTTCTTCATCTTCATCCTGCCCTTATCCCATATTACTTAGGGTCGGCACAACACGTTTTTTTCTTCCATTCTGTCCTGTCATCCGTGACACTAACTCCCTTTTCTTTGATATCACTCCTCACACAATCCATCCACCTTTTCTTTAGCCTTCCTCTCCCTATCCATCCATCTACATGTGAGTATACTCAGAACTTTTTTAGTGACATATGTTTCATCCTCCTTTTTACATGACCATACCAAGACAAACGATCGCCTTTCAACTTTTCAGTCACTGACGCCACCTTCAAACTTCTTCGACGTCCTTTATCTTCATATACGTGTTAAATTAAATAAATATTTCAGGAGATTTTCCTTTCAACCTTTGGCTTCAAGATCAGTCTACATTTTCCTTACATTATAAATAAGATTTTGATTAACCTTAAGTAAACAAGTACCTACCTTAAAATGTGGGTCGTGTTAAACTTGCATTTTCTTGAAAGTAAAGCTTATTTAACAAAACAAAGGATCGTGAAAAGAAGAAGAAACGGAGTAGAATTTATCTTTTAAAGATTCTGTCATAAATAATATTGTTTGTAGGTATTATTTTAACATGTTTAAAAAATTATCGTATCGTGCGCATCGACGGAACCTACTGATAAAAATATCTAAGACCAAGAAAAAGTAGATTCCTATAAAAGTAGCATTCTTATAAAAGGAGTGGTAGTACTCGTAGTAGTGGTTTCCTATAAAACGTTTATTTTATTTTCGCCGATATGTCAAGCAACGTAGTGAACTATAAAATTAAACACTAAAGTAAATTAAGTGTAGCAATCAATCCTGTATAACCACTACCGTACAATTCCTTACGTTTACGGCAGTAACAAAGAACCACTAAATAAAATACTGGCTACCATATAGAGGTATAAAACCGATACTCTCGTACAGAATCGTCCTTCCTATTATTAGATATTATCATTATGGATACCTACATGAAATGTTTTTAATTGTCACAATATCATGACATTGGCTAAGTGCACAAACAATGCAGAGCCAAAAAGAAGTAAAAAAATCGTCAAATCAAACTTGGAATAACATTTCAAACTTCAAACATTGTCTATGATTTTGACATTGAACGTGCCAGTGAAATAATTTAAAAATATCACTGAAGAAGGTTGTATCCATGGAATTATTAAGTAGCTAAGTAATCACTTCATTTTACGATTTTCGCTAACCAAAATAAAAATAAAGGCTAACTGTAGCAGAAAATTAACCATGTAGTTATGTAAGAAGAAGCAGCGTATGTGTTGGGATATCAGATAAAAAGGAAAAAATATTGATTGTGTCTGCCGTAGTGGCAATTTAGAGGGTTAAGTAACATTGTTAGTAGCGTGTATCAATAGTCCAGTATTCATAAATATGCACCCTTATGTTGCCAAGTTTATACATTAATAACTATTATTAATCCGGCTTAATCTAAATTTATTTCATAACTTTTTAAGGGGTGTTATTAGCTAAGGAGACAAAAGAAATTCATTACATTAAATGAAGTTTGCAATAATTGTCCACGATTAGCTTTCTAGGGCAGCTGGGCTAAATAAATATTGACGTAAAATCGGTGTTATCGTAGAATACATTCTACGGTTGATACACATAGACGTGGCAGGCAAAGGCCCCTTCACACGTCCTACAAGCGCCCCAAACTTATTATAACTCTCTTAAAATTCGAGCAGACATGTATTATATTGACATTGACTTAACTTGGCGACCCTTGAAGCACAGCCCCAGGCGTCTGTCTAAAGCCGCGCGTGACTGCTTCCAACTTAATAATAAATATTTCTACGTAAATACATCGTTTTTAAGGCTTATGTAACTTGACTGTTGTTTTTGTACCTTCTGGGGTTAATTTTTCTGTGAAAAACGTGAATGATTTGATTAAATTTTAACTAAAACAAAAGCTTTTACCGTAACGCTTGTCATGTTATTATTATTATTATCTATCTTCGGAGCTGGTAATGAATAAATTCATACTGTTCTAGCCGGGAGCTCACCTGCCCATAACACTTACGTCACAACAAGGATAGCGTTATATAATGACAGTTTATCCTGACAGCTATCGCTCGTTTTGGCTAATTATACAACTTCCGAGGCCCTGAAGAACTGACACGACCACGTAACACGTGGAAGCCAATTAGTCACCGCCAATCATGAGACAAAAACAAAATAATATTAATTTTTTTATAGAAAATAGTATCATTAAAGTGCCAATCACAGATATGGATAACGTGCTTTATAAGAGGCGCCAATTTAATCGTTTCCTAAAGATTTAATAACTTATCGATTTTGAAACGGCAGCAGCGTAGCATTTACGTAACATCATAAAAACACAAATACATAGGACACAGGAGCTACATGCGAGCTGCCGAACTGTGGCCCAACGAGAATAGACTCACGTTCCAATAAGCGGATGGAGGGCTGCGATCATGTGTTTCCGAAGGTGGCCATGTTTTATGGTGTTGACAAGAGCTATCGGCGTTACGAATTGCGGTACCCACGGAAAGACTGCAAGATCGGCGTGATGCGCTGGTGGTACGTTGGCTTCAGTTTATACAGATAATTTTAGGTGATTTTAGTGTAGGTTATCACGGTTATTGATCGTAGTTCGCGAGGGCGCGAAGTGCGCGCAGGCGGCAGGCTGTGCCGCGACTGGGCGCGCTGGGTAGCGAGCGCTGCGCCGCCCCCGCCTCGGCTGCGCGAGTCGCGACCAGCTTTTATTTTGCCCCGCAAGCCCGCAACCGTTGCCGAGGGGATGCTCGTGATAAGATGAAACGGCCACGTGAACATTGTCAATAAACTTCACCCCTCTATATTATTTTATATCGACGTATTTCGTTATATGCTGTTCAGATTGATTCAACTCAACGTAAATTAAGATGACGATATCCATTGACAATATTTCATTGTTTTAAGAAGAGAATAGACCATTAGTGATACACTACATTCTGTACCTAAAACAATGTAGCAGGAGTAGTACACTTGTAGCAGAATTATCGAGATTATGCTGGCTGAACAACGAGCTGTAATAATGTATTTCTTATCTACATATAATTACAAAACCAAAACAAAATAATCTGCAAAGAAAAAAAACAACTTTAATGCTGTCCACTTGGCTAGAACGGAAGCCAATTGTTTTGTAATTTTCCGCACATAGAGGCGACATTTCGATAGCAAATAAAACAATGGATACTAGGGTTAAATTAGTTAGAGGTGTGAGAGAGGCTGCTTAGATCGTTAGTAGGCGCGAGCGCGGGCGCACACTGCACCTCTAGCGACGAGCAGTAGTTAATGTTGTGACGATCATGGCTGGCGTACTCTTTATCGTGAACGTACCAAAAAAAGAATACGAAAATTATTTAAAAAGGAATATTGTTCCAAATTTAATTTTTGAAAAAGAAAAATATGAGACGGCTACAAAATTAATCCATGAATTAAAAGAAAAACAGTTAGGTTCAAAAGAACCGAGTGCGCAGGAGAATGAAAATGTTGTTATAATATCTAAGTGCCGATCAACGGACTGTTTACATGAGAACTATAGATCGGACACGTTCAAGTGCCGGAGTGAGAGTAGTTTAGCAGATGGACAGCCGGGCGACCGGAAAAGTTACGTGAAGGCGTCTTGGGAGGAGATAAAACAAGTGATAAAACCTCGCAAGCACAAACTGACTATAACCAGGCCGGTTCGAGGAGTTGACGTCCTTGCGGCGTTTCATTGGGACACTCCGCTTGAAACTGTAAGTACTACTACCTAATGTATTGCCATGTGGGGTCCGAGCGCACACAATTTTTTTAAAGCCCTTTGTAAAAACGCCTTGTCGATACTTTGCGTGACCCAAAGGCTGGTTTTTAACGTTTTGCCTCGGAAAGAGGCTAAACTCTTTTGCCAGTCTTTTAGGGGTATTACCAGTGGACAGCAATGCGGAGTTTTTCGATGACATAATTTAGATTACGTTTAGTTCGTTTTTTATGGGTTTTCTTATTTTTTTTACTTTGTCTAGGATTTATATAGAATACCGAGTTATACATATTGCCGGTAACATGTACACATAAGAATAACATCGTTAAGTATTTTTTTAAATACGCAAATATTTGATAACTTGAAAATAAATTACCTTAATGTAAGAAATAGGTGACTATCTCTCATGCCTTGATCACACATACCGAGTAAAAGGGCGAGACAGTGATGTAAGCGAGTTGTAGAGATAAGTGGTAGGCCGAGCACTCGGTGCTGTGTTTAGATATACCGAGTACTCGGCCGAAAGCACTGTCTCGCCCTTTTACTCGGTACGTGTGATCGGTCAAAAATTATAAACAAATAAGCAAGATTTATCAATCCTACTAGAGGTGTACATAAAGGATGGAGTGCAACCGCTACCCTGGAACGCTAAGAGCACTGATAGAGCACGAGTGGGTTTTGGTCAGTAAAAGTCGGATACTCCCTTTACCTCCATCCAAAGCGGGAGAAGTAACTTGATGATTTCCTACGCTAAACGGGAGTACTGATAGCAAATACACCGTTAAATTTTAATCGTTTTAATCCCGTGGAGGGTCGATCCGGTACATTAAACTATCGATTTGTAAAGATAAAATTAAAAAATAAAGTACCTTTTTTCAAAACTCGTATTATATTACTTATTTATTTATTATTTTATTATTATTTATTCGTATTATATAATACCGCACGATATTTAAAACTATTGTTTTAAAAATATCGTGCGGTTTTGATCAAGCATGCAGGGTTTCCCCGCACACGTAACCACCGGAAATACTCATTTCATACAAGTATTTGTTGCGTGGAATATGCACGTGGGACGCTTTTTTTTTGCACTTTGAAATTTTCTGCATGCGGGGCAATCCCACATGCGTGATGAAATCCGTATAATATCAAAAACACCCTTTTTTTTCGCGGTGGGAAAATCATCTAATGATATCTCCTGCTCTTGGGCGGAGCGGGAGATAGTGTCAGACTTTTACTGGCTAAAAACCCACTCCTGTTCCTTCTTGCCTTTCGTACCGGAACCGAGCTTCCCTTATAATTTGCCAGTTATGTTTCTGTCACATGTAATATAAGGCGACCACCAATTCAGATTGCGAATTGCTATTAAGAAATATCAAATGGGAAACCCATTAACACTGCTTGACTCAGGAATAAAACCCAGATGCTGAGCGACGACTCAACAAGGTAGTCTATAATTATATTTTTATTTTTCGGGCTGGTAAAACATCAAATATTTTAATATAACGCGTTGAGCTATTAGCGGCATGTTACGCGTTCAATTCCCACATGAGATGTGTGGCTTAATTATAGTTATTCTGAATCAAGCGTCTTGGGTATGAGTTTACATGATTATGAACCCGCCTACGATACAGGAGTGATTCCAAGTGTGGGGCAAAGTTTATATTTGAAAAAAAAAACTCTTCCCACTTTGGGAGGAGCGAGAGGGAGTATCAAACTAAGAATGACTAAAACCCACCAATGATCTTTCAGTCGCAATTTTTGTTCCAAAGCCATGACCGTCATCATCATCATCATCATTTCAGCCGATAGATGTCCACTGTTGGACATAGGCCTCCCCCAAGTGTCGCCACAATGAACGATCCCGCGCGTCCCGCATCCATCGGACTTCCACAACCTTCACTAGGTCATCGGTCCACCTTGTAGAAGGCCTTCCACCGCTGCGTCTTCTGGTACGCGGTCTCTACTCCAGAACTTTTCGGCCCCAACGGTCATCTGTTCTGCAAGCAATGTGCCCTGCCCTTTGCCATTTAAGTTTGGCGATTCTTCGAGCTATGTCAGCAACCTTGGTTCTCCTGCGGATATCTTCATTTCTAATTCGATCACACAAGGAAACTCCGAGCCATGGTAACCATAGATCGGAATAGGTAGGGCTGTTTTATGTACTTGCCATAGGCTAGAATAATATGGATATTCCCCGAGTCCCAGGATTTGGTTTTAAAGTAGTAAAATTATAAAAAAAAAACTACCTCGCCTTCGGGACTAATGAAAGATTAGCCGAGCGTTCAAGATGTATGCGTCTCAACAAAACGGCAACGTCGCGCGCTTGGTAAAAAGTTTTATAGCGTGCTGTTGACGTAAAATTTACAACGCCGCATATCATGCGCTTATTGGCTTACTTACCTATTTTTTTTAATACATATTGTATTGACAAAAATAATGAAATTCAATTAAATCCCGTAGTGTCAGCCGGAATCCTGTGGAATATCCATATTAACATCAATGTTTGCAGTCAATGAACCTAAATAGCCCTACCTATTTCGATCACTGGTGATAACTCTATAATAATCCCGCAGCCCGTAGTAGGTACTCGTATGTTTACCTACACAATAGTTAGTAAAATACACGGATCGATGTGTAAGTAACTTAAATTCGGGTTAACAACAGTAAATAACCCCTGACATGACATGGAAACCCAAAAGCTCACGCTCGAACTGAATAAAGGGGCGCTTGTCGATGGTAACTTTACTAACATTGGTAATTTTACAATAAATACACGTTGGCTTTAATTCCCGTTTAATATCAAAGGTACTTTTAATATTATAAAAAGAAAAACCAAACTAATGGATTTAAACCAACGAACAAGATTACTGAAATGGAACTGGGCAGGACATCTGTGTAGATTGGAGTGTACGAGATGTAGTAGTTTCTGTAATTGTAAGTAGTATTTTTTTTAAAGGGCATTTTTTTTTAAATATTATAAAAGCGAAAGTGAGTTTGTTTTGTTCGTTATTTTGTTTGTTTGTTACGTCTTCACGCCTAAATGGCAAACCCGATTTTGATGAATTTTGATACAGAGATAGTTGGGACCCTGGAGACGGACATAGACATAGACGGACTATTTTATTTCTGAGTGAATTAAGCATATTTTAAGTATCATTAAATTAAGAAATATTATCACTAAAATTAGGCACAAACAAAGTGAGAATACCTAAATATCCAAACCATTTACGTGTAGCCACTTAAACATTTTAATATTATCAAATTCTCTCTCTCAATTAATCATCAGAACGAACTTATCTCAAACCTAAAAGAGTTGTTTGTAAAAACGAGTTCATTGACCCCGGAATGTTTTTCTAGCCAAGAAATATTTGTTAGAAGGTTACGTACTTTATTAAGGCATGTAATTTATGGGGCAAATATTCCTCCAGTAAGAAAAAAGCTCACGGGCTTCACGAGTTTATGCCTGTGCTGTATTGGTTTAAATTATCAGCCTTATTACTTACTAGCTTTTGCCAGCGGCTTCGCCCGCGTAGGTACATAAAATATAGCCTGTCACTCAGAAATAAAGCAGCTTTCTATCGGTGAAATAATTTTAGCATTGGAACAGTACTTTCAGAGATTACCTCCTACAAACAAAAAAAACAATAAAACAAATTTAACCTCTTTATTATATATATTATTAAACACTGATTTGGCAGCAGCGGTTCTTAATTAAAATATTCCATGGTTGCATGTCTCCAGAACTCGTTTACAAAATGCCAAGGCATTGTTTTTCCAAACTATGGTAATTTACTTGAAGTACGTACATATGGCTTACCTTTGGCATTGGTTTAGTTTACCTTTTTGACACTCATCTTTTTGACACCCATCTATTTTTGAATGGAGTAAAAAACACCCGCGAAAAAATTCGGTTCCACTTTTTTTTGCTTTAGTTACAATAGATTGAACCCAAACCACAATTTTTACCTCTTAGGTTCAGGTTAGTCGGAAAAAAAGACGGCGCAACAATTTTCCAAGTAACACGTTGCCTCGTCGTGTGTTAAATTACGATAAATCTAAACAAACAAAAAACGTATAAGAAAAAGTAAAGTAAGTATAAAAACTGGCCAAGTGAAAATAAAAGTGGCATAAAGGGTTCCTTACTACAATACAAAACACACGTTTGTTGTATGAAGCTGATAATGGTGATTATGCTATCTAGCCAATTTCGGCCACAACGACCGCATTCCTTGGCTCCTCATGGTGGTTGTGCGGTCAGATCTGCTGCTCTGTTATGTGCCCCCATAATATGACTTGAATATCCAACCTTGGCCAAAAAACTCCGATCACAGAACGGACATGTCAGAACACTATTAACGGTATGATACATTACTGCTGTTGGTGGTCTAGCTTTGAGGTCGTCTCGTTTTTGGTCTAATTCTGAAGAACTTCTTTTATTCTCAAAGGCCTGTACATGTCTCTGCACATGAAGTCTCCACTCAAGCCGATTTTGGACTTATGTCTCCCAAGTCGCGTGGTCAATTTCGCATCTCTTCATGTGTCTTTTCTGAACATCCTTGAAACGAAGAAACTGTCCACCACGATTTCGTTTTCCTTGCTGGAATTCAGAATAGAAGATACACTTCGGTAGCCTCTGTTCGGGCATCATTTGTTGTAAAGGAGCTCCGCTTAAATATTTATTTTATTCGTTGTTAAAACGTCATCTGTGAAAATTTCAATCATCACTTGTTACGGTTCATAAAATACAGCCTGGTGACAGACAGACGGACAGTGAAGCCTTTAGCAATAGGATCCCGTTTTTACCCTTTAGGTACGGAACTCTAAAAATGAGAATCGCAAGAATGTTGTCATGATTAACTCAAACAATGTAAGTGCCAGGAATTCCTATTTTCTCACAGTTATAGTTAGTTAGTCACTTAGTAAAATAATAAAAATGGGTATAATTAGATCGGTACCACTTATGACCAATTGGCATCGACATGAGATTTCTGATTTTATAACCAATCTACAAATTGCAGCAATAGGTATATTCGTAACTAACTTAAGACGGCGTCTTCATTACCATGGTCTATCTCATAGAACAAAATGTAGCATGTGGTATAGCATTGAAGGACTGGAACGATTTCCCGTCCCGATTTCCCTCTTTCTTCCTTCCGATTATAATTAGGTGTCTTCAAGGCTTATTTTAAATCTAGTTTTAAAATAATTTATTTCACTAGTTACTTTTTAAATCGTTGGAAATATTGTCTTCTTTTTCATGGTTTTCTTCTTTTTAAATGTTTGATGTTTATGAGAATGAGAATGATTTATTTGTAAACATAGGTGTGTGAGGTGTTACAGGTAGGTCGATCCTTCATATTTTGCCCAGAGGCGTACAAACATTGTCCGTTTTCATTTAACTTGTGAGATCTAATTAACTTTAACATTATTTATAAATGGATGGCCTGAAACACAGATTTTTATTAACCTAGATCAGGCAGGTATACTACAGTTAGAATTACTTATTTTCTCAATTGTACTTAATGTAAATCATAATTTGACTTACTTTATACTTGAATATTTATAGCATAATCAGCCTTTCAAAGTTCAAACTACTGAGACTCAGGCCTCTTCTCTAGGAGAGGGAATGGGCCGTAATAAACCACGCGGGCCCAGTGCAGGTTGGTGAATATCACATGTCCTAGAATTCTTGGTTCAAGGACTTGCCGGTTTCCTCACGATATTTTCTTTCACCGTTTTGAGAGCAATAGTGATGAAATAAATTACACAATGATGCGCCTGGCTGGGTTTGAACCCGCGACCTACAACCACCCTACCCCACCCCCTACCTGGCCAATCCACCTGGCGACGAAGCAAGAAAATTGCAGTACAAAGCAAAATAGTGGTGAAATGCCTCCGGTATGACAACACGACCAGTAAGCGGCTATCTGGTGATAATCAGTGCCTATTGATCACATTTCCGTGCATTCATTCATTACTATTGTTTTAAATTTACAATCAATGGACTGCTTAAACAATACTAAATGATTTATCACAATATTTTGAAATTGTATAGTTACTCGTACAACTTTCATTGATGCAAATTAATAATCACTGCTTACTATGGCGCCTTTTTAGTAAACACTGCTTACTAGGCGCCCTTTTAGCTACCTTTTAAGCGAGAACTACACTAGAGTGACGCACTCGTGGACCACGTCTGATTTGTAACGTAGCGGCGCGTTAGCGTGGATGCCATATACCCCGTTAAATTTTGATCGTTTTAATCCCATGGAGGTTCGATGACCTGATACACTATCGATTTGTAAAGATAAAATTAAAAAATAAAGTAACTTTTTTTCGTTTTCTTAAAGAAATTAATTTCGTACATGCGTAAATTAATACAAGTTTTGAAAAAAAGGTACTTTATTTTTATATTATTTATAAATGTATGGACACCGACGCGCCCAAACAGCGTCCATGGCCCGCGTGTGCGCAATGTAGTTCCACCTTTAATTTACCAACATTATCTTCTAGCTTCTTTATAAATAAAAATCAATGACCGCATGTATCAAAGGTCATACTTGAGAATGATTCGGCCGATTTGGCTGATCATATTTGTTGTGTTCCTAATTGTCAGCCTAGCCTTGTCCCAACTTCCAGATGACATCAAATCATCCAGATGCGGAGATAGTGTCAGTCTCTTACTGACTTAAAAACCCACCCCGTTCCTTCGTTGCCCTTCATACCGAGGCCGAGCCTCTCTTTCGAAGCTTGGCTCTTGGCCCCAGTAGACTTCGACCCTGCTAGGCCCGGAATCGGGATTGGAATCTCGGTGGCGGCTGGGGCGTTAGCGCCGTTTTTTTCGTTAGCGTGTTTCTTGAAGTCGGCTTGGATGCAGAGTACAAGTATTTTATATGAATCGACTACCTATCTGACCTCCACAACTCAGAACGTTATCCATCCTACTTTGCGAAGATCTTCACTCCACTTCAGTCTTCAAGCTTCAAGCCATTCTGGATTGATGATCGAGATACAATAGTACCTATCTCACTGGCTAAATAGTTCAATACTATAATACTTTCCTTTACATCTAAAGATTTCCTTTCGTATAAAAAATTACCGAGTCCAACTTTCTCCACACCGGTAGTTAGTAACATAGTCTCTTTCATAAACAAAAGATATTTTCCTTATTATCGTTTAGGAAATACGAAATTGTCGCTTTAAGTAATCACTTCCAATAATTTATCGGTCAGCCAATGTTTTTATCACAACGCTGAATTTTGGGATAATTTTATTATCCACTCGGAATTAAAAGAAAACCAACACATATTATAGCTGTTTTAAATAATTAAACTTGTTGACTGCGATCCCATCTTGATGTTTTTTGTCTTAGTTCGCTATAAATGTTTTGACTTTGACTTTGATTGTAAGCAGTGATGCAATCGTTAATGGCGAGGCGCACTAATTTATGAGAAACCTATTCACTCTAATCTTGAAGACATCCAAATTATAATCGGACTGGAATACCGCAGTACGAAAATTGTTCCAGTCATTCGAAGTACGTGTTATAAACGACGAGGCGAAACGCCTAGTCCGGACCATAGAGGTTTCATCAACATAAAGATACGATGGTAGAAAGGTGATGGCGGAATCAAGTCAAAATGCATCCTATACCTAAATACCGCGATAGGCTGGATACCCTACGCCTGTGCTTCAGGCTTTGCAGATTGGACTTAACCATTGAGTTCAAAGCTGCTAGCACTAGCCCATTCTGGCTGCAGTACTCCACACACAATAGGACTGTGCTCTGTATAACATTATGAACAGGGAGACTATACTCAAGATTGCGTTCTAAAACCATATTTAGTTACGCAAGTCCCTAGTTATTTCTTAAAGTCTAGATTTTTCTACTTTAATACTATGTTATTAGTAGGGTTATAACGGATCCTCGCCTGCGCTTCCGTTACTGGGGAAGTTCCTCAAGAAATCGGATCTTCGCATCCGCCTCCGCCTCTGCAACATCTATGATGACGACGACGGACGAAGTTTTATTTACGTCATATTAAAAATAGAGAATAATGTGCGAGCAGCAATGCTCGATGACGACTCAGTCGTCCGGCCGCGTGTTGCGTGTGAAATGTAGGCGTGTGTAACTCTTTACTGGGGTGCTATTCTCTAAGAAAGCGCAGCGCTGGCACAGCGACGAGTCGTCAGCGCAGTACATTGAATTAACAACCCAATGCCCCTTTACATTGGATTGTTAATTTAATGTATTGCGCTGACGGCTCGTCGTTGTGCCAGCGCTGCGCTTTCTTAGAGAATGGCACCCCAGAACCGAATCACTGTTCCGAAAGATTGGAACATCAGTAATGTTTTAATGCATCGTTTGGAACAATTGGAACACTGAAACACTCTTTACTTTAAGTGACCAAGAGTTTTTTTGTAAATTCTAATTAAAACGTAAATAGTGTAATATTAAACGACCTGAACTGAAAACATCCGCTTAAGTTATTTTCAAATTAAAAATTATATTAAATAAAACTTATTGCGTGATGCAACTTAACAGATCCCGATTCATAACATTTGCATCTTTTTTTTTTTTTTTTACGGTGTGAAAAATCATGCATTGACATCCCCCGCCCTTGGGCGGAGCGGGAGATAGTGTCAGACTCTTACTGACTAAAAGACCCACCCCGTTCCTTCTAGCCTTCATACCGGGGCTCGAGCGCCCTTTCGGATAACCCTGGCCCCAGTAGGCTTCGACCCGGCTGGGTCCCTGCTGTTGCTGACAACTCCTTGAGGCGCGCGGGAACAGTGCGCGCCGTCGACGACTTGGGCTTGGTCCGGACGGTTACGTCGTTACACGTCTACGTTGGCCGGAAATCGGGATCAGAATCCCGGCGACAGCGGCGGCGATAACGCCGTTGCCTGATGCGTTCGGCCTCCTCCTTTGCAAGCATTACTGCTTCGCAGAAGTCCGCGACCGCCTGCCACTCCTCCTCGCTCCGGACCATGGCCTCAACCAAGGCCCGGCGCGAGAGGTCTCCGCCGCCGATCGCCCCCACGAGGGCACGGCGATGCTCCGCCCAAGCAGGGCACACCTCGACTGTGTGCTCCACCGTGTCCTCCGGGCGTTCCGCACAGTGGCGACACCCGGGAACATTTGCATCTTGTGAGACGATGTTTCAAATGTTCCGATGTTCCAAATGTTCCGTTTGTTTCTTGTGAGCCGATGTTTCAAATTTTCCATTTGTATTTTTTGAGCCGATATTCCAAACGTTCCATGTTCCCAATGTTCCGATGTTCCAAATATTCCGATTTTCCAAATGTTCCGATGTTCCAAATGTTCGTTTGTTTCTTGAGAGCCGATGATTCAAATGTTCCGTTTGTATCTTGTGAACCGATGTTCTAAATGTTCCAAATGATACATAATATCACTGTTTCGGAACATTTCAGTGATTCAGATGCAAATATTCCAATCGCAAAGGTGACACATTTTTCCCACGCCTAGTGAAATGCTCTAAAACAGTATTGTATTGTAATAGTTAGGTACCTACTTTGTGTGCGTGGTGGGAACGCGGTCGAGGTGGGGTCGGGCGTATTATCAATTTGACATGACAGGAATCATCCTGACGAATTCCTTCGATTCGTAGGTTAAGTTAGTACTTTGAGAAATATGATGTTATTTGTTACAAACAAGTTAATTAATAGAATACCTTAATAAAATTCCGAAAAATACCAAAATATCTATGGTTCCTTGACAACATATAGGTACCTCATAAACTAAATGTGATACGAAAGTTCTAAAGATTTGATCGTATTCAGAAACTCCCAATTTAGTAAAAAATTATCTTTATTTAAGTGTTATTATGAATACACGTATTTAAAATAAAGATTTTTGTCTACTATAAACCATAAGTTTGAATTTTTTCCACTTAGGTACATTACACCTCCACCTCCGCCTCCGCTAAGATGGCCTCCGTTACGACCCTTGTTATTAGTCCTTATTATATAAGTACTTACAGTAACCATTAGGTAATCAGTACTTAATCTTAACCATTTCCACATCCTGAAAGACGTTTACTATACTTAACAAGAAAACAAAATGGCCACTTAGTACAACCGAACACTTGCGTCATGAATATAACTAGCACTCGTTGTAATAACATCTTTGAATCGTAAGATGATGTTTATAATAACAATTTTCTTATAACTCTTTTAAGGTAGAACTACACTGCGCACACATGTGCCATACGTGCCGTTCTGAACACGTCGGTCTCCATAGATTTTATATGGAAACTAAACTTGTAGAGCTACACTTACACAGGGCCCGGTGTAAGGGGGGGCAAGCCGAGCATTTAAAAAATGAGGGGCGTCAAAATTAACTTATTCCTATCTTCCAACGTACCTATTAGCCATCCACACCCAAGTTCGCAGGTTGAGAATTCTGTCCGGACCAAGCCCAAGTCGTCGACAGCGCGCACTGTTCTCGCGCGCCTCAAGGAGTTGTCAGCAACAGCAGGGACCCAGCCGGGTCGAAGCCTACTGGGGCCAGGGTTATCCGAAAGGGCGCTCGAGCCCCGGTATGAAGGCTAGAAGGAACGGGGTGGGTCTTTTAGTCAGTAAGAGTCTGACACTATCTCCCGCTCCGCCCAACGGCGGGGGATGTCAATGCATGATTTTTTCCCACCATAAAAAAAGGTTACTTCAGGTTGGATTGGAAATATTTAACACTTAAAATTCATGACTTATATGGTTTTGTGTACCTATGTAAAGGGCGACGAAAATTATCTGTGCCCGGAGCGGCCAAATAACTAGATTGAGCCCAGCACTTACGCGATGTCGTTCTACGCACCTACAAATCAGGCGTGTAATAGGTACGTGTGCGTCGGCCTAATGTAATTCTAGCCTTACCGGTGGTTGCTGAAAAATCACGGCATTACATAACTCAATTTCGTTCTTAATACCTTCTCTTAAGGTTGAAAATGAATTGCCAACATCTACTGCCATACTATAGTGTCTCTTTCAAATGCTTCTTAGTTCCTCCGCAGGATTTATTGCCTCATGCTGCCCATTAAGTCCGCAAGCTCGCAGACTATATTTTAACCCCTTTCTAAATTAAAATAATTTATGTGTTGTTCTCAGATCCTGTCAGAAATTGTGGAGCGTCTGGACATCAAAAATGCAGCGTGGAGCTCGACGAAAGATGATAAGTTTTGGCAGGTTAGTATTATAATAGGTCTTCACACAGAACAGATGGAATTTTCGAGACGTCGGGTTTGCTTTTCGGAATTCAACCCAAGGGGTAGGCTTTGGCCCTGCAAGGCCACTACGCTTATGCTGACATGGGATACAGGCGCGCGTCGATAAATACGCGCCGTCGACGTCTCGGACTCGATCCAGGACGGCCGGACGGTAAGCTACCCATTGCTCGTCGTGCGCAAGCCTACGCCTGCGGTGGCTTAAAGTCGGGGTTTTAGTCAGTATACATGACACAACCCCACATAGAGAGGGAGGGGTTGTTTGATTACTCACAAAAACAAGTATTACATAGCGAGAAGAAAGTAGAATTTAGGTCATGGAAATGTGCTCGTGTCAAAGAATTTAAATAAAAATATACATACACTTTTCATTAATTTTTAATGATATCCACGCGAATTTAGGTCACCGGCAGTGCGAACATTAAACACAATAAATCATTTCTAATTAGTAGACCCTTGAGACCATGTTGTGCCTACTAAACATTATATACGTATTGTACCTACTATAGAATATTTAAAAATGGAAGTTAATTTTTTTTTTTAAAAGGCAGTCATAGGGCTATTTATTAAAACTGACAGCATTTCCAAAACCAACTAAATGAATGAATGAATGAAAAAAAAAAAGAATGTAAATGTGACCCAAATGTGACGTGACGTCAGAAATTCATTACAACTTGGTAAACGTGCTCACATCGTGTAGGTCCTATTAGACAGTTAAGGATCTCCGCCATCAGTCATAACTGCACGTTTCGAACGCGGCAGTCATTCAAACTACATCAGAATTGCTCTATGGGTACACACATGCTTTGTTTGTACCCATATAAGTACACAATAGAACTAACCAAACTCAATGATGACTTATTGACACCAAAGTGAGATTAAAGTGTTGATGTTAATTTGTTAATGGCTTACGGAAAGAAATGTTTCTTGTAGACAGGAATTTGCTATAAGGTTGTTGAAGTTCTCGGAGTTTTCGTCATCTGAGTTGTTACTTTTGCATTTTTTCTGTATCCTCATAATAAATATTTGTATTTTTATACGTTGCATTAAAACGTGACCTAGTAGTAGACTAATGTAGAAAATTATAGCGAAAATTAAACTAAGATCTCTTTATATTTTTTTTATTGGCTTTTCTTGTCCCACAATAACCATGGTTTTTTACAACCTTTTGTTTAACTTGCAATGTTTTTATGTGCCTACCTAAGTTTGTTAAGGGTAAATCTTCCAATATGAATGTTAAAACTGTTACCCTAAACCAATTGAGCTGAAGTTTAACAAACATATTCAGGATGGATGAGAATATATGATTGACTTGATATTCTTAATTAGAATGACGTCTCTAACGTCATTCTAATTCCAATAAGGAAAACTCTAAGATGGCGAATTAGTTAATTTTCTGATCCTCCATTGTATGGGATAAACTAATAAATAAATTAATAGTTTAGTAATTGGATCAGTGCTTACTTAAAGATCTACCTCTTTAAAATATAAGTTTAGATATTGAGACTTTTTAACAGCCAGAGTAAAGAAAATTGGTCCAGATTTGATGGAAATATTGTAATTAAATCCGCAATATGATAAAGTGGCAAAATTCCAAAAGCAAATTAAGTAATCTCGTTAAAAACTAATTAGCTGTAGAAAAATATTTGGCCAGCCATAATGGGCTCTACATAATCTGACTTTCCCATTTCTTTTGCCTGAATATAATAACGAGAAAGGGTTATGATAGTGAATTCTTTACTTAATCTATTTAGGTAGTTAACTGAATGTAAACAACCTTAGCATGTCTTTTATCTAAAAAATTGTCCAAAAATGTTGTTTAGAAATGTGTACAATAGTATTTACCTAAACCGATGTTAGGTAATTAACTACATTGAAATAATCTTTGTATGTCATTTATAAGATTTATTTTGAATAAAAAGACATATCAAGATTGTTAACGTTTAGTTAACTACCTAAACAGATGGAGAATAGATACCAATTGCAATCCAATACTGTAGGTATATGTCATGGCCAGATCTTAGAAATGATAATATATGGCTAAGTAAAACTGACCAGTACCCCTAGCCGAGTTGCTAATCTGCAATAGTTAACGCTTGTAAAAAGCTTCAAATATACGGGAATGACGTCGCCTCAGCGCTGAGTCACGTGGTCAGAACAAAAGAATTGGCGGCAAGGTCAACTCGGAGCGTTCGACGCAAGCGAATCGGTTGTAACTTGGCTAGGGGGGCTGATCATTTTAAACGTTAAAGTTAATGACATTTCAGTCCTCGTTTGGCCTACTTTCTTTAGACCTTACATTATCATAGAAATCCTATATCAATAACATGGCCAAATGAGGATTGAAAACATATCATCAAATGTTAACGTTTAAACGATCTAGCCAATCAATTCTAGGATCTATATACGACATAATTATATACGCCTCTGAGCTACTGGAATGTCCGAAAGAGTTACCGCAGCCTTAGAATACAAATGGCAACTGAAAGAACACAAATGGGATTTAGTCATTAAAAGTTTAACACACCCTTTCTATCTATCCAGAGCGGGAGAAGTATTTGATGATTTCCTAACAATAAAAGACGTTTCCAGTTATATGTAAACATGTATTAGTGGATAATTAGAAAAGAAAATAAAGAAATATTTGGTCTTCACAGGTGATTTTCTCTTTGGAATCGGGGAACCTAAGTGAAGAGTTGTTACAAGTACTGACGACCTTCGGCATAGGGGCCAAGCACCAGTCTTCAGTGAGCGTCCTGCCTTGTGCCTTGTTCTACAAGTCCAATGAAGAACGCAGTCCACCTGACTCCGATGCGGGATCGTCGAGACAGGAAGAGTAAGTACGAGAGATATAGCCCATTAAAGTTACGTGTGACGTCACCCCGTGCGAAATACTTAAAGAAGTCTTTATTTTTGTTTAATCCTGGAATCACCCACTACCTAGTGTTTACAACATTAATTTTAGTATAATGTGTAATCTGAAACACGTGTCTAGTATTTTTATGTAAGGAATCTATGTACAAAATCACAAAGTTATAAGCTTGCTATGTCAGCAAAAATACATAGTCACCGGGCCATCTAGGCGACTAAGGGGTTGTTTTGCACTTGCACCCAGGTGCTTGCTGGCGCCTAATACCCGCTATGACCAGTCGTGACTTGCATTGTACGTAGTGATCTTGTAAAATATTTATGCAAAAAAATTGTAACATGGTGTAAAAACTAATAATATTGTATAGGGCTATAGGCTATACAGTTTACACGTAGACTTCCTTCCCTCTCTGCCGTACTTGATCTCCAATACAAGCATCCCACGTAACGTGGCACGGTTTGTGCTAAAATTAACCAACAACGCAGTGCCGTAACTAGAGCAGTGCCAGCGGGCCCCAGTTTTGTATCCTTCATTTCATCAGAAGGAGGATACTGTTTACATTCCCTCTCCGTCCATACCATGTTCTGAACTAGAGCCGAATGCTTAGAACGCCACCTTTAGCTGGTCTACCACCATGGTATCTGGAGGCAACAGTCCTTGCACACATGCATGATATGCGCGTGGAGATGCAACGCCGGGGTGAAAATCCGCTGCCGCGACAGGTCACGCATGGCGGACAGAGCTCCGGCGGGATCTCATGGTGAAATGGCGTCAACGACTATCGCAACCCAGTGCTGGGCACGCCACAATCATGGCGGTAAGTCCCCTCTTTGAGGCGTGGCTGGAAAGACCTCACGGCGCCCTTACCTTCCGTATGACGAAGGTCCTCACCGGACAAGGCTCGTTCGGGAGTTTCCTACACCGGATTCGTGCGGAAGTGACGCCCGGGTGTCGCCACTGTGCGGAACGCTCGGAGGACACGGTGGAGCACACAGTCGAGGTGTGCCCTGCTTGGGCGGAGCATCGCCGTGCCCTCGTGGAGGTGATCGGCGGCGGAGACCTCTCGCGCCGCGCCTTGGTTGAGGCCATGGTCCAGAGCGAGAAGGAGTGGCAGGCGGTCGCTGACTGCGAAGCAATAATGCTCGCAAAGGAGACAGTGAGCAATGGGTAGCTTGCTGTCCGGCCGTCCGGTAACTGTCCGGACCAAGCCCAAGTAGTCGACGGCACGCACTGTTCCCGCGCGCCTCAAGTAGTTGTCAGCAACAGCAGGGACACAGCCGGGCCGAAGCCTACTGGGGCCAGGGTTATCCGAAAGGACGCTCGAGCCCCGGTATGAAGGCTAGAAGGAACGGGGTGGGTCTTTTAGTCAGTAAGAGTCTGGCACTATCTCCCGCTCCGTCCAAGAGCGGGGGTTGTCATTGGATGATTTTTTCCCACCATAAAAAAAAGGTCACCACCTTTTATCACTTCTATGAGGGCTAGCAAGACTCATCGTATGGTCCAAGCGTTCCGCACAATGTTGACACCCGAGCGTTTCTTCCGGCCAGATCCGAAACACTTATGTCTAGTGGGGACCTGCGTCAGGTGGAGTAAAATTACCCAGCTCGGACTTTTTCTATAGGCACATTTCCAGAAACTGGCACCAAGCATATAAAATGCCAGTTACGGCACTGCAACTACGTAGATCTTTACCAATCTTCTCCAGAATTAATAATTAATTGTAATCAAGCAATTGATCTTGACTTTGCGCAGTTGCTCGGTAATGACCGTAAGTGATTAAAAACTACTATTAAATTGGATAAGTATTTAATTGATCCCTTGTTCATTCATTTAGCCAACTAAAAATAGATCTGCAAATACTTTGTAAATTGCTTGATAACCTAAAAATACCTATATACAAGCGGTTTTGATAAAATAATAGTTTTTTTTATTATTTGGCCTATATGTTACCATTACTAGTAAAGGCCGCCCAAACCCCCCCACCCACAACTCTTTTCTCGAGCGACCTCGATCGACTCAGCGGTCAAGGTAGGTAGCCAGGTCATCTCACTACCTCTTCTTCGACTTCTTCTTTCTTCTCGACTTCGAAAAGGAGGAGGTTCTATGTTCGGCTATAAGTATGTTTTTTTTTGTATGTTTGTTCACCGATGTCTCGGTCAATTGTTTACCGATTTTGAAAATTATGTCCAAGTTGGTCCCACATAAATATTGTTATGATCTGATCGTGAACTTCGAAGATATGGAGTAGAACTCCTCATAGGATCACAACAGAATTGTCGTAACAAGTAAAATTACTCGGTATATACGTGTAGGCGATGAATGATGAAGCCGGAAGGTAAATTAATGTAATCTAACCGTGTTTGGGTTTATTAGAATCGTTTTGAGATGCACTCTCGCTATAAAGTATTTAAGTTTGGATGAGGTGTACTTTTTAGTTGTGGTACCATAACCAAAAAGCGAAGAGTCAAAACTATCTATAACAGAAACACCGACTTCATTAAAGTTATTTTGTACTTTTCAGTATTATTTTACATTGAAGTCGGTTTAAATTTGTTTTTTTTTTTTGGTACTTATAAAGTTTTTTTCTACAGAGGTTTGCAGGAGTTAACACACTGCTTCGCATACCTCCAAAAGCCTTTGCCTAATAAGCTGTTAAAAACGTGTTGAAAAACGTGATACGTTCATAATTTACCATAAATGTTCGTTTTAAAATCGATCATTATGTTCGTCATTACCATAGGACGATGGCATCGTTATTTCAATTAAAGATTATTCACTAAGTGTCGGCAACAGATAAAAACAGAAGTGAATGACTTACACAAAGTAAACTTAAAGTGATATTTACGAAAAATCCGGGTTCAATGATGTCTGCTTAACTCTGAGATAAAAGAAAAACTTCTTTACTTTGTAGAAAACTAAGTCGCTTTTCGCGTATACCTTTATCCGGTAAATCCTACAAAACCACACAACTTTTTCATGAGGTTTTTTACTCATACAAAACAATAACAATAAAAGAGGAAGATTTATCTATATAAATTGCACACGTGAGAAGCCAAGGCAGGCCACTAGTTATTTATAAACTATGAATTCTGCTGTTAGTGCGGTAATGGAACCAAACTTTTTACGTCAGAACACAGAGCCTACCAGGGGACTATCTAATTAGGAGGTCCAGAGCCCTCCTGTCAGAGGCTCTACGCGGGGAACGGTTCCTGGCCCTTCTGGAGCGCCAGTGTGGGTGCTGCGCCGTCGCTATGGAAGCGAAAGCGACTTCGGCATTCCAACGCTGAGCACGCCATAATTATAGTGGTAAGCCCTCACTTTGAGGAGTGGCTGAAGAGGCGTCACGACCACGGCGATCTTACCGGACATGGTAAGTTCGAGAGTTTCCTGCACCTGATTTAGGCGGAAGAACTGCTCGGATGTCGCCATTGTGCGGACCACCCGAAGGATACGGTGGAAGTGTATCGCGCTTGGGCGAAGCACCGCCGTATACTCGTGAGGGCGAACAGCAGCGGTGACCTCTCACGTCGGGCTTTGCTTCAGGCGAACTTCCGAAGCCATAGGGAATGGGCCGCACATTCCCCTCGGAGAAATGGGAGAAGATCGCCTCCTTCTGCAAAGCAGTAATGCTGCTGAAGGAGACAACAGCATACGTGAAGGAACGGGCATTCTCATGCCCTATTTGTTGCGTCATAGTCGATCGATATTGAAATAATGACAGAATCGTTTTTAACCTCTCAGACACCAGCGTATCGAATACCGGTACCAGCCAACTTAAACCTTAATTTTGCGTAAAAAGGTTTAAGTTAGCTGGTATGAGATATACCATATTCGACACACTGGTGCCTTAAAGGTTTTTTTTATTGATATAAATTAGGTCTTAATTGCCATCCAACCTGATGGCAAGCAGCGATGCAATCTTTGATGGTGAAGCGCACTAGTTTATTAAAGGCAACTCTAGCCTTGAAAACATCTAAATTATAATCGCACGGGAACACCGCAGTAGGCAAATAATTGTTCCAATCTTTCTTCTCTTCTTCTTATAAAGGACGAGGCGAAACGCTTAGGTTAGTTTAAGACGAAGTTTAAGTGCAAAATCTCTTAAATTCCAGTACCGTATCCAAAACAGCGTGGTCTCGCTTCTCCTCTTCGGTCCGCGCGCGCACCAACCTGGCACAGGTTCTACATGACGTGCGCGCTGATGCAGCTCTCACCTTCGACTGGGTGTTCCTACTACTGGTCGCGGCTTTCGTGGCTGCTATAGGACTGGTAGAGAACTCCACTGTCATCTTAGTGGCGAGCATGCTTATATCACCGCTTATGGTAAGTTTATAACTATCCGTTATAGAACCAGCTTTTGTCATCCACTAACAGTAAAATTATATGTTTGGGTAGACTAGGGAGGAATCAAAACCCCACAGAAAAACCGACCAAATGTGAGACGGACTCGCGCGCAAATGGTTCTGAATGAATCACTTTTTTTTTAATTGTGGACTTTTATAGCTTTTCTTGTAATCTATAAGTAAAGAGCTATAAGTATCTTCTCTATTTTTCTTGAAATTTTAGACTCAGTACTTTCAGAAATCAGCAAGGGGTTACAGTAATTTTCATCTCTTCAAAATTATGAAAATAAATAATATATATATAAAACCCTAAAAATAAATGCTCATTTAATTGATCTGTCGTCCTGTATTCTAGATCAATTCATTTACGTCACACGTCCATATTTAGATCATGCATGTTCATGTTTTGTACAAAAAATTTAGCTCAATAGATTTAAATTAAATTGATTGTGACTAATGGATAGACAGATACAGTTCTATTAAGGTTCCTTGTTCGGAGCCCTAAAAAATAACAGAAGAAATGGTAAAATTAGAGGGAACACGGAGACTGGTCCGCTCCATGCATACATTTTACTTTTTAAGACCAACCACAAAACGTTTCTGGTACCCATGCGAAAAGCTGAACTTGTTGCAAAAGCGCACTCCAAAAATCAGAACTTTCGTTATAATGAAATTTTTACGACGACTCCCAAAGAACACTTTAGTAAATGAAATTGTCAATTTACTTAATGCGTTTAAAAGCATTGGTTACGTAGATGATTATGGTTCTAATTACGAAAATTATGCCACTGGCCACACTTTATCACTTGTATTATTTTTATTTATCCGACTGAAAGACTTGTATCTATGGTAATAAATAAAAAAAAATTAAAATCTATTGCTTCTTCCATTTTCAAAATGCCTTAAAACACTTTGTTTTACGCTTTGTTTTAATTATTTTTCTTTCTTTTTTTTTCTTTTCACTGAATTTTATTACACAAAAAATAAAATATTGAATAGATGATTGTGGCAACAGTTTCACCGCGAGATAAAAGCAAACCTATCCTTCATTTTGAGTATTGATGTATGATTTTAAGATGAAAAAAATATTTATACTTATCTTTAAAAAACAGCTAAATTAACCTTTTCTATTTGTAGGATTTACTGAATTCTAAACTATTTTTATTTTTCATAATGGTTTCTAATTCCTCTTATATATTTGTCAGGGTCCAATCACAGCGGGAACCCTGGGTACAGCAGTCAGAGATCGTTCGCTACAACTCATAGGAGTCAAGAACGAGTTCCTGGGCCTGTTCCTGTCTCTAGTGATGGGTTTTCTCTTCGGACTCACCATCTGCGCTATCGACGAGCGATATGGAGTCGTCGAGGATTGGCCAACAACCGAAATGATATCAAGGTATGAATTAAAAAAAAAAAAAATTGGGTCTTCAATTTCGCCAAACGTTTCTTGCATCTAATTATAGTGCTCCTGAACTTTAACTTTGGCTAAAAAGACAAACAACTTGGGAATATATGAAGGAAATAAAAAATCTGTTGTTGGCAACACAAATTTTAGTTACCCACCATTCACTTTTTTTTTATGGTGGGAAAAAATCATCCAATGACAACCTCCGCTCTTGGGCGGAGCGGGAGATAGTGTCAGACTCTTACTGACTAAAAGCCCACCCCGTTCCTTCTAGCCTTCATAGTGGGGCTCGAGTTCCCTTCCGGATAACCCTGGCCCCAGTAGGCTTCAACCCAGCTGACAACTCCTTGAGGCGCGCGGGAACAGTGCGCGCCGTCGACGACTTGGGCTCGGTCCGGACAGTCACCGGACAGTCGAACAGTGAGCTGCCCATTGCTCACTGTCCGCAAGCCCGCCCCTACGGTGGCTGGAAATCGGGATCGGGACCCCGGCGGCGCGCGGCGGCGCGCGGCGGCGAGAGCGCCGTTGCCTGATGCGGTCGGCCTCCTCCTTTGCAAGCATTCACTTGGTTCTTGAGATGATGATAGTTCTACAACAGATGTTGATCTGAATTATATTACACAACATTTCGGGCTTCTTACACTTGAAATATTACATGGTTAGTAGTATTTATAGTACCAAATGCCAAATTACAATAAAAAACATTTTACCATTCAAGAGATAATAACGTCCGAAAAAAGATTGTGGTCTTCGCTACTTAGTAATGCGACATGGAATTTTTTTCCCACCAATTTGAATCATTGTGCTTAAGTATAATTTAGTAAAATATGTAACTTGCAAAATTACACTATTGAGTAGTAAAGATTTTTTTTCTTGAAAAACAAATGAAGAAATATCATACATGACAGGGACTCTGATTTAAGGAACTTCGATAGAATTTGATGCACAGTTTGGTAGACACAAGTTTACTTCTTTTGTCATTGAAACTATTATAGAGAACTTGGGAATCTTTCATAATTATAATTCAGGTGGGTGTTGCGTGAAAGGGTTGTTATTAATGGGATTTATGTAAAACAGATTTATTTTTAAAGTAGGAAATCATCTAATGACTTTACCCGCTCTTAGGTGGTGCAGGAGGACGTGTCAAACTATTACTAACTAGAATCACAGCTAAGTTCCTTCAGTTGCCCTTTGCGTTCCAGGACCACGGGTCTACCTTTCAGAAGTCAACCCAGTAGGCTTCGGCCCTGCTGATAGAAAGATATGATAGTTGCATCTGAATTTACAAGCGCTTTACGAATATTTAGGTATTATAGCAAACATAAAACTACTTAAAAAAAAACTGGGCAAGTGCGAGTCGGACTCTCGCCATGAGGGTTTTTTTTTGGTGGGTAAACATCATCCAATGACATTCCCCGCCCTTAGGCGGAGCGGGATAGTTTCAAACTCTTACTGACTAAAAACGCACTCCGTTCCTTTTTGCCTTTCAAACCGGGGCCGACCGCCCCGAGGGTTTCGTACAAACTGACCTATATAAATAGTTCAATTACCGAATGAACTCTCAAAGATTTTTTGTTTTGTAACAATTTCACTGTTTTCAGATTTATTCCTATACTTCTGCTATAAGACCTTGTCTTATACCAAATTTCAGGATTCTGGGTCAACGAGAAGTACCCTTTGGGAAAATGCCTTCCCAAAAACCAAACAACAAAAAAAATGTCTCATAATAAAAATAGTAACATGAAAACTTAACACTAAATTATCTATAGGTATCTCAAATTTAACAGTACGCACTGACCGAGTGGTTACGGTTGTTGTATGGTAATTGGCAATAGATCCGGTGGTGTTAGAGGCGCTGGACATAGTTGAGATGGGCCGCTGATTACTTTCTGTGACGTCCTATCAGCATCGAAGGTGACGTAAGCAGGTTTTATGCGGTCCATGCCATGATTATGATCTCTTGACGTTTCCTAGCAACGTTGAAAGTTAACTTTTATAGGCTCCTGGCAAAACTTCGTAGGGACCGGTTTAAAGAGGTTGCAAGGAACGACGGACGGTGTCGTCGCACAAGAAGAAAATAGGTGTTGCATCTGCCAGGTTTTTAAAAACCAATTTTTTTGGCAGCGAGTGTCGCGACGCAGCAACAAGACGAATTTCGGCCATGGTTGATCGGAGACGGGCCCCAAAATCGTCGACGACGTCTAGTTGGGAGCTTGGTGCCAGGAATTTGCCTTCAAAAATTTTAGCCAATGAAAAGTTTACGTATTCCTTGAAAGCGCTCAGAACGCCTATAAGCTATAAGGGTAGTGCTTGAAACCATCCTTCCATATGTCGACACATGAGGGCAGCTTTTAGTTGGCGTTGAAAAAGCTCGATCATGCCATTAACCTGTGGGTGCATCATAGGATAGCTGGTGGTTCGAACACATTTCGTGGCACCTAATTCGATGAGTCTCCTGAATGACAGCTGATTCAACTGTGCGGGAGGAAGCTTCTCCCTTCGTTGAACTAAGGTGTACTGCAATGGCATAAGGTCTGTATATATAGTGGTATGTTGTGCCTCTAGAATATCGGAAATGCTGTACGGCATTTTTTTTATGGTGGGAAAAATCATCCAATGACAACCCCCCGCTCTTGGGCAGAGCGGGAGATGGTGTCAGACTCTTACTGACTAAAAGCCCACCCCGTCCCTTCTAGCCTTCATACCGGGGCTCGAGTTTCCTTTCGGATAACCCTGGCGCCAGTAGGCTTCGACCCGGCTGGGTCCCTGCTGTTGCTGAGAACTCCTTGAGACGCGTGGGAACAGTGCGCGCCGTCGACGACTTGGACTTGGTCCGGACAATTACCGGACGGCCGAACAGCGAGCTACCCATTGCTCAAATGCTGTACGGCTAAATAAACAGCCAATAGCTTCCTGTAATAAACTGGCCAAGAAGACTGATTTTCCGTCAACTTCTTACTGAAGAATACCAGGGGTTGTCAGTCTACTGTTGGAGACATCAGACTTATTCTTTTTTGATTTGGTTTCAGTTAACAAGTAATAGTTTATCATACCTAAGAAGTTAAGAACCTTCTCAGACCTTGGGCTATTTTGGGAAGTGTAAAATCACGAAGTGCTGCGATTTTCTCGTTGGATGGAATCACGCCGTCTTTGGAGATGCGGTATCCCAAAAATGTGATTTCTTTCGCCCTGAGAACACATTTTTCAGGATTCAAAATGCAACTGTAACCGACAAGTTTCTGAAATATCGTACGCAAAAGGTGAACTTGAAAAGACTAAAATATCATCGATGTAAGAAAAATAATTCTAGCCACTGGACAAGCTCATCTATGAGTCTCTGAAATATCTGCCTAGCATTTCTTAGTCCAAACACCATATAAGAGAATTCAAAAAGGCCAAAGGGTGAAAAGGCAAAAAGGCAAAAGGCAAAGTTATGGCCGTCTTACAAACATCGGTTGGATTCACAGGTATTTGTTGATATGCTTTAACTAAATCCAGAGAACTGAATATAGTCGATTCAGATAGATTGTGACCGAAGTTCACTATATGACGGACGTGGTATCGGTCTGGAATAGTGCTAGCGTTCATGGCTAGGTAGACGCTGCAAGGGCGTCATGTGGCATCTTTCTTGGGCGCCAGGCGAAGAGGTGACGACCAGCGACTCTTAGATGGACCCGTGGTGGAGGATTGGTTAGTACGTCTTCGACATGTCTGCGTAGGTTGGAGTCAACCTGTAAGACAACATAATAATATTTTGTGTTATCAGTCGTTATATGCGACAACACAAACTGAGCCTCTATGTAAGCAAACCAATGGTCTGACCGACCAAGCTACTGGTCGGTCAGACCAGAGAGGAGCTAAATTAGGTCTTACTCCTGTAACTGATGGGGATACGGAGGGAACCACAGGTTGGTTTATCAGTCCAGCATTTTGCCTAGCTAAGACCTGATTCTGGGCTATTAAGTTTTCCAGCTGAGACTTTATCTATTCCATGGCACCGAAAATGAATTAAAACAATAAAAAATTAATTAATTAATTACAACACAACTTTAAAGTATACACTACCACCGCAGTCAGCGCACACACGTAATTAAATTGTACATATAATTACATTAAAAATAAAAATAAAAAAAACATACATTTATGTTACTTGCACGTAAAATAAGTCGTTAGTTAATCCCGATTGTCGTTCACTTCCTTAATCGTGGCGCACCTTTACAGCGCACGTTGCACGACGAATCGAAGAAACGTGCGCGTTGGATGATGTACACGCGTATCCGCACTACTACGCAATGTAATAATGACGGCCACGGCGCCTGCTTTTATTACTATCCGGTGCAGGACCAACTCGCTCGATGGATGAATAAGCAAAGGCGCAGACAAATCACTCCTCCGTAGTAACTTAGTCAATCGTACTCTTCTGCGAAAAAAATCCGTGCAATTTCACGATATCACCTCGGGGTCACCAGTTTGAGAAAATGCCTTCCCAACTCTATACTGATTTGTTGGATGATGTGGGAATCAGGTATATATTAAAATAAAGCAGGATACAACCCATGTATTGTTCAATAAATATCACACGATGAAAATCAAGATTTTAGCTTACATCATGAACCGTCAACATGACTGGTCCAAAGAAAAAAGTAAGGACATTGAAATATTTAGTGCTCTGTATGATTATAGCGATGGTGCCGCCACAACCCTATGAATTTTGATTCCCTTGAGAGTGTCGAAATATACCGTTTTATGCGACATAAACCGCCCTTTTTTTTGTTAATTTAGAAGTTTGTTTTTTTCACAGTTTCAAGGGACCGTAGACCTAAGTATATAAATAGTTTTAATTTCAACTCGATACCTCCTCACGTTCCACGTTCGTTGACAGACGGTCAACAAAGTGATCCTGTAAAGGTTCGGTTTTTTCCTTTTGAGGAACGGAACTCTAAAAACCGTCACTTGCCGTATGAGGAACATGACAGTTGTGTTCGCTTCATCATGAAGTTGTCACCACCACCACCGAGTGATAAATAAAACATTCTATGATGTATCTATCATTCTGCCAGTCGTGGCAGTACAAAATATTATCTTTATATATATAATTCTTCTGTGAGTGTGTATGTCACTGAAATTCTCTCAAACGACTGGACCGATTTTGATGAAATTTTTTGTGTGTGTTCAAGGGGATCTGGGAATGGTTTAGATTCACAATTTGGTAGGGTAGAGTAGGGTAGGATATAGTAGGGTATGGTAGAGTAGGGTAGGGTACAGTAGGGTAGAGTAGGGTAGAGTAGGGTAGAGTAGGTAGAGTTGACAGCTTAGATAAAAGGTAACTATTAGGCGGTACGAAGTTTGCCGGGTCAGCTAGTTAAATTATATTTATTTTGCAAATAGGTTTTTTAAAAACTTTACACGTAAATTTTATCGTCAGTTTAAACTAGATGAAGCCCGAGTTTCCTAGCTGACTACCCTGAGAAGAAACACCGAAACAAACTCAGGGGTCAAAGTCTCTTTTAAAGTCCATACAACAAACATGTAATGGTCAAATCATATGAGAACCATGCCGTAGTGTCTGAGATGGTATTTTGAGAAAAGAACACATATATTAGTCGTTATAACAATTTTAATGTATTGTAATGGCGATATATTGGTAATAAATACTTAACCAGAATTCAACGTTAATAACAAAAATAAAGATCATCAATTAATGTTAGATTAAGTAAGGTACGTTTTTTCATCACGATTTTATTTTACGACAATATAATACTCTAATAATACTTATAATTTTTTGACAGTAAAATCTCTTTCTGACATAGGTCTTAGGAAGCAAAGTCACGGACAGAAGCTTGTAATAAATGCAAAGAGCAAGAATGTTGTTGTTGTTACTATTTTGGTGTACAATAAAGTTTATTCTATTCTATTCTAATGCTCAGATAGATTAATGGGAACTCAATAAATAAATACATAACATTAATTAAGTTATTATTAATTATGTTAAGCAAAGTGGAACACAATTCTGACACTATTTGCAAGCCAAGATCGGTCATCGTGATTTATAAGAGTATTGTAATATTAATCAAAACAGTTTTTTTTTTCTAATATAAAAATGAATGACAAGATAAAAGGTACTGATCATGAAAAACTTCAAGGAAAACGATTTATCATTCCATTCAGTTTCATTGAAACTACACAAAATGACATGGCCTAGGTTGCATTGATAATTAAGCCATTTTCCTTTTTCCAATGAATTCAACATCACATTTTTTGTAAACACTTTTGCAAAAAAAAAATGCACACTTTAGTTTTTTTTCTCTACTTCAATATAAATTAAAAGAAGTTTTATTAAGTTTATGTTGTATTGGCATTTTATTTGAAGCATGCATAATTCCTTATAGTCTGTCTAATAAGTCAACCGACTTGGGAATTTTGTTTAATATTTAATCATTTAAAAAATACTTATATTCCATACTTTTTTTAAGGTTCTTCTGTTAGTTAACAATGATCTCTATCTCTTAATCAACCTTGATTATTGAACTCGTGATGACTACATCAGATTTAATTAAATCCTAATAATTACCCAAGTCGTTTAACTTATTAGACAGACTCTACGTTCCAAATTTAAAATTTGCGAGAAAGAGTTTCCATGGAGTTTCTTGCACGTTCTTATCCATAGAGATCTACGTTTTGGAACGTGCTTCACTTTGTTTGGACTAACCGACATTTGACTATTCAAAAGTGCTTGCAAATGGTCTATTTGAAATAAATGTTTTTGATTTGATTAGAGTAGTAGACCCCAGTAGACCGATATCGGCGAAAACCGTATTGCTAGTCACTGAGTGTTGATTGAAGTTCAGTGGCTGCTTTAATTGTTCGCAAATTGATTCGTAATTGATATTATTGTGATGTACCTAAAATTAGTTTAATTTTCTTCTCAAGTATCTACGCAGCCGGACAATAAGTGAAAGCATTGAAACAGGCACGATCTCCTTAATATGGAGCTGAAAATTGTTCTAGAATTGACTATTTACGAGAAGGCTGACCCGGTAGATTTGATTTCATAAATGTTGACCCAAACTTTTAATTTTGACATTTTTGTGCAATCAAATCATATTACCTAGTATGATTTTACGTAATGTCCAGTAAAATGAAACCAATGGACCCGATAACCCAATGCTATAACCCTATTGTTCTGGTTTCCAGATGCGAGTACCGTTCCCTGTGGGTGGGTATCCTGGTGGCGATCCCCAGCGGTGCAGGCGTCGCGCTGGCTGTGCTCGGCGAATACACGTCCTCACTCGTCGGGGTCGCCATATCCGCCTCGCTACTGCCGCCTGCTGTTAATGCTGTAAGTTTAAAATATTTGATGTATTTTTCCTTATGTCATAATGATAATTACTTCATACATTCAAGTGTTTAGAACGGACCGACAACGTGACGTGATTAAACAGATCATGACGTGTTGATCGAAACTTGGTTGCACCGTTGTCTAGGATGTGGTGATGACCAAGCGTTTTAAGGGACCCATCATCAACATCATTTCCGCTAGACGTCCACTGCTGGACATCCCAACTTCCCCCAAGTGACGCCACAATGTTTGGTCCTGAACGCTTCGCATTTCAGATTCCCGGATCCTTTATCAGGGACTATCTTTTTGTAATTTTTGACGTTCTAAAAGAACTGATCCTTAATATTATTTGGACAATAGACTTTTCATTGGACGGTTTTTTATTTACCCTTTGAAGTAAAGAGCTGTACCCTACTTTTTTTTTCTTTCTTTAAAAATAGTGGCCTTGTTTAGCTAGGAATTATCTACTTCTGTATTGTGGGTCCCTAGGTATACTTTTATACCGGTCGCACTTACCTTAAATGTGAATAGGTATTTACGTAGGTATAATAGTAAACAAACAATTTAGAAATAGCTTTGACTTCATCATCGAAATTCATTCTTCGAAGTAATGGAACCGTTAGATATATTAACGTTTAATCTAATAATAATCTGCCAACGTGTTGTTTGTATACACCTAATGATCACACCTTAATTAGAATGCGTTATTTGGGAAAGGTCTATATCAGGAACGCTATTGACGTTCATTTTCATAAATATAGATCAAAAAGGTTACCAAAATGCCAATTATTATAAATCTGAAATATATTATAAGAACTACCTAACTTGTCGTATTATGGGCAAGTTACGTAGGTTTTATCATTAATAGACTAGACTAAAGTATTGCCAGCAAACGATCAAGGAACACAGAGAACTAGTTAATTCCAAGACACAAAGTACTTGAAAAATTCAGCATGTAGAGAGGTACTAACTTATATTTCGTAGTAGTGTTAACATACGCTCTAACCTGGTATTACGGCTTTGATCCGAACCTATAACAGAGGAGTAGATAACTGCTGTTACTACACGAATTAGCAAATTCAGTGATAGTTCTGTTTTCTGAGGAAACTTTTAATTAAGAATGCCATGAATATAAAAAAACCAATATAAGTTTTTTAATTACTCTAGACATTTTTAATTACTCTAGACATTTTTAATTCCTCTAGACAATTATGATTTATTTTATCTATACAAACAATTACTAGGTATATACAAATTTTCGGATTGTGTGAAAATGTATTACAACTAGAAAAGAGTGAACTATTGAGATAACGGCAAATATAGAAGCAGAAAACAAGCTGTACGGACCCTTTTTTGTGTTCAGTTGCCAATTGCGATTCAGAACCAAGACGACTCTTTTGAACAGTTCTGGCAGACATCGGCATTTTATATGCTGTATATAGCCTTTTTCTGTCAATGTTACGATAGAAAAATTACAAGACAATAGATCTTCGCTTTGACATAATAATAAAAAAACAGTTTACATCAGATTTTTCAACTCAATATTATCAATTCCAGGGTCTTCTGTGGGCCATGGCGCTGACCCGTCTGATGGTGACGTCAGAAGACGAGCGTTGGCTGGTGGTGCAACCGTCAGAGCTGGCTGTGCTCGGCACCGCGTCTCTTTGCTTGACGCTTGTCAATATAGTGTGCATCTTCCTCGCAGGAGTCGCTGTTTATAAGGTATTTAAAGGTTACATATTCCGATGACGCACAAATTAGGTCCCCTAAGCCTGGTGGCCCCGTTCAGCTGATACGGCGGTAGCTACGCCACTGGTCTAATATTACCACTTTATAATTCCTAACTTGACTTGAAATAAGAGCCCGAGTCTCTTATTTCAAGTCACATCTCCTAACTGGACCCTACCTCACATTGTTATTTAATGAAATTGAGGGGTTTCCCGTCGTCATGGTGATTGAGCCAAATGGAGGTCCTTTTTAGTGCTATATTACACCGGGACACCGTGGTGGCGCAACCAGTCGCGCCATCGTGGTGTACGTAAGCTACCAAACTAGACACCATACAGACACCAGAGTCGCCACACGTCCAAGCTGGTCGTGCCATCAAATTGGTTGCGCAACAAAAAGGACACCAGGTGAATAATTCTCTAGAGAGTATATGTGTGCGCCGTCTTTGTGTCCCGGTGAAATATAACCCTTAAAACTGACTGGAAAAACAATATAATATCTATACATATAATAAAATCGTAGGAAAGTCAAAACTGTACATTGAATATTTTTAAAAAAGAATACTTGGGGCGTGATCCACAATCGATATCGAAGCCAAAAATATAGTTTTTAGAATTTTTGTCTGTTCGTCTGTTTGTCTGTTTGTCTGTATGTATGTCCGGGCTAAACTCAAAAAGTACTGCATGGATTTACTTCAAATTTTGCATGAATATTACTAAGAGGTCGGGTCAACATATAGGCTACATATTATCACGCTATCACCTACGGAGGAGGAGCTGTGAATCTTTATTTTTCTTAAGCATTCTGTGACAGCGTTTAATCTAACGATGCATATTTAAATGTTGTTTTTGAGTAAGCCATGCTATTATCTAGCTTTATACCATAAAAACTACGCCATTTAAAGAACTTGGACAGAGAAACATAGTTTAATGAATGTTAGTAGTATAGAGACAATTTTAAAACAGCGCCATCTATGAGATTTCATAAAAATCAAATCAAGTTACATGTTAAAATTTTTTGGAAATTAAGAATTTAAATTTGATCATGTAGTTAGTTATTCCTAAAATTCATAGATGGTGATGTGATGTAATGTGCATTTTCTTCATAAAAGTTGTATCATATTGTGGGTTCGTTTTGACAAATTCAAGTTCCAACAAAACCCTGAAAAAACTTGAGTAGAGTTGAGGAAGACAATTAAAAAAAATGCGGTGTTAAGTATTGCTACTACTGTGAAGTCGACCAGTTTGCGAGATCCCTTACGTATGACGAGGTGCCTTCATATTACACGTACGACAAGCAAACCTCGTCGATGTCGGTTAAATACACCCCGTATTCAACCGACCTCGACGAGGAGGTGCTGTGGAAGGTTTTCCGGAAATTTTCAAGGACGCCGCATTGGGTAGGGTTTATACCGTGCATTCAAATAATGGCGAATGCTATTTTCTGCGGTTGTTACTTCACACTGTCCGAGGCCCAACGTCTTTCGCCTTTCTGAGGACATTTGATGGCGTGGAGTATCCCACTTACCACGTCACCTTCTCGACGGTGACCAAAATTGGGATCCTCGCGGAGGCGAGCGTCAGTGACAGTCCCAGCCGCATGCGTCATCGTTTTGCGGAGTCGCGAACCCGGTAGCTTTGTGGGAGAAGTATCGCCATCATCTGTCTAGAGAATTTCTACGAGCTTTGAGGCGTGCTACTGGAGACGAAGTCGAAGTAACTGATGAGCGCGTGCTGAACACCTGGCTCAGTTCAGTTCAAGATGTGGTCATTTCTATGGGCGGCAATCCGCTGATCGAATATGGGTTACCAGCTCCGCAATCATCACCGCACCAAGGCCGTGGAAATCGGGAGTATAACGCTGAGACAAATTACGAGCCGGGCGAAATGACCACCATACGAAATGACAATGTCACCGTGTTCTCTTCAGAGCAAAAACAAATGACACCGTCCTTGAAAGCGTTGGGCAAAACCAGGGTAAAATGTTTTTCTTGGATGCTCCAGGTAGAACAGGAAAAACATTTGTTACCACTGGCATACTTGCAGAGGTCAAGAGGCAAGGCAAAATTGCTATTGCTGTAGCATCGTCGGGAATCGCTGCCATACTGCTTCCGGATGGCAAGACAGCACATGCCATGTTTAAAATTCCCATAGATTTAGAGAGTGCCGAAACGCCTGTTTGTGGTGTGTCACGTAACAGCGATAAGCGACACGTGCTCAAGGATTGCTCTCTGATCGTATGGGATGAGTGTACGATGGCCAATAGGAAGGCAGTTGAGGCCGTGGACAGAAAGGAACGAACATTTGATGGGTGGTGTCACAGTTCTGTTCAGTGGCGATTTCCGGCAAACACTTCCCGTGGTGATGTGGGGATCGAGGGCTGACGAGGTGAATGCTTCGTTGAAACGATCTTCGTTGTGGTTACAAGTTCGTACGCTGCGCTTGACCATCAATATGACAGCTCGGCTCGGCGGCAATGCACGTGCATTGCAAGAATTCTCCGATGTCCTTCTAAGTCTTGGCGAAGGCACTCTGACAGGTGGTGCTTCCAGAGTTTTTCGGTAGGTAAAGTGGTATCCAGCTTAGAAGAACTCATTTGCTGTGTGTACGGGGATATCAGTCGTATACCGCACCAGCTTCTTGGGTGTGTGAGCGATGACGCCGACGCCCAAAAATGATCAGGCTGCAGCAAATAACGAATGCATTCCCTTGGAAATTGAGGGCAATGAAGTGGTCTACACCTCGATAAACACTGTTGTCGAGCAAGATGACGCCACACATTATCCCGTGGAATTTCTGAAATCCTTATGCTCCACATCTTCGGAACCTATTCCCTCCGAAATTGTGTAACGGGACCCGCCTTAAAGTCATCTTGCTCCACGGACACCTTTGAGGCGGAAATTCTTACAGGTTGTAGCGTCGGCGATTCAGTATTAATTCCACGCATTCCTCTCATACCTCACAACTTCCCGTTCCAGTTCAAGCGCGTACAGTTCCCCGTGAGTGTTTGCTTCGCGATGACCATCAATAAGTCACAGGGGCAGACACTGAGGGCAGCGGGTGTCGACCTCAGGACGAGTTGCTTCTCACACGGGCAACTGTACGTCGCTTGCTCCCGCGTCACCAGTACTCACTTACATTACATTTTGGCTCCTGGCAGCAAACTACCAACGTAGTTTATAGGGAAATGTTATAAGGTATGATACCTTTGTACGTATTTTTACTCTTTTATGTCCTGGAATGTATTCCTGCATTATTTTCTCTATTTCCTTCAGTCTCATCTTATGACTGAACTCAGCAGGATTCCCATATAACTCTCTTCACTTGCTTCGTTTGAAAAAAATACTTATATTTTAATGCTATTTTAAAAGTTGTTTACTTATTATACTATAGCGACACTGGCATCTTAGGTATTTTTGGTGCTGTAGAGATTTCACGCAGACGATGTCGCGGGCAGCAGCTAGTATAAAATATATAACAATATAATAATACAAAGAGAATCCAGGGAAGCACACAAAGAATTAAATTCAAGTCAAGACGTTTGAGAACCTCTTTTTAATTGTCTCTTTAAAATCCTCATTGGGACTTAAAGTCTTAAGAGTCTTTTTTCCTTATTTGCAACAAAATGTTTGATATTATTATAGTGATAGTATTTAGTAGTTATTTACAATAATATAATAAACAAGTTATCATCATCATCATCAGCCTTTTTAAGGTTCCCACTGCTGGGACTCAGGCTTCCTCTACCACCACCACGCGGGCCCAGTGTGGGTTGGTGAATGTCACATTTCTTCGGATTTTTGGTTCTAGGACATGCCGGTTTCCTCACGATGTTTTCCTTCACCGTTTTGAGAGCAGTGGTGATGAAATTAAACTACATTATAAATAGATTAATAAAAAAGTAATTTGTTTTTTTTTTTGTTTGTAAGAGGTTAATATCTGAAAGTACTGGTCTGATTTCTAAAATTTTTTCACCGATGGAAAGTTGCTTTATTCCTGAGTGACGAGCCTATATTTCGTGTACGCGGGTGAAGCCGCGGGAAAAGCTAGTAAATATATTTAAAAAATAGAAACTGACTGATTATGTTTATCGACGCACAGCTGAATATACTAAAACTAGGAGCGTGAAATTTAAAAGAAATAAATAAAAGTAATATTGTTTCTACGTTTACAGGTAAAAGAAGTGAGTCCTCTAGAGAGAAAGGACATCTCATGGTGGAAAGCCAACAGAACCCGCATGCAGACCAAGCAAAGCAAAGATAATTCTAATTGGGATGCCTACAAGTAAGATTCTCACGTAATGATACTCTATAACACCTTATTTTTTTATTTATTATATATACTTTATTGTAGTTACATACAAACATAACAAAGCAACACTTATATCTAAAACACGTACAATGGGCGGCCTTATCGCATGCCGCGATCTCTTCCAGGCAACCTAGAATAAACAGTAATTGTTAGAACATGATACGGGGCTGTCATAAGTTTAACAATAAGCATTAAAATTAATTACATTTATTTTTATTATAATTGATAGATACACAAATACATACATATGCAATATAATACATACAGTCATACATAAATACAAACCTTATTAGGTGGTTTTACAATATACTTAACGTATACAGTGTTAGTTGTAAAACACCGGCAACCCCTCAGGAGGATGCTACGGAAAAAAAAACATATTTTGTTCTATGACTTTTGAAAATTTATCGTATTTTAATTCAACAGATAATCGCACAAAAATAAAAATATTTAAATTGAACCTTCTAAATATTACGAAGTCTATGCGAAGTATGCGATAGTACAATAGCGGAGGAGAGCGGAATCGGGCGACGGGGATGCTTGATGCGCTTGTGTCTCTTTCTATAGACGAAGGTAAGTATTGCAAAATACTGAGTGAGTGAGTGAGAAATGTGTTATATAGAACAATTAAATCCTGAAGGTTTGTTTTTAGTAAAAATACTTATTATGTTTTGTAAAAAGTCATAGAGCAAAAGTTGTTGTTTATGATATTAGTAATATAGTCATGTAGTTAGTGTTTTACAAATATTTTTTTTTTAATATTTATAGTAACCCCTCTTCGAAAGACAGAAGACGAGAGGTGCTCGTTATGGAAGGAGAAACACAATCTTCCCCACTTCATCATACTGCCCAAATACGGCTTCCTCGACTCATTTCTAACACAGTGCCCTGTAACAGTGCCAGTACCTATTGAACCGCTGCACAGGACTTGCTGCTTCTAATAACAGAAATGCACAGGCTGACAAATACGAGTCTGAAAAAAATAGGTTGCGTACATCGCCACGAAAAGAAGAATACCCCTTTTACAAAATATTTATAATACGAAAAATTCCTGTTATCTAAGAATAAGTAACTTATTTGACACACTTATCTTACCAACACGTTGCCGGTCAGTCACGTCAAAATGATAGTTTCATAGAAGTCGTACGTGGGACTTCAACCCCTCACCATAAATATGGAACCCTCACGCTAGTGACGTCACGACGCAGCGTATCCCAGTTATTTAGATACACTATGTGACGGATCGGTGAAATGACGGTGACGAGACTCGTAACTGAGTAAGTTGTATGTATCGCTCGCGTTCTCCGTTGCATTTCCAATACTAAGAATAGGATCGATTGCCATGTTATGACGTCACGTCATACTGTCACTGACACCATGACATTTAACCGAAAATAAAATACAGACATTCAAAACTTAGTATCATACTTTTAAATTGGCTCGAAATTGCAATCGGAGCCCGAGATTACCAAAATTTGAGTTAGGCATAAATCATGCTTAATGTTTTATTTAACTTATAAAACTTTACCTAACAAAGTTAATAAACTGTAACTTCAAAAAAGTTGATAAAATTTCTAATAAAAATACCTTTTTTTTTTCAAATCTCTAACTTTCGGCCAAATTGTAATCTTAAACATGTGCTACAAGTTATTAACACTTTATTGCAATCCATACGTAGACATAGATGGTATTGGAAATTGTCATAGATTAATATTATGCACCATGTCGGGTACAGCATAATTAGGAGTGAGGAAGATATCTAGGAATTGAAAGGCCAGTGTATATTTCTTGCTTTTTTGCAGCAAATGGTATGACGGAAAGTCGGAAACAACAGCAGAAAGCAACGAAGATCAAGTATTCCCAACTACTACGGCTGCTACAAATCCTGGACTGATAGAAAATAGCACAGTTACCTTCCGGAGACGACCAACGCTCATCAAGCACCTAAGAGCACAGAACATAGAGGGTTACTGCCCTAAAGCACAGTAAGTAGAGACCCATTTACGTGATATCCCTATGCAATATGGAAGAAATTTGCACCTTATAAGAACTCCTTGCAGCATCTTAACCGGTGATATTTTTACTTTTGCTTCAACTTATGGTAAGACACAGGTAATTATATCGCAGCCTATATGAGACCATTTTTTGAAATGAAGAAAATCATTTAATAACTTCACTCGTTATGGATGGAACGAGGGGAGTGTCAGACTTTTACTAGCTAAAACCCACCTGTGCTCCTTCAGGTGCACTTTTGCATTCCAGGGTCATGGTGAATCTTTCAGGCAATCCTGCAACCCTTGTACTCGTGCTCTATCAATCATGCTAAAGTCCAAGCAGGCTTATGATTTTGAATCATTTTACTTTAACATTAAACATCTTTGTCTATCTTCAGCTTCCTTAATAGCTAAACTTGACTGACCGATATAGGAGGCGTTCTAGTCATAACTTATGATAACCTATTTTAAGGTTTTAACGATTTGTCTAAAGAAGCTATAAATCCCGTTACCTGTAGATCCCTGTGATCTTACCTCCTTCATCACGACCTACTTCCAATTTAAAAGTCAGTTGTTAAACTCAAACCTTTCACAGATTAACAGACATCTACATTCCGATAGACCTGGAAATAGGAGACCTCGTAACGAACACCAGCAAGACAGCCGACACTGATAGCACACAGATTTTGGACAGCGAAACAGACAGTAAAGAAACATATCCTCAGAACACAGAGGATTTACCTCATAACTATTATAATCTAGGATTTGAAAAGAATGAAAATAGTAAAGTTCCGGAACCACAGTACCCTACTATAGATCCTTCGCTGAATTACACAGTGAACGCAAAGAGTGGAGTACTGCTAGATAATAAGACTTACGATGTGTAATGCACTAATGATGTTGAATTAATTAAATAAGTAGCTATAAGTTATGTCGTATCCATTTGATTATAAGTTGATGACAAAATTTATGGATTTTAATAAAAACATTTTTCAAACAGTTTGCGATTTTGTATTATATTCTTCAACTAACAAAAGTGACTATGGGGGACCTCAGTACAATGCTCAATGACCTCAGTAGGGTTTCGGAAAGGATGGGTCTTAAAATTAACAAAGATAAAACCAAGGTCGTGGTAAATTTCCATGTTGCTACCACTCCTATCAAGATCGGAGACTACGCTCAAAGTTGCAGGTGATTACATTTACCTGGGACAAACGGTCCAGTTAGGTAGGTCTAACTGCAAGAAAAAGGTCAATCCAAATTGGATAAGCAAAGTTCGGGAAGCTGCGCGATATTTTCTCGTCCTACAATACATTTCTCATCGGTCTCAAGAAGAAAGTCAACGATATTTCTTGCGTAATCGAATCAGTAATAACCCGAAAAAAATCCAAACTTAACCCTTAACTATAGTGGTGAATAAAACTTCCGTATCTATAGTCGTGGGTCCAGGGGACCCATCGATTTCATACCTTTGGAGTTGTAACCGAAACGTGTCTGTGTCACAGCAGGTTCTTCAGCATACAGCAGAAAGGTACTGAGAAGCACGGGAAGCTACGTCGCTTGTATCGAATTTGACAGCACTTTAAAGATTCAACATGGGTCCAGGGGACCCACGACTATTGTTAAGGGTTAAGTGGCAGTATGCTGGGCACATTACTCGTAGAATTGATAGTCGTCGACTCTGTAGGGCCAAAATGCTCTAGAGTGGCAACCGCGTTCCGGAAGACGCATCTTCTAAAGACTTCGAACAAGGTGCACTGATCATTTTATATATATTTTTAATCCAAAATGGTAAGCAAACTTATAAACTCTGGGGACGGTAAATGTCTACACAGTCACACTTTGTACTTGAAACTAAATATTATAATTAAATACTTACACTGTAACATATTTCTAATCTGTCACCGATAATTTGTAATCTGTAGCATTTTTTCATTTATAGCCTGGTGAGGGTTGCGGAAATCAAATAGATGTGAGTCGCACACGAACAATCGCTGTAGCGATACTCCGGGGAAGCCTATGTCCAAAAAAAAAATTATATCCAACATCGGACTTTTAGGCTAAAATGATAATAATGATAAACAAAAGTGAAAGGGATATCCAGGAACCAAACTCAGTCTACATACAGATTGAAATAGCTTTAATAGTATTTGAATGCTCTACATACTCGAGAAAGTAATATGGCCAACACTTGGCCTATTTTTAGCATCAGACTCGACTGCGCAATACGAACAAGTATGTAATAAATATTCAAGAAACATCCGTCCACAAGATTAACAATAGACATTAATAGGACACACATGTCGGAACTATACAGGCTCCTAACATCGCCCTATTAAGAACTTACTTATAAGAAGCTACATACCTACATAATCGTTTATTACAGATCACCATGGGCACCTCGCTAGATGTAACTACAACATTATTGCGAGTATTGACTGGCCTGTTGGTCTAGTGGTTAATAGCCCTGGCCCCTGACTACTATGCCGGAAGTCGTGGGATCGATTCCCATCCAAGACAAATGTTTGTGTGATGAGCACGATCATTTGTTCTGTGTCTGGGTGTAATTTATCTATAATATGTATGTATGTATTTAGAAATATATAAGTAAGTTTATCAGTTGTCTAATACTCATAACACAAGCTTTGCTTAGCTTGAGACTAAACGCCGTTGTGTGATAGTTGTGGAATATATAATTATATGCGAAACTCGAAACACGTATGTATTTATATGTAAAAAAATTCATAACTGTATCATGATTATAAAGTTATCCACACAAATGCATAGTCACCGGGCATACAGGGTTTGTTTTACTTCCGCTTGCGTCTAATGCCCACTATGAGTTGCCGTGACCCGTGTAGTACCAACTTAGTGTCGGTGAAATATAACAAGGTGTAAAAATTATTGGAATCAATTTAGTTACTGATTCGGAACAAACTCTAATCAGGTTTCGCATATACTGCAAATAATTTTGTATAGGAAAATGTACTAGAACAGAACACTCCACGCTGTAATCGAATGCGACACGATCATTACGCTTCGACGCGCTAATTGTTTAACTAAGGCTTTAATTAAGCGTCGCATATATGCTAATCGGTTCGGTTAGTTCCGTCAGACTTCGGGACACCTTCAGTCAATCGTTCACACGAACCAAGTGCAGTAAACATGCCTGCCGGAGTCATTTTCGTCGTTTACATTCCTTCAAGCAACTATGAACATATACTTAGATTTGGCAAGCCGAAAGATCTCGTGCTGGTTGAAGATACAGAACTGGTCAAACCTGCTAGATTAGCAGTAGAATTACGGAATAAGAAGTCAAGAAGTATCCCCGTGCATTTAACGCAGCATTACTATAATGAAGGATACAGTCAGCCTTTGGAAAACATTGATGAAAGTGATGAAGTGTTTACTATGGAAAATGTAAGTGCATTGATTAGATTTCACAGCGGTTGCCAATTTATTTGGGCAACGTCTATGAATGAAATAAATATAGGCAAGTATAGATAGAATACAAAACAAATGACATCATGTCCACTTGGGAATCAATCTGAAAATCAAACCTATTTAGGTATAGTCTGTCTAAAAAGTCAAACGACTTAGGTAGTTCAAACAAAGTTAATAATTATAATCTTTCGCTTCATTTTTTTTCTGATTTCATTTTATATATTTACAATTTAATTAATTTAATAATTTATAAATAATCACTAGATTAGATTTGTTTACCTTAAAAGGAATACGCTAGACAATTGACGTCATTTATTAGCCCCCAGAAATATTAGTAAAGTACTACTAAAATTACTACTAATTGTGGCGACGCTTGCGGGAGGCCTATGTCCAGCAGTGGACGTCTGTCGGCTGAAATGATGATGATGATGATGATGACTAAAATTACACTACAGAAATACCTACTACTAAAATTATAAAAACTATTAAAATTCCCAAGTCCTTTGACTTTTTAGACAGACTCTAATAGACAGGTTATTGACTTCTACTAGCATTCTTGGTGGCTGAAAGTTATGAAATGTTAACGGAGGTTGATATCCTTTCCCAAAAATTCACATTATGCAATAGTCACTACCAGCACGGGCATTGCGTAGCTCAGGCCTTTTTATGTATACAAGAGTCCGAGTAAATTAAGGACTAACATGTATGTACTGAAACATCATACAATAACTACGCCCTTTTTGAGCTGGAAACTCGTCAAATAGTTCTTACAGCTCTTAATAGTGCTAGAGGAAGTGTCTGACTTTTACTAACTAAAGCCCACCTGTGTTTTTTAGTTGCCCTTTGCGTTCCAGAGCCGCGGTAATTCTTTTTAACAGCACAAATTGTGTACCCATTACGCATTAAAATGCTTACCGTTAAAAGATTGCATAGTTGATGAAACTATCTCTACTGGAATACCAACTCATTCAATTATAAACGCGCTATTAACTGCATTATCGTCAAAAGAAAAAAAGAAAGTAAAAGCTAAACATTTTACACAGATTCTACAAGAGTTACTAAGCAAACTACACGTGGAGCATGTAGTTTGGATGAGTGACAAAGCCGGAAACTATTTCGAGATCGTGTTCCCTCTGCCAACTGGCGATCAATGTGAGACGATGCTGCACTGTCTCACCCAGCTGGGAATCGGTGTGCGATGCAAATCCATTGTCAGGTAACACCATGAACATTAGAGCTGTAGGTCCTTACAAAGCCGCATACAATTCTCCGCAGGTATTAGAATGTTGTCTTGTATTTGATTGCTATTCATGCGTCTCAGGCGTTGGTTACTTGGTAAATGTATCGTTTTCAACAAGTAACATGAACATATTTTGACAGAAATTCAACAACGAAATCTTGTATGTACCTATATCTGTATATAGACTTAGATGAGGTATATATTTTTCTTTCTTTCAACTGGCGATCAATGTGAGACGATGCTGGGAAGCTGGGAATCGGTGTGCGTTATAAATGTATTGTTAACACTGTGAACATTAGACCTGTAGGTCCTTACAAAGCCGCACTAAATTCTCCGCAGGTATTGGAGTACGCAGTTTTGTATTTGGTTGCTATTCATGTGTCGGAGGCGTTGGTTACTTGACAAATGTTTCGTGTTCAACAAGTAACATGCAGATAATTTGACAGAAATTCAACGGTGCACAATTAATCACATCACATTAACGTTATAAAAGCGAAAGTTTATGTGTACCTATATCTGTATTTGTATGTGTGTAAAAATATGTAAATAATATTTTTACATTAGGTGACAACGATAATGACACGTGACGATATCGAACTGTGTATGTTGCTGGTAAGACATGTACTAGGTGGCATAATGCATGCAAACTGTTGGTTAATGCCAATTGCCAACTCGTCATCGTCAGATAAATGAAACTACCAGCCCCATGATATCGTGTCGATATCCTTAGCTAGCACCTAATGTAAGAACAATCAATGGCTGAGCGGATTTCGATGTAGCTTGGTATACTTGTAGACCATATCCTGGAATAGCACTACTTATTAAATAGGTATGTCCCCTTTAGATAATTTTCCTCTATTACTCAAGCGAAGACACTGGCAACATGTAGTAGGTCTGTTATACTCAAGAAACTATGTGTATGGATGTGGAAAATAATAAAATGCTGAAGTAATTGAACAAACCATGCGTACAACAGATTCCTGCGGAAAATCGTGAAGCTCGGTCACATGGAACGCCGATTGTTGCTTCGTTTTCCTTTCAGTTGAAGTATATCCTACCTAAAAATAAATTTCTTTGCAGTGTACTTTCGTGTAATGTTGTGCACTCGGCTTTACAAAACGAAAAAATCACTGAAGATACAGCATTGTAAGTAAAAGAACCTCAATAAGGTCGCTTAAGTTCTAACAACGCGTATGTCTAAATCGGGAACTTTTCAGGACAGCAAATAAACTGTTCGGTTTTGAGAAAAGAGTACAACTGAGTTACAACGGTTTACCTTTTCTGTTCAACTGACATACGTATTGTTTTTGATGTTAAATGACGCGTCACCGTTTTTTCAAAACCTCGTGTTTGATTCATCAAACACTGTGTTGTTCGATTTACTATAGAATTTATACAACGTAACGTTGAATGCGCAAAACCTCAGACACCCCAAATGATTTTTAATTCTGATGCTAAAAAAAATCATTAAAAAAATCTAAAGTTTATATGTGCTGTTTTAGGCAAATCATTTCTTGCGTCTGCGACGACCATAGATATGAGAAAGGAGAAGATTTGTTAAGTAATAAAAAATGTATTTGAACACGGTGTCTCCAATTTCTCCTTCCACTACCGACACACATTACACGTACAGGAATACTTACACAGTCTGTTTTCTATATATTTCTATGGCGACGACACTCTGTCCAGGAGGCGTCGGCAAGTATATCACCGGGCCACAAGATTCGTATTTGCATTGAAATAAGAAAATTGATTGAAAATTTAAATTAGACGACAACCATTTGTACCTATTTTAGCGGGCCTGCGCACGTGATAGTTTGACCTATTAATAACTAGACAGAGCAACATTTTAAATGTAGATTTTTTGAAAAATGGGACCTAAGTATATTATAAAGTGATTCAATTGATTCTGCTCGTTATTCTAATCAAACTATTTTCAGGTTTTGCGCATTTAACGTTACACGTTGTATAAGTATCTACCGTATTTTTTCCAAAAATTAAATGACTTACGCCAAGTTAGAACTTATGCGACGATATCTAAAATCTTACCTACCTAAAACTAGAGACGACTATATATTGTCCTATATTCTCGTAGACAAAAATCTGAAGACGCAACACGATGGCGAAACTTCGTGGAATCTATAAGATCTAAACTAACAGTGAAGCAAGTAGTTGACGGAGTGAGGGGCGGGGGAGAGCTGTCATTCGATTACCTTACCCTAATTATAACGGCTGAGTGAGTACTTAACCAGATCATTATGTGATCAGCTGCTGAAATGGTTACCTCGTAATTGACCATCTTTTTGTAGTTTGTACCTAAGTATTTAGAGCTGTTTACCATGATCTTAGAAGCCATGGTTACAATATAACTTTTCGATATATAGCCTATCTAAAAACTGAATACTTAAACACTAGTTTACTCGTATTTAGTTTAGTTAGATACATAAATTTATATCGTCATCGCTACAGTCTATTAACACTTAAAAAAAATACTCTGAATGATAATTTGTAAATTGAAAAATGCTAAACAGATTGTAAATTGCATATTATAAATAACAGTTAATAAATACCTAATTGAAGTGCAATTGATTTATTAAAATTGATTTTTAGGGTTACCTACTTGTACCCCTTGTATCATATTAATCAAAAATAAAATATTCAACCAACCATATTGGCCATAAGTAATTATGGCTGAATTAAATAGGTAAATCAGCTGCAGAAAATTCAGGGCATTATTTTGACCTGGTTCTCCCTCTATAAAACCATTAACACCCTTCCATCGCTATACCTCCATCTTACATTATGTTTGTATTTTTGTATTCCATACACCAACACAATGTATTCGTACAATGAATATATTATTATCTGTAATACGGCTTTCTAAGACATCAAAAACATCTTTATCATTCTATATAATGTCTTTTACAATGGCGTAGTTGGCACCATGAAACATTTTATAATTAGATAGTAATTAATTCACTTTCATCTTTCGTTTTTAAGAAGCTACATAATTATATTTATCATTATTTATGTTGGGACACAACTCATTATTACCTACCTACCTCATCAAAGAATGCTGGTGTGTTAGAGTTCATATACACGAGCGGCATATAGCCTACGGCAGAGGTAATGCAGCCGTCAAAAAGGGGGCGGCAGCAGCCACATACGGCAGCTGACACTGGTCGAAGGCCGTCGTCGAGCGTCAACAGCTTCCGCCGACGTGTCGACGGTTGCGGTCGACTTGTGCTGACGGCTGCTGTTATATCTGCCGTTAGGCCCTTCGCCCACGCCGACTTTTTCTAGCGATGCTGTGGCGCGTTTCGTAAGCGTGCGACAGCATCGCTACTGGCTTTAGTCGCATTTGTAAGCGCTATAGGAAAAATGCTAACGCGCTACAACATCGCGACTGTATCGATGCGAACACGCTACAGCAGGGTTTTTCAACCTGTTAGTCGCGACTCTCAGGGGGGGGGGCGCGTAGCTTTTATAGTGGAGTTGCTAAAGGTTGGGAAAGCTACAGCAGTAAAAAAGAAACACATTTATGTAGATTTATTAAGAAAAATGTATTTTTTTTATTAATTATGTATTTATCCGAACCGTATTTGTCAAAATAAGTAAATGTATTGGATTCACTATTAATTTAAAAAAAAAAAAAACAACGGGTAGGGGGGAGTCGCGATATATTTCTTCATAGGTACTAAAAGGGCCGTGGTATGAGTAAGGTTGAAAAACCCTGCGCTACAGTATCAGTACAAAAAGTCGCCATGAGCGAGGGGCCTTAGTAACATACCATTCGTATGTTTGAGTTCATAGGTTAGATTTTAAGTGTTTTGTATTATGTTTCAGTTCCCTTGCTGCCTTAGGTCTCGTAGAAAACAATGCTTCGAATATTGTCGCCGCCATGTTAGTTTCACCACTCATGGGCCCCGTGATGTCCATCACATTCGGCGTCATCATATCTGATAGGAGCCTTGTGAGGAGTGGCTTCGAGAGTCTGGTCTTGGGAATGTTCATTTCTCTGCTGTTTGGGTTCATTTTTGGACTGATACTTGGAAGTACTGACATGCCTTGGGGATTTGGCGATTGGCCTACAGAAGAAATGAAGGGTCGGTAAGTAAATCCAAGAATAGGACGGTAATGGGATACTATGACACTTCCTTGATCATCATCATCATTTTCCTGCCCTTAGCTTGGGTTGGCGCTACAATTTTCTTTCATTCTGTCCTGTCACCCGTATAACTAATTCCGTTTTCTTTCCTATCACAATTCACACAATCCGTCCATGTTTTATTTCGCCTTCCTCTTTCTCTCCATCCCTATTATCTGGCTTATTTTAGATAAGTTCAATAAAGTCCGTAGGAATAATTAGATGTTTATTAATCAATCACATTTAATGGACAGATTTGAATGAAAATTGGAATACGAGAAGACCATCACCACCCCTTTATACCGGTAGTAGCTGAACGTTCCACGTTCCTATGGCATAATATTGTATCTTAAAAGCCTAAACTCTTCGTCAATATTATCAGTATAACTTTGAAAGCAAGTTACAAAATATTTAATCCCAAAACTTTTCTAAGTAAAACAGCCGTTAGCTAGAGTAAAATTTTCAGTGTGCCGACATTATGAAACGTTTAAGTGGGTAAGCAAAACAGTCTTGAAATTCATAAACGATGTTGGCAGGGTAACTACTGAATGGAAGATTACTTCAGGTAATAGTGTTAACATTCCAAAGAGTTTAGGAAATACAGAGGTCGGTTTTCGGAACGGGCTCTTAGTAACCTAGTGCGCTTCACCATCAACGATTGAATCACTGCTTACCATCAGGTGGGGTCTCAGTTAAGCACTAGTTTATATCAATTAAAAAAAAAAAAGGTAACACACGCTGTAACTTGGTACGATGGATTTGGTCCGTCCGTACCAAAGTAGAGCGTGCCTTGGCGTGAGTTTGGTCCAACACGTTTTAACACTATATCGGCAACACGGGATACATAAGGTACACTTCGTGGTATACAAGCGTAATGGTGATGTTGTGTGTTTTAGAGGTAACGTTCGGTCCTTATGGATGGGTGTACTGTGGGCGCTGACATCTGGAACAGGTGTGGCACTGGCTCTACTCCAGGGCAGTGCTGGACCACTCATCGGTATTGCTATTTCAGCGTCTTTGTTACCACCTGTCGTCAATTGTGTGAGTATTGTGATCATTTGAATATATGGTAACACAAGGCTAAGGGTAAATCATTAATTAGTGTTCTTTATTTACTGCCTCAGAAGTCCAGCAGGAAGAAAAATTACAATGCAATTCGATACCTACAAAGGACGAGAAGGTCTCGGCAAAGAAATAATAATAATAATTTGTTACACTAAAAATACAATTTCACTGTGCTCATAATTATGATATTAAGTATTACATGACATAAAAATTGTGCCTAAATTAACATGTGCTGCCGAAGTAGGCTTGGGGAGCCTGTAGTCTCGGCAAAGAAAGTAGTAGAGTGAGTCTAGAGTTGAGCTCAATTATCTAATATAAAGACCAATTAAATCACTTAGATATAATATATAGTTTTTTTTTTTGAGTGGTTTCCTCTTTTGGTGGAGTGAGAAAACCAACCTGTGTTTCTGCCTTTACATTTAGGCCCACAGTAACTCTTTCGATCCCGTAGGGCTGGGGGTATAAATAATTGGAGGCCTAGAAGTGAGAGATGCTTTTTAAACTTTTGACTAAGTACCTACCTACTTCTTTTAGTAATCAGTCATAACTTGTGCCACTAGACTAGGTACTTACCCACTACTAATGTTTTCAGGGATTATATTGGGCATTAGCGTGCATTTGGCTGTTGTACCCGGGCGTCAAAGTCCCCCATATAAAGGGAGAAGCCTATACAGGCAACTCATCCTACACACCCTTGTACCATGAATATCTTCCTATCGAGTTTGCGGTAAACGGTAAATATGATTATTAACAGCAAATAATAAGAATGAGCCCAGCAAGGTGGAAGCCTAACTTGGGACCAAGAATCTGCTTCGGAAAGGAAGATTCGGCCCCGGTACGAAAGGCAACGAAGAAACAGAAGTGGGTGACAAAAAAAAGTCAGTAAAAGTCTGACACTATCTCCCGCTCCGCCCAAGAGCGGGGGATGATTTTCCCACCTAAAAAATGTATTTAGAAATAATATACCCCGGTAAATTATGTATAAGTTAGGTATGTTTATCAGTTACACTAGCTTCTGACGTTTTATAAGTGCCCGTGTAGGCCTATGTGAATTAAAATGTCTTTAATTTTTTTGAATGTGTCATGGTTCTTCAAAATGTTTTTTTTCTTACTTAGGCATAGTGAGCTGCTGTCTAACAATAGTGAACGTGATCTGCATCTTTATAACCGCCATAATATTCCTGAAGATCAAGGAAGTGGCAGCACCGTACACGTCCAGTCCAGACCTCAGGAGGTTTTGGGAGCAGGACATCAAAGTGGCCAGGGAAGCTAACCGAGCTAACTTGCATAAGGCGGAGGATGATGAAAGGGCTGAGTAAGAACTTCTACTAACTGACCAAAATATCTTACTTAGTACATTTTGATTCAAAGAGCAGCAAACTGTATGGGCTCAGGAGAGTCGAAGCCTCAGGTTGCGCGAAATAGAACCCTGAGGCTCTGGAACGAAGGCAAAGAAGGAACAGGAGTAGGTTTTAGTCAGTAAAAGTCTGTCAAGCCCTCGCGCTCAGCCCTAGAGCGGGAGAAGTCATTGGATGATTTCCAACCAAAAAAAAAAGCCTTGGCGGCTTATAGACGTATATAGGGGGAGTGGTTTGTGTCTACTCTAATATGGTCTAGCTCTCACCCCAGGATGTTGAGTTGTTGATGTTATTGATTCTATAATAGACGCTAAAATCAGGCATGTCAGGAGCCAGGCCCCCTGAAATGTATCTGCCATATAGATTTATATAGATATTCCGTAGATACACCAATACCAATATTAGTACCTATCTACTACGTGGTACTACAGCGGTGAATTTATACTGACACATTTAATGACAATTTGCTCCTTTCTCATCACATCAAGTAAATGAATAAATATCTAGTCTTATCTTCTCTGCTAAGATTTTTGCAACTGTTTTGATTGTACACGCGTTACTTATCTCGTCAATGATTTGCGCGTAAGGTCTTGCTCGATGACGCGGGTCAATTGTAAAGCATATTATCTTGTGGCTGATATACAGCTGAGTAAACAACCACAGATATTATTAGTAAACAACACTATTAATGTAGGAATGAGCAAGTGAGCACAATTCTATTGTCTAGAAAATCAACTTAAAAAAAAACTGAAGTTCCTATACCAATGACTATTTGGAAGTATGCGGAACAGAGAGTAAAGTCCCACATGCCTCCATTGAAAGGGAGGATCCTCCGACCAGACAGGTGTTATAGTCTAGTGGGCTACTACCCGATAGATGATTTCGGGCTGTCGTATATGTTCAAACCGCGCGGAGAACTTTGATTGCGCGATGCAGGATTTCGTATTTTCTTCGTAGTTCTTATGTGGCTCCATAGATGTCTCTACACCACTCCCCTCCGGAGATCGGAGATCGATGGTTCTTGATGCGCGCCAGGCCAGCGTAGATTGGTTCCAGTGGGTCAGCAGTGGCCGCATAGTTCTCGGTGAGTCGGAACTGTCTGCGGTGATGCCCCAGTGAGTCGGTGTGTTGCTATCCCTGTGAGTCGGGATGATGGCCAAATGAGTCGGAGTGATGATGTCCCAATGAGTCGGGATGATGCTGCAGGCTCCAGTGAGTCGGAGTAGTGCTGCTGGCTCCAGTGAGTCGGAGCAGTGCTGTGCGACGTAGGGCTTGACTGCTGGCGTCGACCAGGAGAGGTTCTTCATAGCTCTTCATGTGACTGGCCGAAGGTGCGGTGTGCCAAGCCAAGGTCGCTGATGAGGCTAAGGGGGATGACCAGGTATGACCAGGTAGTCATGCTGGTGGTCAGGATACAGGCTATGGCTCGCTGCTCGAAAGCTTGAGGAAGTGATGATGACGTCACAAAGTAGTAGCTGTACGAAGGCTGCGCTGACGTTCTTTGTCGAGGGTCACCAGTTTGGAGGTATGCGGAACAGAGAGTAAAGTCCCACATGCCTCCATTGAAAGGGAGGATCCTCCGACCAGACAGGTGTTATAGTCTGGTGGGCTACTGCCCGATAGATGATTTCGGGCTGTCGTATATGTTCAAATCGCGCGAAGAACTTTGACTGCGCGATGCAAGATTTCGGACTTTTTTCGTAGTTCTTATGTGGCGCCATAGATGTCGCTACAACTATACAGTCTCTTCTCTTTGTCCTATGCCTACCAAATAGTGTAGGTACCCGGGCAGCTGAAGCGAATTTGCCAAGTAAATGTTTAGGTCATATAAAAAGTGGTAAAAATAATGGTAAGTACCTACGGCCGCGCCGCTTTTTTTATCGCCTTGGCGGGGGCACTGCCGTGCCCCCTGATTTTAAACCACACGGACAAAATTTTTACAAGTGGAACTTGTCTTTTTGGAAGGTTTCCTACAAGGTGGACCGATGACCTGGTAAAGGTTGCGGGAATCCAATGGATGCGAGACGCTCGGGATCGTTCATAGTGGCATGAGGTGTCTTTCGGGGATGATGATGATTGTCATGGATCTTTAACAATCGTTACAGCCTAGGTAGTCATTCATTAAACCCTAAGCGAACGCGGTTCGAATGCCGTCAGTTAGAGACACAGTAGAAAGACCTAATTATAGATCGAATGCCCGCCGGCGGCGTTCGCTTGGGGTTTAATGAATTAAGACACCAGAAAGTCTGAAGAACAGTCAATTCAAAGATTATCATGTTTCTCAGTAACTGGATTGTGGAGGTCTGATAGATGGTCGCTTCATGTAAAACATGGGTATTCAGCCTCATCCAGTTAGACTGTAGCCGACCCCAAGCTACTTTGTAAAAGCCTAAAGAGATGAGTTGGGCAAATTAATTTTATTTGACCTTGTGTACTCCATAGATTGGTGCTAGAAGACCTCAATCATGAAACCGAGGAGGACATGAAGGAGAAGCTAGAAGCAGCTGTTGAAGAAGCATTAGACGATGAGACGTACAGGAAGGTGAAGAGGATGAGCTATCAGAGTCACAACGCAGACGAGGTAGGTACCTGCTTGAAGAAAAATTTATGAGAGGACGATTTCTCATCTCTTTAAGATGAGAAATCGGGCCGTCCTAAGCGTCGCACACAAGCGACTCAAAATATAGGCTCAGTAGCACATTCGAACGACTCAAAATATAGGTATCTTAAAGACATAACTAGACTAGTAACTTATACACATTTCATTGTGAGAAATCAGAATATGTTGCACTACACAACGCTGCACCGTAAACGATCTCGATTAGCAGTGCTAATTTCTAAGAAATCAGCCTTGAGCACAGCGCTGGCCGCAGCGACGAAGTCCAAATAGGTTAGATAGTACATTGGATTGTTCCTAAATCAATCAGCGCTGCGCTCAAGGCTGTTTTCTTAGAATATAGCACTGCTGAAATGTGTGTCTTTTCTTGTAGTAAATAAAGTTATATTTTGAGTCGCTTTTCGCGCAGGGTCGTCTTGATGTGAAACAAAAAATGAACTCTGTAATGCGAACTGACCCCAAGAAATGCTTGAAAGACTTGAAAGGCTACACAGTAAGCCTATGGACTATTTAGTCCGTAGGATAGGTATAGGTACAAGATCCTTGATGGGCTATGACCAGGATAAAGAGATAAAAAAAGCTGTTAAGTATCTATTTGCTACGCCAATAGTACCGACAATTTACGCTAACTAAACCTTATCTCCACTTTCATGCAATGTTATCACAATGGCATATGACGTGATCTCTTGTGCAATCCTCAGAGATTGTTCAGACTTAGATATATCTAAGTTTTCAACAAAACATACCATGTTTATAGATAGGCGTTGCTTATGCATTACTAACATATAAGAGGTGGTGTCTTAAAAAATCTGAAAGTTGTAGTGTAAGTAATTTAGAATCAAACTAACTTGCAATTGGACAAAGATGTTTTAAAAATATCTATAATACACATTCAAAGCAATGAAAATGATCTATTAACGAAACAGTCACGAATATTCACGATCGTGACGCCAATAACACAAACCGACGTACGTTTGAGTTTACATTACATATGTATCTAACGGGAAAACCAATTTAGTCACGAGTCACGGCCGCTCTATTTATAATTTAATGTTTCAGGTTAATCGTACGATTGGGCTGTCAAGGACCCCCATCTCATTGCTGTCAAGCCAGTTGAATTCCGGAGTTAGTACTCCCACTGGCCGCAAACCTTCAAATGTAGATGACATAGCAGCATTGGATAAGCTGCTGACATCATTACTTGGCCTTAAAGACAGCAAACGCGGCAGGTCATTCGTCTCAAACCGAGGAACTCCCAGATCCAGTCGGATTCCAAGAAATGTGCCAGACACGTTCGGACACAGCCACAGAAGGCGGTCGGAGTCGTGGCCAGAGAGAATATTCGAGGATTCTGTTGTTCGTAGCGTTATCAGCAGCCTGCGAGCTAGTAAGAGGAGCTCGCAGATGGAGGAGGCTTTCATGACCCCGAAGTAGGATATTAGGAGGAGGTAGAAGATAATAAGTAGTAGGTAGCCTACTGACAACCATGAGAAATCTCATGATGTTGTAATTATTTAACGAAATAGAATTTAAATATAGGAAAATTAGGTAAATATTTTTAAAATTCGTCTCTCACTGGAGTGACATTTGACCCATTTGACCTAGATGAGATCGTGGCATGTGAGCTCTCGCGATGCTCCAAGTTATTTACGTTCATCTTATTTATTGCTAGTTTTGGGAGAGGGTTTTGTGATGTCGCACACCGGAGCGCCGCGTGAAACAAAATTATTCTTTCAAGTGCAACTTTATTTTATGATTATTTCATATTTTTTTAGGATTCCGTACCCAAAGGGTAAAAACAGGACCCTATTCTGTCTGTCCGTTTGTCTGTCACCAGGCTGTATCTCAAGAACCGCGATAGCTAAACAGTTGAAATTTTCACAAATTATGTATTTCTGTTGCCGCTGTTACAACAAATACTAAAAACAAAATAAAATAAATATTTAAGGGGGGCTTCCAACAACAATATTTTTTTGCCGAATTTTCCAAAGGACGGTCAGAAACCCTTCGTGCCCGAGTCTAACTCGCACTTCACTATTTTTTTTATGGAACAAAAAAAAACAGTTTTAATTGATTTATTCTTAAAATGGAAATGTCTCCATTGTAGTCATTGTAGATTGGTAAATTGAAATAAGGATTGAATTCATAGCTTCAACTGACCTAGGTACCTACTGTACGTAAGATTTCGTTGTATTTCAACTATTTAATCGATTCTGAAAGGCTGAGACTGTAGTCAGTAAATTAATAACTGATTCGATTAAAATAAGTAGGAATGTGGTCACTTAGCTATAAAAAAAAAACAAACAAAATTTTGTTAGATACTTTTATCGATTAATTTATTTTGTATTCAATAAATATGTAATAAAAATTACTCGTACTTATTTGCTTAATTATTATTACAATTACATTAAGTACCTATTTTTTTACGTAGGTAAACGTTTTATCACAGCAAAGCTTATGTCGAGGTATATAATATAAAAAAGAGTATCTACTGCACGATCAGTGTAGTTAGAAATATCTTGACGATAAGTGCTATTTTAAAACTAGATCAACATGAATTTACTAATATATTACTTATTACAAACATAATTTAGAACTTGGTCAAGATAATTGACTAATCTTTTTGGAAATTACTTCAGACCCAGTCTTCATTGATTTCGAATGTTTAACTTGAGAGGTGTACACATCATACCCTAATGATATCGTGTTGTCATATAGCACTCTATATCTCGTCGGCAGAAAATAGAAATTGATAATTTGCGCCGGTGGCCAAACCATCCACTCCGCGCGGTACAATCTGACAAATTTATCTTTAACCTCTTCTTTGAAGTTTTCTAGGGGATCAGCTTCGAACAGGGCAACACTTCCAAAAAATGTAACTATTATAATTGGTGAAAATATAAATTGATCCAGCACCAATTTCTTTGCGACCATATCAAAAGTTTTTCCTATTATAAATTTATCTAAAACTTTGTACCAGTGATGACATAGTATACCGACTGCTACACCAGAGAACGCCATGTGAGCGCACCTCTTTAGGTCATATTCGTTTTGTTCCTTTATGTATATTTCGTAAGTCTGCTCCATGAGATCACCCACCGACGATAATGACAATGATATGGTCACATTTGTGTATAATAAATATTTGTCACTAAATGCTACTTTTATAAATCTTCTAACTGGCACTGCAGCTGTTCTTCTTAATGCGACTAGATTTCTCCACGTGGAACTTAATAATTTCATTATCTGTAAATAAAAATTTAGTGTAAATGAAATGACCGTCGTTTTAATTTAATTTGAAGTGATACATTATTAGAGCAATGCAATAGATAACTTTATTTTTTAGCCTACAGGCTATGTAAATATTAGTTCCGAGCAGGAAGCGAACCTGCAACACGCAGCACAGCAGTCAATCGCTCAACCACTGCGCCAACCGTGCTACAAAAACGGCAATTTTACCATCAGAGAAAAATTCGCAGACAATTATGACATTCACCAACCCGCACTGGGCCCACGTGTTGTATTATGGCCCATTCCCTCTCCTAGAGCGGAGGTCTGAGTCCCAACAGTGGGAACATTATAAAGCCGACTATTACTATGTTACCATCAGAGAGCACTGTTACAGGATAAAAGTAGGTATACCATATGGTTCGGAGAGGCAGTTCGCATTAGTTACACAGTAAGAAAAGTAACTGACGAGTTGGCAAGGTAGGTACTTCCAGTTTTTGATTGTTGCAGATACTTTTGAAACTGACCGGCAGCATGTCGTTCATTATTTTATCTTCTCTTATTGGTTATTCCGTACAATGGTCGTATTTACTATACGATATTTAGTTATTGCGGCTTATATGTATTTGAACGAAGCATGTACCTACCAAGTTATGAAGCAAAGTAGACTAGAAAGATGCTATGCTAAAAGAAATAACCTACACGTTGCGATAATTGGCAAATTTTTGCTCTCGATGTGTTTTCGTCTATTCTAGCGTACGCTCTAAAATAGCTGCCCCCCTAGCCAAGTTACAATCGTTTCGCTTGCGCCGAACGCTTCGAGTTGACCTTGCCGCCAATTCTTTTGTTCTGACCACGTGACTGAACGTTAAGACGACGTCATTCCCGTAAATTTGAAGCATTTCTACAAGCGTTTCTATGCAGATTAGCAACTTGGCTAGGGGTACAGGTCGGTGCTTAGACGATGAACGATAACGACACGATATCATATAATTTCAATTATCTGACGATGTCGAGTTGACATTGAACCAACAGCTTGTATGCAGTTTCGAGTACATAGTTAATCGTACCAGCATTTTACTCGGATGATATGAATGAATGAGCTCGGTTTATATGCAGATTTATTAAATTAGGTACAGTACAGTAGTAGACAGTGGAACAGTGGCAGTGGTGATGTGTGGTGGTGAATAGTGTAGTGGCAGTATAGTACTTTAAAACTACGGAAAAAAAAAAATACGCCGAGCCCCAGCTGTGTTTTATTATGAAGTACACTTGTAATATAGGTTTACTTTCTATTTGATATTTAATTTCTATAGATGGCGTTTTGGTCGTACCTATATAAAATATATGGGCTCTAGGGCTGCAGAGGCTAAGATCTACCACACTGCCAATCGCCCAAGTATACAGAGGCGTAAGATGTCAAAACCAACCAGACACCAAGAAATGAACTAACCGGCAAGAACTAAAAATCACTTAATGAATAAACAGCATTCACAGAAACAATTTATTATTAAAACTAATATTTATACCTGTTACAAAAACAAAACTAAACTAAATACAAAATTTAATCAGTAGTCTATCATATTAGTTAAATCAGGTCAGTCTTCTCTTTTCTTTTTATTTGGCTATTCAGTCTTTTTGCCATCTTTTTCAGATTTTTCTGGCTTTGAATGCTTTACGTGGGAAGTAAACACATCATATCCCACTGATATTGTGTTATCATACGCTACTCTATACTTGGTTGGTAGAAAATAAAAGTTTATAATTTGCGCCGGTGGCCACACAACCCATTCAGCTTTATACAAAGTCCAAAACTTAGACCGCACTTCGTCGGTAAAGTTAGCTATGGGGTTATCTTCAAATATTGCTACTGTGGCAAAGAAAGACAAAATTACGAACGGAGAACAGATGAACTGATCCAGTAGTAATTTTTTTATAACCATGTCAAAAGTTCTGCCGACTATCACTCGATCTATAAAAATATACCAATGATGGCATATAACCCCTGCAGTGCTCCCAGAGAATGCCATATGAGCAGTACGCTTGAAATCAAACTTACTCCCTCCTTTATGAAGTTCATAAGTCTGTTCTATAATGTCTCCACAGGTTGACACTCCCATAGATATCACGATATTGGTGTAAATCAGATTTTTGCGTTGGAATGCATGATCAACAGCATGTTTATATGAATCGTAACTTTGGGAAAAGATTCTTCTCATTACCATTTTTAGCAAATTATCTAAAACAAGTGAGTTAAAATGCAATTATGAATCATTATTCCAAAAATACTTTGTATTTACTATGGCATTACTTACACCAATAAAAAATCTTACAGGGCCAAGGTTTCTAGTATCTCTTTTTAATTTTTATTTAAAAAAAAAAACTCTTTTTAACAGATTAATGCTACCTCAATAGCTTTGCCAATGCCGATTTTTTGACAACATTTTCTTCTATAAACGCAGTATCTTAGGTTTAAATTACAGAAGTTCAAGTGCTCTTTGATGTTAAAATATATTCCTATCACTAGATCACACTAATTGTTAACCAAGTGTATACCATGCAATTTGTGTTTTTGAATGAGAACATTTAAAACACTTCGTGTTCTTATATTACGACTACACCCAGCTCAAGATATTTCATTATATAAAAAATTCATAGATAGGTACTCACATTTAATGTAACGAAGTAAATAAAACAATATTAAATTAATATAAATTCCATAACAGATGCTAAAACTTTTTACATATAATTTTATTCGTTATAGTATTATATAACGACGCTGAAATCAAATTACTTGATTTTTCAGGTAAAGTCTAACCTCAAACTATCAATTCAAACAAACCCCATGAAACCATGCTGATAAGTGTCACTGTCAACTATTGGTCAGTGTCACTGTCAGCACTCAAGGGAGAATATCTATGGAATTATTATGTATCATAATAACACGCTTACACATTCGTGCTCATTATTCGCCATACCATTCGCCTTGTCGTTCGACGAAACAATGTGCGCAAGGCGAATAACAATTTCGCTGTTCTTACAATGCATGCATAATAGCCGGTTGTCATGTCTTCTTCTTCCAGCCCTTGTCCCATCTTATTTGGGATCGGTGCAACACGTTTTTTCTTCCATTCTACCCTATCACTCGTCATGCTATCACTAACTTCTTTTTCTTTCATATCGCTCTTCACGCAATCCATCCATCTTTTCTTTGGCCTCCTTCTCTCTCTCCACCCATCCACATGTATACTCATAACTCTTTTAGTAACATGCATTTCATCCCTCCTCTTTACATGACTATACCAAGACAAACGATTCCCCTACAGCTTGTCAGTCACTGGCGCCACTTTAAAACTTCCTCTAATATACTCATTCCTCACTATATCCAGTATCGTCACACGGTCACAGCACACATCAATCTCAACATTCTTATCTCCGCTACATGCAATCTTTTTTCATCCGCCTTTTTTCACAATCCAACATTCTGATCCAAAGAGATTTAAAGAGATACAATAGAGCGGCTATCAGGAGAAATGTCTTAGAAAAACTGTCATCCTATCTCTCAGTAACGCCATCTAGCTTTGAATAGCAATCAAAGAATTAAATTTGTCAAAATTTGTAAAAATTTAACTATTGCTCGGTAGGTGGCCAGGAGCTTTACCACGATATGTTAAAATGTCAGTAGTACGAACGAAAAAGGATCAAACAGGTCGGTTTAGGTCGTAAAATAGATCACGTTATGAGCTCGTGGTAGAAGCTTCAGTGTGTGCCAGTGGCGTAGCTTGGGGAGGGGAGGGCGGTGGGGGCCATGGCCCTAGGCAGCATACGAAAGGAGGCGGCAGAAAGCGCCAAAAAAAACTTAGATATTTGGAATTGCGAGTGCAATGTTACGTACGTGACAAGCAAATTTTGATGTCGATGTTAAGTCTTCCCTGCGTGCTGCAGCAAGTATATTGCTTGTTAATAATCCAAGTTCATTCTCTGACGTAACAATGTCGGACCAAGCTCAACCATGACTTGGAACCGAGTGTGTTCACGCTAACGCGATTAAACACGCGCATACCGACCTTGGGCCAACACCCGTATGCGCAAGGCAAGTGACGTGACTCTTAATAATAATCAAGGGCTTGATTCAGAAAGCGGTACTTCTGGACACGGCCCGTATAGTCAGGAGGTTCCTTTCTCTGGAGCCCTGACCGCCGGTAGCTTGGACCCTATTCCCGATACCGGTGGGACACTATTTTTTATATTTTTAAATGTTTTTTTTAAATATTTTTTTTGTTTAAGGAATATTTAAAAATGTAATTAATATGCTAAAATAGATAATAAAGGAATAATAATAACATCTGCGGAGGCTCTCGTTAGGCAGTTGGATCAAGGGCTTGATACAGAAGGCAGTACTCCTAGACACGGCGCGTATTGTCCGGAGGTTCCTCTCTCAGGAGCCCTGACCGCCGGTAGCTTGGACCCTGTTCCCGATGCCGGTGGGCTACTATTTTTTATATTTTTAAATGTTTTTTTTTAATGTTATTTTTTTAAGAAATATTTAAAAATTTAAAAATTATGTAAATAATAATAAATAAATGGAATAATAATAATAATAATAATCTGTGGCTCGGCTGTCAAATTGACTGACAGCAAATTTTTTCTCGTCAATATTTTTTACTCAATTTAATTAAATAATACTATAAAAAAATGTCTAATCACCGAAAAACTACCAGGAAAAAATAAGAAAAACATTACGTCACGGCCCTACATATATAATACCTACAACAAAAGTGAATAAACAACGACATGGCGATGAAATAAATTTGACAAATGCTGACAAGAAGCCGGGCACGAAGACTAGAAACACACCCAACAACTTCGGGTTCGTCGCTCAACTCCGCCTCGCAGCCGCCGGGACCAGCGCCAGCCGTGAGTCCAGTGATTCCGGAAGCTGCAGTTGCGTCGAGTTCGAGCGACGAATACTTCTCGCCGCCGACGACACCACCACCTGCGCGTCGGCGGGGAAGAGGCCGACCTCCGGCCAGCTTGGGACCTCGAGGCCCGCCGGCCTCTGACAGGGTTCCCGCTGTCGGTGGAAGTGTGCAGCGCATGCGATGGACATCATCCATCAATGAAAATGTCATGCGCTCATACTTTGGGGCTACAGAGGGGGGAATTAACCTGACTGCGTACCGTGGTCGGATGCTCTCTCTGTTTCAGGTGCTTGAGCCAGCTGTCAACGTTTCGGTCCAACGACTATCGGATCAGGTGCGGGTCATCCAGCGTAATCGTATGTTGGATGACGCCGTACTTGATAGACTGCGCCTGGAATCACAGAGTTGCCGTGTTTCAGCCGCTACACCACCGGCCGCGGCGCAACGTCAACCCAGTGCTGCACCGCGACCCGACCACATTGGTGACGCCGATGATGACGCGGCAATATCTGTGAGTACCCAATGTAATGAACGATTGAGGGGCGCTTTGGAAGACGCATTTCGGGAATACCGCTCCATACCGCCGGAGCTTAGACCACGCCTACCTCGTTTGCCCATGCACAAGAGAAATAGGGCGCTGGTGTGTGCTTTAGATTCGCAGCTATCAATTTGTTTTGATAGCAGCGAAGACCTCGCTGATACCCACTCAATCTTGTACTGTGCGGCCGTAGCAGCATGTCGTGTAGCTCACGTTAAATTTCCTAATTGTAACAGAGCTACACGACCAGCTGTGCCTGCTTGGCAGTGCAGGATAGAGCGGCGTATCGGTGAGGCTAGAGCACTCATCGGCAAGCTTATCTGCTTCAGGGAGGGCAACACTCGCCCTAGGGTGATGCGCTTTGTGAAGCGGGCATTCTCGGGGACTGATATTAGTCCTCGAGATTATCTGCCCTGCGTCACAGAGCGTATCGACTTCCTGAAGCAGAAGATCTATGCATGGGCAAACCGTATTCGTAGGTACAAGCGGCGAGTGGAGCGGTACACTCAGAATCGTACATTCCAAAGCAATGAAAGGTGGGTTTATAGGGCTTGGGAGCGACCGGACCAAGGTGTGACTGATACGCGCCTGCCGGATGATGACGCCATGTGTTCATTTTGGCGCAGCATTTGGTCGGCGCCTGTCAGTCACACCGAGGGTGATTGGATTCGAGAGGTCGAGCGCGCATGCGATCTTTTACCAGAAATGGGGGCAATAACCATCAGCCCCCAAGATGTAGCCCGTGCAGTTCGTCCGTTACGGAACTGGAAATCTCCAGGGCCGGACGGGCTGCACAATTTCTGGCTCAAATGGTTTCAAGGGTCGCACGCTCGCTTGGCATCTCAGTTCCAATCTGCCTTAGAGTCAGGGTCGCTGCCCCAGTTTCTAACAACAGGAATAACCCACCTGCTCCATAAATCAGGTAGTACTGCGGAACCCAAAAATTATAGACCGATTACGTGTTTGCCGACGGTCTATAAAGTTCTTACATCCATTCTGAGAGCTAAAATCAATAGTCATATTGAAACAAATTCTATCATGTCTGTCTCTCAGAATGGATGTAGGAACGGGTCCCGCGGTACTAAGGAGCTGCTCCTCATCGATATTGCCATTAGCCAACAGGTTCGACGTTCTCGAAAGAACCTGTCGGCATGCTGGATAGATTATAAGAAGGCCTATGACTCTGTTCCTCATACATGGCTCATGAGGGTGTTAGAACTGTATAAAGTTGATGCAACTTTGCGCACCTTCCTGATGTCATGTATGGGGCAGTGGAGAACAGTCCTTCACTATCCGGGATGTCGACAGATTTGGGAGAACAGCGAACCGATAAGGATTGAGCGTGGCATATTCCAGGGTGACAGTCTGAGTCCACTGTGGTTTTGCCTGGCTTTGAACCCTCTCAGCACACTGCTGGAGGGTTCTGGCTTAGGTTACCGGTTGAAAAGAGGCGGTCAGGTCATATCTCACCTTCTTTACATGGATGATCTGAAACTCTTTGCCCCTTGCAACTGATGGAGCTACTGAAGGTAACTGAAACCTTCAGTAGTGCCATCAGGATGGACTTTGGTGTGGACAAATGTGCAGTCATACATGTAAAGCGAGGAGAGATTATGGAATCCGAGGGAATTCAACTCTCGGATTCCATACACCTTAGATCCCTCAGTTCAACCGAAACATAAAAGTATTTGGGTATGTCGGAAGCGTTAGACATCAATACTGATGACGTGAAACAATCGTTGAGGGAGCGCTTCTTTAGCCGCCTGAATAAAGTACTGAATAGTCTTTTGTCAGGCGGAAACAAGGTGCGCGCTTTCAACGGTTGGGTCATGCCAGTATTGATGTATTCTTTCGGCATACTCAAATGGACTCAGACAGAACTTGACGCCCTGGATAGGAGGGTCCGTACACTACTAACCGCAAATCGGATGCATCACCCACGGTCATCGGTGATGAGACTGTATATCCCGCGGAAGTGTGGGGGTCGTGGCTTCTTAAATGCCAAGTCCCTGCACAACCGCGAGGTATGCAGTCTCAGGGAATATTTCCTAGCCGTCGACGTGGGTATGCACCGAGATGTGGTGGCGGTGGACAAGGGCCTCACCCCGCTCTTCTTAGCTAACGAGAACTGGCGCAAACCTTTAGTACTGGATACTAATGACCGCAGGGAAGTATGGCAGGGCAAGGAGCTTCACGGACGCTTTTACCGGGCCTTACATGGGCCCGATGTAGACCTATTAGCGTCCGTATCTTGGCTACGTTTCGGTGACCTCTTCGGGGAAACCGAAGGTTTTGTCTTTGCGATTATGGACGAAGTTATGATGACGAACAATTACCGGAAATACATTGTGAAGGATGGTACGGTTGACATCTGTCGGGCATGCCACCGGCCCGGAGAATCAATCCGACACATTATTTCTGGGTGTTCTCGTCTGGCTAACGGAGACTATTTGCATAGACACAACCTCGTAGCCAGGATTATTCACCAGCAACTTGCTCTTAAATACAATCTTGTAGAATCAGAAGTACCGTACTACAGGTATGTGCCCGACCCAGTTCTCGACAATGGCAGTATCACGTTATATTGGGATCGATCTATCATCACTGACAGGACTATTGTTGCCAATAAGCCTGACATAGTGGTGATAGATCGACTAGAGCGTCGCACAATGATTGTTGATATAGCGGTCCCTCATGACGAGAACCTCGTGAAAGCCGAGAAAGATAAACAAACTAAATATCTTGACTTGGCTCGCGAGGTTGTCGACATGTGGGAAGTGGATAGAGCAATCATTGTGCCGATAGTCGTGACGGCCAATGGCTTAATTGCCAAGAGCCTCGATCAACATCTGCGGAGGCTCTCGTTAGGTAGCTGGATCAAGGGCTTGATCCAGAAGGCAGTACTCCTAGACACGGCGCGTATTGTCCGGAGATTCCTCTCTCAGGAGCCCTGACCACCGGCAGCTTGGACCGTCTTCCCGATGCCGGTGGGCTACTATTTTTTATATTTTTAAATGTTTTTTTAATGTTATTTTTTTAAGAAATATTTAAAAATATACTATAATATGTACATAATAATAAATAAATGGAATAATAATAATAAATTTTTAAATGTTTTTTTTAATATTTTTTTTTTGTTTAAGGAATATTTAAAAATGTAATTAATATGTTAAAATAGATAATAAAGGAATAATAATAATAACTGTCTGTCTCTGTTTCAGGATCTTGAACCAACCGTGAACGTCTCGGCACAACGATTGTCGGATCAGGTGCGGGTTATTCAACGTAACCACAGGTTGGACGACGCCGCACTTGATCGGCTGCGCTCACAGGTACTGAGCAACCCTATCGTCTCGACACCGCAACAGATACAGACCGCGGGACCATCGACTTCTGTCACGACCACTCCGCGGCATGATCATGTTGAGAATGAGGCAGATGATAGGGTTGACAGAGTAAGTAGCCAGTGCAACGATCGACTGAGGAGCGCACTGGAGGATGCGCTTGGTGAGTATAGATCGACTCCGACTGAGCTTAGGCCCCGTTTACCTCGGTTGCCTATGCACAAAAAAAATAGGGCGCTAGTGTGTGCTCTGGACTCGCTGCTTAAAAATGTTTTTGAGAGCAGCGACAGCCTCCTTGATACACACTCCATCCTGTACTGTGGGGCTGTTGCGGCATGTCGTCTTGCTAATGTAAAGTTCCCATGTTATGGAGTAGCCACTCGACCAACGCCTGCCGCTCCAGCCTGGCAGTGCAGGATCGAGAGGCGTATTGATGAGGCCAGAGCACTAATTGGCAAACTATACTGCTTCAGGGAGGGCAATACACGTCCACGTGTGATGCGTTTCGTGAGACGAGCGTTTTCGGGGACTGAAATAAGCCCCCGAGAATATATGTCACGTATCACGGAACGCATCGACTTCCTGAAGCAGAAAGTTTGTGCATGGGCCAATCGCATCCGGCGGTATAAGCGACGGGTCGATCGGTACTCGCAAAATCGCATGTTCCAGAGCGATGAGAGGTGGGTGTACAGAGCTTGGGAGCGACCTGGACAAAATGTGACTGACGGGTTTCGACCGGATAGTGTTGCCACGAATACATTCTGGCGCAGCATATGGTCGGAGCCCGTATGTCACACTGAGGGTGGCTGGATGCGTGATGTTGAGCGCGTGTGCGAGGCTATACCAGAAATGGACAAAGTTTTCATCACCCCATTAGACGTGGCCAGAGCAGTACGTCCGTTACCAAATTGGAAGTCTCCGGGACCGGACGGACTGCAAAATTTCTGGCTTAAGTGGTATAGCAGCTCACACGCGATTTTGGCATCACAATTCCAGTCATCCTTAGAGTCTGGGTCACTGCCTCAGATTTTAACAACTGGTACCACCCACCTGCTCCATAAGACGGGTAGTACCGCGGATCCCAAGAATTATAGACCGATTACATGTTTGTCGACGGTCTATAAACTTCTTACGTCCATCCTGAGAGTGAAAATTACTCTACACATTGAGAAAAACTCAATTATGTTTGCCTCTCAGAATGGATGTAGGAACGGATCCCGCGGCACTAAGGAGCTACTCCTCATAGACATGGCCATAAGCCAACAGGTTCGTCGATCCCGCAAGGATCTGTCGACATGTTGGATAGATTATAAGAAGGCCTACGACTCTGTTCCACATACATGGCTCATGAAGGTGTTGGAGTTGTATAAAATAGATGCAACTCTACGCACCTTCCTTGAGTCATGTATGAGGCAATGGAAAACAGTCCTTCGCTATCCAGGATGTCGACCGATCCAGGGGAATGATGAACCAATATGGATCAAACGGGGAATATTTCAGGGCGACAGTTTGAGTCCACTTTGGTTTTGCTTAGCCCTGAATCCTTTAAGCACGTTGCTGGAGGATTCAGGTTTGGGCTATCGGTTGAGAAGAGGTGGTCAGGTCCTATCTCACCTGCTTTACATGGATGATCTGAAACTTTTTGCCCACAACAATTCGCAACTGATGGAACTACTGAAGGTAACTGAAATTTTCAGTAGTGCCATCAGGATGGAATTTGGTGTGGACAAATGTGCAGTCATGCATGTAAGGCGAGGGGAGATAGTGGAATCCGAGGGAATTCAACTCTCGGATTCCATACACCTTAGATCCCTCTCCTCGACCGAAACTTATAAGTATTTGGGTATGTCGGAAGCGTTAGGCATTAACGTCGCTGACATGAAGCAAACGTTGAAGGAGCGCTTCTTTGGCCGCCTGAAGAAAGTTTTAAACAGCCTTCTGTCAGGCGGAAATAAGGTGCGCGCCTTCAACGGTTGGGTCATGCCGGTTTTAATGTACTCTTTCGGCATACTCAAATGGACTCAGACTGAGTTAGACGCTCTGGATAGGCGGGTCCGTACATTGCTGACCGCAAATCGGATGCATCACCCACGATCTTCGGTGATGAGACTGTACATCCCGCGGAAGTGTGGAGGTCGAGGCTTTTTGAATGCAAAGACTCTACACAACCGCGAGGTGTGCAGCCTCAGAGAATACTTTCTCAAAACCGACGTGGGTATGCACCGCGATGTGGTCGCAATGGACAAGGGACTCACCCCGCTGTCCATGGCTAAAGAGAACTGGCGCAAACCTGTGGTACTTACCACTGATGACCGCAAGGAAGTATGGAAAGGCAAGGAGCTTCACGGGCGCTTTTTTCGGGCTCTTCATGGGCCTGATGTAGATTTTTCGACGTCCGTGGCCTGGTTACGATTCAGCAACCTCTTCGGAGAAACTGAAGGTTTTATCTGTGCGATTATGGACGAGGTTATCTTGACGAACAACTACCGGAGACATATTATGAAGGATGGGACGATTGACGTGTGTCGGGCATGTCATCGTCCGGGTGAGTCCATCAGACATATTATCTCTGGTTGTTCTCGTCTGGCTAACGGCGAGTATTTGCACAGGCATAACCAAGTAGCCAGGATTCTTCACCAGCAACTTGCTTTGAAATACAACCTGGTGGACTCTGAGGTACCGTACTACAGGTATGTGCCCGACCCAGTTCTCGAAAATGACCATGTCACGTTGTACTGGGATCGGTCTATCATTACTGATCGGACTATTGTAGCCAATAAGCCGGATATAGTAGTGATAGACCGATTAGCGCGCCGCGCAATGTTAGTCGATGTCACCATCCCACATGACGAGAATCTCGTGAAAGCTGAGAAAGAGAAAAAATTCAAATATCTCGACTTAGCACACGAGGTTGTCGACTTGTGGAATGTGGACTCGGCTGTCATTGTGCCGATTGTCGTGAGCGTCAATGGCCTTATAGCCAAAAGCTTCGACGACCATCTGTCGAAGCTGGCGTTGCGCGGATGGATCAAGGGCCTGATACAGAAGGCAGTACTCCTCGATACGGCTCGTATTGTGAGGAGGTTCCTGTCTCTGGAGCCCTAACTACCGGTAGCTTGGACCCTGCTCCCGACACCGGCGGACAACTATTTTTTATATTTTTAAATGTTTTTTTTTTAAATTATTTTTTTAAGAAATGTTTAAAAATGTAAAATAATATGTTTAAATGAAAAATAAAGGTGATAATAATAATAATAATAATTTATTTGCCAGAATGTAGGTATACAAAGTAGTATGATCATAACATTAATATTAGGCCCCTTTACATTCTTAATATGTTGTGGGGGTCTCAGTTTGACCACATTGGCCGAAAAGGGAACAAACCCCGTTAACGAACTCGAGTGAATCGAACTTCTGCCGTCCTCACACACGTCACCTCCGCCACTGCTGAAACCCGACGGGTCCCTGGCTCACACCACTGAGGAGAAAGCAAACTTAATTGCCTCTCTTATTGCGGAATCTTCGCGTCTGAATTCCGGTAACGCACCGCCCACTGTTTCTCCTGATAGGTGCGTGGCGAGTATGTCGTACGTAAGAATAAAGCTAGTGACCCCGACGGGATATCTGCAGTCGTTCTTAATACTGGTGTTCTTAAACATAATAAACAACAAAGGGCGGCGTATTTCTGGTCGACCCCAAGCGACGAAAACCCACGCTACGCCACTGGTGTGTGCTAGGTAAGTTTAACTTTTCAGCAATAGATGGCGCTAACATAAAATCAGCAAATGTTCTAGAACTAGTCATGGAAATTGTTGAATTTTAATTAATTGCTGTGTAAATACCAAGAATATTTACGAAAATAAACCGAAGTTAGGTTCAATAATTTTACCATAACAAGATTTGCAATAGCGCAATGCGAAACTTAGCACGTTTTCTCAGAAAATGATTTTTTTTAGTGCCTAAAGCGGATACAAACACGACTTGACGTTTAGGGGTGTCATACTAGACTGAGCGACTTGTTACTCACAAGTAATAAGAGTCGGTTTGGACTTTTGTTCGCTATGTCCTGTCTATTGGTAGTATATATTTAATGTCTTTGTTCTGATCCATACAATATGACCGGTTTTATCACGGACTTGTAGATTTTACCCTTCAACTTGAGGGGCATCCGTGGGTCACAATTTGTTCCAGTGACCTGTCGCCATTTCATCCATTCTGAATTGATCCGATGTGTTAAGTCTTGGTCTACCTCACCATCTCCTTGGATAAGCGACCCAGCGAGAGCTAAGGACACAGACAGAACTGGAGAGACCGCCAAAATCGCAGAACCAGTTCTCGGTTTTCGTTCCACTCAATTTTAAGGCAACACTCTCCAGTCTATGCCACCACACCTCCAATTTGCTCTGGACCTCTAGGTCACTCTCGGCAACCAGCACAATTTCGTCGGCAAACAGCATATACCAGGAAGCCTCTTTGAAGGGGTACCTAAGGGCTGAGAGCCGACCCTTGATGTAAGTCGACAGCCACATTGAAGCTGCCAGTGCTGCCACCGTAGACCGGACTTGGGTACTGCACTGACTGTACTTTGCTCGGATCAACTGCACTGGACTGCACATACTTCCCAGGCACACCTTTCTCCAGGGCCCACCACAGAACCTCACGAGGTACCAAGTCATAGAATTTCCTATTTCCTGTTTTATATTTTATAGAATTTTCTATGCCTTCTCGAGGTCAACAAATAATATGTACTCATATAGTGTATATAGTTTTTATGCGCATCTCTTTTTCTCGCACAGCTGGCATAAAGCAAAAATGGCATGTCGGTTGCCATGTCGTATTTACAATTAATGCGAGTTACATATGACCTAACACTTGACAAACTATTGATGGCATCCGAAAAGATCTCAAAGTTGCTGCGTATATATGCGTTATTTGTCAAATAAATAAATTTAAGCCCCATAAGCATACGCAGCAACTTTAAAATCTTTCGTATGGATTATTATCCAAAAGTCCAATAACGATTCAAGTCATACTGTGAGTTTTAAAAATTCATCTCTTAGTTGACTTCCTGACTGCCACTAATCGACTAATACTTTATGGTATACATTTCAAAACTTCTTCGTCTCGTCTCTATTTTCTATAGACAATGAGCTGTGACATTTTACATGGACTTTCTGAAATTGAGGATTCGCGTCTTGATATTTTATTCATTTTTGTGAATAGTATACGAAATTTTGAGGCTACATAAGTAAAACATTCACTATGGCAGGTAAACTTTTTAGATCAAATTCCATAACTGTGTTGTCGATTGCTTAGTTAACTGTGTTTATGTATCAGTTCGCGGCTATGTTGTACGTAGCCGCGAACTGACGCGAATCTTAAATTGCGGCTTGTTTATTTTGTAAAATACACTGAAAGTGCTTAAAACATTGTATGTTTATAGTTGCCTGAAGATTTCAGTGCCTTTAAACAAGTTCCTATGCTTTTCAGATAAATTAACCCTGGATAGACATGCTATGAAAGACCGGTCTACGTCCCATCTTCGTATTTATGTTGGCGGTTTACAAGAGAGTGCAAATGTTGACGAACTATACGATCACTTCATACAGTTTGGGCAAATTAACGGCATTGTCATAAATAGAAACTTTGGATTTGTACAATTCGAAGATGAGTCGAGTGCTCAGGAAGCTATCATTAAAGGCAATGGAAGTATGTTCCAGGGCAAAAGCCTTAACGTTAAAACTGCACAGACGAACCTTACAATTGAAAAAAGGTAAACTACATTATGCAAATATTGGAAACATAAAAATATATTTAAATAAATTCAATACTAGTACTTGATCCTATGCCACAACCTTATTGGTTATGTCAAAATAGAATGAACCCAGTGTAGCTTTGCCAGAGATCCTGAGAGTCAGGGTTTTTGGTTGTGTCCAGCCAAATTAGACAAGGTTCGGCCTGTCTAGCTTTTGCTAGTCTTCTAGGCTCTAGCGAGTAGACTAGTAATCATATTTCAGCAGTAGCTTGCAATTAATATTGAATGATTACGAAAACTATAAAGAAGACAAATACATAATAATTTAACTGTTGTGTTAAAAGACTAAAGATTCAAGGGGGTCCAGCCTTTTTTTACACAAATGTCCATTTAATTCAATAAACCCTAAGCGAATGCCGGCGTTCGCATACCTATTGTCTTTCTATTGTGTCTGCAATTTCCACGATTGAAAGGTTAAACTGGCTTGTCTATTTGACTTATCCGTTTATAGACCTGGCAACCTAAACCTAGTATGGGGCCTGATTTGGTTGGTAGCACAAGTAGCTACCCCATACACAAGGGTTTTTCAATCAAACTGGTAGTAAAAGAAAAAATCTCTTCTGCATTTCCATATTAGTGTAATATGAAACATATTACACTAATATGAAAAAGCAGTATTATTTATACCAATGTGTAATTACTTTGCAAGAAATGTAATAGTCAAATTATTAGTTAGTAAAGGGTGTCAACATCAGAACTGGCTAGTTTTGGAGTTACTGGTTTCTTAATTCATTAAACCCCAAGCGAACGCCGGCGTTTGTGCACCTATTGTTATTCTATTGTGTCTGTAATTTCCACGATTGAAAGGTTAAATTGTAGCAACTAGAAATATGTAACCAAGATTTATGTAACTCATAATATGATTTAACCTTTCAATCGTGGAAATTACAGACACAATAGAAAGATAATAGGTGCATGAACACCGGCGATCGCTTGGGGTTTAATGAATTTAAAGAGTGTCAATTGGAGTTTCTTGCACATTCTTCCCCATAGAGATCTAGGCTTTGGAACATGCGGTTCCACTTTTTTTTTGACTGACCAACATTTTGAAAATTCAAAAGTGCCTGTAGCTGGTCTATTTGAAATAAATGTTTCTGATTTCTGTAGCAACCTGTTATGTCAAAAAAGAAATGTTATTGTATTATATGTAATTGCTTATTTACAGGATTGGAGATGGCCAAATGCAGCAAGACCTGTCTCCGGCAGTGCCCCTCAATGATAATTTACCTTTGTCTACTGCCGAGGAGGGAAATGATGAACTCTATGATAGTTTTGGAAATTATGTAGGAGATCAGAGTGAGTAAATTTTTTTTTAAATTTTCAGTATCCAGTAGTTTTATCTAAAAGTTGGCTCATGAGTAAACCATGGACTAGGATATAAGCTTGTATCCCAATAGTAACCAAGCTGATAGCAAAAGCTAGTGTCAATCAACATTAATAATATTTTTGCTAATTATCTTCATTTCAAAATTAAAACAAAAAAGAAGTAACATGAAGTAGTTTTGTTGTACATGTTTAAAAGTAGGTCTGTTTTTCATTATGGGTCTACTTCAGAACACAACCATGTTTTTATTGCATTTGATCAATCTGATAAAATCGGGAATCGTTAGATCCTGTTCCTAATGCTATAACTTTGGTACGTTAGTAATAGATCAGTAATAATTACACAATTTTACAGGTTATGAAGAATATGACGAGGGAGGATACCCCAGCAAGCCAGGGAACTGGGAGGCGCGAGGGGGAGGGCGCGGCCGCGGCCCGGTCAGGGGGGCGCGCGGCCGCGGTGTGCGAGGACGCGGCGCGCCCGGCTTCCGTGATCGCTCGCCGCTCAATATTGGGGGTGTCCGCAGTATGTTTCGAAATCAAATACAATTTTTTATACCTAATTCAGGCTCTTGATCTTGATGATGCTAGACTTGGTGTATCTTCTGAGATGCAGTTATTATTTTATTATTAAAAACATACTAATAAATGTGATGCTGTGGAGACCTCCGTGGATTTGCGAGATAACATAAATACCCTCCATATATAAATTCCTTCTATATACCTAATATGGGGCTAGTTCTAACAGCAACACCTTTGAGAAGTAGACAAATTACAGGAGTGGCTTTTGTCCAGCCAAGATTTTATATTTTACTAGCTGTCCGCCCGCGACTTCGTCCGCGTGTACTTCTGCTATCGCACTCTAAACGTATTTTCCCGTAAGAATAAGATGTTTATCCGGGATAAAAAATAGCCTCTATTCTTTTCCATGTCAAAGGCTATATGCATGCCAAAATTTATCCAAATCCGTTCAGCCGTTTTTGCGTGATTAAGTAACAAACATCCACACTTTCACATTTATAATATTAGTTAGGATTTATATGAAGCATGATGCCACATTGGTCAGACTTCAGGCTTGTAAAGTTTTCAAAGAGATGTCAACTGGATTGACGAGCTCAGTTAGCTTCAATGTCTACCAGGTCTTTTGAACAATCCTAAAGATCCGTGGCCCTTGTAGAGGGCTGAAAGGCCACTCTGAGTTTTAGTCAGTAAAAGTCTGACACTCCTGGCTTCAACCAGAGCAGGAAAAACCATATAATAATTTCCCACATAAAAAATAGACTTATAAAGTTTTTTGGTAATGGCAAAAACAGTCACAAAGTTGAAGGTATTGGCAATACAAGGCTCACGCCTGCAGCATGATGATATTTAATATTCCTGGGATCTAAACATTGTTTATATAATTATAAGTACTACATCGGCAGATATCAAATTTCTCAGAGTGTAGTAGTAACATTGCATACACGTTTTATCATTGTTACTTAGTTAGGTTACTAATAAAAAAAAAGCCATAGCGAATAAACATTAAATTTCTAAAATAAATATCCCATTTAAAATAAATTAATTGCTTTTATGCTCATATTAAACCCCTGATCTCTGCGGTTTAGTTGGCGATTGGAAAGAACGAGGTAACTTCGAGCGCTACCAACAGCAAATGTCATCAGACTACCCTAGAGCACTGCCTGTTACAGAGAGAAATGACTGTGAAATTATTGTGGTCTCCAAAACCCTAACGTAAGTACATATTGAAGTCTATCATAAAAACATTGTTCCCCTTATGATTACAATTTTTTTTGAGGTAGGTTATCCTGATCTCTAGCGCCGGGCCTTGGTACAGTTTATGGTCCGGAGCGAGGCGAAGTGGCAGGCGGTCGCCGACTTCTGCGAAGCAGTAATGCTTGCAAAGGAGGAGGCCGAACGCATCAGGCAACGGCGTTATCGCCGCCGCCGTCGCCGGGATTCTGATCCCGATTTCCGGCCAACGTAGACGCGGGCTTGCGGACGGCGAGCAATGGGTAGCTCGCTGTCCGACCGTCCGATAACTTTCCGGACCGAGCCCAAGTCTTCGACAGCACGCACTGTACCCGCACCCAACTGGATCAAAGACTACTGGGGCCAGGGTTAGTTTCGAATGATAGCTAAGCCCCGGTACGAATGGCAACGAGGGAACAGGAGTGGGTTTTTAGTCAGTAAAAGTCTGACACTATCTCCCGCTCCACTCATGAGCAGTGATGTCATTAGATGATTTTCCCACCAGAAAAAAAAGGTAGGTAGTCATGTAATGACTGCCCCGTCCTATGGCGGAGTAAAAGAACGTGTCAGACTTTTACTGACTATACCCTCACCTAGGTTCTTTCAGTTACCTATTGCGTTCTAGGACCATGGTTTAGGATTTAAGGTTACATTTCTGAAAGGTGGGTCGGTCACTAGCAATTTAACACATTTACACAGTAGGTCTCACTCATTGTGTTATTATATTACTAGTATTGTTTCTATACATGTTTAGCTTTACTTTAGCTTTTACTTACTGCCATGTTTATTAAAAAAGGGATATATCTTGAAACTATAATTTATAGTTTATTTATAACATTAAATGAGGCTGCCAGTAGCTTAAATATCTCCTCCAATGTGCTTGTAAAAATTTGGGAGAGAGTGGATCACCTTGCTTGTTTCGACTTTCAAATATCCCTTTCAATTTTGAAATCATTAACATATTTTTATCAGTGTTGTTTTGAGTTTTCTTTATATTGTAATTTCCTTTTTATTCCACATCACTCTAGGCCAAATACGTACGTACTACATTAATTTAATACAACTTGAATAAGATATCCCTGCCATAGGAATTGTTTTATAGATGTAATTTCAATGAAAATTTGCTACCCCTTTCCGGCCTGCTACTTTGTTATCCATATATTTATAAGGGTTTTAATATTTTCAGTGTTATTTACTTTTTTTTAGAAACTAAACTATTAAATTTTGATTTTCAGAGAGTACGCCGAATATATCGAAGGTCGACTCAAAAGACTAGGTATTGTGGTTGATCTTCTGTTCCCGATGGAAGATGTGCCCATAGGCAAAGTGCTGGGTAACATCGCGTCGCGCGGCTGCCTCTACGCAATACTAGTCATGCCACAGAACCAAGAAAATAGATCTCTAACTCTTACTATACTTCATGGATTACCACAAGGTTAGTTACCTAACAAGTATCATATATCTGTTAGGCTTTGTCCGGTTACAATTTTTTAAGTTATTTTTTTATTAGGTACTTTATTGCACACCTTAGCTTATTACAGGACAAATATTTGCAAAAAGAATTAGTGTACAATAGGCGGTCTTATTGCACAAGGCAATTTCTACCAGACCTTTGGATGGTCTGAACGAAAGGAAAAGATTTGGGGCTGTCAGTGTTCAACAACATAAATAATGTATATAATACAATAGAAAACATATAATACATAAATAAATTACCAAAAGAAAGAATGAAAAACAATTTTCTCGAAATTACGCAATTTTAAAACTAGCTAATAATCGTAATATTCACATGCACACAAAACGCCCGAACGCTCAGCATAAAAATGTCTTCATGCATAATGCGACGATATCACGGCGCTAGTTTTCAGCGTGGGACAGTACTCCTTAATCTGTAATCAGTTTCACTACTTTTAGCATGTGTCGGAATTTGAATTCGTGGCGGGATGAGCGTGACTCCAGTGAGCAATCCTACCCAATCACTTGCTTATTCTCCTTTAGCAATTAGACTATGTCATGTCTGTCCTATTTAGTATTTTGAGTACCATTTGGATTGGTTGAAATCCATAGATCCACACTGGCTTAAGGATTGTTTTGTAGTTATGGAGTTTGTTAGAGTTTCCAAATAAAAATGAACTTATTATTTTTTTGAACGTATTGTATTTTGCGTCGGATTATCCAGTGTAGGTTTTTGTGTCGAGTATTGATCTCATATCGCTTAGTTTTTAAACAATGTTTCCACGTTGAAGGGGGCGGTCGAGATGTAATCCTTGACGTCTCGATGAGGAAGCGTAACGTTATCCAATTTCACGGGCGGCCTTAACAGACTGTTTGCGCAGGAGCCACCGCGTAGCGCTTCGCGCTCGCGCAATTATCGGCAAGTGCAGTTTTGGAACAGCGTCAGTGCGTTTCCAGCTAGCCTTTCTGTTTTACTTGTCCTGTAGTCTTTCAATGCCCACACTCCCGGCCTCTTCTCTAGCAGGCCGGAGTCACCACACGATCCCAGTACCTACGGGTTGGTGAATGTAACATGTCTTCGAATTTTTGGTTCTAGGACATGCCGGTTTTCTCACGATGATTTCCTTCACCGTTTTGAGAGCACAGTGGTGATGAAATAAATTAAACTGCGACCTACAACTCGTAAGTCGGGGCCATTACCACTCGGCCATCACTTCTCTTTCTCTTCTCCTGTATCCAACTGTGTTTTTTGTATGTACCAGAGCACCGCAACATGCCGCTGGAAGACGCTCTGCAGCTGCTGTCGCGCAACTTCCAGGAAGTGCAGCGCGGCGGGCCGTCCGGCCGGGAGGCCGTGTACGCGCTGCTGGGCCAGCTCGCCGACGGACGCACGCTCACCGTCATGCAGTACGACAAAGTTATAGAGTACCTCCAGGTCAGTTGGTCACCTTCTTCTTAACTTCTTAAAGGTGGATGCAGATTGCGAGGCTTCGCTGTGAACGACGCGAGTCTCTGCATGAAGCGTGCGTGTCGAAAAAATATACCAACATATGCAAACTCGACTCAAACTCAAAATAATTTATTTCACATTTATGTAAGCCTACATGGGCACTTAAACGTCAGAAGCTGTGCATGGTTTCAAATGGAGTAGAATGTGCTCGGACCAAAGAGATTTAAAGAGATACAATAGAGCGGCTATCAGGAGAAATGTCTTAGAAAAACTGTCATCCCATCTCTCAGTGACGCCATCTAGCTTTGAATAGCAATCACGCGAATTAAATTTGTCAAAATTTGTATAAATTAACTATTGCTCGGTAGGTGGCCAGGACCTTTACCACGATATGTTAAAATGTGAGTAGTACGAACGAAAAAGGATCAAACAGTTCGGTTTAGGTCGTAAAATAGATAACATTATGAGCTCGTGGTAGAAGCTTCATTGTGTGCCAGTGGCGTAGCTTGGGGAAGGGAGGGTGGTGGGGGCCATGGCCCTAGGCGGCATACGAAAGGAGGCGGCAGAGAGCGCTAAAAAAACTTAGATATTCGAAATTGCGAGCGCAACGTTACGTACTTGCCAAGCAAATTTTGATGTAATCCAAGTTCATTCTATGACGTACCAATGTCGGACCAAGCTCAACCATGACTTGGCACTGAGTATGTTCACGCTAACGCGATTAAACACGCGCATATCGACTTTGGGCCAACACTCGTATGCGCAAGGCGAGTGACGTGACTCTTAAGGTGTTGTGGAGGTCCCAGTTTGACCACATTGGCCGAATAGGGAACAAACCCCGTTGGTAGTAAAGCGTTTTGGTCCCTGGCAAACTCGAGTGCATAGAACTTCTACCGTCCCTAACCTCCGCCACTGCTGAAACCAGACGGGTCCCTGGCTCACACCGCTGGGGAGAAAGCAAACTTAATTGCCCCTCTTATTGCGGAATCTTCGCGTCTGGATTACGGTGACGCACCGCCCCCTGTTTCTCCTGATAGGTGATTCAAAGCTAGTGGCCCCGACGGGATACCTGCAGTCGTTCTTAATACTGGTGTTCTTAAACATAATAAACAACAAAGGGCGGCGTATTTCTGGTCGATCCCAAGCGGCGAAAACCCACGCTACGCCACTGGTGTGTGCTAAGTAAGGTTAAACTTTTCAGCAATAGATGGCGCTATCATAAAATCAGCAAATGTTCTAGAACTATTCATGGAAATTGTTGAATTTTAATTAATTACTGCGTAAATACCAAGAATATTTACAAAATAAACCGAAGTTAGGTCCAATAATTTTACCATAACAAGATTTACAATAGCGTAATGCGCAACTCAGCACATTTTCTCAGAAAATGATTTTCTTTTAGTGCCTAAAGCGGATACAAACACGACTTGACGTTTAGGGGTATCATACTAGACTGAGCGACTTGTTACTACCAAGTAACAAGTATCGGTTTAGACTTTTGTTCGCTATGTCCTGTCTATTGGTAGTATATATTTAATGTCTTTGGCTCGGACTAAACCGTCACGTCTGAAGCAAATGCCTCGTTTGGCTTTTTTTTTATGGTGCTTAATGGTGGTTAATTATAAAAGCCGCAGTGGCTACGCGCAAGTGATCGCGATCCCATTAAAATCGGTCCAACCGTTTCGGAGATTAGCCGGAACAGATGTTTTTAAAGATTCAAAGGGTTATGTTTTTGTATGTATGTTTGTTACTCTTTCACTCTCATAGACACATATATATATATATTAGTATATGATTCATTTATTTTATGGTTCTTTTATTTATTTTATTTTTACAGGAACGTAGAGAGCAGCAAGTTAAAATAGAACTCGGGGAGCCTCTCACTACAGCTCCCACTAGCAAAACACAAGTAGAACTTCAACAAAGAATTCTAAGTATATTGAATGAAAAGAAGGTGACAGCTGTGGCGCCGTCGCCGCCCCCAGTGGTTCCACCCGCGCCGCCCGCGCCCCCGGCACAGAGCAAACTGCTGAACGACCCCACCGTCAGAAAAGCATTAGATACAATACTACAGAAATTCACATAGATTGGTTTATATTTTGTTTTATATAAGAGTAATTTAACAAGTAATCCCGTATTTTGGGTTACGCTCGATTTCATTTGTAAAATTTTGATTAACCCTTTAACTGCCTATGTCGGATATATCCAACAAACATGTTTCTTCCGCCAGGGTCGCGCATCCATGACCAAATACTCGCATCTCGTCAGCTCTTCTGGAAAGCTAAACGAGATGAGTACCCAGTCGCTAACACACGACTCTGGCGAGTAGGACGCAACGCTCGTCGAATAAATCCGACGCAGTCAGTTCAAGGTTCAATGATGCAATAAAAACAATGACCAATAGCAATATGAAATTAAAATGTTTCAACAGTTAGTGAAATTAGAAATAATAGTAGTCGTATGATTATATTGATTGCTAAAATTAAGTAAAAGTGGTCCTCTCGATAGATGCAGCATTGCGGAAAGTATTTTAAGCATTTACTGAATAAAACTCGAGCATAAGTTACATCAGTTTTATTTATTAAGTTCATACATAGTAGAGGTGGTCTAAACAAATTGTCCACAGAGCTAGCAGTTCATTGGCGATTTCAAGTGACAAACAGTGCTAATAGTTAATGTGTTATTATTTACATACACACGAAACAGTTTTAATCCTGATGCTAAGAACTAAGATTTGGATTTACTCAAAAAGAGTTAAATACAAAATTTTTAATTATTTCTCATGTTTATATTTTTAATGACCCCCAGCTATAAACTAACACCCAAAGGCGATTCAGTCACAAAAATAAAATCTACATGCAAGGACTTTGAAATAATATTGTGTTAACATGATTATTAGATGTCTAGTATATTATACCGCCAGTGGTTCTCCCTGAACTTCTTTACAAGCTGAACGGCAAGATTTCTATGTACAAGTAGAATTTATATTTCAGGAATTGATAATGATTATGGCATTGTAAGAATTTGCAACTTCAATTATTAAATGGCTCTATATTATATGATTATTATTTATAACATCATCCCCATTGAGATCAAGGCTCGTGAGTCTTTAACTTTCAAAAGCATCATCTTTTTAAAAATTATATTCTTTCATCTTTCTAGAAGTTATTAGCTATACATGATATATATATAATAAACTAGGATAACTTTACGAATATCCACATCTTACACTATATTAACATTTCCACATACGCCCTTACTACTACAGCGACTAAATGCCACCACACACCCATCTCAACTCTGTAAAGCTTTGTTGGAAGAATTTGGTGTCAGTTGAGAGCTCGACGGGTGAGAGCGATATTTACATGGGATCAGTCAGGTATTCACTGCAATGCCTACCACCAGTGCAGGCCATACTGCATTCTTTTGAATCCTTTAAATTCGTCATAACAGTTAAGTAGATCTCTCTGGTGGGTCCTCTTGTTTGGAGGGATCAAACCCCTCTTTTATATGTCCTCCGGTGCCTTTTGGATCTAAATCTGTAGCCCAGCTGAAGTGCATGAGTGCTAAATGAGAATTACCTAACTTATTGTGAACTTTTCCAAGCAAATAGTAAACTAATGATTCTCTTGGAGCAATATCTGTTAATTGAAGCAGATCTGCTAAAGCATCTTCTGGTCTGCCAGCACGTAATAATACAGAAGCTCTGTGGAATCGGCATAAAGGATTATCTGTGTCTAAAGCCACAGCCCTTTCTAAGGTGGCTAGGGCTCGGTCCATCTTACCCAAAGCAGCTTGTGCTAATCCCAGCTGACATCTCAATACTCCTGAGTGGGGATGGATTGTAAGAGCCCGCCGAATATGTACTTCTGAAGGTTTCCAGCGCTCCTGACGCGCATATACTGTTGCTATACCGAACCACGCAACGTAATTACGCGGGTCAATTGCTACTGCCGCTCTAAAGCTCGAAAGAGCTTTATCTGTCTCCTCAGCGACTGCATACTCATGGCCTAACAAAGCATGAGCATATGCTGCTTCAGGATTGAGCTGAACGGCTCGTTTAAAGAATTTCAATGCTGTTTCCCGTTCCTTGTGAAGTGAAAAACAGTTACCCGCCGCAAGCCATGCAATAGGGTCTTTTCTGTCCAATTCTACTAACTCCTGTGACAAAGCTGATAATTGTGCTTCTCTTTGTAAGTGCCACAAGCAAGTACTATAAATGTCCATTCCCTCTGTACGATTTGGATACTGTTTCCTAATTTCAGCAAATATTTTTGCAGCTGCCTCATATTGAGCTAGTTCATAATGTGCTTTTGCTATCATAGTTTGGACCCAGGGAGAAGCTAGTTGCTTTGGTGATGTTTCTTGGAATAATTTAATAGCATTTTTGCAGTCTAAGAAAGCCAGTGACTTGTAAGCTTCTCCCAACTCTCTCATTAAATTTAACAATGCTACACCATTGGAATTCTTTGGTGGGATAGTTGGTGTAACTGTCTCTACACTTTTGTTCCTTTCATTGGCTTCCACTGAATTTGATTTAATATTTTTGGCTGTACGCTGTTTATTTTTTCTCGAGGGACTCTTAGGAGCTACAAATTTTCTACTTGGGGATTTATTGTTTTCTTTGACTGAGTAACTGCTGTTATTATTGCTAAATAATCTGGATGACCGCCGCGGAGCTGGTCCAAGAGTACATCTAGGAGCAGGACTAAATACTGCATCTTTTAACTGACCCATCTGTGCTCGTAATGAATTTACTATCTTCGGTATGGCCTTTTGCTCATTTGAGTCTGTTAGAGTTGGTGTATATAATACAGGAGATTCTTCCATCGGCAACATACCAAAAGAGGGAGAAAATGGAATGGGTGCCATGCCACTAAACACACTGTGCATTCTCTTTACAGGAGCTTGTGTTTCAGGAGTGATGCTCGAAGACATTGTCATAGGGGTTCTCGTAGCTACATTGTTTGGTGTGACATTAGTATTCATAGCAGTATTATTAGGAATGTTACTATTAACAAATGAAATGTTTTCTGAATTGCTGACTAGATTCACTAATGTAGTTACACCAAATGTAAAGTCAGTATTGTTCATTTGGAATACTTGATGAGGGTCTATTTTCTCACCCATATTACATAGTTGGGCAAAAGATTTCCACATAAATGGGTTCAATGTGAGTGCTTTCCTGTGAGCTTCAACGGCTTTACTTCTCCTTTCCGTGATGTTGTAAATTTTACCCAGTAGTTGTAATGCATATGGGGCTTGTTCACCAAACTCGGTAGCAACAATATCTAGATTATTTCCAATTGTAAGTTCAGCGTCTTTATAACTGAAATACAAATATATAATATAAATACATGAACAAAAAATTGAATGTAGTTATAATTACTTAGTTATCTTTGAACACTATCATGTGAATTGAGCACTCTAATAAAGACATAATGCAGTTCATAATTAGTTTAATGAATTCAAATGATCACTTACGATTTTAACTCCAAGAAACATTTGGCTAATAGGAACCTGGCTTGTGGTAAAGTTAAAGACATGTTTTGCAACAAGTATTGGGCCTCATTTATTTTGCCAGCTCTATAGTAACAAGTTCCCAATAGAAATGCCGTTTCCTCTGATGCAACTGAAAAGGAAACATATATGGTAATCATCAAATGCATTCCAACTGCTTAATTAATTTCGAAATTACGAATTACGTAAAAATCAATAACAGCACACAAAATGCAGGTGCTAAACAATGATTAAAACTATCAAATTTTGGTCCAAATGTTTAAATTATATTTACCTTCGGCGTGTAGTCTCTCAGCCAGAAATATAGCATTGTCGTATTCATAATTATTCAGACAATCCCAAACGATAACCTGTGGGAATTTAAAATGAATTGAAACGTCTCTGTGAAAATACTTTGACAGCTTCAAGAAAATCAGTTTGTTACTCACCTGTATAGGTTCTTGAACAATCATTTTGATAGATTATATGCACTTATAAGAATGTAAATACTATAAAATATTCACATCGCAAGCAACGATTATTATACAGTCACAAAATAAATTAGAGCATATCTTTTACGACGGACATTTTCATTTTTTGTTAATTGTCTACACAAATAGTCTATTAGTCTATGAAAAATATTGCCAGCACTATGACAAAAAAGCTTCTATATTAATTTAAAAAGAATACATTATGAATAGCAGTATTTTAAGCATTAGTATTATTTGGAAAATAATATATATGAAAGTTTCAAATACTACGGTCAAAACTGTTCTAAAACTATATCAGTCTACTTCTTCTTCTTCTTCTACCCTTATCTCACTACTCATAAATATTTTTCTATAGGTACGAACATATTTCGAACAAGTCTGCTGGTTGAGTTTTCTTTCAGATTTTTCTAATTTTTCCATCATCCTGACAATTTTTATGTCGCGTGTTGACTGTCGTTATCAATGGAAGCAGAGACGTAATGCGAACTAATTTCGACGTGGGCGAAGGCACCGTTCGACCACATCGTCGCTTAGGTGAAATAATGGTCAAACGCGAGTTTATCAAATATAGAAAATCTGCTTTTTATAAGGCCTATTCCACACCACTCGATATTCAGACAGTCTTAGTCTATGTCGCATAATGTAGGCTATAAGGATCAGACAATGTTAACGGCTTATTACACCAATCGATTTTCAGTCTTAGGCCCGTATTAATAAACGATGCTCAACTCCGTTCTCAAGTGTGATATCATTTGATCCCCGATTATACGATGACAGAAGCTCAAGATCTTTGCTAATTAATAAACACATGAGTACAGGATCTCAGTTACCAAGATCAGCTCCTCAATGCGTACTCAAGCTTAGCTTACGTGAAAGATTACGTCACATTGGCCGAAGTTTAATTGGAATATAAAATATCGAATCTTGATCAATTCTGTTTTTTTTTTATTTACTTGGCAATCCAAAAGGATTTGAAGCATTTCTTACATCAATTTTGGCCATAAAATAGCATAATAGTGCTCTCTATTTAGTCGTAATACCTAATTAATTCGACTCAAAATATTTACAAACTCCATGTTTCGCACTACGATAATCACGACCTCAAGTCCCGGTCGGTCTACACTCATGATCTGGCAGCTCAAGTACAGAGATTGTTGTAAACTTAAGTTTCGAGTTTCGTTTATTAATCAGACAACACTCGGCTGATGCCGTAAACCTAAGCTGAGCTTGAGCTGGAACTTGAGCTTGAGCTTAATCTCGTTTATTAATACGATCAAGACTCAAGCTTGGTATTAAGTACGAGTTCTTGGGCTGAGGAACGTTTATTAATACGGGCCTTAGTCGATGTCGCGTAGTGGAGTAAAAACTATCAGAAGTCTGAATATCGGGTGTATAAGTTTTCTTCGAAGTACACAAATATTTTATGGAAAAAGTGACCTTAGCGACGTTTAAAAATAAATTACCTACACACTAATTTTATAAAGCGGTAAGTTTGTTTTTTTTTGTTTGTAGGTGGTACATAATCTTTGAAAGTACTATTCCGGTTGCTGAAATTTTTTCTCATTAGAAAGCTGCTTTATTCCGGAGTGACATGGCTATATTTAATGTAGGTACGAGGGCGAAGCCGCAGGCAAAAGCTATTACGTTATACATATAATTTAATTTTGTAAATTAGCATTCAGGCTGGTTGCAGTAAGTGCTACGGCAATCTTTTAACGCTTCGAAAGTGCAGGTGCCATACGACCGCTAACGTCGATGTCTTGCGTGCGAATGAGTAAGCGTGCATTATTTAGTCTGGCTAGTGTAATAGCGAGCTGTCTACGTAGACTGTTAGACAGTCTGAATAATTATTTACCTTTTGAGTGTGAAGCCATTGGCGGTGGCCCACTTCGTCCACGGATACTACTACGCTACTAAATATAATAAATTAATGCACGTACTTTATCGTAGTATAATACCAGTAGTGCATTTACACATATCTTGGGCTAAGTATAAAATGATAGGCCACTTGATTGTAACGTCCTTAAATTTCAACTAGAACAACTCTACCTGCTCCATCCAAAGCAAGGAGTTATTTGATGATTTCCCACAAAATGAAAAAAAACAGACCTTATAAACATGTTGACAAATAACATTGGTGGCAAAATTAATCCGTTATATTTGGTTTACAATCATTCCATTTTCAATTCAGCTGCTTTTATGACGATTTTTGGGTTTGCGTGATTCTATTTTATTTTTATACCAATTTCTATTATTGCCAGCGTATAGGTTGTCTATGGTTAGTTTGGTAAAAAATCTTAAACGTCAATTCGTCACGAAGACAATCACGAAATCACGAATTTGTGCAAGTGGTGAGCCAAGTAAATGATGGGAAAGCAAGCCAAGTGAAATTGTTGTTTTTGCAGTGCTTTTGTTAAATTTACGTTTGTGTCCATTTTACATGAAAATATTTTACGTGAACATTGTTGTGTAGGAAACCTACGTGATTATGTGTACAATATGCGCAGAGTGTTGATTACGAATGACATCTGTTAACAAAAGGAAAACAGAAATATAGAGACGTTGATAATCATAATTCAGGTAACTATATCACATCTTTGTTTATCTTTAACTAAACAATCGATATTTGTAAGCTTAGGGAATCGCAACATTGCTACTTAGTGCGTCAGTAAACGAATCGCCCTTCACTCAGTATTATACACCAAACAAGAAAATGTCAAGACGTGTGACCTCCAATTTTCGAGTTCCGTAATAATATATGATTTGTAGTACAAACCATGAATGTTTTTCATTTGGCACCATAGTTTTCGCTTTTTTGCAATACCAATGTTCCACTTACTAAGTAGGTGAATTGAAATGGTTATTGAACAACATAACAACTACTGGAACAGAATAGAAAATTGGTCATCAATTTATAATTCTAGTAATTAATATTCATAGAAGAAAGATACTTTGTGATTTGTTTATTAAGATAAATTAATCTATGTGGTATGAAAATCATCTAAATTGGTGAGGTGGGTATAAAGAGAAAGATGACACAGTTACCTACATTTGGAAAACTGATAAAATCATTTAGGGTGAGTTGTACCATTTAACTATAACGAAAACCAAACCTTAACAAGCCGTGAAACGGCCACCTATTGGTTAATTCGACGATTTGACAACTTTTGTTATAGTTAAATGGTGCAACTCACCCTTAGAGGGAGGAGTGAACCTCAATTGTGTACTGCATTTCACTGAGGTACATTATATCCAGCTTGTTTGTATACCAGCAATAACAACATTATTTGTTTACACAACCAGCAGTTAGCTAGAAACAATGAAGTCAACTGAGATCCCAAAGTAAACTGGTTCTGAGTTCTGACACTTTATAATAGGTATTCTTTTTATTCTATTGTGTGTTTAGAAACAATATTCTGTATTTAGTCATAAAAATAGAAATCTATACAATGAAATTGAGTTAATGGTCATTATAGTTACAGTTTTCCTCTTCCTTGATCCACAAGGAAATCCCAGACTTGAGTGCATTTGAGTAGCTACATAAAATTTATTTATATATTTTATTTTATAAATTTTAATAGATCTAATATACTTTTTTGGGAGGACTTGCACTATTATGAGAAAAAAATAAAAAACAAGTAATATTTCTGTTCATTTGCTCAGTAGTTCAGCCACTATTGACTTGGCTCAGATAAACATATTATGAACATTCCAAGTGCTTGTAAAAACATAATATTTTTTTACAATGAATGTGTTACAGAATTTTGTGTATGTTATCACTTCATTTCTTGCATTCTTTATCTCTAACTATTGCCAAAAGAGCTCTAGCATTCTTTTTCATTTCTCTAGCAGTATAGATATAGTCAGAAAGAGACGAAGTTAGTTGAACCTCCGTCTTTGTTTTGACTTTGAATGTACTGCCAAATGAATGAAAGCGATAGTTTGAATATGTTACAAGCGCTAGTGGTGGGAAAACTATTTGAATAGAGCACTTAAACAGACATGTATATTAATAACATTGCAAATAATTATATTCCACAACTATCACACAACTCCATCTAGTCCCAAGCTAAGTAGAGCTTGTATTATGAGTCCTAGACAACTGATAAATATATAAATTATACTCAGACACAGAACAAATGATTGTGCTCAACACACAAACATTTGTCCTGGGTGGGAATCAAATCCACAACCTCCGGGTTAGCAGTCAGAGCCACTAACTACTAGACCAAAAGGCTATGTTTAAACATAATTATATGCTTTAGACCAGTGTAGTTTCCTATTCAATAAGTGATTTCAATTAGTCACAGAATAATCTTATCAATGATAATATCAAGAGCATTACTCATTAAAAGATAAGACAGGAACATTTCAAATCTTAGTGTTGCCGTTTATATAAAAGTGTTATTACGTTATGAAATAAAATTTACTTGATTCTATCAATTTTGAGGTTCAAAGTGAGATATTGTTTTTAGAAGATATACAAAATAAGTTTATGCAAGAATAGGCTGTGTTAGGAATCTCAAGTATAAGTGATAGAATTAACCAATCAGCTTGGTATTTGGTAAGGAATTGTTATCAAATAATATTATTTGTGAAATGGTTCTACTTCCATTTGTCAAACTTAATCATTTCAGCAATAATTCATCCACAGCTAAACAGGGTTCCCCAAGTGTATTCTGATTTTACTAGCATTGCATTTTTGTTTATTACGTAAAAAAGGTTTTTGTTGGAGATCCTTAGATAAATAATCTAAGTGGGTGCTATCTTTTTATAATTTATTATCTCCATAAAACTTTATTTATGTTATAATTGTATGTTTACAAGCTAATATGTGAAATAATTTACCATGCTTCCCATTTACATAATATTCTTTTAATTTTTGTTTATAGCAAGTTCAGCAATATTTCATATGTAGGACATAATCCTTTTTAGTTTGCCAAAATATTTCCTTGAATACAATTGACATTGAAAACTAGATATAAAGCAACTTGGTTCCTAAATAAATTGTTAAAAAAATAAATAAACCAGTTTGGTTTAAATCAAGGTCAGCGAGTCACTCCATTTTGCAACAATATTATTATACTCTTTATACAAATAGATTTAAAGCTATACAGAGATAAAGTCAAATGTTAAGGTTATGAAATAGGATATAGACTGGTTAAGATTTTATTTATAAGTAAAGGTGTACCTATCAGTAACAAGTGTATGGTTACAATAAAATATCATTTTGAGCTTGCCAGTTGCATCTGAATATGTGTAAGTACTTGAGATAGTAGGAAGATAACCTACCTGCCTGCCACATAGGTTTATAATATTGTGGAATGTAATAAATATCTATATTGAGTACTAGCTTTTGCCCGCGCGGCTTCGCTCCCGCTCTTCCCTACTTCAGCCTACTATACCCTACTCTACCCTACCCTACCCTACTCTACTCTACTCTACCCTACTCTACCCTACTCTACCCTACTCTACCCTACTCTACCCTACCCTACTCTACTCTACCCTACTTTACCCTCCTCTACCTTACTCTATCCTACACTACACTACCCTAATTTTCATTTTTTTTCCCATAAGAACCTTCTCCTCATAATAACGAACACAACAAAAAAAAAATTTGCGAAATCGGTCCAGGCGATGTTGAGTTATGCGCTTACCAACACATTTTGCGATTCATTTTTATATATTGAGTATTATTGATCTGATATGAATTATTATAGTTAGCCTAGCTTAGCTTTAGAAATAGGTGGTGGTGGTGTTGGTGGATAGGTGGGATCGCAGGCACTAGTTTATATCCATTCTTTTTCGATTTCACTGAAATCAAGTCAATCTTAAACTTCATGTACAGTAGGCGGACTTAATGTAACAGAGCATACTCTACCAGACAAAAAAAAAACAAATATGACTTTTCTCACTAAAACCTAGTAAAAACCTCTTTTGCGAGAGCTACATTAACTCCTTCGAACAATAGAACTAGCACATAGAAGCTCTGGCAGACATCGGGTTTAGCCCCATTAATATTGTTGACAGCTAATATTGTTGACAGCTCTTTGAGGTGCGCGTGGCACATAACGCGCCCTTGACCCAAGTTTGGTCCTTACATCGCGAGGCGTGCGCCGCGAATGGTTCGTCAGGCTTGCCTCAACCTGAGGCATACGACGGCAAATTATTCATGCGTCCCGAACGACACATGCTCAAGCTGAGCACTCAAACCACCACGCACAGTGTTCGTCAGTAGAAAACGCAAGCCACACCTGTGCATCCACACGGAGCGCACGGCGTGCGCGCGGCTCGTACAAGGTGGAGTTCGCCACGATCGTCCGACGCGTATGCTCACTGTGAGCACACTCGTCCACACAGCCCGAAGCATGCGAGACGAACCATTCGCGACGCACACCTCACGATGTACGCGGCTTCAGACAGCCGAACGGCCAGCTACACATTGCTCGCCGTCCGCAAGCACTCGTGCAGTTTTTGTATCCTAATCATTAATAATTCAGCCTGTATATAACTCAATATAGCTTAAATGGAAGTTAACTGTGGATCTACAGCTTACCTATCCCATAAATTAAGTCTTTACCCATGCATAGGTTTATACGAAAGAACAAATAACTCTGAAAAGAAATATTTTTGTATACAGTAACAAAATTGGTAAGAGTGGGGAGAGATAGGAACATCTCGCTATCTCTATTGTACACGTATAACCTAATGGCCGTGACGTCACATTTTACTATGTGCATCCTTTTTCTGTTACTTGACAGTTTTCCCCTTAACCAGATTTGGTAGGAAATCTTGTTTGAACAATTCTTTTTATTTGCGATTTAAAATGGTTTTTTTTTACTTAAATCTATACATCTATACATATAAATAAAATTAGAGTTTGTTTGTAACATTGAAATAACCGCTTTTTACTACATGCATATGAATATAGATATATACGGCACATACACCAAAATAACATTTTTTACAATTTTTGTCTGTCTGTCTGTTTGTTGCAGTTAATCTCTGAAATGACCGATTTTGACGGGACATTTTTTGGCAGAGTAACTTAGGCTATTTTTGTTTTAGAAAAAAATAAATTCAAAATCCTGTGGTCCACGCGAACGAAGTCGCGGGCATATAATTTTTACCCGACTACGACAAAGTCAAGGTTATCATTTTGACAGGCTATGTATTTATAAGTTCTCAAAGTTGCTGTAATTTAAGGCATTCTCTATGGCCATGCCACGATTTAAATAGAAAACTAGAATACCCACAACGACGACGACGTACGAATGTATGACGCTAGGTCACTTGCGGTCTGTTTGATATAAATTCTAGGCATGTAGGTACTTCTGTGTAGTCTGACCTCTTAGGTTCAACTCACACCATAAGAGCGCCGAAGCGCAGCGAAGCCGCGCGCCTCGTTCGAGTTTCTCATGCGATAATAAGTATTATAGAAATTAAAATAAAGTTAAAATTCATATGACACTGAAACTGCGCTCCGATTCGCTGCGCTTCGAAGCTCTTTTGATGTGAGTTGACCCTTAGGTGGGTCGGCTAAAAAAACCAATTCACCCATTCTCATATCCCCGAAAGGTCTACACAGCAGGGATGTTCTGGGTATGAAAATGCGGTTCTGGATACGTATGTAATTTTATGCCAGTTTCGTATTATGGATATGAGTTTATTTCGGATTATCCGCTAGTTTCGAATAGTAGCAAGATTGGACGTCTAGATAATAATGACTCACCAAACTTAAGAGACAGTGGGTAGGGCGCGCAGAACCGATGGTCCATAAGGACTGAAGGCTTTGGAGTCGCGACCACGTACTGGGAAACGCAGCGCAGTGTTGAAAGGTCTCCCAAAAGGTCGACCGATGACGGTGAGGTCACGGGAATCCTATGGATGTGAGCTGCACAAGACCGGACTTTACTTTGCGGCACTTGGGGGAGCCCTACGTTCAATAGTGGATGCCTTTCGGCTGAAATGACAATGATGAGATTATCATTTTTATTTTGGTTCCGATGACGAATATTTGTTTAAATCGGATATCCGATACTTTCGGTACGGATATGGTCCTCCATAACATCCTTGCTGCGTAGCATATTCCCCTAGATTAATCTGCGAAACCGCTCTCGTCGGGTCAATTGAGTTCGGTGCGGGCATTGTTACAGCTCCTGTTCATTTTGTATGAAGTAACGAACGATAGGTAAAACCGTACGTCATTTGACCTCACTTTAATTAACATACGGCCACAGAATCATTGTGTTGTACACTCAACTGCATGTAGCAGCAATTTAGCGTTTACATCATTGGCGTAGGTAACAAAGGACTAGGTGGGTACTGCTCTACCCCTGCCTCCGGGGCCACTAGGCTTGGGGGCCACAAAAATCACATTAGAAAACGTTTATTGAACTACCGAGAAATTTTCTCACCTTTGTCGAAATCTAAATGAAATACGTTACTTACTACACTATTATCGGCCTCTTCTAGCTTAAAATGGCGAGAAAAAAATTTTGAAGTGTAAAAGTGATTTTTAAAAACCTATTTGCAAAGTAAATGTCATTTATCATAACTAGTTTAGTCAGTAAAAGTCTGAAACTTACATGGTGGACATCCCACCCATACGTACAAAGAGTTTTGGGAACAGGTCACTTCTGGGCAAGCGTGCTCCATCGTCGGCCTTATCATCGCTAACCATCAGGTGAGATAGTGGTCAAACGCGAGCCTATCATTAATAATAAAAAAAACTTCCCGCTCCACACTAGACAGGAGAGTCTAGTTGATGATTTCTCATGTAAAAAAGAGGCCCCAGGGTCGTTTTTCACCTATCTACGTCACTGATTGACATAGCCTTTAAGCCGTTGGAGTAAGGACGGAATTCGTAAATCGAGTGCGGTTGACTTTATTGCATTTAGTTTTCAAAGCCGCAACTATTTGATTATTTTAGTGCCTCTGGGATTCAATTTTATTGTTTTTATATCTCATTGTTATAGCGCAGGCCTTGCTACCAGGCCTACTGGACGGAATTGAATATAATAGTGCGAGTACAATGTTCCCTTGTACAATAATAGATAGCGACATATTTTGTCAAGATTGCTATCGAATGTTTTTGGTTTAATTGAAAAGTAATGTAAATTATTGAGAGGCTTTATATTTGTTTTTGTAGTCTCTAAAGATCTTTATCGTAATAACGTTTTTAACAACGCGCACTTCAATTGAAATCAAAAGTTTACAACCTTACACATATAAACCTTATTTTTATAACTTCATCCTTACTTATTATAAGTCTCCCACCGCGTCTGTCTGTCTATGCGATTAACTTAAAAACTACTGAACTTATTTCCTTGCGGTTTTCAACGATAGACAGAGTGATTCATGAGAAAGGTTTAGGTTTCTAATACATGCATATTATATTAGAAGAAAACCGAGAACTTCAAACATTTGTAACACCCGTGCGAAACATGGGTAGATCGCTGGTTAAAAATATGTGTAAACGTCATTAAAACTTGCATGTGTCAAAAACCCAGATTAACCAACGCTAAATTCTTCAAATGAGTCACTTCTGTTGTAAATTCTCCATTTCAAAGAACCATTCCACTTTTAAACCTAATAAAACGGCACTTGTCCTCTCAGCAGCAATAATGATTTTTCGTTCATTTTAATTTCAGCAACTTCCTTTAATTATCTCTATGGAAATGAAGACTTTTGTTTATAATGGAGTCTCGTAAAGTCGTAGTAATATTATTGTATTGTGTGTAAATTATATGCCCCGTTAATTTTAATTTATTCACCTACTTTTCAAGTTTGAGATTACGATCCACGATCCAGTTTTTAAATAGAAAGAAAAACATTTACTTGTGATTCGCACAGGATAAAGTACAATAAAAAATATAATCGAATTGAAAACCTCCTTTTTTATTTGAAGTCGGATAAAGACTAACTAATCCAATAATAAAAAAAAAACTTTAAAAATATTGAAAAATAAAACCTGTGCGAGGACAAAAAGGCTCCTATCTCAGCATTATGCTGCGATATTTAAAATTTCGAAATCGATCTTTAAACTGTTCTCAAAATGGTGAAGGAATGGAAGAAACCTAATGTCCTAGAACCAAAAATTCGAAGACATGTGACATTCACCAAGCCGCACTGGGCCCGCGTGGTGGTTTACGGCCCTCTCCTAGAGAGGAGGCCTAAGTCCCAGCAGAACATTAAAAAGGATGATGATGATTTAAAACAAAAAGTAAATAACTAAATTAATATGAAGTAAATGAAAAAACTATATTATAAATGTCCTTAATTGTTGCAGTATGACGACGGAGACGATCAACGTGACAGCCCAGCCTATCACCGAGGTGGTCCATGTTGAAAAGGGCATGTTTCTACAAACGCCAGGAGCCCAGGGTATCGCCGGCATATTCGTGTTTGCCGCGCTTTTCATTACTTGCCAACAGGTAAATTAATTACACCTCTCTACTATGCACAGGTACCATAATTTGCAAAAAAGTCGTAGTATCGAGGACTGGTATTCGCGACATAGTTAACGATCGCGTACCGACCTAATTCAGTAGCTAAGATATTAATATTGCAAGCAGCCAAACATTATGTCCTTGAAAATTTTGACAAGGTAATTTAACTCAAGGCCAAAAAATATTCATAAAAATTTTGAATATATTATAAGACGTCGTGAAAAATTGTATTATCAAGATAATAAGTAAGCCGTCTGTGTTTTAAGGAAATAAATTATGTTTATGAGGTATTTTTCCCCGTATTCAGGGAGTTGGGTCAATAATTTGGTAATCGGTAGCTAAGGTCAGTTTCGCTATCAATGTCGAGACTGCAGGCCCTTGATTTAATTTAGGCATGTTTCCCTAAACTTCAGCTTTTTACATGGCCGAACAATGTACTAATATTATTTACACTACTGATAAGGTTGTACTGCTAAGTTACTTTCGGATCTTTGTCTCTATAATACAAAAGACAAGGTGTCTTTGTTAAGGCTGTCTGTGTCGCCACAGGTGTGCCTACGTCATGTAGTTTTTAGAAGATCTTGTGCAAAAAGTTCAATACAAATCGAGAATAAAGCATGCTTGCGAAGATTGATTGTTAACTATTGTCATTGAAAACTCACAAGCAATTAAATAGACGCCATTGAAATACATACTCTAATCTTCAACGACACTCCACTTTAGCACACTTTAGAGAGCGTGACTATATTTTGCTACTAATTGAGTGTATTAGCAAATAATGTTTTCGGTGTTATGGACCAAATGAAATTCCACGAAAGCAGGAAGTAATTAGTTCACTTAATCACCTACATTTGTAGCGTTTACGATTTGATGGTGCGGTCCATTAAGTAATTAGATTTCTAAGTTGCTACTCGTATATGATGTTAAAAGAACGCAACAGCTGCTCACATCGGATACTGCGGGTGACGTCAAAATCGGATATTACTTAGCCTGTGGACTCTGTAGATTGTTTACGCGGTGAAAATTGCGTCATGATGACGCACCTGCGTCCTAGACAGTTACAACACTGGTATACAGAACAGTTTTCCTTATGAATGTACACTACATCTCCAATTTTATTATTGTATTCAACTACTCACTCGATACTACGACTAGGTATGCAAAACAATTGTAATAATCGGCTCTGAGAAAATACACATCTACATAATTATTGTATGAATCTTTCAAGTAGTTTTATTGAGAAGAAATATAAAAAGCTTATAGTCAGGCCTTCCGACGTGGGCAGGTAGGCCGGTGCGGACAGCTAGTTCTTCATTGCGTATAAAATCAATATTTTATTAAACTGTATCGCTCCCCTGTCGTCACAAGGTGTGTTACTGGCGTTTTTCTCAAGTCAGGAACAAACCACCCCTATCCCTCTTACCATTTTATTTACATAAGTTTTTGCAACAGTTTACTGCGCTGCAGTCGGCTGAATCCTTGAGAAACCGTTTCTAGATTTAACTGGAACATTAAACATGTTAGTGCAATTTTGTTAAACAGTTTCCGCGTTGCATATAATAGATAAAAAGGCAAAAGATTCGGTCGAAATATTTGGAGTACAAAACAGAATTTTGGACTCGTAACCGTGGTGATTAAAATTCCCTAAATAAATAAGTGCTATCAGCCAGTCATATTTTAATCAATATACAACTTTAGAGTCTGTCTAATAAGTTAAACGACTTGGGTAATTATTAGGATTTAATGAAATCTGATGTAGTCAACACGGGTTCAATGATCAAGGTTGATGTAGAGATAGAGATCATTGTTTACTAACAGAAGAACCTTATAAAAAGTATCGAATACAAGTATTTTTTTAATGATTAAATGACTTATTAGACAGACTATACACTGGCGTGCAAAATGCTAAGAACTTGAGAAAATTTGAATTTCGCAGTCTCTCTGGCACCTTAAGAGAATTTTGTCTGGTGGTAATATGTTAGTCATAGATATCCGGTGCTAGTGGAAATTATGGTTTTTCTAATTCCGCTGTCTTTTTTCTGTTTAAATTTTGGTGAACTGGGATCCAAAACAATTAGATAGCGTCTCCGAGAGTCGCCTAACTTCATTGTCTCGGTGCTGTTTTGATGAGATAAGAAGTTACGGGATAATTTTATGAAAAGGCTGTAAGACTGCTCGTCCAATTCAAAGACAACACTAAAAAACACCCGAAATCACACAGCCTTTCCGGGACTACTGCAAGTCTTTGAATTAAAATCATATTGCATTGTGGGTGGTCACTGGTCATAGAGCCATAATATTTCACATTACCTCCATATTCTGGTGTAGAAAGTGTGAAACCATTGGGTATTATGCATTTGCTTCTTATGTTTAATGCCTATATTATGCAGGTTAACATATTATTATGCTGCATCAATCATAATTTCTTTAAATAATCGACGAAATGAAAAACGCGGCGAGAGTTTTCTATTTTTTTTTTATTGACATAAACCAGTGCTTTACTGCGACCCCACCTGATGGTAAGGTAATGATGCAATCGTTGATGGTGAATCACACTAGTTTATTAAGAGCCTATTCACTGTAGCCTTGAAGATACCTAAATTATCGAACGGGAAGACCGCAGCTGGCAAATTGTTCCAGTCCTTCGATGTACGTGGTATAAACGACGAAGCGAAAAGCTTAACTCCAGACCGTCGAGGTGTTAACAACGTAAGGGATCCATTCCCCGTACGACATTGAATATATTATGAAATAGAAATTACGACAACGTTTGAGAAAATAGCTCAATAGGACATGGAAACGGAAAATATGTTTTTACGTTTTCCTTGGAGATAACAGTCATATCAGTACAAAACTAGGGCGAGGATATTTCAGAATTATGGCACACTATGGTTTTATAGGGTTGCGTTTTATGTAGTGCTTACGAATTGGCTCAGTTTGTAAAGATTCAGAAAAAAAAAAAATATAGGTATTATACACTCAGATAATCATGGGTGGACACACGCATAATGAATGTGTTCCCAAAAGGTATAGCTAATGGCCTGTGCACACCACGGTTTTTAAGCGCGCCGTTAACGCGCGTTTATAGCGATACGTACGCGAGCCAGACGCAGCCTGTGGACTTTTAAGTTAAAAGCGAGCTGTCAACACGTTTCTAAAACGTGGTTTGCGCAGGCTGTTGGAAAGAAATTCCCTTCTGTAGTCTTTGTTTCTTAATAGCTACCTTGGGGTCTTTAAGTCAAGAGTGAACATGTTATTTCTAGAGAAGCGTGCTCCATGCATCATAGGCTTCGTAGCATAGATATCCGTGCTTCGTAGCGATCGAGTGAGTGGTCAAGCACGAGCCAAACAATAATAAAACAGGAGATTTTGTAAATCACGCTATTCAGATATTACATTATTCGCTGTTGTGATGTCTAAGTGTTCGTATCAAGTAGATAATTATGCAATTTAGAAACGTGCATTTGATAAAGACGCAGATATCAGCAATATATAATGTTCTACATGATATTAAGGAACGAAGTTTTAGTTATTGAAATGCGTATTTTTCAGGGAGGTTTAGTAGGTATATTATATAAGTAGCTGACCCGACGAACTTCGTACCGCTTAAGTCAATGAATGTAGTATATCTTTCGATATAGTCAACCGATTGCGGTGAAACAGTGCCTAAGTAATAGATTTAGCAGGGGTGGCCAACTTGATTAGACCCAAGATCTCCTGTTTACTATTGAAATTCTGTGCGATCTACCAATTACATACCTAACGAAATCTTAAATGTCCTGTTGGCCACCCCTGAGATATATGTATTAACTTTCATACATTAAAATTGTGTGTAACTTGATAAAGTTACAAACAATAACTTGATAAAGTTACACACACGTGTTAAAAAACAAAATAAAGCAAATTTTGTGGACAATTTTGGGTTTTTTTTTTTTTTTACTTAAATATATTAGGAAAGGGTGTAAACCTACGGATAGAGCCCAATTTTTTTGTACTTACTAATTCAGAAATAGTAATGTCTACATTTCCTGGTATTTCGTGTGTTAACTAACGAAAACTAATTGACTTAAAATACATTCCCGCATGCGTTTATCGTAAAAATCGATATGGGAATGCCATATATGCGGGATATCGTGGATTTTTAACGAGCCTCAAGCCACATTATCGTGCAGTTCTAAATGTATGTATGTAGTAAATATAAATTAAATGTTGTCCGCTCATTTTTCACCGTTTTTGTCTTCAACTTCATGGAAATAGAGCCTCCTCGTGGGATCTCTGTGTTTCAATTTAAAGTTGTCTTCATCCATCTTTTGCTTATTTCCCGGCGAAGGAGCTCTCACAGTTCTTCCCATGAGAATGTTGATAGCATTAGGCCAACAAAATGGAAATAAGGTGGGATTTAGTATAACGCTAATATATCAAATGTCACCAATTGAACAAATCAAAGGCTCAACAAAGCAGTAGGTACCACATCGTAAAACGGATTTAAATTATGTAGATCACATATTTTTGGCATAATCATTAGCAATTAATTTTTAAAAGCTTATTGATACATAATCCTATCGTATTCATCTAGAATTCGAACCCTGGCTTGAATGTAAAAATTTAAATGTTATAAAATTTAATCATTTTATAAATCGTCACAGAATTAAATATGATAGCTGATAGTCTGTCTACTAAGTCAACCGACTTGGGAATTTTGTATAATATTTAATCATTTAAAAAATATTTATAATTCATACTTTTTATAAGGTTCTTCTATTAGTAAACAATGATCAAGATCTCTTAATCAACCTTGATTATTGAACCAGTGTAGACTACATCAGATTTCATTTTACTCCGATAATTACTCAAGTCGGTTGACTTATTAGACAGACTATCTGTTGCGATCATCGTATTTAGTCATTGCGTCATTGATGACTGTTATTATAAAGAATTCATGTGCAGTCATGCTTTTAACCAGTCTCGTCATCTATTCTTTACTAAACACAAATCCGTGTCTAGTAAATGGGTCCCCCCTTTTCTTTAGAAGACCGCAGACTTTGCACCGTCAACACCTTTGTGTAGCTATGAGAAACTGATGATGGCATGCTAGCAAGTTTTAGAAAGCAATTTTCACTTCTAAAGTTCAAGGTGTTAATAATGTAGAAATTATGGTAGTTATATGTTAAGGTAATTCTACACGTGGGGCTACAAATGTACATTATAACTACATTTGTATTTAATATCTACAAGGATTCGGCAATTTCCCACATCTGGTATTGGTGAAGCGGAAAAGGCAAATTAATTTTAGACTGTTTCTGCCCTCTGACGTTGTTTCATTGTTTTTAATAAAGACTATATTGTTATTAAGTTGATTTAATTATAATAGATAGATAAAATATCCACGTAGAAAAATTATTTCCACATTCTCTGCACGATAAGCGATCTAGAGCGTCGATGTAAAATTACGGCATTAGTCAATTCTTTTGTGGCACTATCAGAGCGTTTGTTATCGCACCTCGTTATGGGCTATATTCCGTTTTGTATTTGCGAACTGATAAAGTGTTATTATGGTTCGAGTATGAATAATGACTTTTTAGCCACAAGAGAGGTGGCCGCGAGGTTTGCGCCGTGATGTATTCGGTTTTTTGACCTTGCGTTTTCCCACCGGGACGGGAAACGTTCGTACTTTACTGTTATAATGTAGTTGAACAGCCTTTAATAAAGTACGTCGTGTACTGTACATGTTAAGCTACATTTTTATGTGGACTGGAAGTATAACGCGTGGTGATGGAGCGGTAACTTGGGTAAAGGCGGCCACGCAGAAGACGTTATTCTTTATTGTTGTTACGTGCCTAAGTAAATCATTGTTTCTTTTTTGTTTGGCGGAAATCACGATTTACGAAGATGAGACAAAGATTATATAAGGAAGATTTTGCGAGATAAACTTGCTTGTGCGGTTTTTTTACAAATACCCAACACACCAATCTTTTACCATCATAAATGGAACGTTGTTGTATTGTACAAATGCGCAGAAATAGTGTTTTTTTCGTAATTTTATTGTACCATTAGCCAATGAGCGGCGTATGCTTTCTACTGTTTATCTTGCTAGGTTATCAAAAATGAAGCGCAAACTACTTTTGCCTTTTGAGATGACCTCGTGAAGTATTATTTAGTAATGCTGAAGTAGAATGTACATACGTACGTGTATTCTTTTAAACTGTTGCCCGTAGTATGAACCTATTTAATACCTATGGCGAGCAATGGGTAGCTCGCTGTCCGACCGTCCGGTAACTGTCCGGACCGAGCCCAGGTCGTCGACGTCGCGCACGGTTCCCGCGTGCGAGGTGCGAGGAGTTGTCAGCAACAGCAGGGCCTACTGGGGCCAGGGTTTAGCTCTGAAAGGGAAGCTCGGCCCCGGTATGAAAGGCAAGAAGGATCGGGGTGGGTTTTTTAGTCAGAGTCTGACACTATCTCTCCGCCCAAAGGCGGGGGATGTCATTTGGATGATTTTACACACCAAAAAAAACCTATTCAGTGTTCCAACGTTACTTTTCAGGTTCTCATTTCAAAAATAGAAATAAGTTTTCAAGACAATAATTATGTACTATTCACAAATCCAGAACGATTTTTGTTCTGTAGCCTATTAACACACCTAATAGCCCTACCTAGCCCTCAATTGGACACTAATGATATAGGCTGGAAAATAGATAGGCATTTTACCTACACTAGCTCAATAAATTCATAATCATGGGATACTAGACATTTGACGGGCTTAGTGTTCCACGCGCTCTTCAAAGAGATTTCAATAAGCGGCCTCTATACTCTGTTCAAAATAACATTAGAAATTTATGAAAACCTTTTATTACTGTCCGTTCAATCGATTTTGACTTTTATTACGTTGGTGGCATGACAAATGGTGGCTGCATTAAGTAGTCGGTATTGTAACCACATATTTTGCATTTAATGCCATCCTTATGCCTACGAAATAGAATTTAAAATCGGTTGAACAGACAGTAAAAAAGGTTTCTTTGAATGTCTAATCTTAACGCGTTTAGGGTATATAGTAGGGCCGATGCATGAGACTGGTAACTGATAATACAATTTTTTGTTATGTGTTACTCATATTTTCGCATAGGTACTTTGCAATGCTATGTATAATAAACAAAAAATAGAACAGGAAGAACATAGGTACGCCCTCGCTTCTGGTGTTCAAAACATAGCTGCCTTTTCCACCAAACTGTAAATATAAGAATCGTTATTTTTATATCTTAGTGTAGCAGCGTTATAACCGTTACGTGTTGGTCTCAATTAATATGACTTTGTCTAATGATTTTAATAGTAAACGAAGAGAGCGTATCGTAATTGTATTACGAATGTTCTGCTGACCCTATTATGTTATGTTCCGTAATCAATTTTATATTTTACTAGCTTTGGCCCGCAGCTTCGCCCGCTTACATAAAATGTGTATAGCCGTCACTCAGGAATAAAGCAGCTTTCTATTGGTGAAGAAGTTTTAGCGATCGGACCAGTACTTTCAGAGATTACCTCCTACACACAAAAAAAAAAATCCTCTTTATAATATTAGTGTAGATTGTAAAAAGCGTACCTACGTTCTCGAAACGTAACTTTGCAATATGAAAACAAATAAAAATGTCAACTTATAATTGAAAAGTAAGTGATTTCGGAGTGAAAAGTATTGAAATGAAATGTTTGATAAAAGTGCAATGTAAAACAAAATTATGTACAACTAGTGACTCGCCCCGGGTTGGGTGCAAATATTCAAAATTTCCTTGTTTATTTCTTTTCCTATTGGTGGCTATTTAGTAAGAGATAGCAGATGAACAGACAGATGCGGTAAATAACTACTTTATTCGGGTTTATTCGTTACAAACAAAAATATTTAATAAATCTTTTAACCTTTATAATATTAGTATAGACTACTAATTATACTAATATTGGTCAGGTGAAATCGCAGTCTAGCACTAGTATAAATAATTTAAAAAAAAACTAGCGGCCCCCCATATATATTATTATACATCTAAATCTTCCTCATTAATAACTTTGTCTAATGGTGAAAACCGCATGAAAGTCCGTTTAGTAGTTTTTGAGTTTATAGCGTTCATACAGACAGACAGGCAAAATATAAGAATAGAGGAGTTAGGGTTTCTATGTATACCAATTCGAATATTATAATAACATTCATTCGGTATATTGTCGCCAAACGGTCAACTTTCGATCGGCGAAAATGTGCTAATTTGCACGCATTTTGTCGTGACTGACCAGCCAATAACTATGAACCGTAACGGAGAACTTGGATTGACAACGTCAATTATAGCTGCTGCTCTTTTTTAATATTTGAGTGCAACACATTTGTAGGAAAAACGACAATCCTCTTATAAATAAAAATCAATTGCTGTTTGTTAGTCTTGCCAAAACTCGAGAACGGCTGGACCGATTGGGTTCATTTTGGTCTTGAAATTTTCGTAATAGTCCGGGGAAGGTTCAAACGGTGAGAAAATCTGGAAAAAATCACGAATAGAAAAATTCTAGTACAACATATTCTCTAATTAAAATGTCATTTTGAAATGAATTATGCTGGTTCTGGTAATGCCTGTAGATGGCGTAATCCTTTGACAGCTTAGCTAAAAGGACTATTAGGCAGTACGAAGTTTACCGGGTGAGCTAGTATTGTATAAATAGCGTTTTATATACCTGACTAAACACTTATTTACTACTACAACACAGCAACAACTATTTATTTATTCTGTGACTGAACTAAAGAAACATGATTTGAAGATTACGTACATAACAAAATATTTAAGAGAACAATACGAATAACTATGGCTATAATAGAGGTGTCACCAGCTGTTTCAATAAATTGTTGCGACGTCATGATAACTTAACAGTTCTCAACATTAATTTCGAAAACATTTATTTAATTTTCCGCGTCTTGTTTTTTTTCACGTGTGTTCAGTTCCAATCTTTGCAACCTTCTAATGACCTCACTATCCTTCAAGACCCAGTGCTATGTTACACGGGTCAAACCCTAAAAGTGTTTCAAATCAAACTCCATGACCGCATCTATCTGTCTGTATGAATACTTTAAACTCAAAAATTACTGAACGGATTTTCATGCAGTTTTCATCATCAGACAGAGTGATTCATGAGGAAGGTTTGTGTGCATAAATAATTTCCTGAAATAAATTATTATTATTATCCTAACTAATATTATAAATGTGAAAGTGTGGATGTTTGTTACTTAATCACGCAAAAACGGCTGAACGGATTTGGATGAAATTTGGCATGCAGCCTTTGACATGGAAAAGAACATAGGCTACTTTTTCCCGGAAAAATATCTTATTCCTACGGGAAAACACGTTTAGAGTGCGATAACCGAAGTACACGCGGACGAAGTCGCGATCGGACAGCTAGTTATATATAATATAAAAAACCTATAAATAAAAGCATATTATAATATAAAAAACCCGAGAATTTCAATGATTTGAAACACCCGTGCGATACTAGGGCGGTTAGCTTAAGGTTGCCAGATGTCCGGGATTTCCGTGTTTGTCCCGGAATTTTACTTCTTGTCCTGTCTTATTTACAATATCAGATAGTATAGTCTGTCTAATAAGTCAACCGACTTGGGAATATTGTATAATATTTAACCATTTAAAAAATACTTATATTCGATACTTTTCATAAGGTTCTTCTGTTAGTAAACAATGATTTCCATCTCTTAATCAACCTTGATTATTGAACCCGTGTTGACTACATCAGATTTAATTAAATCCTAATAATTACCCAAGTCGTTTAACTTATTAGACAGACTCTAGGTATATCATAATGTGCTTGTGCTTACAGTTGCCATCACGGATCTTGAGCGGTTGCTCAGAAGTCAAATATTCGGTCTCTTTAGTGGTGCGAAGTGAGACGCGGGGGCGGGGAGTGTCAGTGATTGGAATGCGCAAAGCGATCCCCACTCTAAAGCCGAGCGCTCAAGATCCGTTTTGGCAACTGTAGCTTGTTGATCGTTTAGATGGTGATTTTCTACCAAACTTCTTTTATATACACGAAAAAAGGAAACACTTGAAAAATATAATGTTTTCTACTTTAAAAATAAATCTTAATATATATAAATCTCGTGTCACAATGTTTGTCTTCAATGGACTCCTAAACCACTTAACCGATTATAATAAAATTCGCACACCATGTGCAGTTCGATCCAACTTGAGAGATAGGATAGTTTAAATCTCAAATTATAGTCACAATTTTAATTTATTGCTAATTATTTGTCTGTTATTATTTGACAGTCACAATTATCTGTTAACTCCAAATGATTCTAACAGATATCGATACCTTTCGACTGGGTTGAGTAAGTAAACAATAGATGGCGCTGCTATGGTAAATCTACGAACGTGTCATATAAGCTACATTTTTGTTGACGCTATAAAATTAATTTATTTCCCGTGCGAAGCCGGGACGGGCCGCTAGTAGAAATATAAAATTAGATATCTCGTAATTTGTAATATATATTCATAGGTAGGTGTAGTAATGGCCCGTTCGCGTTATGGAATTGTCCCGGACTCAGTAAGTTCTGGCAACCTTAGGTTAGCTAGACTTATCTATATCAACCTCTATTACGTCACGTTGTCATTAACTACTCTATTTTCTTGTATCTCTTTAGCCATCTCCCTCAAGGCCGTTCGCTGTGGAAGACTACCGTGTACGCTCTATACTTCAACATGAGATTTTAATTTTTGGGAATTGTTAAAATAATTTTATAGTAGTTATTTGTTTTCTGTATAATAATTATTGACAATATTGTTATTTTATTAGGATTTTGTAGTATGTTTTATGTTTTTTTTTTCTTTTTCCTCTTCAAACTATCGATATCGGCGAAATTGTTTTTTTTTTCAACACAATGTAATGTTAGATTGTAATGAAATAAATTACTTATGACTTCTTTCATCAACACGCTACACACCCTCTTGGTCTATCACTGATCTTGATACTTGTAAGTTCTCTTTTCTTATACTTGTTCTTGTTTGTTTCCAGATCTACCAGCACCTGCGCTGGTACACGAACCCATCGGAACAGCGCTGGATAGTGCGCATCCTGTTCATCGTACCTATATACGGCTGCTACAGCTGGATCTCACTGCTGTTCTTCAATGGAAACTCCTACTATGTATACTTCTTTACTGTCAGAGATTGCTATGAAGGTAACTGATGTTTCACTTAAGGAATTAGAACATATTTAATACAGTTAGGTACTCGAAAACCTGCTTCTTATACCACCGCTTTTAGACATGCAATAGACTATTTTCCGCACTAGTTCAGATAAGTGCGGGTGCGCTCCCCCCGCCACAATTTTATTACATTTATCAAATCAGGCTGGGCACGTTAGACCCCCACGAGTCACTGGTCAACCCTCATTTATTCATTTCTTCTTAAATGTAAAAAGTCGTTTGATACACATGCAAATTTGTCTCCATAACACACTTGCCCACAGTTCGTGCAAATTCCGCCTCAATCGCAATGACAAACTTTCTGCACTTGTATCAAAATGTACTATTTAAAATTTTCAATTAGATCGTTTTTTAGATCAAAGGTCTATCGTTCACGGCACTAAAGTCAGTCCGAAAAGTCTCGCAAGATTCTAAGGACATTATTGTATTAAATGTTGGCCTTCTAATACATAGGTCGATAATAATGACGTTAGTGAGAGGATGACGCATGTTGTCTGTTAAATATTGGTAAAGGCTAGAGTGGCGGACAAAAGCAGCGCTCCTTCCCAGCTCTTTGAATAAAGAAATGTTTCTTTAAGAGGGTCCTTTTCCACTCGCTTATCGTTAACATCAAGCATGGTTTAAAAGCTTGTTACTTCATCTAACGTAATCCAACGTGATGTTTGACGAAGAGGCAACGTGAAAAAAGAGAAATAACGCCTGAAAACTCTGTTAGCATTTGGTAATTCCGTGATTTACTCGAATATTTCACAAAACTTGTTCCAGAAAATACGTTTTTTTCTAAACCCGTATTTGAAGTATTTGAAATAGAAGGTAGAATAGAAATCTTAATTTAAAAAATCATGATTTTTGCAAAGCTTCTATTGCCATATTTTATTACTTTTTTTTTTAAGTTTTGAGTACATTATGAAGGATCAATGTTCATGCAAAATAGCAAGATTTTCAGATGTCTTACTGGATTAGTCTTACACAAATTTATAATTATTTATTGATTTCAAAAGCGCCTAGATAATATCCACAAGATACTATGTTTCCAAACTCTAATGAAAAATGTGTAATATCGTCTTAATCGCGTTTGAAAAACAGCGAAAATGTATGTCGATTTGCGTGCCCTTAATACATTTAACCGACAACTAGAGATTTGCCTAGTGTCAATGGCGTTTGTGTTTATCAAGCCATCGGCTCTCATTGAACCATATTATCAACTATGTGGGATATCCTTTATAGATGCAGATAAGTAGAAACAATTGTGTCAGCAGAAGCAAACAGATTAGATAACTACAGCTAAATAACGGTCTGCATATCATGTGGCAGAATAAATTGACCATTTGTTCTAGAATCCAGTAGCTAAGAGATTTTTTTATGTTTGTTGGTAGTCTGTGGCCTGCGGCTTATGCAAATAATACGCCGATTGCGCAAGTTCCATAAATAAAGCGCTTTTCTATGTCAAGACTCGAGGAGGATGCACATTTTATTTTAAACTGTGTTTGTTTTTCCTTTCATTTGGCGTCTGGAGTGCGTCAGCTAAATCGATTAATTGATTCGTACTAAATAGCAACAGAGAATCGATTACGCAATCGATTTATAAATCGCTACGTTCTTTGTTGAAACTGGAATGCCTTATAATAGGCTCCTTCAATTGACTTGTATATGGCAATTGGCAATGTGATAAAAATATATTTATGATTGCAAAGTCCTCGCCTTTAACGAGTCACAATTTGCAATCATTTTGTAGAAAGTTGAACAAAATGTAAACGAGCACAAAAACACAGAATAAACAAAAAACACTGTTATTAGTTATGATTATACCTACCTACCTATTTTACGTGGGAAAACAAACGATTTCTCCCGCTCTGGGTGGAGTGATAGCTAGTGTTAGACTTACTGAGTAAAACCCACAGAGTTCCTTCAGTTGCTCTTTTTGCGAGGGTTACAGTAACTCATTCGGAAAATCTGCAACCCTGGTAGGCTCTAACTGGTTCCGTCAATTTAGCTGTAATTTTTTTTTTTTAAAGCAGGGTAGCGCATCTGATATGCAGTTTCAGTTGTACTCATCATCATTTCAGCTGAAAGACGTCCACTGTTTGGACATAGGCCTTCTCCAAGTGTCGCCATAACGACAGCTCCTGTGCATCTCGCATCTATCATGTCTATGTATCTCGCATATCTATGTTGATTTTGTAGAAAGCCTTCCAACGCTGCGTTTTCCGGTAAGTGGTCACCACTTCAAAATCTGTGGTCCCCATTGACCATCTGTGTGTACCCTGCATGTAATGTAATGTACCCTGCCCACTGCCACTTAAGCTTGGTGATTCTTAGGGTTGGTTGTACTCAAAATCGCATCAATGGATTCTTTGAGAATTATGACTACACTCAATTGATATCAGTTCCAGCTGATGATCAATTAGCATTACTATACAATTCGGGTTTTCCATATGACGAAAATATAGGTCATTCATCGTTGGCAATTCCATTGAAAAACTTCGATTCATTTCGTATAACAATAGAGTCAGTGTGAAATATTTAATAACTGTTTACGTATAGCTAATGAAACAAGCATCTATTCATTATGCGTTCTATTCGTGATCTTGATATTAGGGTCATGGTTGACTGTGCGAAAAGTTTAAGGCTTGTTATATTATTCAATAAGAAGACGTTCGCTTTGCTCTTGCAATATACCTAGACTTGTACAGCGTTTGGCACTTTGGTTTTACAATTTTGTAAGTTAAGGTACAGTGGCCATCACGGATCTTGAACGCTTGCGCAGAAGTCAAATATTCGGTCTCTTTAGTGGTGCGAAGAGCGACGCGGGGGCGGGGACTGTAAGTGATTGGCTGGCCGCGCCATCGCGTCATAGACGTTACTCCTGATTCGTTCACTGCATTGTAGCATGTATCTAACAACGAAGACGATTGGCTCGCCAATCGCGATCTCCACTCTGACGCCGAGCATTCAAGATCCGTGATGGCAACTGTAGAACTACACTGCGCACACTTGTGCCACACACGCCGATCTGGGCGCGTAGATCTTCATACATTTTATATGAAAACTAGACTTGTAGAGCTACACTTAATCCACGCCACGCGTCGTCGTTCTACGTACAAATCAGGCGTGTAACACTTGTGCGTCGGTCTAATGTAGTTATAGCTTTAGTGGGATGTCTAATTAATAATGTACGTTGTATATTAGGGAACTTGAAAGAGATGTCTATTAGCCATGTTACGAGCCGTATAGAGTGCCTAGTGCCAGTATGTTTTACGTTAACGCGATCAAAAAACACGTTTATAAATTTGTGACTGCCTACACTGGCGGTCTTATGAAAAAATAAATAACTCAATACAAGAAGCCTCTAAAGCGTAGCCTTGGCGTTATAGTTAGGACAATTCTAGAAATAATGATCTTGTTATTTTTTTTCATTTGAATATACCTTTTTGAACAGTTGACCTACAACTACACGCCTGATTTGTACGAAGAACGACGATGCATGGCGTCGTGTGGCCTGGATCAAGTGTAGCTCTACAAGTCTAGTTTCCATATAAAATATATGGAGACCGAAGCGCCCATATTGGCGTGTGTGACACACGTGTGCGCAGTGTAGTGTTCTACCTTTAAACCGGCTATGATATTTTTTTTTTCTTTTTAATGTTGGGTTTCATTTTCATCTGCAGTCTAACCACGTGTTTTATCTTGCTCTCCGAATTTTGAGATGTCGACAAAGTTTTCTTAGCGTTAATTTAGGTGAAACAGGTCAGTTGATGCTAAATAGGTCATTATGCTATTGCTAGCAGAGCAGACGGACGACTACTTTAGACATTATGACATTATTTATTTTGTGCTGTCATGTAGCTAAAAATATTTCTGATGCCTTTCCTCCGAGTACCGTAATATTAGGCCAGTAGAGATCGTACCTACTGCTTATGTTTCGGTACCGTATAAGAAATGAATATTCATGTGGTTTAGGGATCAATCCTAAATATACAATTACGCCTTTAAAATAAAAGCAGCATCAAAAAGGTGATTTTTCAGAAAAGCATCTTAAAGTTTTGCTATCTATAAAAAGTTGCGAATTAATTGCTGAGAAATAACAAATATTCGAATGGACTGATATAATTTGGATTACAAATAAGTTAGCTGTATAAATAAAAAAGTTTGCCTACAAATTGCAATTTAATAAATTGTTTAGCATACTTTTGTTTTATGGGTCCGATATCTAATAAGAGTTAGAAGACTATAGTGTGGTCGTAAATATCAGTTTAACCCATATTCACGTCTCTCTCATTAATATTATAAAGGCGAAGTTCGTGAGTGGATGTATGTATGTTTTTTTGCTTGTTCATGTTCGAACTGCTGAAAGAATTTCGATGAAATTTGGTACACGGGTGTCGTATGTCACCTTAGGATAATTTTCTACTATCACGCTAGTAGATTATATCAAGATAATAGACATGGGATACTTAACGAGAGCATTTTCTTATTTAATAATTAACCTTTTGAATGTCTTATGTTACACAGTTCGACATAAGCAATTGTCTTTCTATTGTGTCTCTAATTAGCCGGCCTTTGACCATCATTTCACCTGATGGTAAGCGAGTATGTGATCTTACAACTAAACCAAAACAAACCAAACTACGATCAATCACTCACTCTTCCCAAGTCTGTGTCTAAATCGTTTCAGGAGAACCAACTTAGCCTATTAATAATAATAATAATAGGACCAGTGTCCTATAATTATGTAGCTAGCTAGCTTTCTGGTAGCGTATCAGATGTTATGGACATGGCGGATCGATCCATCAATGTTCTGAAAATAGACGTACCCCGGAGTGAGTGGTTCTTAAAAACATTAGTTTAGCCCGCCCACCACTTAGGCACTCAGACAACAGCATACCGTTTCAAATAAATTGCATGCAAGTAGAATTACATTGGACCGATGACCTGGTGAAAGTTGCGGGAATCCGATGAATGCGGGACGCGCAGGATCGTTCATTGTGGCTACACTTGGGGGAGGCCTATGTCCAACAGTGGACGTCTATCGGCTGATATGATGATGATGTTGATGATGAGAATTGCATTGATGGGTACGAACGACCGGTACGTCACTTTATACCTCGGTTACCCGCAATGCGATGCTATATGACGCACAGGATCCATGGGTTGTGCAAAAGTTTACCTCGGGGCCCTGAAACGAAAGCAAAGAAGGAATAGAAGTGGGTTTTAGTCAGAAAAAGTCTGACACGCCCCTCTCGCACCGCCCAAAAGCGGGAGAAATCATTAAATGATTTTCCACCTAAAAAAAAGTGTAGGGGGAGGGAAGATGGTCCTGCCCAGCCCGGTGTTTTTTTTAATTGATATAAACTAGTGCTTGACTGCGATCCCACCTGATCCAATCGTAAATGGTGAGACGCACTAGTTTATTAAGAGCCTATTCACTCTAGCCTTGAAGACACCTAAATTATAATCGGTGTTATGGCAAGACAATGATGATATGAAAAATAAACTGTGATATTCTTTCTTTCCAGCATTCGTGATCTACAGTTTCCTATCTCTGTGCTACGAGTACCTGGGCGGCGAGGGCAACATAATGTCGGAGCTGCGCGGGCGGCCGGTGCGCGCGTCGTGCGTCAACGGCACGTGCTGCCTCAGCGGCGCCACCTACACCATCGGCTTCCTGCGCTTCTGCAAGCAGGCCACGCTGCAGTTCTGTCTCATCAAGCCCGTTTGCGCTTTCATCATCATATTCTTGCAGGTATGTTGATTTTGAGGTTGTACTTGGAGTTCCTTGCAATTTTATGCCCGCATTACACGCTAGGGTATAACTGACAGGTTTGCCTGTACCGTAAAATGGGGTGAATAGAGACTTGGGGTGAATAGAGACAAAACTTTACAGGGTATTTTCTCGATATTTGAATATTTTTTGCAGCATTTAACTATATCAATGTATTAATGAATTGTTATTCTAAAAAATCTATGCTTTGTTAGAGGCCGATATTATGGTATCAAAGTGAAAACCAAACCAAAGTTTTGTCTCTATTCACCCATAAGTCTCTATTCACCCCGTTTTACTGTACAGGGAGTTGTGCAGGTAAACCGAGCGTGTGAGTTGCACAACTGTGCGGGTTTCCATACAAGGTTACCTGACTGGTATGACTGTGTCGGTAAACCTGCCAGGAATACCCCAGTTACCGTGTGTCTTAAGTCATAAATAGAGGGAGTAAGACGGTACTAGACCGTCCTACTCGCATGTTTCATGACCGCAGAGGTGATTTATTTTGGTGTTTAGCATATAATAATAATAATTTTATTTGAAAATGTAACAACATTAAGGTCCACTTTGTTACTGAAATATCTTGAAATGTGTGTTAGTACACAAACAAAGATACAAAAATACAAATGAGAGAGAGAGAGCGAGACAACAAGACACCGTCTTACTCTCTATAAGCATAAACGATAATAAAATCAATAGTATTTCTTTTGTTTTTTTTTTCCCTGACACCTATTTATTTTGCAAATTGTAAACACTTTCTTACTTAAAAAAACTAAATATTATCTGAACTATTTATATTAAAACCCATGTACATAAATGTAAAAAAATTGAAAATAAATAGAAATGTTTGGAAATGGGTTTCAAAAACACTTTTACAAATCAATATTTTTTTTTTTTTCAATTTATTTAGATGAGGTTGGGATTTCCTAGTAGTTGCTATGAGAACTTTGCAGATTAGTATCTTGATAGTCTTTTGAGGAACTAACCACAAGTATTTCATAACCGTAACTGCCGCTAGTTTTGGCGTTAATTTCAATGTAATAGGAGACGGGGTAATAAAGTAAAATAGCCGTGTTTCATAGCTAGTTAATTCGACACGCATTGTGCCTTGAGGTGGGTTTATAATAGAAAGCAAGACGCATAGGCGCATAACTGCACTTCTGCACCATGCGTTCGCGACTTGTTTACCTCACCAGCATGGAATCTTCTATGTATAAAAGAAATAACTAACTGACATATCAATGCACAGCCAAAATTACTGGGACTAGGAGCACAAAATAGATAGGTACAGAAGACAATCTCATTTATGTACTTCACTTTTTATACCTACGCTCGGTGGACGCACACTAATGAGCATTTGAGCCGAAATTGTTCGACGAGTGCTCCGAGACGCGACCGAGACATCGTGTCTGTGAGCAATGTCTTTGTGTGCGTTGCTCGAGCGCGCTTTGTATGTAGATTGATTTCTGTACCTATTTATTTTGTGCTTGGAGCGTGAAATGTTGCACAAGGCTTCCATTTATGACGTAGGCGAGCACTAAGAATTTTCCATAATTCGCCCGCGTGGCAGTAGAAAATTAATCCAAGGGAATGTATTCCCGGGATAAAAAGTATCCTATGTGCTCTTCCAGGACATGGTCTACCCGTGTACCAAGTTTCATCGATATCCATTCAGTAGTTATTGCGTGAAAAAGTAACAAACATCCATACATCCACACATACCAACATTCGCGTATATAAAGCCGCGTACAGACATTGCGAGGCGTGCGTTGCCTCAACCTGAGGCATACGAGTTTCGATTTATGCGTGCGTCTCGAACGACACATGCTCAAGCTGAGCACGGAAACCACCACGCACGGTGTTCGTCAATATAAAACGCAAACAACACCTATCCGTCCACACGGAGCGCACGGCTCGTACTGAGACGGCGTTTGCAACGATCGTATGACGCGAATGCTCACTGTGAGCACACTCTTCCGCAGCCCGAGGCATGCGAGGCAAACCATTCGCGTCACACGCCTCGCGATATCTGTACGCGGCTTTATATTAGTAAGATTAAGATACACATGTTCCCTACTATTGCCTTATATTACCTTCGGGTATTGTCTAATCTACTAAAATACTCACAAAATTTTAATGCTAACGATAAAAATACTCTAGTTAAAGAATTTGTGTATTTCAAGACCCTTGTTCAATCATAGACACTATTTTACATAGTGTCTCGTGTATAACACTTTTCTAAACTAATAAAATTGTTTTTTTTTTTTTGTGAAAAGTAAGCGTGACTTGTGAATTCTTTGAGTGTGTTATAAACAGAGATAGGAATAGGTGCAGTTAGTGTACGCATATCAATTAACAAGAAAGATACGAAAATATCTCTCATGTCGGATTGATAAAATGTCATGTCTCGCGTACTTAAGCCATTTATTTCGTGCATATACATTGTTTTATTTTTAAAACAAGTATTGTCCAACTTTTTCTTTTTGATTAGTTGAAAGTAAACACACGATTCTCAACCTAATGGCATCGTTTTTAAACTGCCGAATAGTATCAATTTTCACACTGCCGAAACTGACTTAAGCAATGTTAGAACTTCACTGACGTATGACATATGATTATGATGCACTAAAGATTCCCCACCGCACATTTCTGCTTAAGCAAATTGTAGACACTTCCGAACAGGCGAGTGTTGTAGTGTCCGTCTGTCACCGGGCAGACAAGGCTCTCATACTAGTCAGTTGAAGTTTTCACAGATGATATTTCTGTATGTATGTAGGATGCATGAAAGGAACGTACGAATGATGTGTAGAACGAAGCGTAAGAGAGAGAGAGAGAGGAAGGATATGAAGGTGACAGAAAAAAGATGGCGAGTTGAAGTTGGAACAGGAGTGACAGGCGATAGGACGCAGAAAATCTATTTTATTAAGAAGCTTTGAAGACATTAAACAAGAAACGCAGACATTACGTTTTTTTATTTATTTTCCAAGGTCGCAACCCATATACACTACATTTTTGGGGGCTCGTCCGGGATCGCGACCACATGGAAAAACAGTTGAAGGCGAGGGCGAAAGACGAAAGGCGTAATAATTATAGTAAGACGGAAGACGAAATACACAATTATACGATGTCGGAGTTTGAAATGACAAAATTCAGCGGCGAAGACCTCACATACACGTCGGAAAAATGGGCTCAGGATCTTGAAGATAATGCTGAGATCTTCGGTTGGTCACCTCAGCAACGACTGATCATAGCTCGTAGGTCGTTGACCGGGACCGCAGGGCTGTGGTTAAAAACCGACAAGGTTCACAGGACTTACGAGGATCTGAAAGCAGCTGTCCTTAAGGAATTTCCTGATGCTGTAAACAGCAAAGAGATGCATGAGATGATGGCGGCACGCAAGAAGCGCAGAGATGAATCATGCTATCAGTATATGCTGATAATGAAGGAGATGGGAAAACGTGCCAAGTTCCCCGATTACGTCGCTATCCAGTACATTATAGATGGCATTACGGATCTAGAAATTAACAAGATAGTATTGTATGGAGCGGTGACTTATCCGGTGCTTAAAGAAAAGCTGGCGTTGTATGAAACCCTCAAGAAAAGAACGGCAAGGCAGCATGCTGAACGACAAGTTAGGCGGGCTGCGGACTCGTCGAGCAATGAAAATGCAGAAACGGCTCATCATTGCTACAATTGTGGTGAAAAAGATCATCGAGCGAAAGCATGCCGTAATGGTTTGAAGTGTTTTAAGTGTAATGAATTTGGCCATATTAGCACAAAATGTACGAATCCGAGCGGAGGAAGCAGCGGAAATTCAACGGCCATCAAGACGTCGGCAAAACAGATGTCATCAGAAAAGGAGCGATCATACCCGTCGATAAAACAGATCGAATCGGATACGAGAAAACATTCGGCTATGTTCGGAGGTACGTCGACAACCAACGACAGCGCGGTATTGGGCGACCATGTCAAAAGTTTCATGACGGAGAACATGACGGAAGATGTCACGCAAGACGTAAACAAACATGGTGACCGGCTATTGAACAATAACAAAGCGGTAAAACTGGTGAAAATAGGCGATAAAACAATAAGTGCGTTAGTAGATACAGGCAGTGACGTAAACTTAATTTCTGAGGACTTGTGGAGTGAATTAGATGTACCGTGTCACGTCGACAATGTGGTCTTGGCGGGGTTAGGACTTTCTAAAGTAAGAGCGCGGGGAAAAATATTTGTTTGTATAGAGATCGATGAAAAGTGCTATTCAGATGTAATTTTTCACGTTGTGCCTAAAGGGTCAATGCCCTATATGTTAATAATAGGTCAAGAATTCCTACAAAATGTTGTGATGGTAGTTCGTGAGGGTGCTGTGTTGTTGATGACACAAGATGATGAATGGTTGTCGCGCGTGAATTGTTGTGTGAATTCCATTGATGTTGCAGATCACATTACTAACGCAGATTTAAAGATGGAGGTTATGCGGCTAGTGGAAGAGTACAAGCCCATTCAGATGAAAGAAGCTCCGATTGAGATGAAAATAGTGTTAAAAGACGATGTGCCAATATCTCAGCGACCCCGGAGAATATCACATATGGAACAAAGATTAGTCGAAGAGCAGGTAGACGAGTGGTTACAAAAGGGAATAGTGCAAGTTAGTTTTTCTGAGTACTCTAGTCCATTAGTACTGGTCAAGAAAAAGGATGGCTCAACACGGATTTGTGTTGATTACCGTTTATTAAATAAAAAGGTAGTGAAAGATGAATTTCCATTACCCATCATTGATGACCTGATAGACAAGCTGAAAGATGCGATGGTATTTAGTGTATTAGATCTTAAAAATGGTTTCTTTCACTTGAGAATAAGCAAGGAGTCGGTGCCCTATACATCTTTTGTTACTCATCACGGACAGTTTGAGTTCTTACGTGCACCCTTTGGTCTGTCCATTTCACCTAAATATTTCATGAGGTTTGTAACAATTATTTTCAGGGAGTTGATAGCAAAAGGTATTATGTTAATATTTGTTGATGATATTGTTATCCCAGCTGATTCAGAGAACCAGGCGCTGGAAAGACTGAGGCAAGTTTTAGAGGTAGCATCACAGAATGGACTTGAGATGAACTGGAAAAAGGCGAAACTTATCAGACGTGAGATAGAATATTTGGGTCATTTAATCAAGGAAGGTGAGGTGAAGCCGAGTCCAGAGAAAGTTGAGGCAGTTGCTAGGTATCCAGAGCCCAAGAATGTTAAACAGATTATGGGTTTTATTGGTTTAACATCTTATTTCAGGAAATATATAAGAGATTATGCTAAGATCGCTCGACCACTTACAGAACTGCTGAAGAAAGAAGTACCATTTATATTTAATGATGAGCAAAGGATTGCTTTCAATACATTGAAGCAAAAGCTGACAAGTGATCCAGTATTGAAGATATACAATCCTAATTTGCAGACGGAACTACACACTGATGCGTCGAGTCAGGCGTTGGCTGCAATACTTTTGCAATTGCACCCAGACGGTGAGTTACATCCAGTGCATTACATGAGTCACAAGACGAATGAGGCTGAAAGCCGATATTCAAGTTATGAGCTGGAAGCACTTGCAGTTGTTCAAGCGGTTAAGAAGTTTAGGCATTACTTGTATGGAATACACTTCAAGATTGTCACGGATTGTAAAGCCTTTGAGCAGACGTTAAAGAAGAAAGACCTGACACCAAAAGTAGCCAGATGGGTGTTCATGCTGGAAGAGTATGATTATGAGATCGAGCATAGAGCAGGCGGCAGAATGCAACACGCAGATGCTCTCAGTAGAAACCCATTCGTGGCAGCGGTGTCAAGTATACAAGAAGACATAAGACGAGGTCAAGAGACAGATGAAGAACTCAAAGCTATCAAAGAGCTGATATTAAAGGATGGGAAGTACAATGACTTTTGGCTTGATAATGGTATCCTGTATAAAGGTGATGAGAAGAAATTAGTAGTTCCAAGGATTATGGAGAAAGAAATAATAAAGAAAGTGCACCAAAATGGACACTTTTCAATAAGAAAAATGAAAGAAGCTATAGGAAAGGATTACTACATCAGAAACATGGATAAAAGTATTGAAGAAGTTGTTTTAAGTTGCATACCCTGTTTATTAGCTACAAGGAAAGAAGGAAAGCAGGAGGGCTATTTGAACCCAATAGATAAAGAAGGAATCCCGTTTCACACTTTACATTTGGACCATATAGGACCATTCAGTGAAACAAGAAAACAGTATAACTACATACTAACGATGATAGATGCTTTTACTAAATTTATATGGCTATTCCCTACCAAGTCTACATCTAGCGCAGAAGTATTGAACAAATTACGGGTTCATCAGCAGATATTTGGTAATCCAACTAGGATTATAACAGACAGAGGCACAGCATTCACTAGCGGAGAATTCGAAGAGTATTGCAAAGAAGAAGCTATACAACATGTCAAGATCACTACTGGAGTTCCTCGTGGGAACGGACAAGTGGAGAGAATTCATCGCATTCTAATTCCTATGCTGACTAAGCTTTGTATTGAAGATACGTCCCAGTGGTATAGACATGTAAGTCGGGTTCAGCGAGCTATAAATAGCACTTACCAAAGATCTATAAATACTTACCATTTCAGTTACTTACTGGAACTAAAATGAAATGTAAAGAAGACATGGAGGTATATAATCTCTTGCAACAAGAAGTGATTCAAGATTTTAATGAAAATAGAGAGAACTTAAGGTTGAAAGCCAAGCAGCAGATTCAACAAATCCAAGATGAGAATAAGAAAACATTTGATGCAAAAAGGAAGCCAAGTTCAACATATGAACTGGAAGATCTAGTGGCCATCAAGAGAACTCAGTTTGGTCCAGGTCTTAAACTTAAACCTAAGTTTTTGGGACCCTATAAGATTACAAAAGTTAAAAGAAATGATAGGTATGACGTGGAAAAGCTGTATGATGCTTCTGAGGGACCAAAGAAAACCTCCAGCTCGGCAGACAACATGAAAAGGTGGCCAGGTAAAAATGAATGAATGAATTGTGTGTGCGTGATACTCGTGCATATAAGACTACTCAGTATCCTTATGAATACTTAGTAGGAGTAGGAGTCTTATTAACGGTTGCGTTATGCCATTTTATACAATTAATTGCCATTGTTTTTGTGGTTATATTTTGTGTAAGATGTAATATTTAATGTTTAGTGTTAGTAATAACAATGTTTGTATATCTGAGGGCAGATATGAATGCAGGACGGCCGATTGTAGGATGCATGAAAGGAACGTACGAATGATGTGTAGAACGAAGCGTAAGAGAGAGAGAGAGAGGAAGGATATGAAGGTGACAGAAAAAAGATGGCGAGTTGAAGTTGGAACAGGAGTGACAGGCGATAGGACGCAGAAAATCTATTTTATTAAGAAGCTTTGAAGACATTAAACAAGAAACGCAGACATTACGTTTTTTTATTTATTTTCCAAGGTCGCAACCCATATACACTACATTTTTATAATATACACCGCTAAATTTTGATCGTTTTAATCCCGTGGAGGTTCGATGCGGTGCATGGAATACTATCGATTTGTAAATATAAAAAAATTAGGCGTTGCGTACTAACCACCTACAGGTGTTTTCTTAAAGAAATAAATTTCGTACATGCGTAAATTAATACGAGTTTTAAAAAACCGGCCAAGTGCGAGTCGGACTCGCACATGAAGGGTTCCGTAGCAGCAAGTAACATAATATAAAAGTTCTTGTAATGTGTTGTAACTTTGATCGATGTTTTAATAATACTGTATTTTTTTCGATTTATGACGCATTAAAAAAAAAACTACTTACTAGATTTCGTTCAAACCAATTTTCGTTGGTAGTTTTTATAGTAATGTACATCATATATTTTTTTAGTTTTATCATTCTCTTATTTTAGAAGTTAGAGGGGGGACGACACACATTTTACCACTTTGGAAGTGTCTCTCGCGCAAACTATTCAGTTTAGAAAAAAATGATATTACAAACCTCAGTATCATTTTGAAGACCTATCCATAAATACCCCACACGCATGGGTTTGATGAAAAAAAAATTTTTGAGTTTCAGTTCTATGTATGGGGACCCCAAAAATTTATTGCTTTTTTTCTATTTTTGTGTGAAAATCTTAATGCGGTTCACAGAATACATCTACTTACAAAGTTTCAAATGTATAGCTTTTATAGTTTCGGAAAAAAGTGGCTGTGACATACGGACGGACGGACAGACAGACAGACAGACAGACAGACAGACATGACGAATCTATAAGGGTTCCGTTTTTTGCCATTTGGCTACGGAACCCTAAAAAGGTACTTTATTTTTTAATTATATCTTTACAAATCGATAGTGTTTCATGTACCGGATCGACCCTCCACGGGATTAAAACGATCAAAATTTAGCGGTCTATAATACTAAAAACAGAATAAAATAAATATTGAAGTTGGGTTGCCTTCCAACAAACGTAATTTTTTGAAGTTTTTTCTTTGATATTAACATTGTAGTAGCCCTATAGCCCTTCATGTGCGACCTCAACTCTTTCCGAGTCCGCACTTGGGCAGTTTTCATTACTATTTTTTTTATTTTAAAAACTTTTTTCCAGGCCCGAGGTCTGTACCACGATGGCGACTGGAGCCCAGACGGCGGCTACATCTACATCACCATAGTGTACAACTTCTCGGTCACGCTGTCGCTCTACAGTCTGTTCCTCTTCCTTGGAGCCACGAGGGAGATGCTGAAGCCGTTCGATCCCGTACTCAAGTTCTTCACCGTCAAGTCCGTTATTTTCCTCTCGTTTTGGCAAGGTAAGTCAGCTACTTAGACAATAATTAAGGTTTTTAACAAAAATAGCGTCATTCCTGTAGGTTCCGGGTGGGGTATAGAGGTTATTTTGGTTAAAATAAGGCGAAACCGAATGTTATACGATTTCCAACTACCTTCCAACTTATATGATGTTTTTTTATGGTTTTGATATGGTTTTGAATAGCATGGATTACATTTTAATACTAAATCTAACCCGTGCCATTTAAACATTAAGGTCGAAAGACGTCCATTGTTGAAAGGCTCCTTAGAGCACGCTACCAAAGTTGGTGGTACATTTCCCACATCCAGCAATCATGATAAAAGGGAATGAAAAGCTAAGATGTCCTAATTAGTCTCTTTCTTTCTCCAGGTGTAGCCCTAGCCATACTTGAGAAGGCAGAAGTGATATCCCCGATCCACGACGCGAACGGCGTACCGACGACGGCGGGTACGGTGTCGGCCGGCTACCAGAACTTCCTCATCTGCCTCGAGATGCTGGCGGCGGCCATCGCGCTGCGCTACGCCTTCCCGGCCGCCGTGTACGCGCACGCGCACCGCGACCCGCACCGCTCCGTCACCATGCAGTCTATCTCTAGTAGCCTCAAGGTGAGAACTTCCTCAGCTGTGGAGATAAGCTGGCGGCGCCCATCGTGCTGCGCTAAGTCAGTATACGAGGGATCACCGGGCTGGTTTTAGTCTGTAAGAGTCTGACAGACCCCTCCATCCACTCCAGCTCGGAAGACATCCGTAAAGATTTCCACTCCGAAAAAAAAAATGCTGAACCAACATACTTATTCAAACCATCTTTTTCGAGTCTCTTACCAAACCAATTCAAACTTAATTAACCTTCGAACAAACAATTTCCAGGAGACGATGAACCCCAAGGACATAATGACGGACGCGTTCCACAACTTCCACCCGCAGTACCAGCAGTACACGCAGTACAGCTCCGGTGAGTGATGTCGCACTGTTTCTGTTAGCATGCTCCATTCGCTGCCTGCTCTCATTATTATTTGCATTTTTTAGAGGGTGTGAAAAGACCCTTTATGAATCCGAAATGTACGCGTGTTGAACCTTTATAGTCATCAGTGTAATGCTATAAATGAAGCGCGGTCTACGATTATTAGAACGGGCCCTAAGACTGAGTCTAAAGTATGGGGTACACGGATGCAATCCAGCGTTACAATAGCGGTGACCTTGCATGTTTCAATCCGTGTAAATAGCAGATGTAAGCCACTGATCCGAAAAACGGTCAATCAGTACAATGGTTGGCTTGGTTTACAATTCGTAAGTCACCAAGGTGACCTTTGTTGAGGTGCTAATCTAAATAAAATTACTTTCGTGTGTTCCACGCTTTACTTCTAGGTAAGCGTACTTCATTGTCGACCACATCTTCGCTTAGCATCAAGTAAGAATAACCAAAGGCGACACTAAATAATTTATCAAAAAAAAAGTAACCAATTGTTTTCTAAGGCTAAAAATAAAAGGCGACTTTCGGTTTCATAAAAGGACTTTATTACCCGTTATACAATACAGACTCATAATTAATATTAGTTAGGTATTACGTGTTTTAGAATAGATTTTAATCATATTTGATGTTTTCATAGTATTTTTTTTTTTGGTAAATAAATTTACCTTCAATGTGTAATTGTTTTAGCCAGATTGTGTCTTATCTGCGCTTTATTTTTTACGAAGGAAGTTATTATAGCTAGATAACTTGGAAAGGTAGGATTTTGGCAATCAAGACAGTTTAGTATCAGAAAATACGTAACACATCAAGTCAAGTTTTTAGAATCAAATGCGTCCAGACTTCACATTATCTCCATTTTTAGTATCATTATGCTGTAGGCTAGGTCCTTCTTATTTTTTGGTTTTATTTTCTTTCAGATGTCACTTCTCAACTGCCTTATGAGAAACTATAACTCTGCCATAGCTGTGCTCTGCATGAAGTGCATTGCTGTCTGTCCGTTTATACATACATGTAATAATAAATACATTATGCCCGAGCATGGAAACACCACTAACAACATTGTAAAATAATAAAATCAATAAACATATGTGTGTTCATGTTCAGAAAAAAATATCGGATGCACTCGAAATTTTGTGTGCCACGAAAATGAATCGATGTATCAACCATTTGCATGATCATTGTTTAGTCTTCAGTATTTTAAAAGTATTAAACTCGACATATTATGTCAGACAGTATTTTTATGAGATTAAACCCAGTTGCTAAGTTCTCTATGATGCACGGGAAAGTTCGAATGCATTCGATACAAAAGTGTCAAAACGGCGTGCGAAAAAATATAATTTATTAGGGAACATAACTTGAGTACTTAATACATTTTATAACAACATTCCAAGACTTTTTGTTTGCACACAACTCTTCAACACACACAAGTATTCTCTTATCAAGTGCCTTATACAGAAAAAGGTGAACTAAATAATCTGTTTTCGGTGCTCGGTCGCAAACCCACGTTAGTTAAGATGTTTATTTTTATATTATCGAGGTATTTGGCTAGTCCGAAAACGCATAACGAATTTTTACGAAAAACTTAGGTAAGGTATCATATCAGAAGGCATGGTAGGACAAAAATATTATCCTCCTTTTAGGCTCCGTGGCAATCGGGTAAATAATATGAGAGGCTGACATATACAAAAACCGATATGATATTAAAATTATATAGAGTTGAATTGAATACTAGAAATCGTCCATCGATCAGTAGGTGAAAAAATTGCTTTATTTTTTTTTAATCGATAGAGATTATTAAAATAATAAAATGGCTCGTAGAAGATAAAAACAATTATTGTCTTTTTGTATGATGTTTCAACTATCGAAAAAGAAAGAAGAAAAAAAAAAGAAAAAAAAATCATTCAAAAGAATCATTTGATAAATCAGTATATATTTTCGCGTTTCGAAATGCAGTGAAAATACTAACCGGTACCAATTAGATTCTCTTACGAAGATCTGCATTTCATACTTATCATAAAAAAAGTTTTATTCTTTTTTGGTTACAATAATTCGGACTATTCATTGCCATAAAATTAGTAACTATTTTGTACTTTATGCCTTTAGTATGTGCTGTGTAAGGATTAGTGTAAATGTTAATTTTCTGTGATTATATTACTTTTCTATATTATTTCGTTACTTTCGTATAGTTACAGGATATGATCCTTAGTTGATGCTAGCATTCAAAATTAGTAGAAAATCTTAAGAGCATTTTTCTTTTTTTTTTTTGTAATAGCAATATTTGGCATTTATCGGGTTGTTTTTTATTTTGTACATTCTTTATTTAAATTATTTGTTTTTTTTTTAATTCTGTGGATGTGAAAGCTGCACTTATTGCCAGACCAAAGAACGGCATTTCATGTTTCCACCTTCAGTTAGTAACTGCCGAGGCATGTTGCCGCTGCTTTGTAATAATACGCGCTTCATTATAACGATAACTTTATTTAATAAAAAAGAATAATTAACAATCTGTGAAGCCATACGTTTGTTTTTTTTTTTCATTTCCTCAATATTGTTATCATAATATTATTTTTTAAATAGGAGATTCTTTAACATTAATTCTAGTTTTGATATAACTAAAATTTTAAAGTATAGTTCTGGTAGGTTTAAGTTATAATAATTGTTTTTTTACAGTTCTCCACAGTTTGATTTTTTAAAACACTTGTATTTTGCCTCTCACTAATAATAAATAAAGGATATTACTTAATTATATATGATTTTGATTACGAAACTATATAGACTTAAGAGATATGTACACACATCTAAATACGCTAAACACTACGAAGACAAAAGGTAAGACATTTAAAGTTCGCTTTTATCATTTATTTGCTGGCATGCTTAACATTTATCATGTTTGGATGTTTTTAACATTTCGTTGAGTGTGATTTCATTAGCTTATGCATGTTTGGATATAAGTTTATTAATGTGTCGACACAGACTTTTTCAAAGAACTACATAGAACACTTACATATCTGGCTTTAAATTCAGTCAAGCGTGTATAACTGCATATTTCAATTGTGTTCACAAAAATGGTTTTGAGGTTGACAACACTGTAGAATGCACAGATTTTTACACTGATTGGGGTTGAAGTGCTGCCAACACTGACAATCACACCTGAAGAAATTGTTTGGACCTAAAAAAAACGATTCAAACAGGAGTTTATGTACTCACATGATCGCACTGATAGTTTGTCACTAATTAAGCATTCTCAAAGTAGAAAGATAGCACTGATACAATAACAAGCGATCTGTACACTTATACCTACAACATATGAGGCCGTGCAGACAGAAGTGAAAGCTATTTGTGTGAAATCTGAATTATTTCAAACCCTTTTGTCTTGAAAGTTAAGTCTTGAAAGTTGAATTTTAATCCTCACACATAAGATCCCATATTGAAAAAGTAAGTTACAGATTTTGTTTTCGGCTTTGGTAAAAGTTGTAAAACATTAGAGGAATGGGATAAGTAAGTTGGTCATAACAACAATGTTTGTGGTTTACCTGGACTTGGAAAGGTCTTAGTAATTACTTTTGTGTTGTTTGCCTTGAAATTTGAAGGCTAAAAGCTTTAAGAAAACAAATTTCAGATTTTATTTTTAAATTGCTTGTTGGTGATGGGAACATAAAATAACTTGGTTGCGATGATTACACAGTTGTGCTAACCCTGACCGTTTTAAAATCTGTCTGGGCGGCCTTCATAAGTCTAAACAACTTATTCAAATGTGACTAATATCTGACGTAAATAGTGATGCGTGCGGGTGCAGGCGCCGGCAAGCGCGACGAGGCCACGCTGGCGCCGCGCCCGCCGCCGCAGCGCGTGGCCACCATCTGCCACGCCACCAACTACCACGAGAAGACCACGCTGCTCAGCTCCGACGACGAGTTCCAGTGAACCAGGGACCACTCCACCAGCCCCACACAGTTCCCTTGTTGTTATTCGACAAGAGTCCAACCTCTTGATGACTCAAGAGACTTGGACTAAATACTATATGGAAATTTAGTCAGCTGTATACTGTAACTGGTAAAATAAACAAAAACAGCATAAGTTTGACTTAGTGAAACGTGTGCCATATTAATGCGGGTACTGAAATAGATATTCTAAATGATTGTAACTAAAATGAGGGTTGAAGTTCTTCTGAAATTTACTCTTCAATTTCATCTGAAATCTCGTCGAATAACAACAAATTAAGTAATAGCATAAAGATTTTAAGAATGGAAATTAACTGAAGGATGTTCATTTTAAAAAAAGATAAAGAATATATTTTTATGTATCACTTGGAGTCCTTTACCACTTTTAAATCGTATTACCTAAAGTAAATGCCTGGCCCATAGCAATGTACCTTTGTTATCGATATTCAAAAAGATATAAAATTAATAGGAAATAATAATGGAAAGCTTTATTCATAACTGGGTGTATTAATAGATATGAAATAAATAAAACAAATTAAAATAAAGTTAATTTGTTTTGTGAGCTTTTAATTGATTTTTGCATTTTATTATGTCACATTTTTATTTAATTAGACACTGTAGGAACCATAACGCTCCGATCCCATATGATTATGGAATAAAGATTAAAGAGGCATATAGATAAATTAATAAAATAAAGATATTACTTTTCGATATGTAAAAGTTTTACTGCGGATACCACGGCGACAACGGCTCGACATAGGAATATAAGATTGTATAGTTATGTAAAATAAGAAGTAAATGAAATAACAATTGATACATTACAAATTGTACAGGTAAAAAGGAATTATTATTCTATAGATAGCTATTATTATCTCGCTGTAAGGGCCGTAGAAAAATAATGGCAACCCCTAAGAGATTATGCGTTTACTTTCACTGTAGCACTAAATTATAGAATCATGGAGCCGCCACCTTGTCACATATCTACAAAATTATAAACTGTTTACTAGAAATCCATTCACAAGTTCTTTGAATGTGCCTTTTGCCAAATTAGCTCCGCTTTTAAATCAAACTAGCTGTTATTGCGATGCTAATAAAGGCTATTCTTTTTTGTTGAGACTTGTGCAAACGTCATTTGCTATAAATGTTATGCACAAATAATAAAAACATTCCTTCTTGCCAAATACCAAAGAATCACTGCCAAAGTATCACCTATGTTTGCGATTTAAATCCTATAATTGCAGTCTTATTAGAGTTAGTCCAAATTTAAATCTGTCATTGAAGCATTATTGTCGATGCTTACCTCTGCTTCGCCGTCCAAAATTTCTTAGGATCCCGAAATTTTAAAAGATATTACATAGCCCTTACATAATCGATCAATATTTTCACTAGCAGAATGTACCTACTATAAAGCTGCGTTTACACCTCACCAGTGTAACTCTCCCACTACTTGAATAATATTACGAGTATGGGAAGACACTAATTAACTATACTACATTCAAAATACAATTAGCCATTAACGCAAACATTTTTTTCTGTCTGTTTAACCGATTTTGACTTTTATTGCGTTGCTGGCATGACAAATAGCAACTGCAGTAAATAGTTGGTGTTGTAAACACGTTTTTGCTTTTAATGTCATCCTTATACCTATAACCTACGGAATAGAAGTCAAAATTGGTTGAACGGAAAGTATTTAAAGTTTATCTAATGATATTTCGAATGGTGTATAGTATTGTGCTCATGCATAATATGGACGCAACTTTATGCTTACTAATCATACGAGTAAAAGACCCCTGGATTACTTGGTAGTTGGTCAAACCCTTATTTAAGAACCACTTAAATTATTATTTAATGTGTTAAATGTATTCTAATGTACTTGTTTTGTTGTAATGATTAACTTTGTGTAATGTATAATTAACGTTTTAAATTAGATTAGTAATTACTGTATGTATTTATTTTATTGAATAAGTATAATTATTCCTACCTTCATCTAAATGTAAATAGCACTTGATTACCAAAAACACTTAATAATATTATTTTTGCGTTTAGTTATATTAGGATGATTATTCTTATTTTGAAGTTCTTTAGTCAATTACCTTCCCTTCTCTAGAGATGTAACCTCTGTTTTAGATCATATAAAGAATCGTAGATCGTATAATTACGTAATAATCAGCTGAGTTTTTTTTTTACACATACCAGTTTTTGACTGCGATCCCACCTGAATTTGAAATTTGTGCATTTAATTAACGTGTATTAATCACCGAGTTGCCCGGAGGCTCTAAATCTAAAACATTTAAATGGGGAACTTCATCCTGGATATATTATTATTGAATCAAACAGATGAGACAGATTGAGTCAAACCGTGTCTTGAATTCCACAATAAATATGTAGGTACTTAGTAATTTTGATCTCATGATTTTGCTTTCAAATGCATTTGCGTCTTTGTATGATCTAGCAGCATATTTTTAACATAATCTACGTATGTGAAATATAGGCCAATTTTGTAATATAAGAGGCTTCCTTTTCTGGTTTGAAAGATTTATTTTTGTAACAGAAAGAGTAGAGTGACAGTAACACACATTTCGCCTGAATGATTGTTGAAAAAATAAAATATAACATGAATTAACGTTAGATATTTTATTAATTAAAAATGTTTTAGCTCCAAGTTTTTAAGTACATATATGTATAAATAAATAACGATATTGATATAACAATGGCGGCGTCTTTTATTTGACACTAGTTGCTGGAAGCTGCTTCGCTCGCGTTACAGTGGAAAATTATATCAATTAGACTTAGGTACTTCCGGAATAAAAATCCTAAGTGCTATTCCAGGTATTGGTCTACCCGTGTGCCAAGTTTCATAGTAATTTGTTCAGTCGTTCCAGCGTGAAGAAGTTACAAACATACACCTTCGCCCTTATAATATTAGTGTAAAGCTAGAACTACATTAGACCGACGCACACGTGTAACACGCCTGATTTGTACGGAGAACGACGTCGCGTGGCGTGGATCTAGTGTAGCTCTACAAGTCTGGTTTCCATATAAAATGTATGGAGACCGACGCGCCCAGATCGGCGTGTGTGGCACACGTGTGCACAGTGTAGTTCTAGCATAATAATCTCTATGGTTGAGGGCAACCATTCTTTATCTATAACAACTATTCTCGGGTCTATTTGCCTTTGTAATCCCAGCAATTTTTCGTTAGTTCTATGACTCAATGGGGTGAATCGATATGTTAAAATATTAGCCAATATCATTAGGTATCCGGCTTCTGCATTATCACAGCGACACTCTAATCACCAAAGTAGCCTTCAAGCAGGTTAGTAGTTGGAAGACCCAGCATGGACCGTGCAATAATCTTTGCTAAGTAATTGGACTTTGGGCTCATACACAAGGCAACAATAATAGGTAGGTATGTCTCAGAAGGCGACTTATGGGCCTTTGTGCTATTCTATCTGTAGGCACCTACTTATTTGTTGTTTGTGTGTACAATAAATACCTACATTGTGTGTGCATGTTCTTGGCACCGAAAAAAATTAAAAGATACGTATATAGGTACAACTTTATTTTTTCTAAATGCGAAACCTTAATACAGTTTGTTCAGAATCAGTAGGTATCTAACAGAATCGATCTCAATAATTTTTCCACTATGTGATGTTTTTTCCCAAAAATATTTAAAAAGGTCATAAGTTGGACACCACCGACACCAAGTACTAAAACAGATCATGGCGGGCATCAGGCGCCCGCGCACAGCTGGGTGCAGTACCAAGACAACCCCTAAGTCACCCAGGTGCCACAGTGACCTTGTAAATACTTATTTATGTCGCCAACCAGATAGGTACTATAACTGGCTTATAACTTTGTAATTTTTCATAATACAGTTTTGAAATTTTTGTAGTTAGGTACATAGATTATTTACTTAAAAATACTAGACAGGTGTTTCAGGTTTCACATATACTTACTAAAAATAAGGTTATATAAGGTACAGTACAATTCACGAATGATGGCGGCCGTGAAGTTAGCCTTTGCGAACGTTCGCGCATACTACACTCTTCTCGCACACGCACTTCGCCATTTGGTTCCTAAAACACGTTACTGCGCAGCCTTCCGCGCAAACTTCACGGCCGCCATCATTCGTGAATTGTACTGTAAAAAGGTGTCAAATAAAACAAGCCATATTATTCAAATTTTATATTAAAAATATACACAGTTACATAATAACCATATGCACAATCACATTGCAGCTGCGCTCTCACAGAAGTGTTACTTATTGCTTCCAATACAATCATTACAACGGACTACGCTCTGAGTGCATAACATAAATATGATCTAAAATGTTTTAACAATGCAATATCTAATATCTATATTTTCCCAAAAAAAAAAAAATACTAAGGTACTCGGTCATTATTGGGATTTTTGAGGTTGAAATCTAGCTTCCTCAATGCTTAACACCTGTTTAATTCATTAACTTTTCGAATACCCTAATTAACCTTTTGAATGTCTTAAGTTACTAGTTATTAGTTAGTTATTGTGTGTCTAATTACGGAATTCGATGAGTTAAAGACAATGAGAGAGCGAACGCCGGCGTTCGCTTGGGGTTAAAATGAATTAAACCATTAAACATTAACCATATCTCATTATCTTTCTATTATGTCTAATTAGGGTATTCGAAAGGTTTAAAGTTCCTTACAAAAGCTTGGCAGAAAATGCTACGTATCTTCCGTTATTAGTTCCAAGTTATACGTACCTACCTTATTTAACATCTTAAAATCGTTTTCATAAACCTTTAGATGTTAGGTTCTTCTAAGTGGTCCATTATTATCTAATCACCCTTGTAACTCACCCATACTACATAAGTGTTTTTGAACCCTGCATGTATCTACTAGATTCTGTTGGACTCTCGTGTATCAACTAATTAAATGTTGATAGGAGATTGGGAAGCTACGCGCGATATCTTCTCGTCCAACATACCACAGTGTCTCAAGACGAAAGTCTGACTAGTGACTGTGACAATGGCTCCGAAACGTGGTCGCTCACAATGAGCCTCATCAGAAGGCTTAAAGTCACCCAAAGGGCAATGAAAAAGGCTATGCTCGCTTGCGTGATCGAATTAGAAATAAAGATATCCGCAGGAGAACTAAGGTTGCCGACATAGCACGAAGAATCGCCAAACTTAAGTCGCAATGGGCAAGGCACATTGCTCGCAGAACAGATGGTCGTTGGGGCCGAAAGTTTCTGGAGTAGCGACCTCGTACCGGAAGACGCAGAGTTGGTAGGCCTCCTACAAAGTGGACCGATGACCTGGTGAAGGTTGCGGAAACCAGTAGATACGAGAGGCACCGGATCGTTCATTGTGGGCATTGTGGACACTTGGGGGAGGCCTATCTCAACAGTATCAGCTGAAATGATGATGATGATAATGAGGAGATTGGGAGCATCATAACTGTTATTCGAGAGATCGAATGCCAGACTTTCACGATTAAAACGAGCTGCCTAAAGGGAATTATTTTCAAATCCCTGTATAAGCTAGCAACGCGATCACACCTTTTCAAAAATCCAGAAAACTCAAATTGACCAATAACAAAACGAGTACCAAATAAATGACAAAATTCTTTACGTATTTCTTTTAAAATTTCATTTTAAATACATACATAGGTTCGTTTTAACATCTATTTATTTTCACGTAAAATAACTTTCAAAATTCACAAAAAATAGTGCTCATTAAATATTTTCTTAAAATATTGTCATTTGCGATGGAACTTTACTGATGTGTGTGAGTTTCAAAAGTTTTAAGTGAAAGGTAGACATTACATAGTTGGTAGATATACCTAAATACATAAAGTGTATGTATAGCCGTTCGTACTTTCCATTCAAACAATAAATGAATATTTATTCAAGTAAGGAAGGTACATTGGAGTTAGTAGAAATACATCTTAAGAGATACCTAATTAACGCATAATTCTATAAGTTAAAACATAACCCTTCTTACAGTTGGGTATAAATAGGCAGATACCCGAGGCACTCAGTACCGCTACCATGAGTTTAAAGCAATAGTGTATTTGTCGATACTCGATACAGACTACGTAAGTATTTTGTATGGAAAATTTTGGTTCCGTAAGTGACCGCTAGAGGCGCTGTAAAATTTGCCTTAAAAAATATTTACGTAGTCTATATTGAGTATCGACAAATACTTATCGCTTTAAACTCATGGTAGAGGTACTGGTCATTAACTAAGTAGGTACATTTATATAGAAATAGAATACGCCTTTCCATTTTGGAATACCTAAACCGAACTAGATATGTAGTTGCTACATAAAATGAAAGACTGATTGATTTTGCCTAGCTAAAGTTTAGAAAGATCTCTCAAAATTATTAGGTACCTAAATCAGTTTCTGTTTCAATAAAATCCTTCTCATAATCTCATACTCTATTAAAACGTCTACTTCAATCTCCTTGGTCTTTTCCCAACAGAATTGGGCCCGGCTTCCAATCTAAGGGTCGCCACACACCTTTGCACATATTTCCTATAGTTTTCATACATTTTATGTGGATTCGCCGAATACGGTTGACGTCGCTGACCGCCACTAGCTACAAATCGCCGCTGCTCGTTTCTCGGACCGCACTGGCCATTAAACGTTGATACAAAACGCTGTCACACGTCACTCGCGTATTTAAATGAGTCAAGAGTCCATTATGATACTATGCGTAGGTACAATTGCCGTCACGGATCTTGAGCGGTTGCGCAGAAGTCAAATATTCGGTCTTAGAGCAAGAGCCCGTGAACCCCAGACCTTCGTTATTTTATAAAAGCTGAAAGTTTGTCAGCGCATGCTCCCAACACAGGTAAGAACGATGGACTATTATGAAGTTTGAGTTACCGTGGCTTTGGCAGGTAAACGGTACTAAAGGTGTGTAAAATACCGATCTAAATTCATCAAATAATAAAGTGTGATTTTTTGGTATTACCTTCAGAATATTATTAAAAATCACGTTATTGATTGCCAGACACTTAACATCGTGGCAACCCCTTGCCAGACACCCCTAACGTTCATGAAATTATAATTCTACTTACGTTATAATATAAAACCTGATTTTTATATATAATACTTAGGTAATAATTAGATGATGTTTCCTCATCAGCCAGACATTTTTGATAGTTCCAACCCCTTGCCAGACAATGATGTAGGGTCGCTGTAAGAGCGAGCGTGAGACAGTATATGTATGGTGGGTGCGAGTGAGATGGCGAGATAGGTCTATCGCGATATCTCAATAACAGATTATAAAAAAAAAAAACAAATAAATAATAATCAAAAATTTAATTAAAAATATATTAATAACATTACAAGTTATTATAAAGCATAAAAAATAGATTGATAACATTACAGATTATTATTAAAGTGTACTAAAGAAAATATTATTTTATTCATTATCATCATTATCCTCTCTGCTGTGAGCCCGCAATGGCGCTGGTGCAACACACGTTACGCATCCGCGAATGATTCCCGCGCAATTTTGGCGCGTTTGATTAAAACGATGATATCTTTGAAACTACGTTAGTTAGCTCGCTACCGGTTATATTATTCGAATCGTTATTAAATTACCTAAAAAGATATGTAAAGATTAGTAAAGTTTTGTCTTGTAATGTATTAGTAATTGTCGTGTATGTTCAGTACCATATGAGGGGCACAGATTGAGGAGAGCCGCAGCGGCTCTCCCATAGACAGGCATTTTTATAGAGCCAGAGCGGCTCCACACCACAGACAAGGGGTTATAATCAATGTTATCATTTTCTACGTCACTGTTACTCCATTCCATATCGTCGTCTTCTTCTTCTTCGTCAGTTTCTGTAGAAATATGAAAAAGTTAATGGGATTGAAAATATCAAAAAATAATGTATAATGGTTTAAAGTAGTATTATACCTGAGATAGTTTTCAGTGATTCTCTGACGAAATTTGGCAACTGATCACCTTCGAACCATTTAAAATGGTACTGATTATCTTCGAGAACCCTACCATTATTCTCGGGTTGATAAATTGTTGGAATTTGCTGATTTGCATTATTCCAAATGCTAGACACATAGTTGGCTCGCAGAAATTGTTGTAGCAGCTCGGATTTACGTGGTGGCAGACTGCTAGCATCAAAATTTCGTAGTTTTTTACGGCTAAACGCTTCATTAATATCTGAGACCTGATATGTATTAATGAATAGTTGAAGCCGTGCTGCATCAACATCAGTTATCGAACCAACATTGTATACCTCACATATAAACCGTTGAATAATATCAAAAGTGCTTTGTTGTTCATTATTATTTTCGAATAATTCGTGTTTACCGAATTTAATGAAAGCTGTTTGATACTCTTCCGTTTTTTTTTTTAAATTTTAAAAGGCCTCAACTTTCCTTTTCGGAAAAATGCAGGATTATAATCACAACCTGTGATCGTATGGAATCCTGGTAAACTCTTGCAAAAAGATTTTCCTAACTTTACGTAAATCTCTGTAAGGTCTTACTTACAGAGATTTACGTAAAGTTAGGAAAATCTTACGTACTTATTCCCAGTGCCTATCAGCATCCAAATAAGTGAATCATTTTGTAGATGTTGCATATGACCAAGCATGATAGCTGCAATGTCAGTGTCGACACTTCTGATCACAATATTTACTTGATTTGGAATACTGCACGCATGATAGACTATTTTGGTATCAGCCTCTTCATGTTTTGGACATGATAACTCTTCTACAACCCTTGTTACTACTTTGTTAGAAGCATCAACAACAAAAGAATGGCACTGTTTAGAATTTATGTGAATAGTTTTATTTCCAATAAAAGGTATTATTTCATCACTGGCCCAATGCAAAATTAAAAAATCCACTAGAGCTTGTTTGAAATTTGAGGTTTTCAATTCTTTCGCAAATCGCTCGGACGTGTTTGATCAGGTCCAGTTATGGTGTAGCTCAATTGTGCTGATTCTAATCGCTGAGAATGTTCGTAATCTTTGATCGATGGAGTCAGGTATTGATCAAAAATAACGTCAATTCTTAGCGCTTCGAACTTGGTGACCATTTGCAACAGTTTCTTAGAAATGCCTCCAAACTTGTTTGGAACATTTCTCATGGTGTGTAATAAAAAAAATCCATCAATTATTACGACATCTACAGTAGGTGGTGGCTGATGCTGGACCTCCATCTCCAAACACTTCATTAAGGCAGATTTATCCGTCTTACAAATAGTACGATTTAAATGACACTTATATAAAGGCATATCAGTGATTGGGTATGACAAAATTTTTGAGATATCCACATTGTAATCCATCGAGATCCCCAGCATACGACCAAACAAATCTGTAATGTCATCAATCTATTTTTTTATGCTTTATAATAACTTGTAATGTTATTAATATATTTTTAATTAAATTTTTGAGTATTATTATTTTTTTTTTTTTTTTTTATAATCTGTTATTGAGAGATCGCGATAGACCTATCTCGCGATCTCACTCGCACCCACCATACATATACTGTCTCACGCTCGCTCTTACAGCGACCCTACATCATTGTCTGGCAAGGGGTTGGAACTATCAAAAATGTCTGGCTGATGAGGAAACATCATCTAATTATTACCTAAGTATTATATATAAAAATCAGCTTTTATACTATAACGTAAGTAGAATTATAATTTCATGAACGTTAGGGGTGTCTGGCAAGGGGTTGCCACGATGTTAAGTGTCTGGCAATCAATAACGTGATTTTTAATAATATTCTGAAGGTAATACCAAAAAATCACACTTTATTATTTGATGAATTTAGATCGGTATTTTACACACCTTTAGTACCGTTTACCTGCCAAAGCCACGGTAACCCAAACTTCATAATAGTCCATCGTTCTTACCTGTGTTGGGAGCATGCGCTGACAAACTTTCAGCTTTTATAAAATAACGAAGGTCTGGGGTTCACGGGCTCTTAGACTATCTCTTTAGTGGTGCGAAGTGAGACGCGGGGGCGGAGTGTCAGTGATTGGCTCGTCGCGCCATCGCGTCATAGACGTCACTCCTGATTCGTTCCCTACGTTTCTGCATGTATCTAACAACGAAGACGATTGGCTCGCCAATGTATGGAATGCGCAAAGCGATCCCCACTCTGACGTCGAGCGCTCAAGACGTTTTGACAATTGTACCTATAGATTTAAAAAAATCTTATGGCCGCTTCTAGTTTCTCGTAGCAGCGTTTGTGGCTGTAGCAAGTAGCGCAAGTGCGGCGACACTAACCGTATGGAGCTGAATGTCAGTACTTTACATGGAGCGACTATCTGACCTCCACAACCCTGTAACTGGTAGTCTAAGATCCGATTAAGAACGACCTTCACCGGTCTGTTTAATGGACGAAACGTATTTTATTATAAATTTAGTGTATTAAATAATATAAGACGGGTGGGTTGCCTAAGAAATTCTTGGCCAGACTATTATTAATTAAAAATTGAAAATTTATTTCATTTTTAGAAAAATGCACAACCGTTATTCATACGGAATTTTTTTGCAGGCAACACTATAACATCGTATTCGTAATGAAACAGCGTTTATTTTGATATAGAATTTTTTGTATCCAAAAAAAAAAACACACCTGTTTATGCATACCTGTTTATACCTGGCAACCCATAGCTATGCCAGGAAACACATAGGCAACCCAACATTTTTATGTTCTAAAGGCTTCACTTTTTCGGTTAGTATTAAATTTATTCGTTAAACACACCGGTGCATTTTATAAAAAAAAAAAATTGTTTGGCCAGGAATTTTTCAGGCAATCCACCCGCGTTATATTATTTAACATACTAAATTTATCATAAAATAGGTTTCATCCATTAAACAAACCGGTGAAGGTCGTTCTTAACCGTATCCTGTACTATGGGTAAATGGTTACCATTGACAAGACTGTTATCAGATTTCCTGGTTTCTGACTATCCGTAATGACAGAAAAAGATGTACAACTGACATCGGGAACATAATACTTAACATGCTTGCCGAGCCACGGTAGAATCCACGGTTTGTTATGCAAATACAAAGGCTAATCACCAAAAAAAAAAAAACCGTAGGTACCTACTTATGATTGTATGTAAAAGTAAAACACCTAGCTTTAGGTAGGTAATAAGACCGAGGTCTTTGCTCTTACAGAATTATATACTAACATTGCACAGCATAGAAGAAGGTGGCCAATGCAATGGAGACGCTAATGGTAGCCTATACCAGCCAATAATCTCTACTCTTTTTTGAACCTTATTTCTAAAACCATAAGAGTGAAATTGGTAGACAGGGTTCAGATGTACTACATACTTTGGATCATAGAGAGTGCTTTGGGCATAATTAAGCAGGGTGGAAAAATGTGCGCCGCCCAGAGAAATCTTTATTCAAGTGATTATCCAAGAGTAATTTTCCTCAAAGGAGCCATTTTAAATACAAATGCCATCTGTAACTTTGGACTCAGTGAAATGGCGTACGAAGAGGCTAATTAGTATCCAATCCAATAGTCCAATCTACAAAGTATGGATACCAGGCGTAGGGTACGCAGCCTTTCGATATTTTACAGGATGCATTTTGGAGAGTGTGCGCGGGAATTACCTACATGACTGATTCTGCCCTCACCTTTCTACTGACAACCTGGCGACGTACGCCGAGTGTCCACCTTTACATTGTTAACACCTCTACGGTCCGGACTAAGCGTTTCGCCTCGTCTTATAGGTACACTGCGTACATCAAAGGACTGGAAAAATTTACCTGTTTTGGATGGGTATACAGACAATAATAGGTGTCTTCAGAATAGACTATTAATGAACTAGTGCGCTTCAGCATCAACGATTGCATCACTGCTTACCATCAGGCGGGATCGCAGTCATGCACTAGTTTATATAATTTAAAAAAGTATAATTTTTCCACCCTGAATAAAGCCAATTATGTAGATGTACATATATATCAGTAGGTATAACCAAATCTGATGTCTATTTTATTCGTCATGGCCGTATTCAGTGAGTCGGATTTTATTGAGTTGAAAGAAACATGTTCAACGAAGGGGTTTAACATTCAATTAACGTAATAGCTTTTAAATTGCTTCGATCAAATGGATTGTTTCAGCTGAAGTGGATTAATCACGTTGAAAACGATTAACTTAATCAAGTTCCAGGCTGTAAAGTGATTATTAGGTACATTCCTTTGTAGGTATTATTTGAACTTGAGGTCCAAGTGTTAGGTTTATAGGTAAGTTGATTGAGTTCAACATTCCAGTTCATTAACAGTTAATCTTTGAGACACGTCATCAGTTTATCGAAGTGTTAATAAGCTTTTTTGGAGGTGGAGGTCGCCAAATAACTCCTTCCGCTCTGGGTGGAGTAAGATGGAGAGTCCGATTTTTACTGACTAATACACATTCCTGTTCCTTCAGTTGCCGCGACAACTTTTACGAACAATCTCGCAGCCGTGGTAAGACATAATGGACTTGTGTTGCTGACTACTTAGGTACCTACAACTACCGGCACGAATATTGAGCGCTCGGCCTCAGAGTGGGGATCGCTTTGCGCAGTCCATACATTGGCGAACCAATTGTCGTCGTTGTTAGATACATGCAGCAAACACAGGGAACGAATCACGAGTGACGTCTATGACACGATGGCGCGGCGAGCCAATCACTGGCACTCCCCAATATTTGACTTCTGCGCAACTTGAAGCCAGGGCTCAAGATCCATTCCGGTAATTGTACCTATATTTAATTATTTCGTGTTTTTTTTTAAGTGGGAATCATTGAATAACTTTTCCAACCCTGGTGGGACGGAAGGGCGTGTCAGACTTTTACTGACTATATTCACACGTGTGTGATTCAGTTTCCCTTTGTGTTCTAAGACCACGGGCTTCGTTGTTTTAAATCTACTCATTCACCTGTAAACCTAACATTTGGACCAAACATAAGCGTATTTTACAAATATAATCTGGCTAAATACAATCTGGCTACGACTTCACCAGATTCTAGACCCGGAAAAGCAATTTCCTCGATCTTATCCACCACGAACGAAGCTGATTTTGAAGGAAACATTGCCTTAGATTACATAAATATTTACAGACTTATAACAGAGTTATAACAAAGCTACAGTGGCAGCATTTCATACGTAATAAACAAACGTACCTACCTATTATGTTATTCGTCTACGTATGCCACCGTGCTAAAGGCATCTAAGTAAATCACAATTTTCTAAATCAGGCTAAGCCTTGTAAGAATGAGAAAGAGAGATATGCAAAAATTCACAACATAGGTAGTTTGACCCTAGATTTGAGTGTTCTACCTCAAAATATACAGGTACAAAAGTCATTCTACATACAAAGCGCGCTCGAGCAACGCACACAAAGACACCATTCACAGACACAATGTCTCGGTCGCGTCTCGGACTACTCGTCGAACAGTTCCGGCTCAAACGCTCATTAGTGTGCGTCCACCGAGCGTAGCTATAAAAAGTGAAGTACATAAATGAGATTGTCTTCTGTACCTATCTATTTTGTGGTTCTACCGTGTAGAGAAAGTACTGAGCGATAGCTACGGGCGATTCCGAGATGTTTTAACAATCGAATGCATCGGTTCGTTAAAATAAACCATCTAGTCAACCATCGACTCGCCGTTGAAAAAAATAATCGAGATTTTTTCAATAGGCTCGAGTCAACGGAATTGACCGTTAGTCTTCGATTGTTCGAATCAGTTACTCTGGCGACGAAATTGTAAACCATCGAAGAAGAACGCGAGAATTACCGCGCCATGCGCCAGTCGTATTATCAGGTCGAGTCGGCCTTGAGTCAAAGTCGAAACAATCGATGTCCGAACAATCGATTAAAACCTCTCGCCATCGCGTATCGCTACTGAGCGAGCTATGTAACGCACGTGCCGAGCAACTAACGTAAAATTGTGCTGTGCTAGGAACGGATTCAGTTTCCCTTTTGAGCAATTATTATCTAAAACGTTTACAAACGTTTTTATTCTTAAGCTCACCATTCGAAATTGAAGCTAAAGGATTTAGAGCAAACCAGAGGTACCCTATGGTAGGCGCAAAATAAACTTGGAATAACGGGCCATTGCCCTAAGAGGGTCGTTTTTTTGTAATAATTTTTTTTATTCGGAAATTCATATCCATATATAAAATGTGAAAGTAACTGTCTGTTAAGCTTTCACGTTTTTGAACTACTGAACTGATTTTGATAAAATATGGTACGAAGGAAGCTTGAACTCCAAGGTTGGACATGAGCTATTTAGTGTCCATCTTCGACTTCGGCTTGCAATGCGCAACATTCGCGCGAACGAAGCTTCTGGCAGACAGACGCTAGTAAACATAATAGACTCGTACGTAGCTGTCCTTGAACCGACTTCTATCCTTTACATTTTTAGTATACCTATAATGAAAAACAGTTCATTTTTTGTTTTTCGGGTAACTATACAGAGATTTGCGGAAAAGGTCAATGCACTTTTATTCCAAGTTTATCTCGTACCTTGTATAGTAAGACATCAGTAGAAATGTGGATAGTCGTAATGTCAAAAAATCTGTGATGTGTAACGCTCGTGATTAAGGGTCTATCATAATTTAAGAGGAATATACACTTAAGATCTGTGTTATTTGTAATTAAACTTTACATCGTCATTTTAAAACGAAGTGGGATATTTTACAGTGATGACTTAGGACTAAATTATATAAGTTTAAATAGGTATTTTCAGATATTTAGAATGATCTATTTGGGAAATCTTTTGTGTTTAATATTCAAAACTGAACTACGGGAAAATAGATTTTAGTTTTGTATAAACACGAATGATTCTCTTAGTTACAGTAGAAATATTTTTTTGAGGAATAATTTACAATTAGGTCTCTCAAGTTTTCTCTAGTAAATAGACGCATCTCTTTAAAATAAGTATAAGCTACAGTCTAGCTACAATAGATAAAAAATACGAGCTAAGTTTATAGTATTATCGAAGGTAGAAATCTTAAAAATATAATCTGAACCAGCCAGAGCGTCTCTTATTCCAACTAAGAGGTATTATCTACTCTTGCCCACCAAGGCTTTCCTAAAATATCATACAATAGATACTATCCTTCATTACATAAGCACGTTGTACTTTTTCCTTTATTATAAATAATTGAACTAATAAGACATTTCGCGGTAACATTTAGAATGCAATACTTAAATTATACCTTTTTCACCTTTGGGCTTACAATACAATGCTGCAATGAAATGCTAAGATTATGAAGAACTATATTTTGCAAAGACGTTATTTTCCATCGTAGCGATATAATATAAGCCAAGTTTCCGTATAGCTGCGCTCGAAACTTAAAGCTATAGCGCAGTCGCACAAAAGAAACAGCCGGGTCGGTACAGACTGTAACGTAACATGTAAGGTAACGTGAAAGGAACATTTCAAAAATGTGGACGTAACGCACGCACGAACCGAGCACGTACCTACGCACATAGTTGAAACACTCTGTTCTAGGCGTGTGTAACTCTACTGAACTCTTCGACTCACTGTTCCGAAACATTTTAGTGTTCCGAAAGATTGGAACAGCAGTAAAGTTTTAAATGCATCATTTGGAACAATTGGAACACTGAAACACTCTTTACTTTAAGTAACCTACAGTCTTTTTTAAAATTAAAATGTAAATAGTGTATCTAAATTTTAATGAACTGAACTAAAAACATCAGCTTTAATTTATTATCAAATCAAAATTCAATTTAATAAAACTGTTTGTGTACAAATGTTCCGTTTGTATCTTGTGAGCCGATGTTTCAAATGTTCCGTTTGTATCTTTTGAGCCGATATTCCAAATGATACATATCACTGTTTCGGAACATTTCAATGGTTCAAATGCAAATGTTCCAGTCGCAAAGATGACACACTTTGCCCAAGCCTACTCTGTTCGCGCGCGTAAAGCGTTCACACTATGGAAATTCTGTTACATTGCATGTTACGTTACAGTAGTCTGTACCCGGCTTTACAGCGCGAGCGTGTTGAACAAATTGTCGCATTTCCACACTCCCAAGATCTTTGACTACAAACTCACAATTTTTCGTTAAAAGTCCAACATTTATTAAAACTCCGTTTCATCAACACATAATCACCGCACATTTGATGTGACCGAGTGTGAAAATGTTCACTAGCATAGCTTCGTTGATGAGTGTTTCTAACATTACAAAATGTATATCACGACGACACCGCGAAGGCGAACAACAATTTAGAATTGGTACAACTGTCGTTAGTCCGATAACTTTAACATTATTAAACCTCATATCATATAAAGTACCTTGCATCGCCAAATATGCTCCATTTAATGTAATAATTCGCCGTCCAACACTTACCGACCGTCACAGTATTGTTTACTTTTAAAAAAGCTTCGTTGGCGTCCATTGAAGCCATAGAAGCGTACGGTCCATTCACCACTCGATTTTAATTTAAAGTCTAGACCGTATCTGACATTATGATTACTCTTACCACAATATCTAACCTCCGGTTTCTGAACGGTTTGGTCAAAACCAATTTCAACTGCTGTGATTGGTCGATGTTATTTTGGTCAACCAATCACAGAAGTTTTGACCTTAAGATTGCTTGAATCTGAAACAAAAATCAACGATACGACACAAATTCAGTTGCGCGAGCTTTTGATATATATCTGTGTCTGTTTTTCTGTTCTACAATGTGGCGTTTGTTTATCAAAGGATGTAGCCTTGAACCACGTTAAACATTGTAGAAATTCATTCTATCATTTTGAACGATGTGTACTTGTTTCGAATTTGCTATTCGTTTGTTCTGACTACGTGACTTAACGTTGAGCTGATGTCAGCGTTCCACAATTTTTGTTTCAGAATGTAGAAGTTAGTCGTTCAGATTAGTCCTAGACATCAAATGAGCGAGTAGCGAGACGGGCCCGCGAGAGTGCACGTTACTATTATGAGCTAGAGGACGTGTGGTGGAGTGGTTGCAGTTCGCGCGGTCGACCCTGGCCGGACGCGGGACGTCGCACGGACTCCTGCTACGAACACCGCTGCAGCGGCCGCGATCTGAAACACGTCATCCACTACTTTGAATATAACAATAGTTTATTTTGTATTTAAAAACATAAAGATCGTCTGTAAGGCTAAAAACTCACGGAGCGGTTTACACCCGCGCCCGCCGCGGTTGTGGGGCCTGCAGCTACTGTAGAATGCAGATATAATATGTAAAATATTAAAGCTAATTTCACGACGCGTTTTACACCCACGGTGTGCGCGGTTGATCGCGGCTCCCGTTGTATCGACGACAGTGACTATCGAAGAGCTACTATCAGAACCTTGTAGGCCGCGGTCTCGTGAGTTTTGGAATAAAATAGCCGTTTCCTCTACCGCGGTGGTAGCGGATGAAAACCGCTTCGTGAGTTCTTAGCCTAAAAGATTGTCCTGTGCAATAAGACCTCCCATTTTTTGTAAATGTTTATCTTGTCCATCACATTAAAAGGCGTACAATAAAGTATACAATAAATAAATATATAAAATTTCCCCTGTATCTTAGGAGCGTTAACGCACTATCTCACATGCAAAAAGCGTACGTGTCGTGGGTTCGATTCCCGCACAGAACAAATATTTGCTTGACCTACAGGTTAATGTTTTGTGTGTCTTCGTGTATGTAAGTTTACATGTTTGTGAACACACCCCCGATACAGGAGTCATGCCTATTGAGGAGCAAATAAAAAAAAAATTGCTGTAGGTAATTAAATTATTCGTTCTTTGTGGGAATCGAACCCAAGCACAAGCTTAGACGTCTAAAGCTTCGGCACTATGCCAATCCAACCACAATTCAAAACATGTCATCAACTCATGACTTGCGAAAAACGAGCGCAAAGTAAAAATAACAATTTAGCAGACGAACCTTCTCGCCAATCGATAAACTCATTAGTTGAAATTATATCATGGTTTCGTGTCAACTTGACCCAAATATCGTTCTAGAATTCACCCTGCTGAAACTTGAGTCATATTTTCACACCGTGGTTTAAAGGCTTACTGACGTTTAGGACACTGTATATTCGGACGCAATGTCTGAATCAACACACTTTTAGTTAAAAACTTTTGTCATTGACGGTTCGGACACACACTGTTCAGTAGGTACAGTCGGGAAGTCTGATAAAAGTTTTAAAATAAAATATTATATTGTAAAAAAGCATTATCATTAGAAAAGGGAGTTAGTAATAGCGTGACGAGTGACAGGACAGAATGGAAGAAAAAAACGTGTTGCGCCGACCCCAAATAAAACGGGACTAGGGCAGGAAGATGATGATGATTGTAAAAAATCATTACCAAAACTATTTTAGGCTGGATTTAAGACGGCAACTTTGGGTATTTAATATATTTTTTTTTATTGATATAAACCAGTGCTTGACTGCAATCCCACCAGATGGTAAGCAGTGATGCATCGTTGATGGTGAGGCGCACTAATTTATTAAAAGAATATTCACTCTAGCCTTGAAGATACCTAAATTATAATTGGTCGGGAAAACCGCAGTAGGCAAATTGTTACAATTTCTTTATATTATATTTTAAGCCTTAATTTTATCTAACTGTACTAAATAGCTTCAATTTTTGTGTTCGAATCGTCAGTAAAAAAAATACTCAAAATAAAATGCGTTGATTTGGACACTGTGTCCGAATATATTGTGTCCGAATCGTCAGAAACTCGATTTAAAATGCAGGTAGGTAATGTAGCAGTTTTTCATGTTGAAAAGGCATCTCGCTTTCAATTAACTATGTACGTCGTTGTATCGTCCATGGAGGCCTATCTCCGGCATGCGGGCTATGCTAACACAAATTAGTTCGTCCGTCCGGGCGTCAGCAGTACGTAAAATTTTATGATGTCCGCACACGACCCTGCCTCGTTAAATATGAATCTAATACGGAGGGCCCCCGGTACCCCTACGCTCTTCATATCATATGTATGGTACGACTCGTCCAATCATATTTTATGTTTGAAATTGAGCTGAACGTGTACAATTTTAATGGCAGGGTTTAGAAGGAAATGTACCTAATGAAAAGTCTTTAGTACCTTCCGACTTAAATAAAATATGAACTAACTTTACTGTAGGTGTTCGTACACATTTATGCTGCAAGCAGATAGTGAAAATTTAGCGAGAAAAAAATATGAAAAAAATTACACGTAATCCCTATTGCGTACGAAAACCCCGAGGCCCTGGAAAGAAAGCCAAAAAGGAACATAAGAGTGGGATTTAGTCAGTAAAAGTCTGACTCGTCCTACTGCACTGCCCTAGTTGGGGAGAAGTCATTGGATGATTTCCCAAATAAAAACAAACATTTTGTGTGTACATTTTTTGAAAAAGATTTGTTCTAACTGGCGCCGGAAAGCGCACTAACTTCAGTTGTGTAGTTTTAGAAAACGGAAAGGGTCGATCCGGTATTTGAAACACTATCAATTTGTTAAGATAAAATTAAAAAAAGGGCCTTTTTAGGGTTCCGTAGTAAACTAGGAACCCTTATAGTTTCGCCATGTCTGTCTGTCCGTCTGTCTGTCTGTCTGTCTGTCTGTCCGTCTGTCTGTCTGTCTGTCTGTCCGTCCTCGCTTAATCTCTGGGACCGTTAGCACTAGAAAGCTGAAATTTGGTACCAATATGTATATCAATCACGCCGACAAAGTGGTAAAATAAAAATTGGAAAAACATGTTTTATTAGGGTAGCCCCCTTGTATGTAAAGAGGGAAGTGATTTTTTTTTTAATTTCGACCCTAACATGTGATATTATATTGTTGGATAGGTATTTAAAAATGAATAGGGGTTTACAAAAATCATTTTTTGATAATGTCAATAATTTCGGAAATAATCGCAAAAAAAACAAAAAACAATGTGTCCCCCCCTCTAACTTTTGAACCAAGAGTTTAGAAAATATGAAAAAATTCTGAAAAGTAGAACTTTATAAGGACTTTCTAGGAAAACTACTTTGAACTTGATGGAAAGAACAGTTTTTGTACAAAAAAGACAAAAGTGTTCTACAAAATAATTTCTGGACTAAGTTTGTAGTATAATCGTATATGCAGGCATTTTTCTAACCTCATAAGTGGGTACACTTATTGTTAATTTGTGACGGACGGGAAACTACGGAACCCTACACTGAGCGTGGCCCGACATGCTCTTGGCCGGTTTTTTTAAAACTCGTATTAATTTACGCATGTACGAAATTAATTTCTTTAAAAAAACCTCGGCTGAGCGAGTACAATGACCTGTAGGTAGGAGTTGGCGTTGCGTACTAATTGACGACCATCCATGGGATTAAAACGATCAAAATTTAACGGGGTATATACCTATACCTTCACGCATGTTTCAGTAATAATTATTAAAAAAAATCTTGAACAATATTGGAACTGCCTTATTTTTGTCAGTTTTCAGTCAGCTCCATTGAAAATTAAACAAAAATCTAGTAAACCAAACCAATGTAGGCACAAAATATAAAATACAGTGCAAAGAAAGAATAAGGAGTTCTGCAGAATAAAAACGGTTATTTTTAACCTACAAAAACTATATTCCACAAAAACATTCAACAATTTGGTACAGAGTCAGACGTTAGCACCTAAACTAGGTCGTAACCTCTAGCGACTGCAGACAAGTATCATACCACAGCTGCGACTAAATATCTATACATAACAGCACTGCTAATCCTATTACAGTATTATCCCACACAGTCGAGCTTACCACGTAATATTTGTCTACTCAATTCTCCGGGTGTTCATACCGGAACTAAAATTCCGAGACGAAAACGCGCAGAAATGTGTTTCCGACTTATAGCCACTGGCGTAGCTAGCAAAGGGCTAGTCGGGGCCCCCAAGCTCGGGGGTCCCCAAAACTGATTAACAAACCTCTTATTGAACTAGCGAAAAATTCTACTACCTTCAAAATCTAAAGAATAGGTTTCACTATTTATTTTAATTTTATTTTATTTATTTGGGTTTAAACAGTTACACATTATGAATTATATAGTATGATACAGTTATAGAAGGTGGTTCAATGTGTAACCTGCAGCAATTTCTACATAATATACCTAATTGACAAAATATATTTTTAGAATCTTCATGCAATTAATTAAATAATAAAAATAATATTAAAAAAAAAACAGTAATAATAATAGTAACAACATTAATCAATAAACAAATTAATAATAATAATTGAATGAAAACAGATTTAAGTCAAAAAAACATCACTAATTATGGCAAGTCGTTTTAGTCTGTATAAGTCTGACGCTCTCTCCCGCTGCACCCAGACGAAAAAGTTATTTGATGATTTTCTACATAAAAAGAGGGCCTCATGTTTTTTTGGCCCAGGGCCGTTAATCGTCTAACTACGCCACTACATACAGCGACAATAGATGACAGCGTCCCCGACCCAGCCTTCTCTCAGATTAAGATAATGCTAGACAGAATAAGAAACAATAGCGTAAGAGGCTCTATTCATCCCCGGTACAGTAACGTCAATTATTTTTAAAACGCTTCATTAATTCCGTCATTTCAACCCTCGTCGGGATGATAAGGAAGTTCGTTTTAGTTATGCTTTGTTTCTTCCAGTAAAATAGACGTCAAACAAAATGATTTGTTTGTTTTTATTGTAGTAGTAAAATTACGAAAATTTTGAAGTAGAGGCGTAAGTATCACCGTAAAATTGTAACAGTTTCATTTTGCTAGATCTATAATCATAATCAGCCTTTTTGTTGTTCCCACTGGTGGAACTCAGACCTGCTCTCTAGGAGAGGGAATGGGCCCTTATTCACCTCGCGGGGTCAGTGCGAGTTGGTGTACCATGTCACATATTTTCGAATTTTAGGTTTTAGGACATGTCGGTTTCCTCCCGATGTTTTTCTTCACCGTTTTGAGAGGTGATGATAATAAATTACTTACACAAAATAATGTACTTGGCCTACAACTCGTAAGTCGAGGTCGTTATCACTCTGCCACCACTGCACTTCTGTAAGTAGTGGAGATTTATAATCTACAAAAAAATAATGCGTTAAATTGTAAGCAGTATGTTACGATTCACAGTCTTTCCATGAGTTATATATAATATCGCGAGTTAGATTATAATCTGACGGTATTAACGATTTTATTGTGACACATATAAATCATGGTTTTCAATTAAGCTTCCAAAGACAAAACGGGGTCGGCTTTTAAATGCGGCCGAAAAATGGAGCGAATGCTGCTGTCTAATATACATAATCTATTTGTGGGATTACAGAAAAGCTACCCCTTATTATGCGCCTACTAAATATGCAACTATTCTATATTTGGAATCAAACCTGCTGCCATCCCTCATCTGTCTAATAACTGTACCTACATTACCTAGGTAAAGGTTTCTCTTCTGTTAATTTAGATGTATAACCTGTTTCACAGTAACCGGAAAAAGTCATCTATGTAATGAATTAGAAAATAGGAATTTGTAAGAAAAGTAAGCTGCTAGAGATATTGACTGCGATCTATCCAGATTTAGTAAAACAGACAACAAAGATTCAAAGCATTTTATTTCAAACTAGTTTTTGTCTACAGCGGTTTTTTTTTTTTTTTGTAAAATCTTTTAGCAATCGGACCAATACTTCCAGAGATTACCTTCTACAAACAAAAATTAAAAACAGAAACAAAGTCAAGAAATCAGTAAAAAAAAATATGATGCTAATTGTACACTCCAAAGCGTAGATATCTATGGAGAAGAATGTCCAAGAAACTTCATGGACACTCTTTTCAAACATGTCATGTATTGCAAATATCTCGGTTACATGTTTCTTGTCGCTACTATTAAGTGAGAACAATGTAGATTAAGTAAAAAAAAATCTAAATACCTCTAGATATTAATATAGATCATAACACCACTCAACAATTATAAACGTTGCAAAATGTTACACAAAACACTTACAAAATTCAAACAAAATATTGTCGAGAGCGTCGCGCTACGATGATTGTTAAACAAGCGTGAAAAACAAAAAAAACAATGCATAACCTTGTGGCAAGGCGGGGTGCGACGAGAGTGATTAAAACCTCCTGAGACGTGGACCCCCGGTGACGTCACATGGAGTCAGGGTCCCACTGCACCGAGGGTATCACCCAGGCAACACCGCGCCTACTGGTCAGATGAAATGAGAAATTAAAACATGCTAATGAAATAAAAACAAATGGTAATGGTCAGAGTAGCGTGGTTAGACATGGGCGAAGTGGGCCCTTGTCCACGACCTCTCACCGAAACGGGGCCCCACAAATGAGGGGCCAACGCTTAAGAACGAAGTTTTTTTTTATAATTGAAAAACTCTCTTTTGACCACTATTTATACTGAAGGTAAGCGACGATATGACTGCACACTGGGTTGCAACAGTCACTGTCTCGTTTTCGAATTTACAAAAGAAAAATGCCTCGCTGTTGTACCTTCGCCCACGTTTAAATTAGGTCACGCTACGCCCCTGGTAACGGTAGGGAGGTACAGTCAATTCACTAGAAAGGGTCGATTGAAATGCTGTAAAAAACTGAAAGGTAATTTAGTCAGAACACGAACTGTGTTCCAGAGGCATTGTCTGAATGTTGAATTAACTGTATGTAGGTAATCGAATTGTCAATGACGTGTGGATTTCACGCTAAAAGTTATTATTCAAATGTTAATCCATACAGTATTTTATGCATGAATTCACGCTTTACGGGATGCAATTACTGAATGGAATTTGAATTTGAATAAAATAAAATGTGCAGCTAAAACAAGGACATTTTGTGCAATAGTTTTTGAAAAAAGCTGAGTCTTATATAACATTAATTTTGTCGTTGGGCAAATTAAATTCTTGTTCCTATTTGTAGACAGAATGTTGAGTGCCTAGGAATTTGTCCTTACTAGATTCTGAAGGATGAGAATACGACACTTGAGTGAATGACGTTACAGTTTGCTTAATGGCCGACTGTGGCTAGTCCAGTAAACAACGTCACATAGTGCAACTACACACTGGAAATACTCCAAAGACCATCTTACATGACTTATCCGTGGTAAGGTTACGCTACACCTGCTCACCTATGCGGTGCTCGATGCGGGGAGCCGGGCGGCGAGGATGCGGGCGACAGCGCTGGCGTTGCGGGTGCGGATGCGGCACGGCGGCGCGAGTACTCCGTGCCGCCGACCGCCATGGCTGTCCCGCCGCCCACCGGGTCTGTCACGCGCGTCACGCTCAGACCTGACGCTGAACGGGTCGGGCGAGACGGTGCTGTCGAATAAGGAACAAGTCAATCGGTAGGCCGTAGTAGTATGACCCGGAGAAAACAACTGGTTGTCTCTACGCAGCAAACCTGGAACAATCGTAGCAGGTCTACGGCGTAGCACGTAGGCCCACATGCTACGAGGTCGTAGCTATTTATAGAGTTTAAGTTTAGGCCAACTGTCTTCGGCCGCGAGGCTTCATAGATGCGTATACATTCGCGAAGCGGCAATGTCATGCAGTCGTGTCGTTGCCGCTTCGTCGACAGAGTTTCAAAGTTTCGTATATAAGTTGTGGGCAGGCGTATACGCATATTACAGGCAGCGCATAATGACGAATACGCGTTTATGAAGCTACGCGCCCGTGGACAGTAGGCCTTAGTCATGATTTTTAACTTTATCAAATACGTAGTTTACCGGACCGTCTACATAGAGTTCAGGGTACGCTCAGCACTTTATATTCAGCGCGCCCCGGGAATTGACCCGGAATTTCAATGAGCTCCTTGATTATCTTTCTAATCACTGAACGGCTCTTACAATTACACAAGTCACTGACCTCCAGTATAACTATAAAGTCCGGCCGGCGAGGACCTGGGGCGGTACCCAGAGACGGTGGACGTGGTGGACAGAGTAGACGGGGACCTCTTCAGCCCTGGGCCTTCCCCGGCCCCTGCGGCAACTGACGGCTTCCGCGATCGCGGCTGTCGCTTGGACCCTGTTCTGCATACCCCTGATGTGAGAGAAGGCAACACAAACTGCTATAGTGGAGTGAATGTGCAGACAATGGCGTCGATAAACAGTGCTCGGTGGACCAACCTTGTGAGGGTGGTAGGTGACAGTCAGTACCAGGTTATTAGTGTTTTTAAAAGCGTTATTTTGCTGGCGAAAATGGTGCTTTACACTTTATATTACTTAAATATACATGTAAATAAGTTTGTACATGCTGATAGATAATTACAGAAAATACATTCGATAAATTTCCGTTAAACAAGCAATAATTTTGAACGAGCATACGGTGTTTACATTACAATATTCTCAGAAATCGTCCTTTTGAAGCGAAGGACAGAAATTCTAAGAAATTACGGTGCTTTTAAGTATAAACATCAAACAAACATTCAATCCTATTTGGAAACATCAAAGATTGGCTTATTTCAACCTTTTATCGATTCAGTTTACATACAAATGGTATTAATATGAGATTGCTAAAGCGAAATCGAGTTATGTGCGAGGTACGATAGAATTGGGACGTCTGAGGATTGAATTAAAACTACATCGGCTCCTACAACACCAAATTGAACTACTTATGTACAAATACGTGACGCGAATAATGATAGTTCTCTTTTAGACCACTCTTAAGAGGTCAGAAGAGTCATTTTGAACAGGTTTTTCGCTGAAGATTTACAGCTAAGGCGACATTGATAAATCAACGTTGAGCTCGTTTGCGACGTGGCTAAAATTTTTTACAAAGAGAATTTTATTTGAAGCTGACATCGCATTGTGCGTAATCTTCAGGGAAAACCGTTGAGGACCTCTTAATCTTTAGGAGGGTTAAGTACTTTGCATAGGTATTTCGACATGGCGATAGTAGTCATTCAATAACAACTAAGTTAAAGTATATATTTACAGATTCTAAGTAACATAGTTCGCTGACATAATTGTATAAAAAATGACGATAATTGTGTGTTGACAAATGTGCCTGTATCTTAGTTACTGTGTTTATACCAAAATTTGCATGCTAATACTTAGCGATACATGTTTGTTCCTATTTGTTTTCATTTACCATCTTGTATACCATGTTTTTAAGAAAGAAAGAAAACATATTTATTCTGCCTTCTTACAAAAAATATACAAAAACAAACAGTTTCCCCGCAAGGCCATGTTTTTAGAAAATTAATATATTATATATATGTCATGCATTTTTTTTTATCTCAGGACCCTGAGGTCTTTGACCTTTGGAAGGCGCCCGAGGGGCCCAAGCCAACTCGCAGTGGCCCTCTTTAGACAATATTCATGGAACGTTATATCAACCGACGATTATCGCTGTATATTTGTTATGCTGGTACACCCAAAGACTACCCTCAGTTGTTGAGAAGCTATTGCGACATATAGAAAACAAATATACATAGGCTATGGTTGTAGGAGGCCTACGTAGCCTGTTTACCAAGAACTATGGTAAGACTATGGCCCCTATCTGAACAATCTTATTAGTATCCATCGATAAAAAGGTAGGGGGCGACTTGCACACTGAATAAATAGGTCCTCAAAAACGATCGCTACCACGAAGTGACGTAGCAACAAGAGGGTAACATAGGAAGGTGCTTAAGGAGTGGAGAGGTACACCACGGCTATCAGGACAATCCCGGAAATACGGTCAAGATCCCTACCAGCACCTTACTGGATCATACATCCCGAGAGCACGTTCGCTCTTAATACTGTAAACCATTATTTTTTAATTAGGTACTACAAATACTTAAAGGACTAATTAGAAAATATTTGTTATTATTTAAGTAGTCTAAATAAATAATATTCATAAATAGCAAAATTAATAGCGTTTGTTTATATCCCAAAATGTCATTCAATTTATGGAAATATTGTACAGGACATTGATTATGAATGAATGGTGATAAAAATGGTAAGATACTTCGCGTAGTATTTTCTAGTAGCAATGGTTATGAATGATTGATTCAATTATGAATTTACTAATTATGAAAAACTTTCGTGAATAATTTTAGGACTTCGATTTTTTATAATTTTAACTACACAAATATGAGTTATTACGGGTACGTACCTATAGAATGTTTTTTTTTTGTAGCACCTAATTAAAAAATAGTGGTATATACCTAAGTCAATGTTCTACATTCACTAGATCATGTAGGTAGGTAGGTCGGTTTAGTAAGTCTTACCTGTAGGACACTGGCGACCCATGGCACACTTGCCCTCGCAGATGGTGCGCTGGTTCAGCATCGTCTGGTACGAGTCCAGCATCACGCGGCACTCCGACAGGTCTCGGTCAGCCAGCGCCAAGGACGGGTAACGCTCCTTCAATCTTCTTCTTTCCTTTAATAAAAAGATTTTAATGAGTTATTAGATGTGCTGTGGATTCAATAATAGATTCTGCGTTATGACGACTTATTGAAATACATACGAATGACATACGAAACGACGAACTAAAGTGATACATATATGCTCATTGCTCGTGGTGTTAACGTTATTCTCGAGATTAACAAATTCTATACAAAATCAATTTCATTTTCATTTTTTCAGTAACAGTTTTTACATTGTGGGGAATGTTTTACAAAAAAAATATAAATAAAAAACCGTACCGGGCCTTAACAGTCAATTGCTAGATAGCCATGAGACTCGAGTAACATTTTAGGAGGCTGGATCAAGGGCTACATAAATAAGTTTTTAGGCAGCTAACTGGTAAAGAGAACAGTTATTATAATAACCCTACGAAACCACGTAGTATAGTACCCTATCACGAACTACTATCTTGTCGGAAGAAAGGAGCGATTTTCCTATGGAGATTGAAAACCTTACCAACCTATTTTTGATTTTTTTCCATGTAATTTGGTCAGGAATGGAATTGCCCCAATAAACGAACTAATGCTACCGTTATGACCCAATTCGCCATCGAACGGTCATGGGGTGTGTCTAATATGGGTTATGGTTTGTTGCCTTTCCCATTATCACGAACTAGGTGTTGCTTGAGACTTTATTCGCCTATCTATTATTAGTTACACCTATACCTTTAAAAATTTTGATAAGACTGTCTGTTCTCTCTGGTTACAAACAAATGAATTTGAATTTGTAACTTCGCCAATCTGAAAACGCAACTTGTTTTTTTTTTAAGTGTGAGGCGATCATCAAATAGCTTATCTCGCTTTGGGTGGGAGGTTATGCACCCGTGTTTCTTCAGATGGGCTTTGGGTTCCAGGACCAGAGAGAGAGAGAACTTTAACGTATTATTACAAAGCGAAAAGGACGCAGGGCGCGGCTGCCCGCGACGGATGCCCGCGCGGTTACTCGCGACAGAGCACTTTGTACGGGATCGCGCGGGCGTCCGCGGTGAAACGGGAGTATAAAGTTGGTATGGAGAAAACTATTTTCACGCGGCAGAGTCGCTAGCAAAAGCTAGTCCATATTAAATGTCACACTTTTACATTTGAATTTCTGCGATTTGAAGGATTTTTGTTTGAGAATGCAATTGGACTCGATAAAAAAAAAATTTGCACTACTTACCTGGTAGTGCAAAAATTTTTTTTTTGCCGAAATGCCGTCGGGAGCTGTAGTAGATATCGTAGGCATCGTCGCCTTATTGCAAAAACCAACTATCTGCATTTTTACATAAATTATGTTACTTATAGCTATAGATCCATCTCATCAAGACAAATCTGCAAGTAAAACTGGTTATTAGCTATGACACTTATTTACCAAGGATGGCTTCGGCAGGTAAATAATCTAAAGATTTGACCGAACATAATAATATAACATAAATACAGATAGTTCGGTTTTGCAATAAAGTTACGATATATATTTTAAGACAGTACCTCCTAAAGTAACTGTCGAAAAAAAAAATTAATAGATCCATCGAAATACCTGTAACTTTGTTAATATATCAATGTTTCAATGGAAAGAAGTGATTTACAAGCAGGTTAATAGCCCCTACATAATGACACGTGAGTGTAAGACCCAATTTTGACAAACAGGCTAACTATCGATTTGCTTTGGTCACGCGAATGTTTCATTAAGGTACATAGTCAACTTTACCAAGAATTACCGTGATGCTTCGAATTCTTTGATTACACCACTTTATTTTCCAGCAAATAATTACCATTTCAAGAAATACTTAGCTACAATAGAGGCCATACCAACCCAGTTTTACTTTTAATAACATAAGGTGAGGATAATATTCGCCGTTATATGAGAAAAGGCGAATATATTCCGAATTTCTACCAGTGGTCAGGGGAGGACTGACACGCGAGCGTGTCACGCGAGGTGCCCGCAATCCCACCATATGTCGCTACGTATAAATTACAAGGATTTACACTAACGTTATCATTGTATGGATATGCTGTTCCGAATGAGTACCAAAGTGTTTGTTTAATGGTAGGGGAAACAGCTAGCATAAAACTTGATTCACAACACGATGGTAAATCGTTTTTTTTTGTTGTTACATTTTTACAGTTAAAAAATCATGACAATTTAAGTCGAATGAATGTACGTAAATAATTGAGTAGGTTTGTTCAGATTTCATCATCATCATTTCAGCTGTAAGACGTCAATTGTTAGGGTGCTTTCAATTTATGCGTACCTTCTACAACCGAGCGGCTGCCCCATGTTTACCGTGCCGCAGCCCGCCGGTTGCAGTACGATAGCAGTCCGTCAACAAGCGCCTAAATTGAAAGCGTATCTGGCTGCCGTGCGTTTTATGCCAGTGATGCGCTATTAAACACCGAATTGAACATGTGGTGCATGTTGCCAACGGCACCATGCCACGCGCTGTATAAGCTCTATACGCTCTAATAGTGGACGTCTTTCAACCGAAATGATGAAGATGAAATCCGAACGGGCGTATCCATAAGTTGATGTCGTTGATGAACACAAGGATAATGCTTTCGATTTCACTGGAATCTCTCGTGATAGGTATTGATTTGATTGGACCGATAGCTTAGCGTTTTATAGCGTGTTGGACCCGACGCGTGCTAAGTAGGTACCTACACGGATTCCAGCGTATCATATCTAGATAATGTATTCATTCCTATTAGCATAGTAATATGAAATTGACGAGATTATTCTCAGTAACATCGTAACATCATATTTAGTTCACGGAACCCAGCTAGGTAGTAATTATTATTATTTGGCGAGAAATTGTGTTGCGATCGGTGTCCAAGTTACAATCAATACTGTTTATTAGTCAAAACTAGTATTGGCTGGCTTCAGTCAAAACTTGTATTGAGCTAAATGTGATTGCTTCATATTATTTAAAAAATGCATAATGTTTTAGTTAAGTACCTATAAGTATGTACGTAAAATTGCTACAAAAATGTTTTTAAAATGTTTACAAAAAGCCGATTTATTCATTACTAATTTAAGTACGTATTAATTCGATCATTTCTTCATTTAATTTCTTTATTGTTTGATATTTAGTTTCATAACTTAAATTAATTTTTCTCGCTTTCTAGATAGAAACATCGTAATACAGTATTTTGTGAATTCCCATAGTTAAATACTGGACCCACGGTTTCCCATCTCCTTTACAGTCAAAAGTCACTATTAACCAATGAATTTCAGAAAAAATGGTTTTGATGTTATTTTTCACCATCATAATAAACAATAAGTACTAAGGTTGAAATTAACTCATTTAGTCCCGAGAAGGAATTTGACGTCTGAGCGCAACGAGGTCCGAAGAAAAGACTTATATACATCAAACGAGGGACTAAATAAGTCTTTACCCCGAGGTAAACGCCGTTCTTTTCATTACAATTATAAGGAAAGTAAAAATAAACAAATGAAGATCGTATTACCGGATTGCCACTTTTCCGCGTATTTTGTTTTTTTTTTTCTTTGGCCGGCCAGCTATTCAGCCTTAATTTTTCATTTTCATTATTGAAAAAAAAATAGAAAATATTTTTCCTTAATAAAAAGAGTATTTTAAAGAAATAGTTGAAAAAAAATAAGTCACTTAAAATATATATTCTCTAATGAATACTTATCTTTAAGTTGTTTCAATTTTACATCGCGTTGTGATTGAGCGGCTGTATAGAAAGTTGGGACATAGTTCAATAGAAATGTGATGACAGAACTAGTTTTTTTTTTTTAATTTACAGCTGTCAGTAGATTTGACAGCTATCAGTTGAAAGTGATTCTCCGTAGGGATGAAAAGTATTACTTTCAACCTGCTTCTCAGGCAACTTCAGACCTACTTTCAGAGTATGAGCAATAAAAAGGCGGTTTTGTATCTGGTTACTCTTATGGATAACGTTTCGTGATGCAGTACCTATTTGTCTGACGTCAGGCGTCCCGCTTCACGTATAAATGACTCCCTTACCTCTACCAGCTTGTAGGTCTCGAACTCCTGCAGCTGCCGCTGGAAGCCCAGGTTGGGGTTCGCGACGGCCCTGCCTGCGCGCACCACCTTCAGCGCCTCACGCCACGTGAGAGGCGTCACCGACATGATGTACGCCACGGCTACCGTCACGCTGCGTGACATCCCCGCTAAACTGGAGAAGAATATGAGACGTTAGGAAGAAGTTTAGGTTACTGCGATGGTGAGGATTTGGAACTTTCTGGCACTTTCTTTTAATGATCCCTCTCCTAGAGAGAGGAGGCCTGAGTCCCAACAGTGGGAACATTAAAAAGGCTGGTTTTGCTATTATGTTATGCTTTTAATTATAATGTAGGTAAATAAGCCATTAATTTAGGCATCATTTGGTGTTATTTTTTTTTTATCTCATATGATTTAACCATTACATGTTCTTTACTGTATGGATTTTAAAAGAGACTTTGATCCCTGAGTTTGTTTCGGTGTTTCTTCTCAGAGTAGTCAGCTAGGAAACACCGGCCTTATCTAGTTTAAACTGACTGAAAACAAAATTGACGCGTAAAAGTGTTTTTTTTTTAAACATATTTACAAAATAAAGATTATTTTTTTAGTACCGTTCAACAATTTATTTAATTCAACTTCCAAATGTTCACTGTAAGTTGTTATCATAGGATAAACAAAAACCTAAATACAAGAAAATTGCAGAGGACAGGTATTTTTATATAGGTTTATTAGGACATAAAAAAATTCATCATCATTTCAACCACGTCTACTGTTGGACATAGGCTTCCCCAAATGGCTGTGTCACCACCATAAAATGGCTGGTGGGTCTTGTACCCATCGAATTCCCGCAATGCTTACCTATCGGTACCATCGGTTCACTTAGTCCTTCCAACACTGCGTAGAAAATTTAGATGGAAACAAAAACTTGAAATGCTAGAATGGCCCCAAATTTTTTTTTTCAACCCACTACGCTTGTACTCGTAATCCTACTCAATGGTTACAATCCCGCAATAGAGTGTCGCACTTATGCGAAAAAGTGAGCTAGACTCCGCCTATTCAATTTATAATATTTCTTTTTTATCAAACTAATTAAAAATAAATCTTTTTATTAAGCGAGTTGAGTTGAGTTCTAAATAATGCGACTATAATTCATAGCTTGCAACGGGATTGATTCCGCGCTATCGTCTCCCCCTAGGTTCCAATAAGCCGTGTGTATGCTCCAGCTCAGCCGGCCGCCGGGAGATAGCGGGGCGTTGTCAACAGCACTCGATCGAGTTCAAACTGCAAGCGATGCGAATGACACTTGACCGAGAAAGGTGGGCCGAGAGATGTCGACGACCAAGTACCTATAAGATAAGATTCGAGATTCTTCGTTCTGAAGACCGCGAATAAGATTATTTTCAAGTAGGTTCTACTTATAAAGCAGTTTTTATTTTATTTTTATGTTGCTTATAGATGAAACCTTTTTTATTAACCGACTTCAAAAAAGAAGGCTCTCAATTCGACAGTATATGTTTTTTTTTAATGTTTTTATTGATAAGCTCGTGTTTGACCACTATCTCACCTTTTTTTTTTTTTTTTATGGTGGGAAAAATCATGCATTGACATCCCCCGCATCTTGGACGGAGCGGAAGATAGTGTCAGACTCTTACTGACTAAAAGACCCACCCCGTTCCTTCTAGCCTTCATACCGGGGCTCGAGCGCCCTTTCGGATAACCCTGGCCCCAGTAGGCTTCGACCCGGCTGGGTCCCTGCTGTTGCTGACAACTCCTTGAGGCGCGCGGGAACAGTGCGCGCCGTCGACGACTTGGGCTTGGTCCGGACAGTTACCGGACGGCCGGACAGCGAGCTACCCATTGCTCACTGTCCGCAAGCCCGCGTCTACGTTGGCCGGAAATCGGGATCAGAATCCCGGCGACGACTATCTCACCTGATGGTAAGCGATAATGTGGTCAACAATGGAGTACGTTTGCCTAGAAGTGACCTATTAACTCATGACTTAAACTGGCGAAGTGCGAGTAGCCAAATTGGAAACTTTATTATATGCAAAAAATCATTAGTGTTTGTTGTTACAACGGCAACAGAAATACATTATCTGTGTCTCATGGACCGTGAAAGCCAAACAGCTATCATGGTTCATGGGTTACAGCCTGGTGAAAGACAGACTCTCTCAGAGCCTTAGGACTTCACTTTCCGGCTAATAATAATAAAATTATAGATACCGGCACGATCTTGAGCGCTCGGCGTCAGAGTGGGGATCGCTTTGCGCATTCCATATATTGGCGAGCCAATCTTCGCAGTTGTTAGATACATGCGGCAAGCGCAGGGAACGAATCACGAGTGACGTCTATGACACGATGGCGCGGCGAGCCAATCACTGACACTCCCCGCCCCCACGTCTCACTCGTACCACTAAAGAGACCGAATATTTGACTTCTGCGGAACTTGAAGCCAGAGCTAAAGATCCGTCCCGTTTTTACTCTTTGAACCCTAAAAAGATGCTACCAACCCTAAAGTTACGCATTGCCTTGAGAAGCACGTAATGTGTCTGGGAATTCTAGCAACTGAGATTATAACTACTGCCTATCAAATAACCCTAAAAACATTAGCCTCCTTCTGGAGCTGAAATACTAATTCTAGGGGTTATGTAGACAGAATATTTTCAAGTACCAATCTACTGGTATAAACGTTAGGATCCGGAGATTCCAAAACCTTGAAACTTGGAAACTTAAGCATTAATTATTGTTGCATTATCTAGAAACACGCTCACAAAACTTTTCAAGGGTAACGTTCGTGTCATTATATAAATCTGTGTACATAAAGCATCACAGTCTCGTCGTTAACTATCTCTTGAGGGGGAGTACTCCCCGTGCTTGTAACCAAAGCCGCGGCAAATGATGCGTCATTAAAATCTTTCCTTCTTTTTACTTTTGCCAGAACTACTCTGTTTCCTCAAGATATTTTTTAATTTTCTCGACTAACGCTGACGATAAAATAAAAACACGGTTTTGCAGAATCCTTATCATGTACAGCATCCATAAAAATTAGACCGGAGGTCGAAGGAAGCTCGCAATTTGCCAAAAAGACTCGTATTTAACCACAGATTTTGGCCTAAGTGGCTAATCCGAACATACCTGAATATAACTCGTCTGTTTTTAGAGCGACTTATTTTTCTAGAAAAAAGAAAAAAGGAGATAAAAACTACGTTTTTATCGGGCAGCTTTGTTTAACCTGCCTGAAGCAAATTGTGGTTTACTAACTTCAGCTGAGGGCCGAGTAGCCACAGGTTTTGGCCTAAATACTTTGAGAGACAGATATTTGAAATTCACATCATACGTTTTGTGTAAATACCTAGCCGCTTAAGCGGTGTTTAAAATGTTTCAAATTTATATTTCATTATAATTATGGTGGAACAGACGTCTATGTTCCATCCTTCCATATTTCTACTGTACGTTGTCAAATGTTAGGTGTTTGTGGTCGATGCAACGCGTTTTTTTTTCTTCAATTCCTTAGTGTTACTAAAATATAAATAAATTAATAAAATAAATTGTTATCCGTTTTCATTCAAATGACTGGCCTCATTACATGCCCATACCAAAACAAACGATTCCCTTTCCAGCTTTCTCTAATTTTCATGTTTCACTAAGATATGAATTGTTATGAATGACAATTCATATCTTACTGTGTCTTACTGTAATCTCCGATGCGACATGCATACGAACGTTCGTTGTGGCGACGCTTGGGGAAGGCAATATGTCCAGAAATGGACGTCTTTCGGCTGAAATGATGATAATGATTGTGACACTATCATTATCACACAACCCCAGGGTAGGTACATTTAATTCTGAAGGTATATTATCAAAATTATTCTCTTGAAATAATTTTGTATTTTCACACGAGCGAATCCGCTGGTATACATTAGTAGTTTTATAAAACCTTGGGAAGCAAGGGGGGAGCGATTATTGTGTAATTAACCTACAAGCGGCGACACGATTAGCGATGAATCAATGGTGACGTTCAATCGCTCAGCGGGACAGAGTTAGGGTCAGTTCACACCAAGATGCGATGCGACGCGACGATATAATATTTGACGATATTTATTTGATTTTTAATGCAATTCTTTTAATATTTGACTGCCTGACTATAATATAATAATAAAATGAATTTAATTTAATGATAATCATCAGATGCGAAACGAATGGAAAATAATGATAACGCAATCTAAATGATAAAATAATCTAATACAATTTAAATTAATTTAATTTTGTTATTGACCTTTCAATTTTATGTAATTTTATAATACCTGTATACGTATGATTTTGTAACTGAAATGAGCCTTTGGTACTTGAAAAAAAAAAGGCGCGAGTTCTCTCGATTTGAAAGGTGTATATTATCGTGAAGTGAGTAAAATTTTAAATATTTTGAGTCGCTATTCGCGCAGAATCCAGTCGCGTCGTTTTTCGATGTGAATGGAACCTAACGCGACCTTTTCATAAAGACCTGACAGGAACCGGAAACGAATTAAATGGCTTTGTAGGGTGATTAATCAGAACTGACTTTTAGCGAAGCGTTACCTACCAATTAATGTTAATATGTTATGGATGGATAGATACGATATATAATACACCTACTATCACTTTGCCAGCGACTCCGTTTGCGTGAATGGTGTCAAAAAAACTAACACTCCCTAAACCGTATTTTGAGGGTAGTTTTGAAAAACTAATAATGACAGTCCTTATTATTCATTTTGATTAGAATTTGTGTCCAGTTTCAAATAACCCAAGACATAATAAATTGTTTCATGGGAGTATTTCTGAAAATAAATAAAGATAACCTTTATTTCGAGTATTTACTTAGGTTCTTTATGCTTACCTACTTTCAACTATATTGGGCATACGAAATGAGATTTTGCTTACAAACAAAATTCCCCTTTTTCACCCCCTTAATCTTTGGACTGTTCTTATATTCTTTATTGTACATAACTTTTACAATATTTAAACAATGATACACCCCCGCCTTAAGTTGTATTAGTAGACTCTTTTTTTTTTGGTGGGAAAAATCATCCAATAACAACCCCCGCTCTTGGGCGGAGCGGGAGATAGTGTCAGACTCTTACTGACTAAAAAACCCACCCTGTTCCTTCAAGCCTTCATAGCTATAACGATAACAAATCTGTTAACAGTTGTCAAATCGTCGAATTGACCAATAGGCGGTTTTTTTTTTTCGCAAGCCTTCATACCGGGGCTCGAGCGCCCTTTCGGATAACCCTGGCCCCAGTAGGCTTCGACCCGGCTGGGCTCCTGCTGTTGCTGACAACTCCTTGAGGCGCGCGGGAACAGCGCGCGCCGTCGAAGACTTGGCTTGGTCCGGACTGTTACCGGACGGCCGGACAGCGAGCTACCCATTGCTCACTGTCCGCAAGCCTGGACCAATAGGCGGTCGTTTCACGGCTGGTTATGGTTTGGTTATTGTTATAGTTAAATGGTGCAACTCACTAGTCTCAGTCGGCTGAGCATTGATGAAATGTCAGCCATTCAGTTTCTCCTTTACGCATAAACAGGGTTATTAGTAAAAACACTGGCAACCTCTCGGGACCATGTTACTTACATCATAAACAACAACTTTAGTTCTATGACTTTTAAAAATTTATCACATTTTAGTTCATCATATTTTCATACAAAAATAAAAATATTTAAATTGAACGTTCTAAATATTACGAAGTCTATGCGAACCAAACGATAGTACAATAGCGGAGGGAAGCGGGGATCGGGCGACAGGGTTTGATGCGCTTGCGTTGCTTCATACAGACAGACGTAAGTACATAGGTATGACAAAATACAGAGTTGAAATGTGTTGGATATAACAACGAAATCTTGAAGGTTTGTTTTTTGGTAAATTAATTATTTTTTGTAAAGAGTCATACATCAAAAGTTGTTGTTTATAATGTTGTAATACAGTTCTACAAAGTTGTTAGAAACCTATATAAATTACCGGATTAGAATTGTGAAGAGACCTGACCCCAAATAATGGGAACAGGGACGGACTAAGAAGAAGAGGAGAAGAAATATAGATTATCGCATTACTTTTATTTTAAGAAAACCAATTTTCATTTCTTTTTCAACGGTTATTCTTGGTTCATACGAAATTATATCCGCTTCAGCACTCATATTTCTTTAGCGGTAATCAGCTCGCTACTGTTTATTCAATTATTCATCTCAGATGAAGCTGCGAGATCGTTTATATCACATATATTTATGTCTTATATCACATGTAGGTACGAATATGAATTTAATATCAAGCCTCTTCAGACAGGGCGACGCTTGCTGAAATATAAGTAACTACCTACCAACAAAAGAATACATACTAACTTTGATGATCGTAATAAAACCGACCAAACGCGAGTTGGACTCTCGCACATAGGTTCCGTACAACATTACACTATAAGTATCCTTTACGGTAGTAGTACCTTCTTTATTTGTTTTACACATTTATTGTATGTGGGCCCACTTACATTTTTATTTTATTCTATTTTTTGGATTTCATGGCCTGTTGGTCTAGTGGCTCTGACTGCTATGCCGGAGTTCGTAGGTTCGATTCCCACTCAGTACGAAGTCAGTGTGATGAGCACGATCATTCGTTCAGTGTCTGGGTGTAATTTATGTACCTATAATATGTATTTAAATATATACAAGTATTTTTATCAGTTGTCTAGTACTCATACCACAAGCTCTGCTTAGTTTGGAACTAGATGACGTTATGTGAAAGTTGTGCAATATTATTATTTCTTGTTATAGTGGCAAAAAAGGAAATACATTCAACTATCACGGTTCATGACATACAGTCTGGTGATAAAAAGACGGTGGAGCCTTAGTAATAGGATTTCGTTTTAACCCTTTAGGTACGGTACCCTAATGTCTGTGATTTATAATGGAGCCACACCCAGCCCCTTACCACAAAATATATACGTACCTTACTATTGTGAATGTTTTCATAACGACAGACTCTGGAGGACAAACGAGGGTGTTCCCAAACTTCAGACGTGTTATTATTTATTTTAATATTTCGGACATGGCTGTTTACTTACGAAGCTTTATGTTACGCCAGGCATTTAGTGGCATGAAGAATACATCTGATGCTAGTATTTATGAAAGGGTTCGTTCGAGGAAATTATAGACATCAGTACAATGTATTTATGTTTATTTCTATCGTCAAGGAGCACTATAACTTTTCGGTAGTTACAGTTAGATAGTTGATTTGTTTTTTCGTTACTAGCTTCTCACCTGCCTTTTCTCTACTAAAATATGCATGTATTATACAACTATATCTTTCTCATGAATCATTCTGCCTATTAGTGAAAATTGCAAGAAATATTGTTTAGTACATTTTAAGTTAATCGCGTTCATATAGACAGACAGCCGCGGTAAGGAACTAAAAAAGTAAGTTTATCCAAAATCGTAAATAGATCTAAGTATAATAGGTATTTATTAAATCCGGTAAATATTTATTAAGTTAACAGACTCTAGGGAGACACTGTCAAGTAACTGAATTAGGATGCACATATTATTGAAATGTGACGTCACCACCATCAGATTACGTGTGTAAAAAAGAGATAGCACGATGTTCCCACCACGTACCAGTCACCTTCATACCAGAATTTGAAATGCTAATTTTTGGTTCATTTAATAACAGATTTTGATGGTTTCTAAAAAACAAAAAAAAAAATCGTTTTATTGTTGTTGTTGTTTAGTATAAAATAAATAATTACTATTACAGGAACACCTTCTTCTGGCTACATAGACCTTATCCCATTTATTTGTTGTCGCCCCTTCTTGTCTTCATTTTTCATTGAAACTCTTGCTCAATGGGAAATGAAGACTTTAAGAACGGCCAACCCATTTCCATTAACCATTAATTGCAAGAACATGAGAGTATTAAATTTTCCTTCTTTGATTTTAATGGATGTCTAGGTGTAGTAGCTATATTGAATGTTTAAGTAGCCGACGGCCTGATTTAGCACTCTAATGACTAATTAAGTACGTAATACAATACAATTAAGAACAAGGAGAACCGTATAAACGTTTGAAAAAGAACTAGCTTCGTCCTGATTTGTTTGTCGTTAATTTATTTTGTTATCATAGTGACGGATTATAATTGGTTAGCGGCGTGATGTGCGTGATCGATGCTACAGAATTTGATTTATAAATGGAACCCATTACTGTCGACCTTAAAATCGTTCACGTTAATATTCTATCTACCTTTCTTCAGAGGTCCTCAATTTATCAGTCTTTGGGAGCTTTACGTTTTCTTAGTAAAGTAACAAATCAAAAGAGGTCACTAATCGGCAAAAGTGCTGTGTGGTCGCATTCAGTTGAAATGAATGCTTTAAGGGTATTGCTTTGATTTCATTCCTTTCTGATATGCCTGGAACGGCCTGGTTAGTTGGTAAGTAGAAAGTAAGTAATGGTTTAAGTAATCAAATTCGAATGACCTACCTGCCGTGCGACGAGTTTGATCCCCGCATCAGCAGTAATTTGACAAATTGTATTTTTTTTTACAGGTACACAGCAGTTCGACACCCATTTTGAATATATTTTTTACAGGTAAACGCTTTTTATATACGGTTATTTACTTCATGTTTTACAAAAAATGCTATTGATAAGTTAAAAAGATATATAATCCGTATTCCGTATTTTTTTTCTGCAGTGAAGACGACTGTCTCTGAATCAAAACAGGTGTTTATGGCAAATGAAAATTCGTGGAAGGCACGTTTAAACTTTTTAAAATACTGAGTGAGTGTTATGTGTTAAATTGGAAATATCCATTAACTACTAATCCATTACTTCTCTTTGTTTAGCTTTATTTGGCAATATCAATTTGCTTTTAAATTAATTGTTTCATTTAGTTAGATCTTGTCAGTACACAGTATAAATGACACACAAAGTAACAAACCTACTTTTTTACTGTAACATTATCTAAATATTCAAAGTTTCCTTTAAAATATTTCGCAGTGCATTACCGCAGCAAATGGAAGGGCTCCGTTGGCCCTGAAACGTCAGAGGGGTACAATTTATAACACGCTGGGTGGGGAGGGAATTCATATTCTTATTTTTACGGTGATGAAAGAAATCCCGTCAACAAACATCCATCAAGAATCCGAATCCGAAAATCCAATATTTTCTCTGGCTGAATTCACGTAAATAGATCGTTTCTTTTATTGCTTTGATTATGAAATACCTTGTGTGTTACTTGATCGATATTTCTCGTAATTTCCTTAGTCAATCGTTGAAAAGGTTTTCGACCTTCGTTCTTCTAGCATGGCCTATCTCAAAGGAGAGTGTGCATTTTTACAGGGTTACAGTACCTACTCAACGATAGATTAGCTAGCGGAGGGCTATGTCCAAAAGTGGAAGTCTTTAAAATGAAATTATGATGGTCACAGACTGAGCTTTGAGTGCTCATCATCATCTCATCTTCCTGCCCTAGTCCCGTTTTATTTGGGGTCGGCGCAACACGTTTTTTTCTTCCATTCTGTCCTGTCACTCGTCACGTTATCACTAACTCCCTTTTCTTTCATATCGCTTCTCACACAATCCATCCATCTTTTCTTTGGCCTCCCTCTTCACCTCCATCCATCCACATGTAAACTCATAACTTTTTTAGCAACATGCGTTTCATCCCTCCTTTTTACATGACCGTACCAAGACAAACGATTCCCTTTCAACTTTTCAGTCACTGGCGCCACTTTCAAACTTCCCCTAATATACTCATTTCTCACTTTATCCATTCTCGTCACACCACACATCCATCTTAACATTCTCATCTCCGCTACATGAAATCTTTTGAGTGCTATATTGCCTAAATAAGTTTTGTAATTAAATCAGTACCTATACTTTAAAAATGACTAGTATAATATTAGTTTGAGTCGGTATTTTACATGATGGTGGTGTTCAGAGGCCCCGTGATCTATTTGATGACCTAAACTAAACTCTTAATGGGATGGAGCTATATACGATGTACTAGCTCTCTCCCTCTTTCTCGGTCGCACGTTTAACATTTTAACACGTCATAGCTTACTATGACGTGTTAAAATGTTAAGCGTGACCCCAGAAGACGATTAGACGATGAAACAACAATAAATCCGCCTTCATAAAATAGACTGTCTATACCTACCAGTAGCCCGATTCACGTAATGAAAACCGTAACGATATCGTAGCGATTTAGTCGTTTAGACCATTTCCGTATTCACATCCATCAATCGAGTTTGAACGACACCGATTTTAAAGTCGTTTGAAATTCGTCGATTTAAAAATATTTCTGTATTACATTATCCTGGTAGAATACTTATTAATGTAACAGGAAATAAGTCGATAGATCGTGAATACCGCTTTTGGATTTGGACGTCGATCGAACAACTATAAAACTTCAACGATATTTGGCTTGTTTGATTTTACGTGAATCAGGCTACAGGTTTCCTCATTAATTCATCTCTGAGTCTACTCACCAATGTATAAGAACGTTGCCGTCTCTGAGGCGCGCGGCGTGTATGAAGTCGTTGCATAGGCTGAAGTACTGCGTCAGGTTCTGTTCTGGTGAGTCCGACGCCATTATGCACAGGTAGTGCTTGTCCTGTTGACAAACAAACAAGTCATTAGGGAAAAGAACATTATCACCACCAATAAATCAAGTTCTTCTCCATAGAGGTTTACACTTTGGAACGTGCAATTTAGCTTCACTTTCTATTGACTGACTGACAGTTTGAAAATTCAAAAGTGCCTGTACAGTTGCCACAAAGTATCTTGAGCGGTTGCACAGAAGTCAAATATTCGGTCTATTTAGTGGTGCGAAGTGAGACGCGGGGGCGGGGAGTGTCAGTAATTGGCTCGCCGCGCCGTCGTTAACTGTGTTGCGAAATGTATCTAACAACGAAGACGATTGGCTCGCCACTGTATGGAATGCGCAAAGCGATCCCCACTCTGACGCCGAGCGCTCAAGATACGTTGTGACAACTGTAGTTGGTCTATTTCAAATAAACGTTTCTGATTTCTAAATTCAGTTCTGTGCCTGATTTATTGTGATAAGACATTGTCTCCCTATTTTCCCATCGGCCCCGTTATTTGTGTCCTTAATATGGGGACAATAGAACGTCATAAACCTCATCGTAGTCTCACGGTTGTGCAATCAGGAAAAACGTGCATAATTTGAAAAGTATACAGTAGGTACAATCAATTAACGGGAACAGTGAATGGGGACAAGAGGATTTAATTTTAATTACATAATTTATTAAATTCCCTTCGTCCCCTTTAATGGGGACATGGTATACAGGGACATTGACAATACTGGACAGATTGAGTTTTTTGTAACTACCCCCTCTACTAGATAGTGATAGACGGCAAGATACAAATTTTCTAAAGATTTTTGCAAGTGTTGTTCACCTTAAAATTGGATTTCTAATATCTTTTTTCGTTTGTGACTTGTGGAAGACCGACCTTAGTAATTTACTGAAGAATTTATAAAATAGGTACCGTGCTTTATTTACGAGCAGAGAACTCCAAAACAAACATTCCATTCCATTCTTTGACCGGAATAACTTTGATTGTAACAGTAAGTCAAAAGTCCAACAAATCCATCGAACATTTATGTTTAATAGAGCATTAAAGTTTGGTAACAATCCATAAATCTGCTGGAACGATCCGTAAACAAGCCTAAAACTGGGGAAACATTAATATAATCTGCTTTACAAACTTACCCCTTGTAAGCCAATCAAAATAGTCGCTGTAGCTTTAGGTACCAAGTTATATAGTATGTACATAATTCATTATGAGAAGTTATTATTTAGGTTGACTTGTTTCTGGAATAGCATAAGCCTTTAAATATCTTTAGATTTGCCTAGACAGTTGGCAATCCAGTTTTATAATTTGATGTCTTATTATATTCCTTTCCGCAGTTTCCATAATGTCTTTGGTTACTACTCCACTCCCGTGGGTCTTAGTATGTTGTTGTGCTTATATCCTTCCTAGATAAATAGGCTATCGATTACTAAAAGGATTATACAATTTGAACTAGTGTTTCCTGATGAGTAGGACGCTCAAACAAACTCTTAAAAAAAAGAAAACAAAAAAATACATAAAATTCTATTCTATTCAATCAACCAATTCATTCAAGAGCACACTTTTTCAAGGTTGAGTCGCAAAAATCATCTTTTTTTATTGTTAACCCGTTGAGTGTCCGGAACGTGGATCCACGCGAGACACAACAAATTTTCAATTGTGTCTCTAATTACGGCATACGAAAGGTTAATAGGTTCGCGCTTGAGCTTGACTGCCATCTCACCTGATGGAAAGCGACGATGCGGTCGACGATGGAACGCGCCTACCTAGAAGAAACCTACTCATTCACTCTTTACTTAAAGATTCCCGGGTTGTAGTTTTCAGGAATTACAATCTAACATCTAACACCGAGGCTCCCATTTACAACTAGCTCGCGTTGCTTCAGGGATCCTTATAGGTGATTTTGTTACCATTGTATGTTTATTCACTATAAAGTAAAGCACAATCTATGTATAATTGTACAATCGTATTTGTTTATTAGTTTATGAACAGTCTTGTTGCTAAAGGATTTCCAACTAGTGCTTAAACTAGGTCCAGCAGTAATTTTTCATTCTAGTTTCTATTGATTCAAAAGGGAACGCCCATAAGTGCCAGGTATAGACAGAAACAACTAACAGCCCGGAATTGATATAAAAAAAAAGAACAATAATTTATACTAGCTTTTATCGAGTATTTTGATATAATTATATAATAATTGTTGAAAATGTAATAAGTTTTTTACACCATCTGCTCGATAATGTCGTTTTATACTTCATACAAACCTCACTTAAAGCATGTCATTATATCCCTAGGGAGATAATGCAGTATGGCCGATCCCTAGGGAATAATGAGATTTGAATTTGGAGCATCAAGAATCGTCAACATTGTGAATTAAAATATAGGCGCATCGAACAAGTTGACTCGAAATTCAAACCAAAGAGTATGATTTAAACTGGCCACTAACAAAAAAAAAGAAAATAGATAGTCTGTATAATAAGTCAACCGACTTGAGAATTTTGTATAATATTTAATCAAATATTCGGTAATTTTTATAAGTTTCTTCTGTTAGTAAACAATGATCTCTATCTCTTAATCAACCTTGATTATTGAACTCGTGTTGACTACATCAGATTTCATTAAATCCTAATAATTACCCAAGTCGTTTAACTTATTAGACAGGCTCTACTGACGACACGGGAGCATTATAGAAAATTGAAACTATAGAATCTTGGAGGAGCGAATTTTGTTTGTTTGATGAACTTGTAAATAATAATAATACTTATATTTCTCTAATTTATGATTTAGTCGATCAAATTGTCTTTTAATTATCTCACAGATGGTGTAAAAAGTAGAGTATGCAACACGGGGATAAAGCTGTCTTTGTCTTGGGCGGCTTAAATTCCTCACTTCACTCAGGTTTCTTTATTAACTCCCTCGCAATGCTCGGGAGTTAATTTTATAAATCCCTCACTGTCGTTCGGGATTAAATCAGCAACCTTCGTTTCGTTCGGAATTCAACATGCCGCCCGCGACTTAAAGACACTGCTTTATCCCCTAGTCACATAAACTACTATTATACGACTTTAAGTATAATTTGGAGTATATTTTATTACTGTTCTTTTCAGGTATTTTTTGAATCCATAGCATTCCTCTTTATGTCAAGAAATGGCTTGCCTCAGAATGATCACGCCTTTAAGTTCTTCAAAACTTGATTTAAGTTGCTAACGGAGTGCGGGCGCGACCAACTTTAGTCAATAAAAGTTGAAGCGGGGAAGTACCGACCATAGACATGAGATCTTATACTTCACCGGCTTAAGCTTAGGGTTTTAAGCTTTTTTACTCGTTTTGTAGTTTTGGACCAAAACTTGGATGCTGCAATAATGCCACTTTTCAAAGGATTTTAAATATAAAGGATGCCTTGAGAGAAACGATTCAAAATTCGAATATGTTTTCTTACTACATATTATCAATATCCTTGGTTTCTTTGTGGTGTCTATCTAGACTATAATTTGATATTCCTCTTAGGCCAGAGTCATCACAGTTAAAATTAATTTCTTACACCGTTTTTACCAAGGTTTTCCTAGCAAACAATAACCCTTTTTGCCTGTAACTTTGCACTGTTGATTTTATGTAAGTGAAGGCTTGCGTTACCCATCAATTGAGTGTGCATTCAGGTATCTTAGAAATACACTTTTAAATTATAAAAATTAAACTAATATTAAAAATGCGAAATCTTGTATGTATGTGTGCAAGTTTGTTACTCTTTTGCGCTCAAACGGCTAAACGGATTTTGTTGAAATGTTGGTCACGGGCAGACAATATCTTGAATAGAATACCCCAGGAGTATGTTCTCTTGGAATAATTTACTACTTTAACACGGACGGAGCCGCAGGCAGAAGCTAATACATAATAAACCGCCACTTCAATTCCATTGGCAGGTAACTTACTTTGTTATTCACCGACTGTGCACAGAATTGCTCAGTTATTAATTTATTGCAGGCTCATCATAACTCTGCTCAATCTAGCCTACCTCACTCCCCTGGCGAATGAAACTGCGATACTCCACTTCGGAGTTATAATTCCCCTGGGCGATATAACGCGGGCAAGCGCTGATGTGATTGTACCATCCAAGTAGGTACTACTACCACTATACTAGTTGTGATGAGTTTTTGTTGGTTTTTAACTAGTTTTTATTTCTGTTTGTGATGAGACCATTAGCAGACCTTATGGCTTTGTTTTCTACCTAATAGTGCGTTTGCCCACTTCGCAGCTTCGTGTTTTCATCATTTGTGCGCTGAGTGCAAGTAGCTTTTATGTTAAGGCGATTGAAACGTTTACCACATTTGTCTCTCTGATTGGTTGAGAGCTTGGTGCGAGCCAATAGGAGCACCGGACGTTATTAACGTGTCGACCGTGTTAACGTAAAACGTTTAAAAAACAATAAATAAAAACATGGGTTATAAAAACAAATAAAGCAAAACAAAATGAAAGAAAAAAAAAAACATTACAAACAAACAAATAACAATAAAAACAATATAATTAATTAGTTCACAGTAATTTTAAAACATCAATTAACCGCTAAAGCATAAACACACATTAATTAGATGTATGTACATAAATATATTAGCTAACTTTCAGACTACCTGCTTTTATAAAACAGAATAAAATTTAGATACCATTTACGCTTGCATAATTATTAGAATACCCTCTTTCTTTACTTAAATATAAATGATAATGAATACAACCTACTCCAGTCTACATACCTGGCCTAAGAAGGTACTTTCCAACGAACCATCCTTTCATATTATTTTACTACTCTAAGAAAAAGCACATTAGCGAGCTACCCTGAGAAAAAGAAAATACCTACCTATAAAATAAAATATTCAGCCGCTTGCTTCCAAACAGGTTTATTCGTCACTTAGCTACTGAAATTCGGTAAAATAAGAAATTACACCGATCCCGATGTACTGAAGTCTCGACATTCTTTACGATCGAGTGAATTTAGGTTGACATCATTATTTAGCGTACGTTTGGTGTATTAAATTAAGACGCGGGTTTTCATTTTTCTTTTAAGGATTTATAAATAACGAATACCCATGAGGAAAGTTTTTTTTTTACATAAATAGTATAAATGTATGTTTAACTGCGTTCCCGCCTGGTAAGCAGTGTATAAAATATGCATATTATAGTAAAGAAAAGCCGACTATTTCTGTTTCATTACACTCTAGATTCATCACATTCTTTCTAGCTCAATAAATGTGTCTATACTGATGGTCGCAAGTTCGTTTCCCACAAACTGTTTTTATTTTTGTTCGTCGGTTTTGGTTTCGTTTGCTTTTAAGGTATTTACAGTTTCATAATATTAAGAAATCAAACAGTTTAAAGAATGATTTTATTTAAATTTTTAGAGTTAAATATTATTTAACAAATAAATATTATCATCGGAAGTGTTCTTTTTCTCAGCTCGTGGCTGGTTTCGCCTACATTTACGGGCCAAAACCAAGTAAATGTAGCATGTATGATGTTGTCAGAGTAGGCGTGTGTTATCGTCTTCCAACTGTATGAATTTCCGGACTATTCGGCATGTGTTTAATATGGCAGCTTCCTGTAGATTTATATATATACGGATTCGTCTAAATTTATTAATTATTATTATTAAAAAATCATTTTGTATTTTCTTTAAATTATATTTGAATTAAATAAAAATAAAAAAAGGGAAGTCAAATTGTCTTTTTCAGTGGGGTGGAGGGGACAGATTCCTCCGGTTCATAGCCTCGTCATACGAAGACGCTTATTGGCTTATGGTAATGGTAATGGTAGGCAGTATACATATTTTCGGTCAACAGGACCTTTATCAAATACACATATGTGGCTTGAATACCACGATTATTCTACATACTAAATACAGATAGTTTTACACAATATAGTTTGAACACATAGGTATAGTTGGGGCGGTTCAGAACAGCCCTGCCCCAGACCACTGTCTTACTGTAGAGACACGGACTCCCCGATCTCGTCGTGTGAAATCTTGTCCTAGTGCGAAACAGCCCGAAAACTTTGATTGCGCGATGCAGGACGTGTTCCAAATTCGAAAATAAGTAAGGACAGAACTTTTTTTTACCAAGCACTGTTTAAAACACTGGCGATCTCTTTTTATTATTTTTTTAATTTTTATTTTTAATATTATGTGTACATTTTCCATTAGGTAGCCCCATTTTAACTATTTTTGTATAATCGAACAACTATTTGCTTGGTAGGTAATTTCAAATTGTGATTTTGGTCTAAGCACGAGTACCTACATCAAAAAGTTGCATAAAGTGCTATGAATAAGTATATCTACATATACTTATATCTGGATGGATGGAGAAGGAGAGAGAGGCCAGAGAATGCTGTGAGGAGAGTATAAAGAGAGTTAGTGATAGCGTGACGGGTGGCAGAATGGAAAAAAACTTGTTGCGACGACCTTACATAACACCGGACAAAAGCAGGAAGACGAAGACGATGATTCGCATAGTTATATCGTATACTGGAGTAATAAACAAAGTTCGGTTGGTACCAAGAAAAATCAAAAAAGCAAGTACGAATAAGTATCTACGTACTTACATTTGTTGCGATCCATTTGTTATTTGTTTAACCCTAGAAAGATAGTCTAGAACAGATGTTTTTTTTTTTTTTTATAAATAATTATTTAAAATAACCTTTCAATCGTGGAAATTACAGACACAATAGAAAGACAATAGGTGCGCACTTTTCTTCGCTTGGGGTTTAATGAATTAAATTATGTATATTAGTAGTAAGTAGTAGTAGTAGTAATTTTGATTTAATTTTGCATATAAAAATTAAATCGAGATTAGTTAAATTGAAATAAATAAATACATCAGTATATTTGGTTAAAGTTCATGCGTCAATTTTATCTTTTAAGGGGCTCCTATTAGCCGATGACCTTGAATTTTTTTTACCCCTTTTTTCCTTTATTATTACCCTTAAACGATTAATCTACGTAAATATGAGAGCCTTATGGCGGGAAAATGACGTACGTACACCCATTCTAGGCCCAGACGACCTGTTTGACATTTTGAGGTTACGATTTACAAAATTATTGAAAAACTGCTAATACCTCAGAAAAAATGAACTTTTACTATAAAAAGTATTTGCACAATATTTACAATCATTATATTCTCTATAGACAGGTATAAATTTCGTGTTGGTAATCGCTAATTTTTTTTATAATTTATTTTACAAACGTAAAACAATAAACGAAAAAAAATATTTGTACAGAATTTAGTCCATGAATCAAAGTACCTATTGCATTATTTTTTTTTCAGAATTTCATGATGCACTTTTAAGGTGTGTTATACAAGTTGAAAATAGGATTTCAAAAGTTCATCGGCTAATAGGAACTCTTTAAAAGCCGTTCTTCTAATTCAGAATCGATTACAGGTAACAATTTGAAATAGTAAAGTCCATAACTAAGATCATATTGACCTGTTCATAGGTACCAAATATTAAAATCAACGAGAACCTTACTATAACTAAAACCGTAGAAACATCCCTTATGACATGTAGCTACTACGTATGCAATCATTTGCAGCTATTTAAGCGGAAGTATAGCCCGACTGTCACCATTGTGTGGACCGCCCGGAGGACACGATTTATGTGTGACCCGCTTGGGCAGAGCACCGCTGTGTCCTCGTGGGGACGATTGGCGGCAACGACCTCTCGCGCCTGCCCCTGGTACAGGACATGGTGCGGAGCGAGGAGGAATGACAGGCGGTCGCCTCCTTCTGAGAAGCAGTAATGCTAACAAAGGAGGCGGCCGAAGATGCGACGGCCCTCACGCTCCAGCTAGATGAAGAGTAATGGGTAACCATCCGGACCGAGCCTGAGTCGTCGTCGGCGCGTAAGTAATATTCCACGCGCTGGTTCGAGGCCTACTGGGGTCATGTTGTACGGAAGTCAACCCCGGGGAACGAAGGCAAAAAAGGATCATAGGTAGGAGTGGCTTTTAGTCAGTAAAAGTCTGACACACTCTCTCGCCCCGCCCAAGAGCTTGAGACGTCATTAGATGTTTACCCATCTAAAACAAAGCCTTTGAAGCTGAACCGTAGAGAAATGTATAAATCTACCCCCACCTCGTACATATTCTGAATACTTTACTACAACATAATGTATTATTTCGTAGACAACTGTCCGTTCGGTTCACTGAAGGCATGTTGATTCAATTTTAGGGTTCCGCACCGACGGGGAACCCTCATAAATTTGTTAGGATTTGTCCTCAGCAGCACATGTACGGAATGACTAACACAGGTGTGCAGAACTAACCTCCACAGTTGAACACATTTTATGACTGTCTCGAACGAAGAATTTTTGATTATTAAGGATCCCCGATACGGTCAATTGGATAGCATAGCATAATCAGCCTTTTAATGTTCCCACTGCTGGGAATCAGGCCTCCTCTCTAGGAGAGGGAAGTGGCCGTAATCCTCCACGCGGGCCCAGTGCGGGTTGGTTACATGCTGGTTTCCTCACGATCTTTTCCATCACCGTTTTGAGAGCAGTGGTTATGAAATAAGTTATACAAAGTAATGGGCCTGGCTGGGTTTGAACTCGCGACCTACAACTCGTAAGTCGGGGCCGGCCGTTACCGCTCGGCTACCACTGCTATACATATACGGACGGGACGGAACGGGAAATTTTGGAAATATCGTTTCATACAAAATAGGGAAGCGCATATGTCACGGAGACACGGACGGGACGGGAACGTTAAATTAGTATGAAACGATATTTTCAAAATTTTCCGTTCCGTCCCGTCCGTGAAAAAACCTGTCACGTATGCAGCAGCCTTAACACTGTTCTATATATTTCTGACCAACTTTTTGTAGGACGTGTGTGTTGCACTATTGCTATCAGTGTGTTCTATTTTAACACGCTTATATTAGCTTCACCTGTATGTTTGTAACCAACGCCTTTGAGCTCGATTTTGGCCTACTTTGGGCGATCAGATTTTCTTTAAACTTTGCATACCCATCAAAGACTGATGACAATACAATAATCCGTTTTATGTTTTAGTCAAAAATAAAAATATAGTTTTAAAAAACTAAAAAAAAAACACGCTTTCATAGCATATCAAACTAAAAATAGTGTGAAATAATTTTCAATATAGGTAAAAAATAATAATAATGAACGAAAAATATTAATATCATTGTGAAAAAAGCGTGGAGTGCTCGATTTACGAAAAATATGGGACAAAGCGTAGTTTGATATGCTATGAAAGCGTGTTTTTTTTTAGTTTTTTAAAACTATTTTTTTTTCTCCTACAAAAAATTATCGAACGTGGGCGGGCAGCCTTACTCGTAATTTCATTTGTTTTTATGTCCATGAAGTTAGTAAACAGTTCTTCACAAACAGAATTTATTTATGATTGCGAGTATTTTGGGGTAAATTAGAAACCATTAACAATAAGCTACACACGGCATTAAGTTCAAAACCGTTTAAAAGTTTGGTAATTGCCTTGTTTTTGTGGCGTATTTACAGAAGTGCCTACCTAAGAAGACATTCGAGTCGAAATCGAAATATCAGCTAACATTTTTATACTTACCGATCGGCTTAGTGAAAAAAATATTGTTTTGGAAGGTTCGTTTTTAATGAGGAAAATGACGAAAAATGGATTCTGTTTTACAACCTATTAAAGCATTACAAAATATTGATTTTTTATGTCTAAGAAAGAGAATTAACCATAGATCAGCTGTCTATATTTGAAGTTAAATTAGGGCTACAGGTAAAAATCAGGGAATGTCACAATAACCGTAGGCGCGGGTTTGCGGACAGTGAGCAATGGGTAGCTCGCTGTCCGGCCGTCCGGTAACTGTCCGGACCAAGCCCAAGTCGTCGACGGCGCGCACTGTTCCCGCGCGTCTCAAGGAGTTGTCAGCAACAGCAGGGGCCCAGACGGGTCGATGCCTACTGGGGCCAGGGTTATCCTAAAGGGAACTCCAGCCGCGGTATGGAGGCTTGAAGGAACGAGGTGGGTTTTTTAGTTATTAAGAGTCTGACACTATCTCCCGCCCCGCCCAAGAGCGGGGGTTGTCATTGGATGATTTTCCCCACCAAAAAAAAAGAATGTCACAATAAGTACTTGTTTTTTTATGTAATTTTATTCTTAATCATTCAACATATATCGCTAAAACTAATAACCTACATCACTGCAAACTTAGAATTCAATAGAAATAATTAGGGATCCCTCTAAACTTGAAATGTAATCGGTTCAAGAGGACATTCCGTGTTTCTTGCCTACCCTTCAATCTTCATTTGTCTAGCGGTGGGTAGATACATATTAGAATTCAGTTCATTTTTTATGTTGCTTTTATTACTAGGGAGGACATCGCCGTCTTCAACGACTGACCGTGACATAGATGGCGTGACGATCTAGATGTGTTTGAAGGACACTCATAGACGGAGATAGCTCGTAAAAAGAGTAGTTTAAAAGGTAAAAGTGGAGCAAAAATAGTGTAATAAAAAAAAAATCAGCTAAGTGAAAGTGAAGGGTTCAGTATCATTATCTATACAACGCTAAACAATATACACCGCTAAATTTTGATCGTTTTAATCCTGTGGGGGGTCGATCCGGTACATGAAACACACTATCGATTTGTAAAGATAAAATTAATTTAAAAAATAAAAAAACCCGACTGCGTAAAAAAATACTTTAAATAAAAAACTGAAAAGAAAAATAAACAAGTTCAGTCCACAGTTCAGCAACAGTCGGGACCTACACTATATAGAATGATTTTAGTCTAGATTATTTTAATGGGTCCCGACTGCTGTTGAACTGTGGAATTTTAACTGTGTGTGTGAATTTCAACTGGCTACCTAACACGGTTCATGAGATATAGCCTGGTGACAGATAGACGGACAGTGGAGTCTTTACTAATAGGCTCCCGTTTGTACTCTTTGCGTTGTATTATTTATATATTATTATATTTATATATATATATTTATATTGTTTGTATTATTACTTAATGTAATCGTGTTATTCACAAAACATAACCGTTACACTTGTACAGAAATACAAGTCGTAAATCAAAGTATAAATCTGTCATAAATGTCGACTGTGTCTGGAGCGCAAAAATCACGTGGTTCTGACAATTTATAGCTCGCTCCCAGATTGAAATCAAGCATGCAACGATATGACGTCAGGGAAAATGAAACAGATTGTTATCGTTATGAAATAACTATTGTTATAGAGCTATTCCAGCAATGTGATGCCAACTCCGGTACAAGTTGATTTGTATCAGGATTATAGTACAGGGTGTAACAGGGGCGAGACAGTGCCCTCGGCCGAGTACTCGGTACGTGTAAACAGAGCGTCGAGTGCTCGGCCGAGCGTTCGGCCGAATAATGCGGCGAGACAGTAGCTTGGCACCCGTTATACTTATGGCTTGATCACACGTACCGAGTAAACGGGCGGGACAGTACCCTCGGCCGAGTACTCAGTACGTATAAACACAGTGTCAAGTGCTCGACTCGACGACATCACTGTCTCGGCCGAGCAACATTTTACTGTCTCGCCCTTTTACTCGGTACGTGTGATCAAGGCATTACTAGACCGAGTGTCCACCCTCATCTTCCCCGCACTGTCTCGCTCGCTCAATCGGCAGGTCTGAACGTGCTGTGTCTATTCACTCGGCTACATGATTGTCACTTTGTATATTTTTTAATAACCTATTTACGATCCATCGTGTCCGAATTGTAGTCTCAATTGACTGTCAGTCTGAACGGACTGTGCCAATAACAAAGCATGCGTGAACAGCTACTCGCTTACATCACTGTCTCGGACGAGAACCATTTTACCGTCTCGCTTTTTTATTCGGTACTTGTAAGGCATAAGGGACAATCTCCGTAAACTTTAAGGGCTTGCTCAGTAGACAAAACAGAACTAACTTATACAAGATTTTTTTTGTCAGGAAACGATTAAAAAAATCGGCCTCTGTACAAGCTGTCAAGCAAGTTTATGATTTTTAATAGAAAGGTCGATTTTTAATTCCTTTCCTGTAAAATAATCTTTTGGAAGTTTGTCGAGATTCATCTACTGAGCAAGTCCTTATAGTTTACGGAGACCCGTCCCTTACACCACAAAATATATAGGAACAGAAGTTAATCTACATACAAAGCGCGCACGAGCAACGCACACAAAGACACCGCTCACAGACACGATGTCTCGGTCGCGTCTCTGATCACTCGTCGAACAGTTCCGGCTCAAACGCTCATTAGTGTGCGTCCACCGAGCGTAGGTATAAAAAGTGAAGTACATACATGAGATTGTCTTCTGTACCCATTTATTTTGTGCTTACACCCTGTATATTATTTTGTAACCGCTGTCTGATCCCTGTCTGAATCTGAACAAAGGAGCGAATATCTTAAATAATTTATTTCTTTACGTGGTGTCGTGAAAACCGAATAGATAATGTAGCTACTCGTATTTTAAGTCCTTTGTGTGTTTAGATATACATTACTTATTTATACATTACTTAGGTATAACCAGAAAATTTTGAAGAAAAAACTAGACATCCGAGATTTGCTAAAGAAAAAGATGAGTTTCTTCTTTTTTTCTTAGCGGGTCGATGCCAAAAATATATACTTACTTAGCCCAGTATTCAGCCAAGGCAATGTGGGACAAACTAAAAGAGTTGAGCATAAAATACAAGAATCATTGTTACAGTAAAATAAAAGGTCTAATAGAAACTTATACCAAAAGTCGATGACTAAGTAAATTAAGATCAGAAAGTTAAACCACTAACCAACGAAACCAATCATCCAACCAAACCAATCACCCAACTAAATCAATCAACCAACGAAACCTATAAACCAACCAACCAAACCAATCAACGAACTAAACTATTCAACCAACGAAACCAATAAACCAACCAACCACCAACCAATCAATCAACCAACCAAACGAATCGACCAACCAAATCAACCAGCCAATCAAATAATTTGTTATCTTATTCTGTAAGTTATTTGAGAATCTGTCGAAGACTTGAATAAATGATAAGCTCACCACATCGCGAGGGACACACGACAGTAACAGTATAATTCATATTGTATGAGGAATATTACAGGATTTCTCTCTGTATGGCAGATCATAAAAAACATGTTTATGAAGTCTGAACAATGAATGAGGCCAGCTTTGACTGAGACCATCCATTGTGTATTTTATGTATGAAAGATTTAGTTTGGAAGTTCAGAAAAGAATATCTAGCGCTTCATTATCAAAATTAATAGCGGAAATTAGCAAGATCTTTTTATTATTATTAAGAGGTTCGCATTAGGACAATATCTTACCTGATTAGTAAGTGAAATGTTCTGAAAATAAACTGGGTTTAGGTTAACTACTTCGACGAAGTGTTTTGTACGCAGCTGCTTACACCCACCGTGATTCAAGGTAAATGCAAATAAATGCGAAGCAATCTGATGGGGTTTATGTGAAAGCAAGCAGCTTTGTCGATTTCACTGCTTCAACCGCAATTTATTCAAAGCAAGCCACCGCACCGTCCGCACCGCAAGAATTCACGTAAAAATAAGCCACGTCCGCTTCGCTTCGCACCGCATCCAAGTGTGTTTGGTCACGTAGGCCATAGCAATAGCAATAGATAGAGTATCAATGTTTGTTCCATTCGCACCGCTTCGCTTCGCGATCGCTTTGACGTAAACTGGCCCCGCGTTTGAAACTATATCTAATGTACTATGGTATCGTATGAAAAATGGACTTTCTTAGCATACAGCTTGGTCGATCGAATATACTACTTCAAGGATTGGGCAAATATTATAGACTAGCACTTTGCCCATGACTTCGTACGCAAGAATGTTTTCATAAAAACTTTTACACCCAAAACCATATTTCGAGGGTAGTTTTGAAAAACTAATAATGACAATGTTTACTGATATGCGCGTAAGGGCGCCTGGAATAGGACCACCCGATCTCTTCCCGTGGGTGTCGTAAAATGCTGGGCCACCAAGATACAGGCTACGCCTAGTTTGGGGCCCACGGCCACTTCTATTGTGTACTGTCTGTCTTACTCTAATTGTTGATTTCTTTATTTTCTTACTAACTTGTGTGTGTGTTAATAAATTATTATTATTATTAAAAGGCGGGCCTGACCAGAGTTTTTTTTTGCTCAGAAAAGCAGCTTTATCTGCGCATTGCAACAAACACACTGAGTAAGCCAAGTAAGCCAACCCACTTGCCGTGGTTTATAGTGTATATTGTTTGCCATGGCGAGAGCAACGGGGGGGGGGGGGGGGGGCTTGGTGGAAGCCTAAGTCCAACAATGGACATCTTATGTCTGATATGATGCTCTTGGCCACTATCTCACCGGGTAGAAAGCGACGACGTGGTCAACGGTGGAGCACACTTGCCGCTACAAGTAACCTAATCACAGGTTGTAGGAAACAGTCTTCGGTAGGTCATGCAGCTCATGAGAAAAATCTAAACTAAAACTAATAAAGCCTCCGATCCACTAGGGGTCAAAGTGTCCCCCAAAATGACGCGCAACGCTATCAAATTGTCCAACTACATTTCCAGCGTCACAAGAATGCGTCGTAAAATATTGGGGGGGGGGGGGGGGGGCAAGTTGCGGGGACACTGGGCAACATTGCAACGTCACAGAGATTGAGCGTTGTGCGTCACGTTTGGGGGCATGTTGTCCCTAAAGTATCTGAGGCTTAAAATCACAGTGTCTTGGTCGTATTTTTACTCATTCATTTATTTTTTCACTTCATTTTCAAGAATTCAATTTTATTTAAAATGCAACAAGTTTGTGTAGAATTGTTGGCTGTCATGCCGTCACACTGGTCACTGCCAGCGCGCTCAGTTAGAAGCATTAATTTGCATACCCAAGCCCTGTCAGCCATTGAATATTCAAAGAGCTGGCTTCGTCCGCTCACCAAACATTCCGTGGAGAACCCACTGCTTATTTAATGTAACCACTTGAACCGACTTTTAACGAACGCTTTAATATTTCCACAGTTGAACCCTAAAGGTCATGGAAGCATGATTCGTTAATAATTATGCACAATGAGTCGTGAAAATGGTTAACATTGTTGGGTGGAAAAAGTATTGAAAATATTTTCAATTCGTCGAAGCGATTTGGGAGTTACGATTGTGATAAACGTTGAACGAACGAATTTGAATGTAGAATGCGGTTAGCTTTTGAAATGTTTAATACTTTATGCCACAATAGCTTTTTTCCAAGGCTTCGGTCACGTTGTCTATATCACAGTAACTTTGGATTTCTAGGAATAATTTGGCGACTCGCCTTGGTTTTCCTCGGATGCAAATTTTATGCAGAAACCTTTCTCGCTTCTTATTCTTTCTAGTAGGGAAAACTGCATCAAACTCCGTTGCCTTGTTTAGTAGGAGTTTGCGGATTAACAGACGTGATAAAAGGCGTTGTTTAATACTGTGTAATGTGTATAAAAAGAAGATATAGAAGTATGGTATGGCATGGCACACAACCATAGTTAAGCTTTTTTATCTGTGATTTTTTATTTAAGAAGATTAACGTACAAGTGTGAGGCAACGTTCTATTTAAAATAAAACATATATTACCTACAAAAACACTATAAAGTCTTCACAACTCTTTAAACAGGAACAAGACACCGCTGGCCACGATTTTAGCGCAGTTTTAAAAGCATTAGAACCGAGTGAACGTCACCCTTGGTCGGATATCTTCCCCTTCCCTCCCCCCTCCCGAGATTGATTACGCTAATGGAAAGGCACGCACCTTTTACGAGAGAATCGTACGGAAATGTAAACGTCACCTGTAAAACATTTGTCTAATAAAAATGAGTAAATGACGCTTCATGGTGGCGAGGGTAGTAACGTAGTTGGGCGCGGGCGGCCCTCGCTCAAGACCTCGAGGCTCGGCCCCGGTATGAAAGCTAAAGAAGGAACAGGGTAGGTTTTTAGTCAGTACGAGTCTGGCACTATCTCTCGCTCCGCCTAAGGGCGGGGGATGTCATTTGAATGATTATTACCAACAGAAAAAAAGGCCTTGCGTGGGTGAGGGCTCTTTAGCAAAGAGGGCTTTGTTTTATAATTGATAGGCTTGCTTTTGACCACTATTTCACCTGATGGTAAGCGACGATGTGGTCGAACAACTGGGCTGCGGCTGTCTCGTTTTCGAATTTATGAAAGAAAAAGGCCTCGCTGATGCGCCCTCGCCCACGTCTAAATTAGTCTACGTTACGCCTCTGGGGAAGGGCACCCTTTTTCCTCTTTACATTGTACACGATCCGCCATTAATGATATCGTTTACGTTTAGCAAAGTTAAACCCTATTTAAATGTATAAAAGGCCGTTTATAAAGTTTTAAAGCATTCGATTAATAAGAAATATTAATTCAGGAAACAAGTTTTGAATGTTTCTAGCTACATACTCGTAAACAGTTTAAGTAAAAGACACAGTACTGACTTACTGACTCATTAAAACAAAGTCCAAAACAATTAAAAATAAGGCTTTTGGCTTGGTTTTGAGGTGATGCATAATGTCAGCGTTTTAATGTAAGTCTAAATCTAGAACGCTGACATTTTGCACAAAGGTTCCTATTATGATGTTAGATAACAGAGGATATTTTGAAATTCAACCTCCAAGGAATTGAAAAGGGGGTCCAAAGTATAATTGAAAAAACTACTTTCACGCAGACGAAGCCGCTTAGAAGCTAGTAAATAATTAACTTTAACGCCCTAAAAACCAGAGTTGATTTCTTATTTATTTCTAATTAATTTAATTATTTAGTGCAGCATAATAGCCACAATTAACAAATACGTTAATCCTTTCACTCTATCTTCTCACAGAACCGCATATTGTCCAGGGTTGAGCATAAGCACATTGAGCATCGTTAGCATACGCGGTTTATGTATACTAGTAGTCCATAGGCGGGTTTAACGCCACAAGGCATTCTTTACCGGTTAACCTGGGTTAAAAAAGACTACATTTAGGTGAGCAGAATAAATAAATAATAGATATTTATTTAACTTTTTTCTGTGATAATGTTGCTCCAAAATAAAACATAACTGTATCCTGGGTGCGTACAGCATGTAAACACACATATACAAGACCTTCACACCCAGAATAACTAAAGGCCATACTTACAAATATCAGTTCCGTGCGGGAATCGTACCTGCGATATGCAACATAGCAGCCAATCGTTCAACCGGTGCGCTAACCGTGGACTGTAGACATCGAGCCACATAAAGATCAATGAAATATCGAATATATAATAATATCGCGTACATGAAATATAGTCTATGTCACCCAGGAATAAAGCAGCTTTCTATAAAATTAGCAATCGGACCAGTACTTCCAGATATTACCTCCTACAAACAATAAAAAAAAAAACAAAAACCAACTTTAACTCTTTATTATATTAGTGTAGATGTAGATTATTAAAAATTGACGGACATATAAATTGTGGCAATCATCGAAATATTATTTTCATTTTTATTCATTAATCATAATTTATTAAAATATATTAATTCTTATCTACTTTTATAACCAATACTTTCTATTCGAAATAAACGTTAATATTATTAAGATTTACGGAAGGTAAAGGTAGCATTTTAAATTGGTACCTACTTTGGAGCAGGTGTCTTCCGTCCACAGAATTTTACTACAGAGCCAGAATAAAGAAGCTAATCAAATTAATCAAAGTTAAACAGTTTTCACGGAACTGAGTTTGTTCAACAGGCAATTCGGAGAACTCAGTTCGCACGTAGTCATTTTCATTAAATCCGTGAGAATTACTGTAATTTTGAAAGAGGAAGGGTAAAGTGAGGTTTTATTTTAAAAGGGAAGACGGGGAAAAGGAATTTTGTTTTTAATCCTGTTAATAAAGACTGAAGAAAATTACGTCGAGAAAGACGTCGGTTTACCTTGGGTAATTTCAAGCGTCCCAATTTTATTCAAGGCTTATTAATTGTAAGAAGTAAAAAAAGATGGATGGTTTGTGGTGAAGAAAGTTTAGAAAGAAAAGAGTTGGGCTTAAAACTCACGACGCGTATTTAACCCGAGGCCGCCGCGGGTGCGGGCCACGGTTGTAGAATGCAGATATGTATGTGAAAAATCAAAGCACATTTCACGATGCGTTTTACGCCCGCGGTGTGCGCGGTCGTTCGCGGTCCCCGTTGTCCCGAACCTCGCAGCCCCATCGGTTTGCACCCGCACGCTCTGCGGTCGATTGGCGGGTGACCGGGTACCGATCATTTCACCGCCCGTCTTGCAACCCTATGTCTTTCGATAATCAGTTGCACAACCGCGTAAATCTGCGGTCTCGTGAGTTTTGAAATAAAATAGCTGTTTCCTGTACCGCTGCGGGCGCGGGGGAAAACCGCTTTGTGAGTTCTTAGCCTTAGTGATAGCATGACGTTTGACGAGACGGATGACAGAAAACGTGACGTCACCAAAGTAACATGAGACAAGAGATATGTTAAGTAGGAGGAGTGAAGTGGTAGGTTTAGAAATTTAAAATTCAAAGTCTCTTTAAGTTTTTTGCATTCCAGTCATTGTTAGGTTCTACGGTCATTAAAATTTGGTTTGCGACTGTAACAATGACTTTGCTGAGTTAACATTGAAATCATTAAAGTTTTCATGAAATAGCCATCTTGAATGGTATGGATAAAACGAACTGAGAGGGTTCTTTGATGATTATAATTCCGTAAATAAATATTTAGATTACGCGTTACGGTCGCAAATCGTATGTTTATCACTGAACTGTAAAATGCAAAAAGTTTAAGAAAATTTGAATTTCGCGGACTACCAAGGAGATTTGATTAGGCCATGACAAAGAGCTAATCATCATTATATCAGTCGATAGACGTCCATCCACTGCTGGACAAAGTTGAGCTTCCTTCATTTCCATCAAATTTTAATTGCAAAACTACCCACATCTTCACAGATAAATTGACAAAAACCAACTATAATATGAGGGTTCAAAATAACAAAACTACAGTGTCAATATAACCCACTTTATAAAAAAGCTATTATTATTACAGTCATGGCCTTCGGCGCCGTATGCAGCTGTTTATTCTGAGCAGGACTGAGGACGCCCTCCTACGCTGGCCTTGTTCTGGCAAACTGAACCTTATTTTTTCTTTAGCTAGTAAACAGGAGATAGAAGGTCGTTCTAGATAAGGATTGCTTTAACCTCTCGAGTGCCGTAATTAGAGACACAATTAAATAGTCATTGTGTCTCGCGTGGATCCACGTTTAGGCACATGACGGGTTAAAACGGTTTTAGAGTAGTCTATTTTTTAACCGTGGAAATTACAGACACAATAGAAAGACAATAGGTGCGCGAACGCTGAGGTTTAATGTAGTAGTAATGATTAAAAACTATGCCAATGGTTCCATCATCATCATCATCATATCAGCCGAAAGACGTCCACTGTTGGACATAGGCCTCTCCCAAGCGTCGCCACAACGACCGGTCCTGTGTGTCACGTAGGTATCTATCGAACTTCCCGCCAACGGTTCGAATTAATAGAACTTCGCCCCATTGTAAATTACTAGCTGCTACCAGCGGCTTCGCTTGCGTGATAGTAGAATATTATCCCAATGGAATATCCTCCCAGAAAAAAAATACCAGGACGGCATGGTAAAGGATTTTCCCGCCAGCCAACGTACAGTAGACGCTTGGATGCCGCAGCATTCCAGCGCGTTGCCAAGGTATCCAACGTCGAAGTATGCCACGACAACTTCTGCTGCCCCGATAAACATTTCAGTCATAAGTTTTTTTTCTTCTCCGTGTTCATTTGCAATCAGTTGTTGACTATCTATCTAATGACTTCTCCCACACTAGGGCGGAGCAAGAGGGTGTGTCAGACGTCTATTGACTAAAATAATTTTATTTAAAATAAATTTAGATGGGGACAAATAAATATATTTTTTTAATAAAGACTTTTAGGTAGGAATTCATCCAATGAATTCTTCCGCTCAGGGGTGGAACGAGAAGGCGTGTCAAACTTACTGAGTAAAACTCAAATTTAGCGTCCCGATCAGGTGCAAATCGGGACCCGTCCCCAGACCCCTAAAAATAGGGATATCACGCGCAAATCGGGATGCCTGGCAACACTAGTCATAGTAGCGCTTGATAGTGTTAGCGGGCGCCGGTGTCCTTGGGTATGCCGTTCCCTACCACAGCGCGCCACGGCATCACACCGTGGGAGTCCGTGACGCGTTTTTCAATGCCGTGCAATAATATCCTAGCAACGGGATAATTTTAAAGCATAGCAATTTATGTCGCACCGCCTAACAGTCAAGCCCCCCTAGCCAAGTTACAACCGTTTCGCTTGCGTCGAACGCTCGAAGCGTTCCATCATCATCATCATCATATCAGCCGAAAGACGTCCACTGTTGGACATAGGCCTCTCCCAAGCGTCGCCACAACGACCGGTCCTGTGTGTCACGTAGGTATCTATCGAACTTCCCGCCAACGGTTCGAATTAATAGAACTTCGCCCCATTGTAAATTACTAGCTGCTACCAGCGGCTTCGCTTGCGTGATAGTAGAATATTATCCCAATGGAATATCCTCCCAGGACAAAGAGACCGGAACAGTGTGGTAAAGGGTTTTCCCGCCAGCCAACGCACACTAGACGCTTGGATACCGCGGCATTCCAGCGCGTTGCCAAGGTATCCAACATCGAAGTATGCCACGGTAACTTCTGCTGCCCCGATAAACATTTCAGTCATAAGTTTTTTTTTCTTTTCTGTATTCATTTGCAATCAGTCGTTGACTACCTACCTAATGACTTCTCCCACACTAGGCTGGAGCGAGAGAGTGTGTCAGACTTCTATTGACTAAAATAATTTTATTTAAAATAAATTTAGATGGGGACAAATAAATATATTTTTTTAATAAAGACTTTTTAGGTAGGAATTCATCCAATGACTTCTTCCGCTCAGGGGTGGAACGAGAGGGCGAGTTAAACTTACTGAGTAAAACTCAGACTTCTTCAATCGCTCTTTGGGTTCCAGGGTTTTTGATTAATCGGAACATTTAGCGTCCCGATCAGGTGCAAATCGGGACCTGTCCCCAGACCCCTAAAAATAGGGACATCACGCGCAAATCGGAACGCCTGGCAACACTAGTCATAGTAGCGCTTGATAGTGTTAGCGGGCGCCGGTGTCCTTCGGTATGTCGTTCCCTACCACAGCGCGCCACACCGTGGGAGTCCGTGAGGCGTCTTTCAATGCCGTGCAATAATATCCCTTTCAATGCCACGGGATCAGTTTAAAGCATTGCAATTTATGTCGCACTAACTGACTTGGCGAACTTTGTACCGCCTAACAGTCAAGCCCCCCTAGCCAAGTCACAACCGTTTCGCTTACGTCGAACGCTTCGAGCTGACTTTGCCGCCAATTCTTTTGTTCTGGCCACGTGACTGAGCGTTGAGATGACGTCAATCCCGTACATTTGAAGCTTTTTACTAGCGTTAACTATTGCAGATTTGCAACTTGGCTAGGGGTAAAGGTATGATATTTTACTTCTCTTTCGATATAGTCAACCGATTGCGATGTAAGGATCTATAATGATAATATATCAAGTAGCACATATTTTTAATGTATAAAAGTTACCTACATCGATTTCATACAGTTTTTCGTGATGTGCGCGAGTTTGTTTGTTTGTTTGTTTGTTTGAACGCGCTAATCTCTGGAACTACTGGTCCGATTTGAATGATTCTTTCAGTGTTGGGTAGTCCATTTATCGAGAAAAGCTATAGGCTATGTTTTTTTTTTTCAAAATTAGGGATCCGTAATAAAATTGCTATTTTGTAACACAAGGTGTAAAATCGAAAACCTATTTTTGCGTGCGCTGCAAAAACTATTGACAATAGAACAAAATGATGTAGTACGGGTTTGTAGATCCCATTAAGACCTACAAAAAAGTCCGCGAGAACATATATCTAGCTATCATGGTTTAATCACAATAACCGATTTTGTGTTCAAAATAATTATTAAATCGTCTGAAGAAAAAAAACTACGTTAAATATGTATCGTAATATTAATCTTTATCGAAATTAAGCATTATGTTATCAAGAGTATTTATGTAGAAGTAAAATACTTTTTGTTTCATCTCAATCGAATATTTCGTTTAAAAGTTATCACGTGTGTAAGATGTTAAGAGTTGGTACCACGGAAACGAGAAAAACGCGGGTGAAACCGCGAGGCACAGCTAGTAGATTATATTTCTATTCAGATTCAGATATCTGTAAAAAAAATAATCCTTTGCTATCCTCCAGTTCTGCGTAGGCCTTTACTCTCCCTCTCACCAGACCCAGAGCCGAAGGAGTAAGATAATGATTTTGAAACCTCAAAAAAAAGTGTGTGCAAGATGATAAATAAGGCATTAAGCCTTATTTATCATCTTGGTAACAAACAACCTCGAGCTACTAAGGCAAATAAGGACAAATTCTCTTGGTAATAAAACAAGGTCTAGTCACTCAATCAATTTTATTGTACCCTATATCATTGTATTGTGTGTTCAATGTGTCCTTATAGTAAATCTAAGCACAAAAGCAGTTAATAAAATGGACTTCCTAAATTAACGACATTTTTATTACGGCATAAATTCTTGAACACGATCAATTAAGACGATACCTATTTATTAACACACACAGCGGCACTCATTTATGCATAAGACCTCGTTTAAAAATCATTATGGCAGTAAGGGGCTTATTTGACCCCGTAACGTTTAAAAACTAAAAGCATTTTTATGCAATTAAATAAAAAAAACACTTATAAAGCGTTATTTCTTTAACAAAGTACAAGGTCGAAATGACCACGTGTTAAAGTAGATATACCATTGCATTCTGTTTCATTATGGCATCTTAGATTTATATTCTTCTCTTTCTTAAACTAAACCAAATTACTCATACGCACAAAGCGTTTTCGGAACACGTACAGTGGAATTCCCAGCCGGAGTCTGTGTTTCCTGATAGCAACAACTTAGGGGTTTTTAAGTCAAGAGTGAATTCTTCTTGGCAAGCGTGCTCCATCGTGGGCCACATCATCGTTTACCATCAGGTGAGATTTTTTTTTTGTTGGGAAAATCATCTAATAACATTCCCCGCTCTTGGGCGGAGTGGGAATAACTTTTATTGGCTAAAACCCTTTCCTATTCCTTCTTTGCCATTGTTCCAGGGCCCCGGGGATCTCTTTCGCATCACTCATGTCCTCAGTAGGCATCGACCCTGCTGGGCCCCTACGGTTGCTGACAACTCCTTGAGGCGCGCGTGGAATACTATACGTCGTCGACGACTTGGTCTTTCCGGATGGTTCCCGGACGGTTAGACGGCGAGCTACCTACTGCTCGCCGTACCATCAGGTGAGATGGTGGTCAAACGCGAGCCTATCAATAATAATAAAATAAATGAAGTTACAGCCTCCATCCTACGGCAGAAAGACACGTACGAGGTGTATTAGACCTCGTACCGCACTGAACGTGTTAACTAAAATGGATAAACCTACCTACGATAATAAAATACTACAGTTATAGAACTTGGCACGACTTTGCATATCCACGATAAACGGTAGATATTGTTTTAGATTTTAAATATTCTAAAGACATTGTGAATTTCAATGAAAGTGAATGCAAAGTTAAATCAATAAGGAAAACCGAGAACCTTTTTTGAGATGGGAAATCATTAAATGACTTCTCTCGCTTTAGGGGAAAGGAAAGGGCGTGGGGCTTTTACAGACTAAAACCCATCTATATTCCTTAATTTGTCCTTTGCCTTCTAGGGGCACGGTCACTTTATCAAGCGTTTCTGTTCAGCCTGAGCTGGCTCTGACACTGCTGGATTTACAACACCTGGCCTGATCCTTATCGGAAGGCCGAACAGCGAGCTTCCCAATGCTCACCGTCCGCAAGCTCGCGCATAATACAGTGGCCCGTTCCCTCACGTTTTTATTACTGCTTCGCACAAAAAGGTGACCGGCCATTTCCTCTTGCACCAGGCCATGGTGAACCAAGATCGGACGCGAGAGGTCGCCACCACCGATCACATCCACGAAAGCGAAAACCTTGCGGATGAGATTATATGAAGAATATGGATTTACTGTAACATAAATCGATAATGGTGATTCTATTGTGCACGATTCTGAAACATTTCTCCGACATTCGTTTCGCCATTGATCGGTTCACCGACAGAACGATTCACTTTTCATTTTTTCTCCGACAGAACTTTTCAATGACGAACGATTCGTCGACAGAACGTTTCACTTTTCATTTTTTCTCCGACAGAACTTTTCAATGACGAACGATTCGCCGACAGAACGATTCACTTTTGAAAATTTCATCGACATAACCTTTCACCGGCGAGCGATTCGCCGACACAACTGTTCATCTGCTCTACCTGAATCAAGTTGTGAAGACGAAACTTAAAGTTTATGCGTACCGTCCGGGATTCCGACTATTGCATGTATAGAATATATTTGTCGAAACGGGGTGGGGCGACAGTTAAACGTTCCATCCCAATAATTCCAGCAAATAATTTGCTTCACTTATGAGTGTAGTGACCGATAAGGAAGTTGACATCATTGTTAATTTTGGTCAATTCATCGGGAATCACAACAGCATGTATATCTTTGGGAATACTTGGTAAATTCTTATTCCTTACCCGATGAATTATACACAATTAAATGATAAGCTAGTCGGAAATTATAAAATCCTTCGGAATGACTATGAGTGCAAAGTTTAATTTTATGTATTAGTATTATATTGTATTATTGATTGTATTTTGTGTGTATTTACGTGTTTCTTTAAAACAATAAACGGAAACAGGTCTACATGTCGAATACCTATGTTTTATAAGCCAGGAGCAGATGAACAGTTGTGTCGGCGAATCGTTTGCCGGTGAAAGGTTCTGTCGATGAAATTTTCAAAAGTGAATCGTTCTGTCGGCGAATCGTTCGTCATTGAAAAGTTCTGTCGGAGAAAAAATTAAAAGTGAAACGTTCTGTCGACGAATCGTTCGTCATTGAAAAGTTCTGTCGGAGAAAAAATGAAAAGTGAATCGTTCTGTCGGTGAACCGATCAATGGCGAAACGAACGTCGGAGAAATGTTTCAGAATCGTGCACGATTCTGAAACATTTCTCCGACATATATCGGTCACTACACTCATAAGTGAAGCAAATTATTGGCTGGAATTATTGGGATGGAACATTTAACTGTCGCCCCACCCCGTTTCGACAAATATATTCTATACATGCAATAGTCGGAATCCCGGACGGTACGCATAAACTTTAAGTTTCGTCTTCACAACTTGATTCAGGTAGAGCAGATGAACAGTTGTGTCGGCGAATCGTTTGCCGGTGAAAGGTTCTGTCGATGAAATTTTCAAAAGTGAATCGTTCTGTCGGCGAATCGTTCGTCATTGAAAAGTTCTGTCGGAGAAAAAATTAAAAGTGAAACGTTCTGTCGACGAATCGTTCGTCATTGAAAAGTTCTGTCGGAGAAAAAATGAAAAGTGAATCGTTCTGTCGGTGAACCGATCAATGGCGAAACGAACGTCGGAGAAATGTTTCAGAATCGTGCACAGAATAAACTTAACTTGAACTATTGCATGCTAAAGGTTTGTTATTGAAACGAAGTTGAAGACGCTTTTATTTCTTTTTGTTTTAATTGGGAAAATCATTCAATGACATCCCCCGCTCTTGGATGAAGCGCGGGGCGTGTCAGACTTTTACTGAATAAAAACCCACTTCTTACACTTTATACAAATATAACCAATAATCTTATCCTTTCAAATGATAAATCAAAGTGCTCCACCGCATCTGTCTGCTTTTTTCTTCTGTATTCCCTGCCGGAGGCTCTGTTTCCTGATAGCTACAACCTAGGGCTCTTTAAGTCAAGAGTGAAAAGGTTACTCCTAGGCAAGCGTGCTCTATCGTCGATCACGTGATCACATCGTCGCGTTAAATCAAGTGAGATAATGTTGTTTATTGTGTGTTTCTGTGTACCAAACATATATATGTTATTGCTGTCTTTTATTTCTTTCTTAAAATTATTGAACGGATTTTTATTTGGTTTTTTGTTATTATCAATAGACATAGTGATTTACCTTCACTTTCGACCAACCTCATGAATAGAAAGAAAGAAAGAAAAATAATTTATTTGGTACAACACAAGGCCCAAACACAATAATATACAAAAACACGAATCAAAAGTAAAAGAAGCAAAAAATAAAATAAAAAATACAGCTGTTGTGTGCCTCATGGCTGCACCAAAATATGAAACAAAATAAAAAATAATCAACTTAGCTTTGCTTTTTTGACCGACGGGTATTTTGACAATTCAAAAGTACCTGTAAATGGTATTTTTGAAATAAACGTTACTCATTTCTGAGTCCCTCGTAGAAGTATTACACACGCATTTTATAGTAGAGAAATAACCTGTTTTTTTTTTCATTAAACCCCAAGCGTTTACTCTCTCATTGTCTTCTATTGTGTCTTTAATTACAGTATTTGAAAGATTCAATCGATTTAACCATAGGTCCTTTAAGCTATAATTCCATGAATCCTGCAAACAACAGCATGATAATTGTTTATTCAACCCTTAAGTAAACTTAAGATTGCCAGAGACAGAGAGGAATAGATGGCGCGGTGATATTACAGGTGAAGTTAATTACGGAGTCGTGGCTCGTAGAATAATTAAGTGCGGTTGACAGGTACCCGCGCCCACGACACAGCTTCGCTTTTAGACGCTAGGGTCTAAGAGTCGTGGCGGCAAATTCTACATTTCATGACGTGAAAATCGAGGTGTCTTTGTCTATCACGCATACTAACTTTATCTAGAATTTTTGCTTCAGCGATAATAGTTTTTTGTATTGTATGTATTTGTGTTGTTATTTCATATTAGTATTATTTCTGATGTACACTGACAGCCCTATATCTCTCTCCTCTCTTTCAGTCCATCCAAAGGTTGTCTGTAAGAGATCGTCCTGTGCGATAAGACCGCCCATTGTACACTTATTTTGAAATATTTTGAATAATGTTTGTCCTGTATCTTTTTTGTTGATGTGGTGTACAATAAAGAATATAATAAATAAATAAAATAGTTATCCTAGCTTCTGTTACTGGCTTTGCCTGCGTAAAATTCCGAAACTATTAATGATCTAGATTTGGCGGACGAAATAGCTCCCCTCATCTGTTATTTAAGAGGCTGCTTTACCACTCGCCTATCGTCAACATTGAACATGGTTTAAAAGCTTGTTACTTCATTTAATGCAATCCAATGCAATGTTTGATAAAAAGACAACACGAAAAAAGAGAGATAACGCCTGAAAACAGTCTTATCATTCGGCAATTCCGTGATTTTCTCGAATATTTTACAAAACTTGTTCCAGGAAATACGTGTTTATTTTAAAACCTTAAAAGTTTTTGAAAAAAATTATGGTAATTAAAAATTTTGATAAAATTTGCAAAGGCTTCTATTATTATACTTTTTTGACTTTTTGAAAGACAAGCACCCTAGCCAAGTTGATAATCTGCAATTGTTAACGCCAGTAAAAAACTTCAAATGTATGGGAATGACGTCATCTCAACGTTAAGTCACGTAGTCAGAACAAACGAATAGAAAATTCGTAGCCAAGTTCACATTGTTCAAAATAATAGAACGTATTGTTATCGTTTCTACAATGTGTTGATACATCCTTTGTTATACAAACGAACGAGCGGCCGACTTAGGCGCGTCAACATGACTACCAACTTATCGTTTTCTACAATTGCTGACACCGGGGCGTTACAGATTGGAGAACGGAATTCGACATGATACGGTTGTAACTTGGCTAGGGGGGAAGGACAGAGCGAACGCCGGCGTTCGCTTGGGGTTTGGTGAATTGAACAGTAAAATGAGTATTTACATTTTATTGATCAACCTCCCTGATTTATTCAAATTGTTTTACATTGAAAGTGCTAGTAGCGTCGCTATCGGCTACTGCCGTTTCGCTATGAATCGACCCTTAAAGTATTTAATTGTGAAGAGGTATTTTCTGAGATCGCCAACTTCACTCATCGTTTTTCATTAGGTAAGACCAAGATCGGTTAATCACGAAGAAAAAATAACTTAAGGATTTGGACTGAGCTCGTTCCCCGAACAGTTGTTTTGTAACCATTTAATGATCAAGAAACCTAGACAATATCTACAAGATATCTGTTTCGAGAAGTTTTCAATCGCACTGTATTACGATAATATTAATATTCTACCGATTTAACCACAACAGTGAATGTGAAAATCTGTATTCTCATTCGGATATTGTACAACAGTACTGGATGGGTCACGGACGTATTTCATAACCCCCAACAATGGAACAAGTCAAGCAAGCTTCTGAAAATATTGCACTCCCAACATTTTGAGCATTGACTTGTTTTCTGTTTTGTATGAAATATAATGTTTTATGTTGTACTGTTTTTTTTTGTTAATGTTTTTGGACAGGATACCAAGTCCTTTGAGCAGTATCTTCATGTGAATAGTTAATTTGTTTACTTTACTATATGGATAAGTATAATTGTAGTATTTGGCAGCAAATGTATCAAATCGACCTGTTTCAATGAAATCATATATCATCTAGTTGCGAAGACACTTGATATACAGAACTACACCAATTTTACGTCACACTAAGAATCAATTTACGAATAATCAAAACAGACACTGGACTCGAGGAAATCTCGCCAAAAATTCTCTGCATAAATGATATAAAAACATCTGCATCACCAAGATACCTTATGTTTACGTCAATGCCAAAAAAAGGTACAAGACATCGCTTTTTACCTATTTCTTGCTACGAATAGCAATGTCTACGAAATTTCGTAGCACTAACTACGGTAATTCGTAGCCTCGTAGCATTTGTCTACGAATATTTGCCGATTCGAAGGCTGTTACGGGATAATAAAGGCGCTTCAGGCAAAAGAAGCACTTTTATGTTTACAGTTATGTTCCTATAACACGTGGTGTTTCTACAAAGTAGGTGACCTGTAAAAGGGTCACAATCTAATAATGCCTCACTCTATTTTGTATGCCGATGGGGATAAAGGTATCCTTAGTTAGGTACTTATTGTTTTTTTTTCTTTTTTGTAGACTTTTTTAAACTCAAATTGGATCGCAGTCTTACCTGATAGTAGACGATGACGAAGCACGCCAGCCTAGAATAAGTTATTCACGACTGCACTCAAGTAATTGTGATGTATCAACGAATGTTTACTGGCAGTTTAATGTTCTCACTCTTGACGTAAATGTTTATTAAAGCTGTAGCTATCAGAAAACAGTGAAAACTCCTTAGCTGATAAAGTTGAGTAGAGGGAATAGACCAAGAACCTTACTATAACGTGTTATAACGCCAACCTGCGAATGATAAAGCGGGATAATATTCCACAATTATCACACAACGCCGCGCCGTCTAGTCCCAAGCTAAGCAGAGCTTGTGTTATGAGTACTAGACAACTGATAAAAATACATACATATTATAGATAAATTACACCCAGACACAGAAATGATCGTGCTCATCACACAAACATTTGTCCTGGGTGGGAATCGAACCCACGACTTCCGGAATAGCAGTCAGGGCTACTAACCACTAGACCAACAGGCCAGTCAAATGGATGGGAATGGAAGGGATGACGTGATACATATACAGGGTTACTGGTAACTCGACGTATTCCTTGCAGGACATCATAGTAGGGTTAAAATGCTACAAATTAAGCCACCAAATGTTCTACCGAAGTTCAGTAGTTTTTGAGTTAGTAAGGGTTTTAGATTTATTGTGAAAAATCCCAGATTAAATTATTTGAAGTCAATTTGAAAATTATTCACGGGGCGGCTGTACTGAAATTGGAGTTATTATCATAGTTGACGCCGTAGCGGATCGTTTTTAATAATTAAAAGTTCAAAATGACTAAAACTTTGGTGAAGATCACTAATCAAACATATTTTTTTTTGTAATTTTTGCTATTACTTCATACAAAATGTTGTCTTAGCACAAAAAAAAAATACTACACCAGGTGTACAAATTATTAGTAAAATATCCTTGTCTTATCAGCTATCCAAAAAGGTATGAAAGTTATTACAAAGTCTTGGACTGCATTATGAAAATCGTTTTTGATTTAGTACAAGAAGGTGTTTATTCGGAAAATCAAATTAAACAATTTCGTGAAAATTATTATTATTTTTAATCAATATCAATTTGTGGTCTTTAATAACATGTATTTCACACGTCTTGTTCGAAGTGCTGCCCTCGGTTTCGAATACATGCTCTTATTCGCTTCCTCACTTCGGTTTTTGTGATTCTTGATGTGATTTCTTAGGAAATCTTCATAAAGTTCCCCATTTAATGTTCGGGGTAAAATATTTAGCAGCACTGCTCACGGATGAACCCGAAGAAAGAAGGGCAAACATAATATACCAACATGACGGATGTCCAGCCCACTTCCGCATCACAATTCGACAATTGCTGGATGAAAACTATCCAAACCGATGGATTGGGCGCGGTGGGCCGATTCCGTGGCCTGCACGAAGCCCTGATCTGACGCCGCTAGACTTTTACGTCTGGGGTCATATGAAAGACCTAGTTTATGTGACCCCCGTAAATTCAATTGAAGAACTAAGGGAGAGAATAACAGATGCGGTGGACCAGATGAGGACCACAATCACATCAAGAATCACAAAAACCGAAGTGAGGAAGCGAATAAGAGCATGTATTCGAAACCGAGGGCAGCACTTCGAACAAGACGTGTGAAATACATGTTATTAAAGACCACAAATTGATATTGATTAAAAATAATAATAATTTTCACGAAATTGTTTAATTTGATTTTCCGAATAAACACCTTCTTGTACTAAATCAAAAACGATTTTCATAATGCAGTCCAAGACTTTGTAATAACTTTCATACCTTTTTGGATAACTGATAAGACAAGGATATTTTACTAATAATTTGTACACCTGGTGTAGTATTTTTTTTTTTGTGCTAAGACAACATTTTGTATGAAGTAATAGCAAAAATTACAAAAAAAAAATTTTTTGATTAGTGATATTTACCAAAGTTTTAGTAATTTTGAACTTTTAATTATGAAAAACGATCCGCTACGGCGTCAACTATGATAATAACTCCAATTTCAGTACAGCCGCCCCGTGAAAAATTTTCAAATTGGCTTCAAATAATTTAATCTGGGATTTTTCACAAAACATCTAAAACCCTTACTAACTCAAAAACTACTGAACTTCGGTAGAACATTTGGTGGCTTAATTTTTAGCATTTTAACCCTACTATGATGTCCTGCAAGGAATACGTCGAGTTACCAGTAACCCTGTATAGCCTTTGACAGTTCAGTTTAGATCGCAAATCAATCACGTTAAAAGCTCGTAGTAGGTAGAACTTAAAAATTTACACCTGAGTCCTAGCCTCATTTTCTAAATAATAAAAAAAAACAGACTTCATAAGTTTGGTAAATAATGTGAACCCCACACCTCAAATTGAGCTATTCCAGCACACATTCATTCTCAAAGTGGAGTAAAAATATTACAAAAATCCAATGTAATCTGTTATAAACGCGCCTGACGTGAGAAGGGGTGGCATGAGATCTAATAAGACGTATGTTTTCTTTACGCCCCCCTCCCCGCGGACGGGGAGATTGTCGAGAGATATACAAATACCCCAGTGAGAGGTGCTCTTTCTATCAATTTTGTTAGTTAAGCTCGAACGGTTTCACTTCGACTGCGAGACGGAAATCATGAATCATGTGGTTCTTTTATGGATTGTATTATTTTGAAAGGTTTTTATAGGATCGTGGTTCTTTGTCAAATGTGTCGGTATTCGGTTAAGATGTTGGGGAAACGAAATAAAAGTACAAGCCACAGTTTCGAATCTGCAAAAAAATTTAGGGGGCAATTATGTTAGTGATTTTTGACCCGAATCAAAAATAAAATGGGTAGGTAGTAGAGTTTTGTTTAAATATTATTCTTATTTTACGAAACTCGGTAAAAGCATTTCAAAGAGTAAGTGCAAGTTCTGGGTCTGCGTGTCTTGTGTGTGTAAGTTTACAAGTTTGTGAATGCACTCACGATACAGAAGAAATTTCTAGTTTAGGTCAACGATATTCCTTAAAAATAATTATAATATTGTTCAATGATTTTTTATTTCAAATTGACATTATATAAAATAGTTAACATTGAAATTATGTCATTTTTAATTATGTATGCATAAAAATAAGTGGTCCATAAAGTTACATGGTGTACATTTACAAAGTGCCACTTATAACTATTTCTAAATTTTACTTAATATTGCAATAATTATTATTACGTGAATTTGCAAATTAGATACTCATTTAAGATTTCTACAACGGCAGAGGCAGTATATGTGATTACGTCTAATTCATATATACAACGTAGGTAGTCAGAAATAAACGATTCTATTCTATTCTGAAAAAAAAAAGTGCAGAGAGAAATCTAGTAGATAAAAATCTCGTAATACTGTGTTTGCTACCGCGAACTCCTCCTCCAAAACGGTTTTACCGAATTTTTATGATTTTTTTCGTCTATATTTAGTAGGTCTGAGAATAGGTCATGGGCATTTTTTACTCTCCCACCATAATTTTTATGGTAGAACAACGTTTGCCGAGTCAGCTAATAATTTTATAAGAACCTTTACCTTATAAGATTTTTACATAAACTGAAATGTAATAGTTATAGATTAGATAACCATAAATTAGAATGCCATTCCAACAATAAATAAATACATTACTATCCTTTCGTACTATTAATTTGCAGACAGATTGAATTAATGTTTTAATTAAAGCCTTTGCAAGAGAGATAGTCTATCGTTAGTTTTAGAACTACTAATTAAGTTAAGAGTCTTTGCCTAGGCTATCTTAGTGCTCCGCTGACGATGTAACAGTAATAAAAACTTTAAGTTAATTAGCTCTTAAGGGTCTGTGATTAGGTTGACACAGTAGCGTTTAAGATAGGTATTGTTTGGTGTTAAACAAAAAGTTATCTGTAAACTAGTTTCTTTAACCCTACATTACTACTCAAGTTGCGACGTACAAAGAAACTACTCATACGCTCGCGAGGCGCATCATTTTGACTAGATTTTATTCAAAACCTATAAGTGTGATTGATATTTTTTGACTGTTTATATAATTGTATATATTACTAAAAAGAGAAAAACACAATTTTAAATAATATTTATATATTTCTATTATAAAATCTTTAATCAAATAAATCTTAGCAACTTAGACCATTAAACAGATTTCTCATTAAAAATTAAGAAAAAAGAACTTAAAGTATGCACTTCTCCTAAAAAATAGTTAATTATGAAGTAATTAACTAAAAAAAACTAACAAAGTAACAAAAAAAATATTTAAGATGCATTTGATATATACATGAATTTGATGTTCGCCACAGATAGATTTTGCGCACGTCATTTTGGACATCCTCTTCTTTTTAGATGAACAATAAGAGCAATATTTTCTTTATTTTTGGCGGTGGTGGACCCTCATTTTGTACAAAACAGTTATCCGAAGGTTTTTTCAGGATAACTTCGATATTATCCCGGATATTGCGTTTCAACGTAGGTACTTCTAGTCTTTTTTACATTCATTCAGTAGTCAACTGCGTGCTAATTATTTTCATAAATTATATTCAACCCAGGGGTTTTTTAGATGTTGAAGCTTCAAAACATACCCAAAAAAAAAGATAAAACACACTAATACTGAAAAAACCCACTAAAAATAATTTAATTAATAGCACAAAACTTACATACAAGCTACTCATACGTCTTTGGAGCGCCAAGGGTAGTAATATCAAAAAAACTAGCACACTTATCGTAATGCAACCACCGTCCTGCGACACGTGCTGGCGATGCCTGAGATGCCCTTGAACGTGAATGCCATATGTGCGAAAAATAAAAAGAGAAAGCAATATATCAAAAACGCGGGCGCCTCTGCGACGTAGAGTAGTAATCTAGGGTTAAGTAACCACTTGAAAGTTAGCTCACAGGTAAATCTTTCTGGATTAAAAGGTCTCATTCTAGGAGCTATATTTCATGACATGGTCTGCTTGTGTGCCAAAGTTCATCAAAATCCGTTTAGTTAATTGAGCGTAAAGCAGTGACAAACATACATAGATGCAAACTTTTTTTTTATTATTGTGTGATCTAAATGGGCGGGTTTCTGAAATGAGTATTTTGGGTAGAGAGCGTCTCAAACTCTACAAATTTTGACAGGTTATCAAGCAGAAGTTTGAGAAATACTCAACTTCAATTCCCGGGGGATAGTGTCACTAGTTTGTTCTCGTGGACTACTATATATTTCCTGTACCTACTCTTACAAATTATCAAAAATATTTTTAGCCTTATGACTCTTCCAATGTCACTCGGGATACTTCCAAATAAGACATAAATAAATTTAGATAGGTACTGTTAGAATTCTGTGAGAAAGATAACATACGACTTTACCTATACTCTTACCACTGCTGGGAATAAGAACTCCTCTCAGTGAGAAGGTGTGAGAAAATATGCTCTAAGAAGACTTGAAAACAATTCAATTAAGTAGAACTTCTTTGAATTTAATATTCTCCAGTTGCGGCTACAGAAAACAAAAAAGTTAGAGGTACACACTGGGGAAGGTGTGTTATGCTGTAGCTACATTATCGCGAATATTCGTGCTGCGTTGTCGCGATCACAAAATCGTATTCGGCAATACGCGATTTTGTCTATATTAGTGGTCAATCGCAAGCAAGAACAAGCGTTCGTGTTCGCCCAAATACTTCGCGGTTCGGCGAACTACTCGGCCCTCTCCTAGAGAATAGGCCTGAGTCCTAACTATGGGAAATATGTTTAACTCGGCTACATTTGTCGCTATAACGCGAGTATTCGCGAGTATTAGTGCAATAATGCTTAGACATCTGCGAGTCACTGACAAAGTGTAAAAAAATGTTTACAAGATTTAATTTAATTAAGGTATAAAGTATTATTCTTTTATTGTTATTAGAATTATAATTATTATTATTCATTCAATTTATATCATGTTTTATTGTATTTGTAATTTTACTTTTGTTAGCTTAGTTGTTTAAATTGTTTTTGTGCATGCTGTGGTCTCTTAGAAGTAAAGGAGTAGGTACGCCGTAAAGATACTGAAACCACTAGTTATAAGATACAAATATTGTGTACATCCTTTGTTGGAGACCCTTAATCACTACATAGTATAAAACAAAGTCGCTTTCTCTGTCCCTATGTCCCTTTGTATGCTTAAATCTTTGAAACTACGCAACGGATTTTGATGCGGTTTTTTTTTAATAGATAGAGTGATTCAAGAGGAAGGTTTATATGTAGAATAACATCCATTAAATAGTGGAGAAGTACTGTTATTTTTGAGGTTTCTAATGTGATGTCGTAAATAATTACATTTTTTCCGCTTATATTGCAAACGCAGGCTGAACCCTACGAGTTTTATCAAAATAATGTACTAAGTACTGTACACATTGAAAATGGTATGGATGGATGGTATATGTCTATCTCTTATGGATAACCCACAATAACTTTTTTTTATCATTTACATTTTACGACAAATAATGGCTAATTTTCGAAGCGATTTTAACCAATACAGCATTGATCCTTAACCAATTAAATACCTTGAATACATTGTTAATTTAATATAGATCTATATGGCCCTTTACACCGTATGATTTAAGTGAATATTTTCGAAGATATTACAGATTTAAAAATTGCGGGACGTAGCGTTTGCAGTGGTAACGGCCGGCCGCCCGATGCGGCAAGAGCGTGCCTCTTCATGGTATAGGGAAAGGGGGATTGTTTTACTCCAAATTTAACGCGTGCGGGCCACGGGCAGTAATGAATAAATCAAAACTACTGAATCGATTTAATCACATAGGCTATATATTTTATACCCGTGCGAAGCCGGAGCGGGCCGCTATGTTTTTATATACAACGTTCACAGTTTTTCTGTAGTGTATTTAGTATCAGCATTGCACCCGTGCGAAGCCGGGGCGGGTCGCTAGTAATATAATATATAATATTATAAAGCTGAAGAGTTTGTTTGTTTGTTTGTTTGAACGCGCTAATCTCTGGAACTATTGGTCCGATTTGAATGTTCAGTGTTGGGTAGTCCATTTATCGAGGAAGGCTATAGGCTATGTTTTTCATAATTAGGGATCCGTAATAAAATTGCTATTTTGTAACACAAGGTGTAAAATCGAAAACCTATTTTTGCGTGCGCTGCAAAAACTATTGACAATAGAACAAAATGATGTACTACGGGTTTGTAGATCCCATTAAGACCTACAAAAAAGTCCGCGAGAACATATATCTAGCTATCATGGTTTAATCACAATAACCGATTTTGTGTTCAAAATAATTATTAAATCGTCTGAAGAAAAAAAAACTACGTTAAATATGTATCGTAATATTAATCTTTATCGAATTTAAGCATTATGTTATCAAGAGTATTTATGTAGAACTAAAATACTTTTTGTTTTATCTCAATCGGATATTTCGTTTAAAAGTTATCACGTGTGTAAGATGTTAAGAGTTGGTACCTATTAATGAGTTATGGGCCATAGAGTTTTTTATCAACATAAAATCCTGTAATAATCTTTTTGGAAATATATTTGTTGATGATTGTAAGTATAAGATCTTTGAAGAGTATAATAAATACATTTATGAACGCGGTAATTTTGGGAAATACTGATCTGATATGAAAACTGTTTAAATATTCAATAGTCCATTTATTCAGGGAGGCAATTATAGGCAATATATTATCTCGGTATTTCCACAGGAACGAGAAAAACGCGGGTAAAACCGCGGGGCACAGCTAGTAAATAAAATAAAATGTAACTACAGCATTTTTGTTTATTTCTAACTGAGCGTGTCTAATGTACGGAATCCATCACATTAGCTAATATTGGGTACTTTATGCCCCGAAGTGCGGTTAATTCTTAAGAGATTATAGAACTGAAGAATAATGTTACTTTGATATTGTTTTATTTATGACTTGTTTGTTTCAGAAGCTGTAACGGCCTGTAGACGTCTACCACAGTAGATACCGGAAATTCTCATAAATTAATCAGACAGAGAGCAATTTCGTGCGGAGATGGTCATAAACAATATCCGAAGATAAATTGGCCATTATTATGTTTTGGTGAGAGAAACTACACTTCCTTGCGGAATTACTGAACCACTTTTTACATAATACAGGGTTATTAATAAATCACTAGCAACCTTGCAAGACTGTATTATAATCATCTTAAACAACAACTTTTGTTCTATGACTTTTAAAAAATTATCATATTTTAGATCATCTCATGCATTTTATTTATTAATAAAAGCATTAGGAAAAACTAGTAAAATAAAACTAAAAATATTTTTTTTTTAACCAACAAAAATGAACCCGATTTTCAACAAACATTTGAAAAAAGTCAGCAAAGTTAGCAGTAGGTAATGCCACTTTAACAAAAATGGCGTGAACTCACAGTGTTGCCATATATAAAAAATAATATCTAATAATCCTTATATAAATGTATTGGTTTGCTCAAAAAGTGTGTTTCAATCAGAAATTACATATCTACGAGTACTGTCCCTAATAATTTGGCCAGCGATGGTATATAATTATCATGAATAGTTAAAAGCTAAATGAGCAAGCAGAAGTAAACAACAGGTTATTATAGATAGAACCGTGGGAAAATAGCACATGCTCTGCCCACAGTGCCACCTGCTCGGAACCTCGTTAAAGGAACAAATTATACGTAGTAGATACAGCCAGTTGCAAAAGTATTGATCCGTTGGCATTTACAGAGTATTTTTCATCATCAGTAATCTATTTTAAGTTTCATTTACTTTGTAATATACTAGCTTTTGCTCGCGGCTTCACCTGCGTGCATAATGTCTAAGGTTTTGTGAGAGGATCGATAAAACAAATAACCTTGTTTTATTTGTTTTGTGGGATATTTTATTTTAGTGGTAATGTACCTATATGTATTTTCTTTTATTTCTTAGTTCCTGTCGTGCAACGTCTGCAATGTTGTACAAGTACATTGTAAATAAATCTTACTAATATTATAAAAGCGAAAGTGAGTTTGTTTGTTTGTTACGTCTTCACGCCTAAATGTCAAAACCGATTTTGATGAATTTTGGTACAGAGATAATTGGGACCCTGGAGACGGACATAGAATATAATTTTTTATAAAAAAAGTGAGAAAAGGGGGAGAAAGAGGGAAGGTCTTTTATGTACGCGGGCAAAACCTAGTAAATAATATAGGTAGCCAATGTCTCTCAATAATAAAGCAAAAGCTGCTTTATTCCAGAGTGACTATCGGTGAAAAAATTTTAGCAATCAGATCAGTTCTTCCAGAGATTACTTCCTACGAACAAAAAAAAACACCTTTACCTCTTTATAATATTAGCAAAGATATTGGAACGAGTAGGCTGTTGGAGGATAAAGCGAAGAATCTGGAAGATCAAACGAACTGAGAGCTAAACAAACCAGGGTTTTCAAAGTGTTCATTGCTAAAAAGTGTAGGTACCAACTGCTTTCATAGAATAAATGGAAAACGCACCTTTATTGTGTAAAAGGTTGTTGGTAAAAAACCCTGTGTAATAAACGTATTATATAATATAATATTTCTTTCACTCTAGGGTGGAGCGTGAGCAGCAGCCTTTTATTGACGAAAACCTTCGTGCTCCTTTATTGCCCTTTCCGTTCTACGATCACGGTGCCTGTTTCAAACGTTCCTGCAGTTTGTTAGAAAGGGAAATTTTCGATTGCAGTACTAAGCCTGGCTGCACAGTGCACAGTGCACATAGCATAGGCGTCCGACCATAACCGCAAAACACCGTCACCAATCCATTTCCTTTAGTTTTCATACATTTTATATGAATTCGCTGCGCACGCCAGTGGCCGTCACAGGCCACAAAACGCTTTTTGTGGCCAGTACCGACACCACACATAACGCCTACACACGCCAACCTCGCTACACGAGCACCTCTCGGGAGAGAGGTTCATTTCAATTAACCATTTGGAATCATACCTACATACGTGCTTAATTTTAACGTTGAATGAAATAAAAGGGAGAAAAAAGAATTAAATTCGTAAAAAGCAGCCACAGACTGTAAGCGTCTACCACCGACCACAAATGGATGTCACGCGCATCGGCTAGCTTTACAGCCGCTTTTAGCTTCAGGTGGCGGCATTTAACCCCTCGAGCACCGATTGTAGGCACATGCGTCGGTACAACTTGGATGTCCTTGAAAAATTCTTAATTTCCGTGTTTTCCCCAAGTTTGTCTAAAACTTATTTGGCCGAAAATTTTGGTTTCTATACATATTCTTCTATATAATATTATATTATTTGTTTTTACTAGAAAAATCCAAAAAAAGTTTTTTATTATTTTTTGGTGATTTACGTAAACAGTACGATTTTCCGGGTCAATGAACCCCTGGCGCACGAGGGGAAGCTAGAACTACATTAGACCGACGCTCACGTGTAACACGCATGATTTGTACGTAGAACGACGTCGCGTGGCGTGGATCTAGTGTAGCTCTACTAGTCTAGTTTCCATATAAAATGTATGGAGACCGACGCACCCAGATAGGTTACCATACCATGACATTCAAAGTAAGTTTGTTTCGTTCTTATTTCAGTGTGGGTAAGAGACGGCGTTAGACAACATGTATAGCTCTTTTTCTTACCTACACAGGAATGGTAAAAAAAATCAGCGTGTGGCACACGTGTTAGGAGTGTAGTTCTAGCTTAAAGACTGTCGTGTGTGACTCGTATGTGGCCAGGCTAAACCGACCGCGACACTGACAAATTATTATCGGGCAAGTAGCAAAAACACCAAAAGAAAAAATACCATCTATCAATGTTCACAGAGTAAGAAAAAACTACAGGAAAATAGTTTCACAAAATCTGTATTCGAGAGTACAATAATAATATTCGTCTATGAACAGGCTTTAGGATGAATTCCCTTATCCCATTCCGTCCCAAAAACCTCATATCCAAACCGCAAAGCACCGCCTCTGACGGTGGAAGAAAAAAACCTACGATTCGAATCCAACGCGCCGGCCGGCTGCATATCTTACGCGCGCGCGATTAACAACCTCTGAAAATACCGTGAAATATCATCTGAAAGTGTTTTCAAGATGATCCTGGATCCCAGCACCCAGTGAGTACCTGACTTCCAATTTTGTACCATTCTTTAGCCTGTTTTTTAGAAACTTTTATATCGCGTCACCCAACGTTGACGTATTCATACCTATTCATATTTTTTGGTCCTTCGAGCCGGATACCTGTAGATTACAGTTTTTTCAGGCATTCTCAGGTTCAATTTCGAATGAAAACTCTGAGATTTGCTATATTTTTGCATTTTAAAAGTATTATCCTACAAAATTGTGTTGGTCATATTCGCCGTGTAACCCATGCGGATTCAGAGGTCATCTTAATTTAGTCGGATTATAGTCACAAAAATTCATGTAATTTACGTAATTTGTTGTGGAAATCTTATTATCTATAACTATTCACGGTATTTATACACTTACAAACATTATTACATAACTATTTCACCTAAAGGTATCGATTTACACACTTAATAAATCTCAACTTAAGTTCGTTCGTATTTCGTACCTACCTACCTACTTATTATTCGAACAAAGCAAAATGGAGGAAAGCAAATTAAAACTTCTTCAATCTCAACGCGAATATGTATATCGTGATATTCAAATCCTTTACGACTTATCACAAACTCTGATTCAAGATCGTTCAAAGGTATCGGCGTTCAAGGCGAGATATACTCGAATACATTCAATTCGCGAAGAATTCGTTTCGTTATGTAGTAACATACAAAGTTTGGAGTTAGCCATAAAACCTGACGCACGAGTGTGTCAAAAGTCTTTGAGTTCGTTTGACGATTTGTACTACGCCGTAATTAGTGCAGCGACGGATCTGCACATTACTGATAGGAGCGACAACGTCGACGGGCCGCCGCCTGCGACTTCCATGCAAACGGGACGTAACGCGCGGCTACCTAAGCTTGAGTTACCTAAATTCGACAGTAAAATTGAGAACTGGCAAGCATTTTATGATATTTATAAAACCTTAATTCACGACAACAATTCGATCTCACAAATAGAAAAATTTCACTATTTAGCGTCCTGTTTACAAGGCCCGGCCTCATCCATTGTCAAAGGGGTCCCTATGACCGCTGATAATTATGAAATTGTTTTTAATAGTTTGATCGAACGTTATCAAAATAAGCGAATTATAGCTTTGACATATTTAGATAAATTCATCAACCAGCCAGTTTTAAAATCGGGTAACTTCCAAGATTTACAAAGGTTAACAAACGAAATTTATGAGGCATACTATGCACTTCAAGCTTTAAAAATTGACGACTTAGGTGATTTTATCTTATTTTGTTTAACTTCGCGCGCACTGGACTCAGGCACGCGTGATCGTTTCGAATCGCAAAACATTTCTCAAATACCCACCTTTAATGAATTGTTAAAGTTTCTTCAAGATTATGTAAAAATCTTAGAAACTAGTCATTTATCTTCTAAATCTAATGTCAACAACAATTCTAACCCTCGTAACCTTGAGGGGAAAAAACCTTCGCCCGCGACTAGCAGGCAAAATAGCAGCGGATCCAAACGCTCATCTTATCTCACAAATTCAAACCCACCTGCAAATGTGACTTGTGCTCATTGCAGTGAAGCGCACTCGATTTATCGGTGCCCTACCTTTCAATCCTTAGATTCTCGTACTAGACTCGCGTTAGTACAAGGTAAGAATAACATGTGTACCAATTGTTTACGTACAAATCACGTCATAGACAAATGCCTGTCCAAAATGTCTTGTACGATGTGTGGATTACGTCACCACACCCTATTGCATCTTGATCCTTCGCCATCCAGCGTCGGCGCGACCACTGGAGCGAGCGTCACGGCTCACGCTCAGGCCGCCGTTCCCAACCGCGAGCTAGTCCTGCTAGGAACATGTCAGGTGCGCGCGTTCAACACCGCCGCCGACACTCAATGTACTGTACGGGCACTCGTGGACAGTGGGGCGCAGGACTGTTTTATCACCTCTGCGTGCGCACGCACGCTCGGGTTAAAACTCCACCGGTGTAATCTTAGTATAGCCGGACTAGGACAAAACTCAGTCACACAAGTAAAAGGGGTGGTGGAATGCTCTATACGACCTGTACACGGTGATGCTCCACAATTTAATATCAAGCCAGTCGTATTAGACAACATCACTGCTCTAATACCTAGCGTTAAAGTACCGTCAGCTGTTCGTGAACGGTGCAACCATCTCGTGCTAGCTGATCGCGATTACGATGTTCCCGCCAAAATTGATTTATTAATAGGAGCGGAGTTATTCCACGAAATCTATGACGGTCAACGTATCAATCTGGGGCCCGGTTTACCTGCAGCTATGCATAGCGCTTTTGGGTGGATTCTCACAGGGACAGTAAACTTTAATTCTACACCATTAAACACCGCGTGCTCTTTAGTGGCCACCACATTTAAATTAGATGAACAAATCAAAAAATCTTGGGAAGTGGAGGAACCACCGCGCGTTATCACCGTACCTGAGAATGACATTGGCGAACGCTTGTACACTGATCTTACCTATCGCGAACCTGACGGACAATCCGTCGTACCCATCCTCTTAAAGGATAACAAATGCTCTTTGGGTGAATCTTACAATAGTACTTTATCGCGGTTGACTCATCTTGAAAAGAAACTTAGTAGTCAAACTAAACTTAAATCCAATTATATTTACTTCATGCGCGAGTACGAGAATTTAAATCACATATATCCTGTACCCAACCCTGTGGTACCTATTCTCAATCCTTATCTTATCCCTCACAGTTGCGTCGTTCGCTCTGAGAGCACGACCACTAAAATGAGAGTAATCTTTAAATCAACTTTAAAAATCTTAGGAGTCCAATATGACCCTGTGAGTGACAGTTTTGGTTACTCACATTCCCCTATCGAGGACAGTAAATGCACCAAGCGTTCCATCTTATCTAGCGTCGCAAGTATTTCCGATCCTCTAGGGTGGCTTACACCTTGTATCCTAAAAGCCAAATTGCTCCTTCAAGATTTGTGGCGTCTTAATCTTTCATGGGACGAACCTGTGCCGAGAGACACCACACAAATATGGCGAAACTTTATAGCCGATCTCCATAACTTAAAACTAATAAAAATCCTTCGTAGGATTATACCATCTCAATCTAAGAAATTCCAGCTTGTCGGATTTTGTGATGGATCCACCAAAGCATATGGATGTTGCGTTTATCTTCGTGTCGTTACCTCTCATGACGTACACGTTTCTCTTTTAGTTGCTAAGTCCAAGGTAGCGCCTCTAAAAATGTTGACTGTCAACCGTTTAGAGCTTTGCAGTGCTGTATTACTATCTAAAGTAATAAATCGCATTCAATCCTTGCTTAGTTCAAAACTCATTTTGAATCAATCTATCTTATTCACAGACAGCTCGACTGCATTGCCATGGTTAAATACTGAGCCACATAAGCTTAAGACTTTCGTTGCGCACCGAGTGGTCCTAATTAACGACAGTCCTGTGCCAACTGAATGGCGCCATGTGTCTACCCATGACAATCCAGCCGACAGCTGTAGCCGTGGTTTATCGTGCTTATCTTTGTCTGATTCTCGAATCTGGTGGTCTGGTCCTCAGTGGCTGTCTACCGAACTCTTCAACTGGCCTGTTTCAGCAGTAGAAGTATCCGATAACGTGCCAGAACTCAAGCCTGCATCACGCGCGTGTCACGCTAGTGCGACACGTGAAGCTGACGTGCTGGATTCTATCATGGAACGCCACTCCTCTCTTTCCCAAGTTGAAAGAGTGGTTGCTTGGATATACCGTTTCATTAATAACGCAAAGGCTAAACGTTCAGAGCGTAATTTCTTACCTTACCTGACAGCCACTGAATTAAGCCAATCTTTAGATCAGATAACAAAGTATGTCCAACATCAAAGTTTTAGTGATGTCATATCTTTTATAGCATCCAAGAAACCTTTACCCAAACATTTATCTAAACTCTCTCCTTTTCTCGATACTCGCGGAATCTTGCGAGTGGGGGGACGTCTCAAGCACGCATCGTTACCAGGTCGCGTCAAACATCCATACCTCCTGCCTAAGATTTCTCGGTTAAGTACTCTTCTGATTGACCACTATCATAAAACTTATCTTCATTGTGGGCCACGCCTACTTCAATCTTTAATTATGCGTCGATTTTGGATACTCGGAGTTAGAAATCTTATCAGATCGCGGCTATCTAAATGCGTAACCTGTTTTAAAATTAAACTTCTTTCACTTCAACCTTTACAAGGTGATCTTCCACCTTCCCGATTACAACCGGGTCACTGTTATCAAACAGTAGGCATCGACTTCGGAGGTCCTTTTATGATAAAAGAGAGTAAACGCCGTAACTCTAAAACTTATAAAGCTTACCTTTGCCTCATAGTCTGCCATGCCACTAAAGCCGTCCATCTCAAACGTGTCATAGAATTTCAAATTTTGACTTACGATGAATTTTATACTATCTTAACGAAGGTGGAAACAATGTTAAACTCTAGACCCTTAGTGGAACTCTATACCGATCCCGACGAGGTTGACGCTCTTACAGCTGGTCACTTCCTTATCGGTCGACCTTTGGTATCACTACCTGAACCGCTGTATGCTGAAAACGAGACCTTACGTACTCGATGGCAGCTTTTGCAGCGTCTATCTCAGAGCTTTTGGCGCACTTGGCAGAGGGACTATTTGCATACATTGCAACAGCGAATGAAATGGTTTAAACACGGTAACGGTCAGCCAAAATTGAACGACCTAGTAACCATTTATGAACCTAACTTACCCGCTAACGAATGGAGACTTGGTCGCTTCGTCCAGCTCCACCCGGGCAAAGATAATATCATTCATGTTGTGACAGTCAAAACTTCAAAAGGCTTACTTGTAAGACCTACTATCAAAATTTGTCCTCTTCCAATCGCTCAAAACAATTAATAACTCATATCAAATCATATCAAATATCTATCAATTTTTTTTTAAGAGTCTAACACTTATTATTTTATTTATTTTTTCTCAACCATATACTTATTAAGTACATTTAACCAGCATAATCTCAACACTTAACATAAAACTATATCCGTACAGTGACATATCTGAATCTGCATGGGCCGCAAGTCTCGAACTTCATCTATCTTATCTTATGAAATCCCTCGTTGATTTCAAGTGGGGGGATATGAACAGGCTTTAGGATGAATTCCCTTATCCCATTCCGTCCCAAAAACCTCATATCCAAACCGCAAAGCACCGCCTCTGACGGTGGAAGAAAAAAACCTACGATTCGAATCCAACGCGCCGGCCGGCTGCATATCTTACGCGCGCGCGATTAACAACCTCTGAAAATACCGTGAAATATCATCTGAAAGTGTTTTCAAGATGATCCTGGATCCCAGCACCCAGTGAGTACCTGACTTCCAATTTTGTACCATTCTTTAGCCTGTTTTTTAGAAACTTTTATATCGCGTCACCCAACGTTGACGTATTCATACCTATTCAGTCTATTTGATTTAACTAGAGCGGTTTGCGGTTTAACCTTTCAATTGTGATAATTACAGACACAATTGAAAGACAATAGGTGCGCGTTCGCTTGGGGTTTAATGAATTAATATTAATTACCTTTGACTCTGAACGCAATTTAATTCTAGGCTGTAGCTACGAAGCCAACTATTAAGGCATGTAGTCCCCTGGACTGAAACACTTTTTTTTTTTATCGTTGGAAAAATCAAACATTGACATTCCCCGCCCTTGGGCGGAGCGGGAGGTAGTGTCAGACTCTTACTGACTAAAAGACCCACCCCGTTGCTTCTAGCCTTCATACCGGGGCTCAAGCACCCTTTCGGATAACCCTGGCCCCAGTAGGCCCTGCTGTTGCTGACAACTCCTTGAGGCGCGCGGGAACAGTGCGCGCCGTCGACGATTTGGGATTGGTCCGGACAGTTACCGGACGGCCGGACAGTGAGCTACCCTCACTCACTGTTCGCAAGCCCGCGCCTACGTTGGCGGGAAATCGGGATCAGAATCCCGGCGGCGGTGGCGGCGGTAACGCCGTTGCCTGATGCGTTCGGCCTCCTCTTTTGCGAGCATTACTGCTTCGCAGAAGTCGGCGACCGCCTGCCACTCCTCCTCGCTCCGAACCATGGCCTCAACAAAGGCCCGGCGCGAGAGGTCTCCGCCGCCAATCGCCCCCACGAGGGCACGGCGATGCTCCGCCCAAGCAGGGCACACCTCGACTGTGTGCTCCACCGTGTCCTCCGGGCGTTCCGCACAGTGGCGACACCCGGGCGTCACCTCCGCATGAATCCCGTGCAGGAAACTCCCGAACAAACCATGTCCGGTGAGTACCTGCGTCATGCGGAAGGTAAGGACGCCGTGAGGTTTTTCCAGCCACGCCTCAAAGAGGGGACTTACCGCCATGATTGTGGCGTGCCCAGCACTGGGTTGTGATAGTCGTTGACGCCATTTTACCATGAGATCAAGCCGGAGCTACGTCCGCCATGCCGTGACCTGTCGCGGCAGCGAACTTTCGCCCCGGCGTTGCATCTCCACGCGCATATCGTGCATGTGTGCAAGGACTGTTGCCTCCAGATCCCACGGTGGTAGGCCAGCCAGAAGGCTAGCCACTTCGCGGGAGACCGTGCAGTATCCCCGCACCATCGTTATTGCTATGACCCTCTGGCAGGCGTTCAGTATGGCCGCTGGTTGCTTTTTCAGCGACGGCGCCCACACCGGCGCCCCGTAGAGGGCCATGGACCGAACGATCCCCGCGTAGAGCCTCCGGCAGGAGGCATCTGGACCCCCAAGGTTGGGCAGGAGCCGCTTGAGTGCAGCCCCAGCCCGGTTGAGTTTGGGAGCCAGACGTCGGAAATGCTCCACGAAATTTCACCGGCTGTCGAGGACGATGGACTGAAACATCTGGGCGGAGTTTATTAATTCTTATGACCTGTACTCCCCGTACTAACAGTTGAAGCCAACACGTGCCTTTTTCTTTGCAAAATGTTGATTGATAAACAGTTTGAAGAACTTTTAATCACCAATTTTATTTCTGTAAACATATTTCTAAAGATCAAAGCCGTTAAAAAGAAACAGGAAAAACAAGCGAAAAAATATCATGTTGTTAAAAAAGTCTTTGGAAACAATATTAGCCATACGAAAAAAAAATATATTTTCATTCATTCATTCATTCTTTATTGTACACAAAAATTTTAATAAACAACAAAAAATAGGATATCTAATGTACATAGGCGAGCTTAACCCACAACAGGGTTTTCTTTTTGAAAAAAATAAATTTCCATTTGAGAAACCTTCAATACAAGAAAAGAAAATAGAAAAAAAAATTAAACACAAAAATTGAATTTAATTTAAAACTAAAAATATATTGAACAGATATGTGTACAGCACACTATACATAAACATAATACATACAATAAATAAATAGTTATATACATACATATTTATAGGTCTTGATATGTATATTGATAATGTTATGTATCAATGTACAATTTTTTTTTTTAAATCTATTAACTCAGCCTTTACCGTGGAGTAGGTTTCAGAAAGTCGCTGTTTTACGTCACTAAATGGGAGTGAGGCCCTTAATATTATAAACGAATTAATTCTCTACGTGTCGAGCAGATTGTCTTATGAATATGAGTAAACTAATCAACACCCTCCCCTGTGTGCTTGAAACTTCATAGACTGGGTCAGGCTATGAATAATCTATTCCATTGTAAAGGTAAATATATAAACTAACGGACCGTGATCGAAACACAGACCGTTGACGTGGTACAGGCCCAAGTATGAACGCCACACACGATCAAGTTTCAAAGTCAAGTTTGAAGCGGTATGAGAAGTAGACTTGTCATGCTTACTGATAGCCAGACACGATCAAGTTTACCGGACGCCGCTTAAAGCGTGCTGACGCCCACTTATAAAAAAAAAATATTCCTCAACTTCCACACAACGCCATCTAGTCCAAGTTCAAGTAAGCAGAACGAGTACTAGTCGAACTGATAAACATAGAAATACATATATATTTTATACATATATATTTTATTTAAGTTGTTTTTAATATTTAAGTTTATTATGTATATATTTTCTTGTGATAAATTATTACTAATAAATTGAGTTCTATTTTATACATAAACTAGCTGACCCGGCAAACTTCGTACCGCCTAATAGTTACCTTTTATCTAAGCTGTCAACTCTACCTACTCTACCCTACTCTACCCTACTCTACCCTACTCTACCCTACTCTACCCTACTCTACCCTACTCTACCCTACTCTACCCTACTCTACCCTACTCTACCCTACTCTACCCTACTCTACCCTACTCTACCCTACTCTACCCTACTCTACCCTACTCTACCCTACTCTACCCTACTCTACCCTACTTTACCCTACTCTAACCTACCCTACCATACTCTACCCTACTCTACCCTACCCTACTCTACCCTACTCTACCCTACCCTACTCTACCCTACCCTACTCTACCCTACCCTACTCTATTACCCTACTCTACCCTAATCTAAGTTAAAAAAAAAAAAATAAAAAAAAAAAAAAAAATAAAAAAATCGGGATATCCTATGTCCTTCTCCTGGTTCTTAGCTACCTCCCTACCAATTTTCAACCAAATCGGTTCAGTCGTTCTTGAGTTATAAATAGTGTAACTAACACGACTTTCTTTTATATATATAGATCACACAGACACACACAATAAGTGATCGTGCTCATCTCACAAACACATTGTCATTGTAACGAATCGACCGATCCCACAACTTACCAGTCAGGGGTACTACTAGATCAACAGGATACTTGACGGTAATCTGGATAGTATGTGACGTTTATTAAGTGAAACTGGGCTGAAATTGTCTGCCGCGTGCCGATCAAGCGGTGGGCACGTTAAACACAATATTAGTGCACTGAAATCGCGACAGACAGGATCGTGGAAGACGATGAAGGAGTTGGCGGGACGACTAAGATGTTTTGCTTAGGAAGAAGCAGCTTAGAAGTTTTCCTTAGATTGGTAACAAGTGGCTCAGAGCCGGGTGGAAAAAATGGCGGGAGTTCTTTGCCCAGCAGTGGAATAGTCCTGGTTAGACATGAAATAATTCATTCGAATTGCAGCACTCCGCGCCTTACCTTTTTTTCTACAAGCATTTTTATTAGCCGAGAAAATTTAAGCTTTGATTGCTAGCAATAAAAGTTAAGCTCTTGGAATGACGTCATTCGAATAAGACCTACCAATAAAAACTTCCATTCTCACTGTATATGGCGTGCAATTATTGTAGGAATAAATCTATGCGACCACACATTACAGCCCATAAAATAGTTATAGCTCGCTCGAAATGTTTATTCAGGCGATATAGTGTTTTTCTTTAAATAAACTGAGTGAGATTGAAAAAGCTTTGATTGTTATCATTTGTCGATAAATATAGATGATGAAGCAATAACGATTAATAAACGAAATTATAAAGATATGTTATTGGTTTCAATTTACCTATATCATGCATCGTTTTAAAGGTATCTCTTTCAATTTGTTAAAACTACTGCATTGAATCCTGAACTAAGCGAAAATCTGCACGTTGCAAAATGTCTACAGAGCATATCGATCAGAGGTTAAACAACTTTATTGCGGTCAAGTGTTGGATGTGTTGGGGAGCACAGCGATCTATGTATAGTTCCAGTTTATGCCAGCGGCTTCGTCCGCATGATTTTGTTAAGATTTAGATGATTTATGATTGTATATTTTGTATAGGATTGTATTTTGGTATGAAAACCAAAAGACACTACCTCCACCCACCTACGAATGTACTTAATAAGCTACCTCAAACATGATTGGTGGATTAGATTTTTGTATTAGATGAACACTACCACTACCTCCACCCATGCTCGAGGAGCATATATATAGCCGCCTCACGGCCAAAAATTGTTCAGTCGTTTCCATCGCCTCCTCCGAAGAAGAACAAATAAATCAAGTTGAAGCCTTCGATCAAGTCTTTTATTCTCTTCCTCGGGAACCCATCCACCCCTGCGCCTGAATATCTTACAAAATTGGTCCTTCGAGCCGGATCGTCCCTAGGAAGCTGAAGAAGTCCTGAAAAACTGAAGATTACTGAAGACTACTGAAGACTTATTTCAAGTTCGCACGTTTTTGAAGACTCAAGATCAAAGAAGCCCAGTGAAGATCAACATGAGTGAACGTAGCGCTATGACCACACGCAGCAAGTTACGCAAGTTGGAGGAGGCGATGAACAAGCGGCGAGCCATGCAGAGCGACTCGGGAGTGCCTTCCGAAATGGCACCGGGGTCACCTTCAATAGCGCCCTCATCTGTTCCTGCGCCGGCACCCGTGATTCCATTGGTGGGGCCCGGTAGAGTTATCGACTATAGTGATGCTGTCACCCCAAGGGAGTCGGAAGTACAACGGAGGCGAGCAGGTTCAAGAGCAAGCCACGTCTCTTCGAGAAGCGGACAACGAAGCGCCGAGTATCTCAGGAAGAGGGTCGAATACGAGGCTGAGAGGGAGTTGGTGCGCTTGAAGGAAAACCTCGTCAGGAAAAAATTGGAAGCGGAGCTAGCCGAAATAGACGCCGCAGTCGACGAGGAAGTGTCGTCAGATGAAGAAGGAACAACCCGTCGAGTAGAGGAGTGGATCACTCGCACAGCACCTCCAAACCCAGTGACCGCGCCCGCGACCTCGCGCGAAGTATCCGAGTCCGCGCCCGCGACCTCACGCGAAACAAACGTGTCCGCGCCCGCGACTTTGCGCGATATGCCCGCGTTCGCGCCCGCGACCTCACGTGATATACCCGCGCCCGCGACCTCACGTGACGTACCCGTGCCCGCGACCCCGCGCGAGGCACCTACGTTCGCGCCCGCGCCCGCGACCGTGACACCACGCGAAGTGCCCGCGTACGCGCCCGCGATTTACCACGGACTCGCATTAACGCCCCAAGTTTCAGCGCTCCCACATCAGTGTGCGCCCGCGACCGTTCAATTCAAAGACGTAGCGCCCAATCCAAGTGCCAGTGTACCGCGAGTGCAAAAAGGAATGCCCGAATGGGATCAGATCACCACGGAGGACACAGGAAGAAGCCTGCCGCGAGACAGGAAAATAGACCAATTGGCGGAGGCCATATCAAACTTAGCTCGTCCACGGCCAGTACCTAGACAAGCATACGAACTGCCGTTCTTCAATGGGGACCCAGCGGATTGGATTTCGTATCGAAATATGTACTGGGATACGACCGCCATGTATAATTTCAAGCCGCACGAAAACCTGGCGCGCCTGAAATCCTCACTGCAGGGAGAAGCCAAGACGGCAGTGGAAGACTTGCTGAGGACGTCAACAAACCCCACGGAAATAATGAAGACGTTGGACGAAGAGTTTGGACATCCGAATTTGATATTGGAATGCGCATTGAAGAAGGTGCGAACGTTACCCAGAGTAACGGAAAGCGGTCGCGAGCTAAGAAAGTTTTCGTCGACAGTTCGAAACTGCGTGTCGCTGTTGAAAAATGTGAACGCTCGTTTATATATTGTGGGTTGTTCAGGTACCCCGTTACCTGAACAACCCACAATTGGTGAGCGAGCTACTAAATAAGCTGACACCTGTACAGAAGGCACAGTACGGAGACTTCGCTATGGGCATAGCTGCATCCCAGGGAATAGACGTGAGGGTGTCGCCGAGTCTCGAGATATTGTCGGACTTCCTGAGTCATCTCGCCCGCGCCACAAGCTATTATGTACAAATGGAAGTGAACACTACCTGTCCTCCAGTTAATAAGCCGCAAAAGACCGCAGCAAAAGTTCCTCCATATCGCAACGTGCAACGTTTACACGTCCAAAGTGACGACGTGGCTTCGAAGACAAAGGAGACGCGGTGTACGATGTGCGAAAGTGACCACAACCTCACCAAGTGCGAGAAGTTTGCGAAGCTAAGCGTCGACGACAGATGGCAGCACATAAAGGAAAACCGTTTATGTTTCAAGTGCATAGTGAAACGACATGCGAAGAACTTTTGTCGAGCGAACAAGTGCCCATCATGTGGTTATGCGCACCACATATTATTACACGCAGAAAGGAAAACCACCGAAAGCGTCACAAACGTGAGTGAATATCACGGAAAATCACTCCTTAAGATATTGCCAGTGAGTGTAACCATTGGAGATAACACGCATGAATGTTACGCACTGCTTGACGACGGAGCGACGGTATCACTGGTGGACGATTCGTTAGCAGAGAACGCCGAAGGCCAGGAAGAACCTTTAGTGTTGAAAAGTGCTCGCGGACAAGAAATTTCCGATAAAACATCGCGAAGAGTGTCAGTGTCAGTGCGTGGACCAAACAATAAAGTGCATACAGTGAAGTGTCGTACGTTCAAGAGACTGGACTTACCTGCACAATCAGTGCCGGCTGCGTTGCTTGCGGAGCACGCTCACCTGCGCGACTTGGGCTGCGAGGGAATGTATGGAGCCAAGCCGCTGCTGTTGCTGGGACAAGACAATTGGGAGTTGCTAGTCGGCAAGGAATTACGCCGAGGAAAATCTGGTAAGCCCGTTGCTTCCTTGACCGAGCTAGGGTGGGTCGTTCATGGGCCCGTAGGCAAAGGACATAGGCCGGCTGAGGAGTCTGTAAATTGTGTCGCTGAACCATTTTCTGATTTGCATGCACTTGTACAGAATCAATTCCAATTAGAATCGATAGGAATATCTCAGACACCTAGATCACATAGAGATAATGATAGGGCTTTAGAGATTTTAGATAATACTAGCCGTCAAAACGAGGATGGCCAATGGGAAGTAGGGTTGTTGTGGAGGCATGATAGCCCGCAGCTCCCCGATAATTACGCGAATGCTCGCCACCGCTTGGCGGGGATAGAGCGGAAGTTGAAGCGTGATCCCGAGTACGCGGAGGCCTACATAAAACAAATAGATAGGTTGATTGATCAGGGTTACGCCCATAGGTTGGTGAGCGGTGTCCAAGATCCGGTTTGGTATTTACCCCATTTTGGGGTAAAGAATCCAAACAAACCGGGGAAATTACGTTTAGTCTTCGACGCTGCGGCTACGTATCAGGGAACATCCCTGAATGACAACCTATTGGCGGGTCCCGACCTTTTGAATTCCTTGTTAGGTGTCTTATTTAAATTTAGATTAGGACCGATAGGGTTCATGGGAGACATTGCAGACATGTTCATGAGAATAAAAATAAGAGAGCAAGACCGCGGAGCTCAATTGTTCTTATGGCAGTCGGGAACGGAGAAGGAACCCCAGACTTATGTCATGAGCTCAATGATATTCGGGGCGGTGTCGTCTCCGACCTCTGCGATATACATTTTAAATAAGAATGCATCGCGATATGAGGAGGAGTACCCCGATGCGGTAATGGCAGTGAAAACCAAACACTACATGGACGACTATCTTGATAGTGCTTGGTCTGTCGCTCAGGCGAATAAATTGATTAATGATGTGACCCATATCCACGCCGAGGGCCAGTTTCATATACGGGGGTGGGTCACGAACTCCCAAGAACTTAGGAGTAGATTACAAGTAGACATGCCAGAGCGCATATCTCTGGAGAGTGGGGATAACGCGTACGAAAGAACTTTAGGCATGATCTGGTCACCGGGAACCGACCTCTTGGCTTTTGACCTCTCCTTTAAGAAAATACCCAAGGCCATCGTGGAGGGGGAAATAGTGCCAACGAAGCGCGAGTTTCTAAGATTCATAATGTCGGTATTCGACCCGCTGGGTTTCCTGTACCCATGCGTCATACAGTCGCGCATTTTAATGCAGAGGATATGGCGTACAGGGATTCAGTGGGACGAGAAACTTGGCGAGGCAGAGGCCAAGACTTGGTTCGAGTGGCTGCATAACTTAAAACACCTTGAAAGGGTGACCATCCCGAGATGGTATGGCTTAAATTTGAACGAAATAGAGTTACATGTTTTCGGGGACGCGAGCGAATCCGCTTATGCCGCAGTCGCTTATATAGCGGGAAATGATGAGCTCGGTAACAGGCGGGTTAGCTTTGTATTAGGGAAAGCCAGGGTGGCCCCTCAAAAGGTGATATCAATCCCACGTCTGGAATTGCAGGCGGCAGTATTAGCCTGTAGAATAGCTTCCACCGTAGAATTAGAGTTAGGGATTAAGGTAAATTGTAAATATTTTTGGACGGACAGTCAAACCGTCCTCAAATGGATAGGGTCCGACGCTACAGACTTCCAGCGGTTTGTGTCCCATAGGCTGTCAGAGATCGACTCAAGGTCAAGGAGGTCCGACTGGCGCTGGGTTCCCTCGGCATTAAACCCGGCCGACAAAGGCACCCGATTGGATTGGCCTAATAACAGTAGTGAATGGCTTTCGGGTCCGTCGTTCCTTCGCTGTCCACAGGAGCAATGGCCGACGGCTTCCGGGAGCAGCGTAGTGGCGGAGGAGGACCTGGAGCGGGTGCAACAAATAAACGCAATGACCACACAGGCCGACCCTATATTAGCGTACGAGCGGCTGTCAACGTGGACACGCGCCGTGCGTGTCGTGGCCCGAATTGCTATATTCGGGAAACTTTGCCGCAAACGACGCGACTCAGCAGCCGTCACCGTGACAGACCTGCGAGAGGCAGAGCTACACCTGCTGAAACTTATTCAAACCGAGAGCTTCCATGAAGATATTAAAGCCCTACAAGAAGGTCGACCTCTACCAAGGAACAGCAGAGTAAGAAGCCTAGACCCAATGTACTACGAAGATGGGCTAGTAAGAGTACGCGGCAGACTGGGCGCCTGCAGCGAGCTAGTCTTCGGAGCGCGTCATCCAATAATATTGGATGGGAGACATACCCTCACGCGCCTTTTGATATTAAAATACCATGTGGCCTCCCTGCACGCCAATCAAGAAACAATTGTTAACAATGTGCGGGAGAAATATTGGGTGACGAACCTGCGATCGACCGTCAAAGCCGTAACCGCAAGCTGCCAACAGTGTCGAATTAGAAGAGCGACACCTACAACACCAAAGATGGGAGACCTACCGCCAGCGAGACTCGAAATAACTCGTCGTGCTTTCGTCCACTGTGGAGTAGATTACTTCGGCCCTATGGAAGTAGTTATCGGGCGACGTCGAGAGAAAAGGTGGGGCGTGTTGTTCACGTGCCTCACCACACGAGCAGTACATCTGGAGCTGGCTGCATCGCTGAGCGCCGACTCTGCAATACTGGCACTTCGGCGCCTAATCGCGCGTCGTGGCTGTCCCGCGGACATGTACTCAGACCGCGGGACAAACTTCGTCGGGGCACACTCCGAGCTTCGTGCCGCTCTGCGTGAACTGAATCAAGACCGTCTCGAAAGTGAAGCTACTGGCCGGGGCATAGCCTGGCACTTCAACCCGCCTGCTGCGCCACACATGGGTGGCTGTTGGGAGCGCCTGGTGCGATCAATAAAAAACGCACTGCGGGCAACTCTAAAGGAACGGGCACCGCGCGAGGAGGTCCTACACACCCTCCTTGCGGAAGCTGAGCTGGTCGTGAACAGCCGACCGCTCGCTTATGTAAGCAGCGATGCTGAGCATCCGGTGGTGCTGACACCGAATCATCTCCTGCTTGGCACAGCCGCGGGAGATGCTCCGTGCACACGTCGACATGCTGTCGACCTCGATTCGCGACGCATGTGGAAGCGGGTGAACGCGCTGGCCGACCTCTTCTGGAGGCGTTGGCTGCGCGAGTACCTTCCAACGTTGCAGCAACGAGGAAAATGGTGTAGTGATGTGCCAAACGTAAAAGTGAATGACGTAGTGATTATTGTGGACGACAACAAACCGCGCAATCAATGGACAAAGGGAATAATTACTAAGGTGTATCCCGGATCAGATAATGTTATTAGGATCGTGGACATTAAAACCAGTAGTGGTGTTTTACGACGACCAGTTGTAAAGGTCGTTGTGCTCCCTACCGACGGGACTGTAATCGGCTGAACCCTCTTACGGGGGGTGGGATTGTTGGGGAGCACAGCGATCTATGTATAGTTCCAGTTTATGCCAGCGGCTTCGTCCGCATGATTTTGTTAAGATTTAGATGATTTATGATTGTATATTTTGTATAGGATTGTATTTTGGTATGAAAACCAATTGGATGTAAATAGTGGATGGAGATAGACAGAAATTATGAATAATTACCCCGGACACTACCTCCACCCACCTACGAATGTACTTAATAAGCTACCTCAAACATGATTGGTGGATTAGATTTTTGTATTAGATGAACACTACCACTACCTCCACCCATGCTCGAGGAGCATATATATAGCCGCCTCACGGCCAAAAATTGTTCAGTCGTTTCCATCGCCTCCTCCGAAGAAGAACAAATAAATCAAGTTGAAGCCTTCGATCAAGTCTTTTATTCTCTTCCTCGGGAACCCATCCACCCCTGCGCCTGAATATCTTACAGGATGGGTCACAGTTCTTTACACATTGACACCCTTCCTTGGCAGAACGGGTCAAGCCACTTGTCTCCCACGAGGTCGCTGCCCTGACAACAGGTATAAAGTTCAGTGGGTACGTGGACAGTTGTATTTTTGTCGTACCTTTTGTGGTATATTCACATGTTTCTTCAGATGTACCAGGTCCCACAGTTTCAAGTAATAGTTGATTAGATATTATACCTATCCGTATACATTTGTCATTTGTAGGTATGTGGAAATTTGTTCATTTTTAATTAGCGATCTGTCCCAAATTAGCACGGGTGTTATAAATCGTTGAAATTCTCGGCTTTTGTCTACAATGATATACATGTATTGTACATTAAACTTTTCTCATGAATTTCTTTGCCTGTTGGAAAAACTGCATGAAAATTCGTTCAGTATTTTTTTAAATGTATCGCATTCTTTATTATCGGGACTTTGTTTTATAAAGTATGTAAGGATACCTATAAATATGCATTAATTTATCTTAGTTTAAATCTTGTTCATGGGTTACTAATCAATAATATACACTAAGATAAAAAAATATGATAATTAGCCAACTGTAACTGTCTATGTAATGTATGTAACGTAATGTCTACTACATTCCCTTACAAAGATTACATAGACTACTATTGTTACTTTTTGGTGTATCTATAATAAAATATATGTAGTATCTTTATGCTCTCAAAACGGTGAAGGAAAACATCGTGAGTAAACCGGCATGTCCTAGAACCAAAAATTCGAAGCCATGTGACATTCACCAACACGCACTCGGCCCGCGTAGTGGATTACGGCCCATCCCCTCTCCTAGAGAGGAGGCTTGAGTCCCAGCAGTGGAAATATTAAAAAGGCTGATGATGATCTTTATGAGTATTATATATCATCAACCAGATTTGTAGTGGAAACTTTAAAGACATCCAATAAGATCCTATCTTTCGTTTTGAGCGAACCAGCATAGCGCAGGCAATTCGGGGATTATTACGTCAAGAAAATGGGCATAAGCCTCCTTCTGCTTGGCAAAGTAAACAACATAATATCATATCTTTATTGCAGAGGTTATGTTGTCAAAGGTTGTATTAAATTAAGATTGTTTGTGGATCATACCGCATTATTAAAGAGTAGAAAGTATGATGTTTGTTTGGGTTTGGATTTATGGTTTTGCGTTTGATAACTAGACGTAGTTACGACGTATGTAAGTAACGACTTACAGGTAAAAGATCGTAAGATCGACATCCCCCGCTCTTGGGCGGAGCGGAAGATAATGTCAGACTTTTACCGACTAGAAACCCACTCCTGTTCCTTCGTTGCCTGTCGTACCTGGGCTGAGCTATCTTTCGAAACTAACCCTGGCCTTTGTAGGCTCAGGACTCTTTGAGGCGCGCGGGATCAGTGCGCGCCGTCGACGACTTGGGCTTGGTCCGGACAGTTACCGGACAGTCGGACAGCGAGCTACCCATTGCTCACTGTCCGCAAACCCGCGCCTACGGAGGGTTCCGTAACTCAGTCGACAAAAAATGAAACCTAATAGTATTTTACTGCGGCCTAAAACACAGATCGTTGACGTGGCTCAGGTGGCGAAGCTTAAATGGGACTGAGTGTTTATGTCTGCCGCATGCCGATCGAACAGTGGGCCCGTAAAATACAAAATTGGTGCCCAGAAATCACACGACGGGGTCGCGGCAGACAACGAAGGAGATGGCAGGACGACTTAGATGTTTTCTTTCGGAAACAATGGAAGAAATATCAAGCATATCCAGCATAATTCATTTCAAAATGACATTTTAATTAGAGATGGCGTTCTATTCGATTTTTTTTTCATGAGTTTTTCCATATTTTCTCACCGTTTAAACCTTCCCTGGACTTCCACGAATATTTCAAGACTAAAATTAGACAAATCGGTTCAGCCGTTCTCGAGTTTTAGCGAGACTAACGAACAGCTATTCATTTTTATATATATATAGATGTTTCTACCTATAGAAAATAAATAGAATAATAAAACAACTTTTGCGTATGAGGAGTAATACGTATGACTTACGGAATGCAGTCTTCTCGCAGCGTCGTGTATGGAGAGGATGTGTGTAATCTTGTACTTGTCTAGCTGTACTGTGTCCTTGGAGTCCCGGTAGTTGCCCACGTACAGACCCGGGAGCACCTGCCAACAAAATATAACGATACAGTATATTTATTATGATAGCCATCTTTTCTCATTTTAATTTTTATTCTCCTTCAGCTTCGCCCCAGCCGCCGTGACTTCTAGAGTTGCGACTTGAAATACTTGTATTTAAAATGCAAATACAAAATACTCATTTTGTGTTTTCCATTTTAATACCTTTGTAATTTATTTGAAATGCTTTTTGAGACATATTTTCTATTTTAAAAGTGCAAAATTCCTTGTGAATTTGTGTGTTTGTGAATGTTAGTGTGTTTATTCAATACCAGCTGACCCGGCGAACTTCGTACCGCCTAACAATCAATGAATGTAGTATATCTTTCTTTAAAGTCAACTGATTGCAATGAAACAAAGCTCAAGTAATATATCAAGTTACACACAATTTTAATGTATAAAATTTATCTACATCAATTTCGTACATTTAACGTGATGCGTGCACAACTAAAAACTTCCACAGATCTATTATATACTTACTAATCAAACTTCAATATTTAGGGCCACAAGTCTAGCGATATTAAATACTTATCTTACAATAAAAAAAAGTGTTTAAATAAAAGAAATGGGTATAATAACAACGGTCTTACTTAATACAGACAGCGACCATTACTAGGTAGACAACGTGATTTTATTTGAAACGGAACCACAATTTTAACAACCCAAATACTACGCCTTTCAATCAGCCACCAATCTGATTACCATCCGCCAGAGTCCATATTTACAAAGCCATATAAGCCTGGTATTCAATCAATCTTGTTTCACGTAAATATCCATTTATTTACCAACCACCGTATATATTAATTTTCGAGTTGGAACATCAAACAACCCACATCACAATACTTCATACAGTGCTAACGTTGGTTTCGTTAACAATCGTATCAATTCAGTAATCAATCATAGAATATTTCTAATCAATCCGAAGCACATTAATCTCATTGTTACGCTAATGGATATCTGTTGTTAATACAACAGACAAAGTCAGGGGCTTTGACCTATGTATTAATAGATATAAGTCGAAGCCCTTGCTTTTCTATGTTAGAAACTATAGAAACGTCTAGGAAAATAAATCATGGTGCTAACGTGATTTGATGATAGATGCCTGCACTAAAAAATAATAATACAATATTGTACCAATCACACAATGCCATCAAGTCCCAAACTAAGCAGAGTTTGTGCTACGAGTACTATACAACTGATAAATACTAATCACTAACGCATTTCTAAATACATACATGTCAAACATATTATAGCGCGAACCTATCAACAATAAAAAAAAAATAACATAAATTATACACAGACACAGAACAAATGATCGTGCTCATCACACAAACATTCGTCTTTGGTGGAAATCTAATGCCTTGATCACACGTACCGAGGAATCGGGCGAGGCAGTGCTCTCGGCCGAGTACTCGGTACGTGTAAACACAGCGTGAAGTGCTCGGCCGAGAGTTTATCTTTACAACTCGCTTACATCACTGTCTCGGCCGAGCAACATTTTAGTGACTCGCCCTTTTACTCGGTACGTGTGATCAAGGCATAACTGTCAATTTCCGACATAGCTGTCAGCCGCTAACTACTAGACCAACAGGCCAGTCATTGAAAGTAAAATTATGCAATGATGCAGGTCAAACATTGTATCTTAACCACATGAAAAGTTATAAGTATGCCAGAATAATTGCTTGTAACCTATAGTGTAATAAAATCCTCACAACCGCTTTTCGATTTTGGTGAGTCTCCCCCCTAGCCAAGTTACAACCGTTTCGCTTGCGTCGCACGCTTTGAGTTGGCCACGCCCTTAATTCTTTTGTTCTGACCACGTGACTGAGGGTTGAGATGACGTCATTCACGTACCTATATTTGAAGCTTTCTACTAGTGTTAACTATTGCAGATTAGCAACTTGGCTAGGGGTACTGGACTGTATAGAGTAATTCTCCATAGAAAAACCCAATAGCGATGTTTCTAGGCGTGACGCTCTCGCGTATAACATACCTACAATAATAATTAAAAAAATAATAACAAAGCACTATACTACACCATCTATATAAATAATTAGGCGTGACCTCAATGACTAGGTACATTTTAAATAGCTTTGAATACATTAAAAACGAATGCCCATTAACTAATTAGTGGAACGAACTTTTCACGATATTACTGGACGTCAAGCTATGAAAACAAAGTTATGAGACTGGTATGTGACGATTTGAATTCGAATTTTATTACCAAAACCTAATAAAAAAACATTTTTTTTTTAATTTGTCACGTTTGATATGGAATCTATCTAACGTCCCTCGCCCACGACGACTTTTGTAGTGATACTGTCGGGCGTTTCGTAAGCGTGCGACACACGGATATGTGCGACAACATCACTACTGACGCGCGTTAGTCACATTTCATTTGCAAGCGCTATAGGGAAAAAAGCCAACGCGCTACAGCATCGCGACTGTATCGAAGTGAACGCGCTACAGCATCGCGACTGTATCGATGTGAACGCGCTACAGCATCGCGACTGTATCGATGTGAACGCGCTACAGCATCGCGACTGTATCGATGTGAACGCGCTACAGCATCGCGACTGTATCGATGTGAACGCGCTACAGCATCGCGACTGTATCGATGTGAACGCGCTACAGTATCGCGACTGTATCGATGTGAACGCGCTACAGCATCGCGACTGTATCGATGTGAACGCGCTACAGCATCGCGACTGTATCGATGAGAACGCGCTACAGCATCGCGACTGTATCGATGTGAACGCGCTACAGCATCGCGACTGTATCGATGTGAACGCGCTACAGCATCGCGACTGTATCGATGTGAACGCGCTACAGCATCGCGACTGTATCGATGTGAACGCGCTACAGCATCGCGACTGTATCGATGTGAACGCGCTACAGCATCGCGACTGTATCGATGTGAACGCGCTACAGCATCGCGACTGTATCGATGTGAACGCGCTAAAGCGTCGCGACTGTATCGATGTGAACGCGCTAAAGCGTCGCGACTGTATCGATGTGAACGCGCTACAGCATCGCTACAAAAAGTCGCTGTGGGCCTAAAGACGCATAATATTTAAAATACGACACGATGGGTTTTTGTGAATAAAAGTCTGGGTGATGCGAGAGTCACCCGGAGTGTAAGAAATCATTTCAACTCTTTCCACTGCAAAAGGTGTAACTCCAAATCTCATACTTTTGCAAATGAGGAAGAAACGAAAAATTGTCATTTACAAAGAACTTTGAGAAAATAGTAAAAATATGTTTCTTCACTGTACTGCAATTTTAAATATACAGATCGAAGGAGCGCGAAAAACTGACTAAGAGAGCATCAAAAAATCATTTTCTCCAAAATAATTTTTACGCCCTTTGTAGCGAAAATAGTCGATTTATGATTTCCTACCGAAGACGTAGCGTTGGAAGGCCTCCTACAAGATGGACCGATGACCTGGTAGGTAAGGGTTGTGTGAATCCGATGGCTGCGAGACGCACAGGACCGCTCATTGTGGCGACACTTCGGGGAGGCCTATGTCCAACAGTGGGCGTCTTTCGGCTGAAATGATGAATGATGATGATGACATCACCACTACCCAACAAAAATTTTAGTCGTATAAGTAAGAGTTATGCGACTCGAAGTGCTTTAAACATCGTATTGCAGTATTTTTATCGTGTAATATGATTTAGTGTCCCTTATCTTTACACAACTTGTAGTTGTATACAGACAAACTTCTTTACGACTATTTTATAATACACAATTTTCAGTAGTACATGTACGCTTTTCAGAATATCGCAACCATTACCTATGCCAGATACCTTCATTCATTCCGTCGCTATAAAACACAAAATTCAATAACCATTATAAAGGCCTTCCTATCCTGCTTTAATAAATTCATCACTCCGGGCGTGTTTCACTGAATGTTCGTCGTGAAAATCATGAAACCATAATAGAACCTAGCGTGTCAATGCAGCTTATGTAAGCGCTAACTATTCAATGCAATCACGGAATAATTGCTATCGGCTCTAATCGAACATGAGCCGTGCGTCGCGATGTAAATCGACCCTAATTGCCATCGTGATTATAGGCCTCTCAGTATTAGACACAGAAACATTAGGGTGATTATGTTAAAACAGGTTGTAGTCCTCTTGGAAAAAAGTGTTGCTTTTTTTTTAATTTATATAAACTAGTGCTTGACTACGATCCCACCTGATGGTAAGTAGCGATGCAATCTTTGATGGTGAGGAGCACTAGTTTATTAAGAACCTATTCACTTTAGCCTTGAAGACACCCAAATTATAATCGGACGGGAAGACTGCAGCAGGCAAACTGTTCCAGTCCTTCGACGTACACGGTATAAACGACGAGGCGAAACGCTTAGTCCGGACCGTAGAGGTTTCAACAACGCTTGCTTCATATATATTTTTTTTATAATTCCGTACCCAAAAAGTAGTACAGTAACGGACCGTATTACTAAAACTCCAATGTCCGTCTGTCTTTCAGGTTGTATCTCATGAAACGTCATAGCTATACAGTTCATTTTCTCTGATAATTTATTTTGAATAAAAAAAACCATTTGTATATTTTGGTTTATTTTATCGACGATTCCGCTATAACAATAAATATTAAAAACAAAACCAAATAAATTGTGAAATAAACTATCACACAACGCCGTCTAGTCCAAAGCTAAGCAGAGCTTGTGTTATGAGTACTAGACAACTGATAACATACTATATACTATACTATATATTTCTAAATACATGCATTATTATAGATAAATTATACCCAGACACAGAACAAATGTTCATGCTCATTACACAATCATTTGTCTTGGGTGGGAATCGAACAAAGGTAATGGTACAGAACCCTTTGTGCACGAGTCCGACTCGCACTTGGCCGGATTTTTAATGTATGTGTAATAAATTTTCAGAATAATTTAGAAAGTAGAAAATATCATCGATTCAATAAATATCATATCGTAAAAAAAGAATATTACTTACGATTATATCTATTTCGAAACAACCTTGTTTCGCTAATATTACAGTTGATTTTCACAGGCAGTTTTATTGATATTTCAGAGCCTACACAACATTGTGCTAACAATTTATTGTAGCAAAACAGCACAGTTTGCTCATTACATCGTAATAATGAATATTCATAGGCTTGTATTACAATAATTCGCGAACAGAACCGCCGACTCAACTACATTGACGAGGAATAACTTCACTGAAATTAGGAAACTTCGTCTTTGATGTAAATCTTATTTTTGCTACAAAGGGTCGTAGCGTGTTTAGAATGTTTCAGGCTCCCAACGGTTTCAGAATACTGGAATTTGTTTCCCGAATCGTTGAGATCGCTAAACGGTTTACATGATTCAAAAGGTTTATGCGACTGAAATATTTGAGGAATAAATGCGAGTGTATTTCGGTTTAACACGTTGCAGCGACACCACATTTAAAATATTTTTCGTCTTAATTTATAATAAATAAAGCACCTATATAGGGTGAGTGGTGATTAGTGTACGATACTTAAACACGTGATTGTGCTCATGATAACCAATAACTTTTACTATGGGAATAAAGCTGAAATCGCGAAAAAAGATCAGCTGTTCAGTACATTTATGTTTGCCTAATGTACTGAACAGTTGATATTTTTGTCACGATTTCGGCTTTGCTCCCATAGTAAAAATTGTTTACTAGCATGAGCACAATCACGTGTTTAACCTTTCAATCGTGGAAATTACAGACACAAGCCAGTCACCCTATATATTTCCAATTCTCAAAGTGTGGGGTAATATGAGAGAAAAGGGAGTTGAGATAGAGTAAAAAAATGTATTCCGCAGACCCCACGTAATATGGGACAAGGCCAGGAAGACAAAGATAAGAAATTTCTAGAGACTTAAACAGGAACTTCTCCGAAACGGCTTGATTAGGTTTGAACATACGTCGTAAAGTATATTTAACCCTCCTCTCTCACTCCCATTTTTTTTTTCGGGATATTTATTTGATAATTTAGGCAGAATAACGTTTGCCGAGTCAGTTAGAGTAGATACTTTATAAGATATTGTATGATCATAAATACGTTGCTAATCTTCAACGAAGCCCAGTAAAATTTATGCATTTCTCCTTCGCATTTATAAGGTTTCAAAAATTATTGTACATTCATGGAATATTAAATTCTGTTGCAAAAGCGATGGACCGAGTTAAATAAATCCGATTGCGAATTACAGAGACAAGTAATTGGAAAATAATCGAGTACAGCGGGATCGTGGGGCTCTTTGGATCTGGAACGCGGTCCCAACTTCCACCAACAATTTTTTTTTGAGTAGTGTTTTGGGACCATAAATAAGATACCTACATAGTATTTTTGTTTTTTTTTTTGCCTTTTCAGTGTGGTCGCAAAATAAAATTAGAATAAATAAAATAACTTTATTGCATATAATTCTTATTTTATTAGTCGGAAGGCGCAGCGTTGGAAGGCCTCCAACAAGGTGGACCGATGACCTGGTCAGAGTTACGAGAATCTGATGGATGTGTGTGTGACAAACAGAACCGGTCGTTATGGCGACGCTTGGGGGAGGCCTATGTCCAACAGTAGACGTATTTCGGCTGATATGATGTATTATGGTGATTCATTCATGCATATTACTCAAAAAAAAAAAAATGTGGAAGTGGGAAGAACCGCGGTCCCGGTCCAAAAAAACCCTATAATCCGTACAGTGGGATCGTAATCAAATCAGACGTTCGGTTGAAAATTCTGTTTCTGCAATTCAGTTTCTTGTACAGCATTGGAGCGGGAAATTAATTGTCTCGTAAACTAGAATCTGTGCCAAAATGGCGACACGAGGCACTTGTAGAGATAAACGGTACAGTTACGACTAAATAATGATCTAGTTTGTGATCATTTTCGAATGAAAACTACAATAATAATATTATTTAATATATATTTATAGTAGTAGTTAAATATTATTTTTATTTTAATTATAGGATACTTTGGATTAAGACTTCACTCATTCTTCTTTTGCTTCTTACACACTATTGTCTACATTTCTTTTTAATTTCTCCTTTCGCAGGTCTGCTGGAAGAAATTTCTTTGGAAATAAGCAGTACCTTTGTACTAATGTTTCTTATGTATTATTTTTTTCTATTATTTTTGTGTGTACATAAATAGTTAAATAAATAAATAAAATTTCATCGAATTACACTTGAGACCGAGGCTGCGGTAGGAGCAAAAAAGGTTAATAATATGCCTGAATTACTTTTTATGATTATGGTCTGACAAGGGTGCAGTATATTTACTTTGGTATATGGTCCTGTTAAACGCCGAAGATTTGAAGAAGTTTGATAGTGAAACATCTACACAAATATTATTAAATTTTCTGGGATTGCTCCAATCGCATATCTGTTTTTTATTTACTTTGGTAAGTACGCTCTGAGAGGGTACGCATTCGCGTGTGTTGTTCACGGGTACTTACATCAAACAAGTACATTGTACAATTTATATTTTATTGGCATTATTGGATCGAGCAAATCTTGTTCTCTTATATGGTTTAGATTTTTTAATTCATTAAACTCCATCCCCCCAGCGTTCGCTCTCATTGTCTTTCTATTGTACATCTAATCACATTCGAAAGTTTAAATAAAAAAGCACTCAAAAATGCAAAATAACTTTAATTTCGGAAATCGGTATTCTAAAATGAAAGAATCAAAACTAGAAACACCAGAAGTGGGTTCTACTTTTTTGTCTTCATTTTATAATTAGTGAATAGCATAAAACAAACATTTATCGTAGGTACACCAAACACGAAAATTTTTGCAACGAAAATTTTTATAAAAACTTAAATCCAAGAGTACAACAGCGGTGTTATCGCTAACAGCGATATCTACCAGACATCCTTTGGTGGACTTTAAGAAAAATAAAAGAAGAGGTAGTCTGCAGTGTACCTACAGCTAATAAATTAATTAAGTATTAAATTAAAACTATATGTATATAAAATTCGCTCCGCTCCCTAATGGGATAAAACCACTTTCATGCGGGCAAAGCCCCTAGCCGCAGCTAGTATCTTTATATATATCATTCTTTTGTACGAGTATCTGTCACCTAACTCCTCCTAATTAGCTATACTAATTTGGTTAAAATTGTGTGTATAAATGGGTCCTTAGATGGTTTGGAAATAATATTGATCCCGGTAGGTAACTAGCGCTGCAATCGGGTTCTTATTTTTGTCTAACTAAATACCCAATTTTGGGCTGGACAACGACTGCCGGGACCACAGTTATAATAAACTAGCTTTTGCAAGCGGCTTTGCCCGCGTGTATAAAATATATTCTAAGTCACTCAGGAATAAAACATCAACTTTTTATCGGTCAAAAATTTTTAGCAATCGAACCTGTAGGTACTTTCAGAAATTATCTCCTACAAACGAATAAACAAACTTTATCTCACTATAATATTAGTGTAGATGAATACTTACACAAATAATATGTTACACAATTTCATAGGAATAAAATAGTATAAACACAAGTTAAACAAGTTCCAATGAAAGTCCAAAGTTAACAATATTTACTTACCCTCAACTATGACTTAACGGAAGAATTTCTTAACCCCTCGAGCGCCAGAGTTTAATGACCCGGAAAATTGCCGTGTTTACGTAAATCACCAATAAAATAAATAAATAAAATATTTTTTTGGTTTTTTCTAGGAAAAACAAATAATATTATAATAAGGAATAATATAATATAGAAACTAAAATTTTTGGCCAAATAAGTTTCGTACAGACGTGTGTACAAAATGAAAATTAAGCGTTTTTCAAGGTCGATATTATATAAGCTTGACTGTGTCTTATTTAGCCTTAAGCATATTGTATTAACAGTGTTTTGCATGCCTTAGTTAAGGTAGTTAGTATGGATCATAAACTTGAAAAATACCTATAACCTGTACCTACTTTCTGTGCAAAATAAAATCTATTCTATTCTATTCTATTCTATTCTATTCTATTCTAAGGTCTTCAAGTTGTACAGACGTATGTACAATCGGCGCTCGAGGGGTTAAACCCTAACCAGTTAGGCTCTCACATACACACATGTACCTACATTACACACGACACAAAAAATCTCCCTTACTTGATAATAATTTACTAATGGCGTTTTTCCCCTACTAATCCCCCAAATTGTACCGAGTCTGTATTTTTTTTCTTATATAAGTGCACATTACGTATTTAAGTCTCCATTATTACATAATGGACGGATGGATGACCCCTGTAACACAGGTTTACCTAGCACAGGGGTCATTGATCATGTATTTTGTACCTCACCAATTGTACCCTAAATTTAAGTGTCACCTGTAATTATGTACTTTTTGCAAATAAAAATATTATTATTATATTATCAAAGCTGCATAAGCTCTGTTATTCAATATGTATGTTTATATATGGGGCTAAAATACCTAGAGGATAGTCGTGACTAATGTTATGAATAATATAGTACCTACGACATATATGTGTAATGACATAACGTTACAGGCTAGTCTGTCCACCATACCGTAATAACATGCCTGTGCTTGGATCATAATCATCATCATCTCAGCCGGAAGACGTCCACTGTTGGACATAGGCCTCCCCCAAGCGTCGCGACAACGACCGATCCTGTGCGTCGAACTTATCAAGCACGAAAAGAAACACGGTTTACTATGCCCACTAGATCGTATCAAAAGTGTATCAAACCCGGGCATAACTACTGGCATAGATATCCAATTATCCACTGCAGTGCAATCCTACACGGAACCAATATTTGTCTGACCTGGAGATCCAGATGTCCCGGATCTGGGCGTCTTGTGTATGTGAATTCACATGTTTGTGAACGTACCCACGATATCCTAACTAATATTAGAAATGTGAAAGTGTGGATGTTTGGATGTTTGTTACTTAATCACGCAAAAACGGCTGAACGGATTTGGATGAAATTTGGCATACATATAGTCTTTGACATGGGAAAGAACATAGGCTACTTTTTATCCCGGAAAAACATCTTACTCCTACGGGAAAATACGTTTAGACTGCGATAACCGATGTACACGCAGACGAAGTCGCGGGCGGACAGCTAGTAAAGGAATAATTCCTAGATTGAGGCAAAGTTTATAAAAAAAAAATACATTATCTTTCGAGAGGGCGATAGTTAGGGAATCCTTTTTGACAACCAGTCTTGCCAAAAGGTATCGTGTCAGTAACTTGAGTTGTAGAGGTTTCGGTTTTGTCGAACATGGGTATTATAGCATAACAAAAGAAACCAATACCTAATGTGTCAAATCTTGTTTCCGTGTGGGTAAGAGATGGCGCTAGACAACCTGTATAGCTCTCTCTCTCTTACCCACTCTGAAACAAGATTGAAACAATCTTACTTTAGACTTCGTGGTCTAGGTCTTGATTAGACTAGAAGCACCCATGAGAAGGGATTCAGGATTATACAGATTGCCGGTAACATATATACTAATATTAGAAAGAGGAAAGACTTTTGACTTTTTTAGGAATTTTGTTTGTAATTAATAAACTTAAAAACTACTGGACTTTATTGCTAAGTGACATAGGCATGTTTTCTCTCTTTTACACACAAACAATGAGTAAATCTACGATTACTTATACATGATAATATAAATAGACGTACAAGACAATTAGTTTTTAGGCCTCTACTCTCTAGCACAATCATTTCGCGTCAGCTTCAAATCACTAGTTTCTATCGAGCTGAACATTCGGTTACTTTTGGGCCAAAACCGGAACCAAAATTGAATCTACGGTCGGTCTCTAGTCCTACATTTATTTTCCTTTCCGCTGATTTGCGTATTTTTCCCGAGAACCGAATCTATCTCGAGTATAAAAGCCGAGGTACAAAAGCCAAGAAAACTGTTATTCAGAAAATGTTACGGGTGTGTGCGCAGATACGTCGGCTTGATGGCGGGACTGGAGTCAACAAAGCGAACAGGTAGGCAATATGTCTGCCGCATCGCGATTCATAGCCGAGTGACAGCTGACTGGCTTTATTAAGTACTCACATAGTAATGCAGAGAATGCAGGAGAGCGAGCAAAATATGAGGGGAGGGTACAAGGTAGCTGCTGAAATTAACCTCAAGTTTATAATCAAAGCCCTTAGTGTTAGTTTTGTTTACATTACAGATTTATGTAGATATATTAATTTAATCAGCGCGGTGGGTTTTGTGTGGGTAGTGTTATTTTTGTTGAGGTTCGTCAAGTAACACACCTCGATTATTGGGACTGGAAGCGTGAAATTTTGGACAAAGATTCTATTTATGACTTAGGTAATCCCTAAGAGATTTTTTTTAAATTCGCCCTCTTAGGATATGAAATGGGGGTCCAAAGATTGTATGGATAAACGTACTTTTATGCGGGGGAAGTTGCTAGCAGAAGCTAGTTTGAATTATACGCATTGAATCTTAAGATTTTTGTAGATTTTAAGTCAAGTTTTGCTCTTGTGAGTTAGAAATCTTGTCACTTTTGTGTTTTGCGAACAAGAAGTGTCAGACTTTCTACTTGTGTTCCTTCAGTTCCCTTTTGATATGTTTTTAATTATGTAAAATAATATATACATATACAAACTACAGTCGCCTCTCGTTAATTCGAAAGCCGAGGGACTCTTAAAATATTACGAATCACATAACAGAACGTTGGACCACTATTTACGCCAAGCCCTGTATATTAAGTAGGTAAAGCTAGATAAACGAGTATAGACTATTACGATGTCGAGAGCCTAGAGGCATTACAAAAAATCCTGTAAAATATACCTAGCAGTATTTTGTCCGTCTCAATTAAATTAAAACCCCACAGTAGTCGCAAATAAAATAAATGATATGAATTTGTAACCAAGCTGCCAAGGCCAGTAATTTGAGTCAAATGATACAATGTGAATTATTTTTATTACTTACTGCTGATAACATAATGTGTCACGAAAGAACACGCCATTTGCCTGTATAATGTTTTAATAATATATTATTTCCAATAACACAACTAATTTTATAATTAACTATTTATTTAAAAAGGATAGGTATAAGTAATAAGTTGACTAAACGGCAGCTACGCCGTGTCTTGCTACGCTAAAAAAATACATGATACATTTTGTTAGTTCGCAAAAAACAAATCCTTTTTTTTATCTAAAACCATTTCACATCATTAAATTTCTAATAAATAATTTCCGGTTTGGGGTTCATTGGTTTGAAGTCTAATAATTCTCAAATAAAAAACCTACGACATTCTCAGACCTACCAAAAATATACGTACAAAATTTCATAAAAATCGGTCAAGCCATTTCGGAGGTGTTCGATAACAAACATTGTAACACAAGATTTTTACATAAATACTAGCTTTTGCCCGCGCGGCTTCGCTCCCGCTCTTCCCTACTCCACCCTACTCTACCCTACTCTACACTACAATACTTTACACTACTCTACTCTACCCTACTATACCCTACCAAACTTCACATAAACCATCTACTAAATAGTCCGAACAAAGTTTAAACATTTGGTTTGGATAGGTGAGCCCGTTCTTGAGTTATAAAATTACAACGAAAAGTGGCATTGATTTTTATATACTTATATAGATTAGAAGATTCATGTATAACCGTCCTATAAAATTATCACGAGATATTTCATTCAACTAAGTTTGATAAATAAGTACAAACAATTTGCTTCTGAAACTTAAACACATTGATTAAACTTACCTTAGCAAGTACATATTTAGTTTTGCTTTCGTCGGAAATGATAACCTACCCTACATAACTTTACGGAACAGCAATTAGATTGATTAAAACAAAAAGTTTTGATTAAATACAGATATTTTTTAGGGTACTGTACTCAAAAAGAAAAACAAGAATCCAAATCGTTGTCCGTTTATCTGTCAAGAAACTTTTTCTCTTGAATGTGTCGATGTATCAAGTTGAAATTGATATCAAATAGATACTCAAGTCTTTTGGAACTGTTTATTATCAAAATTTAAAGTCGAACGTTATTTTGAAAATATGGGGCAAAAATTCGTATATTTTGACACTGTCCAATCAAAGCGTATGCTCGGTATCGAGTCTCGTTGACCTAGTATCTTGTTTGGCTAGAAGCAAGGTCTCACAGTGCAAGTAAAGAAAAAATATCCAATAATCGTTGTTACGAAGTTTTGTCACATTAAAGAAGCGGTTAGAAACTTATTTTGGCAGTTATAGAACTATTTGTAATCTACATCAATGTACGGAGAACAGTTTTTAACTAAAAAGTTTGTCCTTAAATGTTTTCGTCTACTAACTACGGAACGCCTCAGCAAACCTTAGGGGCCCAGCAGGGTCGAAGCCGCAGGAGCCAATAATCTACTTCTGAAAGGAAGATTCGACCTCGGTACGAAAGGCAACGAAGGTACAGGTGTGGGTTTTTAATCAGTAAAAGTCTGACACTATCACCCGCTCCGCCCAAGGGCGCGTAGATGTCATTGGATGATATTCCCACCTAAAAAAACTACGGAACGCTACACTGCATTGTCCTACACGCACTTGGTCGGTTTTGTTCATTCCAAAGTAGGATTACTTACAAAATGTGAGATTATAATTTTACTTATTCAGAATAAGGCTCTTATGGGGCTGAGGGACCAAGTTGGAAGTCATCGTACTTTGACCTCCCGGAATGTTTCGCACAGCCCCTCTATTTTAGAGTCCCTTCGGGGCACTTGGACCCACAATAAAGGTATTGGTTGGGAATTTCTAGTTTAAAAACCTCTCTGCCTCGAATATGTGTAGGCCGTTGGCAAAAAAAAAAAAACAACCTTTGAATTTTTTCAGGCGTATTTTTTTCCTTTTTATGATGTTGCTGGAAAAATTGATTCGGAAAAGTTTGATGAATATAAAACGAAGGTTCCGCAATATTTCCATAAAAAATTACTAGCACGGGAAAACATCTCTTTTTTCGGTACCTCGATAGTCGGTACCGTTCAAATTTGTTTTAGCCTAGAGCTTTATTAAATACGTTTATTTTCTTTTCGCAAGTATATCAAGCCTTTATTTACACTACTGTGCGCCAACTTGCCAAGAAATTTCTTGCAGATAAAAACTTGTTCAATTCGCGTGACTGAGCATAGCGTGTGGCACCATATGGCGAGGTGACACTCGTTCAAACCAGACGGTCTTACTTACAGTTTTACTGGCTTACCGAACATAAAAATCTACAAAAATAGAGGACTTTACGAACGGAGTTTTAAATATAAAATATAACATCGCTTCCTTTTGAAGTTTCGATATAAAATATAGAAAGAATCAATAACTGATTGGCTAAATGCCAGCGCCAGGGTATTACTGTTGAAAGGCAAAAAAATAATCGCACTTTTACCCTCTATTAGAATATTTCCTTTACCTTTTTACGGTGATTTGGAAATCCTGGTAAATACCCACCCAAAGACACGGAGATTCGAAGAATAAGTATATCGTTTCTAAACCTAAGTAACCTAACCTAGGGACACGATATCGAATAGAAAGTATCGATACTGTACCAACTCATGACTGGTTTCGATAAAAAATTCAATTGTTTTTATTAGTTATTGTTTATATTTTAATCCGTTATTTGTACTGAAATAATAGTTTCTTCTTTTAGGAAGTTTAGAAATAATAGAACCTATCGATACTTCAAAGAACCGAGTACTGTTTTTGGTCATAATGCGCACAAAACTACATGTCATGACGTCAATATCAGTCAGTGTCGTGAGTTTAGCTTCAGTAGATATATCAAAATTGTAAGTACCTACTTAGGTTACTTCTAAGACTTATTTTATACGACACCAGTCAAAACGTACTCGTTGAGCATAAGTATCGAAAACGTTAAAGTATCGAGTATAAAAGTATTGGCATCTAAATGAAAAGTACTCGATACCACAAAGTATCGATACTTTTTTCGTGTCCCCAAGCTAACGTTGTAAATAGTTACTATCAGAAGGGCTGCGGGATTGTTCGAAAAACAAATGCAAAGGGCTACTGAAGAAACACAAGTGGTTAGCTAGTCGTTCGATCGCCCGGTAACCGTACGGATCAAGCCCAAATCGTTAACGGCGCGTAGTGTTCCACAAATCCACACGCGCCTCAAGGAGATGTCAACAAAACGAACCCAGCTGGGTCGCAGTCTACTGAGGCAATGAGTTCGCTTCTGAAAGAAAAACCCAGGCCAGGAATGAAAGGCAACGAAGAAACTAGGAGAAGACATACAGGCGAACAGACAGCAAAAGACAGGAGATGTCATTGGTTAATTTCCCACCTAAAAAAAAGACGTGTGGCACTCGGGGACTGCCGCGGTAAAGCTATTGCATAGCATTTTTACCAACTTATGCAATTATAATTAAAAAAGTATAAAATTATATTTGATTATAATTATTTATTTATTTTATTTATGCAGTATTTTTTTCCCTTGTTTTTTTTTCTTTGATATTAATTGAAGTTACACTTTCACACATTGAATTGAATTTTGATTGATTGTTCACTCATTTGTTTTCTTATCGGTCACCACGCTCAAAAAACAAATGAGTGGGGGTGTTAGGTTATTTTCGTTAAGGAATTTCTGGATTCGGTCTCCACGTTATAGGCCCGCGATAGAAGATATGCCAATAGCTTAAAAATGATGGGTTTTAGTAAGAGGGTTTTAAAAGTCGGATACTGCCATCTCGCGCCACTTCGAGCGGGACCAATTATTTGATGGTATCCCACATAATAGACCAGGGTAGATGCCTTCAAAAATAATAAAAAGTGAAAAATAATAATAGTAGGATGAAACCCATCACAAAAGGAGGAGAATATTATAAAAATGAAAGGAAAAATAATTTACGGGCGATCTGAGGTCGGGAAGGGGGTGGGGGTGACTTTTTAAGGGGAATAAACGTTTTTTCTCGATTTCCGGCAAAACTAAAAGTCCTATGGAAAAAAGTCAAATGGCAAAGTTGTAGGTAATAAAAAGATCTAAAACTTTTGTATTAACACTTTTTTCATATAACCTCAAAATTTATGTGAAAAATTCAAAAAACCATGTTTTTGGTTTTTTATTTTTATCTCTTTCAAAAAACAATATTTTATCACGAAATTTGGTGAAAACTTACCTTTTTATGTCCCAAATACGCTGTAATTTATTTGATTAGAAATATTTATTTTTTCACCTTATTTTGAATAAATATCGAAAAATCACCCTAATTTTCAATCGAAAAATCACCCGTCAAAATATCTTTTTTTTTTCAAAAAGTTTATATGGTGTCTGTTCGTTGAAATCTCTACTTTCCGATGGTGAAAAAAAATATATATGTTACCATAGTAAATCTTCTCAGCAAATGCAAAAAACCGAATAAAACTCGAATTCGAATTTTTTTTTTCAATTATTATATTGAATGTAGAGCTATTTATTAAAATTTACACTTTAATTACTCGAAAAACGTAAAATTACATGTTACATAGATAACAAAAAAAAAAATGCAAATCAAAATATAGTACTATAATTAACAAACAAATAAGTTGATAAAATTAATACTTAATAAGACGTCTACAATATTTGGAGAAAGGAGTCGAATCTTCTTTAAGTTATATGCGTAGATGCCTATTTATAACTATTTTTAGATAACTTATATTTATCTGAGTGACCTACGAAAAATTTTAGCCCATCAAAAGGTATTTCATAGAGGAGTGGGGAAGGGGCTAGGCGGGTCCGGGTCTTACTACATACATACCTAATATTTCGTAGCAGCTGTAACAACCGTTAGCCTAGCCAGTATTCGAAATACAGTATAGTATACAACATCGTTTAAAAAAATACACGTGCACGTTGAGTTTCTTGAAGATAATTGTGACAAGTTTACAAAAAAACTAAGAAGATTAAAAAAATAATAATCTCCTTTATTTTGCACAAACAAACTTAGTTACTCCCATAAGATATATAAAATACACATCGTAAATATATTTTTACTAACTAACTTTTGGCCGATTTTCATATATATATTATAGTCGTAGGTCACTCAGATGAATATAAGTTATCTAAAAATAGTTATAAATAGGCATCTACGCATATAACTTAAAGAAGATTCGACTCCTTTCTCCAAATATTGTAGACGTCTTATTAAGTATTAATTTTATCAACTTATTTGTTTGTTAATTATAGTACTATATTTTGATTTGCAATTTTTTTTGTTATCTATGTAACATGTAATTTTACGTTTTTCGAGTAATTAAAGTGTAAATTTTAATAAATAGCTCTACATTCAATATAATAATTGAAAAAAAAATTCGAATTCGAGTTTTTTTCGGTTTTTTGCATTTGCTGAGAAGATTTACTATAATAACATATGTATTTTTTTTCACCATCGGAAAGTAGAGATTTCAACGAACAGACACCATATAAACTTTTTGAAAAAAAAAAGATATTTTGACGGGTGATTTTTCGATTGAAAATTAGGGTGATTTTTCGATATTTATTCAAAATAAGGTGAAAAAATAAATATTTCTAATCAAATAAATTACAGCGTATTTGGGACATAAAAAGGTAAGTTTTCACCAAATTTCGTGATAAAATATTGTTTTTTGAAAGAGATAAAAATAAAAAACCAAAAACATGGTTTTTTGAATTTTTCACATATTTTTTGAGGTTATGTGAAAAAAGTGTTAATACAAAAGTTTTAGGTCTTTTTATTACCTACAACTTTTCCATTTGACTTTTTTCCATAGGACTTTTAGTTTTACCGGAAATCGAGAAAAACCGTTTTTTCCCCTTAAAAAGTCATCCCCACCCCCTTCCCGACCTCAGATCGCCCGTAAATTATTTTTCCTTTCATTTTTATAATATTCTCCTCCTTTTGTGATGGGTTTCATCCTACTATTAGTTTTTTTTGTTTTAAAAATTATCGACACTGGTCTATAATGGGCCAGTAGGACCACAAGATAGGAATTCCTGCACTACATACGCTATAAAACGTTTCAGAGAAAAAGTCGTATCCGGTTTCCCAAAATGGCCGCAGTGCACGACAGAGCTCAGTTAACTTCCCTTGAACTACTTGGCACAGCTTGCATAGCATGTCCTTACTCTACGGTTCACGGCCAACGAAATGAAAGGCGACATTTTTGGAGCAGCGTCACTAAGCGTATGAGAGTAACTTTACAGTCTTAGATAAAGACTAAATATGGAGATCGGTAACATTTTTTTTTTTGCCGAAATGGCGCAACTTGTGCCAGCAAGTGTAGCTCTATTTAAGAGCGTCTTCTTCGAGGTGCATTTTCATACTACCAGTTACCACTCTTGCGTGATTATGATGTAATTACACATCTTTCTCCAGATACTTTGGATACACAGCGCACATCCACATAACATGTGGATATTATTTAGGCTTCAAACATAAATTTGTGTAAAACCAATCAAGACCTCTTTTTTATGGTGGGAAAAGTCATGCATTGACATCCCCAATCAAGACCTCTGAAAATCTGCTATTTTAAGTGAACTTTGACCCTCCATAATGTACTCAAAAATATAAAAAAGTTCCTACATCAATAGAAGCCTTGCACATTTAACCGAGATTTTGAATGACGACAATTTTTCTGTAAAATTTTTAAGAGCTTAAAAAATATTTCCTCGAACAAGTTTTGTAAAATATTCGAGTAAATCACGGAATTACCAAATGCTAACGGAGTTTTCAGGCAGTATCTCTCTTTTTTTTTGTATTGCCTCTTAATGCCTTCTCAAACATCGCGTTGGATGAAGGAAAAAGCTCGATGTTGACGATAGGCAAAGTAGTAGTGGACAGTGGAAAAAGACCCTCTTAAGTTAACCTACCGTATTTAATCCAAAAAATTAGGTAGTAAAAGCATTCTGTTCCAAGCCACATGTGCTGAAAACATTTTTCTGCCTTCAATTTTGAACTCCTTTTTTTACTGCGGTTATGCGAAAAGCTTTATTTTTTGTTTGTTTTGCAATGCGCCAACATTTTGTGGGCGTCGTGAAATGCTTTGAAATCCGTCAAAATAGCGGCAGCGTTGAATGTGACGAACATTTTTGAATGAGCCCGTATTTACAAAAAATGTTTGCTGACACACTTCACAAACGTTTTCAGTAAACAAAAATGAATATTTTACTAAATTATTTACCGTGGATTGCAGATAAAAAGCACTCAGTTTTTTCATTGGTATTTTATTGGAACATAAAATATCAATTTTCCAAAGAAGTGAAAGTAGAGTTTTTACGATGACCTATAATGGCCTTAGAGTACTCAGTGCCAGTTCATACCTACTTATTTTATTCCTATCTGGTAAAGAACCGTCATGACGACACTTGGTACAAGTACCAATTTAAGAATCGGTTCTCGTGCTCTTAATATACCCTAAAACTTATTTTAATACTAGCTGTGCCCGCGACTCCGTTCGCGTGGACTACAGGATTTTGAATTTATTTTTTCTAAAATAAAAGTTAAGCCTTATTATATCAGCTACCTGCCAAAAAAAAAAATCGTTCCAGCCATTTCAGAGATTTGCCCGGACAAACAGACAGACAGACAGACAGACAAAAATGGTAAAAAAAAAATTTTTTTGTTGTATATACCGTATATATATTCATATGCATGTAGTAAAAAGCGGTTATTTCAATATTACAAACAGACACTCCAATTTTATTTATATGTATGTACTTATAGATTATAGCTAATTCAATAACTCATAAGATTATAGTACCACTTAAACCTATTACTGTTATTTCTATTTCGTAACTAGGTACTTACAATATTTTTTTGGTGTGTTTAAATAACTTTTCTTTCTCTGGATGCAGCGAGAAGGAGTATCAGACTTTTACTGACTTTAACCCGCTTATATTCCTTCAGCACCGCAGTAACTTTTTCGACTAATATCGCAGCGTAAGCAGTCATCGCGCCTATTGGGCCCTGTCACTGTTACATATTATATTCCCACCCAGGACCAATGTTTACGTGATGAGCATGATCATTTGTTCTGTGTCTGGGTGTAATTAATCTATATTATGTATGTATTTAGAAATATATAAGTATGTTTATCAGTTGTCTAGTACCCGTAACACAAGCTCTGCTTACCTTGGGACTAGACGGCGTTGTGTGATAGTTGTGGAATATTATATTATATACCTACGTATTTTAAAGAATCTCAAACCTCTCACACCATTGTTATTGTACTCTGTTCCTAAATGGATACCAGAAGTGGCTGTATCGTATCTTTTGTTAGTAGAAAGTATTCCGTTTACGTAAAAGGTTGTATCTTGTATGGAAAAACGGGAAACGCGCTCCGAATTAAATCTACCATCGTTAGAGTAAACAGGTGGACAGATTGAGGTTGTCGTACCCCACAATAGCGGTCACCGCTCTAGGAAAACAGCCGTTTTACCCATCCTTTATTTGTCTGAAGCGAATCGAAATTACGGTTTTTATGGCGCCCTAGAATAATTATTTTTTGTAGTTGTGTTGTTAGGGTTAATAGGCAAACAAAGGAAAGTCTGTTTTGAGGGTTTCAATCATAACTATTTATTATCCTTTTCTTTATATCGGAAGGTCTGTTTCAGTAATATTACGTGAGACGTGTGCTCCTAAGCAAAGTTAAAGAAATATAGTAACTGTAACTATACTAGGGATTTGAGTCAAGTGCTGACAAGGCGCTCAGACCAAATTAATTGGAAAGAGAAAGACAAGTGTTGAAGCAGGATGGATTTATTTTTGTTATAATTCCAACATGTGTCGACTTTATTTCCAAAGATTCAAAATGCAGACGACATTTAATTTGAAAATAAGAATGAAAACCTAACGTGTAATTATTTTATAAGTAATACGATTTACAAAATCATTAATTCCAAATTCAATTTCATTATTTTATTCTACGTAATTGTTTTCGCATAGCCAGACAAAATAGAAATTGTTTTTGACAGGCCGTTCATAAAATATCAATAAGTAAAAATACCTGTAGATACCTAAGTGTAGTTCTGTATAAAAAACGTGTAGGTATGTAGAATTTGCATGACAACAAGATATTGCAGTAGGGAGCTGATATTAAATATGAAAGTTATGAGGACATATGAGCAGCTCCAAGTGTTGATATACACGCAAGCTTCAAGACGAGTGTGAGCATCTATGTGGGCTAAGCAAGCAATGTGGCTTTATTTCTTTTTTTTTGTTGATGACAAGCTTGTGCTTGACCACTATATCACCTGATGGAAACGTTTCTCTGGGAAATTATCAAATAACTCTAACCTCTTTGTGTGAGAGGAAGGACTGTACCCCTAGCCAAGTTGATAATCTGCAATCGTTAACGCTAGTAGAAAACTTCAAATGTACGGAAGTGACGTCATCTCAACGTTCAGTCACGTGGTCAGAACAAAAGATTAAAGGCGTTCGACGCAAGCGAAACGGTTGTAACTTGGTTAGGTGGGCTGTACCCCTAGCCAAATTGATAACCTGCAATCGTTAATGCTTGTAGAAAACTTCAAATGTACGGCAGTGACGTCATCTCAACTCAGTCACGTGGTCAGAATAAAAGAATCGGGGGCGTGGCCAAATCGAGGCATTCGACGCAAGCGAATCTTAGATAGGGGTGCAGGTGCCGTCCTAATTGGCAAGGATCGTACGATGACAAGAAGCGTTCTCGTTACGCGATAAAAATGGTCGTAGTTAACGATGCTTCAATAGCACTTATATTGCTATAATACGACAATTTTTCCTACTGGTGAACGAAGTGGCGGGCAAAGAGCTAATACAATGATAAAGCCAATCGAACTAAATTGAAGGTTAAAGCTAAGAAGATTAGGTAACCTGACCTTGCAGCAGTCGATAAATTATGAAAAGGTACCTACCTAATTACTTAACTAGCACTAAAATCTTTGTAAATTGATTCATTATGAACGATCTAGAGCCTACATTTTTTTTTTCTTAGTTCTTGTCTTTAGGAATCATTATTATGTTGGGTACAATAAAAATCTGAACAGTAGATAATAATAAATAATAATCAGTCTTATAATGTTCGCAGTGGTGGGACTCAGGTCTCTTCAATAGGAGAGGGAATGGGCCGTAATCCACCACGCGGGCCCAGTGAGGGGTGGTGGAGGTCACAATATGTCCTTGAATTTTTGGTTCTCGTTTCGATTGTTTTAAAAGCAGTAATCTACACTAATTTAATAAAGAGGTAAAGATTGTTTTTTTTTTTGTTTGTAGGAGGTAATCTCTGGAAGTACTGGTCCACTTGCTAAAATTCTTTCACTGATAGAAAGCTGTTTTATTCCTGATTGACATAGGCAAATTTTATGTTTGCGGGCGAAGCCTCAGGCAAAATCTAGTGATAAAATAACACTGATAGACAGTTTCACTTCTATCACGGTTGCCCTTGTTTTTAGAATAAAAAATCCTAAAAACAAGGGAAACCCAGGAGAAACACAAAAGTGTTTTTACAGCTACAGCCTTCAAGGCCTATAGTCTCTTGAACATCAGGCCGGAATTAAATGGACACAACACTCGTACCCACTCAGCCGGCATTACGAGTATCTGTGCATTTTATTCCGCCAGCTGGGCTGGGATGGAGCCCCGCTGACCTTTAAATACATTTTCTTTGCGAAATATTTATTGATTTACATATGCTATGTTCACTTTGAAGAATATTTAACCAGCAATTTTTATGTGTAAAACTGTTTATAAATGTTCAAGCCGTTTCGAAAGAGTAAGGAAAAGTTGCGAAATTTCGTTTAGACAAGTCAAAAGTATTAATCGCATGAAAAAATCAATATTTGTTAATATTGCCCATGAGTTTATAATAAACATATAATTTTTTTCAAACCTATCACCCTGGTCGTTACCGAGGAGTAGGCTTCAGAAAGTAATTGTTTTATGGCACTCCTTGGGCCAGAGTGAATAGGTTACTTCAAAGCAAATGTTTATCAACGTCGACCACATCTTCACTTTCCATTAGGTGAGATAGTGGCCAAGCGCGAGCCTGTCAACAATAAAAAAAGAAAAAGTACGATTCCAGAGGGATAGTGAATCAGTATTTTAACATTTAATGTTTGCAAACTTACAAATAAATAGGTGTATTACGTGAATGGTTAATCTGGGTTGGTCGGTAGCTCGGCCGTAGGTTTTGTAGATAGCGAGTCGACTTACTAACATGGCAAGTTGCCAGAGTTGCATCTGCAATAGGCCTCCAACATAACATTATATTATGTAGGTAGCTTTAATTATCATTCACTATTTTAGTATCTAGGTGGCTTTTGCCAGCAGCTTCGCCCGCTCGAAAGTTGAAGATTAACCCAAGGGAACTGTGCTTCGATCTAGCGGGGTCACTCGAGTTAGGTCGAAAATAATAGTGGCAATGATATTTCAATGTACCTCTCGAATTTATTGATTGTGATTGTAGAAAATTATCCTAACGGAACAAACTCCCGAGACAAAGAGCAGGGGTTCTATGTGCTATTCTAGGATCAGACACTCTACCACAAATTCTTAACGCTATTCATTTTACAATCATGTTGCTATAGGGATTCTGGTCTTTAGCTCCATCCCGTTTTTTCGTTCGCACTACTGATATTTTAATACGTCATAGTAAGGCCCCGTGGTCTATCCGTGTACTAAATTTCATTTAAATCCGTTTTAGCATGGAGGTGAATGGTAACAAACATACGGACACTCCGGACACTCCCTCACAAACTTTCACCTTTATACGTTTGCATCACTGCTTACCATCAGGGAACAGTAGTGGCCGAGTGGTAACGGTACCGACTTACTAGTTGTAGGTCGCGGTTTCAAACCCAGCCAGGCGCATTACTTTGTGTAATTTATTTTATCACTGCTGCTCTCAAAACGGTGAAATAAAACATCGTGAGGAAACCGGTATATATTAGAACCAAACATTCGAAGACATGTGAGATTCACCAACCCGCACTGGGCTTGCGTGATGGATTACAGCCTATTCCCTCCGTAAAGATAGCAAGCCTGAGTCCCAGCAGTGGGACCATTCAAAAGCTGATAATGCTATAAATACAAACTATCAGGTGGGATCGCAATTAAGCACTAGTTTGTAAAAATAACAGTTTGATTTGTGTGAATCGTGTGATTCGATCCCGTCAGCTTTAAAAGGTCAAACTTGAGAGTCAAAGGCAAAAATAAATGTTGTTTAGCAATTTAATTCTCTGTGGACTAGTCTGCTTGCGTCATTAAAACAAGCGTTGTCTAAGTCCGCAGTGAATGAAAACCTTCGTCAAAAATTCAGTGTTCTTGTCTAAAAGGTTTGACTGCATAAGGGTTAATCTCTAGGCAGTATATTTTGTGTCCTATGTTACAGATTAACGAGGCTCTGACATTTCATTACGAGGGATCTTTGTCACGGGAGTCTGCAGTGGACTTGCTGTCTTATCTATGCTTAAGTAGACAAGGGTTCCAAACCATAAGTTTGCGAATCAATCAAACAACTGAAGTTGATGAAAGTTTTGATTTCGGATGTGGTTAAGTGGACCCGCAGGTCCAGTAGCGAGTGGGTCCAGCTGGCCAGACTCTACATACTTGTCGTACGCTTCATCAAAAGAGACGTAACTCAAAATGAGGAGGTATTCGAATCTGAAAACATGTTTAAATAATAAGTTTCAATTTTCAAATACCCTCTTTTTTAAGTCAGGTCTCTTTTTGATCAAGCGTGCGTTATGTATAGGCATATCAATGAGGGTGTTCTAAAATAACGTTCACCAAGTGGCAATACTGAGGCATCAGGTCCTGTCAAAACGCTTATATGTTTTTGAATTTACGACCTGGTCACGACTTCGGTCTTAACGGCGAGCGGCGTGGCGAGTGGGGCCGGGGTGGCATCAGTAAGCGCATGCGGGGCGTTATAAGCGGCGTCTCATGGCGTGTTTCAAACATTTTCATACTTTTTATCTTACCGCTCGTCACCCCACGCTTAGCTACCGCTCACAGCGTTAGGTAGACATCAACGACATGTATACGATTTTTTTTAGCACCAACTTGTGCTGTAAATTTTTCCAAACACCCTCATTGGCTATACTGTAGCGTAGCTCAGCTCAAGGTAGGCTTTGTGTTGGGATTTTTATATAAATAAAAGGCACCGGTCTGCACACTTCTATATTTTTCTCACACTTTCACAAGCTTTTCTTACAAAAATCAACTTCAACACTGAAAAAACAACACACTTTCTTTTTTCTACAAATTATCAAACCTATTCTAGAATGCAAAATCCTTAAAAATATATTTTACAAGCTAGTTCGTTGGCTATATAAAAAAAAAACAACTCATGCGATCTCCTTTCGATACCACTATACTTTGACACTATCTCTTTAAAAAGAAGGCAAGATAGTTTTCGTAAATTAAAAAAAAAAAACATTTTTTTTTATATCGCATCCAAAAGGCATACCTATTCTTCAAGGCTATGTGTACATAAAGGCAAAGATAAAGTGTGTTTTTCTTATACAAACACATACTTAAGTGCTTCGGGGATGGAAAACTTGTGTAAATAGTTTTCGAAACGTTCAGTCTCTTGATGTGTTTACGGATGGTTTACAGTATTGGAACGAGAAAAGCTAGCTACGACAGGTTCTTTACACCTGAACGGGTTACGATCCTAGGAAACGTGTCAGTTCTCTATATAGAGCTACGACAAAATATTTACACCTGAAAGATTTAAATTAATTTAACACAACTTGGCGAAATGGGGTTTTATAGTCCCGTCAGATACTCAATGTGAGTGAGGTGTGCTTATTCAAAACATGAGCCACATGTTTGAGTGCCCTAAGTGCCCAGACAACTGCACTATGTTGGATTTAATGAGTGCCACAGATGTTGCAGTTAACGTAGCCGGAATGATTTATCAAGTTTACCATCAATCTGAATCTGGAATTTAATTTAGAATATTTTATTTCACATAGGCCAATATGGGCACGGTTCCAACTGGTCGATTCTATAGGGAAGAAACTCCATGGTATATCCTTAAATATAAAACAAAGGTCCATGCAAACTATGAAATGAAACCTAGGTTATATATTAGAGGCCAATACGAGGAAGAAATAGCAAAAAGAACCAGAACCAGAAGATATGTACAGAAGCATTGCTAGTATATTTATTGTCAGGCGTTACCAACAACAACAACTTACCTCTCGTGTGTATGAGTTCTTACCGGTTTTTAGACTTTTTCCTTTACTTATATTAAGACTTTCCTTTTTTGCCAAATTACGCTTCCAAGTCAACAGGAAGTAACCTATTTTGATTGGTAGTTTAGGTATATGATGATGCTATTTCCGGTATGACTCCTAGTTATTGATTTCCTTACGAGTGTCAAAATGAGCGCCTAAAGAAATATAAACATATATCTTTATTATGATTGTGTTGACTAAGAAGTTTGAGTTTCGCTGCTAGCAGGCTTTAATAAATTTTAGTTTTATACTTCAACGCGAAGACGAACAACAAGGTGATCCTAAGGGTATTCGCCTGAGGTACGGAACCCTAATCATCCGAGAGAACGTGTCGATCCTCTTTCGAGCTGTGGCAGATTATTTACAGCTGACCAGATTCCTATCCTAGACAACAGATCAGTTCTATAGGCACTACTTGATATAAAAAGATAACTAAACTCAATCGACAATTACTCAACAAGATTTTTAAGGCCATTTTTAAGTGATGTTTTGTAACTAATGCTCTAAAATAAAATAATGGTTGGAATGGAATTTAAGGTTTGCCTTGTAAGAAAGTGTTACCATATTTGAGAAACCACCTAGGTATGACCGGTTTGGGTTGCCAGAACCCAAAATAGATAGATACAGAAGACAATCTCTTGTATGTACTTCACTTTTATACTTACGCTCGGTGGACGCACACTAATGAACGTGTGAGCCGGAACTGTTCGACGAGTGATCAGAGACGCGACCGAGACATCGTGTCCGTGAGCGGTGTCTATGTGTGCGTTGCTCGAGCGCGCTTTGTATGTAGATTGACTTCTGTATCTATATTTTGTGCTGGCAATTTATATTTAGTTTATAATTGGATATCCTATAACGCCACATAAGAACTTATCATCTTCCTGCCCTTGTCCCGTTTTATTTAGGGTCAGCGCAACAAGTTCTTTTTTCCATTCTGTCCTGTTACCCGTCATGCTATGACTAACTTCCTTTTCCTTCATATCACTCCTCACACAATCCCTCCATTTTTTCTTTGGCCTCATTCTCCCTCTTCACCCATCTACGTGTACACTCTTAATTCGAACGCTACAAAAGAACTAAAATTTAAAATCCTGCATCGTACTATTAGAGTTCTCCGTGCGATTAGAACACATACAACAGCCCGAAATCAATCTCTAAGCAGCTGCCCGGACCAGACATGACATCTGTCTGGTCGGAAGGCCCTCCCTTTTCAAAAGTGGTTTTACATATTCCACATACATCTAAATAATGAATAAACTCAAAAATTATCTATCGATTTTTTAAACTCTTTCACCTGTAGAATGCTACATAAAGTACACTGAATGAAGAAATACAAATAATATTATATTTCCATCTGTCATGTAAGCATAGCCACTGGCAGAAACTAGCTACCTCATAATTACGTATGTAGGTATTTTTTTACTTAGTATTTTCCTCGAGTCGAGTTCTCTCATCTGACCTTTGTTCTCTACTCCCGCAAAGTTTGGGCTAAGCAAAACATTTTTACCTTTAGTATTTTATACGACACTCCTAACTTCCGTAATTGCCTTAACTTTACTAAGATAACTTAGTCTTTGAAGTTAGAAGGCGTCTGCCATTATAATATCGCAGAACATCGTTAACTTGGCTATGTTTGTCTACTTTTATGAACAGACCTACTGATCTATTTATCTCTTCTCTAGCCTTATTTATAAATTAGTACCTACATATACACCGTTAAATTTTAATCGTTTTAATCCCATGGAGGGTCGATCCAGTACCTGAAACACTATCGATTTGTAAAGATAAAATTAAAAAATAAAGTACTTTTTTTTCAAAACTCGTATTAATTTAATTAAAATCAACTTCTTTAAGAAAACGTCAGCTGAGCGAGTTCAATGACCTGTAGATAGTTTGTACGCAACGCCGACTACTAGCTACAGGTCATTGAAACCGCTCAGCTGACGTTTTCTTAAGGAAATTAATTTCGTACGTGCGTAAATTAATATGAGTTTTGAAAAAAAGTTAATTTTTTTTATCTTTACAAATCGATAGTGTTTCATGTACCGGATCGACCCTCCACGGGATTAAAACGATTAAAATTTAGCGGTGTATACATAATTAGTTTTAGTATATGCAAAACCCGAAACACGTGTCTAGTATTTTTATGTAAAGAATCTATGAACAAAATTGCATAACTGTATCATGAAAAATCACGAGGGGTTGTTTTGCACTTGCACCCAACTGTTACCTGGCGCCTTTGCCCGCTATGATCTGCCGTAACCGGTGTTGTATTTAGTGTCGGTGGTGTCCAACTTGTGACCTTTTTAAAAACCTATTTTTGGTAAAAAAATATTGTAAAATGTATTAGAATCCATTCAGTTATTGATTCTGAACAAACAATATTCAGGTTTCGCTGAAACTTATAATAATGTTGTATAACCAAGCACTATGTCAAAATATATCCAATAAAAGTTGCTAATTTCCTAGTTCCAATACCCCACATCCCAGGACAGACAAAAGACAAAACCGTAATCTACTTTGTTTGGTAAAAGAAATCGCAGCGGCGGACCGAAATTGGAATTATGTCCGACAAATGACGTCTGGCTTTCTCCTTATGACGTGGGGCTATATAGGATCTCCTGGTAAATCTTCAGAGATTGGAATTCGAAACGGATCCGTCGCCGCGTCGGCTTCGCAAAATGTAATAAAAATTATATTATAGGATCTGTCCTCTTGGGTAGATACAGAACCCATAAGGACGAGATAAAATTTAGTCGATTAAGCAACGTGCTTTTAAATCGTGATTTTTTTTTAGTTTTTGCCTTAAAAATTTAAAATCCCACCACAGGATCGCGGCAGACCACGTATATGGCGGTAACATTGTAAAGCTGTAAAGATAAGGTTTTAAAGGAGGGAAAATTATATAAACACTGTATCACACACCACCATCACCATCTCAGTATCACCTTTGTAATATTCTTCCGATTCCTTCTTCTTTTCTTTTATTATTCTTCTTCTTCTTTGCCTCTTCCCACGTTAAGTGGGGTCGGCTCTCTTTATCCTTCTGCGCCAGGACTATCTGTCCTGGGTTGTCGGGTCAGGCAGTTGGGATTTCCTAGTTAAATTGGCCATACTAGCCCACCAGGTCAAGGGCGGCCGTCCTCCGTCCTCCTTTGTGTGTACATAAATCTACACTAATATAATAAAGAGGTAGGTAAAGTTTTTTTTTTGTTTATAGGAGGTAATCTCTGGAAGTACTGGCCCGATTGCTAAAATTCTTTCACCAATAGAAAGCTGCTTTATTCTTGAGTGACATAGGCTATTTATTTTACGTACCCGTATAGTTTAATAATAATACCACAGATTGTCTTCCTAAGGAGAATGGAGGGAGGTCTTTGCCCAGCAGCAGTATAAACTAGATATTTATTAGATACTATAAATTACTTTTTAGATAACTCGAGACTGCAGTTATGATTGCCATCTTAGTATTTATTAGTAAAACTATAACATGAATTTCATCAAAAAATTATTACATCGATAACGAAGGAATGAAGGTGCCAAAAATATCTATATAATAAGGATCGTAGCAGACGAAGTTCTGCCGTTTTTGTCATCACCCTCGGGGAAAAGGCAAAACTTTGTGTGCTTGTAAGTAATATTAGGACTTTATGATTTGATTAATATGAATTTATCATCGTTATAATATGAATAGCTACTTAACCTAAAAAAGATAAAATCAATAAACGTTGTTTTCATCGCCTCTTTCCATTATAGGTAAATAAACTTATTATATCTAGTAGCTCACATTGCATTGTAGCCACATTGCTCGCAGAACAGATGGCCGTTGGGACTGAAAGGTTCTGGAATGGCGACCACGTACCGGAAGACGTAGCGTTGGAAGGCCTCCTACAAGGTGTACTGATGTCCTGGTAAGGGTTGTGGGAATCCGATGGATGCAAGACGCACAGGAACGATTATTTTGGCGACACTTGGGAGAGGCCTATGTCCAACGGTGGACGTCTTTCGGCGAAATGATGATACATCTAGTAGACTAGAACAAAAGGAGTATATATTAAGCTAGAACTATACTGCACACACGTGTGCCACACACACTGATCTTTTTTTTATGGTGGTAAAATCATCCAATGACAACCCCCGCTCTTGGGTGGAGCGGGAGATAGTGTCAGCCTCTTAATGACTAAAAGCCCACCCCGTTCCTTCGTGCCTTTCGTACCGGGACCAAGCTTCCCTTTCAGATAACCCTGGCCCCTTTAGGCACACACACCGATCTGGGTGCATCGGTCTATGGAAACTAGACTTGTGGAGCTACACTTGATCCACGCCTCGCGACGTCGTTCTACGTCCAATCAGGCGTGTTACTTGCGTGCGTCGGTCTAATGTAGCTCTAACTTTAAACTAACTTGTTCTTGCATCGTAACTCTTCGACTGCACTTCATCCCGGGCAGGTCTTGCCCTCCGTACCAAGATCCCGAATGAGTCGATTACTCGTCGTAAGATAAATGGTCTAATACCGGATTCCTTAGCGATTCGACTTTGGCTTTATCTCGGTGAACTTTGTAACTACCAGCCACAAATAAAGAGCTTTGGATACTTAAGTAGTTTGGGAATCTCTGAAGGGTGAGGTTAAAGTTCAATGTTATTATTCGCACCAGTTACTGATAGACCAGCTGCCGAATGATAAAATCATGTATAGTAGGAAGTACAGTACGAACTTGAAAAAAGCACTAGAAAATTGTGAAAAGTAATGTGAATCTTGATTTTATAATATTTACGCAGAAAATAATTCATGAATCAACTTGCAAAAGTTATTTCTCTAGTTTGATGTTCATTTGGAATTATCAGAATACTCGTAGGTACTTTGTAAGTTTTCTTATTGAGCGCTCTGTGTCCATAATTATTTTGTTGCTCAGCAAATTGTTTTGCCTCTGTCGAAAGCTTTCAAATGGACCGTAGGTAAAGGTAAGTAAAAAGTAAGATAAGTTGTGTGGTTAAAAAAATCAGGGAACCAAAAATTTATAATGAGCTAATGAAAGAAGCACCCATTTTATACTTAAAAAAATATATAATACATTCCACAATTATCACACAACGCCGTCTAGTCCCAAGCTAAGCAGAGCTTTTGTTATGAGTACTAGACAACTGATAAACATAGTTATAAATTTCTAAATACATATATATTATAGATAAATCATCACACAAACATTTGTCCTGGGTGGGAATTGAACCCACGACCTCCGGCATAGCAGTCAGGGCCACTAACCACTAGACCAACCGGCCAGTCACATATGTAGGTACTTAGTCCTTATTAGGGTTCCGTACCCAGAGGGTAAAAACGGGACCATCACTTTGCCGTCCGTCTGTTTGTCACCAGGCTATATTTCATAAACCGTGAGAAACAGTTGATGATATATTTCTGTTGCCGCTCTAACAACAAAGTAAAAAAAAATAGAATGATTTTTTTTGCAGTTTTCTGCTACAGACGGTAAGTACGGAACTCTCGTCTCTCATTTCATCGGTTTTTTTGTTTTGTGACAAATCATCAATTTTTTTTTTTCACCCTGAGTAGGGCGAGAGGGAGTGTCCAATTTTTATTGACTTAACACCTTTTTACTGACTTAAACCACCTTTAAAGTTCTAGCTCTTCTGGCACCTAAGTAAATAGAAGAGTGTAGTAAAGAGAAAAAAGTGTGATTACTAATTCATCAGTCAAGCGCACCGATTCAGACGTCAAATTCTTCCCAAGTTGACATTATCGCAATAATATTCGACAACAAGCAATATCTTTTCTTCCAAGAATCAATATTACAAAATTTGCATGCTACTGTTATGATCGACGGGCCAATACCACGGCAGCTTAGGTCATAACTTGTAGGGTCGCCGCACACAGGCCACCGACCACAACCACAAAATGCCGCCACCGGCATATTTCCTATAGTTAGGGTTCCGTAGTCAACTAGGAACCCTTATAGTTTCGCCATGTCTGTCTGTCCGTCTGTCCGTCCTCGCTTAATCTCTGTGACCGTTAGCACTAGAAAGCTGAAATTTGGTACCAATATGTATATCAATCACGCCAACAAAGTAGTAAAATAAAAATTGGAAAAAAATGTTTTATTAGAGTAGCCCCCCTATATTTAAAGTGGGAAGTGATTTTTTTTTTAATTTCAACCCTTACGTGTGATATGTCGTTGGATAGGTATTTAAAAATGAATACGGGTTTATTACAACCATTTTTTGATAATATCAATAATTTCGGAAATAATCGCTCCAAAAGTAAAAAACAATGTGTCCCCCCCCCCCCCTCTAACTTTTAAACCATAAGTTTAGAAAATATGAAAAAATCTGTAAAGTAAAACTTTATAAGGACTTTCTAGGAAAATCATTTTGAACTTGAAGGAAAGAACAGTTTTTGTACAAAAAGATAAAAAGTTCTACAAAATAATTTCTGGACTAAGTTTGTAGTATATGCAAGCATTTTTTTAAACTCATAAGTTGGTACACTTATTGTGATGGACGGGAAACTACGGAACCGGTTTTTTTTTTAGTTGACGCCGATGGCCGCCACATGCTACAAATTGCCGCTGCTCACTTTTTATGGCCTGCACTAGCCACTGAACGCCGATACAAAACGCCGCACAGTGTTTCGTCTAGTACAAGCTAGCGAGACAAAATTATTTTTTTACTTATTTTAATTATTTATGTATATTTAAGGTGTTTTACACCGTTCTGTGTTCTCTTGCTCCGCAGGTGTGGATGCAAGATGGAAGTAGTCACAAAATTTTCTACTTTTGTTTACTGATATTCTTGATTGTTATAATTCGCTGCGTCTGCCTACTTTTTATGCATATACATACGTGTAGTATATATATATATATATATATATATATATATATACTACATGTATATATAATATATATAAATATACACAAAAAAAATTTCGGGGTATTTATAAGTTAAAATCATAAATATGTGTAAAATAGGTTTTTATTTATTCACTTTACCAAATAAAATACAATAATAGTCCAAGACAACAACAAATATCCATAAATATAAAATAACTCTTGAAACAAAATCGTACAAAATCAAAATTACCCGTCTAAAATAATGTTATATCTAATATATAAAATTTAAATTTAATTAACATTGATTGATTTTTAACAAACAAACCTTTTTAAAATAACTACATAATAAAGTAGGTTAACATAACAATAAAAGAAAAATCTACCAAGTTGAATCTAATACTCATCATCAGAAGATTCCTCATCACTTGTCTCCAATTTGCTAGAATCTTCCGATAGTGAATAATCCTCTTCACTAAATTCGCGAACTGATGTTGATTGGAATGGTAATGGAGGTGGGACAATCAACTGCAGAACTTCTGGTGGGAACGTAGTTAATTTTTTTCGAGGTAATTCTCTGAATATATTTATTACAGGATCGGACGTAATCAAAAGCATTCTCAGAAGATCCGTATTCGTGGCACAACGTGATCGTTTTCTGGTATGTCGTTCCCAAAATCTACGACAGTCTTTATTTCTTGCTTCTTGGGCTTCTTCGGAAAGCTGTTCAATGACTTGTCTACTTTTCGTTTAATTTGGTGATAGGTTCGAAATTTTCATTTTGAGTTTCCTCAGTGAATCTTCAGAAGCATCTAGTAGATTATGCTGTACACATAAATGATCAAAAATGCGACTTGCTCTTTCAGTTTTATTATGTTTTAGCCATTCTTCAAAAAACTCCAATTTTATCATGGCTATGGCTCGTTCTGAAAGAAAATAAATAACTTTATCTACGGGCGGTTTCGGGAGCCAAAAAATAAAGTAACCTACGCCTGAATGTTGTAATTATCATATACAGAAGAATCTAGCTGGATACATTGGTATAAAAAAAGTTGCAACCCTTTAAAGTTTGAAGTTAAGAAAAAATATATGGGATTATTTCAACATACTTATAAACTCTAATTACAGCTAAAAGTACATGTGTGTTCTTTAATTCATTAAACCCCAAGCGAACGCCGGCGTTCGCGCACCTATTGTCTTTCAATTGTGTCTGTAATTATCACGATCGAATGGTTAAAAACAAGTCAAAATAGTAAGCACATACCTTCAATAGTATAATTCATCACAAGAAAATCGTTTCACTTTGATATCAATTATTTGAGATGGTGTCCAAAGTGTCCCAAAAATGCAACTTATTTAGAAATGCAAATTGCGCTTTCTTATTAATTAAAATTAACCCCTCCACAAAATTACTTGTTGAAGTAACAAACAAATGATTTCTTAGAATTCCTTCCCTGGGAAGGGTTGGTTACAAGTTGTTATCACGAATTCCTGGAAATGACGTCATGAATTTTGTCCCGCTGGCTTGTACTAGACGAAACACTGTGCGCCGTCACACGCCACTCACGCATTCAATCCTTTTTCTAGTGAGTCCATTATGATACATTCGACAGGCCTGTTGGTCTAGTGGTTAGTGACCCTGATTGCTATGTCGGAGGACGTGGGTTCGATTCCCACCCAGGACAAATGTTTGTGTGATGAGCACGATCATTTGTTCTGTGTCTGGGTGTAATTTATCTATAATATGTATGTATTTAGAAATATATAAGTATGTTTATCAGTTGTCTAGTACCCATAACACAAGCTCTGCTTAGCTTGGGACTAGACGGCGCTGTGTGATAGTTGTGGAATATTATCTATTATACTGCGTGTATGGGTTAAAAAAAACAGCAGCTACCAGCCAGAAGTGGCCGGGCACGCCACAATCATGGCGGTAAGTCCCCTCTTTGAGGCGTGGCTGGAAAGGCCTCACGGCGTCCTTACCTTCCGCATGACGCAGGTCCTCACCGGACATGGTTCGTTCGGGAGTTTCCTACACCGGATTCATGCGGAAGTGACGCCCGGGTGTCGCCACTGTGCGGAACGCCCGGAGGACACGGTGGAGCACACAGTCGAGGTGTGCCCTGCTTGGGCGGAGCATCGCCGTGCCCTCGTAGGGGCGATCGGCGGCGGAGACCTCTCGCGCCGGGCCTTGGTTGAGGCCATGGTCCGGAGCGAGGAGGAGTGGCAGGCGGTCGCCGACTTCTGCGAAGCAGTAATGCTTGCAAAGGAGGAGGCCGAACGCATCAGGCAACGGCGTATTCGCCGCCGCCGTCGCCGGGATTCTGATCCCGATTTCCGGCCAACGTAGACGCGGGCTTGCGGACAGTGAGCAATGGGTAGCTCGCTGTCCGGCCGTCTGGTAACTGTCCGGACCAAGCCCAAGTCGTCGACGGCGCGCACTGTTCCCGCGCGCCTCAAGGAGTTGTCAGCAACAGCAGGGACCCAGCCGGGTCGAAGCCTACTGGGGCCAGGGTTATCCGAAAGGGCGCTCGAGCCCCGGTATGAAGGCTAGAAGGAACGGGGTGGGTCTTTTAGTCAGTAAGAGTCTGACACTATCTCCCGCTCCGCCCAAGGGCGGGGGATGTCAATGCATGATTTTTCCCACCATAAAAAAAAGCCAGAAGTGGCCGTCGCGCGCTTTTGTGGCCGTTTCTAGCTTCTCCTGGCGGTTTTTTGTGGCTCTGGCATGTAGCCCGTGTGTAGCGACCCTAAAAGTTATGACCTAACCTTAAAAATACATTTTAAAGACTAGTCACATTTCTTTACAAATCATAAAATTGGAAATAGACTCAAAAGCCATAACTTTGATCGTAAGTCGTTGGTTATTGGACAATAAGACTTATTTAAGTGTATTTTTATCTGGTTACGTAATATCGGTTCAGTTCAACGACCTTTCATGAAGGGAATTGAATAAGGTGTGAAGGGCTCATAGGTCATCAAACTGTTCGGTCAATTTAGTTAGTGGTGACGAATTACTTCCGCTTTAAGTACTGCTTTGTATGTATCGAGGTAATATAAAGTAGGTATATAATAAATTACCTAGCCTACCCTAATGTAGACCTACTTTTGAGGGTGTCAATTCATCAAATAGCTTTTTTTTAATTACATAGACTAATGCTTGACTGGGATCGCACCTGAAACTTCTGTTACTGGCAGGGGAACGATAGGGATTATAAAAATCGACTCGGGTTCCTTCAGTTTTAATTTGCTTTCAAGACTAAGTTAACTCTTTCGAGCAATCTTGCAGCCCTAACAGGCATCAGCCCCGTCCATTTTGCTGACATGTCACGTGTAAGACAAAACGCCGTCGATTGGGGTTTAGTCCGTATCAGACAGCGAGCTAACCATTGCTCGCCGTCCGCAAACTCGCACCAACGATTGTCCATAAAAAGATACATACATAATATTTGGTCACGTAATACCTTTTTATCTGCCTTTACAATCGTGTAGTTAATTATATTATTAAACTAAAACATAATCTCAAGCATTTAGTCATAATAAATTTATTGTACCTAAATTATTGTTCCATCGAGATGAAACTTTTTAGACTTAATTAAGTCTAACGACAATAGTAATGCGTTGGGCTTAGGGTTCATCATCATAACCTTCCTGCCCTTGTCCCGTTTTATTTAGGGTCACCGCAACACGTTTTTTTCTTCCATTCTGTCCTATCACTCGTCACGCTAACACTAACTCCCTTTTCTTTCATATCACTTCTCTCACAATCCATTCTTCTTTTATTTGGCCTCCCTCTCCCTCTCCATCCATTGGGCTTTGGGTTGCCAGGTCTTAAAACTGAAAAACCAGACAGTGCACCTAGTTTAGGTAAAAATTAATTAGTTACATTTGGGTGAAATACCACATTAAATTTTTTAACCTTGCGTTTGTTTTTATATACTATTATTATTATATTATTAGACTATAAAACCTTTTTAACTGCAAATAAAACATCAATAAAATTGGCTGATATAATTGTTACTATGCTCTGCTTGTCATTCTTCTCTGCTCTGCTTGCAAACTCATGACAAATAAAAAGAAATGGTCTAAAAACCTTACCAAAACCGGATACGCTCGACTCTGCCTAATTTGTCCGGACACGCAACCAAAAAGCCTGACTGTGTCCGGCTTTATCCGGACCCCTGGCAACGCTAATTGAGCTTTGTATTTTAACAAAATGAGCAAAATTGAAACTGTTATTTATTTAAAAATGCAAGTATATTGTTTCTTTTAGTAGCATATGATAATACTAGCTTTGGTCAGCGGCTTCACTCGATTGAAAGTAGGTTTCTCCATACAAACTTAGGACCCCCGTTTCATCCGCTTAGGGGGTGAATTTTGGAAAATCCTCTCTTAGTGCCTTCCTACGTTGTAAAAGGAAACCTTGCGCAAAATTTCACACTCTTAGTCCCAGCAGTTTCGGCGGTGTGTTGATATATCTGTCACTCCTTAACGTATATAATAAATATATGCCGTGGACAGACCATAGAAATTAAACGTTTTAAAGCTTAAAGTTTGATATTTCAATCCTTGTTTGTAGACCTTTTATTAATATTGTAATTTAGGGTGTAATTTATCTATAATATGTATGTATTTAGAAATGTATAAGTATGTTTATCAGTTGTCTAGTACTCATAACACAAGCTCTGCTTAGCTTGAGACTAGACGGTGTTGTGTGATAGTTGTGGAATATTATATTATATTATTATTTATATAATCATGGCCAAACGAGAATTGGAATATCATCAAATGTTAACGTTTAAATACTCTGGTCAGTTTTGCTTGGCCATATTATGAAGTGATCAATTCTAAGATTTGGCCACAACATATAGATGAACAATGCATCCAGCATACATCGGATTCCCGCGAGCAGTTCATCGGTCCCTGTGTTGACGCTTTGGGAAAGCCTATTTCTAGCACTAGAGGCAACCTACATTTCATTATCAGTTTAAAAATATCATTTACACAAACAATAAAATAAACTTTCTTTTCAAATCGGTTACCCGGAAAATCGGATTTTTTAGGAGACCAAAAAAAAAATGGGTTTAAAATTTGAACGATTTTGCATTTTCTACATTAGACGTCTTTCGGCTGGTATGATGATGACGATTAAATAAAGTGTAATCACACCTGTACAATGTGCTTATAACTTAGTAATTTTCTTCTAATGACTGTTCGTGTGAATTCAATAAGGTCAGAGTTATTAAAAATCATTTATAAAGGTTTTTCTTTTCTTATAAAGTATAAAAATAAAATCAAGGTGTTTTGTTTTTCTTTACTACAATTAACACCGACATGGAATGTATGTACCCTTTAATACGTTATAAACTAAGGGTGAGTTGCACCATTTAACTATAACGATAACCAAACCTTAACCAGCTGTGAAACGGCCGCCTATTTGTCAATTCGATCGATGATTTGACAACTGTTAACGGCCTTTATTCCTTTATTCTTTACTGTACACAAAAAAAAATACAAACAAAAACACAGGACATTTAACGGCTTTGTTATCGTTATAGTTAAATGGTGAAACTCACCCTAAGTAATTAATAAAATGGTAGGTACGTTGAAAGTTCTACAAAGCACAAAGCTATAAAAAATAAAATTTCTAAGTTAACGAAAAAAATAGATACGGCCGTTTATGTTGCAAACACTCAAATTCTCTCCGTCAATATTTCTTTTAAGAATTCAGGCACTTACGATGGAAAAAAGTGTAACGTAAGTATGTTAAAAATGATTAATTATTCTAGTAAACTATGCTTGTAATTATTAAAATTATTGTCATTTTTTATATTATATTCTTAAACGTTTTAATATTTTTGTTTTCTTATTTAAAAATGTAAATGCAATAAATAATTATTTACATTATGCACAAAAAATAAAGCTTAATTTAAACGCAGTAAATAGAAAAAATCTCAGTGTAAAAGTTCTATATTTCCATCATAATTTTCTTATAGCCTCTACGAACGTAGCCGTAGCCGCGTAGCCTGCATCCTGCTACGGCCCCTACGCGGCCGCTACGAGCGCTACGAGACCGTTACGTAACTTTTGCCGCTTGCACATTCCTCGCACAATTTTAATTTCTACAAGCAGGAATTTACCATAAATAATATATATAAAAAAAAATTACCTTGTTCATTCCATTTCCCATTTTCGTATATTACTATCCAAACTATTTAAACCAACAAAATTATTGTCGTCATCTTAACAATACATAACAAGCAACACACAACGTTTTATAAACATGTTTATTTAAAAATCAACGGTGGTATTTTAGCGTCATGTTCTGTCAAACTGTCAACACGTTCGCGTCACTATGACTACATTGTTGACGCCGGTGCGCCACGCGCTATCGATGTTGCCATCTAAGATCGGTTACATAAAAACTGTGACATGATGATAGGAAAGAGCACTGGTTACTGTCACTTTTGTCTTTCAAAGTTTTTTATTATTTTATCGCGCCTTTGTGATATCGATCGTGTTAGTGGTTGTGCGGCGGAGCATGACGTGCCCGGGACGCGTTCGGCGTGCTCGGCTGCCGGCGCGCCACTGCCGTCGGCTCGCTCGGTGGCGGCGACACTGCGTCTATAAAACCCTGGAGAGACGGCCGCTTGTCGATTCATTTATGTCGATGTTTTCAGCGTGAGTTTTGGTCTTGGATTTACGCGTAATCTGTTTTTAAAAGTTAGACGCGAGACGCTGAGAATACTTTAAACCACGATCACTGTCGTACTGTATATAATATATATATATTAGGTTTAGTGACCTTTATACTGCAGATAGCTCCTCAAAATTTAACAGAGGACTGATGTGCATAATTTGCGACCTATCAGACTATCAGTTGAAATCTTTAATTGAAAGCTTTGCAAATAAACGCCCCGATTTTTGAATCGGATTACAGTACACTCGCGCTATTGAACCCTAAACTTTAGCTATAAAATAGATTTTAGAAACAATCATCTGTTACAAATACTATCTGTTAAATGTTACTTGAAAAGTACGGTTTGCAAAGAAAACTTATTTGTGTTTTTATATTTTGATTTATTTGACTGGGTTTTACTTATTTAAATTTAAGTATAGTACAAGCGGTATTGTTTAATCAAAATTAGATAAATTACTTTGAAAAAAAAAATGTTTCCTCTTTTATTTTCATTGTTGGAAACAATTCACCTTCTCCTTTCATTCGCGACTACTCAGACAATTCACACAGTGATGCAGAGTTGAGTGGAATTAAAGAACTAGATTCTGATTGAACTTTTTCGTTCATGATACGTAATATAGTTTTAAAAATATCTTATTTTGCTCACCCTACCTCACTAATTTGTTTTGACAGCTATGACGTCATAACATTGCGCTAAAAAGATCATATTCATATTTGAATCGCATAGTATAGGTAGGTATTATTATCTCAGCTATAGCGTTGAGCTCCTTCATAGTCCTAAGTTGAGCTATACGAATACTGACGAATGCTTCCACTGACTGGACAGGTCTACTTAAATCTGTGTGGTTATTTCCTCAAAAGACCATCTCAGACACTACTGCATGGTTCTCATACGATTTGACCATTACATGTTTGCTGTATGGACTTTAAAGAGAGTTAGTTTCAGTGTTTCTCCTCTTAGGGTAGTCAGCTAGGAAACACCGGCCTCATCTAGATCTAGTTTAAACTGACGAAACAATTTACGTGTAAAAGCATTTTTAAAAACCTATTTAAAAAAAAAGACGTGTGGCACTCGGGGACTGCCGCGGTAAAGCTATTGCATAGCATTTTTATCAACTTATGCAATTATAATTATTTATTCATTTTATTTATGCATTATATTTTTTCCTTTGTATTTTTTCTTTGATTTTTTGATTAATTGAAGTTACACTTTCACACATTGAATTGAATTTTGATTGATTGGTCACTCACTTGTCTTCTTATCGGTCACCACGCTCAAAAAACAAATGAGTGGGGGTTGTTAGGTTATTTTCGTTACGGAATTTCTGGATTCGGTCTCCACGCTTAAGGCCCGCGATAGAAGCTATGCAATAGCTTAAAATAAATATCTTTTATCATTTATATCGGTGGTCAAGTATGTTGCAGATGGATAAAAAAATTTGTATTTTTGGAATCCGACTAATTTCTTTTTGGTTTCTTTTTTTAAATATCGATATTAATAATCGATAATATCGTAACTACATCGGTCGCCAAGTGCGGTGCAGACGAGTGAGAAATCTTCGGGACACCCGATCGTCTTGCCGACTCGTTAACAGGTTTAATGGCGCTCTTAATAATACAAGCAATTCAATAAGACCTTCTTATTTAATGTATTTACAAGTAAAATCTAGAATACCATTGATTAATTCCATTTCGGAGTTATCAATATTTCTGTTTCAGTTGAGCTTTATCTAAATTGATTCTTCGGTCTTAATATTACGAATCAATTTCCTTTGCTGAATTAAGAACATTCCCGGTGATTTGATTTTGTCTGTATTTATACAACTAATAAATATACATTTTTGTTTAGATGGGAAAATTATCTAATGACATCCCCCGCTTTTGGGTGGAGCGGGAGATAGTGTCATCCTTTTACTGACTAAAAACCTAATCCTGTTTCTTCTTTGCCATTGTTCCTAGGCCCCGGGATCTCTTTCGCCTCACCCATGGCTCCAGTAGGCTTCGACCCTGCTGGGCCTCTACGGTTGCTGACAACTCCTTGAGGTGCGCGTGGAACACTACGCGCCGTTGACGACCTGAGGTCGGTCCGGATGGTTGCCGGATGGCCGGATGGCGAGCTACCCATTGCTCGCCGTCCGCAAGCCCGCGCCTACGAGGGCCGGAAATCGGGATCGGAATACCGGCGGCTGGGGCGCGAGGGCCATTTCCTCGTGCGGCCTACTGCTTCGCAGAAGGAGGCGACAGCGTGCCACACCTCGCTGCGGACCATGGCCTCTACCAAGGCCCGACGTGAGAGATCGATGCCGCCGAGCGCCCCCACGAGGACACGGCGGTGCTCTGCTCAGACGTAATACATATACTTACCTACATTAACATCACGCCTCTTTTCGCTTTTTTTTTATGTTGTTGTATATTGTGTTGCTTGCGCCGAATAAATGCTATTCTATTCTATTCAAAAGGATAGGCGGTGGTTTACCTGATACATCGACAATTTACCAGTAGGTAGGTAAATATTGACATGTATCGAACTACTGTGATATTTCAGATGGGAAAAACCCAACTTTGTCCGGCCCGGGAATTGAACTCAGGACTTAATTTCAGCTGTAGACTTTGCGATCACTAGACCAACAAGGCTTTCAGAGCTACGTACGTAATTTGTAATCTAGTTAAAGACTATGGAATGTTTCAAACGAAATTTATAACTTTTTATAATGGTGTCGTTTTTTTTTCTTTACATCAGCAATATAAATAAAACACAGCCTTTTTTTAAATAATTAGTTTATTTTAATAAATAGTTTCTTGTAGATAATACTGAAGCTTACGTAATAAACATATTTGTACTCTAGTTAATATTAGCGGAATGATTTTAACAAATTAAGTGCTGGATTAACTACGTAGCAAGAATAGCAAATGCTTCGAGCCCCGTGCATTGGAGGCGGCCCCGCTTGGACAAAAAAAAACTAGCCGAGATACCTACCTGTTTTTTTTTTAAAGTGGGAAATCATCTAATTACATCTCTTCACCCTTGGGAGGAGCGGGAAGGCGCGTCAGGCGTTTACTGACTAAATCCCACTGTTCTTCTGTTCCTTCTTTGCCTTCGTTCAGCCCGGGGTTCACTTTCGCACAACTTATAGAAGATACCTGTGCCATATGAATTATAACCACTTCCGGATTCTCCATTTAAAGACAATGTAGCCAACTACCTCTAAAACTATCGCTCATTGGTAGATTATATCATAATAATTATCATCGATATTTGGTAGCGCCAAAGAGTCCTGTGGCCTGTTTAAAAAATAAAGTGGTTCTAATTCAGTATTCTTTTTAAAGATTTTGGGAGGCCCTTTGTAGAATTTGCTATAGGCCACACGCTGGCCTAATCCGGCACTGATAACCTATAACTTATACAAGTAACTACGTTCTAAAGATACAAAATAAAACCACCAAAATACTGCACTATCGTTTGGCTACTTAATAGTTCTAACACTTGAGGGAACCCTAAACTATAATTAGTATAGTACCTACCTTAAAACTTATCATAAATTGAATCAGAAGCAATTAAAAATTTTGTTGCAACCTGGAGGTCTTTAAGTTAAAAATGAATAGGTTACTTGCTTCAAGAAAATTTTCTTTTTGAGGTGGAAAATTTTTAAATGAATTTTTCTGCTCTAGAGTAGAGCAAGAGGGCGTACAGACTTTTACTGACTAACAGCCAGTTTTTTCATCAACAACTAAAACTATCAGTAAAAGTATTAACTTTTACTTGACTATTACTGATATTATAGCAAATGAGTTTCTTCATCCAAGTAACAGCTAAACTAAAAGTCAATAGAGTTACCATAACACAAACGGCATAATTACCCCAAAAAAACGTGGGGAGCTTTTTTTACGCATGACAACATCGCAATATCTTCTGTCAAGTAGTGCCAAAAAGTCGAATGTCATTTGATTCTGTTTATACGAACGCCACTTTATTTACCTGGGCTCCAATATTAGTAACGATGGGTCGTGCGAGGGGGAAGTTCGCAGGAGAATTGGCATGGCTAAGAGCGCTATGTCTCAGCTTAGTAAAGTCTGGAGGGATCGCAACATCTCCGTAAAGACCAAAACCAAACTGGTACGGACACTAGTCTTCTCGATCTTCTCGTATGGCGCTGAGACTTGGTCGCTAAAAGCTGCAGACCGCAAACGCATCGACGCCTTTGAGATGTGGTGCTGGAGAAGGATGCTCCGTGTCCCTTGGACAGCATTTCGGACCAACGTATCCATTTTACAAGAACTTAAAATCGCCTCACGGCTATCGTCCGAGTTTCTTCGCAAGGTTCTGCAATACTTCGGTCACATTGCAAGAAAGGACGGTGGCAACCTCAAAAGGCTAATTGTGACCGGTAAAGTGGATGGGAAAAGGCCTCGCGGGCGCAGCCCAATACGTTGGTCCGACCAGATCCGCACCGCTCTTGACTCTACGATGTACAATGCCCTTCACACCGCCAGAGACAGAAACAGATGGAAGAACATCATAAAGGCTAAAGTGATGAAGCAGGGAGGTCACGACCCTCAGCATTGAGGAATACGACGCAAGGAAGAGGATACGAACGTCAATGAACGAATGTTTTTAGAATTGAATTGATAAATAATAACATAAGTAAATGATTTAAAAAAATAAATGCTATTAGTTGTTGTTATTGCTATTAACAACTGTTATTGGCTTTTTTTTTACCGTTATTTTTATACGTTTAGGTACACAAGCGCTAAAGGTCGCAGAGCCTAACTTCACACTCGCCAAGATAGAACGGCCGTACTGTACATTAGTTAATTTAACGTAGTCGTATTAAATACAAACTGAAAATAAACTTACTTTTCTGTAGTTGGCGTCAGTTTATCTTGTAACAACAGGCTGAAGTATGTAACTGTTTCCTTTGAAATTCTGTATCGGAATAGAAAATCAGCGTCGTCCCATACGAAATGATCTTTGCGAGCATTAAACTTTTTACGTCTACGCGTTAAATAACTAACGATAAGTTCATCGTCTGATGAACTTGAACTTTCACTGGACGAAGTTTTTTTTTATGGTGGGATAAATCATGCATTGACATCCCCCGCCCTTGGACGGAGCGGGAGATAGTGTCAGACTCTTACTGACTAAAAGACCCACCCCGTTCCTTCTAGCCTTCATACCGGGGCTCGGGCACCCTTTCGGATAACCCTGGCCCTAGTAGGCTTCGACCCGGCTGGGTCCCTGCTGTTGCTGACAACTCCTTGAGGCGCGCGGGAACAGTGCGCGCCGTCGACGACTTGGGCTTGGTCCGGACAGTTACCGGACGGCCGGATAGCGAGCTACCCATTGCTCACTGTCCGCAAGCCCGCGTCTACGTTGGCCGGAAATCGGGATCAGAATCTCGGCGACGCGCGACCTCGGCGGCGATAACGCCGTTGCCTGATGCGTTCGGCCTCCTCCTTTGCGAGCATTACTGCTTCGCAGAAGTCGGCGACCGCCTGCCACTCCTCCTCGCTCCGGACCATGGCCTCAACCAACTGGACGAAGTTCGTGATAACATATTAGTGAAACCTAAACAATCTACAACTTTATCAAAATGACAGTGACTTTAGCTTTAGCAGCCCCCTAATGACTAGTAAAAGTTAAAGGCAAAAGTAACAGTTAAACCAACAGTTAAAATTGTGAAGAAACGAATTTGACCGTTACTTTTACTTTATGACGTTACTTTGGCTGTTACTTTAGATGAAGAAACTGGCTATAAAACCAACCTATATTTCTTCATTCGCATTTCAGGGCAACGATAACTTTTTTAAACGTTACACCTAAACTAGTATTAACTACGATGCCACCTGATAGTAAGCAGTGATGCAACTGATGATGGTGAATCGCACCAGTTTATTAAGAGACTATTCACTCTAGCCTTGAAGACACCTAAATTATAATCGGACGGGGAGTCCGTTGTGGGCAACTTGCTCCAATCTTTCGATGTAAGCGGTATAAACGACGAGCCGGACCGTGGAGGTGTCAACAACATAGTGTAGTACTCTTTCAAATAATCCCGCAGTGGTTACTTCTAGGTAAGCGTGCTCAATCGTCGACCACATCATCACTTACCATCAGGTGATATAGCGGTCGCGAGCTTATCCATAACAATTCTATAAAAAAACACTACATGAATGGTTAGGATGTTTTTAATATCGTGTGAATTTCATCACGCATGCGGGTTTGCTCCGAGTGCAGAAAACTAAAAAATGCCAAAAAAAGCGTCCCGCGTGCGTATTCCACCCATTACAATAAATGCTTGTATGAAATGGACATATTATTATGCGGGGGTTATACGTGCGGAGCAATCCCGGATGCGTGATCAAAACCGCACGATATTAAAAACATTCTTAGGATGTGAAATGTTTTTACGCACAGTAATAGATACGCCTAAATAATTTGTTAGATTTAAGGTGCTTTGTGGTACATCATCTATTTATACTTTAGTTAAATGTTAAGTACCCAACTGATGAAGCAGTGTGTAGGTACTTATAAATATGCCGTGCCTCATTCTTCCTTTGTCTTGGTCCTAGGCTGAGCCACCAGGGCTAGGCCGAACACGATCAACAGAGCACCGGCCCACCATCTCACGGACGAGGCTTCTTCGAACAGCGTTATGCCTATAACTCCCTGAAATATAAAACACACATTTGTAGAAACTTTGTATTAAGCTAGTATCTGTCAGCGGCTTCGCCTGAATAAAAGTAGAAAATTATCCCAAGAAAACATAGTCCGGCGATAAAAGTATCCTAGGTTTGTCCTCAATTCTTCGGACATAGAACCCGTAACGAGGACTCGATGGAACGTTTGGTGGTGCAAGGGAAAGTAGAGGGCAAAAGATCGCATGGACGTTCTCCAACACGGTGGACGGACCTCATCAAATCGGTGACACACTGCAGCGCCACGTGACCCAAGCCGCCAAACACAGAGCTGCATGGCGTCGTATTGCGAGAGAGGCAGTTGTGCAGGGCCCGACCGAGACATGACCACGACCACTCTGTCAAGAGAGCACGACTGAGAATAAGACGTATGTCCTATTCCATGTGCCAAATTTCATTTAAATCTGTTCAGCCTTTTGAGTGTGAAGGAGACACTAATATACACATACATAAATACACTCCTTTGCAATATTAGTGTTTTTTTGGAGGTGAAAATCCACTTAATTACTTCTTCCACTCCAATTTTTTTGTCGTAGTCGGGTTATAGTTTTTTACTTTTTTTTTGCTTTTTATATTTAAATTTATTAGTTTTAAAGCTGAAACGTGGTTAGTTGGTATACATTTTTCGTAAGTGCCTTATTTGAATTAAATTTTATTCGAATCAAGATATATTCTGTGATATGTATAGTAAAAGAATTTCATGTGCCACAGGCACAATTTGACACATATATTTGGCATGATCAGTAACTTCCCACTATTGATATTTTATTAGATCTGGTTGTGGTCGGGTCAGGGACCGTGATGCCGAGCCCGACCACAATCGTACTCTCATTAGTCAAAAAATACAAGGCACAAATTTTTGGGATAAGTGGCACAATAAAACACAATTAAAATAACCATTTTGTGCCACAGTAAAATCTCCGTTCCATGTCGTGGTCGGGTCAGGAATCACAACACCCTACAATAGCCCTGCTGGGCCCTCACGGTACCTACAATAGCCCTGCTGGGCCTTTACGGTACCTACAATAGCCCTGCTGGGCCCTTACGGTACCTACAATACTATAGTGTGAAGTTATATTAAAAGTTATGAGGTCCCTTTATAGGCCATTTTCAGTTGAAAACTCAGGAGGCCGTGTAATTGAGTTCTAGACACTGTTACAAAATTCTAAGTTATAAATCATTTAAAAACAAGTTTCCGTCGTCGCCGTCGTTATCTTATGCTTAGTATAAACTAATATAATACAGTGGAAAAGTTTTTAATTTGTTTAAATGCACTTAACTCTGAAACTACCAGTCGTATTGGAAAAACTCTTTCTGTATCGCACAGCCAGATTCGAGACGAATACCTAGTACCTATAGGCTAAATAACATCAAATTACGACTCACGGAAGCACAACAGTAACGAAACACTTCATCTTCTTATTTCTTTGGTCAGTGTTAAGTTTAGAAAGTATTTAGTTTATGCAGCAATACAGTCACATTAGGAACTCCTTCTAAAGGCAGGCGGTTGCCTCCTTCTGCGAAGCAGTATTGCTAGCAAAGAAAGAGGTCAACCGCATAAGGCAACGGCGACGGCCCCAGCCGCCGCAGGGATTCCGATCCATTTTCGGCCACCACATGCGTGGACTTGCGGACGGCGAGCAATGGGTAGCTCAAAGAGTTGTCAGCAACCGCAGGGTCGAAGTCTACTGGGGAAAAGGGTCTCTAAAAGGATTTGTGTATATATTTGGGTGGGGTCCCTGGTTAGTTTGGAAATACAATTGGACCCAGTAAGTGGTGCTACAATCGGGTTCTCAATTATTTTTATGATAAAAAGCCTTCACAAAGGACGTCTGTCAGTACTGCTAGTCCTAACTAATATTATAAATGTGAAAGTGTGGATGTTTGGAAGTTTGTTACATAATCACGCAAAAACGGCTGAACGGATTTGGATGAAACTTGGTATGCATATAGCCTTTGACATGGAAAAGAACATAGGCTACCTTTTATCCCGATTCCTTAAGTACCTAATGCCACGCGGGCGAAGCCGCGGGCAAAAGCTAGTTTTCTATAAAGTTAATTTCGGAAGCCGATGTAAAAAAATGACGAAACAAATCCAGAAACACCGATTTTCGAAATTAAAGTTAATTTCCTTTTCTTTAGTTTATGTTTGAAGTTGGTTGTATTTTTTAACATAAAGAATGAAATGAAAAGAGCTTTAACAAAAAAAAAGACTTATTTTTGTAGATAGTTTTATAACTTTATTGCGAAACAGACACTAACTACGTTTGACACGTTCGAAAGGTTCTAGGGAAAATTTTAACAAAATGAACTAGGTACTGGCAAAGGCAAAAGGCCGAGCCCGGGTTCTGCTTCTTTGGTAGGGCTATTGGGGGTGACAGCTTTGTCGGGTCCACTGAATTTCGGGACAATTGACGTGCCCCGGTGTGGCTACATGACACATTCAATTTAAATGTTGAGATGCAATTTCATGCACGATTGCGGTAAAGTCTGCCTGATAACTCAAAAAAAAAAAAAATTGCTTGAATCCTACGGCGCGGCGCCAAACAAATCCTTTTCACAATAAAAAAAATAAATAGTTTTCATTTCGAGTGCAAGCAGTGAACTTAGCAGTGGTCAGGCGGAAGCGTCTATGCTAGCAAAGGAGGAGGCCGACCACATCAGGCAACGGCGGCGCTCACAGCGCCCCAGCACAGCTGCCGCCAGGATTCCGATCCTGATTTCCGGCCACCGTAGGCGCGGGCATGCGGACGGCGAGCAATGGGTATCTCGCCAAAAAAAAAAGGCACCAGTGTCTTTAATGGTACAGGCTTTGCTAGCGTAGGTACTACCTAAATATAATCTGCTATGGTTAAACTACCTACTATTAACACGAACAATACCTCCTACTTTCTCTTTAGATACTGATATATTTTTTTTACTAGGTTGGAAATGATTAAATAACGTCTCCCGCTTTGGATGAAGTGAAAGGGGAAAAGGAAGTTACCCATTGCTAACCAACCGCAAACCCACGGCTACGGTGACTGGGAATCGCCTTGCAACTCCCGACGTCCGAGGCGTCGCCTGCGGCGTGAGAGAGTTCGTTCCCTCACCCTAACTGCGTCATCTACTACTTCGCTTGCGTAACTACTTTACAAAAGCAGGTGACTGCTTCCCCTTCCCCTCGCACCCTACCATGGCCTGAACCAAGGCCGGATGCGAGACCGCCGCCACCGATTGCCCCCTCAAGGACACGCGGTACAAGTGGAAAATGAGGACACTGCAGCACCTCTGTAAGCACTCCGTAGAGTAGTAAGGGTTGACCAGACGGTTGCAAACTACCGTTACCATTAAGGTCACCTTGGTATATTTATTTGGTTTGTGTTGCGGCTACATGGATGTAAACCACGCGCCAACACGTTCGGTGGTTGGGAAAACGCGCCTCCCAACCAAGGGCGTTGAAGGACATGGATTACCTACAACTGCTGTCTACACGGATTGAAACTAGCAAGGTCACCTTGGTTGGGACGTTGATTTGCAACCGTCTGGTCTGGTTTATGATTATACACTACCCTACTCTTTCTGGTAATCTACGGGACGTGATCTTTATTGCTATGCATTTGATGATTAGTTAAGGAATTAACTTACCGATAGCACATAACTGGAGGCTGCTGATATGACGGTAGGAGCTGCTGAGTTTGTAGCTGCATCAAGGGACCGTAGGTAATGTCTGCAGCCCCAAGTGTTGGCCAACACCATGGCCACTAGCAGGGCACCCCATATGATGTAACTATCGCCCTGTAGGTGGGGGAGAAGGGAAGTTTAGTTTTTGTGATTGTCTTAAACTTTCGAATATTATTATTATTATTTATTATATTCTTTATTGTACACCGCATGAACACCGTAATTAGACACAATAGAACGCCTTTGCTTGGGGTTTAATGATAAATGCGAAAGTTTGGGAGTGTACGTGAATGTGTGTACGTTGTCACACCTTCACGTTCAAACGGCTGTACGAGTTTGGATAATATTTAGCACATGGGTAGTCCTTGTCCTGGAAAACGTTAGGATAGGTACTTTTTAGGAGTATCTACTGACACGTGAGCGAAGTCGCTAGCAGAAGCTAGTTTTCCATAATCCAGGGGTCAAAAAGGTATCTAGGTACTTTATGGAGTCTTTTGGTTAGGACACGAAGTACCTAAATTGGTAGGTACCTACAAGTTGGGTAACCTTTATTATTGCAATTTTACGATAATTTTGAGGTAATTCTTATAACAGTCTGAAGGAGGCCTATGTTCAACAGTGGACGTCTATCGGCTAAAATGTTGATGATGAGATGATTATAGGGGAAACCAATTTCATCATCATCATCAGCCTTTTTAATGTTCCCACTGCTGGGTCTCAAGCCTTCTCTATAGGAGAGGGAATGGGCCATAATCCACCCCACGGGCCCACTGCGGGTTGGTGAATGTCACATGTCTTCGAATTTTTGGTTCTAGGACATGCCGGTTTCCTCACGACGTTTTCCTTCATCGTTTTGAGACCAGTGGTAATGAAATAAATTACATAAAGTAATGCGGCTGCCAAGGTTTGAACCCGCGACCTAAAATTCGTAAATCGGAACCATTATCACTCGGCCACCACTGCTCTCCGAACCAAAACCAATTTACAAATCCCAAATAAGTATATAAGGATTAATAATGTTTCAAGCGGCAATAATTTCGGACAGAGCTTTTCATGTACCTATAGGTTAGTTACGTCACTTGAGGCAGTTATTCATACTTTTGATTGTTGCAGCCACATCTTACTAATCATACTAATAATTAGGATTAGTTAGAATCACTTAGCATAGGCAAGTACTGACTGAACTCACGGTAATTGTTCAGTCGGTCATCAACCCGTATAGGTTCAGTAATGAACGCATGAGTCATTTGTAACAGGCAGACGCCTACGGAATATTTATTAGCGGGACACTATCGATCAGGCAGTTTATGATGCACTGACATAGGTAGTATAGGTATCGACACGAATCTTGAGCGCTCAGCGTCAGAGTAGGGATCGCTTTACGCATTCCATACATTGGCGAGCCAATCGTCGTTTGTTAGATACATGCAGCAAGCGCAGGGAACGAATCACGAGTGACGTCTATGACACGATGCACGACTCAAAAATAATTCTCGTCTTTAATTTGCAGTTTTTTTTTCGTCTATATATGCACAGGCCATTAATTGCCGGCACGGATCTTGAGCGCTGGCTTCAAATTGCGCAGAAGTCAAATATTCGGTCTCTTTAGCGGTGTGAAGTGAGACGTGGCGGAGTGTCAGTGATTGGCTCGCCGCGCCATGGCGTCATAGACGTCACTCATGATTCGTTCCCTGTATTGCTGCATGTATCTAACAACGAAGACCATGCACTTAAAAAATTGAATTGAACAACGAAGACGATTGGCTCGCCATTGTATGGAATGCGCAAAGCGATCCCCACTGTGTAGCCGAGCGCGATCAGTGACGGTAATTGTAGCTCTGTACCGTGGCTATCGCTATAAGTAGCGAAGGAATGATAAAGGAAATCAAATTTCGCATAGTGACACGAAGATGATACAATTTCGCAAATCATAGACAGTAAATAGTTGGTGGACCTTGGATTAGGTATAAGGAGTGCGACTAAATAATAAACCAAAATTACTCTTAGAAACATGTTTATTATATAATAGGCATTAATGCAAAACAACGGACGTACATCCTGATAGTATTTTTATTATCCTTATCTAGCAAAATTTATGCAAACATAATGATTAAAAACTTAGTTATTATTAATGTTAGAACTCTTCCGCACAGATGCGACTTATCTCCGGCGGTTATCACACTGCCACGCACCCCGCAGCGTAGTGCGTGAATGCGTGTCTTAACATTGCTTGTAAGTATCTTCGTTTGTATAGAAAAAATGCACAGTCCAACATTGAAAATGCATCCACGTGCGTTCATGCAGATCACGCACCTACATGCGGAAAAACACACATTCACGCGCGTGGGTGCGGAGCGACACGTAAGGCATGACACACTGAGTCTCGTAGTACCGTGCGTGATTTTGTACGAAGTGCGTGCTTGCGTGAATTTACGAAACGCTCCTACGCGCGCGAGTGCGTAAAAAACCCGCACGTACGTGCGTAGATGCGTTTTCACGCGCTACGCTGCGTGGTGCGTAACAGTGTGTTAACCGCCTTAAGTATCTAGTAGTACCTATCTACTATGTGGAAACAATTAGGTTAGGTTATATTAATATAGTACAAAATATATTTACAGTAAGATTGGGTCGTTAATGGAAGATCTTTCAAATGGAGAAAATGTCTCATTCATCTGGCTTAGTTTGCGTATCTATCTACTTTGTGCCGTAAGCCACTGGGCGCAAATGAGTGCCTTTGATACATTTAGTGATCGGGAAAAACTAATGCAAATAAAAATATTAAATTGTAAAAAAAAAATCTAGGCCAGATGAATGAGTCTCTCGTTTTCAAAGAATCATCCTAATTCCAGAGCTGCTTATTTTTATTGTCAGTATAACTAAAATATGTGTAAATAAATTATCTTTTTCACAATAATTTGAGCTGCCTGCCTTTAAAGCCTGAACTAAATCGTCATCAATTTTCATTGACTATTAATTTTCGTTTTGTTTTCAAGGTAGGATTTCGTCCTACTTGTTATATGTACCATCGATATCTGCCTGATCACTTAAAAAAAATTCGCTTGAATCTTGCGATGCGGCGCCAAACTAAATCCTTAGATGTTTTCGTTTCGAGTGCAAGCAAAAATGAACTTTGCGGTGGCCAAGCGGAAGTGTCTTCGACGGTACGGCTGTTAAAGGGCAGATTTGGGGATCAGGCAATTTCGTATGATAAAATCCCACCTGTGTGAAAGACCCCTTATAATCTTATCCACGATTCCACCTAATTTATAATTTACGGGTCGACACTCAAGGTCGAGTCGTGTCATTTTTTCTTAATTCTACTAGCAATCCACTCTAAACCTAAATGAAGGCCTTCACCAGTAAGTCCGCAGCACGCTTGGATGTGCCACGGATGCTGCTTTATCGACGTCAGCTCCAACTGTTCCGATATCTCAGCTGCCGTCATCGAGCCCTTCACATCTTGTTTGTTCGCGTAAACCAGCAGACACGCTTTACTAAGCTCCTCATGTTTCAACATCTGATGGAGCTCATCACGACATAAGCTCAACCGTTGCCGGTCCGTCGAGTCCACCACCATTATCACAAACTCACTGTTTGTGAAGTAAGTGTTCCAAGCTGACCTCAGACTCTGCTGTCCACCCAGGTCCCACATCACAAAGCGTAAACTCTTCCACACAAACTCTTCCACATTCGAGCCTATGGTTGGTCTAGTATGAACAGTCTCTCCTAGTAGCAACTGGTACAGAATTGTCGTCTTGCCAGCATTGTCCAAGCCCACTAGGAGCAATTTGTGTTCCTCATTACCGAACAAGCTCCAGATCTTCGATAGCAGTAAACCCATTCTTGGCAATGTTTGCGCCACTCCACTAAAAAGATTAAGGAGATTAGGCAGTCAGTTATTAAAGCATAAAAAATAATAATTCATTATTATTAAACATTTTAGAGAAAGTATTCATAAGTAATTCTAGAGGTATATTAAGATGAAAACAACTTCGTGTTCTGCTTATCTTGAATTCAATATCGAGATAACATGTTTACAGCGTTGTTAACAGCGCCATCTAGCTTTACATGTAGGAAACAAAACAGTTTTTCTCTCTTTCTAAAATTGAATGAATTCACCGTAAAATTCAGTATCTAGGTACACTTGCAAAAGTACCTATCTACCAATATCAAAACAAAACACTGAACATAATAAATTATACACATTTGTATCCGTATGGTACCTATTCCAGAGTACCTACGTAATTAAAGCACCTAATCTTATCGCACTGCCAAACTTTCACTAAAGAATAAATAATAAACTTACTACGACACTGGCTGTTCCTGATAATTTTCCCAACGTGCTACCAGCTGATGCCCATATACCGGCTAAAAATGCTTCATAAATCATGATTTGGATATAAAAACATTTAACAAAACAATTGACGACATTTAGGTTATGAATAAAGAATCGATTTTATTCATAAAAAAACAGCGACGCTCCCTTCTACGTAGAAAACTAGTTTTGGTTTCCTGTAATCTTTTGAAATAAATATTGTTTGCTTCATCTGTACGACATTTTAATTAGTTGTATAAAGTAAAAAAAATATAATTATTTTAATTTTTAATAATTATGTATAAAAACAATATTTTGGGCTTGCGTAAAGTGACTGAGTATTTTTGCTTGAAACGGAGTGTTCTACATGTATATTTTATCTGTGATTAGATTAATGTCATGTCATGTTGACACCTTGAAAAATGAACTTTTGGTGATTTTAATTCGACATTTCGTAGCTCTGTGCCTTCGTATTTTAATATAAACGTCGTATTCAGTTGCAATAATTCAGTATTCGTTTGTTTTGGAAGTGTGAATATCGTGGTGTTTACATTAAATATCGTTTTTTATTCTATTATTATTTTATTGCTATTTATATTGAATATCCATCGCGTTTTGGTTTTAAAACTTCGCAAATCGCAGCTAAACGAATCTTAAAAAATGGAAAACGTGAAATCTGGTGATAACGTGCTAATAATTTGGAATAACGATAATCAGAACAGCATAAGCAGTTTAGTGGAAGAGATCAAAGCAGTAATAGAAAATGGATCAGTTGTTCTGGAAAACTCTGAAATGATTACTGATTGTAAGTACTTTCTTTTTTTTAACTTTCATAAATCAAGCTCACAAAAAAAAAAAACTTAAAATGCCCTTTCAAAGTTAGTCCTAAAAATTATTAATCTGCTGTCAAAATGCTCTTATTTACATCTAAATCAGAATCGAGAGAAGATTCCCTAAGACGACCTACTGACCGATTGTCTGGAAGAACTTAGATTAAATTGTACTTATTTATTTTAGCATCCCGCCCTGCATCATCATATGACGCTGTGTTATCAAACTGGTTGGCCCCACACACTGTGAAACACACAGACAGTATCTTGGCAGTTATTGTAAAACTCCTAAAGCCTAGTGGTAAACTAATTCTAAAAGATGCAGCAGATCTCACAAGCACACTCAAAATAAATGGATTTGTTAATGTCACAAAGTCTTCGGATAATTTATATTTAGCTGAGAAACCTAAATTTGAGGTAAGTGTCACTGGTACCAGTGATTTTGTCAGTGTAGGTTTAATTCTTTGAGTACATTATTTTATTCTCCAAGGTCCTATCTATCTTTATACCAAAATTCATCAAAATGTAATATCTTTATAAATTATAGCCTAAATGTTATTCTGATGTGTAAGCTATATTATTGTAAAGTTTCATTTAAATCCATTCAGTAGTTTTTGTGTGAAAGAGTAACAAACAACCATACATACAAACTTCCACATTTGTATTTGTATTTTGGGCTGGTGACAGCAAAAACACAACTAATGTGTGTATTTAGCGCAACTTTCTTATTTATAATATTAGTAGGATACATACTAGACACAGTATTGTTGTGATTGAAATCAGTTAAAAGTCAACAGCTAAGTCATTATTACGTTATTTGACATTTTTAAATAGTGTAGTATTGACAGTTGATACCTGATGCCCATTGTGCTTTGACATGTAATAGACATGTGTAGAGCTATTGTAAATGGCTCTAATTTAGTGCATTGTATAAATAGGAATATTATTAGCTCATAACTGTAAATTACTCATCATCATCTTACCTTGTTTGGTGTTATTTGGGGTGCTACACATGTTTTTCTTCCATTCTCTCATCACCCGTCACCCGTTACCTGCCCACTAAATCAAATCAAATCAAATCAAATCAAATCATTTATTTAGTCAGAATATGGTACATAATTGTGGTCTTGAAATAAATTAATAGTCTCATCACATTCTGCCACGTGTGGCGTGCAAATATTTGGTAGGTAGGTACATAATCACAATCATAAATATGTTTAAGAAAAAATAAAAAATATTATGTTAGCATTGAGTTAGTAAACAATATATGGCATGTCATCTAAAAATTTTTTGTGTGGATTAAATTCAAATTAATATTCAATGTCAAATTATTATTAGAGAGAGAATGTCAAAATCTATAAAATTATTTGAGAGAGTTGTCAAATTGTATGAAATTATTAGAGAGAGATGTCAAAATTTATAAAATTACAATTTAATTATTATGTCAAAGTATCATTCAAATAGTCGTTTAAATTATAATAACACTTTTTACACAACATGTCTTTAAGTTCCTTTTTAAACAAATTTAAATTTAAGTCTTTAATCGATTTTGGAATTTTGTTAAACACTTGTGGGGCTATGCAGAATATACTTTTTCTTATTAGTGCTGTTTTAGCTTTACGTCCGCGTAACATATCTTTTCGCCTATTACGTTTCACAGTATCTGATAAGTTAGGAAACAGGTGTGAGTTTAATTTGACAAATAAAGCAGTCTCATAAATATACAAAGACGGTAGTGTCAGAATTTTATATTTTTTGAAAAATGGTTCACAGCTGTCTGTAACTTGAAGTTTGAACATGGCTCTGATAGAACGCTTCTGCGCTTTAAAAGCAGTTTCTCTATTTGTTGAGTTGCCCCAGAAAATTATACCGTATCTTAATACAGATGCTACAAGGCCATGATACGCTGTAAGTAGTGCATCTATGGAAACAGTAGGGGCAAGTTTATACAAGGCATAGGATGAACTACTAATTTTCTTACAAAGCGCTTCAACGTGATCCTTCCAATTAAGTTGTCTGTCAATTACTAAGCCTAGAAATTTTGCACTATCTACATCATGAATTTTGCTATTTTGATATTGTACATTCATTTCCAATCTAGGTTTTTTATGGCCAAAATGCATTACTTGTGTTTTGGCAAGATTAATTCTTAAATTGTTATTATTAAGCCAAGAAATAATTGAATTCACCGCATTGTTGACCTCAAGTTCATATGATTCAGGGTTATTACATGTTATTGTGACCGTACTATCATCAGCAAAAAGTGATATCGGGAAGTCTATAGCTTTGGGCAGGTCATTAATGTAAATTAAGAACAGTAAAGGGCCTAATACACTGCCCTGTGGCACACCGAAATATACCGTGCGTTCTTTAGAGAGGTATGTTACTTCTTCCTTAGTTTTAAAATTCAAGTTTGTAATAGCAGTAAATTGTTTTCTTTCTGATAGGTAAGTACTTAACAAGTCAAGAATGTTACCTCTTATACCGTAGGCGTCAAGTTTATTTCTTAATATATTGTGGTCAACGTAGTCAAAGGCTTGTGTCATATCACAGTACACAGCACAGACAGGTGTCTTATTATCAATGTTAGTCATAATTTTATTTAAAAAGTCATATATCGCCATGTTTATAGTCATATTCTTCCGAAAACCTTTTTGTTCAGTACAAAAAATCTTTTGTTTTTCTAGATATGCGTATAGTTGATTATAGATATATTTCTCATATATTTTAGAAAAAAAAAAAAAAAAAAAACTAACTCTCTTTTCTATTGTATTACTCCTCAATAATCCATCCATCTTTTCTTTGGGCTCTCTCTAGCCTTCCTTACATCCACAGTATACTCCTTTTAAGCACAAATTACTGATTTGTTTAAATTACAATTTTCTATGTCATTCCAGGTTGGTTCTAAAGCATCTTTAAAACTGAATGGGAAACCGACAGTCTGGAAACTAGAAGACACAGTTGAAGATGCATGGACAGGAGCAAATGACGATGAGATCATTGATGATAGCCAGCTCTTAGATGAGAATGATCTGAAGAAACCAGACCAGAGTTCATTGAGAGGTATATTTTTTATCAATATATAAATATGTAATTCCCTCAAACGTTATTAAAATCGCCAAACCGTAGGGGCCCGGCAGGATCGAAGCTTACTGGGGCCCTGGAACGAAGGCAAAGAAAGAACAGGAGTTGGTTTTAGTCAGTAAAAGTCTGACACATTCTCCTGCTCAGCCCTATAGCAGGAGGTTTTCCCACCTAAAAAAAAATTTTAACATAAACAATTATTTTTTTCGGCTTCAGTGTGATCAGTTTATAGTCTTGAAATGATTGACTTTATTTATAATAAAAAATAAAAAATGACAATGCCAGCAAAAAGTGCCTTGTAAGAACATAATTTATTCAACATAAAATAACAAGTTTGATGATAAGGGACACTTATCAATTGTTACCCACATTGCGCGTTATCTTGATAACAAAACGACGCCTGTGTTGAGGTTTTGTGTTCCGAACCTGCATTCATTGGCTTCACCTACATAACTCTGCTTAGAATGATTTGGTTGAGGTTTTGTGTTGCGAGTTGCGACTATCCCAATGACGCGGCTCATTCACGCAAGGTCAATGGCTTAGTAAGTACAACTCGTAGAACAGGTTTATTTTTGTCTGTGTTAAGGTACATTTCATATTAATGTATACCTACAAATTAAACAAGAACTTTTACAAAGGGCATAAAGATGTCATTGACTGGCATTTACTGTGATGATATTTGTTTAATTGAAAGAATTTGTATACTTATATTTTAATCTATTTCATTATGTATTAGTTCTTGAGTTTAGTATTTTTTTTTTAATAGATTTTGACGATGTCTATAACGCGAATAGGTTAACAATAATTTCTATGCTTGTATATTAGCTATAACATTTATTTAAATGTTTTCAGTGTGTGCAACGACTGGCAAACGGAAAGCGTGCGCGGACTGTTCGTGTGGTCTAGCTGAGGAACTCAAGGGAGAGGTCAAGGATACACCGAAATCTTCCTGTGGAAGCGTAAGTATTTTATCTAACACTAGCTTTGGCGGCGGCTTCACCCCCTTACATAATATACAGTCTATGTCACTCAGGAATAAATCAGCTTTCTATTGGTGAAAAAATGTTTGCAATCTGACCAGTACTTTCAGAGATAACCTCTTACAAACAAAAAAACAAACTTTCTTCTTTGTAATATTAATGTAGTAGGCAACAACTACACGTTCCCTGCCCTTGCTGCATGTATTTAACAACGACGACGATTGGCTCGCCAATGTACGGAATGCACAAAGCCATCCCCACTCTGTCGTCGAGCGCTCAAGATCCGTGACGGTAATTGTACTAATGAATCATTCTTGAGAAATTCATTCCTAACTGCCTGTCAAAAACACGAAGTTTAACGATTTAATCGTAATGAAGAAAACTGCAATACTTAATTGATTTTCTTGGTAGTGACCTACTTATATAACTTTGTTTTAAAGAATTTTTCGCACAAGCAAAGTTAGGAAAATTCTTTTCTAAACAACTTCATAATTCTAAATCTACGGGAAAAAAAATATCGGCGGCGGTGAGTTCTCGCGCCGGGTCCCAATACAGGTCAGAGCTAGGGGGAATGGCAGGTAGTCGCTTCCTTCTGCGAAACAGTAGTGCTAACGAAGGAGACGGCCGCCAATACCCCGAAACCAACTACCAGCCGCCGTAGGCGTGGGTTTGCGGATGATGAACACGTGTTTCATATGCACCTCAAAGAGATATCAGCAAAAACTTCTGAAAAGGTTTATCTTTGGTCCTAGAACGCAAGGGTCCACTGAAGGAATATTGGTGAAGTTTTGACAATAAAAGTCTTACTCGCCCTCCCTCGTCCCTATAGCGAGAGAAGTAATTAGATGATTTCCAATCCTATAAAAAAGCGAGCAAAATTTATTGTTGAAATTTTTTTTTTAATTGCGATTTACTTGTTTCAATTTTTTTAGGCTCGCTATGATATATCGATGGTACAATAATGTGGCAATGTGTGAAGTAACCTATTCACTTTTGATCCTTACGTTGTAGCCATCAGGAAACACAGATTCCGGCAGGGAATTCTACACCTTAGCTCTACGCATAATTAATGTGTTCCCATAACGCTTTGTACATTTCGACGATTAAAGTAAGCGTTCCAAATGCACGTTTACTTCAGGGCAAAACCCAATCGGGGCAATACACATTATTCCGATTTAGATCACCCACTGAATTAACCTGGGAATTCCATAATATTGAGAGTACGTGATTCGAAGCATATACGCTCATTAAATGTGTTTGTGACGCAAAATGTAAACGTTGTCGTATTTGTAAGTCATAGGGAAGATTATGAAGTTATTATCGTTATTAGTCACGGATCGCTTCTCTTGTTAGTTCCGTGATGGTACTTGTATCTAACAGGTAAACTGACGTTAATACATAGTATTTTTATCATATTTAGCTATGTATAATGCCATTCAATCGGTTGCATACCTACTCCGACTGGTTCTAAAGGGTTAGCTCGAAATATTTGCTTAGTATAAGAAATGTCGCTATAGCATCAAGAGATAATCTTGGACTGTGCGATTTTTGCTGCCATTTTTCTTTTTAAGGTAGTAAATCGTCTAATAATTTCTTCCGCTCTAGGGAGGAGCGCAAAAACATGTCAGACTCTTACTCACTAAAATCACACCTAAGTTCAATAATTGTCTTTAGCGTTCCACGACCTCAGGATTTCCTTTCTGAAGTCAACCTATGACCATGCGTGACCTCGGCCCTGAAACTCAAAGCGCAACTGAGGGAACACGGGCGGGTTTTAGTCAGTATAAGTCCAAACGATGGAAAGATGAAAATAGGGCAATCTTGACCACTTCGGTGTTAATTTTTTGCTAATCGACCTTTTGGAGGATGCATTGTAAAAAACATGTATTCTATGAAAAAAGTTGTACTAGCTGACAAACCCAGTATCGTCAAATCTATTAAGGTAGAACTATACTGTAGACTGCGGCGTGTGTGGCTCACACGTGCGCCACACTCGCCGATCTGGGCGCATCGGCCTGCATACATTTTATATGTATAGAAACTAGACTTGTAGAACTACACTTGGTCTACGCCACGCGACGTTGTTCTACGTACAAATCAGGCGTGTTACACGTGTGGTCGGCCTAATGTAGTTCTAGCTTTATCGGGGCCACTTGTAAAAATAATCAAACGAATAAAGAGTTATGCCGTATCGCTGTATGTGCAATTTACACCTACGATAATTATGCATCGATATGATTGCATATGCGATACGATGCGACTTGCTAATGTAATAACTAAGTACCTAAATGTGTGTCGAATATATAAACTTAATGCACGGTTTTCTTTGAAAAAAAAAAAAAGATTGCATGTCGCGGAAATGAAAATGTCGAGATGTATGGTGTGACGAAAAAGGATAAAGTAAGAAGTGAGTAAGTAATATACTTAGAGGAAATTTCAAAGTGGCGCTAGTGACTGAAAAGTTGAAAGGAAATCGTTTGTCTTGGTATGGCCATGTAAAGAGAAGGGATGTAACGCATATTACTAAAAGAGTTCTGTGTATATACATGTAGATGGAAAGAAAAGATGAATTGATTGTGTGTGGAGTGATATGAAAGAAAAGGGAGTTAGTGATAGTGTGACGGCTGACAGGACAGAATGGAATATGGGATAAGGGCAGGAAGAAGAAGCAGCAGTTTTCTATGACAGTTGATGTTTTTATTCTTTGCTAATCTAGGAATTGAAAAAAAACTTAAAAAAAAACTTTCAAGTGCGAGTTGGATCCGCGTATTGTATCCGTGAGTTGAGGACAAACTTCCTACCTATGTAAATAGTTCTCTCGCAAATTATTTTTAAAAAAGTCTCCAAAAAATTACTTGCGGTTTTTTGTTTTTTTTACCCTTATTCTACATGGCATTTTTTCTTACCAAGATTCATGAATCTTAGTCAAGGAGAAGTCTTTTACACTTAGGTTTTGATTTCCATGCCATTAATTTGATTGCGTTTCACTTTTCAATGCCTAAAACTTTAATTTTGTAATGATAAATAATATTTATTTTGCAAGTAGGTTTTAAAAAAACACTTACGCGTCAATTTTTTTCAGTCAGTTTAAACTGACTGAAAAAAAATAGATGATCTAGATGAGGCCGGTGTTTCCTAGCTGACTATCCAGAGAAGAAACAGAAACAAAATCAGGGGTCAAAGTCTATTTTAAAGTCCACATAGTAAAGATGTAATGGTCAAATCATATGGAAACCACGGATAATTAATAAGATGATGAATAATGACTATAATAATAAGATGTTCCAAGTTTATACCTTGCTCTGCTCGTTATAGTAATTTCTATATAAGATTACAATAAAAACTTTCCATATCCACATGCTCTAATAAACAAGCTAAGTTTCAGTCAAGACTGGTCCTATACCTACATTTTGATAAAAGTCAAGAAAGTTTGTCATTGTGTCCGAAGCGGAATTCACCGAAGCCCAGGTATTACGGAGCCGAAACGACGTTTTTCAATACACTTATGAAAATAATAATAAACTGGGGTTGACGCGCAACTCGTAGGGGTCGCTTAGCGCCCAGGTTGATAGGTACTACTTACGATACTGTGTGTAAGCAATAAATTGGGGCGAAGGTGGGTTCGCGCACTATTATGCACGAGTTCAGAAAACAGTAAATTGCGTGACTAAAAACTGTAGGAATAATAGCTAGTTTTCGAGTAAGTTATTATACAAGGTGTAAGGGACAGCCCTCCACAAACTTTAAGGGCTTGCTCAATAAACGAAACTGAACAACCTACCACAAAATTTTTTTTCAGGAAACGAAAAAAAAAATCCGCCTCGCCATACAAAATTATAAACTTGATTGTATAGTTTTGTATGGAGAGGCCGAATTCTTTTTTCGTTTCCTGAAAAAGAATTTAGTGGTAGGTGGTTCAGTTTCATCTACTGAGCAAGACCTTAAAGTTTGTGGAGGGCTGTCCCTTACACCTTGTATAAAACCTATTTTTATACCGGCTCCTTTGGGTCTAAGTCTAACTATCCATCTAAATAAAAATTATCAAATTCAAGAACCCATACGTTTCTCATTCCAGTGTTACCTCGGCGACGCGTTCCGCTGCGCGACGTGCCCGTACCTCGGCATGCCCGCCTTCAAGCCGGGCGAGAAGGTCAAGCTCGACCTCAACTCAGATATATGAACAATCTCAGTAGCTCTCAAACTCCAGTGTTAGTATGTATACCAAGTTGTGATTCTATTCTATGCTTTCAATAAAATTTATAAGTCGATTCTGTTATTTGATTTTTTGTTGGTGGAAATGGGTGGCATCTCCCTGTCTGGGAAGTTCGTAGGACATAAATCAGAACTGTAGTTAGATGCTAGTTGTCTTAGATTTACATGAGGTGTATATTTAGAGATATAGGTGTAGGTTTGTAGTGTAAAGTAAAGTATGGGTGAATATACTTTTTTTTATCAATTTTAAAAATTGAACAAAATTGAAAAATGTGTATGTTCACCCATATACGAATTCAGAAACAGTAGCCAATTCAGCGACCATAGTTTTTTGGTTGGATTATGAAAGCGCCGAACAAAAAAAAACTTATATTCCGTAAGAATATGTAGATATTGCTCTTATGTTTATTTTTTTTTTTTTGCATCGGAACATTTTTTGGCAATCTGCAATATTTCCAAAATGAATTTTTCGACCTTAAAGTCATATAACTTTGACCCTTAGGTATAACTTTGACCCAAGCTCGTTAACCAATAGAAACTCTGTAAACACGGTCTCCCGTGTTCCTATTGGCTAATAGGCTTTGAGCAACGTTATAGAGTCCGAGTCAAAGTCATACGACTTTACGGTAAGTACTTTTTGTGTTGCTCTTTTCAGTGAGCAATCAGATACCTATGTCATGTGGAGAAGCTTCAGGATAGCTGGTGTTACCTTTTGCTAGCACACAAAAGTAGCCCAATTAGTACGACTACTTTGGAACTGCACGCATTTAAGTCTTCGATTCTTCGTTCTCCTGTCCGGGTTTTGCGACACGATCTATCTAAAATTCTACCGGCAAAAGGTCTTGAATAGATAGAAATAACTTTGATCGTTTTTTACTAAGACATACTGAAGATAGCATTTCTCAAAATCGTGAAATAACGCAGGAAATTACTGTAAAGATTTGGTCCCTAAAAATTAAGAGTGAGCGAGTTAGTTGAATTCTTCCATTTTTTTTTTGCTAGCCTTTGTCCTTTTTTTATGGTGGGAAAAAGCATCCAATGACAACCCCCGCTCTTGGGCGGAGCGGGAGATAGTGTCAGACTCTTACTGACTAAGATACCCACCCCGTTCCTTTAAGTCTTCATACCGGGGCTCGAGCTGTCTTTCGAAACTAACCCTGGCCCCGCTAGGCTTCGACCCAGCTCCATCCCTGCTGTTGCTGACAACTTCTTGTGGCACGCGGGAACAGTACTCGTCGTCGACAACTTGGGCTACTACTAGGCAAAGGTCAACCCCTAAGTCCTTCCAAACTTTCTTCTCCCGCACCATCTTAAAGCAGTCCAGTTTATAACGTTTTGTTTCGTTTGATATTTAAAGTAGATTTGGGAATTGAAGTACCTGCTTAAATCTTTTTTAAGAACTATAAACTATTGCTTGACTAAATGTAAAAAAATAAAACCACGTGATAGTAAGCAGTGGTGCAATCGTTGATGGTGAGACGCACTAGTTTATTAGAGCCTATTCACTATAGCCTTGAAGACACCTAAATTATTATCGGACAGGAAGACCTCAGCAGGCAAATGTTAAGAAAAAAAAAAACAAAATTAATAAATGTCCTTAGTCGACAAATTGAAAATCTTATTTAAGTACAGCTATAATTAGCTGACCAAAATAACAATAGTCAATCAAATAATTGAATTGGACAATGTGTAAGCAATGTTTTTTATTGTTTAGCCTTTCAGAAACCGGATATAGATTTATAAACTTTTTAGAAACCGGATGTAGATCATAAGACTTTTTACACAAACTTTTTCTTACTTTGGTGTCTTGAATTCAGTTGAGCGACACTGAATCAATTTTTTATCTTCGTTTTTCTGGTTTTGAAGGATGCTCAAGATTGAATAGAATAAGCGGTTGAAATAAAACAACATGTAGCAAATATTCAATTATACATATTTTCTCTTCTTTTTACAAACAGTTAACTTATTTAACATATTTCGATCTATAACATTTTTCCATTTACAATAAATCTGAATAGTAGTCATTCCGCTATACAATAAAATATACATATATATTTTTTGCGATATCTGTCATATAATAACAATTTTTATAGTTATTTATCTATTAATTTAAATGACACAACATTTCCTGTTCTCTACAGTACGCTATTTCATTGGAAAGTGTACAATACTTGGTACAAATTTGGTTTTGGAAGTTCAACGGATATATCTATGTTCCCAATCTCGCACTTTCCACGATAGGATAACTTTTTGTATATTTAAGGGGTATCATTGAAATGTTTGCAACAATTCCAACTATGTAATATCAGTGGAATATTAAAATATTGAAAATCTGTTAAGGATGGCACAATCATTTGTGTCAAGTAATGCGTCGTTAGTGAGGGCACTGTTTACTAAGAGCTCATACACATGAGCGGCGTATAGCTAACGGCAGAAGTAACTAAAGTCGTCGACATGGTTCGACGGAAGCCGTCGATCGTCGACATTTGACATACACGACGGCTACCGCTGATTTTCAAAGTAGGAATGTCAATGGAAGCCGTCGATGCGTTAACAACTAACGTCGAACATATCGACGGCTTCAGTCATCTCTGCCGTTTACAACATGCCGATCGTGTATATGATCTCTAACTTTACGGTCTTTAAAAACCATTACTGGCCTTGCCTAACATTGGCAACATCAACATAATATTATGAATCTCTTCATACATTTATTATCTATTGTCACTATATTTGTAACACCTAAATATCGTTCAATCACAATAATAGAGATGGGTCTTGCACACAGAAACATTCAGTAAAGTCTTGGAAGAAACAGAAGGTTATCAAGATATTTTTAAGTCTGTAAACAGAAGAAGTTGGCATCATAAAAGTAACGACTGATTATAACTTTGCTAACAATATTAGCTGGTGTCAGTCTTTTGGCATTTTCTATGACTTTTAGATCGATGTTGATGAATTTAGCGAATGGAATAGAAAAAATATTTGTAGATATAGACATTATTATTCAATCAACGATATCGATCCTCAATTTCTTGCGAGTCTGTAAACGACTTTGATTTGTAAAAAAACTCTCATTGGAAGGCATTGTAATGGAATTGTTGTTTTTGCTAGCTCGATGTAAACAATCTTTCCTTTTAGAAATGCCAGCCTCTAGTTTACGTATAACGAATAACTCTGACGGAATCTAAACGCATTGCAGACAGCATTTTCATATTGTCTAATTAATACATTTTACAACAAACATCGATGCACATAAGTTGATGATAAATATTATACACCTTAATAATGTAGCATATAATCAAGTAACAAGTGCTGACTGAATATGTACCTACACATAACGATATTTTAACGTATAATTGACTCACTAAATCTACTAGGAGGCGCGGAAGAACATCGATTGTGCCAATGGTATACAGTGGATTGGCAAATGTTACAACAAACTGTTCCTTAACAAAATTTTCTCTATAATATCAATCATGATTGTGCCTGAATTACGTCCACAAAAATAATATAGCACCTTTTTGTTGAAATTAAATTAATACTTTCTGAATTTGGATTTTGGGAAATAATACTTTTTGTAACAAATTTTGTACTAAATGATTGTCCAGCGTTGATAGCGGAGCTTCTTAGTTAAACGACGGAACGAGCTCGCGCCCACAAATAAATGCTCCTATCTCATAATTTAAGTAATATCTTCAAAGAAACTACTATCCCACAACATTCAGTAAAGCGTCCCAGTCTTTTCAAAAGTTTATTTTCATCAAATTGAGATCTTGTTTAGACTTGATAGCGACCAGTCGCGCTGGCGTCACGGCCCTCGCCGCCGCGAGACACTAGTCTTATAGTTTGTGAGGTAGGCTTAGTCATGATCTAATGAAAGCGCCTTGTTAGAAAATACCGATTAATAAAATGAGATCTTTCATTACAATTACAAATATTAATATAAAGACGATAAAACTAGAATTACATACATTATACAACAAATTATTAACTTTTGTACAACACCACCGTCGTCAATGAGGTGTTCGTATTCTATGGTCGTCGGTTATCGTTTAACACAATAGTGATTAATAGCACGTAGCATGCGGTATTGCGGTATGCGGTACAATGAAAGCAACCCTGCAAGTCTGTCCGTATCCCTCGGTGCGCCGCGCCGGCCGGCCGGCACCCACCCAGTGCGATACAACATCCATGACTCATTTACATCTGACAACGTTATTGTTCGAGATATACTTATTATGCAAACAATATAAATATGGATTTGAATTTCAAGCAAATACGAAAATTATGTATCTTGACTTAGTATAACATTTATATAAAATTAATTGGATTTTGATATGGCCATGCATTTGTCGTTATGTTTCATAACGATATATGTATATCAATCACAGACGCTACTTGTTATGTATGTTTATCGTTTTAGTTTTTCAGCGTTTACTTTTTGAGTATACAACAACTATACATTTCCTTACCAATAACGCACTTATTTGTCTAAAACATATATTTCTTTTATTCAAGCTTCATACCTACTCTGACCAATAACTACAAAATATCACAGACTGTGTATTTATTATGTATACTTCTTCTCATAGAAAAGTTATGTGTATCACACATGGACGTCAAAAGCTAAATAGATGACACATTAACCATGATCATTATACATATTTCATTTATATTTTACAATATATACTTATCAATTATCAACATTTATATTAGATCAAATTATTTGTCAGAAGAGTTTGCCAGTACAGTTCAGCGAAGCGCTCGCGAGCCCGGCTGCCCGGAGGTGCGGGCGCGGGCGGGCGACACAATGACACCGTCATGGATATGTCTGCAGTCACAACCATCGGAGGAGAATGGAACTCTGACATGACTGCGTCCTTCACAAACATAATCACTCAGAATACTCGTATAGAAAGAAATCAGTCGAGATTTAAGCACACGTCAGCCCATTACTACTACCTACAATCTAACATTCATTGTACCTTTTGTTTTGTTTTTTATATATGCACTGCCACGTGTCTTATTAGACTGGCGATAAAATCTCATTGGTTATCACAATATCTAACCTACTTTAAGATCTGGTACAAACTTACACATTGTTATTTTTGTGCTCATTATTTAAAAAAAAAATGTTTAACTCCATGGTTGTGGAATATTAAAATTATAATGTTGTTTTAAAGTCGTGTAAGTGTGTCTAAAGCGTTTTACTTTGTATGCCGTATATTGTAAAATTCGTGTACCATGGAGGACTGAGAAGCGGACGCGGCGGCGTGCGGCCGCGTGCCTTCCTTTGTGACACTTCAGGTTAGTCATGGAGCGTAACGTTCAACTTCGACCTAAGTTACATACATATTTACAACATTGTACACGAACGCGTACAGAAGCACCCGACAGTAAAAAGCACCTAGAGTTCTCCAATAGAATTTCATAAGCGTACTATTATGGACTGCCGATCGCTGCAGAAACCACGCAAAATAACAATAGTGCATGCCGCGACATGCAACCGAACTCACTGGGGCCGTTTTTTAAATCTATCTACAACGTTTCTTCCGAAGAAGTAATCCTTTTTATCACTTGTCCATCCGTTCACTAACAGTTCAGTAGGTCCGGCACACAGAACAACGAAACTGAGTCAGAGACGAGTAGCGAGTTGCAACGATCACAACACCATCGGACAGTTCTTCTCCTCGAAATGTGCGAATACGAGACTGAGTTTCGTTTCAGCGTTTCTTGAGAGGAGGGGGGTTGTCTTCACAGACGTCGGAGGCGGACCAGCGCCGCTTGCGCGCGTCCTCCTTGACGCTGAGGTTCTCGGGGTGTGTCTGCGGGGGCGCGGGGGGCTGGTGCGCGGGCGCCGCCGGGGCCTGCGGCGGCTGGTGGCGCCGCGGCACCAGCGACACGCACACGTCGCCCACCTGCAGCCGCTGCACGCGCAGCCCGTACTGCGCCATCGTGCGCTCGGGCTTGCACGACGCCCAGCCGCGCCCGTACACGAAGAACGGGTGCTCCACCGTGGATTCCAGCTCCACCTGGAATTAAAAACAATTGGATTAAGTACACTGTTTTGAATTTTGTTTCTTTTCAATTATTTATTTATGGGCTGGTTCTTGGCTGTGCCTACTGTATAAACTTAAGCTAAATTTTCTTTTATTTTTTTCTAATATTGCTTTTTGCGGCTTGCCTTGCTTTATCGCTCAACACGCGCTTGCTTAGCCAAAACAATTTTATTATTCTGTTCTCGTCTCCAATAGTAACAAGGGTTTTAAACGGCGACGCTGCTGAAATCGTTAACGAATGTACTGGTAGTCTGGTACCTGTGAGCGGCTCCTGTCGTAGGTGAGCGTGAGTGCGAGGCGGTCTCCGCGCTCGTCCAGCCGCAGCAGCGTGCACTGCGTGAGCGCCAGGTCGCCGCTGCGGTCGGCGCTCATCACGAAGTCTTCCGTGCGCATCTCCTCCACGCGCCGCAGTGACCCGTCCTCCAACCGGATCAGCGCGCCGCGGCAGAAGTACGGCGCTGGCGCGCCCCGTTCTGGTGACGTGGGAGGCTCCTGAAATCATGGAACTATTGCTTAGTCCAAGAACAAAATAAGGTACGAATGCTTTTAAAATATGAATGGATAAACATTAACTGCCTATAAGACTAACTGAATTCTTTCTCGCCAGCTTTGCCGTGACTGCGTACCAACTACAATTTTGGCTTTTTAGGGAAGGCTTTTGCTTACTACTTTTGGGATTTCCTTTGCCATTCTGTTGCAGAAAAATTAATTTAAGTAATTGATGTGTCAATGTTACCTCTCGGGGTGGTGGTACAGGCGCGGGTGCCGACACGGGCGGAGAATGCGGCGCGGGCGCGGGCGGCACGAAGCCGGAGGTGGCGCGCGGCCGCATCGGGTAGTTGGACGGCGGCGGCTGCGGCGGCGCGCGCGAGCGGTACAGGTACGACGCGTACGACGCCGGGTGCGGCAGGAAGGGCGGGTAGGCGCCGGGCACCGCGGAGAAGGGCGCCGAGGGCGCTGGCGGCGCGGGCATGGCATCGCGCGGTCGCCGTGGCGGGTACCGCGCGTAGGGCCGCGGCGGCGGCGCCAGGAACTCGGGCGTCATGCCGGCCGGCGGCTGCGGGTACAGGTTCAGCTGCCCGAGCTGCCCCAGCTGGGCCAGCGCCTCGCTGGGGAGGCTGGCTGAGATCATCGGACGGGCTGGAAACAAGGAAAGGGCTTTGTTAGTCGTGTTTGTTAGCGCTCAATTGAATGTCATTCGCTCTAAGATTGTGTTGTAATTGCTATAGGTTAGACAAAAATCATGTTAAGGATCACAGTAATATTAAAACACTGATTAATAACAAACTAGCTCACATCAAGAAGCCCTGTCTTCACAGCGAGTATTTAACGTCCAGCATCTGCATTAGATCGAGTGTTTAGTATCGCGACAAGATAAGAATGTGGAGCGGCCGACGTCAACATTATAAATAGATTTTATTCACGTACATAAAAGTTAGTAATTCAGTGTGCACGCCACATGACGTGTAGTAGTCTGTCGTATAAACACGGCTTTTGTTCTATTTTTAGGGTACGGTCTACCATACACATAAAACGATCTTTGTTGCTTTATCGTCGCCACTACGCGCTATCCGGAGTCACTCCAACTGGACCGGCGTGGAATAAACGCCACTCATGATAAATGATTGTTGCTTCATACCACAAACTTGCACATTACTGATACATATTATTATAGCTGTCTGAGATAATTTTAGACTAGAGTGGGCGCAGAAAGTTTACCTAAATATTGTAAAACCAAAGAGCTATTTTGAGTTATTTTTTTCATGTCGATGCAGACCTTTTCAGCAGATTATTTTTAGCGTTGCTCTGTTTATTGGCTACTTTCAATGTGGGCTTATAAAAGGTATCATTAAATTATGACGTAAAACGCCTTTTAATAGTTTTAGGATTCCTCTGAAAATTACAGAATTTTATCTGGAAGCGGGAAAGCGCGTTAGAAATAAAATAGTTTTATTATCTAGAGAAAAAATCAGCCAAGTGTGATTTGAACTCGCAAGGATTCCGTACATAGCAAAAAACGGGAGCCTCCTGAAATATTTATTAAATTCTGTTTTTTTTTTTTAGTATTTGTTGTTATAGCGACAACAGAAATATATTATCTGTGAAAATTTCAACTGTCTATAATTATAAATATTTAATTTAATTATAATTATAAATATAAAATAAGAATAATTTAAACTAAACCAAGCATGTCTGTAATGTCCAAAACGAAGCACCAATACCGTAGTGTAGATAAATAATTTCTAATTTCAGCAGCCATACGTTAGCACAAGGTTATCTCAGCCGACACAACGGTTTCTCGGCTGTTTGGGTACTTATCACTCTTACATGAAACACGTGTACGTGAGTAAATATTTTTCTACACTGTTTGATTTTTCTACACTACGGGTATTTGTTTCGTAAACGTTGAAATATGCGTTACGTTAACGTTAATGTAATCACAAGTCGAAGTTCGTAACGTAAATCTCTTACAATAATAAGATAAACATTTGAATAAGTGGCGATTCTAATAGATTGTTATAGCAGCTTTAAATTGTCGGTCAAACGATACGTAATGTAAAAAAATAAGTGGTGAAGTATTTAATTTGAATGCACGAATAGATTTTAAAATAAATAACACTGTACCTAATCTCTTAGACTTGTTTTTATATTTTATTCTTTATTATTACTTTGGGGGTTTTTATCCACAAAAACAATTATAAACCTTTAATAACATAAATACATATAGCAATACTTTTATACAATGAATATCAGAGATTACAGTCAGATTAGGTACAAAGTACTCTAGTATCTAAAGTATTCTAGATAATATCTGAAGTAAACCAAAATCCCATTATACTCTTTTTATTTTACAATTTTTTTCTTAGTCTTGTTTTTAACACTCCATCAACAAATTAATGTACGTCTTCGATTTTATTATTTTTGGTGGTTTTCTTAGTAAAAATATTATTTCAAAAGTACAATATCCCATAATAAGTACTTGTAAGAAATAAATTGAGAGGGTCGTCAGCATTCCGTGCGTGTTAGTACTGCAGGCGATAATTTGAAGAACAAAGAATGCGCCGGCGCACCTGCGCAAACAATAAGCTCTTTTCCAGTTAGCACTCCTCTCGGTGGGGGATGACTAGCCACCTATACATTATGTAGTTGACAAAAAATTGTTAGCAATCCCAGTCGGTGGAACGTGCTGTCACGCTCACTTTACTTCAGAAAAAAGTTAAAACGAAGTGCATTTTTCTTGCTGCACACGAAATTTAAAAACTTTTTCATAATGAAATCAAAAGAGAACAGATTTATCTGGCACAAAACAAGGTATACAAACACTAGTTAGGTATAAACGAAACAAAAAATTTGCTAATAAAATAGTGTGCCGCAAAAATGAATCCAGTTCAGCATAAATGCCAGAAAAACCAGTGCCTGACGCTGGTCGCTGGTCAAATCACAATTCTTAACACACCACATACTTACCTATTTCAGCGTTTCAGCTGCAATCTCAGTATCGTTACATAATTCTCGATAAAAGCCGTCAAAAGATGTGAAACTCGATAGGTATCGAAACATTACACAAGCCTAGGCTTTCTAGACTTAGTCACGAACCTTGCGTGACCTTGCTAGCCGTGTAAAACTGTTTCAGGCAGCTTGAAGAAAAGCTAGTCATGCCCCGAGGAAAATCTTGCTCATTTTGTAAAGTATTGCTGTGACATAACTAGACGTATCTCAAGGAAACATCGCAGAGATAGGTATCGTCCATAGCTACTTCATTTTTCCTTATCAGTCTGGTTTCATGGAAAAACAAGAAACAATATAACTATGAATATATTAAAGCAGTGCTTCGTACCACATTCTTGACTGATTCAGTCGACAACACAACGCGTGTAATGTGTGCAAAATTACAAACATAGTTAATTTCGTTACGTAATAGCCAAAAGCGTGAAGTTTTTCACTCACATAGAAATAGCGTGTTTGTGTTTAAAGTTAAATTTCGCGAATGAGGAAACAAGATCGCATACATTGTTTGCGACTGTGACTCACAAAAACAATGAGAGATCCAGTGTCGTGACTAAGGCTTTAAAAATTCAAGTCAATTAGCTAGCTCTCAGCCACGGTTGAGTGTCGGCAGCTCGGCACCTCGGCACGATGCGCCGCACCGCAGCGCAGCCTAACTCTCGATAGCCGACTATTTTTAATTCTTGTTTTGAACGGAAAGCTGCCACAGAGCACTAAATCCGTCGGTACACCAATGATAGGCAGCTAATTACATAATAGATCACGATGTTGTTCCATGCTAAACATGCAATATATAAGGTCACGTTGTCAATGATACAAGTCATTAATAAAACACTTTAAAAAAAATTCGAGATTAGTTTCTCACCTTTTAAACGTTCGAGTGAGCGGTGATTAATCAAACAGTAGGCATGCGTACGTCTGCGACCTTTAAATAGTTCCACAGTCCAACAAAACATAAAATAGATTTGACCATTCGGATATAATGGAATGCTAGTATAAATAAATATGAAGAACGTTCTAATTGTGTGAGTTTGTGGCGCGCTGTCTGTCGGTGTGATCGTATCGGCGTAGGCGCAGCAGCAAGGCCGCGAGTTCGGCGGCCGCGCGGTAAAAAACCTCGTATGAATGGCGAGCCAAATTCGCGAGCGATCTCGGCGGAAGCGCTTACATCACGCGCTCTCAACATGGCCGCCGTAACGCTCAACTAATTATTATTTGTGAAAATATTTGACAACCGCAAATATTCTTTTTGTGTGAACAGTCGCAAATAGAGCACGATTGCGCCTTACTTGAGACTTTTGTTTGTATGACAGGCATACCATAATGGCATTGATCTATGATTTGGTTTTTCCGAAGTTTTGCATGTTATCTTGTTTATACATCCATGCTATTAACAAATTCTTTAAATACGGAACTGGCTCAAAATGTAGAAAGAGGTTAATCGAGTTGTGAGGTAATAAAGCCACGTCTACCACGTCAAAAGAGAAACAGTAGCGCGCTACTCCGAGATTTTTACGACAACTTATAAATACGCGGAAAGTTACAAGAGTATCGTTTATAAAGTAGCATAATAACACTATGGTGTTATTAGGCGGCGTGGCGGGTGGCTGGTGGCAGGGCGGGCGGCGGCGGGCGGTCGATAGGGCGCCGCCCGTAACCCACTTCCGACGCCCCTGACCTTGCCGCCGCCATTCACGCCGCGTCTTACAGCGCCCGCCATACCCCTCCCTCCTCCCCCGCCCCGGCGGCGACCCCCCCACACCCCCCTGACACCCCCTCTAACCCACCGTCACGCACGCCGCCTTGCTGAAACTTACAAATGGTCGGATTATTTTGACTTTACGCTTGGTTCGATTCTCTGGGATGTTTATCAAACATCTGTTTATTCCGAGTAAGTTTTAGCAAAACTTTAGGAAGTACTGAATCGAACTGTTCAGCAAGATCAACAAAAGTGTGTTGTTTTTTAAAAGAACTAAAGAGATACTGTGCCTGATATCGTAGAATAGAAGTATTCAGGTAACACCTACAGGTCATGTTCCAAGCTATGCTGATTTAACAATAGCATTATCTATAACTTTACAGAAATTGTAGAGTAAACAAAACTATAAAAGTAAGTAATTTTATTTTAAATATTAAATGTAACACAAATCCTATAAACAATGGAATGTATCTCTCAAATTAATATTAGCACACATTAGTGCTATCTGTTTCACGGCTATATTGTGTCATAGCAGACGTGTTTGCATTAGTTATTAAATTAATCGTACAGGAGCAGTGTCCAATCGCCGGGAATGCTATAATGTGATATGAAACCCACCTGTTCCGGCCAGCTGTCGCAGACATTAGATCTAGGGCTGCCAATACTGCCAGACATGTGCTGTCCTTACGCAACGTCTGCTGCCCTAAATATCTTGTATATATTCTTCACTATGTCCACAGCAACAGCCGGGATAATTTCATACTTTAAAAGAAAATAAACAACTACAAATTTAATTATCCGAACAACAAGCAAAGATTAAAGAAAACATTTCTTTTCATCAAAAATTAATCTCCAAATTCTCGACCATTACATGTTTTTCTACGAGTAAAAAAAGGATCTTGTCCATTAGCTGTAACGGAGTTTACTTTTAATGTAGTCTACAACTCTTAGGTAACCCTATTACCCTTGAATAGAAAAGAACCCAACCCTAACCAATGTAGCGAGTCGACATGCAAACGTTACATGCAATTGGTAATTACGTACATATGTAGCTACGATAAGCATTACTTGACGCGGTGTGAACTCAAGAATAAACAGTTAATTATATCGAGTCCTCGTAGGATTGTTGCGAACGAATCTTCAATTGCGTTTATCCGAACAGCAATTGAGATTTGTATATCCAGTTCCTACTTTAGATAGTGAAGTAATGAAATGGATGCTTGTAATCTGGCGTGTGAAAGTGTTTCACGCATAAAAATGTTATCGAACTAATCGATAACATTTATACTTCAACAGTCTGCTCTTTTACTAGAAAGTAGGCAAAAGATCTGTCTTCATCCATCTAAATCATAACTGTGGTCACTTGGGTATTGTATGGATTTCCCTCAACTCAAATGCTAATTCTTCTAGCTTTATAATGGTCTCTTTTGCATTCTCCTTTAGATGGTCTAGTGTTCATAAAAAATAGAATGTCATTTCATCATGCATTGCTTTTTCATCATGCATTGCTTTATTTATATATTAGCGTAATGAGAGGAAGTGTCCAACTGTTACTGGATTAAACCCACAAGTATCCCTTCTTTTTGCATTTCAGGATAAAAGCCCTCTGTAAGTCTTTGACAATTTATTTATGAGGATCAGTTCCCTCTATGTCTTTGATAAGGCCAGACCTGTGTCCTTTTATTTCGCTTTCGAGTTACTTTTCCTTATTTTTACTTTGCTAGTGTCTTAAATAGGAAATCTTTGTTCCGAGGCTGGCTCCTAAGTTTTTAAAAGCAGACAGTATTTAATCTAGTTCTGATAGTAACTTGCCTTTAAAAGTCTTTGGAGGTCGATGGTTCTGTGGTTTCTGGCGGTTATGTGCGATATTTATAAGTGATATGATCAGTCACAGTTGTACGATCTAATGAAGGTCAGTTTGATTTGGATTTGTGTTTAAGTTCATGTATATGTCGTGGCCAGATCTTAGGAATTGATTAGTTCATGATATGGCCAAGTAAAACTGGCCAAATCGTTTTAAACAATTCATTTGGCCTACTTTCTTTAGACCTTTTATTATCATAGAAATCCTAAAGCAATGATGGCGAAGCGAAGATTGACATCATCAAACGTAAATATTTTAACGATCTGGCCAGCTTTAGTTACCCATATCATGAATTGATTAAATTTTAAGATTTGGCCACGACATTTACATTGTCAACTCCAAGTTAACGCACAAAGAAAAAAAAATGTACGTGAACACTACACAAATTCATGAGATAGAGCAACGGTTCTATTCTCTTATACATATTTAGCTGCCAGTCATATGTATCCTTTTTATTTGTCCCTGTCCAATTAGTATTTCCTATAACATCACTTAAAGTGCGATTGCACACTCTTTATATGTGCGTCCTATTGACAAACAAAAACGTGAATCGACGTTTACGCTCCCCTTTAACTCAAGTGATAGGTAACATATTTATCAGTCACAGCTTTACGTAACACATTGAGAATTATGTGCGGTATTAGCATCCATTAGTTTAGTCAAACACAACATACATGATTGACGTCAATCTGGCTATTGTAAATTAAATACACCTAATCTTTGACTGGTTGATAGTCAAGATTTGAAGCCAATTTCAAAAGATCTTTCAATGATTTTACGGCTTAAAGCGTATCTATATAATCCATAAAATGAAGTGGCTATTACATCGACAAAAAGTGTTAGATATTTTATTTTTTACGCTGCGATCTTTCAAGTTACACTGGGCGTTTTGTGTTGAGAAAATGAATTTGCAAGCGAACATCAGTATTTCTCTTACAATGTAGTAGTGTTGCGGGCTAACACTTAAATATTTACATTTCAACGTTTATGTTTAACCCAAGGAAAACACATTAACTCAGATCACTCACCACCACATTTGCATGTGCAAAGTGATATAAAAAATGAGTACTTAGTCAGAAAGGTTTCATTACTGACAAAGTATATTTTTGCACGCGCCCCTATTTTTTTTATGTTTATTACATGAGCATCGTTAAGCCCCCCTATGTGCGATATCTCAACCATGTCTTAAAATGTATGAAAATATTTATATGGATAAAATTATTATACAGAATTCCGTGGTGGCAGTCATGTGACAACTGTTTTCTGTCTGCAAATCCGGTGCCATTTTCAGGAATTTACTTTTTTTTTGCCTTTATATACATCAGCTTTTATATAACTCAGAGGGGTGTAATATTGAGTTTGAATCAGTGGCGTGGCGACAAAGAGGAACAATTTATAAATGTGTACGTGATGTTAAGGTTCTCTTGCGAGACTGGCGAGGCTGAATGAACCGAGGTAGTCACGCGACGCCTGTTACGTAAAGCCGAGTTTCCACAATATTACTTAGCTTACTTGTTTGCGGTAAAAAGGCAACTGACGTGTTAATTGCATTGCAGTATTGCTAATTATAATATTAACTTGCATTTTGATTCGTATCGAGAAACCGGCTCCGGTGCGTTAAGGACAGTTATTTCGAGTTTCGTTTGCAGTATCGCACGTGTGTGTACTTGTGGTTATAACAAAATTGAGGCAAAAACTGCAGGTCAATGTTCTCATATTATTAATTTTAAAAGCAAAAGATAGGTACTACTTCGTCAGTAATGTTAGCTGCAGAACTAAATACTTATGCTTTATGTTATCGTATATTCACAATTGTTCTCAAAGAACAAGAAGGCATTTCGCGATATACTTAAAAGGCAATCACGAGAGAATAACAAGCTGTGGTGTACGAGCTCACTAGTTTTAATAATGACAAGGTGGTGAACTAAATTATCTCGCGTAATTGCCGGTTCTGATGGCCACGCTTTGCGTCGAACCTACAAGGAGGCGGTGTATTCGCTTACGACCAATTTGGAGTCCAACAACAGTTTTATTGAGTGTATCACGCAATAGGAGAGCCGAGGCAAACAACCCCGCCTACACTCGCGACTCGCGACGTTACACCGACAGACTTCTATTTACATACACGTCAGGGTTGCCACATTAAAAGTGTGTAACAACGTAAATATCGTTTATTATGAGATGGAAGTAACATTCAAAAATACGATTTTAGCATTGAATCTATTTTCGTTTATGTCAGAATTATTTAATAAGCATGCTTGCATGATGCGGTTTGGAATGTTATTAGGTATATGAAGATAGATGGTGACGATAATATTTACCAATGTTTTCCTCAAAGTGATAGAGACGGAAGTTGAGGTATGTTAACCTCTGGCAACCCTGTGTGTGTCCATTATAGTTAAGTTGCGGCCACCGTCGCCCACGCGGCTACACACCGACAAAGTGGTGTTAATGTGTGCGCCACCTGTGTGCACAGGCGCCATCAATACGCCAAGCGAATCGTATGAAAAACTAGCGCTGATTAATTTGTATTTGTAAAGGCAGTTTCAATTATCTTGCATGTTCTCGAGATAGGAGCGATGTCGATCTTACGGCTTGTAATGTGCGCCAGCTACTCAACAATATAACTTTGTAAATGTAGGTATTTATTTGGGCTTTCAGTAAATATTTTGCTTTGAAACAATGAGGAATGGTACTGATTTTAAAGTCCGTGGAGACCTGTGGGTGTTTGTTGAGTTCTTTATAAAGAAAGCAGCTTGAGACATTTTAAATTCAAATAAACTATTTGGCGTAAACATCGAACCGAATTGCTGCAGTATTAGCATTAATTAGCGAGTTCAATGACCGTTACCGAACTATGTATTACATTTTTTTTCGATTACGAGTCATTGCAGTGACACTATAGAGTTTGTCAATGAATTTCATTAATTAATTTATACACATAGCTGCAACTGTGTCAACAAAAATACTGACTTCAGTACATATGTAAAGTACGGGCTAATATTTGAATGTATCATGTGATGTGTACATGGGACCATATTGAAATTATGACACGGTCAGTGTATACTTTTGGCACATTAACTGTTTCTGAACGGTTTACTCTTATAATATTGACTTATTTTTTGTGAATGTAGACTTTATGGTAATAAATTATGAAACTTTAATGATGTGTATAGTTAGCTAAATAAGAAATCGAACCGAAAAATATTTGTAAGCTATCGTGCTAATATTTGGTGGGTCGCCTACACTTTTTCAGTCTTGTGTAGAAAGAAATTTTGTTATACAAACAGGAAGAGTTTAAAGCGGCCATTTTTCATCTTTGTGACCTTTTGACATACGCAAGATGGCTTTCTAAAGTATAAACACTATCACAAATATACATTTACATGTTAAAAAAAACGTTAATGTCAAGGATTAAACCTACACTGAATATAAACTTAAATGTCTTCAATAATGTCAGAACAAATTCTTTAAGGCTTTTGTTGGAAAACTTAGGACTATAATGAAAGTACCTACACTATGATTTAAAACTATTTTTAACAAAAAACTGATATGGTTATGATATTATAGGCATGTACTTACTTTATATATAAATAAGTAACGACATATTTTATTTAAGGCCTAAACAAGTCAAATAGAGTTCCCATAGCCGTCTTCATGAATGCCACCTTCTGGCTCTATCATCAGATCCTAGATATCAACTAGGACTAGAGTTCTTGGCAACACGAATCAAACGAGCCTAAACTCGATGGGCTTATGTTGTTGTATTACAAAGTACTCATCATCATATTCGAGTTTCGTCATCAGATCAATGTAGTCATAACCGCTAGTTTATTTTCTGGATACTTTATAATGGCCGTCGCTCGCATACCATAAAATTTCAACTCACTAGGAAACCGGGCAACTGGTAAAATTAACTTTCAAGATTTGATTACGAACAGACAGTTACCGGGACAAATGAAACTAAATATAAGCTTGTAAAATGTGCATTAGTGGAATATGTGTTCGAGGAATTCAAACAGAGGAATCAAAACATCGTAGAAAACGTGCGGGTGTGATACGGCTGTCCACCCACGCCGGCTGTCGCTAAATGGACTTTATTTGACTGCATTAGATATACGGAATAGCCTTTTGAAATCCGGGTCACTTCTAATTTTAAGCCCTCTGCCCTGTGCCATTTATATTGGGTCTTTTTAACAAGCTCAGTTTGGCATCGGAGCTTTGGGCTTTATTTGAAAATATTTTAAATTCCAAACTGCAGTAGCTCTACTGTGTATTTCAAATAACTCTCGCATGATTTCTCAACATCTTCTGGTATAACCTCTGTTAGTTAAAACATTTATATAACAGTATTTACGTCTTTTAAAATAAAAATAATGATTCCAATAGCTATATTTGCCACAGGACCCAAGCACCAGAGCGTTAGCATATTAATATGGTCAGTTTCAACCGCAGTAGGTGCTACCTACCCTACTTTGACTAAAAATTTCCATTGATCCTTTAAAATGATGAAAATGAAGCGGCTGAACCGTGAAAATCTTGTACGGTTCACAGCCTACCGACACGGCCACTCAGAATAGCTTTTACATGTTACGACAAAAGTAAAAATACTTGTAGAGCCACTTTAGCGGCGGACATTGACGTGTGAAATGAGAAACAGAATAAAAATAATTACCTCTTTAGGCAAGCTTGATGGATTCTCACACAAAGGAAGTTTTAGTACAGTTGTCTACTGATTAATATCTTGATAAATACAATGAACTGTCAGAAAATGAATTTCTAAATCTGAATCGGCGACGTGGCTGAAACGCTAGCTGTCGACTCAAATATTTGAGTAATGAGCAATTTCACAAAAGCGTTATATTGATTTATTATGAAAATAATTCCTAACCCACTTCACGGAATTTAACGATAATAATTAATTAATTATTATTAATATACTTGTTTATAAATGATAAAACAATATGTTACGTAAACAGTGAAATGTTGTATCTAATTATATAACATTTTTGATCACGCGTTTCATGATCGAGCTTTATCTTATCTGGTGTCGAACGATTTTGAAGTAATAAATTTGTAAAGGTCGTCCACATAGACGTGTGTTTGTCGGAACCGCGAGCCGCAGATTAAATTGGAATAGACTCGTTAGAGGGCAATGTGAAGGCCACAAAATGCTGTTCGATTAAAATAAAGTTGATTTATTTCACGAGTTATTCGGCGTTGAAATTGACTGTAATCGATCAACGGGGTGTGAATGACGCAATCGACGATCTCCTGTCTTCGGTGAACGATTCTACTTCTTGTTCCTTACCCATATTCCATATTACTTGGGAGCAATACGTTTTTTTCTTCCCTTCTGTGCTGTCACCCGTCACACTATCACTAACTACGATAGAACGATTAAGTGATAATAGTACCATAGCGGATACAGCAGTAGGACGCAACACTGCTCACGTCCTAAGTATCGCAATCAATATGCCACATGGACAGGATATGATATAATCTGCTAACTACGGCTTCACAAAGAATACTCATTTTTTTTTTCTAGCCCTTACTGTCCTACTGCTGGGCAAAGGCCGAACCCAAGTCCTTTTAAACTTGCATTTAAAACCAGCTAAATATATTCTGATAAAAAAATATTTTACATTAACAGTTTTTTTAATAGGAAATCATCCATTGACTTCTTCCTCTTTAGGGCGGAGCGAAAGGGTCGTGTCAGACTTTTACTGACTAAACCCACATGTATGTTCTTTCTTTGCCCTTTCTGGACCACGGGTTTCCCTTTCGGAAGTCAACCTATGGCCCCAGTTCAAATTAACGATGCATTTGCAGAAACTTTTATTACTTACCTCTATTTAATTTATAAGGTACAATATTGGTTTCATTATACAAGTAATTTACAAATGGGCTGCGAGATTGGTCAAAAAACGATATCCTGGACGCAAAGGGCATCTGAAGGAACACAGTTAAGATTTTAGTCAGTAAAAGTCTGCCATTCCTTCTCGCACTTAGAGCAGTAGGAGTTATTCGTGAAATCCCAGGTAAAAACGGTAATTCACAAATATCTAGCTGTTGCTATCGGTTGCGATTGATTTATCAGAATAAATTGAATATTCTATCGAAGGCAAGCAATGAGTAATGCAAGGTATCAATCACATTTTCAGTCAATGACTCAAGATTAATTGATTAGAAAGAAATAGATAGGGTTTTGTTACATAGAATTCCGTCCGGATACTGATTTATAATTTTTCTTTTTTTTAACTGATATGAACTAGTGCTTGACTGCGCTCCCACCTGATGGTAAGCAGTACCTAATGCAATCATTGATGGTGAGGTGCACTAGTTTATTTACAGCCTATTCACTCAATTTTGCAATAAATATTGCAGTTTTTTTTTCAAGGATTTTTTGTTTATTCCATTTGCTATCCATCGCCGTTAGATTTTGTGTATTTTTGGTCGATACATAAATTGTGTGCTATTTATCCGATGTGTTTATCACTAAATATTATCCCTGTAGGTTAATTGGGGCTATGTCTAAAAGGAAATCAAGCGATTAAACTGTTATATTTCGGGATAAACCGTTTAATTTAATACCTAACAGAAAAACGTTTTCCTCTTTTGTGACACTTAATGAGTATTTGCAGATATATGTACTTATAGCTACATGATTAGTAAATGGTAACTAATGCATAAAAGGAAACAGTGCAAAATGGTATCTAATGAGCGAAATAATTGGCAAGTTGGTAGGAAATATAAGAAAAAATATATTATATGGGTAATAGTTAAATATGAATAGTTTGATAACCTATGACAGACAGATAAATTGACTATTTATATCATCAGGTACGTAGCTACCTAAAGTCACAATTTTCCCTTCATCGTAGAAAACAACGAAGCGTTGATTAAATTGTTTGTAAATATAAGAAAAAGCGTGTTGAAAAAGCCGTTCAAAATTTAGCAACTCGATTTTAGGCAAAATCAGCCAGAGATCCGAAGACAAAGATATAAAGATTCATGGGAAGACACGCATGTTAACAAAAAAAAAAAAAAGAGAAAAAAGAAAAGAAGAAAAAGAAAAGAGTTCTCAGTACACATGTAGATGGATGGAGGAGACGGAGACAGAAGAAAAGAAGGATGGATTGTGTGAGGAATGAAAGAAAATGGAGTTAGTGATAGTGTGACGGGTGATAGGACAGAATGGAAGAAAAAACGTGTTGCGCCGACCCCAAGTAATATGGGATAAGGGCAGGAAGAAGAAGATGAAGAAAGTCTTAATCTTTAAGACTTAACTCTTCTTTAATCACGAAAAACAAATTAATTTAATAACAAAATCCAACAACCGCTTAGAAATCGAGATCGTTAATTCACTTTATTTCCTCCCACAATGTCACAAATAACGTGTCCGGTTGCCAAACACTTTCGGATAATAAGCACGCTTATCCAAGAATAGCGAGCATCAATCAAACGGGCGCGTCAATGCTCAATAGACAGTGTTTGTGCCAAAGTAGCAAGCTTTCCCTGGCGCGCGGGCGGCCGGCACCCGGCCAGGGGACGCCACGCTGCCCCGTTCATTCCTCACTCATACATAAACAATTGCTGTTCATACCTTTTTTTTGAAGGGGAAAATCATCCAATGACTTCCGGATGTCAGACTTTTACATACTAAATCACACCTGTGACCTTCAATACCGGTATATGGTGGACATCCCACCAATAAGCACAAAACGTTTTGGGAACACATTCATTGTACAGTTAAGGAGTGGAATTCCCTGCCGGATTCTGTTTCCTGATGGCTACAACGTGAGGATCTTTAACTCAAGAGTGATTAGGTTACTTCTAGGTAAGCGTGCTTCAGCGTTGACCGCATCGTTGCTTTCCATCAGGTGGGATAGTGGTCAAGCGCGAACGCGAACCTATCAAAATCTCACCACGGTTTCCCATTTAGAATGTCCCCGTGGCCCTAGTGGGCATCGGCCCTGCTGTAAACGGTTATATCTAAGAGTCCAATATTTTACTCGTGTATGCAAATATTGTGCTCCGATAATAACAATTATTGTTAATTCTCCAAGGGTCACACAGTTATCGATCACGCAGATTGTTGTGTTAATTAAAAGCTTTGTTTTATGTTTGCTACATGAATAATATTTAACACCTAAATATATGCATGATTTATGCTTATGACTTGCTATCGCGCCCGGTTGGAACTGAGTAGAAAGTAAGTTGATAAATGACTTGCCTTACAAACTGTTAGCGTGTCCTATTTTGCAATATATTTGCAAACATATCGATGCTGACCTCGTGTGAACAGTTATCGCTTCTCTATTTAGATTCCATTCGTGATTGTTACACGCGTAGGCTAACGCTGTCGTCCCTTGAATATAAAGAGCAGATCTTAGTGGCCGCGTGACTAACCTGCCAGGAGGAATTACCATCGATTGTATGCTAAGCAGCGGTAACCGCGGCTAGCCACTACCATTGATCGGCCGACAGTTCCTCGCGGCGATAGGAACCAACGTGATTACGAAATGCCAAATACATGTATAATGGCCTTGTCGCCCTAAAAGTCTTGGTATACGCACCAAAAACAGTTGCCATCTTTAATTAGCAAACGGAACCGATGAGTAAGTCTATTCATCGGACACCGCATTACGTAATAGTTTATTATTGTGCTATTATGCATTTTGTGGTTTTGATTGTGCTTGCGGACTGCAGTGGTTCAATGAGGTTGACTTGGTAACAAGGATTGTTGACATAAACGGAATAGCCAACCTGCTAAACACGTGTCTCAAATGGACTTTCAACTTCTTACGTTGAACTCCACGTCGGAGAAACTTCAAGAAGTTTTCCATGAACTTTAGGTAGAGTAGGTATCGATAGGGTTTCATTTGAGGACTTTATACGTGGTTTTAGCACTACCTACTTCTAACTTATTAATTAGCGTTAGGTACTAAAACCACAATTCTATCTTTTACAGTCGTTTCGTTTTAGGGTCGCAGCGTTCTTTTTGATAGATTTGCATAGTTAGTGGCTACGAGGTCACGCGCATATCTCAAACATATCGTGTAAGCTTTCAATTATATAGCTCCAAAGATGTTCAAAGGTTAAATGAAAGTTACATTTGATTCCGTGTTAAAAAAAAAAACATATTCTTACATTTGTTTTTAAACAAAAGTGTCTAATAATACTTGATATTAAAATGTGTTATGGTGATGTAACGAATCACTCTGTTTTTCAACCGTTACCAATTTATCTGTAAAGAAAACAAATACTGTTATCAATGTTTATAAGTTCGGTTTTATTAAAATAGATCTTGCGGAGGCACGTGTACGGACTAACGTTGGCAACACAATATAAAAATGTAAACATTACGTATAACTTGGCAATTATTCTGGAAAATACCAAACTTAGGAGGTCCTTGGCCCCTTGGTAACGGTATATCAGTAATAAACTCCTGATTTCATGTTCCGATATCTTCCCATTTACAGTATCAAGGTACTTACAGTTGATTGAAAAACAAACATTGTGTAACCCAGTGAATATATACCTTGTTATCAGTGGCATGTTTGTGCACTTCCCGGGTTAATTCGAGCGAATTCGGCCACAGCGCTTAATATCTCTTGGATGTTTGTTTAACCGGCATTGGGTCAGATAAGATAATTCCTATAACAGCTGTTGTTGCCAACTGGTCGATTGCTATCAAGTGACCCGTGCTAAGATCATTTGACCCGCCACGGCTCTTTGACGACAACGAATATTTTTAGCTGAGAACGTTTGTTTGTGTAGTTGTATCGATGGCCGAGCCACTGCAGTGTTGCGAACTTTAAACTCGGAACGAAGGCCGCGCTACTTATGGAAATAGTCTGCGCATTAATAAGTATTTCAAGTTCTGCGAATCTCATCATGATGAATAGCATCATTGTTCGTTTTAATCTATTCTCTAGGTCTTTTTGCAATAACCGGTCTATCTTTGTCACAGTCACAGTACCTATTGCCTTGGTAGAAATTAATACTTTTTTTCTTTTTAATTTGCTTCGCTTTGTTGTTGATGACAGAGATTTCATCACTACTGCTGAAGAGTTCTATTGTGGACGGAACAACCGTGCTGCTCTAGATTTCCACTTGACCGAGTGCGGTTTGCAGATATTTTGTGCCTTATTAAATATTTCGCCGATAACTTGTTCCGATACCGCCGGTCACGTACTCACTCGTCGACACACACACAGATAATATTGAGAATAACAAAAAAGCGAGCAGACCACACTCTGCACTAGAACAAGTCCATTTTGAACAAGATATCGGTTCGTGTTTTGACTAATTACCTGTAATCGCACCTAGCTGACAAAAAATAAAACAAGCGCTTTAGTTGCGATGGTACTTGTAAGACGATTAACTAGCGATAACATTGACAAGTAACACGGATGAAGAATCACCCAGTAAACAAGAAATACTACTTTTATCACTTTTTACGGGCACTACGAATAGAATCAATTAGCCAACAAACAGTTTTTAATTCAAATTATCAACAGAAACGTCGTCGTGACCGAGGTCGACATAGAGACAAGGTGCGTTGTCAATTGGAAGAGTAAATAATAAATATTTGGAAGTGAGAGCGACGCACGCGGATGTGTGCTGACGTCACAATGGAGGCACACGCCACAAAACACCACCTCCGGCCGCTGCTATGCGCTTGTTGACACTCGCGCACGCGTTCTTCGAGGAAGAACCGACTGTCAATGGACCGAGGAAGATGCAACTCGCTGTTTTTAAAACGTTAGCCAGAATCGCCAATACTGGGATTTAACAAGCGTAAATATATTGTGTAAACACGACGACAGTCAGCTCAGGAAATGAACGATTCACATCACATTCGAAATATGCATGCTGCCAGTATAGTTTTCACCTTTCTAAACACTTAGTTAGTGGCAGGGTTTATCAATAGGTAGAGTGTTCTAGACGTCCTTGTAGAGCTCTATTACATTTGACGCTTATTGTTAGTGCTAGTTGGTGGTAAGGCACGGTAAAATTAATAGGCAACATTGAACTTGAACGTGTGTTGCGGTGCGTGCGGATGACGTCAGTACACGTACACGTGCGAGGCTGCGGCAGCGCTCGCGCGGCCCCGCAAGGCCGCTGCCTATCGCACCGGCCACATCGCGCCCACCGCCGCGCCACCGTGCCACCGTGCGCGCCTAACTAACCGTGAACACAGCCTCACATGACTATACATAACTTTATTATACATATAGCTGACTGCCTGCTACGATCAACACGAGAAAAGCCGATTTAAAAACTCGAGAATTAATTGAACAAACTCAATACTTTTGTTACGATTAAAATAATTTCAGACACTTGAATTATCAATGAAATTGTTCTGCAATATAGAGCAAATAACATTACCCTCACTTATTTGCTCAATTATAGCACACTCATTCACCGATTCATGGAAACAATAATGTTATAACATTGAGAGAGATAATAGTATCGAAAAACTTTTTTATAATAACAAATAGAATCTAGTTTATTTTCATATGAATAAGAGCAAAATTCTTTAGAACGAGGGAACCTGTAGGTACTTTGAACAGCAATATAACGGCAGTGAAGAGCGATTCAACAGGTAAGGAAATTTAAGATGTAGCATTTTTCTACTTACCGCTAATAGAATATTGCTCTAAATCAGACATTCTCACGCAAATAATACGAAAATAGTATTTCAGCACAAAAATCGATAAAATGTACCTTTATCGCGGAAATTTACACTAAAGCTATCGAGCCATCATTGATATCACTGATAAATAATGCAGGTGTAGGTATTTATGTAAATTGATGTCATAATCAATACTGACAATAAAAACATTCGCGTTTTATCTTGCAGACGATAAATTATATATTGAAGAAGAAAATAAAGATATTCAGGCGTGATACTGAGAATAGTTAACCAAAACTTTAGTATCGAGAACAATGAAATGATACTTCTAAAGAATCAGTTTCTCACTGGACTCCAATATATTTAACGCCTAACTTATGTTAGAGAGACATATTAATTAATTGAATTGTAGATGAGCCAGTACAACTGTACTGGTAACAATGTGAGTCTCTGTGTCATGATTCTCAGAAGGTGCAGCCAGGAAATATTTTCCTCATTCTGCTATTCCTAGAAGTTGCTTGAGAGCTTGTTGCTAACTTGGCTCACCTCATTTGACCCGAGTTTGACCCTAAATTACATTGGTTCAGACTTGAATAGATTTAATTGATAGAGTGATATGGTTGATAAAGTTTGAAGTGTAAAAGTGGACCAAATACCCAAAGAAGCTATCTGTAAGCTGCCTACAGAAGCCCAAAATCAGTAACTCAATCAAGTGAGTTACAAAATGAAATTTTGAAGAAAAATTATTCCCGTCTTGTCATAAAAATAACATGTATATTTTAGTTTCTGCGATTTCATTCCGTGTGGATTTTTAATATTAAAAAAAGTCAAATCCAAGGCTAGATATAATAATAATTAATTTCATGAGCAAACAACTTGTTAGGTTAGTAACAATATTAAATGTTACATTTCATTTAGTTCGGTGTAGCAGCTACGTCGTAGGTAATTTCGAAACAAACCAACACAGTCCATTTTACATTTTAAAATAATTCAATATGGGTCGTGTTTTATATGTACTAGTTTTTCGACTACCCTCCCTGTGCGGACACTTTCAAACTGGCTTTTGCTAAAAAAACCCAAAATCCTCAAACTTTCAAAGGTCGTATAGCTGATGAGATAAATTCAGTTTCCGATAGCACCAAAACGCATCTACAACGTGACTGACATCCAAATCATCGATAAGACAAGTGCGCGAGTTAATCATAGAGTCTGCGGTTTTTTACTTGAAGTTAACTTGTTATGCAAAATGCCTTTCTAAGGTCGGAGTTGAATCCATTACGCTGGTGTCGTAACGTATCGTTAGAAACTCATTTACCTTGCATAATATGGATACACATGATTGCACGCGTCTTGTCTCATATACTGTTCATTACACTTACTATTTTACATAAATGAGAACCGATGGGGTATCTCCTTTCTTGTTTAATTCCATTTTGCATACTGTTTATGTTTAAAGCAAAACTTGTTTATTACGGGATGGTAGATAATTTTCTATCGTGTTTGATGAGATTATGATGAATAATATTAATATCTTATGGACTAAAGAAAAGTAACGTTATTTTTAGATTCCTTTTTACTGTTTTTTTTATTGCTATTTTTGTGATTTTTTGTGTGCTATAACTAATTAGATATGAATTATATTTTTTTGTTTCTTTCGGGCTTCTTTTTACTAAACTGCCTGTATATTGAGAGGTCTGGCTCTTGGGATACAGGATATCCTACTACAAGAGCCTGAGCACCACTGGTGTGTGTGTTTATAGTGTATTAAGTCATTCAATTATTACTATGTGTATTCTTCTTTCGGCACCATTTTTTTCGGTACCAAAGCTATTCCTCTTTCGGCACCAATTGGTAGGTATGTTAGATCCACATTCGCCGCCAAGCTAATATACCTATTGGTGCAGAAAGAGGAATAGCTTTGGTGCCGAAAAAATAGTTGCGAAACGAGGAATACTTCGTATTTTTAATACGTTTTGTATGTATGCTCTATCAGTACTTACCTATGTTTCCGTTAAGTTGTCCTTTAAGTGCACCACAAGATCTAAGATTATATCTTCGTATCAGAAAACAGCTTTATGTAAGCAAGGTTTAAGATGGACATGAAGATATAATACCCAGGCTAAGACTCTGTGATAATACTAAAAACACGGAAACATTGTCAATTGAAATTTTGTACGAGTATTAGCTAATCTACATCAATCAACAATACTAACTAATTAGTTGCTTACATATTTAGGTTATTGTGGTAGATACCTACATGCTATCATCACACTAATATTGTAAATGCGAAATTTTGTAGCTATTTAAGAATGTAAGTTTGTCTGTGTGTTTGTTACCGTTTCACCGGCTAATGTAAAAATTTTATCCGCAACGCAAAGGACAACCAATTTTTGTATGGGAGTTAGACCAAGTACTGCCCAGAGTGCACACATAGAACATTTTGTTCCTCAGGGCAACAACAATCAGTAAACTGAAGCACTCTAAAATCTGTCCCAGGAGAAGAGAAAAAAATTGTTTGGTGAATTTCTTATTTTTTTTCAAAAAGTAGCTTAATAATTGTTTCCAGCCTAATTGATTACTTACTGATTGTAATATATAATCAGTAATCATAATTGATTCAGTGTAACCACTGATTTTTCACACGGACAGACTATGTCCTTACATAACATACATACACTACATGTAAACAAATAGAAATAAAACAAAGCCGTCTTGAATCGATATCTATCGTAAAACCTTTAGATTTTCTAGTAATGAAAAACATTACATTGTTTGTTTTTCGGGGTATCTACGCAGAGATATTAGGAAAAGGTCAATGTACTATAAGGCGAATTTATCTGGCGTTTACCTTAATAGGTTAATAATATCCTATCTACGCAGATAAAAGAAAAAATATTCCGTTATTCTAATCAATTTAATGTAATGGCTCTGATAGTAAAAAAAATGCTAAATTCATTGCAAGACTTCAAAGTGTTCTGTTATACCGTTTTTTTTGGGAAAATCATCTAATGACATCCCCCGCTCTTGAGCGGGCGTGTCAGACTTTTACTGACTAAAAATGCACTCCTGTTCCTTCTTTGCCTTTCATACCAGTAGGCTTCGACCCTGCGTGGGAACAGCACGCGTCATCCACGACTTGGGCTTGGTCCGGACGGTCGGACGGCGAGCTGGTCTGTTGTACCTCGTAAAAGGTTGTAATACCATATCGAAGATTTCAATTATCGAAATCTTCGAAGGGTTTATTAATAAACTGTAATTGAGAACTTTGATCGCAAAGGATATTGCCAAACCTGCTACAGTTGTGAAAGCCTCTGAAATCGTGAAGGCCGAGTTCAAAGATATTAAACTTGTCAATGTAGAAAATGTTGCTGTTACTTCTGAATAGAGTGCTGCTACACCATCAAAAACTAAGCGAATAAATCATGAGGAAATTATTTTTTCTAAGACTCATCGGTTTCTTTCTTACATTTAAAAAAAAAAACTGTCCTGTAGGAACACCTGTCCTGTAGGCTATAGGCAAGTATTTTTTCCGTGCGGGGATCGACATACCCCACTCTTGAGCGGAGCTGGAGCTAGTGTCAGACTTTTACTGACTAAAAACCCACTCCTGTTCCTTCTTTTCCATTGTTCCAGGGCCCTGGAGTCCTCTTTCGCATCATCTATGGCTCCAGTAGGCTGCGACCCTGCTGGGCCTCTACGATTGCTAACAACTCCTTGAGTCGCGCGTGGAATACTACGCGCCATCGACGAATTGGGCTCGATCCGAACGGTTGCCGGACGAGCGAACGGCGAGCTACCCATTGCTCGCCGTCCGCAAGCCCGTGCCTACGGCGCTGACCTACATATCCTACATACCTATCTAATGGTCGTCAGGACATCTTTCTTCATCAATTGATAAGACCATGAAACAAATCAGTGCGCGCACAATTCTTGGTCGGACAGGCACCTAGCATGAGTGCAGCTGCAATGCAGTAACATATTAACACGACGCATGCAACATTCGCTCAGTCGGCGTATTTGCGTATCGCACTTGTTGCATAAGTGGCATATTTCGCAACATCTTACTACAGTGTTGCCGCGAAAGCTGTGACGTAACCGCTGCGCAGGCGCTGCCGACCCATTGATTAGACCGAACTGTGAATGTATAACCAGTTACTTATTCCTAATCACTTATTCTCAGTTTTTATCACTGAGGAATAACAGACTCCTAAAGTCAATAGAAATACTACAATGTAAGAGATAACGGACAGTGTGTATATTTAGTTTAATCATCACAGTGTTGTTTTTTTGGATTCATTTCTCATAATAACATTTAATCTATCTTTTATGTACGTATGTACGTGTAAAAGTTAGTATCTTTTCTCGCGCGGCTTCGCTCCCGCTCTTCCCTACTCCATCTTTTTAAGAAAGAAAGAAAGAATGAAAATACGTTTATTTGGCACATAGGTACACACAATGAGATAACAATTATTATAGTATAGAAACTTAAACTTAAATGTCTCACGGCTGTGCCAAATGGGTCCAGTTCAGCATGATGCCAGGCCACTACGTAGCAGTTGTTTTTATACCCTACTCTACCCTACCCTATCCTACTCTACGTTACTCTACCCTATCAAACTTCACATAGACCATCTACGAAATAGTCCGAACAAAGCCTAAACATTTGGTTTGGATAGGTGAGCCCGCTCTTAAGTTATAAAATTACAACGAAAAGTGTCATTTATTTTTGTATATACTATATATATAAAAGGAGAAACTGACTGACTGACTGACTGACTGACATATCAACGTACAGCTGAAACTACTGGGACTAGGAGCGTACATTTTTTCATAGGTAAAATTTCTTTTATGCGAGCACAAAGAGAGGATTTTCCAAAATTAACCCTCTAGGGGATGAAAGGGTGATCCAAAATTTGCATGGAGAAATCTTTTTCTCGTAGGCGAAGCCGCTGGCAGAAGCTAGTTTGTATTTAAGCACATATCCTATATTTAATTTTGTATTTCTTTTCTATTTGTTTACCTTTAATTTGCGTACAGTTGCCATCACGGATCTTGAGCGGTTGCGCAGAAGTCATATATTCAGTCCCTTTAGTGGTGCGAAGTGAGACGCGGAGGCGGAGAGTGTCAGTGATTGGCTCGCTGCGCCATCGCGTCATAGACGTCACTCCTAATTCGTTCCCTGCGTTGCTGCATGTATCTAACAACGAATACGATTGGCTCGCCAATGTATGGAATGCGCAAAGCGATCTCCACTCTGACGCCGAGCGCTCAAGATCCGTTTTGGCAACTGTACCATGTTATATTTCTGCACCACAATAATGCAAGTATTTATATTACTAGTGCATAAAGTTTAATAAATAAATAAATAACGTAGAAAGAAATAATTTTGTTTGTATTTGCTTGTTCGGCCAGCAACGTCACGAAAGATATATTTAGACACAGTATCGTTCCCACGTGTAAACCTTTCTTGAATTTGTACCCACGCAGTTCAAGAAAGTACCTGCAACCTTTTACTTGAAAATGTAGCCGTAGGCAACGCTCTGCTCCATGAAGTCGATGTTAAAATATTCAAGCAAAAAGAGGTTAGTCGTTATTTTAGAGAGGAGGTTATAGTGTCACAAGGTGGCCGGTCAACAGCATCGATCAAGTGTGATCGTACAAATAATAACGAATAAATTTAATTATAAAATACACTTAACTAATTAGAAATAATATATACACTAAAAGCCTAGCTGAATATGACGTCATAAAACTCCTCCACATCGCTGTCGACTGGAAGTGTGCCCAAAAGGCTGGCGGCATTGCCACTTTGTATAGAAATGCCTAATCTCTGACCGAGGTAGAAGCCAGCCCTTGGGTCACGCGAAGAGTCAACTAAGTGTTTGGACAATTCTTTAAAAAGCGTATGAGCACTCGGACCCCACGGCCCAAGAGTTTCAACCCCAAACAACTGCCGATGGGCTGTTATATTTCCGTCCCTTGAGGTTTTCCTCAGCCGCCGTGGCAGCACCAGCACAGCACGATGAGCTAGGAAGCTGAGATGGCGCAAGAGTATTGTCCCACATTAAAGGCCTACCCATCTTCCCATAACGAATATAGTAGATATGTAGGTATCTATCGAGGTTCATGCGGCGAATTTGGAGATCCTTACTATGTTACCAAGAGGGGATATTGAAATTGTTAAAAAATAAAACTTACCTTTTATTTTTTAACGAGTTTACTGTATCGAGAGAATACTAGGAGTCAGCTACTGTTAGCTTAAAACTGTCTACAATCGAAAATCTTTACGGATAAATTTAACGCAATAACGCATTGGTAATATCCGTGGAATATCCCACGACAGCGATCGAGTTAAACAAAAACGTAAAACACCAAGAAATGAAGGAAACCTACAATAATTTTCAGTTTTAAATTTTGAAAATGAAACTAGAGGTCAAAATAAATGTTGACGTGGTAATAAAATCAGCGCCTTCTGAAAGGGAAACCCGTGAAATCCTAGAACGCAAAGGGAAATTGAAGTAATATAGGTGTGGTTTTACTCTGTAAAAGTCTGAGACGCTCTCCCACTCCGCTCTAGAGCGAGAAAAGTTGTTGGGTGATTTCCCACCATAAACAAGCTCTAGATATTAGTGCTTTCTGGAAATCTGTTGAAAAATAAAATTCAGCATTTTCATATGATTAAAATACCAAGAAATTAAGGTAGCTACAATATTTTTTATAAATTAAAATATGTTTATAGAAACTAAAGATCGAAATGGATGTTGACATGGCAATAAGATCAGCTTCTAGGTATCAGTACCATCTAGAAATCTGTCGATACAATTCCTGCACATTTCCTGAGAATGCCCACAGTCTAAACATAGAGCGACATATTGAATTACGGGCACCTGGTTTTCAGACTGAATTTAGTGTTTCCCCTTGTTAGAGTCAAGCCCACCCACATGCTAACCATTGTATGTATGTATGTATCATGCAAAACTAATTACGGTTTATCGTGTGTAAAACCCATAGGTACCTGTTATGTTCCGTCAAATTAATCTTACGTGGGATTTTTGGTAAACAACAATTGATTTAACATTTACACATTCAGGTAGGTACATGTTGTTGTATCCTTCTCAATCGTCTTGGGAAATACCAGTTCATTAAAATAAACTTCTAGGTATAATATTAATTAATTGACTTATATAAATGTCAATTAATTAAACAAATAAATAGTCCCTCTAAATTGATGAGTAAGTACGTTATGTTATGTTATCGTGTCATCATAACTCATTTCACAAAATTACTTAATGTAAAAATTTGTGTAGATTAATGACAACGATTAAAAAAACATGTCAACTAACAGTAAATAGATAAAGTGGTACTTGGACCCGCTGTGTCGTGACACGCATGTACCTACCTAAGGTAAGGTCTATCACCTTCTATGTGCATGGTACACAATCGTCGATTAATGACAGTGGCGGATTAAGCCAGCGCGGGGCCCGTAGCAAATTTGACCAAGGGTCCCTGCGTAGAGTACCCTGTAGCAAATTCGACCAAGGGTCCCTGCGTAGAGTACCCTGTAGCAAAGTCGACCAAGGGTACTCTACGCAGGGGGTAGGTTAGTAAGATTTTATTTTCCTCATTTACCGTACCATCCAAATACTTCAACAAGATTATTATCCTCAAAAGCTTTCCCTTTTTTTTAATTGATATAAACTAGTACTTACTAGACTGCGATCCCACCTGATGGTAAGCAGCGATCCAAAGAACATTCAAAGAAATCATCTGTATTTAGATTTCACGTAAATTATTATTTTGACTAGTTATTTTACGCTCGAGTGCGAGATACCAAAACACGCGGGGCCTCCGAATGCACCCGTAGTATTTGCTATTCTAACTACGTGGCTAATCCGCCACTAAATAATGAAAGTAAAATAATAGTTCCGGCATTGTTCGCAGCAGATGTATCTATACATCGGCCGAGAGGTAACAGTACAAACATCCAAGTATCCAAGGGCCGTGTTGACAAACAACACCCTTAATATAATCATTGTTTACCTTGCAACAATGTGTGTTTGTAATGAATATTATTTAAATGCAAATTGTTTCACGATTTTCATTGTTACTGTTGAACCAGAAATAGCTTGCGATTAAAAGTCTTCGTTCGGCTTTTTGTTAAACAAATGTCGGTGGCTGTCTCCTTACAGGGGTTCCTCGTGACAATACTACGAAATATACAGGTTTTCCTGTAAATTATACGAGTACCTAAGCCGCTACTTTGTGTGCATATAATCAAAACTTACCTTCATTTACACGATAATGAAAGTTCGTGTTTTGATTTTGAATGAATTTTCCTTGTGTAACTTTGTTTGAAAAATTACCTAATGAATTTTCTCTACCTCCTGAATTTCGTCGAATTGCTAAGCGGATATTACCTGTTTCATAATTATTTATTTCTCATTATTGGAAGATAATAAACATATTTTAATTAAATAGGAAGGTAAATCATTTATTTCGACTTAAGGCGGGTTTCTGAGTATTTTGAGTTAAGAACATCTCAAACCTTACTAGGCCTTTTGACAGGTTCAGGGTAGAGCATAGAAAAATATTTCTTATATCGAGAGTTTGAGAAATACTCAACTTCAAACGTTTAATTCAGAAATTGTGGGGAAGCCTTAGGTTAACATTAGTTTAATTTTAAGATTATTATAGGAAATGTATTGAATATCGAGAGAAGCTGCTTTTATGACATGAAATATTATAAAAAATAGTCCTGTCTTTATTTATTATTTATTTATTAAAACTTCATGCAACATAAAAGTACATAGGCGGACTCAATGCCTTAGGCATTCTCTACCAGTTTACCTAGGGTGGTCTTTCTTTATTTAACAAAGAAATTAATAATAACTTTCAAACTTTTGAGTTATGTAAACATTTCCAAGAGTTCACGACACCGTCTATTTTGTGAAAAGTTTTGGAGTTGAAAGAAAAGTATTGTAGGGGTTCTCTTAATATTACTTTCACTAATTTTACTTGTCGTCGCCGTCTGAGGTAACTAAGTAAGCAACAAAAATAAATGTTGGTTATTGATTTTTCTAAGTGTGAGATATTGATACGAGTACATCGTTATCATTTGCTTTCCTTTATTCCCATTAATTCAGTTTTGGCTCAACGAAGAGGACATCCTACATCCTCTTCCTAACAGAACAATATTTTTTTAGTATATCTACATAGTACTTACCGACCGAAACACAATTTGAAGCCGAATAGACACTAATCATAACCGAATTTCGGCTCTTGTTCCAATTTTGCTCGAAACTGGCGTAGTAACAGAAAAACTGACAGGAATTAAAAAAACATATTTTGATACAGTTATTCCTATCCATATTTCAATAAACTTACGCTTAATTATAAAGTAATTACTTTTATATAAATACTTAATAATAAAAATAAAGAATTATGACATCTAAAGACGAACTTCTTTCTTTCAGTCCATCCAAAGGTTGTCTGTAAGAAACTGCCATGTGTGATAAGACCGCCCATTGCACACTTATTTTTAATAATATTTGTCCTGTATTTTTTTGTTTATGTGGTGTACAATAAATAATATAGATAATAAATATAAACGAGTCAATTTGTTTATTTCTACGTGCTCAAAAACGGTAGTGTCTTTCGGTCGAGCCAAATTCGGATCATTTTTGGCCGAAACCCGTTTTTGGGCCGAAACTGGCCGAAGATGAAGCCGAATCTTTGGTCGGTCTCCAATACATAGGTATGTATTTTGAAAGCCTTGGTAGCTAAGTAAATGTACTATGGCGGGGTTCGTGTAGCATGGATATGATAACAAAGAAGTGAAGCTGACTTTACCGTCGCCGTAACAAAACACTGAAACTAACCTCTTTGATTGTTTACATATTGCAATAAGATACTCACTTTTACGCTCGTGAGAACGCGAATATAACACGGCCGGTATTATGAGTTCTCATTGCACACCTACATGGTATAGGTACAATCTACCATACTTATTTATAGTAAAAAAGCAGTCTGAAATCATAATCAGAGTATATTGGCAAGGCATAGTACCTAGGTAGATAAGTTCTGCTAGGTTTGCGGGATCCTGTTTTCCCTGGGCACGAAGGCCAACAGAAACAGTGTGACCCTCTCGCTTCACCCAGACTAGAAGGTTTTTCATGACAACACACTTAAAATAAAAAAGAAAAGTAAAATATGTAAGTGTATTTTAAACAGACGCTAAACGTCAATTACTTTAGTCTAAATGGCACCTCTCTAATGCAGTCAAACCGTGTCTTTTATTAAATTGTTAAGTACCTACCTATTGTTTTTTTTATAACATTTTAATTCTGTCTTCGTAAAAAAACTCCTGAAAATGTGACAAATGTGTGTATATCCCATTTATTTGAACAATTTTACGTAAACGCAAAAAGCTTAGACTTAGGTACTATTTTCTGCACGTTACAAGATTTCATTTAATAAATAATAAGTGTATTTATTATTTTAAATTAATACAATAAAATATTATAATAAAGCTGACTCTATCCAAAGGTTGTGTACCTAGTACCTAATAAATAAATTTAACAATTTCATTATGTAAATCACTGCTAATCAAAACGTAGGTTTCATGCAAATAATATTATTGTTAATAAAGCGAACTATTTATTATAATTATTAAGTTTCCCAGTTGAGGGTACCTATTATTATTAATATACATGATACAGTAGGTAAGTACAATATGTATGGAAATATGAGTTTGGACGCACTTGTACAATACAATACTTGCCTACACGAGGCTATTCATGTATTTATAGGTAAATGTGGTGTTAATTTCCATTTTTAGTTGAATGATCGAATAACCTCCCTAGCCTTTTCACAACCAGCTTGGGGTCGGTTTTTAGGCTTGCTGGATGTAGCTGGATTCCTTCTAAATACAGCGACTCCCTATCAAAACTCCATAACCCAGTTACTGGGTAACAAGATACTCCTTTGATAGACTGATGGTCAGGTTGTCTGGCGTCTGACTACCTACCAGTCAAAGATCTATGTATGACAACCGGCACCAATGACTTTACGCGCTTTCCAAGCCACGGGGTGTCAGTAAGTTATCTACGCTAGTTACCTACCCTAAATATAAAAAAAATATATTTTATTTCTCTACATGAACATATTATATTTTTAACATCCTTCCTGCTTATTAATATGTAATATTATTAAACACATAATTATTATTAACTTGCAATATTCATTGTTGTTTAATATATTTATGTAACATTCACACATCTGAAATCCCGACCGCTCTATTTACGGTTTGTTTAGATTTCCTCTACAGTTGTTTTATTGTTAATTCATATTTTGAGCAACTTATTACCAGGGTTGTTCAGGAGGCCCCTCCTGGGGAATTACCCGAGGTATTAATAAATACTTATACACTTTTATAACTGGTGGTTTCTAGTTTAATAAAAGCAGAAATTTTCAGACATTGGATCGTTAATAATGATGGTAATTTATTACATGTTTTAAAGGCTTAAAGCATTTTAACGATGAAAGTAAAAATAGAATACTTTTTTTTTTAGTTTAACGGCAGTCGAGGACTGGATTTTTACGGCGAGTAAGAAGAATGTTTGGAAGGACTTGGGGGAGGTCTTTGCCCAGCAGTGGAACTGTATGGGCTAGGGAAATGAATGTAGTCAGTTTTTTATAGCGTTTATACCGACAGACAGGCGCAATGCGAGGCTTTGTTTTGTGGAGTATAACGACTTCGAAACATCGATTTTAAACTACCAACTTTGTGATTATCTTGAAGACCACCTCAGGGCGAATACCGCTGCAAATATTAACCTATATTTTCAACAAAGAGTCTACCTACGTGGATGTATAAGTGATTGACAGATAACAAAAGATGGTGATTTACTCTGCCAGCGAACTGAACAAGGCCGTGAAGAAACGTGTCAATCTGTCTATAAACTCTTCAGCTATAAAGATTCCTTTAAATAAGGCTCATCTGACTTCAACATTTTAATAAAATATTAGGTGCTTTCCGTTTTACGAACAAACTAATTGGCCAACTAATCAGATGAATTTCGAATATGATACAATTTCCAGCAGCTCATTATTTACCAACTAATTTTATGTATAGTTGAAACGTAGCGTTCATTCATGTCTGCTAACTATTTATATACATATGTATATGTATACATGTGGCTATGTACTAAAATAAAACGTGTGTGCATACGAATACAGGTATGCGAGGTATTATCGTGGTTAATACAGCTGATACCGTCAGATATGGCTACGTAGGCGGGCTCGGTAGCTGGCTGTAGTGATAACACACACTTGCGCACGTAACGCGCACTTGCGCGCATGTGTGCGTATGTAACACTATCTGTGACACAAGCTATGATATCTCTTTGTTTTCTTTGCAACCGCCGCTTGTTATCTGACAAATGGGTCCTCGTTTATTTAATAGGTATCATGCACCCTTAGCGGAATAGAATTACTGTTACTTAGTTAATACTCGGCCGTAATAACACGTGGATCAGCAGTAAGTATGACAGCTGATATTATGTGTAATTATGATCGATGCAGGACGAAATCGATTAAACGTAAATATGCATCGCAATAGGATTACTCGTGACCAATATTTATTTTTTTATTATTGACTAGCTTTTGCGCGCGGCTTCACCCGCGTACTTATATAAAATATATCCAAAGTTTTTCACTTAGGAATAAAGCACCTTTCTATTGGTAAAAAAAAATTCGCAATCAGACCAGTTCTTTCAGAATTTGATTCTTTTACAAACAAAAAAAACAAACCCTACATCTTTATAATATCAGTGTACCTAGCTAGATTGATTTGCGCTTGGCCACTATCTCACCCAAAGACAATATATGATCTCACCTGATAGTAAGTGACAATGGAGTAAGTACCGCCTAGATTGGCTTGAAGTAACTTATTCACTCTTGACTTCAAGACCCCTAGGTTTTAGCCATCAGGAAACACGACTCCGATATGACACCGACGGCGACCAATTATTAATCATCTGCATGTTTATCAGGTTTGTAGATAAGAAGACAAAACTAAATGCAAGTGCAGTGTTTGCTTATATTAATCACCTCCTTGTAATCGTACAATTTAAATGTACTCTAATAATATAAACAGGTAAAGTTTGTATTTATATTTTTTGTTTGTAGGAGGTATCTCTGAAAGTACTGGTCCGATTGTTAAAATTTTTTCATCAATAGAAAGCTGCTTTATTCCTGAGTGACTAAGGCTATATTTTATGTACACAGGTGGAGCCGCGGGCAAAAGGTAGTACTTTATATTGTAACATTTCGTTATGACTGATTTCAAATTTTGGTTTGAACCAAGATAATTTTGTTGATAAGGAATTTTGTTTTATGCTTATAGCACCTGGGTACTAAGGAGGTTTATCTTCTTATTTATTAAGCTGCTTACTTATTTATTTTTTAAAAGTGTAGAATGATTTGGTAATTAGGCAAATGTGTAATGCTTATCTGTCTATCAAAAGTAGAGATGTAGGTAAACAAATATAGATAGAAGAAATCGAAAGGTATCCCTAAAAAATACTATGTTAAGTTTTTAAATACTATATTGAATGTATAGATGTGACACATTTAAGACTGAGAACAATAAAACTGGCCAAATTTTATTTACTAGAAATACACGTAGGTAGATAATGTAACAACGGACTTTTGTAGAAACCAAACTGTGTCATGTGGCGCCCAAATGGCAGTTTCAGTGATTTTTTGTGACACTTCGGCACTGTTAGATGTGTGTGACCAACAGTGGACTACTTTGGCTTGAGCATTTTATATTTTTACCATACTAAAATCATATCCTTGGCTCTAGTTAAAAATATATGACATTATTTTTAGTTTATACGAAACCAAAACATACCTAGTTGGTTCAGAATCAGTAACTGAATGGAATCCAATAGTTTTTACACCATATTATATTTTTTCCTAAAAATATTTAAAAAGGTCACAAGTTGGACACTACCGACACTAAGTACAACACAGGTCACGGCAGATCATAGCGGGCATTAGGCACCAGCAAACAGCTGGGTGCAAACGCAAAACAATTCATAAGTCACGTGGATGGCCCGGTCACTATGTATTTTTGCTGACAGAACAAGGTTATAACTTTGAGATTTTTCATGATACAGTTAAGTTTGTACACTGGTTCTTTACTTACACGTGTTTCGAGTTTTGATACTAAAACTAACGTTGTGTAGTTACACAGGATAATGATCAAAACGTAATAGGTACATTTAATACTATAATAAAATGTTAAATAACAAAATGTAACAGCAATATTAATGAAAATAATTGCCAATTACTAAAAGCAAGATAGGTAGAAGATGTCGAAACATCATTCTGGTTCTAAAATCCGTTCCATGTAACCCGTTTTGTACCTGATTTGTTCAAGTGAATCTGATTAACTGACTATTTACCTGAGAAGGGACCAAGCGCGCTACACTACTGTATAAACTGTGAATTCTTCTTTACATTAATTACATCTTCTAATATATACAAATATCGTGTCACAGTGTTTGTTATCGAACACTGTGACATGATATTTTCTCCGAAACGAAATTCAGACTCAGATATATTTAGATGATGATTATTATTAGGTATGTATTTACTATCAATGTAGGTACAGATGTAAGATGGTACCTAAGTAAGGGTTTGATCTACATTCTACCTTACGGCATGCAGATTCGAAAAACGTAAGTAGAGTTAAAAATTATAAAAAAATCAGAATTATTACAAATTCAAAATTATTATAAATTAACTAGTGACCATGGAGTTTCTTGCCGGTTCTTCGAGATCTTTCAGCCTATGTGAAATAAGTTCGGGAGGTTCCTGTTCCGAATTAAAGCGGAAGTGACGCCCGGGTGTCGCCACTGTGCGGAACACCCGGAGGACACGGTGGAGCACACAATCGCGGTGTGCCCTGCTTGGGTGGAGCATCGCCGTGCCCTCGTGGGGGTGATCGGCGGCGGAGACCTCTCGCGCCGGGCCTTGGTCGAGGCTATGGTCCGGAGCGAGGAGGAGTGGCAGGCGGTCGCCGACTTCTGCGAAGCAGTAATGCTCGCTAAGGAGGAGGCCGACCGCATCAGGCAACGGCGCTCTCGCCGCCGCCGGGATTCCGATCCCGATTTCCAGCCACCGTAGGCACGGGCTTGCGGACAGTAAGCAATGGGTAGCTCGCTGTCCGGCCGTCCGGTAACTGTCCGGACCAAGCCCAAGTCGTCGACGGCGAGCGCTGTTCCCGCGCGCCTCAAGGAGTTGTCAGCAACAGCAGGGACCCAGCCGGGTCGAAGCCTACTGGGGCCAGGGTAATCCGAAAGGGCGCTCGAGCCCCGGTATGAAGGCTTGAAGGAACGGGATGGGTTTTTTAGTCAGTAAGAGTCTGACACTATCTCCCGCTCCGCCCAAGAGCGGGGGTTGTCATAAGATGATTTTTCCCATCGAAAAAAAAAAAAAAAAAAAAAAAGCCTATGTGAAATAAAAACGCTTTCTTTTTTTTAAAAAACAGCTGACTGCTCTTTATGCAATTTTTGTCCAACTACATTACGTGCTTTCCGAGCCAAAGGGTATTACATCCCAACTTGGAAACTTCGGGCAACTAGAAAAAGCCACGCCCAGGTGTCACCATTGCGCGACCGCCCCGAGTACAAGGTGAAGCATACAGTGGAAATGTGTCCTGCTTGGGCGGAACACCACGGAGGCCTAGGGGAGACGATCGACGGAAGCGACCTCTTGCGCCGGGCCCTGGGTCAGGCCATGGTCCGGAGCGGAGCGATCACATTTTAGTGAACCATTTCCATGACCGGTTCACAAGCCATCGGTAGGGGGGCCAGCCGGGCCAATGCCTGCTGAAAAGGATAACTTATGATCCTGGAACGCTTTTACGCTTTTTCAACGAAATTTAACTGAACGAATATGGGTGTGGTTTTAGTCATTAAAAGTCTGACACGCCCTCCCGCCCCACCTTAAAGCGGTAGAAGTCATTACATGATTACCCACCTCAAAAAAAACAGAAAGAGCAATACACGAGGAAGGTCTTTAAAATTTGGCCGCCTGATCCTGAGAAGCTGGGGCGGGTCGCCAATTGTTTACTACTTTATCCATATTTAGAAAAAACACATTACGTATTAGCAAAACAGGGCACAATCCCCCGCCGGCGACACCCACACGAAATTACTCTCGCAAAAGTTCAAAAAATTTAACACTTAATTCCAAGTTTACTCATACATTAACTTTTCAGACGTTCCTTTGAAGCATTACTGAAACTTCCGGAATCTTTAATGGGAAACCATATTCGCTTTAAATCTAAAATAGATTCGTTTACATTTAGGCCTAAGAATGCTACAAAAAATTTAGCTTAGTAAATAAGTAGCAAATTGCGATTGAATTAATTTGTGAACATCCCTCCCATACTTAAAGAGCGTCTTGGGACGCTTTCATTATGCGTACATCTGAGGATTGGAATTCCCTGCCGGAGTCTGTGTTTTCCGATAGCTACAACCCAGGTGTCTTTAAGTCAACAGTAAATACGTTACTTCTAGGCAAGCGTGCTCCATCGCTTACACTCAAGTGACATGATGGTCAAACGCGAGCCTATCAACATTAAAGAAAGAACATTTGTAAAGTTGTTGACATTATAGTACATACTAGCAAGTTCTTTCTATTTATAAATAAACCCGGAAAGGGTAAACTCGCCCAGTTGTGACAAGAAGCTTACAGTCAGCTACGGCGTAGCACGCGTCTACGACATCTATGTATGCGCTTTGTGTCTTACAACACAAAGAAACTTTGTGATCTAATTTCTAACCGTCGGCATCGTAAACTTTAATAGGTTTGACCGTACTTTAAAAGATTATTTTCGCTGTTTCTCTAAACCAATGTTTTTTCAACATAGTCCGTAATGGATTGTCAGTTCAAACAGATTTAATATGGTTTTGCTAGAACATTTCTTTCAGACCAAAATATCAACATTGCTATCATACTAGTTGCTACATGTTCATTTTGAGCTCTATACATTTGCAATGTTGTGTTTAATCATCTTGATTCTTACAAGCACTTCTAGTTTTTTATTTGAAAATCCACTACTAAAAACATGTGCGTGCATATTGGTCTCGGAAAAGTTTGTATATTATCTATATATATTATAATTACTAGCTGTTGCCCGCGTCTTTGTCCGTGATAGACTCGTAAAACAGCATTAAGCCATTTGGTCACATATAAGACCACTGTCATCCATATTAGGAATTACTTCTGTATCTTGAAGGACAGTGTAGTACTTAGTAATTATATGTAACCGGTTGCAATTTTGAGAAAAACGCGTTTGAATTTTTTTAAACTCTTAGGTTTATAGAATATTGACACGGCAATAGAATAGGATGTTCCCAACCATAAGCGATAAAGTATTTACAGTTGAGTACTCAGCTTGATATTAACAATAATATTTCATAAATTTTACAATTTTAGGTATTGGATAATTGTGGTGAGTATTTATAATATACTCGTAAGTGTATTGATGTGGGATTATTTATTTTATTTGTATTGACGTGTTTAGAATTTGCTATCTAAAAGAAAGTCACGTGTGTGAGCAGTCCAGTGGGTTTTATCTAGATATTTTCCGATATCATCTGCGACTTACGATTGCTTTTCGACATCACTTTTCCTGTTGCATAACGCCGATTATTATTTTTGTTTTGCCTGATATTTTCTTGTTTTTTAATTTTGCCTACTTTTAAATACGGAGTTTCTTTTAAGAACTAGGACAAACAGAATTGTCGAAAAACACGCCTTATAAAGTTCATAAAATGTTGTACCGTACTAGGTATAAGGTTTTTTTTGACGATATCGCATTCTGCCGCTGCGCACCTGTTTTGTTTTTTTCGTGGGAAAGTTGACAGAGATCGCCGGTCTCCCACCCCGTGACCGCTGCCTGCACCTTTGTCAAACTTAGCCTTTCTTACTTGATTAAGTGTTTAGTAACGATTACTATAAGTTAGAGTCACGTTTATCGTCAACAAAGATATATTAATAAGCGGTAGTACATAGTATTGCGTGTACCGTCTCTTACAGCCAGGCCAGAGGTTATCGCACGACCCAACTGCCCACTTGTACTTTTCCCACTTGTTCTAATTTTAACTCATCAATTATTCAAAATGGTGCATTGTAGTAAGCTGATAAGAACTTATTATCATATTGTCACAATCATTATTTAACGATAATTCCTCGAAGCTGCCTGAATATACAATCAATACAATGCCTTTATTTGTACCTATCACTATTAATTACTTACGTTAATTACATACTGATTCGTACTATAATTCCTTCAATTACAATATACGCTTGCGGTTACACTGTACAAGATGATTTGTGGAATAGTATTGTATAAATTAGTATACAAGTTGATTACTTTTCTTAGAAATAATCTCCACAGACGGTTCAACAAGGGAACTGAACTGACAAATCTTTAATAAAATATGTTCATTATTGCTAATAACATTGACTGCAATATAAATGCGGATTACTTTGCAATAAATATTTTATTGAGCTCCAAACTTGACATCAAAACATATATTTATGAAATACCTTTAAAGCGACGTTAACGAAATGGGATGCAGCATAAAAGTCCGTTTTTTCGAACAGTCGCTACATTAATTTACATTTTATAGTGTCCTTTAAAATTGCTAAACAAAATCACGCATGAGACGTTGTGACGACCGGTCGGAAAGGTCATGTCGAGATAGTAGAACATGTCAATATACATAACAATAAAGCGACACTCAATCACAAGCTAATTAGCTGATACTATTGAATACCAATCACGTGGAAATCAGTAAGCTGCGCGGTTTCGTCATAATTCATAGGCAGGTAAACAAAAATGCATCGTCAGCGCGTAATGTGACAAAATTGCACATGTAGAGATATTCTGTAGCATTGTTCTAAGATCATTGACATGGAATGAATAGTGGAAAAAGATAATGTTGCCAACATAGTGACATAATAATAAGACCGGTTTACTTATTTTCACGCCACGAGTTGCCAGATACGAAAACTCGTTACTGGTCCAAAATGCTACCGGTGTTTTATCATAAAATAATGATCACGTTGAAAGTCAACTCAAGTCATTTGGTAGAGTGCCTAATGTTTGTTACAATCTCAAGATATACGTATCTACTGCCTTCTGGATAAAAACGTTTTCAAGGTTGATGTTAGGAAGGGAGAGTGTTGGGGAGGGATGCTTGAATGTAGCGAACGACACGGATAGCGATATAGGTGTCGGCAGTGGGCACGGTGGACAGTGGGCAGGCGCCAGGCCGAGCTGCCGACCTGCCGACCTGCCGACACGCTCGGAAACAACCTAAATAAAGCGGCCGCAGGGAGCAGCGGCTGACGCGGAACACGCACACACGCGCGCGCACTCCGCCGCCGCACACACCCGCGCGCACGCACACACCGGCCCCCAGACGAAAATAAAATCCACTCGTATGCGCCATGCAAATAGGAAGGCGGCCCGTGCACGCGAGTCGCCAAATCAACTAACAGATCCTTACGTTTCGTGGCACTGTCGCAAGACGGTCACGGGCGCAGCATCGCAGGCCGCGGGTCACAGCAACGCTCGCCGGTCGGAGATCTCATCCGAAGGAAGGCGCCGCCGTCCGCCACTCCGAACTGGTTTCGTACGCTCGGATTCCGATGGAAAAGTACACGGGCGTAACGTCCACGAACATTCGGCACTCGCGGTATGGCGCGCCGGTTTCACTGCGGTCACTCGGCAGGAAAATCAACGGGCGGAGATTAGCATGAATGATATCATGGGTCGATCTAACGACAAACACGGAACGAGGTGCGACGTCGGCGCGGGTCGCGCTGCGACTGACGGCGGCACTACGCGGAGCGCCGTGCGTAGTGAGTGGCCGTGAGGCGCGGGGACGAGGAAACCCGGCGCGAGTACGGAGCGCCCGGCGCGCGGGGGGCGCGGATTAATCACGTAGTAAGTATGCCCCCCCGGCCGCGCGCCCGGCCGCACCGCCCGCGGCGCCGCCACCGATAGAACCTGCGCTCCACCGATACATAAATAAATACTAAATGCAATATGAGCGCTCGTCGTGCCAGACTAAAACCGAACACTTCTCGGGCAAAACGAATTCTTGTGTGAGCGCTGGCCGTTGCCACCGAATGTGGCCGGCAGGCCGCCGCAGCCCGCCGCCGGCCGTCGCGCTCCGCCACGTAAACCCATGATGCAATGCAACTGTTAAACGGCTCGTAAGTTATCAATCAGCTCGAGAGATGCTGTTATGTAGAGTTGTCGGACGAGTGTTCGTTTCAACATAATATGAAAGTTTACTTCCGCGCCGCTGCTGTGTATGGCAAGCTCGCTCATTGAGCGGTTTCCTGTCCTGCCCGTAGAGCCACTTGCTACTAGTGCCAGCATTGGCACCCGACTGCACTGCCGGCAGGGTCCTGTACTGTGTATAATTGCATTGCAGATACTCTCTCTGCAACAGGTATTTCCTACACATACCCAGTGGAAAGGTTCTGGAACCGGTTCTATAATTCTATGTCGCTGACGTCATGGCATGCCTCGAGCTCATGATACACCTACCTTTGGAACCTTTCTACTTTTTATTTATACACAAAGTACTCGTCGTTTAGGAACTCTGCATTAATTAGACATCAAGCTGCCATTCATTTACGTTACGGTGCTATCATCGTTAGGAATTTACCTACAACTGGAGTAGTACCTAGGTAGAAATGCTTTTGAACTAAGTTGATTATGAAGTGCGTCATTCAAACGGTTTGATATCAATTGATACTAAAATATAATTGATAAAAATTACACTATTACGGACATCACACTGGTATAATTTTAATCATTGACGGAAAAGTTTGAAGTTACAGAGGCATGAATGTGCACTCAGCGAGTATTTTCCACTTAACAATAACAAAAGCAATGCCAATTAACAACTTGAAAGAAAACTTACTTTTAACTACAAAAAAGGGTAAAACGTTCAGCTTGTAAGTACAATCGTCGGTAGCGGAGCACTCGCCAGTAATCCTGGCCGCTTCCATTGTGTTTGAGAAACGGTTACTAAGATAAGCCTCAAAAAGACTTATCTCACAATAACAGCCGGACCTCTAGCGACAAATGGCCAGACAGCTTATATTGTCTTAGAAATTTCATGATTTTTTATTAGGTAGCAATTTCAACATAGTAGCCAAGCATAAACAATTTGTAAATCGAGATTACACTACACTACACAGAATACACACCATAAATAGGTACCTGATTTTCTAAAAACAAAGTAAATCCGAAAGCTCAGAAAGATACAAGATTATTTATTTTGCTAAAAATGTACTTTTACTTTAAATAAAGTTCAGTTGAGCCACACTGTCATGCTTTGCCTTATAGGCGTACAAAATATATAAAATAATCGAGTATAAATATAAAGGTCACAAAATTATTTAGTCATACATGTAAATGGTACTCGCACCTACTTAAAACAATAGTCAACAGGTAAAATTCTCAATGTCAAAAATTATTTATTCCATACATCATAATCAAAGATATTATATGTAACCTATAGTGTCCCACTGCTGGGCAAAGGCCTCCCTCCATTCCTACCATTATTCCCAGCGCTGGACCACTTGCCAATTTCTAAGGAAGACAGAAAGGTAAATAAAAATGATTCAAATATTTCTTAGAAGTCAAAGTTTACATAAATCATAATCAAAGATCAAAATTAACCCAAAAAGAAGACACCAAAATAGGGCAAAGTTTAAAAAAAAAATCAACTACCTAACTTAATTTGATTAAAAAAAAAAACCGGTAATAAAAATACAGCACCGACTAGAGTGACCAACGAGGCGCAAGCGCAGCTCATAAGGTTGTAACGTTGTAAGTACCATCGCGTTGAACTCTTCCGCAAGGGCCATCGATCGATTGGACACGCTCAGGCGCAGACCACAATCAAACACGTTTTTTTTTATCCTACTACTGATGTAAACCTTTTAATGTATGTTAAACTTTGTAGTACCTACACACTTGTATAAGTTGGACTTAATTTGAGAAAAAATAATTGTCTTTTAAGCGTAAGTTCCGTCTAATGCTGTGACAGAAGATTTTTGAAGTGAAAACTTCTTTAGCGGCGTTGAGCACTTTTTCTGTAATGGGTATAAAATCTTAAACTCGCGTCAGGACACGTGACCTGATCGAAAAAGCGTAAGACGGATGGCGAAAATGTATGCCTGGGCCTACTGTTTCAAATATATAGATATATGTAAATATATATATATATATTTCAACGTATATAGATATATTATATATATATTTATATTTTTATTTATATATATATTTCAAATATATAGATATATATATATATATATATTTCAACGTTAATAATCAAGTTTTCACTTCTGCCGGCACTCCCGGAGTGCAAACCGTCTTTTTTTTTTTTTTTTTTAAGCTATTGCATAGCTTCTATTGCGGGCCTTGAGCGTGGAGACCGAATCAAGAAACTCCGTAACGAAAATAACCTAACACCCCCCACTCATTTGTTTTTTGAGCATGGTGACTGATAAGAAAACAAATGAGTGAACAATCAATCAAAATTCAATTCAATGTGTAACTTCAATTAATATCAAAGAAAAAAAAACAAAGGAAGAAAAAATACTGCAAAAATAAAATAAATAAATAATTATAATTGCATAAGTTGATAAAAATGCTATGCAATAGCTTTACCGCGGCAGTCCCCGAGTGCCACACGTCTTTTTTTTATTCTTGAGTACCTAGGTTTTGCTCGCGACTTCGTTTGCATACATAAAATATAACCTATGTCACTCTGGAATAAAGCAGCTTTCTAACGGAAAAACAATTTTAGCAATTGGATCAGTAGGTACTTCCAGAGATTACCTCCTACAAACAAAAAAATATAAAAACAAAATTTTACCTCTTTATTATATTAGTGTAGAAAGGCTTGCGTTTGACCACCATCTCACCAGGCCAAGGGCAAGGTCAGGCCCATCCACCCTGACGTCCTCACCGCCGCAGCCACCACCTTGGCTGCCGCCGCTGTCGCCGCCGCTTCCGCTGCGGTGGTGCCCTCACAGGGGGCTCAGGAGGAGACTGTAATGGAATGTCAATAACGACACCATTACGTCTCCTCCAGGCGAACATCAACCACTGCGCCCCCGCTCAGGATCTGTTGCTCCAGAGCGTGGCGCAGTGGTCGATAAATGTCGCCGTCGTCTCCGAGCCGTACTACGTCCATCCCCGCTGGGCTCAGGACCTAGACGGCTCGGTGACGCTAATTTCGTCGGCCGCCGCCGGTACCCCGCCCCTCGAGGCTGTTGCGAGGGGACGGGGTTGCGTGGCAGCACGGGTCGGGGACATTGCAGTGGTAGGCGTCTACTTGTCCCCGACCAGATCTCTCGACGAACTCCATGTCTCCCTTATGGAGCTAAGTGCCGTCGTCGCTGGGTTTGGTACCCTCCCCGTGGTCGTTTGCGGGGACTTCAACGCCTGGAATACGGCTTGGGGTTCCCGGCGCACGAACACACGGGGTCGGATGGTGGAGGACTGGGCCTTGGAGCTGGGCCTGGTCGTCCTGAACCGGGGTTCTGTCCCCACGTTGGTGCGGAGGCGGGGTGAATCAGTGGTGGACCTTTCGTTCGCCAGCCCCGTTCTGTCGCCGCGTGTCGTCGACTGGCGCGTTATGGAGGAGGTGGAGACGTACTCCGACCACCGGTACATCCGGTTGGACGTCTCCGCCGAAACCTCGGCCGCGCCAGTCCGACAGAGCCCTTGCGGTCCGCGGTGGGCGCTTAAGCAGATGGACCGGGAGCTCCTCCTGGAAGCCGCGACGGTACAGGCCTGGGTGCAAGCACCGGACAGGCCTGTCGACATCGACGTCGAGGCGGAGTGGTTCCGGGAGGCCATGTCGCAAATTTGCGATGCGGCAATGCCCCGAGTCCGTCCAGGACGTGCTAAGCGCCAGGTGTACTGGTGGTCGCCGGAAATCGCTGCACTGCGCAACACGTGCAATCACGCGCGACGCCGGTACACCAGATACTGCAGGCGCCGCATCCGCCCGCCGGATGCGGAGGCCAGAGAGGCGGAGCTGTACGAAGGTTACAGAGAGGCAAAACACACCCTCCGAGCGGAGATTAAGCGGGCCAAACTTGAGGCCCGCAACGTGTGGCTGGGGTCTCTGAATGCGGACCCGTGGGGGCGCCCGTACAAATTGGTACGGGAGAAACTGCGCCCCTGGGCTCCCCCGCTGACTCAGAGTCTCCGGCCCCAACTCGTGGAGGGTGTGGTAAGCGCTCTGTTCCCTGTGCGAGGGGAACACTCCCCCCCGCCCATGGCTCCGCCTCCGCCAGTGGTGTCTGACGCGGACCGCAATAGCGACGACGACGATAATGCTCCAGAGGTGACCGAGGTAGAGATGAGAGTGGCGGTGCAAAGGCTGAGTGCCAAGAACGCCGCCCCAGGACCCGATGGCTTGCCTGGGAAAGCCTGGGTCCTGGCCATGGAGGCTCTCGGGCCTCGACTGAGAGGGCTCTTCAGCGCATGCTTGGAGAGGGGCCAGTTCCCACTTCGCTGGAAGACGGGGAAACTGGTCCTCATCGCGAAGCCAGGGCGCCCTGCGGACTCTCCGTCCGCGTACCGGCCCATTGTGCTGCTCGACGAGGTGGGCAAGCTCTTTGAAAGAGTGATTGCGAGCCGCCTCGTCGCGCGCCTTTCACGGGTGGGGCCGGACCTTTCGGACGGACAGTTCGGATTTCGCAGAATGCGCTCGACGGTGGACGCCATCATGCGCGTGCGAGCCCTCACGACGGGGGATGCGGTGTCCCAGGGTAGGTGTGTCGTGGCAGTGTCCTTGGACATTGCCAACGCTTTCAATTCCCTGCCCTGGAGTACGATCCGGAGGGCACTCCGGTACCACCGGGTGCCCGAATACCTCTGTCGAGTAGTCGAAGCCTACCTGTCGGACAGGTATATTGTCTACCCCGGTCACCAGGGAGACTGGAAACGTCGGGAGATGTCGTGCGGTGTTCCGCAGGGGTCGGTACTAGGGCCACCCTTGTGGAACATTGGTTACGATTACGTGTTGCGGGGCGACCTCCCTGACGGGGTCAGCGTGGTCTGCTACGCAGACGACACGCTGGTTCTAGCGCAGGGAGAGTCGTACCAGGCGGCGGTCGCTTTAGCGACACGCGGGGTTGCGATAGTCGTTGGTAGGATCCAGGAGTTGGGACTCGAGGTGGCGCTTCACAAATCCGAGGCCATGTGTTTCCACGGTCGCCGGTCTCGGAACGCGCCGCCATTGAGTTCCCAACTAACGGTAGGAGGAGTTCACATCGGTGTCGGGTCGACGATGAAGTACCTGGGACTCGTCCTCGACAGCCGGTGGAATTTCGTGGAGCATTTCCGACGTCTGGCTCCCAAACTCAACCGGACTGGGGCTGCGCTCAAGCGGCTCCTGCCCAACCTTGGGGGTCCAGACGCCTCCTGCCGGAGGCTCTACGCGGGGATCGTTCGGTCCATGGCCCTCTACGGGGCGCCGGTGTGGGCGCCGTCGCTGAAAAAGCAACCGGCGGCCATACTGAACGCCTGCCAGAGGGTCATGGCAATTCGGATGGTGCGGGGATACCGCACGATTTCCCGCGAAGCGGCGAGCCTTCTGGCTGGCCTACCACCGTGGGATCTGGAGGCAACAGTCCTTGCACACATGCACGACATGCGCGTGGAGATGCAACGCCGGGGTGAAAGTCCTCTGCCGCGACAGGTCGCGGCATGGCGGACAGAGCTCCGGCGGGATCTCATGGTGGAATGGCGTCAGCGACTATCGCAACCCCGTCATGGGCACGCCACAATTATGGCGATAAGTCCCCTCTTTGAGGCGTGGCTGGAAAGACCTCACGGCGTCCTTACCTTCCGCATGACACAGGTCCTCACCGGAAATGGCAAGTTCGGGAGGTTCCTGTTCCGAATTAAAGCGGAAGTGACGCCCGGGTGTCGCCACTGTGCGGAACGCCCGGAGGACACGGTGGAGCACACAATCGCGGTGTGCCCTGCTTGGGCGGAGTATCGCCGTGCCCTCGTGGGGGTGATCGGCGGCGGAGACCTCTCGCGCCGGGCCCTGGTCGAGGCCATGGTCCGGAGCGAGGAAGAGTGGCAGGCGGTCGCCGACTTCTGCGAAGCAGTAATGCTCGCTAAGGAGGCGGCCGACCGCATCAGACAACGGCGCTCTCGCCGCCGCCGCCGGGATTCCGATCCCGATTTCCAGCCACCGTAGGCGCGGGCTTGCGGACAGTGAGCAATGGGTAGCTCGCTGTCCGGCCGTCCGGTAACCGTCCGGACCAAGCCCAAGTCGTCGACGGCGCGCACTGTTCCCGCGCGCCTCAAGGAGTTGTCAGCAACAGCAGGGGCCCAGCCGGGTCGAAGCCTACTGGGGCCAGGGTTATCCGAAAGGGCGCTCGAGCCCCGGTACGAAGGCTAGAAGGAACGGGATGGGTTTTTTAGTCAGTAAGAGTCTGACACTATCTCCCGCTCCGCCCAAGGGCGGGGGATGTCAATGCATGATTTTTCCCATCGAAAAAAAAAAAAAAAAAAAAAAAAAACCACCATCTCACCTGATGGTAAGCGATGATGTGGTTTACGATGAAGCACGCTTGCCTAGAAGTAACCTATTCTCTCATGACTTAAAAATCCCTAAGCTGTGGCTATCAGATGGAGAAGAGTTGGAGTTTTGTTTTTTTTTTTTTTGTAATACTGATGGAAACCTTTTAATATATGTTAAACTTAATAGTACCTACACACTTGTATAAGTTGGAGTTAATTTGAGAAGAAATAATTGTCTTTAAGTGTAAGTCTGGAGCGCAGGCGTACGGTATTTTACAGGATGCATTTTGGAGAGTGTGCGCGGTAATAGCTTGACAACCGTACAGCGAGTATCCATTCTTGTATTGTTGAAACCTCTACGGCCCAAAATAAGCGTTTCGCCTCGTCACCTATACCGTGTACATCGAAGGGCTGGAACAATTTGGCTGCTGCGGTCTTCCCGTCCTATTATAATTTAGTTGACTAGTGCGGCTCACCATTTATTATTGCATCACGGCTTACAATCAGGCGGGATCGTAGTCAAGCACTAGTTTATATCAATTAAAAAAAAAACCGTTTAGGCCCTAATACTGTGACGGAAGATGACGCAGAAGAGTTGGTCAAAAATCAACTGTTTGGACATAAAAAGGCCAGGAATCTAGCGAATGCTTGGTAAACTGTAATTGGAAAGAAAATCTTATTAGATACCTGAAGAATTGTTTGAAAGAGTTACGTTAGCCCACGAACACAGAGGGCAACTAAAGGAACACAGGTAGGTCTTAGCCAGTAAAAGCCCGATAGTCTCTCTCGTTCCACTCAGACGGAACAAATAACTATCAGTTGATAATTTCCTCAAAAAAGAAAATACCGGAGTTAATAATAATGCAGAATCGCTTTAATTCTATTTGGATTTCATTTATGAAATACCTGGGCTGTAATTTTACCGCAATTCAGCTAAAATAGCAATGTAATTCCTCATATTTCTCAAAAAGCTATATTTAGGTCGCCCACGACTGTGCAAACAAGCATTCAGGCTCCATTCATCAACATTTCTGGAAACACTTATGTAAAACTGTATTTGAGGAATGGTTTTAATATGATTCCTTTAAAATAGCACTAAAATGAATAAATATTTCCATCCCGGGAAGACCTAAATCTGATTTTCACCGAACTCGATTATTCGCATAAACAAAACAAAACAACACAAAACAAAACACACACAACAACAGCTACAGTAAGAATAACTTTTTCTAGAGGCTTCTTACTAACTTCAGTAGAATTTTAAATATTTTTTAGACACACTTGACAAACACCTATCTGAAAAAAGAAGAAAACTTTTCCAGAAATTTTTATTGCTATTGAAATCATAATGCAACTAAAATATTTTCAACTATTTATTTGACAAGTTGTAGAAATTAAAAGTATAAATGTGTGCTACCGGTACATGTATGTTTAAAATAATAATATACATTTTAGTTAAACTTTATACAAAAAAATGATGACCTCCTTGCCTAAAAATAAAGACAAAAGCTAGAAAGAAATTAATGTTTTCCGGCTAAAAAACACTAATATATTTTCGTGTTGAAGGAATTATGTAAGAATAACTAGTTTAACAGCTTTAAATACTAAATGACTCTAAATTCAAATTCTGCACAGAAAATTTTAATAGATATTTATTTATTTAATCTTCATGCAACACAAAATACATAGGCGGACATAATACTCGTACCTTAGGCATTTTCTGCCAGTCAACCGAGGATAATGCAGAGACATTATAATAGGCTAATAAAAACAATTTTATTTTGAAAAAAAAAGAGTAAAAAAAGTATACATAAAGTTAAAATACACGTGCGTGTATATTTGTAAATATATATATTATTTTTTTTTGAAATTTGAGACGATTCTGCTGTCTATGGAGAAAATAATGCCACAACTTCCAATCATATGCATTCCGACTTTCGAATAATATACTAAAATCACAGTGCGATCTGATGTAACTTAGTTCAGATGGATGAAACCTTAGGTTTTCAGTAGCGTTCCATGTGCTTTGAATACCTGTGTTCTTGTGGAGCTCCCCTTTGGGGAATCTTGTTAGATACAGGTGAGAAAAGGATCTAAAAATAAGAGTTACCTACTTAACTTTTTTAATGGCACATTTTTATATATATGTTTTGTAGAATATTATTCTAAAGTAGTATCAAAATTTCCGTCAGATGCTTTAAAGCTCCACAAAAAATAAACGAACTTTACTTATTTGTACGTGTTTGATTTTTAAACATGTACATAGATACTAATACACAATTATATACTACAGGCACCTATAAACTAATATTATGCAAGTTATAATTTTACTTAGTTTTTAATGACTCACACTGCTGGGTTTCAACCCTCATCTCTGGAGGAATTACGCCAAGAAATGCACCAGGTTAGGTTTGAACCAGAGGTGTTAAGCAGGTTGGATTCCGATTCCGGAAGCTCGGAACTTCCGAACTTTAGGAATAGATTTTGCACCTCCTATTGCGATTTCGGTTCCTAAAAATTTTACTCGGAACTTATACCTTCTGTCAGTTACTCTTTCGCGGAATGTTGTGAACAGTTGTGAATTCGCTTTTCATCTATAACAGAGTTTTATTTCATTTGACTTTTCAGCCTTCGCCGCTGCCATCGATTTCGGTTCCGATTCTTGTTCCAGTTCCGGTTCCGATTTCGATAAAACAAAAACTCTGGTTTAAAAAGTCAGTTCCGATATACCAATTCCGTTACATCTCTAGTTTGAATACACGATGTACAACTCGTACGTCGAGGTCGTTACCACTAGGCCACCACTGTTCAATGACTATTGGCGAAGAAGGAAAACATGGTAAGGAAATTCCTTTCTGTAAAAGAAGCCTTTGCCAAATGGGATTTACAAATAGATTTTTTTTATTAGTATCGTAAAAACCGATACTATCATTTCTTGGACAGTTCGTAAAAGTATATCTCTCTACTAACTAATTGCATGAAGAGGAAGAATTGTTTGTTTCTTAACCTAAACGTTTGTTAAAGGTAATTTCTAAAATCTATTGATCCGATTATGATAATTGTTTAAATTTTAAATTCAACTCAAAATGTCATTATTTCACATTGACCTACATAGGTACATATAAAACCTTGGAAGTTATATATTGCCCGGCTCCAATTGGTCGTTTCCTATGGAGACGAACCGGCAAGAAACTCCATAAAAGATTTCCATAAATTAAAGCTACACTGTCCTTTAGTGTCATAGGCTTAGCTTTTTATCCCGGACTAGTGACCTACCCCAGTTTCGTTCGGGATATAAAACATGTTATGTTTTTCTATTTGTTAAAACTGCATCAAAATCAGTTACGTGGTATATAAAAAAATGCACGTGAGCGTAGCCATGGGAAATAGCTGATATATGTATTAGGTATACTTTATCATTTAGGCCATTTAGTGCGTGTTCTTTGTGGGCACAATGTTTGTACTACGGTAGTCGGTATATTGTAGCGCCAACCGTGACGCGGGCAGGTGCGCCCGCGCACAGTGACACATGTGATCTACTATGTCAGTTTGCTTATCGAGCCCATCGATCAGAACGCAGTTCTCGACAGTATTTTAATCCTTTTAACGATAATATTAACGAGAAATGCTGTTGAAATGATACTTTGCTAAAGGAAATGGTTGCTAAGTAATTCAGGCTGATTCAAACTATTATCGAATGCTATTTCAATCTCACCACAAGGCAAAGTATTAATTAATTCATTACTCCCCAAAGAAAAGAATATACAGTCCATCCACATAGGGGCCCAGCATGCCATGGGTCTTCTAAAAAGGTTACTCGTGGTCTTAGAATGCAAAGAGCAACTGAAGAAACATATAGGTTAGTAGTAAACATATAGGGTAGTAGTTAGTATTAAGAGTCTGAAACGCTCTTTCGCACCACCCTAGAGCTGGAGAAGTAATTAGGTGATATCCCACCACATAAAAAGTATTCCATTCAGAAAAAGTTGACTTTATTAAGAATACACATTCTGTTTACATACTGAGATATGTAATGGAGAAGTCCATATAGGTACTTATAGTCTTTTCAGGAAGAACATCATCAACAATAGTTTGCGTAAAGGAGATATGCTTTCGAAATTAAAAGTAAATATATATATACTTAAGAAAAATATAATTTGTCATTCTTACTCTATTAAAATACTTCTTTTCTAATAGATCAGTAGTTGTTTGAATATTAAATCATATTTTTTAAAGGTAATGTCATTAATCCTTTTTAATTATAGGCCTTCAAGACTAGAGTGATATAAGCTCATTACATCACTACTTACCATCAGGTGGGAGAGCAGCACGGATCGCAGTCAAGCACTAGTTTATTTCAATGAAAAAAAAAAAGATTACGGAAGAGAAAACAAATTCTTGCAAAAAATACCAAATTGTTGCGGACGATGAATAGGGTCAATATATATGTAGGACATGGTGTACCGATCCCACCGACATATTGAGGTGGATGTGTGGTGTGACGTAATAGATAAAGTGAGAATATTAGAGGAAGTTTGAAAGTGGTGCCAGTAACTGAAAAGTTTAAAGAGCATCGTTTGTTTTGGTATGGTCATGTAAAGAGGAGGGATGAAACGCATGTTTCTAAAAGAGTTCTGTGTATACATGTGGATGGATGGAAAGGGAGAGGAAGCCCAAAGAAAAGATGGATGGATTTTGGAAGTCATATGGAAAATAAGGCAGTTAGAGATAGTGTAACAAGTATCAGGACAGAGTGAAAAAAAAATGCTGGTATAAGAGGAAAAGTGAACCAAACTTTTAGTCACAGAAGGGGGGGTAGGTACCCCTTTTCAGCAAAAGTAAGAAAAAATCGTACTTTAATCCTTTATGTTTTGCTTTAGACAAACATTTATATTAATAATAAGCAGTAGTTATCAAGTCGAATTTAATGCATTGTTGCAGAAAATCAGGTATAGGGCTTAAAAAATATGTCTAACTTACCTTCACCGTCGCCTTCCATATCACTAAAATAAGCAATGCAAAGACCTCCTCATTTGACCTTTACGTAATACATGAATGCCTACTCCCCTCCCCCCCCCCCTATCATCTGTATACAAACCACTAGCTTTTGTAAATGTAATTTTATTTACACAACAGCCTTCCTAATACCTAAGTTAAAGAACTTTAGTGAAATCAATACAGCAAGATATCAGATGTCCATCTCCTACAATTAACTCTAACTCCCAAAAATCAAAATACGAATCCAATTAGTCTCGTGCTTGATGAAACTTAAAAGGTTCATGAAAATAAGGTACGGTGTTTATTATCTATATACTATAATACAATAAAGCTAGAAGCTAGAGTTTGTTTGTCTGTTTGAACGCGCTAATCTCAGAAACTACTGGTTCGAATTTTAGTATTCTTTTGGAATTGGATAGGCCGTCGTAGCCCATTTATAGAAAAAGGAGCCACGACCTATGGAAGCAGAGCAGTACCTAAAAACGTGAGTGAAACTATACGGTAAAGCTTGTGTTGGGACACTGTAAGTATGATAAAGACGTAGCAATTCGGGATATTGACAGGCGATCAGCAGTTACTGCACACTAACCGATCGATAGATTTGTTCGTCAAAGCTTGGGGTAAAAATAAATAAATCGTTTTTCGTACTCAACCATTTATTAGTGTCGGTTGAATAACTTCAAAGAGTAACTCAGTAAGTATACACAAGACATGCCTATACTAGATTACAATAATATTGTTAGGCTCATCTAGAATATAGTACTAGAATAAGTGATATTGTTTGTCTGTCTGCAGGAGATAACTATCTCTGAAAATGGATAAGTAGATACGCAGGCATTGATACGATTAAGAAAGTTCATCTACCGATAGAAAACTCAAGAAGTTCTAACTGGAATAATTGTGTACTTGACTCATTCGCAAATAACGTATATTTTGATACTCTCCAAGATCGAAATTCACAGGTTACGTCCCGTTGACCCAGAATTCTCAAATTTGGCACAAAGCAAGGTCTAAGCACAGATCTAAGAATAAATCTGAAAACAGTAAATTTGTTACCTCCATCACAATTTTTTTTTTGTTATTTGGATAAATCTTCGAGACTCGGGTATTGTAGTTTGCACGGAACCATCCGTGCGCGAGTCCGACTCGCACTTTCCCAGTTTTTTATTGTTTGTATCAAAATGTTACTTTACCCAAAATCGCAAAAACAAAGAAAATTTGTATAGAGAAAACTTCTTTCACGCAAGCAAAGCCACTGGCAAAAGCTAGTTTTGTATAAAAAACTACATTAGTTCATTAAACCCCAAGCGAACGCCGGCGTTCGCGCACCTATTGTCTTTCAATTGTGTCTGTCATTATCACGATTGAAAGGTTAGTAAATACCGTAATATTATCGACAATTTTTTTTTTAGACCCGGTAGTATGTACCCGCCTCTCATACAAGAGATTGCGGGTTCGAAACCGGGCAAGTGCAATGTGAATTTTCCAATTCATATGTATTTTCTAACATCCCTTACCTGGGAAAGCACGTAAAACCTTTGGTCCTAGTTGTTATTCGTAGATCTTTGAAAGTCGTTACAGGTAATCACGACGCCATAATGTCTGTTCCTCAGTTAATCCAAGGAGTATCACGTTGTACTGTTCCTAACTGGGCTGTGAAGGTCTGATAGACAGTCGTTCCTTGTAAAACACAGACTCTCAGCTACATCCGACCCGACCCCAAGCTAGTTGGGAAAATATAATCCCTAGGGAGACCATGAGGACTATAGACTTTATCCCGAGACATTTCATAAAGGATAGCCCACCGCAGTGACACCACGGAATGAAGCTAGTCTTTATTTTGCTGTAAATTATATTCGCAAGTAGTTTGTTGACTTGTGAAGCTCATGTCGGAGGGCGCCGCCGTCTGCCCTCCCACGCCTTCGCTAATAACTGCAGGTAGATTACTCCGCAAGTACCAAGCATCCGTAAGGCTGCGAACACACTTTGTGGTGACGACAGATAATCGTATAGTTTTAAATGTCGTGGCTTTATATTTAAATGGAGGTGTTCACGTAGAGGGCATTACGATTCACTGTCGTTTAAGACTTATTTTGCGGTGACAACAGATTGTCGTGACAGTGTGAAAGGCTAGCACGAGCTAAAACGATAAAGCTTTGTTGAATCATGTGTTGTTGTTGCGATATTCTGTTGTGGACACGACTAACAAATTGTTATGATGAACAGCTAGAGTTAGAGAAACGATAAATTAGCGGTTAGGACATTGTAAGAACGCGGCCTAAGACGTTTGTGAAGATCGAAGCGCTTGAGGTTTTAGTCTTTTTTGGAAAAATAACAAGATTTATACTTATAGCTAACAATTATAACTACGAAGTAATTGAGACTATAAATATTTTTTTTAAATGTTGTATTTCCACAGAGAAGTTCTGAAAGGAAACCGTGTCCCTAGAATACAATAAGCAACTGAATAGAATAGAGTAGAATAAACTTTATTAAACACCGAAAAGTAACAAGACATAAACACAAACTTAAATCTATGGGTACGATGGCGGTCTGAAAGACAGAGGTAAGGTTTTGGGCAAAAGTCTGACACGCTCTCCTGCTCGACCCTAGAACGCGAGAAGGCATTAAATTCTTTACAGAATTTGATTGCTCATGTAAATATCTGAATATGGATAATCACAGGCAAGGTCTCTACTGCTATGCACTAGCTTCTGACGTTTTATAAGTGCCCATGTAGGCCTATGTGAAATTAAAAACTTTTGACTTGACTTGACTATCCTATTTTGTTTAGTTCATAAGCTTCTCAATAAGTTTCCTCAAGCTTATAGCAAGCATAAACATAATACTGACATGCGGCATCGCATCTTAAAGATCTACGCGCTCGCACGAGACGCATCGCAAGAATTTGTGAATTGATTCGCATCGTACATTGTATGGCTGCCTGCTAAATCTATACTTTGCCTCACAAAATCGCATCGCTGTAAATTTCATTGGTAGTTTTTGCAATGAGACGTCCTATTGCATCGCAATTTCGCCTGGAATCAAGGAGATGTTAGCAACGGTATAGGCCCAGCAGGGTCGAAGCCTACTGGGGCCATGTGTGACGCAAAAAAGTTCGCCGGGGCCCTGAAGGAACAGGAGTGGGTTTTCAGTCAGGCAAAGTCTGACGCGCCCTCTCGCTCCACCCAAGAGTGGATGATGGATCAATGTCATCCCCATTGAATGATTTTCCCAACTAAAAACAAAAAGTTTGGTCTGGAAGCACTGACCTCTTTATATTTTAACAATCGTTAACGTTTCTATGGTCATGTAAGACCTTGAGCTGGTGCCTAAATATTAACATACGCATGTGTCATGTGTCGGTCGAAGGTTAAGCTTAATAGCTACGCGTGTCTAGATCAAGATACCTTCGTGCCTCGGAAAGCTGATCCTGACTGTTTTAAGTAGATTTGTGGCAGTCCTCCAATTCTTCAGAAGACTGAGAATCTTACCAAGAGGTATCGTAAGACGTACCTATTTTTGTTTCTGAAAGGAAAGCTTGGCCCCGGGACGAAAGTCAACGAACGTGTCGAAGGGTGGGGGATGTCATTAGATGATTTTTTACCCAGCAAATAAAAAATAAATACCATTTTGAGATCCCCAGTATATTGCTTTTCAGTAGAAATCTGTCTATTTTAATTTACAAACGGTATACCCCAGGCGTATTTTTAAAGTAAATGTATGTAGGCTCGTAAAATAAACTATCATTCTGCGTTTCTATCTACGGGATAGTTAGGGTAATAATATTAATGAACCTAAAAATGAAAACGTAAAATTAACTAAGCGTGAGGCACACCCAGCCGTTAGCTATTTTTTTTTAATGTACCTAACTACCTAGCTTGGAAAATTCGCGCAGTCACTTATTGCCAGACTTAGCTTTTAAGTGCGGCCAGCAAAAATGCGCCAATAGGCATTATGGAGTACGGCCTACGTCGACAAAACTGTGCTATATTCCAACGTTTGGGGCTAAAACCATTGTACTTTACAATTTTTGCTTTGAAGTAAAAATACAATGCTTTTAAGCTGGTACTCGGAGATGCAAAAGAGCTTGCATTTTTACGGTAAACTCTCCTGAAACATTGCTAAAGTAAAGGAGTATGTAGGATTCAAAGCACTGGTCTCTAAACAACGAGAGTATTTATCGGAAAATACTTCGGTTGCAACCTCATAATGTATTTTCTATCAAACTTAGAGGACCTACGGTAGAAAATGTCCACCAGACCCAGCGGGAAACAGATTATATAAAAAAAATTAGCATTGCCCACGGTTAATACGCGTATATAAAATATAGCCTATGTCACTCAGGAATAAAGCAGCTTTCTATCGGTGAAACACTTTCAGCAATCAAACTAGTACTTTCAGAGATTACCTTCTACAAACAAAAAAAAACATAAATACAAAAAACTACCTCTTTATCAAAAAGTATCATATGTCCTGGTTCTAAGGTACCTCCCCACCAGTTTTCAGCCAAATCGGTTCAGCCGTTCTTGAGTTATAAATAGTGTAACTAACACGACTTTCTTTTATATACAGGATGTAAGGGACAGCCTTCCACAAACTGAAAGGGCTTGCTCAGTAGACGAAACTGAACAACCTTCCACAAGACTTTTGTTCAGGAAACGAAAAAAAAATCAACCCCACCAATTAAAAGCTTGATTGGGCTGTTTGTATGGAGGCAAATTTTTTATTTCGTTTCCTGAAAAAAATTCTTGGTAAAAGTTGTTTAGTTTTGTCTACTGAGCAAGCCCTCAAAGTTTGTGGAAGGCTGTTTCTTACACCCTAAAATAATATAGTTATATCAATCGATTATAGATTCCAGAATGGCCTTCTGGAAGTTAGGGTTTCTTAGCCTCTAGTTCACCACATAACGGGAAACGAGCATGAATAAGCAGAAGGAGATAGGAACGTGCTTTCCCAGCATAATCGTAGACACGTAACAGCACAAAAGCTTTAAGATTTGTATAGTTCGTTAGTCTTAAACATTAATTTACAACGTAGAGCAAAATACATCGGGGTTTATTATAGTCTGCCATTTAGACTATTCCTGTTCGTAGCTCGCCAGACGTTATGCCGAATTATATGCGGCGCGGTGTCGGCAGCATGCAAATATGAACTCCGAATGCATAATATGCACTATTATACCTGACATTCTCTGCCTGATGCAAGCCGACTGCTCAATTGTATCGTTCCTAAACATACAAGCGATAGAGGTAGAGGCATTCTGTTGTAAACATGCCTTCTATTGGTCTGCTTTTGGGTCTATTAGGGGAAGACTTTATGGGCTTTAGGATTGTTCGAAAAAGTTACCGTGACCCTGAAACTCAAAAGGTGAACAATGAATACAGGTAGGTTTTATTCTGTAACGTATGTACACTCGCTCTCGCTTAAACCAGACCGGGAAAAGTTATTTGATAGTGACCTATCTGAAAAAAGGGGCGAGCTTATTCAATAAGATTCAGGTAATATTATTCATCACTTTAGACTTTAGATACTATCGCAAAAAATGCAGTTGCATAATAATATACCCCAAACCTACATCAGAATCCGAAGCACTAAGCAACCGAATTCACGACCAAATCTCCAAATAACATTTTAAACACGTGTACGTACCTACAACAACATAGGCAAGGAAAAAATACCTGAAATAATCGGAATGTCACGCCTCTTTTATTTTATGGAAAGGAATTCAAGGTGTGTGCCAACGCATGCCTCGCAGCCATTTGCAGAAACAACTTGTATGCAAAGAGAGTGCTGATAATTAAGTTGTAAAATTCTGAAGAGAATAATGATCGCCATGTCGCTTATAGACGGTTATAGCTCACTACCTACCGCTATTGTGACTCCAAGCTGGCCAAGTACTGCTTTAAATTCTATACATTTCTTAAAGCATGACGAAACTCATGTAAAAACTGTGCCTTGAATAATATAAGTTCCTAAGATTCAGATTGGTTTAAATTATTCGGTTCTTATCCATTTGAGCTAATGGATTAGGATCAAATTTGCTGAGGTATAGGCAGTGCCGTAATTAGTCTTTTAAACGCCCCGGTGTGAGCTTCTATAAACTCCAGTATTAAAAAGTTTTTATGTTACCTGACTAGAAGAAGAGAATGAAGAATAGAAGAAGAAGAAGAGACGAAGAGATAATGCGCGTGACGTGATTATTCAAACACCACCACCATCTGCTATTTTCCGGTTTGTAGATGATGGCATCTACAGAATCAGCAATTCTGGTAGAGTGCGTCGGTAACCTTAGGTATTATGTGGGTATTATATTATGTACACGATAAATAATAGGAATTTTATATAATCTACTAACTACCTAGCATGGTCCAAAACTTGGCCCTTGGTTTGATAATTTCTGCACTTCTCTAGGTCCTTTTTTGCGGGTGGTAAAAGCATCTAATGACATCCCCCGCTGTTAGGCAGAGAGAAGGGTGTGTCAGACTTTTACTGACTAAAAATTCACTCCTGTTCCTTCGCTAACTTTCATACCAGGGCCGAGTCTTCCTTTTAGAAGCAGATCCTTGGCCCCAGCAGGCTTCGACCCTGCTGGACTCCTCCAGGGCCTGCGCCTCGTACAGGGGCACCTCTGGCAATGCCCTAAGTTACAGCTCTGGGTAGAGCAAGGGCCATTACATACCTTCGAATCTCGGAATGATCCAACAAAAAACATTTAAAAGTTTCTGCTGCTTTATTTCTAATTAGCGACTTAATTATTCAAGCTTGTTTAAATTAAACTGAGATATCAGTTTAATTTTAGCAAGCTTAGGTAATTGGCCTCATTAGACAGGCCTTACGCACGTACGAACCGTATCTATATAACATCCATATTATTTTCCTCTGTTATCTATCTATATATATATATAAATGGAGAAACTGACTGACATTTCAACGCACAACCAAAACTACAGGGTCTATGAGCGTGAAATTTAGTAGAAAGCTTCCTTTCATGATGAAAGAGAGCACTAAGAAAGAGTTTTTGGGAAATTCGACTTTAACCCCCTTAGGGAGGTGCGGAGATACTGCACGGTTTCCCGCGAAGCGGCGAGCTTCCTGGCTGGCCTGCCACCATGGGATCTGGAGGCAACAGTCCTTGCACACATGCACGATTTGCGCGTGGAGATGCAACGCCAGGGCAAAAGTCGCGGCATGGCGGACAGAGCTCCGGCGGGATCTCATAGTGAAATGGCGTCAGCGACTATCGTAACCCAGTGCTGGGCACGCCACATTTATGGCGGTAAGTCCCCTGTCCCAGCGCTTACAGCGCCCCAGCCGCCACCGGGATTCCGATCCAGATTTCCGGCCAACATAGGCGCGGGCTTGCGGACGGCGAGCAATGGGTAGCTCGCTGACCGACCGTCCGGTAACTGTCCGGACCGAGCCCAAGTCGTCGACGGTGCGCACTATTCCCGCGCGCCTCAAGGTGTTGTCAGCAACCGCAGGGGCCCATCTAGGTCGAAGCTTACTGGGGCCAGGGTTAGTTTCGAAGATAGCTCAGCCCCGGTACGAAAGGCAACGAAGGAACAGGAGTGGGTTTTTGGTCAGTAAATGTCCCGCTCCGCACAAGAGCTGTCATTAGATGATTTTTCCACCGGAAAAAGAACCCCTTAGGGCTAAACGGGGGAAATCCTTTGTATGCAAAATTTTATTCCTTGTACCAATATACTAGAACCTAATATACCTAAACCATAGTAAAACAGTAAAACGATTTAGAGGGTATAAAATGGTTCTATGGGAGAATAATATTCCTTCATTCCTTGTATTAATTAACATGAAACTTAGCACAAAATCTAACTGAAATGAGTAATTAACCCTTAGTTCCGAATTATGTCAAAAGCGATTATATCGCGAATCCGACCAAATTTATTATTCAAAAAATATAAGGACTATTGAGTACTATGTGTGACGTTGTGCGTTGTTCGGATTCGCAATATAATCGATTTTGACGCAATTCGGAACGCGGGGAAAGACTATCATTATTCGTTTATTCAAAACTACTTTCAAATAGGGTTTAATTCATTAAACTCCAAGCGAACGCCGGCGTTCGCTCTCTCATTGTCTTTCTATTGTATCTCTAATTACACTACCTATTCGAAAGGTTAAGAGGTGTTTAAGTTTTTATAAAAACAGTTTAGCAAACGAAGTCACGGATAAAGTGCTAGTACCGAATATGAGTCGAAGAACATGTGGGAGGGAAAACTGCAGTGGTTAGTCAAGGACGAGGTTCCAACTAGGCATCCTTATTAGGTTACATACGTGGTAAAGTTCTACCGGTGCAGTCTCTGTTATGTAGATCGGGTGCCACTGTGTACAGCCTTGTGAAATACTAGCTTCTGCCAGCGGCTTTACTCGAGTGAAAATAGAAAATATATATAGCCTTTGTCACTTAGTGATTGTAGCATTCTGGTAAAAGAATTTTCAGTAGATTTTGAGAATTTTTGTCTTAATAATGTTATTACTAGCTGCTGCCAGCGTCTTTGTCCGCGTGTATGTAGAAAATTGACCCAAGGGATGAAAAATATCCTATTCCAGGATTTAGTCTACCCACGTGCCAAATTACATCCAAATCCTTTCAGCCGTCTGAGCGTGATAAAGTATCAACCATACATACGCACGAAAAACATACACCTTTATAAATGAGCGTGCTTCTATAACATTATAAAATGACACGGTATACCTTGTTCTGCCATTTAAATTATCAAAAAAAAATGGGGAGGTGTGGGAAGGGGGGTAAAAAATAGCCTACAACCTATTTCCAGACCTACCTTAAATATACAATAAAATACATAAAATTCGGTGTAGCCGTTTCAGAGAAGTTGGATAACAAACATGAGATTTTTTAATATATGTAGACTGGACAGATGGTATATAGATGTAGTTTTTTCTTAATAAAACAGTAGAACTTTCGTTTTAAACTAGAATATGGATTTGCATTTGGTGCATATTAATGTAGGTGTTGCAGATATGCATGCAGCCATTACATGTTGTGACATAATTAATCAGGCGGTAGCCGGCGCGGAGGCAGGCTCGGCGCGCCCGTCCGCCCCGCTGCCGCGCTGTGCGCCGCTCTTCTTATTGCGCTGGCGAGGGCGTTTGGTTCACTCAGTCTGGGCGGCCGCTAGTCTATTTCCGACCAAACCTACGCATCGCCGTCTAGTTTCTATTTGTTTGCCATATAAATTGCTATCATTACATTTGCACTACAGTCTGGTGCGTGCCGCGATATATTTTTAACGACGCGCTGAGCGAAGCTGTTAGATAAACATTTCAGTTTCACTATTTGCTAGACTGTACAATATTAGCGTTTGATTTTTTATCAAGGCCTTACAATCTGGGTGAACGTAAACTTTATTGGCTACTTCTTCAGCGTTTATATTGCTGTGTGCCAAAAAATATACGTATATTACCTATGAAAGTATCAAGCGGTCGATACGATCATATAAACAGAGAGTGGTGAGCTAGTGCAGTAGGTGCCTTGTGTTGCTATAACCGTAAAGTGAGAACGCGAAGACGATCTATAATGTCAACTGAAATATGTAACAATAGCAATACTGCAAAACCTTTACGTGTTGTAACGAAAGAAACTCGAGCCGCAAGTTTTCATAGTAAACACAGCGACGCGCCAAGCGTGTGAAGATTTATTTTTCCCAGAACGACAAAGCAACATTGTTCTTTGACTGAAATAGGTACGAGTTCAAAGCGGTGTGCTAGCTCATTAGGAACGAACTCGCCTTGTTTACGTGCACTTCCTTATATAAATCCAGTTTAATATCTAGCAAAGTGTGAGACCACCCATCGTATGTCCTGATCGTGTTAACAAACGACTGATTCGTGACACCGGCGGTGCTGAGAATGTACGAGTACCGGCAATACATCTGCGTCGTGTCCACGACTAAGAATGCGCCACTCATTACCAGTTATTTTAATTACAGCCAGTGTACCTACGTTCAAACGAAAGAGCAGCGGCGTCGGCCAGCCAGTACGAGCCACACGCTAACTTTACACTGTCACACTCTGTACTCTCTCACTTCACACTGTTGTACTCGGATTTTGACTTCATTAAGCTTATTTTAAGATGTGAATCTCTTAATATCAGCATAATGAATTCATATCAAAGAAAGGATGTTCTGAAAGAGTAACAGTACCCATTGTCTGTGTAACTGTACAAAAGCTGGTGTGAGGAATATAATAAAATAATACAATAGGTAGCAAATTCCCAAACCATCCCAGCTCTGAAAAATTTCCATGAATTTCTAAGAGTCGTTAATCAAACGATGCTCATTTATCTGAGTGAACTGCCCGACATTAGCAACATTAACTGTCTGAGGGTGAAGTGAAACTACTAGACTAGAATAGAATACATTTTAGTGGTAAAATATATATATTTATTTAAAAGGAGAAACTGACTAACACATCAACACACCGTCGAAATTACATGACCCAAAATAAAAAAATAAAAAAATATATTTTTAATTTTTCCAGAACTTCCTTGTATGATGTCGAACACTAGGAAAGGGATTGTGAAAAGTTATTTTTGTTATTTTATACTTAATTAATTTATACAAAATTTTTATTCCTCGAAACTTAGCATAAACGTAAACAATAACCCAAGTAACTACGGCTTTTTTTCAAAACTAACTCTATAAAACAATTTATTGGGTGTTAAAGGTTGTATGGGGGAATCTTTTTTAAGACTTTTTAGTTTTTAAAACTACCTTCAAAATGCGGTTTAATGGGTGTTAAAGTTTAAAAAAAAAAAAAACCATCTTGGGAACGAAGTCGTTGGCAAAGTAGATACTAATTATGCATAAGCACAATATTGTTATGAACCATAAGCAAAACTTGACTGAATCCGTATTTAAAAATAACTTTATTAACATAAAGATAGCACTTTTGTATCATTTGAAATTATTAAAAAGCTAGCTCTTATGTAGAGTTATGTTAATTTAATGAAGTTACGTCTTAAATTTTTGTATGGATTGTATGAGTCAGAGTGCGAACAGTTAAATAAGACTTATTTATATATGTTGTATTGTGTAGGTACCCGTAAATACGGCGTCTATATGATCTCCATTGTTCTGCGTGCGAATCATCCGCGCAAATGTCACGGTACAAGCGGCAGCGCGTGCGCATACTGTGATACCACACAAACGAAGATACGCAGAAGTTCAAATAACAATGGCAATGGACCTCGACGACAGAAAGATAAAAAATGTATTGTTTGCAACACAAAAAATGCACAAAAGAAAACGATCACTAATAAATTACAACAATAGACATGTGATGCAATGGATAAATCCATAATAACAAAAAAAGTTTAAAAACAAAAAGTGAAATGTCTTAGCAAAAACAAAATGTGACAGATAAGCCAAAATGTGGAGTTCTTTTTTTAAATGATATACTGGGATCCCACCTGATGGTAAGCAGTGATGCAATTGTTGATGGTGATGCGCACTAGTCTATTAAAAACCTATTCACTCTAGCCTTGAAAACACCTAAATAATATGTAATCGGACAGAAAGACCATTGTAGACAAATTGTTAGTATACCTGACAGTGATATTCTGCTGGATCTCGCAGTTAACAATGACATACGATTTTGTACTGATTTTGATATAAAAGTTAAAGATAAAGAATGAATTTTGTAAATACTGGGTATTGAGTAGTCGAGAAATCTAGCCACCTTCACCCTGGATGGTCAAAATAGTCTAATAGACTAAATGGCACTAAAGATTTAGTGTTCCGAATTTTTAAACTGTTATCCTCGGTGCTAATTTATTACTTTCTTCTGTTTTCTAGTTGGTAATGGTCTCAAAACAGATAATAAAGTCATCAATAATAGCTTGCAGCCTTCAATAATCGGCTGTTCTTCAAAATGCCCTCACATTTAATGTAAGATTCAGCCTGAGAAGTCAGCTCTGATTTCTCGTCCCACCAGACTGCTAATCATAAATCAAGTCATTGTGCAGTATATTCACAGTTAGAAGACATGATACAGTTCCTATAAATCTTCTCTCACAGCAGCTTGTTTTAAGTAATCAAACACTATTTTTAAGTCTCCTCAATGGCACTGATGATGCAATTAATAGGCCAAAATCGGACCGAATTTCGATCATGGTGGCCAATTTCAACATGTACACAGGAGATATTACAGTGTACAAGTGTGTGCAATAACATAGATTCTCTGTTCCTTTACTCTCATAGTCCGATGGAACAGCAATCGACAAGACTAGGGAGAGAACCAGCGCAGGACTTACGGCTTTACGTGTTTTCTGAGGCATGGGGGTGTCACACCAACTTTCAAATTCGGGGCTGCTACATGATCAATCTAAAAAGAAAAACTCATTGACACTTTTTTCCTCTATCCGAGTTCGAATCCCAAACACCAGTTGCGCTTGCAGCCATCAGCCTAGCAAGGTAGCCAAGACCCAAAATATACAAAAGTAACAAGAAATAGCTTGCTTAGGCATGCAAGAGTCCTTCTGTAGTTTCTCAGCGAGTGGTTCAACTCTGGCGACGATTAATCGTGCTATTATCGCGTCTTAGTGACACGCACTAATGTCGGTGCTGCACTCACTGCCAGCCACAGTCAGCCACCGGCGATGCCAAACGTTTGATTGCACCAAGCGATCCATACACCCGTGCTATAAATATTTAACCTTAACAGTTTCAAATGAAAGCTCTCTCTGTTCGCTTCTTAATTTATTACTCAAAGATTAGTCGCCTTCACTTGTGTACCTATGTACTTACCTATACATATACAACCTTATTTTTAATATAACATGCAAAACCTGAAACACATGTCTAGTATTTTTATGTAAAGAACCTATGTACAAAATTTCATAACTCTATTCTGAAAAGTCACAAAATTATAAGCCAGTTATGGTGCCTGGTTGGCGACATTACATGATCACCGGCCACCCAGGCGACTGAGGGGTGGTTTTTTTTTTCGCAACCAGCTGTGTGCTGGCTCCTAATGCCCGCTATGGCCTGCCGTAACCTGTTTTGTACTTAGTGTATTTTATTCAGGTTTCGTATATACTAAAAACAATGTTGAATAGTGATTCAGACACCTATAATTTCTGATAAAACGAGGCAGACGCAATCAACTAATCTAGCAATTTTGTCAGAAAGATACCGAAGCATTATCAGCATATTTTTATCAGTACGATGAAATTCTGACTTAAGGAAAATGGATAACCGAATCGACTATCTTTATTCTTTTATACTTGTTTGTTTTATAATCAAAATGACTAGCATTATTGTATTTTACTAACTTATTTACTATCGAGGATAATCAAGATGTAGTAATTCATTGTTAGTACCTACTTGAACTAATTCGAGTGATTAAAATTCCTTCGTATGAGTTGCTTCTCTGATAATCCCTCGACATTGACAAATGAGTGGCGAGTGCACAGTTGAAAAGGAATTAATTGAATTGTTGAACTTCGCAGACCGTAAAGCAGTCTATTTACAATTGATTGCTAAGATTGCAAGGAAATGAATACTGCTGCACTAATTGTCTGTATATTTTCTGTTCACCAAATATTTACACTTTGTACAATTCTAGTGTAAATTCAGAGAAAAATGTTTGCAGCGTACGATGACATATAAAAATGGTTGCGTAGGCTGCGGACTGTCTGAATAGTTGAAATATACTGAGTGGGTCCGTAAATTGTTGTCATTACTGCAACTTTGTATCATAAGATGCCTCGTGTGCAATTACAATGATATAAAGTTGATTCTTTTGAATTCTCATGTATCTTTGTCGCTATTTCTGTAGGTACCTACCTAACGTTTATAACAGTCTTATTTAATTAGTGAGGCGTTACTCAACTGGTAAACAGATGTATCACTATTCCTGTAAATACTGGGCCGGATGATAGGATTCTCACGAATATAAATAGAAGCAAAGCCTTATCGGAGAACATTAATTTGTACATTGAATTAAACCGTGGTCCTGTAGGTGTATTCATTGAAATAATTATGTTTAAACCTTGAGCTTGTGTATATTTAGTATTTTCTAAGGATTATTCTGAGTAAAGGTTGTTGCCGGTAAATAAATTATAAACAATAAGGAGCATTATTACTAAACTAAGTAGTTGGGAACAGAATTTTCTAGTAGCCTGTGCTTTGAGAAAATACAAAAGGCTCGCTGAATTTGTAAACGCTTTGGCATAATCTGCAAACCCTTAGCTTTTAGAGGTACCTAATTCGTTGTGTAGGTACTGTTAAATATTACCTAAACATTTAGGTTTAATAATTGATATAAGTATCTATACATATATAGGATTTCGCGGTAAAACAGTTTTTGTATTAACTGAAAATGGACAATAGTATCTACTAAGATAAGTTAGTATAATTTATTTCCCTGAAACCATTATTACTTCATAGAAATCGATATAAATAAGACAGTAGGTATAATATTAAAGTGCTCACGTCCATTTCAGAATCTAAGGCGTTTCAGAAACACTGTAAATTCTAGGATCTTACATAATTATTATTTTTTAATGATATATGGGTACCATCAGGTGGGTGCTTGAATGCGATCCCACCTGATGGTAAGCAGTGATGCAATCGTAGATAGTGAGGCGTACTAAACTATTAAGAGCCTATTCACTGTAGCCTTGAAGACACACAGACCAGACCTAATAATTTCCTGAAATCGACTTTAAGTGCAAGTCAGCTTGTATTAATAACTCAAAGGACAAAGGAAAGCAGTAGAGCATATAAATATGTTGCCATCAAGACATATGAGCGGCGGCAGGCAAGTGTCACGGCACTCAATCGGCGATTCGCCGTACTGTCGGCAGGACGGGTGAGACGCGTGACAGTGCTGCATGAGCTCGTCCATCACGACTAATGGATCGTTAGCCACACACTCTAATAATACTCCACAAGTCATTGTCACGTATACAAACTATTGATTCCAGCGTAGGAGGCGAAACCACAGTGGCGTAAGCTTGGTCACCAAACACCCTGGGCCGAAAAAATTACTGGGGCCCCTTTTTATAAAAGAAATCATCAAATAGCCTCTCCTGCTCTAGGAGCGAGAAGTATCGGACTGTTGACTAAAACGAGTTGTTACGATTAAAGTAGTGTAGTAACCTATTTTATTTAGATTTCGAAGGTGGGAGAATTTCTCTATAGTTCAGTAAGAGGTTTTCTAATGTCGTTTTGGGGCCTCCCCGAGCCTGGGGGCCCCAGGGCACTGACCCGCCTCGCTCTGTGGTAGCTACAGCTACGCCAGTAACCACAGTGTTATTCCAATTACGCCTTAAGAGTTTCGAGGTAGACAAATCTTACCGACAAATCCTTTCTGAATAAGTGATGGCTTTGAAACTAAATAAGCGTCTGAAATTCTGGCTTTTACATTAACCATAACGAGGTGAGAACATGGATCGTGGAGTCGTTTTCTTGCTTAATATACGCCGTTGAAATAATAAGGCATGCGGTTTCAGGGGCACATTCCCCGGGCGTCGCTCGTCTCCCGGGCGTGCGGCGAGGGGGGCGCTCCCGGCCTCCTCTAGCCCGCCGGGTATCATTCATACCCTGGAATTGGGTCATTAGGACGATTGGGAAAAATAATATTCTTTTGTTTACTACCTTGAATGAGTGCTGTTGAAGGTAGAACTGTGTTTTGTGAGTTATTTAATAGGGTGCGGCTCTGCAAAACTACAGCAGTGTTTATGTTAGTGATGTTTGGGGAGGGAGGGGGGCGAAAGTACGACTGCAAATGTTGTAGGTGACAGGAATCTATACTCCATTGGTGTAGGTAGTTAACTAAATGTAAATAATCTTGTCTTGATATCTTTTATCTAAAAAAATTGTCCAAAACTTTTATCTTAAAAAACGTTTACCATTAAGTATTTACCTAAACCGATGTTAAGTAATTAACTAAATTTAAATTCTATGTATTTTATATAATTTATTTTAAATAAAAAGACATATCAAGATTGTTTACGTTACGTAACTACTAAAAGGGGATTGCTCATTTAAGGTCATGACCGGACAATTGACTACAGAAAAAAAGCTTTGTTCATTAATTTTGCCATAAAAAATTTATGTAGTTCCCTTAGTTCCAAATGAGCGCCACTATAATAATAAACAATACCTAAGTGGTAAATAAAAAGTAACTTTATGGAAAAACAATAGTTTTATCATTGATAGTTATATTTGATGTCCGTCTTTGGCCTGGAACACCATAGAGGTTGGGCAATCCCCTTTAAACTAGCTACTTGTTAGTATAAGTTACATATTATGTAATAAAATAAAACAAATAATATAATTTACCAAAGCACTTTGCCTATACACACAGAAACATTTAGTTCTTTGATCATAGAAACTGAACCATTAATTAAAATATAATTTGCATCAATTAGCACGAATACTGAAAGTTGCTAACTTAAACATCACACAATTTCCAGGAAAAAATTGAGCTTATTCTACATTAAAATTACGTAGAAACTTGGAATAGTTTATTTTACTAGAAAATTAAAACAAAATATCAATTAGACGCATATTAATATTTAAAAAAACTTTGTGCCTGAACCAAAACGGGATGGTAAATATTATGTTCCAATGAGTAAACACAGTAAACAGGGTCTATTTGCATACCTTGTCGAAATATAGGTCAGGTCGCGATATCTCGGCAGCAGGGGCTGGATGCAACGGCGGCGGCGCCCCGGTAACCCAGATGCAGCTAGCAAGGGCACGCCCGCACCCCGCACCCCCGCCGGCTGCCCGCAACCCTCGCCCGGCACGACCACTCAACAAGAGCCCCGAGAGCTCGTACATCACCACCACCCCGTCGGACGTACTCAACTAAGGGAAGCTCGCAAGTACCACGAGAGACCAGCTTACACCAGCCGCGCGACCAAACTGACAAGAGACTGCATTTCCTAATGATAGCGCCGTGTGAAATGCTTTTAAGATCCCGGAGGCTTTTAATCTCATTTTTGATAGAGTTTGTACTTTTACGGAGATTGAATTTTTACTTTTGTAAGTAAAGTGGTACAAGAAAAAGTACTTAACACATCTGGATTTTGAGTGACGATAAGAGGTGTGAACTTTTTCGTCTTCGTGAATAAACAATGGCAGGTGCTGTTTACGTTAAGCTTTTGTATGTATATAATCCAAGGTAGCGGGATTATTCGAAAGAATTACCGCGGCCGGATACACAGGAACTGAAGTTTGTCAGTAAAAGTCTGACACTTCTCGGTCAGTTCTCTTGCTACACCTAGTGTTATTTTTCCAACTTATTTACCGGAAAATCATGTTCTATATTTATGAAAATGATTTGTTCATCTAATTATAATGTAATGAATAACTTGAATAGGTACTACCTACTATAAATTACTATGGCAGTTCTTATCGCCGTAGTTACTGACAGAGCTGGATGTAGGCATAGACGTGGAAATATGAGATCATTGTATTGTGAACAAGTTACAACAAGTTGGCAGCGTTCTATTATATTAACGTTAACTCACTCATTTCCTACGCGTTAATTAATAAAAAGCTGTGTATTTCATAGAAAAAAAAAAAACGGGCCACGGAATTCTTTATTGTTTCAGATTTTTTGTTTCAATTTCAGAACCGAAACTTTTTTATCTGAATAGAAACTTCTAGTTACTTTTTACGCAGCTATTGTACCTACACGTTATTAAAAAACTTTGAGGAATATCATGTTGATAGATTTATGACTGAATACAGACACACACCGGAAAACTTTTTATACGAGTCCAACTACCTCAATAGGTATCAGTAGCCGAGGAATGTTCATCACAGCACTACTAATGTGTTTTACGTTGTCCAGTCAGTATGACAAGGAAGAACGATCAACGAAATTCAAGCCAGATAAACCGCACTGGCATTAGTGTGATTCTAAGAATTTGTCCAAACAAGTTACGAAGCTCGAAGAACAAACACACATATAAACAATCTGTGTTGACGACTTGACGCACACAGGTAGAGTGTGTGTGTACAGTGAGTGTATGAGAGGACGAAGCTGCGAAGCCTGGTAACAGAGCGGGTATAGGCTGCGTGCAGACGGGCGCGTGGTTGTGTGTGTTGTGGAGGTGCCGCGGGTCAGTGTGTGTGTGCGCAAGCGTGGGCGGTGTACACACAGCAGAGCTTTCACGACGCAGCCTTGGCCGCGAGACACGTGCGTCAGTAGGGCGGTGCCCGGCCCTACGACAGCCTACTATCGATATTCACTAGACATAACACAACACAGCTTCCACGCTTCGCCTTGAAGATTTAACGGCATTCTTCTAATATAAAATGTTTCATAAGAATGTTAAACATTTGTTCTATGAGATATTATATTTATAACATATTTGTATGTTAAGGTGGCTTATGCAATAATCACGTTGAGTGGGTAACATTTTTATGTTAATGTAGCAGTGGATTTTATCAGATTTATGGTGACTCATATTTTCTAGATCCTAGGCTTTGTTTGCAAAGAATATATTTTTAATGTTTGCACGTGACCCTGCTGCAGACTTATTATTAATGTTACTTTGTTTCCATAAAATTAAAAAAATAAGATGAACAAGTACATGGACGATAGATCATAGCTAGCTTTCGTATAAAAAGGTATCATTAGAAAGTCATCTTAATTGTCATTAATTTACGAGATCGGTAGAATTCCTAATTATCACTTTCCTGTGGTATTTGAGATGGCACCGACTTATTCTGAATTAGTGCCAGACCCTTGTATGAATCCTGGTATTTATAGATTACAAAACAAGGATAAACCAGCCGCAAACTTTTAGTACTTAAGTCGTCTTCAACAACGGAGTCTCCCTTCTTAACGACACATGAAGCGCCAAGTCCACAGTTCGCTAACAAAATCTTCCCAGTCCCATGGCTTTTTCTTTTTTTCAGATGGGAAAATTACCGGGGCCGGGGTTAGTTTCGAAAGACAACTCGAGCTCCAGTATGAAGACACACGAACGAACCTCCAATGACATCTCCCGCCCTTGGGCGGAGCGAGAGGGTGTGTCAGACTTTTACTGACTAAAAACCCACTCATGTTCCTTCTTTCCGTTCCAGGGCCCCGGGGTTCTCTTTCGCTTCACTCATGGCCCCAGTAGACTTTGACCCTACTGGGCCCCTACGGTTGCTCATTGCTGGCATCTCCTCGAGGCGCGCGTAGAACGCTAAGCCAGCTAAGCCATCGACGAATTGGACTCGGTCCGGCGGTTACCTTACGGTCGGACGGCGAGTTACCCATTGCTCGCCATCCGCAAGCCCGACCTGTCCCACGGTTGGGGTTTGCATGACTGCATTTAGAACCATAGTATTACAAATAAATCCTGCAGTTTCCATCGTTTATCGATAAAGCGCTGGTTCCCCTCCCTCGAAGCGGCTCGGGCGTGGAGGCGGGCGGAGGGTGTCTTCCCCTCGTTCCTCTCGCTCTATCAGCTGAGCGACACGTGCAGCGCATATACTATTTCGTCTAGTGTACACCAGCACTACAAACGTACAGGTCGGCCAGGCATCTCCGCTGTTTGCTTACACACAACAAACATTTACATGTTATGTAAATTGTTAAGCACCATTTGGGAATCGTTCGTAATACATAAACAGCTAGTACCTACCTACATGCTCCTATAAATTGTGAATACGTAAACTGGGTGTGATCTTAACTGCGCCGTTGAAAGAAACATTGCTCTGCGAAAGTGGTACTAGTGAAACTGTGGCATAAATACAAAGAGAAACATAAGATCTCCATCCTTGCTTCAGTAGGCGATGTAGGTTTCCCGGTTTTTCCAAATATTTTTGTAACAAATACTGGTATACGGGTAAAGCTGTGGCTGAAAAATAAAAAAAAAACTGCGAATCTTTGACATAGTTTTCCACACGGAGTTTCGTTACATTATAATTATACATCAACTATCCATCTTTAGTATTGACAACAGATTAATCTCTATATCTATCTTTTCCATTTTACTCCATATTCGCCAAAAATCCTGTACAAGATTAAATTGGAAGTGTATAGTGGGTTGCAAAAGCCAATACTAACCCGCAATGGGTCTATGTAGTGGATTACGGTCCATTCCCTCTCCCAAACAGGAAGCCTGAGTCCTTATAATGTTGTAATGCCTTATAATGTTCCCATTGCTGGGATAACAGGAAGCCTGAGTCCCAGCAATGAGAACATTATAAGGCTGATTAGCTATACTTTGGTTTTCAAAAAGTAAAGAAAATGTGTCTTACCCTACATAGGTACTGAATCTCGTTCTCCTGGCACGAAATTCCGCATAAAAAAAGACATATAAGATATCTCGTATTCTTCTCCAAGTACTAACCAAGACCTTTTTGTGCCAAAATATAACAATCGGTTTGTTCGGCTGTTTAGCCGTGAAAGCTGTGACTTACTTTCACATTTTCCTTTAGTATCACTATGTACCCACTGTATACCTATTTCGGGATATGCCAAAACTAGCAGCGGTCTAAGAGAAACCGCATTGTAGGACTATTGATCACGGCTGCCATTTTTAGCTGTTCTACATAGCGGATACTTTGACCAAAACAGTTGGGTAGAGAGAAATATCTGAGATTTTGAGTTTTACTTAAAGCAGTAGAATTTCAAGGGTTTAGAGCACTTTTGAACGGGATGTTTAAATTCACCTCACGTGTTCTCGGACCAGACTTTATGTAAGTACTTAGGTAGTACCTAAGTAAAAACAAAATATTTAATTTATATAGCTTGATTTGTCACTTGGATACTACTTGGGTCAGAAGCAAAACCTAAGTGGTAGGTAGGTATAATTAAAAATAGTAAAATAACTTCACAGTAAAACACTTCGACATAATTAAGAGTCATTTACTACCTATAGTTGTCCAAAGAGTTCAAAGTTCATCGATATTAAAATATTATAAAAGTCTAGAATAAATTAATTCCGACATCTTTGTATATACACCTATTATCCTCGTTCGCACTGACTACGTTTTAATATCTTGCCCTGAATATAATACTTATATTTGACAAGCCAATGAACTGTAAAGTTGAGAACACAATGGACAGCAGTAGAAAATTCAAAACTGATTGATGTCAATAAATACCTCAGCGCACAGACTTAAACCAGGTATTCATTAAAGTAAGACGCTTCAATAGTTCCTTTTTCCACTTCATGGCCATCTTCGGCAGCGCACAGTTTTTCAAAGAATTTTCCTGCAATTAAAAAATGTTCACAAACAATGCCACAAGGGATCACGTAAGTATAATCTCGTATAACACAAATTCGCCCGTCACTTTGTTTTGTAACCCGTCGATCTGATATGCGCGCGCGCATGAATGCATTCGCTGTGTGACGGCTTCCCCATATGGCCAAGGCTAGGCCTTTTATGGCTCATATAAGTGGCCACTCACCCACCGCCTGAACGAGCTCGCCATATCAATGAACTGGCCATCAATAAAACATGTGGCACTAAGCCAGAAAAGGAAACGGCGAAATGAGAAAAAGAAATATTTGAAAAAGGTATTCGATGCGTACACTCGATTGTTTGTGCGATTTGAAAGCATTCAATGTAAAGCTGAGCGCACACACCATGAATTATTCGACTCCATTACTTTTTGTTTTTCTCAGTACTATCCACCATACTCGTCGTAATTGATTCAATATCGTTACATAAGTATCGTTGTGTGGGCTTACATAACAGGCGACTGTAGGGGTGAGACGTGCATTTTATACTAGCAGTGATAATGAATGGGTGATTCAAATCGAATCCATTAAACAGCGTATTATTTTATTGAAGGTTTTCCTGCTACACAAAAAAAAATCTTCATACAGCAAGTGTTTATCAACTTGGCGCGCGTCACAAATTTATCTATTAACAACAAAATATTGTGATATGAATACAATGTTAGGCTCGTAGTATCTCCTACGTACTGGATTGTAACAGACAAGTCGCCACTTGTTCCTGGGTGTGTTCGACCTCTGAACCTAACATAATCTTGGATTGGTTGTAACGTGAGATGCGGCGATACTGTAGAGGCGAAAATAAAAATATTTCGTTGAGGTCTCGAGTCGTGGGAAGCCAGACGAGCTGACCGGTCACGAAGCACATTCCTGTGGCTGCTACAGACACTCCTCAACGTAGCCAAATGTATGACGCATACACATCGAACTCGGAAATGACGACAGAATGGGTTCAATGGTGTAACAATCATTTTACAACTCACAAATTTAGACTTCGAAGAAAAAGAACTTAAAAGATGACAAAGTAGGGTATTTTTGGGCCGTGAAAACATCAGCTGAATTCTCACGCTCTGGACAGAGTGTCAGATTTTTGCTGACTAATCCGACCCTTATAACCGTGGTCTTTCAGCTTTTGCCTTCAGGGCTACAGTAACTCTTTCGAACAATCACTATTAAGCCTAAAGATGGGTTGCATTTCTAATATTTGTCTCTGTCTCCAAGTAAATACTTGGAGACAGAGACAATATCACCAATGCTCTATAAAAACGGTGAAGAGAAACATCGTTATGGCATGTGTCTAGATTCAAAAATTCAAAGATGACAACCGCTAGTCCGCACCGGGCCCACGTGGTTACAGTCCATTGCCTCTCCTAGAGAGGTGGCCTGAATCCCAGTAGTGGGAACATTATAAGGCTATTTATGCTTGTGCTTATACAGACCATTATTCTCTTGAAATCTGGTCCGGTTTAGGTTAGGATGAGACGGTTAATCGTTAAGTCTATAAGTAGGTAGGAATGCTTTCATTATCCTGGTTCTGTGGCATTCTTCTGATTATGCGGTCCTTACTTCAAACTACATTTTCTTTTATATTCAGTCCTGCGAAGACGCCTTTATTTCGTTATAGGATGTAGGTACTTAGAATATACTAAGAGGATGCATAGAGCTGTAGTTCTCTTCTCGCATAACATCTATGGAGCCAAGTTTTTCCTTCCGGAAAATGTAATCACGTAAAATAATGATCAATAAAAGTAATAAACGGACCTGTCAATAAATAGTGATTCTTTATGTTTAAAAAATAATGATGGTGGATGGTTTATTTCTATGCCCACGGTCCCCTAATGAAGTAGTTTGCACAGCTGCATTCCAGGCGCTCATTTTCTGGGAACACACATCTTTAATGGTAAGGTGGAATGCAAGTTTTTAATGGCAGTGCGTGTGCGTATGATTTTTCATTGAAATTTAAAAAGAAAACGCCTCGTGAAGTAATAAAAGCAGTACTGAGCACGCCGCCGGGCGTTTGTGACATTCTTTTTTTTTTGCCGTCTGCAATCCGTAGCTTGTTTTATTATGTGATGACAAAACAACTTCTATTTATGGGTTTAGCCGAGCTATGTAGCGAATACCGAGCAGTTTAGTACGATTATCTCTACATTTATTTATCTATAAATTCTATTTCGGTGCGACTACGAGACCATAAATTCGTAGCATATCTACCTCCTTTAAGATCTATCGTGTGATTTACTACAGCTTTAGCAATATGACGGTACGGTTAGCGCAGTGACTGAGCGATAGGCTACTGCGCTGCGTGTCGCATGTTCAATTCCCGCATGGCAAAAATATTTGTTTGTGGAAGCAGCTACGATACAGGAGTAAATTCTAGTGTGGAGCAATGTTTTTTTTTAAAGTCATAATTATAAATGATCACTTGCAATATGATCGGTTTATGAAGTAAATATTAAAAGGCATGTACTAGCGTGATTTTACAGCGAACAACACTGAGCACTACAGATTCCCATGAGTTCGTCGGGAAGCCTCACATACGCGATCACGCGATGTGCGCCCGCGCAATTCGCGTGAGAATATCCATAAAAGGACATCACTGAAATTCTTTTAACACTCCGTGATTATGATAAAAGTTGAATTTAATTCGCTTTAAAGTACCTGTAACGTTAATAAATAATAACACGATTAATCACGTCACTTAAAACTTCTCTACCAGTTTTACGTTGCTTCCCAATTAAAACTTGAAAAATACACAACAAGTTTTCTGAGTAAAGTAATAACATTTATCAAAGAATAAAAAATGAGAGTGAATTTAGTTGATTCTTAGAAAACTTGGGCCGGGTCCCTGTATGGTGAGATAAAAGAGGTTATGGAGGGCATCGTCGGTTGTTTGCTTGTGTTGGTCCGATACTGGCCGGCGGCGAATGCTGCGAAAATCGGCACGAACAGGTTGACTGTGTTTGTTCGTTTAATGGGTCACATCACAACACACAAACGTAGTCCTTGTTCTGTTCTGCGAGTGCCGGCTGCCCACACAAATTGAGAGAATCACGTGCACTGAACACGCAACACTGTGGCCAATTTCGTGCACAACGCTCATACCAAATTGAGACTAAACGGTTGAACTTAAAATAGAGAGACAGATTAATGATAGCACTAGCTTTTGGACACCACACAGCTATGAGAACGATAGTTAAAAGAAACAAAAAGATGTTACGTGCGGCGAAACTTAGACATTTCGCAGAATTTAGAAAAAATAATTAAGAAAACAAAATCCTAAATTCTTTTTGACAAAAATCTCTAAAGAGAACCAAACGTAATTTGCAATTTCACACTAATAAATGACAATAATATGCCTGAGCGACGTAGTAGCATGGTAGCTACTCGACAATTTGTTTTCTATTAAAGAGAGCTACCTACTTCCGGGTCGGCGAACGGTCACTCGGCAACAAACAAATTCTTAGCGCACCTAATAGCCTAGGTAAACAAAACTAGGTGTTTCTACACGAGCCAGGCCATCCGGATTGATAGCTAGGTGTTACGTCTACACTTTAGCAATGTTTATGTAATAAGTCAGTTTCTATTTTTTGCAAAAACAGTCTAATTCTATCACCGCTCGTAGCAATCTAATATTTTATTAGTCAGCGATCTGTTACTTAATATTTTTGTTGGTAATTATATAGTTGAGTAGTGGTTACGTTTGAGTTTTTGAATCGTTTGCTCGATGAGTGACTACGATCACAAGTATGCTGGCCTACTTTGCGAGAAAGGCTCCTGTCCTCATCCTGATGAGTCATGTCCTTACAGCGCACGATACAAACGTAACGACGAAAATAAATAAAATACAAATACTACTTGCAATTTCATCATAGCGTGACTAACTCTAGGAAACAAGGAAACAGGTCAGTGTTTATCAAACATCCTAATTTCAGTGAGCTTACATTTATATCAATAGTAGCGTAGACCCGAAGTGGGGCACGCTAACAGTCGGGCTTTCTTAAAATAGCATCGTTAATGAGAGGAGTGCGAAATGATGAAGCTTAAGCGCCAATAAACAAATGATTGCTGACAATAATTGCGGCGGCGCGGCGCAGGCGCAGGCGGGCGGGCCGCGGGGCCGCGTAGCGCGGGAGTCGCCCGCCAATGCCGTTCGCTAACATCGATTTATATTTCCATTAAAATTACTAATGCTAATTTCGAGTGATTATAATTGGCACCAACGTAAAGGCTACGAATATTTTTGTAAGTCAAGGCACATAAACAAGTTTGTGGTTTCACGCGTTCGTATAATATACGTTTGGAACGTTAAGGCTTTTCGGAGAATTGTGAGCCGACTTCGATATTTGAGATTTCGTATTCACTTCGAGAAATTAAAAAACAAGCCTGTGGATGGATACTGAGAAATTGAACTGGATATTGGATCCACCCAAACCTTCCCGTGAAAAATTAAACAAATTGTATAATTTAATTACTCCTGAAAATTAGCTAAATAATAAAAAAATATTATTTCAGCGAATATTCATTGATATTAGTTTTTGTCAGAAAAGTTCCATTCACTTTTACCGGGAAACGACAAGAATAGCTTCGTATTTCAGAAAGTAGAGCATTGTAACAAAGTTGTAAAAACTTTTTATTTGATAAATGATGTAATGTTTCATTCGTTGAATAAACAAGTTTTATTTATTTAGAGGACATTCATTTTATAATTGAATTATACCACTTGTATATGCATCTGAAAAGAATAACCATAGACTTCTCTACTATCCTAAAAGTTGCCACAGTAAAATCAGTCATAAAACACAAAAAAATCAACACGAGTATTGTTTTAACAGGGGTTATAACAACATCAAATCATGCTATATATAATTTCAGTGCTTAACTGACTCCTTTCAGAATGCTTTTTACAACCTGCAAACACATCATTAATAAGCTAATTAGTTTAGAAATACAAGTTGAAAATTCGGATTACTTCTTCTTCCTCTTCGCCTTGTCGGTGTTACCACTAAATCTAGTGAAGTGTAGTAGAAATCATTTAAAAGACCGTTAACCATGTCCAATACTTACGATACACTTTCTTATACAAGCATTTCTAATAGTAAATAAATTAAACGTATAGCTAATTTGTTCCACGTAAGAGACACTTTTGCAAAAAAAAAAAAAATTCAACAATTTTCAACAAATTATCGAGTTCAAGTGACGTATTCACTAGATGTAAGTATCGACATACACGCGGCACGTCACTGGCGCGGCGCGAGGCTAGCGGGCGCGCTGCGTATGCGCACCACGGCAAGGACATCGACCCCCGCAACCTTGGCTATGCCAATTAATTTCAACAATGTTCACTTACTATTATGTGCACAAAATTATCTCCTGCATATTCAGAGATTGTGGTACCAATTTTCTAAGATGAAATATCGAGATTAAAGTGCTTCGGGCTTCCTGTATTCGGTTATTTATTACGCGATGCCTGATCTGCCGAGATTGGGCCGGTCTCTTTGTGTAATTATCTTGAAACGGTGAAATATATTTTTCGAACAGCTTTATAATAGTAATCGCTCGCCTTCCACGACTCCAAGTTACGGATGCAGTGTTTTGTTACTGGGTTTGCCATTCGATAATTTTTAATGGTTTTATTGACATCATTTACGATGAGTAGTTATTTAACGAATCTGATTGAAAGAAAAAATATACGAAGATCTGGAAAGGAAAGAGTAGTGTCTTAGATGTTTTATAGAATGTACCTAATCTCTGTACTTCTTAACGTAGCCACCATCCGAAGATTCATACATTTATAATTAGATAGCTGCCTAACTAAAGATAAAATTTTACTTATGCAATCCAGAATCATGATTCACGAGAGGAACGAAAACATCGTGATGTAGGTACAACACAGTAAACAACAATAACAAGGCCGCCTCGTAATCAATTCCCGGTAAGTTAAGCTCCAATGATTTACTCGAATAAGTTGTAAACACACCATTGTGTAGGGCAAGCGTAAATACTACAATTTTACTGTAGCCGCTATGGCAGGCGGCGCAGGATAATGACCCTAAGCGTGCGCCCGCGCAGCCCGCCGCCGCGCCCGCTCCCGCCACAATACGCGCAGGTATTTGTACTATAAACAACGACGAACAATACCCACTTACACATTTATGACACACCTACTTAATATTGTGTAAGTAGGTACCCACTAGTACCAATTCACAGAGATAATACATCATTGACGAATGCTTAATGAGACGTACAATCACGCGCAATCCGAGTGTCCTCATACTCTTCATAGTTAATGCGTTATCAATCTAACCGCGGAATATATTTGTTGTGTTGTTTGTGGTCAATTCATTTTGTTTAAATACAGCGATGATGGGGAAACTACCCGATGTGAATGAGGAAATACGCCATGATGTCATTTTGTGGAGATACCACGTTATCTAGACTAGAATCACACCTATTTAGAACATCATTCCTAGCTTTTTTGTGTACACATGAATAGCAGACGAAGGCCTCCCACTAGGTGGACCGACGACCTGGGCCTCAAATCTGCTATTACAATAGTGTCAGAATGGTCTATCATTGATTTCATAATTGTTGATTTTGACAAGTTTTAGTGATCGACTAATATAATGGCGTCATTATGACTTTCCAATGGTCAACCACTGACACTCTATTGAAAGAAATGGCATAGAATGGTAATCTCGTTTGAATCTCGTACATAATGACATATGAATATCTGACGTATGCGATAAACTGCAAAATTTTTGATAGTTCCTTTGATCAGTGACCTACCATTACGACGTCATTGCGCAATTAGTACTAAGCTCGATATTGTCATTCTACGACAATTTTATTACAAGACCATTGACCGATCAATGATCGATCATTATGAATTAGCAGATTACAAACTTTTAGCAAAATGACAATGGAAAAACGAATTTATAAAAATAGCAGACCTAGGCAGGGGCCTAAGTCACCAGGGGGTGAGGGTCGCGGGTATCCGATGGATGCGAGACGCACAGGACCCTTAATTATGGCGACACTTGGGGGAGGCCTATGTCCTACAATGGACGTCTTTCGGCTGAAATGATAATGATGATGACGACATGAAAAGCAAACGAACATAAATTTTTGAACATGACTTTATGTAAACGTAAACTATAATAAATATTATGAGCCCACATAGTATAGCAGATATCCTTTTTAGAGGTATGTTTACTATTAAACTCAAGCCAGTATCTCAGTTGTAAACAATAATACATTTATTAACATTTTATTTCGTAATTATTCATAACGTAAATCGTTAAACAATAAATAAATTTACTTAATACTGTACAGTGTTTTCATTTTATAGGTTTCCAGGAAAAATACGAGCGATGAAACAATAAGCTGAAATTAAATAATGGTTCTGTATGGATGTAAAATGTTTAATACAACCGTGAGCTGTTGAGTCCTCGTGTGATGTCTCGTAGGTATAGTAGCTCAACTCAATAAGTAGATACGTATAATGATGCGAAAGAATGTCTCGTTTCCGGTGTTCGTGAATCGCTGTTTATTTTTACACGTTAAAAGATCAAACACGATTAAACGGTCTGTTGGATAATAACTCCTGCTAGTCTTATTTCTCAACATGAACACCCGCCATCCTTTTATTTTTATTCGAAATCGAGTTTCGGTCTCATTACCTGCCGACGATTATTATTGTTCAAATCTCTGTAATGTCTGTTCCGAAATATATTTGTTATTCTAAAAGCACCGGCAATATGAATGGCGAATTCCTCTGCCCACTTACTGGCCTGAATGATTTCGACATTCTTGGCGCAGCTCCGATAATCTGAGAAAAAAATAAACGAGCGCCAACGTAAATAAGCCAAGTCGGAGTTGAAAGTGCGCACTCCGGGCCGTGGGCAGTCCGGCGGCCGCGGCCGGCGCGGCATCGCTCGGGGAATAAATCACGTCGATGCGGTACGCTCAGCGCTCAACGCTGGGATAACGTATTTTTACGCAACAGGCTCTTTGTTTATAGCTAGTAACGTCGCCGTCGTCCGGCAGACGACTGGTTATTCAACCGCGCGCATTCCGCGCCGGCTCCACTTTTTGCTCGGCCTCGCCGCCGCCGTCATCCGCCGGTGAAAAACGACCAATTAGAGCTTTTACGGCAGGAATTAACATCGTGCATTGTCCGCGACAGTTCCTCCCCCCGCACCAAACACTATAACTACTTACACTTATCTTAGTGAATACTTGGGCGATCTTGGCAGCGCTCACACAAAAACAAAATATACACTCTGAATTATGCACATTTCGTGTTCGTTTATCTGAAGATGTTCCCATTGATGTGAGGTAAGAGCGGTGGCGCCGCCGCGCCGTCCGCCGCTATTGTTTACTCGCCGATGAACCATCCACACGCTAGTACGACACCTTATAGAATGAAAAACCACTTAGCACTTATCGGAGACATTTTGAAGGCAACAAAAACAAATAACTAGCATCTTTAAAGGAGTGGATAGATATATTATATGGCTACCTGTACTTCGAGATAAGTCAAATAAAAAAAACTAAAGAATTAGTCAGCACAGCCTCCTGTAAACTTGTTCTGAAACAAGTGAATTATTCAACTAACAACTTATAAAATCATCAAAACAAATTGTCATTCCATGGGCCTCACAACTTTAAAAACTAAATCAGTTATTTTACGAAAAAACAACAGACATCACAAAAAAAATAACACCCGCATTCTAATTCTGGAGTGTTTTGATTAGTCACATCGATTCGTTTTAATCTGGAGGCCTAGTGTCGGACAATGTATCAATAAAAAGTAAAAAAGAACAGTTTATGGCTGAACGTGGCCCCCGAGCACTGACGCCAATAAAACCGATCAACGCGGACTTGGTGTTGCTACTTCTTAGAATTAACCAAACTTTGAGAAAAAAAAATACGAACAGAAAAAAATCGAATTTAAAGAAATAATAAATAGACTTAACTTTCGTAGCACTAGGGACAAGGGCTACGAAATTCGTAGACCTGTCGTAGTAAGGTCTACAATGTTAGACGTAGGGCGTAGGCCTCGCTACGCAATTTTTTATGGTTTATAGACGCGACTCCCTAAGGCATTGCCACTAGATTTATTGAAATTTTATACCAAAAGTACCCAAACATACGTGCTTACATCTTTTAAATACCCTTTACTTTTATAAAGTTTTGATTTTAACAGTTTGTTTTCAATTAAGCTCCCAAAGTTCAAAAGCATAATAATGGCCTTTTTCTGTTTGTAACAAAATGTAAAACCCCAGTGTAACATCAAAATTAAACGTTGGGAAACTGTTCAAACTTTCATTTAAAATAAAAACTATTCGTTGGTATTTTTGAAATGTTCGCCACTGGTAACCCTACGAACGCGCATCACAAAAAGTTAACTCCCGGGGCGCACCATCAACATTATTTACATTTTTTTTTATTCTGCGGCAAAGTGGTGTCGAATTACTATCTCGGAATGTTTAGTAGAGGCAGACACTAGACACGACGGGCTGCAGGAATGTGCCCCTTAAATTCCTTTTAGGAATCATGTGACATCACCTTACATAATTTTTTACTAAAAAAAAAACGCGAAAAATCAGAAAAAAGTATTTGTTTAATAGTTTGAATGTATGTCTGTTACTGTGTATCTTTAAAACGACTAAACGGCTTTAGAATGTCAATAAAATAACTTACTAAATGACACTTTAACATCTGACACTTAACTAAAAATATCAGGCACACAGCAAGTGTTAAATAAATTCGAAACTATGTGTAATGCGAATTTTATGTAATAAAACAACAAATAAGGCTGTATAATCGTCCCTTTAACATGGCCCCCAGTCGCGAAAATTGCGCAATTATTCCTAAATTGTACGAAATAGGACGAAATGAACAAGAACCTCGTCTTTTATTACATATTTAAATATATTCTTAAGATAGCCTTACTGAACTGATGTTAATAGATGTTAATTGTCGCGATTAATGCTGATCTAGAATGCTCAAAACTTAAGATAGCACGCCAACAGAGTAATCAAAACAGAATTACATATTTTATTCAATGAATCTAGGGTAAAGATTATCTAAAATGGCGCCGGTCTCTGCCAAGAAACAGACTTCCCCAAGGAAACTAATTTATTTACTGTCTGAGATTTATTTGTTATTCATTTATTCATCTTGTAATTAATTGCCAAGTAACCGAAGATCTTCACTTTTTATACTATACTATAAAGCTAGTAGAATAAAAAGTGTATATTCACTTTTTATAGGATACTAGCCTCCTGCCAGCGGCTTCGTCTGCGTGAATATTGGTTATAGCGGATGCGAAGTCGAAGTCGAAACCAGATAATAAGTAGCCTATGTCTTTCCTTTTGGTTCAAGCTTAACCTCATCAAGGAGGGTATGTCAGACTTTTACTGACTAAAAACCCACTCCTGTTCCTTCACTACCTTTCATACCAAGGCCTAGTTTTCCATTCAAAAGTAAACCCTTGACCCCAGTAGGCTTCGACACTGCTGGGCCCCTATGGTTTGCTGACATCTCTTTGAGGCGCGTTTGGAACAGTACGCGCCGTCTACGACTTGGGCGCGGTCCAATTGGTTACCGAACGGTTGGACGGCAAGCTACCCATTGCTCGCCGTCCACTAGCCCACGCCTGCGGTGTCCGGAAATCGGGATCGGAATCGCGGCGGCTGGGGCGTGAGGGCCGTTCCCTAAAATATTAGTATGGATAGAAATACTACCATTTTCCAATTCCGCTTAGAGCTTTTGATCGCATACATTACTACCTATAGTTACATAATCCAGCGAATTATAAACATAAGTATATCCACAAATTTCTAGTATTAGTTCACAAGCCTTTATATCCTCGGTTCACGGCACTGAGAAATTAATCAGGAATATCCTTTCTCCCTCACTGATTGATTTCAATGTGCCGTGCTTCATCGAGGCTATAGATGCCTGGAGACTCATTTGCCCGAATTCTAATCCGCCCGACGAACCATCATCCCAAAGACGGTGGGATGAGCCGCTCTGCAAAGTAGTTCAGGAAAACCTGATTGCAACATTTACTGTCTGTGGAAAGTGGGAGTCAGGTCTCTGGCTTCACGCACTACCATCGTCGAACATTGGCACCTTGCTCGACGATAATACTTTCCGCCTCGCTGTTGCCTTACGTCTAGGCGCTCCCTGCTGTTCTCATCGCTGCCACTGTGGCGAAGTCTTCAACAACCTCGGAAACCACGGCCTGTCATGCAGCAGAAGTGCGGGTCGCATAACGCGACATGCGAATATCAACGACATCATCAGACGCGCTCTTGTCAGCGTTCCAGCCGCATTGGAACCCCATGGCCTGGCACGCGACGATGGCAAGAGACCGGACGGCATATCATTATTTCCTTGGAAGATGGGAAGGCCTTTAGTATGTGACGCTACTTGTGTCGATACTCTTGCGCCTTCACATCCTCCTAGCTCGCCGTGTCTTGCTAGTGCTGCCGCTGCGGCTGCGGAGAACCTCAAGCGGCGGAAATATAACAACCTTGTAGGAAGTTATATTTTCGAACCTTTTGGGGTTGAAACTCCTGGATCGTGGGGTCCGAGTGCTCACAAGTTGTTTAAAGATCTGTCGAAACGTGTAGTTGACACTTCGCGTGACGCAAAGGCTGGCTATATACAGCGTGGCAATGCCGCCAGTCTTTTGGGCACATTACCAGTCGACAGCCACGTGGAAGAGTTTTTTTGGTGCCATATTTTAGTTAATGTATTTTAGTGTAGGGTTTTATTATTATAATTTTTTAATTTACTGTAATTATAGTTATTAAGTTGTTTATAAGTTTAGATAATTAAATAATTTTAAATAAATTTAGCACCTTTAATTAGGACCTTTTTTTCAGTTTTATTTTTATGTATAAAAATAAAACTGAAAAAAAGGTCCTCATTCATTAATTATAAAACTCACTATTTCTTAATAGAACTCGTTTCATTTCTTTAATAATTTAAACTATGTTTAATTTTTTTTAATCGAGTATATCTAAGTCATTTTTAAAAGATCATATTATTATGAATGATGGTTTAAATTTCATTGATATTATAAATTTAAACGTATCATTTACACAAATCAATCATAGCTAAACTTACCTGAACCGTATCTACCCAAATCTGAATTTGGGAAAGACCCTTCTAAAAAAAACATACTACCTGTGTCCCCGGCGTCGCCCAAACCCGTCAGATTTACTACGAAACTACGTTAGACGAGAAAAAAAAATGTTAATTTTGTACGAGGTGGCGCTTAGTTGTGAGTGTTATTGTGTAGTTGACAATAAGTGGAGTGGCTGAAGAGTGATGCTATTCGGCTATTCTATTATGTCGGTACCCAGGTACTTACCTGACGTGCCCAATACCCGCCGTCCCGTTAAATTCACTGTCGCCAATAATACATACTGTGTGGGTGTGCCTTACAAATAGACAAATATAATAGCTGTCCTAATACATTAAACGTTTTTTTTGCGTTCCTTAGACTGGCCATTAGCTTTTTTGATAAAACTTAATCAATTATTTCACCGGTATAATCATGGTAACTTATGTAAACACATTTCAATAACAATTTCCTCGCCGTTGTTCTTTCGTACTCGTTGTGTGAACACCAAAAGCAGAAGACACGCTCTTCTCCAACAGTACACCTCCAGCATGACATTTGATTAGGTATAACTCCGTGTACTTTAATACAATTGAACGTTGAAATAACAAAAGTTTTTACATGAACATTTTCCTTTGAGAAATTATAATAACATTTTTGGGATTATGATTATGTTAACCTTATCCATTAAATGTCAAGTTTGTTTTATGTAAAGGTATGTAAAGGACAAAGTTTATAACAGGTTGACGCAATTATTCATAGATAATAAATGTTAAAAAAAAAATACGTTCATGTGAACTCCATATTTTGTAACAAAAAAAATCTAGCGTAAGGAGCGAGTTCTCACACGGACATTCATTAGTCGCAATCACAAAACACAATGGGCATATTGGACCCATATGTGAGCCGAACCCTACACGGACGATTGTGTCCACATTGTGCACAAATCACAAACCGTACCGAAATACTGTCAAAAGACCAACACCGACTTTTGCACTTCATCAAAAATAAATTTATCTGGGAATAATGCAGTCCCAACCTGCTGGACCCCTTTTTGTCCGTATCTACACAATACCTCGGAAAAAAAAATCATCTTCATCGTTTTTGCACCCCATTGTGAGCCTTACACTAAACTGAATTATTGTTTTTAGCCAAGTTTTTATGAGGCGTTTTCGAGTGGCCTATGAATAGATTCTTTTCAAAATGACCATTTCATTGTTTATTCAATTCAAAATGCCACATTGCATTGTCCAACCATTTTTTTTTTTCAAATACAATGCTATTGAATGCTTAACAAAGATTTAATTTAGAGCAATGTTACAAATAACTAGGATAGTGCATAATACGTTAATGCTTAAATCTTGCTTAGCGATAAAGTACACCGCAAGAAGTAACATGATGTTTTATTTTCAGCAAACAAACTAATGTTAATATATGTAATGTTAATATAATTATGTTATATGACTATGTATTCTTAGCGTCTTACCTACAACATCATTAGTCACTGTAACAGCAGATATCAAAGAACCCGAGCAAAAAATTCTGAAGACTTGTTTCATTTTCAGGCCACCTGTTGGACCAAGAGTTTCAAGCCGACATGCCTCTAGACGCCCTCTATTGGCTAAGCGGCGAACCACACAGCATCTACCAGACGTCACGAAAACAAGAGAATAGTATACACGGTAGTGTGTTTTTACAGATAGTTTGTTAAGTATACACCAGATGGCGCTTGTTTCGCTGTTTACTGTGATAAGCTCGACCGACATCCTCTTTGATTGAACCTTTGTACAGCACCAAAATCAGCTCTATCTCCAGCATACCCTAAGCTTTATGTCTTTGTTCTTTGATGTCAAGCAGTTTCAAAGAAACACTAGACCAAATGTCTACTTTATAAAATTAAATAAAAAAGTGAATTATAAGTAAATATATAAATTTATAAATTTTGTTTCTCTTATAATGGCTGATTTAATATTTCCAAAGCGTTGCTATACAGCACGCTCCTCGGGATATAAGTACCGAACTCTGTCCACCAACACAGGGGAACGTAAGAGACGGAACAGCAACGAAGATAATGCCTTCGAAAGAAAATTCAAAGAACTTAGCAAGGCGATACTGACCAGAGTTGACAAAGAAGTTGAAGACACGCATAAAGCACGAGAATCTATTCTAGAGAAGGTAGCAAACCTCGATGCTAAAATCAACTCGTTGGTGGAACTACAGAAGACGGTGACAGAACTCCACAGCAATTTGCACAATGCGAGCTTTACGCTGGTGAATTTGATGGAGAAAGTGGATAAGCTAGAAATCCTCAATTCTCGTGCTGATATGATGAGCACACAATCCCACATAACCACGATAAAGTCACGAAAACCAATAGCAGAGGACCAGGAAGATCGTATTTCAGTGGTAACGCATATATAGCTTTCTAGTGTCATGACGTGCTATTTACATTACAATTATAATGCATTTGTTGGAGTGCAATTAATCTATGCATTCGGTCTGTTATCAATGACTATCCAAATGTTCAAATATGAAAAGGATTCAGCTATAGATATCTACAAGATCACCAACCTTAGACGCACTTGATTTCTCTTCAACATTCTAATTTGCAACTATTAACTATTTAATTTAAATTCAGTGGAACGATTCAGTTAAATCAAAAATGTTGACCTTCTACCTAGATTGTGAAATATGTACTCTGTAAAAAATCTTCATCTAAGCATTACATTTCTGTGCTGTTATTTTTTTTTCTTTATTTTATCGAGAAATATGATTGTAATTACTACATACATATGTATCTTGCATGCCACCATAACATTCTCTTCCTATGTAAAACAAAAGTTTTACTGCATTTTGCACCAGGCATGACTTTGTCACAGTGAATTCAATTTTCTCAGATAGCATATTACTACATTTAATTTAATTCCTGAATACATAAAGAGTATTTTTTTTATGGTGGGAAAATCATCTGACAACCCCTGCTCTTGGGTGGAGCGGGAAATAGTGTCAGACTCTTACTGACTAAAAACCTACCCCGTTCCTTCAAGCCTTCATACCGAAGCTCGAGCTGTCTTTCGAAACTAACCCTGGCCCCAGTGGGCTTCGACTCAGCTGGGCCCCTGCTGTTGCTGACAACACCTTGAGACGCGCGGGAACAGTGCGCGCCGTCGACGACTTGGTCTCGGTCCGGACAGTTACCGGACGGTCGGACAGTGAGCTACCCATAGCTCGCCGCTCTCGCCGCCGCTGGGATTCCGATCCCGATTCCGACTCGTCCTCGCTCCGGAACATGGCCTGAACCAAGGCCCGGCACGGGAGGTCTCCGCCGCCGACCGCCCCCACGAGGGCACGGCGATGCTCCACCCAAGCAGGGCACACCTCGACTGTATGCTCTACCGTGTCCTTCGGGCATTCCGCACAGTGGCGACACCCGGGCGTCACTTCCGCACGAATCCGGTACAGGAACCTCCCGAACTTGCCATGTCCGGTGAGGACCTGCGTCATGCGGAAGGTAAGGTCTTTCCAGCCACGCCTCAAAGAGAGGACTTATCGAAAGATGGGACTTACCGGAGTATGGAGTATCCTGCAAATTATAACTTAAAATGAGCCTCTTTGTCGCCGCAGCTCCTTTTGGCTCTTTTATTTAGAGCCAGCTTGCAAAACTCTTTAGATACCTATTAGAATAATTATATCCCATTTATAATCAGTTTAGTCCACAAAGAAATAAAATTACCTAGATATATATATCGTGTTAACAGTGATATCGTAATATGGCCCCATCTGACAAGGGTTGCGTGACTTGTGTCCGTTATAATCATTTATCAAGATTAAAAATGTTCATATTTTAGTTATCGTTTAATTGTCTAGGAATCAACTTATAAACTTACTTAGTTTATCCTTAATATGCTTTGATTAATGCTCCAACAGCTTTTTATTGGTCCTGTACTTAAGTGTGGGAGTCAATAAAAATGCGTTTTAATATTTTAACATCATATATTTGTCTCAGGATGGTTTCCTTGATTGACAGCTCTGAGCCGAACACATAGTTCATGATTACAATAAATTAATTTATTACATTCGCGAAAAAATCTCCATTATAATCTCATTTCACATTAATAATCGTTTAAAACGTCACGGACTTACACTGAATAAGTAATTTAATTACATAAAAAGCTTTTTTTTAATTTGCTAAAGACGAAATGTATGGAGAGTGACTCTCTATAATTCAAGAATGATTGAAAACACCAAAAACTTTTCTATTTGGTAAAGCCACATCCAATATGGCACAATTTAAAATTGATTACAATTGAGGCTACATTACAAAAGTAATTCGTTCTGCGAACGCTTGTTTCAAACTAATTCCTATACACATAAAATCCTTGACATATAAATGTACTTGGTATACGACTAGTGAATATTTAGGTAACTATTTTACTAAATTATGGAAGAATTATACTAAACAATTCATCTAAATATAACTAAGCAAAGCTACTCAATATTAAGGAAGAGGTTATCTAAAACACATAATGCTGTTGTTTCAAATACGAGAAACAAATATTTTGGTTCTAAATTCTTTGGATTTGTAAATATAACTACAATTTATAGTCAGCAATCAAATCTGTATCGCCGGCTGATATATTATAATTAGATAACCTCTTAACATCTCGCACACAATTGTCAATAAATGCAACAAATTTAATAACAACTAATCGAAACGTAACTTAACAATGACAATTTGTGCCCCGGCTCATTTCACCAAATGTTTGTAAATGCAAATTGTTAAACAATTTGATATGTCATCAAGTAAAATTAACGCGTTACAATAATCAGAAATTAATGATTAAATATCACAAAATACACATAATCTACATGAAGACGCGGTAACGTGTTAAAATTTAAATATTCTTCCTACCAATTCGCTAACAAAGAATTCTTCCCGTCACAAGCAAATTATTCATAAAACGCTAAACTTATAAATGAACACAGACTTGAACTGGACATCATAATAATTACTTTAAAGTTCTAATTTTTCAGCTGCAAAAATTAAGTCCAATTACTTCATGAACTTAATAGTAACTTTAAATCATAATAAGTACCAAATGCTAATAATACAAAATAGTCACATTCGTCACGAATAGTTATAATCGATTCGTAAAAAAATACAAAAGATGGCATACTTTATTTTCTTAACCTCTCCAAATCTATCCAAATATAACCCAAATGATTAGTTTCGTAAGTGATTAATTGAAGAAACGAAACATGTACTTATTTAATTGCATTGTTTTGACATTTATTTCACATTTAATAGGAAGTCAGATAGAGAGGAAAGATTGAGATGAGTTTTTCGTAAGTATGTAGATATACGTATTTAAAAGTTTTTGCCACGTCAGTACTTAACACTCAGTCGAAAGTCTTATTTAAATATTAATGTAATTTTTGTCCACACTTGTCACAATGCGACACGACCACCTTACACATAGGTCGGCTCCCTGTCTCAGTCAAACAGACAAATGAACGCTCGTAAGAGTCCCTCTCCGAAACATGCGCAGCACCCCTTCTTCTTGCCTTTCTCTTCTGGCGCGAAGCTGGGCTGCTTGGGGCGCTTGGGGCGGCGAGCGCACAGCTTGCTGGGCTGCGGCTCCTCCACGGGCGGCTCGGAGCGCGCGCTCAGGTGCACGGGCAGCGCCGCCGGCTCCACGGGCCGTGGTCGTGCCCAGCGCCGTAGCAGCGCCTCCTGCTCCGCGCCCACCGGCACCGGCGCTGACAGTTTGCGCGCGCGCGCCGTCACCAGCGCGCGTTCCATGGGTTCCAGCAGCTCCAGTGCCAGCGCGCGATCCAGTTCCTCTCCCGCCAGCAGCAGGTAGCGCGGGCAGTAGGCGAGCTCCCCGAGCGCCGCGCGCTTGTTGGCCGATGTCAACTCCCGCTTGGTGCGCTTGCAGGCCGCCGTGGCCCACCGTGACAGAGCCTCCGCCAGCACTAGTTCACTCGACACACGCAAAGTATCTCGTTTTACTATAAGGGATAAATCTTCATATGTTAGTTCTTCTAGACGCTCATCATTCAGGGCGGTATCTGCATCGTCATCCAGCACTAACAGAGCGTTGTGCGCTAGCGAGTCGCACCAGCGCGAGCACTGTGCCAGCGAACGAGCAGCTGCGTCGTCTGACAGAGCTGGTAAAGGCGGTGCGGAGGCAGCCCCAGGCAGCCTAGCGCAGAGGAATCGTAGGTCTCGCAGGATCTCCAGCGCGACGCCGGCATCCAACATTTCATCTAATCGACGCGCGCATCGCTCCGCCAGCGGCGAGCATAGGAACTTGTAGGCAGCGTCGAGTGCGCAGCGCGCCGTGCCCACGGAGTTGAGCTGCGTGGGCTCGCAGTAGTGGTAGCGCAGCAGCTGCTCGAAGCCGCGCCGGTCGATGTAGTCCACGACGATGACGTCAGTCTTGCAGGCCAGCAGCGCGGCGAACACGGGGCTGGTGGCGGCCAGCACGCGGCGGTGGCCGGGGTAGCGCCACGTGTCGCCGTTGATGCCGGCCACGAACACGATGTCGGACTGCTTCTCGTCGTCGTACAGGCGCGCGTGCTCGTCTAGCTCGAGCCCCGCGCCGCCGTACTCGCCCGCGTCGCTCTCGCGCCCCGACTCGATCTCGTCGTCCGAGCTGGTCCGCGCTGGGTTCGTCACCACCGTCATTGTGATTCTCTTTGGATTGCACTACCTGGAATTGAAGAAAAACTTTTATTAGAACAACAAGTTATTTTTCTCATCCTTTGAATGGTAAAAGATTAACTTATAAACCTTATGTGTCTATACTTAATTAACAAATAATAAAACATATTCTAAGATGCAAACAACTAAACCAATCAATAGGCCGCAATAAGTTGAACGTATTGTTACTTATATTATGTTCTATTCAAGTCCTTCCTTGTGCTAGACGCTAAGTAACGCTAGTTAACGTACTGTTAATACCTCTTATTATATCCTGTATGAACATATCAGCATGTTATAAAAGAATCGTTATTACTCAGTTTGTGAAGTGTTAAATATACACTACCAAGGGCAGTTATCTAGACTGCATGTTCGAAAGATAAACAAACCCAATTTGTTTAGAACTAGCTGTGCCCGCGACTTGGTTCGCGTGGACTACAGGATTTTGAATTTATTTTTTCTAAAATAAAAGTAGCCTATGTTACTCCTTATTACATCAGCTACCTGCCAAAAAAAGTCCCGTGGAAATCGGTCCAGCAGCGGAGATTAGCCCGGACAAACAAACACACAGACAAATTAAAAAAAAAAATGTTATTTTGGTGTATGTACCGTATTCAAATCATATGCATGTAGTAAAAAGCAGTTATTTCAATATTACAAACGGATACTCCAATTTTATTTATATGTATAGATTTTAAGCTTTCGGTTCAATTGCAAAAATATCTCAATTATACTAGATGATTGAGATATTTTTTTAAATATCTACCGGTAAAATTTTAAGATACTCTATATACATTTTATTTTATTTTATTATATTTGGAAAACTTACAGCTAACAAAAACATGATGACTTATCATAATAAAACTAAGGCCAATTACAAGTTTTCACTTACGTAGTCTTACTTCCTATACTAAACCTAGGTATTGTAATTTTGAGGATTTAGACAGGCATACAGATAGACCATGACCTGAATTAAAACATAAGATATTCTGGACTCTTTTTAATCCCAGAAGTACATTCCGATAGGACTATTATCGACTTCCACACTGTCAAAGCTGCTCACTAACTCAAGCTGGTATTCAGTAATGAATGCTATGGATTCGTTACGTTAGAATTAAAAATGCAGTGAGGTATCCGTGCCGCACTTACATGTCATCGCACTGTGAGCTACTTCGCTAATCCCTTCATACTGCCTTTCTATAGTCTTCATTTTTCTTTTTACTGAAATGTTCTAACTTTTTTTTATAACTCCTATACGTAGTATTAATAATAATTGGTAACTTGACCCGGTAGGACGTGACAGCATGATCTATTTTCAACAATTAACCTTTTGAATGTCTTATGTTACACAGTTCGACATAAGCAATTGTCTTTCTATTGTGTCTCTAATTACGGCATTCAAAGAGTTAAGCACCATAGCAAAGCACAGTCGGCCTTATATTATTTCCACTGTTGGGACTCAGGCCTCCTCTGCCGTAACCACGCGGGCCCAGTGTGGGTTAGTAGATGTCACATGTCTTCGTTTTTTTTGGTTCTGGGATATTTCAGTTTCCTAACGATGTTTACGATGTTTATTTTTAAGCACCAATTATTTTTAAACTTATTTACAGTGAAATTCTTAATTACCGAATACACAAATAAAATTAAAAATTTAGGTTCTCCGATGACTTATTCTACGCAATTATTTAAAAATTATCTAATTTTTTTTAAATAATGCGTATGTAGTGAGTTGTTAGTTGGTAATTTCCCGTTTCGCATACCCAAAACTTGGCGATAACCTTTTGACAACAGATAATAATTAAGTCATATTTTTAATTAGAAATTTTGCACACAACATTGAGTTTTAGAATGTTATGATTCAACTAAAATACCGTCTGTAATTGGATGAATAATAATCAAGGGTTTGATTCCAATAAATTGATTGACAATCAGTATGAAACTAAATATCTGTCGGGATAACTGAGAAGCTGGCAGCTATCCTCCAATTAGCAGGCAAGGCACGCGCCTGATTAATTACCCTGATTGGATTCTGTTAATTATAGTTACAGCTTAAGTTACCGGTATTGATGTTCGGAAACAATTGATTTCAGTGAATTCCAGCAGTAGGATAGCGGCGCGTCCGTTTTGCGAAACGCGTCACCTCGCGTGCTCGCGCATTCCCGACGCGTAAACAAAAATACACATTGAAACGCTTCTAAAGACGATCGCGCTTCTCGCAAGTGCTTCGATAAATAAACAGTTTAGCATCGCACATATTGTGCCCTTGTTCTTTAGTAAATATTGTTTAATATTCTGTTGATAATCAAAAACCTGTAAATCATCTGAGGTTCTATGCCCTTTTACGATATCAAACACATTCGTATCTCGACAAACCTACGAGTAGCTACCTTTTAGCAGGTAGGTAATGTGGTCCTTCATTTCTACATTAATGGGATAAACAATCTTATCAAATCGTTGTTAATGTAATGATCCAACGATCAAAACGTGATCTATCTCCTGCTACTAATCTACTAACGCAAACATACATCTCTTTTCAAAATACCATTGAGAATAGATAAGAACCCTATTGTACTTCAAATCAATGCAGAAGTTAGTTAAAACTATAAACTGGAACATGGAGCTAAGCGGACATTCATCAGTTCTAAGATTTCAGTAAACAAAAGTGTTCATCTTGTCGCTAATAGATTGTTTTCCTCCAAAAATGTTAAACAGTCGATTAAACTATGAGACCTACTTCTGAACTGTAAAGTTGTGCAACGCATCCCGTGGATCGGCTTCCTAGTTCACCAGAAACATAATATAATGCAGCTTATGTTGAAACGTAGGGACATTTTACGATAGAGCGCGGTTATTTGTGATGCCCCCGGTAACCCACATACATTCGCATAGCCACGCCGGCTGGATTTGCCCTATATTTAGAGACAGTACTCCATTGGTGCAATGTTACGAAAGCACAATTGGTATATGGTACAAGGCGATAAACTAATAAAAGGTGTGTTTTCCACATTTTTTTGTACGCACGATTTTAATAACATGTTCGTTGTGAAAGGACAGTGCCTTGTTGGAGTTCTAGGTCGCCATAATGTTACAAACAGGTAGTGACGTTGATATTGCACTTGATTACATTAGTTGTGTTCTGTACCTAATATTATTCATTATTATTAATAGGCACACTTTCAGAATAATGTAAGCAAAAACCAACGCATATGATTGAGTGTATTGTATCTGATTAGATGATCCATTTCGTTCGTACTCGAACAATGAAACCCACTTTGTTTCGATTTACATTTACAACAGTTAAAATATATTTTTTTCCGTACACTTTATGTTCAAGTAGCTTTTATGAAAAAATTCTTGCTGCTCATCTGTTTTCTTGTACCATCTTGCTCGCTCGAGGTACTAAACCAGTCATTAAAATATCAAGAGCAGCTTGTTAGGATTTTCGCTAGGAAAATCTAATAACGGAGTAATGAAGTTTACTCACAAAGTTGCGACCTTGAAGTCCTCTAATTAGCTGGTTGTGTACCTACCTGAAATAAACAGCAGCTGCTGTAAATAAGGGTTGATTTTCAAAGGCAAGTTTCTTGATTAGAACCTTATAGAAAAAAACCTTTGATCTTGTGATTTTAATTGGGAAACTTAACTGGAACCGTAATTACCTCCGAATCTGTTCCACCTTAATTTGTTCATTAAAAGGCTCTAAACTTAGTACTATTGATAGGTACATTTCAACTATCTCATATTATTTGTATTTATCACCGGAAAATAGCAAATGCCATAGTATTGTAAAATGTCGCGAGAAATTGTAAACTATTTTTTCTAAATAAGTCAAGGTTATGTTGGAAACTAATGAATTTTTATGTGATTTATGATATACAAAACAATTTTTTTCATAATATATCGAAAAATTATATTCTAATAAAGATTTATTATTATTAATATATTAGTTTCTGTGATATTGTTACTATTTTGGTGTACAATAAAGTTTATTCTATTCTATTCTATTTTATTATTAAGTACAATCACACTTCTGCAATTTTCCGGTGACATACATATTTTTTTTATGGTGGGAAAAAATCATCCAATGACAATCCCCTCTTGGGCGGAACGGGAGATAGTGTCAGACTCTTACTGACTAAAAGACCCACCCCGTTCCTTCTAGACTTCATACCGGGGCCCGAGCGCCCTTTCGGATACCCTGGCCCCAGTAGGCCTCGACCCGGCTGGGTCCGGCTGTTGCTGAAAACTCCTTGAGGCGCGCGGGAACAGTGCGCGCCGTCGACGACTTGGGCTTGGTCCGGACAGTTACCGGACGGCCGGACAGTGAGCTACCCATTGCTCACTGTCAAACATACATAAAGCTAGAGCTACATTAGACCGACGCACACGAGTAAAAACGCCCGATATGTACGTAGATCGACGTCGCGCGACGTGTATCATATGTTGCTCTACAAGTCTAGTTTTCATACAAAATGGATGGAGAAAGACACGTCCAGATATGTGGCACACGTGTGAGCAATGTAGTTCTACCTTGAGGCTGTTTCTCAAAAGAAGTCTAATAACAATATTTCTGAAGTGCATTGTGCATTTTAGAAATATTATTAGATTTCTTTAATAAAATGGAATGGTTTATTTTGATTGTTACGGTTGGTTGGCGCCCTCAGAGCCGCCATGCGTGGATCCTAAGTATTGCTTAACTTCACTGGTCAGCGGTAACTTAGTGAGTGGTGACCTTGCATCGAAACCAAGGCTCTACAATTAAACCATCTCATCATTATCGTTGTAATTCGTAGACAGGATATTTTGTTAAAATACCTACATAGTTGTAATTGGATTATTTACACTGTATTTGTAAAACATGTAGAAATACCAACAGAAACTTGTTTACTTGTATTTAAGAAAAACTCTATAATTAAAGTTAATTTAAGTTTAATTAATAAATACTATTTTCAATATTGATGTGATACAAAATTTATGGCCTGAAAACTCAGATTTTCTAACCAGGTAAGTCTACATTACAGTTAGAATTCTCGATTGTAATTAATGTAAATAATAATTTTAACTACTTTATACACTTGCATACAATTTTTTAATTTGTTTAAATATGAAAACTCTCCCTCCGTAATTATCTTACCAAATCAAATAAAATCTTTGACAACAGAACTTTAAAATACAAACTGCGCTAAATAATCATATGTCAGTCTTCAGTAAATTGCATATAAGAAGAAAATGGCAGATTGGAGCAGGAGTGTCTCTGAAATAGAACGCGGCTGCGACATGCGGAAATGGATGTGCAGTGAATCGACTCCGGCGCAGGCGCACGCACACCGTATAGCGCGCATGTGCAAACATGGCCGACCGGCGCAAGCGCACGCTTTTAACATTGTCCCAAATTTACATACAAACACTATAATCCATATCAAGAATTAAGCAGACCAATATCGCAAGAATGTACACCGCTAACTCTGGCGGTATTAAGAGATAGACAATATATATGTATGACCACCACGTAAAGTATTTGTTGAATAAGTCAGGATAATAAAATTATTATCATTACTTAAATGAGACTGCGAAGAATACCTATATCTGTCGCATCCCTGAAAAGCTATAGGTCTATAAAACATAGAATTAGTGCCATACCACAGTGACCAGGGGCCGCGGCAGACCAAGGAGAAGATGGCGGGACAACAGAAAGTCATGATCTAGAAAAACTACAGAGAGCCTTTTGCCTAGTATTGGGACAACATGAGTTAGTATTAATAAAATACAGTTAGGCTGAGGTAGGTTTCAGTTCACGCCGGAATCCCAACATCTATCTACATTTGAAAATCTGGTAGCAAAGAATTAAGAAAATAGCTAAAACTGAAAAATGCTGCTGAATTTGTACTTTAATTTAAGCAAGAAGCTTCAATTAATAGCAATTTCAGATTATGCCATCCTCATCATCATCATTTTCATTAGCCTGACAGGCTTAAAACGCATTAACAAACACGTACCGAAAATTAACGCGCCGGCTTTCCACGACAAGCCAGTACCTAACTACATTTGAATGTTTATGTACTGCGCGTCCCGCCTGAAACGTTGAATTTTAAATAAACTTATATGTTTTTGCTCAGTCAAAAGCTCTTAATTCTGAAAGCTTTTAGTTACATCAAACTTTGTTTTAATGAACTAGTGTCTCTGCTACTAGTACCTACAAAAATAAAACACTGACTTAAATTATTTCCATTTTTTTTTATTATGCTTGCGTTTGACCACTTTCTCACCTGATGGAACGCGATGATGTGGCCAACGATGGAGCACGCTTGCCTAGAAGCAACTTATACCCCCTTGACTTTTTGAGATCTCCGGTGTCAACGGAAATTTGAAAGCGTTCTCATTATTACTAGGGTTTTCTAACCAGATATACATAGTTTGAAAATATATATAAAAAGTGTCTACCCATGGCCATAATTGATTTTGAAACCATCTAACCGATGTAACCTTTCATTAGAAAGGCAATAATGCGAAGATGGTTTTTTAATAGGCCGTTAAAGCAAAATGTATATTACCTTTCCTTCGGACAAATAAACAAAATCATTTTATTTTTTAGCGCCGTAACACACGCCAGGTACCTATTCACTAGTTAAGACATATCTAAGTATTAAAAGGGACTGGTCACTTTAGGTTGTGTCAACTTAGGAAAAGACTAAGAAAGTATAATTTTCGAGATTGAGGAATAAGGGCTGCTTTAAATAAAAACAGTGTATTTATTCATCTACTAGCTGTCTCGGCGAACTTCTTACCGCTTAACAGTCAATGAATGTAGTATATCTTTCGATATAGTCAACCGATTGCGGTGAAACAAAGCCAAAGTAATATAACAAGTTACACACAATTTTAATGTAGGCGTAACCAGAGGGCTGGACTCTTCTTCATTCAACGAATCAGCATTGCCATCCAGCGTGCATTGACATTAGATTTTTTCATTATTTACGTTCTGTAACCATTATGTAATTAATTATTATTTTATTGTTTCTTTTAGTTTCGTTCCAAGTTACATTCTAGGGTCTTTCTCAATTGTCAAAACGGACCTTTAATTTCTTAACGATTTTAGATAGAGATTTTTTCTACAATGAAGATATCCCGAAAAGACAATCTAATAAATATTTCTACTCGCATAGACCAGAGCCTCACGTAATAAAATGAATGCTTACGAGGCTGGAGCTGCATGCATCAGTAACAGGATTAGGTCTCAAGAGATGGAGCCGCTCTAAACACGCCACGAGCGCTCAGAATCCAGTTTCATGAGAAATTGAATATTCTATTACATAGCATAGTAAATTTCCGAGCTCGAATGCACCCCGGAGATTTTAGTTTCGTTTAAACACTTGAGAGAACTATTTTTACATTTTTTAAATATTTTTAGGATTTTGAATCTCAAAAGAAAAACGGAACCCTTATAGAATCACTTTGTTGTCCGCCTGTCTGTCTGTCAAGACCCTTAGACAAAAAAAAACTTTGCGATTCAGAAAAATCTTCGATAGTTACTCCATTCGGGAATGAATTATTTATTTACATAGGTAAGTTTGTACGGACCCCTCAATGCGCCAGTCCGATTCGCTTCTGCCAATTTTTTTTTATATTTACCTATGGATGTTAAAATATCTATAAAGGTCATTTAGCAGCTTCCATTCTTACAATATTGACACGTTAACCGCACTAAGCCAAGCAAACAACATCATTTTTCAGAATGACCGAATGTTGTTTGTTCATACGGTTCGACGTTTCATAATAAAACATTTTTACAGAGTTTGACATTGAAATTATACATGAGACCTGCCAACACGTCGCTTGTGCTAAGTAATCTTTTGTACAGCCTCCAAGTTGAAATAAGAAGAATACATAAAGATTACACTGAATTACGTCCGTCTAATGTCATAGTCATCACGGTCTTTGTTTAAAATCTCTGTAGGATTTAGTAATGCCTGCTAGTTTGGACCAAAATTCGAAATGAATAGAGTCTGTCCAAAAAGTAAAACAACTTGGGTAATAATTAGGATAAAATGAAATCTGATGTAGTTAACAACAGTTGCTTCAATAATCTAGGTTGATTAAGAGATCTTGATTATTATTTACCCAATAAAAAGTATCAAATATATTATGCAAAATTCTCAAGTCGTTTGACTTTTTAGACAGACTATAGCAATATTATTAACTAGCTGACCCCCCGAACTTCGCATCGCCTTATAGTCAATGAATGTAGTATATCTTTCGATATAGTCAACCGATTGCGATGAAACAAAGCTTAAGTAATATATCAAGTTACACAAAATTTTAATGTATAAAAGTTATGTATATTAATTTTGTACATTTTACGTGATGCGCGCACAACTAAAAACTTCTGCAGATTTATTATATGTTTAGATTTTAACTTAAACATTTGCCTATTTAATTCTTTTTGCAATGATTTACGTCTACAAGAGTGCTTACAAAAGCTGAATGAGTGCCCAAGTTTACAATATATGTAAGGCAAAGCCACTTTCGCCGCACGCTGACTACTTTTCCGCTCATTTAAATGTTATCAACCGATTCATTTACTTCACCACAAAGGCCTACAACTAACGGAACATAATATTAGTTACAAGTAAATACGTAACAGTTACTTAACAGCCACGCGAAACGGTTAGTTAACATAATTTTAACAGTAACCATATTTGGAACTTTAAGTACACAAACAATTTTTCACGCACCATAAAAATGTTACAATTACGACGGAAGTAGAAGGTATTTCCTTCAATTTTTCCGGTAAAACTGAAGCCTTCGAGGTCGCGAACAAGGCGAGGAACATTTTCAAAGAAACAAAGAACTGGGGTATAACTTTAACTGAGCTGTCGTGAAGTTACTAGGGAAAATCGTACTTTAAGTTACGAAAGACCCAGCTTATGAAGAAGCCTCTCACAAATCCACAAGCTTGTTCTTGCGCTAGCTAATTGCCTCGTGCTTCATAACAATTTTTCCTCTTTTATACATAAACCAGGAGCATTATATCGATATTTGTGCTGTTTTATAAAGCTGTAGATAGGCATGCGTGGTGTCGGGAGCCGGGTTGGACCGGGCGCCGGCCCCAGCTACCGCCCTACTTATGCCAACTGGGTCAAGTGTACATGGTCTCCACTGAAAACCCTGCGTCATAGCATCGGGAAATTTGGCAACAGTGTTGTTCTGGATGACGCGGTATTCCATTCATTGGCCAGCTAGGAAGCTAATCATTACGATTTCGCTAGAGTTCAATGACTATTTATTTTTAAATGATTAGCTTTTCAGCTATTTACATTTTAGATGTTACGTGGATCATCATCAGCATCATTATCATTTCAGCCGAAAGACGTCCACTATTGGATATAGGCCTCCCCTAAGTGTCGCCACAATGAACGGTCCCGTGCGTCTCCCATCCATTGGATTTCCGCAACCCTTACCCATCGGTTCACCTTATAGGAGGCCTTCCAACGCTACGTTTTCTGGTATGTGGTGCCCTGCTACGTAGATAGGGATGACTATTTTGGTGATATCATTATTTGACAAACTCATGACTCAAATTTTAAGTGTACGCACAAGGGGCCGAATTAAACCCGCAGAGGCTACGTTAGACGTTTTCAGTGTTGTACCGCAATTGTAGCCCCTAAAAACAATTATCTCTGTTTTTATTTTATTATGTAAATACACTGCTATAGAGTATGAATTGTTATTGTTGTTAGTAAGTATTGCATCGTGCTATCTACCAACCGCAATTCTAAATAAAACTCATTATTATTTATTGACTTAAATGGGGAAATAAAATAGGTAACTAATATTAAATAATATTGAATAAGGTTTTGTTTACTGCTTTAGTTGGACATTACAGCAAGGAAAATTGTTTTATTTTGTGTAATAGCTCTTGTTTAATTTCTAATAAGTGACTACTTTATTTAAGTGACCTGTGATACTTATATAAGCAGGTCTAAGGTATTTTCCAAGGCTATATACTCGCATCAAATAATAATAGGTTTTGAAATTCCAAGACATATTGAAAAAGTTTTGAAAGCAAGAGCTCAGCAGATCAAATTAAACAATAATAAGTAAAAATAATAAAAACTTGCTGTATGTAATTACAAAACTAATAGGCAACAATTGCCCAGCCTCTATGGTGTTCCAGGCCAAACACGGACAACACACTTTTAGCAACATGCTTTTCATCTCTCCACTTTACATGACCATACCAAGACAAACAATTTCCTTTCAACTTTTCAGTCACTGTCGCCACTTTCAAACTTCCTCTAATATACTCATTTCTCACTTGTCCATTCTCTTCACACCACATATCCATCATAACATTCTCATCTCCACTACATGCAATCTTTTTTCATCCGTCTTTTTCACAGTCCAACATTCTGATCAATACAGTATGACAGGCCTTATCACGGACTTGTAGATTTTACCCTTCAACTTGAGGGGCATCCATGGGTCACAAGTTGTTCCCACTGCTCTTAAATTCCTAATATTGTAAGTCGGTATTTTTGTCGTTTAATATTCAAGTATCTTTTGTAAACGAGTCGTAAATAACAAATATATTACCGATGGCCATATCGAGATAACCCAGCTGCTTCAGCCGAAATACAAACGACCGGTCATAAACGTAACATCAAATATATACATATTACAATTTACTTACTTTGAGAACGGTGTGTCATATTACTTAGTCATTTTCTTTGTTTATTGGTAACATTCGATAATACTTCGTTGTTATTCGCATCATGTGGATACCGTAACTCTGATTTATAGCTAGTTTTTAAATCTAAAAGATCTACTTGTGCGTAAAAATGGTAATAAAATTGGAAGGTCAATATTCTGAGTGATATCGATCTGAACGGATTCTCGCCTCATCTGTAAACAGTACTAGTATATAGTGAATCATGGTAACGTATAGTACATAGGTAAATATTTACAGGTGTGAACAACAGTAATTTAGGTTCAATATCAAATGCCTAATAAGCAACGTGCTAATTTGCTAAATAATGCGGACTTCCGAATAAACATAGACTGTTTTTCGAACATTTTGTCCTTTCAATCTGTCCTGTCAACCGTCAACCGTTAATTAACAGACTCCCTTTTCTTTCATATCACAATTCACAAAAAGAGAGAGAGGGAAGCCAAAGAAAAGATGGGATCTTCCCTCTCTACCCGTCGGTATGTATAGTCATAAATGCTTTAGCAACATGCGTTTCATCCCCTCTTCTTTGTATGACCATACTAAGGCAAACGATTACCTTTCAAATTTTCTGTCACTGACTTCACTTTCAAACTTAAGGCTTAGGTATGTAAAACAATTTAAATAAGCGGCCTATTCAAATATTGATTGCTATTGAAAACGAATTTATATGATTTCAGTCATTCATAAAGTACACAGGTTTACATTTGTTTGTTCATACTTATGTACCCACTTTGATGTCAAAGCTTTTCATCTTCGAAGCCGTACAAAAGTTCAGATGTTTCCTATGGAACAGGAAAACTTTTGTGTATTTCAAATGAACGACATTTAAATCAAACGTTCCTATTTATATTTTATTTATAATACGCTTAAATGTAGTCTAAAAAAATAAAATTTAAGTATAGAAATTGATCAAATTCATTAAGCAGCTTTATGCCTCTGTAACATTTGCTTTTTATTCTTAAGCTCGCTTTATTAATGCTAACTCATTTCATAAGCTTACACTTACAAAATATAATTGCCTAAATTCACGAACCGTGCCTTGCCAAACGAGAAAAATAAAATGGTTTACTCAAATTACTATCTTTCTCTGTCTAAAAATTTACTTGAATTATTTATTTAGACTTAGACTTTGTAAGTTTAGGATCTTTTTCTCTATCTATCAGAGCTTATCATAGTTAACAGTGTACAGTTGCATAAAACAACGGTTTCATAGTTAAAGTTACATTTTAAAACTATCAAACGTTAATGGTATTCGATTTAGTATAGGGTGTCTCGGAACCAATTCACTTTTGTAGATGCGTAAAAAAAACACTTACGAATATATATTACGCATTAATTTACAGAATCAGAAACTGAAGACATGAGTAAAAGAGTTTTTAGTTTTCATGATGAGTGCCAGAGACGCGAATGACATTTAAATAATGTTATTTTTTAATAGGAAGTAATTTTCACATGTCTTCAGTTTGGAATTTTATAAATATTTTTGTAGTATTTAAAAACTTACTTGTATTAAAAGCTTTTAACATATCTTTCTTTTATGTATAAACTTTCTCCATAAGTCTCAACTAGCGAGGATTACAGACAAAAGTTAGACGGAGCATCCTTTTTACAACTCCCTTGGGACCAGACATTCAACAAACATAATTCAAGCCCTAAACTTCACAATTACTAAGAAATAAACTACTTTAAGTCCTAAGTTCTTATGTAAAAGTACTCACTTGATTTTCACAACACGAGACACACTCTGTATCACCGTTACATTAACACATTCAACGACATACTGCGAGGGGTTTTAGGAGCGCTGGGCTTATAAACCCATATAAAACTACATATTTACTTGAAAGGAAACTTTTCTGGATAGAGTTCACATAAAACTTAATAAAAACTTTCCATGGTAAGTTACCATAAATTCGCCCTAGATGACGTATTGTACTAAATTGACCAACCGCCATTAAGTCTGGTAGGTACAGTCATCGGTTTACTCATTGAATTAAGTACATGTACACTTAAATTATTCAGTTATAAACGGTAATTGTTTACATCACGGAAAATAATTAATTCGGTCTTGGCGCATGAATGGTTAGTCTACGAGAATTATAGAATTACATTCATAGTTGGGATATGTGAATGAAATCATTGACATACGCAATGGAAAATTAAAAGAAACTTTCCAGGAATTTTCATGATAAACCGACATATAAAGACTATTATCATCATCATTTCAGCTGAAAGACGGTCACTGCTGAACATAGTATGTACCTCCCCCAAGTGTCTTCACGACAACTGACCCTGTATCTACGACTTGCATCAGTGTGGGAGGCTATCCCCTGCTCGTCTTCTGGAAGCGGTTACCACTTCAGAACCTTTCCGCCCCATCTACCATCTGTTCTGCGAGCAATGTGTCCTGCTTACTGCCACTTAAGTTTAGTTTGCCAGAGAGATTCGATCACGCAAGGAAACTTTGAGCATAAATATTATTATTATTGCCTTTTGGGTGACTTCTGATGAGGCCCACGGTGAACAACCACCTTTCAGAGCCAGATATTATGTCATCACTGGCAACGCATAGCTCATAGGTATACTTAGTCATAGACTTTCGCCTTGTGGCACTATGGTATGTCTTTAGAACCTTATTATTTTTTCCTCGATTATATCTATTTAAATATAAATTCATTGCCTTCAATAGCTTTGAACAACTCAAATACGGAAATTGCAACTCATTTTCCATAAAAACAAATGTTTTACAGTAATATTACCCATTTAACTGTATCATGTTGTTATGTATTTCCTCATTCCGTTACTGGTAATCGTTTGGTTTTCCTTTTAATTATTATCGAGCTATTATTTTACAATCAAAATTTATAAGGAACATAAACCTAGAACCATTCTCTCTAATACAATTCCGGTTCTACCTAATTTCATTTCTTCCATCACTAACGCACGTTTATTCTTTTCTTGTTTGCTTCCATTTAGGTACTTGTATAACACATAATTAATAATTATATTTATATGTACAAAAAAAATATTATAAAATATACATATATCTGCCTATAACGACCGGCCCACGCTGAAAACCAGCGCTGTAAGCTCAACGCATTATGCGTGAGGCCGCAGCTTTATGCTGTGCGTTCGGCCGCGTGGAGACGCATATCTTCCCTATCAATTGCTGTAATGTTATGTTTTGTTAGTTAGTTTCAAGATTGCGTCTTTTTCACGTAAATAAACTGTTTTTCTTTCTTTCTTTCTTCTTTCCTATATATTTCCTATGTATGGTATATTTTGTTTCATTAACATTTGCTAGTAGAATACCGCAGACTAACCCCTTTTTTTATTAGGGTTCCGTAGCCAAATGGCAAAAAACGGAACCCTTATAGATTCGTCATGTCTGTCTGTCTGTCTGTCTGTCTGTCTGTCTGTCTGTCTGTCTGTCTGTCTGTCTGTCTGTCCGTCCGTATGTCACAGCCACTTTTTTCCGAAACTATAAGAGCTATACTGTTGAAACTTTGTAAGTAGATGTATTCTATGAACCGCATTAAGATTTTCAAACAAAAATAGAAAAAAAGCAATAAATTTTGGGGGTCCCCATACTTAGAACTGAAACTCAAAAATTTTTTTTATATCAAACCCATACGTGTGGGGTATCTATGGATAGGTCTTTAAAAATGATACTGAGGTTTCTAATATCATTTTTTTCTAAACTGAATAGTTTGCCCGAGAGACACTTCCAAAGTGGTAAAATGTGTGTGTCCCCCCCCTCTAACTTCTAAAATAAGAGAATGATAAAACTAAAAAAAATATTTGATATACATTACTATAAAAACTACCAACGAAAATTGGTTTGAACGAAATCTAATAAGTAGTTTTTTTTAATGCGTCATAAATCGAAAAAAATACACTACTATTAAAACTTCGATCAAAGTTACAACACATTACAAGAACTTTTATATTATGTTACTAGCTGCTACGGAACCCTTCATGGGCGAGTCCGACTCGCACTTGGCCGGGTTTTTTAAGTACATTTAGTCCATCCTAAGGTGGACTGGTTTTGCTGTCCGCGATAAAATTGCCATTGTACCCATAGATTCAAGTTACTGTAAAATTGTTACTGTTTTGGAGCACAATAAAGTTCGTTATTCTAAATGAGTTTCTACGATTAAAAGTATCGTTTTTCTATCAAAGAAAATGTTTTCTTGCGTCTTGTCTTATCGTTAAGGCCAAAGCTCTTACTAAGATTAAGAAACAGGGTTTCAACAGAGAAAGTAATGGAACGGAAAACCTTTTATACACTTTCCTTTGCCCATAATTTTTATACACTTTGCTTTGTCCAAACTTTTGAGGCATTCTCTCATTAGAAAATATGTGAAATTATTACAAATAGTTTGCAGACGATCATTATAGATTTACCTGTACCTACTGATCAGAAAAATTATTCATTATTTATATATTATTCATTAGAGTCTGTCTGATAAGTTAAACGACTTGGGTAATTATTAGGATTTAATGAAATCTGATTTAGTCAACACGGGTTCAATAATCAAAGTTGATTAACCTTTCAATCGTGGAAATTACAGACACAATAGAAAAACAATAGCGTTCGCTTGGGGTTTAATGAATTAAGAGATAGATATTATTGTTTAATAACAGAAGAACCCTATAAAAAGTATCGAATATAAGTATTTTTTAAATGATTAAATAATATACAAAATTTCCAAGTCGGTTGACTTATTAGACAGATTATAGAAAAATTGATCTTCCCCAAAAACGGAACGTCACACCGGCAGCAACTAGAAATGCTAAATTGCGTTGGCAAAGTTTTTAATGTCGTCGGTTGTCATATTCATTGTCAGAATTGTCACAGACGTCAATTTCTAGGAGTAAGTGTCTGAGACTGACGGACACGCTTGATTTTTACTAGCTTTTATTTAACTCAAGTTTATTCTGGTCAAATCTTGCAAACCGAATTATAATTTGTAGTTAATAAGAAAATGTTGGTTCAGTTTCATGACTTCGATAACCAGTATTACTCTAAAAAAAATAGAATAGAATAGAATAAAATAAACTTTATTGTACACCAAAATAGTAACAATAACTAGCATATATATATATATATATATTACTAGCTGGATAGAGGAACTCTATATAACTTTCCACACTCTCGATATTTTGACTCACACGACTCGATATTTTGTATTCTCATTTTTTGTAGTGTTGGAAACCATCAAATATTTTTTCCTGCTCTGAGTAAGAAGTGTCAGACTTTTACTGACTAAAACCCCACCAGTCCTCCTTCAGTCCTCTGCGTACCAAAGCTGCAGTGACTCTTTCGAACAATCGCACAGCCCTGACAGATATCAGCCCTAAAGGTCTCAGTCGCTAAAGCTGACATCTCTTTGAATCACGCGTGGAACATAACGCTTCATCGACCAGGACCTGGGTCCTACCACGAGCTCTAAACGCGATCCATTTTACGACCTAAACTAAACTGTTAAAGGGATGTAGTAGCTGTATAGAGTGTACAGCTCCATCTCTTATTCTCGCCTGCACGACTGGTATTGTAACACGTCATTGTAAGGCCCCTGTAGAAACAAAAAAAAAAAACTTTTCCTCTTTCTAATATTAGTGTCGATAGTGTAGGTAAGCATATATCTACCTATGTAATGTAGGCAGGTGATTGAGACGCAAGTTTCAGGCAAGAAAAAAAAATGTACCTCATTAATAAGCTTTTTTCGAAAAAGTTTCTGTAGCCCTGAACTAACCCAAGGAACGAGGAAGACCAGCGGGTATCACTCAGTAAAATTCACGTTAAATCAAACAAGCCAAATATCGTTGAAGTTTTATAGTCGTTCGATTGAAGTCCTATCCAAAAGGGGTATTCACGTATTCCTTAATCGAGATTGGATAGAACGACAACTCAACTGGCTCGAAACTAAATGATCTATCGACGACTCACTTCCAGTTACATTAATAAGTATTCCACTAGGATAATAAAATATTTTATAATCGACTCTTCGACCAAACGACTTTAAATTAAATCGGCGTCGTTCAAACTCGATTGATGGATGTGAATACGGAATTGGTCTAAACGACTAAATCGCTACGATATCGGTTTTAATTACGTGAATCGGGGGTCGTTATGGGACGGCAAAGTACCCATTGCTTGCTGTCTGTAAGCCTGCCCCTACAGTTGTGGATGGCAGGGCGACGTATCATCGGCTTTTTTTTTAATATAAAAAAAAAAATTGTACATGGAAAGTTTTAACAATTGACTAGTGAATCGCTCTGAGAGGTATTTCCCAAAAGTTCAAACGCTTGATTTCTATGCGAGATTAGTCAGTAGATGTACTATACCTAACCGCATATTGCGCTTTAATTTGCCGAATACCAATGTCAGTCCAATGTAAGCTTAGTCATAATGCTGTTATGTTATAATCGGAGTACAAACCGCACTAATTACATTAATAGTGCGAAACATAACAAGGCTATGTCGGTTCCATGCTTCAGAGTATGAAGCTAATAAACCTATTCAGTTGTGATTTCCCGCTGTTCTATAATTTTTATTTACATATTGTATGTATCATCAAAGACACTCGTAACGAAACCTCAAGGGGTCTGGTTTGGCGCCGTGCCGCAAGATCCAAGCGATTTTTTTTTTAAGTGAACACGATGACCGCGATGGTACTAGCTTCTACCAGCGGCTTTGACAGCGTGAAAATAGGTTTGTTCATACAAAATTTGAACCCTCGTTTCATCAACTTAGGAGGTAAATTTTGGAAAATCCTCTCTAGTGCTCGCATAAGTCTTAAGACGAACGAAACTTTCCAAAAATTTCACTTTCCTAGTCTTAGTAGTTTTGGCTGTGCGTTGAAATGTCAATCAGTTTCTCCATTTATAGATATAGAGATAAGGTAAAAAAGACACTTTTGTATTACTTACTAGTGAGGTTTTTTTATTTTTAAAAGAGGAAAATTATCAGTTTTTTTCTCCCGTTCAGGGCGGAGTGAGAGGGAGTGTTAAACTACCCACCTGGGTTTCTCGTTCCTTGGGTTGCTCTTTGCGCTTAAAGGCAACGCTAACTCTTTTAAACAATCCCGCAGCCCAGCAAGGTGGTACTTTTTTTAAAGATAAAGAGCTTAAGTTAGGTTCTTGCCTTAAACCTGCGCCTCTTTCGTCTATTTATAATAATTATGTAGGCAGGAATGAACGATTATATCTACAAATATTTTATAATTTTGCTTTACCTAGCTGAATATTTTACATAGAGCGTCTGCCTATCCAGGGTCAAAATAATTACATTTTATTTAGTCCGTATTTTAGGTTATAAAAAAATATTGGTCACGTATTTTTTCTTTTTTCGATTAAACAAAAAATAAAAAAGATATAGCCCATTAAAGTTACGTGTGACGTCACCCCGTGCGTAACTTTAATGGGCTATATTTTTGTCATTTTTGATTTAATTTACAAATAAAAAATACATATCCCTTATTTTTTTAATAATCTAAAAGACGGACTAATTAAATTTTTTTACGGCAACTAGCCTATTGGGCAATAATTATGATCAGGGCCCGATCTAGGGGGGGGGGGGCAAGCTGGGCATTTGCCCACAGCAGCAAAAAATGAGGGGCGGCAAAATTGAGTTATTCCTATCTGCCTACTTAGCCATTAGCCATCCACACCCAAGTTGGCAGGTTAAGAATTTTATATGCCACCTTCCAACCTACTGCAGGTTGGATAGTAGAAATATTTAAGACTTAATAAAAGACTCATGTATTATGGTTTTGCCCTTTACCTAGGGCAACGAAAATTATCTTTGCCCGGAGAGGCTAAATACGGGCCCTAATTATGACACCCCTTGGTAAGACTGATGTCGGCAATTTTGGTTTCTGTCTATCGTAACGACTGTCAAAGTTCTACAAATGACAATCGGGACCAACCACGGACCAACAGAATACCATGCTTTTAGAGGCACGGAGGAATTTCGGAATGCCAAGATAGTCAATCATCCATAAACCGACCCTAGGTTGAGGTCTTCTACGTTTTTTTTTTTTTCTTCCTTTATTGGCCGACCAACAATTGTTACACCATCCATTTTTAAAGAACTTGTATCTACCATAGACTAAGGTTAGTGTAACAAATTTTTACAGGTTAGTACCGCATGCCCCTTAAACATATGTGTTACAGAGAAAAAAAAAATCTTTATTAAAAAAATATATTTTTATTCTTCAGTTTTATTGCTTATAAAATGAATCCATCAATTCTATCTAATAAATAAATCTTCCAGAAAAAATTGATATCCATCAAGAAATATCTACATTAAAATTAAAAGGAGGTTAAGTCTGTTTTCTTTTTTTTATTTGTAGGATATAATCTCTGAAAGTAGGTACTAGTCCGATTATTATTTTTTTGTCACCGATAGAAAGCTGCTTTATTCCTGAGTGCCATAGGCGGTATTTTATGTACGGGCAAAAGCTAATTACTTATAAAATAAACTGATTTCCATCAAGAAACTCATTTCATATTTTTATTTAAAAACATTTATTTTATTTTTTTAGAGTGGCCTCTTGGTTTAGTGGTTAGTGACCCTGACTGCTATGCCGAAGGTCGTGGGTTCGATTCCCACCCAGGACAAATGTTTGTGTGATGAGCATAGTCATTTGTTCTGTGTCTGGGTGTAATTTATCTATAATATGTATGTATTTAGAAATATATAAGTATGTTTATCAGTTGTCTAGTACTCATAACACAAGCTCTGCTTAGCTTGGGACTAGACGGCGTTGTGTGATAGTTGTGGAATATTATATTATTATTTCAATGTAAAAAGCTTCATCAGTTTGCTTAGCTTAATTAGTGTAGTCGCTAAAGATGTCTGTGTCGCTCTACTGGCTTCATTAGTACCCCAGCACGCCTGAAAGACTCGTATTTACTGACTCGAACGCAGTCCTCACGTCTGATTGATCGGAAACTTTATGTTTGACTGAATTCACTTTACTGGATTAATATATTCCAGTAAATAAATTCTAGCTTTCCGTCGGGCAGCCTATAGTTCTTTTGAGAGATTTTCGATTTGTTGAAGTTCGTCGAAAAGTTTTTAGCTTAGCTCTATATTTCTATAGTTCTAGCTTTATATTGAACTTTTTCAGACAAAAATGGTAACTGACAATTTGCATTTGCATTTTCTTTTCCATACTCATCTACACTAATATTTTATAGAGGTAAAAAAAACTTATTATTCTCATATCAGATGATCTATGACCTTAAAGAGCCACTTATATGGTTCCATTAAACGCAAGGCATCACGACAGATTATGGAGGAGAGATGAGCTTGACAATTAACGGAGGGTTTGTCCCGCAATGACCGAGGACAGACGTGCGTAGAAAAGGTTCTCTCCCTTTTCTACGCTGTCCTCGGCCATCGCCAAGCAGAGGCAATAATAGGCTAACTACAACTAAAACATTATTCATAATATAGATCTAATGGAATATTAACTATTATTAACACATTATAAACTACCTTTTTGCCCGCAGCTTCGCTCGCGTACCTACATAAAATATAGCCTATGTTGGCCTATATGCTCATTAAGAAATAAGACAGCTTTCTATCGGTTATATATTATATCTTATGGTTATATATTCAATCAAATTGACGAGCAATTATGGCACGGTTGGCGCAGTGGTTCAGCGATAATTGGCGGCTGCGCTGCTTGCCACGGGTTCGATTCCCGCACGGATCAAATAGTTGTATAGCATGTAGATAAATTATTTCGGATATTTTGTGTATGTTAGTTTACATGTTTGTGAACGCATCCACTGTACAGGAGTAATTAGTGTGAAGTTTTTTGCCTTCAGTAGGTATTGTAACGAGACTGTGGTATAACAATCACTCTTAAGGTCTATTTGGGTCAAACTAAGGTAGTAAGTAGACAGTGGTGAAACAGTGTACTCGCAAATGTGATCGATACATGAAAGTAGTAGACACATATTGCACTTTTAACGTGTAATCAAGGCAGTACATATGTAGCCAAGATTCGGAGACAGTACTGAAACAGGGTTCTCCATCAAGAGAACCATCTCATCGAAACATTTGAAATCGTTGAAAGGGATTTTAACCAAAATTATAGTAGGATTACTATGATCAATCCGCTTACCGTAGCATCTATCTATATATATAAAAATGAATCCCCTATTTCCCTTGGTCACGCCATCAAGCGTGAACGTCTGGACCGATTTCGCTTATTATTTTTTTGTTGTGTTTGTTATTGTGAGGAGGAGGTTCTTATGGAAAAAAAAAATGAAAATTAGGGTAGAGTAGAGTAGGGTAGGGCAGAGTAGAGTAGGGTAGGGTAGAGTAGAGTAGACTAGCGTAGAGTAGAGCAGAGTATGGTAGAGTAAGGTAGAGTAGGGTAGATTTGACAGCTTAGCTAAAAGGTATTACAACTATTAGGCGGTAGGTACGAAGTTCGCCGGGTCAGCTAGTATATCAATAGAATATTCCAAACTTATTGAAACAGACAATTTAATAACAAAATATCTACCTGAAGTAATTACTGATGGAAATTTTCATTATGCTCAAAATAGAAATCGCCATTGTAAAACTTTACTCAAAGGCTAGTACTAGGTACTGGGAAATTTTTCATGCAAACCGTTAATAAAATTTTCCACGTATTTTCTCGCACTATGTGCCTCCAAGACACTCCTAAGTATGATATCGAACATTCCCTTGTGCGTGTGCATTCTACATCATGTACAGGTTATTACAAATTCTTGGAACGTTTCAATGAATGTTGATACTTCAAGCGTGATTCAAATCATTCGTGTTTTGGAGATGTGCCAATAAGAGTAATCGAACAAAAATATGAATAACCGTAAAGTTCTAATGAACTGGGTATTTATAAAATGTTTTGTCATTTTGTAATGAGAGGGAAATTTAGTTTTTCAATGGAGTTCTTGGAACTCATGAATGTTGAGTTGCCAAATTAACATGATTCAGGTTTTCAGTGAGTTTTTCATTACACATGATGTCTGTTTTATATTCCAAAAGGTAAATACACTCGAATTGATGATTTATACTTTCTATTTCTTTGTGTAGATACTAATAACACAAAGAAATTAGGTAAACTAAGCGGGAATTTTCAAAAGCTGTTCCCATTTAAATGATTGCTTTTCTAGATCCACAGATTAGAGTAATTAGATAGAAAATTTACCATAATTTAGACCACGTAGAATGGTTTTAGATATTAACGCAAATATCACAATCGCGAATCATTGATACACGAACGAACACAATACAAGTAAGCTTCAACAAGTGTGCACCAAGTGCAGCCAGTGAATGATAATAAGAAGCACGACACCCGATAAACTATTTCATAAAACCTACGTCCATATGTATGTAATTAGATGTTCACGTATAATACACACCTTGACAATAACCGTCGCACATTAACTCAGGTATTTTATGGCAAACATAAAACATTATATTGGTTATCCCCGCCACTTCACGCCCACTTTTCACAACATTATCATTTACAAGACGATATTCAGGCATTTCACCATGAAATCAAAGTCAGCATATGCTAAAAACACGACAAAACAAAATTTTATTACCTGTTGTGATGTGCGCCGATCTGTCAAACAGCAGCAAACTGTTCACATTTCAGAGGTGAATCACAAGTCCCGATGGAAAACTTCTGCGCCCCGACAGCTTTATTCAATGCTTGCACTTCACCGAATATTAAATGGTTCTGGATTTGTTGAAATATTAAACGAATAGGTATATTTGTGTTGTGGACACATGGGAGCACGTCCTGTTGTGCGTGTGGTGGGTGTGTTGTGGCAGGGTGCCCGGGGCGCACCGGCGCGCGCCGCCCGCCCTGCGCGACCTCGCCCGCTCAGCGACGAGCGACGAGCGTTCAGCGAAGCGAGCAATGCGGCCGTGTGCTGTGCTCGCGCTGTCGCATGCTAATATTAGCAGCGGATTTTTGCGCGGACGAGAGAGGCGCGCTCACGCCGAACCTCCGATGATAAGTGTTCGCTGGCGACTTGGCGAGCACTGGGCAGCCGTGAGCCGCCGCCCGGCAGCGCGCATGCGCGGCGCACACTTCACAACAAACAGTAGCCGCTCAACTTACATAGTAACCAGACATTATTGACTAAATGACAGTAAGCTCAACGTGAGCTTTATGAAGTCCCGATGCTTTACCTGCAATCTTTTCACTTGACCTCGCGCTGCATCTGCACCAAGGTGAAGTAAGATAACCTAAGACCTACGGATTTGTATTAAATCTAATAAATATGGGAATACTTAGAAGTTTATTTGATACTTTCATTAAGTACCTACCAACTTATATTCATATTTCTGAAGAGTTTGAAGAGATGAATCTGCTGTATGTAATGTGGTACTTACCAACATGCATTATTATGTACATAGTATCCGAGCAGGTATGGTTTCTTCACCTTTTTTTCATTTCTTGACAAATAAATTGGAAATTCAGCTTGATATTTTTTTTTTTCTATTTCTTTCAAAATGTTAAAAGCTTAGCGTTGCTTTGAAAATTTTGAAAGTAATAAAAGTCCATTACAAGATGCAATAACAAAAGAATGAACAAGTAATTTTTTCTCTAGTTTTTTCTTGTCCCTTTGACGTTATGATTTTTTTTATTTAAACTAAGCTTGATATGAACATTTACTTTGTAAATTATTACATTTTTGTCAATTTTATTTCATAATTCCTTTTGTTATTATACTTGTATTGTAGAACTACGTTGGTTGTTTAACGTTTGTGTGGCAATTTGAATACTTTATGCGGTATTCCCAAATAACCTTTCTTTGTTAAAGTTCGTCAAGTCGTTGAGCTCCTGAGTTGAGCTGCACGAATGGTGACAAATGCAAGCACACATGCTTCCACACAGATTTGCTGTTCAGTCAGGTACAGCAAATCTGTGTGATTATTTAATTAAACAGATTTACCTTATTAACTGCGAATTAGTTGCTAACACGGGCCTAATATGTATGGAGTATTTGTTATCTAAGTAGGTAGGTACTTACTACATAAGTATAAGCATATAAGTATAATCAGCCTTATAATTCACACTACTGTGACTCAGGCCTCCCCTCTAGTAAAGGAAATTCCTTACGATGATTTCCTTCACCGTTTTGAGAGAAATGTTGATGAAATAAATTACACAAAGTAATATGTGTAACCAATAACTTGTAAGTTAGGGCTGCTGTTGCCACTACGCCTTCACTGCTCTAACTTACTACAGTTAGCAACTAATTCTAAGTAAAGTTTTTGGCTCAATATATAATTATTTAACACATAAGGGCTACGAAGGCGTCAGTCTCACTTTTTTAATAATTTTTTTTAAGGGTGGAAATCATTTAATGGCTTCACCCGCTCTAGACGGAGCCGGAGGGCGTGTCAGACTTTTACTGAATAACCCCTGTGTCCTTTCGTTACCCTTTTCGTTTCGAAGTCTACGGGTTTCCTTTTCAGAAATTCCCCGCGGTCCTAGCGGACAACGTCAGTCTCACGAGGCGGAAAGTGTTGCGGTACAATATAACTATTACAAATACAATATAACTACATTATTGCACGAAAACGTAGTACGCACATACAACATTATTTTTAGTACTAGCTGTGCCCGCGACTTCGTTCGCGTGGACTACAGGATTTTAAATTTATTTATTTTTTAAATAAAAGTAGCCTATGTTACTCCTTATTACATCAGCTACCTCAATAAACTGAACGGCCATATGTAAAGTTTATTTTTCCAAAAAGTCATACTTTAAAAAAAAGCAGTTATTTCAATATTAGAAACAGACACTTCAATTTTATTTATATGTATAGATGTATAAATTTTAAGCTTTAGGTTCAATTCCAAACCCTCAGTCACTCAGGTGGCCAGGTGTCCATGTATTTATATCGCCAACCAGGTACTATATCTAGCATATAACAGTTTTGAAATTTTATACACATGCAGATTCTTTACAAAAAAATACTAGCCACGTTTTATGGGTTCCACTTAGGTACACTAAAACTTATTAGTTATTAGTTAAACACAACGAAAACACAACGAAAGGCAACTTCGCACTACTAACTTGTTCCTTCAAAAACAAATTAGGTCAATTAGTAAAAGAACCAAATATCCACAACAAAAGCGATCACCGTACGTAACCATATAATGTAAACACGACCTTGCATTACTCTACAACAATATTTCTAAGAAAGAAATAACTAATAGTTACAAATGGCTTCCTTGTTTTTGTAAACGGACCCCATATCGTTACAAGAATGCTTCTTGCTGCTGAATGGAAGTCGTTGTAAATGAAAATCGACGTGTTTTGGGAGCACGTAGAACTGGTTAAAAGTATTAGGGCCAGTTCACATCGAGACGTGACGCGACGCTGCGCGTAGAGCAACTCGGAATTCAACTTTTTTTTTAATTTGTAGTCTAATTGTATTTAAATGAATTAAGCTACACCACTAAAAACTATAATTTCAGTAAATTAAAAAAAAACCCTACGCTAATTACAACTAACTAAAATCAAACTAAAATATAATGGCGTCAAAAAACTGGTAATGTGCCCAAAAGGCTGGCGGCATTGCCATACAGCGTGGCAAGGTAAAAGTTAGCCCTTGGGTCACGCGAAGTGTCAAATTTATTTACTACAGGATAAAATACACATTAAAGCAGAACCACACTGCACACACATGTGCCACACGCGCCGATCTGGGCGCGTCGGTCTCCATACATTTTATATGGAAACTAGACTTGTAGAGCTACATTTGATCCAAGCCACGCGACGTTGTTCTACGTACAAATCAGGAAATCAGGAGTGTTATACGTGTGCGTCGATATAATCTAGTTCTAGCTTTACAGATCGAGAATCCGAGATGCGTCGCGGCGGCGCAGCCCTGCATGGTGCCACGTATTCTGAACAGGGTATAGTTTCCAGGGTAAAAATAATTACATTTTATTTAGTCCGTATTTTAGATTATAAAAAAAATATTGGACATGTATTTTTTCTTTTTTCCTTTTAACAAAGATTAGCCCATTAAAGTTACGTGTGACGTCACCCCGTACGAAAAAATGCAGCACGGCAGCGTGACGTTACACGTAACTTTAATGGGCTATATCTTGGTAATTTTTGGCTTAATTTACAAATAAATAAATACGTGTCCCTTATTTTTTAATAATCTAAAGGACGGACTAATTACATTTTTTACGGCAACTAGCCTATTCTAACAATAAAATGTGTATGTTTTCGAGTAGTAAATAAAGTTACATTTTGAGTCACTCATCGCGCTTCGACGCATCGTCGCATCGCATCTCGGTGTGAGCTGACCCTTATAATACGATAGGCCCGACCTCAGGGTATGAATATGTTATAGATTGACAATATTATTATATTATACTAGTTTTAGTTTAAATTGTAGAGTTGTTGCCTATGTCACTTAAGAATAAACCAGCTTTCTATTATTGATTTTTTTTAGCTATTAATATATAAAGTAATAGAAGTAAAGTTTTTTTTTTTTGTTTATAATCTTTCAGAGCTGCAGTAGTACTTTAAGAGGTAATCTCTGAAAGTACTAGCCCGATTGCGAAATTATTTTTTTTTCGCCGATAGAAGGCTGCTTTATTCCTGAGTGACATAAGCTATATATTTGGTGCACCCTTTTGAAGCCGGCAGTTATTTATATATCACATCATGCACTAATTTAAAAAATAGCAAATATTTGTTTAATAATTTAAATAATAAGATTTTACAACTAGCGCATAACTTCATCCGGTCCCAAACTAAGCAGAGCTTGTGCTCATCACACAAACATTTGTCTTGAGTGGGAATCGAACCCACGACCTAGCGGCATAGCAATCAGGGTCACTAACCACTAGAGTCTAGTGATTAGCGGCCCTAACTGCTATGCTGGAGGAGTTCGAGTGACTAGACCTACAGGTCAATCCAAAAAATAACAATTTTTACAGGGTGTCTCTAACATCGACGCACAAACGAATACCATGGATCCGGTACATGATTCTGGACTCCCCAGTGATGGAACTTTTCGTGATTTTTCCTATTTTTCTATTTTTACGTTTTTTAAGTTAAACTGTATATAATCGTTTTTTTAACATTTTTAATGAAACATAATGAATGAATTACTTACCTTAGAAATTAAAATGTCATTACGATTGATTAGAACAATCATTTTATCTACTCCGATAAATCATTTTTTTTTTTACTAAAAATATTATCGGGGTTGATTAGAATATCTAACAATTTTGCACAGTTTAAAATGAAAAGAGAACAGATGTTTTTTCAAAAATTAGGATAAATTCCACCACTGGAGGGTCCAGAATCATCTAGGTACTGGATCCGTGGTATTCGTTTGTGCGTCGATGTCAGAGACACCCTGTATTATTTTGCTTCTACTTATACACCAAAACTATTTACATACTCCATATCTCCTATTATTCACTACAATGCATACTCTATGTAGACAGGGCGCCGGTAGTAGTACTCCAAGACAAGCGCGTGCGCAGCGTGCGCGTGCGGCGTCTGACTCACGCGCAATTTAAAATTATAACAATAACATTGTAGGACGTTCACATTGTGTTCGAGGTTCTAATCTCGACGCTATTAGTATCTTTTATTATACATTTACATTAACTTTTTTCAATATGTTTCTATAATTTAACCGCTAACTAATTCCGGTTTGTAAAAGGTTGTTCCGGTGTTTGGAATAAGAAGTTGTTGGACGTAAATAATAAACGAAGTAATAAACAACAATTCCATTTATATTTAATGTTACGAGTAAGTGATAAGTTACGGTTAGGGCTGCAGGAGGCTCCGAAAGATCCACCAGTTTTTTTTTTAGGTTCCCACCTACCCAGTAAAAATCCCACACGCCCTGCCGCTTCACCTTAGAGCGGCAGAAGTCTTTTATGATTTCCGACCTCATATAAAACACTGTCATAATAGTCGACCTAATAATAGGATAGTTACTTTTTATCCGCGTGCTTAATTTGGATGACAGAGCAAGCGAAGGATTCTAAAATTAAAAAAAAAAATAGAATCCTGAGCGTTAGAGAGAGAATCAAAATTGCACGAGGTGAAAAATCTTTGCACTTGAGTGCAACACGTAACTTTTCATCCCACCTAAATCCCAAAAATAATAATAAAACCCTACGCTAACTACAACTAACTGAAATCAAACTAAAATGTGGCTTCGACCGGTAATGTGCCCAAAAGACCCAACGTGAGTAACTGGCATGGTATTCAAGTCACTTATGTTGTGTAATTGATAAAGTACTGTTGACTTATTATGTATACTGTCTGCCACAAGCCATTTTTTTTAATTGAGCTGAATTTTGAAAATTATCAAAGTAAGTACTTCTTGTTTTCGCTGGGAAAATCACCCAATGACATCTATTCTGAAGGTTTTGGGAGACCGGAGGGGTGTGTCAAACTTTTACCGCTTAAAATCCACTCCTGCTTCTTCGTTCCCTTTCATACCAGGGCCGAGTGTTTCTTTCAGAAGCAGACCCTTGGCCCCTACGGTTTACTGACAACTCCTTGGTATACGCCGTCGAGGACTTGAGCTTGGTCCATCAAAGTACTTAGTGAGCGATTCATGTGCCTACTTATTAAGTAGGTATGTTTGTGTTTGCTCATACGTTTAATCTCATACCGCCCAATAACCACTTGTTCTTATAAATTAAACAAATTGAGCAATGGCACCGAATGTAAAATAATATTTATTCATGGGTTTATCTAATCTGTGCCTACTGCCGCCGCTATAATTACTCTGTACACAATTACACATTACTGTTTAGTGTATTCTTCTTCGTTAGCCGTTTACTTATGTATCTTAGAATTTAATGCATTGAGTAAATTGACCAAGGACTCTTTTTGAGGACAATCAACAAAAAATGGATTCCTAATAGCCATTTTGGTTTGAGATGAGAAATCGTCGAATTACTTCTCCCGTTTTAAATTGAAACAAGAGGGCGTGCCAGACATTTACTGGTTAAAACCACACCTGTGCCCTTCAATTGCCCTTTGCGTTCTGGGACTACGTGTTTCTTTTTCAGAAATACCCCATGGCCCTAGCGAGTATCTGCCTTGCTGGTCCTTCGACATCTCGGGCTCCATCTCCTTGAGGCGCGCGTGGAACCCTGCGCGCCGTCCTCCGTAAGCTCGCGCCTGTGAGCGCGGTGGCTAGAAATCGGGATCGGAATCCCGGTGGCTGGGACGCGAATGCCTCGCACGTGCTTCCGTCTCCTTTGCCATTACTACTTCGCATAAGAAGACGACCGCCTGCCACTCTTCCTCGTTACGGACCATGGCCTGCACCAAGGCCCAGCATCGCTGCCGCCGAGCGCCCCCACGAAGACACTAGGCGGGGCACACTTCTACCGTATGCTCCACCGTGTCCACCGGGCGGTCCACCCAAAGGTGATACCCTGACGTTTCTTTCGCACGAATCCGGCGCAGGAATCTCCCGAACTGGCCATGTCCGGTGAGGACCTACGGAAGATAATAATAATATATAGCGAGTTCAATGACCTGTAGGTAGTTTGTACGCAACGCCGATTACTATCTATAGATCATTGAACTCGCTCAGCTGTCATTTTCTTATAGAAATTAATTTCGTACATGCGTAAATTAATACGAGTTTTGAAAAAAAGGTACTTTATTTTTTAATTTTATCTTTACAAATCGATAGTGTTTCATGTACCGGATCGACCTTCCGCGGGATTAAAACGATTAAAATTTAGCGGTGTATACGATGAGAGATGTTATTATTAGATGTTGTCTTTCTCTCCTCACTCCTCAAAGAAAGGACTTACCGCCATAATTGTGGCATGGCCATCCACCAATTGACCGGTGTCCTAGTTTTGTCCAACTGTTTAGGGTTGGTTTACAGTCTATCCTGATGTAGGTCGCTAGGTACAATACTGTATTTAGCCTAGAGTTACGGCCTATTTCTACAACCTACTATTTCAGTAACACGATACTCCTTGGCTCGACTGGCGGTTGGACTTTTAGGCTTGTGATTACTACCTACTATCAACAACCTATCACACTAATATTATAAAGCAGAAAGTTCGTGTGTTTGTGTGCGTGTGCATGTATGTTTACCGCTTCTTCACGCTGGAACGGCTGAACGAATTTTAATGAAACTCGGTACACGAATAGACCAAGTCCTGGGAAAAATATACAGGATACTCTTTATCACGGGATTAAGTTCCTTGGGATAATTTACTGCTATCTTGCGGGTGATGCCGCAAATCTCAAGAAGTACTGATATATATACTATAATTATTTTATATTATTATTGTTAGATAGCCCATCGAGGAAGGCCTATAATTCGAGCGGAGCTGTAATAAAAGACGCGGATGAAACCACGAGGGACCACTAGTGCAAACATAGTTTGAATTTTACACGTTTTTTTTCAATGGTAGTTTTACCTACTGGTTTGTTATATATGAGTAGTCTTACGTGAATGCATTTTTACGACCACGCTCTTCTTCGCCCAAAGGAATAGGTGATCTTGGTTAGTCATGAATTCATGATATGGCTCCATATAACATACTTCTTGTTATAATACTTATTTTTAGATATTACTTAGTTTTTGACCTACTACGACCATCAGCGGGAGGATATGAGGTGATTCATATCATCGGTTTGGTCGACAATGAGATGCGATGAGTAACATCTCTCCATAATCCTAAATGCCTGTGTTATTTTTGTATATTATTTCATACTAAATACCTAATAAATAAGACTGAAAAGAAATCTTTCTGAAAACCGTATCAAAATTGGATCGAAGAAGCTCATCAGCGAGCTACCCATTGCTCACTGTCCGTAAGCCCGCGTCTACGGTGGCCGGATATTGGGATCCAGAACCCCGGCGGCGGCGGCGAGAACGCCGTTGCCTGTTGCGGTCGGCCTCCTCCTTTGCGAGCATTACTGCTTCGCAGAAGTCGGCGACCGCCTGCCACTCCTCCTCGCTCCGGACCATGGCCTCAACCAAGGCTCCGCCGCCGATCGCCCCCAAGAGGGCACGGCGATGCTCCACCCACCACCTTTCAGTGTCTGGAAACCTTATATATACAACGATAAGTCAGCCTCTCTGTAAAAAATGTACCCACATACATTTTTTTTTTGTGACGTAGCAACAAATTTACTGTTTCCAGATTTATTCCTTTGCTCTATCCAAAATTTCAGGATTCTGAATCAACGGGAAGTACCCTTGAGACTGATACATACCTAGGTACGTATTTTATACCGTATCTTTTTTATAGTTAACTTCTAAGTTTGATTTTTTCAGAGTAGTAAAATAGCAGATTTACATGGGCCATGTACATTTTAAACATGTTTTAAACACTTAATCTTCAGAATGTACATAGCATATACATATATAAACTAATGAATATTTCGCAAAAAAAATTATTAAAATTGTATTATAGGTCAGCGGGGCTCTATGCGAGCGCAGGCGGCAGTGCGAGTATGTATGCATTTAACTCCGCCTTGTTTACAGAACTATATGCCATAATTTGTGCAGCCACATTATAATGGGCTGGTGCTGCAAAATGCCATCTAAATCAAACGGTACTTCTTAGATTTACTCAACAATCTTGGAATTAAACAATGATCCCTACGATTTGTGAGCTGTAAAAATTGGTATCTTCATTGTCAATAATATTTGTAGGTGATAATGAAAAATAGTTGTCACATAAAGAATTTATTCGAGATAAGAACGTTCACCAAAGTTTTATTTTAACAAATGCTTCTATTGCTTCTAGACGAAACAGTACCCCTAGCCAAGTTGCTAATCTGCAATAGTTAACGCTTTTAGAAGCTTCAAATGTACGGGAATGACGTCGTCTTAACGCTCAGTCACGTGGTCAGAACAAAAGAATTGGCGGCAAAGTCAACTCGAAGCGTTCGGCGCAAGCGAAACGGTTGTAACTTGTCTAGGGGGACAGTTTTAAAAACAAGAAGTAGCCTAGTACATTTTGATGCAATCGAGCAAAGTTTGTGATCGCTGCTGAGACGTAATACATGACTGAACCGCAGGCGAGGCTGTTTTAAAGTCGAGTATCTGTATCAGACGACATTTTTCAACACACTCGATCGTAATGAGTGAAATTTCATAAAACATTAACATTAGCAACTTTTTGTGAGAAATGTCCCCTCAGATTTTTTATCCATACACCTTTGACTACCTCGTGTCGTGACCAGTGGGAGCTGTCACGCGACCAGCCCGATGCAATAAATTTTATAAATATGTAGGTAGGTATATTGTGCCGAGGGCATTGCGACCCTAAAAACGGTCGGGGTAGGAGCGAATATACGAGTAAATATGTTGAAACTTATTTGTCATGTTTCATTACTTTTAGCTCTTAGGTACCTATAGGTTCTGCCAGCAGTTTCACCTTCGTCAAAGTAGCAAAGTATCCAATGAGAATCACATACTCCCAGGATCCTCCACTCGTGTGCCTTTACTCAAATCTGTTCCACCGTTTGGGTGTGAAGAAGTAACAAACATACCCACATACATACTTACATACAAACTTTAGCTTTTACTAGTGTGATTCTTCAGAACAAACAAGGATTGTAATTATACTCGTAGACATTTTGTTCTGTACTTATTAGGTCAAAAATTGTATGTCAAATCGAAGATTTCGCGAAGATTAGATATTTACAGCTTCTCGCTGGAAATAAAAACTGGGCAAGTGCGAGTCGGACTCGCGCACTGTGTGTGTGACACAAAATGGTTACAGTAGGCTCGATTGGTGGGTTCGGTTCTGTCAGAGCGAGACGGAGTATGTTGGTGCATTCCCCCACCCCCTCGCGGGCGGGGTTGATTCGTTGACAATGTCAAGTGTAGTAGTAGCCGAGCCTAACCTAACCTAACCTAACCGTAAAATGTACCTAAATAATTTTAACCTAACCTAATCAATTTTATATATGTCATACTAAGTCTTATTTAACCTAACGGTCGTCATGTCTGTTTCTTTCGAGCATTGCTTGTATTTGAGTGTATGCTGCGTGTTTTTCCTCCTTTGTATGTACCTACCTAAGTTGTGTTATTCCTATCCATAATTCTCTACTCGTTCTAAAATAGGCTTCTTGTGTTGGAATTGCGTCATGTTCTGTAATTTTATGCGCAATTTTTATCAATTAATTTCGATTTACATTCTTCACATCATTTTCGTTGTTGTAAAATACAACTTTATCATGATATCCCTTAAAATTGTAATGGTATTCTATGATGTAAGTTTTTGTGGGTTTCGGGTTTTCTACTTGTTTTGGAGGTGGCGGCGGCGGCGTTGGTGTTACTGCTGATGGTCGTTGTGGTGGCAATGGTTTTGTTAATGCTTCTTCTGCTCTTTTCAAACCTTTTCCTGCCTCGTCTTTGGTTGTAATGTTTTTGTAAGGTCGTCAATTTCTTGTGTTACCTCTTTGACTACTTAGTTAGTCTGTTGATTTTGTGTTTGGGTATTGTGTGAATATTGTATCGCTTCTTCAAGTGCCGTTGCTACGGGTCCTTTTTGTTTCGATCCCACCGTTACTACTGCTAATTTGTGTGCGTTCGATTCGTCAAAGTATCCGTTGCCTGGTATTCCCATTGGTGTATTTTTCCCAATGTATCGTATATTTATTCCTCTCTCTTTCAGTTTTTGTTGTTCTGCTATTCGGATGTCAGCATTGTCTCGTGCAATTTGTAATTTTTCTAGTTCATTCATTTTACCGTTTATTCTTTTCTGTCCCGGTACAGTGTCCGCTTTTACCCATCGGAATTTTTCGGGGCCTATTTGTGATTCTTGTCCAAATTCCTACCGTGGTATGTTTGCTGGTTTTTTGAATATTCGTTCGTCAATTTGTGGTGTATCCGGTTCTTTTCTTTTTCCTGCGTTACTTGGTCCTGGTTGAGGGGGTTGTTCAGGTGCTCTTGGTGGTCAGGGACTTAAAAGCACCTTCATAAAGATTACAGAATTATAAGTGTTACATTTGAATTGTAAGTAAGTTTTACACAAAGAAATAATAAACAAATTAAACAATAAGGAACTTAAATAATTAAAAATAATATATACACTAAATGCCTAGCTAAATATGACGTCATAAAACTCCTCCGCATCGCTGTCAACTGGAAGTGTGCCCAAAAGGCTGGCGGCATTGCCACGTTGTATGGCAATGCTTATTCTCTGACCGAGGTAGAAGCCAGCCCTGGGGCACGCGAAACGTCAATTAAGCATTTTGACAATTCTTTAAAAAGCATATGAGCACTTGGACCCCACGGCCCGAGAGTTGTGTGTTACGTGTTGAATGTGTAACAGAATCAAAAATGTAACACTTATAATGTGTTTTCAATGTGTTAACCCAAAACACTTAAAAAAGTGTAACCGTAACATCTCGGTAACAGATATAAAAGTGATTACAGTGTTAATAAGTGTAACAGGTAAACGCAGCGTTGCCAAAGTTACAATTTACTTATTTATGGTACTGTGCAATTATTTCAGTTACACATATTAACACTTATTAACACATTTAACAGTTTACAGTTTGATTCGGTAACATTATTGTATCTGTTACATTTAAAAGTGTATTTCTGTTATAACTGTTTTAAAAAACAGTGTTTAAACACATTATTACGTTTACAGTTTGAGTCCCTGTACAGAGCCCTGAAAGAGGCTTTTGCGGAGCCCTAGGGTTCCGCGGAGCACACTTTGAGCATGGCTGATCTAATCTTTCTACTACTGCACAAATGTCTGGCTATGGACTTGGACCGTTTTAACATTCTAGAATGTAATTTGGAACGAAACTGAAAGAAACAATAAAATAATAATTAAGTACACAACAAGTGTTTTAAAAAAAATGCATACATTTTTTTGATAATATGATGGAGAAGAATTGCGAATATTTTTTTTACTCTAAGATATAAAAAATCATTCACTTAATTTAAAAATACACAAGTAGTGTTGTGATTTTATCCGATGAAATACTCGTTTTTAATCGAGTATTTATCCAATACAAATGAGTATTTATTCATTTTGAGTATTTAATCAGATAAAATCCCAACACTATACACAAGTGTCAAAACGGGCCTTTTATTTTTTGACAACTTTAGTATAACCTGTGCAAAGTTTACGTCAGTCAAAATATTGTCAATGTCAAGTGTCACTGTCAAAGTTAATGTCATCTAGTGCATGTCTATTACCAAACAAAGTCTTGAATTATTTACATCGCTCTTTTACTTAATTACAAAGGTAGAAACAATAGATATTAGCATATTTTCTCCTAAGTGATGTACTTATAACAGCCGACTTAGTTATTGCAATTTAAAACCGTACATTAAATTAAAGTACTTAACAAGTCAAAACGAAATTAAGTTTTTATGTACCTACCTAAAATTCCGGATAATATTGAGTGCTACCATCGAAATGAACTAGTGCTACATAGGTACTAAAATTGAGATATTTTATTTCAGAGAAGTCGCGTCACCCTAAGATGTCATCTTTTCAAGACAGGCAAAAAAGCCTGTTCAACCAGCTCAAAAAAGCTGAAGATCAAATTGGTTTTTCTAAAACAAACAAAGCTGCTCCTCAGGATTACGGCACTATAGACAAATACACATACAAGAAACTGAAACGAGAAATGAAACAGTTCAGAGGAAGAGAGAGTATATACAAGAGGCCTGAAGCTAACCTTCGTGAATGCCTCAGGGCCAAAACGATTCCTGACCATATTGTTAACCCACAAAAGTACAAATATTATTCCTTAGCCGATGTCACACCAGAACAAATGTCTGATTCCACAAATACTGCCACTGCGTTAGCACACATTCGTGAAATGGAGGAAAGGGAAGCGGCTCAATCAGTGATGGAAACAGAAACAGATCCGGATGAAGGTGTTTTCAAAAAACCAACTTTCCACATTTCATACGCACTAAAAAGAACACCTAAACCAGAAGAAAAACCTGTATTTAAACACAATAAAATTGTTATGCCAGAATATGTTGTAGGAGTAACAAAGAAAAAAGAAAAGAAAGTTACTTCACCCTTAATAAAAAAAGATAAGTCACAGAAATCTGAAGATACTGGTACAAAGGTGGAATTGAAACTAGATCACCTTTTTGAAGAAGATGAATAATACTTTTTGTACTTATTTTTACTGTATTTAGTTATGTAATTATGAATAAATTATAATGATGAAATGGATTGAAAACATTTTTTTTTAATTTGCGATGTTAGCGCAACTCGTACCCTGATTCATCATATCATTTTATTTTATTTCTGGCTGATATAAATACTCTACTTCTACTTATACATTTTACTATAATACTATAATTTGATATCAGCTGGACACTCTTTTTCAATGAAAGTTCAGCACTAGGCAATTAGCTTTTTACTCACTGTGAAAGTGAGTAAAAGCTAATTCTGCTCTCAATAGGAAGCATAATAAACAATATTGTAGTGCGTTGTAAAGTACTATGAATGCTTTCCCCGCACATTCAAAATTGCACCTATGCCAGCTTACCAAAACAAAATTGTGCACTGCACAGCCAGTCATTAATTCCACTGGCCATTCTGACATTCATGGGTATTTATGTCAGTTGTATTTAGCTTTGCAATTTATTGTACCTAAAAATTACTTATTGATTCTATTTGCTTATTACATAAGTAATTAAAAGGTATAAAACATTCTAAGTTCAGGAAGTTTCATTCGGATAACAGAATGGCTGGAAAATCTGTATATTTGTACTGTATGGAATTATTGAAATATTTGTGAGCCATTGCTTATCAATTCTTATTTCACTATTTGTAAATCTACACACTGTTTGTTCTTTCCCTATGCAAATAGAAGCAATTGCATTTGTAATTTTTAGGCACAATTTCAGACTTAAATATGACTTGGCCAGCCATTCTCCAGTACTTTCTCCTCATGGTTAGTAGTCACTTCAATTTGTGACTATACACGGCTTCATCAGTCTGTTCTCGTTTTAAGCACCAACAAATTAGCATTGTAGGTACTTGCCCTAATTATAAATGACATGGTATAAATTAGATGAGATGTAAAAGAAAAGTCTAATTACAATAATTGTTAAATGCTTTATTTACATAAATATCAGTTAGCACTGCGATATAATTGCAGATTCAGATACTATTTCCAAGTTCTCTATAGGCGGGAGTTCTGTCTTGCTCTCTGCTGCAAACGCGCTTAGATCACGCATCATGGAGTAAGCATCCTCACCATCAGCATAGTACTTGGGCTCAATCTCGAGTATTTTGAAACCAAGACTGTTAGTGTATAAGTTGAGCGCTGCTCTGTTACTTTTTCTTACATGTAGGGACACATATTTTGCCTGGAACCATACAAAATAGGATTAAATACTTATTAATCATACAGAATAGACACGTAAGGAGCCATCCATAAATTACGTCACATTTTAAGGGGGAGGGAGGGGTCGACGAATTATGACATCGTATGACAAGGGGGTGGGAGTGGTCCTAAATTTCGTGACGTCACATTTCAAAATCTATTACAATCTAAGTGTTAAAAACACGAACTTTAAACTATTACTTTACGAAAACCTCAAAAACATATACAACTGTATCACTCTACTAGTTATGCGTCTGATAAATGCCGCCAAAGGCATAATGTTAATTTTATTTAAATATAATTTAAATGGAAATAAAACTGATTTCAGAACTGCTGTTTTCATTCAATTATTTCTAAATGTATAGTAGGGGAAGTCTCACAAATGTAATCAGCTGTGACAAGGACAGGGTCAGTGAAAAATCATGAAATTCGTGTGACGTAATTTATGGATGACCCCTAGTGATTAACATCATTATGCTATACTATTAAGTTACAGTACTAGTCTTGCTAAGAGATATTGTGCAATTTTAATTACTGGGTTGAGAACATTATGGAGCTGCTAAATATAAAGTACTATTATAATTTTCAGAAATTGCCAAAAAATTAAAAACGCTAAGCTAAGATTTTTTTCAGTCATTTAGTTCCTACACATACACAACAACATGATATAAGGCAGTTAGGTACCTGAAAACACTCCACCATAGCAAGTGAAGCCTGATTCATAAGTTTCTGTGCAAGTCCTAAGCGACGGTGAGACCTCTTCACAGCTAGCGAGGTAATGTGTCCATGTCTGTTGTCCTCTCCATCTTCTTCCATTTTAGCTAATACATAGCCTGAAATGTAATGAAATAAACTTAGATTGACAAAAAATCTAATTAATACTTAATAAAAAATCTTGATTAATTTTTGTGGATATGCGCAACATGTTGATACCAGAAATATCAATTTACATAAAGGTTTCAATGATTGATGTAAGAGTCTTTACTCAAAACATAAAAATTTACCCTTACGTTAATTGATACTTCTGGTATCCTATGTGTGTAAAATCAGCTAATGAGTATAATTAAAATCCGGGTACAACACCAACACTCATTAAAATGTCATTTTAAAACTAAATTATGATAGAATTCTGATAATAATAATACCAGTTTAGCTAACATTAATTAATTATTTGGCGGTACGAAGTTCGCCGCGTCAGCTAGTACTTAATAAAAATCTTGATAAATTTTTGTGAATCTGCACAACATGTTGATACCAGAAATATCAATTTACATAAAGGTTTCAATGATTGATGTAAGAGTCTTTACCCAAAACATAAAAATTTACCCTTACGTTAATTGATACTTCTGGTATCCTGTGTGTGTAAAATCAGCTAATGAGTATAATATTGCTGCTGTTACTCATTTTATCAATCTAAGTTGTTTACTCATCTAGTTTGCTGTGCTTGAATAAACAAATTAGTAGTAAATTTTGTGACACTACAAAGACAGAGTCAAATCTTTATTGCAGAACACATTACAACCAATTATATATTTCTGGATGCCATGTGAATGCTCAGTAAATTGTTACCAAATTAGGCATGCAACTCCATTCTACTTCTTTTAAGAACTGAGTTGAAGAGCTGTGCTAGAATTTTGTAGAGTGGTGACTGTTACATTGCAGTCTAGCTTATTTTAAACCCTCAAACACCTATCTCCTTATACCAAACGAAAAAAAAAGAATGTATTTTGAACCTGCTTATGATCTCTCTCAAAAATTTGGCTAAACACTATGTTCATAACATAGTGTTTAGCCAAATTTTTGAGCATTTACTTTTATGAAATTCTGTGTAATCATGTGATGTTTAAGAGCTAAATATGCAGAGATATTGTTTGTTAATCCCACAACTCACCAACAATGTGTCCCTTCTCGTCCTCAGCTACGTAGCTGAGCTGCGGCCATGATAGTCCATGATAGAAGTAGTACTTCATCTGGTAATTCTCCGGCAAGCAAAGCAAGTTGCAGTGCTGCATGTTCATCAGGTCACTAGGTCTAGCGCACCGGATGTTCATCTTTAGTGTTCTGAAAAAAATTAGACAGCACTTAATAATTTGTAACATTACACTGTTGCTTGTAGAAACATAATATAACAAAACAGCCAAAAATTAAATACTGTTCAGAATTATTGTTTAATCTAGATATCAACATGGCAAGACCAAAACAACACAAAGAAATACAACATAATGAAGTATAACAACTTACTTTTTTAATTATTCCCTACGAATCTTCCTAGATTTACTTGGCTGCCTGATCTCAGATGCTGGAGGGCTATCTGACATACCACCTAGCAGTTCACGGACGAATCGGAACTTCGACAAACAGCACTTCCACACAATGTACCAGCCTGTAACAAAGAACAATAACAATGTCATACTGCATACATGACAGAACTGGGTACCTCTCGCATCGTATTTATGCGATAGTCAATTAGTAATTTAATATAATAAAATGACAAGCTTGTTGGGCTACTTACAAAATAACACAAAGACAAAAACTAATATTACGCTACATACGAAGGTTATAATAGCTAATATCACTTCCTTCATATCTCACTAAGCATAGGTTAATAATTATGAACACGAGGTTAATGCATCCACTTTACCAGAACAACCACTATCTCTTTACTTAAAATTATCAGTCGTAACAACCGTGTCAGATTTTTAACGCGCAATGAGCTATGTTATTGCTCGTGATTTTTACAGCGCCATTTTGGTTGCTGTAGCGTAATACATTATTTTTTTGTAGAAAGTCCTACTTGAGAAAGAAATTGGTATATCGAAAACATGTAAAATTTGCTCAATAATGTTTATAAAATTCAATTGTACATACTTTTAAATCTTGTTTTTCTTCAAATTAAAGGTTTTCAACTAATATAACCTCTAAATTGTGACACTAATATATTCGTCCGAAAATCACTATTATTGTTTTTCTGGCACAGAGTTTACGAAGAACTGACTTGAAAGCCTCTTGTCCAGAGTATAATTATATTCCACAACTATCACACAGCGCCGTCTAGTCCCAAGCTAAGCAGAGCTTGTGTTATGGGTACTAGACAACTGATAAACATACTTATATATTTCTAAATACATACATAGTATGTACCTACATTAAAGATTTACTTGCAAAGCTGCAGGTTGAAGCGCGAGCGCGTGCGTTGCACCACCACCATAAGCCTGTAGCCTGCATTACATTTTTTTTTGACAATTTTTCGAATAAAGTGCTGTAATAAAAATAATTAATTCTTACGTAGCGGAAACTGAAATGTAATATTGAAATAAATGCAATTTAATGACATTACGAAAGACGATAGCGATAGACGATAGACGATAGACCAAAGATCTTGTAGAAAAATATATCCTACGGACTAAAGATTTATCGCAATGTGGCAATATGGTTGAAAGATTATAGCCTTCACTTAGCGGTAAATAAAAAATAAAAAAATATGTCAAAATCTATCTGTCAAAAAACACCACGAAATAAAAGCAAAACCAAAACAAAACAAAGTTGAATTTTAGTTTTTTTCTGACTGAGAATAATAAATTAGGTATTTGAAAAAAAGATAACTTCCTATTATAGATTTCGTCATTGCAAAAGTCATAAAAATGGAAGATGATAGTCAGCAAGAACCTACAGTCCCCTCTTTCTTGTAAGTAAAGTAAAAAATATGGTTAAACTTTTGTCTTGTTAATTGTCGGTAAACTTGTAAACATCACTTGTAAAATTGTGGGTAAATTTGTTTTAATTTGTAAGTCACTAATTAACTGTTGCAAATATTCATTCTATTATGTGTGTGTGTGTGTTCATTGTATTTGTGTGTATCTAACAAATAATGTATAAATGATAATAGTTCCTCACCTAATTTCCAGTCGGCACAGGAGTCCTACATTTAGCGATGAAGAAATAAAGTCGTTATTGAACATAATTGATAAATACAAAACGATAGTGTTCAACAAATCCACCACGTCTGCTGCCAGTCATGCTAAAGAGGTTGCATGGTTGAAAATAACTAAATTATTCAATAGACAAGGTTTCAGACACAAGAGAAGTGCAGAGTGTTTAAAAATAAAATGGGATAATATGAAGAAGAAGGCAAGAGCAATGTCTAAGAACTTGTTAGATCCCAGGTACACAGACTGTGATGAGATTACCAGTCAGATGGTGGCCATGATGTGCGAAGCGGAGAACAGCACCTGTGATGCAGAGGAGTTGGTGGACTCTGATGGAGAACACAATGGTAATGTATGCCATGCAACATTCTACAGGAAGGAATGGTCAGACACAAAACTGTGATCAATTTTAATAAATGTTTAAAGTAGTCTGCAACATTGGATTAGCTAGGAATTGAACTATGAAATAATGAAAAAGGTTTTATTCAATAACAAAATTGGTTCAACAAAACTGAGGTTGACCTCTCCTTTTAAGTGTGAAAAAACCTGTGTGTAGGCCACTTTCCCTTCACTTGATTAAATTTATGTATCTTAATAACTTATATCAAATCTATATGTAGATAAACATTATTATTAATTCATTGAACCCCAAGAGAACGCCGGCGTTCACCCTCTCATTATCTTTCTATTGTCTCTAATTACGGTATTTGAAAGGTTAATATCAGAAGATCCGATTGTGTTCTAATCTTGTGTAATTACAAATTGGGAATTTTCATGAGAGTAAGGGTGAGTTGCACCATTTAACTATAACAATAACAAAACTGTTAACATATACTGCAAATACAAACTGTATTAGTCAAATCGTCGAATTGGTTATGGTGTGTTTATCGTTATAGTTAAATGGTACAAATCACCCTAAATAAACATTTTAGTAACATGTAACCCAATTTTTAGGAAAAAAAACTGTGTTACGCACAGTAGCTATGGAAGTACAACTGAGTTGTGTGGTTTAGCTGATGCTTTTCTGATCAACACCTACTATTATGAATTGTTTTGACGATATCAGCGACGATATCATGTCAGCATTGATTTTAATCCTTGAGTTAATTTGTCAAAAACTGCATTATTTTTTTTTAATATATGACATATATATTTTGCCAAATCTTATTTATGTGGTGTTAGAACTTAAGCTATGGTAAATTAAAGAAAAATGAATGCTAATAATCATCATGGTAAATTAAAGAAAAATTTAAATACCTGTCTTCAAACACAAATTAGGGGCAAGCCTGAAAATTACAGGCTAGATTTAGTTACGTTGTTACATGGTTTCATAGTTGATATAATTATAAAATGTACACAGGTAATAAAAAATATGGGCATAGATGACTAAACTCTTACTCTTATTATTTCAGAAACAGATAATCACAAGGAATCTACTGAAGGACATTGGGATGCCAATGAAGACAAGGATTTTAACGATTCTTCTTTGGGTTTGTAGGAATTTAATACTGATAATAGGTGTACAAATATATGTCTTATGTCTGAGTATGGTTTCCGCACTTGGTCTTGTGTGGACCATTGTACATGGGTCATGGTGGCCATAACCTCAGGTGGGCTTATTCCAACCAGCCCACCTCTGTCCAAAAACAGATTAGGCCTCTCAGGTTTTTCAGGGAGTTCAGCGATCCTAAGGTTTGTGTGCGTATTTCAGTAACACCTGTACAGTAAAGGAGCACATGTGCAATCGTATAGAATAGAATAGAATAGAATAAACTTTATTGTACACCAAAATAGTAACAATTTCACAGAAACTTAAACCTATGTGCACAGCGGCGGTCTTATCGCTGAAAGCGATGTCTTCCAGACAACCTTGGTATCCTCCCTCTCTAAGTCTCAAAATATAATGACTTCTCTTTATGAGACGGAAGGATTGATTTGCTTGATAGGAGTACAAAATTAACACCCATGCAAATTGTTGATGCTGGGAGATGCTGGGGCCTGCCCCAGCTTAGTATGGGTGTAAAAATCTTTGAAATTCTCGACTTTTCTCTACAATAATAGGCTTGTATTATACCTACACCTAAATCCTCATGAATCACTTGTCTATTGGTAAAAACCGCATTAAAATTCGTTTAGTAGTTTTTGTATTTATATTAAATATTTATATATATTTTACTATTGAACTTCGAATCTAAAAAAAATCTCTTTTGCAGATGGCGCCAAGGATAGTGACAGGTAATATTTTGTTTTTTTATACCATATTATAAATAATGTTTATAGTAACCATAGATCGTAATAGGTAGGGCTGTTTTATGTACTTGCCATAGGTTAGAATAATATGGATAATCCCCGAGTCTCGGGATTTGGTTGGATTATATGTACTAAAATTATAAAAATCAACCGAACGACGAAATGTGCCGAACGGGGAATATGGGTATATTGCTGGCAATATTGCCACCAATATTCATACTTCAGGTAACATTTCCGGATATTGCCGGCTACGGCACATCTCTATTCGGGACTAATGAAAGATTACACTTCCTTTCTGAAGGGTAAATATAAGAAGGACGGGATTAAGGATAGTATAATAAATAGATAAACTTGATTCATTAAACCACATAGATATATTTTTTAACGTAACAATTTCTTATTCAAGAATCGACAATCATTTACTTAAACATTTTTATTCTGAAGTTGTACAAAAACATTAATAATCCCTTGGAATATCCATATTATCATCAATGTTTGCGATCAATGAACCTAAATAGCCCTACCTATTCCGATCACTGATAATAACATATAGTGCTACCTCCGAGTTATCAAGACATTTTTTCTATTGATGATGTAAGTTGGTTTGATATAATATAGTATGATGGGTTAATTTTCTCATTCAATTGTATTATTTTAGGTATAATAACCGGTCCATGAATTTTTCAATGGATGAATGCAACTTACTTCTTCAATGCGTGCGGCAAGAGAAAAACATTATATTTTCAAAGACAAACACATCTGGCATTCATAAAATGAAACACCGTGCTTGGGAAAGGGTAAGCTATTTTTTTTTTAATATTCCACCTGTAGGGTAGCAAGTACAGAGTCCTAAAGAAAAGCCGCAGTGACACGTTATAGGTACCAACCGAAACACTTAAATAACGTGTGACTACTATTGTTGGAATTTTATCCGATTAAGTACTCAAAATGAATAAATACTCAATAAATACTCGTTTTTAATCGAGTATTTATCCAATAAAAACGAGTATTTATTGAGTATTTATTCATTTTGAGTATTTAATGGGATAAAATCCCAACACTAGTGACTACGGCTTTTCTTTTGTTTCTGTTTTGGTTTTTCAGCGTCGTTTTTTTGTCGTAGTCACAAAATCGATTGATTGTTTAATAACGATTTCAGAAATCGATTTTCTTGACCTCTAAAGTCGATTGTTAGTCTAATATATATATATATATATATAAATAATTTATATTGATTGTATTTTATTTATAATCGGTTTTAGAATGCCATGCCTGTTTGGGAGGTAGTGTGCTGGAAGCAGGATTGTTTATTTCATATGGATGCAAACTACTGACAAAAACCAATAAACAACAGTAGCTAAATGAATTATATTTAATTAAAAATAACATTTAATGTTTTTCTTTTTTTTTTCATTTCAGATAGCAAGTTCATACAATAAACTAAGTCCACAAAAACGTTCTACTAAAGTATTGCGCACGAAGTTTTTAAATATGAGAAAATTGGTAAAGCGTAGTAATGTTAAAAAATATTTTAAGGACTTTAACAATAAACATCAAAAGCTAGAGGACCCCAGCAGTGTAAGCATTCCTACTTATATATCTTATTTATCGTATTATTTAATATAATATGCAAAAGTTTACTTATTGCGCTACACTCATGAGCTTTAAGCAATGATCACACTGCCACGCACCAAGTTGCGCGTGTTAGCGATTTTTAACGTTGCTTGTAAGTATCTCCGTTTGTATAGAAAACACGCATAGTCCAACACACCGAAAATACATCCACGCGCGTTCATGCAGATCAGGCGCCTACATGCGCACACGCGCGCGGGTGCGGGGCGATACACAAGGTATGGCACGCTGAGTTTCGTAGTGCCGTGCGTGATTTTGTATGAAGTGAGTCGGGGCCTGCGTGAATTTACAATACGTAAAAAACCCGCACGATGATGTAGGTCTGTACTCCCGCAAGAACGTGTGTAGAAGCGTTGCCACGCAACATGCTGCGTGATGAGTGGCAGTGTGATAATCGCCTTATTGATGATCGTGATTTATTTTTATTTGCTTTATGGTAACTATTGGCACCATCCAGTACCTATATCTGCACCCTTTTCAAACTAGCTTTTGCCAACATCTTCGCCCGCGTCAAAGTAGGTTTCTCCATACAAACTTTGAAACCCCGTTTCATCCCTTTAGGGGATGAATTTTGGAACACCCTCTCTTAGTGCTCACCTATACATCGTAAAAGGAAATCTTGTGCACAATTTCACGCTATCAGTTCCTACTTTTCTATATACATTGACTAGCTTCTGCTGGCGGCTTCACTCGCGCAAAAGCAGGTTTATCTATATTAACCTTGGACCCCCATTATATCCGGGATTTTCCTCTGGGGATGAATTTTGGAAAATCCTCTCTTAGCGCTCACTTACGTCGTAAAAGGAAGCGTTGTGCAAAATTTCTCACTTCTAGACCCAGTACCTAGTTTCCGCTGCGCGTTGATATATCCATCAGTCTGTTTCTCCTTTTATATATATTTTTTGTGTATAAATATAGATAAAATTTTTCATTGCAATATAATTATAATATTGCAATATAATATATTTATAATAATAGCCTTTCGTTTTCCCGATTTAATTTGTAATTTTTAATTTACCATTTATGTTAAATTCAAAATTACTTTACTTATACGCTAACATTGATAACTGCTATATTGCTTCTATTTGGCTGTTAGGTTTTTTAACTATGAGGTCTTCCTGTGACTTCGAGAGACGTCTGAGAGTTTAGTTTCATTAAACCTTTTTTTATATTATTTTTTTTTTTTTTTTTTATACCTTTATGCACAAAAAAACTGTACAAAGGCGGACTTAATGCCTTAGGCATTATCTGCCAGTCGACCTTAGGGTGGTGCAGAAACATAACATGGCAGGTGCAACTGAATCTATAGGCAAAACAGAAGAGAAACAAATATATACAATATTAAATACATACTTAGATACATACATATAAATAAACAATACTGTAGTGAAAAAACAAATCCAACACATTAGCGCGGTGATGATTCTACCAACATCTTGCGAATATGCTCACGTGCCTTCACCTTAAAAGAAAATCGGCTTGTTGCCATCCTGATATTCAGAGGGAGCGCATTCCAAAGAGATATCGCCTGGACGAAAAAGGAAGAGTGGATAAGCCCAGAGCGGTGTGAGGGGCATCGTAGAAGACGATTATTAGTAGACCGAAGATTTTTATTGTGCCCAGAGCAAAGAAATTGAAGTTCTGAAGTCAGATAAGAAGGGGAAGAAGGATTATCCAGAAAAGAGAACAGGGTAGTCAAGGCCCATAGCGCTCTGCGCTGGCGAATGGGTAACCATTTTAAAAGCAAACGATGTTCTGATACATGATCGTACTTACTTAATTTTGTTCACGAAAACCTTAAAATATTGAGATTTTATGTGTGTAGTAAATAATCCGATGTTTATTTTGCTACATCCCTGTATACAATTATATGAGCGGCAAATAAGCGACCAGCGAACGCAATGGAGGCACTCGTATTTAAATTAAACAATATTTTCCTATTTTATTACCTTTTTCTAGAAAATCAAATCGGAGCCATTATTTGAGTGCCAAAGCAGTATGGACGCAGACAACGACAGTGATGACGATTACATTGAGCGTGATAACAAATTGAACAGTGATGATGTCCACACCTCCATGGATCCTTTGAGCACTGTTCTCAACAGTGATTTAGGTTTAAGTAAGTAGATGCAACATTTTCAACTTATGCAGTGCGCTGATGCGAGTCGTTTTTACGTTAAGGGCCTGCGCACACTTGAGACAAGACAGTCTTAGACAAACTTGTTTCGCATAGATCAATCTGTCTTGCACTTGCGAAACAAGTCTGACTCCTGGGACAAATTTTGGAGCGCTTCAGTTTACTGATTGGCGTTGGCCTGTGAAACAAAATGCATGGGCAGCACTTGGTCTTACTCCTATACAAAGATTGGCAATGTCCTTTATTATTTATGCTTTTTATTATAATTTTTTATATAACGATCGCAAATCATATTTTAATGTAGATAGAACCTGACACTGTTTCTAGCAAATACTTATTATTTCAGATACAATTAGCCAAGTAGAAGATAAGGAAGTTGTAAGATTAAAAATAGAATTGTTGAAGTACAAATTGGAAACTGAAAAGGTAATGATTTATTTTCTTTTAGCATTTACTATCGTATTAGGAGTGGACGGTATCGAACTGCCCCACTGCTGGGTAAGGGTCTCCTTCCAATATTTCTACCATTTCCTGCTTTGCACAAATTATTGGATTTGTCTGGCCTGTTAGTCTGGGGGCTCTGACTGCTATTACGAAGGTTGTGGGTTCGATTCCCACCCAGGACAAATGTTTGTGTGATGAGCACGATCATTTATTCTGTGTCTGGGTGTAATTTATCTATAATATCGCACTGCTAACACAAGACCGTATTAACTCCAAAAAAGACAAATTCGAGATAACTCATTCTTCTTATGTTAAATTTAATTCTCTACGCGTCAATAAAACCCTCACTGAAATAGCGCAAGAAACAATTGCGAAATGGCGTTATAAGTCTCTTTTCATGATTTACCAACTGTTATAGCCGCCCGCGCAATACTGCGTCATCTTTAGTTACGGTTAAAATTTGAGTGGTGAGGACGAGTCGCTATACATAAAAGACAGCATTATTTTGAATTGCTGCGTTATTGCTGAATCAGGTATGTAAAGAAAGATGTATTTTTACGACTTAATACGTTATTGTTGATTGAAACCTAATTATGAAGTTTGTGTATTTCGAGTTGTTACATTATTGTTGGTTAACAAGGAATCGAATTGAAGTGATATTTTGAATAACGACATTCTTGTTAGTTTAGTTAGTAGTTTTAGACTTAATGCAGTTTTGATGAAAAAATTTGTTTACTAAGTTTTTTGGGGTAAATTATTCATATTTCAATAATATAATTGCTGTTACTATTAGTATTTAAAACTGCACGTTCAATCAGTTATGTTAAAGTCAAAATAAAACATTTCTCTATAATTTACAGAATAATTTTGAGTTACAACATCCTTGGTGACGAAAAAATAATTTCGCTACGTAAATAGGTACACTAATTTTTGTTTATTTATTTATTTATTTATCAGGAACAATTTACATTGTATTTGATATTTATATTTTGTAGTATGAACCGTGGGCGTCTTCTGGTAGAAATGGCGACCAAAACGACCTTCATCGATGAAACGGACAAGGAAAATAATATTAACGAACAAAACACTGCATCTGACCACAGAAAATACTACATTTCACCCCTGCACAGTGATCAGAGTGATTTTGACGATACGGAATGCGACCCTCATTTTATTCCTGAGTCAACAGGTAATGTTTCCCGTTTACATCAAGGTGAAGCCACGAGACCTCCAAGTAGTTCTTCAGCAAGTAGTTCCAGTTCATCTTCATCAAGTAGCTCAGATGATGAAGCAGAAAATAATTCAGACCAATGTGGTCTGAATTATTTTCTGCTTCTACAAGTGGATCAGCAGGTCAAATAACTACAGAGGCAAATGCTTCAGAGGTACAGGAAATCGTACGAGGCAAGAAAAGGGTGAAGAAAAAACAAGTCCCAGCTAGGAAGATGGGTCCTTTGTGTGGAGATAAATTGTCGAGCAAAAATAGATGAGACCTCGAGACAAGATATTTTTAATGATTACTGGCGTTTGGGAGACTTGCAATAACAAAGACAATTTATAATAGCTCTACAAAGATTAGTGATTATGTGTAAAATGACTGAACTACAATTGCCTAAGAATAATAAATAAATAAGAAACTTTAATTAATCTAAAATACGTACTTCATAATGTTGATTTTTACTGTTGAAACTGCCATAATTATGGTTTTTGTATTATTATTTTTTATGGTTTCTTTTGATAAATACAATATTTGACTTCTATCTTGCTTTATTTATGCCCTAACTATAGTATCTAAAATAACAGATCTAATGAAAAAGTGTACTAAATCAAAATACCTTACCTAAAATCATTCAAATCAAATCAAAATAAAATGTGGGAAGTCAAAATTATATCACTTATAACTACGCAACTAAAAATAATTCTTTTTTTACTTTTTATTTCTCACACAATACTGTATTAACTCGAAATTTGGAAATAACTTGATAACCCGCAATCTCAGAAATTATTTATAATTATAGAAACCCCTTAATTTTATCCCTAATTTTAAAACAGTGTTCACTTTTTTACATTCGTTAACAGGGAACGAGTAATCAGTTTTCCATCATTTCTGAAAAAAGCTTAATTTTGAGTTGATACAGTCTTGTGTTAGCAGTGCGATATGTATGTATTTAGAAATATACACCGCAAAATTTTGATCGTTTTAATCTCGTGGAGGGATTTCTTTAAAAAAAACGTCAACTGAGCAAGTCCAATGACCCGTAGGTAATAGTCGGTGTTGCGTACAAACTAACATCAGGTCATTGGACTCGCTCAGCTGACCGTTTTCTTAAAGAAATCAATTTCGTACATGCGTAAATTAATACGAGTTTAAAAAAAAAACTACTTTATTTTTTAATTTTATCTTTACAAATCGATAGTGTTTCATGTACCGGATCGACCCTCCACGGGAATAAAACGATCAAAATTTAACGGTGTATATGTATCAATAGTCTAGTACTCATAGCATAAGCTCTGCTTAGTTTGGGACTAGATGACGTTGTGTGAAAGTTGTAGAATATTTCCGATTGCTAAAAAAGACATTCAAATCGGCCAGTCACCTCCATTGTTTACTGTATCTTATGATTATTTTAATTAATTACAGTTAAAAAGAAAAAGGATAGAAGATCTAATGCAAGCCGACGCCGCGGAGCGTGAGAGCAAGGCTAGAGAAAGTTCGCTAAAGCTGCGGGCGGCGAGACTTGAAGCTATCTCTGCGGAGATGAAGCTGCCCCCCGCGCACCCCGCGCTCGTCTACCCCGCCGAGGAGACCAGAGCACAGCACTACATACATCAGTACCATACTACATGAAAGTTTGCGAACTTATAGTATTTAAAATGCAGCATATTATTTCATCTTGAAAGTTTATTGTGTTACATTAAGGAAGTTTCAACGGAGCGGCAACGTGATGCCGTCGTATCGTTGCCGCTTCGTCGACAAAGGTTTATAGTGTTGTATGTAAGTTGCCAGCTGGTGTACACCAAGCCTATAATGACGAATATACGTCTATAAAGCTACGCGTTCGTGGGTTGTAGGCCTTAGGGCTATATTTCACCGAGACATCATGGCGGCGTGACCAGTCGCCAAACATTTACAGCGCTATAGAGATTTACTCACCTGCTGTCTGTTTGGTTGTGCGACCAGCTCGGACGTGTGGCGACTCTGGTGTCTGAATGGTAACTGAAGCACCTATTACACTGCGCTGAATATCGCGTGCGATCCTACTATTTTTCATTCATAGAAAGACAGTCTAACCTTTATTACACTACGCGATACGTCGAACCATAGACTAGACTGTCTTTCTATGAATGAAAAATAGTAGGATCGCACGCGATATTCAGCGCAGTGTATTAGGTCCTTTAGGACTACATTTCACCGGGACAACATGGCGGCGCAGTTGTTCGTGCCGCTATGGTGTCCCGTTGTAGCGCCCTTAGACGAGTTCCTCACTGTTTTTAACCTTTACTGATGATGGCACGCTCCTATTTATATGCGAGCCTGCCCAGTACAAATAATTCGGGAACCAAGCGGTACTGAGGCCGCGCAATTGCGTCTAAAAAATGTATCCTAGACCTTATTTTCGATATTTACATACTACTTTATGAAGAACTTCTTATTTACGTTCTTGTATAAATACCCTACGAATAGAACGCTCAATATTTTATAATCTATGCGGACGCTGGCGTTCGCTTGGTGTTTGACATTTATAGGCCAAATATATATGAGAAAGTCTTAGTTATCAAATAATGAACAAAGCTCATTTTTGTCAATGTTTAGATCGCATTCCGTTCCCAAAGACTGTTCTATCGTCATTTTAAGTTTTCTTATTTTTAATGACAGCTCCAAAACTACATATTGCCAGTGTTTAGAGTCGAGTCTATTTTTAAAGACTGTCGTTATCCTCATTTATTTCGGTTTTTAATTAGTTTAAGACCAGCCATTCTGAATAGAATAGAATTTTATTTTGCAATGAAATCCTTGAATAAATGTTAATCCTTGTCACATTGAGAAGGGTCCTTGTTCTTATTTCTAGTGTTTTTACTTACTTTATTTCCTCTAGAAAACATGTAACGCTACAGATTGACAACACTTTTGGTTGAGCGATCGGCTGCTTTCCTGCAGCTAGATTCCCATACAGAACAAATAGTTGTATGGCCTGTAGATAGTTTGTTCTGGGTTTGTCTGTTTGTGTGCACCCTACAATACAGGAGATTGTCCTAGTGTTGACCCACACTTAATTCCTAGTCTTGCCCCACACTTAATTCCTGGGGTTGCCACTCACTTAACTCCTAGTATTGCTACACATTTAATAAAATAAAGGAAAACATAGTATCACTACTGTCACACAGAACATTCAATCCGCCTTTCCTATCATACTCCACCATCAAGATACAGACTGTGCCTAGTTTGTGGCCCGCTGCTACTTCCATAGAGTTCAGTGATTTATTTCTATTGAATAAAATATTTTTCAATTATGTTAAAAATTATTTTGATTATTAAGATAATATGATTGAGGTTAGTTTTGTTAATTTTTAAGTCTGATATATTTTATAAATCCCTACAATCAGTATTATAATTTGAATTAAGTATACACATTGTAATATAGAAGTAATTGATATAAAATATAGAAATAATGTGAAATTAATTTTTATTGTTCTATTTTTTGTTTCCCTAAACGTTATGTAAGTCGTTTGTTTGGCCCTTCGCACTTCCGGTGCTTTACTGCCACATCAATTGGGATTACACACGCACACCCTGTGCTCTAAGAGGGTCGTACCTAAATGTTCATAAGGTTCAATATTCAAATAAAAATCTATGACATAGGACTAACGTAGCTATCAAGTTTACTATATGAAGTACGACGCAAAAAAAATAATAGTGCAGTGGAATGTGTGCAAATATCGCTTGGTGATTTCAATGTATCGCATTCAAACTGTGTATTCGCGAGTGAGCTGCTTGACTACTGTAGCGAACAACAGTGGAAACGTGTACACTTTGTAGACCTTAATTAAATTATTTTTTTCTTAGTGTTAAAGTAGTTTAAATACTTTAGAAAATTAAATACCCAGCTGTTGTGTGTGAACCAGGTAACTACATCCCCCAGAACCGAATTTTGAGACTCCGATTCGAAGTTCAATGATGGATTAATAGAATACCTGATAAACTTCACACAAAAATCAGGTAGGATGTCAGGGGATAGATCCCACGCCAATGTTTACAATTCTAGGAAAAAACGTGTTATTTAGTTTATCAAAAAGCAGCTGTGGTCGGTCCCTGGATCACAGACCTTCCAATATACTAGCTGGAAGCTGTCAAGGTGTCCCTCCTGAGCCTCGCTGTGCACTGCAGCACGTTATCCCTCTGCCAACGTCTTCCCTGAAATCCCTCAATGAGCGACAGATTCCTTACTCTGAGCTCCCGTGGCTTCAAAGTTCAGCCTGCAGCAGTTTGAGAACAGATCAACCTCGCGCTTATGAGGCCCTATCTTCAACCCAACTTGCAAAGCAACAACAAAGATATCCTCACCAGGAAACTCGAAAGTATTGTCTGCATAACAAATTAAATTTTCGCCTACTATGAGGACGTCGATATGCAGGATAACATTATCTATGCGAGGTCCCGCAAAAAAGGACCTAAAGCTGACCCCTGCGGAACCCTACACGTTTTCCCCCTTCGATTAACACTACACATAGGTATTGAACTAACCTAGCGTGTATTGAAACTGTGTAGTTACTAACACATTTTTAGTAGAATGATAACCCAGTAACAAGATAACTAGGACATTCAGGGACAAAGTTAAATGAGACAAAGTTATAGATACGAAAATTTTGTATATTTACTTGATTGCGTTTTACAAGATGATTAAATTATAATTCAATATTAAAATTATTAATATGCATTTGTACAATTTCATCTATACCTAACTAAACTACAACGTCTAAAATATATTACACATCGCTAATATACAACATGCTTTTTACATTGATATCATATCCTACGTCTATCTACTAGTGTCATATGTATAAAGTACAAAACGAAGGTAGGTACGTACATACAGTAACGCTATTGCGGTAAGTAGTTAAGTAATGACAAGCCACAAGTACTATATAAAGGTGAGCTTTAACATAATTTAGTATAATTGAGCTGTTGAGTCAGTCGCGGCGGCAAATGAAAACATTCCCATTAGACTTGACCTCTACACGAATGTTACAACGCACTTGATATAACACTCGTTGTCAACTTGAGCCATTTACGAGGAACATTCAAACAATCCATTAGTCGTTAATAGTAAAAGAATATTGTCACTGTTAAATTCATTTATGCCACGTATTAGATGTCCTTTCTTACGGCTATCATTAAACTCCCACAAGATAGGCAAAATGCAGCCATAATTCTACACTTATGGTCCAATTTATTTATCTCAATAATAGTGCTATTAGGCATGATCATAAAATGTAGCACATTCATTATTATTTTAATTTATCTATCGAGATTAGCTGTCGACACCTTCGAACACGATTTTAGGCGCACAAGTGTGCTCGCAGATGCTTGGTGAAATAGCAAGAAAGCGATGAAACATCGCAACAGCGTTTCTTTAGCACAGGCATATACGTATGAACACATACGATTAGTCCTCACTTGCATTTATGTGCATCCTCTCGTTTTTACGAATTTTATAAAGTAGTTACACCACATATGATTCAATAAATTAAAACCTCTGCGTATATCTCGACAGAATCAATGCCACACATTACAATTCACTAACTCGTTCTACGAATACGGTACTGATGCAAAATTGTATAAAACTGGACGGACAACTCAACTCACTACTGCAAAATGAGCATCCAGCAACTTTAAACTCGCCCTGCTAGTTCGCGGCGAAACGCTTCACAAACAAAAAGTTCTAGTAGCAGCCTTCGATTTATCGTAAACGTATAAAATACTAACATTTAAATAGAAACTCTGCATTTTATCTTCATCGTACCGGCAGTCTACGTCGATAGGCATCGCTCGGCCTATCTCGGCTTCTTTGGTAATGCTACACTCATAGGGGGTGCCACAGGGGCGTCCGCTCGGCCCAAACTCGCCACGGCAAAGCGGACGCCGGGCCTAGCGCATCTAAACAGCGCCCGGAGGCGAGGTGAGAACAGAACCACGACCGATGCACGGAAGTGTTCTCGTCACCTCGCCGGGGGCGTGAGGAGCGGGACAGCAGCAAAACAGCTTCAAGCCCGAGCTCGTCCTTTGTAGCCTGTGGGTACAGGCTTTCGGTCGGCATGGAGCCACTTGGACGGCGTTCGCGTCCGTCCATTCAGTTTATATTTGCAGCGTGGCGCGCGACGAGGCGGGCGCGGCGAGCGGCGTGAGCGGCGTGAGGGGCGCGCTGGCGGGCGGCACGGGCGTGGTGGGCGTGGGCGCGTCGGGCGGCGCCGGCGGGTCGGCGGCGCGCACCAGCACGCGGCGCAGCTCGGCGGCGCGCGCGGCCAGGGAGCGCGCCGCGGCGGCCATGGCGGACACGGCGCTGGCGCACGGGAACTGTTGCGCCGCCGCCTTCGTCTTGGCTACCGTGGTCGCCAGCGCATCCGACAGTGCGTCCGAACATCTCAGCGCTTGCGTCTTCAGTCCTGCATGGCGGGCACTCCTATGGGCAAAAGATAAACATTACATTCAGCTGTCGTATTTTTTAACAAACGACGATCCTCAAAATCAAAATTACACTGTATTTTAAACAATAAAATCAACTGGGTCATGTGTACCTGTGTACTGTGTCGCCGACGTGCACGATGCGATGCGCGCTGAGCACGACGAACTTGCCGTGCGCGAGGAACACGTCGGGCGGCTGGCCCATGTCGATGGTGCGCAGGAAGGCCTCCACGGCCGTGGCGAGGTGCGCGCCGTACGTGGCGGCCTGCGCGGCGTAGAACGCGGCCAGCTGCCGGTCGTCGGCGGGTAGGCGGGTGGCCGCTGCTACTGCGCTCACCTTTGGAATGATGGGTTTAGTTAGCAACATGATCAGAAGAAAAGTTCCACTCCTACATAACACTTAAGAGAGAGAGAAGAAAATCGTCCCTCACAGACAGATAGTGGTCGACGGACCCGGAGCGATTACGCTCCCACAGTTAAAAACTTCTACACTCGACTCGGTACCAAGAGTTGAAAACCAAACTATCATCTAATGTTAGTAAAAACGGACATGAGATTTAGATCCATAATCCATCTAAACTAAACAGCTGAACATCTGAAGAAGTGACCTGGATACCTCAAAGACGGGATCTTGAGGAAAATGATCCTCGTGAAAAAGCGATGGGCAGTGCTCGATTCCTGAATTTAAGGGATGGGTCATAAACAATTTTATTAGATGCCTTACCTCGCCTGCATGATCGGCGTCTCTAACGAGAGCGTCGAAGGAAGCCCTAAGTTTATCCGGCAGCGCAGCCCTAATCTCTGCGTTGCGCCGTCCCACCGCCGAGCGGGACTCCAGTCTTACGTAGTCGTACTCCTCTGTCCACTCGTGTTCTGGCACTGGTACTGCAGGTGACCGCCTGGAAAGAGAAGGTAAACGTTAGTTTTAGCACACAAAAGAGGTGAAGAAACAATCAAAGACAAAGAGCAAATATTCCACTGATTTCGCATCTACTAAGAAATGCTAAATCACGTTTTGACACACTATATTTTGCACTTGTGCCTAAATCTAACTTCTCTTTCGGATGTGGGTACCTAGGCTACTACAAAATCCCATAAATGGATAAGGTGACTTACCTAAACAACAGCGATGCATTTCCGTTGATGAAGGAGGCAGCTCTCCGCACATCTTCGGTAAGGGAGCGCGCACACGACACTAGTTGGTCGAGCGCGTCCTCGGTACCGTCTGTGGGTTCCCGGTCCCTCTCCAGTCGCTCGGGTGCCCAGTCCCCTGCATCTAGGGCACTCGTCGCCTCGTGCGTTATGCGCTCCGCATCCTTCAACGCCTTCACTAGAGGACGAAGCTTTACAGCGATACCTGGAAATCATACGAAATTGTTATAAAGTTGATTCAACCAAAAACCCGCTAGTGATTCAGAAGTCTTAAGACAAAAATGCGTTGTCATGCATTTTGAGGTTCGAAAATATGCTATTTATCACCTCCTTTTGGGTAGGTATGTATGAGTCATAGAGTTTAAAAATTGTCTACCTGCCAGGATATTCCAATTGAAGATCAACTCTAACCGACAGAATGAAAGTCGCGGGTATAACACATGCACAAAACCCATCGTGCATGGCAATACCAGAGAGACATTCATATTTTGCAGTGGACATTTTTCATCTAGATGATGATGACTCAGAAAAATTGTCCAAGTTTTTCTCACCTTTATCTTGTGCATCATGCGCGTTGGCGAGCGTGGCGTCAGCAAACACCGCCAGGTCGTGCAGCGCGGCCCGAAGGCGCGCGCCCGCCACGCGCACGTCCAGCACGCGCGCACGTAGCGCGCCGCGCCGCCGCCAGCCCGGTGACACGTATGAGAGGAGCCGAGATACTGCGGCCGATGCCTCCTCCTAAACAACACATGGGTAAGTTTCCATTAAAATGTCTCCTAAAATACATGTTTTAAATGAATATAATGAAAAAATAAAAATTACTTAGACGAATTGGATATCGGAAACTATCGAGTTTTAGTAAATGTATCTGCTAAGTAAACTGTTGTTGTTTGTTAGCAAGTCTTTGAACAGCAGTTCCTTCTGCTTTGATATTTATATGTAATAGTGAGCTCTCTCTCTGGATGTGGCTGCAATACCTAGTTACTTATATTTTCTAGGTCTATAAAATCGCATCACTGTTCACTAACCTGTAATCTATCGAGCGCTTCAAGAGCAGCATCACAGGGCAAGGGCAGCGCGCGCGACCGTGGCACATCATACGTGCTGGAGGCGGAAGCAGCCGAATGCACCGAGCTGCCGGAGTTTGCCGAAGCGCTTGAAGTGGCCGAGGCCAGGGAGCCAGTGCCGCTACACGCTGAGTCAGCACTGGCCGGCCGCGGAGCGCGCGGTGCGTCATACCAGTCGACTAGCGGTCGAGGGCAGTCGTACATGCCGATGCGTTGCACGGGCATTGGGGCACGAGGCACGTCGTAGTGTGAGCACTCTTCGATCTGTTGGGTAAAACACTTGAACTTGAGTAATAGCTGACAAGATTATTATCTAAATGTAGTCTTAAGAGAAAGCGTCATGATCCAACTGCAAGGTTCCTCTAGAAGCAGTAAATCTCAAGAGCTTACTTTTGTAAAAGCAGGTGACTGTTGCATGGGCATGGGCTGGTGGGCCACAGGTGCCGGCGCTCGCGCTCTCCGCCGCTGCATGGCACCGCTGGCGTCGAACACGCCCGCTACTATCCTCAATCTGTTGCCGGGACATATTCCCTGGAAAAACAAAAATAAATGAATAAAGTGACGGAATCTGGGTAGTAAACACTTAGCCCTTTTGAAGCCCAACGCTGCCAAGCGTAAATTGGCTAACAAGAAATTTCTAGATGCAAACAATGACACCATTGTGATAACATTGGCTATCCCCCGTGTCTACGTGATATTTACAGCCACCATGACATGTTTTTAACTACCTACATAAACATCACGTACACAAACATCCAGGCTTAGGAAGTACCTATCCAGTATCCGTTTTTCCCTGAAAATGACGCGATTTTACCTTGTAAGTGAACCTTAGAAAAACAATACTGTTTTAATCAACTTTGACCGTGACGCTGTCGCAGACAAATGTGGACGTGAGATGAGTCACCATTGAGATAATGTACGTTCAGGAAATAATAAGCACAATTCTCGTAATATTATTATCATAGCAGCTTATGAATGGACAAGAGACGAATTGATGTTAAGTGTTTTGTATAACAATACAAATTAATATTATTTGGCATATCTCAGAAAAACAGAACAGATGCATCGTTAACTTGAACTTGTCATACTTGTTCTAAGTGACCCCACGTTCCGTATTTGGATGGGCCACCGGCATGACCCTCTAAAAACGTGACTTGTTCATTGTCACTTCCCTAGTTATGTCAGAAGTTCAGGACGTTCGTAAGTACTTTCATTATAAATATCACGTTTTTTCAAGTCAAGATTTTGCTTGCTATTAACTCAGATCAAGAAAAGTTTTTAATTTGATCTGAGACTATTAATTAACTGATGGTTTATTGTCAAGATTAATATAAAGCACAACCTGAAAAACTACGCCATAAATATTTGTATGGTAATTGTAGTTCCGGGTCTGGATTTCTTTTGTATGCGAGTTTTCATATTTGTTAACTCACCCACGATATCTACAGGAGTAATTCCTGGTTTGGGACAACTTTTTGTTTTTAAAATATTCTTTAAATCTCGCTTATGTGAAGGGTGAGACCTCTTTGACTATTATAGACTTAGAGAAATGCATGTTAGTAGAATCATAGATTAAAATTTAAGAAACAGCTGTTTACAGAGCAGGTTCCCAAAATATCGAAAGATTAACACGGTCATTGGTCATAGTTAGTTACCTGTCTTCCTCTAAGCGAGCACAGCCACCAGCCCTCGCTGCCGCCGGTGTTCTGCTCCAGCACGGTGAGCAGGTCGCCGCGCCGGAACGCCAGCTCGTCCGGCGACTCGGCGATGTTGTCGTACAACGCGCGCGCCATACACTGCAACAAGGAGACCACAGTTGTAACAACAAGAAGAATATGGAAGCCATATTTGCAAATGTCTATAAATATAAAAGGAGAAACTGACTGACTGACATATCAACGCATAGCCAAAACTACTGAGACTATGATTAACGTGAATTTTTGTGCAAGGTTTCTTTTTATGACGTAGGTGAGCATTAAGAGAGGATTTTTTTAAATTCACCATCTAAGAGGATGAAACGAGGGTCCAAAGTTTGTATGGAGAAACTTACTTTCAGGCGGGCAAAACAGCTGGCAGAAGCTATCAAGACATAGATTAATATTACGAGATCCATGTGACAGATGATGAGGTAGTCTATAAGTAACCGCCTTATCATCTACGTATCCAAATACTATAATATATCTATCTATAAACATCATACGGATGATCAATGAGAATAAGTTCTTAATTCAGACTTATAGAAACATTGACGAAATATTAATTAAATTTAAAACACTTAACTGTCACTCGCAAAAGGCTAGCTGATATTTGTACCGTTATTGAAAGTGACACGTACAAAAGTCCGCATAGGACTAAGTGTGGAAACCATACTCAAACATAGATAGATAGACTGGTATTGAAAATTCGCAAAAGTCTTTTTGAAAGTAGTCCAAGTCGGTAGGTAGGATGAAGGAAAATTGCAAAAAGAAAATCAAGAGAGATCCTCTATTCACCATAATGTCTTCTTGACTCGCTAACTGGCTTTCTCACGACTTTGGCTAACAAATATTACAAGGTTCAAGAGTTAATAATAAGCTTTATATCCTCAACATTATTCCGCTTTTTCCGAGGAAGCTTACAAATTATAACTTTCAAGTACGTTTTTATAAAGTACCAACCCAAAAGAATAAACATTTTCCTTAATCTTGTTGCCTAGTTAAGATTAAAAGGATTTACTGTACTCAGACAACTTTTCGGTTTATCTTGCATATTTATATTATCTTCCTTATCAGCGACATGAAAATCCGTATTTTTAAGTAAATATAAGGTCCAAATAAATAAGAAACCGTAGGACTGGTATGTTTTTAAATAAACAAGGAAAGGAAAATGAAAAGTTGTATTAAGTAATTAATTAGTTTTTTCTTAAGTTTTACAGTACCTAAGGCTGTAAATAGTACTACCACTACAAACGAAGTTTTTTATGATTTAGTGTCATTATTTGCACATTTCGATTCGGCTTTCGTGAGACGGGGGATGCGGTAAACCACGAAGGAGGTGGCGGAATGAACTAGACCGATTGCCTCAGAACTGGCTTGATTTGCTTCTACGCTGACATCTGTCGCTGATATCATGGAAGGAGTGGAGAGAGGCCTTTGCCCAGGAATAAGAAAGAACAGGCTAATAAGACAAGAAAACTTTTGGCTTCACACAGCTTATACGTTTAGCCAAAGTCAAGTTTAAGAAGTTTTAGTTTATGCAACGTGCAGCTGCTTTGTTTATCATTAGAATGATTAACACATTCACACAGAGACAGACGCTGGGCAGCCTTCGCTGAAGTCCCAACATGAAGTTCTCAGCTTACATCACTTTATCCACTATCAATTTGCGAATAAATTAAGCAGCCACTGAACTTCAGTCGAATAAATCCCGCCACAAACAATTTTTCTGCACTTTTGAATACTTCTAGAGTATGCAAATAACAAAAGGGCTATTTACAGCAGTAGCGTAATTTGTTATTGGCCAATTAGTAGGTTACAAGCAATACCTTCTTTTGCGCCAGAAAAAGTTCATGACTAATTTTCTTACTTGAACATTCACTGAATCATCTCTAGCGAATGGACTTTAACTTTATAGAACAAAACCAACCTTTAACCTATCTACCTACGCATTAAATAAGTTTCTATGAAACAGAATCTAGTTACTGTCATATTGCAAGCTATAATCAATCAATCATGCGTTAGACACATAGACAAAACAGAAACGGCAGCGGCAGCCCCAATCATTTACATATTAAGCTTCGGCACCCGCCCACGTATGCTTTTGGCGCATATGTTGCGCTTGCGCAGCTGCAGCGGAACGGGCGCGTCCTAAATCAGCCGATAATGACGGATCGCATTGTGCAACGAGAGATTGTGGGCGACTCGTGTTGAGGCAGGCCATGTCCGTTTCCGATCGGCGCAATCATTTTATGCAACCGATAAGAGGGAGACTGACAATTAGATTGCGAATTTTTTGTTATGTTAATTAAGAAGGGGAATTTATTTACATTCCAATTTCAAGCTAAGATTTTTTTGAAATAGGAAGTGGAAAATTTGCAATGCAATTTGCAAAAATTTCTAATTCAATTTAAAAAAAAGCGAGAAATTAAATTCATTAGTAAATATTTACCGGATTAGTCCAAATGGCTGTAATCTTCCTAACTTCAATGTATCTCCTGCATTTACACATGTTGAATATTTTATTCAAAACACTTCACTTATCAAAGTTATCAAACTCAGTTGAGTAAGTACTACAAAAGCTTGAGTTTATTCAGAGAACGTAATCGTAATGGAACCAATTGCACATGTACTCGCTTCGATGAGTCGAGACGTAATGAGCGGAATAATAGCAATTGAAAACAAGTTAAATATATTTGTATCATAAATGTATTTCTATTGAATTTATTAGAACCGGCCACACAATCGAACTTGCGTCTGAGTCAAAGCTACGTCATACTTGCGTACGAGTCGATGCACTAAACTTCAAAACTATACCAAATGACATCTTCACCTTTAATTGTCAACTTCCTTCCTCATACTCTAAATTTAATGAGTCATTATAATAATTACGGAACGGAAATGTTACAGACAAAAACAAACATTTGTGTTTGTGAACCTAAGAGATTTTGAACCTAAGGAAAACAGGTCTAAACTGTTTTGATGATTTAATAAATAATTCGATAATTTCTTTCGGACTGTCAAAGGTTCTAGGTACATAATTTTCCATACGTAAATCACTATTTTTTTTAATTGATATAAACTAGTGATTGACTGCGAACCCATCTGATATTAAGCAGTGATGCAGTCGTTGATGGTGCTGTGTCTAGCCTTGAAGACATTATAATGGAACGGGAAGACCGCGGCAGGCAAATTGTTTCAGTCCTTTGAACTACAAGTATAAACAACAATCCGAAATGCTTAGTCCGGACCGTAGAGGTTTCAACAACGTAAGTATGGATACTTGCCGTACGTCGGTTGGTCCGATGTTAGAAAGGAGATGGCGGTATCAAGTCATGCAATCCTGGCGCACATTCTCCAAAATGCATCCTGTAAAATACTAAAAGGCTGGCTACCCTACGCCTGGGCTTCAGGCTGTGTAGATTGGACTTAACCAAATCAAGATTAAAAAATCTGCCAGAAAATTTTAGTTGCGCATAGAGTCATGGCTGGATTAAAAAAATCTGCCAGAAAATTTTTGTTGCGCATAGAGTCATGGCTGGATTAAAAAAATCTGCCAGAAAATTTTAGTTGCGCATAGAGTCATGGCTGGATTAAAAAAATCTGGCAGAAAATTTTTGTTGCGCATAGAGTCATGGCTGGATTAAAAAAATCTGCCAGAAAATTTTAGTTGCGCATAGAGTCATGGCTGAATTGAAAAAATCTGCCAAAAAATTTTAGGTGCGCATAGTCATCACCTTTATAGTTTATAAATAATCATGTAGTCTCACCTTTAGTTTATTTATGAAATAATGTTTAACATTAATAAAACATGCGTAAGTTACAAAGTTACAATATGTACCTATTGATAAAGTTGGCTAGACGCACTAGCAATAAATTAATAGCACATACCAGTAATGTAACTGTATCTGGGTGTTATTTATCACACTACTGTTATAAATATGAAAGTTCCTATATACGTATGTATGTATATACGAGTATGTGTATTTATTACTCTTTTACCACTATATTATTATATTAGTACCTATATTTGATAAAAAAACAACTTAATTTTTTTCTGACCTTTAAGTTTAACGCACAAAATAACTTAGATATTGTAATTTTACTATTTTTATATTATAGAGGTTTATGTTATTTTATTTATTTTATTTTATTTTATTTTTTTTTAAAGAAAGCTTACAGACTAAAAACATAATTGTTTTTTTTATAGGTATGGAAAATTGCTAATTAAAAGCTTCCACATATACATATCTTATATTATACTGCGTTGACTTTTAATTAAAAATATTAATAAAAATTTAAGTTGGTACCCAAAGAAGGATTATGCCTGTCCTCGTCATTTAAAATCATAGATAAAAAGCAATTAAGTAAAATCAATATTAAATAGTTATTCGTGACTACTATTCCAGGAACATCTGTTTTTATTTTGCAAAAAATGATAATAAAATCTAAGTACATAAAAAATATATATAATAATAAATAAATTAATATATTAAATTAATCAATTATAATAATAAATAAATAAATTATAATAATATATTAAAAGTTTTGTCGAATCCAGTTTTATTGTTTCTTAAATTCTAGGCCAAATTAGAACCAGCGCAGCTTCTGGTACAGATAGGTACTTCCCATACACAAAGGTTTATCACCCACAAAAATATATATTTTTCTAGATAGGTTAAATTTGGGAAAATCGTCAAAAAAAACATATTTTGAACTGTGCTAACTCAGTTTTAAGTCAAAATATTGTAGTAGCGATAACTAAGTCTTATTGAATCTTCGATAGCGTTATTAATATACCTAGTCTTCGCTAATTTAATACAACCTTCACTTAGTTTTATGGAGAATCTCTATAGATAGAGTTCGGATCTGCGTGAAAGTAGAAAATTATCCTTATGGAAATACTCCAGGAATAAAAAACTTAAGATATCCTACGTGGCCTGAAAAGTTACCGACCTCAGTGTGAAGATAGCAGTACCTACTCGTCAATAAAAGCTAGTGAATGTAGTTGTGCATCTTTAGATAGTTATTCACGAAAGTTTTAGCCATTTTAGACGCGCAGTTTATATTTGACAGTCATTTGAGTGAGTCGGTGTGATGTCTTGGTGAACAAGAAAACCATTTTTCACCAAGACAAGGTTCCGCGAGGATCCGTCTCACACCTCAGCGGTTGCCTCGGTGAAAATCTACGAAGTACGGTTTGAACCAACTTCTTTTTGTTCTCTCTTCTAATAATTGCGCTCGGAGGATGCGGAGAACAATTTCGTGAATAAATATTTTGCAGAGAAAAACGCCAATTACTATTTTATTATTATTATTATTTAGAAGATAAGAGGCTATGCATCACCCAAAGTGTAGGGGATGTAGTCACTGCGACCTAAAAGATCTATTGTGACTCGCCACCTTGTTAGAGTAACTCTTTTAGCCCGGAGGCTTCCAAGAAATTTAGAATACTCCTAGCTTTTAGAGTTTTAATCTCCTCCGGGCGAATAATGTGTCGGCCTAGATGGACACTGCGTTTGTGGACAAGGGGCCCGCATTCACACAAGAGGTACTTAGGCGTCTCCCTCTCCTGATTGCAGTACCGGCAAACATCAGTGTCACTCAGTTTCATGTGAAATTGGTGCCTGTTTAGTTTGCAGTGGCCGGTTAAGGCGCGGGCTATCGCACAGATGTTCGTCCTGCTAAGCTCAAGAAGCTCGGCAGTTCGTTTTTGTGAGTAGCCTTCTATGACAGATTTGGCGTGTAGCAGACCTGGTTGTACCAACCAGTGCTTTTTTGAATCGCCAAATAAGTTGCCCTTAAGGGTCTGCATGGCCTGGCTCTTTGAGATACCACAAAAGGGTTCTGGACCTATCTGATGACCTTGAGCCCCAGCCCGTGCAAGTTCATCGGCTTTTTCGTTGCCGTTGATTCCAGAATGACCTGGTACCCATCTCAGAATAACTTTATTCCTTTGCCCCAGGTCATTCAGTTTGTTAACGCAGTCTTTTACCAGTTTCGAATTTAAAGTATTCGAGTTCAAGGCGTTAAGAGCCGCCTGGCTATCTGAGTAAATCAGATCAGATTTATGTAGTTTCGTTGACGGTTGGCCACCACACATTCTATAATGGCGTATACCTCCGCTTGGAATATGGTAGCATGTTTACCCAGATTCAAGCTTTTGCTGAATTTCGGGCTAATGCCAAATATTCCACATCCTACATTCTCACCCATTTTGGACCCGTCTGTAAACCAGATCAGGCTTCCAGCCTTACAAGTGATGAGGTTGTTTGACCAATCCTCTCTGCTCGGCAGTTCCACTGTGTAATTCCTTGTGAAATTACACTGTAGAAGCATGACGTCTGTTGTCATAGCTAGTTGATCGTGTTCAAGTACTGATTCGTGTAGCGATCTCAGTGCTTGAGAGCGCCAGTTTGCTTTGCCAGTGCTGTTTGTTCTGTACATGCTTGCCTTCACCTCCTTCGCAATGAATAGATGAAGTGGCGGTAGGTTAAGCAGGGCATTTAGAGCAGCTCCTGGGGTTGTGGACATGGCCCCTGTTGATATGAGGCATGCAAGTCTCTGCAAACCATTAAGTTTGTTAATGACTGTCACTTGAGTTGTTTTCCTCCACCATACTACGCAGGCATACGTTATTATCGGCCTGACTATGGCGGTGTACAACCACAGGGCGATTTTAGGGTTTAAGCCCCATTTCTTCCCTGCTAAGCGACAGCATATTCCTAAAGCTATTTTAGCCTTTTGGATCACATTGTTAATGTGAGTGTTCCAGGTCAGTCCCTGGTCGATAGTTACGCCCAGGTACTTGACTTCGCTGGAGAATGGTATGAGAGTCCCCTTTACAGTGGGCGTTACAAGTTTGTCCAACTTACGCTTCCTACTATTTTAACGGGATGTCCTTGAAAAACGCAAAATTTTCGTTTTATACACACGTTTGTACAATCGGAACGGGAACGGGTTGTTTTTTTGGTTTGGTTTCTATACATATATATTATTCTATATATATTATTATATAATTTATTTTTCTGGAAAAATCCAAAAAAATATTTTTTTTTTGGTGATTTACGTAAACTGTGTAATTTTCCGGGTCAATGAACCCCTGGCATCGCTACGAGGAGTGTGTAGAGTTAAAAACAGACAATTTAAAAAAAGAAAAATAAATTACAAGAAAAATTATTTCGTATCTTTGATTTGATTTGATTCGATTTGTCGGAAACTTTTCAGACCACCTGTGTATGTCCTATCCCAGGACATCGTCTACAAATGTACCTTTCATCCGAATCTGTTCAGATATTTGAGAGTGAATGATGAATGAATAAAAACACACACATATAGTTAGGCACAGGTGATTACTGTGAACTAGTTTAAAGTATAATTAGGCACAAAATAATACTAACAAGGTTTAATTTATATTGAGTTCCCAGCATCCTATCTATATGGGATCACGTTTCAATAGGGTTGTCCCTATTGAAAAATGCAATCATAAGGAAAAAATACATATTCAAACCATGTTACACGATCATAGCTCAGCAATTCATGACGTAACGTTGACCCAATATTTATTTCCAATAGAAAGAGATAATTAAAAAATGTTAAGGATTATGAATAAATTGTGTGACTCCAGTTATTCAATATCTGTCAACAATTGCACTACTCTTTAATTTTGTGACTACAAGGTGTAAGGAACAGCCCTCCACAAACTTTAAGGGCTTGCTCAGTAGACGAAACTGAACAACCTTCGACAAATTTTTTTTTCAGGAAACGAAAAAATATCGGCCTCTCCATACAAACTGTCCAATCAAATTTATAATTTTCCATGGTGAGGCGGATTTTTTTTTTCATTTCCTGAAAAAAATTTTTGTGGAAAACCTTCCACAAAATTTTTTTTTTCAGTTCAGTTTCGTCTACTGAGCAAGCCCTTCAAGTTTGTGGAGAGCTGTCCCTTACACCTTGTATGTTATATTTTAATAGCTCCATGCGGCTTCTTTGGTGCTAACATTAAGATTATTATCGTTTCCTTTATAAAACCTACAGTTATTTATTCTGCGCCAAAAACTACGAACAAAAACTAGCGAAAGCTTTTAGCTTCTTAAGTGCTCTATCAAAATAATGTCAACTTAATAACACTTAAGTAGACATTACTAGAAATTAATCAATACTTTCTCTATGCCTTTTCCTTCATTAACCGATTCCATTGATCGATGAGATGACAAAGATGCTGCAGAACCGGATGCTTGTGAATCATGAAGTTGTTCAATGACGTGTCGATTCGCAGAAATTGTACGGTATTGTGCGCAAGCGCCTATCGTAGGCAGGTAATGTAGACAAGGATGGCAGGTATCCGGATAAAACTCGATAAAAATCGTCAATTCGAAGCCATTTCCAGCATTCATCTCAATCATATTGACAGTTTTAGTAGCTTAGGTATTATTCGAGTTTGGCACGGCGATTGGAGTGGAGGAAGTTTCCTTCAAAAGTAATTTTTAGGACTTTTTGACCCATTCCTGTGTTCTTATGCATAGAATCGCAAAGTGCACGGAAATATGTGTAATACATAACACAAATATTGTATTATCAGGTACCATTTGTATACCATCTCTCCATATTACTGCAGAAAAATAAAATGGCCAAAATTTATAGGCTTTTGGCTACAATGAGTCCGGCCAAATTCATCGGTGTATGAACTATCCGGTTTTGTTAGGCTCTTACGATTTACCGATCGCCGATAAAATGTTTTTAAAAGTTCAGAAGTAAAATAAAGGATCAACAAAAGAAAAAGAAAAAAAAAACAAAAAAGCTTTGAGCTAAAACTCTATGATTTTCTAGTTACTGTGATTATGTGTCTCAAAGTGAAGTCCCTTGTGATTTTGAGCGCTGTTCTGGCTAATATGATGAAGACAGACAACATAAGAATATATAAGTCCTTAGTATGTAAAGAATAAAAAAAACCGGATCAAATTGTTACATTCTAAAACTAAAAAAACCGTACCTTTACTAAATTAACATATCCAGCGTTTTTACCCAATAGCCTGAATAAACCGGCTGGGCTGTTCAGCATCCGGTTTTAGACTCGTTACAAAATAAAAGGCCAGTTTTGACATTTGAGAATGTAACTTGGAACCCTAGAATGTAACTTAGAACGAAACTGAAAGAGACAATAAAATAATATTTAGGGGTCCGGTGTAGTAGTAGCTATTTTAGTAGTAGCTACACTTAGAGATGTGCCGTTGTCGGCAATATTGCCGAGAAGTGGAAATATTGCCGATTAGTGGGAATATTGCCGAGTAGTGGGAATATTCAGAGAAGTGGGAATATTTCCGAGAAGTGGGAATATTGCAGAGTAGTGGGAATATTGCCGAGTAGTGGGAATATTACCTAGAAGTGGGAATATTGCCGAGAAGTGGGAATATTGGTGACAATATTGCCAGCGACCAAGCCACCAGCCGTACAAGGCGTAATGTAGTCAAAATACAAATGTCAAAACGCTTTTATTTTTTGACAACTTTAGGACTTAGCAACCCTAAACGTTTGTACCTACATAGTTACGTACAACGAGAGTGCCGCGAGGCCGGTGAGGTCATTGGCTTGACCTTTTAATACATGGATCCTATGCCAATCAATGTGACTTCTCGTGAATATTGTTTTTCCTTGTTTTTGCCGTCTAGACAGGTAAAAGGAACGAACTAAAAGCTTTTGTTAGGGTCTCGTACCTAAAGCGTAAAAACGGGACACTATTGCTAAGATTCCGCTGTCTGTATGTCTGTCATCAGGCTGTATCTCAAGAATTATGATAGCCAGACAGTTGACATTTTCACAGGTGAAGTATTTCTGTATCCGCTATAACAACCAATACTAAAAACTTTGTACTTAATTTATTTTGTTAAAATATTAAAATAGTTTTATTTGAAATAGATATTTAAGTGGGGCTCCCATACTTACAGCAATCGAGTTTTTTTTGCTGTTTTTTGCTCCGTGCATGAGACCGACTCGCACTTGGCCAGTTTTTTTTTTAATGATCTCAGTCACGCCTATTAGTGAAGTGACCCGAATTAACGGCTGTATTTTAATACCAATGATCTAGTTGTGCCACTATCTACTCGATTCACTTTATAAATCTATAAAATCTAATCTAATATAACTTCAAAGCTCCACCGCAGATTTGCTTAACGCCTCATTCAAATTTAAAATTAGCTCAGCTGCTCTTGATTACTAGGAACCGACTACGCGACTGTCTAAATTATTACTTTCTTAAAAAGTTGTGATAAAATTAAGTCCTAACGTACCTACCTAATTAAATTAATTATGTCAGTAAATATGACATTCAATGTAACCGAAGAGTTTTGTTTTGAAACAAATTCTTTAGTAAATAAGTACCTAGATAGTTTATAAGGAAACTGAAAATATTGCACATTAATTAAATAATATATAACTCGTAACATTATTTCGTAATACAAAATTCCAAAATTTAAACTAGGTACCTACTTGCAAGGAAACTGAAAAAAAAAAACACCCATGAAATAAATACAAAAACTACTTGTAATATTATTTCGTAATACAAAATTCCAAAATTAAAACCACTCTCTGGTCATATTTAAGACCTAATCAGTCGACAAATAAGTTTCTATAAATAACGAAATGTACAATTGTATTAACAAATCGCGCCATACGAAACCACGCGCCAACCACAAAATGACATCACACATTTACAAAATAAAGATGTTTTTTGTTTACGACTATTCAATCAATGAAATGGAATAAACCAAGTTTTCCTTTTAATGAAATGCCATTAGCCCTTTACTAATTTAATTGAATGAATCACACATCTTCTATGAATATTTTCTTTTAAAAAGGTCACTTCGTCAGAACTATAAAAAACAAATTACCTCGTATATTCCTAACTAGCTTTTGCCCTTGGCTTCACCCGCGTTCATAAAATACAGCGTATATCATTATGGAATAAAGCAGCTTTTCAATCTATAATAAAAAAAAATAGCAATCGGACCAGTACTTTCAAAGATTACCTACTATTATACAAACAAAAAAAGAAATAAAAAAACAAGCTTTACCTCTCTATTATATTAGTGTAGATTAACCTGTTAGGATGTGGGTACGTACCTATGTTTAGGTTATCCGACATTCGTAGCGAGACGGGGATGTATCGGTCATTGCCCCCCTGCCCGAATAATGGTCCTGGATGAAGTGCAGCCGACACGTGCCACTAATATGACCAAATCAACCGAATGACTGGTCCTCGCGCTCTAGTAGACCTCGCCATATGATAGTGGGTCGAAAATCAATGAGGAACGGCAGGGGACTGAATGGCGGGGCTCGGGGCGGCGACCTACGAAGGTCGCACTCCCGTAGTACGCGAAGGGTTAGCACGCATGCGCCAGTCTTGTGAGAAAAATTGCATATTTTTACAATAGTATTTAAAATAGGTTAAATTTTTTAAGTTTCTTTATTTAATACACTTTATTTATTGACTTGACTTACTGTAAAATTAAAAATTTAATGACAACCAATCTCTATTCGATCGATGCCCGCGCAATTTAAAAAAATAATAATATTTATTCAAAATTCTTTATAGGATAAATTAATACATTCGTAAATATAAATCATAATAAGAACAACTAGATACGGCCAGTGGTTTCATCATCACCATCATCATCATATCAGCCGAAAGACGTCCACTGTTGGACATAGGCCGCCCCCAAGCGTCGCCACAACGACCGGTTCTGTGCGTCACGCATCCATCGGATTCCCGCCAGTGATTTCGCCATCATGAAAGAAGAAAATTGTCCCCAGGAAATATCTTTCGGGGATAGTAAGTCTATCTCCTATAAGTTATTCCAGAACATGGCCTATCCGTGTTGAGCGTGAAGAAAAGTAACAAACATACAGACCCACAAACTTTCGTCTTTATAATAAGTGTGATTCCTGATTCAAAAAACATTTTGTGCATAAGCAGAAGAAGATGGTTATGAAAACAAAGATTATAAGTATGAGGAAGTATTAACTTTAAATAGTCTAGCAACACCACCGAGTTGTGTTAATCGGAGGCCATTACAGCGGTAGCCAGGCGCCTTGCAGCTCGTCTAGACGAAGATTATTATATTTTAATTAAGAAAATGATCGGCTGTAACACCCACCCGGTAATAGTCTGCACAGATGAACTATTAGTAAGAACCTACCCACTGGAAAATACCACTTTTACAGTGTGAGACCTGCTGGAGTATGGTTGATCTAACTCTGTCCGCACTGAATTAATTCTCTGATGCTTCTATTATTTTTTACGTATCGTTTTTGGCTTGGATACTAAGTCCTTTAAGCCATGTCTTCGTATGAGTAGTAAATTTGTTTACCATTAGAATATGAATGTACCATCAAAGACAGTTTCGCACTTGAAACTGCAAAGACTTTGTTTGGCGCCGCGCCGCAGGATTCAAGCGGTTTTTTTTAATGATTAGGCAGAAATGACCGCGGTGGTACACATTCTAATGTTTCTGTAGTATGCAGCAAATATATATAAAAAAAAACCTTCTCGACAAGATTCGCTTAGGTAGTCAACACTACAATGAAATTCACAGCTCCATTTTACCGAGTTCCGCGTCTGTTTTAATGTGTAATAATTTCACACATTGTCCACTTGCGCAGACACTTGACATATAAAACTGCACCAAACAATGAGAATCAATAAAAAATAATATAGAACAAATAAAAAAGAATTGATCAATTTCCGAGTATTTTAAAACACCCACTGAACTTCAATCGCAAAAATCTCGCTAAAAACTGTGCCTCTGTCTCTGTCATCATCTTTTTCTGTCACTTAGAACCAGGGATATTATGGATAAAATATTTCAGTTCTGGATACGAATATAGCAATAATATTTTACCAGTTTCATATACGGTTACAGATATACTAACACACACAAATACTACATACATACTAACGCCTATAACGCACGCGCAGCTATATTTGTACTAACGTCTCTTATGTATTAAGTGTCTGTTTCTGTTATTTTTGTGTGTACATATTTAGTAAAATAAATAAATTAATAATAATATGATATTATTTCGGATAATCCGCTAGATTACGGTACGCACGGTTACGGATTTAAAAATTATAAAATCAAAATACAAATAGCAAAGATTTGAGTTTTATTTCTAGCCAAGATTTTATTATTTATGTAGGTACTCGTCAAACAAATAAAACCCTGTGGTTTATCAGAATGCCACAAAATGGTTCGGTACGGTTCGGTAACTGGGTCCCATTTTTGGTAACTCGTAACCTGTCATCGTCTTTACCCGAAACTTTTATATCTTTTTCGGTTATGATTACGGATATTTTTTTATTTCGGGTTTTAAATAATTTCGGTTACGGAACTCGATCTGCTGTAGTAAATGACAGTTCTAAGTAGGGATGTTATCCCTACTTAGAACTGTCATTTACTACAGCGACAAAGCTGAGAGCGTGTAGCCAACCACCTCGTCGATTCCGCCGCGTGCGATCGCATTCCTGCTCCAGAAATATAGAAATAGAGAATAAAAGTGCAATTCGTTGCTGACAGATGTAGCATAACTCTTATGAAGTTGTGTCATCAATAGAAATACTCGTGTTGTTGTAGGTGTAGGTAGGTATGTACTTTATACATGTATATATGTATTTATCATTTGTGGTTAATTAATATATCAAATTTCCTAATAAGTGCCTACTTCGTTAGTTATCATTATTTTCCTACACAAGGAAATTTCTTTAAATAGTCACATAGAAAATGTAATTATTACAACTAAGCGGTAAACACAATAGGGTAATTTCCAGAGGGTAATTTCCAGGGTCGAAATAATTACATTTTATTTAGTCCGTATTTTAGATTATAAAAAAATATTGGACACGTATTTTTTGCTTTTTTCGATTAAACAAAAAATAACAAAGATATAGGCCATTAAAGTTATGTTTGACGTCACCCCGTGCGAAAAAATGCAGCACGCGCACGACGTGACGTTACACGTAACTTTAATGGGCAATATCATTTTTGGTTTTTATTTACAAATAAAAAATACGTGTCTCTTATTAAAAGACGGACTAATTACATTTTTTACGGCAACTAGCCTATGGTACGCATAGGACAAGTGCCTTATTAGACCAAGACTATACTCAGACATTTTTATTCAAGGTAGGTATTTAGGTACCTACTTACTTAATAATAATAATAAATATTTATCATTTGTGGTTAATAAATATATAACCTAGTATAGAGTCTGTCTAATAAGTTAAACGACTTGGGTAATTATTATGATTTAATGAAATCTGATGTAGTCAACACGGGTTCAATAATCAAGGTTGATTAAGAGATAGAGATCATTGTTTACTAATAGAACTACCATAAGGAAAGTATCGAATTTAAGTATTTTTTAAATGATTAAATATAATGCAAAATTCCCAAGTCGGTTGACTTATTAGACAGACTATACCTAATATGTTAATAAGTAGGTATCTACTTCGTTATTTGTCATTTACCCTTAGAATTGTTACTTTCATAAACAAGGAAATTTCTTTACATATGTGTAGCTGCTTATAAACCTATGCGTAATAATGATTTCGACTCGTATTTTATAATATTGCATAAAACTTCATAATGAAGCTGAAGACACTATCTCCCGCTCCGCCCAAGGGCGGGGGATGTCATTTGGATGATTTTTACCCACCAAAAAAAAGGATTTGAAACTTATTGCCTACATATTCTAATTGTTTTTCCAAAATTATGTGTCTAGCTATCGTGACACCGCAAACGTAGTTAGCGATGATGTCAAACAAATAAATGATTTTAGAGTTGGATATTATGGATAGCCTTTTTATCGACAACAGGTTACATAGCATAATATCCACGTGAGCGGAGAAGTGACCAACGACGCGGGTGGAACCGCGGTAGGTTTATAGTGCATAACAGTTAATGTCGTAATAAAATTGATTAAAATTAAAACTATTACAAAATGATTACAAATGTAAATGATTAATGTACCTAAATGCGGCGAAGATGGTGTGACGATCAATGTTCGCGGGGCAAACTAGCCAGAAAAGTTTGGGAGGAGAAAGGGGGGGAGGCCTTTGCCCAGCAGTGGGACACACAATAGACCCATAAAAAATGTAGAACGATCTCAATTCATTTTTTCTTTTATTATTTTTGATAGGCTCGCGTTTAACCACCATCTCACCTGATATTATTATTTTGATATTTAAAACCGTCTCTATGTTTTACTTCGCATTACAGCACTTTATTTAGTAGACTTAGTGCCTACTTACCTACTAGATGTTAAAAACACTAACTTCAAAGCTGTACCTAACTGTAACGTGTACCTATAAATCTTAGGCACGATTTCTTCCTGAAACTTCAACTGTAGCAAACGTTAAAGTTGAACATCCAACAGGAAAATTGCTCGTCGTCTCCTACAAATATGGGAACAGGTTCCTAAGGAAAACTTTGTCCTCATTCATGGCTGCCAAGATTTTACGAGGCGGTAAAAAATTTGAGACGCCTTTTAGGGGTAAAATAAAAGCGTTACCATATTTCTTCTTTATGTTTAAGTGATAATTTTTTGTGTAGTTCGGAAAAGGGGCTTAAGCTCTTGAGTTGGTAGCATTATAATATCTGCATAAGTGTGTTGGCAGAGACGGATTGAGCCAACGTGGGGCCTGGAGCAAACTCTATCGAGAGGCCCCTCATCTTTATAATTGGCAACAAATTAAACATCCTTTTCCACACAGACCGCGAGGCCGTTAGGTAGGGATGAGTCCATAGCTAAATATGCTTTTAGTTGTGCGCACATCATGTAAAATGTACGAAATCGATGTAGATAACTTTTATACATTAGAATTGTGTGTAACTTGATTTATAATTTAGGCTTTGTTTCATCGCCATCGGTTGACGATATTGAAAGATATACTACATTCATTGACTGTTAGGCCGCATGAAGTTCGTCGAATCAGCTAATAGTTTATAATCTAAGGCACAGAGGTATCTTGACTTGCTTTTTCACGTCCAAGCAGGACCCACCGCAAAGCGCGAGGCCCGTAGTATTTGATACTGTCTTGCTACATGGTTAATCCGGCCCTGTGTGTTGGTGTGTTCGCAAGAAAGAGAGTAGATCGCAATCAGCCGCATAGATTGAGATACGCGAGAAGCGTTTTATTACCGGCACGTAAGTGGTCGCCGCGACATCCATTTGGAACCCGCCGAGATAATCTCAACAGATAATAGCTAGTCTATGCAGAATACTGACGAGTTTTTCAGCAGTTCTAAGTTTTTTAGGACTAAAGGTAGATGATGTGATATACGGATCTGTACCTGCCTGTCTAGAGTTGCACTAGTAAAGCATTGAGCTATGTTTACTCAACTCTAAAAAAACCGGCCAAGAGCGTGTCGGGCCACGCTCAGTGTAGGGTTCCGTAGTTTCCCGTCCGTCACAATAAGTATGAGTTTAAAAAAATGCTTGCATATACGATTATCCTACAAACGGTCCAGAAATTATTTTGTACAACCCTTTTGTCTTTTTTGTACAAAAACTGTTCTTTCCATCAAGTTCAAAATAATTTTCCTAGAAAGTCCTTATAAAGTTCTACTTTTCAGATTTTTTTCATATTTTCTAAACTTATGGTTCAAAAGTTAGAGGGGGGGGACACATTGTTTTTTATTTTGGAGCGATTATTTCCGAAATTATTGACATTATAAAAAAATGATTTTAGTAAACCCCTATTCATTTTTAAATACCTATCCAACAATATATAACACGTTAGGGTTGAAATTAAAAAAAAATCACTTCCCACTTTACATATAGGGGGGCTACCGTAATAAAATATTTTTTTCCAATTATTATTTTACCACTTTGTCGGCGTGATTGATATACATATTGGTACCAAATTTCAGCTTTCTAGTGCTAACGGTCACAGAGATTAAGAGAGGACGGACAGACAGACAGACAGACGGACAGACAGACATAGCGAAACTATAAGGGTTCCTAGTTGACTACGGAACCCTAAAAAGTAGTTTGACATGTGATCTGCAGGAGACGCCCTGTGCGTTGGGCGTCGTCGCAGAGTGACTCCCGGTCACACAAACACAGGCGAAAGCCTGTACCAGCTTTTTTTTACCCGACGCCGAACCGCGAGCTACCCATTGCTCACCGTCTTTGCAGGCGACCAAGCCCGAATCGACGTTGTGTTCCACGAGCATCTCAAATAGAAGTTAGCGAAACGTACGGAACTTGCTAGAGCCGCTAGGGCTGCGCGATTATTTTAAAGAGTTAAAGAGTAACTGAAGAAACACAGGCAGGTTTTGATCAGTAAAAGTCAGAATTTTACTTAATATCCTTTTATTTTATAGAAGTAACTATACTTATCCACGAGTTGCCTATTTAGTTTGCCTTTCAATGCAGTGATGTTTATCATAATAATACGACGTTCAACTGCCACACTCCGACGCTCAGTCAATGACCTATCCCAAGAGATAAAACATCCCACGCATCACTATCCGAAACTATGATCATAACTATCATGGCTCTTTAATATCACATTTACAGTGCATGGCGATCATTACGCCTAGTAGTGACTTGACTAACTGTTGACTGACTCAGTTGGTTTATTGAATTCATTGAAATACTAATTTGAGTAGCAATTAAGAAACATGTTTGTTATGCGTGTGAACTTGTCGTAGGTGTGTGTGGTGTTACGGGACAACAGGCCAGTGTTGATATTCTCAGGAGTGCGTCATTTGACATGATATGTGACGCCACACACAGCTCTGTGTTGTTCGGATACATCGCACGAGCGTACACCGGTGTTGCCATAGATAACGTAATACAACAAATAAAGATCCTTGTTCGATTCAAACAAAGAGGTTTTACTGTTTTGTAAGTTTTTCGGTTCTCAACGGGAAAACCTATCTTGTCTACCTAGAATGATAAATAATTTCACTTACTGTAGGTTTGTTGTGCATTTGTCAACAATGGACAATGTAGAAGAAGACACTTAGCCTCTGTAAGTACAGTGATTAGATACATTCCACGAATATCAACTTGTTGTAAACCGTTCTTAGTGGACACTTGAAGAATACAATGAGTTTACTAACAAGCGTCTTGAGTTGATTGATTATTATGGTTTCTCGACTAATACCTAAAGTCTTATTTACCGTTATAGATTCATTTAAAGTTTATTAAATTAAAACCAAACAAAAAATGATTTGACGCCAGCAATCTCGACTTTCACGTTATCATAAAGATTGTATAAGATTGTCTATTCAATTCTCAATACGTGGTCTTCATATTCATAACGATAATTATATTTTTATGATGTACACAACACTGCCCAAATTGGATAAATTTATTTCATTAGATTTTTAAAAGCTCTTACAGCTATTTGAGACCATAAACTTAACTTAATTACGATTACGAAAAAGAAATATTAAAAATGTAAATTAGAAAATGTTATTCATCTCGTGAATTGAATAACATCACCGCATCAACAAGGCGAGCAACGCAACCAAGACCAAGGGGGTGAATTGAAAAGATCTCCCTCCGAAGTCCCGACGAGAGGGCGAGGGCGACGGAGGGACGAGTGATGCAATTTTGCAGTGCATTTTATAGATATGCAGACACCAAAGAATAGAAACGATTTTTTTCCTCTCTTTAACCACGGTAACAATTCTTTAGGGGATCGCCGACTTTTTGTACAACGAGCGGCACGTTCACAATGGCGATTTGAACGCTAAATTCTGCGCGAAGAAAGCTCCAGAGCTTTTGAAACATGGTTGCTGTTTTATTCACAGGAAAATGATTTTAAACTTTTAATCGCGTCCCCATTTCTGTCCCAATTATGCATCTGTCGGGAAGAAACGTCGGCTGGCAGCAGTGAACGTCTGACACTTGTAGCTTGTGTCACGACGCAGATTTGGCAACGACCCAAACGACACGTCGGTAGCAACTCGCGCGGACAATACGCGACGCGGGCCCATCGCCCAACTATATGCGACGACGTGCTCCGAATATTAACCCGTGTTTTGGTGAAAATATTAAAAACATATCGACAAAGTTCCAAAATGGCGCCCACAGTTTATAAACTTTGAGCAACTTATGAAGTGTGATTTTTATACAAAAGGAAAAGTTTCACTCATTTTAGGCTTGTACATTTTCCCTTAACACAAAAACCCTTTTATTTTTACGGATTAATTACTATCAGACAATCAGATGGGAATAATGAACCAGGACATTTTACAAACGTACTTAAAACCAAATTAACTTATCAGATTGAGTATTAAGAGATTACTGAAACGGAGATTGTAAAACATGGATTTACTTCGACGGAAATTTTCTTTCACATCTTAATGGTTTGTTCTCGGCTGCTTCGTATTCCAATATCAAATTTCATGTTCATCCTATCACCATCAAGTAAATTCCCATTTCCGAAAGACATAACGTTTGACTTTCATTGGGTTTCCAGTCTTTACAGCATGCAGGTAATTACACAGTAATTGGAAAACGGATATCTCCGTGTTTCTTTACAAGCTGTAATATGTGTTGATCATATGATAACATAAGTTTGAAATTAACGGAAATTAATTTTCATGTGTTAGTTACGTGACTATTCTTAAATGCCTATGCCGTTTTGTCAGTTTGTCTCAGCACGTTTTTGAATCGTGATAGTCGGGACTTTGTTTCCCAATAAATTAGTGTAACGAGTCAACGTCGCTTGGATCGAACAGTGGCGGTCGTGGCAAGTACCACTCTCGAGCCGACTTCAAACAATTTCGTCTGCTGCACAGTTGTGCCCTCGTCTCGAGAGCACTGCCTCTGATTAAACTCAGCCCGCACAGTCGCGTGCGGGTTTTGCTTTATTTGCTAACTGTTTCATTAAAATCCTCGAAGTTACTTCAAACATCTGCTGGAATATTTTCGAGACAATCTGGTACGTGTTACAGTCGAGTACGTTATACTTTATTTTTCATAACTGTACTGCTATGAGCGGTGTTTATTTCCATCTTTTACCTAGCTAACAGTACGATCTTTTCAGATGTAGGTATCTTTAGCACTTTAGTTTTATGACACGAAGATATAAACGCTTGTTACCCTCTTCATATTTACGATAATCATAACTTTACTAGAAGCGCTGTTCCTTAATAACGCTTAATCTAGATTAATGTGACGTACGGCATAAATTTAGCGTTACCACGGCAGCCACCACTCTGAAATTATGCATTAGATGGTTGGCACCAAATAAAAGCCAGAGCTTCTCAAAGATAAACTAACTCTGACGATTTATTGAATAGCTTTTATAGGCACCTTTGCCATTTCAGTCAGCGAACCGGTAAGTAAATGATTTTAACATTAACGTCTCAACTAACAACCTAAATAAACTTTCTAACCTGGGTTATATTACTAGAAATGCGATTTGCTATCAAGTTTAGAAAGTAAGCTATAATTTATAACTTTATAATAAAATAGCTCGTTAACAAGTTCAATAATGTTTCTGCCAAGTCGTAAAAACGTCTCGTTTGTTATTTATTTTACACGGATCCGGTAATCAAGAAACACACGAGATACATAAAGTAAAACAATGGCTCAATATCTTTGTATATTCGTTTCTTTTTGCTTAACAGTAAACTCCACAAATTCTACTAGTTAAAAAATTTCTACTAGTGAGTCACTCTATCCTGGAAAGGCAAGACAAATTACAAGCGCGCCCGTGCAAATACCGCAAGATAAATTACTGGAAACCAATGAACAGGTTTCAAGCTGGTACCAATCTGTAGGAGAAGTAAAGTGATTGCAACTAATCTCAAAACAAAGTGGTACTTTAGAGTTCCACGGAGCCGTACTAACAATAGGTACTAGACTAGAGTAGTAAAGTTTGGGAACCGCTGGCCACTGGCATGTCCCGGGCGCGCGACACGACTCTCTAGAGAAAACTCTAGACGCCTCTGTATTATACATTACAGTGGTCCTGCACTGAAATAGTGTTATTAACTTGTAGTATTTCCATCAATACGTAATGCGATCTACGTACCTAATGCATTCGGGCAAGATCCGTCTGCTATCACGATGTCTAGGAATTGTTATTTCAGTGATTGTATTTTTCACTTTAGATATCAGATAGGTTTTCCTTTATGTATGAGGGGTGCAGGTTGTTTTTAAAATTTCTACCTTATGGCCAACTAGCTGTTGCCCACGGTTTCACGTGTGTCTTTCCTTACTGCCCCAATCCCGTCGGTCGTAGCGTGATGTTATGGAGCCCATAGCCTTCCTGGATAAATGGACTATCCAGCACAATTTTTTTTCAATTCGAAACATGAGTTTCTGAGATAAACGCGTTCAAACAAACCCTTACACTTTTTCACTACATAGTATAAAACAAAGTCGCTTTCTCTGTCCCTATGTCCCTTTGTATGCTTAAATCTTTGAAACTACGCAACGGATTTTGATGCGGTTTATTTTAATAGATAGAGTGATTCAAGAGGAAGGTTTATATGTATAATAACATCCATTAAATAGTGGAGAAGTATTGTTATTTTTGAGGTTTCTAATGTGATGTCGTAAATAATTACATTTTTTCCGCTTACATTGCAAACGCAGGCTGAACCCTACGAGTTTTATCAAAATAATGTACTAAGTATTGTACACATTGAAAAGGTCTACAGAAAAGTCCGTGATGGTATATGTCTATCTCTTATGGATAACCCACAATAACTTTTTTTTGTCATTTACTTTTTACGACAAATAATGGCTAATTTTCGAAGCGATTTTAACCAATACAGCATTAATCCTTAACCAATTAAATACCTTGAATACATTGTTCATTTAATATAGATCTATATGGCCCTTTACACCGTATGATTTAAGTGAATATTTTCGAAGATATTACAGATTTAAAAATTGCGGGACGTAGCGTTTGCGGCGGTACCGGCCGGCCGCCCGGTGCGGCAAGAGCATTGCACCCGTGCGAAGCCGGGGCGGGTCGCTAGCAATATTATATAATATAATAATACATATTAGGTTAATTTGTATTTTCAGCTTCATCTTTTATAATTTATAATCGTCTACTGAAGCGAAGTAGACTCTCTGAATTGCGAATTCAAAGTAAACAATAGCATAACATTCTTCGCGAAATCGTATTTTTATTCTCCGTAGTTATAAGTAGGTTACCTAATGAATTAAATATTTTATTCAAATAAGGTATTATTCTTTTACGATAGAAGTATTATAATGTCAAAAGCTTGAACAGTTGGACAGCTGTTGGGAACTTATCCGAAGGTTGGGCGCCCCCGCGTCCCCCCGTGGGATGAAAGTCTTTGGCACCCTCCGCGTTTTTTCTCCCCGAACGACCGATGTGGAGTACTCTCATTACTGTACCATTTCGCTCCCCTAGGGCTACAAACAATATAATACTACATATCTAACTAAAGGATACACTAAGATACGTTCATTCGACATAAGATTGCTTTGTGATATATGTCACTGTCGTCATTTTTTACCTTGCGTTATATTGATTAGGAAATGAGAGTATCTTATCGCATCAACATAATATGATATCGTATCTTGTTATACATCATCACAATGCTACCTAAATCTAATCCATCACTCGTAGAAAGTAGTTAGGATGTAGTTGGATGAGTTTCTTTTATTTTAACTCCAAGTAATTGAGCTCGCTGTGATCCGTAACGTAAATGTGAAGTCCAATTACATTTTGTTGCCCTCTCACGGGGTCTAATGAAGCCTCCTTCAAAGTTACACACTAGAAAAAGTTTTAAGTAAGTAGGTTAGCCAATTTCCAAGTTACTTTAACTTTTTTTGATGTTTCTGATGTCCTTAAGATGAGGATTTCTCGTGGACAACAAGGACATACTATTTACCTACATTTCGTTAATAACGCTGATGAAAAATAGAATGCATCAAGTGGATCTGGCGTAGCCATTCTTCAAGAAAGTGAAGTGCGTAGCTGCTACGAAAACGCTACGTAACCGCGTAACTGCAACATCAATAAACTTAGCTGCGTAGCCGCTACGCCGGAGTATTGTAGCCGCGTAGCAGCTACGCTTTAACGCGCCTACGAGTTTGGGATGCAGCTGTGTTGCCACTACGCCAGTGTATTGTAGCCGCGTAGCAGCTACGCGACTACGTCCTTACGCTACAGTTTCGTAGCCGCTACGCCAGTGCATTACAATCGCGTAGCAGTTACGCTTTAACGCGCCTACGACTTTGGAATGCAGCTGTGTTGCCACTACGCCAGTGTATTATAGCCGCGTAGCAGCTACGCGACTACGTCCTTACGCTACAGTTTCGTAGCCGCTACGCCAGTGCGTTACAATCGCGTAGCAGCTACGCTTTAACGCGCCTACGATCTTGCGATGTTGCTACGTTGCCACTACGCCAGTGTATTGTAGCCACGTAGCAACTACACGATTACGTCCTTACGCTACAGCTGCGTAGCCGCTTCACCAACGCGACGACGTAACTGTTCTGCGTAGCCCCCCCGCTGTCATTCGCGTTGTTTCGCAACATACAATTACAAAGTACGCTGGAAAGCTAACTTAATACAAAGATAATATTACTAATGTTAGAAATTATTTACATTAATTTACGCTAATCTTGTCAAAAGTAATAAACCTTAACTCGAGTTTACGGCAACAGTCATAAAGCCATGTAACTGAATGAATGGCCTGTAGGCGTCCAACCGTGTAGACACAGTCGCTTAATTAAAGCTTATGCGCCCATATCATAATGGTAAACATCCTCGATCGTAACTTCAGTTGATAACGTAGATAATCTTGTATGTGGGAACACAGCTACTTAGTGAGATCAATCGGACCGATAACCTATAGGCAATCGGCACCCATCGGAGATGTTCGGGTGTTCAGGCAACACAAGCGCTCGAGCCAGTGACGTTTTGATGAATAACCTGTCGCGTCGCCGCTTCTGTACGTCCATCAATAGCATTAGTGATGTACCTGTTTATACATAAACCAGTGTTGTACTTTGTTTGTTCTCGCCGACACTGTTTCCACACAATCTGTAGACATACGTGTACCACTATTCGAATCTGATTTTGAATAATGACTATATAGAAACACAACTATACAATCGCATGATTCATTCATTAATAATTGAGGCAATCAGTTTGTTTTACAAGGTAATAATCGTTGCGTGCTCAACCGAATTGTTTTTGAACTTAACAAGAGTATTAGCCACGATCAATGTTGTTGAAACTCGCGTTTAAACAACATGTTTCAAGTTCCAGCGTTCCAATAAGTTTAGAGGATATTGCGAGTGATATTGCACTCATCAATACGTCCTCGGTTTCCTATTGAGGTCGGAATTGGATAGACTTCCTCCGATGTAGCGATTTAATATAAGTTGTGCTCTTGTTAGACCAATTTATCTGACGTTATTGCACCGAAATAGAAACGCCGGGCAATTTGTTTGAGTTCGAACTCTCTTGTAAGATGGTTTAATATAATATTTTTATGATTAAAATTAATATGGCAGAAATTTCTTTAGGTTTTTTTTTTTAAATTGGTATTTATAAACTAGTGCTTGACTCCGATCCTACCCGATGGTAAGCAGTGATGCAATCGTTGATGGTGAGGCGCACTAGTTTAATAAGCGCCTATTCACTCTTGCCTTAAAGACACCTAAATTATAATCAGACGGGAAGACCGCAGCAAGCAAATTGTTCCAGACCCTCGATGTAAGCGGTATAAACGACGAGGCGAAACGCTTGGTCCGGACCGTAGAGGTTTCAACAACATTGGTTTAAAACACGGTGATGTTTTAATAATAGAAACTTTTCCTTACTTTCCAACCGTCTTACGAGGGCTGAACTAAGTGCTAGCCCTTCACAACCATAAACAAGGCTTTGTCGATATTCGACATTATCACCTTGATAACTAATTACATTAAAAAGACCGCTACAACAGTACTAATCACATGTAAATTACGGGAAAGTACCTACTTCAAGATATTAGATACCTGGTCTGAAGCTTTCTCAACTAGTTTAATTACAAGTTACAGTATTCTAACGTTCCTCGGTACAGTCTTTAAATACTCATGTAGTGTTTGCAAATCATCACAAATTGCATATAACATAACTCACTGTCTTCTTCAAATACAGATAATATTCAATCACCCCTAAACTGTCGTTAAACCAGTATCCATAAGCGTAAATATAAAATGTTTGTATCTAGGGTTGTCAAAGATTCAATAGTTAGAAATGTTTGGGATTTTTTAGGCAAAATTTTACTCGCCCTATCCGACCTTGGCTGCATGTAATTAGGGTTTTGAAGTTGTGTAAAAATATATAGCTGTTGAGCTATTTTTAACTTTAGCCTTAGATTCAAGAATATGCCGATGAAATATTATATTTTTAGCATTAACCGTAGATGCAAGAATATGATAAGTCTCTAATTTTTAAGTATGTGTGTAATATTCCACCTCGGTCTAATAAACTTTTGTGTGATTGAGGGTCAAACAGAGGTCTGAACGCTCGTTTACGCATAATTTCCGAATGTTTACATATTTATGAGATTATGATAACTGCACAGGATGCCATTCGTTATGCGTATTACTATTTGACATGCAATTCATAGTTTTAGAACAGACAGACTTTCGGTAGCATATTCGTTAGTAAGTATTATGTATAATAATAATAATAATAATAATAATATACTTTGTACTGGGATCGGTCTATCATTACTGACCGGACTATTGTAGCCAATAAGCCGGATATAGTGGTGATAGACCGATCAGCGCGCCGTGCAATGATAGTCGATATCACCATCCCGCATGACGAGAATCTCGTGAAAGCTGAGAAAGAGAAACAAATGAAATATCTCGACTTAGCACACGAGGTTGTCGACATGTGGAGTGTGGACTCGGCTGTCATTGTGCCGATTGTCGTAACCGCCAATGGTCTTATTGCCAAAAGCTTCGACGACCATCTGTCGAAGCTGTCGTTGCGCGGTTGGATCAAGGGCCAGATACAAAAGGCAGTACTCCTCGATACGGCTCGCATTGTGAGGAAGTTCCTGTCTCTGGAGCCCTAACCACCGGTAGCTTGGACCCTGCTCCCGACATCGGTGGACTACTGTTTTTATATTTTTAAATGTTTTTTTTTTTATATGTATATATTAAAAATATTTAAAAATATCAAAAATATGTAATATAAGAGAAATAAAGGAAATAATAATAATAATAATAATAATTGTTTATTTGTTAACATAGGTAAATAAAATACAGATCTTATTTTCACTGAACAGAGCGCTATGTTATGCCTAGAGGCGTACAAATATGGAGTGCATGCAAGAATTACAAATTAAAAATGTACACAAAAAAAACATGCATATTTGTGTCAATTAAAACATACTATATATATTACTCCAATTATTAATACATTAATTTGCAAAGTTATTATAATTTTGTTAATATGTATATAATATTTTAGTGTCTGAAGTCTTCAATGAAGTTTCGTTCTAAAGATAAACTTTGGGTATAAAAATTAACTCTACGTTTTCCAAAGGGTGCTAGAGCGTATTAAAGAGCAACACCACGTAGCAGTCGTTGCCAAGAGAGAACTAAAATACACAGACATGACAACAAACGACTGAACCCATTATCAAATCTGTAGATTTGCAAAGATATGATTTTTACTTATATGGACTGTATGTCAAAATTCAGATGACGGAAGCGTTTCCGAGAGATTAACCAGAGAAAGCAACAAACAGTGAAGATTGGAAGATAATGGGCTAAAACCTTAGCTCAAAAATGGGGCAATATCGGTTGAAGAAAATTTAAATTTCATTTGTGTTAGACAGCCCTGTGCAGCAGACAGATAGGAGGATAGCATAAGGGCCGGGGGCTGACAGCGCCATCGCACTGACGTGACAGCGGCGGGCACTCCAATCTGCGATACGCACTCGAGAGCCGCCATCACAGCGCTGCGACGCACACTCACACGCTTGCACGTCGACGTCGCGTCGCGACGTTCACGCCACTTAATACGTGCAAAATATTCGCCATCGCTTCTATATTTTTTGCGTATTAGCGAAAATGGAACACTTTCGCAACGCATGCTGTCTATATCCGCTAAATTATATATATATATTATGCTTGAAGACTCATTATGCATTCTCAAAACAGCTAGGCACCTACTTCAGATGCCTGTTTAATAAAACCGAATAGTGAGAAGTTGTAGAATTGATCGAACAATTTCTACTTTATAAACAGCCCCTGTCACAAAAACGTGTCACGTTTTGTGACGTGTCAAATAATTGTGTCATTATCTATGTGACAAATCTGTCACATTGTCTCATTATATTAAACTAGCTTTTGACCGCGGCTTTGCCCGCGTACATAAAATATAGCCTAAATCTTTCAGGAATGAAACAGCTTACTACCTATCAGTGAAAAAAAATTAGCATTCGGACCTGTTTCCAGAGATTGTCCTTTACAAACAAAAAAAAAACAAACTTTACCTCTTTATAATATGTAGATAGATTATAATAAAAGTGTTGGATAATTTACATAAAATAATAAATAAAAGCCGTTGTTTTCGAAAACAATAGTTTATTAATAAAAAGATGACAAAAGAAGTCATAAAATATGACGACGGTTTCTGCGAGTAAGTGAATACCTAAGTATAGGCATTACGCGTAATGTGCTGAGCTGACAGAATGGACGGATGAATAATGCTAACCATCAAAGCCAATGTCACCTTCTCAGGCAAAGTAAATACCTACTTAGATGTAGTACAATACCTGGTAGATACCTAGGTTTTTAACTTTCCAGTTTCAATGTCGAATTCACAAAAAATATTGGTAAGTGGTCTTGGTAAAACGTGTCCAGTTTGTAAGAGATTTAACAAAAAAATCAGTTGTATCTTTGTAGGTGTGGTGGATACTAAGCATTTGCTTTAAATCACAAAAGCAATGTCAACTTCTCAGACAAAATACTTAGACTTATTTAGATTTACAAAATACTTGATATCCACGTTTTTAGGATTCCGTACCGAAATGGGACTGGGAATATTACTGAGACTCCTCTGTCCGTCCACCTGTCTGGCTGTCTGTTCATCTATCATCAGGCCGTATCTCACAGACCTTGATACATATACTGTTGAAATTGTCAAAGATAATGTTTAACTATTGCCGCAATAAAGATAAATACTAAAATTAAAATAAAATAAATGTTTATGTAATTTTTACATACAACAAACGTGTTTTTTGCCGTTCTATTGCTACGGGCGACACGGAACCATCCGTGCACGAGTCCGACTCGCGCTTAGCCTGTTTTTAACTTTCCAGTTTGAATGTCAAATTCACAAAAACTAATGGTCAGTAATCATGGTAAAACATGTCTAGTTTACATCAAACATAAATATATAGGTAGATATAGAGAACTTATCCATCCATCTAAGTTAAAGTGGATACTAAGCTAGGCATTTGCTTATCTCAAATCATAAAGTGGTCATAGATACAAAAAGATAAAGTTAGTAATAATGTTAATATGTATCTATCTATTACCAACCTGACCTTGTCAAAGAGTGATAATTTCTATAATCCAATTGATACGCTGGAAAAAAAGTAATAAATTGTCGAATTCAGTCAAGCCCATCAAGCACTCACGAAAAGCCAAAAAATATCGGCTAATCGACTCTTTTGCGTGTAAATAAAGATTAAAAATCACTTCGGTTGCTTCGCAACGATCCCCTTTGAAAGGTTTCGAGATGAAGGGGAGCGGTACACGAGATGAAATCTTGTACAACCATTTTGGACGCGGTCGATACTGTGTTTCTACGAAAGCCGAAAGGGATAATTTAAATAGGAAATTGATGCGTTTAACTTTTGTTAATTAGTTTAGATAACTTATAGTACTTGTAACTTCTGTAATATAAGTTATTAACCTAGAACCAACTTGAAATAAACTTTTTTCGGTGAAAAATCTTTAAATTATCTCCTCTCGATTTGTCGAGAGAAGCAGGGTTAAAAATTTACTGGATATATATGAAATTTACTGTCCGAAACCAAGCTGTGTACCTTGTGTGGTACCTTCCGTTGCCTTTTGCATTCCAGGGGCGTGGCGACATCGCGCCGGGGCTTGGTCCGGAGGGACGGCAGTTGCCTCCTTCTGCGACGTAATACCTAATGCTAGCCTAGGAGACAGCCGTATGCCTGACTGCCTCCAAACAGACATCTTCACGCCCCAGCAGCCGAAACCAGCTACCGTAAGTAGACGTGGGCACGACGAGCTATTATTAGCTCGCTGTCCGACCGTCCAGTAACCGTCCGGACCGAGTCCGATTTGTCGACGGCGATGTGTCCCACGCGAGCCTCAAAGAGATGTCAGCAAAACCATAGGCCGTTTGGTCAACTTCTGAAAGGATTACTCGTCGTCCTAGGACAAAGGGCAACTGAAGGAACATAGGTGTGGTTTTAGTCAGTAAAAGACCTACAAGCCTTCCCTCTAGAGCAGAGCTCTAGAGCGGTAAAAGTCAGATAATTTCCGAACTCAAAAAAAAAAAAATGTCCGCGTGGACTCTTTCGAAGCTGAAAGACCGTTGGTGAGACGAAGCATTTCTGATTCGGCACCAATTTTTTCGGCACCAAAGCTATTCCTCTTTAGGTACCATTAGGTATTTTGGCTTGGAGAATATGCTTGCTGCGCAGAGGTTTAGGACGATCACGATCGTGAATCAACGCGGCAAAATTTTGAAATGCAAACTGCGTTCAAAATGTCGGCTCTTGAAACAGCGATAATAAACGCATTTAATTAGGTTCTATTATCCTGCGGCCGTCAAGTCCATATCTCTTGTTATCGGGGTCCAGCTGCAGGCGGCACCAAATGATGAGCGAGTGAACTGTTTTGACGCGAACTAATTATAGGCATAGACAAACTACCATAAACTAGGTTTCCGTGGCTTGTGGCCACGTTAACTGGGCTAACATCGGTTAAGGCCCTGACTGTCGAGCAGCGCCATAAAACAGTGACTTTCTGAAGCCTTCTCCTCGGTAACGACTAGGTCAATAGGTTAGTATCAATAGTTAGTAGGCAACATTTACAACATTATTTTTTTTTTTATCATACTTATACTTTTACCAAAAAAAAAAATTGCAACATGATATTATCTTTTCGCTTGTTTTCCCTACTCCTTTCAAACGGCTTTGATCTTTAGAAATATGTTTACACAAAAAAAAAACTTGCGGAATGTACCTACCACCGCGGTCATTTCTGTCTGATCACTATTAAAAAACTTTTTGCTTGAATCCTGCGGCAAGGCGCCAAACCAAACCCTTAGAAGTTCATTTCGAGTGTGAGCAAAAATTAACTTAGCTGTAGTCACAGGCGGGATATCATATATATCTATGTACTTAAATCGATCAACATTTTCAATGAAAATGGTTTTAAAGGTCAGTGGAGCTTTATGCAGACGCAGGCGGCAGTACGAGTATGTGCGCATTTAACTCCGCCCAGATGTGTAAGGGACTATACGCCTTAACTGGGGTAACATCGGTTAAGACCTCACACACTGTTTATGTCGTGTTCCTCATAACTGAATGTAAATCGTCGATATAGCTCGGTCGTCCACACCATGTAGGAAGTCGGCATTGTCATGCGAATGTTATGCAACCACTTCACCACGTGCACTGTTCATATTAATATTTTACTCGCCATTGTTTCGTTCTGACGTCGATACAGCTAATAGTTATTAAACTCACTCTACATCTGACCGTTGACCTCATCCGCAAACATGTGGATTGTTCCACACTATTATATTTCATTATTTTGACAGATTTTCATCTGGAAACTCATATTTTAAAACTTAACTGTCTGATCTGTGTGTTGAGAGCGAGTTATTTTTACGTTAACGCGATCGAAACGTCTGCAGTGTTTGGCTCTCTTATTGGCTAAGAGCTTGAAGTGGGCCAATCGGAGCGCCGAACGTCACAAACGTGTCAGTCGCGTTAATGTAAAACCACAGAAACCAACGTACACTAGTCACTGATGATACCGGTTCAGATTGTCGCAAACACAGTAGGGTGTCCATACGCAATCATGTGTCAGCAAACTGTCTTAACCAATCATTCCAATGGATTACTTAATGCGGTGTCAGGCTTTATACATAAAAACACTGGCCTAATGGAAGGAAATAGCGTAATAAACGCGAATGTAATCACAATTTCCCTCGTCACGGATAAACAGAGGGTCGCATATGTTCACTCGTTCCGTTCATTCTGTTCATTCATCGTCAGCGTAATCTGGGCGAGCTTACCCCGGGCACGCGTCCCTCCGATTGATGGCGGATTTACCGGATTCTTTGTATAAAAAATACCAGTGTCATGTTAAGGGTGGGTCCCATGATGTAATCATTGTGGAGTTAGAAAATTGCTACTTAGTATATCATGATACACATGGTGTTACAGATCAGATATACACACTCGTATAGTTATCGGCACGGATCTTGAGAGCTCGGCGTCAGAGTGGGGATCGCTTTGCGCATTCCATACATTGGCGAGCCAATCGTCGTCATTGTTACATACATGCAGCAAGCGCAGGGAACGAATGACGAGTGACGTCTATGACACGAAGGCACACGCTGACATTCCCCGCCCCCGCGTCTCACGTCGCACCGCTAAAGAGAACGAATATTTGACTTCTGCGCAACTTGAAGCCAGCGCTTAAGATCCCTGCCGATAACAATACCTACGAATAAAAAAATAATTGATCACACAACATTAAAGAAACTCGTACAAACTGTCCACTACAGATTCCAGCCGTAGAAATAAGACAAATTCGGAAAGTCGCATCGCAAGGAAGTAGAACATGTGTCTAAGTTTGCAGAACTATCTATAATTGAAAAACTCCATGGGTTCATTCTATGCAGGAATGTCTCTAGTCTATCCAGTCTCGAGTTCCATGTACATGTTTGTAGAAATTAGCCTCATTCGTGAGTAATTAGATCTTGTTCAACCGCTACAACCATAATTAGGTTTTAACGTTATAATTACTTAATTGAAAATGTCACTCTGAGGCATATATGGTAGGAAAGAGAACAGTAAAGGCTTAATATTAATGTTGAACGAGTCAATTACCAAGGTAAAGAAAAGGAGGTTAACGAGAAACCACGGAAACTATTCGTAAATGAACGTCACACTTCCCAAAATGATTTTACAACATAATTACCAGTAACAAGGTAAATCGACTGGGTCGTGGGGCTCATTGGACCAGGACCGCGGTCTCAAATTCCACCTATAATTTTTTTTTAGTACTATTTTGGGACCACTAAGAAATAGGCATTATAACTAAAACCCACACCTGTTCTTTCTTTGCCATTTTAATTATAATAAACTAGCTTTTGCCCGCGACTTCGCCCGCTTATGTGTGGTCCCAAAATAAAACTTAAAAAATTTAAATATTTTTAATAGGTGGAAGTGGGGACCGCGGTCCCGGTCCAAAGAACTCCACAACCCTATCGACTAGGCACTCTTACAAAAGGATAAAAACATTCAGAAACAACAATACTTGTTTATTATTTAGTTTTTAAGTAAAGTTCTCAGGAAAACCGCGACTATGGTAGTGTGTAATTCGCTATACTTAGGTATTACTACAAATACCTATTTGTCTGTTTCATAGAGCTCTGAATGACATATTTATGCGAACCAACCTTGTGAAAAATATGTAAAAACAATATTTATGTGTATCTATATGGTATATCTATAGAGGAAAAGGCGGTAATAACATTATTATAATTTCGCGAGAAATATTGAGGGTCAGTGATTTCAGGAATTAGCAATTCCAGTACAGTCTTTAGTAATCATGGGTGCAAGGAGGTACATTTGCACTCTTCTTGCACTTGCAATCTGGCTTTCAAAACAACCAACTTGTTCTAAAAAAAATCCTCGCAGAGTAGATGGTCGATGGGGCGTACCGCGAAAGATTCTGAAGTGGCGACCACGTACCAAAAGATGAAGCGCTAGACCGCTTCTCACGATCCGTGGCTTCTCATAAGGTGGACCGACGATCTGGTGAGGGTCACGGGAACCCGATGGATGCGAAACACACAGCATCAGTCTTTGTTACGACACTTTGGGAAGGCCTATATCCAGCAGAGGACGTCTTCCAGCGGAAATGAAGATGATGAAAGCTTCATATTAAACAAACTAGCTTACCATATTCGAGAGAGACGCTATTTTTTTTTTATTATTATTTACATATAGGTATGTTCGCGCTTGGCCAATACCTTACCAGATTTTTTTTGCAGCATTCTCGTTTAGGTCTCAAGTTATTACGGATAAGACGACTAAGTTTGATCTAAGTATCTCTATATAAAAGGGCAAAAGAAAACTATTCTTGGAGGGATACTCAAATTGCACCCCCCTGAAAAAAAGACTTGCCAGCGGCTATGTTCGAAATCAATGATAAAATTTACGACTAGCTTTTGCCCGCGGCTTTGCGCGTACATAAAATATAGAAGACGTAGTGCTGAGTGCAGCAATAGAGCAGCAGACGCTATCTATTGGTGAAAAAAATTTAGCAATCGGACCAGTACTTTCAGAGATTACCTTTTACAAACAAAAAAGCAAACTTTACCTCTTTATAATATTAGTGTAGAAGTGTAGATAGCATCAGCTACTATTTTATCATTAACATACAAGTAATAAATAATGAATCTGACTTCTAATTCTATGGGAATTACCCATACCTACATATTTCAGATATATGTACAAATGTTATGAAGGCTAAACACGTAAAACAAGTATTATAGATAAAATGGATAGATATTATACAATGGCAAATTGTGTAAGGATAAAGTACGGAGCGCAATTACGTGGCAGCACATTAATCTGCATGTGGCATAAAACAGACTGGAATGCCAATATCCAACGCCCTAGTAATAAGATACTGTGAACACTTGCCCCTTATCTCTCCATCGATTGGTCGCTCAATGCCAGACATTTGAAGTTTGAACAACAATGTGACAAGCCTAGTCCTCCTCATCTATAACTACAGAATAAAACATTGTAGGTACAGTAAATGCCGTTTTCTATGATTGTTAGGTAGGTACCTAAAGTAACAAAGCATCAAGAAAATAAGTCTGAAATCATTCGGTCACCTCTGTGGAGCCATCCTGTCTTACCGCAAAACCACAAATGATTTAACCAACGTATTTTCTTATTTTGGATAATAGGAACGAAGCACGTTTCAGTAAACGTTTATTTTCTTCAGTAGTCAACTCACTACAGTTATTTAAAACCAAACACCAATGAAAGTAGAAACGTTTCCGACCATGAAACAACAGTCGATGCGACCCCAAGCTATCCTTATCCGTATGACAAATAAGGTAGAGTAGGTGCGGCACTTCTGAGTCAACGTCCTCACGCCAATATACAGAAATGTTTTTGAGTTACTTTACCGAAGCCAATAAATCACTATGTGCGCCTTGAAAATCCGCTTCTTCAAAATAGAATATGCAGAAATTTCCCCAAGAATAGCTGAGACCAGCTAGTTCAATAGCATGATCGAAATAGACCAAACGGCAGTCCGACGCAGGAGCTAACAACGTCATTGATGCATGCGAATCCTGTTCCTAAAATAGGACGAATGGCGAAAGCGAGCGGTTCGTCGTCGACGCGCTAAGTGAGGGCTGCTAAGTGAGATAATAGAAATGGGGAAGCACGCAGACCTCATATGTATAGACAAAGGATTGTTATTCGAGTGCCAGGACATGGCAGGCGCCGTCAGAGATAGACGAGCACCCGGCGACCTTGCGCGTGCGTCGGCGGCGCGTCGTCGCGGTGCGTAAGAGAAATAGCCGAACGACATGCGATACAAGGAATACTAAGATACGCGGCACGCTGGCGCGCCCGCGCCGGCGCCGGGCCTGCGCCAACCTCCATACTAACATGTTAAACATGCCATTGTGTGCCAAAAGAATACAAACTGCCGCTTTTAAAAAGTAAACAAATATCTAATTAAAGTTTTCATGCATTACGCATTCAGGATCTTCCGCACGCGAAAAAGATAAGAAAGCTTTCGTTAGTGTGGTATACACATTAAATGTAGGACAAGTCAAGAGGCTGACGCCACGACAGTCGAGATCCCACAGAGCTCACGACTAGACGTCACTCCTTGGTTTGCTTGCTTACTGACAATTTGGTTGTTTAATTTACTATAAACCTAAATCCCTAACAAGTGATTTTACTGAACACCACATTGGCGACGAGTAAAAGCGCAGTAAGTAAAGTGATCTTAACTCAAATAATGTACTACTTACGGACATTGGCCAGCAACAACATTAATTTTATACAGCAGTGTTAAAAAAAAAAAAAAAAAATAAGAGACCGATACCTGAGTGAAATTCTGTAAATATTTCATATATTGGTCAGCAAGAAAAGTAAAATTTTACAGCACAAAGTGCTTTGAAAGAAAAAATAAAAATAAGTGACCGTTTTCTACATTAAATTGAAATTCAGTAAATCTTAGTTTCATAAAATGTCCATATTTTGGTCGTTACTTAGCTATGTATGAGCGATCTGCGTCAGTAATTAGCTGAGAGATGCGCAATATAAATCGATGAAATCATTTCGTCATTTAATACATAAACGGTACCGTATACTTTATCGGAATGTGATTAGGGCATACAAAATGTCCCTACATTTCGAAAATAAATAAAAATTCCAAATACAATGTTTGTTGACCAAATTCGTTTGTGGCTACATAATATCGAAATAAAAGTGCCAACGAGAGTCGTTAAATGATCAGTACCAACGAGTGTTCGTTAAATGATCGAAACAAAATAAAAATATTCGATCTAAAGTTCCAGCGATAACACGTTTACTTATAAATGCTAATCTTATCGAAAGATATTATTAGATCCAAAAATGAAATGTGCCAACGTGATTATCGTCAAGTACCAGTTTTAACGCCAATTACCACTTCGATACTTCGAAGCAATATGATGCCTGGCTAGGTATCACTTTATAGTTAAAACTAAAGTGTCCTAAAATCCTTAAGGCTAATTAAATAAAATACATTTTGCACTGGCTTTATCCACCAAACAAAGAATTTGTCACACGCGTTATAACGCCCGATGTGGTTGGTTCTTCAATCTCTATTTCAAGTGGCCGTTTTGCTGAGTAGCATGGCGCGGCACTCCGGCGCAGGTACCTATTTACCTATTAGTGGACCCTTGTGCGACTTGCTAGCTAAAGTTTGTTTATTTAAATGTTATAGGAACAGTGCCCATAGAGCTCTTATCTTAACTGGCTACAATCAATTCAGGGTTATAAATAAATTAACGATGTGTTGTGTACCTATATTATTCTTGCATTTTAGTTGAAAACAAGAATAAGAAAAAAAAACTTATTTGAATTGTGGGTACAATTCTTGATTCTAGTTCAAATATGATTTTGAATTGTAGATTTAGTTCTGGATTCAATTCCCTAAAGAATATGTGGAAGATTATCACAATGAAAAATCATAATCCTTTAAAAACAGCAATCCCGCCATTGAGCTAATCCACGATAGCCAGAGTCAAAGTGCAATAAGTACCTGCCATAATGGAGTTGACACTGAACAAAAAACTGTTGTCCATGCGGCAACTAAAATCACAAACGTGATAAAAGTACCTTTCCTGTAAATCTATTGCTAACGTGTTTTCAAATTATATTTCCAGAAACACTGCAAAACAAGGACAAATAAGAAAAAATGGCACTAACTTCGTGTCAAATAATAACAATGAGTTGTATGCTATCATGCATGTCATGAAAATTCAATAATCACAAAAGTGATTACTTAAAGTTCGAGCAATTAATGAAAATTCAGTTATGCCCGCCCTATAATTAACGCAAATGGCATAAAGAGACTCGTACCAACCTCTTGTCAAATAACAACAATGAATTTGGTTGCTATAATGCAAATCATGTAAATTGTGGCAATCACAAAAATGATTATAAGTTCGAGCAATTGATGAAAATTCAGTTAATGCCCTATAATTAATGCAAATGGCATAAATAGGTTTTTTGAGTATTATTTGCAGAATAACACGAAATGAGAGACAATAAAAGAGAAAATAATAAGTCTGCCTCTCGTCAAATGATAACAATAAAGTAAAAATATTAAAAAAACAAAGTACTAAACAAAACATCTAGGTAGGTAGGTTTACACCTACTTAACTAATTTGCCACGAGTCGATGAAAATTTAACAATTGGAATTGATGGTCACGTGCTACACAATAATAAAGTGCAAGGGTTATTACATATACAAAAAAAAAAAAATAGCTCTAAAGTATTACTAGGAAAGCCTATGGTCACAAAAATGTTTTAAGAAATCAATTATAAAATTTAAAAAAGGCTTTGATCTGAATTCAATTGCCAACTTACAGATCTTTATTGATTAAAAAAAAAGTCCAACGGCTATTTGATTCCTAATAGCTTAAATAGCAAAAAGACGAGCTAGTCAAACTGTATGGACCTGGCTTGTAAATAAAACAATATTTCATCTTTTCGGGTACCTCTGGTGATCCCGGATGCCTGATGATCAATAATATTATACTAAAATATCAATGCTGATGATGGTATACGTATTTATCTGCAGATACGTGAAACCTAGATAAACATAATAAGTACTAGCGTAGTATTACTTAAAACGCTATGTACATGTTTTAAATCAAAGTTCATAAATACTTAAGAAGTCAATCAGTAAATGCTTTACATTCAACTAAAAATAAAAAATTAAGTTGAAAAAGATATCTATAGTACCATAGGGAAACTCTATGTACATATTGTTTCAAATAAAAGTTCATAAATACTTAGGAAGTCAATCAGTAAACGCTATACATTCAACTAAAAATAAAATAAAAGTTGATAAAGATATAGTGCCATAGCAAAGGAATTGTTGATTTTACTTACAACATAGTGATATAACATAAAAAAAGACTGGAAGAATTAGAAATATACACTCGCAGCACTTTTAAGTTAATTTGTGATGCGTTGTTAAATAATTTCCAGAAACCCGTAAGTATTTAAACAACTATAAAGTCAAAATAAACAAAAATGAAATATTTAATATCAATTGAAACTTCAGTGCCATCAGGTTTCCAACTAGTTAACAATAAGTCAGTCTGACTTTCACATGGAAATGTTGATGAAATTCAATGTTTTCTGGATCAATTTCATTGAATAATTTAACTCCAACTTTCAACCCTAAAAATCAATGGGTTTAAGAAAAAAATATCCAACGGCTATAATGACAATAGATCGTACAATCGTACCCAACTAGAACTAATTGTAGTTCTGTTAACTTTGGAGACAGAATCTGACAGATGTAAAAAAATGAAACTGTCAGACTAAAACAAAGTATAGTCGTGTATCTAATTGAATTCATGAATTGATTTGAATTCAATACAAATTTGCATTTTGAACAAGCAAGAAGCTCTACGGACACTTGAATCAATAAATATTACTTATATCGATAATGCATACATTTAAAATATCCGTATTAAAAATACAAATAATGAAAACCAATCATGGCAAATTACAAAATGACAAGCCTAATTGCGAGATGACCTGTCCTAACTATGACTCGTGTACTAGCACAATTCAGCTCAACTCTTCTGAAGGAAACCGAGTCATCATCAGCAAAATATGTGAGCATGCATGACATTCTAACTGCCAGAGCACATCCAAGTCAAAGGCCAGCCAGTAATACTAATTGATGTACCTAGTACTCACTTATTTCGAAATCCAACTGACTAATAAAAAAAAAAATAAAAAAAACTAATAAAGCTTAGGTCATATACTGATTCCTTAGCCACAGGAACAAAAACCTAAGAAATAGACAAAAAAAAAAAAAAAAAAAATTGGCACAAACATAAGTTCATTGAATGTTAAATTTAGGCTAAAATCGAAACCAAATAACATAATTACGTCATATTAAGGTAAAAGAAACCAATTGCTGATTCTTATAACTCACAAGTGGAATCGTAAAACTTCTAGATAGAACAAAATACCTAATAGAGTTAAAATGTATTGTATTTCGAAGGCGCAAATCTTAAATTGGCTTACAGATGTTGTTCTGAGTCTGAGAGTCATGTACATGGAAATTTACATTTCTGTAAACACACAATACAAGAGTAACTCATAATTTGGAGCAAAGAAATAAAAGAACATCTGATAACGGTAGTCAATCTGTAATCAAGGTTATACAGTATTAAACGAGAAATAATATCGTTTTAATAAGTACCTACTGAATTCCGAATCCGGAATTTAAAAAAACAGTCTAAGCAAAAATAGATGGACATCAGACCTTAAGAAATATCCAAGTCGAGATATTAAAGAAGCCTACAAGAAAATTAATCGATTCATGTTTCCTTTGTACCATACTTCCAAAATAAGCAGTTAGGCACAAAAATAATAATAATCAAAACATAAAAACAAAACAACGATACGCCTCACCCTTCGGAACTGGACAAAAGAACATGAGGAACATCAGACTAATAGAGACCACAAATATAGAAAGTAGGAAGCATTGGATATGCTTCTTCAAAAAATTAAATAATAACACTAGGTACATTATTAAAGGCTTATTTGTAAGCCTAATACAAATGCTAAATGTACTCAAATCTGTGTGGTTCTCTAGTCAAAAGATCATCTCAGAAACTTCAAAACTGCATAGATACACAGTTCTAATGATTAGATCATTACAGTGGATTTTGAAAGAGACTTTGACCTCTGAGTTTGTTTCTGTGTTTCTTCTCAGAGCAGTCAGCTAGGAAACACAGGCCTCATCTAGAAAAAACAAAAAAAAAAAAAAAAAAAAAAAACGAGTAAATGTAAAAAAAAAAATGCGAAATAAATATCTTCATTTCGAATTTTTTTAATTTGGGTCTAAAAAAAAAATATATATTGATTATTGTTGTTTTAAAACTTCTCAAATTGTGTTTAATTACAAAACATAGTAAAATGTGTTAAACGCAATTCATTTCAAAATCTAAATATTATAATTGCACTTAAAATCTAAATAATTTTATAAAAAGAAAGAGATGTGGGATACACATTAAAAATCCTAAATATATAATTGTACTTAAAACAAAAAAACAAACTACCGATTTTTGTAAATTATAATCTAAGTGTGATAAATATTGTAATATAATTATTGTACTTCAAAAACCAAACTAGCGATTTTTGTAAATTATAATCTAAGTGCTAAATATTGTAAGTATGCTTGAAATGTAAATCATTTTATAAAAAGGAAGAGATGTGGTATACACATTAAATGTAGGACAAGTCAAGAGGCTGACGCCACGACAGTCGAGATCCCACAGAGCTCACGACTAGACGTCACTCCTTGGTTTGCTTGCTTACTGACAATTTGGTTGTTTAATTTACTATAAACCTAAATCCCTAACAAGTGATTTTTGTAAGTATGCTTGAAATGTAAATCATTTTATAAAAAGGAAGAGATGTGGTATACACATTAAATGTAGGACAAGTCAAGAGGCTGACGCCACGACAGTCGAGATCCCACAGAGCTCACGACTAGACGTCACTCCTTGGTTTGCTTGCTTACTGACAATTTGGTTGTTTAATTTACTATAAACCTAAATCCCTAACAAGTGATTTTACTGAACACCACAGTTAGCTTAGGAACTTTCAAGATCCAAAGACTCTTTAAAAGATTTCGCATCATAGTTGATAAAACAACGATACAAGTAAGACGCGAACCATAAGCTAAGATTACAATTCTGATACAAATCCGCTCCGTAAACAATAAACCCTAATCGATTTCGTATCAAAAGCTAACAAGGGGTAAGAAGCCAAATGGGTCTGGTAATAAGGTGTAGACTGGGGCAGCATGGTGGAGGTTGCAATCTCAGATAGAGGCGAGACACCTGCAAGTGCTTTAATCCTTAGACGCAGGATTATTTTTAACCCCAAGCTTCTTCAGAAGGGTCCTTAGTAAATACTGCTGACAAGATACACCGACTAGATTATAAACACAATCTAGGTATGGATCTAACGTAGCCAGCCGCCTGCGAACACAGTTTTATTTTAGAAAGTAATCGCGAATTTATTGTCTCCTATACCGTAATGTTCTTGGTAAAGAATAAAGCGTTCAACGAAGCTTACAATAGATAATCAAGCTGCACATAAAGAATAACAGGTGTTGAGGTGTGAACAATTACCAATTTATTTTTGCAAACCGATAAGTAACTAGTTATGCTGGGGTTTTACAAATGCTAACATAATTATACCTAGACAATATTTTGTAAGACTGATTGGCATAACGAATCAGTGAATAAAATCTTTGCAAGAATATCGAAATATTTTCAATCTTGATGATGACTGAGATGTATTCATGAAGTGAAGTGGGAAATTGCCGCTCTTGCAATAATAAAATTCACAATAAACATTCATAACCACGCTCTTCCAAAAGCCGAGGAAACAACAAACCACAAAGGCCTTTCAATCATAATGAATTCCAACAAGACAGCAATCATAATATTATATTTAGAACACGAAAATGATGACAAACACTCCAAACATTTTAAAGGTTTTGTTTAAACACTTGGTTATGAAACAAAACATTGTAAAGGGTGCGACGACAAAGGAATAAAAACCTTATTGTGCGAAGTTTCTCAACTGCTTATCATTACAAAAATAATTATTATCAAACAAAATTACTACCTACTCTGACGAACAAAAGAATCTCGGTAATTAAAAGCAAGAAATTATTTTCGTTCAGTGGATGGTTTTCTTGCAAGCAGCCCGGGCATTGGCTGAGTCGACACGATTCTACAGCCAACGGAGAAATGCTTGAAGATTTATCCTCGGCTCGTGAGAGTGCGACTTGCAGACTCTCGCTTGTCTGCCGCGTGAAAACTTAATGTTGATAAGTACTAAAACTTGTTCGTGTCTTGAAGCTGAGCACGTTAAGTAGGAGTGTTACGAACTAGCATGCTCCTCACTGAGTACTACTCCCGCAGTAATTCTTCTTTATTAAGGTTATCAAGTAAACGTCAAATATCTGCGCACCAGTTTCTGTCTTTTCTAACCTAAATTATACAGATAGGTAGAGATCTGGGCCAATTATAACGAGGGAGTAAATTTCACCATGGGTGGTTAAAAATAGGGAGTCCATTGAGGCATGAGCACCGCGAAATTAGCTCGTAGGAAAACAATGAGTTTGGGTACTCAGCCTCAGGCGTATGCTCTATGCAAATCAGTATCCCGGAAATGAAAACTGAGGTTTTGTTCGTCGAAAGCTAACTGGGAGAACAGACGAGACGGATTACGTAACCACGTCGGCATCCACGCTAATGAGCTCGGAAGTCTCCGTCAACTAAGCACTGGACAATTAGTGGGCCTGTGGACATGCCATGCTGACCACACCGCTGTGGAACTTCTACTCAGCGCACTAATCACTGCATGCACATTAAATCATAACACAGAGGCCTAAAGAGGATATGGCATCATTAAGTGTTTCTAATTCCTAGTCATAACTCATTGCTTTCTCCTGTGAGAGAATGCATTAAAATATTAACCCTTTCGAAACCTGAACAAGGGGACAACAGTGTCGATAATTAAGTTAAATTTATAACGTGGTGAGAAGGGGCTGTGGGTGACGCCGGGCCTGCGGAGCACTGGGGCGGCGGTAACGAGATGAGCGGTCACGCGCGACTGTCCGCCGCAGATAGCGACCTCCTCCCTTCATGATAGAGCACAACACTTCATAATGTCAACTAAAATGTGACTCGGGTACAAAAATGCTGTTTACGACCTGGGACGTTGTTATGCCCTTGAGCGCAGACCTTTCTGTATTCCTGAACTGAATATATATGGCTAGTGTATTGAACAAACCAGAAATACATAATTATGCTGGTTTCAAAATCTTCTGTATATAGAGTAATTAGTACAACACTTTATTTATTCAGTTTTCTGAACGAAACCTTCCTATTTAAAATCCCAAGCTGCGCCGCAAGTAGGTATTAGGTGCAATATGTAACTATGCATAGGTATGCTTAACTTATGAATACAACCAGAAGACTGTCTGCATAAAATAAAATCCAATCGGCTTTATATTGAATAAAGACAGCAGAGAACCCAAGACAAAGATAATATAATAATAAAGCCAAACTTATTTGAAGCAAATATTATTTGAATCTTTAATAAAATAAAAGGTAAAGAACATTTTATAACACGAAGTCTAATATCATTCGGAAGCTGAGTATCTTGTTCGCTTGAACGAATCAATATCGGATATTTGAAAGAGCGTTAAAACAAAGTCAAAAGCGCTGCGAAAGGCTCCTCTGCCAAACATAGAACTTTGTTTGATCTGTTTTAAGTACGAAATCGTGTAGCAAACAGAAAAAGAGTTTCGTCAGAAGGGTTCACCAGCATATTTTACATGTGTGAGCTCAGAAAATAAATAAAAGCCCGTTCGTTGCAATCAGTGATATTGACACGGGGCTGCAGCCTCTAACAGTTTTATTTTCTGCAACTATTACACAATGGATGGACCACAATACAGAATGGACGCTACAATGATTTGCAAAGACGCACACACTCGTCCATGCGATAAATGATTCTGTGATAATGATGCCCTATTCAATGCTCTTGACAATGATTAAGAGCTGGATAAAACAAAGTTAAAATACGATGAAACATGAAGAAAACACAATATCTACTTGATCGATTACGAATTGATTAGATTGACAGATTCGTGTAAACATATTTGTCATGCCCAAGTATTCAGAGAAATGTTTGTTAAAACAATTCGTTTATGTTTATTACTAAATATGTAATTTATTGGGGCAAGATAATAATTGATTAGAATCAATTAAACTGTTCAAGACTCCAAGATCGATTCCGCCAAGATCTTTTAAAATTCTAGATTTTATTTTATAGTCCGATGAAATAAAATGAACATGATACTGCTGCATCTACTAACGTTACTGAGGCAAACAAAGATCTTTGTATATCTTTCAGCAGTCAGCCGCATTCGATTGAGAAAATCCAGCTCTAACAAATCTTCCTGCGATATCTCTGTATGTTTGTTTATTCTAAACGCGGATAGCCAGGAATGGTTCTTGACCAAAATGTAATTCCCAACATAGCTTCACATCGAGTGACGTTGAACAGAGTTTTGCTAAGTTAAATAAAAGATAGTTGATCGCAAGATAGTTCCGCAGTTAAAAGCCAATAAAATAAGTTAGCAGCACACCGAGCCAGCGTAAAATACGGCTATTCATTTGAAGGGAAGGCTTGCTAAGAATTTCAGTTTCATAGAACAACTTCATCACTGAAACTGAATGCACTTGCGAACAAAGTAAATCAGGCGTACCATTTAAGTTATGAAGCAAACGTTGCAAATATTTTATTAACTTAGTACTTTTACTGTTTAACTTTGAGTTTGTATTTATATTACTGCTTCATTGAATAAACTTTATTTTGTATGCAAAACAAAATTGTTTGATGGCAAGTGTTAAGAATAACATTATGAATGTAAATATTCCCAATGTGGGGCGTGGTATCCGCAATAAACACGTGTAGATGCACAAAGACGTCATGAAGCCAGCTTTCTGTTTTTATTGGCTTCGCTTTAAATCCCAACATATGGAGTTGTCATGGCATAAACATAGGCGGCGCGCCGCGGGAAATATCCTTCCGCTCGCGCAAATACAATGTTTGTCGTTGAATAATAAATAAAGCATGGGGACGAGAACAAACGTATCGATTTAGAAAGTAACGAGTCCGCAGAAGTGGAATAAAATGCAAATGAAATAGCTACACAAGTAAAAACAGCGCGTAACGTTAAAGTCATCAACGTTTTATATTCTCTTAAGTAAAGTTATAAGATTCCGTTAGTATTCGTATATTGACTTCAGTTAGTTTTAAAAACTTTTCACCGTGTGAAATAACAGCAAATATTTAGCTTAAAATTAATTCATTTGCATACCGCATTCCAAATGTTTTGCGGTTTCGGAAGACGGTGCTAAAACTCCCACATCGAAGTTTCATCAGTGAATCATTGTGCATAGCTAAAGACGGATTTCAGAAGGATACAGTTCATTATGTTTTTAGATCTATCTGATTCATAAGAGCAAGCACCTACTGGTCAATAATCTAGTTTTTTTTTAGACATTTGAACCCTTACCAAGACTATAGCCCGATAATGTTGGCGACTAAGAACTGCCAACTAGACTTGCAGAACAAATTATATCAAGAAAACAAGCTTAAAGAAGGAAACACGATCTACGTTGTGCGTAGTTTGACCTACTAATTCGTGCTAACAGTTTCCATAGCAGGTTTTACCAAGTTTGTTATCAATCCGAACATGATTACCGGCGATTATGAGTTTGAGTCAGAGCCAGTCGTGGCCGGAACGAATTCGCACACGGCGCATGACTGATCGAGCCTTGATTTATAAATACAAGAGACTCGTGCTTGCCTGACTGATAGGTATTTCATATTTTCTTTGAATCCCTTTCCTCTTAGCGTATGGGAAGCAGATTTAACTACTTACAACATCTTTGGATCTAAACTCATTTATTTCAGACCATTGCATCGTAATGCAATGAAGAATTGCCAAGTTCCATAAGCTACCTCAATAAGGAAACACAAAAGCTATATTCATTCACTGTAATACTTTTCTGTTATATTGCTAAATAAAATACTAAGGAACATAATAATTACAGGCTTTACGAACTAAATGACTGTCCCTCGCTTCCTCATCTCATCTTTCATCAAAATCTAAACCAATTTTCACCTTGTAATCTCCGGTAGTCTTCCTATTTCCAGTCTCCACTAATTGCTGGCATCGTTAACATAATTATGCTATCAACATGAAAATGAGAGTTTTCATTTAAAGGCTCGGTGACCTTTCATAAACGAGGTTCAATGTGGCGACATTTTGGTCAGGCCTTGCCGCAGGGCGCGACTGTAGGGCTGGCTACTTTTTAAAAGCTTTAAAAGTTATCAGTAAAACTCAGTGTCCGCTTGATAATTTTTTTTGAGCTGCGAAAACGTTAAATCTTTCTCCAGTGTCTTAAATTCAGCAGGTGTCGCAAAAAGGGAGATAAGGAGAGTTGAATGTGAATGTAGGTACTGAGCTCCTTATCTCTACATACAAAGACCTAACCCAGAGAAATGGGTTACTTCGGTGCCGTGCGCGATAAGCCATGCACGATATTAAATGCAATATGCACACGATATTAAACGTAATACGGCATTGTATTGTTGCTTGCGACTTTTAAAACTTCACCTAGTTTATGAAATTTCTGGTGGCACAAATCACGGACATTCTTCACCAATTTATTATATTTCACCCGGAAACTCCTGCTGCTCGGGCTCAGAAAGAGGGTCAGCCCTAGGTAGGGTGGTTAAGTTCGCGTACGTTCGACCAGCTGAGTCACGCCCGGTCACCTCGTAATCTGACGTAATGTTAATATATTGATCTCTCCGCCGACCACCTCCACTGCAAGAGAATACCCATTCATGTGGATTATACTGGAAGAGCATTGTTCACTCAGCTATGTTGGTAAAAGGCACCAAATATACACATAAAAAACCACTAGGTAATCCGGATATAAATATCTCTCAGCCATACACAACACACATAGCTAGCTAATACTAACTAAGCAGTTACGTAACGGACATTATTTAATACCTAATATTTATTACGCTTCAAATACATAATTAGGAAAGAGAAAGGCGTCTTACAGTGTACTAAGTTGGCAATAAGAAATCGATACAAACGGTCACTTCAAGATGTTATCTTTCGAGCATATGGCACCAAAAATTTACGATGACATCAAAATATGTAAGGTACCTCCTATTACTGTGACCACCAACTAAGGAATTCTACAACCCAAATGTATCAGATTTCAACAGAAACCGCATGCCGCTACATTTGTTTTATCTTTGGGTTCGGAGGTCAAACAAAAAAACTTTGAATGGGGCAAGTGCTAATGCGCGGGGTTTAATGAATGGGCTTCGGCCACACTCGAAAGCAGAGCAGCATAGTGCTAATGAAACTCATCTACCAAAAAACATAAAAAGGGACACACATGTGGTGTCCACATATTTTTTCTCGCAAATTCTCCGTAAAACTCTTGCGCAAAAACCAAAAGTGGCCGTGTCGTTCAAACGAATCCATTAAAATGCTCGTACCCGCGAAGCTCTCCCGACTTCTCGAGTGCCTCTTCACTTCTGGGAATGCAACTACCTGCTTTTTATAGCGAGATAAGGGCTTCACAAATATGCGCAACCCGACCCTATTTGATTATCGATCAGTGGTCCGTTAGTAGCTATAGGATTGAACGACCATTCGAAATCGATAGGATTATACTGTATGGAAGTGACCCAGAATCCCATTGGAATGATGCACAGATATAAATGTATATTCATAGCCATGTGGTGCTATGCAAGCGGCATGATGGTATTTATATAGGCCAAATCATAACCATGGAGTGCATGATTGCATTCATTTATTCCATACTTTAGATATGACACCACTTGTAGTTGTAGTGTGTCTTTGTTATTTCCTTCTTTGGCTTAAGAGCACTCAGCAATATATAGGCATGACAAAATAATTATGCAAGTATGTGGTTACGAAGAAAACTGTTAAGCTGTCAGTGCACAAAACCGTACTGTTACAAAAGATATTGTGGATAGCGTCACAAATGTGTGACATGAACGTGGTAACAGAGATGTGGCTGAGAGCACAAAGGACAAAGATACAGTCGCCGGAGAAATTGTCGCGACTGATTTGATTGTCCGCGTCGACGCGCACTTTGTCGGCGCCGAGCCTCGTAATGTACACGATACAAGTCAACGCGAGCCGCGAGCTTCACAAAACAACAAACGGACAACGTCTTTATAATCCTCACCACCGTAACTGATACGACACAGAACAATTCTGCTCTTAAAATACGGAATGAGTTCGCCTTACAATATTTCCATGGCAACATTGTGTCAATTAGGATCTTTAACAAACACACGTGTTACGGTCTATTTACTTAATTGATCAATGTCACCAGTATCAGCTTCAACCTTGAGTACTTACAGATTATCAACCAAAATCCAATCCATTTTATCTAGAAACGTACCTGCAACAAAGAACACAACAACTTTCAATATCACACTAGCATACAATAAACAACATTTATATTGTGAGCAACACAAAAGGGTGCGCTGAATGCCGGCACAATAAAAGGCCTCAATAAACAGCCTTTACTGGTGTGACAGTAAGCCTTAAGTTATAACACATAAGCGTCACGGGGTGGCGAGTGGCGACTAGATCACATGACAGATGAGAGGTATTTCAATGCTTTATTGCGTCGGAGTTTTTGTGGAGAAACGTGACTTCCGAGGGGCATTGACCCCGCTACTGACTCCTGTAGGATGTCGAGATAACTCGCAACCGTGATATAGCTCCTGATGCATATCTAATAATTCTAACCGCCTTAAAGAGACTTTTTGTTAATCAGTTACCCTATATGGCTACTAATGACGGAATTGAAACAGTTCCAAAAATGGTCATTCACTTCTGAGGACATAACTTGTTTTTGAGCAGGCGGGCCCTATTTCTCAGATGTGAATGAAAGTAATAAAATAATAAATGCCTTAAAAAAACAAACGTAAACATATGCTTCGGTAACATGCAGTTGTTATGCCTGTAAATAATCATCGTGTCGTTAAATTTGCATACAGCAATAAGTCTGGGAGGATACGAGTGAATCCGAGTCGCCTCGTAAAACGAGACCACAACCGCTTTCCGCAAAACTCATAAGGCATAATGACTGCGCAGCTCTCATAAATAAAATTGAAACATATCCCGGTATGTTTTCGGCGACATGTGTTGCCCGAAATGGTGTCCACACTGTATAGTTGTGACCAGTTACCGTGTTGTTCGTGTAAACAAGAATATTGAAGTTTCTGGCACGTCTGGGTGGCAGAAGTCGTTCTAAGAACAAACTAAGTATTCGTATAAAAAGTTTTTCTTGAGCTGAGACGGTCCCTCGGCTTTCTGGTGACCTTATACAAACTGTACAGACCAAAGACTTGAGTTAATCTTCTTTAATACGTTGCTCGTACTTTCTTTACCATATGATTAAGTAGGTAGCTCTCAGTAGAGCCATAATAGTAAGAAAGTTTGAGAACGTTTACATTTGATCTCTGTGAAGGCAATCGAAGCTGAACACATAAACAAGAGCTAAAACTACCGGCTCGCTGACGGACCTCATTAACGAACTGCTGATGGACTTATTATCTGCTCTAATAATAAACCCACTTTAGAGTGTATACCGGTATCCAAAGCAAATGTCTTCTCTTTCATCAATGATAACATGGGGTATATAGGAATACATTATGCTTCTGACACTGATCTTTTATTTACGAGATTGACGTTCTGAAGTTGTTAGCAATAGCATAGAAGTAGGAACATTTTAAGTAAGTTTTATACTATACTATACTACCCTGTAAACAAGGATATTAGTGGCAAAGTTAAATAGATACTAATTTATTCAAGTGCAAAGAGGATCCATTATGGGCGCTCGGGAAATTAGGTTATACCGCAAAACATTTGAAGTAGCTAAGTGCAGACATAAAACAAGTGCAAGAGGTACAAAGCTACTCTGCCTGAAGCAAGTCTCATTGATAGTATTTTCACACGCTGCAGATACAACATAGTGGCAGTTCTCCCAGTAGCCAACCTGGGCGGGCTGCCGGCGGTGGCTATTTTAAATATAATTGCTGCCTCCATGCACTGCCCGCAACGTTTGTTGTCCGACCACTATGAATACAGTTCTGCAATAAACTTCCTTTTTTATAGTAACCGCACGGAGATAAACGCACAGGAGCTTCCTTCGTCATTGCTATAAAAGTGTGGCATATACGAGCATAGTAACTCTACTAAGAACGTGGAACTAGGTTTTAGATTTCTGAAGGACCAAACGGCGTGACCTACGAGTATTACTTGATTCAAAGGAAAGTTGTTTCCTACCCTAATTCAATTTTCTTTTCGCTACAGTCTCTAAGCCAGAATCTAATAGTCTTTGGACGATTTGTTTGTTTTAGATTTATAATCTCGATTGCTTTTTTTTCGGGTTGATCGCAAGAAGAAAATCTATTCGTTTGGATCTCATGGAGAGAGATAAAGTAACAATTAATATGAACACGTTGATAAACTTCCTGACTTAAAACTGTAGGATTACTAAAAGTGATGACTAGATTAAACTAACGGCGCTTAATCGGAAACATGTGTAAAGCATATGATGTTAATGTGCTAGTACATTAGTAGGTACTCCCACGGACGGATTACACGGTGACTGGAGTACAGCCGGTATCGATTGACAATGCAATTTATTCTCACCGAACGCCAAAAGCAGAGCGCAAATAAACTGATTTGCGTGCAAATATTGAAGCCTGAATAGTTTGCGGTCAACTTTACCAAACTTTTTATAGTATTTATTTCGACGTGTACCTATTTTTTTTTATCGAATCATGAGTTTGTAATGCAGAATTTAATATTTATGGAAAAACGCAATTTGTGTTGAGTGCTTTAATAGTCTTTTTAGGTATTCTGACACTTCCAATCAAAATGTTTCCATTCCTAGATGATTATAATCTTAGTTAATTTGTCCGGCCCGGACTGAGTGCGTGCATGTGAATGAAGCAACATAGCTATCAATACGAGCTTGCATTCATATAATTACCTACGATATATAACATTACTGATACACAGGACATGTGTCCCACTATTAAGACGATAAGTTAACCCGCCGGCGCCATATGCAGTAATTTATTCCCAGCTATTATTGTATAACTAAACTGTCCGTCTACTCAACGATACGAAAATAAAATCGGTACAAGAATCGTCTCTGAAATGCCTGCAATTTAAAGATGACGAGACTGGTTCTCAGAAAAAGAAATATAGCTGGAAAGAACTTTGTTTTATTGCGGGTATATATCTTACAAGAGATATACAATGTAAGCACGAAAATGTAGGCAAAGTGGTTGCCCTTTTCAAGAAGACAAAGTCCCTTGTCAATGCTTACGTAACAAACAAATATACATAATGTTATATGTGGACCAATCACTTCAACGAGTAAAAAGAAAGATTTTCGCGACGAAATTCTCTCGGGGAAAACTGCTTTCCTCTACATTAAGTTTCATCCCTGATTAAGCAAAAACAAAAACAGGAGAATGTCTCTGGAGTGAAGAGCTCAGGCGACGCAGTTTGCTACATTTCCATTCCAAGCAGTCATGTTGTTCAGCAATTACTCACAAGTTTTATTACGTAGGTACTCCATTGCTAATTAACCTGGATAACAGTTTGCTGTTGGCTCTCGCAAGTGCATTAAATACATGAGTTTTACTGTTTCTGTTTTACCAGTTATATGTTGTGTGCATTAAAGCTTATCACGCATATGTACACTGCAATATTATTAAGAGTTAAAGTTTTTTTTTTTGTTTTTATTTTTTTTTAGTAGGAGGTTATCTCTGAAAGTACTGGTCCAATTGCAAAAAAATTTTCACCGATATAAAGCTGCTTTATTCCTGTATAATCTTATACATACGCGAGCGAAGCCGCGGGCAAAAGCTAGTCGGTTATACACTGACTACGCTGACTTTGCATGACATTAAAAATTTGTCGACAGTCCGACATCTCCGGCTAGTGTTGAATAATTCATTAGTTGTAGCGTCGATTGAATTAAAGGTTGTATCTCAGTCTCGACATGGTATCGGTGCTCTATTTGCATATCAGACTTGTTCCGATGTGCACCAGATGTCGCTACATAGTCTTTGATAAGTTATCGACTAGCTAACGTGTTTGAGGTCCGGATAGGAGTCTATTAATAGCTCATTCAGTTACTACTACATTTTGTGATTTTCCATTTAATTGAAGTAAACATTTTTTCATCGAAGAATCGCCAAACTTAAGAAGAAGGGCAGAGCACATTGCTCGCAGAATAGGTTATCGATTAGGACGAAAGGTTCTGGAGTCGCGACCATGTACCGATGCACAGGACCGGTTATTATGGCGACACTTGGGAGAGGCCTATGTGCAACAGTGGTCGTCTTTGAATGATGATGAAGAATTAAAGAACACTTACCATCAGGTGAGATGGTGGTCAAACGCAAGCCTATCAATAATATTAAATAGAGGTTTTAAAAGGTCTATCTTAGACGCTCATTATCATCGGTTAACATTGGAAAAAAAAAAATTATTCAATTGTGTTGATTATTAAGTTAAGTTGCTAATTAAACTTCTTTTAGGTTACGATGGGTTGATGCTTTTTGAGGTTAAAGTTCCTTAAAAAAGATCATTTAGGCTAGATTTATACTGCTCAAAAGCAGTTTCTAAATTACTAAAACAATAGCTGTCAAACAGAAGTTGTGTTTCCTGACAGAGTCACGACACAACAGATGTATTCAGTTTATCTGATTACATTTACACACGAATTCTTCACTATACAGCCTGTGTGTTTAGCTCTTTGTTATTCTCATTATTAGATGATTGCTACAACGTAGTTGCGAACAATACAAATAATACAACGCAGAAAATTGAGTGTCCCTTATGCAAATGTGTACCTTTATTACGTAATCGACCTTCCAGACAATCTTTGCTAATCCATTTTGTCGGATTGGACCATTTAATCAGACTAGGACAAATCACAACTGTATAATCTAATCACATCTTCCAACTCAATAAAATAGCCGTAAAACACGATGATTAAAGCCGAGCAAAAGACGACAAGACGAATGGTATCGATATTGGCGCCCAACACGGAATTCTAAAGAGGAATCCCATTCGATTCAGTTCGCTACAACGCGACGGCTCCAACATTATGCATTCAATGTGCATAGAGTCTTTATCATTTTAAGGCGAGCGCGAATGTTAATCGAGTCGGAGTGTATTTTTATACACGTCATTTCTTAAAATCGTGCGTTGATATCAATTTGTTAGGACGTGACTTGAATTTGATGAGGTAACCGTGAGCGCTCGTGCCACTGTAATCCGAAAAAATAGAGCCACACATGAAGGGAGAAGGCTGATGTTGACACTTTTCGCGAATGATTTACGATGTAGAGGAACGCTTTCTATTTCACTCGTAAATCCGACAGCATTGACAGTATATCGTCAAAACATCCAAACGATTTTTTTTGGAGGCAATAAATAAATCATACCAAATAACGCAAAAAATTCAATGACACGAAAGTTAATTATTCGGATCCAGCAATTAGGTCAACCAATAAAGTTAGCCTCCTGTTGAAAAGAAAATTAATTTACATAAAATCGAATATAAAATCGTGTTACTTACTATAAAAACGATGATAAAAAATTAAAAGTGTTACCTCCAAAAAGAAATATGCTTGTCAGGCAATAAAACCTTTTTGCTCATTTTAACAGGGATGAAAATAAAACTCCTTTTATCAGAGAGGAAATTCAATTATCTGTAACATAGTTACTGGTTGAAACAGCGGAGTAACGTCCGGTCGAAACGGGGAAGTTTGGAGGTACACCCAAGGCTGGGTAGGGTAGTTAGCATTTGTTTGCATACAACCCAAAGCCCCTTTTTGTCTCGTCCTGAATAATGGTATTGTTAATAGCCAGCTACATATAATATACATTAGTATATGTATGGGCCCGCAAGTGTGTATGTACGCAAGTGATTTACCGCAGCCCGTTGACATAGAAAGTTTCCATGTTGCGGTTTGTACGCACCGCTGTACATTTAAAATTAAATTGTTTCATCTATTTCATCAGCTTTTATTGTGCTTTATTCTGTTTTGGTGTTTTATATATTTACTATATACCTATGTCTTATACTGATGTAATTGGCAAGTAATATTTGAGTAATTTGTTACGTTTTTAAGCATTAATAAAATATCCAATCTCAACTTTTGGCTAAAGTTTGATTGTACATTTTCCTCTTTAAGAATTGATGACAACAGCTACAAGCTTTTCCTTTTCCATTTCTCTATAAACGCCTTTTTTCTATGCTTTTGTAACCTCACCCCTTTTCGATTTTACATTTATAGACGTTCTCAGAGACTGTCAAACTGCCATCTTTATCAGTTTCAAATATCTAGCCTAGCTCGTTTTACAATTCATGTCAGTGAGCGTACCGAACGTGATAGGTTTTCGCAGTTCGACAAATTCATCCTATGAATGTAATATTAGCACTTTGGCACGTGCTTTGTGCCTAAGATGAAGTCCTTTATACTTTGTAAAAAGGTCTAGAAATGTCAGGGTAGCAGCAAAATATTTGCCTAATCTCATTGGATATAGTCAAACACTTACTACGTACTTTAACTTAATTTTGATACTGTAAAGTACAGACTGAGGTAGCTTGGTCTGTACTTTACAGTATAATAACTTCTGAGTTTTTATAAGACAGGAAGCTTTACAACTAGATCTTTTATCTCGTCTAGTCCTTTACAGAGTTTGTAAAAGTAATAGTCTAGTATTAAACTAGAAACGATAATAGACAAACATATAAAGTGCTTGTACTATACCAGTATTTTTATTGTCTGTCTGTCGTTCAGATACTCTTCATGTTTATATGAACGTATGGTGCGCTACTAAAAGTAATTGTAACAGGATCTGCGCAGGCGACGACGCCACCGCGGCGTGTCTATCCAGCTCTCCTCTAACCACCGATACATAAACACTTGGCCACCAGACCAACCACTTTCGCGAAACGTGGACCGGCTTTTAGCAAAAATTTGATCAGTGAAAGTCAAGAGTGATACGTAGTGCGCCCGCGCCTCTTTCAGGGGTTCGTTTGATTAATTTAATCGATAGTTCGCTAGAATAAATGCAACATACATCATCGAAATTTAAATAGAGAGATTTTGCATAAGCTGTTAACGTTTTATGGCCGTTATAATAAGCAATAATAATGAAAATCATAGACTCAGCTGGCTTCAAAGTTCGATTGGCAATATCTCCGGCTTTCTGCGTGACGGCTTACCTTTCCTTTTTCTTTTCAATGTTGTCAGAAGTCACATTTAATTAACAAAAGTTAAATTTATGTGTTGTCCCCGGTCGCTTCAAAAGACCAGACAATATTTCACCGCCGCGATAACTGCAGACGTAACAACAGTCATTTATATTAACTTATCTGAAAAATTCCGAACGGACAGGATCTTCGTTGAGCCTTATGTTATGTTATCAGATGGCAACGATATTCAAAAGATCCCATTATGCTTTTAACTTTCTCTTTTAAAGGCTTTACTGGGGTCAATTCTAGACGTAACGCTTTTGTGGTAATAGATCAATTTACATGTCCATTAGTATTAAAATCAAGTTGTTATCGTTCCATTAAAATCCCCTTATCGATTTCTATGGACATTACTAAATCGTAAACACGATATTTAGCTCCTAATCATAAAGTCGAGTTGTATTTTTTATTTACGATTATGTAAAACAGGCTTACATCGTTTCACGTATACCTACGTAGTTACATATATGTAGATTCAAATACACTTTTAGAATCTAACGAGTCTTGTAGACTATGTTATGTAACTGATAAGATATGAAGGTAGGTAGCAATAGTTTATCATGAATGTTAGATTGAATTGAATAGGTAGCTAGAGCTACGCAAGTGCATATCTAGAGAGCCAATATACTTAGCGGGCAGTGGCTCTGTGCTCGGTTGATCGGGTCGCCATCGTCAGATATGGAGTCAATTTGCAGTAATGCGGTGGGCAGGTTCACGTTACTTTTTACAACACAGTCGAGGTCGTTGACTGCAGACTAAACAACACATGTACTTGGTGCAAGGTGTCAATGTACAGGGAAAACATCCGACCTTCGTTACAATTAGGCATTGTTGGGTTGCGAGAGCCACATCTTCCGCGGATCGATTGCTTTGTTCTAAAAATTATAGCGTACTCATTTGTTTTTAGTTACGTTTCAGTGCTGGAGTGTGCTTGCGTGTCTCGTATGTTCCGTAGGTAGGTACTTTAGATATCCAACGTAAATTGTCAATATTAAATGCTTTGCTGCAATATTTGCACGTGCGTTAGACAGTATCTATCTGCTACTGATACTGTCTATGCATTGCCTCAACATTATAGGCACTTAGGTTAAGTAGTTAAATCTGGCAAACATTTTGTACTAGGTAAGTACATGCCTACTAAAAAATGTGTTTGCTCGACGTCATACGTCCATTTTGCATGCTTTAGGAATTTTCGATAATCAGCAAAAATTATTGTGTTTATCACAGTATCGCACCTTTTCTGTTTCGATGCCAACGACTTTTGTTATTTTCGTGTTTCGATGACTGTACAAGTGTTTGTAATTTAAGAGAAAAAATACTTTCCGAACCAGCTTAATTATTGCCAAATATGCAAGCAAGATAAAAAGAAACACCGCCATATATTACTTGTCTTTCCATCTTAATGTATTCTTAGAAATGCTTCCAAACGCTGTATGTGGCTTTAGAAAGATCAAATGATAAACGACATCGCAAAATGGACCGGTTCAAGAAGTCATCGGAATATGGCGAGTGTCATCCTTGTCGCCGCACGGCCGCTGCGATTTATCATCCTCTTGTATAGGCACTCTAATTGCGACAACTTGTCGCCATGTCCAATCGTAAAGACGATATCTCCCCTTATTCCGCGCCGCATCTCGCGACAGTCTGCGACAGCCCTTACTTCATTTAAACTTTGTTCCACTCCAACGTTCACAATCGCAGTGCAATTTTGTAAAAGTGCTGTTTATTCCCCATTTAAAGTTCAATGAACCGCAATTAGCAGTTAAGAAATTATTCTACGAGTACCTTAAGAGGGGTCGTTGGATGAATTTTAATTAGGAACTTTGTGTAATTTAAATCCCAGCATAACATGAATGATAATGATAAAAGATTTATGAAGGCTTCCGCTGTTTGTAGCTTTAACTTTAGGAGAACAATAGATAGACATATTGGTTAAAGTATTTGGTGCGAAGTGATACGTGTAATGTTCCATACGACCGAATTACCTACATTCATTAGTCGGCTCCGTCTGCCAGACTGCGAAGTGGTCACAGCACACAGTAGGTGCACTGTCTATTTGCATTTTGCACGTTGTTAGTCCGTTAATGTTATTTGTTACGGTTACCTACTAAGCAATAAACGTCGTCTCAGATAGATTGACGATTAGGATTATTGATTTATTACTCCACAATCTGGGTCGACAGGACCGGGCGTAGCGTTGCGCTGCAAAATCGCGCGAGCTCGACTGATCTATTGACCCGTCGTATAAAACCGCTTAAACGTTTATTAGCAAAGTCAAGATCGTCACTTACGAGTAGGTTGGCTGAGCAGAGAGTATCTGGGTTACTGATACGAGCTACGATAACATCTGAAGGTGATCGGCGATCTTCCGCCGCTACAATTTCAGCATATTCCGCCGTTTTGCGGCTATAACTTTGCATTTTTCCCAACCAGTTGACCACATGGTAAAACTGGTTATTGATACGTATTTAGTTGTGGTCAATATTAAACAATGTTGCAAAACTGTAACGAATCAATTTAATCTTGTTTTGTTGGTTTAATCGTTTGTTTAGTCAGAAATAATGATTGTGCGAGTTCGGCGGGGCGTGGGCAGCCCGTGGCTTAATATTTTACGAATCCTTCACGGTCAACGGAGACCCTTTATTTTGTTTTCATTAAAAACGGGAATTGGATCATAAACCAAACTCCATTAAACTAACCGCAACACAATTTTCGGGAGACTTGCGAATACTTTCGTTGTAATTAAACGGGGCTCAGCGTTTAGTGTGGCGCTCTTCATGAATAGTTTTACATATATAAAGTGAACACGAAAAATATCTTGTTAAGTTAAACTGAGTTAAACACTGGCGATACGAGCTACCTGACAGTCTGACAGATACCTATAGGTAACGTAGACGAATAATTTTTTTAAATTATTTGTAACAGAAAATTTATTAAAATTTTCAAAACCTTTTATATTGAGTTAGTTAGACACCTTTCAAATCTAGTGGAAAGAAAACAGTCATGTACAAATTAAAATACGACGTCACCACCATATGTTATGTTACGCTCGTACAAAAGAGATAGCAAGATTTTCCCACTACGCCCCCAGTCTTCCATTCCATCAATATTTGAAATGCTAATTAATTACTAATTCAATAAATAACTAATAAAATCTTGATGCAGTTTTTTTTTTTACAAAAAACCTTATTTTTAGTGTAGGGTACAAAATATAAACACAGGAAGATATCTGAACTTCCCGAAGAAATATTTTTATTTACATACGCTGATTCCTTTTACGCCTTACTTAGTGGTAACTACCGTTTATAAACAGCTCAGAGTAAAACTGAAATTTAATCTGCAAACTTACCGAGAACCCTTCAAGTCCTGGACTTGACTTAGGAACGAATGGCATTAGATAAAACAATATCAACTGTAAAGAATTCCTACACCATAACAGTTTTTAATACGTTAGTAGCAATATGTTGCCGCGTCCGACGCATAACACGGCCCATGTGCTCTTACGGAATGGACCACAATCCGCACTCAATTGCCACTTGCCTGTATTAGCTTTCATTGATATATCGGCCTAAGTGCTAGAAGCTATTAAGGCGACATTAGATTGCCGGAGGCCGATGCGTCCAGACAAGCGGGTTGCCAAGCTCCGCGTTTGATTACCTTGTTACTCCGAGTATTTGCTCTGGTTTTCGCGGCGTGTCTTATCTCTGCAAGACCGTCCCATATCATCTCGCAAGACCAATACATGTGCGATATAAATCTGTGCTGATGGCTGATAGCTTTTGTTTACATAACCCCTTTAAGAATCTGGTCCTTTTTGCAAAAAGTAATAATAAACTCATTATAAGTCTCTCTCGTGCCCTACAATTAACATTGAGATAGTATCTCGCCGATAAAATAATTGCCGTGCAAATTATGGACTCGCGAAAAGTATTCCGGACGAATTTGAAAGGTTAACTAGGTTATTGTGATGGTTTGTATCGATTGTAGTGGCTCGTGACGGAGATGTCCTCAAGTCCTTGCTAGGAGAAGTGCGAGGCTGGGAGGGCTGCGCAGCGCAAGCGCCGGCCTCGATGAGCGCCGCCTTATAAGGCGCTGGCGGCCGCCGGGCTCCGCCACTTGCGACAGCCCAAGTATTTTAGGCTCAGGCCCTAAATTATTTACGTGCAACTCGCATGCGTTTAATTTCATTTAAAATGTCATGGCGCTACTTAACAAGTGTTACACTTGCGTTTATTATTGCAACCTGCCGCCGGCTGCCGAGATCTTAATTAATCACTTCTGATTATAGTTAAACGGTTTCAAACGACATTTCAATCATGACAGACATATTTCTTGAGTACAGAAATAAGATTCTTAAGTAGGCTGTAAGAAAAATACGAAGGACAAATTCCTAAAGGAAATCGACTACGTAGAAAAACAGCTTTAATGACATTGCCAAAAATGTCTCCAATCTCCAAACTAGGTCGAACAATCGAAGCGTCGGGAGAGACAGGAGCGATGGGTTATTATGTAGCCCAATAAGGGGGTCGCGAGCATTCCCAGCGTGGTCCAAAGGACGCCGCGAGGACGGCGCGCGCGCACAAGAACCCGTCGAATACTGGTCGCGGTTGTAAAACCCGCCGAATAATGGTCGCGGTTATTTAAGGAACAAGCAGTTCTGCGAAACCACGCACGCGATGCGCGTAGTTGTCGTAATTTGGAAGATTTTTTTTTTGCCTTTTTTTCAATACTGCTCAGATAGTCAGACCCTGTGGATTCGGAATTCAGAGGAAAACATGACTCGACTCGATCTGTTTTATTATACAGGAATTCTGAAGCCACCAAATAATATTTTATTTGGTTGCTTCATAAGTAAATATTTAAAAACTCAATTGGGTTGATTGGAAATTGAAAAAGTCACATGTATGGAATACGTTACTTCACACGTCGTTAGTGAAATCGCTGTTACTGCCACAAATCGTTTAAATGTTTCAGTGTTATGAAACTTTGTTGAACGAAAATAATGCTGCGTTTAACTGTGACACGTTTTGTTTACGTTACCTACATTCAGAGGTAGATTACTTTCTTCGAACGAACGTAAATATCTTAGTGGGTAAGGAACGCCACATAAAGTATTAAATGTTCGATAAACAAAACAGAGCGCACTTATCGGTTTATCGATACATTATCAGCATCGATAAAGGAACCGTACAAAGTGCGGATATCTACGAATCGGACGAGATAAGCGCGCAATGTACAGATAAAACGTATGGACTACGAGAGTACGCTCCATACAACGCAATGCATAAGGATAAGGGCGTGGGCAAAACAATCTTACTCACTTATATTAATAGCGATGTTCTAAATGACAAGCAGTTAAACGCTCAGACTAAATATTTTCATATATAATGACCACTTACACAGAACTAACTAGAGAATTCGCAATGAAATGTGGAAACGACGGCGACAGACAGAGTTGCTTCCTATGAATATTCCGCAGCTAATGACCCAATCAGTCTCGTACAGCAACTAGGTACGTATAACACGAGACATATTACCGCAACAATTACCAATATTACCATATCCAGTAATAAGAGTCCAAGTGATTGCTAAACGAACATGCACATAACACGCGCAAGACACTTGGACCAATAATATCATGCTTAATATCTACACGAAGCCGATGCTCGGTCCATTATCGTTATAGTCAGCTAAGATGCAGACAATGTACTTACGATAAGCATACTGCCTCAGGATAACCTAGTTAGCAGAAAGGCTTCTTATGTTCGTGTGCACCGTGCACTAAAGTGCCCATAACATTGTCTAGACTCAATAAAAATAAACTAAATATAAAATTCTTTACTTAAATGTACTCTTGAATAAGAAAATAAGATGACTTGTCTCATATTTTAGTAAAGGAACTTCACTACAGGTCTTAAACTCAGAGCAGTCTCAGAGGAGTATAAAGATAGAACTACACTGTGCACACGTATGACACACGTGCCGATTAGGTCATGTCGGTCTCCTAACATTTTTCAGGGAAACTAGACTTGTAGAGCCACACCTGATCCACGTCACGCGACGTCGTTCTCACAAATCAGTCCCCCTAGCCAACTTACAACCGTTTCGCTTGTGCCGAACGATTCGAGTTGATCTTACCGCCAATTCTTTTGTTCTGAGCACGTGACTGAGCATTAAGACGACGTCATTCCCGTACATTTGAAGCTTTCTACAAGCGTTAACTATTGCAGATTAGAAACTTGGCTTGGCTTGGCTTGGTTGCGTCAGTCATGTAGTTCTAGCTTTAAAATAGTGTCCGACCGAAACACAATTAGCAGCCGAAGTCGAAACTGTAAGCCAAGGTTCAGCACCTCTTCCAGTTTCGGCGGTAATTAAAATCGAAGCTGACATGGCAACATATCTGACAAAAAATAAAAATAATATTACGAAACAGTTCCTAACTATATTTCGATATGTGTAGTTATGTTTAATTACATAGTTAAAACTTTCATAAAATTCTAAATAATCGAACAAATGGACGATTACACAAAAGTTATAACACACGTAGACCAACGAGTCAGTCAATATGTGTGCAACTATCTCAACCGTCAGCTCAAAGCTCTAGTTTCGGTCGAGCAGAATATTCCGCCAGTTTTTGGCTGAAACCAGTTATTTTGGCCGAACCGAAACATAATCTTCGGTCGGTCTCAGTCAGACTCCAATAAAAAGCTTGTATTTACCATCTCACCGAATAGTACCGAGAACTTTGACTGTAATCATTTCCTTACTGATTTATAATAGTAGACGCTGAAAACAATAAGCCAGGCGGCTCATTTACAGCTTCAAGTATAAACCAGCTTATCTGAAACACGATTAACATCCGCATAGTTTTTTGTTCTAGGAAGTTTCGTAGAAGTTTACATAACGTAGGTGTACCTACAATATTTGATTACTCAATCAGAATGTGTGGGAATCAACCATTCTGATGATTAACATTATAATTATGGATAATTATAGAACTGTTACTACTTGTCATCAAAATGTAATCAGTGCCAATCATCAGAGAGATTTTACTTTATTTAACCTCATTTACCGGTAAACCAAGTTTGGCACGTCATGCCCATTGTAAGAGATAGAGGTTAAGCTAACAATAAAAATAATGAAATCACAAGTCATCATATAAAAAATCGCGGTATTGATAGATAATTTAGATTTCAGCAAAAACTTATGTGATTGTATTCCAATTTCCATCCAATTCCAAGCGATCATTGTGAAAATATACCGTCCCTTATAAGCTCATGGAAGAGTATTCTTCGACAGTCAGTGCAAAGTCACGCATTTCGAAGCTTACTTTTTGTTCAAGCGATCTTTTACGCGACCCTAGCTACCTTATAAAGCGAACAGAAAAACAAGCAGACAGCCACACGGACACAATTAACCGTGAATTATTCCACATAAAGATTTTATTAGCATCGTAAAATCTTTTACTAAAGCTTGACTTTCAATAAATGCAACTAGTTCTTTTGTTGTTTATGAAACATCGTAATAAACCTGGAAATATTCTCGTTATAACATTCATTTCTTTGCAAGATAAAGTTTCTGACTACAGTAATTAAGCTACTTGTTTTGAACGCTTTCGCTTATTTAATATTTATAAGGACTTAGTATTATAAATGAGGTTGTCTATCTAGCTCTCTGACTGTAGTACATCAAGGTAACTCGCCCTACAGATAAACGTCGCAGTCGCTTCTTAGAACTTGTGAGTCATGTTAGAACCATGCAAGTTGCTGTTAGACGTACCTACACGGACATCGAACCGACTGTCTTGAGGTGTGACCTTATTTACTTACATCATTGTGGCAAAACTTTCATAAAGACAAATTAATGTTTTTGAGAAAAGTTGCTCAGCAGTTTCTTCATCAGTAGATATAGTAACGACCGTTTCTTAGCCATTAACTATACTTGCTAGTTTAAGAAAAGTAGGACTGTCTCCTCGTGCATCCACGTCCCGTTTTTCTAATTATACATAGTATTTAGTTCAAGAAAACTAGCTTAATGGCTGCAAGACCTGTTTCACTACAAAATGCAAGCTATAATTCTAGCTAAGTTAATGTTATGGCGTCTCAAACCGCCGCAAACTAAAGAAATGTGAAAATAGTGGCCCAAAATAGCCGTCTCCAACCTTGCACCCGCCGGTGGATCAATAGAGCCTTGAACTTAGCGTCGCACGCCGAACTTAACGCAGCCAAATGGAGCTCCAGATTATTTCACTTGCGATAAGTGGAGCTAAACAGCGACTATTTCTTTAACCTCTACACTCAACAATCAACAGTTATTTTTAGCTATCTAAGTTTGCACTCCGTATCTATCGGCAATCTTTTCGATTGATCTATCTTAATCCACCAGGCGTAGGTGTTTCTTTCTTAGAAATTAACAGTCACGAAATCATTGTATATAGTGATTTATAGCTTCAATTTAGCTCTTTCTTTTATTCTTATCAATTTCTTTTTTTAGTCTATGATCAGATGATTTTGTAAAATTCTCTATTCTTGTTCTTTGGGCTGCTTTCGCAAAGATGAGGTACTCAAGTTTATAAGTAGGGACGCAAAGGCCAATCTAAAATAGAATCAGAACGCTAATATATTAAATCTAATAATCATCTTAGTTAGATCTTCTTAGAAATATTAGTGCGAGCTGTATCTCAGATCTTAATTATTACTGTTAATCTTTGTCGTTTCGGCTCCCTCCTTGTGCTCAAACAATTAATTGGCATGGTCACGCTCACTGTCAATATCAATATATTAAATTATTCGCCCACATCCTGTCTATGGCTTCGTGTAAGTGGTTTTAGATGTAGACATAGAGACTAATTAACTTTTATAAAAATATTATCGTTTCTTCTTCCTGGTCCCGTTATTTATGTCGGGTCTTTTTATTTTCCTACGCCAAGTTTTCAGATCTAGGGTCGTCTGTTCAGGCAATTGGGCTTGCTTGAGTTCTTTATGTCTATTAGACCACCAAGTCAAATGCGGGCAACCTGTTCCTCGCTTTTGTTCTGATAGGGTCAAAGGGTTTTCTACAATTTTTGTCCTTAAAAAAAAAATACTAGTCTTTTTGAATTATTCAACAAATAAATACTTAATTTACATCGCATAGCTAGGATATTGAAGCGGTATGGTTTAACATAGCTTTCGCTCAAAGAGGTTGGCTCTAAAACGGTCGGGGCTTCGGCTCATTATTTTAAAAGCGGTGAAATATTCAGTTTGGTTTCGCTGGATCCGTGGTTACGGAACTACCTACTAAATATCCACAGTGAGGAAGTAGTTCCAGGCAGCAGGCAATCAATTTCCCGACTCGATAGAACTCTGGAGAGTACTTAATGAGCATCATTACTACCGAACATTTCACATGCCCTAGTTTTCTTGCCATTTTCGGATATTTTAGTTCGGTTGTGCGGTCAATAACCAGACTCATTGTGTTCTAATGTCATTCTTTTTTGTACCACAACCGTCTCGATCCACCTTGGGCTCAATTCTGTTAACAGTCACCGTCAAGTTGATCACACAAAGTCGATTCACGATGACGGACCTGAGACATAGCACAAGTACCCGCCCGTTAGATGTACTCACACATACTTGTTCAATCAAGTTTTAAGAATTGCACGTATAAATATATATTTTTAGATTCATCGAAGTAGCTCTACAAGTCTACAACCTGTCTAAGAATTAGATATGGTCGTGGGACTGTTGGATGCCAGTGACATTATTAATACATACATATACAGCACCGGAGACCCTACCACGAGATCTTAAAGTTCAATTGGTTCAATTGACGACCTAAACTGAACTGCTAAAGGGATGGAGCTTGTATAAGTCTACGGTGTATACTTAGGCTAGAACTACATTAGACCGACGCACACGTGTAACACGCCTGATTTGTACGTAGAACGACATCGCGTGGCGTGGATCAAGTGTAGCTCTACAAGTCTAGTTTCCATATAAAATGTATAGAGACCGACGCGCCCAGATGGGTTACCATACCATGACGTTCAAAGTAAGTTTGTTTCATTTTTATTTCAGTGTAGGTGAGAGATGGCGTTAGACAACATGTATAGCTCTTTTTCTTACCCACACAGCTCCATCCTTCTTTCTCGCATGCACGCTTGACATTTTAACACGTCATGGTAAGAACTCCGGATGATTCTCTGCTGGGCTGCGTAACGTTCGAAAGAGTTACCACAGCCCCAAAACGCAAAGGTTTTAGCAGGGCCCGATCTGCTAAACCCATCATGCCGGTCATTTGCCCGGAGCGGCAAAAAATTAGTAGCGGCAAAATTGACTTATTCCTATCTTCCAACTTAGCCATTGGCCATCCACACCCAAGTTGGTAGGTTGAGAATTTTATGTACCATCCCCATCCAATATACCTACTTTAGGTTGGATTGTGGAAATATTAGGACTTAAGACTCATGATATTAAGACTTAAGACCCAAGACTTAAGACTCATGATACTGACTTATATGGTTTTGTGTATGTAAAGGGCGTCGAAAATTATAATCTTTGCCCGGAGCGGCTAATAGCTAGATCGGGCTCTGCCCTTTTAGTCATTAAAATCTGACACTACCTCTTACTCCATTCAGTGCACTGGAGAAGTTATTTTTGATTTTGAACAAAATAAGGATGATTCTCTGCTGAATATTATTCGTCAAAATAAAAAAGGCAAAATTACGTTATTTCATTTTCCAAATGTTTTTTCGGAAGCGCGTTAGTGTATGTACCACGTTTGCTAAACGTATTCAGAGTAAATCCTTTATTAGCCGACTTCAAAAAAGAGCAAGTTATTTAGTTTTGTGCCTTTGTCTGTATAGACAATTACTACCGAATTAGATTATGTATAATCGATGTATGTATAGGTATTGTTATAATGTACCTAGGGTATTGTAGATAAGAACAGTCTGACGTCGTTAGGATATGAGACGCGACGTTTGCGTAATAAAACTGTCATTGTATCCTTGCATAATATTGTATTTTTAGACTTGACTGAGACGGGACTAAATCAATGTTTGTGCGTAAGCGTCTCTGATTTGTGTGAAACTTTTCTGATAAGAAGTTAAACGGTTTGCGCAGATACGTCCTATCGCCTGTCACAATCAGTCACGTTATTTACGGTCTAGTGCTACGCAACGAGAATCTTCGACTAACTTATCTGTCAATATCAGGTGAATACCCACAAAGCTTACGTGTAAAAATCCACGTAATTTATCAAAATAAATTAAATATCAAGTAACGCTGTTACGCCTTTTGGCATAATTAATGCTTGCTCAATTATAAGACCCTGAAAATGTGCAACAATCGATATTGTTGTTGATATGGACGCGATAATGTTCATATTAAATGTACATAGGTACTTACTCATTTGAAAATGCTATCAATATAAATAAGTAGATATATCTACCTGTATAATACCTACTTACTTATATATATATATTTTTATATTTACTAGATAAACGATTTTTATCAAAGGTGTCAAGTGGTTCGCTATTCGCTATGCATTTATTTTTGCATTTTTATTTTATAGTAAATACAAAATGAAAACTATCACTTTCGGTTTCAGTTGCGTTTAATCTTAACTCAGCTTTCTGAAAATTTTAAAATACTTAGGTACCTAAGTACCTAATTTGTGTAACTCGATTTTCTTTGGTAAAGAAAACCTGCAAAACATTTTACTAATACCTAAGCCTGATAAATGTCTAATTAACAAAAATACAAATGCTTCGCCAAATTAGGCAAACGCAAAATAATATACATAATAATGATAATGACTAAATAAATTGTCTATTGCTCCTCTACTTCTGCGTAGAATTGTACTTCTTCATTAATCAATTATTGATAACGCATCCATACACAGCACGGCTCCAGCACGCTGCCGGCACGGCGCGGAGCACGGCGGTGACGTCGCAGGGCTGCGAGGAGCTGGACTCACCTGCGTGGGCAGCACCGTCTCCCGGCCCAGGGGTATCGACATTTTGCTAGCGGCGCCGCCGGCCGCACCCCGGCGCCCGCCCGCGCCGCACCATCCACCGACCCGCCACCACGGGCCGCGCGCCCGCTCCCCTCACGCTCACCACAAACAAGAAAAACACTTTCCCGATACGCGATTTTTCACGACTTTACAGGATTCCAGCAGCTCAGCTGTCTTGTGTCTCGGAGACAATTGCACACATCACGAGCAAATCCTCATTCATACAAAGTATCACTTATAAATATAACTAATTCGATGCATATGTATAATCAGAATACGGCAGTGTTAAAGCGCGATAACATTCACGCACCGGACTAGCAGCCACCCCGTGAGGCGGTCGTGTGCGACTGGCGCGCCGCCACCGGCCGCGGCCGCCGCGCGCATCGCTCACCCCGCGCCGCGTGAGACCCTCGCGCCGCGCGCCTTCTGAGCGAACCGGCCGTATGGGGTCGCGGCACAGCCTCCTTCATCTCAGGCGCTACGCTCAGAATCCTTACGGCTGATCACATGGACACGTGCCGCGGACACGGGCGTAGTGCGGTTATCGAGCGCGCGTACACATGCGCAATGAGCAGCACTATCACCGTCGTGGCTCATTCATTTGTACAGATCGCTCCTCGAATAGCGCACACCTGAGCAAATATTATGGAACTGGTCGACAATAGATCCGTTGTTTCGAAATGTACAATTACCGGAGCAAGGCAGGCAGTCTGGAGCTTGTGTTTGCCTCATTAAACGTTAGATTGGCGGAAAATTGTTACAACCAAGAATTAGCTTTTGTAAACTAAGAGTAAGTTTACAAACTTTATTTTTCTTGAAAAGAAAGCCAATCTAAGCTTTAGGCGTTCCCCTCACTGCCAAACTCGATGGAGTTGTGTTGTTTTATTACAATGTTCCCATGGCCACCTTCTAGTTTCATCATCAGGTCCTGTATATCATCTAGGAGCATATTCCTTGTTAAGACTAATCAAACGAGGCCAAACTCGATAAGTTTGTGTCATTTTATTATAGAATTCCCTTGGCCACCTTCCAGCTTCATCATCAGTTCAGCTCAATGTTCCCGCTCAATTGGAAACCTTAAGCTTGTAAAGTTTCGCACAAGGTAGACCTGATGAGAACAGTAACGGTCGAGTGGTAACACTGACGCGACTTATGAGCTGTAGGTCGCGGGTTCAAACCTGACCAGCTGGATTACTTTGTATAATTTATTTTATCACTACCGTTCTCAAAACGATGAAGAACGTGACATCCACCAAACCACACTGGGCCCGCGTGGTGAATTACGGCCCATGCCTTCTCCTAGAGAGGAGGCCCGAGTCTCACCAGTGGGAACATTATACGTATGCTATGCTAGTCCTAGTGTGGGTCGTGAGAATCCGCAGAATGCGAAAGGTAGGCACTGCAGGCAGGAGTGGTCGTTGTGGCGAAACTTGAAGCTTACGTCTAGCAGTGGACATCTTTTGACTGAAATTATGAACAAAAAAAAAAATACTTTAAAAAAAACAGCAGCGCGCTTAGTTTTCCGAGCGATGTTTCCGTCACATTGCATGTTTTGGAAGGGTGCAGACTGCAAGGAGTGGACCTGCGTGGGCGCAACTCGAGGCTGTGTACCTACTCAATCGGTTCGCCCACTTTTCCTTTCTACTACGTTCACTGTTCCAGATTACGTCATTATCTATACTAGGTATCGGTGTTTAGTTGACTCCTCGTTACCTAGAGCTTCGCAGTCGTGGGACGAAACAGGCGAATGCAGATGTACTTACATTCCTGTACTTATACCTAGATAGCTACGCTTCATACAAACACCTTATGAAAGGAACTTCGATGAAGATTGGGACTTAATTCTCTTGATTTTATCTGTAGGTGTCTAAAGTTTACTTACGGAAACTTACATGTAGGTATATAGTTATGGATGGTTCCGAAAAAGTTGCCATTTATTAGACCAAAATAAGTTATTAAGAATTTAACTTAAAGCTCAATTACCACTTTCCGAAATACTGGTACAAACGAACTGCCGCATCTGGCAGGATTTTTATTTTAAGAAAGCGTTTATATAACTAATTAACCTTCTTATTTTTTTTTTTAACGTTTGGCGCAATAGTTGAGCGATTGATTGCTGCGCTGCGAGGTACAGGTTCGATTCAAGCACGGAAGAAATAATTGTATGGCCTACAGATAAGTGTTCCAGATCTGGGTGTCATATACACCGCTAAATAATAAAAAAAAAGAAAATAAAAATAAAAAAGGTACTTTATTTTTTATTTTTTTCTTTACAAATCGATAGTGTTTCATGTACCGGATCGAACCTCCACGGGATTAAAACGATTAAAATTTAGATAAGAAAATACAGAACTTTATCTTTTATAATGAATAATATAGAACTAATTAAACACATAACTTTAGACCAACAATAATATTGTTATAAATTTTTGCAATAATTTCGTGGATTGCTGCTTAGCCCTCTTCCTCTGTCCTAATTTTGTGTGCCTGAAAAAATTGTCATAGATCAATATGGACCCTCCATATTAATCTATGACAATTTTCAATACCATCTTTGTTTACATTTGATTGTAACAAAGTATTGAGTATCTTACAAGTTCATTTCTGGAAGGCGTCGATGGCCCAGTTTGACTGTGGCACATAAACTCAATCAACACTGTGTCCGGTCGGGAAATCGAACCCAGAAACTGACGCCTACCGCTCGGTTGACATATCTAAATATATAAAAATGAATCCCTATTTCCTTGGTCACGCCATCAGGTGTGAACGGCTGGACCGATTTCGCTTTTTTGTTGTGTTCGTTATTGTCAGGAGAAGGTTCATATGGAAAAAAAAAAATTAGGGTAGTGTAGGTTAGGGTACAGTAGGGTACAGTAGGGTAGTGTAGGGTACAGTAGGGTAGTGTAGGGTACAGTAGGGTAGTGTAGGATAAAGTAGGATACAGTAGGGTGGAGCAGGAAAGAGCAGGAGCGAAGCAACGCGGGCAAAAGCTAGTTTATTATATTTTTTTCTGTCTTCGTTACTAGGGAAGTATGTAATTACTATTTACTGAATAATGAACTGAATACTTCGAAACTTTTTAAACGTATCATTCCAGTATTAGTAATCCTTACTGCTATTCAGCAGTCATAGCTTGTGTAGAATGAGTTAAGAGCGAAATAATGATTCGTCTTGATTTGATGGCAACCCAATTTCGTAGGTAGTACGTGTGTAGTAATAGGTTGCTTCACCATGACTGTATTAAGAGGATCTTTTTCCACTCGCTTATTGTCAACATCGAGTATCATTTAGAAGCTTGTTGCTTCATCTAACGCAATGTTTGACGAAGAGGAATCGCGAAAAAAAGAGACTTATCGCCTGAAAACTCTGTTAGCATTCGGTAATTCCGTGATTTGCCTACTCGAATATTTTACTACAAAATTTGTTCCAGGAAATACGTGTTATTTCACTTTAAAAAAGTCAATGTAGTCGGCTTAAACCTGCTAGAGTTGTGGGATTGTTTGAAATAGTTACCGTAGCTCTGGAACGCAAAGGGTAATTGGCAGAACATAGGTGGGTTTTAGTGAGTAAAAGTCTTTCGCTCCCTCCCACCAAGAGTGGGAAAACTTATTTTAGGATTTCCCAATTAGAAAAAAATTAAAACCAAGTAAATTTTAAATATTGTTGTTAATGTTTATGTGATCAGTCGACGGAAACCTACCTCTGTAACTAACTTTCAAATATTAACTTTTAGTCAAAGAAAACTCTAATAGCACTTTATCATCACCTTCCTGCCCTTGTCCCGTTTTGTTTGGGGTTGGCGTTTTTTATTTTATTCTTTACGTCCTCTACGAGTCGCTAATAAACGTTTTTATTTCTTCCTTTCTAAATGTGGTAACTTTAGAGGACAAAGAAAAACTACGCTCCGTAAAATTACAGTTTTAATATATCTTACAATTTGGATAAATTTCAAGTACTATCGTAAAAACTTCAATTGGTTCAATTGCGAACTTTTAGTAAAGCCACTTACGATTTTTTACGAGTTTCATCATGAGCCGTCATTCGGTCACTGATGGTGTTACAGGTTGCTAAACTTTTTTATGAAATCAGGAACTGTGACTCGTAGTCTATTTTCTTCTCAAAAATGTATAAAATAAAAAAATAAAAACTAAATTAAATTCTCTTGGGGTTCTCATTTACAGCGAAATAGAAAAATTAGCTGATTTTATAAAAACAAACGAAAATAAATATACTTAGCGTTTCTCACATAAATGCCGAAACAAATATTGATTGCAATTGATTTTCGAGATGTTTTCAAAGTTCCTTATAGCTTCATAAATAGAATTTCTACAAATGACCATAAGATGTAACTTACCTGAACTCCTGGCATTCCACCATCGTACATCGTCCATCTCCCATAAGTAGTCATTGTAACACAGTGCACACCTCACATGAATTCCTAATAAAACCTTGCACAAATTAGTGTGAACTGCACTTTATTTAAAAAAGCCGTTCGTCATGAATGCGCTACGGACGCAAACTCGGTACTGAACAGTGCTATGTGACACTGCGGCCTCGACAAATATACTGTTTAGTGCTTGATTAGCACAACGTGCAAATCGTTCGGCGTCGCCTGAGCTCCTACAAATTGAAATTGATTGTCCGTACTCGACTACCACTCATTGACGTGATTGAGTAGAATGGATGAAATGGTCCTTGTGAGGCAGTTTGTTACCATTAAGGAGCCACAGCGATGCACCTCCATACATTGTACAATTACTGTGAGAGGTGCCGCGTCAAACACACATATTTTCACGTAGCTTGGTGTTTTGATTTCTGTGCCAGTGTTTTGTTACTAATTGTAACAGGAATTTGTTACATTAATAAAGCAGAATATCATTTAAGCACAGTACCTACCTATAAAATACTGTGATTTAAGGTACTACATTGCGCACACGTGTGACACACACGCCGAACTGGGCGCGTCTCGACCTCTATACATTTTATATGGAAACTAAACTTGTAGAGCTTCACTTGATCCACGCCACGCGACGTCTCGTCGTTCTGCGTACAAATGACTGGCCTGTTGGTTTTGACTGGCCTGTTGGTTTAGTGGTTAGTGACCCTGACTGCTATGCCGGAGGTCGTGGGTTCGATTCCCACCCAGGACAAATGTTTGTGTGATGAGCATAATCATTTGTTCTGTGTCTGGGTGTAATTTATCTATAATATGTATGTATTTAGAAATATATAAGTATGTTTATCAGTTGTCTAGTACCCATAACACAAGCTCTGCTTAGCTTGGGACTAGACGGCGTTGTGTGATAGTTGTGGAATATTATTATATTATTATTATATTATATATTATTAAATCAGGCGAGTTACACGTGTGCCTTGGTTTAATGTACATAGTTCTATTTAGCTTAATTTTAATTTGTCATATTACACAAAAAAATTCTCACCATCTGCTTTGCGTGCAATATGCGGGCTGCCCACTATCACTTAAGTTTGGCGTTTCTTCGAGCTATATCGGTAACCTTGGTTTTCCTGCAGATATCTTCATTTCTGATATGATCACGCAAGGAAACTACGAATAAAATCGTTTGGCTGATTTTAAGTCTTCTTATGCGAGACGCACAGAACCGGTCGTTATGGAGACACTTGGGGGAGGCCTATGTCCAACAGTGGACATCTTTCGGATGAAATAATAACAATGATATTCTAACTCGTACTAGATTTTGTATATCTTTTAACATGAAAATTTCTATCTACCATAGTTATACCCGCCAGGCAGATTTGAATGGGGACAACTCGGTATTTGTTGCCATAAAGCCGAGAAGATGGATACTGAATAATAACTACTGGCTGCAAAATGAACGATAAATCAATCAATATGACATTTACATCAACATGAATATAAGTTTACAGCCGTGTAACTAAACAAAATAATTATGGGGCATAATTCTAAACTAAAATCTCGTGTCACAGTTTGTTATCGAACTTCTCCGAATTGATATTCGGTAGCTCTGAGAAAAGGTCGTAGGCTATTTTTTTACCCTCACAGCACCTCCATCTTTTTATTAGAGAATTTATATGGCAGATCAACGTTTTCCTAATCAGCTAGTCTAAATCTTAAAATTGATTTTTTGTTTGTTTGTATAACGATGTAACTCAAAAACTATTGGACAGATTTACAAAATTCTTTCACCAATAGAAAGCTAGTTTACCACTAACATAGGCCTATATTTTGTATTTTCACGCGGGTGGCAAAAGCTAGTATTATATAAATCTCAATTCACAGCTGTGTAATCGAACTTCTCCGAAATGGAAAAAAGATCGTAGAAAAAAAAAAACAACATTTACCGGGTCAGCTTATTAATACAAAAAGTTCGATGCATAATCATAAAGTTTAATATTTAGTAGAGACGACATTACAGCTAGTAACAAATTGTTCCATGATTTCATCGATTGCTGCGCCGGTTCAGACGCATGTCTCTCTCGATCTCGTATTGGCGAACATCTGCGCGTTCCAAGAAATCGCGTTTGTCCAAATAACTGAAACAAAAGTAGATACAATTGTAACAAACCTATCATCAAACGAATTGTATGTTCAATCAAGTTTGTAGTTGACGTCATCGGCATTTTAGAATCTCTAGGTAGGCATCAGAGGCGTAGCGTGGATTATTTAGACGTGGGCGAAGGCATAATGTGCCTCCGCGAGGCCTTTCTCTTATATAAATTCTACAACGAGACAGCGACTGCCACAACCTAGTGTTCGAAAACATCGTAGCTTGCCATCATGGTCAAACGCGAGCCTATCAATTATAATAAAACCCTCGTTCGTAAATAGCCCTCGCTAGAGCGAGGCCCCTTTGAGTGCTAGGCCGTGGGCGAGGGCCCTCTTCGCCCACGCCTAGCTACGCTACTGGTAGGCATTTAGTGGTTTGTTGCGAATCTTGGGTGGCTAGCTATTCAATAAAAACGAATGTCAAAGATACTACCTCGCTCGCCTCACGACTCGATTTCGACCACTAGGTCCGCATAAGTTGGGTACAGTGAAACCTGGAGAACTGGGAGCTCAGTCAAGTCTAAACTGACTTTGTTTTATATACAGAGGGACCGAAGAATTTCGAATTAATAAATTAATAATTAATCGCCGATCACTGAGGTTGCTGAGCTGAGTCCAAAATATAAAGGAAAACATATAAAAAATAATTTGTCAAGGGCATAGATTTGCTTATAAATCTATGGTCAAGGGATTTATCTCATGGCATGGTAGGAATTTAAATGCCGAAAATGCCAGAAAAAACAAACCTCCGTTTAAATCCAGGACCCACTTACAACAGGTTTCACAGTACATATGTATTTATATTTTGAAACTCCCAGTTCGTACTATTACGGAGTTTTTGCTATAAATATTGGGATAAATAACTCGTATATTTATGGAACATACCCATTTCTTCCTTTGTTATGGCTCTGTATTTCCTCTTCAAGGCCTTCCTCTTGCTTGTAGGTCGACCAGTCGAGCTTGGATTTCTCCAGCGTGGACAACTTGTCCTTCTTGTTGAGCGCACCGAGGACGCCGGACAGCCCACCTCGACCCAAACCGGGGCGGCCTCGAGATGGTCCTTCTGGCTTGCTTACTGAAAGACGTATATGTTCCGTAAAATTCATAGAACTCTTGTTAACAGTACACCGCAGACTACCCCCTGTATTTTTTCTGTCCTTTCGATCCATCCTAAGGTCTGGTAGATATCGCCGTCAGCGATAAGAACGTCATTGTACCCATAGATATTTAAGTTTATTTATAATTTGTGTTACTTTTTTTCTGTACAGTAAAGTTTATTCTATTCTATGTATACCTAGACCAACTAACATTTTCTGCTTAGATCACAATTAGACAGTAAATAAGGAAAGATGCTGCTTATCTTATTATTACGGGTAGTCTACCTAGTGTAAAACTTAATGGCATATAATTTAATAAGAGTGTAATGATAATAATATTCCACAATTTCCACACAACTCCATCTCGTCTTAAACTAATCATAATTATGTGATAAACACAATCATATGTGTTAACACACAGTACCAATGATGGTGCTCATTACACTAACATTTCACGTCACGGTTCGATCCCAAAGATCGAATCCACGACCTCCGGCATAGCAGTCAGAACCTCTGACCACTAGTATCAAGTATGAAATGTATTCAAAATACATTTTAATGAAGTTACTGTAGACACCTACGCAGTACTGCTCCATTTTAAACTTTATAAAGCCCTTTCAAAACTTAATTTAACCTTTACTAAGTCGCACATCGAAATGGGTTAAAATAATCACAAGTTCGTATAAACAAAATGGTAGAAACAAAATCCAATCTTCGCTCCAATCAGTTTGAAATACATTTTATGCAACTTAACGCAAAACTTGCTCAACTAATATCTAAATCACTTTGAAATACAAAACTCGATGCGAAGCTTAGTGCTTTTAAAGTTTTAATGGAAATCGGTTGGCTGCAACTTGGCATTGTGCATAATTTACAAGTTTTTCTTGGCAGAGTTAGCTTCACGTCGATGCCAGTTGCAACTAACTTTAATAAAGTATAAGATGCAGGAGTGACGACTTGAATAATTATAAGAGTAGAAGCGTCAGGTAGAATGTATGCGCATGCAAATAAAATTATGTTTTCTTGGGTAGAAGATTTTCTTGCGGTTTTTATTATCTTTATTATACAGGTTTATTTGTAGAACACTAACAACTTTGCAGGGCCATATTACTAACATCATAAACAAAAACTTTTGTTCAGTAGCCTGATTAACGTAAAATCAAACAAGCCAAATATCGTATAAGTTTTAGGGCCATATTTCACCGGGACACCACTGGTAGCGCAACTGGTTGCGCCACCAGCAAAATGTATAGAGCTCTATAGAGCGTTACTCACCGGGACACCACTGGTAGCGCAACCAATTTGGTGGCGCAACCAGTGCGGACACCAGTCCGGCCGCCAGTCACGCCCCCCACCAAAGAGTATGTGATACGATGGAAATCTAACCTTTAAAAACCATAATTAACCAACTGTCAAACGTCAGTGACAGTGAACCAAGAATCTTGTACAATACAATCTGGATTGATTACGACTACCTCAAAGATGTAATAAAGAAGTACCATACAAGAATCTTTATCCCTTTCTACTAGTATGTATAGAGACTAGTTCGTACTACGAGACATTCTGTTCTAAAGAAGTTCAAGGTGTTATTAAGGACGTTTTGACCCTTTTAGACAACTATCTCGGTTTTTCGGGTACCATTATAATGCACCAAGAATCATATCTATGAGGATGACAGGGCATGTAATAAAAGACAATATATATATTCATCTCTAGGATGGCATAAAAAAATTATTATGGTTTTGTATAAAATTTTCATATAGTTAAATACAATTTTACCGACGCACTAATCAAGAAAATTACAAAACAAGGGTTTGAATAGGTCGCGTAAGCTAAATCCAGTGCACATTTTTAGCTTAAAAATCATAAAATACCACAGCTTATATAGTCTTCTACACCTATAGCTAATTATTTTGAACTTACATAAATAACTTTATGATTTGTGACCGAAATAAAACCACTCTAAAAAAATCTAAAAATCTAAAAAAAAGCCTCAGTCCGCGCTGAACGCGTCCGCGTTCTGAGAAGCACGGGACGTTTCACTCGTTTCCCTCTCCTAGAGAGGAGGCCTGAGTTCTAGCAGTGGGAACATTAAAAAGGCTGATTATATATGTGTGTATATCTATAGGGATTTTGGTGTTTTTATCAAGAAGTCTCTATATTCATATTCATAGTCTATAATATACTCATCTACATTCTACTACAGTCATAAAGTATCATTTGATGAAGTTGAACTGATGAACAAGACCAATATAATAGCCATAGCATAGGGAATATGTCCCATTTTAATAGCCAATTAAATATACAAAAAAAAATAACAAAAATATATAACCATAAAGTTGGTACAAAACTGTAGAATCAAACCAAACTAACAGTTAGTTTTTTAACAAAAATTATCTATAACAACAATTAGTTACTTATGTTTGTTTTACAGTACCTGTAAAACGATCAAATAACTTTAAATTCGGAAGTCGGTTCAGTCAGTTAAATAACAAAATATACCAGACACATCGACTTCCGAAATTAAAGTTATTTTGATCGTTTTAGTGTTTTTTTGTGTATTCTTTATTCAAGTCGAGCCGATTTCGACTATTCTGCCAAGTCCATTGTAAATTGGAAAAACAAGTGTGTTTATAGAAATCTGAGTAAAGTGAGAATATTAAGCCGTCCATGACAAAAATAGTAATAGCAAATGTACTGAAACATACTAGGTGAAATACCTATAAGTGTTACTTTATTTAACCTGTGTTTTCTTTATTTTAAGCTTAACAAATTACACCTTGTCAGTGTGGAAATAAATAAATAAACTAGTTTTCATCTGTTAACTCAATAAGGTTTAATTGAAAACTAGCATTAGGTAAAAACTATATTTATAATTCACAGTAGGATCCCTAAATCCCTAAGTTTTCACACACTCGCAGTAATTTTAAAAGACCTATCTAACGACATCCCACATTATGGAATAGTCTACAAAACAAAATAAAAAAGAATTTAAAAAAGAGCGTTCTTGTATCGTACTCTTCAGTACATTTTTGAGGTTGATATAATCAATCCAGATAGTATAAAATATTCTTGGGTGTGGCGACTCAAGAACACTCTCTATCCCTTTCTACTAGTGTGTCCATAGATTAGTTTGTACTACGAGCCATTGTGTTCTAAAGAAGTTCAAGATGTTATTAATACATTATATTTTAGACAACTAATCAAAAACTAATATGTATATTAGACAGGTAAGACCTTACCACGATTACAAACTACGAGAGCCTAGAAGTTTTCAATAAGACAATTCTTCAAGAATAAGCAAAAGAGAAGTTGATAGGACATCGGCCTACCAAAAAACCACGCCTCACCGAGATCAATAAGAAGAGACTATTGCACAGGGCCAAACAACATCAAAATATGACTGTTTCAGACTGAAGTCGGTTAAAAATAAGACTTTAAATAGTACAGTACATTGTTAATAAACTACTGCCATTATCTGATGAAATAATATAATTTTTCAGACATGTTTCTCCGATGAATCGACGTTTCAGGTTTTGGTTGACAAAAGCTCTTTTGTCCGTTCAAAAAATGCTCCTTTCCGACGACGCTCTGGAGAATAAAAACTGGTGTTAAGAGAACAGAAGACAGCTAAATTCCCAATTAGTATTATGATGTGGTCTTTAATCTCAAGCCAAGGTCTACATATCGTGAAAGGGACCGTGAGGCATGACCAGTACAAGCGAGTACTAGAAACTGGACTGCTGCCGCATCTCGAAGAATGGTTCCTTATTGACGAAAAGTCCATTTTTATGCCCGAATCTGCATAATCTGCATTGTGATACAAAACCAAGGGTGTCACTGCATACTTGGCTAAAAAACGTTAATGTTTTACCCTAGTCAACCAATACACCAGACATGAACGCTATTGAAAACTAGGAGCTCACCAAGCAGGAGATCGCTTAGCAAGTGATCACCACCAAACTAATAAATAATTTATTATTATTGTTATATAAATACTAGCTGATTAAATTGCAGCTCTCAACAACACAAAACTGCAACAGGATGCCAGAATTTGCATAGAGAGCATATCATGATGAATGGAATCTATCACAAAATTCTGGTAATATTCGACAAATTGACTACGTCAAATTGAAAAAATAGATTTTTTTTTCAAAAATGTATTAATAATTTTGCTTTTAATTTTCATTGTTTTTATTATCTCAATAAAAAAAACTATAAATAAAAAATACCAGCCGGACCTACAAGCAAACTTTTTTCAAACGCCGTCAGCGAGAAGTCGACTTCAGAAAATCACTGTTTTATGGCACTTTTCGGGCGCTTCGGCCTTAAACGATACGCGCGAGTCCAAGCAAGCTGGCAACTTCCGATTTCACCTACTTTTTCTGTCGTCAACTCGCTCAGACTTGAAAATCTGACGTAATTATGTACAGTCAACAAAAAAAAAAATATAACATAGGTACCCACTAAAAATGTATTAGAAATTGTATTCGACTTGACTTTAAAATAAAACACTTATCGGTAATGAGACAGATATTAATCAACATTACAATAATATAATAATAATATTGCATATTTACCTATTAATTACCAACAAATCACAACATTATCAGCAATAAGCAACCAAAGTTGACGTACAAATATTAGTTAATGAGACTTAGAAATACACGTAAGTGAGTGAATATGCAGTATCAATACGTCATGTATGTGTCAAAAAAGTCAAGAGCGCCCACACGATGAACAAAATCTTTCTAAGATGCGTTCCATTTCATGATTAACCTGTGACCTTCAGTTGCCCTTTGCATTCTAGGACTACGGGTTTCCTTTTCAGGAATTCGCCGGGTCCTAGATTGCGGACATCGGCCCTTCTGGACTCCTACGATTTGATGTCATCTGTTTGAGGAGCACATCGATCACGCGCTGTTGACGACTGAGCTCGGTTCGGTTACTTACCGGACGGCCGGATAGCGGAGTACCCATTACTTGGCGTCCGCAAGCCCGCGTCTACCGAAGTCCGTCGTCGGGGTCGGAATTTCGGCGGCCGATGGTCCTTTGGCCTCCTTCTTCGCTAACATTACTGCTTCGCAGAAAGAGGCGACCTGCCATTCCTCCTCGCTCCGGACCATAGTCTGAACTAGGGCCTTGCGTGAAAGGTTGTTGCCAAAAATTGCCTCCACGAGGAAACAGCGGTGCTCTGCCCGAGCGAGGCACAACTCTACCATGTCTTCGGGTGCTCCACCGTGTTCTCCGGGTGGTCCACACAATAGTGATACCCGAGCGTTACTTCCGTCTGAATCCGATGCAGGAACCGACCGAACTTGCCTTGGTGAGGTGAGGACCATGCAGGTGCAGGTAACATGAGAAAGTCAAAAGTAACGTAAAATGTTTGGAAACACATTCATTATGCGTACAGCTAAAGAGTGGAATTCCCTGCCGGGGTCTGTGTTTCCTGATAGCTACAACCTGGGGGTCTTTAAGTCGAGAGTGAATAGGTTACTTCTAGGCAAGCGTGCTCCATCGTCGGCCACATCATCACTTACCATCAGGTGAGATAGTGGTCAAACGCGAGCCTATCAATAATAATAAAAAAAAATGTTTTTAAAATAACTTGGGTATCGTGTACCATTGGCCACATTCTACTCGACTCATTCCTCACCAAAACAACAAAACAAAACAAAACAAAGCATTTATTTCAAATAGACCATTTACAGGCACTGTTGAATAGTCAAATGTCGGTCAGTCCAAGAAAAGTGAAGCTAAATCACCTTTAACATAATATCCCGAAATCTAAGTAGATAACCGGTATAGCCTGCGTGAAAAAATCCGCGGGCAATAGCTAGTTATTTATAGTAATAACAATTACAATTAATAACAATTATTTGACTGTATTTTATACGTTTATGCGAGATGACGACAGAAAAAGTAGGTGAAATCGGAAGGTCCCAACTCGCGCGGACTCGCGCGAATTGCTTGACGAACAAGCCATATTAGGTAATCTCTGGAAGTACTGGTCCGATCGCAAAAAGTTTTTCACCGATAGAAAGCTGCTTTATTCCTAAGTGACATAGGCTATATTTTATGTGCGCGGGCGAAGCCGCGAGCAAATGCTAGTATATTATATTTGTCGACCGTGAAGTACCAATACCTCCTAAAAATATTTTTTCAAGAAAATCATCATTTACCACTATGAACTTAAAAAGGGTTTTCCGCGTGTTTCAGGCGATTATCCCACTGCCGCGCATTACGCTGCATGTTGCGTGTCAACGCACCAACGCGCGTACTTGCGGAAATGCAGATCTGCATCATCGTGCGGGTTTTTTTACGTACTCACGCGCGTAGGAGCATTTTGTAAATTGACGCAGGCTCTGACTCATTTCTTTCAAATCATATAACACTACGAGACTCAGTGTGCCATACCTTGCGTGCCGCCCCGCACCCACGCGCGAGTGTGCATGTTTCTCCTCATGTAGGCGTGTGATCTGCATGAACGCGCGTGGATGCATTTTTGGTATGTTGGACTGTGCTTATTTTCTATACAAATGGAGATACTTACAAGCAATGTTAATAGGTACACGCATTTACGCGCTACGCTGCGTGGAACGTGGCAATATGATAATCGCCTTAGTAAAATTCGAAGTGATTTTTTTTTGTTTTCATGATTCACAGACAGTTTGGAGATATTGGTACTTTGCTGTCGATATAAAAAAATACACCATCAATTAATATCACATGCTGCAGTGTCAAAAATAATAACAATTAATTTAGTAAAATCATGGTTAACCTAGTTCAAATGGGGGTAAGAAAGGGACACACCGACCCTTTCTCGTTGCCTTTTTCAGCACATTTTTCCCCGTTTGCTTGTCAATATGAACTTAATGGCAATGAGAATAAAAAACACTATAGAGTGTGTTTGCTGCGTAGGCAATCTAGATTATCCATAGGATACATAAAATCTTTGCTCTGGTGTCTGTTTGGTGTCTTGTTTGGTGTCTTGCTATATTTCACTGGGACACCATGGTAGCGCAACCAGTGGCGCTACCAGGGTGTCCCGGTGAAATATGGCTCTTATAGTCGTTCGATCGAAGTCCTATCCAAAAGCGGTAATCACGATCTATCGACTTATTTCCAGTTACATTACGACGTATTCTACCAGAATAATGTATTTTTTTTTTTTAAATCGACGAATTTCAAACGACTTTAAAATCGGTCGTTCAAACTCGATTGATGGATGTGAATACGGAAATGGTCTAAACGACTAAATCGCTAGGATATCGTTACGGTTTTCATCACGTGAATCGGGCTACTGTTCCTGCCTGAAAATTGGCAACATTGTAGCAACTTACTAGGTGAGATAGGGGACACTACAATCGGGTTGTGATTTTTTTTTCTGATCCAAAGCCTTTCGGGCAAGTCAACGTCTGTCGGCACCGCTAGTACACTTTTAAAGACGACCGTCCGATGTTACACGGAGCAGTGTGTGGAGAGTTTACCCGCTTTAATTTGGTAAGCTGCTAGTAGTTGCTAGCCTCATATTTCCTTTAACGTGGCCGTGGGTAGCAAAGGACAACGCTGCTTACATTTTCATATAAAGCAAAGCTAAGTACGATCGTGTGTAGCTGAACTGCCGAATGAATTTTGTCGTTAGTGTAACCGGGAGCATTATCAAAATCCATCTAATTCTAACTGTTCATGTCTCTAATTACAGTTCTAAGTATAGCGCTATACTTAAGGCTAATAAATACCTAGACATAAAATAGTAATAAAAGAGTAATATGCATACCTGTTGCAGGACTATCGGCTGTCTTTATCTTCTCTTTGATCGTATTATTCTCTACAACAATAGTTTCACCAGCAAACTCGAATATTCTTTTTTCTCTGGCTTGATCATCATTTTTAGGTTCATTCTTTTTAGGAATTTCTGTCGTACTTACGACAGGTTTGGAAGCGTTAATGCTAGAACTAGTTACTGTTGAGGTAGGTTTAGGTTTACTATCGGTTCCTTCTAAAAACATTGCCCATAGATCATCCTCTCTTTTCTTCTGTTCTTCGGGATCTACTGTTTCCTCAGTTTCTTCTTCTTTTGCTGGAGATTCTTCTTTCTCTGTTCTACCGTTTCTTGTCTTACGCTTCTTTTTACCTTTTGTTTCTTTAACTATTTTCCGTTTTTTCGCTTTCTGATCTAGTTCCTTTTCGAACTGTAAGTCTGTTTCTTCGTTCGCCGATTCCTCTTCAGACACTTTTTCTGGCTCACCGGGTACGTAATCTTCATCACTCTCACTACCAGATGACGACATCTGAAACAAGATGCGGGAAAATGCATATTTAATTTATGAATATATAGGTACAGTTATTGGAGCGATAACTGGCCAGTAATTTACATTCAGTACCTATAGATTAGTTACCTTCTTAGATATCCAGGGTCTTCAAATAGGTAATAACACAGAGTTCATTTTTACCCGACTGCGGTGGAGCCTAATATTAAGGATTATTTATTTATTATTTTAATGTTTTCAGCATTCAGTAGCAATACCATCGCGATGCTATCGCAGATCTTATACATATACATCCGACCACGTAAACACAATTCTGCATCGCTACTATCGCGATACAGAATGGATACAAACGCGATACTCTTTCTATACAGTTGTGTGTGCACTGCAGTCACTACTTGTGCGCGCTTTTTGACGCTGATGTTTACATAAATACAGTCGTGCACTAGTAGCGATGCGGCAACAATATAGTCAAGCATTCGCATCGTTGCAGTTGCCCTTCTTTTGACTTATAAAAAAGATGCACAATAATAATTTCCAATCTGATTTTTGAGGCTGGAAATTATGATAAAAAATATCTGATTAGCAGCTAGTCTGCATATCCAATATTATTGATATGATGAAGACACGAACAAGTATTGAACATATAAGCTTATTAGCTTTATACCTATGCCAGTACAATTCGGGAAGTAAATAAAATGAATACAGTTATTTAAAAAAATTTAATTAGTTCAGACAACTGGTTTCTTGGCCCTATTTCTATTTTTGACATTAGAAACTTCATAAAAGTTGCTTCCAGTCTTGGTGCGTTTCTGTGCTCTGTCCAGGGCCCTTCTGGCCTTTGCTGTCATTTTCTTGACTCCACTGTCAGCACCAGCCTTACGTTTCTTTCCACTCTGTCTAATTTCCTCAACTGTGAACTCTCCACTTGCAGCCTCAAGCTTCTTACGTTTCAGTTCTTTTACAGTTTCTGCATCATTAGTCAAGTAATCTTCAACATCACTACAGTTATCTTCAGCTTCACTATAAAAGTCACTAATGTCTGACGAATCCGGATCATCTTCATTTTCTTCATTGACACTTTTTGATTCATCATTCTCAGCATTCTCATCATCAATTCCTTTCAGTTCTTCGGGAATATCAATTTTCTCAAGTGGTTTAACATCATCATCATTGTCAAACTTCAGGCCAACTCTTATCTTAGCAAAATCTTGGGCTACAATAAGTTTATTGATGTAAACAGGTTTTTCTGGGTTATCTTCCTTTTCATTCTCTGTGTCTTGTTTTCCTTCTTCAACAGCATCATCATTTTTTTCATCTATATTAGTTTTAGTTTCAACTGTTTCTTCATTCTGTTGCTTAGAAAGTGGTACTTCAAAACCTTCTGGAGCCACATAAAATGGCAGTTTTCCTCTTTGCCAATCATTTAGAACCATCCTGGCAACCTGGCTGATATCAGGCTCACCCTTTTTCAATAACTTTCCTGTCCGTGCAGCCATTTTTTCCAAGAATTCTGTAGCGGTATCCCAGGCATCTACTTTATATGTTTTAACCAAGTATTCTTTTCGGACTCTTTTGATAACTTCTTCTATGTAATCTTCTGGGTTTTGAACCAATTCAACCCTTACAACTCCTTTCAAAACTTTCTCTGTGTCAGTTTCAGCTGATGGATACACTACTCCTGGACAGTCAATTAAAAATATTCTTCTCATTAAAGTGATATACTGCCAAACTTTAGTCTCTCCAGCAATTGGAGCAACCTTGCATACTTTCTTGGATCGTAAAGTATTGATGACGGATGATTTGCCTACATTTGGATATCCAATCAATCCAACACTAATTTGTTTTTTATCAATGTGTAATTTAGCAAACTGGCGCAACAGATTGATAAGAGATCCTTTTCCAAAGGGATGTGTCATTGAAGCATGGAAAGCTATGGTAGGGTATTCAGCGCTCAATATAGCCACCCAGCGTTGTGTCACCCAGTTGGGCACTAAATCTACTTTGTTGAGAATAAATATAAGGTGTTTGTGCCTCTTTTCCTCTCTGAGGAACTTCTCCACATAGGGACATCTGGTGCCCATAGGGTCGCGGGCGTCTAACACTTGTAAAAGAACATCAGAAGAGTCTATTACTTTGTATAACTCATTCCAAATCCTCCTGCTCATGCCAGCTCCAAACACCCAGTCTCTTTGCCCCTCCTTCACTCCAGTATCTTCACGGACCCTATCTATGTCTTTAGTTTCATCATAATTCTCTGTGTTTTCTTCTACAGCCTTTGATAGAGTATTTAGATCACTGAACTTCAAATTAACTCGCTTTCGTTGTTTCTTTGGACCAAATGTTTTGTCAAATCCCTCAGTATCTAGCAAATGTACTCTTGCGTTTTTAGCCTTTTCATTGAGCAATGTAATTGGCAAATTAGTAGGTTTCATAATTACTTGATAAGGATTTCTGACAGCTGCTCCAAGTTCATCTTGGAACTTTTGTAGAGCATTCTGTGAGATGACTCGCGAGTTACCGAACCACTTTTGGCTAGGTTCAACACGAGCTTGGGTGCCCGATGGCAACCAACCTTGGAAGGGCGCAGGTGTTAAAATTTTACCAGTTTTATCTCTCTTGGCCTTGAAGTTCCTGTACATCTGCAATCTTTTGATAGTTGCTTTAGTTCTGGGCTTCGCAACTCCTTTTAATCCCTCAGTTGGCCTGTCAGGGTTCATGGAATGCGCACCCTTATTGAACCCTTGTTTCCGGGGGGCACCCGGTGCTGAGCGTACTTTTCCCATAGCGAGCGACGTTTAAACACTTGCTTAAACTTAAAAATACTATAAAAAAATCACCATACACGCGGTATATACAGGAAAATAAAGGTTATCAATGTTCGCGGAATGCTCTCGCTTATGTCAAACAGAAATGAACGAACTTCACTGCAGTGGAAAAGAAAGACACTTCAAAATTACTTACGGTTTTAGAGATTCAAACTTGGCCTCACTCGGTATTTAGGTAATATACGGAGGAATATATCGAACACAGCTTGTTAAAATATTACAGGTACTCAATAATATTATGATAAAACTTGAAATATAACACAAATCCTCCGGCACTTACAATAGACTTTTCTTTTTCTTTATTATTTACCTGTTACTTACTTCACTTCGTTTATTTCTCTATTGATTGGTTTTCGAATTATTACTTATGGCAACATACAAATTAAAGACAACTTGATTATGTTTTTTTATTGACATCATATTTATTTAACCTCTCAGCTATTCAGATACCGTAGTGGACCGACCGTAACTCATCGAAACTAAATTAAGTAGCTTTAAGAAAAATCAATGGAAAATACTGACTAGGCAAGGAATCTAGGATGCAAATAATGAAATCGGAATATTGGATTTGATGTGTGTGTGATATGATGTCTACTGTTATGGCCCCGAATATTTCAATTTTTTTACTAAAAATATATTAAATTTTTTACAAATTATAATTTTATTTTTTTACACGCTATGAATTGTAATTTTACTATAGCATTGGCAGTGGATATTATTTGTAAAACCTCATCATTTGTTCTAATTAGCAATGTCAAAATGTGTGTATTGCGACTCGTGTGTACCATGCACTATATTTGGTCCATATCGATGGAAAAACCGAAAGATTAAAAATTAAAGCACATCACCTGTAAAAGGAATGACATGAAACGTCAAAATTGTCATACAAAACAAAATGTCAGCTCAGAAGTAGTCGATCAGCCGTATTTTTTATCAAATAAACATTCGTAACTTCTCCTAGAGTTGATAAGACTTACTATTGACAATGTTTGGTAACCCTAATTGTCATAATTAATAAATAGTTGAGATGGGTGTGGAGTGATTACTTTAACAAACGATTCGATTTCCAAGGAGCAATTTAGTGTCGTCAGAAAATCTTCGATAATTAAAACTGCCCCGATGCCTGCAAGCTTTAAAAACCGAAAGACAACATGTATGACATGTTGTCCGAGTTTCGAGTATCAGAATTTGATTCATTCGTGGATATATTGAAATTGACTCCTGGTGATCCTCTAGACACATTTGGTGAGATGTGGTACCCCGTGTTCTTGTGGTCTTTGTTCTCTTCAGTGTTTGTGCATACGTGTGCGGCGCTAGTCGCCTTCGGGACCTTAAGGAAGCACAAGTACGGGAAGTTCTTCCCCGTGTTGTTGATTGTGATGGGTGTCGTGAGTCCAGTGACTTCAGGTGTAGCCACCAGTGCCGCTGTCGCGTTTATATACCGAGCCGCTAACTTAACAATGCCCCCTATTCATGCAATGATTTGGGGAATAGGACAAACTTTGCTTGGAGCTGGGATGGGTTTCACAAGGATTTTGGCTACTTTGTAATAAATACTAGATCTATTTAGCTAATTACATCACAGTATATTAAAACAATATAATTATAAATTAAATAAATTCTGAGTCAATTAAACATAGAGTTATAGTGATGGGAATGTAGTTGAAAGGAAAGGTGCTGAGTGTTGATGCATTGTTTTCCTGTTTTAGTATAGCAACTTGGCTAGTTGTTATAGTACTCCCGATAGTGAATACTCATAGCTATCTGCTGTAAATACATATTCCTTATTATGTGTAGCGGCATATATTACACAATGTGCTTAATTTTTGTATGACTAACTTTCATGTCTCGCATATTTGTATAGAATAACAGTAATATTAATAAAAAGTTCATTCAAGGTAACTATGCAATAAAATAATGAATTGTTTTAGAATGTAAATATGTGCCTACCTATAAATATAATGACTGATGTTTCACAAAAAAAAAACATATTTCTAGAATTAGTTTTTCTACTTAAAATATGCTATCATGTAGTGGCAGTAATATGTTCAATAAGTTTTAAAAATTATGTCTTCAATATCTATGGAGTTTTATTGTGATAAGTTGTATACCTGACCTGTACATTTTCATTTGTTATCATAAATGTAATGCATTCCATGTAAAAATTGTATCAAAAAACTTATTATAAGCAGTGACTTTGTCATTAAATTCTTTATCAGAATATATTTATGACATTGATCTATTTGCTCACTTGTAAATGAGACTTATTAGGCCCACCGATGCTACTCTCAGTACTGCAAAATATATTTTAACAATAGCAAGCAATGTAGGTGACATTCATATCTTGGTGACTTGCACAAAACACAATTTACAATCATTATTCATAATACTACCAGGTATTGGAAATGTTAGTGATTAAATAAAACTGACACCTTGTAGAAGCCTCATTACATCCATATTATCTGGTTTTGTACTTATGTGCCTGTACATAAAAAGTCTATTGTGCTGACAGTAATTCCATAGTAATTATTCCACTCTGTAGAAACAAAAGTGTGTAAAAAAGTTGAAAAATTGAGTTTTTTGATGCTGCAAGGTCTGCTTGCCCTCTAATTTATTGGTCAATATGTAGCAAATAATATTTATTTTACCCTATTTATAAAAAAAAAATTGAGTTCTAATTTATTTATTGGATATTTTAATTTTTAACCAATTAAGAAAAAAAAGGCTATGTTTTATTTTTCTGTGTAAATTAAAGTTGTTTATTAGACGATACTAAGTAAAGACCTGTCATACTTTTGCTAATTTAATCAGATTATGGTGATATGTACTTGTAAAGTTTTTTTTTTTTCAGTGGTTTTGGTTTTATTATCAAGTGGATATGAAGATGTGATAAAATACATACAATGTATAGATGTGGCAATAAAAGCATAATGTAAATGTAACTGCTGTCAGTGGCACATTTATATTATTTATGCATTAAGTAAGCATATATTGGGATACCTGCATACACTTATAAGATTCCGCCTTGTCTTATAAGTATACTATGTATGTATAGCACTAAGGTTTCTGCTATTATTGTCAAAGCCACAGTGTTAGCATATAGATAATGTGGTTTATTTGTAACTCTGTATTGTTTCATAAGTTTGTACTTATATTGTACAATAAAAATATCACTTCTGTAGAAGCAAAATTATATAAAAAAAAACGCAAAGCTAGTATAATCATGTTGTAAATAGGTGTATTGTAGAGGAACATTGGAAAGAAAAACATTTTCCATACTTCAATATAAATATTATCCAAAGAAAATAAATGGTTTGGATATTAACTTCAGTGCTTTTATTATAAAACCTTTTTACTTAGAATCATCTCAATTGAGTTTGTTTGCCATTGCTTTGCTTCTAATCAGTCCTACTTGCTCTTGTGCAGATTCACTCCAAATGCATTTTATACTATTCTGATGACTAGGTATTATTTTTCTGGAGAAAAAAAAAAACTAGGTACGTAAAAAGTCATATATTAGGTATTTATTTAAAATTCAACTTTATGATATAATAAAGAACAGAATGACTAAGCTTAAAAACAATTTCATTTTTGTCAAAGATAATCTAGAATAGCATGATACCTACTAAGTATTCATCATATTATTAACCATTAACATAGATAATTTTGTATGTCTAACTTATATCACACCTGCTTTTCTTAAAGCAGAAACATTTAATGAATCAACATTTCACTAGAATGTGTAAGTCTTATGACTTGTAATTCATAAATAGGTACTCAATTGAGTTAAATATACAAGTATACCTTTTACCCTGTATTTATTTTAGTCATAAATAACATAAGAACATGTTATAGAGTGCTGCTACTGTGAGAATATTTTGAGAAATTTTTATTTATTCTGTGATACCGTGAAGTTTCTTCATCATCCTCATGGCTACCTTCATGAATCTCCTCCAGGGCAATAGGTAGTTCATATTCGCGTTCCGTCACCAGTGTAGTCTGAAATGATATTAATTCTTTAACAAGGGGCAACACTATTTAAATAAAAATAGAATTTAATGTTTTGGCAACACCAGGCATAGATTGAACATAGGAGTGGGTTTTTTGAATACCTAACTAAAAAAAAACAAGGCAACTGTAAGAAATACAATTTTAAATTAGATATATTACCTCATGATGTTCTTCATCTCTCCTACTCAATCTGTTGACACTTTCTTGCAAAGATTTAGTTTCTGAGGTAGCATCTTGCAACACTAACTTTAGTTCTACAATCTCCTTTCTTGCATTTGATAATAACTTTTCTGTAGTCTCTAAGTTTTTCTTCAATTCTTCATTCTCTACTTCTAATTTAGTCTTTCTATTAGAAAGACTTTTGATTCTAGTCTCATAGAGTTTCAATTCTGAATCAGCTTCAGTAATTCCTCTGACTGTGTTGGAGGTTTCTGTCTGCAAATTATTGCACATTTGTTTCAAATATGAAATGTTTTGTTCTAGAATAGTTTTTTCTTCAAAAATAAGTTTTACTTCGTTTTCTAACGAATTTATTTTACATTGCATAGCAGCAATACGTGAGCCTTGTGCGTCAATAATATTGTCTTTGTCTAATAATTTCTCTTCAAGGGCTTGAATCTTACTTGTATAAGTTTGCAACTGCATTGATTTAGATGCTGATTCACTCTCTAAAGAGTGATTAGTATTTTCCAAAATGTTAGCTTCAACAGATAGACTGGCAAAATGTTCTAACATATCAGACCTCTCAGCTTCTTTTTGTGATAACAACTCTTCAATTCGTCGAATTTCAGCAACATAGTGCTGCAACTGCTGCTTTAGGCTTTCTACTTCTTTTCGAGATTTATCGTATTCTATCTTTATCAATTTTAAAGCACCATTAGCATCAGCTAGACTATTTTGCAGGTGCTTGTTTTCCATAACAGCAGTATCATACTGTTTAGTAAGTCTTAATATTTCACCATTGAGGAAAGTTATTTGTGTCTCATGATCAGCTAACTTATGTTCAGACACTTTATTTGAATTTAATTTTCTTTTCAAGTCTGAGATTTCATTTTCTAATTTGGTTATTTCATATGCATGAGATTTCATTTTTTGTTCAAGCATGCACATGCTTTCAGTTTTATGATCCAGCTCTATGACCAGTTTATCACGTTCCTGGTCAACCTTTCTAATATTATCCATGAGATTAGATTTGTCATTTCTTAATGATATAATTTCAGATTGTAGATCTTTGCATTTTTTTTCCAATGAGTCTATGGTGTCATTGGATAAACTAAGTTTTTTCTGAACACTCAACAATTCATTTTGTAACTCATTCCCACTCCTTTCAGTTTCTATTTGTATATTTTTAATTTGACTTGAAAGTGTTTTCTCTTTTATAACGTCTGATTGCAATTTTTTAAGCTGCTCTCTCAGAAATTTACATTCATCTTTAAGATGTTCTGTAGAAGCTTTTCCATTTCTACTGGTCATTTTATATGAACAATTTTCTTCTTCCAAATGTTCAATCTCTTTCTGTTTAAATACTAAGTCCATTTTTAATTTCTCTGATAATTCCAATGCTTCTTTATATCTTGTATTGTATTCCTGTTTATCTTTCTTTAATATTTGGATTTCATTCAGTAGGTCACTAATTTGGTCTTTAAATTTCTGAACATCATTCCTGTAGTAATCACCTCTGTCACTAGGTCTCATGGTATTTAAATTCTTGTACTGACTCAGCTGCTTACTTAAACTAATATTTTCTTTTGATAGTTCAGAATTTTCCATATTCAATTGACTTATAACATCTTTAAAATTTTGCTTACTGTTTTCTTCTACGTAACTTGTTTTTCTTTTTAACTCATCATTCTCTTTCCTTAACATCAATATCTTTTGCTCACATTCACATAGTTTGGCGTGCAAATCTCTTATAAATGCGTTTTCTTTTGAGTTATTCCATTTAGGACTATCTTTGTCTTTGCATTTCGACAAGTGCTTGTTAAAGGTGTCCATTATTTCAGTCATCTTTTCTTGAAGATTGGTCACATGTACTTCATATCTATTTCTTTCTTCTCTTAAAAGTGTTTGCAATTCAGTTTTAGTAGGACAGTACATTTTTTCTTTACTATGTCCATATTTATCATTAAATTCATAGGAGTGACTGCTTTGAGGCATTGTTGGTATCTTGTCTTGTAAACTTTTATTAATATCTACCAGATGTTTAATTTCATTGTGTAATGTTTCATTTTCTTTTAAAGCTATTCTTAGTTCTTCTTGTAAAGTATTTAATTTAGGTGTGTTAGATTTATTTGACTGTTCTATATTTTGTTTTTCTAATTCAGAATTTCTCCATTCCAAACCCTCTATAGTCTTTTGTAAACCTTTAATTTCATTCATCATTGCAGATAATCTCTTGTTGCAATCTTCCTCAACCTTTAATGCTAATGTGTCAACTTTCTGAATTTCTTCTTGTAAAGATTTATTTTTGTCTGCAAGACTGAGTGCACGAAGCATTGCTTCATGTTGTTTTTCTAAACTATTATCAAATTCTTTTCTCAAAATTTCATTTGCAGACTCCAGTTCTCTTAATTCTTTCATTAGTTTTTGGAGTCTCTCATTAGAGTTTATGTTACAGCAGTCTCTACTTATAGCCGTTAGAGGTCTTCCACCTTCCAGTAACATATTCAGGCGTATTATTTCATTGTCTCTGTGTTCAACTTGATTTTTTAGTACCATTATTTCATCACAATAAGCTTCATTCTTTTCTTCAAGTGAGTGTATCTTATGTGTTAGTTCCGTAAGATCTTTATCATTGCAAGAAGTCTTTCTTTCATTACAAATGCATATTTTGGATATACTAGAGCCCTCTCCATCTCGTCTCTTACTTTTATTACGAGTACTTAAAGTTTCTGCACACAAACCTCTCAGACTCAAGTCTCGCAAGTCATGTTGTAACTTGCTAATAGTTGAATCTTTCCGTGTAAGTTCTTCTGACAGATTTTTTACCTTTCTCCTGGCTTCTTTTGAAATTTTTAGGTTTTCCTCTGTCAACTTCATAATCTCTTTATGGAGTCTATTATTTTCTTGTATTAACTTAGCGTTATCGCATTTATAGGGTTCGGCTTCCATCATCAAAGAATCACGCTGCATTAGAGCTTCTTTGGACAAATCCATGTAGTGTTGTAAACTACGAGTAGTTTGTAATAGATCTGCTAGTACACATTCTACCAAAGGAACGGCATCTATTGGCAATGGGATGTTGTAACCGAGATCCTCTAGTTTGCGCTTCAAAGTAAAATACGCTTCACCCATTTTGTACGTATACTCTCACGACTGTACCTCATATAATTATTATAGCTGCATAGTTTACTATTCTCACTGCAAGGCACATACACATAGTAACATTTTATTAATCTGTTTTATTAAAAATATTTCCAAAACTCAATGCTCAACGATTCCATGCAGAATAATTCAAAGTTTTGTTTGTATTTTTGAGTTTGAGTGACATTTATTTACTTTTTTATTTACCCTACGGAAAGGCTACAGAATTTCAACCATATTGCCTAGTCTTAAGTTCATGTTTTCTTGATGAAGCTGATGAAGCTTCTTGATCGAAATATCTAAAAGTAACGATAACGGTAACACTGAACTCTCTATTTAGCACGCACGAAAAACTAAAAAAATGTGCTCTTAAAGTTAATTTTCAATCATAGTTTAATTGGATAATATTAATACTTAAAATAAAAAATAATTTCTTTAATTCAGAGGTCCAATAGTCTTCATACTTAAACACGTACAAACAATATTACAAAATGTTCGTTAAAACACAAAATATCGATTAAGTTTCAATTTTTGACCCGCGCCAAAAGATCTTTGTCGCACTGTGGGCAGCAATCAATCTGTCAATCTGTCTGTTTTTCCCGTTTTTTAGCCTTTTTTAATCGTTTGTACATATTATTATTTTAAGTTTGTATATATATTACCTAGTAATTATTTATAAATTATTAAAGTAATTAAATCTGTCTGTCATACTCATACATAATCTGTCTGTGTTGTTATTTGTCAAGTTCAGTTTTTGTGGAATACATTTTCCTAGAAAAAACGTTGAATGAATCGTGAAAAAAGTGGACGTGTAATTAAAACAACAAATATTGTATTAAATTACATGTGGCATGTAAACAGTCGTCTGCTGAAATATGAATCCGTATAAGGATATAGAAGAAAGTTCCTTCGCTGCATCACCTCACTTAGCTTACGAGGACATAGCTACGAAACTGCTGAAAGACAATTACTTCCTTACAGCCTTGGAGCTTCATACAGAGCTTGTAGAGAGTGGCAAGGAACTTCCACAACTTAGAGAATTCTTCTCCAATCCAGGCAACTTTGAGCAACATGTTTCTAGGGCATCGGAATTTTCTTCGATGCGTAAGTTATTTTGAATTGCGTGTTACTCACTAATAATTTATTTACTTAAGAATAAGATACTTCCTACTTAAGAATAAGACAAAAAAAATATGTATACCCATTATTAGGTGAATTAGATGTTAGGTTTTCAATTATTTAGAAGATTAACCATTAATTTACGTAAACATGGACACTATTATTATGACCACTATGACGTAAAAAATAGAAAGAGAGAAGGAAGGTGTTTTTTGGTGTTTACACCGTAATTTATACACAGGTCTAAAATAATCCTAGTAATATTATAAATGCAAAAGTTTGTACCTATACATATAATATGGATGTAGGTATGGATGTTAATTACACTTTGACGCAAAAACTACTGAATGGATTTCAATGAAACTTGGTACATGGGTAGACTATGCCCTGGAAAAGTACATACAATACTTTTTATTTGGGGAGTTTGTTCCCTGGGGATGAGTTTCTGCCATCATGCAGGTGGTTGCTGGCAGCAGCTAGTGCTACCTATAAATTACTTGTTTGAAATCTTTAGCTGTAAAAAAAATGTTTTTTATTCTCCTACTGTGTTTGAAAGTGGTATTGGAATAAAATAAAAATTATATTATTTAATTCTTAGACCGGACCCCAAGCCAGGCCACACTGGACTCTCTGGACACTGCTCGGTACTCTGAAGATGGAGGTGGTGACCGAGGAGGCAGTGGTGGTGATGTCGCCGTACTTGAATTTGAATTGAGAAAGGCCAGAGAAACAATTAACTCACTGAGAGCAAACCTTACTCAATTTGCTGGTAATTATTACATTCCAAGTAGGTTAATGGTTTAGCAACAAATTCAATTATTTTTTTTTGATAAGGTATATAAACCAGTTGTCTAATTCAAATAATTACTTTAGTACTTAATTTCATAGTAACTTTGAACATTTCTGATTTTTGCATTACAAATGAATAGACAAAAGGTAAAATGATCAAGAACAAAACAGCAAGCAGGTGCAGTAAGACAAAATAAGGAAAAATTTATGTATAAGGAAATACTTTATAACTCAAACAGTAAACAAATGACTTTATCTTTGTGTCGCAAAATGTAACATTTGAATAAACACAAGAGATACATTTTAATTAGGTATTTTATTCTTTCATTAAAATTAATGTTTCAAACTGAGGAACGTGAAAGTGAAGAACCATGATCATTGGAAAGAATGAAGAGAGGTCTTTGCCCAGCAGTGGGACAATATGGGCTAGCTATAATAAAAATAATAATGTTTCAGATGGAGAGTCAACATTAGATAAAAGCGTTAAAGACTTGTCCAACCAACGTTCCCTGAAACCTCATGAAAAGAGAGCTCTAAACTTCCTTATCAATGAGTATCTTCTTCTTCAGGATTATAAACTCACTTCTATAACATTTTCTGATGAAAATCCAGATCAGGTATGTATTCACACTAATATTTAGAAAGGGCACATTGCTCGCAAAACAGATGGCCGTTGGTGCCGATATAAAGGTTTTAGAGTGGCGTACCAGAATACACAGCGTTGGAAGGCCTCCTACAAGGTGGACCGATGACCTGGTGAAGGTAACGGGAAACCGATGGATGCGGGATGCACAGGAACGTTCGATGTGGCAACGCTTGGGGGAGGCCTATGTCCAACAGTGGACATGTATTGGCTAAAATGATGATGATGATGATTTAGAAAGGTTGTGAGGGTGTATGTTTGTTGCTTCTTCATGCTGGAACAACTGAATGGATTTCAATTAAACTTAGTAAACAGTTAAAACATATCCTGGATACTTTTAATCCTAGGAGTATGTTTCCCTAGAATAATTTCCTACAATCAAGCATGTGAAGCCGCTTGCAGCAGCTAGTTGTTATAAAATCAGAAAAAACATTTCTGTTTCAACAAACTTGTTATGCATACAAGGTGTAAGGGACAGCCCTCCACAAACTTTAAGGGCTTGCTCAGTAGACGAAACTGAACAACCTTCCACAAAATTTTCTTTCAGGAAACGAAAAAAAAAATCAGCCTCACCATACAAAATTATAAACTTGATTGGACAGTTTGTATGGAGAGGCCGAATTTTATATATTGCTTGTATTTTATTACATGTCTGATTTATGGTAATCAAATCAAGTAATAGAGCTGTAGCATTATGACTTGCATGACTGCATCTTCCAATTAAATATAAACAAGTCTTGTAAGCGTTTCTTTTTATTGCTTTGTGTAGCGTAACTAGTGAGACTGTTCAAAGATACTGTAGGAAATACCCTTTGGAAATTCCTAAATATTGTATTCAGGTAGCAATAAAAATAATAATCACAATAATTAATCAACATTTCTATACTTACTGCTTTATAGTAGTATAGCTTTATATTTATAACTAGCTTTTGCCCGCAGCTTCGCCCGCCTCTTTCTCCCCCTAATCACTTAAAAAAAATAAGCCTATGTCCGTCTCCAGGGTCTTAACTATCTCTGTACCAAAATTCATCAAAATCGGTTTTGCCATTTAGGCGTGAAGACGTAACAAACAAACAAATAAACAAACTCACTTTCGCTTTTATAATATATTAGTAAGGATTCTTCTGTACGTGTGTTTGTCACCTAATGGTGTCTACACAACACACCGAAGCCGCCGCGCGGATTGGTCCGCTAGGTACATGCCGGCGGGCTTCGGTGTGTAGGCACCCCGAAGCCCGCCGGCGGTTTCCAAACGGCTTGACAGAATGGGATGAAATTTTGTATGTAAATTTCTTTAATCCCTTTTTCTCTCCCATTTAATAATAAGGAAGTAAGGATTTCGAATGCAGGCAAATTAGACGTAAAGTGGCGCGCGTCAGAAGCGCGCACTGCGGCACCGCTGCCGCCCGCTGCTTTGTTATTCCATGTAAATAACAAAGTAGCGTGTAGCACGATTGCAGCGCGGGTGTAGCGCAGCAGGCGCGCGTTTTTTATTTATATAGAACTAGCTTTTGTCCACGGCGTCGCCCGCGTACATAAAATATAGCCTATGTCACTCAGGAATAAAGCATCTTTTTCACGAAGAAAAAATTTTACCAATCGGACCAGTATTTCCAGAGATTACCTCCTACAAACAAAAAAACAAAACAAATTTTACCTATTTAAAATATTAGTATAGATAACAAAGCTGCCGTTGCGCGGCTCTTTGCAGCTAATTTGAAGGCGCCTTAATAGAGGATTAGATGTGCAGATGCAAAAGCATAACCACACTTCCTGCTCTTTAAATCTTTTTTTTTTTTTTTCAAATTAATTGAAAGCTAGAAAACAAAATAACTTAAGCAAAATATAAAATGTAATATTTCATGAGTACCCCCTTATTACTACGTTACGTATTTCAGGAGTTTGAAGATTGGGACGATGTTGGACTCAATATGCCTCGACCAGCTGGACTGGTTTCATTATTTCGCGGTAACACTTCAAGCATCAATCCACCCAAAGCTGACGTGTCTACAGAAATGGACTGGTCATACATAGAGGTGGATTGTCAGACAGATCTTGATGAAGGGAATGTTTGTGTGAGCTGTCAGACTTCACTGGACCATGAGACTGATTGGAGCCATGAGGTGAAGCATATTTTAATACACTTAACCTTTTTTATAAAGTTTCTTCATGCTAGGACTATTACTAGTGTATAGTGGGTATGTTCACAAATATGTACAAGACACTCAGACCCGGAACACTTATCTGTAGGACATACAAATATTTGTATAGCACACCAGCTGTGCCGCAGCTATTTATTTCTTTACATTGATAAAGATACATATTCGTGTAATCATTAACCTTTCGCATGCCATAATTAGAGACAATTAAAAAGCTATTGCGTCCCGCGTAGATCTGATTACGCTACAACGGGTTAATAGTATAGTATGATACAACTGTAGAAAGTTTGTCATTGCAACCGAGGCGGAATTCACACTAGCTGTAGGCGAGTGTGTTACAGAGCCGAGAGCTGCATTGACAAATTTGAATGTGTATCAAATTCGTCGACGTCGCGCGCTGTTCCCGCGCGCCTCAAGGAGTTGTCAGCAACAGCAGGGGCCCAGCCGGGTCGAAGGGCGCAGGGTTATCCGAAAGGGCGCTCGAGCCCCGGTATGAAGGCTTGAAGGAACGGGATGGGTTTTTTAGTCAGTAAGAGCCTGACACTATCTCCCGCTCCACCCAAGAGCGGGGGTTGTCATAAGATGATTTTTCCCATCGAAAAAAAAAAAATGTGTATCAAATAATGTTTTTCAATACACTTACGACTCGGTGTGGGTCGACGCGCGCCCAGCGCGATTAACCACACCGATTAGGTACGATAAATGTAATAAAACTGCGGCAGGGACGAGCACGTGCACTTTTCTGCACTTGTGCGGATACCAGTCAATTGCGTGCCTAAAAGCGTTGGGATAAGAGCGGGTTTTCGAGTAAGTGTATTGAAAAAGATAATAGATATTGCTGCCTAATTAATCATCATTCTGCACCCCAATTATGTAACTTTAAAAATTACTACAAGAATTATTATAAAGGAAAAGATTTATATGTTTAAATAACTAAAAGGATGTTGTTAAATGAACTATGTATGAATAGCAATCATATTCTAATCATAATCTGAATTCTAATTTACAGCTCCTAATCCAAGCTGAAGAGATAGAATTACTGAAACAAAAAATAATAGCACTTGAGACTGAAAAACTAAACTTCCAAAAATTATATGATGCTGCTATTGTCAGTTTAAACTCACTCACGAGTCCTGCTTCCGAGGGTAAAGGGATTGACCTCCAAATACCCGAGGATAAGCTGCTATCAGTGCAGAGGGTGGAACAGAGTCTGGAAGCCAAGCCTATAACTTGTACAGCTTCAGAAAATCATTACGGAAGTGGCAACTCGACTCACAGCGCGACACCGGAGCAGTTTGAGATGATTGACAGTGAGAAAAATAGTGCAATGTAAGTATAGTCATTTATAAATTATTTATAACAATAGACTAATTGGCTCATTATAAATTAATTATTATATTTTTATCAAACTAACTATACTCTATCAGTTTAGGTAGTTAATTAATGGTAAACAATCTTGATAATTATTTATTTTTATTCAAAATAATTCGTATAAAAGACATGCATAGATTATTTAAATTTAGTTAATTACCTAACATCGGTTTAGGCAAATACCTAATTGTAAAATTGCCGTCACGGATCTTGAGCGCTGGCTTCAAGTTGCGCAAAAGTCAAATATTCGGTCTCTTTAGTGGTGTTAAGTGAGACGCGGAGGCGGGTAGTGTCAGTGATTGGCTCGCTGCGCCATCGCGTTGTAGACGTCACTCCCGATTCATTCGTTCCCTGCGTTGCTGCATGTATCTAACAACGAAAACGATTGGCTCGCCAGTATATGGAATGCGTAAAGCGATCCCCACTCTGACGCCGAGCGCTTAAGATCCGTTTCGGCAATTGTACACATTTTTAGACAATTTTTTTTTTCGATAAAAGATATGCTAAGATTGTTTACATTTAGTTAACTACCTAAAACAATGGAGTATAAGTAGATAATTTTTTACCAGATCAAAATTAAATATTTTAGAAACCTTTCAAAGCTAGTAGAAGAGGACACTTTTAAGTAACAAATAAAGGATGCATAAACGCACGCGCACATACCACGCCACTTGGAAAGTTTTGCGAAAAAAGCTTTTATGTATAAGGCACTGGCCAATTGTAATTATTTTGAAAAACTTTGGTTATTTATAAGTTAAAATACCTTGAAAGTAACTTGTCTATCTGTCACGTTTTTATATTCACACTACTGAACCAATTTTGATGAAATTTAGTACAAAAAGTAAGCTTGAATCCCAAGGGGCTGTCTTTTAACTGGCTTCGATTTCGACTTCTGCAATAATCGACATTTATACAGAAAAAGCCGCGGCAGGAGTTAGTATGTTTAAAGTTAAATTTGCTAATACGTGTTCGATTATCTCTAGCATTTAATTACATATAATAGCAGATTCGTATCGAATTACTGCACGCATTGTATGCTAATGTATTACAATAATAATGTAGGTCGTCATGTGTTTTATTGCGTGCCATAAAACGATCTAAAACACCTGAGTCATTTAACCTAGATAAATGGTTATATGACTCAGATGGGAGAGGTTCTTAAATCGAAGGTCACTTTTTAGTTTACATTCATTCTAGATATAACAAACTACGTGAGCAATCGATACATACACAAAGACCTAAAGATTAACACCGTCAGACAAGAGATTGCTAGACATTGTGAAAACTATCAAATGAAAATATCAACTCACGTCAATGAACTGGCGTCAAAGTTAGTAGGCACAGGAAGTGACACACTTCCGATTGAAACGGCATAATGTCCCTTAGCTTACAAAGAGATTTGTTCAAATCAAGATATGAACGGGTCTCTCAAGAACCCAATACTCAATACTCAATTTACATGCTTTTCATTGCTTGCGGCATTCCACAATGTACATGATTAGGTGGTAAGTGAAAATTTAATAGACACAATTGTGGACCCTGTTGGGCACAGCAAAAGACATTATAAACTAACTTGTACAATTTATATACCCTTCTGCTAATAAAACACAGAACGTGATACCACAACTTATTGTGTCCAACACAGATCGCCAAGTTACAGAATACATTAAAAAAAACTTTTTGCTGAATTTTCTCAAATCCTCAGAAAATGTATGCAATTTTAGTCTTATTCATTTGTACCATTTTGCATTTTAAATAGTAATTTAAAACAATAAATTCATAAAAAAAAAGTGATGTTGGGGATGGGCATGCCACAATGGCGGCGGTAAGTCTCCTCTTTGACGAGTGGCTAGACAGGTGCCACGACGTTCTCATCTTCCGCATGACACAGGTCTTCTTCAAACATAGCATTTTCAGGCCATGGTCCTAGCGAGAAGGAATGGAATACGATCGCCCTCTTCTAATGCTCGCGAAGGCGATGGCCGCAGTCTTGAGTTAACGGATATCTTCACGACACCGTAGTTTTAGCCAGTAAAAGTCTGACAAGCTTGCTCTATCCTAGAGAGAATGCTTGGATGATTTCCCAACTAAAATAAATAAATCGAATCATAACTTTCTCACAATGCGAGCTGTAGCAAAAAGTAATGCCTTCTGTACCAAGCCTTTGATCCAACCGCGGAATGACAGCTTCGACAGATGGTCTTCGAGCCTTTTCGCCACTAGGCCATTGATAAAAACAATCGGCACTGTCGAGTCCACATTTCATAACCTCTTGTGAGCTAATTCAAGATATTTGATCTTTTTTTTTTAAAGATTATTTTTGCTTTATTTATTTCGAGTATTTGCATTAAAATGTCCTCCTATTCCACAGAACAAGAAAAGGATCAAACATAAGTTCGTTCGAGGCGACTGGCGAGGGAGCCGCCGGCGACAACAGTACGCGCGACTCGCCCCTACGACGTGGCAGTGTGACGACGCTGGACGAGACGCTCAGCATCAACGACGCCGGCGAGTGGACGCGCGTGCACTACGAGTACAACAGCATCGAGACCAACAGCAAGGAGATGTGGATCGATAGGTAACTCACCCTGTCTATGTGTCCACTGCGTCGCGGCAGTGTGACGACGCTGGACGAGACGCTCAGCATCAACGACGCCGGCGAGTGGACGCGCGTGCACTACGAGTACAACAGCATCGAGACCAACAGCAAGGAGATGTGGATCGATAGGTAACTCACCCTGTCTATGTGTCCACTGCGTCGCGGCAGTGTGACGACGCTGGACGAGACGCTCAGCATCAACGACGCCGGCGAGTGGACGCGCGATCACTACGAGTACAACAGCATCGAGACCAACAGCAAGGAGATGTGGATCGATAGGTAACTCACCCTGTCTATGTGTCTACTGCGTCGCGGCAGTGTGACGACGCTGGACGAGACGCTCAGCATCAACGACGCCGGCGAGTGGACGCGCGTGCACTACGAGTACAACAGCATCGAGACCAACAGCAAGGAGATGTGGATCGATAGGTAACTCACCCTGTCTATGTGTCCACTGCGTCGCGGCAGTGTGACGACGCTGGACGAGACGCTCAGCATCAACGACGCCGGCGAGTGGACGCGCGTGCACTACGAGTACAACAGCATCGAGACCAACAGCAAGGAGATGTGGATCGATAGGTAACTCACCCTGTCTATGTGTCCACTGTGTCGCGGCAGTGTGACGACGCTGGACGAGACGCTCAGCATTAACGACGCCGGCGAGTGGACGCGCGTGCACTACGAGTACAACTGCATCGAGACCAACAGCAAGGAGATGTGGATCGATAGGTAACTCACCCTGTCTATGTGTCCACTGCGTCGCGGCAGTGTGACGACGCTGGACGAGACGCTCAGCATCAACGACGCCGGCGAGTGGACGCGCGTGCACTACGAGTACAACAGCATCGAGACCAACAGCAAGGAGATGTGGATCGATAGGTAACATACCCTGTCTATGTGTCCACTGCGTCGCGGCAGTGTGACGACGCTGGACGAGACGCTCAGCATCAACGACGCCGGCGAGTGGACGCGCGTGCACTACGAGTACAACAGCATCGAGACCAACAGCAAGGAGATGTGGATCGATAGGTAACATACCCTGTCTATGTGTCCACTGCGTCGCGGCAGTGTGACGACGCTGGACGAGACGCTCAGCATCAACGACGCCGGCGAGTGGACGCGCGATCACTACGAGTACAACAGCATCGAGACCAACAGCAAGGAGATGTGGATCGATAGGTAACATACCCTGTCTATGTGTCCACTGCGTCGCGGCAGTGTGACGACGCTGGACGAGACGCTCAGCATCAACGACGCCGGTAGAAGTACAATAGTATCGTATCGGTGACAAACTTTGTTTATGAAAGAATGTAAATTACCTCCATACAGAGGCGGGTCTTTTTTATTTTTAATCCTTTTTTGTTTCGTTTTTACCTAACTAGATTTTTGTGTGCCTTGTGTTGTGCTAAATAAGCCAATTTTCTTTCTCTTTGTAAAAGTGCTGCGGAGAGATTAAAAAGTCTGCAAGGTCAAGGTCCATGTTCTTCAAAGTAGTCATTTATTCCCGATGTCTTTTGTATATAAGTGCTTTTTGAGAGCCCCATTTCTGATAATGGATTTTTTTTTTTCAGTTTTTTGTAGGTATATTATATCTTAGTGTATATAGCATTTATTTAAGCATTTTCTTTGTTTACAGCGGCATACCCAACGGGCTCAAAGTATCGATATTGAACTGGTGCTGCGAAACATTGAATCTGAACGAGCCACTGGCCAACGACTTACTAGCCGAGCTAGTAAGCAGCGACAAGCCTATCACGCTGACAGGACTACTCACACTCGTTGCTGACACCTTACCTCGGGTTTGTACGCATTTGTAACATTTGTTTTGTGATCTGTACTTACTTGTTGCGTACGTTACTATGGGAAAAATGGCGTCGTCAATTTAGCATGATCCTTCAATTTACTGTATGAAACATTTTTTTATTATTTCTTTTGACCATATGTGTACGCGTTACGCGTTTGAACGCATCACAAATTATCGCTTACCATAACGGTAAGCGATAATTTGTGATCGACTATAGTTACATAATTATTATGTTTTGTCATTGAAAAAAAAAAGCGAGCTATGGATATGAATGCGTAAATGTTGCTGTATATGGCTAGCATTTTCAATCGTGTCTGACCTTCGTGTAGCGAAATCAAGAGTCCAGGGTGTAATTTCATTTTGTGAGTGGTTTATAATTATGACTATTTACAACTTATTTTATATAGTTAATCTTACCCGTTCCCGCTCCCTCCTCACTAATAAGGTAATTGGGTAAAATTCGTCATACCCTTATTTTTCAGAGGTAGGTCGTCAGTATGTGATTTCTGCCGCTCTAGGGTGAGTACCGTGAGAGGCCGTCTCAGAGTTTTACTGATTAAAATCCATCTGTGTCCTTCAGTTGCTCTTTGCAGTTCCCAGCCAGCAGGTTAATCTTTTAAAAGTTCCCCCGGCTTTAGTGGGCATCGGCCCTACTGGTCCCCTACGGTTACTCATCCCCTAAACAAGCGTTTGACTTTAAACATTGTCGCTACATTGGAGTACTATATATCGCTCTGTTCTAGAGCGGTAGAAGGGTAATTCTTTGAAACCGAGAGAATGTTTCATTCGTCTGGCTTAGTTTTTTCTTTGCAATTTGATGATATTTTTAGTTTTATATAGTTTTTTTTTTTATTACTAAATGTATAAAAGACACTCATTTGCGCCCTGTGGCTTATTATTTATTATTTAGAAGATAAGGGGCTATGCATCACCCATAGTGTAGGGGATGTAGTCACTGCGACCTAACAGATCTATTGTGACTCGCCACCTTGTTAGAGTAACTCTTTTAGCCCGGAGGCTTCCAAGAAATTTAGAATACTCCTAGCTTTTAGAGTTTTAATCTCCTCCGGGCGAATAATGTGTCGGCCCAGATGGACACTGCGTTTGTGGACAAGGGGCCCGCATTCACACAAGAGGAGCTTAGGCGTCTCCCTCTCCTGATTGCAGTACCGGCAAACATCAGTGTCACTCAGTTTCATGTGAAATTGGTGCCTGTTTAGTTTGCAGTGGCCGGTTAAGGCGCGGGCTATCGCACAGATGTTCGTCCTGCTAAGCTCAAGAAGCTCGGCAGTTCGTTTTTGTGAGTAGCCTTCTATGAGAGATTTGGCGTGTAGCAGACCTGGTTGTACCAACCAGTGCTTTTTTGAATCGCCAAATAAGTTGCCCTTAAGGGTCTGCATGGCCTGGTTCTTTGAGATACCACAGAAGGGTTCTGGACCTATCTGATGACCTTGAGCCTCAGCCCGTGCAAGTTCATCGGCTTTTTCGTTGCCATTGATTCCAGAATGACCTGGTACCTATCTCAGAATAACTTTATTCCTTTGCCCCAGGTCATTCAGTTTGTTAACGCAGTCTTTTACCAGTTTCGAATTTAAAGTATTCGAGTTCAAGGCGTTAAGAGCTGCCTGGCTATCTGAGTAAATCAGAATTAATTGATTTATGTAGTTTCGTTGACGGTTGGCCTCCACACATTCTATAATGGCGTATACCTCCGCTTGGAATATGGTAACATGTTTACCCAGATTCAAGCTTTTGCTGCTTTTGCTATTTATTTTGTGTCGTAAGCCACAGGGCTTACACAAAATAAATAGGTACGAAAACTATGCCACATGAATGAGACATTCTCTTGGTTTCCAAGAATCACTCAGAATTCAATGGATGATTTCCCGAAAAAAATGGTGTACCTCATCAGCCTACTTCTACTTGAACTACAGCCGTTATGTCATGAATACTAACTAATATAGCTAATTATTTTGGTGAGTAGATCCTCCCACACACACTGGTGGCGCGGCGCAGCGAGGCGGCGGCGCTCGTGGCCGCGGCGGCCGCGCTGCTGCCGGCGGGAGACGCCCGGCGCGCGCGCGCACTGCACGCGCTGCTCACGCTTGTCAAGAAGCCTGACCGGGCTGATACACGGGCTATTTGTGAAGGTATAATGACCGTCATCACGTACGCTAGTCAGTCAGTTCACCTTGTGATGAGAAATGGCGATAAAAATATATATTAAAGTTGGAGAATTCGAATAAATTCTAAGAAGTGTATTCGAGTTGCACTGAAATGTGTACCGTTTTGTGTAGCAAATAAAGTTCTATATTGCATTGATTTCTTAAAATATGCACGCAACGTCGCATCGCGTTGCGAGCCAACTTGTAATACTATTGGCTATGTTAGCAAAATAAGACGCTTAAAAAAAATAATACAACAAATAATTAATCCAAAATAGTAGACCATCAGAGCGACAACTCATGAGAAATGGCACAACAGCGACCTACATACACAGTCGAGGAGACTCGCAAAATATTCAGATATTGTTGTATACTCAAGCACTATATTTTTTAGATATTTTTGGCGAATTACGTGGATTTTGGAGCAATAACTTGACTTACTCACATACACTAAAGCAAAATAAATTTAAAATGTTGAGTGTAGGGCCTTTAGCGAGAAAATTTGTTTTTTTTTTCACTTCAAATTGGATCAAAATTACTCGGTCGCCACTCCTATAACAATGAATCCATGATTCGCTTGCTAAAAATGAAAAGAATTTTCGTTGTTGCTATGCTTGGTTGAAAAAGAGTCACGTTCAGCAGTGATTATCATCTGGCTGAGATGATGAGATAGAATCTGCCTGTTTTGATCATTATAAACTTAGATATACTTTTTGTTCCAGCAACCTGCTTAGTAGTAAAATGGGGAGGCAGCGGCGAAGTCCTCTCCTCAATAGCCGAGCTGCTGGCATCTCGATCGACCGAACGGAGAGTCCTAGCCAGTCAAGTTTGTATGGCAATAGCTCCTTACGTACCTATCGAGCTATGCACATCCCTACTCCTAAGCCTCGTGGTCCTTATGTGTGAATCCAATGAACTGGAGATCAGGACCTTAGGACTCAAGTCTGCCTGTCTCATATGTCCCGTGGCCGATCATAAGTATAGCCAGCTAGAGAGCCTGATGTTCAATTTCTTGAAGGATCCCGTCGAAAAGTGTGTCAAGGATACCGTGAATATATTTGTGCCTGTTCTCGCGAGGAGTGCTTTGATTGTTGGTAAGTAATTTTTTTTTTGTCTTGGAATCGGCATCATCATCACCAGCCTTTTTAATGTTCCCACTGTTGGGACTCAAGCCTCCTCTAGGAGAGGGATTCGGCATATTTTATCAAAATATATTTCAGCTGTTTTGTTAGAATTATAAAAAAATAAAACCATTTTTTTTTTCCATTGAGAAAAGCCAATGACTTTAATTTTTTGATACTATCGTTCCGAGGTTCTGATATCAAGATATTAGAGAACTAGAGATCGACCGAAAATTCGGTTTTAGTTTCGGCAAAAAAACTGGTTTCGGCTCGAAAGTGGTCGAAAATTCGGCTCGACCGATTGCGTTTTTAATCTGAGGGTTCAGATAGATAGAGGGCCTAGAAACTGACTGTCATGTATATCTATCTATCCATACAATAAAATATAAGAGTTTTTACATATTCAAATAACTAAAAAATTTTACCCTTCTAGGAAAATTCTCAACGGACTTATGCAGTCGAATAATGACGAATTTAACGAAAGCGAGCAGTGAGAACGAATGGAAAACTGTGCTCTTATATTTAGATGTGATGCGAATGTTAGTGTTAGCAAAACTGGCCTACGTAGTAAATGTACAAATCGTTAGGGACGTTACCCTCAGCAACTGTGATATACAATCTGTTAATTTACAAGAAGTACCCTTAGAAGAGACGGAGTATTTTATGGAACTACAGTGCTACGTCACTGATAATGTGGATGCGAAAATACTGTTATTAACTGCAAGTAATATTATTAAAGAGAAGCCTGAAGTCAGATGGGCGGAGTTAAGTTGGTTTATTAGCACGTGAGTATTAATTGCCTGTTTGGTATTTTTGGGTTTTATCTTTTCCGTATAAGGCTGTGCCCACGTCTGCGCGCTCGAGCTGCGTGTGTGAATTTCAAGTTCATGCGCCGTTTCTACGCATATCGCGCGCCTTTCACTCGCCAGCTTCACATACTTCCTCTTGGCCACAGATATGAAAACAAACCAGTTCTGAGTTGCTCTAAAAAAATAAAAGAAATGCAGTAACTGCACGCGTGCAGTGCACGAGCCGCTATCGACCCGCGTGCGGGCTGCGGGTCGATAGCGGTGGCTCGTTTGTGGCTTTCGTTCATTCGTTGAGAGGCGCATTCGTGGAGTATTCATTAGACGTGGACACACCCTAACTATTACTGAGAATTATGAGGATTTACCAACTTTATTCTGGCGTCAATTTAAAATCTGATTGTAATACGGAAAAATCTTGATCAGTATCGGCTGTAGATGTGAATAAACCGAAATGTTTAGTTTTAAATCGTTAATTTAATTTTAATTCTGTTACAGATTAAAACAAATTCTAGACGTGGCAACAAACACAAAAGTTTTAAGCCACACATTGATATATGAGCTCCTCATATCTCTGGTCAATAGTTATGTGGACAATTTTGGCGTACCATTTACTACGCACATACTGAAGCCTATATTTAATGACGTAATTTCCGAGTTAGAACAGAAGATGGAAAAGTTACATCCTGTGAATGTGGACACTACTATTCTTGTTGGCATTTATTTGGTCACCATATTACCTGCACTTGAAGATAGGATACAACATGGCGAGTTTTTACAAAAGTAAGTCGATTGTTTAATGTTTCTTTGTTAGAGACGTTACTATTAGGTCCTTACATATGAAATTGGCGTTTTGTACGGTAAGAATTAGTTTTTTTTTTTTTGTTAATTATATTTAATTAATCAAAGTATGCACCGTTGTTATCTATTCACTTTTGCTATATCATAGGTAGTTCATTGATCCCTTTACTAAAAAAAACCATGGGGGCGAGAATCAATAAACTCTGTGAAGGCGGTTTGGACTGCCGCATCGGAGTTGAATTTTTTTTCCTTGTTTGAAGAAGTTGTTCAAATTCCGGAAGAAATGGTAATGTGACCTAATATTTAAGACGCTTTAAATTTATGCGTTTTTTGACGGCCTGCTGCGGTGCGGATGCGGTGCGTTAGTCGAACAACGTAAAGACGATCGTATTTTTCATACTTGGCGCGCGTTGCGGCAACCGTGCGACGAACGCTCGACAACAGAACGGCAACATCACAAGCACCACGTGTTGAATAGCGCATCACAGGCAACACGCACGGCAGCTAGATTCGTTTTTCAATTTAGGCGCTTGTTGGCGCACGATTATCACACCGCAGCTGGCCGGTTGCGGCACGCATAAATTGAAAGCGGCTGTAGAGGTATACGGAACAGAGTATGAAGTCCCGCAAACCTCCGTTTGTAAAGACGATCCTCCGACCAGACGGGTGTCGTGTCTGGTCCGGGCAACGACCCGATACTTGATATCGGACTGTTGTATATGTTCTAATTACGCAGAGAACTTTAAAGCTGCCGTTAGTTTTTTTTAGTTCCTTTGTGGCGTCATAGATGTCGCTACAACTAATCACGTACGCGTGTTATGTCAGTTATGTGCCTTATATGATTGAGATAAGGTTTTAATTGCAATGTTTATTATAGATGGATCATGTACAGCAGTATACGCGGGCTTCCTGTCAAGATATTCTCCGTTCCATTGAAATGGGTGGCAGAGCATAGAGAAGAGTCGCTCGATTTCTACCTACAGCATCTTAGAGAATGTAAGTATTCTTCACTAGTACTTCCTCGTGACCACGCTCGAGGCCTATCCTACGAAAATCGTGATTTTTTCGGGATAATTAGTAGTCGATGGAGCTTTTATAGTTTGTCAGTGAAATAATTTTCTCGATATGATCAGTGCTTCTATATATTGCCAACAAACACAATATAACTATCTATACATATTATAATAAATCGCGTATATTTTATATACAAAATTGACGTAGATAACTTTTTAATTTGATATATTATTTAGGCTTTGTTACATCGCAATCGGTTGACTATATCAAAAAATATATGTTCTACAATCATTGAATGTTGGGCGGTACGAAGTTCGCCGTGTCAGTTAGTACTTATATAATAAAGATAACTACTCGTTATACTTAGTTATCGAAACATTATTGAATTTTTTGTCAGTTTTCTATTACTGCTATTACCATGTCTGTTTCGATGAGGAAGAGGGGCCGAACATTCGGTTACAGTTTCGGCTGTAAGTTGTGTTTCAGTCGGTCACTACTTTATAAACTGTCAGCAATTAAATTCCAATGTTAAGCAAGCTTCAAAAATCACACTAACCCAAGTGGTGGGAGCGCCTCTGTTATCATTCTTTACAGAATTGTTAGAATAACTTTTCTATTTTTAATGAAACCGATGATCTGGTAAGGGACGCGGAAGTCCGATGGAGGCAAGACGTACCGTTCGTTGCGGCGACACTTGGGGAGGCCTATGTCCAACAATGGACATCTTTAGGCTGAAACAATGATGATTGATTGGTCTAGTGGTTAATGGCCCTGACGGCTATGCCGGAGGTCGGGGGTTCGATTCCCACACAGGACAAATTTTGTGTGATGAGCACAATCAATTGTTCTGTGTGTGGGTGTAATTTATCTATGTATTTAGAAATATACAAGTATGTTTACCAGTTGTCTAGTACTCATAACACAAGCTCTGCTTAGCTTGGGACTAGACGGCGTTGTATGATAGTTGTGGAATATTATTAGATATTATTATTCTTAATTTTGTTAACAGTCGCAGCAAGCAGTTGTGAAAGTTCAAGCGGCAGTACTATTCGCATGTACATCGCTAACCTGATCACCGAGCTACTGAACGCGACGGAACTGAGTGAGAAATGCATCGAGAGACAAATGCTACCCGCTGTCATGGCGCTGCTGCACGATGAAGATGTGTAAGTTACAAATTATCATAATGGGCGCCTTCAAATTAGCCGCAAAGTGCTGCGCGACTGCTGCGCTACATCCGCGCTGCGGACGCGCTTTTCAATATTTAGGGAACTGACATTTGCCCGCAGCTTCGCCCGCGTACCTGAAATATAGCCTATGTCACACAGGAATAAAGCAGCTTTCTATCTGAGAACAAAAATTTATCAATCGGACCAGTTTCCAGACCCACACTTTCAGAGATTACCTTCTACAAATATAGAACAAAAAATAATAATTTGTTATCTACATATATAATTTAATAAAAACGTAGATAACAAAGCAGCGCGGTGGCAGCGCTGCAACCGTATTGCAACCGCGCTGCCGCCGCGCGGCACTTCGCGGCTAATTTAACGGCACACTTAATCCAAACATTTAACCGATTACTAGTCCTAAACATGTGAAGATGATTACTCTTGTAGTTTATCAGCTTATTTTAATAAATTGTATGAGTTCCTTAATGTATATGTACAAAATATAAATAAACAAAAACAAAACATAACTTGCAATTTTTTTCAGATCGGTTCGCGAAGAAGCGATCTCCTCCTGGGGCAGTGTGACGCGAACATGCCTGATCCGTGGCTTGGACTGTGAAGCGCAGTGCTGGGCGCCCGTGGAGGACATGCTGGGCGGCAACCAGGCGCTTACTGTGAAGGAATCCGCGCGGACCGCCGAGGCCTTGGCGCTGCTCGTGCTACCTACTGTTGATAACCATGCGGTTTCTGAGAAAGGTACGTGATAGTCCAAGAACTTTGGGATGTACATTCTACGAAGTAAAATCGTGTAGATAGTACAGGCATACGATATCTTCTTATTATTATTTCTTAAGACCAATAAAAAAAATCTTTCGCTCGAAAGTGGAGTGGGACAACGTGTCAGACGTTTGCCGACTTAAACCACACCTGTGTTCTTCAGTTACCCATTGCGTTCTAGGACAACGGCTGGGATTTCATGAATTTCCTGTGGTGACACTTACTCAACAGTTAGTGTCAGCACAGGAAATTACTGTCTTTACTATGTCTTGGTCCTTCCTGATGTCTGTAAGTCATGTTTGAAAAAAAAAACTTTTTAGAAATAAAATACAACTGAGTTTAACGTTTGCTTCATTTCAATTTTTGTCTCTTTGCTATTTAACAACAACAAAATTTCAATGGGTCCAACTCGGGAGTATAATCATAGAGACAAAAAAAAATCGGTCCACAATTGACTGAAAAATTGGTGAAGCTCCTCCTTTGAAGTTGATTAAAAATGTTAAATTATTGTAATTATCTTTATGTTAGCTTTTAAAATTTAATTAGTATTACTTTTTAGTATACTTATGTCTTGATCACACGTTCTGAGTAAAACGGGCGAGACAGTTCTCTCGGTCGAATACTCAGTACTTATAAACAAAGCGTCGAGTGCTCGGCTGAGCGTTTATCTCTACAACTCGCATACATCTTGTCGCGTCTCGGCCGAGCAAAATTTTACTATCTCGCCCTTTTACTCGGTACGTGTGATCAAGGCATTACTATGTTATTTGTGTACAGCGGTAGCCCTGCTGTGCGTGGTGTGCCGCGGCACGCTGTCTCGCGAGATCCTGGCCGCACTCACTCCCGGCCTGCAGCTCGCCGTGCACCACTGTCGACACCATCCCGCGTTACTGCCTGCACTTAGGTATGGTACACTAATATGTTATGAGTTTTGGAAAGAAACTTCTTTTTCTTTTCGTATCTATGGTTACACTCGTTAAACTATTTAGGCCTAGTAGTTGGCTACGTTAACTGCTAGTAGTGTAGGCGAAGTGGGCCTTCGCCCACTGCCTTGCACCCAAAGGGGACTCGAGTGTGCGAAGGCACTGCTGCATTGATGGCATTTATTAATCCCTCTATAGTGCAGATGTATGGGCACTTCAGGCACTCCAACTTGTGGTTTAAATTCTGAACAGGGGCATCGCACACACACATTCAATTCTCATTGTGTATCTCAATGTATGGTAAATTCGAACGAAACGAAACTGTTTAGAGGTGACTTTAAACTCTATTGTTGCATACTAGCTGGTCTTCACGGCAACTCGTTCTCAGTCTGTATTCGCTTGCAAATTTAATCTTCACATTAGCCATGCCATTCAGCAGTTGTTTGTTTTATTCTTCAGATAAAAGTTATCTGACTATTAAATAGGTATTATAAAGGTGTAAGTTTGTGAGTGTGTATGTATCTTTGTTACTTCTTCACGTTCGAACGGATTTGCATACGGATATACTATGCCCTGGAATAGCACATGATATTTTTTATACTAAGAGTACGTTCCTTTGGGGCAATGTTCTTTCATGGCAGCTAGTTAGTCATAAATTTTATAAATTAATTCCTACCAACAGAAAATTAGAAGAAGGTGTGCAAACTCCAGCGTTATCCCAATACAAGGCTGCAATAGAAGCCCTGATCCACAACGTAGCGGGCACGGGCGGCGGCGCCGACGTGCCGCGCGACGCGCCGGCGCGGCCCAGCACCAACCTGCACGCCGCGCAGGAGGTGGGCCGCCGCGTCACGCAGATGTTCCAGCAGTCCAAGTCCAACATGAACTTACAGAACATATTCAAGAAGAAAACTTAGCGCTCAATTTGTCAAGAGGAATTTTCTGTAGAGGTATCACGTACATAAAGTTTCGTTTGCCTAAGGGCCGACACTGCGTTAAAGGGACGCCAGCGACGTGCACTCATCGCGTGGTAAAGCGAGTGTGCACGCGGGTATTCATGCGGACAGTCCCCACTGCGGAAACCGAGTTATTACCTACTTTAGCAGTGTCGCTAGTTCAACTTTAACGGTATGCATGTAGTCATGTCGATGGAGAAAAAAAAATGCGGATGCTCGCGTACATTTTTGTATGGGACCGCGCAGGCGTCCGTTTTACGCAGTTTCAGCCTTAAAGACTACCTATACGTAGTACATAGAACATGTAGAGAAACCAACAGATCTGAGACAGTTCGTTCTGAGTGTATGAGTGAATATAACATACATAAAACAATAAATATGACCGTCCACTGATGCAGCGGTATGAAGAGATTACCCACATTAGATGCGTTATTTATTTGTTTGTCAACCAGGCGTGATCTTTGGACGGATGCACTACTTGTATTTTCTCCGCTCACTCACCGTTACGTATTTATATAATCAGGCGGATCTGAAGGTAAAACTGACCTTGTATAGGTAACCTTACAAACTGCAGTGCGTAGCGAACGAAGCGAAACGTGTAGTGAAGCATGACGTAAGCCAAAGTTGACAAATATTTCTGTAATTTAGTGCAAATCATATTCCAATATTTTTGCAGAATAATACTGAGCTGTTGTTCGTAACAGTGATCAGAGTTTTCGTATCAAATCACGTCCACTAACCAAATGATATTATGTTTTTTTTTTATAATCTAGTGCAGTGAACTCATCAACTCAAGCTTAAAACATTAAGCGATAAGTGTTTGAATACAGTTGTGATTTAAAAAAAAACATGCAGTTGCTTTATAGCAAAATCGATCAATAAAATAATCAATAAGAATGAAATAATAAACTAACCAAATAGTTTGTGTTGTAACACATTAAACCAGGAAGTAATATAGAATTATATTACAACATCCATGTTTCCTGTTACCGTTAACAATAAAGGTAGCACTACATTAGACTCAAACACACGTGGACCACGCCTCATTTGTACGTGCTATATAAGCTCTACGAGTCTAGTTTCCATAAAATGTATGGAGAACGACTCGGCCAAATCGGCGTGGCACACGTGTGCGCAGTCTAGTTCTACCTTTAAACCAATACATTTTAATTATGCCATAACATTTTTAGTATTAATATAAAAGTAAGAGAATGCTTTAACCGTATGCATGACATAGAATAATCTCCAAACTCCACATTTTAGAAGCTTTTTGATGTTACTACATATTTTACTAAGTCAGTTGTTAAGGGACTATTACACCACTCGATATTCAGACCTTGGTCGATGTGGCGTCGTGTCGCGTAGTATAATAAGGTTCAGACTGAAAAATAATCTCAGAGTCTGAATATCGTGTGCCGAATAACGCGTAGTGTAATAGGCCCTTTAATGATCGAAATTATACATTCCTAATGATATTACTCCTTTACTCTAATATCATTATTTATTTGTTGAAGAGTATTATTTAATTGTCCAATACAACCTAATGTGAGGAAGGTCATAGAGTTTGAACTAGAATAGATATGTCCTGTGTAAAACAAACAAAAAACAAAACAACTTATCAACAACGCAATGCGGTTTGTTGATAACTGGTTTCGTCAATTTTAAATCAGTAACTGATAACACGGTGTTGTCATTCTGATTTTACCTAATTTGGATGTATTGACATAACAATCATGCCAAGTCATTCATTTTATCGTCTCGACCACTTGGCGTAAATATTTCGGGAAATTGGTTGTCGTTCTCAGGGCCAATTATGAAAATTCACGTTTAACTAGTACTCTTTCAAAACTGTACTTAATTAGTATTATTTAGTAATTGTTTTAGCTTAGGATAGTACAAATTAGTGCAATATACAACTCGTTATGACATTTTTTGTTTATTATCTTCATTATACAATGTAACTTACTATGTACTTAACGATTTATCTTTAAATGGATCATTATGTGTGCCTACCCGGAGTCAGTGAGAGTAGTATACAATGATATCTCTGATACGTGACGTCATTAGATGCAACAAACGTAGTATTTATTTTTTATTTTTTATTAAAACATTGCCCCACCCTAGGAATCACTCCAGTATCGTGGATGTGTTCATAAACATGTAAACTCACATACAAAAGACATCCAGACTGAATATTTGTTCCGTACGGGAATGAAACCTGCGACACGCAGCGCAGCAGTCAATCTTTCAACCACTACGCGAATCGTGCCGTCAAAATAGTGGTTATGGCATAACGCGCTGTTTTTCGCTACCTACTTTTTTTTTGGGTGGGATATTATTACATAATTTCTCTCGCTTTTAGTGGACTGAGGAGTGTCTAGACTTTTACTGACTAAAACCCACTCGTATTCCTACAGCTGCCCATTGAGTTTCAGGGCAGCGGTAACTCTTTTATACACTTGATTATGGGGCGCACTGTATCAGAGATCTCATTCACCCTAGCTAGTACGGTGCTTCCTCACTATATTAAATGTACCTATGCTCTTCGTAAGTAACCATGAACACATGTGATAATTTATTTTACTGTTTAATATTATATGCCTTCTTTAAATAACAAATACTCGAAATATATTTTAAAGCTATGAATTTCCTGTAAATAAAATCAAAAATAATACTTGGAACTATTTATTATATTCACTGTATAGTGTTTATCCTCGCGTATGTTATATGTACTCGTTGAATAGTTGAATCTCAAGCATAAATGTTATTTACTAGGCCATAGCATAGTGAGTACGTTAATATGTTATATGTTACTGTATAACACGCAGTTGAATGGGAAACAAAGTGCTTTGTATAGTACACACATCAGTGATTGGCACACAAACATAATTGGAGGTTGTGTTAACATTTGTGAAATATATATATTTTATTTTATAAGAAACGCTTTTTATTTAATTTTTCTTTTCTGATTATTTCAAACGTTGCTCTATCAAAATATGGTCTCGACTTTGAAAGATAACGAGGTACTATTTGGTAGTAGCGTAGTTAGGCGTGGGCGAACTGAGTTCTCGCCCACAGCCTCGCACCTAAATTGGGCTCTAAAGACTAGCTGGTGAGAGGTTTTGTTTTATAATTTATAGGACCGCGCCTGACCACTATGGCCGAACACAAGGAACTGGGTTGCGACAGTCGCTGTCTATAAAATAAAAAGGCCTCGCTGATGCGCCTTCACCCACGTTTAAATTAGTCCACACTACGCCTCTGATATTTGGGTTATTTCTTACACATGTTTTAAGCTTATTCCACATCCACATTATCCGCCTAGCCGAGCCCTTTTCAACTATACTTACATTAGTGATGGGGTCGGCTTCCAGTTTAAACGGATGTGGCTAAATACCAGTATTTAGTTATTCAATACCTACTGGTTGTGCCAAAATAAACGACATCCTTATAATGTACAAAATCTAAATTATGCCATTAATTATATCCTTATAATTGCAGCAAATATAATAGCTAGCTTCTACCATCACTAGCGGCTACACCCGCGTATAAGTATGAAATTTGCAGTTTTTTTTTAGTTGTGGAATCATCCAATGACTTCTCCAGCTCTGGGGCGGAGTGGGAGGGGCGCGTCAGACTTTTACTAAGATCCACTCCTATATTCCTTCTTTGCCTTGCATTCCAGGCGTGCTATTCTCTAAACAGCCTTGAGCGCTGCGCTGGTCGCAGCGACGAAATCCAAATAGGTACATTGGATTAACAATCCAATAGATCCATACATTAGATTGTTAATTCAATGTACTGCGCTCTCGACTCGTCGCTGCGGCCAGCGCCGTACTCAAGGCTGTTTTCTTAGAGAATAGTACCGCTGAATCCAGCCAGGGTTTCCCTTTCGGAAATGATCACATCGTCCCAGTATGCTTTGGCCCTACTGGCAGTGGCGTAACGATATCATGAGGCCTATGGCAAATTCATTGGATGGGGCTCCAGAAAAATTGTCACGTAGTGATTTAATTTTAATATTTTTTAAACAGGTAGGTTGGGTTACTTTTTCTGAACTCTCGGTCTCTTAGACCGGGGGCCCCTTGAGGCCGGGTACCCGAGGCATTTTCCCAGACTTGCCTCCCTATAGTTCCGCCACTGCCTACTGCGTTTCCTACGATTTTGTTGGCATCTTTTTGAGGCGTACCTACGTGGAACACTAAGCGCCGTCGACAAATTTATGCCCATGTACATCACTCAGTAATGAAGTAGCATTACAGTTGGCGAAAGTAACGCTCAAAACAATTCTTTTTGAGTTAATTAGTTACAAACAAAAATACAATCTTTCGTCTTTATAAAATGGTACAGATCACAATTTACACGCCGCTACAGTATTTGTCATCAGTGATCTTGGTGTAGTTTTCCTTATTAAATAATCAAATAATACAATGAATAGGTAGGTTCATTGCTTACCTAGTAGGTACACAATAGCAATCCAAACCTGGTAATTAGAGTTAATACTAATTTGGCATAATTAGTTTTAGTTGAAGCCAACCATGAGTTCATAAATAGATTGTTTTCACTTCTAAATAGTGGCGCTAACTTACGTGTTTTCAAGTTTATACTAACCAAACTTAGTTTTTAAAAAACCGGCTAAGAGCGTGTCGGGCCACGCTCAGTGTAGGGTTCCGTAGTTTCCCGTCCGTCAAAATAAGTGTACCCACTTATGAGTCTAAAAAAATGCTTGCTTATACGATTATACTACAAACTTAGTGCAGAAATTATTTTGTACAACCTTTTTGTCTTTTTTGTACAAAAACTCTTCTTTCCATCAAGTTCAAAATGATTTTCCTGGAAAGTCCTTATAAAGTCCAACTTTTCAGATTTTTTTTTCATATTTTCTAAACTTATGGTTCAAAAATTAGGGGGGGGGGGACTTTGTTTTTTACTTTTGGAGCGATTATTTCCGAAATTATTAACAGTATCAAAAATGATTTTAGTAAACCCCTATTCATTTTTAAATACCTATCTAACAATATATCACACGTTAGGGTTGAAATTTAAAAAAAAAACACTTCCTACTTTACATATAGGGGGGCTACCCTAATAAAACATTTTTTTCCAATGTTTATTTTACCACTTTGTCGGCGTGATTGATTCAGCTTTCTAGTGCTAATGGTCACAGAGATTAAGCGAGGACGGAAAGACAGACAGACAGACCTGGTGAAATTATAAAGGTTCCTAGTTGACTACGGAGCCCTAAAAAGGACCCTACCTCAAGACACAGATATTTTTTTTTAGGTGGGAAAATCATCTAAATGACATTTCCCGCCTTTGGGCGGAGCGAGAGGACGTGTCAGTTTTACTGACTAAAAACCTACTCCTGTTCCTTCTTAGCCATTGTTCTAGGGCTCCGGGAATCTCTTTCGCATTACCCATGAACACTACGTACCGTCGACAACTTGGGTTCAGTCCGGACGGATGGACGGCGAGCTACCCATTGCTCGCAGTCCGACGCTGGTTGGCCGCTCGGCTTGGGGTGCAAGGGCCTTCTTTGTTAGCCTTATTGCTTCGCAGGAGGCGACCGTCTGCTGCCACTCCTCGCTCTGGACCATGGCCTGTACCAAGGCTCGGCGTGAGAGATCGCTGCCGCCGAGCGCCCCCACAAGGACACGGCTGGACTCAAATGTAATCAGATAACGACTATTTTCGGTAGACAACCACAACCAAAAGTTATCTGTACATTTGACCACCAAAAATCTAACCACTTTCATATTTATAACATATTTGTATGAGTGGTTTGATATCAATAAAAAAAAAACATAAATAACGAAAAAAAGTTGTACTTTATTTCTTGCTGTGAGTATGTACTTGTGTAATTTGCCATAAAGAAATATAATAATAACATAAAATTTCTGAGTAATATGTAGATAATATCACTAGTTTCTTTCAATCAGTCCTGGTCTATTCCTTCTTCTTCCTTGGGCGCATGCAGCAGACGGCACTGGTGTCCAACATGTTGTAGTTGGCGTCGCCCTTATTGCGAGACTCAATGAACTTAGCGTGAGTGTCAGGAGTCAGGTAGTACGGCTTGACGGCGGGAACCACCTTCATAGCTTCAATGTAGGTCACCTGTAACAATGTATTAAGATTTAACACAAGTCTATACTCTGTTCTAAATAACATTAAACATTTATGAAAACCTTTTATTACGGTCCGTTCAACCGATTTTGAGTTTTATTACGTTGTCGGCTTGATAAATGGCGGCTGCATTAAATTAGTTGGCATTGTTATCACTTTTTTGCTTTGAATGCCATCCTAATACCTACGAAATAAAAGTTGAAATCGGTTCGACAGACAGTAAAAAAGGTTTCTTTAAATGTCTAATCTGAACGTGAATAAGGTATAGATGAATCAGAATGAGCAGTGGTGGCCGAGTGGTAATGGCCCCGACTTACGAGTTGTAGGTCGCGGGTTCGAACCCAACCAGGCGCATTACTTTGTTATTTATTTCATCACGACTGCTCTCAAAACGGTGAAGGAAAACATCGTGAGGAAATCGGCATGTCCTAGAACCAAAAATTCGAAGACATGTGACATTCACCAACCCGCACTGTGCCCGCGTGGTGGATTACGGCCCATTCCATCAACTTGAGAGAAGCCCTGAGTCCCAGCAGTGGGAATTAAAAAGGATGATGATGACGAATCAGAATACTTGTCTAAGAAAGTAAGAACAGCTTCAGCCATTAGCCAAATGGAGGCTTATAACGGCCAACGTCGGATATATCCGACAAACACTCTTTGTTCCGCCAGGGTCGCACACTCACGAACAAATACTCCACCTCGACAGCTCTTCTGTCACGTAGGAGGATTGAAGAGCTAAGCGAAATGGAGTATCCAATCGCAAACATACGACACGGCGAATAGGACGCGAAAACTCTGGTCGGAACAATCCGACGCAAGAGGTTAAAGAGTCTGTAAACCGACTGTAAAATAAAATAAATATAATCAAGGATTTCTTTGAAATGCCAAATATTTATTTTTTTACAGTTAGGGCCTGTCTGCACAGCGGTATTTCACCGCGCGGTTTCTTTTTTCGTTATTCTGTAAAACATTGAATCTTATGGAAGCCTCCGCACAGGCGATAAAAAAACGCGCCATAAAAAAATCTGTGATTTCTTGCAGATTTGACGCGGTGCAGTGCGGAAATAAATCCGCGTGAAGGTGAAATATCGCTGTGCGGACAGGCCCTTATAGTAAAGACACGGCTAAAGAAAACTGAACAAATAAAAACTGTGCTCACAATAATATTGTTAAAAATTTTATTATTAAATATTGCATTGTCCGTCACACAATTTATGTGTCAATATTATCTTATAAATTATTATCATAAATTAGCAGTAGTGTGCCTCAGTGGTAACGGCCCTGACTTACAAGTTGTTAATCGTGGGTTCAAACCCAGAGCGGTGTATTACTTTGTGTGATTTAATTCATTTTCCCAGCATAACAGTGGGGACATTAAAAGGCTGGTTCTGTTTTTTTTTATTATCTTATATAGCCCTTTAAAGGTGTTGTGCTGTATTTATGAGGACTACTATCTAAAATAACTTAAAAGTTATGTTTACTCACCAATAATTCATATTTAGCCTTGGACAATTCAAACTCAGGTTTTCCAATTAAAGGCAACGCCTCAAAGCGCTCCAAGAATGGGAACAAAGTATAGTCCACCAATCCAGGGTAGTCTCCGTGTAGGAACTTGGTGCCACGTTCCTTCAGTGTTGCCTGCAGGGTTTCGAGACCCTTGTGGAAATCCTCTACCTGCTTTGGCTGCAGAGCTTGTGCATTATAAGCAGCAGTGTAAAATGCTGTTTGAGCCTGTAAGTTTTGTACATATTAGAGTCTAATAAGTGTATACTTATTCTGATTCAATTTTGAAACTGTTGGTGTAACTGTTGCCTGAGATTGCGAAATTCGTAAAACTGTTTCAGAAACGCTCCCCTCGTCCCAGAATTAGTCCAGTTCCCAATGGATAATAAAAGTAAAAGTTACTCATTTTTACATTAGCTATAAACAATTATACATATATATCTCAGTGAAAGTGCTAACTTTTGTTAACTATTTCGAAGACGTATTTCGAACTTTGAAATCTTGATCCTGGGGAAAGTGAAAAGTAGCTCATACTTTAGGTATTTGGAGTTACTCCTTGTAACATCAGCTATCCTACAGTGAAAATCCCGCCAAAATCTGTTCAGCAGTTTCGGAGATTAGTCAGAACAGAAATTTTTCTTTAAATCACTTTTTGTTATAGGTCATAAATATCCTTTAATTTATGGTTTTAGTAAAAACATTACATATTTCAATATCATATACAGATACTTCAATTCTGCCACAGTTCTTCCCACCTTAATAATTCATACTATTTTGTTAAAATCACCTAAATATTGACATTAAAAATAAGTGATGAGGATGCTTACCGCTCCAAATAGTTCAACAATAATCTTGTCTTCAGCCCTGCGCAGTGGGTCAGTGGACTGCAGAGCCACATCTGGGTACTTCTCATCCAGGTAAAAGTTTATGATGTTGCTGTCAAAAATGCCTTTACCCTCTTCATACTCCAGAGCTGGTACAGTACCTAGAATGAATGAACATGAGATGACTTAAAGTAGAACTACACTTGGGCTACACACGCCGATCTGGGAGCGTCGGTCTCCATACATTTTATATGGGAAATAGACTGTTAGAGCTACACTTGACCCACGCCACGCGACGTCGTTCTACGTACAAATCAGGCGTCTTACACGTGAGCGTCGGTTCTAGCTTTATTTTATTTTATGTTTTTTACATATGTACAGTAGAATCTGCTTGTAATAACTTCTAAGGGAAGTGAGAATTCTTCATGCTAAAGGAACATCATACAATGCTGCCTCCCGATTTCTGATTTAAGTATTTGATGTTGAGTAAATATATCTCATACACTACTTTAGGTTGTATAACCTGTCAAAATATGGCATTTAAATCATTAAACCCCAACCAAACGCCGGTATTCGCTCTTTCATTCTTTCTATTATGTCTCTAATTACAGTATTTGAATTTTAAAAGTTAAGTAGGCTTTGAGACATTCTTATATCGAAATACAAAAAAAAATGCAAATACATTTTAATTATTAGAAAACTAAAGTAATATCATCTGACACTACCATCAACGACTTGGGCTCGGTCCGGACGGTTAACAGACGATCGGACGGAGAGCTACCCATTATTCGCTTAAACCCGCGTCTACTGTATTATAGGGTGTATAGCTCCACCCCTCTTTCTTGCTTGCATGCTTGACAAACAAGGAAACAGAGCCAGAGGCTTTACGCATGGTAAAGCTTCTGGTATAATAAGTAACAAGACACTATAAACCAAGTCATTATCTCTGAATGTTTTTAAAGAATTTTATATGAAAATGAAACGGCTGTTGGTCAATTACAGTATAGTAATAATAAATGGATTTCACCGTACAGAAACATACAGACAAATTAAAAAGTAGCATGACCTAGTAAATGTAGGGCACATAAATAAATAAGTATTTTTGTGGCAGACTGACCTTGTCACCAGTATTTTACATTCAAGGGTATTGATTGCTTCAATATGCCCAGAACACAAATATTTAGTTCATTAGGTATAAAAACATTAAAAACTCTACTAAAATTGTATAACTTTATAACCATTTATAAAAAATTTCACTGTCTTTATTTTGTATTATGACTCAAATAAGATCAAAAGCAGTACCTTTTAAAATACAAGGACAAAAAAACCCTTTTTGTAACTGGTTTCAGGCAGTTTTAGAATCTTATTGGCAATATACCAAGTAACACTTTTTTTTTTAAATACCTTATATTATTGAAATTGTTCTACTACAATACGCAATAACGACTTACCCTTTGGGCTGTAGTTGAAAACCCATTCGGGTTTGTGATCCAAATTAACAAAAACTGTATCGTATTGCAAATTCTTGGCATTCAGTACAAGAATAGTCCTCTCGGCATAAGGGCAGAATCTCATCGCAAACACGCGAAGTTTGCCGCCGTATGCAGGGAGAGCATCACCTGATAAATAAAGAAAAAAACAAATGAGGTTATTTTTTATTCCCAACTTTTTCATCTGCGTTCGAATAATTTTATTTAAGCGATGAAGCAGACACGTACCGGTTTGTAAATGCTTTTCAGACATATTGAAGGAGACTTATATTTATTTATATAGTATTATTACGCCGTTTGTAAGCAAAGCTACTGCTCGCAGTGGTTTAACTTTTGAACTGATCAGCCGCCGGCTTGCTTGGCCTTCATTCAATCAAATCCTCTCACTTGATTTGACAGCTGTAGAGCTGACATACCTGACATATAGTAAGTGTTGCCAAATAACTAAACCAAATTTCCTCACTACGTTGAAAACTCCCTAATAAATCGGTTTATCCGAGCGAAGTGTGTAACGTAACTACCGGTTACGTAGCGTGTAGTACGTTACATTACTTAATGTATTTGATTATTCATTTAATTAACCGACTTCGAAAAGGAGGAGGTAAATGTATTTTTTGTTTAGTTTTACAATCATACCTGTATTCTGAGAGAGAGAAATTAAATCAGCATCATAATCTCCCTGCCTTTGTCCCATGTTACTTGGGGTCGGCGCAATCCGTATTTTTCTTTTATTTCAGACTACCAGCTACCTTAGACGTGGGCTAGTAGACGATAAGCAACGAGTAGCTCGCCCTTCAACCGTTCGGTCTAACCAAGCGGACTGAGCCCAAGTCGTCAACGGCACGTAGTGTTCCACACACATCTTAAAGAGATGTCAGCAAAACCCTTGGGACCAGCAAGGGCGAAGCCTACAGGAGTTTAGGGTCGACTTTTGAAAGAGTTATTCGTAATCCTGGAATGCAAACTGAAGGCATATATATATGTAAAAATGTGACAAACCTTCCCGCTCCACCCTAGAAAGGCGGAGAAGTCATTATAAGATTTCTTAAGTACCTCAAAAAAAAAAAAACAAGATAAACGCCCTTTCAAATTTTCAGTTATTGTCTCTACTTTCAAATTTCCTTTAATGTAACTCCTCATTTCACCATTACTATTACAACTCACTTTTACCATTCAGAAATTGACTCATTCCGATAGAAAATATGGAACGAAAATGTTTTCGCATTAGTATTGTACAAAATAAGATTTATTTTGTTTTCTTCATAATTGTTGATTAAATTGTGCGGTCAACAATTATGTAACTAAAAATTTGTTAATATTTAAAAGTACAATAATATAGATTTTTGTATCAATCTAGATTTTAATATTTTCCTACTTTCAATGGTATGAACCCTTATTCAGGCAACACCACAGAGTACTTTGTAATAATTATAGGTACTGGGCAACACTTTGTTAATATTGACATGGCCAGACATGACTTGGCATATTGTTTTTTTTACCTTTATAAATGATGAGTCAATAAATTTAAGAAATCAATTATTTTATACTGAAGGGTAACCAACGGAACTTTGTTGTCCCAGGAACGATAATAGACAACATTTCTCAGCGATTTAACAGTGAATAATAAAAATGGGAAAAAATTTAAGTTCCAAAGATAATTAAGTCCTTCGTCTTTTTACAGTCGGATAATAAAAAATATTAATATACCTAACATGACACGGTTTTCCGGCTTATCATACGAAACCCTTCGTGCACGAATCCAACTTGCATTTGGCCGGTTTTTCCTTGCATTATTACTATTAGGCTGACACTTTATCAACCACCAGAGTAGATAGATAAATGGAAAATTTAACCATGTTGTGTAATCTTACATAACTAACTTTTAATTCTATATCGCAGATGGTTTATTGAGGTGACACTTCGATTGGGTGGAGCACCGCCGTATATATACTCGTCGATGCGATCGATGGCGGTGACCTCTCACGCCGGCCCCTGGTTGACCCTCCTAGGTATATTCTTGTTAGACAATTAATTCCCTTCCTGGAATCAAATAAGATCTTATTAGAATATATCACAGTTTGGCTTTTATCAGAGCTGTTCAAATATCAACCAAGCAGGATGCATCGCTTTTGACAAAAATTGTCTCCGATCTTGATAAAAGATCATTATGCATTGCAATCTTTCTGAATCTAATAAAAGCTTTTTATACAATATCAATTCCCATTCTTCTAAGACAGCTAGTCTCAATTGGAGTTCGATGTATTTGCCTTAAACGGTTTTGCAGCCATGTCACTGGTAGAAAACAATGCTCTTTAATTAATTTGTACACATGCAACACATAGGTACGACATAGTTTTCAGTGTACCTCAAGGTAGTATTCTAGGACCTAAATTGCCTAAATGATCTGGTACGGTCAGCCGGTAATGTGCTAGGTAGGTACGATGCCGCGACAGGCATAAAAAAAAATGAACCTGACAAATCGATTTCAAAAAAGTACATAATGATTGAGGATTTAGGTACATGCTTTTGAAAAAAAAAATAGTTTCCTTACACAGTATGTAACTAAGTAGGTACCTATATAAACCTGAACCCTATGCAACTGCTAGATGTGACCTTTTTAGGCTATAAGAAGTAAAGTAAAGCATATTCCGCCGTATAATTTAATCAAGAAGTTAATTTCGCACGTAGGTGAAGCAATTTTGCCTTAAAGCTATGTCATTGCTTCCATTAGCTTAATTGTACTAGAAGCGAAGCACTACTTTATGTGTCGAATATGTTTCGATGAATTCTGGAAACGGCTCTAACGTGCCTCTGTAATAAATACTAACAGCTACTGACAGTACTCATAAATTGTTAAAGCTTTTACAATTATCTAATGAAACACACCGTAGCAAATTATGTACCTTCTATGATACCCCATCTCTCACTCTATCCAGATGGTATATCATCAAATAAATTTTTCTTTTATATACGGTTCAGCTTCTCACAGACTTTTCTAATATTCCCTAAATTCTTCTTTGAATCGTAATATTCATTGAACTAGTTACTATACGATGAAATCTTTGTCCTGGTGTTGTTAGTCAGAATGATCAATACATCTATTATTATGACACACAACATAATAGACAGTAGGTACATGAACTTGAAACTTCCTACAACAGCGACCAATGACTTTCATTTTTATATCCTATTTATCAGCTTATATCTTTATTATTTCACATTCATTTTCTGTTTATTCACGTCTAACGAAACCAGTATTTTAATTCGGTCGTGAGAATAAACACGGCAAAGTTGAAAAGTGACATAATTAACAAGAAATTTAGCAAGTCATCATACCAATAATTTTTGAACTTGTCAAATCATACCACACAAACATTTGGCAGTGTTACATAGTCACCGGTTCGGTATGTTATCATCAACCGTCAGTTTCGCTGTACATTTATACTCCTCACTTCAAGGAGTGCAGACATTGAGGCGGGCGCTCGGATACGTGTTACCATACAGCAACATGGCATCAGTCAAGGTCAACTTTAACACAAAGCATCTCACAAAAGGTTAGTTTGGTATAATTTAAACATATTTTATTCATTTAAATTAATAGTACAAAATGATAGTCACCTAGAGATAAGTGAGTATAGTAAAGATAAAGTAAAACAACAATGTTTTGATAAAAACAAGTCTACAAAATAATCTTAAGGTAGTGTTAACAATGGCTTTAAATAGCTTATGTGACAGAGATACTAATTCTATTACCTACGCAGATAAACAGAGCTAAAAAATAAATATATAGGTACTTGATTCTTATTATACCTAGCTTAGTGCTCTACTTTAAATTTTGAGTATTAAATAAGTGTATTGTTTATTTATTTTTGTGTGTTACAATTTTTGTATCTGGTATCATTATCGCTGCTAGGCGCGAAATTTAAAAACTTTATTCATTCACTTCGTTGGATAAAAATTGGAGCTCATTTATTGAAAACACGTCTTTATTTACTCTAAAGTTTATGTTTTTATTTTAACTGGAGCTCATTTATGAAAAGCTTAGATTATAGGAAAAGAAAAATCACAGAACCGCTGGATAATAAAATGTTGAGTACCTAAGTAAATAGTCTACAGTGTGTTTGCTAAAATTAATAAGTTGCCTCATTTTTTAGCCGTGTAGTTTAGGTACGAGTATATTATGGTTCTACAAACAACCAAAATGTTATTATAATGGCAGACTAAAACAAAACATAAAATTAAAGCTGAAAACAATCTAATGGCGTTAATAAAGCGCTTAAAAAGCTTTGATTATTATAATGTCTTAGAAAGGTCTTTATACAATTTGTAAGCAGTCGGAATGAGCCGACAGTTTCAACCCCAAACGGCTCAAATATACAGGGTGGCCAGAACACTGACGTCCAAAAATAAAATTTAGGTCCCTCGTATCGTGGGGTATCCGAATCGTCGCGGAACATACATGGGCACCCCCATGTATGTTCCGCGACTTTTCATAGTTTTCGAGTTATGAATTTTTTTCTGATTTTTGAGAATGATCGACCAGACCAATCTAAAAAATTAAAAAAAAAGTACACCGCGTTGTCGAGTTTTTTTTTTGCAACTGAATCTTCATGAGTAGTACTTTTATGCATAAAATAATCAGCTTCGTAACTGTGATGAAAGTTATGAAAAACTTGGTCTAAAGTGAAAAAAATACGTTCGTGAAATTATGACTTAGATATTCAACTTTAAATAAAAAATTGAAACAGGAGATTTCATGGTTCCTAAGTAGGCTTCAAGAATGCGCCAGACTCTCAGCTTTCAGAATCATAAAAAAAATAGTAATTAATGGCTACTTTGGCTTAAATCGGCCTTCAAAAACTGCGAGGTAGAAAATTCTTAAAATTAACCATATGGCGATTTTTTTTTTGCCTATTTTATCGTTCCTAAGGTTTAGGGATTATTAAAAAAAAAACTCGTTCTATCTTCACATTTCTATTGAACCATGTTCCAATTTTCCATACAGCCAGTCAATCACAGCGCATTATAAAATTTAGCATTTGAAATAGTACATTGTCACACTAGGGGTGAAAGTAACCCATTTAATCCCTCAAATTCAGGACGAAATGAGTTACTTTCACCCCTAATGTAACAATGTACTATTTCAACCTAGTGTAACCCTAGTGTAACAATGTACTATTACACTTACTCGAAAAGCCGCTCATATTCATCCCTACCGCACGCAATTTACTGTTTTTATCACTAGTGTGGAAAAGTGCGCGACCTCGCCACAATTTATTATGCTGGGCGGTAAGCGACCCCCACGAGTCACGCGTCAACCCTCTTTTATTTATATCTTCGTAAGTGTATTAAAAAACGTCGTTTGATACACGTGAAAATTTGCCACTGTAAAAGTCGGCTCCAGAACACCCTTGCCTACGGCTCGGGTGAATTCCGCCTTAGTCGTAATGACAAACTTTCTTCACTTGTACAATTTTTTTCTTGCTTCGGATTAATTAATTGAAAAAATGAAATTAATTTTACAGGGCAGGGTTTTGTAGGTAGGTAGAGCACTTGCAGCTAGTGTCTAAGGTATTTTTATATAAATAATTTATTTTGTCAGTTGATATACTCGCATATACTGCGATAAGTTCATTCCTATTACATGGATACAGTTGTCTTATCTTCCAAGCGTCGTGGAGATATAACTTTCGCCAAATATTATTATTATTCCATTTATTTATTATTACATACATATTTATCATATTTTTTAATACTTCTTCAAAAAATAAATTATTATTATTAGATGTTTAAATATTGGAGAGCTAAAAAGAAAACTTTTTGAATACATTTTTAAATTGAACTATGATGAAACTGAGCAATTACTTATTGTACCTCGTTGAATCCTATACTTACTCAACCTCCTACACAAGTACACACACCATCACATCACACACAAGGAGGGTTGTCTACACTTTACAAATATAAAATTTGAATTGTATAGCGTCTGTCCTGTATACAATTTAATGTATCACTTACCAAGGAAGAGCGCTGTTGTCTGAGACACAGATATTTATTTATCTAGTTCAGACGCAGATGTTCATTGTATTGAATATTTTACTAAACTGTATCTCAAAGTGCTTGTATTGTAAAGCTAAGATATTTGTTGCTTTAATTAATAAATTATTATTATTATTATGGAACGATCGACATGTATTATGTTAGGAAACACACGTATAATAAGTTTATTTATTTCGATGCAGGTGATCCTCTCCCACCGTTCAATGGGAAGCTGCGAGTGTTCAACATGCGCTACTGCCCGTATGCGCAGCGCACCATACTCGCTCTGATCGCCAAGAATATCGACTACGAGGTCGTCAACGTTGACCTCCAGGACAAACCCGAATGGCTGACCAGCGTTAGTGCTTTTGGTAAGAAACTGTTAACTGTCATTTGGTTACTTATGTAAAAGCTAGCTGACCCCGCGAACTTCGAACCGCCAAATAGTCAATGACTGTAGTAGGTACTTATATACCTATCTTTCGATAAAATATAGTCAATCGATTGCGAAACCAAGCCTAGCAGACGGCAGCACCGTGTTCCAGTCAGTTCTGAGTGTTCCGTGAGACAAAATGTCTGGCCGGTGTGGGTTATTTTTACTCTTTTGTTTGAAGATATAGAAGCACTGACCTCTACTATTGTGGTAGTTATATAGAGGTCAGTTTATAGAAGATGACGATGACTTGTTATTATTATAACGAGAAAAAAACCATCCATACGTCCAGTACCTACTGAAATGTAGAACCAGCAATCAATACTCGTTTCGCACTTTGTCTATCCTGGTCACACCTCCGAGGAACTCCGAGGAAGAAACCGAGGAAGAAACTCCGAGGAAGAAAAACGGATAAGCTGGGAAGCGGAATCGGAAAAACTAATTTTTGCAAAAGCCCCTCGTAAATGAAATGAAGATGCTGCGGTGGGCAGGAGGTGTGACCAGGATAGACATAGTGCGAAACGAGTATTTACGGACCAGTTTTGGGTTTAGCCCATCACGGTCAAAATGACAAAACTCTACCTAAGATGGTATGGACATGTAATGAGGCGTAGCGAAGACCATGTGGTAAAAATAACCCTGAATTTACCCGAGCAAAAGAGGGGGAGAGGACGAACGCCATTAACCTGGTGGTATAACATCGAAAGAGACCTCAAGAAAGCCTAATTGCCAAAATAGTCAATCCAAGACAGATTGTGCTGGCGCAGAATTGAGATGAAACCCGACCCCAGATAATGGGAGCAACACAACACCTATTTGGTTGGAGGATCCTTCCTCCTCCTCCCTCCTTTTAATGGAGGCTTGCGCCGGTTTCATATTCCTTTAAAGAAGAAGTTAATAGTGTTGCCTTGTCTCGATTTTCTGTTCAAATGATTGTTGTTAGGAATTCTTTTATGTTTTTTGGCTGATCACCTATTTGTGTTATAGGTAAAGTGCCAGCAATAGAGATAGCAAAAGGTGTTTCTATCTTCGAGAGTTTGGTGACTGTAGAGTATTTGGATGAGGTGTACCCACAGAGGCCGCTTCTCCCAAAGGATCCTCTGCTGAAAGCCAAAGACAAGATCCTTATCGAAGGCTTTGCAGGTGTAAGTATTCCTGTTTGGTTTTCAACTTATATTTTTCTTCATCTCTTCTCTACTTCTATTACAATATTAGTTTCAGTTTATGTAAAACCATAAACACGTGTCTAGTATTTTTATGTAAACAATCTATGTACATAATTTCATAACTGTATCATGAAAATCACAAAGTTATGAGCTTGTTATGTCAGCAAAAATACATAGTCATCGGGCCATCCAGGTGACTGAGGGGTTGTTTTGCACTTGCATCCAGCTGTTTGCTGGTCCCTAATCCTGAAATGATCTGCCGTGACCTGTATTGTACTTAGTAACGGTGATGTCCAACTTGTGACCTTTTTAAATATTAAAAAAAAAGGAATATTAAACTATTGGAATCCAATCAGTTACCTACTGATTCTGAACAAACTATACTCGGGTTTCGCATAAAGTAAAAATTATGATGTACCTATATATCGTGGCCAGATCTAAGAATTGATCACTTCATGATATGGCCAACTAAACCTGGTCAGCTTGTTTAAAAACGTTAACGTTTGATGATACGTCAAACTACGGAACCCTACACTGAGCGTGTCGGGCCACGCTCAGTGTAGGGTTCCGTAGTTTCCCATCCGTCGCAATAAGTGTGCCCACTTACGAGTTTAAAAAAATGCTTGCATATACGATTATACTACAAACTTAGTCCAGAAATTATTTTGTAGAACCCTTTTGTCTTTTTTGTACAAAAACTATTCTTTCCATCAAGTTCAAAATAATTTTCCTAGAAAGTCCTTATAAAGTTCTACTTTTCAGATTTTTTTCATATTTTCTAAACTTATGGTTCAAAAGTTAGAGGGGGACACACACATTGTTTTTTACTTTTGGAGCGATTATTTCCGAAATTGTTGACATTATCAAAAAATTATTTTAGTAAACCCCTATTCATTTTTAAATACCTATCCAACGATATATCACACACTAGGGTTGAAATTAAAAAAAAATCACTTCCCACTTTACATATAGGGGCTACCCTAATAAAAAAAAAAACAATTTTTATTTTACCACTTTGTCGGCGTGATTGATATACATATTGGTACCAAATTTCAGCTTTCTAGTGCTAACGGTCACAGAGATTAAGCGAGGACGGACAGACAGACGGACAGACAGACGGACAGACAGACGGACAGACAGACGGACAGACGGACAGACAGACAGACATAGAGAAACTATAAGGGTTACTAGTTGACTACGGAACTCTAAAAAAGTAGGCCAAACGACGATTGACATATCATCAAATAACTAAATAAGAAGTGACCAATTTCTAAGATCAGCGGGGTTACCATGATGTTCAAAGTAAAATTGTTTCATTCATATTCCAGGGTGGGTAAGAGACAGAGTTATACAGGTTGTTTATCCCACACTGAAATAAGATTAAAAAAATCTTACTATAAACGTCTAGGCTATGACCAGCTGGTCATGACATAACTGATTTCTTGTTGTACTTAGACACCGTCATTGTTTTCACTGACTGATAAAGTAGGTCTATGTCTGCGCACGGCATTACATTGCGTTAAATTATCAGCATGGTAAGCAAATAATACTCTTTACAGTTTGTTGACCGGTTTACCGATTTTGTTATCCGTAATCTGTTAGATAAAATGAGTATACCTAACCAGCAAATAGCACCTATAAATAATTCTTTATTATCAGGCAACTAAAAGACTCAAAGATATAATTTACGAAATAATTTTTAAAATAATAATCTAATATCTACATATTTCTACATAACAATGTGCTTCGCATTTTAAATTACGAGTCTCATGATTATCATTCAAGTCAAAGTCTAGACATGTATTCGTGTTAACAATATGTAGACCACTTCGAACATATATCTCCGGCTCCGGCTCCGGCTTTTTTTGCAATTATATAAAATATACGCGATTCTATTCATCGCAAATCTTTGAATCCACAATTAAGTATGATCAATAAAACAAAGGAAAATTATTATTCGATGACTAATTAACACATTAACAATTGGGAGATAAAAACGGTTATTATCAACTACTCTTGCAAACAAACACAAACAGGCTACGGAATACTGCCATTATAACATTAAAAAATAGTAGCCTTCACAATTTGCAACACTTAAAACCAAACCTAACTTATGTGTCTATTGTTATAGTAAATAAATCGGTACCTACTTAATTTCAAATAGATACCACTTTTAGCACGAAACACGAAACCCCTCGTTGTCTTTATATGCTACTAGCGGCCTGTGCCGGCTTAGCGCGGGTAACAAATTTAGCCTATGTTACTCAGGTTTAATGTAGATTTCCGATCGTGAAAGAATTTTTGAAATCGGCACAGTAATTTTTGAGTTTATTCATTACAAACAAACACACAAAAATACAAATTTTCCCTATTTATAATTTTAGTGTAGATATACCATTCTTCAACCGATCGATACAAGTATAAGAGATCTAATAGATAATAAAGACATTGAGCATAATCAGCCTTTTAATGTTACTACTGTTTGGACTCCGGCCTCCTCTCTAAGAGAGGGAATGGGCCGCCACTACGCGGGCTCAGTGCGGTTTGGTGAATGACACAAGTCTTAGAATTTTTGGTTTTGGGTCATGTCGGTTTCCTCACGATGTTTTCCTTCACCGTTATGAGAGCAGTGGTGATGAAATAAATTACACAAAGTAATGAGCTTGGCTTTTTTTTTGGTGGGGAAAATCATCCAATGACTACCCCCGTTCTTGGGCGGAGCGGGAGATAGTGTCAGACTCTTACTGACAAAAAAACCCACCCCGTTCCTTCAAGCCTTCATACCGGGGCTCGAGTTCCCTTTCGGATAACTCTGGCTCCACGGACTTTTCACGAACTTTCGGACAACTCCTTGAGGCGCACCGGAACAGTGCGCTGTCGACGACTTGGGCTTGGTTCAGACAATTACCGGACGGCCGGACAGCGAGCTACCCATTGCTCACTGTCCGCAAGTCCGGGTAATGAGCCTGGCTGGGTTTTTAACTTGCGACTTGAGTTGTGCCGCTGCCGGCAATATTGCCCGAAGTGAGACCTGCTGGCAATATTGCCACCAATATTCAAACTTCGGGCAATATTGCCACCAATACTCAAACTTCGGGCAATGTTGCCACCATTATTCATACTTCGGGCAATATTTCCGGCAATATTTCCACCAATATTCATACTTCTCGGCAATATTGCCGTAACAGCACATCTCTACTTGCGACCAAAAACTCGTAAGTCGGGGCTTTTATCACCCGGGTACCACTGCTCAAAGACAATTATAGAGATCGATAATAAAAACGACATTTAATTTCAGGTCCACACTCTATACTTCAAACTGGTGAGAAGTCCAGACAGTATAACACAGGATAACATCGCAGCCTACTTCAGAGCAATTGACTTGATCCAGTCAGAGTTACAGCAGCGTGGCACCAAGTTCCTGGATGGAGAGCAGCCTGGCTTCGCGGACTACATGATCTGGCCCTGGTTCGAGAGGCTGCTAGTCCTCAACAGTGATATTGGAAGGCTGGATAAGGAGAAGTACAAGTTGGTGGTAAGTGGCGTAGCTGGATGTTTTTAAAATAGTTTCATTACAAATGACATGACTTTGAGGCAATGTTCGAAAGAGTTACCGTGGCCTTGGAACGCAATGGGCAACTAAAGGAACACAGTTGTGGTGTAGTCAGTAAAAGTCTGACACGTCCTCTTGTTCCACTCCGAGTAGAGGTGTTTTTAACATCGTGCCGTTTTGATCACGCATGCAGGATTGCCGCCCGCCTAACCCCCACAAATGTCCATTTCATACAAGTATGTATTTATTATAATCGTGGAATACACACACGGGACGCGTTTTTTTGCATTTTGAAATTTCTGCATGCGGGGCAATTCCGCATGCGTGATAAAATCCGCATGATATTAAAAACATCTTAATCTCAACATTTAATGATTCCTTACATAAAATGTATAAATTTATCTATAATATGTATATATTTAGAAATATATAAGTATGTTTATCAGTTGTCTAGTAGGTACCCATAACACAAGCTCTGCTTAGCTTGGGACTAGACGGCATTGAATGATAGTTGTGGAAATTATTATTATTATTTTAAAAAAGTGGGTGTTAACTGAACCTATAAAGAAACTACTTACCTACCACAAATTGCATAACTCTAATGAAAAATGATGCGGCTCAATATATCGCTTAAAACGTTTCCATCGAATGTCTATAAAATTTTGAATCACAGCCCAGCCCAACAATGTTTGTCGAACAAAATGCACTAATTATCGTATTTTTTGTGCTAAAGATCCGTTAGCACAACTTATCAAAACGTTATGCGATAATAACTATGCTACGACGCTACGTAGAATGACTAGACGGTATTTTCAGTGCACACGCTCGATTCTCGTGTGGTGTGCATATTATATTACCTATCACTAGTTAAATCTTGGCGAAAATCATATCGATATTGTGTTTGTTTAAACATGTTGTCATGCTTAGCCTATGTATTCTGTCAATCATCATGATACAAAACTGCTACCTTTGATAAACCGTTAGTAAGACCGTTAAAACTGTTAAGTGGTTACTCATCTAAGGCGTAGCTACCGCCGTATCTGCTGTATCAATGATATGGGGCCCCCACGCTACAGAGGCCCCGATGAGACGTGCGCAAAAATTTGTAACATGTTATCCACAATCTTCTTGTATTGAAATGAGACTAACTAATAATGAATTAAAAATGATCTAATAGTGTATGGCTAGCTACGCTCGTTCAACCATTTTCTACATATGATCACAATATAAATTTAATTTATACTAGTCCAGAAGACCAGAACGCTCCAATAAATAAGTTAAAAAAAAAAACAACTGTTTGATACGGGGCTTAGCTACGCCGTATGATACGGGGGCCCCGAGGGCCTAGCTACGCCACTGAGCCGGCTCGGTCTGCTTCTGAAAGGAAGACTCGACCCTGGTATGAAAGGCAACGTAGGGGGAGTTGGTTTTTAGTTAAATTTAACATCATGTTGTGTCATTTAATTCATTAAACTCCAAGCGAACACCGGCGTTCGCGAACCTATTGTCTTTGTATTGTGTCTGTAATTTCCACGATTGAAAAAAAGGAAAGGTTAAACGATCTGGCCAGTTTTATTTGGTCATTTCATCAAGTAAACAATTTTATGATCTGGCATACACGTTACAAAAGACATATACGTTTACAAAAGTAGAAGACTTCTCGGCTAAGTGACGCCAATTGGTGGTGTGAATTTCCCTGGAAATTCTCATTGGTTACATTTGTAGAATACTCTTAATTTATTGTACACCATAAAAAAATTATACTTACATATTACTATTGTTTGATCACTATCTCAATACTGGCAAGCGATGATGTGGTCGATGATGGAGAATGGTTTAAGCACATATTTCTAAACTAATTTATTTTCATTACAGTTGACGTACATCGACAATTTGGCCAAAGACCCTGTCATCGTCGAGTACAAGCTACCTGATGAAGCTCTTGTGGCTTTCCAAACAGCATATACAAATTATGTGAAACCCAACTACGACCTGCTTCTTGAGAAATAGACACACTGTATTCTATGATAAAATTGAAAGTACCTATGTATAATATTATATTAACTTTGTACGATGACCTGTTTGTTAATATTTGTAAGTATATTTTTAAGCACAAAATGAAATAAGTTAATAATGAGAATGATTTATTGTTTTAATGATTAATCAAAGTTCATGAAATGAATAAATAACTGTTTTTTTTTCGTTATTTATGTGATTTTATTGTGGTTAACAACAAAAACTTGGGACCTATTGGCTCTTCAGTCACCCTGCTGTCATGTGTAGATCCTTGACAAGGATTTTTAGGGGATCAGTTTGACGTTGATAGCAGTGTTTTGCTTTTTTTAGGGTCCCGTTGTTAGTGTGTTGTTCTAGGAGTTTTGCGAGTTTATATAGCATTCACTCGTCTATCGTCAACAATGAGCATGTTTAAAAGCTTGTTACTTCAGCTAACATAATCCAACGCCTTGTTTGACGAAAAGGCAACGCGAAAATAGAGAGATACCTAACGCCTGAAAACTCTGTTAGCATACGGTAATTTCGTGATTTACTCGAATATTTTACCTTTTACACACAGTTAATTTGTTATTTAACATGCAGTCCTGTCCTGACATAATGTTTATAATTTTTATAATTTCATGGATCTCAATGTTAAGAGCAGATAATTATAGAGCAACACAAAAAATTGCTCTATAATTACCTGCTCTTAATTTACTTAGCTGCTAGACTTTGATTTACGCTGAAGTTATACTTTGTCCTTTGGATAGTCAGAAGTCAGAAAATTTTGCTTCAGTCTGACCAAAAGTCTTGTCTCGTACTGACGCCTGCGCCCGCTTAGTGTCCCCGGTCCCGCTGACCTGGTTTAATGAATTAAAATCCATTTTCTTTGCTAAATATTGATTGATATAATAATTATGTTATGTACATTCTGAACAACATTTTACCAGTATTTTTTTTTGTGTAAACATATTTCTAACGCCGTTAAAATAATAAATTAAATCGTAATCAAAGCTGTTTGAAAGGAGTATGGAAAACAAGCGAAAAAATATCATGAGTTTAAAACAAAAAATTGCCAAAAGTATAATGAATATGAAAAAATTCTATGTTTTATATGAATGTATAATAAATATATATATTTTTCATTACTCAATTCTGAACAACATTTTACCAGTATTTTTTTTGTGTAAACATATTTCTAACGCCGTTAAAATAATAAATTAAATCGTAATCAAAGCTGTTTGAAAGGAGTAGGGAAAACAAGCGAAAAAATATCATGAGTTTAAAACAAAAAATTGCCAAAAGTATAATGAATATGAAAAAATTCTATGTTTTATATGAATGTATAATAAATATATATATTTTTCATTACTCATACTCTGAAAGTAGGTCTGAAGTTGCCTTAGGAGCGGGCTGAAAGTGATACTTTTCATCCCTAGGGAGTTTTACTTTACAACTGACAGCTGTCAAATTATTAAAAAAAAACTAGTTCTATCTTCACATTTCTATTGAACCATGTTCCAATTTTCCATACAGCCAGTCAGTCACAGCGCGATATAAAATTGAAATAACTTAAAGACAAGTATTAATTAAATAATGTTATATTTTAAGTGATTTATTTGTTCAACTATTTTTCTAAAATACTTTATTTTTAAAAGATTACAATTAATTTTTAATTTTTCATTAACAAGGCTGAATAGCTGGCCGGCCACAGAAAAAAAAAACAAAATGGCGGGAAAATGACAATCAGTCGTTGGTTTTTTCGAGTTTTGTTTACATTTCCGTACAACAAAGATTTGAGTTAACACGTTATGTTTATCAGAATAAAATAGTTATTTAACGCCTAATTTCATAAGAGAAGAGGCTAAAGCAGTAGTGGCATACCTTTTATCGCCTAAATCAGAAGAAAGATACCTACATAAAACCATAGGTACGAGACTCAGGTTTTACAAACTTTTTATTTTATTTTTACTGTAGGATGCATGAAAGGAACGTACGAATGATGTGTAGAACGAAGCGTAAGAGAGAGAGAGAGAGAGAGGATGAATAGGAAGGTGACAATAAAGATGGCGAATTGAAGTTGGAACAGGAGTGACAGGCGATAGGACGCAGAAAAAATCTATTTTATTAAGAAGCTTTGAAGACATTAAACAAGAAACGCAGACATCACGTTTTTTTTATTTATTTTCCAAGGTCGCAACCCATATATACTACATTTTTGGGGGCTCGTCCGGGATCGCGACCACATGGAAAAACAGTTGAAGGCGAGGGCGAAAGACGAAAGGCGTAATCACAGTAAGACGGAAGACGAAATACGCAATTATACGATGTCGGAGACCAATACGTTTGAAATGACAAGATTCAGCGGCGAAGACCTCACATACACGTCGGAAAAATGGGCTCAGGATCTTGAAGATAATGCTGAGATCTTCGGTTGGTCACCTCAGCAACGACTGATCATAGCCCGTAGGTCGTTGACCGGGACCGCGGGGCTGTGGTTAAAAACCGAAAAGGTTCACAAGACGTACGAGGAGTTGAAAGCAGCTGTCCTAAAGGAATTTCCTGATGCTGTAAACAGCAAAGAGATGCATGAGATGATGGCGGCACGCAAGAAGCGCAGGGATGAGTCGTGCTATCAGTATATGCTGATAATGAAGGAGATGGGAAAACGCGCCAAGTTTCCCGATTACGTCGCTATCCAGTACATTATAGATGGCATTACGGATCTAGAAATTAACAAGATAGTATTGTATGGAGCGGTGACCTATCCGGTGCTTAAAGAAAAGCTGGCGTTGTATGAAACCCTCAAGAAAAGAACGGCAAGGCAGCATGCTGAACGACAAGTTAGGCGGGCTGCGGACTCGTCGAGCAATGAAAATGCAGAAACGGCTCATCATTGCTACAATTGTGGTGAAAAAGATCATCGAGCGAAAGCATGCCGTAATGGTTTGAAGTGTTTTAAGTGTAATGAATTTGGCCATATTAGCACAAAATGTACGAATCCGAGCGGAGGAAGCAGCGGAAATTCAATGGCCACCAAGACGTCGTCGGCAAAACAGATGTCATCAGAAAAGGAGCGATCATACCCGTCGATAAAACAGGTCGAATCGGATACGAGAAAACATTCGGCTATGTTCGGAGCTACGTCGACAACCAACGACAGCGCGGTATTGGGCGACCATGTCAAAAGTTTCATGACGGAGAACATGACGGAAGATGTCACGCAAGACGTAAACAAACATGGTGACCGGCTATTGAACAATAACAAAGCGGTAAAACTAGTGAAAATATGCGATAAAACAATAAGTGCGTTAGTAGATACAGGCAGTGACGTAAACTTAATTTCTGAGGACTTGTGGAGTGAATTAGATGTACCGTGTCACGTCGACAATGTGGTCTTGGCGGGGCTAGGACTTTCTAAAGTAAGAGTGAGGGGAAAAATATTGGTTTGTATAGAGATCGATGAAAAGTGCTATTCAGATGTAATTTTTCACGTTGTGCCTAAAGGGTCAATGCCCTATATGTTAATAATAGGTCAAGAATTCCTACAAAATGTTGTGATGGTAGTTCATGAGGGTGCTGTGTTGTTGATGACACAAGATGATGAATGGTTGTCGCGCGTGAATTGTTGTGTGAATTCCATTGATGTTGCAGGTCACATTTCTAACGCGGATTTAAAGATGGAGGTTATGCGGCTAGTGGAAGAGTACAAGCCCATTCAGATGAAAGAAGATCCGATTGAGATGCAAATAGTGTTAAAAGACGATGTGCCAATATCTCAGCGACCCCGGAGAATATCACATATGGAACAAAGATTAGTCGAAGAGCAGGTAGACGAGTGGTTACAAAAGGGAATAGTGCAAGTTAGTTTTTCTGAGTACTCTAGTCCATTAGTATTGGTCAAGAAAAAGGATGGCTCAACACGGATTTGTGTTGATTACCGTTTATTAAATAAAAAGGTAGTGAAAGATGAATTTCCATTACCCATCATTGATGACCTGATAGACAAGCTGAAAGATGCGATGGTATTTAGTGTATTAGATCTTAAAAATGGTTTCTTTCACTTGAGAATAAGCAAGGAGTCAGTGCCCTATACATCTTTTGTTACTCATCACGGACAGTTTGAGTTCTTACGTGCACCCTTTGGTCTGTCCATTTCACCTAAATATTTCATGAGGTTTGTAACAATTATTTTCAGGGAGTTGATAGCAAAAGGTATTATGTTAATATTTGTTGATGATATTGTTATCCCAGCTGATTCAGAGAACCAAGCACTGGAAAGACTGAGACAAGTTTTAGAGGTAGCATCACAGAATGGACTTGAGATGAACTGGAAAAAGGCGAAACTTATCAGACGTGAGATAGAATATTTGGGTCATTTAATCAAAGAAGGTGAGGTGAAGCCGAGTCCAGAGAAAGTTGAGGCAGTTGCTAGGTATCCAGAGCCCAAGAATGTTAAACAGATTATGGGTTTTATTGGTTTTACATCTTATTTCAGGAAATATATAAGAGATTATGCTAAGATCGCTCGACCACTTACAGAACTGCTGAAGAAAGAAGTACCATTTATATTTAATGATGAGCAACGGATTGCTTTCAATACATTGAAGCAAAAGCTGACAAGTGATCCAGTATTGAAGATATACAATCCTAATTTGCAGACGGAACTACACACTGATGCGTCCAGTCAGGCGTTGGCTGCAATACTTTTGCAATTGCACCCAGACGGTGAGTTACATCCAGTGCATTACATGAGTCACAAGACGAATGAGGCTGAAAGCCGATATTCAAGTTATGAGCTGGAAGCACTTGCAGTTGTTCAAGCGGTTAAGAAGTTTAGGCATTACTTGTATGGAATACACTTCAAGATTGTCACGGATTGTAAAGCCTTTGAGCAGACGTTAAAGAAGAAAGACCTGACACCAAAAGTAGCCAGATGGGTGTTCATGCTGGAAGAGTATGATTATGAGATCGAGCATAGAGCAGGCGGCAGAATGCAACACGCAGATGCTCTCAGTAGAAACCCATTCGTGGCAGCGGTGTCAAGTATACAAGAAGACATAAGACGAGGTCAAGAGACAGATGAAGAACTCAAAGCTATCAAAGAGCTGATATTAAGGGATGGGAAGTACAATGACTTTTGGCTTGATAATGGTATCCTGTATAAAGGTGATGAGAAGAAACTAGTAGTTCCAAGGATTATGGAGAAAGAAATAATAAAGAAAGTGCACCAAAATGGACACTTTTCAATAAGAAAAATGAAAGAAGCTATTGGAAAGGATTACTACATCAGAAACATGGATAAAAGTATTGAAGAAGTTGTTTTAAGTTGCATACCCTGTTTATTAGCTACAAGGAAAGAAGGAAAGCAGGAGGGCTATTTTAACCCAATAAATAAAGAAGGAATCCCGTTTCATACTTTACATTTGGACCATATAGGACCATTCAGTGAAACAAGAAAACAGTATAACTACATACTAACGATGATAGATGCTTTTACTAAATTTATATGGCTATTCCCTACCAGATCTACATCTAGCGCAGAAGTATTGAACAAATTGCGGGTTCATCAGCAGATATTTGGTAATCCAACTAGGATTATAACAGACAGAGGCACAGCATTCACTAGCGGAGAATTCGAAGAGTATTGCAAAGAAGAAGCTATACAACATGTCAAGATCACTACTGGAGTTCCTCGTGGGAACGGACAAGTGGAGAGAATTCATCGCATTCTAATTCCTATGCTAACTAAGCTTTGTATTGAAGATAAGTCCCAGTGGTATAGATATGTAAGTCGAGTTCAGCGAGCTATAAATAGCACTTACCAAAGATCTATAAATACTTCGCCATTTCAGTTACTTACTGGAACTAAAATGAAATGTAAAGAAGACATGGAGGTATATAATCTCTTGCAACAAGAAGTGATTCAAGATTTTAATGAAAATAGAGAGAACTTAAGATTGAAAGCCAAGCAGCAGATTCAAAAAATCCAAGATGAGAATAAGAAAACATTTGATGCAAAAAGGAAGCCAAGTTCAACATATGAACTGGAAGATCTAGTGGCCATCAAGAGAACTCAGTTTGGTCCAGGTCTTAAACTTAAACCTAAGTTTCTGGGACCCTATAAGATTACAAAAGTTAAAAGAAATGATAGGTATGACGTGGAAAAGCTGTATGATGCTTCTGAGGGACCAAAGAAGACCTCCAGCTCGGCAGACAACATGAAAAGGTGGCCAGGTAAGAATGAATGAATGAATTGTGTGTGCGTGATACCCGTGCATATAAGACTACTCAGTATCCTTATGAATACTTAGTAGGAGTAGGAGTCTTATTAGCGGTTGCGTTATGCTATTTTATACAATTAATTGCCATTGTTTTTGTGGTTACATTTTGTGTAAGATGTAATATTTAATGTTTAGTGTTAGTAATAACAATGTTTGTATATCTGAGGGCAGATATGAATGCAGGACGGCCGATTGTAGGATGCATGAAAGGAACGTACGAATGATGTGTAGAACGAAGCGTAAGAGAGAGAGAGAGAGAGAGAGAGGATGAATAGGAAGGTGACAATAAAGATGGCGAATTGAAGTTGGAACAGGAGTTGAAGTTGGAACAGGAGTGACAGGCGATAGGACGCAGAAAAAATCTATTTTATTAAGAAGCTTTGAAGACATTAAACAAGAAACGCAGACATCACGTTTTTTTTATTTATTTTCCAAGGTCGCAACCCATATACACTACATTACTTTCCTCGTATTCGTAATGAAAAGCACAGTGTTTACCTCGGGGTGAAAGTAACCCATTAAATCCCTCGAATTAGCGACCTCGCTTCGCTCGCCCGCCAACTCCTTCTCGGGACGAAATGAGTTACTTTCACCCCTAGTGTAACAATGTACTATTTCAAATCTATAAACCAAGCCGTTACCGAGGAGTAGGTTTCAAATAGTCACTGTTTTATGGCACTAAATGGGAGCAACGATCTTAAGGCGTATAGTCCCTTGAACCATCTGGCCGAAATTAAATGGTCACTACTCTCGTACCTGAATAGGCGACAGTACGACTATCTGTGCATTTATTTGCGTCCAGCTGCGCCCGGACAGAGCCCTGCTGACTTTTAAATCCATTTTCTTTGCGAAATATTGATTGATATGCTATGTTCACTTTGAAGAATATTTTACTAGTTACCAATTTTTATGTGTAAAAACGTTTCTAAAGATCCAAGCCGTTTCGAAGGAGTAGGAATAAGTTGCGAATATGATGTTATTAAATGTAATATTTTTTTTTGAAAAATGTATTGATCGTACGAAAAAATCAAATGTTGATAATGTTGTTCATAATAAACATATTTTTTTCAAACCTGGCCGTTACTGAGTAGTAGGCTCCAGAAAGTCACTGTTTTAAGGCACTGTTTGGACGCCTGGGCCTTAAAAAAAATTGCTTCTTTAGTAACTCCTGAGGGGTGCTACGCCGTACTACGAAAATACCTTATATTGCTACCACGTAGCATATCATAGTAGAGGCTAAGCTCAACACATTTTGATATTTTTTGGTTTATAGATATAAACTTTTAGACCTTAGAAAAGGACGTTGAACCAATAGGATAATATCTTACTTTCACACGGGCGAAGTCACTGGCTGTAGCTATTATTCAATAAGACTTGAATCTGGTATTATGGCCAGGATTCTGAATTGGGTATTTTGTGTTTAAGAACGTCTAAAACCCTTTGAGTTTTTCAGGCGAAAGTAGTACTTCAAATCCTTAATTCAAAAATTGTGGATATATTGTTTTGATTCAATTATTCAAACCTTATTACAGTAACTACATGTACACTCACTTACAAAAGTCGATAGGAATTCTTAAAACGTATTCGTTTGACGTTTAGTTTGACTTACGACCTTTTATTTTCAAGTTTCGCCAACAAATGATTGAAATTCACAATTTCATCAACTTAGCATAAGTCAAGATAGCCCAGTGGTATAGGCACACAGATTGAAGCGCAAATCAGTGTGCCGCAAGTTCAAATCCCACGCAATTATTGACTTTTTGTAAGTTCTTACCCGATTGGAAGTTATGTATTTGCATTACATATATTAAATTATTCTTTAACATGTTCACACATTTCTTAGAGTTAGAAAGGTAGATCACAAAAAAACTAAATAAAGAATTAGATTTCTGCGAGGTAGACATGAGTTTTAACTTGACCGAAATGAACTGTCGTTTGGTTGTAGTTGTTGGTTAGTGACGTGTGGTTGACAGTATTGTAATATTCGCAAAATGCAGGCTAATATTAGTATTGAAGTGAGGGCGACTATCATTGGGCTGCATAAAAGTGGTTTTAATAAAACACAAATATCTGAAGAAACCGGACTGAATGTGAGTATAATAGCTATTAATGAATTGTAACTTTATTACAAATTAATCTTCTAATTAAAACGTATGCCATTTATGAATCCATTCATCGTATCTATAAGAGGTTTAGAAGAGAAATACGTAAATCGTTGGGTTTATTGGATTGGTTATTGGATTAATAAATGCAGTTTTATTTTAAAATTATATTCAATAATTATGATTATTAACATTTTATATAATGAAAATGAAGTGAAGTAGGTATAGCTGCCTAATATATATATTTTTTTTTATTTTAGAAAAATACTGTAAATCTTTGGCTAAAAAGATATGAGGAAGAAGGTAGCCTTGCTAGTCGAAAGAGAAGTGGGAGACCGAAGCTTATTAGCGAGGCGCAGCGACGACATATGGTGGACGTATACGAAACGAATGGTTTCGCACCAACGAGACATTTTGCGGAATTATATGACACCTCGATGGATACTGTTCGCCGTGCACTTCACGCTGAAGGCGTGCATCACAGAAAACCTGCTAAAAAGCCGTACTTGACAGAGAGGCACAAACAAGAACGATTACGTTTCGCACTAAATGTTTAATGTTAACTAAACTAAAGGGCCTACCATTTTATTTTAACATATCTGTGATTATTCGTTAACAAACACTGTATTATATTGTGTTTACTTTCGTTTAAAACAGCTATATCTTTTAATTTGTGCCATCGCCTCATCTTAAGAATGCAGTGAACTCGCTATCAATTTTGTTGACAATAATCATGAGTCTATTTTGTTTTTTATTCTTCTACCCGCACTCTTATAACATAATATTATAGTTCATTTTATTTTGCTCATCTAATTGACGATTATCTTGTGAGAACTAAAGTTCTTTTAACAAAAATTGAGGTTTAGTTTCAATCTTCTTTTCGTCAAGAAAATGAACAATTAAGCTATGTCCTCAATACATTAATTGTGACGTTACACAAAAATAAAATGTTTACAAAGTCTAAATCATAAATCACTTTTCAATAAATAACTGGATATAAACAATTACCTATATTTTATTTTATTAAAATTTGAATATCCGTTCATTGTTACGTTATTCATAATATGAATGGTCTAAGTGGGTATACTTCCAACAAACAATCTTACGCGTAACATAGATTACGGTTACAAGATAACTTTTTGCTATTCGACGTCACAATTCTCATAAATGTTTAATTTGTAAATATAAAGCATAAACATTTTTATTAAACACGTCTTTTTATTTCCACCTTACAACATCGAAAAGATGTAACAACTAAATAATTGCAAATTACGAATGTGATTCTTCTTGTGGTTAATAGATCACATTCGTAATTTGCAACTATTTAGTGCAAAAAATGCAATAGTATTTTTCATAGAAATTTAAAAAAATGACTATATCAATATAGATTGGGAATTTTCAAAGTAAGAAATAAATGCAACGGACTGACCATGATTTGAACTCGGGTTACGTGATTTGCGAATCCAACACTTAGTTCACACGGCTACCAGCACATGACGTATTTGCGCGAATTTTATCAATGCTATGGTAAGAACAGAAAAATAATAATGTTTTGCTCAGTGCGACGACAGTTCCTTAGTGTGTGTTATCTGTGGAATGTGGATACTCATACATGCGCACACATACGCATCGCGCTCGCTCGGTTCATAGCAATGTAATCTTTAACGTTCCTATGGACTTTTGTCTCCTTACTGTACCTGATCATTTAGTCTCTAAGGGTGAGTTGCACCATTTAACTATAACGATAACCAAACCATAACCAGCCGTGAAACGGCCGCCTATTGGTTAATTCGACGATTTCACAATTGTTAACGGCTTTGTTAAATGGTGCAACTCACCCTAATTGTCTCACATTAGACTCTTCTAATTTTTTGAATATACTATAAATCTACTAGCTGTCAGCGGCATCGAACGTGTGATAGTAGAAAATTATCCTTAGTGTACATAATCTTGGGAAAATATATATCCTACTAGCAGTCCGCCCGCGACTTCGACCGCGTGTACTTCGTTTATCGCTCTTTAAACGTGTTTTCCCGTAGGAATAAGATGTTTTTCCGGGATAAAAAGTAGCCTATGTAATGTAATGTAATAAAATTGTCATGGAAAAGAATTTCCATGTCAAAGGCTATATGCATGCCAAATTTCATCCAAATCCGTTCAGCCGTTTTTGCGTGATTAAGTAACAAACATCCACACTTTCACATTTATAATATTAGTTAGGATGTGTCATTCCAGTACATGGTCTGTCCGTGGAACAAGTTTCATCCGTTCGGGCGTGATTGAATAACAAACACACAAATATACCTACATAGTCACAAACTTTCGCCTTTATTAGTGTGATGGATGTAGCCTACATCTAAGTATATATGCGTAGTCCCCCATAAAGTAGATAAACATCGTAAACGTTATCTAAATAGTGATATACACAAAGAGGGACACAGGCCTAAATACACAAAATTAGTCCTATTTTATCATTTATACGTACCTTCGCTATTTTTAGATTTTTACTGTAGGTACTGATCGTGTCATATGCCACACCAATAATTTTTTTAAACATTCTTTTTGAGTGTTTTCATTACAAATAGAAATGTAAATCTTTCCTTTTTGATAATATTAGTATAGATCTATCCACTTAGCATGTTCGAATTAGTGTTTAGTGATAGTAAATAGTGTAGTAGGTACCTATAAGTGCTATCGAATATTTTGCAAGAACGAAGTGTTAATAGAGAAGCCTTAATAGAGATAAAAACAAAAGAGCTTTTGGATTCATTTTTAGTCGTAAAAACAATTCTATAAGTGTATTCTAGCGATTTTTCTTACGTCCTCTCTAAGCAGAGATAAAGCAAGTTATTCAGTTTTTTTGACATGAGAGATGATTGTTTTGTACCATGAGTTTTATAAGGCTAAAAGTATGACAGTTAATTATTTTTGTCTGAGCACAGCTTTACATTGCATTATCATGATAAACAGAGGTGAGAGCGTAATTAGCGGTAACTACAAGTACCTACTTAACTGTGAGATAATGTGGACGCAAATCTTGTTATCACGGTAATATTTTGCACATTATAATACTCGTATGACATGAGAAATAATTTTTAAACACTATGTGAGTATTAATCTAGGGCAAAAGGGAACGCTTATAAGACTAACCATGGCTCTAGAATACAAAAGGCAACTGAAGGACTCAGGTGGGTTTTAGTAAGCGAAAGTCTGCCACGTCCTCTCGCTTCATCCTAGAGCAGAAAAGGGCATTCGATGCCTGATCCCTGCACAAAAAAAAAATAGAGGAGTAAAGGCTACCCAAAAATCACAGATGTATTGGACTATTATTGGAATTCAAACGTGCCGTGCTACGCCATACTACGCTGTATTACGCATTGGTGTAGCTATCGAAGGGCTAGGTGGGTGCCCGGGGCCTCCAAGCTCGAGGGGCTCCGAAAACTGATTAGCAGACCTCTAATTGAAGTAGCCAAAACTTCTCCCACCTTCGGAATCCAAATAAAATAGGTTGCAAGAGGACTTTAATAATGTTATCTGAATTCAAAACACACAAATATTCTCGACTTTCAACTACTTTGCGCTTGAGGAAAATTTCCCATATTATTTGTGTTGTTACCACCTTAAATCCTTTCATTTATTTATTTCTTTCTTTTTTATTCTTTTTTTAAATTAATTACAACACTTAAACAACCAATTACAGTAACTAAACAAAGAGTAAAAGTATAAACATTTAAACAACACGTACATCAATTCCTTTCACAGTACTTCTGACATGCCAATAAAATCATCATCCATTCATCCGCAAACAGATCGTTTGTTGAGTGGTCAGACATTGTAAATACCTTTTTCTCGATTGTTTAATTTTTTATTGCCCCGATGTCTTTTTTCACCTACCTACGTCTCTGCGTAGTGCTACAAAAACGCTACGATGAATGTCTATTGATATTTGGCTAAAAGGAAACTCCCTTTAGGCAAACATCAATAGTCATTAATTTTACCAATTGAAATTACACTGGACCTCTAAGAGTCAGTGCAAGCATTTGTCAGTATTCATATAGCTCAACTTAGGACTACTAAGGAGCTCAACGATTTCATGATTTTAATGTTGGCTTATCGTCATTAATTATACTATTACCTCTTGGTAACTCAAGAAAAACAGTCACTCTAAATTAAAAAAAACTACTTTGAAACCTGGTTAATATACTTATATTTGAAATTAGTAAGAAGCCTTTTAGAATAAGGCAGTTATCAGATGAGAAAAGTCTGCCAACGTAGGCGTGGGTTTGCGGACAGTGAGCATTGGGTAGCTCGCTGTCCGACCGTCCGGTAACTGTCAGGACCAAGCCCAAGTCGTCGACGGCGCGCACTGTTCCCGCGCGCCTCAAGGAGTTGTCAGCAACAGCAGGGGCCCAACCGGGTCGAAACCTACTGGGGCCAGGGTTATCCGAAAGGGAACTCGAGCCCCGGTATGAAGGCTTGAAGGAACGGGGTGGGTTTTTTAGTCAATTAGAGTTTGACACTATCTCCCGCTCCGCTCAAGAGCGGGGGTTGTCATTGGATGATTATCCCCTCCAAAAAAAAAAAGATGAGAAAGTCGGTTAAGTATAATAAAAGAGATAGTTCAACAAAATATTATATTTAATTCGATTCTTTAGATTAGTTGACTATGTCTAATAAATAACTACGTACCTATATAATACAATCATCAATTATATCCTTAATTAATACTTCACTAGTTTCGTGATATACCTATCTGTACACTATACTTAAAAATACACAAAAAATACAAAAGAAAATTAATTGATACCATAATAATTATCTTACCATAATAATTAATTTACACTGGGTATACTTTGGCATATTGGTTAAATATTATTACTAAAATGAACAGTCTACATAATTTACCTACAGATTTATGGCACTTATATTTAAACACGAACATATAGTAATTACATTTCAATAAACTTGAATTGACTTAGCGCCAGGTCATAAAGCTGGCACCATTTTAACAAAAAAAAGCCGTCGATTTCCTTTTCGGGAGTTAAAGGGCAACGACCACATTCATTGTAACATATAGGAAATGTCTATGTTCTTCACTTTTTACTCTTTGCATTTTATTGAGTCGGTAGCTTTATTCTTTCATCGTATTATTTTTTTTATGCTCGACGAAGGCGTTGCTTGCCAGATCTCGAAGACTCTGTTCGGAAGCTGGTCCCAGCTGTTTCACCATCTTCGTGAAGGGACCGTCTTCGTCTTGAAGAAGCTCGTGAGGGTGACCGCACTCTATTATCTGACCTGCTTCCATTACCTGGAATAAAAAAGGAAATTAAGTTAAAATGCGATTTGCATGTCAAGGAGTAGACAATGTTAAAAATCTTTGGAAGAATGTAAAGAAAATGAAGATTTTAATGGATTAATTTGACAATGTAAATTGATGCAGTGGTTATGGCTGGCTATACTGTCAGTTATGATTTTAACTCATATAAATAAAATAAAATATGGTAACAAGAGCATACCATTACACTAGTTAGTAGAGGCGAAAATAATACGTGTACAGCAGACACTTAGTACAGAAAATAAATAACATGATGTGTACAACAGTACCACGTATAATATTTCTTTTTGGGGGCCGAAGTTTTGGTTGGCAGTGTAGAGCGTCCGCTCTGCTTCCCAAAGCCGACCCCAATGACGCGCGGCAACTTGCCGGACGAAGCCAACTTCCAACCCCTCCCTGAAGCCCCGAATTTATAGATCTAGACTATAAATATAAAGCTCTGGGAGCAATAACCATAGCGTTATTATTTTACGAGTCTTATGCAAAATGAAGGTTTCCATTTGCTAAATGGTGCGCTTCCATACACACTTTCAACGTTATATTTCCATTGTCCTTTATGGTTGAATTTATTTTAAATTTAACTAGCTTTTGCCCGCGGCTTCGCTCCCGCTGTTCCCTACTTCAGCCTACTATACCCTACTCTACCCTACTATACCCTACTCTACCCTATCCTACTCTACCCTACTCTACCCTACCCTACTCTATCCTACTCTACCCTACTCTACCCTACTCTACCCTACTCTACCCTACTCTACCCTACTCTACCCTACTCTACCCTACTCTACCCTACTCTACCCTACTCTACCCTACTCTACCCTACTCTACCCTACTCTACCCTACTCTACCCTACTCTACCCTACTCTACCCTACTCTACCCTACTCTACCCAACCACACTCTACTCTACTCTACCCTACTCTACCCTACTCTACCCTACTCTACCCTACTCTACCCTACTCTACCCTACTCTACCCTACTCTACCCTACTCTACCCTACTCTACCCTACTCTACCCTACTCTACCCTACTCTACCCTACTCTACCCAACCACACTCTACTCTACTCTACCCTACTCTACCTACTCTACCCTACTCTACCCTACTCTACCCTACTCTACCCTACCCTACTCTACCCTACTCTACCCTACCCTACTCTACTCTACTCTACCCTACCCTACTCTACCCTACTATACCCTACTCTACCCTACCCTACTCTACCCTACCCTACCCTACTCTACTCTACTCTACCCTAAAAAAAAAAAAAATTAAAAAAAAAAGTATCCTATGTCCGTCTCCTGGTTTTAAGCTACCTCCCCACCAATTTTCAGCCAAATCGGTTCAGCCGTTCTTGAGTTATAAGTGGTGTAACTAACACGACTTTCTTTTATATATATAGATTTTCATTTAATATTTTTCCAAATAGGTACTCGTATAAATATAACGCTAGCAAAATTACATGAATTTAGTTAAACTATAAAGTGTATATATGATGATGTCTGATGTTTAGATGCCTTCTGAATTCTTATGTTTATGATAGTTTACTTACAACGACCCTGTCGGAGTCCGCCACGGTGTGCAGTCTATGCGCGACGGTGATCACTGTGCAGTCCGCAAAATGCCGGCGAATAGACTTTTGGATCAAAACATCCGTGCTGTAAAAGGAATTAATAATTAAACATACAAACATTTTCAAGAGTCAGTGTGAAGTTATTAATAAGTTCAGGTATTGACTTGCAGGCACAGCAGCTGGCGCTGACGCGCGCTGAAGTTGGAGCCGCACGACACCACCTGTGATGACAGCGCCGGGATACTATCCTTTAGATCAGATACTTACGTAGGGTCAACGTTGGCCGTAGCCTCGTCGAGCACGAGCAGCTTGTTTCGTGCGAGGGCGGCGCGCGCCAGGCACAGCAGCTGGCGCTGACCCGCGCTGAAGTTGGAGCCACCCGACGCCACCTGCGATGACAGCGCCGTTATACTACTCTTCAATTCCACCTGGAAGTAGAAAACAGTATGGAATAAGAATATAGAACAAATATAATTAAAGTTTTAGATAATGGAGAAAACATGAATTACCTGTTCGAGAGCTTCCCAAATCTGAATATCGGTGTATTTGTCGAAGGGATCCATATTGTAGCGCAAACTGGCAGAGAACAGCACTGGCTCTTGCGGGATGATAGCTATCTTGGAGCGTAATTCCTGCAAATATATATAGGATTAGATATTTTAAAAAGTGTATTTGGATGAGATAAATGTCATTCTCATTACTACATATAAAAAACGTGTTACGCACTTTAAGAGCAATTTTTCCAGTCTCAATGCCATCGATATAGACGTTGCCTTCAATCGGTGCCAAACGGAACAGAGCTGAGATCAAAGAAGATTTACCAGCTCCGGTTCGACCAACGACTCCAACCTGATGTAAAAAATAATGTTTTTATACTAATTTTAAAAAATATTCATAACCGAACGAAGACTCTGTTTTCCCTTTCGTCCCTATAAAAGAGTGTAAAGTGCATCGGTTACCTGTTATGCTCCTGCATTTTTGTTTCTAGGGGGAGTATTAAACCAAAACTCCCAATAGAAACCAAAAGCAGTGGCTTTTCCGGCGGCTAAATATTAGGAGTCATGAGAGTTTACTTAATTTGAGTTCTAAGCTAAGTATGTTTCTAAGTTTAGGTATGCTCACTTTCCATCCACTTTCGATTTCAATGTTCAGTCGTTTCAACACGGGATCAGCGTCCTTATCGTATCTTAGAGTAAGGTCTTTGAATACGACTCGGGCTTTCTGCGGCCAGTCCGCGGGTGGGCTCGGTCCCGCGGTGTCCTCCTGTGGCAGTGACGTGAACTGAATCACTCGCTCCACGCACGTCATCTGTGAGATCACTTCTGTCGCCTGCTTCACTCCGTATTGTACCATATTCACTAGAATCAAACCCTGGCTGATTGCCAGACCGACATTGCCAGACTTGGTTGTACCTGTTTGAAAATATTAACAGTTATCCACTAATACAATGCATATTTTGAAATAATAAGAATGATCCACTTTTTTCACAGTTTTTTTTTGCACAATGTACAATCTTACCGTCATCCATGAACAGGAAAGTGTAAGCGACGACAATGACGTACATACTGCACATAAGACTTAACCAGATCGCAAAGGCAGTGTTGGTGACCAGAGTTAAATACCTGTAGAAAATAATATTTTCATGAAGATTCTACGAGACTCAGTTAAGATGATTTTTATATTCACAGTAAAAAAGAAAAAAATAAAAGGGTTCCTCACTCACCATGCAGCCGTATGCACGTCTTGCTTTTCATCGAACTGTACTTTTAGCAGTTCCTCAGCCTGACACGCGCGCACCGTGCCTAAACCTGACATGGTTGCCGTTACGTGTGAGAACACTGGACTGCGCGACACGCCCTCCACTCTGTCCATAAAATCATTACCAATTGCATTACTTTTTTTGTAAAATATTATTTTAGTCAAATATCGCCCATATTTAAACATTTCTTTTACAAACCTTTTGATAGCTTGCGCTGTACTCAGGTATACGACGGTCAAGCCGTACATGAAAATAGCGCAGACTGCGGTTGTCAACAGCATGTAGGGGTTCACGATGGCCACCAACACCAGAATACCCATCATCACCATGAAAATCTGCGTGAATATAATACTTTTGTAATATCTTATAATCGTGAGACATAAAAATTGTGTGTTAAGATTTTCCGGAAGCTTTATTGTATATTTTGAAGCCTAGATAGGGATAGGATCTTAGAAATGTACCTGAATAGTGTCTAAGTACATTCTCGGCAGTATTTCATCGACGATGCCCATGTCCTTAGAGAATCTATTAAGAATGCGGCCGGAAGGGTTGGTGTCGAAGAACCGCATTGTGGCGCTAAGAATATTGCTGAACATCTGGTTGTGGAGCTTTACCGAACTGCGCATACAGACCCACAGGAATAACATGGCTCTGAAATAGACCAAGGCATTGATAAGTACCGCAAAAAATTATAAGCAATCATGAAAGATCAAAATATGCGTAATTCTGTACCAGAAAGTTTATGGCTTTACATAAGCTTACACGAAGAAAGAATATTTACTAACCGTGCAGAAGTAACGATAATACAACCGAAAATTGCAGCTGCCCAAACGTAGATGTAGAAAACATTTTCAACTCTAGCTGGAGCTACAGTTACAACATGCAATGTAGCATTATTTAACAGGTTGTCAGATGTATTATTGGACATGATTACTGAAGTGATGGCGGCTATAGTTGAGGTCAGGGGACTTTCGGTTGTAGAGTACTCTGAGATGTTCACAGGAGCGTCAGTAACATTCGAGCGAAGGAACATAGGTACGTTTCCTGTATATTGTGCTTCTACATTGTTCATCCTGAAATTTTTAAATTTATGTAAAGAAAAGAAGTGCTAGAAAAGCTATTGCATATCAAACATTGTAAATGTTTGTGTAAGGTATGTTACCAGAGTGTAAGCCATAGATCACTAATGGACGTGATAATCTGAGCAACCAATATTGCAATGACTGTAGAGCTGAGCAGGAACCAACCACCTCCGATACTGAAATATTTGCGGTACACAGTGCCTGGGACACGACCTGAAACAGAACGTAAAGTAAACGTAATTGTCGCACTCATAGCGTAGGTTACTCCCCGTTTATACAAGATCTAATGAAAATGGGTGATCACATTTTAGATACTGCTTCTGTCCATAAGGATATTAATATTGATGAATAGGTTGAGTTGATATTAGTGTATAGTATAGCGACATAAGTAACGTCATACCGGTGCCTGTGATCTCTTCAACTTCTACTTGTTCGTCTATTAAATCTTCAATACCTTCCGCATACGAAACGCTGCTTGCTTGTGACTGAAAAATACATCATATTTTTAAAATGTCATTTTCAAAATGGTTAGAATTTTAACTTTCAGAATAAAGTCTCTAGTGTCTTGTGTAATTTTGTATCTTTACGGTTGTGTTATCAGTTATTATGTCATTGGCATTAACTCTTTTGTTATCTACTCTGTTCTTGACGAGTGAGTACTTATATTAGAAATATCAATTTAATATTTACTCTGACAGAGATACTTCGCTGCATCTTGATTTGCTGACCTGCTGTGGCTAAGTCTTCATCTTCATCTTGTAAGAGTTCAGCGAACAGTGGCGTTCGGGAAACTTCGTCGAATGATCCTTGAATTTCCATTTCACCCTGTTAATGTAAAAAAAAAATGTTTTAGTCCTAAATTAGTATTTCGATTGGTAGTAGTGGTAGTAATCAGATCGTAGTCCACATATTGTGGCCTGCAAGCTGATAAAAGTGCTGTACATTGTGCAAGATAAAACTTTACACAAGGTCGGGATAAGTCTGATAATAATATTATCATAGAAAACGTTTCTTATGATTATAAATATATCAAAATGTGTTGGCCAGTGATTGTTTCTTTTCAATGAGTCTCTATCTTTATCAAAGATAGGGACAAATATAGGTCAATATTATGAAAATTGGTAATACGTACCTTCTTATTTTAGGAAAAAAAAAACAAATAAGTCACTCAAGATTTGCATATACTTTAAAACTGAGTTTTAAAGTATATGCAAATCTTGCAAATTTTTAACTTATTTAATTAATGAATTAACCTTTATGATGTTGCAATATTTGTCAAACGTACATACACAGAGATAGTATATTTTATTTAGATATATTTTATAATCTTACATGTCGTAATATGATGACTTTATCTGCGCTTTTGAGGTGGTGTAGTTGGTGAGTCACTAGGATCCTAGTAGATTTCTCCAGGAGCCCCATCACGCACTCGGAAACCATATGCTTGCCAACGTGTGTGTCCACAGCTGATAGTGGATCGTCCAGGAGATAGATATCGGCCTGTTTAAAATAGTACAAAATTCAAAAAGGTTTTGAAATTCAGATATTTAGGCCATTATCAAGTTAGCTGTAAGAACCTCTACTCGACTCATGATGATAATGGAAAAAACCCTTGGTCAATAAATAATAATAATATCCTTAAAGAAACTTTTCCTGTCTCTCCATTTGAGCGCTTCAATGTTATTTTTTCAAACCCCAGAAACGTAAATTGTGTGGCTTACTTGTCTGTAGCAGGCACGGGCTAGTCCAATTCTGGCTCTTTGTCCACCGCTGAGACTAATGCCTCTCTCTCCTACCAGGGTAGAATCACCATGAGGCAGCAATTCGAAGTCTCTCACCAAGGCACAAGCTCGAATTACCTGGGGAAGGGTTTATGCATAATTAGTACATACTCATTTCCACATTTACACGTACTTTTGATATTAATCATGGCCGGAAGCAAATACCTATGTCCAACATTTTTCTGCTTATATCATAGCTGACTAAAGTTACATTTATTTGAGGACCTAAAGTCTGAACCTTAAGATTTCCAACTTATGATCTCGACAATACATACATATTTTATTTGAGCTGCGATAAAAAAATTGGTAATACGTACCTTCTTATATCTGATGCGGTCATAAGGCAGACCAAACAGGATGTTTTCCCGCACAGTGGCCACAAATAGCCAGGGCTCCTGACTAGCGTATGACACTCGCGCTCCTCCCAAGGATAAAGTTCCTTCTTTAGGAATCAGCTCACCCAGAATCAGTTGAAGGAGCGACGACTGATAAAATGAAACAAGAAAAGAAAGTTAGAAAAACAGACAGACGACTTATTATTATACGAAGACGATGCGACAAAAAGACTACAGGACGACGGCATATAGCAAAAATAAAGGATACATTTTCTTGACGAATCATATGCTAACCCGTTTTTAACAGGTGAGCGGAATATAACATAATTAACTAATCTGTACATTAGATAAAATAAATGAGAAGGGTAATTAGGAAGTAAGTCAGTCATCACGATAATATAGTTATAATAGTCATAATTGAAGAAGATCTAGTTTTTTATCTCCATGATAATTAAGACTTGATGAGTTATTATAAAAATGACATTTTTTTTTTGAAAAACAAATCCGTACTTTCAATTTTGCTTCTGTTTTGAATAGCAATTTTCGAAGTTTATTTTATTGTAACACCAACCAGCTTTTAATAAAGAATCTCACCGTTTTTTTAATTCTACGAGTAGCTGCCTCCAACGTCATTGGAGACTTTTTTGAGACTATACCAGTTCTCGCAATTATTTCTCTCTTACTGTTATACTTCATAAAATCTCACCTTGCCAGAGCCCACAGGTCCCGCAACGCCAATAAATTCTCCAGGTGCAGCCTTTATCGTGATATTCTTTAGGGTTTCTAAAGCGGAGTCAGGCTGCCAACTTGCTGTCACGTTAGATATCGTCAGACCCGTCACTCTTGGCTTCTCCTGCACTTTCTTCTCTTTCTCTGCCCCATTTGTCAGCAAGGTTTTGGGATCGAGCACGATATTAGTTGTTAAATTCTCTGGCTCATTTTCATCTAACAATAAGAATTCCTGATGGAAGAGAAAATTTTCTATAAGTCCGCCTATTGTACGTAAAGTTTAAATAAAAAAAAGTAAAGATTAGGAACCATAACGAAATGGCCATAAGTTGCAATTTGTCATTAAATAAACAATATCATATAAAATCATACCTCCAGCCGTCTGATGGTCACTTTTGTTTCAGCCAAGTATGCAAGTCCCATAGGCATCATGATGTTGCACACAAGTTGCATCAAATTGAAGTACTGGACCAATGAGAAGGTGGTCTGCGCTCGTATGTCGCCACCAATCAGGACGAATGTCGCGATGGCAGAGAACAGAATGAATCGCTCGGTGAACACACCTAGGGCTGTAGAGAACCCTTTAATAAAAGACGTTCTCAATATGTAACCGACTTCTAATCTGGAAATAATATATGCAGTTAGTATCTTTATCGAGTTTGGTGTGTGCGTCAGAGTCAGCATAGGCTACCTCACCTTACCTACTTGTAAGTAGGTACTGTGTTTATATTTTTCAAACTACTCATATTTTATGAGGGTACTTACTTACGTAATCGGTGTACTAGTTTTTCAAAAGGTTTCTCCCAAGCGTACATTTTGATCACCTGTACTCCTTCAACCAGTTCACTCATCACCTTCACTCTTTCATCGGTTCGGTTTGCTATTTTACCGCGGAGTTTTCCTTGCAGGTTGCTTAGATATACTAGAAACAAAAGATAGATTTTTATAGAATGGGTCACAATTTCAGGCATGTTAAAGATTTTTGTTAGATTATCATCATTATCTCCTTAACCTTTTTTACAACTATCCTGATAATACTGGCAACACGATATTTCCTGGATAAACTGGTGGTCAGACTTTTTGGCGTCTGACTACCTGTAATGACTATCAAAGATCTACAAATGACAACCATGATCAAAGGCTTTTCGAGCTTTCTGAGACACGGGGTGTCTGTTATGTCCTTGATTGACATATTGAAGATTGAATAAAATTGTAAATACCTTGTACAATAACTGTTTGGACTGCGACCACGAGCAGAGCTGCAAGAGTGGCGATGCCGACATGCTGCCACACTAGGTAGCATACCACAGGTACCACGATGGGTGTTATCCACAAGTAATTTAGGAATAAGGTCACCAAATCGAAACGGTTCACGTCATTGGACATCAAGTTGATCACTTGCCCAGGTTCTGTCTTGCTCAAACCTGTGCGGTTGAGTTTTAGTATCTGAAAATCAAAGAACTCATGTTTTTCCCTATTATTTACTTTCCCTGATACTTAATGCTGTGCCTCGTAAAGGACGTTAATGCCATCATCATTTGTGATTTTTTTAGTAACTTACGTATGAGTATAAGATAAACTTTCTTATAAGACCACTAAGTTTGAAAATTGATTGGGAAACCTTATGGTATACTGGCGTAGTTAGGATAAGTTGGGTATGTTTTAAGCCCAAAACTGTATTGCGCATAGTGTTGTTATTGGACTTTTATTTACCACTTACCTTTCTGTACATTAAAGAACAGCAAGCTATTCTTATCCTCATGCCGACCCGACCTTGAGCAAGTGACGTATGATTGAGTATCAAAGCTGCTGAAGTACTTATTAAGTTCATCAAAAAGTTGTAGATGTGTGCATCCCGGTAGCTTTCAGGAGTCTTCTCGTTTGAAAAGTATTCTATAAACATGGCTAAGGTAAAGGGGATAAGAGGCCTGAAACAAATGTAAAATGGAATGGTCAAACACGGATTTTGAGAATGATGCTAGAGATTTTTTTGACTTCAATCTTTGCTTACCAAATAACGACCATAAGCAGACCTAACACAAGACCACATAAAAGGTACTCGAGCCAGAAGGTTCTGACTATCGCCTTTGTGAAGGAAGGTTTGGTGCCGTGTTTCTTTGCGTTTTGCTGTTCCTTCTCCCAGGCCTGCGCGAGGCGGTCGCCGAGGCGGCCTGACGCGTCTGCATTGCGGGCCTGCCACAAATCATTCATCGTCAGTCCTTGCTTGTAACCTTTGCGGAACAGAGCGAAACTCCATCTGGAAGAATACCAAGATATGAGTTTGTAGTGTACAGACGAAAGTTATGCTGGAACAGACTTTAATTTGCCATAATCGACAATGGTGTACGTGACGCGATCTTACTGGATAAGCCCGTTAGGGTCTTCAATGTCTGAATTCTTTTTAAATTTAACTTTAGGAAATATGACCATGTGCCTAGCTACTGGTTTGAGTTCAAATGGTTGCCCATTTCCCAAGAAAGAAGTTTGCAAGTGTTGGTCTCACGTTTTTCGTACTAAACTCTGCCCTATCTTATGTTTTGTTGTATCTATATTTTGCCATAATATAGTAAAAACCGAACCGGTTTATACAAAGTAAATTATAGCTATTTTAGAAAAAATATATTTACTTTAAAAATGAGTAGATATTATAACTTTGGTGTACTTACAATAAATTCGGTATAGTCTATCTACATATCTACACTAGGTATATCTTCATGTGTTCTTACACACTACACTAACAGAAAATACCGGTTTTTACAAAAAATTAAATTTTAAATAAATCTTTTTATTATCTCGTTGGTTTATATGGTCTTGTGAACTACCTAAAAAAAAGAGTGTGATATCACTCTATTATATAGATATAGAGAGAGAGAGAATGATATCAGTATGTGTAATATATTTATGCATATCATGGTATTCAGATATTTTATTCATAAAATAATTTTAAAACTTAGTCTGAAACAACGGAATGGGCATGGCCCAGAAGATAGCTGTTCCTGCCATGAAAGCTTTTTTTTTTTGGTATGTTAAAATCATCCAAATGACAAACCCGCCCATTGGCGGAGCGGGAGGTCAGACTCTTACTGAATAAAAAAAACCACCCCGTTCCTTCTTGCCTTTCGTACAGGGGCCGAGCTTCCCTTTCGGATTCCCTTTCAGTAGGCTGCGACCCGGCTGGGCCCCTGCTCTGAATGACCCCTGCCTCTATATGAAGGCTTATGTATTATGTGTGTGGTTATAGCTGGTTGAATAATATGAACAAACGATTGTACAACTGTTTAGTGGTCTTTGTCAAAGAAAACGTGATCTTTGATAAGTTTGTTTGTCATTCAACAACAGAGATTGCTGTTGCGCGGGTAGAATATTACACACCCACTGACCTTCATATCTACTCTTCATATCTGAATATTTTGTAAATGACTATGCGTCTTTTCACGGTCGAGTAAATGTATCCCCATTGTTCCCTTTATCTATAGGTATACTTGAATACATATCTGTATCCATCCATGGCTACCAACTCCAGTAGCGACTTTAGCTTTGTGTATTTTGAGTTGATTTTTATATGTTTAAATATTTGAGTAAACTGCCGGAGTCTGTGTTTCCTGATAGCTACAACTTAGGGATCTTTAAGTCAAGAGTGAACCTATCTAATAAATTCTAGACAAGCGTGCTCCATCGTCAACCACAGCATCGCTTACCATCTCACCAATAAAAAAAAAAACTAAAATGGCCTTTAAAAAACCGGCCAAATGCGAGTAGGACTGTAGCAAAAAACGAAAAAAAAAATCGCGATTGTTTATTTAAGGGGGAGCCCCCTTAAATATTTATTTTATTCTGTTTTTTAGTGTTTGTTGTTATAGCGAAAACAGAAATACATCATCTGTGAAAAGTTCAATTGTTTAACTATCACGGTTCATGAGATACATCCTAGTGATAGACGGACACCGGAGTATTAGTAATAAATCCCTAAAAAGTATTGGGTTTGAACTTAGACGTGTAGGTATAGGTTATAACTTTATGTTCTAAAATTAGTATTCCTTACGTTAAAAACAATTTGGAGATTGGATTAGCTTTGTCGTGAGGATTCTTCTCCGTTAATTTCACCCTGGACTCCATGGTTTGATGTAGATTTTTCTAATATTTTCTTAGAACTTTTGACATTCACAACAAGTACGCATTGATATTGTTATCCACAGACACCAGCTTACCTGTAAATGAGAAATATAAAAATTAAATGTTAGAAACTTAAATGTTAGTACTATGGGTTTGATATGTCCTATAAGGAACAATAAAACGCTAAATAAAAAAAAATAGAAACGCAATGAGAGATTTGAAAATATTAGGAAAAAATCTGTTTTACCATTGACTTAACTCTATATGATGTAAATACAGTAGACTCTCGTTAATTCAAACATGCGATAATTCGAACCATTCTATAATTCAAAGTTATCACGAGTTCCCTAGAAAATCTCTTTATATTTCGAACTAAATCAATACATTTTTGTGCACTCCGTAATTCGAACGAAAAAATCATCGTAACGTAACAGAATAACGCATTAGTTCGAACTCATAGTCGTCAAGCACTCGACAATTCAAAGTTACAGAGAGAAAGAGAGAGAAATATTGCAGAACTTGCAAAGGTATGTAAGTTAATTTTGAGACAAGTTCAAAATGTATCATCGTACACGAGCCTTTGGCTTTGTAATGCTTAGTTTTACACACACTTCCGCACAAGTTGCTTTGTTTAGTGAGTTTCAATTCGAACCATTATTTTTCGTACCATTTGATATTTCGAACTCTCGGGTTTCGAATTAACGAGAGTCGACTGTACCTCCTTAAACAGATATCGATTAAGTCCTATCGAAAACATGTTAGCCATTCGCATATCTCAGATGACAGTCGATAAACAGATACCATGATATTTATTGTATAGACGTTTTTTTAGGTTGGTAATCATACAATGACATCTCACGCCCTTATGCGGAGCGAGAGGGTGTGTCAGACTTTTACAGACTAAAACCCATTCCTAAGTTCCTTCGTTACCCTGCATTCCAGGGCCGGGTTTTCCTTTCAGAAGCGATACCCTGGCCCCAGCAGGCTTCGACCCTGCTAGGCCCTATGGTTTTGCTGACATTTCTTTGAGGTGCGCGTGGAGCACTACGCGCCGTCGACGACTTGGGCTCAGTTCGAACGGTCACCGGACGTTCCGCCGGCGAGCTACCCGTTGCGGCTTTTCCAGGCAAGCCAGGTGAGTGGAGCGAGAGCTGTCCTGCGGTTTTAGCAAAGATCGGTACTAGGACAGCTCTTGTGGAACATCGAGTACGACTATGAACTGTGTAGCGATCTCCCTGACAGGGTCAGCGTCAGCGTGGTCTGTTACGCAGACGACTTTCTGATCCTAGCGCAGGGAGGCTCGTATCAGGCGGCGGTCGAACTAGCGACACACGGGGTGGTGACAGTCGTGAAGAGGATCTGGCACTTGAGACTCGAGGTGGCACTGCACAAGTCCGAGGCCATGTGTTTTCACGGCCCTCGGAACGTGCCACTACCGGGTTCAAAAACTCCTTTGCCAAGCTTGTAAAAACGGTAGGAGGAGTTCACATTGGTATTAACACACACTCGTACTTGGTACGACAGACCAAATTCACGCTGAGTCACTATCAGAAAACACGACGATGAAAATGTGTCGTACATACAACACGTTATATGACATTCGTGGTAATCGTAGCAACGCGTAGCGTTAGCCAGGCGTAGCAAAACTTAGCTACGGCGTAGGCCATCCATAGCAATGTGGAGGACATTTTTGAGGAAAGTTTTTACAAAATTTCACATTCAACAGAGCAATTAAAACTGAGTTCAATTGCTTTTTAAAACAGCGTTAAAAGTCTTATCAAATATTTGTTCTATTGCATAGCATTTTTATCAACTTATGCAATTATAATTATTTATTTATTTTATTTATGCAGTATTTTTTTTTCCTTTGTTTTTTTTCTTTGATATTAATTGAAGTTACACTTTCACACATTGAATTGAATTTTGATTGATTGTTCACTCATTTGTTTTCTTATCGGTCACCACGCTCAAAAAACAAATGAGTGGGGGGTGTTAGGTTATTTTCGTTACGGAATTTCTGGATTCGGTCTCCACGCTCAAGGCCCGCGATAGAAGTTATGCAATAGCTTAACAAGTATTAACTTTATTAACAACACTACCTATTATTAACTCCATAATTAGTAATCGATCATTGCACCGTTGATTTACCATCTAAACGTATCACCTTTACGTACACAGGCGGTCAGGCAACCGAAATAGATAGACCTTAGAAATATGTTTAAACAAAAAAATAGCTGGTTAAGTGTTCTCTAAGAAAACAGCTTTGAGCGCAGCGCTAGCCGCAGCGACGAAATCCAAATACGTACATTGGATTAACAATTCAATATGCCTATACATTGGATTGTTAATTCAATGTAGTGCGCTGTCGACTCGTTGCTGCGGCCAGCGAGCGCTGCGCTCAAAACTGTTTAATTAGAGAATAGCACCGCAGACGTTTAAGGGACTACGTCTTAATACTAATTACGCTGAGTCACCCTCGACTTCGGTACAGACGGACCAAATCTGTCGTACCAAAATCGAGCGTGTGTTAGCACTATTACTCGTTAATTCAGTTATTTATAAATTGACAATAACAAAAAGAAAAAAATATCTTACATGCACTTTGGTTTTGACCTTGCGTAGACTACCAGTGTAGACTGATAGCTGTTAATTAAAATGTTTTAAAACGGTTGCTCTTTCATCTGTTTTGGTGAAAAATTTAAGTTATGTACGAAAATTTTATTAAATGTTATGATTATACATATCGTAACATAATTCCTTGTCATAAAGGTATATAACAAGGAATTATGTTACGATATGTAACATGTATATGTTACATTATGTTAGTTGTATATGTATAAATTTGAGTACTATTATAAAGTCATGTTAATAGCATTGCCGGATTGCATGACAAATAAGCAATGCAAAGGAATTTTAAAATGCTGTTTTTTATTATTTTCAGTTTGTTAGTTTTAATTAGTTACAGGTTTTATTATTATTTAACATAATTTATATAAAACTATGTGAAATTAAAAAGAACTTATTCTATTTCAACAACAGTAATTAAAAATAGTTTATAAAAAAATAAGGAAACAATATAGGTAGGCATAAATATTTGAGTGTAATTAAACAATTAAATTGCTATTTTTAACTTGTTACTCAGTCCTATTAAACCGACGACAATAATTAGATAAGTTATGTAAAATCATTTTATACGAGTATGATTACTTGCAATTATTTAAACAACAGTTGTGGTGTGTTATATAAACATATAAATTATAAAATTATTGAAATAAAGCTGAAGAGTTTGTTTGGTAGAACGCACTAATGTTCAGAATTGAAATATATTTTAGGCGAACATTACACGGTAGGTTTTGCTGTCAGTTTTGCCACAGTCAAAGTTTTGATTGACGAAAACCATCATTTATGATTGATGGAATTTATTGACACTTGCATGACCTTGTAATGGTCGCCTTAGTATTGGATAGTCCATTTATTGTGTAAGGCTTATAGGCCATAAAACATCACGCTATGACCAATAAGAGCGGGGTAGTAACCAAAGACGAGGATGATACCGCGGAGACAGCTATTTTATAAAATAAATCAGGATTAAAGGTTTAATATTAATGATATCTCTGTTTATGGGATTCCTTGAAAAATACCGATTCAGGGTAAGCATTGTACGTATATGTTTTTAGTAGGTACTTGACTCGTTTTATTCATGTGCGTCACCACAAAGTTAAGTGAGGATTGTTTGGATTTATATCTTTAAAGGAAGAGAATGTTTAATATATCTGGGACACCACTACATAATATGTTATTTATTATTAACCATCACTTACTGGATAGACGATGCACTTAATAATTTCACTTCGGGTTAAACAGAAAATAATAGTTGACACCCAGAAACTTAGTTCAAAATGCACACTGATTGTTCAGTGTTCTTCAAAAATAATTATACTGCACCAGAGATATTATTTTATTCGAGTTTTTCATTAACGACTGCGATTTTGCACACCATATCTGTGATTGTACATTTGCGTCCGCGTACTGAACGGTGGAGTAGAGATGTCACACTAACATACAGTAAGTTCAACACTCGGCTACATCTCTCATAAGTTACTAAGTATATATAGGTACTAGTGCGAACGTCGTCGATTCCTCTTATCGCATTTGTGCACTCAACTCACTGTTAGCTGTGATTTCATAGTGTCATCGTTACCGGTAAATTTTTAGAGAAACGTACCAAATCTAGTGGAAGTCTGATCTGAAATATGATGTCACGGTGAAGTGACGGCAAATTTCATTTTGATACAAGTTAAAAAAGAAAGAGAAAAGAAAGAAAAAGATAAGAAAAGAAAGGGAGAAAGTTGGTTCTAAATGACAAACTCTCTCTTATCGATGCGGCACCCTTATGAATTCGAGGGCTGCAGTAGTGCAGTGACAAATTTCAAAGTTATCAAACGACGTTAATCAATTCAATGATGAAGAAATAAATAAATGAGAGTTGACGCGCGACTCGTGGGGGAAATAACGATTTATAATTCTATAATCAATCAGTTTAATCTTATTTATTTCTTAATAACTTGCTAATTAAGACGTTGCTCTATAGATAAGTGTTTTTGATTATAAATAATGTATTTACAACATCTACGACATAATTAAGATAACGAATCATGTTCACTGTTCGAATTATAGTAGACCTGCCCCCCTAGCCAAGTTACAACCGTTTCGCTTGCGTCGAACGCTTCGAGTTGACCTTGCCGCCAATTCTTTTGTCCTGACTACGTGACTGAGCGTTGAGACGACGTCATTCCCGTACATTTGAAGCTTTCTACAAGCGTTAACTACTGCAGATTAGAAACTTTGCTAGGGGTACAGGTAACGTTAAACTTATAATTCGCCACTAAAACTACACCTACGCAGGTGCCTCGCAGTGTACGCAGAATGTGCGTTAAACAATACAACAAGGCAGAAAAGAATCCGTGGTCTCCATTACTGAGGTTTCTGAATGCATATTGGGGCATCAATAGATACATCAGCTTCTGCAAAAAGATCAGTTTCTTATTCTGAAGATAATTACATATAATAATAATATCCCACGCAGGGACTTAAAAACATCTTCATAAAGGTTACAGAATTATATGTGTTACATGTTAAATGTGTAACAGAATCAAAAATGTAACACTTATCTAAATGTGTTTTCAATGTGTTAACCCAAAACACTTAAAAAATTGTAACCGTAACATATCTGTAACAGATATAAAAGTGTTAACAGTGTTAATAAGTGTAACAGTTAAACGCAGCGTTGCCAAAGTTACAATTTACTTATTTATGGTACTGTGCAATTATTTCAGTTACACATATTAACACATATAACAGGTTACAGTTTGATTCGGTAGCACTTCTTAACACATAAAAGGTTACAGTTTCATTCGGTAACATTATTGTATCTGTTACATTTATAAGTGTTTTTCTTTTAAAACTGTTTTAAAAAACAGTGTTATAACACATTGTTACGGTTACAGTTTGAGTCCCTGATCCCACGTCATCTAGTCCCAAACGAAGCAGAGCTTACGCTATGAGTAATAGACAACTGAAAACTCACTTAATATACTTATTTCTAAATGCATACCATGTTATACAAAATTTAAACCCAGACACAGGACAAATAATCGTGCTATTCACACAAACATTTGACGACTAGACCAACAGGCCCGTCCAAAGATGTATCAATGTTCAATTTATACCACTTGCCACAGTTTCAGGAGGAACAAAAAAAGCGGCTAAGTGCGAGTCGGACTCGCCCATGAAGGGTTCCGTATCAGCAAGTAACATAATGTAAAAGTTCTTGTAGTTCGTTGCATCTTTGATCGATGTTTTAATAATAGTGTATTTTTTAGATTTATGACGTATTAAAAAAAACTACTTACTAGATCTCGTTTAAACCAATTTTCGTTGGTGGTTTGTATGGTAATGTATATCATATATTTTTTTTAGTTTTATATAATTCTCTTATTTTAAAAGTTACAGGGGCGGGGTACACATTTTACTACTTTGAAAGTCTCTCGCACAAAAATTATATTAGAAACATCAATATCAATTTTGAAGACCTATCCATAGATACCCCACAGGTATGGGTTTGATGAAAAAAAAATTTTTGAGTTGCAGTTCTAAGTATGGGGGGGGGGGGCAAAATTTATCGTTTTTTTTTTCTATTTTTGTGTGAAAATCCTAATGCGGTTCACATAATATATAGTACTTACTAAGTTTCAACAGTATAGCTTTTATAGTTTTGAAAAAAGAGGCTGTGACATACGGACGGACAGACAGCCAGATATGACGAATCTATAAGGGTTCCGTTTTTTTCCCATTTGGCTACGGAACCATAAAAAAAACATTTAAAGAGCTATCCCCACTAGAGTAAGTGATAACGAATATTATGATGAGATACCGACTCATCCTGTACCTTTTTCATTAAATAAACCCAACAATCTTGCAAGAGACTTGGGTTTTTCAAAGGCGTACGTGGAAGTGTTTGTGACTGTATTAAGTTGGTTGTTGAATTGCTTGAGTGCTATAAAATTGAGGCTGTAAAGTGAGAACTGAATGAAGTTCACTTTGATGCACAGCTTTTTTAATCATATAAGCTAGATCTCTTAAAATATAACCTTAGATATTTCAATGAGCAAGGAGAAGACTGCCATCAAAACCTTAATACGATAGATAACTAATAAAGGGAATGGAACATTCAAATGTAGGGAGACTACCTGCCTACTGGAGACCTATGCGCGATTCACAACGCCACCATCACCAAAGAAAATTATTAAAATGACTAATTATTTCCAAATATAGCCACTTTTTGAAACAAAAAAGAATTTTGGCTCTTTCGTAAACTGGAGCGGAGCCGAAATACGTTTTCGCGATTCCATCATCGCTCTAAATATAAAAAATAAAATAAACTTAAAAAAGTGGTCTTTAATCTCCGGAACTAATCGTGTTAGGCTCTACAAAATAAATTTAAAAAAGTCTTGACTCGACTCTTTCTTAATATTTTTTTTAATAATAGATATAAACTAGCGTTTGACTGCGACCCCACATAATGGCAAACAAGTTTTAAAACATCTAATTTAATGGTCGTAATTTTTATGACAGATTGCTTACAGTTGCCATATTCCTTTCAGAGAAGATATGAAAATCGTTGTCTGTATTGTATCTCTGTATAAGTGTACATTATTTTTTATTGGTGCTTGTTGTATTGTCTGCATCGAATAACTTCTATTCTATTCTTAAAAACAAAGTTGTGGTGAGTTCTAGTACGGAACCTCTGAATATTGTCCTTGCGTGCGCGAGTACGTATTTTCAGTTATAAAAACTGATGCTAAGCCTTTTAATGCCTTTTTAAGCTTGTAATCGTAGTGTAAATACAAAATTCGCTAACTAGATGTAACAAAAATTATATTTCATATTTTTATATACAAGTCATGCGATAAGTTGATATGCCTTTTCATGATTGTAGTTCATAATTGAAGGAAGAAAGAAGATATAATATTTGGTTTTATATTTAATCTACTACATAATTACACGTGGTGTTTGCCATTATTTATTCAGATAGCAGTTCCCCTAACGATTGCTTGAAACAAATATACGTTGCAATATTATGTAAAACTTATTAAATATACGAGTCTGTGATTATAGCAACAGCTTCTGCTAGCGACATTGTTCGCGAAAATGTTTTGGAAAACTAACAATGACCGGTGTTTCTTACTCATTTACATTTTGATTAGAATTTAGTTGTGAAAAAAAAATATTCCACAACTATCACACATTGCCGTCTAGTCTCAAGCTAATCAGAGCTTTTGTTATGAGTACTAGACAACTGATAAACATACTTATATATTTATAAATACATGCAAATTATAGATAAATTACACCAAGACACAGAACAAATGATCGTGCTCATCAAACAAACATCTGTCCTGGGTGGGAATCGAACCCACGACCTGCACCATAGCAGTCAGGGCCACTAACCACTAGACCAGAGATGTTACGGAGCTCCATAACCGTAACCGAAACTATCGGATATCCGATATAAAATAATATCCATAACCGTAACCGAATCCGAAATAAAAGTTTCGGATAATATCGGATAGGGGCAGAGCCTAATTGCGACACGTTATGACAGCCTGTCATAACGTGTCGCGTCGTAAAATATAAATAGTATGTATTTATATTTGACTTCCGATATTCTTTAAAAATCTAATATCCGTAACCGAAATTATCTGAAACTTACAGATAATCCGAAATAATTTCATATCCGTATCCGTATCCGTAACCGGTATAATAATCATTTCTATATCCGTATCCAATCCGTATCCGAAATTTCATATCCATAACACCCCTGCACTAGACCAACAGTAGGCCTGTCACAAAAATGAAATCCTTTATTATTTACTGAAACGGCGGTCTGCGACAAACGCCGTAGGTCACGTCCGGCGTCTGCGTCCAGCAGAGGTGTAACGAGTGACGAGAGTGACCATCGCAGGTTTGCGCAGCGTAGGCAGACACAGAGGCAATCATTGACGAGGCAATAATGTCAATAATTTCTAAAATAATCGCTCCAAAAGTAAAAAACAATGTGTGTCCCCACCCCCCCCCCCCCCTAACTTTTTAACCATAAGTTAAGAAAATATGAAAAAAATCTGACAAGTAGAGCTTTATAAGGACTTTTTAGGAAAATTATTTTGAACTTGATGGAAAAAACAGTTTTTGTACAAAAAAGACAAAAAGTTTCTACAAAATAATTTCTGGACTAATTTTGTAGTATAATCGTATATGCAAGCATTTTTTTATATATAACTTCGTTTACATATTTTATTATCCTGAACGTATCTACTTTCAAACAAAAAAAGAATTATTAAAATCGGTTCTCGCGATCCAAAATTACCTCCGAAAACTTCTTCTGGTACCTATGTATTAATTAGTAACTCAATTCCCCGAGAGATAGCGCTGGACTATTTCGCGTTCGCGCTGTTAGGATTTTTCCTGAGTTGATGGGGTCGGGTATTATCTAATTGTTCCGTTGGTCTCTTCTTGGCATTGGCGGTATTATCTTATAACTACATAAAACTTTTATCAGGAACAATTTAGAACAAAATTAAAATTCATTTTTTAACGCCATCTATCAAAATTTTAAGGTAAAAAACAGTTCATAAATGGTTCGATAGATGGCGTTGCGTAATGACGACATCTTTGTCGATGTTAAGATTTCCGTGCTTTCATGACCGTGGTAAAAAATCGTTGCTTCTTAAATATATTCGCAATTTTACGAGTGCACAATCGCTGAAATTTCTACTACTTGCATACTGTTTTAGTTATCACCGTCCTTTGTGAGCCCGTTTTTAAGGTTCCGTATTTATTAGAGTTCCGTACTTAGTATGTTAACGTAACAAATAGCCTTTTTTTAAACTCATAAGTGGGAACACTTATTGTGACGGACGGGAAACTACGGAACCCTACACTGAACGTGGCCCGACACGCTCTTGGCCGGTTTTTTTTTAGTGTGTTTTATTTTTGTATAAATTCTATGATACCTAATATTACCAAAATAATAATTAAACTGCTAGGTATTTGAATATTTTCAAATGCTTTTATAGAAACTATTATTACTTAGTGGGTTTCGCGACGCTCATTGAGACGTCATCTTGCTTCACAACAGTAATTGTGCCTTCAATTTGTGTGGCAGTCGAGCTGACCCGGCAAACTACCAATCCATCTCTGTAACGTCCATCTTCTGTAAGAGTATGGTGCCGGTGCTTAACAGCCAATTTCTGGTATACCTAGAAGCTGGAGCGAGGCCATTGAAAAGCACGGGAAAGCGCTTACCATCTTCCTCGATATCTCCAAAGCTTTCGATAGGGTCTGGCATGAAAGCTTTATTGCTATGCTTTCTTTCTTCGGTTTACCCACTGGTCTCTGTGATTGGTTTGCAGACTTACTCAAAGGATCTATCCATCCGAGTTGTTAATTATGGCGTGCCATCGGGTCAAATGGATACTTTAACGTTGCAGAGAGCACCGACCCCTGAGGGACCCCTCAGGGGTCGATGCTCTCTGCAACACTGTTCTTGCTGTACATAAATGACCTACTGACAGCACTGTTGCAGAGAGTTACATATCCAGCGCGTGAGCTAGTGGTTATAGATTCTGTCTCTCCGAGAGGCTATGGTTGAACGTTTGAACTTGTCCTTGGAGGCAGTCTCAGAACTTGGCCACTTCATGCGGCTCCATCTTTCCGGGGTGAGACCATGCCAATAACCGAACACTTTGAGCTTCTTGGGGTAACTCTGTCGTCTACCCTCGATTTCGGCATCGAGGTAAAAGATCATTAAGCTGAAAAAAAAATGAGGATCTTAGCAAAGGTGAGACGGTATTTCACGCCGGAACAGCTGCTCGGCCTCTATCAAGCGCAATTTCGATCTTGTATGGAGTACTGCTCTCATCTTTGGGATGGGTCTGCCAAATACCAACTTGATGCACTAGAGTCGATTGAGAAGTGAGCCAAGAAGATCATCGGCAATGATGCACTTGTCTAATCAAATTCCAAAGTCTTGAGCATCGACGCCTAGATGCTAGCCTGTCGGTTTTGTATCGTATACATTCTGCGTCCGTTCTATCATCGGACCAAATGATGTACGGCGTTGCGCCACCGGTCCCATCCATACGACAAAACGTTTTGGTTAGATATTCATAATGCTTACAGCTATGGAGTGGAATTCCCTGCCTGCCACCTGTATTTGCACATACACTTGTGCACATATATCCTGACTACTTGGCTAATCTTTGTAGAATTTGACCACCGTGATTGAAATTCGGACGGGTGAAATTATAGATCATACCTACTAAAGAAATTTAACAAATATAGTAGGTGACAATTCGCATAGACTCTACTGGCTATGAGTATATAGGTCATGTTAGCAAGAGCTAATGCCTTTCAATTCCGCCCTAAACTGTAGCGGTTATATTTTTGCACCGCCAAAACGATCTGACTAAGAAATATTAGAGTGAAAGCGTAGAAGTTCTAAGGATCGACATCGTTTGTAGTCTTCAACATCGACATTCTTCATTAGAATGTTACAATATGTATGTGGGCATCATTTTGCATCGCGTTCGGGAACAGCCACACTTTAGGATTTACGCATGTAAAAAATTGTTTTGGAGATGAATTAGAGTCGATTTTATCTGGTTGACCAATTTTATATGACACCAAAACCGAAAAATCTAAAGTAAGCTGGCCAGTTTACCACAGCAACACACTACGCTAACATATCTTCATGTGTTAGCATATTTTAGTGGAGTGCATGCTCAAAGGATAAACTTTGTATGTTCTACTAAACATAACCTACTGCTCATACTCGGATAGGTAATTAAAAAAAATAAGATTATGCCTAGCAAAAATATTTAATCTAGGTAATACTAATTGTTAATAATAATTAATATCATGTACAATAAATAACGACCATACAAAATCAAAAATAACAATCAATTAAATTGAAATAATACCCCAGGTTCTACAACTTAACCTCTTAAGGAGGACAAAATTGTATCATACTGAGTAGATAATTTGACTATTTTAACTTTGGAACACAAAAACTAATACAATACTTTTTAAAATCTTTTGAAAATCATCATTCATAGTTTAAAGCTTTAAGTAAATTTTATATAAATATAACCAATAATTAAACTTACTTTGACATATTTTAAGAAGTAATAGAGAAGATAGTAAACAAAAAACCGGCCAAGTGCGAGTCGGACTCGCCCATGAAGGGTTCCGTAGCAGCAAGTAACATAGTATAAAAGTTCTTGTAATGTGTTGTAACTTTGATCGATGTTTTAATAATAGTGTATTTTTTTCGATTTATGACGCATTAAAAAAAAACTACTTACTAGATTTCGTTCAAACCAATTTTCGTTGGCAGTTTTTATAGTAATGTACGTCATATATTTTTTTTAGTTTTATCGTTCTCTTATTTTAGAAGTTAGAGGGGGGGGGACTCACATTTTACCGCTTTGGAAGTGTCTCTCGCGCAAACTATTCAGTTTAGAAAAAAAATGTATTAGAAACCTCAATATCATTTTTGAAGAACTATCCATAAATACCCCACGATGAAAAAAAAAATTTTGAGTTTCAGTTCTAAGTATGGGGACCCCCAAAATTTATTGCTTTTTTTCTATTTTTATGTGATAATCTTAATGCGGTTCACAGAATACATCTACTTACAAAGTTTCAACAGTATAGCTCTTATAGTTTCGGAAAAAATTGGCTGTGACATACGGACGGACAGACAGACAGACAGACAGACAGACATGACGAATCTATAAGGGTTCCGTTTTTTGCCATTTGGGTACGGAACTCTAAAAACGGTAGAATACCATAATATTCCAGGTTTATGATTTTTTAGATATAAAGAGTAAGTAAAATTGTACAATATTCAATCGTAAGAATGTAAAATGACTCAATACACAAATAATCGAAATTCCCTGGCATGATATCCTTGCACACTGGATTTACGGCATTAATTTTACTATGGTAATTAATTTACACCCATTCAAATTCTAAACATACATACATCATCTGTTCACACACACTTAACAAACAAACTAATACTTGTTCAGTTCATTTTATTCTTCGGAAAGTTAATTAAAGCGTAAAAATGTTTGTTTTTTGTTCGTAACTAGGACCCTAAGTCCAGTCCCCAATCACAGTTTGGTAGTCATTCAATGAAGATAGACTGCGTTCGAGACGTCATTTCATTTTACATTACGTATCAAGACCTTGATATAACGTCTAAATATTCTTTGAACACATCGACATATTTGGTTAGTTTAAGGTTTCATCGCATTCTTTATGTTATGCTCAGAGTAGGCTTTTCTCGCTAGCTCTCTAAGGCTCTGCTCGGAGGCTGGTCCCAGTTGATTCACCATCTTCGAGAAGGGACCGTCGACGTCTTGGAGTAGCTCATGCGGATGGCCACACTCTATTATCTGGCCGGCTTCCATTACCTGGAAATAATAAAAGAACATTAAAACTATATGCAGTACTGACAATATAAAAAGGAGGACAAAAAAAAAACGGAATTATAATAAAAAAGGTGAAAAAATAATAAAAAGCATTTAAAGAAGAGAATATAAGAAAGAGGTGAGATGGTGGTCAAGAGCCTATCTATTATTAAAAAAAAGAATTTATTCAGCATTGCACAAACAATTATCAAAAATAAAGTTACAGAAGGGACAAGACTAACATGGAATGACGGAAGTACAACACCTTAGGTTACATATAAAAGAGTATCAACGATGCTTACGTTACGTGACATAAAACCTCTCTTTGTGCATAATAGCCTAGCTTTGTTCTGCTACCGTTTATTAATGAGGGCAGTAGAAACATGTTATCTCATTCATTCTCTTTTTTCTGAGTAATTTCCCATATTCAATGCCTGCACGAGTTGTAGTGGTTCGGAAAATAATCGAACCAAAACAATGAGCTGTTTTACTTACAATAACTCTGTCGGAGTCCGCGACGGTATGCAGTCTGTGGGCGACGGTGATCACCGTGCAGTCCGAGAAGTGACGCCGGATAGACTTCTGGATCACAGCATCCGTGCTGCAATGGAGATATATTTTCATTATATATATCTTGCAGGTACGCTGGTCGGATATCACGGTACACCAACATTAATGGTCTTCATCAGTCGAGATGTTGCTGTAACTACAGATTGAAACAATAGGACCTTGTGCTCCCAAAGCTCAAAGAGGTATCCGGAATATCAGTAAACAGCTAGTCGAATTATCACGTGGCCAGGGGTTTTCCTCAAGCCAATAAATCAGCTTTACTATTCGACGTAGCAATGGTAATGCTGTCAGTGATCTCAGTAGGTATATTTCCCTTCCCCAACAGCCACGGCGGTAGGTTAAAAAGTACTATAACATTAATAGCAAGATCTATATGTCTAGTAGTGGTGGATTACAAGGTATATAGTTACGTAGGGTCAACGTTGGCCGTAAACTCGTCGAGCACGAGCATGGGCCTATTTTCGGTCGTACCAACGTAATCGCGACGTATTTACAACCAGCGTATAGATTCAAAAGTTAAAATGAGTTGTGGCGACCGATCAAATGTTTGTTGGGTTTCCTTTAGATCAGATACAAGAACTTACGTAGGGTCAACGTTGGCCGTAGCCTCGTCGAGCACGAGCAGCTTGTTCCGCGCGAGGGCGGCGCGCGCCAGGCACAGCAGCTGGCGCTGACCCGCGCTGAAGTTGGAGCCGCCCGACGCCACCTGCGACGACAGCGCTGTGATACTGTTCTTCAGCTCCACCTGGAAATAGAAAACAATATGGAATAAGAATATGCAACAGATATAATTAAAGTTTTAGATAATGGAGAAAGTATGAATTACCTGTTCGAGAGCTTCCCAAATCTGAATATCGGTGTATTTGTCGAAGGGATCCATATTGTAGCGCAAGCTGGCAGAGAACAGCACTGGCTCTTGCGGGATGATAGCTATTTTGGAGCGTAATTCCTGCCAAATTAATGTAGGATTAAAATAAGTAAGGTTTAAATTAGGTAGTTCTAGATACTTGACTTCAACAAAAGGCTTCAAAAACTACGATACATACTTTCAGAGCAATTTTTCCGGTCTCAATATTGTCGATGTAAACGTTGCCTTCAATAGGCGCCAAACGGAACAGGGCAGAGATCAGAGAAGATTTACCAGCTCCAGTTCGGCCAACTACTCCAACCTGAAGTATATGAGAGATAATAAATTAAGTACTTAGTTGTTTAAAAAACTACTTACTTACAGGTCGCGCGGTGAGTTAAGATCGCTCGGCAAAAGTGGAAGGGGCATGCGCAGTATTCAATTATAAGATCTATTTGGCGACGTACGGGCGGGTGTGCGCCGACGGCGACACGTCATTGGTAGATAGAGTCGCTCTTCAATTCCCGCGTTGCGTTCTCGCGTCTCATTGGATACTGTTGTATTTGGGTACTGTTGCGTACAGCTTGTGTTATCGTATTAGTAATACGTAGTCGTAAAAAATTGGTTGAAAATAAAGTTTTAAAACGGCAAGCCAGAAAAATGGTTTACGTGAATTGTTACGTTAAGAAAGAAACTAAGGAATTTTTTTTTTTTTTAATTTTAAATTTAATTTAAAAAAATTAAATTTTTCTGAATTTACCTACATACAAGATAAATTACAAGCAAAAACTAGTGTTATTACAAGTTACGTTACTAAGGTTCAAACATACGAAATTGAAAATAAAATCCTACTAAGAATTTCTGTGCGCAATTGTACACATGCACCAATTGCCCCCACTACTTTCACCCGGCGACCTTGATTCACCGCGCGACCTGTACTGGTACTTACTTAGTTGGTTCGAAAAGGTACTGGAAGGTTTTCACATTAATAAATTATCAATTTAAGATACTCACTTTCCATCCACTTTCAATTTCAATATTCAGTCGCTTCAGCACGGGATCAGCATCCTTGTCATATCTTAGAGTGAGGTCTTTGAACACGACTCGCGCTTTCTGCGGCCAGTCCTTGGGTGGGCTTGGTCCCTCAGTCTTTTCCTGTGGCAGCGATGTAAACTGAATTAGTCGCTCCACACTCGTCATCTGGGAGATCACTTCTGTGGCCTGCTTGACTCCGTATTGAACCATGTTGACTAGAATCAAACCCTGACTGATGGCCAAACCGACGTTGCCAGACTTAGTGTCACCTGTTTGATAATATTTTGGTTTAAGTATTTGGGATAGTATCGTATCTCCCAATAATCAGAAACATTCATTTTGATTCATGGTTTAAATTCTTAACAAAATAAAAATAATAAATCTAATCATCTTACCATTATCAAATACCAGGAAAGTGTAGGCGACCACGATGACGTACATGCTGCAGACAAGACTTAACCAGATGGAAAAGGCAGTGTTGGTGACAAGAGTTGAATACCTATAGAAGAAAATGTTTTTATAAATATTATTAGTATTTGAGTTAAAACATCTTAAGTCGAATCAGAACATTTACATACTTGGATGAAATGAATTATGATATCTAATAAAATTAGAAAAATGTTTCCCTACTCACCATGCGGCCGTGTGCACATTTTGCTTGTCATCGAACTGAATCTTCAGCAGTTCCTCTGCCTGACACGCTCGAACGGTGCTCAGACCTGACATTGTCGCCGTGACGTGCGAGAATACTGGACTGCGCGACACACCTTCCATTCTGACCACAAAATCAAATCAAATACAAAATCAAAATCATTTTTCAAAATCATTAGTGAATTGAATTACATATTGCGATCTATGTACCTTAATCTAGGACAGATGTTAAAATAATTACACTTAACAAACCTTTTGAGAGCCTGTGCAGTACTGATGTAGATAACGGTAATGCCATACATAATAATAGCGCAGACGGTAGTCGTCAACAGCATGTAGGGGTTTACGATTGCCACCATCACCAAAATACCCGTCATGACCATGAAAACCTGCACAATGGGGGTCAAAAATCATTGAATAATTGTAGGGTTGAGTTCAACCATTTTACTAACATAATAATTGCAAATGGCAAGCCTCATAATAATAATTTACCTGAATAGTGTCCAAGTACATTTTAGGCAGTACTTCGTCAACGATGCCCATGTCCTTAGAGAATCTGTTAAGGATGCGGCCGGAGGGGTTAGTGTCGAAGAACCGCATTGTGGCGCTAAGAATATTGCTGAACATCTGGTTGTGAAGTTTGATTGAACTGCGCATACATACCCACAGGAACATAAAAGATCTGAAATCGATTAAATTAATAAAACAAAACTTATCTAAGAGTAAATTTTGCTGGACTAGAGTTATGGAGGATAAGTAAATTAACAAACCTTCCAGAAGTAGCAATAATGCATCCGAAAATCGTAGCTGCCCAAATATAGATGTAAAAAACATCATCAATTTTAGCCGGTGCTACAGTTACAACATCAGGTGCTGTCCCGTTATTTAATATTACATCTAACGTATCATTTAAAATTAATGCTGAAGTGATGGCAGCTATAGTTGTGGTTGGAGGGTTCTCAGTAACAGTATACTCCGTGATATTCAACGGCAAATAAGTTGAGTTGTCAATGGTAACATTTGAATGGCGGAAAAGAGGTACATCTCCTGCGTATTGTGCTTCTACATTGTTCATCCTGAAATTAGAAATATAAATTGTTATACAACTAGATGATACTACATTTTTTAATGGTACAGCATCTATGCTAAAGAAAATAAATAGCTTAAGTAATTTACCAGTAGGTAAGCCAGAGGTCACTGACGGATGTGATAACTTGAGCAAATATGATAGCAACAACTGTAGAGCTGAGTAAGAAACAACCGCCTCCTACACTGAAGTATTTGGTGTAAACTGCACCGGAGACACGACCTGAAACAAATTGAACAGTTGATTAAAATACTAGAAACATAGGGCAAGAGGATCCCTGATAAAGTATGAGTGACTATTGATAAATTGTAGGCCTAAGAGTCTTTGATTGGCAACCACCAGTCGAGTTTCCTTGGTTGGCGTTCCTGATACTAGCTGCAATTCTTGGACCAAGTAGTTTGTTCATTATAAGAGTAATATGAAGGGAATAAGTAAAATAGCGCGTATTACGCTCATCTTATCAATAAGGTACTATAAAACATATACTCTAAAGAACATGCTTTAAATACAAAATTTATTTAAACCCTTAAAGTTCCAAGTTGTTTCGGAGTTATGACAGCTCAAAGTGACCTATTTTATCTAATACCAATTCAAATGTAAGGACTAAATATATTATTGTATTTCAACGAAAATTAGTCATATTTTAGTAATTTCTTGTAAAATCTTTTGATTTTATACAAATAAATGATTTATTTTAAATTATACCTGTTCCTGTGATCTCCTCAATCTCTTCTTGTTCTTCCATCAAGTCCTCAATACCTTCTCCTTTTCCTGCGCTGCTTGCATGGGACTGAAAAAATGTATGTGTTTTTGTATCCTTTTATTAATTCCTTTAGAATAACTTCAGAATTTTTCCACTTATCGAGTGTGTTAGTAATATAATTTTGTATCTTACTATTTAGGATTTTTATTGTTAATCTATGTTTTTCGCAAACTCACCATAACAGACATGCTGCGCTCAAACTTCTTGTGATCACCAGCAGGTGTTACTTCTTCATCAATCTCTTGTACAAGTTCAGAAAACAGTGGTGTCCGGGAAACTTCGTCAAATGATCCCTCAATTTCTACTGCACCCTGCAAACATACATTTTTTTGGAATGATATCGCCAACCAATTTTGATGATACAAAGACTAAATGTTACCTCCAACTTAGTTTAATCTGCTTGCGTAGGTTTAATTTTATTGTCTGTTTGTCTCGGTAGACTAACAGACAATAAAATTAAACTAGAGTTTTTTAGTTTGATTGTTCTTCTTTCAGCGCCTCCACTCAATTGATTCAATGTAGGTATCTGTACAGTAAAAACCGTAGTATCAGTACCACGGTTTTTACTATTTATAATTATGTATTATTAAAGATACAGATTTTTATTTTGAATAATATATCTCGCAAGTAATGGAATAATGTGGGACAAAATTACATCCAAAGTGGCCAGAATCAATGATCACCCGGTAGATTAAGGGTCTAGCTAATATTGTATAATTATCACAGCATACCAATCAATAAAATAGAGCAGTGGTGGCCGAGTGGTAATGGCCCCAACTTATGACAGAGGTCGTGGGTTCAAACCCGGCCAAGCTCATTACCTTGTGTAATTTATTTCATCACCACTGCTCTCAAAACGGTGAAGGAAAACATCGTGAGGAAACCGGCATGTCCTAGAACGAAATATTCGAAGACGTGTTACATCCACCAACCCGCACTGGGCCCGCTTGGTGGATTACTGCCCATTCCCTCTCCTAGAGAGGAGGACTGAGTTCCAACAGTGGGAAAATTATAAGGCCGACTATGCTATGCTAATCAATCAATTAGAACGTCTCACATCCACCGTAAAATAAGTCAATATTTTTCATACGTGTCTTAATATAACGACTTTATCTGCATTCTTCAGGTGATGTAGCTGGTGCGTCACCAAGACTCTGATAGATTTATCCAAGAGCCCCATCACGCACTCGGAGACTATGTGTTTGCCCACGTGTGTGTCCACAGCTGACAGTGGATCGTCCAGGAGATAGATGTCCGCCTGCAGGAAACAAATAAGCAGGTAACTAATTGTAATTTGAGTTGATGGTGCAACATTAAATGTGACCTGAAACAACTCTAATCCCTTTGAAATCACAGGAAAATCTTCTGGTAAATTTTATCCGTTAGTAGGCAAATTTACTATATATGTATATTATCGGGTGAAAGTATTCATAATTAAATAAGAGAAGTAGGTACCTAGCTAGGTATGACTTACTTGTCTATAGCAGGCGCGAGCAAGTCCAATTCTCGCTCGTTGCCCACCACTGAGACTTATACCCCTCTCTCCCACCAGAGTCGAGTCACCATGAGGTAACAATTCGAAATCTCTCACCAAGGCACACGCTTTTATTACCTAAAACAAAGCATTGGTAGTATCCATATCCATACTAAGTATAAATGAAAGACGAAAGTAACTACCTAGCATATTTTTTATCCCGGGAGTACGTTTCTTTTACGCGAATAATACCTCTGTCCTAAGCTCGTAATACCCAAGGATCGAACTTCGATGCATTCTGAGCGTATTTTATAAAGTGCGGATTGCGAATTTATTGGGCAATTACTGCTCTAAAACTTCAATTTTTATTTTTTATTAGTCCAAAATTCCAATACATACCTTCTTGTATCTGATGCGATCGTAAGGCAGACCAAATAGAATATTGTCTCGAACGGACGCGACGAACAGCCAGGGTTCCTGACTAGCGTATGACACTCGCGCTCCTCCAAGTGACAACGTTCCATCTTTAGGAGTTAGCTCACCCAGGATCAGTTGAAGAAGAGATGACTGTTAAAAGTAAAAATAAAAAATTGCATTGCACTTTATTTACTTCTCACTAAAAATCTAGATTTATATTTCGGTACAAAAATAGAAAAGGGTCTTACTTTGCCAGATCCGACAGGTCCTGCAACGCCAACAAACTCTCCAGGTTCAGCCTTCAATGTGATGTTCCTCAGGGTATCGACGACGGCGTCTGCCTGCCAACTTGCCGTCACGTTAGATAACGTTAGACCAGACACTCTCGGCTTCTCCTGTACCTTCATCTCTTTATCTGCTCCACTGGCCAACAGCGGTTTCGAATCGAGTACCATATTAGCTGTAACTTTCTCTGGCTCATTTTCATCTAACATTAAAAATTCCTGATAAAAGAGAAAAAATTACATTCAATAACTGTGCTCGGAGCCTCTTGAAAATCTTCAAAGCTTATAAAATAATTTTGAAGATTTTGTTAATCAATAAATTTTATTTTACCTCCAGTCTCCTAGTAGTCACTTTTGTTTCAGCCAAGGCCGTAAGTGCCATAGGTAATAATATGATGCATGACAGTTGCATCAGATTGAAGTACTGGACCAATGAGAAAGCGGTTTGCGCTCGTATGTCGCCACCAATCAGTACGAACGTTGCGATGGCAGAGAACAGAATGAATCGCTCGCTGAATACACTCAGAGCTGTTGAAAACCCTTTTAGGAAAGACGTCCTCAATATGTAGCCGACTTCCAATCTGGAAATAATATCCACATTAGGTGTAAAGTGGGTTTTGTATATTGTACTTGTACATTTGAGTCGTGTGCAATTTTAAGTTTTCATTAATCAATTTTATATTGAACTGTACAATTTCTAAGTACTTATAATTATTTCATGAGGATACCTACTTTCGTAAACGGTGGACTAGTTTTTGGAAAGGTGTCTCCCAAGCGTACATTTTGATCACCTGTACACCATCAACCAGTTCATTCATCACCTTGACTCTTTGATCTGTTCGGTTTGCTATTTTACCTCGGAGCTTTCCTTGAAGGTTGCTCAGGTATACTGTAAATAAAATTAAGATTTTTAATACCTATTTATTGAGATTCAACTTGAGTTCACCTCAATTCGCTTGAGCATTATTTACCTTGCACAAAAATGGTTTGCACGCCAACGACAAGCAATGATGCCAGGGTGGCGATGCCGACATGCTGCCACACCAAGTAACACACAACAGGCATCACAATAGGTGATATCCATATGTGGTTCAGGTATAAGGTCACTATATCGAACCGGTTTACATCATTAGACATCAAGTTGATCACTTGCCCGGACTCTGTCTTGTTCATACCGGCACGATTGAGTTTCAGTATCTAAAATCAAAAAAATACGTTACTATGCTTTTCTCAAATACCATAACAGGTATCTAATTGAATCGCTCTATCTAGTAAAGGACTGAGAAGTAGGTAAAATCATAAATGTTCAGCCTCATAAGAGACCTCCTCACCTTTCTGTACATTAAAGAACAACAGGCTATCCTGATCCTCATGCCAACTCTACCCTGAGAGAGCTGCGTATGGTTGTACAACAGAGCTGACATTGTACTACACAAGTTCATCAAAAAATTGAATATGTGTGCGTTGCGGTAGGCTTCAGGAGTCTTTTCGTTGGAAAAGTAATCAATAAATATGGCTAAGGTATAAGGGATAAGGGGCCTGAAACAAAACATAATGGAATAAATGACTGACCATTAAGGCTGAAGGTAGCTTTTTCTGTAGTTCAAATTAGAGCTTACCAAACAACGATCATCATCACACCGACAGCAAGACCGTTCAACATGTACTCAAACCAGAAGGATCTGACTATCGCCCTCGAGAATGAAGGTTTGGTGCCGTTCTTCTTCGCATTATCCAGTTCTTCCTGCCATGCCTGCTCGAGACGGTCGCCGAGTTGGCCAGACGCATCTGTAGATCGAGCCTGCCACAAGTCGCTCAGCGTGAGCCCTTGCTTATACCCTTTCCAAAATAACTTGAAGCTCCATCTAGAAATATGTACCTTATTAATATTATATAATTAAGATTTTAAGACGGAGCCACTGATGAGAATGAGATAGAACATTATTATGTTTTACTAAATCTCATTGTAACCTGCTAGCCAATTGTCATTATAATTTGGAACCTAAACTGATGTGTCAAATCGTTTTTCCAAGACACCAGCACGTAGTTCTTTGGTGGCTACCCACTGCTGCTACGTGCAGGTCTGCAGGTACTAACTGCCACTCCTCGTAGTACATTTATAGTATACGTGCTATCGATACTAATAGGTTTTATAAAACTGAAGAGTTTCTTTAAACGCGCTAATCTCAGAATCCAATTGAAGAATCAAGAATCGTAGCATTTATTTCAAACAAACGATTTAAAGGTCGAAAAACTCGTACTTTTGAATTGCCAAGAAGTCAGTCAGTCAGAAAAACGATGCTAATGGCATATTCCAAAGCATAGATCTCTATGAAGAAGAATATGCAAGAAACTCCATGGCCACTCTTTTAAATCATGTTGCAGAACGTTTAGAACAAAACAAATTAATTAGTTTTTAGGGGCTATTTATGACAGGTGCCCAAGGTGCGTGTTCAGAATGCTACCTTTTGGGCGCTCATATAATGTTATAAAATTTATAAAATATAAAAAAAATATTAAAACATATATATTATTATTAAATATATATTTCCAACGCGCCACCTTGAACACGTACTCGGGCTGCACTCACAACGTAAACACGACTCGAACGCCTGATCATCAATCGCCTAATCATTGATTTTTTGCTTCAGTGATTGCATTATTTACACACACATATCAATATCGTGTAATAAATTGCACTGTCAGTAACATCAGCAACCAATTTATCGTTTTTAAAAACCACTGCTTGAGTGTTTTCTTTTATTATCTCATCGAAATGACGGAATGTATTTGCAAATTTGCGAATCATTCTTGCTGTGTCATCTCTAGCATAAGCAATCGCTATGTACTGAGCAAGGTAAGGTCATTAGTAGATTATCATACGAAGATTGAGATGTAATTTTGTTCGATATTATGTCATTGTTTTTGTGTACTATCTATACTTATTTATTAAACCTGTAATAGCTGTAACAGGTTTATCACTTCATAAACTATGAATTTAACTCGTCTTAAATGTCCTCTGTGGGCCAAAGTTCGTATGAATCGTGGGCCCTTTGTACAATTTGTTCTTAACACAACGTTTAATCACGACCAATAAAAATGTGTCCATATACATTACGTTTCATAACGCCAAGCAGGCATATTAAATTCTGTTAGTTAAACTTTTCCGCCGCAACACTTGCGAATTATGTCAAATATCTAGAGCTCCTTGTAGAGCAGAACATTTATCAACGTATGTACATTTTGTTTGAGAAAAATATTGAAAATATTGGGAGCGGCGTTGGGCCGAACGTGATAAACCTCTGAGGATAAAGACTATTATATTTCGGTATTAGGAATTTAGGAAGGTAGTTTCATTATCGCGCGCATTCGACTTTCGAATTTTCGAATGCGACTTTTTATCTTTTGTGGAGATAGAGGTCAAATGCTTTAATCGTTTTTGGAAATTAGCTTGGACAGTGCGTCAGTGTGGTAATAATTTTAACTGAAGGAGGTACAAAACTTTAAAAATATAAAGTTTGAACCTACCCAAAAAATATGAATTGTCTTTTGAAGATAATGAAGGTAATATATTATCATTGTCAAATGAAAAATTCGCTCAGGAAATATCTTCGTTATTGTCTGATAAGCTGTCAACAAGTTTCTACAACTGAGATAAGTCTTTAGGTACTTACAACTCTACGAACTAAGATAAATATTTAGTTTTTGCAGATTGATAGATTATTATTTTATTATTGGTGCGTCTATATATATTGGGTTCGGTAACCCATCTACGTGCGAATTATTCTTGTATTTCATACAGCGAAAGAATAAAGTAGATATGCTCAAGTCATGAGATTAATTTTAACAACGTCATAATCAGGAGCTGACAGTTACTACTTACGTTAAAAAAGTGTTGGAAAGAAAGTTGGATTTTTCTTGAGGGTTCGTCTCCGTTAGTATCACCTTGGACTCCATGGCGATGCAATTATTTTTTATAACTTTTAATTCCCAGAACAGCTGAGCATCAAAGCTGAAGATCACTGAAGATTGTCAGCTTACCTTTGAACAAATAAAATATTACGTCACTTATCAGTAGGTACAATGAAATATACGCCAACATTTGCATTGGCATTAAGTCCGCCTTTGTACCTTTAGTTCTATGAAGAAATATGTATGTTACTATAAAAGCTCGAACTACGGTAAATCTTGAGATTTTCCACTAAAACCTAAGATTTACCGATTTTTAATGGTAAATGTCCATAAAAGTTTACGATTCAAACTTTTACCACCATTCACTTGGTAAATCTTAGAATTTACACGAGACGTTGAGACACACATTGTTAGTTATCTCTTTTTTTATATAATAATTAGTGTCTATATGTTGTTGCTACATTGTAAGTATCTACGAGTGTGTATGTCAAATAAAATAGTTTTCTTTCTTTCTTACATTAAAGGCGTGGTAAATGTTGAAAGTCGCCGCTCCCACTACCAGCGCACCGTCTCTTTTTTTTTTGTTAAAAACCAAATAATAAGAAGAATAAGCGTTATGTTTGTAATTGTTTGTTAAATGCTAAATAATAAGAAAATACAGATTCCGTTAACGTAAGCGTTATGTTTGTGAGAAGATAATTTTACTTGTGTTATTTTTTACTGCGTATGAAGAATTTCAAATATTTAAAAAAATACTTACTGATTTTATTAATACGACTCCGTAATGTAAATAAATTAAATAGGTTAGGATTATACCTAAGTTTTTGACTAATAGTTACTTGAAATAAATGACGAAGGATAAATAATCATTGTTTTATTCCTAAAACCAAGATTTACCAGTCCAAATTAGTGAAACCTAACATGTACTGAATTAGAATGGTAAAGGCCCGAAAAAATCGTTCCATTATAATAAATACTTACATTTACCAACTCATGTCGGTAAATCTTAGGTTTTACTGGAAAATCTTAAGATTTACCGTAGGTCGAGTTTTTACCGTAGCATATATAAATAAACTACGTTTATACCGCGTACCTCGAAGGACTGGAACAATTTGCCAGCTGCAGTCTTAGGTTCTTGCCGTCCAATTAGAATTTAGGTGTCGTCAAGGCTAGAGTGGATAGACTTTTAATAAACCTGGGGGTGAATTTCGGAAAATCCGTTCATAGCAGATGTCTTCTTTATGAACCTAACCTACCTAAGTGTGTCGGTTTCTGAGATTTTATGTACTAATCAGTGAGTGGTATCTTGTTTATAAAAGTATGTATAATATATATCATATATAAGCTCAAGAAAAGGATAGATACCTGGAAGAAGTTGGGGGAGGCCTTTGCCCAGCAGTGGGACAGTATAGGCTATTAAAAAAATATTTAAAGAAGATTGGGGGAATCAAGCATTCTTGATTTCAGTTAGATAAAAATATCATCTGTTAGTACCTAGTAGGTAGAACTTAAAAGTATTATCTAAACTGATAGCAATAAATTCTGATAATCTTGACATGAGCGGTCAAATATAGGTAGTCTAGTATTAAATGATAACTGATGAATAAATATATATTTTTTATTTACACAATCTTGTAGGTTTTAGATACAAACTACAAACCTATTATAGTACGTACGTACTACGTACGTAGTATGTACATTTTGATACAATTGGACAAACTTTTATTTAACCTTGATATGGAGACTGCTCCATATCAAGATTTAATAAAAGTTGCAGTGACTCTACAAGTACCAAACGATGTTTTTCAACTCACACAAGTAAGTAAATAAACGGGGGTGACCGGCGAATCGTGGGGGTCGCTTGGCGCCCAGTTTGATACGATAAATATTTAGGTAAATATATTGAGGAAGTCTCATCAATAATTTTGAAAAAAAAAAAAAATAGTTACCTATATTTTCGGTTTAAAATGCACTAAAGTAATGGGCAAAATAAAGAGTTTCCGCGGTCCTAGAAAGCAAAGGGCTTCATATTATGTTTGAGGGTTTTAGACAGTGGAAGTCGGACAGTCTCCTTCCAACTAGAACAAAATTCAAAAGCATTTTTTATTTTTTATTATTTATTTGCAGGCACTTTTGAGTTGGCGTCAACGACTATCGCAACCCAGTGCTGGGCACGCCACAATCATGGCGGTAAGTCCCCTCTTTGAGGCGTGGCTGGAAAGACCTCACGGCGTCCTTACCTTCCGTATGATGTAGGTCCTCACATGGACAGGTTCGTTCGGGAGGTTCCTGCACCGGATTCGTGCGGAAGTGACGCCGCGCCCGGGTGTCGCCACTAGGGCTTTCAAATACCGGAGTTTTTCAATACCGGTATCAATACCGGTATTAGCATAATTCAATACCGTGATCACGTGATCACGGTATTGAACTCAAGTTTTTTGTTTTTTTTTTTTATTTTTAATCTAGTGCTTGACTGTAATCCTTTTCTATGAACTTTAATTAGGACATTAATAAAACCATTTAAAAACTTTTTTTTAGTTTTCGAATCAATCTTTATTCTCTCTTAACCGTTCTAATAAGGTACTAGTAAGCATGGCGCTAAAACATAGGTACGGCACCTATGTTTACCGGCGATTAAACGTAGCAAATAAGGTAGGTTAAAACCATAGATCTGCGTAAAGTTATGCTTACTTGACGCTGTCACTTGTTAACGACAATTCTAATAAAGTTCAAAGGCAGTTCTAATAAGGTTCAAGTAAGCATGGCGCTATTGTTTACTGGCTGGTACATTTGATAAGTACCTTTACTGCCCTTAGAAGTCAGCAAGTGTCAAGACTCGTGTCTTTCTTATTATTATAAGAACATTTCCCATGTACTTGTTGTATTTTTATTACTTATCTTCATTGTACTCACCTAATAGAAGCAATAAGAAATATGTAACGAAGATTCATGTAACTCAATATGATTTAAAAGAGTGTTCATGGAGTTTCTTGCACGTTCTTCTCCATAAAGATCTACGCTTTGGAACGTGGCTTGACACTGACCGACATTTTCACAATTCAAAAGTGCCTGTAATTAGTATACTTGAAATAAACGTTTCTGATATCTGATTTCTATACCAAACTGCCAACTAAATGTATAATTTTGAACTGTTTCTTCGTACACGAAAGTAGTTAATTAGGTAAAATTAATAATAATTGAAGTTATAAAAAAAAGCCACATCCAAACCGCTCAAAATTTATTTTTTTACTATTTAATTGTAGACCTAATGGATAACGTGATTCGTTAAAGTAAAAATGACATTAATCAAAGAGGAAAATGCCACAATTTTAGATGCTTCAATCTGTTGTGAATTCGTGATACGTCATCAGATACGACAAAAAAAAATACAACCCCCAGAGACAAACCCCAGTAAATACAAGTATTAATATTATAGGTGTACCATGTTGCTTGTTAAAATCACTAACTTATCAAAAATACACAATGACCAAGTTCACATGCACATGTTACCCGGGCGCCTTTGCGATACTGACTAACAAAACAATAACGTCGTATAGGGCCTATTACACTAAGCGTTATTCAGACGGTTTTAGTCTATGGTTCAACGTATTTAGTCTATGGGTAACAAGGGTCAGACTGTCTTACTCGGAAAGAAAACAAAGACGAGTCTGAATATCGTGTGCTGAATAACGTATAGTGTAATAGGCCCTTTAGGCTCGCTCGACTCAGAAACAGGTCTAAGCAAGGTGCGGGCAGGTGAGCTGGAGATAAGAGTTGGTGCTAAATACAAGTGTGAGAATAATATTACATCGTAATTTATATTACATCATACAATTTCCTGCTACTTATTACAACAAAACTCAATAAAAGATAATAAAAGATTGTAATACCGTAATCACGGTATTGGCTCGTCAATACTGTGATTGAAAAAAGACCAAAATATATCCGTGATCACGGTATTACGGGATCCCGTAATACCGGTATTGAAAGCCCTAGTCGCCACAGTGTGGAATGTCCGGAGGACACGGTGGAGCACACAGTCGAGGTGTGCTCCGCTTGGGCGGATCATCGCGGTGCCCTTGTGGGGGCGGAGACCTCTCGCGCTGAGCCTTGGTTGAGGCCATGGTCCAGAGCGAGAAGGAGTCACTGACTTTTGCGACGCAGTAATGCTCGCTAAGGAGGAGGCCGACCACATCAGGCAACGGCGCTCTCGCCGCCGCCGGGATTCTGATCCCGATTTTCAGCCTCCGTAGTCACGGGCTTGCGGACAGTGAGCAATGGGTAGCTCGCTGTCCGGCCGTCCGGTAACTGTCCGGACCAAGCCCAAGTCGTCGACGGCGCGCAGTGTTCCCACGCGCCTCAAGGTGTTGTCAGCAACAGCAGGGGCTCAGCCGGGTCGAAGCCTACTGGGGCCAGGGTTATCCGAAAGGGCGTTCGAGCCCCGGTATGAAGGCTTGAAGGAACGGGATGGGTTTTTTAGTCAGTAAGAGTCTGACACTATCTCCCGCTCCGCCCAAGAGCGGGAGTGGTCATTGCATGATTTTTCCCATCAAAAAAAAAAAAGTTATATAAAACATTCTAAAAACAAACGTTAGGTGTTGAAAATCATAACGAAATTAAAAGTTAAGTATTTATTCCTAAGTGACATAGTTATCATCGTAGTAACAAGATATCGATTGAACAACGATTCGCAGTATGATGTTTTCGCTTTGAAATCGTTTGCAGTAAAGTTTTTCGATGTAACGAACCATCGCAGTAACAAAAAGTCGACTTAACAAGGCATCGCAGTGTAGAGATATCGTTGAAAAGTTTTCGAAGAAACAAACTTCGATGATATGGCTTTCGCACTGACAAAGGTATCCCGTTGCTATGGCCGGAGAACCTCGTCTAAGCAGTTGGACTACGTCGCCTGCTACGGCATAAACTCAAACGGAAAACATAAACCGTTCTGATTAGCATTTGTATAATAAACTAGCGACCTACGCTTGAACTTCAAACGAGGGTGCAAATCTCCTTATTTCTATGGTGCAAATTCTAATATAACATAAAACATCTTTCATAGCAGATTTTTTTTAGCGAAAATCGCACAAAATCCATTGCGTGTCCAGACTTGAAAGCGACTATCTGCCCGCTCCAGTGGGGTTGAGTGTCAGGTTTTTCTATTTTTGATCGCAGTCAAGCACTAATTTAAAAAAAAAAAACTAAAATTACGCCCTTTGCGTTCTAGGTTCCTCCCGTGGTGTTCGGCCTTGCTGGACCGTAAAGAATAGGTTCATGTTCATATTTATGTTTATTGTGGGAATCCAACCCATTCCACGAACTGCTACAACTTCAGTTACTACTATTTATTTTTATTTTGGCGCCAGTATGGGCACCGTCGCTGCAAACATGACCGGCGGCGAAGCTGAACGCATGCCAGAGTAATATATTTATATCATTATTTTCTTTCTTAACTAAACCAAATTCTCAGATTTCCAAATAAAAAAAAAAATTGTCCAGCCATTCTCAACGAACTGCACTATACTTCTATTAATGGATGTAGACTACAACCAAGTCCGAAATTAATATCGGAGATTGAAAAATTGATGTGATGTGAAGATATGAGAAGATCTGCACTGGGCCGGTATATGGTGAATTACGGGGCATTACTTCTCCTAGATAACTGCTGGGAGTCGAAACAGTGTAAGGCTGCTTAAGCTTATAGAATTAGAAAGACTAAAAAACCATGAGTGAACTGTGAGAAACATAAAGAAACAGGTTACCGGTACAGGCAAATCCGTACGGGTCGGTACCGATCGGTGCAGGTTAATTCTCCCGCGTGTTCTTATGCGCTCATTTATAAAGAAACAGGTTCATACTTGTCGGTACCGACTGTCCGTACCGAGTCATGGTGCAAACATAAAGTAAGAAGATATTTGCAAGGGAACCAAGGTTACCGAATACCGAACTGATCATCATCAGATGATCAGGGTAGTCAAATAACAGCCCCTAAGATGACCTACTGACCCTGTTCAGATTCTATTTAATTTATTCCTGCAAAAGATAAAGATATTATATACATATGATTTAGTGTAACCAGGTGCATTATAATGAGCTGCGGGATTGTTTGAAAGAGTTACCGTGGCCATTGCAAAGGGCAAGTAAAGGAAAACAGGCGGGTTTTAGTCAATAAAAAGTGTGGCTTTCCCTTTCGTTCCACACATTACGAGAGAAGGTATCGAGAGACGTTATTTAGTGATTTTCAACGAAAAAAAAGAGGTACCTTTGTATACTATTTATGTCGCTCATAAAAAATCACTCAATACTCTTCTGTGGCACTGAAACTTTACTTCAAGAGTTGGATGGTTGCCGGTGATGTACTTACTTATTATTCACATGCGAGCCGATGCACTGTTTATTGCACTCTCAATTTTATTTCCACAATAGATAATAATTACAGTCAAAATAAGATATTTTAAATCATCTAAACTTTGTTAAAAATACTTATTGATCACTCGTAATTTTTAAAAATTTCTTAGGTTTAATGATAAAGCTCCCATCTACGGCTGGAAAATTACATCATAATACTTCAATAATAAATAATCAGGTACGATTTTGCACATTGTATCTTAAATATTATTAAAAAAACCACGTTCTGACCGGAGGAGCCTCGAAGCTCAACTGACACGTGGAGTTGATAGTACACACGATTATCTTACTACTACATAATATATAGGTAGGTACTCATACGCACTTCTTATCAATAATGAACGCCTGCTCGATTCTCGCTGTAATTTCGTAGTGTCATCATTACAGTGACGCGACTGACGAGCCTGTAACGTCACACTATTAGACGCGCCTTTTTCAGATTTTTGTGATATATTTTAAGCGAAATATCATTTTCACGAAATAAAATTTTTAGAATCACTTTTCGAATTTCCCAAATTTGAAAATAATTAACAAACTTAGCTATCGATCAGCAACAATAATTTTGCAAATGTAATGTCGAATAAAATCAAGAAATTAGAGTCAATTTTTTTTTTTTGATAAACTTAATCTTAACCTCTGTCTCACCTGATGGAAAGCGATAGTGTGATAGACGCTGGAGCACTCTTGCCTAGAAGTAACCTATTTATCTTGACTTAAAGAATCCCAGGTTGTAGCTTGCAGGGAATTCCGCTCCATAGCTGTTCATTCAATAATAATATAATAATAATATTCCACAACTACTACACAACGCCGTCTAGCCCCAAGCTAAGCAGAGCTTGTGTTATGGGTACCTACTAGACAACTGATAAACATACTTCTATATTTCTAAATACATACATATTATAGATAAATTACAACCAGACACAGAACAAATGATTATGCTCATCACACAAACATTTGTCCTGGGTGGGAATCGAACCCACAACCTCCGGCATAGCAGTCAGGGTCACTAACCACTAGACCAACAGGCCAGTCTAAAAATAAACAATGAATACCTATTGTGCATATGCCTGGGATCCACTACACTACCATTGCTCTAAGCTGATGGTGCGGGTGACAGCTCTCGGATCCATAAAATGCTAGATACGATCCTTTTATTTTATCTTAAAGATGTATTTTCGTATTTCTACCTACGCTATGTAAAATAAAACCTTATGTACCGCTGGTTAACGTTAAGCGTAGGTACCTACGAAACCTTGGATCGCTCTTTGCTTGAAAACTGATCATGGTAAAACCATATATTTGCTTCTCGTAACTGGTTTACGATTTAAATCGTAGAGTAAATAAAGTCTGTAATTTTACCATTCGATTATTCTTACTTTTTCGAAATTGCAAAATGTTGTGCAATCGATAAAAAAAAAATACTTTTAGCTCAATAAATCATCCATTGAGATTTGATGAAGGCCACGTACTGTATGCACTAAGACCATAATTTAGGTCATTAGCAATTTCAAGTAGGTATAGGTACGTTACTAAAGTCTGACTATCCAATAAAGAAGTAGAATGAAATGCTCCACTTTGACACTTCAATTGACCAAAATACTCTGCTCCAAGTCTTCGCATTGCATTTACTGCTAGGTTATTAGGTATCTACTGTAAAGTTCTATTCTTGGAACCAGTGCGTACATCTCTGAGTTAGCTTAGGGATGTACGCACTGGTTCCAAGAATAGAATAAGTTCTTCAAGAATTCAAAACCTATCTATCAACTCCATTTGTATTATCCTTAAAAAGTACATTTAACTTGTCAGTCCACAAGTTATTATCATAGCTCATACGATACTGACAGCCAAAAAAGCAAATTCACCTCTCGCCGCGGCGGCCGGACACCGAGTGACACAAAAATAACTGACCTTAGAACTTAAAGTAAACTCATTGAAACAACATTATGATTATTGTATGCTGAGGAAGTCGCTACTCATCATAATAAAACATGCGATTTAATGACAAAAAATTAAGTTCATATGGAAACTTCATTCCATTAAATGATGACAAGTGAGCATTTTTTGCTAACTTATGTATGTCTTAATGACGTGTGAATTATGTTATAATGATGCAAGATTTTACTTGGCACAAATGTCATCTCTGTAGATTCATTTTTGTTTTAATTTTATTCAGAAAATTTCCTCTTAATAATTGCGTTTTGTCTTGGATTCACCAATGACCTGTTAGACGCTATGAGGATTGGATTCGTAACTGAAGGATGCAGCCTTGGACTTTAAATTGCAAGCATCAGCTGAAAATTTAGCAAAAAGGTGGCAGCGAATTACCTATGTATTATTTGCCTATGTATTAGGTGCCATATAAAATGAATGGAGACTGACGCGCCCAGATCGGCGTACGTGGCCAACGTGTGCCCATTGTAGTTCTACCTTTATTGCATAGCCCCACGTAAGCTAGTCGGGCACATGTGATATGTTTACCTGTTTAACTATGGTATAAACAGTGGCGTAGCTATTAAGGGGCTAGGCGGGGCAGTGTCCCGGGTGAGGGCCCCGGCTTGGGGGCCCCCAAAACCTGATTAACAAACCGCTTAATGAATGAACGAAAAATATTAATGTTGATAACGGTAGTGAATCAAATGTGACCACTACAGTATTGGTTAAAAAGCCTACTCATGAACATTCGGTAACTAAGGTTTGAAAGATATCGTTGCCGATCATATTAACGACGACCATGGCTCCATATCACTATGTGCATGTTTATGATAAGTAAATCTTCTTTTATCTTGAGATTTATATGAAAGATAAAGTAGCGTTGCATTTTTAAAATACAAGGTGTAAGGGACAGCCCTCCACAAACTTTAAGGGCTTGCTCATAATACAAAACTGAACAACATACCATAAAAATTTTTTCAGGAAACGAAAAAAAATTCCGCCTCACCATACAAAATTATAAACTTGATTGGGCAGTTTGTATGGAAAGGCTAAATTTTTTTTTCGTTTCCTGACAAAAAAAAATTTTGGGTTGTTCAGTTTCATCTACTGAGCAAGCCCTTAAAGTTTGTGGAGTGTCTGTCCCTTATACCATTTATGTATATAAATATTTTTTAAATGTGATAAAGCCTAAACAATTTAGGGGCACAAGTTTGTTTTTGCTCCAGGGCCCTTGGTCACCTAGCTACGCCACTGGGTATAAATCGTGTACCTAGTAACTATTATGTATTATTTATCAGATAGAACATTATCTCCTGCACATATCACAATGTAATACCTGATATGATTATTACTCAACATTTTGCAAGAGGTTTTGTTTCGCTGGCTGTAGGCTCCAAGTATAGTATAGGACCTTGAGTGGATCCCTATCCCTATGGGGTTGCCATTTTGACAGGTCTGTTGGTCTAGTGGTTAGTGACTCTGACTGCTATGCCGGAGGTCGTGGGTTCGATTCCCACCCAGGAAAAATGTTTGTGTGATGAGCATAATCATTTGTTCTGTGTCTGGGTGCAATTTATCTATAATATGTATATATTTAGAAATATATAGGTATGTTTATCAGTTGTCTAGTACCCATAACACAAGCTCTGGTTAACTAGATGGTGTTGTGTGATAATTGTGGAATATTATATTATTTTATTAGCTCTATCGTTGGACATTGTATTTAGATTTTTCAGATATAACTTAAAATTCATCTATCTATCCATACATATAAAAGAAGAAACTGACTGGCATATTAACTTGTAGCCAAAACTACTGTGCAATCTTGCACGAGACTTCCATTATAATGTAGGTGAATACATACTAAGGAGATTTTGGAAATTTAACCTTTAAGCGGACAATGCGGCAAGCATATAACCCGTTGTTCAGTAAAAACCAGGACCACGTCGAGGTAAGCGAGTTGTAGCCCTTTCCTACCTACATCAAAAACAAAATTAAAAAAGAAAGACATGTATAACGTTTTTCGGTTGTTCTTAATTCGACCCCAATGGGGGCAAAAACTCAAAACTCACAATGGAAGGCAACAGAAATAAATCAGCGTCCTATAAAGAAAAAACGAAGTCTCAAAATTATCCACGAAAATTTGTCATAATTGGTAAATTCAAAATTGAATTCATTCATAACAATTGCTACTAAAAAATACTACGCGAAGTGTTTTTCTATTTTCATCGCAATTCATTCATCCATAACCTGTACAATATTTTAAAAAATTAAGATATAAACAAACACTCATAACTTGGTTGTTTATGAATATTATTTATTGAGACTTCAATATTTTAACAAGGCCTCTTTTAATAAGCCCTATAAGTATTTGTACCTACTATTTAAAAATGAGTGGTGTAGGTATAGCTCCTTACTTAGAACAGTTCAGTTTAGATCTATCACTTTTCAATCTTCGTAGGCGTATCTAATCTTCATCGTCGTTCGGCTTATAGTCGTTATTGATAAGACTAGTATTGGTAGCGGAAGACGTTTGACAAAAACTTAATGACATTGATATTTATTTCAATGATTCTTCATGGATACCAGGTACTACTTATAGGTAGGTCAAGTTCTTTTAGTTATATGTAACTTTGATCGATGTTTTAATAATAGATAGTGTATTTTTTTATGACGTTTTAAAAAAATCTACTTACTAGATTTCATTCAAACCAATTTTCGTCGGTAGTTTGCATGGACATCATATATTTTTTTTAGTTTTCTCATTCTCTTATTTTAGAAGTTACAGGGGGGGGCACATTTTACCACTTTGGAAGTGTCTCTCGCGCAAACTATTCAATTTAGAAAAAAGTGATATTAGAAACCTCAATATTATTTTTGAAGACCTATCCATAGTTAATTTTTTGAGTTTCAGTTCTATGTATGGGGGACCCCCAACATTTATTGTTTTTTTTTTTCTATTTTTGTATAAAAATCTTAATGCGGTTTACAGAATACATCTACTCACTAAGTTTCATCAGTATAGCTCTTATAGTTTTGGAAAAAAGTGGCTGTGACATACGGACTGGCAGACAGACAGACATGACGAATAAGGGTTCCGTTTTTTGCCATTTGGCTACGGAACCCTAATAAACGAACTAAGCCGCAGATCTAGTAGGCTTATGACTACCGTTTTTCCTGTAGCGATTGTACACGTGCACTCACACTTAGTTCATTAAAAAACTGTTATTGCAGCTGTCCCCCGCAGTTTCATCCGCGTCTTTGGTTACTGCCCCGCTCCTGTAGTGTGTTGTCCTTCCAGCGTGGTGTTATATAGCCTACTAGCTTTTGCCCGCAGCTTCGCCCGCTTACATGAAATATAGCCTGTTACTCAAAATAATGCAGCTTTCTATCCGTGAATACATTTTAGCTATTGGACAAGTACTTTCAGAGATTCAAAGGTAGGTACTACAAACAAAAAATAAAAATACAAACTACCTCTTTATAATATTAGAGTAGATAAATAGGTTATCGAATACTAAACTACTATTGTTTTCAATACGAAGCAGAAGTTCTTGATATTAGCACTGTCAAACAAACTCTACAAGTTTACAGCTTCATAATATTATATAGGTAGTACCTACTTGTAGATTCATATTTAACTAACTAAGAATTATTGTTGAAGATACAAATACAAACATATTTATATTTAAATAATGAAAATAATCATTTGAATAAAGTACTTAGTTGTTGAAATAGGCTTCGTATTATCAAGTATTTATTTAACTTATAAGCACAAATACTGCCGAAGATAAAATGTCTTACGTACATAGGTACTTACTATAGTTTCTACTACGTTTTCATGAATACTTATTTAAAAGGTATCTGTTCTCGAAATAAAAGTTAAAATATTTAATTTCACTAAAGACTACATAAGCTGAATTATAAAATTTCAGAAGCTAGTGCTCGGTTCCGCGACTATCACATGACTCCCTATATTAGATGACTAGCATTATATATATTCATTATTCGGTGTTAAATATTTATAAGGAAGTAGGAACTGATAGCTATTTAAAAGATAAAGAGGACGAGTAAATCAGAATTCCATTACACATAATATAGATAAACCTATCAAGAGTTTCTAGTTCGTGAGTACTAGAAACTGAAAAAAAAAACTTTTTTTAAAGCCTCATGAATACTTTCCTTTAAGGCAATCACATCAAACTCCTACGTGTAAAACACTCAATGCCTACCTGAGTCGGAGGCCCGAAAGAGAAATGTGGTTTTGTCAAACGTAGGTGGGGACTGCTTAAACTCCACAGTCCTACCCCTACTGAGTCGAAAGCCCCGGCTGACATCTAAATTTAGATGTTAAAGTGGACAGATACTCTCTGTCTGGGGACAACAGAGTTAGGTCACCTACTTAAACCCTAGGTACAGTTCCTACCGCTACCAAGAGTGGGAGACCCAGAATAAAGTTAACTTCACACACACCTCCGACCGGTATCAGATCAACCCGTCATTGCCAGCGAGCCCCCCCTCACACCCATCTGGTCGGCCACGCTAGGTAATGACCTAGCGTGCAGATCAGATGACTGCCTATAGGACCTCTGTAAAATTGTGCATGGAACAGCTGCTTGCCGCCTCTTTATGTCTGACAGATGAGGCGACGATCAAGCCCGAAGTTTGTCCCCTCCTTATCGTGGCCACTAGATCGTTGAGCGCCCTTCGAGTCCAAGGCTGCTCTTCTGGTGCGCGGTACGTGATGACGAACGAGGATTCGCTTACAATTTACATATATAACATAGATAATCACTTCCGTCAGACGGAAACTGAGGACACCATGCGACCTCTATGACAAGTCTTCAAGACCAGCCTTACTGCCCCAATTGAGGCGTGCCCCAAAACCTGCCTGCTTTGCAATCGCGTTCGTGACATTTAGAAACATTTCATAATTTTCTCTTTATCATGTACTTAAAGCCTCAATTTTAGCAATAAAATGAATTAATAGATGCGAATAGAAACCTACACAAACCTTTGTCGTAGGAAACACGTAAAAAAGAAAACCTCTGTTTTTCAGCATGAAGTTACGTCTACTAGAGACCGTAACAAATAGATAACACAAATATCTACCTGTATTTTTTAGTTACATAGTTTATTAGCGTTAAAGGTATTTAAAAGTTTTTTTTATTATTAATTGCGTACATTTAGTATTAAGCCTAAATAAAAATACATATAACCATAGGTACTCATACCGCTGACGTACTCCTAGGTTCATTTTTGTTTAATTTTCACTTTAACTTACACACTGTTTAGGTTTAATTGCATTAGGTACCTACATCGAAAAGTGAAATCTTTAAATACAAAAAAAAAAAAACATTTTAGAAAAACATTCAACAAAAAATACAATTATTAAGATAATTATTTAACAAAAAACAAGTAATAATTTCGATAGTCGGTTTTCCTGAAACACTGGCTCCCAAAAACAAAATTATTTAATTTTGTGATAAAATTAGCATAACAGATATAAATAAATCATGGTACAACTTTGTGGGGTCGCAATTATCGTATTTAGCAGATCTCATTTTATTCAAAGAAGATAGACTATTTTCGAGACGTTATTATACAACCATGTTGTTTTCAAGACTAACTTCAAATGCATATACATATATGACATATATTCAGTTGGTTGATTCAACCGCATTTCTTATGTTATACTCAGAGTAGGCTTTGCTCGCTAGCTCTCTAAGGCTCTGCTCGGAGGCTGGTCCCAGTTGGTTCACCATCTTCGAGAAGGGACCGTCGACGTCTTGGAGTAGCTCGTGTGGGTGGCCGCACTCTATTATCTGGCCGGCTTCCATTACCTGAAATTATTAAAAGAACATTAAATCTTTATACAACACCTCGGCAATGTAAAAAGAAGGACAAAAGAAAAAACAACTGGGCAAGTGCGAGTCGGACTCGCGCACTGAGGGTTCCGTGCAAACTACAATTCCCGAATGAAGTCTCGAAGATTTTTCCGAATTGCAATTTTTTTTTGTAACTTATGTAACAACAAAATTACTGTTTTCAGATTTTTTCCTATACCTGTGCTATAAGACCTTGCTTTGTGCCAAATTTCAGGATTCTGGGTCAACGGGACCATATGAATTTCGATCTTGAGTTTCAAAATATACTTTTATTCGCGAAAGAAACGGCCGTATCTTTTTTATTCGTTAACTTAGAAGTTTGATTATTTCACAACTTGAAGGGACCGCAGACATGAGTGATATGGTTTTAATTTCAACTTGATACCTCCACGCGTTCTCGAGATAAAGGGTCTTGACAGAAAGACGGACGGACAACAAAATGATCCTATAAGGGTTCCGTTTTTTCCTTTTGAGGTACGGAACCCTAAAAATAAAATAAAAAGAGTGTAATGAACAAAGTATTCTTCTCTTTATTTGCTAGGTACCTAATAAATGTTAATTTGGTATAGCGCAGACCATAGCAAATGTTCATGTTTACTATATCACGTTATTTTCTTGAGTACAAAATTAGTTTTTTTTTTTTTTGTTTTTTGTAGTAGGTACCTATATAGGGTGACTGGTAATTAGTGTAAGATATTTAAACACGTGTGCTCATGATAACCAACAACTTTTACTATGGGAACAAACCTGAAATCGCAAAAAAAAATCAGTTGTTCAGTACATTTATGTTGGCCTAATGTACTGAACAGCTGATATTTTTTTCGCGATTTCGGCTTTGCTCCCGTAATACATATTTTTTGTTATCATGAGCACAATCACGTGTCTAAGTATCGTACACTAATTACCAGTCACCCTATGTACTACAATAATGAGTTTAAAGGCATGTTAATCTCCGGGACTCGTTCAGCTTAAGGGCCAAGCGCCCGAAAAGTGCCATAAAACCGTGATTTTCTGAGGCCTACTCCTCCGTAACGGCTAGGTCAATTGGTTTGAAAAAAAATTATGTTTATTATAGACTCATGAACAATAATATCAACATTTGATTTTTTTTGTGCAATTAATACTTTTGTCAAAAAAAAATTTAGCAATTTCGCAACTATTCGCAACTTTTCCCTACTCCTTCGAAAGGGCTTGGACCTTTAGAAACATTTTTACACATAAAAATTGGTGGTTAAATATTCTTCAAAGTGAACATTGCATAATATGTAAATCAATCAATATCTCGTAGAGAAAATAGACTTAAAGCGCTTTCCGGACGCTGCTGGCCGCAAATAAATGCACAGATTAGCGTACTGCCGCCTAGGCGAGTGCGAGAGTTGCGTTCACATAACTTCGGCCAGATGGTTCATGGAACTATACGCCTTAAGTTTTCGGCGTAGTGGTTGCCACTGTTGATTCTGACTTTCAGGTGTTGCAGTGGTTGGAAATAAAGAGGAGGACTGATCCCAAACATAAATACCAAACCAAAGCAATAATTTAGGTATTTTACTTACGATAATTCTGTCGCAGTCCGCGACGGTGTGCAGCCTGTGCGCAACTTTGATCACCGTGCAGTCCGAGAAGTGTCGGCGAATATACTTCTGGATCTTATCATCCGTACTACAATGGAAATAATAGATTTTTATTATCATAAATAGTATCATGCAGTACCTAGAAGCTCGTTTCGGATAGATTACAAAAACAACATAGGTATAAGATAAGCACTCAAGAACTTATTAATAATTTAAAAAAGAATTAAGGTTGTATTATACTTTAACGTAAATAATGACTAAAGTTTTATTAGAAAATGTCTTAATAATACAATTTTTTTTAAGTTTTACAATTAGGTCTAGTTATTCCTAAAGAGGTTTGATGCTATGTACAGATCAAATTATCATAATAATATAGATACTATTATATCTAACCAAGCCCACAGACTACCAAAGTTACCGACATAGCCCAAAGAAATGCCAAACTTAAGTGGCAGTGGGTAGGGCACATTGTTCGCAAAACAGATAATCAATGGGCCGAAAGATTCTGAAGTGGCCGTTGTAAACCAATACATTTAAACATCTTAGGTAATAACTAGTTTAATGTCTAAATCATTCTATTTTTTTTTCTATTCCAAGCTAGATTGTAAAAATCCATCTTGCAAATTGATTAGTTTACACAAATAGCCACGGTGGTAGGTTACAGCAGTACTGTAACATCAATGATGGCGTCTGCATCCAGCAATGGATGCACCATAATAAGATAGATTTACGATCTGATTACGATTTTCGGATTATGTAGGGTCAACGTTGGCCGTAGCCTCGTCGAGCACGAGCAGCTTGTTCCGCGCGAGGGAGGCGCGCGCCAGGCACAGCAGCTGACGCTGACCCGCGCTGAAGTTGGAGCCGCCCGACGCCACCTGCGATGACAGCGCCGTGAAACTATCCTTTAGATCAGATACTAACGTAGGATCAACGTTGGCCGTAGCCTCGTCGAGCACGAGCAGCTTGTTCCGCGCGAGGGCGGCGCGCGCCAGGCACAGCAGCTGGCGCTGACCCACGCTGAAGTTGGAGCCGCCCGAAGCCACCTGCGACGACAGCGCTGTGATACTGTCCTTCAGCTCTACCTGGAGAGACGAAGAGTTTGTAATAATATAATGGTACAGACGGAAAGCAGGAGTTCGTGCTTCTGATATTGAGAAGATATGAATTACCTGTTCCAGAGCTTCCCAAATCTGAGTATCGGTGTATTTGTCGAAGGGATCCATATTGTAGCGCAAGCTGGCAGAGAACAGCACTGGCTCTTGCGGGATGATAGCTATTTTGGAGCGTAATTCCTGCCAAAGTAATGTAGAATTAAAATATATCAGTTTCAAATTAATTCTACTTGACTGTAACAAAAAGTTTCAACAATACATACTTTCAGAGCAATTTTACCGGTGTCTATATTGTCGATGAAAACGTTGCCTTCAATAGGTGCCAAACGGAACAGAGCAGAGATCAATGAAGATTTACCAGCTCCAGTTCGGCCCACTACTCCAACCTGAAGTAAACGAGACATAATAATTTAATAATAATTTTGTTGGATTAAAACATATTGTACACTCAAACACAAGTTACAAACAACACAGAGAACAAAGAGTATTATAGCACAAAAACAACAAGTAAGTATTTGTAATGAATCTGGTACCCAAGGAAAGATTTAACTTGTGTTATAGGTACCAGGATTCTTACGCTATTTACACGATATTTATATGATATAGAATGAAAATTAAGTAGTCGTTTTAAAAACAAGGAAATGTATAGAAATATCTGGTAAAAATTGGTTTTGAATGAAGCCCGCTTGGGCGGAGCACCGCCACGTCCTCGTGGATCGGCAGTAGCGACCTCTCATACGGCCTTGGCATGTTCCTTCTTTGCCTTGCGATCCAGAAACTTTGGAATGAATTGAAATGGTACTACTCAGAGACAAAATACATCCCTGCCGAACACCCGGCTGGCTACGTCTTAAAAGTTTCCGAAAAGACATCATCCAGCGTTACTGCTGCAGTGTCATCTTCATATAGTCCCTTCAGTAAGAGTATCAAGTGCTGTGGTACCCCTAGGATTCTCCAGAGGCATTCCCATATGACAGTGTCAAAAGCCTTGCGGAAATCAACAAAGCAAATGAAGAATGGTGTGTTAAATTCTCTGGATTTCTCAATGATCTGCCGCAGTATAAGTATATGTTCGCGCTTGCGCCCTTCTTCCATCTCCCTTTTACAAATCCGGCTTGTTCAGGCGTAATTTGGCGAGTGAGGTAAGCCTGCAATCTATTGTTATGAATAACACTTTGCTTGCGTGCGATATGAGAGAGATTAGCCTGTTATTTTTACACTTATTGGTGGATCCTAAACTGTGGAGGTAAAGCTAGTATTTGTATATGTCTTTTTTATTACTATTTTATTTTTCCGAATTTGTCATTAATTATTATTTTAATTTTGCATTTTAACATTGATTATTTTTATTTAAAACTTTATTTTACAATTTGACTTAGAAGCTTCTTTATTTTATTTTACCAGTTGACATTGATTTATGTAAGGTGTTACATTTTGTAAATTTTATTTCATTATTGTGAATGTGGGGACTATGTGGATGGCGGCGGAGACCTCTCGCGCCGGGCCTTGGTCGAGGCCATGGTCCGGAGCGAGGAGGAGTGGCAGGCGGTCGCCGACTTCTGCGAAGCAGTAATGCTCGCTAAGGAGGAGGCCAACCGCATCAGGCAACGGCGCTCTCGCCGCCGCCGGGATTCCGATCCCGATTTCCAGCCACCGTAGGCGCGGGCTTGCGGGTAGCTCGCTGTCCGGCCGTCCGGTAACTGTCCGGACCAAGCCCAAGTCTTCGACGTCGCGCGCTGTTCCCGCGCGCCTCAAGGAGTTGGCAGCAACAGCAGGGGCCCAGCCGGGTCGAAGCCTACTGGGGCCAGGGTTATCCGAAAGGGCGCTCGAGCCCCGGTATTGAAGGAACGGGAAGGGTTTTTTAGTCAGTAAGAGTCTGACACTATCTCCCGCTCCGCCCAAGAGCGGGGGTTGTTATAAAATGATTTTTACCATCGAAAAAAAAAGGGACTATGTGGATTACTTTTTCCTTTTCTGTATTTAAACATGATGTCTGGCAGTTTTGAGTACCTATTTGATGCGGCCTACCCAAATGTCCTTTCTTTGGTATTGTTCATCAAGTCGTTGAACTCCTTAGTAGTCCTAAGTTTGAGCTACACGAATACTGACAAATGCTTGCACTGACTGGACAGGTCCACTCAAATATGTGTTGTTCTTTCTTCAAAAGACCTAATCTGAGACACTAATCTGCCTGGTTCTCATATGATTTGACCACTACATGTTTACTGTATGGACTTTAAAAAAGACTTTGATCCCGGAGTTTGTTTTGGTGTTTCTTTTCGCTGACTAGCAGCTACGAAACACCGGCCTCATCTAGTTTAAACTGACTAAAAACAAAATTCACGTGTAAAAGTTTTTTTTTAAACCGATTAGCAAAATAAATGTCATTATCATATCTCATAAAGGAGAGGTCTGAGTCCCAGCTGTGGGAACAATACGCACTTTCCATCCACTTTCGATTTCAATGTTCAGTCGCTTCAGCACGGGATCAGCATCCTTGCAATATCTTAGAGTGAGGTCTTTGAACACGATTCTTGCTTTCTGCGGCCAGTCCGCGGGCGGGCTCGGTCCCGCGGTGTCCTCCTGGGGTAGCGACGTGAACTGAATCACTCGCTCTACGCACGTCATCTGTGAGATCACTTCTGTCGCCTGCTTCAAACCGTGTTGGACCATGTTCACTAGAATCAAACTCTGACTGATGGCCAAGCCGACGTTGCCAGCCTTGGTGTTTCCTGTTCGATAAAATATTTTAGTTTAATAAAAATGCTGTTAAATCTTTGAGAATGTATATCGGTCGGTGAAGTCTACAAAGTACGGAAGCTTGACAGAATCCAATGTTGGGTGATGGGTGATGTTTGCATGAACCGAGCAGACAAAAGTTCCAATCGCAGAGGTGCGGTGCACTTTTCGCTGTCGGCGGCCGTGCGAACAATGTCTAGTTTAGGGGACTGTCTCACGGCTCGTGTAAAGTAAATATCGAAAGTTTGCATTATAATAAATAAGTTGTGTGATCTGGAATAGTTTGTTTATTGCTTTTTATCCAGTCGTCGCCCGAAAAATAGAATTTCTCGATGATGATCGGCACCTTGAGCCGACATGAATATTATATTACGGCGCACTGCCGTGCCTCCACTAAGGCTCGCAAAAAAGTGGCACGGCCGTACCAGTCTTTTCTTGAAGCAATTCAGGTCATTTTCGACCCCCTATAACTTCATTGCGTATTAAACTAGAAGCTTGAATTTCAGTAACCAAGCAGGCATTATATAAACATGGTTTAATTCAAATTTCATTCAATTTGAACCAGTAGTTTAAGAATTATAACGGGTCAAAGTTTCTTAATTTTGTCCCTCTCTGATCGATCATCAAAACTCACTTCAAGCAGACATGGAAGCTTCAAATCTATAATAAAATTAGTGTTCAGTGTATAAATAAATGAAAAACTAAAATATTTTGCAATTTTGGTACAGTTTTCTAGATACACCAACTGCATAAACAACTTTGTAATCCTATATAGATATATACATAGGTTTACAAAGTTACATAATATGCAGTGAATGAATCAGTGCACCTGTATATCTATACTAAATATAAAGAGGAAAGATTTGTAGTTTTGTATGTAACGAATAAAGTCACTACTATATACGAATAAACTACTGTGCCGATTTCAAAAATTCTTACACCATTGGAAAGCTACATTCACCCTGAGTAACATAGGCTATATTTATTGCCCGTGCGGAACTGGGACGGGCCGCTAGTTAATAATATAAAGGAATCGATAAAAAGAAATGAGATGCCATCAAAAACATATAGAATGTAAAAAAACCAAGGATTGCAACTCTGTTCTTGTACCGTAAAAAGTTAATGAGATTTATGTAATACGTTGGTTGATTTATTCAGTCCCTACTAAAGGGACCTTGCTAACCCAGATTGACTTGAAAAAGAACTGAGAGCAAGCCTTGGTTATTTTTTTTTTCAAGTTATATTTTTTATGGCATATATAAAATGTGTAAGGGTCCGCCCTCCACAAACTTTAAGGGCTTGCTCGGTACCCGAAACTGAACAACATACAACAAATTTTATTTTCAGGAAACGAAAAAAAAAATCAGCCTCATCATACAAAATGATAAACTTGATTGGACAATTTGTTGTTTGTTGATTTTTTTTTCGTTCCCTGAAAAAAAAAATTTGTGGAATTTCCTTACATATGAAACTAGCGTTTTGTCGTACTGACCACTTTGATCTGAAATATCTCCTCTTTAGTTACGAATTCCAAATTTAAATTCATTTAGCTGGTACATTTGAGTTTTGAAAACAGTCATTCATTTGTTTTTTCCTAATAAAATTTTTCTTTGGCGTCGCTTATTACCGCACAATGGAAAACATATTTACAAGTACGAGTTCTACCGTGGCACCAGTGCTACAGAAATAGCTCGAAGGATTAATGATGTGTACGTGCCTGGTGTCGCAAAAGAAAGCACGGTACGTTTTTTGGTTTCAACGTTTTCGTTCTGGAAATTTCGACCTTCAGAACCAACCACGTAGACGGCCGGAGACCAAAGTGGAAAATGAAGAATTAAATGCTATTGTGGAAGCGGATCCATCACAAAGCACTTCAGAGATAGCTGCAGGCCTAGTGAATCGAACTTGCAAACACGCGTCGACTGCTGTGTTACTTTGTTCAACCGACACAATAATGAAGGGATTTTAAATTGAATTTATCATTACTTGTGATGAAAAGTGGATACTGTACGATAATCGAAAGCGCTCGTCGCAATGGCTGAACCCTGGAGGCCCAGCCAAATTCTGCCCTAACCAGGGATGTTAGGGAGCTCCATAACCGTAACCGAAACTATCGGATATCCGATATAAAATAATATCCATAATCGTAACCGAATCCGAAATAAATGTTTCGGATAATATCACAACAGGTTGTTTGTTGGTCGGCCGGGCAGCGGCCGACACACGCGCGCATTGTTTGTTTTCTTCTGTTGTTCCTACCAAATAAAACCATTATATTAGTTATTTATATTTTACTTCTGAAATTCCTTAAAAATCTAATATCCGTAACCGAAATTATCCGAAACTAACGGATAATCCGAAATAATTTCATATCCCTATTCGTATCCGGTATAATAATTATTTCTATATCCGTATCCGAAATTTCATATTCATAACATCCCTACCCTAAACTAAAATTGTCTCAGAAAAAGTTACTTGTGAGTCTTTGATGGACTAGCGCAGGTCATTCTAAAATCTGGCCAAACGATTGCGGCAGATATTTATTGTCGGCAACTGCAAACCATGAAGGAAGAACTAGCTGCTAAACAATTGAGATTGGTCAATCGCTCTAGGCCATTGCTTCGTCACGACAACGCAAGACCACACACTGCATAACAAACAACCACTAAGTTAGATGAGCTACAATTGGAATGTCTGCGAAACCCACCGCTCTCCTCGGACCGTGCTCCAACAGATTACCATTTCCACTTCTTACAAGGAAAAAAATTCTCCGATACGGCAGTCCAAACCGCCTTCAAAAAGTTTATTGATTCTCGTCCCCATGGTTTTTTTTAGTAAAGGGATCAATGAGCTACCTATGAGACGGCAAAAGTGCATACATAACAACGGTGCATACTTTAATTAATTAAATATATTTACAAAAAAAAATAAACTTTATATTCCTCCCGTACAAAATGCCAATTTCATATGTAAGGACCTATTAATATACCAAAGATTTAACAGCATTTTTTCATATAATCTATGATCAGAACTATTCATTTTGAAATATGCTTTAAATTCATAATTAGAATTAGTAAAATTGAACTAACCATCATCCAAGATCAGGAAAGTGTAAGTGACCCCGATAACGTACATGTTGCAAACAAGACTCAACCAGATAGAAAAGGCAGCGTTGGTGACAAGAGTTAAATTCCTGTAAAAGAAAATATTTCCAAGAATATTTTAGTCGACGAGTCATCTTCACTCTATTTCTTGAATCAAAATTAATGAAAATGTAAAATTTTAGGAAAAGGTTTCTGTGCTCACCATGCGGCCGTGTGCACGTCTTGCTTGTCATCGAACTGTATCTTGAGCAGCTCCTCCGCCTGACTCGCGCGTACCGTTCTTAGACCAGACATCGTCGACGTCACGTGCGAGAATACTGGACTGCGCGACACGCCCTCAATTCTGACCACAAAATCATTAGTAATTGCATAATACATATTGTAAAAATATAGATATTAATAAATCTAAAAAAATTGAGCAAGTGCGAGTCAGACTCGCAACCGCAGGCTTCCGTACCGTCCGTAGAAAAAAACGACAAAATAATCGCGTTTGTTGTATGGGATCTGAAAATGTAGATTTTATTTTGTTTTTAGTATTGATTGTTATAGTGGCAATAGAAATACATAATTTGTGATAATTTCAACTGTTTAGCTATCGCGGTTCTTGAGATACAGCCTGGTTGTCACCAGATTGTATCTCAAGACAGACAGACAGACAGCGAAGTCTTAGTAAGAGGGTCCCGGTTTCACCCCATAATAAACCAATGTTAAAATGATTACACTTAACAGACCTTTTGAGATCCCGTGCTGTGCTAAGGTAGACAACTGTGATGCCATACATGAACATGGCGCAGACAGCGGTCGTCAACAGCATGTAGGGATTTACGATAGCCACTATCACCAAAATACCCGTCATCGCCATGATAACCTGTAAGTTATTTATAAAGATTGCACACATCCTGCACAAAACTTGTTTTTCATATTGTGGAGTAATAAAGACCTTTATAAATATACCTGAATAGCGACCAAGTACATTTGGGGCAGTATTTCGTCGACGACGCCCATGTCCTTAGAGAATCTGTTTAGGATGCGACCAGAGGGGTTGGTGTCAAAAAACCGCATTGTGGCGCTCAAGATGTTACTAAACATTTGGTTATGAAGTTTGATTGAACTGCGCATACACACCCACAGGAACAAAAAGGCTCTGAAATAGATAAAAAAATTGAACATAGCTTATGTGATGATTTAATACAAAGCAAACCTACTGGGGCCAGGGTCATCCGAAAGGGCGCTCGAGCCCCGGTATGAAGGCTTGAAGGAACGGGATGGGTTTTTTAGTCAGTAAGAGTCTGACACTATCTCCCGCTCCACCCAAGAGCGGGGGTTGTCATAAGATGATTTTTCCCATCGAAAAAAAAAAAAACATAGCTTATGTAAGGTTCAATTTGGTGGAACAAAAGTTAAGCAGGATAAGTGGTAAAAGAACAAACCTTCCAGAAGTAACGATAATGCACCCGAAAATCGCAGCTGCCCAAATATAAATGTAGAAAACATCATCAATTTTAGCCGGTGCCACAACAACATCAGGTGATGTGCCATTATTCAAAGTTACGTTTGTCGTGTCATTTAACATTGCTGCTGAAGTGATGGCAGCCGAAATCGTATTCCGTAGGTCGGCGGTAACAGTATACCCCGTGATATTCAACGGCAAATCAGTTGAGTTGTCAATGGTAATATTTGAATGGCGGAAAAGAGGTACATCTCCTGCGTATTGTGCTTCTACGTCGTTCATCCTGCAATTAAAAATAAAGATTTAATACAAAGCAATTAGAAGTAAAGAGAAATAATAAAAAAATGATATGCTTAAGAAAGTACATTAAACTATTTCGTTTGAAAGCAGTTTACCAATGGGTAAGCCAGAGATCACTAACGGATGTGATAACCTGAGCTAGTATGATAGCAAATACTGTAGAGCTGAGTAAGAACCAGCCACCTCCCACGCCGAAGTATTTGGTGTAAACTGCTCCTGTGACACGACCTGGAACAAATTTAACGGTATATTTAAAATTTAAAAGTCCCTTGCAGGATGATCCCTGGTGAAATAAAGAATCTTCAATCGAGTTTCACAAGCTGATAAGATGCGTTCCGCATACTTGTTGCAGTTTGGAAAACGCCATCGAGGAACATTAAGAGGCTGCTTTTCCACTCGCCTATCGTCAACATCGAGCATGGTTTAAAAGCTTATGTCTTGACGAAAAGGCAACGCGAAAAAAGAGAACGCCTGGAAATTATTAGCATTCGGAAATTCCGTGATTTACTCGAATATTTTACAAAACTTGTTCCAGGAAATACGTGTTTTTTTTTTAAACCCTTAAAAGTTTTTCAAAAAAAATGTTTTCATTTAGAATCGTGATAAAATTTGTTTTCATTTAGAATCTTGATAAAATAAAAAGGGTTCTATTGTTATACTTTATTCCTTTTTAATTTTTCAGTAAATTACGAAGTGTCAAAGTTCATGCAAAATAGCAGATTTTTAGAGGTCTTTACTGGAATGGATTTAAACAAATTTATAAATAGATTTCAATAGAAGCTTATAATATCCTCAAGATATTGTGTTTCCAAAATATCTAATGAAAAATGTGTAATAACATCATAACCACGTAAAAGCGGTTGAAAATGTGAGATAGCTTACAGGTACCTAGAATAAGTAATATATTATTATAATCCTTATCTCAGTATCAGTAAGATACTAGAAGACTAATATTCCAAGAAACATAATAATCTTGATGAAAACTGAAATCTCTAGTAATATGTCAAGAAATTGAATGATTTCTTTTATGGTTAAGTTTCCATATCTATTAGATAGTTTAAGATTCATAATTATTATACATATATACCTGATCCTGTGATTTCTTTTACTTCCACTTGTTTTTCTGTTAAGTCCTCAATACCTTCGCCTTTTTTGCTGCTTGCATGTGACTGAAAACAAATCATGATGTTTTTGTATCATATTATTATTCAATTCCGTTCTGTTCTGTTCTATTCTGTTCTATTCTGTTCTATTCTGTTCTATTCTGTTCTATTCTGTTCTATTCTGTTCTATTCTGTTCTATTCTGTTCTATTCTGTTCTATTCTGTTCTATTCTGTTCTATTCTGTTCTATTCTGTTATATTCTGTCCTATTCTGTTATATTCTGTTCTATTCTATTCCATTCTGTTCTCTTACCTATGTTCGAATAAATTCGATTCGATTAGATTGTATTAATAGATTTTATAATACGTAGACGTACCATGACAGAGATACTTCGCTGTAGTTTCGTGTGATCACCAACGCGCGAATCTTCTTGGTCTTTTATGAGTATGGAAAACAGTCGTGTTCGAGATACTTCGTCAAACGATCCCTGATTTTTTATTACACCCTGCAGAAATAAGCTTTTGGTTACTAGATTTTTTCAACATTATGAGCTTGCTTTAACAAACTGTGGTAAAGTATTGGATTTATGAGATGGTAGAACGACATGGATTGGAAAGAAGTGTTACCAAACCTTGGGAAAAAGCGAATCACGGAATGTATTATAGAAGGCCTTTGTCCAAAAATGTTACAGTACAGGTTAACAATAAAAATATGAAACTAAATTATTTCTGTGTGCATTGTGTATGTGAGGACTAAATGAATCAACACCCGTTGTATATTACTGTCCATCATTCATTAGTTGAAAGGGTATGGGAATTCCATATATAAACCACGGATGAACGTTGCATATTGTCGTAACGTTACAGTAACACGTCTTTCTTCAGTAGCAAAATAATTCGATATTATTCGTACATGCTGTAATACGATGACTTTATCTGCGTTCTTGAGGTGATGCAGTTGATGTGTCACCAGGATCCTAGTAGATTTCTTCAAGAGGCCCATCATGCACTCGGAGACTATATGTTTACCCACGTGTGTGTCCACAGCTGATAGTGGATCATCCAGGAGATAAATGTCCGCCTGCAGGTAAACAAATAACTTAAGAAAATGGTGTGATATGACAAAACCAAATCTAGTTAATTTTCTCCGTAGGTAAGTCGATATTACTATATTCCATTGGATGAAAGTAATAATGCCGATATAAGGCGCGAATTATACAGAAACGACGTAAGATGAAGGCGCAGCGCAGGCGCAGAGCAGGCGTGAAACAAATAAAGCACGGACGCGATTTAAATTATATCAAAGAGGCGAAGAGACGCCGCAACTAGTCATTATACAGGCTGACTTTATTGTGGTAGTGTATCTTCCTCTCCAGGCGACGAAGATGCGCTTGCTTTGCAGCAACTCATTAATGTGCAGAAACACCGAAGATATTAGGTGCACCCTGTGTGGAAAATGTCACAAGCGCATAGTTATTTTGAAATAATGGAAAAATTATGCGAACATCCTGGTCGTTTTCCTACAGTATATAAAATGTCAGAAAAGAGTAGAAAGTTTGTCATTGTCACGCATTTTTCTGCACCAACTGTATTAACAAAAGTCGTGCTGCTTGCGCGCCTCTCCAGTCGCGCCTGCTAGCGACGCGGAACAGGCGACGAAACGACGTGCCTGCGCCACGCCGCCGCCGCTAGAGTATGTATAATTCACATCGTGTCGCCTACATACATTTTGTATTGAAACGTTTGGAACGGGCAAGATGCCAGCGCCGCGCCTTCACCTTTGTTGTTTCTTAAATTACTAATAAAATGATTCTAAGCATTTGTTCAGTCAATTTACTTGCCGCTTCAGGGAGAGGGGTATAAAAAAAATGGACCAATATGCCTCCTGGCGACATCCAGAATCATAATCTGCGTGTTTCTCTGAGTCCAAAACCACTCACAGAAGGTGGTCCTCATATTTTGCATTCTCAACTCTCTTTGGCGCCTCTTCTATTACGCCTTTTCTATGTAATTCACGCATAAGAGAAATATGTGGGTAAGACTTACTTGTCTGTAGCAGGCGCGAGCAAGACCAATTCTCGCTCGTTGCCCACCGCTGAGACTGATACCCCTGTCTCCCACCTGAGTCGAGTCACCGTAAGGCAACAATTCGAAATCCCTCGCCAAAGCACACGCTGCTATCACCTATAACAAAGCGTTGATACTATCTATAGCCATACTAACATAATTAATAAGGAAGCAACTCTTATCTTGTTTGATTGCGAATGTAGTATTTGCATGCCCAAGCTACCGAACCATTTTAACTACATGTGGTATAAAGATAGAAATATTGTACCTTGGTACAAGAAATAGGTTACTTTTTAACCCAGGTGTATATTCTCAATCAGGCAATATCGCTGTTATAATTTACTGTTATCCAGAGGATGAATTTCGATCTATCACAAACCACAGACTTCAGTTTTTTTTTAATTGATATAAACTGTAATGCTTGACTACGATCCGTCCTGATGGTAAGTAGCGATGCAATCTTTGATGGCGAGGCGCACTAGTTTATTAAGAGCCTATTCACTCTAGCCTTGAAGCCACCCAAATTATAATCGGACGGGAACACCGCAGCAGGCAAACTGTTCCAGTCCTTCGACGTACGCGGTATAAACGACGCGGCGAAACGCTTAGTCCGGATCGTAGAGGTTTCAACAACGTAAGGGTGAATATTCACCGTACGTCGGGTTGTCCGATGGTAGAATTGTGATGGCGGAATCAAGTCATACAATTCATGCGCACACTCTCCAAAATCCGAGGTAGCAGTTTCCTAACTACCTCGGCTTTGGACTCAATGAACCACCCAAAATTAAGGTCTGAGGGAATTTCAACCCCCAAGAGCTGAAGCCGGTCGATGTACTCCAGGGATAAATTGTGAAAAGTACAGACACGCTTGTGTTTTGGCGGTGTTGAATCTGATCTGCATCTCCGTCAAGAAAAGTAAGTGAGGCTTGTCAGTCTCGAGGTGACCCATCCTCCACCTTATGGCTTCACCAGATAACATGCCGGAACACGACCGCTTGGCGGCATGACTTAATCTGGTGGATGGTAACCTTTAAGCCGGCAGCCGATGCCGCTTGCCGACGCCGATGGCCTACCACCGTATAACGTAATAATGGTACCTAACGATCGTAAACCTAGTAAGGTCCAAAAATCTTAATACATACGTTCTTGTACCGGATGGGGTCATATGGCAGTCCAAACAGAATATTATCTCGAACGGTCGCGGCGAACAGCCAGGGCTCCTGACTAGCGTAAGACACTCGCGCTCCTCCAAGGGACAACGTTCCATCTTTAGGAGTCAGCTCACCCAGGATCAGTTGAAGAAGGGATGACTGTTAATAATACAAGAATAAAAATATAGCATTGCACTTTTTTAACTTCTCATGTTTTCTCATTTTAAGGCGTATAGTCCCTTGAACCATCTCACCGAAATTATGTGAACGCAACTCTCGCACTCGCTTAGGCGACAGTACGCAAATCTGTGCATTTATTTGCGGCCAGCAGCGCCCGGAAAGCGCTTTGAATCCATTTTCTCTGCGAGATATTGATTGATTTACCTATGCAATGTTCACTTTGAAGAATACTTAACCACCAATTTTTACGTGTAAAAATGTTTCTAAAGGTCCAAGCTGTTTCGAAGGAGTAGGGAAAAGTTGCGAAAAGTTGCGAATTTGCTAAATGTTTTTTTTTTTTTGACAAATATTAATTGCAGGAAAAAATCAAATGTTGATATTATTGTTCATGAATCTATAATAAACATATATTTTTTTCAAACCAATTGACCTAGCCGTTACGGAGGAGTAGGCCTCAGAAAATCACTGTTTTATGGCACTTTTCGGGCGCTTGGCCCTTAAGCTTACCAAAATTAAATTACAGCTACATATTTGAATAGAAAAATGTTATAATTTTACTTTGCCAGATCCGACCGGTCCTGCAACGCCAATAAACTCTCCAGGTTCAACCTTCAATGTGATTCTACTCAAGGTATCGAAGCTGGAGTCGGCCTGCCAGCGTGCCGTCACGTTGGATATCGTCAGACCCGACATTCTAGGTTTCTCCTGAAATTTCTCCTCTTTGTCTGCTTCATCGGCCAATAGGGGTGTCGAATCGAGTTCTACATCAGCCATAACTTTCTCTGGTTCATTTTCGTCTAACAATAAGAATTCCTGGTGGAGTAAAATATAATACATACATATAGACGGTTATTAACGCTTCAATTTTGAAGAATTTTTCATACAATCAATTTTATTTTACCTCCAATCGCCTAATTGTCACTTTGGTTTCAGCCCAACTCGCAAGTGCCATAGGTAAAAGTACGATGCACGCCAGTTGCATCAGATTAAAGTACTGAACCAGAGAGAAAGTGGTCTGCGCTCGGATGTCGCCGCCAATCAGGACGAATGTCGCGATGCAAGATAACAGAACGAATCGCTGGGTGAATAGATTCAGGGAAATTGAGAACCCTTTGACAAAAGACGATCTCAATATGTAGCCGACTTCCAGTCTGGAAATAATATCCGCATTAGGTGTAAAGTGGGTTTTGCACGTGGGTAGTTAGTACTTAGGCATTTGAGTCGAAATTTAGATTTGTGTCAATCGTAACAGCTAGGTATTTCAGGTGGTCAGCTTTAGCTAAAGCAAGGCAAGTACAAGCAATTTCAGCATTACAGGTATTGGCATCAGACACAGAAAAATCCAAATCAGCGATTAGCTGACTGGCCATAATAACTAGTAATTAAAGTAATCATTCACGGCAAGATTTCACGATAGTCACAATTGCCAGCAGTTTGGTCACGCAGCCAAGTTTTGCCTATTTGAGCTACTATGTACAAGAGTGCGTAAATTAATTTATATTTTTTTACACCACCTGCTCGATAATGTCTTATTATATGTCATCCAACCATCACTTAAAGCAAGTCATTCTATCCCCTAGGGAGATAATGCAGTATGGCCGATCCCTAGGGAATAATGAGATTTGAATTTAGAACATCAAAAATCGTCAAAATCTCTGTGATCAACATTATTTGATAAAATGTACGTGCATCGAACGAGTTTATTCGAAATTCAAACCGGGCACTAAGAAAAAACAAACAGAATAAAACGTGGTTTATAGACGACTTTCTAAAAAAAAAAGGAATGAAATAAAAAATTGTAACTAGATCAAATATAGAATCTGAGAGTAGGGAATTTTGTTTATTTCGAATCTCAAAACATGTTGAGTGATAATTATGATTAACTTGCAAATAATAAATTGTCTTTTAATTATCTTACAGATGGTGTAAAAAGTAGAGTATCAAACACGGGGATAAAGCTGTCTTTGTCTTGGGTGGCTTGAATTCCTCACTTCACTCAGGATTCTTTATTAACTCCCTCGCTATGCTTGGGGGTTGAAAATATAAATCCCTCACGTTCGGAACCTTCGTTTAATTCAGAATTCAACATGCCGTCCGCGACCTAAAGACATTGCTTTATCCCCTAGTCATTATAATCTACTATTACGAACTTATGTCACTTACCCGGTTAGAGGTTAATTAAACAGGTTTAATTTGGCTCTGTGTCAATCGATACAAGTATCTACAGTATTACTTACTTCATGGAGTGAAACTGCAAGGGCTATCATACTTCCTCAAAGAGCAGTTCTAACCTTCCGCCCTTTTAGTTTCCCACGCACCACGTAAGTTACTATTATGTATTTTTGGAGCCTTTTTTGAACAACAAGCTCAATAAATTATTAGATACATATAGCATGAATAATGTTAAATGTAGTACATTGTTATCGGAATATCCATTTAATCTCGATTACACAGACTAAAATAAACTATTGGAATTTTTCTATTCACTCATGACACAAAGACCCTTAGGTTGTAGTTATCAGAAAATGCAGCCTCCATAGGGAATCCGACTCCTTCATTGTACACACAATTATTAATAACTACGACTTATTTATTTATTTAAAGTGTTAGACTAAAAAGTCAATGATTATGCGCATCCCTAATAGCGTCGCGCATGATCGTCCCCGCACTAGCATCTTTGACATTCGAATATGGAATTGCGCGCCCTTATCACGATGTTATAATTTTTGAATATTTGGAGTTGAATTAAATGTAAATAAGCCAAAACTACGTTTACCTCTATTAAAAGCTTTATGCACAAAAAACTGTACAAAGGTGGATTTAATGCCTTAGGCATAACTTATAATTTAAAAATAAAATTTATTAATTTATAATTTTGATAATTGTATTAGTTAACTGACATTTGTAATTGCAAGTTTTTGACATTTTAATACAGAGTAAAATATTTTATTTAATTTTTGTAAATTAATTTATTTTATGGGAACTATAACTATTTTGTGAATTCTGAACTAACATAGAAATAAGTGTTACCAACATACAATATGGACCAAAAGTTGTGTTTTTAAATAAATTATTATAATACATACTACGTACTATATTTATAACCAGCTGATATGATGAAATTTGTACTAGGTACCTAGTGTTGAGAAAAATGAGGCTCGAGTTGGGAACTCGAATCTCGAGTCGAACTTTGAAAGGTCGAGCTCTAAGGGCTCGCGATTCAAGTTTCTTATCGGGTTTAGGTGTTAAAAGCCCAAAGAGAAGGCTGCTCTCGAAACTCTATTTTTGTTTATTTGGCAATCTACCGTATTTAAAATATCAAGACAAATTATACACATCGTTGAGTTACTGGACTTGGCTTGACTTGATTATTTCAAGAGGATACTTACTTTCGTAATCGGTGCACCAGTTTTTCAAAAGGTTTCTCCCAAGCGTACATTTTGATCACCTGTACTCCTTCAACCAGTTCATTCATCACCTTCACTCTTTCATCGGTTCGGTTTGCTATTTTACCGCGGAGTTTTCCCTGAAGGTTGCTTAGATATACTGTAATCAAAATAAAGATTATCATTTATATTATTTCATGAGTCTCATGTTTGGTTCATCTCTTCGCTAGATTATAGTTTACCTTGAACAAAAATAGTTTGCACGCCAGCGACAAACAATGCAGCCAGGGTGGCGATGCCGATATGCTGCCACACCAAATAACATACAATAGGCATTACGATCGGCGATATCCAAATATTGTGTAGGAATAAGGTCACGTTATCGAACCGGTTCACATCATTAGACATCAAATTGATCACTTGCCCAGGTTCTGTCTTGCTCAAACCTGAGAGCTTGAGTTTTAGTATCTAAAACCAAAGATACACTTAATCTACTTTATTTGTCTAAACATTATAACGTACTTTAATCACTCTATCTTGTAAAGCAGAAATAATTATTCAGCCTCAAAAATAGACCTACGCACCTTTCTGTACATTAAAGAACAAGAGGCTATCCTGATCCTCATGCCAACTCTACCCTGAGAGAGCCGCGTACGGTTATACAACAGAGCTGACGTTATACAACATAAGTTCATCAAAAAATTGGATATGTGTGCGACGCGGTAGCTTTCAGGAGTCTTCTCGTTTGAAAAGTAGTCTATAAATATAGCTAAAGTAAAAGGGATAAGGGGGCTGAAACAAAAATATAACGGAATGGTCAATCAGTTATAAAGTGAATTTATAGTATAGCTATCATCAATAACAATAAAAAAAAGCTTTTTATGATGTTCAAATTGGGGTTTACCTCACAACGATCATCGCTACGCCGACAACAAGACCGCACCACATGTACTCAAACCAAAATGATCTGATTATAGCCCTCACGAATGAAGGTTTAGTGTCGTTTTTCCTCGCACTGTCCAGTTCTTCCTGCCATGCCAGCTCGAGACGGTCGCCGAGGTGGCCAGACGTGTCTGCAGATCGAGCTTGCCACAAGTCGCTCAACGAGAGCCCTTGTTTATACCCTTTCCAAAACAGGCTGAAGCTCCATCTGGAAACATATACATATATGAATTAAGGTACTGTAAAACTCTACAAGATTGCCCAGTCGATCTGAGTATACCCCGCAAAGCACTTTTCACAATTATTTAAAAACTGGTAACATATTTTAGTTACGTTTATTTAATCTGTAGATGGAATAGGTATATGCCTGTCAAAACTGCATAACTTTTTCAAATGTCACTACAGTCGGCTGCAATAGTGTCAAAGTTGGTAATGTAATGTGCGAGCCAAAATTCGTGCCAAAAGCTTTTCTAAGAACGGGACTTGTAATTATTGTAGGTAAATAAGTTTTTAACCACTGTCAGTGTCTGATAGATAAACAAGAAAGATCTAGAGAAAATTTAAAGCAAAATCTCTCTTAAATTAGAAAATATAATATGGTGGGCAATGTTAAATGAGTTTTCTGATACACTTGTTACGAATTTGTCAACCAACATTCAGAATTCAACATGCCGTCATTTAACATTGATGTGACAACCCTAACGATAATAGTTAGGGTTGTCACATAAATTAAATCTACACTAATATCATAAAGAGGTATTGTTTGTTTTTTTGTTTATAATACTGGTACGACTGCTAAAATGTTCTCACCGATCTCTCTCATTAACTGGATACAGAAAAGACGTTCGGGATACCCCGACGGATATTGAAAAAAGTAAACTTGAAATAGCAGGTGGACAAAAAAAAATCACAGAGAAAAAGGAAGAAAAATTGTTTTTTTTTTAACATATAAACTTAGTAAGCGTTAAAATACTGACAGATGAAAAAAAATATGATTGTTTAAATATGCGTATATTAAAGTTTAAGAGCAAACTATGTGGTCGTAACGTACCCGTACATCATATTGATTAACAATAAAAAGTGTCAGCCCTAGTTACTTTTAACCGATAATATGTTATTTTAAGGATTTCGAATTCCTGATAAGGAACCCGTATAGTTTCATCATAATTATCGGTTTGTCCGCCCGTCTGTTCATTTCGCATGGGTATATACTTAGTCTAGCAATAAATACTGTTACAATTGAAAAAAAAAAACCGGTCATGTACGACTGGGACCCACGCACCGAGTATTCCGTACTAACATAAATCTATAATTAAATAATTACTTTTTCATTACTCATACTCTGAAAGTAGGTCTGAAGTTGCCTGAGGAACGGGCTGAAAGTGATACTTTTATCCCTAGGGAGTTTTATTTTACAACTGACAGCTGTCAAATTATAAAAAAAAACTGGTTCTATCTTCACATTTCTACTGAACCATGTTCCAATTTTCCATACCGCCAGTCAATCACAGCTCGATATAAAATTGAAATAACCTAAAGACAAGTATTAATTAAATAATGCTATATTTTAAGTGATTTATTTGTTCAACTTTTTCTTTAAAATACTTTATTTTTAAAAGATTACAATTAATATCTAATTTTTCATTAATGAGGCCGGCCAGAAAAAAAAACAAAATGGCGGGAAAGTGGTAATCAGTCGGTTTTTTCGAGTTTCGTCTACATTTCCGTACAACGTGTACAGAGATTTGTATTAACACGTTATGTTTATCAGATAGATTAAAATAGTGATTTAACACCTAATTTCATAAGAGAAGAGACTAAAGCAGTAGTGGAATACCTTTTACCGCCTAAATCAGAAGAAAGATACCAACTTAAAATCATAGGTACGACGACTCAGGTTTTACAAACTTTTTATTTATTTTTAGTTTCCTCGTATTCGTAATGAAAAGCACAGTGTTTACCTCGGGGTGAAAGTAACCCATTTAACCCTTCGAATTAGCGACCTCGCTGCGCTCGCCCGCCAACTCCTTCTCGGGACGAAATGAGTTACTTTCACCCCTAGTGTAACAATGTACTATTATATACGTATTAAACTACAAAGTGAGTAGTAACTTGCCATAAAATAATTAAACTATGTCCTATAATAAGTAAGTATACAAATCTTCAGTTCGTAGTCGAATGTGATGCCAACTGCTTGTAAATGAAAACCTTCTAGTAGTTCCCTACTCAGGAACTGACAGTTACTACTTACGTTAAAAAAGTGTTGGAAATGAAATTGGATTTTTCTTGAGGATTCGTCTCCGTTAGTATCACCATGGACTCCATGGCAGTGCAATTATTTTTTACAACTTTTAATTTCCAGAACAACTGAGCATCGAAGCTGAAGATCAGCGAAGACTGACAGTTTACCTATGATCAAATAAAATACACGTTGTTACACTAAAAAGTCAATGAATGAGAGCATCCCTAATGTCGTCGCGCATCATCGCCCCCGCACTAGCATCTTTGAATGTCGAACAGAGAATTACGCGCCCTTTTCACGGTATTGTTTGAATTTATAATTCCCATGGCGGTGTAATTAGGTACCTATTTAATTTTTATAACTTTTGGGTTCCAGAACTGTTATTCATCGAAGCCAAAGGACACTGACGACTGCCAGCTTGCCTATGAATAAATAAAATATTTGGGGTAGTAATGTATGGGTTAATAATAAAATCTCATACAATTATAAGATATAATAACTGAGTCTATAATTTGATTTGATTTTAATATAATATTTGATATAATTTTCAAATAACTATTTTTTATAAGCACAACATGCATTGATTTTAAAATCTTTACTTCTAAACACTCGTGATACAAAAGACATAAAACTTATTTAGTCTAGTAAGAAAGAACACATCTTTAAAAAAAAGCTGGTAACATTGGCTAAATAAACAACTATTTCGTATCTCCTGAACTTTTAATAAATGTTGAGTGATTTTACGAAGAATATTCAATCAATTTATAGTGCGATCCCAAAACATAACCTGAATATCGTGAAACTATCAAGAATCATCACTGCTTGCATCAGATTTCGTGAGTTAAATCTTAGTAGACTAATCTATCCAACTGCTTAAAATTTTCAAAACGCACTCGCGCCACAATAAACTGCTGATTCTCAGCTGTTTTTGGAATTGCGTATGCGATAAATGTTCAAAAATAAGTTAGAGTTCCGTACCTCAAAAGACAAAAACGGAACCCTTATAGGATCACTTTGTTGTCCGTCTGTCTTAAATAAAGGGTCTTGACAAACAAACAGGCAGACATACCTACCTACGGACAACAAAGTGATCCTACAAGGGTTCCGTTTTTTCCTTTTGCGCTACGGAACCCCAAAAAAAACGGTTTTAAAAACATCATTAAACCAATTTACTTCTACCTCCATGGTACGAATTTTTCATACAACTTTTTTTTTTAATTTGTTAAATACTCAGAACCTCCTTGGTGTACTTTTTTTGCATTTAGTCATTTCCTCGCTGAGATGGGATGAAAAGTTACGTGTTGCACTCGACTGCAAAGTTGCTTTAAAACCGCGTGCTCAATTTTGATTCTCTCGCTGACGCTCAGGATTCAAATTTTTGAACTTCGCTTGCTCGGTCATCAAAATTGAGCACGCGGTTAAAAAGCAACTCTGCACTCTTGTTAGGTAGCTAGCTTTATAAAAATATGTCGAATTTCGTTTCCTGAGCAATCAGGGCGTTCAGCAGATCGAGTGCCTGGTTTATAGGGGCATATCAGAGTACCTACGTGACGGAGGGGCAACCAACAAGCATCGTATAGCACAGTGCGTGACGTGACACCTAGCAGTCGGTCCGGAGCGTAAATTTAACAGCGAGCCAGCGTGGTAGCTTCGTCGGTTTTATTATTCTTATGATGGCAATAATGCAATAGCGCGTATTTACGTCGCAGATCTAGCATAATATAGGTACTTACGTGCTATTCACAAGCGAACCGATGCACTGTTTATTCCACTCAAGTTTTATTTCCACAAAAAATGAGAGTCAAAATAAAATATTCTAAATAGGCACCCAATAAAATTATTTAATTAGTTTCAAATTACTATTGGTTACTTGTTAAGTACTCGCTTTCTACAATTTTACGGGGTGTAATATTGTGTAAAAATCCCGTCTAGTTTGCAAAAATACCGTCTGCGGCTGGGACATACATACAATATTACTACCTACTTCATATCAAGCACAGTTTTGCTCATTGTATTTTAAATGATAATATACAGGGTGGCCCTGAGAAAACGCACTTTTAATTTCGCGCGCATTTTTAAACAACAAATATTTAAAAAGAACTAAAATTATTTTAAATCAAGAATACACACATACTACTAAGTAAATGAATTCCTGTCGGTTTATGATACTGACAATCACGCTTTATCTTATAGGCATATTTATATATGCCACACCAGTAATTTTATTTCAGTTTTGATAAGAAGATAAGGTATCTATATTTTAAGAAAGTAACCTCTCATGTAAATTGTACCTATACATATATAATGTAGAAGGTTAAGCAATACTGCAAAAATAAAAAAAAGAGATTGTGCGTCTAATAAATACAGTAAATTTATTAGACGCATTTTGTAAATATTAGATAGTTATAAATATGTACCTACTTCAAACAACAAAATTGTTGCCACTTATATATAGGATACCCGTTTCTAGGTAATAAGTAATACCTGTCTATAGGTATTATTAGTATAGTTAAATAGGTACCTAATTATTATTTTTTTTTTAATTAAAAACGTTTGTCTTCTAAATTTTTGTAAGTATTAAACATTCATGAATGAAGAAATACCATCTAGATTATTTAAAAGGTTTGTTGCGCAAGTGCGTTGAGCGGGTATTCAATAGTAATGTGTGTCTTGTGGTCAGATGATGAAACGGACTTGGCGGAATTAAATTCTGCTATTCCAATGCCTCTTCCCGAAATCTAAACAATAAAAAACCGGCCAAGAGCGTGTCGGGCCATGCTCAGTGTAGGGTTGCGTAGTTTCCCGACCGTCACAATACGTGTACCCACTTATGAGTTTAAAAAATGCTCATGAATGATGATGCTGAGGAGCTATTAAACAAGCTTGAGCGCTTGCAAAACCTATGCATTCGTTTTGTTTTTGGCCTAAGAAAATACGACCACGTCTCTCAATTCCGCAAGGATCTCAAGTGGCTCCCTATCCGTCTTCGTAGGAACACTCGGGTATTATGTCTCCTGTACAACATCCTTTTCAACCCTGCGTACCCTGGCTACCTGCGTGATCGTTTTTCGTTCACTCGACCTGCCGACGCCCCATGCAGATCCCACCTTAAATACCATCTTAATTTCCCATCCCATAATACTCATTTTTACTCCAACTCCTTCTCTTTTCATGCAGTGCGACTGTGGAACTCACTTCCAGCTAACATCCGTGACGCTAAAAATATATCTATCTTCAAAAAACTTGTCAAAGATCATTACCTCTCAACCATCTCGTAATGTTTTATTTTATAGATATTTTTATTTATAATATAATCATATATATGTATGTGTATTTTATGTACTGTATCTATTTTAGTGTTTTTAATTACTGGTTTTGTTGTATTTATATATGTATTATTATATAAGTTAATTTAGATAATTTAGTAAATGATTCGTTTGTATATACTGTGTCTACATCTCTCTTCCAACTCTCCTGTCGCAGGTCTGCTGGAAGAAATTTCATTTGAAATAAGCAGCACCTTTTTAGTCTTTTTTCTGTATTTGTCTATTTCATTTTTAAGTGTTTGTGTGTGTACATAAATGAATAAATAAATAAATAATCGTATATCGATTATAACGGGTGATTCTTTTGGAGTTACTTTTTCCAAAACTAAAAAAAATATGAATAAAACAAATTTATCGGGTAATCTTTATTATAATACAAAAGAACCATTCCTTACATTTACTTTTTAAAGATTATTTCTTTCAAATGTTGTCCGTAACTGCGATTAAGGTGGTCCATTCTGGAGTTCCAGTTTTCGATGACCCGACTGAGCATTTCCAGTGGTATTTGGCGAATAACGCGAGTAATGTTAGCTTCCATTTGATCAATCGTACGCGGCTTATCCATATAAACTTTGGACTTTACATAACCCCACAGAAAAAAGTCTAAGGGTGTGATATCACAGGATCTAGGCGGCCAACTGACTGGTCCGAAACGCGAAATTAACTGTTCACCAAATTTTTCTCGCCACAAAGCCATGGTTTCACGTGCTGTGTGGCAAGTGGCGCCGTCTTGTTGGTACCAAAAGTTTTGAAGACGACGGGCTTCAATTTCAGGAAACAAATAGTCCGTTATCATGGTACGATAACGGTCACCATTGACAGTGACGTTCTGGAAGACGGCGCCACACAGGCCACCATCCCAAAGTATTGATGGGTTTTTGGACTCGCTTAACAGTAACCTAGAAAAATTATCTTCGTTTAAAAATATTAGTATTAGTGAATTACAAATAAAAACAGTCAAGAATGAAGTAGTAGACTCTCTCAAAACCTATAAAAAGCGTATGCTAATGCATCCAAACCGCCTGGCTAATAATTTGATGGACAAACTCCCAAACACAACATTCCAAAGATTAAAGAGAAGAGCACCACAGGATCTTATATCGACATAAGATGCCATAAATAATTATATGGGCATATCGATGGATATGGCTCCATGCACGACCAAAACCACCTACATAATTTCCTGTTGAATGTCGAAACAACAGATTGCAGGATAAAGAGGAGATAAAAAAAAAAAAAAAATATATCATACTAGTAGGAGATATTAACATAAACATTATTGCCGAAAAAATCGATACTCATTCTCATAATTACATCAATATTTTCTCTTTTCATGGTTTATTACCAGCTCATAATCACCCAACACATCAGAACGGCTCTTGTCTAGACCATATCCTTATAAAATCAAAGAGTCCATCCAAAACATTAGTTACTAACTCATTACTTACCGATCATCAAGCTGTTTTACTAACATTGCCAATAAGTTCACCTCGAAATAAGTGCATGCGCGGCTATACTAAAATCGATATGACGAGTCTTGAAACTGACTTACGCGCTATTTTGACCTCGTTTACAATTCACACGATCCAAATATTTCTTTGCAATATTTAGTCGATATATTGCAATCTAAGATAAGGAAAAATACATTTAACCCCTGCGCTGTATTAGACGTAGAGATAAACTCCACCATAATTTAAAAAATGCACCGGATTATGGACAGCTAACAATTATTTACAAACGATATAGGAATTTCTGTAATAATCTATGGAAAAAGATAAAAAACCAATATGATCAGACTCAACTACAAACAGCAGGTAAAAACAATAAACTTATATGGAAATTCATAAAAACGAACACTATTAGGTCCAAAAATCTCGAACCAGCACTTGACCTTTTGTCTTCTGTCCAAAGCCCTACCGAAGCAGTAAATAAAACTAACAACTTCTTCATTAACGTAGGAAAAAACTTAGCAGAAAAAATCTTACTTTCAAATAAGTGTCCTTCCAGTCAGAGCCAAACTAGAACAAGTGCATCACAAAATTCTTTTGTTTTACTAGATACCGATGTTAATGAGATAATAGGCTTAATAAATGGATTAAAGGAAAATTGTGCCATAGTTTATGACGGCATACCAAATAGCATACTCAACAAGATTTAAACACGTCATTGCCCCTCCCTTGACTCACATTTTTCAGTTATGTTTAACCAAAGGAATATTCCCGAAATTGCTTAAAAAAGCCGTAGTTACTCCTGTGTTTAAGGCTAGAGACAAGAATTGTGTTAATAATTACAGGCCAATTTCAGTTCTTACTGGCCTGTCAAAGATATTAGAAAAAAATATAAACAGTAGATTAGTAAAGTACCTTGAAAGTAATAAATTACTCTCTGATCAACAGTTTGGTTTTAGGCCTAAAAGATCAACTAGCCAAACCTGGATAACGGTTTGCATACTTTAGGGATCTTTTTGGACCTTGCCAAGGCGTTTGACACAATTTCATGTAATTTGCTTTTGTACAAGCTGGAAAAGCTGGGAATACGAGGAGAACAACTGAAATTACTATCTGATTACCTTAGCGACCGTCATCAGTCTGTAAAAATAGGCCAGTGCATAAATTCTGAACTTACCGTACCTGTTACGGAATCCCACAGGGTAGTATTTTGGGTCCTACCTTGTTCCTTATTTATATAAATGACCTGTGCAATTTGACCCTTCAAAATGGTGTAATTATTTCGTATGCTGATGACACAGCTGTAGAGCTGCAAAAGTAGTTTTTGCAGCTAAATCAAAGACCGAGGTCTATGATCTAGCACAGAAAGGTTTTGATGCTGTGTCTAATTGGCTTTATAATAATCTCTTAAGCTTAAATACAGTTAAAACCAAATACCTATTATTTACAATGAGAAACATTTATCCAACGATGACTAATCTAAGTATTCAAGCGCATAACAATTGTAATCTACATTGTGCTGATAGTGCATGTACTTGTCCCACTTTAGCAAAAACTGACCATATAAAATATTTAGGTGTAACGATTGACACAAACTTGAATTTCCGCAAACACATCGATTTATTATGCACCCGTGTGCGTAAAATAATATATATTTTTAAAAACTTACGTAAAATTGCCGAATTTAAATTAATTAGACAGGTCTATTTGGCTTTGTGTCAATCTATAATTTCCTACTGCATAACATCATGGGGTGGTGCTGCTAAATCAATTTTACTACCTTTAGAACGCGCCCAAAGAGCAGTTTTAAAAGTTGCTACTTTTCGCCCATTTCGTTTTCCTACAAATCAGCTTTATATGGCATGTAAGGTGCTAAAGGTAATGAATATGCGATGCCTTGAACGCTCGATCAAACAATCATTCGATATTTTGAACACTCGATGTATTGAGTGTACGATATTTTGAATGTTCGATTTATTAACCATTCGATATTAAGAACGTTCGAGTATTTAGATGTTCGACTTATAGTGGTCGATCAATTGATATTCGATTATTTGGTATTCGATTTGGCATAGTACACCCCACTACGCCAATTATTTGTTTTGAATGCAATTTTGTTCCAACACACTGAACTTTATTTTAACCCAATACCCTCAGATAGGAGAAGAAAGGATTTGGTTTGTGCTAACTCTAAGACTAAACATGCTTTTGCTAAACAATTTTAAATTTAATTTTAAAAAAATTAAAATTATTTTGATCGTTTAAATGTTTTTTTAGTGAAGTCAATTATTTTTTATTTTTTTTTTGTAAAAGTTTTTTATCAAGTCACGAATGCTAGGCGGAAGAGAATTCCACAACTTTACTGCATGGACAGAGAAAGAGTAGCTGTGAGTAGTAGCTGGGTTTATGAGGAGAGGATTTAAGAAGGGGTCATATCATCATAGGTGTGATCTGCACGGTGCGTGGCTAGGGCGTGCGTAAGAAAAACGGTCACGCAGGTCGGAGGGATAAGATGGGTTGTGTAGGATATTGAAAAGGAGTCATAAAATCCGAGTGTTCCTGCGAAGACGGATAGGGAACCACTTGAGTTTTCTTTGTGTTTTGTATTTTCTGTATCATCGCAGTACTTTTTTGTAAGAAATCTAAGAAAACTCGCATTATTTTGTTATATGAGTTCTACCGTGGAAACAATGTGTCTCAAGCAGTATGCAATATTGATGATATACCTATACGGACTTAAAACTGCTAATTAATGGGATGTCGATTTTTGTTTCAATAACTTTCACGTGGGATATTTTATCTCACGAATAACTTTTCTTCTCAGGGCGGCTACAAGACAAACCAAAACGAAAGCTAATTAACCAAGAACACAGAATTCTTTTGTTAGAAGAAAGTCGTAGGTCATATAAATTGCTTTGAAATGCATATAGTTTCTACGTTGGAACTCTTTATATAAAAAAACGTATTTTTAATTAGCTTTCGTGGTTATAACCAAATTTGGAAAAAAGAATAACGTACCTACCTACCTATAATAAAAAGTAATAATTCTAAGTTATTCCAAAGATATAAACACTGCACTTCAAAGCAACTCGTTTTAAAAAAAAAAGCAATTTCATAGGTAGGTACTATTACATAATTTAAGTCTCTATTTTTAGCAATGGACTAATTAGACGATAATAGAAACCCACAAACAAATCTTTTGACTGACCTGTTGTTCTAGTGGTTAGTGGCCCTGACTGCTATGCCAGAGGTTGTGGGTTCGATTCCCACCCAGGACAAATGTTTATGTGATGAGCATGATCATTTGTTCTGTGTCTGGGTGTAATTTATGTATAATATGTATGTATTTAGAAATATAGAAGTGTGTTTATCAGTTGTCTAGTACCCATAACACAAGCTCTGCTTACCTTGGGACTAGACATCGTTGTGTGGTAGTTGTGGAATATTATATTATTATTAACATCGAAGAAAACCCATAAAAAGAAATCCGTTCCCCAGAATGCAGTTACGTCTTATAAGGACCAGAACAAGTATGAGAAACTTGAACCTGTATTTTTCAGTTCCACACTATAGTCTTAAAGGTAGGTATTATTATTTTTTTAATTATTTGCCTATTATTACCTAAAACGGAAGTCGATGTTCAATAACAAAGAATCAAAGTAAAAACACTGGCTAACATTTTTTTTTTGTTTTATAAAACTTGGTACACTTTGTGGGGGTCGCTAATCATCGTATGTTGCAGATCTCATTTAATACTGATTTATTCCATTTTAATACCAAACATCTAATACCAGTAGTATTACTTTGAACGCGTTTTTATTGCCTATTCTGAACGGAGACCACTCTTTAAATAATTTAATTTAATGTAAGAACCCATACCAGTGACTTGAATTTAATGGTCTACAGTCAACTCAAGTCAAACCTAATCAAATTTTGGTTTCCTAATATTTTTATACGATCGTAATATACAAAAACTTTTACTAACTAAAAACTTATTTAAATATGTCTAAGGAAGCCTCAACATCTTAGGGGAAAGCAGAAAGCTTGACTTGCATAAAAGAAATGGTGGCTTGTTGTTATTTAGAGCTGGTTATTAGAACACAATTTATTAATAAACTAGATATTTATTAAATAAATACTTGTTTTAGGATTTATCTAAATTTTATTTTAATAAAAAAAAATACAAAACATTTTGGCTGACTGTACTTTAGATCCTTGAGTTTATTTCAGTATTAGTTGGAGCAATGGTATCCATTCGGAATAGGCAATAAACACGGGCTCAAACAAATACCAGTGGTATTAGATGAGTGGTATTAAAACTGAATAAATCGATAATAAATCGACTATTTTCGGTACGTTATAAAATTTTATACATGATAAGACTTTGTTTTCACGACTTCGATCGATCTTCAAATACATGTGTTTAAGATTCAATAGCATTCTTTATGTTATGCTCAGAGTAGGCTTTTCTCGCTAGCTCTCTAAGGCTCTGCTCGGATGCTGGTCCCAGTTGGTTCACCATCTTCGAGAAGGGACCGTCGACGTCTTGGAGTAGCTCGTGCGGGTGACCGCACTCTATTATCTGGCCGGCTTCCATTACCTGGAATTTTGAAAAGAACATTCAATCTGAATGCAGCTAACATGACAGAAGAAAAAAATAAATTAAAAAGCAAGTAAAAACAAGAAAGTATTTTGATCTATACTTGCTTGGTAATCAATATTTATTTGGTATAGCGCAGACCATAGCAAAAATCACAATTTACAAGAGGGAATATCTCTCTCAATGGGTCCATAGGCCTAGCTTTGTTCTGTCTTATCATTTTATTTACATATCACGTATCATGTCATATATAATAATGACGTTGTTCTCTTGAGTACCAAATTAGATTTAATTACTTTTTTGGTTTTCATGTATTTTTTTTTAAGCCATAGCCATGTATTAATACTACTAGTTAAGGCGTATAGTTCCTTGAACCATCTGGCCGAAATTATGTGAACGCAACTCTCGCACTCGCCTAGGCGGCAGTATGCAAATCTGTGCATTTATTTGCGGCCAGCAGTGCCCGGAAAGCGCTTTAAACCCATTTTCTCTGCGAGATATTGATTGATTTACATATGCAATGTTCACTTTGAAGAATATTTAACCACCAATTTTTATGTGTAAAAATGTTTCTAAAGGTCCAAGCCGTTTCGAAGGAGTAGGGAAAAGTTGCGAAAAGTTGCGAAATTGCTAAATATTTTTTTTTGACAAAAGTATTAATTGCACGAAAAAATCAAATGTTGATATTATTGTTCATGAATCTATAATAAATATATATTTTTTTCAAACCAATTGACCTAGCCGTTACGGAGGAGTAGGCCTCAGAAAATCACTATTTTATGGCACTTTTCGGGCGCTTGGCCCTTAAGTAGCAACATGAATTATAGCCTGTCACTCAGGAATAAAGCAGCTTTCTAACGCAGGTGAATTTTTTTTTTTAATATTAATGTAGATAATGACTTGAAATGCATGTTAATCTCCGGGACTCGTTCATCTTAATTTTTCGGCGTAGGTATATGTAGTGGTTGATTCTGACTTTCAAGAGTTGCAGTGGTTGGGAACAAAGCAATAATTTAGGTATTTTACTTACGATAATTCTGTCGCAGTCCGCGACGGTGTGCAGCCTGTGCGCAACTTTAATCACCGTGCAGTCCGAGAAGTGTCGGCGAATATACTTCTGGATATTATCATCCGTACTACAATGGAAATAAAAGATTTTTATTATAACAAATAGTATCGTGCAGTATGAGCGGTTTTCGAATAATACGGCACGTCAACGTTGACACTTTGGCTGCACTTCCGATAATCGGTGACCGATTTTTTGTAGGAGAAAAATAGAACACACTGATAGCAATAGTGCAACGCACACGTCCTACAAAAAGTCGGTCAGAAAACAGAAAAATGTAACGCTGCCCGCCCACGTCAGAATTATCTGAGGCCCAACGCCACCTGCGACGACAGCTCCGTGATACTATCTTTGAGATCAGATACAAAAACTTACGTAGGGTCAACGTTGGCCGTAGCCTCGTCGAGCACGAGCAGCTTGTTCCGCGCGAGGGCGGCGCGCGCCAGGCACAGCAGCTGGCGTTGACCCGCGCTGAAGTTGGAGCCGCCCGACGCCACCTGCGATGACAGCGCCGGGATACTGTCCTTCAGCTCCACCTGGAGGGAGGAAGCGTTTGTAATAACATAATGGTACAGATGGAAAGCAGGAGTTCATGCTTCTGATATTCAGAAGATATGAATTACCTGTTCGAGAGCTTCCCAAATTTGAATATCGGTGTAAATGTCGAAAGGATCCATATTGTAGCGCAAGCTGGCAGAGAACAGCACTGGGTCCTGTGGGATGATAGCTATCTTGGAGCGCAATTCCTGCCAAAGTAATGTAGGATTATAATATGTCAAGTTTAAATTAGTTCTACTTGACTATAACTAAGGTTTCAACAATACAAACTTTCAGAGCAATTTTTCCAGTGTCTACATTGTCAATGAAAACGTTGCCTTCAATAGACGCCAAACGAAACAAAGCAGAGATCAGTGAAGATTTACCAGCTCCAGTTCGGCCCACTACTCCAACCTGAAGTAAATGAGATACAGAGAGAAAAGAAATTAAATATATGTTTTGAAAACAAGAAAATGTGTAAAATATCTGATACGAGTAAATATACACCGCTAAATTTTAATCGTTTTAATCCCGTGAAGGGTCGATCGGGCACATGAAACACTATCGATTTGTAAAGATAAAATTAAAAAATGAAGTACTTTTTTTTCAAAACTCGTATTAATTTACGCATGTACGAAATTAATTTCTTTAAGAAAACGTCAGCTGAGCGAGTTCAATGACCTGTAGGTAATTTGTACGTAAAACGATTAAAATTTAACGGTGTAGATTCTCAATAGGAACTCCAGTTAGTTTTTAATGGAGGTGTAGGTACTCCGCTTGGGCGGAACACCTTAATGGGGGTGAATGGCGGCAGCGACCTCTCGCGCCGGGTCCTGTTACAGGCCATGGTCCGGAGCGAGAAGGAATGGGAGACGGCGGCTTTTTTCTGCGAAGCTGTAATGCCAGTGAAGAAAGCGGCTGCACGCGGGAGACAGTGGCGTAACTATAGGGTGCCAAGGCTGACAAAATACCATGGGCCCCAGGCCCGACGGGCCCCCGGTCTCAGAGGCCGCGGGATCAGTAGAAGTAACCCAAAATATATTTTAAAAAAATTATTAAAATGAAATCACAACGTAACGTGATTTATCGGGGGCCCCTTCTAATGAATTTGCCACGAGCCTCAGATGATATAGTTACGCCACTGGCGGGAGAAGTCATCTCCTGGAAAGGAGGCCTTTGTCCCAGCTGTGGGAACATTATAAAGCTGATTATGTTAGTTTAAGACACTCACTCTCCATCCACTTTCGATTTCAATATTCAGTCGCTTCAGCACGGGATCAGCATCCTTGTCATATCTTAGAGTGAGGTCTTTGAACACGACTCGCGCTTTCTGCGGCCAGTCCGCGGGCGGGCTCGTTCCCGCGGTGTCCTCCTGTGGCAGTGACGTGAACTGAATCACTCGTTCCACAGATACCATCTGTGAGATTACTTCTGTTGCCTGCTTCACTCCGTATTGGACCATGTTCACTAGAATCAGACCCTGACTGATGGCCAATCCAACGTTACCAGACTTGGTGTTACCTATTTGATAAAATATATCAGATTAATGAATATTCTGTTAAATCTTTGGGATTGTTTAATCTGTTCCATCAGGTGGGATCGCAGTCCAGCACTGGGTTATATTAATCAAAAAATTAAAATTGCATTTTATTCACATCCCACGATCAGAAGTATTAGTTTTGAAACGTGCTAATAACTTTATTCAACTTACCATCATCCAATACCAGGAAAGTATAAGTGACTACGATGACGTACATGCTGCAAACAAGACTTAACCAGATAGAAAACGCAGTGTTGGTCACAAGAGTTAAATACCTGTAAAAGAATATATTTTCATGAACATTTTAGTTGACGAGTCATATTTGCTCTATTTCTCGAATGAAAATGAAATGTGTCGCTGAATAAAATTAGGAAAAGGTTTCTGTGCTCACCATGCGGCCGTGTGCACGTCTTGCTTGTCATCGAACTGTATCTTGAGCAGCTCCTCCGCCTGACTCGCGCGTACCGTACTTAGACCAGACATCGTCGACGTCACGTGCGAGAATACTGGACTGCGCGACACGCCTTCCATTCTGACCACAAAATCATTAGTAACTTCATTACATATTATATTAGTACATTATGATATAAGTGTGTAATGTTAGTGATTACCGACGAGGCGGTATTTTTTATTTACTTTTCAATACACTCACTGAAATGAATAAACGCGGGTTGACCGGCGACTCGTGGGGGACGACCAGCGCCCTGCCTGATACGATACATGTAATATAATTATGGAGGGGGAGCGGTTGAACAATAAGGTTTTAACCTCCGTGGTTTTAACTACATTATAGCACTAATGTGTAATGGTAATCAAAATGTCACAGTTTGGTAACAAGGGCCATTATGTACATAAGTACAGTGCAATAAGAGTCACTTTCTGAGCATGTGTATTGAGAAAAATATTATAGATATTTATTAATCTATGACCAATGTTAAAATATATAACACTTAACAGACCTTTTGAGAGCCAGTGCTGTGTTAAGATAGACAACTGTGATGCCATACATGGCAATAGTGCAGACAGCGGTCGTCAACAGCATGTAGGGATTTACGATAGCCACCATCACCAAAATACCCGTCATCACCATGAAAACCTGTTACGTTATTAATAAGAATTACAGACATCCTGCACAAAACTTGTTTGTCATATTATGGAGTGATACAGAGCTTTACAAATATACCTGAATAGCGACCAAGTACATATGAGGCAGTATTTCGTCGACGACGCCCATGTCCTTAGAGAATCTGTTTAGGATGCGACCAGAGGGGTTGGTGTCAAAAAACCGCATTGTGGCACTCAAGATGTTGCTAAACATTTGGTTATGAAGTTTGATTGAACTGCGCATACACACCCACAGGAACAAAAAGGCTCTGAAATAGATTAAAAAATTGAACATAGCTAATGTGAGGTTCAATTTGGCTGAACAAAAGTTAAGCAGGATAAGAGGTAAAAAAAAACCTTCCAGAAGTAACGACAATGCATCCAAAAATTGTAGCTGCCCAAATATAAATGTAGAAAACATCATCAATTTTAGTCGGTGCCACAACTACATCAGGTGCTGTGCCATTATTCAAAGTTACGTTTGTCGTGTCATTTAACATTGTTGCTGAAGTGATGGCAGCCGAAATTGTATTCCGTAGGTCGGTGGTAACAGTATACCCCGTGATATTCAACGGCAAATCAGTTGAGTTGTCAATGGTAATATTTGAATGGCAGAAAAGAGGTACCTCTCCTGCGTATTGTGCTTCTACGTCGTTCATCCTGCAATTAAAAATAAAGATTTAATACAAAGCAATTAGAAGTAAAGAGAAAAAATAAAAAACTGGTATGCTTAAGAAAGTACATTAAACTATTTCGTTTGAAAGCAGTTTACCAGTGGGTAAGCCAGAGATCACTAACGGATGTGATAACCTGAGCTAGTATGATAGCAAATACTGTAGAGCTGAGTAAGAACCAGCCACCTCCCACGCCGAAGTATTCGGTGTAAACTGCTCCTGTGACACGACCTGGAACACATTTAACGGTATATTTAAAATTAAAAAGGCCCGTGCAGGATCCCTGGTGAAATAATCTTCAATTAAAGATCTACAATCGAATTTCACTAGCTGATAAGGTGCGTTCCAGATTCCTTTTGCAGATAGGAAAACGCTATCAAGGTACATTATTTCGTTTATTTGGAAATAATTTACAAGCACCTAGAATAAGTAACATATTATTATGATCCTCATCCTCTTAGGTCAAGCAAATAATGATTTCAGTTTATAGTGAAGATAAGATGTCTCATACCTGTTCCTGTGATCTCCTCAACTTCCACTTGTTTTTCTGTCAAGTCCTCAATACCTGCGTCTTTCTTTAGGCTGCTTGCATGTGACTGAAAACAAATATTGCTGTTTTGTATCGTATTATTATTCTGTTCTGTTCTATTCTGTTCTATTCTGTTCTATTCTGTTCTATTCTGTTCTATTCTGTTCTATTCTGTTTTATTCTGTTTTATTCTGTTCTATTCTGTTCTATTCTGTTCTATTCTGTTCTATTCTGTTCTAGTCTGTAGTCGACCAAATTCGATTCGATTGTATTAATTAATAATTTCTATGAGTCTTACTATGATAGAGATACTACGCTGCAACTTCGTGTGATCACCAGCGCCCGCATCTTCTTGATCTTTTAAGAATACGGAAAACAGTCGTGTTCGAGATACCTCGTCAAACGATCCTTGATCTTTTATTACACCCTGCAGAAATAAGCTTTTGGTTAAAAATTTACATTACGAGCTTACTTTAAGAAACATTGGTAAAGTATTGGATTTATGAGGTGGCAGAACGAATTGGATTGGAAAGTTTTACCAAACCTTGGGAAGAAAAGAATGATGGAAGGTATTTAAGAAGGCCTTTGTCCAACATTGGTACAATATAGGTTAACAATAATAATGTAAAACTAAATCATTTCTGTGTATACATATATGTCTAAATATGTTTCGCATTGTTTATATGTAAGACCATCATCAATGAACACCCGTTGGGTATGGGGATTCTATACAAGGTGTAAGGGACAGCCCTCCACAAACTTTAAGGGCTTGCTCAGTAGACGAAACTGAACAACCTTCCACAAATGAAAAGAAAAAAAAATCAGCCTCACTGTAAGATACCTTTAAAAACATAAAAAAATGTAAAAGGGAACGCGCGGTGTCTGAGAGGGTTAAAGGGGCGTGTCCCGAACCGCCATTTTGTTTTGCAATGACGCATCACGCAGTGCCATTTTCAATGCGACGGGCAGCGCGCGCTTCCTAACCTAAAATTTTGTTCTCTATTTTTTATTTGTGCAATTACAAATATTTTCGCTCAACGCTGCGTTTTACCATCTTCCCACAACCTTAACAGTGGTCCATCGAGCCGAATCATTAAGTAATGTACCACACGCCACCGCAGAACAAGATGGTCAACACGCGCAGCACTACAAAAAAACGACATTTGCTGAAATGTGAGGAGCAACCATCGGCCAAAGAGGATGATGTGGCCAAACCTAACCTGATCGAGCCTGCGAAAGTAGAAGACGCAGGTGAACTTGCGTCACAAAAGTCAAAATGTTCAAGGCCATCACATCGAACATCAAGATCGTCGGTAGTTGCACATAAGAAAAAACTCGAATTAGAAGCGGCGAAAGCGAAAGCTCAAATTGAAATGGAACTCATAAACAAAAAGTTAGCTGCAGATTTAGCAGCCCTAGATGAAAAATACAGTCCACCAGCGTCGGAGTCACAAGATGATGGCAGGGACATCGAGGAGTGGTTGGAGCGCAGCCAACAAGAACTGGAGCAACAGGGGGTCAACAAAAATGGAAAATCTACCGGCCCGCTGTTCCGGCCGCTGCCGGAGGGTAGCGGCACTGACGGTGCAGTTCAACAATTAGCCAGCGCACTGAGGGACCTAGTCATCACTTCCGTGCCCACTAGCCACAACGAAAATCTACTCAGCCGCCTCAGCACACCACGGGAACTTCCCATATTCTCTGGTGACCCCATGGAATGGCTGTTCTTCAAGAGTGCTTACCAGGAGTCAACACTTATGTGCAATTTTAGCGAGAGGGAGAACCTATGGCGCCTAAGAAAATGTCTCCGTGGTCCCGCTAAAGAAGCCGTGTCAGCCCTGTTAGTTACTTCTACATCACCTGAAACAATTATAGCTACGTTAGAATTACAATTTGGTAACTCGGACATTATTATATCAAGAATCCTGCACGACGTGAAAAAGTTAAACCCGCTACCGCCAGATTATCATAAAGACATTGTACCTTTTAGTGTGAAAATAAAAAACTGTGTTGCTTCGGTGCGACAACTCAAACGACATGAGTACTTACAGGGTGTTGATGTGGTCAATATAGTGCTGTCTAAGCTGCCTACCGTGCTGCTAGCCAAGTGGGCAGACTATAGCTATCCGTTAATAAAAACGCAAGAAAAGTGCAGGCTGGATATACTGAATGACTTTTTGAGTGAAGAAGCTATGAAAATATCAACCTGTAGTGCTACTTTATTACAACCTATAACGGACTATTCCAAACGTAAACATAGTGATAAAGTAAACAATATTCAAACTGTTCTAGTGCAAGACGGACAAAGTGATGACAAGTGTCGTTATTGTCGTACGGCTAGTCACAAATTAACTGAGTGTAAAAAGTTCAAAAAGTCGCTACGAAAGGACAGATGGCTGCACGTAAAGCGGAACGGTATTTGTTATAAGTGTTTAATCGCGCAACATCGTAGGGACTCGTGCACCGCTCCTAGCTGTGATGTAAGCAATTGTGGACAATCGCATCATCGCTTATTACATTATGTGGCCCGTCAAGACAACAGTGAACCTGTGCCAGCGGTACAAACCGAAGTTCCACCCGATACTGAAAGCTCAACCGAAACAATAACAAATATCAATGTCAGCTGTTCCGTAATGTTAAAAATTGTACCTATAAACATTCACGGACCCAACGGAAGTGTGAGCACGACCGCGCTGCTTGACGACGGTTCGACCGTGTCGTTAGTTAGTGCTTCGCTGGCGGATAAAGTAGGGCTGCGCGGCCGCCGGGAATGTCTTCGTGTGTGTGGCGCATGGAATGACACCGAACTAGTGTGCAGTGCACAGCGCGCCAAGATGACCTTGTGCGGTGTTGATACCAAGATGTTTACAATTGATGCGCGAATCGTGAAGGAATTAAATCTACCACAAAGTTTGGCAACAGTAAATACCGAAAAGTACGAACACTTATGTGACATCAGCAATAACTTGTGCACAAAAACACAACTACAACCACAAGTTTTAATCGGACAAGATAATTGCCACCTTCTCTTACCTCTGGAAATAAGAGTGGGAAAACCCAATGAACCCTGTGCCACCCGGACTCCTCTGGGTTGGTGCCTGCATGGAAGGGTGCCTAACGTTTACCTACCTGATTCGTCTATACGTCACTCCTCGTTGTGTGTCACTAGTGACGTCATAGAAACAGAATGTGTACTACGAGAGATGCAGGACGAGATACGAAGATCGTTCTCAATCGAGTCCATGGGCGTATCTGGCAAGCCCAGGCAGAACTCGGAAGACTTACGCGCCGAAGAACATTTAGAACGAACTTCTGTACTCATCAATGGCCAATGGCATGTTGGCTTACCTTGGCGAGACGAGAAGGCCACGATGCCGGACTCGTACCCATCGGCATTGTGCAGACTGAAAGGAGTAGAACTCAAATTAAAAAGGAATAAGGAATATGCGAAAAGATACGAAGAACGCATACGACATCTACTTGACAATGAGTACGCAGAAAGATGTACCTACGCAAATGTTACACCGCCGAGAACTTGGTACTTACCTCACTTCGGGGTCGATAACCCCAACAAGAAAAAACTGCGTTTAGTGTTCGACGCAGCAGCCAAAACAAACGGGTTATCACTTAACGATTACTTATTAAAGGGCCCTGACCTACTTATGTCGTTATTTGGCATTATGTTGCGATTTAGAGAAAATCGAGTAGCCGTATCGGGAGACATTAAAGATATGTTCCTCAGAGTAAAAATTCGACCTGAAGACCGAGACGCCTTCCGATTTCTATATAGAGAAGAACCAGAAGGACCTATAAATACCTACGTGATGACGTCTCTAATTTTTGGCGCTAATTGCTCGCCCTTTATAGCCCAATTTATAAAAAACAAAAACGCAAACCAGTACAAGTCGTCAATGCCTGCTGCGGTTTCTGCTATACATAAAAGTCACTATATGGACGATTATATAGACAGCCTACCTAACGAAGAAACCGCAATACAACTGATTCATGACGTCATATCCATCCACCAGAAAGGCGGGTTCGAGATGCGCAATTGGACGAGCAACAGTAAACAAGTACTCGCAAGCCTACCTAAAGATTTACTAGGCGACGCAGCCGTCAAATTCAAAATAGGCCAACAGTATGAAGGCGAACGCACGCTTGGATTGATTTGGCATCCGAGTGATGATACTTTGAGATTCGACGTATCTTTCAAGCGGATACCCGAAAGTATCATAAATGGGACACAAAAACCTACCAAGAGGGAAATGTTACGTGTGTTAATGTCCATTTTTGACGTATATGGCATTCTAGCACCGTACACTATCAATGGAAAAATTATAATACAAGAAATGTGGAAATTAAATATCAGTTGGGACGATCAAGTTCCCGATACAGTGTTTGAAAAATGGTCAAAATGGATTTACTTATTGAAATCATTACAAGATGTTAGTTTGCCGAGGCACTATAATGCGGCTGCTACCACGGGAGTGAGCGAGAAGACAGATATAATCTCCCCGCCTTCCAACTCAAGCGCCCCGGCTACGAGTGCTACGAATATTGCTACGAACGTAGCGGACGCAACATCGGCTACAAGCACTACGACGAACAGCTGTTGCAATACCTATGATGGAAAGGTCGTGACCCAAGAGAGTTATAGATACCTACAGATGCACATATTCTGTGATGCATCTAGTAAAGCAATTTGCGCCGTTGCATACTGGCGATGGAAGGACGACAAAGATAATACACGCGTAGCATTCATCGCGAGTAAATGTCGCGTTGTAGGAAATAAACCGATAACTATTCCGCGCTCGGAACTTCAAGCGGCTGTCCTAGCGGCTAGACTAGCAGACTCAGTAGCTAGAGAACATACTATGAAGCCCGAGCGGCGTGTATTCTGGAGTGACTCAACAACAGTGCTACACTGGATAAGAAATGATGCTCGCAACTATAAAGTGTACGTAGCGAACCGTTTAGGGGAAATTGATGAGTTAACGCGGATTAATGAATGGCGATACGTGCCCACGAAATTAAATGTGGCTGATATTGCTACGCGGGAAAACTACACCTGGCCCGTCTTGCAAGATGAATGGATTTACGGACCTACATTTTTACGATGCAAAGAAGACGAGTGGCCGTATGACGTCATATCCACTAAAGAAACAGAAACACATTTGGAGTGTATTAATTTAATAAGAACAACTGCACAAGAAATTAACTTACCTGTACCTGACGCAACTCGTTTCAGCTCATGGCTTCGCTTACGTCGATCGGCTTCGTTGGTGCTCAAGTTTATAAACAAATGCAAGAAACTTACCTTTACGTTCGATGACACTATGAAGCATGCTGAAATATTATTACTAAAGAAATCACAAGCTGAATCGTTTAGTAACGAATTAACTGAAATAAAAAACAACAAATGTGTACCGAAAACTAGTAAACTACTTACCTTATCGCCTTACCTGGATGAACACGGGCTCATGCGCGTCGGGGGCCGCATCGGAGCTGCACCGGGCATCCTACCTGAATCAAAAAACCCTATCATATTAGATGGAAGAAATTACGTTGCGAGATTGATCGTCAAATATTATCATCACTACTACGCTCACGGGAACCAAGAAACCGTGGTAAACGAGATCAAGCAAAAATATTGGGTCACTAGGCTAAGACCCACTGTCAAGCAAGTGACGTCCAGATGCTCAGTTTGCAGAGTACGAAGTGCTAAACCTGAAACACCAAGAATGGGAGACTTACCCGTTGCTCGAATGTCGCATCATGAACGGCCCTTCACTTACTGCGGTGTGGATTTATTTGGTCCCATGGAAGTGACGGTGGGAAGGCGCCGCGAGAAAAGGTACGGCGTCTTATTCACGTGCTTGACAGTACGAGCAATCCATCTGGAAGTGGTCACGAAACTCACAACTGATTCCTTTATTATGGCATTACGAAGGATGGCCGCGAGAAGGGGATGGCCATTGTATTTGTATTCTGACAACGGTACAAATTTACGAGGAGCGGATAAGGAGCTGAAAAGGTCTATAAAAGAATTAGATGAAGAAGTGTTAAAAGATGAGGCCTTGAACCGCGGAACCAACTGGACTTTCATACCGCCCGCGAGTCCCCACTGGGGTGGGGCGTGGGAAAGGCTCATTAGAAGCGTGAAGACCAGCCTGAAAGTAATTTTAAAAGAACGTGCACCCAAAGATGAAACTCTGAATACGCTTTTGACAGAAGTAGAGAACATAGTGAACAGCCGGCCGTTAACTCACGTATCTGTAAACCCAACTGATCCTGAAACGTTAACTCCTAATCATTTCTTGCTGGGCTCATCGTCAGGCTTACCTCACATAGGAAAATTTGATGATTCAGATGGTTATCTGCGAAAGCAGTGGCGGATCGCCCAAAAATTAGCAGACATGTACTGGCGCCGATGGGTCAAGGAGGTGCTGCCGGACTTGCTACCACGGAAGAAATGGCAAGAAGAACACCAAAATATACAAGTGGGCGACTTCGTAGTTATTGTGGATCCTGATAATCCTCGCAACTCTTGGCCCAAAGGATTAGTTCAGGAAGTGATCCCTGGAAAAGACAACCGAGTCAGAATGATTCGGATAAAGACCAAGTCAGGAACGTTGACTAGACCGGTCACGCGTGTCGCTCGAATACCAGTTGATGGTGAGTGCTGCTGAGGCAGCACTGGGGTGGGGCGTGTAAGATACCTTTAAAAACATAAAAAAATGTAAAAGGGAACGCGCGGTGTCTGAGAGGGTTAAAGGGGCGTGTCCCGAACCGCCATTTTGTTTTGCAATGACGCATCACGCAGTGCCATTTTCAATGCGACGGGCAGCGCGCGCTTCCTAACCTAAAATTTTGTTCTCTATTTTTTATTTGTGCAATTACAAATATTTTCGCTCAACGCTGCGTCATACAAATTGTCCAATAAAGTTTATCATTTTGTATAGTGAGGCTGATTTTTTGTAGAGTCAGAGTTTCCTGAAAAAAATATGTGGAAGGTTGTTCTGTTTCGTCTACTGAGCAAACCCTTAAAGTTTGTGAAGGGCTGTCCCTTACACCTTTTATATGAACCACGGATGAACGTTGCCTATTATTACGTTACAGTAACACGTCTATCTATAATAGCAAAACAATTCTATGTTATACGAACATGCCGTAATACGATGATTTTATCTGCGTTCTTGAGGTGATGCAGTTGATGTGTCACCAGGATCCTAGTAGATTTCTCCAAGAGCCCCATCATGCACTCGGAGACTATATGTTTACCCACGTGGGTGTCTACAGCTGATAGTGGATCATCCAGGAGGTAAATGTCTGCCTACAGAAAAAAAAAATAACTTAAGTAGATGGTGTGACATCCAATAAGGCTTAAAACAAATCTATTTATTTTTATCCGTAAGTAGTTATTTAGTATGTACCACTGGATGAAAGTACGAGTAATAATGCTAATATAAGAGAAGTAGGTAATAATAATATAGGTATGACTTACTTGTCTGTAGCAGGCGCGAGCAAGGCCAATTCTCGCTCGTTGGCCACCGCTGAGACTGATACCCCTGTCTCCCACCAAAGTCGAGTCACCGTAAGGCAACAATTCGAAATCCCTCGCCAAAGCACACGCTGCTATCACCTATAACAAAGCGTTGATAGTATCTATATCCTTACTAACATTATACACACAGAAGCAACTTTATCTTTTTGATTGTAAATGTATTATTTGCATGCCCAAGCTACCGAATCATTTTAAATAAATGAGGTATAGAGATAGAAATATTGTACCTCGGTAAAAGGAATACTTTTTAACCCGAGTTTACATTCTCCTTCATGCGGGCAAACTCGCTGTTATAAGCTAGTGTTATCCAGGATTTGGTATATATATTTTATTAAAGCGCGAACCTAATAGGCAATTATTGCTCTAGACCTTTTTTATTATACAACGGTTACAAATGGTCGTAAACCTAGTAGAGTCCAAAAGTCTTAATACATACGTTCTTGTACCTGATAGGGTCATAAGGTAGACCAAACAGAATATTATCTCGAACGGTCGCGACGAACAGCCAGGGCTCCTGAATAGCGTATGACACTCGCGCTCCTCCAAGGGACAACGTTCCATCTTTAGGAGTCAGCTCACCCAAAATCAGTTGAAGGAGGGATGACTGTTAATAACATAAGAAAAACATATAGCGCATTGTACTTTACATCTCACTTTAAACTTATCAAAATTGACTAACAGCTACATATTTGGATAGAAAAAAACTGGCAGCCTTACAGCCAGTTGGCTATAAGGAAGTTTACTTTGCCAGATCCGACTGGTCCTGCAACGCCAATAAACTCTCCTGGTTCAGCCCTCAATGTGATTCTACTCAAGGTATCGAAGCTGGAGTCGGCCTGCCAGCGTGCCGTCACGTTAGATATCGTCAGACCCGACGTTGTGGGTATATCCTGAACTTTCTCCTCTTTGTCTGTTTCATCGGCCAATAGGGGTGTCGAATCGAGTTCTACATCAGCCGTAACTTTCTCTGGCTCATTTTCTTCTATCAATAAGAATTCCTGGTGGAGTAAAAAATACATAAGTCTGGTTGTAGGTTCTTGAATGTGTCACGATTAATTTAAAAACAATTTTGAAGAAATTGTAATTCAATCAATTTTACTTTACCTCCAGTCGCTTAATTGTCACTTTTGTTTCAGCCCAACCCGCTAGTGCCATAGGCAAAAATATGATGCACGCCAGTTGCATCAGATTGAAGTACTGGACCAGTGAGAAAGCGGTTTGCGCCCGGATGTCGCCGCCAATCATGACGAACGTCGCGATGCCAGAAAACAGAATGAATCGCTCGGTGAATACACCTAGAGCAGTTGAAAACCCTTTGACAAAAGACGATCTCAATATGTAGCTGACTTCCAGTCTGGAAATAATTTCCGCATTAGGTGTAAAGTGAGTTTTGCATGCGGATAGTTAGTAATTAGGCATTTGAGCCGGATGCGATAAAATCATAGGCTTATGCTTGACTACTATCTCACCAAATGAAAAGCGATGATGTGGTCGACGGTGGAGCACACTAGCCTAGAAGTTACTATATATATATAAAATATTCATTCTCGACTTAAAGACCCTTAAGTTATAGCTATCAGAAAATAGAGCCCCCCAGCAGGGAATTCGACTCCTTAGCTGTACATACTGCATACTACAATAAATTATAACCAGCTGACCCGATGAAAGGGTCCGAGTTGGGAACTCGAAACTCACGTCGAACCTTTAAAATTTAAAGTTTCGAGCAGAGGGTACGTATCTTAGCCCCGTATCGGTCCGAAAGAGCCCTAAAGAGAAAGCTGCAGTCGAAAAATGATCTTCGTTTATTTCACAATCTATTCAGAATATTAAGACTAGACCTTCGTGTTAGTTGACTCGACTCGAATTTATTTTATATATATTTTTATTATTTCATGAGGATACTTACTTTCGTAATCGGTGCACTAGTTTTTCAAAAGGTTTCTCCCAAGCGTACATTTTGATCACCTGTACTCCTTCAACCAGTTCACTCATCACCTTCACTCTTTCATCGGTTCGGTTTGCTATTTTACCGCGGAGTTTTCCTTGAAGGTTGCTTAGGTATACTGCAATCAAAATAAAGATTACATATATCATTTATTATTATTTCATGAGTTGTTTGGTTCACCTCAATTCGCAACATCATAGTTTACCTTGTACAAAAATAGTTTGCATGCCAGTAACAAACAATGCAGCCAGGGTGGCGATGCCGATATGCTGCCATACCAAATAACATACAATAGGCATTACAATCGGCGATATCCAAATATGGTGCAGGAATAAGGTCACCATATCGAACCGGTTCACATCATTAGACATCAAATTGATCACTTGCCCAGGTTCTGTCTTGCTCAAACCTGAGAGCTTGAGTCTTAGTATCTAAAACCAAAGGTACACGTTACCTGCTTTGTTTTTCCAAATTTCACAACGTACTTTAATCACTCTATCTTGTAAAGCAGAAATAATTAATCAGCCTCAAAAATAGACCTACACACCTTTCTGTACATTAAAGAACAACAGGCTATCCTAATCCTCATGCCAACTCGACCCTGAGAGAGCTGCGTATGGTTGTACAACAGAGCTGACATTGTACAACACAAGTTCATCAAAAAATTGAATATGTGTGCGACGCGGTAGCTTTCAGGAGTCTTCTCGTTTGAAAAGTAGTCTATAAATATGGCTAAGGTAAAAGGGATAAGGGGCCTGAAACATAAATATAACGGAATGGTCAATCAGTTCTAAAGTGAATTTAGTTAAATTATTTTTAGTATAGCTCTTTTTGGTGTTCAAATTAGGATTTACCTTACAACGAGCATCATCACACCGACGACAAGACCGCACAACATGTACTCAAACCAAAAGGATCTGACAATCGCCCTCGCGAATGAAGGTGTAGAGGCATCTTTCTTCGCATTATCCAGTTCTTCCTGCCATGCCTGCTCGAGACGGTCGCCGAGGTCGCCAGATGCATCTGCAGATCGAGCTCGCCACAAGTCGCTCAACGTGAGCCCTTGTTTGTACCCTTTCCGAAATAGCCTGAAGCTCCATCTGGAAATATATATTACAATTTAAGGCGGGTCACTGGAGGCACTGAATTTATAATTTCAGTGCCTCTACTATTGTGATCAATAATGTGTTTTTAATTTGGAACCAAAACTGACACTTTATGAATTGGAACTAATGAAGAAGACAAGAAATAGCCACCGGAACTCCCATAAATATCACAATGAAGATAATAAGAACACAAATAAATAACCAACTAACAACAATAACAATACAAATAAATAAATGGTTCTGAATAGTTATGTTACCATCGCACTGATCTGATGATGGAGTCGGAAGGTGGAAGGTAGGTAGGTACAGAAACTTTGTAATAAAGTTTACAGAATTATGGCGGTAAGTCCCCTCTTTGAGATGTGGCTGGAAAGCCCTCACGGCGTCCTCTCCTTTCGCATGACGCAGGCTCTCATCGAACATGGTCCGTTCGTGAAGTTCCTGCACCGGAATATTCCGAAGTTACACCTGTCGCCCGGGTGCCACCACTGTGTGGACCGCATTAGGACACGATGGAGCACATAGTAGAGGTGTGCCCCGCTTGGGTAGAGCACCGCCGTGTCCTCGTGGGGGAGATCAGCGGCAAGGATCTCGCCGAGCCTTGGTATAGGCTATGGTCCGATGCAAAGGAGGAGTGACAGGCGGTCGCCTCCTTCTGAGCAGAAGTAATACTAGCAAAGGAGGAGGCCTACCGATGAGCAGGCTCGAGGAGCGGCCCTCACGCTTCAGCCGCCGGGATCCCGATCCCGATTTTCAGCCACCACCGTAGGCGCGGGCTTGTGGACGACACCCAAACCCTTAGGTTTGTGTCTGAAAGGAAAACTTGGCCCTGGTTTGAAAGGCAACGAAGGAACAGGAGTAGGTTTTTCAGTAAAAGTCTGACTCAGACTTCATAATTATCGTGAAAAGAAACCGTTTATGTAGTGAAAAGTATATTTTTATTTATTTTCGCTACACCAGGTAGGTTACTCGAGTGCGTATGGTTATGTTTGTCATCGTCTTTTGAAGATAACAGAGATATTATCGTTATCTATAGAAATAGTCGTCAGGAAATATCTCCGACACTCTCTGATAATATTTAAGCCTAACATATCAAGTGTCTACAACTGAGATAAGTCTGCAATTTTCTGCAAGCCGCACTTGACCGGTTATTTCTTTTCAATATTTTAATCGATATATAAAAGCGAAATTCATCATCAGACGACCCCTAAAGGGATGAAATGGGATTCCAAAGTTTGTATATTATTATTATTATTTATTTAAATCAGATACATTCATATTATGTTATGTGTATAGAGAAACCGAATTTCACGTGGGTGAAGCCGCTGGCAAAAGCTAGTGCAGTGTAATACACTACTTATTTAATTTGACATAACTTTTAACCGATGTGAGCAGTGGTAGCCGAGAGGTGACGGTCCCGACTTAGGGTTCAAACCCAGTCAGGCGCATTACTTTGTGCAATATATTTCATCACCACTGCTCTCAAAACGGTGAAGGAAACCGGCATGTCCTAAGACATGTAACATTCACCAACCCCTACTGCACCCGCTTGGTGGATAACGGCCCATTCCCCATTTCCTCTTCCTAGAGTTGAGGCACACAGGCCTCCTCCCTCCCAGCAGTGGGAACATTAAAAGACTGATGCAAACTTTTAACTGATAAGGAACCCTTATAGTTTCGGTATGACTGTCTGTCCTTCCGTCTGTATGTCCATTTTACATATACTTAGTCTGGCCATTACAGTATTTCAGTTACAATTTAAAAAAAAACGGTCATGTACGAGTCGGACTCGCGCACCGAGTATACCGTAAAAACCTACTTATGATAATACAGGGCGTCTCAAATAAAACTCATTATACACTATCATAAATGCATTACAATTACAAACTTATTCGCAACTAGCCCTAACATAACTAAACAACTGTTGTATAATCTTCAATTCGTAATCGACTGTGATGACTAGCTTTTTATTTACAAGCAGTCATCACAGTCGAACTAGGAAATGACAGTTACTACTTACGTTAAAAAAATGTTGGAAAGGAAGTTGGATTTTTCTTGAGGGTTCGTCTCCGTTAGTATCACTTTGGACTCCATGGCGATGCAATTATTTTTACAAGTTTTGGTTTCCAGAACAGCTGTGCTTCGAAGCTAAAAGCCAACGAGGACTGGAATAAAAAAAATATTTGACTTAGCACAACGAAGAGTAGGTACGCCAACGTCGCGTCGCCAACATTGAGGTAATCACTTTATCTTCAGAATGAAAAACATAACAATATTACAATGCGTTCCAAATGAGAATAGGATCGCCGGCCATGTTGTGACGTCACGATTTACTGTCAAATCGAGGAAAGAAATTTTTAAACATTAATTAATTTATGAAAAAATTTATTTATTTATGAACTGTGAACAAAAAAAGTTTAATCAGAATCCAGTTCTTCAATTTTACTGATCTCTAAGTTCTTCAATTTTGCCCAAAATTTCTTCGATTTGATAGTACGACGAGACGTCAAAAGATAGGAATCGGTCCTATTCTCAAACCCAATAAATGAAAAGGTTCAGTGAGCCATCGAAACGTTTACCGCGATTGGTTAAGAGCTTGGCAGAGGCGTAACGTAGAATAATCTAGGCGTGGGCGACGTTGTATCAGCGAGGACTTTTTTTAGTGTATACCTACACAAGCCACAATCATGGCAGCAACTGCGGCAAGTCTCCTTTAAGAAGTGGCTGGAGAAGCGCATGGCGTCACCTTCCACATAACACAATGTCTTCACCGAACATGGTAAGTTCGGGAGGTTCCTGTTTCGGTTTCAGACGGAAGAGACATCAAGGGCGTCATCATGAACATGGTGGAGCATTCGGTGTAATTGTGCTCCGCATGGACGGAGCATTTTTAAATATAGACATTTAAATGAGTTTCTAACTTAAAAGAGAAGAACAAACAAATAAAATTTTCAATTAAAGGATCACTTTGTTTTTTATCTGACTGTCTGTCAAAACCCTTTATCTTGGAAACGCGAGGAGGTATCGACTTGAAATTAAAACCATAGGTATATTCAGCCCTATAGGTCTGCGTGCCTTGAAGCTATGTGAAAAAAAGAAACGATTAAAAAGATAGGTACGGCCGTTTATCTCAAGGTAGTGTTCTAGCTCCCTTTTTGTTTAACATTTACACTTATGTCTAACTGACAAGCCCTAGCACAATCCACTTCGTGTATAGTGCATAGATTTGTCGTGGTCAGATCTTATGCTACGTTTACATGTGGGCCCAGCCTCAGCCAATCGCCGGGGTTTCCCCGTTTATATAATGGCTATAGGCTACACAATAGCGATTGGCTGAGGCTGGGCCCACACGTAAACGTAGCATAAGAAATTAATCACTTCATGAAATGACCAAATAAAACTGGCTATCTTTTTAAATGTTAAATTTTAATAATAATATTTATCTCTCAAAAAGGTACAAAGGAGTAACTATTGTTTACATTTTTATTATTTGATGATATTATATTTCAATCCTCGTTTGGCCTACTTTCTTTAGACCTTTTATTATTATAGAAATCCTATATCAATGATATAATATGGTCAGTATGTATTTTTTGCGATATTTATTCTATTATATGTATGTTTATATTTATGATAGTATATTATATTTATATGGTAGGAATATTCTTATAATAATTGTTTTGTTTGTTTCTTTTCCTTTCACTTTTACACACGGTGTCTACTTTTTTTTTCTAATTCTCCTTTCGCGGGTATGCTGGAAGAGATTTCGTTAGAAATAAGCATCACCTATGTACCTATTTTTCTGTTTCTGTCTTCTTTTCTTATAAAAGTTAAGAGTGTACATGAATTGTTAAATAAATAGATATGGCCAAACGAGGATTGACATAACATAAAATGTTAATGTTTAACCCGTTGACTGCCTGAACGCAGATCTACGCGAGACACAATGGCTTTTTAATGGTGTCTCTAATTACGGCATTCGAGAGGTTAAACGATCTGGCCAGTTTTAGTTGGCCATACCATGAAGTGATTAATTATAAGATCTGGCCGAGACATATATAGATAACGGCTTGGCATTGACTTGCCTAGTCACTGACTGACGAGATAGAGACTACGGACGTCTTCATATTAGCCGCAACCAAGCGGCAGGCGCGGCAGCACTTTGCGGCTAATTTGAAGGCGCCGTAACTTTGCTATCACCTTTTCAGCTGATATTATTACACAGACAACGCATTGAATGAAATTCCCAGGAAAACGCAGTCGTGCACTTTTCTCATCCTCATCCAAGATATCTCAGCTACAGGACGAACTACGAGAATTTTAAAAATTAATTTGCTCTCAAATAACAATCTCCTACATCTACCAGTTAGGGTGCATCTCTCCAAGTCCTGCGAACAACTTAAATGGTGCTTTGCTTCTCCGCCGGTGAGCCCAATGAATGTCTGTCCAGTATAGAGCCGCTCAGCTCCCTCCAACTTCACTTAGTACCACTACCAACTTTACTGTAGCCACTGATACAGCAGGTAGTAGATTTCTACTGATTGTCTGAAACCGACCTAAGAAAGCTATACCCACTAGTCTGAGTTGCACTACCACGGAACTAGCCTCATAGAAATAATCAAGCAACAAAACGACCTCGTCATCTGATGAACAATTAACATAACTGCAGCGCCCCAGAAGCTTAAAAGTCGAAAAAGTTTTATTGAAAAAGTGATTTCATCTCATGGTAACACCACCTCAAAGACCTGGCAGGCGACGCTCGAGGACTTCGATCCACCTGAGCAAACGTAGTTATGGCCAACCTCTAAAAAGACTCCGCACACAGGTCGCAGCAAAGACATTCTCCACAGGCGGATGTTCTGGGACGATTCCGATGTTCTGTTTGCGCAGGCGCAGCGTCTCTCCTGTTACTCGTTCACTATGACAGCGTCAGCGGAAAGCGTTGCCGGGGCCGAATACTGGGTCAGGCTTACGTGTTGTACGCTAAGGGGGGTTTCCCCTTGCCTGACATGCCCCCCATGGAAGGAGTTGGATGGTTGTCGGTAATATACACTGACGTACCTGCTTACGTGATATTCGCAAGTGAGCCGATACACTTTAATACACCCCAAGTTTTATTTCCACAATAAGAATAAGAGTCAAAATAAAATATTCTAAATAGGCACTTAATAAAGTTATTTAAACTTTTTTTAAATACAATTTTATGGGGCACTGCTGTATATTTTAATTTTAATACTTCATTATTAATCAAGAGCAATTTTGCACTTTATTAATGAAGAGATATTTTCATAAATTTTTTGTATGTCGGTATTGTTGTTTTCGACATGGTTTTAAATAATTAAATAAAAGAACAGAACCAAGAAACCGCACTGGCACGTGCTTTTGATACGATTAGATTACCTACTACTTACTACCTACGTTTGTCGCGCGAACTCTCTTATCACTTGAGACCAGCATGGCACTCGCTGTAATCGAAGTGGCATCATTATAGTGACGTGCCTGAAAAACTACTTACGTCACACTATTACTAGCGTGATGTTAAATGCACGATTTAATTTATATTATTTTTTTGGTATTTTATTATAAAACTAGCTTTTGGTCGCAGCTTCGCTTTATAAATCTAGTCTATAGGTACTTATAATAAAACTGTAGAGAGGTCAATTCTGTACATTGAATATATATTAAGGATGATTGGTGATCACCAAATCATCTGTATGCGCACGCATGGGTCAAAAACTACTGAAGGGATTTTAATCAAACTTGGTACGATTGTGGTCCATACTCCTGGGCAGGTTATAGACTATATAACATAACAATAAGATACATAGGAACTGAGAAATGACGATAAATGTGAAGCAAGTCGGATGAAAATACGCTTTCGAGCTCCTATTCTCGCATACGTTGATCACACACCAAAAGTATGTATTACAAAGATGATGGTCTCCAATAGATCTACAAAAAAGTCCTGAATAGTATCTAACTATCTTTTATAAATTAGCCACAATAACGTGTTTAATTGTTAGGCATTTCTTCAAAGTGTATTAAATCTATACATATAATAAAATCGTACGAATTGATATCGAAGCCAAAAATATAGTTTTTAGAATTTTTGTCTGTTTGTCTGTATGTATGTCTGGGCTAAACTCAAAAAGTACTGCATGGATTTACTTCAAATTTTGTATGAATATTACTAAGAGCTCGGGTCAACATATAGGCTACATATTGTCATGCTATCACCTACGGAGGAGGAGCTGTGAATCCTTATTTTTCTCACGCATTCTGTGACAGCGTGTAATCTAACGATGCATATTTAAATGTTGTTTTTGAGTAAGCCATGCTATTATCTAGCTTTACATTATAAAAACTACTCCATTTCAGTAACTTGGGCAGAGAAACATAGCATACAAACATGAATGTTAGTAGTATAAAGACAATTTTGAAGCAGCGCCATCTATAAGATTTCATAAAAATCAAATCAAGTTACATGTTAACACTGGGAAATTAATAATTTAAATTTAATCATATTGGCGAGGTTAGTAATGAGTGATGTGATGTGATGTGCATTTTCTTCATAAAAGTTGTATCGTATAGTTCGTTTTGACAAATTCAAGTTCCAACAAAACCCTCAAAATCTTGAGCAGAGTTGAGGAAGACAATTTTAAAAAAATGCGGTGTTAACATGGTGACATTTTTCCAGCCCTGTGAAGTCGACCAGTTTGCGAGATCCCTTACGTATGACGGGGTGCCTTCATATTACACGTACGACAAGCAAAGGGGTGTATTTAACCGACGTCGACGAGGAGGTGCTGTGGAAGGTTTTCCGAGAACTTTCAAGGACACCGCATTGGATACCTACCGTTCATCCTAATAATGGCGAATGCTATTTTCTGCGGTTGTTACTTCCCACTGTCCGAGGCCTGACGTCTTTTGCCTTCCAGAGGACATTTGATGGCGTGGAGTATCCCACTTACCGCGCAGCCTGCGTAGCACGTCAGCTTCTCGATAAATTCTCCGATGTCCTTCTAAGTCTTGGCGAAGGCACCCTGACAGGTGGTGGTTCCAGAGTCTCTCGGTAGAGTGGTATCCAGCTTAGAAGAACTCATTCGCGGTCGGGGACATCAGTCGTATACCGCACCAGCTTCTTGGGTGTGTGAGGGACATCGCCGACGCCCAAATAAGATCAGGCTGCAGCAAATAACGAATGCATTCTCTCGGAAATTGAGGGGAATGAAGTGGTCTACACCTAGATAAACACTGTTGTCGAGCAAGATGACGCCACATATTATCCCGTGGAATTCTGCACTCCCTGTCAGCAAGTGGACTTCCAGCGCTAGTCTCAAGCTAAGCAGAGTTTGTGTTATGAGTACTAGACAACTGATAAACTTACCTACTTATATATCTCTAAATACATACATATTACAGATAAATTACACCCAGACACAGAACAAATGATCGTGATCATCACACAAACATTTGTTCTGGGTGTGAATCGAACCTACAACCTCCGGCATAGCAGTCAGGGCTACTAACCACTAGACCAACAGGCCAGTTAATCAGTTAATGCGTACGGGTTATAGTTCATTAGAAAAGGTCCAGATATTTGAAGATAGAACTAGAATTTTTAATAATTTGATAACTGTCAGTTGAAAGCGATTCTCGGATCCTTAGAAAGGGATTTAAACCTTTTGAATGTCTTATGTTACACAATTCGAAATAAGCAATTGTCTTTCTATTGTGTCTCTAATTACGGCATCCAAAGAGTTAAACGCAAAAAACATTGCGGAACATTGGCTTACGACATCAAGGTATGTGCAACGTGTAGGTACCTATTCATCTTAAAAATTAACGTATCGTCTAAGCGGGACACAATGGCTTTTTAATTGTGTCTCTAATTAAATGTTAATACGAAAAGTTAAATGTGGTTGATTTTTAATAGATGCGGTAGATCACTAATGTCTATATACTTAAAAGAGGAAAGTACCCAATATTGAACCTTGTGGTACACCCATCTTTTTTCGTATATGTCAGTCTATATCAGCGTCTGAACAAATGTGCCTTTCAAAAGTGTATGTATGTTTTTATGTTTGTGTTCACATGTCTCCGGAACTACAAGTCCGATTTAAGTAATTCTTTTTTTTATTTAAGCAGAACTGTCGTAACAAATAAAATTGCTTTGTTTATACGTGTAGTAGATGACTGGCTGAAGGAAAAGGGGAAAGGGTAAATGTAATCTAACCGTGTTTGGAATTATTAGAATAGTTATTAGATGCTCTCTGGCTTTACGGTATTTAAGTTTGGCTGAGAGGTACTTTTTAGTGGTGGTATAACTAAAAAGTGTAAAATAAAAAATAAAAAATTACAAAAAAAATACAACCAACTTCAATGTTAAAAGTATACAAAATAACTTTAATTTCGGAAGTCGGTGTTAAATAACGAAGAGACAAAACTATTATAGAAACACCGACTTCCAAAATTAAAGTTATTTTGAACTTTTCAGTGTTTTTTTTAACATTGAAGTCGTTTGTATTTTTTTTGAACTTGCTGTTGCCTGTCATTTAAATAGGACTTCATGAAGCTGAGTGCAAGTTTACTTAGCCCATAAAATTGGATCTAGGTAGGGCCAATGCCTGCTAGGGCCTAGAACAAAAAAAAAACTGAAGGACACTCATAGCTTCAGTCAGTAAGTCTGGGCACGCCACAATTATGGCGGTAAGTCCCTTCTTTGAGGCCTGGCTGGAAAAACCTCACGGCGTACCTTCCGCATAATGCAAGTTCTCACCGGGTAAGTTCGGGAGGTTCCTGCACCGGATTCGTGCGGAAGTGACGCCCGGGTGTCGCCACTGTGCGGAACGCCCGGATAACACAATAGAGGTGTACCCCGCTTGGGCAGAGCATCACCGTGCCATAGTGGGGTCAGGCTTGCGGAAGGAAAACAATGGGGAGCTCGCTGTCCGACCGTCCAGTAAGTGTCCGGACCGAGCCCAAGTCATCGACGGCGCGCACTGTTCCCGCGCGCGTCAGCAACAGCAGTGGTCGAAGCCTACCAGAGCCAGAGTTATACCTAAAGGTAGCTCAGCCCCGATATAAAAGGCAAGAAGGAACAGGGTGGGTTTTATATTCAGTAAGACTCGGACACTATTTCCCGCCCCGCCGGAGGGCGGGGGATGTCATTTGGATGATATTAACCCACTAAAAAAAAAAGTAAAAGTCTGACACAATCTCCAGCTTCGCCCTATAACTATACATATAAATAAAATTGAAGTGTCTGTTAGTAATATTGAAATAACTGCTTTTTACTACATGCATATGAATATATATACAATACATACACCAAAATAACATTTTTTACAATTTTTGTCTGTCTGTTCGTCCAAGCTTATCTCTGAAATGGCTGGACCGATTTTGATGGGCCTGGCCTGGGCAGGTAGTTGATGTAATAAGGAGTAACATAGGCTACTTTTATTTTAGAAAAAATAAATTTAAAATCCTGTAGTTCAGGCGAACTAAGTTGCGGGCACAGCTAGTTGGATGATATACTATCTCTAAAAAACAAATCCTGCTTAAAAGCCTAAAAATTCAAAAGCACACTTGGTTGAAAAAAATATTTAATTTAATAAAGAATACCACACAGTAAAAGATAATTAAAACTAATATTATACCAATACAAACTGAAAAAAGGTTCACATTGTTATGCAGTTAATGTTTTGCGAAATATATAAAATTATGCTGAGAAATGGTGGTTTTAATAATTATTACAATATAAATAAAATATAAAATGTCAGCTTAAATCTATAAGATTCAACCATGTCAATATATATTTTTGGTATGGTGGTTTGATATCAAGTCAATTTGCTATTTTTCTGAACATTAACTAATTAGCACTACATTAAACCATTACAGTATGTATGTACAAACATGTTTATTTGTATATTATCGTATAAACATTAAGAACGATAACAGAACAAAACTTATTATGATAATAAACTGATTAAGAGTTAGCTTTCATAATTTAAACAGCAAAGTGTGTTATACTTACTCAGTCTTAATTTGTAATGTCAAATTGTTCTATACTACAATTAGTCATTTTTATATTTATTAGCCAAAGCCTCTAACTTGGTCAAATTTTTTTGCAAGTCAGCATTTTTATCTAGTTTTAAATAAGTATTGTTTCGTATTTCATGTAACTTAACCCAATCGGGTAGCTCCTCAGTGAGAACTTTAATATCTCTTTGTAAATCATTTGCTGATACATTTGCTTTGAAGCTGCTATCTAACTTTGAGAGGATTATGTTTAATGCTAGAACATTTTTCCTCTCAGTCACAAAGATATTTCGGAGTGTGCGAGCAAGATCTGGCAGACGACAATACACCAAATACTTTTGGTCATTTTCAGAAGACCTAGTCATGGCTTCAAGGGCTTTAGCTGCCTGTTTAGCTTTCACCTTCTCTAGGAGAGCAGTTGGCAGATTACGTAGTGCTGGATTCAATAGTGTAACTGCACCAGTTGTTGTTTGACTTGTCTGTGTAGAGTTGCCCTTCATTCCATTAACAGAAGTACTTGGTTTACTGTCTGTGATGCCAGTTGCGGCCTTCTCTTGCTCGGTGAGTCCACGAGCCTTTGCTTGAGCTAACTTCTCTAAAGCTCTTTCCATTTTTGTATTACATTTAAATAGCTCGCGCGCTTTTGCTAATACATCTTGGGCACTTGAGAACTTTTCAACATTTGGCATTTCAGGCAATTTGCCACTCTCCACTTCTGGTACCTTTTCAATATCGAACTCGGGATGCCAACGTGTCAGTTTGTCATCAGGGATTACCATTGGAGGATCAAGTGTTTGTAAATACTGTGCATGGTGTTTCTTTACTAACTGAAGCAAAATATCGTAAAAGTATCTGCGCCTCTCTAGTAGCACACTTGGATTCATCACTTTGATATCATTAGGAAAATTAGGTGAGATTATCATCTCATATTGTTCCTTATGAGTTGAGGCACTGAAGTTCTTCACCTTTTGAATTTCGAAATTGTAAAAATCAGGCACCAAATGTTTTATTTGAGCTAAATGTTTTTGAGTGAATGAGCGTTTCAGCATTTCTTGTACAGAAGGTTTCAGTTTAGCAAAGGTTATCTTTTCATTTCTGTTATAGAGTAAAGCAACAACCGTCTCCATGCCTCGGAACAGTTCAGCAAGAAATCTGTAGTGGTGAGGCAGCGGCAAGCTGCTGGAGGAAGTAGCAAGTGCTGCATGCCTGATGTATGCAGGAACCTGAAAAAGTTGTTAAAAAATTACAAAACCAGCTAAACTTCTAGATTTTACTGGTCCCTTGACAAATTAATTTAAAACAATGTCTTTATGTCAAGAGTGAATAGGTTACGTTTAAGCAAGCATGCTCCACCATCAACCACATCATCGCTTACTATCAGGTGAGATAGTGGTCAAACAAGAGCCTATTAATAATAATAAAAAAGAAAATGTTATAAGAAAGAAATAATGAGAATCAAGAAAAGAGATTACAAGGTTTGCAATACTTTTTCCACAAATGTCAACATGGTTTTTTGGTTTTGTATGCATTGTTATTAGTAAAACATTGTGTTATACATACTAACCTTGCTTGGACTCTTAATGGGACTGACAACCACTTTTCGAGGTGATATGAAGGGCCTTTGTTGAGGTGCAGGCATGGACGTGCATTTCTTTGGTGAGAGAAATTCATTCTGAAGTAGTGCTTTCTTGCTTGGACTGCAAAAAAAAAAACAATTTTATAAGGAACTTAATCCCGAACTAATTCCATTCTAAATTAAGGAAAACCATAAAATACACCAAGAGGAGAACAAACTTTAATATGTTTATAGAAATTTTTTAAAATAATCTAGGGCATCTATCTACAGATATGTCATCAAGTTGTAATAATAAAATTACATTAATGTGATTTGCTTTCTATGCAGATTTCTGTGCAATGTTCCACTTAATTTTGCTGTGGACGTCAACAATAAAGAGCATTAAAAATATGCTTCACTTCATTTATGTTAATGCATACTAATTATGGGATACTGGCAAGCTACCAGATGCCGTGTATTAATTTAAACTCACACAGTTCGGCCACATAACATGAATGTCAATATTTAAAACCAATTGTACAGGATTTAACTATTCCTGGATAACCTACTGCAGATCTTACTATGTAAGCTCAAGTCATCTCAAATCTCATTTACATACCTTACTGGTACTTCCACATCAATAGATTTAAACTCTCGCAGATTACGCTTCTCGCTCGACTCTTTGAGTTCTTGTATCCCTTTGCTTAGTCGATCAGCGGTTGCCCTTAATTCAGCTAACCTCGAACTTCCAGCTAATTTCTTCCTTATGTCACCAAGACTTAACTCTTTGCGAGAAGTGGTAATAACTTCTGCTTTAGAAGGTTCTGCAATCTTAGCAGTATTAGAGGCATTCAATTTCTTACCAAATGCAGCTGCGATTTTTGGTGGAACTTGTTTCACATCTTTAGATGACACAACATGCTGATTTTCAGTATGTTTTAGTTCATCCTTTACAGTTTCACTAGATTTTACTGGCTGCTTAACTTCTCTCGGTACGATATCACACCTTTTAAATAAGGGAGCTGTACCAGTGGATACAATTTTCTTTTCTAAATTCCGGTCGATGTGAGGAACTTTATTTTTAGAAGTTATAAGATCCTCCGTAGCAGGCCTTTTTCTACTATTGAAGAATGAAGTGATAGATGTTTGCGACATGATAGCTTCACTTACATACAAGTAAATAAAAAAAAGAGATATAAAAGACTAAATAAGCCTTCGGCAACAATTTTTTCCCTCCAAAACGACCGTTGGCTGGGCTGACTGACACTGTAAAATCGCGCGCGCGTTTGGCGTCAGTCCTGTCATAAATCTCCTTTGTCAATGTCAGAAAACTGTCAATTGTGAAATAGGGATGTTAAAAAGTAATCAATTTTTCATTGAATTTGATTAATATTTTCGTCAAATCGATTTTTATAATTGATTTTCAAGTCATACCTTTCAATCGTGGAAATTACAGACACAATAGAAAGACAATAGGTGCGCGAACGCCGGCGTTCGCTTGGGGTTTAATGAATTAATCAATTTTTGAAAAAAAGGTTAAATAAATTACGCGATTAAATTAATTTTCTTAAATAACACAATCTATGCGCAGCATAAAAAAACTCGTAGCATAATTACTTACAAGTTGACTGTATAAAAAAACGGCGCTGGCCTGTTGGCCTAGTGGTTAGTGACCCTGACTGGTAAGTCCTCTCTTTGAGGAGTGGCTGGGAAGATGTTACGGCGTCCTCATCTTCCGCATGACACAGATCCTCACCGAACATTATAAGTTCAGAAGGTTCTTGCACCGGATTCGTGCGGAAGAACCACCCGGGTGTCATCATTGTGTGGACCACCGTAGGACACGGTGGAGCATATTTTTTGGTGGTTAAAAATAAGACGGGTGACTTAGGTGACACCAATAACTACAGGCCTATCTCTCTTGCTACTACCGCGGCTAAAATTTTTGATTGTCTGCTTGATATACAGTTAAACAAATACGTAACTCTCCATGACAACCAGTTTGGGTTTCGTCCGCATCTATCAACGGAGAGCGCTATACTGTGCCTCAAGCACACTGTCAACTATTACACACAGAGAAATACGCCGGTATATGCGTGCTTCCTGGACCTCTCCAAGGCTTTCGATTTGGTCCAATACGATATCCTATGGGGCAAGTTGGACCGGATTAACTTACCGATTGAAATTACCAGACTATTTCGTTTCTGGTATGGGCATCAGAAGAATTGTGTGAGATGGGAAGGGACGATGTCAGAGCAATATGAACTTGAATGTGGTGTCAGACAGGGCGGGTTGACATCTCCTACGCTTTTCAACGTATACATGAATGACCTGATAGTCGCGCTCAGTAACTGCCATGTCGGCTGCCATATTGATGGAGTGTCTGTTAATAATCTCAGTTATGCGGACGACATGGTGTTGCTGAGTGCGTCGGTATGTGGACAACAACAACCCTCTTAGAGGTTGTTAAAGATATGTGAGGACTACGCTTGTGTTCATGGTTTGAGGTATAACATTGCAAAAAGCCAGTTCATGGTTTTTGGAGTTGGTGCAGTAAGCCCCCAAAATGTTCCATCTGTTATACTAAATGGGACACCTCTGGAGAGGGTGAACAGATTCAAATACTTGGGACATATTCTTACACCTGACCTCAGTGATAATGAGGATATTGAGAGAGAGCGGAGGTCGCTCTCAGTACGCGCCAACATGATAGCCCGCAGGTTTGCTAGGTGTTCAGGGGAGGTAAAAGTCACGCTATTTAAGGCGTACTGTACATCCCTTTACGCCTGCAGTCTGTGGGCTCGTTATACAAAAAAGTGCTATAGTGACGTTCGCGTTCTCTACAATAATGCGTTTAGGATTGTGGTGGGGCTGCCTCGGTTCTGCAGCGCCTCGGGCATGTTCGCACATTATCGCACCGCCTGTTTTCACGCGACTATGCGCAGGCGGAGTATCTCTCTGGTGCGCAGAGTACGAGCCAGCTCTAACACAGTCCTGGCGATGATTGCGGATAGGCTGGACTGTGCCTACATGCTACATTGCTGCAGCAGACATGTTCAGGCAAGTCCGTTTTGGAGGCGTTATTAATCCTGGTGTCTGCAGTAGTGTAGTTTTATTGTATTTTAACTGTTTTTATTATTATTCCTTTATTATCTATTTTAACATATTAATTACATTTTTAAATATTCCTTAAACAAAAAAAATATTAAAAAAAAACATTTAAAAATATAAAAAATAGTGTCCCACCGGTATCGGGAATAGGGTCCAAGCTACCGGCGGTCAGGGCTCCAGAGAAAGGAACCTATTATTATTATTATTATTTCCTTTATTTTTCTTATATTACATATTTTTGATATTTTTAAATATTTTTAATATATATATAAAAAAAAAAAACATTTAAAAATATAAAAACAGTAGTCCACCGATGTCGGGAGCAGGGTCCAAGCTACCGGTGGTTAGGGCTCCAGAGACAGGAACTTCCTCACAATCCGAGCCGTATCGAGGAGTACTGCCTTTTGTATCTGGCCCTTGATCCAACCGCGCAACGACAGCTTCGACAGATGGTCGTCGAAGCTTTTGGCAATAAGACCATTGGCGGTTACGACAATCGGCACAATGACAGCCGAGTCCACACTCCACATGTCGACAACCTCGTGTGCTAAGTCGAGATATTTCATTTGTTTCTCTTTCTCAGCTTTCACGAGATTCTCGTCATGCGGGATGGTGATATCGACTATCATTGCACGGCGCGCTGATCGGTCTATCACCACTATATCCGGCTTATTGGCTACAATAGTCCGGTCAGTAATGATAGACCGATCCCAGTACAAAGTGACATGGTCATTTTCGAGAACTGGGTCGGGCACATACTTGTAATACGGTACCTCTAAATCCACTAGGTTGTACTTCAAAGCAAGTTGCTGGTGGATAATCCTGGCTACTTGGTTATGTCTGTGCAAATATTCGCCGTTAGCCAAACGAGAACAACCAGAGATAATATGTCTGATAGACTCACCCGGACGGTGGCATGCCCGACACACGTCAACCGTCCCGTCCTTCATTATATATCTCCGGTAGTTGTTCGTTAGGATAACTTCGTCCATAATCGCACAGACAAAACCTTCAGTTTCCCCGAAGAGGTCACTGAAACGTAACCAGGCCACGGACGCCAAGAAATCTACATCAGGCTCGTGAAGAGCCCGGAAAAAGCGCCCGTGGAGCTCCTTGCCTTTCCATATTTCCTTGCGGTTATCAGTAGTCATTATTACAGGTTTATGCCAGTCCTCTTTAGCCATGGATAACGGGATGAGTCCCTTGTCCACTGCGACCACATCTCGGTGCATACCCACATCGGTTTTAAGGAAATATTCCCTGAGACTGCACACCTCGCGGTTGTGCAGGGTCTTTGCGTTTAAAAAGCCTCGACCTCCACACTTCCGCGGGATGTACAGTCTCATCACCGAGGATCGTGGGTGATGCATCCGATTTGCCGTCAGCAATGTACGAACTCGTCTATCCAGGGCGTCAAGTTCGGTCTGAGTCCATTTGAGTATGCCAAAAGAGTACATTAAAACCGGCATGACCCAACCGTTGAAGGCGCGCACCTTATTTCCGCCCGACAGAAGGCTATTTAAGACCTTCTTCAGGCGGCCAAAGAAGCGTTCCTTCAGCGATTGCTTCATGTCAGCATTGTTAATGCCTAAGGCTTCTGACATACCCAAATACTTATAGGTTTCGGTCGAGGAAAGGGGTCTAAGGTGTATGGAATCCGGGAGTTGAATTCCCTCGGATTCCATAATCTCCCCTCGCTTTACATGCATGCCTGCACATTTGTCCACACCAAATTCCATCCTGATGGCACTACTGAAAGTTTCTGTTACCTTCAGTAGCTCCATCAGTTGCAAAGTGCTGGGGGCAAAGAGTTTCAGGTCATCCATGTAAAGAAGGTGAGATATGACCTGACCACCTCTTCTCAACCGATAGCCTAGTCCTGAATCCTCCAGCAATGTGCTAAGAGGATTCAGGGCTAAGCAAAACCAAAGCGGGCTCAGACTGTCGCCCTGAAATATTCCCCGTTTAATCCAAATAGGCTCATCGTTCCCCTGGATCGGTCGACATCCTGGATAGCGAAGGACCGTCTTCCATTGCCTCATACATGACTCAAGAAAGGTGCGTAAAGTTATATCTATTTTGTATAACTCCAGCACCCTCATGAGCCATGTATGTGGAACAGAGTCGTAGGCCTTCTTGTAATCTATCCAACATGTCGACAGATCCTTGCGGGATCGACGAGTCTGTTGGCTTATGGCCATGTCTATGAGGAGTAGCTCCTTAGTACCCCGGGACCCATTCCTACATCCATTCTGAGAGGGAGAAATAATCTGATGATTCTCTATGTGTATATTAATTTTTGCTCTCAGGATAGATGTAAGAAGTTTATAGACCGTTGACAAACATGTAATTGGTCTATAGTTCTTGGGATCCACGGGGTTACCTGTCTTATGGAGCAGGTGGGTAATGCCAGTTGTCAGGTATTCTGGTAGCGACCCAGACTCTAAGATTGACTGGAATTGCGACGCCAGGAGCGCGTGTGAGCTACTATACCATTTCAGCCAGAAATTTTGCAGTCCGTCCGGTCCCGGTGATTTCCAGTTCGGTAACGGACGAACTGCTTTGGCTACATCCTCTGGGGTGATGGTAACTTTTTCCATTTCTGGTATAGCTTCACACACACGCTCGACGTCACGCATCCAGCCACCCTCAGCGTGACTGACAGGTACCGACCAAATGTTTCGCCAGAACGTAATTGTGGCAAAATCATCTGGGCGGCACTCGTCAATCACACTGTGTTCAGGCCGCTCCCAAGCTCTGTACACCCACCTCTCATCGCTCTGAAACATGCGATTCTGCGAGTACCGGTCAACTCGCCGCTTATACCGCCGAATGCGGCTCGCCCATGCACAAACTTTCTGCTTCAGGAAGTCGATGCGCTCTGTGACACGGGACATGTATCCTTGAGGACTAATACCTGTCCCCAAAAACGCCCGTCTTACAAAGCGCATCACTCGTGGTCGTGTATTACCCTCCCTGAAGCAGTGTAGTTTGCCGATGAGTACCCTGGCCTCATCGATACGCCTCTCAATCCTGCATTGCCAGGCTGGTACAGCAGATTTCGGTCGAATAGTTCCATCTATATTGGGAAACTTAATGTTCGCTAAACGACATGCCGCAACAGCCCCACAATACAAGATTGAGTGCGTATCAATAAGGTTCTCGCTACTCTCAAAGATATTTTTGAGCAACGAGTCCAAGGCACACACCAGCGCCCTATTTTTTTTGTGCATGGGTAACCGTGGCAAACGGGGCCTAAGCTCAGTCGGAGTCGACATGTACTCACACAACGCATCCTCCAGTGCGCTCCTCAATCTTTCGTTGCACTGGCTACTTACTGTGACAACCCTATCATCTGTATCATCATAATTATGGTCGGACCGCGTTGCCGCGGTCTGTGTTTGTGTAGATGTCGAGACGATTTGGTTGCTCAGTATCTCTGAGCGCAGCCGATCAAGTGCAGCGTCGTCCAACCTGTGGTTGCGTTGGATAACCCGCACCTGATCCGATAATCGCTGAGCCGAGACGTTCACGGTTGGTTCCAGGTCCTGAAAAAGAGACAGCATCCTTTCACGGTACGCAGTGAGGTTAGTTCCTCCCTCTGTAGACCCGTAATATGCGCGCATGACGTTCTCGTTCATTGACTGAGTCCATCTCATGCGCTGCACACAACCACCGGCAGCGGGGACCCGGCTCGGAGCCGGTTGGCCCCTAGGTCCCATGCTCTTCGGTGGCCGGCCTCTTCCCGGCCGGCGTACAGGTGTTGGCGACGTCGGCGGGGAGAAATACTCGTCGCTCGAGCTCGACGCAACTGCAGCCGCCGGTGACACTGGTGATCCGGGGTCCGACGGCGGCGAGGCGGAGCTGAGCGACGAGCCCGGGGGTGGATGTCGTGCGCGTCGTGTAGCTGCTCTAGTTAACATATTATTAACGATTCATTCCATTTTTTCAGTTTGTTCTTGATTGATGTACGTCGTTTATGACAGACGTCATTTGGTGTTTTTTCATAATCTTCTATTTTCATCGACTATTTTATTTGTTTGCTTGATTGGATAGGTTTTCTTATAATAAAATTATTTAGGCTTCATATAAAGTAAAAATTGTTTCACTGTTTTGGATCAAGAATGAGTTTTACAAATTTAAAATGGAATAGAAAAAATATGTGACTTGTTACTAGAGTGTTGCCAGGTTATTATTCCTTTATTATCTATTTTAACATAGAGTGCGTCTACTGAAAGCGTAACCTGGAGTTTTTTTTTTAAATTAAATTGGCAACATTGTTTTGCCAAAAAAAATCACGTCAAAGTCTATGGTTGCAATTGTCAGTTTTTGGAAACTGATATTTATTTTTCAAGAATAATTGCTTAATTGTGGGAAGAACAATAAACAGTAACGTGCAAAAACTGCTACCACCTATAACCACTATGGTTAATAAGTTTAAACAAAAACAAGAAGAGAAAGAAGGTGTTTTCAATGAAAACCAACATTGTTTACATACGATTTTGGATTTTTAAGTTAGTATGACGTTATAATCTTGATCCTTGTCGACTAATATTATTAGATAGTTATATTAAGAATGTAATGATATTTTTATTCTTATATTTTTAGATAATCTGACATATTGCGAATTTCATAATGGACAAAAACATCGAACAACGAAGGCTTTTGTTAAATCGACTTAATCAAAAACACATGCTAGTGAGTGGTAGAATGCGTTCAAAAGCAGTTGATATGTAATGAAAGATTTGCCTCACTCTTTCTGGTAGTGCATGAAAGTCTGCAACTGAAGTTAAAATCGCGAAAATCCTAGTTCAAGTTTGAGAGAGATGCTGCTGCAGCAGCTGCTGAACTTTTTGTCTCTCACGAGTCGATCTGTATCATTTGAAACAATCAGTGGAGTATAAAACATGTTCCCACTAGACTAATCCCAAGATCTGAATTTTCTCTATGCTAAAACGAATCGATTCCAACCCAATAATCTTGAAACACATTAATAGTGTTGGCGAGACGTGATGAAGTTGAAATCATGTTGACTATTTTATTTGACTATCACGGTGTTGTGCACTTGGTATTCTTGCCAGAACGCCAAATGGAAAATAAAGAATATTATTTAAATATTTTATAGGGATTTTTGAGAGTTCAGATAAAATAAAATGATTTGGAATACTATCTAACATTTTGTGTGTTATTGACATTTACCATACACCCACCAAATAATTAAGTCTATACACATGTTTTTGACTAGGATTTAAGTTCTTGTACAACTATTCTAAAATTGTCTTAAATACAAAAAATACTCTAGTATCAAAACTTTTTTCTCCTACTATTTCAATAATACCACATTCAAAATTTTTGGTTGTAACCTCCTTTTCTCAGGTCACGCTTTCATTAGACGGACTCTATTAATTACATTTTTAAATATTCCTTAATTAAAAAAAATATTTAAAAAAAAACATTTAAAAATATAAAAAATAGTGTCCCACCGGTATCGGGAATAGGGTCCAAGCTACCGGCGGTCAGGGCTCCAGAGAAAGGAACTTCCTGACTATACGGGCCGTGTCCAGAAGTACCGCTTTCTGAATCAAGCCCTTGATCCAGCCGCCTAACGAGAGCCTCCTAAGGTGTTGGTCGAGTCTCTTGGCAATTAAGCCATTGGCTGAAACGACTATCGGTACAATAATCGCTGAATCCAATTCCCACATGTCGACAACCTCGCGAGCCAAGTCAATATACTTGATTTGTTTATCTTTCTCGGCTTTCGCGAGGTTCTCGTCATGCGGAACGGATATGTCAACAATCATTGCACGCCTCTCGCTTCGGTCCACCACCACTATATCAGGCTTATTGGCTACAATAGTCCTGTCAGTGATGATGGACCGATCCCAGTACAACGTGATATCGCCACTATCGAGAACTGGGTCGGGCACATACCTGTAGTATGGCACCTCCGATTCCACAAGAGAGTACTTCAGAGCAAGTTGCTGATGGATAATCCTGGCTACAAGGTTGTGTCTATGCAAGTATTCTCCGTTAGCTATTCTAATCGATTTAGTTTCAAATTTCGTGCAAAAATGTTGGTAGAGTAGGCAACTCTTTTTTTCTGTCGAATGCAAATTGTGTAAAACTGTTTATAAGTATTTTGGTAACAGTAATATTTTATTTAAATTAATTTAACTAATATAACACACCCTTTCCAAATTTAATACAATAGCCTCAGCAATAAAAATTATAGAAAAAAGCTCTCTTCGTCTCCTGGGGTCTCCTATTTTTGAAGATTCCTTTCCCAACTTTGTCGAGGAAAAAATTCAAAATTTTAATGATGTTTTGAAAAGATTACTCCAATTGAACATGCATTCGGCCATCACTATAATTCGTTTCTGCTGTTTCGGCCCCACATTAACTTATTTTCTTCGTGCTTCTCATTTATGGACACTCCCCTACGTTTTGAAAAAAATGGGCTAAATTATTCGGCATACTCTATCATCGATTTTAAACGTAACCATGAATGACCGAGCTTGGGCTCAGCTACTCTTCCTATCCGTATGGGCGGCCTTGGCGACCGCAAAATTTCTAGTATTAGCTTACCAGCCTTTATATCCTCGATTCATGGTACTGAGAAATTAATTAATCAGGAATATTCTATCTCCCTTACTGAATGATTTCAATGTGTTGTGCATGTGCTTCATCGAGGCTATAGATGCCTGGAAACTCGCTTGCCCGAATAATAATCCGCCTGACGAACCATCATCCCAAAAACGGTGGGATGAGCCGCTCTGCAAAGTACTTTAGGAAAACCTGATTGCAACACCCCATGGCCTGGCACGCGACGATGGCAAGAGACCGGACGGCATGTCGTTATTTCCTTGAAAGATGGCAAGGCCTTTAGTATGGGACGCTACTTATGTCGCTACTCTTGCGCCTTCACATCTTCCTAGCTCGTCGTGTCATGCTGGTGCTGCCGCTGCGGCTGCGGAGAACCTCAAGCGGCGGAAATATAACAACCTTGTTGGAAGTTATATTTTCGAGCCGTTTGGGGTTGAAACTCCCGGATCGTGGGGTCCAAGTGCTCACAAGTTGTTTAAAGATCTGTCAAAACATGTAGTTAATACTTCGCGTGACCCAAGGGCTGCCCTTTACCTCGGACAGAGGATAAGCATTGTCATACAGCGTGGCAATGCCGCCAGCATTTTGGGCACATTACCAGTCGATAGCGACGTGGAAGAGTTTTTTGACGCCATATTTTAGTGTGATTTAAGTTAGTTGTAATTAGCGTAGGGTTTTATTATTATTTTTATTTACTGTATATAGTTTTTAGTTGTGTATGTAATAAGGCAACTCTTTTCATTTTCCCTTCTTTTTCCTGTAGACAGACAGGGGAGCCAACATTATGGCAAAGGAACCTCCTAAGTGAAACGCACTGTAACTGTTGAAAATACAAAATGTACCTATTGTGATTATTTTATCTTTTCTGTTGTGTTATTGGCAAAATTGTGATGTCTCTTCCACAAATTCCATTAATGGAGAGTTGAAGGTGAAGTTACCTTTTCTGTTGAAAAACCACGCTGCGTTTTGTTTGTTGTATTAAGTATTTCAAACTTGATACAATATAATACACAACACAATACACAATATAATCATCATACTTCTCATGATTCCACGTTTTTATAAGAAATAATAAAATGCCACGTTATGCAACGACTGGAGACAAAGCTAAGGAGGAAAGAAGAAAAAGAGTCGTACAAAGCACAATATACACCAATACTGACGTTGAACCTCAAAACCTTGAAGGCGTTGAAGAAACTGAAATCACTGCACAAATATCACTACCAACAGAAGGAGGATGGGGATGGGTCGTAGTCGCTGCGAGCTTTGTAACAATTTTCTTACTAGACGGAGTTTTCTTCACGTTTGGCAGTATATTCCACGAGATGGCAGAAGATCTTGGAGTTAGTATATCACTGGTGGCACTTGCTAATTCTGTAGCAGTGGCAGTGTATTTCATGGCAGGTCCTTTAGCATCTGCGCTTATTAACAGATTTGGATTTCGAGCTGTTTGCATGAGCGGTTCAATAATAAGTTCTTTGTCTCTTTTATGCACACATTTCACCACTAGTTTTATAGCAATCCTTTTTTTATATGGACTTTTGGGTGGATTTGGAGCCTGTCTATGTAGTATGGCATCTGGATTAATAGTGGGCTTTTATTTTGAAAGACTACGATCTTTGGCAATGTCGATATCAAGTGTTGGTTCCAGTGTTGGTATTATGATTATGTTTACGGTCAATTCAAAAATGGTGAAATTAGCTGGATGGCGTGTCGTAATGTTGTTTCATTCTGGATTGCTTGGCATTATTTATTTTATTTCTATGGCATTTCGACCGTTGCTCTCTTTAACTGTCACGACGGCAGTTGCAGCTGATACAGGTACAGATAAAGTGACAGACCCAACTCGTACAGTAACTTATTTACCAAGTTTGGCTGCTATTAAAACTTCTCCATCCAGTACAAAAAGAGAAGGCGTAATGCCAAGTGCTGCAGAACGCCTCTTTAGTGCAGTATCCAATGCGCATTTCCCAACTGCTGCCGCAGTGGTTGAAGATCCTGGAGCACGGACACCAACTCAAGCGGGTCCATCCACAGCTGCTGTATCAAAGCTTAGAATAACAGCTCAGGGTCCATCAGGTGGAGTTAGTACTAGACAATTAAAACAAGTTCAATCTATAGTAACCAAATCCAGGACAAGTATGCGACGAAATGAAGAATATGTTGAGAAACAAATAGCAATAGATATAAATGTTGAAAAAGCTCCAAAACGAAAATGGTGGCAGAAGTTATTTCATTGGGAAGAGCATGTATCCCAAGCTCGACCAATGTATAGAGATGATGCTTTCTATGAAGGCAGGGTAGATATGTTACCAGCCTATCAAAAAAGTATGATGGAAACCCCGCCCGAAGCTAGAACTGGCCTTGAATATCAAATGGCTGTTTCGCGTGCAGTAACAGCTGCGGAGTTGACAGAAAAAAGAGGAGTATTCACAACTGCTGCTAGGAGAATTCTTGCCACTATGCTGGACCCAAAATTACTTAAAAGAGTTTCATTCCAATTGTTATGTGCCAGTGGTTTCTTCACGTATCTAGGGTTTTTAGTGCCCTATGTCTTTCTACCCGATAGGAATAAGAGCCAAGGCATTCCTCCCGAGCATTGCAGTTTATTTGTGAGCGTCATTGGGTTAGCAAATGCGTTCGGACGCCTGGTTATTGGTACATTGGCAATGAAATTAAATCCCGTAAATTTATATTCAGTTGTGTGTGTAATAGCTGGAATAGCGATAATGTCATTTAATTTTTCATTTAACTTATATTATCAGTATTTGATGTGCGTAATGTTTGGATTCCATATTGCTAGTCTAAGTTGCGTACGAAGTGTACTATTAGTCTACTTGTACGGTTTAGAAATGTTAACTAATGCAACTGGTATGATGATAATGTTTCAAGGTTTAGGAAGTTTAATAAGTACACCGATGTCCAGTATGCTTGAAAACAAGTTCGGATACACAGTATCTTTCTATGTGGCCGGGGCGCTTGTTATCGTTAGTGGTGTTGTTTTAATACCAGTTCGTACCCTCTGTGAAAAAGAGAAAAGGAAGCAAGATGCTCAACGGCCTGGAACACCTGAACCGCCTGCAACGCCAAAAAGGACGTAAAGTGGGGAATACATAATAGAATGTAGAAATTCGCCTATTGGTCTACGACTGAAATGCAGGGAACCAAGGTGATGGGGACATCGTTGCAGAAATTATAGTACTTACAGAATATTGACAAGCCTGTTGGTCTAGTGGTTAGTGACCCTGACTGCTATGTCGGAGATCGTGGGTTCGATTCCCATCCAGGACAAATGTTTGTGTGATGAGCATGATCATTTGTTCTGTGTCTGGGTGTAATATATAAGTATGTTTATCAGTTGTCTAGTACTCTTAACACAAGCTCTGCTTAGCTGGAGACTAGATGGCGTTGTGTGATAGGCGTGGAATATTATATTATATTAATATAGGACAAACGATGATTGATTCTGTACTCTGTATATCTTTTCATTCGACGTTCAGGTTATGTCGAAGAAGACGTACATATTGAGAATCACTTAATCCAAAGGTAAAGGAATTATGGTGGTGAGAGTAGGTACAATAACAAATAGGTACTCACACGAACCGAAAAACAATTTAAACACATTTGCCAAGAAACAGTAAATAAAATTATATAAATGTAATAATAAAAAACAAATTATTCTGAGTCTTTATATTTGAGGCGAATCTTTATTGTGGGCTGTAGTATTAAAGGAGAGACAAGCCATAAAAAAATCGAATCTTTTTTTTTTTTTTCGATGGGTTAAATCTAATCTGAAAAAAAAAGACTGAATTTAATCTATTCCTATTTAGAAGACAAATGATGTATGACTAGCTTATTTCCGCGGCTTTGCCCGCTTGCATGAAATATAGCCTATGCCACTCAAGAAAAAACCGGCCAAGAGCGTGTCGGGCCACGTTCAGTGTAGGGTTCCGTAGTTTCTCGTCCGTCAAAATAAGTGTACACACTAACGAGTTTAAAAAAATGCTTACATATACGATTATACTACAAACTTAGTCCAGAAATTATTTTGTACAACCTTTTTTGTACAAAAACTGTTCTTTCCATCAAGTTCAAAATAATTTTCCTAAAAAGTCCTTATAAAGTTCTACTTTTCAGAATTTTTTCATAATTTCTAAACTTGTGGTTCAAAAGTTAGAGGGGGGAGACACATTGTTTTTTGTTTTTTTTGCGATTATATTATTGACATTATCAAAAAATTATTTTAGTAAACCCCTATTCATTTTTAAATACCTATCCAATAATATATCACACGTTAGGGTTGAAATTTAAAAAACAATCACTTCCTACTTTACATATAGGGGGGCTACCCTAATAAAACATTTTTTTCCAATTTTTATTTTACCACTTTGTCGGCGTGATTGATATACATATTGGTACCAAATTTCAGCTTTCTGGTGCTAACGGTCCCAGAGATTAAGCGAGGACGGACAGACAGACAGACATGGCAAAACTATAAGGGTTCCTAGTTGACTACGGAACCCTAAAAAGGCACCTTTCTGTAGGTGCAAACATTTTCGCAATCGGTACATACTGCCAGAATTTACATCTTACAAAAAAAAAAACAAACTACCTCTGTATCATCATCATTTCAGCCGAGAGACGTCCACTGTTGGACATAGGCCTCCCCCAAGTGTCGCCACATGTCGATCCTGTGCGCCTCGCATCCATCGGATTCCCGCAACCTTCACCAGGTCATCGGTCCATCTTGTAGGAGGCCTTCTGACGCTGTGTCTTCCTTTCATGTACGCGGTCGCCACTCCAGAACGTTTCAGCCTCTTCGGCATCTGTTTTGCGAGCTATGTGCCCTGCCGATTGCCACTTGAGTTTGGCGATTTATAATAATAGTGTAGATTTGTAAATAATTTGACGATTTTTGACCGCCCAATTTATTTTCAGTTAGACATATTTATATAGGTAGTCTACCTGTGCAAAATCGAACTCATATAAAATAAAAACAAATCAGCTGTTCGTTCAGTAGCTACATCAAATGAAGGAAACTACTTTTTTATTTTCTTTTATGGAGTGTAAGAGTACCGTAAAATCGTGAATAGAAACAAAACTGGTTCGATTTTTCACTTTGTTACCATATTATGGGCCTCTAACAAAGCAAGACTTTTTAAAATAACTTTAAACTCTAATAAATAAAGTGATATAGTTAAATGCTGCAAAAAATATTCAAATATCAAGAAAATACCCTTTGAAGTTTTGTTTCTATTCACCCTTGAGTTCCTTCCTATTCACCCTAATTTATCCGGTACACACCTAAATGATAAAATCGAAAAAATTCTAAATAACGTAGCATATATGCTGAGTTAGGTGCCTTTTTGGCCTTGCACTGATTATATATTACTTTTTTCTTTTCATTGTGTATTTTTAGTTTATATTATTGTGTGAGGCACGAATAAACGTTTTTCTTTCTTTATTTCTTTATTCGTGCTGACGTTTCGAGATTTGTTATTCGAGAAAACTACATTCGATTTATCGTACTTATCCCAGAAAAACGCACATCTCTGACGTTCTAACGCAAGGCTGCTCAACCTTAGGCCCGCGGGCCACGAAGTGGGCCGCATCTCGTATGGCCCGCGCAAGGCGAGTCAGATTCCCGCTAAGTTGAAAATGTTGACACCCGTACTCACCCGTACTCGCCATATCGTTCGCGTTACCGGATCATTGACGGCTTATTCATTAGAATTAAGTATTGTTCGACCGAAACTGGTTTTACAACCGAATTTCGGCAACTGTCTCGGTTTCGGGTTTGGCCGAAACTGAGACTGTTACCGAAATTCGGTTGCCGAAAACTTCCTTGCAAGAATCATGTTTTGAAGGAAAAATAAAGAAAACGTTAATATAATCAGACAGTCTTTATTTTTTTTTAGAGCATTTTAAATTTAGGTATTTCTATTCGTTGACTATTATGAATTTTACTGCACTCGATTTTAGTTTGGGAGCAACGTTTGGGATTAAGTAAAACGAACTACAAACACAAGCCAATCACGTCATGATTAGGAGCGTGGACACGGCAAAATGTCTCTGTTGCTCACTCGCTTGGAAGGAATTTAAAGCCCTCAACATGACCGATCACAGCGCGAGAACTCCGAGTGTAGTTTAGGTTTCGGTCGTATTTTTGGCAGGTTTGCCACCGAAACCGAAACTCGTTTTTTTTTTTTTGCCAAAACTCGACCGAAGCCGAAACCGAATATATTCGGTTGAATACTAGTATTAAGTTGTTAGTGGCCCGCCAAAATTTTCAGAATCATCCGTTTGGCCCGACTGTTAAAAAAACTTGAGCAGCCTTAAACGCTATGACGTTATAACTTGTTTTTTTTTTTTATTTATTGACTAAAACCAACGAGTGTCCTTCAGTAGCCCTTTTTGAGTTCTAGAACCACGGTCAGTCTTTCAAACGTTTTTGCAGCCCTGACGTAATATCTATAAGTAGGTAGTAGTTAAAATGGCTCTGATAGTAGTAAGTTATCCAGGGTCTACCAACTTTTACCTAGACAAAACATTAGATATTCTTTTATGTGACTAAATAAAAATACAGTGAAGGGTTTTTGAAAAGTTGCATTTAAATGAGCTGACAATTCACGAAATTTCAGGGAAGGCAATGTGATAAGCAGTACAATAAGAGCCACTTTACTATCATGTGTCTTGAAAAATTAAGAAGGTACCTATTTCCGAAGTATGTTCTTTATATACGAGATGGCCACATCTCTTTTTGTATTTATATTAATTTAATTGTACTACTTTAAGATTATACATTTAGTTGATAATAATAAGAAAATGCTGTATTTACTTAATATTGATATTTACTTCTTTATTTCCTGTTACTTCTTTCTTATGTATGTAGTAAACTTTGGTAAATCTAATTATACATTTATTTAAATCCAATTATTTTTTTTTTTACTTATCGCGTATTTTGTATAACATCTAGTAGGTTAAGTGGGTAGGTAAAATACTTATACTTATAAATTAATTAATTGATTGTTAATTTGTTAAGTTTTGCATAGCCCTTTCGGCTATGCTCGAAGTTTCCTTGTGCGTTCACATCAGAAATGAAGATATTCGCAGGAGAACCAAGGTTACAGGCATTGCCCAAAGAATCACCAAACCTAAGTGGCAATGGGCAGAGCACATTGTTCGCAGAATAGATGATCGATGGGGACGAAACGTTCTGGAATGGCGACCACGTACCGGAAAACGCTGCGTTGGTAGGCCCCCCCACAAGGTGGTCCTGTTGCAGATCATGGGAATCCGATGGATGCGAGATGCACAGGCAGGATCGGTTCTTATGGCGACACTTGGGGAGGCCTATGTCCCACTGTGGACGTCTTTCGGCTGAAATGACAATGATTGATAATTTATTATAATAATCAATATCATTTTAGATTGCTTACATTGAAGTAATTTTCATCGTCAATTTTTTTTTTTTTTTTCTAAATCGTCACTTCCTTTGCAAACACTGCTAAGAATCATGTAATTTATACATTCGTGCTCGCCATTCGCCTTGCTATTCGCCTCGTCGTACGACGATACGTTGTATGCATGTTTTAAAAGTTGGCGCTCCAAATTGAAAAACTTCGCTAATATGTAAACCGGCTACCTCACATTTTGCAATTTTTCAGCCAGATTGCCAACCAACTCAACGTCTTTTTGCAGAATTGGCGACGTTGCTTGCAAATGTTACTGAATTATTATTAGAAAACTTAATACCTACAAAAGCGATAATAAAGCTTTTTATCCGTGTTGCGCCGACCCCAAATAAGATGGGACAAGGGCAGGAAGAAGAAGAAGAAGAAGAGCCGAGAATCTTCGTATTATTATACTTTCAGTTTAGCTTTTGCAAACACACAAACTTTTGACATCTCGAGCTTAGCGCTTTACATTAAGGGTGAGTTGCACTATTTAACTATAACGATAACCAAACCATAATCAGCCGTGAAAAGGCCGCCTATTGGACAATTCGACGATTTGGCAACTGTTATTGGCTTTGTTATGGTTATAGTTGAATGGTGCAACTCACCCTACATGGCTATGTATGGCTATAGAATATTTATCTAGCCATGCTATCACATTGATGACAATGGCTATAAGAAATATTAAAAATTGGTTGGTTTTATTTTACAAAAAACTGAAAACTTTCGAAAGGTCTAATCCTTATCATTTAATTTTTGACAATAATTTTATAATGTAAATCTGAAAGGCCATTGGTCTTTTTGGGGAAATCGTTTGTTTTATGAAAAAGTAAAACGTTGTCGTCTTTGTATTCTGTTTGATTTTATTATCTAGCAACATTTTAGAGTTCATGTTCGAGCGCATTTTGTTCTGCGACCGGCGGCCATACTCAAACAAAAAGATTTGAGATGAAAAGATAAATTTATATATATATTGGCGTTGTTGAAAGTGTTTAATTTACTAAATGAGTTCTAAATCAGATGTAAATAGAAGAGTGCTCGCCATTCAGGCGAAAAAGAAACGGCATAAACTCGGTAAAAAGAAAAATCGCGAGGAGGACCACGGGGCTGGTGTACAAGGAAACGGTCTGCGCAACCAGAATCAGAATCGTTTAGAACCTACACATAGCTCTTCCAATGAAACGATCGAGGAGGATGAAGACGAACAATATGCGAGCGACGACGAGGAACAGGAGGACAGCGCCGACTATTGTAAGGGTGGTTACCATCCTGTCAAAATTGGAGACTTATTCCTGAATCGGTACCACGTCACTAGAAAACTGGGATGGGGTCATTTTTCTACCGTGTGGTTGTGTTGGGATCTTGTTGACAAGCGTTTCGTTGCATTAAAAGTCGTTAAGTCTGCGCCTCATTTCACGGAGACAGCTTTAGACGAAATTAAAATACTAAAAGCAGTTCGTGACAGCGATCCAGCGGATCCCAAGAGGAACAAGACCGTTCAGTTACTTAATGACTTTAAAATAACAGGTGTAAATGGAACCCATGTGTGCATGGTGTTTGAAGTTCTGGGTCACCACCTACTGAAGTTGATACTCAAGTCTAATTATAGAGGTATACCACGGGAAAACGTGAAAACAATCATACGTCAAGTACTTGAAGGCTTGGATTACCTTCACACTAAATGTAAGATTATTCATACAGATATTAAGCCTGAGAATGTATTGGTTTGTGTTGATGAATCTTACATCCGTAAGCTGGCAGCTGAGGCTACTGAATTACATTCCTTAGGCTTGAGACTGCCTCACTCCTTGATTAGTACTGCACCAAAGGAATTTCAAGAACAGGTAGTCACTGCTAAAATGAGTAGAAATAAAAAGAAAAAATTAAAGAAGAAAGCAAAGCGTCAATCTATGTTACTTAAAAAACAAATGGAACAAATAGAAGAAATGGAAGAGCAGAAAAAAGTTGTCAATAACAGTGAGTCAGCCCCTATGTCGCAAGACAATGATGACTCACCTCCAACACCTGAAGAGGCAAGTGTTATTGAGACTACTCGCTCCGACACTGAAACTAATATCAATGGTTGTAATGATGACAGAGATGATAGAGCTGATGAAGAAGCTTTTGATACTGATGCTGATGCAGTACAGGTAAGATCTAAGCAATATGGCTGTGGAGATGATGCAGGCACCCCTATGTCTGAAGGGGAAATGACTGATACTCCACCTTCTTTCAATTCGCAGTCTACAAAAGGGAAATCTCTTGATAAAAAATTTGATCCAGCTTTTGATATCTGTGACTTAGAAGTAAAGATTGCAGATCTAGGTAATGCATGTTGGGTCCACCGGCATTTTACTGAAGACATACAGACTAGGCAGTACAGATCTCTGGAAGTGTTGCTGAGTGCTGGTTATGGGACCTCAGCCGACATATGGAGCACTGCATGTATGGCTTTTGAGTTGGCCACAGGAGACTATTTATTTGAGCCTCATTCCGGTGATGGCTATAGCCGTGATGAAGATCACCTTGCTCATATAATAGAACTTCTAGGTGATATTCCAAAACGAATTGCAGCCTCTGGAAAATATTCAAAAGTATTCTTCAATAAAAAGGGTGAATTGAGGAACATAACTGGCTTAAAACCATGGGGCTTAGTATCCGTGCTAACTGAAAAGTATGAGTGGAGTCAGAAGGATGCAGAAGATTTTGCTGATTTCTTAAAGCCTATGCTCGACTTTGATCCAAATCGGCGCGCCACTGCTTATGAGTGCCTTCAGCACCCATGGTTGAAACTGCTTGAACCTGAACAAAACGAGTCTGACAAATAATATTATATTGCTCTCTGAAATGGATGATCATACATTCATGAAATCAGTAGTGTCAACAAACAAAGTATTTCAGTCTTATACAATTTTAATAAAAAGTTTATTTATGGATTTCTTTGTGAATAATTTACTTTGTATCTAGATTGTTTTGTAGCAATCCTGAATTGTCTGAAAATGGAAATTGTGTACGACTACTTAATGAAGACATGTTGCTGAACTTCTTGAACACAGCCTAAAAGGGAACAGCAGCAAAGTATATAATACATCAGCTGCTCAGCATAAAGTTATTATTTGGGCATAATGTATAGTGATTGGCATTATATTAGACATCTCAAATTACCCAAACTGTACAGATAACTTTAGGAAAAATTGTGATGTATGACATGTAGACAATATAGGTTTTGTCACATTAATCTTTTAGAAATTTAGTTGACATAATGACATAGCTCTGCACTTAATACAACATTCTAGAAAGTGAGGAACCTAATATAAAGGAGTCATGCATGCATATAGTAGCCATTCAGGAAGTAGAATGTTCACATAGTTTAAGTTTGTGTTTTATCACTATCACAATAAAAATCTCATTATGTAAACTTAGGAGTAAGACAGTATTTGTAATGCCACACCTCCGAGACTGCCTTTTTATATTTCGATGAGTCATCAAAATTTAACAATGGCTGGAATTAAGCTATTCGGAGTCGGTATAAGAGTGTCCTCTAAACCAGCTGATAGTAACAATATTATTTATCATAGATCCCAATTTACATGACCATAATTTGTATTAATTATATCTTCAAAAATTTACATGAATAAAATGTCCAAACGAGCTTGTTACTATGTTTATTTTTTGTTTTTATTTTATGTTAAATTTCTTCTCGTTTTCTTACTGATCCTTCTGATGTATATCATTAGACTTGCTCATATTAAGTACCAAACAATGATTTTACACATTTTGAAATATTATAAGTAGGTAGGTTAATAGTAGGTTGGGGCCAGACATAGGTATAGTTGTTTTTGGTTGTGTAGAAAACTTGCATATAAATCCCAAATGAACGATTTTTACGTTTCTGCAGTGTTGGAAAGGCGTGGCCGGAAATATTATTGTAAGGACTGCTGGCTGCTCCCGCAAAACACAATGTGACGCGAGATACCCGTTACGGTAACGCACACGCAATGCAACGCTATAGGTACAATAGCAGCAGGTATATAGGTATGTACATTGTGTTGAATAAACAATGTTATCCATTCCTTTATTTGCCACAAGCTAGAACTAGATATCTTGTGTGCAGGTGCAGTGTGAAGATACCACACATTTGTCATCCAGATCTTGACTATAGGCATGACAGTTATATAAATGTGTACCTCTACTACTGCTGCCTATCAAATAACAAAACAAAACTAGGCTTAGCTATTACGAAGTAGGTAAATACAGGGAGACTTTAATTTATTGGCAGATTGCCAATAATATCAGCAGTCTTTTTTCGCTGTAGGAGTAATAATTATTGTACCTGAAAATTAAAAAGAGAGTAGAAAATTAAATGTTGTCTGTCTACTGAACTAAATTAAAATTGAAAAAAAAATGCGTCTTATCAAATGGCGATCATGCACTATGACGTAGTTTGGTGTTGGGTCGACTTTAGTAGATTATGTAGGTAAAGTACCCGCCATTAGACCAATCAATTAATTATTGTGACTAATATTACCAATTTAGTCGACATTATATATTTATCTCTATGTAATCATGATTAAACAATTTAATAATAATAGTGTAGAACTTAAATTGTCACTTTCATGGGAATTTGAAGATAGACTTAATTTGCTGTCATTGCCTGAATTATGTAGGTATTCCATAAATTGTCCATTGCATCAGTTGATTTGTGAAGATATGTCGCGTTAATTTTCTTCCGGAAACCGGATGGGTCGTTATGGCCTATGAGCGATGACTAGTCTAAAACGAATAGGTATAATGGTCCAAATTGTGCAGAATGCGGCACGTTGAAGGATGTCCACCACCTGTTGGTGGAATGCGTCAGGAAACGAGCTGCTAGAGGAGCTGATGAATAGGTACTTTCAAAATTAATTTGATTGATGTTGATTTTATTCAGAGTATAATGTCCGAACTCCTCTATAACGCTCAGCAAATAAATGAATTATTTACATAATTATTTATCGCTGTTTATAGAGTAGTAAGGTTTTGGAGCCCTAAATAGTTGATAAGGTTTAAGGTTTAATATGGTTGAATTAATCGTTATTTGACGGTTCTCCCATTTCTTAATTCAGAAATGGCCCTATTAATCGTCAATCAATTAACTAGTACAATTACCGTCACGGATCTTGAGCGCTCGGCGTCAGAGTGGGGATCGCTTTGCGCATTCCATACATTGGCGAGCCAATCGTCGTCGTTGTTACATGCTGCAAGCGCAGGGAACGATTCATGAGTGACGTCTATGACGCGATGGCGCGGCGAGCCAATCACTGACGCTCCCCGCTTCCGCGTCTCACTTCGCACCACTAAAGAGACCGAATATTTGACTTCTGCGCAACATGAAGCAGCGCTCAAGTTCCGTTTCGGCAATTGTAGCTAAGAAAAAGTTTTAAGATTGTATGACTCAATACCTTCTGCCTCTGATTAGAAGATTCAGAAAGTTTTGCTCTTAGCGTTAAAATTCAAGTCTCATCTGCAATAAATAAGCTGCATTATCATCTCTGACCATGAATGTCAAATTGAATTGTGGAGAACAGTGTTGCCAACAGTTAATCTAGTTTTCCACCAGAAAGCTAGTAACAAAATGAGATGACATCGTAGACTATTTTTTACTTCAAAATAATTTTATGGTGAAAATAGGCTATAAGGACCTAATACAGTAAAAATGATTGCGGTTTTATTTTTATCTGGGTGGGATGTCTCAGACTTCTATTGATTAAAACCCATCCTGCCTGTGCAGTGTGCCTTCAATTGCCCTTTGCGTTCCAGGGTCATATTTACGCAGTCCAATAAGCTGCAGCCTTCTTGGTCTCCTCCAGTTTTGCTGATACATCCTTGAGGCGCGTGTGGTAACAATTCACTGTCGACTCAGGGTCTTTGCTGGATGGCTGGACGGCGAGCTACTCATTGCTCAGCGTCCGCAAGGCCGGGTGGTGGCGACTGGACCTGAGGAAGATTTTTCCACCGCGTTTTCAGCTTAGTAGAAAGAAAGATCCGCTTCCCGTTCTCTCGCTCTGGACCATAACCTGATCCAGGGCCGGACGCGAGAGGTCGCTGTTACCATTCACTAAGAGCACATTGCGGTACTCCGCCCAAAGGAGCAAATTTTCATTGTAATCTCCGGGTGGTCCGGACAATGGTGACGCGCGTTAGTGTGGATACTGCCGTGATTGTGGCTTGCCCGATCGTATTAATATAATTATAATTACAATGAAACATACATACAATAGTTTATCTTATGAGAGATAAAAAACTAAATAAGTACATACAATTTTAATAAATACAATTAAAATTTTGGATGAAATGGTAACTCAAAACAAAACTAGGTCATATTAGTTAAAAAATATAAGAAAAAAAAACTTACCTGACTTACTAACACCACAGTATTACAATATTCCCTACAGTAGCGCGACGAATGTACTTGCGCAGAGCAATGGAGGGTAACTCGCGGGGTGCGTACCGCAGTAACGCTTGTGCTGCGTTACCGAGCGCGAAAGGCAGGCGTGTTTTTAGGGTTCCGTAGTCAACTAGGAACCGTTATAGTTTCGCCATGTCAGTCTGTCCGTCTGTCCGTCCTCGTTTAATCTCTGTGACCGTTAGCACTAGAAAGCTGAAATTTAGTACCAATATAATCAATCACGCCGACAAAGTGGTAAAATAAAATTTAGAAAAAAATGTTTTATTAGGGTAGCCCCCCTATATGTAAAGTGGGAAGTGATTTCTTTTTTTAATTTCAACCCTAACTTGTGATATATTGTTGGATATGTATATGATCAACATGAATAATAAAAATTATCAACAATAGATTTAAGATAGCATAGTTTAAAAAAATGGTCGAAGTTCATAATATTCACGATCTCGATTACGTAATTGTAAACTGATGTTTACCTTTTTAGGGTTCCGTAGCCAAATGGCAAAAAACGGAACCCTTATAGATTCGTCATGTCTGTCTGTCTGTCTGTCTGTCTGTCCGTCCGTCCGTATGTCACAGCCACTTTTTTCCGAAACTATAAGAGCTATACTGTTGAAACTTTATAAGTAGATATATTCTGTGAACCGCATTAAGATTTTCACACAAAAATAGAAAAAAAGCAATAAATTTTGGGGGTCCCCATACATAGAACTGAAACTCAAAATTTTTTTTTTCATCAAACCCATGCGTGTGTGGTATCTATGGATAGGTCTTCAAAAATGATACTGAGGTTTCTAATATCATTTTTTTCTAAACTGAATAGTTTGCGCGAGAGACACTTCCAAAGTGGTAAAATGTGTGTCCCCCCCCCTCTAACTTCCAAGATAAGAGAATGATAAAACTAAAAAAAATATATGATGTACATTACTATAAAAACTACCAACGAAAATTGGTTTGAACGAAATCCAGTGAGTAGTTTTTTTTAATGCGTCATAAACCGAGAAAAATACACTATTATTAAAACATCGATCAAAGTTACAACACATTACAAGAACTTTTATATTATGTTACTTGCTGCTACGGAACCCTTCATGGGCGAGTCCGACTCGCACTTGGCCGGTTTTTTTGTTTAATGTCCAATACTCACCATAACTTTATTATACTCAATATACTTTTTTTTTCTTTTTTTGTTGAGACTTACCTAAAAATGATAATGTAACAGTTAGATTGTCAATCGGTATTATATTGGATGAGATATTGAGAGATTTGCGTTGCATAGGTAATATGACTGAAATTGTGTTGTTAGTAGTTTTTGTTCTAGAAACTTTTTTATGTGTATTTATTTATTTATTAGAACTTTATGCAACGCACAGGTACAAAGGCGGACTTAATGCCTTAGGCATGAGAATGCCTACCACCCTAGGTTGACTGGTAGAGATACCAGTCAACCTAGGGTGGTGAAGAGAAAAACATGGCAGGTGCACAAAAAAAAAAACAACAAAAAAATTGATCATTAAGAAAAATAAGGGTGCAAATGTATAAATATATATAACTAAAATAGACATACATATATATTTAATATAATATATACCTACATATATATTTATATAAAGTAGCAGAAGGGGGGTTTTGAAACGACTCCGCTATTTGTTCTGAAAGTAATGCCGCAACTTTCGCTTAAATGCATACTGACTGGTGGCCATCCTGATGTCGAGAGGAAGCGCATTCCACAGAAGTATGGACTGTATATGAAAGGAAGAATGAACAAAATCAGAAGTATGAGAGGGACAGAGCAGTAGGAGATTGTTAGAAGAACGAAGATTCTTAGAATGGGAAGAACATAAATATTGAAAATGAGAAATAAGATAAGAAGGAGGGGTAGGAGAGTTGAGCAGAGAGAAGAGTGTAGTCAGTGCGCGCAAACTAAAAAAAAAAGTTGCACTCCGGGAGTGCCGGCAGAAGTGAAAACTTGATTATTAACGTTGAAATATATATATATATAAATATATATATAATATATCTATATACGTTGAAATATATATATATATATATATATTTATATATATCTATATATTTGAAACAGTAGGCCCAGGCATACATTTTCGCCGCGCCGTAGAGAGGGGATAGCTGTCTACTCTCCATCCGTCTTACGCTTTTTCGATCAGGTCACGTGTCCTGACGCGAGTTTAAGATTTTATATCCATTACAGAAAAAGTGCTCAACGCCGCTAAAGAAGTTTTCACTTCAAAAAAGTAAAGTAAAGTTATGTAAAAGATTATTGTTTTATTTAAAGGTTGTGACGAACATTTTGATATGCATATTGTATATGTTTTAAGAAGGAATTAATAAATATGGCATCCGAAAGGGCTCGGCTGAAGGGAAAATGATAGTAAAATTGGGGTTTATAATTCATGGTTCTCGCGAACGCTTCTTTTTTTTTTGACATTACGAGCATGGCAGTTGAGGCTCATTTTGTTCCCTTCAAAATGGTTGAGCTGAGTGGGGCTGATACACGTGTCATGCTCGTGAACGGGTACCGTCAGATAGTAGGTATATAATAGTAGTCTAAGGTCAGATGACACTGGTCATCTGACGGCCAGTGGCTTTATTCAATTTTCTATCTTTTAATTTTTTTTTATTAACTACATTGTGCTCACGTAATAAAAGAAACAAGATATAATTATGTACCCAAGATTATGTGTAACTCATAATGATTTAAAAGAGGCATTTCTTCTAGGCAAGCGTGCTTCATCGTCGACCATCAAAAACGCAAGCCTATCTTCTTGCATGTTATACATAGAGATCTACGGTTTGGAACGCGAAATTTCGCTTCACTTTTTTTGGACTGACCGACATTGTCTATTCAAAAGTGCCAGCTAATAGTCTATTTGAAATAAATGGTTTTGATTTGATTTAATCACAATAATGTTTTATTTCCCATTTGGTGACAACCCTAGCATATTAGTAAGTACCTACACTGGCAGCGGCATCGCGCGTCATCAAAGGCGTTGCGCTGCTGTAGGGAATTGGAATACTGTGCTAATACGGTCTGTAAATCAAATTGTACATAACCGAGAAAATTATTCGTGGCACCTCTAGCCATAGCCACTAAAAGCAACATTTCTCCAATAAAGGGTGGGTCGAAACCAGCATTTATGTTGGTAACACTGGTACGGAATTTTTTTACAGATTGTGACTCGACGTTTCTAAACAGTGTGCCCGTTATACAAAAATAGGTACTGGTAGAGTCTGTCTAATGAGTTAAACGACTTGAAATCTGATGTAGTCAACACGGGTTCAATAATCAAGGTTGATTAAGAGATAGAGATCATTGTTTACTAATGAAGAAGAACCTTATGAAAAGTATCAAATATAAGTATTTTTTAAATGATTAAATATTATACAAAATTCCCAAGTCGGTTGACATTATTTATTTACACGCCATGATAAACATGACAACTGCTACATATTACAATTTAAAATAATAATATTAATACGTCTGTTATATTATTATTACTATGGGCCAAATAATAAGTAATCAAAATTTTAGTTTTTTTTGAATGGAGATACTCTATATTTTTGGTGATCAGCAGTCTACTAGAGATGTGCCGCTGCCGGTAATAGCCGAGAAGTAGGAATTTTGGTGGAAACATTTCCGGCAACGGCACATCTCTAGTGTCTACAGATTGATTGAAATATATGATTTTTTACTGCCATTTTACACAGTTATTTAATTAATGAAACAACTAAAAAACTACATAAATAATAATAATTTGAGTAAATGCACCTGCAAAGTGAAAACCCATTGAAAAGAATTTCTGACATTTTAATGTAACATAAAAAGACATTCCTTTATTACTGGTGAGGCGGTATTGTCTAAGACCTTGGCCTGCTCAAATGAAGCGATAAAAAAATATATTTTATCTTTTATGCAATAGATATTCTCAACCAATTTACAGATGTTTCAAGTATTTTTTATTACTGGTAACTAAGACAATTTTTTTTGCAAGATTTGGCACAATAGCTTTTTGCTACCGTACCATTCATTTGTAAATTCAAATCTGTTGATGTAATGCCGGCCATACACGGTCAAACCCGTCGTCCAATCGGTATAACGCTTCATATTTGATCAAACCTGTAGTTCGTTTGTGCCGACCAAACACGTTCAAACCTGTCTTAAAGTCGGTATGACGCTAAATATGTTTGATCAAACAGATTTGATCGTGTGTGGGGGTTGGATTGGTATGCTTATGACCAACATGTTTGATGGCACAATCGAATTTCAATTCTTTTGGTTTGATCATACCGATTGGACTTGGACCGTGTATGGGGCGGTCCAATCGGTACGACAGGTTTGGCTGTTTATGGTAAAATAAAATATGGAAAAAAATGTTTTATTAGGGTACAGGTCGCGCAATGAATCAAGATCGCTCGGCAAAAGTGGAAGGGGCATGCGCAGTAATCAATCCTACGGTCTATTTGGCGACGTACGGGCGGGTGTGCGCCGTCGGCGACACGTCATTGGTAGATAGAGTCGCTCTTCAATTCCCGCGTTGCGTTCTCGCCTCTCATTGGATACTGTTGTACTTGGGTACTGTTGCGTACAGCTTGTGTTATCGTAATAGTAATACGTAGTCGTAAAAAAAAATGGTTAAAAATAAAGTTTTAAAACGGCTAGCCAGAAAAATGGTTTACGACGTGAATTATTACGTTAAAATAAGAAACTAACGAAATTATTATTTTATGTTTTATATTAAAAAAAAATATTTTTTTGAGTTTACATACTTACAAAATAAATTACAATCAAAAACTAGTGTTAATATAAGTTATGTTACTAAGGTTCAAACATAAGAAATTAAAAATAAAATCCTAACATACTAAGAATTTCTGTGCGCAATTGTACACATGCGCCAATTGCCCCCACTACTTTCACCGAGCGATCTTGATTCACCACGCGACCTGTACCCTATATGTAAAGTGGGAAGTGATTTTTTTTTAATTTCAACCCTAACGTGTGATATATTGTTGGATAGGTATTTAAAAATGAATAGGGGTTTACTGAAATCATTTTTTGATAATGTCAATAATTTCGGAAATAATCGCTCCAAAAGTAAAAATCAATGTGCCCCCCCTAACTTTTGAACAATAAGTTTAGAAAATATGAAAAAAATCTGAAAAGTAGAACTTTATAAGGTTTTTGTACAAAAAAGACAAAAAGTTTGTATAAAATAATTATGTCATGGATGGTTCATGGTTGTACAAAATAATTTATTGTCGCATAATAATTCTTGCATTATATTTGGAGATTTTAACGAAGACTACCTTAGCAACAGCAATACTGCAGTATTTAACTCTTTGTGTGTCCGGAACGTGGATCCACGCGAGACACAATAACTTTTTAATTGTGTCTCTAATTACGGCAGACGAAAGGTTAAATTACTAAATGACGCTGGTTATCACTCCATATTACAACCCCTACCCACTACTCGTGGTGGGACTCAAATAGACAATATTTTCTCGAACTTTCCATGTGTGGTTGGAATTTATCTTTTTTTAGTTATCACCGTCCTTTGTGGGCCCGTTTTTAAGGTTCCGTATTTATTAGAGTTCCGTACTGAGTATGTCAACGCAACAAATAGCCTTTTTTTAAACTCATAAGTGGGAACACTTATTGTGACGGACGGGAACCTACGGGACCCTACACTGAGCGTGGCCCGACACGCTCCAGGCCGGTTTTTTTAAATTTAGGAAATCATCTAATGACATCTCCACCGTCCATCACCGTCCTTGGACGAAGCGAGAGGGTATGTTAGACTTTTACTGACTAAATCATTCGTTGCCTTGCTTTCCAGGGCCGGATTTTCCTTTCAGAAGGGAACCCATGGCCTCAGTAGGCTTCGACGAAGAACACTACACGCCATCGACGACTTCGGTTTGGTCCGAACGGACCGCAAGCCGGAAATCGGGGTCGGTATCCCGGCGGCTGGGGTATGAAGGCCCTGCCCTCGCACGTGCGTACGCCTCCCTTGCTAACATTAGTCCTCGTAGAAGGAGGCGACCGCCTCCCACTGCTCTTCGCTTCGGACCATGGTCATGCATCAAGGCTCGGCGCAAGAGATCGATGCCGCCAATTGGTGCTCTGCACACCACCGTGTCCTCCGGGCGGTCCAAACAGTGGTGACACCCGGGCGATTCTTCTGTACGAATCTGATGCTCCTGCATCCCACCTTCCGAACTGACCATGTCCGTTGAGAAACTGCGGAAACACTGCTAAAAAAAGAGGACTTACCGCCGTAACACAAAGTCGCTGTCGGTATTCCACCATGAGATGCCAATGGAACTCTGTCACAGTATTACATTAATTTGTAAAACTGACTCTGTCCGCCATACCGTGACTTGTCGCGGCAGAGTTTCGATATGGCGTTGCATCTCCATGCGATGCTCCATGTAAGTGTGCATGCGTGCAAGGACTGTTTATTTATTTATTGGCCTATCTACAATTGTTACACATTGCATTCAAAAAGTACTTGCCCTTATACAAACCAAGTGTACAAAAAGATTTTACAAATAAAAAATCAGATACACCTTATTACAAAGATAAGCTAGTGGTTAATCATTTTAGGTGGACTTGGCGCTTGAATTTCTGGATAGATGAGCAAAAAATATCCAAACTTGCGTCGCAATTATTAAGAAGCTTACAAAGTCTTGGGATTGGGGACTTAGACTGTTGCCTCCAGATCCCATGTTGGCAGGCTAGCAAGGAGGTTCGCTGCTTCGTGGAAAACCGTGCGATATCCCCGCACCATTCATATGGCCATGACCCTAAAACATGCGTTCAGCTTGGCCGTCGGTCGCTTTCACAGCAACGGCGCCCATACCGGCGCTCTTAAAAGGGCCATGGGTCAAACTAGACCTAAGTAGTGCTTCCAGCAGGAGGTGTCTGGGCCCCCTAAGTTGGGTAAGAGACGCTTGAGACTTATGACACTTGAGATACTAAATTATATCAATTTTACATCACAATATTCGATAAGAATCAATTTGCGAATAATTAAAATAGCAACTGACCTACCTACCTGACTAAAAAAAAAACCCGCCATAAAACAGAAAAAAAAATGTAGGTTGGTAGATACGAACAAAAAAACAAAAAGGCCGCCTCAAAAAGAAGCTTGAAGCGTCAAGCTTCTTTTTGAGGCGGCCTTTTTTTGTGGTTCATGTGCGGCGGTGTCGCCACCAAAAAACGCTTGAAGCGACTTCAAGCTTTTCCGGACACAAGGTGCCGCGCGCGCTTCAGCTGTTTTTTGCGGCCGCTTCTAGCTTTTTTTGTGGCCGCTTCTAGCGTTTTTTTTGTGGCGACGTTTTTTAGAGATCCGTGTGCGGGGTCAGTTAGATAAGATTACTAGTTTTTGGCGGGATTTCTTCGAGTGAAGTTCAGTGTCTATTTTAATTATTTGCAAATTGATTCCTAATGGATATTGTGATGTAAAATTGGTGTAGTTTTGTGATAATAATGTAGGCCCCCTATACAACAAACGTGATTTTTTTGCCGTTTTTTGCTACGGATAGTACGGAACCCTTCGTGAGTGCGTCCGACTCGTCCTTGACTAGTTTTTATTTTATTAGTGCTGAATAATTTAATCTAATTAAGTGTTGAAGAAGTTAAATTATTATTATTATTTGTGTTACATATGCTTCGAAAATTGCACGAAATTACAGATGCCCACTGCTGGACATAGGCCTCACCCAAGCATCGCCATAGCAACCGGTCCTGCGTGTATCGCATCTATCAGATTCCTGCAACCTTCTCCAGGTCATCGGTTCACCTTGAGAGAGGCCTTCTACAACGCTGCGCCTTCCTGTACGCGGTCGCCACTCCAGAATCTTTCGGCCCCATCGACCATCTGTTGTGCGAGCAATGCGAGTAAAATAACGATTAGGTACCTAAGTACTTCTATAACAAGTAAAACAAAGTAAACAGTTTAATTAACAAAACTAATTTTGCAGAAGCACGGTCAGCAATGAATTAGAGATGTCGTTGTGGTTACGGTTACTTTAGTTACCTTCCCTCAAAATGTTTTTTTTTTTTAACCTTGGTACTCAATATTCAAGTTTTAATGTAGATAACCAGTGCTGGATTAAGCCAGCGCGGGCCCTGTAGCAGATTCGACCATGTGGCTCCTGTCTTCTTATTAAATAAATACTTCTCATTAATCCCGTGGATTTTAAGATTGGGTTAAAGGTGGAAAGTACTGTAATAAGGGAAATCTAAGAGATTGACGAGCATAGCAAAGCATAATCAGCCTTTCAATGTTCCCACTGCTGGGACTTAGGCCTCCTCTCTAGCAGAGGGAATGGGCCCAAATCCACCACTCGGGCCCAGTGCGGGTTGGTGATTGTCACACATGTTCGAATTTTTTGGTCTAGGACATACCGGTTTCCTCACGATGCCTTGACCTTTTCCTTCACCGTTTTGAGAGCAGTGGTGATGATATAAATTACGCAAAGTAATGCGCCTCGCTGGGTTTGAACCCGCGAACCACAACTCGTAGGTCGGGGCCGTTACCGCTCGGCCACCACTACTGACTGATGACTAAAGATTGACTAGGTATTATATTATTATTCAATGAAATAATCAGCTGTATTCGGATTTTGATATATTTGTATAGTTTGACTGGATTTTTTTTTTGTGTTAAAGTGCCTACAGGATCGTCTAATACGAGGGGCTCCCGAATGGGCGGGGAGTGTGGCATTTGTTACTCTTGCTATATAGCTAATCCGCCACTGTAGATGACTAGGTATTAATTAAGATAACCACTATAATGCAAAAGAAGCCATGAAGATGACGCTATTATTGATACCGAAAGTTTGTCAGAGGTCAAGAAAATGGCAGAGTTTGGCGGCTTTATGGGTATTACGACGCATGCGCAGCAATGGCGGGCGACCTTCCCGCGTCCTTAGCGCCAGTCGACGGCTCACGCCGCGCGGCCACACATGTAAACACCGGGGTAACAATAATAAACCGATCCACTTTCGCTTTCGTCCGAGTTATCGCGGTCCTCCCCCATCACAACCAACTAGCAACGTACACCAAACTAGACTGATCGTGAAGTGTTATGGTGATGTGAACTCGGGTTTACTGAACAGTGGCATTTTGTAAGCGCCGGCGTGAAAATCAGGTGTGTACCTAGAATGTTGATAAATATGACACGCATTAGGAATCCTTTTAGATCTAAGTGTGTTTATTCTATTAGTGATGCTACGAGGACTGCATTATTCATAGCTGTATCAATATTAGTTCGAAACTGTCGGCGGAAATGATAGCAAAGCATTTGGGGTCATGACCTTGAACCCTTGGCATAGGTCATGTAAACAAATGTTCTGGCGGTGTCACCAATTTCCTACTAATTTAATCTGGAAACTGGACCGTGTCTATCATTCCTAGGGTGCTGAAACAAATATTCACTTACATGTAAGTATTTTTCTTTAAGTCTACTTATCTACACTTTTTACGTAAAATGCATTAGCTACATATTCCAGTTGATCAAATCAAAATGTTTGATAACGGATTGCAATAACACCGTACATAACGGTGACGTGCGAATACATAGACTATTCAGAATGAAATTACTCACAAATTGCACAATAGGTGGTAGGTACATATGACGTAAAGGTGTAATATTTTGGGCTGCGAGAATCTTGGATAGAGTTACCGGGGCTCTGGGGAACTGGAACGCAGAGGGTGGGTAACTAAAGGAGTACAGGTGGGTTTGTCCATGAGCTTAAGTCAGTAAAAGACTGACGTGCTTTTTCTTCACTCATAGCGAGAGAAGTTATTTCAGGATTACCCATCTAAAAAAAAAGGTCAAATATGTCTGATCTTATTTTGGTCGAATTCAAAATGTGCTGTGGTGCGGTTTTTCGTGCCTTGTGAAGAATTTTAATTAATTGATCGTTGTTTTAAAACTTTGCTGGCAATACAGCCTGAAATGTGAATAAAGAAAATTGAGGAATAAGAAATAGTTTTTTTTTCATGTTCTAAACTCGGATCAAATAAAAAAAATGATTTAAAATTGCTAAACTATAATTGGTCATTGGCCAAATTGGTTTTTGAAAACCCTTGTACGAGTAAATGTCCCATACTTCGATCTCCCATCAACAATACCTAACGTATCAATTAATTACATCCTTACATATTATAAAACAAAGTCCCCATCTCGTCTCTCTGTAGGAACGCGATCAACTTTTTTAAGCTGCACGAATTCTCATGCAGCTTACACCAATAGTGAGAGAAAAGTTAATAATAGAAAAAGCCGAGAATTTCAAGGATTTCTAACACCCGCGCGAAGCTGGGGTGGGTCTATGGTTAGAATGGTTACCAAATCTCAGGATTTGTTCTTAGATTTTAGGATTTTGGAACTCCTCTCAGGATTGCGGTTGGATTTTGCAAATCTCATGAAATCTCAGGATTTTTAAAAGTTTCAATAAAATACAGCTTTTATTTAAAAGATCTCTATAATAAACAAACCAAAAATAATCTTCCTTTGGTAATATTACCGGGGATGCCGCTGCCGCTGAAAAATCTCAAGATTTTTTAATGGATATTAAGCCTTTTCTCCGGACTTTCAATTTTTTCATCTGGTAACCCTAGGTAGGTCGTTAGTACTTAGATAAATCTTTGAAACATACATAACTAGGCAAATTTACTCCAACAAGAGAATGATAAAATCATGCTGTTCGATGAAGACGAAACAGTCGAGGTCAAGTAGGGCCTGATCATAAATAACAGTTAAAGGGGACAGGGTTGCGTTTTAACCAGCGATGGGGCCAGTGTGGGCAATGGACTCCACGCTGCTGGCCGGCCGCCAATTTAATGGCAATAAATTGATATTGTAGCGTGGCGTCGTCGAAACGGGATAATGGGCCTATGGCGTACTGTGATTTCGTATTCAACTGTTTTTGCTGGCACTTAATAAAAGAAGAAGGAAGAACTTATAGCGATGGTGTATAATAATGAATAGACTGAAAAATATCCCTTCCCTTTCCTTTCCCTCAGAAAGGTTGAAGACGTCAGCATCAAAATTAAGACTACTACTGTCGTGCTAATAGTGCATACACATTTTTATCCCTCAAGAAGGCGAAATCTCAAAGTAATGGCTGCCTTTTGTCGGTGTATCAATCGTGGCCAGAATTTGGAAATTGTCTGTTCTCTGATCACTTCATGATATGGACAAGTAAAAGTGGCCTGATCGTTTTAAACTTTACGGTTTGATGATATTTTAATCTTCGTTTGGCCTACTTTCTTTAGACCTTTTATCATCATTGACATCCTACATCAATGATATGGCCAAACGAGGATTGACATATAATCAAATGTTAACGTTTAATTTAAAGATCTCGCCACGACATATCAATCGTCTTTGGTTAGTTTTGTCAATTTTTGTACAATCAAGTAAAGGTCAAAACATTAAGATGACCCTAGGTCGTTACTGCTATATCAAAGCAGTCAGAAAGTTTCTATATTTTAAGATGTCTACGCTCAATTACATCAATACTTTACGATGAACGATAAAACAACATGAGATTTATTCTCCTCCGAAGAAAGAAAATTTAATTTGAAAGCATCAATGTGCAAGTATATGAGAGTGTTGACCTGTCTTCTTGTCTGGCTAAGGTTTAGTGAAACAATAATAATAATAATAATAATAATAATAATAATAATAATTTATTTGCCAGAATGTAGGTATACAAAGTAGTATGATCATAAAATAAATATTAGGCCCCTTTACATTCTACCATTACATGTGGTGTGCAAATATTTAATTTCAGATTAAGTACATACAATTTAATAATAAATGTCATAATACCTCTTTAGTTATTTAATCACTTTAATTGTTAAAAATATCTTTATGTTCAATTATTTTATCTGTCTGGCGTCAATCTCTCTTCGTTGTGATTTTACTACATTTAGTTTTATGTTCTATGATAAATTAGTGAACTAGTTTATAAAATGTTCCCCCATTATTTGATTTGGGACTTAACTATTATTAGAGAATCAGACTGAATTAACACATGCGGGTACCATTAGCCTTTCAATCGTGGAAATTACAGACACAATAGAAAGACAATAGGTGCGCGAACGGCGGCGTTCGCTTGAGGTTTAATGAATTGTTGTAGGTAGGTAGGGCAGGTTTGATGTAAGTGGTCAACTTTTGTCAATATAGTCGATGCGTAATATACGCCCAAGCAGGTGATGTTGTTTTGACGCCGAAAAACTGCAATGACTATTTCCCACGTTAGGCCTGACCGAAGACCAGAAGGGTCTTTTCGATGACCAACCTGATAGAAATGATAATAATAAATTGTGACGGGGCCAGGCTGCTAAACTTATCGCCCTGGTTCGAGATTGTGAGCTTAAAAATTGATATCTTTATATTTTCAACTCAGTATTCAAGTGTGTTGAAAAAGTATTTTATTATTTTGAGATAGAAAACGATTGCGGATTTATCTTTCCTTTTCTTCGATAACATAAGTGATATAAAATAAAAAAAATAAAAGTCAGTTTTCTACCCAGTTCGGCAACGGCAATTCAGCCATTACCCAATCAGGATACAAAGCTAGCCCATCAACCCGTACTTTCTTACATTCGATTTCTCTTACCTATTCAGTTCAATTCATTACCTGACGGTGTGCGGAGTAATTGTTATTTACGACGGTTATCGACAGATTCAATTATAGTTGAGTCTACTCAAGTGCATGGCCATTTGGTTTATATGCTATTCTGAATGCCCCGAGCTGCTTTCCAACACAAATCTTATCTATGCGGCTGTTTCTTCGATTCGGTACATCGTGCAGGCCGTCTTATAAAACCGTATGGGTTTATTTATGGAATCTAGGGCCTATCCACTAGCCATTATCTCCATGTGATCTTAGCGTAGGAATTTCTGTATGTTTGATGGGATTGATATCAACCTTTTGTGTTCCTATTTTAATTTTCGGTGCAATCTGGATTTATACGCTTTGTGCTGTCTATCATAATGGTAGACATCTACGTATGTACATAATTGTGTTATTGGGATGCATTCTCAGTTAATTATTTTTTTACATGGTAGACTTAGGATCAACGAGATCACTAATTTGTCTATAAGATCCAGTGTGAAGTGAAGTGAAGCTTACACAATCAATTTAGCGGCGAATCTTTTTCTTAAAAGAAAACATTCTTCGTAGCAAAAATTGAAGTTTAAGTAACAAATGTTTGTATAATTCGACACGACGGTTTTTACGCCTGCGGTTAATCTGTTACTTTCTTATCAATGTTCCGGGCAAAATTTCCGTATAATGAATTTACTGCAGGCGTCTGTATTGTACATTCATACATACATACATACATACATACATTGATATATTCTACTTATCTTGTGTTGTAGGATTCTGTGTTCTCCTTTTACGTTTCAGTGACTATTTAATTCACTTTGCCCTTTGTTTTATTTTTTTATTTATCTAACTACTTTGGACTAAGTGTTGTTTACAAATTGTATTTATCTGCGAATAATGAATGCCTACATAAAAGTATAGAGTCTCTCGACGCCGAGCACAGAGTTGTAAATCTATGCGTCAGGCATTTAGTAAAATGTCACCCATTTCTGCGCATTTTCGACAAAAAGGCTCATAAATGTTGTCTAACTTATTTTATTCTATTCTATTGTAAAATAAATCCTAACATGTTGCATTATACTTGCGACAGGTGCACGAGGTCCGATGCCGGCCGCGTACCACTAGAGGTGGGTTCAATTTCACGCCTACTATCATTCATCTCTATAGAAGCTAACTGATCATCATCACATTTTATTTCTTAGATTGAAGCTCATGCGAAGGTCTTGGCTACTTATGTGATTGCACTTATTTTGCGCTACAATCTTTTGTTATGCACTTCATTAAGTTTCACAAGTGGCAAATAGATGGCGTTACTTGTAGGTATTATAAGTAGAGCTGTCTGTATGTATCTTGATCAATGTACTGTACATGTAAGTTTCCGTAAACCTATTATGAGTGACTGAATTTTAATTTGTCTTAAAAGCTTCATTTGCATATTCTATCTATGGTGGAATAATAATTAACTTTTTTGATAACTATGCATGAATTTTTCCGTGTTGGTGCATGATGCTGCCTGTACATCCATCATCCATCCAGGTTTTACTAAAAACATACAGGTTTCTTCGAACAGTGTTGATAAATATTATGACAACTTATGTTTATATTCTAACAAACTTCTGCCAGCAGCTCCGCCCGCGTGAAAGAAGAAATGATCCCAAGGAAACATACAGGATAACAGGTATCTTATGTGCTTTTCTGTTCTCCTTAACTTTTGGCTTTGTAATACCTACTAGCGTAATAGTATATTATAAGTGGGAAGTGTGATATTAGTATGATAATCAGTAGGTATCTAAATAGACGACCTTAAACAACTATTTCGACGACAGTTGGAGTTCAAAAGAAACATTATTTTGTTATAAATTGTGGACATTTAAAAATACACAAGAGACCAGACAAAATCATTTATCTACGTAATTCGTTATTGGACTGTTTCCAAAAATAATAAGATTTTTGCATTTGCGTGCGTTATTTGTTTTGGTATAAATGCGGCCGCGTCGCATCTCGCATTTGAGTATGTCACGTATGTATGCGTGCGCGTGTATTACATTGCGTACTGAATTTTTAAGGCGTCTTTCACGGCTGAAAGGAAACAAAATAAAGTTTTAAATCTTTCAATATTTAAGCTAAGGATCCAGTATAATCAATGATTCTTAACATCATCTTGTTGATTTCTTAAAATTATTGTTACATACACCAATGCAGAAAGGCAGACCATTTTCTACCAGTCAACTTACAATGCGCCCCACTAGGGCCTGGGATAATTTCTGGAAAGAAAACCCTGGTCCTAGAACTCAAAGGGCAAATCAAATCAAACCAATAGCATTTATTTCAAATAGACCTAGATAAATTACACGTTCCAAAGCGTAGATCTCTATGGAGAAGAACGTGTAAGAAACTCCGTGGACATTCTTTTAAATCATAGTATGGGTTACATGTTTCTTGTTGCTTCTATTATATGAACACAATGTAGATAATAAAAAAATAATTAAAAATAGAAATTAAGCCACTGGCAGCTAAGAGATGACCAGTCTCAACTGACGACACCCCTTCACGAGCATGACGCGTGCATCAGCTCCATTCAGCTCAGCCATTTTAAAGAGAACTGAATCAAATGGAAAAAGCTGACTCGCCCTTCGACCGGATCCTAGAACGGAAGAACTGATTGGATGATTTCCCAACTAAAAAAACCTACAGTACGTTTAACTAAACCAAATTAAACAGACAGCTAATAAATTGCCATTAATAGCCTGACCCAAGCATCTACCTCTAAACCTTCTAAAAAGTTAAAGAGGTTCAATGATCCTTTAACAACAAAGCAAACGGAATATTCCTGGCATCCCAGCTGTCATCTTATTCTGACTCCTGACAGACACGTGCACAAATCTTTCAGTATGCAATTAAAATTAAACTGAAGTCTGTGCGTATTTAGATTGGGTGGTACCGTGTAACCTTCGATATATTTTTAAAACAGCAGTATTGTTTCTTCTTTTAGCCCGTCTGAGCAGTATTGTTTCAGTTGTCAGCATTTCTACAGCACGATTGATGCTTTGGTTAAACTATTGGCTACTGCGCTGTGCGTGTCGGGCACGATTCCGGCATGTAACAAATATTTGTATGGCCGCGTCTGGTGGTCCAGCCACGATACAGGAGAAATTCCTCCTAGCGTGGGCCCGCAAGGAAAGATTGTTTAATTAGAAGTAAAGTTTCCAACACAGCTTTATGGTCATCGCAAAGAGAGAGAGACTCAACCATGGTCAATTTCTTTTTCCTTGAAAGGAATATACCGCAATCCTCGCTTACCTTGCTGAAATGAACTCCTTAATGTCTTTGTGATATGGAAAGTAAATAAGTTACTGATTGTTAAAACTTGCAAAGTTGGTCCGTTCTGATATCTTCTGAAGAGGTTTTTGGTGACAAGAGGAATAGTTAAACAAGGTTTTAACTAACTTATAATTTCTGTCAAGTTTTGGTAGCAGCCTACTTGGATAACCTCGTTAACGACAGAATTCCTCTTAGAGTTCTATGAATTCTATGTTTCCTCTCCCTTGCGTCGTATTCCTCAATGTAGAGGTCGTGACCTTCCCTGTTTCATCACTTTCACTTGTATGATACTCCTCCATCTGTTTCTGTCTCAGGCGGTGTGAAGGGCATTATATACCGTAGAGTCAAAAGCGCGTCTGGTCGGACTGACGTATTGGACTGCGCCCATGGGGCCTTTTCCCATTTACTTTATCTGTCACAATGAGGCTTTCGACAAAAATCAACATTCAGCACAGCGCTGACCGCAGCGGCGAAATCCAAATACTTCTTTATATTGGATTGTTAATCCCTTGTACCTATTTGGTTTTTGTCGCTGCGGCCAGCGCTGCCATCAAGGCTGTTTTCTTAGAGAATAGCACTGCTGATCTTAGTCTCTCGTATAACCTACTAATTAATTTAAAATGAAATTAGTTCACACGATCACGTCTAAAGTTTTCAGCCAGGAAATTAGGAAGTGCGTACCTTGGCACTAGGTGACGGTAGGCCTGCCAAGTATGCCGATCAGCTGAGCTCTCTCGAGATGCATCTGTAGTAGCGAGCGTGCAAGGAACCGCTGCTGATCATTATGTAAAACGCTGATGATTGTAAAACTTCCATTGTTATTCTGGAATAGTACAACGTAGCTGGTTGTGGCATGTGATTGTGTAGGGAAGAAGTTTTTTTTTTATAGACACGGTGCATCCCATTGTTTTTTTTCTGAATTGAATCTTTCATAAGCGGTCTTATGACTATTGGTGCCATAATTCTTTTCAAGATACGGTAGATTCTGTGAAATGTTCATCTTTGACACATCTTTTCTGCAAATTATTTTTGTACAAATTACATGTAATGTAATCTTCTACGTGAAAAGCTGCCTAATCTAACATCTCGAAAGTTTTTAAAAGTTAGTTTTGTTTTTTTTTCAAAATAATTATTTTACCTACGTTTCTTAGCATCTTAGCTGCAGCGCGAAGCTTTATACACGAGGAAATTGAAAATCATCCTGTGGGAACGTGCTGCTGGCAGAAAGTTAGTTAAGTGGAGTGAATAGGTTACTTCTAGGCAAGTGTGTTTCATCGTCAGCCACATCATCGCTTGCCATCAGATGAAATAGAGGTCAAAAACGAACCTAACAAAAAAAAATCAGGCGTGACGATTTATAAACATGACTTTCATCAGCAGAATTTCTATTCAATAATCAATTCATAGAACTGAAATTACGAAACATTCGTTTACTATCATATCGCACACTACAAGCCGATTACAATAGGGGATTATTACAGATTAGTACAATGTATTTTATCACATACGATACCACCATATTAAAATTGCATAATTAGCATTCATCTCGCTATAATAGAGAAATTAATATTTTCAAGGAACCTTGTGACTCGTAGGGTCATATCGCACGATCCTATTACGAAATAGTTGAGTAAATAAACGCATAAGTGTATAACATGTTATTTACTCGGGATAGTTAGTTCAGTAATAATATCAATCAATATCTTGCGTGGAATATTACCAGATACTAAGTAGTGTACAAACATACTAAGTACGATTTGTACAGTCTTATGAATTTAATAGATGTTTTCCTTTGACGACATGAAGTTGGTAAATAAAAGATTTGATCGCGGTAAAAAGATCAGTCAGGCAGGGCTGCTTTAAGAGCTGTCTTACCAAATTACCAATCATTCTAACAGGTTCATTTTTATTAGTTTTAACGTTTTTACCCATTTATTATAAAAGGTACGACCTCGATAAAAAAGATTAACCAGTCAGCCGGGCTGCTAAAAGAGCTGTATTACCAAATTACTAATCTTCCTAATTTCAGTTTTATTGGTTTTTTTTTAAGTTTTTACTTATTTGTACCTACACTGTAGTTATATCTGTGTGCTAAATAAATATGTTTGCTTCCTTCTTTCTTTTTTTTTTATCTGATGTAAACTAGTGCTTGACTGCGATCCCACCTGATAGAAAGCAGTGATGCCACCGTTGATGGTGAGGCGCACTAGTTTATATTATGACCTATATTTCCTTGTATCTCAAAGCAAAAGGTGTTATCAAGTTCCAAGGGTAGATTTCTTGCCCGGTCTTTTTTCGGCCGCGAATCTTAAAAACGATGCTGGGCCCAATGCATCTTTTTTTTCCGATGGGAAAAATCATCCAATGACAACCCCCGCTGTTGGGTGGAGCGGGAGATAGTGTCAGACTCTTACTGACTAAAAAACCCATCCCTAGCCATCCATTCATACCGGGGCTCGAGCGCCCTTTCGGATAATCCTGGCCGCAGTAGGCTTCGACCCGGCTGGGTCCCTGCTGTTGCTGACAACTCCTTGAGGCGCGCGGGAACAGTGCGCGCCGTTGACGACTTGGGCTTGGTCCGGACAGTTACCGGACGGCCGGACAGCGAGCTACCCATTGCTCACTGTCCGCAAGCCCGCGCCTACGGTGGCCGGAAATCGGCGGCCAACTTTTCACCAATAGTCCCTTGGAGAAGGTTAATGTGATTAAATAAACGGACATGTGTTGTACATTAGCAGAGCTTTATAGCAAGGAAGTCGTAAAGCTAACATCCGCGCGAAGCCGGACGGCTCTGCTCTTGCAATAATAAAAGCATGTATCTAATAGAAACACATGAAACATTCAGCGTTGTCTATGGGACGACAACACATTAAAAGCTGCTGTATATGTGCATTAACTGCAGTAAGAATCTCATGTGGGACGCCTGCTTGATGTCCAACCCATCATCTCAGCCGACAGACGTCCACTGTTGGTCATAGGCCTCCCCCAAGCATCGCCACAATACATGATCCTGTGCGTCCCGCATCCATCGGATTCCCGCAACCTTCACTAGGTCATCGGATCACTTTGTAGGTAGGAGGCCTTCCAACGCTGCGTTTTCTGGTGCGCAGTCGCCACTCCAGAACTTATCGACCTCAACGGCAATCTGTTCTACGAGCAATGTGCCCTGCCCATGAAAATTAAAATTTAAACAATAATTCAGGCTGTATTGTCCCATCAGGCTTGTTTTGTAGCGAAAGTGTACTATCTACAGGCATCAAGCTCTTGTCACCGTCTGGGCTTGTCGCGTTGTCTATGGATGTTTACTGGTTTCATTGTGGTAGTTACGATTGTCCAAGACACATAAAATAAAACTAACCAAGTGCGGCGATGCTATTCTCTAAGGACACAGCCTTGAGCGCAGCGCTGGCCGCAGCGACGAGTCGAATGCGCAGTACATTGAATTAACAATCTAATGTGTAAGCATATTGAATTGCTAATCCAATGTACATATTTGGATTTCGTCGCTGCGGTCAGCGCTGCGCTCAAGGCTGTTTTCTTAGAAAATAGCACATCAACTCGCGCACGTATGGTTACATACTGTCTGTAGCAAAAAAACGCAAAAAAACACGTTTGTTGTATGGAAAGGCCACTTAAATATTTGTTTTATTCTGTTATTTGTTGTTATAGCAGCAACAGAAAAACCTCATCTGTGAAAATTCCAACTTTTTAGCTAACACGGTTCATGAGATACCACGATTTATAGTGTTGTGTTTACAATCATAACGCAACTGATTGCAGCCAAGTGCGAGTAAATACAACAGACGAAGAAGTGGACTCTTGAGATAATTTACTTGCGGCAACACAAAGACAAAAGACTTTGTTTAGGCTAGGTGCCGATTATAGTATTTAATTACGAGTAACTATAATGAAGAGAAATATATCTAATGATCCCAATAGCATGTATGTAAGTGCTTAAACTAATATTATATCAGAAGTGTAAACTTCAATGACTTATAAACTTCGTCGTCGGTTTGTCTCAGCAGCCTGCGTGGCCTATGGTGTGTCCAGACCTTTAGCATGTTATGTTCGAACAAAGCCCCTGCGCCGCGCGCGCTTCGTACGAACATAAAATGCACGCGCGCAGTTCGCAAGCGATTTGCGAACGACTCGCGAGCGGCGCCTTCGTCAGATCTGGACGCACCCTTAGCAGAAAAACAATAGAGATTTGCTTATCTTTTTACTATCCATGCTACGGCAAAAAAAAGTGCTGTTTCATGGTTAATCAGTGAGGTTACTGTTTGGCGCACCCTAAGCTTTCTTAGTGACGTCATTTGCTTGCCATATTTTTAGCATGGCCCATGGTCCAACGATCAGCGTCGCTTTCGAAAAACAAAAATTTCTGAGAGATGTTTCAGCCGCTATATTTTCATACTCGTAAAACGAATGAAAAATTAAATGAATCTACCGTCAAAAGAGATAAGTCAATGTGCAAGTGCATAGTAGTAATTAGTTAAGACAGTTAGTTGTTGAATCGTCTACAACGACAACAACATAAATCACTTCGTGTGACTCAGACTTTTATTCTTGATTGCTCTATAAATGCACATAATGATTACAATAATAGATCTTATTATTTATTTATTAACGACATATACCTACCTAATTATTTACATTATGAGCTGGTTCATAGGTTCATAATCTGGCATTGATGTAGATCTCAACCTCGATGTATGGACGTAATATGATAGTTGAAAAGATTGGTCTACCTACACTTACATTTCATAAAGACAAAGTTTAGTTTTAATAACTTGGGATCCTATAATTTCACTGACAGAAATAGATATTGCAGTAATACTCATTGAAAATTTAAATGCATGATGTAATATGCTAACTGGTTAGCTACTGTGAGTGGTAAATTGTCAGGCAACTTGTTCCCATCGTCAATAAATATATGTCTTTCTGTCAATTTATATTCAATTGCTGGATTTATTGACAGAATCAATTCAGTTTGTAATCTGTATATTTGGCCGACATATAAATTCAAATATAATTAAATTGCGACTTTTAGCTAGCTCTGTTTTATATTGAAATAGTTTCGAGATACTTAACCTAAACCGTGAGATACTAACCTAACCTAAAATTTCAGAGACTTCGAAACCACCATTGAAAAAATAGTGGTCAGAACAGAAGGGTTGCAAATATTTACCTATTTGCAATCCCATTCAAACGATAATATTAGCGTATACAATATTCGTACATATTTTATTATTATAAGTAACTTAATTTAATGGTTCTACATTATACTTGATATATCTGTTATTTATTTATTGTGCACACCTACCACAGTGTTGTCTTTTTAACCCAAAGATTGTCTGGTAGAGAATGTCTTATTGCATTAAGTCTGCCTATATACAACTACTGTACATGAAGTTTAAACAAATAAATACTACAAACATAGGTAAGTTAGGTTATGATAGAACCCTAAATTTTTCATAGGGGTAGCTTCGCTAATTTTAGGTCGCTACGCATCTGATGGTTATTAATATTATTATCAATAATACGATGATGATACTATTGTTAATCTGTCTATCATTCACATGCAATCTCTCTATATTCTAGCGCTTCTGGAGACAGGCACAAGGACTTGTCTGAAGACAAATAGGTCAAGGTTTCGCCTAGATTCTTCTTTATCGACCCTCATAGTATCTACAATTCTGTCGTATCTATACTTTGAAGTATAGCAGTTGTGTATTTTTGAAAGTTTTCTCTGATTTCCGTTCGATTTGTTCGTTTTCTATGGGTGAGGAAGGTGTGGCGTTGCGTATTGCTGTCTAAGTCACTTAGATGAGAACCACAGGGGTGAGCGGAGGTGGAGCTCCCCTTTTTCTCTTCGGGGGAAACCGACTTTCATACCTTCATGTAGGAAAATGTTAATATTTAAGTCAAGATCGTTACTACTGGGGCGAAAGGGAAGCTCGGCCCTGGCACGAAAGGCAAGATTCCTTCTTGCTTAAATAGAATACATAATAAACAATAAACTTAAATCTATGGATACAATGGCGGTCTTATCGCTGACAGCGATTTCTAACAGACAACTTTAGGATGCAAAGAAATGCAGTAATTGCAGCAATTCGAAGTTTAATAAGAAGGAACGGGTGGGTTTTTTTAGTCAGCAAAAGTCTGACACTATCTTTCGCTCCGCCCAAGGGCGAGGGATATGATTTGGATAATTGTTACCCACCAAAAAAAAAAATAGTCAAGATTGTTAAGTTTGTTAAGTGGCAACAAAGTCTTAGCGACACGCGTCGATATGAATTATTCCGACTTTTGCAAGACTCTATTTGGTTCAATTAATGATTCATATTGTAATAAATGAGAACTACACAATATTGGTCATTACAACAGATCAGACAATGTGAGGTGGTGTCGCATGTCGTGGGGGTGCGTGAGCGGAGGCGTGCGGTCTACCGCAGTTCTCAGGTTCGAATCTCGGCCCTTGCAACTTCATTACAATTACTTATATTTTAATGCATTACTGAATTGTTGAATACGATACAATACAATACAATAATTGTCGAATTAATAATCATTTACTCAGGAAAATGGTACAGATAAGGTTGATAGTAGGTTTCTGAAAATAAATCACTTAGGTAAATATTGTTTTGATATCGCTCTTTCATTCGATTTCTATTCGATTTCCAGACATTTGTGTTGTTCATCACTTACCTACATACTCTTACAATTTTTGGCAGTAAATGATAATGTGCTTGACGATGTACCAATTTTGCCTATGTCACTGACGTTTTCACTATTGAGTCCGGGTTATAGTATAAGGACATGAACTCCGACAGAGAAATTCTTTCTAAGGGTGAGTTGCACCATTTAACTATAACCATAATAAAGCCGTTAACAGTTGTCAAATCGTCGAATTGACCTATAGGTGGCCGTTTCACGGCTGGTTATGGTTTGGTTATCGTTATAGTTAAATGGTGCAACTCATCCTAAAGATCTAAACTACACCTTTCGGCTACCGTCTAAAAGCTCACTGTATTTCTTGCCATCAATATTATTTTTCAGATTTCTGAGCTTGGCGTCCTGCAAGTAAACAGTTAAATCTACACATATTATAATATTATTGTAAAGAAGTTTTGTTTTCTATTATTTTTGTTCTCCTCTGAAAGTAGGTCCGATTGCTAGAATTTTTTCACAGATAGAAAGCTGCTTTATCTTGAGTGACATAGGCTATAATTTATGTACGAGGGCGAAGACGCGGGCAAAAGCTAGTCTATAATAAAACCCTTCTTTAACTTTCGAGTAGGTACCTATCGATAACACTGTCTAAGTTAAACGACAAGCTAGGACTTCAAGTTAAAGCCGGGCTTCACTTCGCACCTCCCTGATAAGTTGTCCAGCGCCCGTCCGTGTGCAAGGGGCCAATATTTGCGCAGACACAAGATATTTGTCCTCTGTGCAGATAGAGACCGGCTTGCTGATTGTTCTAAGGATTAGCATAGCATTCAACTGTTTTCCAGGAATGTTTAACACACGTCATACACGTCTGTCTTTATTGCTAAGAATAGGGGGATGTTAAAATTGAATAGTGGTGGTACATAACGATAAAAATCATAGGGAGGTACTGCTTTATTTATGTGGTGCTGGAGACTTATTATGTTTGCTACGAGCACCCTGTAGAGTACACAGCACGAATGCATGCAATTAATATTTTTCATAAATTTAAAAGAGTGCTACCTTATTTGGGCCAATATCGTACAAATGGCAATCGATAACTTCAAAAAAGTTAAACGAACTGGAAAAATGGAACAAATAGTCCAATAGAATAAACCACTTCCCTCAAAAAGCACAAATAGAGGCAGACGGATAAAAAGTATAAATGGGTATATTACGACGCTCAGCAGTGAGTAAATACCCTTGGTAGTGTTAGACTCAAAACATTCGATGAGTGAGCGCATCCCTACGTTACCGCGTCCCATCGCCCCACACTAGGACTTTGACAATCAAGAGAGACGTTGCGCGCCATTTTTCATAACTTTGTGCTTTTCCTGATTGAAAAGTAGTGATTAAATGTTCTGCGAGTTAAAACTGCATTTATCTTTAATAGTAGGTACATGTCTTTTAAGTTAAACGACTTGTTGGAATTTGAAGTTTTTCGTCAACATGGAAACACTTTAGGAAGGTTCATATGTAGTGTGTACATTTAGCATCCAAGCAAATCCGGGGCACTCGCTTGTTTCAAATAAATATAAGAACTCACTAAACATTGGAGAGTAGGCACATGCGAGCTATTTAACTTTGCATCACCATTAAATATTGAGTGACACGTCATATTGGATATTGGTTTTATTAAAGTGACGCAATCTTAGGTGATTGTAAAGGTTGTAGGTATATTTTTTAAACATTGTTTAATATTACGTTTTAAACTTAAGATACCAAAAAGGTAAATATGTTATGATCATGTGGTCAATAGCTTTGCACGCCGCGTAATGATGATTTGTTTTTTTAATAATAGGAAAAAAGCTAAACGCATTCGTTAGTTTCTCCAGTGATTTGGAACAGTAAATTGTCTGGGCCGGTTTCCAATTGAGAATTTGGAGTTAAACGCAGTTTTTTGGCGAAATTTATTCGATTGTTTTAATTATTCACAAATTGATTCCTATTATTTGAATAAATTTTGAAATTTGGTTTTTGATGTGATGTTAATGCTGATATTTGGATCCTATATATCAAGGTGTCTGTGATGAGAAAGAGAGAGTCGTTGACTGTTCAATCATCATTAGTATATATAATATTTCCCTGCTTTCATTAAATTTAGAAATTATATCTATTATATATACATATGTATTTTAGTACCTTCATATATAAATGTAGGTACCCCGGACTGCCTGCGTGTCTTTTCACCTTTCATGTCATATCAAATCCATCCAAAAGTGGTCTGAAAAAGCAACTTTTAGCAACAAGACTCGCCATTGTTACACCCCATTATTTTAAAACTTCTACTGTATTTTTGTGGCGTACAATAAAAAGTGGTAATATACTTGTTGGCATAAAATTTTTAGGCATAATATTGTTTGGCATAACGTTTTCGCATAACTTTTTTAGCATAATAATACTGTTGCATAATAATACTTTGGCATAAAGCATAGTTTAGCATAACTGTCATTTAGTCTAATATGTTTTAGCTTAAATTGGAGTTGCATAAATTTTAAAGGCATAATTATTTATTCGTCTAATTATAATGAGCCATAATTATAGAAAGTCATTATGGGGAGAATGTAGCCAATAATTTTAAATTGATCTTTAGGCGATGTTTTTGTGGTGAACGTATTGTCGGTTAATGGGTTAGGTAAGGTTTTTTTTTGTTGCAGGAGTCTGAAGTTCATCATGGACGACAATCAATAAGGTGAAATAGTGTCTACAACTTACCGTTTGGAGTTATTGATTAGGGTTTATTAGTTTTATTCCAAAGAACATTATGTGTTTTTATCATTGTGCGTTTATAACATTATGCTTTACAAAATTATTATTTTTATTATTATGCTAGTAGTATTTATGGCAACAAGCATTATGCCAAAATTTTATGCCTTATAATTTTATGCGTAATGTAATGATCATTATGCTGAATTTTGGTATACCAATGTATATTACGCCAATATATTTTAATTATGCTAATCATTAGTAAACCATAAAAAGTACGTTTATTTACCTAAGTTTAGGTCTTTCTTTAAAAAGTCTACTTACCTACTTCTATTTCTCAAAAAGGTTACATTTACCTGATACTGATTTCACATCGTTATTCAGCAAAAAATTCATACACATTCTCTTCATGATTTCAGTTACAATAATTTATTCTTTGTCTTGACGCTTCAATTGCAACTGAAATTGATATTTACACGTGGTCACGTACGCCAGGCAATTTGGGCTTGACCAGACTTTGTTGCGGCATGACTTCATCAACCTAGTCATGAATATAGAAGTAGCTATAGCTAGGCAGTACCTACATTTAGAGAATGCACTTGAAGAATAATCACGAGATTATACGTACATAGACACACCTACACCCCGTGCCTCTAAAGTGGGATCTGATTCATAAAGGGACGCTTTATTACCATCTTCAAGCGTTCTGACGTCAGACTAACGTTCCAGACTGCATCTCGCATATTTTATTAACCATTAATAAATTGGTGTCAGTCAATTTTAGATGCATGTAAAAACAGTGTGCCAAATTTTCGCGCATGCGCTGTGCCGCCCGCCCGAACGTACCCTCCCACTCCGGCGCACCCGCCCTGCATCGTGCGACCCACTATTTATAGATAAATGTGACATTGTTTTATTTGTCACAGGCGTAATCATACTAGTACTTTTCCATGCGAAAATCGTTAACCCCAGAGCGATAACTGAAGAGAGTGCACGCTCGTGTGTCGTAGCGCGCCTTACTTCATTAAAATAACACATCCTGGTTTGTGTGACAGCGATATAAACTGCCGTTCATTTGTAGATTTATGTGCTCGGACTTACAATATAGCTGTCGAACCAAGGTCCAATTGTAAGGTCCATCTCAAATAAGAAGTCACAATGTAAATGTAGGGAATCAATATAAATGATGTATTTATTGTGCCGCGGGGTGCGGGAGGCTTGCTTCCCTGATCCTGCGCGCGCGCCGCCGTCAGAGCGCATCCTGCCGCGCGCACTCCCGCGCACCACACACCTATCGGTCGTGCACTCACATACTTACTGATAGTGGCGTATTATTTATTTATATCGAGTTGTATCGTGATGACCATTGTGTATGTGTGAGTGTTTTGCTTTTGCCATGAAATGGATTTACGGGTGAGTGCTCTGTTTATTTTTTTCGCGTGTGACAGGTACTTCGTGCTAAGATAACTGTGTGATAAGTTATTGCGCAAGAGTTTTTTTTATGTAATTACTTCATTACTATGTTCCAATTATAACAATTAATTATACCAAGCAACTTATTTATGTTTATTTTATCGAACAATATTAAAATGATACGAGCAGGAAAAAAAATAACCGAAATGACGAAAACAAAAAGATTGATTAAATTATTGGGAAAACCGTTGTTGTGACTATTTGGATGGTTTCCTTCTATATAAATAAATATACTGACTATTAATCAGAGTTCCGTCATTAATATAATTATGAAAAGTAATAAGTACTTACGTGATTAACATTGCATAGGTACCATCGCGGTCATTTCTGTCTCATCACTTAAAAAAAAAATTCTCTTGAATCCTGCGAAGCGGCGCTAAACCCTTTGAAGTTTTCGTTTCGAGTGCAAGCAAAAATGAACTTAGCGGTGGTCAGGCGGAAGTGTCTTTGATGGTACATACGCAGAAAACGATTCAGGAACACATTCATTGTACGTACACCTTAGGAGTGGAAGTCTTTAAATCAAAGGATTGTAAGCAAGTGTGCTCCATCAATAATCACATCATCGCTTACCATCAGGTGAGATAGTGGTCAAGCGCGAACCATAAAATATCTCCTATATGAAAACTAGTTAAACCTATTTATTTTGTTATTTATGTACATACGTATAACAGAAAAAGATAATATATTATAAAGATTAGTAAAAAGGTTACTAGGGCTTATTTCAATGATTAAATTTCTTCCAGCAACCTATTAGTAAACATTCCATTTTTGTCTTCGTTAACATTCAATTACCTTATTACTTTTATGACTGAACTAACTTCTCATTAAATTAATTTTAATTGAAGTGAGCTGTATATTTATAAAAGAAATGATAAGCAGTGAGATAAAACTGTTTACTAACAAATAGGCGCCTCTCTATTGGTCATAATAATATAATTAGAGTGCGTGTACATTAACGAGGCACAATTATAACTCATTTTGTTTTAGATATTAAAGAGAAACATGGTTTGTTTTATTCATTGAAGTAATCGTCGAATATAGCTTTGAAATGTTAAATAGTTTTATTTCTTTGGCTTTGGCTTTTGTCAGCAAATTTGCCCGCGACAAAGTAGAAATGTATCCCAAGGGAACAATACTCCTGGGAAAATAAGTATTTAATTTTCTATTCCAGGATATAGTCTACCAGTAGCAAACATATAAATCGTTCAGCCTTTTCAGTATGAAGAAGTACACACGCACATAACATATAGGTAATAATAATATAATATTCCACAACTATCACACAACACCGTCTAGTCCCAAGCTACGCAGAGCTTGTGTAATGGGTACTAGACAACTGATAAACATACTTAAATTATATATTTCTAAATACATACATATTATTGATAAATTACACCCAGACACAGAACAAATGATCATGCTCATCATATAAACATTTGTCCCGAGTAGGAATCGAACCCACAACCTCAGGCATAGCAGTCAGGGTCACTAACCACTAGACCAACAGGCCAGTCTAAATATTAACTTTTATCTTTTTTAATATTAGTGTAATATTAATACTAAAACAAGTTCGTACCTTTTTAATATTAGTGTAATAACGGGTTTATAATTATGTCGCATTTCGTGGGGTTAAAGCTTCTTACTTTGAGGAAAGGACATCATAAATACGTTTATTTAGTTGTGGTTGTCAGTTTCCCCTTCGACCGTCGATTGTATTTACGGTTGTATCTTGAATGAGATTGAAAAACGCTTAATTGTCGTATAGTACAAACGGGTGTACGAAAATTCTGCAGAAAATTTTGATCTCTTTGTTTTTCCTGGAAAAAGTATTTTTTTGTGGTTTTACGTGAAAATGCGCAATTATATTGTTATAGAACGTGGAAAGAAAAGTCACATTAGAACTGGCAGGGTTTGCATCCACTACCTCGCTGATAGACATCAGGAGAAAAACTTAGCTCAAAAAATTTCAACTAATGTGTAGGTACCTACATTATTAGTGTAGAAGTGGACCTGCTGGAATAAAATTGGTATCGTTGTGACTTTCATTTGATACATTAATCCGAAATAACAACAATAATAATATATGTGTAATAATATAAGGGAGTTAGTGATAGCGTGACGAGTGACAAGACAGAATAGAAAAAAAAAAACGTGTTGCGCCGATCCCAAATAAAACGGGACAAGGGCAGGAAGAAGAAGAAGAAATGCATTAAAGTAAGTAGGTTAATTATTATGGTTTAAGCAATTAGGCTGCATTTATTTCAAACGCAAGGCATTTATTTCAAATTAACCACTTCAACCAACTTTTTGAAAATTTCAGACTTTTAAATTGTCGAGAATTATGGAGAAGAACATAATGCACTCTATGGACTCTCTTTTAAATCATGTTACCTATTTATTACTAAAAATCTGGTTAGGTACTTACATATTTCTTGTCTCATATATTGTGTGAATTCAATGTACCTAAATGAATAAGAAAAGTACGATAAAACAATAGAGATAGATAGCTAAGCAATGATCAGTTCCGAATGACTATAACCGTTCACGAACATGACGCACACAGCTCAGCCATTTTAAAGGGAACTCAATCATCTAGTATGAGATGCTCCATCACCAGCAAGATATTGAGCATGATAAATTCTCAATTGCCATGCTCATTTATGTTAAATCTTGTGAGCCAACAGGTGCCAGATTTTATAGTTGTGAAAACATTCCTGATTAACACAGTGCTTGTTTGTGTTGAGATAGGTGCAATCGACAAGTGGATGAAAACACCGCATTAAACATGCAATCATAAAAGGTTAATTACGTACGAGGTTAATTACGTGAATGGGGTGGTGGACACAGGTATGTTATATGACAACAAGGGTAAGGAATATAAACAAGAATGAAAAAGTGACTTTTCATTTTATTGTTGACTAGCTTTTGCCCGTGGCTTCGCTCGCGTTGAATTCGGGGTAAAACGGTTCCCCTTTCTTTGGGGGGTTAGAAAAAAAAAATAAGTAAAACAAAAATAGTAGTAATAAAAATAAAAAGTAGCATATGTCATTCTCCATCCCTTCAACTATCTCCACTTAAAAAATCATGTCAATTCGTAGCTCCGTTTTGCCGTGAAAAACGGACAAACAGACACACACACACACACACTTTCCCATTTATAATATTAGTATGGAATATGGAAGTATGGATCTTAGCCGTGTGCAGCGCCCTTTAGTGAACTCGACTGTGGGTGACGTAACCTACGACAAACTTATTATTTGCGGTTGGTACAGTAATCGGGTCTAGGGATCGAAGCGCAAAATTAAGTTTGTTTTTTATTGTATATACTTTTCCGGGACAAAAAGTACCCAGTGTGGTGCCCAGTATTAAAGAATAATTATACCAAGTTTCATCGCAACCGAACCGGTAGTTTTTACGTGATATCTGAACAAACAGACAGAGACAAAAATTTTTTTTATCACTTTTTTGGGTTCGGTGTCGGTCTAGTAGTAGGGCAAGTTTTGCCATTAATTTTTTTGATATTTTCAATGTACAGAATTTTCACTTCTACAGATTTATTATACCTAAGTATAGATAGGCTAGGCTTGCGCTTCAGCACTATCTTACATGATGGAAAGCGACAATGTGGTCGTGGTCGACGATGGAGCGCGCTTTCCAAGAAGTAACCTATTCACTATTGACTTAGGTAGTCATGCACTTTATTTTTATGAAGATGTTACACATCTTCAATTTGATTTTCTCTTAACAAAAACAAGTTGAGTTGTTTTCACTTGGCAATGAAATTTACCAATATCAAAAACTGGTCTTTAAAGCCGTTAATAGTTGTGTGCTTTAATTTCTCCTCCATCTTGTACTGAGATCTGAAGAAAGCCAGAATACATCAGACGTTAAACCCTATACACTTGACTGTAAGTCATTCTGATTCAATGAACTACATAAGTGAGTAATCCGTTTGTTGCTGGTCAGCATGTCTTGTTGTAAATTCGAGGAAAATCCAGACAAGAGAAAATAATTAAGATAGGTGCTGGGTTACCGTGGAATAACGGCTATTGACCTTCATACATTTGTTGACTTTTTAATTTCAAAAATGGAAATAATGACATAAAACTGTCTTGAATCATCGTGATCCTTTATAGTACAATTCACGAATGATGGCGGCCGTGAAGTTTGCGCAGAAGGCTGCGCAGTAACGTGTTTTAGGAACCAAATGGCGACGTGCGTGTGTGAGAAGAGTGTGGTATGCGCGAACGTTCGCAAAAGCTAACTTCACGCCCGCCATCATTCGTGAATTGTACTGTACATGATCTAGTAATGAAAAGAAGTTCATTGTTTGTTTTTCGGGTACTATGCAGAGATATTAGGAAAAGTCAATGTAAAGTACAGTTGCCATCACGGATCTTGAACGCTCGGCGACAGAGTGGGGATCGCTTTCCGCATTCCATACATTGGCGAGCCAATCGTCTTCGTTGTTAGATGCTTGCAGCAACGTAGTGAACGAATGAGGAGTGACGGCCAGCCAATCACTGACACTCCCCGCTCCAGCATCGCACTTCGCACCACTAAAGAGACCGAATATTTGACTTCTGCGCAAGTGTTCAAGATCCGCGATGGTAACTGTACACGGTTATCTGGTGCTATAAAGATTGTAATTACTCATGGTTATAGAATGTAAGATTCCACTATGTGCAAAATAACATGTTACAAATTGTAAAGATGATCTCGTGTTATCTGGATCTCCGACTCATTAGTAGGTACATGGTGCACGCACGACCTGACCACGCGACCTGACCCCGGCGCACCACATCCGATCAGATCTACCTTGTTATTCCACTCGCGATAATGCCTTGTTATTCTAAGAGAAAGCTCACACTGTCCCCAGTAATTCCAGATATACTGGGACTGGTTACATCAGCCTAGAGGTGTCTACCAGGAAATGTAAAACACTTGAAATGGAACTTGTATCAGGATGCATTTTAATCGACTGCATTCCTTCGGTTTCTGCAGAAATGGTTGCGTATTCTCACTGTGCACTACATTTACGAGTACATCATTTTTAGAAATAAATTTCGTTATGTGGAAATATGTACCTATACAAGAATTACCAAGGGATAGTTTTTTTTCCCCAGAGTTACCTAACTTTTCGAATAGATACCGCAATTAGAGATACAATAAAGACAATGACAATGAGCGAACACCGGCTTCCGGGTTTGCTTGGGATTTAATGAATTAAACCAAAATTAGGTAGAAATAGTACCTAACTAATTGTTAAATTACGCTAACAGTCTATATTTTCTTCTTCTTTTTAGACTAATAGTTGTGTATTATTTGTCATTTTTTTCGTCAGTTTAAACTAGATGAGGCCGGTGTTTCCTAGCTGACTACTCTGAGAAGTAACCCCGAAACAAATTCAGGAGTCAAAGTCTCTTTTAAAAGTCCACAGAACAAACTTGCAATGGCCAAATCATACGAGAACCATGCAGATTAGTGTGTAATCTCTCTGTATGGTTGTCATATTTCTGAATATCAGCGGCATTTCCCCACAATAGAATACCGTACGACATGACACTATGAAAATAACTGAAGTAAACTAAACGGGCTGTCTCTAAGTCAGTTAGATTTCGATTTTTCTTAACAGTGCAGTGAATATTGGCGTTTATTTTCAGCAGAAAGTAATTAGACTGCGTAATAGTTTAGAAATAGATAAGACTATTGTATCTGAAAATACCAGTCAGTTGTAATCAGTTCTTTTTTTTCGCGATATTAAATTTATCGTTTAACGATTGTATCCTTCACTGAGGATTAAAAACATTACAATCGTCTTGTATATCTGTCTCAAGGTTTTACAAAAATATATATTTTATTTGTGTTTTATGTAAATGTAGTGAATGTTATTATTCATGAGCACTTGTCGCATTCACTTGAGTATCGCCAGTTTCTATGGAATGGGTGCTGTACTACTGTATATGGGCAGGTAAAGCCGGCTGGGTGGCGGCGTCCGGTATCGAGAGCAGTCGTTATTGCCATAAGCGTCCAAATTATCTGTAGTGACATTAACTCGGTGCTCCCAGTGGCAGGGACCTGATCGTGCATGCAGATAGCACTTAATTACGATCTAACATGATAGTGTTGCTTTTGACCACCATATTTGTAAAATTTTACTCTTTTATAGGATAACTGTGCCTGCCGGAGTAGCTGGGGTAAGATCTACGGCTCTTATGTCTCTCTGATAAAATCTGAAGAAATGGGGATAGTACATATAGGAGGGCTGCTGCATGGATTTTTCGAAAGAGTTAAGTACCGTGGCCCTGGAATGCAAAGGGCAACTGAGGGAACTCAAGTGGGTTTTAGTCACTAAAAGTCTAACTACGTACCTATTTTCTGATTTTTACCCTCAAACAAGGAATAGTACAGGAAATAGATAGTCATTATTCAAAAGAAATAAATAAAATAGATTACAGTCAATACTGCCATGGTTAGACCATCTAATTAAGCTACCATGTGACGTTTTCAATCATGATTAATTCAATGAAGAACACATTGTTTTACCTTTAGAAAATTGCTCATACACTAAGATATCTATTATATTATTTACCTTTCTTTCACGTATATTCATCACACATGTGGTGTGTTCAGCCTTTAGTTAGAGACATATTATGACTGTGTAACCACACTGCATAATATCTGAGGTCAAACTGTGGTAGGAGACTCAGAAGTATGAAAATAGCAATAGGTAAGTAATCATTGAATAAAATCCTATCAAATATTTAGTAAAAATGGATCCTATAGAGTACGGTATAAAAGTTAATACTGCTTATAATAATAGTCTTTATTGTTAGGAAAAATGTTACACAGAAAACGGTCTTGGAGATCTAGTCTCCTTTGTCTTACAAAAGTAGTAACAGGTTTTAGGATAATGAAATATAAAGAATAATTTAGGTGTATAAACACAAAACAGACGGTTACAAAGGGGATCTTATGAAGGTTTCATTAATTTTCTGTTTAATTTCCAAAGTTCCATTAATAAACTTTATAAATAGAATGGAAATTCAACGTATCATGCTGATCCAAATTTCCGTCTTCAGGAAATTCTAAGTAGTTAGCATGATATGTTGAATTTCGTAAACCTGGAAAATAAAAATTTACTTCGTTAATGATGTTTTTTAAACAAACCGTAGTTCGAGTAGATATTTTTGAAAAAATCTGTAAATTTTTGCAAATTTATCTGTAATAATTATTTTTATTGCAATCGTTTTAAATTTTAAGGTTTAACCGTGACTAATGTATCGATGTTTCAATGGTTGACATATTTAAAAATTTCCATCTTTACTTAATTATTTTATTCTAACACTGTAATTGTTTGTGTGTAAATTCAGATACAAATTACTTGGCAATGAATAAATGACTACGAATATAACTAAGTATTACTAAAAATATTTTGTAAAAAAATAAGACAAATGACTGTATTGAGTGATGATGTTCCTTTTGACGCGCCTGGCTGTCTCTTCAAACGCGAGTATTGGCGCCAACTATTCGATAGAAATTTTCATGTAGATGTGTTACGTAGCAAGTAACTTAAGCAATCACATAACAAATTGTCCGCTGAAATGTTTATCTCCGAACTTTCTCGAGGGTCAACACTTCTAGATGATTGCGATTATAACTCAAAAGGATCAAAGACCACCTAATATATATGTAGGTTGGGCTAGGCCGTCCGGTAACCGTCCGGGCCGTACCCAAGTCGTCGACGGCGCGTAGTGTTCCATGCGCACCTTAAGAAAGAGTCAACAAAACTATAAGGGCCCAGCAGGATCGAAGCCTACTGGGGCCATAGGTTCGCTTCTGAAAGAAAAACCCGGTGTCCTGGTATGCAAGGCGAAGTGGGAAGTGGGGACATATTAGTGGGTTTCAATTAGTACTCGTAGGAGACCCCGTAGGAGTACCCCAGAGTAGGAGAAGTAATTGGACGTGGGTTCTTATAGTTCTTCTTAGGTAATGTTTGCTTCGATAAGACATAAAAGGTTTATGATTACAAAAACGTAAATATCCATAGCACGTTTACAGGTTTCAGTATTTTCCCTACTTATAAATTTTTAAGTGTATTTTGATTTCCGCTTTGATATCACTTCAAGTGATCGTAAATAAATGTCATTTCTATCTACGAATTGAACATTAGGTATTATCTATTCCAGATTAACTTACAAAATACTTGAAGTCTACTTATTAAATTTAATCCTGACGGTGTTCAAGCTTGGTGGTTCTTATCTTTGTCAACCAATCATAACGGTCAACATGAGATCTGACAGCAGATTAGCTGGTTGTCACAAACCGAAGGTACGGGCTATGCAATAGTTAATCATATATTTTTTCAAAGGGTTAGGTAAATTTGTAAGCTAGCTTGCCTAAAGGATCCGGTATGAACGCAAGCAGAAAAATTGATTGAATTTATTTGAATTAGCAAGCGGTTCGAAATTATAAAACACCTAATGTACACCACACATCCTAAACAACCGACACGTTTTATAATTTCAGAACCGATTGCTAATTCACGATGAGAAAGGATAAAGTGAGAAATTAGTATATTAGAGGAAGTTTGAAAGTAGCGCCAGTGACTGAAAAGTTGCAAGGAAATGGTTTGTTTTGGTATGTTCATGTGAAGAGGAGGGATGAAACGCATGTTACTAAAAGAGTTCTGAATATACATATAGATGGATGGAAAGGAAGAGGGAGGCCAAAGAAAAGATCGATGGATTGTGTGTGTGTATGTGAGGAATGATATAAAAGGAAAGGGTGTTAGTGATAGTGTGACGGGTGATACAGGACCAAATGGAAGATAAAAACATGTAGCGCCGACCCCAAGTAGTATGGGATAAGGGCAGGAAGAAGAGTAGGTTGTTTAAGACGGCTGCTGTCAGAGCAGATTTGATTTCAGCGTGTTAATGTCAACATCTGTATGCCCCTGTTAGATCGCAAAGTGTTGTTTTCTTTCATTCGTCTTATCTATCTCTTCCTTTTCGTATCCATCCACACTTATATTTTTACTCATACGCGACCATACCATGAAAAGCTATTGCTATAAACTGGGCACAAGTCTTGACTCCGTGTTGGGACTTTATCACTATCGCTGAGTAAAATTATAAGCATTTCCCTGCAAAAATTCCTGTGCCTAGTTTGAGTCTTTGACACTATTTTTGTTGTATAATATAGTAGGCGTGTAGAAGGTAAGTGTGTCGAGTGATGTCGTTGTTTGTCACGGTGCGCGCTGCTGGCCCGTCACGCTGCGCTGGGTCGCGTCACAATGTGCGCATGCCCACTTTATCTTGACACTTAGCGGTGGCGCTACATGCAAGACTAAGACAAATGATATGTCAAATGCAGTACATTAGAATTTAGTTAGCTATTTTTCCGCATGTCAAGGTTTACTGGGCGCTGTAGAAGCAGATGCTCCAGGATAGAGCTGCTTGGATTATATAAATAAACTCTGTTTTACAATCGAGACTTCAATAATATTTCACTAAGAGGTTTCTTTGTCTTGAAGATAACATCTTTGTAAATAATGTAAACTGACAGCATCATGTGACTAATGTCGGCGTAGCAATGTAACTAATTTGCGGCTACGGCGTAGCACATTCCTTGAGTTTTTCGCTCCATGCATTTTCATAGATTATCTAAACTTTGAGCATTAGCTTAGCACGAAATGTTAAAGGTATGGAGCTACATAAGGTGTCTGCATCTCTGTTTCTCGCTCGCAACGATTGACATTTTAACACGTCATGGTGAGGTTTCTGAATTCTGCTCAGATCCTGTTAATAACTAAAATAGACATCGAAACAAACTATGCTTCATCCAAATATCATCTCGTGTTTATATTACGTACGTAAATTATGAGGAAAAACTTGTTGTTTATTAGTCCAGCCGTTCAGCGGAACATTTAGGATCTAATTCTATTTCCCGCCGAATGTCGTCGAAGGTCACGCGCGAAATGCGCACGCGCCGGCCGCCCCCACAAACAACTAGAGGTCAACGGCCGCGCTCCGATTTAAACCCTTTATATTGAACAAATTAGTGTCGTCATCAATGTACCGCTTCAGGATTTATTACTGAATGGAATTGCAATGTTATTCGTTCATTTAAATTGCTCGTATCGTTATGTCGTTCTCCTTACAAGACAATCTTCCAATTCAAAGTAATTGTATAGGAGGAATGCGGTTTCAGATAAGTAGGTACCTACCTACCTACAAAGTTAGGTATCGTAGACTCTAACTACGTACCAACATCTTGGATTTATTCTACGAAGGCAAGCATTTTCCAAAAATCTGACCGAAATTGCTTTGTGTCTGATTTATACTATCCAAATATTTATAAACTGGCACGTTTACAGACAAAAAATCTAACTAAAGCTAAAAATTCTTATGAACAATTAAATATTATTTTTTCCAGTCATTTTTAATTAAAATAAATTATTAATCAAAACATGTATGTTCACATAGCCAAACGGTTCTCCCAATGGTAGTAGCTAGAATTCTTGATAGTAACCCACAAATAGAAATAGTAACTTAACATATATTTTTATACATATTTGATCCGGTTTGTCGTTGGATTTGATTTTTTTCCTATGAAACTGCCTACGAATTTATTGATTTTAGCAGAAATTAATTTTAAAAATACTTTTTAAATTGTAGCTATGTAGTATCTTACTAGATAGATAGTCTCAACGGAAGTGAATATTATGTGATGTGATAACGCTGAAAACTGCACTATTCGAACCAAATACGAGTGAGCAACAATCACGCTACAAACCATCGCGTAGGCTTCATAGGCGTAAAATACACAGAAGCGATGAGATTCGCATACGATGCGGATGTGGATCGGATTTGTTGTCGCTTCAAATTTTATTCATACAAAATGTATGAAAGAGATGCGTCGTAAATTACTTACACAGAAAGGATGCGATTCTCTATTGATAAATCCGCGCCGCATCCTTTCTGTGTAATTTACGACGCATCTCTTTCATACATTTTGTACGAATAAAATTTGAAGCGACAACAAATCCGATCTACATCCGCATCGTATCCGAATCTCATCGCTTCTGTGTATTTTGCGCCATAAGTTTACTTTTTCACAGGCTTTGCTCGATTAAGCACATGACTCTATAGTTAAAGAACATATGCACATTAATAAAACAGTCGTGAGCGGTAAAGCAGGGCACATCAAACATAATTCAAAACACATTGTTTCCTCTAACGGTCCACATTACTGCACATTCCTGCACTTTTCGGGATCGTGAGACGGTTCACGGGGCACTGCGGGGCATAAATCGTGGACGACATCGTTTACCGGTGCCGGCACATACATTACCGGTTCGTGGTCTATAAGTCACCCTGCGAGATCTGGCCCAGGTACGTGCCCGAACCGGACACGGTACGCCATGCCACGGCACAGCCCTATCTAGCCGCCTTTACTCCATATTTGACGCGGAACCGATTTATGTAAAGAGAATTTTGTTGCAACAGGCTGGTAGATCAAGTTGCAGTTGGTACTGCCTGTTTGTAATGTTTTGATATCAGGTATAGTTACCTATATTTTAAGAAGTATGGCTGTGGTCTTGTCTTACTAATGGCGCTTGTTTAATCTATTCAAGTATTTCAGATTTCATCTAAATTACTTGAATAGACTAGAAAAAGGCTGGTCTTTTTAATGTTCCGATTGCTGGGACACAGGCCTTCTCTCTAGGAGAGGGAATGGGCCGTTCCACCACGAGAGTCCAGTGCGGGTTGGTGAATGTCACATGTTTTCGAATTTCTGGTTCTAGGACATGCCGGTTTCCTCACGATGTTTAATTCAAATTTTAATCATTTTATTATCAACAACTAATGCCACTGGTTTTTGTTTGGAATAGTAAAATTTACTTTGATTAGGTTTGACTGAGCTGACTGTACCGAATTCAAGTTATAGGTATTCTTTCGGAATTAAAAATAATATAACTAGTATTAGTTTTCGGTATCTATTACAACGGAATAAATAATAATTTATCATGTTTTTTATTTAATCAAATTAACTGTTATAGGTGATAGAACACAGACTATTTTATGTAAATACGTGTAATTTCCTCGAGGTTAGGTATATTCTGGTAAATTATTATAAATGTTACTGAGTTGAGTGTCGTGATGAGATAGTAAAAATACATTCAGCCGAGCAATTTTTAAGGAAGTTCTACCTTTTTAAAGTCGGTTAAAAATTGTTTTTCTTAGATGATTGACAGCTGTGCTTGTTGAACGTATAACCCTGACAAGTTACCCTATCTATCTCTTCATGATATTTGTAGGGGTGTATTCTGTTTACGAGACTGAATCTGTGGCGTTCAAAAAGTGCAAATTTCACGCCTAAAATTAAAATGAACTTTGGTTTGAACTAGTTCCATAGAAAATAAAGATATTGGCGAAAACACATAAATCAAATTATCGTCGCCTTGTTGGCAGAAACCAAATAGCTCCGTTTTATGTGAGGTAACGAGAGCACGTGTAAAACAATTAGACATAGATACTTAAAATCACGTTTCTGGCTAAGATTTTCAGGAATTTCTTCAGAGAACTTCCAAAAAACCTTAGCATATTGTTGAGAGGGTTTTTTTTTAAGAATTCTCCAAGATCGTCCGAAAGAGAACCCTCTTGGGACGCAAAGCAAACAAGGAACTTAGGAGTGGATTTTAGTCTGGAAAAGTCTGACACGCCCTCCCGTTCCGCCCTAGAGTGGAAAAAGTCACTAAATAATTTCCCAACAAAAATAAAATGAATTCTAAAGTGTAAACTCTGAAAAACCAAAAAAAAAATCCTTATGAATTAACTTTAACGGAAAATTTTCGGTTTGTTTGGTTGGACATAAACAGTCCTCAAGTGAGATGAATGCGTTGAACCAATGACGTTCAATTACACTGCAAACTACGCCAAAAGCGTAGGCTGCCCGCCACGGTATGCCACCAAAAATAAATACTGGATATTCTTCTTTGTTATTCAGAGGATAAAAATACATAATTTGCTACTGATAGTCTCGTCTTTCGACAAATCATTTACTTTAGGTGTGTCATCTTGAACACTTTAGACACATTAAACTGTCTCACACATTTCTTTTCATTTTAGACGGCTGAATAATCGAGATTTTTCAGTTACACCAGCTAAAAATTGTTGTTGTGGAAAATTGACATGCTTGATTTATTTCAATTTATTTTTATCACATTCATGCAAGGTTTCACTTAAGTGATATATTAGTGAGATACAGGTAATTCGTAACAGCAGTTCAGTTAATGAGTTTTTTCACAGTTCACACCTGAATATTTCATTGTTTCGAGATTAGTCTTGTTTCCAGAACAATAATAAAAATAACATATGTGTGCCAGGTTAAACCTTTTATATGAAGCAGCGAATGGTAACGCGAGATAAGTAGGTAATTTATTATAAAAGTATGCAAAAGTTCACAGTGTCAGTCATATCAACTTAATTTATGACTTTTCACCGAGACCTAGCTAGGTAGCCGGTAGGTATTAGTTGATAGTAATAATTATAAACAAATGTTCTTATTTTTTCAAGCTCGACATTTCGGTCTGCATCTGTTATACATATTTTCATTGAACTTTCACAGTGTTGCGTCTAATTGCGTCATACCATGTAAACACATGATGGCTATATAGTTTCCTGTAGAATAATGGCTGTACGAAAATATAATTTGATGTTCATGTTTTATTTGGGAAAGATCTAGTCTTCAGATGAAAATGACTTCAGCATTTATTGTTGGATTTTACATTCCTGAATGATAAATGTGATTTAAGGAGCTTAATTTTTTTATAAATATACTTAGACGCATCCGGTCATTTGAAGTTGGCGATAAAATAAATGAGATAAAGCTAAAGTTGAAGATCGTTCGGAAAAAGAACTGACTGCTTTTACCTAGCCGTGACACCCTTTGACGTGTAACAGGCAAAAAATGGAATCCGTCTATTTGATCGCCATTCACAAACTCACAAAGAATAAATTCATTGTACGCCCTAGAGCTGCACACATTATAATAGTAGCCCTAGACAGACATTCCTGAGCCTAGTCGCAGACTGGCTGTATGAAAGAGTGTTGGGGTGCATTGCGTGCGCCTGCGCCGGCGACCGGTTCCCGCACGCATTCCGCGCGACGGCGAGCGCTGAACAGCCAGCGCGGGTAAGGATTTACGTTCACTTCAGTGTAACAGCTAAAACTGATTCCATTTGTCTTAAAATTGTATAAAAAAGTTAAATAATCAGACATATCTAAACTAGAGGAGAAAGCATTTTCTGCTTCTTTTCTTTTACGAATACTGTCAGTGCACTCAGCATCCCATAATCATTGCCACAGGTTCACACATATTAAAAAAAAGATCATGTTGATAAGAATATTATTTAAGACATGATTTATTTGTCTTGGAGGGAGAAGGTATCAAGAACTTACCGAAGACATTTTATTTCTGTGAAATATGACAAACATCATCAGCCCAAAGACATTGAGTACTGCGTGGTATACCTACTCGTTTTTCCCTTTTTAGGGTTCCGTAGCCAAATGGAAAAAAACGAAACCCTTATAGATTCGTCATGTCTGTCTGTCTGTCCGTCCGTTTGTTACAGCCACTTTTTTCCGAAACTATAAGAGCTATACTGTTGAAACTTAGTAAGTAGATGTATTCTGTGAACCGCATTAAGATTTTCACACAAAAATAGAAAAAAAGCAATACATTTTGGGGGTCCCCATACTTAGAACTGAAACCCAAAAATTTTTTTTTCATCAAAACCATACGTGTGGGGTATCTATAGATAGGCCTTCAAAAATGATATTGAGGTTTCTAGTATCATTTTTTTCTCAATTGAATAGTTTGCACGAGAGACACTTCCAAAGTGGTAAAATGTGTGTCCCCCCCCTCTAACTTCTAAAATAAGAGAATGATAAAACTTAAAAAAATATATGATGTACATTATCATGCAAACCACCAACAAAAATTGGTTTGAACGAAATCTATTTACTAGTTTTTTTTAATACGTCATAAATCTAAAAAAATACACTATTATTAAAATATCGATCAAAGTTACAACGAACTACAAGAACTTTTATATGCTGCTACGGAATATGTGCCTTCATGGGCGAGTCCGACTCGCACTTGGCTGGTTTTTATGTCAGAAATCATCAATTACTTTTCCTGCTCTGGATGGAGCGAGAGGGAGTGTCAGACTTTTACTGACTAAAACTCACCTGTGTTTCTTCAGTTGCTCTTTACAAGGTCCATGACCTCTATCGAACAATCCCACAGCCCTGGCAGATGGCATATCGCCCTGAGACAATCACTAGGATTCCACTCTAATTTAATTAAGTTTCGTTACGCTGTTGGTCGTCTGAGACCTTAATTCCGAGTACCTCTTTAGAATTCAGAAACAAATCCTGTAGAGACACAGACTGTTAAGGAATTCACACTTAAGTAGCATTGTCTTGTAATTTGCTATCTTGATTGGCTGTGTTCTGGGTTGCCAGCTTAGTCTAGTATTAGCATACTGGATAGATAAAGTTAAGTACTCTTACCAAATATGAATAGTTTCCTTATTGGCGAAAATTTAACTTTTATAGGTTTTATTTTTAAGGTGGGAATCATCCAATGACTTCTCCTGCTCTAGGGCGGAGTGCGAGGGCGTCTCAAACTTTTACTGACTTAACCACACATATGTTCCGTCTTTGCTTTGCGTTCCAGTTCTAACTATTATTAGTATTGCGTTCTTTGAGTGTTGGTAATATTATGATTATTTGAATCTACATTGACTGATTTACGTGACATTTTTTTTTACATAGTTTATGCCCCAGTCCAAGGTAAGGGCCTTCCCCATATCTTTCCAGCTCTTTGTGTCTGTTCTTCTCCTGTCAGGTTCGTGTCCGGATCGTCACGCCAGTATTTTTAGGCCTCAGTGGCAACGCCCGTGTTTAGGTACTCATTGTGTGATACTTACCTGAACATCTTTGCCAATCTGTCCTCATGCATTCTGAGAGTGTTACGCGCCGAGTTTCACTTCAGCCTTGCAAATTTGTCTCCAACATCCTGTTCACATGTTGCCTGCCCGACGCTACCTTTTCCGAGAGGGCTTATCGGCTTCCTTGGACCGTCACAGTCTCACAGGACGCCTTTCAATTTTCGGAGACGGGAGGCGGAGACACCGTCAGCATACCCCACCTGTTGGTAAACATACAGAAGCGAAGCCTTGGAAATAGCAAGTTTTATTATAAAACTTACTTATGTCAGCGGCTTCGCCCGTGTGTAAGTAGGGTGGTCTATACAAACTTTGGACCCTCGTGTCATACCTTTGGGGGTGAATTTCGGAAAATCCTCTCTTAGTGCTATCACTATGCTATACTTATTCTATAGACGTCATAAAAGGAAACCTTGTGCAAAAATTTATACTTCTAATTCGAGTAGTTTCGGCTTACAGTCACCCAAAGGGCTATGCTCGATGTTTCCTTGAGTGATCGCATCAGGAATGAAGATATTCGCAGGAGGATCGAAATCGCCGACATGGCCCGAAGAATCGCTAACTAAACTGGCAGTAAGCAGGGCACATTGCTCGTAGAACGTATGCTCGAAGGGGCCGAAAGGTTCTAGAGTGGTAACTCTAGAACCTTTCGGCCTGGCGCATGGGAAAACGTAGCGTTGGAAGACCTTCCACAAGGTGGACCGACGACCTGGTGAGAGTTGCGGGAATACGGTGGATGCGAGACGCATAGGATCATTCGTTGTAGCGACGCTTGGGGGAGGCCAATGTCCAACAGTGGACGTCTTTCTGCTAAAATAATGATGATGATGATGAGTTTCGGCTATGCATTGATATGTCAGTCAGTCATTTTCTCCTTTTATATTATATACATAGATACAGGGTTACCTTGTCTTAGTCATGGGATAGATCACGCATAAGTCACTAGTCTATTAACTTCAGTATATAGATACAATAAGTTTACCTACGAGCTAACATTTACAATGTTTCCATTAATATCGTAAGATTGTCACTTGTTTATCTGGTTACATATACCTGCGCAAATAATTAATTAGATAGAAAGTTAATAAAATAATTAATTGTATGTACACGTTCATGTAAGTATCTGTTTACTATATGGAGTTATTAACTGATGACCACGTGTATTTACATATGTGGAGGTAAGTACATTATTGCTAATTAGTGATGGCTTGTGACAAACAATCTTAGTGTAATTAGAAATGTATTTATACTGTTACATGATCCGAAGATCCTGTATGGAATTATGGATCGATCTAAGATCGATCAATCTTACAGTGAGTAATGAGTATACATTGGAGCTTGGTTAATAGTTTTGTATGTAAAAATAATTTTCAGTTTATGAGAAACCTGATTACAGTTTGTTCAGAATCAGTAACTGATGATGGCTTCCATCAGTTTTTACACCATGTTATATTTTTTCCCAAAAATATTATATAAAGATCACCAGTTGGACACACTAAGTACAATACAGGCAGGTATATACAGCAAACAGCTGAGTGTAAGTGCAAAACTACCCCTCAGTCGTCTGGATGGCTCGGTGACTATGTATTTTTGCTGACATAACAAGCTCATCATCAACTTATGAACAAATCACAAAGATTTTTCATGATAATGAAATATTGTACATAAATTCTTTACTTACATAAAAATAATAGACAGCTATTTCAGGTTCCGTATATACTAAAAATAAAGTTGCATAGCTTGTGTATCTTGATATTGAAACTTGTATTGTACTAGGCTCAGTTTGGAGATAATAAATACACGATCTTGGAACTCGTAAGTATCAGAATCTACCAGCGTTAGACACTCGGAAGATACGTCGAGCCTGATCGAGCTAGTGGCACCTAGCTTCATTCATTTCACGTTTATCACCGTTCGCCGATACAGTGCCGGCTCAGCCGCGGTTACCACAAGCCTACATCTCTTTGTCGGCACCATGACAACTAAATTCATTAAGTACTTACATTATGGGAAACTTGTATCAGCTTTCAGCACAGATTGCAAGCCTAGAGCGAATGGCCTACGAGGAATTTATATCGTGAATTCCGATGTCGGTTGTCTTGGAAGTGACAACTTAGTGCCCTATTTAAACTAAATATTTGTTGTTAATATACGATGGAGTGCCTGTGTAAAATGTAAGCGCCCATTGCGCAGTTCCATCAAAATAAACTATTTCTATATATATCATGAATATTTGTACGTTTCCGGAATTTTGCAACAAAATTGAAACGAAATTTTAAACTGGGTTGCAAAGCTAATTTGAAATATTTCGTTAATATTTTTATCGTTCAGTTACATTATGTAAATATGACGCAAATGAATACCAAATTTTTGGTTCTGCTTGCTATGCTACCCAAGAAAATATGTTTATCATGTTTTTGTGAAAAGTAACATGAATGATGCCTTCGCATTCCAATCGGAGATAAATGTTTATGAGAAAATATAATTTACATTACATGCAGCGATAAATGCAATTGCATACACACATCTACATCATATTTTCTCAGAAATTTGTCTAAATTCTGTATATGTTTTTGTGTTGAGTTTCGATGGTGAGACGAAAATCTCTGTGATCTTCAGTTATTCTGCTTGAGGAAAAATCAATGAATAAAGTATTTTTAAAAATCAATGGTATATAAAATTTACATGTTGTGCAAAAACAAAACTAGATATTTTAATATTTAAGGTCTATACTTGTGTAGTTTTCTTTGATTAGGTATAGGAAATAAAGTTCCTAAATGGAGGCTAATTTCTTAGACTATTAATTTAAAACAAGCGCCTCAATATTTTAAAGCATGCATTGGTTACCGAATCATAGAATGCACCGAGATAATCGAGTTAATAAATCATAAACGATAGTAACCATTTAATCGCATCATAAAATCGACAGTAAAGCTCCTCCTCGGCTGGTCGTGTATGTTCTTTTCTAGATTTTTTGTCGAGATGCAGGTAAAGGGCATTTGAATAGACTGGGTACGTTATGTATCGAAGCACCTTTGACAATAATAAAACTAACAGCGACGTGACAAATCGTAAAAATGTGATCGATGGTCCAAAAGTTTTTTTTTTTAAATTGATATAGGTATAGTAGTGCTTGACTGCCACCTGATGATAAGCAGTGATGCAGTCGTTGATGGTGAGAGGCGCACTAGTTTATATTCACTCTAAACTTGAAGACACCTAGGTAAATTATAATCGGTCGAGAAGATCACAGCAGACATATTGTTCAAGTTATTTTAAACCTGTCATTTTTATCGTAGAAATGTTATTCTAAGTTAAAATTTTATTGGGTAGATACCGGCTTAATTGTGGATGTTCCAAATGTAGTATTAACAGTTTAATTTATTCATAGGCGCCCGGGTCGGCCTTTATTGCTTACGACCGTAATCTTGCTTCACTCTTGATTATTTATTATTGCTAGAAAATATTTAGAGGTGATTATCTATATGTATCGTACAGTTTTTGGAACATAACTTACATAACTAGTTTCATATAGAAATTCTTGGCAGTTCATAATTATTAATATTAAATTAGAATTAGATGTATCATATTTTAGGGTCCATGAGATGAGAAATAAAATAAAATTGTCAGAGCATTTAAGACGAAAATTAAATTATTGTAAACGTATTCATTCGTTATCTATTATAAGCAAATGAGAACAAGGCTTAGCTTGAAATTCTATGAATATTTTTAGTGATGTGCATCCGTCGCGTTACGTTATCGATGCGCGAGCGCAGCAGGGGTGTCATCCATCACTAGTGCGCCCAGTAAACGAATGTCGCGCGGCTTAAATAAACAACAACAAAAAATTAAGTATACGTGCGTATTCCTTGTGAGTAGTAGGAACTACTCGTATTTCAAAGGTTTTTTTAGGGTTCCGGACTTCAAAAGAGAAATCGAAACCTCTGAAGGCACTTTTTTGTTCGTCTGTTAAGACCTTCTTCTCAGGAATGTATGCTGCTATCAAATTGAAATTAATATTAATGCCGTATATTTTGACTGTCATAAGGAAATCGAAACTTATAGACTACTTCCCTTGGTACTAAAATCTTGAAATTTGATAGTCTCGCAGCACAGTTAAGTCCGTAATTGGTTAATTTGTAGGTTTTATAATAAAATAATATTTTTTAACGTTTATAAACTTACATTCGTAGTTGATAAATAGACCGTTAAATATATTGATGTATAGAAAGAAGAACACTTTTAAACTAGGTACATATTTAATTAACTTTGCTTTTTTGTCCTACATATTTTTAATCAGAAAATACAATAAAATTACGATGATACGGAACCCTTCATGTCTGAGTCCGACTCACACTTGGTTGTGTTCAGTTGAGTTTTTGTTTTACAAAAAAAAATCTTTCTGCACCTGTGTGCGAGACGTGCGTATTGGCGAATAGTATAAAAAGCATGCAAAAGCATCAGCGTTTTCTCCTGGGTTTACAACCTATTAACATTTAACGTTTCAACTGTTAACATAGTAACTTTTACTAACTATTCTAGCTTATCTTCTCGTTTAAATAGTATAAAGAGTGAAACTCTTGAAAGAAAAAAGTAGGTGCACTATGTCTCATTTAAAGATTTAATAATATAGTTATATAACATAAAAGGGTTAATAATAATATTTACTTACAACTATGTTAGTAGTAAAAAATTCCAATTCTATTATTATACAAAAAGGAATTACCATGTCCGATCAGCCGTTTGAGCATGAAAAAGTAGCATCAAACACACACATAATGCATACATACCTACAAACTTTCGCCTTTATACTATTAGTGTGAATAATTACTTTAAAGTTGATTAATTATTTAAATATATTTCACATTTTAGTGAAAAAGAGATTTTTGTCATGAGTAAAGCCGATAGATATTACTTAAAAAAAGCCATTAGCATAAAATCATAATAACAAGACAAGTATTAGACCGGGTCAGCTAAAAACCGGTCATTGATAATAACTTGCAAAATTAAAAATAACATATCTGAAATCACCCAAATACAAAGTGTTACAATTTCTTATCTTATCAATTACGTTTAAATATTAAATAAGAGATTTATCAGTTTACGTCTGCAAGCTATCAGCACAGGCCAGGCTGCGTGCATTGCTCCCGACGCTAAAAATACCAGGTTGAAAGCCTAAATATGGCTGAGTTACGGCTGCCTCGAGGAATGGTCACACTTTCCACTGCCGCAGTTTATAATGGCAGGTTTGGAAGCCGTTCGAAACTTGAAATTTCTAATTTTAAATTTCGAACTGACTGAAAATAATGCTGCTTGCATGAATCTGACGTCCAATGCGAGAAACAAATTGCCATTAAAAAATAAAGAAAAATAAACATAATATATAAAAGGAGGAGATTCTCAATTCAATTGTATTTTTAAAAACTTTTTTTTTTTAAATTCAGAACTCTGTCACGATAGGTAAATAAAACACCCATTTATTTTCTAATTTCAAACTCTTTGAGCCATAGTTAATCGTGTTTGTCACACGCTGCCTTTGCCTTACATATTAGTCAAGGCGGACTAGATATTTAATTTATTTTTATAAATACTTTATAACTGTTTTTTTTTTTCTGAACGACTTCCGCAGCATTGCTATAAACATCAAAGTCAATGATCCAGAAAGGCATTCCATTAGCTTTACTGGCGTGCACTCCAAAATCCCTTGGTAGGTACATGCATCGATTGAATTTAACGAACTGAAACTCATCGATAAATTAAATCTTAGAAGGCAATCACTACCAATTTATTTTATTATTATTTGGGTATATTAGGCTAAGTCTACACGATTAGATTCATGATAAAAATCAAAATAACACAACATTGAAGCTTTCTTCAAATAACAGTCACATGTACTTTCACCATTTATCGTTGCAAAAACAGTGTATTTGCTTAACCAGGAACCAATTAGCAGTCAACGATGTCATATTAATTAGGCATTAGGTACTCTAAACTAGTAAACAATTTCTATTTGTCACGTGGTAAAATCTGCTGAATCCGCTACTCGACTTGTCCTATTATCGCCGTAAATAGGTGCCCCGTATTGTGAGTTAATCCTAATTAATTCTAACCAAAGTTCATGTTAATTAATACTTTATCAACCAGACAGTAAGATGGACACTGTTTACTAATTTATTTGCTATTTCGACGACTTTCTCGACCGTATAAACAACTCGTTAGTCTGTGGAAAGTCTTCCTCGCGGATACACAGGACATCATATAAACATGCGTATTATTTTAAAATATAAAGTAAGTAAATAGTGTTTAATGTAATTGAATATGTAAACATAAACTAGTTTTCTTCGCCTAGATAGTGGCAGCAGATGTCCGTATTTTTAGGAATTATTTATTAAGTTATTTGATTAATTTTTCGGACGCACTATAAACCGATAAAAGCTGACGATTGCAAATACCAAGTTGTAATTGGGGTATGAACCAAGTTTCGATAAAAAAATAATTTGTTGATTTATTTGTCATTGATCGTACAAACCTAATTTAAGAACCGATAAATTAACGGTAAACTGGTCGAAATTTTGCATTTGTTTTGATTACATAAGACCTGTCTTAATGTTTGTGCTTACAAGTCTGTGCGGCATTCTTACGAACCGAGGAGCCGCCAGCCGAGGGCGCCAACACCGCATCACACGCTCGATACGTGATGCGCACGCGCCGACGGCGTGACACTATAAATATATTTACAAGTCGCTCAAAATCCCTGTAATCTATAGTTTATCATTAAGGTCCGGCAAATTATTAACAGTACTATGCATAAACAAAAGCTAACGATGCGGATCATTGATGTATAGGTTAAATATCTCAAATAGGTTTTGTCTAGTGGAGCGCGGCCGGCGCGCATCGGCCCGGCCGCCGCGGGCGCGCACCTCGCGCTCATTCGCACCAAGCGCAAGCGCCGGGTGGCTGCGCACGGCACGTACTCTCGATAATTTTTTAATGTACCCTCGAACTCTAACAAACGGAAATAAATAATCAATTAAATAAAAAATAAATTAATTAAAAAGTTTTCCTAAATAATAAAACGCATAATATATCGTGAATAACACGCCGGCATCGAGTGACAGTTATCTTTAGTGTCTTCATTAATTATGAATGTATCTGTAAATAAATAAATTGTAACTAAGTGGAACAGGACGAGACATTAAGGTGTTATTAATGAGCCCGTGTTTACCGAAGAAGAGAACCTCCATGAGTTCTCCTAAGCTGGAGATGTCCCTGGAGCATCCTGTGTTGATGAAAAAGGTAACCGAATTAACATAATTATATCAGATTTGTCAACTGTGTTGTCATTAGCCTTTGGCCTTTTGCACCCGGTCACTTAATTAAAACGATGTCTTAATATTTTTTCACTAATAATTAACCTGATATTGCCAATATTAGTAAAAATACGATATGTAATTAAAAATAAATAAAGTGACACATCTGAGATCTTTGTGAATGTTTTGATATGTACTGAACATGCAGATAAGAGTGCTATCTTTGTTGTTAACAGAATAATGTTTACTACTGATGTGACATTATTTTTTTTTTCGGCCTTTATTTAAAATACTTAATATGATAAACGAATTCGCATAACAACAGTCCAGTAGCAATAAAATGAAGTAGTTTTTATCGGTTTACCGGCTGCGGGCGCATAGCGATGCACTCAAGAAGCGGCTATGCCAGCGCATCCGTGTTCAATTACTAATATTTATCCCAACAGTGGACTCTATTTACTGCAATTTAGTATGCAAACCACCTCGGTGCCAGTATATCCAGTTTCAGGATCTCGCTGTAAATTATTAGGTGTTCCTCGGGCTGACTTATGTGCGGTTATTATGTAGACGACGGTAACGACGGGGCGGACGTACCGGGCGAGTTATGGCGGCTGAACATGTAATCACATTGATGAACTACTCCTGGGGTTGCAGCGCTCCTAGTACAACAGGTTGCAAGCCAAACTGATACTTAAATACTAAAAAATACTCCAAGACAATGTATCTGTCTGTATACCTGTTCGGTCTCAAGTCTTTAAGACCCTGATAATAAAGTCGCTGCAGCGAGCGGTTACTTGATTTATCTGTTATTAAAACCAAAAGTAGGGAACGGCCTCATTTGTTATCAATGTAGTATAAGGATTGGAGGTTGTCACGCCACAGACTGACTAACGGTTAGATGTTACTCATTTAAATTCACGAATTACATAAGTAACATTTAAATAAGAAACAAGTTTATAAAATCACTGGTGGCAGTTGCATCTTGTCAGCTTAATCGAGCATCACTTCCTTTTTGGTCATCATATTATAATGCAATCCGTACCCTACATTGCATCTCTCTATCTTGCACGTAGTGTGTCCATACAAAGTTATCTCAAGACACAGATACCCTCGACCCTCGTGGACTCTTGGAAATCCCCGAAGACAGTTACGGGCATCTAAAAAAATGACAATTGCCTAGAGAAACTGTCATAGATTGAAATATTCATATGTTACTTATCTATTTAGTTGCTCATCAATTTAAATTTAATTGACATAGTAACATTTATAAAGACATCAACGCTCGCTTGGATTTAAATAGATGAAATACCAAGTTTTCCTGTATTTAACAATGCATCTAATTTAGTTTGACTACTTCTGTAAAGTCAATATTATAGATGGTTAAGTTAAAATTATTCAAAATTGGAACACGGGTGGATTTTAGTCAGTAAAAGTCTGACACTCCCTCTCGCTCCACCCAGAAAGAAAATATTTGATGAAATCCCACCCCTAAATAAAGCAGTTGTACTTTCATCAAAATTATAAAGTCTGATGTCACTTTCCATCCTTATGTCACTCACAACTTCACGAGGCGATGTTTGCGCTCATTTATCAGAGAGACAAACCGTCAGTACGGTGACAGGTCAGATGTTACGATCAATGCAGCCATAGTATCTCGATCATCATAAAAGCACGCTAGTTCACACATGACCGGCACATATTTACGACAATTTTACCCGTTCACACGGTAAGGTCATACTTATTTTATCTATTGAGGTTTTTATTTAGATTTCTGTGTTATTTTTGTGAAGAGAGATAAAAAAGTGGACAGAGTTCGATTTTTTTGGCGTTGTATTTGATTGATTATAATATGGATAAGAATATGGTTTGTTTTGACTACCAACAAATTTTAGTCAGATGTCTGCAAATTATAAGACTGTGATCATTAGCAAGAATTGAGGAAGATTGTAATATGGTTGCAACAAATTGTTGTGATTGGAACACAGTAGGAAGGAACTTAGACCTCAGTGTTGTTGTGTATGTTCTTATCAATCGCATATCACGGAGCAAGGCGACAGGTCATATACTCATGTCTTATGATTGCAGCTATAATATCACTATTGTCAAACACGCGGATACTCACATGTTTTCTTCTAACTTTACGTGAACAAACACTTTTATTGGAATGTTGAGAGCGTGTTTATAATTTCAGTGATAAATTAGACGATAGTGGTTTTTTTTTTCTGGGGCTTCCCGATTAAACACTATATCAGATATTGATATTATATTGTATCGGACACTATTGTTAATCTTGTCACAACAAACACCAATTAGTTTGACATCATTAATTAGTTATGAAATTAAATTAGAAAAATAGCCAGCTACACTACTTATCTAATAGTTATTTTATTGAGGTTTCACTTAGGATGAATATTTATTAAAACTTAAAGATTTTTTGTCATTTAGGTCGACATATCTATGCAGCGTACGATAACCTTCATACAAAACAAAATAAACACAATATTCAGTGTTCTTGAGATAATACATGCAAATTAATCGAAGAAAGGTCGAATTTGAATCGTTACCACTAAGGTTGAGTAAATATTCATTTCATGTGAACACTGCTCATGTCACCACTTTATAGCTACTTACTAGTTATAGAAATATTCGGGACTAAATCCATGTTGCTAATTAAAACAAGGAAAAACGTTGGCGAAAATGCTAGGTCAGGTCAATGACAGATTTATATGTCATGATTTGTGATAAAGATATTATAATTTGTATAATGATTTGAAATTTTATTGCTCACGCTTTATGTATAGAAATCTTCTTGGAAAATTTCATTTTCTATGTAGATCTAATAAAAGTTTTTATGGCCAAATGTCCCTGAATTAGTTCAATGTTAACATTATTGTTAGTTCGCTTTACGTTTGCATTTAAATATCACATAAATAACTTCCAAGTAGTGAAGTCTAAGCGGTCATTCACCCCGCTCAAAATAGTGGTGGAATCTAAATGTCTACCACCGTGTCTCTCGAACATTTTTGTATCAAAAATAGGAGAATTCGATTCTAGATTCTTGGCGCCGCGCGACGGATTTACACTAGAGAGAGGCCCAGAATAATGATCACCTTAGAGTGATTATGGAAATGTAACAGTATAGGTTGTTAAGCGACAGTAAACAAAGTCATTCCGTCTCCTATTGAATTCATTGTCATTGTTTGTACTGGTTACGTAATTGTAATTTGTTAGTCAATATACATACCTATCTGATAAATTTACTTACCTACATAATATGTAATATTTCCTTGTGTCCATCTGCACGTAGACACTAGAGTCACCCAATGTGACAAAGGCTGACCGTACTATGGACCATCATGGACTGTGTGAGGAAATCAGAACCTAAAAAAATATAACATAAAATGTAGGTAGCAAAAGCGCCATATTGCTTTTTTTGTTGAAATAATAATTATTTACACGAATAATATGCATTAAAAAAAATACTTAACTAATTAAAATTACCTTAAAATACACATCATCATTGTACACTTGGTTTGCAATAAACGTTTTGACTTTGACTTTGACTTTAAAAACCCAACACTAATTACAACTAACTAAAAACAAACAAAATGTGGTGTCAAAAAACTCTTCTTTGCAAAGTAATAATTATTAGTAATCTTTTACGAAAGAAACACCGATGACTAATCGCCCTGTGCTTAAATATAACAAAATGACACTTTTTGTATACATAGCATGGCGCCTACGAAAAAATACAGTTGTAAATAAGAATAGAACGTAATTTATTCCAAAGTAACTCGCCTGCCATTAATAAAATATGTACATATTGATAACATCTACTCTTACCGTTGATTTATATTAATTTAAAACCAATTGATCAGTTGTCACTAATATATAGGTATGTAAATGTATTCTTGGTGCACATTTTTTTTCATTAAATAAAAACTGTTAATTATTATTATCTATCATACCGTAAGTGAAATAACAAAAATTCTAGTGGCACAAGCAGAGAATATTTATTTTTCGGATAATGTCGAAACTCATTAAGTAACACGTATTAATGGTTCATCCAACATACATAAATAGATTGTTAATTAATTGACTTCAAGAACTGTACCGCGTTTGATAAGAAACCGAATAACTGTAGGCATTGTTGTAAGAAATAAGAATTTACCTATATTATTAAACGCATAACATGACTGTTTACATTTTTTATGTCATTGATTTGTTATCAATTTGTCATTCTGAAGATAGGCCACATGTAAAGAAAGATAATGCACAACCTTAAAAGTAAAACAATGACAACACAATGTTTGTAAACAAATTAATATCAATGGTAATTAAATATTAAGTGCCGTAACTTTTTCATTAATGAGAGCGCATTATTTAATTTTGTAGACAAGACAACGTTTAAAGTATTTTGCTGTCATAGTTTTCATCGTTAATTTATACTTAACAGCATTTGAATAAACATAAAAGGTTAACTATACTTGAAAGAAAATACAATTTTATGACAATATAAAATTTGAGTACCAATATAACACGAATAGGAAATTAACCCGGACATAAGAGACAATGCAACTGAATTATACATGCACTTGGTTATAATGGCTGATTTATAACTTTCTCTTATTGCACACTCTTCAGACAGCAAGTATCAGGCAAGGGCGACGGCTCTTCAAGATTACAGTACAAGTTTACCCCTTACATCAGCGAAGATTATAACAAGCCATGACGCTTACTTGACGCAAATTCACTCGGAAATCCACCATAAAATCAGAAATTAACGTTAAATTCACACCATTTTATTACATCAAACAATTTTTACGAGCGATGATCAAATGCAAGTAAAGACTTGTAAACTGTTCTGGCACGAAACTTACATATTTAGGAAAAAATACCATAAAAAAGTCATTCGATTGAAGGAAATGTTTGAAAATCTGATCATAAATTACTCCAACACCAAATTGCAAATAAACAAGTCCTTATGTCAGAGCTAAATAAGAAAAACATTGAAGTATTCTATCTAGCTAGCGGGACATTGAAACGTACTTATGGAGTTATTAGTTGGTTGACATTTAATTGTATGACTCTGTGTATCTCAGGATTTACCTTGGATGCGTAATATAATATATAAAAAAAAAACACAAGGGACGTACTCGATATCGGATATATGTAGAACAAATCTAATAGCTTTGGTTACAAAAATAATGATCAAATTGTCACATTGAAAGAATCAAATGATGCATGAGGACTTTATTTGGTAGTTGTTAGCAATTATTGTATGTCAAGTGTTCAATTGATGTTTACAAACACAATAGAAAGGCGACGCGATGGGGCGTGCTCATAATTGATCGTGCGATGGCCACTTCACTCACACAAATATTTAAACAAGACCGTCGCAACGGTACGGAATTGACAAGTGAAATGACTGCTTTACCATCAATGTTATTGCTCCCTGAGAGCTAAACAAACTTTTGAATGCAATCGCAGAAACTAATACGAGAAAAACTTTAAAAAATTGTTCAGCAACTTAGTTTCACATAACCGAATATGGTAGTGATATATAAGCTTGAATCCCATATCAAATTCTTTATGGGAAACCTATAATGAATTGTCGCTTGTGAAAGCGCATTGAATTTTCTTCAGAACCGGTCGTGGACTGACAATCGAGCGCAGTTGTTCCATTGCATCGCACTGCTACACTCTTGAACGTTGTAAATTAACTATGAACATGGATATCGGAGATGTAAACAGCTTACCCTACTATGGCGTTGATATCAGAACGAGTTATAAAGGCTACTCCTTCTGCGTGTTTTAATTAAGAATTATAATTAGAATCTCTCTTTCATTGACTCTGACATGGATTCTCCTAGTCCATTTATCGTGGCTAATTTGCTTTGTGCGGACACTTTCATAATTACAGCAATCTTGTCTACAAGATAAACTTTGTCTGAACGATTAATATCTTCTACATCCGAGTCGTCGTCTAACTTAGAATCAGATGCTCATAAAGTATTATCATCCTTATTTACAGCCCTTTAATCTGTCAAGCGATTTTCTTCGGCTCCCTACCCTAGTATTACCGCTGCGTTGATAGAATCATTGCGGTGCTCAGTAACGATCGCAGTAATAACTTGTCGCGCTTATAAACTTTAATTTCCATCTCACTCCCGGTGGTTTGAATAATAATAAAGCCGAAGCTATTCAGTACCGTTATGTCGTGGGCTGATGGTGTGGCCTAGGGATGAACTGGCTGCAGTCACACAATGTTGCAGTTTATTTCATACTAAGTTTATGTGACAATGCGATATATTAATGTTTGCAGCTATTGTTTTGAATTCAAGTTTTACTTTGTTTTCAGTTAAAGATTTTTTTTAAACTCTTGTTTTCTTTCAAAGTTCATTTGCAATCATAAAAATTGCACCGTCTACATACAATTATGTTCATTATGTAAACCTTTACCGCACATACCAAATTAAAAAGATTATCTAATTACAAGACTAGTTTAGTGGTCTGTTCAGCTGTCAGTCCAAGGACGGAACAAGGCCGCTCAGTAGTACTGACGGAGAAGTGACAATCGTGGGTGTAAACAGAAACAGATACAGGTTGAGCGAGAGAGTCTCTTGCCAAATTTCATGAATAGGAAGAAGCGAGGGGCCGGTCCTAGCTGTTTACAAATAGTCGGCATAATCTGCAATGGTCTGATGATGAGTGAGGGGGCATAGCAAGGCAATATATGTATAGTGCCAAGCGCGTGATCACTATGTCTATTTATGTATCTCTGTGACGTCTGGATGTGTCTGCGCACTATTTTAGTACACAAAGTGAAAGTCACGACTCGAATATCTGAACGAGGATGTTCCCGCCTCTATTAATGTATTATTTAACATGTTTTACGCTCATTCACGATATAGCTATTTGATGACCAGATTATAGTAGTAGAAGGAATAATGAATAACATATAATTATAGTTTTTGACTTTTAACGCAGGATATTTTTTCCTCATCACATAGTCCCGTCGCGCTTCGTCACGCTGATTTTGCGGTTTTATTGGGTAAAATTTACATGCAAAACTGAACCTAGCACTTTCTTTTTTTTTGACACCGATTTCATTTGTAGGCCTAAATTTTTTTTTAAATGTTTTGTCTTGTATGACAGTTTATAGTTTTACAAGGATATGTAATATTTCCGCAACTTATTCTAACTTGGTTTTTGCAAACTCGGTATTAAAAACCGAATTTGTATTTAATTAATGCTCTATCAATAAAAATCCTAATGCATTTATTGTTGTTGGCTTATCGCCAATGTCTATAGTACGTAATGAAAGTAATATATCTGTTCGGACGCTGATAATATGCGTAATCGTAATGTGATAAAAATGTTTCTAGATAGGGCCGCTCCGTTCGGTCCACTTTCGTCGATGGCAAGATTGTCGTTGTCGCTAATCGAGTATTGTTTGACTAGTGATAAGGTCGACCGACTAGTCTCCGTCAGTTTCACTGTGTTCATTGTTTCATGGAACGCGCTCGCACTCCGCGTAGCTGTGTGGCCGTCATGATGGCAACGCACACGAGCAAAATGACCGCTATTCGTCCTCTGCTGGGTCTCTCACTTTTGGTCAACCTGTTTCATGGTACTAACTGTCATATTAACTCTAATGGTCTTCCTTGTACAAGTTCCAAATCTCAAATTAGTGTGTTAATGTTTGTTTTAACGAATTTTCTACACATTCAGTAGGTAGTGTGTCGTCATATTTGGAGTTTAATCATCCGTACACAATCTTATCTTTACACAAGTGGGCATTCACTCAGTCTGGTTCTCCTGGTTACGTATATTTTAGTGATTGCTTCATTAAAATGTAAGAAAAACATGGATAAGTTTGTTAATACCTAACGGGAAAATAGCATCAATCATATTATTGTATCCTTAATTCATTGTCAGGGTTTTTATTTCATGAAATGAAGGTTATATAATTCAGACTCAGTGCACTAAAAATAAAGTTTCTTTAACAATCGCGGTGAGTCATTTGTTTTACATATTTATTAGAAAAATGTCACCTGAGTGGATAATCGTTGCTAACCTTTGTGATATGTGTATTTTGGGGGTCATTGCCTGTTCTAAAGTACATAGATTTAATGAATATTAAACACAGCACATTCACACATTTCGTCTTTATTTGCGTATGTATTGTCTTTCCCAAAACTTTAAGTATACCTATTGGTGTTTTAAAAGTAGATATGACGAAGTCAATTTATACCCATAAAAATATGAGTTTACGTAGTTTCTTATCTTGTCTATTGAATATTCCAGAATTAAAAATCTATATTATCTCTCAGATATGACATATGATATGTATATAATACATATACATATGTATAATGCGAAGATAATGCCTCTGTTTATCCTTTGATAAAAGTACTTTCACATAGATTATGAATTACGTATTTGTTTTCTTTTATTTTCTTAATCTTGTGAGTAAACTATAAGTATTTGATCATACGATATTTTACGTCAATAATTTGTTTACCTACTTGTAATAGGTAATCTTCTGTGATAAACTGTTGCCAGGTTTCAGATATAAAAAGGGATAAATAAAAAACCGGCCAAGTGCGAGTCGGACTCGCCCATGAAGGGTTCCGTAGCAACAAGTAACATAATATAAAAGTTCTTGTAATGTGTTGTAACTTTGATCAATATTTTAATAATAGTGTATTTTTTTCGATTTATGACGCATTTAAAAAAAAACTACTTACTAGATTTCGTTCAAACCAATTTTCGTTGGTAGTTTTTATAGTAATGTACATCATATATTTTTTTTAGTTTTATCATTCTCTTATTTTAGAAGTTAGAGGGGGGGGACACACATTTTACCACTTTGGAAGTGTCTCTCGCGCAAACTATTCAGTTTAGAAAAAAATGATATTAGAAACCTCAGTATCATTTTTAAAGACATATCCATAGATACCCACACGCTTGGGTTTGATGAAAAAAAAAATTTTGAGTTTCAGTTCTAAGTATGGGGGACCCCCAAAATTTATAGCTTTTTTTCTATTTTTGTGTGAAAATCTTAATGCGGTTCACAGAATACATCTACTTACAAAGTTTCAACAGTATAGCTCTTATAGTTTCGGAAAAAAGTGGCTGTGACATACGGACGGACGTACAGACAGACAGACAGACAGACATGACGAATCTATAAGGGTTCCGTTTTTTGCCATTTGGCTACGGAACCCTAAAAATGAAATATTTTTATAGGAGAATGATAAAATTTGGCATTAAATGATATTCTAACTAGGTAAGTGGATTCAAAATAATTATATCACACAAGTATAAATTATATTTAATAGATATAAGAAGATGACTAGAATTCTGAAACTAAATCCAGAGTCTTACCTTTTTCAAGACACTTACAAAATGTTAAAGAAAAATGATTATAACGGTAATCTAGAATACCGACTCTACTCGTTTAAAGACATTTAGGTAATTAAAGATCCAACTAAATAAAGACTTCAAAAAAGGTTTTTACGAAGGATAATAAAATAAATGAAAAAGGTGATAATAAAATAAATGTGGTATTATAAACTTTGTAAACAAGCATGGATATGAAAAATTTTGTAAATGTAATATTTCAGAAAAAACGGTGTTTACATTCTTCACATAGGTCTCAACACTTGTTTAACTACAATGATTTTTCGCAGTTCTGTCATCGCCAAGTCACACATTTTTATGTAGACACTTTCTGCCGTAGGTGTAGTGGCTAAAAAAGAAAAGACTCATGACAAGCATCTGATGATTTTGATGAATGAGAAAGCTGTCAAGATAGCATCCGTCGTCATGTGGGCACGGTTACTTAATTGCGTTCCTTTCAGGAATGTTTGCAAAAATGTGCGGTACTTCATCATAACGGTCACATTTACACAAGATAGGCTTTTGTGCAAAACAATTAAACAATGATTATAAAACATCTTCATCAACTGTCATCGACAATCTTCATGCTTTCTTTTTGCATGTTATAATATAAAGACTTGAAGACACTGAGACGACGTCGTAAAATCGAAATGTGAAATGCCGCTTGGAATATTAAAATCGCAATGAAACTCGTATTCGTTTTACCTCAATTGTGCAATGTATGTTAAGCACCTTGACGACAAGACACGGTACAATGCAACTCATTACAAATGCAAATAATTTATTATAAACCTTCTTCAGGTTTACTTTATTAGATCAGAAGTTTAACAATAGGACGTCCTCTAGTTATTTCTGAATGGAGTCAATGAGTACTTATGTCACGCGCTATCGGGTGGGCGGTTGCGAAATCACTCATAATTGCAACGTTAAAGTGCAGGCTAAACAGAGTCGCTGCACAGTGGTCTCATTGGCAATACTTACTAATATCGGACGACGTCGCGTGCAGCAATTGTGCCTTATCTACCGGTTCACTGACCGCCCTTATCGAACTTCATTGAGCGCCTTATGACGTAGCCACTTCTAATTCTTGTAGCCATGTTGTAAGGAATGCTTTATTATCTTGATTATTTATATATTTTTAAGCAAAGCTGCATTATACTTACGTTGGTATGGGAACCAATAACATGTTTGTATTTTTCCGTCTTGGATAAGATCGTAAAGATAAATAACGTCATTTATTGTTTCATTTACTACTAGTTTAAGTAATCTATTGATATAGTTGTCGTTGTTTTCTTGAAGATTCGATAAAAATAATTGCCTATTTTTTTATATCTTTTTTCCTCTTGTGTGGATTGTATCCATATTAAGTTATAACAACCGGCTTTAATTGCACTAGTAAACAAAGGAACGCTATGCAGTTTTTATTTAAACCGTGAGAAATTACCATCTTATGAGTTTTATAGCCTATAGTTGAGTCTTGATCCGGCTGGACAAATACCTACGTACTTGCAATAGGATGTTGAATTTATCCGAAAATACATAGATAACTGCATCCACATAAAATTTCATATCACATAAAAACTGAAATTAATAAAACACTTGTGAATGTAAAATGATATGCAAGCCTTGATTGTGTGTTAGTCCCTGATTACTTTATTATTTTAATTGCTACCTACTATCCGAGTGACATAATCGACCTCCTTCTTAGGGAAAAACTGATTGTGGACTAATGCAGAAGAAGTTCGAAAAATAAATTTGTAATAAAGTGTTAGTTATAGTTAATCTAAAGTATAATTTTCGATTCATAAAATAAATCTTAAAAGTAAAGAGACTTATTATTCCAAAGTATAATGTATCTAGTTAGACTGGAAGTAGACCACAAGCTAATTGGGAAAATGCTAGGAAGATAATAGTGCCTAGTTTAAGTGAAAAAAAAAACTAAATGCAGGCCGTTAAGAAGGTGGTAGATAGGTCTGCTTTAACAAAAGTCTGCAGTGTTTAAAAAAGTAAAGAATATCTTTTTAACAAAAAAATAACGAAAATGGACGAAAAGCAAATTAAAATATAAATATTACTACTAGCATTAACGTAAACCAATGAAGTAGGTCTAAGCGTTTTCTGCTAATGAGTGAGTGGATTTAAAACTTTGTTGACTGTTTTAATGCCCAGGTTCTATCGGCCAATAAACGAGGTTACTCTCAGGCAAAATATTCCAAGAGTACTTATAGCAATTTAGATTTCTACGCCGAACCCTAAACGGTGGGTGTGCGCAGTCGCGCGATTGATAACTACAGTTCTATGAATAAATGGATGAACCATTATAGTATAAAGGATCTGCCGAGGATAATCGGCTCGATTGTTTGCTGCGTACGTCCTAGCAGATATACAATATGTTACGCAGTGAACCTCAATCATTCCATTACGAGTGCAATCTTGAAGCAAATATTTTCTTTAAATACACCATTATTTTTAGTTTATGCGAAACCTGAATATAGTTTATTTAGAATCAGTAACTGAATAATATTTACACCATGTTTTATTTTATCCCAAAAATATTGAATAGGGTTACAAGTTAGACACCACTGACACTAAGTACAACACAGGTCACGGCAGGTCATAGTGGGCATTAGATGTGCCCGCAAACAGCTAGATGCAAGTGCAAAACGACCCCTCAGTCGCCTGTATGATCCGGTGACTATGTACATATTTTTGCTGACATAACAAGCTTATATCTTTGTGGTTTTTCATGACATACGTGTCATTTCGCATATACTACAGAAGCTTTTCTACAAACTTAAAGGTATATTCGAGAACGTTGCTTATCATGATGAATCGGTGTTTGCCCGTTTTTTTGAGGATTAGCTTAAAATAATACAAAAAATAGCGTTGATCACGTAGGACGTTAACCACTATGCCATCATCAAAAATTTAAGTATTTTCGTTCGTAAATATGTGCTGAAGTGATTTGAGAAAAGATGCTGTATTTGTCATTTATGTTCATACTTCTAATTGTATTTGAACGAATCTGGAAATTCAAGTTTGGTTGTTATGCAGCCGTCAATCGATATGAAGAATTTTTTGAATTAAAATGCATGATTTCTTTTAATTCCTTTGAAGTAGTTACAAACTGATATCAGATATCATTCTATGAGTGTGTTCATGAGTGTTTATTAAAAGAAATTTATCGTAAACTTTATTAAAGCATCTCTGAAAAATGACGAATGCATATGTGTAATGTGTTGATTCACTTTTAAAAAGGCTACTGGGAATGTCAAATTAAATCTATAACATGTAGATTAATTTGACATTGGACGTATCAAATTATCAGCTATCTGAGAACTTGATCCATCAATTACATAAATAAAATCCGTCGATGTCTTGATGGATCTGGGATTTAAATATCAACATTGGCTTAAAAACGATTTTGAGATTTCATTGCAGCGTTTGCGAATGTTCTCTTATTCTCTGTGTTAAATCCATGTTTTCAACACAGTGACAAGGCCTCCGTTCTGATACAACTTTATTTATTATGTAAATAATAAAGATGTAATAACAAAAGGTTATCGTATCAATTGATGAATGAGTACTTTCTCTGTATACATTGAGTCACCTTGGTCGCCAATCACCTGTGAAAGACGTTCCCATGTTTACAAACGGCACCAACCACACGACTTTATTCTTGAAGATAACCGTTGCTTCATGGATTATTCCTTTGTTGTCAACTTTCATTTATAGCATGTTATCTGACTGAGTAAATATTTTATTAAAATTCACTTGAGGTAATGTGAGGTTATCGAGGTTTTTATTAGGTTTAGAAGCGAATAAAGTATATCTAGTAAATAAATTCATTCGTTATTTGAAGTGTTTTTACTGCTAATAGTTTGTTTTATTATGGATCGGCTTTTGGCAATAATCAGACGTTTTTTTGGACTTAATTTGGATTTATGTACGAGTTGAGAGACACTCAATTGATTCGTTTCTCTGGCCACGTCTAGTATTTGCCATCTTTTTAGCGAGTTAAATATTCCTGTTCGTAAGAGATTCTTAGCCAATTCTTCGGCATGCTTACACTTACAGAGTCTTTCTTTGTATTTTTTGCTACTTTTGCAAGCTTTCTTCTTTACGGTTGTCTCCAGATATGTTCTATGTAATTGCACTGTAATTTTCACGAATCAGTATGCACTTGATATGACTTACTACTGACTTCTTCTTTTTCTAAAGCAATTGCCTTATTTTACAGACCACTCGATACACTTGATGTAGCATGTTTTCCCCGAAATACAATTTGGTGACCCAGTATAATCTTGTAAAACTGGTTTGAGTCTTAGCAAAAGAGTTTTTTCGAATGATAGAATAGAATTATTCTTATAATTAAATCTTTTTTTTAGTCTTCTTTAGTTTTGTCTGTTAGTTTCTACTGTAGTAAAAAGCGTTGAAGCCACTTTCTCTGCTTAGGGGCGTTCTGGACCACCATCACAGTCTTCAATTGTTTCTCGCAAATCGTGTAGTAATAATACATTATGAGAATTGAGTCGGCCATTATTTATGAACAATAACGAGTGGCGTGGTTGCGAGCCTCGGAGCGGTGACCGACTCGCCCTGATTGGATAATGGTGAGCTGGCCACCGATGCCGCGATGCATTACTGAACTATATTTAACTGAAAATGTACCTCCTACGATTTGGAAATGTGTTGGTTTTCTTTAGTGAACAATGACGTGACGCTGTTCCACGTGATTCAACACACGAGTGTCCATGACACCGGATCCTACGCATTAAGGGGTCTACAGAAATAAAATCGAGCATGACTGTAATGAGTCAGCAATCAGGAATTTAACTAATTTTAAATATCTGTAACCTATACCTAATTCTGACGATCTATGAATTGGAATGATTAGGAATAAGGAGTTGGTGCTGTGCCAGTAGCGTAAGTCAACCAAGGGATTCAGTTCGTGGATATAGTTACTCAAATATTCAATAGAGGAACTCCCTCAAATGTTTGATTTTCTTACAATGGTGTTATCGGACTTCATTCATAGGTGTTGATTATTCACCTAACAATGAATGGGCAACAACAACAATATTTCTTGGCATTGGTTGGTCTATTATTTGATTCACTTTAACCATATCATAAACGTTTTTAATTATGTAATGGTTATTTTAAACTGCCATATCCACACGAATCTGATATTTATTGCCACTGCTTGTTTTCATAGTCGGAACGGATGTTAGTTAGCTCCTAATTTGCAAACCTCAACATCCAGGCTTGTCAAAACAAATCTAAAATTCGCCTTCCGAGCGGACTTGCGCCACCGCCACCGTCGCCAGATGCTCATGTAGGCCGCCCCCGCTTCCGTGACGTATTTCTTTTGGCACCGGAATCTAATTACAACATCAGCTACATGTATTAAGCTTCCTAAATTACGTACGTGCTTAAGTAGATAAAGATATAACAGGATAAATGGACTGTTATCAGATGTGTGCTCCACTCTCGTCACTGTCACGCGCATTCAATTCAATTTCGCAGCAGCTCACTTTAATTTAGATCAATTTTGAAGACAACAAACAGAACGTTTGAGGTTTTAAATGAACTCATCCGCTTCAGCAAATCAGAATACAAGCCGACGTGTTGTTGTAGTCAGCATTATCTGACCTCTTGCCATTCTGGAACATTAATGAAATGATTGATGTGTGATTGGTAGGTCATTGTTATTAATTCTCTTCGCGATTCTTTTGCTAAGTTATTGAGTTACTGCAGACTTATTGTCATCGTCGTCCTCATTACTTGATTGATTCTCACAGCATCATTGCTTTTTACAATTATATTCATGACTTGGCAATTTAGGTAGGTTTATAATTGATTCAGTAATTTGATTTTTATCATCGTGTGTCACGAGAGCTGGCTTGCTGACATTGGGGTCAAGGCTAGGCGTCCCACTTTAGCATGGCCTCTAAAATAGGTCGGGCACTGACCTTCAGTGTTGCGATTGCAAAGCACCTGGCGGAAACTGAGACTTTCCTTGAATCTCGCCGAGAGTCCAACTCTTTGATTTATCTTAACGCCAATACAAATATTTATTAGTGAAATATTTTAATTATAATTTCTTGCGCTCGAAAGATCTTGAAAAACAATTTAGTGTTATGATTTAGTTTAAATATTTCAAAGGAATATTTTACAGAACTTTATATATCAGCTGTGCGGTGTGCATGTACAGTATGCACACTATCTGGTCCATGTGTCTGTGGGGCTCGCTGATCACAGAGAAGCAATGTAGTTTCATTATCTTATCGAGGTCGTTTACATTTGACATTCAACTTTCATATCGTGATAAAGAGAAATAAATAGCTGATGACCAAAGACACATTTTATACTGAAAATCTGGCTTTTGTCAGGACAGGACTTACATTCTTATGGTCCCAAAATAGGCTGAAAGGAATGCTCGCATTTTATATGCAGCTGTTTAATGCACTTACTTATTATGTTGTTGGTGCCAAAGTGAATAAAATAACCATCTAGGTCACCTTTGAATTATAAATAACCACTAAATCAGATGATAATGTCTGCAAACGGTTCAATGTTTAATAGTTGACGTTGTATGTTTCAGACGCAGATGAGCGGAGATCGCGCAGGCTCGCAGTGCGGACTGACCTCGCTGCTGCCGATGTCGTGCGGACGACGTGCCGCGGCGTTTGCGCGCGACCTGCACTCGCGCCTCAGCAACCTCGGCGGCGCGCACGACGAACACTGCGAGAGCAGCTGGCTCACGCGCGACCCTACCACCGCGCCGCACCGGCCCACTACCTCTGCCAGCGCGAGGGAGCTCGACACCTTTTACGACTTCGAGCTCGAGTGTGAGAGCCCCTCCAGTCCCGTCGACGAATTCGAACCCGCCTTCCCGGAGAGATCTCCTACCGAAGATCAAGAACAACCCTTCTACGATGTTGATTCTGAACCTGAATTGGCAAAAGAACCAACCAAGTTTTTATTGCAACAACCAGACAAAACGCAAAATGGTTTTATATTTTCTACCGCCTTTTATACGGAGTGCACCCCACCAGTGAAACTTCAACCAATTCCGCGTGAAAATGGTCATGCCAACAAACGCTTATATTCTGCGATTACATTTGAAGGTTGTGCACCACAAAATAGCCTCGATGAAATCGACTGTGCTGCAAGACCAATTGCTTCCTTAGATACAGACTCTTTTAGTTTACCAAACTTTACAAGTGCCACAGTAGACAGTGACTCAGAATTTGAATCTGCTAAGAGTGAACCTTCAGATGGTGTAGAAGCTGAAGAAGACTTTCAGAATGAAAAAAGTACTGAAACTTATACAACAGAGTGCCTGGAAAACTTATCACTTGCGGAAGTTGAAATTCCACTTGATGACGCAACGCCGACAGAAGCCCCGGAAGAAGGTTCCGAGCCAGAACCAGTCGTATGCAACGAAATTAGTCCGAAACCTTTAGAAATAATAACCAGTGAAGTTCCTATTGAAAATGAAATTTCGCCTGCATCTGAAATTGAACCGTCCCTCTTGAGTGCAGAATTTACAGAAGAAAATGAGATTGAAGCAGAAGTGGAAGTAGAAGACGATCGGCCTCAGCGAGTGCGACGCTGCTCCTCACTTAAAACTGGAAAAACGCCACCCGGCACGCCAGGTCGCAAGAAAATCGTACGCTTCGCGGATGTTTTAGGACTCGATCTTGCTGATGTGAAGACTTTTATGGATGAAATTCCAGTAGTACCCAAATCAGCTTATGACGACCTAACTGGATGTGACGTACAGAGTACTCCTCCAGCGCGAGCCACGCCGCGGCTCGGGGCCCTAACACTCGTACCGTTGTTCCAATTGCCTGTAAATATCACGGACAAACTCGAGACGCAGAACGTGTGCATGGAAAGCGCACGTGTGTGCGATGGGGTGCACGTCACTATTTGCGGGTCCGTACGCGTACGGAACTTGGACTTTCACAAGACTGTACACATACGCTACACAATGAATGGTTGGAAAACGTACACGGACCTTCAGGCAACCTATGTGCAAGGCTCGTGCGACGGGTTCTCTGATCGCTTTCAGTTCGTACTGTATGCTCCGGCGATATCGTCGGGGCAGCGGCTGGAACTAGCAGTGAGATTCTTGTGCAAGGGCCAACAGTTCTGGGACAGCAACAGTGGTTCTAACTACAGTTTCGATTGTCTAGCGCTGGGCTCGACGACAGCTGCGGGCGCGCCGACTGCGGTGGGTGCGTCTGGGCCGCTGCACCCCACGGTTGACTGGCACCCGTCGTTCTACTGACGCGGCCACGAAGAGCCGAGAGGTGACAGAGTCGGAGTAACGAGCGCGCGCCGGGTGGCGGCGGGGGATGCTGGTAATGCTGGTCGGCACGCTGGTGATGCTGGTCGTAACGCTGGTGATGCTGGTCGGCACGCTGGTGATGTTGGTCTGCACTCTGGTGATGCTGATCGGCACGCTGGTGATGCTGGTCTGCACTCTGGTGATGCTGGTCGGCACGCTGGTGATGCTGGTCAGTACGCTGGTGAGCTGGCCACACATTCCCGCGCCTGCTGCCCTCGAGCGCGCCGGCTACCGCGGGACAGCGCGGGTCCTGAGCTCCAGAATGATGAGGCTTCACGTTGTAAAGCGTACTTGTGATATAAATTAGACTAGACATAGATATTGCAACGACGAGTGAGCGACTCGTTCTCAGAGTGCCATTTTGCAGTAACGACGTTTCGAGCTAAGTGTATATTTCATCGATTTTTGTTTCGTAATGTTAATTGTAGAGTAGCGTCCCGTAGGACAATAAAATGTGATGGATGTGCGTGCAGGCGCGGGTGGTGAGCGCAGCCGCGCCTCTTCTCCTTGTACATAATAAGAGAGATGAATTCTGAATGATATTAATTTAATATTTTAATACAATTTTTATGACATTATTAGACCTTTGTAATAGTTATAATATGTCGAATTAGAAGTATCACCTAGATAGAAAGATTTATTCACATAACATCCTTATGAACTGTAGATAATACGAATATTTCTAGTTATATTTATGGTGACATAATATCTTCCCTCGTTAGACCGTTGTAATGTTATTCAATTGTTAAATTAGACGCGACAACGTGTTATTTAAAATGTTTCAAAACTATGAATCCTATGCGAATAATAATGTAACTGAAATATTTTATACCGATGTTATAATCTGGATATATTTATATTTTATATTTTTATAATCACGGTATCATGACATATTTCCTACGTGAGAACTGATAAATAATAGCCAATTGTTGATTCAGTTTTGAGATTTTAATAAATGAGACTATTAGAAATTACGAAATTAAATTATTGTTACTTTTAAGCGATATTATAATTTATTTATTAGGCCGATGTTTTGTCTATTTTGTATATGTACCTGAATTCTTAAAATGTGGCCATATTAATTTTACACAATTTGATTGCTATCCTTATGAACTATTATTGTTTCTCTAATTGACTCCTGTTTTATAATAAATACCTACATAATAAATTAATGTGCATAATTATAATGTACTTGTTTTATTTAATTTTACCTTCTAGAGAATTGTAAAGAATTTCAAACTGTTTCAAGCATTTATCTGTGAAACATAGGTACTTATTATATTATTAGCTATTGATAAGCTGCCAATGAATTGTGGAAGAAACCCACGCAAATCGTACGTGCGGATCACGAAATAAAGTGATACTCTTTTAAACTAATCGCGGGTATTTTCATTTTTGCAACCTCGTCGAGACAAAACCACGTGTTTGTAGCATGGTGTATAAACTACTGAAACTGTACTGTTTGCTTTTAAACACTGTTTTTTTTTTTTAACTAAACTACTGATCGGATTGAACACGGAAAGGGAAATATGCATCAATCACATCAGAATAAGTGGTCTAATTTGCCATTTAATTTCAAACCTAGGACTCCAATACAGCGAGATCCAGAGACCATTCAGTTCAGTAAACCGATGTGAGTTTTGATTTTCTCTAAAGAACAATGGCGAGGAAATTGTTGATGAAATTATTAAGTGTTTATATAAGTTACCATGATATATACCGACGACATAATTGACTTAGTTTTATCAAATCAAAATTTTGGCTAGTTTAAGGACTGCAAATAAATCGTCATAATTGGAAACCGAATTGACTAGATTTTTTAAGACAATAAATAATCATGGCTTAGTTTTTTTTTACTGGCTTGACTACATGGCAAAATTGAACTTTTAATGTTGGTACTAATATAAGTCCTGGTCAAGTAATATAATATGCTTGGCTTTATTTATTGAAAATAAATAATTGGGTAATACATTTCCGAATTAGATAATAAACATAAAAACAAAAATAACTGTTTGTGCTTAGAATATAGTGGCTAAAATGACATTGTCATAATACAATATCGAGAACCACACCACCAGAAAGAAGCATGGCGTTAGACATTCAACTGCCATCTAGCCTAATGACATAGAGAAAAAGAAAACATAACATTTGAAAATAAATCTTGTCATAATAAACGTAATCTCATCAACTTTAAACTGAAATATCTTTAATACTCGGTTTTATATTAATAGTAATGTCTAAGACAAAATTGTTTGGAAATTTAATCTATATACTTTTGTATATTTTTCATCACTATATGCTAAAAATATGCCAGCAAAATTTTGTTCGGGACTTCGCCATGATCAATAGGATTATTTCCTATTTCAATAATGGCGCCCAACATGGGACTACCATCATAGCAAAAATATATAGGTACAGAAGTCAATCTACGTACAAAGCGCGCTCGAGCAACGTACACAAAGACACCGCTCACAAACACGATGTCTCGGTCGCGTCTCGGATCACTCGTAGTTCCAGCTCAAACGCTCGTTAGTGTGCGTCCACCGAGCGTAGGTATAAAAAGTGAAGTACATAGGTACATGAGATTGTCTTCGTACCTATCTATTTTGTGATCATAGTCTGTATGTAGGGTATTTAGATTCATATAGTCTCTATCCGTGAACAAAGTGAAATGGAATATCACAAGACACATTATTTCAAAATGTAAATGATGATGATATGATGATCATTTATAAAAGTGATTGAAATGAAAAAAGTCCTTTTTTTAACTATGCAAGTACTTTAATTACAGAATCTTATCAATAAGCGAAATATTATATCACAATTACACTTTATTTTGATCTCATAATAAATTATTTAATGCAGCTCAAGGTACAGTTCATCAGGTAGAGATAGACTAACAGTTCTAGTAAGAACATTGTGACCTTTCTGCCTTGCACACCATTTAAACTGAAAAATATTTAAATAGTAGTGCGATTTATTAGTTAGTAGCATACCTATCCTAAAGCTAAGTCATAACTAAAATTTACAATTCCATAAAATAGAAGCTGTACTTATACTGGTTCCTGCTTAATGTAAAAATATGGACATCACTTAAATAATTACTAATTAAATAAAGTCACAATTTCGCGCCAATAGCCAAGATGGCGGTGATTACGACTTACAATCTCAACAACAAAACAAAACCTCACAACAAAGCCTAGGGGCTAATTTTTCTCAATCCTAATTCGTCAATGGTTAAATCAATTTATTTGAAATGTACAACGTTTCTATTTTATTTCTATACAAATCTATTCATATTCACACAAATAAAAAATAAACTAGACTACTAGGTCAAAATAAAGCAAAATCTTGACTGCACTGGCGTAGTGGTTACAAGCCATACACGCACTGGTACACTTGCCGTTTTAGGTCCGGAAGGGTTAGGCATAGTTTGCCTTTAGAAAACTATCAGGTCATGAGATATTTTGCGTGTATGGCCTTAACTAGGAGACGTCAAAACGAAAAGCAGAACGAAACGAAAACTCAAAAGAACGCAGAGCTCAAAATTCACGATGAAATGTCACTGCTCTAATGCGTCACGCTGCCCGAGAGGCGGTTAAACAACTTGTAACCTAACACAGTCTAGAAGCGATGGGACACCCATCAGTTGTCTATGGTTACACTCTGGTGGTCTTGCGCGCCCTCCGCCTCCGGGAGCTGCGGGGGGTCGGGAGGGTGATGGAGGGGTCCCGGAGTGCCCTCAGCTGCATGTGGAGCCTCTGCTTGCAAAACTCGTAGAATTCTATCTCCCTGGTGAAATTCGCTCGGACGATATTCTTCACTTCTTCTGAAACTGGTGGCTTGTAGTTGTTGCGGTTGATCCGGGCGAATGTGTTTACCTCTTCTGGAATGAATAAAAGGGGACTTTACTATCTAGAATGGTATCCAAGCTGTGGTAATGGTGATTTTATGAATCCTTTGCAACTGACCCAGACCTGATCATCCGTTTGCCTGATTGTGAGAACAGAGGCTAAATATACTTTTTTTGATTCTATATCAATGCCAAGATAGACTCATAAGAAACATTGCGACCCTATGATAGTAAATTAACAACATAATCATTTCAATATTAGGATGCCTAGTGTGTAAGCTAGGTCAATATTATTTTAGCGATAGACGCTATGTAGAAGGTCGTACGACAAAGGTCTACTGTCTAATGGTTTTGTCTGCGAGATTAGAAAATAGATACGATTGAGGGTCATGTTCTCAATCACGTAGGTACCTAGATAGTATAGGTATATGACAATTGTTCATATTATTTAACTGTTTTATCAATGGGTAGCCAACGCTTTATTTCTTCAGCGCTTATTGAATCAAAATACTTCGGCGAAGTACCGTATACCTAAAGAACATGTCTGGTGGTATTTTTTCATCTTCGCTGGTTTATGCATTCTTTCATATGCATTGCATGATTTTTGTAGGAGAGCAAGGCAACAATTATAAAAGCAATATATGTAATAAAGCTGGCACTATATATACCGGTACTTTTAGGTTTGATAGTTCTAGAAATCAATTTATAGAATGGCCACGACCAAAAAGACGGTGCTATTTTTGGAGAATAAAGTGACAAGTTCAGAACCGACCGAGGGTTTTTAAGCACAAATGCACAAAATCCCTCGGTCGGTTCTAAACGTGTATTGAACCACAGAGTCATTTGTAACTTTACTAGGTATTGAATAATGTGCTTATCCAATTTCTTTTTATTTAATATCTCATTGCATAAATACAGATGGTGTTGTCTGCAACTTGGTCAATGTTGCTAGCGCGATGTAGGAACTGGCAGTAGAAGCCCGAAGCCCCATCTAGAACCTTCACTTCTCTAGCCGACCAGGTAATACCACAAGTATCCAATAGATGGCGTTAATCTCAATATTACTAACCCCAGTACAGTTTGCGCGCTCCTCGGAAGAACCGCGGCACGTAACGTTCAAGCGCAGTCAGAGTCGAGTTCATGTCTTCGAGCACTCCTACAACGGCATATTGTTCCTCTACTACTCGCTTGGCTCGCTGGAGAGCTTCCACGCTGTTGAATGGCCTGGAATCACAGAAAAGTCACTATGAAGTTAAGATTATGACAATGCCAAACTGGATTTCGCTACTAAAGGTTTAGGTTAAACAAATAATTGACATATATGTTACTGTAGAAGCTAGAACTACGGTAAATCTTAAGAATTTCCAGTAAAACCTAAGATTTACCAATTACTAATGGTAAATGTCCTTAAAAGTTTGCGATTCGAACTTTTACCACCATTTACTTGGTAAATCTTAGGATTTACATTAAAGGCTCGGTAAATGTTGAAAAAAAAAACATGTCATCAAACAGTTCTGGAACATGATGACATCTCGAATGGACGAAACAACTTGGACGTAGCGTTCGCCGGCCGCTGCCGCGGCACCGCTACTGACCTATTTCACCCAGTTCAAAGTGCAATCAAAATACAATCACATTTTTACGAGAGATTGTAGGTATTATTCGTTATTTCGAACTGGCTGAAATAGGTTAGGTTAGAATTTTGTGACCAACCGCGCGCAAGCCGAGCGAGCGAAGCGAGCTGTGCCGCGGCGGCGGCCGGCTAGTGCTACTTCTCAAAGTAATCATTGTTTTATTCCTAAAACCAACATTTACCAGTTCACGTTGGTTAAACCTAGCATGTACTGAATTAGAATGGTAAAAGTCCGAAAAATCGTCCCATTATAATAAATACTTACATTTACCAACCCATGTCGGTAAATCTTAGGTTTTACTGGAAAGTCTTAAGATTTACCGTAGTTCGAGCTTTTACAGTAACATATACATGAATTTTATACCTACAAAATCGTTGTATGAAAAATAATAATAAAGACAACTATTGAGTCGAAAGCTGGGGCCTGTGTGTCAGTGTCTCTAGGTATAATGCTTATATATGTATTAATTAATATTAAGCGCTATTCTTAAGCTCTATAGGTTTACTACATAAACAGTCAGAATCAATTGGATTTTGAAGTAGTAATTTGACTAAGTTCAAAAAAGTTGAATATCCGATTCTAGCAAACACCGTTTCCTAGACTCAATAATACTTCCATATACTAAAAACAAAATAAACTAAAAATATTGAGTTAAGTGCCGATGCCGTAGCTTTCTCCTTATGGGGAAAAAAATGTTAAAATGTACCCCTAAAAATTTAAATTTTCTTAATTTTTAGCATTTTACAGGTAAGACGAACTGATATTTCATTTAATTAGAAAATTAAATTTTAGATTACATTAGATTTGACTTCGATTAAAAGAGATTTTAATAATATTATAATCCCGTAAATAAATACTTATTACACCCGTGAATTATACTTGTAACTATTGTGATTTATAATTATACACACATCCGTCCGACATGGAGCCGTGAACGAGGCGTCAGTGTCAGCGCCGACACCGCAACGTGCCCGAGCCTTCCGATTCAACGCCGTGCCGTGCCTGTGTTCATATTTATTTCTTGCAGTTTGTCGGTTATATTGATAGTAAAAATGGATGATGAGTTATTAATAGAGACTGTACACTTATATGTACGACTTGTCTAACCCGAAATATAAGGATTGCAAAAATAAAAATCACATATGGAATGAGATAGGATGAAAATAAATTAAATTGCAAAGGTATGTCAGTTTTTACTTAAATTCAATGTGTCTGCCATGGTACGCTGCCTACAGTAAAATTTTCGGCATCGGCCCCGTCCACGGCACTGTTACGCACATTACTGACGTGTGTGAACAACTACTGACGGGACAAGGGAGCTCGGTGTCGGCACGGACACGTTGCTGCCCCGTCACTGACCCGGCATGGATGTGTGGGAATACACCTTAATTCGTACGAGGCACGGTGACGGGACAAAGGCAGGTGTTAAAAGACGTGTGGGAACACTCTTCGCATGTAAATAAACCAATATTATAACTAGGTAATCCTAGCATTATTATTGGTATTAGGAAATGATAAGAGTTTATGTATCCTGCAGAATCTTGTGTCAGTATAAAAAATCACATCCGTTTCATCTAGGACGCGGCTTTGGTTATAAAATACTCATAAAATAGTAAATGGATGTAACAGATATATCCTACGCTATAAAATCAAAAAATCAATGCGCCTTTTCAATTAATCATAGCAATGTTTTAACTGACAAGACAAAATGCGCCGTGCGAATTAAATAGATAGTTAAGTATACAAATAAAATGTATGGCCAGTGGTTTATTTGTACCTAATAAATATATTCCTGGTAAGGTATTTCTTATGAAGACTTTCTAAAGTACTAGTAGAGTTTAATTTTGCGACTGCCTCGTTTGGTATCGTAATCACAAGCGCGACTGCTGAGGGTTAAAAGTGCTATTGGGTTTTTCTATTAGTAATTACTCTGTAGCTGCCTGGAGTTTGAAAGTTAGTGGAGGCGGGCTTGCGGACAGTGAGCAATGGGTAGCTCGCTGTCCGACCGTCCGGTAACCGTCCGGACCAAGCCCAAGTCGTCGACGGCGCGCACTGTTCCCGCGCGCCTCAAGGAGTTGTCAGCAACAGCAGGGGCCCAGCCGGGTCGAAGCCTACTGGGGCCAGGGTTATCCGAAAGGGCGCTCGAGCCCCGGTACGAAGGCTAGAAGGAACGGGATGGGTTTTTTAGTCAGTAAGAGTCTGACACTATCTCCCGCTCCGCCCAAGGGCGGGGGATGTCAATGCATGATTTTTCCCATCGAAAAAAAAAAAAAAGTTAGTGGAGTAACACCTCTGTGCCTCGGAAAGAACGTGGAACCGTTGATCCTGCGCCTGAGTACTCTCCGGTCGTGTTAGATTGCTGTCCCATCGAACTGTGAGAGTAAAGGAACAGAGAGTGCACCCGTGTTTGCGCACACACTTGTACTCTATAATATCTCCTGCCTACTTGGTTAAGAGCCCAATGTGGTCACTGAGTATTTTGTATAAACTTCGTCCGTGTCGATTTCGCGGCCCCGTAACAGAATTTTGGATTAAAAAAAAAATAGTAACTATTAAAAATTTTTGTTTTTACAAGACCCTTTTAAAAAAAGTTTTATTATTTTTTATAACTTTAAAATATTTCCGTGACCTAATCTTGTAGACCTAAACGTTTGAAATCGTAAGTTATTTATTTCTTTATTCATTTATGTACACACAGAAGCATTTAAAATTAAATGAACAAATACAAATAGAAGAGTACAAAGGTACTGCTCATTTAACTTTGTGCTTTTGTTAGGGACAGATTCGCGCTTTTTTTTTGTATCGAGCCAACTTATTTACAGTTTTGATTTTTGCTCAGAGGTTGGTCATGAGGTAAATTTTAATAAAATAATTTATCAATGTATTTTCTTTTATATTTATGGATTTCTAGAGGTTTAAATATGTTCATAGTGAGTAGAACCTGGCCTTAATCTCTGTTGAAATTGGCCATTGTGATCAAAATTTAGTCTGGAGGACTAGCATAGTCGGGGAGCGGGGGGCACGTTGTTACAATTTTTAGATAGTTGTTAATATGACAAAAACTATCAAATAAATTATACATTTGAATACTTGTAATGTTAGTATCTCTACTTAGTTATTAAAATATGACTATAATGTTCCCACTGTTGGGAGTCAGCCCTCTACTCTAGGAGAGGGAATGGGCCGTAATCCACCACGCGGGCCCAGTGAGGGTTGGTGGATGTCACATGTTTTCGAATTTTTTGGTTCTAGTACGTAAATGCCAGTTTCCTCAAGATGTTTTCCTTCACCGTTATGAGAGCAGTGGTGTTAAAATAAAATACACAAAATAATGCGCCTGACTGAGTTTGAACCTGCGACCTACAACTCGTAAGTCGGGGCCATTAGCACTCAGCCACCACTGCTTTCTGGAGGATTACAAGAGTTTCGTTTGTGTATTTCATCCACAATTTCATCATAGCTTCTATCTTTAACCTATATAATACTTAAGGTATAATACTAACGTGCACTGCTGTTCATGTCCGCAGAAGAACAGCGTCTGCCGGCGATGGTCTCCGATGCCCTCGTGCGTCTGGCCCTCCACGTAACGGCACTCCCGATCTCCACTCAGCACGCAGGTTTCGAAGTCCTGAAGTCACAAATATGTACATATACTACTGTGTATACTTTGGTTCAAAAAAATATGCTATAATGCAATAGTAGTGCAAGTAATACCTGTCTAAATAGTACAAGAAACGAGCTCGTAGCGTTTTTTAACCTGTTTTTTTCTTCTAACATTGTCTGTACTTTTTTTTTGTTTATTGCCATTATTTATACTTCTATTTTTTTACATTAATTGCCATTGTTTACTTTCAATAATCTTTTATATTTTAAGGTTTTATAAAATGTACTATTATGATTTTGTAAATGTTTAAATAAAGAGTCTGTCTTAAAAGTCAAACAACTTGGGTAATCTTATCAAATAATCTAATTCTTGAACAGGATGTAGTCAACACTGGTTGAATAATCAAGGTTGCAAAGAGATGATCATTGTTTACCAATAGAACCTTATAAAAAGTAGATATTGTATGTACTATATATTACAGATTTTTTAATTCATTTAAAAATTTGCAAGACTATGCGTTAGTGCGTGCAGTAGCAGCCTTTAATTAAGGCTACACTATAAAAATTTATAAATACTGAATCTTTAACAAGCTGGTGTATGCTTTGTTGGTTGTCCATAAATAATTAAGTTAATCCAATCTTAGTGACATTATTATTTTTACTATTCTTTTTTTATTGTACCTAGTTAATTTAATTCAACTTTAACCATTTAAATATTAGTTAGTTAATTCAATATTTGTTGGTTGTTTTAGTTTTTTACAACTTATGTTCCTAATTTTTAAGCTTTAATAAGTATTAGCTCATATGTAAATTGTTTGAGTTTGAGATATGAAATTGTGGTCAGAAAAAATCTAGTTTGAGTAAAAAAGAAGAGTAATGTAAATTGTTTTTGAATACCTAAATCAATCAATACGCTACGCTTGTTGACGTAGTCGGTCTGTGGTAGGCTGGGAGGTAACCAGCTCCCCTAGCCAAGTTACAACCGTTTCTCTTGCGTCGAACGCCTCGAGTTAGCCACGCCCCCGATCCTTTTGTTCTGAACACGTTATTGAGCGTTGAGATAACGTCATTTTTGTACATTTGAGGTTTTCTAGTAGCATTAAAGATTGCAGATTTATCAACTTGGCTAGGGGTACTGGCATAGCATAAATGAATTTCCTCCATTTCCCGGAAAGCTCGCTAAGTTGTCGGTGACAGCTGTCATCAGTATCAGATAGGTAATCGCTATTATAAAATACACATAAATATTCAGCTGCATCTGTAGCCCGATTTACGTAGGTAATTAAAAACGTAACGATATTGTAGTGATTTAGTCGTTTAGACCATTTCAGTATTTACATCCATCAATCGAGTTTGAACAACACGGATTTTAAAGTCGTTTGAAATTCGTCGATTTAAAAAAAAACTGTATTACATTATCCTGGTAGAATACTTATTATTGTAACTGGAAATAAGTCAATAGATCGTGAATACCGCTTTTGGATAGGACTTTGATCGAACGACTATAAACTTAAACGATATTTGGCTTGTTTGATTTTACGTGAATCAGGCTAGATGAGACTGAAAGTCGACTCGAACATAGGTTGAAAAAGGCTAGATCGACTGATTGGAACACTATAGAAAAAGTTGTATGTATATGAACTCAAGTGACTCTGCGTAACTCGCTAACTAGCTTGTGGTTCTTAATACCGAAGATAGTGTATCATTGACAATCTACTTTAATATTATAAAGAGGTAGGTAAAGTTTGTTTTTTTGATTTTTTTATTTTGTTTGTTGGAGGTAATCCACCGATAAAAAGTTGCTTTCTTCTTGAGTTACACAAGTTATATTTTATGTACGCGGGCGAAGCCGTGGGCAAAAGCTAGTTGGAAATATTATAGATACGGAACGAATAGAAAATGGCATCGTCTTGGATTTCTTCTAGGTACCTAATAGGCATTTAACTCCTGTCGCTTCAATTGATGCGCTAATGATGCTTCTCAATTCTACTAAAGAAATGACGACTTTGAATAAGTAGTACTCGTAATAAAGATGTTCATATACAATTAATGTTCGAATATCTCAGCTTGTCCATCACCCAGTGTAACATAACGTTAGTCATCATCTACTTTGTTCAACAATATTTTTAATTATCGACTGCTTATTATCTCAGTTCAAACTAAATACTAAACACGTAAGAGTTAGTTTTTTTGCCAAACTAATTATATCATCAATTTTTTGTTGACTCAAAACTAATTTATTTTTTCGACGGCGCTGACTCAGTCGAGGGGATGGCCTGAATAGACAGGCGTAAGCCGAGTCCTATTCAGTTAGTAAATAAGGAGTCGATGTATCTTGTTATGTGCGTATGGTCGCATGTTTCTACTGAAAACTAATTGGGTAGGTATGTGGCTGTAATCATACAACTTATCAGAATTAGATCTGTTGGTTTAATTGCAAATTCCAATGTGTATTGGAAGAGTGACAGAAAAACGTTTTGCAGAGTAGTTGAACCCTAATTTGGTTTGCAGCGTCGTGACCTTGAACTGTCGTCAACCTACCAAAGTAAACTGGTAGGTCTGAATTAAATACCTATGTATTTTCTATGAATATTGAATATTGTAACTCAAACATAGGCTGCGGGATTGTTTGAAAGTGTTATCGCGCGGCTCAGGAACGCAATTGAAAGAACGCGGGTGGGTTTTAATACAGACTACTACTTTTACAGAAAAGCCTGACTCTCCGAATGTCACGCTTCACTCAAGAGTGGGAGAAGTTATTTGATGATTCGTTACCCAAAAAAATAAAGTAACTCAAAGCTCAAAGATATTTCGAGTGTATTAAGAATCATCGAAAAATCTAAGAAGCTGTAATAACAATTTGAAATGGTGCATTAAACTAATAAGCCACGCACTATTTAGATAATTCGACAAAAACTACTTCGTTCCATAATATTCACAGAAACCAATGAAAGCCATTCGAAACAGTCTCGTGAATCGGGAGCAGGTCGACTAGTTTACGTCTGAGTACAGAATAGCCCACGTTCATGCATTCCCAAGCCAGATGGATGGTCGACTACTTGGATACAAATCTCGTGTTCAGATCAAGCGATAGACGATGAAATAGGCCCCTACGTGGGTTGTCTCACAGGGACTATCATTCATAACTTTGACTACTTAGGTTTTGTGATAGTTTGCATAAGCAGAAGGTGTTTTCACACCTATTAGACTTCAGTCACAAAGGATTTCATCGTGACTTTCCAAATGTGGGGCTTATTTGAGTTCTTATGTTCTATAAGCTGGTGATGATGACAAACTTTTCACTAGTGTAGACTTTAATGTAAGTGGGGTTTGGCACTTTCACAAATACTGCGCCAAGTCAAACGTTGGCCTTTTTTAATCACATAGAAAAGTCTACTGAATTTTCTATGTGATCAATGTAGGTGTAGCCCTGTGGTATAGCCAAATTTCGGGTAAACCAATTAATCAATAAAAAGATAAGAATAACAACAGTTTACAAGAAAAACAGTTAAATACAGTTAGTTTCTAATTTTTTTGTTGCTTAAGTGGTAGCTTTTGTATACACTTGTACACAAAAAATTAGAAACATATACTCAAGATGATCAAAAATTGTTCGATGTCTGTAACTGGAACAAAAAGCGTCTGCGTTTGCGCAGCGCCTTAATACTAAAGCAGACATCACCTTCTGCGAAGCAGTACCTAATACTGAAATACGAGCAAAGAAAATGGATAAATATGGAATGTCTAGGATGTGTATGCGGAGGAATCCGGAGGATGAGCATCGGGTAGCTCACCGTTCGTTAATGACAGATTTGTCGACGGCGCGTAGTGTTCAAAAGACTTTTTTGAATTTTCTGAGACTTCCTGCTAGACAACTAGGTATGGCTTTTTGTTAGAGGTTAGGTTACAAGATTTTTCTGTAGAGTAACAAATTACCATACGATACCAGATTAACAAATAAAAAGATACACAACTCTTATAACCTCGATAAAAAACTAACAATTCGTCAAGTTGATGACGAAGATACCTTTTAGGACACCTAATTATAGGTATCTGAGAACAGTGGTGCCCCCAGTGGTGACGGCCCCGATTTACGAGTTCAAACCGGGACCGCGGGTTCAAACCCAGCCATGCACATTACCTTGTGTAATTTCTTTTATTACCTCTGTTCTCTAAATGGTGAAGGAAAACGTCGTGAGTAAACCGGCATGTCCTAGAACCAAACATATGGAGACGTGTGATATCGCGTACCTAGTGAATTTACGCACCATTCCCTTTCTTAGAGGGGAGTCCAGTCCCAGTCGTGAGAACATTATAAGACTGGTTATGTTATGTTTGTCAATTATATATATGTAGTTGACCCATTTTTAGAACTGGAAGTTAATGATACAACATGAATGAATTATTCAACAAAAAATATTTGCGAAATATATTCTACGCCCCGATCTTGCTATCATTAATTTTCTAATACATAGGTGCTAATTGTTTTGTCAGTTTGTAGCTTGGAGCCAATTCAATACTGAAAATAGATCTAGGCTAGGTAACTAAACCGTTTTAAATATTAATGAGCTTTTACCATAAAAAAAACTTTAGAAATTAGTTTTTGTATGAGACTTCATTCTTTCTAATAACGTTGATTGATTGAGCACTTAATATTTGTTAGTACTGGGTACATACCTAGTTATTATTATAAGCTGATCAGCATAGATTCTTCATCTTCAAATCAGTGCTAATCGCATTTTGATGGTCAAGTCTATATTATACTGTTACCTACGATTTTTTTTTATAACACTTTGCTACTCACTAGCAATTCTTTCTTTATCGTGAGTGCGTTCACAAATGTATAAGGCACCCAGAACTATTTGATTCGTGCGGGAATCGAACACGCATCGCAGTAGTCAATCGTTCAACCACCGTTCAAACACAATAGCAGTCCTACACGTAACCAAACATGCGAGGGTCTTTGGCTACTGCTCTGTTTTCGTAGGTCCTGTAAGTGTGATACACTGGCGAGTAGCGTAGCTACCGAAGTGCTAAGCGACTTCTAAGCTCGCGGGGCCCCCAAAACCTAATAACCGAACCTTTTACCGAATTACCGAAAAATTGTCCCACCTTCGAAATCTAAATAAAATAGGTTGCAACACTACTCATGGCAACTCGTTTTAATCTTTAAAAGTCTGAAACTCCATCAAGAGTAAGAGAGGTTATTTGAAGATTTCCCATGTAAAATATTCCCCAGTTTTTGGTTGGCCCAGGGCCGTTGGTCACAACTACGCCACTGGTATGATGTTATATATATAGCCAAGGCTATTGGCTAAATATATACATATATAATCGTAGTGGCTCGGTAAATGGGCTAATCAACAAACAAACTCTTCAGTATTATAATATTAAATATATTATATAGATTCAACCACCTGAGGACTACTAAGTTGTATGACCTTGCTTCGTGTGTTTAATCGAGGCTCTACATCGACTTTGATGTTTAATTTTTCGTAAAACATCAAAGTTGCAACAGGGGAGAGTGGGGTAAAATCGTAACGGACAGTGGCGAATCACTTACGAACAGAGAAGTTTTTTATGATTTTAAAGATTTATTGCGTTTTAATACCACTCATCTAATACCACTGGTATTTGTTTGAGCCCGTTTTAATTGTCTATTCCGAATGGATACCATTGTTCCTAACTAATACTAAAAGAAATTCAAGGATCTAAAGTAAAGTCAGCCAAAATAATTTGTATCGGATCTTTATTAGAAATAAAATTCAGTTAAATCCCAAAAAAGTATTTATTTAACAAATCTAGTTTCATAATAAATTATGTACTGCAAACCTGCTCTAAATAACAACAAGCCATAATTTTTTTATACAAGTCTAGCTTTCTGTTTTTCCCCAAGATGTTGGGGGTTAATTATAGCTTCCTCAGACATATCTAAATAATATGACTATTTAGTGAAAGTTTTTGTATATTAAAATCGTATAAAATATTAGGAAACCAAAGTTTTATCAGGTTTGACTTGATCTGACGGTGCTAAATTCAAGTCACTGGTATGGATTCGAACGTTAAATTAAATTATTTAAAGAGTGGTCTCCGTTTAGAATAGGTAATAAAATTGCGTTGAAACAAATACCAAGGCTATTCGATGAGTGGTATTAAAACGGAATAAATAATTTTAAGTCGTAGAATTGGCTGTGTAAACTGTAATTTCTCGTGATAAAATGGGCCAAATAAGTTGGTAACTGGTATGATTGCTTTTTTATTTAATTTTCTGGTTTATTGCGAACAGTTTATGGGTGCTAATTTCTAATCTATTTTATTATGTATTGGATAGTTAAGCTATAAATATAGATATAGTTGGTAAAAGTTTGTAGCTTTAGCTAGCTAATATAAAAGTTAAAAATTAGCTATTGAAAGAAAATCTTGCATTAACATAATATCGCAATTACTAATGTAAACCTGTAATTAGTTATAATTTGACTTATTGCATAGTATAAATATGATTTAAAATGTTCCTTAAGTTTATGCAATTACCCCAGTTTCCCCTAACTAATGACTAGAGGATGGCATTTTCTTATTACACTTCCACTTATATTTTAAAGCCGTACCAGTACTTAAATCGCCAAGAGGTAAGTGTTTAGCTGGGTTATTCGTACTCATACATTTATTCATTTTACGAGAATAATAAAATACTCGTACTTATACTCTTTGTAACTTTCAACAATACTCCCATATTATATGAAGAGGCTTGTAAATGGTTCATCATGATGGACCTTATCGTTTGTTAGTTGTAAGCCACATAAATAAAATAAAATAAATAATAACTGTGCCATTACTGGTTATTCTCATAAAATACAATACTTACCTAATCGCCAAGAGGTAAGTGTTTAGCTGGTTTATTCGTATCTACTCATTATTAATTTAACGAGAATAATAAATAGGTACCCTTAAGTGTGCCAATGCTGGTTATTTTCATAAAATACAATACTTACCTAATCGCCAAGAGGTAAGTGTTTCGCTGGCTTATTCGTACTTACATACATTTATTAATTTTACGACAATAATAAATACCCATAAGTATGCCATTGCTGGTTATTCTCATAAAATACAATACTTACCAGATCGAGATTACAGCATCTCGCTTGAGGTGCGAATATGCAATTTAAGTGATCAGTTTAGATGCTAGATTAAGAATTTAAATAGCGACTAGAGTGCTGTGACTTTAATAACAATAACGAGTTATGTAACTACTGTGGCTTTGCCTTTCGTTTTCTTTCCACATGGAGAACAAAGAAAAATAAGCGAAACTGGATTTAAATGCTGCTGACACCGAGGTATCAACTGAATGTAATTAAATGGTTATAAGTTCACTTTTATAAACTTTAGATTATTTTATTTAGATTTAATTGATTAAAAACTATTAAGTGTAGCTCAGTTTTATAAATTATAGATTAAATTGATAGTAAATTATTGAGTGTTGAGTACTCCAAGATTCAATTTCTGTTATAAAAACTAACCAAATCATGTCTAAACATAAATACAATTGAAGTGCATATAAAATAATATTTTTTTTTACTAAAATCGTACGAAAGTATAATCCATACCTAAAATGAAAATTTTTAAAAACTTGTTTCAGTCTGTCTCTTTGTTCGGCTAATTTCCGGTACGGCTGGACTGATTTCAACAGGACTTTCATTAACACATAACTAATGTTATAATACGTACATAACTAAAACTACATTTAATTTAGCCGCAGGATCAGGACTTAATCCCCGAGGGGGGGGGGATTACCACAAAAAAGGAGAGAAATGCTCTTAAACTCCACGCGAACGATGCGCGGGTAACAAATATGAATGAATACAGAATAAGAAAGTATGTTACTGCAGCACAGTTACCCAAATTCATTAAAAACAGTATTAACAAAACTATAAAACTATTAAATATTTGATGGTAGCAGTTATAAAGCGCAGCATTAATCTGTTAGAATAGTGTACATCACTATTAACTAGTTAACTGCACTAAAGTGATGTATCATTCCATTCATTCCCATCGATACATTAACCCAATTAATTCATGAGTCGTTAGACGCATTGCTTCAATTTACCTCTTGTTGTAACTCGATCGTGAGCATTGATCGTGTCGTGCTAACCGCGCGCCGATCGTGACCGAATGATCCGAGCAATCTGAACTCTTGACCATGGGATTCTACTAATTCCTCTGAATGAACGTTTTGACAGCCCTAACGGGGCACGTCACACTTTGAAGGCCAGTTACGAGACGCAGACACTAGCAAGGGGTTCCGTACTATAAGAACCGATAAAAACTTAAAGTAATGGTTTTCTCTTGGTTACTTACATGTTATAAGGCCATGCATTTATATAATTACTAACAACATGACAAACACACAAAACCATCACATTCCAGTATACACGGAAGGCATGACAATTTTGCTTGCATAAGGTGGGTTTGAGTCTACTTTACATTTCTATTCGGAATTTCGAATATACACTTTAATCTGGGCTTTGTGTCAACTGGACAATTGTTACGAGTATTTTAGGATACTTACCAGATAGATGTGACAAGACGAAGAGACCCTGTGGCAGGTAGTCAACAAGCGAGACGGCGTGGCGGCGGTCACGCCGCTTCAGTAAAGCGATACGCTAAGGAACCCTAAAAATGGGAAATTTGACACAGCAAATCGTGTAAAATCGGAAAATCTGTTTCGAATTAAAATCCGGATAGTGTTTGATGTCCATGAAGTGGGTTTATGGAGCAGGGAAACGGCGAAAGCTTGAGAGAATTCTACTGGACGGTGGTCGGTATGTAATGGTTATTAATATGATCAATATCATGGCACTAACGGACGCGTTTACAATTGATTTATACTGTAGATGTGAGCCGATATAATTGTTCAGCTATTGTGTTCGACCGAGATTCTGATTGGAACAACTGCTCGTTTGCGTACACGCATGTTCGGTTTTAATGATCGATAATTCAATGTTTCTTGTTTAGGTACCTACTTTTACAGAATTGAGCTAGTCAAATTTTTTTTAGGTCAATCATTCAAATGAAATCCCCCGCCCTTAGGCGGCGCAGGAGATAGTGTCAGACTCTTACTGACTACCCACACCGTTCGTTCTTGCCTTTCTATAACCCTGGCCCCAGTTGGCTGCGACCCGGCTGAGCCCCTGCTGTTGCTGAAAACTCCTTGAGGCGCGCGGGAATAGTGTGCGCCGTCGACGACTTGGGCGCGGTCCGGACAGTTACCGGACGATCGGACAGCGAGCTACCTATTGCAAGCCGTTCACAAGCCCGCGCCTACAGTGGCCGCAAAACGGGATCGGAATCCTGGCGGCGACTGGGACGTGACCGCCGTTGCCTAATGCGGTCGGCCGGTTGATGTACGAGCTAGTCCACATTAAATTCGCAAAATCATTGTAGAAATTATGTTACTCGACGACGGTAACCTTACTTTTGCCAAAGATACAAAATTTTATCTACATCAAGATCATATTCCTTTTAATATATTAAATAGTTTAAAAGTAGACACGATTCACTTAGCGCTCATGTAAGTAACATAATAGTTATTAAAGATCTTCGCAAACATAAAATCACGGTCGCTTAAAACAATCGAATACAATATTTTAGTTATTTATTTATATATACTTTACTGCACACCAAGATTATATATATATTTTATACAATTGGCGGCCATATCGCACCAGGCGATCTTATGCAGCTTTGGTACGCCAACAATGTAAGTATCAGAATTATCAGATATTGTATTATATATTGTTTATATCATCAAGTCCAGATAGCGCCATAAACATTCCCGGGTAATGGTAACCCTACCATAAACCCTAGGATCAACTCCTGCGCAGCTAACAGGCCGGCACGTGGTTGATTCGAGACGATTCATCCGTAAATTTGCGGCCGATCAACCCGATCGGAGCCACGCGTAGCTAAACTCTTTGTTCACACAAACAACATTTTTTTAGCAATAAAACTTAGTGATGGTAGGTAATGGAAAAACACAGTAGAACCAACGTTTTTAACACGCACATTTTGTAACCAAATAAGTACCGAAAGTCAACGTCATTAATCTATACTTATTATAATAAATCTGTAGAAGTTTTTAGAATCAAGTAAAATGTAATAAAGCGATGTATGTGTTGATAACTTTTATATATGTATTAAAAAAAATGTGTTTAACTTTTTATATTAATTAGGCTTTGTTTCATCTCAATCGGTTGACTACATCGAAAGATAATACCTACTTAAGTGGTAAGAAGTTCACCGGGTCAGCTAGTAAACAAAATTGTAAAATGTTCTTTTCTTGAAAGTATAAAGTAATAATCTCTATGATTAAAAAAATAAAGCAACGTGATTTAAGATACTCTCTAGATCTAGATTTTTTACAGCTTAGCGTAATCAGCTTCTTGCTGCTTCTACAGCTGACACTCAGATCTCCTCTCTAGGAGAGGGAATGGGCTGTAATTAACGACACACGTTGAACCCATGGGTACGGGAACGCAAAGGGTAACTGAAGGACACAGGTGTGGTTTTAATCAGTAAAAGTCTTACACGCTCTCCTGTTCCACTCAGAGCGAGAGGAAGAAGATTTCGTTGGATGATTTCCACACTTTAAAAAATAAAATAAAAACGTGTGAAAAAAAAAACATTGGCGGAAACTAGTTTGCCCTAAAACCAAAACTTTGAAAACGTGTAACATCCACCAACCCGCACGTAGTAGATTTTATATTAAGTTGTAATTTAACCTAATAGGTGCCTGTTACGATAATCATGTTACATTACACGTTGCAGGCTCCTCCATTATGTGTTCCATGCAATTCTACCGAATATCTCGCACGAACAATATGCGATACAGCGGTAATCACTGATACATGAAGCGATTGAAGCGCTTCATCTCAAACAGATCATTTTCACCGTTAGCAAATAAAAACGCATCTCGTGAATAGAGATCATGTCACGATTGTTACAAAAACAATAAAAAAATCGAATGGAAAATGCGTTCTCACGGAGACGTACGAAAACTATGAAAATATCGTAGTACTTTTGTAGTTGGTACTGTTAGCTATTATTAATCTCGTCAAGAAGTCTTTTGACACGCGTTATGCATGCTTCTACCCAGAGGCGTAGCGTGGAATAATTTAGACGTGGGCGAAGACGCATCAAACGAAGTCTTCCCTGAAAAAAGGAAGGAATTCCCTGCCGCAGTCAGTGTTTCCTGATAACTACAACCTAAGGGTCTTTTAGTCAAGAGTGAATAGGTTACTTCTAGGTAAGCGTACTCCATCGTCGGTCACATCATCGCTTACCGTCAGGTGAGATAATGGTCAAACTCGAGCTTATCAATAATAATAAAAAAATATATATTAAAAAAATTCTAAAATGGGACAGCGTCTGTGGCAACCCAGTGTTCGCTCACAGTCGCGTACTATCAGTAAGGTAAAATAATGGTCAAACGCGAGTCAATAAATCATAAAAAAAAACTGTCGTTCTTAAAGAGCCCTCGCCTGTGCGAGGCCTCAAAATCAAAGGGCCGCTTTGCCCACGCTTAACTACGCTACTGCTTCTACCATCAGATGATCAGATAACACAACAAGCGTGATGATTAATAGATGATGTGAATAATTGCTTGTCTATTTTTTGTAGGAGTATGGGTGTCAATTTTTAACACCGAGTACAAAGACTCCGTTCAACCATGGCTCAGTATACACTGACGTGCATAGCTATGTTTTGATAGACGTTCATCAATACAGCTGTGTAAAATTAATGGTTGCTAGTAATATGTCATCATTAAGTATTGTATGCACGATATTAATCCTCGTAATAACGGCTTTAGTATAGTAACACCGTGTTAAAGAAGTCTTCATCCAGATCAATCTTAATGAACACTTCTTCTTTTAACCAATACACTCTTTACTTAAAGACTCTCAGGTCGTAGCTTCTATAGGAAATACAAACTCCGGCAGGGAGTTTCACACCTTAACAGTACATACAATAAATGTGTTCCAAGGTTTTGTACGTATGCCTGGGATGTCCACAATGTTCTGATGGTGCAACGCCGTATGTCTAGTGGTTCGATAATAAAACGAGCTTACCTGGCCCCCATGTTAGAGTTACGAGGTTTTAGACAAGAGATGTTCTCTCCGTTAGTACGACTCCAAAAATTCAAAATATTTGGGATTGATGAACACTATCGAGTTGTCCTCTTATTTAAAGGACAATCGTCCTCTTATTTAGAGGACAATTCGATCACATTATTTTTTTAAGGCGAAAGTTTGTAATGACGTGTGTGTGTGGTTTGTTTTCCTTCACGCATAAACGCCTGAGCGAAATTATAAGTTTGGCATTCGAGTAAACCCTGATCTAGAATAACACATAGGATACTTTACTCTTGGGACATCGAGCGGACATCGATCTTCTTTTCAGACATCGCGCCCACGTGCAAATAGAAAATCATTCTATTTATTATTTATGAAGCTGGTCTTCCATATTTCGACGCAATCGTGCCGCTACCATGCTGGTTTATAAATATAATAAATGATGTACAAACCTTCTTCAACCAAGCAGGGTCAGGCAATGGCAGGTCGGGGAAAGCCCTTTTCCTCTCCACATAGTACCAGGGAGCCCTGACGTAGTAGTACCACGAGATGACCCGCTCCACAGGGTCGCGCACCACATTCACGTAGATCGGAGACGGGAAACCCAACCTGGAACGATTTGAAAATAGTATCAAAAACACGCTTCAACATTTTTTGTTTAGTAATTACTTGAAATGTTTTTACGTCACCATCATTGAATCAATGCCCGCGTCGCAAGCACGACTGATTTTCCGTTAACAACAAATATTTCATTTCTTAGTAACGCTACAAAACCTATTCTTTACCCAGCATTATTCAGATAATTACATTACGGTACAGTACAATGACAATTTTTGTAAGTCATAATATCGATGTCGTCAATTGATATCATCAAGCGTTTTTGCATAAACTGTAAAACTCTGGAGATGAAATTCTAAGTAAACTAGAATGAAAAACTGTAGCACTGAGATGCATCATTCCGCTCTCATTGCAACGGCCGACGGCGACGGGTACACAATGGCGTTTGATCACATTCAACACACTTTTTGCACGTGCCGCTGTTCTGTAATTAACACTAACAAGAGCCTCGCTATCAGGTAATAGCCGATCGCAATTAACGTCTACTTGATTCATTAATCATAGTCTATATGTACGTCTATACGACCAATAAAGTTTGGTGCATGTGATTGATGTACCAGAGGCGGCTTCTCTCTTATAGAATGAAACAGTGAGCTGCGAGTCAATGCGTAAATATGAGTATCAATGTCTTGAATGATAGCTGTAGCTCTGTCCAAGTTTTTGTTTCACATCGATGAAGATTTAGCGCCAGATACCGCTACTTTATGCTTGATTTGTTTCTTTGAATGCTCTTCAAAGTAATGATTGAATTTGAATATAATAGCTGCATTCTGATTGTTATAGTCCTAGATCATGTCCGGTATATTTTTATTGCAGTAATTTACTAGATGCTAACATCGTTCTGTTGCCGAAGTTAACCGATTACTGTTTCGGTTTAACAAGTTGTAAATATGAATGTTCAGCGAGGAGTTTGGATATTTATTTTGGATTTGTTGCGCTCATTTCACGGTGGGGTCACCGGCGGCTGTTCAGGTGCTGCACAGACGTAGAAACTTTTTATATGTCAGAAATAAAATATCAGTGAATATTTTATTTTCATATAATCAATATGAAACCTACCAGACCCTAGCCAGACTAATAAAAAAAATATTCGGTGTAAAAAGAAGACAATGTTTGTCAGTTGTAACAAATTTTCTAACAATTGTACGATAATATGTCTGTGGCCCTAGTGAAAAGGGGTATAAGTCCGATTTTGTCGAAAATGAGTTAAGTATACCAAAATGATCAGAAAAAAATGCTCTATCGTTTGGTGAAAACAGATCTAAGCTAGCCCTAAAAATAAGGAAGTTACTTTGTGCAAAAGGATTCAACTGACACCAAAAAAACCACGCATGTTGGTTTCAAGTCCATTTATATTGTTTTAAACGGAAAAATAAAAACTTTCTTTTGTGTTTTTTAATCTAAATTAACATAAATCAAACACATTTCAATTTGGTTGGTGTTTATCGATACAACAACACTTAGTCCATAAAAATGGTTTAAGTTAGAAAGGATATTATTAGACTTATATCCGTTTTCACCGAAATAAAGAGAAAAAACATCTCTTTCCATTAGGTAATTAGTTATTAAAAATAATTTCAAATGCGTATCCCTTTTCACGTGCATGAATTAATATTTAACTTATGGGAGAACGGGTCTAACTTATTTTATATCCTTATGGATTTCATTTTGTGATTGGTATAAGTCACTATCTTAAAAACTATTAACTTTACATAAAAAATAACCCAATAATAGTAAAGAGCATAAATTATTTACCTATAAAAAACATCACATGTATTTCATTTGGTAGCGGTTTGAATGATACACGAGGTCAAACACGAATTTGAAGCACGCAGAGTGTTTTTTACGTCTCCTGTAAAGTTGCATTTTTGGACTTAGATCCTTTTTCACTAGGGCCACAGATGTAAACGAATGAGTTGCGATCGGTGTTCGTAACTAGGGCTTCCTGTAGTGTGCCGTGACGGTAACAGGCAACCGTCAACTTTGTTCGATTGACTCTACCAGACACAGCAACTATGGTGTCCTGTACTGCCGCCATAAAGAAAAAGAACGTATCTGCATAAAGTACGAAACGGAGAAAAAAATATTTAAAGATTTGAAAAACTAAAAAATGCGCTGTGCGAAAGGAAATAAACAAAATAATAATTATCTGGTGCAAAAGTCTGTATTAGAATTGGATCTGTAAGAAACAATATGTAAATTTTAATTAAATAATTGTTATGTATTTAATAAATGTCTTTTTCCGTTTCATTTTAGTAAAAAAAATGCAATAAAATACGTGATGATGCAATGAAAAGACGTTTCTGGCTAGATACGTCCTTTCAACTTAGTTTTTTTTTAAATGTCTTTTCTAAATAGTGATAATGCGTTACCAGATTTTAGTTAACTAAATAAAAAAGGCTTTAATAGCCATTTGCGGCTTTTCAACTTAGCAAGCTTTTTACTTAATGACCTTAAAAAAATACCAACAGATTTTAAAATCCTTAAATGTAAGTAAACTGAAATACATTTTAACTTAATAATTATCTTGTATTAAATAAAACAAAAAGTATGGGAATCAGACCAACAATTTTTATAAAGAATAATAAAAAATAAAAATTACAACTTCTTTTAACATAAAGTTTCACTCTTTTAAAAACAAAAATTATAAAAACTGTCTAAGTTTGTACTAATTAATAATAATCACGGCTTTATAAGGTATATCTTATAATAAACTCTTCATCATAAACTTAGTGCAACCTCACCTTCCGCATGACACAGGTTCTCATCGAACATGGTAAATTCGGGAGGATCCTGCACCGGATTCGTGCGGAGGTGACGCTCGGGTGTCGCCACTGGGTGTACCACCCGGACACATTTCAGTACACGGTTATGGTGTGCTCCGCTTGAGCAGAGCATCACCGGGTTCTTATGATCGGCGGCAGCGATCTCTCGCGCCAGATCGCGCGTACAGGCTATGGTCCGGAGCGAGGAGGAGTGGCAGGCGCGAGCCTTCTTCTGTGAAGCAGTAATGCTAGCAAAGGAGGTAACGGCGCATCAAAATGCATCAGGTAACGGCGCTCACTGCGCTCCAGCCGCCGCCGGGATTCCGATCCTGATTTCCGGCCACAGTAGGCGCGGGTTTGCGGACGGCGAGCATTGGGCTGTCGGACCGTCCGGTAACCATCCAGACCGAGCCCAAGTCTACGACGGCGCATACTGTTACCGCGCACCTCAAGGAGTTGTCAGTAACCGTAGGTAGGCCCCTAGGCAGGGTCGAAGCCTACTGGGGCCAAGAGTCCGTTCCTAAAGGGAACGGGGAAGTCGTCTGGATGATTTCTACCAAAAAAAAAACCGTATCTTTCAGTTTTTTTAATTTGTTTTCTCTGCGCCGGTGATTCATCTTACTTCTTACGTTTTCTGATTGTCCCTTTTTTTGTAAGACTTTGTGGCATATCTTCCTCGCTTGAGACTCAGGGATAGTAACGTTAATTGTCTGTGAATAGGGGATGGTATTTGTAGAAGAATCTAAAAATTCTGAACTGAGGGGTAAATATTTTTTATCAAAAACGGAATTGTCTGAATCGAAATCAAGGAGGTCTGAGCTGCAGCTATGAAAATCGGCATCATCCAAAGCGATATTTTCGTTCATAGAGGGCACAAGAACTCATGATTATTTGTATTCAGGTTTGATTTCTGGTAAGAACTGGTTGATGGCACCAAAGAAATTATTTTTGAGGATCGATTATGCTGCATTTTGTCACACTGAAACAAAAAAGTAAAAAAAAAATACTGGCGCAGAAGATAGAAATGAAAAAAACTGGAAAAACCCTTTTCTAACGCTTTTTTTTCTAGTGTTAGGTTGTACCTACATTGAATAAAATATGGTATGTGGCTGTTTAGGTATTAACGGAATTATAAACATTTTATTCATCAAAGAGAAAAAAAAAGTGGTGTCTCAATGTTCATTTTAAATGACTATGAACTGTTCATTGTAGCTTTAAGGGTTGGGTTGATCATTTTAATGATTAGAACTCAATAAACCTTAAATAGTTTCGATCCTATCATATTTTAAGTTGTGTAGTAAAAAATAAGTTCACTACCCTGACGCTGTCGTCTTAAAGTAATAGTGTGTACTCAAACTCTTCATTGTGATAATAGGTACTCAACCGTGTAGTGTAAACAAATTCAAGAAAGAAGGGATTTCCTAGAGTAAGATAATATTGTTTTCTAACCGATTCATTTAAATTTCAAATATTTTGACATAAAAGCAATTATGTATTTATTTGGTAAGTGCCACTTGATAATTTGCTGTTTAATTAATCTTAAGGAAGTTTGACTTACGATTTTTCCATAGTTATAACTCTGCCTGGAAGTAACTGAAGTGCAGTATTGCAACCCACTTCACCCCGCACAACTAACAATACTAAGTAGGAAAGGCACTACTGCCACTTGCGCCTGCTCATTTTTTGTAACACTAATTTGAAAAGGCACATCTACGCAGAACAGTCTTTTCTTCGTATGACCATGCAGAAGTGTCTTTTCATTTTATGATGAATTATAATTTTTTTAAATAAATAAAACGCTTCTACTAAAATGCGTTTATTCAATTTAGTGTACGACAGAAGTGTCTTTTCTTTTTAGTAACATTTGATTCATATCGCAAATGCGTCGTATTTAACAGTGAGATTTATACAGTTCCGTTTAATTTATGTGAATTATAAAAATACTCGTAGATGCCATTTTTTTTAAAGATTTAGAATTTGTAGGTAACTCAATTTCGGCAAAAATGTTAGATACGTCTTTTTTCCTTATGGCGGCAGTGTAGTGTTGGGGTGTGTCGGTAATATAAACTATCTAGGTTTGCGCAAAACCTTTTTTTGAGGTTTTCGAATACTCTACTATTAGGACATGTAGTACTAGCTGACTCGGCGTACTTCGTACCGCCTAACAACCAATGAATGTAGTATATCTTTCGATATAGTCAAATCGATTGCGGTGAAACAAAGCCTAAGTAATATATCAAGTTACATACAATTTTAATGTATAAAAGTTTTACATCGATTTTGTACATTTTACGTGATGCGCGCACAATTAAAAACCTTTGCAGATTATATGTGTGTATTGATAGTATAGAAAAACCCTACTGTAACTTAAATAAAAGTGAAACACAAATTCTGAAAGCCGTATAACTTTTGCCCGTTTCATTGTAAAGTTGCTTGCTGGTGTTATTATGTAGAGTTTCTGATGAATGTTAATGTTCACGTGATATTCGCATTAAAACTTTTAGCAACCGTAATTAAATTCCTTTTACCATAGCATGTAGGTAAGCCCATCAAGGGTGCTTCTTTTAAATATTGTTGGTAAATAGATCATAAATAAATAAAATATTAACAATTTGCTTTTTTGCTCGCAGCGTCGCTCGCGTACTTAAAATATAGCCTGACACTTAGGAATAAAGCAACTGCTTTTTAACGGTGGAAAATTTTTAGCAATCTGATCTGTACTTTCAGAAATTTTATCCTTCAAACAAAAAAAAAACAAACTTTACCTCTTTTTAATATTAGTATAGACTAGCTTCTGCCTGCGGCTTCGCCCGCGTGAGAGTAGGTTTCTCTATACAGGATTCCTGCCTCTGGATTTTGAAAATTTTGCCTAACTCCGCACATGGGTTTCAAAAAAACGCCGCCACAAAAAAAGCTAGAAGCAGCCACAAAAAACAGCTGAAGCGCGCGACACCTCTTGTGTGTCCGATGAAGCTTGAAGCCGCTTCAAGCATTTTTTTTTTGTGGCAGCACCGCCGCTCGCGAGACTGAAAAAAAGGCCGCCTCAAAATGAAGCTTGAAGCGGCGTTTTTTTGAAGCCCGTATGCGGGGACAGTTAGTGTTCGCTTACTTCATAGGGGCAACCTTTAGACTAGTCCCAGTAGTTTCGGCTGTCCGTTGACATGTCAGTCAGTCAGCCCGTTTCTCTGAAGTATTATTTATTTATATAGATTTACCTGGTGAAGTTGGTGTAGCAGACATGTTTGATGTAAGACGCCGGAGGGTCGTACGCAGACACCAGACCAGCGAGGGCTGCCTGGTCGGCGGGCGCCAGGCGAATCGTCTCCACCCTCTGTACAGGATCCCGGTGGAAACCTTAACATACACTATGATTAACACACATTATATTTTTAATCGTTATGATCATCATAAAAACCTTTCCTTGATCTAAACCTCATTTATGAGTTGTTAATTATGATAATTATGCTTCTGTCAATGTATTTATAAGTGCCTTGGCTATCCTGAATAGCTATGTTTTAGTACCTCGTTCAAACGATAAAATAACTAGTGCTTATAATAATTACAATGCGATAAAAAGCACTTACGATGAGCTGTATCATGGGTGCATCAAACTATGCTACAGCAGCTTATAGTGATTATAGAATCTTTATAACAAGGCCGTTAGCGCTAGTAATCTGGAGCTTATGATCAATATATATTATATGAGATTATAAGTGATTGAATAAAAGACGTAAGTGTTTTTATTTGAATAAACAACGTCTGCGCAATGCTCGTTAAATTGAACGACATTATTATGAGACGATGACATAAAAAGATGATTGACTGGATAAATTGATAAAAGAAAGTAATACGTGCTGGCTAGACGAGAGAATTATAATCTTGCGGGTTCTATTTTTGGTTTATTAAGAGCTCAACCCTCATAAGCCCACTTGCGTCAACCAGAGTTGACTACTAAGACCAATTTGGTCGCTAACACTAAGTTTAATGACTAATACGTATTCCTATAGTGAACCCGGGTTAGAAATAGAGATGAAACGTTTATACTGGAACAGGTTTTTGGAATAGGTCTGTGGTTGGACCCGTAAAGACCTATTCCGTACGCATTATATAAATGCGTCTCGACTCTCGAGTATTTAGGCGTATCGCATCTGAACGAGTCTCACGCGTACTCGTAGATACTAGATAGTTGACTACGTACGCTCGGAACCGCGTTTCCTTGTGCAGTGTGCACTGCAACTTACCTATTGTTGCACTGTGCTGTTAATGTATAAGTAATATTAATAATTTAATTATGTAAAATATGTTTTATCTTAGTTTTAACCTTTTAATTGTGATAATTACAGACACAATTGAAAGACAATAGGTGCGCGTTCGCTTGGGGTTTAATGAATTAAATACCTATTAATTCAAATGATTTTTAATTAATTTATTTTTTACTTAATATAATATAATATAATGTCTTTATTTCATAAAAATACAGATTTGAACAACAGATTTTTTGTTTTACATAAAAAAAAACAACCTGTGTGAGCTTTTGGTAGAAACACAATACAATACAATATATGGACTGTAATCTGTACACAATAATGGAAAACCCTGCCTCTCAAACTAGGGTGGAACAAAATTTGAATTTGATTATGGTTAAATATCGATAATAATATATAAACCAAAAAAATTTAAATATGAACCTAGCTTATTATAAAATGAATAAGGAAAGTTTTCAATAAAATTTAATTTTAAGCGTTCTAAAATGTATTTTCTACATTTTAGATATATGAAAAGCTGCGTACTTGCGTAGTCTAATATAATCCATAAACCGAAAAAACTCAATGGAGTAATGACTTGTCTTGATCGTTTCGATATTGCATAAACGTACGAAGACGTCCATAGGTACTCCATAAGACATCAAAACTTCATTATACTATTAGACGCCTTAAAATAAGTCGAAACGTCAATAAACTCAAGACGCTTAAATACTCGAGACGCCTAAATACTCGAGACGTCTAAATACTCGAGAGGCGAGACGCCTAAATACTCGTGGACCTAGTATCTGGAATAGGTATTTGTACGGACGCCTTCTAAAACTCAGTACGCCTTCTACCTAGTATATCTCACCTCTAGTTAGAAACTAAATCGGAGTTAATTTTAGACCTCGGTTTACACAAGCGGGCCTTATTAATAAGTAATAACAAGTACGAAAAAGTTTGAATATAAAAGATTCGAATTCATTGATTTACGTGTATTTCTCTACCTGCTTACTTACTAATGGTTGACTTGTAATATAAATCTAAGAAATAAAAGTAATTTTATAACAAAATGTAGGTGCAATTAGCACACATTTAAAAATGTAAGGACTTAAAATTATCGCCGCATCCGCCCGCCGGATGCGGAGGCCAGAGAGGCGGAGTTGTATGAGGGATACAGAGCGGCAAAACGCACCCTCCGAACGGAGATCAAGCGGGCCAAACTGGAGGCCCGCAACGTGTGGCTGGGGTCTCTGAACGCGGACCCATGGGGGCGCCCGTACAAATTGGTACGGGAAAAGCTCCGTCCCTGGGCTCCCCCACTGACTCAGAGTCTCCGGCCCCAGATCGTAGAGGGTGCGGTGAACGCTCTGTTCCCTGCGCGGGGGGAACACTCCCCCCCGCCCATGGCTCCGCCTCCACTGCCAGCGGTGTCTGACGCGGACCGCAACAGCGACGATGACGACAATGCTCCAGAGGTGACCGAGGTAGAGTTGAGAGTGGCGGTGCGAAGGCTGAGTGCCAAAAACACCGCCCCAGGACCCGACGGCTTGCCTGGAAGGGCCTGGGTCCTGGCCATGGAGGCTCTCGGGCCTCGACTGAAAGGGCTCTTCAGCGCATGCATGGAGAGGGGCCAGTTCCCACTTTGCTGGAAGACGGGGAAACTGGTCCTCATAGCGAAGCCAGGGCGCCCTGCGGACTCTCCGTCCGCGTACCGGCCCATTGTGCTGCTCGACGAGGTGGGCAAGCTCTTTGAGAGAGTCATTGCAAACCGCCTCGTCGGGCGCCTAACACGGGTGGGGCCGGACCTTTCGGACGGACAGTTCGGCTTTCGCAGGATGCGCTCTACAGTGGACGCCATCATGCGCGTGCGAGCCCTCACGACGGGGGATGCGGTGTCCCGGGGTAGGTGTGTCGTGGCAGTGTCCTTGGACATTGCCAACGCGTTCAACTCCCTGCCCTGGAGTACGATCCGGAGGGCACTCCGGTACCACCGGGTGCCCGAGTACCTCTGTCGAGTGGTCGAGGCCTATCTGTCGGAGAGACTTATAGTCTACCCCGGTCACCAGGGAGACTGGAAACGTCGAGAGATGTCGTGCGGTGTTCCGCAGGGGTCGGTACTAGGGCCGCCCTTGTGGAACATCGGGTACGACTACGTGCTGCGCGGCGACTTCCCTGACGGGGTCAGCGTGGTTTGCTACGCAGACGACACGCTGGTCCTAGCGCGGGGAGAGTCGTACCAGGCGGCGGTCGCTCTAGCGACACGCGGGGTTGCGATGGTCGTTGATCGGATCCAGGAGTTGGGACTAAAGGTGGCGCTTCACAAATCCGAGGCGATGTGTTTTCACGGTCGCCGGTCTCGGAACGCGCCGCCATTGAGTTCCCAACTAACGGTAGGAGGAGTTCACATCAGTGTCGGGTCGACGATGAAGTACCTGGGACTCGTCCTCGACAGCCGGTGGAATTTCGTGGAGCATTTCCGACGTCTGGCTCCCAAACTCAGCCGGGCTGGGGCTGCGCTCAAGCGGCTCCTGCCCAACCTTGGGGGTCCAGACGCCTCCTGCCGGAGGCTCTACGCGGGGATCGTTCGGTCCATGGCCCTCTACGGGGCGCCGGTGTGGGCGCCGTCGCTGAAAAAGCAACCGGCGGCCATACTGAACGCCTGCCAGAGGGTCATGGCGATAAGGATGGTGCGGGGATACTGCACGGTCTCCCGCGAAGCGGCGAGCCTTCTGGCTGGCCTACCACCGTGGGATCTGGAGGCAACAGTCCTTGCACACATGCACGATATGCGCGTGGAGATGCAACGCCGGGGTGAAAGTCCGCTGCCGCGACAGGTCACGGCATGGCGGACAGAGCTCCGGCGGGATCTCATGGGGAAATGGCGTCAACGACTATCGCAACCCAGTGCTGGGCACGCCACAATCATGGCGGTAAGTCCCCTCTTTGAGGCGTGGCTGGAAAGGCCTCACGGCGTCCTTACCTTCCGCATGACGCAGGTCCTCACCGGACATGGTTCGTTCGGGAGTTTCCTGCACCGGATTCATGCGGAAGTGACGCCCGGGTGTCGCCACTGTGCGGAACGCCCGGAGGACACGGTGGAGCACACAGTCGAGGTGTGCCCTGCTTGGGCGGAGCATCGCCGTGCCCTCGTGGGGGCGATCGGCGGCGGAGACCTCTCGCGCCGGGCCTTGGTTGAGGCCATGGTCCGGAGCGAGGAGGAGTGGCAGGCGGTCGCCGACTTCTGCGAAGCAGTAATGCTCGCAAAGGAGGAGGCCGAACGCATCAGGCAACGGCGTTATCGCCGCCGCCGTCGCCGGGATTCTGATCCCGATTTCCGGCCAACGTAGACGCGGGCTTGCGGATAGTGAGCAATGGGTAGCTCGCTGTCCGGCCGTCCGGTAACTGTCCGGACCAAGCCCAAGTCGTCGACGGCGCGCACTGTTCCCGCGCGCCTCAAGGAGTTGTCAGCAACAGCAGGGACCCAGCCGGGTCGAAGCCTACTGGGGCCAGGGTTATCCGAAAGGGCGCTCGAGCCCCGGTATGAAGGCTAGAAGGAACGGGGTGGGTCTTTTAGTCAGTAAGAGTCTGACACTATCTCCCGCTCCGCCCAAGGGCGGGGGATGTCAATGCATGATTTTTCCCACCATAAAAAAAAAAAAAAAAAAAGGACTTAAAATTAAGCTTTTTCATGGATCAACAAACTCGCACTAATGACGACCGGTAATTGCCAAAAAAGAGAACACGGTAACCACAGCCTCAGAATACATTTTATCAGTATTTTATTTTAACGCTTAATTACTTGAGATATTAAGAGATTTCCAGCTAAAGTAAACTAAGTCGCACTCATTAATAACTATCAAGATAAATTCATTTAATTAAATATTTTCGGAAGTCATGCCCGGTGTACCGTTTTGTTAACATTTCGGTTAGTATATTTTGTATTTTATTTATATCACATCTTATAAATTGGTCGTGAGAACAGGGACCTTTTTTGACTTCTTTATTTTGGTTGCTTAATTAAGCAAGTTTATATAATTAATAAGCATATCCAGCCTTATAATGTTCCAACTCCTGGAACTTTACCCGCCTCTCTAAGAAAGGAAATGGGCCGCAATCCACCGTGCTAGCCCAGTGTGGGTTGGTGGATGTCACGTCTTCGAATTTTTTGGTCTTGGACATACTGGTTTTTTCACGATGTTTTTGTTCACCGTTTTAGGAGGTGATGAAATAAATTACATAAAGTAAAGCGCCTGCCTAGGTTTGGACCCGTGACCTATAACTCCTAAGTTTGAACCCGTAAGATATACCACTGCGCCATCACAACTGCTCACTGTTCATAGAATCTAATCTTACAAGTATAATGTATTCTTAAACATTTTCTCTCCACTGCCGTATATTTTATTTGGCCTTTTTCCCCACAGCTGGGCAGAAGCTTCTGACCTTTCTTTCCACCTTCCTTTAGACAATTCTATCTTAAAATAACAAAAAAAAAATCATATACTCACTAAACTGATTCTTAAAGGCCAGCCGATGTAGCAGTTCCATGAAGGTCTGGCTGCCAACCTTGGGCACCCTGTTGAAGAACAGGATCTCCGTGCCGGCCCGGGCTGTGTTGTTCAGCTCCCAGGGCTCGGGCACCAGCAACTCATCCAGGTATTCCTGTTCTGTCTCCTGTTGTGAGTCATCGGGCTCTGCTTCTAGTGTTCTTTGAGGTTTGCTGCGCTCCTGTGAAATAAGGTTAGGTCAGTACAATGCAATGTTTTTATTAAGTAAATAATAATCAAAAGGTATTATTATAGATATATAGTGTCCCCGCACACGGGCCACAAAAAAAAAGCTAGAAGCAACCACAAAAAAAGCTGAAGCGACAGCTTGTGGCCGGAGAAGCTGGAAGCGGCTTCTAGCTTTTTTTTTGTGGCGGCACCGACGCACACGGGCCACAAAAAAGGCCGTCACAAAAAGAAACTCGAAGCGGCTTTTTTTGTGGCCCCTGTGCAGGGACACTTTGTCTATGTTTTCAATGTTGTTGACTTACTGACTCAAAATATATCGATCTCAAAATATATGTCAGTAATCAATTACGCTGAAAATAATTATTATGCTACTCTGCAAAAATAAATAATTCACAACAAAACTCTTCGCTTTTCTCTTGTTTCCTGGAACAGATTTTTAAGCGATTCATTTACTAATTAGCATTGGCGGCACTTCATTCTCGGCACCACTTGGTCCAACTTCCATACAAAGATTGGTCCTTTAACCTTAACCAGCTTTGTTCCGTACCCAAAGGATTACCAACTTAATCTTATTACGGAATCTTCGCTCTTCGTATATCTGTCCGTAAGTTCATCTGTCTGTCAGCAATCTCATGAACCGTATTAGGTAGGGACAGTTGAAATTTGTTCTTTGTTATTCGTTTTTGCAAATTTTTTTGCTAATAAGCAATATTTTGTTTTATGTGTAAATTACCGCACCAATCCAATTTTCGACTAAGTCAGAGTGACACACATGAATGGTCCGTAGCAAAAAACGGCAAAAAATCATGTTTGTTGTACGGGAGCCCCACTTAAACATTTATTTTATTCTGTTTTTAGTATTGCTATTGCAGCTACAGAAATACATCATCTGTAAAAATGTTCAACTGTTTAGCTGTCACGGTTCATTAGATACAGCCTAGTAACAGCCGGACAGACAGACAGAGGGACAGTGAGTGTTAGTAATAGGGTCCTGTTTTACCCTTTGGTTACGGAACCCTAAAAATATCTAAAACAGAACATACAATTTATTATCACAGATAAGTTTTTATACTAATCGGGACATGTTTGTTTCTCATTTTGATCTAGTATAAGAAAAAAGCGCCTGATAACTCTCCCCCACTATAATTTTATTACATTTATCGTATCAGGCGCGCGTCGTTCTTGTATTTTTTTATCTTTACCTCTTGGGAGGTAAAGAAAAAAAAATCATGGGCGCGAATATGAAAACAGATTTTTACCACCACAAAAGTTTACCAGTTTTACAGTTATTTTCTTCACAAGTGTATTGAAAAACGTCGTATGATACACGTGAGTAATTAATGATTACCGTTCTCGGCTCTCTTAAGACCCTCGGCATGGCTCGGGTCTAAATACCACCTTGACGGTAATCACTAACATTACACATTTATATCATAATATACTATTATAAAGGATACCTACCGTAAAGGACACCGAATACCTACCGTAATTAGAGACACAATAGAAAGAAAATGAGTGAGAGCACGCCGGCGTTCGCTTGGGATTTAATTAATTAGTGACATTGTGCACACGTAATAGAAGCTACAAAAAAATAAGCAAGTAGGTAACCAAGTTTTTGTAACGCATAACATAATTTAAAAGAGTATCCATGCAGTTTTTTGCATGTTCTTCTCCATAGAAATCTACGCTTTGGAACGTGCAACTTAGCTTCACTTTTTTTTGACCGACCGATATTTTGACAATTCAAAAGTGCCTATTACTGGTCTATTTGAAATAAACGTTTCTGATTTCAGATCAATAAATTATTCAAGCCGATTTACACCTTCCTTCGAGATCTAGGAAGAAATAAACCAGGATAGGAACATAACTTACAACGTTAGGTGTAAACACATAAAAGTGTATTGAGAAACTGGATTAATTACAAGTGCCTATTTATTTCAAGACTATCGTATAGGGCAGGTATCTACAGGTATGTCGCTGTTAACTTGTTCTATTTGGAAATCAGTATAAAAGTGAAGCTTCTTTGATAGCTTAGTAGCTGCAGAGCCTCAGGGCTTAATTAATTTATGCACATAAAATGCTATGCTCTTTTTATATGACGGTACATCCTTTATTTTTCGTTTTCGTTATGATAGTGATGAAAGAATATAGTTTGAATGCCTCTTTATTTTGAGGTGGCAAGTGGCAAGTCATCGAATTAAAGCGAGAAAAAGAGTTAGGTTTTTACTGACTCTTTATAGTCGGTAAAAACCTGACACTTTTCCACTTGTGTTTCTGTAGTTTCTCTTTGCGTTCCAGAGTAGCGGTTACTATTTCTAACATTTCCGCAACTCTGGTTGACATCAATCCTTTGCCGTAAAATACAATGAAAAAAAATTTGAGGCTCGCGTTGAACACAAAACGCTGTCTACCCGAGATTGGTCTTTGCCGGACGGTAAGCAACCCTTTGCTCACTGTTAGGAACCTAGCCCTGTCAGTCTTTGGCTGGGGCGGGAGGATATCCCCTCCGTCACGTTTATCGCCACCGTCTTTGCTACAATTTTATTTTGCTTCCTTTGCTTTACTACTTCGCACAATGAGGTGACAGCTTCCTACAGCAGCTACCAGAGCTAGCTTTGTCAGAGCTAGATTTTCTAAATGAGGCCAAGCATGTCTGAAGTTCAGAAGCCATATTTGATCAGAATCATCTACCCATATATGTAGTGATGAAATTGGACAGTCCAATACCAACTTGGGATTCTAACGGATTTCTGTTTTTTACATATGAAGTTAAAACTGATCCGATTGTACTGGTGGTATTTCTATTAGAGTATACAGTGGCCAGGCTTGATCAAGATGACGGTGAATCCGACTCCATTACCTTTCAATGAAGGCATTCGCTTTACAAAGCCAGTGTAATAGACTATTACATTAGAAATTCGTACGCAATGTAAGTATAATTGTGTTACGTAGGGTTGGCTGGTGGATATAATCATAGTTCTAATAATATTTACATATTTATAAACTGAAGATTTTAAATTCAAGTGATTACATTAAGTTAATCTAGGTTTAATGGTCTCAGGATGAAATTACATCACATAACATAATCGCACATCCTAAAAATAGAGTTTAGAATTAGCCATTGAATCGATTTAAGCTATTTAAGAAAATTGGAATTTCTTGATTGCATCACTAGTGTAACTGTGTCTGAGTGCGCAGATACTAATGTCGATTGTAATATCATTTGCCAGCAGTTTTATTAGAATAATATATTTCTTAAAAAACACTACTGAAGTGCTGTTAAAAGTGTCAGTGCTTGAATTATAATTGTACCTAACTTAATTTTCTAATTGGGTGTATATGGGTGAGTATTATAAACATGTTGTGTAAACTTGTTTCGTTTTCTGAGTGAAAAAAAACAGCAATAAGCTCGTAAATTTTAAATAATTTAATATGGAGAGATAATATTAAACTCAATCTAATTGAAAAGGGGCTTATGTCTTGCAGTGGATGTTTTAGGACTAAAAATATGATGATGATGAACCATAAAGTAAACGTTATATCACCTAATATAATTATTTTGAAATCTTCTGAAGATCTGTTTCTGCGGGTACAGTAGAGACCGGTAATAAACACGACGATCCATCAGTTACGGATTTAATGCAAAACAATAACCTAACCATGAGGAAGCTTATAAATGTTTTTCGAAGGTTATTTACCCAAAGACTGATGGTTTTCAAGGACCATATAACTGTGCAAGTATTTTACTAAATAATGACAAATCGTTTAACATATTTTATTCAGAATAATTTGCGAATTTATTATTATTTATTTTTTTTATCTTAGAATTTCTCAATTTATAAAGATTGGAAAACAGTATTGTTTAGTTTTCACGTCAAATATATAATGTATAAGTCTTTATTGGCAAACAGGTAACAAATTGGTTAAGTGTATAGCATATACAGCCGTACTGAGACGGCTGTATCGGCATTATGACTAATGTACCTACCTAAACCTCTTTGGATGCTATTGCCTGCCATTGACCTACAGAACAGAAGACATATCTCTTTTATGTATACAATATACATATACATTATTATTATTGTACGAGTACTAGATGCTACCAGCGGGTTCGTCCGAGTTATTTCCATGTCCATGGAGTTTCTTGCACGTTCTTCTCCATAGAGATCTACATCTACGAGTATGCTTTGGAACATGCAATTTAGCTTCACTTTTTTGACTGACCGACATTTTGACAATTCAAAAGTGCCAGAGGACGGCAGATCTACACCAATTTATAAAGAGGTAAAGGTTGTTAATTTTTTGTTTTTATGTTTTTTTGGTTGTAGAAGGTAATCTCTGAAAGTACTGGTCCGAATGCAAAAATTTTTTTCAACGATAGAAAGCTGCTTTATTCGCGAATGACATAGGCTATATTTTATGTATGCGGGCGAAGCTGCGGGCAAAAGTTTGTCTTGTTTGAAATAAATATTTCTGATTTCTGGTAGTGGAAAATTATCGCTTAGAAACGTATTTTCGGGATGAAACGTGTGAAATCCTATGTGCTATTCCAAGACATGTTCTACCCGTTTACCAAGTTTTATCCAGATCGGTTCAGCCGTTCGAGCGTAAAGAAGTAACAAACAGACAGACACTCACAAACTTTATAATATTAGTGTGATAAATGATAAATGATAAATGATATTTATTTTGTAAATAGGTTTAAAAAACACTTTTACACGTCAATTTTTTTTTTTTTTTTTTCGTCAGTTTATGCTAGATGAGGCCGGTGTTTCCTATCTGACTACCCTGAGAAGAAACACCGAAACAAACTCAGGGGTCAAAGTCTCTTTTAAAGTCCATACAGTAAATATGTAATGGTCAAATCACATGAGAACCATGCAGATTTGTCTGAGATGGTCTTTTGAAGAAAGAACCATACAGATTTGAGTGGACCTGTCCAATCAGTGTAAGCATTTGTCAGTATTCGAAAAGCTCAACTTAGGACTACTATGGAGCTCTACGACTTGACGAACAATACCAAAGAAAGGACATTTGGGTAGGCCGCTGAAAACACTCAAATTGCCAGACATACGTTAAAATTACTGAAAAGAAAAGAAAAAGCAATCAACATAGTCCTCACATTTACAATAATAAAAACAAATTTTTAGTTTACAAAATATTTAGAGAAGTAAATATTTATGTCAAAGAAAAAAAATATATATACTTTAAGTACTTAAAATGTATACATGTCATTTTGTAAAATAAAAATAATCTCCAATATCAAATTGTTATAAAAAAAAAAAAAAAAACAAAGTAATAGCCTATACTGTCCCACTGCTAGGCACAGGTCTCCCTCGAAACTTTCTATTGTTTCTGATTCTGGGCCAAACACCGATAAAATCTCGGGCAGTGAAGTTCAGCTTGTTATTTTCGTAATAAACCTACGATTCAGAATTTTGCACAGGTCAGGCCATTTCGTCGATCAGCCTACTCGCCATTTACCTTCGACGGATATTTATCTTAGCAAAACTGTAAACGAAACAATCCCAACTCCCGACCCCTAATCTAACCTAACTTCAGACAAAACTAATGAATTTCGATACATTTGCCTTTCATCATTATAGAATAAGTTCGGTATTCGTGTCTGTCTATGGGACTGCGTCATTCTTCTAAACTTCAAAAACCGCAAAGAAATGCGGTTTTGACCGTCATTTAGTAATGTTATTCCAGATTTTTTTAAGTTATGTAGATATGTTACAGTTAGAATGTGGAATACGTTAATATACGCATTTACGAGGTAATCTGCAAATTACCGGGTACAATCCGTTAAAGTGTAAAATTCCTTTGAAGTAGCAAACTACCTGAATTTTATAGATGGTTATAAAAAAATCTAAAACAAATATGTCATTGATTAATAACAATAAATTCGCATGTTTAAGTCAAAAAAAAAACAGTTTTATAACTTGGCCGTTAGTTTACTGATTACTCTGGAAGTCTGCAGATTGCCTACTTAATGAACTTTAACATTTTTTCCACATTAACGGACTCAATCAGATATAAAGAACTCAAACTGATTTACGCACATTAGCGGTAACAGATACATTAAAAAATACTAAATTTGCGTACCAACATAAAAATATCGGCGTTTTGTCAAGTCAGTCCGTTTAATGGGCCTACCATGGGAACACCGTGTAAAACTGTGTGAGCTTTACAAATCACTCGCACAATTTTCTGTGAACAAACGAGCCTGCGCAGGCAAGACTGTAGTAAAATTTGTGCGTATGATAGACCTACAAGGCAAATCGTTAAGGTATCGGACAAACGTGGGCCGCACTCGCCGATCTGGGCGCGTCGGTCTCTATACATTTTATAGGCAACTAGACTTGTAGAGCTACTTTAGATCCACGCCACGCGACGCCACACAACGCGACTCTGTGTACAAATCAGTAATGGCTCACGTACATCGGTCTAATGTAGTTCCCGCTTTAGTATTCATCTATTATTTGTGAATATACTTTATTGTACACCACATAAATAAAAAATACAGGACAAACATTATTAAAAATAAGTACCTTTAAATGATAAATGATCTTTATTTTGCTAGTAGGTTTTATAAAAACACTTTTACACGTCAATTTTTTTTTTTTTCATATGTAGCTAGATGAAGCCGGATTTTAGGATTTGCAATGACTTTGTTTCGGCATTGTGAGTACGCCCAAAAAGTCCAACGGAGCTATTGCCCTCGCTCATTCTACCGTTTATTCCACATTCGGCTAAACTGGGTAAATTGGTCATATTTGCACTTTTTTTAAAGGCTCACGCGTATCAGCCCTAGGCATGCATAAAGTGTTACTTACGGCGCCTGTGTTCCTTCGTATCGCTGCGAGAGCCTCTTTGTATTCCTGTGCCGAAGCGAACGCGTGCTCCGTGCGATCCGTCGGGACTCCTACGAAAAAACAAATTAATACATTGTTAGTATAAGTATTATTGATTGGCTGCGTGATGGTGCTTTAATGGCTGTTGTAAGATGAACTATTGGAGTGGGGAAGCAAATCAACATAGGCTCTGTTATACTAAGCTTAATTTTTCAAACAGATTACCTAGTCTGTCTGTAATTTGTAAACAAATTCTAAAGAATCAAGAAACCCATTAAAATTAATAACCAAAATGAATATTAAGATACAAGATTACGTGCTACCACTGTATTTACTTATTTTTTTGTCAGTTGTACATAGTCGTAGATACAGCAAAAACAGAATCCCCAAATGGAATGGAATGGACGCTAACACATAATTTACATCTTTATAATTTTCATTACGTACAATTATATTAGTGGTTTGTACAAAATGCGCGGCTGATGACTCTAGAACTAATCGGACGAAATAAAATTACCGGTTGCGTATCAACTAAGTAATTCCGTGGAACTTAGGAGGCGTTTTCAGTCGGTAAAAAAATACCCGCGCTTACTATTCACTATTCACGAATAATGTTGGCAAAAAGTCTGCTTTCTGCCATGCTAAAAAGTTTTTGGGTTAACACAACGTTGTGAACTTTAAATTAAGAACACATCTTTTTTTCAAAGACTTTATTTTGTTTTTTTTTTCTAGTCAGCGACAGCGGCTTGTGTTCTTTCAGCCAGTTACTTGTACGAGTAAAGCTTGTGCATTAACTTATGTGCCAGTACCTTTTAGAGATGTTATCGTCTGCATAATAAGTCAACCGAATTGGGTAATCATTAAAGTAAAATGAAATCTGATGTAGTCTACACTAGTTCAATAAGCAAGGTTGATTAAGAGATCTTGATCATTGTTTACTAATAGAAGAACCTCATAAAAAGTATCGAATATAAATATTTTTTAAATGATTAAATATTTTCCAAAATTCCCAAGTCGGTTGACTTAATAGACAGACTCTATCCAACGTTTTTGTGTAACCCAGCGATTTATTTGCGTGTGGCGTCTACAAATCACATCATCCATAACACTTTATCAAAGCCGTATCGGACCTATTTGAAGATAACACAACAATAAAGTGTTCCTGTTAGATAGTAGTACAACAATATCGACAAGATTGCATTTCCTCCGCACGACCCAACCGATGGAAATTGTCTTTCACAAATCGGTAATGTACCACCACCATTGTATATAACTGTATGACTTTCTTGCTTTCGGGGTTAATGTATAGCCATGATATTTATGATTTACTAACCGTTTCATTGTGTGTACATATATATGTTTCTGTATAATGTCTAAATATGGTATTGTTTATAAGTTATTGTTTTGCGGAAATGGGCATTCGCATCAAGTTAGTGGTCTGTAAATTGTTACTATGTTTTACGTGAAGGTAATCAGACCATTTGAAATAATGTGAAATCAAGACTGCCTTTCTGGTTGAACTTGTGGAATAACTATAAAAGAATATTTCTTTCTCTGTTTATCAAAATTTAGACTGAATAAAAAAAGAAAATAATAGTTAGATTCTTTGCAGTTTTTGTTGTTATTTTTTTAACTAAATTATATCTCCAAAGCAATTTACTTCGGTTACAATTTCGTTAGGCTACTTAACTTTTGCTTGGACCTTTTGTCTGCAATCACTGTGGTCTGCGGACCACCTGCAAGGAGCTACAATAAAAAACGAATAAAAGCTTTCGGAATAAGCAATGAGACTCTTTATTTAAATATAAACAAGACTACCTATTCTTCTGGCCGCAAAACAACACAAATCCGTAATTTTAAATTTGGAACAATTTTTAAAATAAAAAATACCAAAAATAACCATAGTCAAGAATGCTTACTCTTTTTGGCGGGATTAAAGTTACTGGTTGTTTTAATTATTCGTAACTAGTGGATATTAACATTTATTTGTGTAGTTTTTACCTCAAATATTCATACAATTGGATAATATGGAATCATTGAAGGCACAGACACGATCTCAATAAAATGGAGCAGTGAATTTTATTGTAGAATGAGGTCGTTAATCTTTTCCTATAATAAAATTCTCTGCGAAGCCTGGCGAGAAGGTGACTCTATACAATTGCTGCCACATACCGCAAAAACATTGGAATAAGTTACATCCACATTCTCATGGAACTCAAAGTGACTGTAAAGATGACATTTTTTTTTTTATAATGGATAGGCTCGCGTTTGACATAAAAACATACTATTGACATAGGTACTATAAAAACCTTAAACTAGCCAAAGCAGCAACAGTATGAAGATAAAACAAAAGAAAATAAAAATAGAATGCCTAGACGAACTGTATAGGTATAGTGAAATTTTATTTATCTTGTTTATGCTTTAGGTGTCAAATTGTTAATTAAAACAAAAACGAGGTTTATGATCGAATTCCCGGCGTTTACGTTCGCAGATGAATTACTGGGCTTTTTTGAGTGAAGTTCACTGGCTGTTATAATTACACATACAGTACAAATTGATTGATTCCTGGAGGATATTTTGATGTGAAATTAGTGTAGTGTAGTTTTGGATCTCAAGTGTACACAACTAGACAATACGTAGACTCATTGAAACCAGCACGTTCTCAGTAAAATGTAGCTGAGAATTGTGTTTTGTTTTGTTTTTGTTTTGTTTTGTATGCAGGTAGTATCATTGACCATCTCAGTAGGTAAAGCTTGCCGAGAGAGGCTGACTCGAGACGTACACTGCCAAATACTATACAAAAACATTATAGAATGTGTTACGTCCGCATTCTATTAGAAAAAAAAAATATCCAGTAGGTATCAACAACTTAATAGGTACTTTCCCAACTTAATATTATAATAGTCCACAACTTTCATTTACTTACTTTGCACTTGCTAAATGCACAAACACAAACTATTAAATATTAAAGGAGAAAAACACTTTATATCGATGTGGTTGCTAAAATTGTCTTTGATAAACAAAAAATGAAAGAAAACATTCTAAAGAAATGGTAGGTAGTAGATATTAAGAATCGAAGAAAATTATTCAATTACTGGTAGTTACCGTTTTGTCCAGTTGTTTGTCTTATTTTCATAATGCATAATCTTAGCATTATGAAAATTGGAATTACAATGCATTGAATCATTGAAACTGGCGCGATCCCAGTAAAAGAAAACTTAAAATTTTACTGTAGTACCAAGTGACCACCTTAGCAAAGCCGAGAGAGACTGTCACAAGATACTTATTTGCTGCCAAATACTGCCATACCATATTATAAAATATGTCACGTCAGCATTCTTTCGGAAAAAATATCTTTATATGAAACTTTCCCAACTTAATAATAATAATATGATATTCCACTACTTTCTTTAAACGCCATCTTAGCGCTGGCTAGACGCGCAAGCTGTTAAAAACCGAAGGAGAAAAAATAAAATCATATAGGTACTGTCGATCTGGTCTGGCGACCACATCGACACATACTCGACGAACTTTTTTGAAATAAAAGCCTTTTGATGAAACAAAAAATTTTCCTTTTTTGTTCTTTGTTCCAAAAAATAACAGTAGGTATAAGTCTGTCTAAAAAGTCAAACGACTTGGGAATTTTGTATAATATTTAATCATTAAAAAATACGCATATTCGATACTTTTTAATATAAGGTTCTTCTAATAATAAACATTGATAAAAATCTCTAAATTGATTCAAAGATTTTTATTAATTATCGTGGTGGTGGTGGTGTGGTTTTTTTTTAAATTATGTTTGACCATAATTAATTATTGAACCAGTGTTAACTAAATCAGATTTCATTTTAAACTTTTTAGACAGACTTTATTAGGGTATTTTTGATATCGTGCGGATTTCATCACGCATGCGGATTTTCTCCGCATGCATAAACCCCGCAAATGTTCTTTTCATACAAGTAGGTATTTTTTATTTTAATGCGGTTACTACGCACTCGGGACGGATGCGGAGCGGGGCAATCCCACATGCGTAATGAAATACGCATAATTTTAAAACACCCTTACTTTATTAAACCTCTAGCAAACCCCTCGGCGTTCGCTTTCTCATTGTCTTTCTATTGTGTCTCTAATTACGGCATTCGAAAGGTTAAGAATCGAAGAAAATAACTCAATTACTGGTAGTTAAGCTCGTAGGTACATTATGAAAATTAGACAAACGCAGTAGGTGTGAGATCTAACAACTTTCTACACAACAAAGAGAATGATGAGTCTTAATGGCCTTTTGTTCAATTGTGCCGTAAAAGTGAACTCCGAGTCCCCGAGACACTTCAGCGAAAAATTGTTACAGTATGTTAAGATTGGAAATGATAAGCAATGACCCGTTAGTGATTGTGTAGTTCGCAAGTATTGTTTCGTTAACAATGCTATATCAGCGTTTAGGTGTCCGTGGTGGGTGAGACCAAATAAAAAAGGAATTTAACACAAAGGCTAAAAGTACTTTCAATATCATACGCTTAAATTGATTACAGTATTACTTCGGTTTTTAGTTTTTTCCTTTTCTCCTTTCGATATCAGGAAGGCAGTCAATAGGCATGCATTTAAGCGGAAGTTGCGGTTTTTATTTGTTACACAAATAGTGGAATAGGCTAGTTGCCGTAAAAATGTAATTAGTCCGTCTTTTAGATTATTCAAAAATAAGGGACACGTATTTTTTTATTTGTAAACTAAACCAAAAATGACAAAGATTTAGCCCATTAAAGTTACGTGTAACCTCATGCCGTGCGGACTAAATAAAATGTAATTATTTTGACCCTGGAAACTACCCTATTGTCACAAAATGCCCTTACTTTTAATTTAAAAATAGAACTGAAAACTGGGGTGCTATTCTCTAAGAAAGCGCAGCGCTGGCACAGCGACGAGTCGTCAGCGCAGTACATTGAATTAACAACCCAATTCTCCTTTACATTGGATTGTTAATTCAATGTATTGCGCTCACGACTCGTCGCTGTGCCAGCGCTGCGCTTTCTTAGAGAATAGCACCCCTGAATCCATGGTATTCGTTTGTGCGTCGATGTCAAAGACATCCTGTATATTTGTACCCTATTTTTCTTAAAAACCTTTTTTTTTTATGCACTTACTCTATTAATTGTTTCTCCGCCACCCTTGATTGACTGGTAGAGAATGCCTAAGTCATTTATTCTGCCTTTGTGTTGCATGAAGTTTTAGGCTACCAGGTTAGGTACTATATTAACAAAATAAAAATTAGAGTAGCGTCTAGTGGTCTAGTTTTTTCCTATCATTACCACTCAATTTATATGCTTTACACCTCTAGTGCTAAATCACTTTATTATCCATCAAAAAACTAACAATAAGAAATAGAACAAGAGCTATTTGGTTACCATTAAAGCGTGAACTTATACTAATAGGCTATGCCGTGCCTGATGGATTCATAAAAACTACATCTTCATTCCGAATAATAACGGCAACTAAGAAAATAAATAAGACGGCATCTTTGATAATGTGAGTAATAATGATATTGAAGAAAGAAAAACGTATCAAGTGTAGCGGAGCACATCCGGTGCTACGAGCCGGTAGTGACGTCACGATACTGATGACCCCAATGAGCAAACACGACTCACGATTGACACGAAAATTGATACCTAAACGAAGATCACGAGCCAAATAATGACTATAGATACCGCCAATCAACTCATACACTCACCAATAAAAAATAACGACTTGCAAATCATTAATGCATCCCTAACGTCAAAGATGATTCAAATACTTTCTTGGAATACTTAAATCCATTAGCTAAACTAAAAAGAACAGTTACAAAATTTCATCAGAGTTAGCAATAACCATATATTCAGTTAAAATTAGATCTAATTGAATTTAATATTAGACGCATTCACGGCCATTTACTTTTTTTGTTAAAATGCCTTGAAGCTTGCTTGAAAAATATAATTTAATTTGTAAAAATGTTTAATAATGTGATTGCGTGATACTTCTAATAACATTTATTATAAGCTAATGATAGTACGTGAAATGCAGACAATATTTATCTGGGCTATGAATACGGGCTGTTCTTATTGATAGCCTCGAGTGTTAGAACAAACATCATCAGAAAATTGTGATTTTCTCTTATGTTCGACCATTTTTTCTTTACATTGTGCGTGATGGTATGTACGTAAAAACGGTATACTTACATGTTATTGAGTTAGCTTTAACATTCATCTTCATTCGCTAATTACATAAATATCTAATCATTAGGCTAAATATCGGACCGTGTGGTCTCCACAAGCACAGCCAAGGTCCATCTACACTAATATTATAAAGAGGTAAAGTTTGTTCTTTTGTTTTTTGATTTTTTGGTTTCTTATTTGTAGGGGTAATTTCTGAAAGTACTGGTCCGATTGCTAAATTTTTTTCACCGTTGAAAAGCTGCTTTATTCCCAAGTGACATAGGTTATATTTTATGCACGCGGGTATTTATATTTTAACCTTCAGAAAAGATATAAATGTGCTAATAAATATTATAAATAAATTAATCGTTATTTTTAACTTTTGTAAATATATATTTTTTTTCCTAATAACATGAGTACTGTGGAGTCATTGATTTTATTATGTAATTAATGTTTACATATATAACATTCATGAATGCACACGATAGTTGCGAGTATGTCGTGCTCACACAAATGTCTTGCTCATTGTGGCGCATGTGTTGGGTTATTCAGTACTCTTCAAAATGATTGAACTGAATGGTTGATATACGCGTCCGTGTCTTTCTGTCGCCTCTTTATATGTATAATATTTTCAATTGTTTTTTATTTTATTTTAGTTCTCCAGTGTTCAGCAACTTTCTTTCACGTTCTTCTCCATAGAGATCTACTTAGAAATGCCTTTGAATGTGCAATTAGGTTCATTTTTTCTGTCTAACTGACTTGACCATTTCTACCTCAGAATAGATCCTTATAATATGAAAACTTCTTACAATTTAAATTGTCACTGTTTAACCATGATCAACGGACAAAAAAAAAATAGACCATAGATATAACTACTACATTGCGGACTCCATAGATAAGAATCATTGTTAATAAACCTGTTTCCAATTATTCAATGACATAAAATACTGGAATGTCTCTAAGTCATCGTTAACACAGATCACGTCTGCAGGATGCGTTAGAAGTTACTAGTATTTTTTTTTCAATACTTTAATTAAAAGCCCGTAGTTACTTTAACTGGAGTTTCATTGGCGTCATTAAAGCTTAAAAGGATCGTTACTACTTTTTATTACGATTGGTAATTAAGATGCGCAAATGAAGGTTTGAGGTAAGGGTTCTGCACGTCTAGCAATGGTTCTACGTTACAGGAAAATAAAAAGTTCGAAAATTTAAAGTTTACAGAAAAGTGGATAAGATTTTGGTCAAAAATACAAGAGTTTTTCAACTTAAATTTTAATTCAGAGAAGATGAACCTCGTTTTTAGGGTTCCGTACCTACCCAAAGGGTAAAACGGGAAACCATTACTAAGCTCCCCTGTCCGTACGTCTGTCTGTCACCAGACTGTATCTCATGAACTGTAATAACTAGACAGTTAAAATTTTCACAGATAATGTGTTTCTGTTGCCGCTATAACAACTATAAATACTAAAAATAGAACAAAATAAATATTCAATTTTTAAAAAAATATAATGTATGTTTATGTGATGAGCATGATCATTTGTTCTGTGCCTGGGTGTAATTTTTCTATATATTTAGAAATATATAAGTATGTTTATCAGTTGTCTAGTACTCATAACACAAGCTCTGCTGAGCTTGGGACTAGACGACGTTGTGTGATAGTTGTGAAATAATATATTATTATTATTTAAGTGGGTCTCACATACAACAAACGTGATACGACGGTACGGAACCCTTCGCACACGAGTTCAACTCGCACTTGGCCGATTTTTTTAAACTTAACTTCTAAAGTCTTTTTATTTTTCCAAAAAAAAAAAACACAAAGTGGTAATTGAAAAATCATTAATTAGTAGTTTATTGACAATCATTAAACCTAATAATTACCTTGGAATGGATTTAATTACAGCAAAAATGCATCTGTTAATCCGATAATTATCTTATTGTTCTTCTATCATTTGTGAATGCACAAGTGTGCAATTAAAAGCCTTTTGTTGATAAAATGTTTCCTCACTTTTCGCAGGCCGTGAGTCATATGCTTGAATAATGCAATTTACTGTGTTTTATACCCATCAGTGTGTGCAAATATGATATTTTTTGATATGTATATAGGTATTTAGGTATAGGATTATTGTTCTCACACAAAAGACGGAAAGTAATAAAATTAAAAGGATAATTAATTAAGCAAATCCTTTCGAAATAATTGTCGGTAAAAGATCGTAGATACTGATTGTTAGGTCCAAAATAAACTACGTATACCTATGTATACGTAGTTTAAACTCTAAAGTCTTGGATAGACTATTGCTAAACTTGTTTCGATCTATTTATTCACAAAAATACCTTTGGTTCTATCTTCTTTCTTATGGTGTACATTAATATTTGTTGTTTAACAATTAAAACCAGTCAAGTGCTAATCAGACTCGTGCATAAAGCGTTCCGTACCATTTATAAAAACGGCAAAAAAGGTCATGTCTGTGGTATGGGAGCACCATAAACATTTATTTTATTCTGTTTTTCAATATTTGTAGTTAGTAATACATTATCTGTGAAATTTTTAACTGTCTTCTATCACGGCTTATGAGATACAGCTTGATGACAGACGGACAGACAGACAGACGGACAACGGAGAGTTAGTAATAGGGCCCCGTTTTACCTCTTGAGTACGGAACCCTTAAAATTACGATGCATTCAATTTCAGATACACATCAACAGTCTATGAGAGACTTCGTAACTAACATTGATGGACCTCACAGTCCTCGTAAATCTACTAAATACAAAGCGGGTGATGCAAACGCTGATTGTCGAACATGGCCCATTGTGTGGACTATAAAGCTAGATCTACATTAGACCGACGCACACGAGTAACACGCAGCTCCCCTAACAATTCTTTTGCGTCGAACGCCTCGAGTAGACCACGCCTCCGGTTTCTTTATTCTAACCACGTGACTGAACGTTGAGACGTCAGAATAAAGGAATTAGAGGCGTGGCTAACTAGAGGCATCCGATGCAAGAGAATCAAAACGAAACGGTCGTATCTTGGCCAGGCCTGCTGATTTGTACGTAGAACGACGTCGCGTAGCGTCGCGTGGCGAGGGTCAAGTGTAGATCTACAAATCTAGTTTCCATATAAAATGTATGGATACCAACGCGCCCAGATCGGCGTGTATGACACATTTATACCTACGCAGTGAGAAGAGTTTCTTAGTCGTACACTCTTAACAGAGTAGTCGCGGTCATGTCTCGGTCGAGTCCTGCAACACCGCTTCTATCTACGCCATACAGCTCTGTGTTTGGCGGTTTGAAGATTCGTTAACGCTGCAGTGTGATGAGATCCGCCCACCATGTTGGAAAGCGTCCACGTGACCTTTTGCCCTCAACTTTCCCCTGCACCACCAATCGTTCCATCGAGTCCTGGTTACGAGTGATATGCCCGAAGAACTTGAGGATTCGTATTTGCACAGACGACGATAAGCTCTCTTTGATATTGAGTTCTTTTAGGATCAAAATTCCGAGCATGCGCCTCCAGCACCACATTTCCAGTGCGTCATTCTTGCGCAGTGCGCAGTGTAGTTCCAGCTTTAGGACGATATCGAATACAGACAGAATCTATAGCCAGTCTTTGTTCGCTGTTTATATTAAACTAGTGCCGGCAAGCCTCAAGGGTACTTCAGACAGTCACAGGAACCAGACATCTAGACAAGAATAGTCTCCGGCCTTGATTGGCGCAACATTGCAGTATTCATCGCAAAATCTACATATGTAGAGTGCGCTAACAGATGAATTGATTGCATTGAAATGTGAAGAATAAATAAGGCAATGAAATACGTAGCGTAGTGGAAAGCATCCCAATAATTAAAAATAGTTTACTTGCATAAGTATTATTTTTTGTAATATTGGTAGACTCGCACTATGGTAAAGCCTAGAAGTTACCATAGTCACTCTCTACTTAAAAACCCTCAAGTTATAGTTATGGGCCAGAGTTATCCGAAAGGGAGCTCGAGCCCCGGAATGAACGCTTGAAGAAACGGGCTGGGTCTTTTAGTCAGTAAGAGTCTGACACTATCTCCCACTCCGCCCAAGAGCGGGGGTTGTCATTGAATGATTTTTTTCCACCATAAAAAAAAGTTATAATTATCAAAAAACAAAGACTTCGGCAGGGAATTCCAGTCCTTAGTTGTACACACTATGAATGCAACAATAATAGCTTGAGTGCTGTAACTGATACTCCAAAGTTAATTAATTATTTAGCTATGTTAATTAAGGATGTCTATATTAAAAAGCAGAAAAAACACTGCTAGTTCCTTAGAGGATCCCCGTACATGGTGATCATCCCACCTATAATAAAATGTTTTGGGAACAATTTCATTGACGTTTCATTGATCTTGTTTTTTCCTATTTATCTTACAGGCAGCAAAAAGTATCCATTAATGGGGTGACGTCCTCGGGGTCTTTAGTAAAGATGGGCGTGCCTCAAGGTTCAATTCTAGGCCCTTTCCTTTTTTTAGTTTATATTAATGACCTTCCCTTCATGATGGCTAATTTATCCGATATAATTCTATTTGCTGATGACACCTCTCTTATTTTTAAAGTAGACAGAAAAGATGGGGATGTCTTGCATGTCAACGAGAGTCTGGCTGTCCTTTCGAAATGGTTTGCAGCTAATAATCTCTTATTAAATGCAACTAAAACTAAATGTATAAAGTTTTCATTGCCAAATGTCCCTCAAGTTGACGTCAATCTAATTCTTGACAGCAAAAAACTAGATGTTATTACAGAAACAGTGTTTTTAGGTATAACTATCGATTCTAAACTGCAGTGGGGTACTCATATTAGAACTCTCTCGGGAAGACTAAGCTCAGCTGCATATGCAGTAAGAAAAATAAGGCAATTGACAGATGTAGCCACAGCTAGGTTAGTTTATTATGCTTATTTCCACAGTATTATGTCTTATGGCATTTTACTGTGGGGACCTGCAGCTGACGTAGACTCAATCTTCATATTACAAAAGAGAGCAATCCGGGCTATTTATAAAATGGGCCCTCGCGAGTCCCTCAGAAATAAATTCAAAGAAATCGATATACTTACTCTGCCTTCTCTTTACATCTTGGAAAGCATTTTGTATGTACGTAAAAACTTAGGACTCTTTAAAATCAGAAGCGATTTTCACAACAAAAATACACGTAGTAAACACGAAATTGTCTTACCCAAATGGAGACTAGCTAAGACTAGCAAGTCATTCTTAGTTAACAGCATTCGCTTTTATAATAAGCTGCCAAAGGCGGTAACAGAACTTAGTGAGGGAAAATTCAAAAGTCATATCAAGCGTGTCCTAACCGAAAAAGCATATTACAAGGTTAAAGACTATGTCGAGGACACGCTTGTTTGGCAATGACTACCTCTGCACATGTGGCCCCCTGGTAAATCATCAATATTTTGTCTATTAACTGCTCCACCTTTGTTTTAATAATTATATATACATTTTTTTTTTCTGTGACACATTGCTTTTGCAATATTTTTATTTTTATTTCAACTGTCATAAATTTGTTAGTAATTTATTTTGTTAATATTTTATTGATAGTTGTAATTATTATATTATTCCTGTTTTTTTTTTTTATATTTGTAGCCTCTTTTTGTATTGTAAATGTGAGAACACTGTATACTCCACGAACTCTTAGACTACTTCCTATTACGACTTACTTTGTTTTTTACTGAGAAAATTTTGATTGTGCTTTTGTGTACAATATTTGACTGGTCTACACTGTTCTTACATAACATTTATCAATATTGTAAAACAACCACTTTTTTAAAAGAGTAACCATGGAGTTTCTTGCCGGTTCTTCTCCATAGGAAACGACCAATTTGGAACCGTGCACTAACTTCTGACGTTTTATAAGTGCCCATGTAGGCCTATGTGAAATAAAAATATTTTTGACTTTGACTTTGACTTTGATTGTGCGTACAGCTAAAGAGTGGGATACCGTGTACTTCTACTATAAGTTTAAAGTATTTGTCCATACTCGATACCGACTTCGAAAATATTTTGTATGGCAAATTTTACAGCGCCTCTAGCGGTCACTTACGGAACCAAAATTTGCCATACAAAATATTTACATAGTCGGTATCGAGTATCGAAAAATACTATTGCTTTAAACTCATGGTAAAGGTACTGTTAGCTACAACCTTTAAGTCAAGAGTGAAAAGGTTATTTTTGGCAAGCGAGCTCCATCGTCGCTTTCCATAGGGTGAGATAGTGGTCAAACACGAGCCTATCAATAATAAAAACAATAAGCAAAAAAGAGACCATTTACGAGTATTCGCAATTATCCAATGCAACATTCCCCCTTCATACTCCAAGGCGCAAGCTTAACATACACGAATAGATGCCGCCGGCATCGAGATCGCATCTAGCATCGAATTATCTGCGACAGGCATTATTTATGCAAGCAAGTTCAAGATTATTACTTGCGTGTTCCCACCGTGGCGTTTACTCACAGATTTGCTAATAGACAACACAACTATACAGGGGACAATCAATTCTTTGTCTTATTCTTTATTTACAAATATCATTGCACATTGTGTTGTGATATTAGCTATTGCAACACTGAAGAATTACTGTAGGTACCTTTTTTCTTTGAGGTTGATAAATCAACAAATAACTTCTCCCGCCCTGAGTAAAGCAAGAGTGAGTGTCAGACTTTTACTTACTAATACCCCCCCGTGTTCCTTAGTTGCCATTTGCGTTCCAGTGTCACGGTGACTCTTTGATTCAATCCCTCAGGCTTAATCTAATTGTGGATAAAATAGATTGTTCTCATGTTCACTGAGCGAGTTCGCAAAAGTTGCATTACATTTTTAGGGTTCCGTAGCCAAATGGCAAAAAACAGAACCCTTATAGATTCGTCATGTCTGTCCGTCCGTATGTCACAGCCACTTTTTTCCGAAACTATAAGACCTATACTGTTGAAACTTTGTAAGTAGATGTATTCTGTGAACCGCATTAAGATTTTCACACAAAAATAGAAAAAAAGCAATAAATTTTGGGGGTCCCCACACTTAGAACTGAACTCAAAAATTTTTTTTTCATCAAACCCATGCGTGTGGGGTATCTATAAATAGGGCTTCAAAAATGATACTGAGGTTTCTAATTTCATTTTTTTCTAAACTGAATAGTTTGCGCGAGAGATAATTCCAAAGTGGTTTTGTGTCCCCCCTCTAACTTCTAAAATAAGAGAATGATACAACTAAAAAATATATATAATGTACATTACTATAAAAACTGCTAACGAAAATTAGTTTAAACGAAATCTAGTAAGTAGTTTTTTTTTAATGCGTCATAAATCGAAAAAAATACATTATTATTAAAACATCGATCAAAGTTACAACACATTATAAAAACTTTTATTTTATGTTACTTGCTGCTACGGAACGCTTCATGGGCGAGTCCGACTCGCACTTGGCTGGTTTTTTTGCTTTATCATAAAAAATAAATTTTGTAATAATTAATTAACTGTATTGTATTAATTGTATTGTTTTACTCATTTGTATTCATTTGTATTTGTTTGTAATATTATTTAATAACAAATAGATTTTTTTTTATTTTAATAGTAAGTAAATGAGTGATTAATTTATTGTTTTTAAATGGTAATTGAATGCAATGGTATACTTGATACTATAATTTACATTTTTGTCTACATCTCTCACATTAAATTTTTATAATGGTAGCTGTATGTGTAAAAGAAAAGAAAATGTACGGAATACCGGAATTGCGATAGAAAATTACGTTTATAGTTAAGCCTACTAACTTGATTTTAATTTTAGGACCGGTCGATGTGGTGATGTGTGGTACAGTAGGCACAACGGATCTTGAGCGCTCGGCGTCAGAGTGGGGATCGCTTTGCGCATTCCATACATTGGTGAGCCAATCGTCTTTGTTATTAGTCACATGCAGCAACGCAGAGAACGAATGAGGATTGACGTCTATGACGCGACAGCGCGGCGAGCCAATCACTGACACTCCCTTCGCACCACTAAAGAGACCGAATATTGGAATTCTGCGCAACCGCTCAAGATCCGTTGTGCCTACTGTAGAAGTCGTCTATCCCCAGCACTGGACAATTATGTTATAATTATAATTATGAATTTCAATTGCGAGTTTACCAAACAAACCAAAAATGGTTACATAAAAACTATGTAGATAGTCTACCCTAGTATTTAAAATTGGTATCCATTGTTTGGATCTAGTCGCGCTTGTAGGATGCCTTAGGAATTCCTGACTGACGTTTCCTTAATGTATGCTTATTGCTTATTGCTTGTTCTGTAGTCTGGAACAGAGCACACATGTGGTTCAAGTCAATACCCCAGTGATAGCCGTCAAACAGTCGAACGAGTGTTTGTGAGGGACTTATAAGGGTAAATACAGACTGGAGGAACGCAGTCGACCGGTTACAAACCATTAAACAGCTACCATTCTATTTCTACTCTCTTAGTAATAAGGTTTTTAGTATCTACTCGTAAGTACTAAACTTGTTTTTTTACGCAAATCGATTCAATAATAGAGAACTTTCAATTACTCAAGCAATAAACATCAATAACGATTGTTTCGTTTAAAATTGGCATAAAATTGCCTAATAAGGAGATAGATTTTAAGTTTAGCTTGTTTTCCAATCGGTCGGTTCTCACTTAACAGTTGAGAATCTGCAATTATGCGCATATTTTGTACAGCATTGATACAACCTTCATGTTATATCTAAATGAGCGATCGAGGACAGAGTGACCAGTATATCTTGGTAGATGTCAGTGGCGCTGCTTCCGAAGGCAGCTGTCAACGGTATATCAAAGTCAGTACATTTTAGCTAAGTTCTGTTTTCCGCCGTCTGTCTATTTAAACTGGGCACTCTGAAACAGTAGCCATTGAAAGAAGGCACTTAGGCAGTAACAAGCACTCCTCTTGCGAACCTCAGGACTCAAGAGCCCATTATGAAGCGTATCTTATAATCAATGCATATATATCTTTCAGCTCGCTCGCCTAATGCCTTGTGCGTCATTCGATAGAGTGCAAAAATGTGATTACATTAGCGCTTCAAGTTTTTATTTTTATTATTCATAGACGATAATGCACCTGCTACATACTTTCCACAGATGTAGGTACATCTATAAGAATGACTGTACCTAATGTTTTCATTTCTATTATTGAAAGTTGCATTCATTGCTGAGAAAATATGTTGCGAAAGGCATTTTAAAGAATAGACAAAGCATATCTATGTTAATTGTTATGGCAGACAAATGCCACTATGATAGCATAAACAACTAATTAAATTAACCGATGTCACATTAACAGTTGGAAAACGTATCTACTCATTAATTATGAGCATTTAAGGAACACTGAAACCGAGAGTTATAGGGCGGATGAACTTTTGTGAAACCGATTAGGTAGGTAGTAACATAATACGAAAAGCATTGCATTTAAAACCTCAGGGTCTAACCAATTAAATATATTGTGGCCTTATACTGCAAAGGGCAACTGAAGGAACACAGGTAGTTATATTCAGTAAAAAGGAAAAAAGTACGGCTAGTGAATCACTAAGACGCCACGTGCAAAAGTGCTGTCAAAAATGAATGCAGCTTTATGCTGTGTATTACTCCACTTGCCACGCAGTCAACCATACATTTTTTTTCATCTGTCTACGCGGCCATGGCGTCCCAATGAGGTCCACCCCGAGTGGCCACTTCAATAAAGGTACAAAAGTAAAGAAAACTTTTGTTCAGACAAGTATTTTGATTAGATTACATCTGACGAATTTTACTTTTAGTTATAATAATCAAAATCAGTTATGAAATGCTTCAGGCTAAAAGTAATGTAAAAGTCCTAACAATTCATGGTTACCGTAGTTTCCTGCTCAATTCATACCATACAAGTTCTACAAAATATTTTTTCCTCGTATATTATCATAACGTTATAGAAACACAATCCAAAACACGTGTAATGTAACATTCCTTTCACATTATCATAAACACGCATCTCCAAGGGCGTGGAAATCGGAAAATGTTTCTCTTTAGTATTTGTAAGGTACTTTAGTCACTCTGCGAGCATTATAGCTGATGTAATTTACACACACATTACCGATATTCTCGCATGTAGCATTTTTATGAAGAATATTTTGTTCGAAAGAGGTACCGCCGCCCTGGAACGCAGAACGCATGATGGAACGAAACAACATGTACCTACATCTACATCAATCCCTCTCACAGTACTTCCGACATGCCAATAAAATCAACCTCCATTCATCCGCAAACATATCGTTTGTTGGATAAAAAACTAAGACATCATTTAGTACAGCCAAAGTGCGAGATATTGGAGACTGAGCACGGGCAACAGTGCGACACAGAGGCACAGCAAACATCCTGTGCTTTTTACCACGCTAGTAATTATCCGGGACAAAAAAAAAGTGCCAGCACAGTAAGCAGGTCAGGTGCGTCAATAGTGTCACGGCCCTTCTAGCAGGCTATAGTAAGCTAATCTCGCGCTCTTCTTATCTCTAGCGAGTTCTATCCGAGGCAACCTAATAGAAAATTCGAGTAGAGAATGTTCGTTCCCTCACGCGTGCAGCCTCCTCCGTCACTACCATAACTGCTTCGCATAAGGAGGCGATCATGTACTTACCTGTGACCTTGCTTGGCTTGGCCGATTAAAAAAAGCCACATTAATGATAAAATTGCATATTTTTTCGTGTCAGTCACGTCAAATACAATAGAGTTCAACAAAAACTGTAATAATTGTGTTCTTTAGAGAACTAAGGAAACGTTTTTTTGCGACAGACGTACAAAGCGCATATTAAAGTAATGACTATTTAATGGGACGAGATTTGGACGATGACATATAATATGTGCCGGTAACTGGGAAAATTACATCACACCTCATATCATGACATAATACTAAATGTATTTTGGCTTATAAAAGATTGAATAAAGTGTTTGACATAAGTAGAAAAAATAGTAATTTCTGTAAACATCTCACCGTGAAAATTGAACGTCAAGTCCGTTGGTGTAGGCTTGCGGACGGCAAGCAATGGGTAGCTTGCCGTCCGGTAAGGAAAGTTTGAAAAAGTTATTCTGAAACGCAAAAGGCAACTGAAAGAACACAGGACGGTTTTAGTCAGTTAAAATCTGACATTCCCTCTCGTTCCTCTCAGAGCAGGACGAGTTTTTTTTTACTGTTATAAACTAGTGCTTGACTGCGATCCCACCTGATGGTGAGGCGCACTAGTTTATTAAGAGCCTATTCACTCTAGCCTTGAAGACACCTACATTATAATCAATCTAGAAGACCACAGCAGGCAAATTGTTCTAGTCCCTCCATTTACGCGGTAGAAACGACGAGGTGACCATAAAAATCTACATTATGTATTTATATTTTTTACTTAACTATATATTAAACTAGTGTTTCGTAAACAAGAATCTAACTATATATCAGTAAAAAGGAACTATAATTATCAGTGAAGGTTTAACTGCAGTCGTTTCCAATTTACAGCGAATGTTTCGTAATAAATCTCTAACTAAAAGAACATCAATTTTATTTTAATAAAAACTTAACTGTGTACTACTGTGTAAAACTTTAAATTAAATTTCCTCAAGCTAGAAACTCAAGAAGGAATACCGTGTTCGCGACATAACTGTTTAAAATTTCCATCTTTCTGTAAAGCCAAATTAAACACTATAAGGACATGGTGTACAGGTATACGGGGTTAGATAGGTTAGCCGATACACGGTCACAACTAACGAGGTACACAGCCTGGCGCGATGTAGCCCACTGATGGGACCGTGGGACGGGAACTGTGGGACTAGCAAACGAGTATGGTGGGATGGGAAATGGAATACCAATGTCTCCACTACTCCTTGCCTGTAATCTCTTCTATGATCAGACAAACGTTCGTGTAAGACGTTTTAATTGGTAGAAAGATATATTACACCAGTTACATACTCGTTGACTTTTTCTGACGACTAACAAGCTGCGCGTGCGCACTGCCTATCAAAAGTCGGTTAAAGACAATTTATTTAGGTATTAGATATAATAAAACACGGAATTCCTGCTTTCAAAAAATGAATTGAAATCGGACGATCTCTTGTTAATTTTCTTTTGGATTTCCGTATTTGAAACTTTCATAATGATTTTAGTTATGTTTCCTTCCTACTACCTACAGCTACTGATGTAATTACAGCAAAATAATATGAGCACATTGGTAGGTAGCACACGGGTGATGCGAAACAGATCCCGGGGTCCTGGCATAATGGCAAAGCAGAAACAGGAGTGGGTTTTTAGAAAAAGTCTGACACTATCTCTTGCTCCGCCCAAGAGCGGGGGACGTCATTAGAAGATTTCCCCATTTAAAAAAAAATGGGTATTGGTACGCACACACAAACACGACAGGGATGCAATCAAGATTTATCAAAATAGGTAATTTTATTATTGTAAAAATAATCAAGATTTGTTTTAAAATACAATATTGCCTGCTTAAAAAATAGCTGAAATAGTCAGTAACCGATTCCGAGCATACTACGTTCGGGACGTTTGTTTAACATGTTGTTTTAATAGTGCGTATCACACCACCGCGACAACTTTGATTGATTCGATGTTTCTTCTCAGGGAAGTCAGATAGGAAACATCGGCCTCATTTAGTTTAAAGTGACGAAAAAAAATGATGTATAAAAGTACCTATTCTCAAAATAAATATAATTTACCTGTTGACAAATAACTAATTTTTTAAAGAAATAAGCACACTTTATAATTCGATTTCTTCTAGGAAAATTTTAATATGAGATGTAATCGTTCACGCTTGACCGCTCCTATTTTCTCCGAGCTGCCCTAAAGGTCAGCTTTACTTAAGTCAATCGTGAATTGTGATTCGATCGAAGCCGCTTGGACACGAAGATATATATTTTACGTTGCTATGCGATTTATTGAATGGGAATGTAATTTAATAATTGTATTGTATTTTCTTCTTTCTTTGATTATAATTTTTATTTAATAACTTGCGACCCTCGCCCTATCATCTCATGGGTGTTACAAATCTTTGAAATTCTTGGTTTTTCTCTACTTTACTATAACTACTATGTATCTACTTATATGTCGTGACCAGATCTTAGAACTACATGATATGGCCAACTAAAACTGACCTGCCCCCCTAGCCAAGTTATAACCGTTTCGCTTGCGTCGAACGCTTCGAGTTGACCTTGACGTTGACGCCAATTCTTTTATTCTGACCACGTGACTGAGCGTTGAGACGACGTCATTCCCCGTACATTTGAAGCTTTCTACAAGTTTTAACGATTGCAGATTAGTAACTTGGCTTGGTACTGCGGGCGTGGCCAACTCGAAGCGTTCGACGTAAGCAAATCGGTTGTAACTTGGCTAGGGGGGGCAGATTAGAAACTTAGCTAGGGGTACAGATCGTTTAAACGTTAACATTTGATGATGTGTCAATCCTCGATTGGCCATATCATTGATGGATTCTGATACCTTAATAAAAGGTCTAAAGAAAGTAGGCCAAAGAAGGATTACCATATCATCAAACTTTAACATTAAAAACGATCTGGCCAGGATTACTTAGCCATACCATGAAGTGATAAATTTTTAAGATCTGGCTACGACATACATAAACCTCCAACCTGAGTTTGTCGAGAACAGACAGACAGACAGATGCGGTGGGGAAATTATATTTAGGTTTAATAATACCTATTTAATTCTTAGATGGTACTTCTTAATACAGGCTATTTCATAGCCTAGCAAGGAGAACAGAACGTCACCCACTTCATTGTCAAAAATGTAAAACTACCCACTATGTGAAAAATGTAAAATGCTCTGCAATCTGTTTTATATATAAATAAAGATTATTATTATTATAATTAGTGAGGATATGGTAAATAATATTTTTTTTATGACAGTGGACGATACAATCAAAACAAATTTCCCTACACCATAAATACTCAAGTCTCGTAAGCGACAGCATCACATACCTGCATGCTAACATTTCCTTAAGAAATAAATATTTTCAAACTTTATGGTCATGTCGTCATCATATAATTTCTATGTTTACGTTGGGGCCAACTCCCCCAGTTCCTGTCTCAGTAACATCCAAACGCGGCATCAGTATTCAGAGAGCGTCTGTACCGCCTGACCCCTGCAACCTAACTAGGATACTGCTGTCATAGGATAGATATATGGCATATTAGATATTCGCGAGACGGAAAAAAAAAACGGTAACACGTCCTACGAGAAACGAAGGGAATATTAAGGCCTAAGCGCCCGAGCAGTGCCACGAAACAGTGACTATCTGAAGCTTACTCCTCGGTAATGGCGAGGTTAATAGGTGTGAAAAACTACATGTTTATTATAGATTCATGAACAACATTATCAAATATTGATTTTTTCTTGTGATTAATACTTTTCTCTAAAAAAAATATTTAGCAATTTCACAACTTTTTCCTACTCCTTAGAAACGGCTTGGATCTTTAGAAGCATTTTTACACATAAAAATTGGTGATTAAATATTCTTCAAGGTGAACATAGCTTATGTTAATCAATCAATATTTCGCAAAGAAAATGGATTTATAGATCAGCGGGGCTCTATCCAAGCGCAGCTGGCCGCAATTAACCTTTCAATCGTTATAATTACAGACACAATTGAAAGACAATAGGTACGCGAACGCCGGCGTTCGCTTGGGGTTTAATGAATTAAATACACAGATACTCGTACTGCCGGAGGGACTATAGGCCTTAAAAACCTGTCATTTAATCAAGACTTAAAAGGCAGACATTTAAAACAATAAGGCAGATTTTATGACACCTTGATAACACATCTTCAACCTCAAGCCGACAATTTCATAACATTACAACGTGTGTCGACCATCAATTTGTGACTTAACAGGAATGACATTATACAATGTGCGAAAGTGGAAACATACGGTTGAGACGCTGAGATCAAAAACCGACACGGACGTTCCGAGAATCGTCGCCGACAGCTACCAACACGTGCTTATGCAAAGTGAAGCGCTTTACGATGAGATTTCATGGGAGTGTTCCATGGTAATGACATTTAGAGGCGTGACCCGCGGCCGCGCTGTACCGTTTCACCACAGATTCCAGGGACGCTAAACTAAAATAAGTTCTCGAGAACAGCGCGTGAGCACTGGCGTAGCTAATAAAGGGCTAGGCGGTGCTATGCTTTGGGCCCCAAAACCTGATTGACAAAATCCCAATCTCAAAAAAAAAAATCTCAATCTCTTAAAATCTCAATTCAGTTTCACTTTTTTTGACTAACTGACATTTTGACAATTCAAAAGTGCCTGTAAATAATTTTTTTGAAACAAGCTTTTGCCTGCGGCTTCGCCCGCGTACATAAACTATAGATACCCTATGTCACTTAGGAATAAAGCAGCTTTCTATCGGTGAAAGAATTTTAGCAATGGTCCGCCAGTACTTCCAGAGACTACCTCCTACAAACAAAAAAAAAAAAAATTATCTCTTTATTACATTAGTGGAGATAAATGTTTCTGATTTCTTACAGAACTGAAGAAAAAAAATCGCGACACTACATTAAATATGGCAATTCGTTTTAGTCAGTAAAAATCTTACACACCCTGCCGCTCCGCCCAGAGTAGGAGAAGTTATTTGATGATTTCCCGCGTAAAATAAGAGGCTCCAATATTTTTGTTTGCTCCAGGGTCGTTAGTCCCCTAACTACGCCACTGCGCATGGGCACAACGTCTATATCAAATTATTAATTTATTGCTCCGTAAATCGCAGTGTAACAGTTCCGTGCGCTAATTTTACCGACGTCTACTGAATCGTGAACGTTTTATCGTCGTTCTGAATCGCTCTATCCTATCTGTTGTAAGATCGGGAACGGGACTTTGTGCCTACTACTGAAAATACTCAATTTTGTTAATTCTGTAAGACATTTACCTACGTATGTTTGTGTTTATTAGTTTCACTATTTAACACAAACATCATTATCATCGTTTCAGCCGAAAGACGACCCCCAAGCGTCGCCATAAAGGCCGATCTTGAGCGTCTCGCATCCAACGGACGGATTCCCGCAACCCTCACCAGTACCCCTAGCCAAGTTGCTAATCTGCAATAGTTAACGCTTGTAGAAAGCTTCAAATGTACGGGAATGACGTTGTCTTAACGCTCAGTCACGTGGTCAGAACAAAAGAATTGGCGGCAAGGTCAACTCGAAGCGTTCGGCGCTAGCGAAACGGTTGTAACTTGGCTGGGGGGGCTGGTCATTCATCCACCTTGTGGGAAGCCTTCCAACGCTACGTCTTCCGATACCTACGTGGTCGCCACCCAGAACCTTCAGCAACACAAACACAAAAATCTAAAAATAATACTATTCTGAAGGGTTTTGACGTTGCCGAATCCAGAATAGATCATTGAACAACAACATTCCAGAAGATACCGATGTGTTACCTATTTAGAGACAAACCAGAAAAAAGTTATCAAGATCAAAACAATGACTTCAACTTTACGGTGGCGTTGTATCATTAAATCAATTGAACTTTCGAAATGATGATTGAAAAAGATTACACTTCATAGAGAAAAACAAAGTGAATGCAATTGGACAAAACAAAGTGAATGAATCTAATTCCCGAACGTTGCCAAAACAACCAATTTCATTTAGTCGACTGAAGATCGATTTGTTATTTATAGGAAACGCTCCAACTTCGACGTCCATTATCCCGACGTAAAATTGCATAGCAGTAAAATATACAACCTTATTCGTATTATATTATGTGAAACCTGAAATACCTCTTTTTATGTAAAGAATCTATGTGCTTACAAATTTCAAAACAGCTTTATGAAAAATCACAAAGCTATAAGCTAGTACCCGGTACCTGGTTGGCGACATAAATAAACGGTCACCGCCACTCGGGTGACTGTTTAGCTCTCGCATCCAGCTGTTTAGCGCCTAATGCCCGCTATGACTTGCCGTGACCTGTTTTGTACTTAGTTTCGGTAGTATCCCACTTGTGACCTTTCAAAATATTTTTGGGAAAAAATATAACATGGAGTTAAAATTATTAGAATAAATTCAGTTACTGATTCTGAACAAATCATTTTCAGATTTCTCATATACTAAAAATAATGTTGCAGATAGCCTGTGCCTTAACAGAAGACTTTGGAAAAGTGCCGCAGTTACGTAAAGAAAATTGTTACGAATTGAAATAAATTAGTACTCAAGTACTTTTAAGGAAAGTGGATGATGTAAGTAGATCTGTTACGAACTTACGGTCCAACGAAAGTGGGCGACTTAAAAGCATCTATTAGGCTGTGACCGACTGAATGAAAACGATAAATATGTCCATATATGAACTATTACATAATTCTGCCATGTTTAACTATCGCACATGTTTGAGTTTCATATATCTTTGGGTGTCTTGTTTATCTGAGCTTCAATGCACCCACGGTACAGGAATTCATTGTGTGGAGCCAGCGTCTATAATTTTTGGAAACAGTATTAATGTTCTGAAATAATTCCGATTCCGATATTTGTTCTGTTTCTGGGTGTAATTTATCTAAATTATGAAATATATAAGTATGTTTAACAGTTGTCTAGCACTCATAACACAAGCTCTGCTTAGCTTGAGATTAGACAGCGTTGTGTGGTAGTTTTGTACTATTATGTATTCTGTTATTATTCGACGTGAATATTAAATGCATTTTTTTATGAATATATATATTTTTAATAATTTATCTTGGATATCTATGATCTAATAAGATTTACAAAATTAATTTAATTAAAAAATGTTTCTACGAGTTAACGTCTGAAATAAACAATAAATAACAATAAAAGATTATTTCAACCTTGAAGGTGTTCTACGCTCGAAGCCACTCATTCATATTCCGCAAATGCAACCAACTCCAGAGCTAGTTTGTGTAGATATAACGTTAATAGCGTAATCCACCGGGCGGCTGTACACTGGCCATGTACGGCTTGGCCTCAGGTTGGCCTGACACAATGGTACCGCGCGATAAAGGAGTCACGACAAGCCTTCCGGGACCCAGGGCGAGAGTTTAGAGGCGGCAGGCGGCTGCGTGTCAATGAACTTGGCCCACTGGTACTATGTTGGTATAAGTAATGGATAGTTATCTTTTTGAAGGTCTATAAGTGCATGTTTTGTACCAAATATGGACGGATCGATGGCAGTAGCTTTGCGGTCAGGTGGAGTCGTGACTTCGAAATTCAACCGTTGAGTTACGATTCAGCTTAGCTGTGGTCTTAATTAATCAATAATAAAAAAAAAAATACTTCATGATGGCGACACGTCTATTGTTTCACAATTCCCACTTAGCTTATAAAATTATTTGATTTTTGATTTTTTTTTTAATGTCGTAATTAGAAACACAATAAAAAAAAAACAATTACCTTATGTCGGACAGTGTAACTTAAGACATTCGAAAGGTTAAGCTATCACGTAGTATAATTATTATATAACATTTTTGATGGAGATTTTTATATATGTAGCTGCACCACCCAACTTAACCCTCGATTTTGTTAGCAATGGTTTTTTAAATCGCCTCTAACTATGGAAGCAATTTTTTTTATTTAAGGATAACCAACAAAGTGTTGCCCTAATTAATGGATTCCACGGCATTAATGCATGCCGTGGAATCCATTAATTAGGGCATACAAGACAGGACATGCAAGGAGTTTTAACTAATGTACTTATTTATTAAAATTTTGTTCGAATTTAAGCCAACTAATAAAGCCTACTGGGACCAGGGTTATCCGAAAGGGCGCTCGAGCCCCGGTACGAAGGCTAGAAGGAACGGGATGGGTTTTTTAGTCAGTAAGAGTCTGACACTATCTCCCGCTCCGCCCAAGAGCGGGGGATGTCAATGCATGATTTTTCCCATCGAAAAAAAAAAAAAAAAAAAAAAAAAGCCAACTAATAAAAAATATGAAAAACTAATTTCTAATCTTTATGTTTATTTTAAAAAAGTATTCCTTATTCTGGAACAGTCGATTGGAAATCAAAAAGGTCATGAACTTGTACTGTGTCAAGCTATTTTGCTCATAATAAACAACCTCTCTATTCGCACTTAATTGCCAATTATTACGATCAATAACAAGTGCTGATATGACAGTTAACTTAACCGCTAAATATGTCATATTGTGTCTGCAAAATATATGTATATGCAAATCTGTAGGTCAAATACAATCCGTTAACATACGACGCACAAAATGAACAATTACCCAGGTTTAATATAGGTACGCATTGTGATCATGCGGCGTGCTATTGTCACTAAGGTCAATGAAAGTAGGTAAACCATAACAACACATGCATAGAAACTACAAAATATTCCCACTGTTTTAATAAATGAGTATCATTATTTCACACATATGGTAAATGTACGCATTGTTATTAGACTTTCGTGCTTTTTGTTAGAATAAATAAACGAATATAACATGCAAATTGCTTCGAATATGTCAGTAATGATTTGTGTTTCGATTGTGCCGTCCTTATGGGACTTTCTCCATCGATAAAGTGCACTATTTATATGCCACATGTCGTTTAGCGTACGTAACAATCTGGTTTTTGAACATGTGCCAAATTAGGAAGTATCGTATGAAGTTGTCTAGATTCTTCAAGTTGAGATACAGGTTAGAAAAAGCATGATTTTCTCTTTACCACGACCGTTAATGTTGCGTCAGTTCTTCCTGTTACTTTTTTATAGTCCAGGTATACTAATGACCCTCAGGACTTGGTCGCAATGTAGTTAACAAGATTTTTTTCCTACCCAACGCTTTTTTAATGGAATTTTGTCGTACTAAAAGTTTTTTCACGTGACCTTTCCGTTATCTACCTTATTTGTTTCAGCTTATCTAGAACCGAAGATAAGCACTCTCAATATTATCTTTGCAATTATTTGGTGAGCAACATTTATTACATTTATTATGCAAAATTTATTATTATTGGCTTTAGTATTAAATATAGGTGACAGATGATCTGCCTAATTATAGGTTTAGATAATTCCAATAAGTTACATGTTTATCAATATCCTATTATATATATACCTTTTCCATTAAAACAGCAACGACTGCCCTTCCCTTAGGAATAGAACAATACGAAAGTTAACTTCACCCACGCCTTCACCCGAGGTTCCCACCGAACAATCGTTCGATAGAAGCTCACAAATTAAATGATTACCCAATATGTAATCACAAAGTATCCATATAGCCCCGCGCGGTGTCCATAACATGTAATCTTACAAGAAAGCGTTTCGATTCTAAGCTTTCTATAGAATTAACGCGATCGCCTTTTATTTGTTTCCGGAGAAGAACGCCTGCGCAATTACACTCGAGGCGCAAACATTATGCCACAGCACAGCTGTTATTATAAACCAGTAAAAGGAAAAATATACAGAACTGTCCATTGGCACAATTAGCTAACATGTGGGCTTTTAAATTGTCAATTTTGTAAGAAAGTTGTAATTTATTTCCGTAATTGGTCGAAACTTTTAGTTTTTCGTAATTGTATATTACAATAATTGATGTGGAGCCAAGCCTACGCAAGCAATGACGGCATACCGACCCACTATGTTTACTACAATAGAACAACAGTACAATACATGTGATTGTAATGTACTCGTACATTGGTACGAGTATCTACTATTTCCGCAAAGCGAGATCCCGTAGCAAAACTCGATCATAGTAAACATAGCAGAGTTGAATCTGAAAAGATTCTCAACGCTTTTTGACCTTAGAATAAGTAGATCCAGCAAAAACTCAACAAAGATTTATGCTCGTCAGTTTAATAACGACGTAATATCCAATATGTCTATTTATGCGGGACCGTTGCATTGTTATACTTTTTCATAACATACGCCAACGTATCATATCAGATATTGTCACGTTTTTCACCGAGAACCAAATGAAGTTGTGTTTTTATTCATATTTACTGTTAAAGCTACTTTGTTCCACGCCCCGTTAGAGGCCACTGTAAAAGTGGTATAAAACATGCAATTTTCGCAGCGCAATGTAATTTTTTCACGACTATCCAGCTGAGAATTGATTGATTATATCTTTAGCTCACGAAATTCAATATAGTTTATCGATGTTGGTTTTTGCTTGTAACAATCGTGCAAGTTTAACTAGGACAGTATTTAAAATTTAACGCTGGTATTAGACGTACAATCGATTGACAAGCGCTGGCCAATTTCCGTTCGTTATACTCTTAACTGTAGCTGCCTGCATCTTGATTAGTAGACACCTATCTAGATTTAAATTAAGGATCAATAAAAGCTCTATTTGTATAGTGTTTTATATGAATAGGTACTTAGTTCAGTAATAGAGTTTAAACAAGTTATATTGCTAAGAGAAAACTGTACCTACTCGTAGGTTGATCGTACTTTTTTTTTCAAACAATTTTAGTTTTTATTTATATAGTAAAAATGATAGACGCAAGGTTTTCAAGGACGGTCACAACTCATATTTGGGTAATTGATATATTGTTTTTAATGTCTCTTAAAGTAAATTTATTCAAAATCACAATTTAAGAATTTTTTTAATCTCGTCAAAAATAAACAAGTTTTAAACGTTTTAAATCTGGTAGAAGAAGAAATTGTCAAGTAAAAGAAAAAAGACAAACAAACTGAAATGTGATGTCAAGATCAATATGTTACGTGTGCACAAAAAAGATAGTGCTGCTTTTGAAAAATACGTTTTCGTGTAACCTATTTGTAGTTAGGTATAAAATATTGTAAAAAAATAAACAGGAAACCCAATGCAATAATGACAGCTACCATTACATAATTTACATACAAAGTAACGATAAATTGTCCTCAATTCTGTGGACGTAATTACAGAATATCATTTCAATGTCAACATGCGGCTTCCCTTTTTGCGCGAAATAAACGTCACTTTATAATCACAGTCCTTTGTTTGTTTTCCAATCTTGTCTATAATCTTCACATTACGTGTACGACCGGGGCTTACATTACTAAGGCGAAGTAAAATTAAATTATTCTTGCTCTGGCCTCCTTGGAACAACAATAGAGTTTGAAACAATGTGAACGAAACACACAAAGTCATTAAACTTGGAAATATTCGATAAATCTTGAATATTATCTGATAGTTGTTCTAACTTTGTTGGTATAACATTATCTGATGCTGAAGGCTTCGTCACGGTGCTTACATTTGTCGAAATTTGATGTAACTAAATGGTCTGCCACACTTGAACGCGCTAAGAGCTTAATAAGATAGATTCAGTATGGAGCGTGAACATTTCAGACATCAAATCGTGTCAAGAAACGCATCTTTTATTGTGTACTAGTTGCCAACTGCGGTACTGCCGTAAAATTACAACCTTTAAGAGGCGATTCCCGTGCATTTTGAATATTTCTATGTTTTTAAAACTGTTTTTAAGAGACTTTCCATTTTTTTTAAAGGTTATTATTATGAAAATAAATAATATTTAAAAAACCACTGCAACCAAAAAACAGCAGATTTAAATCCAGAGACACTCACGATCTCACCAAGCATCGATTTAAACGCACCTTTAGATACGCATTGATTGCAGTGCACCTACTTTTCACTTCGAGGTAATAAGACACGTACCGAGGGCTCGCCCTATATACCGAGCATTGTAATTCACACAGCTTAATAAATCGTAATGTAGAGCAAGACAAGGTAACGGGAACCGGCCATGTTCACGCACGCGTGTTTCATCATAAAACTTAACCGTCCTTCCGAGTGTCTACTGAATAAGCACGCTACTTAAGTCAAATTCTATGGAAGGTATTAACACAGATTTTTATTCAACTGTGGAATACCGTCACGGGGTATCGTGGTGAGTTGAAACTAATAGTTATAACGTGACCAAGATATGATACTGCAGTAAAGTTTTATACCATCCTAGACAGTTTTTTTTTTTTTTTTTCGATGGGAAAAATCATCTTATGACAACCCCCGCTCTTGGGCGGAGCGGGAGATAGTGTCAGACTCTTACTGACTAAAAAACCCATCCCGTTCCTTCAAGCCTTCATACCGGGGCTCGAGCGATCCTAGACAGTTCAAAGCCCACCATTTTTATAGGTACTCTACAATTAAGTCCAAAATGCTCTGGAAGAAGACATTAAGATAGGCTAATGCCAGATACGGATATACTCTGTAATGAAATCAAATTTTGATTGCCCCCTCTGAGTAAACACTGTTAAACAGTGACAACTATGGTTAAGTAATTGCTTAATCTAATTTAAACCTATTTACACCATTAATTTTTAATTAGTACAAACACTTAGAGGGCTTATTAGAAAAGCCCTTGTTATTATTTAAGTAAAGTCTCAATAAATAATTTTCATAAACAGCAAAGTTGCCTTTGTGTTTATCCCAAAATGTCTCTCAATTTATAGAAATATTGTGCAGGCTATTGATTATGAATGAATAAATGACGATTAAAATGCAAAAACACTGCCCGCAGTATTTTCTACTAGCAATTGTTATCTATGATGAATTTACCTTTTCGTGGCCAATTTTAGGATTTCGATTTTTTCTACTTTTGAATACAAAAATATGATCAGTAACGGGTACAGATACAGCCACATTTTTTTGTGTACCTACTAATTAAAAAGTAGGGGTGTATATTAAGGCATTAGGTCCGTCTTTGTACGTTTGTGTAGCATGAAGGTTAGTAGTTGTAGTATGTATAGTTTCTGCACCTCACATCGTAAAGTCCTTTTTCCAGCACATGATTTATGACAAAGTATTGCTTTATTTCAAAATGATGTTTGGGTACCTATAACTTATCATTTGTAGGATACCTATATAAAATCCTTGATCTGATCACAGCAGCGAAAAGAACAATTGAGAAATACCTAATTACGGAACTGCAGGAATGATTAGAAGAGTGTCTGCGGTCCTAGTATGCCAAAGACAACTGAAGGAACACGTTTTTAATCAGTAAATTACATTAGACGTTAATAATAACAAGTATCTTTTAAGTCAAGTTACTTAGCAAAAATTAGATACATTATTTGCACAGTTCACTCACCGATTTTCAAGCAATGTATTAAGTACCTACATTTCGTCAGTGTTTAGTAACACAATGTCTCTACACTCTACATATACCTTTACGAGTACGAGAGTCTTTATCTCAAGTTTATTATTGACCGGTTACTTACTGAAGCAGATCAGTGATTATGACCCGTTAAAACTGTACGATATGTTCGTTTCCGTCCTCTCCCCCGTAATGTATAATCAGCTACTCAGATTTATGGGACTTAAGATTACAATGTAGGTTTACAGATACTGTATGGCTGTTAGCATGAGCATCGACACCGAGTTGCTAGGCTGTTGGTTTTCTATCGATATCATTTCTGGAAGTGTACGTCGGAATATCATAAGCTAATTCTGCCAAACACGAGCTTGTTGCTATCATCGGACCACTACACGTAAGCAATGTGTCACGGGTATACGATGCATATCCCACCCGCATTCACAAAACGTTATAGAATCACATTCATTTTGCGTATAGCTAAGGAGTAGAATTCCCTACCAGAGTATGTTTCGTAATAGCTACAACCTAGAAGTCTCATCTCTCAATTATATCATCTCGTCAAGAGTGAATAGGTTACTTCTAGACAAGCGTATTTACGTTGACCACATCATCGCTTAACATTAGGTAGCCTAGGTAGACGCGAGCCCAACAACAATAAAAAAAAAAATAGTTAAGAAGTATGAATGGATAGTTAGTAAGTTGAACTTGCAGGTGAGAGAGAGGTCGTGCATGTGAGCAACTCTTGGTGCATTGACTTAGCCTAAGAACTAGCTCCAAACTAGAACTAGCTGTGTTGATAGAGGGGTATCTATCTTCGTGAATTTCTTTACCTATGTTAATAAACAACTTAAATAATTAAAAATAATATATACACAAAATTTAAGTTGTTTTTTAATATTTAAGTTTATTATGTATATATTTTCTTGTCACCTGCTAGTTAAAGTGCTATTAAATTTATTAAAATGTCTCAAAAAAAAAAAATGTTAATAAATAGACGAATAAATAAGCTAATACTTTCTTGATTTTCCTACAATAGGTAGCCACTATCTAGTTCACCATTTTGAGAGACGTATAAGTATTTTTATTTTATTTTTAACATACTTTGCTTTTTAATTAAATTCAATTAATCTAATAAATAATCACTAGGTATATATACCTATATAAAAACTTAAAATAATAATATGTACAAACGAGTAAAAAAAGGCTGAAAAACGGGAAAAACTCAGAGGGCATAAAAAAATTCGTCCACATCGATATCAATGGGAAAAGTGCCCAGAACGCTGGCAGCATTGCCATGCTGGATGGCAAAGCTGATTCGTTGACTGAAAAAGAGTCCAGCCCTCTGGTCACGCGTAGAGTCGAGCAACTGTTTGCTGATATACCAAACAACTCGATGAGCGCTCGGACCCCATAGCCCCAGTGTTACAACCCCAAAGGGCTCAAACACATAACTTCCAATGAGGTTATTATATTTACGCCGTTTGAGGTTTTCTGCACCTGCAGCAGCCGCCCCAGCACAGCCCGCCGTACTTGAGAAGTAAAAGTGATTAGTTAAATAAATTACACAAAGTAAAGGCCTGGCCGAGTTTAAAACCCACGACCTACAACTCGTTACCACTGGGCCACCAGATTTGTATAATCTTTTTATTTATTGTGTTTCTTTCATATAAGTATATAGCCACATTTTCACCAGGGAAGTTATCGCACGAACATATCACCGGATATTTACGTAGTACGTGTCTGAAACTATGTGAGACAATACTAAGTATACCGCTCAATATTTGTCTTGTTTAGTACAAAGTGGCGACTAGTATGTAGCCCGAGGAGACCAATACGCTCTCGTTGAAACACACTACTGCCATTTCTCGGAACACAAAGTGACACTCGTTGTCACTATTCAAAGCTTATCGGGCGAGTCAAGGACCAAGACACACGGGGATCGTGCGTGTCACACGGCGAGTCTCGCGACCCGTAGACATCGCAAACAACGTTGGGCGATCTCGCGTGGGACACGTTAATTTCGTGTCCCTTGTGCACACGGGCCACAAAAAAAGCTGAAGCGCGCCACTAAAAAAGGCCGCCTCAAAAAGAAGCTTGAAGCAGCCTTTTTTTGTGGCCCGTGTGCTTCTCCTTTTCCACTCGACGTCTTTCTCGACAGTTTTTAGATTTTTTCCTATACTTATAGAATGTATGAGACTTCATGCCATATTTCGGGATTCTAGGACAAAGGGAACTACCCGTTGTCCTGAATTTTTATTCCCTTGAAAATGTCGAAATATATGTTTTTTGAAACAGCCATATATTTTTTTCGTTAACTTACAAGTTTAATTTTTTTACAGCTTCAAGGTACCGCCGACTTGAGTAAATGGTTTGTGTAATTTCAACTCAATACCACCACGCGTTCCCGAGATAAAGGGTCTTGACAAACGGACAACAACGTGATCCTATAAAGGTTCTGTTTTTTCCTTTTGAGGTACGGAACCCTAAAAAAGCAGGACTACAGAATATGGATATGAATGGAAATGGAAAAGATAATAACCGGGCTTATTAGCAGCTGAACAGGATCACCTGCGCTTATCAGACAAGTGGTTTATCTCCAGTCTATTCTCTACTCTCATAAAGACATATCTTTATAACTTGACTAGAGACCACGAGATAATAAGCTTAATGCTAATGAGGGAGATTACATCTTATTACTTTGTGATAGGATTAATGTCCAAGTGGATAAGCAGGATAGGTATGCTTAAAACAGCATTTTTATTTTAAGTGCATGAAGTTTATTTATTACAGCTTGAAGAGCTTACAGCTTATAAAAAAAAACTGATTAAAAGTAAAACAATCATAGATGACAGCTAGCCAATTATAGTTATCGGCACTAATATTGAGCGCTGGCTTCAAGTTGCGTAGAAGTCAAATATTCGATCTCGTCAGTGGTGCGACGTGAGACGCGGGGGCGGGGAATGTCGTGTCCTAGACGTCACTCGTAATTCATACCCTGCGCTTGCTGCATGTATCCAACAACGACGACGATTGGCTCGCCAGTGTATGGAATGCGCAAAGTGATCTTCAGTCTGACGCCGAGCGCTCAATATTCGTGCCGATAACTATACAAGTCCTCACGTATGATGTCAGACTTAAAATATTTGTAGTTGTTATCAAAGAGTGTTTTCTTTGGGGAAAATCAATGTTACGTGCTTGACGGTCTTAAGGTTAAACTTAGATTAGTGAGAGATTTTTCGAAACAGTTACCGTAGTCCTGGACCGCATAAGGCAACTGAAGGAACACGGCTGAGTTTTTGTCAGTAAAACTCTCTTAGTCTTACCAGAGCGAGAGAAGTCAGTTTAAGATATCCCACGTAAAAACAAGTATAGTATCTTGTACCTAGAGCTTTTACATACCTTAAGAGCTTTACAATCATTTCGTGAAAAGCCTAAAGCCAACTAAAACGAGCATCAAATAAACCACAGAAACCCGTTCCCTTATTTGTTCAAGCTCGACTCTTAACTCTTAAACAGTACAAGAACCTTTCACGGCTGTGCTGAGGCTCCAGCAGACCGCATTCATTAGCATAATGACCCATGTTATACAACACAATCATAGGGTAAAACTACCAAAAGTAACAATTTACACTGCCTTACAAATATCAGTGGCATAGCCGGGCATGGGCGAAGAGCCCCCTCGCCCACTGTCACGCTCCCAAAGGGCCCCCGTTCCGAGGGCTCTTAAAGGGCGAGGTTCTTTCTTATGATTGATAAGCTCGCGTTTGACTACTAATTCCCGTAATAGTAAACGATGACAAAAAAGAGAAAGATTAAGTATGAAATATAAAAGTTCGCAGCGTTGGAAGGCCTCCTAAAAGGTGGACCGACTATGGCCAACAGTGAACCTCTATTGGCTGAAATGATGATGATTATGATACAAGTAAGAGAAGAAGAATTGCGAGAACTGATATGAAAGGGTACAGTCTCAACAAAGTCTCCAAGATGGTTGGAGGTAGCTAGAAAATATAAAAAAAAAGCGATGAGTTGGTCGAAAACTGAGTTCTGACAGTCGCTGTCTCATTTTCGAATTTATGGTGAATCGATGCTGAAGCTGAGCTGATGCGCCTACACCCACGTCTAAATTAGTCCACGCTACGCCTCTGACAAACAGTACCCGTAGTCTCCCCGGCAATCATCAAATAATTGCCGCTCACAAGCGATAAGTATGGTGTATACGTTAATTTAATAACTATTACCCATTCAATAATGTTAACATTACTGTAATTATGTAGATATACTCGTAGACTGTACCTAACTGTATTTTATAACAATAAACAGGTGTCTATGCTGTTACCATGGCCCTAGAATGCAAAGGGTAACTAAAGGAACTCACACGGGTAAGCTTTAGTCAATAAAAGTCTGTCACTGTCATTCTCTCTCATTTCATTCAAAGCGGCAAGATTTTCCATCGAAAAAAGAACTCTCTGGTAACGCTCCTGATATTTTTTTTAATGATAGTGTTTAAAATAGTGTTTATATCATTGTATCATTAGAACTAGTGTTTATATCATGGTATCATCAGAATTAGTGTTTAAACTAGTGTTTGTATCATTAAAAAAAATATCGGGAGCGTTAACGTTATCAGACGGTTTTTTTAGGTTGGGTCTCAGTTAAGCACTAGCTTGACTGCGATCCCACCTGATGGTAAGTCAGGTATCCCAATAATGCAATCGTTGATGTTAAATCGCACAGGTTTATTAAAAGCCTATTTACTCTAGCCTTAAAGACACCTAAATTATAATCAGACGAGATGACCGCTGTACGCAAATATGCATGCATTATCCTTGGTATTTTATAATACACCCATGTAACGTTACATCACTCTTACTGTAAATAAAGACTTACGCTATACACTTGTTCGGTGTAATCTAATCGTTGCAATCGGGAGCAGTCAATGAGGAAGTGGTGGAACGTCTGTACGTGCGGTGCGCGTGCGCATGTCCAGCCTACTACATTCTGCGGTTTCACCGACCACGTGGGAACAGCACTAATACCGCCCCACTTACTACCACTTACAAAAACTTAAATCCCCGTTTATATTAGCCTTATGGCTAATCTAGTCGCGGGCTCGAACTCGCTGACAGATAGGGAGGCCAAAAAGTGTAATGTCTCATATGACATTGTGTCCGACAGCGATAATATCAAGTCTAACGTACAAATCCAATAAACTGTACCTCGAGTTACAGTGTTTTTGCTTTAATAGCGCTCATTAGATTATTTCTAGGCAGTTACAAGTACCCAAATTATAACTTTTTTTTTTCATTTTATTGTGTAGGTGATGCACAAAACACTGTATTTTAGTTACTAATTTAATTAATTCTAATTGCATGGATAGTATGATGGCTGCATAGAACGTAAAAATACCTTTGACCTAAATGTATTACATATATGTATATTAAATAGAACTCTTCGGTAATAAAACTTTGTCGGTACCGATTTCGTTTTAGCAATTTTATACGATTTTTGTTATTAAAATCATCAAAAAACAAAAACTCTGTTGGCTCATAAGTTTGTAATGACATTGTTTTTTGTTTTTCTGTTTCCGTACAGACAAAATTAATAATAAGATAAAACTATATCATGTTTTATTTTGGATGCACAATGTCAAACTGTAAAGAGTAATACCCCCCCCCCCCCCCCAAATTTGTATAGAAAAAGTACCCACTAATGTAAACCTTAACAGTAAAATGAGAATAAGTAATTTATGGCAGCAAAAATACTTGCATTTTGCCGAAAAAAGATGCAAATAAACGTAATTAACTTAATTGTGTAACTGATCGAATAAGTCATTGGAACGGAACGGGGCGCGTGATAGTGGTCAACGATTTACTTAAAACCACAACTACTGAAGCCAGGGCTCGGTGGAAGAAAAACAGTAAGTTAAGTCAGTGAACGGTATCATGGCGGATCACGACTGTAGACACCATCAGACTTTTTCTTTTTAGGGTTCAGTACTCAAAGGGCAAAACGGGACTCTATTACTAAGACTGCGCTGTATAATAGTAGAGGATACGATTAAGAACGATCTTCACCGGTCTGTTTAATGGATGAAACGTATTCGTAACGTAACGTGTAAACATGACAAATTAAGTTAAATAAATAATATAACGCGGGTTGCCTAAGAAATTCCTGGCCAAACTTTTTTTTTTATTTTGAGTAATGTACCGGTGTTTAACGAATAAATTTAATACTAACCGAAATTATGAAGCCTTTAGAACATAAAAATGTTGGGCCAGGAATTTCTTAGCCAACCCATCCGTGCGTGCGTGCGCGTTATATTATTTAATATACTAAATTTATCATAAAATACGTTTCATCCATTAAACAGACCGGTGAAGGTCGTTCTTAATCAGATCTTAGACTAAGTACCGTGTCCATCTGTCACTAGGCTGTACCTTATGAACCGTGATAGCTAGACAGTTGAAATTTTCGCAAATGATGATTTTCTTTTGCCGCTATAACAATAAATACGAAAAACAGAATAAAATAAATATTGAAGTGAGGCTCCCATACAACAATGTGATTTTTTTTTGAACCCTTCATGCTTGAATCCGACTCGCACTTGGCCGGTTTTTTCTTTTTGTTTTCGTAGGTATCAGTGAAAGTTCGGACGGGTTCTCGCGATAGGCTCGTCAGGTGCACGCCACAGACAATAGGCCAGCATCATGCATAATGAAATAACGTCACGCGACTTTTTTTTTGTCGATGGTAACAATTTTCGAATTTAGCCTCATTTTCTTTGTTTGCTTTTCTAATGGTTCTTTTACCATGAGCACGGCAGCGTACATAAACATGGTATTATCGATACCGACTTACCGCGTAAACAATAATACGTAATTGAACATTATTTACGGTTTCAGAGGGAAACGACTTATTTAAGAGGCCAAAAGACAAAATTAAGCCTACTTTTGTTTGTATTTTATGAAAAGAAATTACTTATTTATGAATACTTTCACAAATATTTTCAAAGCATCTTGGTATAACTTTAACGGCTATACAAATATGTCATAAAAACTTAATTTAATCAGCAGGAATTTCGCTAATTGCTCCAAAAAAAGCCAAGAATTTGAGATAAATGTTGATGTCATTATTAACTGTAGAGAAATATTTCATTTGTCACTAGATGCTTATCGCGGAAGCTGTACAGTTAAATCTGAATGAGAGCGCGTTCAACTGTGATGTGCGTATAACCAGCTGGGCTAACAATAAAGTACCTGACGTTGAACGCTTTGTTTTTATTTTCTACTCATTTATAACTGGCACACCATGTCACCATAATATAGTCATGTCTACGAGTATTATGACGAGCTATGCAGAATTTCGCTTTTCATTTTTCTTTTTCGAATTTCGAAAGTTTTTTTTTTTATAACGGATAGGCTCGCGTTTGACCACTATGTCACCTGATAATAAGCGATGATGAGTATGCACATTCGAAATTTGAAAATTCAATTCTTTCGATTTCAAATACTGTGTCACCAGGGGCTCTCGAGTTTTTACGGCAGGATTTCAGGTTTCGAGTGCAGTGCAGTAGCTGTCAAATTGATCGACTGTGTAAAATTTGGGCAGTTTTGTATCTCAAGTATCTACAACAACCGAACAATATGTATAGTCATTGAAACACGGGCGATCTGGTTAAAATGGAGCAGATAATTTTATTGCACTGACTACTTAGCGTCGCAGGCCGAGAAGACTGAATCTATACATTTGCTGTTAAAAACTGCAAAAACTGTTTTCAGTAGAAAAACTAATACTTTCTAAACTTGACACTGACTAAATGCACAAACCGTGCAAAGCCAAGCCAATACAAAAAAAGCTATCCAAGTGCGAGTCGGACTCGCCCACAAAGAGTTCTGTCTGTACCTACCGTCCTCGTCCTGTGAAAATTCGGCAAAAAAATCGCGTTTGTTGTTTGGGAGCCTCCCCTCAAAAATTTTTATAAAAACGAATAAAAAAAAAAAAAAAAAAATATAAAATTAAAATAAATTAAATATTTTTTTTTGTATTTTTTGTTATATATATATAATACATAATTAGTGAAAATTTCAACTGTCTAGTTATCGCGGTTATTGAGATATTGATGTTCTTGCCTGGTGACAGACAGACGAAAGGATAGACAGTGAAGTATTAGTAATAGGGTCCTCTTTTTACCCTTTGGACACGGAACCCTAAAAAGCCATCCAAGTGCGAGTCAGAGTCGCGCACGATGTGTTCTGTACCATTATCTATATACATTTTTTACACGAGTTAATTGGTGCTGTACAACAACAAACACTAAAACTATTTATAACACAAACCTGTTCGTGTCTTATACAAATAAATAATTAAAATAATTCCCTTGTCTCGTGTCAAACATGATTAAGTTCGAAGCAGCGACATGTAAGACGGGCGCTATGCTGTACAATCACGCACGGACGGACATTTCATTAATATATCTTTATTAGATTATTAGCCGCTGTTGTTCGCTTCACGGGCTGTCAGTACCTCCGTAGATTCCTCCATGTTACGATTAAGGTTGTACGTAAATGACAATATCGATATAAATATCGATTTTTGTATCGAAAGCTTGAAAATATCAATTTCTACATTTTAACGTGATGTTATCTATAATATAGTATTTATTTAAAAATGTTAAGAGTTAATTAAAAAAGATCATTTACATTCTAAATTAGCAAAAATTACGCTCACAATGGGCAACTATTAGACAGAGATAGATAAACCATTCATCAAATAAAAATACTGCATTAAACAGCTAAAACAAACCACTTTGAAGTTGAACGAACAAAAACATCAATTACCCACCAACAACAAAAATCTATCATGAAACCAATGTTAACATGTTTAAAAGTACCAATGCTTGGTTGCGTATATTGTTAATTGTTTTCATAAAAAAACCTCGATATATTAATTAATTTCGATGTGATAGTATCATATCGGCAATGCTAGCATAAATCAATAAACATATCGATATTTTAGGGTCGATATTATCGATAACAATTATTGAAACTTTGACATATCTTTACATCGCTAGTTACGATCCAACACAGAGAATAAATTGAATTTCATGTCAAGTATCATTATCTAATACATCTCAGACTTTGAACACGATTGCGAAACAGTGTTGAGATAAAATAATTTATAGTTTTGTACGAGTTTTTGCAGTTGTTAGAATAAGAACAATAGAGCTATTTAGAATATTAACTGTGAGAATCACAGGAATAGGAAGTTAGCATTTTAGACAAATATAAACTGCCGGAAGCTCAACAAGAAGTAATTATTAGATACTAAAATATTTTTATACGTTAATATTCTACAGAGGATACAGATCAATACTTTCATTTATTTTATTTATGTACACACAAATACTTAAAAGAAAAGAACAAATACAGATAAAAGAGTACAAAGGTGCTGCTTATTTCAACGAAATTTATTTCAGCAGACCTTCGACAGGAGATTAGGATAAGAAATGTAGACACAGTGTATACTTAATAAACGAGTAATTTATTAAAGTTAAAATGGATTAAAATTAAAATCATAAATACATATAAATATATCAATAACAGTATATAACTGTACACATAAATAACAATAGAAGTTAGATACATAGAAAATATATACGAGTAACTTCATTGTGCTTACTAAGGAGTGTAATTTCTTGCCTTGTTGTGTTTCATAATAGCTACAACCTTGGGATCTTTAAGTCGAGATTGAATAGATCTCAGAGCAAGGAGGAATGGCAAAAGGAAATATTATTTAGAGGTAATCTATTCACTTTTGACTTAAACTTGACTCGCCTATAGGCAAGCGTGCTCCATCGTCGACCATATTATCGCTTACCATCAAGTGAGATAGTGGTCAAACGCGAGCAGATATGTAATAACAAAAAAAGAAAGAACGACTCTTACTGAAGTAACACTAGCGTGAATGGACCTTCTGGGTCCTACATGATTCGGATACGTTGATGATGTTATATCAAGTATACCTACACTGTTAAGCCTGCATGCCTCAGAGAGCACTACCTTAGGGGCCAGTTATCTAAATACACCATTCCAAGAAAAGACATCCAATCAAATCTAAAAATATCTGCAAGGCAGTAGAAATAAGATAGGAAATCGATAAAAAGACATACTAGGCCGGGTGGAAGTTGTAACTGATTTGCATTTACATCGATTCGATACAGATGAAAGTGCTCAACGTATTTCAAGTTCAACTGACACTTTGATCAATGATCATTAGTCATTAGACTCTCAAACGCACCGCTACAGATCCTCGGTTCAATTAGCCTGTATCTGCACAGAATCTAGGTGTGATTGAGTCGTTTCCTAGTTTATATCTTCAATGTGATCGGTACGTATGAATGATTGGCTACATTAATAAATCCGATGGCTAAGCTTGAAGCAAAATAGCTCGTGTGTTGAGCAGCGTTGCTGCGATAAGGCGAGAAATTCACAAGTCAGACTTGACAGCGGGCCGTGTCTTCCGAACCTAGCTTAAATTGTATATTTCTGTTTGTAATGGTAATAATAATAATTGTTTATTTGGAACAAAAACAAACTGTAAAAGTTAAAACTGTAGCAGATTGCCAGCGTGCTGCTCCTAGTAAAAAGAATAGTGGTTCCAAACTTATGTAAAATATGTACATATTTAAAATAATATATTAATGGACATAAAAAACAGAATTTCAAATATGTGCTGTAAATAGGACCAGCTACATGACCGTGTCAACCGTGTCATCGTGTGTGCCTACAGGCCAAGGGTCCCAGACAAGTGGCATGCACTCCGGGTCGATTTCGTTTCGAAGTTCGATTTCACCTTAGCGATAATCGACCATGTTTGTCTAGTAAAAGTATTTACTTAAGGTTGCGGTGCGATGACCTAATCATTGTATGTTTTTAATTACTGTGTCTACAAATCATTAAAAAACTACTTTCTGAAATTAATTACTCGGGGTCGGGTTCCAACAACAAATGTGATACCTAATTTATATCAATAGACATGCAAATATCAATACATAAATCTAATCGTAGATTAGGTTTTTTTTTAAATAATATTAACCAGTGCTTCCATATATTCGTATATACATTCTTGTTCGACCCGTAACTGCTGCACGGATAAGTTGTAAAAAAACATGAAGAACACTTGGGTTTCGTTTAGGTTAACGTTCTTCAATAACACCTTATGTCTATCACATTAATACATATTTTAGAGATACTGACTGTCAGTGAGATGGTTGAAGGCGGTGACGTCATCGTTGAGCCTGCCCTCTATCCGCCGCAGCTTGGTGCTCAGGTCCCGGGTGTGGAGGAACAGGAACAGAGTGCATGACACCGCCACCAGAGCTACTAGCTCACTCGTCCTGGAACAATACAAAAAAATCAACATCTGTTCTTATTCAGAATAAGAATAAACTGTGTGTAGTGGTTAGTGACCCTGACTGCTATGCCGGAGGTCGTGGGTTCGATTCCCACCCAAGACTAATGTTTGTGTGATGAGCACGATCATTTGTTCTGTGTTTGGGTGGAATTTATATATAATTATTATGTATTTATTTAGAAATATATGAGAATGTTTGTCAGTTGTCTATTTTCTAGTACCCATAACACAAGCTCTACTTAGCTTGGAACTGCGTAGTGTAATAGTTAAAAAAAAAACTTTTGACGGAATGGTTGGTGCACGAAACAAATATTTGTATAGCTACAGATAGTTGTTTTGGATCTGAGTGTCAGTGTAAGTGAAATCAGAAATCAGTAAAGATTATTTCTAATACAGGCACTTTTGAATTGTCAAAATGTCGGTAAGTCAAAAAAAAGTGAAGCTAAATTACACGTTCCAAAGCATAAATCTCTATGGATGTACACGATTTTGAACTCCAGTTCCAACAATACAGGAAAAATTCTTAATGTGGGGCAACGTCAAACATGAAAAGGGTCTCATTATATCAATATTATTTATCTACAAAATGGAAGGATCTGCTAGATCCTCCCATTAAAGAGGGCAAAGGCAACCACTTTCGTTTCATTTAAAAAATGGGAGAGACGGCTGAATTTTCCTTTGTTCCCTTTTTATTTTTTTGCCTTAATTGGCACGCTATCTCCTTTCACATTCAAATCAAATTACAAACAGACATAAAGATTATAAGATCATGGGAAAGCTATGAACTAAATACTATCAAAGACCATCAACCTGTTTGCGAAGCGTAGTTAATGATATCGTTTCCCACAAATGTTTTTATCCTTAAAAATGCAGCAAATAGGTGTCATGACAGTTACAGATGTTTCTTGACATTACAGGAAAGAGTTTTTTGCCTAAATAAAAAAAAAAACTATATCAAGCGAAGTGCATCATTATCCAGTGAAGGCACAAATTGAACCATCCGGTGATCAGATCTTTTTAAGACTGAGACAAGTCAAGAACTGCAGACAGTCCTCCGTTACTTAACTATTTACAGAAAATAATGATTAACCACTCGCCAGATTATACTAGGTCCGTATAGACTAGTAACAAGACCGTTTTTACAAATCGAAAAAGAAAATAATATAGATTTATCTTATTTCCTACAACGTTCCAACGAATATTTCGCAGATATATTTACAAAAAAATAATCAAAGATTCAAAAGTGCCCGTAAATGTTTTATTTGAATCATTTCAACTTTAGAATGATCAAGAACTCAGTCAGAAAAATGGTGATAATTGCACATTCCAAAGCGTATATCTCTATGGAAAAGAATGTGCAAGAAACTCCATGGACACTCTTATTAAGAATACAATCATCTTCACTTGAAAATGCGAACAGCACTTACAGAATTTGCCTAACTAACATTAAATGTATTTTGAATTATTTGTTTAACAACAATGACACAATAATCAGTAACAAAAAAACACATTAATTTATTATAATAGTATTATTTCTGTTGTCAAGCATTGACAACCATAAATCTATATCTCCTTTCTTTCAGTCCATCCAAAGGTTGTCTGTAAAAAATTGCCCTGTGCGATAAGACCGCCCATTGTACACTTAGTTTTAATCATGTCTGTCCTGTATTTTGTTTAACCTGTCAATCGTGATAATGACAGACACAATTGAAAGACAATAGGTGCGCGAACGCCGGCGTTCGCTTGGGGTTTAATGAATTAAGTCATAATAAATAATTATTAATAACGAAACGGAATAGAAATATAAAAAAAATAATTGATTAATTGAATGAGTAATTCAATTTCTTTTGACTTAGATCTGATCAAAGTCTATTGTGTTGTAGTTCACACGGATGTTACTAATGGTTGCTGGCAACTTCGTCACTTCATTTAACGATACTGTTGGTTTCTTTGCGGTAATAAATGCATGTTTAACCGTAATAAACAAATTGTCTGTTAAACTTTAAACGAGTTAAATTAAGTTTAAGTATATATTTGAGCGCTTTGTGGTTGGAACATTATGTTTAATGGGCTCTAAGCGCTAATAAAGTTTTTTGGGACATCGATAAACAGTCGATTGACCTGGCCTTATTGTTCGTCTTTCTTTTTCAGCAATGAATTTTTCATGCCCAGTTACTTCTACAATCATCCTTTGCGTACCTTCTTGTTGCTTTTCTTTTGTTCTTCTTATAATAACATCACAATTATCATATTGAACATTATGATAGGTAATTGTTATTTTGCATAATAATATCCTAAAACTTTATTAAGTTGTGTAATATTAACATTGTGTGAGTTCTGAATCTATCTCTTCTGAATTGGTATGATAATAATTGAAAATACCTATTCGAGATTAACGCTCCTTGAAAGGCCCGAGAATAAATCGATATCATAACTCTATTAATCGATCGATTCTATCGGCTACTCGTTTGTCAACTTCGTCATCGGTTATTAGTCTAGTGTTAAATTCGAAGCTCTAGGTGGAGCTTTTGATATTGAAATATTGACTGAAATGGATAGAGGGATAGACCGCAATGCTGACATCCAATCAATAGAAATGAAGCAAGACTAGTGAGCGGTGCAGTGTTATATTCGTGGGATAGCTAATACTTATTGGATTTCCTTAAAAGTACATAACTATATCTCAGTACCTATAATTGGCAAAAGCCTGGTTTTGAGTCCTTCGTTAGCTTAGTAACATACAGCTCAATAATTATAGTAGGGATTACCTTGCGATATGTAGATGTTAGTACCATACGCCTCTTCTTTTCGCTGTTAAAAAGACAGGCGTGATATTATGCTACGGATAAAGTTCCGACGAAGATTATATTCTGGCATGTGTCTGATAACAGGCGCAATGTGACATTTGTACTTTCTCGCGACACTTGCTCTACTCTAGTAAAGTGCGATTTTATGTCTTGTACAGCACAGATTCGCTTTATTGCACTCTTACCTTCTCAGATAGCCTTGAAAGTATGGATTCTTATTGCCTTGTTTGGATAAACTTTCCAATTGTACAGTAAGCTCACGACTAAACCATTTAATAATGTCAATGGTGCTACTTTTGGAGCATTTTCGGCAATATTACGTTTTTTTGCTTTGCTTGTCCGTCTGCTATCTGGAAAATAAATAAGTTGACTTTCATCTTTCTTTTACTGTGCCGAAAGTCGTGACGAATAAGATATACATCGCGTTCATTGGACGGGCTGCCGTTTAAAAAAAACCACAACCAACAGTTTAAATGAATAACTAAGGTCTTTTTTACAAACCATGAGTAGGATGACAGGGGTACGAAAATATGCATCTTTAAGATGAGAGTAAAGGAAAGGTAGCTTCATTGTAAGAATCCAGTAGCTGTCACCCGCACCATCTAGTAGAGTCTGTCTAAAATAACGAACGACTTGGATAATTATGAGGGCAAAATGAAATCTGATGTAGTCAACACTGGTTCAATAATCAAGGTTGATTAAGAGATCCTGATCACAGTTTACTAACAGAAGAACCTTATTAAAAGTAGGTATCTAATGTAAGTATTTTTTAAATGATTAAATTTTGTACAAAATACCCAAGTCGTTTGACTTTTTAGACAGACTATATTAGTAATATAGTGAGAATTAAATCATTAACAACGTTATGACATAACAACAAACCTTCCAAGAATGATGAAGGGAAATTATTATTAGTAATAAGGAAGTGTAAAACCCGTTAAATGGCAAATATTTAGAAATCACTTATCAGAAGTAAGCCCACGTAAGTCCTTAGAACATCTTTCAACTGGCTAATTGGGATTACGTCATCTCCAGTCTTTTCTCTGTTCCGCTTTGCTAGTGTTAATTCCCTTTCCCTTACGCCGGCTGCGACAGCTGCCATCAAAACAGTCGAGTAAAAGCTGCCGGCAGATAATCCTTTCACTAACAGATATACACTTTCGATTCTCTATCGGCAAATTAAAAATACTCGTAAATTAGTGTTGTTCGAAGACGTAATGTTTGCAAACAAACCTATTTGGCACGCGTGGATTTATGTTAATTTGAATGCATGCATATTTATTTTTCTTGTTTTCAAGAATTTATTTCTTTGCTAAGTGAGTAATAAAAGAGCACACTAGTGGGTGGTACACTGGTAACGGCTTCGACTTGTACTAGCTGTACGTCGCGGGTTCAAAACCAAGCAAATGCTTCACTTTCTCTAATTTAAAGGTCAAAACATCGGAAGGAAACCGCCGCATATCCTAGAAACCAAAATTCGAAGACATGTGACATTCACCAACACGCACTGGGTCTGCGTGGCGAGCGATAATATCTTCTAGAGAGATCTAAGTCACAGCAAAGGAAAGGTTGATTATGATTATATATATGCTATTTAGTAACTAATTGTAAATTCAATACATATTTCTTGTACACTTGCTGCCATTGAATACTATTCCTAAAACAACGCATGATTCATCTTTATAATTGTTATTGATTGTTTCGCAAATTCAGGAAAGTGTGAAAGATGATTCATTTTATTTAATGAAATGAATATATTTATTTAGAAAACTTAAATAGCATCGTTAATAACAAGATTTTTTTCTTGTCACTTTAAATATTAAGTAAGCTATTTTTTACAGTCATTTTAATGACATCTATTCATGAAGGTGTTATAGAAAGTGCATCTCTTATTGCGTGGAAATTATTATTTTCTGTAATATTTATTGCTAGAAACGAATAATATCTGTAAATAAATAAATTAAGGCTAAACTTTCATTTTTCAGAGACATGTAATTCCAAATTTGTGCAAGTAAATATTACAGTAAAAAATTAACTTAATGAATTAGTCATAATAAAGTTTGGCTTTTGACCAACCCGCATTGGGCTCGCGTGGTGGATTTCGGCCCATTCCCTCTCCTAGAGAGGAGGCCTAAGTCCCAGCCAGTGGGAACATAAAAAAGGCTTATTATGATGATGAAAGTTTTGCTATTAGTTTGTTCATGCTTCTTTTTGAAAAACAACAATATGGAACACTTTTATGATATAGTAGCTGTACCCGGCGAACTTCATTCCACCTCACAGTCACTGGATATACTCGTAGTATAACTTCCGAAACAGTCAACCGATTGCGATAAAACAATGTCTAAGTAATACATCAAGGTCCACACAATTTTAATGTATAAAAGTTATCTACATGTTCAAGTTTCTTTATGATAACAAATATGTATAATAGATATAAACATTTTCTCTCCTAATGTAACGTTTTAGAATAATTACAATGTATTGTAAGCTTGATAACTTAGCAAAAATACATAGTCACTGGGCCATCCAGGTGACTGAGGGGTTGTTCTGCATTTGCACACTGTTGTTTTCTGGCGTCTAATGCCCGCTATGACCTGCCGTGACCTCTGTTGTACTTAGTGTCGGTAGTGTCCAACTTGTGATCTTTTTAAATATTTTTGGGAAAAAATATAACATGGTGTAAAAACTATTGGAATCCATTCAGTTACTGATTCTGAACAAACTTTAATCAGGTTTCGCACTAAAAATAATGTTGTTTAAATAAAATTGTAGATCGGAATCTAGATAGGTCTACAATTGAACCAGGGGAGTGTACTGTGCAATAAAAACGTGAGGACTACTGTGAACGATGACCATGTCTTATTTTTTGCCGCCTCATTCCTGTCAGCAAGTCAGGCGTGCAAGGTATCCTACAGACGTTACTCGTCGCAGTAAACCGTCTATTAATATATGAGGACAAGAACTGCTAGTGTGTAAGAAAATATTGAGCAAAAAGTATTAATACCGTCCTTTAAAAAAAATGGTTTCTCTGATGTGGCTTTCATACAATACCAGCTTATTTTATATAGTCAGAGATAATGTTCTTAAGAGGGTTCATCCCTACTCCTCTATCGTCAACATGAGCATGGGTTTTTAAAAGCTCATTATTTCAGCCAACGCAACGTTTGATAAAGATGCAACGCGAAAAAAGAGAGATAACGACTGAACAGTCTGTTGGCATTCGGTAACTCTGTCATTTACTCGAATATAAAACTTGTTCCAAAAAATACGTGATTATTAAAAACCTTATATGCTTTCAAAAAAGAATTTCGTCATTCAGAATTGAGATTGAAAAATATGCAAAGTTCTGTAGATAAAAGCCAAAGATCACACAAAATAACTTATTTTAAGAGATGTTTACTGGATTAGTTTTACAAAAAAAAATGTTTTGATTTCAGTAGAAACTATATCCACAAGATTTCTGTGTTTTCAAAACATCCAAAGAATGATTTGTAATAACGTCATAAACACGTAAGAGCGGTTGTATGGAAATGTACCTCGGGTTGGCTACTCTTAAGTGGGTAGCCTGCATTGATACTCGGTACATTTTCAGTCTTTTTTTGCTCTCGCACTTTTTACATTTAGCTAGTATCAAGTTCAGAATACAGAAAACTTTTTCCATTATAATGCCGATGTAACACATGATACACGCTTTTGCAGTATTTGGCAGCAACTGTATCAGGTTGGACTTTTTCGCAAACTTAATTAAAGTATTCAATACTACAGTAATATTATTATTCTCAGCCCCATTTTACCATGATCGCGCCTGTTTCAATAACCTCAATGTAAATTATAGGCACTTGAGATACAAAACTATAACAATTCTATATCAAAATATCCACTCGGCATTAATTTGCGAATAATTCAATCAGCTCAAACTTATAACACCCCTCTTTTCCGTCGGCGGTTAAAAATGAATCCCTATTTCCCTTGGTCACGCTATCACGCGTGAACGGTTGGACCAATTTCGCTAATTCTTTTTTTGTTTTGTTATTCGGTTAAAAATGAAAATTATGGTAGTATCTATAGGGTAGAGTAGAGTAGGGTAGTTTAGGGTAGTGAAGGATAGTTTAGGGTAGTGTAGGATAGTGTAGAGTAGAGTAGAATAGGGTAGAGTAAGGTATACTAGGGTGGAGTAGGGAAGAGCGAGAGCAAAGCAAAAGCTAGTAAATAAAATATAGCAAGATTGGAATGAGAAAGCGAGGAACCGTGATCGTTGGAAGGTGTGGAGGGAAGGCTTTGCCCAGCCGTGGGACAAAATGGGCTAACTATAATAATGTAAGATTAAAAATTCAATACAAGGAAATAGAATGCTGAGTCCCAGAATCATAATCATGACGATTAATTTCCGAGACTTATGAATTTAAATAAAAATATTATATTGAAAGAAAAAATAAAGAAAAGTTTTTATTCGTGCCTTACACAATCATACGTAAATCAAAAATAGGAGAAGAATCTTGTTATGTTTTAGAATAGCGTGATAACTTCTTTCATTTAGTCGGCTTCGTAAAACTATTCAGTATAAGTCATAAAATCGATATGCAGATTGCAGGCGTAAAAATATCAATTAGATTCAACTACATAAATAACACCTCTAAGGAAATTGGTTTCAGCGTCTCTTCGATATTCATTTATGGTAATCAAACCTATAGTATTAAGGTAAGTGAGATCAACCGCAAACTGGAACTATGAAATAAACGTCATTACTACTATGAAATTAAACCGCTGTCAACGTTAAACTGCGATTTTACAACTTGTTTGACACTACGAGCATGACAGTTGAGAGATTGTCATGCTCACTAAAATGTCTCACTGATGGTGGCACGTGTTATTGGGTCATTTGGCTCCCTGGTTGAGCTGAGTAGGGCTGATGCACGCGTCATGCTCGTGAACGGGCGCCGTCAGTTCAGACTGGTCATCTCTTAGCTGCCAGTGACTTATTCAATTTCTATTTTTATTGTTACCATTATTATTTATTTTTTATTACTTATCTTCATTGTGTTCACATAATAGAAGCAAAAAAGAAGTATGTAACGAAGATTAATGTAACTCAATACGATTTAAAAGAGTGTCCATGGAGTTTCTTGCACGTTCTTCTCCATAGAGACCTACTCTTTGGAACGTGGAATTTAGCTTCACTTGTTTGACTGACCGTCATTTTGACAATTCAAAAGTGCCTGTAACTGGTCTATTTGAAATAAACGTTTCTGATTTCTGATGGTGTACTTACAAGCCGTTGACTGTACCAATAGCAACGGTTATACAACCTTAGTTTAAATATATAGGGTGACTGATAATTAGTGTACGATACTTAAACACGCGATTGTGCTCATGATAACCAACAACTTTTACTATGGGAACAAACCTGAAATCGTGAAAAATACGGTTTTATCTACATTATAGCACTAGTGCGCAATGGTAATCAAAATGTCACTGTTTGGTAACAAGGGCCATTATGTACATAAATGCAGTGCAATTAGAGTCACTTTCTGAGCAAGTGTTTTGAAAAATAAAAAATCGTTCAGTTACCGACTTAATTCAATTTAAATCGTAAAAACTCAAGAGATCTTAATTATGGTCATTTATAGAGTCTGCAGTAACACTGTAAAAGTTAATGCTTACCCTTTACCATTTCTACATAACTTCTTCGAAGGAATTAACTGGTTACATTTTAAAATTAAAATTTAGCCTCGTGTACAATTTGCACGGGTTTCATGTAAGCTGTAAATAAATACTTAAAATGACGTTATTTTTAATACACGAAGCCGGCGGCCATAAAGAGCCCTTAATTATTATTGACGTTGTAACTCGCCAAGAAATTAACGGAGACCAGTCCTCCTTCAAATTCTAATTATAAAGCTAATGGGTTCTGCTAATTTGCGAGAATGTTTTACATTTAATTAAAGCATGCAGTTCGGATACAAAATTTTACCGCTAATATCTACAATCTATTTATTTATTTTATTTATTTACTACTAAATAAATCTGACTAGTTTTATTTTTTACTTTTACCATGTATCTAGTTGATGGCTTTACAGATGAGTTGAAGTATTATTATTATTGTTCACTGCTTGAAAAGATTTTTGGTAATATGATCATGCTGCATCTTCATGTTTTCAAATATCTGTTTAGCAGCATCTGTTGTGTATATTTTATACTCACTAAAACCATCATCATAACTCTCTAACCTAGAGACGAGGTAAAACGTCAAGCTTTTATTAAAAAAGCCCATTATTACTGAGAGTTATCTTGAAGATTTTATGGGGTTAAATTGTGTAAATATATACATGTCATTTAAATATTTTTTTTATATTACCGTACTGTCCGTTACTAAATTGCAAATTGAACTAAATATGCGAAATATCGATTTTACTTCTACCTTGGAGCTCTCATCTCTTTACGTGTTTCATCGAACTTCTTACTTTCAATTATTCCATTAAAAACCTGTAAAGGATATACTTCTCCTCAAAGATATAAAACGTACTCGAATGGACACAAGAGTAAATAAAATAGAAAGTGGTCAACACATGTTTACGGGCCACACATGTTACAAACTACAAATGGCCACATAAGGCTCGGCAAACTGCACTGTCTAGAGAAATTATACTATTGTTCGAGTATTATGATTGTATTACATCTCTACGTGGTTTGATAGACAATGACGTTGGCTATGTGTTTGTCGTAAGGGGATTAAATTAGGTCATTCTTAGGTTATTCGAAAACTTTGTAAGTAGAACAAAGAATGAAATTGTCTTATCGGTTAGTTGTTTCAAAGGTATCCCTAGTTTTTTTTTTTATTGTTGATAGTGTTGCGCTTGACCGCTATCTCACCTGATGGAAAGCGACGATGCGGTCGGCGATGGAGCGCGCTTACCTAGAAGTAACCTATTGACTCTTGACTTAAAGATTCCCGGGTATTAGCTATCAGGAAACACAGACTCCGGCAGGGAATTCCACTCTTTAGCTGAGTACGAGTGTGTGTGTGTGTGTAGGAGTTTAACCTCCCAGGCACCAGTGTACCGAATTCGGTACACCTCGGCACCAGTTAACTTTAACCTTATTTTACGTAATAATGTTTAAGTTAGCTAGTATGAGGTGTACCATATTCGGTACACAGGTGCCTGAGAGGTTAAACCGAGAAATCGATGAACGGCCAATGAATGTGAATGCGGAAGAAGGCAATGCTCTCAACAGCTGTCATCGCAGCCCCATAGTACAGCAACATTTAGAGGCAGTTTCCGTTACGCGGCTAGTAAAGTATGGAATAATTTGCCGCCGCCTATTAGAACAATAAACACGATTAGTACGTTTAGAAGACGGTTACGGCAGATTTTGATCGATGCGCAGCGTAAGTTAAACCTAACTAATTTAAACGTTTCGTTGATATAATATACGTAAAAAAAATTATATAATTTGTCTTTGGTCATAATATTAATTAATAAATATGTTTCACTATAATAAAAAACAGGGTTTACATAGTTACAATTATGTGGGTGGTTTAGGTTTTATTTTTTCTGCGTGCCGTTGGACTCATATAGCTGCCTCGTGTCCTTTCGCCCGCTGCGAGGGATTTTTGCCGTGTCCCAAATGTTGTTTTTTTCTTTTTTTTTTTTTGTTAGCCGTAAGGACTGTGTGATTAAATTTACGTATAGCTTTGATGATAGTTTATTTATTCTTAGTATGTTTTTTTTTCTCCTGTTTCTTATATATCTGTCACATAACACCTTCATATTATATATCATTTAATACACACTAATTTATACCTACATATATTTATTTATCTTACACCTAACAACTGATTGACATCCGTAGACTTAGCAAGGTTCAGTTGAAAACCAGCGTCAGGCAACTGCTACGTAGTGGCCTGGCATAATGCTGAACTGGACCTATTTGGTGCAGCCGTGGGACATACAATGTAGATATATTTTAAGTGTAAGATCCATACTAAAATCATTTTTTATTTCATTGTGTGTACCTGTGTGCCAAATAAACGTATTTTCTTTCTTCCTTTCTTTCTTTCAATGCCGTAAAAGCAATTCTAAAAAGCTTAGCAACTTGGAGTGGCATTCATAGGTTCTATAGATGCCACTCGCTGGAATTATCGACTGATTCTGTAAAGCTAATATATAGCTAGATGGACCATGTCGATATATAGGAGTACACTGTACATAGATAAACAAAACCTGGTAAATTATATAGTTATTATAAAAAGACCTTCGCAGCCTACATTTAACATAGTCATGAAAATAGATAAGTATTGCGTTTCATACATAATACTTATCTAATTTCATATAGCATGACTATGTAAACAAAAGGTATGATCGCGTGCGCACTAAACTTGGCTCGCTTGACACGTGCCTGCGCGGGCGCAGGACAAGAGACAAACAGCCCTACGGCCGCCGCCGCTCATGTCACGCACATGTTATAAAAGGGAAAATCTCAGATCTAAAACACACTATATACAGTACAACGTAATTGTAGAGTAACTTGCGATATTCTTTAATTGTACCATAAATTCTTAATCAGTCGTTAAAATGTGGTTAAATTGTAGATTATAAAACTGCAAGCGGTTTTATGGAGTTTTAAACTGGATTTAAAATAATTAAAACTAAACTAAACTCTTGATCGCGGTTAAAGAAATGTTCAATTGCTGGAAATAAATCGTCTTGAGTAGTGTTGCCAGGCGTCCCGATTTGCGCGGGATGTCCCGATTTTTAGGGGTCTGGGGACGCGTCCCGATTTGCACCTGATCGGGACGCTAAATGTCCCGATAAATCAAAAACTCTGAAATGCAAATAGCGATTGAAGAAGTCTGAGTTTTACTCGGTAAGTTTAACACGCCCTCTCGTTCCACCCCTGAGCGGAAGAAATCATTGGATAATTTCCTACCTAAAAAGTCTTTATTAAAAATATATGTATTTGTCCCGATCTAAAACCCTAAATCCCGATTTGTTACGCCATCTGTTCCGATTTTTATACAAACGGACCTGGCCACACTAGTCTTGAGTGACAGTTGACAAGTGCTTGAACCTTGCCTCCAACTGTGACTAAGATTTATTTCCAGCTTTGGATAGCGATAAATCGAAGAGTAGGCCGTTTCTACACAGTGCAATTAAGAACATTCTACTTGAAACAACAAACAAAATAAAGCAAATCTAGCATGAAAAAGTTCACGGCAAAATCACAGACGAATTACTTTTGATTGTTGTCATTGTTCAGTGAACACGGTGTAAACAGCTTAATCTCGGCTCTGAACCGATATCAGACAGAAAGTAATACAAGTCGCCACGCCTGTTATCCGTAACATTCATCCTGACTCGGATAAAAAGTTATTTCTAAGTTAACTAAACAAAGGCAGCCTGTAATTATAATTATCTCCATATAATCGTGTTTCACATTCATCTCACTGAATAAAAAAAACACACTTTGACACCAATCCGGTTACGCGGTCAACGAAATAGATAAAATAAACCAATAAACCTACTACACGGAGCGTTTTACAGTTTTGCTGCACTTTATTTCTGGACTGGCTTACTTTTGCATATTCTCTTTTATTGTATTTAACCGACTTTGGAAGCTGTCAACTTGGATGTTTATCTATTTATATAAACTAGCTTTTGCACGCCGCTACCTACATAAAAGACCTTCCCTCTTTCTCCCCCTTTTCTCCCCCTTTTCTCACTTTTTTTTTATAAAAAATTGCATGGATAGTATGGTTGTAAAATGGGCATGGCTGCATAGAACATAAAAATACCTTTGATTTGCTATATTTTATAACTTGCTTTTGCCCGCGGCTTCGCCCGCGTACATAAAAGAACTTCCCTCTTTCTCCCCCTTTTCTCACTTTTTTTTATAAAAAATTAGCCTACGTCTCCAGGGTCCTAACTATCTCTGTACCAAAATTCATCAAAATCGGTTTTGCCATTTAGGCGTGAAGACGTAACAAATAAACAAACAAACTCACTTTCGCTTTTATAATATTTGTAAGGATTGTTCTGTACGTGAGTTTACACCTAACTCCTCCTAAATGGCTTTCCTGATTTGGACGGAACTTTGTGTGTATATTTGAACAGATCCCTAAGTGATTTAAAAATACAATTGAACTCGGCAGGTGGCACTGCAATCGGGTGTTAAATTATTTTTTCGGATAAAAAGCGTTCGTACTGGACAATGCCTGCCGAGACCGATAGTACTTATATGTACATTTATAATTATGCAAAATATTTTTTTGTTCAAAAGGGGTTTATTTAGGTACTCCGAAATGGTCCACTTTTAAATTTCATTATCGATTCATTTCATTTCACAAAATCTAACACAATGGAGAACGAAGACAAGGAGGGTCGACTGCAAATAAATGGGATAAGTTGTAGCCAGAAGAAGAAGATAATTTCATATAGATTCGATTATGAGTTTCGGAGACAGACGACGGAACACAACAAAACATCACGCCTGTACACTCGAAAGTGTTGCGCAACTGAATTTAGCATATCAGGGCACCTACAGCCACACAACTAAAAAGTGAAAAAAAAAGACGTGTGGCACTCGGGGACTGCCGTGGTAAAGCTATTATTGCATAGCATTTTTTATCAATTTATGCAATTATTATTAATTATTTATTTTATTTATGCAGTATGTTTTTTCCTTTGTTTTTTTTTTTGTTTGATATTAATTGAAGTTACACTTTTTGAGCGTGGTGACCGATAAGAAAACAAATGAGTGGGCGGTGTTAGGTTATCTTCGTTACGGAATTTCTACGAATACGATATAAAACCTTCACACCGTTACACAGTCTTCCAAAATCGAAGTTATTTTAGTTTATTTTTGAAGTTGGTTGTATTTATTTGTAAAAAAAGTTTTTTATAGCACTAATTTTGCGATAACTATCTTCCAAACGAAACAAAACCACAGTGCATACTTATTGTAAATATCAGTAGGTTAAAGATATAGATGAATGTGGTTTTCTCCGCCGAAGCTCGATATTGTTACAATAAGAAAGCTAAACAAATGAGCTCGTCTCTCAAACCACACGCTGGACTAAAATAGGCTGTGGTCAGACCTACGTGTCAATTTGCAATGGCGCCCGTGAGGAAAGTTGTCAGGACCCAAATGTATCACACGATTTGACTTTCATGACTGCATTTGATGACTAATCAAACTACCATTTACCTTCTTACATACAGAATTCGTCATACCTAATTAAAAACCCTAGAGAAAGAATTCAACTACTATAAAACTGTACTCCATCGGTTTTGGTAGTTAACTAAAAGTAAACAATCTTGATATGTCTTTTTATACAAAATAAATCGTCTAAAAGACAGACAAAAAATATTTATACTCAGTTATTTACCTATCATCGGTTTAGCTAAATACCTAATTATAAACGTTTTTAGATTTTTTTTTTTTTAGACAATCGTTTTGATATAAGACATATTAACATTCTTTACATATAGTTAACTACCTATACCGATAAAGTTATAGGTAGGTATCTACTAGATTTTTTTAATATCATTTGGGATATCATCAAATAACTTCTTTCGCTACGGGTGAAGAGAGTGTCCCGTGTGTTCTTTCAGTTGCGCTTAGCATTCCAGAGTGATTATTTCGAGCGAACTATTCATTAATTAAAAAATAAAACCATAGGTATTTTTTTATTAGCACATTCTTAATTCGAATGTTCTATAAGCGTGGAATGTCTCAAAGTAGTTACCTCTATCGATGAAGCAATAATACAAGTGTAGAAGGCATAAAATAACCAATAATTAAGCTTATCATACGGCTAAAAGTGTTTTTCACAAGCTTTTACTTTACTAGTAATGTTTAAGCATGAAGCATGAGAAGATCAAGAAGCTCGGTTTAGTGTTAAAATTTATATTATGACAGATCATAATCATTAGATTTGAGCTTTATCTGTTAGTATAAGTAAATTACAACTGATCATATTGCAACGTTATGCCTCTCTTAAAAGCTCAACTTTTACTTTGACATAGCATAAAATCAAGTACCCACGTGAAATCGTGCGACTTACAGGGATCTATGAAAAGTAACAAAAAGTAAAGCACCGTAAGTGTGCAAAACTAACTAGAATAGGTAACGAACAACTAACAGTAACAAGTTATCTTCAGCACCAAATAAAAATTTATTTTAAAAGTACAAAAAGTGCTAAAAGTAACGCTACCGATCGCTTGCTCACCTACTTAAGAAATCAGTGTCATTTCCCTCATTTATCAATATCATTGGCGCGCAGTGATCCAAATCCCGACTCCGTATAAATGCACTCAGTAATGCCTCATCAATTACGTCTACCTACTAAAACGCATCAGTAGGTACTAGTCATAGTAACCTATAAATAACTTTCACAGGCTGCGCAAGAGCATCGATCTCCCGCGCCTCTATCAAGCCGCGAAAGGCTCATCCAATAAATCTAAATCATTTTTATCTACTTAACTATTGATCTCGTTTATTACATCACATTATTTATTAGAAAGATGCCGTCTTCATCTAAGTATTATATATTTTTATTGCATTACAGGTTATGGTTTGAATAATTCGAAAGTATTCCTCGCTTGACGGTTATAAATCATCGATTTATGCAATATTTATGTTTAAATTTATTCCCACGTATATTTCGACCTTATGTAAAAAAAATGGTATGTCATATTTTAACTTACAAATCAAGGTATACCTGACAAATACCTATTGGCCACGCAACGTGGTCAATAGGTATTTCTCTATACTGACTGGTATATTGACTACGACTGGTTTTACAGGAAGCCAACATTAACAATGTGGATTGTTTATTACTCACAAGTTATAAGCCCTTTTCTTAAATGAAGGGGTAAAGTTTATGAGCAGTAGTAGAATGCAATAAGAGTGTTTTAATATCGAGCGGATATTATCACGCATGCGAGATTGCCCCGCATGCAAAAAAACACATCTCGCGTGCGTATTCCACGCATTACAATAAATCTATACATACATATAAATAAAATTGGAGTGTCTTTTTGTGATATTGAAATAACTGCTTTTTACTACATGCATATGAATATATATACTGTACATACACCAAAATAACATTTTTTATAATTTTTGTCTGTCTGTCTGTCTTTTTGTCCGGGCTAATCTCTGAAATGATTGGACCGATTTTGACGGGAATTTTGGCAGGTAGCTGATGTAATAAGGAGTAACATAGGCTACTAGTACTTTTATTTTAGAAAAAATAATTTCAAAATCCTGTAGTTCACGCGAACGAAGTCGCGGGCACAGCTACTAATTCTATAAAATGGACATTTGCAGGGGCTACGCGTGCGGAGCAAACCCGCAAGCTTGATCAAACCCGCACGATATTAAACCACCCTTAGGGATAGTTTCAAGTTATTGATAGAAGGTAGAACGTAAAACATGTTGAAAAATATTACTTCAAGAGCTCTCGGTCGCCAGATGGATGCGTCAGGCTGGCCGCGGAGAGTAAAAATAAAAAGCTAAAGTTATTACAGCTGGAAAAAGGTGATAAAAAGCTACAATTGAATTACTTCTTCGACGATCCTGGAGCGCAACCAATCGTTCAGAATTATTGACTCTGCACGGAGCTCGCAAAAAACAGATCATCGGCCTCCGTTTTCTCGGGTTAGTAAGCGAATCTCACTTAAGAGGACTACATGAACTAATTACGAGTTTTGTAATACATAAAAATAACATGAAACCACTGTAGCAAACAGAATCAGAAAAGTATATCTTATTTTTCAGGATAAATGCTTGGTAGGTGTTGTATTCAATACATTCATTATTGCTAATTTAGTACAATAGAAAAAAATACGAAGATGCCTTTGAAAATTACTTTTATTGATTAAAATCCGGACACATGCAATCGTTCTGATTGTTTGTCAGATTATTCTACAAGCAACGTTTTATAGTATTTTAATTTTATAATAAAATCTATAGATTTTTAGTAAATCGCTGAAATACTTCATATTTGCTAGCATTGTGTCTTTACTCATCTCTTTCTTTTGTATGTAGTGAGAGTGACCGTATTTTAGGTCCTGAGGCCCTACCATAAGCTCTTAACGCGACCCATTTTACTACTCATACGGAATTGTTTAAGAGATGGAGCTATATAGTATGCGTGTTTCTCGCTCTCACGACTGACATTTTAACACGTCATGGTAAGGTTATATAGTCCTCTTAAAACATTCCATAAATAAAATCGATGCGCATGCGCGCGTCTGCCGAGTAAAAGTTATCATCATCAATGCCTTAGATTGCCAATAGTTAATTACGCGTGGCTCACCAATTAATATTAAAGAAGATTTCCCTCAAGATGTTTTATTGAAGCGCAAAGAACTACAAGAAGAAGTAGAAAGAGAAAGGAAACTCGGCAAAAATGTTGTGCTGCGTTACGACAAAATAATAACTCTACCAAGTAGACCCAAAGTTAGAAATAACATGCAGAACGCGCGGAACCAAAAACGGAATATGTCACAATCCCCTGGTAGTCAAACAACCGTAACAAGTGATAGCCATGTCAAACAATTACCAAAGAAAAATAAAACAAACAGTATTACCTCCTACATGTTTAACACACCACCAAAAAAAGTACCAGAGTTAAACCCGACTGAAAAACACTCGTCACCAAAAAACATATGAAGAAAGCCCCTCTACATCTCCCAATACGGCTGGTCACCGCGGGGGATAAAGACTACAACCCTCCATCTCCACTACAAGATCTCTTCATTTGTACCTACAATGCAAGATCACTACTTTCAGACGAAAGGCTACTCGATTTTAAGAGAGCAATTTCAAAAATAAAATATGATATTATTGGCCTTGCTGAAATAAGAAGAACGGGATATAATATAATAGAACAAAACGAACATATTTTCTGCTACTTCGGGGAAACGAAAGGTCAATATGGAGTTGGATTCCTTGTAAGAAAGGAATATAAATTAAATATTGAGAGCTTCATTGGAATATCCGACCGCATCTGTATTTTAAACCTCATCTTTGAAAACACCAAACTGACCATCGTACAAGTACATGCACCAACTGTTGATGCAAGCAATCAAGAAATCAATGACTTTTACAGCCAACTGCAAAATGCACATTGTCAATATAATAACCAAAAAATTATACTAGGCGATTTTAATGCTCGTGTTGGACAACGAGTACCAGGCGAAGAAAAAATATTGGGCAATTACTGTTACGGAAATAGAGACAAAAGAGGTGAAAGTTTGCTACAGTTTTGTTGGGAAAATAAACTATACATTACAAATAGTTTATTTAAAAAGAACAATAAAACTATGTGGACATGGCTCTCGCCAAAGAAACGAAGAAGTCAAATTGATTATATACTAACCAATAAGAAAGAAAATATCTTAAACTTTGAAATTATATCAAATTTAACGTTTCCCAGCGACCACCGACTCTTGAGGTGCACATTACAGATTGCACCAATCAGGAAAAGTAGAGCAAATTATAAAAACCATAAAAATAATCTCAGTTCTTCGGAAAATAAAGAAAAATTCATAGAAACCTTAAAAATAAACATAAACCAAATAAAACTAGAAGAAAACGAAGAAATTGAGTCCATCTACAACAAAATTAAAAAGCCAATAATCAATAGTTTAAATTTAATTCGACAAAAACCAACATCAAAACGAGAAACTATTTCGACTCACATAAAATGTCTTATTGCAAGAAGAAGTGAATTAATTAAAAAAAAATACCTAACAAAAGAAGAGAAAAAAGAACGTACATACCTCTACAAAAATATCTACAAATTAATGAAACAGGAACGCACAGAACGCAGAATAAAAGTAATTGAGACACATCTTGAGTCAACAGGTAGTTTAAAGAAAGGTCTTCAAAATCTTAATGTGACCAAACGATGGATACCCTATATTAAAGATAACACTCATGACAAAACAAAATTATTGTCAAGATCTGAAATAATAGATAAGGCAACCAAATTTTATAGAAATTTATATTCCTCAAAAGAAGAAACTGCTCCAGAAACAGAAACGATCGTCCAGGACTCTACTACCCTGTCTAGATTCTCTACATACGAAGTTATAAAGAAACTAGAATCTCTCAAATCCGGCAAAAGCAGCGGGCCAGATGGAATACCAAATGAAGCACTCAAGTTGGGAAAAATGTTACTAGCACCATACATAACAACCTTATTTAACAAAATTCTAGATGACAGAGCAATACCAAAAGAATGGGCTCAATCAGACATAATTTTACTTTATAAGAAAGGTGACCCTGCCGATCTTGGAAACTATCGACCAATAAGTTTACAACCAAACATATACAAATTATTCGCTTCATGTCTCGAGGATCGCTTAGCAATGTTCACAGAGAAATTTCAACCGCCAGAGCAAGCAGGTTTCAGGAAAAACTTCTCAACAACAGATCACATCCACACTCTAAACTTGATTATGGAGAAATATATAGAGCACGATAGACCACTTTACTTGGCATTTATAGACTACGCCAAAGCCTTTGACTCTATATCGCATAAAAGCATGTGGAAAGCTCTACACGAGTGCGATGTGCCATCAGAGACTATAGACCTTATAAAAGACATCTACCACAAAAGCAAAAGTCGCGTTAAGCTAGAGAGACAAGGTCCTGAAATAAATATTTGTAGAGGCGTCAGGCAGGGTGACCCCTTGTCACCTAGAATTTTTATAGCTGTACTCCAAAGTATAATGAAAACTCTAAACTGGGAAAGGAAAGGTATAAATATAAATGGGAAACTCCTCAATAACCTTCGATTTGCGGATGACATCATCCTTTTCTCTGAATCAGCATCTCAGTTACAGAAAATGATTAAAGAACTAAATGAGGCAAGCAATAAGATAGGCCTAGAACTAAATACTACCAAGACTAAAGTCATGACGAACCACCGCAATATACCTATAAGAGTCAATAACCATACATTGGAATACGTTCAGAGCTATGTTTACCTAGGACAACAAGTATCTTTCTCTAAGACAAGACTCGAAGATGAGGTTAAAAGACGGGTTAATATAACCTGGAATAAATTCTGGAGCAACAAGGAAACCCTAAAATCAAAACTACCTATTAAACTCAAGAAAAAAGTAATGGACTCATGCATACTACCCTGTCTAACCTATGGTTGCCAAACATGGATATATAATAATAGCATTAAAAACAAAATACAAGTATGTCAGAGAGCGATGGAAAGAAGCATACTAAACATACAAAGAAAACACAGAAAAAGGAATACAGAAATAAGATACACAACAAAAATAATAGATGCTCTAGATTATTGTAAAAAATTAAAATGGAAATGGGCGGGCCATATTACACGTATGGACAAGAATAAATGGACACAGAGAGTAACCACTTGGCAAGGACTAACGAATAAAAAGAAAAGAGGTAGACCAAAAGAAAAATGGGTTGATGAAATAATTAAAAACGCAGGTGAAAATTGGATCATAACAGCAAAGGACCGAGAGATGTGGAGCAAAATGGAGGAGGCCTTTACTCGTTGAGGGGTCCATATTGAATGTACTTTACAATTATTATAATTTTTGAAAGTTGCAATCTAACTGACATTCAGTAATTTTCATATTTTTTATATTAAGTTAAAATCTATATTTATTTAAAAATTATTATGAAATTTTAATTATTGTTGATTTGTGAATTTTAATATTTGTTATTTTATGCATGCATCTATAAATTATCGTAAATTATCGTATGAAATGTAATAAGTCATTCTCTATGGAAATAAAGAGGCTTTATTATTATTATTATAATTACGCGTGGATCTTAGTTTTACTAAGTATTTAAACGCTATTGAAGCAGAAATGGAAATGCGAATATCAATAATCACTAATAGAATTTATTTGCAGTAGCTATTCAAATGTAATCTTGATTTTTGAGAGCATTGATCTCAAATCCTTCAGTAGACCAGTAGCATATATTCAACTTACATAACCGCAATGTGCTATATGCCAATTTAATTTTAATATTTTTGTCTTTGCACGGTTTCTGCATTTTGCAGCCAGTGTCAAGTTTAGAAAGTATTTATTTTTAGACAGAATATAGTCACTCTGTTTTCTATTAGAATGAAGATGTAGCACATTCTAATGCTCTTACAGTATTTAAAATCAAGTCCGACTTCTCGGCAAGATTCACTGAAGTAGTCAATCTACACTAATATTAAAAAAACGTAAAGTTTGTTTTTTTTTTTGTTTGTTGGAGGTAATCTCTGAAAGTACTGGTCCGATTGCGAAATTTTTTTCTCCGACATAAAGCGATTTTATTTCTGAGTTACATTTAGAGATACAAATTTTTATATACACCGCCGAAACTGCGGATTAAAGCTAAAACAATAAAATTGACAAAAAAAACTTTTCTAAAGTTTCAATGAACACTTTTTTTTCAAAATTAAGTCTCAATGTAAAGTTTAAAAGAAATCTGGTCCACCATACAGCCTCCTTCCCTACATTTACGTTTACTGCCAGTAATTTTTTGTCAACATTAATGAAATTTTTTCTCAGTTGTAAGCCGAAATCTTGTTATTTTTTTACCGCAGCACGCAATGACTTGCGATCATTACCCCGATTGGCTTTATGTCAAAAATTTTGCTTCGTTTTTTGTGGAGCAGGTCATCATGTTGTAACGACATTATATTATTAAAGAATGCATTGTGCCTTATTTTTTACGATGACTGAGAAAAGGAATTTCAAATTTTCCATTTCTGTTTTTCTTAACAATTTTTTTACTCACTAAAAATTAAATATAGCGCTTTTTAGCAAAATATTGAAGAAGGTATGGTCTGTCTAAAAAGTCAAATGACTTGGAAATTTTTGAATATTTATCATATCATTTAAATAATACTTGTTTAAGATACTTTTTATTAGGTTCTTCTATTAGTAAACAATGATGAAGATGTCTTAATCAACCTTGATTATTGAACCAGTGTTCGACTACATCAGATTTCATTTAACTCTAATCAAGTCATTTGACTTTTTAGACAAACTCTACGTGTATTTGGTATCAGACATTAATGTGTAAGTGTTAAGAAATAAAGTGAAATAATGTAGCACCTATCTGAGGAGATTAGGGCACATAAAGTAGGCGTGGATGTAGAAAGCTCTGATAAATGCGTGGCAGGCTTAAACTAAGTCTGGCTGGAGGCGCGATTGGAAAGCTAGGTGCAGCCGGTCCGCAACGGGTTGCTGCAGCTTTCCATGCCGAGATGCGCTTTCTGATATCAAATACCATTATATGGGTACTGGCTAAATGTGCTGCATTGTCACTCATTGCTGATCTTCAAGCTATAAGTTGATGAGTGAGCTCTTTTACAGACGGCGGGTACATACTTTGGCCTGGCCTGTTGGTCTAGTGGTTAGTGGCCCTGACTGCTACGCCGAAAGCCGTGAGTTTGATTCCCACCCATGGCACATGTTTGTGTGATGAGCACGATCATTTCTTATGTTTAGTGTGTCTGTTTATCTATAATATACATATATGTGAGTACGCTTATCAGTTGTCTAGTACTCATAACACAAGCTCCGCTTAGCTTGAGGCTAGACAGCATTTGGTACGCTTCGAGTTTGTTCGATGTGTATGCTCGTGGACAAACCTCGAAAGGATCATGAAACATTTATAAAACAATTAACAATAAGCAAATTGCTCAATCAAATTAAACATTGTAACAATTTTATTATTCTTCTGAAACTATAAAATAAGCATAACAATGAGATCGTTCCTTCGCATGCAACAGAATATTAAATTGTTCTTTAATGTAGTTTTTACGACAATGTGTAATCGAATGCGATTTCTAGAGAGCATGCCTGTACTCAAGTAAGTGTTTTTTTTTTAGTTTTGGGAATACTCAGCTCATAATGACTAAATAATATCTGGGACAGAACAACTCTACTGCGGGACTGTCGACTGTAGTGTCAGTTTTGATCCTAGGCTTGGACAATTTTTTTTATTTTCAATTGACAATGTTATTGCGGTCAGCGTTTTCAAACAAAGTCTTTATAGCACCTTTAAATTTTGGGCTGTGGAATTATTTTAAAGAATAACTATGGCTTTAGAGGGCAACTAAAAAGAACTCAGATAGGTTTTTGTCGTCGTTCGCAAAGCGGTAAGAGTTATTTGATCATTCACTATTAAAAAAAACAACCTTAAATCTAATTTTGTACTCGATAACTGACAATTACTTGGTCGTTTTGAAAAAGGTCCAATTACAAATTTAACTGGTGAAACGTTGTCTTTTTTAGATTTAATGCGTTTATTAATTTATTTAAAATACATATGTACATAAAAAACTTAAATACTAAATAAACTATTTATACTAAAACCTAACTATGTACATAAATATAATACAAAATGACAAAGTACGCTCAGGCGTCAAAATACTCCTCCACATCGCTGTCATCCGGAAGTGTGCCCAGAAGACTGGCAGCATTGCCACGTTGAATGGCAATGCTAATTCGTTGTCCTTGTATGTATTATCATTGTCATTTTCGTTGTTGCTATCGTTATCGTTGACGTAGTTACCTCTGCAAGAAACATAGGCGTGAGGTTCTGTTATAAATGAACAAAAAATATATTTATCCCTAGGTACTCAAAAAGTGGATTTTCACAAATAATCATCTTTTCAAAGCTATTTCTCGCCGACTGATCGACACTTTGCGTGACCAGAGGGACCGCTCGTTCTTTGCCCAAAGAAATAGCATTACCATTCAACGCAAAGAAACACTGTAGCCAATCTTCTGAGAAGTTTTTTGGAGCGCCTAAATGATAGCGAAGTGAAGAAGTACCTCGACGCCTAAAATATATTTTGTTTACAGATATTATTTACGTAATATATTATAAATATGTTATTTGTATTTATTTATATACATAAAACGTAAATTATGCAGGTATTTCTGACACGCCCTCCTGCTCCACCCTAGAGCAGGAGAAGCAGGTAATTGAATTATTCCCCACATCAAAAAAGCAAAATTATGTGCATGAGTAAAAATTATCGCACCTCCGCTCAAATAGTGTCTTAACTTAAAAGAAAATTGTTTGCTGATACTTAATGCTATTAATTTCAAAATTCATCATACTTTAAGCTCAGTTATTGTCATATTTGTAATTCAATTATTTGCCCACAGGTGACCCGTATTTATTTACATGTAGCGTCACATCCCTGAATTAATAGAACTTAAAGACCTTTTTCTCAATAAATTGATTTTTGAGTTGTGATACTATTTGAGCGGATAAAAACTGTTGTAGTAATATTTTTATTTTGTTAATTTCCTTCAAGTAATCCATTCCTGCCACTTGCAGCTCGATTTAGCGATATATATCGTACATATCGTTGTAAGTGAAGACTGCCTCAACAACACACAATGTAAGCCCATATAAAAGAAGCCTCATCCACTACCATAAATGGAGGAAGCAGAGCAGAAGGTTAAAGATACACCTAACGGCTGTAATAATCGTTTTATTGTACTTAAATGGCGTCTAACGAGGTGCAGGCGAGACTTGAGACGGGTGCACAATGGTAGTCAGTTAGTTCATGGCTCTATGGTAGTTTTGCTGATGTAAACTTGTCTTTTTTACTGATACTGCTACTGTTTTAAACTTGAAAGTTTAGTATAAAACCATAATAATGTGTACATTTGACACACCGGGTTTATTTGTTTATTTACAATGTACTTGTACAACATTACAGCCTATAACTAATAAGTTGCACAATAGAAACTAAGAAATATAAGAAAAAAAACCATATACATTTAATATAATATATATAATAATAATATATTATATAATATATATAATAATAATATTCCACAACTATCACACAACGCCGTCTAGTCTCAAGCTAAGCAGAGCACACACATTACCACTAAAATAAAATAAAATATCCCACAAAACAAATAAAACAAAGTTAACTTATTTTTCATCCCTCCTCTCACAAGACCTTAGACATATATGTACCATCGCCGTCATTTCTACTTAAACCACTTAAAAAAAAATTTGCTTGAATCCTGCGGCGCGGCACCAAACCAAACCCTTAGAAGATTTCGTTCCGAATGCAAGCATGTCAACTTGGTAGTCAAGCGGAAGTTCTTTGATAGTACGTGTACGTGTACCCACTGTGCCAAAATGACGCAAGACGGCTTATGACCCTCAGAATGCTGTTGCTGCTCCCACACATCCTGCGCATCACGGACGCTAACCGCTTTCTTGTGATGGCTTTAAAACCATCAATATGTGCTTCAGCAGACATTCCTGGTGCACTGTAGGACTGTGACAGCCAGTAACATCCTGTAGGTATGCGTTGTTCTACTGAATTTAAAAAAAAAAAAACAAATTTTCACTACAGTACTCAATTAAATACCAACACCAATAGGAATTCCACATCGGTCGCAATAAAAAACTTTTTCCTTTTGTACTACTTATTGCATTTCAATTTTTTTTTATAATTGATATTTTCGCGATTGACCGCTATCTCACCTGAGGAAAGCGACGATGCGATCGACGATGGACTTGCCTAGAAGTAACCAAATAATTAATAATACGTCAATTGAAGGAGTTAGTTGGTTTAAAATTAAACATCGTCTTGGATTTGGAATATGAGACCTTCATGATTTTTTATCAATTAATATAAAATACCTTACATTGTTATAAGATTTTTTTACCTTTACCAATGTGGACAGAGCTTATCTCAATAAACATCACGAGAAATCGTGGCGACGTGTTGAGAATAGGACTTTAGTGCCAACCGAGCTATCTGAGCGCTTCTTCTCGCTACCCACTTAAATGTAAACCTGTACGAAAGTGCTTTTTGTCACATAACCATAAGATGCATTAGAATGCCATTATTATGCTAATACTATCTTCTGCCAGTGGATTAGCCCGCGATATAGTAGGCAATTATCCCAAGGGAACATACTCCCAGGATAGAAAGTACCATATATGCTATTTCAGGATATGGTCTACCCGTGTACCAAGTTTCATCGATATCTGTGCAGCCGTTCGAGAGAAAGTAAACATACACACAAACTATCGCCTTTATAATATTAGTTTCTTTTTCTTTTTCAAATCATCTCTTACAAACGCAAACGCGAGCCTATCAATAATAAAAATAAAACGGAATAACCAGTGACACAACTCGTTATTTTAAATGACACTGTTACTTAAATCATCGCGATCGCCTCAATAGGTGTTGAGTGGATGATTGAAGTAGTTCTTTTTAGGACGATAGTAAAAGGATAAATATAACATTTGAATACAACTATCACCACAGCACTATCCGGAAGAGATTTATGTAACTTATCTTGAAAAGGCCATATATCATCAGTGGCACTAAGAGAATGTGTGTACAGCCAGTGGGCCATCTAACATAATCTTTAGTACCATTTTATGTCACTCAGAAGAGCAGATTGTCTGTGCCCAGACGAGAATCTTGACGAATGATTTACTGTGACTAACAAGTATAAAGGCACGGACAGTTGGCGCAGTGGTTAAGGGGTTGACTACTGCACTACGTGCCGCGGGTTTGATTCCCGCTTAAAGAAGTATTTGTAGGGCCTACAGACAGATAGTTATTTTGGGTTCTAAGTGTCGTGACGATATTGAAACTGCTTATGACACAAGTCAGCAATTTACCTACCTAGCCATATTTTTATCCATAATAAAAGCTCTTAAGAACGTTTACCATCTACTCTACCCTGTACCACACAGGGTAGTAGATGGCCAACGTTCTCGCGGTCAATCACCTACCAGATGGACAGACCTCATAAAATCATCATCTAAGTGTTCCCTCATCGAATTCACATGCAATTCCACGATTAGAAAGAGATGGAGAAGTCTCGTAAAAGCCGCAACTAAACTACCAGACGATCCATGACCACGACCACTCCGCTAGGAGTGTACGACTGAGAAGAAGAAGCCGTATTTTAAATAGAGTGACTGCTTGTCTGACCTCCTCAACCCAGTATCTGGGTAACACGATCCCTCTTGGCATGACTATAAGTGTCAGTTATCCAGGTTTTTGATTGCCCGTAAAGGCTGTCACTGATCTACGAATGCCTACCGTCACCCACGGCTTTAGTGTGCTTTCCGAAGCACGGAGCTATCTCAATATATTAAATGGTTACCCATTCGCCGATGGACCTTGGTAAGCATTACTTAACCTTACAGATTGGACTGTACTAAAACTAATTAAAACCACGGATAAATAAAATGAAGAGGGAACTCGCAATATTTGAAATACGAAGCAAAACAACAAGTGAAAGAGTAATCCACATAGAGTAAGGAGGAGAGGGGTGTACCGCGTAGAAGTATAAACTTGCTTGTATCTTGATATAAGTATCGATTAAAATTTATCGGAACTGAAGGTGCAAAATCAGTCGAAAGCTGCAAACCTTGGAATCGGAATTGAGCCTCCGTAACATCTCTTAAAATCTATAGTGTACACAAAAACATACATAGTACACAGTGATACATACAGTTTATGTACAAAGGCGAGCTTAACTCAACAATGAATTTTCTCCCAGCAAACCTTTGAGTTACAAACAGAGAACATATTTAAGGGTTGGATCCAGTGCACAATATAAAACTTACTTTTTTTTTTTTTATCTGTTATAAAGTGTACTTGACTGCGATCCCGCCTGATAGTAAGCAGTGATGCAATCGTTGATAGTGAGGCGCACTAGTTTATTAAGAGCCTATTCACTCTAGCCTTGAAGACACCCAAATTATAATCAGACGGGAAGACCGCAGCAGGCAAACTGTTCCAGTCCTTTGATGTACGCGGTATAAATGACGAGGCGAAACGCTTAGTCCGGACTGTAGGTGTTTCAACAACGAACTTAAACTTTACTAATCTAAATCTTCCTTAAGAACTGGAATGAGAAAGCGAGGAACCGTGATCGTTGGAAGGAGTGGAGGTAGGCCTTTGCCCAGCAGTGGGACAGTGTGGGCTAAGTAAAAAAAAAATCTAAATCTAATATATGATTAGATATATTATACGTAAGTCTAATATATTATTTCATCTCCAGTTTGATAGGAGTACTATAATAAAGATTTCAGCTAGACGTCTTAACAAACGATGCTTTTGAAATGATGAGACGTTATCACGCTCGACACCCGCAGCGTCACAGCCAGAACCATTTTGTTTCGGCACATAAATAAAGAATTTATATATTTACGTCCCACGAAGCTAAAGAATATATTTTAGTCAACAGGCAAACAGGAACATCCTCATGTTTACTAATAACTTAATGCAGCGATAAGCACCCCGACTGGTATGATTATGATAATCTGCACCCAATGTCATGTTCATGCTATGAATTACAAACAGTAGCCAACATTTACTGCTATGTTAAATAATGTGGTTACTGGTTAGGTTAGTTATGGGCACATTATAAACTGCGTGGGTTTAGCAGTTATCTAGCTAAACTAAATGATTAACCGCATAGTTAGCTGTCGGCGCGTATTAGATATTATCTATCTATTGAGATATTTAAGTAGATATCTCTTATCTTTACATAGAACAGTTTGTGAATCTATTTTTTTACGTGGTTAATTATCTATCAAATAATAATAACTAACTCTTACCGCAATGGGAGGTGGTGAGGGAGTGTCAAACTTTTACTGTTTTTGAGTCCACCTGTACTCTTTCAGTTGCTATATTCAATCCAGCGGTGCTATTCTCTAAGAAAACAGCCTTGAGCGCAGCGCTGGCAGCAGCGACAAATTGAGAGCGCAGTACATTGAATTAACAATCCAATGTTTAGTTAAATTAGATTGTTAATCTAATGTACATATTTGAATTTCGTTGCTGCGGCCAGCGCTGCGCTCAAGGCTGTTTTCTTAGAGAATAGCACGCCAGGACTAGGGTAACTCTTCCTAACAATCCCTCGGCTCTGGCAAGCATCAACCCTAACGGGTCCTGTCAATCTTGTTGACATCTCCTTGAGATGCGTGTGGAACATAACGCGCCGTCAACCCAGGCTTGGTCCTTATCTGACGGCGAGCTATCCACTGGTCACCGTCAGCGCCGCCCACGCACACGGTGACCGAGAGTTACCCAATAACTCCTAACCCCCGGAGACAGTGTGTGAACCTAAATTATGAAATCTATCTTCAGTATCTTTTCTCTGATACTTTTTTATAATATAAGCTTTACAAGGACAGTTGATATTGAAGTAAACGATTAGCCATTTAGCAAACACATTAGCAGTAGTGCAGAACTGATGGCCCGACCAATGGTCGTAAGTACGTTTGATGGAGTGGAAAAACAAAGTTAATTGAATATGGCTGAGTAAAATATCCATCTTCACAGCGAAGTAAAAATTATAAGTTGTAAAGGTAAGTAGGTAAGCTGCATGGGGAGTTGATTAATGTTTAAAGTAAATTAAACATAAATTGTGTGGTTGTTTGAAAGATTTACCGCGGCTCTGTAACAGAAAGGACAACTGATGGAACACTGGTGAGTTACATATAAATAAAATTGGAGTGTCTATTTATAATATTGAAATAACCGGTTTTTCCTACATGCATATAAATATATGTATATGTTATGGACCGGGTGATTAATGCGGGCATTATAAATAATGTTCGAGCATTATGAATAATGTCTAGCTCTATTGGACCAAGTGATTAATTACTATCTTAACTTCAATATTTATTACATTGCGCGGTCATTATTATATTGCTACATGACAATTGGGCAATTTGATAATAAAGCTAAAGACGCGGTGCGAGGGCGGGGAGAAAAAGGAAAAATCTCGAATGGACGAAACAACTTGGACGTAGCGTGAGCCGAGCGAGCGAAGCGAGCGAGTTCTAACCTAACCTAACCTATTTAACCCAGTTCAAAGTGCAATCAAAATACATTCATATTTTTACGAAAGGTTGTGGGTATTATTCGTTATTTCGGTACGAAGGCTAGAAGGAACGGGATGGGTTTTTTAGTCAGTAAGAGTCTGACACTATCTCCCGCTCCGCCCAAGAGCGGGGGTTGTCATAAGATGATTTTTCCCATCGAAAAAAAAAAAAAAAAAAAAAAAAAACTGGCAGAGTTTTAAGGTAGATAATAGACTCCTTGATATAATTAATCCAAATAAGAGACTGATTATTTTAATGGTTTAATATTTATTTTATTTTAATTTAACTGACAAATCCAATAAAAAAATGGTAATTAAATATGTTTGTATTACTCTGCCCAAAAGGTGATGGGCCGTATGTATAATGCCCGGTCAATTTGATTATTTGAATAATTATTATCAATTTGCACTCTCATATTGGGCGTTTTTCATAATGTCCGGGCATTATGTATAATGCCAAATTTATCATTTGGTCCGTAACATATATACTCGGACGATTATGGAGTTGTTTTGCTTCCGCACCCAGCTGTGCGCTAGCGCCTAATGACCGCTATGACTTTCCGTGACCTGTGTTGTACTTGTGACCTTATTTAAATATTTTTGGGACAAAATATAACATAGTGTAAAAATTATTGGAATCAAATCAGTGACTAATTCTGACTGAACAAACTATATTCAGGTTTCGCTTAAACTAAAAATAATGTTGTATATGTAACTAATATAAATATAATATAATATTTTTTTTTTAATAGCTATTACTGTCCCTAGAAAGAGGTGGCGAGATGATCTAGACGCGTATCACGAGAACTGGTTAAAGACGGCGCGAGAGAAGAATGTCTGGAAGGACTTGGGGGAGGCCTTTGCCCAGCTGTGGAACAGTAATGGCTATTAAAAAAAATATATATATAATATATAGGTAAATAATGTTTTTGTTATGTGAACTACGAGCTACGGTTGTTCTCAATAGTCGGTTTGTGTAAGACATACAAATTATGTGAATTACTTAATACTTTTCGCTCTAATTGCGCCTACGCATCGTAAACATAGTAAACATATACCTATTAACTACCTATATTGTAACTCTCCACCTTCGATATATTGGAGATATTAGGAAAACGTCAATGTATTTTATTTAAAGTTTATCTGGCGCTTTGTATTTTTTTTTATGGTGGGAAAAATCATCTAATGACAACCCCCGCTCTTGGGCGGAGCGGGAGATAGTGTCAGACTCTTACTGACTAAAAGACCCACCCCGTTCCTTCTAGCCTTCATACCGGGGCTCGATCCCCCTTTCGGATAACCCTGGCCCCAGTAGGCTTCGACCCGGTTGGGCCCCTGCTGATACTGACAACTCCTTGAGGCGCGCGGGAACAGTGCGCGCCGTCGACGACTTGGGCTTGGTCCGGACAGTTACCGGACGGCCGAACAGCGAGCTACCCATTGCTCACTGTCCGCAAGCCCGCGCCTGCGGTGGCGCCTTGTATAGTGACTAAATATAACAAGTGGTTGTAAACCTATAACCGTTCAATTTAACTGGACCACTCACATTATGTTAATAGCATAGCAACTAAGTAGCAAGATTACCTTACCTAACTGAACACGGTTCATTAGCTTCTTAGTTCTCAGTCGTTAGTCGCAGTTAATTTGGTAATGGCAGTAGTGAGCCAACTAAGTCGGGTTAGCCGTAGTAGTTAACTACAGTCTTAACTTATGGTTTACGGTAACTTGACAGGTAACGCTTGTTGAGTCGTGGGTGCCCTAAATATGGTCTACGGAATTGTTTGGAAGAGTTTGAAATCACGGTTGGCGCGGGGCGTGTCGTGGGTTCGATTCCTGCAGGGAAATCGGTTGGGTTTTAGTCAGTAACACTGACACTCCCTCTACTCCACCCAGAATGAACGATATTAAAAGGGGTGCCTAAATATGATCCATGAGCAATTGTGGTATGCTGCTTCAATAATTAATTTCAATGTTGTAGTCTTAATGCGGCACTTACTGATCCATTCCGTTCTCACCTGATTTGAGACGCCTAATGATGCACGGATGAAGCACGCTTGCCTAGAAATAATCTATTACGTCTTGAATCTGAGTGAGGTTTCAGCAAGCACAAGAGGTAAATAGTGGACAGTGTAATGGGTGGTGTGTTTGAAGCATCACGTCACGCATAATTTTTTATATATACTAGATATAGCTGGCTAACCTAACCAGGTTCATTTTTTAAGGTGGGAAGTCATCTTATAACTTTTCGGGCCTTACGGAGGACCTAGAGGGTGAGTCAGACTTTTACTGACTACAAATACATAACCTATGTTCCTTCAATTGCTTTTTACGTTCTAAGACCACGAGTATCCTTTTCATACTTTTCCCGATGACCCTAGCAGGCATCGACCCTACTAACATTCCGTTAACCAGGTAAGATTATAACATTTTTAAGGCCACTTACGCCCGTTTTCAATAAGCTATCTATCTACAGTTGCAGCTACTAAAGATAAAGAAATCTATCCTTTTGTCCTTACTTGCGTTCCTATAACCTACCGACGGATAGCATTTCCTACCAAAGTTGTCAATCTATCGACGGGAGGTCGGGTAGCCCACTCGAGATAGGGCCGCTCATACAATACGTCTTTACCTGCGTTTCAATATAAGTTTGAAGTTACTCTCCGATAGGCGGAGCTAACTCTGGTAACGTCATCTGCGTATCCGTCATTATCGACCAGTAACGGGATGGTAACGGGGATAGGCGTTTGAAAATTAATATTTGTTGTGTTGTAAAGTATTTCGTTTTCTTGTCATAATGGAATATTTTAGCAGTGATGACAGTGATATGGAATTATTTCAAAGGATAATAGATTGTGATGAAGAGAGTGACAGTGATACTGATAACATACCGGTACAGAAGGAATACAAGCCACGTGTGAATTATTTAACTAAACTATATGACTACGAATTTGCCTATAGATTTAGACTAAATAAAGTGGCTGTGTCTCAGTTAATTCATTTAATACAACCATACTGTGTTACATCTAAAAGGTAGGAAAGGTTAATTAAAATAATTAAGATGGGTTTTTATATTTCTGTGCGTAATATCACGCATAATCAAGTACTTATTCTAATAAAAATAATCTATGAAGGTCGGAACAAATTATACTTTACAGGTACTTCAATATCGATAGTACTCGTACATTATACTTACAGAGTTCATCTTATTTCACTTTTATGATTCATAAAAACGTAAACAATATACTCAATACCGAAAAGAGCGCGAAAAGATATTTTCTATCAGTGTCAAAACGTTTCGTTTTAAATGTCAGTTTTACTAAAAAGACGATAAATAAAGCGAAAAACATCGACAAACTATTTAAATTTTTCACTTATTTTAATTATATTTATGCTGTTAACAATTTAGGTTCATTTATTAATGATAAATAAATAAACAATATTTCATTTTGAGCGCGACATTTTTTATTGCTTTGCATAGAACGAAACGTTTGAAACGGCTTGGATAGATGAGAGGGAAAAAGCTATCTGCCGTTGGTTGAAGATAGATAGCACCTATCTTTGATTGTGAAACGCAGATTAAGGATAGATAGAATCCTACTGGTTATCGGGGATAGCTATCTATCTATGAACTTCGGTAGATTATTGAAAACGGGCGTAAGTTCGCACCGGGGCGTATAATGGCTACTAACGACACTGCTTATCTATACATCGAAGCTATCAGGAAAAGACTTATCTATAAAAGTTATCAGGAAACACAGACTCCGGCAGGGAATTCCACTCCTTAGCACATTGTTTTATACTAAGCAAATATGCGATACACAATAGGTATTCTATTCAGTTATCTATCCAAAATACTTTTCTTATAGCTTCGACACTTCGAGTTAATTGAAGCAATTAAACCTCTTTGAAGTAGCTTTATCTCACTTAGCGTAACATAGCGCAACATCGATTGAGGCAATTAAAATTGTTTGCAGTTCCGTCTAAACATAAATATAGGCTTATCTGAAGAATAGGCTTGGCTTAGGGCTTAGGGGCCTGTAAGAGTCGATTGGTCGCAACTATGGAGCGCATGTAGTAATCAGTGCAATCAGGGCTTACAAACGCTGGTGAATAATTAGAATTCAAATGGTCCCCAAAGGGAATGCTAGGAAGCACTGTGCATTCAATCAAATCAATCAATCAAAGCATTTATTTCAAATAGACCATTTACAGGCACTTTTGAATAGTCAAATGTCGGTCAGTCCAAGAAAAGTGAATTTTAAAATCAATCATTGTCTATTTATAGCAGTACTGCCCCAGTGGTTGCGGTTCCAAAACCCAGTCAAACGCATTACTTCGTGTTATATATTGCGTCACCACTGATCTCAAAACGGTGAAGGAAAACATCGTGGGGAAATCAGCAGTCCTAATAGAACCAAAAATCCGAAGACATTATTTTTTATTACAGCCATTTTCCTCTCCCAGAGAGGAGGCCTGAGTCCTAACAATAGTAACATTTATTCAGTTCTGATACACTTACGATTCAGGACTATAAATCCTAGTGTGGGGTAATCCTTTTCTTTTTTAAAGAAATAAGAAAATTCTATTGAATAGTAAAAACTACCTTCTGCTAAAGGCTTCGCCGACGTGCTATTTGGGCCCCGTTTTATCCGTGAATTTTGGAGAACGCCTCTCTCGCCTACGTCACAAAATTTCACGCTCCTAGGTCCTGTAATGTCGGCTGTACGGTGATACATCAGTCAATCAGTTTGTCCTTTTATATAAATGATGTAAGGGACAGCTCTCCACAAACTTTAAGGGCTTGCTGCAGGGCTGTCCCTTACACCTTGTATAAAAGAAATCGTAACTTCTATCGTGCAACTTGGTATACGACTACAGAAAAATCCATCAATCTCATACCAAAGGAACACATGTATATAACCATATTGACATATATGTATGTATCTGTACATAAGTAGCAACAATAGTGCCAACAATAGCCTCCACATGATTACAGGACGAGGATCATTATTCGACGAGCGGCCTCGACTCCAAGTCTTATCGTTAGGAATAACCGTAATAAGAGATTAATGTTCTGCTACCAATATACAAATTTGGAGTACCACATCATAAATTATACACTTGATACGGTATAATATGTAATTCATATAGGTATATGGTTGATTAGTCAGCAGAAATGTGTAGGAAGTTTAGAATTTTTATTTAACCTTTACAGAAGGTGTAAACTTAACAATAATATATTCATAATTTGTATATCTACTACTTAAATATTGTATAATTTCTGTTTTTGTTTGATACTATTTTTGTTTTACGTTTTTACTTTGTATATATTTTTAAGTTATATTTATTTATTATAATCTTTATTGTACACCAATTAAACAAAAATACAGGACAAACATTTAAAAGAATAAGTGCACAATGGGCAGTCTTATCGCACAGGGCGATCTATTGAGCGTTGTATTTTTGTGTACTACTTTTTTGTTTTTGTATAAAAACGTATTTAGAAATATATGATGCCTCTAACTTCAGTATGCCTATTGACAATGGCCTCCTCTAGTTCTTTCCTTTATCATCTATCCCATGCTACTATTATCGGTAAAACGGTATTATATTTATATAATAACAAATAATAAAGCAGTATAATTTCGTTACGGCACGGCTCTGGACTGCAATGGGCCACTGAAAGGACACAGGTGAGTTTCGATCAGGAAAAACTAGACACTTTTTTCGCTCCACCCGACGTGAGGAGGAGTTCCTTGATAATTTACCGTTTCATACTCCCAATGCACCATTAAAGACACTTCCGCCTGACCACTGCCAAGTTCCTTTTTTGCTTGCTCGAAACAAAAACTTCAAAGGGTTTGGTTTGGCGCCGCGCCGCAGGATTCAAGATTTTTTTTTAAGTTATCAGGCAGAAATGACCGCGATGGTACGTATGTTAATTTGGACTACCATATACAAGCTGTTATCAATAACTCATATCACACTATCTGCATAGTATATTAACAAAACTGTTAATAAATCATACAGATTGTTAATATACATTAAATAAGACACTTAATTTCGGTCGTTCACATTAATTGGACGATGGCGACGAAGTTTATGAAAAATATATGCATATTCTCACGTATTTTATTTTATTAATTGGTCAATTTGATGGTAATGATCACACTAATGTCTTGTTTTTTTTTTTGCTATCTTCAAAATCTAGTAAACTGGAACTTATATCTTACGTGTCTGGTTTTTTCGCAGTATTTAAGAAAAATAAAACAAGAGTATAAATTCAAATGCACTGGTATTATGAAGAGCTAGAGCTTTTTTCTCATGGGTATATCAAAATCTCGTATGACAGTGTTTGATGTCGAATTAATCCGAAACGGCTTGACCGATTTTTCTCTAATTTCTTGTGTATATGACGCTCCTGCAACCACCTCCATTTTTTTCTTTGATCATTTTTATGGTAGTTTGTTTTCTAAGTTAGCTAGTAATTCATATTGATCAAGGTAATCGACAAAATAATGTGACAAATGCTGCCAATCATCTCCAGGGCTGCAAAGTTCGAAAGAGTTACCGCAGCCCAACGACAACTGAAGGAACATAGATGATCTTTAGTTATTTAAAATCGAACCCTTCTTTTCAGTCCACCAGAATTATTTTATGATATCTCAACTAAATGTCTAGAACACTTTGCGCCATTGACTCGGGCTCGATCCTTATCAGGCAGCCGGATGGTGAGCTACTCTTTGTTCGTAGCCCGCAAACCCGCACTCACTCGGTGGTCGGGAAAGGCCCTATGACGGTCACCAACGCCGATCGCCTCCACGTTGTATTAGAAGCTGTGATTAATAATAATACTCCACAACTATCACACAACGCCATCTAGTCCCAAGCTAATCAGAGCTTGTGTTATGAGTACTAGACAACTGATAAACATACTTATGTATATATTTCTAAATACAAACCTATTACAGATAAACACCCAGATACAGAACAAAGATCGTGCTCTCACACAAACATTTGTCCTGGGTAGGAATCGAGCCCAAGACCTCTGGCATAGCAGTCAGGTTTTGTCATTTAGTTAGATTGGTTAAATAAATTGACAATTTATTATCAAATGACACAATAGAGACAATGACAGAGCGAACACCGGCTTTCGCTTGGGGTTTAATGAATCAATGCGGGTTACGTCAAAAATATTTCCTGAAACCTGGGGTAAGGTAAGCTGAAAGCCTCATGCTGTTCTAAGCTACCTCGAAAACATTTAAACCCGGCTGGATATACATAATGTTTAAAGTGGAAAGATACGAAAGTGTACTTCCTCATTAATAAACCTAACTCTGCACGCAAAGCCTGGAGTAACGACCGATATTGTAGTAAACTTGAAATGCAATAATAATAAATATGAAGGTAATAATAGTCTTCGATATGAAATAGGGATAGCTTTAAGGCTTATAGTCCCTTGAACTATCTAGCCGAAATTAAATGGACATATCCTCGTACCCGCCTAGGCGGCAGTACGCGTATCTGTGCATTTTATTGCGGCTAGCTGCGCCTGGATAGTGCACAGCTGACCTTTAAATCCATTTTCTTTGCGAAATATTGATTGATTTACATCTTGGTATGTTCACTTTGAAGAATATTTAACCACCAATTTTTATGTATAAAATGGTTCCCAAAGATCTGAGCCGTTTCGAAGGAGTAGGGAAAAGTTGTAAAAATTGCTAAAAATTGTTTGTGACAAAAGTAATAATCGCACAAAAAAATCAAATATTGATAATATTGTTCATGAATCTATAATAAACATATATATTTTTCTATCCTATTATAAACCTAGCCGTTACCGAGGAGTAGGCTTCAGAAAGTCATTGGTTTAAGGCACTTTTCGGGCGCTTGGGTCTTAAGAACGCATTGTGTAACATCCGATAGTCACAATTTAATGTGACTAGACTATGACGAAATTTGTTCAGAAAATCCTTTCACCAAATGCAATAATAATTTTGAAAAAATAACAATCCAATAGTATTTGCGGTTTTGTTAAAGTTTATATAAGAACACGGAACAACTTTGAAGCTAATATTTTTTTAATTCGCAGATTCAGCTCGACCTAGTGCTGTCGCAAAACTGAAAATGTCATAATGAAGTATGTTATTACAGACCAAGATGGGTATTTATTTTTCATTCACTATTACAGCTCATCATAATTTACTGATCGTTTTTTTCCGTCTGCACAGACCAGAAACTAGGTTTCTCTATACAAACTTTGGAACATCGTTTCATGCTTTTTAGGATTTTCCAAGATTCAACCCTAAAATTAACCTCCTTTCTTTTTCTTTGTACACATCGTAAAAAAACATTGTGCAAAATTTGATTAGTTTTAGGTCCAAGGGTTTACGGCGCGCGCTGTTCCCGCGCGCCTCAAAGAGTTGTCAGCAACAGCAGGGGCCCAGCGGGGTCGAAGCCTACTGGGGCCAGGGTTATCCGAAAGGGCGCTCGAGCCCCGGTATGAAGGCTTGAAGGAACGGGATGGGTTTTTTAGTCAGTAAGAGTCTGACACTATCTCCCGCTCCACCCAAGAGCGGGGGTTGTCATAAGATGATTTTTCCCATCGAAAAAAAAAAAAAAAAGGTCCAAGGATTTAGGCTGAGTCACCTTTTACATATACAGGAGAGTCTTTCTAAATCAAATCTTATAATATTATTATAGATAAGAAAAGCTCACACCGCGGGCAAATCTCGTCATAGATATGACGGAAACGATCCACGTATATAAAGGATGGTGTTATGCAGGACGTAGCCACCATCATCCGGAGCCCGCGCCGACGCGCCGGCGATGTGCCCCGCGGTGAGCCGCCTTTGTCGGCGAGCGGCGCGCGTGTACCGCGGCCCCGGAGTAATTAGCCACCACTCATTAATCACCTACCTACCTTTGTGTAGGCTAACACAGTAAAAGGCTTTTGACATTAAGATTCAATTACGCTTATGATTATTGTGAAGGAATTCGTAGTATTTATCTGCTAATTATATACCGTTTTTATTTTTTTGAAAATTTAACTTTGTTTTTAAATCCTTTTTTTGGGGTTGTGAGATCTACTTATCTATACATATAATAAATTTGAAAAAGTGTTTAGTTGTAAAATGTACGAAATCGATGTACATTGTACATCGATGACAATGACTCTGTACATTAAAATAGCGTGTAACTTGAATATCAATACTAAGTACTTTGTCCACCCACTGCACGTACCAATGTTTTTTTATTTTGTAACCGTAATACGACCCTCTATAATTAGAAACTCTTTCCTAAGATACAGACAGAATTTCTGCTTAGTTTAGGAAAGGGAGTCTTAGGTCCCACTGTAAACTGAGTGTACTGTTTTTGTCTAGGATTTAAGACTACTCTGTATGCCTTGTACAAACTACTTTTTGAATAAATTATTATATTATATTATTATATCGATGCATGTAATAAGAATTGACTTAAGTGACATTTAACTAAAATTTAAAACTGTACCTTAGGACTATTGACGTAAGAGCTTTTTACTAAAATGTGAATATGTCCCTTACGTTAATTGATATTTCTGATATCGATATTACTTAAGTTTTGTTTCATCGCAATAGGTTGACTATATCGAAAGATATACTCACATTCATTGACTGTGAGGCGGCACAAAGTTTGCTGGGTCAGCTATATAGTGTGTCAAGAAAAACCCAACATTATTTTTATTTTAAAAATTCTTAAATATAGTAAATGTGTTTATAATCAATAAATGATAAATATACTTACGTTATTTTTCTGGTCAGTCTACGGCGTCGTCTAATTTGATTAGAAGAATAATCTTCTAAACATATTAATTTTACAACCTACTAATAAAAAGCCAATTGCCACGATAATATAATTTATCGTAAATTTTATAATACAATTCTCTTACCACTACATTTACACCAACTCGTATTAGTGGTACAATATGATCCTAAACACATTCGCGCACTAATTACTTTTTTAATTACCGAGTTACGGTACTTCAGTCATTTGGCCAACATGTCACGTTATTTAACCAAATTAAGTTTTTTCTCTACGGAATATTTACGGTAGAGGGCATTCAACTTGTCATCTAAGGAATGTCGAAAAAATTAAGGACGATTTGTACGAATTATTGACTGGCCTGTTGGTCTAGTGGTTAGTGGCCCTGACTGGTATACTACTATGCCGGAGGTCGTGAGTTCGATTCCCAACCAAACCAAATATTTGAGTGATTAGCACGATCTGTTCTTGGTGTAATTTAATTATCTATATATATTTTAAATATATAAGTATGTTTATCAGTTATCTAGTAGTCAAAGCACAGCCTCTGCTTAGTTTGGGGCTATACGGCGTTGAATAATATTTGTAGAATATTATTATATAATTTTCTCATTAAGTTGTTGATAAAGGCCTAAAGTTTATAAGATTTCTCAGAGTTATGGAATCATACTTACACAAAGGCTATCTCCCGCCAATCTCTAACGGTATGAACTATAAGCAATTTGATCCGTACAACTGTAGGTGCTGATGGATCACGGTAATCGCTTTGAGTTTGTTCGTACAAAATACGCCCATCCACCATGGAAACATTTATCTAGATATAACTATTAATTTTTAACTAACATTCAATTATAATCATCAAAATAATAGACTAAAATATAATTATATATCTATCAATATTTTATAAAAACAATTGTCAACATTATGTATCTATAATGGTTTATCTTTTATGTTTTTACAATTCTATATTAATTTAATGTAATTAAACATACACTGGCAATGCCACCAGCCTTTTGGGCACACTTCCAGTCGACAGCGATGCGGAGGAGTTTTATGACGTCATAATTAGCTAGGCATTTAGTGTATTTATTATTTTTAATTATTTAAGTTTTTTTATTGTTCAATTTGTTTATGTTAAATAATCACAGTAATTAAATAAAGTTTGTTATTAATTAATATATATGAAATTAATTTTACTATAAAATTTAAATCTTATTAAAATTAGCACAATCCTTAAAAAAAATAACATACACGGTTTTATTTAACTGTAAATAAATAAATAATACATTAACTAGATAAACTGAGGCAGCTGATCATGACATGACATGATCAACATTAGTTTTAATATATACGAGACCCGAAACACGTGTCTAGTATTTTTATGTAAAGAAACTATATACAAAATTACATAACTGTATCATGAAAAATTACAAAGTGCTTGTTATGTCAGCAAAAATACATGGTCACCAGCAGACCATACGGCCGAATGAAGGGACCTGCCGTGACCAGAGTTGTACTTAGTGTCGGTAGTGTCCAACTTGGCTTGACCTTTATATTTTTGAGAAAAAATATTATAACATGGTGTAAAAAATAATGGAATCCATTCAGTTATTGATTCTGAACAAATTATATTCAAGTTTCGCATATCCTAAAAATAATGCTGTATAAAGTAATCATATGCACAAATTGGCGTAATCACCAAGACAGAAGACAGACAGGATACATAAAAAGTTGTCACCGCTCGCGCAATGATTAGTTCAGACAAGACGAGTACCAAACGACCAGATTACGCTCGTTACTGTCATTAAAACTTCATGTCTATAAATAAAATCATTTTTATATTAATTTCCTATAACTAATTGCAACACACGAAAAAACACGTGACGGTGATGTACAAAAGCGAAGCCAAATCGATAATTAAACTATTCAATTGTATGATTTGCAGCGCTTTCCAAATAGTTGGAGATCTAGACATGACTGTGTAGACCAGCTCGCCTAGACTGCTCTGCATTCTAGGATATGGTGGAAGTTTCTAGTGAAATACAAAAAGAATATGGGTTTATTTGATTAGACAACATGTAAGCGGTACATTTATGAAAATATTTATGTTATTGTCGTCGGAAATGCTTTGAGTCTTGCGCGCCTCTATTAATTATATAGACCATAAAAAGAAAAATATTTGTCTGATTCTCGTATTTTAAAACTCTTTTTGCAGTACCCACTGCAAAGCTTAAATTTACCAGATATCTGGTGACCCAAGTTTCACAAGAATTCAACGACATCCGCATCATGCAAACAGGAAACGATAATACAAATAAAAGTCGAAGGAAACAGCTTCCAAGGAATCCCTAATCGCTATTAAAGATGCGACTTTCTAAACTGTGTGAAGGCGGCATTAAAATCGCATAAAAGCATCGGCAGCTCACGTGACGCGCAGTCGCAAATCGCGGGTCGCATCATATCAATTTTATCAGCTGACTCGTCCTCTCACTTTCTGCCGGCGCGCGTGGGATAACACATAACAAGCTTTTATGATCTATTCTATTGAGAAGCCCGCAGCTGCCCAATCCAACCACTTTTACTTTCTATCTCATCTCATCTTAGTTAAAGACGTAAAACACTCACCATGACATCACCGTATTACTTTTTGACCACATTTCGGCCATTGAAGTTGTTGAACTCTCTAAGATTACTTCAAGTAATTTAGAAAGTACATAGTTGCGTAACTTCAAAGACGAGTTAAATCGATATATGTACGTTACATTCATTTTGGTCGCTGAAAAAATTCCATTTCATTCGAAATGTGAATTGTACCGAGACTTAACTATCACGATGGCAGCGATATGATTTCGCTTTCATTATTATTAATATTCGCGTGAGGCACATGACAGATCTTAACCATATCTGATGATGCTATCAGTGTAATCGTGCCGGTGCGTGTGACGTGACACGGATCAATGTCATCGGTACAATGTTGACTAGAAAGGACACAATGCAAGCGTTGTGGTTTGTCGGTTCTAGTTGTCTTAACTGCTTGATGTACAATGAAACAATCGTGTAACAATAAATTTTCAACTTTTGACATGATTTCTACTGAACAATTGTGTAAGCTCACTTGTTATTGTAGAAAAACAGCATTGTCTGAGTTCACGGTCTGCCAATAATTCTCGTTAATCCCTGAGATGTGATATAATTGGAAGATGTCTCTTGTGGTATTCGAGTTATATAAAGACATTTCTATTGTTTTGTTATAAAGTCAAAAACAAGCAGATCAACGTGATTCTATAACGCCGTGTCTGCACGTCATTGTTAACAAAAAAAAACGTAGAAAAATTTTGGCGAATCAAAATATGTAGTACCATCAAAGACACCGCTAAGTTCATTTTTGCTTGCACTGGAAACGAAATTTTCAAAGAGTTTGGTTTGGCGTCGCGACGCAGGATGCAAGCAAAAATTTTTTTAAGTGCAGTAATTACTGCGATAGTACTTATTTTTCAATCGGTGCTTCATCTCAATATTGTAGGTTCTCTCAAAATTGGATTGTAATGATTAGTTGACGTTAATTCATCATCCATTTATTATTCATCAAGCTACAATCACATTACTAATAACTTATGTAAGCCTAAACACGTCGCCTAGATTGAAGATAATCCAATGTCCTTTCCATTTGATTTCTCCTCAGTCACGTGCACGACATCTGCGCTAAATACCGAAGTCCGTGCGAATACTTATGCATCATTTATTTATTTATTAAAACTTCATATAACCACACAACTAGTAAGCGCACTTAATGCAGCAAAGGCAAACTCTACCCATCAATCTTTGGATTAAAAAAGACAACACTATGTGTGCACAATAAACAAATAACTGATATCAACATCGTAGCTTAATAACTGATATCAACATCGTAGCTTAATAACTGATATCAACATCGTAGCTTAATAACTGATATCAACATCGTAGCTTAATAACTGATATCAACATCGTAGCTTAATCCCGACTGTAGGTCGGCTTCCAGTCTTCTCGGTTGCGGCTGACAACTATTATTTTACCAAGAGCCACTATCAGACCTCCACAAACCAAATCTAGGCAACACGGCACTCCTTGCATAGACTGATGGTCAGTCTTTCTGTCGTTTGACTACCTGTAATGGATGTCAACGATCTACGAATGACAACTGGAACCAACTGCTTTACGTGTATTCCGGGACACGACAGTGTTTTAGTAATGTATTAGATAACAGAAAAGTACCATGACTTGAAAAAAATTTACAGGCGCTGTTATATATATATATATGTTATATTCTAATAAAAATACCCAACGGTTACAAATAATAACCTGATCATATCACCGAACAAACGATCTTCCTAATTGAATTATAAACATCTTAACTGTCTTCGTATTATTGTGAATTATTCTAAATTGCTCCTAAGCATCGTGCGTTTAAATTTAAATTACCAGACAAGTCATATGTAACATTATCTCGCGATTACTCGGGAATCCTCTTCTGAGAAGTGTTCGGGTATGCACTGAGATAATGCATACGAGAGCATGAATATCACGGCAGGAATCTCAATGTAATGAGATAGTTTGTGAGTTAGACGCAGACGCAGGCCGCCAGAGAATAATGCCCAGCCTTTAGGGCATAACTTTAATTCAGCTGGCAACCGCGATCGAGTTTATAGTCATGCGAAGCAGAAATGAAAGCAATCATAAATTAGCATTAGTTCCGAAGGAAATTAAATTAATTGTAATGCAATAAAACTGGTCCAGGCTGGAGAAAGTCTAAAAAGTTAGACTTATGCTTGCTTTTCAAAACTAAAGTCAAACCCAAATAAAATATAGAATAGCTATGGTTTTAAAAAATTAGCTCTAGCCAACATATCTTTATGATAATTTTGTGCCAAGTTATACATAATTAGACGATATTTTAAAGTCTAGGAACTACGAGGACGAGAATGTCGAAACTTTACAAAAAAATTATGCCTAACGTAACTAAATAATCTTTGATCTTGTTTTATAATAATATCACACTTTCTACATTCGCAAAAAGCGCCATAAAATATCAAGTTAGTCAAGTCGAGAGCTAGTTTGTTACGTCGCGGCTCGTTGGTGGACCTAATCATATGTGTACCACGCCCATAATATACGCGTTTTTATAAAAAGCCGATCTCTTCAACGGCCCATTGTTTGCTGGTTCATTTACATGATGATTCGACATTAAAAATTGACGCTTTCAAATTTTTTGCTGATTTCGAGCAGCACTGCGTCCGACATAAACAAATTAACAATCAATCGGGATCCAATCTAAAGTAGATCGCATCTCTGATATCTTCATATCTCGCCACACTCAATTACTGGCGACTCTTAAATTAATCAGCGCTATTCACGTGAGGTGTTGCCAGTTTTTTCCTCCACCTCTCATGAGTGGGTTCTCTTATTAGTTTTATTGGTGTTCTGGTTGCCCGGGGTGCCGTAACTAGGTGCTATTTATTATCCCTTCAACTCGCTTATGTGGGGCGTATTTTAATTCACGAAACACCGATGTTTCGAGATTCGCTTTGAAAACATTAATAAGGGCGTCATGCAATTATTTACAATATAAAATGTATTTATATGTACATTCACATATATCTTATTAATATAACCGACATTTATTTATTTTGTACTCGTGTAACAATTTTGACACTTAGACAAAGTATCTTCTTAGTAAAACATTTATCATTTCCCGCCTTGATGAATGCAGCTTTTTGCTGAGGTTCAATTTGCTGGTTCTTGTCACTTGTACTTTCAAAAGATATAAATGATTTATTCTTTTATAGCGTGCCGACAATCTGCATAAAGCGAGATTTTCTTTTATACTTGATTTCAGTTCAGTAGAACACGACTACGTGCGTTCATTGATTAATCTTAAAAACACTTCGAATCTAATCAAAACTTTGGTTAATCGGACGTCATTGCTACGCGTTACACTACACTGTGCGCTACGCTGCTACACAGCATGCTACGGTCAGTGCTACGCAACACTGATGTGCTACAGCAAACAACGCTACACTCACTGATGTGCTACGGGTAATGCTACACAACGCGTTAGCGTAGTTAAACTAATAATACTAAAAAAAAGCTGCGTTCTTTGATTTTTAGAGCTAATTATAGAATTGGCACCAGTCACTTTCTAGTAATAAAAACGGCTGTATATTTTAGATCGACTTGTCTGTATATTTTAGAAATGTCGCGCTGCGATAGTTAGCCTGAACGCGGATGATTCTAGCTTCGCATTACTATCAATAGGGAGCACTGACTCCTGTCGTAACTACTTAAGTTTTTCTTCGACTTTTTTCCGCTCAATCGGCTGACAGTGACATGACTGACGCGTCAGAGTAACATTAACGCGCGAAACCAAACACTTCGCGATATTACCCGTCAAAATATTACTGTGAAATCAACTGACATGATCAAAACACCTTTTTGTAATCAACCGTTAAGTCATCTATTAGTCAGATGAACAGAGAACTAAATATGTTATTATGGTGTCCATTACAAATTGTAGATTTAGCCGCGCTTAATGAATATTTATTATGTTTATTACTTATATTGCTCAGTGCAATTTCATGATATTTAAGCCATTTAAATGAGAATTGAATTGTGGTCGCTCATTTGACAGTTTCACGCCACGTTATGCATGTATAAACGATGTTATATTTTTTACTTTAAATACCTAACTTTTACGACCAATTTTACTGCTGTCTACGGACTTTTAGTGTAGGTACCGAATCTGTATGATAATACAGTTAGTAAATTTTTTTTGAGCACTTTTTGAACCAACTGCAATTATCGTATCTGTCTTCTAAAATCATTTTCAATAAAAAGCCTCATCAACATATCACAATTATCAGCCTCAAATAGTCCCAAGGAATATACAATAGACAATTTTACATCCAAAAAACTCAATTACATTATTGTCTATGTACGCCTATGACTAGTCTATTATATAGAATACAGTTAAGTACCGGCCGTCACAGGTTTTTTGCGGAGATTAAAACAAAACATAACATGACAAGGCACCTCATTTGTCACTATTAGTCAAACCATTTGTAGGATCACAAGGTTACAAGTGATTACTGTTTCGTTTTTTTGTTATAATAACGTTACCCTTGACAGATATTAGTGACTCACATTTTTGAAATTAGTGATGTGACGGCAATTTTGAAAATGTAGTCGATATATTTTTTTTTGTTTTGTACTTTATGAATTACTTCTTTATCGTGGGTGCGTTCACCAATAAGTAAACTCACATACACAACTTGTCTATATCTTGGGTATCCTATATAAATGTGACCATAAAGCTATTGGAGTCTTCTAACACAGGCACCATTGTGCTTTTTTTTCGGTGGGGAAAATCATCCAATGACAACCCCCGCTCTTGCGGGAAGCGGGACATAGTGTCAGACTCTTACTGACTAAAAAACCCACCCCGTTCCTTCAAGCCTTCATACCGGGGCTCGAGTTCCCTTTCGGATAACCCTGGCCCCAGTAGGCTTCGACCCGGCTGGGCCCCTGCTGTTGCTGACCACTCCTTGAGGCAGGCACCATTATGCTTAAAATGAGGATCGAATCATACACTGATATAAACTAGTTGTTACAGAAAAAAATATGTTTAAAAAAATCCAATTAAAGATACAATGACCAATGTCAACATCGCATAGATTTAACCCGTATTGAAACGGTATTTATAATATTAGATTTAAAACGTTTTAAATGCACGATAAATAGAAGAAAACTACTATTTTGACAATTTTAAACTAACTTTGGTTTAAAAAACCAAAACAAGAATCAAAGTTTTTCAACATGACTGACAGTAGGTACTTAGATATTTAGTTATTTAATCAGACTTTAGTCATTTTCAGAGGGGTCATGGTCAGCACCCACCTAGTGAGCATAAAAAAACAGTATTTTTAACAAAATTCTAAATTTATTTGGACCTTTATTATTTGAGCCTTAAATTATTAGTAATTCAAGGCTCAAATTACCATCATCGTCAATATATAAGTTATAAGTACAAAGTTCCAGGATTTTTTATGAACCAAGGTATATAAATCATAATGGTATAAAAATACTCAAAGAAGTCTCGGGTTTGCTTTTGAAGAAAACAAAATTGATTCATTGAATTTATAAAAAAACAATAATTCCAGCCAGGAATCGAACGTAAATATTGGAGAAAATACATGCTTTACTAGCACATCATCCGACGGTAGGTATCACTAAATGCCATTCCGGCAAATATATATCTAACGTACTAAATCAATTAAACATCGCCAATTTTATTAGAAACTATGAGCAGATCCTTTGGTCATAATTATAATAATAATAAGTATTTATTTCACAAAAAACATAGCACTTTGCACTCTATACATTGTTTAGAAATTATTATTTACAATATTTATGCAATAATAGACTCTATCTTTTAAACTAGGACTAGCCTGTATCTTAATAGATATAAAGATAAGATACCTATGTTAATATTAACACTCAAAAACCAGTGAAGACAGCCTACTTGAAAAAAATCACTATAAGTCAGTACACTACACCTAACTATAAAGTATACCTGTTACCTTAATCCAATCAACCAACAATAAATATTCACAATATTCAATTAAATTAATCGGAAGAGTATTACATGACTTTCGACATTAATCATTTATTACAGATGAATATTTAACATGGTTGAAACCCGCTTGATTTCCGCCATGAGGTAGGCAATGCAGGCATTATTGCCTCATTAGATTTATTTATGTAATGTAAGGGGCAGGTCACATCCATAAGAGATGCGGTGTACCTTTTGAAATACCAATACTATGCATAGTCACCTCACTTTAATTAAAACCACTGATAATTCGAACCTCTCTATGATAATTCGAAGTTATTATAATAAGTTAAGTTCCCTAGAACCTATCCTTATATATCGAAAAAAAACTATAAATTTTTAAGATCTTGGTAATTCGTAACAAAAAAACATCATGGACGTGTGCAAATCTTTTATTGACGTGTAAAAGTGTTTTTTTTTAAACCTATTTGAAAAATAACTATATTTTATCAATGCTACGTAATCAAACGACGCGTTAATTCGAACTGATAGGCGTCAAACACTCGATAATTTGAAGTTATTACATTAGCAGCAAACTAACATTAAAACAAATAAGTAAATTACACTTGACACGTAATTTTCAACAATTTAAACTTGTATTAAACTTTTTCATAGCTCAAGTGGTGGTAAAAATACGCAAATATTATAATTAATTCAGATTTTGTAACTCTCTAGCTTGATTGTCTCCTTTTAAATGGCAAGTAATTAAAGTTCTTTAATGTATATTATTATTTAGTGTCTTAATACGTGCACACGGCCACGTTGTCGTGTCTTGGTGTACACTGACCCTTACGCCCCGTTCACGACCTTGCCGCTAAGCGCGAAGCGGTGAGCGGTAGCTGAGCGCGGAGCGGCGAGCGGTAAGAACAAAAGTATGTAAATATATGAAGCATGCCACGAGGCGCCGATCATAGCGCCCCGCTCACCACTAAGACCGAACAGGCCGTAAGACTGTTTAATACAAAGTTTTCTGTGAGGATAAAAGTCTCTTCACACAAAAACAAAACGCAACTTAATGTATTAAGGGTAATCCTCCTTCGACGATCGTAACAGTCAATTAAAGGAAGAGTTACTCCAACTTAGTCACGTTTGAGGAGCAAACGAACTGTTCAAAGCTTTGGAAAGCAAACAGAGAGAGAGAACATTTTTAGCATTTCTTGGAGAGATTTTAACTGTCAAGTGTTATTGGGCAGACCTATACCTGTACCAGTAAACAGTTATTGTCTGAATATAATCTATACATCTATACATACAAATAAAATTGGAGTGTCTGTTTGTAATATTGAAATAACTGATTTTTACTACATGCATAATTATGAATTTATACGGTACCAAAATAACATTATTTTACAATTTTTGTCTGTCTATCTGTCTGTTTGTCCGGGCTATTATCTGAAATGGTTAGACCGATTTTGACGGGACATTTTTTGGCAGGTAGCTGATATAATAAGGAGTAACATAGGCTACTAAATCCTGTAGTCCACGCAAATGAAGTCGCGGGCATAGCTAGTTTACAATAAAAATCTGTTTGATATCTTAAGCTAAGTCGATATACCTAGTCTAACAATCAGAAACGAATAAGTTCATGACATTATAAAAGCTCAAAAGAAAAGAGGGAAGGCACGGGTGGCTACTCTTCTGCATGTTGTTGGTGCGATTTCCACGAGGAACAAATATTTGTATGAACTACAAAAAGCAGAGAGAAAAAACCCGGTTGGCACAGTGGTTAAGCTATTGGCTACTCCACTGCGTATTGAGGGTTTGATTCTCGTACGACACAAACATTTATTTATACTACAGATAGTTGCTCCTAGTCTGGGTGTCTTGTGCATGAGTTTATGTTTTTGGACACATCCACGATACATTAGTAAAGCCCAGTGAGAGGCAATGTTTTAATATATTTTTAATAGGGAGCTTATTTTTTCAAATCGATGGTAAACTCGTTAAACGATTTAAGCCCAGTAGGTGGCAATGGTAACTGCAGCATCGCTGGCACTCATTAAATCCTCCAAGGTGCAGGCGTATGGACACTTGGGTCACTGTAACATGTGGCTCATGTTTTGAACTGGGGTACTGCACTCACATGGAGTATCCAACGGGTCTCATCATGGGACCACTAGACGTACAGCGTTGCGCCATCGGCACATTGTGGATATCCCACCCATTCGTACAAAGCGTTTTGGAAACACATTCATTATGCGTACAACTAAATAGTGAAATTCCCTGCCGGAGTCTGTGTTTCCTGATAGCTACAACCTAAGGGTCTTTAAGTCGAGAGTGAATAGGTTACTTCTAGGCAAGCGTGCTCCATCGTCGGCCGCATCATCACTTACCATCAGGTGAGATAGTGGTCAAACGCGAGCCTATCAATGGTAAAATAAAGCCGAAAGACGTCCACTGCCGGTCATAGGCCTCACCCAAGCGTCGCCACAACGAATGGTCGTATGCGTTTCGCATCCACTTGCATTCCGACGGGTCCATAAAACTAAATTCCGGCAAGGTATGTTTGCAGCAGCTTACCTCGGTGTGCTTATTCATACATGAATAGTAGATTTCTCATAGACATTTATTAACGACCACCTCGTGTGAATACTACAACTGATGCATAATGAGGAGTGTTGCGATTATGGCAACTGCCTTTTTGACCATTACTTGAAAGCATCATCATCTACCTGCCCTTGTTCCATTTTATTTGGGTTTTTTTTTTTTTTTTCGATGGGAAAAATCATCTTATGACAACCCCCGCTCTTGGGCGGAGCGGGAGATAGTGTCAGACTCTTACTGACTAAAAAACCCATCCTGTTCCTTCAAGCCTTCATACCTTCATTTTATTTGGGGTCGGTGCAACACGTTTTTTTACTTCTACGATAGGTTGCCTTTTATATTTCGGGATTAGACAACCCTAGTGTTGCAATCTGGCAACTGACAGCTCTATCGTAAAGTTTGACATTTTTGAGGTTATACGTACTCAGAACGTTTTGACATACGAGCGCTATTTGTGTTGTTTACAGTAACTTAAAAGATTCATCTCGGCCAAAATATGGAATTAAATCGTGAACATTTTCGTGCGATTATTTTTTACAACTTTCGACGTGAATTAACTCAACAACAGTGCATCGATGAACTTAATTCAATTTTTGGCGATGAAGCTCCATCAAGGACCAGTGTTTATCGATGGTATGGTGAATTCAACCGAGGTCGTAGTTCACTCCAAGACGAATTTCGTGAAGGTCGTCCAAAATCAGTTGTTGTTCCGGAAACCATTGATGCTGTGCGCGAAATGATATTGCAAGATCGTCATGTGACCTATCGTGAGATTGAGGCAACCTTAGGCATTAGTGGGACCAGCATACATTCAATATTGCATGAACATCTGACTGTCAAAAAAATTTGTTCGCGTTGGATCCCACACAATTTGTCAATCGCTCAAAAAAAGGCTCGTGTCGATTGGTCGAAAGAAATGCTCAAAAAATACGATCGTGGTGCTTCGAAACACATCTATGACATCGTGACAGGTGATGAATCGTGGATTTACGCGTATGAGCCCGAAAGTAAACAGCAGTCGACTGTATGGGTGTTTCAAAATGAGCCAAATCCAACAAAAGTTGTTCGCGCACGAAGCACTTCCAAGCAAATGGTCGCCTGTTTCTTCGGAAAAACTGGGCATGTCGCAACTGTACCACTAGAACAACGCAGAACAGTCAATTCTGAGTGGTATACAACTATTTGTTTGCCAGTTGTCTTCCAAGAAATCAGGAAAACCAACCGCCGAAGACGGATCACTCTTCACCACGACAATGCAAGCTCTCACACATCGGCTCAAACAACTGCATTTTTGAGCTCTCAAAACATCGATTTGATGAGTCATCCGCCGTATAGTCCTGACTTGGCACCAAATGACTTCTTTTTATTCCCGTACGTAAAAAATAAAATGAGAGGTCAACGTTTTTCGACACCTGAAGAAGCGGTTGATGCGTTCAAGATGCATGTTTTGGAGATACCTCAATCAGACTGGCAAAAGTGCTTCGACAATTGGTTCAAACGCATGCAAAAGTGTATAGATCTTAATGGGGAATATTTTGAAAAACAATAAAGCGATTTTCGATGATTCATGTTTGTTTTGGTTCTCTAATCCCGAAATATAAAAGGCAACCCTCGATTCTATCCTGTCACCCGTCAATGCTATTACTAACTTCCTTTTCTTTCATATTTCTCTTCACAAAATCTATACTACTACTACTACTAGAAACTAGCATTGAAATGCCCTCGATTACTCCTCCTCCTTGCGGCGAACTCCTCAATGCTGAAGGTCATGTCCCTGCTTTTCACTCATTCGTATGATATTCGTTTCTGTCTCTGACCGTGAAGAGCGTTGTAGACAGTAAAGTCAGGAGCGGTGCGGATCTGGTCCGACCAACGGTGCGTCCACAAGGCCTTTTCACGTTTACCTTGCCGGTCTCGATGAGCCTTTCGAGGTTGCCACCGTCTTTCCTCGGTTGCTAGGGACCATCATATTTATTTATAATGGTAATGGTATGGAGGACTTACAGCTAAAACCGGTAAGGACAGACAGACAATGACAGTAAGTTAGACTGACAGTCAATAACAAGTCCTCACTTATAGAGCACAGGATAATACTAAATACCAAAAATAACTAAATTAATATTAGTCAAAAGACTAATAAACCAGCAATAAACAAATTTACCAAATAACCACATTTCAAGCTGAGCCAAACGGGGATTTGAACCTACGACCCTTAACTTGCCTGCCCACAGTTAGACATTTTATGGCTTCATTGAACCTCCTTTTGTACTTCACCGACGATGTTAACTTATTTAATAATTACAGTCAATTTAACAATAGCGACTGAACAGATAACATTTAAGCACTTGTGCGTATCAACGTGAGAGGATCGAATTTGACTGTAAAGTATAATAATAGTTATTACGATGCGAAAGTTTCATTGAAACGAAAAGAATACATCAGATTGATAATAATAATTAACATATTGTTTTATTTTCGAGGTAGTCATCAAATTATTTTTGCCGCTCTAGGATGGAACGAGACGGCTAGTCAGAATTTTTCTGACTAAAACCCACCAGTTTCCTTCAGTTGCCCTTTGCGTTCTAAGGCCATGATCACTCTTAATGTTAGATTGCATGTAAATTATCATATATTTAAACTAATATTTACTAGCTTTTGATAGATCCGTCCATCTTGCGCTAAATTTTAAGAGTTTAAATACAATATTAACATAGTTTTCTAACAAGGTCTAATAATAGAAACCTATGAAATAGCAAATCTTAAAGAATTTAAACACTTTTGCACACCTTGACCCATAGTAAACACACAAGAACTCATATCCCAAAAAAAAACGCGTTTCTTTTTTAGATTTTACCATTATTATTGAAAAAAGCAATCGTAAAGAAACAAATAAAAAACTTATTTCAAAAATAAACGTGCCTTAAAAAAAAGCTTATTAAAACTTATAATTCTAAGTCAATCTAAAAATATCACAGAGTCTTAGAACAGCAATTTAATAGGTAAAGAGTCACAGTTCCTAGGTAAAGAACATTTACACCTCATCCACAGTACATTCTAGGCAAACGGAACGCAAATACACAACAAGCTTTATCATAAATTTCCTGCACGCCAACATTAATCAGTTTGAGAACTATAACTGTGGCTGAAACAATGGACGAAGCCCAATGAACCGCTCGAGATCCGGCCCTTTGACAGTCCAGGTAAAGCTATCTAAACTAGGCTTAAATTAATGTACCAGGCATTTGAATTCAATACAATTTATAATGTACAGAGGAACGAAGGGATTGGTGTATGAGTAGATGACTGGCAACTTTTTTTATTTTTCAGCTTGACTTTACTTAGAATTTAGACAGAGGAAGCCAGTAAAAAGACTCGAAACGAGACAGAGGAAGCTAATAAAAAATACAGAATAATATATACATAGTATATATGTTATATATATACACACAAGAAATAGTAGTTAATAGTTTAGTCACAGACACATTGTTTTTTTTTTTGAAATTACACCTAGACATAGATCAAATGATTCGACTATCTCTACCTCCGGCATTGCAGTCAAGTGCATTAAACTAACAGGTCAGCCAAGTTCGCCAGTAATTTCACAAAATAAAAAAAAATCGGTTAAAATACATTTGGTATCCACTACACCACCTCCTTACTCCTGACTATCCTATCTCTGACTATCCCCTAGGGAAATGCAAGTGTGATTTTATGCGTTAGAATAGAAAGGATGATATTTTAGCCTGGCTACATACCCATCAGTTAGTTCAACTGTACCATTGTGATATCCTCGCTAATAATGCCGGTTACAAATGTTCGTTTGAGAACGATGCCACATGTTGTTGCATTCAAAAGACTTCAACGCGTTTCTCAGGCTCTGAATGCAAGGAAATATTAAAAAAGACATTGCGTTGATACTCCTGATAAAGTGGACTATTTGCAAAAGTAAGAATAGATTAATTAAGTTTGGTTTTTATGTTCTTAATTGGCTAAAAGATTTTAAGTAAAAGAATCAAAGCTTTAACCAATTTTATTAGTTTAGATAAGCATTTTATCTATACTTATAATAAATCTGTAGAGAGGTAAATTCTGTACATAAAATATATTTAAAAAATAACTATCAAGGGGTGGTTAGGGATCGCTACTGATGCTAAAAATGCAATCAGTAAAATTTTTGTCTGTCTGTCTGTCTGTCTGTCTGTCTGTATATTCGTTATGGAAACAAAAACTACTCGACGGATTTCAACGAAATTTGGCACAATTATTCTTCATACTCTTGGGCAGGTTATAGTATACTTTTCATTACGCTACGATCAATAGGAGCAGAGCAGTGAAGGGAAATATTGGGAAAACGGGAGAAGATACTCCATTTTTTAAGCTTCCGTCGCGTGTGCAGGCTTATAGGTTAAAGCTACATAGAAATCATGTATGACGGAAATATTCGCCCTAAAATTATATAAAAAATATTCCTCGACAGCATATGTCTATCTTTTATGGTTGACTCACAATAACACGTGAAACTCCCGATAGCTTGGCAATTCGGAGATTTCTGATTGTATTTGTCTACTCTAACGTTTACAACACTATCACTCATCCCTAATTAAAAAAAGTTAACATTATTACCTATTCAATAAAAAAAGAATCATGTAAATCGGTGTAGAAACACCAAAGTTATACATGAAATAATAAGTCATCGCGCGTGAATACAGAGTCATGCTATAAGGATTATTTTTGTGTATCGGTTGCCGCGCTCGACGCGCGTCGTGGCGGGAGGTATAAAAAGGCGGGGGGTCCGCGCTCGAGCGTCATTCAATATTTGGCTGTTGATGCGAATAGACGTTCAGACTGTTCGACCTTATTGACAACCAATAATTGTTATTTGCAAACCGTGCTTATCAGCACGACTTTTAGTCTTTGAATAATTTATTTTTAGATTTGTTTTGTTGTTATTTTATATAATAGGTATTATGGTAGTGTTTAAATATATTATTAGTTTTAGGTATAAGAGGTTTTGGTAGTGATTAATTAAATTAATAGTTTATTTTCGTAATTATTATATTAGTTATTTTGGTAGTGTTTAATTGTATTAATAGTTTATTTTCGTAATTGGTAGTGTTTAATTATATTAATAGTTTATTTTCGTAATTATTATATTAGTTATTTTGGTAGTGTTTAATTGTATTAATAGTTTATTTTCGTAATTGGTAGTGTTTAATTATATTAATAGTTTATTTTCGTAATTATTATATTAGTTATTTTGGTAGTGTTTAATTGTATTAATAGTTTATTTTCGTAATTGGTAGTGTTTAATTATATTAATAGTTTATTTTCGTAATTATTACATAATTACTATATATAATTGTAAGTGTAAGGTAGCTTCAGTTACCGTCGATTAAAAATACACAATGCCACCTAAAAAACGACCATCTTTATCTCGAAATTCGAGAGATGCTAAAAGGATGAGAAATGCGCGTTCTCAAGAATCGGCAGAGGAAAGAGCACATCGGTTAAACTCTATGAGAGTTAGTGCCTCAACCTCTCGAGCCAATGAAAGCTCTCCAGAGAGAGAGATGCGATTAGCAGCTGACAGAGCGAGACGAGCTACATCACGGGCGTCTCAAAGCTCTTCTCAACGAGAGCTGAGGCTTACCATTGACCGAGAACAACATGTGTTATCCCGAGATGCTGAAACTGCGTCACAACGAGAATTGCGTCTCACTGCTGACCGCGAACGGCATACATTATCTCGCGAGTCAGAAACCTTCACTGACAGGGAATTACGTCTCACTGCTGACCGCGAACGGCATACACTATCTCGCGAGTCAGAAACCTACACTGAGTGGGAATTGCGTCTCACTGCTGACCGCGAACGTCATATATTGTCTCGCGAGTCAGAAACCTACACTGAGAGGGAATTGCGTCTCACAGCTGACCGCGAACGTCATATTTTATCTCGAGAATCTGAAACTTTAACTCAATATGAAGACCGTTTGACAAATGATAGGGTGCACCATAATGTTATTCGATCTCTCGAAGACGCACATGAGCATGAACAACGACTAGAGTCGGTACGCGAATATTATAATTCTTTGAGACAAGAACGATCAGTAAGTTTGTCTAATGAAAGATTAAGAATCGAAAATATTCGGTCTCTTGAAACGGATGAACAGCGAGAGGCCCGTCTTACTGCAGACAGATTTCGACATAGCCTTAATAACTTAGATGTACACATAGAAGATCAATCTAGAAATTCGGTGGTTTGGTCCGACAAATATAAAAGTGGGTTTGCTTATAACCTCACAATTGATTACGGATCATCTTCTGTAATAGGCGATATGAACGTGGTATGTCGTTTTTGTAATGCTGCAAAGTGGAGTAAGGAGTCAGCTGGTTTCTGTTGTTCTACAGGTAAAATAAATTTGCCTTCATTCGAAGACCCACCGGAACCTTTGAAATCACTACTTTTAGGGGAACATATACAATCTAAACAGTTTTTAGATAATATTCGCACTTATAATAGTGCATTTCAAATGACATCCTTTGGCGCTCAACAAATCTCAGAAGGTCATTTCATGCCTACTTTTAAGATACAAGGTCAGGTTTACCATTTGATAGGATCCCTTTTGCCTGAAAACCAACCTAAGTTTCTTCAAATATATTTTGTATCCGACTACAACGAACAGTCGAATATAAGAAATCAATATTTCCCGAATTTAAATACTGAACTCATATCACAACTTCAGAACATGTTGCATCAGGTTAATTCGTATGTATGCAGTTTTAAATCGGCATTAGAAGCTCTTCCTCGAGATGATGATAACAATTATAAAATTGTTATAAATGCCGATAGGCGTCCAACTCAGGAACACCCTGGGCGTTATAATGCTCCATCCACGAATGAAGTTGCTGTGGTATTGGTCGACCAGGAATGTGATAGGCGTGATATCGTTATCCGTTCCAGAGATAATCGTTTGCAACGTATTTATGAAACCCACAGGGCTTACGACAGTTTGCAATATCCTTTGATATACTGTCGAGGGGAAGATGGTTATAATTTTGCTTTATACCAAACTGATCCGCGTACAGGCGCACCTAATTATAATAAAAAGATTTCATGCCTTCAATTTTACTGTTACCACTTGCAAGTAAGACGGAATAGGTTTGTATACTTTCAACGTTTTCGTGGCTTATTCAATCAGTTTATTGTAGACATGTACGCAAAAATTGAAACCGAAAGATTAGTTTATATACGATCTAATCAAAGGCAGCTGCGCGCTGAAGAATACGTGCACCTTCGCGACGCCATGCAGCAAGATAACGATACGGTGAATATGGGTCGTTTAGTTATTTTGCCCTCTTCTTTTACTGGTGGTCCACGATACATGCACGAACGTACTCAAGATGCTTTTTGTTACGTAAGAAAATATGGACGTCCCGACTTATTTATTACTGTAACTACCAATCCTAAGTGGGATGAAATTACTCGGGAGCTTCTTGAGGGTCAAGCACCGCATGACCGCCATGATATCATAGCAAGAGTTTTTCATTTAAAATTAAAATCAATGATAGATCTACTTACCAAAGATAACATTTTTGGAGAAGTATTGTGTTATATGTATAGTATTGAATGGCAAAAACGCGGCTTACCTCACGCACATATCCTGCTTTGGTTAAAAGATAAGGTTCGACCTAATGATGTAGACAGTTTAATCAGTGCTGAAATTCCAAGTCCGATTGCAGATCCCGTGTTATACGACATTGTTAAAACTCATATGATACATGGTCCATGTGGTGCATTTAACGGGAATTCTCCTTGCATGCAAGACGGTCGTTGCACTAAAAGATATCCAAAAGCCTTAGTGGATGACACTGTAACAGGACATGATGGATACCCATTATATCGTCGCCGTTCAAGAGATAATGGTGGTTTTACTGTTGAAAAGCGAGTGTCTGGACAACAAGTTACTTTAGATAATAGGTGGGTCGTTCCGTATTCTCCTGTGTTGTCCAGAGCATTTCAAGCTCACATAAATGTTGAAATGTGTAATAGTGTAGAGTCAATAAAATATATTTGTAAGTATATTAATAAGGGCAGTGACCAAGCTACATTTGCTTTGAGAAATGAACATGATGAAGTTACAAGATTTCAGTCAGGCAGATATATAAGTTCTTCAGAAGCTGTGTGGCGGATCTTAAGTTTCAACATTCACGAAAGATATCCACCTGTGACTCATCTGGATGTTCATCTTGAAGGCGGCCAACGTATATATTTCAACGCCGAAAATTTCACAGAACGGTTAGAGAACCCTAGACAAACAACTTTATTAGCATTCTTTCGACTTTGCCAAACTGATGATTTTGCAAAATCTCTTTTGTATGAGGAAGTTCCATCGTATTATACCTACGATAAGCAACGGGGTGTCTTTAATCGAAGACGCCGTGGCAGGCCTGTAGATGGCGAGTCAGGTATTTTTAAAGAACATGTTCTTGGTAGAGTGTACACCGTTCATCCTAACAACGCTGAGTGTTTCTATTTGCGATTATTATTACATACCGTGCGAGGACCAACCTCATTTATAGATTTGAGAAAAGTAGACGATGTTGTTTATCCCACTTATCAAGCAGCTTGCCAAGCACGTCATTTGCTTGAAAATGATCAGCATTGGGATGACGCTTTAGCAGAATCCTGTGTTAGTGATAATCCACGACGGTTACGCCATTTATTTGTAACATTACTCATATTTTGTAATTTGTCAGATGCTGTAAAATTATGGGAAAAATATAAAGAAAAATTTGCAGAAGACTTTCTTAGAAATATACCTAACAATGATGAAGGCACAACTAATGATAATTTCCGTGATCTTGCCATAAATCAGTGCTTATTAGCTCTTCAGGATGACTTAACAGCAGTAGGCGGTAAATCACTCTGTGAATATGGTTTGCCAACACCAACCTCAGTCGGAGAGGTAACTAATAGGGAATATTCCGCAGAGATTGGTTACAATTTAATGGAACTGCTGACAACATTAGAAAACGGTGTCCCAATGATGACTGCAGAACAACGTTCAGTTTATGACCGCGTGTGCAATAGTGTTCAAAATAATTTGGGAACAATATGGTTTTTAGATGCACCTGGAGGAACTGGAAAAACCTTTTTGACTAAATTAATATTGGCTTATGTTCGAAATCAGCGTAAAATTGCTCTTGCCGTAGCTTCATCAGGGATAGCTGCAACATTGCTACCAGGAGGTAAAACTGCTCACAGTATGTTTAAAATACCAATTGATTTAGATCGCACGGAAAGTCCAACCTGTAGTATTTCAAGAAATAGCGACAAAGCTAAGGTATTACGCGAGTGTAGTTTAATCATATGGGATGAATGTACGATGGCCCATCGAAAAGGAGTAGAAGCGGTAGACAGAACTTTAAGGGATATAAGACAAAATGATCGACCAATGGGCGGTATCACGGTTTTATTTTGTGGTGATTTCCGACAAACCTTACCAGTAATACCACGGGGAACCCGAGCTGATGAGGTTAGGGCTTGCCTGAAAAGCTCTTATTTATGGCGTGATATACAATCGGTGCATTTGACTATAAATATGCGAGTGAGAACTGGAGATAACCCGGATGATAGTCAATTTTCTGACACATTATTAAAGATTGGTGAAGGTACCTATCCACAACTACACCAAGGAAAACTTATTCTGACGCCTGAATTATGTTGTATGGTGCAATCTCAACCACATCTTATATCGTCGGTTTACGGTGACGTAACAAATATATTAAACTAGCTTTTGCCCGCGGCTTCGCTCCCGCTCTTCCCTACTTCAGCCTGCTATACCCTACTCTACCCTACTATACCCTACTCTACTCTACTCTATCCTACTCTACCCTACTCTACCCTACTCTACCCTACTCTACCCTACTCTACCCTACTCTACCCTACTCTACCCTACTCTACCCTACTCTACCCTACTCTACCCTACTCTACCCTACTCTACCCAACCACACTCTACTCTACTCTACCCTACTCTACCCTACTCTACCCTACCCTACTCTACTCTACTCTACCCTACTCTACCCTACTATACCTTACTCTACCCTACTCTACCCTACCCTACTCTACTCTACTCGATACTAAAAAAAAAAAAAGTATCCTATGTCCGTCTCCTGGTTTTAAGCTACCTCCCCACCAATTTTCTGCCAAATCGGTTCAGCCGTTCTTGAGTTATAAGTGGTGTAACTAACACGACTTTCTTTTATATATATAGATAGGGACAATTCTTGGCTATGCGAAAGATCTATTTTAACTCCTCGCAATGACCAGGCATCTGAGATCAATAACAAAATACTGTCGAATATACAGGGGGAAAGCAAAGTTTATAGATCAATAAATAGAATGGTCGATGAACAAGAAGCCACTAATTACCCGATAGAATTTTTAAATTCTTTAAATATGCCCGGACTTCCCGCTCATGAAATTTGTTTAAAAATTGGGATACCGATTATTCTGCTCCGAAATTTAAGACCACCACAACTTTGCAATGGAACTCGACTAAAAGTAACCCAGTTGCAACAAAATATAATCGAGGCTCAAATTTTAACAGGTTGCGGTGCAGGAGAAACCGTCTTTATTCCCAGAATACCCTTAATACCAAATAATTTTCCATTCCAATTTAAAAGGACGCAATTCCCAGTATCGGTGTGTTATGCAATGACAATTAACAAGGCTCAAGGGCAGACTTTTGGTGTTGCTGGAGTAGATCTCAGTGTCAGTTGTTTCTCGCATGGTCAGTTGTATGTTGCTCTCTCCCGTGTTAGCAGTTCTAAAAATCTTTATGTTCACGTGCCGGACGGGTCAACTTTCAATATAGTTTACCCGGAAGCTTTGCACTGAAGTATTTTCGTTTTATAGGTACCTTTACCTTACCTTTATAAGGCAGTGGTACTTATATTGCCACCAAAATTTGAACCTTAACACATTATTATAAAGTTTAAAAGCAATAAATATTTTTAAGTTCTGTGTCTTATAAAGGGTTAAGCCTCATGTGAACGTGATCTAAACAATATTACCAATATAAATAAAAATAATAAATATTACCAATACATTAACTTAATACACAAGGAGTTACACGCTGACGGAGACGCGGGCACAGCTATCTATACTTTTCTGCCGGAAGTCACTATTCCACGCGGACGAAGTCGCGGGCAAAAGCTAGTTTCAAATAAACCATTAACTTTTGTAATGTCAAAAAGTCAGTCAGTCAGAAAAATGATGCCATTTACACATTCCAAAGCATATACCTCTATGGAGAAGAATGTTCAAGAAACTCTATATATACTAGCTGCTACCAGCGGCTTCACCCGCGTGATAGTAGGAAATTGTCCCAAGGGAACATTTTCTCAGGATAAAATTATCCTACGTAAAGTATCCTATGCAAAAGTATCCTATACCATTCAAGGACACTTGTGTACCAAGTTTTATCGAAATCGGTTTAATAGTTTTTGCGTAAATGAGTACAAAACATCCACAAAAACCAATTTTTGCGTTAAAATATTAGTAGGATATACTTATAGGTATTGTTCAAACCGGAACTTGCTACAACGACCTTTACCTACTAACATAAGAAAACACACACTAATCGAACCAGACGAAATGAGATCTATGGGAACTTAGTGAAATACCGTCACCGTTAGGAAATGCAACCATAAATACGTGTACGGCATTTAGCCGTTAATACGTACTTATAACGGAAAGCTTTTTGTCAACTTGTTTCTTAATTGGATTATCCTACAATGCAACCTTCCGTTGCACCTCGAGCACGCACAACACGCTCTAATTAACATTTGCGAAAACAAACTTTAAGCATTTGTAGTTAAGGTGTGATTTCCGCTGAAAATTACGAGTCATGTGAAACAAACTACAATTACATACTAAACAATGCTAAGAGCAATGTTTAAAAACTAGGGCTTGAGGAACTCACGCGAAATAAGGCCTTACCAACACTTGCGGTTGATACGGAGACATCTACTTTTGTCCTGGTTTGCGAAAACCAACCCTATAGCTCAAAAAATAGAGGATATTATTGTTGTGAGTAATTATCGCAACGCTTGACTGCGGTTTCCGCAGAATGCCATTGTATTGCACTGTCATCCGAGATATATGTCACTGTTATAAGATCGACGGTGGCGTGTCGCGGTGGTGTCACGCCAGCGTGCAGAGATAACGCAGATATGTTTTTATACCGTCACGCTAGCTTGCTCCGGTGTGTAAGGGAGTGAGGCAGAGTCTGGGTCACCTTGAGATGTCTGCAGATAATGTGTGTATGTTAAAAAAAAATTGAATGCTAAAAACATGCCTCATTTTTAGTTTACAGTTTCCCACTTCTCGCGTTTTGGGTAAATCGAGAGGAAATGTCAGGCGTTTACTAACTAAAATCCACCTGTATTCCTTCTGTACCCTTTGCTTTCCAGTAGGGCCACGGTTACTTTTTCGAATAATCCCGCAAAAAAAATGCTTCCTAGATCATCGTCAAAAATGGCCGGATAGATACTTGATAACCACTTGTGCGTACAGCCAGTAGCGTAGTTAGACGTGGGCTAAGCCGCCCTTCGTATTCGGCCTCGCATCTAAAGAGGCCTTGTGCAAGAAATGATTCTTTAAGGAGATTCTTTTTTTACAAATGATAGGCTCGTATTTGACCAATATTTCACCTAATGGTAAGCGACAGTTGCTGGCTCATTTTCGAATTTAAGAAAGAAAAGAGCCTCGAAAAATACTTTTTCGCCCATGTTTAAATTGTCCACGCTACGCCTCTGCTTACGGCTATAGAGTGGAATTCCCTGCCGGAGACTGTGTTTCTTGATAGCTACAATCTTCATATCAAGAGGCAAGTCTGCTCTATCGTCGACCACATCGTCGTCGCCTTCCGTCAAGTGAGATAGTGGTCAATCGCAAACCTATATACAATAATAAAAAAACACATTACCGAGCTTCACAAAAGTAAAGATGCTTGTAATAACACACTACTTTTTACACTAATGATGCATCTATAACCATGAATGCCAGTCACGAAAGTTCTTATGTAAAAGCTTACATACAGTACTACTATTGTACCTAGCCGTATCTTGTAACTGTAGATGCAGTGAAAGCTGAATGCATTCGAAATGTCTAAAGGCAAAAAAGCATCATGAGCTCGAACATTAAAACTGAAAGTCTGTACGTAGGTATTTGGGAGACGTCACAATACATTACAGTTTCTGAAAGCTGTAAACTAGTCATGGAATTTATAAGCCTTTTTTTTCTGTCAGCAAACCGTAGGGGCCCGTAGGACCATTGCGTTGCCTGCTAGGGCCATGGGAAAAAACATGAGAAGAACACTTGTGGCCATAGAAGGCAAAAGGCAACTGAAGGAACATAGGTGTCGTCTTATGTCTTAGTATGGTTTCCGCACTTAGTCCTATGCGGACCATTGTACGTGGACATAGGTGTCGTTTAAACCAGTCAAAGTCTGACACCTCTCGCTTTGCCCTAAAGCGCGAAAAGTCTTTTGGGCACATTACCAGGACAGAGATGTGGAAGAGTTTTTTGACGCCATATTTAAGTTTGATTTTTAGTTAGTTGTAATTAGCGTAGGGGTTTTTATGTAATTTTACTGTAATTATACTTAGTTAAGTATTTTTTTAAATGTAAATTATTCGTGTAAATAAATAAATCTTATGAAGCCTTTTTGCCCACATGTGTTAAGCCAATAACGTTTTATAATAGCCTTCAACTACTTTTTATTACATCTTCCTATTTCAGATTTTCAGTAGTTCTTTGTTAATCGTTTGCAAATTGTATGTGGTTGCGGAAATTATTTGAACAATTACTTTGCCAATTACTTACATCACGGTCGGACTATACTACGCTGTACATCAGTACTAAATGTATTATCATAGATAATATTTATATTATCTTTGGTAATAGCGTACTATTAAACGAACGAAGACATTGGTCGTACTTATAGTACGACCAATATCTACGTCTTAATAGAACGATCAATGTCTTCGTTTCTTTTAATTTCCTCTTAAAATAAAATTATATTATCGTATTACCATATATAAGCAGTATTTTGATTGTTTCAGAAAAATATTAAAAAAAAAACAATTAAAAAGCCCATAGCACTATTCCGATGGCAGCCTTACATAACGACGAAAGACATTAAGACATAAATAACAGTTTGTCACCTCGTCAGACGAGTCGAGACTCATTGCGGCGCGAGTTCAAGGTCATACATAAATTATCATTTCCCACGGCCCTTACAGCGACATCGCATTCGACATAAAAGAAAAACGATTGCAACCAATTGACCCATTCAAGTTTTAATGTTACAGATCAATAACCACGAAAAAACGGTATATTCGAACGCTTTAAAAGTTTCCGTGATCGCATACTTTCACGGAAAATCGCCGTTTAGTCCCAATACGTAAGCGAAAAAAAAGTAAATCGGACCACTTTCTGAGGCGTCACCCAACCATAAGAGGCATGGATTGTTCCCCACGCGATGCTGCACACACAGGGTGTTCCGATAACGTGGAATGTACGAGTTTGTATGTGCTGTCACATTAACCTGATTTAGAATAATAAATGATGGAGTATCTGAACTAAGTGCGTGTTCTTCCACAATTAACTCAGTAATTCTATAGTTTACATAGGTTTGCGTCTATCGTCTCAGTTGGACTCGTTTGCTTCGAGTGGAATAAGAAGAAAGTGTCAATTTGCTAATCCGGGATCGCTCACAAAATTCTCGAGAAATACAAGATTTTTCGAGAATTTTATATTTCGTCTGTCAGGTATTTTGAGATATTAAATCTACACATATTCGTTACATTAAAAGTTGCAGATGGTTTTATGACATTTCTGAGAACATCACTTTAAAGGTGGTGGTCGATTTAAACAAAAATCGAAAAGGTTTTGCCTCCTTCTTTGTAAGACTGACGCATACAATGCATTTTTATAACTTGCATAAAATACTTTCAAAATTGCATTCACGCATTAAATGTCAAAACTTTCATCGGCGCGAGAGCGCGCGGCATTTGTCCTGGTGCCACACTTGCGGGCCTCGCACGCGCACCGAATATTTACCACATTCAGATACACTTCATTACCGACACCCATTAACGCGAATGACAACCAGTTAAATAGTAATAAATGTAGAAAGTCATCCGAGCTCTCTTTGTGGTTATAAAATTCGAATGTAATTGAATGTGAGAGCAGAGTAAGTGTTGGACTGATGGACATTGAGTAATTTGCTCTAACACCTCATCCGGCGCACGGAAGCACATTGTTGTCGACCTAATAGCCGAGTTTCACAGCGAAGACGATTACCCATAAACAGACAACGTAAACGATAGATACCGACGCGGGCGACCAACAAATATGGAACGGTAACTCTGTTTAAGGCTACAAAAACTCCATTCATGCGCTGACCTCAACAAAATTATCTAACTGTTCGACACTTAATTTTCGAACGCAGAGCACGTCTACGTTTCTTTACAAAACATCCATTAGGCCTTAGAATTTGAATTTTAAATTAGAAGAAAAACAAAATAAAGTTAAACTTTCTTGTGTGTAATGTAGAGACAAATACTTTTGTGCGCTGTAGACTGAGTTACCTGAACGTGTAACGATATTGTGCAGACATGAATAGATTGAAAAGTTGCGCATTACTGCGTCCGATACAAAGGCTCCTTGCTACAGTACAGCGCATAATGTGGACAATACAATGCCACTTCTTCGCGATTTACCAAGATGTGTTGCGCGAGAGACAATCATTGTTTTTTCGAACAATATGACGAAAATCATCAAAATCACTTGTCTGTTCTGTGTAGCATGATTTCTAAGGCATTACGTTTATCCTGGACCGAGACGCCTTCATCTGACTCTACTCTTGCAAGAGGAAACAATATGTTTAACGGAAAATATGAATATCATTGGGAATCGGAAACATTACCAAAGAAACCATTAAATGTTCTCAATATCTTTCTTCCTATCAAGATTACTAGGTCTAACTCTCTGCTCCGTTCCTATTCAATATCCGATTAGTGTAAACACACCTCACTAATAGCATGCATGTCTGTTCAAGGCTCGTTACCGGGACTTCTACGTACACCGGGTAATATGTATTTGTATGCGCTTACAAGCTACTGGTTCATGAAACTGTTACAAGCGGTCACGCCGCCGCACCGGCCACCTACCTATTAATTATTGAAGAATTGCTTTCCGATACGAGGGAAGGAAGTCAAGCGCAGAGGCGATAACTGTCGAGCGAACGATGACCTAGACCTCAGTACAAATACTAGAACAATAGACAGGAATACTAATCAATACGCACTAAAAATGCCATGAATACAAATTACTTTTTTCTGCACTTGAACTGTAATAAACAGATGCAGCGGTTGCGAAACATGAAGATTCTTACTCAATACATAATTAGCACTTGATCGAGTCATGAAATCAATGCCTGATAGGATAAGGAAAATCTTCAGCTCACGTAATTAGATATTTAATTATATGAAGTGCGCCGTCACAGTTGGCATTACGTGTGTGTTCGCCATGGTGCTGTTATTACAAAACAACTACAAAATGCTTGTAATTTTACCACAAAATCTGTGTAATATGATATAATGGATGTTTGGAGAAAGTGTTGATGTAAGTGTGTTTTCGTGGCCGGTGGTGTGTGAAGAGCAGTACTTGTCAGCACTCGTCAGCGCTCGTCAGCGCTCGTCAGCGCTCGTCAGCACTCGTCAGCTCTCGGCAGCAGTCGGCAGTCACCTATATCCCCGTTGGTGCAGAGAGCGGAACATGTGCTACTATCGCCAACTATGGTTGTATCCTCAGTCGCAGACCTAATGCCCGATTTCACCTAACTCAATTCGCGGCTTGCTCTGATTAAATGCTATTATTTCTATTACCTGTAAGTGAGTTTATTATACTGTGGCATTAGAAAGTATCTTTCAGAATGTTTTTGTTCTCAGAAAACACATCTTGTCACAAAAAGCTAAGAAAAACTAGCTTATGTCTAAGATGGAATATTTCGTCTATAAAGTTATCAGATTCGAAACTTTTAAATCAGGATCAAATAACTTGTGTAAGGCCCGGGGCCTATTATAACTATCGGTATCAGCAAGGAGCAGGATTCTTTGGCATCCCTACATGCACGCGCTTACTGCCGGAAACTATGCCTTGGCATTTATGTAGGGATGCCGAAAGAGCATTTCCTTTTCCATTCATTTCCTTGTCGACGCTGATAATGGGCGCCGAGCCTAAAAGTATTTTTTTAAACCTATTTGCAAAATAAATATCATTAATTTATCATTAGTTTATTTGCAAATAAATTGTAAAGGAGAACGTAGTAAATCTAACGGCTTGCAAAGCTTTATATCAGAAACTCGGCGTGAAGTACAGGTCGTAGTGTGTAATGTGATCACTTATTCATGTCCTGTGTGAGCACAGAGCCACCTGCCCGCTTCGTGCCACTAATTCGTACAGCCCGCACTGAATAGCTAATAACTCACATTCTATACATGTTTACTGATATTCCCTGAACATTACACAACTCAACCATTAGGATATGAGGTGTTCAGATAATAAAACTGTTTGCAGCTTTTCAATGCTTAGGTTTACATAATTACGGAAAAGGTTTGTTTAAGGATTATGAAATACAGTCTTCTTGAATGCTAATGAGATCATTAATTGTTTAAGGGAAATGTAGGACGACCATTTAGTCCCAAAACGGCGTAGTTGCGTAGGCTTCGCCATGTTAGACTTATACAATCTACTATGGGCTATACAAACAAAACAAATGGCTCACACTTTCAGCACAGCAGTAACTTTCCTAATAAAATTAGATTCAAGTCATTCAACCACCATTAATATTCTTGCAAAAAAATTAAAAGACGCGTAATGACTATCTGCCATGTTATGCTCGAGACATTGAGTATTTATTACTTGAAATTAAGGTCATTGTAATTATTGAGATTTCTTTCACGCTCGTAAAACCCGAGAGTTTACGACGAAACCCGAAGAATCGCCAAGATGATGCGCTTGCGACGACAGTGCTCGTCTCGCGACGCCGGCGCCGGTGCCGTGCAACTGGTGCATGAACGCAGTTTCTCGGTGAGAAATATTTTTCTGATTGACGGGTATTGCTACTTGCAGCCTGAGATTATTAGCCATACGAGAGCTCGGATATCGGCTAGATAATATTTGCAGTTAATCGGTGATTATAGACAAGGGTTTGGTGAGATGAACATGATAACGAGACTGTGTCAGGTGGAAACATGTGTGGTATACATTTCAGAGTAACTATTAAAAAAATATATATTCTATCCTGCTTTATAAAATAAAACAAATGTAAAATAAAACAAAGCTATCTAGAATAAAACAAAGTTGGTTTTATATATCTGCCAGTTTATCCGCTAACTCCTCCAAAACCACGCAACGAATTTTGATGCATCATCATCATTTCATTTCAATGATGTCCACTTCTGGGCATAGGCCTCCCCCAAGTGTCACCACAGCGACCGGTCAACATCGGATTCCCGCAAACCTTACCAGGTCCACCTTGTGAGAGACCTTCCAATGCTCTCTCTCTCTTCCGATACGCGCAATTTGGATTTTTATGAGGTTTTTACTAATAGAGAAAACGATAAATGAGGATTTTTTAAATTTTAAATTTGCGTCAGTGCAAAGCCGGAGCGGATTATTATTTAAGGCAGAAAGTAATGTTGGGTGTAGGCTTCGCAAAACTGGACCAACACCCAGATCCAGAAAGTTCAATGAGGAAGTCAAAACAAACTGATAACGCTGGTCCGAGGTCAATCAGGTACCTATTCTGAATGGTGCGATTCGAATCATCTTAGTTTTATTGGCAATCCAGCTGATATGGGCTCTGCAGTGTTTAGCTTCACCTAACATTACTTACTAACCCCGCCTTTATATAATGTTGTTAGTAAGTTAATGATGCGTACTGAAGAAAACTATTAGGTACATAATAATTAAAATTATCGATGCTGATAACGGTCTTTCAAATTTCAACATCATTACACACCTTCACCTTCGCCTTACAATCAATTAAACTCACAAATCCAAATCTTTGCCTAAGCTTCTTCATTAGCATCATTTCAGCCGATACACGTCCACTGTTGGACATAGGCCTCCCCCAAGCGTCGCCACAACGAATCCTGTGTGTCCCGCATCCATCGGTTTCCCGCTACCTTCACCAGGTCATCGGTCCACCTTGTAGGAGGCCTTCCAATGCTGCGTCTTCCGATACGCTGTCGCCGCTCCAAAACCTTTCGGCCCCAACGGCCTAAGCTTCTTAATATCAACAAAATCCAAATCGTTGCTTTCTCAACTTCTCAACGTCAACTCTACTCGAACTACCTTTGATCGGTCATAGAAAATACTTTCAGTTAAAATGTCACCGTCTTTCTACCGTTAGATAATACTAAGATTAAGAGAAGGATTGGTGATGGTCGTAGATGTTGCATAAGGCTGTTACTGAGAGGCTGCCCAAACCGACATTCAACAACAAGTAAAGATCACATAGCCCGCATTTCTCTCTCAGCACGGTAGCCATATGAATAGCAGAATATTCTGATATGAAAGCTGCGTATGTAACGTACTCACGACAACGGTAATTAACTTCCGTCTGCTTCGGAGAACAACTGTTTGTTGGTGACAATCACTCTACACACAATGATGACGAACAGAAACCAACGGAGAAAAGAAACGAGGAACATTGGAAGAATGTTAAAGAAATAACTCTTAAGACGGATGTCAATTAGAGTAATTGATGTACAAATGAATCGCGATTGTTACTGAAAGGTTAAAACCTTTAAAGATGAAATAACTGCGTTTTTTTCTTGCATTGATGTAAGCTACGTAAATGTTGTGTGATTTTCACTGGCTCCTTTCATTGTGTCGGCACCTTTCTTCTGTTTTGATTATAAAGGGGAAAGAATGTGTTCACACCATAGACAGGATTGCAAACGCATTAGCACTAACTATCGCCTAATCAACATAGTTAACGGTTCAACACAATCTTCACATATTATTTTCTATAGCGCTGTTCAGAAGCGCTAACCTCACAAAGCAGACTTCTATTCTAATGCTCACATAAGGTTTTATACTATCCAGAATGTAAAGTAGTTGTACACCTACCAGACCTTAACTCCAAGCAAATTACATTCAGGGCAATAACAACTGAGAGCTCTCTATGTTAACGGCCATGTATTCTAAATACCTATTTCTAACCAGCATTTACTATTGTATAATAACCACATAAATACTAAGAATGGCACAGAAATCAAAGAGAAAATCTTGAAACTATAGAGTTTCATTTCTCTAGAAAACCATACAAAAGCAAGCAATATGTTAAAAGGATCAAGTTCAAGAAATCTATAAAACATTCGACATACGGAACAGAGCATCTGTGCATTACATCATAAACTAAGCAGAAATACATAAAACGTTGACAGCTTATATATGAAAACAAAACCTAGTATCCATGCCCTTACAAGAAAACTCGATGGATAAATAATTCAATAGGACGAACTGTGTTTTGCATAATAACACAGTTTGGTTGAATAGAATCATGTATCATATGGAAATATCTACAAAACCGCGGCCCATTGAAACACCCTTGTCTTGCAGTCATGCTAGACCAGGCATTACTGAGAACGACCACACAGCCTGACATTAAACTCATAAAACATTTATCTCCGAAGTTTATAACCTATTTTTAACAGCTTTAAATCATCTGCAGGGATTGAATATATAACACAGTGGGTCTTACCAGCAATCGACATGATCTCTGCTGGATTTAATTGCTCATCGGAAGTTGGTTATTCCAACATCTTGTTTTATTTTCAAACAAGCTTTAAATGAATAGTGTGATCCTGCCTTTGTGCGATGAATTCCTAGCAGCAAGAAACTTGATGTGTTGGCTCGAAGCCACATTAGGCTCCGGAGTTCAACACCGCGCTGGAATAGTGGAAGTTTGCAGAAACTTTGTTAGCATAACCACGCGATTTGGTTAAAGTCTGCGTTAGTTGATCTTTCTGCTAAATTTTCGAACAACAACAGAGCCAGAAGTTAGGCCCTTCTTAACTTGCGCTTACTCTAGCGTTTATTTAAAGTTCGTGTTAAATATACGTAGGTAAAGTAACGTTGGATAAAACAAGTTATCTGCTTTTCTGCTATTTTTATAACTTTTTTTGCATTAGTAGCCTACATTTGATCACGTATCTTGTCCGATATAAGTTTTATCTATGAGCCCGCAGCTGGTAGCATTCCGAACTTTTTCATTATTTTATTAGTGACGATTTTTTGAACAGCCTTCCATGTACCACACCCACAGATAGGTACATAAGAGAACAGAAGATAAGTACGTTAGCATCGAAGTCAACGCACCATTGTCAGCTCCCGGCAACAATGCTCGAGATAAGTTGACAAAAAGCGCCACCGCCACTGTCTGCGGGTCATTCACCCCAACGTGGAAATCGATGTTTACATCTCCAACATTAATCGATTCGACAATCGAATCCAATATCGTATAATACGATATTTTATCCTCATCATTCGTGTTATTTGGTATTAATTGCAATTAACAACGCCAGTCGTGCGAATCCGGAAAGAAATTAACGGGTGATTCCTCAGCTTAGAAGATAGTTTTTGATATTATTTGCAACGTGATGATTGCAATGTTACTCCGAGCAAACGATACGGAATAACACAGTGAACGAGTCTCATTCGAACAATGAGAACAGTCAGACTTGAATACTATAATCATTATAAAAGTAGTTTAAGAAAGTGCTTACCTCTTGGGCACACTAATCCGTCGCTGCCGGAACAGGTGGTCCATTGTTCCTGCGCTCTGCTTTGTCTTTACACTTCAGCTCGGCCTCTCCCACACAAATATAGGAAATTACAAACTTTCACTTAATCTTATGTTTATGTTCCGGATTGTCCACGTTTTTATTTCGAACTACAACTGCACTGTCCACACTGGTCCACTGAAACCCTTAGGTGTCCCTGATAACTTTACACGGTCCAGTGATCCGGCTGTACCACTACGATACTATCTTCTATGTTACAGTCTGCAACAAAAAAGAGGCTTAGTTTTAACGCTAGCATAACATAACTTAGCAGTGCTAGACTGAGCGTGGCATATTTCATTTATTTCACTACAGAAAAATCCTAATCTATTAAACAATCATCATCATCATCATCATATCAGCCGAAAGACGTCCACTGTTGGACATAGGCCTCCCCCAAGCGTCGCCACAACGACCGGTCCTGTGCGTCACGCATCCATCGGGTTCCCGCGACCCTGACCAGGACCTAGACCATGAAGTTTAAAGTAAGATTGTTTTAATCTTGTTTTAGTGTGCGCAAGAGACAGAGCTATACAGGTTGTCTAGCGCCATCTCTTACCCACACTGAAACAAGATTAAAACAATAATACTTTGAACGTCATGGTAACCCCGCAGGTCATCGGTCCACAATTAAACAATTAAACAATAGTTAAACTAAATCGATCTACCTATTAAAAAGTAGTGAATTAAAGTTCTCTCATGCCGTCGTCTAGCATAATGGATGTTTTGTTGGCATTGACACACGAGAGAGTAATCAATCTAAACTGGAGCGAAGACAACGAGATGAATTAATTGATGGTATCTGTAACATTTTGGCAGCGATTACATTCGCGCGGAGAAAGTGAAGGCGCGCGGTGCGCCGGCGCAGCCGCGGTGCGCGCTCCTCTCGCTACATTAACATTAATCACGAACAGCACTAATAACACCTCGAATTAATGTTTGTTTCTAATTTGCGAACTCAAGCTCTTGTATGAGAGTATAATGAAAAGAACAGATAACTACATATTGCTTGCCTACATTATGCTTAGAATATTGTCTGCATTTTTCTGTTTCCTATCATTATCACCTTTCATATATTCATTAATTCATAAATAAAAAGTGCCTTTAATTCCGTTGAAATTAATTCATATCGGATGCCACATTTTCTTTTTTGTTAGGCGGGCATTTTTTCAGGATTACCTACATAAAATTCAGGTCTCAAAATATAAAACTAAATTTAATTCCGTGTACCAGTTTTTAATTAAATATTAATAATGTATGGTGACACTGATCTATTGTATCGTGTTCTTAATGATGCCATATTATAAATAGTTGACTGAAACTTCAGCATGCGAGAACTTAGTAGCGTTTACTTAATTACATTCCACAATAAAATTACTTCACTTGCGTGATGTGTGAAAATATTTTGCATGAAATATTTTAACTGCAGCACTATAGTTTTTTTCAGTAGGTATTCTAATTAGTTTAGTAAGGGCTCATTAATTATGCTACATTAAAAAAAGTATAGCATAATTTATTGATAATTATAATTAATTATTTTAGCTTTCTGTTTACAAATTTTATCGCAAATTTATTTCATTTGTAAAAATGGAAAATTATTAAATAAATAAATTTAAAAAAATCTGTTCATCCAAACTTTCCAAAGACCGAAATCACAAGTCACTAAAATGAAACAAAAAACTAATAATTTAAGAAAAAAAAAAAACAAAATTACTTTAGCAGTAGAACGTGAGTTTCGCGCGACTTTCTACCGCGTGCGTGTGTCTCGGCGGAACGTGCGGCCGCGGGGCCATGTGACGGAGCACTGAGGCCGGCCCGCCGCCGGTGCCGGCAAGCTAACCCATCCCCTGCCGGCTAGAGTTAGCCCTCGTTAGACAGATGGATAGTAGACAGGCAATGACAAAGCTATAAGGACTTTCAGTGGTGACTGAATAAGACATTCAGTCACCACTGAATTCATTCACCGCTGAAAATCCGAGTAGATTTACGTGAAGTCGTTAAAAGTCAAAGATTTTAATTATTTGATTACAAACTGTATACTTAATGGGATTTCCCATCGGAAAAAATACGTAGTAAACATTTCATCATCAAACATCTCTCTGTTAAACTTTTAGGAATTAATTTTCAAAAATGTTCTTTAGTGGTCATCTTCATTTGAGTGCTCTTGTGCAAAATTTCATGACTTACACACCCAGTCGGTTTACATCCGTTAATTAATTTAGGTATAAATAATAGACATTTCTTTGGTTGTTTACTTACTTACGTATCTATTGCAAAACTTAGCAACAAAGCTCCATTTTTTCAGCAAAAGATCAAATTAAATATTGTAGATAAGACTGTAATTAACTTCGTTCGTAATGTATCTTACACAATATTCCTATTAAAAAAAAACTTGTAGGTATTGTAGTTTCCTTTGACAGCATCCATTAGCTTACTAATCTTTACCTGTCTGAAACTGAGTTAAAACCTATGATTAAATGAGATTAAACAGTCTTCTTAATGATCATCTGCACTATATGAAACACAAATGGAACATCTCGTCCATCCAACTTCCAGATATTAATATTCATAAACACTTAATATAAAAAAATAATGTACTATTAACACTTTAAAAGTGCTATAATTGTGGTTAATTTAAATCATTAGGAGTCTAGATATGTCAGTCATTGTAACAAACGTAAAATTATCACATTTCACATTGCGTGTCTCGGACGCGAGGCTACACGCGATCGCAGTCAATGCAAGCTAGCAACACGTCTCCGGAGTTGATTGAAAGAGTTACCGTGGCCCTGAGGCCTTTTTTTATGTGGGAAATCATCTAATGACGTCAGGGAGGGCGTGTCAGACTTTTACTGACTAATACCCACTCCTGTTCCTTCTTTGACTTCGTTCCAGGGCTCTGGGGTTCTCTTTCGCATCGCCCATAGCTTCCCCCAGTAGGCTTCAACCACCCTGAGGCCCTACCACGAGCTCTTAACGCGATCCATTTTACTACCTAAACTGAATTGTTAAAGGGATTTATTTGAGGACAACCAACAAACCGTACACCATTATGCTTGCTAAAGATTCAGTATTTTATACGTTTTATAGTGCAGCCTTAATTAAAGACTGCCACACAAGAAGTTAAGAACTATCGTATCTATTAACATTTTGTTCGTCGTTAAGCCAACCAATAAAAATATGACAACAAATACAAATAAATATTTATTTATAATATGAGAATTTTGTCCTTTGTCTTTTCACTCACTTAAAGTAGTGAAAAGACCGAAACTCTCTTTTTACATGTTTTCTTTTCGTTAATTCATAACTGTGATTTTTTCACAGCTTCAAGGGATCGCAGACCGGAGTTAATGGTTTTAATTACAACTCGATACCTTTACGTGTTTGATTTAATTACAACTCGATACCTTTACGTGTTTGTCTTTCTTTCTGTGTTTATAATGGGTCTTGACAAACAGACAGACGGACAACAAAGTAATCCTTTAAGGGTTCCATTTTTTCCTTTTCCTTTTTCCTTTTGAAGACCGAAACTTTAAATATAGCATCACGTCAGTATTATGTTAAGGAGTTGGTACAGATACAGAGCTTTTCGCCATTTTGACGGTACGATTAGTGCAATGGGTGAGCGATTGACTGCTGCGCTGCGTGTCACGGCATCAATTCCCGGTCAGAACTAATATTTATGTTGTCTACAGATATGTATCTGTGGGAGATGGATGCAAAGAGATGTTTATGAACGCAGTTACTCTTCTTCTTCTTCTTCTTCCTGCCCTTATCCCATATTACTTGGGGTCGGCGCAACACGTTTTCTTCTTCCATTCTGTCCTGTCACCCGTCAAACTATCACTAATTCCCTTTTCTTTCATATCACTTTTCACACAATCCATCCATCTTTTTTATACAGTTATTCCTAACGTGAAGCAAGGATAAAAAAATACCTATCTTTAATCTAGGTCCCTACCTAATTACTAACTAGGGGTCCCGGCATAGATTAAAATCCCGAGTTACAAGTAAGAAATTACTGATCATAAAACACTGCAAAATTTAACTCGACTTGAGAACTGAACCTTGGAACCCCTTTTTGACGTGACAACGTCTTAAATTAGGTTGCGGCTGGGAGTCACTTATGAAAAAGTGTAACGCTCGGTAACGTTACGATGAGTCACCGAACGAGAGAGAGGCCCGCCGAATGCCTTGCGTCTCTCTCCCACTCAACTATGATCGGTCTGCCGCCAATATGTACAATTTAATTATATTCATATCAATAAATATTCTACCGAGAAAAAGACGTTGTCACGTAAAATCTTCGCCCGTAAAACCGACTTTACAGGCAACCATTTTTAATCCCCCTTTTAACCAACTAGGCAGGTCCAACGAGGTTCATTTGTCCTAACCAAACCGAAAAACCTGTCTAAAACGAAAACTGAAACACCTGTATAGTATTTTTATGTAAAGAATAGCTATGTACAAAATTTTAAAAATGTATAATGAAAAATCACAAAGCTATAAACCAGTTATGGTACCTCGTTGACAACATAAATACATGGTCAGCGGGCCTGCCTGGACTGAGGGGTGGTTTTGCTTCTGTACCCAGCTGTGCGCTGGCGCCTAATGCCCGCTATGACCTGCTGTGACCTCTTTAAAAAAAATTAGAAAAAATATAATTCAGCTTTCGCGCTTTAGTATATCTAAAAATAATGTTGTTTAGGTAATGTGTACTACGAGCTACGGTTGTTCTCAATAGTCGGTTTGTGTAAGACATTCAAATTATGTGAATTAGAAATTCACATAATTTGAATTAATACTTTTCGGTCTAATTGCGCCTGCGCATCGTAAACATCGTAAGCATATATTTACTAGTTAACGGTGACTGCGATTATTGGCATAACGATAGGTGTGGTGTAACTAGCGATGCTCATCAAATAATAGTGAAGCATGCTCATGTCCAGCCTGTTTGGTTATTATTTGCTCGTTACTGGCTGCCTGGAGCACTGCTGAAATAAATACTTTTTTTTTGTTTGCAGATGCTGTTGTTCGAAATTTAAACTTGCTTAATTTTTTTAACGATTCTTTTATTTTTTGAATCAACTGTCATTCAACCTAAACGTAAGTCTGTAAATCATTATAGCTTGTTTTTAGAGATTTAATATTTAACGTATATTCTTTGCCATATTTATTATTATTCTATACTTTATTGTACACCTTAAATTAACATTCTACATTTGTAAACAATAGAGTTACTTACAGAGAACCTTTGGATAGACTGAAAGAAAGGAAATAGGTCTGTGAGTTTTCAACAACATAAATAATAAAATATAAATATATAATACATAAATACGATACCATACACAATATACTAATAAATGTCAAATATACAATATCACACACACATACATAGTTTAAGGTCTCAAGGTTGTAGGAGTGAACAAAAGAATTACAGGAAATCATTGTGTTTTAGTGACTAAAAGTCTGACACTCCCTCTCGTTCCACATAGAGGGGAAGAAGTTATTTGATGATTTCCCGATTTAAAAAAAAGGAAATTTTTATGGAAGTTGACATCAAAACACCTTGTTAGGCTTTGATTTTGTATATAACAAAAAATAAAAGTTATTTCAAATGTTCAGCCTGTAAACAATAACAAAACTAAAACCTTTGTGAGCGCTGAAGTCTAAACTAGGTTCGGGACCTATATGATAGTTCTCCATATTGTTCACACCCTCGTAAACTTAATCTATTCATCATCGACAGCATCGTCACAAAAATAGCGTCGCTTTCCATCAGGTGAGATAGCGCGGTAACTCACAGTCAAACGCAAACCTATCAACAATTTAAAAAAACTTTATTGCTTCTGAACACAAACAAGAATGGCCATTGAGTCCTTTATTTGCAGTCTACCAACATTAATTTAAGATCTAGATATAATATGAAACCAGAAGCCAGTATACCTAAGTGGCAATAAAACTAATAAATAGTAATAAAAGCTTAAGGTATTATTTAAATTCATAATACTTTTACACCTTTTTACTATAGATAATGGATTCAGTCAGGAATCAACAATTTAATTTGTTATTAACCGTGACGTGAAGTCAATGTCCTCACCTTAGACATGTTAATGAATACGACAGAAAGAAAGCCTCCTAATTATTTCAAACATTAAGTACATAGTCCATAATCAGATCTGAAAAAAACAGTTTTTTTTTAGAAAATAAGTAGGTACCTAACTAAAAAAGTTGTTTGTCCCTCCTAATCACCAACCACTAGATGAGATAGTGGTCAGACACGAGCCTGTCCAAATCAAAAAATCTATATAAGGATTTAAGGATTTTGAACTTTTTCCAACTGATACCACCCAATTACTTCTACCGCTCTAGGGCAAAAGGCGTGTCAGACTTTTACTAACTGCTTTTAACTTTTACATGTACGTAAAAAATATCAAATGTAAACTTAAGCAATATTACTTAAGTAGATATTATTTTAGAATGTTTTTACTTATTTAAAGAGCTGAAATTTTTAAAAATTGTTTTCGACATTAACATTTTTGTTTCGATATTGAGTTATTTTCATGATAGCACAAGTTTAAACCTTAGTGGTTTTTGGTTGCTATTTAACTTGGATAATCCTGTATTCTATTGTCTAAATAAATGATAAATAAATAAAATAAAAAAAGTCTGTGTTCTTTACCCTTTCCGTTCTAGGACCTATTCAAAAATTCCCGTGGGCCTAACGGGCATGTGCCCTGCTAGGCCCCTACGGTTTCGCTGAAACACACAGGCTCGCTAACCCGTATTTAGTATTTTATGAAAGTTATAACTATATAATTTAACCTTTCAATCGTGGAAATTATAGACACAATAGAAAGACAATAGGTGCGCGAACGCCGGCGTTCGCTTGGGGTTTAATGAATTTACTTAACTACCGAAATATAGATAGGAATAACTAAATATTTGTTGTCAAGTTTTCTGTTACCACGTCCATTTTAGTTTCAGTGAAGACCAAAACTGAAAGAGGAGCCGAAGTTTTGGTTTCGGCTGCTATTTGTATTTCGTTCGGTCACTATTACTTAGACCCGAGGCCCTCTGTAATCCAGGCCTTGGTCGAGGCCATAGTCCGGAGCGAGGAGGAGTGGCAGGCGGTCGCCGACTTCTGCGAAGCAGTAATGCTCGCCAAGGAGGAGGCCGACCGCATCAGGCAACGGCGCTCTCGCCGCCGCCGCCGGGATTCCGATCCCGATTTCCAGCCACCGTAGGCGCGGGCTTGCGGACAGTGAGCAATGGGTAGCTCGCTGTCCGGCCGTCCGGACCAAGCCCAAGTCGTCGACGGCGCGCGCTGTTCCCGCGCGCCTCAAGAAGTTGTCAGCAACAGCAGGGGCCCACCCGGGTCGAAGCCTACTGGGGCCAGGGTTATCCGAAAGGGCGCTCGAGCCCCGGTATGAAGGCTTGAAGGAACGGGATGGGTTTTTTTAGTCAGTAAGAGTCTGACACTATCTCCCGCTCCGCCCAAGAGCGGGGGTTGTCATAAGATGATTTTTCCAATCGAAAAAGAAAGGCCCTTTGTAATAAGTAAAATCTTCCACTGACTCTTCACTTTCTTTCATACACCGACTAAGTGTTGAGCTCCGTGGCGATCCCCTGAGTTCATGTGTCTAAGTTTGATGGGGAGAGGGCAATTAGGGCCAACAACTGCCGATTATTCAAAGAAATAACCACAGCCCTCGCAAAAAAGGGCAACTGAAGGAACACAATGGTTTTAGTCAGTATCAGTTTGAAACTCCCTCCCGCAAGTTATTTTATGATTAGGATTACCCACGTATAAAACAGTTTATTTGATTATGATAATGTCCCATAAGGCAGTAACGTGTTATTTGTCTAAAAGCATACAGAACATGCAACTACATATAGTTAAACGTGCCTTTTTTAATGAAAAATCTCCCGCTCGGAGCGAGAGGACGTACCTATCAGACATCAATGAATTTTACTGTATAAAACCCACTCGTGTTCCTTTAATTGGGATGGCTGACGATTCGGACACAATATGTTCGAACACAGTATCCGAATTGACACATTTAAAACGTTTTTTATCTAACTGTACAACGGTAGTGTCCGAATGTTTTGTGTTCTAATCGTCTGCAACTCGTCAGTTGCCTTATGCGTCCGAGGGCTACGGGCAACTCGTTTGAACAGAAATCAGATACGTTTATTTCAAATAGACCAGTTACGGGCACTTTTGAATTGTCAAAATGTCGGTCAGTCAAACAAGTGAAGCTAAATTGCACGTTCCAAAGAGTAGGTCTCTATGGAGAAGAACGTGCAAGAAACTCCATGGACACTCTTTTAAATCGTATTGAGTGAACAATCCTGCAACCCAGATAAACTTGCGTAACAAAATCACACGAAAGCTGAACTACTATCGGAGAAATTAAAGAATCGATTAAGACACTATCGAAAACCGAGGACGACAAATATATGAGAGAAAGTATACCTAATGACTGCTATGTTTTGCCTGTTGCCATGCGATCAAATATTAACATAATGTGTCTGCCTTTACATAAATGACGGGCTTGTGTGGCGCTAAGTAATCTACGGTAGCGAGGTTTCACCTGACACTTTCCTCTCAAGAGCAAAAGCTCATGATGTTAGACATCACACTTTCGTAGATTGGCCTTACAGGTGAAACGTCATGCTTACTATGCATAGGTTTTTATTAGAATCAGTACCCCTAGCCAAGTTACTAATCTGCAATAGTTAACGCTAGTAGAAAGCTTTAAATGTACGAGAATGACGTCATCTCAACGCTCAGTCACGTGGTCAGAACAAAAGATTCGGTTACGCGGCCAACTCGAAGCGTTCGACGCAAGCGAAACGGTTGTAACTTGGATAGGAGGGCAGGTGTCGTTTCCATATTCGCTGGCATGCAGTATAATGAGCGTACCCAAAGTAGTGTTGGCGGTCCACCCATGATAGAGACTTGATACAAAAAATTGATGTTAACTTTTTACTTTTTTTGGTAGTAGTCGGCGTTGCATACAAACTACCTACAGACCTACAGGTCTTTGGACTCGTTCAGCTGACGTTTTCTTAAAGAAATTAATTTCGTACATGCGTAAATTAATACGACTTTAGAGCAAAGGTACATTATTTTTTAATTGTATCGTTACAAAATGATAGTGTTTCATGTACCGGATCGACCCTCCACGGGATTAAAACGATCAAAATTTAGCGGTGTATATGTGGTTTATGTGTGTGGTATGAAAGGCCAAAGAAAAATCTAAAACATCAAATTCCTGAATGGTTTTGTGAACCTAAAATTGTCGAGCGCAAGTCCGCTTCAATCGCGTATCAGCCCCCCTAGCCAATTTACGACCGTTTCGTTTCAATTATCTTTCGTCGAACGCCTTGAGTTGGCCACTCCTCTGATTCCTTTGTTCTGGTCATGTGACTGAGCGTTGAGAAGACGCCGGAACAAAGGAATTGTTGTCGTAACTTGGATAGGGGGGTGGTCCTATTTTAGTTTGCAGCCCCAGGTTTCCGTCATGAATGGTTATTATTATTAGTTTACCTACCTACTTATCAAGTTTTCATACGTCTATCACACACCAAAGCAAAAATGCTCGTGCTCGTGCGTTGAGCCATATAGTTAAAGCCAAATCTGTTACCTGGATGATTCCATATTACTAGTGGTTTTTTGCATATTTTTAATCATATTCTTCTACTACCGCTACTTCCTTATTCTACTCTACCTACTTTCTTCTTATTCTTATTATACTAACTTCATCCTTCAAAGACAAAACAGCAAAACGTTATAATTTCATTAAAGTCAGAACGGTGTTTCGTTTATACAGATATTTTGGGCGCTTCCAATCCATCGGGTAATTTCTATAACAAATCAGAGAGATAAAGGCCAATCTGTAAAAACCTAATTCGGTATAAGAACAGCTAATTACTAAGTATAGTCCTCCGATGCCTGTGGGGTAAGCTCAGTTCAAAGAAACAAATCGTTAAAAAAGAAGTGAAAACTGCGAATAGAAAATAAAGCTATGTAAAGGAAAACCACTTTAGTACATAAATGGTAGCTCTACACAGAAACTGCTAACTATGCAGATTCAACGGTAATTCCACTTAAGTACTTTTTTAGAGTTCTGTACCTCAAAAGGATAAAACGGAACCCTTGTAGGATCACTTTGTTGTCTGTCTGTCTGTCTTTCTATCAAGACCCTTTATCTCGGTAACGCGCGGTGGTATCCAGTTGAAATTAGAACCATATACCTACCTACTCAAATCTGCGTTCCCTTAAAGCTGTGAAAAAATTCAAACTTTGTCAAAAAAAAGATACGGCCGTTTTTGTCGCAAAAAAATGTGTATTTGGACACTCCCAAAGGAATCAAAATTAATATAGTAGGTACTTAACTTTTTTTGTCTTTCTGAAAATTCTTTGACACTCCATTCGGGAATTGAATTATTTACTACTTATGTAGGTAAGTTTGTATGGAACCCTTTGTACTCGAGTCCGACTCGCACTTGTCCAGTTTTTAACATTTGAGGAGCTAAAGAAAGCGACAAATGATTGGAATTTACATGGACTTAACATCCTCAAACGGCTGTACGAGGCTTAATTGAGGTTCCTATGTAGGCATAATGCGGAGAAATTATTAGGTATACCTCTTCATTACTTGCGGATAATTATGAAACTTTCTTAGTAAATACTTCCTCTATGGGTTTTAGCAGTGGTCTCTTGAATCCTAAAAAAAATGTGTGTGTTGTGTAATGTATTCTTAATTGTAAGTACATCATACAATACAATTCTGTAATTTTTAGTTATTCTTAATAAATTAGTATGTTTAAATTTTAATACGTAATAAAAATAAATAATTACCTACTAATAATTAATTAATTTTAAACATTTTGGTATCGGTAATTATGATTATGATTAATAATTAAATGTTTGTAAGTAGTTTAAGAAAGCTGAAATAACTTGGGACTTGAAATCTCGACCACTGTCGTTACCTTACTTGCCTCGTATCACGTATGATATTAATAACTAGATATAATTTTAACTACTCTTATGTAGTCCTTACACTTCCAAAGTTGTTAAGGGACCTATACTTAGCATTGATAAACCTTGGAGATCCTTTATGCACTGAAGATGCCACGGTTTTGTTCGGATCAAGCTTCATCAGTTGAACAGGACCTTCAGTAAGCCTCCATCCAAATTAAGAAAATTAAAAACAATAGTCTCATATCTTCTTCTTTCGTGTGATCTGAATCAAATCTTGTCCGAACAATATTTAGCCACCTGACAGCTCACTCGTTGGCCTAGTATTTGTCGTGGAAGGTGCAGGTAGTGGTGCATGCTGGACAGGAAAGGAGGTGACGCATATCCTGTGAAGGATTATCTCTGCAGCGGCCAACCTGAAACCGCAATCGGTCCAGAGATTTCCAGATGACTCAAAGTCAATTCAGTCGTCTAGTCTCAAATGAGTCAAGCTAAGCAGAGCTTGTGTTATAAGTAGGTAGTAGACATCTGATAAACACACTTTATATTTCTAAATACATACATTATAGATAAATTACACCCAGACACGTATATCGTACTCATCACACAAACATTAGTCCTGGGTGGGAATCAAACCCACGACCTCCGGCATAGCAGTCAGGGCCATTAACCACTAGACCAAAAAGCCAGTCAAAAATATAGGCCAGGACAAAAGTAAACAAGACCTAACCACTTACCTACAAGAAGCATTAAAACTGAAGCTCCACCTTACAACAGATCTTAAATGGCTAGAAAGGTATCGTACCCATGTGTGACGACTTAATGACTACTAATTACTGCGTAACAATTACACAGAGGTAATTTTTGTTACAAATAAGGGCACGTCAGCGGCTCAGAAGTCAGACGCACTTCGCAATCCGCGTCGCATCCCATTTCCCACACGACACGGCTTAATGTCTTCTAAACAACTCATTAGAGCTCATTATGTTACGAGACTCGGAACAATGAATACCTACGCTACTTACTAAGCTGTAACGTTACTCTCTTTCAAAGTAACTCGTCAATGAGGCTGACCTCCATTATCTTATCCGCCCTGTAATCAATGCGAAAGTGAGTGTCGACTGACTACGCATGTACGTCTTCATAAAAGCGTAATTTTGATCTATAACATATAAAGTTATATTATAAAGATGACAGATTTGTAGTTTTGTTGGTAATGAATTAATATAAAAAACTACGGGAACGATTTTAAAAATTCTTTCACAAGTAGAATGCTATTTTATCACAGGATTTATGATTTCACAGCTCTAAAAAAATACAAATCTGTGAATTTGTATTTTTTTGCAAACCACAATATATCACTAAATCTGAGAATGATATAGACTTAAGTAGGTTATGAAGCCGAGTGCTGCAGTGACTTTCCACGTGTATCAAATGACGTTTCTCATGGAATGAACATTATTAAAGGCCGGTTTCTGAATGCTAGTTTGAGAAATACTCCACTTCAAATGTTTAAATCCGAAATCGGGGAAGTATGAATAAGAGCCACGGCCCCGACCTTTCTGGACCTCTGCGGTTTTGCTGACATCGGCTCCCTTGAACATCTGGCTGAAATTAACTGGACACAACACTCGCACCCGCCTAGGCGGCAAGACGTGTATCTGTGCATTTAATTGCGACCAGTAGGTAGTGCCCGCCAGAGGCTCTACGCGGGGATCGTTCGGTCCATGGCCCTCTACGGGGCGCCGGTATGTGACCTACCACCGTGGGATCTGGAGGCAACAGTCCTTGCACACATGCACGATATGCGCGTAAAGATGCAACGCCGGGGTGAAAGTCCGCTGCCGCGACAGGTCACGGCATGGCGGACAGAGCTCCGGCGGGATCTCATGGTGAAATAGCGTCAACGACTATCGCAACCCAGTGCTGGGCACGCCACAATCATGGCGGTAAGTCCCCTCTTTGAGGCGTGGCTGGAAAGACCTCACGGCGTCCTTACCTTTCGTATGACGCAGGTCCTCACCGGACATGGCTCGTTCAGGAGGTTCCTGCACCGGATTCGTGCGGAAGTGATTCCCGGGTGTCGCCACTGTGCGGATTGCGCGGAGGACACGGTGGATCGCCGTGCCCTCGTGGGGGCGATCGGCGGCGAAGATCTCTCGCGCCGGACCTTGGTTGAGGCCATGGTCCGGAGCGAGGAAGAGTGGCAGGCGGTGGCCGACTTCTGCGAAGCAGTAATGCTCGCAAAGGAGGAGGCCGAATGCATCAGGGAACGGCGTCCTCGCCGCCGCCGCCGCGATTCTGATCCCGATTTCCGGCCACCGTAGGTGCGGGCTCGCGGACAGTGAGCAATGGGTAGCTCGCTATCCGATCATCCGGTAACTGTCCGGACCAAGCCCAAGTCGTCGACGGCGCGCACTGTTCTCGCACGCCTCAAGGAGTTGTCAGCAACAGCAGGGACCCAGCTGGGTCGAAGCCTACTGGGGCCAGGGTTATCCGAAAGGGAGCTCGAGCCCCGGTATGAAGGCTAAAAGGAACGGGGTGGATCTTATAGCGGGAGATAGTGTCAGACTCTTACTGATAAGAGTCTGACACTATCTCGCGCCCAAGAGCGGGGGTGTTATCATTGGATGATTTTTCCCACCAAAAAAAAATAGGTAGACTTAATTATTGGTGGGTGGATGGTAAAGGTCAATAACACACAAAATGTTAGTTATTATTCCAAATTATTTTATTTATCTGTTCTCTCAAATGTCGCTACATAATATTCAAATATTCTTTATTTACCATTTGGCCTTCTGGCAAGAATACTAAGTGCACAACGCCGGATAGTCAAAAAAAATAGTCAACTTAATTTCAACTTCATCATGTCTCGCCAACAGTAATGATTTGTTTCAAGATTGGTGGGTTGGAATCGATTCGTTTTAGCATAGAGAAAATTCAGATCTTTTGGGATTAGTCAAGCGGGAACATGTTTCGTACTCCAGTGATTTTTTCAAATGATACGGATCGACTCGTGAGACACAGAAAGTTTAGCAGCTATCTCTCTCAAACTTGAACTAGGATTTCAGTCACTATTTCCTTCACTTTCGCGATTTTAATTTCAGTTGAAGACTTTGATGCACTACCAGACAGGGTGAGGCAAATCTTTCATTACATCTCAGCCGCTTTTGAACGCATTCTACCACTGATTAGCTTGTGTTTTTGATTAAGTCGATTCACCAAAAGCCTTCTTTGTTCGATGTTTTTGTCAAATCTAGAAATTTAAGCAGAAAAAAATATCATTATATCGTAACTATAACTATTTAATAATATTAGTCCCCAAGGATCAAGATTATAACGTCCTACTAACTTAAAAATTCTGAAATCGTATATAAACGGTTTTCATTGAAAACACCTTTTTTCTCTTCTTGTTTTTGTTTGAATTTATTTAACCATAGTGTGTAGCAGTTTTCCTACGTTACTGTTTATTGTTTTTCCCATTACTAAGCAATTATTCTTGAAAAATAAATATCTGTTTCCAAAAACTGACAATTTGCAACCATAGACTTTGACGTGATTTTGGCAGCAAAAGAATGTTTCCAATTTAATTAAAAAAAACTGTAGGTTACGCTTTTAGTAGACTCACTCTAGTGCCCGGATAGAGCCTCACCGACTTTTAAATCCACTTTCTTTGCGAAATATTGATCGATTTACATAATGTGCTATGTTCACTTTGAAGAATATGTAACCACCAATTTTTATATGTAAAAATGTTTTAAAGATTGGATCTTTTGAAACATTTTGAAAGAGAAGGGAAAAGTTGCGAAATTGCAAATTTTTTTTTTTAGACAAAAGTGTCATTCATGACTGTATAATAAAAATAAATATTTTTTTCAAAATTATTAACCTGGCCGTTACCGATGAGTAGGCTTCAGAATGTCGCCGTTTTATGGTACTTCTCGGGCGCTTAGGCCTTAATCATTTATGGAGTGCTCAATAGCTCAACGGCAGTGCCTCCCTTCTTGTCAAACTGAATAAAACACATTGTTATTTGGATATTGTGATTTTAATTACATATCCATATTACATACAGTTCAGTGTCGACCTTCAATAATAGGTCACTCTTATTAATACAAATGCGTTCATACAGTATGTAATCTTAATTTACTGAGGCTAAACTTAAAATAAATTATTTGTTCTCTTAACCATCACTTATAATAGAATTTCTAAAATGTACTTAATATTATTGCGATTGCAGTGTTTTCAATATCAGTTTAACTAATATTCAATTAATATATCATACAAATATCATAATTCACTTAAAAATAAATAGCTGCTTGCTTAAACTTGAAGAAGTAAATATTTATAAGCCAAATAAAAAAACTAAATAAGGTGTTGTATGAGTACCTATGTACTTAAAGAAAATCAATGAACATTTACAGAGGAGTTACTCGTCAACATAATATACTTCTTAGGGTCAACTCACACCGAAAGAGCGGCGAAGGGCAGGCAAGCGCAGCGACCCGTTTACCGTTTATAGAATTCGCCGGAATTCCCGCGGGCCCGCGGGCATCCGCGCGACTCGTTCGAGTTTCTCATGCGATAATAAGTATTATAGCAATGAAAATAAAGTTAAAATTCATATGACACTGAAACTGCGCTCCGCTTCGCTGCGCTTCGACGCTCTTTTGGTGTGAGTTGACCCTTAGTCCTACTACTGTACTACCCGTTAAAAGGATTATCAGAAAATACAATAAAAACATGATCCTGTTTTCGTTTCAAATCATTCATTTGAAATAAAGATACAAATATAAAACGAAAGTAGCCAATCCTGAACATTATCGCCTTTAATAAAAATTTTATACATTATTTTACATGTGATTTTTTATCACTATCCAGTCATTAAAATCAATTTGCAGGTATAATATTTAAAGTGGTGATTACTAACTTTAGCGTAATTTTTTGTTTGTATAGTGACTAGAGTCAACAACACACACGGTTAGCATTTTAAAATTAAAATAAACATTAGCATAAAATATAATAAGAAAACAACAACATCAGTTCCCAACACCAGTGTTCCAAATTTTCCGAAGGGTAAGGGCGTGGTTTGTGAGTACTTTTTCTTTTTTTTTTAAATAAATTAGGCGTGACGGAAACACCAATTTTGTTTTTTTTTTTCTAATTTAACGAGATTTATGTAGATACTGTAAAAAACTGGCCAAGTGCGAGTCGGACTCGCCCATGGAGGGTTCCGTAGCAGCAAGTAACATAATATAAAAGTTCTTGTAGTTCGTTGTAACTTTGATGGATGTTTTAATAAGTGTATTTTTTTAGATTCATGACATATTAAAAAAATACTACTTACTAGATCTCGTTCAAACCAATTTTCGTTAGTAGTTTGCATGATAATGAACATCATATTTTTTTTAGTTTTATCATTCTCTTATTTTAGAAGTTACAGGGGGGGGACACATTTTACCACTTTGGTAGTGTCTCTCGCGTAAACTATTCAAGTTAGAAAAAAATGATATTAGAAACCTCAATATCAAGACCTATTCATTGATATCTCACATGTCTGGGATTGATGAAAAAAAAATTTTTGAGTTTCAGTTTAAGTATGGAGACCCCCAAAATTTATTGTTTTTTTTTTCTGTTTTTGTGTGAAAATCTTAATGCGGGTTTCAGAATACATCTATTTACAAAGTTTCAACTGTATAGCTCTTATAGTTTCGGAAAAAAGTGGCTGTGACATACGGACGGACAGACAGACATGACGAATTTATATAGGATCCGTTTTTTGCCATTTGGCTACGGAACCCTAAAAAAGGCCCTAATAAATACTATTTATTATTATTTAGGATTCACCGGACGACATTTGGAGGCCTATGTCCAGCAGAGGACGGTCTTTCGGCTGAAATGATCATTATTAATATTTATTTATTTTAAAGACTTGTTACATCTGAAATAGAAGCACCTACAAATAAAAATTCAATAAAAAATAATATCACGCCTCTTTTGGCATATAGGGAGCAAAATGTAACATGGACTTTATTACTTAGTTTTTTTTTTAGTTTCTTATAGCAGTGTCTTGGCATTTTCGGGCTATTGGTACGTCTACGTATCAAATTAAAATCGCCGTTAGCTCGATTTGAAGTCGACCCTTCAATCTAGTCCTGCGCAGATCGCAACAACCATCAAATCTTTGATGGTCTACTACATATTATAACACATCCTTCCCTATGGTCTGTATGTCTTCGCCCGCGGAGACATACTAATCGGTAAAACTAAAAATGGAAGCGCTTAACGGACTAAACTAAAAGTCTCATAAGCTTATGATATATTATTAGTATTACAGTTGTAAAACCAAACTCTTATGCTATGAGAACCATACGACACATCGCAACATTCTTCTTGCGATTATATATGTATCTGCTAGAATTAGGCCAAAACACTTTTATTACATTGGCATAAATATTTCACCAAAAAAAAATGCAGTATTTACAGTTTTGTGGCACAGCAGAAGATGTAGTCTTCAAACATAAGTTCTGTTACTGCGCAATTAATTAAAACAATTTTTCGCTACCACAGTGTGACTTAAACTACACTAGTCTTATTCTATAAATTCTTATACATTTTGGTAGTACATTTTAAGTTTACCCAGTAAAATAAGCTCTTAAAATGTCCATATTAAAAAGTACAAAACACACAGCTATATAGAGCTACACTTAATTTTATAGATTTACGACAAGTATGTGACCAAAACTATGTTCAGAATGTTGAAGTAAATAAATGTAAATGCATCCTGCAGTGTCAGGACTGAAGGAAGCGACATTATGTCCAAGCTTTTAGGTAGTTTCAGCTGGCTTTATAATTTTGCCCCATCCGAAGTATACGAAAACTGTGGCGTACGAGTACATAAGACTGAATCCTTGTGGTGCAGCTTCTGTTCGGTGGCGCTTCACGGTGCACGGGCGCGGCTCGGGCCGCGTGCGCTCCGGCTTGTTGATCCCTAACTCTCCATTTCCATAGCAACCGACCAGCCGCGTGGTCGGGAATGCAGCACGGAAGAAATTCTGCTCGAAATCATGCTTACTATCGCGACCCACGCACGACATTTTTATCACCACGCTGTGTTCGTAATGAGGAACTTTCTTTGAGAACTGCAACATGAAAATAAGAACTCAGTTTTATTATTACCTACAAAATAACTTGCGTCTAGAAAAAAAATATTTCCAAAACATTAAAAAGCTGGGAAATCTTCAGCAATAGCACATTATTCACTGAAGTGTCTAGGTAGTAAGTAAGTAAAGGATTGTAGGAGCCACTTTCGTATGTAGTAAAGACTAATGAAGACAAAAGAAAAGATAATGACTGTGTTACAATGTTTGGCCTTTAGTGCTAAAAGTTAAAGCCAATGTAAATATCCGCAATGCTTAGGCGCAATGATCGAGGTGTCAGTTAATGCCAATAATAAATGAAAATTTAATTTAAATGTGCCTAATTTATTTAAAAAAAAAATCAATATTTGCTGAATGCCTTGTTGTATTAAGTCCGTCTATTTACCACTACTGTACATGAAATTTAAATAAATAAATAAATATCTACCTCATTAATAGCACTTTCCATTTTGGCTTTGGACCAATCAGACGATTCCAATATAAGTGAGAACATGTCAAAATTAACACCAGTTTCATTTCGAATTTCATCAAAGTTCTTGGGAACAGTAAACAGTCCAACAGATATCAGGTTAAAGCTCACAAGATCTTTAGAAGTGTTAATTCCATCAACCAATGTGGTCATATCCTCGGTATCAGTTACAGTGTCATCAACTAAGCACCCTCCTAAGGCATATGGTATATTAGGCTGGCTGAAATAATAAAAAACATTATGAAATCACATAATTACGGCTTATAAACAGTCTGTACATTAATAGTAATCAGTAAATACTTACAGATCTTGCAAATAATTCAAAAATATAATGTCGTCTACAGATTGAAGAATGAAACTTCCATTTACAAAAACCAGTGCACCTTTGACATAGCGTGTTTCTGACAACTTATCCACGGTTTTTATGAAATTCTCTTGAATATCACTCAATGATTTCACATTTATTACATGGAACTCCACATTTGGTATGACTGGTATGTAGATTCCCCCTATGACAGAAAAGTATTTTCCGAACTTTCGGCTGATAGTGTATTGGTTAGTTAATGACTGAGGCAGGGGCAAGTAGGATATGTAGGAAGACTTTACTGCTAGCATACATGTCTTCGGCATAACCACTAGATTCTTCACCACATCTAGAACTGAAAATTTGTAACACATTGTTTAAAAAAAACTTATTGTGTATTAAAATCTAAAGAATCTGTAATATTACTTTTTTAAATAGGAAATCATCAAATGACTCCTCTAGCTCTGGATGGAGAGTGTCTAGACTTTTATTAACCCAGCTGTGTTGTAGCTATAAGCGAGGGCCACGATAACTCTTTTGAATAGTCCTGCAGCCCTAGTAGGATCTATAATATTCCTACTGCTGTCAATTGTAACAATTGAATTATTATAAAAATTATCATATTTCACATGACATGATTACTACTCACGGTTATGATCCTTGTCGCAAGCTGGATCGCAAGGACATGTTATTAACGCCTCACATGCGGCTATCACTGAGAAGCCCGCAATATTCGCAAATGCCAGGACAGCTAATGGTTCAGTATAGAAGCAGTCAGATTGCAGCAGTTTCACACCATTTTTAATATGACTTAGTCTCATACTTATAGAAAAGTCAGAAGGGCCTATCTGTTCCTTCTGCAGTGTATTTACAGCTGAACGCCACATTGAGCAGACATTCTTACACATTAACTTATCTTGCCATGGTAAAAAACTGAGGATTTTTTTCACAATTACATAGTTGGCAGCAACATCCTCCAACAAGCTTTGGTCACATAGTATTTGTTCACAATCTCTATGCAATTCTCGTCGCTTTAAGAAGGCAGCTATATGAGCTGGTAAGCCTAGTTTTGCACATCTAAAAGTATTTTCGTCAGCTATCTCTAGCTCATCAGCCGACAAAGACACTGAATCTTCAGCCATCTTCTATCTTATATTTCAGTTACAATTTGGTCGTCTGCTGACCTCTGGAGGGGATCGCCTTTGAGCAACGCTAGTATAAAGCAATAAAGATAAATGAAAAAGGAAATTAGATAGTAACCAACATAAATCATTATATCTCGTAAATGTTTTCTGAGCTGGCCCCGGTTGAGGATCTCTGCGGGATCATACGCACCCAAATTTCCACGTGGGACAGTAAGAAATTCGTACGTTAGCCATATAAACAAAGGCAAGTTCAAAAAGAATAAAAGCAATTGACCATGTAATAGGAGCAGAAATGTAATAAAAGTATGGGCTATGTATTTTGGTAGCATCCAGTAATTGAGCTTATCGCAACATTCTTGAGCATTCAAATAGTCACACTCCAGATCAGACAGAGTTATTATGTAGTAAACTAATACGAATAATATACCACCGCTATCGATCAATGTCAAAGAAAACAGAATCGTTTCAGCTAATATCATAACTAAATATTTTACCACGTCACTTCAACACGTTAAGAAAATGCTTAGATGATCCCAATAATTTAAGGTTTCACTTTTATCAGTAAATATGTGGTTTTCAGATCACTTTTTCACCATTTGACGCCATTTGAGACAGTGATTGAGTTGAGATGATCGAGATTTTCCAAGTTCCAATCACTGTCACTGTCAAGTGCAATGATAGACTTCAACTTTTAACTAATGGCCTTTGTGGAAGAGACACCCCAATTTTGCCAATAACACGTGCGGACTGTTAATAAACCATCAAACGTTGGAGAGTATTTAGCGTGAATTAATAGTAAAAAATTATATCTTTCTGAAAGTAGAAAATAAAAGAATTTCTTCGCAGATACAGACTGACAAGTAACAACTTGACAAGTCCTATGACCACAGATTATGACCAGACAGACACACACAGATTATGATGATTATGATAATGACACAGAGAAAATAAAAATATATATAAAGGTTACATATAAAAGTTACAACTTAATTTTATTAATTTCAATGAATTTGCATAGTTTAAATATAAAACGTGTAAACACAAAAGGTAGAAGACATTTGACCGAGGTTGGGCGCGGAATATGAGGAGAAATGATTTCATGAAAAGAGAAGCGCAATGGGGAAGATTTTTGCCATTTTTTCCCGCTAGGTGTCGCGATTCTTATGATCCGTTAACGGCTCATTTAAGCAGCGTTATTTATAACTTTTTGGCATTCTATTAGATATAAATGATAAAAATGATGAACTGTGCAGTGCCGGGATGCAAAGAAAATGGTAATCATTTATTCCCAAAAGATAAAAATAGAAAAAGATTGAGGGCTAAAGCAACAAAACGACCAGAATTCGTAAAATCTAAATCTACATATTTACGATTATGTGGGCATCATTTTAAAGAAAATGATTATAAAACTGTGTTAAATTAAGTAGATAACGCAGCATACTAGTAGGAAGTAGTAGGAAGGCACAAAAAAAATATAAAATGAGCTAACAAACTCACTCTCCACAATATTCTTTTTTTTTATTATATATATATTTTTCATTTACACATGTTGTACAACTTTACTATATCAATTAATCTAATAAATAATAACTAGGTATATATATACAAACTTAAAGTAATAATATGTAAAAACGAGTAAAAAAGACTGAAAAACGGGGAAAACTCAGAGGGCATCAAAAAATTCGTCCACATCGATGTCAATTGGAATATCAGATATCTATATCTATCATCTTAGAAGCCAATCAGATAAATATCCAAGGGCGGAATTAAGACGGTTAGTAGCCTCATCTAATGATTTTCCAGAACAGTATAAAGCTAAATCATCAGCATACTGCAATATTTGACAAAATGAATCAGTGGAAAAATGTAAATCATAAGTAGAAAGGCTGAATAAGAGAGGACTTAAAACTGAACCTTGTGGTAAGCCTTTCCAGATAGTCTTAGTGGAAAGAGAGGAGTTTTGAATTTTAATGGAGATGGTTCTCTCTATCAATAGATTACAAATAAAACGGACCAATTTTTTAGGAACTTTCAACTGATGCTCAAGTTTATCCCTTAGCACCGGAAGTAAAACATTATTGTAAGCTGACGCAATATCCAAAAAAACTCCTACTAAAAACTGCTTACCTATCAAAGAAATACGAATGTCAGAATTTAATACACTAACATTATTCATTGTGCTCATACCTTTACGGAGTCCAAATTGCTATGCTTCATCATATGCTCTGCAACCTTGCACAGAGTAGACGACAAAGCAATAGGCCTGTAGCTATTAGGGTCTGACGGGTTTTTTCCAGGTTTAATGACCGGAATTATTATTTGGTGTTTCCACGGTTGAGGAACCAAACCGGACTCAAAAAAGTTGTTGACGAGATCTAAGTAATAATGTTTTGTACTTCTTGAGGCGTTTTTTAAAAATGAGTACGGGATTCCATCTGCTCCAGGAGAGGAATCAACAATACCCTCAAGTGCCGTTTGAAGTTCAGAAAAAGAGAATGGGGCATCAAAATCATTTTCGGAAGTAAGAAAACCCTGAGGAGAGGGAAAAGAATCCAAACTTAGAACTGAAGGGGGAGCCAGTTTATCAGAGAAAGAGTCAAGCCAAGAAGAGGGATCATTAGCTGAAATGTCAACAGAATTACAGGATCCTCTATATCCCCTGATTTGCTTCCAGACTAATGAAGAAGGGGAACAGAGAGATAAGCTCTGACAGTAGCGAAGCCAACCTTCTTTTTTCTTTTTAGAAAGAAGTCTCTTAGCAATGGCTGCTTTTCTTTGGTAGACTAAAAAATTCTGAAGGGTCATTGAATTAGAATAATTATTCTCTGCTATTTTTCTTTCCTTGACAGCAGAAGTGCATTCTGAATCCCACCAAGGAGTTGAAACTTTGAACTTAGAGGGTTTTTTAAGAGGAAAATTTTCTTAAGCACTACAAATAATGGCTTCTACAAATTTAGAATAACAATCAACGAGATTGTTACTGTCAGGAGGGGGAAGAGAGACTAACTTAATTTCAAGAGAATCAGAATAAGAAAACCATCTTGCATCATTTAATCTATATTTAAGGGAGGGGTTAAAATTACGTATTGGTACTACTCTATCGGAGACAGAGATAATATTAGGAAAATGGTCACTACCATAAGAATTAGGCAAAATATTCCAGGAAAGAATGGAAGCAAGGGAGGCAGAGCAGGCTGTAATATCCACAGCTGAACTAGGGTTTTGAGTAGGGTGAGCTCTCCTCGTGGGGGAACCATTGTTAATAACACATAGATCTACTTCATCAAAAATTTCAAGGAGAGCACGACCAAAGTAATCATCATGGCTTGAACCCCATGAGCGGTGATGAGCATTTAAATCACCCATAAAAATTATTGGGGAGGGAACTGAAGAAAATATACATAAAAGGTCTGTAATTAATCTAGAATGAGGATGAGAAGTTATATTAAAAGCCTTAGCAGCAACGATATTAATGTCAGGAGAAATAGGGGGAAGAGATATTAGAGAGATAGGAAGGGAGCGCCACCTAACAAGAAAGGCACTACCTGAATACCCGTCAGCCCTGTCACTCCGAAGAAAGGAGTAACCTGAGACCCGAAAGTGAGAACCAGGCACCGACCAAGTCTCCGAAACGGCAATAACTGAGGGGTGAAATTTATTAATTAAAAATAAAAGTTCAGGCTTCTTCGGCCGAATGCTTTGACTGTTCCACTGAAGAGTGGAGACTAGATCCATTATTTATATTAGAAATAAGCAGGGAAAGTTTTTGGGCAACGTGGGGCGGTACAGAGGAGTTATTACGGGAAACTAGACTAATAATTAGCGATAGAAGTAATTCTAAAAGGCTATCCTCTTGAGGGGACTTTAGGGATGAACAATTTTGAGACTGAAGAGAGAAGCCATTGGGAAAGGGTGAACGATCCTCAGCAACGATGCTTCTGTGGGCAGCTTTGTCAAAAGACTTACCTAGAGGAGCTCTAGGTTTAGGGGAAGAAAACACAGTTTTTTTTATACGAGGTAGGAGGAGTAAGGCTAATAGGTTGGGAAGAGGAGGAGGAGAAAGAAGATTGGGTCGGATAATTTTGAGTAACTTCGGAATAAATTTTTTTGACATTAGGAAGGGATCGTGAAGCCTCTTCATAGGAAAGGTTTTCCTGCGACATTAATATTTTGATTGATTTTTGTCTCCCTTGCTCGGGGCAGTTACCATAGATGGCAAAATGGCGGCCCAAACAATGGATGCAAGAGGCCTTGGCCTCTTCCACGTCACAGCTGTCACCAGTGTAGGGTTGCGAACACCTAAAGCACCTTGCCTTGGTCCGACACTATACCTTAACGTGCCCAAAGCGGCAGCAATTTAAACATTGAACCGTGGGGTATTGATAAACCTCCACTGGAAGAGAAGTGTGATATAAGAATACCCTTTGAGGGAGAGTTTGTCCCTTGATCGTAATAACTATTGTTTGTGTAGGGATCCAGGAGGTCTTGCCATCCTGTTTATTTTTCCTGTTTAATCTTCTTGCTTTTAATATAATTATGCACCCATCAGGAAGAATGACTGAATTTACAAATTCATCCATTGACATATCGACCGGCACTTGACGGACGATACCCATTTTGGTAGTGTTATATGAAGGAATCTTGACTATATATTTTGATTCAAAGACAGGGTTACAAAGAAAATTGTTGGCCGCCTCACCAGAGGTGAATTCGACAGAGATTTTATTTCTGCCCACTTTTTTAATTACGTCCCTGCAGATGTTTTTAATGTTATTTTTTATTATAAATTGGCCAAACTTAATTGAACGAATGAATGTCCCAGCAGAAGGGTCTGGTTCAGATCGGGAAACGTGGACCATAAAGGGTCCTTTATCTAATTTAGAGTAAGATTTTATGCCCTCTACCAAAGAAGAGTGAATAAAAAGTGTTTGGATGGCCGCAACAGCCATGTCCTTATCAATAATATTTAGGTTTTTTTGAAACAACCTCCATTGTTTCTGGATCAATAAAAATATGGCGTCGCTTACCAGGCGCCGAGTTTGAAGTTGGGACAGCGTCGAGAGGGATCAACCCTATAGTCAATCTTGTCAATGTGATGTTTGTTAATGTTTTATTTAGCTTGGGTACTAAGTTTATAAGCTACCTCTTTATATGAATAGCCGTTATAAGTTTATACTATTATTTCAATATATTTCTAGCATTTGGCAGCAAATGTGTCAATCTGATTTTATACCTTCTCATCAAACTTTCGCTTTCCATCAGGTGAGAAAGCGGTCAAGTGCAAACCTATCAACAATAAAATACTTAAAAATAAACACTTCACTGAGGTAGTCAGATAAAAATCTCAGCTCCATTATAAAGAGACCGTGTCTGTCTGTTTCAATGATTCTAATTTTATTATCCAGTTGCGCAGACACTTGAAATTTGAAATACAAAACTACACTTATTTTACATCACTACATAGTATAAAACAAAGTCGCTTTCTCTGTCCCTATGTCCCTTTGTATGCTTAAATCTTTGAAACTACGCAACGGATTTTGATGCGGTTTTTTTTAATAGATAGAGTGATTCAAGAGGAAGGTTTATATGTATAATAACATCCATTAAATAGTGGAGAAGTACTGTTATTTTTGAGGTTTCTAATGTGATGTCGTAAATAATTACATTTTTTCCGCTTACATTGCAAACGCAGGCTGAACCCTACGAGTTTTATCAAAATAATGTACTAAGTATTGTACACATTGAAAAGGTCTACAGAAAAGTCCGTGATGGTATATGTCTATCTCTTATGGATAACCCACAATAACTTTTTTTTGTCATTTACTTTTTACGACAAATAATGTCTAATTTTCGAAGCGATTTTAACCAATACAGCATTAATCCTTAACTAATTAAATACCTTGAATACATTGTTCATTTAATATGGATCTATATGGCCCTTTACACCGTATGATTTAAGTAAATATTTTCGAAGATATTACAGATTTAAAAATTGCGGGACGTAGCGTTTGCGGCGGTACCGGCCGGCCGCCTGATGCGGCAAGAGCATTGCACCCGTGCGAAGCCGGGGCGGGTCGCTAGTGACACTATAAGCGATTCGATACATTTGATGCCAAATAATGCTTATCATAAAAACATTAGAACGTGTTCTACCGTCCGCATACTAATAAAATGAAAAGTTTTTATTATCCTTGAATAGAAGTCATAGTGTCTAACGAAAACATGGCTTAAAGAACGTAGTAGCCAAAAATATATACAAAACCAGGCAACACCAGGCAGGACCTCCAAATATCTACTACGGCAACACACAAGACTTCGCGGGAAAAATAAGTTTCTAAGCGAGTTTTAGTGGAAATATTTCGAGTCTCCGAGTATGTTCCGAGTAAAGTTCGTTCAATCGCTGTTTTGAGAATTCACAAATTGATTCCTAGTGATTACTGTCGCATCGCTACAAAGTCTAAAACTTATAAATATATTCCGCGCGGAGCATTTTTGCATACGACCGCGTCAGTGTCCGCTTTACGCAGTTTCAACCAAGGGCGGATCCGGTCATGGGGGTCATGACACCCCCCTGGGCTAGGTTCAGGACGTAGGTGGACCACTAATTAAAATGATTAAACAATGTTTTTATATTTTATGCACCTACTTTTTACCTGTATTTATTATTATAAAAATTAAATAACAACTTCGTGTGACTTGACCACGACTATGTGACGGGGCTGCTCTCAAGAGGCTCCTGCCCAGCCTTGGGGTTCCAGACGTCCATGGCCCTATAAGGGGCGCCAGTGTGGGTGCCATCGCTGTGTCAGCAACCGAAGGCCCAGCTGAACGCATGACAGAGGGTCATGGTAATACGGATGATGCGGGGATACCGTACGGTTTCCCAAGAAGCGGCAAGCTTCCTTGCTGGCCTACCACCATTGGAACTGGAGGCAACAGTCCTTGCACACATGCACGATTTGCGCGTGAAGATGCGAGCTTTGAGGCGTGACTGGAAAGACCTCATGGCATCCTCACTTTCCGCATGACGCAGGTTCTGACCGGACATGGTAAGTTCTGAAGGTTCCTGCACCGGATTCGTACACACAGTGGAGGTGTGTCCCCCTTGGGCAGCACATCGCATTGCCCTCGTGGGGGCAATCGGTGGCGGCAGTCTTTCGCGGGCCTTGATACATGGCCATGGTCCGGAGCGAGGAGGAGTGGCAGGCTGTCACCTCCTGCGATGCAGTAATGCTAGCAAAGGAGGAGACCGAACGCATCAGGCAACAACGCTCACAGCGTCCCAGCCGCCGCCAGGATTCCGGTCCCGATTTCCGGTGACCGCAGGCGCGGGCTTGCGGACTGGAAGCAAAAGGTATCTCGCTGTCCGACCGTCCGGTAACTGTTCGGACCGAGCCCAAGTTTTCGACGACGCGCTCTGTCCCGTTCCCGCGCGCCTCAAGGAGTAGTCAGCAACAACAGAGGCCCAGCTGGGTCGAAGCCTACTGGGGCCAGGGTTATCCGAAAGGGAAGAAAGAACAGGGTGGGTTTTTTAGTCTAAAAATGCTAAGCGACACATGTCCCCTATTTAGTGGTAAAGATCTACCTACGTACGAGACGCAATACAAGAAGATTTGGACAATATAATCAAATGGGCACATGACAATGGCATTATAATTAATGTAGCCAAGACTAAATGCATGCTAATACAATCCCCATTTTCACGTAATAAAGATATTGAGCTGAATATAAAAGGCCACAGCTATGAATGTTTTCATAATGAAAAATCTAACCGTCAATGTGTTATGTTAGAGCACTGTTAAAGCAAGTTAGGACATTGGGTCTGACTATTGACACTAAATTTGCGTGGAACAATCATATAGATACAGTTTGTAATAAACTTCGGTAAGTACTGAGTAAGTTGTATGCCTTGAAACCTGTAGTTACGAGAGGATTGTTGTATACGCTGTACTATGCACTCGCTGACTCGATTATTGGTTATGGGTTGAGTGGTTATGGACTCACTTTTAAAACGTATCTTAATATAATAGAATTAAAATATTACAAATAAGACTTCTTAAACTATTAGTGAGCAATAAAACTAAAAATATCTTGAACAAAGATTATGAAAAATTATTTAACGAATACAATGTATTACCAGTTGAAATGAAAGCCTATTTAACCTAGCAATTATTTTGAAACAACATAGTATAAAAATTTTATAAAAAAGAAAAAGTGTATAACTACCCAACCCACCAATCTAAGAAAAAGAAACTCCAGGTCGCTAGGGTGAATAATTACTACGGTAAGTGTGCGAGTGCGATGGATTGCACCTACACTTATTAATGAATAACCTGATGAATGAATAAATCGAGCCAAAAATAGAAACCAATTGAAAAATGTTCTAAGGAAACTTTGTCTATGAGTACATAGTTGCTGCGCTATGTTGATCTCGGTCGGTTAGTGTTGTGGGGCTGCATACCTCACAACGAGTACCTCCCTACAAACTGGGGGGGTGACCAGATGTGACCTCAAATATAAATTATAAACTTAAATATAAATATAAGCGAAGTTCACGAGTACCTACACCCTGCCGACAAACTACTATGCAGTTAGGCGGATGTTATATTAACTCTTTGAATGCCGTAATTAGAGACACAATAGAAAGACAATTGCTTATGTCGAACTGTGTAACTTAAGACATTCAAAAGGTTAAGATTATCGATGTAACAAATGAATACTATCTCCCGCTCCGCCCAAGGGCGGGGGATGTCATTTGGATGATTTTACCCACCAAAAAAAGACACGACCATGTGACCCTGGCGCCAAAGCTGGATCCGCCCTTGGTTTCAATGTGGTTGTATAGTCATTGGTTTCAATCAATTCAATCCTTAAACTTTTACTTTCTACTGGGGTGTGTCACCGCGGTAGAAATTATGTCAAACTAGCTTTTGTCCGCGCGGCTACTCTATACTACTCTACTCTACACTTCTCTACCCTACCAAACTTCACATAAAGATAAACCATCTACTAAATAGTCCAAACAGAGCCTAAACATTTGGTTTGGATAGGTGAGCCCGTTCTCTGGAGTTATAAAATTACAACGGAAAGTGGCATTGATTTTTATATACATAGATTGATCAGCATTACTAGTTTTCATAAATCTCTGCAAAATGTGCACACTGAGACTGAGAACTATTATCTCTAGACTGTTTTTTCTTACACTCGGATGATGACACTTAAGGGGCCTTTTACAGTCCACTAGCGCCGCCAATCGAAAAAATGTCATAACTCGTAAATAGAATCAAAAATACAAAATGTGGTCTATTATTACTGTAGAAAAGGCAATAACGTAATTTTATAACACATTGTCAACACTTGAAATAAAAATCGTGCATTTGTAACAAAACCGGCCGTTTATGTTTTGAATGCACGATTTAGCTAAACAGCTATAGTTCAAGTGTTGATAAGGTGTTACGTGCTATACAATTACGTTATTGCCTTTTCCACAGTAATAATAGAACATATTTTGTATTTTTGATTCTATTTACGAGTTATGACATTTTTTCGATTGGCGGCGCTAGTGGACTGTAAGAGGCCTCTTAATATTTTTTTGGGGAAGTATCGTACATAATTCATGTATTACCAAACACACACGGTAGGCTTTTTAGCATGGGCAAACGACATTTTGCACTATGTCATCCCTTCTAGTTTTGCGGTCGAACTTTGAAGCTGTTTCTCTCCACAACAGTATTTTAGAAAAACGGCTGACAATACCATACTAATTGGAATAATGCAGTCAACAATAATAAACACTATCTATACATATAAATAAAATTAGAGTGTCTGTTTGTAATACTGAAATAACCGTTTTTTACTACATGCATATAAATATATATATCAGGGGTGGCCAACAGGTCGGTCGCGACTGTTAGTTCAGTAGACCGTGGCAAGGCAAAAAATATTATGATAAACTAGTGGAAGATGCTCAGACGCCATACTCACACTAATATAAAGGTAAATAAGTACCTATTTACTAAGAATAATGTTTACATTTATGTTTACTTACTCTCATAATAAAAAAATAAAAAATACTACATGATTGTGTACTGAATTGTGCTGCTTCATTTAAGATTTCAACAAGTATGTAATTGGTGGATCGCACAAGGTTTCAGTAGTACACAGATCTTGGGTCACATCAAGTTGGCCACCCCTGATACATACTGTACATACACCAAAATAACATTTTTCGTTCCGGGCTCGTGGCTCCCCTGAAAGATACCCCTGGGGGTGCCACGGGAACTCGAATTCAGACCCGTGGCTCCCCCAGGTAAATTAGTGCGGTGCTTAGTACTTACTCCTAAAACAAACTGTAGTACTTTGTGTTAAAACTGTGGTTACTTTTTTTTCATAAAATAACTTCTCTAGAGCAGAGAGGGAGCGGGTGGAGGTGTCAGACAATTAGTGACTAAAACCCACTCTTGTGTTTTTTCTGTCTTGCATTCCAGGACCTTGGGTTTCCGTTTCGGAAGCCAATCCATGGCCAAGCGTTCAGCTTAGCCGCCGGTCACGTTCGCAGCGATAGCGCCCACACCGGCTATAGACCGATTGATCGCTGCGTAGAGCCTCTGCCAGGACGCCTCTGGATCTCCTAAGTTATGCAGGAACCGTTTGAGGACAACCACCGTCCGTTTCAGTTTGGGAGCCAGAGGTCGGAAGTGCTTCTCGAAATTCAATCGGCTGTCGAGGACGAGTCCCTGTTCAGGTGGTTCATTGACGTCCCAACGCCGATGTGAACCCCTCTTACCGTTGTGCAAGCCACCATTATGTGGCTGGAAGGACCTCACGGCATCCTCACCTTCCGCATGACGCAAGTTTTCACCGGACGTGGTAAGTTCGGGAGGTTCCTGCACGGGATTCATGCGGAAGTGACGTCCGGGTGTTGCCACTGTGCGGAACGCCCGGAGGACACGGTGCAGCACACAGTAGAGGTGTGCCCCGCTTGGGCAGAGCATCGCCATGCCCTCGAGAGGGCGATCGGCGGCGGCGATCTCTCACGCCGGGTCTTGGTAAAGGCCATGGTCCGGAGCGAGGAGATGTGCCAGGCGGTCGCTTACTTCTGCGAAGCAGTAATGCTAGCAAAGGAGGAGGCCGACTGTATAGGGCAACGGCGCTTACAGCGCGCAATGGGTAGGTCGCTGCCCGATCGTCCTGTAACTGTCCGAACCGACCCCAAATGGTTAACAGCGCGGTCTGTTCCCGCGCGCCTCAAGGAGTTGTCAGCAACAGTAGGGGCTACCGCTTGGTGCGTCTCCCCCTGTGCCAACACCAGCGTGTCATATGCATAACAGAACACGCCGACCCCATCGGGGAGGTCACCGATCGCGCAGCACTTAGTCGTACTCGATGTTCCACAAAAGCAGTTAGTACCGATACCTGTGGAACACCGCACGACATATCTCGTCGTTTCCACTCTCCCTGTTAACTTGTGATGAACTTGTCCGTTAGGCAGCCCTCGATTACACGACAGAGTTAGGTCGGCTCCTGGTGATACCGGAGTGCCTCCTTGACGCAACTCTAGGGCAAGGTATTAAAGGCGTTTGAGTTATCCAAAGAAACCCCTAAGAGGACCCCGCTCCGAGCACCGCATCCTCCGTCGTCGTGAGGGCTCGCACGCGCATGACTTTGAACTGGCTATTCGCAAAATCCGAGACAGCCTGCAATTACTCTTTCAAAGAGCTTGTCTACTACCGCGTTGACCAGCACGATGGACCAGTATGGAGACGGAGAGTCCGCAGGGTGTCCCGGTTTCCCGATGAGGACCAGTTTCTCCATCTTTCAACAACGAGGGCTAGCCCTTCTCCATACATGCTCTAAAGAGCCGTTTTAGTAGAAGACTAAGAGCTAGGGGTATCTTCCAGGGGAGCCACGGGCCCGGAACGACATTTTTTACAATTTTTGCCTGTCTGTCTGTTTGTTCCAGCTAATCTCTGAAATGGCTGGACCGATTTTGACGGGACTTTTTTTTGGCAGGTAGCTGATGTAGTAAGTAGTAACTTAGGATACTTAAAAAATAAATTTAAAATCCTGTAGTCCACGCGAACGAAGTCCCGGGCACAGTTAGTCTTACATAAAATCGTGTATTCTTTTAAAGTATGCAAAGATGTGTCATTAGTGCTCCATTAAAACAATATTTTATGTCAAAAACTTTTTATTCAACATTCTCTCCTTATTCTAATAAAGGCTTGGTAAATATTTACAAGGCTTCATTACAGGGCAAGGTAAAAAAACTATCCAGTTACACTACAAATCCGACTCCTGTGGTTATCACATATTATATTAACTTTATTGAATACTTGGCTCTACTACAAACCAATGGCTTAAAGCCAGGTATTGCTTTAATTGCTTACTGTAAGGTAAGTCAGTAAAAATGTATTCAACCATAAATATATTTAGTAAGTTTAAAGAAGCCGATCGATTACATTATCATATAAATATTTATTGCAGAGAGCAAAATTAGGTAGGTGTCATAAATATTAGGTGCACAAATATTTATACCGTCAGGTTGGCTATAGCTTAGTTTACAAACAAATATTAAAACTCTCCTAAAATAATTACAACAATAATAACAAGTATGCAGATAATATGCTATTTATCAAACATTAATCTCACTTAGTATCTCGTTAAATACATTTAAACTAAACTCTCGCAGAAGAGTAAATACAAAGCTAATTAACACACTAGGCCTGTTAATATAAATATAGGAGATGACTCGAAAATCCTCTCTCCAGATAAATTTTGATTTGAATAATTATATTTGACTAATATGGGTACAATTTTGATAATGAGCAAATAGATTTTATATTTAAATCTAGTGTAAAGATTCCGTATAATTCACTTAGATAATGGAATATTACTTAAATAATAAAGCAAATTACCATTTGCGAGCCCTGTTTTAATTTTGAACGCAGCCTCCCGCTGGCTCGGTATTTTCGAAAACTTTTCAAGTCCGAAACTAGCGACATTGATTTAAAAATTGTTAATAGTGTTTTTGTTTTACATTTAGAGACACACATTTACAAATCCAATATACAAATTACGCAAAGTTAAAATATTTTTCATATAAATTCAATGTTAACTTTTAATAGCACCATTCCGTATGCGAATGTACTCTAAAGTTATATTGAAGATTTAATTAAAGTACACACGCATACCCATCCACCGTCTGCAACCAATACACAAGATTGTATACACTCAATTTAGGATAATATTTTTATGCCTCTGCTTGAACTGACACACATAATAATATAACTGGATTTTGAACATATTGGCACTCACAGGGCAGTTATTCATAATTATTCGTTGTAGTAACATGTATTCAAAAACTAAATAAATCGTAAATGCAAAAAATGGCAATATGTTTTCGATTCTGAATTTTTGCTTTATCTAATCCTCCATGATGAAGCAAAGGTAAACGCTAGATAAACAACACGTGATATTATACAAAATACATTAGTAAAAAACACTCACACATAGTAATGAATACAACAGAAACAAAAACCTGAAAGTATACATGAATGACTTTATAAATAAATAAATTAATAATTATGCGCTCAAACAATAATGCAAGCAAACTGTAATTGTTTTGTAAAATAATATTAAGATTTACTTTGTATGGAACTAAGGACAACATTAACAAGCTAACAGTTTTATACAAAACTAAATTCTGACTACGCAAAAAGTGCCACTTTACGTAATGGTTTCATCATTTGAGTATTCAAAATTAGTGCAGCTATCTCTTGATACAGGCATTTTCAAGCCTCATAAACAAAATTGGTCCAGTCGCTTTAGGGTTTCTAAGATAAAACTAATTACCATTACATGCGGTAACCATTGCGTAATCGAGTACAAACGACAACTTATTGATAACGGCGCACCTATCCTACATTTTAGACATTATAATGGAATGATACATTTTTTTAAGAATGTTTATGTTGTTACAATAATTAAAATAATTCTCTAGGTAAACTCAAACAATTACCATAATTTAGCAAGACGTTAGCACTACAATGAAAGAACGTCGAAGGTCTGCAAGTATTTATATAGAGACAATGAAGTGTACGATTAACAAGTGATTACGAGAATGCTTGCATAAGTGTCGAGCGCGAGGAGCCAGCTCCCTACGTTATCTAAATGAATTCATATCTAACATTGTTCCCAAGCTGGTCCCACCCATGACGATGGCTTGTGAATGTGCACCTTGTTCTCTATTTTCCTAAATTTTACAATTTTCACTAAATACAAACATCAATTTTATAAGTTGGTCAAAATTGTTACAATAAATAATCGTTTAGCGAGAGACAAGTACTCTTATGCCACATTTTGCACTTCAACAAGACTGGAATGTCACTTATTGATTCGGGAAGTAGCTATCCATGCGCTAGGGACAGCGTCAAGTGGATTTTAATAATTGACACAACATCAACCGTAAGCTTTTCTATCGTATAATAATAATTAACACAATGTGTACGTGACCAGGTGACTCATAGATTGACTGTGCCTAAACAAAAACAACTTTTCTTATGATAATTTTTCCCTAAGTTTTAGTCATCGGGCGGAATGCAGAAATCCACAACTATGTTGAGTATTATTAATCTCAATATATACATAAGTAGATAATAATAATTATGCCTATAAATAGTAAATAAAACGGACTTAATATATTATGTGAGCCAAGTATGTCTGCGCACGCGGCGGCGAGGCGCGATCACTCACTAGTGAAGTAACTGAAACATTCAACTATTATCAACTAGCGACACAAACGTTACGTACAGAATTAAGTACAAATACATACTAATAAATTAAATCATACAGTTCTATGTAGGTATAAATGTAAACACTTTGTGTTTCACAACATCAATCTCTTAACTCTAGGCTTTAATAAAAGTCATCATTTTGGAAGAACGAGTCACAAGAGCAGACTAGCGTTACGACGGTTACCACTCCGTGGCGACCGATCGAATATAAGAACCGCACTGTTCACATATCACCCCCGCACAACGTGTATAACTCGACGCACGTCGCTCTGATGAACAAGAACCCGCCGTTCGTGAGGAAACGAAAAAGCCACGGCGACAGGAGGCGGTGAGAGATCATAGCGTAAGCATCGTGAGACAGGTTGAGCTCGGAGCTCGGCCGCCCTTGGGTCAGGTGGCGTCGAACTCGATGCGGTCCCACGAGTAGTGCTTGCGCTGCGGCCGCGGCGCCAGCGGGCCCGCGCGCGCCGCGCCGCCCAGCAGCGGGTCGCACTGCGGCACGTGGCCGCGCCCGAACAGGTTGGGGATCAGCTCCGTGTCCATGTAGTCGTAGGCCTCGTCCACGTGCATGTGCGACCCGGCGTCGATGCCGAACTCCTTCAGGTCGAACTCGCAGGGCCGCGACGAGAACGCGTCGTGCCGCGACTCCTCGTTCTGGAACGACGGCAGCGACAGATCGTCCATATACTCGAAGCCGGTTCGAGTATGATCCAATATATCCCCGTTGGTCAGTGGTGTCATACTCATTCTTTCTGGAACGTCTTCACCGATATCCATCGCCTGTGATTTATCTTCTAATCTATCTCCGCCATCACCCGACAATAGACTTCCGAAGAAGTCATCGTTGTCCACAGAATTGGGATCGGAACCAAAATCAGTGTGAAATTCTCCATTTGACAGCAAATCAACAGTAATATCCGTGTCTATGTCCGTAGAAGAGTGATCTACTTGGCACCGGTTGCTAGCATTTACGGCTTGCAAGTCTGCATGACTCATAATTTCATTTTGAATATCGTCAAGTTCCCTTTGCAGCTCATCGGCGGCCAGTGAATCGCGAACATGATTGTCATTGAGCACGTCATCTGTCAGGACATCCGTCGGTGCATAACTCGGCGTGCCGTTAGAAACGTAGCTCGTGTCCAACGACGGAGTAGCTGTCGCTTCGCCAACGGCCGAAGGTGGCAACTCACCATTTTCGACAAGGATTTCTAGAACGTCATCCATTATTTGACTGTTCTCAGCGTCGTGCACGTCCGGAGCGAGCGGCACCTGCGGCATGGGGGGCGGCGGAGGAGGCGGCGGCGGCGGCGGCGGGGGCGGCGCCGCGCGCTCGGGCGAGTAGTGCGCGCTGGGCAGGATGGCGATGGGCACCACCTTCACACCATTTAGGATGTAGGCGGGGTTAGCGGCCTTCTGCGGCGTCTTGTCCCCGACGTCGGCGGCGGCGGGCGGCGTGACGGTGAACAGGCGCACCAGGCGCTCGGGCTGCGCGTCGTGCGCCGCCAGCACGTAGCGCGGCGGCGGCGGCGCGGGCGGCGCCTGCGTGAGCGCGTCCAGCTGCGCGCGCAGCTGCGTGACGCACAGGTGCGCCTGCAGCAGGCGCCGGCTCTGGTCGCTGGCGGCGGCGCCGGCCGCCTCGCGCCGCACGGCCTCCAGCTGCTGGCGCGACGCCTCCAACTTGCGCTCCAGTTCTTCGATTTGTCTCCGCTGCGACTGCACGATATCCTCAGCCGGCTCGGGTTCCAACTTTACTTCTGGAGATGCGATAGACACGAATGACGCGACCGACGCAGGTGACTTAGGTGGTTCCTCCTGTTTCTCGAGTAGAAAGGGTCGCAATCTGTCGATCAGTTGCGGCTTGGGTCCGGAGACCCTCAGGTTGCGGCGCTTGCATTCGGCGCGTAGATCGGACACCTTCATGTCCTCGAAGCGCGCGGGCACCACGAGCTGCAGGCCGGGCCCGGGCGGCGGCGGCGGCGGCGGCGGCGCGGCGTATGCGTCGGACGAGTCGGAGGCGGCGGGCGAGGCGGCGGGGGAGGCAGGCAGCATGAGCTGCAGCAGCAATTGTTGCTGCTGCAGGAGCAGCTCATACGGCGTCTCCACGGAACCCGGCGGAGACGACGCTTTCGCTGCATTCGGGGGCCCTTTGTATTCGTGGAATTTAAATCTCGCCTTTGGTTGCTGTTTTTGTTTGCTTTTCTTCCTGTTCTTGTCTTTGCCGGGCGCCGGGTGTTGCGGTGGCGAGGCGACGCTAACAGGCGAGAGGGTCGAGGGTGGGGAGGGTGAGGGGGAGACTTCCTCGGGAGGTCCACAGTACGAGGATGGGTGCTGAGGCCGGCCCGACGCGCCCTCACTTGTCGCCTTAAACGCTAGAGTTCCACTCTTGACAGCAGTTTCTATGGTCTCCTCTGTATGTAGTATATTCTTCTTTATTAGCTCGAGCGGCCCGGGACGATGCGACAGTTGATCGTTGAGCTGATCCGCTAGACGTGCCTTTTTTAGCATTCGCTGTTTTTCGGCTAGGCTGGGATCAACATGGCTCTCCTGAAACAATAAGTAAAGTATTAAGTTTTAGTACATTAAGGGATATAAGACAATTAGATAGGAAAATAAAAAAGTGACATTACACCTACTTGTTCCAATATATGTCTTCGTTCGAGTTCTTGTCGGTCAGGACGCCGCTGGATTTTTGCTTTTAATAAATCTCCAGTTTTCGCCCTCTCAAGCTGCTTACATTGCTCGAAATAGGCTGGCGGTGTTTTTAGAGCTGTAAAACATAAATAACATTAGGTTAAAATTGCGTTTAAATGTGGGACTTCTTCAAGGCTGAAGTATAGATATCAATACTAGGCCAGAACTATAGAGTTTACAATATTAGTTGTTTTTTTTTGTCTGTTTTATTATTTCGAAATTTTGTAGTGTGACTAATTACTATTTCCAAAAGTAGATCATTTATATTCAATTCGGTACAAGTAATCCTAATCATACGCTTCGTTAAAATAGTAAATCAAATTATTTTAACCCACGCATGTGAGGTCTGACTCTGCGCGCGGTGGGCGCTTCCCGCACACCAGACACGTGTCTTTTACTAATTTGCTATTTGCAAAGCATACGCAATTATCAAAGCATGCAAAGTATTAATCAAAGTGAACGGATATAGAAAAAAAACATCACTTACGCGGCATGATTCCCTGCGCCACAAGCTGGTTGATTGGCCGCCTCATCATTAACTTCACTTTCAAAGCTGTAAAACAAAAATCTGGATCACACATTGTCCTCAAATGCTATTTATGTAATAATTTGAGTTACCTAAACCAATTTTCCTTATTATTTTTCCTTTGCATCGCTAACGATTCCAATAAAATCTGACAAACATGACAAACAGAATATACAATTTGATAGGAACATAATGCGACTGAATGCCGATGTTTGCCGGTTACCTTTTGCATACAACAATGGGCACTGATTGAATACATGGCATATCGTCGTGAAGAATACAGTGTTATGACGCCAGGTGACGAACTTTGACGTAGCGTGTCGCGTGTGCAACCGACGTGATCGATACGTCGATCGATACACTGAGATTATATCGATAAGTTCGCAGTAAAGCGTAGGAGTGGAGCTATATTCTTGTTTGCGTGTAGACAAGCGGCGAGCAGCGAACGATGGGCGGACAACGCTGGCGCGACGCCAATATAAATAAACACTGCACAAGGAAACTAGTGTTATGCCGCGACCGTATTACAGACGAAACATTCACTACCACTGGGCCGAATATTGTGGGTTACTGGGCGTCTTTACCGCGATACCCACTCAATTTAGCTTTACTCATACTTGCAATCATCGAAATCATATTTATGTCTACATTAACTATTTTTGAACCAATAAATTATTTTATAATATTTTTTTCAGATTTAAATTTCTCTAAATCTACGCGTAAAAAACCCACGACATTTTTACAAGCAAAAGGCGCAATTGACAAACTATTCTTTTAATTTAAAAATGTAACTGACATCGATAGTCAACATTTAAGTTTATTATTTTATAGTATGAAATAATTTGAGCAAGGGTTGGGAATTTGTTTACGCGGGATGCTTGCAGGCGCAAACTGGCAGACTATGCAAACATGGCCGGAAGCACCGACAGCATCGGCATACTAATGCAAACAACAGACGATCTGCGAGACAAACATGGGGCCAGTGCCCTTTGATTCTTACAAACCTACTACTACATGTCTAATTTATTACTAAGAAATGTCAAAAACAACAGATTTTTCCATGAAATTTTGTGAGAAAACACTCCTAAAATAAAATCTACCTAAAAACTCGGGAATTTCATATTGGAACGAATATCAGAAAAGCAGAGTATGAATAGAGACAGTTAGTCAGTCGCTTAGCTTCCACATCATAATGAGTGTGTCCTCGTTCACACGGGATGATTACTAAATGAAATTAATTAATTACTTTCTCTGTTACAGATTCCATGAGTCATGAGTTTCTTTTATGATTACTGTTATAACGTAATTTTTGTCAATTATCAAAATGGAGTTAAAGAGTGGAAGCCTTTGACTTTGGTAGCTGCTTTGAAAAACTATAGGAGGACATTTTAACCATTTTCAGGGGACATTCTACTTTGTCTCTAGAATGCCAACGACTCTGCAATGCCTCTGATTTAGCAATCACTTTCCATCTGAACCATTCGCTTGTTTGACACAAGATATCAATGTTAGGAATGGTTTGCAATATGGTATGTCTCTCTCTTCCCCATCATATAAGTGGTAAGCAGTCCACCCCCCTGGTGGTAAGCAATGTTGCCATAAATGATAACTGTGCACACATGCCTAGCAGTATCCTATTTGCTGGTGAATAGATCCCTTTATAGCTATCGGAAAAATCAATACTCCGATCTCAGAATCGATACTATTATAAATGCAAAAATAACTGTCTGATTGTTTGTTTGTTACCTTTTTGCCTCTTAAAGCCTGAACGATTTTGTATAAAACTTATGCAGGCGGACAGATCAAGTCCTGGAATGGGTTACATTGTTTCCGGGAGTATGTACGCTTTGGAATTATTTTTCCTGGTGGCAGAAACTAGTAATAAAATAAATTTAAATAAATACTCACATTCTTTATGTTTCCCCATGGCTGGCTGCAGCGGGCTGTCGTCGACGACCACCTTCGGCGGCGAGACGCGCGGCGAGCTGGGCGGCTCGCTAGCGCCGCTGCTGCCCGCCTGCCGGCCGGCCATCTCCTCCGCGCCGGAGCTACTGCACCATACAATTAACCAACATAATGTAAACATTTATCCTTCCTTATTGAGTTTTCTGTAATGATGTCACCACTAGGTGGCAGCACTGACATAGCTTCAGTTCTTGACCTATCAAAGCGCCAGATTTTCAACGTTAATTAAATTGACGTAAACGTCATATTTGCGATATAAGTTTTGGTGATATGATTTTTCCCGAGAAAACCCATAATCGTTACCTCTAAAAGTTAGGTTAATTTAAGCTCTTTGTCGGTGACAAGCGGCTTCTAAAGCATGTGTCAACAAAATGCACTACGACTGGGCCCTACCATATTATTGTTAGGGTAGGTCAAGGTGATAGTTAACAGTTGGTGCGCACATGGTACAAAAGCGCATGGCATTTCAATTTCCGTCAATATTTTATGGCCGTATGGCATGTTAACCTTTATTATTTGCTCTGGTGTGAGTATGCTTCGCGAAGACTAGCAGGTTATTTAAATAAAAGCATGCCAAATGTTTATCGGCTACCGGTCAAGGTGAAGCCTTACAGGATGAGATGCCTATCCAGCATACGAGCAACATATCGCTTTTGGAACAACTCAATGTCCAGAGAATGGCATTACTAAACTTATGCAATAATGATTTTAAGGTAAAACTATCGTCAGTTGAGTTGTGTTTACCTAAAGGTGTCGTCAGAAGGCGGTGTGGCGGGAGTGCGCGGCGGGGAAGCGGGCGATACCGGCGAGGCGGCGCGGCTGCGCTCCCGGCGGTGCTGCGGCTTGAACCACTCGGGGTAGATGGCGCTCAGCGTCTCCACCAGGTCGTGGTCCAGCGTGACGCGCCAAGACGCGCGCCCCTCTGAACCCTCCGAGTCGCCGCCTCCGCCACACGATGAACGGCTCTCTGTTCACAGAAACATTTAATTGTTACAAAGTATTCAGAGGATGTCTCTCAAGATCGACACGCACAAACAAAGTAGGAATTGTATATGCTCTCAGCATGTTGGTCGCTGGGTGAGGTGAATTGGGCGAGGCGAAGCAATGGAGCGCGCTGTGATCACGGTGCCCTCATTATTTCGGGTCCTTGAGCGAGTATATGCGCGTGAAGGTGCGTAACTTACTTTACAGCGTTATGGCTGGGGAACGTATGCCGTTTCAGTTTTATGATTACGTGAATAGGGTGAGAACAACATCGCTTTACTGCATTTGTTGTAAGTGTTTAGAAATTTTGTTTGGCATAATGTTGAATATTTGTGTTTCGGATAGTTTGGAAGCTTTTGAAATAGCTCGGTTTTCGTACCTAGTCGAAAAAAAATGATGTGTAGTAAACGTAACATAAACATGACAAAGTAGTATATATTCAATTTGTTTAATGAAACTTCTACAGCTTAACTTTCAATTTCAATCAAATAGATTGTCTGTAAGACGCATTAACAAAACTATAAAATAGGTCTTAAAATCAAAAAACAGCTATCTATCTATATTATGGGTTTAGAGAACGTTTTAACTGTTACCATAGGCGAGGAAAGATGGATGTATTATGTAATGTTTAAAACTCTCATAAAGCTGGATATACGAGGGAAAGAAAATACGAGCTGAAAATAAAACATCTGTCTGTGAGTCACGCACAATATAAAACTAAAAGTAAGGTAAACAAATGCAGACTTCAAAAATCGTTAAATCAGTATTGAATTTTGTAATAAATGCAACATACTGTAGCTTATGACTTCATCCATGAAATCACGAGAATCTCTGAAAATTATTAAGTATTATGAACATTGTAGGCAAAGGTAAAGTAATGCATGCCAAGAAGTAATTTAGTAACTCAGCATGTTAATACGTAATAGATAAAGAGTGCAATAAATGTTATCATTTCGATAGCAACACCAGTAAATTAATAAGAGTGTAAATGCCTGTTACGCATTTTACGTCGGTGTTACAAAACACAATTTTGTAAACAATCTGGCGCACGTGCGCACTGATGATTCATTACAAGTTTGGTGGAAATTATGAGGGCAGATGTACATAAGGCCATTGCCAATCACATGGCAATCCGTAGCTAGCATGGAGAAACCATGCTGGATACTTAACATGTATATATAATTTTTGGAATTTAAAGTATCGGGGTGTTTTTAATATCGTGCGGATTTCATCATGTATGAGGGATTGCTCCGCACGCGTAAACCCCGTAAATGTCCATCAAATACGTGGCACACGCACGTGGGATGCGTTTCTTTTCATTTCGAAGTTTTCTGCATGCTGAGCAAACCCGCAAGCGTGATGAAATCCGCACGATTTTAAAAATACCATCGGTTTAAAACTGCATATCTGCCAAGACTATAAATCATATTTTGGGCCAAAATTGAATAATATTGCACATGACGTTTAGTGGGATAAAATGTATGTCCTACACTGCGTAGGTACTTTAGTAAGTTTTAAAATGACAATGACAAATAGTAGCATTTTCAACATTCCAGTGTGAGTTCACACGTATGTGGTTCTAGTACATTCTAGCTGTATTCTGTGATGGTAAAAATGTATTATGCACATAATTCTGTGAGTGTACGAGGCGGCGACGTGGTAGTCATCGCAGCTGATTTGTCCCGTGTCGGCGCTTCCCACGCGAACTGTATCATAATTCGGTATCACACGACACTACTTGGTTACTTAGTCAATCGGTCATTGGGTAGTCATTCCGTTTCTAGAAAAGATTTTTTATATTTCTTTTTATATTCGATATACATATTATTACGCATGACGTCTTTACTTCCTTCTAAAAATGTCTGACTGGTTTATGTCACACATAATTTTTAATTACAGGAGCTCGAGTTAAGAGAGCTCTTTTTAATGTCCTGCTAATAAAATGTTTAAAAAAATATCAAAAACACCGCCGGTTTCAGTAGACTAGATCATGGACTTATTTACGTGGAAAGATTTTTGTTTTTGATATAGGTCAAGGCTTGCTCCTTTGATGTGAGTGCGTGTTTTAAGTGGCTGAAAATTACGATGAAATAAAATGAACTAGTAGGCTGGCTGGTCGCATGCGTGATGCGCGTAGCGTAACGTAGCACGTCAATCAAAATGTCAGCGTGGAAGCGCAGACGCCGCACACGTCCGCTGGCGCATGTAGTCACGCAGTCGTCGCATCGAGTCTCAATTTTGTTTGTATCTGATTTATTGCCCGTTCCGCACACTATTTAGGCGTTAATAGTATTATATTTTGTGACGTATAAATTAGCTTAACATTTTTAGCGACATCAGTCATGGTGCACATATGAATGCACTACGAAATCCTGCATCTTGTATTAAAGTTCTCCTCGCGATTTGAGCATATACAACAGCTCGAAAGCATCTATCGGGTAGTTGCCCAAACCAGACATAACACCCGTCTGGTCGGAGGATCCCCTCTTTACAACGAAGGTGTGTGGAACTTTACACGTTGATACAAATACCTATAACACATTTGCACCCTTGTAGGACACAAATTGTACTTGTAAGTAACTGTTATCACAAGTATCAATACCTAGTACTGAACGATGAGTACCTAAGTTTGTAGAAATTGTCTATATTGCTATCAACATAAAAGATAAGCTGCAAGAGTTAAGGCTTGACCACGGTGATAACTCGACAATAGTAGATGAATCACCTGTATTTTAAAGACTAATCGATTAACAAAAAACAAGCTAATCATTCAATTTTAAAGAAATAACAATTTTGTATTTCCAGAATACAGATTAGTGTATCCGTTTGACACCCACACAGGAGTCTAGTAAAATTGAAAGTAATATTTATGTAAATGAAGGTAGGTTCCGTATGGTACGTCATCGGAAGGTTGTCGCGGTGACGTCAGGTTGCACACGGCCCTGGGCCGGCGTGGGCGCAAGCACCTGCCTCCACCCACTACATAAGAACAACTTGAATGACTACCATCGTCATGTCGAATTGACATTTCGATAATAAGAATAAAGGTACTACGTAAACAAGACTACTTATGATTTTGTAGTCCTTGCTACTAACCGCAAAACATAATCCTAGATCTGGACTTGCTCACGGAAAGTGTCGCAATAAGATTACGCAAGAATATAAATAGGCTTGTTAAGATTTATCTTGTTAGCTTTGTTTCATTCAATGTGGACAAAACAAACATCACTGTAATTTATGTAAACACATTACCATCACTTTCTTGTGTATCTTTTCTAGTACAGACAGGTTCTGTTGTATGTCTTCAGATTTTAGATTCAATTTGAAACGTGAGATACAATTCAAAGTAGCCTAGGAGAAGATAAAGGGAAAATTGACTAGTCTAAACCTTAGGGCCTCAGCTACTAAACAAAAAGTAAGGACCTAATATTGAACCTTGTGGAACTCCATCAGAGGGTAGTTTTACCTAAGAGTACTAGGTAATTTATAATAATATAAGTTGAACAAAAAATCACTAAATAAGCTTAAAAAGTCGATGATTAATTTATGGAATAAACCCGCGAAGCCTTTTCGGAGTCTTACGGCATACCACGTGCTTCTTCGTTTGTTTTGATTCCATCTTTGATCATAATGCTCGGTTACTCTAGTTGACTAGTTAGCTGGACTGCTTTGCAAATTAATAAGTAGTCGCATTGAAGAAGAAATATATTTCTTGTAATTTATTCGCAGTGTATTTAATTTGCATATTTGTTTACCATGATATTCCACATTCATAAACCTAATTAATGGTAAACTATATGTATGTTGTGAACCAATCATCACATCATATTATATATAAAAAATGTTGGCTCATGTTGAGTGAACCAACACGAATTATCAAGATGCCCCAATGTCAGTCAACGACTTGCGAAGGGAATTCATTTATCGACTTAGGGAAGTCAATTGGAAGAGAATTTTGCGTAAATCGATAAGTCTAAATTTATTCTGTGTCGGTAGACGGAACACAGGTACATTCTGTATTATTATACCTCGTGTTAACTGAAAGGTGTGGTCATATTTTAAAAACTGTTTTTGTAACCTTAAAAAAAAAACAATTTAAGAGGCTGCTTTTCCACTCGCCTATCGTCAACATCGAGTGTTTTAAAGCTTTTTACTCCATCTAACAATCCAACGCGATGTGTGACGAAAAGGCTACGCGAAAAAAAGATAGATAACGCCTGAGAACTCTGTTAGCATTCGGTAATTACGTGATTTACTCGAATATTTTACAAAACTTGTTCCAGGAAATACATTTTTTTTTAATCCTTAATAGTTTTGAAAAAAATTGACGTCATTTAGAATCTTGATTTTGCAAGGCTTCTATTCTTATACTCCTTTGACTTTTTAAAAAGCAAAATAACAGATTTTCTGAAGTATTTATTGGATTACTTTTACACAAATAAATGTATTTCAATAGAAGCCTCGGGATAATATCCACAAGTTACTGTGTTTCCAAAATATCTAATAAAAAATGTGTAGTAACGTCATAATCGCGTAATAGCAGTTGTTTGAAAAACAGTGAAAATGTATGTCGAATTGCATCCCTTAAAGAAGTAATTCCATCTACCAATTCGCACTGGGCCCGTGTGGTGGATTATGGGCCATGCTCTCTCCTAGAGAGGAGGCCTGAGTTCCAACAATGGGAACAGTATAAGGCTGATTATTCTATGCTAAGGAAGTAATAGTAAAAAAATTAGACTTTACGTGTAAAGTTATGATCGAAAATTTACTTTTACTTCATTGAACTAAGTTGTTAGTTTCTATGGGCAAAAGAAGTAATTTTTAAAGGTGACCACTACTTTCCGCTGCATAATCAATGCTGCTGTGTGTAGCAGAGGAATACGATAAGGCAGGATAATGGTACCAAGACATCAAAGATCGTTTATAAAGTTAGCTTAATTCCGCGAACAGGCAAACTAAGCAGCCAAAAACTTGATGTAAAAAAAATTAGTATCTATCGTCTTGATGGCAAACCCACAGACACCAAGGAAAACGGAATAACCCATTGTTTTACACACCGCATAAACATTCACGGTTCTTTGTTGACTTTTGTTGAAATGTATTACATTGCCTATCCATCCAAACAATGAATCACCGCTGAGGTAAAAATATCGTTCAGTTTAATTGAGGTCCTAAAGAAAACAAACCTCGATGTAACTGTATCAATAGAGATGGTATATATCAGTTTTAATTTGATCTACAATGTTTTTTTTGCGTTTTGTACACAAATAAAAGCTTTGTTGCACACTTCATTCAGTTCAGTTTAACAAAAAAATTGATTTAGATTGCTTAAAATTTCTTTCTGAGCTGATGTTTTCTATATGAAAATGGACACATAAATCGGATATTTTCGAAACGTCGACATCGTTAAGATGTTTGTAACATATTATTTTCACATTATATTTTAGTGAAAATCGTAGAAAAATACAAAAACATAACAATCTTGTGGCATGGCGGACGACGGAACGGGGTCACTCGCCACACTTCTCTGTCGCCGCCGTTCGAGATGCGTCCCACAAATCATATTTAGCCTAGCACTATGGAGAATTGTGACTATTGCTGTTTGTCTTGGAATAGACGCGTTAATGAAAGCGAGCATTTTATACATGAACTGAGAGCGACCTAAATTTTATCCCCGAAAAGAATTTCCATTTAATTAGGCACTCAGTCAAAACTAAAAAAAAAACATACGATTCTATGAATTGATCTTAGAATGCGTCATACTCACATTAGTCTCATGTAATCTGTTATTACAAATGAAAATTAAAACGCTGAAAACTTCTGTATGAAATACGAAGTATAGCTGCAAAGAAAATTGCTCACTATTGATAACTATGACGCCAGAGCTAATTCCAGAATGTAAATTCTTTTTCCAAACATAGCCACATAATATAAGAACTTATAGCTCCGCTGAAGGCAGAAACCATAGCGAGGCGATGACGTAAAAGGATGTTTTCAGCGAGTCGGCAACAGCGGCCGTCTGTTTATCGTCGGAGCACAGTTAGAGCTACATCCAGTCTGGGCCTATGCCGAACTGCAGCTGTAAAAACACACGAATTACACCACTTCTGTCGATCGCAATAAATGTACATAGAATGCCTGTTACGCAACTCACGGCGGCCACAGGAATGGCTAACCAACAATGTATTGAGCGTATAATACAATATATCGTCTATGATAGAGCAACATGATCGGAATCGGGCTACATAAATGGCTTACTATAGCTACTATACTATATAAAAAATGTGTATTATTATTGCCTGTTACGTGAACGTAAGAAAACAGCGGGAACTGATATGGATTAAAAATTAATATAATCTGATATTGTCAAATATTGGGTTCAATACACCAAAGGGCCCTTGATAGACTAGAGTTAAACATTAATTGGGCAATTTACTTAAATTTTGAAAAATAATATGATAGTCCATAAATTATAATTATTCATAAATTATAGTAAAAATAAATCTCATTTTGACACCGCGGAAAAGAACCCATCTAAAACAGCACCTGTAAACTTACAATCTGTCATGATATATTTTATTATTTAGGAAAATAGCAATAAAACACTAATTCAAGTGGTCTTAACATTATGCCAACTAAACGCGATTTCGTAATAATAAATTTAAATAAAAGTCAAGCTATATTAAAAAATAAATGGCTCTTACGCAAGATGCATGATTGGAGACATCTTAGTTGTTCGGGCAATATAAACATTTCCACACATACAATTAGAATTTTCGCCAAAAGTTATGTTGGTACCTACACATATTAATATATCACGTTATTATCGTGCGCCCGCGCAGTTTTTTCCAAATCCTACTAAATCATAATTTAAGACATGGCGACACTATAGGTTATTTTAAAATGATTTCTTTTTCCTATTAATTTTAGCATGTTTTATTTTGGTTTAAGAAAGTCATCGAAGTATATTACTCTATGTGTACAAAATTATATTTTTATCGATAATTGATAGTTGATTTTTCTGTTCCACGAAAACCAATAGAAAAACGATTTTCCATCAATTTATTTGCGATAAGGCTTTTGTTATGATATCAATTATTGCAATGACTCCTATCTTCTCATTTGCTTCGTAATCATAGAGTTATCTCAAACTATTAAAATATTTTAAAGAACAGAGTTTCGCCAGTAGGTAACTACTTTATTTCAGTTTGAATTGACAATAACATTTTATTTTTGGTGTTGGCAAATTGTTTTTTTTTATCAAATTTTTCTTTTCGTATAATTATTATCACGTGTTTCCTGCACGTGTTTGCAATAGTTGTAAATTATTTTGATCATTCTCCGAGATATAAACATTATTTTTGCCGGACATCACTAAGGTTCATTTTAGCTTGTTTAGAATATTGAAGCAGACAAAATATAGAAAGAAAACGCGTATAGGTATTTTCTAAAAATGTTAAGAGTCACTGACGCAAATCTCTACACATAAATTATGTGAAAATATTTTGGTTCGTTCACAAGTGGCTCTACATTCTTTTTATTTATAAATAAGTGAATAAGCATCAATCCCTGTATAAACTCTTATGTTCGCATACTTTTAGTCTCGAGATAAATACGTGAATGAACTATTACAAAGGGCGATAAAAGTTCTCGAGTCCCTGTAAACAGACGATTTTACGAATGGTATTTACAACAGTGACTTATTTACGTTTTTATTGAAATGGCATAAATCTACAAACTTTACGATTTAGAACCGTATAATAAGAATCTCTAAATTCAGAGAACCCGCAACAACTACGTAAAGATGTTAACAATTTTATTTGTAACTGAAACATAACAGCTGTTTATGTTTAGTATCATGGTTGCCACCTTTAACATTACGTACGAACATAATTTTTTATGTTCGAAGTAATCATTAATTTTCTTGCACGAGATTAAAAAACAAATACCAATAAAATATTTTTAACAACCTCACCGAAAAGCAAAGATAAAATCATAACAGAGCTTTTAAGCCAGGATCGTAAATAGCAACCTTGGCGACGCGCGACCCTGGTATAATACACCGACACCATCACGTCTGCTGATTAATCAGAATTTATAGATATTGGCAAGTGAGCGGAACTCGCACGAGACAATTAACTGTAACACTTGTTAAATTGTCTCACGGAGACAGTAGGAAATAACTTTCGTTGGCAACGTTGTATCTTCAGCCACAATATGGCTGCTGCTGTTGTGGAATAAAGTGCCAAATAAAACACGTTTAACTACTTGCATAATATTTGAGTAAATTGTTTTGTCTCGAATACTCACGTACGCCTCCTGGCTGTTATACATCAGATAAATAAATATTAATCCAGATGCAGGCAAAAACAATCAATACAACCTGCTGTTTATGACCCAGTAACAAAAGTGAACTAAAATTTTAAATCCCGAAAGTACTGTTTTGTGTTGCCCATAAACAAAATCCTTTTGCCAAACAATCCGTTCAGCATTCACAGTATTTAACAACCCAAAGCATGGCGAAGTTCATGATTTATGATCGCTCCACCAATCACGCAGAAGAATTTAAAACTGTTGTGGTATTGATTTAGACGGAGATATTTGTTGCTAGAAGCTCTACAAAATGTGCATACTTGACACTTATGATAAATATTTTCTACTCTGTAATTAAAAATTTGTCTTGAGATTAATTAAATGATTGTCTTAGGGGGCGTCCATAAATTACGTGAGGTGTTTAAGGGGGGGAGGGGGTCGAGTCAAATCTCATCTAATCTTACGTTGGAGAGAGGGGGGGTCTCGGCAAATATCACGCAATTTTTTTTCTGATTGAAACAAAAAAAAAATTATACTATTTTGGTCCATTTAATCCAGATTGTACATGCATATGATTTAATCTTAAGCGTAATCGTAATACGATAAAGATCATTCACTAATTCGTTCAATAGAAAATAATTTCATTCATACTTCGACGTTATACATTTACTTACTGTCAAACCACCATATTTGTTTTATACCAAATAGCTCAACAATCCAACACGTTTACGTAAGAAACTCACATTTTGAAAAATCTCACGTGAGATTGGGAGATGGGGGAGGGGGTTGAATAAAATCTCACGACATCTCACCAGGGGGGGAGGGAGGGGCAGAAAATTAAAAAAAACACCTCACGTAATTTATGGACGCCCCCTTATTGTCAAGTATTTATGTATAAGAGTTTTTTTTTTTAAATAACGGTCGATCAGATATTTGTACACAGCCAATAAATTCCAATAAATCGCACAGGTGGCGTTTGTGCCGCGGTGTGTGGTTCGCGCTCGCACGTGACGACTCTGACGACCCCCATTCATCCGTCATGTTCCACGTGTGATACGGCTCTGCCCGCTCTGGCACTGTGCCGCGTGACGAGATCACACCACAATTGTTGGAAATCGTGCTATTCTTACAAAAACTCCACATGTTTACGCCATCGAATTTGTTTGCCTATCGGCAATTATTTGTTGTGGCCACACCGCTGCCGTAAGTTAAATACCGTGACAAATGTGGATTGGTAACGTAAAATATTTTGGATGCTTGTAAAGTTTATGGCAAAACGTCTATAAGCGCAGTAGGCGGATGTTAATACACACGTAGTTCTGACAATATTCACGACGGGCTAGTCGGCCACGCGAATAACAAACGAGCAAAGCGAGCACTGTTTTAGGTCAACGTTGAACAAATACCAAACGGGTCGGTCGGACGCTTCCGTGGTCTATTTCTGAACTGCATCTAAACGATGAGGACTGTGCTGGCGTTTCTGTCGCGACTTTCGCGACGTATGCAGTCACTCAACTCCCCAACCATGAGTAGTGATATTGTATAGTCCAGCTTTATTGGCGTACCTATAAACATTGGATGATTTTATTGATTTTCAATAACCATTTAGTTTAAAGGTAGTTTTCCAATGTGCCTAATCGCTCCTGTCAATAGAGGCTTGGCTTCTAAATTATTGCCCTCTTTTTATTTCTTATTACAAAACAAATCGAATGAGTTTACCCATTAGATTTGTACTAAGAATGGTCAAACTAAGCTAATTTAGACAATTTCTATTTGAATATTTAGAGCGTTTTTTTTCTACACGTGTCATCGGTGTATCGATCGGACATGAAGGGTTGGATTCAGTACAGATTGCGGAAGTGATCATTCGTATCTATTTCGCGGAGCGGGCCAGGCGGCCCGATTGCGTGGTCGTCGTCTCCACTTCTATAATCTAAATAAGGAGCAAAAGTTCAACGGCCCGTCTCGACGGACTAGGAAGAAACCGACAAAAGTCACCATAGAAATTATACATCACGATTTTTTCCATTTTTATGGGCGACATACGTTATTGATGATGACCCGATGACACGCGTGGCTATATGCACCCATATGCAAAAACTTCAAAGCGACGAATTATCTTCCATTTGCCCATAAGAGAACAAGCTTTTCAGCAAAATTTATTGAAAATTAAATCCAAAGAAATGGGCACAATTTAATCCTTCTGGTTCTATGCAACCAGCATAATTTCATCAATTAAATCATACGCACATAACTTTTTAGACATGGCTTTTAACAGACCTTGATTGCCTCAATTGATCGACATTGCATGCAAGTCATTTGTATTTGTACCTGAATATCATTGATTTGATGACATACTAATACAATTCTATCGAAAGCATATGCATGTTGAAGATCTACGTATTTATGTAAGTATTATGATTATTACTGACTAGAATTTTCGAAGTTTAATTATAACCATAAATAACTATGAAGTCAATAATGAATTAAAAACATTCTTAGAAACCTATTAGGTATGTTGAATATTGCAATTAAAAAACTAGGTCAATATACCTGAACTGAAGTCACCTGTGCCGTTTACAAATGCTAGTTATTTCCACAAGAAAATAGACTCAAAAGTCAAATGTCTCGAAGCTCTACTTTCCTATGCGTGTGAAAATGGCGACGCTTATGACGTCGCGCCTTGGCAAGCGTTAAAGCGTGAGACAGGAATTGCGTAAAGGTGTCGTGAACACTTCATTCGAACAGTCTCTGCAAACTTTTCACGACAACGAAAGTACAGAAATACCATTAGCGTCCGTCAACAACAGCCAAAATAGATTGGTATGTGCAAAATACTCCCACTAATGCATGAGATTACTAATTACATCGGAACGAATAAATAAAATCCCTCAAAACTCAATTCCCTTCAAAATATCGAGATGAATCCCTAAAGCTAATTTCTGTCTTTAATGAACAATCTCGCTAACAAAATAAACTTAAAATTAATTATCATCACTTCCTGCACAAACGTCAGTAAATATTTTGAACTCTAATATATTATGTTAGCCATGTTGAACTGTAATGACGCAGTCAGCCGAAATACATTTCATTTCAAGATATTTATGTTTTTGGATTAAAATAATTGCTTTGTCTAGATCAATAGGAAAACTTTAAAGATATAAAACAATATAAGAGATTTGTGTTATGTTGCATAGCAGCGAGAAAAAGGCGACAAGGAGTACATTGAATTATCGAACTAATCTACGAAACCTAAACGTGGAAAAAATCTTGGACTCACTCCAAGCAGCTGATTGATGAGGATGGTCATTTCGTACACGGCCAATCCCGAGATTTTTCTTATTATTTAGCAAAGTAGTGGACTAGTCTATTTCTGTGAGGCGAAAAACAAGCTGCCCGCAAAATATGCCGTCGATTTTAAAAAAAAAACTAACTATTGAATTAGTTTTTTAGTAATATGCATGCATATTGCCGTATTATTTCTTTCTATACGGCATATAATGTATTTACAAATGCCTTTTACTGTCGGTCATCAATTTATTTTGATTTCCTCAAGGGACTAGTTCTACATTCTACAAAACTTGTGGAAAATATGCAGAATTACTTTCTCACGATTGTTAAAATGATTGTATTTTTGTTTACGAGCGTTTACGTTTCGATGAAACGTGAATTTTCAGGCAATTTAGAGACACGTGACGAATAAATCAGACATTTGCTTGTCTGTGCTTCACTAATAAAAGAAAATTATGGATTGTTGGATTCATTTGTTGCCGGGGCCAACAGCGCTTCAGATGTACTAAGCCTCACATACACTAGGGGACAAAATGTCCCCCAATATGACGTGCAACGCTGTTAAATTGTCCAACATTCGCCGCGTCACGTGAATGCGTCGTAAAATATGGGAAACGGGGCAAGTTTTGGGACACCGGGCAACGTTGCAGCATCACGCCTATGAGAGTTGCGTAGGCTTTATAAGGCTGAAATATTTATGAAAGGCGCAGAAAAAAAATTATATGTTTTTTTTTTAATTTTGAATGTGCAAATGGGTTTAAACAGTAAACATTATTACTCAATGCCGAAAGTCAAGCGGGCAAAACCGTGGGTAAAAATTAGTGTAATAATGAAACGAAACCAGCACGCGAAGCGGAGCAACAGCCTCAGCGCAAGGCGATTAACGGAACCGCAGCTGCATGCAACACTGCCTTTGATGCAGACTCAACTAGAATTATGCTAATTGATTTAATAATTTCATATTTTATTAAATGAATATTGAAATACAGAACATCCACAAAATACTAGAGCTATATGTATCTCCTATGGATGACATCTGGACTCGAGCCGGTAATAGCAAACATACATTTATGAACAGAATCAAGTCATCGCACTGGAAGACCGTGGCCTACTAACATCACACTTGTTAGCAATTTCCATTAATTTTAAGGAAAATACTTAGCGAAGACGTCACGGAAGTCAATAAAATGTACAACGAGATAATAATTACTAAAGAAAAAATGCTGATTTTGGCCGCTGCGCAAGCGTGGGTGAGCCGAATGCGCTTAGCGACCAGATAAATAAAACGCTCCACATTCTGCACAGCTTGGCGGATATAATTCTACTAACGATAATAGAATTAATAACAACTGTTTTCTCAAGAAATAGCGCAGACATTTACTTGAAGTACAATGGCTTTTATGTAATATACACTTCTCTATTAGAGTTGTAGGTACTCATCCGTGCCAGTTTTTTTAATCTCACCAAACAACCTATTCTGTACGCGAGACTCAAACTTGGAATGTATAACAATGTGAATGTAAAGATAGTTAATGTGACTATTGTGATCTTGCCAGAGCCGACAACCCAGGATAGAATATCTTGGCGCCGGATAGTGAGGAGACCCAACACCAAATAATGGGAACAGAAGAGGATAAAGAAGAAGAATGTGATCTAAAATCTGCTACAGCAAGAAGACTTCGTTCGTTTTTCACGAGTCTGCGTAGGAGAGACAATGAGGTAAGTTAGGATAAGAACAACGGTCTTAATGATTAAAAAGAATAGAAGGAAGCTGAAGCCGCAGTATGGAATGTGGATAGTGATACGTTTAATTGAGTCACTGTAGCTCTGGAAGGCAAAGGGTGATTCAAGAAACACGGGTGGGTTTTAATCAGGAAAAGTCAGAGGCTCCTTCTTGCTCCACCCTCAAAAAAAAACATAGCAGTATGAGAATAACGTGCCTGATTTACTAAAATCAGAAAATTCAAGAAAGTACGTTTTACATTGCGTCTAATTCATTTGAATTTAGGCTGAGATTTGCCGGACCGTATTGTTTCAGATTAAGATCGGTAGAAGTTTATTTTAGCATTTTTACATTTCGTTTTAGAAGCAATAAATCAAGAATGGTATTAAAACCTTTGAGGAAAAATACAGTCTCTTCTTACTAGAGTAATATTATTTTATCAATGTCGTCAATAAACAACATAATGTGAATTGGAACGTAGGATTTGTAGCTGTCCCGCGGTCGAGGGAAGACTGTTATTCGTACACCTGTCACGTAAATTGCTTCCTAGAAATTTAAGGCATTGAAGAAATCTACAGATTGCCTGTGTATTTATTACAGCCGAAGATCTATTAGTTGTTTAGCAAAATTTTACGTAGGTACATTAGAAATCCTACGTTCTTTAATTTTAAGGAATTTTTATTAGTCACCAATACTATGCTTTTTCCGGAAAAAGCCAGCTAGCCAACTAAACAAACCTATTAACAATAGCGTCACTTCGCGTAGATAGCGTTTCAACGAGTGCAACTAGTCACGTAATACTGTCCCCAGACTTACCGAAATATTGTGCCAAGCATTTAGACGCTCAGAAAAGAAGGAACGTGAAGGTTAATTACCTGAAAATACAAAATAAACAATTAGTAATAGCGTAAAGCTACGGCCTAAATAATATTAACTAAAACTGCACGGAAACAAAATGTAAACATTCCTTACACAAATATGCTCAAAATTGTGAACTCGCTTAAAATGCCAACAATTCGAACACACAGATGGAAAACAAAGTAAGCTCTCGGTTAGAGCTTTCTGCACTCAACTGATTTAACTATAAAAAATAATCTTTATTTAATTCAGTGGGAACCGAACGAAAATATGTGAAACATTCGCTCTTATAACTTTAGTACCAATAAATTTTAAATAGAGCAAATCTCGACAATGTTTTTTGGGCTGTATATCAAAAGTAATCGCTCTGCCACTCTTTTTCAGGGGCTCGAGCTTAAATCCAGATTGTTCGGTGCAGTTCGCATAGGATAACGAAATGCGGTTTAATCGACGGTTACAACAACAAATACGGATCAACAGGAATGTGTTGTAGAAAAAGATAAATTCACAGACGGATTAGGGAATGTAAAATCTAAAAATAATCATCACAATACATCACGATGCGTTGGCAAAAGTTTAAACGTTTCGCTGGCGCTTGAATACGATTGTCAGACAGCAGTACAGTAATTGGGGAGCACGCAAATAGACAAAACTTCGTAAACAAGTTTGACAGCATCGCCTGATACGACCCACCTACGCTCCAGTCGTCTGCACAAGCGAAACCCTCAAGAAAACAATATTATGTGTCCGACCATACTACGAAACGTTGTAAAAGTTAACGGGTAAAAAGTTATGTGCTTTGATTCCAGGACTACGTGTTTATTTGTTCGAAGCCAACCAAATATGTTGTAAAAAAAATCTACATTAGATTGAATGTGAATTTTACTACTAACTCATAATCACTCAGATTATAAAATCTTAGTCGTCTAGTCTTCAAATGTTCATTGAAAATACCGCAATATGTATACAGTTGGACGGATATAGTCAAAGAGTTGCAGGTATGAATTTACCTGCACCGTTTTTATAGGTCAGGCGGCTGAAGTTCGTTAATCTCTGAACTGACATTATTTTAGCCGACGGCGGGCTACGACCAGAGCGTATCGACAAGCCAAAAGGATCGGTCATTCTGGCGGTGTACCAAGGAACGCGGCCTAACTAATGTACATTTCGAGACCCAAGTTGGCATTTTGTCCGGTAACCAACTAAAATCTAAATGTATAACACAGATAAAAGGTGTAGTGAATAATTCTTCGTCGATATTTAACTCGTGCTAATCACTTATTTTTTGTGAAAACATTTAATATAATTTTGCATTGTTTTTAGAAATCTTAAAACTTGCCATTACTGTTTGCATCAATGCATTGCCTTTTTTTTTAGGTAAGAAATCATCCAATGACTTCTCCCGCTCTATGGTGGAAAGGGCGTGTCAGTCAGTGTGACTATAACCCACTCCTATGTTCTTTCTTTGCCTTGCGTCCCAGGACCTCGCGGTTCCCTTTCGGACGAACCATGAGTCAATGTACTGTCTAATACTGCCAATTCGCTGTTTAAAAGTATTACGTTTTAAATTTTGCGTTTACGCCATTTTCGGCCATAAAATTGACTAATTAAACAACTTATTTTTACAGAACTATGCCAAGTAACATAAAATAAAGCGACTACATAAATTGCAATGACCCTGTTAAAATTTACATATTTGAAATGAACTAGCAAATAGATTGACATTTATTCGCCATTAATCAACATCATGTCATGTTACGAGATGAAACAGTTTTCTTATTTAGCGTCGTAATATTTAGGACACCTACTAGTAATTTCTCTACAATATTCAAAATTCGATCATATTTGGAAACTTAGCGCAGAACCGGCGGTTCGGGCACTTGAAGAAAAATTGGACTCCAAAACAGCGCTTTGAAGTATTGATTTATGTTTTCGGATCAAAAATCCGTTTCAAGATCTAAACGAATTTAACAGGGTCTCGTAGCAAAATAATAAGAAACAATATTGAACGTATAATTTTTGTTATTGCCAACCTCTCTCATCCTGGCTGTTAGTCTGATACGATGATGCGGAGAGCCTCCCGCGTCTCTCTCCTCCACTTCGTTCTATCTTCGACATCTGTGTTAAAAACGTGCACGTCAGCATGATATATGTATGTACACACACTACATCAGTTTTAGGGTTTTTATGGACCATAAGAATAAATACTGTTATTTTGTAGTGCGAAGAAGCAAGCAGCATAACTATAGCCTAAATACTTTAAATTCTAAAGATGTAGGGCGTTCAAAAACATAAATATCAACGATCTAATATGTTGGTGCATAAATATCAACTATGTAGGAATTAGATACACATGCAATATAATGATATACTATGTTGATCTCAGGGACATGGCGAGCGTGACGCGTGACAGGTGCGTAGCGACACTGTTTACTTTATTGAATGGGTAGCTTTGATGTTTAGTCAATACACAATAGTAACTAGAGTAAGGGCAGAAGCCATTGGGCATACAAGTGATATTGAAGGCTATTTTGAATAGTTGTAGATTTGTAGTCTTAATTTTAGAGCGGAGGTATAAGCGTGATAAAAAGTTGCAGTTCTTAAAACTAAATCTACCACAGATTAAAAAGTAATACCATGCATGGAAATACAATGTCGATAAAATTAAAATTCAAAACAGTCAGAGCATTCCTTTTCATAAAACTCAACTTTCCTAAGATTTTTAAGTTGCGCTACATTTTCAGGCGCTATCACGACGCTTATTATTTAAGTCGGAACTAAACCCCGAGACGTTCCATATTGTGAGATGGCTCGAATCATGGACATTCAGGGATGCCACCACAGTTAGCTGATGTGCACTAATTATAGTAAAATATATTGACCCGCCCTGGATTCGCAAAACTTTCCTAGTTTATTGCTCTTTATTTATGAGAAAACCGCGTCAAAATCCGTTGCGCGGTTTAGGAGTTAGCGGGTAAACAAACAGACGCGGAAAGCGACTTTGTTTTATACTGTACATATTTACAGGTATCCGATTAAATGTTTCAAAGAACTTTTTTTAAACCAACTTATTGTTTCTGGCTTTCACTCGCATTTTAGCTGAATTTCAATTGTACAGTCAATATATTATACATACTAAGATCCTAGAGCGATCTGACATAACTTATTTTCACAGGTATGAAACCATACTTCTCAGTAGCTTCTCATGTGCTTTGAATACCTGTGTCCTCTGTTTTTCAAAGAACATGAGACGATACTGAGAACATTAGGTTTCGGAAAACAATCGCCAGAAAAGCCGACTGTCGCAGAGGATTTCTTGAAGAAATTATGATCAGTTTTGATTGCCACAAAAACTGAGGACTTTAATTAATAAATGCAAACACAATAATTATTAAATGCATTGATCATAAATCCATGTTGATCGGCACGCTAATCAGGACATGGCAATTAGCATTCCAATTAAATAATTTATTTCACCAAGCCGTGTGGCCTGTATTTCCATCGGCGGGAGCGCACCGAAAGAGACGTTGCGAAATTCGCGTCAACAAGCGCCAAACGCACCCAGGCGGGACTGCCTCAGAGGATGACGCCCCCAGATGACACCGTATAGACAGAAATAAATCTGCAAGCTAAACAAACCTGGCATTTCCGGCGAACACGTGTGCACTGACACAATTAAATTTATTCCCTAAATTGCATACCGGTTACGAGCTTACAACACGTACCGCCCTGGTGGTCAGCGCGACCAAATTTCACTTTTGGCGACGATGCGCCATGAATGGGCGCGTTATTACGTAACTTGGCTTGGTCTTCGCTCCTGACTCATTTGTACAGAATTAACATATGTGCAGTGGACTGGAGCCCCGACAGCTGCATTACATAAATCATTAATACAAATATTTGTGTTCTCCATTTTTCAGGAAAAATTTTTGTTTTTAATATTTTTTTCTAAACAGTTAATTGAAATAACGAATTTATCAATATTTACGTAATATGTAAACTGTCATTTGAAAACAGATTGGCAACAATTCATCTACTTCTACATAAATTATTGCTATGCATGAATTATAACCACAACGGCGTGACGACCGATCTACATGTTTGCCAAAATGAGGATTATTACTGACGCCGCGTCTAGCTGGCATGCTAGGGATATGGAAATTATTTTTTTTATAAAGACTCAGAACACAGTTATTTCAATGTTCCAAATCAAACACCAGAGCATGAATAAATAATCAGGTAAAGCTTGATTTTTATATTGCTTTTACAGTGAAATAGCCTTATGTTCCGGCCATAATGGATCGGCAACAAAACAAACATTGTATAAAACTGTTATTTTTATCGCCGTCTATAGTTGATTACAGTACATTACAAAAGAGAATTACGTTACATAATTCCCTAAAATAAAGTTAGAAGTAGATAATACACTAACTGTAGTAGACAGATGTGAAATAGATTCAATGCACTGATTCACAGAGCAAGTAGACGAGCATCTTTTCTCTTGCATTTTAAAACATTGACGTCAAAATTGATTTTGTGCAAATTACTCCAACACTTACTGTACGTCAAGGAATTAATGATGTCTAAACAGATCGCCCATACAACACCTGAAAGGGATGCGATTCTATTGTTTACATATAGATATTATCAACAGGAACTTCTTACGTCAATAAATTGGAATTTATTGCAGGAGTTAAATTAATTTGCAGTATTTATTCGTTAAACTCTGAAGTAAGTTTGGATTAAAATATAAACACTTTTTTGCGAACGACGTACACATTTGCAGGAAAATAGCCGGCACTTAGTCACGAATCATAAAACTGTTACTTAAACAAAAATTCGTAAAAAGAAAATGTATCGGTATACGTGACAGCGACCGGATAGAAAAATCCAAACAGAATCAGTTCCAATGTCGTACCGTCTGAGACACTCTTTATTTTAGAATATATTTGGGAATGCTTAGCGTTGGATGCCGAGCGGCACATTAATTTAACAGATTTGTCTTATGAAATCCCGCGAGACGCCCCCGGTCGAAAGCGTGCGCGAGCTGTATTTTTATTAGGCGTATATGTGAGAACACTTCATTATAAATTTTATTTTTATTACGAATTTTACAGGTGCGATATGTATAGGATTGTAGATGTATTTTTATCTTGATTTTACTTTAAATGCTTAGTAATAACTTATCAACTTTAAACTTATGTATTCGGTGTTTGTCAATCGGCACTTGTGCAAAGTAAACTGAGGAATTGGGTTATTCCACGGACCAGTAATGTCAGCACCATTGCGATCTTTCGTGACTCAGCGCTTAGTCGCATCATAAAATTTGATTTTCTAAAGCTGCTTACAAGCTTTTTATATTTCTTGCACCGTTGCAAGCCTTCAGCTTGTAATTCCGCTGCAGGTTTTCTCTTAACTTATGTCGTCGTAAAATATAAATCGATTGATCATGTTATTTTATATGAATAAGATTCAACCACTGTACAAGCAAACATAAACATAAAATCGTGTTGGAATCTCTTCTCTCAAATAAAAACAAATTCTTTTCTATTTTTACCTAGGCGAGAATGGGAAAATCTATCATGATGAGATTCCAGAATATTATTTTAGATGTCGACCGAAATATGTCCACATGTTGCATGTTGCAAAATTAATGGCCGTCAGCTTAAATTCTGTGAAGAATAAAATTCTCACATTTATTATAATTTATTGTCTAAATATTATTTGGTTACAGGTGCAGTTTTATCACTCCCAAGGCAGTTGCATATCACGCCACATTTAAGACAATTAATTAGTTGGTCTATTTGGACAGAAAAAGAGCTTCATCCTTCGCGTGGTGTATACTTTTGCCCAGTTTCATTAAAACAAATAGGTTGATATCATTTAGTATGAAATTGAAAGTGTTTTGTCGGAGTCCAGTTGACACGGGTCCAAGATGCTGTCAGCAGATAACGGTAACATGGTTCATGTGGTCGCGCACCTAGCGCTAATCGCGTTCGACGACACCTCTGCGTTAATCATACTGAACGTCCGAGTCGACTCTACGACTACATGTACGTATGGAGCTTAAAAGCTCGTTTCGTTATTGGTAATGCATTTGGCAGTAAACCACGGCCGTACACAATTCGTGTATAACGTAGTATAACGCACCGGTATGTCGATTACCTTCGAGAACAACATGCGATTACACCATCTCAACGAAATGAATCGACTATAATGACAACAACCAAAACATAATTTGAGAAATCATTATTGGTCAGCGAAACTTCCACCTGTCGTTTTATGAGTTTTTCAAAAAGAAAAGTATAAAACCAGATAGTACATCGTAAAGCAACACAACGAGGTCAAGGTGGCGATTTAGAACGAGGACGAGCCAGCTAATTACTGAGCCATCGACAATAATACATATGCTATGGAAAATAACAGTGGTGACGGACATCATCGATTTAGGGTATAACATTTCAGGAAACTACACATGTCTACTTGAGATATGGAAAACAGATTATTTGCTAGAAGATAATTTAAACACTACTGTAACAATCATGTCCTGCACATTATCAATGGTCAGGTGATGACAGTATTATAGTATCAATGTTGCCGTGCTATTTATTAATTGTCCACATTAATTAAAGGCATTTCAACAATTTATTATACGTCATACTTATTACGTTTTAATGTGAATAGATAGTTTGGATTGAACGAGTGGTTTATACATGAATTACACAACTACAGACAGTCAGTGCCAAAATTCTATTTGTGACGACAAACCGAGACGGGTATATTAACTGCCACCCATAAACTGTCGAATAAGTACTACTGCCTCTGACAACACAAAACAATCAAACAGGACAAGATCCCACATCAATGGCGACATCTAACAGACAATAACAACGAGAATTTCTAGAACTTGTGAATTGAAATCACAAATATTTCAGATATTTTTTTATGTTTTTATTTTTTAATATGTGTACATTTTCTCATGTAAAGCATAGAGTCAAGTCGGAACAACGCTAACCCATTTTCTTACAGATACTCTAAACCTTGCGTAGGATTTTAGACTGATGATGGATATATGGGTAGTTACACTGTGCTTACTTGTTTAGTAATAAAAATAAATAAATATACCTGGCGGCATAAAAATACAAATTTTTAACGCATTGTTTGCTCAATTGTAACACAAACAAAACAAGGTATTATAATTTAAAGCACCTTTGAGTATTGAGAGAGAGTGTACGTGACGTACTCAAAATTAATCCAATACTCAATACCCAATGTTACAGCCTTATAGTGTGGTGCATACAACAACAGTAAAATAACTGTGCAACAACAACTGCCACATAATGCAATTTAAGCAGCTTGAGTCAGAGATAATGCCGTTTAAACCATACATTGTGTACGAGCTACTGTTCTCGGAATAATTATGAGTTTGTTTGCGACTCCTCAAACCAAACATTCCGTTCCAATGTGCGGTACGCACGACCAACACTACAGTCGGGAACGCCGACGCGTTGCATAAATAGACACATTTCTTGGATGGAAATTCACTTTTATTTTAAGGCCATCATCGAAGACGACGAAAACGTAGTCAACTAGTCATAGTCACTGTACTATTTTTCGAGAAAACAACGAAGCATGACGCCATGAAAGCAAACTATAAAAAAATACGATTAGTCCGCCGTGACGGTATAGCACAGTTATTTTCAACAACCAAAACATGAATAAGCCAGGAATACGTAATGAAGCTAATAAAATACACAAAAGAATAATATGGTAGCGTAGTGTTTTCTGAAAAGGTAAAACAAAATTTTATTACTATTCCAAGTTTGAGTTAACAGGCAAACTAAACGACAGCCTACTTTAAGACGTGGTTACTGTCTCAGACACCTGTGACGCTTAGAGATTTTCCGATGCGTTGCCAACCATTGGCACAAAGTTAACATTTTAATGACTCATGTGGCTGTAACTTCACTGTTTTGGTTTAAATCAGAGCTGTTTGGCGGCAAAGGAGAGTTAGTATGTCCTGCAGCAGCTTTATACACGAGAAACTTTAACTTTGTCGAATCTCTTTGGTATTTTTTTGTGAAATTCATTTTTTTTTCTATATTTCACCTAGTTATATGTGCATGCTGTGGTTTCCTGTAACTGAAGGAGCAGACGTTGAAAGACCCCATGCCTAATGATTTATACTGTGTCTGTGTAACCTTTGTTGGAAATCCTAATAAATAAATAAACAGCGAAAACTAATATAAGTTTTGATTTCGCATTATCTCGAACCTATTTTTTACAATACAGCAATAACTGAACGTCATACGTTTCTAACTAATAATAGAACACCCTTTAATAAGGGTGGTGGTAGTCATCTTTTGCGACGCCCACTAATGTGACTAGAGCATAAGATTTGGTGGATGAACAACAGCCAAAGAAATTAAAACATTTAGTGATTTAAAAGAAAAAAAAAAAAGAAATCGCAAAAGATAAAGAATGCAAAAACATAAGTCTCAATTTAGAGCTTAGATCGGACAGCAACAAACTAACATGAATGTGCCCAAATACCTATCCAAATTTATTATTTAAATAATTACAACTAATTAACTAAATTAAATGTCCCGAGTTTAATAAGGTAAATAATAAAACCCACGGTGATATAACGCGAATACTTGTTCACATATTTGCGCTGGCATGTGTTGGGCGGGCGCCGCCGTACGTGGGAGCTGGGCGCGTAACCGCCCTACTATGCGAAAACAATTACGTTGCGCTTGCGACGTCGACCCCGTGATATCAGGAACAGACCACTGAAAGTATCAGACAGACATTTTGCAATAAATGGATGCCGAGGGTGGTGAAGATGGGGATTACTCATACAAGCTTCGGATTTGTGACTTTATATGAAACGTGGCACGTGACAGTAGCACGCCTGAGGAATCTACACTTATAATATAAAGAAGTTTTTTTTTTATTTGTAGGAGGTAATCTCTGAAAGTACTGGTCTGAGTGCTAAATTTTTTTCACCAATAGAAAGCTGGTTTATTCCTGAGTGACAATCTACGCGGGCTAAGCTGCGGGCAAAAGTTAGTTTTACAATAAACGGGTAGTGAAGGTGGTGAAGATGGGGGATTACTCATACAAGCTTAGGATTTGTAACAAAATTTGTATAAAACTACTCATAATTGAGGTGGCACGTGCCGGTGGCGCGCTTGAAGAATCTACACTATAATATTATAAAGAAGTAGTTTGTTTTTTGTTTATGGGGAGATAATCTCTGAAAGTACTGGTTCGATTGCTAAAATTTTTTCACCGATAGAAAGCTGCATATTTTATGAACGCGGGCGACACTGCGGACAAAAGCTAGTTTTACAATAGACGGGCGGTGTAAGTGGTGAAGATTGGGATTACTCATACAAGCTTCGGATTTGTGACCAAATTTGTATAAAATGTGACACGTGACAGTGGTGCGCCTGAAGAATCTATACTAATACTAGCTTTTGCCCGCGCGGCTTCGCTACCGCTCTTCCCTACTTCAGCTTACTATACCCTACTCTACCCTACTCTACCCTATCCTACTCTACTCTACCCTACTCTACTTTACACTACTCTACCCTACTCTACCCTACCCTACTCTACCTCTACCCTCCTCTACCTTACTCTACCCTACTCTACCCTACACTACCATAATTTCCATTTTTTTTCCATAAGAACCTTCTCCTCATAATAATGAACACAACAAAAAAAAAATTAGCGAAATCGGTCCAGGCGTTGTTGAGTTATGCGCTTACCAACACATTTTGCGATTCATTTTTATATTATAGAAGATTATAAAGAGGTAGTTTGTTTTTTGTTTGTAGGAGGTAATCTCTGAAAGTACTGATCAGATTGCTAAAATTGTTTAAACCGATAGAAAGCTGCTTTAGGCGGCTTTTATTTATGTGGAATAACAAAGCACGTCGTGCGGCACTTTGCAGCTAATTTGAAGGCGCCCTTATTCCCGAGCGAAATAGGCTGTATTTTATGTACGCAGGCAAAGCTGCAGGCAGAAGCTAGTTTTAAATAAACGATGTAACCAGGAGATCATTATTTTACAATTAGTTTTAAAGCACTGGATAAAACTTATCACAATCATACAAGAAGACAGCTATCGATCATATCTCTTTGTATAGTGACGACGAGCGATGATTACGTTTACTTACTTGTCACAGACATCTATACATACCCTTATAGTACCTACTGCCAAAGGATGACGCAAAATTAAATTCCTAAACGGATGATCATGTGTTGACGAAATATAACTATTTTCGTGAACCTTCCAACGTGAACGTATATAGGTTAGCAGCAGAAATAAACAAAAATCTGAATGCATGCATCACGCATGGATTTAAAGAAACTTCTTAGAAAACATTTTGTGTGCAAAAGCTATGTTTGTGTTAATGTGATCTTCAATGCTAATTTGATCGATCATGGTTTAGTTTTTGAAATGGTGAACTCTTATGGCCAGAAGATTTACTAAACGGGTTAAGTTAGTCCATAAATGCACATAAGCTGCTTTAAACGCAGTTGATGCTAAGGAAAATATACGGTGACGCAGGTAAAATTGGTGACAAATATTTATCTTCAAATAACTTTCCAGTCATTACAGGTAATAACTATAACATTTAGGCTAAGAAAATGACTCAAACCGACAATAATACACTATCCAATTTATTCTTCTACCGACAAGCAGCTTGTTTTTGAGGTGATAAATCATCCAATGACTTCTCCCGTTCTAGGGTGGAGCGAGGGCGTGTCAGACTTTTACTGACTAAACAAAAACCACTTGTGTCCAACAGTTGGCGATTGCGTTCTTGGACCACGATTTCCCTTTCAGAAAAGGACAACCAGAAGAAATTCCCAGTCAGAAATTCCCCAAGGCTTCCATCGGCCCTGCTGGGCCCCTACGGTTTTTTTGCTGGCATCGCTTGTAAGCGCGCACCTGGAGCACTACGCGCCGGTGACGACTCGGGCTTGGTCCCTACCGGACAGCCGGACAGCAAGGTACCCATTGCTCGTCCTCCGCAAGTCCGTGCCTGCGGTTACGGAGGATAGCCCTGCGACTCCTGACGCCCAGTTGTCTCCTGTCGCTTCGGCGTGAGGATGTCCATTCCTCCACAGCTGCGGCGCCTCCTTCACTATCATTACTGCTTCGCAGAAGGAGGCGACTGCATTCTGTACTACTGGCTGGACCATGGACCATTGCCTAAATAGGGCCCAGCGCGAGAGGTCGCCGCCGCCAGTCGCCTCCGCTAAGACACGGTGATGCTCCGCCCAAGCTGGGCACACCACCGAACGCTCTAAATTGCCCTCTCAACGGCCTGCATATTGGCGCCGACCGGGCGTTTCTTCAGCCTGAATCCGGAACAGGAACGTCCCGAGCTTACCATGTCTGGTGAGGACCTACGTCATGCGGACCTTTCTACCCACTCCTACAGGTGGTGTACCTAGACGGGCGGGCCTTAATCGGTGGATTTTAGTTGTGCAGGGTGTAAAAAAATTCATCATGACTTGCGGCCTACGGATTACGTAAAATTTTACATTTTTTTGGGTTCCGTACCTAAATCGCCTAAAACGGAACCCTTTTAGGTTTACTTTATTGTCCGTCTATCAAGAGCCTTTTTTTCAGGAACGCGTCGAGTTATGAAGCGTAAAACCTTTCAATCGTGTCAATTAGAGACACAATAGAAATACATGACACCGCGAACTTGGGTTTGCTTGAGGTTTAATGAATTAATATCAAATACCTAATACACAGATCTGCAACCCCAAGCAGCAGTGCAAAAATCAAACCTCTAAATCATCACAATTTAAAGATAAGGCTGTTTATGCTCCGTTTAGGCGCATATACCGGACGGTCGGACAGCGAGCTACCTATTGCTCATTGTCTGCAAGCCCGCGCCTACGGTGGCCGGAAATCGGGATCAGAATCCCGGCGGCGGCGGCGGCGGCGATAACGCCGTTGCCTGATGCGTTCGGCCTCCTCCTTTGCGAGCATTACTGCTTCGCAGAAGACGGCGACCGCCTGCCACTCCTCCTCGCTCCGGACCATGACCTCAACCAAAGCCCGACGCGAGAGGTCTCCGCCGCCGATCGCCCCCACGAGGGCACGGCGATGCTCCGCCCAAGCAGGCCACACGTCGACTGTGTACTCCATCGTGTCTTCCGGGCATTCCGCACAGTGGCGACACCCGAGTGTCACTTCCGCACGAATCCGGTGCAGGAAACTCCCGCACGAACCATGTCCGGCGAGGACCTGCGTCATGCGGAAGGTAAGAACGCCGTGAAGTCTTTCCAGGCACGCCTAAAAGAGGGGACTTACCGCCATGATTGTGGCGTGCCCAATTTTCCGTTGACCTAGAATCCTGACATTTGGCAAGATGCTAGGTCTCATAGCACAAGTACCTATAGGAAAAAGTATGAAAACTGTAAAGTTACATTTGTATTTACAAAAAATACTTATTTGAGACTGAAAAAATGTTCGAGACTGGATTCAGAAATTGAACTATTTTTAGATAATTTTGTACGGAACCCTCGGTGTGCGACTACCCAGTGAGGTAAAGAATTTGGTCATTTTGCTTATAGAAAGGCACCTCAGGCACACTATAAGGAACTAAGTGAATCACTAAAACTTAGATACCCGCCACCTGGTAGTTGAGTATATGACTACGAAGGGATGCTTATGTTCCATGACAAGTTAACCAGATGTCTAGTTCCAATTAGCAAATACATAAAGTTCCGTTTGGCATGAGTGCAGTAGCAGTATGTACTAATTAGCTTGCCAAAATGCCTACCCATCTGTCTATTATAGAAAGTTACAAGTCTGTGCAACTGTTATCCTTACCCTTGGACGTATATAACAGGACGAAAAATAACTCACGGCTGTGTTTCCACATTATATTTATTTCCATTTACTCTCATCATGTTTAAAATCTGAGCGAACGTGGTCTGAGTTCGCAATGAAGATAAGATTTGGATTAAAAGGCGAGAGAAGTTAGACAGTACGAAAAAATATTATTGGTTCCCGGTAGAAAATACTGTGGAAAAAAAATCTATCTAAAGTTTATTAGATTGCTAAACATCCCAGAAACAGTTTCAGGGTTTTATCTAACTAGAGACCAGCTGATAAACTTGGCGATACTCTAATTTCAATTTTATTCTATGACAAATGTTCGCAATTATTAGCCTGGCATAATTACTAATGTCATAATAGAAATTATTAATTGAATGTACTTTAATATTTGTTAGGTGGTCAATTAATTTATTAAGTATCGTAAATCCCTCGTGGCTTGGTAAAATTAGATGATGTAATAGATTAACCTATAAAGTTCAATTTTGATGAATTAACGGATGTAAAACTTTCTAATATCGCAGGTAATGGGAATCTAATTTTCGTCTCATAAAAATTACAAATTAATAAAGCGAGAGCCGTATCCAGAGCCAGTTTGATCGTAAAGCTGTGAGAGAAAAGTGACAGCTTGGCAATGGCTACTAGCCTCATAGTACTACGTGAACAACGATAATCTGTTATGAATGACTCTACTCTTCTGATATCGTGGGAAACAAACACAATCTTACTAAGAGGTCCAGAGATACTCAGAATTCTGGAGTCATTTTTAAAGTAACTACCTACGTCAGTAATGATAAAGCTAGCACAATAAATCTGATCAACAACATTGCAGCCGTACAGAAACTTGCAATAACGCATAATTTACTAAAGGAATCGCTTCCAAGACTGAAATATCCATACAGAATCTGTTTCATCAGCATATAACTGCTCCCAATTCATGTTTATTAAGATAATTGGCCAAAATATGCAACTATGTATTTTGGCGAGATTCAAAATGATGACCGATGATTTCATATGAGCGGTCTCGGTCTGCGGCTGTGGTCTCGACAGGCGATACTAATTAATCGACGTGCAAGTCTCGCCAGATACCGTCGTTGAGTGACGCAGCACCTGTCACAACACCGACTCAGTCACAACACACCCTCGCAATTTACGATGCTCACCAAAATTGAACGCTGTCAAATGTTGACTATTGTTCATTTGTGTCCCAAAACAGAACGTGGTCTACGTTGTCCCTTGTACACTCGAAAGTTGAGACAAGAAATCCAGGTTTGCTGCTACATGCAGACATGCAGTGCCTCTAAGTTATAAATAATAATTTCTGTTGAATAAGGAAAAAAATAAAGATGAATGAATCACACTTGGTAGGGTTCATCGACATAATAAACGCAAAGTTATCGCGAAACAAAAGTGTGCTCATAACGTGTGCCGACGATGCGTCTGCGGTTCGCGAACCCTATAACAAAATAAGCAATGTGCGAGCAAATCGCAACATGTGAAGGTAAGTCAGAATACGCATTTGTTTACGAGCTTTCTGTTACATAAGGTGGGGAATGTGGCCCACTCGTAGTGGAGTCTGAACACTATTTATACGCTCTTTCCATTCCCGACTGCGTGACACATATTACTTACTCCAGTGACTAAGGGCGGGCTAAAGATAATTTTCCTGCAGCTCAACCATTAACCGAATTTGCATGATCGTTTCATAATTTCTTTAGCACGTGTTTTAATGTGCATCAATGTAAACAATGAGATGGTAGCTAATGTCGACAGGTTCAATTTCGTAGTAGATCCTTTATTTATTAAAAAGCCTTTTTTATTTAACATTTTTGTTATTTAAGAGAATTATAATTTCAAAGTTTATTTAATTGTATGATTCATTAAACATCCATTCGGAAGGCTCGAAACAGCAGCCTTATCGCTCGCTGCCGACGGCAAGTGATAACATCCCAATTACTCTATCATAATAACGCTTTTAACAGCTTAGATATAAATCATTAGCCTTCGTAAGTACTGAACAAATGCTTTGATTAATATTGCCTTTTTTAATGCAGTATATTTTGATTAAAGAACTAGGTATACTATGACTGAGATTATGTCCGTTTGTAATCAAAATGACAAAGTCAGATTAATTAATCAATCAATCCAACGTTCTATTTTTTAAAGTCCTAAAGCCTGTAAAAGGGGTAACTTGCACTGTTACACATCCTTATAGTGCAAACAACAAATTAACTTAAACATACAATGTATTTTATGTTTTAAAGTAAGTGGGTTACTGTTTTAGATGCATATTAATTGAATGTTTATCAGTAAACCACACAACACTTCTGTTTATTTTAATTACCCTTAATTCAGAGAGAAAATGTGTTCAACAGGAAAAGCACTCTTTTGCTACTGTAAGAGCCAAGGTAGTATTTACACGAGTTACAAATATTATCATCAATAGATAAGTAGTAATCAAAAATAATTTCTTGATAGTTTTCAAAGTGAAGCTGATAACGTGTTATTAGTTAACAAGTAGGTTAAGACACCGTGTGTTAGATAAGTTTGGTGTAATGTTTTGGTGAGAGTCCTGCGCTGCTAAGCAATGTATGAGATCGTACCGTCGCAATGCCTGCAGCGTTTGGGCTCCGGGGGTGCGAGCTCGTCGCCGAGTTCGCGGTGTCGTACCGGCATGGCGGCGCATCCCGCGCCGGCGCCGCCACCACCCGAGTGTCAATACGAGGCTCGCGCGCTCCACCTCGACCGCTCTCTACATGCGGCGGCGTCGCAGCTGCCACTGAGCCCGACCAGAGCCGCCCGCCCCGGGCGGTAGGCGGCGCCCATTCCCAAGTTATTTTGGGCGGCTGTGACTCATGGCTCGAACTGCCCGAGGCGAGCGGCGCCTGCGCATCACAGGCTGTGCGGCGAATCCCGCTTAAGCCTACGCTCGCTTGCAGTGACCTTACTGCATTTATTTGATTGGAGCTTGATTCGTCCTTATCAAATAGTCAAGGCTATTCATATTTTTAATGATAATATGACCTAAATGAAAACAGTAATGTTTTAATTTTTAGAGTACCTTATTAATTATACTTTTTCAATTATTCATATTCTTTAAAATGTAACAATAAATATACTTTAATAAAAAAAATAGTAGCACAGTGTCAAGTCAAAACTCCAGGCAGTCAGGTTTTCAGAGGGGAACCTTCTTACAATATGAGCTGTGTCAAAAAGCACTGCATTCTGAAATAATTCCTTGGCTGCATAAAGAGGCACCCTCAGGTGTTATATTTCTGCTGCCGCGACTGGTCACGGCATGGCGGACAGAGCTCCGGCGGGATCTCATGGTGAAATGGCGTCATCGACTATCGCAACCCAATGCTGGACACGCTATAATTATGGCGGTAAGTCCCCTGTTTGAGGCGTGGCTCAAAAGACCTCACGGCGTCCTCACCTTCCGCATGACACAGGTTCTGACCGGACATAGCAAGTTCGGGAGGTTCCTGCACCGGATTCGTGCGGAAGTGACGCCCGGGTGTCGCAACAGTGTGGAACGCCCGGAGGACACAGTGGAGCACACAGTTGAGATGTGCCCTACTTGGGCGGAGCATCGCCGTGCCTTGGTGAGGGCGATCGGCGGCGGCGATCTCTCGCGCCGGGCCTTGGTCGCTGACTTCTGCGAAGCGGTAATGCTAGCAAAGGAGGAGGTCGACCGCATCAGGCAACGGCGGCGCTCACAGCGCCCCAGCCGCCGCCGGAATTCCGATCCCGATTTCCAGCAACCGTAGGCGCGGGCTTGCGGACGGCGAGCAATGGGTAGCTCGCTGTCCGACCGTCCGGTAACTGTCCGGACCAAGCCCAGGTCGTCGACGGCGCGCACTGTTCCCGCGCGCCTCAAGGAGCTGTCAGCAACAGCAGGGGCCCAGCTGGGTCGAAGCTTACTGGGGCCAGGGTTAATTCGAAAGATTCCTGAAGCCCCGGTACAAAAGGCGACGAAGGAACAGGACCGCTCCGCCCAAGAGCGGGGGAATGTCATTGGATGATTTTTCCACCACCAACAAAAAAGAAAAAGTGTTATATTTTAAATTAGATATATTAAGATAATTTATAATACACATACAATGGTCCACATTGTGGAAACCATACTCAGAACATAGAACATGGTTTTATATTTTTATTTTACTATATAATTTTTTTTTACAATGCTGATTAGAATAGCAATGCAATTGCATGGGAGAGGGCAATTTGCCTTTTAATAGTGTCCAATAGAAGGTCCAGGTTCAGCCTGTATTCGGCCAGGTTGGTTTTTTTTTATGTATAGTGGGTGCACTCACAAACATAATAAACTCACTGCAAATCACATCACATTTGTCAAACCATAAGCCTTCAAAAACGGATCGAGTGAGTAGAAGATTGTGTTAGAGACCTAAAAAGTGATTGATCACAAATGTTAGGTATACTATTGTTTTATTAATTTTATTTAGTATTTAATGAAAGCTCTTTGAGGCTTTCTTTTCTGTTTTTGGTGGTTTTTTGTTTGTTGATTGTCTCCTGAGATACTAGAACAGGATATCAGTTGAAATTCGTGTTTCAATCACATAAAAGTTATAATCTTAAGTCTTGGGATTGGATTTCCAATAAATTTGATGGCTCTTGATGACAATTCCTATGCATTTAAAGTTTAGTATTTCTCTCTAGCATGGAAACCTGTAAAAGTTTGCTTTAAAGTAGGGTTTGAGAGATGCTTAACTCAAAATACTTAAACCTAACAAATGTAAACCCCAAGCGAATGTTGGTGTTCACTGTCTCATTGTCTTTTTATTGTTTCTCTAATTACAGTATTTGAAAGGCCAAGTTAAGTAGCATTACAAAAAATTATTTCTTCGAAAACTATTTAATAAATATGTGAGCTACATAGCTGTGACTGCAACATTGTAAGTATTTGAAGCAGTCTTCTAATTACTTCTATTCTATTTATTTTCAATTGAATTGTAACTCAAAAAGGAAAATATAAAACTTTAAATAGCATCACAAAGCATTTATAAAATTAAAAAGCTTCCATAGGCCATTATTCCAATATGAAATTGTTCAATTTCGATAAACTTTCAGATACCATCAATTTGAGACACAATAGTAAGACAATAGATGCGTGAATGCTGGCGTTCGGTCTCTCATTGCCTTTCTATTGTGTCTCTAATTATGGTATGTGAAAGGTTAAGCTCTTTAGTAGTCCTAAGTTAATCTTTATGAATACTGACAAATGCTTGCACTGACTGGACAGGTCCACTCAAATCTGTGTGGTTCTTTCCTCAAAAGATCATCGCAGACTCTACATGGTTCTCATATGCTTTAATTCATTAAACCCCAAGCAAACGCACACCCATTGTCTTTCTATGGTGTCTCTAATTGTCACGATTGAAAGGTTAACCATTATAATTTGCTGTACGGACTTTAAGAGAGACTAGACCCTGAGTTTGATTCAGTATTTTTTCTCAAGGTAGTCAGCTCGGAAACACCAGCCTCATCTAGCAATTTAGCTTTACTAGTTTTTTGACTGACCAACATTTTGTCAGTTCAAAAGTGTCTGTTATTGGTCTTTTTGAAATTAATGTTTCTGATTTTATCTAGTTTAAATTGACGAAAAAAATTACATGTTTTCTAAAACTTATTTGCAAAACCAATAGGTACCTATTTTTTTTTTCTGTTTGGTTTTTATCATTACCAGGGGGTTTTACCCAGGTCACATAAATGTTTCTATGGTGAAATAAATGTTTATTTCAGATTTTGCTCTAGAAAGGCTTGTGGTGAGAAGAAGTTATTTTACCAAATAATGTATATTGGAAAATCATGTACATATAGCTCCAATCATATACACAGGAACATTTCTATTGTCTCAAGTAGACCTACTCATTGTGTTCCAATGGCTTGATTTCTAAGTTAAATTTAACAGATATTTTCCTTTGTGGTGGATTACAGATAGAACATGTGTCTGTTTACATTAAAATACCAGCTGATTCCATTAAAAAGTAGTGAAATAAATTAATAATAGTTTATAAACATACAACATTTCTTGATCAAACATGATAGTTTTATAGGTCAACATAAAATATTCAATAGGTACCCACAATATGAAAAAAGAAGGCTAGTTCTTTTCTGTACATAATGGTTTTATTTTATGTTACTTCATATTGTTTACTTTTACATTTTGGTCTTGACCTTGCCGTAAAGCAGTATTTGTTTCGGGAAAAGTGGTTTCGAAATTTATAATAGTTAAAAGACAAAATAATACTATTTGAGATCTAATTAGATAATATTTATACTAAGACCGTAATTTTGCCGGCGCACATACATGTAACACATGAGTTAACTTTAAAATAAAGTTCAACAGGTTGAGCTTTAACATTTCTCTGTACCTTAAACAAACCTTTATTTCTGTAACCAGCCGCTGGGACCACAAGTTAATAATAACTTACAAATGCGTAGTGTCTGGTTACCGAACAAAAATCTATAACATTTGTACTGTTTGCAATGTGATATCACGACTATCCTTGGACGGATGTCACATATTCTAATCAACAAAAAGAATGTTTACTATGGACACTACTAATAAAAAGCACATAATACAACGTGACATCGCAATAATAACTAGAAATAGACTAAAACGAAACAGATTGAATACTACTGTGGGCGGCTACGCAGAAAACTTACCTTGTGTTGAAAATATTGCTGTCTTCAATAAAATCCAACACCAAAAATGAACTAGTTGAAATAATTAATCCAAAATCACTATAATTCCGTTACACCACGTCACTATGATTTATTATTTCACAAACAGAAACAACATTTCTACTTGTTCCTGCCATTTTGAATTTTTGAAGAATGTTACCAAACTCTATTTTTCAAAGGTATTTATAAACCGGAATAATGGTCTTTTAACACACAATAGTTTTGTTGGCAACACTAACTGTTTAAAGTACTTACAAAAACCATGCAAATAACATGGGGGTCTCTTAGACGATCAATGAAAATTTCCCGCGAAATTCAAAAATTCAAGGGATATTGCCAGGGTTTAGATTAGACCAAGTGCTGCCCAGGAATGAGAGTAGTTTCAATATAGTCTGTCTAATAAGTCAACCAACTTGGGATTTTTGAATAATATTTAATCATTTAAAAAATTGTTATATTCGGTACTTTTTATGAGGTTCTTCTGTTAGTAAACAATGATCTTTATCTCTTAATCAACCTTGATTATTGAACCCGTGTTGACTACATCAGATTTAATTAAATTCTAATAATTACCCAAGTCGTTTAACTTATTAGACAGACTCTAGAATAGTAGCATTAATTTACACTAAAAAATAAAAAAGACGTGTGGCACTCGGGGACTGCCGCGGTAAAGCTATTGCATAGCATTTTTATCAACTTATGCAATTATAATTATTTATTTATTTTATTTATGCAGTATTTTCTTTCCTTTGTTTTTTTTTTTTATTCTTTGATATTAATTGAAGTTTTTCACTTCACTTTCACACATTGAATTGAATTTTGATTGATTGTTCACTCATTTGTTTTCTTATCGGACACCACGCTCAAAAAACAAATAAGTGGGGGGTGTTAGGTTAATTTCGTTACAGAATTTCTGGATTCGGTCTCCACGCTCAAGGCCCGCGATAGAAGCTATGCAATAGCTTTGCCCGCTAGGGCTGCGAGGAGTTTCTGAAAAGGAATCTCGTTACCCTAGAACATAGAGGGCAACTGAAGGACGCAAGTTTGGTTATAAAAAACTCCGTTAGTGTTCGTGTTCTTCATTTACTCAAATTATGCCACAAGACTTGTTCCAGAAAATACGAGTTTCTTTTTTAAACTAAATTTTTGGAAAAAAAAACACTATCCAAAATCTCAAATTGTGCTAGGTTTAGATACTTAAAGGTATTTTTTTATTTATGAGTAATTATGTGGGGCTAAAGTTCACGCAAAGTAGCATATTTTCAGAGCTCTTTACTAGATTAGTTTTGCATTTTATATTTTGATTTCAACATAAATATTGAGAAAAAGATGTGTAATAACGTCATAATCACGTAGGAGCGTTTGTATGGAGTATGGAAATGTATCTAGAGTTGGCCCATTGTATTCGCGGTCTACGGCCCTCATTCATCAATTCTCTCAATTTAATATACTCATCTATTGCCAAAGAGCTTGTACGAGATGGCACAAGAAAAGAATTTCTGGAAGTACTTGGGAGGCTTTCGGTCATCTGTAAGATGCGGGACACATCGTTCAAAGCGCAGTTACGGTCAAATATCGCGCTCTGGTTGGACAGACTTTTAGAGCATCTCCCTCCAAGTAAGACCCAAGTCTTTCCCTATGCCACATCGACTTTCCACTCCTTAAAAGAGCATGCGCGCGTTACATGCAAATGCTTACGCACAATTTCCTTGACTCAGACATGCTAAGATTATTATAGATTAAAAAAAAATACTGAATCCTGTTGCTGCACTGTTTAAGCGCGTGTGTGTACCTCATATAACAAAAACAAAAAAAATATCTTGATATAATTTTATTGAAATAGAACATATTTTATTTCGTAAACATTATTTTAACCGATTTCAAAAAAGGAGGAGATTATTCATAGAGGATACAGATTACAGGGTTATTTCGATTTTCAGTTTTATCTGTCTGTGTTAATAAATATAGCGGTTGAGATATTTTCTTCATGAAAACTGTAGTTGTAGATAAAAAGACCTTTGTCTACAAAATGATTCCAGCTAACCTTGTTTTCCCGATACATTTTAAGAGAGCTAATAAAAACTCCGTCTAAAGATGTAAATTGCATTTAGTAACAGAAATAAAACATATCAACAAAAACAATTTGTACATAACGTCAAATTATAATTAATTTCCTAACTTAGTAACAATAAATTGTAAAACAACTTTGAACAAAGCCACAAAAATCTTAGATTCATAATATCATAATATAACATAAATAAATAATAATCGTAAGAGTATCGATTACACGATTATTGCGCATTGTAATAAAATATAATGTAAATAAATAGAGATTAATTAATAAAACTAATTTTTAGATGTAACTTAAAAATGCAATTCAACTACAATTGGGCAAAAAAAGAATACCAATAATAACGCTTGTGAAAAAATCACTTTATTTATGGCACTAACCTAGTGCATAACTTTCCTGTATTCTGTTATCCATCATTTTTATTATTATACATTGAGCCTCAAAGAAACAAAACGTTAATATAAATTCGCTAAACTTTTTTTGCCAAGCTGTAATTTTAATAAAATAGTGTGACTATAAAATTATACTATGTCATGTCAACACCACCGATGTTTTGATTAAATACGCCTTAGAATCTACTCAAGCGCGGAATAAAGACTTTAAACACCGATGTTTCACTGTACTTCAATTTCATATTTATACAGGACATAATAGTAATAGCTCACATTATTACATGTATAACTCGGATACTAACCGTATTTATTAAACATTTGATACAACCTATGAATAGACTATAATATAATAGTATTATGTAAGTATGTTGTAATTAATAGGCGGGCAAAACTGGAATTTTATTAAAAACTATTTACCTGAACAATAATTTTAAGTATTTACATATTAAGGTTGCCTCAGAGCAAAAATAAATCGTAGAATATTAGAACAAGCTCATTAAATATTTAAATAATTTACTACTAAAAGTTTATCTACTGGATCTAAACTCAACAAGAACCAAAGGAATATAGTAAAAGGGGGCTTTGCTCTATCAATCCAGTTGATTGTTGAAATCTACACTAAATAGCACAATCTAACACATATATTTGGTAAATTGATTAAATTTCACAGCTCGTGTTGTTTTAGCTGTTTACAACTTCGCAGTTGCCATTTTGTTTTACATGTTGATCTTTTTTCAAACTTTTTATTAAAGCTGACTCTTTTTGTTCTTTACGAGTGTTCCGTATCTCGAATTCAAGTCGATGACGTATTATTCGTTGTACAATGTCTTCGGTTGTCATGGTGTTGCCAGAATTTAGTATCTGTAAAGAAAAAACCATATTTATATAAAGTTTTCTGATCCTCTAGGCCCCTAGGGCTAGGCGATAACTGGGATTGTGGTGTTCACACTTGAAGAATGGATGCCTCAATACATTTGGAACGAGAATTTTATAAAGTGGATGCTTGAAGACGTGCTTCGTCAATAAGACAGGTTTAAGAACCGCTGGCTTGTGGTCCGGAGCGAGGAGGAGTGGCAGGCGGTCGCCGACTTCTGCGAAGCAGTAATGCTCGCTAAGGAGGAAGCCGACCGCATCAGGCAACGGCGCTCTCGCCGCCGCCGCCGGGATTCCGATCCCGATTTCCAGCCACCGTAGGCGCGGGCTTGCGGACAGTGAGCAATGGGTAGCTCGCTGTCCGGCCGTCCGGTGACCGTCCGGACCAAGCCCAAGTCGTCTACGGCGCGCGCTGTTCCCGCGCGCCTCAAGGAGTTGTCAGCAACAGCAGGGGCCCAGCCGGGTCGAAGCCTACTGGGGCCAGGGTTATCCGAAAGGGCGCTCGAGCCCCGGTATGAAGGCTTGAAGGAACGGGATGAGTTTTTTAGTCAGTAAGAGTCTGACACTATCTCCCGCTCCGCCCAAGAGCGGGGGTTGTCATAAGATGATTTTTCCCATCGAAAAAAAAAAAAAACGACAGTGGCTCGTTTCTAACATATTAGCCGATGAATGCAAATATTAGGGAAATTAGAAAGTGTGGGAGAGATCTTGTCAGAAAGTTAAATTTCTCTAAAGTTAGAGAAAGTTACGGAAAAATCAGGGAAAATTGTAGGTTTTTCCACACTTTGTCCCAAGATGGAGAGTGCTTGTTGACAGGACATAATAGAAAAGAGGAGTCTCAGTAGGGACCATCGTTGGATACTGCTCGCTGCTCGCACAAACATTTTTTCACAATAAATATCACAGATAACCCTTTGTGCAAAGGATGCATGGAGTCGGAAGAAACTGTCGCGCATGTGCTCTTCGAGTGCACAGCCGCCAGCGAGATAAGAACACGAACCTTAAGAGCACCGAATTCACCGATGGACGCCTTGAGCAAACTGAAGAGACTCATCTGTTTCTGGAATGAGTTGGGCTGGTTGGAGTAAAAGCCGCCATGGCCTACGCACAATGCTCCGGTAAAAACTAAGTGCGGAAACCAGACCACAAAGATAAAGATAAGAGGAGTCTCAGTATGTAATGGAAGGTCACTCGTGCACATGTCAATATAGGCAAAATAATCTTGACGAGTATATCTTTCTAACTCCAAAAGGGCTCACGTATTTTTTTTTGCCGTAGGTCCACGACATTAGGGGTCCTGATCAACAAATGGTCTTTTTTAACTTGGAAATAGCGAAATTATATTCGATAATAATTCTTTAAAATTCTGATAGTTCTCAATACTTTTATTTATTCGAAATGTTATGATATTATAGATATTCTTATGCGGTATGGTATAGATCTTATGGACTACATCGAAAAATTGACGAGCACATCAAAATAAATGAGTTAGGAGAGAGTTGGTCAGGGAACATGAAAAATGGTCAGTCTGGGGAAGTCAGGGACACCTTGCTTACGAATTCTTACAGTTAACGAAATTGAAGTTAAAATAGTAGAGAAATAAAAACTATAATGTTACCTTGAAGCAGCCACGTTGTTTGGGCACCTTGTAAGGGTCGGAGCTGTCCGTGTCGGTGGCTATCGAGGTGAGGCCGTGGCACACCACCTTCACTCGGAAGTGATCCATGAGCTCGGCTGTCACGGCGTACGGCGCGCCGATCACCACTTCGTGCACGTACTAAAAATTAACAAGGATATTTATTGAAGTTGAGTTATTTATGGCCAGAGGCCTTACCACGAGCTCTTAACACGATCTATTTGATAACTTAAACTGAGCTGTTTATGGGATAGAGCTATATAAAGTGTACAATTGCCGAAACGGATCTTCAGTGCTCGGCGTCCATACATTGGCGAGCCAATCGTCTTCGTTGTTAGATACATGCAGCAACGCTGGGAAATAATCAGGAGTGACGTCTATGACGCGATGGCGCAGCGAGCCAATCACTGACACTCCCAGCCCCCGCGTATCACTTCGCACCACTAAAAAGACTGAATATTTGACTTCTGCGCAACTTGAAGCCAGCGCTCAAGATCCGTGACGGCAATTGTATCGCTCTAACCCTCTTTCTCGCTCGCACGCTTGACATTTTAACACGTCATATGAATTTATCTTCTGTTTATTATCTTGCCAGTTATTTTACCTAGTTCACTGGAATGTATAGTCTTCTTCACCGTATCTGCGGTGTATGACGGTAGAAATGTCCTTATTATCGTCCACCTTTCTTATTACTGGCAAATCAAAATTTGGTTGGGATAGCAACAGACTAATAGATAGCCATTCTTAATTTGACGATAGGCTTGGTATGAATTTATAATATTTCAGAAAATGTAAAACAGTGGCTGCCGAGACCGCCTGCCGAGTTAAGGTGCGTCCAGATCTGTCGAGAGGGCAGCTCGCGAGCCGTTCGCGAACCGCTTGCGAACTCCGCGCGTGCCAAATCATGTTCCTATGAAGCGCGCGCGCAACAATTTATCTCAATTGGTCAAGGTCTAAAGTTGTTATCTTAAAAATAAAATACATTTACTATACTTCATGACTGAAATATAGTTTCAACACTAGATCAACGAGATAAAAGATTAATATCTAAAAAAAAAAAATCTAGTCACTATAAACAACCAACCGTGCGATAGGTGGAGTTTTATATTATTGGCTTTAAAATTGATTGCTTTATTTTATAACACATATCGATTTATTGTGTGCCGCAATACGTGATCCTGGCTAAGCGATAACAGATGCATGGATCGACCTTCAAGGTTGAGCAAAGCTTGTCAAGGTCAACCAGTCGATATATGTCCCAGACTCAATGTTTAGAGGTTTGTAGAGTGTAAGGTTGTAAACCTTCGCTGAAAAGGGAGGATCCTCCGATCTGGCGGGTATTTTGTCTGATTTGGTCAACTGCCCTACAGATGATTTCGGGCTGTTGTATATTTTCAAATAGCGAGGAAAAATGTAATTGCGCAACGCAGGGTTACGTAGTTTAGTTCTAATGAGATGCCGTAGATGGCTCTACAGTATTATACTATAATGGTACTCTTCTGTATCTGGTTGGACTGAAAAACAACTCTAAAATAAGAAGGGGTCGAACACTGGACACATATTAGGGTGCATATTCCTACTGAAACAAAGCTGGGCAGTGTGGTATGGAGAAGCGCAGTGAAAAGTGGCTGGCTAGTGTTTCCATTCAAATGGAGCGGAGCGGAGTTGATCTACCCTCCGCTTAATGCTCTCAACGCGGCACCCGACTCCGTTCTGTCCGGCTCGAAGCTGCGTGTTCCTTTGTTTTTAAAAGTCCGCTGAGCCATCCATTCCGCTTATGGTGTTTTTAAATCGCGTCCCGCGTGCGTATTCCACGCATTACAATAAATACTTGTTTGAAATGGATATTTGCGGGGGTACGTGTGCGGAGCAGTCCCGCATGCGTGAAAAAAACTGCACGATATTTAAAACATTCTTACACTGTTTACACTGATGCGGAGTGGAGATTTCGAGCACTGTGATTGGCTAATTCACGGTCTGTTTCTCTCCACTCCACCCAGCTCCGTTTCTGCAGCAATGCACCCTTAAGCCCACGGTAAACGTGGAAATATTTTAGGCCTCATGTACTGCGGTCATTTCTGCATGATCACTTAAAAAAAATTTCGCTTCAGGAATACCTCGAAGTTTTCGTTTCGAGTGCAAGCAAAAATGAACTTAGCGGTAGTCAGGCGGAAGCGTCTCTGATGGTACCTAAGTTTAATAATTACCTTGCAAGCAAGTACAGAGAGCACTCGCTCATGTAAGTTCATGATGGGATAGTTGGAGCCCTTGTAGCGGTTCACTTCAAGGTCGGTGTGTAGGCCCACGATGAGGAAGTCTCCTTGTTTGTGCGCCGCCTCTAGGAAGTCCAGGTGCCCTACGTGAAAGAGATCAAAGGCACCGGCGACGTAGACAACCTGGAACACATATAAAGTTGCTTGAATATTTTTTTAATTATTTATTTTAGGCTGGTATGGTATCTCACCAAAATCTCGCGTGATGGTAAGTAATGATCTGGTTGGCGACGAAAAACCTTTGCTTGGAGCGACATCTAAAGTTAAATTGGTGATAACGTATGTACACATCAACCTTTATAAAGTGGTAAATACAGTAAACGCAGTGAAAACCATCTACAATTCCGTCTCTAGTTTAACGTAAACTTTAGTATTCTCTTCCTTCTTGTCGTCTCAATACTCTTTTAAAAGACGGACTAGTATCCATTCAGCCGTTCAAACGTAAAATGTGACAAACATTCACATTCACAAACTTTCGCCTTTATAATATTATTGTTATCACAGTGTGATATCAACTCACCTTATCAGTAGGTTTGGGTGAAAGGCCGCTACTAAACTGTATAATTTTCTGTGTGGTGGGCAAGAACTGTGAGCAGCCGGTGTACGGTGACCGAGCAGTGGAGTCGGTGCCGAGGTTGGAGGAGTGCTCGAGGGCCACGGAATACTCTTTGTCACCTCTCCTGGAAATCAATAAACCTTAAGTGTAACCTATATTGGGATGAAATGGTAAACGTTTTGGCGTATGTGAATATGAGCAAGACTCTATGAGCAGCAAACCACTTCTGTCTATATCTGAGTGTGGTTTCCGTCCGCACTTAGGGTCTAAACAGACGGACTGCATTTCAACTGCAATCCAACTGTTGGATTAGTATGATTGACAGATTAGTTGGTTGATGAACAGATTAGTTGGAGTTGGATTGCAGTTGAAATGCTGTCCGTCTGTTTAGACCCTTAGTCCTATGCGGACCATTGTACGTGAGGCCATAGCGACAAATCACTTCTAAATCTACACTAATATTATAAAGAGATAAAAGTTTGTTTGTAAGAGGTAATCTCTGAAAGTACTGGTCTGATTGGTAATTTTTTTTTACTGATAGAAAGCTGCTTTATTCTTGAGTGACATGAGCTATAATTTTAATTGCGCGGGCGAAGCCGTAGGCAAAAGCTAATTAGAAATACGAAGCTCTTGGCTAAGTAACAACAGTCACACGGATCGCTTTTCTAAGTAAATAAATAAAGAATCTAACATACTTCCTACGACATGTTTTGTCTAAATAAGGATGTTACAAATACCAACTACTAAATCAGGGCTTCAAAATTTCAATGACCGCGTTACTTTTTCGATTACGGTATTCATGGCCCTTATCGGTAAGAGTCTACAGAACAATTTGTAATGTAAGTGTTTTTTCTGAATTAGTTTGGTTGGAAGCATTCATTTAATAAACCTGTGCTCCTTATTTCAATGAATGTACGGATCAATGTCCTGTGCAAGTATTTTTTCTAGCTTCATCATCATTTCGGCCAAAATACGTCCACTGCTGGACATAGGCCTCCCCCAAGTGTCGCCACAACGACCAGTCCCATGCCTCTCGCATCCATCGAATTCCTGCGACCCTCACCAGCGGGCAGATATTGAAAAAATCTTTTTTGCATACGCGATTCTACTTCTTATGTGTATGCACTTGCGAATCAAGTTTCAATACGAAAGTAAATAAAGGAAAATATCTCTAGGCGAGCTTTGCAAACGACGCGTCGTCGACCAGGGCCTGGACCTTATCGGACGACCATTGCACACTGGTCCGCAAGCGCCTACGTTGGCCAGAAGTGACCCTGTTGCTGTCCCCAAGTGTCGAGACCGGGTCGTAAGAATAGTCTCCTCGTCATGCTTTCTGCCACTTCCTTCACTTGCATTACTGCTTCGCAGAAAATGGTGACTGTTTTCCGTTCCATGTCGACCTGTATCATGGCTTGAACCAAAGCTGGACGCGAGAGATCACCCCTACGGTCCAGGACAAGGCGATGCAGCGCCCAAGGGGGCTAAAATGATGACACCTCACCGTTTCTTCCCACCGTATTCAAAAACAGAAACCTCCCGAAACCACCGTGTTCGGCGAGGACCTGCTTCAGACGAAAAGTAAAGACGTCGTTGCGACTCTCTATCCATTCCTCAAAGAGCGGACTTATCGCCATGATTGTGGCATGTCCATGTTCTCCAGTACTGTGTGTTACTGCACATTAACTGACCGACATAGCTCGAAGAATTGCCAAACTAAAGTGGTAATGGGCAAAGCACAATCGCACGCAGAACAGATGGTCGATGATGACGAAAGGTTCTGGAGTGACGACCACGTACCGGAAGACGCAGCGTTGGAAGGCCTCCCACAAGGTGGACCAATGACCTGGTGAGTGTCGCGGGAATCCGATGGATGCGAGACGCGCAGGACCGGTCGTTGTGACGACGCTTGGGGGAGGCCTATGTCCAACAGTGGACGTCTTTCGGCTGAAATGTTTAAGATGATGATGACATTAACTGAACAATTTTAAACCTTTAACAAAATAAGTGCCTTTTGTGTTAGTAAAGTGTCCTTGGCTCACAAAACGATTGTAAATTATATTGGCGCAGTCGCTAATGTATTCCACCTTTGACCTTTGGTGTCTGCCCTGACCATAACGGAAGCCATTCTTATAAAAAAATACTACCAAAGCTATTCTAAATTTATATCTTTATATATATAATTCTTCTGTGAGTGTGTATGTCACTGAACTTCTCTCAAACGACTGGACCGATTTTGATGAAATTTTTTGTGTGTGTTCAAGGGGATCTGGGAATGGTTTAGATTCACAATTTTGTTTTTTTTTTTGTAAATTTTCAAATTAAAGACGTGTAGACAGGACAACGTCTGTCGGGTCCGCTAGTAGATAATATTACTGTAATTAATGCTGTTATTTTTATTAGATACGATAAGACTCAATTGAGAGACAATGAGAGAGCGAACGCTTGGGGTTAGTGAATTAAGAAAAAAAAGTTTTATGATTATAATAAAAAAAGTAAATGTTTACTTGAAATGTTCTCTTGTAAGCAGCAGCATGCGTCCTACTAAGTCTGTGGTGGACACTCCGGCTGTCCTTTGGACCTCCCTGAAAATATTAAAATTAAACATATTAGTCTTAGGACAGTAAGATTAGCACATAGAGAGACTTGCAGACACCAACAATTGAAAGAAAGAAAGAAAGAAAAAATGTTTAATTATGTCAAACATGGCGCATACCTTAAAATAAAATAAATAACAATATCGATTAAAAAAAAGTAGCACGTAAGTAAGACGTCACATCGGCGCAAAACGGCCAGCGCTCAGCAAAATGCTGGGGCTCCTGTAAAACAGAGCCACAGCGCTAATTTTCAGCACCAGCCAGCCGTCGTCGACGGAGAGACGCTGATCGGTCAGAAAGGATTCATCATACTTACATCATACAGTAAACAAAGTAAATTGGTTGGTATGGGTTAATCTATAATTGTATACACAGGGTTAATTTTTAAAACACTAACAACCGTAGGACTGTATTACAACAACTTTTATTCTATGAATTTTAAGGCTTATAGTCCCTTGAACCATCTGACCGAAATTATGTGGACGCAACTCTCGCACTCGCCGGCAGTACGCAAATCTGTGCATTTATTTGTGGCCAGGAGCGCCCGGAAAGCGCTTTAAATCTATTTTCTTTGCGAAATATTAATTGATTTACATATGCAATGTTCACTTTGAAGAATATTTAACCACCAATTTTTATGTGTAAAAATGTTTGTAAAGGTCCAAGCCGTTTCGAAGGAGTAGGGAAAAGATGCGAAATTGCTAAATATTTTTTTTAGATAAAAGTATTAATATCACGAAAAAATCAAATGTTGATAATGTTGTTCATGAATATTTAATAAACATTTTTTTTTTCAAACTTAATAACCTGACCGTTACCGAGGAGTAGGCTTCAGAAAGTCACTGTTTTATGGCACTTTTCGGTCGCTTGGGCCTTAAGAATTTATTACAATATTTCACAAAGAAAATGGAATTAAAAGTCAGCGCGGGGCTCTATCCGGGCGCAGCTGGCCGCAAACAAATGCATAGATAGTCGTACTGTCGCCTAGACGAGTACGAGAGTTGCGACAATCAAATTTCGGCCAGATGGTTCAAGGGACTATACTTTTCCACTCGCCTATCGTAAACATCGAACATGGTTTAAAAGCTTGTTGCTTTATCTAACGCAATCCTACGCGATGTTTGACGAAAGGGCAACGCAAAAAAACAGAGATAACGCCTGAAAACTCTGTTAGTATTCGGTAATTCTGTGATTTACTCGAATATTTAACAAAACTTGTTCCAGGAAATACCGGTTTTTTTTTAACTCTCAAAAGTTTTGAAAAAAATTGTCGTCATTTAAAATCTTAATAAAATTTCCATCAAAAAAATAAAACCATAAGCCAAAAGCCAAGCCGCTTTTGGCTTATGGTTATATTTTTTTTGATTTTTTTAATTTTTGAGTAAATCATGAAGTTTCAAAGTTCATGCAAAATGGCAGATTTTTAGAGGTTTTTACTGAATTAGTGTTACACAAATTTAGAAATTGATTGCAATAGAAGCTGAGATAATATCCACAAGATACTGTTTCCAAAATATCTAATGAGAAATGTCTAATAACGTCATAATCGGGTAAGAGCGGTTGTATGAAAAACAGTGAAAATGTACATATGTCGAGGCCGGCGACAGATGAATTTCTATACAAACGTAATACCACGCTCATTTGCAGTTGGAGCATATTTCCAACATATTATGATGATATTTGGTTATAGACAATATTTAACTAGGTTCCTACGTCGAGAATATTAGAAATATTGTTATTTTTAATACAGAAAAAGCCAAATGGCATGTTTTGCCATTTACGCTGTAAAAAAGTACGAAATACAATTCGCTTAAATTTCTTTTTGTTTTTTTTTAAAAAGAAAGACGTAGGAACTTAGATAAATGTTGTCTATAATCGAATATCATCATAATATGGTGGAAATATGCTCCAACTGCAAATGAGCGTGGTATTACGTTTATATGGAAATTCATCTGTCGCCTCTTAAAGGCCAAGCGCCCGAAAAGTGCCATAAAACAGTGATTTTCTGAGGCCTACTCCTCCGTAACGGCTTGGTCAATTGGTTTGAAAAAAATATATGTCTATTATAGATTCATGAACAATAATATCAACATTTGATTTTTTCGTGCAATTAATACTTTCGTCAAAAAAAAATATTTAGCAGTTTCGCAAGTTTTCGCAACTTTTCCCTACTCCTTCGAAACGGCTTGGACCTTTAAAAACATTTTTACACATAAAAATTGGTGGTTAAATATTCTACAAAGTGAACATTGCATATGTAAATCCATCAATATCTCGCAGAGAAAATGGATTTAAAGCGCTTTCCGGGCGCTGCTGGCCGCAAATAAATGCACAGATTTGCGTACTGCTGCCTAGGCGATTGCGAGAGTTGCGTTCACATAATTTCGGCCAGATGGTTCCAGGAACTATACGCCTTAAGGGACATTTACAGAATGTTGATCACTCATTTTGTGGCTAAATGTGCATTCATAAATACTTATTTGACGAGTAATTCCAAGGCGTGGGGAATCACAATATAATTTTATTTATACGACCGGTTAAACCGAATTTGATAAGGACTGCATTTTATTGATGATTTATCCATGTATCACTCATACTTGCAAAGTGAACAGGATATTTAACTACATGTATGTGTGAAAGTCCACTCCAGTACCTACTCACTATAATTATGTTTTTTTTTGGTTTTAACTGCCTTTTTTTTATGACGATTGTTGTTGTTTTACAATTATGATATTGTATATTTTTTTACAATTACGACATGTTTATTTTTACTATTTGACTGATTTTTTTTTTACTTTTATTTTACAATTTGCAATATTTACACTTTTGTAAATTTTATTATTGTGAATGTGAGAACTATGTGGATTACTCTTTCCTTTTCTTTTATTTTTACATGATTTCTGGGAGTTTTGAGTATTTGATGTGGCCTACACAAATGTCCTTTCTTTGGCATTGTTCATCAAGTCGTTGAGCTCCTTAGTAGTCCTGAGTTGAGCTACACGCATATTGATAAATGCTTGCACTGACTGGACAGGTCCACTTAGAACTGTGTGGTTCTTTCTTCAAAAGATCATCTCAGGCTCAATCTGCATGGTTCTCATATATGATTTGACCATTACATGTTTTGCTGTATGGACTTTAAAAGAGACTTTGACCCCTGAGTTTGTTTCGGTGTTTCTTCTCAGGGTAGTCAGCTAGGAAACACCGGCCTCATTTAGCATTAATTGAAGGAAAAAAAAAATTGACGTGTAAAAACATAAAACCTACTTGCAAATTATAGATCATTTATCATTTATCATAAGTGAGTTAAACCATAAAAAATTCAATAAATTGCACACATCTAACTATACATATAAATAAAATATAAGTGTCTGTTTGTAATATAAAAAATAACACTTTTTTATTAAATGCTTATGAAATTATATTTCATAAATATAACAAGCAAATATGCAATTTTGCCTTTGCCTGTTCACTCCAGTTAATCTCAAAACAGCTTGACCGATTTTGACGGGACTTTCACTGATAATGTTTTAAGGAGTAACTTAGGTGAATTTTATTCCAGAAAAAGAATTAGGACACCACACAAACAAAAACTTCTAGAAATATTTGAGTCTGGCACTGACCGCCAGATAATAATAAAAAAAAAACTTGATAATAATTGAATGAGAGGGCTTTAAGGGGTTTTTATTTCATCATCATTCATCATCATTTCAGCCGATACACGTCCACTGATGGACATAGGCATCCCCCAAGCGTCGCCACATCGAACGTTCCTGTTTTTTATTTTAATAACTAATTTTTATTTAATGATGGAAACCATATTATTCTCCTAACCATGCATATACAGGGTTATTTGTAAAACACTAACAACCTTGCAGACCTGTATTACTAATATCATAAACTTTTGTTCTTGACTTTTTACAAAACTTAATACATTTACCAAAAACAAACCTTCAAGATTTCGTTGTTCAGTCTAACACATTTCAACTCTGTATTTTACTGTATCTACATACGGCTCCTGCACTCTGTTCTTGTAATTATAGTAAGCACTAAGCAGGCATCTAAAACATTTTCATTGCACCTAGCAAGCATTCCCACCATTTCCGTGTACTCGACATTAGACTATTGATACACTATCATGTAAAGATAATTACATCCGCACTGCCGAATTTCGCTACACGAACATATGACGCGACGCAAGTGCATCAAGGCGACCGATCGACTAGTGAGAATCGCCCGTAAATAGGTCAAATTCATCTTCATCTACCCTCCGCTATTGTACTATCGCTTGCTTCGCATAGACTTTATATTATTTAGAACATTCAATTTAAATATTTTTATTTTTGTATAAAAATCTGATGAACTAAAATATGATAAATTTTTGAAAGTCATAGAACATAAGTTATTTATGTTTTTAATATGGTCCTCAGAGGTTGCTAGTGTTTTACACATAACCCCATCTATTATAATTTTTAGTTTATACGAAATGTTAAAACTATATTGTTTTTTTTTTCCTCATAATTAGTAACTGAATGGATTCCAATAGATTTTACACCATGTTATATTTTTTGCCAAAAATATTTTAATAGATCATCAGTTGGACATTAAGCACAAAACAGGTTACAGCAGGTCATTACGGTGCAAGGCCTGGTGACCTTGTATTCATGCTGGCATAAGAAGCTTATAACTTTGTGATAAAACTTAATACAATTTTGAAATTTTGTACAAAAATTCTTTACATAAAAAACATACATTCAGCCAACATAGAGCCTCCTCCTTTTCGAAGTCGGTTAAAAATACTAGACAGGTGTTACTGGTTTCGTATGTACTCAAAATAAGGTTGTATAGTAAGGAAAACTGTCTAATAACAAAATAATTACATGAAGGAAATATCATACAAATAATTATCTTAGGATACAAAGTATGCTAACTACAAAAGAATATATTTCAGCAGCTGTTTATGCAATACAAAAATAATAAAGATTGTTTGCTAGATCTAGAATTCGTCTAACACGATTCTGTTAGAAGCATCCTGCTTTAAACAGTTTGGTGAAACTGGGGTCTAACAATTATGTAACAGTTTTGCAATACTCTTCAAAACCAACCCTTTATAATGTGGAATATTCCTAAGATTGTACTAGCGTAGCAATGTAAAAAGCTATGCTAGTCCACAATACATAATACAAAATTTATGGTGATATAAAGTGTGTAATGCCAATTTTCTTACAAAGATTGTGAAACTTAACACCTATTAAGTTTTATTACATGAAGGTTTTTATGGATTTAAAATTACCTGTAACGGCTAGCTTTTTTCACCAAATGATATGTATCAGTCCCATCAGCAGTCACTGTGATGTCATCTGGAAAAATTAAGCATTTATTAAGTTTATCAATGAAAAGAATAGGAATAATTTATTAATGTTATTAGAATTAGTCACATTATGCATGATAAAATTTAAATTTTAGGATGAATAATTAAAGAATAAAGGTTTGTTATTTTAGTTAATCAGTTCTTCACACTTAATTACAGTAATTAAGAATGAGATTATTAATATAGGAATAGAGTTTAAAAAATTAGAATATTTTTCAAGTAACAAGTTTCATGAGAATTAACAATAACAAAACTACTTGAAGACTACAAACAAAAACTGGTTTCAAGGTAAGGTGCCTAAACATAACAAGAATAATATGATTGGGATTTTTTGTATAAATATTGAAGGTGGAAAATATAATACTTATTCCTGTTTAGCAAAACAATATTTTAATCTAGTTCAATGTTTGTCATTTATTTTTTATAATGTCTACTGCTTCTGTTTATTCTGATAGTACATAATGTAAGACTAGTCAAAGTGTTTTATTACAATTAATAACTAGCAATTATTCTAAAACCAGTTAGGTTTGGTTCTCAATAAAATAGTGTAATTAATTACCTCCGTGCACACAAAAATCACACTGGTACTTGTCCAGAGTCTCAAGCGTGGTGACATAGGGCGCACCTTCCACCACCTGGTCCACCCATTTGATGGCACGCACCATTTTGTACCGTTCCTCTTGTGTGAACACAGGGGGGCCCTTGTGCTTAGAGATTTCTTCATCTGTGTGTACTCCCACAATCAACACATCACCCAATGCTTTAGCTTGTCTCAGCGAATTTGCGTGACCGAAATGCACCATATCATAACTGGAAACAGAAATCAATACCACACTGTGATCCCAAGGAGAAATTATTTGGAGAAAAGCATGTGTACACAGCGATTGCGAACTGAAATCGTTCGCGCCGGATGCTTCGTAATTATTCCACACTTAAGTGCTGCAGCTCGTTCACGGGAATTTATGAAAGTATACCAAGAATTGCTGGCGAGTAACACTATTGTGACTAAATGTTAACAACGGAATTACTAGTGTAATGTTTCCAATTAGGTACCAAGCACGAAGACATGAAGTAAAAATAAAAACTCGATATTACTCACCACCCATCGCACCACACACGAACTTCTCTTTTATTTTCGTTGTTTTCACCCATCTTAAAACAGTCTGATTTTATTGAAACCACAAACGGATTGTATCACCTTTTACAATAATAATTTTTGGTAATTGAATTAAAACCGAAACCGATCACCAAAACCTCGGCACCTCCGCCCCTCGACCGATTCACGAAACAACTGATAAAAATAATCTGTCACTGTCACGTTTTCATTCAGCCTAAGCTTCAGGCGCGTCAGGCGTCAAGTGTCAAAACGCAAAAACTGGTATTCTTGGTATTTCACATTGACAACACTGAAAAACTAAACTTTCTGTCTCTCAGATTTTCTATTTTATTTATTTATCATAATGATGGTCATTTAGCATAAAAAAATAACTGATCAAAGCCGCATACTATGTAGTGTGTCTCGCTAAAATAATTTCTATACAGTGACACAAATGGCATGCCTTTTGATTTTGATTTTACTTAAAAAAAATAAGTAAGTAGTTTTAGTTGTTCCTATGAAGCGAAGGGCAGATCGTTATTACCCAGTAACTGGAGTGTGCTGACATCAACATAGTTCCGAAAAGGCTGGGCTGATAGTCAAATTCAAAAGGTTTTTATTTCACAGAGGCTACATGGGCACTTATAAAACGTCAGAACCTTGTGCAGCAATTGGGCATTTCTTAGGGAGAAGAACCGGCAAGAACCTCCACGGTTATGTACAGACCGGTCAATAAGACCAGGCAGGAATAGCACGATACAAGTGGAGAAAATTCATCGTTGTAACCGAGACGGAATTGACCGTCGACTCATGGGGGTCGCTTAGCACCCAACCTAATACGATCGTCGAGATCCCGATATCCGGCCACCGTAGGTGCGGGTTTGGGACGGCGAGCAAAGGGTAGCTCATCCACGTACTGTTCCACACGCACATCAAGAGGTCAGCAAATCGTAGGTGTCCAGCAGGGTTGAAGCCTACTGGGGCCAAGGGTTTTTTTCTGAAAGGAAAACAAAGGCAAAGAAGGAACAGGAGTGGGTTTTTAATCAGTGAGTCTGACACGCCCTCGCGCTTTGCCAAAGAGCGGGGGATGTATTGAATAATTTTCCTACCGAAAAAAAAGCCTGGTGCGATAAATAAATACTATAAATTGAGCGAGCTCGCGCACATTTCCGCACTAGTGTGAAAAACAATAAATTGCGTGCCTAACAGCGGTAGGGATAGGACTAGGTTTTCAAGTAATGAAAATAGAGGTGTTATCACCTGATCTTTCGTCTGCTCTTTAGCATGTAATACATAGGGAGGGTCTTACCTACTATATCTAGTCTGTACTACAAAATATAAAAATTAGATAATTTGGGAAGGTTTGCTAGTTCGAAACATTTATCATGAGGTTAGTATAGTAGCACTAGTATAATTATAGAACATAGGTAATTAATAATTAAGTAATGTTTAGTTTCGTTTCTCAATGTACACTATAGATACCTATTTACCTAGTTGATACGTCCACGTCGTTCACAAATACCAATGTGTGTGGAAGAAGACGATACGTAATAAACAACGTGTAGCGTAAATCATGAAAGTGTGGTAGTGTACTGTTTATCTAATCGTAGCAAGGAACTTAATTGGTCCGTTTGAATCACGCCACTCTGTGAATGACGAAAACAAAACGATTTCGTTAGCGTTTGGACTTTGGTTTTGCTTGACTGCATAGTGGGAGAGCAAACACGGGTTACAGAAGTTATCTCAATCTTCCGATTTACAGGTCGATGACATTTCTTTAGTAACTTACCTAATTATTATCTAGATTTGTTCATTTTATATTTTTTAGGGAAAATGTATTTTAAACTCTTGTTATCATTGGTGCTGCTATTGATATTTTGAATTGCAGCTTGGCCAATTAAAGTTGCTATGTTGATAGGAGGCCAATAATAGTAGGTAGGTATGAACAGACCTGCAATGCTAAATTTATACTTGCCATCCTCTCCTGCGTGATCGATTTGCGCTAACTATTCGTGATTTTCAAAATTGGGATAAGTAGGTACCTACCTGCATTATTACCACCCGGAAATATCAGAAATACGATAATTTGTAATAGGTCCATAGTAGGTACCTACACACATAATCAGTAAAATGCAGCATAGTTATTTAGTTCGATAAGTACGATGCGTGTGTCTAACAACCATTATCTGATAATAAGAAATCAATCAATAAACAACGCAATGGAGTGTGGTGTAGCATTGACGATATAGGTACAACGTTCTTATCAATGACTAGGTGGGTATTTAGGTATTTTGTTATCCTTCTAATTTGATAATCGTTAGTCGTCAAACTATGAAATTACATAATCTTTTTTTCAATGAGTCTTTCTTGACTCTTGTCTTAGTAGGTACTTACCTACCTACTAAGTTCTTATTTGGTACAAAGAGCAACGCTATCGCCATGTCTAATAAAGTGGTCCATAGATTTAGATCTCTATGGATATTCCTAAGATACAGGGGCGTAGCGTGGACGAATTTCGACGTGGGCGAAGTCATATCAGCGAGGCCTTTTTTTCTTTTCATAAAATTCGAAAACAAGACATTGACTGTTACAACCCAATGTTTGACCACATCATCGCTTACCATCAAGTGAAATAGTGGTCAAACGCGAGCATCTCAATTAGTGTCCCTCGACTTTTGTTGCCGATCGTAATATTAGCTAGGGACAAGTAGTTATTAGCTTGACATGCCAGTCGTCTAGTATCTATCTAAATACGAGTACGACTACACTGCTTCTTATGGGTGCTAGTCAAATAAACCATTAGAATATAAAAGTAATTAATTTAATCTTTAGCATCTGTCACACCTCCATTTGTAATGGCAAAAGTAGCTTCACTCTCTGGCAAATCGGGAGAATCGTATATTTTAGCGATTCGGTTTTCTCCGCGAGCTTTCCTCAAGGCTATTCTAGTGGTGGATGCATGTGCTAGAATGTTGCCACCTATAGGCTTCTTGGGGTCCACCTGAAACGATAGTGTTGCTCCAGGGTCGGCTGTCATTTGATTTGTTATGAACACTGCGACGTTGTATTCTTCTGAAATCTATAAGAAAATTGAATGTCTTATTAATATTGAAGTAGATATTTTGCTTACATTGAATTGAAACTATTTTTAATTCAAAGTAATTTTTTTTTCAATACACTTGCTCATAAAGTGACTCTTATTCCACTGCACTTAGGTATATAATGGCAATTGTTACCAAACTGTGACATTTTGATTACTATTACGCACTAGTGCTATAATGTAGTTAAAACCTTTTTGTTCAACCTCTCCCCCACCATAATTTTATTTCATTATCGTATTAGGACGGGTGCGCGTCGTCTCCCACGAGGAAAAATAGATATTTACCACCACAAAAATTTAGTAGTTTTACAGTTATTTTCTTCAAAAGTGTATTGAAAAACGTCGTATGATACACGTGAGTAATTAATGACTACCGTTCTCGGCTCACTTAAGACTCTCGCCATGGCTCGGGTCTAAGTACTGCCTCGACGGTAATTACTAATATTACACACTTATATCATAATGTACTATTTTTTAATCAATATATAATTATTGAATCGAATTTATCGATGTATAATGACGCATTTAAAATTGCAAAATTATTATTATTATTTAGTGTGTCATAATTCTATGATGATTAGATATTTGTTGATAATTTGTACCTATATTATTCTTAGAGTGAGAACGCAAAGTTTCACAGCTGGGTAGGTTGTGGAATTTCATAGAGTTGGTACTAAGTTGAGATTGCTTTGTATAATTTAAGTAAATTTGCAACTCGCATCGATCATGAGAAATAGTTACCTACAATAATTGTGTGACCAATAATCTTGATAAGTAGTTTATTGTCTTATCACGAGTCAAATTACTGCCCAATAAATGTAGTTTGGGCGTTGTAAACCGGACACATGTTTATCTATTGAGACCAAGCGAGTCAATCTTAGCGCCGTGATCTTGAACTCCTGTGTACGTAACGCGAGTTCTTTCAAAATTGACGCTTATAAATAAACCGCATGTTATTACGACGTAGAATAAACTGCGTGACACTAACGCTAGACATAGACAAATACGCAGTTCATGTTTTGTTAGATAGAATCGAGACATTCGTGACTAATGAAATGTACATTATCTATAGTATAAATCTAATTGAGTAGCTATCGACGTATCGGGCCCCCTAAAGGTTCCTTTCAGCTCAACTTTATCCTCCAGGCATTTATTTAACGCTACCTTGAAATTGGAACCGAGCCCAATTTTATGTTTCCGTCCAATAATTGGTACCGGTCCCTATACAGGGCCTGCGTACCTAACTGCGCAATTTGGGACCCTCAGCAATTCGTATCAGGTGCTACAAAATGAATAAAGTCGCCGGTAAGCGTGCCAGTAAAAGTTATTTATTTTTGCATCTGTGTGCTGTTTTCATCGATCACGTTGTAATAAGAAGAGTGTGTATGAATTAAATGATCACGAGACCTTTTGGATAACATAATTAGCCTTATAATGTTTTCACCGATGGGATTCTGGCCTTCTCTGAAAGAGAGAGAATAGGTGGCAAATAATGGACTACGAGGGCCCAGTGCAGATTGATTGATGTCACCTCACATATCTTATTTTTTTTTTGTTCTAGGATATGCCAGTTTCCATATGATGTTTTCCTTCACCGTTTTGAGAGCAGTGGCGATGTATAAAATTATACAAAGTAATGCTCCTGGCTGATTTTAACCCGCGACTCTCAACTCGTAAGTCGGGCTGAATTCTTAACGAATCTAATGTCACTAGTTAAGTAACAAGCCGTACTAGAGAAATTGACATAAAAATATATAACTAAATAATATTAAACAAAATGGTGAAGGAGCACTATCTATCACTTTAATTGTCCTTCCCCTTTTTCTATTGTATTTTTAAATATTTATTGGTTTATTATTTGGTAATTTATTTATGTATTATAATTATGTATTATATTTTTTCTATTGTACTGTTTAGATATATACTTATTCACATAATTTATGTTGTACACTGACAGCCCCAAATCTTTTCCTTTCGTCAATCCAAAGGTTGTTTGGTAGAAATTGCCTTGTGCAATAAGACCGCCTATTTAATTGTACACTTATTTTTTTGTAAATGTTTATCCTGTAGTAAGCTAAGGTGTGCAATAAAGTTATAAATAAATAAATATAACCTTCTGGAGCAATCAGGTGACGAACATAGTTTTAAATGTCAACAAACCTTTTGTAACCGTGAGAGAACTTGCGCTAGTTTCTGTTGCCTGTCAGCCAATTCGCCTCGTCCTGAGAAATCGACTCTGAATAACGCCATAATAGAGTCTATTATCAGCAGCTTGAACAGGCCAGCCTCTTCGTGAAACTTCGCTGCTACAAAGTCTAACAGTTCCGCCTAGACAGAAGAAACGATTTATTCCATACACATTAGGGTGTATCTGACAGTTTTGCCTGTATAGCTGAGTTTTAAGTAAAAGTAAAAAAAGAAAAAGTAAAGTAAAATTGTGCAGGTTTCCTCACCGTCTTGTACAGGCAAATGAAAAATTATGAATTTCGATATTTTTTGTCCGTGGGTATTCCCTGTAAATGTACAGCCAAAACGGAGCGTGTGTTACGGTTTTATCTGAGAGTATGTACAGGTTTACCATTACGTATATTTTCTCTACTCAGCTCAAGTTTACCTGTCAGGTGTAACTATGTGCTGGCAAACTGTCAGTTAAACCCTAACATGTATGGCTACTTTAAACTGTAAAACTGTCAAATCTAGGGCCAGGGATGTTATGGATAAGACGGATCTGAATAATATTATACCAGTTTCGGTTACGGTTACGAAATTATTTCCGATTATCCGCTAATTTCGGATAGTTCCGGTTATTAGAATTTTAAAATTATAAAAATAAAATACAAATAATAATATTTGATTTTTATTTCCAGTCTAGACTATCATTTGTTTGGTCGGGAAAAACAAACAAAAACTTGTAGTAAGTTCACAAAAGTTTACAAAGGGTTAACGAATCCAAAACCTGGTTTCGGATATTTTTTATTTTTTTTTATTTCGGATCTCTGATAGTTTCAGTTTCGGTTACGAAGCTCCATAACATTCCGCATCAGTACCGCCAGCAACGAAGGTCTATTCTCAATCGAAAGTTCGGAACAGTCAAGCGCTGTTACCGCAGCGAGTTTGTGAATCCCGTGTTGGTGACCGTACTTGTCCCAAAAATAATTCTTATAAAAATAATCATATCAGTGATTGATGTAAGTATTATTATAATTGGATTATAGATACGAGAAATACTTAGAAAGGTTTTTCATTGAGCTACTGACCTGATGTTCCGAGGTGTATGCCCTGGCGTATAAAACGTTATCAAGCACTGCAGTTTGGTCTAAATTAAATCTGTCTGCAATTGGCCGCAAACGGTCGGGTCGACTGGGCTATTGTTAAGGAATTATGGAACTAGGTAGGGGCTACAATGCAACTGCCCATATGAACCTACCTCCTGTTTATAGGTAGGTATAAAGGGGCATTGGATACTTTATTGGGGCATTTCCTGATACGATTTCACGATTTGACGATTTGACTAGATTTTATTTTTCCAATCTAATTTACATTTCATGTTAACCTTGATTTTTAATTTCAAAAACTAACAAAGAATTTTCGTTAGATATTCAGAATCAGGATTAATTCGTTCGTGCTCGTAAATTAGTATGACGCAATAGGTAGGTTCTCTAACGTATGAGGAAATATTAATGAATGGAGTCATCACTTAATTAATATGAAAATTATGTTTATTTATGGTTTTTTAATGATAATAATGTAATCCGTACAATATCCACGTGCTTCATTGTTCGATTATCAACTTTAAAATTTTAAATAGAAGTTTAGTCACATATTTAGTTTTAAATAAATGCTTCCATCTTGCAGAGACCAGTTCTGTGTGCCAGCAATGGAAACATTAGGTATTTAGGTATAGGATAATTATGCTGATCATGATGAAACTTACTAGGAAAATGTAAGACTTTATGCAACTTGAATGTAGCGGGACCGGCTGAGGTACCTACCTAAGTTGTGATCAGGCATATTACTAGCAAAAAATATATAAGTTGGTAGTTATATATCAGACTTACGCCCGGTATGAGCATTATGACGTCAATTCGGTACAGCCTGATATAGTTCCTATACCATGGCCTGAACTGAACCGAACGCGGAGGACACGGCGGGGCTCCGTCCAATTCGTCCGAGCGGGGCAATCTTCCATCATCTCGTACAAATGGTGACACCCAACTTTTCTTCCCGCTATGTCCGAAAGTGGTACCCCGAAACACTTCTGAGGACCTGAGTTACGCGGATTCAATTTTTCCAGCGTGGACTTTATTTAGGGGCGCATTTACACAAACTGGCACCGGACGCAGAAAAGGCTACTTACGGCACTGTGTATAAAAACAAATGATTACTACTGTATCGTCTTACTAAGATTTTTATTGATACTTCTGTTTATTCTTATTCTTTCTTACGTTACATATTATAAAACGAAGCTCCACGCCTTTTTGTCTGTAGAAACGCAATAAACTCAAAAACGGATGTTTATGCAGTTTTCACCAATAACTGATTCATGAGTAAACCGAAGCCAATAAATGTGGATTATTTAAAAAAAAATATGACGATATGTAGGTACTAGGTACCTATATTTGGGTGAACTACAGTACTCTGTCTAGATACTTAGTCTTGTAAAACCTGAAGTGACTTCAAGTGAACTGGGTGTAACTCAGACATTATACATAAAGGATACAAGGTGTGTTCAGTATCCAGGAACATGACCTTCCCGCCGTGGTAGCCCGTAGAGTTGGGTATTTGTGTGGTGACGCAAAGAGTGTGGGACAACTGTGTCTTGCCCGTACGAAACTCGCCAAATACTTCGGTGATTGCCATTGATTCCACGCCACCGGCTAGTAGTTTGCTAGAATAAAAGTCAAAATATAAAACTTATTCCACATTTTGTTGACCTTCATAATACGACGCCTGAAGCTTGCATGATAGCCACGCTATCATGCAAACTTCAGGCGTCGTGGAAGTGCATCATTCGAGTTAAAAACTTATCAACCACTAATAAATTAAGTTTTATCGTTTTATCAAAATCGAGTTGAGCGTTTACCAATCACTACGAAAAAATTAGTTGGTTTTAAAACATAAACGTTTGTTTGGAAGTTGATTATAAAACCGAATGTTTGATTCGTGACTGAAAAAATTGTTTGTGTTTGCATGATGCATAGTTTGGATTTGAACCTGAACTCTTAACTGAAAGTGCTATTCTAGATTTGTCTAATAATGCAGATTGAAAAACGCTGGTGTACATCTGCTTCCTGGATCTCTCCATAGCCTTCGATCTGGTCTCATATGATGTGCTCTGGAGAGTATTGGATAACAGAAATTTACCGATAGATAGATAGATAAATTCTTTATTGCACACCAAAAATAAAGCAGTTACATCAGAAACAAACAAATTCTGTAAAGTTCTTAGAATCATACGGGTAGGAATGCGGTGTGAGACCGGGGGGTTAGACGTCTCCATGGCTCTTCCACCAAAATGTTAATGATCTCATAATCAAGCCAGCACTATGCTGGGTTGGTGGTATTTTAGTAGTATTAACAGCATTAGCTACACAGACATGGTGCTGCTAGGTTCGACTGAGAGAAATTGTGAAGGTCTGCGAGAAGTATGATTTAATTTATGAGAATATATTATTATTATTATTGTATATGTGATAATTATGACAATGTAATGATTTTACTTATTTTAGAATTTAATTTAATCTAGTTTTTAAGACATATTTATAATTATCAATCTGTTCGACACAATTTATGTTCTTATGAATAAAGATACTACCTACTACTACTACTATTCTGCCTTACACGGCTTTATGTACAATACATAGTTTCTCGAAAATTTTAGGGCACATACTTTACTTGCCGTCGCGTCGTCTTTATGATGCGTTTACACGTGGGCCTAGATTCGGCCAACCGCCATTGTGTAAACGAGTAAAAGCTTACGCCATTCATACCATTTCTTACCCAAGATCCCATTTAGACAATGGCAAGCGATGACGATTGAATGCCCGAGGTTGGGCCCACGTGTAAAGATAGAATAGACATTGTAAAGGAACGCACTAGAGCACTGGCGGTTCGAGCTAACATGTAGAGTGGTTGACCCGCAGATAACCACGTCAAAATCACCCTCTACCTATTAGGAGTTTTGTCATGGTCTGTGTGCTGTATGCGGGTGGCTATGGGTTAATTAAACCAAAATATCATAAGATGTCTTGCGCATGCAATATAACGATGTTTTCAGTCACGGATATCGATTCCAGTGTGATTATTGAAAAAAAAAAAGAATTGTCACTGACCCGCAGTCTACGTATATTATAAGTGATGCAGCTTTTTTCAAATTATAACATAAAAGCCGTCGGTTCGGTTTTATATTAAACCCCAAGCGAACGCCGGCGTTCGCGCACTTATTGTCTTTCTATTGTGTCTATAATGTCCACGATTGAAAAGATAAATGAAGAGTCCTATAGGATAGTCCAATTTTTATTATAGGCATTAATGGTATAATATTAATTTATCTGTCTTCTAGTATACTATATAAAAATCTCGTATCATGTAGTGTTTGTTATCGAAATTCTCCGAAACGCATTGACCGATTTTTATGTTTTTTGATAGTTCTGATTCTGACCAGAGTTACTCAACTACGCCTAAACCTCATGTTTTTCTTTGATATTTATATGGCAACAACGTTTAACGTTTGCCGGATCGGCTAGATATCTATAATAAAACTTGTACTATTTGTTGATGATATTACAATCAATAGCGCACAACTATGTGTGCCAATATTTACTCTCCATGATTATGATTTATCAATACTGTTACACACAGAGTGTGTAAGAAACATTGGGCAAGTGCATCAAACGAAATAGTAATCACTCGTCAAAGAGAAAACGCCTAAGATTTATAATACGGCAATCACTTGCAGGACGAGCAAATTTTGCTTATAATTAACATCGGCTTTATGTACTTTTTTTTTATTCGTAAAAATATTGCCGATAACGTGCTACTTACTCTAATTCTGTACTTCCCGTACTGATTTTAAAAACCTGTTTCCGACGGTCACTGACTTCCAACGCAGTCATGAAACCAAGGGTTGCAATTTTTAGACAGGCTTCTTTTATTTTCTCAACTTTTGTATCAGAAAATCCTTTGATATTGCATAATTTTTTCTTTGTAGACATCTGAATGCCTTTGATTGTACAAATTCCAGCCGCTTTTAATTTTTTTATGTCTGCAACGTTTATGCCATGCTTTTGTAATAAGTCCACGTCTTGAAAAAAGTTTTCTTCCTCATCATTTTCAGATATATTATCGTCGAGAGCTTGGTCGATCATCGCAACAGCTAACAAAATTAAAAAACACTAATCGAAAGCAAAGAATCAATACAGTAGAAAAGCAGATAATTTACAAATTTGGCGCGTATTTTTTTATGCTGTACTCTTGGCTGTACTCATTTTTTTTTTTCCAATTTTATGGCATGGCCTTTTGGCCTTTGTGCCATTTGGCTGTACTCATAGACAAAGCGGTGTTGCTGTAATAAAAAAAAAAAAAAAATCTAGTAAGAGCGTTGCCTAAAGTCGGATTCATACTGCCGGCGACACGGCAACGACCGGCATGATTAAAAAAATCTCTCGAGTCGATGACAAATGGCATGATATTTCGCTGTGTGTGTACATCAATTATTACTGACCTCAACTATTTATCACAATATAGAGGTAAGCGGGTAGGTATTGTGCATGAAATGGTTATTTGTTATCAAGAGTGCAAAGTTGAATTTTAACCGCGTGCTCAATTTTGATGACCGAGCAAGCGAAGAATCCTAAAATTGAATCACGAGCGCAGCGAGTGATGCTAAAATTAGAATCCTGAGCGTTAGCGAGAGAATCAAAAGAGCACGACTGCACGAGGTTAAAAATCTTTGCAGTCGAGTGCAACACGTAACTTTTTATCCCACCTCAGCGAGGAAATGACTAAATGCAAAAAAAAAGTACACCAAGGAAGTTCTGAATCTGAGTTTTTAACAAATTAAAAAAGAAGTATGACAAATGGTACCATGGAGGTAGAAGTAAATAGGTTTAATGATGTTTTGAATTCGTAAACAGTGCACGCGATGTTCTAAATTCAATTTACTTTATCTCTCTCTCTCCAGGGAATAAAAATGGCTCTGCTCTCAGATATCGAAGAGCAAAAATACTCTTTCCGAGATGGGGAGATGAAAAAAAAAAACTGTTATTTAACCAGTTAATCAATAAATTAACTTCTGCCATCGCTTTCGCCCGATTTCTCCCTAAAAACTTTAGATCCAACTTCATTCTAGCACTTAGCCAGCGAATTCATTTACATAGTATTTTGAGGGTAATTTTGAAAACCAACTAATGATAATCTTTAATTTATGCGTTTTAGAGATTACCTTTATTCATTTTAAGTTATAATACATATAAACTTTTAACAACACTTTTAACTAGAACCAAATCTGCCTTTTTCTTCGTCAGGATACACTACGTCTTGTTTATTATCCCCGCACTCGGGCCACAAAAAAAGCCACTTCAAGCTTCTTTTTGAGGCACGCTTCAGCTTTTCTATGTGGCCGCTTCTAGCTTTTTTTTGTGGCGGCGTTTTTTTGTGGCCCGTTTGCAGGGACACTTATTCGGCTTTTAACTTACGGATTGATTTATCACGTCAAAACATATTTTAATTAATTATTCCGAACGTTTTTCGATTTTAATAACTTCCCAAGGTCCTACGGACAACCTTCTTATTTATGGACTTTAAAAAAGGATGAAATCGGTAAAAATAAAATTAATAATTTGAAGCAGACTGTAAAGGACCTATTACACTGCGCTGAATATCGCGTGCGATAGTCCGACTCATACTATTTTTCATTCATACAAAGACAGTCTAACCCTTATTACAGTACGCGATACGTCGAACCATAGACTAGTTTGATTGCGTAGTTAGGTTTCAGGTTTATACAAGAATATTATGACGTTACTCTGTGATAAAGTAACCAACAAGGCTTATTAGAAAGTTACTCGGTTTTCAAAATTAGAATTTCTATGAAGCTTGCAATTTGAAAATGGTTTTTGGAGGGATGCGGAACAGAGTGTAAAGTCCCAAAAACCTCCATTGAAAAGGGAGGATTCTCTGACTAGACGGATGTTTTATGTGTTTTTGGGCAATTCTTGTATATGCTCAAATTGCGAGAAAAACTCTAATTGCACGGTGCCGGATATTGTAGTTCATGTGTGGCGCCATAGATGTCACTGTAGGTTTCACAATAATTGTGTTTTCTTCTGCTTTGCTTTAAGGACCTATTACACTGCGCTGAATATCGCGTGCGATATTCCGACTCGTACTATTTTTCATTCATAGAAAGACAGTCTACCCTTAGATTATACCTATAGATATCGCCACTGCGTGGCCACACATGAGACAGCACTATAACATTAAAATGAGGTTATTACGTAAACTTTTCCATACATATGACCACAGAAATACACTTAAAACTTAATTAAAGGAGTCTATTTGTCATACATACAGTAACTATTACTTTAATTGCCGAAATTATTCTAAAGACATAAAATTTACTCGAGTTGACCTCAAAGTGACAGTGATAGGCCTTTGTTTGGCTAACTTTTCAATGTGAGCCAAGCAAAAAAGCGGCACGCCGAATGAGACAGTGAATGTTATGTTTTGTCTCAATTTTCTTACTTGTTTCGTATATATGCTTCTCACTTTCGCACTTCAATAGAGTCGCATGGCTTATCTAGAGGTATATAATCTAAGGTCTAACCCCTATTACTTGCGCGATACGTCCCACCATAGATTAGATACGTTGAACCATAGACAAAACGAGTCTGAATAACGCGTAGTGTAATAGATCCTTTTCTATGAATGAAAAATAGTAGGATCGCACGCGATATTTAGCGCAGAGTAATAGGTCCTTTATAACTAGGGTCGACAGTATTATAGGTTATTACAGGTTTTCCGAAGTTCGAACAAGCCTCGGTCCTGGGGTGCTATTACTATAGTACTATAGAAAACAGCCTTGAGCTCAGCGCTGGCACAGTGACGAGTCGTGAGTAGCAGTACATTGAATTAACAATCCAATGTAAAGGGGCATTGAGCTCAAGGCTGTTTTCTTAGAGAATAGCACCTCTGGATGGATGGTCACTTCTCCACGGATTGGTAGATCAATCCGTGTGTAGTGTGTAATATTTATAACGTGAGCCCTGTATAACATCAACATTAACAGTTAACCGGTTATTAAATTCTTCCTTAATAATTTAGTTCTTTTGGAATCCGTCACTTAACAAAATCTTCATTCGTCGTTTTAGCGCCGCCGTCGTCACGTCACGCCAACAGTTTTATCGAACAAATGAGGTAACCATCGGATATTCGCCCATTAACTAACAATTTCTATTAGTTCCCTACCACAGTGATCTCTTTTTTTTTAACCCAAAGGTTGACTGGTAGAGAATGCCTTGTTGCATTAAGTCCGCCTATGTACCACTACTGTACATGAAGTTTAAATAAATAAATAAATAAATAAATATATTAATTTCAGTAATAGAATCTCGCCCTTGTATTACATACCACAAGGCCTATTAGATACTGATTTGATTGTTATTTGCGCTCCGACTAATCCGATAGTCTACAAAAATTTTGAAACAAAACACTGGAGCAATATAATTAAAACCAAGCAGAGACCAAACGAACAAACAAACGGTACGTGCATAGGTTCATATCACAGAAGTCGAGTGAACGGCTTTTTTGTGTTCGACTATAGACATAGCGACCATATAGCGACCTCGGCGCCGTCACAACCTACGTAGTTGCGAATGGATCAAGCATTAAACTTGGAGAAAGAGAGAAGAACTGCTACGTTGCACTTTTTCTCAGATATAAATCCATATAATAAGATGAGTCGCCGCATAATCAGAACCTCATTTTGCTTCGAAATCACAAAGTGTATTTAGTAACACGCAAAGAGTTCACCTCTATTATAAAGCGACACTTCGTTTTTGATTGATTTGTATTTTTTGGTCTATGGTTTTGATGACTTCGCTTCGTTGAGAGAGAATCGTTAGCGGCGCAAATAAAGGATTATTTTTAATAAAAATTACAATTACTTCAAGAAATTAACCGTCTAATCCATCTCAGTAAAGGTAAGGGCGTAAGTTAACCCTGCGAAAGTACTGGAAAGTGATTATTTATTATGTTCATATACTTCCTTCAGTATCACAACCATGTTGAAGTAGTGTTGATTTTACTAAGTTTTCGTCAGTTTATCGTTCAAAAAAGTTAAAAGTTGTTCACAAGTATATGTGACAGACCTAAGTTTCGTTTGTGTTGTGATTATAAAGTTGAAAGTCTTTGCAATATGAAAAGTGTTACAAAGTGCAACCAATTCTGGCTTCGAGGCGTCGTCGTGAAGGTAAGGCTGGACGTGTCTACCAATATACATCACAACGTAGCATTTATCACTTGTATAAAATTAAAGAAATACTCTACAAACCAAGTTGATACATTTCTATTATTTTTTAGCTTTTTGAGTACATTCATACATTCAGATAAAATAAAGAGTTCTGGTCTTTGTAAAGTAACTTACTTTAGCAGATAATTCAGGAAAAACACTGAATTAGGTAGGTGTAAACCAAAAATGTCAAAGCCCAGTTTGTTTATATAATTGGTAAAACTCAATGTTCACATAATATCATCCTAAAATAATGAAAAGGTGAGTTTTATAGCAGAGATATGCATGTTTCTAAGATTAAACAATAAAATATTGATTACACTAAGTATTTAACACAAAAAAACTTTGACCTATTTGTTTTAAGCATTGGTTAAGTTACTAGTACTTTACACCATAACTTTTATGGTATTCTTAACCTCTTAATAGTAGGCATACTTCATATGCTGTCATTTTGTGGCATCAAAATGTACATAGGTACTTTTGAATCCATTTCCTAAATTAAGTTTTATTGATTTTACTTTTTGAATTATTAATAAACAGAAATACTACCTTTGTTACTTTACATGCTGTCTCATATTAGTTTTTCTATGGTATAATTTTGTTAATGATTACATTCAATTTGAGAAAGTGAAATAGGTTGATGGATATTTGCTTCTGTTGAAGTAAATTGAGAATGTTTGTACTAACATTAAAGAGTATTGCATATTTTGACTGGTTGATGCTATTTGTATATGAAATAACAATCAGAGTGCTTGTTTGGGTTGGGACTAAACTACAAAAGACTAAGAAAAAGCTTCATATGTGACTCCCATTTTTCAGAGATGGATTCGGAAGATTCCAGAGATCAGTCATCCTCTAGTAGTAGCAGTACAAGCTCTAGGAGCAGAAGGAGCTCCTCATCAGACAGGAGTGTACCCTCCAAAAAGGGGGCTAAGTCCCCACCACAGTCCCCAAAATCTCCTAGGTCTCAGGGACCAAGGTCACCTTCCCCTGAAAGTCGGTCTCAATCACCATCACCACAATCCCCAATACCAGGAAAGCGGCCACGGTCTCCAGACAACCTGAGCGGAGCACATTCTGATATAAATTCACCGGAAAATTCAATACCTGCCTCACCAGTAGGTCCAAAATCACCAAGTGAAGTGGGTTCAAATGTAGATTCACCAGGGCATGGTGATCAGTATTCTTCAGTTCCATCAGCAGGAGATGGTCCGAAGACACCACAGAGTCTGGGCAGTTCAGCTAGGTCTCCTCCTGGTTCGCCAGATAATAGGTCCCGACCTGCTTCTCCAGAATCAGAAAGGAATACTAACAGACGATCCCCATCTTCAAGTCCATCTCCCGACAGAAAGTCGTATAGATCTCCTCGCTCATCACCTACTGCTAATCGAAATGACTGGAGCCCAAAGGAAAGAAATGAGAAATGGAGGAGGCACACAAAAGCTGAACAAAAGATGGTCTCTGTGCCACGAGCCCGTAGTAGGTCCGATTCCAGTAGGTCAAGTAGGAGTTCATCTTATAATAAACGAAGTACTAAGGACCCAGCCACAGAAGAAATATCAGAAGGTAATTAATTTAATTTGTTGAAAGAAAAAGGGTAAGAATGGAAGTACTGTCCCTATATTTATAACAGTGCTCATGAAGATTTTCTGTATTATAGGGGAAATGGAATCAGACCAAGAAGACAGAAAATCAAGAAGTAAATCTAGGACAAGTGACAAGCCCGATGGGAAAGACCTCAATATAAGTCATGAGGATCTTTCTGATGTATCTGACTTGGATTCCATGGGACCAGAAGAAACTGAAAAAGGATCTAAGGTAATTTATATACATTAAGGTCCCACTGGTCTTTACAGCCTCTAATTCATTTAATATTTAATGGAGTATGGCACACGCAACATGGTTAATTAGATGCCATAAACACCAATATAGTGTCTTTTTATTCTAGAAAGGACTGTTAACTCATATTTATTTGTTGTTTTAGCCCAAGTCACCACCGGCATCTCCAGAACACAAAGTAGAACCAGTTAATGGAGGAAGCCCACAATCTTCACCTCATTCAGATAGTGGAAAAGGCGATGCACCAAAACTGGAAAAAGTAATTCTTGGAAGCTGCTTAAATTCTGATTTGTATAGGCCTTGTATATTTCTAGGATTTCTTCAGGATCTGGATTTATGCCTGGTTGATGGTAGGACTTAAACATAACTCACAAATACCTATTAACAAGGTAACATCACAGGGACATTTCAAAGATTTGCCATGGCAGGTTTAGTCTGTAATAGTCTGACCGGCCTTGCTTTACCCAAGAGCGGGAGAAGTTATTTGACAATATTTCACCTACAAAATCATAAATCATAATCGTTTATTTGCTAATATGGGTAATTATATAAAGATATTAAAAATATAGCACAGTCCAACCATATTACACCTTGAAGCATGCAAATCACAAGCTTTATTGATATAATACATTTTATATGTTTGATTTAGTTCATTTCATTGCACCATAGCCAATAACAAAGTAACACAAAATAAACAGATTCAATGTTTTATAATATGCATTTGCTTTAGTTTGCTTGACAGAGAGTAAAGGTGTTGGATTCTGTTTAAACCAGATCTGTTCTTTGTGGTCTGATTTCCGCATTTAGCCCTTGGTGGATCATTGTATGTGAACCATAGCCGCCTTAATTCCAACCAGCCCACCTCTCTCTAAAAGTAGATGAGTAATTTCAGATTTTTCGGAACTTCTACGAGTGAATTATTTGCTTCCAAGCTTTGTGTTCTTATTTCTCTGACGGCTATTTAATTTCCTCAAACTCCATGGATGCTCTGCACAGAGCAGAGGTCTATCCATGTTAACTAGTGACAACAATTACTCATTGTAAAGTAGTGTTTATTGTGTTGTTCAGTGAGCCGTATTCGGTGATGGTCCCCACCACCAGGCGTCTATTACAGAATTAGATCAACACCACATTATACAATTTTTTACTATTGCTTACTAACAAGGCTCCCAAAATCTTTATATGTAATGTTTGTTTACTTTAAATTACTAGGTACCACAAGAAAAGACAAGTAACACAGAAGATGGCGAGGAACAATTAGATTTCGAAGCAGAAGAAGGGGAATGTATAGAACCAAAACCTGTAGAACAAGCTAATGGCGACACTGAAGATAAAGGAGTGGAAAAAGGTAAATTAGCAAGAAGTTCAGGGCGCTAGCTTTGTGTTTTAAACTAGTAAATTTCGCCCAGATGAGATGGTCGAAGGGCGAAGTCTGGCTGTACAAAACAAAGTTATAAACCAGGTTTTGGAAAGACCGATCAACGTAAAAATGAACTACTAGCTGTCAAATGAAACCGGGTGTTAGTGGTGTGTGGGGATTCCTTCCACTTTCATAGCTGTCTTCATTGACGTAGCTACTGAAGAGCTAGGCGAGGCGGGGCCCGGAGCCCTCGAGCTCGGGGGCTCCAAACCTAATGAATCTCTTACTGAACTAGCAAAAAAATCTCCCACCTTCGAAACCTAAATAAAATAGGTTGCAACACTAATTATGGCAACTCGTTTTAGTCTGTAAAAGTCTGACACTTCCTTCCGCTCTACCCAAAGCAAAAGAAGTTATTTGATAATTTTTCCAGGACAGGGGTCGTGTAGTTTATTCCAAAAACTAGATTTATCCTCATAAAATATGATTCATAAAAAATGTTGTCATTATCAGCAGAGGACGTGAGAGCAGCGCGGCGGTCTCGTGGCTCGTCTCTGGAAGAGGGCGAGGTCTCGGATGAGGCCGAGCGGCGCCCTGAGGAGAGCGAGCCGCGCCCGGTGTGCCGGTTCTTTTCCAGGGGCGCTTGTACTTGGGGTGTGAGCTGCAGGTATGCCACAAGATTGGAGCAGTTGGAGTTCTGTAGTTTAGTACATCATTTAGAACTAATGTGCTGGATGTAGTTCTTATCCGCTTTGTTGGCCTTTCCACCCTTACCACAGTTGTTTCCATAAAGATTACACTTGTTTCTTGATCAGGTTTTTACACCCGGGCGTAACGGATAAAGGCAATTACAACATGTTTGATGTTGTCCGCGGCGTGCCAGCTGGAGGGGCGTACCCGCCCGCGCCTGTCAGAGACGTCGCACCTCCGGAGTCTGCGTGGGAGAGGGGTCTGCGGACTGCAAAGGAGGTTAGTTCTTATTGTTTCAGAGGCAATGTTTACTTATAGCATGCTCGACTTCGTACCACTGACACTTAAGTTCTGTAATAGCTCTAAGCTTCCATTGAAAGGTTTTTGATGTAATTAATCGGTAGAATTGCGCCGTCTTCGAATATAGAATGAAGTTAAGTACACTATTGATATAACAAATAAGCAGAAAATGATAGTATAATTAATAGTTCATGTACAATATTAATAAAGTTTTAATTATTTTGGAAAATATTTTAATCAAAACTTAATGAGCAGATGCTGCGAATAGCAAATAAACGCAAAGAGCAAGACATGGACTTTGAAGAGAAGAAGCTTCACTTATCAGTAGGCGGCGTGGTGCACGACCCGGACGCGGAGCTGGCGTACGCCGCCGCCGCCGTGGGCGCCTCGCCGCCGCGCCTCCACGACGCGCCGCCGCACTACCGCGGCGACCCTGACTCCTTCCCCAGGGGGTACGTACGTGATAACAGTCTTCATGTTTCTTGCACATCCTTCTCCTATTGACTGACTTCTTGATAATTTAAAATTTAATAAAGGGTTTATTTGAAATAAATGTTTTGAATCTTTGGGCCTTTGCCCAATTGTGGGACAGTATTAATTAACATACATTAAAAAAAATAGATTTGGGATAGGTACTGGATAAATATTTTGGGGGTAACGGCTCATACTCACGAGCGGTATGTTGCCAATGGCAGATGTCGACGCGTCAGCGGCAGATGTTGTCGCGTCTAGCGGCGGCCGTCGACATTCAACAAATGACGATCACTGATCAGCAGCAGCCGTCGTGTGCAAACCCTGCTGTGTAGTGCATCCGGCTCGAAGGACCATATGTTATTGCTTGAGCGATGTGTATTTCCATAGCGTCAGCGGGAGCAGTAAATGAAATTCAAGGCTATAAAAATTGGTGTATTACAAAAAAGACAATAAGATAGCTAAGGTAGACGTGGAATCTTCGTCGTGGTAAGTTTGAAGTGCCGCCAGTGCAGCACGTAGAGTCGTATAAATCGCCCGCGCGCCCCTCTCCGCCGCGAAGTGTATATGAATACAATTGCCGCCACGGATCTTGAGCGCTGGCTTCAAGTTGCGCAGAAGTCAAATATTCGGTCTCTTTAGTGGTGCCAAGTGAGATGCGGGGGCGGGGAGTGTCAGTGATTGTGTCGCCGCGCCATCGCGTCATAGACGTCACTCATGATTCGCTGCCTGCGCTGCTGCATGTATGTAACAATGGCGACGATTGGCTCGCCAATGTATGGAATGTGCAAAGCGATCCCCACTCTGACGCCGAGCGCTCAAGATCCGTTTTGGCAATTGTACATAGCTTGTCTGGATAGTAGAGTAGGCCTTACTGTTTAATTTACAGCTAGTCCAAACCCCAATAAACCATTACCAAATTACGAAACTTTTTTTCCAGACCATACGGTCCAATGTACCGTGGTCGTTTCCCGCGACCGCAAGTTGACGAGCGGGAACGATTTTACGACCGTGAACACATGATGTACGAGCGTGAGCGGGCCGGGTACGACCGAGTGCCGCACTATGACGAACGAACCCCCGCGCCCGAGGAAGGAGCTTATCATAAGGTATCACTTGTCATAGAGTTACGAATAAATTTGGTTAAAAAAAATCATAATCATACTGCGGAATCAATTTTCGAAACGGTTGAACTAAATTTGAAAGAATTTTTAAATGTGGGCATCCGTCTTTTCCTCATTTTTATTTTACGAATCCATAATACTGTCTTAAGAAAAATTCGTTCTATTTAATTTGTGTACAGCGTCGCGTCCGCCCTTCGCGTGAAGTGATCGTGCAGCGTGCGGAAGTGGAGCGGCGCGAAGGTCGTGAGGCTCGCGCAGACGTGCGTGACGCACGCGACGTGCGGGACGTGCGCGACGTGCGTGACGTGCGGGACGTGCGGCGCGGCGAGGTGCGCGGCGACGACTGGGCCGACCCCTGGATGCGCGCCGAGCCCGCCGCCAGGCGACGCAAGCCGCCTTCGTCTGAAGACTCCTACTCGTCTTCTAGGTATGATTTTCTTTCTCTTTATATGTCAGCAGCTCTGCAAATTGTGGGGCTATTAAAGAAACATGGAGTAAAAACATGTATATAAAGAGACTTTTAATTTCGAAAAGTTTTACCAGCAGCTACAGTAAAGAAACCCTAGCTTTAATAATCTTTGACAGTTACTTGTAAACCAGTACTATTTAATGTAGTTGGGCAGTAGAATCATTTATTTCACGAATACACTTATTTAAATCATCAAATAAACTTCCATCAATTTCTTAATGTGACAGAATTGTGTTTCAGTAATTGATGGCAAACGAAAAGTTTGCATAAGCAAAAGATTTGGTCTGTCTCTTGTACTACTAGATGTATTAGCCTATTCGCGTTAAGAAAATAGTGAGTCATCAGTAACTCTTTTTTTTACGAATTGGTTAGGTATTTTTAAAGGTATTATTTTTTTAAATTGACAGAATATGCGCCCGTCTAATGAACTAGTAAATTTGACCACCGTTTTTTTATTTACTGCTGAGTGATAACGATAAGTCACTATTTCCTTAACGCGAATACACTAAGTATTTCCTGCTTTCATTGTTGTTATTATTTAGTAACATGTTATTTCCTCATCTCGTCTACTGCCTTGTTATCTGTCACAGAATAATTTGTTAGTATCTGTCTAAAACTCCATTGTACTATATAAGCATTGTTGCGGGAAATACAGGCGCATTGAATGCTACTACTCGCCTCAGCCGCATATGGTCAGAGTTCAATGATGTTACAGCCCAAATTCAAGCTTATTAAATAATATACTTTGTGATCGGGCAAACTCACAGACTGCTTATGCGTCGAAGTTTTCATTTTTGGCCATAAGACTTTTGGACTTTTTTGAAATAGGAATAAATTAAAGGCGCATTCGCTCGCAACAATATTGCTGAGGACACTTCGTGCTTGAGTGTAGGAAAAAAAATCCGAGTGTATGCGGTACATAAAATTGTGCTTGTGCATTGGCAAATTAGGTTCTAATGTTTTTTAAAAAGTGAAAAGTAAAGATTATTTTAGAAATGTCTGTATTAAGAAATATTTATGAATCCATGTTATTTTTATTTATTTATGAAATTTTAACTCGATGTTCTCTCCTGCTTCGTCCCTCTCCCTTGGGCGATGGGTTTCGCTTTCATAACTCGTCTAATGTTGTGGTGTTTGCGGTGTTCGATTCCTCATGACTCTCATTTTAATCTCGATATTAATAACTATAATAACTGCATGCTCGTTCTTGATATCATCTTGTCACCTTGTTGTTGTGGTACTCACTGTGGTCGCGACCGTGTGCGCATGTGCCATGTAACATAATCGTGCGTGCGTGTGTGCATGCGTGCGCGTGTATGCCCCCCTCGCCCCCCCCGCGTCCTGCTCACTCCGCAGCTCTTCAAATTCCAGTTCCCGAAGTTCGCGATCGCCGAGCGCGCGGCGCAAGAGAAGGGCATCCTCTTCTTCGAGACAAAGGTGAGATAGACGTTTCACGATTTCAGCAACGCTCAATAAAAATATGCTTAGGTGCGTCTTCTAAAATTCTACTCTCGGGAACGCGAAGCTCTTCGCGTATATCTAAAAGCGCTACATCCGCGATATCTTGGCAATCTCGGCTACATTCGTAATATTTTTCTTTTGCTTCTTCTGCCTATCTTCTTTGGAATATAATCGAGTATTTTTTTCTAATGTTCTTGCTACACTTTCTTCTGCGTCCTCTGCCGGGCCTCTCCCATGTTACGCCACAACACACCGTTCGCCGTTTGTGTTTATTTCGTACGCCTGATCAGATTAAGCATTCACAGAGTGCGTAAGATCGGGTGTTGTTCTAACGTGGTGGGTATGGTGCAGGTTGTCACCGTCGGTGATCGTGCGCGAGCGGCGCCTGGCCACGGCGCGCGCCACGGCCATGAACCCGCCCGCGCCGCGCCGCCGCGCGCCCTCTCCCGCCGCCGCACGACAACTGTCCGCCAACCCGCCGCCGCCTGCGACCCACCAGCTGCACCGGCACAAGGTAACTGTAGTGTGCGCGAGCGGCGCCTGGCCACTGCGCGCGCCACGGCCATGAACCCGCCCGCGCCGCGCCGCCGCGCGCCCTCTCCCGCCGCCGCACGACAACTGTCCGCCAACCCGCCGCCGCCTGCGACCCACCAGCTGCACCGGCACAAGGTAACTGTAGTGTGCGCGAGCGGCGCCTGGCCACTGCGCGCGCCACGGCCATGAACCCGCCCGCGCCGCGCCGCCGCGCGCCCTCTCCCGCCGCCGCACGACAACTGTCCGCCAACCCGCCGCCGCCTGCGACCCACCAGCTGCACCGGCACAAGGTAACTGTAGTGTGCGCGAGCGGCGCCTGGCCACTGCGCGCGCCACGGCCATGAACCCGCCCGCGCCGCGCCGCCGCGCGCCCTCTCCCGCCGCCGCACGACAACTGTCCGCCAACCCGCCGCCGCCTGCGACCCACCAGCTGCACCGGCACAAGGTAACTGTAGTGTGCGCGAGCGGCGCCTGGCCACTGCGCGCGCCACGGCCATGAACCCGCCCGCGCCGCGCCGCCGCGCGCCCTCTCCCGCCCCAACAGCTGCACCAGCACAAGACAGATCTCTAGACACAAGGCGTTGCAAAATAAATATCTATGTCATCTACTCGTTCGTAATATCCTGTATTTGTTTATCAGGATGAAATGGACCCCTATGGGCGCAGCAAGGCTACAAGTCGTAACAGGGACAGGAAGAAGTATTCGCGATCCTCATCATCGGGTTCTGGTATGTTTACATGTTACTACATACTAGCTTCTTCCTCAAATTATGGCTTTTCATTTACTGAGCTTTACAGTTAGTACAAGTATCGCAAAAGTTGCTTCGAGTATGATCATTTTAAATTTTAAAGAAAAACTTTTGAACGTTATTCACGCGTTAATTCATTGCTTCTGTATGTTGTTACTCTAGTAAGAAACACTGTATAAAGGCGAACTTAATACCTCAGGCATTTTTACCAGTCGACCTTAGGTTGATGTAGAAACATAACATGGTAGCATTTCAGTTTAAGGTTCAATAAGAACTATTAAGAAACAAGGTTGTTTTTAGAATCGTCTTCGTCATCAAGTGAGTCGGAGAGCGAGTCTCATTCGTCGACATCGTCGGGCAGCTCCGGAGCTCGTCGTGCGCGCCATGCTCGTCTGCTCAACGCGGCTGCTAGACCCAGGTACGGAAAAGCTTCAACACTGTTTCACTAAGCTAAAAGTTTTCATGAAAGTTTTACTGTAGTTTTTCTGCCATCGTAATTATAGCATTTGACGTCTAAAATGAATGTATCTCCGATTTGCCGCTGTTATATGATACAACCGGTAAAATGCAAATTTACCAAACATTTAGATGTCATGTATAAAATCAGTCCATAATACTGTCGATATTGAAACAATGTATTTTTTTATGAACAGGTTAAATGCTAAAACGGGTGCTGGACTAGCGGCGGCAGTGACTACTGTTACAAGCAAGAAGGAAGTTCCCAGCGATAAAGGTAAAAATGATTATTATCAAAATTTAATACTACGTAACACGATACTGGGGAAAACAGTCGAGGGAACTCGTAAAATAATAAAGACCTCATAAAAAAACAACCCCATTATTTCTCATTAAGATTAAAATCCGATTTCGTAAGATTTGTGCCTAGTATAACATTTCCATCGAGGAACTGATAATATGGAGATGGAAGGCGTTATTTAGGAGCTCTTTTTTATTGGTTTGCGCTTGACCGCTATCTCACATGAAGGAAGCTATAGCGTGTCTTAGACATAAAAAAATTGCAAAACATTAAATAGCCGATAAAAAATTGTCAAGCAAATAATTGCGTCGAATGAAATGACTTTGTAGTTATATAGTGGCGTTAAGAAAATAGTGACTCATCAGTGCCACTGCAAAGTAAAGATGTCTTTGAAAAGAGTTACCATGAAGTTTCTTGCCAGTTCTTCTCCATAGGAAATAACCAATTCGGAACCGTGCACTAGCTTTTGACGTTTTATAAGTGCCCATGTAGCATCATTATGTGAAATAAAATATTTTGAATTTCTTCATACTAGGGTAAAAATTAAACCATTAATATTAAAGGAAAGGTATTACACAGTATTTTTTAATGTAATAAGTAATTAATATTAAAATTTAGTAAGGTTGGGTAGAATTTTCACTTTTACTTATATGAATAGGCAAGTTGTTAAAATTTATTTATTTTAGCCTAAAGGGGGCTGTCTTCAGTTTTAGTTTGTGGACGACTAGGCATGATGGTGAAAAAATTATATTTCAGAATCTGGCGGGAAGAAACGTTCGGCGACATCACCAGTAGACTCAGGACCGGCTAAGAAATCAGTATCGAGACGAGAAGAGCTGTTGAAACAATTGAAGGCAGTCGAGGATGCTATAGCTAGAAAGCGATCTAAAATCTAAAGGCGGCGTTAGGATGGGCGTATGTACAGCTCATGGTATAGGCCGTTTCGGCAATCGTGCCGGATATTCAGTTTTGCCTGGTGTCTGCCTCCAGTAGCATAAATTATACACTATGTATCCGCGGGCTTATCCCAAAAAATCGATTACGATTTGATGTACGCGTGTTACCGTAAAAACTGTATTGTTCTAGTTAACCTATATCCAGGCAGAGTTGACCTCGTACAAATAAAGGCATTTACATTATTACAATGTAACAATATTGTGTTAATATAATTATTATGAAATCTCATAAACCAGGAACGAATTTGAGAAGTATTTCATATTATGTTAACATGTGAAATTATTTCCTAAATCATTGTTTGCAGACATAGAAACCAGGTGTATCAATTTGACTCTTGACAAGTGTTTGAAAAGTAAATTATTTTTGCTATTCATCTCAAATTGAAGGCGGAACCTAGGAACGTAGGTTTTTATGGTGAATTAGAATATGTAATAACGTAATTAGTAAAAGAATAAATGCATAATTTTGTAAAACTGATTTTTATTTATGTATTTTTTACGATCACGATATTAGCCAGTCTGTATTTTCTTGATGTTGTGTTTCTTACAAGAACTTGGTTGAGGCCATTGTTTAGTAAATGTTTCAATGCATGGTAAGCAATATATCCTATACCACAACTACGCGCCTCTGTAAAGCTGAAAGCTCCTTGTGCTACATATCCCATGACCTGCCTTGATGTGACATTGCGAACACTTTCAACTTTGGAAGGAAGCCATAGTTCTCTCATTGTTTTTGTATACTCTGATGGCTCAATCCCAGTTATCTTTCGTAACTTTTCTGCACCTGCCTGAAATTCAATACAAATGTTACTATGACTATCACAAATGGGTATTTCTTAAAAATTCTTTGACTGATCCATATGGTCAAAGTTTAATTGATTTTTATTGCCATTATTATTAAATCATGTTTTTATTTAAATTAAATTATGTCATGTTTTTGTATATGCAGGTATAGGTAAATTTTGATACCTATCAGTGAAATAAAAATTTTGGCCTTATAAATCAGTCAAAGAATCTTGAAGAATTACTCAAATACTTGTAAAATCGAAGTATTTACTTCGAAACTTACTGTTGTTTGTTTCTTTTTGAGTTTTATTTTACTTTTTCTAATCTTTTTTAACAACTTTATATGCTCTGCACGTTTGAGCTTTCTAATTTTTTCATTTGGATCTTCATGATGGGGTTCAAATAAAGTTTTCAGGTTAGCAATATCTCCAGCTTCAGGCAAACAAATGAGTGAATGCTTTTGTAAACTCCCTTTGGCTACTAGTTTTACGTAAACTGGAATTAGACATGAAATGGAGTTTTCTACATTTGGTAGACTTCGTTTTTTGGTGATACACTCCTGAAACAAGAATCAATGTATTCATGAGTCAAAATTGATAGTCCGTAATTTTTCCTTGATTGTAAATTTGAGCTGCATCCTACCTGTATATCATTTAAAATTGTCCTATCTCGTAACACAAAGTACTTATTGACTTGATTGTCACTCCAATCAGTTAGTAGTACATTCCAAGGGCATACAAAAGGACTGTTGATAGCTATTTTTATGTAATTAACCCTTTTGCTTGGTGGAAGTCTAAAGTATCTTTCTCGTAACTCTAGTTCAATTCTTTTTTCATTTTCTTTCCCAGCATCTGAATCAGGTGGTAGATAGCATTCGCCCATTTCAAATGCTAAGCTTTCCGTTTCCCGCAGACCCCCTGATCTTGCTCCAAACATGATAAATGTTAGCCAGAATGGTAGAGCATAACCTGAAGGCAAAATTATGTCCCAACCACAGCCATACCCTAAAATAAGAAAACATGATAATATAGAAACACAATTTTTACCTTTATAGAGGTTGCCAACCTCTCAGGATTAAGTTACTAACATCATAAACAACTTTTGTTCTATGACTTTTGAAAATGCATCATATTTTAGTTCTTTTCATACAAAATTGAATGTTCTAAATATTACGAAGTCTATGCAAAGCAAGCGATAGTGCAATAGCGTTGGGGAGCGGAGATCGGACGGAGGGGAGCAGGGATCGGAAGGAGGGGAGCGGGGATCGGAAGGAGGGGTGCGGGATCGGACGGCGGGGGTGCTTAATGCGCTTGCGTCGCGTCTACAGACTTAGGCAGGTATAGCAAAATGTAGAGTTGAAATGTTTGTTAGATAATACAACGTTATCTTGAAAGTTTGTTTTTGGTAAATGTACTCTTATTATGTTTTGTCATAAGTCATGGAACAAAAGTTGTTTATGTTAGTAATACAGTCCTGCACGATTGTGTTTTACAAGTAACCCTATATAGCTTATTTGAATACCTACTAACCAATTTTCTTAAATTCTGGATTTTGAGAACCAGGTCTCTGTACCAATACAACAGGCACACACTGTAATGCTGGATCATCCTCATCAACTTCTCCAGGTACCAACTGATTTTTTGTTACATGTTGTATGAACTGGCCATTAGTCATGGATTCCTTTTTGATTGTTTCATGTATTTTAATATCCCACAGTGGAGAATTAGAAATAAAATTTGGAATACGAAGTAAGGATTCTGTATTAATTTCTGTATTTGCATCTTGCTTTGCCTTTCTACGTCGTTGAGGTCGACTCAAGCGAGGATCTTTAACAACCAACCCAACCACCATGTTAGAAGGTAACTGTGCAGGTGAGCTTGCTGTACTTATTGTACTCCAGTACTCATCCTTTTCTTTCAAATCCTGAGGTTTATGTAAATTCAACCATTTTGCATTTTTAATTCCATCATTTACACACTTCAAGCTCTGGACCAGCACTGCATGGCTATTTGGTCCTGTTAACCGAAATCTGTTAAAACTGCTTGGCATAGCTTTTATTTGAATACTTCCAAAATTTTCAAGTTTTCTTCTTTTTTTGGCAGTTTCATAATCATCTTTATTTTGTACACTGGCAGCTTCTTCCAAAACTAATTTTATTAGGTGTGCTTGCGATGGATGCACAAAAAGCCAAAGACTCTTGTTAGTCCCTTCACATGGAACCCATATGAACTGTACTTTTCCAATATAACCAAATGGAAATGAGTTTATCCCATAGATATGTATAGTGCCTTGTCTAGTACCATTAATATAAGCCATAGCACCAATGCTTAGACCACAAACAGAGCTAGTCACCTTGGCGAACATTTCTTTGATAAGTTTTTCTGTCCCTGTAATTTGGATTGGTGTATAGTAAGATATATCTTGTAGGAGACAGTGTGCCGAGCTACCCCTATAGCATGCCCTGAATGCTTTATCACATGGTGCGTAAGGCAGGCGATATCCCCATCTTTCAGTCATGTGGAACCTTTTTGCATGCCATATGTGGGTTTCAAGCCAAACATTTTGCTTTTGTCGTCTGTTATACTCTTCCAACAGGTTTGCTGGACGGCGTCTGTATTTTCTTGATGGTCGTTTTTGTTTAGGAGGTAGACCACTCTTCTTTAGTTGATCTAAATGAGCTTTTCTTAACTTACGAGGCAGTCTTTTACTGTTATGACTCATCACACGACGACGCATATGTACTGGTAGTGTTTGGAATATAAGTTTCGTTTTACTTGGCCTTAAAATACTTTCAGTCATTGCTGCTATTTCTACGCTTCTAGACGACGCAAATTTCAAACTATTCGCTGCATACGGGAGATGTTCAGTGCCACCTAGAGTGGCATCAAATTCTGGTTCTTCAGATTCTTCCATGTTTTCTTTTTATGTAACAATAACTTAACCTTATGGTTTTATAATAAATACAAAATAAAGGCAAGCTTTTGCAATGATATCGTAGTATAATTATGATAAGAAAATGCTAAATGCAAACCTACAGTTACGATATAACCTACAAATACAAACGTCACAACAAGCAAATGTCAATCCCAAACCCAGATGTTGGATATTGACATTTTTTTTTTTTCCAATTTTATGGCATGGCCTTTTGGATTTTGACATTTTGCTAGTGGTGTTTACATTTCAAATAATAACGTTTAAAATGAAAACTAGACCTTTGGCTAAATATAAATACCGTAAAAAACAAACCAGTCTTCCCAACTTTTGTGTTGTCGATTACTATTTCGTTTACCGTTTCTACGGTGCCATTCTGTCAGGACTTTGCTGCATTTGTTCTCTTTCTAGTTTGATTTGACTTCTCTCCATAGTACATACTATGACAGTGTTCCAGCATGGCCTGTGGTGCTTGGAGAGACCAAGTTTGGTATCCATACGTAAGGCAGAGGAACACATTGCGCTTAATATTTCACACTTTTATAATTTCTTTCAGTCACCAACATTGTTTTCATGCGGTGGCTATTCTTCGCTGGATTTTTTGGTAGTTAGTTAACTGACAAGTAATGTAACTAGGTCATCATCATCATCATTTCAGCCGATAGACGTCCACTGTTGGACATAGGCATCCCCAAGCGTCGCCACAATGAACGATCCTGTGCCTCCCGCATCCATCAGATTCCCGCAACTTTCACAAGGTCATCGGGCCAACTTGTAGAAGGCCTTCCAACGCTGCGTCTGCCGATACGCGCTTGCCACTCCAGAACCTTTCGCCCCAACGGCCATCTGTTATGTGAGCAATCTGCCCTGCCCATGGCGATTTTTCGAGATCATCGTGCTATGTCGGTAATCTTGGTTCTGCGGATATCTTAATTTCTGATTCGATCACCCAAGGAAACTCCGAGCATAGCCCTTTCCATTGCACTTTGGTTGACTTTAAGCCTTCTAATGAGGCCTATTGTGAACGACCAAATTTCAGAACCATCACTGGCAACACGCTCTGGTTGGTCATAGACTTTGAGACACAATGTCACAACACAGTGTCTTGAGACACAGTTATGTTGGATGAGAACAATGAGTCGAATTCGACGGTTTACCTCTTTGTCGAAATTAGATCTAGCCAGCTGGACTGTCAGGGATGCAGAGTCGCGGGCGCAAAGTCCTAGAGGGCGCAAGACAATTGCCAGAAATCTTGATTGAACAGCAGAGCCGTCAGCACAACTATTGCAAAAATCTGATTTTATTTTTCTGAACTGTTTCGGAGGAGTTCGATTCGTGACACGAGATTTTTATGAGTGAGTGGACGGACATCTTAACACCCCAGCCGTCGCCTAAAATTAGACAAGCGTTGGGAGTCGATATCTGGCCACCGTAGGCTCTGATTTGCGGACGACGAGCAATGGATAGCTTGGCGTCTGGCTGCCTGGAAGAGACCAAACCCAAGTCATCGGCCGGCGCGGAGAATATTACGCGCGCCTCAAAGAGACATCAGCAAAACTAAAGGGTCCCAGTAGGGTCGATTCCTGTTAGGGCTACGGGAATGTTTGAAAGAGTGACTGTGGCCCTTGAACGCAAAGTGCAACTGAAATACACAGAGAGTTGTTCCTGCCATTACGACGTTTATGTTATAGCGTGCCCGCATACGGGCCTCAAAAAAAAGCTAGAAGCGGCCGCAAAAAACAGCTGAAGCGCGCGACACCTCTTGTGTCCAGAAAAGCTTGAAGCCGCTTCAAGCGTTTTTTTTTTTGTGGCGACACAGCCGCACACAAGCCACAATAAAAGGCTGCCTCAAAAAGAAGCTTGAAGCGGCGTTTTATTGTGGCCGGTGTGCGGGGACAGTTAGTCAGTAAAAGTATGATACGCCCTCTCAATGGAAGGCGTTTCATACTTTAGTAGTAATTTGATGATTTCCTAACTCAAAAAAAAAGCGATTAGGTAGGTACCCAAAAAGAAATCTGGAAATTTTTCTCAGGGCACGAATTTGTTATGGGATTTTTTGATTGGCGTTTCTCAATATAATTAGTATTTAAAAGTCAAGGAAAATACCATAAAACACGGTTTCATGGTGTTTTCCAGTTCATATGGGTATGCAGAACATTGCCATATTGTGTAACCCGTGTTACATGGTTAATCAATTCGAAATAATTATGTAATTCACTGGTAGTTTAACCGTAGCGCCTGGTTTGTGAGGTGCAATGTGGCGGCTTGTACTAGGTCTGTATAATACCTATGAAATTGCCGTTTTTAAAACTGGTTACTTTGAACTGTGTTATCTTCGAATTATGTGTTATGTCTTGGAATTATAAGTTCAAAAAAACTTTCTATTAAAGGCAATTTATTGGTCATGTTTTGTATTTTCTGTAAATATGTTTTGAAGGTATGGACTTATTTATTAGTAGATATTTATTATAGTTGCGCGCGAAGTTATTCAAGTTTATGCTGGAGTACCTATCTAACATTTGCGCGTTTTCTGGATCCAAATAATGGAAGCCGACTCTAATTTATTCCTGACTAAAGCCTTATAGACCAGTTTAATTTTTTTTCTTCCACAACTGTCACACAACTCCGTCTAGTCCCCGGCTAAGCAGAGCTTGTGTTATGGGTATTAGACAACTGATAAACATACTTATATATTTCTAAATAGATACATACCTATTATAGATAAAATACACCCAGACACAGAACAAATGATTATGCTCATCACACAAACATTTGTCCTGGGTGGGAATCGAACCCACGACCTCCGGCATAGCAGTCAGGGTCACTAACCACTAGACCAACAGGCCAGTCATTCAATTGCCAAAGGGTTGTTAAGTTCGCGCATGTTTCGGATCATATTGTATCCTAGCCCGCTACGAATCAGTGGCAAAGTTCCGTATACGTTCGTTCGTGGAAGGTTAGTCTCTGGTTGAATAAAATACTAGATCTTTAATTGAAAAATCGGTTCCGCTCCTCAAAAATTTACACATGCATGCTTGGTTATGAAAATTCTGTTCGAGCCACAAAGCGCAGAGCAAGTTTTTTAACCCCAGGAGTCAACCGAGTTTCTCATACATTTATGTATTGATGGAACCTTCATGTCAACAGGGTCATATATAGAGCGGAGGTCAAGTGGGCTGTGCTCATACCAGTATGGTCTAGCACCCACCCCAGGATGTCGAAACTCTATGACGGACGCCAAAATACTGGTAACCACTGCCATAACTAGCCGTTTATACGCTCGGTGCGAGCTCCTATAACTACGCTTCTGAACACAACTAAATAAACAAACAAAAATCAACCCTCCAAGGACTGCGCCCTGTGCCGGGGCACCGCTGGCACCGACCTAGTACACTGCACGCGCACGCGGCACTGCTGATAACTTCACACAAAAATCAGGCATGTCAAAGGCCAGGCCCTTACTTAAAATTAACACGACATAAGCTAATGTTTGTTAAGCTGTTTGCAGCGGCCTACCTGCGCTGCTAATCAAGTGCTTTCCATAAGGATATTCACGTCTAAATGGTAGATGTCATTCAGGTTTTAGAGTCATTTGGAGCTACCGTAGTACTGTTCATCCTTCAGCTTACTTCTCGCTAAGAGGGTACGTAGGTGCTTGCTGATAGAGGGCCTGTGTGCCAAATCAACTAAATGATCAAAACTGGATGAGTGTGTGATAAAAAGAAAGAAAACAAATTAATTTATTGATATACGTAGATATTTATTTATTAAAACTGTACCGCATTAGTAAAAACACTGAAAGAAGAAAAGACACTTACAAACAGAAAAGGAATAAATACAAAGGTACATACATATAAATAACCAATGATTTTGTGAAAAAAAAAAAAAACAGATTGCTGGATTTGTTTCTTTTTTTCCACAATAATATTCAATGCTGCGATGATTCTACCAACTGCTTGCTAATGTGTTCACATGCCTTCACCTTAAAGGAAAACTGGCTACTTGCTTCTATCTCTTGTTTATTTCATTGATTTCGTAAAGAACCTCTGGAAGCATTTTTATTTTATAATAATAGATTTAACATAATTAATCTCAAAGGAGAGCCAGTAATGTCAGAGACAATAAGCGTGTACGCAAACTTAAGTCAAATCTATCTATTTTGTGCTTAAGTGCACTCTCTGTTGAAACTAACGACTTTACGCTGCTTTCTGAGGCACGGGGATATCATACCAACAACTTCCTAACTCCGGTCAGTTGCTGAGTAATTCGTAATGGAATAACCCTGTAATAGTTTTTACCTGAATTGGAAATCGAACTCAGAACCACGAGACTAATGAGGCAGTCACATATATTAGGTATAGCAGCCACATTAATGCAATAGACTTTAGGTATGTTATAATAAACAATTGCTCTCTCCTGTACCTAGGTATATCATAATAATAATTTTACTTCGAGTGGCTATTCTATGGTAAATATTTCTTTATATTTTTAGGGGTCTATCCCTAAAAATATAAAGAAATATTTACCAGACATATTTCTTTATATTTTATTTACCCACTGAGTTTGAAAGTGACAGTCAAAACGTACTGCTATTGCGTTCAGTATGCTGTTGCTGCTACTCCAAAAATGGACCAGCAGGGAAGCTTTTTTGCGCATGATGGCGTGGAATCCATCAGAGCGTGCTTTAGCAAACATCCCAGTCGCACTGCACGTAGTAGTCTACGGCAGACCCAATAACATCCTGAATGCATTACTGTAGTGAGCACCATAGACGTACAAAGTGTTTTGGGAACACATGCATTATGAATACAGGCTAAGGAGTGGACCCTGCCGGGGTCTGTATTTCCTAATAGCTACAACTTAGGGTCTTTAAGTCAAGAGTGAATAGGTTACTTCTAGGCCAGCGTGCTCTATCGTACGCCACATCATCGCTTACCATATCTTACCATCAGGTGAGATAGTGGTCAAACGCGAGCCAAGCGGTCAAGCGGTTTTGTAGGATCGCTGCGTATATTTCACCTACAGCCTGTTTGAGTAGAAGGATTAGCAATAAGCTTTGAATAGCGGTTCTTTCACTTCTCTCGGGCGTCCTGCGAAATTGCGGATGAACAAAACTCTCACCGCCAGAGCCCTGCGCTCTCTCTCAATATCCTCATCGTCTCTGAGGTCACACTGGCACGTGGCAGAAATTCAAGGAACAAGTAGAGGGAAATTATGAGTAGTGAGAGTATGTGACTAGGTTAATATACATTTCTTTTTTTTAAATCATGTAAACTAGTGCCTGATTGCAATCCCACCTGATGGTAAGCAGTGATACTATGATGTAGAATTGCACTAGTTTATTAAGTACCTATTCACTCTAGCCCTGAAGACATCTAAATTATAATGGGACGGAAAGACCGCAGCAGACACATTGTTCTAATCCTTCGAAGTACCTGGCGCGACGAGGCCAAAATAACGTAAGGGTGGACCACAGATAACTATATACTAGGTGGACACTCACCGTACGTTGGGTTGTAGTTTATTTATTTAGTTACTAATGCAAGGGCAAAGAAATGAGACACGGATAGTGTGAAATATGTTTTGTCTATAAGAGAGAGAACCACTCCCTACCGAGATGGCTGTTACAGATATCTATTTGAAAAATATGGGTAGATATAATGCGCCAGTTAAATTGAGATATTGGCAGAAGTCTATTGAATGGCATCTATCGAACGTAGCCTTTCTAAACTACAATACTTAACAGAAGGTCCAGTGGTTAAGGTATTCCCTTCTCAGGCACGAGGTTGTGGGTTCGAAACCGGATAACTAGTGTGAATTTTTCAATTTATAATGTGATTTTAGAGGTTTACTTTGGAAATTCGTACACTTCGTGCCTCCGTTCTTTAATGTCGTTGATCCCGGTTATCACTCGTAGACATTTGACATTAGTTACAGGTAGTTAGACGCTAGAAAGTCTGACTATCAGTATATCCACGTAGTATGGTGTTCCTCAATAAATGGGTTGTGTAGGTTTGACAGGCAGTCGTTCCATGCAAAATGCAGTAGGACGCAGTCGCTGGGGAAGCGACAGGCAAGCTGAACGCAACGCAACGCACGCGCCAGAGGGTCATGGCAATCCGGATGGTGTTGGGAAACGGTCTCCCGCGAAGCTGCGAGCCTCCTTGCTGGCTTGCGTGCGTGGGATCTGGAGGCAACAGTCTTTGCACGCATGCCCAATGGGCGCATGTAGATGCAACGCCGAAGCAAAACGCTGCTGCCGCGATAAGTCGCAGCATGGCGGTCAGAGTTCCGGTGGGATCTCAAGGTGAAATGGCGACAGCGACGACCCAGTGCCATAATTATGGTGGTAAGACTGGAAGCCGACCTCAAGCCTGCAGATAGAAAACGGTTAGGGAGATGACTGCCAGACACTTACAGTAACTTTTGCTAGACGCGTTCTCTAAGAAAAACTATATAACTTATAGTTTAAAACTAAGTTACGTTTGTCTACCCTGCCTCGGATTATAAGTAGAGTACTTATAATCCAAGACAGGGCAGAGAGATCCAAGTAGTACTTAGTAGTACATAAAGTAGTACAAGTAGCTTTTCATAGCAAGTAGGGAAGTCCAACATGTTACCTGTTTTCATATTTTGGTGATGATAATACCCCTTAATTTCACTGGTAGGCAGGATTGATAGCAACGGCAAAGAGTTTTACTTATTAATTCATTAAACCCTAAGCGAACGCCGGCGTTCGCGCACCTGTTGTCTTTCTATTGCATCTGTAATTTCCATACAGTTTAAGGTGTATTTACGAGAGTGTAAAAGACAAGCTATAATTATGTAAGAGTTTGAAAGTAGCGCCTGAGAACAGAAAGTTGACTACAATAGTTCGGAAAAATAATTCGGGAAACAGACACTTTTCTTTAAGAACTTCTATGCAGTGACCATGATTCAAGGGAAATGTGAGCATAACATGTGACTTTACGATGGCTATACGAAGCATGCAAAGGTAATAAACAGTGGATGAAACGATACGGACAGGAGGATTAAGACAGGCGAATGATAAAGGGCCTAAGTCTGCTATTTTCAAAAATTCGTCATTCCAACACGATCACATTGTCATTTTGCTAAAAGTTCGTAATCTACTAATTCATAATGACCGATCATTGATCAGTCAATGGTTTCACAGTAGAGTTGTGGTAGAATGATAATATCGAGCATATTAAAACTAATACTTAACTGCACAATAACGTTCTAATAGTAGAACACTGATTAAATAAACTGTCAAAGTTTTTGTAGATTACCGCATACGTCAAATATTCATTTGTCAATATGTAAGAGATTACTATTCTATGCCACTTCTTTCAATGGACTATCAGTGGTTGACCATTGGAAAGTCATAATGACGCCATTATTTTAGTAGATTACCAAACTTGTCAAAATCGACAATTATGACAACAATGATAGACCATTCTGACACTATTGTAATAGCAGACTTGAGGCCCAGATATTGATAGACCAGCCATCGCTTGGTCACTCTTACAGAGGTAGATGTCGCCATCAGCTAGCTCACTTCGCCGATCAGTTTTAAGAGGCTGCTTTTCCACACGCCTATCGTCAACATCGAGCATGGTTAAAAAGCTTGTTATTTTATCTAGCACAATCCAACGTGATGTTTGACGAAAAAGCAACGCGAACAAATAGATATAACGCCTGTTAGCTTTCTGTAATTCCGTGATTTACTCGAATATTTTACAAAACTTATTTCAGGATATACCTACGTGTTTCTTTAGAAACCCTTAATTTTTTTTTGATAAAAATTTTGGTCATTTAGAATCCTGATTTTTGCAAGGCTTCTATTGTTATACTTGTTTGACTTTTTTAATTTTCAAGTTAATTATGAAGTCTCAAAGTTTATGCAAAATAGCAGATTTTCAGAGATATGATATTCAGGCAATATGTCTCGCTCGAGCCCCGGTATGAAGGCTAGAAGGAACGGGGTGGGTCTTTTAGTCAGTAAGAGTCTGACACTATCTCCCGCTCCGCCCAAGGGCGGGGGATGTCAATGCAGGATTTTTCCCAACATAAAAAAAAGCCATTATGTCTACAATATTCAACGGATTGGCTAGCTAATATGTTAGGCGGTTTAGAGTGAACGGGCAAAGCAAGCGAACGAAGCTCCCATCTTCTCCTTTATGTTAGGTTCCTTTAGAAACTTCTACAATCTAAACTAATATTATAAAGAGGTTAAGTTTCTTCTTTTAGTAGTGGTACGATTACTAAAATTTTTTCACCATTAGAAAGCTGCATTACTCCTGAGTGACATCGGCTATATTATATACGCGAGCAAAGCTGCGGGCAAAAGCTATTAAGCTTAAGCTATTCATACTACATAGGGGATCTAAAGTGAGCAGACAAAGCAAGTGAACCGTCTTCTCTTTCATGTTAGGTTCCTTTAAACACATAGCTGGCTGAATGCAAAACGACATTTACTGTACGACTTACCACAGCCTCTTAAGTGGCTCAGAACCTAGGCAAATTATAAGTGTTATCTATTTTAATTATTTGCCTAGATGTTTGATTGAATGGCTGTATGACATTTGGGCGTGGGCAGTTTGTGGAATAACGCCGTTTAATAAAATTTAAATGCCAAGCTGTTAATTGAATAGCGACAACAAGTTAGCTTCGACAGGTCCATCTGAGTTTATATAGTAATTCGATATGTATTAAATGGTCATTAATTTATGGTTTAACAAATATTTGGAAAGTCTAAGGATGATATTGATTGATATTTAGGCAAACTATCTACAAATAGCTTGGCGATATTGTTAATTTATACATAGAAGAATTTTTAGGGTGCGTCAAACGTCCCGAGCAGTAAATCGATGCCTTCTTACCCAGAAAGACTTAGATTTAGAAAAAACCTAAGACTTTTAATAAAAAGAAAACAATTAATAATATTTTTTTTTTACATCCATCATCTGATACTATGATCTTAAACTGATCACATAATACAAAAACATCGGTTAAAAATATTTCACAAATTACTTATATCGTTAACAATTACAATAAATACCTAATAAAAAAGCACATCTTGCCCTGCAACCTTACGCGTAACAGGTATTAAATAAAATATACACATAGATCTGCCATCTTACGAGGAATAATAGTTTGAATTGGAATATTTTACAGGTAATTTTGAAAACAATCATCCATGCCAGTAACAATAAGGAGGATAATGTCTGTATATATACCTATTATTTATTTAGCTAGAGCAAAATTAACAACAAATATTATCCTCTTTTTACAGAAAATACAGGCAAATGACGCAAAGAATTAAATTCCTCACGTCATCATACAATATTAAATTCACAATTTTTACAAGTATATTTTATTATTTTCGTGGTAAGACAAATAAGTACGAAACGAAAACGATAGCCTAGGTTTAATAAAAACATTGATTCAGATCAACTTAACGATTTGACCAGTTGGATTATTCTATCAATCGGTAATTTCAAAGTGTGGTATTTTACAAGTTTACTAGACAAAACTAAAGGGAACACAAAAGCACTTACAATTCTTTAACTTTAAAATAATAAAGACTAAACACAATCTTCCCGTTCAAATTCCGTCTCCCTTTTAATTACGAAGCTAAGATCTCCGTTGAACTATGAACAAAATAATAAACACAAAACATAGTCTTCCCGTTAAAGCTCTATTTACTATTTGGTATCGACGTCAACGGCTCCTGTTAAACTAGGCATAAAATAATACAGACAAAACGTAATCTACCCGTTCTAGTTCAGTCTCCCTTCTGCTTTCGACACTGAGATCTTCTTTGAACAAAGAACAAAATAATAAATACAAAACTAGTCTTCCCGTTAAATCTCTATCTACTATTTGCTATCGACGTCAACGGCTCCTATTAAACTAGGCATAAAATAATACAGACAAAACGTAATCTACCCGTTCAAGTTCAGTCTCCCTTCTGCTTTCGACACTGAGATCTTCTTTGAACAAAGAACAAAATAATAATGACAAGACATAATCTTCCCGTTAAAGCTCTGTCTACTATTTGCTATCGACGTCAACGGCTCCTAACGAGGAACAAAATTATAAAGGCAAAAAATAATTATCTGTTCAAGAGCAACCTTTTTTACATTTTATCATTAAGATCTCCGTTGAACTATGAACAAAATAATAAAGACGAAATATAATCTTCCCGTTTAAGTTCAGTCTACTTTCTGGTTTCGTCTTCAACAGCATCTGTAGTCAAAACATATTCTTCCTGTTTAAATTCAGTGTTTTAGTGCTTTCAATGCCTAGAGCTACGGTTGAACTAGGAACTAAATATTATACACAAAACAAATGACTGTCCAAGTTCAGTCTTCTTTCTGTTTTCAACGCTGAAAGCTCCCGTTAATCCAGAAACAAAATAGTAAAGAAGACATCTACATAATTTTCCCGTTTGAGTTCAGCCTCCTTTCTAATTTCGACACCAAGATCTTCATTGAACTAGGAACAAAATATAGACAAAACATAAATGACTGTTCAAGTTCAGTCTTCTTTCTGCTTTCGTCACTGAGAGCTCCCGTTAAACCAGGAACAAAATACTAAAGAAGAAACGTAATCTTCCCGTTTGAGTTCAGTCTCCTTTCTACTTTCGACGCCAAGATCTCCATTGAACTAGGAACAAAATATTATAGACAAAACATAAATAACCGACCAAGTAGTCTTCTATCTGCTTTCGACGCCGAGAGCTCCCGCTAAACCAGGAACAAAATACTAAGAAGAAACATAATCTTCCCGTTTGAGTTCAGTCTCCTTTCTACTTTTGACGCCAAGATCTTCATTGAATTAAGAATAAAATATTAAAGATAAAACATAAATAACCGACCAAGTAGTTTTCTTTCTGCTTTCGACGCCGAGAGCTCCCGCTAAACCAGGAACACAATAGTAAAGAAGAAACATAATTTTCCAGTTAAAGTTCAGTCTTCTTTCTGCTTTCTGTTTTCGACGGCTCCCGTTGAACTAGGAACAAAATCAGCTTTCACAATGATCTCAGAATACTGAACAATCTGTCAAATCATTATGAAAACCAGTTTCGTAATTCCTTTTATTTTGTCTTCGTGTTTTTCTCGCTTCTCTGTTCACTCTTCTGCGACACGCCTGTTTCCGCCGGGAACACAATGTCTATAGGAAAATACCCGGAATAATGTGCTAGTTAGGTACTTACCTAAAGTGTAAATTCGATCAGGAGAGGAAAACCGCAGTCGGTTAGCAACGAACGTCGTGTGCCGTTTCGTTTTATAGACTTTAATTACGTTGGAATTGCAAGAATTTAATGTTTAACACAACAGTTAGCAGCAATGGAAGAATATGAATGGATTTGTCATCGCTCGATTGGGTGAAGTATGCGGCGGGAATGGGATGTGACGTGGTCGGGCGGGCGGCGGGACGCTCCCATTAGCCGCATCATCGCCGCTATGACATCATGCTGACTCAGGCGCGCTGCCCGCACTACAATGCTTCTTTCCTCCGCTAATTGTCATCCATCTGTAACACATAAAACAGTTCTTTAATACGAAACTAAATGTAAGCTGGAGGCCCGCGAGTAGGAGTCGCCGCGGCACATCCTTTGACAAATATATTAGAGCTCATTATTATGTTTATATAATAGAAGTCAATTGACTAAAATAGTAATAAACGAAGGCGGCAGGGTCCGTGGTAAGCAATGCGGGCTCACCCACACCGCGCCGCTAATTAGGCGACGCGGTGTCAGTGCGCTGCTGCTGCCTCAAATGGTGCGGATAGCGGCTTCGGCCTTCTTCGGCCTTGTTCGGGCGTGCGCGGGAGTCGGCGCCACTACAATTATTTTGCCAATTTATCGACATCGATGGTAGTACCACACACGTACCACCTACGATGACTCTAAATCTGCATGCTCTTGATTGCCGGACACATTACGACATCTCACGATTGCTACAAAGGAAACAGCTTTGTTCACTACTTGAGTATGGCCTGGTTGTGTATGTGGGATTAAACTTTGGACATATGCTAGCAATGGCCCATGGCCTACGAATACGTTGGTGATACATGCAATATCTTCTAAAAAAGGGCCCATTCTGTAAATTCAAGTTCCTCAGTGAAGGTTGCTTGGTTTGAGTTAGGTACAGAACGACTAGTGATGGGAAGTGTGTTGGTGGGCTGGTGGGTAGTGTTGTGGTGTGGGGGCGCAGGTGCGCTGGTGACGCTGACGTCACGTCCGGCGCGCTGGCGGTAGCGCGGGAGCTCAATGGGCGCACACTATGTGGGCCACACGTGTCGCCTCCCCTCCGCGACATGCGTCCCCCTTCATCGCCCTCACAGACACACACAGACGTTACTCTAATTGCTGACAACTATGGGAAATAGCGCAAATGTGTTACTTTTTTATCGCGAAGCGTGTTTACACTTGTGATAATGACGAATGTGCCGTCTTTAGATACTCATTTTTATCGTCGCCAACGTGGACCCTGTTCCAACAAATTATATAGCCCAAGGAGACAGGTATTGAAGACACTAAAATAAATATATATGAGTACTAAGAACAGTAAAACTCGGCAAGTGTTACAAGCGAGGCGGCCCAATAAGAATGTGTGGCGAGCGGAAGTGTATAACGTTTTTGACAGAATTGGATCGTGTGAATAATAAACATCAGGTCCGCGGCATAACATTGTCGTATCGAATGCTTGGTGTGGGACGATGAGAAGCGTAGTTACGTCAGAGAGCGGCGAGCGGGAGGGGGGTCGGACGTCGCCGTCGCAGACGAGGAACAATGGACTTAAAAATGGAATTTAGCGCATGAGGTGACGAAACGTGGTCCCGGCGCGCGCGGACGTCGCGACAAGTATGTAGGGCGGGTGACGCGCCGACTATTGATAGTGCGCGCCGCCGCCGCCGACGCCGCAACAACTACCATTATTCTCTTTACAATTCTGTGCTCTAGAATGCAGCGCGGAGCGGTGAGCCTGCAAGCGGATCTATAGCCGTTCTATTTACAACCGGATTGTACAAACGCCGACGTGCCTTATATGTCGTGCCGTTTATCACGCTTATTAGGCATACGTTAAACATATTACGTGCGTACCTACGCAGGCCTGGACTGATTTTGTGAAAAATTTCAAGTGTGACTCGTGTGCTACGAAAACCCATAATTCGTAGACGGTCCGTAGAGGGGTCTACGCAGTTTTAAGATGAGTTTTTCAGTAAGCTTTTTTAATGTTTCTCGGTGATTTTTTTATTATTTTGGTAATTTTTACGCATACCTCTATTTTTTCGCGAATTCGCAAGTATGTTAATGCAATTTCTAAGCGTTTTGTGAATAAATTTGCGTTATTGATGTTTGCGAAATTTTGGCAGTGAGTGACATAAGTGATGAAATTCAGGTATTGGAAAAATGTATTAGTTAATTAAGATGAGCGGAGATAAAAAAACATACCAAAGCTAAGTCACAAATATGTTAATCATGACATGATGAATGTCAAGCCAAGATGACACCGACTGTGCTGTAAAGCATCCACTTGATGATGAAAGATACGTATCTGATAAGCTATAAAAACTGTTGTTCAGGCGCATCTATTAAGACTAAAAGCCGGTTTCATACACGAGAACAGGCAAAGAGGCTGATGAGTTATGATTGGCTACAATGTTGGGTATAGAGATAGAGCGGCATTCCGCGGCTGTAACGGTGAGTTATTTGGCGGGCGGCGGGTGTAGCGCGGCGTGAATGGCCGCGAGATGCAGCCTCCGCTGCAGCGCCGCAGGCTGCGCCGCCCCCCCTCCCTGCGGCGCGCACCGCACTACCCCCCGCCCCGCTCCGCACCGCGCGCACCGCACCGCCGCGTGCGCATTCCGCCGAGCGTCGAGCGCCGCGAAGCTAGTCGCTTGCGCAACCTCCGTCGCCGCATTCCATTCATAGCGACGCGCGACTCGATAAACACAGCTTGTGACCGCTGCGGGCCGCCGAGCGCCGCCGTGCCCGCGGCTGCGGTCGAGGAGGCTCTCGCCTTCCCGGAATGGGAAAACGAGCGCGGTTTTTGAAATTTTAGAGCGTTACGCCACATTTGTTCGTGAACGTCACGGCGGCGGCGGTCGGCCGGTGTGAATTCCGCCGGACGTTGACCCATACCGCCACTGCTTTCTCCGACTCAGTGTTTGCTATTGGAACGAATCTATTAATTGGAGAAACTCAGTTCACACATGAGCGTGGAAAGTAGACCGATGAGCTCGAGCTATCCGAGTCGCAGAGACTAAACGACACGCGAGCGCCCTTCATGAATAATAAAAATTCAAATTTAAGTTAGGCATGATATCAAGCCATCGTTCTCATGCGATACAGGAACTGGATTTGCTATCGACTACGCTGTTACAACATGCGCCACCTTTATTGTTGAGTTTAGCGGAGCTGTAATAAAGTTAATAGCTTGTACTTGACAGAGGGATTTCCCGTTTGTGTGATAGTGACTAGTCGAGTTGTCTAAGCACGGAGCGGCGGCCCGGGCCGCGTGTAGTGTATGTGTGGCGGCTGGCGGGGGATGCGCGTGCGGCGTGTTCCGCCGAGCGAGGCGTGCGGCCGAATGCCGGAGGCTGCATTCCTCTCCCCGCCGCCCGCAGGTGAAATGTCACCAAACAGCATTCCGAAATATTTGAAACGACCTTTATGGCGCGAAAGAAAGTGTGTGGGGCGCGGGGCGCGGGGCCGCGCGACCGTGGGACAGCGGCGCGCGCGCCAGTCGCACGCCCCCACCCCCGCGCGCGCCCCTCCACCCGCCCCGCGCCCGCGCCGCCTCCCGCATTCCAGCGCGCCTCCCTCCCAATTTATTCAGCCGCGACCCACCGCACCAGCACCAGCACACTCGCTACACCTGGACTCCACCATCTCCATCCATTGCTCCTTATAACACCTTGGCACCCTTCGATAGGATCACTTTTGTAGCTTCGTTTTTTCAATACTAGCCGATCTAATCCAGTTGGCACGCTGCTAACTAGATACAACACGAGTGGTTTTGTGATTCACCCATACGAAATCATTGACAATTAGGTATAGGTACTTTACTATATTTTTCTGATAAACTATCAGTTTTCGATTGGTGGCGAAAGAATTATCAAGGATTCAAACAAAAGACTTCAACGCACATTAAGGTTTTGGAGACTGGTAAGGTAAATTATTTTAGTCGTGGATTTCAACTTGCAAACACCATAAATACTTGTGAGAGTAGAATTTTAACTAAGTTGACATGAGGAAGATAAAGTAGAGTGAGGTGATGTGATAACCATCCTGATTGTGGGGTATAAGAGACTGAGCGAGGCTAAGAAGCCGTAGTGGCTCAAAACGGATTTAAGAATCAGGGTGAGATTCAACAACGAAGCAGAGCTTAGAGAAGAAGTAAGAGAGTATGGAGGTGGGCGCTGGAGAGCTTGTGGCGCTGGCAGGCGGTCGCGCGGCCGAGTGTCGCAAATAGCCCGTGACGCGGCGCGGCGGGCGCTGCACTCTGGCGCGGTCATGTGCCCGGCGCCGCAGCCAGACGCTCGTAATCGCTCCTCTATTTAAAAACGTCGTCGGACGCCGCGCGGCGGGGAATGTGCGGCGACAATGCACGGCGTCAACGACCGCTCGCAACGGAAGCGACACACTTCCAGCCCGGAAATGTGCGCCCGCGCCTTAAGGGACCGCCGCGCTATTTATATCGCGCAGGGCGCACGCCGCACGCTCACAGCTCATGTAATGAGCTTATTTCGGAACCGATCCCTCCGCCCGCATGGGCGCCCGTCGCGACCAACTGTCTACTGTTAAGCTAAAATTAAACCAATAACTTGTGGACTGTATTGGACGTTAAGAGGATAAGCCCAAGCGTGGCGGAAGGCGACCCCCCGGTTGCTCCGGCAGGCGGATGCGCCACACACTGGCACATGACGGCTCGGCGGCGGGGGCGCTAGTGTTTCATCATTTCTCCATCGCTCTGCTCCACTCGACCGTCTGTCTAAAGTATAATTTTCTAAAACCGCAAGAATGATCACAGTAATAAAAGGAAAATGTACTGTTATTGTGACAGGGTTTCAAAACATGAATGTAATAACTCAATCTGTAGGGCTGGTTGGTTCCCAGCGGCGGCGGTCCGTTCCGGTGCTGGCTTCTTGCTCATTAACGAGTAAGCAGGTAAAGAAAGCGCAAGGGCCTCCACCGGAGATAAGGTCAATAAATGCGCGGCTCTGTGCCTCATAATTAATAAGTGAGCGCGATAGCATCTCGGGGCAATTACCGAAATACAAGGAAACTCGCCGTGTGCAGTGTGTGGAGCATCAGAAACTCATTACACCATACATTCAATTACTACAATGTGCTTTAATGACTATGTACCGCTCAGAACGCCCTCGCTCACGTCAACATTCTGTTTTGTTTCTATTTCGTCAGTGATTGGGACGTGGTGTAATAGAGACGCACTCTTTAACGTTTCGCGTTATTTGTTACAAAATAAATATCTATCATCAAGATGTTAAGAAAACAAAATAAAACTTAATTTCCTATCACAGACGACAAGTTCAGCAGTCGAACAACCAGAGACAAATTGTCAAAAATGATAAGCAATTAGAATTAATGTAGGTACAATTGAGCAGGTCTGTCGTGTAGCAGCGCCACGACAGCACGACATAGTCGCACGACTTTCGTGTCGCAGTCGCAGGGACGACGTCATTACCATTGAGTGGTGGCCGGTCGTCGGGCGCGGCTAATAACTCGCGGTACGTCGGTACGAGTCCCGCATATCAACACACGGTAATTAAGTCAAAACATTTTACATTTTTAAACTGTTAATCACGACCACGCATTCGATGTAAATATGACATGATTTTTGAAGCTGTTAAATAATTAATCGCGAGCCTCCTCGTGGGAAACGGTTACGGAGTACCGTTACTCGCGGCGGATCGGCAAGCGGCAATCGGCAGGCGGCGGCGGCGCGCCAAGCGGCAGGTTCACGCTTTTCTGTGCTACGACTACGACGTGCTACGAAACTGCTACGAACATCCAACAGTTTCACAGAATATTGGAACTACTCGGACGGTCAATAGGGTTGGACTTATCTTGACTTTCACCTGGCAATATAAATTAAAAATTTTCTTTTTAAAGAATTTGACTGGCGTAGTAATTGAGCTACGTCTAGATCCTTTGACTGTGACATGCAGTCTGTTAAGTATTTTTCTTACATTTCAGAGAAATAAAGAAGTCTAGTCTAGATTAAGAATCACCCAGCATGAAAAAGTACAATATTATAATAGAAAATATTCTTATGTCCAGTGAGACAGAGTGAATGCCTAGACATTTTTTTTTGTAAATATAGCAAACAATACAAAATGCTTTCACAACACACCACGTTGCAGACGCTTCGCATTCTCGGTGATTGCGTACTCATTTGCTGAATTTATTTACACAGAATAGACATTCTTGTGGCAGATCATATAACCGGTGTGGAGTGTCGTTTACAAAAAATATTTATTGTATTTATAGGCTAATTTTCCGGTGATTGTTTGTTTTATTGTACATGCTTTCATGATGGAATGTGGTGTGTAAGTGGTTTTTTGAGGTGGCTCACGTAGGTAGAAGGTATGTAGATGTGTGTGTGTGGCTGAGTGAGAGCGCGCTGGTTGTGTTCGCGCGCGCCGTGTAGTCACGTTAGCAGGCTATCAGTAGTGTTTCAGGTGTCGCCGGAGGCCGCGCGTCGTCTGCACCTACATTCCGCGTATTGTTCGGCGGCGGCGCCAGGCGCGTCCATGTATTATTCAAGCGGCCGCGACCCGCCGCCCCCGAATTCTGTTAGCCTCGCCCGCGCGCCCCACAGACGCCTCTAATTACATGCTATCATGACCGACTTTACCGTGTCACGATTATTTCAATTATCGTCAAAGTCAACAACTTGTGGCGACAGAAAATGTTTTATAAACTACCAGCCATCTATGTCGTGGGTGGGACATATTTATTTTGGGCTATGCAAATTAATTTGTCGATTTGAAGAATCGTTAAGGCAAATTTTCAGTTTTAGTAGAGTTCCGGAGCGACAGAGTATATCGTTGGTGATCTTCGCTATTGGCTATTTCACAGTGCAATAGATAAGAAGTACAGTTGTTGGGTTCATAGGTATGTGAGTGGGGGCGTCGGGGGGCGGCTGGTCGGGTGTCGGCTCGGGTGTCGCGGAATAGTCCATTGTGCGCGCGCCGCCGCCGGCAGCGGGAAACGGGTCAAGGCCTCCGCGGCGCCTACCTCACGACACCGCCGCCTGCCTGCCTCATACACACCAACACGTATCCAATAAAATACCACACATCTGTCACTATAACTACACATTTTTTTATGATTTTATCCCGATTTATCTAAAATCGACTATAAACGTAATGCAACAGAGTCAAGATTTGTGTTTCCAAACTGATTTCTTAAAATGAATGAGCATCGACCTGTGTGTGGTTAGTCGGACGAGCGAAGTTTGTAAACGTTAATATTATTACAATATAAAACGTTGGCACGTAAACGCGATGGTCCCTGAAAATTTGTTTAAGCACATGTAAACGCGCGTCGAGCGAGATGTGATGTGAGGCTCAGTTTAGGTGTGAAGGTCAATGACCGATAAGGTTGGCGTTACGTCGACCTCTCTTTTCCCCTCACTTCGGCCACTATCGCCAACCGACCTATCAGCAAATATGGTGCCAAATACCTACCGAGCAGGGCGGTGACTAGTGAGCTCAATACGTGTGTGACCGATGTTGCCAGCTCACTATATAATCCGGGTTCAAACATTCGTAGTTTGCGTGATATTTGTTAAAAACTCGAATTGTTCTCGGATTGTTATCGCTCCCCTTCCCTGCAAATACTACCTGTATTTAACAGGGAAAACATGGCAGCAGTATTAGACTAATCAGTCACTTAGGTGCGGTTAGTCTTAAGGTAGCCATATACGTTAGGGTGTACCTGACTGGTTTGCCTGCACAGTCCTACTTGTCTGGTAAGCTTGTATGAGAACCTGCACAGTTGTGTAACCTACACGCTCCAGTTTACCCGTAAAACAACTGTGTAGGCATACCCTGGCGTGTATGGCTGCTTCTACAGCTCCATTATAAGGACAGCGCACACAGACTAGTAACAAGAGCCCTCTCGAAAGGAATAATTGTTTGTATTGTAAATGAGGGTATTTCCCATACGTGTCTACGGTTGATAGTGTTTCGGTGGGTGCGGGGGAGGTGCGCGGGGCGGGTGGTGCTCGGTATCGGCGCGGGCGCAAGGTGCACGTTATCGCGCCATTGTTAGCGCCGACAGATTTATAACTTCCCTTTGCCCTCAATAAGGGCCCGTGACCTGCGCACACCTTACACTCCTAAATAACGCGAATGCGTGAAACGATCACTCCACTATATGGGCCTCTATAACCCCTTGTGAGGACAGCTCGAATTTATCGTGAAATTCCATCGTGAAAACTGGTTTGCCAAATAGGCAATACAGTGGTTCTGGAATAGGTACTACTAGAGCTGACAATGGATACTATGTAATAAATTTTATATAATGTGTTATATTTTCAGCCAATCTTTAATTAAATCGGTAGTCTTCACTGAAAATAATATTTTAACACGCATTGAAAACCCGTTTCTACCCCTAACACTTTCAGGCTTGCCACTCGAGTGGAATGGCCAGTTTCGGCCACAATTTAACAGATTTATTTATTGAATCAGGCCGGTCGCTGAGCTGCCCTCCAGGTCGCTAACAGCCACAGCCATGCACATGAAAAAACCCGCGAGCCATTTTTCATAATAACTCCTTACTCAATATTAAGTTTATGTAGTTTTTAACTTATTATTTTCGAGTGTGTTGAAAAATGTCGTTTGATACATGTGGGCAGTTGTCATTGCAGTTTCTTGGCTTCAAAAAGACCTTGCCTTCAGCTTGGGACTTGGCTGTAATGACAAACTTTACCCACTAGTATCAAAATTTATTTATTATTTTAAATAAATAAGTTCAGATGGGAAATTAGCAAAATATTGGCGATATTTTCGCAATCCATTAGTGCAACTATTGTTCTAAAGCAGTGTTTAAAAAAAAAAATTAACCAGGGACCACTTTAGTTTCTTTGTTGTCAGCAGGGACTTCTGGAGTCCAGAAGAAAACTTTAACTATCCTAACAAAAAGACCTTTATCATTGATTCAAAACTTGTAGCACATCAATTCTTTAAAATCAAAAGTAACGAGCATTGTCATAGAAAACACAATATTTTTGTTTGAAATTAAAATCAGTTACTTTTCAGTTGGAAAGTTTAAAATTTTGATTCCTCTCCCGGATCAAATTTTAGCTCTTACGTGGTCTACGGACCACAGGTCGGGAACCACTGGTCCAAAGTAAGTACATATTTGAAAAAAAAACACCGTCATAAAACAAATCACAATTAAAAACTTTAGAACAGGAAGTTCAGATATTTCAAACAGAAATGAAAATAACTTGAAGATCAATATTATGATTTTTTAGGCCGCAGTGAATAATATCCTATCGGTATATTGAAAAATGTTATTGGTAAATAAATAACAATACTTTATATGAAGTAATGAACGTACCTTATATTATCCAGGCGGGTCGTCCAGCGGCGGGTGAGGCTCGCACCGAGGCACTCTCCAGTCTGCGCAGGCGCCGCCGACGGTCGCAGCCACGGCTTTCGCCACACGCACCTGAAAACGTAACAAAAAACTCTTTGAAATAAATAAATACAAACGCTTAGTACAAAACAATGACAAAAATATTAAAAACAATCAACGTTATTTATTTCTTATTGAAAATAAGGATTGCGTTCCCAGCAGTAATTTAGACAATCTGTGAGAAATTCCGCTTGGCGCCATTCCGACTCCACTAATGTGACGTCCAATCATTAGGTACGACTTTTTGTGCGAATAAATATCGTATTTAGTTAATTGCCTTCCATTGCTATTTATTGACTTCACAGCTAGTGGGAACGAACTTTATGAACTCAATCGTAACGTTATGATTGAGTTGTGCGATTAAGTACAATACTCGTACTTGGACACAAAACTGACCCGCTATGTGACACTCAACACTACTTTCACAGAAATGAATCTAGTAAATGTTCAAGCAGGGAATGATAGCGCCCCGAGAGCGACCCTCGGCAACTCGAGCGTGAAGCGAGCTGGACCGCCACACTCGTCAATCTTGATCCTAATAGAAAATTATTGTTTATTTATGGATACCGTTACTATACAGAACGCGACATGTTAATAAACCCTCTGACATTATTTTCACTTTAATTTTTGTATACTGGTATACCTCGACCGTTAAATCCAATTTTAAAGTGACTGTCTCAGATTTTATTGCCCATTTAATTTATATGTTTATTATTGGCAGTTTAAAACGGAAAAATGTTGGTGTCGAGTGGTGGAGGACGTCACAAACGGTGATGCTGATGATGTCATGCGTGAGGGCGGCGGGCGGCGGAGCGCTGGTATGCGCATAACGGTGCCGGGCGACGTCTGCGCGCGTTCCCAGGCTCCAAGCGCGATCGACGCCCCGAGATAAGCCCCATTCTATACGAAACCCAATAAGCCATTTCCTTGAAACTCTCACAGGAGTACCGCTCCAAAAAAAATGACCAAAACCATACAAAAAAAGCCCGTGAATAAGGCGGGAGCGTGAAATAAGAATGGCCGAAGTTCTGGGAAGGCTCGGCGCCGGTGCAGTCTTTACATCCTTTATAATGATCTTTTTTTGTGAAGCGACCCTTAATGGCTTATCGTGGGGCTGAGAATGTTGGCACAGTGCGAAGCGGCGTGTACCTTATTAGTCGGCGAGCCTGACGATGTGGCCGAGCGGAAATCGACAATCGCTTAGAGATTCTACCGTGCAGATTGTGTGTGACGGAAGCGTGGCCCGCGTTCAATAGCAGCCAGCATGAATGACGGCGCGCTCGCACTTATAGCTGCGGATACAACAATGACTGACCAATTTAGTAACGTGACATTTGCATATTACACTTGAATTCATCCTACACGCTGAAGCAACGTGTGGTGCAATACGTGTCAATGTTTAATGAAGCGATTTATGGACAGCGTATCTATCGGTGGCGAGGTGCACGGGATGTCCTCAGTGGGAGGAAGCGTGACGGAGGAAGTGCTTATGAAACGGTCGCCCACGCCGCGTGCCGGGCGGGAAGCGGAGGCGCAGCGCACTGGCGGCGATGCGGCGGCGGCCGCGCGCAGCCGCTCGCATGCGAGCAGCAGCGTGCGCCGGAACAATGTAATCAATGCGCGATAAAATGAGAGCAAAGGTGAGAGGACTGAAGGGCGTCATGTGTGCGACGTCACAGAGAGATGCTGTGAGTCAGCGGGCACACGTGTCGCTGACGTCACTGCACCTGACTCATCACGTACTCATGATCTGGGAAAGACAGCGTTATAATACACGCGTGATGCGAGGCCCGCTGCCGCCGGACACCAGTCAATGGACGACTTGCATTCTATATTTGTTATGTTGACTAACGTTAAATATTCGCCCAAATATTATATTTTACACAGCAATTTTTTTTTCCATTCAATGCGAGGAGAGACGAGAGGAGTAGAAGTTCAAAAAATTTAAGACAGTTAAATTATCATTAATAAGCTTGATCCTAACCGGAAAATACACAATGGTATTACCATGTATCTTCATGGGAATATTATTTTTTGTAACTAATATTTTATTTTAATGTAACTGATATTTTATGTTAATGTAACCGATATTTTATTATCACTGATATTCTATTTTATTGAAGCAGTCACATTTTCAATTACAAAGTAACTTCTAAATTCAAAATATTGGACAACTGGTGTCTCTTGCAAAAACACCAATTTATTGCAGTTTTGTTGAGTGAACCACAGTTCATTACGATTTTGTAAGTCAATGTAAATACAAGTTTTCTTCAATTAGGACTGGTTTTGAACGAATTTCATAAAACATTAATTTGAATGCAATTTAATAAGTGTAACTAATAATAAACAATAAAATAAAAGTATAATAGCAGTATATTTTACTCATAGGTGCATCAATAGTCACTTATCTCTAATATTTTATTTGAATTATCGAGAAAGTGGAAAGTTTAAGTGCTACCACGAGAGCTTAATAGAGCTGGAATGCAGAGTGGAGTAAATCATCTAAATAAGCACAACGAGGGTAGGGCGAGCAAGTGCCGGAGGGCAATGAACAGCCGGGGGTTAAGCAGAACTAGAGGAGCGCAGCGGAGTGCGAGCGGGACGGCGCGCAGACGTCATGCTCTGGTGACGTACGTCCTGTCGGCAACGTGCTGCCGAGCTCCCGCACCACACTCCGCTGCACAGCGCTTTGTCAGCGCCGCCCGTGACACTACCCCGACTGGCGCACAACCCCCAACGGTCTATTGATCAATTAACTTTCATAGCACTATATTCAAGCACAATTACTTGTTAAGTTCAATATATTTAAAATAATGCAAAATAATTTGGCTACCCTCATTTTCAAAAAAAAATAATAAACTAACAGAAAAATTGTAAGACGTTACAATTTAAAATGTAAATAAAATTTTAGGAAGACATTGAGGGTAGGCGACGTTAAAGTACTAGTTTAAGTATAAGGAATAGAAAAACCAAAATATATTTCTAATCTTACGCTACTGGGTGTAACATTCCATTGATACAGACGGAAAATCACTATTTAAATTCACTATGCACTAAATTTCACAGATTTCGGTGTAGCGACCGAACGGACACTTGTTTGCAACACAACGCACGAAGTCCGGCCTCAACTAGCGGCGTTCACTAAACAACGTGATAATACAAAAAGAAGTCAGAGGTTACGATGTTATCGAGGGAGACATGAATATTCGAAGACGCGAGGGTCACGAGTGAACGGTCGCCGTAGCATCGCGCCGCGGCGTGAATGGAACGACCGACATTTTATGAATCGAGAGCCGTCGCCCATTGAGCTGAGCGCGGCTCGTGGAGCGCTGCCTGGGCGCCGGGGCGCAGCACCCGCCGGGCCCACAGCTCGGGCCCGCCGCCGGTTCCGGCCCCGGCGGAAGTGACGCTCCGACCGAACATGGCGGCGCGCGCGCAGGAAGTGCGCAGCTTACCTATCGGGACGTCTCCGGCGGCGGCGGGCCAGCCGACACCCGCCGCCGGCACCGAGCAGCGCACGAGAGCCCGCATGCGCCGATACCGATATCCGCAAAAGTGCGCGCGATCACTACCTTGCGAATAAATTATTCGTGCTGTTATCTAAAAATATTCGTGTGCGACGCAGAGCGCTCGCAGCCCGCAGCCCGAGCCAACACGGAGTTGCACACGCGAACCGCTTCCCCGCTGCGGGGAGACTGATGAGGGCAGGCCGCGCCGGCGCCGGCGGAGGCTCCGACGCATGCGCACACCACCGTCCGTCCCTTTCCGCGGACGCGCCGCAGTCGCAGAGCGAGCGAGACGGCGACAACTCATTATCACAGCGGCGACTCGTGAACACCAATAGACCGAGGAGTAGGGACAAATATTCGACCTTCACTTCACAACGCACACGCGCGCGCCGCTCTGATCGCGTCGCGACAGTTTCCCACACATGCACGCCGCTCGCAAATTGCTCGCGGCCGCCGCCGTGCCGCCGCCGCGCCGCCGGTGTGCTACATTTGACAATTTTTCCAGAAAACTGACATGCACCGTCACCGTGGACGAGGCGCGCCCGCGTGCCACGTGGCCGTCACTCAGCACGGCCAGCGGCCAACGACAGCGACCACCGCGGCCGACAATGTACACCACACTGACAACGGCACATTCCAATCGCATTTGATAAGGATTCTAACATTTAGCAACAATCAATTTATATAAAAGATTACCATCTGATATGAAAAATCATATTCAACGAAAATACTTAGTTGAAAAAATTCGTAAAATCTTTTTTATAAATTTAGGCACTACACATAACTTTAAGCAGCGGCTAAATAAATACATAATTCAATGTTATTTCATTCAATAAGAATTTAATCGTGATTAGCAAAATATTGTCTATCCGTTTGAATGCATTCCATATTATAACATGCCAGCTTTCATCAGTATTGGGAAATTTTGTATAAAACACATAAAACAAAAAGTATAAGCTTCAAAATAACTCGGAAATAATATTGCAGAAGAAAGTTTATATGGAAAATGTAACCAAAAGTTACCTGCACCGTTACAATGTGTGCAGTAAATTAATAACTATGTTTGTGGTTTTGAAAACATTTTCTTTTGCATTCAGTACCCTAACTAGACATTTTGCATGAGATTATATTATATTAAAAATGGATAAAGAGTAGTATTCAAATATAATATTGCCCGCTATCCATTTCAACTATCTACTACACTGCAACTACACATATTAAAACCAATCATTTATTTATAACTTATTATTTTGAAGACATTTTTCATAAACTAATTTTTAGAACGTGCAAGGCAGCTGAAACAATCATGATTTTATATAAAATCTCTCAGTGTAGAATTAACAAATTATATTTTAACTATTTATATAACTTAAATAAAATTAAAATAATTGGAAGACCCTTGTCTCTTAATATTTTTTATAGAACAATTTATTTGTATCTAATTTTTTTTTTTAAATGAATAATTAGGGAATTGATAAAATTATTAATATTTAAAGTATGGGTACTTTTTATGGAAAATGATTAATAAAAAGTGAACACTCGGGTGGTTTTAAACTATAGTAAATGTTTTATATTAAGCACTTCACCACATAAAAGGTTTTTTTCAAAGATTCATGTCTGCGTTTGTTCAATAGTAGCTTTTATTCAGAGGACACAATAGAGAATTTATCTTACCTATTATGTCAGTAATTGAATTACAGTGAAATGCTCATTGTTCGGTTTCTTTAAAGCGAAAATTTGTGTTTCAACAATAAAATATAAATTTATTTTTAAAGATGTAGTTGCTTCAGATTAGGAACTGACAGTATGTTCTTAATGTTAATTAAAAATGATTTTAATGAATTTAAAAATTGTTTTCTTACATATATTAGGAGAAATTAAACCTATTATAATTTATTTTAAATAATAAACTAGAATTACTTTAGTACCATTGTACAAAGGAACACTTGGTGCAAAATTGAAAAGAAAAATTGCCCTTAAAAAAATATACAGCAATTATTTTAAAGCTTTTTGTTGCAATCCATGTTCTAAAATAATTGTATTAGCTATTAAAACTAATTTGAAATAATTTAAATCAATGAATCTAAAATAAATAAAAATATAGTTGTATAATTCCACTGGGCTATGACTGACTTCACTAGGGCAAAATAAAATGGGTTTATTTGATAAAAAATATGAGAAAGTGTTAAGTTTTTTGATAATTTCTAATAGGCGCTGAGTTATAGTGCGGGTAGATGTAGAAGAAGTACGCAGGAAGTGCGTGCCAGTGTTGCCACACGCAGCCGTAAGCATGCGCGGGCGCCGGTGTGGCGCGGGCGCTGCGGTGCGCTCTAGCACTGTCAACTTACGTACAATATTATTTTTATTATTTAAATTATTCTTATATTATTTAATGAATAATCCGTTGTTAAATTAAATTAATTAAAAAAGTTTTTAAAGTTAGTCACTTTACTGGGGATTTTTTAAACTGAAATTCTGAATTTATTTATTCAAATATACAAGTATTGAAAAACACAAATAATATTATCCAATATATAATGCTTTAATAAATTAAAATCAAACATAAAATAATTATTATTGTTTGTCAAAATTCAATTACTGAATGTCCAATGAAAATCTGCTTGTGGCAACAAAGATAATCTTTTGTTGATTAGTTTTTATCATCAGTGATGCATTAGGTATAGTTTCAGTAGATGAGACTGTTGAAATATTTATAAAAACTGAGAAAAATAGGAATTTGTGAATACAAGTGCAACTAAATTTTAATTTTATATTTAAATACCTGTTAAGAACTTTGGTATTTAAGCAGAGATTTTCAAAAATACTAAATACCTATTACCTAAATATGTATGTATATAACATATTGAATGATATTGTGTGTATGTCAGTGTGGGTAAGGCGGTGTGTGTGTAAGCCGCGTTGGAATCCGGTGTCGTTATCAGCACGTAGGGCAGAGCCTATCTAATCTTGCTCCCACTTTAGCTCTTAGATAAAATTCACTTCTTTTCAAACATATTTCAACAATTTACCTCACATGTTGGCGCCAATCATTCACTATTCACTTTCATTTTAACTAAATAAACAATACCTACCATTTTTTAATTATTTTAACTGAATCCGTTAAAGCTTAATTATAATTGTTATTCCAAAAAAATAATGATTACATTTAAGGTGTTAAACAACGGCCGAAAATGTAAATCCGTAGATACCTAACTATTGCAAATATTATAAACAATTAAAACACACACCATTATTAAGTCAAAGTTGTTTTAGATCAAAACTTTTATTATAGGTTAAAGCTAAACTAGCTAGGTACTAGCTAGGTAGGATAAAGCTTTTCTATAACTACATATTATTTAAATATTTTTGTCAATACTTCTTTACCCATAGATACCTACATGTTTTTTTAATAAACTTAATAATAATAATGCGAAACAAAACAACAGAATATTTAGTATTAAATTAATTTGTTAAACAATATTTATAACACAATTAAGTAGGCCCACTAAAACTAGCTACCTATAATTTTTTTTCTACTTGTATGCTTAGGATTTTTTTTTCTGGCAATGTCTGTTTATAAAAAGAAAAATCATTTGAAACACAAAAAAGAGTAATACATATAGATACCTATTAATATGAAAGATGATCTATTTATTTAGATGTACCTAGTTCTTAGTCCAATCCTTTTACTACACCTACCTACTTACCATAGATTCAGAAAGTGTGTGCAAAATAAATAAATAAATAAGTTGAATAACTAAACAGCTACCAATAAGACAAAAATGTAGGTAGGTAATGAAAGATTTTTTTTTTTTGTAAAAATAGAGATAAAAACAGTAGGTACCTAATCATTCTACTTATTTAATGTATCTAAGTAATAAAAATAGTAATTCATTATAGTTCTTGGTAGAATTTATTAGTTAAACTGGCAACATTGAGATGGGGAATACCCTGAGTTAGGTACCTATGTTCATGTCTGAAAATTTTTTTGGCAAACGTTATACAGAAATATGCCATTATAAAACATTTAAAGATTTACTATAAGGACAACTATCAATAAATATTTTGGTTTTAAGCTTTTGGTGTTATTAAAATTCTTCATTGTACACATGGAAGCTTGTAATTAGCAAATTCGTTATTGACTATGGTCATTGTGTTGTTATTAGTCTGTAAGCTTTCCTAAAATGTGAAAATAAAATGAAAATGAAAATTACTTTAATCAGAGTTTAAATTAAATATATTTGAATAGTTAAAAACCTAATAAAACACAAACTAACAATGTTTAAAAGGCATATTAAATGCTATAAGTCAAAAACGAAGTAAACAGAACAGAAAAAAATATAAGAACTTTTTCTTTAAAAACGAACACTTAAAGTTATTTTCATGCTATCTTAATTTTCTTTTGGATAAAAATGTCTAATGGGTTAATAAACAAAATACTTAAATCACTTACTTGTTAGCGACATCTTCATAATTTGCTCAAAATTCATACGTAACCGACCTTTCTGTACCTACAATTTTAACGATCTTCTAAAGTTATTCGTTTAGTTCACATAAATCACCATACTGTCAAAGGGGACACTTCTAAAAGCATATGAAATATCCCGTCTAGTAATTTAACAAAAATGTTTAAATTTCACTGATCAATAAAGGGTTTCCGTAAACTACGAAACTTTCGAAAAAGTCACATTGATATATATATAACATTCTCCGTTATTAATTGTTCACAAGTTTGTAGTCTCAGTCACAGTTACACTAACACTTCACATCAGTCCATTAAGTGAGTGACAGCTTCCACCCTCGTGCGTTGTGATACAAAGTGTTGGAGAAGGACACTGGCGCACTGAGCTCGATGCAGGTCCGGCTGATAGTATGGCTTATAAGAATTGATTAGAATGTGATCCGGGCTAGTCAGCTGCAGGCGGCAGGCGGCAGGCGGCGCAGGGCACCGCGCGCCGTGAGCTGCACTCGTCTTCTCTCAGGCGTGACGTCCGGCCGGGGTCAGCGAACGCAGGGCCGCCGATAGCTTTCTTGTACCCGACAAACGACCCTTCGAGATGTCACTCACGTGTTTTCTGTCGCCCTTTCTGGGCCTGAAACTTCCCAACGACTGTTCGTCCTGTCCTCGTCACCGAACTCGCGCACCTTTTCATGCTCCGCGTTGCTGTCAAATAAGTAGTCGAAGGAGGAAGTATTCGGAACGTTGCTTGTCCATTTTGTAGCACAATTTTCTGCTAGTACACAAACACACGCGAGACCCTCATGGAGCGATATCATTAAGTCAGGGGGCTGTGTCTCGTTAATAGATAATTGTTGTGCGATATGATCGTTTCTTCGGCGCGGGCGCAGCCATCAGCGCTAACAGATTAATCGTGGCAATGTATCACACGTGCAGTCCGCGCTAGCGGCCCTTCTATTTGTAAACCGGCGCCGAGGGCCGCGCATTCCTCGCGTGCCTCGTGCCCTGCGCCCGCACCGAGCCCGAGCGCCGAGCTCCACCACTACCCACTATCGGTGACCGCCTATAATACCGCTAACATCTACTACTACATTCTAATTTTCCCTACATTTGCGGCAGTGTATGTCGTCGATCGCGATATGAACGTCTGCACAAAGCGTACACTCGACTCTGAACTCTAAAGCTGTATTAAAACCAATGCTACTGTAACTGTCAAACACTGAATATTGTTGAGAAGATTTTGTCAAATTCTTCAACCTTATATGGAGTTTGTAAATGGTTTCAGAGAAAAGGTGTAAATGTTCTAAAATGTTTTGATGATTATTTTTTGTATGTTGAGGTTTATAAGAACGTTAGATAAATAATAAGTGGATTTGTTTGAGAACTTACCATGTGGATCTAGGACTTTGACAGCCTAGTCAACCTTTTTCGTAGCACTCTCGTAGCGGTCGGCGTAGCAGTTAAGGTAAAGTGCCCTTTTCTAAATCTGTACTTAATATCTACTTATAGACCGCATGATAATGTCATACTTAATTGCAAATTCAAATCATTTTCAATAAAGGGTTTGAAAGTAAAGATAACGAGTTTACTAAACTATAACCCAAATACGGTTAAATAGCGTCTATTCATAATGAGATGTACCAAAGTACAGTCCCTGCATTCCGATGAATGGTGAGCCGGCGCCGTGGACGGGCCCGGGGGTGAGCGGGGTGGGGGGGGGGTGCGAGGGCACGCGTGCGGTGCGGGGGGTGGGCGAGGGGGGGGCAGTACGTACGCATGCCTGCGCGTGCGCCTGCCTGCGACAAATAGCCGCTCCAACAAATTCTAACAGGTGTCCACTTCAGACCAATTTTGGGTTTAGTTAACATTCACACGTCACGTAAAAGCCCTTCGGATTACAAGAACTTTGAAATGAACGACGAACATATTAATTAAAGTCCTCCTTTCTAAAAACACTAATAAGGTTTGTGAGAGACGAAACTTTAGTTTCATATCGTGACTCATAAAACGAAACCACTCAATAAATAGTCAACCCCAGTTCTATTCAACTGCCACTCGCGGAACTATGAGCCATCAGAGTATTCATACCATATATGGAACATCCTGACTCACCCGGATGCGCATGGAAATGGAGACTTCCGAATTTTCTCAGAATTACGTTACAATTCGAACAATTTCCGTGCCAAAGTCCAAATCATTAATTATATCCAATTGATGAATCAGAAAAAGCTATCTGATTTGCTCATTAAGTAGTTGATTGAATAACCCGAATGGAGGCAATCAGCGGTCAGTAAGCGGCGGCCGTCCATTGAAGAGCTACTAGAGGTACTAGCGTTTACTGGAATGTTAATGAATGTGGTGCAGTGTCGCAAATGACTCACAGCGATCTTTATTAAACTGCTACATATTAAGAACATGTTCTAATGGAATGCGGATGCTTCCTGGAATCAACTGTTACAATTGTGATGACGGTCCTTCAATCGTGATATGATTGTGTCAACTTACTTTGTAACTTTGCCTTACTCAGATTTTAACCCGCTCTTATCCCACCGCTTTTAGGCACTCAATAGGTGGTTTTCCGCACTAGTGTCAAAAAGTGTGTGTGTTCTCCCCGCCACAATTTTATTATCTACATTTCTCGTATCAGGCTGAGCCCGCGTTGACCCCCACAAATCGCCGGTCAACCCCTCGTTCATTAATTTCTTAGTAAATGTATTGAAAAAAGCGTTTGATACACGTGTAAATTTGTCACTGCAGCCCTCAACATAACACCGAATTCCGCCTCGTTCGCAATGACAAACTTTCTGCACTTGTGTAAAAATGTACTATTGTGAACACTTTGTATTGATGAGCGCAAAGGCGCCACTAAGCTGCTTACAAGCTTACAAAAAGAAGATATGACAACTTAAATTCCAAAAACGTTAGTTAAATACCTACTAAATTAAAGAACACTTCAATTGAAAGGGCTGCCACATAAAGATTGCAAGAAATCAAAGACTCGATGTGGCGACTCATAGTGTAGATATCGATTTTGGTAGAAGCTTGTGCAGCTGGCTTATAAGTAAAGAAAAGAAAGAAAAAAGAAAGAAAATACGTTTATTTGGCACACAGGTACACACAATGAAATAAAAAATGATTTTAGTATGGATCTTACACTTAAAATATATCTACATTGTATGTCCCACGGCTGCACCAAATAGGTCCAGTTCAGCATTATGCCAGGCCACTACGTAGCAGTTGCCTGACGCTGGTTTTCAACTGAACCTTGCTAAGTCTACACATTAAGTAATATAAATTTGAATCTTGCCAAAAGTCTTTGTCTTGTTCGGTCCATCATCAGATGATTAAAGATAAAGCTCATATTTCGGAATTTCTGAGACGTGCAAAGAATCGTTAGTTACTTGGACAGAATGCTTTATCTAAAATATTTTAATGCACTACTTTTAACAACCATTTGCACAGCGCCATAAGAAAATTAACATAATTTAGTAAGTGTTTTGTTTTATCAGAACGTTCCTAGTGCTATATACTATCCATTTTTGTTGGAGTTCCCCAAGGGACCATTTTCGGGCCACTGTAACTGAGGTTTTCTGTCCTTGCGAAGATTCTATATATACTTAGTTAAGTAATCATTATTCAATGACAATCAGTCTGGCGAATTTGCAAATGATGTATACCAAACTTGCATAAAAAGCTTTAAAAGTTGAGCGATCGTCCGTTACGATAAGCGTTCAAAACTCCCCAAAGATGTTTCGATAGCAACTTTTATGATATTTTACGAGACTTTTATGAGACAGGAATTTGTCTTCGAAGCAACAAAATGTTGTTAAAGTACACATGCTACTGGTCATAAACGTGACTAATGGAAGCCGGCTATAAATTTTGAGGGTAGTTAGTAATTTTGAGAAGCCTGCGTAGGTGATGATAGAGTTGTAACTATGAATGGATGGTATAGGCGCTATATTCTTCTAGATGGGCCTTCAAGCTTTCATCTCTTTTGTCAATCTTTAATGCGGACAAAAATACAACAAAGATGTAGAGTACATATTGTCAGACCAAGTATCACCAGCAAAGTGACTCCAATACATTATCAAAGTTCCGATCACAATTCATTTCAAGCTGATACTCCACAGCCAACGAAGGCTTGTTAGCGTTTAATAGTAAAAACTTCTCAGTTATCAAAAAGTTTGAGTATTAAGTAAGTCGTGTAGCTAGTGTCGGGTAAGAGGTTAGTGGTGCAACGAGGTCCGGTGGTGTCGCAGCTTGCGGCTCGCGAGTGGCTGCGCGCGTGCGCGGCAGGTGCGCCCGCGCACCCGGCCGCTTGTTACAGCCTTACAGCCCGCGTGAGAATTCCCCACCGTTGTAATTACCGACCCTTTAGGGTTCTGTCAGCCTATCCTGCGCCACTGCTAATCTTTTGCTTGTGGAATTAATTTCACGTTTGGGGTTGTTTAAACTGAAGGGCTACACGAGATTTCATTTCTGTATTCTTTACGTGCTGGACAAACTGTAAGGTGTTGATCACTTTTGTTTGTTTTAAAGCTGTTTATGAAAAACAATTACTATCTCAATGGTTTAGTGGTTCTGACGCTATGGTTAAGCATGCGAGCGAAGTTTTTTCGAGTTTCTCTGTACCATGTCCTTAGTCTGGACATGTTCGGACCATGGTAATAGACTCTAAAATGCAAGGATCTTAAATATAAGAAGAATCTGAGTTATCTAGCGCCTTCGAAAAGTACGGGCGCGGTAGTATACTGTATGTTGCTGTTATGCGGCAAAATTTGTTAGGAATAGCAAATGCTAAAAATTTTTTTATCACTGACACAACAATTAAAAGCACATATTAATGCTGTGTGAAAGAGGACTGCGCCCTGTAAACGTCCCGGGCGTCAGGAGTCGCAGAGCCATTGTCGGCCACCGTAGGCACTGGCTTGCAGACTACGAGCAAAGGGTAGCTCGTCGTCCGACCATCCAGTAAGGTCCAAGCCCGAGTGACTTGTGACAACCGAGGCGCACTGTGTCCCATCTGTGACTCTAACAGATGTTAGTGAAACTGAAGGGGCCCAGCATGTCTGATGCCAGTTAGGACTGCGGGAATGTTCGTAAGAGCGAATAACCGTGGACTTGGAAGCCAAAGGACAGCTGAAGGAAAACAGTAAAAGCTTGATACGTCCTCCACCTCTACCCAGAGGAGGAGAAGTTATTTGACGATTTTCCACCTCAAAAAAAGTGCTATTTTATTTGTTCAAGACAATGATTGTTGCATGTTAGACCTTCTAACTAATCTTTCTCAATTATTAATTATAATTGAATCTGCCTCTTTCTACAGGAGCCCTCGATACCAATTTACTAATATCTAGTTTTTTATCACCTTAACAAAATGATTGATTTCATATAGGTATAAAGAGACATTAATCTCTAAGTTCATAGGAAACCTTGTAGGTATCTGTTGAACCAGATGGAGCGCTGGTCTATCTACAAATGTTTATCTAAATCCTATTTATTTCGTAAAATGTGTTTTTTCTGTACCTGCAGTTATTTTTCTGTAACCTGTGATTACATAACTGAAAAGCGCTGGCTCCTAGATTCAATTTCAAGTCGGGTCAAGTGTGATTGAGATTTTCTATTAGGAATTTCTCAGTAGTAGGAATTATTCTATCTAATTATTCTATTTTGATTGGCCTGTTGGTCTAGTGGTTAGTGATCCTGACTGCTATGCCGGAGGTCGTGGGTTCGATTCCCATCTAGGACAAATATTTATGTGATGAGCATAATCATTTGTTCTGTGTCTGGGTGTAATTTATCTATAATATGTACGTATTTAGAAATATATAAGTATGTTTATCAGTTGTCTAGTACCCATAACACAAGCTCTGCTTAGCTTGGGACTAGACGGCGTTGTGTGATAGTTGTGGAATATTATTATTAGAATATTATATTCAGATAATTTCTCCCGCTCTAGTTGGGCGAGAGGGCATGTCAGACTTTTACTGACTAAAACTCACCTGTGTTTTTCAGTTGCCCTTTACATTCTACGACCACGATCACTATTTTCACGTCTTCCAACCTTCAAGCAGCTCAAGCAGGTATCAACCCCACTGAACTCCTACATTTTAGCCGATATCTCTTTGAGGCGCGCGGAACATTACGCGCTATCGACTCAGGGTTCCTTACCGGTCGACTGGACGGCGACCTACCCATTGCTATCATCGTGATTGAATCACCCTGCATGGGACCCCCGTGCTTTGCTTAGCTGCCGCTACCAGATCGCTATCGGATCTCGCCCTGGTTGTATCAGGGAAGAGGGAGGCCTCCAGCGCTTGCACCTACATTCTGTGCAATAAAATACTGCCTGATTGTCAATAGCTCTTTTGAGATTTGTCGTCGTGATTGAAATTCCCCCAGGAAGATTTCGAACTTTTATCTATAAAGTATTTGATGAAACCATATTTCCCTTGGTCACGCCATAACGCGTGAACGGCTGGACCGATTAGTGTAGTGTAGGGTAGAGTAGAGTAGGGTAGTGTAGGATAGAGTAAAGTAGAGTAGGGTAGAGTAGGGTACAGTAGAGTAGAGCGGGGTAGAGTAGGGTATAGTAGGGTATAGTAGGGTGGAGTAGGGAAGAGCGGGAGCGAAGCCGCGGGCAAAAGTTAGTTAGTAATATAATCACACTAATATTGTAATGTTGATAGGTTGTGAATGTGTTAGCGGTGGTGGATTAAGCCATTTCGAAGTTTACAGCAAGTTCTACCAACGGGCAATAAATTTCTGTCAAAAGAAAATGAATTAAAACTCTTCCAACTTATTTTTCACACAGACCGCAGGACGCTTGGGTAGCGATAACCCCATTGCAGTTTCTTACACCTTTTTATAGATATTTGGGAATTGATTAGATATCATATGATATAGGAGGTATCCTGATTAGGTTTTGTATGTCCGAGAGGGGCCCCCCGATGCGCGGAGCTCGTGGCATATGCTACTCTTGCTACGTAGCTAATCCGGCACTGTGTGTGAGTATGTTTGTTACTTCTTCACGCTGAACGGATTTGAGTGAAATTTGGCACTCGGGTGGACCATATCTTTGAATAGCACATATAATACTTCCATCCCGGGAGTATATTCCTTTTGGGGTAATTTCCTATCATCACGCAGGCGAAGCGGATGGACAGCACTTAGTCAATCATAATGCAATCTTTTTCAGTTTCTTCTTGAGGTTCTCCTACCTACTTAATGTAGTATTATGTACTATACCTAAAGGTGTGATTTAATGATAATTTTAATTAATTTGTAGGGTAATATATTTACCATGTTATCTAAGTAAAGTGAAAATAAAAAGATGCAAAAATTAATGAAAAGAAAATGATGTACAAATTGCATACAACTTGCATTCTGTATTATAACTGCAAAGCTGAACAAATTGGAACGGAATCTATGGTGTATTATTTATTTTATTAACATGTATAATAACATATTATGTATAAAAAAAGTTTTCCGATGCGTCTGTCTGTCTGTTCACGATTCACTCAAAAATATAACTGAACGGATTTTGACGCCGTTTTCACCAACCGTCCATTTATTTATTTTTAGGTGGTAAATCATCTTATACCGTCTCCCGCTGTAGGATGGAACAGGAAAGCGTGTCAGACTTTTGCTGACTAAAACCATACCTAAGTTCCTTCTGTTGCCTTTACGTTACAGGAACGCAAACATCCCTTTCATATACTTTCCTATAATCCCAGCAGGCATCGACCCTGTTGGGCCCCTACGGTTTGCTGACATCTCTTTGAGGCGCGTGCCATGAAGTATGTTTAAGTGTATAATTTAAGTAAGCATATTATAGAAGAAAAAATCCAGAATTTCAAAGATTCCTAACACTCATGCGAAATTGAATCTGGAAGCTTGTTAATATAATAGATAAATAATGGATTTGAAAAGTTTGTTGGTATTTTTGTTTGAGCGCGCTAATCTTTGGAACTAACTGGCGCAATTCTCGAGGAAGATTACGAGGTATATTAACATCACGGTTCGACCCTTAAGAGCCAAGCGGAAAAAAACCTGTGTAAGTGCGACTATGACTCGCATACGAAGGGTACCGTATGATATTTTATTATTTAGAGAAAGATAACTGGAGAACTGTTGGATCACTATTTATTCTATATTTAATTCTGTATCAATTCTGTTTTTATTATCGTCGACAAGATTGTTTTCCAGACACCAAACCAGATCGCGGAGAATCTCATTTGCGACTTATAAGATAGTGACGTAATTGACCAACTCCATCTGTGGGTTTTTAACAGTATTAAGACTGCTCAACGCTCGACCGGTATACATCTTTGGCCAATAGATGTCACTAAACGAAAACTAAAAAGTTCGGTTAAACAATAACATTTATTTGTGACTCGCACAGGACAAACAACAATAAAAAAAAAATATTTGTTCTTATAGCGACAATAAAAATACAGCCTACTGACAGATGTATAGAGGTGGCTTATTAATGGGTTATCTTGGTTATTTTTCAAGTGCGAAACTCTAAAAAGGTTGAAATAACAGCGAGTAAAACTGCGAAGCACAACTAGTCTACACTATACTAATATTATAAAAAGCTATTTGCTTTTTTAATTGCTAAACATTTTCACCGATAATAAGCTGCCTTATTCCTGAGTGACAAAGGCTATATTTTAAGTAAGTGGGCGAATCCGCCAAATGCCAATGCCAAAGCTAGTCCCTATTAAAGAAACTCCTTCACTTTAATTAAATATCAAATAGCAAAGTTTAGCAAACATAATTCCAATTTATTGTCAAAGTCCAATTTATCTGATTGATAGATTAATCTTTGATCGATTGTTACGGAGCCGATCTCAATCGTAAATCATTTAATTACCTATGTCGAATGACACATTAAGTGATCTTGATGATACTTGATTTTGTTTTCACAAATCCGTTATAGCGCTAACTTAGCATCCATTATAGTGGCGGTTTCTATAATCTAATAGGTAACTTAAATGGTTTGAGTTTGGTATTTGACAATGAAGTTCATAAATGACAGATTATTTTTTTTGGGATTTTATCAAAAAACTTCTCTTGGTCTGGTCCACCCAGACCAAGAGCAAGGCCAGAGGGAGAGTCAGACTTTTACGGATTAAAACCTGTTTGTGTCTCTTCAATTGCCTTTACGTTCGAGGGCCGCGGTCAGTAGCGGATCAGCCATGTAGCAATAGTAGCAAATGCTACAGGCCCCGCGCTTTGAGGTGAACCCTGCTTAGACGTACAAACAAGTCAATATACTTGTGCCCTATAATTTCTTAACATTTCCTCATCTACACTAATATTATAAAGAGGTAATGTTTGTTTTTTGTTTGTAGGAGGTAATCTTAGATAGAATGCTGCTTTACTCCTGAGTGACATAGGCTATTTTAATTGTGCGGGCGAAAGCTAGTTTTCCATTAAGACAACGAAAGCAACTGCCTATGGTTCCGTCACGCGTCACTAGTTAGGGCATGGTCGCCTGTTAGAATACATAAGAAAAAAAATATGTTATAATTTATAAAGATTTAGGGGGGCCCTTGGTAGAATTTTCTACTGGCTCCACACTGGCTTAATCCGGCTCTGGCAGCGGCAACTCTTTCAAACAGTCTCACAGTCTTAGCAAATAGTAGGTAGTTGGATGATAACATAATTTTGAAGGCTTCAGATTTAGTAAACTATCAAAAATATTCGAAACAGATGTTCCTATTTTTACACAGATCAGCCACAATCTTAAACGCAATTCACAGACAATTGAAGACGATGTCTGTAAACCGGAGGGGTCTATGGTCCTACTGGGGCCATGGACTGTGCGAAAGAGAAGCTCGGGGTCCTGGGACGAAGGCAAACAAGGATCGCAGTCAAGTACTAGTTTATAACAGATAAAAAAAAAAAAAAAAAAAACCAAAAATGGGTTTTAGCCAGTAAAAGTCTTACACTCTTTGCCCTCCCGTGCCGTCCAAGGGCGGGAGATGTCATTAGATGATTTAAAAAAAAACAACTGAAAACATATAAAATTCTTTGGCGGAATGAAATCGATCAATAATTCTTTTTCTTCTTCTCGAATCGATGGTTTTATTCCCCTCAAAGTATTTGCCCCCAGTAGGTTGCCACGTTTACAGCAGCGCCAGTCGCGTTTTTAAGGTCCTCCGAAGTACAGATGCAGGGTCATTTTGGGTAGGTTACTCCAGTAAGTTGGCTATCGTCTAGTCAGGAGCACCGCACTCGCAACAGGTGTCAGAGAGGTCCATAATCCTCTATTTTGCCAGATTGTGTTGATTGATTGATCAATCGATCTTTTTCAGCGATCTATCCAATCGCTAAAAAAGATCGATTGATCGAAGCAGGCATGAAGGCTAGATTTTTAGAGATATACGGAGCTAATTTTTACTTTCCATTAAATATGAACAATTTGTCATATTTAAATAAAAGCTTACCACAAGCTCTCATTGAGATAAATAAGCAGTAGTAAGGATACACATTATCCTTACATAATTATAATAAAACAAAGAACCTAACCGCGTCTGTCTGTTACTGATAGACTCGAAAACTACAGAATGGATTTTCATGTAGTGTTCAATAAATAGACAGAGCGATTCATGACGAAGGTATACATAATATATGCATATTATAGTAAAGAAAGGCTTATAATTTCAAAGATCCGTATGAAACCTGGGTGGATCGTTAGTTCATTGGTTACAAAAAAGAAATCCTAAAGAATTTTTTAAATTTTGATTCCAATCTATGCTGCATGGACCGCTCAGCTGGAGCAGTATACATTCTGTTGACAAGTAAGCGACCCACACTCCTCAGTTCAATAAGAACTCATTTAAAGGGTCATATCCACAGGCGGCACGCCTTTAGCCCAGAAAAAACGTACCTTCAAAGTATTCAAAGAAAAAATAACCGCGCATCCATTTATTCAGTATCGATCCAATTAATTTAGTTCCACAATTGAAAAACGTATTCCAATAAGCATAACATTCTCGTTAATTACAACACTACAATGTAATAGTAGGAGACATCGCCGTAGAGTGGTCCTTTGTTAGATAAAGTGAACGGAACAGTATCGGTATTTGCATTTAAGATAGCATTCTTAATGGACACATCGTAATTCCATTACAAGTTCCCAGGAACGATTATTCTTCCACTTTTTATGGTCAATCGGCTCCCAGTGAAGGTACGGTCTGCTTGTACCACTTGTAATCATTGAAATGAATTAAATGACTCGTCTAATGTATGTTTGTAATAAAACTGTGGTAAATAGTCGCCATTCCGTTTAGTGGTGAAACTGTTTAGCTCTAAAGCCTTTGAAGAATATGCGTTTCAGTCGTAATGACGGAGAGTATTTTAATTGTGAACTATCATCTCAGCCGACAGACGTCTACTGTTGGACTTTGGCCTCCCCCAAGCGTCGCCACAATGCAATTCAACTGTGAGTATCAAGCTTTAAATTTTTCTTCAATATATCGATAGTGTAGTTATAGGTTGCGGGTTCAATCCCAGCCGCATTGTAATAATAATAATAGGCTTATAATTGTGAATTATTCGCTTTCTAATCAGTGTGCCTCCTGGTAAATACCTCCTCCAGCTGGTTCCATTGTACCCTATCACGAGGAAACCAGCTTGTACTAGAATAAAAAATTCGAAGATATGTGACATTCACAAATCCGCACTGAGTCCGCGTGGTGGATTTGCGGCCCATTCCCTCTCCTAGAGAGGAGGCATGAGTCCCAGCAGTGGGAACATTATAAGGCTGATTATGCTATATGCTGTGCTGTGATTGATAATGTTAGGATTTAAGTATCCCTAAGACTGACAGCCCGAGTCTCGTAAGTTAAATTTTCATTAAACATTAACTTGGTCACCGTTATGAGTTTACGAGTAATGGTTACTCAATGACATGGCATGCTTCTTTGTGGTGTCTTTACAGGGTTGTTTGGGCGGCGGGGGCTGGGGGGTAGCTGGGGGGTTAGGCAAGAATGACCGAGACTTTGAAGATGCTCTTCGGTACATAGACTTACAGTTATTTGCTGTTCCATTCTATCCTTTTATTCTCATTCCTCTAAATGCGTGAGAACCCGAGTGCTACAGTACCCACAATAGTTTTTCCAATACTCTAAAAACCCGCTCTTATCCCACCATGTGCAGAAAAGTGCGCGTGCTCTCCCCCCAAAATTTTATTACAATTATCATATCAGGCTGGGCGCGTGTCGACCCCCACGAGTCGCCAGTCAAGCTCCGTTTATTAATTTCTTCGTAAGTGTATTGAAAAAAGTCGTTTGATATACGTGCAAAAGCCCTCGGCTCGTGTAAATTCCACCTCGGTTATAATGACGTATTCTATGGTCTGTTAGTATATAAATTCTCGTTTTTGCCTTTTTCTCATTCTTTTATTGCACCTACCACTACTTTTTCTCCGCATCACCCACAGGTTGACTGGAAGAGAATGCCTCAGGCATTAAGTCCGCCTCTGTGCCCATGTGCATAAAGTGATAAATAAATAAATAAATGACAAACTTTCTGCACTTGTACCAAAACGTACTATAGTTCAACGAGACATAAACACGTCACAGCATAAGACCCTTTGGTTTCCGCAAACTGTCTGTTCCGATTTTGTTTTTCAAAGAATGATACAAATAAGATAGCGCCCATACGATGGTGCTAGTTAGGGTGCTTACAATTCGGGTAAAGGGTGCAGGGAACAGCTGCGCGATCGCGTTGCTATACGGCGGTCTCATCGCTAAAAATCGCATTTAAAGGATTTTGTGTGTATGTTTGTACCCCCTTGAAAATGGTTCTATGGTTCTAAAGACTTTTAGACCATTTTTCTCATTTTACTGATATGTAGAACAAATATTATCTTCTTAAACTACTGTACTACTATTAATTAACCTGGAGCTGGTTTTTTAGTGTAGGGTTTGGACATAAGCAGGTACTTAGAACATAAAAACCTGACAGGTTCGCTGGTTTTGCAGGATAGGTAAGATTTTCTTTTGCGTTTCTTTAGTCTTTTTTGGTTAAGGCATACCAAATGGTTGAATTTACTTGTAATTGTTAGTTTTATGAGGGATGCTTAACAGTTTAAAATTTATGTTACGCTGTGCTACGGATATTTCTAGCGAATGATATTTTATATTCTGAACCACAGCACTAATAAATTAAACGAATAAAAGTATATGCTACGCAGTGCTACGAACCATTCTAGTGGATTAGAAGTGGTGCTAAGATGTATTAGGAAGCATTCTAATAAATAAAAGGTTTTGCTACACAGCGCTACGAGGGCTTCTTAACGATAAAAGATTTTCCTACGCAGTGTTACGAGGATTTTTAAAGGATACAAGGCTTTGCTACGCTGTGCTACGTTGACTTCTAAACGATAAAAGGCTTTGCTACGCTGTGCTAAGAGGACTTCTAAACGATAAAAGGCTTTGCTACGCTGTGCTACGAGGACTTCTAAACGATAAAAGGTTTTGCTACGTTGTGCTACGAGGGCTTTTAAAGGACTAAAGGTTATGTTACGCTGTGCTACGAATATTTCTAACAGAAATTATATTTGCTACGAATATGTATATTGGAAAAAGTAGTCTGCTTCCAAGATTCTAATGTATGAAAGGTACCTACTACTAAGCTGTACGACGAAGGTACTACTACGATGTACTATAGGGATTTTGTCGCTATGAAGATTTGTAGTGGATGATTTGTTCACTTTACTCTACTTTGCACATGTTTAACGGACTCTTGTCCGCTGAGCTTTGAAGATTTACATGATAATCGAGTACTGCAGTATACACTATTAGTAAAAGCTACTAAATAAACGTCTACATCCGATGTCCTACTATTTCTAGGAATTCATTTATTTATTTTACTATTTATGTACACATAAAAATAACAAAAAACAAAGAAAATACATAAGAGACATTAGTACAAAGGTACTGCTTATTTCCAAAGAAATTTCTTCCAGCAGACCTACGAAAGGAGAAATCAAAAAGAAATGTAGACAGTAGTGTGTAAGAAGCAAACGAAGAATGTGTGAAGTCTTAATCCAAAGTATCCTATAATTAAATATAAAAATAATATATAACTTCTACTATAACTTCTTCTTCTACTTCTTCTATTATACGCCACGATAAAGTGACTGATTTACCTACTTTAATTTGTTTTTAAATTAATTATTGGATATTAAAACAATATTTTATTATCAAATCTAATTGTTCTATTTCTTTAAGTTTAACTTAAATCCTAGATAAATTTAATTTTGTAAAATCACTATGTGTGAATGATGTGCTAGCCTGTAATTGATTTGTTTTTACGGGGCCATCTTCTGATCATTCAAAATATAATTTTTTCGTGATCAAATTGTTAGTGTGTCTTATCAATAATATAAAAAAAAAAACCTGCGACTACCATAGAGTTTAAAGGATCTGATTTATTCGTTAGAATTGTTTTAGTTTTTATCCATATAATACTGATAAAAACACCTACTGATACTGATATAGGTAGGTACACTTGCATGCACGCGAAATTTTTTCTTTCACATTAATTTCATTATATCTAGTGCGGGTTTTGACAGACCGAATGATGAAATATACATCTAAAGCAAGTTAATACCGCTCCAAGTTCTAATCTAACTGTTACTAGTACCAATGACTATTTATATCACAATGATGCATGATCATTTATTTAAAACACAATTGATAACTCATACGTCTGAGTCATTTTGTTTTTTGTTTTGCATTTCACATTTCGCAGAAACTTAAGAAATGTTTGTGAAAAAAAAATCAACATGAGTCACCCCTTTGGACGAGTGATAAGAGTTAACGAACAAAATATTATTTGCAACTAAATCTGCATCAGATCAAGTGATGATTCACAGCTATTAATGATTAACTTGTCGGCGCCAGTATTGATAATCACACTATTTACGAGTATTGTAGTATATTGCAACCTAGCTTGTTAAGGGTCTATTAGTAAATTTTTTAGGGTTCCGTATCCAAAGGGCAAAACGGGACCCTTACTAAGACTTCGCTGTCCGTCGGTCTATCTGTCTGTCTTTCTGTCCGTCTGTCACCAGGCTGTATCTCATGAACCGTGATAGCTAGACAATTAAAATTTTCACACATTGTTCGGAACCCTTCTGGTGCGAGTCGGACTCGCAAGGTTTATTTTTGTGGTTTAGATTATGAATGTTATACGTTTTAGGCCACAGAAGTACATTTTATTCGCACAGTTTGATGATTGTCTTTACAAAATGACTGACATTATCAATAATACAAACTCAAATTGTTTGTTTGCTATATGTTTGTAAAGCGTAATTTCTTGTAATATCTACTCAGTATATAATGAGCTTGTTCCTAAGCAATGTGTGCTAGATCACTCATTAGACATACCTAGTCAGGTCACAAATTCTGTCAAAAACTTTTGATGTAGGTACTAAATTAATAATATACTTATCGATAATTATTTAAAAATTATTACGTGTATATGTAGTTAAATGTACTTATATAATTTTATTTACATTGTTCAAAATACCACCATTTTGAATATATGCCCTTAAGGGCCAAGCGCCCGAAAAGTGCCATAAAACAGTGATTTTCTGAGGCCTACTCCTCCGTAACGGCTAAGTCAATTGGTTTGAAAAAAATATTTGTTTATTATAGATTCATGAACAATAATATCAACATTTGATTTTATCGTGCAATTAATAATTTTGTCAAAAAAAAAAAAAAAATAGTAATTTCGCAACTTTTCGCAACTTTTCCCTTTAGAAATATTTTTACACATAAAAATTGGTGGTTAAATATTCTTCAAAGTGAACATTGCATATGTAAATCAATCAATATCTCGCAGAGAAAATGGATTTAAAGCGCTTTCCGGGCGCTGCTGGCCGCAAATAAATGCACAGATTTGCGTAATGCCGCCTAGGCGATTGCGAGAGTTGCGTTCACATAATTTCGGTCAGATGGTTCAAGGGACTATACGCCTTAATTGATGCACAGATGACAGACATGGCGAAACTATAAGGGTTCCTAGTTGACTACGGAACCCTAAAAATGGAATTATTTAAAAGTAGTATCTTTCCTCTCTACTTTGATATATATCTATCTATATATTATATACAATATATATATAAAATGAGAAACTGACTAACTAGGAGCATGAAATTTTACTCTTTTTATGACGTAGATGAGCACTAAGAGAGGATTTGCCAAAGTTTACCCCCTTAGGGGATGAATAATGGATGTCCAAAGTGTGTATGAAGAAACATTCTTTCACGCGGGTAGAGTTAGTTATGTAAATTGCTATAGGTACTATTAGGTATACGTATTTATCAATATTTCAATTATATGTGATAGGTTAAGATTTCCTATAGGATCACATCAGGACACTTTTTCACTCTATATTCTGCATTTCTTTTAATCCCTCCGTTCACAGGATAGTTCAACAAAATTTCTTTAGAAATTAACAGTTACTTTGTATTCATATTTGTAATGTTTTATATAGGTATTCCTGTTTCTATTTGAGTACAAAAATAAGATATAATATTATAAAGGGGTAAAGTTTTTTTTTTTGTGTGTATGAGGTAATCTCTGAAAGTAGTGGTCCGATTTTAAGTATGCGATAGAAGCTGCGTGCAAAAGCTAGCTTTTCAAAAATATTCCCAGTTTAAACCTTACTGCATCTTGCGTGTGGACAAAGTCGGTTAGAGTTGAGTTCGCTCACGACCCAAAGCGCTGAAAAGTGGAATAAACTGCAAATTTATCTGTGGAATGTTAATTTGTTCGCGTATATAACAGAAATCGTTAACCCAAATAGATAGCTCGGCATTTTTTTAATTATCTGATGTTTTCATGGCGCTAATGTTTAATCCGAAGATGATATTAGTTGACAGGAAACAGGTGTTTAGAAAAAAAATAATGTGTAATAAAAAAAACTGGGCAAGTGCAAGTTGGACTCGCGCACTGAGGATTCCGTACAAACTACAATTCCCGAATGGAGTCTCGAAGATTTTTCCGAATTGCAATTTTTTTGTTTTGTGACGAAGTAACAACCTTACTGTTTTCAGATTTATTCCTATACCTGTGCTATAAGACCTTGCTTGGGCCTTGGGCATTTCAAGATTCTGGGTCAACGGGAAGTACCCTATGAATTTCGATGTTTGAGAGTATCAAAATATACATTTTTTGCGACATAAACGGCCGTATCTTTTTTATTGTTAACTTAGAAGTTTGATTTTTTCACAGCTTGAAGGGACCGCAGACCAGTGTATATGGTTTTAATTTTAACTCTATATCTCCAAGCTTTCCCAAGGTAGGTAGGTTTGACATACAGACAGATAGACAACGAAGTGATCCTATAAGGGTTCCGTTTTTTTCGAAAAAAGTTAAGAAGATGATGAAGGAGATAATTCCTTTTTCAATACCCTTACTCGAAAATCCGCTCTTATCCCACCGCTTTTAGACACGCAATGGACTGTTTTCCGCACTAGTGCAGAAAGGTGCACGTGTTCTGAACGCCACAATTTTATTACATTTATCGTATCAGGCTGGGCGCGTGTCGACCCCTATGAGTCGCCGTCAACCTACGTTTATTAATTTTTTCGTAAGTGTGTTGAAAAAAGTCGTTTGATACAAATGCAAATTTGTCATTGCAGCCTTCGGCTCCATAACACACTCCCCTACGGCTGGTGCGAATTCCGCCTCGGTCGCAATGACAAGCTTTCTGTACTTGTATCAAAATGTACTATTAATGTACCAAAATCGCCAGTAAGCAGGCAACGAGCAGCCGCCACATTTTAAAACTCATTAATTTAATGTAATTTAATTTAACTATCGAGCTATTATTGTCACAGTTATATGAACAGTATTTGGCTATCGTCCACTGCTCCTAATCTCCCAACCCAATGACCCGAAATGCAAATTTATTTCACTTTTAAATAGCTCAAATCTTTTTGTTTCGTTCTACATTGTTACAATCCATCGATTAGAAAGAGATTTTCGTTATTTGAAGAACGAGATCTTATCCCTAACTAGCTTCGCGGACTTGCGGACGGTGAGCAATGGGTAGCTCGTCGTCAAATCGTCCGATAACCGTCCGGACCAAGCCCAAGTAGTCGACGGCGCGTAGTGTTCCACGCGTGTCCCAAGGAGATGTCAGCAAACCGTAGGGGTCCAGCAGGGTTAAAGCTTACTGGGGCCTTGGGTTCACTCGTGATAGGAAAACCCGGCTCTAGAATGAAAGGCAAAGAAGGAACTAGAAGTGGGTTTTAGTCAGTAGAAGTCTGCCACGGCCTCCCGCTCCTCCAAAAGGCGGGAGATGTCATTACTGGCTTCTACCAACAGCTTCGCCGGCGTGAATGTAGGTTTCTCTAAATAAACTTTGATCCCCGTTTCATCTCCTTCGGGGGTGAATTTTGACATTAATCCTTTCTACACATCATAAAAGGTAACTCTGTGTAAAATTTCGGCTTTCTAAGTCCTCTTTGGACTTGACTTTGGGGTTGGACTTTGATGAGTCAGTGAGGGAATCCGGATTATGCCTTTTATATTTACAGATTATTATAATTGACATACGTTAATTGGTAAATAATAATGTGCAGTAAATATTTGTGCATGGAGAGTATTATCTGGATCTGGTGTAATCTGGAAAAGCTATTGGTGAAGCTGAAAGGAAAAGCCCGGTCCATCATTGGACCATTATACGTACGGTTTTGGACCACTACACGTACGGTTTTGGACCACTACACGTACGGTTTTGGACCACTACACGTACGGTTTTGGACCACTATACGTACAGTTTTGCGCCACTGGTTCACGGTGGATATCCCATTCATTATGCGTACAGCTAAGGAGTGGAATTATTTGCTGGAGTTTTAGTTTCCAGATAGCAACAACCTAGGTCTTTAAGTAAAAATTAGTTTACTTCTCAGTAAGCTTATGCTATTGCTGACCAATTATCGCTTACTTTCAATTGAGACTCAGACATCTGCTACTTCGGACCATCCAAAACCGTTTCACATTTTGAGATCACAGTCTGCGATGCTATCCACATCACTGAAGGACATCGCATAATATTTTCCACAATAAAGTTATTCGACTAGGTCAGCATTGAGTACAAAAGACCGAAGGAGGATACTAGCATATCCTCGCGTCTTGCGTTGAGTGCAAGATGTTTTTACGTTAACGCGATCGAAACGTTTACCGCGATTGGCTCTCTGATTGGTTAAGAACATGTAGCGAGCCAATCGGAACTCCGAACGTCATAAACGTGTCGATCGCGTTAACGTAAAACAAACTGGCACTAGGCACTAGGGACACATTACGCGATACACCAGATAGTGAAGTGCGACTTTTTACTCGTCTTTTGTACAAAGAAATAATGACGTTTGCAAACGATTATGTCCGTTTCTGAGTAACTAATTAATACGTTCCCATGAAATCACTTCAGTCATGGTAGAAAGATATTTGCATACACATAAATAAACCAGGATCACGGTATCCGCAGCGATTGAACAATGTGCAGGATGTAGCCTAACCGCTTTTTGTGTTCAATCAAGTACTTAGATATTATTATATAATGTTTTTCCCATGGCATTACATGAAACATTCCATATTATAGTAGCAAACACATTTCAGAGACTTGTTTACAATGAGCGGTGCATTAGCGATTCTACGCATTATTATGAATCCCGTGAAGGTCTCTTCGCTTTGCGTTTTAGCATTGAATACAAAATCGAGTGCTTTAAAGCGACAACGGCAATAATTCGATTGATAAACCTAAGTCGACTCGGGCAACGAAAGTGGAACAGGGTTTGTCAACATGGACCGTCAGCTGGCCCCGACGATAGTGCTTATCGCCCGCGGGACATAGTCCGCTCATTCACAAGCCTGTCCATTCATGCGCCTGCTCCCACCACATACTACGCACCAATATAGTTCTTAATGTATTCGATAAAGGGTTTAAATTCGTGTGTGGAATGCGAGGGGGAGGCGGGGCGGGGGGTAATGTAGATCGAGGATATCGCGGGGTCAGCGCGGATTGCAGGCGCCCGATAAACGACGATGGCGTCCAACGAGTCAACTAACAAGCCAACACACACGCACGCACAAACCACCGCACGCACACAAACGCACCACTTAAAAAATGTAACGCACATAGAATTGAATTATCACCCCATTAAATATTTCCAACATGAATTCTTACTCTTGTGTCGTCGATAAAGAAAATGTGGCACAAATAAAAAGTTCAACTGTCCGATTCATTTGTTGCGTGCGTGATAGTAAAGTTGATAAGGATTTAATGTAGTGTCGAGAACAGGGACAGTTATTTTGTAATTTTATAGTAATTTCTCCATTTGTATAGCAGACGTAATGAAATCGCTCTTTAGATCTTTATTATCAGCTTAAAAGTTCATAACTATTAAAACTGCAGCGTGCTGAAAACAGGTGCCATAAAGTAATTGTTTTATTTTGTTTAGTTAACATTTATAATGACCGAACCGTCATTATAAGCATTCTGTTTATGAAATAACTTTTGATTATTTATTGGGCGCTTACTGCGTCCGTTTAAAAATGTGAAGCTCTTATCTAACTGTCAGAATATTTTACGTTTGCGGTTTTGTTTCTGTTGTACTTGTTACACAACCGATCGTAACATGAACGTCACATGAGTAATGACGGTGGTTCTAACTAAAGTTCTGCAAAACACTAACAGATAGGTAGAATAAAGTATTAGTCATTTACACCATTCAATTTATTATGCAGCATTGATTCATTGATCAAGTAAAAACATGACACATATGTACTAATATGGAAACAATTTCCGTTAAAACTTGCAGGAGCCGACCCGGTTGACTTTTGACATCGGCCAGTACTGAATCATCTAACAAATAATGTATCATTGAAACCACGAGTGTCCGTTATTCGCGAGTATCACTCATTCATACTTAAGTGACACAACGCCAAGTATTTAAAACAATTTCATTGTGCAAAATATACGAGGTACATTTACCTACGCAATTGATAAAATGGATTACAAACTTGGATGTCCCCGCTTTGCGCGCAATCTGTAGCATTCTTCAAGATGCATTTAGAGGCAATCATTATAAAATAAACTTTATCTTGTGTGATGTAAGGGTTTGTTTGGATTGCGCGAATGGTACTTAATCAGTGAGTATAGGCGCTGTATAAATGATTGTTTTGATTTGCCGATGCCACTGCGTAATAACATACGCACGTAGTGAAACAATGGTCTAAATTGCCAGTCCAAGAAGTATGGCGCCTAAGTGCAACAAATTGAGATTGAAAAGTGTCCTCTTAAATTAGCGAAATTACTGATAATAAAATAGGAACAATGTGCTTGTTATCACTCGATTGGACAAAGCCACCGTCAAGTGAGGATAAAGAAACCAAACAATGCTAACGCAGCAAGGAGCAGTGTTCGAAAAGAACTACTTCACTTTTGTGATCCATTATCATAATAACAGCATTAGAAGAAGTAGCAGTACCTATACACCGCTAAATTTTAATAATTTTAATCCCGTGGAGGGTCGATCCGGTACATGAAACACTATCGATTTGTAAAGATAAAATAAAAAAAAGTACTTACCTTTTTTTCAAAACTCGTATTAATTTACGCATGTACGAAATTAATTTCTTTAAGAAAACGTCAGCTGAGCGAGTACAATGACCTGTAGGTAATAGTCGGCGTTGCGTACAAACTACCTACAGGTCTACTACAGAAATGAAATGAAACTGGGCTGACAATTCTTTTTTTCAGAAACCCATCAAATATCAAACATTTTAAACTGTATCAGAAGCAGATTTCCAAGCACTTTTCAATTGTCAAAAAGTCAGTCAGTCAGAAAAAATTGTTAAATGCACATTGCAAAGTGCAGACTTCTGAAGTCTCGTGTGGATCACGTATGGAGGAGAATGTACAAGAAACTCCATGGACACACTGGTTACAATTGGAATGATCATTCAATGTTAGATAGCCTTTTTTAGGGTTCCGTAGCCAAATGGCAAAAAACGGAACCCTTATAGATTCGTCGTATGTCACAGCCACTTTTTACCGAAACTATAAGAGCTGTATACTTGAAACTTTGTAAATAGATGTATTCTGTAACACGCATTAAGATTTTCACACAAAAAAAATCCATAAATTTTGGAGGTCCCCCATACTTAGAACTGAAACTCAACAATTTTTTTTCATCAAACCTGTGTGTGGTATCTATGGATAGGTCTTCAAAAATGATATTGAGGTTTCAAATATATTTTTTTTCTAAACTGAATAGTTTGCGCGAGAGACATTTCCAAAGTGGAAGAATGTGTCCCCCCTCTAATTTCTAAAATAAGAGAATGATAAAACTAAAAAAAATATATGTTGTACATTACCATACAAACTGCCAACAAAAATTTATTTGAACGAGATCTAGTAAGTATATTTTTTTTAATGCGTTATAAATCTAAAAAAATACTCTATTATTAAAACATCGATCTAAGTTACAACGAACTACAAGAACTTTTATATTATGTTACTTGCTGCTACGGAACCCTTCATGGGCGAGTCCGACTCGTACTTGGCCGGTTTTTTCGATTATATCTAGAACATCACATTACATCTCACGGGAGCGGAGTAGTAACCAAAGGCGCGGTCGAAGCCACGGGGGACAGTCGTAATAAATAAATATGAAATTATGAGACGTATTGAACATACAGATTCCAATGCTAGAAACTATAATTTTCAAAACAAATACTTGAGCAGTTCTTAAACTACACAACAAGATTTCTGATAACGGAGAAAAATATCGATTCAATGCATTTGGTCCTTTAATGGTAGATTCTTCGATTCATGGACTAACATTAGAATCCAAAAAAATCTTTTCTCAAGAACAACAGTTGCACTGAGCACCAATAGGGCTAGGTTGACGGCAAGCTTGCCTCATCGACCGGACGTCAATGGATCCGACTTGACCCGCCAATGAAGGGCTCAATTCATGACATCATTTACCGGTGATGTCTTCAACGAGGGTGCTTATCGAGCAACAAAATCCATTGATTGTGGCACGTCACAGGCGCCATCGCTAAATTCTAGCGAGTTATCAATGTAAACGGTTTGTTTACACAGTTAACGTAATCTTATCCGGTGACCTCCTTAGACTCTCCCGTTTCGAAATTGTATCGTCGGTATCGTGTGGTGTCCTTATTACTTGTCGCCGGAAGTGCGCGCTCGACTCGATCCGGCGACGTTCATTCATGTTCTACGTATTTATTTAGTAGGCAACCGTACCTACCGCGCTCTTCAGATAATGACTTCAGACAGTTAAGGCACCTAGTTTATTTTTATGTTTATGGCTTTATCTACACGATGGTACTTGAATGAAGGAGTGACAAATTCTACAATGCGTTGGAATGCGATGTTTGATGACAAAGAAAGTTCAAAGTCCTGAGTTGCATGTGTGCGAGGGGTGATACGAATTGTTTATACGACGACACTTCTTCACGAAATGAAATCGTATTCGGGCCCAGCTTTGTTTTGTGAAATGTCGCTATAGTTCTGAGTTGCTAAGGCTGTTTTAATTCCATTTTTTTTTTCTATTTTCGCCGAAAGCTAACTATCGCTGAGCCCACAATTTCCTGGAACAGGTCGACCCATTTAGTTGTTATCAGGGAGACAAAAGCTAACATATAAAATACGCCACCGATATCTATTTTTACAAGTCTGTTTGCTTTCCAAGGTGTCGGTTGGAGCGGAAGTGGCGAGTAGGAGCGGGACGAAAGGGACGCAGGCGCAAGCTAATTGCCGGGAATTTCGGAGGTCGCCCGATAACCCGCGTCTGCGCCGGAAGTCGATAGTGCTTTGATGTGTTGCGGTGGCGTCCGCTCCCCTATGTGATGTACTTCACTAATAAACGGCCACCTAGTTGAGCCACTCTATTCGACACTAAAGGCATTCATACACGGTCTCTCTATCTTGCGATGTTTTGACTAAAATCTGCACCATGTGATGTGATGCTTACACACCTCAAAACTGACTATCACACTGTCACAGTGACTCCCTCATCAGCATCGTATTACTTTGGACAGCGAGTAAGACTGTCAGACAAAAACACACTATAGACGTTACCTGTTATGATGCTTTATCGACAAACTAGACTGATTCGGCGATCATGAAAACCGACTGATCGTCTTAAAGAAGCTGAAAATCAAAGGAAGGGATACAAAGATGAAAGATGAGTTAAGATCGAGTGTGTTTTTATGAGGAATCGGAAACTGTAAGTATTGCATGTTTTTACTGGTGATGAATCATATGTGCAGGACGAATGCGTTATCATTGGACCGGATGACGTCATCAGGAAAGTAGTGAGTGATGAGGTTTCCTTTAATATTTGTCCTTTTTCGTTCTTCTCTCTCTTAATGGTTAATAATACATATATTGCCATTGCATAATGTGCCACAAGCAAGTAAATTATATTAGTGTGGTAATATATTTCTGCTTAAGATCAGTCAGCCTATTTACATTTTTTAACTTTGTCCGTCGTCATTTTCGGTTTTCCGCCTCATTTGTCCTGTCCTTTAGGCACCGCGCTAGGATAATGTTGTCTAAGTTACGTGAAATGTTATTTACCTAGATTTTTAGAGTTCTAGATTTTTATTTCAATAATTCAAAAACTGTAAAGTTACAATACAATTAACTCTTTAAGCGCTCGCGATGGATTGGTCCAACGAGTGTTTTTGCGTCCTATTTGCCAGGGTCGTGTCTTTGCGACTTGGTACTCAATCTCGTTTAGCTCTCCAATCATCATAGGTGACAGAAGAGTTGACAAGATGGGGTATTTTTGGCGGCGGCGCTCGCATTTATTCCGCCATACATGCGAGCGTTTGTCGGACATACCCGACGTAGCTGGTTAAAGGGTCAAATAGTTGAGAGCCTGTTACTACAACCGGCTCTTAACTTACCCACAGAGTACTTTGTTGGGATTTAGCCCGGGTCTAGATTTGAGATGAAACGGATAGTGGTTTGGCCGGATACCAGATACCGAATATTCGGCAAGCTATGAGGTCGGAGCGCAGGATATCCGGCAACCGGATATTCAGCCCTTTGTCGTATTTCGTGACGCGACTAGTTTGATTTGCTAGAATTTATTTTTCAGCACCTTACAGTAGCATTTTCAGCGTAAGGGTATTTTCAGAAGCTGGTCTAGTTTAAAAAGCTAAGTGGAGTGGCCTCTTACCAAAAAATGCGGAAATAATTGAATTGAATTGGAAATTGGGAATTTGGTATTAATTCACCACAATTTGCCGATTGTTAATTTTGAATACTAAACTAATTAATAAAACAAACATTTTTGACATGCGATTATAAAAATAAACGGTGTCCATAACCTATTGTGACGATTTGCCTGGTGTAAAATAAGGAGAATTGTTTGGATTTTACGATCCGGCATCCGGCCGGATACTGAATTACTATCCGGTATCCGGCCGGATAATCAAAACAAGGCCGAATAGGCCGGATACCGGATAGTTACCGGACATCCGTTTCATTTATAGTCTAGATCGATTTCGCGGCCCCGTATGTGTGCTTTTATTTTTATATAAAAAAAAAACATGTACTAACTATTCAAGATTTTTGTTTTTGTGAGACCCTTTTAAAAAACATGCTTTATTATTTTATGTAACTTTAAAATATTTTCGTGACGTAATCTCTTAGATATACACGTTTTAAATCGTAAGTTAGGGTCTGGTTAGTATTTTTTTTTAACACGCCTTTTATTATTACCCAGCCGTTGGTCATATGGTCAATTTTAATAAAATATATATTATGGTGATTTTTTTTTTACATTTGTGGATTTCCAGAGGTTCATAAATGTACAATTTCTTATGCACGACCCACGTCGATAAATTGCGTATGCGTGTATTATTGTCTAAATATTTGGTTCGTCTACTACCCTCAAATGAGCAAAGTTACAACGATATCATCAGAATTTAAAAAAGCATCGATAATTAGGAGGACCAGTAAGCATTGGTCAAAGGATCCCACCATAGCAACTTTTTACTAATAAGTTAGGTTATTTAATTATAAAGTACTTATCTAAATTCCAGCTCAGTTTATCTTAATGCGAACAATAATATACAAAGTTATAAATAAAGCTCTTATCGAGAATAAAAGGAAAATCGGAAGGTTTGAACGGAGTCGTGCGCACGCGCCTGTAGTGTCGTTCCCGGGGGAATACCAACCGCTTCCCGGTAGATTACACGAACGTCGTTTCCGACGTCAATAAGTTCCATTAATAGATATTATATTCCTTTTGTTATGTTAATTGGCTACAGATATGTATGTGTTGCGAAGGCGATTGTTTTGAATTACTTTGTTGTTTTTTGGGAACAGTAGGTAGATTTGCGGCGTTCGCTAATAAATACAGGAAAACAACGTTTGGTTTACATTACGGTTTTAAATGTCGCTTGATTTTAGATATGCTTGTTATACGAATATAATGAAAAAACAGGAAAAAGTATGTTGCAATTCTGGCAGGTACCTATCCTAAGTAACAATGTAGGAAAAGGAAAAAAACCCAAAACAGAAACCATTTGCGAGGTGCCACCGGCAGTAGAGGCAATTGCCGTTCAATAAAAAGTTTAAATGTTGCTTCGATTGTGCGTCAGTATGAATCGATCCTTATTTATCAAATGCTCGCGGTCTGAAGAGGAATGAACAATGACGATCATAATACAGATCTGTATTATGATCATCATACAAATCTGTATTATGATCATCATACAAATCTGTATTATGATCATCATACAAATCTGTATTATGATCATCATACAAATCTGTATTATAATCATCATACAAATCTGTATTATGATCATCATTGTTTATTTCTCTGCAGAGTTAATTGCGAATGCATACTGGAATTCGTAATTTCTAAATCGTGAAGAGGTAAATTCGTTTATTTGTTTATATTATATGAATAAGTGATCCAATTTTTTTTCTTGGTATTATATCACACAGCGTAAAGCAAAAGTTTGTGTGTATGTTTGTTACTTTCTCACGCTCGAACGGGTGAACGGATTTCAATAAAATTTGGTACAAATACGTCAGGGTACATCGCACAACTTCCCACCACTTTTGCCTACTGGCAGTCATCCGGACGCACTCATTCAAAAGGTCGCCAACAGCCGTTTTGATTTGGTCAGTCCGTCCCATCAGTGATCTGCCACGCGGCCTTGTTCCGTCCACATTTCCTTGTATAACAAGGCGTTCTATGGAGTCACCTCCACGTCAGCCAAAGTATTTAAAAGTATGTCTGCTCACCAGCGTAGACAAATGTTCCTTGACGCCGAGTTCCTCTAGAATTGAAGCGTTTGCATGGAGCATTGGTGGCCAGTAACGGTCTCGACTTGCGAATTGTAGATCGCGGGTTCAAACCCAGCCAGGCGCATTACTTTGTGTAACTTAATTCATCACCACTGCTCTCAAAACGGTGCAGGAAAACATCGTGTGAAAACCGGCATGTCCTAGAACTAAACATTCGAAGACATGTGACATCTAGCAACCCGCACTGGACCGGCGTGGTGGATTACAGCCCATTCCCTTTCCTAGAGAGAGGGCCTGTGTCCCAACAGTGGGAACAATTTAAGGCTGAGTATACTATGCTATGCTATGGAAGCATTTGTTCGAAACTCGGTCCACTGTCACTGATGTACCAGACCAAAATTTATTTATTTTCTCCAGTTCTGCTTCATTTTAGTTCGAGGATGTATGACGAAAACATCCCAAGTGACGGTTCCGGTACATCTTAATGGCAATGACGTTAATGAAACAGATAACAAGTACATTGAGTAACGGACTTACGAAATTTCGTCACTTTTTTATGATAAAAAATCAATTTGTGTCACTCGGTGTAACCTTTATTATCAAAGGCCGTGTGTTTCTGTTTCTCTAGAATGCTATTTGAGGCAATAGTGCATCTTCTCAGTTCGGCTAGGTCTGCATTAATGTAAATTTCTTAACTACCATTAAAGACACTTTCGCTTGACCACCGCTAAGTTCATTTTTGCTTGCACTCGAAACGAAAACTGAAAGGGTTTGGTTTGGCGCCATTTGATTTTGCGCCGCGCCACAGAATTAGCAAATTTTTTTTTAAGTGATCGGTCAGAAATGCCCACAGCCACACCTGGGCTACCAATTGCACGTCGCCTTTCACGGCGCTAAGAACCCTCACTGATGGAGAGACACCATCAATATGAAGCTAATCCAGTGAGAAGTTTACGACCCTCAGTAATGAGGAATACGACTCTAGGAGGAGGTGGACCCGGTCTACCTCATGTTAAGGGGAAAAAGGGACTTTATATCCATACTAGCTTCTGCCACCGGCTTCGCCCGCGTGAAGGTAGGTTTCTCGTTTCTCCATACAAACTTTGGACCCCCGTTTCATCTGACTGGCCTGTTGGTCTAGTGGTGACCCTGACTTCTATGCCGGAGGTCGTGGGTTCGATTCACACCCAGGACAAATGTTTTTGTGATGAGCATAATCTTTTGTTCTGTGTCTGGGTGTAATGTATCTATAATATGTAGGTATGTATTTAGAAATATGTAAGTATTTTTATCAGTTTTCTGGTACCCATAACACAAGCTCTGCTTAGCTTGGGACTAAACAGCGTTGTGTGAAAACTCAGCTGTGTTTGTTCCTCTCTGCATGGACCGCAAGGTTTTTTTGGAAAGGAAACCCGTGGTCACGCAAAGTGCAACTGAAGACCACAAGTGTGGTTTTAGTCAGTAAAAGTCTGAGGTCTGTCAAGCTGTCCAGCTCCACCCAGAGCGAGAAAAGTCATTAGATGATTCCCCATCTCAAAAAACAACTGTGTTCCTCTAGTACTCTTTCAGACAATCCTGCAGTCGACTTTTATAACCATGACGTCTATAAAGAGCTTATCTCAGACGAAATTGGATAGAAAAGTGATTTTTTTAATTTGTCCCAGTAAATAGGTAATTTCTTGAGAATGTTAATGTTCTAAGTCCACCATCACATCCACTAAAAAGTTTCTAGTGTCTCCAATAAAAATAACGCTTAAAATTGAACTCAAACATTTCTATTATTATCTATATCGTCAAACCTTCTAACCGGTAACTGTAAGTGGCGTATATAAACACACTATCGAAGCCGCTACCATTAGATACGGTGCCGAAATCTCTGTTCAATCCAATATTTTTGAACGTTATCTGTGGATTTGTTACATTTAAACAAATACGATAAGGGAACGGTAACTAGCTCCTACTTATGAAAAGTATAACAACCGGATGTAACGTGGTTCTAATGACGATGTTACACATATCGCTGGCCAGATCTAAGCTATATTTTATTTTAAATATTACCCCGCTTTACGAATTACTTATGTACCTACCGATTGTGATAATAAATGATATTTATTTTGCAAATAGGTTTTAATAAACAGGGCAAGTGTGAGTCGGACTCGCGCACTTGAGGCTTCAACACAAACTTCCTTATGAAAACAGTTCGATTCCCGAATTGAGTTACGAAGTTTTTTCCGAATTGAATTTTTTTTTATGACTTAACTATAAATTTACAGTTTCCAGATTTTTTGCTATACTTATTTATTTATTTAACTATTTAAGTACACACAAAAATAACAGAAAAAGATAATACATAAGAAACAGTACTACAAAGGTACTGCTTATTTCCAAAGAAATACTTGTGCTATGAGACTTTGCTTTGTGCCAAATTTCAGAATTCGAGGTCAACGGGAAGTATCCTATGAATTATGATTTCCTTGAGTGTGTCGAAATACCCGTTCTTTGCGACATAAACGGCCGCATCTTTTCTTTTCGTTAACTTAGAAGTTTGATTTTTTTGCAGCTTCAAGGGAGCGCAGATCTGAGTATATGGTTTTTAATTTCAACTCGATACCTCCTCGCGTTTCTGAGATAAAGGGTCTTGACAGACGGACGGACGAAAGTGATCCTACAAGGGTTCTGTTTTTTCTTTTAAGCTATTGCATAGCTTCTATCGCGGGCCTTGAGCGTGGAGACCGAATCCAGCTGTAACGAAAATAACCCAACACCCCCCATTTATTTGTTTTTTGAGCGTGGTGACCGATAAGAAAACAAATGAGTGAACAATCAATCAAAATTCAATTCAATGTGTGAAAGTGTAACTTCAATTAATATCAAAGAAAAAAAAATACTGCATAAATAAATAATTATAATTGCATAAGTTGATAAAAATGCTATGCAATAACTTTACCGCGGCAGTCCCCGAGTGCCACACGTCTTTTTTGAGGTAAGAACGGAACCCTAAAAAACTTTTACAAGTCATTTTTTTTGTTTGTTAACTAGATGAAGCCGGTGTCTCCTATCTGACTACCCAGAGAAGAAACACTGAAAAAAACTCAGGGGTCAAAGTCTCTTTTAAAGTCCATACAGTAAACATGATATGGTCAAATCATATGAGAACCATGCATATTAGTGTCTCAGATAGTCTTATGAAGAAAGAACCACACAGATTTGAGTGCATCTGTCCAGTCAGTGCGAGCATTTGTCAATATTCGTGTAGCTCAAACTTATTAAGTATTTATTGGTGTTTATTTACTTAATCTTCTTGATTGTTGAATTAATGCCGTCGACATTCTATACCAGTCAACCTAGGGTGTTGGAGAGACAATAGGGTAGGGATGTAGGGTATAGAGGATGTTATCTTATGATACTTTTTTTTGTTAGTAATCATGAAATTATTCCTCCCGCAGTGGGTGGGGCGAGACAGAGTGTCAAAATTGTACCGAATAAAATCCACCTGTGTTTCTTCAGTTGCTCTTTGCGTACCAGAGTCGCTGTAACTCTTTGGAACAATCCCATTGCCCATATTTAACTATACTAAAGAAAAAATATAATGTCTTTGGGTTGGTTACTAAGTCCTTTAAGTCATGTCATCGTATGAATCAGTTTCACTTGTCACTTTGTCTCAAATGTGTGTTTGTTTTCATTTAAATGTTTTAGTATTTTTGCTGTATTATTTTTATGTTTTTTAACCGACTTCGAAAAGGAGGAGGTTCTATGTTCGCCTGAATGTATGTTTATTTTTTTTTTCATGTATTTTAACCAATATCTCGGTCAATTGTGGACCGATTTTGAAAATTCCTTCCAAGTTGGTCCCATAGAAATATTGTTATGATCTGATCATGAACTTCGAAGATATGGAACAGAACTCCTCATAGAATCACAGCAGAACTGTGGTTACAAGTAAAGTTGCTTTGTTTATACGTGTAGTCGATGACTGACTGAAAGAAAAGGGGGGGGGGGGTGTATCGAACTGATCTGATGATGAAGCCAGAAGGAAAAAAAATAAACTAATGTAATCTAACCGTATTTGGGATTATTAGAATCGTTATGAGATGCACTGTGGCTATAAGTTATTTAAGTTTGTCTGAGGGGTACTTTTTAGTGGTGGTACCATAACTAAAAAGTGTAAAATAAAAAACTGTTTTTTTGTTAAAAAACACTGAAAAGTATAAAATAACTTTAACTTCGGAAGTCGGTGTTAAATAACGAAGAGACAAAACTATTATAGAACAACCGACTTCCGAACTTAAAGTTATTTTATACTTTTCAGTGTTTTTTAATATTAAAATCGGTTATATTTTTTTTGTAAAAAGTTTTTTTTCTTAAGTAGTTAATTGAGCCTGCCTATTTAGCAATAATCTAATGGCTCTATTTTACCGAGATCGCGCGTGTTTTAATGATTCCACATATTGCCCAGTTGTGTAGACACTTAACGTACAAGAGACCAATTTTACACCACAATATTCCATTAGAAATTAATTTGTGAATATATACCTATACAGCCACTGAACTTCACTCGACAAACTTCTAACAAAACACATCTATGTTCGGGTATCGATTGCTAAAAAAACCAAAAAAAAAACAGTCATATTTTGAAACAACCCGTAAATGAAGAGGACACTAGCCAGGGGCGCGGGGAAGGGTCTCTTCTCCGAATCAATGGTACCATAACATTATGTTGCTCAGTAGGTGGCCTGCCTTTAGTGGCAGAGGTAGCTGCGGCGACAGGGCCCTATTTAAAATCATTATAATAACATTCATATTCACATCATTTCATACACATTATTTATCGACTGGTCTTAAAGGGCCGAGTAGCCAACAGGCTAGTCATTTAGACAAGTAAATTTGAATTTTGCGCTAGGTAATCACTAGATCAACAGGTCTAGTAGTTACCTAGTCTCCCTGACTGTTATACCGCAGGTCGTAGGTTCGATTCTCACACAAGACAAATATTTGTGTGATGAGCATGAACATTAATTTTTTTTCTGTCTATGTGCAATTTATTTATAATATGTATGTAGTACCTACCTACATATTTAGAAATATATAAATAGGTATGTTTATCAGAGGCCTAGTACTTATAGCACAAGTTTACCGTAACAAGTACGGTTTTACTAAGTTATAATCAATCATCAGTACAACCTACTAAGTTCAGCTAACCATATTGAATGACCTTTTCAAAAGCCTTTCAAAAGGGTTGGACCGTTGGACGAACTGAGAGGTATGTATTGATTAGTTAAATGATTATAATAACCTCTATACCCTCGAATATAAACTATAACTACTAGTTTATATTCGAGGGTAGGATCCAGTATTCTACCAATCAAATATGTTTTCTCTCTGTAACTCAAAGGTTTGTTGGGAGAAAACTCATTGTTGAGTTAAGCTCGCCTTTTGTACCTACGTGAATTGTCAACAATCACTCTGTATTATGTATGTTTTGTGTAGAATATAGAATTAAAATTCAAAAAAAAAAAGACGTGATACAGTAAGAGCGTTCCTCAGTAGAGCTTCCGAAAGAGTGGAACTTAAAATAAACATGGATAAAACCAAAGCCATAGTAAACAGCCATGTAGCCCCCACTCCTGTCAAGATCGGAGACTCTGCACTCGAAGTTGTGGACGACTACGTTTACCTGGGACAGACGGTCCAGTTGGGTAGGTCTAACTTCGAGAAAGAGGTCAACCGTCGAATCCGACTCGTTGGTCAGCGTTCGGGAAGCTATACGGTATCCTCTCGTTCAATATACCAAAGTGTCTTAAGATGAAAGTCTAGTCGTGCAGTGCGTGATGACATATGGTTACGAAACGTGGTTGCTTACAATGGTCTCATAAGAAGACTTAAAATCACCCAAAGGGCGGTGGAAAGGACTAAGCACGGAGATTCCTTGCTTGACATCAGAAAGGAAGATATCTGCAGGAGAAATAAGGTTACCACCATAGCTACAATAGGATAACTAATAGAATAGAATAGAATAGACTTTATTGTACACCAAAAAGTAATACAGCTTATACAAAAACTTCAGTTTGTGGGTACAATTATGGCGGTCTTATCGCTGAAAGCGATATCTTCCAGACAACCTTAGGATGGATAAGAGCTAAAAATAATACACGGGGTAGTCTGTGGTGTACTGCTAACTATATAAAACACAATACTCAATTATAAATACATATATACATACATATTATAATAAGTTAAGTAAAAACCCTACCAAGTGGTTTTTAATTATCTAATTTTGGTGTAAAAGAGTGTGCATTATTCCAGTTACATATTGCATAAGTTATAACAGTTTGACAATCATACTAGTCTCTGTCTATGAGTCACGATATAAATAATTTCACCGGGACTATGTGAGGAGTGACTCCGCCGACCCGGATGCTGGTCATTTCCACGGAAACTTCCGAATTATCGCGCTGTTCCGTTACTCAACTATGTCAGACCTACATATATATATCGGTCACCGCACTATACAATAGCATGCAAATCTACTAACATTTGCATGTTTCAGCAAGAATTTCGTAAAAGGCTGTAATATCAGTAGCCTGATTCACGTAAAAACAAACAAGCCAAATATCGTTGAAGATTTATAGTCGTTCGATCGAAGTCCTATCCAAAAGCGGTCTTCTCGGTCTATCGACTTATTTCTAGTTGCATTAATAAGGATTCTACTAGGATAATATAATACAGTTTTTTTTTTAAATCGACTAATTTCAAACGATTTTAAAATCGGTGTCGTTCAAATTCGATTGATGGATGTGAATACGGAAATGGTCTAAACGACTAAATCGCTACGATATCGTTACGGTTTTCATTACGTAAATCGGGTTAAAATGTCCATGAGGACAAGCAACTTATGTAGATTTTGAAACTATAAAAAACTTAACTTCAATAGTAATTTAACTCTGTCAACTTCAATGTAAAATACACATAAATCATTTTCATTTTTAAATCATACAGGATCTACCAGCGATAGACTGCACCTGAGAAGCAACCCATTCACTCTTGACATAAAGACCCCTAAGTTTATAGCTATCAAGAAACAGACTCGGGCAGGGAATTCCACTCCTTAGCTGTACGTATAATGAATCCAAAAAGTTTCCAGAACGCTTTGTACATATAGAGAAATCCGTAATCCGCTCGTCAAGTCACAAATCCGCAGTATTTACACCGGCGAGCTTTACTTGACGAGCCATAAGACCCCGGTTTTACTCGCTCGTCAATGAAGGCTTTAAGAGGGTCCTTTTCCACTCGCCTATCGTCAACTTTGAGCATGGTTTAAAAGCTTGTTGCTTCATCTATCGCAATTCAACGCGATGTTTGATGAAGAGGCATTCCGTGATTTACTCGAATATTTCACAAAACTTGTTACAGGAAATACGTGTTTTTTAAACCGTTAAAAGTTTAGAAAAAAAAAAAAAATATCGTCATTCAGAATCCAATTAAATGTGCAAGGCTTCTATTGATATACTTTTTATATTTTTAATATATGAGTACATTATGGAGGGCCAAAGTTCACGTAAAATAGCAGATTTTCAGAAATCTTTATTAGATAACTTTTACCCAAAATTATGTTTTGTTTTCTATAGAAGCCTTGCTAATATCCACAAGATAGCTATGTATACAAAATATCTAGAGAAATATGTGTAATAATAATAATAAATATAATATAATCATGTAGGAGCGGTTGTATGAAAATGTAATTTGAAAAGGACGCTCTTAATATTAACCCTTCGTATTTTAATTACCGATTGTTGTACTTATAATCGTGCGTTCTCGTCGCCGGTCGCGTTAATTCGTCGAGGTGTCAAACAATGACGTCTACGACGTGTGTATCGTGGGCACGCATCACAATTATCAACGACCTATTTAGAACGCATAATTAGTGAACGTTACCAACTATAGATACAAACGGATCAACTAATCACACGGCCGATAGAACACGCTTGTAATGAGGTCCCTATTTGTTTTGAATGCGAAGACAATTGAATCTAATTACCTATAAGTGCTTATCGTGTAATGAGCGGGACTGGCGCCAAATATGTCAATTTAAACTGATATGAAGTACTACACTTGCACAGTCACCCTCGTGTGTTTAAATTCTACTATTATGTCATAAAAAAATATTGTTACTTACCATTGATAGGTTTTCAGGAGATCTGAAACAAATAACCGATATTTAGTATCGAAAGACATAAGGTGAAGTAGAAGATTTGTATGCTAGCCATGTATTGGGAGGTACAGACATGCACAAAGATGTTTGGGCCCCACTGTTACGTATCAAGGAGCGCGCAGCAGGCGACGCTCTCTTGTTTATCGAGGCTGGGCCCCCGATCCGTGCTCCAGAAACTGTGGAAGCGGGCCGTCAGACAGTTTGCAATTAATCGATTACAATAATTGAATTACGTGATGACGTAGTGACAGCTGCGCAAGCGCCGCTGTGTGCGCAGGTGTCTGTGACGCGCTCTCAGAGAAAATCAAAGGAAAACCCACGCGCTCGTCTCGCGCCGCCATCGACACGTTTTCATTTGCAAAATATTGCTGTTACCACCTGTAATCCGGTTTAAATAATGTATTCTGCGCCCGGGGCGTCGACTTTGTTACTTTTTTTAACGAACATGACGCGAGCTATATCATTACCTTTTAATAAATTGGGGAAAATGCGAATACAACGATAAAGTCAAAGTCTATCGGTTCAGCCGTCAGTCATTGTCTTAGTTGGCGTCGGTGATATCAGGTTTGTAGTAGCTACACGGTGCCGTGTAAATAATTAATTGTGACGTAACACAGGTATGCGATAATGCAGTAGGCGAATATTATCTTTAGCCAACTGATTATTAAGATACCTAATCAAAATTAAACATCATCATTGCATTGACGTTGGTTCTCGTAAGAGTTGGGAATGAGGGAAAGTTACAGTGGTCCTGGAACGCATATTTTGGTTTTTAAAAGTCTCTCTTGGGTCTCGTTACATCCAGAGAGGAAGAAATTAGATACTTTATAATTTCCAACCCTATAAAATAAAAATAAAGGTTTTCGCAAAGTAGGTTCTTAAATTTTAAATGACGTTTCATCATCAGCTTCCTGATCTGGCTCCATACTACTTGGGGTAGGAGCAACATATTTTTTGGTTCCATTCTGTACCTCATTCGTCACGCTATCGCTTACTCTCTTTTCTTTCATTTCACTCCTCACACAATCCAACTTTTTTGGCCTCCTGCTCTATCCATCCATATTAATGGTTATTAATCCTCTTAAATAGCGTTTAACTAGTCATTTATGGATTTATCAATGGGAAAATTATTTTCTGGCGATAAAACCACAAACAACGATTCCTGACGTCAAAAAAAAACATACAAAAAATAAAGATGTTAGTCATCTTTTTTTTATTAGATGTTATTGATAGGCTCGCGTTTGACCACCATCTCACCTCAACGATCTTACTCAACTTGTTGAAACACTACGTTAAATTAACTTAAAAATAACTATGGCTTACTCATTGCATTAACACAAAAGTGACCGTCTACGGGTCATGAATATCATTGACTTATCCTTAAATGACTCACTATCTGCTGAATCATATCATGTAAAAATCTGTAGTTTGTAAACCCAAGTATCCCGTACCTACCCATGCTTATTGCACCATATTGCGATTAAATCACCATCTTCCTGCCCTTGTCCTGGTTTATTTGAGGTCGGTGCTACAAGTATTTTTGTTCCATTCTGTTCTACTACTCGTCACACTATCACTACCTTTTCTTTCATATCACTTCTCACACAATCCATCCAACTTTGGCCTTCCTCGCCCTCTTCATCCATCTACATGGATATTGCGATTATATTCACCCTGTTGGATCCTCTCTAATATACGATTGTGTCGCTTGGTACATATTGTCCAATTCTAAGCGGCTACTTTACAGTGAGGAAAAATGTAGGTACGTTTTTAAAATATTGGGTGCAGTTTATATTACACCAATCTGTAAGTAATTTTAAAGGATGAATTGGATATATAGCTGCTAAATGTAAATAAAGAGTATTAAAATAAAGTATGGTAGGTAAGCCTGATTAAAAGAAAACCTCTGCTTATTTACTATCAAGCCTCAACTGCACAAAACACCGGACATGCGTTACCTACTCTGCTTCTGTCCTGCACAATTACCAGCAGCTTCTAAGATTTATATAAGGCTAATGATAAAGTTGCACACGTTGCAAGAAAATTGTTAATTATTGAACGTTGCAACATTAAATATAAGCTTGTCATTTTTAGTAAAATAAGTTGCTCGTGATCATTCTCTTGTCCTTACCTCAATTTCTATTGAAATGAGGCAGAGATCCTTCTTACATACATTTCTCGGTTCCTGTTCCTTCCACTTTGAATTCAGTCCTTTTTTGAACATATAATCTTTCTCAAGGAGTTGTCAGCAACACAAAAAACATATAATCTTTCACGCTACGATTATTCGCTATGATTCTAGATGGTAATGGAAAACTCTACTAGTTATGGCTAATCTGGTAGCAGCAGATATAAGCAATGAAGAGCTTCAATGGGCAATAAATTAACTACCGGCTCCTAGCAACGTTAAGCTCGCTTTGAAAGATTGTTCTCTTCAAAGGTTAACAGAAAGAGAATTCTTTAATTGGTGTTGGAGGTTTTCATTTCAGGAAGTTTTTGGACACTATGTACATACAGTCGGGGTTCATCAGAGCACTCCAACAACGCTAAAGTGTCTATCTTTGTAGAAAAGGATCAATGGTACATAACTTGCTTACCCTCTAGGGTAAGCAACTGTTGAATGTAAAATCCTGTGTTTGTTTCCCGAGTCGCGCAAAGAGTTATTGAGGTTTTTTATTAGATAGTCCTTATTATCAGCCCGAAGTTTGGAAGTCAGTGGTGTGATACCACCGAGTCTGCAGCATGTGAAGGAGTTGGCGCAGCGCCTGGTCTTTCCCAGGTCGTGTTAGATTGCTGGCCTATTGAACTATGAGAGTAAACAGAGAGTGCACTTATATTTGCGCACACACTTGTGCACATTATAATATGCCCAGCGTTCCTGACTGATCTTCATTGAAGTTGGCCATCGTGGTCGAAACTTGGTTAAAAGGATTATTATCAAAGGATGTGCCTAGTGATATCGTGACGAGTGACGGGACAGAATGGAAGAAAAAAACGTGTTGCGCTGACCCCAAATAAAACGGGACTAGGGCAGGAAGATGATGATGTGCCTAGTGAGTATTAATTGGGCACAATACCAACCTCCTAGATGAAAAGAAGATTGGTCAAATATCCCTCCTTATTGCGTACTTACTGCATGACCAAACAGTGAAAATTTTCAATGTTGCTTTAACACATTCATTGTGAGTACAGCTAAGGAGTTAAATTCCTTGCTGACGCCTGTGTCTCTCTGGAGGATGAGTTTCCTGACAACTGCCTAGAGGCCTTTAAGTCAAGAGTGAATAACTTCTAGGCAAGAGTGCTCTATCGTTCACCACATCGCTTACTATCAGGTGATATTATGTAGTAGGCAAGTGCGATGCAATTGCAATTCCACTTTCACATCGCTGTCGACTGGTAATGTGCCCAAAGGCTGGCGGCATTGCCACGCTGTATGGCAATGCTTATCCTCTGTCCGAGGTAAAAGCCAGCCCTTGGGTCACGCGAAGTGTCAATTATTATTAAATTAAATGACTTATGCGAGTTGATCTATAGGTAATAAAGTATAAACTAAAAATCAACCCAACAATGCCAAAAACGACGTTGATGTTGTAGCAAGCAAGTAAGGAGCTCCTACGGAATCTAAATCTAAACTAATCCCTTCATCTTATCAAACAAAATCTCCTAGTATGTGTTTGTGTGTCAATTAGCGATCAACTCAAGAAAATACTGATTCACTTTTCATACAGTTTTCATCAACATACAGAGTGATTCCAGATAAAGTTATAGTTGTACATTACATGCTTATTATAGTAAAGGTAGCCAAAACATTACAAATATTTGTAAAACCCGCGCTAAGTTGGGGCGGGGCGCTAGTCTTAGATAGTAAAAAGGTTTATATATATTTGTTTAGTCAATTTCTGGATGTATTAATGATATTAAGTCAACATCTTTTTGTCCTGGAAATTGTACGGATACTATTGGATTTTTTTTTGAGGTAAAAAATATGTTTATGATTTAATTTCTCGGTCTAGGGTGAAGCGAGAGGGCGGCACACCTATGTTCCTTCAGTTGACTTTTGTGTTCTAGGACCACGAGTATCTCTTTCATACTTTTCTCTATGGTCCTAGCAGGCACCAGCCCTGCTTGGCTCTCTTTCATTTCAGGCGAGCCTGGGTCATTACACGCCATCGACGACTCAGGCCTGGTTCTTATAGGATGAGCGGACGGCGAGCTAGTTATTGCTCGTCATGTCCTTCCTGATGTCATCTGTCGCAGCGGCTAGGGCGTGAGGTTATATGTTCTCTCACACTTGCAGCCGTCAAAAAAAAAAAAAAGTCGTCACGGATTCTATAGGACGGAGTATGGAAGCGAAGCCGCGGGTAAATGCCAGTCATTAATGAGAAGGGGGAACAGATGCCAGCTGTCTTAGTGGGTGTAAGTGGCGAGTTGTGGAGATTATAGTAGTTGGACATTCCAGGCAGGTCGAGTAATTAAGTGAAGGTCACCGAGGGGCCGCGAACCTTGGAAGGGGTGACGCCAGGTACGATTGTAAAGATGAGGGGGCTCCTACTGGCTGTATCACAGCTGTTGGTATTAACAATTTTTTTTCTTTAGGCATTTGGTACGTAGGTAGATAAATAAATTCTTTTGCGACCTTTTCTGGGCACATAAAAATTATGTAAAATGACCAACCCTATGTCTTCACTTACATATATTCAAATAAAAGCTGAGTATCACTGATCAAAAACTATTTTGAATAATATTTTTTTCTGAAATATATAATTCTACTATGAATGTAATTAATTGTTTTAATATTCTATGTAAGTAATTAAGTCTTCAAATAATAAAGTGTCTTAGAGATTCTAAAAATAGCTTCGTTCTAAAAATCAATTAAATTATACGGCTATAGTTTCCATATTAACCGACTTTATTTTAGTCAAAATATTAAATTCCATACAATCTTAAAAAAATAACCTAGATATGAATGACCTCGAAAATATTCATAATGAACCATAAATATATGCATATTTTTCCTCACCCATGAGCAAATAATTATATGTCTACCTACAGGGTTTTAGAATCATAATAAAAAAATAATACAAAGGAATTTTTAAAATTATAAACCATTAATTAAATTTTTTTAAATATATTTTTTTAATAATTAAATTTAAGTCTCAACATTTTAAAATTGAAGCAAAAATTATTTTATTGAATTAAAATAAATTAAATGACATAAATATGGTGCGCAGGTTGTATTGCTCGCGTGCGTGGTGTGTGTGTCGGCGGTGCGCATGTGTGCGCGCGGTAGGTATGGCGAGAGGCCGAGCGGGGGCGCGCACGCACACCGGCGCGCGCGCCAATCGCCGCGCCTCTCGCACGCACACCACCGCACACCACCGCGCACCCGCCAAGCCATAAACCTAGTTTTCTTATGAAAAACGAATTCATTTTGTGCACGTTTAGGGTTCGGGTGCCCCCGCGCATGCCACCCGCCCTCATCCCCGACACCGTTCACGACTACACACCCAAGGAACATATAGAAAAAAAATCATAAATATTCGCGCTCTGACCGACGCCCTGCGGACTTCAACAAATTTTCAGCATTTTTCTTGAACTTTTTTCCATGGATGCTTTACATATTCGGAAAGCTGACGAAACGCGCTTTCGAATGAGTAGAAATAGATTGAGAACACAAAAAGGGGGAACGGAATGTTCCCTTTTGAACTCTACGTTTACACCGGGTGTTCTATTTTGCCCCAAAGAAAAAATATTTAGTTTTTTATAAATTATGTAGTTGAAGGGGATCCTGTGGGATCGTTTTGCAAAATAAAATTTGAAGTGAGTGGTATAGCGCGGTGGTTGCGGCGGGCGCGCGGGGGCCCGCCCAGGCGCGCGGCGCGGGGCGGCGCGCACTGCGCCCTCGCACGCGCACTTTACTGTTAAAAAAAAACTTTCTCACCCCGAATCTTTTGTCGCCAATGTGTAGGCGCAAGTCTTTCCATCACTTTTGTAAAATAAAAGCGTTGAAATATTCGCGCGTCTTACGAGGAAAATTGGTGAAAATTTTCCGACCTCACGGCGGGTTTGACGCCGAACCCGCGACTTCCATAGTAATGAGATTTACAAAAATCAATTTAAATTAAAGTATAAAATTCTATTTTTGTATTTAGTCCATAAAAAATTGGAATTCGCCACAGGAAAGGTGAATACAATAAATTAAAACAATCGGGAACGGTGATGGCGGTGCGCCGACAGAGTGGCTCGGCGTTGACCGGTATTTAAAAAATATTGGTTTGTAATATTAGGATGAAATATACGTTAATAGATGGTTCGTTTGATGTAGTTGTGGCAGAGCGCATAAAAGTGCAATTCATTGTGCGCGTGTCCTGAGCGCAGCGGATCTGCGCCCCGAACGTGACGCAGCGGCAAAAAACGCAACGTTTTCGATGTTAAGTGTATTTTCTGTTGATTTTCGTTTTAAATGCAGTCCTGAATAATTTTTGTTTAAAGGCGGGTAGACATTGTTTCAAATAAGTTATTAAATTAATTGGTAAAATAATTTGTAAAGTTAGGAAAAATCCTTTAAAATCTTATTAATCAGTTTTCGTCTAACGATCTCGATTTGCCAATTTTTTATTTCAACTTTATATCGGTATTTAATATTTTACCACTGGAAGAAAGTTAAAATGATTTGAATAGTATCATACGTTGGTTTAAAACTTCTGATTTAGATAAAATCATTGTTTTGAAAAAGGTAAACAAACCATTTTATTAAAAAAAAACCTCGGACAAAAATAAAATTCGAAGACTAAAACAAAACATTCGCTTATTAGTCAATTTTTTAGTTAATTACCTCATGATGATTGCTACAAATATTAGAACTGTAGTTTTTATATTAGTAAGTAGATGTTTGATTTAAAATTAAGTAGAAATAATATTAAGCTAAGGTAAAAGTTTTAAGTGTAGGACATTGTAAATAGATGGTTCAAAAAAAATGGCGATTGTTCTTCTCTATCTACACAATTTTAGTAACTTTGTTTTTCATTAATACTTGGAGACTTTTGCTTCAATACATCATCAAAACACTTTTTTGTAGAAAAGATCATTTTAAAGAGACAAAATCTCTACCAAATTATCTTTTCTGCACTAAGCCACGTCTCTCCATAATGCATAGATACAAAAAATTCAAACAGATATTAGAGCTAACAATTAGTGTCAAAGAGGACCTAAATACTCGTATATCGTTAATGTAGCTTCACTTTTTAATCTGCATACCAATAGGTAGGATTTTTAGGTATTTATTTAGGTTCCTTAATACCCTCAATAAACAAATTCAAATAAATGTAAAAGAAAAACACCAAATAGTAATTTAAAGTACAATAAATAACTGTGAAAGATTTAGTTTTCGGCCGGGACTATACCGCTGGGCGAGGAATGTTATCAGCGCGCGCTGTGGGTGAGATTCCCGGAATGCCGGGAACTAATCCTAGAGGCGCGAACACACACCGCCTGACTGACGCCTGCGCCTGCGCCACCGGCATCGCTAGCGCACCGTTCCATGCCACCATTTATACAAGGAATTTTTAGTTACTACATTTTCTTAGTGATAAAATTTCAAGAGATTTTGTAAGGAATTAGCGGCCAAGAGGTACTTATATCGCAATTATTTTCTTATGGATTTGGTGCGAAATACACAATAAATTTTTTGGCTGTAACTTTCTAACCAGAATTATATAAGACATAAAATAATGTTGAAAAAATCTCTCACTTACACATATATTTTAATATATTTTTGTTGCAAATTATGCTAGTTTTATTCCGAAATTCAAATCTGAATTCCGAATAAAGTATAGTTAAATATACTGAACATTGGTAAACTAAGTCATTATCTATATATGTAACGGATAACTAAACAAGGGGTCCGATTCGCAAAACTTTGCAATTCTATCACCAACATTCGCAACGAGATATCGCAACTTCGCTAGTATATTCACGCGCAGCTCTAGGATTTAAAACTTGAGTTGCGAGAATATTAGAGAAAGCAAACACAGATAAGTCAGGAATTCATTAGAAAAGCTTGAGCGGTTTGTTTTGAGAACACTTCACATTAGAAAATATGTTTATGTTTGCCGTTGAATTACAAATTGTTATTTACCATTCTTGGAATACGGGCTTGGCCTATCAAAAGAAGAATCGCGGAATAATTATACAGACAGACAGTTGTCCTTTGATCTCTCTCTGACAATTATTTTATTATAATCGCATGGAAAAATTAAGTACATCCGCGCACATTCTTACAAGATTTACATAGAATTAACATGCTTGGCAAAACATCGCAACGTGGCTATAGATTAGCCGCTCACCAAAGAAGTGAACTCGCACGAGGATGCAGATTACATGTAGTACAAGTGCCTATTTATACGATGTGGATAAAATTAATTATCATACAGTGGGGAGTAGGAAGGGGTGGAGTGCGTTGACCCCGGAACGGGAGCCACTGCGAGCCAATTGTTATTTTTTTAATTTATCGTGTGCAGGTGCCGAGTTGAATTTTGACGGCATTTTATTTTACAGAAAAAAAAATTAAACAGGGACAATTAAGCAGGCCAGGTGGAGTTTTTTTTTTGATATTTGATGAAGAAATTAGCCTTCGATGGGTATTATGGGATTGTGCGCACGCGCCGCACACCTAGGCACCTACGGAGTAGTTGCACGAGCACGTTGCACCTTTGCACGTGCCGTCAAGGTGTTGTGTCGAACTGCTCTGCCGCCAATAATGCGAGCCGTGCGTGTTTATGTGTTTAATTATATTAATAATTTAGCTTATTTTATTGCCATCAGATCACTATCGTATCATATTTTAATATCAGATGGAATTTTATTTCGCTATTAATAACGCAATAAGCGGTATTTCGAATTTTAGAAGCTGCAGTAACTGTTGGTCTTTAAGTAAATATGTTTTTGAATGAATAATTAATTAGCTAGTTTTTATACCTATTAATAGGAATATGGACGAGACAGAGCCCACCTGTAGACCTAAACCACCTGTTTAGGTTTTACCCAACCTTCTTCACTGCCTGTCTTCTTAGAATAAAAAAAATAAAAATCTTTTTATTTCAGACACTTAGTCCATATTAGGAATTAAATGGGATAATTGTTTAATGATAATTAAAAAAAGTATAAAATGTCATAAATAATATTTCAAATTTATTTATTTTGTATTTTTTATGATCAGACCATTTTTCACTCATATTATTTAAGTGAGTTGCTTGTCAACACTTTACTGTGCGACTGTACACGTCAAAGGTTTGTTTAAAGAACAAAGGTTCCTTTTTAACTAATTAAACGTAGTTTTTAACTTTATGGACATTATTAATGTTTAGTGAAGCTCCTTGTTTTCAAAACTTTACTCCAAAAATGTTGAAATTTTTTATAAATTTGGGGGTAATAGAATAATTTGGAAAAGTTACCTTTTTCTTGTCCAAATAAGGTTTAAATTCGATCACCGATCAAGTTAAGCAAATAGGAACTCTTCGTTAATTATAACGTCAGTAATTAAGTAAGACTTTTATTGCTGTCCTTGGCTTACCCAAGGGAAGCGAAGGGCGGAAATAGAGTTAGACACACGTGTGCCACAGGCGACGATAACGATGCTTTATACTAGTGATGCCAAATATTTCCCAAACTAAAAATCAAAATGTACCTTAAAGCGAAGATGATAGAGTAAGAAGTTCTTTGAAGGTGTTTTCTGGTACAGTTGATAACAAAACGCATTGTTCGGTGACAAAGGAAAAATGTATTGTCAGTGTAAGTAGAGGAAAATAATACTGTCATGTAGGTAGGTAGGTTCTGCACGTGGAAGGCAGTTCCAAGTAGTTCCGAGTAACTGAGTAGGGTGCTGGATACCTATAGCATGCGCATGAGTGCTGACGAGTGCGGAGCGGCCGTGCGAAGTATTACATGAACTGCGCCGCTAACAATACCCAACTATCATGTTTTCCTTGTTGTATTCATTACATTCTTGCTCCTAATCAGGATTATTATTTATGTAGACCTACCGTTACTACAGGTATTTGCAATTTTTATAGATTATTAGAAAAAAATAAGAAATTTGCCTGTAGCGGTCCTCCCGTCCTATAATAATTAGGGTATCTTCAAGGTTTGAGTGAATAAACTAGTGCGCCTTACCATCAACGATTGTATCACTGCTTTTTATTAGGTGGGATCGCAGTCAAACACTAGTTTTTATTAATAAAAAAAAAACAGAGTATAATCAATACGGGCAGATTTCCGTTTTACTTACAAAAATCGTTTTATTATTTAACTAGTTTCTGCCAGCCGCTTCGCCTGCGTGAAAGCAGGATTCTCCATAAAAAGTTTGGACCCCTGTTTCATACACGTTGAATTTTAGAAAACCCTCTCTTAGTGCTCGCGTATACATTTTAAAGTGAAACCTTGTGTTAAATTTCACGCTCCTAGTCTAAGTAGTTTGGGCTGTGCATTGATATGTCATAATGTCCGTCAGTTTCTCCTTTTATATATAAAAATTAAATCAATTTTGTGGTCGTCATCAGTTATCAAACTCTAGCGCCCCGCCCTGGCTTCGCTCGGGTGCTAGAAATCTTTAAAATTCTTGGCTTTTCTCTACTATAATGTATACGTATTCTACAACGAAACGTTCCTCATGAATTGTTCTATCTTTCAGTGAAATCGCCATGAAAATCCGTTCATTAGTTTTGAGTGTATCGCTTTCATACAGACAGACAGACGTGAACAGGACTTTGTTTTATAATATGTAAGAAAGTTCTTTTACAAATAAAACAAGCATCAATTCAATATGTTTTTGGTGTTAAAAATAATAATATAAACTACAGGCCCTTGAAAAGACTGGAAGCATAAGTTTTACAGATATTAATGTTTAAAACAAAACCGAGGAACAGTTTTGAGTTATATCCTAAAAACTATTCTTTACATGAATTCAATTTAATATCTTTGTTTTTCAGACTGGTGTCCATATAGTGTTAGTAAAAATATATAAAAAATAAACTTAAAAAATAATGGTTTTCAAAGGAAGAACTCCGCATCTTCCATCTTTCGCACACTCGTGCTTCTACTGGCCATTTTTGATGAAATATTAATGTAGTTTAAAATTACATTTAGAAAAGAAAAATCAGTGAATGGTCTAAAGTAAATGTATTAAAAATCATTAATCTTATGGAAAACCAAGTTATAGTAATGTTTCATGGAGTTTAGCGCATTATACTTTGTGCTCGCAGTTTATGTTTTAAAAACATTTTAGGCATATTTTCAGTTATCTAAATCCTAAGTCAAGATAAAACAGTACATAACAAAATACATAAACAGTCAAGATTCGATGTAGAGTGAGTAATACAATGATGAACAATATCTATTGATTGGTCGGACTTGATATCTTTTGTTATCTATGCAAAGATGTGAATCGCTCGCTGGCAAAATTTCGCGATATCTCGATATCTCTGTGTATTGGATAAAAACAGTAAATAAGCTGTCGTTTACAACAATGCTTGGGTATATAATCGCTAATCATACGCCTACTGCTACCTAACGCTTATGTACTAGAGTCAATAAATGCCTAGTACTGATTATCTATTTTATCAGACTAGTACTAGAGTTTTTTATTTGATTTGGTATCATGAAACGTAATATATATTTCTATGTTTAGTGTATCGTTGCATCGTGCACAAGGTTGCATCTTGGATTAAAATAAAAAACAACTACATAATAGTTAGTTAAGTCACAAACAAAAGACTAGTTTTGATCCTTGTGTAACACTCAATGTTACGCATTATGCGTGCTACGCATTTCGCGTAGCATTACGTGCTACGCTATAAGCGTAGCACGGTGCGCTACGCGCTACGTTGCGCGTAACACGGCTACGCAGCTACGGTGCAACGTCGGTCGAATGTGAAAAACGTTTTTTAGAGAGTGCTATTTTGTTAAGTTAGTATAATTTTCTTTCTTGCAAAGTGAGTATCATAAAAAGATTTTTTATACGTTACAATGTGCTTGGAAATCAAGGTACTGCTTTTCAGGTACATTTTTTTTAATACTTGATGTAATTATCAGTGGTTACGGCATCCGCCTCTCATGCAACCGGGATGCATAGTTCAATACTGGGCAAGTATCAATGAGAATTTTTCAATACATATGTACTTTTCGAAGTTTATCTAGGACATTACTGACACCCCGAGCCTCGAAAAGCATATAAAGCCAGCATTCGCAGATCTATGGCAGTCTTGACAGGTAGTCAGACTCTAGAAAGTCGTCCCATTAATTTGTATAATTATCCTATGTGTAGAAGTATCGTGTTGCCCAGTAACTGGGTAGTGAAAAACACGGTATTCAGCCGCATCGGGTTAGAATGGAACCCAACTAGCTTAGGAAGCTAGTTGGAAAACGACCTAGGGAGATGAACATCATGTCCCTAGTCTTTTAACTATCTAGCTAGTTTTTAGCTAGCTTGTTGTAGTTATGGTGCGAAATTTATATTTATCATACATTTTCATTTAAAAAACGAAATAATTAATTAATTGTCATCAAATTAATTTATTCAAAGGATCATAATTTTCTAGAATAGCTTCGGGAACTAAAATGAGTTTATAAAATTGTGAATAAGATTAAAATAATAAGCACCTATACAGAAGAAAATAAAAATAACTTGTGACTAAATATTTTGTAACAATTAGACAGTGATGAGGTTAATTATGATGACTTGATGAGGTACTGTTGATTTCACTTTTAAGTGAATAAGACATTTGATATATATTTTCCCAGTATGTATCTAAACGGCATTAATTTGAAATAAAGCAAGTAGGCACTTATCTCCAAGAATGTTAATAGCTTGTCTGATATTAAAATATATATGTAGGTACCTACTAAGATCTGTTCAATCACTTATTTAGAAGAAATCGATATAGACTGGCTATGCAATATTTCTTGTCTATTTTAACTCGTGCCTAAAAATTTCTAATTCGTCAGTAAGTACAAATATAACGATGAACCAGTGGAATAAAACTCACAATGAATGCGGAGTGACCTTAAAAATATTTTTTGTTTCCTGGTTACGTTCGACGCTCAACGGTAGTTTAGGTACACACAATGTGTGCGGAAAATGAGTATAGTATTGGTAACTCATTAAAACAAAACTCTTTACATTTGCGTGGTGGTTCCAATTAAAACAATAGATTGCGAGTAGGTGCGTAGTCAATTTCCCTAATCGGTCGGCGGCGTGCGCTCGCGGCTACCTACCGGGGCCGCGGGGGCCGCCGGGGTGCCGTTACTCACGCTGACACGCCTCCTAACGCACGCCACACAACATCAGCCCAATATTAATTCATAATCACATTATTTCTCATTAATAACTCGTCCAATTCCCACGTGTCCACCCATGTTGTTTGACAAGAGAGACCTAGCTGGCACCATGGCAGCGAGCCACGGCCACAGCCACTGAAAACTTTTCTCGGAAAGTTCGGCCTCCTTACGCACACGCGGCTGCGTGAACCAATGGTTGTACATATATAAAATACACACATTTATATGAGCAGTTACACGCACACATGTGCACTTGCGCCCCGTAGGTATGTTGCTGCCATTTTGCGAGGATCGTGCAGAGGCCTCAGCATTACTCGTTACACTGCGTGGAATGTTCTGGTCGCGGCGGAGACGCTCGTACGTAACTGGCCGTGTATGATTCGCAATTGAAGAAAATATGGATGATGATAGTGACCAGTGATTTGGGCCGTGTGAGTGAGATCTATTAGAGCGTAGACGCGCGCGTGTGTGCGTGAGGCCCACCAACTGCCACCGACGACGAGGTTATCAATTTATGAATCGTAAAGTAAAAAAATGCGCATAAATGCGTACTGCGATCATGAATTCTCTCTGATCACGATCGTCTAAGTATTATTTACAACCCGTGACGTAAGTGTCAGTGTTTGTACCGCGCCGGTCCTGCCGGCATCAATGGTCTCGTTGAGGACCCGCGCTGTTTAGATAAAGTAGTCACCACAGTTTCAAATTGTACTGTTTAAAATAATTATTTAAAAAAAAACTTGCTGTTTTATAATTTTTAAGAAAATTTATTTGACAATCGGAATAGACAGAAAATTAATTTATACTCAGGTTGATAATTCGGCGTCTCAACCAGTTCAAATGTTATTTGCAAGTTTCTATAACGGTTTATTGGAATTCAAATAAACGAGACCGTATACAAATCTGCAGAATGATTATTAATGAGTAGTTTTTGGAATTAAATGGTATTTAATTTCAGTTTTTTCTTTCAGTGTCAAAGCTTTAAACTTTTACAAGCTTTGAACATGAACTTAGTAAGTATATAGAAACTTAAAATGATAAATAGAAAAACATAATTGTACAAATAATGTCTTTCCAAGTTTCAGTAGAGCTTTTGATGAAACTATCCCTGAAGGCAATACATATATACATATATATGGTATATGTACATTTAAGGTACAAATAAACATATGTATTAAATGACTGGTAGATAGATCTTTCAATCCTAATAAATGGTTGCCAAATTTTTTTCCGTTCTTTTACCGATGATGTTTCAGTTACTCTGCCATATTGAATAGAAAAGTTCTTACGAGCTGACCTTAGAGGAAAACATTAAATCGTCTATAAATAGAACGCGATGCGAATTCCACAAAGTTGTTCTATGTTATCGCAAAGGACGTGTGACAAAGTCGAACGCGTTGCAGGAACGCGGGCACGATTAGAGGTTGCATCGTTATGCAGCGGGAGCGCGGGGGTGCCGGCGGGGCGCGCGGGCCGCGGCCGCCCGAGCCGAGAGCGCTGCGACTGCGGCGACCGCCGGAGGAATGCGACAGGTAACCAATTCCAGGAAGGCCGCGGCCCGTTACCGCGCCGAATATCTCCGGCAGTCAAACGCGCCGACAAGTGCGGCGGCCACTTGCGACAACACCGTCCGATGCGCCCGCGCCGCCCCGCCCCGCGCTACCCGCCCGCCACCTGCATTCCACACGACATTGAGTTAGAAACCAGTCGAACGGACTCAGCGCATTCTATCTGCAGTACCTGCTGCACGCACCCGGACCTCCTTTACCTAATATCACTTTACTATCTGTACTGCGACCATAGCACTCGACTGTGAACCTGAGTCGACGTCCACGCACCGCGTGACTCACGTCTGAGACCTACGGGGACGTAATCGATTGTCGGCGATAGATATCGAAATGAGTTCAAACTTGTGCGCCCCGAACGGAAACGGATGCCTATTATGTTATTGCTTTTTTAATTCCGAAAACTGATAATAAACTTTTGTGAAGCCATTAAGGGAGCGGCGGGCTGCACCGCTGACACTGACACCCATTAAGCCGGTACTCGCCGCCTGCTTACTTCGTTTTAGGAAACACGTCGCTTGCACATTTGCCACGGTCCCGATACCTGCGTAAAGCACTTTAAGCACCCATTAAGGAAACATCTTTACGATGCTTACTTCGTACTTCTATTTATAAACAATTTTACATTGTACTAACTAGAAAGCCAGGCGAGCCTTTAACATTTCAATAAAAATGTCACTAAGGAATTGATAGTACACTTTTATCGGTAGTAAAATGAACTAAAAAGTATTATTGAGGAGTGCAGTGTGGCTGTGGGCATGTCTGGGAGTTGGGGCACCGGATCCGGACGCACCCGAACAAATTCATTCACGTAATAATCATTCATAAGTCACAAGGACACGTCCAAGGGCCGTTCATTCATAACTTACGTTTTCTATTTTGATGAGGCAAAAAATGTAATAAAGTTTGTGGGCCAAATGTGTTGGCTAGAGTGTGGGGAGTGGCACGATGGTGGTGTCGTTACTTGGGACGTGGTGCTAGACGTGGCCACTGACAGATGTGCTCAGTTCCGATGCCCAGATGTGCGTGAGGACGTCACGACAGGGTGCTCACATGTGGCGCCCAGCACGCAGGAAACGTCTATTTGTTTCCTGATTACATTATCACATTGTAATTATGAGAGGAAACAAGAGAGCCACGATTGAGTCATTGGGAGAATTTTAATGCTGGAACGATTCAATGAGTTCTGCAATGTGCCGAATGTGTGAGAAGATAGTATGCTATAATTAAGAGATCCTTGAACCATCAATAAGATGGAACGTCCAAAGTATTGGATTTTCGGAACCACTGTGTTTTTTTGCCTCTTGACCTCAAATAAATTAAGACAAGGGAAAGTGGTGATGACAATGTCTTGTTAAAATAAAGAGAATAGAAAGATAAAGAAGAACTGCTGGTGGGCTGAACATTGAGCTGCTGGTTCAGAAGCTAAGCACGTGCGCCTTACTAAGTGTCATCAGTGCGAGAATGTTTATTGGGCAATTTAAAGAAGCAAACAAGCCTCTAGAATCGAATGCAAACCTTGGAGGCCCGAATTCGTTAATATAGACGCCCTGAGTAAATTAAAAGGACTCATCAGCTTTTGAAGAGAGGTGGGCTGGTTGGAATGAAGGCCGCCATGACCCACGTACAATGGTCCACCAAGGACTAAAATGCGGACACAAGATCACAAAAGACAAATAACTTGGAAACTTGAAACAGAGTAATAGAAGATTGGAAAGTCTTATACGAATGTCACTAAAGAAAAGCCAGTATCAGTGTCTGTCATTGTTAAGAATTATAGATCTAATGCTGACTCTGTCAGATTACATAATCCTTGGAAGAATAGCGCGCAAATGTATTTGCCACCTATGACAATATGTTAAAGGGGTTTAGTGAAAACTTCAGACCAAGATTTTGTCAAATAGTTGCCGGTCAAGACCCTTCCTCTACTACTGCTCCAATATTTTGAGTGGGAGGATAAACAGGAGTATCTACAGACTGCAACTTGAAAGCCATATCTTCCATTTCTATTAAGAATTCATGACAGGTTAGGAAATGGATCTGATAAGACTGCGGGAGCGATTGGGAGAGTCACCGTGGACCCGGAACGGTAAAGGGCAATTGAAAAAACACAGTGGGATTTTATTCAGTAAAAGTCTAACACTTATTTTGGCTCCATCCAGAGTACTAGTGTAAGCGGTAAGACTAGAAAATGGATACATAAACCATCAAGCTGGCGTATGAGAAATTTGGAAAAAAGATATGGTGCTTTAATTCCAAATAAAAGGCAAAAGAGTGGTGATGATAGGAAATCTGAGCCCGGTATAGAATCCCCTGGTTGCTGAATGAAAAATGTGGAGAACTTGGCAAAATTTGTCTTATAAGTAGAGTTTGACATCGTGATTTATCGTAAGCAAAAAACGTCGTATTTAGCTTGGGATAATAGATACTAAACGGGCAACTTTGCCTGTTTTCAGTGCTGGATCAGCCATGAAGCCATAGCAGCAAATACTTTGACCTCGCGCATTGGGGTGTGCCTCGCTCAGCTATATAAAAATAAATTAGGATATCTGTACTATATTAATTCTAAACACTTCCAAATTTTCGTGTGACTTGATTACCCTTACATCGGATATTGCTGAAGCCGACATGTTGCCGGCTGTGGCCGTAATCGTTTTATTTGTGTTCTGTATGTGGTAGCTGTATCAGTGCTAATGGTTGCATGAAATTAATGTTTTTTTTTATAATCTTTAAGCAACTGAAAACCAAAAGCATGTTTTTCAAATAGACCATTTGCGGGCACTTTTCAATAGTCAAATGTCGGTCAGTCCAAAAAAAGTGAAGCTAAATTGCACGTTCCAAAGCGTAGACCTCTATGGAGAAGAACGTGCAAGAAACTCCATCCAACTCTAACTACTTTTGAACCCATTGTTACTTGAGAGCCACAGGCCTGTTTGAAAAATAAGTCAAAGAAGTTTGAATTTGTATTCATTTGTAAAGATTGGGCCCCTTGGTAGAATTTGTTGTAACAAATTCTACTCAAAATATGGTGTACCAGGTCATTATTAGGTACTTGACAAATATTGCCAGGGCTGTGGATTGTTCGAAAGTATTACCGAGGCTCTTGCAAAGGGTAACTGAAGGAACACTGTGGTTTTTAGTTAGTAAAAGTCTGATAATCCCTCTTGATCTACCCAGAGTGGGAGAAGTCATCGACACGGTTCGAACAGTGGTTGAACGACGGACTGCTGATCGTGGGTTCAATTCCCACACGGTACAAATATTTCTATGGCCTACAGATAGGAGAGAGAGAGCTAGTTGTTTCGGGTTTTGGTACAGTTGCTATCACGGATCTTGAACACTTGCGCAGAAGTCAAATATTCGGTCTCTTTAGTGGTGCGAAGTGCAACGCGGGGGCGGGGAAAGTCAGTGATTGGCTGGCCGCACCATCGCGTCATAGAGGTCACTCCTGATTCGTTCACTGCGTTGCAGCATGTATCTAACAACGAAGACGATTGGCTCGCCAATATACGGAATGCGCAAAGCGATCCCCACTCTGACGCCGAGCGTTCAAGATCCGTGATGGCAACTGTATGTTTCTACATATGTATGTATTTTCAGTAACTAAGCATAAGTTTATAGCACGCTCTTTCTTTAATTGCGGAAGACAATTTGGAATTGAACTCAGACGGAGTGCCATTGGCTCGTTGCATCATTACTCGTCGGATAAAGTTGTTTACATCGGATTGTTTTTCTCCAACACTAAAGTTATTTAACCTGTTTAAGTGAAAGCGTCACAGCACGTAAACAAGAGACATCATATCGACGCATTTAAGACCATTTACGATCGGTTTAACAAACAAATATGGTGTTAGTTAATGAACTAACAATCGTACAACAGTACATATTTGGTCACTTTAGAAAACGCATCTTGGGCTTTTTTGTCTCGACAAACGTCAATAAATTTATGACAATCAAAAAGTATAGACTTCGAGTAATTAGACTTCGAGGGTACAATAGTACTGGTTACGTAACTGCTACTGTAATGCAGTATGTTACAAGTGTAACTATGAGTATTAATTGCTTATACTTTTTCAAAGATTTCAATTATGGCACTTTGGAATTGTCAAGAAGGGCAGAAAAATGATGCTAATTGCATATTCCAAAGCGTTGATCTCTATAGAGAAGAATGTGCTTTAGTTCAGTGCATCAGGAATCGCAGCGAAAAGCACTGTCGATATTTGCGGGATTGTTTAAAATTGCGGGATGGCTCGAAACAGTCACCACGGCTTTGCAACGTAACAGGCAATGAAAGGAACACAAGGTCTGTCCACTCGGAGCTTTAGAGGTTATTTAATGATTATCCTTCAATTAGTTGTTTAAGAAAAGGTACCATAGACACTTCTAACCCCTTATCTACTTTATCTATTAACCAAAACAAAGTCTAACTTAGAATAGTCTTATTTAGCTAGCTGTGATCCATTTACGGTTATAGAAAAACAACCATAATCTTCCACAAATACTTCCCTTTCGATAAGTCACCACACATGGCGCGGAGCTAAGTTTAAAGGAACGTTCTATTTTGATAGTAGGGAGGAACCACCCCTGATTTATAAATATTATAATGACAAAAGCGAGCAACGGCCCGTCTGCCACGTGGTCGGGGACCGCCACACCGGAAATATCATCGCGATATATTTTGAGAAGAGCGCCCCCTGCGACGCATCTCAATCATCCACTAATAAGCAGACGGAAGGAAAGTAATATAGACAAAAGTTTAAAAATAAGCGAGCCAGGAATAGATCGAAAGGTGAGCTTGAGCACGCCGGCCCCACGGGTTAAAAATACACGCATGTGGCGACGCCGCACGGCCTACGCGCGCCCTACCGCCACGCACCACCGCCGCAAGCGCAGCGTCTATTAACTATATTATGCTTTATTATGATCACTATTCCATAAATTATATACCTTCACTATAAAACAAGCGACATCAGTAACTTTCTTGAAGAAGAAAGAGCAAAAAAGTAATCCGCGATGGCGCTACGAATTTGTATTTGAAACGGCTGATCAATTTAAACTTAACTGATAAGGGTAATTTGAATTCGCTAGCCAGTCAGTTGTTCAGTTTTGAGTGCCAAGTTAAATGGACAGCAGAGATTAGTTAATGTGTTCTATAGTTAATTCTAATACTCTGCTACAAATAAAGTCTGAAAATCACTTTATCTGACTTATTGAATATTTATGAAGATTTGAATTTTATCTCAACCAGATCTGTTTTATCTGAGGACTTATCATACTTAACTATTAAAATGTGATAACAAAAATTTACAACATTTTTTATTAGATGTCTTACTTAAACTGGCCGGCTTCTCTGATCTTATGTAGGTTTTGCCTAACCGTTGAGGAAAGAAAGAATGAAAAATATTTTATTTGGCAGAATTGACGCAATTTTAGGACTAACTTCCAGATTATAAACATTCTTTATACAAAATATGCACCATGTCCTATATATCACGTGCGTTGCATTTTATTTCAATTTTGAATTTAAACTGTAATAAAATATGAAGCTTATAATTGCCGCGTTCTCTATGAGTACCATAGGTTGCTTTGTCTTACTTAATTTAAAAAGGAATTGTGTTAATCTCTCTGGTCATTGAGTCAAATAACAGTTTTCTTTATAATAATAGTATCTGAATCATTTTTATTTACAAGAAAAACAGTAAATAAAGATTTTATTAATGAAGGTATATCATATAGTTTATTACAAATATCGAAAGTTCGTAATAAATCTCACAAAAACATTAAATGACAGTTTAAAGTATATCCCTGTCTGACGGATAATAAGAGTTTAAATCTCACACTATTTCTTATAAAGTTATAGTTATGTGTTTACAATAACCCGGACATATATGTACCTACATGTATAAACAATATAGTATGGTCCAATTAGGTTATAGTCGTACCAATTTAATAAACTTTCAATAAATTTATGACATGTATAGTTCAGAGTATATTTGGCTCTAACTGAACTCAGTAAACTGTATCACGACACAGACATAGCACAGCAGAAAACTACAAACGATAAAATTTTAGAGAAAGCAAACGTCAATTTCGTATTCAAAAGTGTAACAATGTGTAATTGAACATTCAGATCAAAATGAAACAGCCCCAATTACGAACAATAACATAAAGCAAAGGTAACATGTGTTAGAAACATTAACGCACTGGAGCATTGTTGTAATGTTGTCATTAAGGAATTAGGCAATCATATAGTGTGGCGCTGACAGTACGGGCAGCGAGCAGCGAGCTCCTACAGCACACTGTGTGCCGCTACCCGCGCGCCATATCTACGCGAACTCATTTTGTATGAAATTAGGACAACGCGTACGTATCGAACGCACCGAGATAGTTTTATAGGTCGAGTTTAGTTTTATATTTATAAATGGATAATAACACGCATCTTGATATGTTTATTATGTTTTATAAACGTTTTTACATGATTGAGAAATGTTATTTTGATACAGAATAAACGTTACATTTGGTACAATGCCGCTTCGGTCCCAGGTTGTCGATCGCGAATACTTTGTGGAAGTAACAATTAGAAAAATTCAAAGAAAATGTAACATTGTTCCAGTTTCCAACTTGTTTTAGACAAATTTTACGAGGTGCCAGACCGTGTTGATGATTTCCAAGATTATCAGCTTCCAGAATTTCCTTGACTTTGACACAAAATAGATTCATTTCTATTTCAGTATTCATATTTGACCTGAAAACATGGAAACTAGATTCTAATTTTAGTTTTATACGTTTTTATCTTTTTATAAACGAAGAACCAAGAAGAGAATAGTTTGAAATGTATAGTTTTCAAACAATTTTTGATATGTAACGTGAATGGACTGGGTAGACTTAAGTATATAGATTATATCTTCACATTTAAACAAGTCAGCAAGCAACTGTTTCTACCCTAACCTAACCTTAACTGCTTTAAGGCAATATGCGTAAGTGACTTAAGCAACTTTGGCTGAAAATCTGGCTGAAACGAGCCAAGAGCTCTCTCTCTAGCTTGTCGGTTTTCTATCAGTTGCTTTGCGGGGAATGTGCGTCGTCATTTTATAAATTATTCTGCTTAGTCCTTACCATCATTGGACTACTGGTTATTGGTACCGGTTAATGGTGGTGATCCCACCCGTATATACAAAACGTTTTAGGAACAATTGGAAATCTGAGTTTCCTGTTAGCTACAACATGGGTCTATGAGTCAAGTATAAGAAGTGGAATTTCTTGTCGGATCATATGTTTTCTGATAGGTACAACCCGAGGGTTTATAAGTCAAGAATGAATAGAATACTTCTTGGCAAGCGTGCTGCATTGTCGTCTACGTCATTGTTTACCATAATGTGGTCAAGCGATAATAAATGTGTCGTTAATCGTCTACTGCACGAGATGTCCCTAGACAAGCAACGCATCGTATTGGCATATCTTTTGGCGATGTTCTTGGCAAGCGCCACTGCATGAATTAAGTGCAATGTAATGTAAAGAAACGAGTTTGTTAGATTCTGAAATTACAGCATATTAGTACTTTTGCTACAAAGTAAGCAAGTTAGCACCATAAGCTGATGGGGCTTATGGTTATGATGTTACGATTTATATTGCGTCTAACTACATTGTTTTTAATATCATCGACTAATTGCATGTCGCTTCAGGTTTCTCTTATACTACCTTTCAGTTCTTACGATACATCCTAAGGTCTGGTAGATATCGTTGTCAGCGATAAGACCGCCATTGTACCCATAGATTTAAGTTTGTGTATAAGTTGTGTTACTTTTTTTTTGTAATAAAGTTTATTCTATTCTATTCTTTCTGTCTATTAGATTAGATGACAGATGACATTCTCACTGATGGAAGAGCATGCAAAATAAGTCTTTACCAAACTTAGAAGTGTTGGTGTTGTGTTGTTATTTTAACTTGAGGAATGTCATGACATAAGAATTAGGTCTTCGAGTTTTGATTAGACCCACCAAGGGTCTCTCTTGTGGACTCTAGACTATTCCATCACTCACACATCTCTTTATGAATATACAAATTTGTATTTAAATTAATGATGTTTGGTTCTATTAATACCACGTCTTCACTGGAGCTCAAAATTTACCAGTCAGTTCAAGAGTTGGAAATATATAGTTCATTTAAGCGTTGGAAGAGTACATAACTTGCTTGCTTTAACCTTTTGAATGACTTATGTTACACAGTTCGACATAAGCAATTGTCTTTCTATTGTGTCTCTAATTACGGCATTCAAAAAGTTAAGAGTGATGTTGACGGCCAAAAACCCAAGTCTTGAGCCAAAGATTTACCAGAAAACGTCTTCCGGTCCATTTGATGATGATAAAACGTATCGAACGCTAATGATAAATCTATGAAGCGTATGTTGTAAGTGAGTAGTGTGTCGGGCTGGTGGGATGCTCGTTGCATTTCTCAGAAGGCAGGGTGTCGCCTTCCGCGCTCGATAGCCGCGCATTCGACACGAGGCAAACGTCACGACGATCCACATTGCTGGGATAGTTTGTATTTATATGATGTATCAGCCTTACCTAGGTGTGCTGGTATCAGTTTTCAACCCAGATATTTGAAATTTAATGTCATGGTATTTGAGATACCGAGGGAACTGCCGTTAAGCCTTTTTAGGCTGCTGACTGTTTGTAAAGAAGGTATGCAATATAGAAAGATTACAATTAATTTGACGAGCGGAACAGACTGTTTGCTGTGCTTGAACACACACAGGGCCTCAGATATTATAAATCAGAATGTCTATACGACATCGGAATGCGGAAAAGCCTTAAGACTGATTGAAGCCACATAATCAAGGGCGGTGATGGTCTAGGCATGCCAGGATGACTGAATGATGAATGTTGTAAATAGTATCTAAACAATTCGAAGTTTAAGATTTTATTACAGTTTTAAGGTTTATTTAGACCATTGAACTTTCGGTTATAATATTAAAAGAGGATTGCAGGATGTTGATCCCAAAGTTGCACATTTGAATTTAGTTATTAAAAAGGCATTAAAAGCGTTTACAACTTTGTTTACGTTTTCTCAGTACAAAAAGTCGAATGCAACTTTGTTGCAATACGTTTGTACCAGGTTTTATACAAGAAATGGTTACAAAGAATTTAAGTGCCTCCATAGACTCCCACCTTTTTCCCCTCTTTGATTAATCAATTTGTCGTTACGCTCTAGCTCTCTATCTCGCCTAGAGGGTGATTTTATCAATCTATGAACATTACGCAGTACTTACTTAGGTTCAAAGGTATTGTGGGGATTGTGAATAAAAAATATAATAGTTTGTTAGTTTGAATGCGCTAATCTAGGGAAGTTTTGGTTTGAATTGAAAAATATTTTAGTGGTGAATAGCCCATTTATTGAGAAAGGCTATAGACTCGAGACGCATCATTCACACTACAAGCCATGGGAGCGGAGCAGTAATTAAAGACGCAAGTAAAACCGCGGGGGACTACTAAGTAATGTTATAAATATCAAAGACTATATGTGAAGTGCTTAGAAATTTGTTAATTGGTTGCTTTTCTATGGCTGAACTTATTTGGGTGACATTTTGAATATAGTAGACCATGGTTTGTGCTTTTTGATCTAACTTTTTAAACGAGAGCAAAATTTTTTACTTTTACAAAAGTTCAGGTATTTTTGGTTAGACATAATTATCGTATCGGAATTATATACCACATAATTTTTAGTATATTCGAAACCTGAATATACTCGTAGTTTGTTTAGAATTAGTAACTGAATGGGTTCCAATAGTTTTTACAGCATGTTATATTTTTTCCCAAAAATATTTAAAAAAGGTCACATGTTGGACACCACTGATACTAAATACAACACAGGTCACGGAAGTTGTAGCGGGCATTAGGCGCTAGGAAACAGCAGGGTGCATGCGCAAGACATCCTGACTACGTATTTTTGCTGACATAACAAGCTTATAACTTTGTGATTTTTCATGATACAGTTATGAAATTTTGTACATAGATTCTTTACATAAAACTACTAGAAACGTGTTGTGTTTCAGGTTTCGCAATACTAACAATAAGGTTGTATATCATCATCATCTTACTGTCTTTGTCCCTTGTACTTATTACTTAAAACCTACAAAACCTGTAAAAAACCTATTTCATGAGGCGTGCGAGTACACTATAATAGGGTAGTTTCCAAGGTCAAAATAATTACATTTTATTTAGTCCGTATTTTAGATTTAAAAAAAATATTGGACCCGTATTTTTTCTTTTTTCGATTAAACAAAAAATAACAAAGATATAGCCCATTAAAGTTACGTGTGACGTCACCCCGCGGCCCCGTGCGAAAAAATGCAGCACGGCCGTGACGTTACACGTAACTTTAATGGGCTATATCTTTGTAATTTTTGGTTTAATTTACAAATAAAAAAATACGTGTCCCTTATTTTTGAATAAACTAAAAGACAACGACTAATTACATTTTTTTACGGCAACTAGCCTATTGTATTGAAAGGATAAAAAATGCACCTCTAAAATTGGCACCTGATATTATTATAACAACTTAATTCCTACACTATCTACAATCTGTTCTATCGCCTCATTAATTACACATCCGCTAGATAATTCCTTTCTACACGGGGCAGAGTTTCTTAGGTTTTAGATTCTGTATGTCGCAGCCAGCTAGCTTGATTCGCCATTCTGTTATAAACCTAGCAATTTTACTAAACGGCGCCAACTAGTAAAATTACTTTTAGTTTACCTGTTCGGGGTGCCTTAAGACTTTTTTGGGTGCCATACCTAAGTCAGTAAAAATCAAACACTTATTGAACGACTTTGTTGTCCGTCTGTTTTTCTGTTCGTCTGTCCGTATGTCTGTCTATGAAGCCCGTTTTCCTTTGGAAGGTATGAAGCTGAAGTTGTGTCAAATACTCCGGTTTGGTAATCAGGCAGGAGTTAAGAGATCAACTTTAAGTTAACACAATCTAAAGATAATGCCGAAGCATAAATGCTTCCTTTAGGCGCTATTTGACATGAGCTCGAAATCAATACCTATAGGGCACCTATTTCCCGTTGACCTAGAATCCTGAAATTTGGCATGAAGCAAGATCTCTTATCACAAGTATAGGAAGAAAACTGAAAACTGTAAATTTGTAGTTACATCAGAAAAAAACATTTTTTGCGAATCGGGTTTGTACGGAACACTCAGTGCGCGAGTCAGACTTGCACTTGCCTGGTTTTTCGTCACCTGGTCACCCTGTTGTATGAATGGCTTAAGCAATTAGCAAGTTAATTCTTATGTCTAAATGTAAGAGAAGTAACTGACTGACATATCAACATTTCAACAAAAATTACTGGCACTAGGGTCGTGGAATTATGCACAAGATTTCCTTTTATGACGTAGGTAACTACTAAGAGAGGTTTTTCTAAATTTCACCCTTTAAAGGGATGAAACAGGGGTCCAAAGTCCGTATAGAGAAACCTGTTTTCAAGTGGGCGAAGTCGCTGGCAGAAGCTAGTAATAAAATAACTACAAATCACTTTAAGGTCGCTAGTTGAAGGGCACCGTTTAGTTATCAGGCTAGGCTGTTAACTTAATGGCGAATTAAGCTACTTGTCTGCGGCATATACATATTGTTTACTAATTGTTGACCGTGCGATTATGGCAGCGCTTCGAGCGGTCTCGTGGGAGCTTACATTTTCCCATATTTTTATGTAGCTGTGAGACAAAACAAACTATTCGGCAATTTGGCGTAAGTACATTAATTTGTTGTCTTTTAATTTAGCAACGATTTCATTAAAATAAAATTATTGTGTGTTGTTGATAACAATAACAGCTCGCGCATATTTTAATAATTAACTTTATTTTTTGGATGGTTTTAGCTGAAAAAGATTGAGGGGTTTTGCTTTGTTACTATAGCATAATTTAATTAATCCATTTCTTTGTAAGAATTGGCAGACTGCATGATGGATTTTAGATTTATTTTACCTCTCTTCAATGCAGTTAGATTAATTTTAATTTCTACCCATGTACAATTTTTTCTGTTGTGGTATTTTGTTGACGGCTATAGTTCAAAACTCTACATAATATTTTTTTTTTTTTACATATAATGTTTTATACGCATTTTCTTTGTAACAGTTGTCAAGTAAATTATTTAAGTTCTCTCATTCAATAGAACGAAATAAAAGAGGCGGTTTCATTCTAAGTGAGATTTACATTTATTCAAAAGATATAAGCATCTATCTGATAAAAACGATATTTATATAGAATACTTAATTATTCTTGCGATATAACAATTTTATAACATTTACAATACATTTAAATATTTCGGATATAAATCAGGTACTAAACATTAGTAAGATGTCTATGTGCTTCAGACTCAACCGGAATTTTTCCACACAAGTGTGGAAGATGTCCTTTTGTTCTGAACACCACATTAATCTTTGCAGGCTGCCGCGTGAAATTTAAAGTATTCAGTTCTCACGGAAACTGAGTCCCACACAAAAGGTACGATTTTCAAAATGTAAGTCAAGGATGATTAGTGTTACGATGTATGTAAGAACCGTGGGAGAGTTACTCATCCCGCGCACTGGCGCACTGGCGCACTGGCGCGCTGTGACTAATACCAGCCTGCCAGAAGAATTGTTCTCAATAATAATTGTGACCTTTGAAAAGGAAGAAAAATAATGAGTAGTAGCAGCTAGGCATGGGAAAGCGGACACGCCCCGCCCCGCTCGCTCCCACTTATATAATTTATACGTGTTTCATTCATCTTGTCTCTACAAGAACGACATTTTATCTGTCTTTGTTTATGCGTGGCTCTCTGCATTTTGATGTCTTTTTTCTATTCCGATATCTAGCATTCTATTATATTAGACAGATTCGTTTTGTGAACAAGTTTTGGCGTCGAGTTACGAGTTTAGAATGGAGCTCTAAAAGCAAGTAGCAGATATTGCGCACTCCGTTATACTCATAGTTTCGAAACGGTAGAGATAAGAAAATTAACACGTATCTCCTAATATCCCTATCTATAGCATTGAGATTCAGTTTTTTGTTAAAATCACTCGAAGTAATCTGTACGTTTAGCTAGTGCGCAGTAAGTTGTCGTCCATTGTGGCGGCAGCATTGTACGGGTATGTAGTGAATGTAGACGAAGGAGACCGCGCGGATGTAAACAGACTTAGTGAGGTTCATTCAATTAGAGCCAGGACAGTCGGGAGTGGGAGTCAGGGGACGTCATTGAAGGGCCGCAGGAGGTGCGGGGCGAGGGGGCGCCGGCGGGCGCGGGCAGGGGGGGGGACAGCCGGGAGCAGGAATATTCAAAGCGTGAGAACGCCGCGCGACCCGCATGCCGCGACTTCACATATCTCACGCGCAACCTCCACGCCCGCATGGCACGCCAATACCGACTCTAACCACCGGATGTAAGGCTGCAATTCGGTTTGAGCCCGATTGTGGTTATCGCTTGGAACATCGAGGACAATACTTTTCTAGTTTAGGTACGGCGGTGTCGGCTGGCATTGGCCTGGATACTGTCGATGAGTGCGCACGTCCACTCGCTACTTACAGCCGCGAGAAGGACTCCTAATACCGCATTGGAATGTCTTACAGACATGCCGTCATTACGGATTTACAATAACTTGTCTCATTCTGTTAACCTAGTCTACTTTAAATTGTCCAGTAAGCTATTAGTCACGGCGGCTGCGAATGTCACGATGATATCCTAAAATGGTCCTCTTGACTAGATGCCTGATCTACCACAAATCATGTGGGCTACGGCATCAATACCACCGGGTTGACAGCAACGACTGCTTAATTGGTGGAACGCTGTCTTGACGTGATCGTGCACAGTAGGCGTGTCATGAAACATTTTCTTTCGGTCCCGACTGTTAGGCTAAACTCAACGGGCGATGTTCCTGGAAAGACAATATCTGGAAGGGTCACGGGGCAGGTGCGTGCCTGTGCGCAGTCAGCTGCACTCACCTGAACGCCGGCAGATATAGTTATGGAGGAGGCAGTCGAGGTGGTCACCACCAGCAGGGCGAGCTGCTGCAGCGGTTGTTGGCGAAATGGGGCAATGAGTGAGGGGTGAGGGGTGTGGTGGCGCGGGGGCCGGGGGTCGGTTTCGGCGGGCCCCCGGCGGGCGTCGACCTCGTGAAAGGCGCGCGGGCACAGCGGATCCGCGCGCGCGCCGGCCGCTCGCCTTTTTACGCGCTCTTTCCCGCGCCGCGCGCCGCCGCCGCCGCCAACCCCGCGGGCCCCCGGCGCGGTCGCCGCCCGCAGATAGCGAGCCAGCCGCGACCAACCGATTCACTGTCTGCACCGCAACCATTTATATAGAACATAGCTGTACCATACTTTTGCACTAGTGGTTTTTTTTCTTCGCGAATATTTCAACGGTGAAAAGTTTTGTAAGAGAGTATGCTAGAATGATTGTTAGCGTTTTGTGTCTTGTAGTGGATTTTCAAGAAGAAGAAAATTTTAATGACTCTTTTAGGTTTACCTGATTAAAATGACTAACCTTAAATCTTAGCAGATTTTGATCGAGTAGATACACTAATTGGTCCTAAGAGCCGAAAAGAATGAAATATTTGAACTTAATCTAGATTCGGGAATATGAAGTCCATCTGAAGCAGATATTGAACTACGTCATTTTTACTACTTCTTCTTTTTCCCATCTCAGCAAATTTTGCGATTACTATTGTAGGATTTGATGTCTAGTCATGAATTTAACTAGAGTAACCAAAGCTTTTTGGTATTTAAAATAAAATAAAAAAGTAATGAAAGTAATATTTACATATAGGTGAAGCCGCGGGCCGCGCGTTGGTGCCCCCTGGCCGCCGCTCCGCCGCCGCTTCGCCCTAATTAAACAATAATCGAAAAACTACAATGAACGGGCGCGCGGCTCCGCGTCCTCGGTGTCCCGCGCCGCGCCCCCCCCGCCCCCCTGCCGCCGCGCTGCGCCCCCCCCCCTCCGCCGCACTACCGCGCACCCCCTCGCACCGCACTGCCGCGTGACGTCACCATTGCACTCCTCATTATCGCCTCTCGACTCGAAGACACACTCACTAATAGATCCGACCGAAATATTCAGACTGGTTTTTTGTCAGATTTGTCTGCGAATTCGCGATGTCCATATCGATGAGAAGGCCGCCTCTATGCGCCCGCGCACTCTGTGCTCGCCGGCTGTGCCAACTTGCAGCTGATACACGTCGCTGTACTCTGCACTTCAAATGTATTGTGATGTAGATTGATAGGATATCAATCATCCCTCACATTTGATGAACCAGCTATTACAAGCATTGCACAATAGTCACAACATTTTGTTTTAATTTTTTCTCTAAATTGGAACTGTTTTTATAGCATGACATAAATGGCAACTACAATACTTAGTATTCTTTTAATCACCTATCAGTGATGATGACCGCTCTACATTCGAAACTTAATTAAGAACAATTCCAATAGACGAATTACGCAAATTCTCAATAGTATCAGACACTGCTTTGAAAACTAAATCGAGAAGAAAATGGCCAATGGTTGATCTTATAATAACCATAAATTATTATTAGAACATTATTTAAAATTTTGCTCAAAGAAAATTAGCATGTTGAATGAAATAAAAAATGAATTATTTGGTTAGGCAGAATGGGTGGACTGGCTCGAAGGTCACATCATATCATGACGGCGGGGAAGCAATGAATGAGATTGGCTCAGAATACTGGTCTTGGCTGGTTGCTTATGGACATAAAGTGAGCACTGTTCGAGGTTTACTTAGTTAATCATTCCATTACGTCACGCGTTCGGGGGTGTCATCACAATGCGCCCGCAGACTATTAATATAATATATCGTCTGTGCGAAAACCTTACGTCTTGATTTACAAGCGTGTACATTGTACATAGAGATTATGTGAAAAGCGGCGAGTTGGTCGACGCTGGGATTTACGTGATGTCGTCACAGTTACAACGGTGACGCAATGAGAACTGTAATGTATTCCCTGTCGCGGCTCGCTGCGAGCTGCGCCCGCGCACTCTGCGATACACATTAGTATGCCGAGCGATGCCTCACTTGTAATGATTTAATTACTGTAACAATACAATATATCATAATAACATAGCAACTATCACAATAACTGAGGGTGTGAAACTTAACTAATTACTTGAAACTTCATACAAAAAGCACGCGTACACCATTCAAATAGATATACTTAAGACATGTATTTGACATAAATACATATACAATATCTGAAGGCATGATGTCATCACGCTCTAAATAGATGCAAATGAATCGATTTAATTATGTATTATAATTGAATAATTAATGGAAACCATGACCGCTCTAAATTATTTTGTGAAGTTTTTTTATTTATAAACCATATTCTTTATAGAGATTAGATGAAAGAGAGTTTTCAGAAAGATGAACGGTAGGACTTTTTGTAATAGACAGACACATTAAAGTATTTCACTCTTGTCAGTGCAGTATTTGTCTTAGCTCTTAGCTTACTTACTTGTCTGGGAATTTAGCATATACTGTGAGAGTGGCATGCAGATAAAAATCACCCTTGTACAGACCACAATAAAGTACATTATCCATGTTAAAATTTTATCTCGCGACGGATAAAGCTTCAAATGATTGAAAAGATGACGGCTGGTACTTATCAGCTTGATAATCACTTTCCACGGCTTTGATTTTTTATCCTATATTAATATTAATTGTACAGGAAATCGTTTAATGAGTGTATAAGAACAGTTTGGTACTATAAGATTTTAATGTATGTTTGAAGTGCTTTGCCGTGGGTTAATTGAGATAGAAATGTTACTGAGGTAAAGAAACATGTGTGTAATGAATATTAATAATCATACTAATATTATAAAGGCGAAAGTTTGTGAGTGCGTATGCTTTAGTTGCTTCTTCACACTCAAACTAGATAATTAATTACCTACTTTATGGTTTTAGCAATTTTTAAGATGGTAAAGCAATGAATATTCAGGAAATTTTCATTTGAAAAAAGTGTAGGCCAGTACTTTGTCAAAACAAAATTTTATCCTTGTAATTGAAGTACTCAAAACTAACTAATTAATAGGTAGCCCCTCCAGTAAGCAAAAAAATATACTGTTAGATGTAAAATGTATAACTAGTTTCACTACCAATAATAATAAAAAAAATATTCAGTTTTATTAGTTTATTCAGTTTTCAAAACTTATCAAAACTGTGCCTACTATGTGATCGTTGCAGTTTTCCATGTGCTGGTCTGAATGTCTAAACTCTGAAGGTACGAAAAGGAGTCAGCTCTCATCGATGACGTCACGGATATATTGTTCGCCGTTCATAACCTCGGCTAGGCCGTTGATCTACATCTAATACGTTTCTAGACGGTTACTACCAAAGAGTATGAATGAGATAAGCTGTATACTGAGGATTTGTAGCTTCCTTATAGAAACGGCCAATAACATATCGTTTTAAATACGTACTTTTTCAGGAGAAGCCATAAAACTTTTAATTTTCATAAGATAAACAGTAGTTGCTTGTTATTAGAATGGATTAGTCTATGGAATACACTCAATAATTATCATCTCAAAAAAAGTTTCTTTGTTTACCATTTTTTAGTCGAACTGTATCAGTCAGTTAAAGTCAAAGTTAGTCAGTTAGATATATGTATAAGAGCCATAGAGGTAGGTAGGACGGGAATCTGGCGCGTCAGAATTTTCCTGACTAAACCCCCTCCTATGTTCCTCCTTTACCTTGTGTCCCAAGACCCCAGATAACCCATTTATTCATTAAACCCCAAGCGTACGTGAAGGCGCACCTATTGTCTTTCTATTGTGTCTGTAATTACCTTGATTTAAAGGTTAAACATACACAAACATGTATGAAAATTCGTTACTTGTATTGGTTACGGTTTTCCTGTAAAACTTTCGTGTACCATGATTTTCTTGACTGAAATATTTAAAGTTAGTTATCATATCACGTGATACATTTGTAAAGTGTCAAGTAAAAATCCGGGTGTCTGTTGTTTCCGAAGTGGAAATAAGTAATGTGGCGAAGTGTCAAATAGAATAAAGATTAAGAAAGTTTACATTGTCAATATGCAGTCAGTCAGTAAGATCGTTAGCTCGTCTAATTCATACTTGAAGGTGGTCTATGTACCTCAGTACAGACGGTGGGGGTTCGTGTGAGTGACGCACTCGCTGCGTATGTCTGCGCAACAGCGTTAGACCATTGCTTATTTTATATTTACCACATAACTAACCTTACATCACTCGTTTTTGAAATGTTTAAACGCGATGATGCCCTTTAATTGCGCCATTGGACCGCAATCATTTGAAAAGAGAACTGTCTTACTGGCTGGTAACATAGTAATTGTCACGAAGTTTGAAGTATGAGAGGCGCAAAGATTTGCGACATGTCTGGCGCTGCGATGAAAATCGTTGCATCACGATAAGACATTGAAAACACAAGCCATAAGTCTCATATATCTAAACATGCGTCTGATAATGATTGGAAGAGGATGGCTCCCGTTGTCCGCGCCAGTTGCAAATTGATGGCGACTTGTCCGTCTGACTTGCTACCTACCTACAGGCGATCTATTGCGTATCTCATTATCACCTTTGATAGTTTTTAAAGCAGAGGCCCCGACCGAATATTCAGTTGATCTTGACGTCACAATGTACGTATTACACGGTGTCTGTGAATTTCATCACGATGCCGTCTAGAGACTGTTACCAGATCCGAAAAGTAGGTTTTGGTTTTATTAGACGGTACCTGTGGAATGCTTGCAGCTTCCTGTTTGTCGGTCAAATCTGCTTAGGAGGTCTACTCCATCTTGAAATGTGTATTAAAGACATGTAAATAACTGTGCGGGATAGTTCGAAAGAGTTTCGACAGCCCTGGAAATCAAAGGGCATCAAAAGGAGCACGAGTAGGTTTTAGTCAGTAAAAATCTGACACTCCCTCTCACTCTTCTCCTACCGGGTGGGAGTTATTCGATGATTTCCAATCCCAAAAAAAACTTAGTAACCTATCAATATTTATCCAAACAATTAGGTTTGTAGCAATCTAGGTAGGCGACTGAAGCGCAACTGTAGTTGATTTATGATGAGCTTGACTATACTTCGCTTATAAAATGCTCTACACATCCACAGGGCTTCTCCGTAAGCTCTAGACCAGAGTATTTACATTTCAAACGACTACAGAACGAATCAAATATGCAAAGTTGAAGGCTAACACTTACGCCCGAAGTTATAATTAGTAATGAAGTACGCAAAAAGAACCAAATCGACTCGTAAATATTCACAACTGAACACTGATCTTCAATAGAACGCTATGACTGATCACTCTAGAAGAATACGTTCTTCCAGTAAAATGCTTAGAGCCGTTTAAGCATCTTCAACTTGTAAATGTACTGAAATGTAATCGGCAAACCGCAAGCTCCCCATTAATCCTCTTTCAATGGTTTCATTTTCGCTCAAAGTATTTGGGCCCAGAAAGTAGCTATCTTTATAGCACTGTCAGTGTTGGCTTAAGGCTCATAGTCCCTTGAACCATCTGGCTAAAATTATGTGGACGCACCTCTCGCACCCGCCTTGGCGGCAGTACGCAAATCTGTGCATTTATTTGCGGTCAACAGCGCCCGGAAAGCACTCGGCTGGCCTTTAAATCCATTTTCTTTGCGAAATATTGATTAATTTACATATTGAAGAATATTTAACCACCCATTTTTATGTGTAAAAATGTTTCTAAAGATCCAAGCCGTTTCGAAGGAGTAGGTAAAAGTTGCGAAATTTCTAAATATTTTTTTTAAACAAAAGTGTTAATAGCACGAGAAAATCAAATGTTGATAATGTTGTTCATGAATCTATAATAAACATATATTTTTTTCAAACCTGGCCGTTCAGGCTTCAGAAAGTTACTGTTTTATGGCACTTTTTGGGCGCTTGTGCATTTACATTACAATACATTGACACCTTCCTAATATCTCTGCGTACCCGAAAAACAAAAAATGATTGCTTTTTGTTACTAGATCATGAAAAGCATCACGATACATGTCGATTCAAGACAGCTTTATGTCTTTATTTCCGTTTTTTAAATTAAGAATGTCAACAAATCTAGCCGGGGTCAATGACCGTTATTCTACGGTTATCTAGCACCTATCTTAGTCGTCAGGAGCATCGCACTTGCGCTGGGTATATAAGGGGGCTTTAATGCCCCATCTTGCTAGTATGTCTTTAAAATTATACTATTTTTTTTATAGTTATTACCTACTTGGTTGAAAACAAAAGTTTTTGAAAATATAAATTATATGGATATTTCATGAATAAAGTTAGTTAGCCCATTTATGTCACATTGCTGGGCGAAGGCCTCCCTCTCCCTTTTCCACACACATCTGTTTTCGGCCATCGCGGGTCAGTCTATGAATAAAAGGACTAATAATAAAAACATATTTATTAGCAGGCATCTTGGGCCATAAACCAACGTACTCGAGCGGGCGGGGTTGTCTTTGCAACTGGCTACTTGAGTGTTTATTCTGTTAATCACTTTCTATACAACAGCAATTGCTCCAGGGGTTGAACGAAGTCGGGTGGTAGTGAATGGTGTTCCTCTAGTACTTAAATCTGTAGCCCGATTCACGTAATCAAAACCGTAACAATATCGTAGCGATTTAGTCGTTTAGACCATATCCGTATTCACATCCATCAATCGAGTTTGAACGACACCGATTTTAAAGTCGTTTGGTCGAAGAGTCGATTAAAAAATATATATTTCTTTATTTCATTATCCTGGTAGAATACCTATTATTGTAACTGGAAATAAGTCGTCGGTAGATCGTTTAGTTTCGAGCCAGTTGAGTTGTCGTTCTATCCAATCCCGATTAAGGAACACGTGAATACCGCTTGTGGATAGAACTTCGATCGAATGACTGTTTGATTTTACGTGAATCAGGCTACCGGTCGGTTTCGAAGTCTGTGTGCAGTGAAGAAGCCTCGTCTTATTGAAATTATATCAATTGATCATAGACTATATGTTATATTCTGCAACTTATAATCTATATTCAGCCAGGGCTTCGGGAAAGTTTGAAAGAGTTACCGTCGCCTTAGAACACAAAGGGCAAGGGCAACTTAAGGAACACAGGTGGCATTTAGTCCGTAATTTAAAGTCCTTTTGCTCCACCCAAAGGAGGAGTCATTAATTGATATCCCACTTGTTCTTATCTTTTGATATTGTTTTATTTTTATATTTAAAGTTAAGTAGTTATAGCTACTTTTTATTTTATTTTAATGTTGTTTGTCCTGTGCAAGTCACAAATAAATGTTTTTCTTTCTTTTTTCACTTAAATATTTTTTTTTAAGAAATAACCTAACTTTTTAGCTCGCCTTGGGGACACTACCGTGCCCCTAAATATTTAGACATTACCAGGGATTATACATATATATAATTGCTTACAATTCGTAGTCACGCAACCATTGGATAAATTATAAAGTTAGTCTCCAAAAATGCAACTTCTGAGTGGAAGTTTGAGTGTGTTTTTGCTACAGCTTTACACTCGAACGACTGGAAAGTTTTGGATGAAATTTGGAATACGGGTAGACCGTGTCCTGGAACAGCACATCATTATCATCATCATCATATCAGCCGAAAGACGCCCACTGTTTGGACATAGGCCTCCCCCAAGCGTCGCCACAACGACCGGTTCTGTGCGTCACGCATCCAAACAATAGCACATACGATACCTTTTCTCTCAGAACTATGTTCAATTGACTTTATTCTCTACTTTCGCGCAGGCAAAGTCACTGGTAGCTGCTAGTAATATTTTAAAGGCATTAATTTGTGAGTGGGTATATTTGTTACTTCTTCACCATCGAAAGGCTAGACGGGTATGTATTAAATTTAGACCATATCTTTGAACAGCACACATGATAATTTTAACTCCGGGAATATATTCCGTTGGGGCAATTTATTACGGGCGTATCCGCTGGCAGTAACTAGTGAGAGGTAATAAGAGATCATTCAGACTGGCCTTTTGTTCTAGTGGTTAGTGGCCCTGACTGCTATGCCAGAGATCGTGGATTCGATTCCCACCCAGGACAAATGCTTTTGTGATAACCGCGATCATTTGTTCCGTGTCTGGATGTAATTTATCTATAAAATGTATATACTCGTATATTTAAAAATATATAAGTATGTTTATCTGTTGTTTAGTACTCATAAGACAAGCTCTGCTTAGCTTGGGACTAGACAGCGTTGTGTGATAGGTGTGGAATATTATTTACTAGCTGTCCGCCCGCGACTTCGTCCGCGTGAACTTCGGTTATCGCACTCTAAACGTGTTTTCCCGGAAAAGGAATAAGTAAGTTGTCCGTAGTAAGTAAGTAAGTAATGTTTATCCGGGAAAGAAGCCTATGTTCTTTTCCATGTCAAAGACTATATGCATGCAAAATTTTATCCAAATCCGTTCAGCAGTTTTTGCGTGATTAAGTAACAAACATCCACACTTTCACATTTATAAAATATTAGTTAGGATTATGATGAAATATGATTGGTCTCAATTGTTACAGTTTTCAGTAAAACTTTAATTATTATATTTTCAAAGAGTGTTAAACGTCCGGTCACGCACACAGTAATACATGGTGCCGAAACTAACAAACTGTTTGTACTACAAGACGAGTCTCACCTCCCGCCCTTCGTGCACAGAGCCGTGACGAGAACAGGAGTCCGTTACCAAAGGGTTATAATATATAGCGACAGCTAACCCTTACATTAAGGTTTCAAGTAGAAATAGTATGAAACAAGTAAAGTTGAATTGAGTTGAGTTTTGTGTTGTTTTTCAGAATTGATAGTTGTGGCGACGCCTGGGTGAGGTCTACGTCCGACAGTGGACGTCTTTCAGCTGAAATGATAATGATGGTGATGAGAGATAGTTTGTCATTGCAACCGATGCGGAATTCGGAATTGTCATGGAGCCGAGTGCTACTGTGACAACTTTCCACATGTATCAAACGACGTTTTTCAACACAATCACGAAGAAATAATTAAAAAGGTTGGCCAACGACTTGTGAGGGTCGCTTAGCGCTCAATCTGAAACGATAAATATAATCAATTGTGGTGGGGGCGAGCTCACGCACTTTTTTGCACTAGTGCGGAAAATAGTAAATTGTGTGCCTGAAAAGATGGGGATAAGAGCGGATTTTTGAGTAAGTGCATTGAAAATAGATTAATTGAATTGATATAATGTAACAAAAAATATTTGAGAAAAGCATTCGCAAAAATGCGTTGATGTCTTTTGTTTTAATAGTGCTTTTTGCTACGAAACTTTGGGAGGCTTTTGCAGTTTTTTTAGATTTGAGCAAATTCAAGATTAACCGATATTTAGGATTTAGTGCGGTTTTATTGGAGCTTTTCTTTATGTGAATTTGTCAGAATCAACAAACTCATGTCCGGCGTGTCGATATGAGTCACCACTGTTTAAAAAATAAGTTTTAATAATTACCCTTATTAAAACTCGTTACTTTTATTGCTTCATTTTAGAACAGGTCTAAAATACCTCTTCGATCTCAAATTCATATCCACAATTGATGAAAGTTAACTGGAGGAAACAAGGGTTCTTGTTGAAGCCAAATAACTAAATAATTGATCCAAAATAGCAATTATATTGTTGTGTGCAAACTACAAACTGAAGAGAAAAAGCCGAGAAACGTTCGTCAAATGCTTCGCTGAAATGTAATGTGAAGACACTTTTTGTAAGTGTGACTATTGCTACACTTAATTATTTATTAATTAATTATTGCATATTTTTATTATCGATTACTTATTGCATTTTGTTTAAAATTTATTATTGCTATTTTTATTATCGATTACTTATTGCATTTTGTTTAAAATTTATTATTGCTATTTTTATTATTATTTTTTATTTATTCTTGCTATTTTTTTAAAAAAAATTTAATTATAAATAAAATTTTATCTTAATTGTAATTTTATTTTTTATGTTAAAACGGGAAGGATTTGTAATGTATGGTCACTAATTGCCACTTTTCGTGGTAATTATAACTGAAGTACAGGCTCACCTATCCACACCAAATGTTTAGGCTTTGTTCGGACTATTTAGAAGATAGTTTATGTGAAGTTTGGTAGGGTATAGTAGGGTAGTGTAGGGTAGTGTAGAGTAGGGTAGGGTAGGGTAGATTAGGGTAGAGTAGGGTAGAGTATGGTAGAGTAGGTTAGAGTAGGGTAGAGTAGGGAAGAGCGGGAGCGAAGCCGCGCGGGTAAAAGGTGTGGAATAAAACTTAAGCGTTGATAATTAAGAGGATGTTATGGGACGTAAATTTTACAGAACTACACTAAGGACCACGGAAATGATGAACTGGTTCAGAAGGAGTATGATGCATCATAGCTATTTTAGACTGTCGTCTGTCATGATCTTGATGTGCTTCAACTCTAAGCTGGGAAAAAGTGTCTTTGGCAGCCTTGTTTAAAAAAAAAAACGTTCTATTAGCACAAGAAGGTTACATTCTCGCCTCTTTTACTGTTTATAGGTTCATGCTTGACCAAATGACCACTATCTCACTTGATGGAAAGCGATGATGTGGTCAACGATGGAGCACGCTTGCCTAGATTCATTCACTCTTGACTTAAAGTAGATAGCATCCTTGGTGATTGCAAAAATATCTATATACATCTATGTAAAAACTACTGTCCGCTAGCGGCTTCGCCCGCATTAAAGTTTCTTCCTACAAAATTTGAACTGCTATTTCACCCCCTAAGGGCGTGATTTTTGGAAAATCCTCGCTTAGTGCTCGCCTACGATTTAAAGGGAGGGAAGCTTTATGACTGTGCCCTGATATGTCAGTTAGTCAGTATCTTCTTTTAAATATAATATACAGAAGACAGATATATCACTACTGTTTTAAGTTTCAGTAGGGACATAGTAAATGTCAGTTCAGTTTTTCAATACGAAATGCCGTGCAATTAGGTAATCCTACTTCATGAAGAATTGGACAAGGCAATGTAACTTTATAGATAAGTATGTATGTAAGCTTCTGATTGATATCTCATTGTTTACAATGTGTTTTACATAATAATGTGGATACTATTTTAATTCGTGTATGTAATGAAAATGAGCAAGGCAGATTAAAAGCTTATTGTAGAAAAGTGGTTTCTTAAAATTGCTGAGTTTACATAGAAAGGTTTTAGTGCGCAAATCAGCGAGTCTGTTAAGGCTCCTCTAGAGTCGGTTCACACTACATGAGTTTGAGTTTGGCTTGTGTTCCACTCGTGTACTATGTACGTGTAAACTGTTTGGGCCCAGTAGGTGGTTATGTTAGGGTCTAAACAGTCGGACCGCATTTCAACTGTAATCCAACCGCAAATTGAAGTTTAAGTGCAGTTTGAATGCAGCTGACACGACTGCAAAAGAACTGCAAACACAACTGCAATAGAACTGCAAACCAAACGTGCAGGCCGATTGCAGTCGTGTGTACTGCATCCGAACTGCACCATACCCACCCGCCCGCACGCTCCGCCCTCCCGTGTATGCACTGCACTTAAACTGCAATTTGCGGTTGGATTGCAGTTTAAATGCGGTCCGTCTGTTTAGACCCTAACGTAGCCACCTACTGGGCCCAAACAGTTTGACAAGTTTACCATCGAATCGAAAAGAAGAAGGAGAGTCTATGCATATCAAATATCCTATTTTTTGTTGTTTCTTAAAATTTTTGTGTTCAATAAAGAATAAAGAGAGCAAACAACACCAAATGCAATGTGCACATTGAGTTATTATGAGCTTTATGTTAATCCTATTTAAATTATACCACATCTTGCTCCACAGATTCAGAACATCCTCAATATAAGTAAAATTAAAAAAAAAAACTTTATTACCTAAAAATGCAACTGACTTCTAAATAAAAATATAAAAAAATTCGAAAGTCGATGTTTTTGATTTTGTTACTTTATTTACGACTTCCGGAACTAAAGATAATTTGCAACTTTTTGTGATTTTATTTAGAAGTCGGTTATATTTTTTTTATGTATTGTGAATTTAAGCAGCAGGACTGAATTGATACCACTACGTCCGCTGCTTATAAATTTGTTTTCAACTATCATCAGCTTGTTTATTGTTTATGTTCTCTTAGTGAGCATGTTTGTTTTATTTTTTTATACGAATAGATTGTCGTAACAAATAAGGTTACGTTTGTGCAAAACCGAATATTTAGATTTAATTTTAGGTGGGTCTTTATGGTCTACATGAAAACTATTGTGTAATTTTTGACATTGAAATTATTTTATATTTCTGGCAATCCAAGATTTTTGAACACAAAACGGCGCGATTTGTTTTGTTTTCAGCTACAGATGATAAAGGAGGTTCGTGTCACATTCTATGTTGTTATAAAGTAATAAAATATTTGGACAAGTATTTACGTGTGAAATTCTTACAATTAGGTATATAAAGATATATAATTGACTTAATTTGATAATAAATCTAGTTGAAACCAGAAATGTCAACTACAATCGTCCATACCAAAGATTTCCTTAAATGGAGATAAACATTATGGCGATATATCTTAGTATCTATTTACATAGCAAGCGAGATGATATCTACAGATACGTATCTGCGGCGCATTCCCACGATGATTGCCTATCACACGACACCGACATCAATTTTATGCATGCACCGCAAAATTATCTCAACCTTACAAAGTAAACAAGAATGTGTGCGTCACTATTTATGTTCTCATTTTCCTGTGACGCAAAAGGTGCATCTGTTGCAACAGATAACGCTTATTGCACAATTTTAACGAAATAATCCACGTTGTAACGCAAATATGGCGCGTTGGGCAGGTGTGTGCGACGTGCGCCAGCGCAGCCCCTCAGTTTGCCTGCCTGCCTGCTTCGGCGACCACTTCCGACGACTGCAACGCGAATTGCGGCTCACTGTCAAAACAACTAACCAGCACGAAACACGACCTTCATTCCAATACATAGAGTCCATTATCCAATCACACCGTACTGCTTGTATTCATTACGTTAACGGTTTTTGATTTAATTTAAATGAAGCAAGTAACGATTAATCGGTCCCAAATCAGACTGTGAATTAATAAGAATGTTGACAACACTCAGCGTTGCACATACAATATAAGTGGAGACATGAACTAATGGGACGTGGAGCGGCGCGGCGCAGTATGTAAACAAACAAACAAGTCACGCATCGAATCGAGCGCATTGTGAAATGCACACACGGGACATGTAACACATGCATAACTTACGTGTTTATGCGCAGGCGACGGTACGTAAACAAAGCTGTAATAGTCCATCGATCGCTGAGTGCAGGGAACCTAAGTGATCGATGGTGGCGCTGTGTCGATGCAGTTTGTGCGGTTCGGTGCTGCGGCCGCGGTGGTCCGTGTGACGCACTCCATAAGGTCGAGTTTGGTTTGAGTTATTGTTGTCCGAAGATGGTCGGAATTTAAGCGGGTGTAGAACGCGTGCGCGGTGCATAGGCCGGCGATGCAGCGTGCAGCGTGCGCGGGGCGCGGGCGCGCGTCGCCGACTGCACGCGGCACCCCGCGCCCCCACACCCCCCCGCGCCCCCGCGCCCGCGCCCTCTGACCGCCACCACCATGCATTGTCAACAAATGAATGGAAATCACTTTGATGGGCTTCTTCACGTTACATCGCCCATAAATGTTTCCGTCGCATCAACAAAATTCAAATTGATCTAGTTCGAGATAAAAGAAAGTGGATAACATTATAAACGATAGATACTAATGTTTCGCAGACATCCGCGCGAAATATTTGCATTGAATTAGCAAAATGTTTATGTAACAATTCACACTTTTTCTTGACTCGCTATGAAATGAATTGAAGTTTTGGAAAATCACGAAAAATCGTCAATTCGTTTTATTGGTACCAATTTAGAGTTGCATTATATCTAATTGAACGAGGAAGATGTATGCGTGTATTCATTTTAGTTATTGCTGTGAGTGCATGATGCGGGCGGGAGTGTGATCCTCACAAGTGAGTGAGCGCGCGTGCCTCTCAGCCGACAGCCGCCACATGTAGGCATGCCTCGGATTCCATTGAGAGGGTTTTATCGGTGGCGGCGGAGAGAGGAGCTGCGTACGCGCAAGTATTCGGGTGTTTGGGTGCGCGCGCGGGGTCGACGACCGCGTAGCGCCGCGCGCCCTTTGAGCGATTTTTCTAATGCGTAGCCGCCGACGTCGCCTGCGCCGCCTGAAGCGCCCGCGCCACAGTATCCCGCGCCGCTCGCAGCCACTTCAGTTATCGCTCTGCAAGTGATAAAATTGATAAAGATTGTATGAGAGCTATTCAATATGTTACTTTCTCTTCTCAGAATCTCGTTTGTTTGTTGAGTTAATACAAATCTATAGTTGTATACCGTCCTGGCGATTTATCTTAAAAACACGATAAATTCCTTAACAAGACTTAAATTTGAAATTTAATATTTCAAAAGATTTACATTGAAAGTGCCTTCATAAAATTGGTCCCAGCTTAAACCAGTTTATTCTAATATTCAGATTTAGCCCGGTAATTTTCAGGACGCAATTTACATCAATACCCTCTGAATGATGGTAGTAATAAAAAAATAATTAAATTCAGGGTTAAAAATTAAATTAGGTACATAATTACTATGCTCAGTTATGGAATTACAATGTTGAGTTTTTATATGGGTAAATAGCTCTACAAATAAAGGATTTAAGGGCTGTAGCTTTGCCGTATCAGCTGTATTAACGATAAGGGGCCCCAGTGTTACTGGGGCCTCGACGTGTGCAAAATTCCCATCTTAAATGCTCATATAGATAAGAGACCCTTAATGAATGAACAATGACTATGTATAGGATATTTAAATTATGTATCTCGCTATTCTTGATCTAGTATTACTTACGTAAGAACACCATAAAAAGTAAAAGTTTAACCTATCTTAATCCAGAATGCGACAACAAACAAACTTATTTTTAAAAAAGACTGGTCCAATCAGAATAAACCCATTTTCAAGCTCGGTTTTACATGATGAAAAAACCACTTCTTCCTTCTTTCATTACACCCGCACATTTTCTAATCAGTGTGAATGTTACATACATCTCCTCGTGACCTATCGCAACCACGTCGCTGGACACTAGTTCAGTGCTAGTAAGGGTGCCGATGACCTGGTCAGGGTCGCGGGAATCCGATGGATGCGTGATGCACAGGACCGATCGTTGTGGCGACGCTTGGGGGAGACCTATGTCCAACAGTGGACGTATTTCGGCTGATATGATAATGATGATGATGAAGGGCGCCTACATTGTAAAAATATTCTCCATTGTTTTTATACAGGGCCTCTGTGAGCATATCTACGCCACTGGAAGGGGCGCAAGTACTACGTGTTAAGGGTTGGTCTCATCGCATAAGTTGTTTATATTTTGAGTACCTATACTTTCACCTCTAGGAGGTATGTTCCGTGCGTGTTCCATCGTCAGCCACATCATCGCTTACCATTAGGTGAGATAGTGGTCAAATGTGAGCCTATCCAAAAAAAAGTTAGTGTTTTATGAATAGGTAGGTAGTAGGGCCGCAAGTAGTATGATATATGCGGCTCCTTCCGCATATGCACATTTTAGTGTTTGCACAAAAGCCTAAACTCAAAGATCTGTTGGAAAGTAACAATAATTCATTAAAACATTCATTATTTCAAGAAATTGCGATCCGCTAATGCTAAATTCCAATTATTTTTAATAGATCTTGTTCGAAGCTTTTAAAACTAACGAATGAAGTCGTCACATGAGAACGTTCTCAATTATGTTGTTTCCTGTTTTAGATTACTGGATTCTCGGAACACTGATAACATATCCAATAAAACTGTGAACTTCACGAGAAATTCTCTGACATTAACTATTGGATATTCAAAATCAACACTTATTTTAATGAGAAGCTATTACGTAGATATGAGCACAGGATATAGGCGTGATGACAAGAATTGAATAGAATAGCATTTATTTGATGCTGGCAACAACACAAAATATTAATAAAAAGGAGTACCGAAATACAGTACAGTTGCGCTGAGCTTGCCTGAACCGAAAGGGCTATTTACATTTTCATCATACATTATACAGTTGTACTTTAAAAACCTCGGATAGAACCACGGAATAGATATAGTTTTGATAGGTCTAAAGTGGATAATATATCTGGAATTATTCGATTTTTGGTAATTGCAGTAAGTTACTAGTGCCAGATTACTAAGCCAGCGAGGGCCTGACGCAAATTCTACCAAGGAATCTGAAAAATCTTTATAAATGATAACGAATTAAAACTTCTTTGACTTATTTTTCTAACAGGTCCGGGGCTCTTTGGTAGCGATGAGTCCATAGATCCCATTGCCTACATTGTATTTTTTGAAAATTCAGAAGTTCGAGTTTGTATGCTATTCTGACTTGTTTTTGAATGTATGAGCGGTACTCAACCCAATGCGCTTGCTACGTGACTAATTCAGCTCTGTAACTTACTAAAAATATTATATTTCACAATATAGTAAATCTTCTACACTTCTTTTTTGAGTCAAAAATGCAAAAATAAAGCGATTTTTGTAAATGTTGTGGAATATGATATTTTTCGTAAGTTACTGCTAAATCATAAAATTGCAGATTACTCTTTTTCACTTTGCGTCCGTCAAATTCGGATAGCAGACCAGTGTGGCTTCGCCCGAGTGCATGTCTATAATTATTCCAAGGGTAAGTACGTAGGTACTACCGAAATCTTCTTCGTGTCACTGGCAAGACAGTATCTGTGTCAAATGTTTTAGCCAAAAAATTTGCTACAGCGGCTGCGCAGAGAACACATCACAGAGAACAATTCATATTTTATGTACTTTTCTAAGTTTGTCTAGAACACTAGCTTAAGCTCAAATATAGCCTGTGTCACTCGGGAATAAAGCAGCTTTCTATTGGTGAAAAAATTTTAGCAATCGGACCAGTACTTTCAGAGATTACCTCCTACGAACAAAAAAACACAAACTTTACCTCTTTATTATATTAGTGTAGTCGTAGATTACTGACACTGCGTGCCTCGGAAAGCATGTGAAGCCGTGGACACCAATTGTAGATCTTTGAAAGTCGTTACAGGTAGTTAGACCTAGATGCCAGAAATTGTGACCATTAGTCTATCTAGACAGTATTGTGTTGACCAGTAACTGGGCTGTGGAAGTTAGATAGGCAGTTGCTCCATGTAAAACGGAGGTATTTAGCAGCATCCGGTCAGAGTAGAAGCCGAGGTCAAGCTAGTCGGGAAAAAGGCGTGATATGACAGGATATAATCTATCCTGTCATCAAATTTAGAGCCCTAATAGTTGATAAGGTTCAAGGTAGCTTTATTTGTATTAGGTTATGATGGGGCTGGCATGGTCTTACTGTGACCAAAAGTCCCTAAATTTATAAAAGATTAAACAAAAGGTAACGTACTAAAGTCTGTCTCAAAAGACAAACGACTTGGGTAGTTCGAACAAAGTTAATAATTATAATCTTCCGCTTCATCAGATTTGTATCTATACTATAAATAGATGGATTTTTTTTAGGTGCGAAAATCATCCAATGACAATACGCGCTCTTGGGCGGAGCGGAAGGGTATGTCAGACTTTTACTGACAAAAAACCCACTCCTATGCCTTCTTTGCCTTTCAAACCAGAGCCGGGTTTTCCTTTCAGAAGCGATGGCCCCAGAGGATAGAAGAATGGGTATGCGTAACAGTTCCGTATTCAGACCCAATTGCCTTTACGCTGAGGTAAAACCACTTAGTGAAGTTGTAGTTGCCAGTTCATCGGTTCGGAGTCCATTCAGGATCGGGCTCTCTCGATGGTAGATAGAAAATGAGTTGGGTGGTGTAGCGTGCCACCCTTTGTAATGTGCTTCTGTCGGGTTTGCTGTTGATTTAAAGAAGTTGCGTCGATTTTTAATAGTTCTGTAGGTAATTTTATGCTCCAGATTTGTCGCTATCACCCACTGTTTGGGTAGAAAACGTACTCGGATAAAATTAATACAACTTATCAATAGTATTGTCTATTTAAGTTTCATCATTATCTATTCAGCCGTTGAGATATCTACACTTATATAATAAAGAGGTAAAGTTTGTTTGAGGTAATCTCTGGCAGTACTGGTCCGATTGCTAAAATTTTTTCAACGATAGAAAGCTGCTTTATTCCTGAGTGACATCGCCTATATTTTATGTATGCGGCTGAAGCTAGTTTTTAATAAACAGATGTACAGACTTATATATTAAAATATTATTAACTCCACCTAAAGTTTAAATCTCGTAGGAAGAGGTACGTTATACGGATATAGGTTTACAATGCACATTCTCTCTGTACGTACAAACATGCATTCTCGTGCATGCTCTGTATATACATTTGAGTGTCAAAGAAATAATACATAAATAGATTATTCATTAATTAATAAAAGCGAGTGCTTGACTGCAATCCCATTTGATGGAAGCAGTGATGCAATCGTGGATGGTGAGGCGCACTAGTTTATTAAGATCCTTAAAGACACCTGTAATCGGACGGGAAGACCGAGGCAGGCAAATTGTTTCAGTCCCGCGATATATGCGGAATAAACGATAAGGGGAAACGCTTAGTCCGGCCCGTAGAGGTTGCAGCAACGCTGTATACTACTGTATACTGTGGCTGGAATGTGCTATATATATGTAGTACATATAGTATTCAATTGCTTGTGTAAGTGTCACCAGATAACTGCAGAGACCGTAACATTTGAATACATTTTGCGAGAATGTACACTCTTAGCTCACAGTTTAACTTATAAGTTTACAATTAGTAGCTCGCATCTGAACGTGTAAGTTTCAGCTCTTAGATCATATTTTAACTTATAACTTTAGTTATAAGTTAAACTTATAAGTTCAGCTCTTATCTTACAGTTTATTTTACAAGTTTACAACTACTAGGTCGTATCTGAAAATATAACGTATAAGTTTCAGCTTTTAGCACACAGTTTAACTTATAAGTCTTCAATTACTAGCTCGCATCTGAACGTATAAGTGTCAGCTCTTAGCTCACAGCTTAACTTATAAATTTTATAATCATAACTCGCAGTTCTACTAATAAGTTTAAAGCCAGCAAGGTATAATGCAGATTGTTAGGTTCTACAGTTGATGGAAATCCTTTTCAAAGTATATCAATATTAGGACGGAAACTGGAGTTTTAATGCTTTTTTTTACGTAGGTAAGCATCCAATGACTTATCCCGCCCTTGTGTGGAGCGCGAGGGTGCGTCAAACTTTAACTGAATAAAACCCATTCCTATGTTCCTTCTTTGCTTTGCGCTCAAGGGAAGAAGGTTTTCCTTTCAGAAACGGACCCAGCAGGTTTTATCGACATCTCCTTCTCACTCCTCAAAGAGTTTACGTACCGCCATAGTTATCGCGTCGCCAGTGTTGAAATTGCAAATTACTTATTGTGCTTTAAATACATTTTAACAAAATAATATATTTTAACAAAATTAATACATTTTAACAAAATTAATACAAGAATCTTATTATGTTTTAAGAATTCCTTATTAATACTGTTAAATTAAGAGAGCTTTAAATATACTCTTCCTATTCCGATCTCTGGTAAGAAACTAGAGTAATGCTAAAACTACACTGCGCACACGTGTGCCACAAACGCCGATCTGGGCGCGTCGGTCTCCACACATTTTATATGGAAACTAGACTTGTAGAGCTACAGTTGATCCACGCCACGCGTTCTCACGCAACGTCGTTCCACGTACAAATCAGACGTGTTAGAGTCTGACTAAAATGGCAAACGACTTGGTTAAAGGGTTCAATTAAACCTGATGTAGTCGAACACTGGTTCAATAATTAAGGTTGATTAAGACATCATCATTGTTTACTAATAGAAGAACCTAATAAAAAGTATCGAATATAAGTATTTTTTAAATGATATGATGAATATTCAAAAACTCCCAAGTCGTTTGATTTTCTAGACAGACTATACACGTGTGCGTCGGCCTTATGTAGTTCTAGCTTAACTTACTTGCAAGCTTGTTGTAATTTACTTAGTTATTGAACTAAGCACGGTACAGTACAATTCACGAATGATGGCGGCCGTAAAGTTTGCGCAGAAGGCTGCGCAGTAACGTGTTTTAGGAACCAAATGGCGACGTGCGTGTGCCATCATTCGTGAACTGTACTGTACACAATATTGATACGGGATGCACGTCTTCAGTTTACATCATTCTCCATATAATAAGTCCCCTCGTATCCACATCGCAACCGGTATTGACCACCACCTGTACTTAACACCTAGGCATATGCACTTACCTGCTGAAGATCTTCTTCTTTTCGATTCGATGGTAAACTCATCAAACTGTTTGAGCCCAGTAGGTACATTAATAGCAGCATCGGTGGCACTCGTCGATTCCTCCAAAGTGCAGGTGTATGGGCACTTGGGGCATTCTAATGTGTGGCTCAAGTTTTGTGCACGAGCACCGCAAACACATTGAATATCCAATGTAAAAGATTAAAAGTTCTAATTTGGCACAGCAAAACAATAATATTCCAATGAATTAACACAAACCAGTGTGAACAGATACAGATAGGTCCAGAAACAACTAGGGGTGAGTCCTACAATATCGATATCGATAGTTTTTTTTTTTTAAGAACTTTTTAGTTTACCGCCTAGACTTATGCTACAGAACTAGAGCAATGATTCCGTGTTGATTTTCAGCGTAGATTACAAAACTGATCAGGATCAACTTTATTGTATCTTTTTTTTGTGGATATAAATCATCCAAATGATATCCCCGCTTTTGGGCAGAGCGGGAGATAGTGTCACACTCTTACTGACAAAAAAACTCACCCCGTTCCTTCTTGCCTTTCGTACCGGGGCCGAGCTTCCTTTTCGGATGATCCTGGCCCCAGTAGGCTTCGACCCGGCCGAAGATTACCGCCGCCGATCGAAAATCGAGGTAGGTTGTACCATTTCATACACCTGATGGAATGGAAATATCATCTGATGCATTGGCGATATTTAATTAAAATAAATGATTTATCTCTGACAGTGACTTTTCAAATGGCATTATGTAACAACTTGATACAGCACTGTGTTCGGAGTTCATATAAATTTTTCCATTGTCCTATATATGTTTTAATAGCACAACGTCGACCCCCACGAGCCAAGATCAGCCCCCGTTTATTCATTTCTTCGCAAGTGTATTGAAAAAAGTCGTTTGATACATGTGCAAAGTCACTACAACCTCAGCTCCATAACACCTCGGTCGCAATGACAAACTTTCTGCACTTGTATCAAAATGTACTATTAAAAGCTTTAATTGTTGTGTACTGCTCCTCAGGGTTATCATTATCATCATTTTAGCCGAAAGACGTCTACTGTTAGACGTAGGCCTCCCCCAAGTGTCGCCACAACGACCGGTCCTGTACGTCTCAAATCCATCGGATTCCCGCGACCCTCACCAGGTGATCGGTCCACCTTTTGTGGGGACCTCAGGGTGTTAGTAGTTTATTAAATATAATATTAACAATAAAAGTGTGGACACAGTAAAAATTGGTGGTAATAACTCACGCGTGCGGCCGCCTCCTTCGCTAGCATCGCCTGCCATTCCTCCTCGCTCCGGACCATGGCCTGTTCCGGAGCCTGGTGTCTCGGTTCACCTTGAGGCCTTCCGATGCTGCATCTTCCGGTATCTACGCGGTCAACACTCTAGAAGCTTTCAGTACCATCGACCATTTGTTCTAAGAACAATATGCCCCGCACACTGTGACACTGTCACTTAAGTTTTTGTGATTCTTCTGGCTATGTCGGTAAGCTTGGTTATCTTGCGGATATCTTCATTTCTCCTTCGATTCCACAAGAAAACTCCGAGCTTCGCCCTTTTCATTACCTTTTGGGTGACTTTTAGTATTCTGATGAGGCACATTTGTTCGAGATCGAGCAGTTTACTGTACTCAAATAAGAACAGCACTCTTAAAAAGGGAGCGGGGCTAAGGCTAAGGTACCTAAGTAAATAAAAGAAAATATGTGAAGTTTCTAAGTTTTAGCTACCCAGCGCTTTTGGTTCAGCTTTGTCTTAGCTTAGTGCGCGCTAGGTATGTTTTGTTTCTAGAAATTTATCGAATTACGAAACCTAGTAGATTTTTTTAACGTACGACATGTATAAATCTTCTTGATAAGTACACTGAAAACAACGTATTACTATCCATAATGGTAGGTCTAGAAGCATTAAAACTTCGCACAACAGTACCTACCTATCTTATTAAACTATCAATTTCCTGAAGGGGTTGATTAAGGCAAGCAAGTTTAAATAAAGACTCATTTTTAAGGTTAGACACTTGAAAGACAAAACTATTGGATATTTGATTGTACCTAAGTAAAAGTAACTTGGTGGACCGATGACCTGGTGAATGTTGCGGGATTCCGATGGATACGGGACGCACAGGATCGTTCATTGTAGCTACACTTGGGGGAGGCCTATATGCAACAGTGGATGTCTATCGCCTGAAATGGTGATGATGATGAAAAGCTACCTGTACTTTGTCTTCGATTTCTCAATAATAATCCATTGGTTCCTGAAAAGTACCAGCAGTAGTAATGGGAAATATAGCATCGAACAGATGACTCTCGTGCTAGATTGCATCTTCTCACTACTTACCTATAAGCACCTAACGTATGTTATTTCAGCGTTTCGATACTCAACAGCAAAACCTTAGCTAATTAAAATGTTTTGAATTCCCAAACCTACTTACTAAGGTATCAGAACTCTAAAGGAGAATCTCGAAATTCGCCTTAATTAGGCGCCGGTATCGAAAGGCGTTTACGTAACTGCGATAATGACGGGCGGATTCCTTTCTGCATTCCTGGTGTGTGAAGCTCTACGGACTCGCAGAGAAAGGCTTTCTGCATATCAATGTGTATAAAGCGCAGAAATCCGACGTACTTTGTACTGGATTTAGTCGACTGGGCCATATAGTGTGCCCATAGATCGCGTAAGTACTCATTTTACGAATGTCACCCTGACAGATCATTCTAATATAATAAAGGTGAAAGTTTGGATGTATGTATGTGTGTGTGTTTATTACTCCTTCAAGCTCAAACGACTGAGCGATTTTGGTATGACTTTGGTACATGGTCTACCCGACCATGTACTGAAATAGTGCATAGTCCTTTTTATCCAGGGTGTACCTATGTTCCCTTGGAATATTTTTTTTTATTCACACGCCGGCAGAGCCGCTGGCAGAAGCTAGCTAGCTTTCATATAGAAGAAGGTAAACGGTGATTTCTCTCTAAAGATTTTATAAAGACAAATTATATTGTGAAGTTATTGAATATCTTCACTGACTGTGCCCGGTCAGTCACACAGACATGTCCCAGTGCTGGGCATCAATGAGTTTACCTATTTTCAACGTAATTTTGTGTCGGCATTTAAGCTTCCAAAGTCCATCAGCTAGTTTGTTCCGATTTCAGATTTTACAGGAACAAACATTGACATACCTACTTGCTTCTACGAGAGTGTATGCCAAATAAAATAGTTTTTCTTTCTCTTTCTATTTTCCTATATAGTATCTATACTTACTTCAGCTTCTATTTGATTTTTGAGCGCCACAGACCTGTAATGAAGGCAAACGTTTCCGTGCCCTCCACGCCACGGCTTTATTAGAAGACCATTACTATTACACTTATTGAATATTTTTTTTGTTTTGTGCTTTCTTTTACTATTGTCTAAAACAACTAACAAACTAGATTTTTATTACAGTACGAAACTTTTTTTTATTTAAAAAACAGCAAAATTATATAGTAAGTATATATCTTGGCGCTGGAGGACAAATTGCGTTCGAGCGCTCAAAAGGTTAAATATTAGAACCAAATCTTCTCATTGATGCTGGTTTAATTTCGTAGTAAAATGACAATTAACAGGCTATTTATTATTTATTGTTGTTAACTTTCAAAGATCCTATAGCTCGTAGTCAAAATCACAACTAATGACACAATTTTTTTTCATTCATGCATTATCCACAGACAGTTTCACAAATGTTTATTAGCAGCTCCCCTCAAAATATTATTCAAGCACCAAAAATGAAAATATACGTAAATATATTAGCACAAGTAGTCACATATATCGCTACTACTGCTCACCAGTATTAAGGTATGTGCTTACCGCCAGAATGTCCAAAACTCTTGGTGGCGTGTGACAGCGCTCACAAGAGGAAGTGGCGTCGCTGGTACATATCTACGGCCAGGTTTATTACCGACCCGGCCGGGCCCCGTTTATCGGTCCCGTTCCATTTAAATATACTCGATAAGGAAAACTTTTGTTGCGAGGTAAAATCACATTCCGTTCGTGCTATGTTCGGATAGTAACGGAATTATTTTTTAAACTTACTTTAACTTTGACAATTAAGATGTTCGTTTTAATCTGAGGGATGTGTTCAGATATAGTATACAGTATAGGGCATTCAAGGAGGATAGGCTCTAAATGATACGACATATAGACACTGTATTTTGTATAATATAAAAACAATAAAAATATTCTTAAGTAACAATGAATTCAGAACGAAAATTGCGCTATTGTGACATGGTATTACAGAGGATGAATGAATAAATGCAAAACAAACACTTTGAATTCACATAACAACTAATATGTTCACTTTGGAAGCACATAAAAATAAATTCATTTATTAAAATATTTTATAAACATAATAAATTCATAATCTTTTTTTTTGGGGTAAATCTATGGCTAAATTCCAAGCAAATATCGAGTGATGTGGGCTCCTCAGAAAATACCTATTGGTTAAATAGATAATTTGTTGATTGATCAACAAAGGAGTCTTAAGTATTTATTTAAGGCTAGCTTTAAGTTTCAAGAGATTAGTTTTAATACGGTTTATACAATTGGCTTAAATTTATTTTTCTACACAATCAAACTACCTATACTAACGCTTGAAACCAGTACAAATATGTATTACAGCTAGCACACAGGAGCCCGCACCATTTTCTTGTATCTCCCTAAGTAATACTACACAAATTTCATGAAATATGTAGGTACCTACTGAAATGTACAATTTAAAAATCAGATTGTTAAGTTATTTAATTCCTTAAAATACATTCATATTGTCTTTAATTTGTATTCTAATTTAATTTAAAATTAAATATATAAGGCCTGTATTCGTCTCAGTTAAAACAAATTGACAAGCGAAATCATATCTTTACGGCAATCGTCTAGCTCGATCTATAAAATGGATACAATTTTCAAAGAGACTGTCACAGACATCGTTCAAGGAATTGTTTAATTCTATGAAACAGTAGAAAGGTCTGTCACAGCTATTTTGAACAGTGAAATCATTGACTTAATTGACTTAACTGGGACCATGCATATGTATGCATTCGCGTTACTGCGCTTGCGACTAACTGACAAGCACAGGCCTTAACATGTTGGCTTAAAACCAATAAAATATACCTGAATGTAATCGCCGCAGTAGACTCTTGACTAAAATAAAAGAAACTAATAAATACTGCGACAACAACAGCCAGGGCGCAGGAACAGGTGGAATTCGTAACTACGCTATAAATTTATTTACACTAACCAAAATAACCAGAGTACCACAAATATCTTACAGATACTTATACAATACTTTGATACATAAAACATTATGTATAATTTTTGGAATTATATTTTTGACCACGTCTTGTGGGATAAAGCTTTCATTTAATTATTTCGATTTTTTTGTGTTCAGCAAAAAAATTTAATGCGTTGTCATTGGTAAAGTGAATTCAAGTAACTTTCAACAGACATTTGGAATATAATCATAAAATGTTATCTTACTTATGAATCTCATTACTTAAATATCCTTACATACGTACTACAAAACAGTCTCCCACCGCGTGTGTTTCTGCTCGCGATATACTCAAAAACTACTAAACAGATATTCGTGCGGTTTTCACAGTAGACAGATTGATTAATGAGAAAGGTTTAGGTATATAATACATGCATATTGTAGTAGAAAATTGCCAAGAATTTCAAACACCCAAGTGAAGCTAGAGAGGGGTTTTAGGAAATGTAATAGACATTTTGTCGAGATACAGCCATCCGAGAAGAACATCAGTTACTTGTTATTTCTGGCAATTAAGAGGTTTGTGAAGAAATATTTATAATCCGTAATTAATGAATAAACTGAAAGAAGAATGTATGAAATAGTTAATTCTGATTGGTAGCAGTTTCTAAGCGCTTCTATGCTCTGCATGCATCAAAACATATTATACACTTTACATATTTACAACGAATTCCACCTTTATAATAATAAAATCGTTTGGCTGCGGCTTCAATAGATAACATTGCCACAAATATAATATAGCTGTTTTCCTATTTAGTAGATTAGCTACGAGGAGCAATACGAGTTTTACTACAGGAGCTGCTCATACGAAACAGGTAAAAACAATGTTTTTTCATAAAGTAGTATGAAACATTTAGCGAATTCAATACACGAACCGATCCATGTCGGAAGTAAATGCGATGATCCACATTAACAAACATTACTCAATAACTCAACTTACATAACTCTGGAGTGGACAGTAAGTATCTAGCTTATAAGTTCACTTATGATCTGTATAATAATAATGTATACAAATGATTTTGGATACAATTGACATTCACATCAATGGAACATTTACACGACGACTTTCCTTTTAGTATACAAGGTAGTGTATGAGCGGCGTCTGCCTGGCACCGCTACCTGTAGCGAGCCAATTAGAGAACTGAATACAACCAATTATAGAAAACGTACAAAATTTGGGACACGTACACACTCGAGTGCCGTGCAACTATTTCGACCAATGGATTCTTAACCTTTTAATGACCGGCTTAAAAACTTGAGATCGCTTCATTATGCAATTAAATTATTGATAAATTCAAAATCCTAACCAATGTTTGGTTGAATGCAATAGTTTTGAAATTTCAAGAAGATTTTATGAGTATAATATTTTTTCAGTCAATAGGCAAATGTGACAAGAAAGTCATACCTATTTATGTATCCAAAATCGGGCGATGATGAGCACACTTGAGTGTTTTTTTTTATAAAATTATCTACACCTAAGTTACAAGGGGGTATCTCAGAGCATTAATACTAGTCAGCATTAAGTCGGCGTAGTGAAGGCACGGCGTGAGGGAAGGCGGGTGTGCTTACCCGAGCCCCACGTCCAGGCACATCATCACCACGAAACCGATGATGCAGCCCCACGTCGCCAGCTTGCCGTTGCCACTGCGAACAAACTTTACCATTAGAATCCTTAACATAATTGACTGATAAACACTAATCAGTATATTCAAGTAACAATAGCTATTAACCTGAAAGATCTTACCCTATCATTTACAGTAATAACCGTTAAAAGTTATATCTAGGCGTTGATCAGAAATTGATACCGTGCTATTGTTCACAGATCTAGAAAGGGTCTCCGGACCTTCGGATAGTCCCGAGCACAAGCGTATACTCCCAAAGATACTACGTTTCTTACGGCAAAGAAGAGGGAACTCACTAAAAGCATTCATTGACTAGTAGATAAGTAGCTACCCAAATGCGAATGGAAAACTTTATGATGGCGTTGTGAGTCATACTAGGGAAGGCTGAGGCTAACTGCAGCGTGCGTACTTGAAAGGGCATTTAACGTCAGTAGTTAAATGCATATTGTTATTCTCGTTCTCACAAGCAGGTATTGCAAAACAGCCAGGACAATTTAAATTTATAACCGACTGAAATTAGTCATTGCTAATCAAAATTTCCATACACGGTTCCCTATTTCTAGATTTGAGATTATCAAAACGTGAAGGATCGTAGGTGTTGATTTTGACAGCCGGAAACTTTATATTACAGTGTAAACGGACACATCATAAACACATTAAAATGTATGTCTCGTGTTAAGGAGGCAGTAATACGTTTACTGACGCACTTTGACTGTCATATACATAATGGTATGTACATAATAACATATAGGGGTCCGTTATAAAATGCTGTCGTCATACAATGCCGGCCATTGAGAAATAACGAGTAAACGATATTTGAATATCAAATAGGTAGCAAAATTACGATATCGGAAAGGCCGCCGATGGCGCTTGCGCCTCACGCACTCGGATTTACAGAACCGCCCGGCGACCGGCCGGAATACACTAAGTGGAATTACGAGCCATTACATTAAAACGATTCCCAGTACTTAGGTACGTACCACGTTGTGCACATACACAATTCTATTGGAGGATCGAATGCTCTTTTTAAATGTACACCGCGCCTTATTAATAATCTAGGAGCATGTACATCTTTAATATTCACAAGTTTCTTAAGTATCACGGAATACAAATTTCCCAATCGAAATAGATTCATTTAGTAAGAAACAGAGGTAGGTACTTTATGCAAAACGTAAGAAGTATGCATGATGTAACTCTGTATACGCAATTCAATCATTTCTTTTATATCTTTATCTTGTATATTCAGCTTAACGTTGTTTTGTTGATGTGTTTGCGCAGGACATTCATTTTAATTCATAATATTCTGGTGGCGTCTGTTTATCAATGTTTGTAGGTGACCTAAAGCCAAGTAAGAATTTAAACAGCAGCTTAGGTAAGACGGGTAATTCCATATTGAAACGTGATTCCTAATCGACTCCTTACCTAATCGGGAATATAGTTTTTGGTTGCAAGATAGGATTGCTCAATGTGTAGGTACAATAAATCCGTTTGGCAGAGTAAAGTAGAGACATCCGGCTCGTCACGAGGTGTACGCCGTATGGTCGGAGCATGGCATGTCAAGTATGACAGGTCGGCGTACATTCAGCTCACGTGCCGTGGGGAACCCCGCCTGGACACACGACATGCACCTAAATACCTCTGCTGACATCACGCCCAAAAACCGAGGAATTTTCAACACAAACTCGAAGCTGACGAGAAAACTAATCAAGTTATATCAAAGGAATGTTTCTAGTCATTTAATAATCAAGCATCGTACCCACGTCTGCATACGCAATTAGCTTAATTGGTTGCTATGTAAATGTAGAGTTAAACATAAACATGCTTGAAACATCTCGACTTTTCCGAGTTTTCTTATTATATTAAGTTCATACTGTTTACTATACATACGAAAGCTGAAAATTGAATATAAAACGTGGTCAGTAGCAATAATTTAGAGGATAACCAAGTACCTAGATAGGTATTTCTTTTTGAATGTTTGGATGAATTACATTAAACACATGATCTTTTCATCGGCAACTCTGTAGTTTTCCCGAATTCGTTTTCTGTCGTTGGCAGCCATTGATAAAGATTAACATGCTTTGTAGCTATCTACTAGCTGACCTCATGTATCCAGCACTATCTTTATATCATGTCAGGTTAAAAAACCTTGCTACCCTAACTTCAAAAACAAGCCTCATGCAATTTTGATATTATGGGGGAGGGGATTATTTTGGTGGAGTAGTTGATGCCATCGGCCCCGGGGTACATGCGGCGCGATGTCTGGAGGTAGGTCAGGGAGTGTCGGCGGCGGCGCTCTGGATTCCCAGACAGTGACGTCAGCGCATAGACAAACTAGAGCGTCGTCACCGTCTTTATCCCGGCAACAAACGCGTTATTTCTTATATTTATTGTTATTGACAGTGGCGAGACGGTGACAAGCCCACGCATGGCGCATGGCGGCTCGGCGGACCGAATTTGCTTCACAACGCGCGAGGCTGCGCCGGCCGCCCTGCCGCCGCCGCCCGCCCGCTGCAAATAGACGCGGCGACCACCGCACCCGCAGCCACGCACAACCGACTTCTCAATCCTCACTTGTTCAACATAGTGTCTATATTAAATCAGGTCTAGACATATCGTTTTGTATCTTTTCCCGGTAGATATTTAACGTCGGTAAGAAATCTATATTATGACTTTCACAAAATCAAAATTCTTTTTGGAATTGGATATGTATGCTGAAAAACAATGTTTGTTATTTTTCATGAATGAAAAGTGATTATCAACACGAATATTTACTGTAGGAAGATTCATTTGACCTATCTGCAAATTTTCAAGTACTTTAAAAAGGCGAAAGCTTTGCCACAATTTGTTCTTTTTTTGCCTTACTTATTGTGACTTCATAAAGATAGCTCTGAATCAGGAATTTTGAAGATAAGTGTTGTCTAGCAGGATCTGACCAGTGATAAGAGCATACGGAAAACTTGCTCGGAAAATACTAGCAATGTTTTTCTCGTTCCCGTCAGAACACAGTACTCGGTCTGTCCGGAGAAGGCCTTCGATTTTCTAATAGATCCGAAACCATATTTAATAAAGCTGGCAGGCATGAATGTCTACCTAAGAAGAGACTCAATTACGTCAGATATTATCAAGACGGACCTAGATTGTATTGGCAACTGACAACAGTGATACCTTGTATTGGCAGAATTATCAGTACCTTCTGTTGTTTAGGTTCTTCGAATTTCTAATTTTAATATGATAAATGAACGGATTACTCGTATTATGCTTTTTTTGCAAATTAATAAATAGCACGTTTACATGTCAATTGTTTTTGTTAATTTAGAAGAGGCGGGCCTTTTCTAGCAGACTACCGTTGTGCTGTGTCTGTACCGAATAAAAGTTTTTCTATTCTATTCTTACTACCTTAAGAGGGTGCTTTTCCATTCGCTTACATCGAGCATGGATTAAATGCTTGTTACTTCATGTAACGCAATCAAACGCGATGTTTGACGAAGAGGCAACGCGAAAAAAGAGAGATAACGCCTGAAAACTGGTCAATGGTCAAGTCATATGAGGACCGTGTAGATTGGTGTCTGAAATGATTTTTTGAGGAAAGAACCACACAGATTTGAAAAGACTTGTCCAGTCAGTGCAAGCATTTGCCAGTACTCGTGTAGCTCAACTCAGGACTAGTAAAGAGCTCAAAGACTCGACGAACAATACCAAAGAAAGGTTTATTTTATAAATGCAAATACATGAAGTGCGCTAACTACGCAGGGTATTAATTTTAATTTATAATCATAAAGCTACTCTCCTCAGTTTGATAACAAAGCCATCAGTTACGTGTTTATATCTGCTATGATGAGAAACGTCGGATAACACTAGTAAAATCGTCACATTACGAATATCAAGCAACGAGGAATAAATGGAAGGTCGATGAAGGAAGGTATATGATACCGCATATGAGTATAGAGAGTAGAAAATTTTCATAAGAGAACTTACTGACGGTATAAAAAGTTGCTAATGTGCTAGTCCAGGATATATTCCACCTTTCAAGCAAATCTGTTCAGTCGTTCGAGCGTAAAGAAATAACAAATATCCACACAAACTTTCGCCTTTTTAATAATAGTGTGATGTTCTAGCATTTTGTTGACTTCAGCATCGAAACAACCCTTCTGAAACTGATTTTTAGATAATTCGTAAACTAAAACCCATTGCTCTACTTTCAAATGCATATAACAAATTGGAATCATGAAAAATTGGGTCGTCTGGCGATTTAGTCGTAATTTTATTTTATTATGTGGAGTAACAAATAATGGGACATGTTGGTAGGTAATAAACGTCGGGCAGTGTTGTCGCGGCGGGTTCGCGTCGGGGTGTTAGACGGCGGCCCGCTATTTCGGGCCGAGTATTTGTGTCCGGGCCGACGCCGCGCGCCTACACTCACGTGCCGCTTGCAATGCAAAACTATTGTCTCATATGCTATTATTGCAAGCTAGTTGACTGCAGAGTGTATTAAAAGAATCGGTTCTATTGTTCATTTGAGTCTAGTCGAGACTAAGCTGTTCTTCCTTATTGCAATTGCGTTTGAAACTTCTAGGCGTGAAAACTTATAAGTTTTACGGGCTGAAAAGCGTCTAGAGTGTATGTTTTATTTTTTTTTAAACTTCCCCCACTAGGATTGACGGATTGACTCCTGTATCTTGGTTGCCATCATAAACATGTAAACATTAAAGATCATACAAATACTTGTTCCATGCGGCAATCACAACCGCACTATGCAGCGCTGCATCCGATCGTTTAACTACTGCAATAACCGTATTGTCAAAAAGTTCTAACAGTTTTTATAATTTACAATGACATTTTTGACACCAAAGAACCAAAAACATTATACATGTAGGACTTTCCAGGCAATGTGCTTATCGTTCTGCAAACAAACTCTAAGAAAGCAAGGCCAAGCTAGCTGTAACGAAAAACCGATATCGATATAAACCAATATCCCAAAACATCATTGCTCAAATAAAGGAAATAACAGTAAAACCGTAGACGTGTTATAAATATGATTTGGTCAAAATACTCTCGAGCGACAAGAGGCATGGAGGAGCACTCGTGGCGAGCAAACAGTTGTCTTCTATGACAATGCTAATCAGCCTGAGAGATGCGCGCGCGTGCTTCGCGAGGGAGTGTCAGGTGCTGCGCGCGAGCACGCCCAGTACACACTTGTTTATTATTTATTTCCGTTATTTGTGATTTTGTCTAGTGCACTTTATTTTGGCCAAACTTTTCTATATTTAAGTATACTTATTTATAATATATAAAATGTGAATTGTGTAATTTTTTGTTTTTAAAAACTACCCCCAATTAAACAATTTAAGAGGTTTAAAGAATGTATAGAGGATTTCTATTTCTGGGGTTCATGAAGTGGAAACTGGGCACAAATTATCAAAAAAAAAAAAAACAAAAGTAATAAAGACTCATTATTAGTTTTTTAAAACTACCCACAAAAGACGGATCGGGACAGAAGGGGGTGGAGTTTTTATATAAAAATTCTCGCGAACGAAGTCAAGGGTACTAGTCTATACTAATATTTAGATTACAATAGAGCCTTTTATTTATACAGATTTTCACAAAGGTGAAGCCGCTGGCAGAAGATATTACTCTATAATGGAACTTTATTTCACGTCGCGCTGTCTCCCTTACTTACCTGCACTAGACTCGCGTGGTATATTACGCCCTATTTCATCCTATAGGTAGGAGGTCTGAGCGCCAGGGTGGGTAACATTATAAGGCAGACCATATTATGCTCATTATTTCATGAGCAATTAATTGTATTTCGTTCATCGACACAAGTTCAGCTACGTTCTCCTATTCTTAACAACAATGAATACCAAAATGAACACATTGTTAATGACAGACATATTTTTAATGTATAATCAGGATCTAAATCTAAAATCAACCTTGTAAATAATCAACATGGCTTACAGCTGCTTCAAAATATTAGGGGTGGCAAATATTGTAACAATATAACAAACGTTCCCACACAAGTACATTGAACCAGAAAGAAACGTCGCGCGACGTGGGAACCGTTGAAAGCTTCTATGAAAATATCTTTTCAGCATGTCTGAATGTATCTCACCATTACACTGATAAATTGTCAGTCTAGACGTCCAGACATCAGCAGACATAATGCGTCGCCCGACACTAGCTTGGGTTCATTAAAATCACCAGAGTTTATCGAAAGTCCATTGATGTATCTGTCATTCAGATGTCGCGTCAACTTTGTCTCCATAAGTAGGTAAACAACTTCTTCAACGGCGTAGAAAACATTTGCCGCATTGTCAACAAATCTACAACAATTGTTCGTTCGCTTCCGTCTAGAACAACCTCGTCGGTTCACGTGTAACGTTGTAAGCGGTTACCACGCTTTGAATCCTGTTGTTGCTTGGTCCCAGGACACTGACATGACAATTAGTCAATAAGGGGCTCGACAGACAGGCTAGTCCGGAAGGGAGCCGCAACCGGTCCGCAACAATACTCCAGATGGACAACAACACTGTCGCTAAGGGGAAGCAAGTCCTTCGATCTCGAGTCTCACCCCACTGATCCTCACATATTGACGGTTAACAATGTGTATCGGACGAAATACTGACGTGAATCAGAACAATCAAACACAAACGACCCTCGTCAGTCCAATTATGTCAAGAGCCCGGAGATTTTATTCTGTAATTTCATATCGACATGTAACGATGTCTAGTGTGATGGTCTGCTCTTATATGTTATGCTCATTGAGTCTAGCTATGTACAAAACGATTACATGTTTCCTTATGTGAAATATTGGGTATAAAAATGAACTTGAGGATTTATATCGACATCACTCTTTCTTGAACTAAACGTTTGCTTCAGCAGGCTCCATAAGGCGCCTTCACTACTAAATCTGTTCTTCTCCCAATCTTGGACTAGACTAATACTAGCTATCTGGATTTCAACTAAGACTAATTGGACAAGCTTGAGCGACTTTAAATCTCTGTATCAAGTCTTGGTTTATTTATTGAGTACTACCACATTACTTTTAACATTCAAAAACAAAAAAGAATCGATTTCATCATAGGTGGTGTAATGTACGTAACAATAATGGTAGAAACACACTGCGTACACGTGTACCACACATCGATCTGGGCGCGTCGGTTTCCATGTATTTTATATGGAATCTAGACTTGTAGAGCTACATTTGATCCACGCCACGCGACGTCGTAACAAAATATATTAAAAAAACACTTGTTTGCGTATGACGAAGTTGCTGAATCTCGTACTCAGCTCAAATGGTTTCCTATTCGTCATCGCTGGAATATTCACATCTTTCTTTGCTTTACGATGTGCTGTTTTAACTTTAGACTCCTTTTGTATCTTTAAGAACGTTTTCAGTTTCTCTGAGATACACATTCTAGGTCCTTGAGGTCATCGGAAAATCTAAAACTTAGTCCGTATGCATTCTACTTCGTCCATTGACAAATCTTTCACAATTCAAGCAGCTCTATTGTGAAATGCATTACTTATGTGAGGGGGCGGGGGTGAGACGTGCCCAAACGGAAGAAACCTTAAAAAGCCTATCATTTTAATTTTTCTTCTCCTTTCTCTATACATATAAATAAAATTGGAGAGTCTGTTTGTTATATTGAAATAACTGCTTTTTACTACAAGCATTTGAATACACATACGGTACATACACCAAAATAACATTTTTTTAAATTTGTGTCTGTCTGTCTGTTTGTCTGGGCTAATCTCTGTAATGGCTGGACCGATTTTGACGGTACTTTTTTTTGGCACGTAGCTGATGTAATAAACAGTAACATAGGCTACTTTTGTTTTAGAAAAAAAATAATTCAAAATCCTGTAGTCCACGCGAACGAAGTCGCGAGCACGGGCGGCTTCATAATTCAACCCCTAATAATATATAATAATGAAACGGGGGACCAAAGTTTGTATAGAGAAATCAAGTTTCACGCGGGCGAACCCGCTGGCAAAAGTCAGCGATAAATATAGAATAATAAAAACCCTTAAACTAATTACGACAGCTGATTTTCGGAGCTTTAAGGTAAGCGCACATAACAGTCGCGGCGGGTAACGCATTTCAGTACAAAAAAATTTGCTACTTGTAGGTATTAAACTAGCTTTGCCTTTCATTGCTCCCGTCCTAATCTGCATCAACCTTTACAGGGTACTTGACCCAGGCATGAGACCTGTAATACTGTAAATACAAACGAGACCTATAATGTTTGGAGTTACTGACAATAAAATGTATCATTTGTATCTTCCACAATCTACATACGTAATGAAAACATCCATTAGGACTATATCAGTGGTTACGATCAGAATATTTGAGCGCATGAATAGCAAGGAGATGCGCAATAAAGGGTGACAATATCCTTTACCATCAAAGGTGGGCAGCGTCTGTCTCGCAGGGGTCCCCAACAAAAAGGTTTTCGTACTCAGGATCTTTATGGGTCATTTTCAAGGGCAACTCTTTTAATTCGGCATTCGGAGGGGAATCTCGCTCTGAACGACGCATTATCTGTGCTAATCATTATGAGCGTCTAGTCTGAGATTTTGTCTTTTATTTGTATTTGAAATCTGTTGGTACTTTTGCAAATTATATGAGACTGATTATTCCTTACGGTTCTATTTGGTTCCAGTAATCTATTGTAAGTTAGATAGAGCATATTGTTCAAAGTGTGGATCTTGACGTCATACAACTTCTGTTAGAACTGCGGTATTTTTGGAAAGCGTTAACTGGTCCTGGACCGCAATGGGCAATTGAATTGAATTGAAAAATCTGACACTCTTTTGCTGCACCCAGAGCAGGATGATAGGCAGAAACGGGAGGAAGGGAAATCATGATATTTTCCTATCTCAAAAAAAAGTACTTTGAGGTGAAGAAGTACCTGAGTCCTTCAAAACCTCCTTAAGAAAAAGTTATGATATGTCTATTTAAAGGTGCTTCTTTAATTTGGCACAAATTTTCATCTTAATTATGATTCAATAGGGTTTTAAAACCCGACAAATATGTTATTTGTTTTGATTGATTGATTACACTTTTATCAGTTTACTATAACTTTACTTTGTATGTTCTTGGATCTGTTGTTTTATACCTGTCCAGATGTGTTTTAGTTTCGTATAAGGTTGATGTGAACCAATGACACAATAAACATGTCGTTAAATACTCGTTACTGATTGGATTACCAAAACCAAAGCTGTTTGTTTGTAAGTTTCTCGAGACTGTTGTTAGCACCGCCTTTTTGCATTTTACCGGGTTTTTTTTAACACATATAAAAGCGAAACACCTCTCACTGATTTATCACGAAATCTCAGAAACTATAATACCTACAAACTTAAAATTTGTCAGGGAGGTTCCTTATCGGGTTTAAACATCCGCTAAGAACAGATTTTCCTAAATAGAGTGTATTCGAAATGGAGTGTAATAAGGGGATGAAGCGGGGTTCTAAAGTTTGTATGGAGAAACCAAACTTCACGCGGGTGAAGCCGCTGGCTTCTAGTCTTGTATATTTATAATGCCAAGACATGACCACGACCACTCTGTCAAGAGTGCACAGCTAACAAGAAGAAGATATTTATAATGAATTTAAAATCACGAAAACTCAAGAAGCAGCTGATGTCAGGGAAAACAGCCAGGCTGAAGTTGGAGTGGCCCGGCCACGTCGTCACTGATCGTCAGTCATTGGATGCCTGAAGGAGGACGGCGCCGTCGACATCGACCGCGATCGATTGACGATCTGATCATGTTCAAGGGGTAAACTTGGCCAAAGATCGCCAAGACAGAGAGATTTGGAAGGAGAAAGGGACAGTCCTTTGCCCAGCAGTAGGACACAGTGTAGATTAATAAAAAACTTTTTATAGAAATACTATAAGTTCCGCCTTCTGCTAATCACTACCCTTTAATTAGCAACGCATAAACTAGGCTGCCTAGAATTTATTGCGATTTCCGTCATTCCAGAGAGCTCACCAGGACTCCACAGCGACATATAATTCCCGATATATCACCCTATGGTTGCACATACGACTGAACAATCTGCTGTTCCTGTCCGATCCTGGCTACGGCGAATTGCGCAGCATGCTCTTCCTACCTGCTGTAACTACACAGGTTACATTTGAGGAATAAAGTAGTACTCACGATGCATTTGCTTCTGGTATGATGTCGTCAGCCACGACATAGATCATGGCGCCGGCAGCGAAAGCCAGCGCATAGGGGAGCGCCGGCTGGGCTGCAGCCACCGCCACGGCGCCGAGCACGCCGAACACTGGCTCCACCATGCCAGACAGCTGGCCGTACCTGCATGACAACGAGAGGATGGTTAGGGATGAAAATAAGCATAGCAAATGGCCTATATTGTTCAGACACAACACACAAAAAAACAACATATTAAAACTTATTCATCAATTTCTTTCACGTTTTTGACAGATGAGTAGTGGGCTGGGACAGGCAATGCATGCTGGGATATGTATTGAACTTATGAATGAATGAATGATATTTTTATTTGCAAGAATATAGGCAACTAACAAGTTCTTACATTTATGGAATCTCAGTATATTCGGTATTTCAGCCTTACAAATATTAAGATTTTATACCTTCCATCTTTCTTTCATATCTACGAGAAGGTATGCGACGGAATGTATGACTCCGGGCTAGTGCGGGTTGGTAGATATAACATGGCTTTTCATTTTTAGTTCTAGAACATCCCTGGTAAAATAAAGTCTTTTACTCAGGGCTAGTTTTTAGGTATTTTAGACGTTGATATCTCATTTACTGTTTTTCATATTTTTTTAAAGATATTTTCGAAAAGCTATGGTTACAATACTATAATACTATCTCTTTGAAAATCATTTATTCGGATATTCTCCACAAAATTCTTGAAAATAAGAGACTGTAGTCTAAGTAGGTATTATTTATTTTTTCTTCCTCTATAGACTGTCTTCGGTCTATTAAATGTCATGATACGTTACGGCTGAAAGCCTAGGCTTAGTTCTAACTGTTCTAAGCTGGGTGTAGCGAGCTAGAACCATCCCTAACATTAGGGCGGGCCCGCGCCGGTTTGACATGACGACAGGAAATGATAGCCTGCGAAGCGCGAAGCGGGGCTGTCTGCGCAGGTTGGGGAAACTGATAGTTATGCAGTTTTGGACGTGTTTTTAGAACCAGATTTTTAAACGTGATACCCTATTTGAAATCACTCAGAAGTAAAACCTTTATACTACTTGTGTTTAGACTATTTTGAACAAAGAATACATCCTTCGCTAATTCAACCCGCCGAAGAGTTTTGCATCTTAATTACATTTCATTTATTTACATATATCAATGGCAAGAACTTCCTTGCGCTCGTATAAGCTTTTCAACTTAACCTATATTTAGCGCCAAAAATGTGGTTCAACACATACAAAAACGGCTCCAATAAACATGGGCCATTCATAAGAGATGTAACGCCGGGTTGGAATCTTCTACATTTTGCTCTATCTGAAGCATTCTTTCGCCGCTTAGATTGTAAGCTCTCGTTTCAACTTTCACAACATCCTGTCGGCGCTTCTCACAACGTGCATTCTTTTATAATATCAATTAATTCGTTATTAAAAGAAACATGTTACGTTGAATACTCGTCTCAATGTTTGTCTGATTGATGAACCTAGTTTACGCATTTTTCATAGACTTGTCACCTTAAAATGCTGAAAACTCGTTCGTATTTATACAACTAAATAAAAAAAACTTTGGCATTCTTTCAAATATCAATCAATTTATCGTGAATGGGCAAAGATAACTATTAAAGAATTCCACTCACTGAACGGTTGGCCGTGCACGTTTACTGTGCGAATTTTAAAGGAATGCCTATTTAAAGGTCCTATAAATACAATCATCTTGATAAAACGTATGAGGCCACTTTAATCACGAATAGAAAACAGCAATCTTAAAATCCAAACTGGTCTGAAAAAATAATCGCGTAAACTACCCTCCCGAAAAAAGCTTCCACCTACTTATGGTCTACAGCATAAAGTAAAACTTCCGCTAAACTTTTAATTATCATAAGGACTTAGTATGGTTTTATCGATTGGCCAAAAGATATCACTGAAGTTCTTGCAAAAAACTTTCTGTTACCAAAAATATCTAAGCCAAGCTAAGCTTTCGTACTTAAACACGCTTATTTCAGAGAATTTATCTTGGTTTCAGTAGGTACTAGCAAAATATGCACAAAGGTGAGTAAGTACATGAACAATGAGTATCTACGTAAATCTTTCAGGCTGTAAGCTTTGTTAAACTTCGCAGCGTTTACTTCGATTTTAATAGGTACTTAACAAATGAGTCGTTCTCAATGTATTGAAATATCGTATCTAGGGAGCCGGAACTTCAAAAGGGCCGTATTCAAAATACTGATCACGACGTCATGTATCAGTATGTTGTTAATTTTCACGTGTGCGGGTGGCGGGCGGCAGGGTGGAGGGGTGGCGGGGTGGCGGGGTAGAGGCAAGCGCGCGGTGCGATGCCGAAAGAGGCCGCTAACGAATTGTTTTGGTGAAAGTGCGGGCCAGTGCCGCGACCACATTCCGACGAACTGGTCGAGGAGCCGCTGCTGTGGGAAACGCCGCCAGGGCCACCCCACACGACGATCAGCCTATATCTGCCTGTGAGTGCCAGCGCTGCCCACCAACCGACCGCCGCCAGCCTGCGCACATACCCGGATACGCCCTTCGTTTTCAGATCGACCCCACAACGCTTTTGAGTAGCACCTAGATATTCAGCACTATCCGGTAGGTACCGTTTGTTCCGTCATGAATATCTTTAGCAGAAAACCATCCGCAACTGAATAGAAAGTCGCTCAAAAATGAAATACTTGAACATTTGAAAGTTCGGGCGGTTGTGTAAGGATATGATAACACGCACATAGGGAAGTTTAATTTGCATTAGATAACAAGTAATGTAGCGGCAATGCTAGGCGGAATGCGAGGGGGAAACGAGTTTGATGAAATAGTGAGGTGCGGGGCGGGCGGCGGCGGCGGCGGCGGCGAGCGCGCTGCGGCGGCGCGGCGGGTGCGCGACGTGATGTTATGTTATCGCATGCATTATTCAGCGGGTGGCGAAAGCGGCAATTTGCGACAATATCCACTGATTCGCAGAACCGCCGACTGTTGAGCCGCCGACGAGACATAAAACAGGATACCCGTCACTCAATAACTACGTTGCATTTAAATAAAAGCTCACGAATAAAATACACACATTGTACATTTTTTGGAAATTGTCCATTGTTTATAATGGTACTTGGCAGTGAATTTAAGGTGGCGTGGGTAAAATATTGCTTTTACATAATAACTTTTTGTATATTATATTAATACTGGGTGAAGACAGAATGTTTATGAAAATCGGTTCAAAAAGTCTAGGAGCCATTTATATTAGGTAGAGTAGGTGGGATTTGAAGACAGGTATGTTATGTATGAACAGATACTTAAGCATGAATAAAAGATTTTACATTCATAAGAGCTATACCAATTGGATGGAAAATATTAGTCACGTTTGTACTAGCATGAAGTGACCTGCTGGTAACAACGGCTACCGTGAGTAACGAAGTCCTCAGTACTCACTATTGCCATTAAAGGCATAAGCTAGGTACCTAACAGTTTTTCAGATTAGTGAATGCGAGAGTACTGCTGAAGTCAAGGCTCTTGCAGAGGTACCTATGTGTATTCAATGCATGTGTGGAATGCAGTTAGCTATAAAAGTAAGCATCATCGCATTGATCCATGTTAAGGCCGCATTAGTCATATCGTGTAGGTACGATGTCATCGTTAAAGTTATAACAGTGGTATTGGTCGGATTCAGGAAGGTGTTCGAGAAGATTAGGCGCGGCCACAACGCAATATGCGGCCGACAAACCGGCCTCGATTGCGCAGGACAGCGCCACCAAGGCTGGCAGGCCTTCCGCGACGACTTCTTCGGGGCCCGCGTTGCGGCGGCGGCGGCGGCGGCTGTATCGGCGTCGCTCTCTCGATTTAATTATTTAACTGTGAAGGCCGATCGCCCGAGGCGGGCAGCGGGCGGTGCGCTGCGACTGGTCCGACGGGTGCGGTCCGGAAGAACGCGCAGACAGCGCGCCGCCGTCCGCTTGCCGCGCAGCCACCAGACTCCGCGGCACCGCAGCGACACATCGCACTCCGAGCACACGCAACACTCAAATTTCGAAATAGACGACTTTCTCGGGTCCAGTTAGCAATGACCATCTGACCAAATAGCGTCGAGAGCGGCCTCCAGACACGCGGACGCGGCCGCGCGCCGACGGTCGCCCGCCGCCGGCCGCCCCGTCGCCATCGCCACCACACTTACGAAAACTTTCGATATGTAATCGGTGTAACAATTTGAATATTTGTAAATCGATTGCAAACACTGACGTAGATAACAGCATAACAGTCTATGTCTCAACTGTAACAAATGACTCTAAATAAGAAAAAACTTAAGTAAGCCATTAAGAGTGACTTAATTGATTAGGTTTTCTAACGGATGAGGCACCTACATGGTGCGTAAGCATGATGTTTGCTACGTCACTGTGACTCATATGCGCATGCGGTGAGAAATGTTGACTAGACGCATTGTCTACAACAATGGATCACTACACTGGTTGGACTTATTATACTATGCCACAAAAAAATGCGTCAAGTTGCTTCGACAAAACGACAAGAATTTGTTTAGTAATAGCCGTAAAAACCTACTTGTACTAAGTCACTTTGTGTCTCTGTATTTCGAAACTGTATTGTATCGATGTCACTATACTAAGCTTGCTAGGCTGGCCCCGTGAAGCCTCACGGGTATGATCTCTCATTCCCGAGCGATAGGCACAACATTCAGCTGGAAAGCCTTAACTCAAAGTTTAAATGAGTAACTTATCATACATCTAGCACCGGCAATGCTCTCCGATTATTAGTTACTACATATTACTTTCTTATTTACTCTACTACTTGTACAATACAACCTAAGCATGCCTCTCCTCATGTCATATCAGTGTGACAACACATATCTATGCTTAGACCTCTTTCATTTTAACTCGATTTGTTCAAAGATGCTCCAATAAAACAAAAAGATTGTTAAAATCGGTTATGACGACATTGTCGAAGGGACAACACATTAGGTCGTAAAAGCCGTAATATATTCCTGCAAACTACAATACGACACGAACGCTTCCAATCGGAAAAGATATCAGAATGAACATATATACATAACCACAACGTATCTCTCAATTATTTAGCGATGCACCATCAATTTACACGACGTAGATCGTTCAAAATGTCAATACCGATTTCGAAAGGTGCCTAACATATACGAAACGGTGGCAAATGCGATCCCGTATCGGGCATGCGACTTGGCCAGAGCAGTTCTTGCTCAGGCCGCATTCCTCGCCCCTTGAATTCCGCACCGCAGACCTATCGTACCTACGCGTATTTACGTATGCTGTACTCACATCAATTTTAACATGAGATTTTCTTTGAAATTTGCTTCAGGCTTTATGGTGGATATTTCTGTATAACTACCGTCACATATTCGTAGTTTTTCCTGAAAGTTAATAAGTAGACATGTTGTGTGCCAAACATTTCGCAGATTAATGGTATTTCGTCCCATCTCGTAGAAGCAAAAAAAAAATTGCTATTTATAGATTATCAGAATTTACTCTATAATTGATTTTTTATGCAAATAATTTGGGTTACTATAAAACAAATTATTTTTTTAATAAAAATAACTGCGCTTGCGCAGAATAGGTTAGATCTGTAAAGCGCTGGTTTCAGAGAGTTGTTATTATTAACTTTTAAGTAAGTAGCTACCAATATTGTTGTAAATGTTCAGAAGCTAAATGCTCATCCCGAAGAAGTATTTATCATTATCATTTCAGCCGAAAGACGTCCACTGTGACATAAGCCTCCAGTTGTCACCACAACGACAAGCCCTATGCGTCTCGCATCCATCGAATTCCCGAGACCGTTACCAGGTCATGGGTCCGGCTTGTGGGAGGCCTACCAAAGCTGCGTGTTCCGGTATCATCATCATCATCATCATATCAGCCGAAAGACGTCCACTGTTGGACATAGGCCTCCTACAAGCGTCGCCACAACGACCGATCTTGTGCGTCACACATCCATCGGATTCCCGCGACCCTGACCAGGTCATCATCAGGTTCCGGTATGCGAAGAAGTATTCACTAGTCAGCAAACTTGCAAACAGAGCCGGTATCGCATGGTGAACTAGACATGTAATTTTTAAGCAGTGCCAGTTATTGTAACTTAAAGAATAATCGTTTTAAACTTTATCAAAGGTTTTTCAATGAGTACCTAAAGCTTCTGGGGTTTGCATTTCGGACTAGTGACCGCAACTCCACGTCTTAACCGCGTATTTTTGGTATAGGTGGGCCAAATGTGTCATTTGATCCACCCCAGCTCTTCAAGGTAAGCCATCAGTGTCTTGGTGTTATTGACCATTTCGCGGACGGTACCGGGGTTCTTTATCAAACGACCACTGGGCAGCTTAGAAGTAGAAGAGCTGCTAGGATATCTGTTAATGTTTAAAATTTTAGACGTTAAAACTTTTCTTAATTTGAAGCAGCATTTATGAACAGGAAAACTGCAAGTTTCGACCAACATGGCCTTAACAGCATCTTCATACGAACAGTCACAATGTATGTTTAGTTGGCTGGTTTAGCTAGATGTAATTAGCGGTCAAGAATTCTATAAATTGCGGTGTAATTGCGTTTCATCGAGTAAATGCTTAGTTGTAAAAACGTATGATCGTTTCATTTTCCGCGGTCGCGTGCAGCGTGTCTTAAAGGTGCGCTTACACGAGCAGTATACAACATCAGGTTTAGTAATGCGACACTCGAAACACGTGTCTAGTATTTTTATAAAAAGAATCTATGTACAAAATTTCCCAGCTGTAACATGAAAAATCAAAGTTATAAGCTTGTTACAATTGCCGAAACGGATCTTGAGCGCTCGACGTCAGAGTGGGGATCGCTTTGCGCATTCCATACATTGGCGAACCAATCGTCTTCGTTGTTAGATACATGCAGCAACGCAGGGAAATTATCAGGAGTGACGTCTATGATGCGATGGTGCGGCGAGCCAATCACTGACACTCCCCGCCCCCGCGTCTCACTTTGCACCACTTAACTTAAGAGACCGAACCTTTGACTTCTGCGCAACTTGAAGCCAGCGCTCAAGATTCGTGACGGCAATTGTATGTCACTATGTATTTTTATAGTCACCGGGCCATCTACGCGACTGAAGGGTTGTTTGGAACTTGCACCAGCTTTTTGCTGGCGCCTAATACCAGCTATGACCTTTCGTGGCCTGTGTTGTACTTAGTGTCGGTGGTATCTAACTTGTGACCTTTTTAAATAATTTTGGGAAAAAATATAATTTGGTATTAAAACTACTGCAATCCATTCAGTTACGGAACCTGAACAAAATATATTCAGGTTTCGCCAAAACTAAAAATAATGTTGTATAGCTAAATTCTAGTCAATGTTAGGCAAACGATTAGGCAGACCAAATAACCGATGAGTGGAAGATGATTGAGATAGTCCAGAAAGGGGGGGAGTACTGAGATGACGATAATAGCAAAGTTTAGAAGAAGACCCCTATTTGGGGTCTTCTAAAATTGAGACAGAGGCAAGAGCTTTATAATGATGATTGAGCAAATCCATACTAATAGTACAGATATGAAAGTAACTGCGTCGGTTACGCTTTCACAGCTAAACTTCTGAACCGATGTTGATGAAATTGGTGTAGATTAGCTTGAACCCCAATGAAGGATTATAGGCTACTTATCTGGCTTCGGTATTTTCACTACCATGATATCAAGACAATATGGCCATTAATGCCACATCTAATAAGCTGGAAGATCATCTAAGAAACATATCATCAGAAACAGATCAGCCATATCACTTCGAACGTTTCGAGGAGCAGCTTGACAAACTGGAAACAGCCAAGGAGTAGAATTCCCTACCAGTGTGTTTCCTGATAGTTACAACTTAGGGGCGTTTAAATCAAGAGTGAATAGGTTACTTCTAGGCAAGCGTGCTCCAACGTCGGCCACATCATCGCTTACCATCAGGTGAGATAGTGCTCAAACGCGAGCCTATCTATAATAATAAAAAAAAAACTGGGCCATACAGTCTCGGAATCAAACTAGATTAGTCTACAAATTCCTGCATTTTTTTCAACAACTCTTGCCAAGCAATAATTGCTGAGAAAAATTGCCCATGTAAGCGCAAGCTTCGATCGAAGGTTGGGGTACACGGCACGAGCGGCCGGGCGGGGTCGTCGCTCGGCGCACATTCCCAACCTACTCCGCGGCCAGGATTCCCACTCGAGCACATTCTTACCGCCACTGCCAGCTAAGGAGCTACGAAGTAGCCACACAGGAGCACGACTTTGTCCAACTTTTGGATATGCTTGTTTAGTTATTTAGTAGACTATGGACTGTTAGGTAGATGCTGCCATTTAAGGTTGAGATACAGGATCCCTAAACTTATACCTGTTTTTCTATGTTAAAGTTATACCTGCTTCTGTACACGATAACACTTTATTGATTTCAGAATATAATCTTTATTTTAAAACAAAAACTAAATCAAAGGAAATATGGCCAGTTTTCTTTAAACGGCAGCCGATATGTTTAAAGCCCTTCATTTCTGTTAGTTAGCCATTACTTTTCAGTTACAGCTGGCAAGTAATTAAACGAGATCGATATAAACGAGCAGAAAAATACCATTCGAAAAGGCGGTTCGTCATAAAAGTAACATAGCTTTCCTGAGCAGACGGCGAATCCGTTTCCGCGTTCCTCAATAAAAGTTTTTTAGCATTCTTTAAAGGCATAACGATTATGTACCGCGTTAGTTCATAAAAGTTTGTAAGCATTCTTCAAAGGCATATCCATTACCGTGTTTCGTAGCTCGTTAGTCGCGGGCGGTTCCGAGAACACGACGGAATGCGACTATTTACAACTTTTACCTATTTGGTAACGTTTACAATGCGTGCACGTACCACAATGGCTAAGTAACCTTTTGCTCTGACAATTTAAACTTATTTAGAGTGTACTCGTTCATGACGGACGAATATTTGAACGAATCTCACAGCAAGAGGTTGATAGGTTATGTACGTCTTTCGCGGAAATAGGAAAACGAATTTTAGGACACTTAAACTTGGATCGATTGGTTTTCTAGTCAGGAATTAGCGAAGCCTACATTGAATCGAATTAGAGAAAAAACCGTAGATCAAAAGAATCGGCAAGCGCGTACAAGTAATACACGTTTCTAGTTGTCGGAGGGACATCACAAATCTCGGCGTGTAGTCGAGTTGGTCGGGCCGGCAACAGTCGCTAAATGAATTAGCCTGAACAGGAATGGGGTCGTCCAGTCTGGTTGCGTTGGCATCCGGCCTAACGACGAGCGGGCGCATTCTCTAACCGCGCCGTGTTCTAACTGCCGCCCGGCAAACGAGCTGCCACCATGTAAACCCTATTCCACCAACCAGTACGAGGAATGTTGTCAAACATTCACATGTTATTACTTCGACAATTTGCTCAGTGACCTCTGGAAACACATGTTATAACGAGACGCATGAAACATGACAGTGAATAAGAAAGCGTTATCAGAATTATGTTCTCTTTGTAAAACTGAAATGTTTTTGCATTAACATAAATATGCAAATCGCGTCTAGACAATTTGAAAGTCTTCTCTTTGTTCAAATGCCGTATTCACGGTACGTCGTTCACTTAATGTGTTCATTTTTTAAGGGATGACCTGAGGAGTTTAATGGTGGGAATTATTTACTAGTGTTCTTACCAGAATGCTCTCCAGACGGAGAAGCCGGCGGCCTGCAGTGGTAAGCTGACAGCCAGCCCCTCAGGGAAGTTCTGGATGCCGATGCCTAACGCCAGATTTCTGTGGACAAAAGAAAAACGTATTTTAGAAAACAATTCAATGTATCAGCAACTTCTGTATGACTTTGGTACTTATAATCTCATAACTTATTACGCTAACTCAGACTTTTATTGTCATTTCGTACTATAGATATAAAATAGAATAGTGAAATGACACCATTAAAAGCTATGAGTTTGACGTTTTCAAGGGAGAAATCGCCGACGATTGCGAAAATGTTTGAGAAATAAAGCGACGACCTTGTCTAAATGTGATTATTTTATTGTTTTTCCTTAGAATCGATGACTCAAAATGTTTGGACACTGAATCAATGATTAATACTACATTATAATTCAATTGAATTTTATAAGTTGGTAAGATTGATTTCTCAATAACCAATTCAATGAATTCAATAGCCAATATGAATTTTACGGACATTTCTCAGAAACTGCATAAAAATGCCATGAGTGTGTTGGTAGCAGGTTTATATTTATTAAGTACACGCAGCACGAATTCGGAATAAGATCATAATCATAGGAATATAAAATGTGTAGAACGTTAACATTAAGCTGCATGTATATCGTAACAAATAGAAGCTATAGCGGATATGTGCTGACACTGGCACATTCCTCGGCTGCCCCCCCCCTGCACCTGCCAGCCTGCCACCCTGGCCGCGACCGCTCTAGGAATGCGACTAACTGTACTCCACAGCCTCGGTCACCGTTAAACTCAACTGTTCCCGCGATGCAGCTAAAACTTACCTCTCGTCATGTATTACGTAATGACGTAATAATATGCTATTCGCTGATTTCGATCGACTTACTTAAAGCGACCGTTAACTATGTCGGAGTACCAATCAAAGGTTCCTTTGTACTCGCTAACGTAACTGTATTACAGTCAGTATTTCAGACTGCCGCGTCTGAATGACGACATGAGGAAAATTGATTTCTGCGGATTGATTTCAGCCGAAACGTTAAGTAGAGCTTAGCTTATAGAATCGGCTAAATGAAAAAGATTCATGACGAATGATTCATTATAATTCTGTTTCATGTACCGGATCTGTTTAGGAAATTTGACGGAATTAGCTACATACTTCTGTTGCGCTTGCGCAAGAAAGAGAAGGCACCAAAACCTTTAATTTAATATGACTTTAACGGGACACACTGAGGTACCATGACAACTAAAAGTACTAATAGCGACGTAAACGGAAGCCTCGGGAATTCCTGTTAAAATGGTTAAGTTAATAAACATGCATGGCGGCGCGAGCCTTTGAGCTCGGTGAAAGCTGCGGCGTACTGCGCGTGCGACACTGCACACGGTACACCGCTCAATTGAGTTTAAACCACCATCAGTACCAACAAGGATAGCTGTACTTCAACACAACGTGTTTCTTATACAGATTCTTGTAGAATTTGTTCGAGAAATCATAATCTGACTTTGTCTTATGATCTTTTGTGTGAGTGAGACCGGAGTGGGATTTTGTTGGCTAGAGCACAAAAATAATGAACTGCAAAATAAAGGTCACTGAACGTAGGAAAAGAACCACGGCATTTGAGAAATTCATATAACAGGACAAAAAGATACTCTCACCGGAGATGCCCCAGACGTCGGGAGTCGCAGAGCGATTCCAGACAGGCTTACGAACGGAAAGCTATGGGTTGCTCGCCATCCGATAAGGACTAATCCCGGGTAGTTGTTTCACGCGCGCTTTAAAGAGATGTCAATGAGATTGACGAGAGGCTAGTTAGACCTAATACCCGCCAAGACTACGAATTGTTCTAAGGAGTTACGGTGCCCCCCCGCAAAGGGCAGCTGAAGGAACACTGTGGGTTTTAGTCAGTAATAGTCTAACACAAATAAACAAGAGGGAGCTCTTGTTCCACCTAGAACGGGAGAATTCAATTGATGATTTCCATACAAAATGACAAGGATGTTAAAGAATGTCTTCATACTAGATGGTGTTGCTCCTATTCCAACTATTACGATGATTCAAAGGCGATACAATCATTCTTTCTCCATTTTAAGCTGGGGTCGGCTTCTAGCCTAACCGGATGCCACTGAATTCCAGCATTTAACACGAACTAACTGCCTATCTACTAATTATGACAATGAGTCCATCTGGTTTAGACAGCCAAGCGCATTCTCCTATCATACCCTAGTACAGTTTGCAAATTGCATCTTAGGATGAACCTTTTACTCTTAATGTGCATATGGCCTGTTCGACGCAAGTTGGAAATCATTTGACGAACAAAAAAGATCAAGGATACCTAGACATGGGAAGTTTCTGGTATTTTATCAACATCATGCATCCTTCGTTTGTCTCATCGTTTCAGCCTTTATCAAACAGGGATTTTAAAGGTTTCCATTTAGGTTTAACAACCCAGAACTAGATCATCTTGTTTTGAAATATGGGGCTGCAAAAAATTTTCTATAGTTGTTGATAGGCTCGCGCCTGACTGCTATCTTCTATTTCCTGATGGAAAGCGACGATGTGGTTGAAGATGGAAAGCGCTTACCTAGAAGTAACCTATTCATTCTTGACTTAAAGATCCCTAGGATATAGCTACCAGGAAACAGACTCTGGCAGCTAATTCCATTCAGTACTGAACTGATTGGGAATCTAAATCAGTCGCTCAAGTACAAAATCTCTTGGGATTCATTGCAAATGTGAACTACAATGAGAAAGATCGAATACGACAATCAACTTTAAGACAACTGATACACCATACGAATATGGGTACTTTTCAAATATTGATTTCTTTTAATATTTATGTATGAAGATGGAAAGACTAAAAGATTTTTTGTTGTTTTAGCCAATGAAACTTGCTGTTAAAGTGTACCTTTCAGTTTGAATCATCTCGCTATTGAGAAACGGTCTCCCACGATGACATCCAGACATGCATCTAGCGTTACGTGATTCATTGTTTATTATATTTGTGGAGCTGGTTCATAGCTACAATCTATATTTTAGAATTCTTGGATTTTGTCCATGAGGGTGCTAGGTATCAGGTTACTAAAACAATAGCGTCACTTTTAAATATGACAGTTTTTAATGGAACTGCTTATAATCTGTCGTATTAAAAGGTACATTAGCAATTTTTTGCATAGTTGAGAAGCCGATAAGCGACATTTGTAGTCTGGAGTTTCAAAGTGTACATACCTAAGTTCGTCATTGTGAAAAAAGTTGATTTACGCTACGTCTACTTATGAGTCTTCGTCTATGATTTACCAACGACTAACTGGTACTAGTTAATTGTAAATTCAAATTGGCTTTTGTACCGTCGCTCGGTTGTTGCGCTCGATTGTTAGCCATTCAGAGAGGTATGTAAAATAAAAGTTATAACTTATGCAGTGGCGGCAGAAAAAAGTCATCTTACGCTTCATCGCTTCAACTGTTTACTGTGTCACGGAAACGGTTGCGGTGCGCGGCCTATTATGTCAACCAATACCTATAGAATTTTATAAGTGAATGGAGTAACGCTGACTCCGGATACATCCGAATTCCAATTACATCACAGACGGGTCCATTTCACTTTCCGACCTACCCGGAAGTGAATTCCTAAGCACGAGCATACGGCGCGGCCGAATTTTCAGCGACACGAACGAAACTGGACTCTATACATGCAATCATAGAGTTCTCACAGTGAGCCGACGCAGAAAGTCTTCGAGGCACGCACGAAACGACGAAGCGGATGTGAACGTTAGTAGACGTCGCTCCAAAAGTGACTTAGTTGTGTTGCACTAGAGTGCAAATTGTGATGATGGTGAGAGCGACAGTCGCGAAAGTAGTGGCAACTTTCACGGCACGATGGGGGCGCATGAGGCGGCTGCGCGGGGCCCTGCCGACGGCCCATTGACGACACCGTGACCTACATACCGCAGCTCCATTCATACCGCGGCCTCGCCAGCGCCGCACGCACAGGACTCTAGCCCGCACACTTGCCGCTGTTACGGCGACACCGGAATTTCCATCGGCCACTTACACAACTCGTGTCAGCCGTTGTCGCAATCGGACCTACGCACTGCGCCGAGGTCGCACCACCATCACCACACTTGTTCAATTAGAACCTCCAATAATGTGTTCAATCGGCCAAAAAATATTCTTGACAAAATAAAAGTAGTCGGACATGTAAATATAACATTAGGTAATAGCTATTAAGATACCAATTAGCTAGACCGTATAATGATAATTACATAATGTTGGATCAATGTGAAACTGAAACATCTGGCGAGAAGTGATCATCTAACGAGTAGGCGACGAGGCGACAGTCTGTATACCAGCAAAGGATTAACGTGTGAAGTCAGTATCGTGTCTCTCACGTCCTAATTATGTCCAACTTATGTATGAAATTCGCACGTTTTGGGACTTAATTACGCAACATTGACCTAGTAGGTACCTTCGCAAACCGCTATAATCCTAGTAAGTAATTTCCAACTGCACAATATACAATTAATAGCATTCATCATATTCTTCGATATTATTTACCTGGGGATGCAAAGATGCATGCCTCCAACTTTCGTAGGAAAGAGGCCGTTACTTATAGCAATTACCAGCTTGGATTACATAGCATGACAGACAAAAACAAAATGAAAAAGTTGAAATGTTTGCAAATCATCCATAACGACTGTAACTCTTAACGGAGCCAGACACCTAATCTAGATTCTTAGGTTTCTTGTAAAAGCTCTCAAATAACAAAAGCGTCCGCGCTAATGGATAATGTAAGCAAGTAGGTTAGGTTGTAAGACATGAAATATTCTGATTAAATATAATATTATGATGTATCTAGTCAACCTTGGGAAGTGGCAATGAGAGAATTGTCGACGAGTCTTTACTGTACCTAGCGAATATAAGGTGGTAGATGAATTAGCAATACGAGGTGGTTGCGCTAGGTATGGCGGCGCGCGGGTCGCGGGCGGGGGGGAGCAGGCCGGCGGGGGAGGGGGGGCGCGTGGCTGCCAGACAGCGGGGCTCCGCATGGGAGGCTAGCACCAGCCTCTTGCATCGCTCGCTGCTCACCGTCGCCGCGTCGCGACAGCTTCACGCGAACGCTGCTCCACTTTGATTAAAATTGCATATTAAGCCACGTTTACACGACACTTTAGCGACGGACGTGCTAACTAGCTTGTGAAAACATTTCTGTTGATCTAGGAGAATTCAACACTCTTGCACACTATGCACGCCATAGCAACGCAGCCAAGTTTAATTCGAGCGCTTATATAAACATAAAAAGCCAGACCTCATACAAACATTGGAGGAATCAAAGAAACCAACTCAACCATTAGGTATTGCGTTGACAAAAAACATGTTCCAAAGATCGAAAAAGCAGCATTTAGGCTAAATGCCTACTAAAGTCAAGTAGGTATGTCTATGTATGCCTCTGTTACCGTATTACATGCTTTGAATATCAAACAAAGAAAATAAATATTGAAATTGGGTAATTAAGATTAATCACATGAAAAACTCTATAGCGGCTGTTCACGAGGAAGGTATTTTGTAAAAAGACGTTTACTATTTATATTGTAGGCTGGCGCCATAGTCTGCTTGCATAAACAAATAGTGTGCGATTGTAACCCAATGTAGATCACTGAAACGCGTTTTGAATACAATCGCTGGTCAAACAATCCTAATCGGAAACATCCAGTGCATTTGAATTGTGGGGATATTTCAATCGAAAATTATGATTCTATTCATAAACATGTAAATTCAATTTCTAATCGTACGAAGAAGAAAATAAATGAATGGTTCGTGGACTTTATATTTGTGAATGGTAGCCATTAACTAGTTATGAAAACTATATTGAAGAGAGAGCATTCGCCTCTGTCGTATTATTCATAGTCAGAAATGACATTAGATAGTCAAAAGGGTGTGGGGGAGTGCAAGCCCACACTCAAACTGTCTCGTGAGACAAACAGTGGGCGAAGGCGGGCGGACTGGACGACTGCGAACAATCGCTCCACTTAGTATCAACACTTGACTACTACTTTTTGAGTAACATAAAGCAGACTGTACAACCGGTACAGAAGCAGATTCTCCAAGCGATAACAAAGAATATTAACCTGAATATTTAAGACTCAAACCGTACATGTGTTAAGGTACATGCATGTTGTAACAAACACTCATGAACATTCCGAGTGATACCAAACTTGCCTACTTAAACATACTATTTCCATATGAAGATATGTATGGAATGATTGGAATGTAATATCTATTGAATGAGAGAGCAATTAATAATCAACATTGGAAAGCGTAAAAGATTACACGAGAGCCGACGAATTCCTTAGCAGCGCGCGTTCGGCTGCGGCTGCGGCGTTCATCAATAGCAGGACATTAACCAACTTCACCGCGGGACAGATGAGAAGCATCAATAACGACAAACCGATTGCCAAACAAAATTTACACCGCATTCAGATCACTAACTGTAAAAAGGCATCATTAAAATGACTAATCAAACGATCGACGCTCAAGAATCTAGTAAATGTTAATTATATGTCGGAATTTATTGAAATTATTCGAAATAAAATTAATTCTTGTTGTGATATTTAGTAAAAGAGAGGTTTGGGTCGATTTTGGAGAAGTGGAAGGCTCCCACGGACCGGTCGAGGTAAGTGGTCCATCAACCTCTGCGGTGCTTGGCGGTGGCCCGCTCCGCTCGCCGCCGCCGCCGCCGCCGGTGACCGGGCCCGCAGCGGCAGCCCGACAGACGCCCTTCACTACATGCGCACTGTGCACACTTCTAAGCGAGTTATTAGGAAAGACGACAAGCGCATATTGTATGAATTGATGCACACTTGACTCTTGGGTAATATTTAATAGCAAAGAATTACTGTCAACAGATACATCTCGCCTCACAAGTATTTCTTAGGTGTGTCTAAGCTGTACTATGTATACAGTTACCTTATATACAGACCTGTTCCTATCTTCAATCTTCGCCTTGATCCTAATTATAGTAATGATAGTGATTACTAGCTGCCTACTAAATGTGACCCTTCCCCCCCTCCTCCCCCCAGGGTCGGCAAGTCTTGCTGATTACGAAGCCATGAACGTCGTCCCGCAAGTCCATGTTTCATGGAGAACGTGGTCCGATTAGGTGAAGAAAATTATCCCAAACCATTTAAAAAAGGGTAACAAAACATCAGAACAGGCGCAACCAAAGACGACTATAATGAAGAAAGAAAGAAGAAAGACAAATTCACAGTAACTACAACCAAGTTCTAGAAGAGTTGGATAAACAGATCAATTTCATATCAAACTTGCTTTCTAAAAAGTCTCGAAAAGTGCAACTACTTTACGAGGCTTTTTAGAAAGCAAGTTAGCAATACGATATTAAAACAAATGCATCAATGCAAAGAGCAAGGAACACAGAAGATACTACATATTCCTATATCCTAACTACCAAAGCAAGAAGACACCTAGAAGATGTAGCTCGACACTATCATGAAATAATCGATTGACCAGAATAAAGCATATCAAAAACACAAAGAACCACGAAACCAGGTACTAAATACTCCATTTAACCAAACAGCAAGTGGAATCGCATAGCTTTTCTCCAAGTTAACGGCACAAAACGGACCACTTTCGAAGAGTTCCGTTTAAGTTATAGCTTCAAGCGAAATCGTTACTATGCATCAAAGTTGAAGGCACACGTAGGAATGTGGCTGCAACGTGTTATGTTCTCTGACAATACCGAAGCTAGTGATAGTTTGATGGCGCTGATAACCCGAGAAGGTGAACCGGAATCGGCAGGCAGTCGTGTCATCGGTAGTAATACACCTTAATAGCATGGGTGATAAAGCGGCTGTATGAATTGTTACAGCGAGGACATGATTTCAAAATTGGAAAGATGGTGTTGCTAGAATCGCACGAAAAATTGTAAATATACAACAGTATTTATCCATAAGTTGGCCTCTTCCCCAAAAGAGCCAGTAGATTTACCCAGACGGTGCCAACATAGATATTGTGTATGTTATGGGCGACTTTAACGTCATTACTGAAAATAACGGACAGAAACTGACAATGTCGGTAATAGATGTTTCCGGATAGGTTGATGTGAAGATCGGAATCTATTCCCAAGGCCATTACATTTTACATTTTCTAGAACACCTAATAACATATTTACGATACTTGGTCGAAGTTTTTCATTATTTAACGTCAATTCGTGCGTCAGTATAGCATTATAACGAAGTAAGTCAAGGTGCCTAATTGTAATACTTGGTACAACAGTTTGTGTTAAATCTAACCCTTTGGTGAAGTGCATCGAGATCGGAGCCGGCGCCGCTCGCGTCACGCGACCGCATTCCATGGCGCGGGCGCCTTCATTCATGTCGTGCTGCTAGGGCTGTCAGTCAACCAATTTGAATCCCGGGATTCTACCATGAACGGTTTACTTTGTTCTACTAACAAGGTATGCAGTCTTCTTGCGACAAATTATTCGTAGGTGAATTTTGTGAAAGGTCATTGATTACTAATGATTTAACCTACCTGCAAGTAAAATTCGGTACATCTAATAATGACGCTTTGTATTCGAGAAAGCTTTTATACAACATAAAATGTGGGTTCAGGTCAATACAAAAGTCTGAAATAACTAACAAATACCTAATGTGAAATCATCTTGCATAAATATCGATAAAGTTCTGACACTAAGTGCAGTTTTAAGATACACTGCAAGTTTTCAAATTCAAAGTGACGATAAATGAAAAACAAGAAATTAAGAAGAACTTTGAAGTTTATAAAATATCAAAATTTTGCAAAATTATTATTATGGTGTTTGCAAATTCCGCGGGACTAGATTAGGCGCGAGACTGCAAGCCCTATGCACGAGCGAGAGGTCGCTACAAGACCTTTGGACGGAACGAGAAAGGCGACGTGCGCCATTACCCAGTATGGGAACGCAATTCGTAGACGCACGCGCACGTATTTGATGCCGGACTTGCTGCGTTCCATCTCGCGCCCGTTTCCCGGCATAGCCCCGTCCCTGTCGCTCGCTAGGAGAATTTCCTTTCGGCGCAGTATCTACCGATGCGTCTGTTTGCATACTAGCGGTGTGATTTGATCGATCGCCGGTTTCCTGTGAGAAAAACAGGTTGTTTGTCAAGTCAGGTGGTGCGGTGCCTTACCGTTAATTCTTTGTGTGTGTCCGGACCGCACGCAATGCACCTAGCCTACATGGACTTGTCTACTAGTGCGTTTTATACGCAGTAAAGTTTGTAACGTAAACAATAGTTGGCAACCGAACCTTAGTTGGCTGTATCTACATCATAGCTTGCTGACTTCTGTAATCGCGTTATTGTCATTGTTGTTAAAGACAATAAACAGAAAACTACTACGTATTTTATTATCTCTATCAATGTGTGCACGCTAATATAACAACAATAATCTGCAAATATTTATGAGAATCATACTCTTATAGGATATTCAGACCAGTCCAATAAAAAAATCACTCATTGGCAAAAATATACATTTCAAAGGGTACAAAGCAAACTAATGTAAACATTCATGGGAAATAATTGTAAGTGGCGTCAGGAATGTAGGTACACATACATACTGACTGTTGCAAAAAGGACCTGACATGAAATTTTTAGCAGCTCCACGTATCTAGAAACATGAAACGTTTCACGAGCAATACAAGAATAGAGTATTGTCGCCCCGATACAGTTACGCTTAGTCACATCCGCCTATAAACATAAGTACACAATACAATAGCAAGAATTCTAAAAATAGGAGCAAAATGAACAATGACACTTTCTTCTAAGAAGTTGTTACAGTTTTGCGCCTCTCAAATCAATATCTTTCAGAAAAGTTCGAAAAGTTTGAAAAGCTACAAAAAGTGTCTCTTGCGCACAAGTCTTCGCATCAAAACATTTTGCAGTCTGAGGCAAAAAGATGAGTCTACAGCAAAAGTATCCCATAAAGGCAGCTTACAATAAATAACTGAGACGCCAGTTCTTGGCAAAAGTTGCTAAAGAGCAAAAATACTATTACCTATTTAAAAAATATCAAGTTTAAGACCAGCTACACCTCACTATCATGGTTGTTTCAACGCCTCTACATCTTCATCGTCAGTATCAAACATCACTTCATGTTTTAAGCAGTACCGCTTTCAATACCTGTATGTTTAAAGTGTAGACAGACCAATTGCAAATAATATTTACAAAGCAAATGACAAATCTATAGAGAATCTACAGGTTTAACGCAGAAATTAGAGTATAAAGGTTCATGTGCTACAGTAATGATTACAGACCAGGATGAGTTAAATGTCGACCAAATTGTCCGTTGATTGCACTTTCAAGTATGCGACGGACAGTTTATTTTATATCTCAACCTGGATTGTTGCCAAAAATGTCACAATAAGGAGAAAAATGTAAACACAGCCGCATTCTAATTCAAAAATAAGGTCGTCTCGTCTCCCTGTCCGTGAACGAGACGACGATGTCTCGCCAAAACAAAACTCGGCTTACCTACGAGTGCAGGGATTATTTCTGTGCAGACTCATTTATAAATAATTTAATGCTCACAGACGACAAGACTAATGCTCTACAATATATTGGGACTAGTGCATGCCGCGACACTATACTCACACATTTATTAAAAGCTTTCTTTCGTAAGTTTCAAAAAGTCGTATCGCAAATATAGCTGTCTAGTCAATGTTGTTACATAAAACGTCTGCTTCGTGTTTGCTTATATACAAAGCATATGTTCGAGAGACAACCGACGATTAGCATTTAAACGATGACGATCGGATATGCACTATTTAGCTCAAGCCTTCAGTGATCCCAATATGCTAAATCTCCCGACCTTTTTGTGCCGTTTTGCATTAGCGTGAGGCTGAAACAATTCGGCAACCTGATTTCGCAATATTCATGTTCGAGCCCTTTGTCGATCACATCACCTATGCAAACGAAAATGATGTCATGACAGCAACATGCATAGGTATCTGAGAAGTAGTTAGATTATGTAGGTACGAGCAAAGGCGCCATGGCGGATTTCCTTCGGCGGTGCAGCATTCCTGACGAGCCTCCGTCGTTAGTCAGCCTCGCGTTTTACCGATAATCGCGCGAAGGTAATCGTTCGCATGTTGAACAGGTGAATTATGAATGGGACACGTCATTACACCCACGTGCGTGTCCGTGGAACCGCGGGCCCGCTGACAAGCGCCACCGATACCGAATGCCTACAGCTTTACAATCAATATTTGATAAATCATAACAATATCTATTATAATAGGGTCATAAATAGTTCTTTATAAGGTCTTGAGATCTTACATAAGCTTTAGTTCACATCACTGAACTTTGAACTATCATAACTTCACAATCGAAAGTAACAAAACTTTTAATTTGTCATCGACTTCTAAACTTTTACTAAAACTTGTACAATGAATTTGTAAAAGTTCGATGATGTAATGCACATTGCGGCAGTAAATTAGTAAAAGCAAAATATTTTCCCTTCTCTCCTACTTGGTATTTAGTTCAGCCACCGTACAAGGCGAGGCGCCGAACCAGTGCAGTTATAGCATATTGATGACAAGGTGTATAATGTGCGAACTGAGTCATCCATTCATATCACCAAAGAAGGTAACCGGCAACATCATTTTGGAATGTATAGGTAGATTTACTCACCAATAAGTCTTAATAATCGCACAACTTATTCATGCTATACTTGGAAAAATTGTGCATATGAAGAGAACCGGTCCGAGATGGTAAACAATCATGAGTCATGGATATCTGCAGTAAATAATTACTTATTCATATAATAAAAATAGTTACGGATTTTCCTGTTACAGCGGCTGTACTCGAGTGCGACACGAGAACTTCGGTGCTGCATGCAGTTGCGTCGTGACTTATTGATTTGGCTCTGTTCGGCTCGCGCGGGAGGTGCAGCCACTACAATTTGTTTTCAATCGTCGGATACCATAACAGGAGTGTATTCGTAGATATAAAAATAAATGACTTGTTTGCCTACGTCATGTTCCAAGTGCAACAGTAAAAATTGTTTGTTACCGCTGTGTTTAATAGGCAATTAGATGGTGGTGTGACGCACATAACGCATTCGCGTGCGTGCCTGACGTGTGGCGCATGCGCACAAGCCACACACTAATTGATTCAGTTAAACAATGCCGTGTAAGAAACTGCAATGAATTTATGTAACATGACCAAGTGCATATGCTGCAAAAACTAAAGTAAATAACAGTTGGAAAAATAAAACGCAATTAGCACATCTGTGTGTACCTATAGAGTTCGCGTAGATAGATGATTGTATGCACCTTGATATTAGTTTTCCAAAGAAAAGTTCTTGTTCAGTAGGTTTTCACAGTAATAGCTTAATGAAACAAGCTATATCTGCATAAGTGACTATTCATTTCATTTTCCTTATGCTCCTTTCTATGATGTCCTCAAGCACCAAGTGCAACAAGTACACGTTTAAAACAAAACTAGCCGCAGTCGGTGATTGAGTGAGCAGCTTAGCCGAGGAGCCGAATGTCCGGCTCGGGCGGCGGCGCGGCAGGAAATCGTAAAAGCTCATATAGAGCATCATCCGCGCGCATCTTCCGGTGAGGCGCTTTCCGACGTCTCGCGCGAGCTTCCGCGTTATATCGTACACTTTACGATTGAGGCCGGCGTTTACTGAACTCCTCTATTTCGGGATAACATGGGAATAATGAGTGATTTTAGCATTAGGACTAGGAGCTTCCTTTAACTTATTGATGGTGCAAAATTATCTAATATTGATTCAGTTACAAAAAGTTCAACTGAAAGCTATACCTACTTGAAAAAGCCAGATCCGATTTTCAGCTAAGTTGCATTTCGAGGATATGCGTGCATTACGATCGAAACGTTGCTTCGGGTACCAATAGTGTTACAGATCACAATTTTACGGTGAATTCTTAGCGCAGCCATAAAGAGCGCCAATTTAACAAGACGAAATATTCTAACTGCAAGTCGAAACTAACCGAGACCGATCAATATAATTCTAATGGCAGATGCCTGAGATTCTACGGTAGGTTACTCTAACTATCCGTTTAGGATCTAAATGTTGCGAAAAGAATTTAAATTGTTGGAATGTAGGTATTAAGTTTATACGTATTCTAAATTTGAGCCGTTATCTTCATAGACGAAATAAATATTCAAAATGCATACTTTATTGAAACCCAGATTAACCGAAGTCACCTTTCTCGAAAGCACATTTCAAACAAAGCAAAAAATGTCAATACGTACAGGCGAACAGTGTTTTAGAAAGTATCGCGTTAGTAAAGAATTCGTTATGAAATAGTATGAAAAGGTATTGTTTGTGGCGGCAAAGAAAAAATGAAAAAGCAAACAGTTGCGCATTCCATTGGCTAGTGCACGTGGTACATTCCAATGGGGTCATGCACCACACGGTGCGCGCGTGCGTAAAACAAGTGCAACGTTCTCAGAGTGCGGCCCTGTGCCTTCGTTCCTCGAATGCGGACCTTTCCTCGCACATTACGCCGAACGAGCGCCGAACGAGCGCCGAACGAGCGCCGCGCCGAAGCGACGAAAGCAACGTCACTATATCAAATCACATCACTATTATCCCACTAATACTAAATGCGAAAGTTTGAATGATTCCACTTTACTACGCCGCTGTGTCTCGAGTGTTCGACAGATTTCAATGGAATTTCGTTCTGCGGTTGGAGACGTGTTTATCACAGAATGTGATAGAAACTTTTGAACTTGTAAATCAAATATTTTTAAAACCATATTAGATCTAATTTATGAACAATAGCAGCTATTCATAATACAATCAAATTCAACTATTTCCGTCAATCTAGATATGCAGCTAACACTCAATAGATAGGTGTCACTCCGTTAGATTTGCATATTGACTCCCACACGCAAATGACCAGCTTTTTGTGGCAAACTGCAGACGGTAATGACTAATGACAAGTAATGCAAACAATGCGATGCTTTAAGCTTGCCAAATATTGATGCATGCTCCTTTTATATCAATACCTACGTGCTGATAACCACAGGCGGACAGGGAATTATAAAGTTAGTCGTAATAGCGATAAGATTTAGGCGCAGGGTTGCGGACGGCGAGCAACTGGTAGCTCGCCTTCCGACCGTCCGGTAACCGCCCGGACCAAGCCCAAGACATCAACGGCATGTACCTATTGTTCCACGGGCGCCTCAAGGGGTTGTCAGCAAACCGTAGGGTTCCAGCAGGGTCGAGGCCTACTGGGGCCAAGGATCTGCTTCTGAAAGGGAGACTCGGCTCTGGTACGAAAGGCAACGAAGGAACAGGAGTGGATTTAGTCAGTAAAAGTCTGACACTATCTCCCGCTTCGCTCAAGAGCGGGGAATGTCATTGGATGATTCTCCCACGTAAATATAGGGATATAGGTATATAAAATTGAAACAACTCGAATCGTATATGCATCCATAGATAGATAGAATATCTACTGTTTGTTGTACTAATTACAGTAACTAAACAAAAACCTATTTAAATTATCAAAAAAAAGTACATCAATCCCTCTCACAGTACTCCTGACATGTCATAAAATCATCCTCTCTATTCATACACAAACAGATCGTTTGTTGGATTAGAATCCAAAAGATCATTTAGTGCAGTCAAAGTACGAGGTATTGGAGACTGAGCACGGGCAACAGTGCGACACAGAGACACAGAGGCACAGAAAACATCCTGTGCTTTTTGCCACGGCAGTAATTGTCCTGGAAAAAGAAACGTGCCAGCGCAGCAAGCAAGTCAGGTGCGTCATTGCTGCGACGTGAGACACGACGAGCATTTTGCAGGCTGTGGTGAGCTGATCTCGTGCTCGAGCGAGTTTTATGCGAGACAACCTAATAGAAATTTTGTGGGATAGAGGCATGGGTAATAGCCGTAGTGCATCCGCTGGATGAAACATGATAATTCCATGGTACAAGTAGGCAAACTAATGCGTGTCATGAAAAGCTTCCAAATGAATCGAAATCTCTGTAATGTTCTCATGAAATCAAAAATAGCAACAGAAAGACTAGCAAATAGTCTTTCTCTGTTCCCATTTATGATTTTTGTAAACCTCAACTTTGCATGTTTGGAGTGTTTTCATTAGGTCATAAAGGCATGCAATTCGAAATACATTGTCATTATTTTTCATACAATCGCTCTTACGCGATTAAGACATTATTATACATTTTTCTTTAGATATTTTGGATACAATGCTATGTTGTGGAAATTATCTAGGCTTCTATAGAAAAAAAAACACAAATGTGTGTAAAAATAATCTAGTAAACCTCTGAAAATCTGCTATTTTACGTGAACTTTGGCCCTCCGAAACGTACTCATATATTAAAAATATAAGAAGTAAGTACATCAATTGAGGCCATGCACATTTAATCGAAATTCTGAATGAAAACCACTTTCCTAAAAACTTTAAAGTTTTAAAAAAAAAACACGTATTTCCTGGAACCAGTTTTGTGAAATATTCGAGTAAATCTCGGAATTACCGAACACCAAAGAGTTTTCAGGCGTTATCTCTCTTTTTTTGCATTGCCTCTTCATCAAATATCGCGTTGATTGCTTTATATGAAGCAACAAGCTTTTAAACCATGCTCGATGTTGACGATGGGCGAGTGGAAAAGGAGCCTCTTAAGTATTAGTCATAAGGATAATGTGAACAAATGAAACGTCATTGCACTACTGCGAAAGCGTCCCACTGCAGCAATTTCCGCGAAAACACATACAGGTGTCATGCGTATCGCGTTTAAACTTCACGCTCAGGGAACTTGACAAGTCTCCAAAATGCTCACTCCTCAAGTATACATAAGATACATCCATCAACGAGTCAATTAAAGAAGGAATGTTAAGCAAACTCCTCAAGTTGAAGTTTCAAAGTCTTGAGCATCAACGCCGTGTAGTTAGCCTATCGGTTTTCTATCGGTTGCACTACGGGGAGTGTGCGTTAGAATTGAATAATCTAATTCCGTCAAGCCAGATCCATCATCGGACTACCAGACGTACGGCGTTGCGCCACAGATACATGGTGGACATCCCACCCATACGCACAAAACGTTTTGGGGAAAGAATTCATCGTGCTTACAGCTAGGGAGTGCAATTCCCTGCTAGATTCCTGATAGTTATAACCTAGGAATGTTTAAATCAAGAGTGAATAGATTACTTCTTGGTAAGCGTGCCCCATCGTCGAATAAATAGTCGCTTACCATCAGGTGAGATAGTGGTCAAACGCGAGACAGAAAATAACGAATCCAAAGCTTGAAGAGTGGTTTGAAAGAAATAAGCTAGTTCCTAAAATCGATTATGTCACACCGAAATCCATCACATACCGAAATAGTGTTGTAGATTTCTACGCAAATCACATAATTTCTTGCAGTGTTAAGTTGACAAGTTAGGAGCTATAAACCGACTTCAGGATAACTCTTTGAAACGCGATTCAAACAGTACCGACTGCAGGCATTAGAAAGTCATTATGGCTGTAGGACACAAAGAGCAAATGAAGGGACACAGGTGGATTTTAGATAGTAAAGGTCTGACGTCCTCTGCTATCCTATCGCTTCACTATAGAACTGTAGAAGTCATTTGATGATTTCCCATTACAAAACTAACAGCACCTACCTAATGCTAATCTGTCACAAATTGTCCTAGTCAAACCTTTTAATCGAATTCAGGATTAAACCTTAGAGTTGCCTACTTATGTGGTATGTAAGTGCTTAGATAGTACTGGGTATAGGGAAAGCGGCGCTCGGCAGAAGCTGGGACGTGAGCTGAGGGCGGTGGGTCGGAGGCTTCGCAGGAATGCGCCACCCCGCCCCCCCCCTCCCGCCAGCACCGACCAGCGCCCGCCCGCCGCGCCAAACATTATTTATGGACTTTGTAAACTTTAATCACAACTTTCAGATTCCTTTCTAAGTTATAGAAAAGCTCTCTTTTTTGACACGCGAGGGCTAGGTACGGACTGGTAATTGGAATTGCATATTTGCCAATTTTAACGCTCTTTTTGGGTTTACCGAGTTTTTCTGCTCGTCTAGTTTACCACTCTTCAATTGTTGTAGGTAATATGAAGATTTTTACTAAGCTTTTCTATTTACCGAATTAAATAAGTTAAATTTAGGACGATTTCGTAATTAAGCCTTTGGTCGGGTCGGGGGAAATCTATTAGTTATTTATTTGTTTAATAAAATTAATTTATTTATCAATAAAGTTAATGCTTACGTTCACCAGGTAGTTAAAAGCCTTGAAGCCATGTTTTCATCTACTGCTCTAACATGAGATTGTGGTTTATTAAAACAAGAATGTTAATCGCCGAGAGGTAAAAATTAAAATAAACCATAATCAGATATGATGCGTGTTAAGGCGTTTTCTGGCAAAGAGGAGGTAATATAAAATCGACAAAACGGCTCTGTGTCCGTGGAAGGAGCGAACGCCGACACATTCCCGAGGCTTGAATCGTAAATTACGGCAGCGCGAGCGGCGCCGGCGCCGGGAGGAGAGCGCTTGTTACGATATTTGAACAAATTCCCGGCGGTGTTAATCTGCATAATAACAGCAGCGGATACAAAGCGGTTGCCGACTCCCATTATGCGCGGGCGCCACCCCCTCCCGCGCCCCCGCGCCCCCGCCTCCCCCGCGCTCCTCTGGGCACACTGCGCCCGAATACCTATACGTGATTACCCACACCAACTACGGTGTTAAATCCACCGCCTTATCGCTTGCCATCGTAATGAACGACTGCTCCGAGTTTTCATACGGATTATTTATGAAAAATATGAAGTGATGGATAACGTATAATTTTTTTTAATCGTAGCAGGAGTAGCGTTTTAATATACACGGACCGAATTGTTGTTCCGGTGGTTAATAATTATGATACTGGCATTTAGCACTTACCTATACCTAATTGGAATAATTAACTTTTTTCAATCTATCTATCCAATATTGATAGCACTGTAATATTTCTAATCACAATTCTATGGGCTCAGCTTATCAGGCTTAAAAAGCTAACTATCAAGTCCTAGTCGCATGCAATTATGGAAAAAAAGATGAGAAGAAAGTTTATTGACGTTGCAAATTTATGCAGGGTTCCTTAAGCTACAAAAATAATTAAACAAACGTTAGCTCGTTAAAGAAGGTGCAATTATGAGTGTAATAAGCGGGAGGGCGATCTGCATAACAAGCGGGAACAAAGGAAACGCCGAGTGCTATCTCGTAGCCTCGTTACCTGCCATTACGCGCAGCCCGGCCGCTGTGCCACGAGCGGCGCGGGCGCGGGCGGCGGCGCGGGTCTGCCCGCTGCGCCGGCTCTCACTAAACGCTATCGCGAAATCTACACCTCAATATCAATGTTAATTCTTTTGCATTTTTACGCGTTTTAATTAGGTCACTTATTTTCCTATTTGAGTAAAAATTCACAACAATTATTTCTGATATGTGGAATGACTACAAGTTTTTCCTAAGAACTCGCAATTTATTCAAATTTTGCATTTCAATATAACATAGTCGATGTGTAAATCATGATGGGTAGATCCGTGTGACTATTAAGTCTGTGATTCAACATCTTAATAGGTGCCGAACTTCTAAATAGATATCTACTGAATCACGCAGCGATTATAGATTTGCGGGTACTACTTGTTGTTGTGGCGATGAAGACGTCTCGCCGAGATAGTAACAGAGCTGGTAATAGACACAACAACGGTTAATTTCGAAAACATTCTGGGAAACTGTAACAAATGAGAATAGTTGGAATCTTTCGAAAAGATCGGTAACGTCGCGTACATTAGTGAGAGGTGCCAATATTTAACAGTTATGAATATGCTCGGGAGGCACCCACGCGTCAGTGTAGACGACGCGACAAATCGCCAAGGTTGACTTCAATGATACGGCGCGCGCCGCCGGATTTTTCAGTGAAATAGTTTCATCGGGCGGTTTCGGCGGCGGTGACGGCAACGTCTGCGCCGCGCGCCGGTCGATGCCCCCGCGGCCACGCGATTTGGCTCCACTCGACGCAACTACTAATGAAACGATGTTGCCAATAGTCGCTAGCGACTCCTTGCTGAGCACCAGCCACCTTTACACCACAACCGCAACACCGACCACACACGTGTCGCCGACTCCGACTCCATGCTCGTCGGACTGTGGCCAGCCACCTCCAGACATCAGCCAACACGCTCGAGAACAAAAACGAAAGTAATAATCGCATTTCTAAACGGTCATCAAACATATTTCACAAAAAGCAGTCTCGACGTTACACGAAACAAAGCACTAAACGTTTCATAATAAATTGGCAAAATGAACTCTAATCTATATCGCAATCCCCATGCCAAAAGGCAAGTAGGCGTGTGACGACTCATGCCAAACATTCGATGAGACGAGACGAGACCATTCTCGACGGTGCTTTTCTTTAACGAAATTATGCGTTTATTTATAGTTTGTGAAAACTAAAAACGGATCGCTGACAAACATGACTAATGTAAGCACCCATCGGGCGGGATACTTAATATGTTTAAATATCGATATAAATGAGAGTCAAGTTGGTGCAAGCGGCTATTGTTAACCCCGGCTAGCGGGTCCGATGCACAAGCATAGTGCAGCCGTAGACGGCTAGCTGCATCCCGCTCGCGCCCGCAACTTATCAATGAAATGCCTGCGCAGCCGCCGCCGCAACGGTGCCTCGCGTTCCTTCTTCTGACGTAACAAAATGGCGGACTACAAATTTACGTAGGTACTTATCCTATTTAAGTATTTATAGAAAATTTGCTAGCAGAATTAACAATGCTCACAATATACGCCATTAAATAAACATAATTCCCGAGAAGTACTGAATTTGAAGTGTCATGACTACGAAATTACGTTCGAAAGAACAGTTACACAACACAATAGATTTTTAAGAAACGATGATGTACTAACATCGCGAACATTTGTCGCGACTATAGGAATGACCTCAAACTTCTAAGTATTTGTGCCATCTAGTCACATTAATAATGAGGAATAAAATTTAATTATTGTAACTTTTGCCATGTTATCGAAATTAGCGTAATCTTCCTGTAGATTTATTATATTATCAATCAGTTATTTGGTACCGGTAGCGCCATCTATGTTCACTCCATGAAAAGCATTTAGTAATCTACGAACATTGATCATACCTACTACCACAAACGCAACATTAGTCAGAAGTAACTATAGATCCCGCTAGATGGCAGTAATCTAAGTTCGAATTTGTTTCGTTTAAGCCGAAGAGGTTTGAAGTTACCACTGAGCATTAAAGCTAGATGGCGCTGTAGGAAAGTTTGCACCTAACCTTGAAATTAGTTATTTTATAAAATGAAAGGTATCTAATACTTTTTGTTCGTTTGTTTAGTTCGTGAATGCCTTGACTGACCTGGCGGTGTGGAAGGACGCCTCGTCGGTCGAGCCGGCTGCGGCGAACGACACGCCGACGGCGAGTCCCTCCGGGATGTTGTGCACGGTGATGGCCACCACGAGGAGCATGATACGCTTCCACTGTGATGCCCGCGCCTCCATCGACCTCGTCACGGAGTCGCGCCGGTCACCTTCGCCATTCTCACCAACTTTCTGAAATTAACAATATATTTTTATGACAATAAGAATTTAAAGGCTCAATAATGTTCGACATATTATTCAATTCTACGAAAAATGTGTATCGTTACTTTTTTTATGTTTTATAAAATACGGCCCATCCCGGCTTCGCACGGGCAATAAATATAGCCTATGTTATTTAGGGTGAATGTAGCTTGGCCAATATTGAAAGAATTTTTGAAATCAGTACAGTAGTTTTTGAGTTTATTAATTACAAACAAACACACAAAAATACAAATTTTCACTCTTTATAATATTAGTATAGATTGAACTGCATAATTTGCGGAATTATGCAGTTTCCAACTGAACTCAGTCATATTCGACTTTTTTGTTTATTATACCTAAATATGATAGAAATAGAGAACCACTGCACAAGGTAGTTCAATTAATATGTTAACGTTAGACGGTCTTATCACATAAGATGATCTAATCTTTTGATCGATATTGATCAGAAAGATATAGGTAGTTACACTAGTTACTACTTCACCACAGTATACACCAGTTTCTTATGAGTCTTTCTGATTTTTTGATAGGAAAACTTCACGATAAGTACCTTAAATTGTAAAATGAAATGTATGGTATATTAATTTTATTTTTCAATACACTTGCTCAGAAAGTGACTCTTATTGCACTGCACTTAGTTACATAATGGCCCTTGTTAACAAACTCTGACATTTTGATTACCATTACGCACTAGTGCTATAATGTAGTTAAAACCTTATTGTTCAACCGCTCCCCCGCCATAATTATATTACATGTATCGTATCAGGCTGGGCGCTGGTCGTCCCCCACGAGTCGCCGGTCAACCCGCGTTTATTCATTTCAGTGAGTGTATTGTAAGGTAATTAAAAAAAAAATATGGGCGCGCATTTAAAAAACAGTGTTTTACCGCCACAAAAGTTTACTAGTTTTTTTATAGTTATTTTCTTGACAAGTGTATTGGAAAACGTCGCATGATACACGTGAGTAATGAATGATTACCGTTCTCGGCTCTCTTAAGACCCTCGCCACGGTTCGGATCTAAATACCGCCTCGTCGGTAATCACTATCATTACACACTTAAATCATAATGTACTATTATTATATTGTTTCATTTATTTGACTGTTTGTAAATATTATTAACTTGATTTAATATTTTTGTCTACAGTATCGCAATAGGTTGGTTTGACTCTGTAATGACATGTATGTCAAATAATAAAATAAAAAAGTGCGTAGTTGTAAAGACAGTACAGAAATAAAAACATAATCACCAAGTTAGCGTAACCTAACTTGGTGATTATGTTTTTAATTCTTGATTAGATATCTTTTGGGAGCACAGTAGATTTAAAATATGAAATATTATGTTTTTATTTATTACTTTAAGTCCATTACAATAAGGCTTAAATTGCAATAACTGATGTGAGTTCATGAAATGCAACCAATATTTTATGGCTAATGAAAACCATACGGGTCCTATACATTTTTAATTTTACCTGTTACACGTAATTAGCTCAAAGTGATAAGCAGAAAGAATTTAAAATTTTAAAACCTTTTCACCGATCTCTCCTTATGAGAGATCGATGAACATAATGGCATATTTCTAGCAACCGGATTAATTTGATGCTCTGTTGGACATTTAGGAAGTCGGATCATCCAGACTAATACCTACACTTCTCATCAGACAAATCGAAACATTTTGCAAGTTTTTGTTTCGTAAGGATTATCAGAAAAATGTGTATATTAGGAATATATGGGAAATGTCGTTATGAGGGTTTCAAATCCTAATGTTAACCCTAATCTGAATTCAAATTCGAAAGCACCGTCGCTTTCCGTCAGGTGAGATCGCGGTTAAGCGCAAACCTATCAAAAAAAAAAAATTATCATAGGTATGGAGTTTGAAAGAAATTGATAAAACAACATAAGTAAATGTAAATATTTATAGGATAAAAGAAGAAAATCTAATTTTGTATTAGAAATTCGCTTATCACTGTAATGGCCAAACTGCCAGCTATACAATCATGTGATTTTTTTCATAAAAGAAAACTCTTTTATGTTTCGATTTTCGTTTCCGATTTTTCTGATGAGAAGTGTATTATAATGCAACAGAAACTGGTACTAGACTGTTTCTTACGTCATCACATCTTAACAACTAAACGGATTTGCATCAAACCTAGCACACGTGTTTCTGGATTATGTCATTTGATACTTTATATTCAAAGTATAGAGAGCAGTGGTGGTTGAGTGGTAACGACCCCTTACGAGTTGTAGGTCGCGGGTTCAAACTAGCCAGGCGCATTACATTGTGTAATTTATTTCATCACCACTGCTCTCAAAATGGTGAAGGATAACATCGTAAGGAAACCAGCATGTCCTAGCGTTCCCTCTCCTAGAGAGGAGGCCTGAGTCCCAACAGTGGGAACATTATACGGCCGGCTAGGCTAGGCTATTCCAGAAGTATGTTTCCTTGAGATAATTTTCGACTTTCACCGGGGACAATGCCACTGGTAACAGATTGATTTTTATAACTCATAAAAAATATATTCAAAATTCCAATAGTAGATACAAAACGAGCAGACAGTATCTGCATTTTTAGAATATCTTATCGAATTTAATGGACATTAAATTGACGGAACGAGTTTTAAAAATTTTGGTCGGATATTTATTACGTAGTATATACGGCGTTAAGTCTTGCGTTGAAATCTTGCTATGACGTACTGAATGAATAGACCACGTGGCTATTTGAAGGCTAAAAATGATCATACCTACTAATTGTTGAGCTAACCGTACCTGCTAAGTACCTACAACGTAATAATTATGAAAGATTAGACATCAGCAATGAAAAAAAAAAAATAGATAGCTACTTAATCGACTCCCTTAAATTATTAAATATTTCTGAATAATTTAACTTAAGACAGGCAGACTTTAAGTAGTGTCAATGCACTGCTAAATATATAAGGAAAAGAATGTATTTATACATTCCTCCATAATGAATTCATTCACGGATTATATTATTCGACTTTTGTAAACACTTCCAACCATTTTGTAGCGCCAGCGGTCATGGTTAATAATTCCAAGTAAAAAAAAAAGATAAATAAACCACTGTCAATACATAAAAAGGTTAAGGTGAACGCAGTGAACTAAAACATAAACTAGATTTTAATACAAAGAGGGTTAAGTACATTACTGATTGTGAGCTGTATTGTACTTAAATTTTGCTGTGAAATCTCCAACAAAAGAATTTCCAAGTTAAATCAGCCAACGGAAACCATGCGAGTTTCACACCTTTGTGTCATGTAAACGTTTCCGTACGAATTCGTTTGAATCTGTGTTATTTATTTACATTATATTTATAGTTTTAATAAAATATTATTTTTATTAAATTTATATAATTTTAAGATTATCCTAGGTCGTATAACGATCGACGTCCACGATGTACAATGCCCTTCACACCAGGAACAGATGGAGGAATATCATAGGGGATAGAGTGATGAAACACGGTCACGACCCTCAACAGTGAGGAATACGACGCAAGGAAGGAGGTCGTATTAAACAATTTAGAAATATCTAACTGGTTAACACATCACAGTTTTACGCTATGCAAAGCTATGCAAAAGATACACGAATATGCATACTAATTGGGGTGTATTAATTAAAGTGAATAGCCTTCGCGAGACACGAGTGGCAATGCTAAGGTTATCGTACTTCCGGTGCACCCTGACAAGTTAGATTAGCTACCATCTTGCTAACTGGTTGCCGTTATGGGGCTGGGTGAAACGATGGTGCTGGCAGCAGAAGCTGGATAAGTAGTCGAGAGTCGGGTTAAATTACATGCAATCGAGCTGCTGAAAGCTAAGCTAATTCCAAGATAGTCGTACGTGTTATACTTCTGTGCTAGTCTTCTTTAGGGACTAAGGGCCTTAACTGACATATCAACGCAGTTGAAATTACTGGGACTAGGAACGTGAAATTTTGCACAAGCTTTCCTTTTATGACGTAGGTAAGCACTAAGAGAGTATTTTCAAACACTCACCCCTTAAAGGGATGTAACGGGGGTTTAAAGTTTTACGATGGCGAAGCCGCTGGCAGAAACTAGATAGATAATAAAAGTTGGTATTAAAATAATAACGGACCAGTGAGTGGTGTGAATGGTGGTGTCCTCTGCGACGCTGCGCAGTGTGCTGATTGCTGATGCAGTCAGCGAAGTCTCCCGGCTGCTGCGGGTCCATGGTCACCACGCTGGTGTTGTTGGACGGCCGCCGGTTCAGCGCAGTCATCATTTCTAAGTCTTCTAGTTTCTCCTTCGAGTCTTTAGTCTTCGTTATGGCTGTAATTTGAAATGTGACTCATTAGATGTTTGCTCGGTCTTGTTGCAAGCGCGACTGCGGGACGTCGCTGCAACCCCGTTTCGGGAAGAATTTAAAGTACTAAGTGGTAGTAGTGGACTGTCTCCATCCCAGTATGGTCAAGCACCTACTCCAGGATGTTGGGTTACCAATGGGAAAATCTATGATAAACGCCAACATACTTATAACACTAAAAAAGGGATATCAGAGGCCAGCCCCTCTCCCCCAATACAGTTACTTTTTAACTCTAGATACACAATAGCACATTGGAAGAATTAAAATTGAATTTTTCCAATTAAGATGAATTAATGCAGTCCGGAATCTGGATAATGCGTTCGATTAATTAAAATTGATTTATCCCCTATTGCATGGGGAATATAACTGTCAGGACGTGGGTGTATATGTCTCTGTAAACCTACTCTGCAGGTGTTGTCATGTATATAAGGTTCTTTAGAGTTTATGTTCATGACATCTAATGTTAATGCAATGAAACCGTAATCAATGGCAGACTTCCATTAATCAATTGTTCATAAATGAGTATTTATAGTGTATAATAACGGCAATAGGCTTGGCCTTTATTACATAGTAATTTTGCACAGTACCTACACTTTAGATTTCAAGTAACAGACTAGAGTAGATTTCAAAATGCCATTTTTTTTAAGTTATAAAAATCACTAGGTATAATTATAATTTGGTTCACTAGAATTTATTGTAACCGGGTAAACATCAAAGTATTCGAGGTACAGATCATTCGAATTAATTTATTATTGATACAAGAGAACTGATTTGTACTCAATTTAAATGGATCATCCATTGTTCATGATTTTTTTTTTAAATCGTTTTATTGCTGTGTGAAAAGAATTTTACTAAGTTATTATTATTTTCCATGCCAAGGCCTTTAAGGTTCAACGGCTAAGAAAACCTGTGATCGTAATTATTCTACAAAATCCGTGTTGTATTTAAGTTTTCATGTAATATTAACAGTAGTTCGGTGTGTTATCGCTTTTCAGTTTTATCTTCACGCGATCGTGGCTTTCAACATGTTTCTCCAAGTCATACAGTCATAAAATATCCAAGTCTCAAGGCATTATATTTGTTCGTGTGCATAATAAGTAATTAAGTCAATTCGTTACAATTCCATTATGACTGCTGTTAATTACTAACTCCTGTAATATAATCTATGTTATTAAAATAAACAGACACATGTTTGTTTAATGTGATAACAAACTACCATTGGGTTTAGATATATAAGTTAGTAGCTAAGTCCCGCTGATACCTACATAGGAATCCGTCATAATAAACATTACGAGAGTTTAAAATCAAAAAGGAACACTACAATATAATATAAGATAACAGTTATAAAACTTTAAACAAGGTTAATCTTTGATTAAATACTCAATACTTCCTGGAACGCAAACTTTGTAAAAAAAAAACCAAATGTAATTTACGCCTTGTTTTTTTTAAATTTACATAAACATAAGGAAAATTATTAACACCAGTCATACCAGTATTCGTTGGGGGATTTTATCTGAGCGACGGTTATTAAGATTTAAGTATGTATTTTAAAAACAGGAAAATTGTTGATGTATTCGATAAGAGAAAGTTTATCAGGAAACCTTCAAGTCCGTCTGCCTAACCGTTCGTCAAGTGTGCCGAACATAGGCAGCAGACAGTTTCAGAACACCTCGTTCCATCGCTTTCTACCGAGCTAGGTCGAGAACAAAAGCGCTCGTTCTTGACTTCGTCTTCAATATTTATTTATCTGAACTCGGTCACCTCCTTCTGCGAAGCAGTAAGGCTAGCGAAGGAGGCGGCCGCACGCGTGAGGGATCGGACGTCTTCACGCCCCAGCCGCTAGGACCCCGACCCCGACTACGGCCACGTAGCTCGCCGGCGTAGTTTCTTTTAATGAAGTGTTCAAGGCTGAAGCCTACTGGGGACATGGGTTGACTGCCGAAACGGAAACACAGGGTCCTGGATCGCAAAGGGCAAAGAAGGCACATGAAGGCAAGGTGTGACTTTCACCGACTAAAAGTCATAAAAGTCTGATGCCCTCCTCGGGAGCGGGAGAAATCAATGAATGATTTCCCGTCTTAAAAAAATATTGCAACAAGGCATTTTTTACCAGTCAACCTTTGAGTTAAAAAGACGATATCAACTTATCAAATCTATATACTATATATAGAAATGAATCCCTATTTCCCTTGGTCACGCCATCACGCGTGAACGGCTGGGCCGATTTCGCTATTTCTTTTTTTGTTGTGTTCGTTATTGTGAGAACAAGGCTCTTATAGAAAAAAAAAGTGAAAATTTGGGTAGGGTAGTGTAGAGTAGGGTAGTGTAGGGTATATTAGGGTGGAGAAGGGAAGAGCTAGCAAAGCCGCGCGGGCAAAAGCTAGTCATCAATAAAAAAAAAATCAAAATAACCAATAAGTTAGATATATGTACTTAAGATCTTATCAAATAGTAGAACTTTGAAAATATATGCCTATAGCATTTAAGGTAAGTGCAGCTATTTATTTGAGAATTAATTGTCAGAATAAGTTCAGTAGTGTCATTGCCCCCTACATAAACTTACAAATTTTACCTCTTTATAATATTAGTGTAGAGCAATATAATAGCTGAATGCTTAAGTTCATTTCTAATGCATGATAGACTGTTATATGGAAGCAAAATATCATTGAAGCTTAGCTAATAAAAGCTATCTGTATCATTTTGTGTTCATACATTTCTCCCGAGCTCAATAATAGTCACAATTTACGATATTCAACGTAAATTAATAAAATGTCTGCATTCTAAGTCTCTGCTATATCGATGTCTGAAAGAGGCTATTAAAGTTTATTACACAGTATTAATCGTAACATTTAAAATTGATATCAGCTATAAAATTATATCCATTACAAGTTATTTTTCTACATTGATTAAGGAACCGAGTATTTTTTTTAAATAGCAACACCACGCCCGCCGTCTACAATGCAACGTTTTAAATTCGCTTTTTTTGTGAGCTGTCAAACAGATCGTCGCGTCGCGTCTATAAAAAAATCCGTATTCTGTGGCGATTGGGCGCTTTTTGGTTACAATAACTCACTCAAGACATACTTGTTGACGTTACTTTTTGCAGTAGTTTACCCTATTAACTGGTCGTAGTATTTTAATTAGTTTACTGTTTACTGTGTCTGTCGGGATGACTTTTACGTTATGTTAATGCAAATATGGTATTACCCACCCAATAATATAAATAATATAATCATAAAAGTGTTATTGGTAAAATTATTTAATAGGTATTTTAGTTTAGATGGGGAAAACCAGAAAGCACCTAAATCAATCGGTGTTTTAATAGTTATTTAGGAGTAGTTGTCGGCCAACTTCATGCAACGAAGACTAGGTGCTCATTTTGCAAAAAGCAATTAAAAAAAATAACAACACAAACTTCCTTAAGGTTTTTATCATAAGCCAAAACTGTGCACACTAAAGCCATTTTTTACGTTATAATTATATACTACATATTTTGTAAGATACATTATATAAATGTGTCTTACGAAATATATATGTGTATTTACGGTTCCATTCGTGCATGTTTCAGGATTGCCGAACAGGTTTCGGCGTCCAAAGCACGTCGGTAAACGCCTGGGTGAATCATTAGATGATCACGTGTCGAGGTCGAAAACGAGCTGGTATCTTTTCCTTAAGTACATATTTAGTGTATTTTGTTTTTGGCATCATTACTAGGGTTTTTCCCTCGTAGGAAAGTTGGATCAAAGTTGATTGAAATCTCTTCCTGTAGCCAAGCCGGGACAAAACATGGCTAAACATAGTTTGCGATACAGTAGCCACAATACGAACAGTAATTAGCTAAAATATTCATTTTTATTGCTATGAAAAAAATGCGCATGGACGTGCGGCTGATTGTACCCATTTCGTACGACGATAGAATTCCGAAGTAATAATATTCAAATTCGCCGGTAGCGCAGAATTTTTTTTTTTACTGATGTAAACTAGTGCTTGACTGCGATCTCACCTGATGGTAAATAGTGATGCAATCTCTGATGGTGAGGCGTACTAGTTTATTAAGAGCCTATTCACTCTAGCCTTGAAGACACCCAAATTATAATCGGACGGGAAGACCGCAGCAGACAAAATTGTTCCAGTATTTCGACGTAAGCGGGATAAACGACTTAGTCCAGAGGACCGTATTTCCTATATGAACTATTGTAAAATCTACGAGTCCTAAAAGTTATTATTCAAAAACAAAAAGCATGCAAAACACGACATAAAAAACCTAAAATATTATTTTGCCGTGAAAATCGATTTATTCATGATTTGTGACATCACTAGTTACGTTTGTTTAGGTTGCCTGGTAAGAAACGAAACCTACAAACAATTTATAATAATTTAATACTCACCATTGTTTGAAAATAGTTTACAAAGTAATAAATAGTTCGGTAATTCTCAATACTGCATAACAAAGTGAGCAGAATAATTCTATTTTTAACCGACTTCGAAAAGGAGGAGGTTCTATGTTCGGTTGAATGTAAGTTTTTTTTTAATGCAAGTATGTTCACCGATATCTCGGTCAATTGTAGACCGATTTTAAAAATAAGAAACTTTTTACAAAAAAAGTACAATCGACTTCTGTTACAAAAACACTGAAAAATACAAAACAACTTAAATTTTGGAAGTCGGTGTTAAATAACGAAGAGACAAAAATATTATAGAAACAAGTTGAAGTCGGTTGTACTTTTTTTGTATAAAAGTTAGTTTAATTAAAAAGATATTAGCATTTTTAGATCTCCAGACTAGATAAGCGTTATAAAAATAATGTGCATTTGCTGCAAACATTGTAAATGACTCCAGATGTTTTTGTAGGTTTATCTGAGCAACCTTACCTAAGTTATAACTGCGACTCAGAACTTATAAAAACCTAAAACTAAAGTGAGCGACTACACGCTAAGGGTGGATTACAGTCCAGCGGCGCGGGCTAGCTCGAACAAGGGGGGGGGGGGGTAACCTCGGCGGCGAGTGCGGAAAGGCTTCTTCCTAGTTTCCCAACGGCTCTCTTACGGCAATAGCGGCATCAGGAGTATATATAGTAATTGAGTAATTGTACACCTGGGACGCTCATCTTTGACTTTTGCTGACATCACTTTGATGCGAGCGTGGAACCCTACGCGCCATCGACTAGGTCTTGGGCTTGATCTTAGTAAATTCTCACTATCAACATAGCACGGAGCCCCCTTCTATATTAATAATACTCCCCCTTCTGACTTAGACGAAGAAACATTTCTGAAGCATTTGCATCCTATGGAGGTGATAAGGTAGAGAACCGACTGACTCGTATCGAAGTAACCTCGATTTTCTATTTCTGGAACCATTTTCCCAAATGTTTGAGGAAGATTGGAGATTGCGAACGATAGCGCCAGGGTCGCGACCGGGACAGCAAGTGGGCGTGTCGTCAGCTAAAAGAGTCAACGGGCCGTTTTTATTTACGGCTGCTGAACAGCATGGAAAATTAGGGGGTATGGCACTGAGCCCAGAGGGATTACAGCTTGAATTGCATTGATTGCATCAATACTTACCATCAGGTGGTATCGCAGTCAAGCACTAGTTTATATCAGATAAAAAAAAGAATGGAGTGGTGGGACGAAAATTTCCCTTGAATGCCGTCGATGCAATAGCGAAAAGTGCGATTTAACAAAAAGTACAAGACGATCAGGCACACCGAGTTGGTATAATTCATATTATTAAGCCATTATCGAAAGCTTTAGCTATGTAGAAGAACAAGTCGCCCGTCATTGCATTAACCTGGAAGTCAGCGCTTAGGTGCTCTACGATGCGAAGGACTTGTTGGATGCACGACTGTTCAGAAACCAAAGTGCTCATTAAGTTTAATGAACAAATATTTTACTCTTATCTTCGGCATATTTTTTGTCAAAAACTAAATAAGCTTCTTGTAGATTATACAGAGAAAATAGAGCAGACTGATGGGGTAAAAGCTGAAGGGAACAGACTTGATCTTGCCTGCTTTGGGAATACTGATAACGGCGGCCCGACTTTACGCTTGGCGGAACATATTATTGTTTAATGCGCCATTGAAAATGGTTGTCATTAGCATTGAGTTAAGCAGGGAAGAGTTTGAATACCTTGTTGGTAATAGAGTCAGAGCCACGAGCTTTCTAAGGTTAAAGCTTTTAACGATAATACCCACCTCATCTGGAGTAAGAGAGTGATCTGGGGGGCAAGAGATCATCAGGATTTTCGACGGGTGGAAGGAAAGCTAGGTTCAACTTCAGCATCCATCATGTCGAAATGGGCTTTGTCTACAGTTTGGGAGCTAGGGGACAATGGAACTCTAGGCAGTCGGCTAGGTCGGATAGGCTAGACGGGATTGTAGAATGATTACATTACTATGTAGGCATAAAAATAGAACAGTTTATTACGCGCCGCGTTGCGAATCACGGCAAAATCGCTATTAGCGTGTCAAAAGCCGTTCTGTGATACCGCAAAAGCGACCATCAACGTTTTCTTGACGCCATCTTGCACTAACACTGTCCATGCGTGAAAAGACACAATTAAGGCGCTACCCATACAGGGGCACCGTAAAAACGTCCTCTTTTTCGTTGCAAAGTTAGCCATATTGCTACATAGTACAAGCCCAAAAAAAAATACAGTGTATAGTCTAATGTATAGGTAAAAGACTTGGGCAAAAACATTTTCTAAAAATAATCCAGGATTCTGAAAAAAAAAATCGCAAGAAAGTACACGAAAACAATTTTTCGTCTCGAAATACTCAATATTTTGAGTGATAACTGTTATTTTATTTGTAACTATCAAAATGGAAATTTAACCAACTAAAAACACATGTAAAAATATTTTAACTCATCGTTGTATTTTTTTTTTTTAAATATTATAAAACTGCGAAATATCCTTCATATTAGCGGACACGAGATTCAACTAAAATCAAACGCAAAAGATTTGCTGCTTACCGCGCCTTAACAATTTTTCGTGGTTTGTTTATATCGTTATTGAATTGTATTATTGGCTTAAATCAGCATTAAACATCGGGATAATTACAATTTGGGGGTCCTTATTTTTTATATTTCCTATGTTCGTCGGTAAACAAGTTACATCACATAGCAAATAAAAAAAAAGAAAACTTTAAAACAAAACCATTTGGGATTATGTGTATTCATTATCGAGGATAATTTTTATATTTATCGGATGATTTTATTTGGGACAGTAATTGTCGGTCACCGTTTATGAATTTATAAAATTCTTAACAATTCATGTGAAAATTAATTTACATTGAAAAATAGCTTCCACGGTATCAACTCCTAAGCGATTTCGATCGTCTACGTGGGCAATTTTTAAAAACTTGTAGCACTTCGCTTGACTGTGTTTGTCAGGACATTTTATAGCTTGTCGGGACGTCGGGACACCACTGTTGATAACGGTGACATGTCCCGACGTATCGGGACGAATGGCAACCCTACTGTAGCTGTACACGATTTCTGAATCGGAACATCTGTTAGATCGGTTGTCGCTACTATCAGTATTATTATGACTCAAAACGCACTCAAGGTTAAACTGTTAAGTGCATTGTTATCACTCAGCAGATTGCTTAGATGTTGACTGTTATAACGCTACAAAAAAGCAACAAATCGCGTAGATGTCGATAATAGCCAACGGTTTATTTGGCTGCCGAATGAGGGCAAAGGTAATTATTTGATTTGTATGCTGTTAGCAATGTGACGTTTTGCCAAATATTAAAATGAAGGTTATTGAGTGTCGTCCAAAAACTAGTTTGACTGGTTTGTGTCTACCTCAGTGAATTATTATGAATGCTTTGCTTTTCTTGTTGTTTTTGACACAGAGGTGAAAATGTTATTCTAGAGTCTAAGTCAATAGACTAAGGCGATAAAGCTTTGGAGGAGGATTCATTGGAGGATGAGAGATTAGCCCAGGCCCAAGAAGTCACCAAATAAGATAGAGCTGTGCATTCAAGCAAAGGGCCTAAAAATTCAAATGCCTTGTCCAAAAACCTTGAAAAGTATAAATTAACATATATAGTTAATTTAGCAATATTAACTCTACTTTGATGATAGCTCAATCAACTTCCTCTATGAGATAACAATATTAATCAAGTATGTAATATCCCAGGAAAAAATAAAAACTGGCAACACTGAACACACTGATTTATGCCTAGTTGAGGCTAACTTTGAAGTTTCACATCATTTTAAACTTCAGAAAATACACTCCATACTGGACAGTTGATCAGAAACTGCCAACTACAGTAGAGTTTTAAAGAAAGATTTAAGTAATTAATAATTTGGACAAGCAATGGAAAAGCATGCCCAGATATTATTTTTAGATAGGTATTATATTCATGTGAAATGTTATAAAAACCAACTCTTATAGTTTGTGCTACATCATGACATACTGTAATAGATATTGTTTAAAATGAAAATTATTTGAAAAGCCAGCCTAAATATTCTAATTTCCATGAAAAATATTCCAGTCTTACTTATTTACGTGTATGAAACTGGAGTCAGCAAGCAAAAAATGGAAAGGTCAGATTCAGTCAAAGAAGTCAAGTTATTTGCTTCATAATAAATCATGTTTTTTCGAGATAACAGGTACTTCAACCGAGTTAGATACTTGAGTAGTTTGATTTTAAAAACTTAATACAGTTTATAATAAAGAATATTGAAATTGAAAATTATCTTCTGCAGATAATAGCAAACATGTGCAACTGTAGTCAGCATTGTTTATTTAAATAAATTACTTGTACCTTGCAAAACTTACAATTAGGTTTCTTAATTTATGCATAAGCATTTTTTTTTTACGGTTTTCACTTTTCAAAATGATTAAATGTAAACATTTACAGAATTAATTCCATTACATTTTAAGAATCTATTACTATTTATAGATTAAATTAATTAGTATTCCTTTCATGTTACATTTAACTTCTTATCACATTAAATTTCACACGCAGCTGCTTCAATAAACTTTAAATAGGTACTTGATAACACTACATTTCTATTTTTCAACAGATTAGCAAAAGTATATGCATGAGAGAAAAGAGAACAATACAATTATTTCTTAGTTTTGGTAACAAGCATTATTTGATAAAGTTATTTGTGTTTGTCGCTATTTTACTGAAGGTCTATGTTTTAACTGATTACATTTATAATGCAAATTGATAATATTTATCAATGTGTCTACTGATCTAAATGATTACCTATATTATGTAGTTCAGTGAGCACTTTCAATTTGTATCATGGTTTATGTATACATATTCACAAAAAAAATAAACAAATTCTGGATGGCCTATTTACAAGTAGCATGAAATTGTGTATTATACTTTATTACCTCTAATATTATACATGAACTGATCATTCAGTCACATGTACTTGTCATAACAATAGTTAATAGGTACTTAATTATTTAACTTATTTTTAAACTACTTGATAAGCAGCTAAATAAATATCACTTGATGTTGACATTGACTGTATGGAATGCCCTTAAAGTAATAATATGTAATCAAAATATCCATAATGAAAGTTGTCAATAACACCTACAGCTATTTAAGAGGTTAAACATTCTTTTGACAAGATATAAAATAATTCAAATTCAAGCAACAAAATCCCTGTCCATATTTTTTAGGACATTTGATTATAAAAATAAAGATGCAAAATCATTGTTTAAACTAGGTACTAAGGTAAACAAATAATGTGCAGTACTTACTCATCATCATTCCCGTAGAGTTAATTCCTAAGTAATCCAGAAATTTGTCAGTTCCAAAAACAAACACAGCCCCAAACAAGAATCCAAATGCAACTGGTAGGAAGGCATACTGTCCCTCTGATCCATAGGTCTTTGATTTTTTGCACATATTGATGGCTGGCTCCAGTAGAGACCAGTATGACGCTGCGGTCATCACTCCCGCCGCAAAGCCCAATGACACATCAAGCACTTTTCTCTATAAAAAAATAAAAAAAACAAATCAATAACTATTTAACTTCATCACTTTTTAAGGTTCTTTTAACAGATCTTGGGTAACTACTAAAACTTACATGTTTTCCTCTTATAAAAAATACACAACCGGCCCCCACAGCAGTTAATCCCCACGTCAGAAGCGTCCCCAAAAGGGCTTGGGTCACAGCACCGTATCCTTCTATCATTTTGTATAATTTATTTCTAAGTAAACAATTTAAAGTTAAGTACTCCTTATCACATAAACATTTTATGTGCACGAATATTCTAAAGTGACGTGAACTTAACCATCATATTATCGACAAGAGTCGCGACTTAAATCTTTTTATACATTCCACATGTTTTTATCATAGTTCTGACCTTGTGTTATGTCAGAATTTACGCACACAGATTATCATTTCTGTCAGTGTCACAAAACTCAAAGTGTTGCTAACTATAAAAAATAAATTTAGCTGTCATCAATTGTTTCACAGGTATAACAATAACGAAACGACACACAATTTACGAGTATTGATTTCATTTTTAACTATTCAATAAGACAAATAAGTATCATCACCGGCAGAGGAAATGATTGGCCAAATTAATTTTCTAAAACACGCTTGTCACATTCACTTGAAGTTGAGAATGACACTAAAAAGGTTGGTAACTTTTGTGACAATCAACCCCGTGTTCCGAATTGCGTCAAAAGCGATTATATCGCGAATCCGACCAATGCGTACCTAACGTCCGCGTCACAAACATTATTCAATAGTCCTTATAATTTATGACTACCTATTAAATTTGGTCGTAATTCGGAACTAAGGGCAAGGGCAAATCAATGACACAAGGAATTTTCGTTCGGAAATTTAATTGCAGATTAAAAATTCACAATCTGAATGTTATTTCAATTGTAGATTATAATTGATTGCATGTTTGCTTAGTATAAAGTGTTGTTAAAGGCAATATATTTATATAATTATATTTAATCGCGCAGGTCTATTTTTTTTTGACGTGGCTTTTGTCCGTAATAGAGCGTTCAGATCTGGTGAAGCGGCGTATTTGCCAGGTCTAGACAAACTATAAGGTCTTTGCTTGGCATTCATCTCACCAATCTGCACGACTGCACTGGGCCCGGTGGATCATGTTCACAGGGAAAACTTGACCGGAGATCGCCCTAGACAGAGAAGTTTGTAAGAAGAAAGGGAAGGCCTTTGCCCAGCAGTGAGACACATATTAGGCTGAAAAAAGTTGCAGTACCGTCGGTCGCAGCTAGTCTTAAATATCTTCGACCTTTTGGCTTCATCATCACATTAGTTCGATGGTTCTTTATAGCTTTTTTTTTTTATATAAGCGGTTAAAACAAATGTAAAAACTGTTTGAAGCACTTACCGTTTGCGCCCCGTTCGTACCGCCCCGCGCCACTCTCCGCTAAGACCGAAGCCGTGAACAGGCCATTTCTCTTGTTCAGCAGTAGCGCATGTAACCACTACACAAGTGACATTGCTTACTATACTACTTTCTTATGTACAGTTTAGCCTAAGCTCTACTTATAGGCACCTATACTACTTATGTGACCATTTTTATGTATCATGTATCGTCGTCAAGGAAGGGGCAGGCCCTTCCGTGACGACGATACAGTTCCTTATTGGTTTTCTTCCTTTGACCTTGATCAGATTCACATTGAGATATGTTTTTTTATATATTTATTTTTATCAGAACCGTGAGGTCCTGGACCTTTGGAAGGCGTACGAGTGGCCGAAGCCAACTCACAAAAACGACGATTTGGTGTGCCTTAATAAAAATAAAATAAAATTATCCTTGTACGCGCTATACTAGTGCACCCAAAGACAACCCCTGATTGGCAGGAACCAAGTGAAGATACAGAGAAGATAGATCTACGTGGACTGGTTACCAAGAACACTTACTACATCATCATCACCATTCCAGCCGAAAGACGTCCACTGTAGGACACAGGCCTCCCCCTAGTGTCGCCATAACGAACAGTCTCGTGCGTTACGCATTCACTGAATTCCGTTGACCCTCACCAGGTCATCGGCCCAGCTTGTGGGAGGTCTTCTAACGCTGCATCTTCAGATACGAGGTCGCCACTCCAGAACCTTTCGGGTTTCGGCCCCAACGAACAGAACTGATGGTTTCTGCTAGCAATGCCCTTCCTACTGCCGCTCTTCGGACTATGAGGTGTCAGTAAACATGGTTCTGCGGATATTCTCTTTCCTTGTGCGGCTAAGTAATAACATATGTAAATTTTTTTTATCTGTTATAAACTAGTACTTGACTGCGATCCCTCCTGATGGTAAGCAGTGATGCAATCATTGATGGTGAGGCGCACCAGTTTATATATAGAGGTACGTTATTATTATTATTTGTATAGGCCTTGGTTGTCCTACTGATGGGTATAGATCCCAAATAATTTCAAACAGGTATTCTTATCCTGAGCCATCTCGAACCAATCCAATTCATTTAATTTATAAAAGTAAAAACAAAAAGGCAGTTAGGCATGATTTATTTTGAGGTCGATGATTCTTTCACAAATCTAAGGTCACACAGGTATTACGACCAAAGGTAGGGAGAAACAAATAATGTTGATGTATTTTTAGGGACCTATCTACCTGCCTACAAATATAACAATAAATCAAGTCTGAGCACGGTTCCGTAGGTACCTAAAGGGGAAAACGGGACGGGACCTTATTACATACTAAAACTCCGCTGTCCGTCCATCTGTCACCAGACTGTATCTCTTTAACCGTGATACTTTAGACAGTTGACATTTTCACAGATGATTTTTTCTGTTTTCGCTAAATAAATAGTAAATAGAAAAGAACAGAATAAAATAAATAAAGGGAGCTCCTATAAAAGAAACGTGATTTTCTGCGGTTGTGTTTACGGACGGTAAGGAATAATTTGTGCGTGAGTTCGACTCGCGCTTGGCTGGTTTTTTTTTAAATAAAATACACTAGGAATTACTCTTGTATCGTGGGTGCTTTTATAAACACTTATTTATTTATAAACATTTGTAGAACATTATAGACAATGTCTAAGGCGTTATATTTACAATAGAAACTTAGAAAAAAAAAACCCGGAACAACTATCTGTAAGTCTCACAAATATGTTCCGTGCGGGAATCGAACTAGCGATACACAGCGCAGCAGCTCAACCACTGCATCAATTACTATGCCGTCATCGTTATCGTTTCTGTCATACAAAATTTCATCCAAATACGTTCGGCCGTACGTATTTACACTTGTTGCTGGTAGCCGCGTGATTGTGCCAAGGGAACATACTACCGGAATAAAAAGTTCGTTCACCAGAGACGTAGCGTAGACTAATTTAGACGTAGGCAAAGGCGCATTCAGCAAGGCCTTTTTCTTCATAATTTCGAAAACGATCGAGACAGCGATTGTCGCAATCGCAAGTAATCGCAACCCGGTATTCTATCACATCGTCGCTTACCATCAGGTGAAATAGTGGTCAAGCGCGAGCCTATATGTACACAAATATCATAAAGAAGTCAAGTTGTTTTTTTTTTAATGTTTGTGTTTTTGCTTGTAGGAGGTACATTTCTGAAAGTACTGGTCCAATTGCTAAAAAAATTTCACCGATATAAAGATGCTTTCCTGATTGACATAGGCTATATTTTATGTACGCGGGTGAAGTCAAGGAGTAAAAGCTAGTGAATTATATTGTTGATAAAGAGGCCTCGCCCACGCCACGTATCTACGCCACTGCATTCAATAATCAAGCGTGACGAACTAACAAACATATAAACACACAATCAAAAACTTTCGATTTTATAATATTAAGTGTGATCTCGTACCTACATCTATTTACTATTCATATTTCTTTCTCATTTAGTTATTTTTTTGGATTATTTTATAGAGCGTCTACGACGCTATCACAGGCCTCCAAGTTAATCACGTCAAAAGTCAACATCATTTAGGTATAATTTCTCACTCAAATATTCTGTAAATATTTTTTTTAATTGTTCCACTGATTATTCAGTGTCACGTACCTACTCACTAGCTCTATATTCATGTTAAAACATCACAAATGCTGTTAAATTACATACGCGTATAAAGCTCAGAGCATTTAAGCATGTGTGTTTTACTTAAAATTGTGTAAACGTTAATTTGGTTCGTATCTGTTGAACCGACTTTACGGTTAAGTTAAATGAGTCAGTTGCAGCCAACGCCGTTATAATGAGATGGCATTAATTAAAAACACACGTGGTATCATTCATGTAAGTCCTTAGACAAACTATTTTCTTTTATCGCGAGTTATATCAGTCACGTCGTCGTACCACTGACGAAAACTCGGTTTATATGTAAATCGCTTTTATGGCCCTTTTAAATTGTGCTAAGAAATAATTAAATAAGTATTTTAAAGTTGCCGTGAAATTTTACACGTACCTTTGAATCTAGCTAGTAGATGTAGGTGTAGCTACACTGTATAACTAAATTATAAACAAATACCTTAGTACTCGGTTGGCACGTAGCATTATGAATTATTTTATTAAGGTCACATGAATCTCACACTTAGGCTAAGTGCCTAATTACAATTTGGATTGCTTACCTATAACTTTTAATAGTATTCCATTCATGTTCAGTACCTATATAAATGGTGTAAGGGACAGCCCTCCACAAAATTTAAGGGCTTGCTCAGTAGACGGAACTGAACAACCCACCAAAAAATTTTTTTTCAGTAATTTTATGGTAGTTTGTTCAGTTTCGTCTACTGAGCAAGCCCTTAAAGTTTGTGGAGGGCTGTCCCTTACACCTTGTATACAATAATATTTACATTTTTAAATATTTCTTAAAAAATAATCTTATTATTAGATATAACTACTCCGTATTGTCCCACAGCTGTGCAAAAGCCTTTCTCCATTTCTTCCAACAATCACGATTCCTGACTTCCGCTTTTCATTTCCCAGAACGAAAAAATATTGTATCTGCTTGAGAACATGTCTCTTATTGTATAAGGCTCTGAATAAATAATAATTATTAATTATATTATATATATATTATATCTAACCCATAATATCCCACTGCTAGGCACATCCTTTCCAATGTTCCCGCTTTTGAGCCACTTCTTTCCAATTTCCTAGGAATAATTTATTACTTACCTATTTAATTTTTATTTAGCACATCTTCTCATAGAAATATCAGCAATGACTTTAATTATTTTGATACTTATAAATCTGTCTAATAAGTACCTAACACCCGTTAGATTAAATATCTCCGTATTGTAATTTCCGTGGACGTATTGTCCTCATAACAGTACTCGCAAGAAACGTCCAAGTGACAGTTAGAACACATCGATGTAATTGCCGGTCTGCTATTAGCGAGAACCGCAAACCCCACTCATAATGCACAGCTAGTACGTTTCCCTAAGGAAACAATAGCAACGACTTCGACAGCTGCATCTAATTACTTTACAGATACTGTAATTTAGTAATTACAGCGTAATTTTACAGATTTGATTAGCGTATCATTGTGACCTCGTCTCTTTCTGTAGATCACCGTAAACGTGTCACTGGACCGTTACGTATTTTATAGATACGTTGCCGAATTTTAATGAAAAGTTGCTCAGTACATATGTATCTTATACAACTATTACCATATCTAGCTCAACGCAGGGGATAGTGCATGGTACGCTGCAGAACCTAGTAGGTAGGTACTTACTTGATTGATTGCGATCAAATCAAAAACAAAACATGTACTTAGCAGTTCAACATTTTAATATCTACCTGCCTTATAATTTATGCTACACCTTACCATTTTAGGTGCCAGAGAACCAGAATCTAGGTAGGAAAAGCACTAATGACAGAGGTGAACTTTAATCAGTTGATTGGCCTTACGAACAATATATTACAACTTACCATATACCTACCTAGTTATACATTATGATTAGATTTATGCACTTGACCGACATTTTCAACTTGCACTTGACTAGTTTTTTATGTCACCTACAACCTAATGATCAATAACAACATTTTATAGTGCGTGCCGACTACTTAAGGCTTCAATAGCGAAATGCGCACGCAAAGCCGTCGGCTGCAGCCCCACAGGCATTACGTTAACCACCGTGCGCCGACGCAGCAATCGCAGGGCGGCTCTGTCGCGGTCTAGCATTATGTCCCGCATGCTCCACATTCGCACAATTAGCGGGGAGGCACCATGATACCTCATACAGCCTGCAAACTATATTGCCTCCTTACCTCCAAACGGCTCTTGATAGCGAGCCAACTATCAAGTAAATAGACACTCTAAGGTAGTTACATCTGAAACTGAAATGCTAAAGGCAGGGGCGCACTCATAAAGATAATTGCCAAATAAAACAAACAAGAGAGCGCATTACGCGTCTTATTTCGGCGATCTAAATCATACAACAAGAGCCATATAATTTTATGTTCGGAGCTACGCAACTGTTACAAATTCTCTTGAGTGAGTGACGTGGTCTGCGTAGACACAGCCAGCGTAGCGTTAAACGAACAAAACATTCCGCTAGATCGTCATTATTCAAATTTTCGCTGTACTAGTTGCCCGCTTGTTCCGGCCTCTGCTTTTTGTCCTATTTCATACTAGTCTGAAATTACGATTAGTCCGGTCAAAATGAGATGCGGTCATCCGTGGTGGATGGCCGTGTGAACGGTCCGTTATCCAAACAGCTTGAGCGATCTATGGAGATGCTCATTGTCTTCTGAGTTCGGATGAAGCGGAAGTGAGCAGTTTGACAGGTTGTTTATACTTAAAAGCATTAAAGCAGAAAATTGACCGGTATTTCTGGTCAAAACTGGACCAACTTCCGAGATCCGTTGTATTTTTTTTAGGTACTCTCTTGAGAACTCATCCATTCGATTAAATGACACAGTTTTGAGTTTTATAACTTTACTTCATAAAGAACTAAGCACTAGTTTGTCTACACTTGTACACTAATATAATAAAGAGGTCGTTTTTTTTATTCTTTGTTTTTTTTTGTTTGTAGGAGGTAATCTCTAAAACAACTGGTCAGATTGCAAAAAAATTTGCACCAGTAGAAAGCTGCTTTATTCCTAAGTGGCATAGGCTATACATATTTTATGTACGCGGACGAAGTCACAGGCAAAAGCTAGTGCCATATATAAAAAAAATAATCAGGTCAGTTCAAGAGTTGGTGCAAGTCTTATACATATATAACTGGCTGACTCGGCAAACGTAGTTCTGCCATAAATATTAGCAAAGGAAAAATGGAGGCGAGGGTATGAGGGTAAAAATAGCCTCGGCTCTAAATTCAAACCTACGAAACACACGAAAATTCATAAAAATTTTCAGAAAAAGTTTCAGAGTCCCATAACAAACAACGTGACACGAGATTTTTATATATCAGCAGCCTATTGTACTTCTATCCTGGAAATGCCATAAATTGCATCTAAACAGTTTTCTTGATTTCGGAGAATACTCGTAGAGCGGGCTACATACCGGTTTATTGCCCCTTACCGGTAGTCTGATCCTACAGTAGCTTAACAGAAAAAAAAAAACTGCTACATCATAACTTACAAAAAAAAAACTTGGTACACTCGCCATGAACATAAGAAATTAATCGGAACTACACCGTGACAATTAAGATTAGTAGGTAAGCTTTACAGATCAGCAAAAAACGCCGGTTGTTTTAAAAATCCACGTAATCGATTTTTAGCTCAATAAACTGAAGTAGCATTGAGTTTTTTTTGGGTTTAATGCCACCGCCGCCTGCCCTTTACATTACCGTTATGAAAGATCGACCTGAAAGCAGCTACTTCGAATAAAGTATGCGGTTTTACTGATTTCCATGTACACTACCGCACGGCGTTACATACGTAACGGACCACATACTGTTGCGATCAATTTTGGTGCGGCGGCGGATGATCTTTAATATCTTTATGCAATAGTGAGTGCCATTGTAGCATGCGGAAGACCGTAGATCATAAATCAAAGAATTGGATTCGTAGCGCACGTCGGGAGGTAATGGCGGCAAAAACGCCGGGAGTTGCGCGTGCCATGCATTTCCCGGTGACATTGGCGGGCGGCGTGATTGTCACATCATGGTAACAATTTACTGTTTCAATGCTCACATTATAGTACCTGCTATAGGCTTTAGTGTAGCATTGTTTGTTTAATGATTTTGTTTTCTCAGCCATTTTCTTTTTACAATTTTAATAGTAAAGCTTTTGTAGTTCTGTTTAGTCTTATCATTTAAAGAGATCAGAGGTTTCTCTACCTTCTTAAATAAATGATAATTTAGGTAGACGATGGTAGAGTCTGTGCGGAAAGTAAACCATCGTGGGATTTGAGGGCGCTGCTGTAGATAAATATCGTTTTTGTTATGTAAGCAGCATTGTGACGTCATTATAGTGCGACTGTTAAATCTTGATATTTTGCAACTATGTTAGACTAGCTTCTTCCAGCGGCTTCACCCTATAATAAAAAATATCCTATTGGCTGCATTTGCTCACCTAATGAAACTGCAAAGTTATAGCTTATGTGCTATATTATTGCAATGTTTAAGTTCATCTGTCTAGTAATTTTTGCGCGACACATCCATACATACGAGTACCCCCATCCATCTTCACAAACTTTCGCATTTATAATATTAGTAGCCTATTTATTAAACTTGCTCACGTGATGAAATTCAGCAAAAATATAGCTATATTATTGCAACGTTTATAATTAAATTCATCCGTTTATAAGTTTTTGCGTAATACCGTTAATTGTGGCGACACCTGGGGGAGGCCTATGTCGAACAGTGGCCGTCTTTTGATTGTAATGATGATGAAAATTTTAATGCAAACACGAACCGATAAAGGAAAATAGCGTGAAGAAACTGCTGTACTCCCTATCTAGGTAGGTTCCACCAACGACCACTTACCCAGTTCCAACGAAAATGGTTTTATTACTTTGACTGGGATCGGTCTATTACCACTGACTGGAATATTGTAGCTAGCAGCAAGTTTATGTTTACCCTAGTTATATTTAAAGATTAAAATGGGACACTAAAATTTTCTCGTTGTCTTCCTCGGTACATTTTTCCCTTTTACTAATCAATGAAAAATATGAACTTAATGACTATGAAAATAAAGTACACTTCTGAATTTGTAATGATGCTTCGTAAAAAATCTATTTAACCTGTAAGGGACCATCTCGTATATAAGATCCTTGGGATCACTTGGTTGTCCGTCTATTTATCTGTTAAGACCCTTTAACTCAAGAACGCTTTGAGGTATCGAGTTAAAATTAAAACCAGACACTCAAATCTGCGGTCTTTTAAAGTTGTTGTGAAAAAATCAGACTTCTGAGTTAATAAAAAAAAAGATACGGCCGTTTATGTCGCAAAAAAGCGTATATTTCGATACTCAAGGGAATCAAAGTTCAAAGGGGTGACGTTGACCTAGAATTCTGAAATTTGGCATAAATCAAGGTCTCATAGAATAAGTACAGGGAAAAATATGAAAATTGTAAATTTGTAGATCCACCACAAAAAAAAAAACAATTCGGAAAAATCTTCGTAACTCAATTCGGGAATTGATTGCATAAGTAAATTTGTACAGAATCCTCAGTGCTTGAATCCGACTCGCACTTGCCTTTTTTATTTTAGTTACTGTATCCTTACTCAAGCCTGAAAAGAAAAATTCTAAGTTAGTCGAAATGCATTATAAATTTAAAGTATCAATACTCTTTATACTAGGCATCGAAAATATTGACCAAAACAAAATAAACAAACATCGTCATGTTTAAATGAATTTCCGTTTAATTTATATATATTTGGAGATAACAGGGATAGGAGTTCACCTAGGAAGTCTAAAAACATTAAAATAAAAGTGTTACGTACCAAAAAAACAGCATACCAATGTTTCCCAAGTTCGTGACTTTGTTTTGATCAATAATGGTGTGATTTGCCATTTGTTATCTTTGGCAAAACTGTAATATATTAAATATTAATTCCCTTGCAGCTCAGTGAAATTTTTTATCACATTTCTGAAGATTTCAATTAAAAATCACAATAAAATAACATAATAAACAAACCCTCTGTCAACATTATATGACGTTTGGCATTTGACGGATGGCTGGGTGTGTTGCTACTTAAAATCTTTAATGTTGTTTTCACTTTACGCCACGACGGTTCTTTTATCGCACAGACAATAGGTATCATTAGCTGGTTAGGTTTACAGCTGCATGGTTAGTTGATATTTCTGATAGGTATAATAAAATTATGTTGAGAGTACCTATAGGTGTCATCAGTCATATGCCTAATATGGGGAAAAGCTTTTAAATTTATCTACTTATTTCATTTTACCGATAAAATGTTCATCGCGCTTGAATCGAATAATTGTCTAAATATAATATTATAAAGTAGTCGAACTGTTGGTTTGTTCCTACAAATATATAACTGAAAGCTGACGAAACTTCTTTCACTGTAAATCGTCAGGTACCTAATATGGTACTTTTTATACCAGAAAAATCTCAGTTGCTGTGCCGGGTAGAAGCGCAGTATAGAATAGGTTAAAAGGTAAAAGTGTAATAAAAGTTATTACAAACCAAAACCAAAAAAAAAGATAGATGAATTGTGTTAGGAATGACATGAAAGAAAAAGGAGTTAGTGATAGTGTTAGGGTGACAGGACAGAATGGAAGAAAAAAATGTGTTTCGCTAACCCCAAGTAATAAGTATGGGATAAGGGCAGGAAGATGAAGAAAATAAGTAATTACAATCAACGGTTGTCTTTTCCCGATAAAAATTATTGTCAAATGAGAATGAGGGTCACGTCAACCGTATGCGTGATGACTGCTGATCAAACTCCTCCACGCAATGGGTAGAAAGGACGGCGTTGCCCAGGCCGGCACAGGAAGAGGTTGACTGGAGCAGTGGTGGCCGACTGGTAACTACCCCGACCTACGATTTGTAGGTGGCGGATTCAAACCCAGCTAGACGCATTACTTTGTGTAATTTAATTCATCATCACTGTTCTCAAAACGGTGAAGGAAAACATCGTGTGGAAACCGGCATGTCCTAAAACAAAAATTAGACCACTAGGCCCGCGTGGTGGATTACGGCCCATTTCCTCTCCTAGAGAGGAGGCTTGAGTCCTAACAGTGGGAACATTATACGTAAGGCCGACTATGATAAGCTATACTAGTATCTGGGAAAATATGGGGGAGGAAATTGCTCAGCTTTTGTACATTCTAGGTTAATATGAACTACAAAACCAATGCGATGAAAAACAATAAAACCATCGCGGTGAACATATTAAAAAAAAAAACAATTTAATGTACTGCTAATCAAAGAGATTAGAGAAGACTTGTCATTTTCCGCTCGAGTGCTTTCTTTAAACTCGTAATTAGCACTTTTAATTCATTACGATTTACGAGTTACCACGTCTATACTGCAGAACAAGATAGTAGGTTAGTTATGAGCATTTGAGCAATTCGAATTTTTTTCAGCTTAGGTATTTAATTATATGAACGAGTTGTTATGGCTTGTTTATCATGATGTTTTATTTATTTGTGCTCTAACTATTGGTTGTTTCCTGTTTTCATGTTTACTGTTTGAACGTATAATTTACCCCAAAATATAAAGGAACTTGTGGTGGATGGAGCGAGTGTGTTGCTTCCGTGATTCTTCAGTTACCCTTTGTGCTTCAGGTAGTCCTAAATTAGGGCATCGTTACCAGCGCCCAAGCACTGGGCGCAGACAATGGAGGGGCGAAGAAATGATCAAACCAGGGCCAAATAAAATACTTAGTACATATCATATTTGGTAGTTAGTCCCTAACACGTTTACATCCTCATTAATAAGTTTGTAGACGTAATAAGGGTGTACACACGCAAGTCACTAGTAGTGCACACTATGTGGGTGCCCCCATGGTCTCTTCTATTTTTTTTTTTTTTTAATTCAGATAAACTAGTGCTTGACTGCGATCCCACCTGATGGTAAGTAGCGATGCAACCTTTGATGGTGAGGCGCACTAGTTTATTAAGAGCCTATTCACTCTAGCCTTGAAGACATCCAAATTATAATCGGACGGGAAGACCGCAGCAGGCAGACTGTTCCAGTCCTTCGACGTACGCGGTATAAACGACGAGGCGAAACGCTTAGTCCGGACCGTAGAGGTTTCAACAACGTAAGGGTGAATATTCGCCGTACGTCGGGTTGTCCGATGGTAGAATTGCGATGGCGGAATCAAGTCATGCAATTCCTGCGCACACTCTCCAAAATGCATCCTGTAAAACACCGAAAGGCTGGCTACTCTACGCCTATGCTCAAGGCTTTGAAGGTTGGACTTAACCAAATCTGGATCACCAATTAGCCTCTTTGCACGCCTTTTCACCGAGTCCAAAGCTGCCAGGTGGCATTTTGCAGCACCAGCCCTATATCACCCACAAAAGTTGAACAGTGAGTGCTATGAATATTGGTATACCTACCTACCTGCCAGCCGGTCTAATAATCAAAATTCATGTGCATTTTTTTTAATATCTAGTCCTTTTTCATTTTTAATGGCAGAGCTAGATGATAAAACTTTTTTAAAGGTTTAGAAGATCGCACCGAGCGTATGAAAAGCTAATTGCGGCACTATAACGAAAACTCTTTCGAATAATCCCGCAGCCCAAATATAACCGAGCTTCAATGAAAATCTCGAAAAGTAGGTAGGCTTCCCTCTTTTCAAGATATCATTTTTATGTAGTACGGTCTACTTTCATTTCACAACTTACTACGTAGGACTAGGAATACGTAACGTTATACCTATACGTGTTCCTATTATACAAGGCGTAAGGGACAGCCCCCCACAAACTTTAAGGACTTGCTAAATGGACGAAACTGAACAACCTACAGTAAAAATTTTTTTGGAAAGAAAAAAAAATCCGTCTCACCATACAAAACTATTAACTTGATTTTTTTTAGTTTCCTGAAAAAAAAAAAATATGGTAGGTTGTTCAGTTTTGATAATATACTTTTTTAACTCAGGACCCGGTCTTGGTCCTGGGCGTTCGGAAGGCGTAAAAGGGGCTAAAGCCAACTCGCCGAGGCCCCTAAACTCATCATGAAACATTGTAGGTACCAACCGACGATTATCCTTAAACGAACTGTAAGTGCACCCAAGTAGGTATAATCCCTGCACGCTTAGCCAAGTTGTTATTCTGCAATCGTTAACGCTGGCGAACACTGATGAAACGTATGCGAATGACGTCATCTCAACGTAAAGTCGCGTAGTCAGAACAAACGAATAGACAATTCGTAGCCAAGTTCACATCGTTCAAAATCGTTTCTAAAATATTTAACGCTACATCCTTTGTTATACAAACGCTACATTGTTGAACGAGCGGCCGACTCAGGCGCGTCAACATGGCTACCAACTTATCGTTTTCTACAATTGCTGTCACCGAGGCGTTACCGATTAGAGAACGGAATTCGATTGTAACTTGGCTAGGGGGGCTGATTGTTAGTTTGTTATTACTACTACGCATGAATTAACATTTTTTCTTTCTTTACTATTATCTAGCTAGATTTTCTTTATTTAAATAGATTCTCCCACTATGTACGTTTCCTAATTATTGTGACAGGTAGGGACGTACTTATCAATAAGTATGTGGTAAATAAGAGTAATACTTATTTTCAGTACTTCCGCGATCTAGGCCTCACGGTCAATTTGCTTTGCAAATCCTCGGCGCATTCAAATCTTATATCAAAACGTAATTCAAGTGAAATAAAGCGCGCCAGTCAAGCGCGGACGTCGTATGTAAACACAATCGGGAGCTTGACAGGCGCTGCGTATGCGCAGCCTACAGGCTGACTACTAAATTGACCCGCTGTCGCCGCGTCTTGCGTGTGCGCATCAACGCCACGTTTCCGTAACGTTGGCATAAAGGACACGAGCATGCAGTGACAGTTGTGCTGAGATGGAAAGCCTTTCAGTTGTGCGTCTTCTTCCTCATTGCTTAGTAAGATTTTCTTTCTTCGTCTTTGTGTGTGTGAAAGATTTCAGGCTTGGATTGGAATTTTCATTGTGTATTTTGTATTTGTTAACGGGTTAAGTCAGGTAGGTAGACTTTACTGTAAATTAGGATGTTGGCAAAATAACTACACATTTCTATCGAAAAGAGTTGTCTATGTTTGTAATTAGATATTATGTATCTTTTTTCCGCTCTGGGTGTAATGAGAGCGAGTTGGCAAACTTTTACTGACTAAAATCAACAGTTTTCTTTCACGTGCCCTGTGTGAGGGCTACTGCAATTCTTTCGAACGATCCACAGCCCGGGCCGGCATCGGTCAACTAGCCCCGTCAATATTTTTTATTTGTATTTTAGTTTATTTCCTATTTATTTTTAAGATTATTCTTATATTTTGTCTTTAGATGCCTGAAAATAATGAATGATTATTATAAATATTGCTGATATCACATTGAGGTGCGCGTGGAATATAACGCACCGTCGTCGTCGCGTCGCCGTCGCGTCGGCCCGGGCTTGGTTCGTTTAGAGCCAGGCCACACGGTGCGTTGCGGCGCCGCTGTCGCACCGCAAATATTTCGACTAATGAGTGGGCACACAAGCGACGACGTCCCGCTCGCACAGCCCGCCGATTGGTCGAAATATTTGCGTGCGGCGCCGCAACGCACCGTGTGGCCTGGCTCTTACTGGACGGCCAAACGGCGAGCTACCCATTGCTCGCCATCCGCAAACCCCGATCGACGATAGCTCGGAATTTTTCTACAACTCCCGATGCCTGGTGCGTCTTTGGCGGGCAATTAGATATGTGATACTGAATTCTGCACTGATCTAATCACAAATTAAGTAATTATAACATGTTTCAGGAAAAAACTGTTAACGACATTAAAAAAAAAATGTGAATTTTATTACACGGTACAGTTATTACAACTTTCTATAGGGGATCTTATCTTTTAGTGGGTAATTACGTTCAACGAACACTTGTCAATTACTGAATAAAAGAGAAAATGTTTGTAATTTTATAAAGTTCTTGGCTCAATACTATGGTTTTTATAAAGCCGGCGAGTTACTGTAACCACGGCTAATGCACTTCTTGTTATAGGCAAAAACACGCGGCTCTGTGCTAAGGGAATTGACCCATTAGATAAACTATCAACAGAGAGCGTACCACCATAGATTTATAGATTATTTTGATTACTGAGGCGCAAAAATATACATTGATTTAAGTATATAATGTCACTAGCTTTTGCCCGCAGATTCGTCCGCGCACATAAAATATAATGCTGATGTCATCATCATCGTTTCAACCGAAAGACGTCTACTGTTGGACATAAGCCTCCCCCAAGCATCGCCAGAACGACCGATCCTCTGAGTCTCGCATGCACACACAAAACATTTTAGCAATCGGACCAGCTCCCCTAGCCAAGTTACAACCGTTTCGCTTGCGCCGATCGCTTCGAGTTGACCTTGCCGCCAATTCTTTTGTTCTGAACACGCGACTGAGCGTTAAGACGACGTCATTCCCGTACATTTGAAGCTTTCTACAAGCGTTAACTATTGCAGATTAGCAACTTGGCTAGGGGTACAGTATCTACTTTCAGAGATTACCTCCTACAAACAAAGAAAACAAACTTTACCTCTTTATAATATTAGTGTAGATGATTAGTCACACTTTCTGGAAAAGGGATTTTAATTACCACAGAGCGGTACATCTGATAGACTAAAACCAATAAATTAATTAAACTATCTTTCTTCATTAGTTTATCTAACTATTAGGCTAAACCATTTTTTTCTAATTGGGAAATCATCTAATGACTTTTCTCGCTCTAAGACGGAGCGGGAGTGTGTGTCAGACTATTATATCTTCCAGACAACCTTAGGATGGATAAGAATTTAAAATAATACAGTGGGTAGTGTAGTCTGCGGTGTACCTACTGTTAACAAATTGATCAAACTCTGTATTAAACACACCACCATAATATTTAAATAAGTATTACCTGGGTCTACGTAGTTGTATTTACCTCACTGATTGTAAGATCAGTATCATCTCTCAACATTGTAATAATATTCACGCTCAGCCAGTAAAGAAAGAAAAAATCATTATTGCCATAACAACTGCCATAAAAAGGCGTGTTAAATGATGCATTAGTAATGAAATTATGATGGCTCAGTAGACTTCTGAGTAAAATCTACTAGACTAACGTTGCATAGATATTATATGTGAAAAATAGCAGACTTGGGCCCCTGGCCCAAGTCTGCTATTTTTATAAATTCGTCATTCCACCACGATCCCATTGTCATTTTGCTAAAAGTTCCTAATCTGCTAATTCATAATGATCGATCGTTGATCGGACAATGGTCTCGTAATAGAGTTGTGGTAAAATGGTAATATCGAGTTTAAAAACAATGACTGCACAATGACGTTCTAATGATAGGTCACAGATCAAAGGAACTGTCAAAATTTTTGCAGATTACCGCTAAAGTAAGACATTCATTTGTAAATATGTACTAGATTACCATTCTATCCCATTTCTTTCAATGGAGTGTCAGTGGTTGATCATTGGAAAGTCAAAATGACGCCCATGTATTAGTAAATTACCAAACTTACTCAAAATCAACAATTATAAAATCAATGATAGACCATTCTGACACTATTGTAATAGTAGACTTGAGGCCCAGTTCAGTTCCAGAATAGTCACCAAGATTTTTTCGAATCGCAAAAAAGTTTTTTTTTATGGCGTAACAACAAATTTTCTTTTTTCAGTACCCTATGAACTTTGATTCCCTTTAATAGCGTCGAAATGTACGTTTTTTGCGACATAAACGGCCGAATTTTTTATTTCATTTACACAGAAGTATTTTTTTCACTGCTTCAAGGGACACACTGCTTCTGAGGATGATAGCTGACAGAATGGACTGTCCATACATTGTTTACTGCTGTAGTTTGTATGTACCGTGCTATAATTTTATTTGCCAATACTACTTACATAAATTTTGCTGAAATTAAAAATTTATCTGTAAATATAAAAGGAGAAAAAGGACTAAAGGACTGACATATCAACGCACAGCCGAAACTACTCGGACTAGGAGCATGAAGGTTTCCTTCTATATAAAAGGAGTTTCCAATTCCAGAATACACCCCTTTATTTTTTTTGTTGGGGAAAATCATCTAATGACAACCCCCGCTCTTGGGCGGAGCAGGAGATGGTGTCAGACTCTTACTGACTAAAAACCCACCCCGTTCCTTCTAGCCTTCATACCGGGGCTTGAGCTCCCTTTCGGATAACCCTGGCCCCAGTAGGCTTCGACCCAGCTGGGCCCCTGCTGTTGCTGACAGCTCCTTGAGGCGCGCGGTAACAGTGCGCCCCGTCGACGACTTGGGCTCGGTCCGGACAGTTACCGGACGATCGAACAGCAGGCTACCCATTGCTGGCGGCTGCAGCGCTGTGAGCGCCGCTAGAATACACCCCTTGAGGGGATAAAACAGGGGTCCAAAGTTCGTATGGAAAAACCTAGGTACTTTCACGCAATCGAAGCCGGTGGCAGAAGCTAGTTATTACTATATAGGTATGCCTAATGCGCATACAAATATGTAACACTAGCTTTTGCCCGCAGCTTCGCCCGCGTACATAAAATATAGCCTATGTCACTCAAGAATAAAACAGCTTTCTATCAGCGAAAAAATTTTAGCAATCGGACCAGTACCTACTTCCTGAGATTACCTCCTATAAACTAAAAAAAACCGGCCAAGTGCGAGTCGGACTCGCTAATGAAGGGTTCCGTAGCAGCAAGTAACATAATATAAAAGTTCTTGTAATGTGTTGTAACTTTGATCGATGTTTTAATAATAGTGTATTTTTTTCGGTTTATGACGCATTAAAAAAAAACTACTTACTGGATTTCGTTCAAACCAATTTTCGTTGGTAGTTTTTATAGTACTGTACATCATATATTTTTTTTAGTTTTATCATTCTCTTATCTTAGAAGTTAGAGGGGGGGGGACACACATTTTACCACTTTGGAAGTGTCTCTCGCGCAAACTATTCAGTTTAGAAAAAAATTATATTAGAAACCTCAGTATCATTTTTGAAGACCTATCCATAGATACCCCACACGCATGGGTTTGATGAAAAAAAAATTTTTGAGTTTCAGTTCTATGTATGGGGACCCCCAAAATTTATTGCTTTTTTTCTATTTATGTGTGAAAATCTTAATGCGGTTCACAGAATACATCTACTTACAAAGTTTCAACAGTATAGCTCTTATAGTTTCGGAAAAAAGTGGCTGTGACATACGGACGGACGGACAGACAGACAGACAGACAGACAGACAGACAGACAGACAGACAGACAGACAGACAGACATGACGAATCTATAAGGGTTCCGTTTTTTGCCATTTGGCTACGGAACCCTAAAAACAAACTTTATCTCTTTATTATTTTATAAGTGTAGATAATCAGAGGTCGGCTTATGTAGTGTAGATTAACATTACGTTCCATGAAGTAAGTAACATAGAATTAATAATATCTCATCAAATCGCGGAATCCTAAACATGAGAATTATATCCAAGGATTAAAAAAGAAACCCGGGATGTAAGAACTTGAGCTAAATTAATACATTTAATATTATGATATAAGAGTGCCATACTAAAAGTTTTTGTATTTAGTATCTACCAACGCAGCTCTAAAACATAATAAGATTGTTCAATAGGTGCCATAATGTAGTACAAATATATTCAATGCGCATTAACTAGATATTTTTAAATACACTACATTTAATATAACGCTTTTATTTATCCGAGAAGAATCTAAATTCGAAAATCTGCATTTTTATTCTCTTTCTTTTTTGTTTTAAGACAGTTTTATAAAAGATTTGCGATGTATCCAATCCTGTTTCAGATTTTCGGTAAATTCAATTAAGTATTGATGTTTATGAAGTATCTAACTCTTAGAACATAAAGTTCATGGGCTTCTCTTCTCAAAATTATCAAAATGAGACTATTCTCATCTCAAGCGTTGTGACTTGTGCAGTCGAGTATAAAGTGGGCCATGTAATTGTACCACATAAACAAGCAGCTTTTCTTGACAAATCTGCGTTAATAAAGTATGACTACACTGGACCGCAAAAATAACGGAACAGATTGAAAAACTACGATATTTCTTAAAGTTTTAAGTATATACATACATCTATTGTTCGTAAAAATAACGTGTTATAAGTAGATTAGTCATGCTTATTATAAATCTCAAAAGAAGCTTCATTAGTACAATTTTCAGCTTATGGTACGGATTAGCGGAATTAAAAAAAAATATAAGATTCTTAATCAGGACATAAATTTTGAAACTGAGCAGTTTTTATAAACCTTTTTAGGGTTCCGTACTTCAAAAGCAAATAACGGAACCCTTGTAGGATCACTTTGTTGTCCATCTGTCTGTCTGTCTATTTAGACCCTTTATCTCGGGAACGCGTGGAGATATCGAGATGAAATTAAAACCATATACTCAAGTCTACCCCTTGAAACTACAATAATAATCATAATAATCACTACATTATGAAAAATCAAACTACTAAGCTAACTTAAAAAAAAAGATACGGCTGCTTATGTCGCAAAAATCATGTATTTGGACAATCCAAAGGAAACTAAAATTTATAGGGTACTTCCCGTTGACCTAGAATCCTGTAATTTAGCATAAAACAAAGTCTTATAGAACATTTTTCCTTTTTTTTTTAAAAAGGAAAAATGTTCGACACTCCATTCGGAAACTGTTTTCATAGATTAATTTGTACGGAACCCTCGGTGCGCGAATCCTAACAATTCAAAACACTAGACTTACGGCGTTACGCCATCGGTACATGTTATACATCCCACCCATACGCTACCAAGCGTTGCAAACCAACACATTCATTTTGCGTACAGCTAAGATGGAATTCCCTGCCGGAGTCTATATTTCCTGATAGCTATATCCTAGGGGTCTTTAAGTCAAGTGTGAATAGGTTAATTCTAGGCCAGAGTGCTCCATCGTCAGCTATATAATTGCTTACCATCTGGTGAGATAGTGTTTAAACGCGAGCCTATGCACAACATGAAAAAGTGCATTTTTGTTGTCATATTTTAGAAGTGTTTTAATTCCAATTAAATTGTGCACAAAACGTGTAACGTATGTTTGATTTTGTATTAATCAGTTATCTTATGTAGTATGTTTCGCGAATTCGATAAGATGAATTCGTGAAACTGTATAGTAAGTATTAAAGAAACTTTATAAGCCGGTACGGTACGGTAACGGTCTTTATTAGCCTGGAATTTTTGCAGCCCAGTGTAATTTGATTATTTTGGATTTTAATGTGAAGTGGAGCGTCATCTTTTGCGGTTTAGTTAGTTGTTCAATCACTGAACGAATTCGTCGAAAAATATGAAAATCCGTTCCGTGTGTTGCACCGCATCTGTTGCTGATTGGAAACTATTCGCCCGTTTGTTTACTTACCGCTGACCGCTTTCATTCAATCGCTCAAATTGTTGATCTGAATTCTAAATGATTCCTTTCTAACTTAGACCTAGTTGGCAAAGTTACCATAATTCACAAATTAACACGTCATAGATTGTTCTCAGATCTCGTCTGATATGATTCTTATTGGCAGTAGGAAAGGTGAATTAAAAAATTATCAGTGCTCATCTTCGACTTTGATTGACTTTCTATAGCGGTTTAATTTTATATCATTTCGATAGCCCCAAAGCCCACTGGGCCACCGGGGCGCACTCGGTCAGATATAAAACTATTTAGTTATCTTATCTGGCGATCATCTCCAGCCGCCCGAGTCATCTGCGGAGATGGCGACCCAAACATAACATCGATGACCCGATAATGCCGCAACATCGAAATGCCACTCAATCATTAGGCAGGTACCTACTCAGGTACGCCGCAATTTCTCCACGCGAATGTCACGGTAATGAACGCGTCGCGGCGTTCGGCAGTGCCCAATTCTCCCAATAATCCGACGCCAATCAAGTATATAGATCACGAGATTGTTCGCGGCGGTTCGGTGATCGTGTCGTGAGAACGATAAGACACAGGCGAGCAGCGAGCAGGTGGTTCCCTCCCCGGCATCGGCCTGGCTAACTGTTCCACCATCATCAACGGAGCGAGCCGAACGCGCCTCCGCGCAGTCCCGACACCGGCGCCCCACGCGCCACTCCACACCACCAGCGCTACCGAATTGTTTGCAACTCGCGCGGGAAACGCACCGGCGAGACACTTGTGTTGCGCTTTCGGACTTACGCAGTGGCAGTGAAGATACAATACAATATTGACGCATAAAAATAACAGTGATATTTTTTGTTGAATCGGATAGCTAATCAGAATAGTTGGGCGTTATTTTTTTTTTATTTGAACGAGTAAGGTAATCGGGGCAGATAGCATTAACGGTTGGCTCCGCGCTCGAGTGTGGCAGACCGCAAGCATGACGAGTGCCGGCGACTGCGCTCTCGTGCTCCTCCTACTGGTATGTTACACAGCTTTCATCAATCACTTATCATTTGCCCAATTTATCGATCAATAAAACTCATATTTTTCTCTAATTACGAACTGAAAATCAGTAAGTATACCCGCGTCATAATCGAACTATGGGAAAGCTTGAAAATTAAGCTCGTGTTATTTCTATTTAGCAATGAATTGTATTGCTCGCCGGCGGTGTACTAAAATCTGAATGTTTCGTCCCCATTCTAGAGCATTGAAGACAAGTTTATATTTGAATCCGGTTTCCTTGTACCGAGTATGATCATAAATACAGTGTTTGTAATAAGCTCTAAGCTATCTCTACAACTGAACACTGCCAACTGACCCACTTTGCGATAGTTTACTTTGTCGCACTAACTTACATTGATAACTTGCTTAAAACTTATAACAAAAACGTAAACCTTGTTACTTTCACACTATGTACATACATGATAACATCATTTAATTGTTTGATATTATAGTTGATAAATCTGCACTCTACGTGGGTATACCATATCAACAGTTCATTAATACTCGTTTATAAAATATGTATAATATCTATATAAATGAGTCGCTTTCCGTGTCTGTCTATTTATCCGCTTACTCCTTCTAAATCACGCAACTGATTAAGTATGATGCGGTTTTAACTCGTAGAAAGAGCGATACCAAAACAAGGAAGGTTTAAGTTTATCTAATATAATTTTACTGAATACGAACAAGAAAAAACCCGTGTATATCTATCACACAAATATTATAAAGGCGAAAGTTTGTATGTCAACTTATTCACGCTCGAACTGCTAAACAGGTTTCCGTAAAACTGGAGTCCATTCCCTTGGGACAATTTCCTATTTTAATGCGAGCGAAGCCGCTGGCTGCAACTAATAATATTGTAAAGATGAAAATAATAATAATATTCCACAACTATCACACACCGGAGCTTGTGTTATGGGTACTAGACAACTGATAAACATACTTATATATTTCTAAATACACCCAGACACAGAACAAGTGATCTTGAAATTTGCAAGTGTGTAGATATGTTTCCTTCACGCTAAAACCTGTAGAAGGGATTTTGGCGAAATGCCGCACAGGAACGGACAATGTCCTGAAATACCACCTAAGATACCTTTTATCCCGGGAGTATGTTCCCTTGGAGCCATAATCTACTTTCACGCAAGTGAAGCCGCTAGTATTAGCCATACCTACCTAACTAGAGCTAGCTTTCACACAAAATTCAATAGTTATTAGGTTCTTCTAGAAAAGCGTGCTCCATCGTTGAGCACCACATCGCTAACGAGCGACTTTATGAATAATAAAACACGTCTTGTAATAAAAACAATATGCTCTGACCATGTCATTTACATCCATGTGATCTATATCTGATAAAGACGGCTTTGAAGCTTTTACGATCATCAGTGGGGTTACCATGAGGTTCAAAATAAGATTATTTTATTCTTATCCCAGGGTGAGTAAGAGACAGAGCTGTACAGGTTGTCTAGCGCTATCTCTTACCACTTATTTTCAACGTCATGGTCTAGGAACTAGAGGCTTTAGTTATTGTTTACACATAGGCATCACATAGGTACAGCAGACTTTCTAATTAGCCCAGCAGGGTCAAAACCTACTGGGGCTAAGTGTTTGCTTTTGAAAGGAGGATTCGGCCCCAGTATGAAAGCCAACGAAGAAACAGGAGTAGGTTTTTAGTCAGTAAAAGTCTGACAATATCTCTCGCTTCGCCCAAGAGCGCCAGATGTCATTTTTCAATCATCCGATGACATCTGGCGCTCTTGGGCACAACAAACACATAAAAAAACAATAGAAACCAAATATAAAAGGGATGACCCATTCATCCATCCAGTAGTACCACTGTCTTCTTCCTCTGGCTAGACCTTATCCCATTTATTTGTGGTCGGCCCTACTTGTCTTCCTTTTCCATGGTGCACGGTTTTGTGCCACGTTGGTGTCGAGATGAACTTCTTTGAGGTCTCTTTGTACCGTCATCAAACAAGTGGAGGGTAGTCTTCCACGCGTGCGCTTTGTCGTAGGCATTTCAAGGGCAAGCTTCACCATATGTTCATCTGAACGTCTTTGTGCGTGACCACACCACCGTAAGCGCTTCACCATTGCATTGACTTGCATTTTGTTCAGCGCTTTTCTAGGCTCCTTTTTACTTTATCGGATATCGGAGCAACTTTAAAACTGCCTCCTAAGCACTCATCCAGTAGTATATCAAAGACATTAAAATAGTAGTCGGTGCGTTCAAAAGGCTTCTATTGAGTCTTGTACGACTAGAGGCACAGAAAAGCTCTAATCTATGCACGCGCAATTATACATGCTCATTACTCCTTTTCAACCGAGGATCGTCATTAGTTCTTTGCTTGGGTGGTAATGCCTTTAATTTTAAGTATGATTAACCCAATGTTTTGACTCAGACGTGTACTGAGACTCCTGAAGGTTGGTACATATAACCAACTTTCGGGAGTCGCAGGGCGATTCCCGGCCAGCGTAAACGCGGGTTTGTGGACGGTGAGCAATAGATAATTCGTCGTAAGGTAAAGACTAAGCCCGGGTTGAAGGTTAAAGAGCTGTCAGCAAGATTGACGCGGTTGGTAAGGATTGATGGCTGCCAGGGATGCGAGATAATTCGTAAAAGTTACCTTGGCTCTCGTAAATTGTAACTGAAGGAGCACAAATGGGTTTTAGTAAGTAAAAGTTTAACACTCTCCTTCGCGCCAGTCAAACATGATTTCCCACGCAAAAAAATGTGTATGGCGGACTTCCTTCTTCGTTATTTTCTGCTGGACTGTAATTAATATTCTCTTGATAAGAATTCTTCAAATGACTATGACTTAAGTATATTAAATCTGTATAGTATACACCGTTGTTGGTGGAGACCCAAATAAAAAATATATCTACCTTTCAATCGTGGAAATCACAGACATAATTGAAAGACAATAGGTGCGCGAACGCCGGCGTTCGCTTGGGGTTTAATGAATTAATAATAATAATTAAATAAAAATATTGACATAATTTACAATTCGGATTATAGGATTCCCTAACGCCTGCGCTGGTAAAAACTGTGTTGCAGGTATTAGTGTCATCCTTACAATAAAGTGACATTTAACCTTGCGTCAGACCGGGTAAAGAAAGACAAAAATAAAACATATTATTTTTTTAGTTCTTAATTCATTAAACCCCAAGCGAACGCCGGCGTTCGCGCACCTATTGTCTTTCAATTGTGTCTGTAATTATAACGATTGAAAGGTTAAACCACTTTTTCACAAATCCAATAAATATTTCACAGCTTCCGCATTGACCGTCGGTCAGCTGCCTCTAAAGTTTCCGCCCGCGCCACTCGCAGACAGTTTATCACGGTCCAATCGCTGCGAATTCTCTCGGTATGAATTTCAGATAAAATACAGCATCAAGTCCACTTATTGAAATTGCTCATAAATTCGGTGTTCACGGGCTGTAAGTTTCACACGAGCGGTACAGAAATTGAGCTCCTGTTCTCAAAGCATTGCACACGCTCCACTTTTTTTTCTATATTTTAGATGCGTAGCAATTTCCTTATAATATTATTCACACTATATCATCACTAGAATCTGCTTAGTGTACAGTTTTTTTTTTGTTTTCGTTTCCAATCTACTAATTACCCGACGCTTGGTGTATGATAAGTAATTTGTGTAAAATCAAGCTGAAAGACACTCAAAAAAAAAACATTTACACTAATTATATAGGTATGTGTTATGAAGAGGTAAAGTCTGTTTTTTTGTTTGTAGGAGGTAATTTCTGAAAGTACTGTACCCCTAGCCAAGTTGCAAATCTGCAATAGTTAACGCTAGTAGAAAGCTTCAAATGTACGGGACTGACGTCATCTCAACGCTCAGTTACGTGGTCAGAACGAAAGAATTGGCGGCAAAGTCAACTCGAAACGTTCGGCGCAAGCGGAACGGTTGTAACTTGGCTAGGGGGGCAGGTCCGATTGCAATTTTTTTTCACCTATAGAAAACTGTTTTAATTCTTGAGTGATAGGCTATATTTCAGTACCCGATTGAAGCCGCGGGCAAAAGCTAGCATCAGATAGAATAGAATAAACTTTATTGTACACCAAATAACAATTTCACAGACACTTGAATCTATGGGTACAATTTGTTGGTAATAGATATAATTGCCTGTTATTTTAGTAAACAAATCAGTTTCAGACGACACGGTGCAGTGCTATTAGCTGCTGCACTGCGTGTTGCGGGTTCGATTCCACACGTGACAACCATTTATAAGACTTACAGATACTTGTTCCAGGTCTGGGTGTCTTGTGTGTGAGTTTACATGTTTGTGAACACACCCAGGATACAGAACGAAATAGTGTGGATTTTTTGTCAAATAATACGAGTTTAACACGCCAATAGAATATTTTAGTGTTGGTACAAGTCTTTCACAAAGCCCCAACCCTGGCAGGTATCAAACTTAACTGGCCCTTTCAATCTTTCTGATATCTTTGAGGCGCGCGTTGACACAACGCGCTTCTCAGACGGCGAGCTACTCATTGCTCGTCTTCCCAAACCTGCGCCTACGGTGGCCGGGAAAAAAAAATAGTCATGCGACTCCCAACGCTCAGGATATCCCTAGTAGGACGAGAGGATGATCTATTCCGTAAAAAGGGTAATTTACAAACATACATACTCATAATTATGTAAACGTACGTCTTTTTCCTAAAGGGGTTAGCAAAATTTACAAAACCTGCTACGATCCTTCTACACCTGTTCGTTTTGCTTGGTTTACGCGTAATTTAGTGTCGTGTAAAACATGTTAGTTTAAAACGATACGGTTGGCGCAGTGGTTGAGCGATTGGCGGCACTGCACGTCGCAGGGATCGATTCCCGCGCTTAACTATTATATTTGTATGGCCTACATAGGCCTAAATATCGTTTTTCCAGATCTGGGCGTCTTGTGTTTAAATAGTTGTGAAACACCCCCACTACCCGATACCGAAGTAATTCGTAAGGGTTATTTAGTAAAAGGAAAACATTGTTAAAATAAATGTGTTATTTTTCATTAATTTCACGTGCGCACGCGCAGTTGTGCACACGGGTTCATGAAATTAGTCAGCGTTCAAAAACAATTAGAATACAACTAAGAACTGGGACACTACGTGATGCCCTCAAAACTTTCACTATCCGCTGAAAATCGTTTTAATATGATTTCTTCATTGTTTTTCTTCGTTCATTTTGTTGGATACTATCACAGATTGCTTAATTTATAGCTTGATGAAATTCTTAATAGGAAAGAAATCGGATGAAGTAAAGATCGTGATCGCACTTTTAATTTGTTCATTTGTTTGTTACTTATGTACCTACGATGTATAAATCAATGAAAAAAAAACTAAAACATTTTGGGATTTCGGTATAGTTTTATAATCTAGTTAGCTACGAGTACACCAACTGCGATAACCTTGTAATCCCATATAAATATATAGGAAAAGTAGCCTATGTTATTCGTTATTACATAAGCTACCTGCCAAAAAAAGTCCAGCCATTTCTGAGATTAGCCCGGACAAACAGACAGACAGACAGACAAAAATTAAAAAAAAATGTTATTTTAGTGTATTTACCGTATATATATTCATATGCATGTAGTAAAAAGCAGTTATTTCAATATTACAAACAGGCACTCCAATTTTATTTTTATGTATAGATGTATTTACTGATATCTCACCTCAGAAACCGCTTTGAAAGAGTGTGTTCATGAGGCTACTCTTACGAACATATTTTTAACAACACTTTTATTTATTTAATTCACATATAGCAAAACTGATTTTCATCCGTACCTACACTCAAAGGTTCAATTCGCCCAGACGACACGGTGGAGTATATAGTAGAGATGTGCGTGTGGACTGGGCAGAGCACCGCCGTCGCCAGCGGCAACGATATCTCACGCCGGGCCTTGGTACAGGCTATGGTCCCGAGCGAGAAGGAGTGGCAGGCGGTCGCCTCCTTCTGCGAAGCAGTAATGTTAGCAAAGAAGGCGGCCGCACGCGCGAGAGATTGCCCCTCACGCCAAAGCCGCCGCGGGATTCCGATCTCGATTTCCAGCCGCCACCGTAGGCGCGGGCTTGCGAACCGGCAAGTAATGGATAGCTCGCCATTCGATCGTCCGGTATCCGTCCGAACCGAGCCAAAGTCATCAACAGCGCGTAGTGTTCCGCTCGCGCCTCAAGAAGATGTCATCAAACCGTAGGGGCCCAGCAGGGTCGAAGCCTACTGGGACCAAGGGTTGTACGAAAGTGAGCCCCGGGGCCCTGAAACGAAGGTAAAGAAGGAACAGCAGTGGGTTTTAGCCAGTAAAATTCTGTCACGTACTCCCGCTCCGCCCAAGGGCGGGAGATGTCGATGATTTCCCAATTAAAAAAAAATATTATATGGTTCAATTGAAAACCATCATTAAGCAACTGCTATGTAGGTGGTCTGGCATTATGCTGAACAGGCGTGCTATTTTCTAAGAAAACAGCCTTGAGCGCAGCGCTGGCCGCAGCGACGAAATCCAAATTGGTACATTTGATTGTTCCTATGTGAGAAACATTGTCGTTTCTAATACTTGTTTCTTCATTGTGTGCCAAATAAATATATTTTGTTTCTTACTTTTTATAAAAGCGCATGATGTAGTACATCTGTATTACCCTAAGCACAATGGTCTCAAGACACCCTTGTGCTTAACAGAATTTTAGATGTAGATAACACGTACCTTCCACTTTAAGTATAAGGGTGTGTGTCCATGCCCATTGAAGCGGAGCTAATCGAAGTGGAGCTAGGATTGGAGTAGTAGTAGGATTGAAGGTAATTGAAGTGAGTGGATGTGTGCTACCCTCCGCTCGGCACCCGTCTCCGTTTTGACCAGCGTGAAGACGCGGCCTCGACCGCGTGTTCATTTGTTTTGTTTGAAAGGCCGCTACGATTCACTCCGCTCTAGTTACACAATTTCCACTAATGCACAGTGAAGATTTCGATCACTCTGATTGTCGGTCTACTCTTTTCCACCCTGCTTAGCTCCGCGTTAGTGGAAACATACCCCAAAACCAGTAAGTAGAGTCTGTTTAATTCAATAAACCCCAAGCGAACGCCGCCGGCGTTCGCGCACCTATTGTCTTTAATTCTTTGTGTCTGTAATTTCCACGATTGAAAGGTTAAAAAGTCAAACGACTTGGGTAATTCTTTTTCTTCTTCCTGCCCTTGTCCCGTTTTATTTGGGGTCGGCGCAACACGTTTTTTTCTTCCATTCTGTCCTGTCACTCGTCACGCTATCACTAACTCCCTTTTCTTTCATATCACTTCTCACACAATCCATCTATCTTTTCTTTGGCCTCTCTCTCCCTCTCCATCCATCCACATGTAATTATTAGGGAAAAATTAAATCTGATTAACACTGGTTCAATATTCAAAGTTGTTTATGAGATCTTAATCATTGTTTACTGTTAGAAAAATCCTATAAAAAGTATCGAATCGTATTTTTTAAATGATTAAATATTATACAAAATTACAAAAGTCAAGTGTTTTGACTTTTTAGTCAGACTATACTTAACCCTAGTTGAAAACACAAAAGACTATAAATAAGTAGGCTATTCCCACGAAATCACATCAACCCACTAATTTAGATAAAAAAAGAAATTAACCTCGCGAAAGCAAAAGTAAACGAAAAAAGAAAAGTGAAATTAGAGCAGATATTATTTGATAGGAAAAAGTAGAGCAATCGTATTATCTTTCTATGGCCCGGTGCTAAAAATTAAGTTTCAGCGGAAAATCGACCACCTATTGGCCGACTGACCTTTAGCCCACCTTGCTCATAAATACAATAATACAGTCAACACAAAGCTATCTCATGGTGCTTACAATATAATAGCAAAATATTTTATCGATCAATAGTCATATTCAAAACCGTTTAACCTTTGATAAAAAACCATTTAGAAAAATTAAATTTCACGCAAATTAGATTTCTAAATTCGCGCAAAAAAACAGAAACTACCAGACAAAACTTTCTTGCCAAAAATTAACAACTGAAGCGCCAGCACGAATTTAGAAAGTATTTTATTTTATAAACGCTCTATATTTTACTGTTATTAGCAAAGAAAACCAAAAAAAAAGATGGTGGTAAACTAATAATCGGAGATACCATAAAGGTCAACATTAATAGGGTCGGTCCATCATTAAACTTACTGTAAGCCATAAAAATAATAAGTCCACTCTTTCATGGGCACCTACTCTTTGCCATAATAACTAAATCAAGCCAACAAAGCAGTTCAAATCAAATCACAAATCAAATTAGTATGTATGATTGTAATAAGTTGCTCAGCGGTTACTCACCTCACAGTCACGACTGATCGATCGATCGATGATGAGTGTTACAGATCTCGCGCATGCGTGCGTCGAATTAGATCTGCGCACACGCTTTCAATGTCCGCTCCAACGAGACGTAACTGCATCGTGCTTAATAGTGCACTAGCATTCTCAAGGAAATGCCTTACTAATAATTTATGATGCATTAAGCTTGCAGCCTTTAAATAAATTGATTCAAACCTATCAACGGTGGATTTATGAGCCGTTTGGCAAGAAAACTGTAAAAGAGAGGTAGGTACAATTGCGGTTTAAGAAAATATGAGAAATATACACAAACTGCAGCTCGCTTGTGTAGGTGTTAGTGGAACGGATAGCAGTTTTATTCAAACTAAATTCTAAGAAATTCCGTAACTCCGAGATTGTAACGTTAATTCGTACTTACTCTAACAGGATTCCAAAAGGTATGCACGTCGCTAATATACCCGTAAATAATAATCTTGGTCTCGTTTACAATTTGAGATTTTAGTTGGTGTCGGAGAACTACCGTCATAAGTATGGCTCAATCAGTCGATAGGGGTCATCGTTTATAGCCAGCGTCGTTTCTCACATTTTTAACCTGTGTACCTACTTCTTTATGTGACAAATTCATCAAAATTATAATATATACCTATAGGTTATTTCATCCAATATGTAATTAGTGAATAAGTCGGTGGAGTCGTTATATTATCTACTATGAACAAATGTGTAGGTAATTATCTATTATCAGCTGCCTGAATTAGCAAACTTTAATGTAAACTTAAAATTTTACTATTTTATTAGTGCCCTTTTCGGAACTAAAACAGATGTTAGAAACACCGGAAAATTTGATCTATAAAGAAAAGTCTCGGAAAAGTCACATAATAGAAGAATAATAACGTATTTTATTACAAGCGCCACCTCATAAATTAAAACGGCAAGTTATAACTAAGTTTCTCAAAGTAGTCATTACATATAAACAGTTCAGCACGGCAATTAAGACTTACAATAAAAGTGATGCCTTGGGAAGACGATAAGGTACCGTGGGAGTCTGCGACCGACTCTAATCTCTAAATTAAGGAAGTGTTAATTTGTTACAAGATACTGCGAACGACTTGATGAGACAATATTATCAGACGAGAGCTCCGCACTCCAGTGTAATTATGACGCCAGAGTATATTGAAATCTACTGGTCATGAATGTGGACTTAATTGAACAAGCATATAGAAACTGTAATTATAGATATAGGAGGCGTCATTCTCAGTACTTATGTACCTCTTAGAGACGACTTTTATTGCTGAACATGGACTTCATTTATCCAACAACCCACCTTTAGTTGTGAACAACCGAAAACTAGGTTGAATAGCTTCCAGTACTTGTGAATTGTGATGAAGCTATAATCAGAATCACTTCTAGGATACCTGCAATAAAATGTTTAGTAGCTCGCATTAGCATTCAAGTATTACTCATAAAAATTCCAAAACGAATATAGAGCAGTGGTAGCCCATTAACGAGTGGATTCAAAAACCGGCCAGGCGCATTACTTTGTGTAGTTTATTTTATAAACACTACTCTTAAAACGGTGGAAGAAAACATTGTGAGGAAATCGTCAGTCCTAGAGCAAAAAGAAAAACTACACATGTGGCATCTACCAAAGGATACTGCTCCCACGTGTTGGGTCGCAGTCAAGTCCTCTTCTAGAGATGAGAAAGTACAAAGAAAGAAAATCAGTTTATTCACGCGAAAAAAGACGCAATCTTAGAACTAGCTAACAAACATAATTTAACATCAATCGCAAGGGAAGATATGCGTCACTTCGGCGCAAAACGGCCGAACGCTCAGCATAAAGCTGCGGCCTCTCGCATAACGCGATGACCTTACAGGGCTGGTTTTCAGCGTGGGTCGGTCAGGAGGCCTAAGATCTTAGATATGGAACATTATAAGAATGATTGATTAAGTTTGTTAATTTAAACCGCGAATTTGTAGAATACATACCCACTTAAAACTCTATCTATTTATATTCTAACTACACAAGAGTCACATAATTGAGTAGACATTTATATTGTTTAAAGATCATCCTGAAAAAAGTAGCGTAATGAAATGCATTTATGAGGTACATTCATATTCAAGCAGACAACAACGTAACGAAACCGTTTGAAACGCAGAATCAATTAGTTCCCCGAAACAACTCTTCACGCCCAATAATCATAGTAAAACCGTTTTAGAAAAAAAACCGTTTAACAGTCTGCACAAAAATTTACATACAAGCAAGTAAGAGCAATTATCTTGCTCCGGACGTCGTTTCCGCACGAAGTTCTGTGCCAACGGTCAACTGGATGACCCGCGTACGTTACCGAAAACGATGCTCAGCCGACATACTTTTATAACGTACTATCTATTACGTACCTAAAACACAAAGAAATACAAACCTTGTATATTCAGTCCGCAGTGTATATCGCGCGATCCACGATATACCACGGTAGTTGGAGCATGAACCGTGATAAAGAGTATAAAATCGACTTACTTTCAACGACGCCGCATCAGCCCGCAGTCGACCTCACGTTCACGGACCAAATGATGTGGTATGCTTCGCTTCATTTACAAAACCACAACCACACTCCTAATCCTATTCAACTGCTTCGTTCGGATTTATAGGAATTACATCGTATCACATCACATCATACCAATATTACTTATAAAGGCAAAAGTTTATGAGCATGTATGTTTGTCACTTCTTCACACTTGAACGACTTGAAGGATATAAATGATCTTTGGCACACGGTTAGATGTTGTTTTGGAATAACACATTTTATCTCATCAGGTGAGATAGCGGTCAAGCGCGAACATATCAACAATAAAAAAATAAAAAAATCTCGGAAGTTTCCTTGAAAAAATTTTCGACTTTCACGCAGGAGAAAGCGCAGGCTGAAGCTAGCTGCTTTATAAGTCAACGGTTTCCACTATGTGCTAAAGTGTTTAATGTGAATTTTACTATTTACCTCGTTAATAGTGAAGTTTATGAAACACATAATTCCCGATAAGTTATGAATACTTATGAAGTATTGATATTGACAAGAAGTTGAAATTAGCTACCTGTCCAGAGAGAAGCATCCGCTTCGACCAACCGGATCTGGTATGTCAGACATGATGATCAAATACCTACCGACTCTCAATACTTATATATACATATAGTAATATTATATTGCTAGACTACTGCAAGTGAAGTAATGGGTTTTGTGATTACATTTATAAGTAGAAACTGACTGACTGACATATATCAACGCACAGTCGAAACTACTGGCAGTAGGAGCGTCAAGTTTTGCACAAGGTTTCCTTTTAAGACGGGCGCTAAAAGAGCATTTTCCAAAATTCACCCCCTAAAGGGATGAAACGGTTGTTCGAATTTTGTATGAAGAAGCCTATTTTTACGCTGGCGAAGACGCTGGCAGAAGCAAGTCTATTAACCTTTTGAATGTCTTATGTTACACAGTTCGACATAAGCAATTGTCTTTCTATTGTGTCTCTAATTACGGCATTCAAAGAGTTAAATAAAAAATTGAAGTAATAATGGTTGTGTATATTTGGCAGGTCTGAGAATAGGCCATAGGCTATTTTTACCCTCCTATCGCCACCCTTATCCATTGTTTTTCTTTTATTAAACTAATATAGAAGAACAACGTTTGGGTCAGCTAGTTTATTACTTTGCACTTTAACTACTTTTTACATGTCTGTGAAACATACAAAAGAGTTTTCTAAGATATCAAACAGATATTCAGCCATGCAGTGCAAAAATGTTTGACTAGATTTCAGTTTCAATTGGAAAAGTCGCTAAGAAATTTTAACTGTTACCAATAGATAACCATAACTTTCAGTCAGAAAAACATACGAATAGTTCATCCAAAATATTTTGTCAAAATAAGTAAGTCAAAGTCAAAAAGTCAAAAGTTTTTTATTTCACATAGGCCTACATGGGCACTTATAAAACGGATTAAGGACTACTTATAATAAAACAAAAAATATTTACATTAACATCATCACGTAAAACAATAAATATAAAATAATGTCTGTACATCCGATCAGCTTTTCCGTGAGCTAATCGCGAACATTTTCTTTGTGGTCAGCTTTGATCGCTCCTAAGCTGTCATTACACTGATTTCTGAAATTATCTGCGCTTAAGATCTGCTCTATCGATATACAGTCGCTACAAGAACATCAACATAGTTTACAAAAAATTGTGGCCACTGGTAATACCACCATTTACAATGTTGAACTTTTTCTATAGAAAAAAAAAACTTTTCTTGGTCGATGAATGTAAGTATAGTAGTTACAGAATTAGGTTCTGCTTTAGCAGCTTTGTCTGTGTGCAAGTCGAAATATTGGAGTTTTAGTTTAGTGGTTCGCTGATAACAATATAAAAGGTAACATCAGGGTAGATCACAACGAGCCTCCACATTAAGTAATGGAGTATTGTCTAACACTTTGATATTTTCTTAACTACATACTTTCAGTAAACATTGCTCCTTACTGATTTGAATATTGTCATATTAAGTATTCCAATCAATGCTTAAACACTCGTCGATATCGTTAATATATTATGCTCTAGACAATAACGGTCCAAATATAGAGCCTTGGGGAACACAGGAAGATACGAAACTATTAAGAAACATTTGGGTCTTACTTTGTACGCTATATTTAAATCATCTGTGCAGGTCTCGTGTCATGTCCAATTCAAAAAGCTTCCACAGTAGAAAATCACGGTCTCGATCCAATCGAATGCCTTGTAATCAATATCTGTATAACAAATCATAAATCTGTATAAATTGTGACGAACTGGGATTCCTATCCATGTGCTCTATAATATAATCTATGAACAGGACCAAGTTAGAGCCTGATCACCCAACCATATTATCTTAAGGATACGTACCCAGGATAACAAAGTTATCATAAGACCTTCTGAAAGTCCAAATCGAGGCAGATACTATATCAAAGTCAATATCGATATATTTGGCGTGAAAACAGGACAAACAGACAGACATACAGTTATGTACTTTCTCATTTATCTTTATCATTTAGGTATAACAGTATGAACTGACAGTACGTATCAAATAGATATCTGATCTAACAAAATAGTAGAGCACACAATATAGTAGGCTTTGTAGTTATCAAAAACCAAAAACATCTACCGTTTTCGCCTTCACTTGATATTTAATTTAACTTTTACATCGTAGAGAACTCTCAAATAAGGTGCATTTGGAAGATGTGCTTTCTAGATGACGATTGTCACTTAACAAACAATCTGCCAGCAAGGAGGTCGATTAACTTTTTACTCTTCTAAACACCAATCTGATAACCAAATAGATATGTTTAACAATGGCACAGGATCAACTGTTCAGATAACCATCCGTTAAACGAAGATGCTTGTTCCACTGTAAGTCCCAAATAGATGTGGTCAGATAAGACTTGAAGTGTTTGTGAACACAATGTGAAAGGAACTTTATATATGTGTATACAATACTTACATTCAATTAACCCCCTAATTGTTTTATGGCGTGTTGTTCTTCCTTCCTACAAATTGAATGCTCATTGTTACAGTTCCGGGCAGCATTCGCACAAGACTACGATGGTACGTATGCACCGTTATTCATTCTTTTACATATTGGTTTGCTACCAGATCGTTCTCGATATCTGTGTCGAGAATTATATTTTGAGGTCAAAGTTTGCAATTCCAAATATGGTGTAATAAGAGTAGGTATACGGTAGACCTGTAATTGATATTGTTAAGGTTAGTACAATAAAGTCATTAGGAGGTACTAACCTACAAAATTAATGAGTACTTATGTAAAGAAAATAATAAAATAATTAAGTAAGATCAGTAAGCCATAAAGGCTATGGCCTTAAGTCATTATGATGCGACTCTGCCACATTAGAAAACTCAATAGGCTGACTCGGTCAAATCGAAGGGGAAATCTCTTTGCTTTCTACAATTTACAGCTATGAATGAATCCAGGTAAATTGTAGCTATCACCTATTTCAGTTACGGACATACAGTGCACGTTTGCGAGCGGTGGTACCGGTTTGCGAGACTCCGTGGCAGCTTTGCTGAGGAAACCGGAAGGGTTCCGAGGCGCGCCCCTCTTCGCTGACGACAGGGCCACCGACCCTGTAGCCGATCCCGTCTGCCAAATTAGACCTGAGCCCGAAGACCCCACAGGGCTACTATACAGGCTCAAAATCACAGATTTTACAAGATGCGGGGTGCTTAAACGAAACGTAAGTAATTTTGTAAAATTTCAATGTCGTCGACGCAACTGAGGCAATTATATCCACCTACCTATCCGTATAAATCCTATCTGGTCATATTTTAAACTTTAAAGTTTTCTTATATTTTTGAATACCGTTTTTCAGTTGTAAACAATGAACACTCACCTAGGTACTTGCCTACTTATATATTTTATGCAGGTATCATGTATGTTTTATTTTCAGCAGCTTTCTGATACACGTGTCGGTAACTAACTAGCCATTCAGCTACACACTCAATTTTATGACAATTTTACTCTTATTTTACGGATTTTTTTGTTGTTATCAATTTGCATTTTTATCGCCTGTATCTTTTGTCTTCTCATTCACACATTAAATTAAAGTGTCGTTAGCAGTTAAACAGCAGACATTATATTCCGGACCACTTTATTTTGGTGTCGTACCATGCGAAAGAGTCCTATTGTTTGTGGCGTTAGCGTTAAGTTTCGTGCAGCAGGCGCATGCGCATATAATGATAACATAGCACCGGGTGTTGTGTCATCAGCAGATAATAACGTATTCCGTTACTAACAGTAGAGGTTTCCTAGTGGCCTACACACAACGAGACCCTCGTCTGATATATTATTAACCGCTGAGACCGGTACAGTATTGAGGTAAAGAGAAATCTAAAACACGTGTGTCAATACGGGAACATTGCATCGATTGAATACAATGCACTTCACTCAGCTCGGTGCACACATTGCCGATAATTGTGTCGATCAATCTAGTTCTAGGTTAAAGAGATCAGCGGCGGCTGTAACAATATGCTGCTTTTATTCTTATTTGATTGACTTGTTGGTCCAGTGGTTATTGGCCCTGACTGCTATGCTGGAGGTCGTGGGTTCGATTCTCACCCAAAACAAATGTTTGCGTGATGAGCACTATATTTTTTTTGTGTATAATTTATCTATACTTAAATGATTTATTTAGAAACATATAAGTATGTTTATCAGCTATTTATTACTTAAAGCACAAGCTCTGCTTAGTTTGGAACTCTGCTTATGTGAAATTTGTGTAATATTAGTTTATTTATTAATAGTTTTGCTATTGAGTGAGAGTATTTTCACGGTATCCGATTAAATGACCGTCCTTGGTAACGGATCTTTTAAGTTACGAAGGAACATTCCCATTCCTAATTAGGTACATGCCATGGTTAAACAGATAAACGCATCTAAATCTACGATAAATTCTTTAAAACACTGTCCTTATAGAATCGAGTGTTTTATAAAGCCACAGTTTAACAAAGTCGGCATTTCCTTAACACATAATAATAAATCCCACTCTCTCTTTGGCTGAGCTATGCAAATGAGCTGCACAGACACTTAATAAGTGCTTATTATGGCTATTAGCGACAATCCAGCACGTTTGACATACAAGAATTATGCGGGGCCGGGGAAGTACCTACATACCTACATAAGCAGGTAGTAGAGTAGTGCCGAACTGGTTAACCCGTTTCCCTATAAACACCGGTGATAAGTCATGTCGCTGTTGCCCTCAGCCACCTGGGAACTGGCTTTGAAATATGATCAACTGCACTTGTTTTAGTCAGAGGCGTAGCTTAGACCAATTTAGACGTGGGCGAAGGCACATCAGCGAAGCCTTTTTTTATTTTGAAAATGAGAAAGCGACTGTCGCAATCCAGTATTCGACAACATAGCCGCTTACCATCAGGTGAAATAGTGGTCAAACGCGAGCCTTTCAATTATAATAAAACACTCGTTCTTAAAGAGACTCTTCGACGGTTCGAACTAAGGGTTTTGTTCCGTCGTTTATACCACGTACATCGAAGGATTGGAACAATTTGCCTGCTGCCGTCTTCCCGTCCAATTATAATTTAGGTGTCTTCAAGGCTAAAGTGAATAGGCTCTTAACAAACTAGTGCGCCTAAACACCGACGATTGCATCACTTTACCTTCAGGTGGGATTGTAGTCAAACACTGGTTTATATCATTTAAAAAAAAAGACCTCGCCTGCGCAATGCCTGGGTGTGAGGCCGTCGCTTCGCCCAGGCCAAGCTACGCCACTGGTTTTAATGCCGCCCAAGAGCGGGGGTTATCATTGGATGATTTTTCCCACCATAAAAAAATAAAAATAAAAATAAGGCACCTGTCAGGCACTCTTAAAATACAGACAGATTATCTGCCTAGTTTTAGAAAGGAACTCCTTAATAAATACTCTAAAAAAATACTATAAAGGAACTCCTTAAATTATTGTTTTAAACATATATACTTATAGGAATCTAGGTAACCCACTGCTTCGATAATCTCGAAATCCCCGGAATTGAAATAAACCTATTTGAAAATCCTTTCAAGCCGGGCGGTCGTATAGATCTACGTTTCATGTAAACTACAATGTATGTCGCGAGGGAAGTACGAGTAATAACTGTAGATAATTACTTGTAATTACTTCCACACACCGATTCTAAAGCTGAAAGTTATTGCCATTGTATTATGATAGTTACGAGCATTTGCGAAAGCGCAAGCGGATTGTAATGCCTCCAAGCTCATCATCATTATTTCAGCCGAAAGACGTCCACTGTTCGACACAGGCAGGCCTCCCTCAAGTGTCACTATAGCGAGGGTCCTGTACGTCTGGCATCAGATCCCCGCGACCCTACCAGGGCATCGGTCACCTTGTGTGAGGCATGTATCCGACGTTGCGTGTTTCTAAGTGGTAGACACTCTAGAACCTTTCGTCCTCATCGACCATCTGTTCTGCGACCATTGTGCCCTGCCACTGCTGGCAGCAAAACTGCACCTGATACAATATAATACTTCAGTCACAGCTTTGACATATTATAATACCACGCCACCTATTACTTGGATGATTTTTACTTGACAGCCCTAAGTGGTTTCAAATTTTAAAACCAGACAAGGCTACTACTAAAACATTCCATTTTTTTTAATTCATTCCACCTTTCAATCGTGGTAATTAGAGACACAATAGTAAGACCATAGATGCGCGAACGCCAGCGTTCGCTTGTGGTTTAAAGTAGTCTCACATGTTCAACTCGAGAATGAACTATGAACATAGGGTTCTTTCTCGGCTCGGTTTACTAGAGAGACAGTAAGCGGAGCATAGGGTACAGTTCGATTTCATCAAATAATTCGTATAGTAAGTACTCTGTACTCTACTTGTGCCCATTTATATTCACACAGGGCCTTATCCATAAGTCAGTCATAACATACATATTGATATTAAAAAAAAAAACAATCATGACTTTTATGAGAAATTATCTTTTGAGAACGGCTCCACCGATTCTGTTTTCTTATTGTCTTCGTACTTATCAGGACAAGGCCTGTAAATGGACCAGTGCCGAATAAAGCCAAGATTATAAAACAAATTAAAACTTTTTCAACTCATTTTTCAGTCAGGCTCTTAGGTAACGATGGGTCCTTAGGCAACAGAATAAATTAACCTATGTTGTTTTTAAATTTGTAATTGGTTAGATTTTTTAAGGTATAGTTATTTTGACTTGTTTATGTGCGTCTAATTGTCGTCCCCGAACCAATGCGCGGGGTTCGTAGCATTAATTTGCTTACTACGTATTTGACCATCGGCACTGAAATGGAAGACAAATTACCTGTGAGAAGCCCGAGCGAATAGCTAAATGAGTTCTAATAATGTTGTATTTTTCATTAGGGCTTCGTGCATGTGCGGGTGTGGTTCCCGCAGTTCCCGGGAGTGGTGATGCAGTCAGATCAGGAGCTGATCATCATGTGCAAGCCGCCAGAACCCACCATCATCGAGAACAAAGCAGCTGGTTTTGCAGGGAGCTTGTGAGTTTCTAAATAGGTTTTAGTGTTCTAAAAAAACCTTCTGAAAACTATTCTGAATTGTTCCACATTTAAACAGGAACAGTCAAAAACCCTCAAGTCTTAATTTCAACCCAACTATCATATCGGTTGATAGAATATAACTACAGTCCTAGTCTAATTCAAATATAAATATGATAAAACTTACAGAGGGCTAACCGAGGTTCAAGGATTGAAACTGACCGAAAATATTGGGTAAACTACGAACACATTCTCTCACGCTTGGGAAATATAGAAAAAAAATGAATCTTGACCCATGATCTATTGTCCACCCCCATCCGCAGTCCCCACGGCGCGAGGGTATCAGGCGTGGTCGAGGAGACGCCCGGCCGCCTGGAGTACGAAGTGGCGCTGTACAAGGAAGCTCCACCCGTGACCAGACATAACAACCACTCCGTTGACTTGCCTGTTGATCAGGTAACTGGTGTATGTTTCCTTGATTTCTATCTTTTTTATAATTGTCGTACTTAATTGCTGGCTATAGATATACTAAAACGCTTCTTTTAGCAAATTCATCTTATAGCTTAGTATAGATTAATCAGTCTTATAAAGGACTCGCACCTTTTCTCTAAGAAAGGGAATGGGCCATAATCCACAACGAGGACCCAGTTTGAGTTGATGATTGTCATCCATGCCTTCGAGATTTTAGTCCTATAGGGCATGCCGGTTTCCTTACGATATTTTCCTTCGCTGTTTTGAGGGTTCACAGCCCTTATAAATCTTTTTTGGGATCGGAAATCATCAAATAACTTCTCTCGCTCTGAGTAGACCGAGAGGGCGGGTCAGACTTTTACTGACTAAAACCCACCTGTTTTCCTTCAGTAGGTAGCCGTTTGCATATCAGGGTCATGGTATTCTTTCACATGTTCCCTCAGCCCTAACCATGTCCGGTGAGGACTGTGTTAGTCTGTTAGTCAGGCAACACAGACTTAATATAAAGTTAATTACGTACCTAGTGATCGCATAGTGTGGAATCAAGCGGCAAAAATTCTAAGTATTTATAGGCACAGCTGTACCTACCCGTCACACACAAGTAAGATAATATAAGTCATAACTGGCCTTTTTCAAAGTGCTGGTAGAATATCACACTAGGGGGCGAAATGGGGTTTAAGCCAAGTTGTTTTAATTTTGGTGACGAAGAAGTTTTCAGTTTCTAGCTACTTTTACGACAAGTTATTGAAGAATCAAATTGCCTCGTTTTGACCAATTCTTCAGTCAGAAATAATTATTCCGTTGTAACGTTTGTTATACTTACTAATTGGTTTATTACACTTAAAAATAGCTAATTTAAACCGTTAATCGTCCAGGCGGTGCCAATCGGCACGAAGCTGCAACTGCGCGCGCGCATCAACCCAGACTCGGCGTGGCGACACATCAAGCTGCTGGAGGTGGCCGTGTCGCCGGACCCCGACCGGCCACACGCGCCCGGCGCCGTGTTGCTCGTCAAGGATGGGTAAGTGTTGCAGAAATCTAAAGTCTGCTTGTTTTGGCTTTGTATAGGTTTTTGTTTTCGATGGGTAAAAATCATCCACATTAAAAGAAGACAAGGGAGCGGGAGATCTCAGACTCTTACGGACTAAAAAACCCACCCCGTTCCTTCGTGGCCTTTTATACCGGGGCCGAGCCTCTCTTTCGGCAACAGACCTTTGGCCCCAGTCGGCTTCGACCCTGCCGGGCCCCTACGGTTGCTGACAACTCCTTGAGGCGCGCGGGAACAGTACCTACCTACGTGCCGTCGATGACTTGGGCTAGGTCCGGACGGTTACCGGACGGTCGGACAGCGAGCTAGCCATTGCTCGCCATGGCTTCGTAAAGGTATCGTCGTCAGACAGCGAGAAAACATACTAAACGATACGTCATCCACGCGTATTATATTAGCTCTCGTTTACTGACATTCCCTAATTTTAACACAATTTTGTTCCAACTCGAGCTGCGACGATAATTGAAGAACCAGTACCCGTTTTTTTACCTCACCAATATGGAGTCCAAAGGTCAAAAAAACTAACAACAATTTCCATCAGTTGCAGGAACCGGGACTTCGCTTCAATTATCCCACACCAGCCGGCCCGCTACCGAGAAAGGCATAACGAGGTATTCCTAGACTTCGAGGCGTTCCTTCTGGCCTCCATGAAGGAACGCTCAACGCTCTGGATCCACTCCCAAATCAAGGCCTGCATGGATGCCGCTGACTGCCAACCGGACTACTGCTTGGACTTGTTTGAACCTTCAGGTAAAACTTTTGCTAATTCTACTTCACTTGGTAATGACTAGTTGATATGAAAATACACTAGCAAAGCTGTTGCCCGCAGCATTGCTCGCGCACATAAAATATAGCCTATGTCACTCAGAAATAAAGCAGCTCTATCGGTGAAAAACTTTAGCAATCGGACCCCGTACTTTCAGAGATTAAGTACCTCCTACAAACAAAAAAAAACCAAATTGTACCTCTTTTTAATATTAGAATTAGTAATACATAAATTAATAATTCGTTTGATACATACATACGTACAAACATAAGTTTGTACATGGATGCAAAACTAAAACGTAAACTGCTGCTTCCTAAACTAAGCCAAGAGCCTGTGTTTTTTGTGCCAATGAGGATATGATGGTCATACATTGAGAAGTCTTTCCAAACATCCTATCAATTTACGATCCACTTTGTCATAAATAATGCCAACGACCATTAGATATTATCGACACAATAATTGGGTTTTCTTTATTTATTTCATCTGAACTGAACTAATACTGAAGTAATAGTGTTCCTTTCTAACACATAATAACCACATAGGCCGAAGAAAATTCATTTGAATTCGATCCACTTTTAAACTATTACCTTTTTGAACTTGTAAGAACATTTAATTTTATTATAGGCCATGTATAATCAATTTCCACCAACTGTTACACTATTAGAAACAATAATCGCATTGTATCTAATAGTTGGCGTATTAAATGTAATTATTTACTTTTATAGGACACGGTCGCCGGCGAAGATCGCTGCCGGAGGGTTCCCACAGCCACAACATCACGAGTTCTTCATTAGTGGCTGACAACGCCACGACTCCATTCACACGGTTCAAAGAGAACTTGGAATACTCTGTGGTGATGCCTGGCGAACTGTTTCATAGAACTCCTATTGAAGCCACTTGTGCCACCTCCATGATGATAGCGGTGGCTTTAGGAGCACTCCTCTTCATGTCTGCTTTGCTAGTAAGTTTTGATTCGTTTTCGTTGGTTGGAGTGATAAAGATATCTCAACTAATGTGTATCTTAGTCAGGGGCAAGGTTCATATCAATGATTCGGAATCGCGATTTCGCCACAGGGACCCCTAACATGTGTAAAAATTCGCAACATGTTATCCGTAACTCAACCATTCTCTTAATGATAAGAGGTAAATATAATATTAGAAATTGTTTTCTACCGGCGATCCCGAATTTCCTACCTAAGCAATAAGGACTGTAAATAAGAAGTTCATATTATATCATAACATTATAAACTATAAGTTCCCTTCTGATCAATTTCTACTCTTTTAACAAATTAACCTAATTGTTATATTTCCAGATGTGCTACTTAGCAACGAAGCTGAACTCAACAATGTTAAAGAACAGTAATCTGCAGTCACCATCAGGGAAGGGGTTTGAGCAGATCTTGCGAGAGCTGGCGCATCACTCACTACCAGACACGGGGTACACTGGTCGTCCAACCGTGCAATGATAATAACACTTCTTAGCTTATAATAGTATGGTGCTCTTTGATTTATCTATTTTATCAAAAATAGGTACATTGATACCCGTTAGTAATCAACATGAAAAAATTCTGAAACAATATTTTGTGAACCTTCTTGTGATGCATAAGTATTTTAGGATATTGTAATTATTTATTTTCTAAAAAAGACGAATCTCAATCGTAGTTCACTATGACAGCTCAACACTCGAGTGATCATACTCGTCCGCCCATAGTGGGCCTGGTAGTGATATGCTCTGTCTCCTGTGCGATACAGTGAACAAAGGCTTAGCGTAAGATAATCGCATCCCAAATGTAGCATAGGTACAGTTTGCTTCATGTACGTTTGCTGCCAGTAGTGAATTTCATACTATAACAGCGGCTCGGCTTATTACGCGTATAGCAAAGTCTGTTCAGAGCTCACAGCAGCAAACCTATATGACGCGACTGTATCATTTAAAAAAATTAAGCCGATTCTAGTAAGTATACTCCTTAACAATAAAAAAAAGATTTTTTAGACTAGGTTACCTTGACAAATCATGTACGTAATAAGTCTAAATAAAAAAATAAGAAACAAATAGTTAAATAAACTTATGACTGAAAAATCGCAAGTTCAACTTTATTCAGATGGCTTGGTAATTTTTTCAGTCATGACTGACCTGACATTTGTAATAAGTTATCAACTAATTTAATAATATTTAAGATCTAATTTATTACATAGTTTTAAGAATTAGTAGAGTAGAATAAAGATAACTAAATATACCTAAGTCTTTTATTCATTAGGTACCTCTTTATAAAATCTGTACAGTGCGGAATTTTCAAAGTACCTAGTTATGATGGAAGTGGTCCGTAGGGTTTGTTACGCAGAGTTTTTTTTTGTGTGGTCTCTCGCAGGTCAACCTAGGAGGTTGTCGGCTGCTTAACCGGACTTGCCTGTGGAGGCCTTAAGAGGATCATTCTTCAATTGCCAATCGTCAACGTCGAAAATGGTTTAAAAGCTAATTGCTTCAAGCAAATCGCAACGCAATCCAACGCGATGTTTGATGAGGCAATACGGAAAAGAGAGATAACGACAGAAAACTCTGTTGGATCATGTCGTATTCGAGCCTGCCTCTCGCCTTGTAAAGACGATGGACGACAGTTACAGATGGCGGAGGTCATTCTATATGTCCTTTGTGTCTATTTCCTCAAGGACACGTCTGACAACCACTCGGTTTGGCGTATCCTCAAAAAGAAAGTACTTGTGAAAGGAAACATTCCTTTCACGAAGGGCGCGAGTAGTTCCCTATTTGACGTCGGGAACTGTGACTCTGATACCCTGCTGGCGGGAGGGGCGTATGTGTACCTAGTTGATTTTGCGATCAACACACATTTTGGGCACGTCAGTCTATTTGCCTTTCACCTGGATGTACAGGGGCGGAGGGGGACGCCAGATCTTCATATATGCGATAGGAGCGGTAGGGGGACAGATAGAGTTAGCGGAGGCGAGCTGAGTAGCAAGCAGACGAGCGGGTGTGGATGAAGACACAAGGGTCTTCCTGGCTGGTCTGGGAGGCTTTGCCTGCCTTCCTCTTTCTTCCTCGGACGATTTGGAAATCGTCTTTAGATGAGGAACAGTCCGTGGACTGCTCAGAGTTGGCAGCGGAATCGTTAACGGGCTTTGACGTGCTTAATATCGCTTTACTCAAGTGAGCCGCAACACTAGGGGGCGGTAATTTTTCCCGCAATTGGAGAACGGCGTCAGATGGACGATGGCACAAGGGGCGGTTCTGCGAAATCGTCGCTGGTGATTAGCATCGGCAACTATAACAAAGACGCAATTTCCAACGAATTGGAGATCGAGGCTTCTTTGTCGGCAGATTTAATAGATAGGGGCGATAATACGTTGCTGAAATCAGTTTTGCACGCCAGGACGGGAGGGGAAGCAGTATTTATTGACGCGATTTTCTCGCCATATTTTTCAAATAAAACGAGAACCTTTAAAAAATACCTCTTTAACGAACACTATTCGCGTCCATGATGATTGGGGTTGGAAACCTACTTGGGGTAAACATGAGTTCTTGAAGAAAACAAGGAGCCTAATAAGTCCCCGGGTGGACGGGCCCGGGGATGAGTGCCTCTCTCAGTAGATAAGGGTTGTGCAAATATGCAGATTGGGAGGTGAGTACCTACTGGTGTGCCCTAAGCTTGTAACCGATCACCAGTCTTATTGTGCGATCGGGAAGCAAAGAGTTTGTACAGCTAACGCTTCTGTACAAGTTCCTTGGTTTGATTATGGGATCTAATCACAGCTAGAATAACAAACAATTAAATAATGTAACTATTTCCGAACGGTAAACGTCAAATAAAAACACGTTCCCGGTAATATTTATTAGATTCTGCAGCATTTCTAATCGAGTTTCTCTTTCTTCACTAAGCAACGATTTCATGCCATCCTGCTGTCATTTTTTGACTTTGACAGTTTCATCTTTTGAATGCTAACATCATTTTGCATTAGCTAGTTATAGAAAAATACAAACATTTAAATATTATTTATTTCATCATAGAAAGAAACGAATATGAGTAAAAGAAATGCAGCTATTACAGTGACAAATTTAAACTCGAAGAAAGCAAAACATTGGTCTTTAGGTTTACTAGAATCCATGAAAGATCCAGAAAGTATTGTGAAAAAAACTAAACATACTGTTGTTATCAAGGATAAATATCCTAAAGCTAAAATTCACTACTTAGTATTGCCTCAAGATGATATTAATAGTATTTATAAATTAGACAAGTCACATATAAAACTTTTAGAAGAATTTGGAGATGTATTTAAGGATATACAAAATGAGACAGATTTACCGCTGAAGGCAGGTTTCCACGCTGTTCCCAGCATGCAAAGAATGCATATGCACATAATAAGCACAGATATGATATCACCTTGCTTAAAAACAAAAGTACATTGGAATAGTTTTACTACAAAACATTTTCGACCTTATGCTGGTGAGTTCAAAAATTACTTAGTCATATTGTTACTATACTTAGTCCAGTATTTTCTTTATAACCTTTTGAGCGCCAACCTGTACCGAATGCGATGTGTCTTCCAGCATCAAGCCATGAATGTACTACAAACACTGCTAGTCTATAATTTCACTGATTTATAAAAAGACAATATCATAATTTATTTTGGAAATACACCTTGGGGTCCGCCTTATCCAGCTTACACCCTTAGATAGTCTTCTAATGAAGATATGATGTGGAGGACACAAAAACACTTGTCTTCTATAGATAACCATGGTGCTCAAAAGGTTAAGGGATACTAACTAAAAAATAAAACAAATGATGTATAAAATTAAATTTATTTCTCAATGAAATATAAAAGTTTTATTCTTGGGTTTATTACAGATGTACTAGAAGAATTAAAGGAGAAAGGCTGTATAGAAAAAATGTCACCTGAATTACATAAGAATTTAATGTCAACAGAACTACAATGTAACCAATGTTCATATAAGCCCAAAAACATGCCACAGCTCAAAGAACATTTACTAACACATCAAAAGTGATTTATTCTCTCACTTTTACATTTCATATTTTTTTATTAGGATCACAAAATGGAATCAACAATTTGACAGTCTATAAAAAATAATAATTACCTACCCTTCCCAGTAATGGCAAAGTTATTTTAGAAAATCTTTCTATGGAGCAACTACAAAAAAAAAATCTTTAGTGCTCAAAAATTACTCCAAGTAAGTCAGGTTAATAGTGCATAACACATGTCCATGGGCTTTTTATTACATAATTCCAGTCATATAAGTTAACCAGCTTGGCTAATTACAACTTACAATGGTAATATAAATGTAAAATCTCATCAATCTCAAGTATTTCACGATTTTAATAAAAAAAAAAAAAGTCTAAAAGATCATAGAAATGTTAAGACATTTTGTAAGTTTTAATTAATTGAATCCTATTAAAACAATTTCCTTACATTGCACTTCATTTATTGCCTAAATCCATATTTGTTTTTGACCTACTCGAAGAAACAATTAGAAGATAGTAATTCTTCTAATAAAAACTAAATTGAGCTAATTTATCACTTATTCATAGTCATGGCACCAATCAGCTAAAACGTTGATGATGACAGCTTATTGTGTTAAATTAATACAATAAGTCAATGAATACAAAATTCATGTCATATTTATAGGATATAAACAGGATTTGTTTTAAAGAATCACATAATAGTGTGTTCATTGTAAAACAAACAGCTATGACACCCTGCATCATGGTCAGCTATTAAAACTATGACATTTAAAATGATAATGCATAATGCTAAAACGAGTTTAATATTGCGTAATCAGTAAAAAAGATATTATCAAATTATTCTTGAGATAAGTTTCCTCTACATGTATATTTACTGGAGACAGGACTATCCGAATCCAATAAAGAACTTGAATCTGTACTTACATCTGAAGGTGTATACATTGACATATTACGTCTTTTGAATGTTTTTTTTGGACCAGTCGACATTGGTGTCTTGCATTCGTAAATTGTACTATCAAAACTATTTGCTATTGAAGTGTCTGGTGTAGTAAGAGGTGGAGATTTCTCATTCTCGCTGGGTGTAATTGGTGCGGGGAGATTTAATGCTAGCTTTGACATCTTAACTGGAGTTTGGATAAGTGTACTTGATACAGTACTTAGCATATTTGGGCTTTCCCTTAAAGATGAACTTACAAGTTCTGTTGGCGAGTCAGATTTTAAGTCTTTACTTGGAGGACTAGAATCAACATAAGGCTGTTTCATCGTCTGACCCATCCGTGCCATGATTATCTGTACTGGGTCATCAATTCCCAGTTTCTCACACAGCTTAACTGTTTGTGGGTTCATTATTGGCACTGATGGAATCGTTTTAGGGGTGTCCGGATCGTAAACAGGAGCTGTTCTTACAAAACTATCTTCTGTTATTATTAGACTTCCAAATAATTTAATTACATTCTCTTTCTCTTCTTGTGTAGGGGTGAAATCATACCTGTAATTAATTACAAAGATATTAACCTTTCAATCGTGGAAATCACAGACACAATAAAAAGTCAATAGGTGCGCGAACGCCGGCATTCGCTTGGGGTTTAATGAATTAAAATAAAGGCAACCATATTCATATTAATTTCATATATTGTTAAACCTATATCCATTTTCATAAATAAAAGGAGAACTACTGTTGTCTGACAGACAGCTGACATAGTACTAGGACTAGGAATGTGGAATTGTGCACAATGCTTCCAAAATTCACACCATGAAATGTTGAATTGGGGGTGGTCCCAAGTTTGTATGAAAAAACCTACTTTCACAAGGGTAAAGTCGCTTCTGTACAGCAGAAGCTAGTTGCAGAATAAAGAAGAACTAACCTCTCATCTCCACCGGGTCCAGGCATGTGACAGTTAAGGTTCTTTACGGCCAATAAGTGATTAGTATTTTTCAGTATTGCTAGCCATTCCAGATCATGTTTTAGGCACAATTCACCATTTTGTTCTGAAGGTACATCCAAAATCTGCAGATGTCTGCGTTTGGGCAAACATTTGTCCAATGCCAAAAACTTAGTCTCAGTGCCACTTTCGTGTTGAACAAGTGCTGCATATTGGCAATGCAAATGTGCAGAAAACCAATATTCTGGCTTCAAAGTTTGGAGGAGTTTCATGGCTGGGACACTACCTAATTGATTTGACTCTATATCTTCCCTGAAATAGTTAAATTTTAAGTAAACAACAGATCACCTAAGATTGCACATTTAGTTAAATTCTAATAAAAGTGAAGTATAAACTGTAATAAATGTCTCGTTTGATTGATAATCGGAATGAAAATATGTCTTTTTTTTACCTCAAAAATGTTTTTCGCCTTAATAGGTTTTCTGTGTTGCCGTAATCTGTGATACCCCGAGGCCAGTCATGAGATAACATAACATCAAGTTTTTCTTTAATTTGGCTCAATCTGAACACTTCTAAACATCTGATATGATAAACTGTCCTGAGGGACCTTCCAGTGTAAGGTAAACACTCCCAGTGTCCTTGTAGATAGTCCTGACCTTTGTAAATCCCTGACATTCCTGGAAAATAATATTACATGCTAAATAAAAAAACTAGGCAGGAACAGATTGTTGAAACATAGTAAAAACAATACTACCATTTTAATGGTAAAGGAAAGTGATTTATCTAACCTCCAATCCTCAAATTTCCATAGTTTACAACACCAGCTCGGCCCAAATAATAAATGTTAGGTGCCACCCAACCACCATACGGAAGTTCTTGTAAATAGTTTGATGCTTCGTGGTTGCCGCCAATAAAAATTGTCAGTATTGGGGCTTTTTTCGCACCGCTGTAATATCTGAAACCATTTCAAACAATCACAATGTAATAATATGATGCAAATAAGACGGAAAAAAAGTTGAATGTACTCTATAGTACACCAAAATTGTTACACAACTCTGTCATGTCATAACGAATTATGTAGTAAATAACCTAAGTAGCTTACTTGTGAAATGAACACATATTCTGGTATTTCTCTGGCACAGCCATTGCCCCTAAGTCTTCATGGTTTCGGACAGATTGAAAGTCACCGCAACATATCAATAGATCAATTTTTATGCCTTCTCTCATCTGTATTGTTTCAATACACTCGTATATCTTTTCGAGTTCGCCATGGGCGCATCCTTCCACAGCGATTTTCATTTTTATTTACCAGATGGGACAATAAAATGTAGTTGTCCAGTAGTATCTTTTATCAGTCGTTTCAATACTCACAATTCTATTAATTTAAAAACAAACAATCGGCATTACAATGAGAATAACAACAACAAATCAACAACCTAACCTTAACCTAATCGAATGCCAAAAATGCCACACCATAAACAAACAATTTACACTTTTATGACATGACCGAAAAGTAGCGCATAACCATAGACCCTGCGTTCCAATTTGCGACGAAAGCGATAATATCGCAAACCCGACCAACGCGCAACGACACACACGACACAATTATCACTCGCTAGAGCTAGCGCAAGATAAGTTGGCGCGTGGCCAAAATTGGAAACTTATCATTTGACGTTTATGTCATGTGTCTGCAGAATGTGTTGTGTTCTGTGTTTTTTATCGTTTATATAGTAAATAGTCGTCATTATTATACCAAAAGTGATTTAAAGTCAAATGTGTGAAGAGAAGGGAGAAAATATTGGGGCTTACGGTATCATTTTCCAAAAGTAGACCCACTTGTCAAATAATTTTTCGGGTGACCATCACAATAAAATTTCCCTAAATAGCGGTACCTAGCAAGTCAACAAAGTTTACCTATTGAAAATGGACTTCTACTATGTGCTTAAATCTTTATCAAGTGACTATCATGACGATATGAATTCTGCAAACTTCATCCATGAAAAATAAATATCCATTAAATTATTTACAAAGTTTTCAAAAATTAAAAAAAAAAAATACGTTTATAAATGAAAATAACCTATAGTCAAATTGTTTCGGGTCTAGGTAGGTACTACTTGAAAATCTTGACATGTTTCTGTACCTAAAAATGCTTTTTTTTTTAGATAAATTACAAAAAAATAATGATAGCTACATTGTTTACCAATCTATATTTTTAGAAAACCTGAATGTATTATAATATATGTTATGAAACATATCTCCAATTTTTTAAAACATATTTATTTTACAAGATATATCAAAATTGTTTATTTTCTTTTTAATAGGTACTATAAATTTAATATAGTAATAGTAGTATAGCAAATATATTCTTTAAATTACATTGTGCTATTGTCTGTGCGATAAAAGAACCGTCGTGGCGTAAAGTGAAAACAATATTAAAGATTTTAAGTAGCAACCCAACCCAGCCATCCGTCAAATGCCAAATGTCATATCATACTGACAGAGGGTTTGTTTATTATGTTATTTTATTGTGATTTTAATTGAAATCTTCCGAAATGTGATAAAAAATTTCACTGAGCTGCAGGGGAACTAATATTTAATATATTACAGTTTAGCCAAACATAAAAAATGGCAAATCACACCATTATTGATCAAAACAAAGTCACGAACTTTGGAAACTTTGGTATGCTGTGTTTTTGGTACGTAGCACTTTTATTTTAATGTTTTTAGACTTACTAGGTGAACTCCTGTCCCTGTTATCTCCAAATATATATAAATTAAACGGAAATTCATTTAAACATAACGATATTTGTTTATTTTGTTTTGTTCAATATTTTCGATGGCTAGTATAAAGAGTATTGATACTTTAAATTTATAATGCATTTCGACTAACTTAGAATATTTGTTTTCAGGCTCGAGTAAGGATACAGTAACTAAAATAAAAAAGGGCAAGTGCGAGTCGGACTCGCGTACTGAAGATTCTGTACTTTACCTATGAAATCAATTCCCGAATTAAGTTACGAAGATTTTTCCGAATTACAAACAATTTTTTTTTTGTTGCGGATCTACATATTTACAATTTTCGCATTTTCCCTGTACTCGTTCTATGAGTCCTTGATTTATGCCAAATTTCAGGATTCTAGGTCAACGAGATTCACCCTATGAACTTTGATTCCCTTGAGTATCGAAATATATGTTTTTTTGCGACATAAACGGCAGTATCTTTTTTTTTGTTTACTCAGTAGTCTGATTTTTTCACAACTTCAAAAGACCGCAGACTTGAGTGTATAGTTTTAATTTTAACTCGATACCTCCAAGCGTTCTCGAGTTAAAGGGTCTTAACAGATAAACAGACGGACAACCAAGTGATCCCAAGGATCTAATATGCGAGATTGTCCCTTACAGGCTAAATAGATTTTTTACGAAGCAAAATTACAAATTCTGAAGTGTACTTTATTTTCACAATCATTAAGTTCATATTTTTCATTGATTAGCAAAATCGTAAAATGTACTGAGGAAGACAACGAGAAAATTGTAGTGTGTCCCATTTTTACCTTTATATTTAACTAGGGTAAACATAAACTTGCTGCTAGCTACAATATGGAACCTACCTCGATAGGCAGTACAGCAGTTTCTTCACGCTTTCTTCCTTTACCGGTTCGTCTTTGCATTTAAATGTTCATCATCATTACAATCGAAAGACGACCACTGTTTGACATAGGCCTCCCCCAAGTGTCGCCACAATTAACGGCATTACGCAAAAACTTACAAACGGATGAATTTAATGATAAACGTTGCAATAATATAGCTTAAAACCTATATTTTTGCTAAGTTTCATAAGTTCAATAAATAGGCTACTAATATTATAAATGGGAAAGTTTGTGAAGGCGGATAGAGGTACTCGTATGTATGGATGTGTCGCGCAAAAACTACTAGACAGATGAACTTAATCATAAATATTGCAATAATATAGCACATAAGCTATAGCTTTGCAGTTTCACTAGGTGAGCAAATTCATCCAATAAGATAATTTTTATTACGTGGTGAAGCCGCTGGAAGAAGCTAGTCTAACATAGTTTCGAATTATCAAGATTTTACAGTCGCACTATAATGACGTCACAATGTTGCTTACATAACAAAAACGATATTTATCTACAGCAGCGCCCTCAAATCCCACGATGGTTTACTTTCCGCACAGACTCTACGAAAGAACGTTTTTAATCAAATTAAGGAAAATAGATTTGCTAGGCTGGCAACATTAAGCACGCCCCCAGCTACGCGCCAAGTTATCTTGCTCACACTCTAGCTCTTATATTTTGCGACTATTAAATTTGGTCGGATTCGCGATATAATCACTTTTATCGCAATTCAGAACGCTGGGAAAGTTACCGTCTAATGCCGACTTCGCACAATAACCAAATAGTTTAATAGTCCAAGATCCCAAAGCGATCTGTATTTTCACATGGGATGAAACCCTAGGGGCCTGTCCGCACAGCGATATTTCACCGCGCGGAAAATATTCGCGCGGATTTATTTCCGCACCGCTTCAAATCTGCAAGAAATCACAGAATTTTTTATCGCACGTTTTTTTATCGCCTGTGCGGAAACTTCCATATGATTCAATGTGTTACAGAATAACGAAAAAAAAACCGTGCGGTGAAATAAAGCTGTGCGGACAGGCCATAATGTTCTCACTAGCGTCTCATGTGCTTGGAATACCTGTTGCCTGTGGAGCTCTCCATGTGACCCCTGGGTAATTAGTTACCTTTCTCCATTGTGCAGTAATAAGCGACGCCAAAGAAAAAAATAATGAGAAAAAAACAAATGCATTACTGTTTTCAAAACTCAACTCAAATGTACTAGCTAAATGAATTTATAAATTTGAATTTTGGAATTCTTAACCAAAGAGGAGATATTTCAGATCAAAGTGTTCAGTACGAAAAAACTCTATTTCATATTGTAAGGACATAATAATAATTAAGTTGCTCAGGCAAACAAGACTGTTGTATTAATTAAACGAAAAAAGAAGGATGTAAGGTAAAAACGCTAAATGTCGACCCTTTACGGATTTTCTGACTGGGGATCGCTCTAACGCCATCATTGCATCAGTTTGCAACGAAAGGATAGCTTCTGATGCGGTTTTGGACAGTTTGATAAATCTATTTCATGTTTATAGTACGACGTTTCTACTAAAAGAAAACAGTACCCTTAAGTCAGTAATTCTCGGCCACAGCCTATGGTCGGTCGCGTTTTTCCCAAATGTCGGCCGGGTACTCATAGGGTGTTTTAAATTAATACTTATTAATATGATTTATTCTGGCGGAGTATAATACACTAAACATACATTTGTAATTGTAGAATAGAATAGAATAGAATAGAATAGAATAAACTTTATTGTACACCAAGAAGTAACACAGCTTACCTATACAAAAACTTTTTATGGGTACAATGGCGGTCTTATCGCTGAGAACGATCTCTTCCAGACACCCTTATTGTTGTATTTGTTTATTAGTAATATATTATTTTTATTTCACATTTTTATGAAAAACAGGATAGAACGATTGTTAAAATATTTTAATAGAAAATTGAACTATACTCCATTCTCTTCCGCATTAGATAAAAAACCGGCCAAGAGCGTGTCGGGCCACGCTCAATGTAGGGTTCCGTAGTTTTCCGTCCGTCACAATAAGTGTACCCACGTATGAGTTTAAAAAAATACGATTATACTCTACAAACTTAGTCCAGAAATTATTTTGCCATTTTGTCTTTTTTGTACAAAAACTGTTCTTTCCATTAAGTTCAAAATGATTTTCCTAGAAAGCCCTTATAAAGTTCTACTTTTCAGATTTTTTAGTTAGAGGGGGGGGGGGGGCACATTGTTTTTCACTTTTGGAGCGATTATTTTCGAAATTATTGACATTATCAAAAAATGATTTGAGTAAACCCGTATTTATTTTTAAATACCTATCCAACAATACAAGGTGCAGTTTTAAAACTGCACAATATTTTAGGAGGTTGTAATAAAACTCATAAATAATCATGTGAAAAAACGATACCTGGTCAATAATCAGTAATACTTGTTATTTTATTTTTTAATTATACTAAACTAATTCGATTGATCGATGGCAGCGGGGGCGTGGCTAGGGTGTGGCGTGCGGGATGATGATTGGATGATACATTATTTATGAAACTATCGTTGCGAGTTAGTGTGTGTGAAAACGCCCTTTATTTTTATGTGTTTGTGTGTGTGAAAGAAAGCGCAGTTATAAGGCAGGTATCAGACTGGCCGCTTTTTAAGAAACGTGGTTCACACACACCGATTTTCATAAAAAAAAAAAAATTACCTACTCATTTTATTATTGATTCGGGTCGAGAATCACTAACATAATTACCTCCTGAAATATTTTGCAGCTTCAAAACGACACCTTGTATATCACACGTTAGGGTTGAAATTAAAAAAAAAATCACTTCCCACTTTACATATAGGAGGCTACCCTAATAAAACATTTTTTTCCAATTTTTATTTTACCACTTTGTCGGTGTGATTGATATACATATTGGTACCAAATTTTAGCTTTCTAGTGCTAACGGTCACAGACATTAAGCGAGGACGGACAAACGGACAGACAGACAGACAGACGGACAGACAGACATGGCGAAACTATAAGGGTTCAGACCCTAAAAAGAAGCAGGTGTACACAACATTTATTTTTCGAGATAAATTCTAACAATTTGAATAAATAATGGTATAAATGTAAAATTTTAACATGAGTTGCTTACGATAAATTTGATTAAGGTAAGGTATAAGATAAATACTAACACATAACAAACATATGAATTGTACACAATACAAAGCAACTAGATAATTATTTAACATTCATATAAATTGAATTAACTATTATAGTACAATGAAAAACGTACCAACTACTGACAACCCCTGCTTCTTCTAGGTTTTTAACATGAACATAATATAAGTATGAACAAAATAATTTATTAAATTAAAAACTTCATCATTTCGCCTATGTACATCAACTGTACGTTTTTAGCTGTATGTATAAATTGTGTCTACAATTAAGAATAAGAATAAATTTAGTAGATCGAAAAAGAATTATGGGATTTTAATCATTTTCCTATAAATTTATGGCATGATGATAAATTAACAAAGAACCAACACACACAGAGATAGTTTTGCAAAAAGGAAGCAACGAGTATTTCTTCAAAATTAAAAATATAAATGATTTTCATGAATGTTATGTTTTTAAACATCGAACAAGTTATTTGGTACTATATTGCTAATAAACATTATCCAAAATTACAAACTTTTACTGTATACAAAAATTTTTGACAAGAATTGCTTTTTCTCAAAACTGTCATTGTGTCGGTTGATTCTGTTTTGCGGTTTTGCGTAATTAAGTCTATTTTTTTAAAAGAGTTTATTCCACAACATGACTTCTAAGACGTTGTAAATAAAATTATATCAACTAGGAACCAACTACACCTATTTTAATATTCATACAAGAACCAACCTGCATGATTTATGTAATGTTATATGATAAAAAAAAATTGTATTTGTCTTATTTTTTAGGCTTGCGTAACAATGGGGCATGGAACTTATTAGTTCATTAAATAACTGCGGTTATGTTGTTGTTATCTTTGCCATAGAAGTGTTTTGTTCTGTCAAAATTGTCAGATCTATTATCACTAAAAAGTTAATTTTGCTTTATTTTTAGATAATTTTTTTTTAAGCGCATGTTTTCGGGGCAAAATAGGAGACCGCCAATAGAGTAACAGTTTTGATATAAAACCGGATTCTCGGCCGTGGTCGACTTAAAGTTATTGCAGTCGGTTTTATAAATTCCAATTGTGGAAATTCCATTGGCTTAACAAGAAAATTTGCAAAGCTATGCAAAGTAGTCGGCGTTGCATACAAACTACCTACAAGATCATTGGACTCGCTCAGCTGACGTTTTCTTAAAGAAATTAATTTCGTACATGCGTAAATTCATACTTGTGTTGAAAAAAGGTACTTACTTTATTTTTTAATTTTATCTTTACAAATCGATAGTTTTTCATGTACCGGATCGACCCTCCACGGGATTAAAACGATAAAAATTTAAGGGTGTATACATACATATAAATAAAATTGGCGTGTCTGTTTGCAATATTGAAATAACCGCTTTTTACTACATGCATATGAATATAATTATATGCAGTACATACACCAAAATAACATTTTTACAATTTTTATCTGTCTGTCTGTTTGCTCCGGCTAATATCTGAAATGGCTGGTCGGATTTTGACGGGACTTTTATTTGCAGGTAGCTGATGTAATAAGGAGTAACTTGGGCTACTTTAATTTTAGAAAAAATAAATTCAAAATCCTGTAGTCCACGCGAACGAAATCGCGGGCACAGCTAGTTAATAATATAGGTCACTGTCTTAATTTAAAAACACCCTATACCCGGTCGACATTTGGGAAAAAAGCTACCAACCATGGGCCGTGAATAGCCGACTTTAAAGGTTTTTCGTTCTCGGCTCATCTAAACCTTAATACTTTTTCTTTTAGTAGAAAGGTCGACCTTATACCTATAAACATGAAATACATTTACCAAACTACCCATCTGATGGAAAGCGACGATGCGGTCGACGATGAAAGACGCTTACCAAGTAGAAACCTATTCACTCTTGAAATCGGTTCGCAAGCGACGAAGTTATGCCCGAACATACATAAAAAAAGCACCTCCTCCTTTTTTAGAAATCGGTTAAAAAAAAGGAAAATTCGTTTCCTTTTTCAATTGATTAAACTCAACCTTGTGTTGCTGAAATGTGGCACCTTAACCTTGACTTTTCTAAAACTCGTCAGAAGAAGGTGAAACACTGTCAACTGTAATTACCCTTCCATCAAATGAATAAATTAAATTAATTAAATTAAAAATAATAAAATTATATCTAATTTTAGTGTTTAGTTTATGAAAAATAAAGTCTAGTATTTGTTGAAATGTATAAATAAGATTTAAAAACATCACAGCGTCCTCACCTTCCGCATAACGCAGCTTCTCACCGGACATGATAAGTTCGGGAGGTTCCTGCACCGAATTCGTGCGGAAGTGACGCCCGGGTGTCACCACTGTGCGGAACGCCCGGAGGACAAGGTGGAGGACACAGTGGAAATGTGCCCCGCTTAGGCAGAGCATCGCCGTGCCCCTGTGGGTGGGGGTGATCAACGGCGGCGATCTCTCGCGCCGGGCCTTGATACAGGCCATGGTCTGGAGCGAAGTAGAGTGGCAGGCGGTCGCTTCCTTCTGCGAAGCAGTAATACTAGCAAAGGAAGAAGACGACCGCATCAGGCAACGGCGCTCACATGCAGCGCCCCAGCCGCAGCCGTTATTCCGATCCCGATTTCCGGCTACCGTAGGCGCGGGTTTGCGGACGGCGAGCAACGGGTAGCTCGCTGTCCGACCGTCCGGTAACTATCCGGAGCGCAAGTCGTCGACGGCGCGCACTGTTCTCGCGCGCCTCAAGGGGTTGTCAGCAACAGCGGGGGTCCAACTGGGACGAAGCCTACAGAGGCCAGGGTTAGCTCCGAAAAGTGACTCAGCTCCGGTATGAAAGGCAAGAAGGCATGGGGTGGGTTTTGCAGTCAGTAAGAGTCTGACATTATCTCCTTCCCGCTCCGCCTAAGAGCGGGGGATATAAAAAAAAACCTTGATTGTTTTTTTTTGTCCATACGTAGGTATGTTGTACGATTCAGTGTATACGATTGTTGATTGGCCAATAAAATAAATAAATAAATCTAAAATTGTTTGGTTAGTGTCATCATTAGGTTGCGTCAATGAACTTACATTAATTATTTGACACACCTTTTTCTTTCGATTTATGTCGTCCTGGGCCCCAAGTCTGCTATTACAATAGTGTCAGAAAGGTCTATCATTGATTTCATAATTGTTGATTTTGAGTAAGTTTTGTAATTTTTTTTTAATATTTAAGTTTATTATGTATTTATTTTCTTGTAATTAAATTAATTTATAATCTACTAATATAATATAATGACGTCATTATGACTTTTCAATGATCAACCACTGACACTCCATTGAAAGAAGTTAGATAGAATGGTAATCTCGTACATATTTACAAATGAATGGCTCACGAATGCGATAATCTGCAAAAATTTTGACAGTATCTTTGATCAGTGACCTACCATTAGAACGTCATTGTGCAGTCATTACTTTTAACAATCTCGATATTGTCATTTTACCAGAACTCTATTCGAGACCATTGACCAATCAATGATCAATCATTATGAATGTTGGAATGACGAATTTATAAAAATAGCAGACTTGGGCCCCAGGGTCATACACCTACATTCGCAGTTCGCAGTTTTAGTCTTATAATATAACGGTAAACATATATCAAAATGAAATACCTATCTATATATATATTACCTAAAATTTAATCTACCTTGATATCGATTATTATGTGAGGTCTGTCTACCCTGGATTCACTTGCGAACGAGAGTGACACGACATGTTCAGTTCAGAGGTTGAACAGTAGGTAGTAGGCACCATCCTGTTTTGAGTGGTAGAAGAATGTAAGTTAGGCGTTTTCGTCAATCAGTACTAAAAAACGTCAATCATCGCATTGGACGGTATGTTTTTTTTTTCGTCAATCAAAACTTTGACTCTGGCAAAACTGACAGCAAAACCTACCGTGTAATGTTCGCCTTAGAATATTAAACTAGCTCCTGCCTAGGTCTTCACCTGCGTGAAAGTAAAAAAGTATGCCAAGGGGATATAATCCGCGGATAAAAAGTGTGGCACAAATCCTTTGTTGTGCGTAGGGAATCCAATCCCGCATCAAAATCTGGTCTGGGTGTAATTTATCTATAATATGTATGTATTTAGAAATATATAAGTATGTTTAACAGTTGTCTAGTACCCATAACACAAGCTCTGCTTAGCTTGGGACTTGACGGCGTCGTGTAAAATATGTAAAAAAAAAAAATCGCGATCCCGCATACCTGCGGGATTGAAGTCGGCAATCCCGCGGGATTTGCGGATTGGGATTTTTAATGTCTTTTTAGGGTTCCGTAGCCAAATGGCAGAAAACGGAACCCTTATAGATTCGTCATGTCTGTCTGTCTGTCTGTCTGTCTGTCAGTCTGTCTGTCCGTCCGTCCGTATGTCACAGCCACTTTTTTCTGAAACTATAAGAGCTAGGGTCCAACCATAAACATTTATAAAACAATCTTATTGCAGGAACGTTTTGTTTCCATCTTAAAGTAATATTACTTCATTTCGTACCATGAACTTAATCGCTCAGTATGATTGTATTCCTGCTAAGGGCTGGGAAAGAATGAACGATTTTAAAGATTTTGTCTATTCCCTGCTAGAAAGAAAAGATACGCGCTATATAGATCTGTATAGCGTTGTCTCTTTCACATGTTTGTTTGAATCGCTAGTTCATTGTGAACCAATAGAACACATTGAACTCAAAAAATGTCCTTTTAAATATATTTTTAAAACGATTTATGTAACTTTCATAAAAAGGACGTAATAACTTTAAGAATTTACATTAATAAAGTAGAAAAACAAAAAGCTGCAAGCGACTACGTTAACATTTAATTTTAGTTGCAAGTTAGTGTGAATCGTATTCAGAATTCGGAACGTATGTTTACATTAACAAGATTCTTATCATTGTTGATTTGTTGAGTGCGAACCGATTTTGAAATATTAAAATAGTTTTCAAGTGCTTAAATATATTTAAAGTAGGTAATCTGTCTTCAAGTGGTTGGTGTTCGAAGCGGATAATTGAACCCACGAAGTGCGTATGTTATCCTTGAAACTTATTGTCTAAGGACGTCATGGAATCAAGGTAAAGTTAAACAGTGAAATAACTTGTTGTTTGTGTTGTTGTTCGTGCAATGTTGAAGTCAGAGTTATCTGCTTCCAAAAACAAAAAATCATATTATATGTGCGCTATTTAGAATAAAATAATAAATTCATAACCCACGTAAGGACAAAAATTACTAGATTAAACAATGGGCTCTTTTAGGCATCGAAATAAGTTTTAAATACTTTATATGTCCCAAAAAACCCTTTAAATGCTACTTATTTGGAAAACAATAATAAATCCGCTGCGTCCGAGCAACTTTTTTACTCCTGCTAATTTGACGTAAAAACAATACTGCTAGCGGTCAAAAATCTCGTCAGAGTACGAAAAGAATGAACTTTTTAAGAGTGACGTCACAAAATCGCTAAGAAAACAATCTTGTTTTAATATTGTAATAAGGTTGTTTTGAAGGCGTCATGGTACGAAAAGCCTAAGTAATATTAAAACAATACCTACTGCTTTAAGGTCTTATGGTCGGCCCCTCTGTTGAAACTTTGTAAGTAGATGTATTCTGTGAACCGCATTAAGATTTTCACACAAAAACAGAAAAAAAGCAATAAATTTTGGGGGTCCCCACATATAGAACTGAAACTCAAAATTTTTTTTTTCATCAAACCCATGCGTGTGGGGTATCTATGGATAGGTCTTCAAAAATGATACTGAGTGTTCTAATATCATTTTTTTACACACATCATTATTCACATATCATTTTTGACACTTCCAAAGTGGTAAAATGTGTGTCCCCCCCCCTCTAACTTCTAAAATAAGAGAATGATAAAACTAAAAAAAATATGTGACGTAAATTACTATAAAAACTACCAACGAAAATTGGTTTGAACGATATCTAGTAAGTAGTTTTTTTTTTAATGCGTCATAAATCGAAAAAAATACACTATTATTGAAACATCGATCAAAGTTACAACACATTACAAGAACTTTAATATTATGTTACTTGCTGCTACGGAACCCTTCATGGGCGAGTCCAACTCGCACTTGGCCGGTTTTTTGTTATAAGTAGTCATTAATAAACATATAAAACCGGTAAAGTGCGAGTTGGACTTCACACCGAGAGTTGCTTATTTTACCCACCTATGTAAATAGTTTGATTCCCGAATCTAATTTTGAAGATTTTCCGGATAGCAAATAAAATATTATTTTGTAGTGTACGATTTTCACGTATAGAAAATCAGCTGCTTTTATGGAACAATATAATAAAATATTTAACGGACCTTCATCTTTTGGGAAAGTAAATTCACCTGTTTTGGGGAATCCCTGGCCTAGAGTAGGTACCTTAACTGACATTGATAACCTACGTTCCCTTCCAGAATCGATTAGAACTCGCACAACACTAAATAGAAATTCAAAAATTATTTAGCAAGGTAAAATCGAAAACAAAATACAGTGAAACCTGGTTAAGTGAGACATCAAGGGACCTGCAATGTCGTTTCACTTATAGAGGTATTCCACTTACCCAGTGTTTCAGATATACAGGTATAAATAAATATCTGTCTCATTTACAGAGGGTTCCATACTTGGAATTACGTGTGGAATTTGTGGGTAGAATAAGAATGAGTAAACAAACAATGTTATCTCAGTTACAGAGGTTTATGCATATAAAATTTACTCGCTGTCTCAGTTATAGAGGTAACTATGATGATAAATCGAAAGAACAAATCCCAGATATAGAGGCTTACCTCGTCCCACTAACAGAGGTAATTCAGTGCCAAAGTGTTGGGACCTCAGCATGAGTTCCAGTTATGGAGGTTTCTCACTTATCCAGGTCCCACTTAACCAAGTTTCACTGTAATTGTTTTCTAAACAAATTCTATAGTTCCATGTAAAGGGGTTTCATCACTTTTAATGAGGATGATCTAGGTCTAATAAATAAATAATCAAAACGGCGGCAAGTCGTCTGAATCTAATTTTCTTATAAAAAACTTCAATCCCGCAGACGTGCGGGATCCCGCATTTTCAATCTCGCAGAAAAGGTGCGGGATTGGATTTCCTAGTTGTGCGGTTTCATGACATTTCGCACACATATCAGTGTGCGAAATCTGTTAGGCCGTTAATATTATAAAGAGGTTATGTTTGTTTTCTTGTTTTCATGAGTAGGAGGTAGGTAATCTCTGAAAGTACTGATCTAATTGCAATTTTTTTTTCACCTGCTTTATTCCTGAGTGAAATAGGCTAATTTTATGTGCAAAAGCTAGCTCCTGATTTGAATTAAAATGAAATGCAATATCTTTAGATAACAAGCACTTTGCTAACGACTAAGGTCGCGGAGTAACAACTAAAAACTAATGTCCCTAAGGTAAATCGTATTTTTATAAGGCCGATAGATGTATTCGGGCTGTTTTATGTATTAATCGCGCGGAGAAATTTGATTGCCCAATGCAGTATTAATTCTAGAGATGCGCCGAATAACCGAATACTGAACTCGGTTAAATTCTTAACGAACCGATAGATATTTTGGTTCCTTGTTCCATAGTTTAGCGTTCCATGTCTTCCGATATGGTTCCTGCACCAGTGGCTAGGCTACCATTGATTACCCAGTCATCATGGGTTTTGATTGTGCAAAAAACATTACAGAAATCATTTCTTACCTTCGTAAGTACCTTCGTAAGTCTCAAATTGAGGATACCTTTCAGATATCGTCAATTTGAGACACAATAGTAAGACACTATAAGCGCAAACGCCGGCGTTCACTTGGGGTCCAATGAACTAAAGGCCTGAAAACAAATCAATATGGTGGTCGAATAAATATGATGGTTAGAGTATGGGATTCCTTTAATTTATTTTGCTCTAAAGACTGATTTTTATTGATTCATTAAGCAGAATATATTCGGCATGTCAACCGAGTGATTCGGCCGAATACGAATACCTACCTCAAAATTCTGCCGAATACCGAATCTTCTTCTTCTTCCTCGTGCCCTTATTTTATTAGTTGGGGTGGAACACGTTTTTTTCTTACATTCTGTCGTGTCACACGTCACACTATCTCACGTCAACTCCCTTTTCTTTACCGAACCGAATACCGAATATAAAACGAATATTCGGCGCATCTCTAATTAGTTATAATATGACGCCACAGATGTCGCTACATGCTCATAATAGTAAAATTTTCTAAAACCTCTCCTTAGTGCTCGACTCATGGCTCGCCTACATCGTAAAAGGAAGCTGGTTTTGCTTGTACAAAATGTCAGTCAATGTCTCCTTAAACTTTTATGTAAAGATAGTTACATAATAAGTATATACCCATAAAACATGTTTCGTTAACGCGCCAGACGATAGCTTACCTACCGCATACCTTGACAAGTCAATTAGCGGATACGTTGCGCGAACTGGGCACAAAATTAGATCGCGCTAATTGTACCAAGTGGAAGGTTTAATAAAAAGCAACTAACTGCGTGTGTTAGTGGACCGTCGATTATATAGCGTGGCCGTAACACGTAGCTGGTGTTAGCACTTGACCTCTACGATTTTGGTTCTACTTTTTTGTGAAAAACATCTCTGCTTGAATAAAATACTGTATCTCTTTCACTGTGGAACAGTTTACCCAGAAGATCCCAACTATTTTCCATTTTCTTACAAATTGTTTAGGTAACGTGGTGAATTCTTTAATATACTGAGCGGAGCGTGAACCTCATTATCAGAGGTCGGCCTAGCTTCTCCAGTAGTCTCGTAGATAAAGGCCCGGGCGCTATGACGTCAGAGCGGCCGGCGGCGCGCGCCAATGACAAGGCGAGGCGGTCCTATGTGCGCGCGCGCACCGCCCACTTACACCGCTGAAGGGAAAACGTGGAAAACTTGTAGCACTCTCGCGTTGACACAAAATAATAGAATTAATGAAAATAAATAATAACACTGATTTTAGGGATGTTTTTACTGTAGGTTTTACAGATACTTATGGAATTATTTTAGTAAAATAACTTTCCTCCAAATAGGTACCTCATAAAAACAATATGATCACAATTTTGAACTTGTATCACAGTAATCATCGCTTTTAAGCACTTGAAATATACTCTATTCAATGGTGCTACGACGATCATGTTTACTTGCTTGCATTTATAGGTTTATTTACTTTAAAAAGCAATATAATAATGAGTAATCGATATGTAAACAAATACGAGCCTGGCGTATCAGCGACCGGCGCGCGCGCCCCTAATGTCAAACATTTTTATAGTTATGCGCAGAGCATAAGGAACTCTTTATAGTCTATGCGCGCGAGCCGGCCGCACGCGCGTTCATCTTGCGACGTTTAAAAAAAAACTCATCGCGGTATTTGAATTTGTTATATAAACTTTTTTATTAAGTTCGTGTTGACAATGAGCTGGGGTCAAGACCGCGACCGGCCCTGCGACAAGTCGGGAATCAATGAGGCAGTCGGAAAATTGTTGGAAAGCTTCAATTATGACAGCATTGTACCACAACCGACGAGGTACGTAATTGTTTTCATTTGTTTAATTGGAATTTTTTTTTTTCTCTGGTAGAACCTACCTACCCTTCATAATCCTATCTGCGTCCTTAAAGTCCTTGTGTCTATGAAAATTATTTTCGAACTTTTTAATATGTTGCTGCGGGAAAATTGCGCGTTTTACCTTAGCTTTGTACTTGAAAAGTTACCAGTACTTTTAATAATAGTTTTTCTAATGTCAGTTTCCATAGATAGGTGGCTACTTTATACATCCCACACTATACATTTAGTGTCTTATTATAAAGGAATATATCACTACTAGGCTTTATGAGGTTAAGGGCATTAAGTCCGCCTTTGTACAGTTTTATATGCAATAAGCTTTAATAAATAAATATAATCTTTATCTATGATCATGTTTATACTTTGGCTATAAGTTAAAATTCTAAATAAATAAAAGATAAGTGAATTTTTTTAGTAACTTCCGGTTGTCTTGATTTAACGGTGACTTTGCTATATGTGTTTTGCTAAATGTGCTGTGTTTCCTGATAGACATCTAAATTAGAATTAGGACATAAAGGTACTAAACTATTTTCGTAATTAAAGTTACACTACAAACTGGCGGGATCGCAGTCAAGTACTAGTTTATAACTGATAAAAAAAAAAACTACTTACGTATTGGCCGGCAGTTGGGCCGAATTAGATAGCTATAGGTAAGTTAGTGGAGATTGCTTCGTACCGGACGATATGAACCGTGAATACATCCAAAGTGTCGTCCCCGAGTAGTTTAATTTATTTTTATTAATAAATTACAAATAACTAAACCATTTTGCATTTCGGACTGATTCTGTTACCTACCTAGGTATTTTATTAATATCATGTAAAAAACAAAAGAGTACTGTCCCGTTGGTCTCGAGGTTGCAAACGTAACTTGTCCTGGGTTAGAGTCTAAGCCCTCCTAGACAAGTTACAAACGTTTCTCTTACATCGAACGCCTCAAGTTGGCCACGCCCCTAATTCTTTTTTTCTGACCACGTGGCCACTAAGCGTTGAGATGACGTCTTTCCAGAACATTTGATGTTTTCTACTAGCGTTAACAATTGCAGATTATCAACTTAGCTAGGGATACGTACTGGTCAGGTAAAAAGCGTTTTTTGTATCAGATGTTAGGAATTATTAGTTGTGAAAGCCTAGTATTTGAAAGATGGTGGTGTGTATAGATTTTCTATGGCAGTGTGACACCCCCGTACCTCAAAAAGCGTGTAAAACCGTTGCAGTTGGTCGTTGTTGGGTCTTATACCTTCAGATTATTACAGTAAGGAACAGAAACTGCACTTGTGTCTTGTGTTTTCGCACTCACTTCTGAAATACAATATCTATCTGTGTATCCATCTATCGATAATCTCCATTGTAATATGCCAAACCCTGTGAACATCATCCAGTCAAGGGATGCTTAAAAAAATAATTTTGAAAAGATTAAATTTATCCGGCGCTGAAATGGAGATATATTCTCGCATTTACCGTCATTATTAATAAAAAAATCTACCTATTTTGTTTTCGTACCAAATGATTCATAAAGCTTGCAGTCATTAGAAAATAGGAATAATTTACAAAAGCCTCGTTATGCGATTTAAAACTTTCTATTTTCAAAAAAAAACTTTTTACAAAAAAATAGAACCGACTTCAATGTTAAATAAACACTGAAAAGTACAAGTACTTTAATTTCGGACGTCGGTGTTTCTATAATAGTTTTGTCTCTTCGTTATTTAACCTTCTGGCTTCGTCATCAGATCAGTCCGATACATCCCCTCCCCTTTTTCCTTCAGCCAGTCATCGACTACACGAATAAACAAAGTAATTTTACTTGTTACGACAGTTCTGCTATGATCCTACGAGAGATTTCTGTGCCATATCTTCGAAGTTCATAATCAGATTATAACAATATTTCAATGGGACCAACTTGGAACCCTTCAATCAAAAATTCTCAAAATCGGTCGACAATTGACAGAGATATCGGTGAAGATATCGGTATCAGACATCGGTGATATTTTCGAAGTCGGTTAAAAACTGACACTTTTTACTAAAAAACTAAGTCGGTAAATTAGGCACGACTTCGTGTAAAGCCAAGCGAATTAAAAAAAAAAACACCTTGTAGTACATGCAGAAACTTTCTGCAGCCAAACTAAAATAAAGCTCTCCGACCGGGCTTTCAATGAAGTATTTTTGCCCAATATCTCGGTCGTTCAAAAACATGTCAATATAACCGTGATAATTCGACGACATCATTTAGATACAAAATTATATTCCTTAGAGGTTACCTTCACGCAAATATATACCTACCTATAAATTGGTAACAGAAATAATTAAAGAACAATAAATTCGCTTTAACCGCCCATTTGTTTATCGTAATATTATTTATTGCTGAAGTGACCCCGTACAACATGAATTATTCCGTAATTAGTTATGCTTAAATACTTAAATAGATAGAGTAGTATCTAGCTAATGCCGCCCCGGGGTCAGCCAGGCCGGCTGGGCGGTGTACATGAAGAGGCTTGCGATTACCGCCTCTAATTGAATAGGCACTACGTCACGTTATCTGGTCTCTTGTTTATTAATTTCCTATCAACTGTGTCGGTTTCTTTACATCAAGCCCTTTTCGGGACTTCAAGACTATGTTAATTGTTGGTGGTATCTTCTTGTCATGTAGCGACGGGTCAGAGAGCTTTTCTGGGGACCGCATTATTTTAGAGCCGTTTATCGTTTATGATATATAATATCTTTTACATACTTGCTGCTTAGTGATCATCTTAGACATGTTGGTTAAGTCGTAGGTATATGCAAAAAAAATATCTAAGAAGGTAATTCTAAATACAATACATCCTTAGCCTAACATATTAAAGTTAAATCGAAATTCTACAACGTATCTATCTGTTCGTAATAAACTCAAAAACTACTGAACGAATTTTCATGAAGTTTTTTTTTTATTGATATATACCGGTATTTGGCTGCGATCTCACATGATGATAAGCAGTAATGCATTCGTTGATGGTGAGCTGCACTAGTTTATTAAGAGCCTATTCACTCTAGTCTTGAAGACACCTAAACTAACTTTTCACCAATAGACAGAGTGATTCATGGAGGTAGGTTTGTCTGTAGGTACCATCACGGCCATTTCTGCCTGATTACTAAAAAAAATCGCTTGAATCTTACGACGCGGCTCCAAACCAAACCCTTTGAAGTTTTCATTTCGCAAAAATAAACTTTGCAGTGGTCAGGCGGAAATGTCTTTAATTCATTAAACCCCAAGCCAGCGTTCGCGCACCTATTGTCTTTCTATTGTGTCTTTAATTTCCACGATTGAAAGGTTAATGGTACATGCATAATAAAAAAAGGCCGAGAATTTCAATGATTTGTAACACCAGTGCAAAGCTGGGATGAGTTGCAAAAAAGCCTTTGTAATTATTCATTATGATCTAAAAATTCTCGTCTAAACAAATCTAATGAAATGCAATCAGTTACGTTCGGAGAATCTAAAAACGAATCTGAATCATCAATAATCGTCGTGACAGGAATAAATTGGTTAATATTCACAGGGTAGTTTGTCTTTTGGAATTGCCTCATCGGGCCCATCAATATTGAAAAAGGAAGCATTTTTTATAACATTGCAATATTTGTTTAAGCCAAATCTTGCAAATGGATTTTGAAAAAGTACCTAATATCCTTAATTCATTAAACCCCAAGCGAACGCCGGCGTTTATTACGCCGAACGCCATCGGCTCTTATTGTCTTTCTATTGTGTCTCTAATTACGATATTCGAAAGGGTAACCAATTAAGCTGCTTGGTATACCTTTGTAATTTGGATGACAATTTTTCTTTCGCTATATGATACCAAGGAGCTGTACCCTTAGCCAAGTTGCAAATCTGCAATAGTTAACGCTAGTAGAAAGCTTCAAATGTACGGGAATGACGTCATCTCAACGCTCAGTTACTTAGTCAGAACAAAAGAATTGGCGGCAAAGTCAACTTGAAGCGTTCGAGGCAAGCGAAACGGTTGTAACTTGGCTAGGGGGGCTGGTCAGATGATGCAATCGAAAGTACGAGTTTGCTAATATATAGTTAATATAATGTCATTTACCCTACCTGTTGTAGGTCGCGGGTTCAAACCCTGTCAGTATTACATTGTGTAATTTATTTCATTACCGCTGCTCTCAAAATGGTGAATGAAAACATCGTGAGGAAACCGGCACGTCCTAGAACCAAAAATTCGAAGACATGTGACATCCACCAACCCGTACTGGGCCCGCGTGGTGGATTACGGCCCATTCCCTCTCCTGGAGAGGAGGCCTGACTCCCAGCAGTGGGAACATTAAAAAGGCTGATGATGATGATAGCCTGCCTTAGGTGGTAGAGTTAATGACATTATATTAACCTTTTGAATGTCTTATGTTATACAGTTCGACATAAGCAATTGTCTTTCTATTGTGTCACTAATTACGGCATTCAAAGAGTTAAAACTGATTATTTCCTCAAAGAAAACCTCATCCTGCAGGGCATTTTTATTGCACCGTGATTTAAATTCGACGTTTTGAAAGTGACTTTAAAGATAAGATAAAAGTGGCAGTTACTGTAGAATATAAAAGTATTTTTATATCAATAGCGAAATCGATTAATAATGTTATCATCCCATAGACTACGAGTACTGACGTCGAAATTCCATAAATCTTTTTTTTGAGGCTGGAAATCATCACATCACAAAGTTCTCTCGCTCTGGGTGGAGTGAGAGTAAGATTGGTTTGTGATCTTCCTCTTAGATATTAACTGAAACCTGGATAAAAACGGAAAAAGCTGGACTTGTAGTTGTATTGTATTAATAATATTAAAAAGAGGTAAAGTTTGTTTTTCTGCTTGTTGGAAGTAAAAGTCTAATACTAGTTAAAAAAATTTCACCGATAGAAAACTGTTTATGCTTGAGTGACATAGGCTATATTTTTTGGACGCGGGCGAGGCCGCGGGCAAAAGCTAGTCAAGTATAATCCAAATTTAAATCAAATCAAAAACATTTATTTCAAATAGACCATTTGCAGACACTTTTGAACAGTCAAATGTCATTCAGCCAAGAAAAGTGAAGCTAAATTGCACGTTCCAAAGCGTAGATCTCTATAGAGAAGAGTGTGCGATATAGGTAGGTTAACCTCTAAGTTATGAGATACCGAGGTAGGTGCGTCCCCAACTTCCCCGCAGCTTCTTCCACACTAGGCCACGTAACAGCATCATGTGACAATATTTGTCATGTTCCCTTCCTGCCTGGTACCAATTTATTTCCGCGTGCCGTAGCGATAAATACGCCTGCGCAAACATTCCCACTAGAGGGCCCTTATCTCCGCCGACGGGAGTCCCCGGGGCTCCGAGCAGGCCCGATAGCTGCCAAACATTGCCTGTTTAAATCATAGACTTGTATGAGAATCGGAAACATTCGTATTTACTACAAATTAGACCACGCATGCGAAAGAGTCATTTTCGACAGCGCAATAATAATTTCCGTTTATTATTAGCTTCACAGGTTTTCGTGTGGGTGTTATAAATTAGGTGAGATTGATTTTACTTGGTTTTTCAATTGGTTGGATACTAAAATTTTGAACCATAGTTCGGTTTCGAGTACCTACCTATAGAATAAAAATGTCTATTCTATATAGCACTTTCATATCAACCTTTCTAATTTGTAGCTTGCAACAGTCGGTTGATTAGTATCCTAAATGATTTGGTTAGCTATGATAAAATACTAGTTTCTTTCTATTCCGCTATTTGATGCTCAAAATACTCCACGACGCTTGACATCATCATTGAGGTTTCACCCATCAACATTTGAATGCATCGAATTCTTCGATCAATTACTTGTTCCCTTGAGTAAGTTCAAAGCTCCGTCAGATTAAGATTTCCTCGCCTGCGTTGATCTCACCGGTGCGAGCAAACATCCCGTTGGTTTGCGCAGTGGTTGTACCCTGGCGTGTAAGTGTGAGCGCAAACAGGCTCACAGGTGCCGCGGGAGCCGCTCCGTCCCGCCGGAACACCACCCCTGTTTGAACAGGCCACTTCGCGCCCTCCGCCACTCACTTGTTACTTCTTGACATTTGAACTTATAATCAAAGTTTGGCCGCGGCTTCATTCATGCGTTTGGGATTGGGATAAGTGTTTATTGCTTTCGATCCCTTTTGGTGAAGTGACAGCATCGATTGATACACAATAGCGTAGAATTGTTTTTGTACTTTAATTCTATACGTACTTCATTATTTATACGAATAGGTTAATAAAATAATCCATGTATTTATTGATCACAATCGTTAGCAGGTTTTAAGCTTGTTGAATCAATTTTAAATAACATCAACGCTAAAGTTATAAATCAGTTCTTAGATCAAAGCAAAGGTTTCCATTTTGTTCACTATTCATCTCACATCGATAAATTGAATAAAATCGGAATACAAGGTTCAGCTTTAGAATGGTTCAAATCTTATCTATCGAAAAGAAGTCAATGCACAAGGATCACTAAAATCGATGACAACTTGAACAGTACCTACATCAATTTTGATTCACAATCTTAACCTAATTACTTCGGTGTATCGCAAGGACGCATCTTTTATTTATTCTAACAATCTTCTATCGATTTTTTTTATTGGAAACAGTCCGAGAGCAGGCTGTGATCAAAACATCTCTCAGGGCTTAGGATTGCTCCATACCTAGAAATCACAATGTCCATAAAACCTTAGATCAAGAACTTGTTTCGTACTATGCAACTGACACAGTTCAGAATGACTTCATCGCTCCAAGTGTTCCGGGAGTGCGGGATAGTTTCAAATATTGACAGAGTGTAATCTGGCCGGCACCGTGTGTTGTTTAGCGGAGCCCCGGTAATGTGCTCGGTTAACACCGCAGCGCGCAGAGGTACTGCGCCTGCGCAGCCGCTCATTACCGCGGACCTACTACATGTAGTACAACTGTACGCGCTAAACGTTATTCGCGATGCCTTCTACGGACTACGCAATCTTTGCCCATATATAATTGGATGAGTTCGTAGATCTTTATGTTGTTTTTGGTTGTAAAAAAGTAGTGTGGACTTAAAAGGCATGCTTTACACCAAAACCGTTGACGTTTGTATCAGTGATCTACATTTATTTTGGCCGGTTCTTCGAGAAGACGGGTTATCAAGAAAAATAAATAGCTTTTACACGGCAAAATTGTTCAGTTGTATCTCTTTATGTTACAATGTCTACTATTCAAAATAACAACTGAATGTGAGTGTTATCAGCACAGACTTTCAGCTTGATGGCTGCTAGGACTGAATTAACGCTAAAGCATACGGGTGGATTTTAGTCAGTAAAAGTCTGACACTTCCTCTCGCTTTATCCAGAATAGCAGAAGCTATTTAATGATTTTTGTCTTTCTTGATAACTACAACCTAAGGATCCTATAAGTTACTTCTAGATAACCTTACTCTAATAAAGTTTATTCTATTCTATTCTTCCGCCTACCTACCACACCATAGCTTACCATTAGGTAACATAGTGGGCAAACTCGAACCTATCTGTACATGTAAAGGACAAAGTCCCGACTCATCAACACCCAACCCAAACCCTTGGACCTAGATTATTGTTATGCTCGGAGGTTCCTATTGTATACAAAAAATAAGAAAGGATATTTTTCAAAATTCTTTTCCTAAAAGGGTTTAATGTTTGTGTGGATGTGGAGAAAGCTTTTCTTATATCAATGGGAGAAAGCTATATTCAGGCGGGCGAAACAAAAAATTTTACAAAAAAGTATATAACCGACTTCAATGTTAAAAAAACACTGATAAGTATAAAATAACTTTAATTTCGGAAGTCGGTGTCTCTATATTAGTTTTGTCTCTTCGTTATTTAACACCGACTTCCGAAATTAAAGTTATTTTATACTTTTCCGCGTTTTTTAACATTGAAGTCGGTTATATTTTTTTTTGTAAAAAGTTTTTTTATTTCACACTTTTTTGTTATTTTATCACCACTAAAAAGTACCTCTCAGACAAACTTAAATAACTTATGGCCATAGTGCATCTCATAACAATTCTAATAATCGACTACACGTATAAACAAAGCAACTTTACTTGTAACCACAGTTCCGCTGTGATTCTATGAGAAGTTCTGTTCCATATCTTCGAAGTTCATGATCAGATCATAACGATATTTCTATGGGACCAACATAACAAGCATAAATTTTCAATAAAAAAAAGAATTTTCAAAATCGGTCCACAATTGACCGAGATATCGGTGAACATACATAAAAAAAAACATTCAGCCGAACAAGAAACTCCTCCTTTTCGAAGTCGGTTAAAAATAAAATCCTGCCAAAAATTCAGCTTGAGATTTTTATTTATTACCGATAGGCTCGCGATTGACCACTATCTCACTTGATGGGGCTGATGGTAAACGATGATGTGGCGGACGATGGAGCACACTTGCCTAGGACTAACCTATTCACTCTTGACTTAAAGACCAGGAAACAGACTCCGGCATGGATTTGCACTCCTTAGCTGTTCGCATAATAAATATGTTCCCAAAACACGGGTGGAAAAAAAAACAAAGCGTTTTGGGTGACAGAGGCGGGGGACAACGCATGTACCGAAATATAAGGAATATCAGGAAAAATTGTCGTTTTCCTGAAAACAAACAATAATTCTGCCTCCTAGTTTTGCACGTTTCTGTTCAAATGTATTTCCCCAGATTACGATGTAGTTAGTAAGGTGAGCCCCATACCTAAGTTACTTATTGACAAAGATACCGGGCCGAGTGGCCGTTATCAGCGTTTGTGGACACAGATGTGGTCTGCGGGTTCCCATGCATCGCCACCCTTCTTGTACTCCATCATTGATCGGCCTAATGTAAGTCAAGGACTTATTCAAGATATTCTGATGTTTTCATCGGCGATTAATTAAAAGGCTGAAGAATATAATTGGTTTACTATGATTGAGAAGGTTACGGTGGCTAATATGGTTAATGAACTTTTTGTTGTACTGCTAAAGATGTTTGCCTTTTTAATGTAGACATCCCTTTACCCTAATTGTAATGTTAGTAATAATCATATAAGATGTGTGTGATGTGATGTTTGTGATTGTATTCGTATCTAATAGTTTAGAAAGGTAGGTATATTGTTGACACTAGCTGCTGCCAGAAACTCCACAAACAACACACTCCTGGAAACATACTCCCGGAATAAAAAGCTATCCTTGCAATAGTTGCAATTCCGGAGCCTACTGGGGCCAGGGTTATGCGAAAGGGCGCTCGAGCCCCGGTATGAAGGCTTGAAGGAACAGGGTGGGTTTTTTAGTCAGTAAGAGTCTGACACTATCTCCCGCTCCGCCCAAGAGCGGGGGTTGTTCAGCCGTTCGAGCGTGAAGAAGTAACAAACGTACAAACACACTCGCAAACCTTTGCCTTCATGTGATAAAAGTTTTTCATATTTAATAAACATGTGTTACACTGGATTTTTGTGTCCGATTTAAAATATGTTAATAAAAAAACAAAGCGCAAACGAGTAGAATTAAAGCTTTAAACATGACCTAACCTAACTCATATTCCTAAACTGATAGAATAGCCGTGGAATAGCCTGAATATCATATATTTTTATTTACAAAGTTAAACGACAGAATTCATCCACTTCCGGGATGTGAGGGCCAATCAGATTGCATTCGCGGAACGGCGCGGCGGCTTATCATGGACGAGTACAAATAGGGCGCATCTGTAGGTGGGCGCGCCCTGTCTCTGCTCTGTGTTCAAACAAAGCCGATATCTTCATTTATAACTTGATGAGAATTATTAGATGTGCAGAATCAGATGTAGATCTTTTATTTTGTAAAAAAACTAAAAAAACTAAAACCCGACTACGACATATCAACCATAAAAAAAGACAAAAAAACGACACTGAAAAAGTATGAAACAAGTTTTTTAGAATGCTGAAAAAAACAACTGATAACTGGAAAAAAAAAACAGAAAAAAAAGAAAAACCGTAGTCACAAGTCATAAGCACCAACTGAATACTTCAATAACGTGTGTGTGCTGTGATGCTCTCTTTTTACCCTCCTTTGGCTTTGCCGTAGTCGGGTAAAAAGAGAGCATCCTCAGACTAGACGAGTGCAATGACGTGTCAGGTCCAGGCGGCCACTATCCGATACTTAATTGTGTACTGTTGAACTCTAATATCGTGATGCAGCATTTTGAATATTTAGTTGATATGTTAGGTACACTATGTTAGGTTAGCTTAGTCGTCTATTGAAAATATTTAGTTTTCCCACTAGCTGTAACTAATACTACCGGCCCGCCCCGGTTTTGCTTTACAGATACCACTAATAAATCTGCTTTTTGACGAGTTCTGCTCGGTGGATGAGATTTATGATTTTTTCTTTCTTGAAATTCAGTTTAAAAATGCCAGACAATTTGTAATAAATAGTTTTCTGAATGGCTTCCTTTAGAATTAGAATGAGAAAGCGAGGAATCATGATCGTTGGAAGAAGTGTTGGGAGGCCTTAGCCCAGCTGTGGGACAATACGGGCTAACTATAATATGACTAGCTTTTGCCCACGGCTTCGCGAGCATACATATAATATATCACTCAGGAATAAAGCAGCTTTCTTTAGGTGAAAAAATTTTAGCAATCGGACCAGTACTTCCAGAGATTACCTCCTACAAACAAAAAAAAAAAAACTTTACCTCTTTATAACATTAGTATAGATATAGTTAATATAATAAGTTTCCAGGAGAAACTCAACCGGCGGAAATATAACAACCTTGTTGGAAGTTATATTTTCGAACCGTTTGGGGTTGAAACTCTTGGATTGTGGGGTCCGAGTGCTCACAAGTTGTTTAAAGATCTGTCTAGTTGACACTTCGCGTGACCCAAAGGCTGGCTTTTACCTTGGACAGAGAATAAGCATTGCCATACAGCGTGGCAATGCCGCCAGTCTTTTGGGCACATTACCAGTCGACAGCGATGTGGAAGAATTTTTTGACGCCATATTTTAGTTAGTGTTAAAATACACTAACTAAAATATGGCGTCAGTACTGGTAGTAGTCATGGCGTAGGGTTTTATTATTTATTAATTTTTAATTTACTGTAATTATAGTTATTAAGTTGTTTATAAGTGTAGATATTAATTAATTTATAATAGTGTGTACAGATTAAACTAAAAATAAAAGTGAGTGAATTGAGTTTCCAGTCTTATAAATATTCCTTTGCATTTTCCCGTTTCATAAGTCGACGATGGGTACCTACGTACCCGGTAACTCACAGGAACCCTCACCCTTTATTGGAATTCAATTCAGGGATCGATAACTCCACAAAACCACTATGTTTACTCTGTAGGGAATTCTGTGAGAAAATTTTCCCCTTTTCAATCGAACGAATGGATTCCAACACGCGGTATCAATCCCTAGGAGCACCCCTATAAATCGATACCAATTTTCCCAGGCCCACTTGAGGCAGGTGCTACTAATCTAATCACTAGGTAATTATTCGTTTTGGGCGATGATAAAACTCGTTCGAGTGCTACAATAATGATTTTAAAAGTCATCTTTCAGCTACCGTCGGGTTTTACAGCCCCATTAATTGTTTTATAGCCGTGGTTACGTTCACTGTAGAGATAAGTGCGGTCGTGGGGATGTTTATAAGATTTCAAGACCAACGCAGCGAGGGGAGACACTGCCGTTTGAATGTTGGTTGTTGATCTTACGTTGATTTGCTTTTGCAGGGTTCTTACACGAAGTATTACTTGAACCTTACATGTGGCCACAGTTTCCATCAAACATAAAAGCTACAATCAAATAATTTATAATTTTACTTTAATTTTTGAATTGAACATTATTTTCCCAGGCGACGATAGAATATGGAGTAACTACCTTATTATACAGGGTGTAAAAAATCGGCCTTTCCTTACAAACTGTCCAATCAAGTTTTTAATTTTGTATTGTGAAGTTGATTTTTTTTTCGTTTTTATGAAAAAAACGTCTTGTGGAATGTTATTCAGTTTCGTCTACGGAGCAAGCCCTTAAAGTTTGTGGAGTGCTGTTCCTTACACCCTGTATAAGAAAACATTTATGTACCAATTACCCATGTTTGCGAGAAAATAAATAAATCTATGATTTGCAAAAAGATCCGTAACCATTAATTTTTTCGTAGCCATTTCGTAGATAGTGCTACGAGCCTACGAAAAATTTCTCCTATAATTTAAAGCCACATAAAACATAATCGAATCAAGTTTTTTTATGTCGAGTCTCTATTTTGCTTCACTGTTTTATTATACTCGTAACTAGAACCAATCCGATATTAAATATTTTATCGTTTTTCGGCGAAGGACATCTTGAACCAAACTAATCAGGATTTCCGTAACGTTGGCGTATTGGCGTAGCAAATATCGAGGTTTTATTAAAGTGAGCTAAAAGCAAAGTATCTTATTTTGAACTATACCTACTTGCCTCCTTAGGTGAGTCAAACCCAGGATTGCGGGATTGTTCAGGACAACGGCCTTGATATGCAAATGTAAAACGAAGGAATATGGGCGGGTTTTAGTCACTACATCTCGCTCCACCCAGAGCAAAAAATTTCTTTGACGATTTTCCAGTCATACCAAAAAAAAAGAATGAAGTTGTTAGAAAAGTTTTTTTTTTTTATTTGAAGAGGTATACATTACAGTTAATAAGGCCAAACATATTGAAATTCTTCTCACGTTCTACGAAGAGCATATAGTTTTCATTTTCCGCTTGAATCTCTGTTTGTCTGATCGAGATACCGGCGGAATTCCGAAGAGTTAATTTGAGTATCGACTTGATTTCGTGAGTGCCTAACTAAATAGCATGGCATTAGGAGAAAAAAAGTTATTGAAAATCAGAAATATTAAGGTGGGATGAAGTACCTAGTAAGTTTTTATTTACCTCATAAAACTTTTAGTCTAGTAGGATCTAAGAATGGTGTATTTAAGGTTGTAACACTAAATATACTGGCCGTAGATCCCGTAGCAAGTTACGAGGTAACATAAGTCAAAGTCTGGTCCAGGAATGTTGCAACAAATGCACTTTGGCGGCAACAAACTGTCCAATGCACGTTCCCTTGGCAAATTTATGCGCAATAACACATTAATACCTAAGTACGGTGGGCGGCTGCGTCGGCGCAGCACTGAGAAGCAGAAATAGCGTGGGCGGGCTCTTCACAGATGACAGCTATCTGTTCTGTTTATGACTTCCTCAGCCAATGGCCTCAAATAGCACGCAAGTGCATACCTAGCCTAGGCCAATTTTATTATATCTTGAATGAGCATATTTCAAAAATACACACGATATTTATTTTTGCTACCAATTTGGGGTGTGTTAAAAATTATTGCAGATGATTAATAATTTAAGTATTTAAAACTAGCTGATCCGACAGACGTTGTCCTGTCTTAGTGTCCACGGGCCGGGTAATAAAAACTAGTATTTTAGTATATGCTGAATGTACTATCTTTAACCTTTCAATCGTGGAAATCACAGACACAATTGAAAGACAATAGGTGCGCGAACGCGTTCGCTTGGGGTTTAATGAATTAACTAGGGATAAGTACCAAAACCCCCTATTTTTGGTGGGAAATCATGTTATGATATCTTCCGCCCTAGGGCTGAGCTAGGGAGTGTCAGACTTTTACTGACTAAAACCCATTCTTAGTTCCTTCGTTGCCTTTTGATCCAGAGCCGGATTTTCCTTTTAAAAGCGAATCCATGGCCCCGTAGGCTTCGGCCCTGCGGAGGTACCAAAACACCAAACATGAAATACTTAATACTCCATAAATTATTTCATACGATAACGTTGAAATTGTAAACGTACGAACGTATTTTAAAGTCAGCAAGTATTTGAGAACAATAGCTAGAACTAGGCAATAGAAGCCCACAGCTTTAAATGTAACCTTATCTTTGTTTGGACACATCAATCACTACACTGCCTACCATTTTCGGCTGCCTAGCTTCTATAAACAATAGCCAATAATAGTAGGCAGCCCATAATAACACCTAAGCATGCTTTAGCTCAACATAATGTTGTTACTTTGCCTAAATTCGACACGTGTCAAGCGTGTGTAGCCTTGAGTAAATGTTTTTAGTTCAATTGTTCTCAAAGTATGCCAGCTCGGTGACCATGTTTTGATCACTTAGCAACTTTTCATTTTTTTTAGTTGGCTTACAGATGAAAATATAAAATATAATTTAATAATAATTTAATAAATATAAAAATAATTTACAACTCCCCACATTTCGATTTTGGTGAGAACATACAGTGCAGAGCAGTGGTGACCTACTGGTAACTGCACCGACTTACGAGTTGGGTCGCAGGTCAAACCTAATCAGGTGAATTACTTTGTGTAATTTATTTCATCTTTTCTCTTGAATCGGGAAAAGAAAACGTCATCGTGAGAGAAAAAAAAACATATTTTAGAACAAAAAAATACGGAGACATGTGACATCCACCAATCCGCACTGGGCCCGCGTGGTTCGAGTAGGTACGGCCCATTCCTCCTTTTAGAGAGGAGGCTTGAGTCCCAGCAGTGGGAACATTATAAGGCTGATTATGCTATGTTATTATGAGGAGACTTATTTATCTTAGCCTTCCCTTCCAAGTATATAAGTACTTCCTTACAAACAAACTTCTCCACCGCTCCTATCTGTCGGTCTGTTCGCGATAAACTCATAAACTACCAAATAGATTTACTTGTAGTCATCAGTAGACAGAGTGATTCCTGAAAGGTTTAAATACATGCATATTATTGTAGAGAAGAGCCGATAATTTTAAAGATAACCAACATGCGAAGCTGGGGTGATTCGACATTTATACATATCATAGAAATTTATATAAAAAAACAAAACTCCTTTCTTCTATCTATGATACATAATAAATCTAGGCACCTCCGCCTTTGTACAGTTTTGTGTGCATGAAGATTTAATAAAATAAATAAATCTGTAGAAGTTTCTGATTGTGCGCGCATCATGTAAAATGTACGAAATCGACGTAGATAACTTTTATACATTAAAATTGTGTATAATATAATATTTATGTAATAATACAGTACTTAGGCTTTGTTTTTTCGCAGTCGGTTGACTAAGATATATGATATAATATATGATATTCCACAATTATCACACAACGACGTCTAGTCTCAAGCTAAGCAGAGTTTGTATTATGAATACTAGACAACTGATAAACATACTTGTATATTTCTAAATACTTACATATTATAGATAAATTACACCCGGACACAGAACAAATGATTGTGCTTATCACACAAACATTTGTCCTGGGTGGGAATCGAACCCACGACCTCCGGCATAGCAGTCAGGGTCACTAACCACTAGACCAACAGGCCAGTCAAAATAAGATATACCTACTAAATTCATAAATACTACATTCAGGCGTTACGATGTCTGCTGGGTCAGCTAACTTATTTATAAAACTACAATCCCTTAACCACCTTCCAACACAACAACTTAAAAGTTACTTTTACACAAGTTAGAAAAAGGCATATACTTGATACACCACCGCCATTTTACGGTAGATACTTCCATTTAACTACAAAGACCTTATCGCAACTCTAATCTTTATCGAAAAGCGTCATACTTATTCATCAACACCAACTTTGAAACTAACCCGACAACGATCCGAAACAAAAACATAGGGTACTTATAAAAGATTGAGTAACGCGGATATAATAAACACGTGCCCACTGTGCCTAAAACCGAAGCACTTGTAGATAAAGCTTATAGGTGCGTATAGTTAACTAATACTTATGGTACTTATAATCCTTACCATATTATACACGTGTATAACGCAGACGGATGGCTGTGAAATCTGGTTGTAAATCATTGCGCGCACGACTATAAAACTTTTTGTCATTGACATGTCGTCCTATTAATATTTTTAAATTAAACTTAATGGCGTAATAGTTGGTTTCTATTATTACGTAAAGGGTGAACGAATTGGAAGCTGTTGTTGCTTTTGAAACTGTAAAAAGTAGAGAATAGTGAATACAATGCGCGGCGGCTCTGTGTGTCTTGACTGACATTATTACGAAAGCTCTCTCTCTCTCTCTCTCTCTAGCTTTTGTTACCGTTTTCTATTAGTTTAAAGTACTAACTTCCTACACAGATGAAGATAAAGCTTTCAGTGCGCTAAATATTTTCTGTCAAAGAATTGACTTCCTGAAAACAACGCAAAGTCAGCATATCTTCCCATAAAAGAAAGTATTATTTTTTGTTTAGATTTAAGTTTGTGTATAACTTTACTTTATAACACGCTTTTTTAGCTTCACCTGTATGTTTGCTTGTAACCACCGCTTTTTAATCTACAGCGGGCGATCAGTTTTTTAATCTACACTAATATTATAAAGAGGTAAAGTTTGTTTGTATAAGTTTATTTTTTCAAAATACTGGCCGATTGCTGAAATATTTTCACCGATAGAAAGCTGCTACATTCCTGAGGGACATAATTATATGGGCTATTTTTTATGTAGGTAAGCGGGTGAAGCCGCGAGCATAAGATAATGTACAATAAAGTGTATTTTATTCTAAATGAGAAATAAAAAAAACCTTTATGTCTGTATTAGCTCATAGCTGCCCGCAACGGCTTTTAACACAAGTTAGCACGGGAACATTTTTTTTTTCGATTTGGAAAACCAAGCAGAAAAATAAATCATAGCATACATGAAAAAATTATAACCACAAAGGAAAATAATTTTAGCATTAGTTCATTCTATTTAAAATATCGATTATTTATCTATTTATTGAGCACATCTTCCACAGTGCAAGTGTTGTCTTTTTTTAACCCAAAAGTAGAGAATACCTTGTTGTAATAAATAAATAATGACATTATATAATTATCATTTACTTAGGTTATTTTTCATGGTAGATAAGTTTTATGTACTTACGAGTATATAGGCTCACGGAATAATCTCACAGGTCGAACACCTAAAAATTCTTGCTTAGTGCTCGTCTACGACACAAAAGGAAGCGTTGTGCAAAATTTTGCATTTCCGGTAATTTCGGTTGTGGGTTTATTTGTCAGTCAGTCAGTTTTTATTTTACCTATGTAACTACTTTAGGTTACAGTCTTCATGAAATTGTGCATTTTGCAAAGTGGTTATCAATTAAATAAGTGCTTAAAGAAGAAAAATTAAAAAAAATATAAATACATTACAGACAATACCTAACTTCCAACTTAAATATGGCATCCAAAAATTCCTCCGCGTCGATGTCGATTGGAAGTGTACTAAAAGACTGGCGACACTGCTACGTTGTAGTTATGACATTGTTTAATCTCCGGCTGAGGTAAAAGCCAGCCCTTAGGTCATCCAAAAACCTTCTGATGTAGACATTATCAAGCACTGGTTTATACCATTTAAAAAAAAAGTTATAAGTAGGTAGTGTAGACATATCAATACCAGTTGAGATTGCAGTCAAACAGCCAGTGTTTGACTGCTATATCATAAAAAAATGCATATGTAGCTAACATATCGATGAAAGTTCTGAAATTTCTATCATGACAACGGTGCCATATAAATCACAGTGGGTACCACTTCGAGAACATAATGTAAGCTGTAGCAATTAAAGCAGGAGCTGGTATCAGTGATTGTCAGGACGATGTTACTAACCAGATGGCGTCGCGCGGAGGGTCTGTCGCGGCAAAAACTAGTACTCAATCTGTAACACAAAAGATGCGGCCACATGTACCGCGGGGTAGAGCTACACACGAACTACGTGCTCTTATTCGTCATTCTTTGAAGAGTTTTTGCTAGATAGTAGTTACATAAGTAGGTGAACATTGGTAGGTACCTACTAATTATTTTTCAGAGATTATATTTGATTATTTTCTCTAAGACCTAAATCAAGTTATTTGCTCTACATCTACATATTGTACTGAATTATTAGAAAATCCAAAATAACATCAAATCATCATTGTTTCAAAATGTCATCATTATCATCATTTCAGCCGACACACGTCCACTGTTGGACATAGGCCTCCCCCAAGCGTCAAAATAACATATTATTTATTAATTGCACATATTATTTCTGTCGGTTTTTTTTTTTTGTTGCAGCTAATTTTCGAAATGGCCGGATCGATTTTGATAAGGAGAAGCCTAGGCATTTATTTTAGGAAAATCATCTTAAAATTGTGACCGAATTGCAATATGCTATTTTGTGAGTGATTCGGACTAGGTCGCACGCACCATCTAGTTTATATCATAATTTGACGGCACAGTTGGCGCAATGGCTGAGCGACTGGTTACTGCGCTGCGTGTCACGGGTACAATTCCTGTACGGAACCAATTATGTATGACCATAGATAGGATTTTCGGGCCTAGTTATCTTGTGTTTGTTAACGCACCCACCACGCACTATACAGGAGATATTCCTAGTGTGGGGCAAAGTTTGTTTTCAAATTATGTAGGGTTTCAGAAAACCTCATCAGGTCGCATACACCAGGCGTGTATGGAAATATCAAAATAGGTATATACAGTCTACCTATTCACTCTTCAGTTTAGTATTAGTGCAATAAAAATATTTGAACATTATGAGAACTCGTTCTGAGTAATAAACAAGGAAACCGCTGAAGTTCGGCGAAGCGGGAGGTGATTATTTCTCCTCAGATTACTTCCCGAGAGTAATCCGTTAGAAATCGATCGACTTTTAGTGGCGTGTCAGTGTTTGAAGAAAAAAACATAATTTATTGTCAGCATTCAGATCGCAAGGAAACCCGAACGGGCATTAGAAAATAAAAAAGTAATAAAATAAGAGATGTTTACGAGCGTAAAATGACGTGAGTCGTGAGGCCGCGCCACTTGGGCTGTTTACATGTGCGCTGCGCGGGCGCACTCCGCCGTACATATAGGGTAAATCGTAATTTATTTTCTTTATAGTCGTTGGTCGCCCAACAAACATATTAGCGTTAAGACAAGCTTTATTAGACATGTATTTCGGTTCTACTTAGATATTTAAGAGGTAGCGTATTTCTTATAAGAGAGTTATAGAGTGTAATAACACCTTTATACCCTCGATTTTGGCACAAAATTTTGCAGGCTAAGCCTGTATGAATCCCTATATAGTGGTTCTACAAAGCCTTTAGTTGAAGTGTGTAAGAGGTGTTACAAGAACGTCAATTTTAGTTTGAAACTTTATAGCGCCTTTAGAATGGAGTTAAGTTGAAACCTAGAGTTATATAACATATCTATAGTGGTGTTAGTTAGAACTAAGACCGTTACGTTGATACCTTATAAGTCATTTGAAAAGTTTTCTGTGTCAAAATCAGATTGTAAAAGCTTTAAAGTAAAAAGAATTCTATTAATTGTCAAAATGAGTGCTTCGTTTATCTGCCGACAGTGCCGACATTGCAATTTCATCACAAAATTTAAGTATTGTGGATTTAAAGTATTTTTGAAGTGTTAAGTTAATTATTAGTGCGCTTGCCAGTTTACTGTGATAGTGTATCGTGTTTCTCATCTCAATTTTAACGCGCCCTCAAAAAATTATGAATTAGAGGAATAAAAGGATAACATTTGAAAATGCAAATAACCTAAAATAGTTTTAAACGTCATTTTCAAGTGTTGCTCGGTTTTATTAGTGATTATATACATAAAACTAAGTAAAATCATTAGAAAAATGTAAATATATCGTTATTAGAAAGTGATTTTGTACCAATAAATTTTTAGGTTATGTTTACAGAAAGTAATCAAAATGGCGTTTTTTTCTTAAAGTTACAGTCTTCCCTTAAATCAATTATGACACTTGATGAACTACAACGCCGGTGGTAAAGAGTATTATACGGTCTTGGGTTGATATAAGAGAGGAATTATACACTTATCGAAGACATTTACCTGCTGTGGAGACTAAAATACTGATTTTAGCTTTATTTATACATGTTTGGATTAGGGTTCCTTACAAATTAATGAAACCCCTAATCTTCAAGTCACCCCAGGCGCAAAGTAACCTGCTGGTACCTAGGTACTTAAGCTTAAATCACAGATACCGTTTTAACTTAAATTGTTAGCTTCAAGTTTTTTTTCTGCACTATGCTTTGGCTATAGTGTTATTTTCTTTTACAAAAATAAACATAGCAAAAATAACTCAATATAAAATTTTAATTATTAATTTTAGTTATTTTTTGTTTTCACGAATGGCGCCTTCTAAACTTCAGCCAGCCGGTAATATTGGGTCGTCTCGCGGATCGTACAAAACCACTGTAACTATTCAACCTATGATTGCCTTTAGTATAACAGGCGTAAACTGTATATAAGGGTTATACAACGCATGTAGAGTTTGGTGTTACTACACTCTTAATTAACTCCCTTGCAGAACCGCTAACGTTACTGAAGTTGAAATAAAGTCTTATGATCTAAAAGCAACTCCGTTATAGCAGATTTGTAGCAATAAGAGTTAAAGAGAGTTAATGAAGATCTTTCAACAGGTTTTAACGTTGTAAGCAGAAACAAGCTTTAACGTCTTAAGTATATACGCAGCCACTGTTACTACACTAACTACTAAGGAAATTGTGATTCGTTATTTACAGTTGTAATGCAACTTGAAGAGCTGAACTTATTTAATAAGTGTACTGAACCACCTTTAGTGATAACTGAATCCATTATAAATCAATAGTAGTACCTTAAACATTAAAATAGCCTGCAACCAACGCATAATTGTTTGTTGGGCGTCGACGCTTGATGGGTTTGGTTACCTAGTAATTATCGGGCGCGCGCCGAAAGCTAAACCAATTTGAGTAGCGCGTCGGGCTCAGCGCGCGCCCGCTCAAGTGCGCATTTCATATTGTTTATGTCAATACCAGCTTTTTGTTCGGATATGGGTCTAAACTTCAACTATTTATAGCTCTGTTACTTAATAAAACAACATACTGCTGTTGGATTTTTGTTGGTCTGTTAGACAATTTATGGATCAAGTTAATTTAACTAAGGAACTCTATTGTTTAAAGTTTCTATGCAGAAAATCTATACTTACATCAAACGCGTAGCTACCGCCGATACCGGCCCCCAAGTTATAGGGACCCCGACGTGTGTAAAGTTTCGTAATTTGACATCCACAACCTATTATTAATAAGTGGCCGCGAATAATAACTAGGTATATGATAGGATACTCCAATTGAGCAGCTCGCGCTTCGCGTTCTATCATTTTATTGAAAAAACACAATAAACACTAAGGTCAAGTTTTTATTGTCCAAATTCACATACTCAAGACTAAGACCAAAGAATAAGATTTGTCCTATCCCAGTCAGAGTAATCCAAAGTTTCGTACTCTGTTTTACATGATGACAAAACCACTTTTACCATCTCTCGAAAAAAAAACAGACAACTGTTTTGATACAGGGCACTTTTAGATTTAGCAACGCCACTGCTATACATATTATTTATTTATTTATACTTCATGCACATAAAAGTACCTACAGAGGCGGACTTAACGCCTTAGGCGACGAAGACAGACGAAACAAACAAAGACTTTTTATTTCAGAATTAACTGCCATAGAGTCTGTCTAATAAGTCAACCGACTTGGGTATTCATTGGGGTACAATGAAATCTGATGTAGTCAACGCTGGTTCAACAATCAAGGTTGATTATGAGATATTGTTCATTGTTTACTAATAGAAGAACCTTATAAAAAGTATCGAATTTAAGTATTTTTTAAATAATTAAATATTATACAAAATTCCCAAGTCGGTTGACTTTTTAGACAGACTATAGTAAATTATACAATAATGGAAACTCTTTTTTGCTATGCTTTTTAACAGCATTCCGACTTCACAAACAGCTGTCTGGTCGAAGTGCCTGAGTCACTGAGTAACTTACTCGTACTTATCTAGACAGAGTAAATAAACTTTCTGAGGAGCTTTTACTCTCACCGTCGTACCCTGTAGACCGCTAGGTCTAAACAACTATTGAGTCAACTCAAACGCAGACAGAACACAGAGTAATTACCTCTATCTATTTGAATGAGCGATCATGTCCCGATGTCCATGTTGTGGCCAGATCTTAGGAAATGGTATTTTCATGATATGACTAACTAAATCTGGCCAGATCGTTTGAACGTTAATATTTGATGATATAATAATAATAATATTTGTTTAAAAGACTACATTGGTCCAATGGTTAGTAAGAGTAACAACTTATCAACTAAAGGGTTCTTAACACTAAACCACAAAAAGCTTTAATTTCTGCCGCACCAGCAATCGCAACCAGTTATTAATCACTGGCGCATCATGCCATGGCCAAGGTTCGAAGAACACTATTAGAGCTGGCCCTAGATCTGAACCTAGACTATGACGTTTAAAGTGAGACTGTTTAAAATTCTTATTTCAGTGTGGGTAAGAGATGGCGCTAGACAACCTGTATAGCTCTGTCTCTCACTACTTAGCAACAAGGCAGCCCTCTTTCTCATTATAACGATCCTCGTTTGACCATATCATTGATGAAAGATTTTAATGATAATAAAAGGTCTAAAGAAAGCAAGCCAAACGAAGATTGAAATGTCATCAATTTAACGTTTAAAACAATTTGGCCAGTTTTAAGTTGGCCATATCATGAAGTGGTAAATTTCTATGATCCAGCCACGATATCCACAGCTGATGACTCAATACATGTGTCAAATCACCGCTCCATTAACATAGACGTAACCCCGTGTTCTAAATGACTTAAATTAAATCTAGAACACTAGGGTACAGATGAAATCCATCTGGGTTTAATCAAAATTCATGCATTATTCATTAATCATTTTTCTGGAGAATACGGAACAAATTAGGTCTATAACTCTGTTACAGATTTTTTTTTCAAGTAGGTTTTCAAAAGTTTTGCTTACAGCGGTCTTCCCGTCCGATTAATTATAATTTAGATGTCTTCAAGTGTAGAGTGAATAGGCTCTTAATAAACTAGAGTGTGATTCACCATCAACGATTGAATATTGAATGACTGCTTACCATCAGGTGGGATCGCAGTAACATCCATAAAGTAACTTTAAACAGATTTTTTTTTTAAAAACAAGTGCTATAAAATCTCTTAGGGTGAGTTGCACCATTTAACTATAACGATAACAAAGCCATTTACACAGTTGTCAAATCGTCGAATTGACCAATAGGCGGCCGTTTCACGGCTGGTTAAGGTTTGATTATCGTTATAGTTAAATGGTGCAACTCACCCTTAACAAATCATTATGGTTCTAATTTGAAAAACAAAAATCTAATCTAGATAACAGTCGAAAGCTTTAATTGAGACCAATGTTAAATCAATCAGCTTCTTGGCCTCCATTAAATTAAAAGTTCCAATTATATCGTCTAGATTTCTACCTAACTTTATAGGTATATCTAAACGTTCTTAGAAATTTAAAAGCTATTTTATGGAAATTTAAATAATGTCTATAAAATAATAAAATAAAAAATAATTAAGTTTAATCTATTTATATTAGTTTTTTTTTTTTTTATTATCTCGTTCCTCTTGGTGAACACATAGTTACAGCCTGTGCCTTCTCATAGCGAACAGCTTAGAATCCAAGCCATTGTAATATTACGGGGGACATACGCACATCACAGGCCGGTTACATTAAGTTCTACTAACCAATCCTTGATGTCCACACAGGGGTGGCGGCTGCATGCGACGGGAGCACGTAAAGAGACCCATGAACGCGTTCATGGTGTTCGCACAGGCGATGCGCAGGCGCCTCTCCGAGCAGCGGCCTGCACTACACAACGCTGAACTCAGCAAGTCACTAGGATCTATGTGGAAGTGAGTAAATTAAAGCAAGTTTCATGAATTTCTGAACGGCCCACGAGACTTCTGTTTCTTGAGCTTTATCAAGATAATGTTTGGGACCTATTCCGGAACATTGCTAATAAGATTATGAATTTATCGTCATCATCATTATTTTAGCTGAAAGACGTTCACTGTAGGACATAGGCCTTTTTTTGGGTTTATGATTTACTATAACTTTTAGGTGCATTAGTACAGCTAGTTTTATTTCAAGAAGGAATGATAATTACTTACTGACGGTGATAAATTAATTTCGTCGTCAACTGTTCACATCTACCGATCTGACATGCATCTTCAAGATTAGCCTTTTTTCTTCAGGTATGCTAAAGCTCATCACATTCCTCAAGTCATATCCAACTAACTAAGTGATAGTCCGATAATATGAACCCGAATACCCGATCTGCGGTACATTCGGCTGGGCGGTGCGCGTGCGGCGTCCCACCGCGCGGCGTGCATCGATTGTTTACTCATTAAAATGCTATCGCCGCTAACTGCCCAGATAACATCTCTAACTGTTCCCTCTACGGCTGCGGCTCGCTCAAATAGAAAATTGTGGAACGAAACAAATTCGCACCGAAATCTGTCTGGGATCGAGTTCGTTGTAGGTAGGCAACTTTACTAAGAGAGTTAGTCATGTATTTTTACCGTTTTTTTTAAACTAGGTATAGATTTATCAAAAGTTTTGAAAGGAAGGCAAGAAGAGGGGATAAAAAGTTGATGAATATTTAATATAATTAGCCAGTCCTCTGGGCACATTTCTAGATGATAGCGATGTGGAAGGGTACTTCTCCGCTTTCATGAGCGCATTTTGTTTTTGTACATGTATAGTGTAGTTAGGAAATATTTCAATTTAATAATTACATAAAATCGAAGTTTAAAATTAATTTCAGTGATTTGGTTTCAATGCATGATATAATCAAAGTATCAAAGCAATCAATCATATGAGGTCCACAAGACCACTAAACTTCTAAGCCCTTGAAGAAAAATAGTTAACTCTAATCTTTTAAAATATCATTTAATTGGAAATAAGTGAAACTGAACGCAGACAAAAATATGGTGACTCTACGATGTGTGAATAGCGGGAACGAATGAAATAGTTACCATGGCCCTAGAATGCAAAAAGCAACTGAAGGACCAAGGTGGCTTTTAATCAATAAAAACAAGAAGCTCCACACTCCACCCACAGGAAATCACTCGTTCTAGGAGAAGTCATTTCCCCACCTAAAAACACCGTTTACGCAATGTAGGAAGTTCGTAGCAAGCAAACAAAATTTTAAACATTTTTACTCTGATGCTTGCTTGCATGACTATGCGAATTCTTTGAAGCAAGTACTATTTCTGAACATTGGGATCAAATAAGCACTAAGTACTGCTCAACGATCGTAAAAGCAACTTGTCGTAGGCCACCCGCGCACTGCGCCCGCTTCGGCCCGTGATGCTGCGATGACATGTCTGAGAAAGTATGAATAAGATGTAGCGCTGTGTTTATGACTATATAATAATAGTCATCTTTACTCATATAAAAAGACTTTCAAATAGTTTTAAAGTCTCTGATTTCTGAGCTAGGTTCAAAGATCTGTATTACAGAAAATTGGCGGCCTTTCTCAAATCATATTTTCTGACAAATCTATTTTAAAAGCTTTTTTGTTACTAAGTTACATAATACTCGAATCTTATTTTCTTTTATAGAATAATAATGGTTCTCAAATGCTGTGATCATTAAATTTTGCTGTACGAACTTTAAAAAAAACTGACCTCTGAGTTTATTTCAGTGTTTCTTCATAGGATAGTCAGCTTGTAAACACCGGCCTCATCTAGTTTAATTTGACGATAAAATTAACAAGTAAAAATGTTTTTTAAACTTACTTTCAAAATAAATACCATTTATTACTATTTTTCATCTTTTAACTTGTAGTCCAACAGTATTATTAAATGGCATTTTACCTTAAAAAAAATAGCTTTGAGTACAGTTTTGTGGAAATATTGATTTACTTTTTTACTATATTAAAGCTATAGTCTCGTTAATTACCATTGGCTACTTCATCTACGAAAATAAAGCAGTGTTTTGGGATAGGTCAAAAGCTAAAACACTATCTTCCAACACGTATATATTTTTTTAAATAGTTTAGGTAAAGTGACAATTCAGTATCTGAAAGAGAGAGCGAACATTACGTCCATCTAATCGCCGGACGGCTGACTCGAGGGAACGGTGTCGTGGAACCGCGCTCTACGTCTTTTTCATACGCTCAGCTATGGAGTAAACTCTCGAATCATCAAAGAAAACAGTCGGTGAAGTGAGCCTGATTGCTGTGTTGTGATTGGTGGGCTCTCTTACACTGTCATCGCGCTCACCTCTCGAGATGCAGATCTCGATCGAGTAGATTAGCAAGGTCAAAGGCCGTAGCTCGGAGATGCTCGATTAACTTCATTATTTTGTGAAATTGAATGTTAAATTGACAACAAAAACTTTAAGAACGATAGCTCGTGGATGACGTTTGATTTAGTGGTTCTTCTAATTTGGCTTATACGTCTTTCCACTCAGGTGCAACCAAAACCCAAGTATCTATTTCATTAGGTATACCTAGTATGTCTAATAAGTCATCCGACTTGGGAATTTTGTATAATATTTAATTATTTAAAAAATACTTATATTCGATACTTTTCACAAGGTTATTTTAGTAGCAAACAACAACAATCGAAACAACAAACAATCTCTAAATCAACCTTGACTATTGAACCAATGTTGAATACATGACATTTCATTTCACCCTAATAATTACCCAAGTCGGTTTTCTTATTAGACAGACTTTCTAGTATCTATCTAATTACTTAAGAAAGTTACATCAATTAGATGTCCTTTTAATTGGATGTTTATTATAACAAAACAGCAAAGAACACCTATCGAAAGCTCATAAATTAATTACTATCGTACACTTTGTATGGAATGTGTACTAGCAAGACAAGCTAAGTGGCGTCCATTGGAACAGGACTCACGGCACATTAGTAATGACGTGCTGCATCTGGAAACCGTCGTGTCGATGCGCCTCACAAAAACCGCGCTGACTCAGCAGTTTCAAAAACCCGTTTATCAAAGTCATCACGATTACAAATAACCGATACCTTCCTTTACAGAAGTTTAAGTGAAGACAAGAAAAAGCCTTTCATCGAAGAAGCGCTGAGGCTGCGAGCACAGCATAAGAAGGAGTACCCAGATTACAAGTACCAGCCTCGACGTCGCAAGCCTCAGGTGACGTCAGCTGTCCGGCCGAAGAGAGAACCTTCCCCGGAGAGGGATCAGATCGACTTCGCCGGAATGCCGGACATCTCGCCGGCACTGCTAGTAGACGGGGCGCCAGACAATGCTGAGTTAGAGCAGTACTTGAAGCCGGTGCCGGGCGCGGTGCCGGACTACCACGAGCTGCAGCCGCGGTACGCGCACTCGCTGCACCACGCGCCCCCGCCGCTGTACGCGCCCGTGCCGCCTCACCTCCACCCTTCGTGTGCAGACTGGCAACATTACTCGGGACACTAGAAAATTATATTCTATTTTTAAAATCGTGATTGCGCGTTGGTGTCTCAAAGACTTTTAGTAATATCAATAAGCTTTATCAAAAGATCGGAATATTTTATCGCCGCTCATATTTTTTGTAACTTAAAAAAATAGGTCACGTAGCTGTTGTAAATATAATTGGGTAGACATAGTGCTGCGCGAAACGGCGCGCACGTGCGTTTAATTTGTGTAAGCTGAATAAATATTTACATATTAGGCTAAAGTTTGTGTTAAATTATTTTATTTTGTTAACTATGTTAGAGCAAAATATCATGCTGTCCGCTTGGATAAACATCTTAAGTTAAAGTCATTTCTAGAGAATAAATAAAAATTATATTGATTCTGTAATGAAAATCCTGAAAAGAAATGTCTGAGAAACGTTTTGTATAAAAAAAATTCAATAACTTTCAGCTATTTGTTAATTTAAAAACGCATGGATACACAGCATTAGTTAAATGATAAGGTAGTTACAGTATGTATCTTTGATCAACCCTGATACCCCCATGTAAATTTGTAGTGTCAGGAATTTATATCATAGTTTGATATAAATTCCTAAAACTGCAACTTTTAGATGCATTATGCCTACAAAAAAGCTCTCATATAAATCATGACCCCCACTAAGTAGAAAAAAAGTAAATATTTCAGCAGGACTATTTTTTAAGAAAAAAAAAAATATTATTATAAATGTTATATTAGTTTGGTACTTTCTTTACGTAATTCCTCAAGTTCCAAAGCTTATTATGTTAAGTAAGTAGGTATATTTAGATTTAGTTATTAAATAATTAAGTAGATATAAATACAGGGTGCCAGAATTACATCCTGTATAATAGTAGGTATAGTGACTATGATATCTGATAAGTTATTGTTGTGATTTATTAGTTCATAACAATTATGTTGTTTAATAAATATATTTTTCTATGTTCGACACTAAATTCCTTGTTGTCTTGTCTTAAATTCTTCTACTCCTTAAAAATCCTCATCATGATTTCAGCCAAAAGACGTCCTCTGCCAGACATTGGCTCCAAGTGTCGCCACGACGACTGGTCCTCTGCGTCCACCTGATCAGTCCACCTTGTGGAGAGCATTCCAACGCAACTCGTTGTTTGCAGTCAGTATTTCAGAACCTTTCAGCCTCATCACTGAAAAGATCTTTAAACTTACTTCAGTCACTCAAAGTATTGTAATTAAATAGAAACAGGTTTAGTTTAAAAAAAAAAATTGCCTCACACTAGTTAGCAGACTTTTTTTTAAGAAACTATTTTTCTATTGTCATATATTGGTTCACTCGATCATGTAAGGCTCGAACTCCAAACAGAATATCATGGTGATAACAACAATTTTTGAAAACTTTGTTCAGAGTATTAGGTACTAAGTTCATTGTTGTAGTCCCAAAAAAGTAATTTATATCTCACTGATATTAATTAATTCGTTCAGATGGTTGACATTACTGCGAACTGCTGGCCGTACCTACAGGTCCTCGGATGACTCGGGCGATGCGCGTGATAGGCGGCGACCCCTGGCCGCCCGCCGCTTCCGGCCGGGTCAGCTCGCGCCCGCAGGCCCGCCCCGGCGTACAACGCCTCTCTTGTTCTCAACCCCTTCTTATCATTCACATTTTTCGCGACCGACGACGCTAATGAGGCCAATAACCATATCGGCAAATTATGTAATTATGATACTTTAAGAGAATTTATGAGAAATAAGGACGATTTATCGCTGGCTGACTTTATGATGTTACCGACTATCGATAAGCTTCGAATCATCGATGGACTTGCATCTGTCGGTTATCGATGAAAATTATAAAGGAATGGTGACATTTCTGCTTATTTAGTATTTTAATTTTAATAATCTCTAGCAACATGTCAGCAAGCCCTTATCGATTAACATTGTTAATTTATCATCGCATGACTAATGTTACAGTTCCGAGATTTGCAGCTTCCAGAGGAACAAAAACATTGTACAAAAAGGTTGTTATGAATTTGTAATGGTGCATCGAGGCTGCAATATTAAGATTGAGTGCAAATGAAGCGCGAGGCGCGTGCGCAGGGCGGCGGCTCGCGTTACACATACGATACACATGGGCCGACCGGCCGATGATACCCTATACTTTGACTAACACACTTTTTGTGCGCCAACACATAAGATATTAATTACAGAGGCGGAGAGCAGCATGCTCAATTTTACGCTTTAATCTTGTGTTTTTTGTTCTTATCCGTCGTCGTTCGGATTACCACCACATTAACATAAAACAGTGATCTAAGTAAGAAACTTTTAACAAAAAAAAAAAGCGAAATCAAAACAAAGTTCATCGATCGTTAGGGCAAAAAATGATGATTCATCTGCTGGTCATGTCTGCTGATTCAGATAGCTACATCGATTCTGTCCTAACGGCATTCAACTGCTACCAAAAAAATATATCAAAAAAATCCCATTTCTATCTTTCTGTTACACAGCAAAATTAGTTTTTATGCAGATAACAAAAACACGGCAGTCGACCCGATGTTATGTTGTCATCACCGCCTAAGGACTTCTCTACTAGGGTATCTATCACAGATTCGTTGCCTACCTTCTTGCTTCCCTTCATCATGAATGCATCTAAGAGTATCTTCACATTCGTCCATCGCATTCAGCCATCACCCCTGTATGGACAACAAGAATTTTTTAGTAGGGCTGCCGGATTGTTTGGAAAAGTCACCATACCCTCGGAACGCAAACGGCAACTGAAAGAACACTGGTGGGTTTTAGTCAGTAAAAGTCTGACACTCTCTCAAACTCCACCAAGAACGAGTGAAGTTATTTGATGATTTAACACACAAAAAGAAGGTGCCACGCAAAAGTTCTATTCTATTTTTAAGGTAAAATCAAATTGAAGAACAGCTAGTATAAACTAAAAAAAATCATCATTGTACAGTGGCTGGATGCAAAAGTTCTATTCTATTTTTAAGGTAAAATCAAATTGAAGAACAGAGAGTATAAACTAATAAAAAAAGCGTCATTGTACAATGGCTGAATGCGTACAAAAGTGTCTGACTCAAGTTGGAAAGTAGCAAAGCATCCCGCCATAGTATAAAACTAAACAGTCCAACTCAAGTGGACTCATCGAGCGACATTTCGTGTGAACGTAGTCCATCTGTAGTGCGGCCAGTGTAAGGCGATACCACGGCGTCTGGTGAGCATCGAGGAATCAAATCCTGCGCCACAAGTAAGTACCCACTGATACCAACACATGTGGAATCATTCCGTTCAATTATTTACACTACTTAGAGAATCTCAGCGTATGGTTTTGATTGTCAAACATATACATAATGTTGTTACGTAGAGACAACTAGGGACGCTCCACTGTAGCCTCTATAAATCTGTTAGTGAAATCAACTGTAGAAATTAGAAATCCATGTTGTAAGTTACCGTGACCCAGGAACGCAAAAGGTACCTAACTGAAGGAACAGGTGGGATATTTGTCATTAAACGTTCCACCTGTCCGTATAATTTGGGGTTCTCTCTTCGATGTTATTTGATTTCCTACCTCCAAAAAAATACATCAGGCATTTATTGTCATCAGGACGTCGTCGTACTTACATAAGTCAGTTTAGTTTACTAAATCATTATGATAAACTGCAGGCACTTGGAACAAAGAACTAAACGAAATATATAAATATAGACACTAGATAGGCAGTGCCGTAACTAGGGCGATGCCAGCGGTGCTCGGGCACAGAGCGCGGACCCTTATGGGGCGCAGAAATTAACAAACCAAGGCCAAGTCTTGTAGCATTCATTTCTCAGAAGAAAGTTTATCATCATCGTCATCTTTTCACCAGGTCATCAGTCCACCTTGTAGGAGGCCTTCCAACGCTGCGTCTTTCGGTACGCAGTCGCCACTCCAGAAGAAGGTTACTGTTTCCTATTGCCTGCACGGGCAAGGTATGCTATATCTTGGTGGTTCATGCCATAGTATGGATACCATGGCCTAAACGAGCTTAGGGCCGGACACTCAGGTCACCACCACGAGATCACGGGAAGTCTCCGCCCATGTTGAGCAAATTTCCACCATAAACTTCACCGTGAGCTCTGGACTATCCGCACAATAGTGACACATAAGTATTTTTCCCGCCAGAAACATTGAAATCAGTTGAGGTCCTGTGTCAGTCGGATTAAACTTAGGCTTTTTAAGGGGAGTAATTTCAGAATTTGGCATCGGCGTATAAAAGGCTAGTTACGGTACTGTGGACAGGCACCGTATCGACTTCCGAAGTTCCAAATGCCTGAGTCGATTTCGCCCGACTCACTTCGAGTTTAGGTATAAACTGAAATTCTGAAACATGAACTTGGTAGGTCATAAAATAGAGTCCCAGCAGTGGGAACATTAAAAAGGCTGATGATGATGATGAATATTAGTAGCTACCTATAGTAACTACGCTGCTTATCAAATAAGACCAGTAACCGCTAGAAGTGGCAGATAATTATAATATCTTTAAAATGACGGTACTTAACAAGGGTACCTAGGTACCTAATAAGTAATTTTGTACCTGTGTCGGTTTTGGCACTGACTACCAACTTTGTCGACCCATCATAATTTCAGCCGAAAGACGTCCACTGTTAGACATAGGCCTCCCCCAAGTGTCGCCTTAATGACCGGTCCTGTGCGTCTCGCGCCCATCGAATTCTACCCTCACCCGGCCATCGGTCCACTTTGTGGGAGGCCTTCCAACGCTGGGTCTTCAGGTACGTGGTCGCCATTCCAAAACCGGCTGATCAATGCCGACTCATGCAGCAAAGAAAAATTTTGGACGCAAGAGTTAGCGACTCTTGCTTCCTCAAATAGACGCCAAAAAAATTATGCTGCTGATTTTTTAAACTTTTTTTGCATTCTAATTATGTGCATGCCTATTAGAAAGGTGCACAAATCATTTTAACCTCTGTCAGGGTTGTATCTATTTCCAGAGGTGACCGAGGTAGAGTTGAGAGTGGCGGTGCGAAGGCTGAGTGCCAAAAACACCGCCCCAGGACCCGACGGCTTGCCTGGAAAGGCCTGGGTCCTGGCCATGGAGGCTCTCGGGCCTCGACTGAGAGGGCTCTTCAGCGCATGCATGGAGAGGGGCCAGTTCCCACTTTGCTGGAAGACGGGGAAACTGGTCCTCATAGCGAAGCCAGGGCGCCCTGCGGACTCTCCGTCCGCGTACCGGCCCATTGTGCTGCTCGACGAGGTGGGCAAGCTCTTTGAGAGAGTCATTGCAAACCGCCTCGTCGGGCGCCTAACACGAGTGGGGCCGGACCTTTCGGACGGACAGTTCGGCTTTCGCAGGATGCGCTCTACAGTGGACGCCATCATGCGCGTGCGAGCCCTCACGACGGGGGATGCGGTGTCCCGGGGCAGGTGTGTCGTGGCAGTGTCCTTGGACATTGCCAACGCGTTCAACTCCCTGCCCTGGAGTACGATCCGGAGGGCACTCCGGTACCACCGGGTGCCCGAGTACCTCTGTCGAGTGGTCGAGGCCTATCTGTCGGAGAGACTTATAGTCTACCCCGGTCACCAGGGAGACTGGAAACGTCGAGAGATGTCGTGCGGTGTTCCGCAGGGGTCGGTACTAGGGCCACCCTTGTGGAACATCGGGTACGACTACGTGCTGCGCGGCGACTTCCCTGACGGGGTCAGTGTGGTTTGCTACGCAAACGACACGCTGGTCCTAGCGCGGGGAGAGTCGTACCAGGCGGCGGTCGCTCTAGCGACACGCGGGGTTGCGATGGTCGTTGATCGGATCCAGGAGTTGGGACTCAAGGTGGCGCTTCACAAATCCGAGGCGATGTGTTTTCACGGTCGCCGGTCTCGGAACGCGCCGCCATTGAGTTCCCAACTAACGGTAGGAGGAGTTCACATCGGTGTCGGGTCGACGATGAAGTACCTGGGACTCGTCCTCGACAGCCGGTGGAATTTCGTGGAGCATTTCCGACGTCTGGCTCCCAAACTCAGCCGGGCTGGGGCTGCGCTCAAGCGGCTCCTGCCCAACCTTGGGGGTCCAGACGCCTCCTGCCGGAGGCTCTACGCGGGGATCGTTCGGTCCATAGCCCTCTACGGGGCGCCGGTGTGGGCGCCGTCGCTGAAAAAGCAACCGGCGGCCATACTGAACGCCTGCCAGAGGGTCATGGCGATAAGGATGGTGCGGGGATACTGCACGGTCTCCCGCGAAGCGGCGAGCCTTCTGGCTGGCCTACCACCGTGGGATCTGGAGGCAACAGTCCTTGCACACATGCACGATATGCGCGTGGAGATGCAACGCCGGGGTGAAAGTCCGCTGCCGCGACAGGTCACGGCATGGCGGACAGAGCTCCGGCGGGATCTCATGGTGAAATGGCGTCAACGACTATCGCAACCCAGTGCTGGGCACGCCACAATCATGGCGGTAAGTCCCCTCTTTGAGGCGTGGCTGGAAAGGCCTCACGGCGTCCTTACCTTCCGCATGACGCAGGTCCTCACCGGACATGGTTCGTTCGGGAGTTTCCTGCACCGGATTCATGCGGAAGTGACGCCCGGGTGTCGCCACTGTGCGGAACGCCCGGAGGACACGGTGGAGCACACAGTCGAGGTGTGCTCTGCTTGGGCGGAGCATCGCCGTGCCCTTGTGGGGGCGATCGGCGGCGGAGACCTCTCGCGCCGGGCCTTGGTTGAGGCCATGGTCCGGAGCGAGGAGGAGTGGCAAGCGGTCGCCGACTTCTGCGAAGCAGTAATGCTTGCAAAGGAGGAGGCCGAACGCATCAGGCAACGGCGTTATCGCCGCCGCCGTCGCCGGGATTCTGATCCCGATTTCCGGCCAACGTAGACGCGGGCTTGCGGACAGTGAGCAATGGGTAGCTCGCTGTCCGGCCGTCCGGTAACCGTCCGGACCAAGCCCAAGTCGTCGACGGCGCGCGCTGTTCCCGCGCGCCTCAAGGAGTTGTCAGCAACAGCAGGGACCCAGCCGGGTCGAAGCCTACTGGGGCCAGGGTTATCCGAAAGGGCGCTCGAGCCCCGGTATGAAGGCTAGAAGGAACGGGGTGGGTCTTTTAGTCAGTAAGAGTCTGACACTATCTCCCGCTCCGCTCAAGGGCGGGGGATGTCAATGCATGATTTTTCCCACCATAAAAAAAAAAAGGGTTGTATCTATTTAACGATCTTTATTCAATCTAACTTTGGCGTGGCGCATTACCAAAGGCGAAAGAGGATTCTTACTTCGCTTGCAGTCAAATATTGTACGTGAGTGAACACGTGATTCGCAAGAAGTTGTTTCTCATAATAACATGGCTATTTTTTTTTTTTTTTATTGATTTATTCTTTCAACCGTGTCAATTAGAGATCGCGAGAGCGCGTTCGCTTGGGGTTTAATGAAATAAACCGGACAATATAAATTAGGTTTCTTAGTTTTGATACTGTTATGGTTTACCTAATTGCAATAAAGTTTATTCTATTCTACCTAAAACTCTAGAATCATTGACACAGGTAAAATGGAGCTGAGAATTTTATTGTAGTATTGACTACCTCAGCCAACCTTGCTTTAACCATATTTGAACACTAGAATTCAATGAAATATAACGTAACTCAAAGTACCTAACTATTTAAAATCTAAATACTTTTTAAACTTGACACGAGCTAAATGCATAAACGAAGCGAAACCAAGACAAAACAAAAAATAAATTATCACCCATAATGTCAGCCGAGATAGTAATAAGCTGTAAAGTCCCGAAGACTCCATTGAAAAGGAAGGATCCTGACCAGACGTGTGCTGGACGTGGTCTGGGCAACTGCCCGATGTTGCTTTTTTTCGACTTCTTAATCAAATTACTCAGACAAAAGAACCGCGAATCGCGATGCAGCATTTGAGTGACGGCAGGTCTTTGCATCATTTATGGCCACATAGATACTGCTACAACGTGAGAAGGGAACAACCAGATAATTTCTTATATTTAATTTAAATATTTATAACCAAAAATGACTAGATGAAAACTTTCGAACTTAGCGCGGTAATAAAAAAACACAGATAAAAATAAAATTATTGCCCTTTAATAAATCTATCGGGTTGCCACTACTGAAAACTTCTTGTGTTCCAGGTTAGAGTTCGTTCAATAACAGCATATTAAACATATTTAATATTCCATTAAACCACGAGTTTAATGGAATATAATATATGTACTACTACGATTAAATTATACTATAATATCATAGTAAACAAATTATTCAACTAATTATGTTATTTGAAAATCAAGATGTGATACAAAACCTCAAAAAAATTGTTTTTCTTTATGGCAATTACGATTAAAGTTACAATTCTGTCAAAACCATCAGTTGTCAAAGTTGTCATTGACGATTTGACAAATCGAATTTATTTAGTCAAAAGGAAAATGTTATCGGGTTTGTGATTAAAGTTCTCACTCATTGCAATAGTATGAAAGTTTTTGGAAGTGATAACATGTTTACTCATGAAGATTATTGAGTGATAGTATTAATGGCCGATTTACCGAATGGCTGGGTTCAGCTGGTAAGTTCAATTGACCCTTCCTATTTATTTATCGGGATTCAATTCATAGTGTTTCGCAGTTGTTTGTGTGCCTGTTTTGTCTTCCTTGAACTCTATAATTGGATAAATTGTTCAATTGAACGGGCAAGGTACTCTATATTTGTTTTGAGATTCAAATGCAATAATTGTGTACTGTTGCATTAGGCGTGTTTATAATGTAGTTTGCGAATTTTTTAATAACTGGGAACGTGTTATTTGATTCCACGGATAATTCTTACTACGAAGTTTATGGACATGATTGCTATTAAATTATTTCTAGTCAGAGGAAACCCTTCAAGTTCTTAATTAAAGTAAGTGTAATAAGTAAGCAACCGTTCCAAGTAATGTTTTTATTTCAGGTACCTTTCTGAAGGCTTCCAAGTAATTATTGAGAAGTCGTCGAAGGATGCAAAATGCTCTCTAAAAGATATTCAGTTGCGTTTCTTGTGCCCTGATGACCTAGAGGAGGTTAGTATTAATTAACACAACACCTGACATTACCAAACTAACGTTTGACCCTGGGGATTCATAGACACACCAAATTAGGTCATAGTATTTTTCAGTGTATCCTGCTTATTAGCACTGTTTTTTTTTATAAATTCATAACATTTTAAAATGATATGTAGTATGGGTTCATAGAACAAATTCATTAATTTAACTCTTTGAATGTCGTAATTAGAAACACAATAGAAAGACAATTACCTTATGTTGGACAGTGTAACTTAAGACATTTGAAAGGTTAAGTATACATAAAATACACATAATTTATCCAAATAATACTGTAGGCATGTACGCACATTAAAACTAGATTACAATGTAGTATTCTTTTCTAGTGAGCTCAAACACAGTTAGTTTATCTGTCAAATTTTTTTTTTTGGTTAAAGATGGGAGGGAAGGGAGGTAGATTTATGCAAATATTCTTTTTCTTGTGGGTTAATCCATATGAGCAATAAAGCTATTCAATGATGTAAATAACTTGGATGAGCAACCAAAATGAATCATTGATTTGTGTTGCAAATTCATTGAATTCAAGTAAAACTTCAACAACATGAGTAAATGCATGAAGTATTCATTATGTATGTATTCAGGACTCAAAAGCCATTATATCCACAGTACTTACATTTTCATTTTCTGTCTTTGAATTTTAATTCAACCATGAAGGTCAAATAGTCTTTCATGTTGAATACTCATTTATAACATGGGATTTTAACATCACATTATTTTAGCTACTGTGTTTCGAGGTCAGTTTCCTAATAGCATAATTACATTCATGATACAACAGCTACTACAAATTCTCACCAACTTCAAAACTAGGTTGGTTCTCACAATAAACACATTTTTAATTATGTCTTTGCTGTCTTTTCTGTAGATTAGACTGAATTATTGACCATTATTGTTTAACCAAAAATTAATTTACTCTTACACACGGTGTATAAATCTATATTTTTACCAACTCACCTTTAGCAGCTATGCTTGAAAAATAAAAATATGCATCACCTTTGTACCTATTTTTATGTTTCCTCCCTATCTTTTATTTTATGTGTGTACATGAATAGTTAACCTTTCGAATACGTAATTAAAGACACAATAGGAGGCAATGAGAGTGAACGCCAGCGTTCGCTTGGGGTTTAATAAATTAAGTAAACATTTTTCAAACTAAAAATGTTATGTTGCAAACAATGTATTCAATTTTTCAGGTGAGATCTCTCTGCAGAGATTGGTTTCCTATAGAATACCCACAGTCATGGTACGAGGACATAACTTCTTCAGAGAGGTTTTTTGCTCTAGCTGCTGTGCACAAAACTGAAATAATAGGCCTTATTGTTGCCGAAATAAAGCCTTACTTGAAGCTGAATGCAGAGGACCGAGGAATACTGTCACGATGGTTTGCCTCAAAGGACACACTCGTGGCTTACATACTGTCATTAGGTATTTTTTTATTATCTTTTTGTAGTTTTATTTTTTTGTATTACAGAACACAAAAGCTTAGTAAATAATGACGCATTAGCAAATATTTCCTATCTAATTATGTAACAGTAAATAGCACTAATTGCATTAACATTGAGCATAAGTATAGTAGTTACAGGTTCTAAATAAACCCGACACTCTATATTCTTTGTATATTTTTGTGTAACTTGTAATCACATAAAGAATAATTGGAAACATTGAGATAATTAAGTTATACTAGTGGCCCGCCCAGGCTTCACATCGGTGGGAATTATATAATTTATCTTGCTCTTTTTCGGAAGTTCTTCAAGATCTATTGATAAGTTAAAGAGTTATCGGATAATCAGACAGATTCGGTACCTATCGACTTTGTATTTATGCTATTAAACAGGGTGTGACCAAAACTTGTCACCCTAATACCTTCTTAGTTGTATGTTAATACAAGATCAATGGTAGCATCTATAGTTTGTGCCAACCTCCTTGGAAAAAAGACGCGAGTTTACGTATGTTTGTGTATTTCTATCTAGTCATCAGTCTATGGTCATCTTGTAACCTTGTGGGGTGTCTGGCTCCAGGAGTGGCGCGCTCGTTCCGGCGCTCGGGCGTGGCGACAATGCTGCTGGACGTGCTCATCAACCACCTGGCGGGGCCGGTGCCGCAGCCGCCTCATGAGCACCGCGTCAAGGCCATCTTCTTGCACGTACTCACCACCAACACAGAAGCTATACTTTTTTATGAACATAGAAGGTGAGTGCTGTTGATTACTTATGAACTTGACCTACGTATTTTTTTGTTTGTTTGCATTTTTTTCATTCCAATCATGTTTGCACTTGTGTGCCTGCTGTTTACCATCATTTTAACTCTTAAACCACTTACGTCAGATTGGTCCGGCGAGTATTTTCTTGTCCTATTCGCCAGGGTCGTGTGTATGTGACTGGGTACTCCATCCCCATAGGTAACAGAAGAGCTGACGAGATCCATTCAAAAATTCCAGTTTTTGGTCGTGGACGTGCGACCCTGGCAGAATAGACGCGAGGTGTTTGTCGGATTAATCCAACGTAGGCGGTTAAAAGGTTAAGGTCATTTAAATATCGAACTTTCTATTGTGCTGCCGTGTATCCGACAATGGTGTCATTGAGGTCATTTGGGTGAAATATCTGACGCGCCAGACTAGCCTCTAGGTGCGCCTGACGTAGTTAAATATAGACACTTTTGTCTCTTTAAATGTTCCTACAACAATTACAGTCATATAGATTCCCAAAATAATAACTGTTTATTGCTTTACCATTTTAAATTCGGCCGAAAATTCGTTGTTGACGATGAGTAATGGATAACTTCAGTAGATACCCAAAGCGTCCTCAGTCGTTGAATGTCATGATGACGCGTCGATTGACTTACATAAGGTCCACAATGAAACCACGCTGGTGTAATACGATAATCTCGTATTTTTATCGTTACTGGGAATCTGAGATTAGGTCGGGACAGTTTGTATCGACTTACAAATATGACGAAGATCGACACACAGTTATACCGACTGACAGTGTTATATCGTTCAGTTTAAGTATATTTTCACATTTTTAAATCTTCATCTTTGTCGTATCCATGATTCGAAATGATTAAAGATCGCTTCTTATTGCATGCCTAATGTCATAATAACTATCTGAGCGCGAAACAGTGCACTCTGTTCCACAAATATGTTTGTGTTATACATAAACCTTCTTCATGAATCACTCTGTTTATTGGTAAAAACCGGTCAATAGTTTTTAAGTTTATCGCTAACATACGCACAGACAGACGCGATGGAGAACTTCGTTTTATAACATCTATGTAAGGAAAAAATGATATTATAGATTTATTTATTTATTTATTTATTTAAACTTCATGTACAGTAGTGGTACATAGGCGGACTTAATGCAACAAGGCATTCTCTCCCAGTCAACCTTTGGGTTAAAAAGAGATCACTGTGGTAGGTCCACACAGGTATTGTAGGTATAGTCATTAGATATATTTTTATTTTGTTTTTCTTTTATTAATTTTTATTTTGTAATTATTTGTGTGTCTATACGGGCACAATAAATATGTTTTCTTTCTTTCTTTTCTTTATATCGATACAGTATCACATCTACGGAGTTTCGCTAACTAACTTAATCTAACCCTTTCTCCACTTTTAAACAGAATTCTTCCACGTCAGTAAAGTTACCAATGGCCTCGAAAAGGTCTCTCATAGTACAGGTGTAAATTCACACGGATAATTATTTCTCAAGTAGTACAAAGCAAAATAATCGATTATCTATAAATAAATTGTTTCATGGTAAACTTGTTTTCAAGGATATATGGAGATATTCAATAATTTGTGGTAAGCAACGAAAAGAAGAAAGTAATATAAAAATATTCCCCAACTATCACACAACGCCGTCTAATCCCAAGCTAAGCCGAGCTTGTGTTATGAGTACTAGACAACTGATAAACATAGGTACCTACTTATATGTTTCGAAATTCATACATATTATAGATAAATTACACCCAGATAGAACAAATGATCGTGCTCATCACACAAACATTTGCCCTGAGTGGGTATCGAACCCACGACCTCTGCCATAGCAGGTCCACTAAACACTAGAACATAAGCCAGTCAATAGGTAAAGTTTAAATGTTGTATAGGATTTAACTTCATGAAAACTAACAAACTAAAAAAAAAGACTGGATAATGCCAAGTCAGTCATAAGGGTATTATAAAGCATGCGGTAATGACCGCGGTATTGGAACGCAAAGGGCAACTGAAGGAACATCGATGGGTCAATAAAAGTCAAAAAATCAAAAAAATGGTCAATAAAAGTCTGACTCTCCCTTTCACTATACCCAGAGCGGGAGAAGTTATTTGATGATTTTACACCTCAAAAACATTAATAGAGAGTATTAAAGCAAAAACAGAGTGCCTATTCTAATGTATTCAATAATAATCAGAATTGAGAATTTATCCAAAAACCTAGTCGACGGAAACGCAGGTATCTTATCTAGAGTTATCAGATTGTAGTTAAAATGAGTTATGTGATACTATTTTGCTTGTTATAAAAGCTTATAAGATACCGAATCATTCAACGTTTTAATATACCTATGTTAATAGCGTATCTCTTTAACCGACATAAAGTCGGATTAATCCAAAAAATATTTTGGTGTCTATTTTGCCAAGGTCATTTATTTATTATGGTCGTACTACGCGTTCCAAATGAGAATAGGACCGATTCCTGTTTTGACGTCTCGTCGTACTGTTAAATCGAAGAAATTTTGGCAAAATTGAAGAACTTAGAGATGAGTAAAATTGTAGAACTGGATTCTGATTAAACTTTTTTCGTTCACAGTTCGTAAGTAAATTAAATTTATTGTAAATTAATTAATGTTTAAATATTTCTTTCCTCGATTTGACAGTAAATCGTGAGGTCACAACATGGCGGGCGATCCTATTCTCATTTGGAACGCATTGTAATTTCTTCAATTCCCATTGTCACTTATAAGTGACAGAAGAATTGATAAAAATATATCTCGTACATTTACGACTAAATACTCCAATATGACCCTGGCGTAATGGACACGAAAATGTTTATCAAATTCACATCATCATTATCACCAGCCTTTTTTCAATGTTCCCACTGTTGGGACTCAAGCCTCCTTTCTAGGAGAGGGAATTAATCTGACTGATTAATTTGTCGAATTAATCTGACGTTAACGGTTAAAGATGTTTTTCCGTAAGCTGTCAATAAACTTTTTCTATCAGTTCGCTTGCTTCTTCGTTTTTAGGGTTTGGTAGGTACTGTGACGCAGCTCTATCTCCTTTCGATATCACAGTACCTACCTGAAAAGGAAAAAACGAACGAAGAATTAAGGACTTGCTGGATATCGAGTTTTCTATATTTTGTTGAAAACCCACCTCGGCTTTTCACGGACCTTGCTCGTTTATTGCTCTTTTCATTAGCGAAAACCAAACTGTAAAAATGAGTCCTAACCGAAACCAAACTGTAAAAAGTAGCGGGGTTTAGGAGGAATTGACGGATACAGATACGGATAAAGACTTCGTTTCATATTGTGTTACGATAAAGGGCCCAACACAAAACTGCGATGCAACATCAGAACGTAAAAATCCACCAGCACACACGACGTATGCTATACGTCGTGTGAGCTGGTGGTGAATTAATTTGCAACACACGTTGTATGGTCTCCTGAATTTACTGCACGAAATCGCATCGCAGGTTACGGTGATGCAGCGTCGTATCGCATCACAGTTTTGTGTGGGAGCCCAAACATTTACATTCTACATGATTATGTAGGTCACTGTCAATGTTACTGCATATTGGTTTTTTAATTATAGGTACAACTATTGAAGGTTTGCTAGCGTCAAGTTTCTTATTCTATTAGAGATACCGACACCGTCTAAGGAAGGAAATTCCTTTAATTAATTATTATTCGGAAACGGCTATTTTTAATGTTTCCCTTTTTAGTAAACAGGTAATTCCAACAACATAAGTCGAATGTAGTCAGTTAATTTTATTCAAGGTTTTGAAAAATCTGTCATTAAAAATGCTAGTCGCATTATATTCATAAAACAAGCCAGCACGTTTACGTCCATACGGTTTTTTCATGCAAAAATCACATAAAAATGATAGAATAGAATAAACTTAATTGTACACCAAAATAGTATTTTTTTTATTGAAAGTAAAAAGATATATAACGATTTTTTTTTTCATATTTATCATTCATTTATTTGCTTAGATTCGTTTTTTTTTAATGATTATTAGTAATAATTATAAAAAGTCTTTATGGGGTTCCAAATATTATTGCGCAGTCAAATATTGTAAACTTAGACTAAGTAATTAGCACTCGAAGATAATTTCGAAACAAATACTTACGCAGTGTACTTAATTTCTCAGTTGAACTCACCTTGTATCGGTACTGCATTCATACATTCTTTGGCAAGATTTCGCAAAGATAAATAAACAATTTGTTCATAGTTAATGGTTATTTGGTTTGTGGCGAGTCTCGCCGCTATCTCAAGTATATTATCCCCATCGTATAAGTATATCTACTCTTTTGAAACATATCCGTTTTATCTGTAAGCATGTCCGTATCGATCGTTCTTATCGTATCTGTACGTTCCTAGCGTATTTTTACCTTGACCTGTATATAATAATGACTTGCAAATGTGACGTGTGTAATGTATAAAATAACTATTCAATAACTGCAATTTTAAAAATTATATAAAAAGGAATGTCTGGAAATAAATCTGTGTGTTTGTCTGTTATTCCTGATACCTAACTATAACCTAGAGGGTGTTTAAGTCAAGAGTGAATAGATTATTTCTAGACAAGCGTGCTTCATCGTCGGCCACTTTATCGCTTACCATCTGGTGAGATAGTGGTCAAACGCGAGCCTACCCATAATAAAAAAAAAAATCGAAAGACTAGAAGTCTGCTTAATCTGTATGTATAAAAGAAATAACATACTGACTTACATTTCAATGCACTACTGGGACTAGGAGCGTGAAATTTAACACAAGGCTTCCTTTTATGACACATATTTCAAAATTCTCCTTCTAAGGGAATTAAACAGGTGCTCTAAGTTTGTATGTGTGCGAGAATTATGGGTATTCTGATGAAAATCAATGACTGGATGCTCAATGCAAATTAGTTTTTTAATAATTTTCGGTGTGAACAATATATTTTACAAAAAACAAGTGAAGACAAGTGACAAATAGCAGTGTCATATTTTTTCATATAATTTAGGAAGCTTGCAAGAAGGTTTTATCTCCAACATTTCCCCGGGCGTTGAAACCAATGGTTTCAACCAGATTCTGAAGACACAGGCAAAGGGCAGATTCGGTTGAATGCCCGTCGAACGACTCCAGTAGACGTCCGAATGTCAGCTACACGGGCGATACCATCCGTTCCTGGATGAACAGCCACGATCCGTCCAAGTCTCCACTTCAACGGAGGAAGATCGTCTTCCTTGATCACCACCAAGGAGTGCAGCATCAAGCCATCCTTGCAGGAACGCCATTTGGAGCGTTGTTGCAATTCTGCAACATACTCCTTGCTCCATCTGCTCCAGAAATGCTGGCGAAGCTGCTCGATCCTCTGGTAACGAGACAGATAATTGGCAGAGCTATCCTGGTAATCAGGTTGCGGCAAAGAAGTAAGTGGCCGTCCCACAAGAAAATGTCCTGGCGTGAGCGGAGTATAATCTGCAGGATCTGAAGACAACGGCGTCAATGGACGAGAGTTCAAGATGGCTTCAATCTTGGTTAGTGTGGTGTACAGCTCCTCAAAAGTCAAGTTACAATTTCCCAACACTCTCTGAAGGTGATACTTTGCTGACTTGACACCCGCCTCCCAGAGTCCACCGAAATGTGGGGTGTAGGCGGGAATAAAATGGAACCTTATTCCGTCGTTTGCTGCACTTTCACCCAAGGACAAACTATTTAATTTTAAAAATTTGGAAAGGTCGTTGTATGCACCGACAAATGAGGTACCGTTATCGGAAAAAATATCAGCAGGTTTACCTCTCCGAGAAATAAACCGATACAAAGCCAGTAAATAACTATTGCTAGTTAAATCACCAACGAGCTCCAAATGAATGGCCTTGGTTGTGAAACAAATAAAAATAGCGACATACACCTTTACTAACCTACATCCACGGCCCTGGCGACTAGCACACATAATAGGGCCAGCGTAATCAACGCCTGTGCTTTCAAAGGGATAACCTGGACGAAGGCGTTCTCGTGGTAAGTTACCCATTAAGGGAGCTACAACCTTACCCTTCATACGGTGACACAAAACACACTTATGATAACAGGCTTTCGCCAACTTGCGACCTCCTATTGGCCAATAAGTTTCCCTAATGGAAGCTAATAATAATTGTGGGCCAGCATGCATCAGCCTTTTATGCTCAAAATTAAATAATAGTTTAGTGAAATCATGAGTGGACTGTAATAAAATAGGGTGTTTCTTACTATAAGCAAAATTAGAGTTATCGAGACGTCCTCCTACTCGCATTACATTATTATCGTCTAAATAAACATTAAACTTTAGAAGGGCGCTCTTTTTAGGTAAACTCTTTTTGTTCAAAAATAATTGGTATTCAGAAAATGACTGAATCTGACTCTTAATAATGACAAGAGTTAGTGCATCTTGTACCTCATCATGTGACAAGTATTTGGTTTTAGGGTAATGCTTTCTACATGACTTAATAAATCGTAATACGTAGGCAACAGATCGTACGAGCCGTGTGTAATTGGAATAACGCCTAAAATCAATTAAAACTTCAGGTTTCGAATCGTTTACAACATGTAATATGATTTTAGGTCGAGTCTCCGGTAACGATTGTAGTCCTGGGCTCGTAATTTGAGAAGGCCATTCAGACGAATCTAGTTTTAAAAAATCTGGTCCTTTCCACCACAGATCTGACTCCTGCAGATCACTAATATCCATGCCACGAGATATTAGGTCTGCTGGATTTTGATCTGTTGGGACGTGCCTCCAAGTACAGTTACCCGACTTATCCAAAACCTCAGCAACGCGGTTGCGCACAAAGGGCTGAAGTCTGGTAGGCATCATCTGTAACCATCCCAAGACAATGGTTGAATCAGTCCAACAATAAACCCGACTGATCTTCACTCGAAGTGAGCTCATCACCTTCTCGTGAAGACGAGAACCGACTACCGCACCACATAACTCCAGTCGCGGAATTGTCGTAGGCTTGATGGGAGCAACTCGACTCTTTGCCATTAACAAGCGAGCCATGTACTCACCCTTAGCATTAACACTGCGAATGTAGACGCAAGCACCGTACGCGGACTCAGACGCGTCTGTGAAAATATGGAGTTCTAACTCCGTAAATGAATTGCAGACTACAAGTCGCGGAATGCGAACATGATTTAAAAGAGGTAAAGATTTAATAATAATCTCCCATTGTTTACAAATCTCATTAGGTAATGGTTGATCCCATGATAATTTATCTAACCACATTTTCTGTAGCAAGATCTTCATAGTAATAACAATAGGACCTAACAGACCTAAGGGATCAAAGATTCGCGCAATAACGGATAACAAGTCACGCTTTGTGTACCTAGTCGAAGATTTAGTCAGACCTATAGGAAACCCTATCTCATCAGTGCCGATATGCCAACAGAGACCAAGCAACTTTTCTGGCTCATTTTGTCCAATGTTCAAATCGTATGACGCAGGGACAGCATTCGACAATAATTGAGAATCATTTGACTTCCACTTTCTCAATGGCATACATGCCGACGCAAGCGCTTTGGTGACTTCAGTGCGAATGAACTTTACTTCATCTAAGTCATCCCCTCCGGTCAGCAAGTCGTCGACATAGAAGTCATGTTGGATGATTTCCGATATCTTAGGGTTCCTACAGTCGAGTCCTACTTGTTTAAGGCATCGTGTCGCAAGGAATGACGCACTGGCCGTACCGTACGTGACGGTGTTTAATTGATAAACATTAATAGGATCACTAACATTATCACGCCAAACAATCTGTTGTAAATATCTGTCCGACGGGTGGACGACTATTTGTCTATACATCTTCTCCACATCCGCAGATAAAACATACTTGTGGACTCTAAAGCGAAGAAGTATAGACAATAGACCGTCCTGTACGGTTGGCCCAACCATCTGTAGGTCATTAGAGGACACTCCCGTCGAAGTAGAAGCACTAGCGTTGAAAACAACACGAAGTTTGGTCGTGGTACTCGACTCGCGTAAAACTCCCATATGTGGAATAAAATAACCCAAACATAAATTAGGTTTATTAATTTTTGTCATATGACCAAGTAACTCGTATTCTGACAAAAAGTCATGATACATTCTACTAAAGTTCGTCTTAACCTTTAATTTACGCTCTAAAGAATGTAAACAATGTGTGGCTTTATTAAAAGAATTTCCTAAAATTGAAGGATCTTTCTTAAGGGGGATGCGAACACAAAAACGACCATCAGACAATCGTGTCGTATTTGTAACGAAATTGTCTTCACACAATTTCTCTTCAGGCATATAAGAATTGGAAGACTTCGCATTCACCTCCTCTAATTGCCAAAACTTTGTCAATTCTGACTTGAGGTTTTCCCAGTCACCATCGCTGTCGGCAACCATTTTAGACATATTGCACTTTACGTCATTCGTCAGCAGTGAGATAGTATTCTGAGTAATTGGACCGGAAACTATCCATCCTAGACGGGTTTCACATAATATTGGTTTCCCGGTACCTAACTTTAGTCTTTGAGATCCTAACAAATCCCAAAAAAGATCAGCGCCGATTAAAATATCAACATCGGCAGGGTTATAAAAAGTAGGATCAGCTAAAGTAATATTCGAGGGTAAGTCGAAATCAGAAATATTTATCTGACGACACGGAACACTACTCGTAATGAACGGAAGAACAAAACAATTTAGTTCGAATACAAAGCTATCATCTAATGGCGTACCCTTAACCCGACATATTTTACCTACGTGCGAAGTGACGTTATTGATTCCAAGGATTGATCTATCTACCTGGCTAGTTTTTAAGTTAAGTTTATTGCACAACCTATCTGTTATGAGTGAAGACGTGCTACCACTATCGAGCACCGCGCGAGCGAGATGCACACACCCATTGTGGTCTCTTAATTTGATCAAAGCGGTTGATAACAACACATCTCGTTGCGTATGACCACACGGAGATGCAATGTTTGCGGATAAAGCTACGTTATTCGTTTCAGTCGTAGCAGACAAGTTATTCATCGAATTACCACTAGGTGTATTCGATACAGTGCCATTAGAATGTACGTGAACTAATGTGTTGTGCCTACGTTTGCATAGTTTGCAGCCTGGTTTTTTACATTTGTTAGCATAGTGTCCGGAACGAAAACAGTTAAAACATACCTTATAACTAGGTAATAATTTGAGACGGTCATCGTTACTCAATGCGAGAAACTGTGGACAATTATTTAATGTGTGATCGTTGTTATTACATTTAGGACAAGGTTTAGAAGCTGAGTCAGTGCTAGAATTGATAGGAGATTGTGCTACCATTGACTTGATCTTAGGACCTGATTTACCTGGTGATTGCGAATAATGATTGCGGGGGAGTTCCAGGGTCTCGATGAGGTCGGCTCGATTGCGTAAGAATTGCATAAATGCGTTAAACGTGATTAAGCCATCCTTGTCTATCCTACCTTTGCACTCCTCCCACTCACGATAGGTTTTTTGATCAAGTTTTCGTGTGACAATGTAGATTAAAAGTGTATCCCAGTGTTTCACAGGCTCCCCTAATGACTCTAAAGCTCGCAAGTCTTTATTTAACTGATCGATCAAATTCTTAATGGCAACAGAAGATTCTTTTGTAATTGATTCAATAGTAAATAATGAACTTATATGATTCTGAACCAGTAATCTTTTGTTGTCAAACCGATCACATAACAATGACCATGCCACAGAGTAATTACTTGAAGAAAACTCAATGGATTTGATAACTATAGCAGCTGTTCCCTCAAGTGATGCTCGCAAGTAGTGAAACTTATTGATTGCGTCTATGTCATCATTACAATGAATTAGGCTAGTAAAGGTGTCGCGGAATTCAAGCCAATTACAATATAATCCGCTAAACTTTGGTAACTGAATCGTTGGCAATTTAACCGGCTGCTTTATGCTAACACGAGTACTTTTACAACTTTCCATCGATTTATTATCTTTATTGTAGTCAGTCAGAATATTCTGGGCTCTAGATAAGGTTTTATAATAAATAGACTCAAACTCGGAACGCTGAGAATATTGTAAGTTGATGTCGTCAACAATGCATTCTAGACGTAACTGTACCTCATCATACTGCTCATACAACGCCTCTATCTTGCCCATGCGCAACTGCAACTCGGACACATCACAGCTAGATAGCTCCTTGTCCTTGAATGAGTCCAGAAAATTGAGGAAACTAGTCAAGCGACCTTTGAAGCTGCCTCGCTTCTTAATTAAATCCTTTTCCTCAGACATTCTGGGAGACGAGTGTTGTCAACCTGGCATTGATACAGGAATATAAAAATTAAAACAACAATATAATTTCAATAATTATACGCCTAGCTGTAGTCTATGCCCTTTCTGACTGCTAACTATAATTTATAACAATGACTTGTACTAATATCTAACACTCAAATATTTTTATTATGTCAAGATACTTGTTAAAAATTAATACCACTGTTAAGTAGTTATGTAATTAGTTACAGCTTAATATAATGTAAGTTTAATAATGTAGCAAAATAGCTAACTATACTGTTAAAAGTATGAGTTTAAACTTAACATTGCTGTTGAATAAAATACTAATCACAATGCAACAAAGTACCTAATGATTTTACTCAAACACAATATAATTGGTAATTTAATAAAATAGTACTGACCTTAGTATGACTACTTATATATACTACCTGAGTGTTGGGTGACGATATTAGCGTAATTATAACTGTACACCACTAACTAACTTGCTTGAAATCAATCCAGTTCTCCAGCAGTGAACTCATGAACCTCCATTCAGCGTGGAAGTCAGTCTCTATTCTTTTTCTTGAAAATAATCGCTGATCTTCTTAATTATATTTCATCCGGCTCGTTATGGACCATGTGCGAGAATTATGGGTATTCTGATGAAAATCAATGACTGGATGCTCAATGCAAATTAGTTTTTTAATAATTTTCGGTGTGAACAATATATTTTACAAAAAACAAGTGAAGACAAGTGACAAATAGCAGTGTCATATTTTTTCATATAATTTAGGAAGCTTGCAAGAAGGTTTTATCTCCAACAGTATGGAGAAATCCATTTTCACGCGGTGCGAAGCCGCTGGCAGAAGCTGGTCAAAAATAAATTTTAATGCAAGTCGAATTAAACCGGTCAGCGAAATAAAACTCCTTTCATCCCGAAAAAGTAAACAGAAACATTACTTTCTGAACAGTTTATTGCCGTGCCCAATCACCTGTCAGCTATGGCCTAGGAATCAAACCTATGGACAATCTGATTCCTAGATTCGCACTCGCCACCACTAGACTAGTGCGATCTTGTAATAAACTAGCTTTTGCCCGCATACATAAAATGTAGCCTACAAACCTACAAACAAAAAAACATAAAAACAAACTTTACCTCTTTATAATATTAGTGTAGATGTACTAATAACATTGGTGTTCTCATTCGTAGATTCCGCCTGCACTCGTTTCTGCCGTACTACTACTCGATCAAGGGGCGGTGTAAAGACGGGTTCACGTACGTGTACTACGTGAACGGCGGCCACGCGCCGTGGGGGCTGGTGGACTACGTGAAGTACGTGGCGCGCGCGGCGTGGCGCGGCGGCGGCCTGTACCCGTGGCTGTGGGGCAAGCTGCGCACCGCGCTCACCATCGCCTGGCACAGGTAGCGCGCCCCGCACATGCTGCACACGCCCCACTGTGATAGCTCCGCCGAGAGCTCGTGCTCCAGTTCGGTCGAGACAGTGCTCGGATTGATTCCTATGTAAATATACCTAGTCCAGAAATTGTATTTGCGATTACGTGTACGACTGGCTGTGTCTGGCATGTGTCTGTTACGTTTTATGTGATTGTATACATCCGCAGGTCCAATGTTCAGCAATACAGTAACTCCTCTAACAACATAATAATACGCAATATTTTCGGTAGTTCTTTATTTGTCATTCTTCAAAGCATGTTTAATTGTGGTTGAATACGTCCGTCAAACAAATATTTGACTCACCCGATGTTTTTCCTTAGATGTAACAGGAAAAGAACTGGCACTTTGTAAAAGGAATTGTTATTATTTTTATTACTATTTTAGTTGTTAAGTTAAAATATTTTGCATTGTGTTTCTAACTCTACGCATTCCGTGAGATTTGTCTCATTATGAGAATTGGAAGGCTTTATTGATTTGGTTTACAATTTTGCTACGTTTTCAGAAATGTCCACAAAACGTAGAAGTGCAGTGTGTAAGCAGTGATTGAACGAGAGAATTTATGAAATATCACTAAGTTATGGATTATTTATAGAGAGCACTGTTTATTGTTTTTTATATTGACGTGAAGCCAAATTTGATAAAAGTATTTTTGCACGACAATTAATAACAATCGTTGTGCATATTTTTATATTATACGTATCTAGAATAAAAGAGAACACCAGTCATGAACAAACTCGAACAAACATTGCCTCCCCAGGGAGCGTCAATTTGGCTTCATATATTAAACTGACAAAGTTATTTGTGATATTTTTATTACTCAAAGCTTTAAATTTAATAATTCATTGTATTTTCATATTATACGAACAAAGAATTGACACATTTTTTACACGAGAGTATAATTTGGTTTAAAATAGTTGCGTTTGTTTGAGTATTAAGGACGGCATCGAATGCTACAGAAATACAACAGTGTCACGTGCCATGATATACTGCCAAGATTACTAAAGTAAGGTGCCTGTGTGTTCAATGTAAGACATAATGTACGGATAAACAATAATATTGTAACAATAACATTCTTATTTGTGAGCAACCTGCATCGGCTTCGAGCGCAATGCGAACTTTACGGAGAGATAGCCAATAAGAGCGAACAATATCAGTGTTCCATCGTATAAGATGGATTCAGATCACGCTTGCAATCACAGGACGAAGTAGGGGAACACAGAACTTATGTACAATAGCATGTTATTATTAAGCAGGTACTGTAGGTATGTGCCCGCTCATTTCAGTCATGGTTAATTGCTTTTGATTAATATCAGACCTTTGACATTACCGCGACTCACATGATACTGAACTGGCAAGGTTAAAACGGTCTGGAACGTCAATCAGTCTTTATTTGCCCAGTTGTAGAGTCCCGAGCTGTTCCGCGGGAGGGACCGCTGTAAGTGCGAAATACTTATATAATAATTACAATGTGCCTTTCAATTTATTTTGTTGTAAATTATGACAGTGGTCTGAATGTGTACAGTAATGCTGATATCTGCGTGTGAGCCAGAGAGTACGTCCATTGTAAACGCTTCTAGTGTATAATATAATACTCTAATACTACACAAAACCATAGAAACTTCTTGGGATTACTGTAATTTAAAGAACTAGTAATTTATGTAAATAGTTTTTTATCGAATTATTATAAATAGGCATTGTACAGATTACATATAAGACGAATTTACAATTAATATTATCAAAGAAGGCTGTCGTATTCCTTGTTTAACGTCTCCAAGTCTTGTGAAGTATTACAGTAAGATATTGACGATGTGTTCAGTTTGAAAAGTTTCTTTTAGAACTATTGTGTGTGGAACTTTAAAATGAACAGTCTCTCCGATACATGGCATTGGTTACAATAATTAATGTGAGCCTTAGAGAGGCCTTTTCTCTCGAAGCTTTTAATGACTTTACACTATCTAGCCGAAGAATGGATTTACTACATTAGCTAACTGTCAGTTGTGTATATTTTGGGCACTTCAGATCAGTTTATTTCTGCATTCAGTGAGACCCAGTGTACGTAGTGTTATGAATGTACTCACATGAACCAAAGTATTTTAATATCTTAGTTTTGTTATCACCCTTACACTCGATGTTTTATTCTTTTTAAATTAAGTATTAATACAATTAATGTTAATCATTAATGTGAAAATTGAGTATTATTATTTGGACCATTTTTAAATTATTTGTATAAATTCCAAAAGCAGTCATGATAGTTGATTACGTTTTGTAATTTGTGATATTGTCATCATTTATAGAGATAAATAATTGTTTCTAATTATTTTCTAAAGTTTTGCAAAATTGTAATAATAAGGTCGACATTGTGTGTTAAATTGTCCTTTTTCTATAATATACCTAGCACGTTCCTAATGTTAAATGGAAAATTTACGTTATAATTCTATGTTTAATACTCTAAAATAGGAAAAGATTTTAGCTTCCAAATAAATATCATTGTTGACTAAATTGGATTTTTGTTTACGTACCCAAAAATAGTTCGAGAAATCCACAATGGTTTAAAATGAAAGGCTCTATAACAATTTCAGAAAATGTTTAATTTTAATAATTGCTTCATTTTTCATCAACTATGCTGTACAAACTATATCGCTTACATTAGAATTAGCAATTAATAATTGCACGTAAAAAAACTTAACAAATAGGTTTCTTCAACTTTTCGATTGGAATGAACGATTATTACAATAAGTAATATTTTTTTACAATATTTATAACTCTACGAAATGAAAATCTATTCAACAAGCAGTCACAATCGCCCAATGATATGTTAAAATTATTTGTTTATAATTTTAATGTTATTGCATTCTAAGTGTGAACCGCGTCGTGTGTGTGCGGCGGCGTGTCGCGCTGCACTAGTTCCGCGCGCGTCGCCGCTCGCCGCAAGCCGTAAGCGCCCTCTACACACTACGTGACTAGGTTGTCTCTCTCAGTGACGCCGCCCTTGTGGTTCTGGCCCTTGAAGTCTTTCAATCTAATTGGCGAGGACTCGCTGCCGGAATCGCCCTGAAACATTTGAATTGTTCGCAGTATCTTATTAGTCGGCACATAAACTGACGGCACGGTTGGCGCTGTAGTTGAGCGATGGGCTTCTGCGCTGCGTGTCGCGGCTTTGATTCCCGCACATAACAAATGTAAGGTCTACAGAAAGTTGTACCGGGTTGGATGACTTTTATATGTTAGTTGAAACATTTGTGTAGACACCCACGATACAGAAATTAAAAAATAATATGTATAGAAAAAGAAAACTGCTGAGAAAACGGCCTCATTATTACCACTTTAGTGAACAATCAAAAATGTTAGCCTATGAGCGTGTCGAGATCGTGCTGTTGTCCCATGCAAAAGTTGCTAACAGGTTTTTTCGTTTTGTACGCCCAGCCCCCCCCCTAGCCAAGTTACAAACGTTTCGCTTGCGTCGAACGCTTCGAGTTGACCTTGCCGTCAATTCTTTTGTTCTAACCACGTGACTGAGCGTTGAGGCGACTTCATTCCCGTACATTTGAAGCTTTATACAAGCGTTAACTATTGCAGATTAGCAACTTGGCTAGGGGTACAGTTTATATAAAATCGCCTAGTGCGTTCTTTTCGATCCGGTATATCGCTCCACGTTTCTAAGACGCTTTGACAAACGTACAGTGTGCGTACTATTGGGCGTACCTACTTTATTTCAGCCAAATTAAATACATTTACAGCGACGTTTTTCGATCCGGCGCGTCTTTTTGTAATAATTTAATTTTACAAGGCGTTTTATTTCAGAATTTTAATTAATCGGTATTTTAATAATCTGGATTCGTATTTTTGATTTTACGAATGTCATTTAGTGTTTTTGTTATTTGATCTATTGAAACTCGGCATTTTCAAGAATACAGTCATTATAAACGATATAATTTTGAAATTATAACAGTGTAGTCTCAGACTACACTCGAGATCCGTTTATTGAGCTGCCGGTACGTGCACGCATCATCTGAAGACTGCAAAGTAATTTTACGCCTCTCCTTCATGAGCTCGAGCGTTTGATCCGTGAGCCTCTTGGTCTTACTTGTACGAGTCTTACAGAACTGAAACCCGACTGTATGAACAGCTTCCACGAACCCACCATTATATTTGTCCACGGAGCTTCCTAGGCACTCGAAACGATTTTGAAGTTCGAACTGAAAGCTCTCGGAGTTTTGGATCTGGATCTGTGCAGGACGGAGCGTAGACTTCATCAGTCGAGATCTTTTAAGCTTAACATTGATATTCAATGTGCCTCTTACCATACGGTGTTTACTCCCGGTTTTCACCGCATTGATCACATAGACATCATTGAATATTTGCCTCTTCGTCGACATGACGACTGACGATATCACCAACAAGATTTTCAAACTCTTAATTCCCATCCCAGTTCATAATGCTAATGCTCGTCATCTTCAATAGTGCATTAAGGAATAACATGTTCTCCTAAGCGTGGAAACACGCCATTGATATCGGTATCTCCAAACCATGTAAGCCCTGCTAGAGGGTCATAGCCATACGGATGGTACGGGGATATCGCACGGTTTACCACGAAGCGGCGAGCCTGCTTGTTGGCCTACCACCATGGGATCTGGACGCAACAGTCCTTGCACTCGTGCACGATTTGCGCGTGGTGATGCAACGCCGGGACGAAACTCCGCTGCCGCGACAAGTCGCAGCATGGCGGACAGTTCCGGCGGGATCTCGTAGTGAAATAGCGACAGCAACTGTCCCAACCCAATGCTGATAAGTCCCCTCTCGGAGGCGTGACTGAAAAGACCTCACGGTGCCCTCACCTGCCGTATGACGCAGGTCTCACTGGACATGGTCAGCTCGGGAGTTTTCTGCGCCGGATTCGTGCGGAAGTGAAGTCCGAGTGTCATCATTATGTGGACCACCCGGCGGACACTGGAGAATACGGTAGAGGTGTGCCCCGTTTGTGCAGAGCACCGCCCCGTGTCCTCGTGGGGGCTATCGGCGGCAACCATCTCTCACGCCAGGCTTTGGTACAGGCCATGTTCCGAAGCGAGAAGGAGTGGCAAGCGGCTGCCTCCTTCTGGGAAGCAGTTATTTTAGCAAAGGAGGAGACCGTACGCGTGAGGCAACAGCCCTCACGCCCTAGCTCTCCGTCCGACCGTCCAGTAACCATCGCTTATAGAAATCCACCACAAATTATACCTAGGTACCTTTTTTTTTTTTGTTTTCGGGGGGAAACCTTCAAAAAGCTTCCGGCCTTTTGGGGGCAAGGCCAGGGAGTGTGGGATTCTTACCTCACTAAAACCACCCCGGTGATCACATCAGTACATAGAAGAGGGCTCCGTGACCTCTTAGAAGACCACCCCGGAACTCTCTCTGTACAACGCCTGTTAAGACACATCCCTGAGGAGACTGTGAGGGGTCTCCCCTCCTGAGCCTCGTTGTGCACGACAGCACGTGATCACTGTGCCACCGTCTTTCCTGAGGTCACTTGGTGGGCTGACAGACTTCTGAGTCTTCTGAGACTTCTGAGTCCCGCCTACCTTAAAAGTTGCAAGCGGGGTTTCGGCGTTTTAGGCGTCACGGCGGTTGACCCTCTGACGCCTTCTTCTACGAGTGGGATCGGCCCTCTCACGATCCCGCTCAGCGGCATCCTTCTGGACCATCACGGCTTCACAGAAGGACACCATTTCTCTCCAATTTTCTGCCTCCTTCAGCATAGCCCTCACTACTGCTGGTAGAGACAGATCCCGTCCGATCTTGGCAACCAAAACCTGTCGCTCAGAGGCCCACGCAGGGCATTCTTCGAGCGTGTGCTGGGCTGTATCAAGGTCATTTCCGCAATGGTGGCAATTTGCCGTAGCCTCTCGCCCAATCCTATTTAAGTACTCACCGAAGCAACCATGCCCGGTCAGTACCTGAGTAAGTCTATAGGAGATGCGCTCTCCTCTTTTCAGCCAGGCTTCAAAGTGTGGTAGAACGGCTTCGACAACGCGCTTACGCGAGAATTGTGGCTGTTGTAGCCGCTCGCGCCACCTCTCGAGCGCGTGTCGCCGCTCCTGCCGCCTCAGCCTTACCACTACAAGATACCTAGGTACCTAAGGATAAATGTGTTGCGCTTATATTAAAACAAGAAATCAATTTTTTTTAAACGGTGGAATTTTGGTAAAAACTTTAAAATTGCCAGTCTTTTGGGTCCCTGGGGAGCAAAGAATTACTAGAATAATTTCATATAAAACCTAAAATATATATGTTCTAAAATAAAAAAAATGCTAATGCGGGTTCAACTTTTTTTTTTTGGACCTGAAAACCCCATAATGGACCTTCATAATTTGGAAAAGGATAATCTATACATATAATAAATCTCTTAAAGTTTTTAGTTGTGCGCGCATCGCGTAAAATGTAAGAAATCGACGTAGATAACTTATACACATTACAATTGTGTGTAACTTGATATATTACTTGGGCTTTACTTCATCGCAATTGGTTAACTATTATATCGAAAGATATACTACATTCATTAACTATTAGGTGGTACGTAGTTCGCCGGGTTACCTTTTACTTCTAAATAAGTTTTGTTGTTACACTATGGTTCCACTTACGTTAGCACCAAGCGAGGTGGTCTCCTGGAGTAGCAGCTCGCTGTCGGTGCCCCGCGACTCCTTGTTCTTGAGGATGGAGCGTGAGCGAGAGTCGCTCTCTAGCGGCCAGCCGCCGCCGCGTTTGTTGCCATTCTTACCTACGAACACAGTCATATAACATATTGAAGATTGAGACTATCATTCTATATTTTCTTGTTCTTTCGACGCCTTGTTGATAGTCCTTTGAATTTGATTCCAAATATTATACGGAATGAACGTCAGTACAGTCAAACAGGTACTAAGTAGAAACGCAGGGGTGAATTGGAACAAAAGTTAGGATCTCCGCGTTAGGTAATTAAGAGGCTGCTTTGCCACTCGCCTATCGTAAACATCGAGCATGGTTTAAAAGCTTGTTGCTTCATCTAATGCAATCCAACGTGAATTTTGACGAAAAGGCAACGCGAAAAAAGAGTGATAATACCTGCCTGAAAACTCTGTTGGCATTCAGTTATTCCGTGATTTTCTCGAATATTTTACAAAACTTGTTCCAGGAATTATGTACGTGTTTTTTTAAACATTTAAAAGTTTTTGAAAAACTTTGTCATTATATAGATTCTTGATAAAAGCTAGACTTGTATGTTGTACTTTTTGATATTTTAAATTGAGCAAATTATGTCAATGCAAAATAGCAGATTTTCAGAGGTCTTAACTGGATCAATTTTACACAAATTATTTATAAATTGATTTTCTTATAAGCCTAGATAATATCCACAAGATACTGTGTTCCAAAATATCTAATGAAAAATGTGTAATAAACGTCATATTCGCGTAAGAGCGGTTGTATGAAAAACAGTGAAAATGTATGTCGAGATGCATCACCTTAACAATTTTTGTCAGCATTTAGTAGGTACTCCTGTTTGAGAATTTCATTTCATTTCATTATGAATTTCATTTAAGAATTGTAATAAAAACGGATGTTTTGTTCAATAATATAAGTAGGTATACTTACCTATACCAATGTGAAAAACTAAGCATAGTTTGGTTCCTATTTACCACTGCGTTCCTATTCACCTCGTTTAACGGTAGTTACATATTATTATTAGGTCCTTGCCTATAAAATTTACCGATTTTAAAATGGATAAAGTATAATAGATATTTATATAGTTACCCACAGTCCCTTACTTTTACTGCAATTTCCTAACGGAATATTGGTCATCTATGGCATCACGCTCAGTCACCGTGGTGAATAAATTGGGATGTTTGGCAGACTGAGTCAACACATAAACAATGACACCACAGCCTAAATGGCAACCAAGGGAAACACCCGCAGTGGCGGGTGACACCAGATACCGCGAGCAGGGGGCGATGCCCCGATCTCGCCTGCCGCGTCCCCCTAGGGGGTCGTAGCGATTGCTCGAACTGAGTCAAAAGGCCCCAATATACCTCGTCTACCTTAATTCTAATTGGTTTTTTGTTACTTATGTTACAGCACAATAAAACCACACTTCAAAAGTTTCGTTATTAAGTTTTTGATACAGCACAAATGATGAGTAAGCTCTTCACCAACCTATTTATCTTCTTATTTCCAAAAGTCCATTTAATTAGCAAGTGACGATAAAATAGGCATGTCAGTGATGATGGCAGTTAACTGCTCAAGCGAAACCAGCTGTAATGTTTCCTCGTTCGTAGAGTCGAACCTACAAACTTTTTGCTGTTAGCATTTTATGTAAAGGTACTTAGTTCTTGTTTGCTGACTCCCGTGGCTATCGTAAGAGCAACCCATGGATAGAGCGTTTTGTTTGCATACTAACAATGCAACCTAGTGCCTGTCCTAATGCCATTAGACTGCAAAGCGTTTTAAATTTTGCTAACGTATACCTAGGTGGTAGGTACGTAAATACGTTAAAATGAGACGAACCAAAAAGGATGTGATGATTAATGATCCTCGTAGCAATCCCTCTCGGCGGCTTCCTCTCTTCCTCCGTCCAGTCCTGTGGGACAAACGATCATGTTCGCGTTACCCACATGACCTTTTAAATAAGCGAAGTTAGAACATGAAAGCAGTCAAAGAAAGCATGCATTTTTAACACATTGAAGTATTAGTCAAACTGTGTCTACATCATGCAAACACGACGACGGATAAGGTTGGGAAGACGAGGACTTTCGGACACACTACCGAACAATTTGTCAAAAGCTGTGTGTAAGTAGTCGGTGAGCAGCGCTGCGGGTCGCCAGTCGCCATCGCTCACCTGTTGGAAGCGAGCCTTCCTGTGTTTGGGCTTGGCGTCGTCGGCGACGGGCTCGTCTAGCGGCTGCGGCAGGCTGGTGCGCGACGCGTCCAGCGGCCGCGCCGCCGCCGCCGCGCTCGCCGCCGGCGCCGCGCCCGCGCCCGCCAGGCTAGCTCGCGAGCCTCGCGGCGACCCTTCGCCCTGTGAACCTTTGGCACACAACACGCTTCCATCCCCAGATGCACTCCTGCGCACTCCGTTAAAGTCAGCGTTCACCCCGCCCCCACCCCCACCTGCGCCGCCACCGCCGCTACCGTCCAGAGGATTCACATACAAGTTTGATGAGTCGTTCTCGCATGCGATGTCGCCCTCTGAAGGAAAAGGGTGCGTAAGGCATGATGCAAATGTATCTGTAACGTAAGACATAATACGTACATGGAGCCGCACACGACCGCATACTGCGTATGCAGCTCTTACACATATCATACAATACGCATGGTTCGAGTACAGTGGGAACATGTGTGCCGAAAGGAGATCGACGTTACAACAGTGAACGAGTAAGGACAAGATACTGACAATTATTTAACAGATTCTAAGACTACGGGTTGATTACACATAAAAAATACATTAAAACTAAAACTAAATATTATTTTTACTAAAAAATAAAGTTTGAATAAGTCTTGCAAACAACAGTGATAAAAATTAAATGCAGTTCACGCAAATTTAAGAAGTTTGAAAAGAACATTTCTGTTGTTGACAACAAAGATAAATGAATATAATATACGTGTGTGTATGTACCTGGGCTATCGAGGCTGTTAGGCGTGGCCTCGGGCAGCGCTTTGGGCGCGGGGTGGCGCTGCAGGCACGCCAGCTCCACACACACCGGTTGCCGCAGGTCCGACGTGGGCATGGGCATCAGCTGCTCCGCGTCAATGAACTCCTTGTACCCCTACACCAAAGTGTTACACGCACTTTTAACTACGACATGAAAGAAACAGCATTTGTCTGAACATTCACATTTCTGAACGTTTACGATTCAATTCAATATTGCAGGATTCCTAGAACCCGGATGTTACATACGAGTTTTAAACTCTATCAAAGTTTGGGGAATGTCATTTGACGATAAAATTGTATGATTGACAAAAATTACCTTCAAGTATCCTATGTTAATAAAATGAATAGCTGCAACATTTAAACCGAAAGAAAGAAATCATAATACCAGCGGATGGGCAGTTAATAATTATAACACTAATTTAAAACAATAAGTACTTACAGGTTAATGCTAAATGGAAATATTATTATTAGTAAAGTATTACATATATCAAATAATAAAATAAAACGCATAATTAGGTAATTAACATGAGGTGTGTACAAAATCATGAATGCGTTAGTATCTTAGTACCTTGAACGTGCAAAAACAACATTCAAACTCAGAAGGCAGCTGATCCAAGTCAAGCTGTTTGTCAGCCATCTTCTTTTCCTAGAAAAAGAGAAATCATTAGTACCTAACTAGTTATTCTCATTCCTAGCCTAAGGTTAGAGAATAAGTAGTGAGTCAGTCCAAAACCGTCGACGAAGTGCTGCTTCGCTTTAAATAAATGATTCGGTAAAGCAATTGGTGATTACCGACGGTCCATTAAAGCTTAAATTTGTGATGCGTTTTAAAGGCTTTGGCAAACAGGCAAACTATAAAAGTTCTACAATGATTAATAATTGTCCGGCAACGAGTGTTAGCATAAATGTAAACAGGTGATAGCTTACTGGTGTAGCCTCAGGGTTTATGAGCAAGCGTTTCTCCGGTGAGCCGAGCCCCTCGTTCGAGTAACGGCGCTCTTTCTGAGGACTGCTCTGAAACTGTTACCTACAGTGTTAGCGGAAAGCTTACTGCTGTAATGTGACTACAGCTTCAAAAGGGTCCGTCCAAAGCTTGTAAGCGAAAATAATATACAGTATTGACTCTCCTCTCCACTAGCGCACTGCTGATATCTGCTGAAGCAAAAACAGATTGTGTCGTGAAATCGCCAAATTTAATGAACTAGCATTGTTACTACTTAAAGGCTGGTTAGAACTCATCGCCTACCGTACTAGGCAAGATATTGTTGGACGTACCCATAGAATTGTGAGCAAGTATTATTACCTGGCCAGGGTCAGTACTCTGAGGCAGCTTAGAGGTGATGGAGTGTTCGTACTGTTTGTAGCAGCCGGTGGTGGCAGGGGCCTCGCCCTCCAGGCTAGTGGCGTCCGCCTGCGACAAGTTGTGTCCTGAAGACACATACCACTGTGAGTAGCGACGTATTCCATATGCTGCACTATTGTCCCCGTATATATTCATTTATTTATTAATAGATGAAGAAACATTTAAAACATGACAAAAATAACGGCGTGAACTACACAACACACATTCCACACGAACAGTACAGTACACAGAATCCAGCGTCCTCCGGATACACATATCAGACAGTCCACAGAAGAGGAATGTTAGTTCTAAGAAGCGTTAGGCTTACGCTGACAATGTAATCGACCTTAGTTTATAGTCTTCGTCGCACATCGCTAGCTACACGCGACGCACTCGACCCCAAGTAACCGACTTAATATAAAGGGGTCGAGCGTGACCACTGTGACAGTGGCAAGATGCTCATCTGGCGTCGTCTCTCGCCTCAATGAGGACGCACTTGTCACCTGAAGACAAGGAATAAAACTCTCTGAGTGCACCTCGCCGCAACCAACGAGTGAACATAGCTGTAGCTGCGATGTATCGTGAACTGTTTGATTGATTTCAAGATGTCTGCGAGTCCGGAGAGCCATATCGATGCGACGTGCACACATTCAACATCCATTGCATCCAATAAACACAGACACTGTTTGAGCACGAAAGGCATGCGTGCACAGTGATAGAATTATCGTGCATTTCGAGCGAGAGACATATGACATGGAGAAGCGGTAAAGCAAGTGACCTACGCGATACTGACCTGTGTCCACGATGACATCGATGAGGTCCATGCTCTTGGCGAAGGCGTCGCGCAAGTTAATGTGGTGGAAGGAAACGATGGAGCCCTCGCGCTTGGCGCGTTCCAACGCCTCTCGTCGCTTGAGCGCCTTTTCGCGCCGCATCTGGTTCTTGTAAAACTCGGCGAAATTGTTGACGATAATGGGGATGGGTAACGCAATTACCAACACGCCGCAAATACAGCAAACTGAGCCGATGACCTTGCCCAACGGGGTCGTGGGGTAAATGTCACCGTATCCGACTGTGGTCATGGTGATGCCGGCCCACCAAAACGTTTCCGGAATGGAAATAAATTTAGTTCCCGGCTCTTCTTTCTCAGCGAAGTATGCCAGTGAGGAGAATATAAGTACTCCCATCGCAAGGAACAACATGAGCAATCCGAGCTCCTTATAGGAGTTTCTGAGCGTGAACCCGAGCGACTGCAGCCCGGTCGAGTGCCGGGCGAGTTTGAGGATGCGCAAAATTCGCATGATACGGAAGATTTGCACAACACGCCGCACATCTTGAAACTGATCGGTGGCGTTCTTATTTGTTTCGAGCAGGAAGAGAGATACAAAATAGGGCAATATAGCCAGTAAGTCTATCACGTTCAGTCCACCCTTGAAGAACTTCCACTTATCCGGCGAAGCACTAAACCGCAGCACGTACTCGAGCGTGAACCACGTGATGCACACCGCCTCGACCATGGCCAGCTGCGGGTTATCCATGGGCGCGCCCTTCTCGTCGTACACTTGCATCTGGGGTATTGTGTTGAGAGTGAGCCCTATCGTGGACAGCACGATGAAGAGGATCGAGATGACCGCGATCACCTGCAAGCACGCACCAGTGAGCGGGAGCGGCGGCACGCGCGCCGCCCGCGCCACCGCGCTGCCACCCTGTGCAACTAAGCCTGGACCTAGTGTATGCCACATGTGTCAGATCAGTCAGTTAAATGCAGTGTTTATACAGAACTACTCTTCCTACATGTTTGTACATCGGTAGTATGCTACTTAAATATTCGTAAAATATGTCATTAGGTATGTATTTACAGACAAACGTTTAAAGCCAATATCGTATGTAACAAATGTCTTAAGAGTAATCTTAAATTTTGGTGTAGAAATAACATCTATTCGTGTGACTATGTTAGTAGTGTTGTGTGGTTTTGGTGTAGATAAGTAGGTAATTTATAGTAAAAAGTGTGGGTGAACGGACGCGCGTCCGAGTCTGAATGACCTATGTCTGTGCGCCTGGAGCAGGAGGCGGAACGAAGCAGACGCTCGTCCGTCCATCGCCCGCGTCGCTCTGTTAGTCGGATCAGTATCACGAAGCGGAAGCGTTGGTGGAAGAGGAGATAGAGCGGGAGGCGAGCGGGAGTGGGAGCGGGCAGGCGGGGGAGGGGGGACGCCGGCGGGCGGCGCCTTGCCGTGGTGGGAGGCGGCGCGGGCGCAGGTGGCGCGCGCCGGACCCCGGGGCAGCGTCCGGCGCGCGCCGGCCCGTCCCGTGCCACCCCGCACGCCGGCCGGTGTGCGCCGCCGAGGCGGTGGCTGGTCACATCGCGTAAGCCCATCCCATCTTTGCAAGTTTGCGTACAACAATTAAGCTTTGTTTTTATTAAGTTCCCTATTGAGAACTTTCGACGTGGCTGTGAACATTTATAAAATTTACTGTAATAAAATATTATTTACAATCCTGAAGATTGCCGTACATTGAAACATGTGACTTGATAGTAAGCGTGAAATACTTTTTGCAGCTTTGAAAAGAAGTTAACAGTCTTTAAAAAGTAACTTAAAAATATTTTTTTATAGTACTTTACTTTTAAATTACGTAGAGTTAAAAAGAACTCCTTTTCAAATCATTAATTTTACGATCAACGCGGTAACAAGGTTCTCGGTAGACCACTACACAACACAATGACTGCGCGTTCGGTATTATCACAAGTGTTAGCACAACACAATAAATAATCAATACTGCAGATTAAAGTAAATCTTGTGTGGTAGAATACTGTGCCTTATATCTTACAACAACAAAAATAGTTTCCATATCATATTTAAAACTTAACGTAACGAGGCATTAAATTATAGTTATACAATCATTAATAAATACATACATTATAATCATAGAATCAAAAATACTTAACATACATAAATATAAGCAGTGTTTGCTGAACTTTCGTGTGGAATAAAGTAGATAGAAAGATCAAATAAGTTGTAATTTATAAACTTGCAAATATATAAAACTAAAAAGAATAAAATATTTAAACTAAATTAATTTTGTACTTACATACGCATAAGGTTGCACCGCTGTTGTCGAAATTTTAAATATAAAGTAGAATAATAACGCTACGAAGTAAGCCGAAAGGTGCTCAAACAAAACAAGATACACAACACAATATCGATTCGACAAAAGCGATCAAAGGTTACGATCACAACACGGTACATCGACATGGAACACAACACCACATTCCATTACGCGACACAAACAAACTGACTTGCGACACTCAAGTAGGAGCCAGCGATAGATGTTATTCATGCACCACAACACGACACACATAAATATAAACTCTTATACCAAGCTTGTTTCCTAAATGCATTTGTTCATGAAGCTCAGTATTGAAAGTGTCAAAACCAAAGTGACAATATGTAGCAAAGTGAAATGTGTACGGATTACGAAACAAGCCTTTTATGTAGGTACATTCAGGAAGTAGGTGTTTGTATACCAGTTATACGTAAGTATTTTATATTTGTAGGTAAGTGTAAACAGGAGGGCTTACAGTGGTGGAATGAAAGTGGACATAAGATATACATAATGTTCTATGTTCATGGATGTAGACAACAGTACTCATTGTGTACGCTCACAGTGCTTAGTGTACCTACACTTAGGTGAGAATAGTATCAGTAAATACGTGCCCTTAATGTTATGTTTAAAAGTACAAAAAAAACTACTACTTCTGCAAATATCTACCAATAACAGTACAAATCTTGCGCACATGGACATTTCAAGAGCTTTACTCATAACTCACAATTCACAAAAGCGTCTATCTAAAATAAAACTAGATTTAAGAAAAAGTATTCTATAACCTTTAGGTACCCTTACACTACACTATCCTCGGCAGCTTTGCTAGAGTGGCAGGGTTAATAATATCGGTAATTTGTTATTATTTCGGTGGAATGCGTCGCGATACGTTACCCTGGCGGCGATACTGGTGGTGGGCTTCTCGAGCAGGTCCCAGAGCCACTTCTGGTACTGCGCGCACGTGCCCTGCCCGAACTCCTCCTCCTCGCGCTGGCGCAAGCTCTCCGCCTCCTTCCTCATCTCTTCGTGCACGTGCTCCTTGCGCTGGTGGTACTTGTGTTGACAACACGACTCCAGGTATAGTTCATCCACGCCCCAATACTCGAGATCGTCGCTAAACGCCAACACACACATTTCATCAACTAAATGTAACTTCCCAGTCCGATAAAAATTGAGTATTGAACTGAAGCTCTTCGGGTGCCTGGAAAAATTAAAGAGCTGTGTTGAAACCGAGTTCTGGACAGTCAGATGCATAGGATAAACGGATATAGGTAGTCAAGAGAAATTTTGAGGTTTAAAGTATTACATAGTACTAACTTGTGCTACGGCTTCTCTCGCGTGACAGTAGGTTTCTCCATAAAAAAACCATTTAATCTCCTTAGGGGCAAATTTTGGAAAATCCATTCTCATTCTTTGAATCCATCATAAAAAGAAACTTTGTAAAAAAGAGCGATATAAGTCTATGGGTTTGAGCTGGGCGTTGATGACTCAGTGAGCGAGTCAGAATTTTTTATGTAATGTTTTCTACTATTGCAGCAAAGTATGAAAAGATAAGAATAGGGAAATATTGCTTCACAGGGGAAATACAATTACTTGAAAACGAAATGCTGATTAAAAACTATTCTCATAAAAAAGTACCTATCGAAAAAATACTCGTTGTCTTGTAACGAGTAGTCGTCGCATAGTTCCGTGATGGCCTCGTGCGTGTTGCAGTCCCGCAGCCGGCCGAGCCTGGTATGCGGCAGGCGCTCCAGCGTGCGCCAGAGCACCTCGTGGCGGACGCCCCCTACGTTGATGATCACTCGCTTGCTCAGCGCCTTCGCGCGGAGCATCATAAACGGCTCCGGCGGTAGTGACGACATCGACCTGGAAGTGGTTGATGGTTGCTGTCAGTCTGTGCTCAACTGTGCCAGCTGATGCTAGAAAATATTGATCCATTTCAATTGTAACGAAAATTTAAGAATCCTACTAGGTGGTTCGGTACTGTCTGTATATTCTCATGGGAAAACGGAGTAAATTTATGTATTGTGACGTAAACCCAAATAATTCCATTCAACCGAACCGTCGAACAGATGAATAAAGGACCACTCTAACTATAATAGGGTTGGCACTCAGACGGAATTCCCCCAACGCGCCCGGAAAATCAATCGAAGGCGGAGGTACTGCAACGGATCGGCATTTGGTATGGATCCCAGCCATGCAAGACGATGTGAATATATAGCGTAGTACCGCCCGCTACATCCAACTTCCCGGAATTTTAAAAGATCTAAATTGTCAAACGTATACCAGGAATTTTTTCTCATTCAATGTGTTCAGCCTTGACACATTTCTGTGAATAGTGTACTGGGAGTTTTCCACGAGGAACATGCTTTATGCATCCCCAAGAGGTGAATTGGAATTCGCCCTGTGATAGGCCAAGGTGATGGTTCTGTTTATATTTATCAACTTACAGATTGACTTACCCGATACTTAGCATTTACGTTGACTTATAATTGCTTATTCTACATTTAACCATGCGCAATTGACATGTTGCGTAGGGACAGTGAAAGGAAGATGATGATGGCCATACCAACAATTACTTAACTACCTACCAATTGTTTTCGCTCCAATATTTTCTGTACTTTTATCAGATACCTCAATCTGATAAAAGTACAAGTCGACTGCTTCTTAGCACATAACATGTAACAGTATGACTTACCTAGAGTGCGTCCGCTGGAGCATAGCATTGGCGGGCGGCGCGGGCGCGGGCGCCGGCGCCAGGCCGCGGTCGAGCGGCGCCTCCTGCGCGGGCGCCGCGAAGCCCATGGGCGCGCGCGGGGGCGAGTCGCCCACGTGCCAGCGCGCGGCGCCGCGGCCCGCCCCCTCGCCCCCCATGTCCGCTAGCTCATGGCGCCAGGCGCCGTCGCCTCATCCGCTCTCGAGAGTGCACATGTGTTCCAGGAATCTGGAAGCAATCATATTTTCCGGTTATTCGTCGTGTTCGATCGTCCAAGTATAGAATAGAGTAAACTTTATTCTTCACTAAAATAGTACCGTAGTAGTATATCTTTGCAGAGTCCTAACTGAAAACCAAGAACTCTAACGCCTTGTGATAGTTAAATTGTATCGAAAACCAAAACTTAAATTCCAAAAAAAAAACATTTTTAGTTCATCTAAAAAACCTTGTGATTAAAAGCCACAAGACTCATGCAATTTTTCTTCGGATACTTCAACTTCAACACACCATGGCCAATCTTTAATCTCCGTGATAACCGAGACGGGACACGGCTGAATTGTTTTCCGATAATAATAGTAAAATAGGGAAGTAGGTAAATAAAAGATGACATAAAAATTGGTTGCTTTCTGAACGCAGTGTTAAACGACCATAGAGCCTCTACGGCGTAGGCCACGGTATGCTACGGCGTAGCACGAGTCTACGAAACTACATTTATTCACGTAGAAAGTAGGGTTTGAGAAGTCTTGTCAGTTTCAAAGTATGATCTAAGTGTCGCTGCATATTGGGCCACATGCCACATCCACAATCGCCCCCACGAGAAGCTAGAAGCGGCCACAAAGGAAGCTGAGGCGCGCGACAGCCACTTGTGGCGGTGGCTGCTGCTTTTTTTATCACATACGTGAAGTGTTATGATGGACTCTTACAAAGAAGGTTCTAATGCGCAAGTGGCGTTTTAGTAGCCAGTTTTTGCCACCACAGCGATTTGTGGCGTGTGGCGGCCACCAGCGTCAACCGTGTGTGGTGAATCCATATAATAAGTTGTGTGCGGTTGTGACCGACGGTCCGTGTGGACCCTAAAGGCAAAATTACAGGTTCTTGTTTGTGTTGCGCGGCCAAACAAATAATTATCTAGGCGTGAAATAAAAATTAAATCTTACTATTTGTACTTAATTTACTTTCATAATTTTACAATTCTTACATCAGTAACCAAAACTATCCGAAACTAGCGGAGAATATACACTGATATCATAAAGTTGGTTTGTTGGATGTAATCTCTGAAAGTACTGGTCCGATTGCTACAACTTTTTCACCGATAGAAACCTGGCTAATTCCTGAGTGTCATAGGTTATATTTTACGTAGACAGACGCTGCGGGCAAAACTTAGTCCGAAATAATTTCATATTCGTAACCGATTCCAAAACCGTCCTATTTTTTTGAGCCTGGTGGCAGTAACCCCTAACTTGTGTTTGTAAAGTGTAAATATGTAAGGAAACTCAACAGTTTATTTTTAAGTTACATGAGTTAAGAAGACCCACCCCACTATCAATGAGCAGCCCAATGCAGTTGCGTTAAAGTTGCTAGCATGTAAAAGTGAGGTCTACGTAGGCTGCACAGTGATAGCGAAATGATGACAATTATCACTTAAACCAATTACAGAGTTCCACGGAACTTATAGAACTAGGTTAACTAGAAAGTGGTGTAAGGAAAGATTAAAAGCGTAAAAATACACCAATAAGGTATACTATTACAATTAAATTAGGGAAAGAACAAAATATCAAATCGTGTTTAAACAGTAAGATTCAATTTATATACAATAATTAGAATGCGCTTAACTATTGACAAACTTACACCACCTATAGAAATATTAAAAATAAGTTTCTGCATACTTATTGTTCATAGCTTTCTTTCACCGACATAGTTGATAAACACCAAAGTACTAACTACGTACATACAGCAGCATAATCGAGTACCCCTCTCACATTAAAATACTTTAGAAAAGGGGTGAACAGTACGTACCACTAACTAACATCGAACACTCAGTTCGTCGAACATGTTTGCGGCGATCCTATTAGAATGTTCTGCATGTATATCGATGGCCTAAGCCATTAGAATAATACCTCGTAACTGTGAAATACGTAACTTTTTAGGAGGCACAAAAACCAAATAAATCTTAATTATCATGCAATTTTAATGTGCTTATACATGTTTCATTCAAATATTTAAAACTATTGGTTTATTTCAAATGCTTGTTTCTTTTCTTTTTATTTTTTTTCCGCTTGTTTTGCTGCGCCGTCACGAAGTGATCACACCAAACTGACTAAAATTTTGCGTGATACAAGATTGTGCGTTACTAGCTTTTCAGAAATGTGCCCATCACCAGCCTTTTTAATGTTCCCACTGTTGGGACTCAAGCCTCCTCTCTAGTAGAGGGAATGGGTCGTAATCCACCACGCTGGCCCAGTGCGTGTTGGTGAATGTCACATGTCTTCGAATTTTTGGTTCTAGGACATTTTGCTCACGATGATCATCGTTTTAAGAGCAGTGGTGATGAAATGAATTACACAAAGTGATGCGCCTGGCTGGGTTCGAACCCGCGACCTACAACTCGTAAGTCGTGGCCGCTACCACTCGGCTACCACTGCTCTTCTCTTCAGAAATGTAATAAAATAAAATTACCTAAAATTGCATATCCGAGGTTTTCACTCTAAGTCATCATATGACGCTGTGTCCCAACCATTAAAAAGTTTGGTTGAAACGTAACCAATCATACAATACGTTCCAAATAAGAACAGGATCGATTTAACGCCATGTTGTGACGTCATAACTGTCAAATCGAAAAACTTGGGTATAGTGAGCAAAACAAGATTTTTTTAAATAATATTTCTTAACGATGAACGAAAAAAGTTTAATAAGAAACCAGTTCTTCAATTGTGCTAATCTCTGCGTTGCTGTGGAAGTCTCCGAGTAGTGACAAATGGAGGAAGAAGGCGATTTGTTAATGACAATAAGAATAAGAAAGAATTTTTTTTTTCTTTTACTTTATTAATATATTTAGTTAATTTAGATTTAACAATAACGTTTTTACATCACCCACATTTAACTAAGACTCAATAATACAAAGCAAAAATAAATCTGCTATTAATACGCAAATAAGTTTTCTTTGCATACCGTACTTTTCAATCAATATTTGACAGATCGAGGTTATTTACTTTCCTATTCTTTCTTGGAACGCATAGTACATCAGGATATAAGATCATCCTCGCGTCGAGACGAATTAATGTCGTTTTGCACCGAAATCTCCCGGATAGGATTGAAGCCATTTCGTTAACCTTAAAACATTGACCATCTACGGAAGTAATCCATCAATGTTTGTGAGTAAGTGGGTTTCATAACGATACGACGCGCGTCGAAGCCACGAGCCTTGGTATGAAAGTTTCGTAGAAATAGGCAGAGGCGTAGCGTGGACAAATTTAGACATAGGCGGAGGCACATAAGCAAGGTCTTTTTCTTTCATAAATTCGAAAACGAGAAAGCGACTGTCGCAACCCAGTATTCGACCATATCGTCGCTTAACATCAGGTGAAATAGTGGTCAAACACAAGTCTACCAATTGTAAAAAAAACCCTCATTCTTAAAGAGCCCTTGCTTGGGCCCTCTTTGAGTGTGAGACCGTGGGCGAGGACCCACTTCACCCACCTTCACCCACGCCTAACTACGCTACTAGAAATAGGGACGGTACGCCCACACTGAACCTACTTCAATTATATTCTGCAGTTATCGTGGCAATGCAGTAATGTTATCCTGCTTTATCTGTCAGGCTTTTCATAACTCGTAACCATGCTTAGGATTAACCTTACTGCAATGAATTAGATACTTTTTCTTTCAGTGGGAAATCATCAAATATGTCATTATAATCGTCAAAAATCCTACTTTCGATGGAGTGCTTTTACTGACTTACTATTTACTATCTATCTATCAGAATAGTTAATTATTACCCTACATCCTGTGTAAAAATAAAAAAATGTAAATCAAAATTGTTTTGAAACTTTATTTAAACCTCTTCTTCTTCTTCTTCCTGCCCTTATCCCATATTACTTGGGGTCGGCGCAACACGTTTTCTTCTTCCATTCTGTCCTGTCACCCGTCAAACTATCACTAATTCCCTTTTCTTTCATATCACTTTTCACACAATCCATCCATCTTTTTTTCGGCCTTCCTCTCCCTCTCCATCCATCTACATGTATACTCAGAACTCTCTTAGTTATATGCGCTTCATCCCTCCTCTTCACATGACCATACCAAGACAACCGATTACCTTTCAACTTTTCAGTCACTGGCGCCACTTTCAAACTTCCTCTAATATACTCATTTCTCACTTTATCCATTCTCGTCACACCACACATCCATCTCAACATTCTCATCTCCGCTACATGCAATCTTTTTTCATCCTTCTTTTTCACAGCCCAACATTCTGATCCATACAGTATGACAGGTCTTATGACGGACTTGTAAATTTTACCCTTCAACTTGAGGGGCATCCGTGGGTCACAAGTTGTTCCCGTGACCTGTCGCCATTTCATCCATCCTGCGTTGATCCGACGTGTTACGTCTCGGTCTACCTCACCATCCTCTTGGACGAGTGACCCGAGGTACCGAAAGTCGGAACAGATTGTTATGGGCGTTCCGGCGAGAGCTAAAAGCACAGGGTTGGAGAGACCGCCGAAATCGCAGAACAAGTACTCCGTTTTGGTTCTACTTACTTTCAGGCCAACACTTTCCAGTCTGTGCCACCACACCTCCAATCTGTTTTGAACCTCTAGGCCACTCTCGGCAACCAACACAATGTCGTCGGCAAACAGCATACACCAGGGAGCCTCTTCCTGAATGTCCGACGTAAGAGCGTCCATTATCATCAGGAAGAGGTAAGGGCTGAGAGCCGATCCCTGATGTAAGCCGACAGCCACATTGAAATTTCCAGCTGAACATAAAATATATAGCCTATGTCACTCAGAAATAAAGCAGCCCTCTATCAATGAAAAAAAAATTAGCAATCGGACCAGTACTTTCAGAGATTACCTCCTACAAACAAAAACACTAAAAAAAAACTTTATCTCTTTATAATATAAATGTCGGTAGATTAAAATCAAAACAGTAGTATCTGTATTTAAACTTTAAATAATCCCCTTCTGAACACATTAAGAAAATATCGAAAAAAGAAAAACATTTTGAATACAAATCGCTCATATAAGTATAAAAAGATGTCGTTTGTGACAGAGCCGACTGAAAATGAATTAGGGAGAGGTCAGGGGTAGTGAGTTTGAAAGGGATGCTGTTCACTGGTCGGCGGCTCAACATAACCGACTGTGTGGACACAATGTAGTTTGTGCCAGCTTAGCCGCCCCAAACGATTTACGTTATTTATCCCGGATTTATGAAAGGTAATAAACCTTTTTTTCAGATTAGATCTAAGCACCTAATGTTCATTTTATCGAATGTTTGTTATTCCCTAAAAGTTCAATTGTATTATATAAGGATCTTCAAGGCTTTCATGTATACTACGTTAATATAAATAAATATCTGACTAATAGACTGAACTATGAATGACTTATGTTGGTTATGCCTACTCAGTATGAATTCAAAAAGAATGCATTATTATTTAAGAAAATAAAATTAATAAACCTATTTTGCAAATAAGTTTTTTAAAAACACTTTCACACGTCAACTTTTTCGTCACTTTAAACAAGATGAGGCTGGTGTTTCCTATCTGACTACCCTGAGAAGTAACACCGAAACAAACTCAGGGGTCAAAGTCTCTTTTAAGGTCCTTACAGCAAACATGTAATGGTCAAATCATATGAGAACCGTGAGGAGTTAATATATAGATTGCGTGCTCGAAATGCGCTTGTATTTATGGCGTTAGGGATAAAAAAATACCTGTAAAGATATGTAAAACAATGAAATAAATCAATAGAAGAGTTCCTTGCTACGAAAATATGACTGCTACGTCGTAGCAAGCGGTAGGCTACGGCGTAGAGGCCCCGGGGTTTATATGCCAGTTTTCATAATTTATTATAGTTTTTATATACTTATTCACTAAGCAGAATACAGAAAAATAAAAAGATCATAAATAGAAGTGGGTTTCCACTATGTGAAAATAAACCAATTACTGAATTTGTTACGCCGTAGCACGCTAAGGCTTTCAGTGTAGGCTCTGATGAGGACAATCAGCATTCATATTCTAGCTGACCGGCCGTTCGGTAACTGTCCGGACCAAGCCCAAGTCGTCGACGGCGCGCGCTGTTCCCGCGCGCCTCAAGGAGTTGTCAGCAACAGCAGGGACCCAGCCGGGTCGAAGCCTACTGGGGCCAGGGTTATCCGAAAGGGAACCGAAATCCGAAGACTAGAAGGAACGAGGTGGGCTTTTAGTCAGTAAGAGTCTGACACTATCTCCCGCTCCGCCCAAGAGCGAGGATTGTCATTGGATGATTTTTCCCACCATAAAAAAAAGCATTCATGTTATAAATTTTAATATTATAAATGGGCTCCTTCAGCCTACGAATTCTAAAAACGGACTGTCAATAGAAGACGGCTCCGCAAAGTAAATACAGGTTATTTTTAGACAGCCGCGAGGCTTCGGTGTGAATTTATTTATGATGTTTATATTCCAATGACCAGAATTGTAAAGATTGGACTATTAATAATCGTTAACTTTACTATTAGGGATAGAGTCCCGAGATGTCACGAGCCCAGAAGTCCCGGGACTTTTTCTAAATTTTACTGAATCAAATCCCGGGACTTTCAGGTTTAATTTTCTCCCAATTTCTGAAAATTTTATGAGGAGGCTGACTGCATCAGGCAACGGCGGCGCTCACAGCGCCCTAGACGCCGCCGGGATTCCGATTCCGTTTTCCGGCCACCGTAGGCGCGGGCTTGCAGACGGCGAGCAATGGGTAGCTCGCTGTCTGACCGTCCGGTAACTGTCCGGACCGTGCCCAAGTCGTCGACGGCATGCACTGTTCCCGCGCGCCCCAAGGAGTTGTAAGCAACAGCAGGGTCTCAGCTGGGTCGAAGCCTACTGGGGCCAGAGTTAGCTCTGAAAGGTAGCTTAGTAAGAGTCTGATATTATCTCCCGCTCCGCCCAAGGGCATGGGATGTCATTTAGATGATTTTTACCCACCAAAAAAAAATTATTTCAAAGGGACCGGTGATATATTATCCACGAAACATAAAAGAGTAAGTATGTAAAAAGAGAAACTGGCTCACTGATATATCAACACTCAGCCGAAACTTCAAGACCTAGGAGCGTACAATTTTGGAAAGGTTTCCTTTTATGGTGCAGGCTAGCACTAAGAGAAATAAGATTCAAAACTCACTCCCCAAGGGGATGAAACAGGGTTTGTAAGTTTGTAAGGAGAAACTGACTTTCACGCGAGTGAAACTGCTGGCCAAAGCTAGTTACATTATAAAAACCTCTTGTGTAAAAAAAATTGGAGCAAACGATATAATTTGAGCAGTGGCTGTCCAGTGGTAACGGTCCCTACTTAAAAGTCATAGGTCGCGGGTTCAAACTCAGCCAAGTGCATTACTTTGTGTAATTTATTTCATCACCACTGCTCCCAAAACTGTGAAGGAAAACATCGTGAGGAAACTGACTTGTCCTCGAACCAAAAATTTTTTTACGCAATTTATTTTTTTGCTCAACCCGCACCGTGCCCGCGTGATGGATTATGGTTCATTTCCTTCCCTAGAGAAGAGGCCTGAGTCCCAACAGTGGGAAAATTATAAGGGTGATCATACTATCATGCTACAAAAGATATAATTTAACAAACAAGTATGGTAGACATTTATAACAAACAAATTAACCAATTTCTTAGAATCCAACTGTAGTGTGAAATATTAACGACCTCGTCTGTGTCTATTAGTGCGTTTAACTTTAGTAAAACCGGTTTATTGTGGTGGCTAAAGCCTAAATAATGACGTAATGTTTTACTGTTGAAAGTGGTTTAGTGAAACCAAAACAAACTCCAATCATTTCTACGATTTTAGTTTACATTGTATTACAAATTCAATTATATCTATGGACTAATTGTAAGTCTTGTCAGTTAGATAATTCTGCCAAAATGTAAATCTCTTATTACTTTAATTATTATTTTTTTCAAGTAATCCTTACATTTATTTACAACAAAATCACGCTAATATTACAAAGGCGAAAGTTAAAAATTAAAAGGGGTTCTATACAAGAAACGTTTATTTATTATTTATTTATTTAAACTTCACGTACAGTAGTAGTACATAGGCGGACTTAATGCAACAATGCATTCTCTCCCAGTCAACCTTTGGGTTGAAAAAGAGATCACTGTGGTAGGTTTGCACAATAAACAAATAACAAATAATGAAAACGGATAAAAAAAAAGTTGTTTACATATAATATATAATAAAATACATATATATGTTAAAATAATAAACTAATAAATACTATGAAAATTATCAAATCTTAAAGAGAACGTAATAACAATTCTGACGAAGAACAAACTAAGGTTGAGAGGACTTCAAGTAGTAGTTCCGAATTTTTCGTTTGAAGGAAAATGAACGGGAACGTCATTTTATCGGCGTTTTTTTTTTTTGTTTAGTTTTTGAAACTCTTTGTGGGCGAGTCTGATTTATTAGTTACTAGTTTTAGCAACTAATAAAGTTATCAGAATCAAAGGACTTTTTAACATCAGCCATGAGGATGGCCTTACCCTTACTTAATTTGTAAAAGTGAATACACATTCTCTTCAGTAGCCACAGTCAAGCTGTAAATGTGGGTGCAAAATATCGAAAAGTTTTAACAAAACATTTATTAACAGAAGTCAAACGTTTCAAAACTAATATCGCCGAGACTGTTGACCAGAGGACCATTATAAATCTCGTCGGAAGGAGGTCTCACGAAAAACAAAAGGTTATTCACCCCGAAGGCGATATTACAAGAGCAGTCAACCGATGGTAATTTATATGATATATTTGCCTGTTTTCATAAAGAATTCCCAAATAAAACTAGTTCAATGAAACTTCGATAAAACAATGTTAGGGTAGAAGTTCGTGTTAACGATTTGATTACGAAAACGAAAGCAAAGGTTTGTATAATAAAAAATACAAAATAAAATAAAACGACTTTATAAAACTATCGCGTCACAGTACAGCACGTACGAGCATGGTGCCACTGTGTAAAGGCAAAGCCCTTCAATAAAGGCAATGCTGTTAAATAATAAATTCGTGGCAGTCCAGCCGCATCGATCGCTTGGAACTTTACGGCAGCCATTCCTTGAAATATCACGTCTACGCCGATCAGAACACATCAATACTCAAATATACACAAAGCAAGCACTCGTACCAATTCTAATAGAATTGAAAATTTAAAACAAATATATTGAAGTAACATAAATAGTTGCCTTCATTTTGTTATCCAACCAGCATTCTCTTGGCAGATTTAGAGCAATTATGAATGTTTGCGTTAGTATTTCAATCAAATACACCTACGTAATGTAAATGCTCATAATAGAGAACAGAAATAATAATTTGTTTCATTCAGTTGAACACATGGGATCGTGTGACGACACTGAAAGCTCAACAAGTTCTTCATAACACTTGTCACCACGGAGGTAGCATCTGTGCGTATTCTTGTTATAATGCACAGTGCTTACATATTCTATGTTCTGACATATTACAAAACAAAGTTCTCCACAGCGTTAGTAGTCTGTCTGTATGAACGCGGTAATCTAAAAACTACCGAACGGATTGTCATCTAGTTTTCACCAATAGACACAGTGATTCATGAGGAAGGTTTAAATGTATAATATAACCATATTATTGTAGAAAAAGCCAAGAATTTCACAGATTTCTAACAACCGTGCAAAGCTGGGACAGGTCGCCAGTATTATATAAAAACAGAGCAACATCGCAGAACTAAAAATACCCCACATGAAAACCTCATTCGGCTCTGATCCCGATGTTTGAATAACAAAAACAAAAATGATTACGGGTCACATAACAGGGTGCAGGATCGGCAGGCGCGAGATAAACAAGTCCAGATCCTAATTGACTGTTCAATCGAAGCCGTCATAAAACTACCGAATAGAAATAAATAAAAGTCGGCTAGGTACATATTTGCCGAGTCTCCGAGAGTACTGAGAGTCGGTGGGTGGTCAGCAATCGATTACTGGGTCGCGTGGCGCGCCCCGCGACCCGAGCTTATCAAGCCTTCTGACCGACCCTAATCTAATAATAGACATCATGGTAACGTCCTCCACGCAAACGCTATTTGTCTACCCTTTGTTTGCATTCTAGTTTCAAAACAATCACATAAATTACTGTAATCAATAGCACGGTGCTTTATGTGTAGAAAGTTGGTGTAGATGTTATAGAATTGGCCATTTCATAGTGAAGTCGGCCATTTCACACACTGGTTGGCCATTTCACAAAACAATTCTACGATATGGCCTCGTCATATATGTAAAGGTTCTGGGTTTAAAATATACTTTCAAAACCCATCTACGCTCTTTGAAAGTTTGCAATTGCAATAAAGTCTGGAACCATAAACCTGGCAATAAAACTCAAAGAGTGCGCGAAATGCGGAACGTTTATAAAAAATTTGCTATTTGAAGAAAGTTTCCGCTTCCGCAATTTCCGTACAAACTGTAAGAGGAAAATGTGTAACCTAGTTTAAGGTTCGCGTAATAACGTTACTCGGCTACTGCCTGCGCATTATTGTAGCTTTTTAACACAATTAATGGACCGTTTTCAACACAAATGCTGGACCGCAACGATTGCGAAGAGAAACTGTGTGATTTTTATGTTTGAAATTCTCTATGTAGCAATTTGTTTGGAATAAACTACCGTGTATTAAACAAAAAAAATGTCCAAAGAAAAACACTGGTATTAAATAGACGAGCTCCTGAAATTCCACATGCATCCTTATCTTCATTAGTGATAGATAATGCTATCCTGTGAAACACTGAAATGATCGGTAAGGAAATAATTATACCGCGTTAGTTCAGTAGATAGTTTTCAATGCTTACCGTATTTAAACAGGATACAATTAAGATGAAGAAACTATATATATAAAATTGTGTGTACAATAAAGAAGAAATAGTTTTTATAATTAAACTTACGGAAGATTATGGTAAGCCCAGAGCATTTTTTTATTATTAATAGGCTCGTGTTTGACCAACGCTGGAGCACGCTTGCCTTGAAGTAATCCATTCACTCTTGTCTTAAAGACACCTAAGTTGTAGCTATCAGAAAACACAGACTCCGGCAGGCAATTCTAAGGAAAGCGTGCAGTCTGCACGACTCTCAAAGCGAGGGAACTCGAGCAAATTAAAAGTTTAAATAAGAAAAAGAATTACAACACAACTAACTTTCTCAAACGTCTATCTTCATACGGTCGGTAGTGGAGCGACCCCGCACCGAGCTGACAACCGATAAATGGGGTATGCATTCAATTTGCCAACTTAAACTGGGGGTTGCTTGAAATTATGGACCGTTTTTAGGTAGATTTTATCCAACTTCGATAAGCTTTTAGATAATGATCATCACAAGAAAACCAGTTTAAATAGGTACCTAATCAATTTTTACGATGACACTGCGGTTTATTGACTTTACAAGCTCAAAACTCGCTCGTTGGGGCCGAAAGGTTCTTGGGTGGGGACCACATACCGGAAGACAGCGTTCGAAGGCCCCCTACAAGGTAGACGGATGACCTGGCAAAAGTTTGCGGGAATCAAATAGATGTGAGATGCACAGGATCGTTCATTATGGCGACACTTGGAGGAGGCCTGTGTCCAACAGCGGACGACTTTCGGCTGAAATGATGATGACAAGCTCAAAATGATATATTTACGAAATCATATTCAAAGTAATTAACGAAGCACTTCTGCTGCTTTAATTACTAAAATATTTGTCACCAATTTACCTTAAAATTACCACTTTCATGCGTACGCAGGCATGAAATTCCAACAATATTATTGAAATATGGCTGCGGGTCCCAATGCGGGAATCGTAAACATGATTTTATGTGATATGTTGGACGTGTGCTCCTGTTATGTAACTACGAACACTGCTGAAACAAATAAAAAGTATTCAGAATACGAACCCTTTCTATCTCAGTCTACCCGGAAAACTGGAATGTGGATATGTGACACAACAGACAGAGAGATAGAACTCCATTGTGGAACAAAGGCCGCCTCGATCAATGAACTTTTTGACAGGCCTGTTGGTTTAGTGGTTAGTGACCCTGACAGCTATGCCGGAGGTCGTGGGTTCGTTTCCCACCCTGGACAAATGTTTGTGTGATGAGCACGATCATTTGTTCTGTGTCTGAGTGTAATTTATTTATCAATAATGTATGTATTTAGAAATATATAAGTATGTTTATCAGTTGTCTAGTACCCATAACACAAGCTCTGCTTAGCTTGGGACTAGACGGCGCTGTGTGATAGTTGTGGAATATTATATTATATTATATTAACTCAGCCCGACGATATGCAACGCTGGACAAAATCTTGTCACAAGCTAAGTATAACTTCACCACTTTTTTGGTTTGTGTCTGAGTCTTAATGACTAAAACCCTCCCGAGCTCCTCTTTCCTCCCGTATGACTCTTTCAAATAGTCCCGCAGCCACAAAGAACTTTCAATATTGCTATATTAACATTTAGAAGGGTTTGTAATCGTGATCGCACTACCAAAGTTCATGTTGCAGCTCACCCCAATATTACCGCTAATAGCTTTGATGGCTCTCATGGGAACAGATGTGACACCCTATTCAAGCTGGCGACTTCCTCTTTGGGTCATATATATATATATATGAACATGAACACAATAACCAAGATAAAACATGTTACATCGCTTCAGCGCGACAGACCACAAAAGCGTTCACCCAATAAGAACAAAGTAGTATCTTGTACTGGTAATGGGTCGGTTGCGGCGAAAGTTCTTATTGGCCTATATACGTAGAGCTAGAATATAGGTCACGTGACGTTTGTATCCGGAGCCAGCCATTATCTCGACGCCACTCCGTCTGCGAGGCCCACGGTCCTATATACCTACTCACGGCGCACCACCGCCAGTACATGTACCTGACGTACAAATAAACTGTTCGGAATATATTATGAGTTGAGTAATTCTGTTACTTTCTGTATTTTATGTTCGCAAGAGCGGGACGGAACTACGTAACTGCTTAATAGGCTTGCTTGGGACGAGGGTGGAGACTGCTCCGTATTGATCTCAAGCCGTGAACGGGACAGCCGCCGCCACTAGTAAATAAGCCAAAGCTTCGCAAACTTTTATCATCGCCTGACTACTTTTATTTGCTCGCGTCAACATCGCTACATACACATCACTGTACACGCTCCACTAAACCGCTCTCTTTATGTGAAAACGCGACTATTGTGCGCGATAAGATTGTTAGACGCTATACAGGATTGCATGCAACCCTCTGCCAAGTTCGTGGAGGGCGAGAATGCTTATTTATTTACGCTGGAGTGATATAAATCCTACTTTGTATAATAAATCCCACTGGACTACAGTTTCTCATAGAGATCTGATGAAATCCGTTTTCATTTACCATAATGGTATAGAGAGTTATTACTAAAACATCACAAAACAAAGCCCAGCACCACAAACAATACAATTCAGTCAGTTTACAAAGCGAATGTTACGCATGTACTGTGTAACGACCCCGGTCACACTCGTCCCGAGCTACGCTGTAATATTCAGGCTGCCATAAGCGCAATGATTGCCCTGTAGCATGCTCGTTACAGGCTGCTACGGCGTAGCGCAGGCTCGTAGCAGGGTGCTACGCGAACCCCTGACCTTTATCGACGCCCACCGGCCCGTGCCGGTTAATGTAACCCCCGCAACCCCTCCACACTGAGCTTCCAGTAATTGAATCCAGAGCACGTGTGCATGAATAAACCATTTTAATACCAGCCTTTGAACGACACCCGCATAGTACCTGCTACAATGACTAATAATCTTTTACCTACCATAACATCGAAATCCACCCAATAAATGTTACTTCACCAATGATGGACCACTCGCATACATACATATTTATAAGCAGAACCATCACGTATAATGCAGCGGCTATTAAATTCTTCAGCGGTAATGCGAATATAATGAATAACGATCGAACCGATTATGGGTATATGTATCATGTTTTAAATTGGTAGTCGTTTAGCCCCCATCCTGTACGAGCATTATTATTATGTCGTTACGCCCTATCATTGCGAGCTCGAGTATAAAAATTATTCTTTCACTAATAAATGCAGTATTTCAATGGGTTCACCTTAATGATTCGATATCTGTAACGGCGCAATAAATATTATATGAGCTTTGTATTTGACATAACAATAATGATAAGATAATAGTTATTTAGATAAGCGCAGCATGTGAATACAAAGGAAGGCTTTCAGAATGAGTCAGCATTATCAGTTCAATCTAAACCTTCACAGCACACACTATCACACAGAGGCGTAGCGTGGACTAATGTAGACGAGGGCGAAGGCACATCAGCGAGGCCTTTTTCTTTCATAAATTCAGCGACTATCGCACCTAGTGTTCGTTTACCATCAGGTGAACTAGTGGTTAATTATCTACACTTATATGTATATAATATTATAAAGAAGTAAAGTTTGTTTTTATATTCTTTTGTTTGTAGGAGGTAATCTCTGAAAGAAGATCTGATTGCTAAAATTTTTCACCGATCGAAAGCTGCTTTATTCCTGAGTGACATAGGCTATATTTTAAGTATGCGGGTGAAGCCGCGGATAAAAGCTAACCAATTATAGAAAAAAACCCTGGTTTTCGATGAGCCCTTGCCTGTGCGAGGCCGTGGGCGAGGGGCCACTCCGCCCACGCCCCGCTACGCCACTACTATCAAGCCAAATTACGTAGGTAGGTATACCGTCAACAATATGAATTTACGCTTATTTTATTCTGTGTGTTCACTCGAAAGTTCTGAGGGCAATTGAATAAATTTTCTGGTCCATTAAATTGATTCGAATTACAGCGAGTGACTGAAGAACTAATGACACCAATTACCACTGTTTATCTGGCCCTTTACAACGCCACTGACACGCGGTTAGTAGCCAATAAATTATTATTATTATACGGATATATTTTTAGGTACATTTTCCACTGGAGCAGAATGTATACTTGGATAAAATTATCTTTTGTAATCATAATATGCTTTATTGACAATGGTTTATTCATTTTTCGTTTTACTAAAAAAATTATAGTGTTGTATTTATTATACCTTCAACTATAATCAATATTTGTTGTTTTATAATAATACTCGTATGTTCAAAACCATTATATTAATTAATGTACTAGCTGTGCCTGCGACTTCGTTCGTGTGGATGTCTGTTGGAGGATACCGATACAAATATAATTTATTTATTCTAGTGCTTCTTTATTTAACATCCACCACCTAGAGCCGGGTGGAACCATCTGGAGCGTACACAAAAACATTATTGGGGTTGTTTACGTGTGAAAGAGCTACGTATAGTTGACCATGGGAAAAGCATCCACTACTTAGGTCCACCCCCGCAATGGATAATGTCTGGCCCTTAGCTTTATTAATCGTAATGGCATAACAGAGACTGACTGGGAATTGCATTCCTTTGAAAGAGAAAGGAAAGTTGTTAGGAATTATAGGTATTCTTGGAATAAAACAATATCACCGGCGCCGCCTAGAGTTTTGCTGCAGATTCGTGATTTTGAGCCGAGTGGCGTTATAATATTAATTTACTTAGGTTTTTTATTCTCTTTAATCATATTTCATAGACAGATGAGATATGAAAAACGCTGTTATTTCTAAAATAGTCGCCTAAAAACGAGTGCAAGCATAGTATAAAAGTAGGTAGAAAAAAAATAACGCCGGAAACCAGTCTATGCAATAAAATGAACCAGTGCAAAAGATTGTTAATTAAAGAACATTGTTGATTCAAGAATCGCGTAATTCAACTTATACTTATAATTTGTTAAAATCTTTTTAGGGATTTGCTGTGATGATACCACTATTTAAAAAAATACGATTTTGGTATTAGGTGGTATATATAAGTATTGGTTCATTCACACAATTTAGACAACATTGCTACCGCCCGGGGCGGGTTTCACTTTCACACTGCCCGTTGCCTCAGTAGGTTTGGACGCTGCTGGGCCCCTACAGTTTTGCTGAAATTTCCATGAAGGGCGCGTGGAACACTACGCGGCGTTTACGACTCGAGCTCAGTCCGGACGGTTACCGTCCGCAAACCCACACCTACGATGGCTGCAAATCGGGCTGGGGCGTGAGGAAGGTCGTCCCTTTACGCGTGTGGTCGCCTCCTTCGCTATAATTACTGCTGTGCAGAAGGGGGCGACCGCCTGCCACTCCTCCTTACTCCGAACCATGGCCTGAACCAGGGACCAGCACGAAGACACGGAGGTGCTCCGCCCAAGCGGGGAACACCTCTCCGTATGCGTCAACGTGTCTTCCGAGCAATCCACACAATTGTGACACCCGCGTTTTTTTTTCCGCACAAATCCGGTGCAGGAACCTCCCGAGCTTACCATGTTCAGTGTAGACCTGCGTCATGTTTAAGGTGAGAACGCCATGACGTCTCCCCAGCCACTCCTTAAAATATAAGGAGGGCTATAATATAGGGAACTTACCGCCATAATTATGGCGTGCACAAGACACGTTGTCATTTATTTGCCTTACACAATTAATTTTAAGTAAGATAAATGTATTAGAAGCACTCTATACTAACACTCCTCGATGGGAAAATCGACGTTTTTATGTGTGCGGGCAATAAATAAAGTCGAAGTACAATTTTCAGTCCATTTCGGGGTGTCACGCATGTAAAGTGGCCGGGGCTGATACATGTAGCCTGTTATTGACGTTCGCACGCACGCCGAAAGCATTTTAAAAATGTATGTGAGGTGGAAACGTTCCAATAGATTTCATGATAAGGCTCACTGCGCGTGTTCAAAAATGTATAACTAATTGTGGCATTTTATTTATTCTGTTAAAGAAATGAACTGAAAACCAGCACTGTTAATTTTAAATGCTAGAAATAATATATTAAAACACAATCTTAAAAAATGTTGGCTTCAGGAAGTAACAGAGAATCCATTAGTTTCTCAAGGCAAACAATTATGTTTAGTTTGATTTCGGTGCTAAATAAACACATGTCACACATGCGACAAGGATAAACACGCCAGTAATTATGAAATTAACAGAAAGAAGTGCGCGTGTACGCAGCGGTGCGGTGGCAACGCGTGACAGTTCGCGCGGTACTCTCGCGTGACGTGGCCGCCACATTTAGCACGACCAGTGTTTTTGGCACGACGCACGATGTTCTTCCCGTATGTCTCCCGCTACTCAGCCACCACGCTCCAGAACGTTTACTACGCAAGATGACAACGGACACAATCATAACATCATTAGGGGATCTTCAACTGCATGACTAAGCTTGACCGACCGAGTCTTCTGCGAGCTTTGTCGTAAACAATACTTCGCTTATTTTATGATTCTTTGTTCCGCCATCACCCGTCCCACTTAAATGTTCGTGTGTCTGTTTTTATAATGTTTGTGCTGTATTTTGTGAATGTAGGTACATTAAATACTGGGGCCGGGTACATTAATTTTACAAAAATAAGTACTGTGTACAAAATGTCAACCCTTATAACGACCCGGGCGATCGCGACCGTCCCAGGGGCGGAATTTACGATTGCATGAAGACACGTTGCGTGTTCGAATTCAGAGAAGGGGAACTTTTTACTGTCCAACCCAACAGAATTGTCGCAAAAGAAACAGACAAATAGTCGATTATACATGGACAGCGGGCACCAGCTGCCGACCGTCGTGAGTGTCAACAGGTTGACTGTCTTTGATCACACGCTAATGAGCTAGCCTGCCTACTTATTAAATAACTCAGAAACAAACTGTTGATTCACGTTTGACACGAGCTGCTTATGACGCATTGCAATATGGTTTTGAAGTATCTACAGGCTTTGTTAGCAATATAAACTGTACATTATGATGTATGTTACAGATGTCTAGCTATCAAAATTAAAGCATTCAAAGTAAGTGACTCTAAGAGCTTCCATTAGTACTGCAATGGCCAGACAAGTTATTGCTAATCATAAATAAGCCTTACACGCGTACGACCAATTAGCCAAGCTATGCTAAAGTCCATCGACACCGTCAGTTACGACATGTTGCTCTCCAAATAACATGGATACGTGTGGCGCCGGCGACGTAGGTCAAGACGAGTATTTTCGTCCTCGCCTTGATACAGGGCTACCGCATATCATACGCGGCAGTTTAATATTAACTATACCGTCACTCGCGGAGCATGCCGATATCCCGATTCCTATTCGAACTCCAATCCCACTGACGACTTCCAGACAAGTAATGCCCACTTATAAAAAGCGGCGAGTCACGTCGGACGTGGCGCCGATGTTTTGTGTATTATATCATCCGATGTTAATCTTCGGACTAGTTCCTTTTCCTTATAGATCATTTTATAACTTTCCATGATTAAAAGCAATAGATTAACCTTTCAATTGTGATAATTACAGACACAATTGAAAGACAATAGGTGCGCGAACGCCGGCGTTCGCTTGGGGTTTAATGAATTAAACGGTTAAGTTTTGTTATAGATAAGGCGAGGGTGCGCGGTATGCGCTCGATCTGGCTCAAGACATTGACCTATCTATTTGTCCGACTATCGGCATTAGGAACGCGTACATCTATACGTATGTAGTGAGCTATTACGAATATATGCCGAGTGGAGATATTTTTGCCGAGCAGCTGTGGCGTGCGACCGCGACTCATCTGGCAGATCCACACGGCGATCGACAAGCTCGGGAGTACATCTGTAGTGAACTCACAAACTTTCCACGTAAACAATACACATCTACATTTTAATGTCATAATGTATTGAAACCTTTACGGTCCAGACCAAGCGTTTCGCCTCGTCGTTAATACCACGTACATCAAGGGACTGAAACAATGCCTGCTGCGGTGTTCCCGTCCGATTATAATTTAGGTATCTTCAAGGCAAGAGTGAATAGGCTCTTAATAAACTAGTGCGCCTCACCATCAACGATTGCATCACTGCTTACCATTAAGTGGGATCGCAGTCAAGCACTAGTTATATCAATTTTAAAATAAATGTGTATTAATAACTTTATACACATTGTTAGCTCTATCTTTGAAAACACCTCCGCGCCGGACACACGCCCTGTCGCCGATGTCGGAACCATAAAGTAGTTTTTATTATTTAAGTCAAGAGTGAATAGGTCACTTCTAATCAGGCTTGCTCCAACGCTGACCACAGAGGGATAAGCAAGTGCGAGCCTATCAATAAAAATAATAGTATCATCATCATATCAGCCGAAAGACGTCCACTGTTGGACTGGCTTCCCCCTATCGTCGCCACAACGACCGGTCCTGTACGTCAGGCACAAAAAAATAATTAAAAATAAACAGTTTAATAAACAGTTTCTCTGACCACAGATTTCGAGGAACCAGTAAACCGGCCAAGCTTTATGAAATTAATCTCAGTAAGCCCTTTAAGTTCTATTAGTTCAAATTAAAACCACTTGCCCTATCTCTGCAGCATTACTCTCACAGTTTCTGCGATCTTACAGCTTTAGAACATTAACATTCTGATTACCTAAATGTTTATTAATGAGTGCGAATCCGAGTGCAAATGAACGTTTTCAATGTAAATATTGAGCAGGTATCGTATAAACGCATTCTAATGCGAGTCTATAAATCAATGCAAGTCTAATACTGGCTTCTTGTACTTCAGAAGTGCAGAAGTCACGTGCTTCTTGCTAATTATGATGCAAAATAATGTTATTGCCGGTTAGTTATATTACTCCAATCAAACGATTTTCATATAAAACTAATAATGCGAGTTCAGAACAAAACTTTTTACTTAAAAGGTAACGGAAATTCCTTGGTAGAAATGATAAAGAACTTTTTTCGTCGTTAAGTATACCGCGGCTAAAAGGCTGCCAGGCTAAAATAGGATTGGGCGGGTCACATCAGACGCATGCACTGTGACCGTTGGTCAAGGGTTACCACAAAGTAGGTAAAGTACCTTAGGATGGACGACGCCACCGAGGTTTGACCTAGGAAGAGTTGGCGAGACGACCTGGATGCCTACCGCGGGGACTGGTTCGAGGTGGCTCAAGAAAAGAATACCAGGAAGAAGTTAGGGGAGGCCTTTGCCCAGCAGTGGCATAGTACAGGTTTAAAAAAAAAAGTATACCGCGGCCCTGAATGGCAAAGGGCAATTGTAGGAACACAGGTGGGTTTAGTCAGTAAAAGTTTCATACTCCAAATCGCTCCACCCAGAACGGAAAAGTTATATCATAATTTCCCACCCAAAGTATTTCCTCATTCACTGCTTATTGCTCAATATTACGGAACAATATTCTGTTTTGTGTTAATATTTATCACAATTTCACATATCATATTACTGGGAGATTTCCATACAAATTGCTCAGGCGATGATGCTTCCCGAAGTCCACCGCTTATTTTATTTCACAATCACATAAACTTTATCAATATCACAAAGTCCCTTAAAATGGTTTACCCTTGACATTCTATATGCAAACTAACCTTCCCCCGCGATTTCAGCCTCATTTTTGCTAACTGCTCCGCCTTGCTCAATAAATGGGCAATATCAAAATATTTTTTCAATACGAACCGAAACAGTGGTTCCTGAGAACACGCAAGTTCAAACAAACAAATAATGAAATTTTCATTATTGGTTTGTATATTGTGATTATGAATCCATCAATGGACACTGTAATGCATGTCCAACGCGGACCAATATGTATGTACATAACCCTTAAGCGATTACCGAGAAGGCTATCATTATTTATGCCCTATATCAGTATTCACACGATATAATATACGATGAAAGCGGAAAAACATAACGTAAAAGTAATGCCGGGCGAGTGACCGCCTCGTGCTATATTTCAAATAAATGAACACAGACTGTAATTCGTTTGGACTTTTATCTCCCTTCTGGGAGATAAAAGTCCAAACGCTCCGATGCTAACTCAAACGACTCAATCTTACAATCAGGTTCGCTTTTAAATTCTTATATCCAGAAAACATGTTAGTCTATTTTTAATCACACAACATTATGTTCACATTGTTAATAATTTAGTTATAAACATTTCGTGGTTGTCGAATATGATTTTCCAATAAATTACAACTGTATTTATAACACTATAAAATAGATTTTACGCCGTCCGGTCGTAAACAATTGTAGGACCGTAATTTAATTTATTTGTAGGAAAACATACCTATTAACATTAAATGCATTTGCTGAACACGTTGATAGATCCGCACTTTAGCAGGTAGAGAAAAAAATAGTTGTTTGTTATATATCGTGTACAATCATTTGGACATGTTTTAATAATCAATTCGATTCAGACGCAGCGCAACCTATAGACCAGATGTGTATGTTTTGGATACATTCGTTTCCCCTACGTGAACCGGTTGAATACAGCAACAAACATTGTGACGTACTAGCAGTGAGTGCAATCGTTTGTTTCTTGTATAAACGCCGGTATAATGTCTCTATGTAGACTGTTTGGCTGGGTCGGCCACACAACACTGACCTTACAAATAAACAAATATTTATAATTGGAAAATCCATAATACACGAATGAGGCTACGTGCTAACGTAAAGTAGATTATTATCAAAAGATAAATGAACCAAAATCATGTTCATTTTTCGTCCACTTGTACATAGGTAGGTACCATTTTCACATCAAGATAACAAAAATAACAAGTTTTTCATTATATCAGCAGGAAAATGGAAAGTAAATAAAAGTGGTACCTTCATAAGTAATGTGCTTACTGGCTTGCTATAGATTTGTATCTTGAACCTTCGAAAAATACTTAACTCAGGGTAATCAGTACGAAAAATGGCACTTCGTAGAAATGTTTCCGCCGATTTTTAGGACATTATAAATGTGTTCGTGCGATTACAAATTACACCTTTCATGTATATTTTATATTCGGCATAACGCTGGCTATTATTACACATTTCTCTAAAATATAATGTACTTTATGCGTAAGAACTTATTATACACATATACTGTATAGAAAAAAGCCTGTTCGAATATTCTTAAATTTAGCGGATCATTGACCTAAATATCGTGATTTCTCGAAACTGCTTTCCAACCAGAAGAGTGCAGATCCGAACCATTCGAGTGCTAATGAAACTCTTTCGATTGCATTGTATGTTGAGTTAATCTTGGACAGCACTGGCTAAAGGCACAGAAAATTATCTTGAGCTAGGCTAACGTAATAATCTGAAATACACGACAGCAGTGGCAGCTTCGTGAAGATTTATCATTGCTCGTCATTTTCTGGAAGTGGCCTTCCGCCCTGCAAGCTGCCAAGACAAGCACATGAGTGCAATAAATGCCTTCTTTCAAGGGCAACATTGAAGAAGACTTAATTTGTAATCCCTGCCGCGCCGCGGGCCATGGGCTGCCTGTGCGAGAATTATGGGTATTCTGATGAAAATCAATGACTGGATGCTCAATGCAAATTAGGTTTTTAATAATTTTCGGTGTGAACAATATATTTTACAGAAAACAAGTGAAGACAAGTGACAAATAGAAGTGTCATATTTTTTCATATAATTTAGGAAGCTTGCAAGAAGGTTTTATCTCCAACATTTCCCCGGGCGTTGAAACCAATGGTTTCAACCAGATTCTGAAGACACAGGCAAAGGGCAGATTCGGTTGAATGCCCGTCGAACGACTCCAGTAGACGTCCGAATGTCAGCTACACGGGCGATACCATCCGTTCCTGGATGAACAGCCACGATCCGTCCAAGTCTCCACTTCAACGGAGGAAGATCGTCTTCCTTGATCACCACCAAGGAGTTCAGCATCAAACCATCCTTGCAGGAACGCCATTTGGAGCGTTGTTGCAATTCTGCAACATACTCCTTGCTCCATCTGCTCCAGAAATGCTGGCGAAACTGCTCGATCCTCTGGTAACGAGACAGATAATTGGTAGAGCTATCCTGGTAATCAGGTTGCGGCAAAGAAGTAAGTGGCCGTCCCACAAGAAAATGTCCTGGCGTGAGCGGAGTATAATCTGCAGGATCTGAAGACAACGGCGTCAATGGACGAGAGTTCAAGATGGCTTCAATCTTGGTTAGTGTGGTGTACAGCTCCTCAAAAGTCAAGTTACAATTTCCCAACACTCTCTGAAGGTGATACTTTGCTGACTTGACACCCGCCTCCCAGAGTCCACCGAAATGTGGGGTGTAGGCGGGAATAAAATGGAACCTTATTCCGTCGTTTGCTGCACTTTCACCCAAGGACAAACTATTTAATTTTAAAAATTTGGAAAGGTCGTTGTATGCACCGACAAATGAGGTACCGTTATCGGAAAAAATATCAGCAGGTTTACCTCTCCGAGAAATAAACCGATACAAAGCCAGTAAATAACTATTGCTAGTTAAATCACCAACGAGCTCCAAATGAATGGCCTTGGTTGTGAAACAAATAAAAATAGCGACATACACCTTTACTAACCTACATCCACGGCCCTGGCGACTAGCACACATAATAGGGCCAGCGTAATCAACGCCTGTGCTTTCAAAGGGATAACCTGGACGAAGGCGTTCTCGTGGTAAGTTACCCATTAAGGGAGCTACAACCTTACCCTTCATACGGTGACACAAAACACACTTATGATAACAGGCTTTCGCCAACTTGCGACCTCCTATTGGCCAATAAGTTTCCCTAATGGAAGCTAATAATAATTGTGGGCCAGCATGCATCAGCCTTTTATGCTCAAAATTAAATAATAGTTTAGTGAAATCATGAGTGGACTGTAATAAAATAGGGTGTTTCTTACTATAAGCAAAATTAGAGTTATCGAGACGTCCTCCTACTCGCATTACATTATTATCGTCTAAATAAACATTAAACTTTAGAAGGGCGCTCTTTTTAGGTAAACTCTTTTTGTTCAAAAATAATTGGTATTCAGAAAATGACTGAATCTGACTCTTAATAATGACAAGAGTTAGTGCATCTTGTACCTCATCATGTGACAAGTATTTGGTTTTAGGGTAATGCTTTCTACATGACTTAATAAATCGTAATACGTAGGCAACAGATCGTACGAGCCGTGTGTAATTGGAATAACGCCTAAAATCAATTAAAACTTCAGGTTTCGAATCGTTTACAACATGTAATATGATTTTAGGTCGAGTCTCCGGTAACGATTGTAGTCCTGGGCTCGTAATTTGAGAAGGCCATTCAGACGAATCTAGTTTTAAAAAATCTGGTCCTTTCCACCACAGATCTGACTCCTGCAGATCACTAATATCCATGCCACGAGATATTAGGTCTGCTGGATTTTGATCTTTTGGGACGTGCCTCCAAGTACAGTTACCCGACTTATCCAAAACCTCAGCAACGCGGTTGCGCACAAAGGGCTGAAGTCTGGTAGGCATCATCTGTAACCATCCCAAGACAATGGTTGAATCAGTCCAACAATAAACCCGACTGATCTTCACTCGAAGTGAGCTCATCACCTTCTCGTGAAGACGAGAACCGACTACCGCACCACATAGCTCCAGTCGCGGAATTGTCGTAGGCTTGATGGGAGCAACTCGACTCTTTGCCATTAACAAGCGAGCCATGTACTCACCCTTAGCATTAACACTGCGAATGTAGACGCAAGCACCGTACGCGGACTCAGACGCGTCTGTGAAAATATGGAGTTCTAACTCCGTAAATGAATTGCAGACTACAAATCGCGGAATGCGAACATGATTTAAAAGAGGTAAAGATTTAATAATAATCTCCCATTGTTTACAAATCTCATTAGGTAATGGTTGATCCCATGATAATTTATCTAACCACATTTTCTGTAGCAAGATCTTCATAGTAATAACAATAGGACCTAACAGACCTAAGGGATCAAAGATTCGCGCAATAACGGATAACAAGTCACGCTTTGTGTACCTAGTCGAAGATTTAGTCAGACCTATAGGAAACCCTATCTCATCAGTGCCGATATGCCAACAGAGACCAAGCAACTTTTCTGGCTCATTTTGTCCAATGTTCAAATCGTATGACGCAGGGACAGCATTCGACAATAATTGAGAATCATTTGACTTCCACTTTCTCAATGGCATACATGCCGACGCAAGCGCTTTGGTGACTTCAGTGCGAATGAACTTTACTTCATCTAAGTCATCCCCTCCGGTCAGCAAGTCGTCGACATAGAAGTCATGTTGGATGATTTCCGATATCTTAGGGTTCCTACAGTCGAGTCCTACTTGTTTAAGGCATCGTGTCGCAAGGAATGGCGCACTGGCCGTACCGTACGTGACGGTGTTTAATTGATAAACATTAATAGGATCACTAACATTATCACGCCAAACAATCTGTTGTAAATATCTGTCCGACGGGTGGACGACTATTTGTCTATACATCTTCTCCACATCCGCAGATAAAACATACTTGTGGACTCTAAAGCGAAGAAGTATAGACAATAGACCGTCCTGTACGGTTGGCCCAACCATCTGTAGGTCATTAGAGGACACTCCCGTCGAAGTAGAAGCACTAGCGTTGAAAACAACACGAAGTTTGGTCGTGGTACTCGACTCGCGTAAAACTCCCATATGTGGAATAAAATAACCCAAACATAAATTAGGTTTATTAATTTTTGTCATATGACCAAGTAACTCGTATTCTGACAAAAAGTCATGATACATTCTACTAAAGTTCGTCTTAACCTTTAATTTACGCTCTAAAGAATGTAAACAATGTGTGGCTTTATTAAAAGAATTTCCTAAAATTGAAGGATCTTTCTTAAGGGGGATGCGAACACAAAAACGACCATCAGACAATCGTGTCGTATTTGTAACGAAATTGTCTTCACACAATTTCTCTTCAGGCATATAAGAATTGGAAGACTTCGCATTCACCTCCTCTAATTGCCAAAACTTTGTCAATTCTGACTTGAGGTTTTCCCAGTCACCATCGCTGTCGGCAACCATTTTAGACATATTGCACTTTACGTCATTCGTCAGCAGTGAGATAGTATTCTGAGTAATTGGACCGGAAACTATCCATCCTAGACGGGTTTCACATAATATTGGTTTCCCGGTACCTAACTTTAGTCTTTGAGATCCTAACAAATCCCAAAAAAGATCAGCGCCGATTAAAATATCAACATCGGCAGGGTTATAAAAAGTAGGATCAGCTAAAGTAATATTCGAGGGTAAGTCGAAATCAGAAATATTTATCTGACGACACGGAACACTACTCGTAATGAACGGAAGAACAAAACAATTTAGTTCGAATACAAAGCTATCATCTAATGGCGTACCCTTAACCCGACATATTTTACCTACGTGCGAAGTGACGTTATTGATTCCAAGGATTGATCTATCTACCTGGCTAGTTTTTAAGTTAAGTTTATTGCACAACCTATCTGTTATGAGTGAAGACGTGCTACCACTATCGAGCACCGCGCGAGCGAGATGCACACACCCATTGTGGTCTCTTAATTTGATCAAAGCGGTTGATAACAACACATCTCGTTGCGTATGACCACACGGAGATGCAATGTTTGCGGATAAAGCTACGTTATTCGTTTCAGTCGTAGCAGACAAGTTATTCATCGAATTACCACTAGGTGTATTCGATACAGTGCCATTAGAATGTACGTGAACTAATGTGTTGTGCCTACGTTTGCATAGTTTGCAGCCTGGTTTTTTACATTTGTTAGCATAGTGTCCGGAACGAAAACAGTTAAAACATACCTTATAACTAGGTAATGATTTGAGACGGTCATCGTTACTCAATGCGAGAAACTGTGGACAATTATTTAATGTGTGATCGTTGTTATTACATTTAGGACAAGGTTTAGAAGCTGAGTCAGTGCTAGAATTGATAGGAGATTGTGCTACCATTGACTTGATCTTAGGACCTGATTTACCTGGTGATTGCGAATAATGATTGCGGGGGAGTTCCAGGGTCTCGATGAGGTCGGCTCGATTGCGTAAGAATTGCATAAATGCGTTAAACGTGATTAAGCCATCCTTGTCTATCCTACCTTTGCACTCCTCCCACTCACGATAGGTTTTTTGATCAAGTTTTCGTGTGACAATGTAGATTAAAAGTGTATCCCAGTGTTTCACAGGCTCCCCTAATGACTCTAAAGCTCGCAAGTCTTTATTTAACTGATCGATCAAATTCTTAATGGCAACAGAAGATTCTTTTGTAATTGATTCAATAGTAAATAATGAACTTATATGATTCTGAACCAGTAATCTTTTGTTGTCAAACCGATCACATAACAATGACCATGCCACAGAGTAATTACTTGAAGAAAACTCAATGGATTTGATAACTATAGCAGCTGTTCCCTCAAGTGATGCTCGCAAGTAGTGAAACTTATTGATTGCGTCTATGTCATCATTACAATGAATTAGGCTAGTAAAGGTGTCGCGGAATTCAAGCCAATTACAATATAATCCGCTAAACTTTGGTAACTGAATCGTTGGCAATTTAACCGGCTGCTTTATGCTAACACGAGTACTTTTACAACTTTCCATCGATTTATTATCTTTATTGTAGTCAGTCAGAATATTCTGGGCTCTAGATAAGGTTTTATAATAAATAGACTCAAACTCGGAACGCTGAGAATATTGTAAGTTGATGTCGTCAACAATGCATTCTAGACGTAACTGTACCTCATCATACTGCTCATACAACGCCTCTATCTTGCCCATGCGCAACTGCAACTCGGACACATCACAGCTAGATAGCTCCTTGTCCTTGAATGAGTCCAGAAAATTGAGGAAACTAGTCAAGCGACCTTTGAAGCTGCCTCGCTTCTTAATTAAATCCTTTTCCTCAGACATTCTGGGAGACGAGTGTTGTCAACCTGGCATTGATACAGGAATATAAAAATTAAAACAACAATATAATTTCAATAATTATACGCCTAGCTGTAGTCTATGCCCTTTCTGACTGCTAACTATAATTTATAACAATGACTTGTACTAATATCTAACACTCAAATATTTTTATTATGTCAAGATACTTGTTAAAAATTAATACCACTGTTAAGTAGTTATGTAATTAGTTACAGCTTAATATAATGTAAGTTTAATAATGTAGCAAAATAGCTAACTATACTGTTAAAAGTATGAGTTTAAACTTAACATTGCTGTTGAATAAAATACTAATCACAATGCAACAAAGTACCTAATGATTTTACTCAAACACAATATAATTGGTAATTTAATAAAATAGTACTGACCTTAGTATGACTACTTATATATACTACCTGAGTGTTGGGTGACGATATTAGCGTAATTATAACTGTACACCACTAACTAACTTGCTTGAAATCAATCCAGTTCTCCAGCAGTGAACTCATGAACCTCCATTCAGCGTGGAAGTCAGTCTCTATTCTTTTTCTTGAAAATAATCGCTGATCTTCTTAATTATATTTCATCCGGCTCGTTATGGACCATGTGCGAGAATTATGGGTATTCTGATGAAAATCAATGACTGGATGCTCAATGCAAATTAGTTTTTTAATAATTTTCGGTGTGAACAATATATTTTACAGAAAACAAGTGAAGACAAGTGACAAATAGAAGTGTCATATTTTTTCATATAATTTAGGAAGCTTGCAAGAAGGTTTTATCTCCAACACTGCCGTCACCGCGCGTCTCATAAAGACTCCAATTTAATGGCTGTCAATAATGGCCAAGTTTACGAGCCATCCTACCAATTTACGGCATATTGGCAAGCAGCCGATATAGTGCGTGTTCATTGTCTTACGACAAACGATGGTTTCATTATTAATTGTAAGTAGCAACACCAGTAGGCCGCCATTATATTCTCCCGATTTAATTTATTAGACACGAAACGTAATCGACAATTGCATTTACTAAGTGATGATATTTATAATACATGTTTATGCATTAGATCAATAAATAGGCAATGCTCAAACTTAAACAGCTACTTTAAATTTCATCACCTCCGATTTTCCGAATCACTAAATATCTGCCGAATTCCCGATTAAAATCGAGTTAATGAATGTCTTAACTCCCAAGATCGAGTTACGTAACAGTTTACTGTTTAAATTATATATAAGTGCCGTATAAATCGAGTTTGTTAATGTTGTGAACGAGACAATTACCGCAACATGTGTACGCGATACTGTACGGCGAAGGTTATTAACCCTTCGAACACCTGGGTCCTTAGACAAAGTAACATCGTTTCGTACCGAAACGATATCTAAATTCGTCATCGTTTTTGAGATAACGACAAACATTTCGTAGCCAATGTAACACTGCGGTCGCGATCGTTGTGTCGAACTGTTTGTTCGCCAAAAAACAAAAATATTGGTTATGGTATCGAAAATTTTGTTGTCAGTGTCAGTCAAGAAGTTCAAATCGGATTGAACCCGCGAGTTATTGTTGTTTTGAAATTTTATTAATAAGTGTTGGCGATGGCTGTGCTGTGTAAGGGTGATGTCACCGGATTGGCATCACAGTCAGCATCGCCGTTGGAGTGCTGGGTGACGTCACGGGATCGGCATGGTGGTCGCCGAGGTGACGGTGTTGAAGTACTCGTGCTGCGCCACCCCGAACCCAGACGTAAATATCCGATAATCTCAAGTGATCTCAAGGGCCATGGGAATGTTAGCGCGATTAGTGTTCCCCAGCAAAATAGAGACATTATTCGTTCAGTTTTAAACCAACCTTTGTGTAAGGTAAGTGTAATTTGTATTAGTCTTGTTCATGAATCAAGTCGTTTTACTATACAGTTAAAGTATTAGATTAAATAAGAATAATAAGACAGTGAGTGTTGCGTATAATTGTTTTTAAGTTATAAAGACTATATTTTTACAGTAGTAAGTGAATAGACTGTTATTACTTTTAGATCGTCTCCAAAACTTAATGATAATCAAAATAGACTCTTTTTTATAAGTGACTGGTGTTCAAACGATGATGGAGTAATCTATTTTAATTTTTAGTGATAAAACATGGAATCAAGAGTGCGAGCAAGTCCCGAACAATTGTCAACGCTGCTTGAGTATATGGAAACGTAAGTAAATCCAAGTTTTATTCATGAGTATGTAATGTCTTAACAATGAAGTACTTATATTGAATCTTCGTTTGTTTATGTTACAGTCATGGTGACCTGGCGAGGCCTCTTGCTGGATCACAAGGTCGGGTACGGTCAGACCGACTGTGGACTGAACTGACCAACATATTGAATGCCGTTGGTGGTGGTGTCAGCAAGACTACAGACAAGTGGAAAAAAGTAAGGATCTAATGAACATTTTTTGAAGGACTGGTGTGATGGTAGAGTGGCTAGTAAGCTATTTTCTCAAGGGTTTTGGATAAGAGGACACAACCTTGCAGTTATGAAGGTTGGCTTGTACTTCTCTGTTATTACTAGACTTTTGATAATTATGATGATGATGATGATCAATCTCTGACACCCATAGTAAGAAAGAAAAAACGTTTATTAGTACATACCATAAGTACACACAACACAAACCAAGCAAATATTTAAAAGAAAACTTACAACTAAACATTAACCTTCTTACTACAAAAAGTCAAACAAGTACAAGTATAGTATAGTACAAGCTATGCTTTGGTGTCCGATGGCCATATGAGAAGATGCCCCGAATGTTATTGTTATTTCAGAAGTTCTTACCAAATTGCTTTTTAATCTCATTTAAATTTATTACTTAAAACATAGGTACTTATAACTATGACTGATTTTTGTTCAATAAAGGTGTGGGCAGATTGGAAGTCCAAGACAAAAAAAAAGGCATTGACCATAAGGCATCATGCAAGAGGGACTGGAGGTGGGCCAGCAAGTGGGCAAACCTTGTCAGCTAGCGATGAAAGAGTGCTGGCTATAATGGGTACTTTAGCAGTGGCAGGACAAGGCTCTGTAGAAGAGCTAGGATTTAATGTAAGTACTACAAACCTTCAAGGCTCCTGCTCAATAATGAGCTAATTTCTCTAGTAGACATGTTTTATAAAATATTCCTATTAACATTGGTCAACATGTTGGTTAATGGCAACAAAAGTTACTTAGTCAACATGAAAGACACATTTAATTTTTTGATAAATTATTTTTAACTTGGTTGAACTGATTATTAATTAGTATTTATAAAATAAATATTATTATATAACTGAAAAAACTTTGCAATAATTTTTCATAACTACATACTAAAAATAAATAAACTTTTTCAGTAATAAAAAATTTCATTTTATCTACCACTTATTTTTATTAAATCTACCACTGCCAATATTTTTCAGAGACCTCTAAATACTGCACAAGATGATCCTGCCGCCCAGGATGATCCCATCACCCAAGATAATTCAGTATTTTTGGAAATCTTAGATGGTAAGTCTAAAGACTTAAAATCTTACTTCTTACTAATATTATTTATAAACGTGGAAGTTTGTTTGGATGGATGGATGTTTGTTACTCTTTCACGCAAAAACTACTGAACGGATTTGGATAAAATTTAGTACACACATAGTTTATAACCCAGATTAACACATAGGATAGTTTTTATCCCGATTATGGGCGACGCCGCTGGCAACAGCTAGTATCATATTATTTGTTATGTATATGTAAAATATAAAATTATCTAAAATACCTAAAGAACCTCAGTTTTGCTATTTATATTCTATATCTGTGTGCCAATTTTCATCGAAATCCGTTCAGCCGTTTTTGCATGATTGAGTAAGAAACTAACAAACATCCAAACCTTCACATTTTACAAAATAATAGCAGTATTTAATTTAAGAATACATTTTGAACAAACAAAGGATCCATAAACAGTCCAAAATAAAACTAATTTTCTTTTGCAGAAACTCCACAACCGACTTCGTCTCCTCAACCTTCCACTTCACAGCTCTCAAATAATTGGCTTCCACCTTCGTCATCATACCAGACACGGACACTATCACCCCTTCCGCTCGTGCTCACTCAGACTTCGGCTCAAGGACGGCAGCCTGTTGCGCCAGCCCCGCCAGCCACACCAGCCCCGGCCGCGCTATCCCCGCCAACCCCTGCAGCGCCCACTACTCCGAGGCGAAGGCGGCCACCTGCCCCCCGCACGTCTGCTATTTCTCCATCTACCAGGCGTCGTCCGCGGTTAAGGTCGCCAGCGACACCGCAGTCTGCTGCCTCTCCCGACCGCCCTCGTTTGCGCGCCCGCCGTAGACAGGCACCGACCCCCTTCGAGAGAGCGGCAAGCGAGTTTACGGCCGTGGAATTACGACGCCTGGAGCTGGAGGAAGCCCGGACTAGGCTACAACACGAGCGAGACATGCGAGCGTTGGAGGTTGAGCACGAACGGAACCAGGTTTTTACCTGTTTAGTAAACGTCGCTCAAGCTTGGCTTGACTATTATCGCAGTAGGGACAACACAGAACCGCTGAACACTGAGTAATTCAGCAATTGTCTTGTCCCTATTGCTATAGTAATCAAAGGTTTTTTAGTTTGTATGTCTGAAGCCTTAGGCATTCTGCATCTCAGACTTTTGCGAGTGGGATACTAGCAAAAGTCGTGAGATGCAGAATTCCTAAGGCTGTTCAAGATGTTAAGTTTGTTTTTACATAATGTGAACCCTTTGGGTGAAAGAAGTGACTTCGTTAAATTATCTAATACGTTGCCTCTTCTACTGCCCAATTTTAAGACTGTAACTGTGAGACTGACTCTTGATTTTGCGTTTTTAAGTTTTGCTTATATACCTATACCTAAGGTAATACTTAGTAAAAATAAGCCTTTCTGACCCGTGGAACACCAAAGTAGTTCACCTAGGTGTTGCATGGCTAACTTTCTGTATCTCTGGTTCATCTCTTTAATAGACAGTGTATAAAACACATTGGCATTTATTTTAGTCAATATAATAGTAAAGTTAATAGAGATTTGTTATCCATTAGATCTAGCTTGCATGTTGGATTATGGCCTATTGAGGTGAGGCTTGTCTTGTGCCCGGCAGTTGACGTATAAAGGCTGATTTATATAATTATTATGTTTAGTAGAGATACTTACTAATTATATAAGGTTAAAATTTTATAGAGTTTATCAAGTGACTTAATAAAAATATTAAAATGTTTAATAGTAATTTTATTTATTCATCTATATTACATCCTACTAACTAAGCAATTGCGCATAGCCCTGCCTCGGATTAACTCATTTTGGTTATCATTGCTGGAGGTGCTATATTGTACAGCATGATCTTCACTCTCTTCCAGACCCCCAGCTGGCATATCACCTGGAGGTGGTATTCTAGCATCTAATGCAATGTTGTGCAGCACACAACATGCATTAGTGATTTTGCTAGCCATGTAAGGGTGATAGTGAAGAACTCTGTGTCGAAGCATACACCTCCAACGAGCTTTAAGTAGTCCGAAACAGCGCTCGATGCGGGACCTGGCTTGGACATGACGTCGTGTGTACTCCTCTGCCTGGGATCCTGGTTCAGCATTTAATATAGGTGTCATCAACCAGGGCCGCAGTGGATAGCCAGAATCTCCTAAAAAAAAGGAAATATATTTTTGTTAATCGTCTACTCCAGTTCTAATAAAGAATTGAATAATCATTGTTTATTTGTAGTCATGCTCACTTAAATATAGCAATTATTGCTTGGCATATTGGGCTATTTCAGATGTCTCACTATTTACAATACCTATATGGAACAACTTACCTAATAACCAAACATGTTCACCACTTTCATGAAGTCCTTCCATGTATGTCCTCACGTGACTTGCAGACCATATGTGTGAGTCATGTGTTGCTCCACCAAATTTCGAGTTCACATTTATAATGCGCAAGTCGTAATCACATATCTGAAAAGAAAATAAAATAAAACTATAGGTACTTATCGTTTGGTTTCCACAAAGAACCAAATTGCAATGTGGGGAAGAATTTAATTTCGAATTAAGGTACCTACTTACAAAACATTTAAAAGATATTTTATAGATTTCACTTTGAATACCATAAATGTCCCTTTATTTCACTGTGCCGCTTGGCACATAGGCTTCCTTTTACTTTCTCCATTGAGTTCATATTATAAATAAGGGTTATTTTATTTATAAATTCATATACACATGGTTTTAGAGAAGTTTGTTAACCACATAGTTTTATATGTAGGTATTATGATTAGAATTTATCCAGCAGCTTACCATTTGAACATTTAAGGAATGATATCCTTTTCTATTAAAAAATGTGTGTTCTTCCTCAACCGGTCTTGCAATAGCAATATGGGTACAGTCAATGCACCCTATCACACCAGGCAAATTATGTGTCCTTTGAAATCTGTAAATTATTTAACAATTTTACAACAAATATCAAAGAGTAATTATTTAGATATGTAGGAACCTAAGAAAATTTTTAATTAGGTATTTAAACTATTTAAAAATATATTTACATACTTCTCTTTGATTAAGGATCTCTCGTGTGGCGTTTGTGGAAACACTATCCACCTGCCGACCATCCAATTGTGATTAAGGGCGTTCACAACCTCCCTGATGCAGCGACTTGTTGTCCGCTGCGTCAAATGCTGGCCCACACCCACAATTTTTTGGTATGATCCTGTAGCTAAAAAGCTAAGAGCACACAGCACCTGAAAAATATAATAATACATAGGTAAGTTAACCTATTTAGGTTGGATGTGGTCTGATGTGGTTTTATTTTTATTTATACAGCAGTTCATAAAGTATTGTATAGTACCTATAAACTAAGCAGACGAAGATGCTTTAACTCAAGTTATAAGGAACAACAACCAACAACATTAAGTACCTGGTTGCCTACAATACCTACAATTACTAGTATATTGTTTTAGTAATGTGAAATTTCTTACCTTTATTTCCAGGGGAATTTCAGAGGAACCTTTTAATCGTGCATGAGCTTTTAGATCCTTGCATAACTTCCTAAATGCTCTTTTATTAAGCCTGAAATGTTGGATGAACAACAATTCAGGCATTTCTTCAATTGTTTCCAATTGCCGTCGCTGTCTTAATCGCTTTTGGCGCCTCTCCCAGGCGTTCTCATTATGTGCAGCCCACAATAAACGCAGGGAATGCATTTTATAATCTATTTGATCTGCAGTAATGCCGATAACACAGAATAAATACTAAGAGAGTATGTCATCAATCAATGTCAAAAATCAGCTGCCGAATGAAATCCGGCCATATTTTTTCGATAACTACAACGTTTTAACATTCGTTTCGTTATCTTTTTTGGCGATCACGATCGGGCGAAGGCGAACACTGAAAGTGCTGCTTGTCTACGCATTTGTATGGGATAAACACGATAACGATTCGTTACTTTATGGTTTCGTTATGAAATATAACATTGTCTACCAAATTGCGATAACGATGTCGATTGACCACGTGACTTAACGCGGCTTAAGTCAATCCCATACATTTTAGTCTTTTCGAACTTCGTTATCGTTTTTAAATTGTTACTTTGTCTAAGCCCCCTGGCTGCGCTACCTTACCTCAAACGACACCCACCGCCAGTACAACAGACAGTGACTTGTATTATGAGAGTATTACGTCCGATCGTCCTCTTCAGATGAGAGGACAAAACTTATTTATATTTGAAACCAAAACGAGAAAATGAATCACTACTTATTTACAAAATTGAAGAATGTACGTAACGACTGAAGCTTTCAAAAAGTCTGACTGGCATAAAAGCAGTCATTAACGAGGCTCGACGAAAGAGCTACGAAAATAAGGGATAAATCGTAGCGACCGCTCGGAGTCGTAGCGTTGAAGCTACGCCGGCTTTCGTAAGCTTTCGTAGACGGACAGTTTTGTTTCCTCAACTGGGATACCTACTGCGTTTTCAACAGATAAAGCCAGTCGCTAAACATTGTATGTATGTAGCTAATACACACGTGATTTATGCTCGACTCCTAACGTTTGTACTCTCTAAACAACTTTACGGCTATTCGTTTGTCAGACTTGTGTATGACCGGAGTAAACCTAGTAAATTATACAGAGTATGAACTTTTGACTAACACGTTGTGCCAGATTAAAGTAAGTCATAAATTATATGCAGTTTAATGATACGGCACGACTCGTATCTTTTATTGACGGGAGTTCGAGCTTCGGGCGGTTCGAGCACATAATTGATGAATGACCGACCTGGCCGAATGGCTGTCGAACCATAATCAAGGTGTTGTTACTCTATTGTTACATAGTAATCCATTACGGCATTTCTAGTAAACAGCATATTTAGAGGCTATATAGAAACTGCAATGGATTCAATGTAATTCGAATAGTCCAGTTTGGATTACGTATGGTAGTGGCGGCCGACGACAATGTACGTCAGTGGGTATCGAACAAAACGTATCACGCGCACACTCAGTATGTTTGCTTACGTTCACGTCGAATGATCTGCATCTAATGTAGCGAAGCTCTCAACTCTATAAAATACAGCTTCATGAAATTTGTTCAAATTTTAACGACCACCACGTGGTAGCTTTTCAGAAATCCGCCGGAAAATTATATCCAGAAAAAAACTTGAGGATTTTTATCCGCGGGATAATTGTTTATTTTGTATGTTTGCCAACAATTACATCCTAATTGACAGCTATAAAGTCAACGTGAGAAAACAAAATGTTTGTACGTTTCCATTTAACTGTTTTTCACACTTTCCACAAACTGAAGTTTGGCTTCGAACAGTTTCGATTCATTCACTGTCACACGTCGCTCCAGAATTATTTATGTGCGAATGATGTTGATATTTTAATTTACGGATGTACGAGTAGGTACATTTCGATGATTTATAATGTGTACATTTTATATAAGTTGAACTACTGTTTAAAGAAATAAAGGTTTGGGAAACTTGACGTCAGAAAACGAAAGGTCATCGGACCCAACCTTGTCACGGCATTCAACAGTAAAATAAATCTTGAAACTAATATCTACAAATTCGTTGAAACAAAATATGAAGGCCAGGTTAAATTTGGTTAATTTATAATGTGTTCCGAGATCAACGATCCTAACTGCATGATATAGCATCTGCAGTATAGTTTGATTATAATGCATCCTGTATTATAAAGTGCGCTATATTCGCCCCTTTAACATCAAAGAAACCCGATCACTCCGACATTGTAAACACAACACCGGCATCCCGCCGCGCACCGTGCACCGCGCACCGCTCACCACGCACCGCTCACCGCGCACCGCGAGTGCGACGGAGCACATTTTCTTAGAATATGAACGGCGACTGGTTCCCTGTTCCGTTCTCTACAAAATTAACCGTCTCACTGTTAATCCGACGCTAATAGAGCCGACCTTGACAGTCGTAAATATTTATATCAGGGTTTACGATGGTCAGTGTGAATGTCTTCTAATTTTAAGATGAGACGAGATTGGAAATTATGTAAATAGTGGAGACAGATGCGCGTCCAATAATATTAGGGTCCCAGATCTGTGTCGCCGTCTCATCCTTTTTTACAATCGGGTCACGCTAGCGTAGAGAAGGGTGATGTGACATGACGCCTGAAAGGACATTGTATCAAATATTGACTTCAGTGTATTTCTCATATACTTTTTCCACATTCCACTATCGTAGATTTCGAAGAGCACGTAGGACCAAAAACAGAGCGTTTCTTTCAGTTGGTTTTTATTTCTTCCAACAAAGAAAACGTTTTCATCTTAATGTCGGCTTTGTGTCTGTTTCGACCGCGACATAATGACTATCTAACGGACCCGAATTGAGCAAAAATAAGTACTATTTGCATAAAAGCTTATAGGAACATTAATACAATAAAAGCCATTTGCACATATAAAATGGCGTCGTTAATCGTTTCCATAGATGTTGTGGTGTTGTGTAGACTGTCCCATTTCTTCCGGTCGAAGCGGTTATGGGGATAACAATACACTATGGAGAACTGGGTAGAACATTTCAACTGTATATTTATTTTGATTAGACTGCGATTACCAATGATCTACAAAGCTGGATTGCAATGACTTATAGGTATGTCCATATTTGATGAGTTGGAAATAATGGGAATGTGAAAAATTACCATCCTGCTCATGGTACGGAATTTAACCTAAATAAGGCCACGCTTCAGCCAATCAATCGTTAATTAAGTGTCATGGTGTTTGATGGGCTTCGAATAGGTCGTTAGTGAAATGAGAATGAACCTTTGCTATCAATTTGGGTTCTACACATTTGATACAATCAATAAATTATGAATTTACTAGCTTCTGCAAGCGATTTGATATTGAAAGTGAATAATTATCTCAAGTAAAATAGTCCTGGGATAAAATAGAACTTTAATAAACTTCACTTTTATTGTTTGTGTATTATAGTCTGATATATACATGTGTACTGCCTGGTCACGAATTCGGTCTTTGCGGTGAGTGGCGCGGGGCGTTATGAGCGGCGTCTCGTGACGTGCTTCAAACATTTTGATTCTTTTGAACTTACCGCTCGCCACCTCGCGCTTAGCTACCGCTCACAGCGGCAAGGTCGTGAACGGGCCGTTAAGGTGCCCTGAAACGTAGCTGGGCGTAGTGGATCGAAGAGGAGCAGGGAAAACTTTTGGCAAGTATTTCGGAGCGGAGCGGGACGGAGTGGAGATGAGCGGTCCTTCGCACCACAGCCAACTCAATTCCGTTCCGTCCGGTTTGGCGCCGCGTGTACATTTGCTTTATTTGAAAATCCGCTCAACTCCACTCCAATCCATGAGGCCGCTCGACTCCATTTAGTCCAGCTCAGCGCCGCGTGTTCATTTGTGTTATTTGAAACTTCGCTCAGCACCATTTTACACTATTTTCATTGATGATGGAGTGAAAAGTAGCCAATTCACATTCCGCTCTTCTTCACTCAATCCAGGCCCGCGCCAGTGCAAACTCATAGATTTTAAATTCTGCGAACGGCTTCGCCTATGTCAAAGTAGAAAATCATCCGAAAATTATTCATTTTCTGAATAAAGAGTATCATAATTGTGCTATTCCAGAACATGATCCAGTATCCCAAATTTCATCCGTATCTGTTCCATTTGAATTGTAAACTTTCGTATTTATAATATTTATAAGTGTGATGATAAATAAGTTTCATACATTTACTCCCATAGCATCAAAAGTTGTATATATTTATGAGACTTGGCTCGAAAATGAAAGAGAAAACTGATGTGTACACAAATCTCAAAAGAAATTAGGAAAATCGGGAAGCGGAACTTTGTTTTTCTTTTCGTTCAGCCATTTTCCAACGTCCGCAGCGGCTTATAAAGGAAATAGTTAACGTAAGCATAAGGTCGGAACTGTGAATAGGGCGGCACCTTAATTGCGTTGCTTATGTAGTTTCGATTAGTACCGCAAAGTTTGTGTGGCCTCGTTCGTCTAGTGGTCTAGCCTTAGGATGAATGAATAGGTACTGTATTTACTCGGAGCTTTACGTGCCTGAAAGCAACCTACTATTTCAAAGTTAGTTACAGTTATTTATTTACTAGATGGCATAAGTATACACATATTTTTAGCGCAATAAAAATATTTTATTATGAGTTGGCATGCAAATATTAATATATTATATAAAGTGCTAGTAATCAAACCTACAAAGTTTTACGCAAATTAATGTTTTTAAGAAAAATATTATTTTTTTCTGAACTCAACACTAAATTAAATGTTAGATATAAAAAAAAGCAAAATAAACAATTTATTACAATACATTTTTACACTACATTTTTTTAAGCAATATTACTTTTACTTTTTAATCGTTATAGCTCAGAAACGGTAACTCTTAGGGAAAAAGGTAGGATTTGTTTTATAGATGATCTACGATGTATTTTATGGTAAGTTTGGCTGAAAAAAACAAAAAAGAAAATTTTTACCGACTTTCGTATAAATTTTTAGCTGCATGCGAATTATAGCAACCTTGCATGTTTACGTTGACTGGGCTGAATACGAAAACGATCTACAACACATTCCTGTAATGACAGGATTGACAAGAACTTATTTTTAGAAATTCGGTTAAAGAAAAAACGTTGTGCCACTTTTTAGAACTAAACATAATTTTTCGTAAGGAAAACCAGTTATAAAGTTTGGAATGCAAAGCGCAAGTGAAGGAAACAGGTGGGTTGTTGTCAGTAAAACTCTGACACTCCCTCTCACTCCACCCATATGCGAATTATTATTTTTTACTGATGTAAATCAGTGCTTGACTACAGTCCCACCTCATGGTAAGCTGTGATGCAATCGTGGATAGTGTGGCGTACTAGTTTATTAAGAGCACTTTAGCCTTGAAGACACCGAAATTATAATTGGACGTGAAAACCGCAGCAGGCAAATTGTTCCAGTTCTTTGATGTACGCGGTATAAAGTTATTTGATGATGGCAGACCTAAAACATAAAAAGGTCGCGATGCCTGTAGTTTTTAGTTTTTAACTCGCAATGAAAAACTACATACACTACATCAATTTGAACCATAGGCAATAAGTCTGTAGACGTAGAAGAAAAAGATAAATGTTTATTAACTCTTTGAATGCCGTAATTAGAGACACAATAGAAAGACAATTGCTTATGTCGAACTGTGTAACATAAGACATTCAAAAGGTTAATTCAATTAGAAAGTATTGAACAATGTGGATGGTGTGGTTAGGGTTCGGAGGACAACTCCATTGGTTGAAACAGCAAAACTACCTCGCTCAACTTACCTAATCTTCTTCTTCTTTCTGCCCTTAGCCCATATTACTTCGGGACGGCACAACACTCTTTTTTTCTCCCATTCTGTCCTGTCACCCGTTAACTATCACTTCTTCCCTTTCCTTTCTTATCACTCCTCACACAATCCATCCATATTTTCTTCGGCCTTCCTGTCCCTCTCCATCCGTCTACATATATACTCAGAACTCTTTTAATAATATGTGCTTCATCGTCATCCCTCTTCTTCATATGACTAAGTTATCTAATATTCATATGTAATAGATATTCAGTCAGTCAGTTTACGACAGTGAATGAATAGTATTATGACGTGGCACAAGAGAGCTTATTTCCAGCAAGAATTTAACTGAAAGATAGAATGTGTTGATATCTGTCTATACAACGCAATGTAGGCATTAAGAAAAACAAGAATGCTTTGAATCAACGCATTCGTACGCTAGACTTTTCAAACATTCAACATGTCTTCAAAAATGCATTTCTATCTTCGCTCCAAGTGTTGGTATTCCACACGTATATTTGTAAGTATTTTTACAGTACGAACTCGGCACACCGAAAATGTTAAGTGGACCGAATACTTGGCATTTCACAACGAACAACGAAACATTTTTCAGCTTCTGTAAAAACATGTGTCGTTCCACTCTGTGGTATTATTAACACGTGCATGTTACTTTTGTTGATATTTACTGAGTTGAAAAAGGGGTTAATTCGATGAGTGTGAATAACATGTAACTCTGTTTTTTTTTCAGTTCCTCACTAATCTTAGTGAGGACCTACCTACGTAAAGATTAAACAAGGGACTTACCGTGACGTAAAAATGCCAATCATGCGAGCGAGAAAGAGAGATGGAACTATACACTGAATAACTCGATTCCTTCAACGGTTTGGGCTGTCAAATTATCGCGTTAAGAGCTCATAAAAGCTCTGCTGATCTTAAAGAAACCTTTTTGATTGAGGTGAGACATCATCAAATAACTCCTCCCACTCTGGATGCAGCGAATGGAAGTGTCAGACGTTTACTGACTAAAACCCACCCATGCTCTTACAGTTGCCCTTTGCATTCCAGAGCCGTGGTTACTCTTCGAAACAATCAAACAGACAACATCTTAAATAAATACTAAGACCAAAATAACCCTATGAGGACCCATAGTATACTGCTAAAACATAATTGGAATATTTTCTAATTAAACAAAGTGGTTACGACGTAGGGTCGTAGGTAGAGGATTGAAAGTGTCTATTGTGTGTCAAGGGAGCTTGAGCCGTGTTCCATCCATCCAATCGCTTCTGTGTTACTTTAATGAACATTTATCGTTGAAACCACGACACGACGATTACGTACTCAAATTAGAAACATTATTTTAGTGGTATTAAACATTTGATACAATTATTCGCAATACTAATGAGCAAGAGCTCTTACGAATCAGTTGTGTTTGTGCACGAACGCTTTATTCTCACGGTGTTTATTCGGTTCTGTGCCAGGCTTTTTAAGACACAAAGAAGTGATTATTTTCAAGTAACTGAACCGGATGCTTCAACATGTTTATTCCATCAATGAAGATAGAAGAAATCTCAACTCTTACGCAGACAGTATTATTTATATACTAAGTATAGGTATTTAAACAACAATTAACATCAATACATTTTGTAACGGCAGCGACAGTTTCTTCACGACTCACTCACCTTTTGTCAATGACCTTATTAAGTTCAGTGTGCTGGAGAGCGGGTCCATCGTTATTTATCAAGCGGCTCCAATCCCGGTCTATTACCGAATACTGTATATAAGAAAGCCCCAATTACACCTTGTCCGCCCCCGCCCGAACCGAGCCAAGACCTTTAAAGCGGTAGCGATCCGAAACTAGGCTTACGATAACACAGAACTATGTAATATACGACATGAGAACGCTCCTCTTTATAAATATCTTTCAACGTATCCTTTCCCTAAACAATGAAATTACTTTAGGCGCAAACGGTTTCTCAACATACGTTAAATGTTTTCAATTCAGTTCCCCGGATACTCCTTAAATAAATATGCATAAAATACACATCAATACGTATAACATCAGTTTCTGCAATCTAAATATAATTTTATCGCGAATGAATCACTATTTATATTCCAGTGGTGTAAAATGAAAAGTTCAGAATAAAATAACCAAATGAATAAATATTTTTGAATGTTTGAAATCATACACGAAACGAATTGCTTTAGCAGCTGAAAATGAAGAAGTCAAAAAACTTTACGTTCACATTACCTATGAGATTATTATATTTGTCACCTCAATAACTCTCGTAACAAATACTCTTGTTTTAATACCAAAATTTTCTCTTCATCACCCTAGGGTGACTGGTAGAGAATGCCTAAGGCATTAAGTCCGCCTATGTACTTTTTGTTGCATGAAAATTAAATAAATAAATAATATAGAAATAATACATACTTAAGTTTTCAAACTCAAACACGGACTATCTAAGTAGATTACCGTGCTATGTAATAGAAAAAGTTGCCAGGTATAACATAGTTTCAAACAACAACGTGCTATTTTCAATTAATATAACGACGTAATAATACCACAAGTTTTAATAACAGCAGGAAATTTAAGTGGAATGCAATTAAAAGGAACAACAACAAACACAACAATACCCACAAGCTAGTGCGAATAAAAAAACACGGTCGTTGAATAAATTCACTTTTTCAAACAGAAGTAGATGATGGGAATTTAATTCTTGTGAGAGCTGAAGTTCAATAAAGTTTGAGTTTATTTTCACAAATCAAGTGGCGTTAGATACTGCGTTTTGAAAGAAATATTAGGGAAGTATCGTCGGAAGTAGCTCCGCCTGGCACCTGGCCAGCTCGAGCTGTTCCTGACACACTACAAGCTCCACTTTCACACAGCTTTACGTCCTATAACTTCAGAGAATCGCCCGAACTGTAACTAAATTAGAGAAAGCTCACTCAAAAAATGACGGCTTTTCTGATGTTTTACCACTTGCAAAGTACGGTCAAGTTTCTTGAGGAAAATCGTACCCTCGGGAATAAAGTAACACATCTAGGTAGAATATGTTGAATATAAATTCAAGAACTTTGTCACGCGACTTTTCAAACCGACTTTAAAACAAAAGATCTGCAAAATTAAAGACTGCGTTTGTTTATTTTGTGTTATCAAATATAATGTAAGCCTCTTTAATCACTAACTAAATAACTAGTGGTGGGAAAGTGGGCAAAATTAAAACGTTATAATCTCACAAAGCTTTTACTACGCCAAACCTCACACTCTTCAGACAACATATATACGTAGAACTATATAGTTTAAGCACCAACTTATCTTATTTAAAAGCTCCAGCATAAAAATTATGCTGCTCTAAAAAGCTGCATAGTTTTCTTTGTTCTCCGTGTGACGTATCGCGAGCGTCGAGCGAGGCAAGCCGTAGGACGCTTTCCGCTCGAGTTAACGTGGCTTTCCATTTGTGACGGACCGCGCCCGGAAAAAGGAATTCCCTTTCATAAAGCCGCAGCTCAAAGGGGTATTTGAAAGTTAAATTAAGTGGCGGCCGCTTTTTAGTGTCGCGATACAGTTTGGTGTTACGAATTTCGTCTTTGCGTGCTGTTTGAAAACGAAAGTCATGGCTCAATTAAAGTTGTTGGACTATTGATCGATTTATCGACACCTCGCGTAGAGTTGGAAGCATAGACATATCGGACTTATTAGTGGCTTATAGTAATCTCTTCAAAGAACTCGCTAAGCTGATTGGGAATATGTAGAGTAAGTAGTTAATCCCTTTTGTTCATATTTTCATAGCTTGTTTAATAAAGATTAGTATATTGTACGAATAAATTTATGATTTAACAATAATTATAATTTATTGATGATGTATCAATCTACGACACGTCACTTCATCAACTGATAATTAAAATTGCAATCGTTAATCTTTTCAGCTAGCTCGCCGTCGCCACTGAGGCAATGCGTGGCGATACATTACTGACATAATATTTAATATAATCACATATACACGTATATTGGTGCCGCCTCACTTGGCTCAACACAGCTTTTGTATCGTATAAATTCGGGTTCAGTGACTCATGTACTTGTTATGAACCTAGCAACTCTACATCAGCTAATTTGATATTAATGCTTTTAAATCTACATACATTTTTCGGCTTTGATCACTCCCACGATACATATTCGAGTAGCAATCAACTGTTCTATTAGCACTAACGTATTAAAATGGTTATTTCAACTTGGTTTAATCACGAAACAAACTGTTTAAAGAAACAAAAAATTTTAAGTACATAACAACTGATATATCTATAGTGATAATATAAAGAAGAACGATTTGGATTTTTGTGTTCTTTTTTTAATTTACTCAAAAACTACCGGACCGATTTTAAAAATTCTTTTACCAATATTATGCTGCTTTATTACTGAGTACAAAAGAACACGGGTGAAGTCTCCAGAAGCAAGTTTCGTCATAATCTTTTTGCCCGAATCTTTAAACATTTCTTATCACGTACAGTCAAATCTCACAGATACAACTCTGGCTGGTTGCTCAACAACGGTCGACTGCGCCTGCTATACATAGCGCCGGCGATAATTTTGAACTAGATAATACAACTACGTCACCTACTTACTATGCGAGTCATGATTCTAATTAGTGCTCTGACAGCCGCAAATGTGACGCAACGAACGCATCAGCTCCGCCAAATGTGAGGCCGTAATGCAACGCGTGCCGCAGCCGAGCCGCAGACGGTTTAGCGGTGACGTGGCCCACAGAAATACACCGTCAGCAAGAAGAGCCACCCCGGCCAGCACGCTGGTCACCTGCCAGCCTGGACTGCCAACTGGGTGAACAGGCGCAGCCGATTCCACTATCACTCATAGCATAACGATGCAAAAATAATATAGCTACTTTAAAATGTAACGAGTACATCCACTACACACCTACCTAACGGACTCGGCGAATAAAACTAAATTCATAAATCTTCTTTAGGAAGCTCTCCTGACGTTTCATATTATTTAAATACCTATAATGTTTATACTAGTAAAACTTTTGAAGCTTACTGTGTGTATTTAATTTTTATTTATTTTCATAGTAACTGCGTATAAAATTCTGGAGCAGCGCTTCAAATTGACGAGCTGCCGGCAACCGCACAGCGGCGCCACCCCTTCCGCGGCTAGCGCTAAATGCCAACACAGTGTCGACGTGTTCCGACGTTTCGCTATAAATTGAATAGAAAATGTGAACTATATTTAAATTCACTTTGCAACTTTTAGATAACTTTGGTAAGACTTCAATTTCCTATATTTCTAAAGAGAAATTCAAATATCGAAGACTATTTTTAGAAGCGCATGATAGGCACTGAGAATGTGTTCCACCGATTGGCACTTTGCATGAGTAAACGTGAAAGATCATCGTTTAGCGATGGCAAACTCGAGCGGTAGCGGAACAGGGCAATAAATTGTTTGGCTCGACTCGTATCTGAAGTGAAACATCACCGAAGGCTTTCTGAAATAGGTCACGGACTCGGGGGCTGGCGCCAGCGAATAACAAATATCTTACCTTACCAACTATAGGTACGAAGAAATACTACCTTGACTTATAGAGCGAGGCCTTCTTTTAATAAAACTAATTAAGTGAAAGTTCTGTCCCTTTGTGAGTTCGGTTTTGAGACAGTTTGCACTGCGCATGCTTGTATCTACAACTTATCATCAGCTGAGATCTCCACGTATATACGTCATATCATTATATCCTCGCTGCGAGATATTTATTAGATTGCTGACGTCTGCTCTGTTAGGGGATTACACCACCTGATATTTTATCCATCAAAAGTTTTCCTCCTCTTTTTATGAGATTCAGGAAAACACATTTACTACTGATGGGATATCAATGCTTTCACGAAACGAAACTTTGCTACTTTCATCCTTATGATTACACGATATCTGCCACTATCTACCTAAAACATGATTCGTTGAAGCAATAAAAACAAAATTGGCATCTGCAAAATATTTACTGTTCATAACCATTAATCAATCATTGCGACGTGGACAAATAGCACTCGTGCGGAATAATCCCATCGATTAATTAGATGTGCACTAAGATTACTGTGTTATCAGTAGTTAATGGTGTGATAACAAAACGCTCGGTTGTTCACAGACAGGCAATGCTGTGTTATCAGCTGTTCCATATCTGAATCAGTTGTATATTAAGTATAGTTATGATACAACTATGTTCCAAAGCTGGGTGTCTATTATGTCCGAGCTCGGCCTGCACGGCGCATTTGTTTTGTCGTGGACTTTCTGGCTGATTTCATACAAATACGATTATGTTCTGATATACCTAGTGAATAGCAGAAACCCGTTACCAAAAATTAAAATTGTTAGAAATTGTTAGGCTTTAACTTATGAACACGAAAAATGCACGATTCTCCAGGGACAGACAACAAGAAAACTTTAAGCGTATAAATATTCAGTTGCTTCCAAGCGTGAATTTCAAAAGAGATGACAAACGCTCCAAGAAGATCTCCGAGCGTGGAAAACGCGGTATTTTGTAAATGCATGGTGGAAATGATTTTCTGATATGCATATCGAAATAAACTATAACGGGAACGTTAAATGCGCTCCAGTTTCTGTTCGCTACACGTAACTAGTTATATTCTGTTTGAACAAGGTTATCATGAACTGAAATTTCTATAAGTACATTGTGCTGAAATTCAAAACGTTCATCGTAGTGTAACTGTGTAATATTTTGGTAGTTATTAATTTTTTTTTTCGGATCGTGGAGTCCGAGTGCTCATATCAAAGATCTGTCGAAATGTCTAGTTGACACTTCGCGTGACCCAAGCAGTGCCGTAAATATACCAAGTGGTGCCAGCGGTGCCCAGGCACAGTGCGCAGTTCCCGGAGGGGCGCAAAAATGATATACCTAGTACTTTTTGTTTGTATTGTACTTTTTCTAGGAGCGCAGTTATACGATAGATATACCGGGCATATATAAGGCTGGTTACGACACTAGACCCAAGCGCTGGCTTTTACCTCGGACAAAGGATAAGCATTGCATAAATAATCATTTGGATAATTTTAAAAAAGTTTAATTCCTTGAGGTCATTTTTTCTCCCATCCGGATCAGTTACTATATCGGCTGTTTCTTCCGCTTGTATCATGACATGACCATCTTTTCCTTACTTTACTGTGATGAAAATCATAGTAGTCATCATAGCCATTAACTAAAACAAAGTTCGGAGCAAGTCAATTAAGGACCAGCTCAGAAAGGGCTTTAGATTAAAGCAGGCTAGATCTTATAGAATAGCAGAGCTAGGACACGGCGTGCAGGCTTTCAAATACCTACGTTTAAAGTGAATAGATAGAAGAAATATCTAGGCCAGTGGTTCCTAATCTGTGGTGCGCGAACCACTGATAGTCTCCAAGAGCTAAAATATGATCCATGAAGGGTTAATAATTTCAAATTTTCTAACTGAAAAGCAACATTAATTTTTTATGGTATATCATTGAAAAACCCCAATAAAACCCTAAAAAACTAATTCGCATAAGCGAATTAGTTTTTAATGCCTATATCAGTAATATTGTGTTTTGATTTAAACAATGTTCTTGATTTTAAAACATAGGCGTTTTTCAGTTTTTGAAGTTATGATTAATAGTAGTTTATGTGACTAGGGGATAAAGCAGTGTCTTTAAGTCGCGGGCGGCATGTTGAATTCCGAACGAAACGAAGGTTGCTGATTTCAATCCCGAACGATAGTGAGGGATTCATAAAATTAACTCCCGAGCATTGCGAGGGAGTTAATAAAAAAACCTGAGTGAAGTGAGGAATTTAAGCCGCCCAAGACAAAGACAGCTTTATCCCCGTGTTGCATACTCTACTTTTTACACCATCTGTGAGATAATTAAAAGACAATTTGGTCGACCAAATCATATATCAGAGAAATATAAGTATTATATTTACAAGTTCATCAAACAAACAAAATTCACTACTCCAAGATTCTATAGTTTCAATTTTCTATAATGCTCCCGTGTCGTCAGTACGCACGTTTTATTCTATTTTCTTTTTTTTGTTAGTGGCCAGTTTGAATCATAGTGGTTACATACTCTTTGGTTTGAATTTCTTGTCAACTTGTTAGATGCGCCTACATTTTAATTCACAATGTTGACGATTCTTGATGCTCCAAATTCAAATGTCATTATTCCCTAGGGATCGGCCATACGGCCATTATCTCCCTAGGCATATAATGACTTGCTTTAAGTGAGGTTTGTATGACGTGTAAAACGACATTATCGAGCAGGTGGTGTAAAAATATTTTTAAGCTATTGCATAGCTTCTATCGCGGGCCTTTAGCGTGGAGACCGAATCCAGAAATTCCGTAACGAAAATAACCTAACACCCCCCCCACTCATTTGTTTTTTGAGCGTGGTGACCGATAAGGGAACAATCAATCAAAATTCAATTCAATGTGTGAAAGTGTAACTTCAATTAATATCAAAGAAAAAAAAACAAAGGAAAAAAATACTGCATAAATAAAATAAATAAATAATTATAATTGCATAAGTTGATAAAAATTCTATGCAACAGCTTTACCGCGGCAGTCCCCGAGTGCCACACGTCTTTTTTTTTAGATTAAAGTACTAGCTTCTGGACTTTTGATTCCCAGTACCAACAAAAAAAACAAAGTAAAAAAATATTTTTTTTTTGTTCAAAAAAAGGTTGGGAACTCCTGATCTAGGTAGATAGTAAGATATTCCCGTTCTCCTTTACGTATGTGACCATGAAAGAAATGTCCGTGAGGAGTTTCATCGTCAAGAACTTTATTTTTGTAGACGGGAAAATAATGTAATGACATCTCCGCGCCCCTGGGTGGTGCGGGAGATAGTGTCAAACTTTTACTGAATTAAACCTCACTGCCGTTCCATCGTTACCTTTTGTACCGGGGCTGAATCTTCTTTTCAGAAGCAGACCTTTAGCCCCAGTAGGCTTCAACCCTACAGTTTGCTGACCACTCCTTGAGCCGCGCGTGGAACAATACAATACGAACAATCGTCAAGGACTAAGTTATCAACACAGCGTATTCTATGTTCCCAAAAAACGTATATATATTTAAACCACATACACACCATGCAAACAATGATCTCACCCACTCGTATCAATTTGAAGTCGGTAATCGAAAGCTCTCATGACGCTGGCTTTATTTAGGGAGATTTTGTTTCTTGTTTTCAACAAACATACTGATTGGTAATGTATGAAATGCTCACACTATGTGTATCAATAATAATGTTCTCGAGACTCAAGGAGAAAGAGCAATGGTTTCGACTGGGTTTTAATTTGGTCTCTATTTGTCGACTATAATGGAACTCATTTAAATACACACTGAATATACAAGATATACCTCAATCGAAAACTCTTAAAAATCCTTGATGATTGCTTATAAACAGCTATTTGGCACCCGTCCCCGCGTAGAATATTAACGAGAATGCCCTCACTCAGCGCTCATCGGCAATTAACGGCATTAGAGCTTGTTTGATGAACTCATTAATGGCCACCAACAAATCTGTACCATTATTACAAATATTCTAAAGCTAGCTTTTCAATGAATACACTTATAAATTTTGTAGAAATGGAAATCACATTTTCCTCGTTTTTGTTAGCATTACCTACTTTCCTGTTTTCAAACGGTTTTACGTCAGGAATACGGATTTAAAATTATTAATAAGATGGAGAGGTGTTACAAAAATTGGTATGCAGGACTGCGTCCTCATTATGTGGGAAGCGTGCTGCATAAAGATAAATAGCTCTTCCCTGGAAGAGCTTTCAGTAAAGAGTCTGGACATAAAGACGACGAAGGAGTTTTTTTACTTAAGCGTTCATAAAAAAACTCCAGAATCACTCGATCAATATGACAATCACCACCATAAACATGTTTTTAAATTGAGAATAATTTCTTCTTATATTGAGAATAGTTTCTAATCTATAAAAACTTTATAGATCTGCAAAAACACTTAATAACTTGCGCTCAGAATACACTCGTTCAAGAGAGTGCTGTTGGAGATCGACTCAACTTTAATACTTGCAATAAAACGTAACGTTCCTGTAAATTACTGCTCCACGCACCTGAATATTAGTCTCATAAAACAATTAATCGTAGCAGACATAATCTTAACGGTTAACCAAAGCAGGATTAACCGTAACCGTTAAATGGCGGTCCCGAACAAAACAAACATGGTTTATGGTAAACAGCGGTGTACAAGAGAGGGTTGTGTCGATAGATTCATACAGATGTGTCGGTGTGAGCGGCAGCTTGGAGGGTTTGTAATGTTGCTAGGTTTAACAACCCCCAAGCGATGGTCGTAGCAAAAATAATCGTTACGGCTAACTGTAACAGAAGACAAAATATGGTTCATGACAAATAAGTAGATGCGAGGGTAGATTTGCAACAGTTCGGTGAAAGTATCAGTCTGATGGATTTGTGTTGTCAGATTTCATACGAACATTATATTCGTATCACCACCCTAGATCGACTGCCTAAGGCATCAAGTCCGTCTTTGTACAGTCATTTTTGGTTGTGCTTATATTTGTAATAAATAAATAATACCTAATAAATAATATTACGTCAAAATTAACCTAATCTAACTGAAACGAGATTAGTTGTGTAAGATAAAGTAGCGGTCTCGAACAAAACAAACATGGTTTATGATAATAAATAACTAAATGCGAGGGTGGTGTCGACAGATTCATGGGGCGGTGTTGCCAGATTATCTCTTTGTATAATACTAGCATAGCAGACTCGGCAAACGTTGTTTTCCCTTATAAATTATCAAAGATAAAAGTGGGGGATGGTGGTGGTAGAGTAAAAAATTGTATACGACCTATTCTTAAACCTACCAAATATAGGTATAAAAGTAAGTCAAGTCATTGCGGAAGAGTTCTATAACAAATTCCGTGACACGAGATTTTTATATGTATCATATATGTATGTAGTTGTATCTTATATGTATCATATTTGTTTCTGATAATATATTCTGTCGTATTTCAGATTCATGTAACAGTTCGGTGTGAGTGGCAGCCTGATGGGCTTGTAATATCAGCGGGTTATGGCGCATGCTACAAGCTTTGTAGATCGTATCATATAATATTCTGTGAAAATTCGGGGCTGCGTGTAAAAGTAAAGTGTCATTATTTTTAAATTAGCTATTCCCCGTGGCTTTGCTCCCGTGTCCTATGCTATAAAGACAACATAATTCGTTTTCAATATTTAGGTAGATATATCTCACAATTTTGAAGTTAATATTGCGTTTCGACATCATTTGTTTCAAACTATGTATGACTGATTAATTAACTTATAAGGTAAGGCAGTTACTTATCAGTTTTTGCCCGTGGCTTCGTCAGCGTATATTAAATATAGCCAATGTCACTCAGGAATAATGCAGCTCTCTATCGGTAAAAAAAAATAGTAATCGGACCAGTACTTTCAGAGATTACATACTACAAAATAAAAAAAACCGGCCAAGAGCGTGTCGGGCCACGCTCAGTGTAGGGTTCCGTAGCTTCCCGGCCGTCACAATAAGTGTAACCACTGTGACTTTAAAAAAATACTTGCATATATACGATTATACTAGAAACTTAGTCCAGAAATTATTTTGTAGAACCCTTTTGTCTTTTTTGTACAAAAACTGTTCTTTCCATCAAGTTCAAAATAATTTTCCTAGAAAGTCCTTATAAAGTTCAATTTTTCAAATTTTTTTCATATTTTCTAAACTTATGGTTCAAAAGTTAGAGGGGGGGGACACATTGTTTTTTACTTTTGGAGCGATTATTTCCGAAATTATTATTAACATTATCAAAAAATGATTTTAGTAAACCCTATTCATTTTTAAATACCTATCCAACAATATATCACACGTTAGGGTTGAAATTAAAAAAAAAACACTTCTCACTTTACATATAGGGGGGCTACCCTAATAAAACATTTTTTTCCAATTTTTATTTTACCACTTTGTCGACGTGATTGATATACATATTGGTACCAAATTTCAGCTTTCTAATGCTAACGGTCACAGAGATTAAGCCACGACGGACAGACAGACAGACGGACAGACACACATGGCGAAACTATAAGGGTTCCTAGTTGACTACGGAACCCTAAAAACTCTACCTCTATTATACTAGCTTTTGCCCGCGAGGCTTCGCTCTCGCACTTCCCTTCTCCACCCTACCATACCCTACTCTATCCTACTCTACCCTACTCTACCCTACCAAACTTCACATGAACCATCTAAATAGTCCGAACAAAGCCTAAACATTTGGTTTGGATAGGTGAACCCGTTCTTGAGTTATATAAAAAACCGACTTCAATGTTAAAAAAAGACACTGAAAAGTACAAAATAACTTTAATTTCGGAAGTCGATGTTTCTATAATAGTTTTGTCTCTTCGTTAGTTAACACTTTCTAGTTATGGTACCACCACTAAAAAGTACCACTCAGCCAAACTTAAATACCTTATAGCCAGAGAGAACCTTTTCGAAGTCGGTTAAAAATTACAACGAAAAGTGGCATTGATTTATATATATAAAGATAGTACATTGAAATAGCAATAATAATAATAAGTTATCTATTAAAGCAGTGGATACGTTATTATCATTTTTGATAATTTTATAAGAGACGTACTTCAATTATTGTAATAAATTCCTGTGTATGCGTAACTACGTAGAAACTTCATGCTTTTAATGGAAATAAGTCATGTAATAGAACAAAATAAAACCATAACACACACATTACAGGTAAGTTTTAAAATTAACATTACCTGCTTTTTTATAACCCAGGCGTCGTAAGGGCACCTCGCGGCCACCGCAGGCGCGAGTTTGTGGAGCAATGGATAGCTCGCCGTCCTACCGTCTGGTAAGAACCAAACTCGAGATGGCATGCATTTCAAAGATATTTCAGCAAAACCAAACAGGCTCAGTAGGGCCAAAGCCTGCTAGAGGTTCCAAAGAGTTACCGTGGCACTGGACGACAAATGGCACATAGATCTGGATATTTTCCATGATAAGCCATACCAAATTCGTTAGTTTATATATTCATTTTTAAGTTTTTTGTAATTTATATGTTTGTTTAGTTAGTTAGTTTTGTTTATTAGTCTTTAAGATTTTAGAATATAAGTGTTTTGTTCCTGCACTGTGAACTTATATTTTTCAAATAAATAAATAAATAAATAAATAAATGGCAACTGAAGGAACATAGGTAGGTTTTAGTCAGTAAAAGTATGACACACCCTTTCGCTCCACCCAGAGCGGGAGAAGTTATTTGATGATTTTCTATCTAAAAAGCAATTTAAATTTATGTGTGTATAATCTTATCAAATGGTGTTTTCATTAATTGATCTGGTTCACCGCCTACTTATTGGTCAGTAAGTAGGCAATTTCGCAGACATCACACACGGGAGCGATAACACTCATTATCAAATATCTAAGCTTTATTAGTGATGTTTATGTACCTACTCAACAAACACGTCATGTGCGTCCCATGAGTTCCTCATGGAACAGCACCAGCCAACCACCTGTTTTGTTTCTAGAGATCGAACCGTAAATTATTGGCAATCGATTTTATAGTCTTACATTGTCTTAGAACACTTTATTTCTAACAGATTTCCCACTTCACTATCGTTAATTTTATTGCTATTTTTAATGTTTACAAATATTTTTAGATTGGCATTCGAATTTGTAAACATTGCTAAAGTTTCGTCATGTTCATAGAACCACAGAGTGCGAAGCTTGGAAATCGATAGTGTGGCGCTTACATGGTGGTTGTAGTAAGGCAATTACTAAACGCTAGGATAAGCGACGTGTTTGGGCTAGGCAGGCAGTTGGCGCTGGCCACTGGTGACGAGCGCGGCGAGCGTGGGCCGCACAAAGCCGCCCGCCCTTTGTTCTCGCCGCCCGCGACCGCCACGCGATCAATATTCGCTTTAAGTCCAAGATATACCTACACTTTTGTTCACTCTAAGCTCACTAATTTACCTGTGCGATCGTCCCACTGAGTAACCCCACTAATTAACTAAATGTACTCATTACTTTTCTTTAAAAAGGAAACTTGTCTCCCTCAACGCTCAGCGGATTCATTCAAGCGACAAAACGAGCTTTGTTTCGAGTTGGGAAAATCTCATCTCTTTAGAAGATCAATTAGCTAGAGTGATTCCCATTGAGTGAAACTTCATCCCTCCGCCATAAATATACAAAACACTAAGTTAAGTTTCAGTAATTAGGAACTTCAAAGTTCCTAATTAGTGAAACTTGTTTATAGACGTGAAATTAAATTTTATATGTCGTAGGGGTGTTAACTTTCTTAATGTATTTATAACATGCGCCTTGGCTACTGTAATTTCGTAATATTCCAAATTAAATCAGTGTTTTCGTATAAATCATAAGTTTATTTATCGTTGCGGGAACGCGGATGGATCACATAAATTCCATTCATAACAAATCAGTCAAAACATTAAGTTGTTTAGGTTACAGTAAAAAAACAACGAGCAAATACATAGTTATTACTGAAAGAGAAACAGTGGCATTTAAACTGTTACAGTTACATGATATATATGATAACTGAGCATTTTATGAAGGCACTAAGATAAAGTATTAGTACAATATATATCCTCGAAACAACTGTCTGTAAGAATTGCCTTGTGCGATAAAACCACCCATTGTATGCTTATTTTTATTGTTTGTCCTGTATTTGTTGTTGCGGAAACAATAAACAATATAATAAATAAACATGTTTACATCTCTAATAGCCTAAATTTCTCGAAATTACGGTTCTGTAACTACATCAAATTCCTGTTATTTATATTTTGGTACCTATTCATATTTCTCTGTAGGTAAACATGTTATGAAGTAAACAAACAAAACAATGGTTTCAGTAATATAATAGAGTGGTTCACTACATAAGCGAGACACCTCAGAGAAGATCTGCATACAATATAAACGCAAGACGGTGAAACACTCAACATAAGTAAGTTTCAGTTTGAGATAGACACCGTCATCGAAGAAACTGCAAACATTGGATGATTTTCTTTCGATTTAGAACTCTAAATGGTAAACCTCGGCGACGGCGCTACTCGTGTGGTAGGTAGCTAATAGCAATCTATCTGGGAGGCTGCACCTGCTACCTAGTACCACCCCTCGTTTTCAACCCTCACCCTCCCCTACTCTTACACAACTTTTTTGCATTCATTGACTAGAGCCGAAACTGTACAAGGTTTTATTAAATCCAGAACACAAACGCGTTGTGAATGTTATCAGATATTGAAATCTAGCTACTCTTTTTAAGCTAGACAGTTCAAAATGACATCTTATCGCAAGCCAACCAAGCTATACATTGTATTGGAAATATGAAGTTGTTGTAGCATAAACATAATATAATCAGCCTTATAATGTTCCCACTGTTGGGACTCAGGCCTCCTCTCTAGGGGAGAGCACAATCCACCACGCGGGCCTAGTCTGTTTTGGTGGATGTCACATAGTCTTCGATTTTTTTATTCTTGGACATTCCGGTTTCCTTATGATGTTTTCCTTCACCGTTTTGAGAGCAGTGGTGATGAAATAAATTAGACAAAGTAATGCGCCTGGCTGAGTCTGAACCCACGACCAACAACTCGTAAGTCGTCGCCATTACCACTGGGCCAACACTGTTCGAAATTGTCATAAAGTAACCAGGTAATTCAAACTACCAATTAAATTACCTAGCAGTGTTCCCTTCCGTGTGTTTGTCATTAAATCCCGGGCCGGCGCCGGATCGGTCACGTCACCGCTACATAGTCAGCTGGAAAATAGCCAAATGTGGCACAAGTCACGTTATACACTGGCTACGGACTAGATACAAACTACCTACCTTGACATTTGGGCCAATTTGGACACGTATCAGTTTTGAACTTTTGACACACATAATATTATATCAGTTTAATCTCAGACAATGAAGATATGAATTGACATGCACTAGCAGACTTCCTAAGAGCAATGGTGGCCTAATGGTAACTGCCCTACTCATAAATTGTAGGTTGCGGGTTCAAACCCAGCCAGGCGAATTACTTTGTGAATATTTTGCATTACCACTGATCTCAAAACAGTCAAGGAAAACATCGTGAAGAAACGAACCAAAAATTCGAAAAGATGTGACCTCCACTAATTCGCATTGATTGCGCCCGCGTGGAAATATTACAAGTCCGACTATATATGTCTAATCTCGGGCAATGATGATATGAATTGACATGACACTAGCAAACTTATTAAAAGGAAACTCAAACACATTTGACATAAATGAGCATGGCAGTTGAGAGTTAGTCATGCTCACTCAAATGTCTCACTGATAGTAGCGCGTGGATCATTAGGTTCTCTTCAAAATGGTTGAGCTGAGTGGTGCTGATATACGTGTCATGTCCGAGAACGACCGCTGTCAGTTGAGACAGGTCATCTCTTGGCTGCCAGTGGGTCATTTCAATTTCTATATTTAGTATTTGTTTTTTTTTTTTTTACTTTATTCACATTGTATGTGAGAAAAATAATAGTAACGACAACAAACATGTAACCGATATTTGAAATACACTAACATGATTTAAAAGTTCATAATTTTTCTTGCAAATTCTTCTCTATAAAGACCTACGGTTAAGATTGTGCAATTAGCATATTTTTTTCTGATTGACTGATTTGATAATCAAAAGGAAATGGCCTGTAAATGGTTTATTTGAATTATATGCTTCATATCTTTGACTATATGATCGAGCTTGGTATTATGAGACCTGAATACAGGACAATATAAAACTATAGCCTGTCAGGCAATCCGATTATAGTTTATGGAACTCGAATCATGCGTGCGTGACGTCGATCAGTACACAAAGCCTACCCTCCACAAGCTAGCATGTAAGCCAAGTTTACACAGCCCAGTAAATGGTTTTTATAGTATTTTCATAAAGCCAGTGGTAGGTAAATTTTTTTTATACAGTCGTTTATTCAGCTGAAGCTTTCCAAAATGATTATGAACTAGTTGCTGCCACCGGTTTCGCCCTCATGATACTCTCTAAATAAAAAATCAGGACATGATATACCCGTGTACCAAATTTCATCAAAATCCGATGAGCCGTTCGTGCATAACAAACATACAAACACACTTACTTAGTCTTTACAATATTAGTGTGATTATCTTAATATCTTCAGATCCGTTATACAGGGTGATTAAGATAGAAAAGTCCGAAACTTCCCCGTTTACTATAAATAGAGCATTAAAAATATTGTGATGCCATTTTTCTGTCTCTAAACTAATCGTCCTCTGAAACGTTTCGACAAATCCGTTCTGTTGACCCATCTCAGTGAGTCCCCTGCATACTTAACTATCATTGTATCGTACAACCTTCCTCATGCCAAAAAATGCATAGGTTACTTCTAGGCAAGCGTGCTCCATCGTCGGCCACATCATCACTTACCATCAGGTGAGATAGTGGTCAAACGCGAGCCTATCAATAATAAAAATATAATAAAAAATGCCTGCCCTATCTAAATGTTGGCAAAATAAGCCAACGTTAACCCTCAGGTCACACACAATCGATAGAGTAGAGAAGTGATATACTCTCAATGAAATGCGTTAACATAAGAATAAAGTGTGCTTTTAAAGAAGTAGAGCAGTTTCCGATTCGAGAAAATCCTGTCTGTCGGTGGAATAATGTAATCAAAATGAAGAAGGTTAGGGTTAATAGATGGATGCCAAAAGAAACACTGTTTTAAGGATTTCAATAACTACTGTTTATTATCCATTTCTTTATATACTGGAACGTTTGTTTCAGTAATATTACGTGACACCCGTGTGTTCCTAAGCAAGTCAGGAATACAATAATATCTAATCATATCTACCAGGGATTTCAGACAAGTGGTGAAAGAAGGCTCGAACCATTAAATACACTCAGACCATCAAAAAAAGTTTTTTTTTTTTTAATACAATATTTATTGGTTAGGAGAGAGAGACCAAACTGTTGAAGTAGGATAGATTTTTATTTTTTATACTCCAACTAAAATGTCCTGCATTTTTGAATAAACTGTCAAGTTTTTTCATTACAGAATTCTATGTGTCAATTATTACAAGCATACTTATTTAATACTAACAAAAACTTCCGCCCGTCTGTCCTGCCGTTTCACGCGAACCGATCACCAAACAAACCGACTAACCAAATGTTATTAGTTATTTGAAAACTTGTTTGACATACGGCTGTCACGAATATAACAAAAGCTCTTTATCCAGTTGTTCACACACACAAACCTACTACAGATTAGTGTTACACGGGCCACAAGAAATAAGCCGCTTCAAGCTTCTTTTTGAAGCGGCGTTTTTTTATGGCTCGTGTGCCGCGGTGCCGCCACAAAGAAAAGCTTAAAGCCACTACAACCTTTTTTTTTTGTGTCGGCGCTTTTTTGTAGCGGCCTTTTTTGTGGCGGCGTTTTTATAACAATGATAATGACTTACGCCGCCGCATGCCATTCGCGTATTTAATCCTTCTGCGTCAGAGTCCATTATGATACTGCACGCATGGCCACAAGCTGGCTTTAGGTTTTTTTGTGGACGCTTTTAGCTTTTTTTGTGGCTCGTGTGCGGGGACACTTACTTTAAATCTAAAACTTCGAAGGTACTCGTAGCTACGGGCCGGGTACTTGCATAGGCGTAGCGTGGACTAATTTAGACATGGGCGAAGGTGCATCAGCCAGGGTTTTTTCAGGCAACCAGCCATTTTTTGTTCATAAACAAGAAAGCGACTGTCGCAATCCAGTGCTCGACTACATCATCGCTTACCTTCAAGTGAAATAGTGGTCATACGCGAATACACCAAAAAAAAAGAACCCTCGTTCTTAAAGAGCCCTCCCTTGCACGAGGTCTTTGAGTTCGACGATGTGGGCCACTTTGCCCACGCCTGGCTACTAGTAGTTTGACTAAGTTATATTAAGTTTAATGTCTGATTTTAGCAAATACCATTACCGTGACTTAATAATGCTATAATTCGCTAAAAACCTAATAAACTAAAAAATTTTGAAGTCGGCACCATCTAGCGAACATGACCAAATATAGAGACGTCAAATAGCACTTGCTTCATTATAAGAAAGTTATATATTTTCATTATGACAGTTAAACACCGATGCTCTAGATCTAATAAATCCTTCAATAAAAGTAAACACTGCAATGAAAGTACGCTTTTATTTTGTGTAATATGTTTTCACGATAAAGTTGTTTTCTTAGAGAGAGAGAGAATCTCTGAGAGTTTCCCACGGTTACGTACCGTACGCATCTTTGCTTACTGCACTGCTCCTATTGGTCGTAGCTTTGAAACACTAAAAGGTTTTTTCAATTCGAACTAGTAGTTCCTGAGATAAGCGCGTTCAAACAAACAAAAACCTTTTTATAGATATACATTAGTTTTTGAATACATTAGTTTTAGTACTGAAACACGAAACACATGTCTAGTATTTTTATGTTAAGAATCTATGTACAAAATTTCATAACTGTATCATGAAAAATCACAAAGTTATACGCTTGTTACGTCAACAAAAAAGACGTGTGGCACTCGGGGACTGCCGCGGTAAAACTATTGCATAGCATTTTTATTTTTATTACACAGTATTTTTTCCTTTGTTTTTTTTTTTCTTTGAAATTAATTGAAGTTACACTTTTTGAGCGTGGTGACCGATAAGAAAACAAATGAGTGGGGGGTGTTAGGTTATTTTCGCTACGGAATTTCTGGATTCTGTCTCCACGCTCAAGGCCCGCGATAGAAGCTATGTAATAGCTTAAAAACACATAGTCACCGGGCCATCCAGGCGACTGAAGGGATGTTTTGCACTTGCACCCAACTGTTTACTGGTGCCTAACGCCCGCTATAACCTGCCGTCACCTATATTGTACGTAGTGTCGGTAGTTTACAACTTGTGACAATTTAAATATTTTTGGGAAAAAATATAACATGGTGTAAAAACTATTGGAATCCATTCAGTTACTGATTCTGAACAAACTACATATATTCAGGTTTCGCATAAACTGAAAATAATGTTGTACAAGTATATGAGTGTCAGATAAAGGTAATTCTAATAAACAGCAGTAGGTAATTTGTGTAGTATTTAAACTATGTAATATTTAAACATGACGTTAATTAGTTGACTAAACATATCTATAACTACGAGGTTTTAGCTCTAGCATAGCGTTATGTAGTCGTAAACGTTGTAGTCGGTGTGGCACTGGTACGTCACACGTGACATACAACCATAAACATCGACGTGGGAGGTTATTACAATGAAGTGAGAACTGATGTATTTATTACTTCACCAATATCGGACAGACTACAGCAATATTTTCGAAGATCATTCCAACGAATGATGAATGTTAAGTATCTAGAGCCTGACCGAACTTTCGATTTCGGCCTACCATCGGCAAAAAAACGAGTGTCGGCTGCCATCTAAACGAAACTATTCGGCCTGGAAACTGAATTCGACAGATTTCGTGCTGCGAACGGGACATGTTATATTGCATTTTAATTACTAGGTAAAAGGTATTTTAGTTTTTACCTCAAATGTTCTGACATTAAATAATCATTCAGTCTCTGATATTATAATGTAGGCGAGGCTAACACTAAGAAGGGGTTTTTGAAGATCATCAACTTTTAACCATTCAATCGTGATAATTACAGACACAATTGAAAGACAATAGGTGCGCGAACGCCGGCGTTCGCTTGGGGTTTAATGAATTAAGGAGGTTTGTTTGTACATGAAATTGTAATAGCATAAGTTGTAACCGAAGTAAAGGTTGTTTTTCAAAATACGTTTTAAGGGGAGGTTAATTTAAAAAAAAAAAACATTCTCGCGAATAATTCGCTAGCAAAAGGCTAGTATGTAAAATATATGATTTAAAAATAAAAAGAGACAGACTGAGTTTGTTCCCCACTAAAACTTGACCTTATATACGAGTTTATTAAGTTAGTATAGGTTGCAAGTTTTAGTTTCGGTTTCGGCCGTGTAAACTTGTTTCTTTCGGACGCTAATGTGAAGTGAGTCATGGGACAACAGACGTAACACATCACGCCAGCTCGTAGACACTTCAGCTCATGATTGCAAACGACTGTTCACTGCTCAGCCCACGGAACACCTATTTTTCTGTCCCGTGGCTCAGCCCATAACCACCGCATTATTTATTTTTAATAGAATAACATATTGATAAAGATTTCTGATACCCGTCCCGCTAGGTACGGCAAGTAGCCAAATTTTCTGAGTATCGATCTATCTAGGCAATATTTTTCGTCTAAACATACGTTCCGAGATAAATGAATAAAATCACCGTTAATTTCCTCTGATTTCTTATAATTATCGCTGCTTTATGTGCGTAACTCAAAATGTGTTTTTTTTTTTTTGATAACCGGTTTATAGTTTGTGGATGACAAAATAATAATAATAATAATAATAATAATTCTTTATTGACATAATTTACAATTTGTATTATAGGATTCCCTAACGCCTGCGCTAGTAGAAACTGTGTTGCAGGTGTTAGTGTCTTCCCTACAATAAAGTGACATTAATTTTACGTCAAACAGAGCGTGTTAGTTAAATGAAAAAGAAAAAGAAACAAAACAAAAAAATATATATATATAAAAAACAATTAAATTAAAAGTGAACAAACATGCTGCTATGAGTGTGTCTGTGAGTGAGTTTTTGTATATTAGTGTGTTTATTTAGGTGAGCGTGTTTATGCATGCGTGGGCGTGTAATGTAAATGTGTACGTATGCACATGATGACTTTTGTGAGTGGAGCTGTGTGTATAACAGTGCGGTTTAAAATGGATTATGTTATTTTTATTAAATTTTCTACATCAGTGTAGTCCATTGACTTTAGCCAGTTAATTAAAATAATCTTAAATTTATTGTTACTTAATTTGCTTACCGTGCTATTTTTCTGAATTTTGATCAATTTATTATATATCTTTGGGGCTAGAAAAGTGTAGTATCTTTTGGCAAATGCTGTTCTAGTGCGTGAGACAGGGCATGTTTCTACACGTTTTTGTAATTTGGGCAGGTTAGGGACAATTTCTTTGTGGTATCTTCTCAGTATTTCATAGGCAAACATCTTTCTTACCGATAATACTCCGGTCATTTCATACACTGAGGATGTAGGATGTCGGTACGGTAGATATAAAAGCACTTTAAGCACCATTCGCTGTGCTCGCTCAATTGCTATCATATGGGTTTTCGCTGCACCTCCCCAAGCGCAAATGCAGTATCTGATAATGCATTCACATAAGGCTCGGTAGGTTTGTACTAGTAAAATGCTATTTGCAATTGTGCGTAAATGTTTAAAGACATAAACTAGTTTTCTGACTCTAGCTACTGTTAACGTGAGGTGCAAAGTCCAGGTTAGTTGTTCATCTAGTGTGACTCCCAAATACTTCATGGAGGCGACTCTAGAAAGTGAAGAGCAGTTACAGCTGGAACGTGTCTCACTTCTGTTGCACGGGTAGGTATGTATTCTGATACCGTGTGATAAAATAATACTTTTATGTATAGTTAGGTAGGTTATAATTAGAAGAGAGAAAAGTCGTACCTGTATGTGGCTATTAAAATATTTAATTTAGTACTACCATTAGCTTGAAAACGGCCGGTTTTATAGTTTTATAAGTATTTCTTAAAACATACTAAAATCTCCAGGAAGTTATTAACGACATGTGCTCGCTTTGTAACTATTATTAAAATGTAGAGAAAAATCTTTATTTTCCAGACTGGTAATTGTTAAATCAATAACATCAATCTACTAACGCCGGCCGTTGTTTATATTAGCATAATAATAATCATTTGATTAATAGCATTTTCTAACATAAATTTGTATAAAGAACAGCGAGAGAAACAATACAAAAGAAAAATGTGAGTTAACACATAAACGCAAAAAAAAGATCTTAGAAACGACATTGATGGAATGTAATCGCCTAGACTCTAGACTTGACTAGGCGATTACGTCTAGTCTACTAGACGAGAAGTCTAGAAAACAGAGATAATATCTTTGAGCAGTAGCGCTTTCTTTATCCTACATAGGAGACCTACTAGCATCAATAAACGTGAACCTATTTCGTAAAGAGTACGAAAATAAAGCCTTTTGGCAAACAAGATATTATGTCATGGCTGACTTGCTGGATATTTGCCAGCCGAAGCCTCCCCGGGAACTTCAGCAAGTCGGCTAACAGAAAATTATACATGATATAGGTACATAAAGATGTGCTATATGCCTTTGTGTATTGGATTTTACGTAACTTTAGAGGTTCTGTATTTCAGTCAAATAGTTACCTACTATAAGTACCTAACACAAACGCATAGTAGGTCGTCCAACTTTTTTACAGAAATTATAAGATGACAGTGTATTTTAGCTATAATAGAATGAGTTAGTGTCGCTTTTCATCTATAGTAGTAAGTAAGTACATTTTGGATTCAAGTAGGTAACTCGAGAAACTGCATTAACAATTCCTGACGTGTAACAAACGAGGCTTTTCAGCACACTTATTCAAAACTAGCTGACCCGACGAACTTCGTACCGCCTGACAGTCAATGAATGTAGTACCTATATTTTTCGATACAGTCAACCGATTGCGATGAAACAAAGCCTAAGTAATATATTAAGTTACAAACTATTTTAATATATAAAAGTTATCTACGTCGATAGCGTAAATTTTACGTGATGCGCGCACAACTAAATACTTCTGCAGATTTATTATATGTATAGAATATAGTGAGAAATGATTTAGGGACTGTTTTATGCGCCTTGAAGTGGAATACCCAGCGATCGGTTGTTCAGCGACCAACCTGATACAATAAAAATGTAATAAATTGTAGCGGGGGCTAGACGCCTCATTTTTCCGCACTAGTGTGAAATATTACATCGTGTGCGTAAATGCGGATTTTTTAGTAAGAGTGTAGAATAATATGTATTAGCTCTTACGACATAGGCAGGTACTTAACTCAAGCTTAAGCCGGCTCAGAGAAGTTTTTACAACCTCGGTCGTAAAAGATAAGCCAGTCGTTTTCTTTATATTTCCTCGGTTTTGTCAGTTAAACAGTTTTTTGGGTATTATCGATGCAGCATAACGACTGGGAGACATTTACGTGACCCATTTTTTTTACTGACATGTTGTTAATTTTTCATAATTATCCATTATGTTCTATTATCTATGCAGCAAAAGTTCTGAGCCAAGGCTGATGATATTACTTACACTAATACTAGAAGCAAAAGTTTCTATTTCTTTATGTACGACTGAAAGGATTTGGAAAGGAAAATTGGCACACGGGTAGCTCATAATGCTGGAACGCTAAGAAAGCACATAGTTTATAGTTTTATTTTTCATTTTTGTTACGGATCCAAACTTTCAACTTAATATAACAAATAGAATATTGACGTGTACTATACTCCCAACAACAACAACTCATAAGTTAAATTCCCTTGGCATGGAAAGCTAATAAGTATATATACAAGGTGTAACGGACAGCCCTCCACAAACTTTAAAGGCTTGCTCAGTAGACGATACTGAATAACCATAAAAAATTTTTTTTCAGGAAACGAAAAAAAATCGGTCTCTCCATACAAACTGTCCAATCAAGTTTATAATTTTGTATGGTGAGGCGAATTTTTTTTTATTTCCCGAAAAAAATGGTTGTGGAAGGTTGTTCAGTTTCGTCTACTGAGCAAACCCTGAAAGTTTGTGGAAGGCTGTTCCTTACACCCTTTATATATTTGTACCTACATCTCAATAACATATATATATTTAAGCTTTAATTTACAATGGACGAAGCACTAAATCTACGAGGCAGCCGTTAACAAAAATTTTGTAATTGAAGAATAATAACACGGCTTGTTTAAACATTGTTCATCATTATTAGTGATCACAGATGTTTGCAAGCTGATTAAATTGATCATCGCTCTCTCAACCTACAAGAGGTATGTTGACGTAGTTAGCAATAGATAATGGACATTCAAGTGTGCTGAATACACACTGCCATCTACGTACATAAGTAGTCTACGTACTATGAGTACAGCATGCCATGTAACTATACTCCAGTCACAACATGTCGCGATTTCTAGGTTGATGAGATTTGAGATTGATGAGATTTGAGTTTTGAGATTGATGATGATGTTCCTAGTAACATCATCATAATCATCATTTCAACCGAAAAACGTCCACTATTGGACATAAGCATTCCCCTAGCCTGAGATCCTGATATTATAATCATACCGATAATATGGTCTTTGATTTACATCAGAGCCTTGTGCCAAAACTATTGGGCCTTGCATTTTATGGCTGCAATAAAAAATACGCCAATAAAACATTATACTTGTAGTTTTTTTTTTCTCTTCGAAAAACTGGTGGGGTAAAACGGTAGTTAACTTAAATAAAAAATATTACTAACTTCTGCCAGCGGGTTCAGCCACGTGAATGTTGGTTATTGCGGACGCGAAGTCGAACTCGAAAACGGATAAAATGTAGCCTTCGTGCATCTCTAGAGTTCAAGCTTTCTGCATACCAAATTTCATCAAAATCGGTTCACTAGTTTAACCGCGAAAACATAACAGACAGAGTTATTTTCACATTTATAATATTAAAGTGGACTTTTCGAAGTTTCGAATGCATGAGACTATGTTACGTTTGTTACTCCTTCACGATCAAACGGCATCACAGTATAATTGATTACTGACTCTATATTATAGTCAGTAATCAATTACGCAGAAAACAATATTATAATTTCGAAAATAAATAATTCACAACATCAGTATTTATTTTTCTCGACTAGTGGAATAAATTTTAAAGGGTTTTCGGTTTACTAATTATTATTGACCTGAGTAAAAAAATTCATTATATATTCATTCTGGGCAGCATTTGGTCCAACTTCCATACAAAGATTGGCATTGTCCAAAGGACTAACACAGGTAAAACATATCCTGGTAACTTTTATTCCCTTAAAATAATTTTCTAGAAAGTACAAGTAGAAGCTAGTAATAATTACTTCTCACATGAATGAGAGCACCGCTTGCGGAACACTGAAATTCCAATAATACCACGCTTCCGTGCGGGAACCATGCAGAATATGTCACGCGGACCACCTCCATCTTGTACGATTAATTCAGTTCAGAGTTATGCTCAAGCGGAACTTCGCAGAGCAGTAGGTATAGTTACTACATTAGTTTTAGTATATGCAAAACCCGAAACAAGTGGTGAATATTTTTAAGCAAAAAATCTATGCACAAAAGAATAACGACAAGCAAATTGTGGATGAAATTATTAAGTGTCTGCTTATATAAGTACTTCCTAGTACTTCCTTGTATAAGTTACCATGAAACAAAGTCTTTGTTGACTTTTTTAAATCTAATCAAGACTATGGCCAGTCTAAGGACTGCAAAAAACTCGTCATAATTGAAAACTGCATTGACTACAGGCGTTTCACTTAAGAGGTTCCTTTGCCGTAATGTTGGCAATACGGAAAAACAGTGTTGCTATGTTTTGAGTAATGAAATTACTTAAAATTAGGGAAATTAACTGATATTTCGTTACTTTTAACAATTGCCTTATATATTTTTTTCTTTTTTATACTGTAAAAACTATTTTTGTATAAAACATACAACGTTGGGCTCCATTTCGATTGTCCTACAATTCTTTCAAATACCGAACCGCCGCAATATCGTACCTCTCCATCCAGCAACTTCCTTTTAGACTTGCCTTTTTTTTAAATAAAAACCCATTCCCCTAATGTAGGTATTCTCCATAAAGTGGTGCGACTACCCTTAAACGCACTGTACTGTGCGTTTCACCTAAGAGGTTCCTTTGCCGTAATGTTGGCTCCCCTGTCTGTCTACAAAAAAAAGAAGGGAAAAATGAAAAGAGTTGCTTACTCTACCAAATTTTTTTCACGAAATGTGATACTAAATCGATTTTAACGGTAGTCGCACCACTATATAGAGAATAAATGAGGACAATATATGATGTTGTCACAAAAATAAATACAATATCGAGAATCACATCACCAGAAAAAGCTTGGCATTAGACATTTCAACAGCCATCCAGCCTAAAGACATAGAGAAAAAGAAAACATATTTGACATGACATCTTGCCGTTCGTTCAAAAATGCGTTTTTAAAATTCGTAAGGAGGAACGTAGGTATTATAGACGTAATATACGTAATCTCACCAACTTTTAACTGGAATATCTTTATTACTTGGTATCTATTAATAGTAATGTCTAAGACGAAATTGTTTAGAAATTCAATCTGTATACTTTTGCATATTTTTCATCACAAGACGCTAAAAAAATATGCTAGCAAAATTTTGTTCGGGGCTTCGCCATGATCCTTTCATAACTGTATCATAAATAATCACAAAGTTATAAGCTTGTCATGTCAGCAAAAATACATAACCGGGTCATCTAGACGACTGAGGGTTTGTTTAGCACTTGCACCCAGCTGTTTGCTGGTTCGTAATACCCGCTATGACCTTCCGTGACCTGGGGTGCTATTCTCTAAGAAAACGCAATACATTGAATTAACAATCCAATGTAAAGGGGCATTGGGTTGTTAATTCAATGTACTGCGCTGACGACTCGTCGCTGTGCCAGCGCTGCGCTTTCTTAGAGAATAGCACCCCTGTATTGTTCTTAATGTCGGTGGTATCTAACATGTAACTTTTCTAAATATTTTTGGGAAAAAATTTAACATGGTGTAAAAACTATTGGAATCCATTCAGTTACTGATTCGAAGAACAAACTATTTCAGATTTCGCAGAAACTAAAAATAAGGTTGTATAAAGGTATGTATGTTTTTATAAGTAATATAGACTAGTGATTGACTGCGATCCCACGTGATGGTAAGCAGTGATATAATCGTAAATGGTGAGGTGCACTAGTTTACTATACTCTATCCTTGTAGAAACCTAAATTATATACGAGTACTTAATTTCATCTTCGTTTATTTAAAAGACGAAAGACCTATTTTTAGGCCGGATCAAACGCTAAAAATAGATAACAATTGAAACTGAAAACTGAAAGAACTAGAAAGTAGAATCAACTTGATGTAATTATGAGTTGATAGCGCAGAAATCCGCTTGACGAGCAGACCTTTTTTCTTGACGTTTACGTAATACTTCGTGAGACTTCGTGGAACAAACGATTCAGGTACCTACGATGCAAGGATGAATTGTGAGATAGAAGATGTGAATGAAAAGGCCAATGCCTTTTAACGCCAATAATAACGTAACGGCTGACGTTAAACTTTACAGGATGGGACAAATGCGGTTGTTTAAAATCTGTAAAAGAATCATCGCAGCCCTGGAACGCACAGAGCAAATGTAGGAACATGGGGGGTTTTAGTCAGTAAAAGTCCGTCACTTGATCTCGCTTTACCCAGATTTCTAACCTCAAAACAAAACCGAGCAAGTGCGAGCCGGACTCGCACACTGAGGGTTCCGTACAAACTATGAAAATAGTTAAATTCCCGAATTTAAATTACGAAGATTTTTCGGAATCGCAAAAAAATAATTTTTTGTGATTTTTTTTTAATTGATATAAACTAGTGCTTGAATGCGATTCCACCTGATGGTAAGCAGTGATTCAATCTCTGATGGTGAGGCGCAAGCGAACAAACGCGCAGCGCGCGGCGTGGTGAACTACAAATTTACAGTTTTCAGATTTTTCCCTATACTTATACTATGAGACTTTTCTTCATGCCAAATTTTAGGAGTCTTAGTCAACGGGAAGTACCTTATGAATATTGATTCCTTTGACGTTTTTTGCGACATAAACGACCATATCTTTTTTTTAGATTAAATCAAAAGTTTCATTATTTCACAGTTTGAAGGGACTACAGACCTGAGCTGGTTTTAATTTCAACTCGATACCTCCACGCGTTCTCAAGGTAGACGTCTGTCTGTCTGACAGATAGACAGACGGACAACAAAGTGATCTTATAAGAGTTCCGTTTTCCTTTTGAGTTACTGAACCCTAAAAATAGACGACAGAATTATTTTCCCAGTTTTATAGGCATAATTCTGCTTAGGTGTACGCAAAAAAGTAAGCTGACGCAACCCTGTACGACGTTTATATCGCGGTTACTAAAGCACGCAATCTCATAATATACCTATTTATGTACTTGCAAAAATTCAATATCTTTCAGCAATATTGTTGTAGCTGAAACAATATCAGCCGCATGGGTCGATCTCCTAGGTTAAGCAGCGTTTAGCGAAATTTGGTTTGTAGATCGATGACCATCATGACATACTAAGATTTCTTCGTGTCTCGGAATGTCTCATGTCTCTGTCTCAATCTTTGTCTCATGAAAAATCACAAAGTATAAGCTTTTCATACCAGTAAAAATACATAGTCAAAGAGCCATCCAGGAAACTGTGGGGTTGTTTTGCACTTGCGCCCAGCTTTTTGCTGGCACCTAATGCCCGCTATGACGTACCGTAACCTGTGTTGTACTTAGTGCCGGTGGTGTCCAACTAGTAAACTTTTAATTTTTTTTGGGAAAAAATATAACACGGTGTAAAAACTATTGAAATCCATTCAGATACTGGTTCTGTACAAACTATATTCCGAATACGTACATAAACTAAAATTAATGTTGCATAGATATTGTAATTTTTTTTTTTGTCAGTATAAGTTTTTATGGGCTTAAATATAGATAACCCTTTCAGACAACCGGGAGAAACTTCGTTTATTCCAGGCAAGTAGTATTATACAGTACAGTATACACAACTTAGTATTTACTAATTGAACTAATCAATAACAGATAGCACGCTGACAACGACGTAAGACGTTGGATCAATGTTAGTTAACGTCGGCTTTCATGTTAGGTTGGTACACGGTGTGTGTCACACTATCCTGAGCTTTTTTACGTAGGCAGATGTATTGTCTATCAGGTATGCCTGTATTATTGTTTTCAGGTACGGAGTTCTTGTTTGTCGGACACCTATGATACAGTTTACCTTACCTTATAAAGGTGATGAAAGACTTGAGCATTCTAGCAAAAGGGCTGTTTTGCTTCGAGAGTCTTACCGAGCCGAGCAATTCTGTCATTGTTCCAGCGCCCGCCCTCTATCATAATCATACATATATAGTAGTGTGAGTTAAAATAATTAACCCACACCACTTGCACCCCTTTCGCTGTCAGCTCGCATTCCAGTCAGTGTTAAGTCGTGATAAGTATTGACTGGTTGTGAGCTTAGTGTTGCTGTGTCGTCAAGTCTGACACACCATAAATAACATTTTTTTGACGTGCATTTGCACTATAATATACTAAGGTAGAGCATGCTATAATTATCGTGAAAATATTTTTGTCTCTATTCGCTCTGCCAGCTCACAGCGGACAGATCTGGGGTGCTATTCTCTAAGAAAGCGCAGCGCTGGCACAGCGACGAGTCGTGAGCGCAATACATTGAATTAACAATCCAATTTATAGGGGCATTGGGTTGTTAATTCAATGTACTGCGCTGACGACTCGTCGCTGTGCCAGCGCTGCGCTTTCTTAGAGAATAGCACCCCTGTCCGCTGTTCAGTTTGACAATTAAAAAAAAGGCAATTCGATGCACTGTTACAAGTGAATGCTCAAGGCTATTAGAACCTTTATGACGAATATCAGCTACCAGTAAAATAATGCTATATTCTCAGTAAATATAATATGTAGATTGAATTCGTAAGCCGTTTTTCCGCAGCCAAATTAATACAAAAATATTTCTCTACCTTATTATTCATAGTGCTAACTTACATAAATACATTTTCTAATACATTATGTATGTAAATACGATCCCTTATAAGGAGGGTTGAAAAAAGCGAACTAATGATTTCCTCTTACTTTTCGAACGTGTTTCCCAAACGGGCTGGCATTTAGGATCCCTGCTATATCACGCCCGCAAGAGCTTCCATTACTACTAAATGCACAAGAACATCATAATTTTAGATAGCTACCGCTGCGATATCGTGCCTAAATGACTCTGGCGTTTAACATTTAGACCAGAGTCATGATAACCGCACAGTTTTTAGGTCCAATATAAATAATGTTCCGGTAATATCGAGTCTTTTTACTAAAGAACATTGTTCCCAATTTTTGCACGAGAGAGTTGTTTCCTTCTTTTTAAAAAACTATTTAAAAAAAAGTATGACAAAGTTCAGTTATCTACCAATGAAACATATTTTGTAACCAGGTCAATAGAGAAACTTTCAACACATAAGTGACGGGATTCGGTGACCAATGCCTTCTAGGGCTGCAGGATTGTTCGAAACAGTTACCGCGGCGCCGGAAATCATAATAAAATCATCAATAAAAATCTAGCACTCCCTCTCGCTCCACCCAGAGCAGAAGGCGGTACTTGATGAATTCCGATAAAAAAAAAGATACTTCTGGCATCTTTTACACACAAAAAGAATCACTTTTTTCTTTATTTATGTACCTAATATTCGCATTAACATTAGACGAGGATTAATCTTACTCTCAGCCATGTTTCAGCTGTGTCTATAACACAAAAATTAGTCCCTGATTCTCGATAAGCTGTCAGTTTTACTCAAAAACCTAACTCATGCGAACGAAAAATAGGGTTGGAACTATACCCCTATACTGCTCCATTTCTTTAACAGTTCAGTTTAGGTCATTAAAATGGATCGTGATAAGAGCTTGTGGCAGGGGGGGTCTAAATTAAAAATAGCAAACACCGCGGCATAACTTTAAATAAGGGCAGTTTAGAGTTTTTGTAGCCTTTAATTGCTTTTCCACTTGGAACTATCAAAAGTTAATTCAATAGCGGTTGAATTGATCCACTTCCTTTCCGCTATTCAGTCAATGAAAGCCGTTAAATCCATTATACCTACGTAAGCACACCACCACAGAATTAAATGAGTTTGGTATATAAACATTCAATCAATCATTCAATGGGTGGGTACTAAAGGTTCTACTCCGTCCCCTTCAGTATGGGCTTAATAAACATTTTACGTAAAGTGAAGCAAATGAACACATGAATGATTTAGTACACTGACAGAAAAAGTGTTACTTTATAGATGCGTATTGAAGCAACGCAGACGTTAACGCTTCCTCGACAGATTTTCACCATTTTTATATATAAGCTTCACATAGGCGTACATCAAGCATATAATGACAATTACGCGTCTATAAAGCTACGCGTCCGTATACAGTAGGCCATTAAATTAGAATAAATGTAAGTTCCCCACAGCTCACACAATTTGCCAACCGGGAGAATACTGCCCGCACTGTAGTGAATAATTTCCTTCATGAATATTATCTTCAGTTCTATTTGCGTTTGCCCAACCTTTGCAGTATTGTAGCTCGGTTTCAACTTAACAAATATTTAACATAAAAGGTGAATTATTACAATTAGTACAAGGACTGGAGCAGTTTGCCTGCTGAGGTCTTCCCGTCCGATTTATAATTAAGATGTCTTCAAGGCCAAAATGAATAGGCTAGTGCGCTCCACCATCAACTATTACTTTCCGGCTTCCCATCAAGTGGGATCGCAGTAAAACACTAGTTTGTAATTTAATATCTGATCTGGGGATCCTCCAGGATTCAAAGAATCATCGCGGCGTTTACACTCTACTCAAAGGGCAATTGAAGGAATTGAATACAGAAATACGGGTGGGTTGTAGAGTCGCAGTAAGTCTTTCGATCAATCTCGATCCAGCACCCGGTCGTTATATTCGAGGCAGGATACCCACTTTAAAAATAATGCCGTCAATGTAGTTCCCACACATCTGGTGACATATTGGACACTATCATAATTAGAGGATGTTAACATCATAAAACCTAGCGTCGCATTGATATAAATTATGTGAATCGCTCTTGGCAAAGCTCCACATGGGCGTGTTTTCTACATAGATTTAGGAGATTGTAGCATGTGGTCCTTTGATCCACAATTCGCAGATATATTTCGGTGGGTACCAGAATACAGTAAATCATCTTTCCTAGCCTTTTCCAAACGATGATGTGGTCTGCTACCAGTCTCACCGGATACAGCTGAATACCAATATTCTACATGGAATGACTGCCCATCTCACCTTTTAATTACACCACTCGTACGCACTAAACGTTTTGGGAACACATTCATTGTGCGTACAGCTAAGAAGTAGAATTTCCTGCCGGAATCTGTTTCCTGATATTTACCACCTTCTCTAAGTCTTTATTTCAAGAGTGAATAGGTTATTTCTTGGCTAGCGTGCTCCATCGTCGATTACATAATTGCTTATCATCAGGTAAGGTAGAGGTCTAACAAGACTGATGTCTGATCTCTTTGCTTCTGACCATTATGACGATCGACTTGTGAATATATCGTAAATCACATCAATAATAAATTATAAGTATGAAATTCTTAAGTAGGTAAATTACTGTAATTTAAAAAAGTATTACCAAAATAATAGAGAGCAGTCGTGCATGGCCTACTGGTAAAGGCCTCGACTTACGAGTTGTAGGTCGCGGGTTCAAACCCAACCAAACGCATTACTTTTTGTAATTTATTTCATCACATAAAGAAAAACTTCGTGAGGAAACCGGCATGTCCTAGAACCAAAAATAATAGAATTTAGGAGATCTTTACTGAATTAGTTTTACACAAATCTAAGTTTTAATTTCAATAGAAACCTGAATAATATCCAAAATATTTAGGAGTAATAAAGTCATAATCATGTAAGAGCGGTAGTATGGAAATGTATCTCGAGTTGGTCGCTCTTAATGATCCATGCTATAGTGTTGTATATTACATTATTAAGCATATACCAGCGGAGCACGCGACCGCCGAGCAAACAAAAGGGAGCCTCGGTGAACCGAAGGTATTTATTCAAAGGAATTTGTTGATCAAGCGAACGCTCACTAACTAATCGTGACTGCTACTCCACCGACGATAAATAACAGTCCCCTGTGTACCGAATAGCGAGTTACAAGACATAAAAAAACAATTTCCAATAAAAATCTATACGAGCTTCCATCTAATTTCTAAAAGAAAAATGAGGAAAAGTAGCGAATTCATCCGCTCTTTTTCACTTTTTTCTTGAACTCTTAATGGATGTTATTTTTTAAAGCTTTTCAATCTATCGCTACTCCGTACAAGACTTCCCATAATCAGCGTTATAATGTTTCCACTTTTGGGGCTCGAAGAGAGGACAGTAATTACTTTACCTATTATAAAGCAACATTTTGATTAGGTAATCAAGGCTTACGTACACTATCCAGTAATAAAAGCTTTATAGCTCAAGTTAACAAAAAAAAAATAATTAAGAAAAAGTTTTCATATGTAACCCATATTTCACAAGCGTCATTTTAGTGGAAAGACGTCCACTGCTGAAGTTAGCCAATAGGCATCCCCCGCTTCGCCTCCATCGACCGGTTGTATGTTTCTCGCATCCAGCTGATGGAGGATTGAATCCTCGTAGCGTACAAAGAGATATTTATTTAAACACTCAATTTTGCTTTGTTACACAGCGAGATTAAATTAAACAACACGCCAGCTCCCGACTCATATAAAATGCCGAGCTTTACAAAAGCTTTCAATTTGGCAAACACTGAGAAACTGTTTTAAAAGTTCACATGCACAAAAAGCTGTAGGCATAAAACTGAGGCATAAAATAATACTATTAGTATTAATACCGGATTGGTTACCAGCCAAATACTTAATACCATTATTACAGCCTATTACTATTGAATGATTCACAGAACATCATCGGAAATTATCATTCTTTTCAGTCCAGCATTACAAAGCAAGTACTCGTAACACACAATACTTTCTCAAAATATATTTAGAAAATAGCAGAAAATAAAATTGTCCCCTCTACCTATTGCCAAACGTTGTTGCCGAATGTCAAAGTTGCGAAAATGGGTCACCGGATGGAATAGATGTCATGCAACGTACTGTACAACAATCGATGCAATTTCACCTTTATATTTCTCATAATATCTCGGTGCCTACGTCGCCAGAATCTGCCAGCGGGATAATGTGGATGCGATTATTTTTGTTTCAGTATCATTCGTAATTCGTGCTCGCATTCTTATCTACGAAATTGTTCAATAACAAACATTCAGCGGCGTTTAAACAGTTTTGAAACATTACATATCCATTACCGTATAACGGTTCCCATTCATTACGATCACTGGAAATATTAATGATGAATGAAAGTGAAATGTTTACCTGCCGTTGTGACCTTGGGGTGTGAGAGACAATGAGGAGCGTGGTGTCCGCTATCGATCCTGGAGCCACGTGCTAGCCAAGGGTTGAATCACCAGCGCTGATGGGGCCAGGATTACGTGAAGGTGTCACAGTTGCACAACAAAGGTTTTACACAGTGGTAGTCGGGAGGTAGCGCCGGGGTGGGATCACGAATGGTCGGGGATGTTCACAGGGGTGGTGGGTTCGCGCGCGAGTGATGCTGTCGGTGCGGCAGGTCGCGGCAGGTGTGGGGCGCTTGGCGCGGGCGTGCGGCGCGGCTCGGGTCGGGCGCGAACTGGCGAGCGCGGCGCGAGTGCTCGCTCGTCGGCGACGCGCGCTGCCGCTATTTGCGCCCACTGCGCCCGCTTGCCGCCCGCCCCGCCCGCCCAGAGCTTTCTCTGCGCAGCGCAACAACAAACATTTCTTTATTCCACCTGTAACTGTTTTCGATTGTATAAAAACATAATGAGAGGGGCTTAATTGTAATAACCTGTGCTTTGTGTGACATAATAGGTATTATTCTATTTATGTATTTACGAGACCGTATACCTATCTCAACATTATATTCTAGGCTAGCAATCCCCTTTATTAAAGCTGAACATGGGGACAGCTTCGGTTCCAAGAACCTGCGGATGCGAACCTGTGACCGTTTAGTAATGTATGAACAATTCCGTTATGTTGGTACAGTCAGCAACGAACGAAGATTTCGTTTATCATTTGTTTTTTTAAGAACACTTGATCGTAACTGCTTTATGATCGTAACAGCAAAACCCTTCAATTATCATAAACATGAAATATTTACTGAAATATATCAATTCTCATGCATCAATATAATGTGTGTTAATCGTCACCTCTTATAGTATTCTGGGGCCAGAAAAAGACCCTGGCCCTAGTGCGCGCCGTCGACGACTTGGGCTCGGTCCGGACAGTTACCGGATGGTCGGACAGCGACCTACCCATTGCTCACCGTCCGCAATCCCGCGCCTACGGTGGCCGGAAATCCGTTGCCTGATACGGTCGGCCTCCTCTTTTGCTAGCATTACTGTTTCGCAGAAGGAGGCGACCGCCTGCCACTCTACTCGCTCCGGACCATGGCGTTTACCAAGGCCCGGCGCGAGAGATCGCCGCCACCGATCGCCCCAACGAGGGAACAGCGATGCTCTGCTCAAGCGGGGCTGCGGGGCACACCTCTACTATGTACTCCACTGTGTCCTCCGAGCTTTCCGCATAGTGGCGACACCCGGGCGTCACTTCCGTACAAATCCGGTACAGGAACCTGCGTCATGCAGAAGGTGAGGACGCCGTGATGTCTTTCTAGCCACTCTCGGTATCCATGCACCATATTGCCATGACCCTCTGGCATGCGTTCAGCTGGGCCTTCGGCTGCTGACGCAGCGACGGTGCCCACAAAAGGGCAACTGGCGCTCCATAAAAGGCTACCGACCGAACGATTCCTGCGTAGATCCTCCCAAGGTTGGGCAGGAGCCGCTTGAAAGCAGGCCCAGCCCAGTTTAGTAGGAGCCAGACGTCGAAAATTCTCCACGAAGTTCCACCAGCTGTCGAGGACGAATCCCAGGTACTTCGCACACCACAACACTTTCTGCTCACAATTGTACTAAATCATCAATTACTTTTCCTTGCATACCATTGAAGAATGTTTGCAGTATAAGTTACCTTGGCGTATTAGTTGATAAACGGATGGATTGGCGCCCACAGGTGGAGATCACTCTTACAGGACGAGTCAGAAAGTTGGTTTACGTTTTTGACAATCTTGGTCGTTCTGCCGATCGGTCGATATTGTACACAGTCTATCTTGCACTATATCAATCAATATAGGGTTATTGTATTTCGGCGTGGGAACTTAAAAACTCTATTTTTGAAAATAGAAAGAGCCCAAAGGTCTATCCTTAAGATCATACATTGTAAACCACGTGACTATTCTACCACCGAATTATACAAGGAATGCGATGTATTAACAGTGCGACGGCTGTTTATTCTACGCACGATGCTCCGGCGGCATTCACTGCTTCCCCTAAATAAAGAGGTTATAAGGAAAGTAGTGGTGCACTTGTTTGCCCCTCTGTGCGATATAGAACAGCTTTCGCACAGCGACAGTACAGGGCATTGAGTTCGAGGCTTTACAATGAAGTCAACAAAAAGATCTCACTTTACAAACTCAATAAGCGCAAGTTTAAAAATTAATTACCAAATTGGTTAAAGTCATTACTACAAAAACTACAATGAGTCCGAAAAACTTGTTGAAATAACTAAATGTTGTAAATCTTTAATTTTTATTTAATTTTTATCTTTTTTTTGTCTTATTCTTTTACTCTGTTACTAACCCAGAAGACATATTATTATGCTCCAACAGAATAGGATAATACATACTATAACAGACTGCACTAATAAAACGGTGGTAGTACTCAGTTTGGGAGTCGTTGTCTCTCTTTTTGGAACTTACCAACTGTTATGTTGTTATCTTGTAGTTGTCTTTTTGTATACTTTTTAGAAGAAATAAAGAAATTATTATTATCATTAGGTACTTCATCGTCGACCCGACGCCGATGTGAACTCCTCCTACCGTTAATTGGGAACCCGATGGTGGTGCGTTCCGAGGGCCGTGGAAACACATATGTAGCTTCGGACCTGTGCAGCGCCACTTCGAGTCCCAACTGCTAGATCCTGTCAACGACTATCGCAACCCCGCGTGCCGCTAGATCAGCCGTCGCCTGGTACGATTCTCCCAGCGCTAGAACCAGCGTGTCGTCTGCGTAGCAAACCTCGCTGACCCGTCAGGGAAGTCGCCGTACTCGTGGACGTAGTCGTACTCGATGTTCCCCAAGAGTTGTCCTAGCACCGATCCCTGCGGAACACCGCACGACATCTCTCGGCGTCTCCACTCTCCCTGGCGACCGGGGATGTTCGGTCCCTAGCCGCAAAGTCGTGTCATTGCATAGACTTTTGACAATCTTATCTATCGAAAAGCAAAGCATAGCAGATAGCAAGCAGCTTACTCCCTATTATAGGGCATGGTCTACCCGTGTTTAAATTTCATAAAAATTCTGAGCAACCATTTGAGCGTGAAGGAGTAAGAAAAATACACACATGCATGCATCATACCTAGTATGGCCATACATAGTTACAAATTTAAAAAAAGACATAACTTTACAAAAACTACGAACGTAAAACTCTTTGAATATTTTGTACACGTGATAGAGAATATAAACAAGAAATTTTATTATTATTATTTAGAAGATAAGGGGCTATGCATCACCCATAGTGTAGGGGATGTAGTCACTGCGACCTAACAGATCTATTGTGACTCGCCACCATGTTAGAGTAACTCTTTTAGCCCGGAGGCTTCCAAGAAATTTAGAATACTCCTAGCTTTTAGAGTTTTAATCTCCTCCGGGCGAATAATGTGTCGGCCCAGATGGACACTGCGTTTGTGGGCAAGGGGCCCGCATTCACACAAGAGGTGCTTAGGCGTCTCCCTCTCCTGATTGCAGTACCGGCAAACATCAGTGTCACTCAGTTTCATGTGAAATTGGTGCCTGTTTAGTTTGCAGTGGCCGGTTAAGGCGCGGGCTATCGCACAGATGTTCGTCCTGCTAAGCTCAAGAAGCTCGGCAGTTCGTTTTTGTGAGTAGCCTTCTATGAGAGATTTGGCGTGTAGCAGACCTGGTTGTACCAACCAGTGCTTGAAAGTTTTTTGAATCGCCAAATAAGTTGCCCTTAAGGATCTGCATGGCCTGGTTCTTTGAGATACCACAGAAGGGTTCTGGACCTATCTGATGACCTTGAGCCCCAGCCCGTGCAAGTTCATCAGCTTTTTCGTTGCCGTTGATTCCAGAATGACCTGGAACCCATCTCAGAATAACTTTATTCCTTTGCCCCAGGTCATTCAGTTTGTTAACGCAGTCTTTTACCAGTTTCGAATTTAAAGTATTCGAGTTCAAGGCGTTAAGAGCTGCCTGGCTATCTGAGTAAATCAGAATTAATTGATTTATGTAGTTTCGTTGACGGTTGGCCTCCACACATTCTATAATGGCGTATACCTCCGCTTGGAATATGGTAGCATGTTTACCCAGATTCAAGCTTTTGCTGAATTTCGGGCTAATGCCAAATATTCCACATCCTACATTCTCACCCATTTTGGACCCGTCTGTAAACCAGATCAGGCTTCCAGCCTTGCAAGTGATGCGGTTGTTTGACCAATCCTCTCTGCTCGGCAGTTCCACTGTGTAATTCCTTGTGAAATTACACTGAGGAAGCATGACGTCTGTTGTCATAGCTAGTTGATCGTGTTCAAGTACTGATTCGTGTAGCGATCTCAGTGCTTGAGAGCGCCAGTTTGCTTTGCCAGTGCTGTTTGTTCTGTACATGCTTGCCTTCGCCTCCTTCGCAATGAATAGATGAAGTGGCGGTAGGTTAAGCAGGGCATTTAGAGCAGCTCCTGGGGTTGTGGACATGGCCCCTGTTGATATGAGGCATGCAAGTCTCTGCAAACCATTAAGTTTGTTAATGACTGTCACTTGAGTTGTTTTCCTCCACCATACTACGCAGGCATACGTTATTATCGGCCTGACTATGGCGGTGTACAACCACAGGGCGATTTTAGGGTTTAAGCCCCATTTCTTCCCTGCTAAGCGACAGCATATTCCTAAAGCTATTTTAGCCTTTTGGATCACATTGTTAATGTGAGTGTTCCAGGTCAGTCTCTGGTCGATAGTTACGCCCAGGTACTTGACTTCGCTGGAGAATGGTATGAGAGTCCCCTTTACAGTGGGCGTTACAAGTTTGTCCAACTTACGCTTCCTAGTAAAGGGGACTATTGTTGTTTTACTCGGGTTAACCGATAAATTGTTTTCTGTGCACCATGTGTTAATAATGTTCAGAGATCTTTGTAGTATAGATGATACCGTGCTGTGACAGGGGCCGACAACACAAGCCACCACATCGTCAGCATAGCTATGTACATCTAAGTCTCTTGTAGAGGCTTCAACCAGCAATTGGTCAACAACGAGTAGCCATAGAAGTGGCGATAAAACGCCTCCTTGTGGGCACCCTTTAGTTGTTTTGAAGCTCTTTGTAGTTCCGTGTAAGGTAACACTGATAGTTCTGTTGAGGAGCATGAATTCGATCCAACGAGTAGTTGTTTCGTCAATCCCTTTCGCCTTCATTCCCTTGGAAAGGGCGTCTATGGTGACGTTGTCGAAAGCTCCTTCAATATCAAGGAAAGCACATAGGGCTATATGTTTATCTTCCAAAGCCCTTTCGATCCTGTCTGTTAGTTCTAACAGAGCAGTTTCTGTAGATTTTCCTTTTTGGTAAGCGTGTTGCTTCGGATGCAGAGGGTTATCCCTTAATGGTCCATCCCTGATGCATTCGTCAATAACCTTTTCCATACTCTTGAGTAGGAAGGAGGTAAGGCTTATTGGTCTGAAGGACTTTGGTTGAGAGTAGTCCTTCTTACCGGCCTTTGGGATAAAACAGACTTTAACCATAGTCCATTTCTCTGGTATATATCCCCAGGCAAAGCTTGCTCTGAAGATTTTGATTAAAATAGGGATGAGTATAGTCTTCCCTTGCTGCAGAAGAGCTGGGAAGACATCGTCATCCCCTGCAGATTTAATTGGCTTGAATGAGTCTATAGCCCATTTTACCTTGTTCGGTCTAAAATACCTCGCCGCTCTTCTCCAGTCTTCATTTGAAGGCCTGGTGAGGCGGATATGAGGAGTATTTTGTACGATGTTATCTGGTGCCATCACCGAGCCAGGGAAGTGTGTAGACGCCAGAAGTTTCAGGGTTTCTTCCGCTGATGCAGTGAAGGCACCGTCTGGTTTCTTTAAGAATCCCAGTTGATTTGTAGGCGATTTGGATAAGACTTTGTGGATTCTGGCTCCTTGAGGGACTTTAGTAATCTCCTCCCAGAACTTCTTCCATGACAGTCTTTTCGCCTTTCGGATTTCTTTATTATAGGTAGTTAAAGCTTTCCGATACCGATCCCAGTCGTCAGTCGATTTAGCCTTATTAAACAACCTACGTGATTCTTCCCTTAAAACATCGAGCTTTTTGTTCCACCACGTCACTTTTCTATCCCTCACAGTTCTTAGAGGGCAGCTCTCTTCGTAAGAGGCTGTAATGGCTTCCGTAACTTGAGCAACAGCATAATCCAATGTTTCAGGGGAGCGTATGGTTTTAGGGAAGTCTTGGAGTCTATCCTGGAGCTTTATTCTGTACAAGTCCCAGTCCGTGGCTTTTGCATCCCTAAAAGTGATGGTTTCGCAAATGTTGGATGTATTCAGTGCGAATTTAATTAGTCGATGATCAGACATAGATGGTTCATCACTGACATGCCAATTGGTTATCAGCCTGGCAGTTTGAATAGTAGCGAGAGTTACATCAAGAACTTCCTTCCTCGATCTAGTTACAAAGGTCGGTTTACATCCCTCATTTACTATTTGGAGGCGGTTAGTTAGTACAAAATCATGAAGCAACTCACCTGTGTAGTTGATGTCAGTGCTGCCCCAGTTGGTATGGTGGGCGTTGGCGTCACACCCAATGAGAAGCTCGGCATTGTTGGCATAGGCGTACTCGACTACCTTTGCAAGCTCCTCGGATGGGTCGGTTTTCGTCCCGTCCAGGTATGCCGAGCACACGATGAGGCGTCCATTTCCGCTCTTGACATTAACATAAGCTGCAATCAGGTCATCACTGCAAAGGCCTGGTATGCATAAGAAATCAATATTATTATTGAAAAGTATACACGCTCTTGGTTTGACTCCTCCGATATGGTGTACGACCTTACCTGCAGAGCCCAGTCCAGACACCGTGTTAGTATTAGCCAGCCACGGTTCCTGAATAAGAGCAATGTGAAGGTTCTTCTGTGTGAAGTGTTTTTCCAGAACAGCCGTGGCTGCTCTGGCATGGTGCAGGTTGATCTGCACCACTTGTGTGTGTCTGTGTTATGGTGTGTTAGTGTTGTGTCTTTGTGTCGGTGGGTGGGTTAAGTGGCATTATTCGACCCGCTTGGCTTCGGGGCTGTAGGGCAGCCCTGAGGTTTGGCCGGTCGGCTCTCCACTCCCGATCGATTGGGACGTGTATCCCTTTTCGTCGGTGGTGCTCCGAGGGGGCGGTTCCTGACGCCCTGGCCTCCAGGTTTCGGCTTGGCGTTTTGCCGCTTTGCCGTTTTACCAGAGACCTGGACGATCGGCCCCGCCCTAGGAGCGTGTTGAGCAGGTGGCAGAATCTCTGCGCTAGATTGGCTAGTTCCTGCCACCTGCTCAGCCCTCGCCGGCGTATTATCGCCGCGAATGCGAATCCAGACTTTGCGAAAGCCTAGTTGCGGCCTGCAGTCTAGCTTGCGCAAGGCTTCTACAGAGGCATCATCGATAGAGAGGGCGGTCGTGATTCCGTCCCTTTCTTTCTTGACGCTCAGCACCTTCCACAAGCCAGTCTGCAGGTCGTTTTGCTTTTCCAGGAGATTGAGGGCATCTCGTGGAGTTTTCAGGACATCTTCTGTCTTGAAGTGGAGGATCCCAACCTTAGCTTTTGGCAAGTCCTTCTCGTTAATGAACGAGAGTTCCGCCTCTGGCCACGGCTTTAGTGTCCCCACTTTTTCTTCAAGCCATTTCAGGCTGCAGTCGTTTTTAATTACGACTTGCAGCCATCCCGGCTTGAAAGTGCAGCCCTCAATTCGAATTTTGAATTCGGGGGCTTTGGGCATAGGGGCGTTAAGAATCGCCCTCAATATGTCCTTGTAAAGGAGCCCCAATTGCGCGTCCGACATGGGCTCCTTGTTACGGATTCCCACCCGGATGTTAGTTAGGGCATCCTTAAAAGACATAGCGCTTGTCTCAGGCGGTGGTCCGACCTGAGTTGCGGACGGCTCATCAGGGATCATTAGAATTGACCCTGACTTTTCGTCCACACGCGTAGTCTTTTTGGCATGATCTTTTGGCGACTCGTCCTCGGATCGGGATCGTTTTACCGGCCTCTTCCCCGAGGACATATCGGCCATTAGACCAGTCGAAGGAGCATGCGCACTTGCCAACCGCTCTATGACCAGCTTGTAGGCCTCAATGGGGTCCATACCGCCAGCCTTGAGGCGCCGCAGGCGCTTACGCGCTGCTCCTGTCAACCGTCGTTTCCTGGGACTGAGGTCAGTTCCCGACGGCACTTCCGAGTCCATCTCAGTAGGCCTCGTGCCATCGTTTGCCGACTCCAGCTCAGGAGGGTTGAGTTCGGTGTCCAAGGTGACTAGGGAGTCTCCCTCAGAACCGAGCAAGAGAGCAGTCAGATCGGGAATTGACCCAGTCAGACTACTCGAGAGTTCCGGACGTTCGTCATCGTCCAGAGATGGAATATTTTTTTTTAAAAAGGTGTAGATCCATAAAGTTCCCACGAGAAGCTAGGGAAATAAACAGTCCACCTGGGCAGAGCCCCGCTTGCCCAGGTAAGGCGAAATTACTACTCCAGGATTGCCATCTCCCTGGAGAGACACCGATAGGAACCAAGCTGCCCCTTGGCCACGCATCCCTTGGCTCGGTACGTATGACACCTTGGATTGGGTTTTGCTGATTATTCGCCACCACTGTAAGTGATTCCCCTACCTATGCCATAAGTAATGACACGCGTAAGAGAGCCACCTACAGTGGCGCCCAGGATGCACCGTCCCCCCCACTGTTTTTCCCAGCGAATGCCTACATACAGCCGCATATAAAATGCAGATGCATACATGCATGAACTGGGACGAACAGCAAGAGAGCACACGTGGAGGTTATCTAGCACGCATCCCAAAAACAAGAAATAAATCAATACATCTACTCGAAATTACCACCCAAAGCCTTAATATAGGTCTTTAAGCGTTCAGGCCTCGCGTCTACGCTGTTGCTTAACGTACTGTGTCCATTGGAAAATTATAAACTGTTGATCATAAAAAAAAAAATATTTATAGCAGGTCACCATGCAATGTCTACAACAGGCCACCGAGGGCCAACCATCAGCCTTAATGAAGTTCGCAACATTGGCTGTAAGCCAAACTGAATCCTAAATCTTGCTGATAACACGATTGCACGGTATGCTATCAAAAATTGTATATTTAAGACGCTTTACTACGCCATCTACGACATTGTCTTTGTGCTCTTTAGCTGAAATTTTACCCTCGTTGGCACAAAAATAGACCTTAGACACTCCGTGATTGGAAATCCTCAAAAAACCATTACTGATGCCAACGCAGGACTCTGCCAACTAGTTGAGAGACTTCTATGAAGCTAAATTACCTCCGATAATTCTGCCTGTTCTAATATTCCACGATTCTGAAAATTTTCTTGTCAGTAAAAAGAATATCTCTTTTATATTTGCTTCAACGCGCTACTTAACGAACAAACAAACGTTTTGACCTTTTCAATATGCCCCGAATATGGCCGGTACGCACTAAGTTTCAAGTATTCTTTAATGATACGCTACAGAGTTGTAGCGGATTTCTTCTTTACACGAGATAAGCTTTTTGGTTTCCTGAAAAGATTTTATAGATTCTGGCCCTAACAGTTGAGTCCTGATGCGGCCAGCCTGATCTTTTATGATCGTTAACAGAAGGAATTGTGGTGTATTTATCTATGGCAGTGTTCCACCAAGGGCTAAAATATAATAAATTAATTATTTTTGTCACTTAAAACTTTAATTTCCAGTCACTCGTTTAAATACTATATACACAAATAACACTATATACCTAAATGCAATGCAATTAGAATCACTTTCTGAGCAAGTTTTTCTGAGAACAGGTACATATATTATCAGGTAGGTACTATTATATTCTGACTGGCCTGTTGGTCTAATGGTTAGTGGCCCTAATTGTTATGCTGGAAATCGTGGATTTGATTTCCACTCAAGACAAATGTAATATTATTATTGTGTGATGAGCACGATCATTTGTTCTGGTACTTGTGCCACAAGCTGTACTTAGTTTGGGACTAGGTAAGATGGCGTTGTGTAAAAGTTGTAGAATGTATATATATCTATATAAATACTAGCTTTTTCCCGCGGCTTCGCTCCCGCACTACCCTACTCCACCCTACTATACCTTACTCTACCCTAATTTTCATTTTTTTTTCTTACGAACCTTCTCACAATAACAAACACTACAAAAAAAGAATTTGCGAAATCGGTTCTGCTGTCCTCGAGATTTGCCCTTAGCAACACATTTAACGATTCATTTTTATATATATAATAGATTATTTCCCGTTCCGTTGTCCGATAGGCCTAGGAAATCAGACAGGCACTTACCTGTCGTGCGGAATGCAAAGTACTTAATCAAATAAGTGATAACAAGATACCTACTGCGTGATTACCGACTAATCAGTATCATACATAATCAGTCATTGAATGCGATGCAGCGCTTGGTATAAAACATTAGTTTAAGTGAAATTTTTGTGCTATCTCCGGAACATAAGCTCTTACTAAAAGTAAGTTCAGTTCGATAAAGGTAGGTAGAACTAGAAACTTATAATTTTAATAACGGTCAGTCATAAGAATGAGACAGTCTAAAATAACTTTGAATGGATTATACGCGACCACGTATTTAATTAGATAGCTCTGCTAGTATATCCGTAGCCATAAAGCAGTTTATTATTATTGCTATCATCATCTCGTCATTGCCACTGTATTTAGCTGAAAATTTAAGAGTTTATTCGGTAGGTATAATACATTTCATGAATTGAAAAAAGGCGTTGAAAATTTTTTAATCGAGACATCCTGCAGTACGTTTGCGCAGTATTTGTGGATCGAGCTTTAGTATAACGGTAAACGGTACCTTCTTTTTGTTTTTTTTTTAATCATAATGTACCTACTTATAACTTATTATTCACTAAACCCCTTTTTTTTGTTTTCGAGGGGAAACCTTCAAAAGGCGCCCGGACTTTGGGGATAAGTCCGAGGAGTGTGGAATTTTTACCTCATTAAAACCATCACCATCAGCACATAGAAAGGGCGCCGTTACCTCTTAAAAGACCCTTCCGAAATCCTCTCTGTGCCACGCCTTTCAAGGCACATCCCTGAGGAGTCTATAAAAAAATAAATTTCATTTATACTACGGTCTCCCCTGAGCCTTTTTGTGCACGGCAGCACGTGATTACTGTGCCACCGTCTTCCTTGGAATCACTCGATGGGCGGGCAGAGTCCCCACTCTGCACGCCCGTGTTTCCAAAGTCCTGTCTGCATTGGATGATGCAAGCGGGATTTTGGCGTCTTCTTCTCCGAGCGGGATCAACCCTCTCACGGTCCTGCTCAGCAGCCTCCTTCTGGACCATTACGGTCTTACAAAATGAGGCAACTTCCTTCCAGTTATCTGGCTCGGCTAGCATAGCCTTCACTACGGCTGGTAGAGACAGATCCTGCCTGATCCTGGCGACCAGGACTCGTCGCTCAGTGACCCACGCTGGACAATCTTCCAGGGTGTGCTGTGCAGAATCCATCGCGCTTCCACAATGGTGGCAATTTGCCGTGGCTTCTCGTCCAATTCTTTTTCAGGTACCCACCGAAGCAACCGTGCCCGGTCAGCACCTGAGTGAGTCTGTAGGAAATGCGCTCCTTTCTTTTCAGCCAGGCTTCGAAGTGCGGCAGGATGGCTTCGAACAACGTGCTTGCGCGAGAATTGCGGCTGCTGCAGCCGCTCGCACCACCTCTTGAGCGCGAGTCGCTGTTTCTACCTTCTCAGACTTACTGCAACGATCCCCGAAGCGCTATTTCCACTTTGGCGTATGTCGCGAATCCGGTTGTAGACCCCCGCGTCCATGTCTGCCAGGATGTCCAGTGGTGGAAAGCGTGCCAGGAGAGTTGCCGCCTCGAAGGATACCGTTCGGTATCCACGTGCGATCCGTATGGCCGCTCTCCGCTGCAGACTATTCATTTTTGTCCTGTAGCGACGGACACCTGACGGTCTGTTTGACCACACAGATGCCCCATAAAGGACCATTGATCGCACACTCACGTAGAGGCGGTGAACTTCTTCCCAAGGGTCCCCGAGGTTGGGCAGCAACCTATGCAAGGCGCCCACTGCCCTTCCAACGCGGGGGACTAGTCGCTCGAAGTGCTCTTCGAAGCCCCACCTACCGTCCAGACCACCGTCCAGAGTTAGGCCAAGATACTTTATGTGTTGACCCACCAGGACTTGCGCCTCTCCAACTGTCACTGATAAGCTGGGTGGCTCTCTGGTCCTTGGCAGTTTGTGGAACCAGAGTGTCTCAGTTATATGAGGCGCTATCTCTAAACCCAGCTCGCGAATCGCAGCCACGACTCTTGCCACACCAAGCTCAGAAAGCTGGATGGTCTCATTGAATGTATCCCCACCGGCCAACACCAGGGTATCGTCTGCATAGAAAATGATATTTACGCCTATGGGGAGATTGACACGCAGGACCACATCGTATGCAAGGTCCCACAAGATAGGGCCTAAAACCGACCCCTGTGGAACCCCACACGTTATCTCCCTCCGGTGAACGCTACCGTCCCGGCTCACATAACCAATGTGCCAGTCGTGTAGATAATCCCAGATTATGCGCTGTAGGTAAGGTAGCACTCTGTGATAGACTAGTGCCGTCCTAATCGCATTCCAGGGCAAGGAGTTAAAGGCGTTGACGATATCTAAGCTTACCGCCAACGTCACCGCACCCTGGGACACTACCTGCTCCGACAGTGAGCGTACGCGTACTATTGCATCGACAGTAGAGCGCTGCCGTCGGAAACCATACTGGCTATCTGCAAGGTCAGGACTAACACGTGACAGGTGACCAACGAGCCTCTCGGAAATTAGTCTTTCGACTAGTTTGGAGACTTCGTCAAGCAAGCAAATGGGGCGGTATGCAGAGGGAGACTCTGAATCCCTGCCTTCTTTCCTCAACAGACTAATCTAGCCTCCTTCCAGGTGGTAACGAACACGCCCGCACAGAGACAGCTGTGAAACAGCTGTCTTAGGCGATCCCCTAGAGCATCCATAGCCAGAATCCACGTGCGGCCAGGAATACCATCCGGGCCTGGTACGGTGTTACGATCTCCCATGCGTCTTAAAGTTCGGTCCAGTTCGCCTTCAGTGACCCCCAATTCGTCGGACCAGTCCGAGGGTGGCAGGAGTGACGTAGGACTGTCCCCTATTACTGGATAAAGTGTTGTTATAAGTCTCTCCAGCAGCCTCGGATCCAGGGTTTCAGTAATAGGGGAAACCCAGGGACTTATTTTGTTCATGAATAATTTATATGGTCTACCTCATGGGTCCCTGTTCAGTCCTTCGAGAAACTCCCTCCAAGACCTTGACTTGGCATCCGCGATTGCTTGTTGGAGCACCATTGTCGCTTCTCGGTACGCTCTAGGCTGTGGCTATTTGCTCATCCAAAACTCTTGGTTCTCTTCTACGTCGAATGTGCTGAAACTGGCATCGTAATCTCAGACAGCAGAACCGCAACTGCGCGACGTCTTCCGACCACCAGTATGCCGCACCAGGACGCTGGGCGCATCTGACGCGGGGCATGGAAGCGTCACTAATCGACGTCATCCTGTCCCGAAAATTCGGTGAGGGAAATATTAGGATACACGTAGCAGCCCACAACGGCAAGAGATCCCCATTCTACAGCAACGAAACTTTGTCCCATGTCTAGTGGAGAGCAGTGAAGCCGACCACTTCCCACAGCCAAATAAATGGCAACAGAGTCCCCGGTGTCTCGGAACCAGCAAGGATGATTTCGAAGGCCGTAGGGTTCTGCTACTACCGCCAAGGCAACCAAACACTCCGCAACTGTCTGCAAAAATAGGACCTGCGCGTTGCGGCAGTGGTTCAGGTTGCATTGGATAACTTGCAGGGCTGGGAAGGCGAGGTGTCCATGTCCTCCGCAGGGCCCACACTCATTGGTGCCGGCGCCGAGTCTTGTGATGTAGGAGGGGCATGTGCGGTCCGCTTCTTGCGCGGAGCGCATTTTCTTCCTCCCAACCGATGATCCACTGAAAGACCTTGGCCCGTATAGGTCATTATAGCAAGAGGAAGACTTATGTCCAACAGTGGGCATAGGTCATTATAGCGAGGTGGAGACTTATGTCCAACAGTGGGCGTCAGTCATTATAGCGCCTAAATGGCGATACTTGGGGAGGCTTATGTCCAACAGTGGGCATAGGTCATTATAGCGAGGGGGAGACTTATGTCCAACAGTGGGTATCAGTCATTATAGCGCCCAAATGGCGACATTCATGCTTGTTTTTTTCATGGAAAAAAAAACAGGTCTAGGTCAGACGGACCAAGTAGAACTAAACCCGTTATATAAATCATACATTTAAAAAAATCCTTATACAGTAGTTTAGGTATGTATATAGATTATATCCCTAGCTCGGTCAAATCAAGAAAATGTAGTTATAATTAAAAAAAGCATGGTCATCAACACCATACGTTTCAAACCAAAAAAAATGATTTGTTTTGGTTTTAAACGATTTTTTTCGTTTAAAACATATTGGTTTAATTGGTTTTAAACCAGCCTTACATCTATAGGCGAGCGACACCGAGTGATAGCAAGACAAGGAACTGTCTAGATGTTGGTATTAGTTTTCACTCGGCAACGCTCTGCCAACGTGTATTGCAGGCTTTAGATAGGTATACATACTTTTTGCTTGCAACATATTTTTATCTGTTGTCAGACTCAACAGTTGGTGCTTCAATTAGAGGTTTGCACCGGAGCAGTGAGTACCGGAGAATCACCGGAGATTTACCGGTAAAAGTACTCGATTGAAATAATCGGTATTTCGCCGATTGATCTGCGGTGATCGTCGCATCTTATTTATTTTTAAAATAAATTTACGCAAAATAAATGACCATTCAACAACCAATTAAATAAATAAATTGGCTGCTAAAGATGCTGTAAAGGCAGAAATAAATAATATTTTCCGGATCCGAAGCATATCTCAAAGCGCAGAAGAAATAGCCATGTCGAGTGAAAATAGTACAAGAGAAACTGGTCGCCCGGATTTGCTTGGATTTCTAAAAATAAACACCAGTAATGCAGATATGACATCAGCTTCGGCAATTAATTTATTCAAAATAAATACGGAAACAGTATCCTGAAAAAGCCACAATTGGGATGAAGTTGCGCAATTCTGGATATTGAATAAACATTTCAAGCCATTAGACGAAATAGCCTTCAAATACCTAACTGTGCCTGCTACTTCTGTAAGGTCACAGTATTTTCGACGACAGGACAAATTTGAGTACTTAATAGAATATTACATAGATAGAATAAACATGTTACGTTATGACACTGTTGACATGTTGTGTTTTATAAACCAAAATCAGCATTTATTGTCTTTATACAACGTTTTTTTCATTAAATAAGGGATTATATAAATTAATCAATTAATTATTCTTATTTCTTCATTTTAAATGTATAAATTAAAAAAGAAACAAAATTTCATTATTCTCTGGTGACCTCCGGTTTTTCTCCGGAGATTGGTCAATCACCGGTGAATTCAATCGGTTGTTGAAATCTCGCTCCGGTGCAAACCTCTAGCTTCAATCTTCTAACAAAAAAGTGGGTAGAAGTGGGTACAGCAAAGGGTACAATGGCACAAAATCACGGAGCATATATTATAATCCCTGTACAAAATAGGATAAAGTGTTTTTTTTTTTTAATTTTGCCGGTTTATAATTACACATATTATGAGTCGCAAAACTAGATGGCAGCTTTGATGCAATATTATCCAAGATTCGAATAGATGGCGACAAACAAAATCTCAAAGAATCGATTCGCAACCTATTAAGGAACATTACGCATCTCATTGCTATTAAAATAGTATTTTCCCTTTCACTATCTTTTAACAATATCGATATATAAATAAAAACTCGTCTATTTCGAATGGATTTTCATTACAATTATCATAATGAGAGGTTTTTTTAACAATTTTTTGTTTTTTTTGTTTTTTACTTTTGGAAGTTTTTTTTATAACTGGAAGTGTGCCCAAAAGGCTGGCGGCATTGCCACGTTGTATGGCAATGCTTATTTCCTGACCGAGGTAGAAGCCAGCCCTTGGGTCACGCGAAGCGTCAAATAAGCGTTTCGACAATTCTTTAAAAAGCATATGAGCACTCGGACCTCACAGCCCGAGAGTTTCAACCCCAAACGGCTCAAAAATATAACTGCCGCGAGGCTGTTATACTTCCGCCGCTTGAGGTTCTCTGCAGCGATCGCGGCAGCACCAGCACAGCACGATGAGCTAGGAAGTATCGAGACAGGTAGCGTCCTACACTAAAGGCCTATCCATCTTCCAAGCAAATAAAGACATACCGTCTGGTCTCTCACCATCGTCGCGTGCCAGGCCATGAGGTTCCAAAACAGCCGGAACGCCGACGGTGACAAGGGCTCGTCGGATGATGTCGTTAATGTTCGCGTGCCGCGCTATGCGTCCCGCACTAACTGCATGACAGGCCGTGGTGAGCGAGGCTGTTGACAACTTCGCCACAGTAGCAGCGATGAGGAGAACAACAAGGAGCAACAGCTAAGCGGAAAGTAGTATCGTCGAACAAGGTGCCAATATTCGACGACGGCAGTGCGTGAAGCCAAAGACCTGACTCCCAATTTCCCACAGCCAGCAGGCGCGCACGCTCCGCAGCAGTAGCAGATGTTACGATTAGGTTTTCCTGAACTACTTTGCGCTCGCGGCTCATCCCACCGTCTCTGGGAAGCTGGATTGTTTGGTGGATTTGTATTCGGGCAAGTGATTCTCCAGGCATCCAAAGCCTCGGCGAAACACGGCATTTCTAAAGGAATCAGTGTAGAAGTTAGGATGTTCCTGATTAATTTACCAGCGTCGTGGACCGAACTGATACTGGTAATTTTGCGGACGCCGAGGCCTCCCATACGGATGAGAAGAGTAACTTGAGCCCAAGCTCGATAGTCCAAGGTAGATATTTAAAATTAAAGTTAGGGTGTGCCGGATAATTTGGTCCATTTTTTCCAAAAGGTGAGGGTGCTTCCATAAGTGGGAAGCACGAAGAAAATATATTAATTTAGGACCGAAACAACAATAACGGATTAGGGTAATGTCCGAATGCATATTAATTTCGAGCAATCTTTCCAAAACATCGTTGAAATTTTTAATTTTTTCCCCCAAAAAACTGGAAAAGGAATCCTCAAAAATTGGAGACCCAAGGAGGCGAAGTGAACTTTTGTCGATAATTTTGATTGCAGGAGCTATTGCATTGTAATTTGAATAAGTCAGATTTTTGTCAATACTTTCAGATAGGAATAACTCACACTTAGAAAAGTTGAGTTCTAGTCCAATAGAAGAAAGTTGGTTTTTTAAGAATTGTAGATCGTTGAAAACGGTGTCTACATCGCCTCCTAAGGTTCCATCATCTAGGTACCACACATTTGGAATTTAATTTTCGAATGATCGGGTGTATAGCTAAGCTAAAGATCACTGGCCTGAGGGGGTCACCTTGTTGACAGCCAACAGCGGATTAGTCTATAACATTGCCAGAGAAAACTAAAAATTTGAGGTAGGTATTTACAGAATTAAATGAATTTTTTATTTCAACCTTAAGAATAGCCTCTCCTTTGCCTGAATTTAGATAGGTCGACAACGCGTGTACGGCAGCCTCACGGCCCCCGAAACCACCTCACCATAGAATTTGCAATAAATCTTGGCTGCCATACGACGGTAGGTGGTACCCACGGCAATGGGACGAACTCCGCCATCTTTCTTGCGCAGGGCACATAAGTTAGCCCCGTATAAGACGTCGATGACGGTTTCGTTCGCATTGATAAGCTCCCTCAAGAGCAACTCACCAGCTTCCCCGGCACCTGAACTGTTAAGGTCCTTAAGGTGCTGAGGACTAAGGCCATCGAGGCCGCCAGCAGAGCCACTCCGGAAAGAGCAAACGGCTGTGACCACCTCTCGACCTGTAATGGTGAGGGTGTGAATGTCCGGAACAGGGGGGTCGGGAAATGAAAGGCCATCCGCTGGGGCAGGGTGTTTTCTTTCCAGATCTGCGAGAGTATCTGAAGAACACGCTGCCACACGTCACTACTAAATAGGATCCTGGCTGCTCCGCTAATGTCACCTTCCCCCAGCTTTGTTTCTACTAGATGAGACCACCATGATGGCCTTTTGAGAGATAATTCTCTGAAACGGTAATTTTGAATCTAAATCACAGGCCGAAACATTAGAGTTTTATTTGATTTGTGCAGTAAGTCTTTTTTGTTGCCAAATTTTTATGAACGTGTAAAACTCTGTAGGGGAAGGTGAGCAGATGTTCCCAAGCACTTTGCGAGTTCTCCCGTACGGCTAGGTGAATGCAACCTGCTAGGTGTTGGGCCACAAGAGCTCTAGAGACGCGGGGAACTCGCTTTAGAACTGGGCAAGAATTTTTGAATTTTGAAAGAATTTTCCAAAGCGGATCTAATGATGAAGTAGTAGCTGAGGGAGATGGTGTAACTACAGGGTCTGAAGTGAGTGCATTTTGGGGTTTATGTGCCTTCCCAATACGCACACTCAGACCCCGCTTACCTTTAAAAAATCGTGCCTCAGTACACAGAGGGCACCTCTCCAGAATGTTTAAAGGTTGATTTGCACTGTTTAAAGAATTGTTTCAATAGAATTTTAGATCCGTTGGTTACAGTTTTGGTAGGTACTGATTTTCAGGATGTTACAAACCCCGCGTTCCGAATTGCGTCAAAAGCGATTATGTCACGAATCCAACCAACGCGCAATGTCACAAATAGTACTCAATAGTCCTTATATTTTGTAACTATTAAATTTGGTTGGATTCGCGATATAATCGATGTTGTCGTAATTCGGAACTAAGAAAAAGTACTCTGTGCTCAACAGGTAACTGTCAATCTGTCAAGCCTGTCAATGTCAAATCAATGTAAATCGCTCGTGACTGTTGCGAGTTGCGAGTCTTTGAATGTTCCTTGTGAACGATTAATTTAAATAAAACAAAATGTGATGTAGTATTCTCTTGAATAATTTCAGTTTTACTTATATCGTAACTTATTATATTAAACTTGCAAAATGGCTAAATGGAAATTAACTCGCTTACAATTTGGAACTGAAGAATACACACTCACTGAGGGCGAAAAAGTAACCGTCGGCAGGGGTGTAAACAATGTTATATCGCTTTCGAGTGTAGTTATATCCAGAAATCACTGTGTAATACATGTTCAAAACAATCAAGCACTCATCACAGACTTACAGGTACGAACCTATCAGGCTTACTTCTATTGTTAAGTAAAATGGTTAATATTTGAATTTTGGCCTGGTACAATAATATCTAGGCTTGCATACTTTACTATATTTATGTATGGGTTTTTTTTATTAATTCAAACCCATATTTAATTCGAAGCCTTAACACTGCAGAATAACACAGGAGCTGCACTACCCATATCTGCCAGGACATTTTTTTATATTTACACACATGTGATTATTAAATTCCGTCTCCCTATATTACCAAAACTATGTTTAGTTTATTAAAGTTCATTCGTATATCTTGAAGGAGACGTACAGTATTTGTTTACTTCAGTCAATTACAAGTACATATCTGACTCAATCTACCATTAATGCATTCCCATAGACACTCCAATTATATATTTACATATATATTTACAATCATAGTTTGAACTTTCAAGATTGAAAGGTTAATGCATTCCCATAGACACTCCAATTATATATTTACATATATATTTACAATCATAGTTTGAACTCTGAACATTTTAATTTTACTTAAATGATCATTATAATATAATGATCATTTAACCTTTCAATCGTGGAAATTACAGACACAATAGAAAGACAATAGATGCGCGAACACCGGCGTTTAGTTGGGGTTTAATGAATTAAGTTAAATTAGGATTTTTTTGTAGAAATTAGCTATCTTAATATTGTAGACCAATATAATATATAATTAGATAATATAATATAATTTAGATGTCCATCAGATGCAACATACATCAAAACACCCGCGAAATTTTTTAAAATTTACTGTGTTCTACCCATTTTGTATGTCGTTCGTACCCATTGCTTGCCGTTCGCAAGCCTGCAACTACTGTGTCCAGAAAACGGGATCGGAATTCCGGCGACAGGGGCGTGAGGGCCGTCCTTTCATGGGTATGCGTGCAGCCGTCTCCTTTGCTAGCATTACTGCTAGGAGAAGGAGGCGATCGCCTACCACATGGTAGGCGATCGCCTCCTCCTCTTCAGGCCATGGTCTGTAACAAGGCCCCGGCACGAAAGATCGTTCCGCCGATCTCCCCCATGAGGAATTAAAACATATCTGCTAATCTCATTACCCCATTTTATGTGTAGATCATACATCAAAACAGATACTTATATGTATTTCGAAACCCGATTTTAAAATACTTACACGACTATTAGAATTATCTGATCGATGTAAAAGATATCAAATACCTACTTTAAATTTTAAATTCCTAAATACCCGGGTTTCGGTAAGTCCCCTATTTGAGGCGTGGCTGGAAAGACCTCACGGTGTCCTCACCTTCCGCATGACGTATGTTCTCACCGGACATGGTAAATTGTGGAGGTACGTGTACCGAATCCATGCGGAAGTGACGCCCCTGGGTGCCCCCACTGTGTAGAACGCCCGGAGGATACGGTGAAGCACACGGTAGAAAGAGGTGTGCCCCGCTTGGGCAGAGCATCGCCGTGTTCTTATGGGGGCTTGGTACAGGCCATGGTCCGAAGCGAGGAGGAGTGGCAGAAGGCCGCCTCCTTCTAGTTTTGCGAAGCAGTAATGCTAGCAAAGGAGGAAGTCCACCGCATCAGACAACGGCGCTCACGCCCCAGCCGCCGCCGGGATTCCTATCCCGATTTCCGGCCACCGTAGGCGCGGGATTGCGGACGGCGAGCAATAAGTACCTCGCTGTCCGACTGTCCGGTAACTGTCCGGACCAAGCCCAAGTCGTCGACGGCGCGCACAGTGCCCGCGCGCCTCAAGGAGTTGTCAGCAACAGCAGGGGCCCAGCTGGGTCGAAGCCTACTGGGGCCAAGGGACTGCGTCTGAAAGGAAGGCTTAACCCCGGTATGAAAGGCAAGAGGGAACGGGGTGGATTTTTTAGTCAGTAAGAGTCTGAAACTATCCGGTTTTTGTACCGGGTATTTGGCGATATCTATACATGGAAGGCCGGGTATAAAGATTAGCAGATACCTGCTAAACCTGTCTCATCTTTAGTCGGTACCAATGTTCACAAGGGCGACCCTAGTTCCGATCCCTACGGGATACTGCACGATATCCCTCGCCGTTCCCACTCTCCCCGGTAGATGCAGCATTTACCCGGTGGTAAATGCTCTCATCTGTCTGCCAAATAAGCCTCGATCACATGACGGAGGTTTTTTAGCACTACTTCACCGAGTGTTAAAAAACTTCCGAACAGGCAATTAAAGGTACGTGTCGCGCGGTGAATTAAGATCGCTCGGTGAAAGTAGTGGGGGCAATCGGCGCATGTGTACACCCGCCCGCACGTCGCCAAATAGACCTCAGAATTGCATACTGCACATGCCCCTTCCACTTTTGCCGAGCGATTTTAATTCACCGCTCGACCTGTACTGGAGTTGTCGAGTGACACCACCAACCTCGCGTTCCGAATTGCGTCAAAAGCGATTCTATCCGATAATAGTCCGTATATTTTAACACTATTAAATTTGGTTGGGTTCGCGATATAATCGCTTTTGACGTAATTCGGAACTAAGGGCAAGAGATACTCTGCCTCGTGACATTACATCCCCCGTCGAGAGGGCTCTCACGCGCTTTATGGCGTCCACTGTTGAGCGCCCCACCTGCACTAGCCGCGCGACGTGGCAGTCTGCATTTACTCATTCAAAGAGCTCTCCTAGTGAAGCTATCAGACCTGCTATATTTCTGCAAAGTTTCACCAAACAAATCTGTTCGGTATTGTGTGCGTGAGAGAGTATCAAAATCAATACATAGGTATTGTGACGAGGGGAGACGCCAATGAAAGGCTTTATGTTTTAATTGTACTAAATTATATTGACTCAAGCCTTAAATTATATTATGATATAAAATTAATATTCAATATTTTTCTTGTTGACAATCTCCTGTCATATTTTTAAATCTATATTCTTAATACATCAGCCTTAAAAGGTTCATTACAATAAAGTTTCTACTTCAATTAGTATGTGACCTTCGTGGTCGTCACATGAGCTACGCCCTTACGAATGGAAATGCTGAGGATGGCAAAGCACTTCCAATCCATAGTGGCAAAGCATTTCTATTAAAAAAAAAAAATACTTTTAATGTTTATGTATAACCTGCCTATACCTAACACAGATGTCCCTACCTATGAAGGAAATAAATTTACATGGTGGTGGTCGTCTCTTTAGGAGCGAGCCTAAGTCATGACGAACGATAAAGAAAATTCAAAATCTATTTACTAACTTACTATGCGTTAACTTTGCGCTTATCATTCAACGTTGTCATGCTTAAACCCCACCGTAGCAAAACCTTCAAAAAAGCCACGGTGCTGCACCCTTGCCATAACTGACATCTACTCAGAAGGAGTCTAACATAAAGTAAACTACAACTCTTAAGGTTATGACTTTAACCTCATCGGACGCTCATCGTGTCAGAGAAGAAAAAGACAGAACTGTGCAAGTTCCTATCAACGCTAAAAAATTGAAAATGTGTCAGTATCAAAACTCTTACAAAAAATCATGGAGTATTTATGTAATCAGTCCATTTTGACTGAACTGTGGTTTTTTTTTATATCAGCTAAACCAATGGTGTCAACTAGACACCCTTTGCGAAGGCTATGCCTTATCTGCAAAGTCAGTATCAGCCTTAACCTTTCAATCTTGATAATGACAGACACAATTGAAAGACAATAGGTGCGCGAACGCCGGCGTTCGCTTGGGGTTTAATGAATTAATTGATATTTGTTCTCATTAATAAGACCACAATTTCCAAAAATAATTAAATTACTGCAAGTTCACTGGCTCAAATTCACCAATTTGAATAATAATAATAAAAAATATTAACGAAGAGATTACACTATTTAACGCACAGTTGTTTCTTTCTTCTTTTTTCGATGGCGGCGTCCCTCATTGAAAATGAATATGAAACAAAAACAAATGATTAATACTATTCATGCCCTGCTGATCTCACAAAAATAATGCAGTGACATGATAACAAAAATAAAAGCCAAAATATTTACACAATTCTTAAAATTAATTGTTTTCTAATTTTATAATTCTTAAGAACAAAATTTAATTTCTTTTTATAAAATTTCCAAAACTTATATCTAAATAGAAAAGACTTATCGTTAAATTTAATATAATAATGTTTAGTTTTTATTTTTGAATTTATTTTACAATGAAAGTGATGGGAGGACTTTCTTCCTGCCATGCCCTTTCGTGCCATGCACTTTTTAGTTCTAAATGGGGCACGATGAATATATTTGTTACATAAATTAATAAAATCAAACCCATTAACTTTGTCTATTATTTCTGGAGAATGAACATCATCTTTTATAGCAATAAACTGGGCCATCTCCTCTGTTTCACTCTGGAAAACACTTTGTCCAATTTTGTTATTTTTATTTTCAAAGATGTGATCATCGTCGTTTTGGTTTTGATTAAATTCGACATCCATATCACATTGAGATTCTATTGAAAACATCTCTAGGTTCTCTGAAATAAAATTGGATGAAATAATAATTGGATTGGACACAACCAGGTTATCTTCATCCGTACACTCCAATCCCGTCTCGTCATTGACTCCACTGCTTACATCGTCATAATCCGGCTCATTATTCTCATCAGTCTGCTCAACAATTGTTTGTGGACCGTCCATCATCATGCTAGAACATAAACCTGCATTATCATCTTCATACAAAACATTTAACGGTCCGCCTTCTTCAAGTAAATCTGCAGTTTCCTCCTCTACAACACATGGTTCCAGTGGCTGCACTGCTGTAACGTGCTGATGCTGCTTACAACTAAAACATCTGCACGGGAATTCGTTTCTTAATTCTTGGCATATTGTTTCGAAATCCATGTCGTAATGATAAGTGTATCTATATAAGTGTTGGGCTGCTCCATGAAGATATGCTCCCAAAATGAGTGCGTAATCACTCTCTCGCCATTCGTTAGACCTGGCAGTCAACTTAAAATCGTCGATAAATTCCTCGAGGCAGACCTCGTCTATGCCTGAGAAGTACATCATCTCTTCTTTTATAAAATATTAAATAATATAAAATTCACTCAGCTTTTAAATTTTCAGGCGTTGTCCTCGCCTGCTGTAGCTGCTGTTCTCACTTAATTTGCTTTGCGAGAGGTTTATGGGACCTTACGGGTCGCAACAGTTGCCTTCCTCAACTATCGGGGTCTCGTAAACCTGAAAAAACAGTCAAGGCCTTACGGAGAATACCCGGCGCCTCCACCATATGTGACGAGGGGAGACGCCAATGAAAGGTTTTATGTTTTAATTGTACTAAATTATATTGACTCAAGCCTTAAATTATATTATGATATAAAATTAATATTCAATATTTTTCTTGTTGACAATCTCCTGTCATATTTTTAAATCTATATTCTTAATACATCAGCCTTAAAAGGTTCATTACAATAAAGTTTCTACTTCAATTAGTATGTGACCTTCGTGGTCGTCACAGTACTTTCTCGGAAGTTTCAAAGGTATGATACCTTAGAAACTTTCAAGTTTATAATATTGGTTAGATATAAAAGAGTGCCAAAGGAATCACTAGCCTGGGATGATTAGATGGTTAGAGAATGTAATCAAATGTTAACTCTCCAAACAAGGGGCACCATTGACTGCATAAAGCCAAGTCCGTAAAACCATTTCTTCCTTAGAGCCAGTCCCGGCCCTTATCAAAAACACTCGGAAACGTTAATTTGTAAACAAACACTTAAGAGGATACAATTTCTATTAGAAGGTTGAAAATGTTTCGAAAGTCTGTAATGTTATTGAAATAATTAATTCAAAATTCGACTGGCCTGTCGGTCTAGTCGTCAGTAGCCCTGACTGCTATGCTGGAGGTTGTGGGTTTGATTCCCACCAGGACAAATGTTTGTGTGATGAGTGTAATCATTTGTTCTGTCTGGGTGTAATTTATTTATCTATAATATGTATGTATTTAGAAATATATAAGTATGTTTATCAGTTGTCTAGTACTCATAACACAAGCTCTGTTTAGTATGAGACTAGATGGCGTTGTGTGATAGTTGTGGAAAAAAAAAACTTTTCATAATACCCACAAGTTTAAAATACAAATGCACCTGTTTTTGTCTTCCCCTAATTTTGACAGTGTGAATAGTTTGTTAAGATTGGAACCTACGTGCCGCTGCACGCTGTGTATTTTGTGTTACTAGTTTACTAGAGCGCAGGGCTGGCACAGCAAAGTCAGGCAAAATATCAGATGGACATGCCTGGGTATTTCAGGTTCCAAAGTTTATTAAAGTCGGACACATTTCTTCAACTATAAAAGTTGCTGCACTGCTATTATTATAATTAAATTTATTTTTAATTTATTGTAGACATCTTATCGCACCTTGTGGCGATAAGGAGGGAGGAAGTGTAGATGATTATTGTCTGAATCAATATTTAAATAGATATTTTTATTCTGTTAGAAGTTATATAGCATTGTTTATTTAAAATGTGCATAAAAGAATGTTTAAATGATCTTTTCTAGAGTTCTAATGGAGTGTATGTTGGCTCCAGCAAGATCACTCCAAACACCCCATATGTGATACGAGATTCAGATACCATTGGATTAGGTTGGACAATGGAAGCACCACTTGTTAGCATAAAAGACTGTGAAAAATATGTTTTCAAATTCCACAAAGAAAGATGTGGACTAACAAGTAAGTTAAAATTTCAAAGTGAAGATGAAGTTGATGAAATTGAATCAAGGATTGCTAAATTAGATAGTATTCTAAATGATGAAAAATCCAAAGATAAAGAATCTATTAAATCACCTGTGATTAACAATAAATTGGCAATAAAGCGAAAAATAGACAACAACTACATTAAAAACATCAAAGAAGAACCTAAGAGTAATGATAATGAGATTTTAAGCATATCTGATAGTGATAATGAAGTTCAGATTAAACCACTTGAAATTGGTGCAAAAAAACTGAAACTTGAACCAACATGTGAAGATCAATTAAAACAAATGGTTAAAGAAACTGAAATTAAAATTGAAAATGATTTGTTGGAGCTTGAAGCTTTTAATGTAAAACAAGAGTATCTAGGATATGACGAACCCATCCAGATTGATAGTGAAAGTGATAGTGAATCCGAGCAATGGCTAATGCGACTGTCCCAAAGTTCCCCTGGCAAACCTTTTATGAAAATTGCCAAAACCCCAAAAAAAGAAGCCTTACCAGAAGACTCCTACAGTCAACTAGATGATTTTGTTTGTATGAGTGATGATGATGAAGATTTTGTTGATGATCTAATATCTTTACCAAATCCTCACCCTGATGACATTCATAAAGTACCTGATAAAAGTTCAGTTAATTCAGTAAAAGAAAAGCCTTCAGTTGAGGACATTGATTCTGATGAATGCTTTGAAGACGTAATTTCAATCAAACATCCTATAGCTAAAAAAGACACAACAGATGAAGTTGATGGGTATAATATTGAAGATATATTAAAAGAAGCAGATAGTCTTATACAGTCACCTGTAAATGAGCCTCTAGAAAAGGCGCTAGTTGACGAACCTGTTCCTTTGAAGAAGGTACCAGTTGAGGAATCTGTTCCGTTGAAGAAGGGACAATTAATAGAATCTGATCCAATGAAAAAAACACAATTAACAGAACCTGATTCCCTGAAGAAAGCACAAATGATAAGCCCTATGGCTCTCTTACCAAAGAATAAACAACCAAATCGTACTATTATGGAATGTAAGTTGTAAAATTAAAATATTTTCTTTTTTATCATTATTATGAGTATGGCTTAATGCTTCTGTATAAGAAAAGAATTTCTACCGTGCAGCGTGCCAGTTACAAACCAGTATAATCATGGCAATCATAGGTTGTTTAACAATGATTAAACAAAATAAAAACTTGAAATTGAAGTAAATGCAATGGCATTTACTTCAATTTCAAGTTTTTATTTTGATAAATCTCTTCTGTGTATAGACAATTTTACATTTTAATGTTTTTTCAGCAAAATCAAGAAGCTTCTCTAATAAGCATAGCAAAGATAAGTCGTCGTCAAAACGCCACGTATCTAGCTCTCTCAAGGAAGAGCGTAAAAAGAAACTTAAGGAAATTGCTAACAAAGAAAAGGAAGAATTAAAACAAAGTACAGATTCTTTAGGGAGCAAACCAGTATCAACAAATGTAAAAGTTACCACTTCTAATCGTGGAGCATTTTTAACTGATATTGCACAAGCAGTTGTCAGTCCAGTTAAAAGAATAGAACACACACGTAAAACTAAGGATAACAGTAACGAAACCTCACCAAAGTCAAAGGAAACAAGAAACAAAGATGTTACTGAAGACCTTGAAAACAAAAGAAATGAATTGGAAAAATATAACAGGGATAGAAGTAAAGACTCTAAATCAAACAAATCTAAGGATCAAACCAGAACAGAACACAAATCTAGCAAAACTTTAACAAAGCCAATAGGGAAAGAAACAAGGGTGCCTCTCAAGAGTTTAAAACCATTACCAGATGGTGATGATACTTTTTCTGGAAAGCCAGTTTCTAAAGTGGGTCCAATGCAAACTGGTATACTCAAAAAGCAGGTTCGTTTCTCAGAAGCTGCACCCCAGGTATTAGTATTTCAAATTGAACCTGGCAATAAAATGAAGAAGACAAGCTTAGTAAAAACAACACTGGTGGATGTACGTCAAGCACCTGTGTTTTCACTAGAAAAAATAACACTGATGAAAATTCTTCGCTGGAATCCCCTGTGGTTGGAAGAGCAGATGAGAGAGAATATCACTGACCCTCCTCCCATTTTAGGTCACAATAACCCACCTATGTCTGTTTTCCACTCATTTGTGAATCACAATCAATATGTGCAGTAAGTAGCTTAATAGCTTATTACTTTTAAACAATATTGTTACTTGCATTTTTAGGTGTACCGAATTTAACATTATTCGACTCCATAATAAAACAGCATTTTTTGTTAAATACGAATTTATGCTAATTCATAGCATAAATTCGTATATATATATTAATAACCTGAAGTAACGCAGCTTGACCAATATATCCCTAATGGATATCTTGAGTCGATATACAGCAGCTAACTTGTTTATATGTTTTAGGTTGGTTGGGGACTTACTTCTAATGGAGATTTGGGAATGTTTAACAATAGCGTATATGAAGATGCGCAATCAAAACAATGGAATAGAAATGAGAGTGGAGTCGTTGCCGCCTATACCTCCACAGGAGCGATGCCTTGAGCTATTCAGTCTTAGTGTTAATAGTAAGGTTTTTTTTTTATTCATTCAAGCCCATTAAGCAGGAAAAGTTCATAGAATTTATGTTTTTTATCTGCTACAGAGATGTCGAGTATCCGTAAAGTCGTCGCCCTGACCGAAATTCCACAAAAAAGGATAACAATGTTTTTAATCTGTTATCATGTGTCCTACTTCTTCCCACGTGTCTCGCAAAAAAAAAAGATAAATACAATAACAACGGCTAATTTTTTAAATTTCGGTCCAAAAAGAGCCAAAGTATTCTATCGCGCACTGGATTCGAATTTTAGGCCTGAGTTTAAAAGATTTTTAATTCTGATTGAACTCGGATGAGGATTTCTACCAACTGCTCTAAAAGCCAGCTGAACGAGCACGTATTTAACGACGAGTACCTTTACTCTTTTATCGCTCACACATTTGATTTATTTGTTCACTAGGTATGTATTTTTTTACTTTACTCATTTTGTTTTCCAGTTTCTGTTCCTGCCTCCGCATCAAAAACTGTTCCAAGAGTAGGTGAAGTACTTTTGGTTTCTTTTGGACCAGAACAAGCCCGAAATCTAAGATTCTTCTTTGTACACAACGTGAGATGTCTGCCATCACCTTCTAGTGAGTCTTTGTATATTCTACTCATGTGCTAGAGCAAAGATAATCTGGCTAAATTGATTATATAGGAATAATAAATTGCAATATTAGTTCTGTAGCGACAGAACACGTTGAACAGATGTGGTCAATGAAGTTCGGTTGATCCTTAAATGTTTAGCTGCAAAAATATTATTATTTATTTATCTTTGTTTATATGATTCATGTGTGTTATGGCATTAGGTCACGTTAGCCACGTTTACTCGTCCATGTCGAGGCCTAAGGCTTCCGGCAGAAATGACTGATAGCTAGGAAATCGACCTCTGAATCACCATTGTTATAGATTTTAAATTCCATAATAAGATGTGGAATAAATAGTGCTTTATCTAATTATTCAAATTAAGCACTTATGACACAATTATGTACTATATTTATGCGATAAAAAGACATTTTTATAATTAGCGAATTCCATTGTCTTTAACGAATTCTACACTACAACTAAGCGCGATCATACGCTAGATGAATTGGTTTTACAAATCCATACTCGTTACTCGAGCTTTTGTTCTGCGATGATCATTTATTCACAAATCTAACAGCGAGTAAAGAGTGCTTAGTACGAATTGCATTAGACACGTTTATAACATTCGGCGCTGCAATTGGCCCGCTCCAAGCTTATCTTAAGAGGGTTCGTTTCCACTCGCCTATCGTCGACATCGAGCATGGTTTAAAAGCTTGTTGTATCATCTAACGCAACCCAACGCGATGTTTGATGAAGAGCCAACACAAAAAATAAGAGAGAACGCCTAAAAACTCTGCTGACATTCGGTAATTCCGTGATTTACTCTAATAATTCATAAAACTTGTTTCAGGTTTCTTTTTTTTTAACCCTTAAAAGTTTTTGACTTTTGGCTTCTATAGATGTGCTTTTTTTATATTTTTAATATATGATTAGATTATGGAGGGCCAAAGTTCACGTGAAATGGCAGATTATCTGAGATCTTTACTGGATTAGTTTCAGTTGCCTTGATAATATCCACAAGATATCTCTGTATCTAAAATGTCTGGAGAAAGATGTGTAATAACATCATGATCACGTTGGAGCGGTTGTATGAAAATGTACCTCGAGTTGGCCGCTCTTAACCAATCAATCAGTGAGCCTAAGGCGATTTACGTTTCGATTACGTTAACATAAAAACATTCGCCCTCGGCGCATATGAGTCCAAAAAACTAAAACAAAGTCCTCAAAGCGAATGCATGCTCCTAGCGAGTACCGCCGAATTACATCATAACTTTTAAATTTTAATCAAGTCTTAAGTAAAATGTTATACCTTATTCTAAGTTCCTTATCGGTCTGATAGTAGCGGTGGCAGCGTCACTTATGAATTATCGTATGTACAGACAGGTTGGTGGTGGTTATCCTCATTTCTAAGGTATTTTAATTCCTGTCCGGTGACAGACAGAGTCACAGGACATAATGGAAAAAACCGTTTGACCCCAAATAACATGGAACATGGGCAGAAAGATGTTGATGATAATGGCGGGTACTTAATTGATGCAGCTGTCCATATCATAATAGGTTAGACATCCAATAAAAGTCAAGAAATCACAACATAATTAAAAGTCCACAACTCTCCCATATGAGAGTTGCCTGCCACATTACCTCTTACCTTTGTTAACTTATGAGTTAACTATTACTTTTATAAAATGTTATGATTTTGCAGGTAACAGACATGCATACTACAGTGTATCTCTTCATGCAACATTTGCGGACAAATTGAAGTCTTTGAAGTTGGGCGAATTAATGATAGGCAGGAACTTAGCTTACATCAATAAAGAATTACAGCTATTCGAAGCTATGGAATATTTGGCAGGATCCCCTCTTAGCGATGCGATATTGAGGCCAGAACCTCATCACTTTATCAAGAGTCAACAAAATCAGTCAATCAATGTAAAATCTCAGGTTAGTTTGAATTATTTTTAAACAACTGATGTTTGTGGTGAATCATTCGCAAAAGGAAAGGATTGAATTTTATTTGCTAGGGCATAATTATAATTCCGTAATGTTATAGTGTTATCTGATGTTTATTTCACAGTCCCAGTGCAGGGCAAAGGCCTCCCTTCCGTTATTCCACTCTTTTCTGTCTTTAGCTACTTATCTAATGTGTAAAAATAAATTTAATGATGATTCTGTTTTATGTGCAAATACCATACGGTCAAATCCGAATTTGTTTCTCTATCAAAAACAACCAATAATTTTAAACAGTAGGTACGTAATGCATGAAGTGCAATGGTATACTAAATTGAACTATTGCTGACAGATGGTAGTCCAGAACTGGCCCAGTATATTGTGTACAATTGGTTGATACATGTGTTGCAGTGGACAACGACTCTGAACGCGAGTCAGCTGACGGCTGTAAGCTCTTCAGTGTCCGCGGCACTTAGCGACAAGCCCTCCATACAGATGGTTCAGGGCCCTCCAGGCACTGGTAAGTGATTATTTGTGTATTCATAATCTAAAAGTTTAAGATAAAAATATAAAAGATTTTGAAGGCACGGTTTTCGCAGTGATTGAGCGATTGGCTAAGTTACGTGTCACGGGTTCGATTCCCTCATGGAACAAATACTTGTAAGGCTTACAGACTAATATGTGTTCCGAGTCAATGTGTCTTTTGTATGTAAGTCTACATGTTTGTGAACTCACCCTCGTTAGAGCAGTAATTCCTAATGTAGGGCAATGATTATAAAAATATATATACTTAATATTCTTTTTTATCTACTCTCATATCCTAATGACCTAATTACGAAATTAAAACTAAAACTTTATCGACAGACATAAAGTCTGTCATTATTGGTTTATGTTATATTACTTTATACACAGAAAAATCTATTTTTCAAAGTGGTTACTTCAATTTAAAGTTTTAACTTGGAAACATCAAAATAACTTCTGGAAATAAATAATAATTTGTAAAGCATGCAACCTCTCTTATCTTAATATTCTGTAATTCATTAAATTCGTCATTTTTAGGTATTAAATAATGTTATTTCACAGGAAAATCAAGCGTAATATGCGCGATCGTCATGACATACTTCTACAACGGGCAAGTAAAAAAGCTGCAGAACAGGGGTAAAATATTAATCTGTGCTACAAGCAACGCCGCAGTCGATGGACTTGTCGTCAGGTTGCTGAAGCTAAGGCAAAGCCTACCCAAACGTAAGTTGAACTAGCCATCGACGCAATCAAACATTACAACATGTTTAAAGCAGATAAGGTAAATAACTTTTGTGAAACAAATGAGCGAACTACAAATTAAGCTTCAATGACGTCACACAAATCAATAATCGACCGATTCGATGGTAGAGGTTTCTCTATAGGTACAATTTGGTTTTGTGTACTGTTTTATTTCACCAACTCGTTTCTTGCTTGAAAGCAGCTACAAATTCTTTCGAGTTCGATACTAGCCTTACAAACGATCAATTTCAGGGTTTTTATTAAAACCGTCTTACAATTATTAGGAACCACGTATCTTTCCATAGAATCTTCGATACTTCTCGATTAGTTGCCTATTCCAGCCATATATATCGTCTTTCACACAGACCATGTCATTGGTATTCCGCTTCTCATTTAGTCTAGAAACATTTCTTGCAAAATGTACTTGCTATCAAACCCACATGGTGGTACTATTGAATGTTGGCAGAGGAACGTTTTCGCATGGTACGCGTTGGTCGCGAGGAGGCCATGCATCCCGATGCCGCCAATATCAGCTCGCAACAACTGGCGCAGCGGGACCTCGCCAGGATACACTCCGAGCAACCCGCCGCGCCTGCCGGACTTAACGAAGAGGTAACTACCAACACCAACGATGTATCTTGCTGAGCAAAGACAATCGCGTAGCTAGTAACAGTACTATATATTACACTAATCAGGCAAGCAAACAAATGAACAGCACTTGTATTTTTTTTTTATATATTAAGATGAAAGCTAAAATCAGAATGTAGTAATTCTCGATAAATGGCGCTTAAGTCAACATTTTTAGTTCATTTGATTTTTAGTGTGTGTGAGCATTAGTCAACCAAAGAAATAATATCTTCGGAAATCGGTCATACTTGTTCAGTAATAGCAATGTTTACGTTTATTGTAGATTCTACACATCGAAGCTAAAATCAATATGTGGAAGACTCAGGAGAAGGACGCGAAAGACCCATCCCGAGTCGCGTACTGTCAAACAAAGGTCGCTGAACTCGGGAGGAGGATTGATCTGGTAAGTCTTTAATATCATATCTGGCTGGGCGCTAAGTGACCCTAACGAGTTTTACGTTAGCCTTCGTTTCTTTATATCTTCGTAAGTGAATTGAAAAACGTCGTTCGTGGAAAGGAGACTTTAAATAAATGTATGAAGCTTGGGCTAAATGTTTAAAAGAATTTAACAACAGTCCGACTTATACAGGCTGAAAGAGCAGAAGATAATTTTATTATTATTATCATCTTGACTTTTTGAGAATTTAATTTTATAGACCTTCATTTTTTTAAGTGACGTGGAAAAAATATAAGCTTCCTTCATCGTACATTATTATAAAGGATTGTCAACCTTGTGGCCACTGACGTAACAAAATAGCTTTGTATCTATCTATTCTGTGTTCTGCTTTTCAAATTACAATAAAATGGATGTTAGCGCGCCAACCACAGACTTATAAAGAGTAGCCGACAAAAGATTAATATTTTGTATTTTTTCAAGTGGAAGATGATGTAACACTTTGAACTTTCGTGAATCGTTTGTATAATATCAAAAGTTTTACCTCTCCATGTTTGTTGTTTCTGTATTTTTGGACAACAATCTGACTATCAAAACAAATAAATAAAACAACAATCGGATTTTTCAGTTAGTTGTTCAGGACCATCTTCTGTTAAGTCTCAAGTGGCATTCTATAGGTGTAAATACATAGTTAAGGCGTATAGTTCCTTGAACCATCTGGCCGAAATTATGTGAACGCAACTCTCGCACTCGCCTAGGCGGCAGTACGCAAATCTGTGCATTTATTTGCGGCCAGCAGCGCCCGGAAAGCGCTTTAAATCCATTTTCTCTGCGAGATATTGATTGATTTACTTATGCAATGTTCACTTTGAAGAATATTTAACCACCAATTTTTATGTGTAAAAATGTTTCTAAAGGTCCAAGCCGTTTCAAAGGAGTTGGGAAAAGTTGCGAAAACTTGCGAAATTGCTAAATATTTTTTTTTTTTTTGACGAAAGTATTAATTGCACGAAAAAATCAAATGTTGATATTATTGTTCATGAATCTATAATAAACATATATTTTTTTCAAACCAATTGACCAAGCCGTTACGGAGGAGTAGGCCTCAGAAAATAACTGTTTTATGGCACTTTTCGGGCGCTTGGCCCTTAAGAGGTGATGTTTATTTGGTATCCCCGTCAGCTGCGCGGCGGCGGGGGCGGGGGCGGGCGCGGCGCGGAGGGCGTGCGGCCGGAGCACGTGGCGCAGGCGGAGCGCCGCATCATCGAGGGCGCCGACATCGTCGTCACCACGCTCGCCAGCGCACAGAGCTACAAAATGAAAGGGTGAGTCTTGCTATTCTAATTTAATGGGAAAAAATACGCAAAAGGTTGTCCTCATCAAACTTTACCTTATTATTAAATCTCTTTACATAGGTACCAATCACTAACTAATAAAACAAAATAAAATCAATTGCGTCGTGACTGTGTGTCAACGCGTATTATCTATTATAAACCTGAAGAATTTATTTGAACGTGTTAATCTCAGAAACTACTGGTTCGAATTTAAATATTCTTATTGTGTTATATTGCGCTAGACTATAGGCTATACAAACATCACGCTACGACCCACAGGAACAGAGCAGTAACCAAAGACGCGGGTAAAACCGCAGAGAACAGCTAGCCAACAGATTTTATGCTGTTTTTCTGTCATTGTATGTATTTATCTAATAGCCTAAACTAATTGTATTTCTGCCACCTTGTTTTGAATTGTGTCTTTGTGTATTGCTTGGCTAAATAAATCTATCTTATGATTATAATTTGTTGTAGACTAAAACGGCGCATAGCGCTGTGCATCATCGACGAGGCGGGGCAGGTGATCGAGCCGGAGACGCTGATCCCGCTCACGCTCGACGTCACGCGCCTCACGCTCATCGGCGACCCGCAGCAGCTGCCGGGCTTCATCTGTTCACAGGTACACTGCTGTCACTCACCACCACTCACATAATGACTATAATTTAAGTTTACTTTTTTATACCTACATAGTATATCAATTATGAATATCGTATCGCCTTTACGTCTGCATCCAACATTGTGACAATTCGACGGACAAAACAAAGACGCTTTTATGAATGGATCCTGGTCATGCGACCACGATTAGAATTACGTCAAAAGCGATTATATCGCGAATCCGACCAAATTTAATAGTCATAAAATTTATGTACTATTCAGTACTATTTGTGACGTTGTGCATTGGTCGGATTTGCGATATAATCGCTTTGGACGCAATTCGGAACAAGGGGATTATATGGCTTCATAAGAAAACTCACGCAATGCTGTTACTACCGTGTATTACCTGTACCTAGCTAGTAACCTCACTATCTAGACGGAACTGCCTAATGAAATGCTATTCAGTAATTTTGATAAATTTCAACAAGGACATGACCAGTCTGATCTATCAAAACCGTAGTTTCTTTAAATGAAGATTTACTCATAAAATAATTATTGTCTGTTTTAATCCATTACTATGCATATTTATAAATTAAATTGAGTGTTAAAGTTCTATGACCCCCTAGCTGTGGCAGAGGTTGTCCACTGTCAACTGAATTCTTGTATTTCTTTACGTTTATCTTGCAGAGAGCGAAAAGGCATGGCCTGAACGAGAGCCTGTTTTCCCGACTGAGTTCATGCTCGGAGACGTGGGCGGGCAGCAGTCCCGTCGTGCTGCTCAACCAGCAGTACCGCATGCATCCGGACATCGCCGACTACCCCAGCCGCGCCTTCTACGATGGCAAGATACTCAGCATGCCGCCCAAGAGGCCGGACATAGACCTCCCACCGTACAACATCATCAGCATCTCCAGTGGAGATAAAGGACAAGGTATGTTTATTATGTAGTAAGTACTATCGTACACATCTTATTTTTTATATGTAAGAATATGTAGTAAATTACTGAATGATAAAGGTGCCGCTTAATAATAATGATTGGTGTGTGCGGCCTTACGCAGGAGTGAGCGGCGCCAACGAGATGGAGGCGTGGGGCGTGTCGCGGCTGGTGCTGGCGCTGCACGCGGCGCTGCGGGCCGCCGGCCTCCGCCTCGCCGTCATCACGCCCTACAACGCGCACAAAGACCTCATCAAGAGGCACCTCCGCAATTTACAACTGTGAGTCTTTCACACTCTATCATAACACCATAGAGATGCTCTTGTTTTATCTAAAGTTTTATTTTTTGCGTTTTTTAGTTCAATTATTACATTACTTTTTTTTCCAAAACGTACACATACGTAAACGTAAAAAAAAAACGCACTACGCAATAACTGCAGCGACGGTTATGGCGCCACTTAAGAACTACAAGAAAAAAAAACACGAAATCCGAGGATCAGAGGACACGAAATGAGGATTTTAATTGTGCGATGCACGCACAATTAAAATCCTCCGCACGATTTGAGTAACGATAGGCGATTCCGAAATGTTTTAACAATCAAAGAATCGAAATCATTAAAATAAAGAAATCGAGTCAACCATCGACTCGCTATTCTACAAAACAATTGAGATGTTTTTCGATTGTTTCGAGTCAACAAAATTGACGAGGGGTCGGTCGATTTTCCTGTGCCCGACTGATTTTACCTTTTTTAAATAGGTAGTTAGATAACAAGATTAAAAAACTATGCTACATATACCACTAAATTTTGATCGTTTTTATCCCGTGGAGGGTCGATCCGATTCATGAAACACTATCGATTTGTAAAAATAAAATTTAAAAAAAACGTACCTTTTTTTCAAAACTCGCATTAATTTACTGTTTTGAGGATGCTTACTGTAAAATTAAAACTATACAATTTGACGAAGACTAAGATGTCGGCAATTAAGTTTTTTTTTTTTAACAATTGCGTATTTTCGGCACTTTTATACTTAAAAAAAAACTTTTGAGCAAGGAAACGGTATCTAACTAACGATAATTCTACATTATCGTTTATAATGATGTATTTACATCGTGGTGCACAGGAGCGAGGGCCAGGTGGAGGTGAACACGGTGGACAGCTTCCAGGGGCAGGAGCGCGACGTCGTCGTAGTATCGCTCGCACGCTCGCACGGAGTCGGTTTCCTCACGGACGCGGGACGCATGAACGTTATGCTCACTCGCGCGCGACACTCGCTGCTCGTCTGTCTCAACCATCATGCCTTGCTTGTAAGTACCCTGCCTTGTTCTTCCTCACGGACGCGGGCCGCAGGAACGTTATGCTCACTCGCGCGCGACACTCGCTGCTCGTCTGTCTCAACCATCATGCCTTGCTTGTAAGTACCCTGCCTTGTTCTTCCTCACGGACGCGGGCCGCATGAACGTTATGCTCACTTGCGCGCGACACTCGCTGCTCGTCTGTCTCAACCATCATGCCTTGCTTGTAAGTACCCTGCCTTGTTCTTCCTCACGGACGCGGGCCGCAGGAACGTTATGCTCACTCGCGCGCGACACTCGCTGCTCGTCTGTCTCAACCATCATGCCTTGCTTGTAAGTACCCTGCCTTGTTCTTCCTCACGGACGCGGGCCGCATGAACGTTATGCTCACTTGCGCGCGACACTCGCTGCTCGTCTGTCTCAACCATCATGCCTTGCTTGTAAGTACCCTGCCTTGTTCTTCCTCACGGACGCGGGCCGCAGGAACGTTATGCTCACTCGCGCGCGACACTCGCTGCTCGTCTGTCTCAACCATCATGCCTTGCTTGTAAGTACCCTGCCTTGTTCTCCCTCACGGACGCGGGCCGTATGAACGTTATGCTCACTCGCACGCGACACTCGCTGCTCGTCTGTCTCAACCATCATGCCTTGCTTGTAAGTACCCTGCCTTGTTCTTCCTCACGGACGCGGGCCGCATGAACGTCATGCTCACGCGCGCGCGACACTCGCTGCTCGTCTGTCTCAACCATCATGCATGCATGCAACCAACCTTGCTTGTAATAAAACTTAACTTGTGTTTTTATTTCTTTCAGAAAAATCCACAATGGAAAACACTTTTTGAAGACGCACAAAGAAGAAACATGTTTAAAATACTTCCACATAAAATGTGTCAACCTATAACACCGGCACAGGTGGCCAGTGACAACATCTTAGATTACATCATATCTAAAAAAAAATGAAAATCACTCGTCATTAATAATGTCATCAAATTATTTAACTGAGGAAATGGTACATAATAAAATAACTCTAGTTTCATATATGTAAAAATGTATATTATAGATACTCTTTGTCCTACATGCGGCTTTATGTTTAATGAGTAAAATAAAGTCTGATGACCTTTGGGTATAATTTTGGCCCAAGCTTATTGACCAGTAGAAACACGGAACACTGTGTTTACTGTTTCTGTGTTTCTTTTGCAAAGTTATACCTCTTAGCCAAAGTATTTATATTGAGCAGTTTTTTTATGACACTATAGCTCGTTGTTAACGCACACGTTAACACCTCCAAGACACACATGCGTCATCAAGCAGAGGGGAGCGGGCGGCGTGGTAGCAGCAGCGGCTCGACAACGGCTCGCGCGCCCTCAACAGGACACTCCTTTTAACACCGCGACCACGATCGCATCGATTTCGATAATTAAATTTTGACCTGTAAAATACCTAATATTATAACCTAGAAATACAGTCCGCTTTTTATTCCACCTGGGCCTATCTATGATCCGGCTCGAAGGACCATAGATAGGCCCAGGTGGAATAAAAAGCGGACTGTATTTCTAGGTTATAATATTAGGTATTTTACAGGTCAAAATTTAATTATCGAAATCGATGCGATCGTGGTCGCGGTGTTAAAAGGAGTGTCCTGTTGAGGGCGCGCGAGCCGTTGTCGAGCCGCTGCTGCTACCACGCCGCCCGCTCCCCTCTGCTTGATGACGCATGTGTGTCTTGGAGGTGTTAACGTGTGCGTTAACACTCGTTGAAGCGCTCCGAGCTATACTTGAGCTTGTCACAGCCGTATCGTACACGCCATATTACAAGTTGGCGCGCCGGATTGAAAAACATCGCTGTAATGTAATGCCTGCTTGGACTAGTTATTGTTATTAATTAATTATAAGTCTATTAATCTTTCGAATGTCTTAAGTTACACTGTCCGACATAAGGTAATTGTCTTTCTATTGTGTTTCTAATTACGACATTCAAAGAGATATATTGTCGACTTCTAAAGTGATAGATCTGCTATTTTAGATACAAATGTATTATGATGTCTATGACTTATTTGTTTGGAGGACACTGTAATATCACTTTGTTGTGACACCGCTGTCGATTGTGATGCCATTTCTGTTGTTATTCAGCACTACATGCAGCGATTATTGGACCGAAACTTCTCTCTCTCTCTGCGATCTACTTTATTTCAGCCCAATTGAAATCTAGCTGAACGTGAGGTAACCACATGACATTATAGCGACATTTTCAATCCAGCGCGCCAACTTATAAGACGGCGTGTTATACGAAGCGACTACGACATAATTATACACATCCGAACCACCCCGCGTTGGTGAGATAAAACAGCTATAATAACTATGCTCGTTCACTTATTCATGGCATTGAATAACATTAGGTAGTAGTTTTGTAATAAGTTTAATGCGTATAGGACATTTTCTTGTTTTTTTTTTCTATGTATTAACGTCGTATCTTCATAGTAAGAAGTATCGGGTGACGGAGTATTAAAGAGACAGTGCCAAGATGAAATTGGCCAAATATTCAGCTTGACCGAAAGTGGTGTTTTTGAGCTAAAAGTTGTGATAGACACTTAAACATTATCTGTCTCGTTCGTCGATGTGTGTGAACATCGTTTTAATATCATATTTACTAATTAATTTAGTATTTTATGACAGTTCGGGGAGACCAATTGTCTATTAACTAATTCAAAATAATGAAAAAATTGCCAGTTTTCTGCGAAAATAACCTGCTGAAACTGGAAGAAGAGCCGAAATTCTAGATACGGTATCAGTTTCAGCTAAAAATCATGTTTCGGTCGGACACTAGTAGTTTTGGAAAAAACGATGCTTTATGGCAGCCACACACCATCAAGTTTGTTGACCAATTCGCGTAAGGCTGTAAGCTTGATCCACTTCACTGTGTCTGTAATCACTTCAATTTGCATGAAACATCAATTGAAGCCACCTTAAATATCGCGTACCCTAGTAAACCTCGACTGTCTTCGACTGCACGTGTCATATAAATTGACATTCACGTAGACTCAATCAGCTTTACTTGATTAAGCTAAAAAGTTTTATGAAACTTTAATTATATGGCCACCATTACTTGAGCAAATCGAAAGTCGTTTTCTTCCATTTGACTTCGTAAGACTGATAGCTAGAAGGACCAGAGCGTGACTAGTATGATACTTTAAAGTTTTGTCTAGATCTGTTAGTTCCAGCTTTATTTGTTATTTGCTGTGAATTAGCATATTGTTCTGTGATTAAGTCAGTAGAATTTAGTGCTCTAGCTACTTATGCGTTTATTAAGCATGTAAAATAGTTATATAAATACAACATGCGCGTGACGCATGCTTCTGAGTGCTTTGCCTATAAAGGCCTCTACACGCCAAAGCGGCGCCGGCGCAGCGGGTTGCGCCGCCGAGATTATTTTGCATTTACCGTACCAGCGGGATGCGGGCAGCGCCTCAAGTTCTTGCTTAGTTGTTCACCAGTTTGTATATTCGCCTGTACATCCCATTACTGAATTATATACCAAAACAATGAAACTGCAAAGTCGAATTTATTAACGATTGATCACGCTGGTATAAGTCCATACTCTCTATAAACTTTGCAATCACTCTGGCTCTCGTGCCACCAACAGAGGTGGTCCAGGTTGCCATGCTCTTATAACGCCGAGCTAGCCCAACGGCAGTAACCCGCCTGTGAAATCGGGCTTTAGTGTGTAGAGGCTTTAACGCAGGTTTATCTTGATATATAACCACTGGGCGCAGCGGAACGCATTTCATTATGTTGTGAATGATTTGTAAAATCAATAAGTTAATTACTGTTTACACGCATCCGTTAAATTTACAATTTTGTAAAATAAGTCGTACCGTAGAGACAATAGCAAGACAATGAGAGAGCACAAAATAGATAGGTACAGAAGTCAATCTACATACAAAGCGCGCTCGAGCAACGCACACATAGACACCGCTCACGGACACGATATCTCGGCTCAATCGCCCGGTCGCAGTTGTACAGTTCGGAGCAATGCGCTGACCCTAGTGCAATCGTAGAGCGTAGGTATAAAAAGTGACAAAGACAAAGTGACCTAAATGAGATTGACTTCTGTACATATCTATTTTGTGTTTGGGGTTTGATAAATTAAAGTGAAAGCAACGGGCCTCAACGTAGCCATGTTCTCGCTAGATGGCGCTGTACTCGGCGTATTTTGTTGTTCAATGATACCCGCTGAAATCGGATATTAAAATTTTTGGAATTCGGGTCAAATTATTGCCTCAAAATCCACCTAATTAAAAACTTTTGTTGACTAATAAAACTGTTGGTGGTTGAGTATAGCCTGTTATACATGAACACTTATAGTTGGAATTGTGTTGATTTTGAGGTAATATCAAATACCATTTTCTAGTGAGAAATTGGCCACACTCGGGCTTTACCTCAAGTGCACAGGTATAATTACCTGTTAAATATGCAGATGATCATTTTCATAGTTATTTACTTGTAACAATGTGCCTAAGTAACATTTTGGTGTTTATAAACTAAGCACAGTATCTTATACAACATTAGTTTTTAGTAATTATATGCGGAACCTGAGCGGACTCAGTAACTGAATGGATTCAAATAGTTTTTGCACCATGTTATATTTTTCCCCAAAAATATTTAAAAAGGTCACAAGTTGGACACGGCAGGTCATAGCGAGCTTTAGGCGTCAGCAAACAGTTTGGTGCAAATGCAAAAATCCCCTCAGTTGCCTGCGTGGCCCGGTTACTATGTATTTTTTGCTGACATAACAAACTTATAACTTTGTAATATTTCATGATACAGTTATGAAAATTTTGTACATAGATTCTTTACATAAAATACTAGACACGTGTTACGGGTTTCGCATATACTAAAACTAATGTTGTGTAATTAGAGTCTGTTGTATTTGTATTTAAATGTGAGTTATTAATTGTATAAATTCGATATAATGCATTTTGGTCTTTAACTTATTCAATATACTTACAATAAGAAATCAGTTTTGTGCAGTAACTGAATAACGCAACAAACTTGCTTATGAAATGAAGTCAGCAAAAAAAAAACCGTCGCTTTTTTTCCTTTCGAGGTACCCAAAAAATCGACTGATAAACAAGAAATCTGTATAGGTAAAGACCACCTTACTACCTTAAATGAATGAGTTGTAGTTTTATGTACATACATACATTATACATAAGGCTTATGTGTACTACATTTACAGGAAATAAAATGATTTTATATTGTTATATTGTGCAGCGTTTCAATTTTCGAGAGAGAGGGATAGAGCTATACACCTTACATAATTCCATCCCTTTAACAGTTCAGTTTAGGTCGTAAGAGCTTGTGGTACCTCCTTAAAAAAGGTGCGACGAAATAACCGAGAGCTCTCTGTTATTTCGTCGCACCTTTTTTAAGGTAGGCCGCCCTTTCCCCCCTCGTTCCAGACCATGGCCGGTACTAACGCCCGGCGATCGCCCCTACTAGGGCACGGCAGTGCTCCGCCCAAGCGGGGCACACCTCCACCGCGTCTTCCGGGAGGTTCCGCACAATGATGACATCCTTTCATTTCTTTCGCCTCAATCGGGTGCAGAAACCTGAACTTACCTGCGTCATGCGGAATTTGAGGACGCCTCTCCTCAAGGAACTTACTGCGCTCAGTTGCGACAGTCGCTATCGCTACGCTATGTCGCCATGAGATCGCACCACCGGAACTCAGTCTGATGTGTCGTAACATGCCATGGTAGCGGAGTTTCGCCTCGGCGTTGGGTCTCATGGACATGCAAGGACTTTTGCCTCCAGACCCCACGGCGGCAGGCTGGTAAGAAGTCTTTCCGCTTCGCGGGAGACCGTGCGGTATCCCCGCACCATCTGGATGGCCACGACCCTCTGAGACGCGTTCTGCTTCGCCGCCGGTCGCTTCCGCAGCGATGGCGCCTCCGTAAAATGCCATCGATGGACCACTCAATTCCCGCGAGCTGCTTCAAATCTTATACACAGCACCAGACCAACCAAATATTTTAGAAGTGGGGTATTCAAAGATATGGTACACCAGGCTTTAAATGTATAAAACTCCCTTTAATTAACAAAAAAAGGGGAATCTTTCTATTGTTACACCATGAAACTTGAATAAGTCGTATCTCCGCCGATTCAACAAGCGTGAAATAATTAAATCACTTGAAATAACAGTTAAGGGCGTTTACACATTATGCCGCAGCGGCAGCGTTTTTCACCGCCGCCGCCGCAGTGCCGCAAGAGCTGCGATGTTTCATCGCAAAACCAATTACAAAAATGCTGCCTATGCAGCGCGTCCAGTGCAGCGGCGGCAGTACCGCTGCCACTACGACATAATTTGTAAACGCCTTAAGGCTCAATTGTTATTAGTTGATAAGGGAATTTGTACCTTCGGTCTTATTTCTATATTTTTTATTCTTCGAAATTCGGATGAAAGTTCGCGTACTTCTAGAAAATATTTTTTTATTTATGACCATACGACGCGACTTCATTATTCTAGAGTGAAGTTGAAACTGGACCTGAAGATAAAAGTGATCTCTTCGGCCGGAAGTGAGTCAATTTAGTTTCGACAGCGATACGAATGTGAATTGTGATAAGCGATATCCTCTGACGATCTTTGCGAAAGTTAAACGGATTCTAATTCAACACTTTGTTTATTGTTGTTTGGAAAAATTGTTTTTAACACGCTTATATTATCATCACCTGTATGTTTGTAACCAACGCCTTTGAGCTCGATTTTGGCCTACTTTGGACGATCAGATTTTCTTCAAACGTCCGTTTTTTTTTAGTGAAAAATAAAAATATAGTTTAGAAAAACTAAAAAAAAAAAACACGCTTTCATAGCATATCAAAATAAAAAAAACGTGGGGCGCTTTGTGCCATATTTTTCGTAAATCGAGCACCGCACGCTTTTTAGGGTTCCGTAGTCAACTAGGAACCCTTATTTCACAATGATATTAATATTTTTCGTTCATTATTATTATTTTCTACCTATATTGAAATAATTTTACACTTTTTAGTTTTATATGCTATGAAAGCGTGTTTTTTTTTTAGTTTTTCTAAACTATTTTTTTTTTCGGCTTCGCCCGCGTGACAAAATTAGCCTATGTCCGTCTCCGGGGTCCCAACTATCTCTGTACTAAAATTTATCAAAATCGGTTTTGCCATTTAGGCGTGAAGGCGTAACAAACAAACTCACTTTCGCTTTTATAATATTAGTAAGGATTTAAGAATTCTAGGTCAACGGGAACTAGGTACCCTACGAACTTGATTTTCTTGAAAGTATCAAAATATACGTTTTTTGCGACATAAGCGGCCGTATTTTTTTTTTCGTTAACTCGAAAGTTTAATTTTTTCACAGCTTCAAGGGACGGCAGACCTAAATATATGGTTTTAATTTCAATTCGATACCTATATGCGTTCCCTGTTCCCAAGATAAAGGGTCTTGACAGACAGACAGACGAAAAACAAAGTGATCCTATAAGGGTTCCGTTTTTTCCTTTTGAGGTACGGAACCCTAAAATCATCAAGATCGGGTCCATAAACCAAAAAAGCTATGCACATTTTGACACTAGTGGAGAAGGTAAAAGTCACCCGAGGCCCGGCGAGGGTGTTATGGAACCCAGTGCAGCAATGACAAATTTCTACGTATATCAGGCGACATTCTTTCATACACTTACAAAGAAATAAATAAACGGGGGCTCCCCGGCGACTCTCCACTAGTACTAGTTGCCTGGTGACCAGCCTAAGGTGGAACAGCAGTAATACTCGCAAAGGAGGAGGCTGACCGCGTCAGGCAACGGCGTTCTCGCCGCCGCCGCCGCCGGGATTTTGATCCAGATATCCGGCCCCCGTAGGCGCGGGCTTACGGACAGTGATGGGTAGCTCGCTGTCCGACCGTCCGGTAACCGTCCGGACCAAGTCCAAGTCGTCGACGGCGCGCACTGTTCCCGCGCGCCTCAAGAAGTTGTCAGCAACAGACGGGTCGAAGCCTACTGGGGCCAGGGTTATCCAAAAGGGAACTCGAGCCCCGGTATGAAGGCTAGAAGGAACAGGGTGGGTCGTTTAGTCATTAAGAGTTTGACACTATCTCCCGCTCCGTCCAAGAGCGGGGGTTGTCATTGGATGATTTTTACCACCGTAAAAAAAAAATCCTAAGGTGGAACGCTGCGTTACGCGGGCGGCCGCGCGGTTGCTTCTGACTCGACCGGTTGCCAGGTCCCGTGTTAAGGGTAAATAAATAAAACATGGAATTTCTGTGATAAGGTTTTGTTTGTTCACTTAAAAATTGCGCCATATAATATTTCACTAATAATTTTTTATCGGAAGAAATAAAGATCTCCATACGATTTCTACCATCCTCTTTGTGGCTCGAGTTCCAAGCACTAGATTTCCACATTTTAATGTTCTAGAAGTAATTTTTGACATAATAAATGAACCAGAATTTTCACAACCACGACGTTATTCTAAGAAACAATACCCTGGACAGATATAAGTTACAATATTTGTTTTCACTTTTTGTTCTATCCTGATCACAAACAAGCGTATTGTTTCATAGAGCCGTCATTATTTTTAGACAATCACATAGGTACACTATAAATATTTAAACTGGAGAAGGAAGTCTTGTTTTCAACTATTAACAATGTGTGAAAATATATTATAATTTAATTCTTATGTAAATATTTCCCAAACAGAATCCTTTTTTTAGAGATCATATTCTCTATATCCATGTAAAAGTTTAATACCTTGTCAAAACAAAGTGTCGGTGCCCTTGTACTAAAACCATACCGTCAGTCTGCTTCGTATGCCATATCTTTTTGTATTTCAACAAAATATGTATAATTTTGATTGACAAATAAAAATCAACTGTTGTTGATCTAATTTAAAAATTAAGCATTATTTTGAAAATAAAACTAAATAATTACAATTCTCTCCCAACAAAGCCATGCTCTCTATTAACAATATGAGTTCAGAACAAGATACACATCAAAAATATTTGCTTTTAGTACAGAACAATAAGCATACAATACTTTTGTATTGACATACATATTTATAACAAATAAAGAAGATAGGTACTTAATTAAAAGATATTAATAAAGTTAATATGAAAAATAATGAGTACCTGTTTATTTACCACGGGAAGATATAACTACATATTAAAAGGTAACAGTAACTAAACTAAAACATAATTACTCTCAGTCATATTTCCATTAAATATTCTATTATGGATGTCAACAAAAGAAAACTTTAATAACATTTTGAGCAGTGTAAAATAAACTCATTTTATAACAGCTGCCCTCAATAGATTCCACTGAAATAATTAAAATCGAATTAAACATATATGTATTTCATAATCGACAAAGGATATAAGATCACGCTATCATTGGCTAATAGGATTAGCAGTTACAATGGGGCTGTGTACTACTCAGAACTATGTTGGACATGAATGTAGTGAAATAAAAGTTAATAAATAAAAATGCACTAAATCGTAACAGGTTTCGCACCCATTGCTTAACTCCTAGTACAACAATCTTAGTAGCTGTCACCACTCTCACAGGATAAGCAGCTCAAGCTATAGATACTTTCATTTAGCTACTAGACCAGCATGTTGACTGAAACATTTGCATGGAAAATTCTATACTTTATAAGGCTTGTTGTTATAAATAAGTTTAACTCCTTATTTCTACTACTTTTGTATGCAATACCAATTAATTATCCTTAATACAATAGAACTTAATATTTCATTATCTAGCAGAAATTACCTTTTTATCTGCATTAAAAAACATGCAAGCTATTGCTGTCAATATTGCTTAGATCACAATGTTTATAATTTAGCTATAACTATTAGATATTAACATGTTATGAGGTCACTATTTGCGGTTACGGGTAAAGGCTGAAACTGGCAGTAATTACTCATCTTTATACTTAATTTTTAAATATCCGTCGACTACAAATAATAATAATACTAACTTCCATAAATTGCTCAGTTTGGACTTTATGGCGGTAGCAAAACCAATGACTCCAAGTATGTCGTAACTGTAACTATTTTTCGTATTCATGAAGGCTTATTAAACTATGAATTTAAGTCCATATGCTAACTATTTACACAAATAAGTGGAACCAATCCGGCCGCGGGTCAATGGTGCCTGGGGTAGTGGTGACCATTATTACCGTACCTGAAAAAAAGTACAAGTTTTTTTTAAGGATCATTCGATACATTTTCTTACAAACGGATTTAATAACACAGAATATTTCATTTAAAATTTACCTGTTGTTAAATCGTTTGTACTTGTTGTTGTGATGTTTATTGAAGTGGTGAGAGGGGCGTCGATCGTTGCGATATTTGTTGAAGTTTCCTCCCCAGTGTGGCTTGTTCTGCTTTTCCTGCAATTATTATTTTGATAAGAGGCTGAAACTACAACATGTACCTACAATATGGTGTATATTACAAAATCAATCAACCTCTACAGTCATATGTTATGCAGCAACATTTTACTTAAAAACACTAAGGTAGTATTTTTAAGAAATCAGTGCTAAATAATATACAGAGGAAAGATTTGTATTTTAACTTTTTTTTTTTTTTAATTGGTTTTCTAGGTTATTCATTAAAACTAGAAAACTAGTGGACCAATTTTAAAAATTCATTAATAGAATGCTACTTTATTATTTATATTGATCAACCTCTATCGTTATACTTTGTATTGTTAGCTGTAAGTCGTTCAAATAAAATAAAATTGCCGATTGGCGTAAGGATGTGGCCTAAGCCGCTGGCAGAAGCTAGTCCTAACGAATTGTAGGTAAATAATATAAGCATCAACGCACTACATTGGTTGCGTATCGGTATTGACATCTGCTCATACACATATAATCATGCTAGTACGCAATCAAGATTTATCAAAATAGATGAAATCGATTTGGTAGCCAATTCTGAACATACTTCTTTCAGAATGTGCGTTATTATATTAAGTACATGTTGTAGACATATACTACTTTGGTAAAGAGAATCAATCATCATTATAATCACAGAACAAAGCTTTGTGCAAAATTTTAGGTTCCTAGTCCCAGTAGTTTGGGCTGTGCGTTGGTATGTCAGACAGTCAGTTTCTCCTATAAAGATAAATAAGTAACTGAAATTAAGAAAAATATAAAAGATGGTCTGCATTGTGAATCTTCTTTCACATCCATTACAATCTGTCTCACAGTGAGGGGACATGTCCCAGCAATGGGAAAATTGTAAGCCAATTTAAGTTATGTTTTGTGTTATAATATTCAGTCAAAAATCTTATGTCTATTGAAAATTAAGAACCAGCAAATTTGAAGAGATTTATCTAACAAATATTTATTACATGTCAATGAAGTATTTTGTTTATATGTACCTGGAAAGGATTGTATCCATTTCTGCTGTTGTTAAAACGATTATTATAGTGATGGAACTTTTTCACTTTCTTGTTGCGCCCTCGATCCATTTCATCTGCAGCGTCCAGAGCCCGCTTGCGCTCGTCACGTCGTTCTTCGAAGACCTATAATAAAAGGAAACTTGTTCCATAAGTATACTATGTTCAAATTTCACCATACCATAGATTTCCGCTCAAAATGCCAATGCAGGAGACATAATATACAATAAAAATAGTTTACAATTTAAATGTCATCTGGGCACTTTATTTTGATGATTGATCTTATAACCAGTGTGACAACCTAATTATTTATGAGGGTCTTTCCAGACCTATCTGTCACCAATCAACCAGAGCATGGTTTAATGCTTGACGGTTTATCCAACGCAATATTTAATAAAGAGGCAACGCGAAAAAACAGATACAGAACAAAAGAGAACACCTGAACACTCTGTTGGTAATTCCGTCGTTCACTCGAATATTTTATAAAAATTTCTTTCCTAGAAGTAGTTTCGCTCGATTTAATATGCAAGTTTTCTATAGTTATATTTTTTTTTTATTTTGGTAATTTAAAAGTACTATAGTAAGATCTGTTCACGCATAATAGCAGATTTTCAGAGGAAGTTACTGGATTAGTTTTAAACAAATATTTATGATTTAATTTAAATAGGAACCTAGATAATATACACATGACATCTGTTTTTCCAAAATATCTGGAAAAAAATTCCAAATAAGAAGATTTGGATTTCGACAAAGAGATTTAAAGAGATACAATAGAGCGGCTATCAGGAGAAATGTCTTAGAAAAACTGTCATCCTATCTCTCAGTAACGCCATCTAGCTTTGAATAGCAATCACACGAATTAAATTTGTCAAAATTTGTATAAATTTAACTATTGCTCGGTAGGTGGCCAGGACCTTTACCACGATATGTTAAAATGTCAGTAGTACGAACGAAAAAGGATCAAAGAGTTCGGTTTAGGTCGCCTCATAGATCACGTTATGAGCTCGTGGTAGAAGCTTCAGTGTGTGCCAGTGGCGTAGCTTGGTAAGGGAAGGGTGGTGGGGGCCATGGCCCTAGGCGGCGTTCGACAGGAGGCGACAGAAAGCGCCAAAAAAAAAACTTAGATATACGAAATTGCGAGCGCAATGTTACGTACTCTGCGTGCTGCAGCAGGTATATTGCTTTTTACTAATCCAAGTTCATTCTCTGACGTAACAATGTCGGAACTCGGACCAATCTCAACCATAACTTGGAACTGAGTGTGTTCACGCTGTCGCGATTAAACACGCGCTTACCGACCTTGGGCCAACACCTGTTGTTGCCAACACATGCGCAAGGCAAGTGACGTGACTCTTAATATGTTGTGGGGGTCTCAGTTTGACCACATTGACCGAAAAGGGAACAAACCCCGTTGACAAACTCGAGTGAATCGAACTTCTGCCGTTCCTCACCTCCGCCACTGCTGAAACCCGACGGGACCCTGGCTCACACCGCTGAGGAGAAACAAATTTAATTGCCTCTCTTATTGCGGAATCTTCGCATCTGGATTCCGGTGACGCTTCCCCTGTTTCTCCTGATGGGTACGTGACGAGTATGTCGTACGTAAGAATAAAGCTAGTGGCCCCGACGGGATATCTACAGTCGTTCTTAATACTGGTATTAATAATAAACATAATAAACCCCAAAGGGCGACGTATTTCTGGTCGTCCCCAAGCGGCGAAAACGCACACTACGCCACTGGTGTGTGCTAGATAAGGTTAAACTTTTCAGCAATAGATGGCGCTAACATAAAATCAGCAAATGTTCTAGAACTATTCATGGAAATTGTTGAATTTTAATTAATTACTGTGTAAGTACCAAGAATATTTACGAAAATAAACCGAAGTTAGGTTCAATAATTTTACCATAACAAGATTTGCAATAGCGTAATGCGCAACTTAGCACGTTTTCTCAGAAAATGATTTTCTTTTAGTGCCTAAAGCGGATACAAACACGACTTGACGTTTAGGGGTGTCATACTAGACTGAGCGACTTGTTACTACCAAGTAACAAGTATCGGTTTGGACTTTTGTTCGCTATGTCCTGTCTATTGGTAGTATATATTTAATGTCTTTGGATTTCGATTACGTCATAATCATTTAAGAGCATATGAAAAATAATGAAAATGTAACTTGGGTGGGCTCTATACATATATATCTCGCATAGTAGATGCACTTATGAAATGAACGGGTTAGGTATCCAATCCAAACGAAGCAGACGAAATATTGATACAAATATCCTTACAATTGCATGAAGAAAAAGCACTCACTTGTCGGCCGAGCGCGCTGTGGTTCCCGTTCCACGACGAGACGGGCGCGCCGTAGCCGCGGTGCGACACGCTCTGCAGGTGGCGCGCCGTGTCCAGCGGCGCCAGCAGCGCGGCCGCCCCGCTCGCCGCGCCGGCCGCTCCGCTCGCCGCGCCGGCCGCGCCGCCACCATTCACGCCCGCGCCGCTCCGATCGCTCAGCGGTGACATGCTACTCACGCTTGTATTGGGACTTTCATCGTTTTCCGTTCGCCGTTCTTCTTTTTCTTTTACTCTGAAAAAGCAATAATTAGTAAATATTAGATGTGACGGTTACGCCAATTTATAACTTGTATCTTATCAACTGCCAGAATATAGTGGGGAGGCATATTTATTTTCAAATATATTCGTAAATTGCGTCCCATGTACCCTGCACGTACTTTTTGTTGGTGACGCCGTTGAGGCTGGGGCTGAGCAGCGGGCCGCTGTTCTCGCTGGAGACGGTCCAGGCGTGGTGCATGCTCTTGGTGGTGACGACGAGCGCGCGAGGCGACTCGCAGCGACTGGGCTTGGGCCGCCGCCCGTCGTCCCTCCGAGTGCCGTCCTCGTTTAATCTATCGTTTCGCTCATCTCCACTTGATTCAGAATCATACGGGACCAACCTCGATCCCGTGCAGCCGTTCCTCGGCGACAGACCCGACGAATCACTCCTGTTCATTTGCTCCTCCAATTTTTCTAAAGGGGATTTAGACGTCTTGACTAACTTGCTAGTAGATGCAGACTTTTCTATTCCTTTCGCATTAATGATAGATCTGAGATCAGACTCGCTTTTCGATAACTTGGGTTTAACTTGGGCCTCATCACCATTTTGCCGTTTGATTACAAAACTTATCTTCTTATCTTCATCCACTTTATTGCCATTTTTTTCTATGCCATTTAGAATCTTTGGTGACTGGACCATTTTCTCTACTTCGCCGTTTTGTTTTACCACCCAAGGCTCAGAATTGGAATTATTGGACTCTGTTGACTTTCCAAGTGTGCTATTTAAAATAATAGGTTTGATATCAGGCTTAGGAACTTCTACTGAAGTGCTATTAAGTAGAATTGGCTTTCTCTCATCACTTTTATAGAAAGTTAGTTTTAAGGGACTTTTATCTCTATTTAGTATATTATCTGGCAACTGTGGGCCATATACAACACTAGAAGACGCCGCGGACGTAGACGCCTCTTCGGTATTATCTTTTTCATAGAACATAATATAGGCATTTGTGCCCAGTACAGCAGACAGAGGTAAAGGTCGGACACAACTATCGTCAAACTGGTAATAATTGCTATTTGGAGCTTGTCCTATAGCAGTGTAATGACCACAGTTCTGCGATGGTCCCAGATGAGTAACTAAACTTACTAGTTTGTATGACTGAAACAAAGAAAATGTTTTTGTTTATGTCAATTGTCCAGCGTTACATTATTGACTATATAAGAAATAATATGTATAAGAGTGAAAATGTTTGCAAACTTACCAACTGTTGGTGACTTTTGTTGTACATATATTTGTTGAGAGTTATTTTCTTCCTAAATTGCACATGTTTGGAGAGCTTGCCTCCAGCTAATGAGAACCGTTTCAATGCTATGCAGAGAACCATAGGGGCGCGTTCAACAAAAAATTGTTTGGTGGCAGACACCTATGAAGAAAAGTTTAGATTAGAACAGTGACCCGCCATAGCTTACCATGGATGCAAAATATATACATAAACTTTCATGTTTATGCTCTCTCTTTTTACTAAAACCGAATAATAATCGGTTGCATCGTTTTTGAGGAATTAGGAGATAAACAAACACAAGTTAACTGACTTTGTTGTAGACTATGTAGGGAAGGTGTTGGAAAGCTGATTGAAGACATTATTAGATAATTGGTGGACACATGGCAAACAGTCTTAACTAATTTACAACTGAACCATGTCTATAAGGAAAAAAGTGCATAACATGCATAAGGCAAAAAGTGCATTTTTTCAGAAAGGCCATCTTTGTAATTGTTAGTGTTTTAAGTAATTTGTCAAAAACTTTTAACCAATTTTTTTGCATTATGTAATCAGTTTACATCTCAGTATCAAACGCTGGATGTAATAAATAAATGTACTCAAAAATATCTTACAACTTTAAGTAGAAAAAATTGTCTTACCTTTTTATTGCATGCTTCACATTTGTAACCTAAGTCTTCTAGTCTTTCACGAGAAAAAAAAGAATCTAATGCTTCATCTAGTGTTGAGTGTTTTCTTATATCTAACAATAAATCCTAGAAAGAATAAAAAATATTTATTAAATAATCAATTGATTTCCATACCAATTCATTAACATTAAAAATAGAAAAATACCTGAAAATGCTGATAGGTAGTGGAGAGATGATGACATGCAAGGCAACGTACTGTAGAGCGCAAGTATCCACCGAGAATCTGATTCAACGGTGTTGTCTCTTTAGTATATTGATCAAATTTGTCATGGTTGACAAACCGGTTTAAATAGCATTTCTCCATTGCCTCTACCAAATATCTGTAACAAATATAAATATGATTTTACGTTAATACTGCTAATTCATGTATGAAAATCCACAAGATATACAGTCAATAATTTATTTTTTCATTTGTTACCTTAAAAATTCATGTGCATCCTCTTGTCTGTTTGGTGTGAGGTGTCTACATATGAGACGTAACTTAGAATACACCTGCCAGGGTTTGATGGGTGCTCCACCACTCTTCTGTGTAGCCATCAAAGTGGCACGCATTCCACATATCACACAAGCTTCTGAAACACCAATTCAAATACTGTTTACACATTATAGTTGCTCTATATTATCAATGATAGCCTAAATTATAATTTGCTTTATTTATTTTGGTATGATACAAAAATATTGGTGATATATTCTTGGTTAGTTTTACTCTATTACAAATAAATTCTCTGCTCACCTTGTTGATTACATTTTTCGGCATGGGTCACTTCCATGACCAACCAGTTAGCAAAGGCAGGTACATGGAACAGTGCCTGGAGGGTAGAATTCAAATAGCATGTGTTACCCACATTTTGCATGCCGGCACCAGCCGCCCATGCATTTTGCCAACCCAAGTGAACTTTTTCAACAGGAAATAAAACCCTTTTAGGTTTGGGTAATCCATCTTCCACATTTTTACTTTCTGAAAAAAATAATAATATATGTTTTACTGTAATTTTTAACAATCTTAAAAATTAATTGACAAGATGATATTCCAATATTATTAATAAAATATTTCGATAATAAGAACTCACTAAATTTGATTATACAACAGATTAGCAATGAATTGATTTCAATTTTTAAATATAATTTTAGGCCTCTTAGCATTTGTTTACTACAAAAATACCTCTCTAAACTTGATGTAAAAATGTTCCTATTAATGTAAATAACACTACACAGTGGAATTAAATAGGATATTTATATCATAAATATACTGACAATACAGCTTGTTGGAAAAAGAAAAATGTGACAGACACTTTTGTTTCCTGTTTGTCTATGTGACCATAGTATACATATTGCATTACCTACCTATTTTCAACACCCCCACTTAATCCAATATGCTTAACACAAAACATATGTTTCACGCCACATAGACCTTTGGTTAACATATCTGCAGGCATAGCCTTTGTATCACAATATTCAATACATATTTCTTTATCATTAGCTAACTCACGAACAAAGTGATACCTAATGTTTATATGTTTAGACCGTCTACCAATTGATGGACTATACACTAATTTATTAGCACTTTGACTGTCGCTATATATAACGATAGGATTTTCAATATTTCCTGCTAATTCAGCTAGTAAACCCTTTACTGAAATTACCTCCTTGGCAGCCTCACAAATAGCAACATATTCTGCTTCCGCAGTACTAAGCACAACGCAACGCTGTTTACGAGCTTGCCAAGTCACAGCAGCACCACCAAAAAACAAAGCATAACCAGTAAATGAATGACCATCACTATTACTACCCCAATCAGCATCAGCGTAGGCCGTCATAGGCTTACCGGTTCTTTTGTAACACAGTGCATAATCAGATGTACCTTTAAGGTATCTCAAAACCCTTTTTAAAGCACTAAAGTGTGTACTGTTATTGTAGGAATTAAATTGGCTCAGATAACTGACCGTAAATGAAATGTCAGGTCTCGTAGCACAGGCTAGATACATCAACGAGCCTATTATTTCTTGATATTTTCTATCATCTTGTTTATCTCCTTTCTCTAACCTCAAGTTACACTCTATTGGAGTTCCAACCGCATTACAATCTTGCATGCCATATTTTTCCAAAATTCTATTAATGTAATTACTTTGCTTCAAATAAACTTCACTCTTAGACCTGTCTCTCGTTACAGTAATACCCAAACAATCTCTTACTTCACCTAAGTCTTTAATCTTAAAACGTTTCCCAATTTTTGTTTTAAGTTCTTCAGCTTTTGCAATTACATCTGTAAATATATAGAAGTCATCCACATAAAGAGCAATAGCCAAGAAATGTTTGGTATTTTTAGTCATGTAAACACATTGGTCATATTTTGATGGAACCAAACCTATTTCTAAAAGGTAAGTGTGTATTTTCTCGTTCCAGCAACGAGGTGACTGTTTTAAACCATATAATGATTTAATTAACTTGCAGACTTTTCCTTCTTCCCCCCTTTTAACAAACATTTTAGGCTGTTCCATATACAACTCCTCATCTAGGTCTCCATTTAGGAAGGCAGTTGTCACATCTATATGGTGAACTTCTAAGTTTCTTTCCGCAGCCAAAGCAAGTAAAAGCCGGATAGAAGATAGCTTGACTACAGGAGCGAAAGTTTCAAAATAATCTTCTCCATAAACTTGAGAATAACCTTTCGCAACTAATCGCGCTTTATAACGTTGTACAGATCCATCTGCTCCCCTCTTCAGCTTAAAAACCCACTTGCTTTTCACAACATTTTTGTCTGGACGATTTACAAGTTTCCACGTTTTATTTTCAATCAATGAATTATATTCATCTTGCATTGCTATCATCCACAATTTTTTATCACTTCGACTCATAGCATCTTTAACTGAAGCAGGATCTGCATAGTCTGTTACGTTAAAATTGTAAACAAAGTTTTCATCTATCTTTGTTTTTCTATTTCTTAAGGGATAACGTCGCTCCAGTGATGAAGATGCACCATCCAAATCTAGAGGCACATTCATCGAGTCGATACTATCTTGGAATTGATCCTCTGTTTCAGGTGTCAACAATTCCTCAACAGTTGTGTCCACCTCACAACCACTTGAAGAAGCCAACCGTTCAGGTTCAGGGCTCCTTACATCAAGATCTGACTGATTAGATCTAATAGGGATCAACTCTTCAACTCCTACTGAGTCCTCAATAGTTTCAGTCGATAGTGGGACACCCACTACAGTCGACTGAGTAGTAGTGGTAACATTGTTATCAAGTACGAATATATCCTTAAAAGGAGAGTTATCCTTTATGGGACTACTTGATGCTACCACACTTTCATTAAACACCGCATCTCTTGCGACTATAATTCTGCGTGTATCATTTAAATTCATAAAACGATAACCTTTTTGATTCTCACTATAGCCAACCATAATTAATCCGACTGACTTAGAATCAAACTTTTTTCTACCACTTTTAATAAGTACTTCAGCTTTGCTTCCAAATATCTTAAAATGAGAGACATCAACCTTCTTTCCTGACCACACTTCCTCAGGCACCTTATTTGTAAGAGCCATAGTAGGTGATCTATTCTTTAAATAAATCGCACAAGTCATGGCTTCACCCCAAAACCTCTTATTGAGACCACTATCCTGAAGCATACATCTAGCTTTCTCGGTAATTGTGCGAATTGTCCGTTCTGCCACCCCATTCTGTTGAGGTGTATATGCAACAGACGTTTGATGTCGTATCCCATGCTGACGTAGAAAATTTTCAAAATCTCTATTGACATATTCTGTGCCATTATCGCTTCTGAAGCATTTGATTTTCTTACTAGTTTGATTTTCGACTAGGGTTTTAAATTCTTTAAATTTAGCTAAAACCTCAGTCTTAGACTTCAGCATATACCCGAAAGTTTTCCTACTAAAATCATCAATGAAAATCAAACAGTACCTATTGCCTCCCCAAGTATCTACCTCCATGGGTCCAGCTAAATCACTGTGCACGAGCTCTAATAATCCTTTTGCCCTCTTATTTTTGCGTTTAGGAAACTTTTTCACGCACATTTTCCCTTTACAGCAACTTACACAGGATTCCTTGTTGGTTTCTTGAAATGTCAAGCCAATAACCATTTCTTTCAACTTTTTCATTTGGCTTTCAGACAAGTGCCCCAATCTTCTGTGCCATAATTTAAATGCACATTGATTGTCAGGGTTTCCGGCAAGAACCAACGCTTTATCTTCTTTATTTATAAAATATAACCCGTCTCTTAGTGGTGCTGTCATTATAGGTTTCCCGACAAAGGACACATCATTATTAAAAATTCTACAACAAGTCTTATCAAAAACAACTACACAACCACGTTGACAAATTCTACTTACAGAAAGTAAATTCGTTATTAATTCTGGAACATGTAAGACCTCCTCAAATTTAATTTTGTGATTCTCGAATAAAACATCGCCTTTAGCTTTTGAAACTATTTTGCCATTGTTGGCAGTAGTGATATATTTATTGTCACTACGCGAATTATTCAAATCATTCTTACATGCTGTCATATGAGACGTTGCACCAGAATCAATAACCCAATTGCTCTTACTATTAGTCAAAGTAGACAGTAAAGTAATAAAATGATCACTCTCACAAGTAGCGGCGACTGAAGCCATACCGTCCGCTTTGCCGTCAGATTTAGGAGACTTGAAAGCCTTACATTGCCACTTGTAGTGTCCTTTCTTCTTGCAGAAATGACAAGTAATCGTCTTATTTCGGCTACCACTCGGTTTTGAAATCATTGCTGAATCGTTATTATCGGTTGACGTTACAGCTTTCCGTTGTCCTTCCCTAAGCAAAGCCGTTATAACAGTTTCGGAAGTTAACTCCATATTTGAGTGCTCTAAGGCCATTACTAACGGATTGTAAGCATCTGGTAACCCGGCCAACATAATAACAGCAACTAATTCATCATCTAAACCCGCCCTTATTGACTGTAGAGCTTGATGTGTAGATTGGATCTCGGTAATATAAAGTTGGACATCCGCAAAATTTTCTAGTTTAAAACTAAACAGTTTCCTCAATAAAGTAAGGCGCCTGAGTAGACCTCCATCTGCGTAAGCCTTTTGAAGTGCATTCCACGTTTCTTTTGCAGTTTTGGCATTGACTACTAGCGGAAACACATTTTCCGCACACATGAGGCATATTTTCGACCTCGCTTTCGCATCTTTTTTCTTAGCGGCCTCGGTGTCCAATTTATAACTGTCCGCAACTTCGACACAGTCCCATAGATCACAATCGATCAGAAACATTTGCATGGCAAACGACCACGTACCATAATTGCTCTGACCGACGAGTTTTTGTATTGTCGTCGAAGGATTTTGCATCTTGACAAAATATATATTTTCTATCGAAATATCATAACAATAGCATTTATTTCGTTGCAAATCCCCCTTGCGTGCCCATAACCTAATGTAAATAACACTACACAGTGGAATTAAATAGGATATTTATATCATAAATATACTGACAATACAGCTTGTTGGAAAAAGAAAAATGTGACAGACACTTTTGTTTCCTGTTTGTCTATGTGACCATAGTATACATATTGCATTACCTACCTATTTTCAACACCTATAATGAAAAACATTTTGAGATTTGTTGCATGTAGCCCTTCGGTATCCTACCAAAATCAAAGTACTACTTTACTGATTATTTTAAGAAGTAGGTATCAGTAGGTACATTAAGTTGTAATCAATTATTCTGAATCAAACCATTGGGTTGAGCCATTAACCATTTTTAATTATTAACTACAAAATCATTAAATAAAAAGTCACAATAATTCATCATTCTGTGTTCATGTTATTGACTAATTGTAAACAAGGATAAAGTAATACAACCATTAATGTTTCCCACATCATTGACAGACAAGAACACTAATGAAATATTTGTTTTAAATTATTGATAAGAACCTGATGACATACAAGATGATGGAAAATTACCCCAAAACAAATTTGTTTTTAAAAATTTGTATATATGTTTGAAATTATATTTTATAAAAACGAAAAGTAACAGAAGTCTTTCAATGATTCCATGACGTTTATTGACAAGTGACCATAAGATATAACCTCTAAATTGATCTTATCGCGCGTGTAGATAACAAACATACCTACAATATTTTCAGTATTATTATCATGTAACTAGTTACCTGAAGTTTGTCCGGCAGAAATACAATCTTTTTTTAGCAGTTTATTATCGTGCACTGGTTTTTTAGGTCGGATCACCACGTACTTAGATTTCAGTCCGTCTAGAACATTGCTTTGATAATCACCAGACTCTTCAAACTCTATCTTGGACAGAAGCACGCTTTTAGCGGATGAGTACAGTCTGCTATCCAATAGTGAGGAACTTTGAGATTCGTCTGGGGTAAGAGATAAACGCAATGCGCTAGTTACGGGATCGCAAATGGAAGCGGGCATTTTACCTCCAAAATTGCACTATCACGATATCAAAACACAAAGCACTCCATAATTCAATTTACGAGTTCATACGTAGCACAAACAGATTTCCAACAGAACGTATTATAATAACCCGGTAAACATGTGTATTTTAAAATAATAAGTTGTAAAAAGGAAAACGAAACGAATCAACCTCAACTCGTCCACGCACGACAACCACAATGTTGTCATAACTGAAAAATAATTATTTAGACTCCGCGCAAAAAGTCTATGCGTCGCCGAAATCGGAACTAATCGTTTGCCGCCATCTTGACGTTTATGTCAGGTGTCAAGAGAATTTGTTGTGTTCTATATTTTTAATCGATTCCAAATAAATAATAGTCATCATTAAAGGAAAATGATTAAAAGTTCTTGCGTTCTTGTACGAGGAACGAAACTTGCATTTTCGAGTCCCATTTCAAAGAGTATATATCCCATTTGACAGAACATTTTTCGGGTGACCATTGTAATAAAATTCTGCCTAAACCTTATTTTTCTGCCTGGCAGAAAAATAAGGTTTATTGAAAATTGGCTTTTAATAGAATGGATTCAGGCTACTAGGATTTTGGGACGAAATCGCAGATTGGGTTCGTTCGACACACTGACCTCTATAAAACTACCACAAATAGTAGAGGTCAGTGGTTCGACACATGCTCATTCGGCATATTTGGCAACACTGCTTGTGAGCGCAAAGCGTGATTGTCAAATAATGATCTGTGGTCAAATGTCAGGCGTCGCTTTCATTTAATTTGTCAAAATTTGTATTTATCGATTTGGGTTTTGAAATAAAATTCCGGCGTTTTTATTATGACACGATAGTATTACAAATATTCTGTTAAATTAAATAAATCACAGTAACCATGAATATTTTGGCCGGACAGTGTTTTATGGTTTTAGCAGGTCAGAATGTTTACATTAAACTTATAGCGAATTACTGTGTTCTTTTCTAAACATGCAAATTAATTTACGTACAATTATGTACTTCATTGTGTTTTTAATGGCTTGTTATTTGAACTTTTAAATTCTGTTCTATTTAATCAGCAATATCGAATATCCCATGATGTTTACGTAGGTATATTAATTTATATTTCAGTTCTCTGTGTGGTTTCGTCGTCTAGAGTTTTAGAATTAAGTGATAAATTCGTGGATATAAGCAATGAGGGCATGTGGTTTGTCAAGTTTTATGCACCATGGTGCGCCCACTGCCGCAGGATAGAACCTATTTGGGCCCATGTCGCTCAATCACTTTTCAACACTCCTATAAAAGTAGCAAAGGTTGATTGCACTAGGTTCATGGCTGTGGCGACACACTTTAAAGTTAGAGCATACCCTACAATAATGTTGTAAGTAATTACTATGATGGATTAAAGTGTTCTGTAAAAAGCATATTAAAATTTATAAACACATTTCATTTTTTTAACAGTATTAAAGGGCCTTATCACCATGAGTATGTTGGAGAAAGAGTTAAACATGAAATGGTCAATTATGCTCTTCGCATGTCTCAGCCTGCGGTTCAAAGACTGTCACAAGCTGATAGTCTAGGCTATCTGAAAGAAACACACCCAGTCTTCTTTGGATATGTTGGCAAACAACAAGGACCGCTATGGGTAATTATAAAAGTTACTATACTCCATTTGTTCTGGTACTTAACTAAATGTAAACAATCTTGACATGTCTTTTATCTAAAAGTTGTCTAAAAATTTTATCTAAAAATGTTTGCTGATTTAAGGTACTTAACTAAATTTAAATAATCTTTGTAAGTCTTTCATACCATTTTTTGTGAATTGTAGAGACATATCAAGATTGTTTACATTTACTTACTTAAGTACCTAAATAAATGGAGTATAGATTAATATTGATCTCATCAAATCAATAAGCCTTCTTAATTTTTTGCAAAAATTTATTGGTACCAGTAGCTTCTGCCAGCAGCTTCACCCTTGTGGTAGTAGAGAATATATGCCTATGTCACTCAGTGATAAGTAACATTCTATTAGTGAAATAATTTTTGGGGGTCTATAATTTATGGAGTGTGCAAGTCACCCTCTTGACTTGGGGTCATAGTCTTTGCATAGTTCTTGGCAACCAGTCCACTCTTGCCTCTCAAAACTATAGCTCTGTCTTTGTTTTCCTTATGACTCAGTAGTTTCCCTCCAACTGGGAAATGCCTTGAATGCACTTGCATAGTTTGTACAGGGTTAAACATTGGCTGGTACCATGTTCCATGAAGGGGCCTCTATAACCCCACAATCTGAATTACGATATCAGCACTGAGTGCATCTACAATTCGCCTAATGTATGCGTTTACGGTAATTCGGAATGGCTAACAACAATGTTATTTCAATAGGAAATGCGGGACAAGTTGACTTCGTCCCTTCATGCGCCTTTCAAATGTCCAGGACTCCCGGGGTCCTGAAATTTAGCCTAGACATTTATTTTATATATTATCTAGAGTGCAATTTATTTATTTAATCTTATAACTAAGTGGCTTGAACAAACAATTTTCCCTATTATTACAGGAAATGTTTACGGTACATGCTGAGAAGTACCAACCACATACATGGTTTTATGCTATGTCTCATGATCTTTTGAAAAATGATGTTAAAATACCAAATGAAACTGCCGTATTTGTTTACAAAGAGGATGAGGCCTACTTTTTTGAAGGTACTAAAACTGAAAAATAATAATAAATCTTGACAAAATATTTGATCATTAATTTCTTTACCTTGTTTTTCAGCAAATCCTTCATTGATTGAAGATAGAGAAACCTTAAATGTAACACTGGATAAGTGGATTAATTCCGAAAGATTTGGGTCATTCCCAAAGATCACTCGATCAAATTTACAAGAACTACTGGAAATAAAAAAATACATAGTTATCGCTATTGTTTCTGAAAATAAGTTGAATGAAATTACGCAAACAGAGAGAGACTTTAAAGATATGATTGAGAGCATTGTCAAGTAAGTAGTATTTAAATTTGCATCAGAGATTTTATTAAAATTTTTGTGTAATACATTTTTCTTTTGAGATCCAATTATATTACTAGTTAAAGTTTGTCCCATAGGGCGATTATCACACTGCTACGCATCACGCTGCGTGTTGCATGTCAACGTACGTACGCGGCGCGCGTAGTTGCGGTAGTGCAGATCTGCACCATCGTGCGGGTTTTTTTACGCACTCATTTTGTGGAATCACAACGGCTCTCACTCATTTCATCCAAAATTACGCACGGCGCGGCGCTACGAGATTGGGTGTGCCATACCTTGCGTCCCCCACCCACGCGCGTGTGCGCATGTTTCTTCGCTTGTAGGCGCGTGATCTACATGAACACATTTTCTGTGTTGGACTGTGCGTGTTTTCTATACAAACGAAGATGCAAGCAACGTTAAAACACGCGCTACGCTGCGTGGTGCGTGGCAGTGTGATAATCGCCGTGCCTTTTGGCATTGTCGCATCTGCTGCTACCTTTGTCCAATGTGGACTCAAGACCAGACCATCTTATTAATGGGTGCCCCTGTTTTCTGGCTCCATCTCTTGGCCCTATGGTGCACATGCATGCTTCATTTGTTGGTCTTGTAACAATACATTTCTCCTGTCTAGCCCCTTTAGACCCTGCCTACCTTTAGAGATTTTATTCCTTATTTCCGCATTACTGACTGTCTGATGATTCTCCCTATATGAAACACTTACAAAAGCAAAATCAAATTAAGTTTAGATTTCATAATTTACCATTTTTGTTGTAACTAGGAAAAGAAAACGGGACCTTCATGATAGATTCCAGTTTGGTTGGATGGGAACTCCTGAAATAGCAAACTCAATAGCTATGTCTGAACTGACCACGCCTCACCTACTGGTCCTCAATTCAACTACAGGCCACCACCACATGCCTGATGATGATCCTGTGCTAATGACACCTGAAGCAGTTTCAATCTTTCTTGACCAGATACACAACCAAGTAGCACCGGTAATATGCTTTAATTTGACATATACCTACATAAATAGTTAATAAGTTTTATTGAAATCAAAATTTTACATAGACCTATTTAAAAAAAAAATAGGTATATTTTCAGTGAGGTATTCGAAAGTAAGAGGGGAGGCCTATGTTCAACAGTGGACGTCTTTCGGCTGAAATGATGATTCTAAAGTAAGTCTATATAAATAAAAATCAATGTTTGTATATTTATTTATATTCTATGCGTTTCTAAACCAATGATCAGATTGTAAGACGCCCACGATTGGTCCTGGTTCAAAAATCTACATACACAGCTAAATTTTGATCGTTTTAGTCCCGTGGAGGGTCGATCCAATATATGAAACACTATCGATTTGTGAAGATAAAATTAATGACTTGTAGATAGTTAGTACGCAACGCTGACTATTACCTACAGGTCATTGGACTCACTCAGCTGACGTTTTCAAGAAATTAATTTCGTACATGCGAAATATAATACGAGTTTAAAAAAAAAACGCCCATTTTTTTTAAATTTTATCTTTACAAATCGATAGTGTTTCATGTACCAGATCGACCCTCCACGGGATTAAAACGATCAAAATTTAACGGTGCATATATTAAAAAAAAAAAAAATTACCCGGGGAGCAGATCTCCGAAACACGGACCGATTTTGACGGGACTCCCACTGACGGATAACTGATGTTACAAGGAGTAAACATATGCTACTTTTTTTATTTTCTTGCGGGAATGGGATTTCCAACTACGAAAAACAGTTTCGAAACAGTTAAACCTTTGACGGGAATTACCCTAGGATATTTTAAGTTAATATTAAAATGAGTAACTTAACAACTCCTAATTTTCTAGCAGAAACGTAATAGAGGATATTGCCGTTTTTTTGAAAGTAAAATAAATGATTTAGATCCTTACGAATTTAATCGCAAAAACAGAATTTTTAGCTATCTATATGTATTTGTGCAGTTTTACGAAATTGATGCGAACGAAGTTGCGGCTAATATATAAAAATATGTTAAGCGATGCAAACAATTTTCCTATGATTTAATTGCGTATTTTAGTTTTGTCTTACTTTACCTCGTTTATAAATAATACTTATTATGTTGTGTAAGGGCCAAGTCACACCGGAATGCAGGGGCCGGCAGCGGCTGGCTAGGCTAGAACTACCTACAAGACACGCGTGGCTCGCAACCTTTTCAGGGTTTTCAAGCGATACTGGTTTTTTTAAGTATGTAGATAAAGTTTAAAATTATTTAACACTGAAAGTGCTCGCCCTAAGTCCCTAAGGGGTACCGCTGCGTAACGAAAGCGCTCACGACGGCCATCCGTCGCGTGGACACGCGCAGTTTCCGTGGGTTCGCAACGGGTCCCGTCGCGGGCGCAGTCCGCAACGCTGTTCGTGCATCTCGATCTTTATTTAACTCGTTCGCTTGGTTCTATATGGTAGGGCGACACTGCACTTCCAGAATTACTCTTTCAGTATCAAACGATATTTTCATCCGTGTGTGCGTACTAGTGTTTACTAGTTCGCGCGTTTCCCCGCGCGGGCCTCCGTCGCACGGAGGCGAAGACCGGAGCGCGGAGGTGGAACGCGTTTGCCCGTGATGAGCACTTTTGTATTCCCATACAAAAGTGCTCCGGTACCCGCCGCAAGGCGCCCGCGCAACGCAGCTTTCGGCCTAAGTGAACATGATGTTCTATCTGTAGTACCTAATCATTTACAGTATAATTTAAAGTTAATACCCCTTCTGTTTAGCTAAGTAAGTTTTCAACAGCGCCGTGGCGTTTTATGTACTTGCACCTCTCACCCCTGCTGTCATTTAATTGGGTACCGTACTACATAACAAAAACTTTTTTTTTTTTTGCTGTGTACAACTCACGGTCGTTTTTATAAACACATATTCAGATGTTTCGATCGCGGTCTATAATAAAATAAAAGTAAGCTGATAGATTTTCACATATGTGTTTATCCAAACACTCAAACTATCATACCAAACTGTATAAATTTGAAATTGTGTAATGACTTTTATGGGTCATCAGACTGAAGCTTGAAGATGTAATGCTTTTCTCACAGACATATGGAGGCAACAGCATTCCAGTCCGTTTCTACAGAAGCTTTTACGAAGCAAGAACGACGTTGGCGAATATGTGGCACGGAAATCCAGTATTAACAGCGCTAGTGTTCGGGCTGCCGCTAGGCTTCTTATCTCTTATATGCTACTCAGTGTGCTGCGCCGATATACTCGATGCAGAAGAGGACGAAACTGCAGGTAAATTATTTGAGTACTAGGTTACCACTTTCTGAAGCTAAGTTAGGGTAAGTAGTTGTAACTTATCTAATGGCTTCGATCTTGTGTAAGTATTTGTACTTTCGATTTTGGTACGAACGGGACACGGATTTGGTTCGCTTCTGTACAAAATTAGTCCATCTATAGAGTAGTCTGGCGACAGTAATTATTGTTATTAGAGTCCGTGTAGGTCTGCTACGGATATAGTTTACTCCACCAAATCAGTAGGTGTGGATGGCCGGATCGGAGCAATGTTTATATTGAATCGAAGTCATTCCTTAAGAAATCGAGTTCTTAAAGAACGAGATCCTAAAGATCGACTTTTCGTTTCCGTGTAGGTACAGAGTCCAGGCACAGATGATCCTACAATCGGGTATACAACATTCACATGAAAATTATCTTGAGTAAAATAGATGCTCTGAATTTTTTAGAATGCAATACCACTATAAAAATCCAATCTTGATTTCAAGTTTCTGAGATAGATTCACAGAATCGCTCCATTGTTTTAAATCAATATAAACATTCGATTTAATTGAAAAATAAATCTCAAATCGCCATCCCTGCACTTGATGCCTACGCTAAGCAACGATCCGCCGCCGGTCCGGTCCGGTTGCATATTGCGAGAAAGGATTTGGTTCGTTGTACCAAATTCGAGAGTGTGTTAGCACTATTAAGTTGCCAAATAATGGTTTGTATATCAGTGCCAATCAACATTATAACTTAATCAACTTTTATTATTTATTGTTGACTTATTTCTTTATTCCAAATAATTTTGCCTTTTCCCTAAACGTATTGAGATCGGCTTCCAGTCTTACTGGATAGAGCTAAATACTAGTATGTTATGTAAAGCCGGATATCTTACCTCCACAACTCAATAATGGTTTGTGACGACTGACGACTATATAAATGTTTACTAATGACAGCTGTGACGAATCAGACATTTTTATGCACAAATTCGCTGTGAACCCGGGCGAATTATTAATAAACTGCCTAATGACAGTCCTTTTATAGGTGTTAGTCAATTCTTGGTTATTAGCATTTTATACTTGACCTGCGGAGAAAGACACTAGACTAATAAATAAATACAATCATTTTACTGATGAGAATATTTTTTTTTTTGTTTTCAGAGACACACGAAAAGAAGGACTAGACAGCAAGACTGCCATGATCGATATCGCCGGTTTTACTATTTTTACAGTACTTACTTTTTGATTAGAAAAAACGAAGCTTTTTTTTTTCAATATTTATATTTAATTTTTATACATCTATTTTTTTTTTCATAATTTATTATTTAGGTCCGTAACGTCTCTTGCAAGAACCGTCACTTTACATCGGATATCTTATAGTACCTACAAGCTTTCAATAAATTGTCAGTCTGCGGCTCAGCTACTAATGGATGGGACGTGGACCCTAGGAGCTGTTCACTGAGTGATGAATTTTCTTAATGAAACGTGAGCAGCAACAGGCAATGCAGCACTGACAGCTTTCCTACCGCTTACCTTCGATTTTATTATTTAAGTAGATTGTCTGACTCACCAAGGCAGACTTTCAGGTAAAGGAGCATGTTTATCTGATAATTATGTTGTATGCATAGTGACATCTGATCTTGATATCACACTAAGGCTAGGTGGTCTTGGATGTGTCACGTGTGTAGGTTCACTTACTTTTTTAATGTGTGCGCTCGGTGTCATAGAAAGTAGTTTACGCACACAGAAACAATGTACACGTGAATATAAACACACGTGTAAGACCAATCCGCCTTAGTGGGATAGCTGTACCTAGAGATGTGCCGGTGTCGGCAATATTGCCACCAATATTCATACTTCGGACAATATTTCCGGCAATATTCCCACCAATGGGCAACGGCACATCTTGCTGTACCTAATTGCTTACGAATTTTATAAAATTTACTTATGTCGCCCTATGTGTGAAGTAGACAATAACCATACAACGCATAGACGTCTAATAACAAGCGAACGATGTCTGTCCACAGAAATGACTTCAGATCTGATACAGGTCGCCACAGTACAATGTCAATTAGTTTCGACCAATTCTGTGACACCTCCGGGTTACTTAATAAATAATAAGAAAGTGAATATGAATACTCCTTGTTCAATACGTTGGTATGTATCAGGCAGACTTTTGCATCGTAAGTTAATAATTACTTACGTAATCATAACTTCATTAATTTTCTGGTATTTTATTTATCAGAATACATCTTATACTTAAAGTCTGTCTGATAAGTCAAACGATTTGGGAATTTTGTGTAATATTTAATCATTAAAATACTTATATTCGATACTTTTTATGGTTCTTCTATTAGTAAACAATGATCAAGATCTCCTAGTCAAACTTAATTATTGAACCAGTGTTGACTACATCAGATTTCATTTTATCCTAATAATTACCCAAGTCGTTTGACTTTTTCGACAGACTCTACTGGTCATAACTGAAGATCTGGTTCTATTTTTGTAATTTTCAAGTAAGAATTATCATTAAAAAAATATCAATACTACCATGATTTTTTTAAACCTGTATTATCCATATTATACTGTAATGACCTTGGTAAGGCCCATTAGAACGCTGTACCCCCGCTTCCTCGTACCTCAGCTAGTTGACAGAATTGAAGGGGTAAGCAGGCAAAGGTAGAGAGGTGCCGTTGCCGGCAATATTGCAGTGAAGTAGGAATATTGCCGAAGAATATTGAATATTGGTTGCAATATTGACAGCAATATTCCCATATTGGCGCATCTCTAGACAAAGGTGTTAACTAAGTACTATTACGATTCTCTGGTATTATTTCCGCTGTTGCACATTTCAAATCTGAAATATATAATAGATTGACAGGTAAAACCTTTGCTAGCATCTGTAACTATGTAACGAATTAGAATTGGGGTGTTTTAAATCCATGGATCGATTTACCATCAGTTAAAACCTATGTTCATGCAAAAAGTTGATTTTTTTATTTTGTCACATTACACCTTTGTCCACTTAACCCTTCAATAGGGTAGTTGCCGTAAAAAAATTAATTAGTCCGTCTTTTAGATTATTCAAAAATAAGAGACACGTATTTTTTAATTTGTAAATTAAAGTTACTACCTATTGTTTTGAAGCGTTAGATCAAGCATGAGGCGTCTATGGACTGTATGGTCGGATATAGATTACTTACTTAGAAATCAAAAACTATTCGATGATTTTATATTGCTTATTAACTGTTGTGTAAGCAATTTCATAAGTGAACCATTTATTTACTTAAATCTCGCTTTTTGGGATCTTAGTTTTCATCTTTTAGATACTAAGTATGTTTATACGTTATGTTTAAACATGATAATATAAATAAACATTGTTTTGTAATTGCTAGTCTATTTATTGTGAATAAAAAGTAATTCAAGTCATAGTACCAAAGATTATGATTACCTTATACAGAGGGCAGAAAATGCATATATAGTATGCCAGGCTGCCTACACTAGGTGGCTAAGTATTACTACATTATGCCGGCATTCTTTCAAAACAAATTGAACTTGATTGATAAGTAAATTGACTTATTAAAAATTGCTTTAATAGTTATTAAAAAAAATTGCAACTGCTAAACAAAAGGTGCGCCTTAATCATCTAGTTTGCTCAACAATCAAGTTCTGTAACTGTTCAATAAAATTCTATATCAATTTGTTAAATATGCTTATGTTGACGTAAAACAAATTATACCTCAATAAATAAAATGGTGATTTTTTATAAAACTTTTATTTACTCTTATCAAATAAGGTACGTTATTCCTGTAATTACGAACTTATGTGTGTTAACTGACAATTTTATAAGCTCTACACCTTAGACAGTTCCTCAATATATAAAGTCATCTGGATTTGTTCTATGTGAGCTTTCAACTGATTGTACCAAATGGCATATTTCGTGTGACTATCCCAATTATCATTTGTTTGTTGATGTCTTTGGCCTTGACAATAATTGTCATTATAATATTTTATACTTTTGTTTTTTAGATAAGATTTCTTTATTGATTCTTTTGAATCAATTTCGCTACTGGACGAATCTGTTTCACTTCTATTTTTTTCATTTTCATGCTTATTGTATGCTTTTCTTTCTCTTGGTGAAGCCTTATTCTTATGTTCAGTCTCCTTTTGTTTAATATTGTGTGGTTTCCGAGGAAATTGTTTATTTTCATTATAATTTAAATTTGTGTTATTCTTTTTCTTTGGTTTCATATTATTACTACATTTTGATGAACCAAAAGATGTTGGAAGCCCTGCATCTAACAATGCTTTATTTATGTCAGGTTCAGTAAATTCGTGATCATACAAGTTATTGTCTTTAGTTATCCCTTGAATCTGTTCAGGTGCTCCATTCATAATAGTTTCGTTAACTAATTCAAAGTTTGCCTTGTGTACTTTATCAGGTTTACTAAATTTCTTTTCTCTTGTCTTTAGATTCTGCTGATTGTTATTTAAAAGTTTGATTTGAGCTCTTAGAGTGTTTATAGTGCTTTCTACTTCAGTATTTATATTTAGTTTTAGAGGAGCATTATTTAACATATTCAAGGTTGGCACACACCCAGTATTAGTTTCTGTATTGAATTTGTTATTTGGTGGATCATCTTTCTGGGATTTAAAACTAAATAATAAATCATTGAATGATTCTATTTCACTTTCTTTTGTATTCTTAAATGAGTTGCATAATGTTTCAAAACTTTCAGTTTCATCAGCACACTTAACATCTCCATTAGTTAATTTATCTATTAGCTCATGGTAGGCCTCATTATTTTCAATATCTGGGTATGTTAATGAGTCTAAGGAGGAATCACATTCATGAAGATCAAAATCTTCTTCATCCCAAAAATTTTTCAAGACTAATGAACCATTAATTGATTTTATTAAATTTTTAAATTTAGTCTCCTCTTGTCCTTCACTTAGTATAGTAACAGCAATACCATAAGAGCCAAATCTCCCAGCCCTTCCAATTCGATGTAGATATGTTTGCCACTCATGTGGTGGCTCAAAATTTATGACCAAATCAACATTAGAGGCGTCTATACCCCTTGCTGCTAAGTCTGTAGATATTAATATTCTGCATTTGTAATCTTGTAACATTTTTAATGCATCCAAACGATCTGATTGTTCTTGTTGGCTATGTAATTTTTCTGCAGGCCACTTTTCACGTAGTAGCATCTTGTACAAGTCTCTTACTCTAACTTGATAATTACAGAAAATCAGACATTGCTTAAAGTTCTTTTTTGATAATATTTTGAGCAGCTCATCAAATCTGTTCTGTGTTTGCCTCACTATATTAGAATTGCTCTTTACAGAGCTAACTAATTGTTTGATTCCTAAGAGAATGGTTGTACTGTCAGGACAAATATGTTGAGCATTTTGTACATATTTACCTAAAACAGACTTTAACAAATCAGGAAATGTAGCACTGCTCATAATGACTTGCTTTTCTTTAGGTAATACTGAAAAGATATAGTTTATATCAGGTAGAAAACTTTTATCCATTAATCTATCTGCCTCATCCAAAACCAATAGTCGAACAGCTGTTACATTGATGTGGTTTGATTGAATTAAATGCCTTAAACGTCCAGGACTGCCAACAACTATATGCACTTTATTTTTGAATTTCATTATATCTTCCTGCAAAGGTAATCCACCAATCACAACTTCAACATTCAAAGCTGGAAGAAAAATTTTATATTTGTCTGTTATTTGGATTAGATATGTGTTATAATTATCACAAGGACAAGACTGGAAAGTAATTAAGCCAGAATGAATATTCAGTCTATCTAATAATAATAAGCATGTTTGTTAATTAAAGATTGAATAGGATGAAGTTACAAAATTTTAACTTGAGAGAAATGAAGTCTAAAGTTTTTATTCTTATTTTGTAAATAATGCAGCTGTGACTTTGATTCAAGCAAAATACTTGCCTCCTTTATTCACTACAAAACTTAATAAATCTAACATAACCCAGTACTTACTTTTCAAATTAGAACCAATTTGAGAAATGACATCACATATTTGAGCTGCTATTTCTCTTGTAGGTGCCAAGATAATAGTCTGCACACCTTTCGCCAAGTCTAATTTCTCCAGTGCGATAACCGTAAATACAGCTGTTTTACCAGTCCCCGACTTGGCTTCAAGTAAAAGATCTAAAAATTAAAACATGTACATTAAAAATGTCTTTAAATACTTATCTTTTTACTGCTACCTTTTTATGCATTAAAATTAGTTGAATTGTTTTGTTGTTGGATGTAAAAAAGAGTCGTTGAGTAGTTCATAGTATTCAATTAAAATGATTACAAATGCAAGCAGTAGTTTAGCAGAAGGTTCTGTTTGATAGTATTGGACGTTAAAGTAAAACTTTGGCATATCTTACCAAATCCACATTTTCCTAAAGGTATGCCGTGCAACTGGATTGGAGAAGGTTTGTAAAAACCGCAATTGGTTAATCCTTCTAAAGTACTGGGTGACAACAACATCGTGTCGAAGGTAACATCTTCCGATATTTGAACATCTTGAGTTCTTAACCCCTCATTAATATTATGGGCAAGAACCATGATTAAACTAAACACGAAATTAATGGTACAAACTATGAGATTGAGAAGTATTAAAGTTAGTTTCAATCAATTTCAGAAAATGTCAGATTTCAACTTCTAGCTGTCTTTCAAAATTAAAATACGTCAAACTAAAAATTTATTATGTTTGACATGGATACTAAGTCCTTTGAGCCGTGTTTCAGTAGGAGTAGTTTATTTGTTTAGTCAATTATGAATAGAATGAATGAATTCTAATGCTTTTGTAGTATTTGGCAGCCAAAGTATCGAGTCAACCTTCTCGACAAACTTAACTGCAGTAAACACTACTTTAAAATTCTCAGTTCTTCTATATTACCAAGATTGCGCCTGTTTCGATGATTTCACATATTGTCCAGTTACATAGAGACTGGATATACAAAAGTTCAATAATTTTACACCACCATCTAGGAATAACTGAAACACTGGACTCGTAAAAATTCCGCCAAAAAACCAACTTAAATTGATTGATTGTCTTTTTTGGGATCTTATGATCTCCTTATTATAGGATAGGGTAGGATAGACCTTAGTAATATCCCTAGGTATTTAATCTAAGGGATAGAGTACCTATGTAGAGTAGGGTATTATAGGGTGGAGTAGGGAAGAGCGGGTGCGAAGTCGTTCGGGAAAAAGTTGGTTGTTCTAATAATTCGTTTTATTAATTTAATCTGGTTGAGTCCGAGATAAAATCACTTTTATCGTTATTCGGAACGCTGGGTTAAATTCTCCTTGCTGTCAGTGTTGTCTATAGTCGGCCATAAATGAGAGTGAAACCAATCAAGTTTCTGAACGGAATTTTGTGAAATGGCGAATTTGTGATTCTTGTGGATCAATTTATTTTATTTGAATTAAAAAATATATGAGAAATATGAAGTATTGTGAAATATTTGATTCCGCATATTGTAATTAAAAAAATGCCTATCTTTTATTGACTTTGTCCTTATTATGTTATACGAAACCAGTTGATTGCATTTTTGTGAAGTGTTAGGTTTCCTCGCGAAACAAAATCTACAGAGGTAAGCGTCGTTTTATTTCATGTACAGCTCTGTAGAACTATTAAATACTTGAATTATTTACATCTTATGAATTTCCCTTTGTTTTCATCTATGCTAGACCTGGATAAGTTTATTCTAATTCATATGTAGGTCATGAAAATAATACACAAATAAAGTATATACTACCTTCTGTGTGATCTTACTTATTCTAACACTAGGCAAAATAAAAAACAAAATTATCGTTTTCTATTAGGTATACATGAAATGAACCGAAGAATATGTATGTTTAAATGGTACTTGAATTTATTTTTTCATTTTTATAGATTCAAATATAAGTACATTAAGTGCTGAAACAGTTAGTTTATAAAAAAATATTGCATAAAAACTATTTTTTTTCTCTTGTACAATAGTTTTATTCCGTGCTTGAAACTAGTTTCATCTTCAATGTTTAATGAGAACATTATTGTAGGACATAACTATGAATAACAACTGTGCTGGAGTTGGAGCAGGTGCTGTAGGTGGTGGAGGAGGAGCATATGATGCTAAGATAGCAGGGTTGTATGATCTACTGGACACACTGGGCTCAGGTCACTTTGCTGTTGTCAAACTAGCTCGCCATGTCTTCACCGGTGAAAAAGTAGCAGTTAAAGTTATAGACAAAAGTAAACTGGATGATGTTTCTAAATCACATTTATTCCAAGAGGTAAGTTTCCTAAATAACTATAAAAATAAAAATTATTGACTTGAATGACTGACAAAAGTACTCAATCAAAAATGTTCACTGAAAATATCAAATTAAAAATCATATTGTTTTCTAATTTTATATCAAAATAACAGGTTAGAGATATTTCAGTTTTTCATTACCATAGGTAACTTGTGTTGACATCCAGTGGCCCCTGTGACCAATTAAAGTCCTCATAATGTAATCAATTTGATTGATATCTTTATGCTTGTTTAGTTTTATGAACTTTTTATGGTAAAGAAACTTTGTCAGTGCTACTTGCTAGTATTGTGTCCATGGATTATGACTTTAGTATGCAATTATTTTTAGGAATAAATAAAACAATCTGTAATATAAGAGTGTTTTGATTACAACTGTATCAACAAGTATTCAATGTAATTCAGTAAATTCTATTGTTGCTCTTTTCAATACTCTTTAACCTTTCAATTGTGATAATTACAGACACAATTGAAAGACAATAGGTGCGCGAACGCCGGCGTTCGCTTGGGGTTTAATGAATTAAACTATAGTTTCGAGTGTACTCTTTGCTCTAACATGGTGCTTTGTTTTTCAGGTACGCTGCATGAAGTTGGTTCAGCATCCTAATGTAGTGCGTCTCTATGAAGTAATAGACACACAAACTAAACTATATTTAATACTAGAATTAGGTGATGGTGGTGACTTATATGATTACATTATGAGACATGAATCTGGATTATCAGAATCTCTTGCTCGTGATTATTTCCGCCAAATTGTTCGTGCAATTTCATATTGTCATAGGTAAGCTAATGTTATAAAATAATTTTGTAAATAATGCATTGTGTGCTATTTTCTAATATTTCTTGTTTCTCTTACACAGGTTACATGTTGTGCATCGTGATTTAAAACCTGAAAATGTAGTATTTTTTGAAAAACTAGGTGTAGTAAAATTGACTGACTTTGGATTTAGTAATAAGTTTTGTCCTGGTCAGAAATTGGAAACTTCATGTGGTTCACTAGCATATTCCGCTCCAGAAATTCTTCTCGGTGACTCATATGATGCTCCTGCAGTTGATGTGTGGTCTCTAGGGGTGATACTCTACATGCTTGTTTGTGGCCAAGCTCCCTTTCAAGAAGCAAACGATAGTGAAACATTGACAATGATAATGGATTGTAAATATACTATTCCTCAACATATATCAAACTCTTGTAAAAGGTATGATTTATACACAGTCTAATATTATTAATTATATGAAACATTTTATTTTTATTTTAAATTAACACAGATTTTTAATTATCACAGCATTTTATTTGTAGTACTTTCAAAGGCAACCCAATTATTAGAAAAACTGGTGTCTAATATCTTCAGTAAGTTATGAAAATTATAGCAAAGAATTCCTTGGAAGAATTTTTTTTTTCGAGTTTGTCACAGTGTTTGAATATTTGGCTACTGCGCTACGTGTCGCGAGTTCGATTCCTACAGATGGTTGTTCCGAATCTCGACATCTGGTACATCACAAAAATGGCGTTATTTTTTAATATGGCTATCAAATGTTTAGACGGATTGATTAAGCCTAAGAATATATACGTGGGGTCTTAAAAACCTACCATCGCAGTCATTTCTCCCTGATCCTTAAAAATTTTTTTTGAATCCTGCGGCGCGGCGCCAAATGAAACCCTTTGAAGTTTTCGTTTCGAGTGCAAGCAAAAATGAACTTAGCGACGGTCAGGCGGAAGTGTCTTTAATGGTACATGAGGAATAACATAACAAAAAATACTGGATTGGGGTTTGATTTTGATGTAAACTAAAACTGTGTTAATGATTCCATCCAAGGTTCAAACCATTCCTCCCTTATTAGTACAGTGCCTAGGAGTTTTAGCTTGGATTACAATTACCGTAGATGAAATTTAAAAAGCAAAATATGATATATCGTCAGCTAATAAATATAAACAAAGTTTACTTGTTATAAAACTGTAATCTTCATTTTCACATTCAAGATTATTATTATTTTCATTTATTACAGATTATTATCATTATAATCTTGAATTTGAAAATGATGATTACAGTTTTTTAACAAGTATATTCAATAATAGTTCAACTAGTATCTCAGGAACTAACTACTAGTATTAATTTAAATATTCTGTAACTAGCTGTGCCCCGCGGTTTCACCCGCGTTTTTCTCGTTTCCGTGGAAATACCGAAATAAAATATTGCCTATAATTGCCTCCCTCAATAAATGGACTATTGAATATTTAAACAGTTTTCATATCAGATCAGTATTTCCCAAAATTACCGCGTTCATAAATGTATTTATTATACTCTTCAAAGATCTTATACTTACAATCATCAACAAATATATTTCGAAAAAGATTATTACAGGATTTTATGTTGATAAAAAACTCCATGGCCCTTAACTCATTAATAGGTACCAGCTCTTAACATCTTACACACGTGATAACTTTTAAACGAAATATCCGATTGAGATGAAACAAAAAGTATTTTACTTCTACATAAATACTCTTGATAACATAATGCTTAATTTCGATAAAGATTAATATTACGATACATATCTAACGTAGTTTTTTTTTCTTCAGACGATTTAATAATTATTTTGATCACAAAATCGGTTATTGTGATTAAACCATGATAGCTAGATATATGTTCTCGCGGACTTTTTTGTAGGTCTTAATGGGATCTACAAACCCGTAGTACATCATTTTGTTCTATTGTCAATAGTTTTTGCAGCGCACGCAATAATAGGTTTTCGATTTTACACCTTGTGTTACAAAATAGCAATTTTATTACGGATCCCTAATTTTGAAAAAAATAAAACATAGCCTATAGCCTTCCTCGATAAATGGACTACCGAACACTGAAAGAATCATTCAAATCAGATCAGTAGTTCCAGAGATTAGCGCGTTCAAACAAACAAACAAACAAACTCTGCAGCTTTATAATATTAGTATAGATTGTTGGATAGCCATAGTAGCCATAGCCATAGTGTTGGATAGTGAGGCCATTGAGAAGCATGGGGAAGCGCTTGCGTGTCTCTTGATATCTCGAAGGCCTTCGATAGGGTCTGGCACAAAAGCCTTGTTGCTAAGCTTCCATCCTTTGAGATCGAAGGATCCTACTGGTCTGTGTGATTGGATCGCAAACTTCTTGAGGGTACAATCCATCCGAGTGGTAATTAATGGCTGCTCGTCGGGGCAAATGGATATAATTCTCTCGGCAACACTGTTTTTGCTGCACATAAACGACCTACTTAAACCCGGAACCTTTAGGTATGCAGATGACAGCACTGTTGCTGAGAGTTACTGAGTTACATGTCTAGCGCGCGAGCTAGTTGGTCACAAATCGCGAAGGAACTCACTTGAACTCGCTACTTGAACGCTTGAACTTGTCTTTAGAAGCAGTCAGAATGGGGCGATGCCAATCTGGTCAAATCCAATGCGACGAAAACCCAGGCGTATCTTTTCTCCGCTAAACGGAGCCAATTCCACGCGGCTTCATCTTTCCGAAGTGCCAATTACCGACCACTTTGAGCTTCTTGGGGTAACGCTATCGTCTACCCTTAATTTCGGCTCCTACATCGAGGCAAAAGCCCAACTAGCTGCCAAAAAATTGGGATCTTAGCAAAGCAAAGGTGAGACGGCAGTTCACGCCGGAACAGCTGCTCAAACTCTATCAAGCGCAAGTTCGATCGTGTATGGAGTACTGCTCTCATCTTTGGGATGGGTGAGCCAAATACCAGCTTGATGCACTGGTGCCGATTGAAAAGGGTGCCAAGAAGATCATAGGCAATGATGCGCTTGACAAGTCGAAATTCCAGTCTTAGTATCGATGCCGAATTTCTAGTCTGTCCATTTTCTATCGTTCGCATTTCGGGATGTGTGCACTGGAGTTACACAATTTCGGCCAAGTCGTACGGTGTTGCGCCACCGGTACATGGTAGACATCCCATACGTAGATAGCGTTTTGGGAACACATTCATTATGCGTACAGCTAAGGAGTGGAATTCCCTGCCGGAGTCTGTGTTTCCTGATGGCTATAACCTAGGTGTCTTTAAGTCAAGAGTGAATAGATTGCTTCTAGGCAAGCGTATTCCATCGTCGGCCACATCATCGCTTACCATCAAGTGAGATAGTGGTCAAACGCGAGCCTATCCATAATAATAATAACTATCGAGACAGGCTGTAAGCTATATAACATCACACTATGATCTATTGTCGTGCCCTTTTGCAGTGGAGTAGTAACCCTGGTGAAACTAGGGGTAAACTTTTTTAGACATTATTAGCTAAACATATTATATTAGTTTTTTAAATTTTATTGAGTTTAAAGCGGTTATCATACTGCCATGCACCACGCAGCGTAGCGAGTGAATGCGTGTCATAATGTTGCTTGTAAGTATCTCCGTTTGTGTAGAAAACACGCACAGTCCAATACACCGAAAATGCATCCACGCGCGTTCATGCAGATCACGCGCCTACATGCGTAGAAACAAGCACTCACGCGCGTCGGTGCGAGGCGACGCGCAAGGTATGGTACACTGAGTCTCGTAGTACCGTGCGTGATTTTGTATGAAATGCGTGCCTGCGTAAATTTACAAAACGCACGTACGCGCATGAGTACGTAAAAAAACCCGCACGATGATGCAGATCTGCGCGCCCACAAGTACGCGCGTAGGTGTTTTGACCCGTAACATGCAGTGTGATAATCGCCTAACTGTAATCCGTGGTATTGATGATTTTAATGCCCTATGCACTGGAATATATGACACTTCCGAGGATGTTATCCTAATTAGCGACACTATTAGATGGTATTTATTGCGGCGTTTGTTTGTTTTTTTTTTTTTATTCGTCAGGTTCGATTTCAGATTAGGGATATTGCTTACAAACTTATTAATAATGTCATTTTAGTGTAATTGAAGTCGAGCCGGACACGCCTTTCAGTATGTTTTACTGTTTCTTGTAGTTTCGGATCTGGCCATCCACAGCTACTTGAGAAATTCAGTCTGTAAATATAAAACTTGTTTAGATTGATTATCCATTTTCTAATGTTTTTACAGGCTTATAGGAAGAATGTTAGTAAGAGAACCTGAAAAACGCGCAACTCTCTCAGAAATAGCTACTGACCCGTGGGTTACAGCCGGTGAAGGGGTGACCGTGGAAGACTTTGACACACCTTTAGTAGCAAAGGAACAGCTTTCAGAGGAAGATCGCTCGGCTATAGTTCAAAAAATGGTTAATGGCCCTATTGCTTCTAAAGAGGAGATTTTGGAGGCTCTAGAGAAAAATGAATACAACCACCTCACTGCTACCTATTATCTTTTGGCCGAAAGAAAACTCAGATCCAAAAGGTAAATCTCGGAGATAATCTCTCAAAACTTTTCTGGCTTATTATGTCATGCTTGAATGCAGTTTGAAACGGCAATATAGAATGTTTATATTATCAATTTCTATAGGCAAGAGGCAACGTTACGTGCGCGAAGACCAGAAGCGTTGAGCGTGGCACGCGGTGCGCCGGCCACGCCCGCGCCGCAGCCGCGCTCGCTGCTGGCGCCGCCCACGCTGTCGGCAGCGCCGCGCACGCCGCAGGACGTGCCGCCGGTGAGTCGCAATACAGTCGAAGCGCTGAGCGTGGCACGCGGTGCGCCGGCCACGCCCGCGCCGCAGCCGCGCTCGCTGCTGGCGCCGCCCACGCTGTCGGCAGCGCCGCGCACGCCGCAGGACGTGCCGCCGGTGAGTCGCAATACATTCGAAGCGCTGAGCGTGGCACGCGGTGCGCCGGCCACGCCCGCGCCGCAGCCGCGCTCGCTGCTGGCGCCGCCCACGCTGTCGGCAGCGCCGCGCACGCCGCAGGACGTGCCGCCGGTGAGTCGCAATACAGTCGAAGCGCTGAGCGGTGGAACACTAGGCGGGTGTAGCGTCGACGACTTGAGCTCGGTCCGGAGTCATCGAGTTACCCATTGCTGGTAACTCCCCATTGGTAGTCGTCCTACGATCCCCGACGCCCGGGGCATCCTGTCGTGATGGCTGGAGCGCTAGGATGTCCGTTCATTCATGCGTACGGTCATCTGCTTCGCTAGCATTACTGCTTCGCAGAAGTAAGTGACCACCTCACACTCTTTCTTGCTCTGGATTATGAACTAAATTAAGGTCCCGCGCGGATATTCACTGAATTCCACTGTGATCGCTTTTGAAAAGTGTTCAAAAAAACCCAGCTCCGGCAGAAACGAGATGTATTTCAAATTTATCAATAATGTAATAAAATAATAACCAGCTAGAGTGCGTCTACTGAAAGCGTAACCTGGAGTTTTTTTTTTTTAAATTAAATTGGCAACATTGTTTTGCCGAAAAAAATCACGTCAAAGTCTATGGTTGCAACTGTCAGTTTTTGGAAACAGATATTTATTTTTCAAGAATAATTGCTTAATTATGGTAAAAACAATACGTGCAAAAACTGCTACACACTATCCAAACTAATATTATAAATGCGAAAGTAACTCTGTCTGTCTGTCTGTCTGTCTTTGCTTCACGCCTAAACTACTGAACCGATTTGTGTGAAATTTGGTACAGACATAGTTTGGAACTTGAGAAAGGACATAGGATAGTTTTTATTACAAAAAATAAAATAAAAAATATAATTTATTCCGGACATACAGCGCCATCTATTGGTCAAGAGTCGGCATCAATTCAGTACTGAAAATTCATCGGAAAAATGTAAATAAATAGTAAAAAGGAATGATTCAAACGCAGAGCTCATTATGTTGATTTTTGAAGAGTTCCCTAGAATATCTTCCACATTTCATTTTTGAAGAGATCCCGCGAGATCGGGAACTATGTGGGTAAAACTAAAAATCTGCTGGAATTCACTATTCCACGCGAACGAAGTCGCGGGCAAAAGCTAGTGGTTAATAAATTCAAACAAAAACAGAAGAGAAAGAAGGTGTTTTCAATGAAAACCAACAATGTTTATAAACAATTTCTGAATTTTTAAGTTAGTATGACGTTATAATCTTGATCCTTTTCGACTAAGATCATTAGATAGTTATATTTAGGATATAAAGATTTTTTTTTTCTTATATTTTTAGATAATCTGACATATTGCGAATTTCATAATGGAAAAAAACATCGAACAAAGAAGGCTTTTGGTGAATCGACTTAATCAAAAATACATGCTAGTGAGTGGTAGAATGCGTTCAAAAGCAGTTGAGATGTAATGAAAGATTTGCTTCACTCTGTCTGGTAGTGCATCAAAGTCTTCAACTGAAGTTAAAATCACGAAAGTGAAGGAAATAATGATTGAAATCCTAGTTCAAGTTTGAGAGAGATAGCTGGTGAACTTTTTGTGTCTCACGAGTCGATCCGTATCATTTGGAACAATCACTGGAGTATAAAACATGTTCCCACTTGACTAATCCCAAAAAATCTGAATTTTCTCTATGCTAAAACGAATCGATTCCAACCCAACAATCTTGAAACACGTTTAATAGTGTTTGCGAGACGTGATGAAGTTGAAATCATGTTGACTATTTTATTTGACTATCGCGGTGTTGTGCACTTGGTATTGTTGCCAGAAGGCCAAATGGTAAATAATATTATCTAACGACATTTGAGAGATCAGATAAAATAAAATAATTCGGAATAATAACTAACATTTTGTGTTATTGACCTTTACCATACACCCACCAAATAATTAAGTTACACACATGTTTTTGACTAGGATTTAAGTTCTTATACAACTAAAATATAACTAAAATATTTTTTGTATTAATTGTCATAAATACAAAAAATACTCTAGTATAAAAACTTTTTTCTCCTACTATTTCAATAATGCCACATTCATAATTTTTGGCTGTAACCTCCTTTTCTCAGGTCACGCTTTCATTAGACGGACTCTATTATCGTGATCCTTACTTGCAAACATAAAAATTGACAATTTTATTAATCAGCCTTACCAATTTTATTATCTACAGGGTTATTTGTAAAACACTGGCAACTTCTCAGGACTATGGTACTAACATCATAAACAACAAATTTTGTTCTATGACTTTAAAAAAAAATCATATTTTAGTTCATCAGATTTTCATACAAAAATAAAAATATTTAAATTGAACGTTCTAAATGTTATGAAGTCTATGCTGGTGTAATAATTTTCTAGAGTGATGAGTACACGAAATTAGTGCGAATGCTTGCTAGGTAGGTGTGATGACAATGTTTCGGAAGCCTGCTTACTACTATTACAAGAACAGTGTGCAAGAGGCGTTGGTAGGTACAGCAAAATACAGAGTTGAAATGTGTTAGATAGAACAACGAAATCTTGAAGATTTATTTTTGGTAAATGTATTATGTTTTGTAAACAATCATAGAACAAAAGTTGTCGTTTATGATGTGTTAATAATATAAGTCCTGCAAGGGTGTTAGTATTTTACAAATAACCCCGTAAATTAATAATTGCTTAAAAGAACGTATTTATTTTTTATGACAAATATTTTGGTTTCTCGGGTACCATTATGATGCACTAGAATCATAACAATGGGGATGTCATGATATCAAATTAAAGACAATATATTCATCTCCAGGATGGCATAAAAAAAATATTTTGGTCTAATATAAAACTTTCATATAAAGACGATTTTACCAACGCACTAATCGAAGGTCTCTCACCGAACTACAAAAGTTTCGCCTTGGGGTTTGCCAGAGAGCTATGGAGCGCAGCATTTTGGGCGTAAAAAGAGCAGACCGAATACGAAACGAAACATTGCGCTCCATAACAGGTATCATAGACGTGGGCAAAAAGGCTGCCAGGCTCAAATGGGAATGGGCGGGTCATGTCAGCCGCATGCATAGGGACCGCTGGGCGAGCGTCGCCACACAGTGGGTCCCTACTGAAGTAAAGCGCCGTCGAGGTCGGCCTAGAAAGAGGTGGCGGGATGATCTGGACGCGTACCGCAAGGACTGGTTTGAGACGGCGCAGGAGAAGAAAGTTTGGAAAGACTTGGGGGAGGCCTTTGCCCAGCAGTGGGACAGCAACGGCTAGAAAAAAAAAAAAAAAAAAAAAAAAAAACTAATCGAAGATAATTGCAAAAAAAAGGGTCTGAATTCGTACACGTAAGCAAAATCCAGTGCACCTTTTTAGCTAGAAAATCATAAAATAATACAGCATATATTTTAGTCTTCTACGCATGTAGCTAAGCAAACGTGACTGGCCTGTTAGTCTAGTTGTTAGCAGCCCTGACTGTTATGCTGGAAGTCGTGGGTTAGATTCCCACCCAGGACAAATGTTTGTGTGATGAGCACGATCATTTGTTATGTGTCTGGGTGTAATTTATCTATAATATGTATGTATTTAGAAATATATAAGTAAGTTTATCAGTTGTCTAGTACTCATAACACAAGCTCTGCTTAGCTTGAGACTAGACGACGTTGTGTGATAGTTGTGGAAAAACAAAAAAATAAAAAATTACCAAGTGCTAACAGAGTTTTCAGGCATTATCACTCTTTTTTCGCGTTGCCTTTTCGTTAAACATCGCGTTGAATTGCGTTAGATGGAGTAACAAGATTTTAAACCATGCTCGATGTTGACGATAGGCGAATGGACAAGCAGCCTCTTAAGGTAGGCACCGGAAATACATAACTAATCAATGTATTCTAGCCGTGATCGGGTTTAGTAGAATAGTCATGAAATGCAATCAGGATCGGGATCCCGGCGGCGGTTGGTGCGTGAGGGCCATTGCCTTACTCGTGCGACCGCTTCCCACTTCTCCTCGCTTCGGACCATAGCCTGTACTAAGTACCGGCGTGAAAGATGGTTGCCGGCCCACGAGAACACAGCGGTGCTCTGCTCAAGGGGGCACACCTCTACCGTGTGCATCATGTCTTCCGGGCGGTCCACCCCGGTAACACCCGGGCATCACCTCCGCACGAATCCGGTGCAGGAAACTCCCGAACTGACCATGTCCGGTGAGAACCTGCGTCATGCAGAAGGTGAGGACTCCGTGTGCTCTTTCCAGCTACTCATCCAAGAGGAGACTTACCGCCATAATTATGGCGCGGCCATCCGTATTATGTTTGAAATGAGAATTTATAATAAATCTCAAAATACCTACTACATATAGGGCTTAACAAAAAATGCGGAATAAGAAATGAAAAAAATATTTTTGAATTGAATTGATGGAAAAATAATGCACCGAATTAATTTTTTAAATCGACGCCTGAAAAATAAAACTAGCAATTTTTATGAGTTTGCAAGTAAGAATGACGATCAAAACCGGATATTATTTTAGTACTTGTTATTATAGATAATTTGAGATGAATTTCTTTTCCGCCGGAGCTTTTTTTTTTCTTTGTAGCCAGAGAATTCTGCTTTTCGTCCGTTTTCTTTTGATCTCATCAATTTATTTATGTTTTTCGAAATTGATTGTGTTAATAGCGTTCCCGGAAGTGCAGTATCGTTCGCGAAGAGGAGGATGACGAAGAGGGTGCCGTCGCCGGCGGAGGGCGCGCGGTGGACGCGCGGCGCGGCTCGCGCTCGGAAGGGCGCCTGCACCTCGCCGCGCGCGCTGCGCACCCCACGCACGCCGCACACCCCGCACACGCCGCGCACCCCACACAGCCCGCCCCGCCCGCGCAGCGCCCCGCGCTCCTCGCCGACAACCTCACCAAGGTCAGCTCCCTGGCGCCAAGCCCGCCCGCCGGCTCCGCCGCCCGGGACTGCCGACCGACCGACTTATACCTTGTCGCAGGTCAACTTGGATGACGAAGGGAGCCTCGAGCCGATGGCGCGCGGCGCTCCGCCTCCGGCACCGCCGCCCGCGCGCCGCCAGCGCCTCGAGTGTCGGCGGCGACGCGCCCGTGCCGGCTCCTGCTCGTCTTCGGATCTGTCTGACGACGACTCCGAGAAGAAGAAGCGTGCTGCAGAACACGCCGATGGCCCGCCGGAGCGCGCGCGCCGCGACTCTCACGACGACTCCAGCGACAGTCAGGAGCGCGGCGGCGGCGCGGGCGCTCTGGGCGGGGCGCGCTCGGCCGGCGCGGCGGCTGCGCCCGCGCCCCCGCCGCCGCCCGGGGGCCGCGGCGCGGGAGGCGCGGCGGGCGACGGCCGGGGTGGCGGGGCAGGCGCGGCGGGCGGGCGGCGCCGACGCGCGGCCCGTAAGGAGTCGCGGCTGCGCGAGTCGCGCTCACTGAACCGCATCGCCGAGGTGGAGGAAGCGGGCGGCGCGGCGCGCTGGGCGGGCGGCGGGCTGGTGGCGCTGTGCGGGCGGCCGCTGCTGCGCCTGCTGGCGGCGGCGCGCCCGCCGCCCTCTGCGCGGCGCCTGCACGGACTGTGCTAGCCGCGTGGCGCCTGCACGGGCTGTGCTAGCCGCGCGGCGCCCGCAGGAGCTAGTGGCGCTCGAGTCCCGCCGACGTCGTCTCGCGGCTCGCCGGGAGACGCGCTATGGGTAGTTTTGGAGATTATTTATTACGCTGACGGTCCCTGCGACGGCGCCTCCGTGTGATCGAAGATGTTTGATTTCCGGCTTTTTAGTAGAAAGCGCCGATGGATATTTGTGCACTGGGCGTCGAAACCTGAATCGCGTCCAGAATAAAAAATGGTCGTCCGAGTTATCATCGAGTAAATAAGTAAAAGCTGAAGGAATTACAATATAATCTGAACGCGCGAGACCGCTGTCGATTTTATGCTGTCTGGTATTTGAAATGTTTCTACTCATTGTATTTTTATAGAAAATCCTAACAGGTAAACAGGGTTTCTAATGATTCAGTTTAATCGTAAAATTCAAATTCATGAGTGGTAATGACAACACTATGACGGAGGGTAACAAATTGTTTTACTTCTAGTTGTACATTATCTATTGACTGATACACATTCATTATCTCGTCTACTTGGTCATTCGTTAGGTTAAACAGTGTTTGATAATGTCTGTTAATAATCTTGACCAGTCGGGAACACTACATTATTGTTTATGGTGGATACACCTGCCGGATTATTGACGCGAAATGGTAAATATTAACGCCACTCTTCTACTTAAATCACACAATAAATATATTGTTGTTGTTTTTCCTATTCTATCGCTACTTGTCAAGTGCGATTTCCTTATTTCAACTAAAATTAAAAGCGAGCCAGATGTACATATTTTAATAAAATTTCACTCTCACTGCAATCCGTCATTTTTATCGAAAAGCAAGTTATTTTTTAACATTATATGGTAATTATAATAAAGTAAAACAATCATTATTCATCAAAGATGTTTCATATGATACTGCGTATGTATGGGCTTTATATATATATACGTATATACGTTTTGCCAATAAATCTAAGATTCGCTGGGTTTACAAATATATCTACATATTTTGGTAGTTTGGTCGAGAGTGCAATGTGCTGGCTTGTATAACAGTAGCAGTAGATGTCCCTGCTGATAGTCTATCTACCTATCATAATTTTCAGGAAAGTTTTTTGCGCTCAATAAAAGATTTTTTATCTAATTTTCAGTTTTTAAATATTGTATTCAGAGCAGTGATCGTTTGGATCTCTACTTTACGTGTTTAAACATTATTCTCCGCAGGTTTTCTTGTAATTTATTGCATCTACATACTTTCTCTTATGTACATTTCGTATCTTAGTACTACTTATTTCTATAACATAACTATTCAGAATTTACAATTAATTACTATTAAAGGGCATAGCTACACTATACAAGTTTTACTTCTTAGATGGTTTGCTTTGATTTGCGTCAAGATGACCCGTCCGTATTAGAAAAAATACAATTTAGTGTCTACTTGTATTGTAAAGTGTAGCAGTTAGATTTCGCTGTACCTCTGAAATTGTTTTGATAAAGTTTTTAAGGCTGTGGTTTGCCCTCGAGCAGGAGTGTAGCAATCGCGTCGCTGGAACAAAATAAAGTAATGTAAGTCCGTGTTCCGTGGCCGGGCGTGCAGCTGCGCCCACGCTCACCACACTCGAGGCAACATTGCAGCCTTAGATTAAGTTCAAAATATCAGACCTGTTGCTTCCACCACTATAAAGGATTAAGTGCTACATAATATGGAGACCTAGAAGATTGTCCAGAAATCGATTGTTTTCGTACGTATTGTAACATCTATTCGGATTTGTGATAGGCGTCAGATCCCATCAGACTGGTAGTTAGGTACATATTTGTAGCATATTTTCTACCTCTATTATGACTGCATTATCAATACTATCATTGCAAATGATTAAAAAATATTGTTTTAAATGTCTGTAAAATATATAAATAAGTTTGTACTGAGTGTTTGTAACTGTTATAAACATATAAATGGTAGAGTTTGACTCATAAAGCAGGCAAGACCGCTAGCGCTTGATCTGTGCAAATAATAATTTATTATTGTAATCATTCACAAAACAACACATAGATTTGAGCGTGTCCAGTGTTTGAAACAGCTTGTATACTTTGTGTATGCACACTTGCACTTAATAGTTATTCCTATTTGGAAGGTATTCCCACGCGTGTGGGGTGCCCTAGAGATGCAGGTACGTCGCTAACTCATCTAGGTACGACTCTCAAGATGTTTAACGCATTTCATAAATGTTAGTTATATTAGATTGTGAAAATAAAAATTGTTTAATGATTTGTAGATTGTATGCATCTTTAGAATGGTTACATTTTTTTAAAGTAAGTTAATGTTGTGTATTTAAAAATCTATGTACATATTTAAATTGTTGTAAATAAATAGTCTATCTCAAATATTACATAGTTAAGTAACTTTTAGTTAATAAACATAAAGCAATGTCGCATACAATATTTTACTAGGTTGACGTTGTAAAATAACGATTGTGTATTACACTTAAAAAGTTGGAACATTTGGCACTCTAGTGGTGCTCTAAGTTTGCAATAATTATACCCAGACCAAAGATTTAAAGAAATTGTGTGTTAATGCATTTCCTATTCTTGTGCTGTTCGGTGCCAACTTAAATATAAATTGTATAATTATGGTAAAAATCAGATACGTGTGTGAACCACTGTTTCCCTAGTATATTTTGTGTCGGTGCTTGTTATTTAAATAATGGTCGAGATTAATATTTGGAGATATTATTAAAAGTATAAAAGTAAAATCTAATACGGCATTTATTTATGTTCAGTGTTCCGTACCTACTAATGTCAAAATAGTTTTCTTATAAAAACCAATTATAACGTAACCGCACCCGTGCGTAGTTACGCCAGTTACGGTGCTTGCGGCTGATTTTCTCTAGTTTTTAAAAGACTTAATAATCAATGTCAACTTAGAATAAGCTAAAAGTTTGTTCATTAAGTTTTAAAAAGAATACCTACACTTGCCAAAAAAAAAAAACATTATTAAACTACTGGTTAAAAGTGTACGACCTGTTACACCCGTTACATGGAATAACCCGTAACATACCTAATTGGCTTTATAATATGCTGGAACTCAGGCCTCCTCTCTAGAGAGGAGGCCTGAGTTTTGTTTTGAGGTTTGAGTTTTTGAACGCACTACTAGTAGTGCGTTCAAAAATAACCAGAGTCGAGTAGAGTTGCAACCCAGGGTCGTTCATAAATAACTCGAGTAGCTACCCTGTTAACCCAAGTAACCCTAACTTTGAACAGGGTAGGTTGGAGTAAGCAGCAATATGCTTAACATAGACAGGTGAACTCCGCTCGCGTTCAAAACTGTCAGGGTAGAGTAATTAGAATTACCCAATGACGTCGTTAGAGATAACTCTAAACTCAATTTTGAACGCAGCCTAGAAGAGAAAAATGGGGTCATGATTTGTAAATTATTTGAATGTGAAAACTAGATTTTTTTTTCTACATTTCTAAGAATTGCTGTGATATGTCGTAACAATTTGTTTATGATAAACTGAAAACGGCAGTTTTTAAAAATAGTCTCAAGCCTTCTGGTACCTTGCGTTGAAGGCTGCTACCATGCAGTCTCGCAATAACCTAACTACCTAATTTGGAGGCTTGCAAATGTTTGTCCCGTTCTATAAAGACTGGAAACTATCTCCTACCAAGATGGTGTCGTCGTTTCAATGAGATCTGGCCTATGAAGCAGGAATCGTGATGGCATTGAATCGTCATATTAAGGGCTCTGGTCTTTGCAGTGCTGATCAGTGTATAACGGGGGTCTTAAATCTTGCGAGTAACTTCTGACGATTAAAGCGCGGAATGTATAACAGGTGCGTTATTATGGATTAACATAATTGCAACCAAATCCTGCATAATCAAATGCTTGCTATCAAGCGGCAAGCGAGCACTTCCAAGAAAGTGTATATGTACCTACTGTATGTACTGTTTTTCCATTTAACGTAGACAGGCCGGCCGTTTCCGTATTCTATACATATTCCACATTATCAATGAGCATCTAGGTACCTATGTTGCATTTGATACTCTGTTGTTTGTGGCACTTTCTTTAAATGTGCGAAATCATCGAGAATCGAAACGAAGTACCTATCGAGACTTTCTGACAAAAACCCACCTGCGTTCCTTCAGTTGAACTGTGTTGTCCAGGGCCACGATAAGACCTACCTGTCTACGGACGAATAGCTCATTGTAGTTAGCTCACGCGTTTAATGGCCATACCTGCTAGGGCTTAGGGTAAAAGTATGAAAGGAAAACTCCTAGTGATCCTAGAACGCAAAAGACAACTGAAGGAACAGACTAGTCAATAAATGTGTAACACGCCCCTCAACCATAGAGCGGGAGAAGTAATTAGATGATTTCCTAGTTTTAAAAAAAGCAGACGGATAATTCAGGTATTTATTACTAATGCGATTGCAATACATAACTACTAATATAATATCATAAAAAAATATAAATCGAAAACTGATCTTCTGAATTTCAATGATTCTTTTCGTGTGATGACGTATTGTCTAATTGCAGGACTAACCGTTAGACTCGAAAGCTAAGTCTTCGCCCTCTGCAACCCTCCAGTAACTGTAAAGTTGAAAACTGTTCAGGAACCGTTTTAGTTAGTGGGTTATAGTAGTAGAGCTCGGGTAATATCTGAAACACGCATTGTTTTATAAATTAACTAGCTGTCCCGGCGAACTTCGTACCGCCTAACAGTTATGTTGTGATACCTTTTAGCTAAATTGTCAACTCTACCCTGCTCTACCCTATCCTTACCCTACTCTACCCAACACTATCCTAATTTTCATTTTTATTTTATTAATTTTTATCACAACATTATGCAAAAAGATAATTCTGACTAACAAAATTACGAGTTTTGAATGTATGGCAAATGAGTGTATGCGAAACGATTTTCTGCGAAATGAAATCCGTTGTAATGCGAAATAATATCTATTATGACATAAAAAGTTCTGCTATAAAAGGTAGACCCTTCAATAAATTAGCGATGGAGTTATATTCGAATTTTTTTTTTCGTGTTTTTTTTTCAGATTTTCTCACCTTTTCAACCTTCCCTGGATTTCCATGAATATTTCAAGACTAAAATTAGCCAAATCGGTTCAGCCCATTGACTTATATTCTAGTGATAGACAGGCCCTTTCATGGAAAATATTTGTCAAAATATTGAAAAGTTAAAATGAATATCTGCTGCAGCGCTACATTGGCATTATGTCGTCTAACAGAACTTTTAAAATATAAAGCGCTGACAGCTATTAGAGGATAATTTTTTCGCGACCAAAACGCCTTAAGCGCCATGAATTTCGAAGTACTTACGCGTTTAGTTCAACATAGTGTAATGATATGTTATCCATATAGATTTTTATACCGCAGAAGTGACACAGTTTTTTGCCTACAATACTTCATTACAATAAAACTCTTTTTTTTAAAATTTTACCAATAGTCCACGTTAGTGTAAATTCAGAAAACTACGTCTACTACTTAGTGAATTCAAAATCGTGTAAAATAATGAAACCATTTATTGTAATTATCATTCTAAAGGACGCTATCTTTAGTGAATGATGGTCAGGACTGCGCTTGTAATATTTAGTAACAAAACAAACAACAACTATATCTATAGCATAATCAGCTTTTTAATGTTTTCACTGCTGGGACTCAAGCTCTCGGAGAGGGAATGGGCCGTGAACCACCACGCTAGCCCAGTGCGGGTTAGTGAATGTTGCATGTCTTCGAAATATGCCGGTTTTCTTACGATGTTTTCTTTCACTTTTTTGAGAGCAATGGTGATGAAATAAATTACATAAAAAACTAAAACTTTTTTAAAATCTATTTTCAACTTTATTTTTCGGGGCAAATCAAAAACTGATTCGGAGTCAGAAATTTGCACTTGGTTTAATGATGTAGGGGAAAGCTATAAATGTTTTAAAGGCACATTCTGAAGGAATAGCATTACTGCAAGGAATAACCGACTCATTAGAAAACGTTTTCCAGCTTTAGTATCATCAGTTTGAAAGTGTGAAGAGCAGATAAAAGGATATTTTGTAGGAAGCCACGTGTTGTCACGTCTATCCTCTTAAGGTATTTTATCAATTTTTCTCTTTTAGGCTGACCAGAGTGAACAAACTTGAAATAATTATAATTATAGTTTATGAAGGACGAAATCTCAATAACAGTAATGATCACTTAGTGATGTATCACTTATATTACACATATGACTACAAATTCAACTGAATCTGCGTTTTTACAGTATCGCAAAACAGACGTATTCATATTTATTGAATTTGACGGAATTCATTGGTACCTATTATTTATACAAAAAAGAAAAAAATATTAAACAGAATATTAAAAAAAATAATGGAATATTATATCATGCAAAGTTCGTGTTCACTAAATCAGTTGTAGGTAAAAAACCCGGTTTTTGTGGGTTGGAGCATCTGCATGTTTTAGTCTATGATTGTAAAATGGAAAATCTTTTAAATAAAATAATATAATTTCTAACATACTATTACGAAATTTGAAGCAATTAAATTGCTTGAATAATCAATTATTTTATTTTCATGACTACTGAATTATTATTTACGTCACAAATTCACTTTCTTTTGAATTTATAAGCTCCGCTCTCAACTGTATGAACGTCAAAATTGCACTAAAATCATCAATTTCAATTTGCCTAGAATTCAGTGCAAAGGATTCGTTTGAAGTGAGTGTTCAGCACGCCCTATCTAGTACGTAGTACATATATATCGATGGTTCAGCCGTTCTCGAGATTAAGAGAGACTAACATTATTGCAATTATTTTTTATTTATTTAAATATCATTATTTTATTTGGTACTAATGAGAAACCGTTCCGAAAAAAAATCAATCCGAAAAGCGGGAATCCGATGGATGCGTGACGCGCACAGGAACGGTCGTTATGGCTACGCTTGGGGCCTGGGGGAGGCCTATATCCAACAGTGGATCTTTGGGCTGATATGATGATTTATCGTGTTGTGGTACAGAGCGTTCGGCATTCATAAAATCGATAAATATGTAGTTTTAATTCCTTTGAATTAAATGGCAAAGATGGTCTCTAAGAGGACCATAAAAATTTAACTCGCTGTAAATAATACCCATGGCAAGGTCGCACACTTTCTTTAGTGGAAATCATCTAATGACGTCTCCGTCCCGTCTCTAGCGGAGCGGACAAAAACAGCGGTTTTTACCGACAAAAACCCAGGACGCCAGGGACAGGGAAAATGATTTCCACTTAACCCATGGCCCTTACGATTTGCTGACATCTTCTTGAGGCGCGCGTAGAACACTACGATCGCGCCTTGGCTTGGGCTTGATCAGATAGCCACAGTTAACAGACTGGCGAGCTACCATTGCGCGGCGCCGCCGCCGCGGCGGCGCGCCGTCTCACGGCTATCGACGCGACGAATGATAAACGCTCGCGCCGGGCCGTGGTTCAGGCTATGGTCCAAAGCAAGAGAGAATGCGAGAGTAATGTGAATGTGAGAACATTGTATACCTACTTCACGAACCACGAACTCTTAGATTACTTCCTATTACGAGTTCCTTTTTTTATTACGATTATTTTTATTGTGCTTTTGTGTACAATATTCACTGGTCTACACTGTTCTTACATAATATCTATCAATATTGTAATATCAACCACTTTTTTTAAAAGGTAACCGCGTAGTTTCTTGCCGATTCTTCTCCATAGAAAACGACTAATTTGGAACCGTGCACTAGCTTCTGACGTTTTATTAGTAAAATATTTAGGCTGAAGTCACCCACGAAGCAGTAAAACCAGTTAAGGAGAAAGCCGAAACCGTGAGGGAACGGACATCCTCACACCCCAGACACCACCGAAAGCGCGGGTTTGCGGACGACAAGCAATGGGTAGCTTGCCGTCAACGGACGGCACCGTTAAAGGTCGAGCCCGATGCCTGGATGGCGCGTAGTATTTCATGCTCCTTAAAGAAATCTCTGCAAAACTCTCTTTGCCGTGTACATTACCGCAGCTGGAAAGTTGCACGTGGAGCGATATGAGTGGAAAGTATAATTAGTGCGTCATCTGGTGTAGATGTGCGCGACATATAAAATTAGTGCGTCTTGTCGTTTTGGAAAAAAATGGAAAAAACGATTCCAGCTGGGGTAACGTTACCGCAGCAAGAAAATTTTTAAAAACTAATCGGAGAGAAAAAAATTGTATATGAGCAGGTAGCTTATGCTTGTGCAAAGATGTGCCCCGAAAATATAATCGGTGCGTCTTCAGGTTTTCGAGATATTGTATTTCCTGCTGGAGTAACGTTTTGCAGAATCGTGTATCTCTAAAACTATTATATGTGCGGTTGTACTATAAACATACACGGGTAGCTCTACATATGTGCGCATATGTGACAGAATTCGATTTATAGAAATATGTATAATTCTCGAGTAATAGCACTTTTTTGAAAAATCGAAAATATATCACAGCGCTTTAACGAGAAAACTAATGAGCTCTCTGAAAACGGTATTCAGTCCCGCTAGACGTTTATTATAAGCACATATCAGTTCCAAAAGCGCACATGCAGGCGTTATTGAATAATCCTGCTAAAAGTAGAGACGACGATGCCCTAAGTTTGACGTCAACGTACAAGAAACTGGCTCAATACAATATGTGAAGGTATTTACCAATAATTAGTGCGTATAATCAAGTGATATATAGTGAAAATACAGCTTCGAATATCTCGTACATAAGAAAATATAATAAGAAAAGCAAACATGTAGATAACGGCTGGCTACCCGACCAAATTCGAATGGTCACAAAAAAGCGACGGATTAGTACATACACATGACCTTCTTTATTGAACGTGTTAAGCCTTAGTTTTTGTCTGTACAGTCGCGTTCAAATGTGTGTTAAAAATAATAATATGATCTAATTTTAATAATAATAGGTATAATAAGTGTCTGTTTGTAAAATACATACGCTTTGAATACTAGATATAACTAACTAATACAACAACACGAACCACTAATAGATAAATTTCATACTTAAGTAGGTGTATTTGAAACTAGCTTCTAGCGGCTTCAAAACAAAAAGGAGGCCGTATTAAAAAAAATTGAAGCTGTTCATCCTAGCTGTACGCCACTTAAACGGAGTTGATACGTTTGATTATTCATGAAAATAGTAAGTATGCGATATATTATGATGCATGTTTATTTAACAATTAAACGTGTGCCGCTTATTTAACCACGATATTCAATACCGCCAAAGCTCAAGCATGTCCGTTCACTGCTAAATCTGTCTGATCACCTTTGCTCTTGCTTTTTAGAATGTATCCTTGGAATGTATTGCCTTCAGCTCTTGGGAGTTGAAATTTCCTTAAACTTTGGGCAGTTCATTGAGTACAAAGCTACGGTAGCTGCTAGGAAACTCGACATTTATGATAAGATTAGATGGCACTCAGTGGCGGATTAGCCATGTAGCAAGAGTAGCAAATGTTACAGACCCCCCATTTGGGGGCCCTGCGTGTTCAGGGATCCCGCATTTTTGAACTTAAAAAAAACTTGTCAAAATATGTGTACTGTGTGAAACCTAAATACACCTGATTTCTTTGGATGTGATGAGATAGTCACTTTGCTTCAAACTTTCCTGCAAGCAAACTACAGAATAGAAGATCTCTTAGAATTTGCCCCATCATCGTACTTTTTACGCAACTGACCATAGAGTTATTGGTGTATAAAAGCCTTGTTTTCAAGCTTATATTTAGAAAAGGTAGCTTTAGCCAGCAGCTTCCTGGGCGCGAAGCCGCCAGCTAAAACTACTTAATTTTAATATGTTTAGCCTCGGTTAAGCTTAATTTTAATAACCCTACCTACTAAGAATAAGCATAAACAAGGCTTTTAGGGAATTGCATATTTTGTGTGCCTATAAGAATATTACATTGCCTGTGCGTAGTGACATTTGGCTCTGAAACGTAGTCGTTCACAATGCGCCTCATCAGATAGTTTTAAGTTACAGAAAGAGTAATGAAGAGGAAGATAAGCTTAAGTGGCAGTAAGCTGGGCACATTGCTCTCAGAACAGATGATCGATGGGGCCGAGAGGTTCTGGTATGGCGATCGGATACCTCAAGACGCAGCGATGAAAAGGCCTAGCAATAAGGGTACCAATAACCTTTTTTTTTTGTAAGGCTTACGTGAAGTCGATGGAGGCGTGATAAACAGGACCGGCCGTTGTGGTGATACTTGGGAGAATCCTTTGTCTAGATGAACGCCTTTCAGCTGAAATGATGATGACGATCGATGTTGGCATGTTGAATATGTTGATGAGATCAATCTCTCAGAAAGATTATTCCAATTAAAGATTGGCTTAATCTGACCTTTGCAAAGAAAAATAAAAAATATTGCATCCTATTAGAAGGAGGCCCCTTGGTCGAATTTGCTACAGACCCCGCGCCGGTTCAATCCAGCACTAACGGCGCTTCACACCAGGACAGCATCGAATGTTATACAAAGCATAGGTCCATTCATTTGTAGAGCCACATGTGGGCGGTGGGTCTTTCAATTAGCACTTCCCTAGAAATGAATAAAACAAATTGTGTGTTATCGATTTTTTTTATTAATTTGGATGATATATAATATCGTTCAAATGTTCAAGAACACAATTTTGACAATTCTTTTTTTTTATACTCTGCCCCACACAACGTTTGATAAATAATTCGTTATCATCTTTCGATTCGGTCAAACTCTATTCCAGGGCATGGTCTACCCCAGTGGCGTGCCCGCCATACAAGCCAAAAAGCCCGGCTTGCACTACCAAAACCTCACCTAATTCATAGAACACGACCAATCAATTAATTATCACAAAAATCTAAACTTCAAACTTCGCGCGCTTACGCGGTTACGCTAAGTTGCCACTGTGTTGTGCGGAATTCAAAAATCATTTATAAGACGATATCAGGGTGAAGCGAGGATGCCATTCTGAGCGAAATCTCTCCGATCTCACTCTAACACTTAATAAAAGAAAGAGATGAACACTAATGTGTTGTTGTCTTTTTCTGCCTCAAAGGCTTTTATGAGGCTTTATCTTCTATCTCTACTTTTGATATAAAAACGTCAAATTTTCAGTGTGTGTGTGGGTGTAATTTGTTATTGTGTGCAAATGCTCGTCGAACATTTTGTTCTAAAAAAAAGCCGGGCTTTGGTAAATTTATGAATGGTTTTTGTTGACATAAATTTTTACGCATATTATAATACGAGGCGCCCTCTATGACGCGTAAAGTTGTACGAACTAAAAAGTACTCAGTTCAAATTTAATTTGCTTTGATCGGTTATCGTGTTGTACGTAATTATTGTTTTGATAGTTTTTTTTTGTTTTCCGTTATTTAACAGTTTATGAATTCGGAAACTATACTTGTGATTGTGTGTGGATATTATTATGTGTGGAATTGATATTGGCCAGGTAGGGTTTGAGTTTTAAAGATAAATATAATCTTGTAACTTTACTATTTTGAATATTTCTCAGAAAAGTTAATAACAATGCTTGAAATACATCAGGTATGACTCAAATAACTTCGCTAGTGCCATGAAAATTCTCAAAAGTATTTGAACGCTGTTATTTCATTCTTAATTTTTGGTAAACCGCCTATAGAAAGTTGGTTCTCTTTCTCGACAGTTAAGTGATAGGTATGTTTTAAAAAAGCGAACAACGAAAAGCTGCCGCTGTTTCAATTGTGAGTATTTGCCAATAATATTACATATTATTATAAAGAACAAGTGTTTGAAATACCAAGATTTCAAAAAAAAATTATGTGTTAGTTACACATTCATAACTAGATGGCGTTGGCGTCAAAACAGTAACATTAGATCAGTATCTAGAACTCGTTTGTTTTATTTAACACTCAACTCAACCTTACATTAGATATTCATTAAGTTCAAATTAACCGTTTTAATAGTATTGGCTGACCATCCCGGCCGGCTGGCACTCGACAGCAAGAGCGGCTTTCCGAATTATCTTTGATTGCAATTGAAAATCAGCTGTCGGTAGAATTAAAACGTTCACAAACTTTTTACGCTGGTGGAAGTAATAAAATCATTTTTAAGTAAAGATAATTTGAATTAGAATACATTTTTTTTTTCTATTCTTGTATTCAAACTTCACGATTATTGGTATGATGATAAAGTTGTTGTGGTGAAGCTTTTGTTATCATTATTTATTACTTACTATTAACTTTATATTAGTTAATAGTAGTGTAGCAATTCAGAAAAATCAGCATTACTGCACTGATGACACGTGGTAGCACGAGATTTTTTTTAATAGGTAAGTAGTAGTTAGGTCAAGATTCCTTGGCTTGCCCCCTGTAAAGGCATCAGGCACGCCACTGGTCTACCCGTGTGACAATAATTCACTCAAATGCGTTCATGCATGAAGAAGTAACAAACATACAATAAATGTTTCTTATCAAGTATATTATTCTGTTTATTCATATAATGTGTTATTGTGTTTATTACATGTAAATTACATTTTGAAATATTTCAATGTTAATTATGTAATACATTTAAAAACATACAAATAGTAGTCCACCGGTATCGGGAACAGGATCCGATCGCCTAACGAGAGCCTCCTTAGGTGTTGGTCGAGACTCTTGGCTATTAAGCCATTGGCCGTCACGACTATCAGCACAATGATTGCTCTATCCACTTCCCTTATTATTATTATCCAATAAAAAGTTTATTTTTTATTTCTTTCCTACTTCAGTGTACTGATGTACAACACGTGTCAATTGAGTCATGAGTAAAGTTAAGAAGGTCATGTGTATGTACTAATCCGTCGCTTTTTTGTGACCATTCGAATTTGGTCGGGTAGCCAGCCGTTATCTACGTTTGCTTTTCTTATTATATTTTCTTATGTACGAGATATTCGAAGCTGTATTTTCACTATATATCACTTGATTATACGCACTAATTATTGGTAAATACCTTCACATATTGTATTAAGCCAGTTTCTTGTACGTTGACGTCAAACTTAGGGCATCGTCGTCTCTACTTTTAGCAGGATTATTCAATAACGCGTGCATGTGCGCTTTTGGAACTGATATGTGCTTATAATAAACGTCTAGCGGGACTGAATACCGTTTTCAGAGAGCTCATTAGTTTTCTCGTTAAAGCGCTGTGATATATTTTCGATTTTTCAAAAAAGTGCTATTACTCGAGAATTATACATATTTCTATAAATCGAATTCTGTCACATATGCGCACATATGTAGAGCTACCCGTGTATGTTTATAGTACAACCGCACATATAATAGTTTTAGAGATACACGATTCTGCAAAACGTTACTCCAGCAGGAAATGCAATATCTCGAAAACCTGAAGACGCATCGATTATATTTTCGGGGCACATCTTTGCACAAGCATAAGCTACCTGCTCATATACAATTTTTTTCTCTCCGATTAGTTTTTAAAAATTTTCTTGCTGCGGTAACGTTACCCCAGCTGGAATCGTTTTTTCCATTTTTTTCCAAAACGACAAGACGCACTAATTTTATATGTCGCGCACATCTACACCAGATGACGCACTAATTATACTTTCCACTCATATCGCTCCACGTGCAACTTTCCAGCTGCGGTAATGTACACCTCTTTGCCTGCCTGGCTACGGCAGGCAAAGAGCGTTTTTAATCAAATTAAGGAAAATAGATTTGTTAGGCTGGCAACATTAAGCACGCCCCCAGCTACGCGCCAAGTTATCTTGCTCGCGCTTTATTAGTGCGTTTCGTGTCGCGTAAGAATTCCCTTCGCCGTAATGTTTTCGCTTCTGTCTGTCTACATTAAAAAAAAAAAACCGGCCAAGAGCGTGTCGGGCCACGCTCAGTGTAGGGTTCCGTAGTTTCCTGTCCGTTATAACAAGTGTACCCACTTATGAGTTTAAAAAAATGCTTGCATAAACGATTAAACTACAAACTTGGTCCAGAAATTATTTTGTACTACCTTTTTATTTTGTCTTTTTGTACAAAAACTGTTCTTTCCATCAAGTTCAAAATAATTTTCCTAGAAAGTCCTTATAAAGTTCTACTTTTCAAATTTTTTTTATGTTTTCTAAACCTATGGTTTAAAAGTTAGAGGGGGGGACACATTGTTTTTTACTTTTAGAGCGATTACTTCCGAAATTATTGACATTATCAAAAAATGATTTTAGTAAACCTCTATTCATTTTTAAATACCTATCCAACAATATATCACACGTTAGGGTTGAGTGTAAAAAAAATCATTTCCCCCTTTACATTTCGGGGGGCTACCCTAATAAAACATTTTTTTCCAATTTTTATTTTACCACTTTGCCGGCGTGATTGATATACATATTGGTATCAAATTTCAGCTTTCTAGTGCTAACGGTCACAGAGATTAAGCGAGGACGGACAGACAGACATGGCGAAACTATAAGGGTTCCTAGTTGACTACGGAACCCAAAAAAAGAGTTGCCTACTCTGGCAAAATTTTTGCTAGTAATGTAAAACGAAAACGATTTTAACGGTAATCGCACCATTTTTCGCAAGGAGAATTATTATTATGAGGGGAATGGGATTTTATTAAAAAAAGCATGTCTAAAAGAAGGTGTTAATGGAGAGGTACGATATTGTGGCGATGGCGTGGCGTTTTCGGTATATAAAAGAATTCCAGGACAATTGAAATGGAGCCTAGAGTCCGTCTCAACAGATACCTACTACAATGATGTGATGAAATATCTGTAGACAAAGAAACAGACAGGTTTATAATTGATTTATATAAATTTATATTAGGTATTTATTGCCGCACTCGGGCGCGCTCGGACCTCGGATATAGCGACGCTGATCTTAGCGCGAATGCTGAGCGTAGGTAAGAAAAGTGAAGTATAAACATGAGATTAACTTCTGTACCTACATACCTATTTTTTGTCTGGGGCCTCTCTTGTAGCGGCGGCTGAGGATGACCGTTTCTCACGGTTGCGGCCATCTACTTTGTTAGCATTACGGCGACTGCATTCCATTTCCTCTAGGACCGTGGCCTGTACCGGAGCACGGCGCGAGAGGTCGCCGCCGCCGCAGTGTTGCAAGACACGGACAAAATTATTTATGATGTGAATTTACTACCAATCAATAATAGGTATTGCATAGAAAATATAAGTATTTAAATGAAAATGATACAGCATACGAGCTATTATTCAATTAAATAAGTAGATGGCATAGGTAATTCTAGAGAGACAACAATGGTGGTCCAGTAGTAACAGCCCCTACTTACGAGTTGTCGCGGAATCGAACCCAGCCTAGCGCATTACTTTGTATAATATTTATGTCATCATAAATGCTTTCAAAACAGTGAAGGAAAACATTGTGAGGAAACCGACATGTCCTAGAACCGAAAAGTCGAAGACATGTGACATCCACCAACCCGCACTGGGCCCGCGTATTGGATTACAGCCCGTGACTGGCCTGTTGGTATATTCAAGTGTAGTGTTTGGTGGCCCTGACTGCTATGCCACAGGTCGTGGGTTCGATTCCCACCCAGGACCGATGCTTGTGTGATGAGTATGATCATTTGTTCTGTGTCTAGGTGTAATATATGTAGGTATGTATTCAGAAATATATAAGTATGTTTATCAGCTATTTAGTGTCCATAACACAAGCTCTGCTTAGCTTTGGACTAGAAGGCGTTGTGTGCTAGTTGTGGAATATTATTATTATATTCCCTCTCCTAGAGTGGAGACCTGAGTCCCAGAAGTGGGAACATAATAAGTCTGCTCCTACTAGAGTCTGTCTAAAAAGTCAAACGATTTGGGTAATTATTACGGTAAAATGAAATCTGATGTAGTCAACGCTGGTTCAATAATTAAAGTTGATTAAGAGATCTTGATCATTATTATTATACAAAATTCCCAAATCGTTTGACAGACTATAATATACTATATCAGGTAATCAATAAAATGGCAAGCAATCAGTAGCCCGATTCACGTAATGAAAACCGTAACGATTTCGTAGCGATTTAGTCGTTTAGACCATTTGTTTAGATATTCACATCCATCAAACGAGTTTAAACGACACCGATTTTAAAGTCGTTTGAAATTCGTCGATTAAAAAAAAAATCTGTATATACCTATCGTGGTAGAATTCTTATTAATGTAACTGGGAATAAGTCCAGCGACTCATCAAGAGTTCTGACCGCCCTAGGCTAATTATGAGGACGCGCCCCCGCTAGGAAGGGTGGCAAACCATTTTTTAACCTGACATTTTTTATTTTTTAAATATTTACACGGATGTTATTGTTAAAAAAAGAGGAGAGGTATCATTTAAGTGAAACATTTTTGCAACTGATTAATGATTTATTTGAAAATTATAGTAATTAAGTAATTATTATTAGATTATACAAAAGTCCTTTTTCGTGCTTTAGCGTTTGCAAATCTTTCCACAAATTTTTCAAATTTAATAGTTTGTAAAAAATCACTTTCTATATATACATTAGCGAGAGCGCTGCAAGTTTTTGCTGGCGGAGTGTGGAGCGCAACTACTCTTTTAAGTGCTGAAAAAGACCTTTCGCCGCTGCAGTTAGTAACACTCATTGTCGGTCTAGTTGAAATATGTAGGGTAGATGCAATGATGCTAGATTAGTGCATGCAAAGACACAATTTTAGCGCCCCCCCCCCCCCCCCGATCTTCGCGCCCTAGGCTGCAGCCTAATTAGCCTAAGGGTTAATCAGGGCCTGAATAAGTCGATAGATTGCGAATACCACTTTTGGATAGGACTTCGATTGAATGACTATAAAACTTTAACGATATTTGGCTTGTTTGATTTTATGTGAATCAGGCTAGATAGAGTCTGTCTAATAAGTTAAACGACTTGAGTAATTATTAGGATTTAAGAAATCAGCGGTAGTCAACACGGGTTCAATAATCAAGGTTGATTAAGAGATACAGATCATTGTTTATTAACAGAAGAAACTTATCAAAAGTACCGTTTTAAATGATTAAATATTGTTGCGCCATATCTCCGAGAAAATAACGAGTAGCACGTAATAATTAAAACGCATTGCTGTTCGAAAGATCTAGAATGGTTGTGCGTAGCCAGGCTTAGAAAAATCTCGAAACGTCCATAAAGTACCTACAAGTAGTAATAGGTGTTTATCTAACCGATAAGGGAAATGGTACTCTCCGACGTTAACAATAGAGTCGCAATTCGCATGAAAGTGACTCTTATTACCACGAGCAATAAAAATGATTTATGACTTCGAGAAGCGATTCAATTGTTCTGAAATTCTGGATAGATCTGGGGATGTCGGTACCTATCTAGAATTTTCTTGGCTCCGCATATAAATACGAGCCCCCGGCCGGAAGCGAGTCAGTTGTGATTTCGACTGCGATCAAGAGCGAACTACCCTAGTACTTGAAGACCTAAGCGATAGTGTAACGGTACTCTAGTGTTAATTGCGATTCGGATTATTGTTGACAGGACTAATTTGTTATTGTTTGTGGTGAATAAAGTTCTCTCGTCAGTAAATATTCATTTGATTACCCACGTACGTAACAATATTATTCAAAATTCTCAAGTCGGTTGACTTATTAGACAGACTATACTGATTTTTCGTAGCTCGGAAAATTAGTACCTATCATCCGAATCCATTTAATGACATTTCTAATGTGAAAAAAGAACAAAATTATCAGGCAATTGTTAAAAGTGACGAAATATCAGTTAATCTCCCTAATATTAAGTAATTTCATCGAAAAAAATATAGCAACACTGTTTTTTCGTATTGCCAAAATTACGGCCAAGGCACTTCCTAGTTCCTCTTATGTGAAACTTACCTACTTTACTTCGTGGAAACGCAGTATAAATTGCAACGGGCTTCTCAAACATAAAGCGTTCAACAAATCGTCAGGAGAGTCCTGGGTTTCCAAACCCCTCAGTCTCGCACAATCTCTGGTCAAGTTTCTCGCGAACGTGATCAGATCTGAACACTTTCGCTGCGATCAGCCTCGCTCGACGTCCGATCTTTCATTAAACCTTAAAGCGCAGGCCACACCGCCAGCTAGCGGGCGGGCGGGCTAGGCGGGTGGGCGAAGCGAACGAAGGAAACTATACAAACTACGCGAAATATTGGCGAACTAAACTATGGGGTTCACACCGAAAACTACGGAAAGACGAGCGACGAGCGGAGCGGGCTAAGCGGGCGAAGCGGGGGTAGTATTTGTAGTTAAGTCATCATCAGAACTTTCGTCGATATATGACATATTCATCGTTCCCAAACTAAACACTATACTGCTATTCGAAAGACGAGCGTCGACTAGTCTACTCGAAACGGGGAGGACGGGCGAACGAACCGGGCGAGCGGGCTGGCGGGCGAGCTAAGCTAGCGAAGCGCGGGCGCGCCAACGAGGTGAACGAGTAGCTTTGCTGGAATCGTCGGATATTTCGTTAGCTTAGCTCGTTAGGTTCGTCGGTAGCTCGCAGTGTGAACCGAAGTATGTAAAGAGGTGAAACGATGTTCGCCCGCCTAGCCCGCCCGCCCGCTAGCTGCCGGTGTGGCCTGCGCTTAATCCTGTGACGATCTTCGCCCATCGCTCTGGCTAAATTCTGCGACACTTCACTCCAACTTCAGTTAACTGTTTTTTTTTACCCTCAATATCTGCTAAATAATTATAGTATTGTGTCTAATGTGATCTGTTCACTTAACATATTTTTACACTGAAGGTACGGCAGTGTCCATTGGGAAATTTCGAGTTTGGCATTGTTGTTTAGTAAGTGGCTAAGGCCGCGTTTCCACTGACGCGGAGCTGGGCGGAGAGGAGCGGAGAAGAGCGGTGAAAAGTGGTCAGTGTTTCCACTGAAGCGGAGCTGGGCGGAGAGGAGCAATGAAGAGCGGTGAGTGGTCAGTGAGCGGAGCAGAGCGGAGTGGAGCATACTTTTGGAATCGCGCATTTTTGCACTTAGTTACACTCAATCTCTCGATTCAATTGTCTAACAGTTTCAATGAACTTCTCATCCATTTTGATACGTATGCACCTAGTGACGTAACGAAGACAACTGACACGCTGCACGCGAGTCACGCACCGCCCCGCTCCGTACCGCCCCGCTGTTCTGCGCTCTGCACTCCAATGCTCGCTGTCCTCCGCACTGCACCGCCTCGATGTATGAATATCCGCTCAGCTCTGCTCCACCCCGCTCGCACTGTTTCCATTGAAGCGGAGCGGAGATTTCAAGCATAGTCATTGGTCAATTTGTGCACCGCTAAGCTCCTCTCCGCCCAGCTCCGCGTCAGTGGAAACGCGGCCTTACTTAGTGCACGTGAGTTAGGCCGCGTTTCCACTGACGCGGAGCTGGGCGGAGAGGAGCGGAGAAGAGCGGTGAAAAGTGGTCAGTGTTTCCACTGAAGCGGAGCTGGGCGGAGAGGAGCAATGAAGAGCGGTGAGTGGTCAGTGAGCGGAGCAGAGCGGAGTGGAGCATACTTTTGGAATCACGCATTTTTGCACTTAGTTACACTCAATCTCTCGATTCAATTGTCTAACAGTTTCAATGAACTTCTCATCCATTTTGATACGTATGTACCTAGTGACGTAACAAAGACAACTGACACACTGCACGCGAGTCACGCACCGCCCCGCTCCGTACCGCCCCGCTGTTCTCCGCTCTGCACCCCAATGCTCGCTGTCCTCCGCACTGCACCGCCTCGATGTATGAATATCCGCTCAGCTCTGCTCCACCCCGCTCGTACTGTTTCCATTGAAGCGGAGCGGAGATTTCAAGCATAGTCATTGGTCAATTTGTGCACCGCTAAGCTCCTCTCCGCCCAGCTCCGCGTCAGTGGAAACGCGGCCTTACAGTGCATGCAGGATGCACAATGATTTTTCTCTTGAGTGCTATTGGAAGACTTCCCTTCAAGGCCCAGGTCTTGCAAGCACTTTATATATATATATATATATACTAGCTGCTGCCCGCGACGTCGTCTGCGTGAAGCCTCTACAGCACTAAAAATACCTAAGGTGCCAGTGTCGCTATAGCATTATAAATAAACAACTTTTAAAATAGCATTATAATATAAGTTTTTTTCGCAAACGAAATATGGGAATCCTGCTGAGTTCAGTCATAAGATGTGACTGAAGGAAATAGAGAAAATAATGCAGGAATACATTCCAGGACACAAAAGAGTAAAAATACGTAGCCCTCAGTGTCTGCCCCTGCGACTCATTGATGGTCATCGCGAAGCAAACACACACGGCGAACTGTACGCGCTTGAACTGGAACAGGAAGTTATGGGGTATGAGGGGAATGCATGGTATAAATACTGCCTCGCTGACGCCACAACCCGTAAGAATTTCCGCCTCAATGGTGTGTCTGTGTGGAGCGAGATGACTTTGAGGCGGGTCCCGTCACAACTTCGAAGCATAATCGGGACACCGACCTTCAGCTTGATGGTATGCGCCGGAAGTCCTCTTGCTGACAGGGAGTTCAGAAATTCCACGGAATAACGTGTGGCATCATCTTGCTCGACAACAGTGTTTATCGAGATGTAGACCACTTCATTCTTCTCAATTTCCGAGAGAATGCATTCGTTAATTGCTGCAGCCTGATCATTTTTGGGCGTCAAAATGGCCCGCTCACACACCCAAGAATTCTGCTGGTGTAGTATACAACTGATGTCCCCGTACACACAGTGAATGAGTTTTTCTAAGCTGGATACCACTCTACCGAGAGACTCTTGAAGCACCACCTGTCCACCTCTCTTTTCTGGTAGAGTGCCTTCGTCAAGACTTAGAAGGACATCGGAGAATTCTTGAGCAAGTGCATTGCCGCCGAGCCGAGCTCTCATATGTCAAGCGCAGTGTACGAACTCGTGACCACAACGAAGATCGTTTCGACGAAGCATTAATCTCGTCAGCCCTCGATCCCCGCGTCACCTCGGGAAGTGTTTGCCGGAAATCGCCACTGAACAGAACTGTGACACCATCCATCAAATGTTAGTTCCTGCGGATGTCCTGCAGGGTTCTGTCCACGACCTCAATTGCCTTCCTATTGGCCATCGTACACTCATCATCAGAGAGCAATCCTTGAGCACGTGTCCCTTATCGCTGTTACGTGACACACCACAAACAGGCGTTTCGGCGCTCTCTAAATCGATGGGATTTTTTAACATGGCATGTGCTGTCTTGCCTTCCGGAAGCAGTGTGGCAGCGATTCCTGACGACGCTACAGCAATAGCAATTTTGACTTGGCTCCTAACCTCTGCAAGTATGCCAGTGGTAACAAATGTTTTTCCTGTTCCACCAGGAGCATCCAAGAAAAACATTTTACCCTGGTTTTGCCCAACGCTTTCAAAGACGGTGTCATAAATTTGTTTTTGCTCTCAAGAGAACAAAGCGACATGGTAATTTCGTATGGTGGTTATTTCGCCCGGATCGTAATTTGTTTCAGCGTTATACTCCCGATTTCCACGGTGTTGATGTGATGATGATTGGAGAGCTGGTAACCCATATTCGATCAGTGGATTGCCGCCGATAGTAATGACCACATCTTGGAGTGAACTGAGACAGGTGTTCAGCACGCGTTCATCAGTTACTTCGACTTCGTCTCTAGTAGCACGCCTCAAAGCTCGTAGAAAATCTTCAGACAGAAGATGGCGTTACTTCTCTCACAAAGCTACTGGGTTCGCGACTCCACAAAACACAAAGATGACGGCAAGTAGATGACGCATGTGGCTGGGACTGTCACTGACGCTTGCCTCCACGAGGGTGTCATCCCAATTAGGCAAAAGGCTACGCGGTAAGTGGGATACTCCACGCCATCAAATGTCCTCAGAAAAGCGAAAGACGTTGAGCCTAGGACAGTGTGATGTAACAATCGCAGAAAATAGCATTCGCCACTATTCGGGTGCACGGTATAAACCCTACCCAATGCGGTGTCCTTGAAAATTCTCGGAAAACCTTCCACAGCACCTTTTTTTTATGGTGGGAAAAATCATGCATTGACATCCCCCGCCCTTGGGCTGAGCGGGAGATAGTGTCAGACTCTTACTGAAAAGACCCATCCCGTTCCTTCTAGCCTTCATACCGGGGCTCGAGCGCCCTTTCGGATAACCCTGACCCCAGTAGGCTTCGACCCGGCTGGATCCCTGCTGTTGCTGACAACTCCTAGAGGCGCGCGGGAGCAGTGCGCGCCGTCGACGACTTGGGCTTGGTCCGGACAGTTACCGGACGGCCGGACAGCGAGCTACCCATTGCTCACTGTCCGCAAGCCCGCGTCTACGTTGTTCGGAAATCGGGATCAGAATCCCGGCGACGGCCCGGCGCGAGAGGTCTCCGCCGTCGATCGCCCCCACGAGGGCACGGCGATGCTCCGCCCAAGCAGGGCACACCTCGACTGTGTGCTCCACCTTGTCCTCCGGGTGTTCCGCACAGTGGCGACAACCGGGCGTCACTTCCGCATGAATCGAGTGCAGGAATCTCCCGAACGAACCATGTCCGGTGAGTACCTGCGTCATGCGGAAGGTAAGGACGCCGTGAGGTCTTTCCAGCCACGCCTCAAAGAGGGGTCCACAGCACCTCCTCGTCGATTTCGGTTGAATACACCCCTTTGCTTGTCGTACGTGTGTGAAGGCACCTCGTCATACGTAAGGGATTTCGCAAACTGGTCGACTTCACAGAGTCTGGGAAATGCCACCATGTAATACCTAACACCGCATTTTTTTTAAATTGTCTTCGTCAACTCTGCTCAAGATTTTGTGGGTTTTGTTGGAACTTGAATTTGTCAAAACGAACTATAATATGAAGAAAATGCACATTACCATCTATGAATTTTAAGAATAACTAACTACTAGCCTCGCCAACATGATCAAATTGAAATGATTAATTTCCAAAAACGGTTAACATAAACTTGATTTAATTTTGATGAAATCTCATAGATGGCGCTGCTTTAAAATTGTGTTTATACTACTAACATTCATTAAAATATGTATCTCTGCCCAAGTTACTTTAATGGCGTAGTTTTTATAGTGTAAAGCTAGATAATAGCATGACTTACTCAAAAACAACATTTAAATATGCGTCCTTATATTACACGCTGTCACAGAATGCGTAAGAAAAATAAAGATTTACAGCTCCTCCCCCGTAAGTGATAGCGTGATAATATGTAGCCTATATCTTGACCCGATCTCTTAGTAATATTCATGCAAAATTTGAAGTAAATCCATGCAGTACTTTTTGAGTTTATCCCGGACATACATACAGACAAACAGACAAAAATTCTAAAAACTGTATTTTTGACTTCGGTATCGATTGTAGATCAAGCCCCAAGTATTCTTTTAAAAAAATATTCAATGTACAGTTTTGACTTTCCTACGATTTTATTATATGTATAGATATATACTCATTGAGACCCTGTTTCGTGCTTGTTTTTGTTCATAACTTAGGTCTATGATCTGATCATTGAAAGCCCAATCTCAAGACTTATTGTGCTCAGATGAGGGCCACTTAAAATCCCCCTTTTAAACAATGACTGGTTCTATTCTATTTAAATTCCTAAACAGTGGAAACCAAGTTGTAAAGAAGACAATTTGTGACAGTGTTATTTGATTTATTTATTTTTGCTAGTTATACATTGGTAAAAATATTTTAATGCTATGAAACAATCTGACTTAGCATTTGGTTTGTAACATTATTAATTCATGCATAACTGATGCATGGGAACTATTGTAATAATAATGTAGTTCCCAAATTGACAAGCTACTTGATAGGTAGTAGCCATTAAGAGATTGCATTACATGCATTAGTTACGTGTTTGAGAGAAACATTTAACCTGATGCAAAGCTTGGAAATGAACCAGTAGTACTTTATCTTATGTTCCTAAGAAATAAAAATTTCCTACAATATTTTACACTTGATCAAGTTCTATTAAAAAATTAAGCAATTATCTGTCACATGAAATCTGTTATGATTAATTATATAGAAATAAAAAAAAATGAACCTTTACAATTAAGACACAGGATACAGGTTTAAAAATACATTATGCCCAGAAATAAAAACAACAAAAATGCAGATAATGTTTCACAAGAAGACAGAATAAATGATTAGTTGTATTATAGCTTGGGCATAAGACCTCTTACATAAACAAAGACTTGAATAAAACTAGCCTTAATAATACAAAAGCAAGTTTAACTTTTTTTAAAGGCCACAATAATTTAGGTAATATGATAAATAAATGGGTGTTACCCTCTATAAGGGAAATTGAAGAGCTATGTAAAATGAATTCTTACTTATTCACCCAATCTACAAATATTAAAACAAAGTAATCTTGCACAAAAGACTGACTCCGAGCACAATAAATGCAATCATACAAATCTAAGATAAACACTAGCATAGTATTACTTAAATTGAAGTAAAAATTAATTTTGATGCACATTATTGCTTATTAAGAAAAATCAAGTGAAACACATAATATTATAGTATAGTGTGGATTCAAAGTGAGAAATAGGTAGATTGGGTCTATGGAGAAAAGTTATCTGAAGAGAAACTAGAAAGTGCTTCCCTCTGGTGGCTGTGACAGCTTCATGTTTTCTTTCAATGTCATGAGACGTCTCAGTTCCTGCAGAACTGTCTTGATTGTGTAATCACGTTGCCATCTAGCAAGAATTGGAACTTGTCTGTTATCCACCTATACCAAAAAGCAAGTATGAGTTACAAATATAGTAAATTTAAATTTATATAAATAACTTAGTATCAAAACTTACAAGCCCAGTCTGACTGTTGACACAGTTCATGTTGATTCTAGAAATAAAGCGAGCAGTGGGAGGTTCATCAGGGTATCTGGTACCACACTCAATTTTTAGTGAATACATCCTATTTTCATAAGGAGTCTGTAAAAGAATGATCAATTAGGAGGACTTAAAGATATACATACTTTTTTAACTCATTTATAAAATTAACAAAGTATTTTTACCCTAGGGGGGCCAATTATCATGCCAGTCCAATGAGTGAGGGTCATATCATCATCACTCTCAAGGCCCCAAGATATGGTACCATCGCCCACTCCCTTTTGGCCTTGTTCAAGTTCTTCTAGAAGACGAAAGTTTCGCGGTACCACTGCCCAAAAAAGAAGTATGATTACAATAATGCAAGATCAAAACAGTCACAAAGTAGTAAGTAAATACATAACTTACAACAAAATAAATCTGTACAACAAATAAAACAAAAACTTACCAACGCCTGATGACGGATTCGCCATGATCACAATTTCACCGGCGCGCACTACCTAGCGAAAAAAGTGAAGTTTAAGATTTAGTAACCAGGCATTTACCATGCAAATCGTTTACTCGCTTTTAGTAGCTGAGCATCCAATAACTAATTATTACAATAAATGATAAAATTTATTCCATTTATTCCTCGATTTTTTCAATCAAAGAGAAAAAAAGGAAGGTTAGCAGTTTTTTGTTGACTTTGACAAATGTCATTACTCTTTACTCTATGGCTAAAATAGTTTTTGACTCAGTCATCCTTGGTCATCCTATAGCTCTGTTAGAAATTATTTATTTATTATAGAATTTTTTTGTTGAATATGGCACTCTATAAAGAGAACTAGACGCCAGTAATTACTTTGTTTTAGTAGAACAAAAAACCAAAACAACCATAATTTCATTGAAAGAGGCTTGTACTTTTCTCCGACTTATAAAACTAGAGCGGTAGTTTTAGTCACTTACGATTTTTTTAAGATAATGCGCAGTCCATGCGTTACGGTTACGGCTATAGTCATTACTGAACTATGTATTTTTATATTACTAACAATATGTATAATTCCCTGGTCTCTCGACTCGACTACGTACGCGGCGACGACGGCGACGGTGACCGACCGGACATTTTAGGCGTAGCGCACACTGCCTTGCGGTGGAATGCGGTGCGTTTATTCTACCATGCCGTAGAATAAACGCATTCACGGGGCCATGCACTGCAGTGAAAAAGACGCACATTTTAACCGACTTCTAAAAAAGGAGGAGGTTCTCAATTCGGATGTTTGTTTTTTTTGTTATGTGTGTTCGCGCATAACTTCGTCGCTTGCCAACAGATTTGAAAAATCCTTTTTTTTGTTGGATAGGGTATACTTCCCAAATGGTCCCATAGTCACCAAGTTGGAATCAGATGATGGAATCTTGGCGAAATCGAGGGAACTCCTTAAATTCAATTCAATTTTTTAGTGAAGTCGGTTTTTGAAGTGAAAACTTCTTTAGCGGCGTTGAGCACTTTTTCTGTAATGGGTATAAAATCTTAAACTCGCGTCAGGACACGTGACCTGATCGAAAAAGCGTAAGACGGATGGTAAACTTTTTAATGTAAAATAATTGTAATAGTTTTAAAGTGTTAAATTTTTAATGTAATATAAATTGTCATGTTTGTGTACGATAGCGCAATAAATGAATATTGTATTGATGTGCCTCCGGAAAACATACAGCATTGTTTATGAAGAAGCAGTGTATGCTTTGCCGTCTTTGTACGGTCGGTACTATAAATCAAGTAACGCAATTTAAACACAAGATGGCGCTAGCAGCGCTACCAGCTAGGAAGTGGTAACGGCTGTCGCTTTTGAAGTTCATAGCGTTGTGTGCTTTCGCCGCGTTCGGTCGAAATCAAAAAAATAACTCGTTAATCGTTTAACTAATTTTAAAATAATTTAAGCAAAGTGTTAGACTACCTAGTTTTGTAAAAAAAAAAAAAACTTGTATATTTTACAATGAGTCTCGCGCCGAATGACGACGTCGATACGGCTACCGAGGCCAATCGATCGATCGTCTCGCCATCACCAGAGAGGGATCCAGAAAATATGCGCAGCTCTTCGAGCACCAGCAGTTCTTCGGACAGCGAAGCAGAGCAAGAGGAGCCTCCACGCAAGAAACAAAAGCGAGACAACGATCACAGATCACAGGTAACGGTCGATCCTCGGATCGACGCGTTATACAACCAGGTCAGTTTTCTTACAAATTTTATTATGCATCAACATTGTGCATCGGACACCAATACGAGTCATGCTATCGATCAACCAGAGATCATCAATAGCGGCTTCCTGAGTAACCCGTCTACTTCGGAAACACCGCAATCCCTAGATCTAGGATTTTGTAAGACAAACTTTGATGAGAAAAAAATTCTCAGACCAGCCGACGATAAACGGTTACGCCAATTAATAAATCTCCAACATTTTAATACCCCCACTTGGCAACATATCCGGTACAAAAAGACCTTGTCAGATATGCTAGCGTACCCAGGATTCTGCAATTTAAAAATTAACGACGAAATATGTTCCCTAAACAAAGGTAAAGACTTCTTAGCCTCAACGGAGGAAATCATGGCCGCTACCACCAACGCCATATTACACCAGAGAGAGCTATTACAATCCGGCTTACAAGAGATTATAAATTGGGCTCATAATAACCCAACCGAGCTAAAATCCGATACCTTATTCAATAAAATTTCTGAAACCTTCGGTGACACATCTGCGTCCTATAAATTATATGAAGATACCCTACAAATAATTTGTGGTAAAAGAGCAGAATGCATTGAGACAAGGCGCAAAAGACTAATCTCAGAAATTCCGAATAAAAATATTCAAATTGCGCTTAATAATATACCGCCTAGTGAGGAGTATTTATTTGATAAAACAAAATTAGCTTCTTTAATCCAATCCCTCGGAGGGCCTCATTATTGGTTAACACCACCACAAATCCCCAAAACTAAAGAACAATTCAAAGATAAATTTAATTTAAACAAAGAACCAGTACCGTCTACCTCCAAATACAGACCTCAAACACAAAATAAAAATAATTTTCGAGATACCCACAAAAAACAACAGAACAGACAAACATACAAAAGAAAAAATAACGATTTTAAACAAACCAAAAACTATTCATTTCGAAACAAAGACGACAAAAAGTGACTATCCGACTCGGTTCAGGGGAGGTTGTCTGAGCTATTTTCAAAACCGTTGGCAAACAATCGGTGCCAACAAATTTATAATATCCGCAATCACGGGGTTTCGAATACCTCTATACAAGAAACCTCCTCTATTAATGCCAACTATACCAATCATGACTCAATACGCAACCAAGCCGTCCCCTGCCATGTCTCGGATCATAAAAGACCTTCTGGATCAAGGTGTATTACAAGCAGTCTCCAAAAAAACGCCCAGTTTTATCTCCAAGCTGTTTCTGCGCAAGAAAAGCGACGGAACAATGCGGCCAATTTTCGATCTTCGAGAATTAAACAAATTTGTGAAAATAAAACATTTTCGTCTGATATCTCATACCACAGTACTAGACTTTCTCCAACCTGGAGATTGGATGATAAAAATAGACATATCTCATGCATATTTTCATGTCCCGGCTGCAAAGTCTCATCGGACTTTTCTAAGAATCAGTTACGAAAACCAACTTTACGAAATGACTTGCCTACCTTTCGGCCTGGCCTCAGCGCCTCACCTTTTTTCTTCTATAACATGCTGGGTTGCGGAAACCCTGCGTGCGAAGGGATATCGAGTGCTAGTATATTTAGACGATTTCCTTCTGGTCAACCAAGACCAATCCAAGCTATGCCTTCAGGCTGCGGAAGCCGTGAGGCACTTGGAATATCTGGGCTGGCAAATAAATCATTCAAAATCAATCATAATACCGACTCAAGATCTGGAGTACCTCGGCATTCGTTGGAAAACGGCAACAAATACTATGTCACTTCCAACACAGAAGAGGCAGTATCTCAACAGTTCCCTAGATCGGTTGCTGCAGAAAAATCGCATCAACCTCCAAGAATTGCAAAGTCTACTAGGACAGCTGAACTTTGCGACCTTTGTAGTTCCCCGGGGGAGACTTCACTGCCGGAAAATGCAAATATTTATGCGAAGCTTCAACAAAAAACGGCCTCGTCAAAGTCAGGTAGTACCACGAGTCGTATATCAAGAGATGGAGTGGTGGCGCGGAGCCACATGTCACACATCACTCATACACAAAAAACCCGCTACCAATTTCCTAGCGACGGACGCTTCGGATTGGGGATGGGGTGCCCATTTGGACGGAAAACTAATGTCAGGTGCATGGTCAACTCGCCAAAAGACATGGCACAGCAACAAAAAAGAGCTCTATGCAGTAATAGCAGCAATAAGAATGAATGCGAAGGCACTAAAGAATTCGCACATGTTGATTCAATCAGACAATCGAACTTTAATCGCGTACATTCGAAAGGAGGGCGGAACAAAATCGCTGGGGTTACTAGCACTAACCTTCAAACTATTACATCTAACAGACAGGTTCGGAATAACACTTTCAGCTCACTACCTCCCGGGGAGATACAATACAATAGCGGACAGGTTATCACGGGGGAAACAACCAGCAGAATGGCACCTTCTACCACGAGCAACATCAGAAGTGTTTCGGAAGTGGGGCTATCCAGAGATAGATCTGTTCGCAACACGAGAAACTGCTGTAGTAAAAAATTACGTATCAATAGACTGCAAAGATCGGTTAGCAAACTATATAGATGCCTTCAGCAGACCATGGAAAAGCCATCTAGCTTGGGTGTTTCCACCTCCCAGCCTCCTACCCAGAGTGCTAACACACCTGAACAGTGCTACAGGAGTCTACTTGATAGTAGCACCCGATTGGCCTCGGGCTTTCTGGTTGCAAGACCTGAAATCCAGGGCGTTGGATCATCCTCACGAAATTCGAAACCTGTCAGAGACAATGATAGACTTCTCAACATTACAGTCCCCACCACAGGTACAGAGTTTGACCCTGAAAGTCTGGAAAATTGGGGGTGGGGTGCCGAAATAAAGGAATGGTCCACACAAGAAAAGGAACTACTGAAGAATAGCTGGCGAAATTCCACTTTGTCAACTTACCTACCAGCACTTAGGAGATGGTCAATATGGTGCTCCAACTCTAAAGTAAACCCAAAATATCCACGACCAGTTGACATAGCCAAATTCTTAATGTATCTTTTCTTAGAGTTAAATCTTTCGTATAGTACTATCCTTGTACACAAATCAGCGGTTTTTACTTTTTGCGGCCCTCACGTAGAAAATATATCATTTTGTAAGTTTATTATAAAACAGACACTTAAGGCAATAGGAGTAGCGAAGCCCAAAATAGCACGAGCATCAGTCACATGGGATCCACGAATTGTACTAGACTGGATTTCATCCAACCCACCTAAAGACACACTATTCGATTTAGCCCGTAGGACAGCTACCATCTTGTTATTAGCTTCAGGCCGTAGGGTTCACGATCTAACCCTGCTTAAAATTTCTAAAGAGAACTTCTTCGATGATGGGGATAATATATATCTTATACCAGCATTCGGATCTAAGACCGATACACACAATTATCGTCAATCTGCATGGAAACTTTCTAAACATGATGACAAAAACATTTGTCCAGTTAATTTAGTTAGGCTCTTAATAGAAAAAAATAGTACAAGACGGGCTGAAGTTGATGACTTGAACAATCTCTTTATTACCATATCAAAAAACCATACAAAAGCCGCATCACGCACCGTCATTGGAAACTGGGTGCGCACTGTTCTAAGAGATAGTGGAGTTCAAGCATCTCCAGGAAGCTGCAGATCAGCAGTAGCTTCTTTGGGATGGCTAGATAATCAGTCGGTAGACGATATTCTCTCGCGTGGTAATTGGAAATCATCCAGCACATTTTTCAATCATTATTGTCGCAACATAGAGCTTCCCAGAGATAACCGAAATTCATTTTTCCATACGTTTACTCCATCTTAAATAATACAATTAATAATAAAAACAAGAATGTACTGATTATAATTTTCCAATGTACAACAGTAATCTATAATCACATAGATTTTGTATCAAGTTGATTCAAATAAACTTTAAATATCCAATGATTACTTTTCATTTTAATTTGAGAATTTATACTAATCATCATAGCGTTGTGTGTAACTTATTTACACAATTAAATGTCACCAGCAGATAACAAACACGTCTTCATAAACAATGCTGTATGTTTTCCGGAGGCACATCAATATTACGGTTTTACATAAAAATAAAACCGATATTATGTGCCGAGAGGGAAAACATACAGCATTGGAAGGAGCCCTTCCTGGTGAAGACTATGAACTTCAAAAGCGACAGCCGTTACCACTTCCTAGCTGGTAGCGCTGCTAGCGCCATCTTGTGTTTAAATTGCGTTACTTGATTTATAGTACCGACCGTACAAAGACGGCAAAGCATACACTGCTTCTTCATAAACAATGCTGTATGTTTTCCCTCTCGGCACATAATATCGGTTTTATTTTTATGTAAAACCGTAATATTCTACCACATAAATGATAGTACTTTTATACTGATAAAGCAATTGGTGCAAAATTATTCCCTAACCATTTCAAAATATCAAACATGCTCAACGTTAATAATCAAGTTTTCACTTCTGCCGGCACTCACGGAGTGCAATTTTTTTTTTTTTTTAAAAGGGTTTTATGTCATTCGAACTCCGGCTGTGGTACTTACATGTCATCGTTATGGACTACCATACAAGAGTCACTTTCTGCATATATTTGTTATTACCTAAAAAAGGGTACCCTAACGGTATTGGGTACATCCATGACGACGGATTATGAAGGGCTTCTTTGTCGTAAGATATAACGGTCTAGGTTCTTTTATTTATTACCCGCAAATAAGTAGTTTTTCTGAGTCAGGGTCATAACATGTTATCATGTTTTGATTCATGCTCCAAGGACTGAATGAACTTCGTTGAAATTTGGTACAAGACTAGATATATTCATAATCTGGAATCCGATATATAAGTAGATTTTTTTTTTTTCCCGGATAGTAGGTACCTACGTTCTCCTAGAATGATTTCCCACTTACAAGCTGGCGATGTCTATAGCAGAAACTAGTAAAGTTAAAGAAAGATAAAATGATAATACGTACTTAATATTTTAAATCTCTGTCAGTCTGTTACGCTTTCATGGTGACCCTACTGAACAGATTTTGATGAAATTTGGTACGGAGTCAGCTTGAACCCCACGGAGGGACAGAGTATATGCTACTGTTTATAGCTTCGACTTAGCATTTGCATTATGGGGTCGTTCAAATATTACGAAAGAAGATTTTTTTTTGCAAATATAAACTCCCACCTACCCCTTGTTAGCAAAAGTAAGCAAAGCTGTCACCGCTCATGCTTACATAATAGACATTGGTACAAACATTTGTCAATATGGTTTCATTACTTATTATTAATAATTAATTATTATATACGCTCCAATTATTAATAACAATATTATAAACTTCCACACGATACAATTTATTGCATTATTAAATAAGTTCAATGTCTAAATCTGCGATCGACGCTCGCGCCTCCGTCACCGGAGACACGCCAGGTAACGACATACCTGTGTCTTTCAATATGTTACAAAGTACTCTGTGGCTGTGTCGCGTCCCAACAGCAACTGAGTGCCTCAATACGTTTTTTCTACCGCTTCATAGATCTCTATGCGATGCAAAAATATGTGCGGCAGATTCACTGCTTTGTAGCAAGAGGCCTAAGGTGACTTCACCGCATGCGTTTATTTCACCGCAGTGCGCGCACTTCTATGGCACTCCATACTTCACAGATTTTGCGTTGGAAAAACGCACGGCAGTGCGCGCTAGGCCTTATTATTTAATTTGGCAACACTATTCTAAAATTGACATTTGTATAACCTCAAATAAAAAATTAATTTTGTTGCATGGATCGAAACCTTTACCTACTTAACTTTCACTTATTCAAAGCTAACTGTTTTCCATGACGCTGCAACTACTACGCGTCATACGTAATTCATTTGTTATACCAACTGAAAATTGTTCACATTATTTCGGTCGCCATTGTAAGTTCTTACGTAGCGAATACCGTTATTCGGAGCGGGGGTTGGGACGCGTGAGGGGGGTTCGTATCAGCAGCGCCGTTGGAGCGCGAGTTCACTCTGTCACTCGGTCATTACGGTATTTCTATACAGCGCGTCCTACATTCTCGATCGTGAAAGAAAAAGTGACAATGCCCGAAAACAAACAGTTTCAGCGTCTTCCTCGATTCGTGGTGCCTAAACATTATGATTTGGAATTGGTTCCGAATCTGCAGGAATTCACGTTCACTGGAAAAACAGCAGTGAAAGTATCGGTAAGTGGAAATTTCATCATTGACGATGCAAAAAAAGTTTTCCATGTGTCTCACTAATCTGATCATACTCCTTTTAGATATTGAGCTCAACGAGTGAAATAGTGCTAAATTGTTTGGATTTGGAGTTGGAAAACGTCAAGTTGCAATACGAGGATGGAGGTACGGAATCCATCAAGCCGTCCGAAGTCCGGCTTAACGCAGCAGACGAAACTGCGACCATTGTGTTTGATAAGCCACTCGAGGAAGGTGACGCGACGTTACATAGCGAATTCAAAGGCGAGATCAACGACAAGATGAAGGGTTTGTACCGCAGCAAATACCTGACGCCTGCTGGTGAGGAGCGCTACGCCGCAGTCACGCAGTTCGAGGCAACAGATGCTCGGCGCTGTTTCCCCTGCTGGGATGAGCCTGCTATCAAAGCTACATTTGATATAACTCTTGAGGTGCCTGCTGACCGAGTAGCATTATCTAATATGCCTGTCAAGGAAGAGAAACTTATTGGTGAAAAGAAAAGGATTCATTATGATACTACTCCTATAATGTCCACTTACCTGGTAGCCTTTGTTGTGGGTGAATATGACTATGTAGAAAAGAAGTCCCGTGATGGTGTTCTAGTAAGAGTTTACACACCTGTGGGGAAGAGCAAGCAAGGTATATTTGCTCTGGAGGTGGCAGCACGAGTCCTACCCTATTATAAGGAGTATTTTGATATAGCCTACCCTCTGCCTAAGATTGACTTGATTGCCATTGCTGATTTTTCTGCTGGTGCTATGGAGAATTGGGGTTTGGTTACATACAGAGAGACTTGCCTGTTGGTGGATGAAGAGCACACATCTGCTGTCAGGAGACAGTGGATAGCTCTGGTGGTAGGCCATGAGTTGGCCCACCAATGGTTTGGAAACCTGGTCACTATGGAGTGGTGGACTCATCTTTGGCTAAATGAAGGCTATGCCTCTTTTGTTGAGTTCCTTTGTGTCAACCATCTTTTCCCAGAGTATGATATTTGGACTCAATTTGTTACTGAAAATTATATCAGGTATGCAAAACAGAAGGTTTGAAGTGCTATACATTCATTCTGTGTACATAATTTATACAACACTGGTTTATTTTAATATTGTTATCTACAAGTACTTAATCCTAACTGAAACTGCATATAAATTTGTCCAACAATTCTTAATAATGGCTTTATTTATTATTCCTTTGTTTGTGAGATTGTTTATCTCATATTCTTTGGATTGTCGCCAGCCATGTAAACTGTAAAGTCATTTACCTTGTTCATCAGTCATTCACAAGAGAACAATAGAATTAGTTTAATCAGCCATTATTATTTTAGTGCTCATTTATTATGTACATTATGTAGATTGCCCTTCATGAGTCTTGATATTTCAGAGCATTAGAATTGGATTGTTTGAAGAATTCACATCCCATTGAAGTTCCTGTAGGACACCCATCAGAAATTGATGAAATATTTGATGATATATCATACAACAAAGGAGCATCTGTAATTCGCATGCTGCATAAATACATTGGCGATGATGACTTCCGTAAAGGCATGAACATTTATCTCACTAGACATCAGGTAAACGGGTCCAGTCATATAATAAAATAAAATAATTTTTGCTTCATTCAAGTAACCTCTCAAATATTGCATGATACCACTCAGGTCCTTAGGGAGATTCAAAATATCTTGTTATTTCTTGTATTATTGGTATAAGGATATAATTAAAGGTGTTTGAGGAGTAAAAAACATGAAATGTTATCCTACATTTCATGTTATTTACTCCTCAACCATGCAATTAGTGCATACATCTAGCATTACATATCCTTGAAGAATTATATACCACATAAGAATAATTAATAGTTTTAGGAACTAGGGAGATATTTTTTATTTGATATAAACCAGTGCTTGATTCCGATCCCACCTGATCATAAGTAGTGATGCAATGGTTGATGGTGAGGCACACTAGTTTATTAAGAGCCTATTTAAACAAATTATCAACCACAAATTATACTCAGTATTTTATAGTTGCTAATTGTGATAAAAGCATTATAGTGTTTAATGTTATAATGATAACAATAGGTGTTTGTTAACATAAAACATGTAGGTACTTGAATATATGTTATCTTTTTTTCAAAGTATAGTTATTGAAAGAGACGGTACTCATAAACAATTGTTTAGTAAAAAAAACCCAATTCAGTTACATAACTACACTTCTGTCAATACATTAGGTTTGACATACATAATATTGTGTGCACCAAAGGTATTATTAGTAGAGATTACTTAATTCTAATGTTTTTATGTCCAGTACAAAAACACTTTCACTGAAGATCTATGGGCGGCCTTGGAGGAGGCCTCTAACAAGCCTGTCGGAGCTGTAATGTCCACATGGACTAAACAGATGGGATTTCCAGTTGTCGAGGTTAGTGTTACAATTTGACACATAAATAATGGTAATACAATAGTTGTTTAATTTGTTGGTTGGGGAAGTTTTATTGGGGAATTATGTTTATTTTATTATTGTATACTTAGCCCCAAGCCAGTTGGGATATTGCTACAGTAAAAAAAAAAATATTATATTTGAATTTGGAATTTGTCATTCTTATATTGATTGTATTTTCGCGCCAAACGGATATCGCCTAATATTTTGTGATTTAACCTTTTGACTGGCATGTTTTGTGCCATATTGCTCAGTCATGTATAGGTAGGTACATGACTAAGCAATATTTGTCCAGCACACCACGAATACATACTAAAGGATGAAATCGTAGTTTGGCGCCGAAAGCACGCCGCAAGGCGTCGGCAATCGCAGGGCCACCGTAGCTGCGGGCTTGCGAACGTCGAGAAAAGGGTAGCTCGCCGTCCGCTCGTTCTTTAAGGACAGTCTGAGTTTTGGACGGCGCGTAGTGTTCTACGCGCGCCTCAAAGAGATGTCAGCAAAACCCAGGCCCAGGGTTGATGTCTGTTAGGGCCATGGGGAAAAGTATGTCCTGAGGTGCCTTTTGCGTTCTAGGACCACACCTAGAACGCAAAAGGCAACTCAGGACACTTAAATGGCATTTTAATCAATAAAAGACTGACCCTCCCTCCCACTCCACCCTAGAGTAGGAGAAGTCGTTAGATGACTTTGTACCTGAAAAACAACGTAAATAAAAAAAAAAATGGGCGCACATAGGTATGAAAACAGATTTTTACAACCACAAAATTTTACTAGTTTTACAGTTTTTTCCTTCACAAGTGAATTGAATAACGTCGTATGATACACGTGAGTAATTAGTGATTACCGTTCTCGGCTCTCTTAATACCGCCTCGACAGTAATCACTAACATTACACACTTGTATCATAATGTACTATTATTTGTTGTCAAACAAAAAACGAAATATACATAACATCTTTCAACTTTATCGTATTTTAGGTGAGCTCAGAACAGCAAGGGCCAGACAGACTTCTAAAGCTGACTCAGCAGAAATTCTGTGCAGATGGTAGTCAAGGTGGAGACACGCTTTGGATGGTGCCCATCACAATCTCAACACAGGAACAGCCTTCAAAGGTAGGTTCAGATTGCATCTTTTTTAGCCTAGTACTAGATCAGGGCTCGGAAATATCTTCCTGACCCTCTTCAGAGAATTTTATTTTATAATATTGCGTTGTTATTTATCAAATAGTTATTTATGCATTTTATTTCAACAAAATTTTACACCCGTAGGTACACTACATCAATATTTATTTCAATTACACATGCGAGTATATATATATGCTTTACCCTAGTCCGTGCGTCATTGCGGGGTGCCAACTGAAAACCAGTACTAGGTGTCTAACGCCCAGCAAATGCTGAGGTGGTCACCTTTTACGGGCACGCTCGGCGTACTTTGTAATTTTATTCTTATTTACCTTGCGTATATATAACCGTTGTACTGTGTCTGTACCGAATAAAAGTATTTCTATTCTATTCAGAGTGTCCGTGTTTATTATTTCGGTTTTCGAGCACAGGAGCAGAATATAAAAGTTTTAGGCCTGCTCTTCTTACACCCGAAATCCTATGGTCCATTGCTCTTGGGCACATCTTAAAAAACTATTTGAATTTGGTGAGGAATCAAATTAAAAAATAGCCACAACAATAGAAAGTAACATTGGATTATTAATATTAATAATTCACTATTTCAGACTTTAAATCCTTAAAGTTTGTGTTACTTTATTTTTTCGTAAATAGAATGTGTTAATAGTTAAATTTAAACAATAAACATTTAAATGAACGAAATTGTTTATGGCCAAAAAAATTAGTTATGTGTTACCGACAATACAGCCTTAAATTTTAATCGTTTTAATCTCGTGGATGGTAGTTTAGGGAAAGAAATTAATTTTGTACAAGCGTAATACGAGTTTTGGAAAAAAGGTACTTTTATTCTTTAATTTTATCTCTACAAATCGATACTCTTTCAGTACCGGATCATTAGGCAGGCAGTTAGGCAATGTATCTTAATTTGAGAACCCAATTTTTTGGATGTAAAATCCGATGTCTATTTTATCGTTAAGTCGCGTTTTCATCCGTAAGTAGACTTGTGAAAAGACGGCGACGCAGAATTTCTTTCATGCCTTGTAGGCCCCACAACCAGTATTTTGCGAGAAGGTCGCGGATCATGCTGCCACACCTTATAATAGAGGTGTTTACACTCGAAAGCTATAATATCGCGAAAGTTGTAACAATTAACTCGTGCTGTGTTGATGCGCTCCTTTAGAAGCTTTTTTTTTAATTATTATTGATAGGCTAGCTGCTTTGAGAATTTGTTGATAAAAAAGAAAACTATCAACTTGAGTTCGATAACAGATTTTATGAAGACGTGAAGCTGGTGCTGATCTCATTTTTTTACACACTATTCAGATTGTAAATGATCAACAAATTTAAATTGTATTCATATGACCACAGTTGATTTTGGTGTCTCAAATATTAATAATTTGTCACATTGGTCTCATTTAGTATTGATGTACAGTAATTACCGAAATTCAACATAACTAAGGTAAGACACGTCTGTGACGAGAACGACGAGACACATTCTTACAAACAGCTAAAATCATAACCCATCCTTATGATTTTGCTGTAGTGGAGTAAAAAGAATACTTAGGGGAGTAGATAAGTCTGTATGTATGAAAAAAAAAAACTGATTTATGTAAAAGAGATTTAATTTACAACTTCCAAGCACCCTTCACATATTATCAAGATATTAGCTCTAACATTTATATAAATTAAGCTCATTAATTTCAGGTAGCTTTATCTACTGTGTTGGAAAAGAGAACACAAGATGTTGTGTTAAAAGACGTCTCGGAGAGTTCCTGGGTCAAGCTTAACCCTGGCACGGTGAGTTGTATACCTCTTTTTTTACAAGCAATTGCCTGACATTGCAGACAGTTGTCTAAATTGACTTAAATGGCTAGTATATGTAGCCAACATATTTATTGCATTCGATTGAAACAGTTTCTACAAGAAGTCGCAACAAGTATTAAAACCATACAAAACTATAGGTTGGATACTACCGCACTCGCTACCCCGCGTCGATGTTGGCGCAGCTGGTTACGGCCATCCGCGACGGCTCGCTGCCGCCTCTCGACCGCCTCGGTCTTCTCGACGACTGCTTCGCGTTGGTGCAGGCTGGGCACACCCAAACCGCAGAGGTTTGTATTGAACTCATTAACAGTTCATTAATTAATAGTTTCATTCTGGTATTTGTAAAAAATATGGAATTCAAATATTTTTTTTTATTTTACAGTCTTTGAAACTTATCGAAGCCTTCACCAATGAAACGAACTTCACAGTGTGGTCTTCAATTTCTAATTGCTTATCGAAATTGAGTGCCTTATTCTCGCATACACCTCTCGACAAGCCCTTGAAAAATTATGGCCGTAAGCTGTTTTCCAATATCACTCGACGTCTGGGATGGGACGCTGAGGAAAAAGAGAGTCATCTCGACACATTGCTAAGGAGTTTGGTACTCAACAAAATGATTAGCTTTGAAGACCCAGATACTATTAAAGAAGCAAAGAGTCGGTAAATAATATTCTCAATGATCTCTAATTATCATTTTTATTGAAACGAGCTTTGATCAGGTAGTTCGGTACGTGTGTTTGACGTAATGGTCGGATGCAGGTTCGAGAAGCACCTGTCGGGCGCGTGCACGCTGCCGGCGGACCTGCGGTCGGCGTGCTACCGCGCCGTGCTGGCGGACGCGGACGAGCCCACGTTCCAGCGCTTCCTGGCGCTGTACCGCGCCGCCGACCTGCACGAGGAGAAGGACCGCATCAGCCGCGCGCTCGGCGCCGTCAACGACCCCAAGCTGCTCAACAAAGTGCTGGAATTCGCTATCTCGGTAAGGAATCTAATCGACACGGTCGGCTACGAGATCACACACGCGCAGATTCAACACACAGTCAAGGATAAAAGTAGAAATACGTCACGTATATGGGTATATACATCTAGCTAGCGATTGATAAATTATTCAAAACATTATACAAGTAAATTGTGCATATAAAAGCAACTCAAGTGCGATATAACAAATAAACTGTCTTCATTACTTTTACAGGATGAAGTGAGGTCCCAAGACACGGTCTTCGTCATAGTTTCGGTAGCAGTCAGTAAAAATGGTCGCGATCTTGCTTGGCAATTCTTTAAGGATCACTGGCAACAATTCATGGATCGGTATCAGGTATGTTATCATTTGGCATACAAAGTTAACTTTAAGCACAACCATGGCGTGTTCACCTGCATCGCTGATTGCAATGGTGGTTTAATATGGCTTACACGACTATTTTGTTGATTACAGGGTGGCTTCTTACTCGCCCGCCTGGTGAAGTCAACAACGGAGAACTTCGCGTCGGAGAGCAGCGCCGTAGAGATCGAGGAGTTCTTCCGCACGCACCAGTCGCCCGGCACGGAGCGCTCGGTGCAGCAGGCGCTGGAGACGGTGCGCCTCAACGCGGCGTGGCTGCGCCGGGACCTGGCCTCCAGCACGGCCTACCTGCACTCCTACCACTGAACGCGCTCGGTACATCCCCTCTAACTTTACGATTCTAAGCTTATTTTATAGATTAAACAACCTGCCGCCGAATTTAATACTATTTTGTTATTACCTATAGTAAATTATTTGCAGGACCAAATGACACAAGACTGAAAACTACATCGAAATCTACAGTAATGTTTCATCTAGAATTATTTATTTTCAATTATTTTATAAATTATATAGTCTACGGAACAGAAAGATGACATAATGTAGTTCAACAGTTTCAGTGTGCTATATTTTTTAATAGTTATTATTGGTTATATTATGGATTACAGCTGACTGAAGGATGATTTGGTAATTTTTGGTCAATAGACATTATAATACAATAGTTTTATGAAATGATTGTGGGATCGTTGCTAAATTAATAGTTGAACTGTAGTTTTGTTAGAAATGTGAGGATATCATGGATGTAATTGGTGAAATGAGTGTACTCTATACAAAAGAGCTAGCAAATTATATAAATTTTCAAGAGCCGCCTTGATTTCCATTATCATATGCATTTTCTTTTGCTAAAAGTTAGTGTATTGTGTTGTTTTTTATTTACACTCAAAATCGTTGTTGAATGAGTATGAATATACAGTAGTAGTTTATACGAATTTGGCCTTACTCCTATTAATCATTGCTTATCGATTCCAAATCGGCTACTATAGCACTATTGCTTGCCATGTAAGATAATTAAGCTATTAGATCTACTTAAATGTGGTACGATAAAATAGAACATATTTTGCGGCTAGTTCGACCTACAGGCCTACTTACATTTTTTTGTAAATGTGTATAAATATTATTTAATTTTTGTTAGACATGTTGAGTGTTTTACTACTGGTGCTGAATGCATTTTTGTTTAGTTTCAGTTCTGTAGGACCAAGTAACATTTTGAAATGTGCTCTTACAGATAATTGATAATATTAGCTACTTCATTTAAACCTTGTGCAATTGTTTTATATTTAAAATTGCATTATATTTTAATGTATATTGGGGATTTAATTATTTCAAGACGCATTATTTTATCCGTAGTAAGTTACTTCATAAAAAAATACATAAAATGAGAAGTGTTATTTAAGTATTTTTATTTGGAATGGTTAAAAAGTTGTTGAATTTGTAGGTATGTAAAATAATGCGTGTTCAAATCAACCCGGTTTATTTATTTGTTGACATTCAAGCTTAGTCAAAATTGTGATTTCGGGGTTATAACAATTTAAAGTTACCATTAGTGTCGCATTTGTTGTCATCACTGATTTGTTTTGTAAGACTGTGTTATCGCAATAAATCGTACAAAATATTGTTTTGTTTAATTAATAAAATATACCTTGGATACAAATTGAAATTTTCCTCATCATCATTTCAGCCGAAAGACTTTCACTGTTAGATACTCCCAAGCTTAGATTAAATACCTATAGATATAGCGTCACCGCGTGGCCGCACATGACACAGCACTATAACACTAAAATAAGGTTATTACGCAAACTTCCTTAAATATGACTAGTGTTGGGTTAATAGCCGGATGCTTTGAGTTATTATCGATTATAATCCATAAGTAGCCATTAATAGCCGTCCAATGGATGATAACCCTGCTATTAATGTATTGTTAAAAAAATAAATGCTTTTTTTTTGTTAAGTCTAAAATCTGTGGGTGTGATCATAAATTGGGTGGGTGTGTACGCAGTGTGATTCAATGTATTGTATATAATTTCACTTTTTGTATGTGAAAAAGTGTTAATAATAAAATAAATACACATTTTTTGTGAAATTCAGTTTTGTAAATTTAGAGATCCAATACTATAAAAACCATAATTACTATTGACACATCGCTTTGTGATTTAACCATCTACCTAATTAATTACTTGATTTAACAAAATGGAGTACTATATTCCATTCTCCGACGTAGCCATGTCTGGTCGAACTCGCCCTTGATTTGGTGCGGAGTCTGATCGCGCTAACGCGCTCAAGCACGCAGCATATCAGGTATGGGCCGATGCTCGTATGCACAATACGAATGACGTAAGCCAGAACAAGAGAGCTTTCAACAGAGCTGCCAAGTCTTGCAAGAAGTTAATGCGGAGGTCTCGGTTCGACCACATTAGCCGCATCGGGAACAAACTAGCTTTATACCCTGCGGGTAGTAAGGCGTTTTCGTCCCTGGCTAAGTCGGTTGAATCGAACTTCTGCCGCCCTTCACTACCACCACTGCTGAAACCCGATGGGTCGCTGGCACATACCGCTGAGGAGAAAGCAAATTTGTTTGCCTCACTCTTCGCGGAATCTTCGCGTTTAGACCCAGGTAACGCGCGACCCCTGTTCACCCTGATGGTTACGATACGAATATGTCGGTTATTCGCATCCAACAGAAGGACGTCCGTAGGGTGCTACGTAACTTTGACGTGAACAAGGCTAGCGGTCCAAACGGGATACTAGCAATTGTTCTGAGAACGTGTGCGCCTGAATGGTCTCCGATCCTGACACGCCTATTTAGGCTTTCATTTGAGGATGAAAAGTGACCGATCTCAGTAACGTCCTTCTCTATAAGACCATGGAACGTGTACTCAACACTAAGCTCCTGGCATACCTAGAAGCTAATGATATCCCTTAGGATACCAACCGTCAATACAGCTTTCGCCGTAATCGGTCAACTGGAGATCTTCTAGCGTATGCCATCCACATCTGGAGTGAGGCCATCGTGAAGCACGGGGAAGCGCTTGCCGTTTCCCTCGATGTCTTGAAGGCTTGTGATAGGGTTTGGCACGAAGGGCCTTATTAGTAAGCTTCCATCTTTCGGTTTACCCGCTGGATTATGTGGTTGGATCGCAGACTGCCTGAGTAACCGGTCCATCCGAGTGGTTATCGATGGCTGCTCGTCCGGTCAAATGGCTATTAATGCCAGGGTCCCTCAGGGGTCAGTACTCTCGGCAACATTATTCTTGCTGCACATAAACGATCTGCTCAAGCCCGGTACCTTTGAGTATGCAGATGACAGCACTGTTGCCGAGAGTTACATATCCAACGTGCAAGCTAGTAGGTCACAGATCCAGTCTCTTCGAGAGGCTATGGTTGAGCACTTGAACTTGTCCTTGCAGGCAGTCTCCGAATGGGGCGATGCCAATTTGGTCAAGTTCAATGCTGCAAAAACCCAGGCGTGTCTATTTTCCGCTAAAAGGAGCCAATTCAGCCCCGCTCCAACTTTCCGGGATGCAACCGTGCCGATAACCGACCATCTTGACCTTCTTGGTGTTAAGCTGACATCAACACTCAACTTTGGGCCATACATCGAAGCAAAGGCTCAACTCAAAGGTCAGACAGTACTTCACGCCGGAACAGCTGCTGAAACTTTATCAAGCTCAAGTTCGATCGTGTATGGAGTATTGCTCTCATCTTTGGGACGGATCTGCCTGATACCAGCTTGATGCACTTGAGGCAATTGAGAGGCGAGCCAGAAGGATAATTGGCGATGATACACTCGTCGAGTCGAGGCTTCAAAGTCTTGAGCATCGACGCAGAGTCGCTAGCCTGTCGGTTTTCTACTGGTTGCATTTCGGAGAGTGTGCGTCAGAATTGCATAACTTAATTCCACCTAGCCCGTTCCCGTTCCATCATCGGACTACCAGACGTACGGTTATGCGCCACCGGTACTTGGTGGATATCCCACCTACACGCACCAAACGTTTTGGAAACACTTTCATTGTGCGTGCAGCTAGGGAGTGGAATTCCTTGCCGGAGTCTGTGTTTCCTGATAGCTACAACCCGGGAATATTTAAGTCGAGAGTAATAGGTTTTTTCTAGGTAAGCGTGTTCCATCGTCGACCGCATCGTCGCTTTCCATCAGGTGAGATAGCGGTCAAGCGCGAAATTTTAACCGATACGTAAAAATGTAAGGTACAATAAGTAAGTTACTTATTAGCTCTTTTCTGTGAATACGACGTAGGTGAATTATAGACAATCGAAAATACCCGAGCGATTAGTTAGTAGCGCTAGAAAGATACCCCCGTTTCTCGTGTTATATCTTTCTGGCGCTAATATTATTCATGCCAGAAAGAGATGCATGAACTGCATTACAGCGACGCCAACCGAATCCGGAATCACTACGTCGACTGATTTGTTTCGGTGAAGAAGTCCTTTTTCGTGTGTTGTTGGTTTGTGTGTATAATCATAAAATAATTAGTATTTTTAAATGGGCCAGATTCGTTTTAAATTGCACATTTATTTACTACAAAGATGATGAAAATGAAGTCTAATCTGACAGTCCTAAGCCTGAAAACCATGGAGGGAAATTTCAATCACTAAAAAACATTAATAGCAGGGTTATCATCCATAATTGCTATTAATGGCTATTAAATGAGTTTTAATCGATTATTAGCCAAATGATATTAACCGGATTATTAGCATTGCCCATCACTAAATATGACCACTGAAATACACTAAAAACTAAAGGAGTCTTATTTATCATACATACACTAAAAACTATTACTTTAATTGCCGAAATTATTCTAAAGACATAAAAATTGACTCTAATCAACCGTTTGCCCCTAAAATGTCCAATTCTCAAAATGTCCAAATACCCAAAATGTCCAATGGTCAAAATATCCAATTCTCAAAATGTCCAATCTTTATGAATGTAGCGAATTTCTTCAATAACTCATGTAAGCGCTTTTTTAATTCATAAGCCAAATATAACCAAAGAAGACTACAAAATATAAGAAATCACTATTTTGTCATTATGTTATATGTGTATAAAATACAGTAATCAAGATCATAATTTTTTATAATTATAAATTGAATCAAACCCACCAAAAAAAAAACTGTTTAATAGTTTTTTTTGGTGGGTAAAAATCATCCAAATGACATCCCCCCGCCCTTGGGTGGAATGGGAGATAGTGTCAGACTCTTACTCGACTAAAAAACCCACGCCGTTCCTTTTTGCCTTTCATACCTCCCGGTATGTGCGCGCCGTCGACGACTTTGGCTCGGTCCGGACAGTTACCGGACGGTCGGACAGCGAGCTAACTCGCTCGCCATCCGCAAGCGAAGAACACGGCGATGCCCTGCCCAAGCGGGGCACACTTCTACTCAGATCTACACAGTGGCGATACCCGGGCATCATAACCGCACGAATCCGGTACAGGTAGGTACCTCCCGAACTGACTATGTCCGGTGAGGACGCGTATGACCTCACGGCGAAAGCTTACCACATTAAACTAATTATAATTATGTTGATAAAAAAAAAAACATAATTATGTTGATTATGTAAACGCTAAAAGTATTTTTTTATGTCTTACCTTGGTTATTTGTATGTTTATGTATTAAAAAAGCTACATTCTCAAAGATTTTGGGAGTTGGGCATTTTGACCATTGGACAATTTGAGAATTGGACATTTTGACACCGTTGGACATTTTGCCCCTGAACGGAGTCGACCTCTCAGTGACAGTGACAGGCCTTTGTTTGGCTCACTTTTCAAAGTGAGACAAGCAAAAAAGCGGCACGCCGAATGAGACAGAGAATTTTATGTTTTGTCTCAATTTTCTTACTTGTTTCCTATGCTTCTCACTTCCCTACAGTTTCGTGGCTATATCTAGAGGTACATATATATATATATATAATCTAAGCTGCCAAGGATCGCCATACCGCCATTGCTTACCATCAGGTAAGATAGTGGTCAAGCGCGAGTCTGTCAATAATAATAATAAAAAAAGTTATTATGATAAAATTGCAGGAATAAATGGATGGTACCATCGACGTATCACTGTCTTACAGAATAAATTTTGTGTTACTTGGCCCATAAATTTATCGGGCATGCGGCAGACATGTCTTGCCCAATATTTTGTGAAGGTACTTACAAAATAAATACCATTTATTATTGCTGAGCCTATGCCCTCTTCAATGCCATTCGTCGGTTACGATTCCACGCTACATAGTCGCAATCAGTGTATAATTCAGCGTATTCATAACGTGATAAGTATATTGAGTGGATTAAAGTAAGAAATTAAAACAATTTATAAAACAGTACATCTATATTGCACTATAACATCTCACTGAGTATTGTACAAATCGTGTATCGTTATTACGAAAATGGATTATGCTAAAATACAAACATTACACAGTGATGGATGCCAATTAAATAGCTAGCGGGTGCATTATCACAACACAAACTAATAGGTACACAAGAACATAGGGCACGGGCAATCCTTGCACCACACCAACATTACGATATTATAGAAAACAGATAAATCAATCGTTTGATATATTATAATCGACACTTCAGAAATTTTATTTTAGTACAAATGAGACAAACGGCGGGCGGCGGCCTTTCTGGCGTTTAACAGAAGCATTGCGAGTGCACTATATAATATTCAGAATTTTACATAGTCTAGAATTTACTTTGATGTAATCTTTAATCATGTTAACTAGTAATAATTCGTTTTCTTAAGTCACACAATGTGAATATTATTGCGCCTTGTTAAACTATTGTGTAAACTAGTTCAAAGAGCTAAGATTAGACGAGTCGAGTCGCTTCCCAAACATTTACGTTACGAGTAGGTATATTACATAGGCTTTAATCTATTGCTTGTACGTAATATACATATCATTTTAATTACAACCTTTTATAATGCAGAAGTCAGATTTTTCAACAACATTAAACTTCATTATTACATATAATAGACTTATTACTCAATATTTATAGTTATTATTTACAAAAAAACAGATTTACACATTGAGTAGTTAACACACATGTAAACAAATCCAATTATGGTACTATAGGGGTGTTTGGACATTCCACATAATATGTTTGATACGGCTGTATCTATACATATACATACAGATTATCTTAAAACTACTGACTGTTTATATTGTACAATTTACTGTATCTTCAATGCAAAATACATATTTGGAAAATTATTGTAATGCTTTTAAAGCTTTGTTGAGTTGATTACTGAGTCATAAAATGTTATAATATTTTCTTTAGAAGTTTTCTGGTAAATAAATACAATGGAAATGTAATAGCCCATGCCCGACCGTAGACCTGAGCCCGACCACCAACCAAGTAGTTCGCCAACGCATTTGGATTAGCTAGCCAACACCCAGCTGCAATAGCCGGCAGTACTCTATTAAAAAAACCATGTTTAATCATATTAATTTATAATTAACTAAATATCTTTATCGTCCGAGTATCTTCGCAAGGTTCTGCAATGCTTCGGTCACATTGCAAGAAAGGACGGTGGCAACCTCGAAAGGCTCATTGTGACCGGTAAAGTGGGTGGAAAAGGCGTCGCGGGCGCAGCCCAATACGTTGGTCCAACCAGATCCGCACCGCTCTTGACTCTACGATGTACAATGCCCTTCACACTGCCAGAGACAGAAATAGATGGAAGAACATTATAAAGGTTAGAGTGATGAAGCAGGGACACGGTCACGACCCTCAGCATTGAGGAATACGACGCAAGGAGGAGGAAATATCTTTAAAATAGTTTCAGTATTTCAAGTAACTTGAAAAATATGTAAGCTTTTATGAACTCATATCATCATTTCGGGGAGTGTGCACTGGCGGAATTATATCTAGTTCCGCCAAGTCCGTTCCATCATCGGACCACACGACGTACAGCGTTGCGCTACCTGTACGTGGTAGACATCCCACCCATACGCACAAAGCGTTTTGGGAACACATGAGTGGGGTTCCCTGTCGGAGTCTGCTTCCTGATAGCTACAACTTAGGGGTCTTTAAGTCGAGAGTGAATAGGTTACTACTAGGCAAGCGTGCTCCGCCGTCGACCACATCTTCGCTTACCATCAGGTGAGATGGTGGTCAAACGCAAGATTATATTAAAAAAAATTTACTTCGGCACTTGGGCACGATTGCTCTTAACTAAGTAATTGACCCTACTGATGTATTAAAAAGTCACGAAATATCTTAATTTCCTTGAAAAAGATTTCTGATGAAACAGTTTCGCCACACACAATCACAGCTGTCAAGAGTATTTCATATTGTTATAAATAAACGAATTATAAATAAACGATTTATTATTATTATATTTTGGGAATTGATTTATACCAAAAGGGGACTTGCAATGAGTGATCTTGCTTTGCCATTTTTAATCAGATTTGGCATAATTTATTTTAAGGTGTTATCGTTTTATTTCATATTGTTCTAAATAACAAAAACTGTGAACATTATTTCCTGCATAATAAGTCGGTAAGACATGATTCTACTATTGACATCAAATTTGTCGCCTGGTATTTATAAATTGTCAGCGAAAAACCTCATTAATGGAAGTCGTTTTATTTAAACAATTAATATATATTAAACTATTAGTAATTCAGTTGTGATACTTAGGTATAGCTAAGCTATGGGCTAGGCGGGCTGAGAGGGAATTTTAAATATGGGCCATACCGTGAAACCTTACAAGATTGCCCAACTGATCTGAGTTTGCCCAACGATTTACTTTTCATAAATATTCAAAAAATAGACAACACTTATTAGTTGTGTTTATTACTAAATCTAAAGAAGAAATTTAACTACATAACAGATTTTTCCCAATTTCACTCCCGTCGGCGTCGGGGTGATAAAATGTCAAAGTTGGTGGTCTAATTTTCGGAAAAAAACTAATATGTTTTTTTTTTTCTGTAACTCGATTTCTAATAACTCTAGTTAGTTCGCAAAATCTCTCTCAAATTATAAAATATGATGGTGGACAATGTCAAATTCGTCTTTTTCAAGCAGTTGTTTTGACTTTGTCCACCAAACTATTACCGGTAAAGTCGTCACCTCAATGTTATATTAAATTTGAGATAAGTAGGTATAATCGTATTAATCAGCAATAAAAAGTAACAATCCTACATCATAGTGTTATTTTTATGCAAAACCACAAAAAAAAAAACGATTTTGACTTTACCCACTACCATTTGACAGGCAATATGTATATCCTAGACACCGAAGATACGAAAGTTTCTTCAAAATTGGGCAACTTGTAAAAAGAACTATAAATTTTGCCTGCTGTACAAATTGAGGTTTTTAGCACATAAATATACATTTTCTTGTCATTTTTATGTATTCTATGCTAATTGAAAGTAACATTATTATTTAAAATTGCAAGAAATCTGGGCAAAGTTGTACGGTTTTACGGTAATAATTGTAGCGCACCTATATTCAAAAATAGTTGGGCGGCCTCTACTTAAGACATATTCGTAACAATAGTTCGTGTTTCAGTGCAGCAGTAATTTTCCAAACATGTAGGCCCAAATCTTAACTAACCACACCGCGGTTTATTGCTTTATAATAATAATATATTACTGCAGTTGCAGCCGTTTTGCGTAAATTGACAAATTCAGCAACATCTCTATAGATACCATATACCTAAGAATGAAGGCAACTTTAAAAATATTTTAATTGGTACTCCTAATTTTAATTATGAAGCATTCCATTCTTATTATTCGCGTTGTCTTGTTTACCAATTACTTTAAAATGTTGCTTTTACATTGTTATTATGAAAATAAAAATAGGACAATAAAAGAGATACGTCAAAACTTTTCACATTGTTCTACTAACTGCTTATTAATTTATTATCAAGATTTAATACTTTCTGAACATAATTCGTAAAACGTGACTTCAGATATGACAATAGTGTTCGGACAAAAGTTCGGGTTCTGTCAAAAAGTGGTTTCGGCTGGAATTTCGGTTTCGGCCATACTAGCCGAATATTCGACTCGACTGAAACTGGCGTCCTTGAGCCAACAGTTGTGAAAGAGACCTAAAAACTCTCTGTAATTCGCCTATACATGCCATTTGTGTGTTTTATCTTAATCATTTATTTACTATTTTAAGACAGTTATGGCAAACTTTTTAATGGTTCAAATCATTAAAAAAATTATTGCTTATAACTTTTTGAGGATATTTTTTGGCAGTTTTTCTCTAACCACGCGAGTTTTATAGAGAAATTGTCAAAAAATAAAAACTATACTACAATAAAGCCTACACTAATAAGAGATCATTTTTCATGCAGTCTTCAATCAGGAATAATTAAAAAGAAATCCAGAGAGCGACTAGTATTCTTCGCAATGATCCTTTTTCAACATTTCGTTTTAAAACGAGAAAAGAAAACGCAACATTTTAAAGCAATTATTAATAAGTCAGCGTTCACAAAGGGTCAGTGATAGTTCAGATATTCATAACAGTATTTACTCAACACTCATATCTTTTAATCTTCGTACCAGATGTATAGTACCATCAGCATTAAATACATGCAAAAATATTCAACTCTCTTTTTATTCAAAATATAAAATATTCTACCTTACAGAAATATATAAATATATTTTACCGTTTTAAACGATCGCAAAGTAGATTTATACTTACAGGAGAGACAGCCAGTTGGAGTATTAAAATTGTTTAATGCTGACTGTACTAAATTATTATGTTAAGTACAGAGAAATAAATTCTGTACTAACTTGCAGCACAAGTAAAATACTTTAATATTATTTCGGACGGTATTATAATAGCGGTATTTATTCGGTACAACTTATTGTACATATGTGTTGCAAGCAAATACCGCTACGTACAACGATAGTCAATACTGTTTTCTAAGTAATATCAATTCTGTTTACGACAGTTAACTTGGTGCAGATCGAAACTATAAAGTAAAATTATTGTATAGTAGTTTATACAATATACAACACAGCTGACTATTCAGTCAGGCACAAATTGTTATATATAAAAATATAAATAAAGTTTCATATTAACCCTGCTTGGGTGTACGATGGCAAAGTTGATACTGACTATGCAGCTAGCGGTCTATGTTCGCAACACATGTATAACACAAATATCACTTATATAAAATAAAAATGTCAAAACAATGAATGAATTAAAAGTTCTGATTTATTAAGAGCATTCATTACTTATGCAGATGTTTTTCGACTTCTACATGGCAATATATTTAGTCACCGAGATCACTGCATGCAATCATTAAACAATAATAATTACAAATTAGAGGTGTATAATTGTTTACAGTAATAATTCTGTAAACAAGTTACATTTCTAAAGTCGTTATTCTGAGCAATATTAATTTTAATAAGATTAGAATTACAGTAAATATTATATTGAATTGCTATTGTAGGCTATTTGCAAGTAACATTCTAAATATGAATACATAATTACAACAACCGGTAAAGATTTAATATTTGTTTGTGATTATATTCTGTACTATACACTATTCATCTAGAAATAATAATTACTTTCACACTTTTACTGAAAATCACATTACTCTACAACTAATCTAAATTTTAAGAAGTACCTAGATATAAATAATTAAAATAAAGAACTGACTAGACACAGAGATAGATAGAAAACTGTAAGATATAGTAAAATGAAAATAGCTGCTCGAAAAAAAAAATTGTATTTTGGCCCTCTAAAATTTTTATTCCTGCAGTACTATGAATAAAAATTGAACCTGAAGAACTGAAAAGGCAACCTTCACTAAATTCGTTTTTAGATTGATTATTATATAGATTAATTATTTGCTGTTTATACTGGTCAGAAACCGATTTAAAACCTGGCACTGCAGGATGACATTACGACAAAGAGCTCATAAGCCACTTAATCGAACCACAGCTTTAACGTTATGTGTTCAGTCACAATGCCTATATGCTAAGATGCGCAGAATGAAAAAGGAAGTCTCTAATTAGTAACACACTTGAAATTTGCAGTATTTACAAGAGTTAAAACAAGGAACAGGAACACTATACTGTTTTACATAAATTACAATGCAGGAATAGTACTGGCATGATTGAAATGTACATTGCAGTTTTTATTTACATAATTTATATATCAGATCAATATTTAAATAATCATTTCGAGAATTATTATTCTTAATAGCAATCTATTAATTACATTTAACTAATGGACACCACCAAATCGTATGATTTGATTTTAAACGAATTACATTATACATAAAACACACAAATTATCTAATAATCGCTTTTCTTACAATATTAAATATATAATAATATATTTCACATTATATTTTTAGATAGTAAACCTTGCTACTTTTTGGAAACTATAAATATACACCGCTAAATTTTGATCGTTTTAATCTCGTGGAAGGTCGATCCGGTACATGAAACACTATCGATTTGTAAAGATAAAATTAAAAAATAAAGTACCTTTTTTTAAAACTCGTATTAATTTACGCATGTACGAAATTCATTTCTTTAAGAAAACGTCAGCGGAGCAAGTCCAGTGACCTGTATGTAGTTATACGCAACGCCGACTACTACCTACAGGTCATTGGACTCGCTCAGCTATACCAGATCGACCCTCCACGGGATTCGCTGTGTACTTTTCTTTATTTTACTGGGAAAACCATGTAATTTATGCATGAATAATTTGTAGTTCAGATATTGTTTTATATAAGGTTTAATGCACTTCAATCTTAACTCGTAATTAATGAAGTCACGTCGGTAAGTACGTAGATTAGGGAGAAAATTGTTGGATACAGACTAGGCCAATCAAATATGTGGGACCTCTCTGATGAAGCGTTAGACAATCAAAGTTATTAAGAGGTCAGAGGTTTACCCTTTTGTAGGCCACTACCATATCCAACATAGAAGTAATTCACAACATGATGCATAGTACCCAAAAATCTTAATTAGATATAAATATATTTTTATAATCCATCTCGACATGACATCACACAATTTGAGCAATAATTGTTTAGGAATAAGGTAAGTGGTAAATAAAATAAAAACAAATAGAGACCTAAACACACTAAAGAAAAATAATATAAAAGAAGCGTTTTATATTAATACTCCAATATCGGAACGATAGAAACTATCAAGCATAGTTGAATTAGTTAATTTTAAGAACTTGTATAAATGGTGGGGATATCGCTTATAACTACATATTCTTCATTTGTCTGCTAGAACTACAAGCGTGAAGACTATTACAAAAATATAATTCCTATTTAACTGACATACAGACAAGAATTCAACACAAGTTACGCCTGTCAGCAAACTGCGCTACAATCTGTATGGAGTTAGAAAGTCGTTTTTGAAAATAGATTGCAACATAAACTACTACTATCTATCCAAAATTTCAATATTTTTTTCACCTTTAAAGTTCACTCAATAATTTTTTTGAGCGACAATATTTTAATCAATATACTACTGAACAAAAAATGGCTTTATTTGTGATTTGCCTCACACATTATTATAGGGCACAAGTAACTATTTATTTAGGGTGATTCACGTTTTAATTCCTTGACTGTGCATAAGTACTTTTTTTATATAAAACTTAATTGTTTTATTGCAAGTCAGAAAGCGACTGAAACAAATCGGAACAACACTGCTATTTAAAAAGATGCACTGTAACTTTGGTGCAAACTACTTGTTGTGTGGTTAATTTAAAATAGCACAAAATGCGATGCACGTAAACCTGTGTGACAGGTAGGGTATTTTTACCAACGTGGCATATTTTGTAAACAAACATGCGAGGCCTTAAAAACTCAAGTTTTGAACATTACGAAACTTAAAATTTTCATTAAAAAATTGATTTAACTCAACCTTCATTATTACAAAATATATCCAACCATATTTGGTTACCAAATAAGACAAGTGGTAAAAAACATAGTTACGGATAAATGCGGTTTACATAAAAGAAGATTATAAGTAGCTTACTCTATGATGAGGCATCTCGGTAAGTGTTCGTGCAGATAGTCGAAGAGTTCGGGTGACGCGCCGGGACAGTTCGTGAGCTCGAGTTCACGCAGCTGCCGCAGTTGTATCAGGCTCGACAGACCACCAGACGTGAGTAACGGACACCCTGGGAAATTATGTTTTATCTTACACTGTGTACACATATTATGCTTTAACTTTTATGGCACCAAAATTAAAAACGCGAGAGTGAGGTAAACGTTTTAGAAAACGGGCATAAAGACTGGAAGAGAAATATAAGTTAGACTTTCTTCTTACATACAACCTTACGTACTTTAACACATTTTTGTACTAAAAACATTTAGTAGAGGATACGATTAAGAACGACCTTCACCGGTCTGTTACCTTTCAGATACCGTCAATTTGAGACACAATAGTAAGACAATAGATGCGCGAACGCCGCGTTTGCTTGGAGAAACGTATTTTATGACAAATCTAGTTTATTAAATAATATATCGCGGGTGGGTGGGTTGCCTAAGAAATTCCTGGCCAAAGTTTTTTTTTTTACAGAATTTAATTTGTTATAAAATACGTTTCATCCATTAAAAAGACCGGTGAAGGTCATTCTTAATTGGATCTTAGACTAATTTATTTTGACCAAATTTCATAAAGTTGTGTTTGACTGAATTTTTGGTTTCGGCAAAAAAATGAATTCGGTTTCGGCTATCATACAGCCTAAATTACGGCCGCAACAGGAACCTAAATTCGAGAGGTTTCGCGCTGCAATGGGACATATTGCACCTTATTAATTACTACAAAATTACCTTTTTCAATTTTGTTTTGTACCAGAGACCGATTAATTAATATAACATGGGAACTTTTTTTTTTGGGATTTACCTGGTAACTGAAACCTACAAGTCAAATCTTTATTTTCGTTGAATACAGCTAGGTACTTTGTTTACTATTATACAAGTAGAATACGGATGTAACAATGTTTTTGTAGTTTTTGGCAGCCGAATCAACCTTTTTGGCAAGCTTTACTGTGGTATTCAACATGTCCAAGTTACTGAAATCGAGCCTGTTTTTATGATTCCACATAATGTCCAGTTGCAGACACTTGAGATGCAAAACTATACCATTTCAACACAACAATATCCACTACGAATCAATTTGCGAAAAATGAAAACAGCCCTCGAAAAAATCCCGGCAAAAAAAAAACCTGTTGCAACTGAAATTGAGTTTGCTGCAACAGTTTTGTGTATCTATGGTTTACTAGGATATTAAAGTCTAAGGTGTGCTTTATGGTCTAATGTGCATTTGATTTCATGAACTTACCGGCCAAAGACAAGAGCTGAAGTGAGCGCATTCCACATAAGTGTTGAACGCCAAAATCACGCACTTGAGAGCACCAGCGTAGGAACAGGGCGACAAGTGACTGCATGGTGCTGATGTAACCAACACCGATGTCCGTTATGTGAACACATCTGTAAACCACGCAAAGTTTTTGTACGGAGAAATGCAAAGTGGTGTTAAATGCTGTTATGGTTTAATTTACATAATTTTAAATAAATAAATATATCAAAATCTGTAATAAGTGCCCTCCACTGTTCGACATAGGCGTCTCCAAGTATCGCCACAAAACGGTCCCATGCGTCTGGTATCGATCGAATTCCCGCAACCCTAAGACTACGCGCCATCGACGACTCGGTCTTGGTCCTGACGGTTTCTGGATGGAGGGGCATTGGCGACTGGGACGTGAATATGTTCATTCCCTCACGCGTGCTGCCGTCTCCTTCACTAGCATTAATGCTTCGTAAAAAAAAAGGAAATAACCGCTGCCCAGCGCGAGAGGTCTCACGAGGAAACTACGATGCTCCGCCTAAGCGGGGTACAACTCCACAATATTTTGGCTCCATTGTGTCCTCCGGGGGCCTGAAGAATGGCGACACCGTGTAATGCTACATGTGCCGACATGTAGCAGTACTCACACTACTACAATGTATCAAGATTAGCAATCCATTCTTGCAGCAAACATCGCCAGTACAGTGTCGGTCGGTGCTATCCCTCACTCTGTGCAACATAAGACTCGGCACAGTCAGCAAGCTTTTGCAGAAATAAATTCACGTGACAACGCTTCAGCGAGGGTGAGGTAATACGTAATCGAAAGCGAACTTCACAGGTCGTTAAGTTTAACCCGACCTATAAAAATCTTTAGGTACTATCTTACCTATCCAGTGTGAGTTCTTCTAAATGGTTCAGATCGCAGGCGATGTACTCGAGTGCGTTATCAGTGACGCGCGGGCACCAGCTGAGGTCGAGACTGCGCAGGCGCGGCAAGTTCTCAGCCAACAGCTCGACACCCTCGTCCGTTACTTTGCTGCAACCGCTCAGAGACAGCACTGTCAGGTTCGGTAGGGAGTGCACTGTAAAAAGAAATGGATATGTGTGATATGATACTTTTATATTGAATACACCTACTTGCACCTGAAAGCGAAACTGCATACATCTAAACTAGATAAATTTTTCACATTAATTTAATGTAATTAATTCTGTTTAATTATCGTCAAATCAGAAAACACATCAAGTTCGATGACTTCGACATCACTTCGCGTGACCCAAGGGCTGGCTTTTACTTCCGGACAAAGGATAAACATTGCCATTCAGCGTTGCAATACCGCCAGTCTTTTGGGTACATTACCAGTCGACAGCGATGCGGAAGAGTTCTTCGACGTTGTACTTTAGATTACTTTTTAGTTCTTTAGGAATTTTATATTATTATTTTGTAAGATATTTTTAATTAAGTTAAGAATATAAATGTATTAGTTGTTTTTGCAAAATAAACAGTTCGATTAATGATACGGGCAAACTGTCTTCAAACGTTGAAAATTCTATGGTTATGGCCAAATGACACCGAGTGGAAGCAAAAATCTAAAAAATACGTAGGTATAATATTTGAGATTGAGACTCCTATTTCCATCGCATTCCAAAAGTCGAAGCTCGCTTCTGTCTCTCTCATTATTCTAAGTGTTGTCATTTTACGAATCAGTGCAAAGAAGGTACTTTAGCGTATTTATGGGGTTCCGGAACCTCAATTGGCAAAAATGGAACTCTTGCAGGATCTTTTCTCAGGAACGCGTAGAGGTATCAAACTGAAATTAATATCAAACACTCAGTTCTCCCCTTAGAGCACTGAAAACCAGGGACCGTACAACCCCGGTTAAGAGTTAAGTCTTTGGAAGTGTAACCCGTTTATGAGGTTACCTTTATCATGATGTAACCCCGTGAATGGGTTTTAAGCTCGAACCCATTAAAAGGGTTACCTATTCAATATGGTAACCCATTGAATGGGTTCTATACTTGAAACCCAGTGAAAGGGTTACCCTTATCGAGATAACCCTTACAGGTAAGGGTTTTCATCGGGTTACCGTATTATTATGGTTATTCAATAAATTTATGCTCAGTAGGTGCGAGTTTCACTAGACATTGAAGACTTGTAGACGAAGCATACATCTCCCTTTTAGACCTGCTTTTTTAAATAAAATCCCATGTCTTATCAAAATAATTAACAAACAAATTTACATTCATTAATAAATTCGCACTTTCTTATTAATTCTTATTGGAATCTTATTAGTTACTTATCCTGTTTTGAACCTTCTGAATAATAAAAAGATTTAACAAATGTTTAATTTAATTTATTTTTACCTATTGTGCCCTACCAAAATAGGTAACAATATTACACGTTCTTAGGAAGCTTTGCCCCTGAACGGTTTATTTACTCATGTGTCTATATTACATGCAATAATGATAATAAATCTCGTTCTCAGTAGGTACATACGTAACCACAAAGGCGCCCGCCCCGCCACTGACGTTTAACGTGTGCTATGCCATTTTGCAACGTATGTCTACCATCGACAGATCATAATTACATTGCTCCAAGTTGAAATGTTACGTTGTTATCGTTTTGTGTAAGAAACCCTTTTGAACGACTTAATTTAAGCCGTTCAAAAGTGTAACCTATATCGTACGGGTTTTTGTTAACCGGTTTAGAAAAACCCTATTGAATAAAGGTTACCTTTATCGTATGGGTTTTAGATTAACTGCTTAGAAAAAACCCTATCGAATAAAGGTTACCTATATCGTATGGGTTTTAGATTAACTGCTTAGAAAAACCCTATCGAATAAAGGTTACCTTTATCGTATGGGTTTCAGATTAACCGCTTAGAAAAACCCTATCGAAAACCCTTTCTATAAAAAACCAAAATGATCCTTTGAACCCCTTAAAAGGGTTACCTATATGATAAGGGTTTTTCATTAACTGCTTAGAAAAACCCTATCAAAACCCCTTTAATGGGTAACCAGAACGGTCCCTGCTGAAAACTACAAACTTTCAAGTCAACGCAACCTAAAGATAAAGCCGTTTATACTTCGTTTAGGCGCATATTTAGATACTTCTATGAAATCCAAACCTACGGTACTTCCCGTCGACCTAGAACCTTGCAAAGGCAAGAAGCAAAGCCTCATAGCACAAGTAAGTAAAGGAAAAAGTCTAAAAACTAAAAATTATTCATACATTACAAAATAACAACTTCTTTGCAATTCGGAAAAATCTACGAGTATCGATTCGGGTATCGAACTATTTACACCACTAAAGAGACCGAATATTTGACTTCTGCGCAACTTGAAGCCAGCGCTCAAGATCCGTACCGGTAATTGTAAGTTTGTACGAAATCCTCGGAACAGAGTCCGACTCGCACTTGACCGTTTTTTGTTATTAGAATTACTAAATCCAATATCACTCCAAATATAAGCTGAGGATACCCGTTAGAGTATTTAATCCATTTATGCATAAAAAATAAAATAAAATAGTACCTACATTTTAAAATGCTGTCGTTGTAAATTCGTATTTACAACTCTTGTGAAGGTGCTAATACTAACCCAGGTAAACCCTCATAAGGGTCCTTTAGGCGAGCTAAAACGGCTAATGACCCTTGACCTTTTACACACGCGAGCCGGCTGGGATCAACTCGAAATAATTGGGTATTGTCTTTCTTAACATAGAATTTGCAGGTATTCTTTTAATTATGAGTAAACGTTGCAATCGAATATTCTTTCCAAATTAATATTCGAATAGTAAATAAATATTATATTCGAATACTATTAAAAAAATACTAATCTAAAGTCTATGTTGGTAGAGTTACGCACTATGGTAATTTTCGATATTATAGTGGTAAATCTGATTTAATTCTGAATTATTATTGATGAATCTGATTTATTAGTGCAATATTACATTTAAAAATGATTGTACAATGTTTTTACCTTTGCATTTGTGATACTTTTTGATGTTATTATTAACGAGTTAAAGACTTTAAAAGTTTGAGAATTTAATAATTGTTTTAACATTTCATGTTTAATTGTGTGATTTAAAAGAATATAGATACGTTTTCTATAATGTTTAAGAATTTGATAATATTTTTTATTGTAGTAGGTATCTAACGCCAAGTATATATTGTTTGAAGATAAGTGATGATTATATTCGTGTTGTTGTTACATTATTTACAATTTATAAATTAGAATGCATCGCATTTGTTAATTACAAAATTTTGAGTGACCATTGAAATATTTTTGTTTACTTTTAATATCAGTAATTTGTTTTATAATAACGACGAACTTAAACCTTAAAAATAACCGAACAAAGGACAACATGGCGAAATTAGTCCACAAGAAAGTTAGGTGTCGAGGTCACGACCTTCAGCATTGAGGATAAACGACGCAAGGAGAAGAAGACTTCTTGTTTTGTATAAGAATTCTATAATTGTATTTTTTTATATTTTTATTTCACATGCACCTACATGGGCACTTATAAAACATCAGAAGCTAGTGCACGGTCCCAAATTGGTCGTTTCCTATGGAGAAGAACCAGCAAGAAACTGCATGGTAACCTACTCTTAAAAAAAAAAATATCTTACTTTATTTTCATATACCAATATTAATATTGTATATTATGTAAGTACGGACAATGTAGACCAGCCAATATTGTACCCAAAAGCACAATAAAGCTCGGCAGCAACGATCTCTCGCACCGGTCCCTAGTACAGGCAGGTCTAAATCATATAAAAAATATTGTTAAAATGGGTTAAAAAAAAAATTGTATGTATTAAAACAAAGACAGTAGTTAACAATATAAATATTGATTAATTAACCTGGGCCATATATGCAGAAGCAGCCATTACCAAACAAGCGTGTTTTCGACATAGTCTTTGACCTTGTAATACGCTTTTTTGTTTAGGACACAATTAATATGAGTTTTGAACTTTCCCTGGCTAAGTTCAGTTACCGCCTTTGGCAGCTTGTTATAAATGCGTATGCTGTTTACTACGAATCACTTGCTGGTCTCAGCTAGTCTCCATTTGGGTAATAGAATTTCGTGTTTACTGCGCGTTTTTTGTTACGAACATCGCTTCTAATTTTAATAAGTCCTAAGTAAGAACATACAAAATACGTTCTAAAATATAAAGAGAAGGCAGACTCAGTATATCGATTTCTTTGAATTTATTTTTGAGAGACTCACCCGGACCCATTTTATAAATAGTTCGGATTGCTCTGCTGTATCTTAAGACTTAATACTGAAATAAGCATAGTAAACTAACCTTGGTGTGGCTACATCTGTCAATTGCCTCATTTTTCTTACTGCAAATGTAGCGAGTTTAATCTACCTGATGAGCACCCCACTGCAGTTTAGAATCGATAGTTTTCTATACCTAAGAATACAGTTGCCGTAATAACATCAAGTTTTTTGCCGTCAAGTTAGCGTCGGTCTTATTACCGACGCTAACTTGAGTGACATTCGGTAACGCAACATTTAGTTTTATTTACTTTTTTTTTTAATAAGAAATTATTAGCTGCGAAACATTATTCAACTGGCCTGTTGGTCTAGTGGTTAGTGGCGCTGACTGCTATACTGGAGGTCGTGGGTTCGATTCCCACCCAGAACAAATGTTTGTGGGATGAGCATGATCATTTGTTCTGTGCCTGGGTGTAAATTATCTATAATGTGTATGTATTTAGAAATATTTAAGTATGTTTAACAGACGTCTAGTACTCATAACACAAGCTTTGCTTGGGACTAGAAGGCGTTGTGTGATAGTTGTGGAATATAATATATTATGAAAGAACAGCCAGAACTTCGTTGACATGCAAGGAATCCGCATTTACTTTAAAAATAAGAAAAGTGTCATCAGAAAATATAATTATATCCTGCTAGTGCCAGATATGAATAGAAAAAATAAACACGATATGGTTAGCACTAAGATGAGCTCTAACATAAATAAGCAAGTCAATATTGAAATTCAAGATGAGTAATAACAAAAAAAGTCATACCAATATTAACAACACCGTGGTTGGTCAGCTCCCAGCAGCTGTGCAGACGCAGGACACTAAGCGAGGCGCTCTGCTTGGGCGAAAAGTAGCCCAGTGCTGCGTCCGTCACGTGATACGCTTGCAGAGAAAACTCGTACAGCGACGGCAGTAGTTGTGCTACTGCTCCAACCTACGCAAAATTAATTCAGTCAATATTTTAGAAATGTAGAATTGAACAGTTGTTTTGTTATATGGAAGGCTATTATTTTTAAAGACTCAGGTGATTAAGATTTTCTTTTTGGTATACATCAGGATCTTACAAGGGCATGTATTTTTTTCCTGTTGTCCCGACAATAAACCCGCGCATTTATTTACACTAGTAAATAATCCATTAAAACATTACAGGTGTCTAAATCTGAACATGACCGCATGTTGCACCGCATACAAGCGCCATAATTAACGGCGATTAGATGCGAACAGCGTATGCTTATTGAGAGGCCTACTACAAGACACGTGCCTGGCTTGTGCTTAGCATTATTACTAGCCACGAGGCACGCTTTACGTGCTGCGTTCGCCACGCATTGTGTGTGCATGTAATAAGTCTTAAATTGTTATGTTAATAGCTTCACGGAAAATCGAATGAAAACAGTCCAAGAGTTGTCAAATGGAGTATTCTTGGATGGGTTGTACTTTGTAACAGACCAAAATAATATTGAGGCAATATTATTGAATGCATCATTGTTCAAATCAAAAATGATCATCACCTATATGTTGTGTAGTAGATGCTTCATAGAAAATGATACTTACAGCTTCATCAGCTATGTTAATGCAATCAGTAAGCGTGAGTGAGACAATTCGTGGAGTTAGGCATGCCCACAAACCAGCCTCAGTTATTTCATTGCATCCAGTTAGTTCTAGCTCAAAGAGAACCTAAAAAAGATTATATTTCAAAATTAATTGGAAATGTAATAACCATAGAGTTCCAAAATTAGCATGCAAATAACACTGTTATTTATTATTCTTTTGAGAAAGATGTTTCTACGATTTTATCATTATTAAATGTCAAATATTTGTTAGATAAAATAATTGATTACCTGTAGGTGATCTAAAACAGCTTCCAGACCTCTGTCGGTTATTGTACATCCTTTTAAACCAATAGCATGAATATGATGAGCTGACAAAGGGAATTGTCTTATAAATTCGTTTATATCATCATCAGAAGCTGAAACTAGGACTACTCCGCGGATTCCCCTCCTGACTAGTGAATTGTAGAACCTCTGCATACAGCAAACTGTGGCAGAGCGCAGCTCCCGGCAGTCCAGCACCGCCACGAGGCCAGTCCACCAGCGCGGCGAGGAGTATAGTATGTCACGCCATCTCGTACATACTTGCGCAAGCGATCTTCTGTCATTGGCATTAAAATATAGAAAAAACTTTTCAAGGAATCTCTCTTCTACTACAAATTGATTCCAAGATAGTGGCCTGGGCGATGGTCTACGGCGGCGCGGCACCCTGGGCGCTGCAGTGGCGGCGGTGGCCGGGCCGCACAGTGCATTAGCGACACGTTCCACAACGCCAGGGGAGCGCTTGCGGCCACGCAGGCCTAGCCCAGTGATGCGGCGTGACAGTTCGGCCGAGGCTCGCTCCACGACGCCCTGCGCTGATACTGAAGACATCTTCACCTTGACGCGGCGTATAGTGTCTGCCGCCGGCCGGCCGCCGCCCGACCCTGCGCCTCCCGCGCCGTGCTCACAACCCGCCACCGCGCTACTGTATACACATAACATAATTAATATTGCATATATCTCTCTGTCACTAACAAGACAATTTTTGTAAAATATTATTGAGGTAGAAAAGAAAGCTCTGATAAATAGAATTTCAAAATATCCCATAGAAAAGTAAAGAATTGCCATAGTAAAATATTAGGGAAGTATTCATTTAAGCTTTGTGAACATAAGACTACAAAGGCAGACTTAATGCCATAGGCATTACGTGACATCAAATCTATTTTTCTTTTTATGACCTTGTTTTTGTAATGTTTTTTATATTATTTAGACCTCAGCCACCCTAACCTGCAGACCATTTTTTATTACATTTATTTTTATTGTGTACCCAAATAAATAATATGTTGATCGGTCTACACTATCCTCTCATATCTATTAATATTGTAATATAGAAATATCATCAAATCAATAATTTCATAAAAGAGTAACAATGCACATTCTTGTTGGTTCTTCTCCATAGGAAACAACCAATTTGAACCATAGACGATCTTCTGACATTTTAAAAATAAACATGTAAAATAAAAATATATTGGTTTCGAAATAAAACCCTATTTCAAAATGCAGAATATCCTAACTTATGAAAATGTACCATCTTTTCATGCAGTGCTATCAGTTAATTGGATAATTTTAAAAGGTGTATCCCTTATTTATAATAATCTTTATTAACTGATGTTACTCCTCATAATATTCAATTCAGATGATGTTATTCCTCATTATAATTATTCTACTATGAATTGTGAAGGTTGATTAAAAGAACTATTGCGGCTCTTTTCCTCAGCTGAACAGCAAATTTGGCTCTTGAAGAAAATAGCAATTATTCTAACAATATTAGACAATGCACTTTCTACTGTAACACTGGTGATTTTTTTTTTTTGAGTAATTGATATTTCATATTTTATCAAGATGTTCAGATTTGGTGTTTCTGGGGCATTTCTTTCTCTAAATCCACAAATTCAGAGGCATTTAATTTTAGGGGAACCTGTGCCAACACTATTTTTGTGTGAAATTTGAATTTTTATACATATAATTATTTCATCTGACTAAAATGAGGATAATACTTTACATCTGCATCATTTTAGAAATAAATATGCTAAAAACATCGAAAATTTTTGGGTTAGCTATTTTTATGGCCCGTAGGGTGAAATAAAGCAGTATCTTATGGTCTAAATAGTCATTGTGGGACCTAGTACTATAATTAATCGACACTAACAGTCTCTAGCAAATAATTTCAAAAATATATAACAAAATAAAAAAAATCGATGCGCTTTGAGTTATACCTTTAGGTTCTTATTTGAACAAAGAAAAATCATCCTTCGATGTCTGCACTCTTAAGATTTAGAAACACTTCAGTATTATTCATTCAACTTTAAAGCTTTATTATAATCTTTAAAAATTATTAAGAAATCGCAAGAGAAAAAATAATATGTACAAAAACGCTCGCGAACTCACTACTAGTGTTGTACTCTTGCATGTACAGTCCGAACGTCATTCGGACTTACTATTATGTCAGTTGCATATCGATATTGTATACATCAATGTTATCGATTCCCAGTAACAGAATTTTCAAAACTAAATAAATCTATTTGGATTTATTTACACATATTCGGTTTTTTTTTATAATATTATGTCGACAAGATTGATCTGAAAAGGTGCGTATCTGTCTGAATAAATGAATGGATGAGGTATACTCGGGCTATCCTAAGTACTATTAATCGATTGTGTAATTAGATGTAATTTATATACTACTTCAAAAAAGAAGCATTCTAACTAAAAGCTGTAATTGAATCAGGCTGTATCTTGGTGTCTCAAATTATTCTCCTCGTGATTTTTTTAGATTGATACGGATTCTAATGGAAGCAAAAAGACTATATTCTGTATCAGAAAACCGTGAAAATATTAAAAAAAAAGAAAAATAAATGTCAGATGACAGATGTCATTATTGTCAGTGTCATGTTGTCCGCTTGCTTGTGTTTCCGTTGGGTTTTTGTAACCTATAAATAAAACTGTTGACCGCCAAGTAGCAATAATTAAATAAATACTAACGATTTCAAAATTGTGTAATGTTGTAAATGTAGTTGCCTATGCCTATCTGATTCCATTAGTATTTGTTTCTAGATAATAGTTAGAATAAATTAAATAAGATAACCATGGAGTTTTTGGAAGCTATGCCAGTTACTTTCAAAGAAATTACACCAAATTACAGTTTACCCGAAAAGTGGAAGGAAATTATCTTGAATACAGGTAATTACTACACTCTATATTTTAATATTCATCTGTAGATATTTACAAACAAAGTATTGTACTTGTTTCAAATTGTCTATTCTTCACAATGTTCTTCCAGGAGGTACCCATAGCACTTTGCAAGATATCAAATTGCCTCAAAAAGCTGGTGGATATTGGTACAAAGATTCTAAAAAGGTCTACACTCGAAATCGTTTTATTTATTGGTGAGTTTTAAGTCAGTTAACAAAAAACAAACTAAATCAGGACTGTTAGATTATGTTTTGCTGTTGTTTCATTCTTCTTCATTTTTAAATATAACTATAATTTGATTCAAAAGTTAAATTGCCTTATTTTCTATTGAAAAACCCCTCTCTCTAAAGTGTAAATTAATGATGAAATAGGCAAAAAATCTCTACAAGGTATGGTGTGTGCCATACCTAATAGATTTTTTGTTTATTTATCTGTATTAATGACTAAATTATAGACATTTAATTGCATTCTATTATATTTTTTAGGCAAACAACATCAGATGCAATAGAGCTGTCTGAAGCATCCCTAGACATAAATCTATCATCAGCTAACTTGAGATGTAAAGTAGCCCCGGGCACTCCTCCGCTCAGCAGTATTACTGTATATGAGAGAAGTGCATCCCGAGATGTGGTTATATTGGCTGCCACTGTCTCATCAGTACACAGGTTGATATTCCCACATCCAGGGACTTTAGATAAAAAGGTAAAGTATAAGTTATAACTGTACACCATATGTACCACATTACAGAAAATAAATATTTTTGATTTAGTTAGATTTTATATGATTTTTATGTGTGTGATTTTAATTTTAATAAGTTTGAACAATCTTCAAGACTCAAATTCTAGATGCCAAGCTCTAGTGACAAATATATTATATAAACATAAATTGTAAAACTTAGCTCTGTATATGGTGTTCAATGAAGTCTGGAAGGACTTAAGGGAGGCCTAGCTGTGGGTCAATATGGGCTAGAAAAAAAAAACTAAGAACTACTGGTTTAGTTAATTTCAATTATTTTCATAGTGTATGTGTGGGGAGAAATGCTATTGATATGCAGTGTCTATTTTTGTATTGTAATATCTATTCAATCAATTTATAAATAAAGTCCCATCTACCCCTGAGAGAGATTTAAAGATATTAACCTTTCAATCGTGGAAATCACAGACACAATAGAAAGACAATAGGTGCGCGAACGCTGGCATTCGCTTGGTTTAATGAATTAATATAGTGACTGTGCTATCTCAGTATATTTCTTCTTTTTAATCAGGTAGTTTGCTTCTTTTCAACTAAGAAAACTTGAAGGAGTTTTAATAAGCTTAAGATTTTTAAGCTCCTTAAACTTTTCTTAGTTGACTGGGTTTAGCTACACAATATCTGACAACCAATTAATCTACATGGTTTTCATATGATTTGACCATCACATGGATATTATAAAATGTTATCCCACACTGGGAACTATTCCTGTATTGTGGGATCGTTATCAACAAGTAAATTCACATACACTAAACACCCTGATTAATTGTGTAGGCTATACAAATATTTATTCTATGCACCATTTATCCCCTATCCCTCAGCAACTGCGCCAATCGTGCCATGGCCAACTTCCGAGCTCAGGGATGGTTGCTATAGCTGTGGAATACAGTTCCACTCTTCAAGCACCTCAGGATATGTTGTCCCCTTGACCCTATGTCACTAAAGGTCGAATCAAACTGCTAGTACTTTCACTCACAATTTAAACTATGGAATACAGTTCCACTCTTCAAGCACCTCAGGATATGTTGTCCCCTTGACCCTATGTCACTAAAGGTCGAATCAAACTGCTAGTACTTTCACTCACAATTTAAACAAACAATGAAAAACTTATGGAATTTTAAAGTTGAGTTTGCAAGAATATTTTGGCATACCCTCCAAAGGTCCAGGATCCCATCCGGAATTGTAAAATACATTATAAAAAATACATTGACATGAACTATTGGGTGTTTGAGAAAGATTTATTTGAAAATGGCATGACAATTTGTCATTTTCAAAAAAATTTAACTATTACAGAATGCTGTTCTGTATTCTGTCAGAAAATGCTTCTGTAGTTATTTATTTCTTTACATTTTCAGTCTACATTTGGATCACTGAGCAGTTCATCACCATCAATATTTCATGATACAAGTTCTATAAACAATCCAAACAATTATTTTATTCTTAATCAATATTCAAATGCAAGTAAGTATTTTAAGAATTTTCATAAACAATGGGATTTGATAAATTATAAATAAATGATATTTATTTTGTAAATAGGTTTAAAAAACACTTTTACACATCAATTTTTTTCGTCAGTTTATGCTAGATGAGGCCGGTAATTTAGATATTCTATACACTTAATAATAAATGTGATGTGACTGTTTTACTAATCATTTTATTTATCAGCCACTGGGGTCGCTCACACATGCGCATCCTTGTTACGAGACAATGGTGAAGCAGTATTTGCACTGGCATTTGGCCATGGTGGCGAAGGAGGTCTGTTGCTTGTCAAACTGCCCGTGACTGGAGCAGCGGTCACCACTGTTCTGAAGCGAGAGTCCACTGTACCGAGATTTCTGTCAGGCATAACAGGGGCTTTGAGGTAATTAGATTCACAATATTTGAATTAATTCAATATCTCCACAATATAAAATTATGTATTTGTTACTAACAGAGGTACTCTGACGAATAACCAGAATGTTTTTAACCAAAAGGTTGATTGATATAGCTTATCTTGTTGCATTAAGTCTGTCTATATACTACACATATGTATGTCTATGTACTACACTATATGTATACAGTAGTGGTACCACTATGTACTGTATACAGGGTTATTTGTAGAACACTAACAACCTTACAGGACTATTACAAACATCATAACCAACAACTTTTGTTCTAAGACTTTTTACAAAACTTAATTCATTTACCAAAAACAAACCTCCTAACCTAACCTCCCGCTGCTCTATCTAACACATTTCAACTCTATATCTTGCTATACCCAGCTAGTCTGTATGACGCGACGCAAGCGCATCAAGCACCCCGCCTCTAGATCCCCGCTTCCCTCCGCTAGGTATTGTAATGTCGCTTGCTTCGACTATTCTTATATAGATAGACTTTGTAATATTTAGAACATTAATGTTAAATATTTTTATTTTTATGTGTTAATCTGATGAACTAAAATATGATACATTTTTAAAAGTTATAGAACAAAAGTTTTTGTTTACGATGTTAGTAACATAGTCCTGAGAGGTTGCTAGTGATATACAAATAATTTTGTATAAAGTAAAATAAATTAAACAAAAAAAAAAAAAGGGAATAAACAGCAAAATTAAAAAAATGAGCAAATAATTTATATAAATGTTCATGACAAAAAGTGTTTAATTTTAGGGGCAAAAGTAGTACAGATGGTGTTGAAACCTATGGAGTGGTGCTGACTAGTGGCTTGGCAGTAGCAATATGTGGCGACACTTGCCTGCGAGCGTGGCCGTTAGACGAGGGCGGCGCGCCCATCGCAGTGTCTGCACCACTTTCTCAGACTTTAGTCAGACCGAAACCACCACGTAAGACATTAACTTGATTTGTATTGAATGGAATTCTATGTTTTTTTTTTGTTATTTTTAGTAAACAAAGGCTTGATACGTAAGTTATTTAACGTCCATTCTATTTTTCTAGCTCATGGACACATGTTGCAAAGAACAATTGGATCAGATGGCAGTGTTATATTGGTAGCATATCTGTCTTTTCCAAATGAGTGTGAATTCGTCGTCATGAAAATGCATGACGGAGGTTCGGGAGGAGTGAGGTTTTCTCATATTAGCCGCATATTTGGACCTCAGGTATATTATTTATCTTAATTATATGTACAATGCGTTCCAAATGAGAATAGGATCGCCCGCCATGTTGTGACGTCACGATTTACTGTCAAATCAAGAAAAGAAATTTTTAAATATTAATTAATTTATTTTTTAAACTGTGAACGAAAAAAGTTTAATCAGAATCCAGTTCTTCAATTTTACTCATCTCTGAGTTCTTCGATTTGACAGTACGACGAGACGTCAAAACATAGGAATCGGTCCTATTCTCATTTGGAACGCGTAGTTAAAAGCTTAATTTTTTTTTGTTCAGTGTCTTAATAGAACTATTTAATTTGTAGTTGGACCTCCTTGATTATGCGATCGGTTATGGAGATGGTAGCAACGTCATCTGGGCGCTATGGAGTCAACCAGATGGCGATACTATTATTACGAGTAAGTTTTACATTATTTATGACCTGTTCTAACTATTTTGATTTTCTTCTCCGTCTTCTGCTTCTTCTATTTTGGTAGAAAAGGCTCAGTATAGTCATGCACACAATTTCTTGAATTGTGTAGGTACCCATTTTTCAACATCTTTAAACCATTGCTCAAGATTTGTGAACCTGTTAGATGTCTATGGCGATGTTTTATTTCCATCCCAGGCGTGTTTGTGGGTGCGGAGGCGTGGTGGCGAGCTGTGGCAGGTCGTGAGGCGGCGGGCGCACTGCCAGTGTTAGGCTCACACCAACAGTACCGCGACCGAATGTTGGCTCCCGGCCTCTTTCCGCCTGCTGTCATCAGGAAGGCGCTTGTGGTATATATGACTCATTAAAATATTCTACATGAATGAAACCTACGAAGTCCCGTCATACCCTGAAACCTTTAAAAAAACCTTAGTGACAGACGGACAAAGTTTGTTCTTTTATAAATTCCATTGTACTTTTCAAGATTTGAGCCCGAAAACGTTAAGTATCGTGTCGATAGTTGTCCTTTTTGAGGCTTACCTAATATGCTTGTATTACACATGCCATTTAACTGCAAAAATGGTCGCTCTACATTACTTTAGGTATTTTACGATTTCTGATTGATAGGTTCAGAAATGCTTTTCACCTTTTGACTCTTTACTACTCCTGCATAGATCAACCCGAAAATATTTCACTATTGTAATGGTTATCAGATCTACAACCGCACCTGGGGCAGTAACGAGGCGGGCGGCGAGGCCGACCTGGGCGACGCGGCCACCAGCGCGGTGCAGGCGCGCTTGCGGCACCTCACCGCGCGCACTGCCTCGCCTGACCATGCACATCTTATGCACAAGTAATTATTTATAGTTATCGGCACGGATCTTGAGCGCTCGGCGTCAGAGTGGGGATCGCTTTGCGCATTCCATACATTGGCGAACCAATCGTCGTCGTTGTTAGATACATGCAGCAAGCGCAGGGAACAAATCAGGAGTGACGTCGTTGACACGATGGCACGGCGAGTCAATCACTGACATTCTCCGCCCCCGCGTCTCACGTCGCACCACTAAAGAGACCGAATATTTGATTTCTGCGCAATTTGAAGCCAGCGCTCAAGATCCGTGCCGATAACTATATCTGGTGGTGCAGCACGTGTAAATAAAATTTACACGTGCTGCACGTATTTATATTTCTTTCTGGTGCTTGAAAATGCAATTCAATTAAGGGAGAGGCCCATTCGCACGTAAAAACGATTTTGATGCTGATTCCTGCACATTTCTTGCTCAGGCAAATCTCTGAAAAAAATGAGAAAGGTACTCTGAAATATCTGTTTTATTTCACCCTCACGGTAATAAACATGAGTTTACATTTCGTGTTTGTTCCAGATGCTGGTCAGACTTGTATAGCTGGTGCATGCAGTATATGGAGAGTTTGCAGAAGCCTCTTGGACTTATGGTGTCGAAACAAGTTAGTAGTACACTAGTGCTTTAAGAGATATAGCTCAAATTTTCAGTATATTATGCCAAACGCCATATTATACCGTCAGAAGACAAAGGGCAAATCGTCTTAGTGAGTCCTGGTTTGTGTTTGTTGTTTCCAGATGAATTCAAGCAAAGCAAGCCCGGGTTTACCACATGCCACTGCATAACTTTTTGGAGAATTTAAGCTTGATGTTATATTTTTGCTATAGGAATCTGATGTCGAATGCGGTTGGTGGTGCGCTGTTGTCCGTCGAGCCGGAATATCGCTCATTTGTGAACTGGAGCCGCTCGAGAGAATGATGCTGTCACCAGACGTGCTGATGCCCGATGGCAGTGGTATGTTAAACATTTTTTAGAACTCTTTTTAATGTTAAAAGAATCACAATCAGGAAAGGTATTAGTGATTTTTAGCCAGTACTAAATCGCATAGTCGCACGGAGTACGTCCGGGCGTTTGTGTGTAACGTTGTTGATGGCCTTACTCCCTATAATGTCCTACTGGCGCTTACAAATAATGTTGTATTTCGTAGGTACCGAAACGGGCGAGCTGTCTGCCGACGCAGTTCGCATAGTAGTAGCAGGAGCGCGTTGGGAGCGAGCCGCGGCCGGTGCTGCTGCTGAACTAGAGCGGCGCCTGTTCGCGTGCGCCGCGCCACAACACCGCCTGCTGCCGAGGCTGCTGCACCTGCTGCTCGCGCCCAACCCCACGCAGTCGCAGGACAACCCCGCGCCCGTGAGTGTTAGTGTACTGCTGAACTAGAGCGGCGCCTGTTCGCGTGCGCCGCGCCACAACACCGCCTGCTGCCGAGGCTGCTGCACCTGCTGCTCGCGCCCAACCCCACGCAGTCGCAGGACAACCCCGCGCCCGTGAGTGTTAGTGTACTGCTGAACTAGAGCGGCGCCTGTTCGCGTGCGCCGCGCCACAACACCGCCTGCTGCCGAGGCTGCTGCACCTGCTGCTCGCGCCCAACCCCACGCAGTCGCAGGACAACCCCGCGCCCGTGAGTGTTAGTGTACTGCTGAACTAGAGCGGCGCCTGTTCGCGTGCGCCGCGCCACAACACCGCCTGCTGCCGAGGCTGCTGCACCTGCTGCTCGCGCCCAACCCCACGCAGTCGCAGGACAACCCCGCGCCCGTGAGTGTTAGTGTACTGCTGAACTAGAGCGGCGCCTGTTCGCGTGCGCCGCGCCACAACACCGCCTGCTGCCGAGGCTGCTGCACCTGCTGCTCGCGCCCAACCCCACGCAGTCGCAGGACAACCCCGCGCCCGTGAGTGTTAGTGTACTGCTGAACTAGAGCGGCGCCTGTTCGCGTGCGCCGCGCCACAACACCGCCTGCTGCCGAGGCTGCTGCACCTGCTGCTCGCGCCCAACCCCACGCAGTCGCAGGACAACCCCGCGCCCGTGAGTGTTAGTGTACTGCTGAACTAGAGCGGCGCCTGTTCGCGTGCGCCGCGCCACAACACCGCCTGCTGCCGAGGCTGCTGCACCTGCTGCTCGCGCCCAACCCCACGCAGTCGCAGGACAACCCCGCGCCCGTGAGTGTTAGTGTACTGCTGAACTAGAGCGGCGCCTGTTCGCGTGCGCCGCGCCACAACACCGCCTGCTGCCGAGGCTGCTGCACCTGCTGCTCGCGCCCAACCCCACGCAGTCGCAGGACAACCCCGCGCCCGTGAGTGTTAGTGTACTGCTGAACTAGAGCGGCGCCTGTTCGCGTGCGCCGCGCCACAACACCGCCTGCTGCCGAGGCTGCTGCACCTGCTGCTCGCGCCCAACCCCACGCAGTCGCAGGACAACCCCGCGCCCGTGAGTGTTAGTGTACTGCTGAACTAGAGCGGCGCCTGTTCGCGTGCGCCGCGCCACAACACCGCCTGCTGCCGAGGCTGCTGCACCTGCTGCTCGCGCCCAACCCCACGCAGTCGCAGGACAACCCCGCGCCCGTGAGTGTTAGTGTACTGCTGAACTAGAGCGGCGCCTGTTCGCGTGCGCCGCGCCACAACACCGCCTGCTGCCGAGGCTGCTGCACCTGCTGCTCGCGCCCAACCCCACGCAGTCGCAGGACAACCCCGCGCCCGTGAGTGTTAGTGTACTGCTGAACTAGAGCGGCGCCTGTTCGCGTGCGCCGCGCCACAACACCGCCTGCTGCCGAGGCTGCTGCACCTGCTGCTCGCGCCCAACCCCACGCAGTCGCAGGACAACCCCGCGCCCGTGAGTGTTAGTGTACTGCTGAACTAGAGCGGCGCCTGTTCGCGTGCGCCGCGCCACAACACCGCCTGCTGCCGAGGCTGCTGCACCTGCTGCTCGCGCCCAACCCCACGCAGTCGCAGGACAACCCCGCGCCCGTGAGTGTTAGTGTACTGCTGAACTAGAGCGGCGCCTGTTCGCGTGCGCCGCGCCACAACACCGCCTGCTGCCGAGGCTGCTGCACCTGCTGCTCGCGCCCAACCCCACGCAGTCGCAGGACAACCCCGCGCCCGTGAGTGTTAGTGTACTGCTGAACTAGAGCGGCGCCTGTTCGCGTGCGCCGCGCCACAACACCGCCTGCTGCCGAGGCTGCTGCACCTGCTGCTCGCGCCCAACCCCACGCAGTCGCAGGACAACCCCGCGCCCGTGAGTGTTAGTGTACTGCTGAACTAGAGCGGCGCCTGTTCGCGTGCGCCGCGCCACAACACCGCCTGCTGCCGAGGCTGCTGCACCTGCTGCTCGCGCCCAACCCCACGCAGTCGCAGGACAACCCCGCGCCCGTGAGTGTTAGTGTACTGCTGAACTAGAGCGGCGCCTGTTCGCGTGCGCCGCGCCACAACACCGCCTGCTGCCGAGGCTGCTGCACCTGCTGCTCGCGCCCAACCCCACGCAGTCGCAGGACAACCCCGCGCCCGTGAGTGTTAGTGTACTGCTGAACTAGAGCGGCGCCTGATTAATATTTGTTTGGTGACTATTTTCTCGTTTAACGTTTAGTAACTTGTGGACATCCACCGAAAGTCACCATTTATACTAACTACATTAAAGCTACCAACACTGAACTGACAGAGGTTTGCATTCCTGCATCTAATGATGATATTCCGACTTCTGCGCTTACCACGATGTCAGTAGACGCAAAACGCCATCCAAGTAAAATACTAATTTTCAATTACAGACTTTAACGCCACAGCAGATAGATGACCTCACTTCAATTTTGGAGCCGATCAAGGATTTACAGAGTGCAGTGCTTGAATTGAACGATGCACTAAGGTTAGACGTGCCTGAAATTGATACTACCAAAAGTAAGTAATATTTTATAAAACGCTTTTTTTTATGTCTCGCGTTTGACCAAGGTGGTCACCTGGTGGTAAGCGATGATATGGTCGATTATGGAGCATGCTAGAAGTAACCCATTCACTCTTGACTTAAGACCCCTAAGTTGTAGCTATTAGGAAACGCAGACTCCGGCAAGGAATTTCACTCCTTAGCTGTTTGCATAATGAATGTGTTCCCAAAATGCTTTATTAGTTCCAATATTAGAATGACCAGAGCAGTCATGTATATTTTCTTCTCGAAATTAAAAAAATAATTGTAATGTATATTTTCTCAGATGATGAGGAGGATACAGGCGAGTATGACGGTTTGCTGGCGAGCGATCTCGGAGTAGCCATTGTCACTGAGGCGATACGGCAGATGGCAGAGATGAGGTACGGAAACTAAAAACACTTTAATTACATTCACTGATTTTGTGTGACTTGGAATTTTTATTTATTAGCCTCCGTCAGCGGCAGCGCTCGCGTGTAATTAGAAAATTATCCCAAGGGAACATACTTTCGAGATAAAAAGTCCTATGTACTATATCACCTATTACTATTTGTGCCTTCATCGAAATTCATTGAGCCGTTTGAGCGTGAATTAGTAACAAACGTACATACTTGAGTATGTGTGTGTATGTGCAAAGTGTGGCCTTTATAATATTAATGTGATTTAAACTTCATGTTTAACTCTTTGAATGCCGTAATTAGAGACACAATAGAAAGACAATTGCTTATTTTGAACTGTGTAACATATTCAAAAGGTTAATGGCACTAGTTCTTGTGTTTACTCTTTCAAACGTCCCGAAAGAGTTACCGTGGCGCTAGAAATCATGTTCAAGTTTTGGGATTTGTCATTAAAAGTGTGAATAGCTTTCTTGCTCTACCTTAGAGCGGGATAAGCTCAAAAAACTAACTTCCGATTAATTTTTAACAGCCGACAGAAAAGAGGGGTTGTTATAAATTTGACGTGTCAGCCTGTCTTTGTGTCTGTCTGTGGCATCGTAACCCTAGTGTAGCAACCGGCTTTTTCCTTAGGTCCCGCGTAGTGCGCGGCGCCTTGTGCGCGCTGGGCGCGTGGCGCGGCGCGGGCGGCGTGCCGGGCGCCGGCCACTGCGCCGTGCACTGGCAGGCCTACCGCGCACTGCTGTGGCTACGAGCTGCTACTCTGCAACCGCAGTAAGTTTCTTTAGGTCCCGGAGCGTAGTAGCTCTATTTTCACGCAAGTATTGCTACTTGCTTAAGTAACTGGGCCGGATTTTTTATAGGTTACTGTTTATTCAATCTTCATGCAACTAAAGTTACAAAGGCGGACTTAGTGCTTTAACACCTCTATTATTAATAATAAAAAACTGTACTCAAAAAAGTATATGTATTGGACCAACAAGTCTTCCATGTGTATAGGGCAGCAGGATCATCAGAGGCATTCCGCCTCAAACTAAGCGCGTTAGGCGCGGAAGCGGGGGGCGCAGAAATAGGCGGCGCATCCCGTGGAGGCGCCGTGTGGGCGTACGTGCGCGCGGCGGGAGGCCGGCGGGCGCGCGCGCACCTGCGGGCGGCGCGCGCGCCCACCACGTGGCACCAGGCGCTGCCGCTCTTGGCCTACCATCTGGCGCATCAACTGTATCCTTTGACTAACAATTCACTGCTTTTAATAAAAAAAATATTATATAAAAAATATCATTTAAACTTCAACTCGACAAAAATCATTTTCCTAAATTCGAAAACAGCTGGGCAGTAAGCGGAGGCTTTGAGTTCAGTTGGTGGCTGGCAAGTATCGAACAGCCACGCCTGGTACAGAACTATGTCAACATGCTGGAGCCCTGGTGCGAGTGGAACGCTTGTTCACGTTAGTATACCATTTTCAGATTTATTTTTCGTGCATTTAGCTGACTGGCCAAATATAATAGCAAACCACACCATAACAACTACGTGATATAAACGTTACAGTAAAATTCCATTTACACGACAATGATCAGTACAATATTTTTATGTATTACTAGCTGACCCCGCAAACTTCGTACCGCTTAATAGTTACCTTTTATCTAAGCTGTCAACTCTACCTACTCTACCCTACTCTACCCTACTCTACCCTACTCTACCCTACTCTACCCTACTCTACCCTACTCTACCCTACTCTACCCTACTCTACCCTACTCTACCCTACTCTACCCTACTCTACCCTACCCTACCCTACTCTACCCTACTCTACCCTACCCTACCCTACTCTACCCTACTCTACCCTACTCTACCCTACTCTACCCTACCCTACTCTACCCTTCTGTACCCTACCCTACTCTACTCTACTCTACCCTACTCTACCCTACTATACCCTACTCTACCCTACCCTACTCTACCCTACTCTACCCTACTCTACCCTACTCTACCCTACTCTACCCTACCCTACTCTACTCTAATCTACCCTAAAAAAAAAAAAAAAAAAAAAAAAAAAAGTATCCTATGTCCGTCTCCTGGTTTTAAGCTACCTCCCCACCAATTTTCAGCCAAATCGGTTCAGCCGTTCTTGAGTTATAAGTGGTGTAACTAACACGACTTTCTTTTATATATATAGATTTTGTTATCACATGGTAGTTTCATACTTTTTTGTTTTTGTACGTATGAACATTATGTTAACGAGTGACACCAGCTTTTTACCGTAAAATATCACACCGTGTAAATAGGGCCCGAATCGATAGGTGTGGGAAAAACATGACCAGTTGTTGTGACGTTGTTTGGAAGAAGCCTGTACTAATAATGGAAGTTATTTGACTGCTTGATAATGACTAGTTTTTAAACATTGTGTTTACAGGCCAATTCATTCTTGGTCTCGCGCTACTTGACCTTGACGACGCTGAGAACGCATATACAGCCTTCTGTAAGGCCGCTAAAGGCGTGAGCACTGAACCGTTCTTGAGACAACTTGTGGCCGCACCGGACGCCCGTCTCACGCAGCATCAAGCCCTTGTACTATATTATATGAAGGTTTGTTTCAATCATCCACATCAGGGTTTCCAACATATTTATTTATTTATTATAATCTTTATTGTACACCAAATAAACAAAAATACAGGACAAACATTTAAAAGAATAAGTGCACAATGGGCGACAATCACATGGGCATAGGATGGGACAAGGGTCAAAATCGAATAATGACATGTAAAGCAAGACAAAGCAAGAGTTTCATTAAAAATGTAACAACAGATTTTTTAAGGGTCCCGACTATGATTTTTAACCTGCCCAAGAGTCTACCATTAAAAACGATGCGTTTTGTTTTTAACAATTGCAATAACAACACTGTTTGTACTAGAACATGTTAAAGCCATTGTTAGACTGCTTCCGAAAAGGAATGATGCTACTCGTACCTGTGTAGCTCCATCTCCATAACCAACAAAATCGCGAGAGAGAGTTTTTAAAATTTACAAAAATTCGGTATAATGTGTGAATTGGATATACCATCTAGTATTGTTGATGAAGCAGCGGAGTAACGAACTGACAGTCTCAGAACAGTTAAAGGTATGATCCTTCCTTTTATCAATTAGCTTCAGGAGAGGCTTATCTTATTTAATCGATTCCCGGCCGCGGACACCCATCGATCCTTGACCAGTCTACTGCAACATTACTCGTATGGTGATTTACGTAATTATATACGTGAAATGCACAAGCGGCATTAAATAATCACGTATCTAATTCACACACACGATTTAGCGATTTATTAGTAGATAAGCGGTTAGAGGCACCCACTATCATGCGAAATGGTGTCCGTAAGAAGTGAGACAAGCGAGTCGTTCGTCCTTCCATTCACTCAAGACTCGCGAAAACCACCATAATTATACAATGACTTAAAGAAAACGGCAGTGGCGTAAGCTATTTAAGAATTCTAAAGGAAAGTAAATTTGCCGGGCAATTAATTTTATACTTTTGTTTTCAGGTGATAAAATTGTTCGAAATACATGACGCGGGCGCTTGTGTAGTTCGTCTCGCAGAAACTGCTATCAGTATTGCCGACAAAGACGATCCAAACTTGGTGAGTATCCTAACATTAGATTTCTTAGATCATTTAAAGCGCAGGCCACACCGCCAGCTAGCGGACGGGCGGGCTAGGCGGGTGGGCGAAGCGAACGAAGTAAACTATACAAACTACGCGAAATGTTGGCGATCTAAACTATGAGGTTCACACCGAAAACTACGGAAAGGCGAGCGACCAGCGGAGCGGGCTAAGCGGGCGAAGCGGGCTAAGCGGGTGAAGCTAAACACTGCACTGCTATTCGAAAGACGAGCGTCGACTAGTCTACTCGAAACGGGGAGGACGGGCGAACGAACCGGGCGAGCGGGCTGGCGGCCGAGCTAAGCTAGCGAAGCGCGGGCGCGCCAACGAGGTGAACGAGTAGCTTCGCTGGAATCGTCGGATATTTCGTTAGCTTAGCTCGTTAGGTTCTTCGGTAGCTCGCGGTGTGAACCGAAGTATGTAAAGAGGTGAAACGATGTAGCCCGCCCGCCCGCTAGCTGCCGGTGTGGCCTGCGCTTTAATCTTTTTTCGTGATAATATAACTTACTAGCTTTTGCCCGCGCGGCTTCGCTCCCGCTCTTCCCTGCTCCACCCTACTGTACCCTAGTCTACTCTACTCTACACCACTCTATCTAACACTACCCTAATTTTCATTTTTTTTTTTCATAAAAACCTGGTGAACACAACAAAAAAAAAAGAATTAGCGAAATCGGTCCAGCCGTTCACGCGTGATGGCGTGAACAAGGAAATAGGGATTCATTTTTATATATATAGATTAGTACTCGTATCTGCAATCGGTCTCGTAATTCTGATTAATTCATTAAACCCCAAGCAAACACCGGCGTTCGCGCACCTATTGTCTTTCAATTGTGTCTGTGATTTTAACTTGGTTCTATGCCTCTTTTCGACCTTGAACGGTCCAGATGCACGAGTTCACATTATACTAGACATACATTATTTTCAAACTGGTTTAATTTATTATTAAATCAAGAATAAAGCGGGAACTACATTAGACCGACGCACGCGTGGAACACGCCTGATTTGTACGTAGACTCGCGTCGCGTGGCGTGGATGTAGTGTAGCTAGTAGAAGCAAAATCGATAGTTTTCGACGCATGAAGCATTTTTGTTTAAAAATTCACTAACAAAAGACGCTTTCACATTCAAATCCTTTTCTTTTGTACAATCCTCAAAGTATATTCGTCCGAACATTCCGCGTGCTAACAAGGTGCATTTTGGCAATGTGTTGTTACAGGCGATGTTCCAATGGGTAGTGTTCAAGTGGCACCTGCAGGGCGGGCGTACGGCACGCGCGCTGTCGGCCGCCGCCGCCAACCCCGCGCCGCACGCGAGACACGCCGCCGCCGCCACGCTGCTTACCACGCTTGGTACGTATGTTCAAGTGGCACCTGCAGGGCGGGCGTACGGCACGCTCGCTGTCAGCTGCCGCCGCCAACCCCGCGCCGCACGCGAGACACGCCGCCGCCGCCACGCTGCTTACCACGCTTGGTACGTATGTTCAAGTGGCACCTGCAGGGCGGGCGTACGGCACGCTCGCTGTCAGCTGCCGCCGCCAACCCCGCGCCGCACGCGAGACACGCCGCCGCCGCCACGCTGCTTACCACGCTTGGTACGTATGTTCAAGTGGCACCTGCAGGGCGGGCGTACGGCACGCTCGCTGTCAGCTGCCGCCGCCAACCCCGCGCCGCACGCGAGACACGCCGCCGCCGCCACGCTGCTTACCACGCTTGGTACGTATGTTCAAGTGGCACCTGCAGGGCGGGCGTACGGCACGCTCGCTGTCAGCTGCCGCCGCCAACCCCGCGCCGCACGCGAGACACGCCGCCGCCGCCACGCTGCTTACCACGCTTGGTACGTATGTTCAAGTGGCACCTGCAGGGCGGGCGTACGGCACGCTCGCTGTCAGCTGCCGCCGCCAACCCCGCGCCGCACGCGAGACACGCCGCCGCCGCCACGCTGCTTACCACGCTTGGTACGTATGTTCAAGTGGCACCTGCAGGGCGGGCGTACGGCACGCTCGCTGTCAGCTGCCGCCGCCAACCCCGCGCCGCACGCGAGACACGCCGCCGCCGCCACGCTGCTTACCACGCTTGGTACGTATGTTCAAGTGGCACCTGCAGGGCGGGCGTACGGCACGCTCGCTGTCAGCTGCCGCCGCCAACCCCGCGCCGCACGCGAGACACGCCGCCGCCGCCACGCTGCTTACCACGCTTGGTACGTATGTTCAAGTGGCACCTGCAGGGCGGGCGTACGGCACGCGCGCTGTCAGCTGCCGCCGCCAACCCCGCGCCGCACGCGCGACACGCCGCCGCCGCCACGCTGCTTACCACGCTTGGTACGTATGTTCAAGTGGCACCTGCAGGGCGGGCGATTGTTGTTTTTTTTTTTCAAATTATCTGACATAGTGTCAGATTCTTACTGACTAAAAACCCACCCCGTTCCTTCGCACAGTGTATTATTTCACCTCAAAAGCGGATATCCTCGTTTTATATGCTATTTAGAAAGGTGTCAATCGAACAAATCTCTTAGTAAAAATCTGATGACGTTATCTACTCGTATCATAGTTGTCGAGATATTTTGAAAATCGAGAAAAGTCCATAAAAACCATAGAAACACTTTATCTCCATATTTAATCATTTTTTTCCATTTGATGTTTATTGGTTATGATTCAAATATATTTTAGGAACCTATTTGTATTAAAAAAAATCTCGTTTCATTTGGGCGAGAATATTTTTTTTCTATTATTTGGTTTTTATTTTTTTCTGAAGAATCCTACAATATTAGCATTTTTTTTAAATGCCAAATTGTTAATTTACCATTACTACGAAAAAAAAAAACTATAATATGCTACAAACATAGGACTTCGGAGATATTCAATTTTAAAATTTTTAGTTAGGGTTGTCACTCAAGTCTATGGTTTACTTCAGTGACGGTCATTCTATTTTTTTTAAGGTTTTGTGGATGATAGTTGATAAGTCAAAGAAAAGATCTATTAAAACTCCTAAAATATTAACTCTATCTCTTATATCTTATTTGTATCGCGTAATATAAAAACTTACCATTAGGTTATGTAAATATTTTTAGCTTTTTTATCTCTATTTTGAATCTTCTATTTTGGTGCAAGAACTAAATCATTTTACATCCACACTAGCTCATACCACAACTATGACGCAGTAGAAGGCAGACGGTTTTATTTTTGTTGCAGATGTGTCATTATCTAGCTTTTCTCGACATATCAGGGTCGGCTTCCAGTCGTCTGTTTTGAATATAAAAGTACAGTTTAATTTTCTTGGAGGCATCCCTTTACGGTCGCATTTTTTATAAACGCTCAATTATTGGTTGTATAGACCGTCTAATAAGTTAACCGATTTAGGAATTTTGTGTAATATTTAATCATTTAAAAAATACTTATATTCGACACTTTTCATTAGGTTCGTATTATTTTCATTGTTAGTAAACAATGATCTCTATCTCTTAATCAACCTTGATTATTGAACCCGTGTTGACTACATCAGATTTCATTAAAGCCTAATAATTACCCAAGTCGTTAAACTTATTAGACAGACTCTAGTGACTATTATTACCACATCAAAAACTGGATGCCTCAAACTAAGGATTTCGGAGATACATATTCAGTTTTAAAATTCAGATTTAAGGTTGTCACCCATTTCTATGGTTTCCCTGAAATTGCAGTCATCGTATTTCTTTTGTCTTGGACGGTCGGACGGCGAGCTACCCATTGCTCGCCGTCTGCAAGCCCCAGCCTACGCTTTTTTTTTTATGGTGGGAAAAATCATGCATTGACATCCCCCGCCCTTGGGCGGAGCGGGAGATAGTGTCAGACTCTTACTGACTAAAAGACCCACCCCGTTCCTTCTAGCCTTCATACCGGGGCTCGAGCGCCCTTTCGGATAACCCTGGCCCCAGTAGGCTTCGACCCGGCTGGGTCCCTACTGTTGCTGACAACTCCTTGAGGCGCGCGGGAACAGTGCGCGCCGTCGACGACCTGGGCTTGCTTGGTCCGGACAGTTACCGGACGGCCGGACAGCGAGCTACCCATTGCTCACTGTCCGCAAGCCCGCGTCTACGTTGGCCGGAAATCGGGATCAGAATCCCGGCGACGGCGGCGGCAATAACGCCGTTGCCTAATGCGTTCGGCCTCCTCCTTTGCGAGCATCACTGCTTCGCAGAAGTCGGCGACCGCCTGCCACTCCTCCTCGCTCCGGACCATGGCCTCAACCAAGGCCCGGCGCGAGAGGTCTCCGCCGCCGATCGCCCCCACGAGGGCACGGCGATGCTCCGCCCAAGCAGGGCACACCTCGACTGTATGCTCCACCGTGTCCTCCGGGCGTTCCGCACAGTGGCGACACCCGGGCGTCACTTCCGCATGAATCGAGTGCAGGAATCTCCCGAACGAACCATGTCCGGTGAGTACCTGCGTCATGCGGAAGGTAAGGACGCCGTGAGGTCTTTCCAGCCACGCCTCAAAGAGGGGACTTACCGGCCCCAGCCTACGCTGGCCGTGAATTCTGAATTTCAAATAATATAGTGAGTTGATTGGTAAAAGATGTGACAGTAGCATGCATGTTGCAGCGTCACGGCGCGAGCTGGGCGCGCTGGTGTCGTGCGCGGCGCTGGCGGGCGACGCCGAGCGCGCGGCGGCGGCGCGGGCCAAGCTGCACGACGCGCACAAGCACAACCCCTATTACGACTTCTTGTACGCACTGCATGTATCGAGACACCATTATAGAAAAGGTAAGTTATTGTGCTTTTATTTGTTTTTAACATGTTACGCGTTTTCTATTGCTTAAATATTTAGGTTTCTGATTATTCATTACGAACCGTTTTTGAGAGTATGTGTGCCGGTTATTTATAGATAGATGTGACAAGTCATCTTTTTTTTTTAAAACAGCATGTTTTTTGTTTCGCACTCACCGGTGTCATCTCGCTATCACTTTAACTTGATTAAGGTCTAAGGTAAGGTGTTAAAACGAAGATTGGATTGGATTGTTGTAGCGGCGGCAGTAATGTACGAGCGCGCAGCTCGGTGCTACGCCGAGCGCTCGGCCGGCGCGGCGGGCGTGCGGAGGCGTTGCCTGGGCGCCGCGCTCACGTGCCTGCGCCTCGCACAGCCCGACCACGCCTTCCTCGCGCGCCCGGCGGCCCAAGGGAAACATCTGCAGGTAATACCCACTGCGATTTGAACAATACTCGTGGTCAGCCCTCCTAGCCAAGTTACAACCGTTTCGTTTGCGCCGAACGCTTCGAGTAAGCCGCGCCGCCAATTCTTTTGTTCTAACCAAGTGACTGAGCGTTAAGATGACGTCATTCCCGTACATTTGAAGCTTTCTGCTAGCGATAACGATTGCAGATTAGCTACTTGGCTAGGGTTACAGGTTACCAAATATCACAATATCCTAATTACATTATCGGCAGGTTATCGGGCCAGAGGAGTTAGCTGCAGAGCTTCGAGAGGAAGACCCTGACTCCCTGGACCCAGTGCAACAAGCTCTACTTAGTAAGTACATCCCACTACTTATTTTTCGTTAAATATGACAAACGATTTTGAAGTTAATAAAACAATTCCGTATTATTTTTATTTATTATAGAAGGCGACAACATAGATTTTGATGCGTTATACTCAAAACTGAAAGACGCCGATCCAGAAACACTGCTGGCAGTCCTAAAGAGAGCAATAAGCACAGGCCAGTTCCTACCACACTGGTACCTTCAAAGATACATGGTATGTACTAATTGGTTATTATCATGTGTTTATTTTTGCTCAAATATATTTTTAGTGATATGATAAATCTTATGAGATCCCATTCATTGTGCGTATAGTTAAATGAAAAATGATATTTATCCTGCAAATAGGTTTTTTAAAAACACTTACACGTTAATTTATTCCTCAGTTTAACCTAGATGAGGCCGGTATTTCCTAGCTGACTTAAGAAGAAACACCGAAACAAACTCAGGGGTCAAAGTCTCTTTTTAGGGTTCCGTAGTCAACTAGGAACCCTTATAGTTTCGCCATGTCTGTCTGCCTGTCCGTCCTCGCTTAATTTCTGTGACCCTTAGCACTAGAAAGCTGAAATTTGGTACCGATATGTATATCAATCACGCCGACAAAGTGGTAAAATAAAAATTGGAAAAAAATGTTTTATTAGGGTAGCCCCCCTATATGTAAAGTGGGAAGTGATTTTTTTTTTAATTTCAACCCTAACGTGTGATATATCGTTGGATAGGTATTTAAAAATGAATAGGGGTTTACTGAAGTCATTTTTTGATAATGTCAATAATTTCGGAAATAATCGCTCCAAAAGTAAAAAACAATGTCCCCCCCCCCCTCTAACTTTTGAACCATAAGTTTAGAAAATATGAAAAAAATCTGAAAAGTAGAACTTTATAAAGACTTTCTAGGAAAATTATTTTGAACTTGATGGAAAGAACGGTTTTTGTACAAAACAGACAAAAGGGTTCTACAAAATAATTTCTGGACTAAGTAATTGTATGTATATGCAAGCATTTTTTTAAACTCATAAGTGGGTACACTTATTGTGACGAACGGGAAACTACGGAACCCTACACTGAGCGTGGCCCGACATGCTCTGGGCCGGTTTTTTAATTAACTAAGCGCGTTCGCTCTGTCAGTCTATACAGCAAACATGTAATGGTCAAATCATATATGAGACCCATGCAGATTAGTGTCTGAGATGGTATTTCTAGGAGAAAACCACAGATTTAAGTGGAACTTTTTTATTTATTTTTCTTCTATTTTTATTTCTATTTTATTTGAGTTGGTGTAGTGTTTAAAGTTAGTGTATAATAGTGATCAATGCTGTGCTATGCATATTACACATGAACAAAGTGTTTTTATCAATATCAGACAGAAAGTGCTATGACTTCTATAAGTGCCAAAGGACGCTATTCTTAGTTTAAGCTAAACCGTATAAAAATGAGTTAAAGTTAAATTACTTATTAGTCTTTTAGGCTAGATTGTAATCAATTATTAAAGAAATTTATTCTTAATAATAAGGAAATAAAATTGCATAATACTACACATGTAATTGGTATAACACTGACTCCTGTAACACAGGCACTATGCCTAGCGCAGGAGGCAGGGCCTCACTATTTTTGTAAATGTTTATTATGGCAATAAAGAATTTATTATTATTACCTGTCCAGTCAGTGCAAGCATTCTGCATTTGTTAGTATTTATATTATACCTTCACTTAGGACTACTAAGGAGATCAACGATTTTAAGAACAATTAAGGAGCTAAAGAGTGGAATTCCCTGCCGGATTCTGTGTTTCTTGATAGATACAACCTAGGGGTTAAAAATGAATAGGATACTTCTAGGCAAGCGTACCCAATCATCGACCACATCGTCCCTTTCCTTTTTGTGGGATAGTGTTCAAACGCGAGGAGGATCAACAAATAATAATAAAGATAATAATCGTTTTTTTATAACCGCGCCCCATAAAAAAGCTTTTCAATACAAAACTTGGCCCTGGTGTGATCATTTCTGCACCCTGTGCCTGGGCACTACTGGCACCGCCCTAGTTACGGCACTGATTTTAATCTGACTAGCTATACCTACATCAAAACGTATCAACTTGCGCAGGAAGTGGATGGCGCCGGCTGCGTGCGCGCTCTGCTGAGCGGCGGGCGCGCGGCGGAGGCGGGCGTGCTGTGCTGCAGCGCGTTACGTCGCGCGTTGCACGTGCTCCTGCCGCACTCGCCTGCGGCACCGCGCTGCGCCCCCCTCGCTCTTGCCGATTTGCTACTCGCCGAATTAGCACATCACACCTCTGACCCTTACATCCAACAGGTAACAAAACCCCTTTCCATTAGCAGTTAAATCACAACTCAACATATAAGATGTTTTTTTGCCATGGGGCATGGGGTAGTAAGAGCCAAAAGACAGCCATTGATCTATATTAGATCAGTATTGATAATATTTAAAAAAAAAATGTGACTCGTGTCGCCCATTTTCATGTAGACTAAAATAATAATAAAACATACTAAACGCAATAAGCATTAGCAGTCTCCTAAAAACGTTTCCAAGTAGTTTGCTCAATCAATTTAGGACAGTCCTTCAGAAACCGACGTTTTCCGTAAGTAAAGTTTGCGTCTGTTAAACACTTCAATCTTGGTTCGCTCAATATTTAATCTTAGTAACAATGTGATATTGACAGCACCTTTATGTCGTAGCAGTACCTATGAGCGATTTCCATAGCTAATACTTACATTATTGTACAAAATACATACTTTCATAGATAATGATCATTGACCTGGGAAGAAAGGCATTTATTATATTATAAATAGTATAAAGATAGTACAGTCACATAAAATAAATCTATTATTATGTGAACATATTAAGCTATAAATGAGTCTAAGTACCTAGTAGCTAAAATATTGCTTTGTTTTATCATATTGGAGTGTTCTATATTAAAGTGATTAATCCCATTCAAATTCAAATTCAAATTCAAAATTCAAATTCAAAGCATTTATTTCAAATAGACCATTTACAGGCACTTTTGAATAGTCAAATGTCGGTCAGTCCAAGAAAAGTGAAGCTAAATTGCACGTTCCAAAGAGTAGGTCTCTATGGAGAAGAACGTGCAAGAAACTCCATGGACACTCTTTTAAATCATATATGTGTTACATATAATGCTTGGTTACATATTACTTGTTGCTTCTATCATGTGAGCACAATGCCGATAGTGAAATAAAAATGTAAAATAATTAAAAGATAGAAACTGAATTAAGTCACTGGCAGCTAAGAGATGACCAGTCCCATCTGACGGCACCCGTTCACGAGCATGACGCGTGCATCAGCCCCACTCAGCTCAACCATTTTGAAGGGAACTGAACGACCCAATAACACGTGCCACCAACAGCGAGACATTTGAGTGAGCATGACAAACTCTCAACTGCCATGCTCGTAATGTCAAAAAAAAAAAAAAAGTTGTAACCTAATAAAAATGCTCCATGGTGCTTCACATTCACAAACTTGGAAAAAGTGCTTCTACATTAAACAATGCAATTGTGTCTTTCAAATTAAAAAATAATAATATTAGTTTCCAACTAATCAACTAATTAGTACGCCCTAGTGGTAGTGGAGCTGGACCAGCATTGAGCCAAGCATTTTTATCTTGAATATAATCCTCCAACTTATAATATGCTTGTCTGCATAGTGTGCGTTTAATACAAGATTTAAATTTCGTTTCATTGAGTTCTAATATGTGGGGAGGTATTTTATTATAACATTTCAAACAGTACCCCATGAAAGAAGAGGCCACTTTAGCCAGTCTGAAACCTGGTTGAACTAATTGATCCCTATTTCTTGTAACATAATTATGTCTATCGCCTCTTTTGCTAAAAAGATGAAGATTTTTTCTAACATACATTATGTTTTCATAGATATATTGACAAGGTACTGTCATTATGTTAATATCTTTAAACAGTTCCCTTAAAGAATCGCACCGGCGGAGATTGTAAATCGCTCTGATGGCTCTTTTCTGTAATATAAAGATTGACTCGATGTCAGAAGCCCGTCCCCATAGTAAGATACCGTACGACATGACACTATGAAAATAACTAAAATAGACTAGTCTAGCGGTATCAACATCCGTAAATTGGCGGATTTTTCTAACAGCATATGCAGCTGAGCTAAGCCGCCCTGCAAGAGAAGTTAAGTGAGGACCCCATTGTAGCCTTGAATCAAGCGTAATCCCCAGGAAAATCGTTTTATCAACAAATTCTAGTTTTTCATTATTCAATACAATGTCACAATCACTACTTTTGACATTCGGTAAGGAAAATCTTATGCATTTAGTTTTTTTCCCATTTAGAACCAGATTATTAGCAGTGAACCAGTTTTGAACCTGCAATAGGGCGCTATTTTCGTTGTCAAGATTGTTAGTTTTTCTATTTATCTTAAAAATCAAAGAAGTGTCGTCAGCAAACAACACCATATTAAGTTTATTTTGCAACAAATTGGGTAAATCATTAATATAAACTAAAAACAAAAAAGGACCTAAAATTGAACCTTGGGGCACCCCCATTTCAACATTCAATCCCGACGAATTGACACCGTTTATTTGCACTAATTGCTGTCTATTATTCAAATAAGATTTTAATAAGCTTAACGCTGCATTGCCTAGTCCGTAATGCTTGAGTTTCCGAAGCAATGTTTCATGAACTACACAATCAAACGCCTTAGATAGGTCGCAGAAGATGCCTATAGCATCTTGTGCCTCTTCCCACGCATTAAAAATGTGTTTTAGTAAGGAAACACCCGCGTCAGTTGTACAACGTCCTTTGGTGAAGCCATACTGTTTATCATGTAGGATGTTATTGGAGTTAAAATGACTAAGCATTTGATTTAACATTACCTTTTCAAATATCTTGCTAAGAACCGGCAAAACGGACACCGGCCTATAATTATTAGTGTCTTTACTATTCCCGGATTTAAAGAGCGGTATCACTTTACTATATTTCATTAGATCTGGAAAGACTCCTTGATCTATACACAAATTAAATATTAAAGCCAAGTACGGCGCTATAGTCTCAATAATTGAGATACAAACTTTTATAGACATACCCCACAGATCTTCTGTCAATTTAATCTTGATTTCTTTAAAAGCTTTTATTACTGTTATGGGGTTTATATGTTTAAAGTTAAATTCAGTTGAACAGGCTGCAACGTTCGCCTGTAATAAATCAAAAGCATGCGATGGCGACGAATTTAGGTTTTCATTGTTAGACTTTCACCTCAGAAATGAAATCGAAAGCATAGTTAAGCATAATAGAGCTTTTCTCTACATAGATAACAAGGTAGGCGTAGAGGTTGACCGATTGGCTGCAGTGCTGCGTGTCAAGGGTTCGATTCCTTTACGGAACAAATATTTGTACGACCTACAGGTAGTTGTTCCAGGTTTGATTGTAAATTCACCCACAATAAGAGTAATTGTAAGTGTGGGGGTGGTCTTTTTAGGGTTCCGTAGCCAAATGGCAAAAAACGGAACCCTTATAGATTCGTCATGTCTGTCTGTCTGTCTGTCTGTCTGTCTGTCTGTCCGTCCGTATGTCACAGCCACTTTTTTCCGAAACTGTAAGAGCTATACTGTTGAAACTTTGTAAGTAGATGTATTCTGTGAACCGCATTAAGATTTTAACACAAAAATAGAAAAAAAACAATAAATTTTGGGGGTCCCCATACATAGAACTGAAACTCAAAATTTTTTTTTTTCATCAAACCCATGTGTGTGGGGTATCTATGGATAGGTCTTCAAAAATGATACTGAGGTTTCTAATATCATTTTTTTCTAAACTGAATAGTTTGCGCGAGAGACACTTCCAAAGTGGTAAAATGTGTGTCCCCCCCCTCTAACTTCTAAGATAAGAGAATGATAAAACTAAAAAAAATATATGATGTACATTACTATAAAAACTACCAACGAAAATTGGTTTGAACGAAATCTAGTAAGTAGTTTTTTTTTAATGCGTCATAAATCGAAAAAAATACACTATTATTAAAACATCGATCAAAGTTACAAAACATTACAAGAACTTTTATATTATGTTACTTGCTGCTACGGAACCCTTCATGGGCGAGTCCGACTCGCACTTGGCCGGTTTTTTAATAAAGAAATTGAGATAAAATTTATTTATACTCGTGACTGTAGAAGTTCACGTCTCGTTATCAAAATATTTATCACTTTGGGTCACATCAAGCACGTGTACTATTAAGTACACGCTTCGATCATTTTTTTGCAAATGATTTGAAGGTTTTTCAACTCGGAACGTTATAACAAACATGTCGTTCATAAAGCTTTATGCGTCAACATTGATCGTTGTTTGTAAAAAATTTGTCACATCATCTTAAAAAGAGTCGTTTTTCTACAAACATATGAACTATTTTTTCAGTACTTAGTGTGCATATGTGTTCCAAATGAGAATAGCATCGATTGCCATGTTGTGACGTCACGTCGTACGGTCGTACTGTCAAATCGAAGAAATTTTGGCAAAATTGAAGAACTGGATTCTGAATAAACTTTTGTCGTTCATAGTTCGTATATAAATTTAAAAAAAATCTTTGATTTGACGGTAAATTGTGACGTCACAACATGGCAATCGATCCCATTGTCATTTGGAACTCCTTGTACTTACTAGATTTACGGCTTGCATTTATCGTCAAATGTTAGTATCTGTAATCAATCTGTTATTGGAAAGGAAAAGAACTTTTAAGTGAAACTTTGAGCTAATTTAATTTGATAAACTCCTTCTTCTTCTTCTTCTTCTTCCTGCCCTTGTCTCATTTTATTTGGGGTCGGCGCATTTGATAAACTCCATTTGACTTAATTACATAAATTATGTTTCAGGTCTATAATGATTTAGACGACGTAGTAAAGGAGTACACTAAAGTCGTGATAAGGATTTCCGACGATATGAAGCTAGCTCGATTGGAACATGCTGTAAACTAGTGTTAATGATTATTAATTTTAAATAAAAATCCTTATTTGTCAAAAAATCGTTTTTATTAATAAAACAATAAATACAAAACGTTTTAAGCCGTCACCTCCTTTTAAAACCATCTTACCATAGTAATATCTTACACCATAATAATAATTATTATTTACTGACCAGAAATCATCATTACGTCACTCCATGACGTAAGTGATGTATGGTATATTGACCTAGGAAATTGCCTCTAAAGCCATGTTTTCATTCACACCTCTGTTCAAATCGTTTAGCTTGCATGGACATTTTGCGAATAGCGTAGATAAATACCATGTTAACATAACGAATGGTCAAACTGACGAAAGATACAAACTTTATCGATCCCGATACACAAGTTTATGTGCGGTATTGTCAAAATGGTGCGACGGGAAGTGTCACAAGTGCTGTAGTAGTTAAATCTTACAAAATCTTTTAAAACATTAGAATTTAATATTACCTACATCACACTTGTCAGATGGTTCAGTATATACCCGTTCATAATAATATATAGAGAGCAAAAAATATTTTTAGTCAATCTCGTACGAACCTTTTTGTGACCTTTTCTGATTGCATCATACTTTCAAGGGGACTTTGATGATATTGTTGGTTCTTTTTGAACTAGAATGTTTAAATACAAATTGATTTGTTAACAACCTCGACTAACACACTTATGTTAAGCCATTCAAGGTCGCTTGATTACGTACATATTTATAATACTAAGGTACATTGTAATCGTGTATATGTAGTATATTTATCTACATCAGCCTGCAGTACATAATATCTGTGGCCCTAGTGAAAAGTGACCCATATCCAAAAATGTAACTTTTCAGGGAGACGCAAAAAATAATACGTGCGCTTCAAATAGTGTGTTTAACCTTGTGTGACAAAACTGCTAACAAATTTAAATACTTGTAACATTTATTTTTTGTTAAGTAGTCATGTTTAAGATAGCGAATTATAATAATAACCACAAAATGAATGCCTTGAGGGTATAAAATAAGTTATACCCCTTCTAAAGTACCGGGTAAAATGGGGTGAATAGAGACAAAACTTTAAAGGGTATTTTCTCGATATTTGAATATTTTTTGCAACATTTAATTATATGAATTTATTATTGAATTGTTATTCTAAAAAATCGATGCTTTGTTAGAGGCCGATATTATGATAACAAAGTGAAAAACCAAACCAAAGCTTTGTCTCTATTCACCCCGAATTTACAGTACACATTTGGAATTATATTATGATAACCAAGTATGTAACGCAAAGAAATATTATAATAAGTAGTTTAACATTATTTTGGCGAAAACGGATTTATGTCTAGTAATAACATTAAGTATACTTAATATTCATCAGTATACTAGTGAAACCAATATTCTTTGGTTATTTTCTTGTGTCGGATATCGTTTAGTGAAAACGGTGTAAAACTGTTTTTACTAAACAATAAGATTTTTTTTTTTCGGCAAAATCTGACTTATAATAATAACCACACTAGAGCCGGCCAGATAATATGTAGGTGGTTTGACTAATTTCGCACCAAAAATATTAATCGCATAATATAGCAAAGTATTATATTTACGCTTTGGCAAGTCTGAACAGTTAACTTTTGTTTTTAATAATACATCAATATATACCTATATTAACCTTGGTGATTTTATAAAACCCATACATGATACATTAAAACGCGACCTTGTTTTTTTCGCAACTTTGCAATAACCAAACAAAACTGGTTTTGAATTGCTTGATGTGTATGTTTAAATTAAATTCCCATATTGATATGATCTTAGTTAACATTTCAACGTCTAGCCATTCTTACTCTCATGATAGTTAGCACTAGCCGGACAAGCTTTTCGTAAATTACAAACATAAGAGCAGTTGTCATGATAGTTTGCATTAATTTAGCCTCTAGTCCACGGAATGCCAGTAAGGGGTTAGTTTTCACATCTCTATAAAGAGGTTTCATACTGGCGCCAGCGCGAAGCCTTGATTGTACTAATTGAAGTGGATACGTCAATGTTGTAGCTACTGCTTTTGCAACGGCAGCTACAAGAAATGCAGAAAAGGTATCAAACATACCCCTAGATACTAAATGCCTTTTCAAAGCTTCATAAACCATAAACTGAATTGCTGGATTTGAGACCAATAATAAAGATGGCACTGTACCTGACCAAAGACCCTTGGCTCCTTCTTTTTTAAAAAGATCTATAAGTCCTTCTGTTAAGCTATTGTAGCTCGATTTTTCTAGCTTCATTCTAGTATTAACAACCCACAAAGGTGAAGTGACAAGAACGTTTATACTGCCAGCAATTAATCCGAACATCAAGTCTTTCAATGCTGACGTGTCTTTTGTCGACATTTTTCGCAAACCATGGAATGTATAAAAATATACGAAATTCGACACGGAAAGAGATTGTAAGACAGGTGCCAGACCACGGTATAAAGACTCCAAGCCTTCTTCACTCGCTAACTTCAGCAGAAGCTCAAATGATGATCCTTGTAGTTTATTGGAATCTTCAACTGAAAACAAAATAGGTACCTAGTAATATATGTTGTTGTTGGCGAAAATTCAGAATCAATCGAATAATAAACAATAAAAGGTGTTCCACGTCAATATTGTCTGTCAATAAATGTGTACCTACGTGAAATAGGAAGTTTTTAAATAGGCTCAGGCTAGTCCTGCTATCTTATGCTACGTCTACATGTTGGCCCAGCCTCGGCCAATCGCTATTATGTAGTCATTGTATAAACGGGGAAACCCCGATAACACAATGGCGATTGGCCGAGGCTGGGCCAACATGTAGACGTAGCATTAGGAAGACTAGTGTGTGTGACAAGTGGTGGCCGTTTAAAGACTTTATCTGATAAATGTTCCCAAAGCTGCGAAAATCGTCTCCGACTAATGAAAGCTGAATGAAAATGATTTTCGAATATGATGGGCTGTTTGGATAGAATTTAAATATTATTAGATCAAGACCTGTTCAAATGCGCAGATAAAAAGCATAGGTCAAAATAGTTCAGTGAAGTACATTTGGAATAGGTAGGCAAAGAAACCAAATAGCATCGGTAAATTCATTTAATATTTACCAAATACTTAAGGCGTATAGTTCCTTGAACCATCTGGCCGAAATTATGTGAACGCAACTCTCGCACTCGCCTAGGCGGCAGTTCGCAAATCTGTGCATTTATTTGCGGCCAGCAGCGCCCGGAAAGCGCTTTAAATCCATTCTCTCTGCGAGATATTGATTGATTTACATATCCAATGTTCACTTTGAAGAATATTTAACCACCAATTTTTATGTGTAAAAATGTTTCTAAAGTTCCAAGCCGTTTCGAAGGAGTAGGGAAAAGTTGCGAAAAGTTGCGAAATTGCTAAATACTTTTTTTTGACAAAAGTATTAATTGCACGAAAAAATCAAATGTTGATATTATTGTTCATGAACCTATAATAAACATATATTTTTTTCAAAGCAATTGACGTAGCCGTTACAGAGGAGTAGGCCTCAGAAAATCACTGTTTTATGGCACTTTTCGTGCGCTTGGCCCTTAATTAAATTCTTAAATTTTTACACTCGTCAATGTGTTATTTGGTTTTTAAAAAACCAGCGCAGGTATGCTGTAAAGTCGAATGTTTTGATTTTAAAAATTAGCTTGGTAAATTACCTATTCCTCGCTCGGAAGGAGCAAAAACCTTCGCGTAATACAAAAATCACGATGTAGGTAACTTTTAGCATGAAGATGGCATAAAGACAGAAGTACAGTACAAGTACAGAATGCATAGTTGTGAAGGTTTTTAAAAGGGAGGAGGGTGTGCCTGTCTCAATCACTGTTCTCAACAAAAGCTGTAAGCGTCATTTGAGAAGAGTTACTAATGCTACTGTACGAGGAAAAAAATCCGATGTAGATTATTAGACTTAATTATATTATAACGTTCGTGCGAAAACGGTTCACAATTTTGGTTACCTACTTATTAGGTTTTTTCCTCACTAGTAATCTTTTAATGAGTTATAAAATGGTAATTAAATTTTATGGCTATTTGTAGTTAATTGAATTACCTTGTATTCTTGATCTCAACGTGTCTAATGGGTAAAACACAGTCATCCCAACTACGCTGCCCTGAAATAATCGATAAAAGTAATTAATATTCTGTATGTCAGGATATACCGCTTTAATTAAATCACGGATTATACCAAGTCATGCGTTTTAAAAATTAGTCATTATCAGATAATAAGTACGTACCGTAGCTCCTGCTATAGCATGCACTAGAGTCTCGTAACTAAATAATGAGGCTGCCATTTTAACCTATTATAAACAGCAACCCACTCAAATTAATATAAACATCAAACGAGATTCATCGCACTTTGACCCTGCCCCCGTTAAGTTTCCTTGAAAATATAATAATTTAAACAATTTTTAGTTACATGACCACTACAATCAGCAAAACTCACAACACTGATTGATGAGTGATCAGAGTGATGTGATTCCGATGATAGATACAAAATATAACTGAATGAACGAACCAATGAATGAAACTTTAGAGTGGGCCTCAGCTTAAGTTCATATTTAAACTGTGGCTAAGCACGTCTAGTCTGTCTCATCTGTGTCCTGCATCCTCGCGTTCCGAATTACAATATCATCGCTGTTAGCGCGACAAATTCAAGCATATTGTTTGTGCGGTAAAAGAATGGTTGTGGCGTAGAGTGAAAACAACATCAAAGTTTTTAAGTAGCAACCCAATGGGACCATTTGGGAAGTATACCCTTTCCAACAAAAAAATTTTTTTTCAAATCAGTCGGCAAGCGACAAAGTTATGCGCGAACATACATAAAAATAATACAAACATCCGAATTGAGAACATCTTCCTTTTTTAGAAGTCGGTTAAAAAAGCGATATTTATCTACAGCAGCACCCTCAAATCCCAAGATGGTTTACTTTCCGGACAGACTCAGAATAAATCTCAGATTCTAAATTGCATCTGATGTTATCTGCAATTATAGACATTACAGAATTAGTGCTTTTAAAGGCTAAATAATGTTGCCTTTCGAATACCGTATTTTGAGAAGAAATAGAAAGACAATGAGAGAGAGAAAGCCGACGTCCGCTCTCAAAAAAAAAAAACTATAGTTCACACTTTCATTAGACACACTCTATCGGCGCTGCTAACGCGTCAACAAATCGCTTGATGCATGTGTATTATGGTAATTCGGAATGACTGTTGGGACGCTCAATCTAAAATATCTTAATTCGGAACGCAAAAGAAAATCAAACCCGCGTTCCGAATTGCGTCAAAAGCGATTAAATTGCGAGTCCGACCAAACGCTCAACATCACTAATAGTACTCAATAGTCTTAAATTTTGTGACTATTAAATGTCGGATTTGCGATATAATCGCTTTTGGCGTAATTCGGAACTAAGGGAAAATGACATTGACGTCATTGACGTTTCATAAAACTTGTTCCCTTGTTCCACTCATAATTTAAATATTTAAATTTTTATAACTATGGGATATCAAATAGAAACCAAAGCTTGTTGCTAGAATAATGTCGTTAGAAAATTGTGATATTTAAATGACAGAAGTAATTTTCATTAAATTACAGTAACACTTGGTTATCATCGTCGGTGTCAATAAAATAGTTGTGTTTGTCCACAATCATTTAGACGAAGCTTGGATTTTATTATAAACGATGAAGGTGTTTATGTCGGAAGATAACCTTTGTGCTCAGAACTTATTGAAATTAGTGTCTCATGGAAATGCTATAGTTGCTGAGATATTAAGATTAAAGGATCATAAACCTACTGCTTATCTGTAAGCCCATAATTTTGTTAAATTAATTGGTTGGAGAATTTGTTTGGCAAGTTTCATTTGAAATTATTATTGAAAACATTACAGATTAGACAGTAAAGAAGTTCTTCTGAAGTACCAGGATGTCATTATGGATTTCAGTTATTTTAAAGTCTCAGATGCTCAAGAAAAGAAAATTAATGCAAATCCTGTAAGTATCTACTTAATAACAAGTTTAAATTTAATAAAAAACTATGAATAACTAGCACTTGTTGCCAAATAAAACATAAACCAAAAACAAATTTTCAGAAATTACAAGATTTGGATGATGAGCTAAAAGAAAAACACTTGGAAATAATTAACAGGTTTTATTTGCTCTTTGAGAACATTTATCAATATATTGTTGATTTAAATTCATTTGTCGATCAGTTACATGATAATACCTTTATACAGCAAAATATTGAAACAGTATTGAAGGATGTAGAAGGTAAACAGCTTTTGGTAAGAGACTTTTTTCATTTAAAATTATTTTTTAGAAAATTATACTCTGTTCAAAATTACATTAGAAATTTATGAAAAACTTTTATTACTGTTCATTCCACCGATTTTCACTTTTGTTACATTGGTGGCATGACAAATGGCGGCTACAGTAAAGTTCATATTGTAACCACTTTTTTGCTTTTAACCTTTCAATCGTGGGAATTCGAGACACAATAGAAAGACAATTGGGGTTTAATGAATTAATGCCATCCTCATGCTTACGAAGTAAAGGTTAAAATGGGTTGAACAAACAGTAAAAAAAATTAAATTTTTATTCTTAACACGAATAGGATATAGAAGTATATTAAGCATACCTACTTAGAGTGGACTTGTTAATCAGGTGCTGGGCATAAAGTCACAAGTCTACAATACATATTAATGTTAGGTTTTTTTTTGTTTCCATATTGAGGATGTGTGTACTAAGATACTACTAACAACTAAATTTTCAGTGTGAGAGTTTATACCTATATGGAGCTATGCTTCTCTTATGTGACCTTTACATTCCGGGTACAATACGAGAAAGACTACTTGTAGCATTTTATCGCTACAGCACAAGCCAATCACAATCCAACATTGATGATGTTTGCAAACTTCTGAGAGATACTGGCTATGATCAGCAAAATGGAAGAAGACCTGCTGACTATCCTGTGGAATATTTTAGGTAAACACTTGGTTTTTCTATTTTTGCAAATATATATATTTTGATGCTGTGTTTGTCTACTCTTAATTAGCCTGTTTTAGCCCACTGTTTTATTTTATTTATTTCAACTTCATGCATAGTAGTGGTACATAGGTGGACTTAGTGCAACAGGGCATTCTCTACCAGTCAACCTTTGGGTTAAAAAAGACAACACAGTTGGATAAAGGCCTCCCCCAAATTCTTACAAGTATTTTTTTCTCAAGCCAACTTGAAGTAAGACTTACCGGTAGATGTGTCTAGGTCATCTACCCACCTCTTTCCAGAGATTGACAATCCAAGACACTGCTGAGACCGATTCTCAGCATTGTCTTGGATTGTCAAACTCTCACTATGTGGAGACTCTTGCCCAGAGGATGTATCTTCATAATTCTGACTGCAGTTTTTTCCGCTTAATCTCATTCTCAAGTGCGGTCAAAGCCTGAAATTTTGGAGGGAGTCACTAATAATAGTATCTACTATAATAATATGTCGAGTAAATTGCAGTTTTTGCACAATATGCAACATTTAAGTAGTCTATTTTTATTGTCAAACCAGTTGATAATATTTGGGCCTTTTTTTTAGGTGGGAAATCATACCTTGACTCCTCCCGCTCATGTGGGTGCGAGAGGGATATCAGATTTTTACTGACTAAATCCCACTCCTGTTCCTTCTTTACCTTTATTCCAGGGCCACAGGTTTCTCTTTCGCACAACCCATGGCCCCAGTAGGCTTCGACCACTTACATCACTTTGAGGCGCGCGTGGAACACTCAAATTCCTATCCACAGTGCTTGAAGCCTGTCTCCACAAACAGCTCTCAAATTTTGTGCAGTATAATTCACTCATAAGCCCTTTGCACTCTGGATCTCCTTAAAGTGACTATTGATATAAGGGCAGGAATGGAAGATACCAAAGTCACTGTGCTAGTGTTGGTCGATTTCTCTAACGCCTTTAACACCGTCAGTCACGAAATCCTCTTAGCCATTCTGTCCTATATTTTGGTCTCTCCCGATGCACTGGAGTGGTTCAATTCTTATCTTCAGGAACGTTAGCAGTCGGTTCACGACGGGGATTCTTCATCTTCGCGCGGAGGCGACCGCTTGCCATTCATTCTTGCTCCGGACCTGTCGGTGGCAGCGACCTGTCGCGCCTGGTCCTGGTTCAGTTTTCTGTTATCTATTAGTGAAATATATTCAGTCCTCCGGAAATATTCCCTGTTATTTTCTTGATAATAATCGCGAAGAGTCTGCAGAGGCGCAGTACGAGGCCCCATAATAATGATTCCGAGTTTTTAAGCTTAGCTTTTATGCCCCAAAAAAAAAGTTGTGCCTATCAGCATTTTTCCGTTTACGTAGAGTCCATAGTATCTCTAAGAGCATCTGATGCTACCTTTTGTAAATTTTTAGATGATTTTTTAATTTGTCAGGTACGATTTTTGGGGTCATGTCCCCTGTGACCACCCCCCCGCCCCCTTCGGACCGCGCCTGCTCGTTCTTGTTTTATTATTTTACAAATGTTTCAGCCGCGTCTTCATTCGTCCGGAATTTGTTGAGAAAGTTGTGGGAAAACTGCGATCAGAAGACATTTACAATCAACTTGCAGTTTACACAATTCCAGAGCATCAAGCATCAGCATTGGGCACACAAGCCAGTATGCTAGTTATCTGTTTATTCTTTGCTCCCCATTATCTACACACAGATACATCGAAAATGAGAGAAATTGTTGATAAATTTTTCCCCAGTAATTGGGTCATACCAGTTTACATGGGGGTCACTATGAACATTATTGATTACTGGGAAAATTTCAAGGCTGCTAAATCAGCTCTTGTCAATACATGTAATGGCAAAATGATCAAAGAGATATTTGCCAAAAGAGGTGGCTCGGTACCAATGCTGACATCTAAAACTCACCAACTACTAAAAGAAGGCACACTCACTGATGATTTCGTATTGGACAATATAAGCAAAATCTTGAATCTCTTGTTAAACTCCAATCTTGTGTTAAGGTGGCTTCTTCTACACAACACTGATGTCACATTTTATGACAACAACAAAAAGAGTAAACAACTTAAAGATGTTGTATTAAAAGAATCTAATTATGAACCATTGAAAATTTTGGAATTGCTAGTAAGTACTGCTGAGCTGGAATTAAAAGTCAGAGAGATTTTAAACAAATTGCTTGAAAATAGAGATTCCTCATGGAATATGAATAAATCACTCGCTATTGAAGCAGTGGACAGTTTATCTGAACTTTTTTCTGGAGCAAAGCCTGTTGCTAAAATACAAGAAAATGAACAATTGAAACTTTGGTTTGATAATATTTCTAAACAAATTGCATCTCTAGGTGAACCTAGCTCATCAAAATCTATTAAGAAAGTAACTCAACTACTGCAAGCTTTAGATGAAGTTGAAGAGTTCCATGGCATAAAAAGCACTTCAACAATTGTTCAGTATCTATCTGATAGTAAAGATGCATTAAAAAATCTTTTGAGGGCTGCCTCCTTAAAAGAGGATTCCTTGGTTACTTTGGAGACGATTGCAGACGTCAGCTATGCTTGGTGCACGATAGATTTATACACAAAGCATATGCAAGATAGCATTAAGGAAAATCCAGCTGTTACAAGCAGGTTAAGAGCACTTTTTCTCAAGCTAGCTAGTGCAATGGAGATACCACTACTTAGGATAAATCAAGCTCACAGTGATGACTTGGTGTCAGTATCACAATATTTCAGTAACGAACTGATAAAATATATTCAAAAAGTATTGCAAATAATTCCAGAAATGGTTTTTAATATTGTGGAGAAGATAATTGATTTACAAACTTGGGCAATTAAAGAAGTACCAACTAGATTGGAAAAGGAAAGATTGAGGGACTATGCACAGCTGGAAGACAGGATGGAAGTCGCCAGACTAACTCATTCTGCATCAACATTCACAACAGGTTCGTACCGAGTTCATAAACTTAGTTCATAAATAGAACTTTTCCATCACATCACATCTCAGTTTACAGAAATTAGGGTAATAGTTTAACCAGGGACGTGCGAGCAATACAAGCCAAAAAGCCCGGCTTGACCTACCACTACCTCACACCTAATTCATAGGACACGACCAATCAATTAAATTGCCACTTAGTGTCGAATGCGAAGTTCAAAAAATTCATTCATCAAAAGATACGATACCTACATTATACGTTGCCGCTCCGAGCGTAATCTCTCCGATCTCACTCTAACACTTAACAATAGAAAGAGATGAACACTAATTTGTTTTGTCTTTTTCTGCCTTAAAGGCTTTTATGAGGCTTTATCTTCTATCTCTACTTTTGCTATAAAAACATAAAATTTTATTAACGGAAACTATAATTGTGGTTGTGGTGTATGTGTGGAATCAATATTGGCCATGTATAGTTTCAGTTTTAGATATAAATATAATCTTGTAACTGAAATCACTTAATAGCCAGTTATTTTTTTCTCAAACAATATACTTGCTGCTTAATAATGCTTGGAATACATCAATGACTCAAATAACTTCACTGGTGCCATGAAAAAACATCAGAATTCTCAAAAGCACTAAATGCTGTTATTTCATTCTGTAGTATGGTAAGCCGCCAAAAGAAACTTGGTTCTCTTTCTCGATAGTTAAGTGATAAGTGTGTGATAAAGAAGGAAGAACAAAAAGCTATAGCTGTTTAAATTGTATTTGCCAATTATATTAGGTACATATCAATATCGTAAACAATTTAATGACCAATTTCAAGAATGTTGTGAGCGAGCAAGAGTTGCCAAAAAATATCAATAGCTCTTATATAGTTTACGTCATTTATGATAGGTTTGATATTTATTTAATTTTAATGAAACTTTAGCAATTAAATCAGCATTACAGTAAGGAATTTTGCACTGATGATACGTGACGGTAGATAATAGCGCGAGTTTTTTTAATTCGGAATGTTAGGTAAGTGGTTAGTAGATAAGTCAAGGTACCTCTTGGCTTTCCTCCTCTAAAGGCACCTGACACGCCACTGAGTTTGACCTACTTTGTAATATTAAAAATGATAGGCTTTTATTTGGTACTAGCTTTTACGCGCAGCTTCGCTCGCGTACATAAAATATAGCCTATGCCACTCAGGAATAAAGCAGCTTTCTGTCGGTGAAAAAATTTTAGCTATCAGACCAGTACTTCCAGAGATTACCTCCTACAAACAAGAAAACAAACTTTACCTCTTTATTATAGGTATTAGTCTAGATGACTGCCTCTTCTTTTGTATTGAGACTACCTGGGAGGTATGAAAAATGTTTAACAAAAAGTAGTTTTGAAGTGTCTTCCTCTAAAAACGTAAACTGGTCTGAAAATGGCTTTTTCCCCAATCTATTCTTATAAATAAAAATCAATTGCCACATGTATGACGGAGCATCGGTCGACCGATTTGGCTGATTGTTTTACGTTGTTTTAAATGTAATATCGAATTAAAATTTTTGCAGTCGTTTTTCATTCGTCAACCTGATTACGAAATAAACAATATAAACATCAGATAATTTTTTAGTGTTAGGCCGGGACTCTACCAAAGCGGAGACGAGACGAGAGCGGAGAGATGTTTTTTAAACAACCAATAGAATACTAAAACATCTCTTTAAATTTAAATGTCTACCAATAAAAAATCTCTTTTCGCACAGCACACAGCAAACCGCACACATCTCTGCTTTAGTGGAGTCCCGGCCTAAACTAGTGTAATTTAAAAATCTATATTCTTTCAGGAATTTTAGACATGAGGTCCACGTTAGTAGGTGTGATAAGAGTAGACCCCGCGGAATTGCTAGAAGAGGGTTTATTGAAAGAGTTAGACAGACACATCAGCAAGAAGTTTGTAGAATTTTTAGAACCTCAAGGGAAGAAATATCAACCAAATGCGAGTAACTTGATGTCGCGGCTTCAGAAGCTGGCCGAAAGTATGGATGGCTACAGACGATCTTTAGAATATATTCAGGATTATATAAATATTCATGGTTTAAGAATTTGGCAGAAACAGGTATGTTTTAAACGTTTGTTACAATAAAAAATATCATCTGCCCTACACGTAAAAGCTAATAATCTTGAACGTCGCGTCGAGTAAAAAACGTTATTACAATTGCCGAAACCGATCTTGAGCGCTCGGCGTCAGAGTGGGGATCGCTTTACACATTCCATACATTGGCGAGCCAATCGTCTTCGTTGTTAGATACATGCAGCAACGCAGGGAATGAATCAGCAGTGATATCTATGACACGATGATGCGGCGAGCCAATCACTGACACCGATATTTGACTTCTGCGCAACTTAAAGCCAACGTTCAAGATCCGTGATAGCCCTTTAATTAAATAAAAAAAAAAAAAGATCCGTGATGGCAATTGTTATTTTTGTATTACAGCAGCAAGTACTCACCTCTTATGTTTTAGATTACAGCGATCATTAACGAAAGTGTTGCCAAGGAGATTAGTTTCCGGAAAGGGGTTACATTGTATAGTCCTTCAGCTGGCTTCATGGGCAGTCTAGCTCGACAAATACCGCAGTTAGTCGACGCGAGGTACATTTAACTATGGATAGCTATTTGACTACATTTTTTGAAAACAAATCAGAAATTGACTAATCTATGTTTTTTGTTGCAGAATTTGTACTTATATCAACATATGTGCAGCGTGGTATGATGTAAAATCTCAAAATGAAATAATAAATAACAAAACTTTTGGTAAATTGAATGAAGCCATTGGTGTAGTGGGGCTTCATGGGCTGGACACTTTATATGGTTTTATGGTGAAAAACCAAATGCAAAATGTTCAAGACATATTTAGACAAGACAAAATACTCTTAGGGAATATGAGTGCCGATATGAAAGATATAGAACAAGTTATTACAAAAGGATATAAAACATTCCAACAGCTATCAGATGTACTAGTTTTGATAGGAACCTTGCAGATCATAAGACGACATATTGCATATCAGCTGAATACTAGTTGCAAATTCGACTCGGCGCAATTAGAGGCATCGCTAAGGACCATGAATGAGTATGTAAAACAGAGTTTTTCAATAATAATATAGCTTATGTAGATTTCAGGAGGTCGAAAATGCCACAGACATAATTACTGACAAGAAATAACGTAAAATACTGATGAAATTGTACTTTCAGGTCAATCATTAACGAATTGAAAATATCAACACATTCCGAAACACAGCCAAAGGTATCATCGTTACTAATGCAAAACCTGGAAGAGTATTTGGTTAGATGTGGGATCTATGAACCATATGATAAAATCTACGTAAAACATGCGCAGGAGTTGTTGAGTGCTGATATGGGGCGCATTCTCGTCGCACTTTTAATATCGCAATTACCCAGAATGCAGCTATGTTATACAACAGGTACCTAATTTCCTAAGTCTCTACAAACAGGTAAAGTAATTCCACCATCTTGTACCCAAGTCTACGTCATGGCAATTCCGCCTAAATCTCGTGATTATAATTCCAATGTATAGCCTCGTGATGGTAGTTCTACCATATATCCTAAGTTTATATGGAGAAACCTATTTTTACGCGGGCGAAGCCGTTGGTAGTTTGTTTGTCTACCGCATTACGAAAATATTTAAATAGTAGTTGAAGATGGGAATTCGCGAGCTATTAGCTCGTAGCATTAGGTATTATTTGTTGACGTCCTAAACTATGTTAACGCTATCAACTCAAGAGTACATTTTCGTCCGAATTATGACTTTTCCAGAAATATGTCGAGCGAGCTATGCAACATTAAAATAATTATAGGAATTAGTCATAAAAACTGAATCGAAGTCCTTTTCGAATTATGCTAATTTATTATTATTTGTTTCTTGCAATATTTATTGATAAGCGACTTTATTATTAGGCAGTAGCCTACTGATGGCTTTTTATTTTTAGGTGATCTAATAACGAGGAGAACAGGAGACAATATTGATGGGTATCCTCTGTTAGTTGGTATCTACTCTTTGTTACGCCAAAGTAAAAGTGAAAATGTTGATATCTTTGTGGATTCCTTATGTACATATGTGAGGTTAGTAACTTTATCCATAGGTACTGTTATTCTAAATGCGAAAATAACTCAGTATGTTACGCTTTTACAGTTAAACTACTGAACCTGAAAAATACAAGGTGTAAGGGACAGCCCTCCACAAACTTTAAGGCCTTGCTCAGTAGACGATACTGAAAAACATTCCACAAAATTTTCTTCCAGGAAACGAAAACAAAATTCGGCCTCTCCATACAAAATGTCTAATCAAGTTTATAATTTTGTATGGTGAGGCGGATTTTTTTTATCTGTACGCGTCTCAACAAGGCGTCGTCGACAACGTCGCGCGCTTGGCAAAAAGTTGTATAGCGTGCTGTTGACGTAAAATTTACAACGTCGCATACCATGCGCTTATTGACTTACATTTTTTTTTTATTCGTGTTGACAAAAATAATGAAATTCAATTAAATCCCGTAGTATCAGCCGGAATCCCGTGGAATATCCATATTAACATCAATGTTTGCGGTCAATGAACCTAAATAGCCCTACCTATTCCGATCACTGGTAAAAAAATATAGCAACGTCATAAACGTTGCGCGTTAGTTGGATTCGTGGTTCGTTTTAGTCGTAATTCGGAACGCAGGGTCTAGGTGTCCTTATTATAATATTTTGAATAAAACAAAATTGTTATTATGTGTTGAAAGAAAAACACACAACGTCGATTAGAAGATGATTTGTGAACGTACCTGATCGCATCCATTTTATCTGAATGTTGGTACTTTACCTTGCTCGTCACCGCATAGGGGCCAATCAACGTGAAGAATTTTTGTTCCGTTATGTAGGTAGCCCTTCAGATGTGTCATAGAGTCTTCACCAGGAAGATATTCCTTCGACGTTGTGTGTTTTTCTTTCAACACATAATAACAATTTTGTTTTATTCAAAATATTATATTATGTGTCTACTTAAAAACACACAACGTCGATTAGAAGACTTGTTTGGTATCTGCTGGTGACGAAACACAAACGCTATGTGAAAGAAATAATGTTTATTAGAAAAGAAAACTTAAGAAAACATAAACATCAACTTCTTATAAAATAATTCAAGGAACTTTGTTTAATCAGTCTTGTACTTAATTATGGTAACTTATTATAACAAATTTTTATCAAAACAATAATATTTCAAAATAACATATCAATGAGACCTTCTTTTGATTATGTTCTAATGAAAAAATTCAACACATAATTGACTTATAAGCTATGCCTTTAATTAGGTTTAAAATTATCAAAAAGTAATTGAGATCCATGGGGTCTTTGAATTTCTTTACAATAATATTTTGTAAAAGTCTGTTCACTTTTCCAGTTTCCCCGATTCAGTATTTCATCTATTGGATGGTTGTCTGCCCAGCTAGCTGAAGCTACTGCGGATCTGAACGATCCTGGGGCAGCTGCCACACCAGCATCCTTTAAAACAGTTTTAATCCAACTACCAATTACTGTTCGGGATGCAGGGCGTGGATTACCAATTATTGTAGTAAATAAGTGGTCTAAACCCTTTTCTTGGTGCCTTCTTTCTTCTGAAAGAGCAATTAGGTGATTGATCCACCAAACAGGGCACACCTGTTGATTTGGATGTTTTAATAAAAGCCATCCTGACTGCCTATGTCCACCCGAGTCTGTCTTAGAGCCAAATACTGGCCAGAGAAGTATTCTATCCTCTAAAATATTTATGTGGGGTTCTGATATTCTGAGAAGTGTCAAATCATGAACTCGTTTGCCAGATGCTAACAAAAGAATTGTTGCTGTTCGTCGGGAGGCTTCAAAAAGTGTGTCTCTTTCTGTGGGTTTAGTTAGCCAGTTGAAAACGATTTGTGCATCCCATATTGGAGGTTTCAACTTTGCTGGCTGTGCTATAGCTATAGCTTTAAGTATCAATTTCATAAGAGATTGATCTTGTTCCTTTTCAATTTTACAGAAAGAAAATATTGCAGATTTGTGGACTAGAATAGTACTGTAGGCCAGTTTTTCTTGTAAGTGAAGGTAAGCAAGGAATCTAGCTATCTGTTGAATGTGAGGTTTTTCACTATTGTACCCATTCTCATCACACCATTTGCACCATCTCCTGATGGCTGGGTAATATGTGTCCATTGTTGATTGTCTCCAGCTGGTATTCAGCAACTGTTTCTCAATGTCTGACCATCCATTGATTTGTTCTCCCCACCTCCAACTAACCAGGCCTGAAGAATTAGTTGGTCGACATGGGTTGGAGGTAATCCTGTTGCCATGTCCACTAGACTCTCCGAGAGTCTTTCTATTATGATTGGTGGCTCTAGTGCTCGTGACATTAGATCCGCTAACCAAAAGGTTTTTTCCCAAAGTGGAGCTATTATAATATACAGTCCCTTGGCTCGGTTTAGGTGTGCTAAAACTCGAGGAATTAGATTGGGGGGTGGAAATATCCATCCTAGACGAACGTTCCACTCCTGGCTGAAGGCATTTGAGAATAGTGCTAACCGATCTCTGCAGTCTAATGAGACGTAGCTGTTGACCACGGTTGATTCTGCAGACGCGAACAGGTCGACGTCTGGAGTGCCCCAACGATGGAATAATCGGTTTGTTGCAGTGGGTAACAGGTGCCACTCGGAAAGCCGCTGTCCTCTTGAGAGACGATCGGCGGTACAGTTGTACCTTCCCGGAAGGTAATGGGCTAAGAGGACTATGTTCCTTCTGTCTGTCAGCCTCAACAACTTGCGTGTAAGATTGAGCAGATTCAATGAATGAGTTCCCCCCTCGTTCCTTATGTATGACACTAGGGTCCGATTGTCTGATTGGACTAGGATGTGAGCATTCTGCAGATCCTGTGATCGATTCCGAATCGACACATATACTGCGAACAGCTCTTTCCAATTCGAGTGCCATTTCATCTGCTCTTTCGTCCAACTTCCCGACATTAGAGTTTCGTTCAACTGTGCTCCCCAACCCGCATCCGCTGCGTCGGTTGTTAGGAAGTGAGTATACGGACAGCCGTAAATTCTGTAATTTCGTCTGAACCGTTTTAGGAATATTTGAAAATAACGACAGTGTATTCGTCCCTTTGGAATTACAAAATTTGCGAAATTTAATTGGCCTAGCAACTTTTCTGATTGCTTCAGAGTGCATTTTCGCCTGTTTATTACTCTTAACAATGAGCTTTTTATTTTTCTTACTTTCTCCTGAGAAAGTGAGATCTGGTTTGCTTGGGTGTTCCAAGTTATACCCAGGTATTCCAGCTCTTGAACTGGTTTCAATATTGATTTTGGGTAATTGATTTGCCATCCTAATGATTCTAAGAGTTTCACGACTTCTGCAGTCTGTGTTATTAACTTGTTTTGGTCCTGGTGAACACATAGGAAATCGTCTAAATATACCAGAACTCTGTACCCTTTGGCTCGAAGGACCTCTGCAATCCAATTCGTCAGAGCCGCAAAAGTTCGAGGAGCAGACGCCAGGCCAAAAGGTAGGGATGACATTTGTAGTAATTGTCCCTGGTAACACATTCGTAGGTAGCAACGGTGGGACTCTGCAATTGGCACATGGAAATAAGCATTTGATATATCTATCTTGACCATCCAGTCTTGGGCTTGTAGGAACTCCGGTACTGACGCATGGGATATCAGTCGAAAATGACTGGTGTGAACAAACCTGTTCAGCCCCCGTAAGTCGAAAACTGGTCGGAGGCCACCGCTGTTCTTGGGAACTAAAAACATTTTTGACAGAAAACTTGGGCTGGCTTTTACCGGTCTTTCTAATACTTGCTGTTCCTTCAAGACTTCTATTATTTGTGTCATTTCTGGTGTTACTTTGGTTGTATATGCTTTTAGGATATCCTGTGAAGGAAAAGTCAAAGGGGGCTTGTTTATGAAGGGGATCCGAGCCCCCAAAACAATTTTTTTGATAAAAGAATTGGCTCCCAGAGCTTCCCATTTTGGCAAAAATTGCCTGAGATGACCCCCCTTGAACATCATGTGATGGTCATTTCTTATCTTTGGGACGAAAGGAATTATTCTTATTGAACTTGGTTTTGTTGTCTTTCTTGAAGTTTTGAAAATTTCTATTTTTTGAGTTTCGCAAGGCCGAGCTACGATTCCCATAAGCTGGTTGAGTAGAGGTGGAAGGGATAGGGTCACGCTCCTGTAAACGTTTTTTAACCGGTTTGGTTTCCTTAAGGTACGATGGCAAATTTAGCCAATTATTGGTTCCTCCTAAAGACGTTATTAGTGGTGTTAATTTAGAAGCATCAAAAAGGTGATCAGCACTTGAGGGTACCTGCTTTAGAGTAGCTTGCAGGTTTTTGTTAGGTATTTCAGATATAAGACGGTCCCGCCTCACTTCAATACACTCTGCTCGTTTTCCACATACTACCTGTAGTATTTGGTCAGTTTTTTTAAAATTCCTAGACTCTGGCCCAAAAAGGGTTATGATCTTATTAAATAAATTGGGTGGTGTTAACTCGCTTGGCGAGTTATTAGCCCAATTTACCAATTCCTGAAGATTGTCCTTAACAATCTCTTTATGTTCTAAAAGACCATTAGTTAAGCCTGCCAACACTCTCTCGGTTGTCAAGAGATAGTCTTTGCCTTTGTTGAGGTGGCACAATTCGTCATTCACCTTCAACTCGGTGAAACCAGGCTTGGCTAACAAAGATTGGAGTACTTTGGAATATTTCACTTCCTTCCACTGATCGGATTCGAAGTGCTGAAGTTTTACAAGAGCGTCCACCCGGTCTCGAGGGGCGCTTTGGACAAATTTTGCTGAATCCGTTACGGTCTGATGATCGCCCAGGTCTAATTTGCCCTGTTCCGCACAGGGGTTCATTAAAAACATAAGTCGTGGTCGTGGGACGTTGCCGGTATGTTATGTCCCATGGAAGGAACATAGTGCTGTAGGTAATTGGAGATCTTACTAACCTGATCAATAAGGGCGTCGATTCTGGGGTCGGAAGTCTGCTGCCGCCGCCGCCTTACCCTTTTGTTAGGAGGACGGTAGGACTCCGGCTCTGATTCCGACTCCGAGTTTTCAGAAGAAGAAGAGTCGCTGCTTCGCTTCTCTCCGCGAGAGCTCAGCGCAACGCTTTCCTCTTTATCACTCATTATTTTATGCACTGTAGCACTATTAAAAAGGTTTTTATGCACTGTAGCACTAATAAAAGAGATTTTATTCACTTGTGAAAAGTTTTTAACAGTTTTCTTTTACGAAATCACAAACGCTATGACACATCTGAAGGGCTACCTACATAACGGAACAAAAATTCTTCACGTTGATTGGCCCCTATGCGGTGACGAGCAAGGTAAAGTACCAACATTCAGATAAAATGGATGCGATCAGGTACGTTCACAAATCATCTTCTAATCGACGTTGTGTGTTTTTAAGTAGACACATAATATTATGTTCGATGCATAGGAACACTTTTTCTTTGACCCCAATATAAAGTACATTTACTTAACTTAATCATAACTAAGTGAAGTTTTAACTAAGGGCTCTTTTCCTGTCACGCGTTTTTTTTTAGCCCGCACGCGATTCTCGTTACATGTATACATGTTTTTCTGGTGACACGCACAACATTGCAGCAGCAAACGAAATCTTTGTCCTGAGTGTGGCCCGGAGTGTGCTATTACCCGCATGCGGACGAGACCCGCGTGGGGATAAAATACGCGTGACAGGAAAAGGGCTTATGAGAGATCGTCTTTTGTAATAATTGAATGGTCACTAAGGTGACCATTCAATTATTAAAAAAGACGATGTAGGGGTTTGAGGGAGAGGGGTTCGACCATGTCTTATTTTTTCTTACAAAGGCGTGAAAGGGAGTCTTCGTATTTCATTTATTTATTCACAAAAAAACTCCTTTGACAGATCCTCTTTCTCAATGGGCAATCAAAATCTTTTATAGAGACTGGCTGATCCGATAAACCTTGTTCTGCCATATAAATTATCAAAAAAGAATAGAGGGTGGGGGGTATGAGGCTAAAAATGAGCCTACAACCTATTCTCAGACCTACTTCTAAACAATACAAAAAATTTATAAAAACCGGTCAAGCCGTTTCGAAGGAGTTCGATAATACCTATAGAAATTTGACACGAAATTTTTGTATATCTATTTTATATTATGTATCGGATTCAGGCGGAAGAATCGCCCGGGTGATAGACACCATTGTGCATTGTGCTGACCCCCTAAAGGACACCGTAGAGGTGTGTGCCGCTTCAAAGGAGTACCGCCGTGTCCTAGTGAAGGCGATCGGCGGCGGCAACCTCTCGCGCTTGGCCCTGATTTACACCATGGTCCGGTACGAAAGGGAAAGGCGGTCATCTCCGCGTGCGAAAGATTTGGCCGCATGCGTGAGGGAACAGTCTTCCTCACGTAGACGGAACTTGCGGACGACTAACAATGGATAGCTCGCCGTATGTTAGTCTGGTCCGAGCCTCAATCGGCAACTGCGCGAATTGTCCAATGCGTGCCTCAAACAAACGTCAACAAAACCGTAGGGCCCAGCAGGGCCGATATCCGCTAGGGCCGCCAAGGATTTTGAAAAAGGAAACCCGCGGTCCTAGAATGCAAAGGGTAACTGAAAGACAGGACGTGTGGTTTCAGTCAGTAAAAATCCGATACGCACTCTCGCTCTACCCTAGAAAGTGAGCAGAAATCGATTGAAAAAAAAATTAAGTAAAGGAACTAATGATTGTTCCTTTTTTAGGGTTCCGTAGCCAAATGGCAAAAAAACCCTTATAGATTTGTCATGTCTGTCTGTCCGTCCGTCCGTATGTCACAGCCACTTTTTTCCGAAACTATAAGAGCTATACTGTTGAAACTTTGTAAGTAGATTTATTCTGTGAACCGCATTAAGATTTTCACACAAAAATAGAAAACAAGCAATAAATTTTGGGGGTCCCCATACATAGAACTGATACTCAAAAAAATTTTTTTCATCAAACCCATGCGTGTGGGGTATCTATGGATAGGTCTTCAAAAATGATACTGAGGTTTCTAATATCATTTTTTTCTAAACTGAATAGTTTGCGCGAGAGACACTTCCAAAGTGGTAAAATGTCACCCCCCCCCCCCCCCCTCTAACTTCTAAAATAAGAGAATGATAAAACTAAAAAAAAATATATGATGTACATTACTATAAAAACTGCCAACGAAAATTGGTTTGAACGAAATCTAGTAAGTAGTTTTTTTTTAAGCGTCATAAATCGAAAAAAATACTCTATTATTAAAACATCGATCAAAGTTACAACACATTACAAGAACTTTTATATTATGTTACTTGCTGCTACGGAACCCTTCATGGGCGAGTCCGACTCGCACTTGGCCGGTTTTTTTATATTGTTACGTAGGTACCTAATAAATTTTCAATAGGGCGGAAGGAGTTGCCCGATTCTTATTTTTTTTCTTACATAGCCTCCCCCTAATTTTCCGTCGTCTGCCGTAATAAATGAATGGCTGGGCGTCATTCCAGTTTTAAAATTAAATTTATTTAATGAAATTCATCTTAATTTTCAGACTAAAACATATAGAATCGCCTAATGATGGGGCTTCTATTGTAAGGATACTGCAATTATTTTCGGAAACATTCAATTATTCTTTTGATAAACTTGAAGATAAACTTCCTCTAATATTGTTGACACATACTCTTCAAAAGTAAAACTATAAAATTAAAAGCTTGTATAATAAAGCAACATGGTTAATATTTACAATGATATTTTATTGTTATATAGAGGAACATATGTAATATATTACTATATTAATTAAATTAGAGTTTTATTTTTTCCCATTACTTTGTTGTTTTTTCACAGCTCTTTTACCATTATACTACAGACAGTTATGCAGAATACATTGTAAGGAAGGTAGCTGTAAAGTAACATGAATTTGTTCCTGCATAGTAATTCACCTCATGTTCACACCTGCATGAAAGCATGCTGCTGTACCCCTGCAGAAAAGGCACTTATTTATAATTTTGTCTCGCTAGTTCGGGATTGAATTGTGAATTGTATTTTGCTTTAATTCCTGGATCTTTTTCTTTTTCTGTATTTACAGGTTTATGAAGCCCCTTCAAAAACAACTCAGTTCTATATTTTTCTTGTTGCTCACGTTTTAGTCGAGCTTCTCTGAGCTTTTGTAATTTTTTTTCTTTTTCCTCATCTTTATTTTTGTCTTTTTTATGTTTAGTTTTCTTATGTTTATGCTTTTTATCAATGGCACTATAGTCATTTGATTTTGTTTTAGCATTAGGTATGACCTTCTTTTTGTCCTTATAACTATTATCATGCAGATGTTTAAATGCATTCATTGGATCAAGCTTCTGCTTCTTTTTCCAACTTACTTCTCCATTTTTTTCATCAGGCTCTTTTATTTTAGGTTGGCCATCTTGATCTTTCAAAACCAACTTGTCATAGGTGTCTTTAATATTACTTGATCTGGAGGCCCCACCTGTCTCTGGTGGCACTTCATACCAATTCTTTTTGCCTAAAGCCTCATTAGTGTCTTGTCCAAGATATGTCAAGTAACCAATTTTTTTCTCATATTCCTCTTTTTTTTCTTTTAAATCTTTGTCATGTTCCTTATTAGTGGTTTTCACAGCATCTTCAAAATTTGCAAATAAGTTAATATGTTCAACAGATGGTTGTTGTGTTGGTTCTGGTTCTGGCTCTTTAATGCCATATTCCAGTAACTTTTGCCTGCTTTTATGTTTTAACACTCTAAGGCGTGCCTCACGGTCAGCTTGCTCAACCCTCAATTTTTCTTGTCGCTCTTTCTCTGCAGCTTCTGCTTCATCTTTCCTGACTCTGGCAATGTTCTCTTTTGTTCTTACATGCCATCTATAAATAATACAAACTATATTAGTTAGACAGTGAGTGCAATAGAAATTGGATATTAGGACCTAATTATTACGGAACTTAAAATGATTATGCTGCTAAATTCATACCAACAACATATTCTATGATATACTTGGAATGATGTTCAGATCAGACCACAACATCATTAGTATGTTTACAATGTTGATAATGTTTGATGATAAGATTACAAGAATACATTATTACTAACTAAAAATATATAATGTGAATGGAGTTTAACATTCTTTTATGGCTACTTAACGGATCACATTTTTCACAATATACATATTGTTAGAGGTTAAGAAAATGACCTTTTATGCAGAAAAATATATTGTGAAAAATTCAACATTAACAGGGACCAAAAGCTAATCCATACTAATATTATAAATGTCTCTGTCCGTTACCCTTTCACATCTAATCAATTTGAATAAAATATGGCACATAAGTATGCCATGTCCTAGAACAGGATATAGCATATTTTTAGCCCTGGAGTAATATTAACCTTTCAATTGTGATAATTACAGACACAATTGAAAGACAATAGGTGCGGGAACGCCGGCGTTCGCTTGGGGTTTAATGAATTATAAAGAGGTAAGGTTTTTTTTAAGGAGGAATTTTTTTCACCAATAGAATGTTGCTTTATTCCTGCGTGACATAGGATATATTTTACGTACGCAAGCAAAACAGCGAGCAAAAGCTAGTAAATTATATTATAGATGTTAAAATAACTATCTGTTTGTTTGTAATCTCTTCCTGTCTTAATTTATTTTAAGACAGGTACTCTCTGCACTAACAGTTGAAACCAACACGTGCATAGAATTATTATTAAATTGCAATATAATTTAAAAAAATGGCTGAACAGGTTAAACTGACACTTGTCACACAGATATACCGTGTTTTGTAATAGGGAATGGAATACTTTACACATCAGGAGAATGTTTCCTCAGAACAACTTTTGACTTTCATGCAATCGAAGCCGCTCGCAGAAGCTAGCAATGTTATATATTTTCTAAGAGTCAAGTTTTCCATGTCTAAACTACTGAACCAAGTTTGAAGAATATTTATATAGCAACAGTTTCGACTTTGAAAGACTAGGATATTTCTTTTATTTAAATCAGGTTCGGTCCGCTAAACACGCGGTCAGAAGAAATTACAGTTCTAAATGGAAATAATTGTTTGTAATTATAATTAAACTTGTACCTTTTCTTGGGAAGGATATTCATTATGATTATATAGTTTAATAACTAAAATAGAAGATAAAGTTACACACAAAACCAATCCACATTATCAATGGGTACAATAAATTGTACCCGTTTATATTATTCAATTATAGTCTTTGGGGTACAATTACATACAATACAATATGAGAAATTAGAAATTACACTCGTCTATGACCAAAAAAAAAGCAATAAAAGTTGCAATGTCAATGTCAAACATTAAAAATTTGACATTACTCCATTTTTTTGTTCATGTTTTTGGCTTGGATACTAAGTCTTTTAAGCAAGTCTTCGTTTGGTTAGTTCATTCATTAGTCTATTCATGTCTTTATGTACCATGTTTATTATTTGGTATAAAATGTATCAAGTCAACCTTTTCGGTAAACTTCGGTGAAGTAACCAAAACTAAAATATTTAGCCCCATTTAACTGAGATCGCGCCGGTGTCACTAATTCCACAATCTTGATTGATTACTTCAATCAACATCATACAGAAGAATATGATACAAAAGGGACCTTACCGAGTGCCAGATACCCGAAAGTTTTTACGTTTGTATTCCAACTGAACTGAACTGCAAATTGCAACAAACGTTTTGAATTTTGCGGGCTACCTTCAGTAATTCAAATAGCTATAACTAGAACGGTATGGTAGATTAGGATTATAAAGCGGTAGATAGGCATTAGGCACTAGGCAGTCTCTATGGCATATTTGTAGTAGTATCTGTACTACAAATATGAATTGTTCTATCATCTATGGTGCGCGTAAACGTAATGGACGTACAGACGCAACGCAAAGCAAACTTTGACTCTATTCAATTTATCTTTATTTGAAACTAAAGTATTGGTTGGTGATATTTTGAACATGTTCAAGCTAAACCAGAAAACATATGTTTTTATGGCTTAATATTATTAAGCCACCATCGCTGTGTTGTTTGCATTCGTCAACATAATTTAGGTTATCCATAATAAAAGCAACAATAAACCTTTTTCATTATTTTAGTGACGGTATTGGCAAAATGGAAGCTGTAAAGGAGCCTCCTCTTCATAGTGCCCCCGTGGAAGGCATGAAAATACCGATTGTATTTGATGATAAAGACGAAAACGCAGTGGCTTCGGTAGCAACGGATGTATGTCACAAATCAAATGGTGTCGCAGATTCTGAATTGGCAGAAGTAGCTGCAGTAGAGAGTAATACTGCACCCAGCGAAGATAGTAAATGTGAAATTGAAACATCGGCAGAGGTGAAGAATGAGGCATCGGAAAACGTTGAAGAGTCGGCGGTATCTGCCGTTTCTGAAATTGATAACACAACCGATGTAACTGTTAGCGTGTGTGTAGCTGAACAAAACAAAGACCCTACTTATGATCCCTCTCGCGTTATTATCGAGTTGGGTAAAGATAAAGTTGAGGACTTAAATTTGAACAGCACTACAGAAGGTACCCAATTAGAAGAACCTAGCATTAAAGACAATGATGAACCACTCTCTGGCAGAGTCACTTTTCAGACTGAGATCTTAGTTGAAACTAATGATAATGAGGTGAGTGAGACTATTACAGAAGAGACAATTATTGATGATCACGATTCCAACAATTTGCTTAGCGGACTCGGTCAAAGTATTGAATTAAGTGAGGTTTTACGCTCATCAGATGTTGCTGATAGTGTAGAAAATAATAACTGTGCTGTAAGACAAGAAGTTTTTAATAAAGAAGAATTATTGGACATCTTAGAGGGAAATGACGAAGGACAGTCTGAAACCACACATTTGCCGAAATTTCCTAAAGGTTTTCATTCAAAAAAGACTCTGGAATCACAAATAGCTTTAGATCAGCTCATCCGATTGAAACAATCATCTAAAAAACGTAGTGCTGAGCGATTTTCTAGAATAAAAAAAAGTGACAAGGTAGAAAAAAAAGAAAAAGAAGCAAAAATTAGTAAACCTAAAAGTGACAAAATAGTCAAAAATGATAAATCTGAAAAAGTGTCCAAACAAGATCAGTCGCCAAATGAAAAAGAATCAGCAGAAGGAAAACCCAAAGAAAATATAGTTAATGTTCTGGTTAAAGAGTGGGATGATGAAGAAGGTTTTGAAGCTGATAAATCTAACAAGTTGCAGGAGAATGAACCCTCAGTAGAAAGTACTGAGGAAGGCAAACCTCAAGGGAGTGTTAGTAAAGAAGAAGAGGTAGCATCTGCTGGGACATCCATTGATTCAAATGATGGGAAATCTCCATCTTTGAATAAGAGCAGTGATGAAGGCCAACCACAGCGGAGACTTGGAAGAGTTATAAAGAAGAAAGTTATATTTGATCCTGATAATCCTGACACTTTTACAAAAACTAAAACTGTTGTCAAAAACAAAGAGCCCACTACAGAGATAGAAATAATACCACCTAAAAAAATTAAAACAGAGCAAACTTTCCAGATGATTGGCAAATCACCTTTGACAAAAAAATTACAGTGGAAAAAGCCTTCTCCTAAAAACTGCAAACAAAATAAGCGGTTAACTGAGGTTGATAAATTACTGATGGATGAGGGAGCTGTGAATATGATTTACCAATTAACCCCTGAGGCACCAAAAGGTAAAAAGAACATGAAAACCAAAGCAGAATTTATAAAAAAATTACAAAGCTCTACACCTGACTCAAAAGAAATGAAATTTCGTGAAAGGAAAAAAGAATCAAAGTATGAGGAAGGAGAAGCTAAAAAAATTCTTGGTGGCAAGCACAGGTCTTCTCTGAGTAGTTCTGTCAAGTCACCATCAGTTTGTGAAGATTTTGAGGCACACAGTGCTGATGATTCTATTATCTATAGACGACACTCGTCAAGTTCTTACTCAAGCTCATGCATGAGTCCACGACGGTTGAGTGATGTTGAGGCAAGCAATCAAGGTGGCTCAGTTAAGCCACAAGCTGGTCAAACTGATGTTCAGAGCCAGCCTGGTACAATAGTTGGTAACCGCCCAATAGCTGACATGTTCATGTCGGACCACATAGATGCTGTTAAGACAGACATTATAAATAAAGATGACTGCATGTCAATAAAAGAAAAACTAAATTCTAAGTTAAATCTTGCCTTAAATAAGAGGAAACGTGACAATTCCAAAACTGAAAAACCATCTAAGCTAAAGAAAGTTATGAAAACTGTTGAAAACACAGCTGTAGATAATGAAAATTTTAAATACTTGTCCATTAACTTTGATCAAAGATTAGCTGAAATATGTGTTCAGAAACCAGGGTCTAACTGTAATATTGAGGTAAGTTAACAGTGTCACCATCATAATATTGCAAGACATGCAGGATTTTTTTTCAATCTGCACCGGATCAGGGCTGCCGTTAAGCAGCTCCTGCTTAATCTAGGGGTATCCAGATACCTTCTACCCAATATATAGGGGTCCACTTCTTGCCAGAGGCTCTCTGGTAGTTGTTTGGTTCATGGCCCTTGATGAATCCCTTTGCTTTGGGGCTCTTTGTTAATAAACTTGTGGCCAAGCTTAACATGTCCCAGAGGGTCATGACCTCCAGATGGCTGATTGTTTTAGTCAGTAAAAGTCTGCTTCGGTCTCCTGCTCCAACCAACCTAGAGCGAAGAAATCATAAGATGTTTTGACGCCTTAAAAAAAAACTATTAATGCAACCTTCTTTCTTTTGAGTGTATTGAATTTTTAATTTAACAAACTATAGAGACAGTGCGAACAGTGATGCGCTTTACATGTTATGGCTTAATTTTTTTCAACATTTACCTTGCCTTTAATATAAATCCTAAGATTTACCAAGTGAATGGTGGTAAAAGTTCAAATCGCCAACTTTTATGGACATTTACTATGAATAATTCGTAAATCTTAGGATTTACTGGAAAATCTTAAGATTTACCGTAGTTCGAGCTTTTACAGTAACATAGATATTAAAATAAAACACTTTGTTTTTCCTTTACAGATAATAAATGAGTTAGAAAAAGCACTACAATTGATTGAATTAAGGAAAGACATATCAGTGACTCTGTTAGCTTCTGAATGTGGAACAACTTATTCAGATTTAGACTTAAGACCTTTGTTGAATGATAACATGGAAAAGTCGACAAGTTTTGCTTGTGAAATGGCAGAATCTATTAGGTAAGTTGTAAAAAATATGTACATAAACAGAATGTATTTTGTTCTAAATAAATCTTACTAAAATTGCTGCATGTGAGATAGTAGATATGCTTGGTATTCTCAAAGAAAGGGACTAAGAGATGATTTTGTTAAATTACTAGTTGATGCCGGCGACTTCGTCCACGCCAAACACGTAAAACAGCAGTGTCATTTGGTCACAATTTTTTTTTTTTGCGAAGATTCCTATGAAGAATTAGGGATGTTCATTTTACCAGTTAAAGTCCCGTCAAAATCGGTCCATCCGTTTTAGAGATCACCCGGAACAAACAGACATACCGACAGATAGACAAATATAAAAAAATGCATTTCTGTTAAAGGTATTGATTATACTTTCAATTACTTAGACATTTAGTAAAAAAATTATATTTTGATAATATAAAAAAACACACTTTCATTTTATTAATATCTATTGATAGTTCGCATTCCACGAAATGTTTAATTATGGTTTCAATAAGACTACAAGTTTGGATCTTATTCACTTGGAATTTGTTTATAGCAAGTTGTAAAGGACCTGGCCCTAAAGATAAGATAGCTTTAAATAACTGATGCAAATGTGTGTGTTCACACATAATAGTGAACCTCTATTTCTATTGGAATCCTTGTGAATTAATGAGCAACTTATGAAATCGTACCCTTATTGCAAAAACCAACCATCTACGTTTTTTACCCAAATTAAGCTAATTTAAGTTATCAATTCATATCATCAAGGCGAATCTGCAAATAAAAATAGTTATTAGCTGTGACACTTATTTGCAAAGATAGCCTTGGCAATAAGTAAATAACAGAACTGATCAAATATCATACAAAAAATAAAAATTGTTTTATTTTCATCTGTAACTTTGTAACCATAAGTAAATTGAGGCAGCCCCAGTAAGTTATTTATTTATTTATTTAACCTTTATGCAACAAAAGATACAAAGGCGGACTTAATGCCTTAGGCATTCAGTTACAGGAGTACTTGTGTTGGGGCACTTATCAGCTAGCTGAATAATGTTTATGTTACCAATTAATATAATAAAAAAAAAAAAAAATATAACATAATGATACAAAAATGCAGATAGTAGGTTTTTGTAATAAGGGTACGAAATACAGCATAAATAATGATAATTATGTATTTCATTAATAATACCATAATACCATAAATAGCATATGTCTGCCCAATCAATGTCATATATGGTTTGCCACATAAGATTCCAAAAATGTACAGCCCAAAGTTTCAGAATTAATCTCCTACAAATTTACAGATCCCTCTTACAAGCAGTGGAACAACATAGCAAGCTTCTATGCACAGGGATGAGTGGTCGATGTTCTGGCATTGGCCTGGCGCTGATCGGCCTCAGTGACGTGGCGCTGGCCTCTGAACGAGCCAGCTTCGCTATCAGCCCCAAGTCTCATGTTTCAGTTGCACCAATAGAGCCTGGAGTATCAGCGTTCACTACATACAAACTTCTGTCTCAACCTTTAGTAAGTTCTGACTTGCTTTGAATAAATACATATACATAAACTACAAATTATTTTTGTGTTCTATTTTACTAAGTGTGTAAACTTGTTGTTGCAGTTAAATGACTTAATTGTTTTTGGGCGTCGGTTGACTGCGGCTGAAGCCTTGCAAGGCGGTCTGGTGAGCCGCACGCTGTGGCCTGAAAACTTCAACGAACAAGTCCGCACTATCGCTAAAGATATTGCTGCTCAACCCGCTCAAGTAAGTTAATAGTCTTCATAACTGTAGTCGTCTGTTATGCGTTGGCAGTAAGCTCTCCAGCCTGTCCCTTCGTATAGCAGTTCCGAGATGTGCGTGTGAGTTATGCCGCCGTTGTGAACACATATGTGGTGCCTAGGACACAAGCATGACTGATAGACAGCGTTTAGATCGTAGGTGACATTCCCACAAAACTCGCCGGTCTTGCACAATTGAAGTGATGAACATCGATATGTATGATTAGTATCATCGCTTGAAATCAACTTCCAATAGTTGGGGTTCCGACAGCGACAACTAAACGTTATGTTTGGTGGGACCAGCTGCATGTTCTTGTGATGCATTTCTTCCAATTCATCTGGATTCATACGTTGGTAGGTCGTGATTACGTTGAGGGCAGTGTCGTTGAAGCCACACGTTGGCCAATCAGTGACAGGCTGGCAGAACTGAAAGCAAAATTGTATTGTTAGAGTAAAAACTAATTCTAATGCAGTTGACCCCACATAAGTACCACAGGATACCTTCAGAAAAATCATAGTGAATATTAGTAGTATTAAAGAAGCTGCAATGTTTACCTGTAAATGAGCTCGGTTGTTCAGTTCAACGAGGCTGTCGTTGTCAGCGCGCGTGTCGCAACGCATGCGGCGCGCACAGCGGCACAGCCGCACTAGCGCAGGCGCGCGCCAGTACCGTAGTATGAGTGCAGAACACGCCTGACGTGGATTGCATGACGGTAGGCTGCGCTCACTCTCCTCCTAATAAATGGATACCATTATATCTTTTAACCTACTTCAAAAAGGAGGACGTTATTTGGTTATCCTTTTGTTTTTGAGGAAGTCATTAACTCTATAACCGCCCGCATCTGATTGGTCCAACGAGTGTTTTCGCGTCCTATTCGCCAGGTTCGTGAGTTTCCGACTGGACACGAGTACTCCATTTCTTTTAGGTTAAGCTCTTCAATCCTTATAGGTGACCGAAGAGCTAACGAGATGTAGTGTTTGTTCGTGGATGTGCGTCCCTGGCGGAATATACGCAAAAGTGTTTGTCGGATATATCGGACGTAGGAGGTTAATCAAATTTTCCCGCTCTTGGTGAACCGAGAGGGAGTGTCAAACGTTTACTGACTGAAACCCACCCGCGCTCCCGGCGTCCTAGGGCTGCGGTGACTCTTTGGAACAATCCCGCAGCCCTGGCAGCAGTCCTTTATCATCACATTTATTAAAGCCCAAACGCCCGAGCAGTGCAATCAAACAGTGACTTTCTGAAGCCTACTCTATTAGGTTTTTAAAAAATATTATGTTTATTATAGATTCATGAACAATTTTTTTCGTGCGATCATTCTCTAAAAAAAATATATTTAGCAATTTCACAACTTTCTACGCCTTCGAAACGGCGTGGATCTTTAGAAACATTTTTACACATAAAAATTGGTGGTTAAATATACGTACTGCTGTCTAGGCGGGTACGAGTGTTGTGTCTATTTAATTTCGGCCAGATTTTCAAGGCACTATAAGCCTTCCCTTGAGTTCAACAACTATTATCACACATACAATATCACTGTTAAAGGTCAGTAACAAATGGTCAATACTTTTCCTTTCAAAGTTCATGTAGTAAAGTACTTACTAGACCATAATAGTACAAAACAGGCTCGTCGTTGTCATCACTGGGCTCGACAGAAGCACATAGCACTAACAGCAATAGTATGTTAAACCACATAGTGATTACTACTGTAATGCGTATACTTAACTGTCATAACTAAGCTGCTTAATAGGTCGCGACCCATATCGATAAGATAACCTTGTATCAAGATATTAACTGGAATGGATTTGTTTTGAGTGAGTTTAGTACCGTGTAAACTACGGCTCTTTAACACGAAAGGTTCTTACAATCAGGCATACTTGTAGTGAGAATCAATATTCTCTAGCTATTATCCCACTTTATTATGGCAAAACATGAAATTTTCTTCAATGAATCTCAACTTAGCCTACAATTGGAGTCATATTTTAATTTTATTTACATAAAGTACATACATAATATTTGCAAAATGTAACAATTTATACATAGAAATAATTTACCTAAAAAATACATGATATTTTGTTGTTCTAGTAGAGCGCATAATTCAATAGATTCTTTCCTTTTTCACCTTTCGTAATGCAGGTTACAATAGCATTATTAAAGTTGGTACAAGTTTTTATGTTGTATTTTCAGAATATCTGGCTAAAAAAGCAACTGCTGAACATGAAGAAGAGTGGGTCTACATTCCTGAAGCATTTGGAAAAGGAGCGAGATCTGCTTGTCGAGTACTGGACCTCGGCCGAAGGACAAGACATTTTACGTGCGACGTACAACGCATAAACTTTTACTATTCTGTTACTTATTAACAGCAAATGATATTAATTTCATAGTAACTTTTTATTCATGTGTTGAACTTACTTGTGTATTCAAAAAGCACACAAACACGTTGAATTGACCTTAGAAAATGCTTCTTATTGTAATAAATAACATTTTGTCCGTGAATAACAAAATTTACAATAAAAAATATTAAGAAAATATTTGCATATCTACGGTATTCTTTTGTCACAAGGCGGGGGTATATTCATTAATTATACAAAGGCTAAACATTAAAATAAATGACAAATTGTCAGACTGACATCAAAATTACTGTAAAAAATTATATAAGTAATATGCGCCCTACGAACGTATGGGGTTTAGGTATTGTGTAAAGACTGCTACTATTGAGAGGGTAGATAAACAAGTGTGTATGCATACAAAGCTTAGAATGGTTTCATATGTATTTACGGCAGATTTAACTCCTTGGTGTTAATTATATTTTAGTCATAGAAAATTATGTTATATGTTATAGATGAAATTGTTTATGTCCTTGTTTTAGTTTTTACGAGTTTATAACTAAGTTGTAGCATAATTAACTTTTTTTTTTCAACCAAAGTTCACATTTACAGTTCTATTTACAAACCTTTTAGTAAATTGTGTAACTTTCTTGATGACTAAGACAGTACTTTTAGTTACACAAAGGCGCAGCCATACTGTTAAAATAAAATAAAATGTTAATAAGTAAAGCAGTAAATGTTATTTCATAATAAAAATGCGTCTGTCCTTGGTTATGTTTATTACACGTATGTAGTATTTTTCATTCCATTTTATTTGTATGGAAACTAAACTGAATATTTTATTCTTAGGTCCAGTCTTATTTCAAAAATATTAATTTTTAAATCCTGCAATATGTATTCATATTAATATGGAAAGTTTACCTAGTGGTAATTTATTTCTTTTTGGTTAAAATAAAGTGCCTTTTATGATATCGAAATCTATGATATATTTTGATTAAAAACTAAAATATACTATAAATATATAAAATAATAGTTAAGAGTGCCGACCACCATATGAATGATTTTTTTAAATGATTATATTTGGTGCACCATACTGGGGCAAGACATCACATAGGTTGAACGTTATGGCCACATTGAATACACACCCCAACTAGATGTATAATTTTTTGAGAATAAGACCGATATAGCATCGCAAGCAGGTTAAGTGCATGAGATGCATTTGAAATGTTGCACTTTCACCACATAGTACAAAAAATATTAATTGTGTGGTAGGCGAATGTCGCGAATAGTATAAAAGTTGTTATTCGAGCACGATTACATGTTGATAAAGATTATTTTGGATTGAAATAATAGATGAGATTTCGTGGTGAAAAGGGTTCGACGAACATGTTAAAATATATCTCGATTAATTCGGTAAGCTGTTGATTCAAATGAAGTAAAAATGTGTACATAATTGAATAAATGTTGACGGATTTCATGTTTTATATTTAATGTGACCACCTTGATGTTTACTGATTCGGTATAGGGGAGTATTTCACCTTATATGTTTTTATCGTAGTTAGTAAACGTACTATTACTATGTAGTTAATGTTTGACCAGACTTGTTGGTTCACTCGTATGCATCATTAACTTTAAAATATTCATTAACTGCTCTTTAGTATCATTAGCAAATCGCTTGGAATATTTCGAATTCCGTCACCATTTTTTGCATTAAAATGTTGTTTGTGATGTCATCAATATATTGTCATGAAATAGTTTTTGGTAAAATTGCTCTTTCGTAAGATTATCTAATATTTCTGTATACATGTCGTGGCCAGATCTTAGAATTGATCACTCCGTGATGTGATCGGCCATTTCATGAAATGGTAGTATTTCATGATATAACTGGCTAAACATTAACGTCTGATGATATGTGAATCCACGTTTCGCCAGATTATTAATGTAGGATGTCCAAGATAAAAAAAAAATAGGAACCCGTGTTTAGCTCTTATAAGAAAAAATAAACTTATTGATAAGCTTAAAAATTACAACAAAACTCTTTATTTGCTTGGCTTGCATTCAAATAAACCGACTGCAATTAAAATTAAATGGATGTTGTATGCATAGTTGTAACTGCATTTGAATGGCTACGGATCTTTGATTATTTATAAGCCTCTTGTGTCCCACCGTAGGGCCAAGGTTTTCTTCTTCCACTTTTTTTCTGTCGTAAGTTACATCTGGCCGTATCAGCCATACAAAAAACGCGGCTTTGTGTTGTAATTACATTTCACTGCACTTTTATCTTCCATTTCAATATGTCTAAAGGCTTTTAAGGCCCTTGCTCCCAATGAGTGCCATAAAACTGACTTTCTGCCTCGATAACGGCTGGTTTATTATGTTAAAAAAAGGATAGATTCATATAACGATTTCTTTTTTATTTTTTGATCAAAATAATATTTTTTTTTTTCATTTTACTGACTTTTGCTAAAACAAAAGAAATGACATTATATTTATCGCTTGCTTTCCCTACTTCTTTCAAACAGGTTTGATCTTTAGAAATATGATTACACAAAAAAAATGCTGGTTAAATGTTCTATAAAATGTACATAGCAATAGCTATATGGTTTACATATACCAATAATATTTCAAAGAAAATGGCAATGCGATATACGAATGTATGAGTTTGTGTGCATTTAACTCCGCCCAGATGTTCTAGGGATTATACGCCTTATTATGCAATAATTGCTACTTCACAAAACCAAAGCGATCAGCACCTCTACCGGTGGCTTTAACGACATAATCACTCATTTTTGACCATATCATGAGATATTGAATGTGCGTTTAATATTCATATCGCTAAGCGTAGTGCTCATTGCTTTGGTTAGCCCGTATCATGATGGAGCCAGCGAGAAAGGTTATTTAAAATTAAAAAGGGCAATTTCATGAAATGTTCAATTCTCAGATCTGGTCACGACATACACATTGTTTATTATACTATGTACTAATAAATTTTTAAGTTCTTTGTAAATGTGTGTAATAATATAATGAAAAAGAAACAACAGAACTATTAAATGATATTCTTGGGATTTCGGCACTTCAGTTATTCTGTATATTTTTATTTCGTTTAGTTTTCCAAAACATATTTATCAAAAAAACTCGGGTTACAAGCATACCTACTTGGTTATTTTAATTACATATTTACAAAAGCAAAACCTTTCTGTTTGGAAATTATCTTTGTTTGAAATAAATAATTAATACATCCGTGTAGTTAAGGTCATTTAAATTATGGGTTAAATAGTTTTAAGTCACAGAATTATATCACATCAGAGCATGTGGATAGTGTAATTATATTATAAAGTACTGTAAACATGTCTTTTATTTGTTGGTTTTTAATTCCTCTCAAAAAGACCTCTTAGGGTCAACTCACACCGAAAGAGCGGCGAAGGGCAGCGCAGTTTCAGTGTCATATGAATTTTAACTTTATTTTCATTGCTATAATACTTATTATCGCATGAGAAACTCGAACGAGTCGCGCGGATGCCCGCGGCGCCGCGGGAATTCCAGCGAATTCTATGAACGGTAAACGGGTCGCTGTCCTTCGCCGCTCTTTCGGTGTGAGTTGACCCTTAGCCAAAGTGACAGCTTTCATAGCATAGCATAATTACATTTTATTGAATTTTAAGGGCGCCTGGTGAGTGGTTGCCTCCACACTGGTAATAGAGGACTATGATTACTAACATAAAAAAAACCGGCCAAGTGCGAGTCGGACTCGCCCATGAAGGGTTCCTTAGCAGCAAGTAACAATCTAAAAGTTCTTGTAGTTCGTTGTAACTTTGATCGATGTTTTAATAATAGTGTATTTTTTTTTAAGATTGATGACGAATTAAAAAAAAAAACTACTTACTAGATTTCATTCAAACCAATTTTCGTTAGTAGTTTGCATGGTAATGTACATCATAATTTTTTGTAGTTTTATCATTCTCTTATTTTAGAAGTTACAGGCGGGGGGCACACATTTTACCACTTTGGAAGTTTCATGAGTATAACTCTTATAGTTTCCGAAAAAAGTGGCTGTGACATACGGACGGACGGACAGACAGACATGACAAATCTATAAAGGTTCCGTTTTTTGCCATTTGGCTACGGAACCCTAAAAAATGAGCTTTTAAATTAATCAAATTTAGGTTGCCGTATTATACAACTTGGTTACCTGCCAAAGCCACCAGAACTGAAAGTTCACAGAAGGGCATCGTTCCTACCCATGTTTGGAATACGCAGTCACTCTCAGCTTTTATAAAATCGTGCTCTAACTCTCACACAAGGATAAGGAGATGGGCGTCGGGAGTCGCTGGATCACCGCTGGAGTAGATTTGCGGAGAACGAGCAATGGGTAGCTTGCCGTCCCTGCGACCGGCAAGGACCAAATCAGAGTTGACGGTGCGTAATGTTCCAAGCGTACCTCGAAGAAATATCGGTAAAAATGAAGGGGCCACAGAAGGGGCTCAGTAGAGCTGACGTCTTCTAGGGTGCAGAAACGTTTGCGGACCTAGAACGCAAACTGAAGGAAACAGGCGGGTTAGTAAGTAATCTATAACACGCCCTCTCGCTCCACCTTGGAGTAAGAGAAGTCATTTGAAGAGCTTTTTGTTTTTGAGATTACCCATCTCAAAAAGAAGCCCATTCACACCAAACCATTATCATGACCGCAATTCTAAATGAATTAAAAATAAAACCAAATTATTCTATTTTATTTTTCACTTTATTTTACTAATCATCACACTTTATCTGCTACATTGGAAATAATGGGCTTGGGCCTAGATTTGAATAACAATTTCTTTTTGACAATAGCTTTCACTTTATAGCTTGTTTTATTTTCTACGACTACTTTCTCGATGACCGCCATCGGTTGCTCAAGTTTCTGTTCTTTCCCATTGAGGATGTGGTGGCCGAGAACTAAAATTGGTTGTTTGTTTTTATTGCTATAGTGCAGGTCACCAACAACCGTAGCTTCTGTGATCCCTTCCTTCTTCGTTTGAATGAGGCCTTGGAGCTCAATTATTGCCCACTCCGGTACACCGCCGTCATTTTTATTTTTACTGAAACAGATGGAGAGCTTTTATGAAAAGCAACATAAACAGCAGCGGACGGGGTGCAAAATAAAACAAGAATGTAATGGTGTAGGTGGAATTTATTGTCAGTCATTGAGTAGTTTGATTATATTGATGTGAGGTCACAAACCTTCGCCTATTTATATCTGCAATATCTAAAGTTTTTGTTTATCTATTCGTCTATGGGTCAAACTTGTAATACAATGCAACGACACCATTGTATTAGTCGGCGACATACTGTGACGTGGTGTTAGTATCGGAACTTCTTGAAGAGTGGATGTTTCTGCGCGTTGGCGCTGCGGCGCTGCTCGTAGTAGAGCGCGTCGTCGGCGCCGGCCAGCGACGACAGCGCGCCCGGGCGCCGCGCCACGCCCGCGCCGCCCACGCCGCCCTCGCGCTCGTCTTCGCATTCCGTCTCGCTTGCTGCCAGCACCTGCACAAACGATCGATTATTTGCCTCCTTTACCAGCATTACAGTTTCGCAGAAGGCGACCGCCTGCCACTCCTCACTTCGGAAAGGACACAGCGATGCTCTGCCCGAGCGGGGCACACCTCTATCGTGTGCGATTTACACAGTGGCGATGCCTGGGCGTCACTTCCGCACGAATCCGGTGCAGGTACACCCCGTATTGACCATGTCCGGTGAGAACCTGCGTCATGCGGAAGGTGAGGACGCCGTGAGGTCTTTCCTGCCACGCCTCAGAGAGGGGACTTACCGCCATAATTGTGGCGTGTTCAGCACTGGGTTGCGATAGTCGCTGACGCCATTTCACCATGAGATTCCGCCGGAACTCTGTCCGCCATGCCGCAACCTGTCACTGCAGCGGACTTTCGCCCCGGCGTTGCATCTCCACGCACAAATCGTGCATGCGTGCAACTCGCACCATCCGTATTGCCATGGCCCATCTTGCATGCGTTCAGCTGGGCCCTCGGTTGCTTTCGATGCGACGGTGCCCACACTGGTGCCCCATTAAGCGCAGGCCACACCGCCAGCTAGAGGGCGGGCGGGCTAGGCGGGTAGGCGAAGCGAACGAAGGAAACTATACAAACTACGCGAAATATTGGCGAACTAAACTATGGGGTTCACACCGAAAACTACGGAAAGACGAGCGATGAGCGGAGCGGGCTAAGCGGGCGAAGCGGGGGTAGTATTTGTAGTTAAGTCATCATCAGAACTTTCGTCGATATATGACATATTCATCGTTCCCAAACTAAACACTACACTGCTATTCGAAAGACGAGCGTCGACTAGTCTACTCGAAACGGGGAGGACGGGCGAACGAACCGGCGAGCGGGCTGGCGGGCGAGCTAAGCTAGCGAAGCGCGGGCGCGCCAACGAGGTGAACGAGTAGCTTCGCTGGAATCGTCGGATATTTCGTTAGCTTAGCTCGTTAGGTTCTTCGGTAGCTCGCGGTGTGAACCGAAGTATGTAAAGAGGTGAAACGATGTCCGCCCGCCTAGCCCGCCCGCCCGCTAGCTGCCGGTGTGGCCTGCGCTTTAGGAGCCGTATTATATTCCTGCGTAGAGCCTCCGGCGGAAAGCTTCTGGACTCCCCAGCTCTGCAGGCTTACCATGACCTCTTATGGAAACGTTCAATTCCCAGTGAGTCAAATTCCTTTCAAAAGCAGGCCTGCTTATGAATAGCTAAAAATCATACCATGGCAGTTCTAAAGTTGAACGATTTTTGTGCAGAGGTGAACAGTTACGCTTGAAGATACTCTTAATTTAACATTACAGACGCTCAAAAGTCGGTCATCTGCTAGTAATACTCGTCAAATAGCACGCCATAGTACAAAAAGTCTATACAAAAAAAAGGTGAACGAATCTTGAGCGGATTTCGTAAACGTCACTTAGCAGACCAGCTACAGCCATAGTATAACGAAGTCATAGTACAAAAATGCTGGGCAGTTCAACTTCAGCCCTGCTTTAAGAGGTCATGGTAAACCCCCTGGTCCGGCTCAGTTTGGGAGCCAGACGTCGGAAGTGCTCCATAAAATTCCACCAGCTGTGGAGGACGAATCTCAGGTACTTCATCGTCGACCCGACGCCGAAGTGAACTCCTCCTACCGTTAACTGGGAACCCGGTGGTGGCGCGTTCCGAGGGCCGTGGAAACACATAGCCTCGGACTTGTGCAGCGCTACCTCGATTCCCAACTGCTGGATCCTGTCAACGACTATCGCAATCCCGCGTGCCGCTAGATCGACCGCCGCCTGGCACGACTTTCCCTGCGCCAGAAACAGTGTCGTCCACGCCAACCCCGTCAAGAAGTCGCCGCGCAGCACGTACTAGTACCCGATGTTCCACAAGGGTGGCCCTAGTACCGATCCCTGCGGAACCGTTTCTACTCTCCTTGGTGACCGGGGTAGGCCGACGTATCTCGGGGGCGATGTACCTGTCCGACAGGTAGGCCTCGACCAATTGACAAAGGACTAGTACAGGTGAGGATAGTCGAGAATCTGCGTTAAATGGGGCGTGATTAGCCTTCGTATTATATTGCGACTGTATTACAAACTGCAGCTTTGGTAGCCCTCTTACAAGATGGACAGATGACCTGGTGTGAGTGGCGAGAAACCGATTGATGAGTGTCGCAAAGGAAAGGCCGTTATGGCGACACTTCGGAGAAGCCTATGTCCAACAGTGGTCATCTTTCGGCTGAAATGATGATGAAAGAAAAGGAAATCGAATCTAACAACGAACCTGTTGCAGTAGTTGGCCCTGCTCTTCTCGTGTGCCGTAAAATAAGTCCGCATCCGTATCCATTCCTTTTAGTTCTGTGATAACCTAAAACACGTCGATAATAAATTATTAAAACTGTTTAGTATTATTTACATTATTTAGTTAGTAAATTTCTTATACGAACTAACATTTTTAGAATTTATATTGTATACAAGGTGTAAGGGACAGCCCTCCACAAACTTTAAAGGCTTGCTCAGTAGACGAAACTGAACAACCTCCCACAAAAAATTTTTTGAAGAAACGAAAATATAAAATCCACCTCACCTTAGAAAATTATAATCTTGATTGGACAGTTTGATGGAGGGCTGTCCCTTACACCTTGTATGTATGTCCTTTACAAAAAAAATATTTCAACGTTTTCTATGAGGTTATCAGCTCACCTTGTAACTGTATCCCTGGTTGACAAGAAACCGTTGTCGCTTGCGACTGTACGCCATCTCTAGAGTGTCTTGTGATACTAGTGTGTAGAAGAACGCATTGTACTCCTCTGCTAAGGCACCTTTTTTAGCTCTCAAGATACGACCTGGAAGAACGATATGACGTTAGAAGCTCGTTTAATCTTTTTCATATGAATTAAGTAAATTAAGCTACTTATTACCCAATCGTTGAGCCTCTTGTCGTCGTGAACCACCGTGAGATGATATTTGAATCAACACGTTTGCTTCTGGTAAATCAAAACTCGTGTCAGCTACTTTACTGACGAAAATCGTATTCACTTTAGGGTTAAACTTGAAGTTCTGCAATATCTGAATCCTCTCATTTTGTGACGTGGGTCCGTAGATGTATGGCTTGTTCATTTTGACGGCGTAATGTCGAAGGGCGAATACGTTGTCTGAGAATACGATGGTCTTGTCGCCGCGTCGCTCATGGTATCTCACAAGGAACTGACAGGCGCGAAATTTAGATGGATTCATTACGTACAACAACATTTTCTTATTTATTCTGAAAAAAAAAAAACCACAACTTAATATACTTAGTGCTAAAATCAAATCGACGCGAGTGGTTAGAGCTTTTTCATATTCACAAATCAATAAAATATCACTTCTTCTGGGGCAGTCGGGTAGCTATAGAATGAAAGCCGCTCTTACTTCTGTATGAGGTATTCCCGGTAGAACTCTGGCGTCATGGGGCACCACACCTCAGCGCACTGCACGCGTGCGATGTACCCGTTGGCTTGCAGCTCGAGCCAGTTCGCCTCGTATAGCTTCGGCCCGATCAAGAAGTTCAGATCGGCGATCTTGTCGTCCTCTCGAAGTAGAGTCGCGGTTAAACCTAACATAAAATGTAAGTTCAGGAGAGTGTGAAAAGCTTAAAAAACGATTTCTGCTCGTTTGCGTCGAAGTGCTGAGGCCGACATAGTCATGTGCAAGGAGACTGCAGTCAATCGAAGATGTGTCAAATCGATCAAGTTGCGAACCCCGTTACGTTGACTAATCGACTACCTATACTTCCATATATAATGTTACTAAATGCTAGAGAAACTTTGTTTCTTTGCTACTCTTTTACACTTACACCACTGATTCAATTTTCGTGGATTTTGAGAGATATTTTGGAGTTTAGAAAAGGAGGATAAGAACATATTATCTCAGGAGTAAGTTTTCTTGGGATAGTTTCCGACTTTTGTGCGGGCGAAGCTACAGTCAGAATCAATGGACTGTGCGTATCAAATTGTACCTAGATATTGACTTTAAATTCAAAACCGATTGTTTCCTACATAACCTCAATCTGCACTAAGTATTCATTAACCCCTCGATCACCCATTTCTGTCTTTATCTATCTCCTTAAGGCCTCTAGACACCAAAGCCGGGACAGGTTTTACCCGGCAGGCTAGTCATGGTATGATAGACTCAAAACAAGCCCGGCTTTTCAACCTAACGTAATAAGTTAGTTACCCAGCTTGGCGTGCGAGTGCACGATGGTGAGCACTCTGCGGAACATCTTGGCGGGGATGGTGTGCACCTCGTCGAGCACGACGAGCCCCCACTCCTGCGCCTGGAGCCACTTCATGGTCTGCTCGGCCTCCCACGAGCGACGCTGTCCGTGAGTGATCATAGAGTATGTCGTGATTAGGATGCCTGCGCCCATCGGTTTGTCTTTGGCTTCGGATGTGAATCTGTGATCAAATATTGAGATAATAATCTTTTTAACCCTTTAACCGTTTAAGTCGGATTGGTCCGACGAGTTTTTCGTGTTCTATTCGCCAGGGTCGTATGTTTGTGACTGGGTACTCCATCTCGTTTAGCTCTTCAATCACCATAGGTGAAAGAAGAGCTGGACGAGATGGGAGTATTGGTCGTGGATGTATTATCCTGTTCCGAACAAACGGTGGAACGGTTTGTCGGATATATCCGACGTACGCTTTAACCGCGTAGGTACAAAAATTCATTGATTAATATGAATCAATTAGTAGTAAATAATATTAAAATCAGCAACAGTTTGAGGGCTTATTTACCTGCAGATCATGCTGTCGTCTGCAGTGGACCAGCACTTGAACTGCTGCTTCCACTGCTCCACGGACACCCCCGAGTTGCACAGCACCAGCGCGCGCTTGCGCACCGTGCACACCGCCGTCACGCCCACCAGGGACTTGCCGGCGCCGCAAGGGAGCACTATCACCCCAGAACTGCGCCATGCGACACATACAAAATTACGGTTAAAGATTTTTACTGAATAGAATTACAAATTAGAGAAAAACATACATAGGTTTAGAACAATGTTATCTGCCAGTAAGCGTAAGTAAAAAACAAATATGTCTCTTAAAACTAACATTACAATAACACTTCGTCTCATCATACATCGGTTATGAATAACAAGTACAAAATAAATAAATGAAAAGAAGGTGGGGTATAGTAAACCGCACAACAGTTTTGACTGTTTTGAGTGATGATGGTAAGATGCAATTAAAAAGTTTTTGCATTACTAAAAACAAGAACCCCAACACTGGGACATCATAGGCTAACAGCAAAGAAATGATGGATTTTTAATAGCTATCAACATAAGTCCTGTAAAAAGATAATAAACTGCTAACTGAGAAAACTCTTTGTACCCACGAAAAGTTAAACACAACCTTTCCTATAGCACTTGGCGATATTTGATTATTATCTGTGTGCGATAAGTTGAAACTTGATCGCGGTGACGTCACAGTACGTTTGTATGGGCCTACAAACACGAACACAACCAGCAGCCACCCGCAAAATAGCACTTGATATTTTTATATTTATAGGATTAGGAATTGTGTTTTTTTTTTTAAATCTCAAATAGGTATCTGCGTTTTAAAACATAATAACCTATAAAGCGGTCTGTTCTAAGGCGTTTATTGGGCCGGGACCGAGCCCCGGCCAATCGCTATTGTGTTGCCATTGTGTAAACTGGGGCTGGATCCACATGAAAGAGTAGCACTACCTACTTGCCCCCTATAGGCAAAAATAATGAAGGTCACGGTCGTGCCGTGCAATGTATTATGATCATTAAAGACGTTGTAATTAGGTTTATATTCACATTTTTTCTTTCGAAGAGTGAAATTTCTGTACTTGTACTGTTACTTGTCCTGTGGACTCGGGTGAAATCCGCCTCGGGCGTAATGACAAACTTTCTCCACTTGTATCAAATGTATTATTAAGTAATAATTGTTTACGTACCGCGCTCGACCATTTCCGAACATCTTCCGGAGGCTCTTCTCCTGGTAGGGTCGCAGCACGGCAGTGGGCTTCAGATCTATATTGATGTCAGGATTGATGGTATCATTGCGGAAGTCATATTCCGCCAACAACGGATGTTCCAGCTCGATGCAACGCTTCTGTATAACCTGTAATAATCAAGCGATAAATACATGACATTATGTGCGACCATTTTTGTTTGTATCAAAGTGGTCTCATAACTAGTTAATTGACTAAAATGTGGGCATGTGTGTGACCATTTAGGGTTTTTTTTTTCCGATGGGTAAAACTCATCCAAATGAAATCCCCTTGACCATTTAGGATTGAGTCAAAGTAGTGTCATAAATGGGCAAAATGACTAAAACGTGTATTTATAAAAAGAAAAAAAAAAAGCATTTAATTCAGGCAACCACAGGCACCCATACAGCAAATACACAGAAATACATTACACAACACACTCATTCACACTATCGGATATGTCCGGACATTACTGAAGCAACATGTCTGTTACAGCAATGTCCGATAGAAGGACAAAATCTGCCAGCAATCATCGCCAGAACTGTTTTGGAGCTGTTCCGCACCCTGCGCACCAAAGACGCGCACCGCTTGCGCATGGTAGTGTGAAAACAGTCGGTGCGCGCTTCTGCAAACATGCCCGAGGCACTACAGAATCGGGGCAGCCCCAACACCGCCCTGAACGCGTTATTGTATTGGACACGGAGGGCACTGTAAACCGTTTGTGTGTAGGAAGCCCATAGGCTGCACGTGTACAATGAAGTGCAAAAAGCTTTAAAAAGTGACATTTGACCTCACTTGAACACCGCGCAAACCTACAGGCTATCATATTAGCTCTTTTAGACAATGTCCTTCGCTCCCTGATGTCTACATGGTCCCTCAGGTCAGCCATTACCCAATGCCCTAAGTATTTAAATTGGTCCACCCGTTCCAAAGTTTTAAATTTATGTGTGATCAATTTGGGTAATGTCAAAGTGGTGTCATAAATGGGTTAGTTGACTAAAACGTAGGCATGTCTGTGGTCATTTCGGTTTGAGTCAAAGTGGTGTTATAAATGGATTAACTGGGTAAAACGTGGGCTTGTGTCTGGCCGTTTTCCTTCATATACTCGTGCATACATCTACGTATTTCATGAGCCTTGGTTTGGATTCGCACCCATTTAAATGATAATTCTTCCAACAAATAAAAAATAAGTAAACAGTTTATACGTCAGAGGTACTAATTAGTGACTGGAAAACGATAGTAAGTTAACAAACAGGAAGTAAATTTTCGAACGACGATTGACAGAGGAAAATAGAAGAAAGTTTGTCGCACCAATCTCAAGTTAAATGAGTCAAGCGCAAGAAGATTATAAGGTGGCTACTAAAAGAAATATAGCGAAGAAATGTGCCGGGGTGTATGAGGTTTGAATACCTCGATAATTTGAGACAATTTTAACCTATCAAATCGGCACCTACTACGAGTATAGTATCGACTTTAGCATTAGTTAATTTTAACTATCCATAATTTGTATTAACCTTTCGAATACCATTAACAATAGAAAGACAATGAGAGAACGAACGACGGCGTTCGCTCGCGTATAGGTTGCAAGGGAATTAGAACTTCATCATGTATGACATAGTTTGCTATTCCTAAATTTGATAATTATCTCGAATTCTGTATTCAAATAAATATGTTATCATACCTCAATCTTGTCAGGGTCGACTTCGAAAGCCACAGCAGTGTTAGCGGTGATGTCGGTGGCCTCGTCGTCGTCATCCTCCTTGTCTAACTGCTGGTAGAACTGGCTGATGTCGTCCGGCACTGCACCGTTAGCTGCCGGCGGTTTGTCGCTAGGCTCGCCTTGGAAAGTACAACTCTATTATTCGAATTCCAATCCACGGCTTCTTCCCGTTAGGATGTTGCAAGCGGCCTTACGAACGGAAAGCACATCGCACATGATTTATAATATCATGATACAAATATCAATAGTGTGACTTATAAAATTTGGTCTTAGAGGCATGGAGAGGATACACTGATCAACAAGTGTACTTTTATTTTATTTAAAGTGGGAAGTCATCATAACTTTTCTCGCTCTGGGTCGAGCGAGAGGGCGTGTCAGATTTTTACTGGCTGAAACCCGCCTGTGATCATTCAGTTGCTCTTTTCGATCTAGGGCCAAGGTAACTCCTGCAGATCTAACCGGAAGTGGGCTGTACATCAATTATAGTGTGTTCAAACTTGGAATAATGTGCAGCCTATTTATTATCTATTTTTATTAAGAAAATAGTTACTCATCATTGCATCTGCAAAGTAAAGGCGTATTCATACGCGGAGTAAAAATATACCTATTCTTTCTTTCAATTTAAGCATAATCATAATACTTTTTTAAGAATAAGTGAGAGAGATTGATGAAATATGCGTGGTTACTGTTCGGTCAGCTTACTTCAATTGGTAAAGGGGCTTGGCTAAGCAGAGTAAAAATGATGAATCACTATTTTCTTAACGAAACGACAACAACGAAAGACAATAGGTGCCCGAACGTGCCCGGTGTTAGCTTGGGGTTTAATGAATTAATCGATTTTAAATGACAAAAATATTTGACACTTATGGGTATATTGCAACAACCCAAATGGAATTATAAGAACTGAACGTCCATTTCTGTTAAATAATAAACAATTTTAATTTGATTTAGTTTGAAATTTTTTCAGTTGGTAACCTGTGTCGTGATTGTTAAAAATTAAAGATACAGTCATCTTGTATCTTATTATATTACCTGTCAATGTTGTACATAACTATAGTTGGACCTGTGATTGGACCAACCTGGTTTAACAGCCGTAGCCGGTTTATCAGGCAGGGCAGAGGACAAGAATTCTTCATTGCCGTCACGTCGCAGCCTGCACTGTTGGATCACAGGGTCGCGCAGCAGTTTCTGTAGTACTTCTACATGTTTGCTTTCTACCAGATATCTAAAACAGACACACCCTGTTAACTGCTACATTGTGTTTATTTTAATTATAGATTTAAAGGGAACGTTGAGCGCTGATTGTATGACTAGAATGACCTTGAAAAACCCTTAATTATCGTATATTTTCGTTTTTCCTGAAAAAAAAAAAACGGAAAAAGAATATTTCTATTTTTTTTTTTGTGATTTAACAAAAAGTGTGTAAATTTTATTACGTAATACAAATACCCACCGGCGCGAGAGGGGTTAAACAATTTAGTTTTCTTTTATAATTATGTCTATGAATATGATAGATAAAATAATATGATCATCATTATTTATTGTACTAGAATCACAATGTTTTCTTGAAAAGAGCTTGTTGCGAAGGGCTTTACACTACATTTCGAACAGAAATCTCATAAACAATTTCATTGCTCTTTACTTACCTATTGTGCTTGAGCACAAGCTTCACCTTGCCATATGACAGGGTACATAGTTGTATGAACTCTATGATACCGGCTGGTACAGCACACTTGCTGAGCCTCTGTAGGTATTCAATTATGTCGTTAGTCTGTAAGCCCACAGACACAGCAGCGTAAAGACTGTATGCTGTTAGTTTATACTCGTGTATGTGTTGTGGCCTGAAAACAATACACATGTCAAAAAATCCTGCATTAAGTTTAGATTTTATATTGAAATATATGCAAATTATTTCACAACTAGCTGTGCCCGCGATTTCGTTCGCATGGACTACAGGATTTTGAATTTAATTTTTCTGAAATATGTTACTCCTTATTACATCAGCTACCCGCTAAAAAAGTCCCGTCAAAATCGGTCCAGCCATTTCAGAGATTAGTCCGGACAAACTGACAGACAGACAAAAATTGAAAAAAATGTTATTTTGATGTATGTACCATATATCATATATTCGCATGTAGTAAAAAGCAGTTATTTCAATGTTACAAACAGACACTCCAATTTTATTTATATGTATAGATGTGGTGAATTATATAATAATATATTTAATATATTTTGTTATCTTTTAAGTTCTCTTAATTATAGTGAATCAAAAGTATTTATACTAGCTTATCTATGTATTTTATTATTATAAGTAACTTAATTTTATGACTCTATATTCTATTTGGAATATCTGTTATTTATTGTGCACAACTACCACAGTGTTTTAACCCAAAGGTTGACTGGTATGCATTGTTGCATTATGTCCGCCTGTGTACCACTACTGTACATGAAGTTTAAGTTTAAATAAATAAATAAATGTTTTCATTAGATTGATAAACATGGTAATTCATTATACTCCAAGCAAACACTGGCATTCCCTCTCTCATTGTTTTTCTATTCTGTATTTAATTACAGTATTTGAAAGTTTAAACTACACAACATTTACTGTCAATAATCTGTATTAAAATATCTCAGTATGAAAAAATACTTACCGGCACACAGGCTCTGCAATAGCAATCAGAAAGTCGTGAGCATGTTTGTAGACTGGTGAGAATGCTTCCAAGAATATGTGACCATTTGGCGCCACCCATAATGGACGACTTGAATTGTCAGACTTCAATGCCATTTGACTTCTAGAATTTTAAGATATTTACAATAGATTAATTTAACTTAGATTTAGATCAAAATTCCTATGTTTACTATGTATAGGATACAAAAAGTTATGCATTAGCATTTTTACAAGACCCCTCAAAAGTCAATGTCACTGTCATCACTTTAGCTATTCAATATTCTAGCTTTAGCTTCTTTATTTAAGCTATTTTCAGATAGTTGACTACTATGAGAAGAGAAAAAGTAATAGAAACATAGGAGGTGCAATTTTAACCTATAATCTTTGGCTCCAAATTCATCTTCTGGGACTTGATCATTTTTCTCCGCATCCTGCATAGCAGCACCCGGCACATTCACATTCTCTGCATTATCATCATCTACTAGATCTATGGTCATTTCTTCTTCTACTTTCTTTTTCTTGCCTGTTGAGAACAATTTACATATTATTGCTATTCACCTACCTACTAAAAAAACAGACATGTCAATACTTGTTTTGTTGGCATGAAAATAATTGTGCAAGCTTTATATTAATAGTTTAGGCTTACAATATCTGAAAATAAACTACCTAGAGGTTTTTAATTAAACTAGATTTAAATTATGGTAAGTAAAAGAATATCACCATCCATGCTAAGTAAAACAGTTAATTGTTTGTAGTAGATTAATTCAATTCTACAGAATTATGATTTTAAGCTTTGGATGAAATCATAGCTCACCTGATCTATCACTTCCTGTTCTTGAATCATATTTTTTAAATTTCTTTGGAGGTCCCATATTGTGTTCTTAATTTATTAATAAAAACAAAGATGTGTTTCTTAACTTCACCCAACACCTAAAAAATGTATTTCCTATGTGTTTCTTCTCGCCTACACCTAAAAATGAATAATTTATGAGAAGGATTTTTGTTCACTTTGTAATTATGATATCAAAGTTGTGCAAAATATATTTGGCAATCAATACTACAAGAGAACTTACCTGAAATGCAACAGAATTCAATTCACAATAAGTTTTCTTTGAACTAATTTTTCCCTTTATTAATGAATAACTAGGTAGAAAAAGAACACCGCAACTTGATTAGGGAGATATAATAAAATCTGCTATATTATTTAAATATTTTTATTGTATTTTTAATATTCTCGGTCTCATCGAACGTGTTTACGACTCGGGTGACAACTGACATTAATATGACATGACATTGACACATTGGATACATGACGGCCGTCGCGTGTCGTGAACTCTTTTTTGCCCCATTTGGGCAGGCTAAGGTCTTAGAACATACCGTTTCGTCATTAATTAGTTTTTTTTTTTTTGAGTTGAATTGGAATGCGAGTGCAAGGCAACACATTCCAATGTGTTCGTAGTATTTGGCAGCAAATGTATCGGTCAGCCTTTTAGTTAACCTTCGCAGAGGTAGTCTGTCTAATAAGTTAAACGGATAATTATTAGGGTTTAATTAAATCCGATGTAGTCAACGCGGGTTCAATAATTAAGGTTAATTAAGAGATAGAGATCATTGTTTACTGACAGAAGAACCTTATGAAAAGTATCGAATATAAGTATTTTTTAAATGATTATATTACACAAAATTCCCAAGTCGGTTGACTTATTAGACAGACTTTACATACAATTCACGAATGATGGCGGCCGTGAAGTTAGCCTTTGCGAACGTTCGCGCATACTACACTCTTGTTGCACAGGCACGTCCCCATTTGGTTTCTAAAAGACGTTACACAAAAAAAAATCACTTGAAGGTTACTCACAAATCACAGCTATAACGATTTCGGGCATTTTCCAGATTACGATAGAATAGTCAACATCGGTCATAAATACAATATACTGGATTTAGGACGTTAATTTGAGGTCAATTGCGAGCGCACCGACCACCGTATTGTATAGTTATCGGCACGAATATAGAGCGCTCGGCGTCAGAGTGGGGATCGCTTTGCGTATTCCATACATTAGCGAGCCAATCGTCGTTGTTGTTGGATACATGCAGCAAGCGCAGGGAACGAATCACGAGTGATGTCTATGACACGATGGCGCGGCGAGCCAATCACTGACATTTCCCGCCCCGCGTCTCACGTCGCACCACTAAAGAGACCAAATATTTGACTTCTGCGCAACTTGAAGCCAGCGCTCAATATTCCGATATATTATATTGCCGATAACTACACACATGCACGCTCGTCATTCGCCTCGCCACTCGCCTATTGTGTCGCCGAATGTATAACTATAAATGCAGCTGGCAAAGTGAACATGTTCCTTAATTCTCAAAACAATCGATCTATCTATCAATAAATCATTTAAACTCTTTAGATACTTTCGAATTTTTCTAATTGGTATATTAAAAAATTAAATGTGTATTAATTTTTAACTCCTCGAGCGCTTGGAATAAATTTTTCATATCTTGTTCGTTTGTTTTGGATTATAAATACAAAAGGTTAGTTTTTAAGGTTATAAAATTTATAGATTATAATACTAACCAGTCGATGTATATTTGCATGTTCCTGATACCTTTTTGCACCGTTGTTTATATAATAATAATTTATGTATAAATTAAAACACCCGTCTGGAACACTGTAATGACTATAATATTCTGTTAACGATCAGTGATAACGATCATTGTTTGTTGATGTTGACTGTTGTTGACTTTTCTATGATTTGACACTTTGGTTGACAGAGATTATCTCAGTGTTGCCAACAATTGCTAAATCTCTTGCTTTTGGGTTCATCTATGAATGGATGTGCATGTGCCCGCCTCGTCTGGATTCCCAGATTTAGGTTAAAATATTATTAAGATTACATAATAGCAAAGGAGTCGAAACTAGAAACAAAACTATACCTAATGGCTAGGGTTCCAATCCAGTAATAATGAAAGTGGTAGTATTTAGTGTGAATAGTATGATTGTCATCATTGAACATCTGCTAGAATCATCAAAAAAGTTATTCCTTGGCAGTTTAGTAATATTCTAGTTATTTCACGTAAGTGCTTTAGAGCAGATGCTATGTAGAGATGGGCAAACCACCCACCCGGTTTTATAAAATACCCAAATTTTTGGGTTTTTTTATTTTAAACTTAAATTATGCTTTTTTTCGACCTGACCAAATGTAAGCTGCACAGTGGGCTAAAACTCCAGCCACTATTTATCGTTTTTTTCTTTCACTTTCATCTAATGGTAATTCTTTGCGACTGAAAGAGACATCATAATCAGAAATAAGTACCGTTTGAAAAGATCCACTTTATTTAGGTACCTATTTAAATGTTTTTATTCAAAACAACGTCTTGGAAAATAAAAACATGGAAAGTGATATCATTAAAAAATCATTTCAATGTGACATTTAAGTTACATTTTTTTAGTCTCACCATGTGATTCAAAGCAGGACCTAGACTACGTAATAAAAAAGATTTCATCTCCAATGTGTGATTTTGTATCCATTAGGATACAAAAATTAAAAAAAAATCACCGAAGTCGTTTGGCTTTTTAGACATACTCTAGGTACACTAGCTACCTACTAAACTCCATTTAATAATAATAGCGATAGGTACTTATGGCGAACCTTTCTAGAACTTGCCAGGCCTCTGTACGTCGGTAAGTCCCCTCTTTGAGGCGTGGCTGGAAAGACCTCAAGGCGTCCTTACCTTCCGCATGACGCAGGTACTCACCGAACATGGTTCGTTCGGGAGTTTCCTGCACTCGATTCATGCGGAAGTGACGCCCGGGTGTCGCCACTGTGCGGAACGCCCGGAGGACACAGTGGAGCACACAGTCGAGGTGTGCCCTGCTTGGGCGGAGCATCGCCGTGCCCTCGTGGGGGCGATTGGCGGCGGAGACCTCTCGCGCCGGGCCTTGGTTGAGGCCATGGGCCGGAGCGAGAAGGAGTGGCAGGCGGTCGCCGACTTTTGCGAAGCAGTAATGCTCGCAAAGGAGGAGGCCGAACGCATCAGGCAACGACGTTATCGCCGCCGCCGTCGCCGGGATTCTGATTCCGATTTCCGGCCAACGTAGACGCGGGCTTGCGGACAGTGAGCAATGGGTAGCTCACTGTCCGGCCGTCCGGTAACTGTCTGGACCAAGCGCAAGTCGTCGACGGCGCGCACTGTTCCCGCGCGCCTCAAGGAGTTGTCAGCATCAGCAGAGACCCAGCCGGGTCGAAGCCTACTGGGGCCAGGGTTATCCGAAGGGGCGCTCGAGCCCCGGTATGAAGGCTAGAAGGAACGGGGTAGGTCTTTTAGTCAGTAAGAGTCTGACACTATCTCCCGCTCCGCCCAAGGGGATGTCAATACTGTTTTTGCCCACCATAAAAAAAAGGCCTCTGTACGTACCTCCATTCTAGAAGCTTCGCACAACAATGCGTTTTATTGTTTTAGCTTCAAACTACCAACCACCCTTACAACAGCTCTTGATTTCATCGAAGATATGGAGTGTTCAAGTTTCGCTGTAACAATATTATCATCCCCAGATAATTATCATCGTTTCCAGAGTCATCTCGAACCGTCTCGCGCTACATTAAACAAATTTAAGTCTTGGCTTAAATTGTAGATAAACTCCATACCCATACTGATATGACCGTATGTACCGATGGCTTGGAGGCGAGCTAGCGTGCAAACCTTATCCAAGGAGGGCAGTAGGGCAGACCCTGCTAATTACAGACCTATCTCAGTTACATCCATTCTCTGTAAGTGTATGGAATGAGTGATCAATAATAAGCTTCTGGCATACCTGAAAGCTATTATAATAACATCCTCAGTGATTGCCAATACGGATTTCGCCGAAATCGGTCAACTGGGGATCTTTTAGCGTATGCCACATCTGGAGCGAGGCCATCGAGAAGCATAGAGAAGTACTTGCAGTCTCCCTTGATATCTCGAAGGCTTTCGACAGGGACTGGCATGATAGCCTTATTGCTAAGCTTCCTTCCTTCGGTCTGCCCAATGGTCTGTGTGACTGGATCGCAGACTTCTTGAGGGGGTGATCCATCCGAGTTGTTATTGATGGCTGCTCGTCCGGTCAAATGGATATTAATGCCGGGGACCCTCAGGGGTTGGTGCTCTCTGCAACACTGTTCTTGTTGTACATAAATGACCTACTTAAACTCGTTACCTTTGGATATGCAGACGATAGCACTGTTACCGGGAGTTACGTGGCCGATGCACGTACTAGTAGGTTATAAATCCAGTCTTTCCGAGAAGCTATGGTTGAGCGCTTGAACTTGTCCTTGGAGGCAGTATTCGATTGGGGCTATGCCAACCTGGTGAAGTTCAATGTTGCTAAAACCCAGGCGTGTCTTTTTTTTCGCCAAACTGAGCCAATTCTACCCGGCTCCATCTTTTCGGGGTGTAACCGTGTCGATAACCGATAGCCTTTAGCTTCTTGGGGTAACGTTATCATCTACCCTCAATTTCGGCTCTTACATCGAGGCAAAAGCACAACAGGCTGCCAAAAAGTGGGGATCTTAGCTAAGGTGGGGCGGTACTTCACGCCGGAACAGCTCCACAACCTATACCAAGCGCAAGTTCAATCGTATATGGAGCAATGCTCTCATCTTTGGGATGGGTCTGCCAAGTATCAGCTTGACGCTCTGGAGTCGATTGAGAAGCGAGCCAAGAAGATCATCGGTGATGATGCGCTTGTCGAATCAAAGCTCCAAAACCTTGAGCATCGGCGCAGAGTTGCTGGCCTGACGGTTTTCTATCGATTACAATTCGGGGAGTGTGCGTTGAAATTGCAAAATTTAATTCCACCAAGTCTTCAAGTCCAAGACATCCCTCGCTCTTGGGCGGAGCGGGAGATAGAGTCAGACTCTTACTGACTAAAAAACCTATCCTTTGATGCCTTTCATACCGGGGCTGATTCTCCCTTTCGGAACTAGACCCTTGACCCCAGTAGGCTTTGACCCTGCCTCTACGGTTGCTGTTAACTCCTTTTGAGCTCTTGCTACCTATTTTTCAAATGAAAATGACGTAGTCGAATACTTGCGCATATTTTTAGGCATTTTGTACCTTATAGGTTTATCATCACTGTCGTATTTATGATTGTACATTTTTATAAATCTTCCAAAATTATAATTTGAAACTCGAAATTCGTATATGTAATTAGTACCGTTTTATAGGTTACATTTTTCACCTATCCTAAGAAATACTCAGTTTTAGTCAAATATGTAGGTAGATACTTTGAAATAAAGACAATGGTAACGATTAAGGCCGCATCTGATCAAGGGAAGAAATAGGTAGGCAGGCTTTGGTCGAAGTGGACTGCAACGTAGCCCTGAAAAATATCACGTGTCGTTTTACGTGTTGTCTACTCCGCATTTAATGATGCCCTTTGTGGATGCATGCAAAAAGGCGTATGAAGTTTTCTAGTAAACTCATTTATAAATGTTTAGATACCTAGTAAATTGTAAATCCTTAATTGGCTGTAAAATTAGTTTATCTTTAAGTAAAATTTTTGTAAAAGAGCTGTGGATTTTGTGAATAAATAAATAAATTGCTGCAAATAACTATTTTTTAGAACGATATTAAGATATGTACTTTTAAATTAGGAGAAAAGTAGGTAGGTACCACTAAAAAGCGCACTCTGTTCTGGTTTTAATGTTAATGTTCTTTCTGCTAAGGCTCGCTAAATAAAACTACATGAACAACGTTTCTACCTGTTTCCGTTATAGACTTTGAAACCATCCAACTATGTTCCAATACGTTTCATTAGAAAGGCAACAATGGAAAGATCTTTAGACCATTAAAAACGTGTTAAAAAAAAGCAAACAAAAAATAAACAAAACGCTTTTAATTTTGTGACTTATTAGCACACATCGGCTGGTTATCAGCCTGGATATAAAACTGTTCGGATAAATCTAGGAATAAATTACCACCATTACACCAGATTAGCCCCTAGTTTTGTCTACGGATATTAGAATTTTAAAATACAAATAGGTAACTAGTCTAGTAGATTATCATTTGGTTAGTCCGACAAAACAAACATCAAACTTGTTATTTAGACCGGAGTCTGAAACCGATATAAAGGTGCAGTATTTGTTACAACTAGTCCGCAACACACCACACTAGTTAATACCTACTTTACGTCGAGGTAATAAATAGAATGCAGGATAGGATAGGGAGGTAGGTACTTCGTGGCATAAGCTTATTTATTGCTGTAGGCGAGTGCTGTGCTCACCCTGTAGGGTCCAGTCCAACACCCATTTGAGGATGTTAACCTATCGATTCCAAATTCTATGATTGATGCCAATATACTTCACACAAAAATCAGGCATCAGGCGCCCTGAAAAAAAAAAACTCTAAATACGCATATGGTTGCAGGATGCGACCGCTCCATAAGCTTTCGTAAGCGTGGGCGTGGTCTATTAGGGCCAACAAGATCGTTTTATAGTAGTTACGAGTGTTTATTATAAAATAGATAGATACCTCGTAGTCCAACTGTTATTAATGTCGGGCTATCACTTACGTCGCTGACTATGAAAACTTTTTCAGTACTCTATAGGATTACTTAATAGTTTGCAATTTGAAATCTCGTTCCCGCGAAAAAACAAAAATTAGACTAAGTAACTTTTTGGAACGTTAGCTATTCGTCAGTTGGGTCCGCCACAATCGCCGTCTTTGAGCAGGTGAGGACGCTGTGGCGCCGCTCCAGCGAAAGGCGCCACGGCGGCTTCTGCACGACACAGTTCCTTATCAAACATGGTAAGTCCGGGAGGTTCCTGTTTCGGGTTCAGGCAAGTGGTACAGGCCATAATGCACGTCGGGACTTGCAGGGTGATCCTCGGCCATCGAAGGTGCGGTCATGCAGACGGCGAGCAATGAGTAGCCCGTAGTGTCCGGCCATTCAGTAAGGACCGAGTCCGAGTCGTCAACGGCGCGTAGTATTCTATTTCGCGCGCATCAGTGATGAAAAGGAATTCCGGGAAATTATCACAGTTTCCCTAGAACGCAAAGGCCAGTCACGCCCTTTCGCTCCACACAAGAGCGGGAGAAGTAATTGGATGATTTCCCACCTTAAAAAAAAGCTATCAAAAACGGTTCAGCCTTTTCGAATATTAGCCGAAACAAACATAGACACACAAATGTAAAAAAATGCATTTTTGTTATAGGTCTCAAATACACATTATTATGCATTACCTAAAAAAATAATAATGCCATTTTTAGTTTTGGAATTTGGAAATGAAAATCGTTGTTCATTATTGGTAGGTCATAATTTAATGCAGTTTTCTTTTATTATTAAACATTTGCTTCTGCTTTTACTTATTAATATGACAAATGGAATATTGTTTGATATCTAGATTAAATATCTATTCTGTGAGACTATTTAAACAACTTTTATATTTCCATCAGCATTTTGTACAACGATTGCTAAAATAGCATTTTCGACACTAATTATAAATTTAAGGCAACAAAAAGACATGGCGGGACATAGTAAAATGATAAGCTGCTTTAAGTATTAGAATACTTGTGACCGTAAAATAAAAAACAAAAATATAGAAATAAGAAAGTTAATTTCTATATTTTTGTCCTGTTATGCAGAATACTGTACAACTCGATCATAGGGATGATGTTAGTTCGTTTCTCTCATAGCTCTGAGGAAACTCAATAGAGAGATTCGTTTCATGCACATTGTACACTTCAATGCCATCCTCTGTTCGTGTGATGAACAGACCCCTCTATTTTAAGATGTAGGCCACAACAATATTTTCTTATATATTTAAGTATATACAAATAGTTTAAAATAAATACTAAATTGTCTTTCAATGAACTATTTATCAATCGCCATATTTAAACATCGAAGACAAACAATAAATATACAAAACAAATCAGTTTAAGTAATTATAATTACTTCTTTCATTTAATATTTTGAACATTATATTATGTTTCAGTCCGTAAAAATGGCCGCGTGTAGCACTCCAATGCTGTCAATTGTAATAGATCCAATAAAATGCGCAAACTTTTGTGCCATTTTACTAACGATACAGACAAAGGACCGTTCGCTCATACAACGCACTCGATCACACGCACTCGCGATATAATGCACTACGCTATCTCTTAAGTAACAACAACGTACTTATGTTATAGGTATTTGGAAAATAGGGCACATTTCAATTTACTTCCTTTGTTTGTATTGTGCTGCATACAATTCCAGACAACGTTATAAATACGTGAACATCCTCAAGCTTTCATAAATAAGTTATAAAACATTTTTGGGATAGAATCAAACTACATGTGGTAGCGACTAGAATTTAACATCTAAATTAATATTATATCTTTAAGTGTTTCTCATCATATAAAGCTTGTGAAAATTGTTATATTTATAACTGTTAAAAAGTTACATCTATTGCGCCATTTTATTGTAAAATACTTAGCGTCCAGCATTGTAGCTAACTAACGGCAAGTGTTAGGCTTAAGACCCGTAATTGTATTAAAAATCAAAACACTTTTTGACATTATTATTATGTACAGGAAAAATACAAGTGTTCACTGCAAACTATCGATTTAAGTATGGATGATGAGGCGAGCGCCCATTGCGGCTCGATGGACTATGACAAACGGTGTTTCTCTTTACACGTGTGTGTAACAATGGTCATGACAAAACACCATTTTTTATACTTCATCTGTTGATGATATCATGGATAGTAAACAAGTTAATGACTGTCGTGACACTTTAATAACGGCCGGCAAGACATATTCTGCATGCAGGCAGCGACCGCGTGGCACTAACATGTCGTACAAACATCAGGTAGCCACTGCGCGCTCACTACAGTATGCAGGACATGTACTGCCGACCGAATTATATAAATAATAAACAGCTAATTTATAACTAATTCATTTAATATTTTTCTTTTATGTCTATTTTCTAATGAGATTTCTATTCATCTGCATTTTAAATATCAGTCACTAATCGATTGTCAATTATTGTCAGCATGACTAGGTACCGACCGGCGACACTAGAGACAGTCGTGACACTGGACACAGACATACGAGGACTACAGGTAGACAGGTGGAAGCAACTAGTACAGTAAGTATTATCGAGAATATTTCAACATAAATATGGAATGTAGCAAACACTCAATTGAAAAGACCCCCGGGTTCTGGCGTTCGGCCATAATTAATCTAATAATATTAAATTAGAGACAATATTTACAATAAAATAGTAACTATGCAACGTAAATTAATATTCCTTGCGTTTACTGTACTGATATGCATCCTTTACATACAATTATAAATAAATATAAAAGTTGTTTAAACACAGATTTATAGCTGCTGGATAGAAATTAAACTTTAAAATAGGTCACTTAAACATGAAACTGTACACTGCAAGACATCAGCTCATCGTCGACGGCCCCCGGCTAATACACGATATCATCGGGGGCGGCGTCGAAAGATTCATTAAATATTATAATATACCTTTAATCGTTTCTATCTGAATCAATTTCACCTAAGACAACATACTTCAACGTAGACTTTATAACGTTATATCTTTTTATTTTATCTCAGTCTTAGTTTTCGCGAAACTCTTAGACGGCGGCTCGGAACACGGGCTCGCGCGACGGAGCGGCGCGGCGGCTCGGCGGCGCGCTCCCGAATAAATAAATAGCAAGTCTATAATACTTCGGGACGACGGGCCTCGCCACCGCGGCACCGTCCCGTAATGGAATGTAAGCGTGATATGGTCTCCGCGGTCACTTGTCGGGCGGCGGGTCGGGCGCGCGGCGCGGCACCATGACGCAGGGCGGCGCGGCGGGCGGGCCCGCGCGCGCGCCCATGCGCACCCACCAGCGCGTGGCCTTCTGCAGCAGCCCGTCCTTCTTGCCGCGCCGCGCCAGCCCCGCCTCCGCGCCGCCCGCCCACTCCGGCACGTCGCTCACGCACTTGTTCGGGGGAGGCTGGAAGCTGCTTCTCGTCAGCTCGGCTTGCTGCAAACAGATAACACCCCTGTGTTCAGAACCTCGATGCATCACAAAGTGGTATAAGAACTTCCCAGTTCTATTATTACAAATTGAAGTTTGCGAACAAAGCCACAGAGAGACATACACACACATTTAGTGGCTCCTTGATCTGCTGGATGCTCTCTTTGAATGATCATCCGAAGACTAACTAGTCAGATCGCTGTCCACAGGACTGTGAGAGCGAAGGAAGAATGAGCACACATTTGAGCACCATCACGTCGATGGTTAGTGTCTTCTTTAATTAGCGGAGTAGTTTTATTTAATCGATCTGCCGCTTCTCCAACTGTTTCCGCATGCAGGACAAGGAGCGACTGCATATTTAACCTCTACAGCTCAATAACGATATTCGCCTTGGAACGACAGGTAGTCAAATCCGACTTGTAACTAACCATAACGATTGAGGACGAGTATTATTAGTACCTGATAAGGGACTCGTAACTGTAGATGCACGTCCGGCCCGTATTCGCCGTCGGGCAGCTGTATGCTGGGCGGGAGGCCGAGCCGCTCGGCCGCGGCGGCGGACCGCGCGCGCGTCTCTTGCTCCACCATCTCTTGAAGCCGCCCCACCATGGCCTGTAACCTTTGCTGCTTCTCCCATTCCCTGGAACATTATAGGCATTCTATTATTATTGTGTTTTCATACAGGCATTGAAGGAAAAATTTAATCCTGGAGCTATCCCGGACCCAGACGAAGATGGTGGGACGAACAGAGACAGATTCATAGTTTATAGCAGCGAGAACTATGGCGTTGTTGATATAATTTTGCTTTTTTTCGAATATGTTGGAGTAGCTTCGAGTCTTATCGGTTGCAGCTAAGTAGTTTTTTAATAGGGCGACTGCCTACCTGACCTACTATGCTACTACGACCTACATGGGGCATACTGAAAGTCTCTAGATCTGGTCTCTTAAATAATAAATTAAAAAACAATTATAGAATTCGAAAATGAAACTCTTTGCTAGCATACTTTTTAGTTTGCGAGACTGTCATTTGTTTTCCATTGTAGAGTCCTTTCGAAGATTGTGTAAAGTAGTTTCGGCGAATGCAAAAATGTATCGTAAGTCTTATATCTAGTCTTATCTATCAGAATCCATAACTTTCAGTGTGCCCCAAGTATAACTTAGTTATTGGGTAAAACGTTACCCCTTGTCCAAGACTTAGATTTCCTGGCTTTCAACTATCCCTAACAACGTGAAAGATCCTCAAATGTCAACCAAATCCCTAAATGGCTTAACGTGCTTTCCATTCATAAAATGGCTTTCAGAAAAACATGTGCCTGTTATCCAAACCGAGAATTCGTTTTGAGCCTAGGCACAAGTATATCACGACAGTAAGTAGGTAGGTATAGTATTAATAATATTATGACGATTAATAAGAGGTAAAGTAACACCAACAGCTGACGATCTCTAGTGTTATGATACTGTAGATACAAGTCATAACATCACGCCTGTACCTATTCGCCGAAGGAAAAGACAGATTTGTTCAGTTCATTTACCAACATTTCACCAGTTTTTTATTGTCTGTTTATAGCTGGTAATTTCACCAGCTCTGGCATTTGTAGGTAATAGGTCTGACCATGATGACCATCTTAAAGAGTTTGAAAGCATTTATGTTGACAAGATAAACTTCCGACATTTTTCTAGACCACTGCCACTTTTGGGAGGCAGAATTTATAGAGGCTATTCAGTACCTACCGAGGCAAATAAAGAAGGAAGGTTAAAGGTATACTCACAATGTGGAATGGTGATGTCTGTGATCGTGCCGTAGGCGCGGTCCCCCCGGCGCGCCCAGCCGCTCCATGCCCGCGCACCCCGGCACTTGTACCGAGAGCATCTGCAAATCACAACACACTACTCTCACTTATGTGGTTATCCTCGGGGTTAATATTCTATCACTATAAGAACTACTTTTATACTTTTCTTCTTTCAGATATAGACGCCAGCATAGTTACTAAGGGTTAGGTCTTGGTTATATTAGTAATAATAATAATAATAAATGTTTTTTTTTTAAATATGTGTTTATTTAAAAAATATTTAAAAATGTAAACAATATTTAAAAACGACAAATAAAGGAAATAATAATAATATTCCACAAATATCACACAGCGCTGTCTAGTCCCAAGCTAAGCAGAGCTTGTGTTATGGGTACTAGACAACTGATAAACATACTTATATATTTCTAAATACATACATATTATAGATAAATTACACCCAGTAGTAGTACACAACATATGGCCAAGTATCAGATTACTAGGACTACAGCTGTAACAGCAACCTTTGCTCACGGCTAGGGCTTACTTAATGGATTGCATTGTTCACTTAATGGTTACTGTATTGACCTATTTACTGGTGCTATTATTTCGATAATAAAGCTGATTGTGACTAATCATGTATCTTAGTTGTATAATGTTTTGTGAAACTTAATCATTGATTTGTTGCAGCCTTTTGTCAAGTCAATAATCTTTCTGTTGGACTTTGAACAGCGGAGAGAAAATATGATGACATGTTTTGTTTACACATTTTATCCTTATGCAGAGAACATGACTGTTTATAACTTTATTCATGCCAATTAGTATTTAGATTTAGAACGCAGAGTTTAAATAATACCTACTCTCATTAAGGAGGATTATAGTTTATCTAACCAGGATATTGAATGTTATTAATTGGAGTTAATTTTACCTCAAGTTATAATGTTATTTTATATAAAGCTATTTATCAGCCAATTTGTAATTGATATGTGCTATTAAATTATATTATTTTTTTATTGAATAAAGTTCTGAACTCATATCAATTTGAATAAATAATTTCAATATATGATACAGAAATTCATTATCTAAAGTTTTTCTTTGTAATCTAGGGTTTTTACATGTACCAGCTGAGATGAGACCAGCTGTTAGTACAACTTTCTTTCATATATATAGATCACTCTCTCCAAAATCCTGAATCTAATTCTAATGGAGTCTTCAAAAATCAAGAAGTAGTATTCTTAAACACCATTTCAAAATGGTATGTGATGAATGAAAAAGATTTTATTTTTTTAATTAATTGATTTACATTAGTGCTTGACTGCAATCCCACCTGATGGTAAGCAGTGATGCAATCTCTGATGGTGAGGTGTGATTTTAAGAAATATCAGTGATTTGTGTTTTTGGTGTTGATATGGCCTAGAAAGATTAATTATGATTTTATAGTTGCATAATAAATACAATCTTTTGATTTTTTATTGTGTTATTACGCCGTATTATGCTTGATGGGAACAATCATATAAAATAAATATTACTGTAAAATATAATAGTAAAAAAAATGTTTTTTTATACCATCATACATTACTAGTAGGTCTTAGCTTTTTTAGGTATGTACCTATTAAAAGTTTCAGGCACTTTTCTTGCTCACTATTTTATCAAATTCAAGGAGAGTAATTCACAGTTTATATAGATTTCTGGTCATTTATAAGAATCATTGTTTATTGTATGATTTACGTTGATAGCTCAATTACAAATTTACCTACATGCAGGAACTATTTGTATTAATAGATATTAACTATTTTGGTTACAGACTTAATTGTTATAAAATACATTGTATCACTATCATGTTTCTTGTTTACCTCAGAAATAACCAATTGAATAAATGATTTATTTAGACTAAGACTATTCTTACTGTTTGCATACCTTTTTTTACTATAATTTACACAAGATCAGGGTATAACAATACTCAGTAGCTGAATCGTGTGTTTAAACTGTGCTATTGATAATTCTTAATATCTTTGAAATAGTAAACAAGGATTTAGGTATAGAACGAAAGGTTAATGCTCTGAAACATTTTGTTTGGATGGATAATCTGAAGGCCAATCCCCATACTTAAAAAACATTCAAATTCAAGTTCCATTATCATCTCAGTCTCGATCAATGTCAAAACATATTGAAATGTACGGAAATTGTTGTTTTTGACAGTGACTGTGATGTGAATGTTGAAAAATTACCACTCAGTTATCAACCAAGAAAGGTGTTTTTCATAAAAACAAACTAATCTTTTATGTTTAATAGAAGACATCATTTAAATGATTATACTTATCAGTATCAAAATATTACTTAAAAAGGGCAATGTCCTTACAAATATTCTGTTTGACAATATTGTGAGCAAGCAATTGTTTACTATGTGAAAGAATAAGCCATAGTATGTGTATTTCAGTATCATATTTTGAGTCAATGGCTACAGGCAATCGGCATGCGTCAATACAATATTTGTTACAGGGGTTTGAGAATGTCCATACAAGGTGACATGATAGCAAATTTAAATATTACCTAGTATTTTTTGGGTACAGATCTATGAAGATATGATCATTATTACTCTTTTATTTTATTCAATGCATTAAGTAGAACACTACTAATAATGACCTTTCTAATATGGTAAGAATATTAAGATAATGAGGTCCAACAAGATAACTTCTTGTGATCATTTAATTTTTCTAGCACTTTCTGTGCATGGTTTTGTGACTGTAATGTATTTACACTTATCTATATAGCTGCTGAACATATTCACTCCATACTAGTGTTCACAATCAAATCAGAAAATTGTACACCGCAGTTTGTACTCAAATAATATTTCTACACAAGAAATAACCTAAAAACATGATCATATTGAACATGTAAATAAAAAGATAGATTAAACACTGAACTATCTAATATTTCAACTTTAAGTGTGCTGTTACTGAGTGCTACTTAGTTTCTCCCTAGATTCTGCAAAATGATAACACAATTCTATTGAAATGTCATCAGCATCACCAACAATTTTTCTAAATTATAAACATTTTTATCTTTTTTTTCCACTTTCATTATCAAGATAACAAGTTTAAGTAAACATTATTTATAAAAGAGTGGTTTTAATACATTTCCCAAGGTGATAATACTTAGAAATGTCATTAACCAAAATACTGCATACGAAATGTAGCTTTTACTCGAGTTATAATCTAAAGAAAATGCAACTACAATCTGTTTACTACAGTGGATTGGTAAATGATTTAGTGCTTATCATTGTAGATTAAATGTAGGTACTACTAGTCTAAGACAACATTGTCTCATAATTTGATTATTTGTACTAAATTCCTAACCTTTTTGTTATTGTAAGATTGTATTCAGTGATTTTGTCTACTTTACAGTCATTATTAACACATCATTTTTTCTGAATGTTTTTCTATTTAAAATTATCTAGTGTAGGCATGAATACATTAAGATTATCATAATTTTTGTAAACTTAGAGTATACCTACTGTTTTTGATGAGCATATTTTCAAGTTGTACACATATTATCGAGTTGGCATGTCACGACTATGATACAGCAAGAGGTGATTACGGAACTGTCTGTCATGAAAATTTATTTAAATTCACACAAACAACGTCTGGGTGTGACGTCGCTATCGGCGCGCCTCTTATCACTTGGCACGCTCCCGCCGTCTCGCGGCCATCCGAGTCGCCTCGGGCCTCACTCGGCTCCAGTACAAACATTCTTCTATTCTTTCCATATTCCACATAATATTTACTAGCTAACACTTGAAAATTTCGCACTGCTATCAAGTCAAAATTAATAGGAATGTATGTCTACAATTACTGACGTTTTACTAGATTATTTTTACAGTCAAAATAAAATACGACTTTATCAACACTACTTACTATTTGAAACAGTGTCGTCCACAATTTTTGTAGGTTTTCCACCTATGGATGACAGTTAGTGATGGGCTTAAATCCAAATTCGATGGCACACTAATCGAGTCACAAATAAGTGAATCGATCACGAACATAAATGTTCTGTTTGATAATTACACTACACAGTCACTGACATTTGCATTTGTTTTGTTGAAGCTGTAAATATTTTAAACAAAACAATCACAGAGCACTATAGAGAGATTAGCGCGTTTACAATAATTAACTATCATTCACTAATAAATAAAAATATGTTATTCAAGGCATTAACACTATCAAAATAAAATTATTTATTAATTAAGAATAACGTATAAATTCCACTATCGCGTGTTTTGTGATGGAGTTTCTTAACTCCTTTTTTCATATTGGCAGAAAGACGCCTGCCATCGAGCGAGTCTTGTTGTTCAATGACGCGGACGGACGCGGCGCGGTGTTCGCAGTCGCGTAGCGGGGAGGACGGGCGGGCGGGCGGTGCACCGGCTGCCCCGATGTCGCCGCACACTATAGAGTTCGTAGTGTGTAACATTGCTCTCTCACACATACAAATAATCTGTCTAGTTCATTTTGTGTGCTCAATCGGTACTTCGGTAGGTGCGATGATACGATGTAGCTAGTGCGAGTGAGTGTGTTTGTATATGATAGTGAGCGTACCGTGTGTGTGCATATGAGCTGGCACACATGTAAGAGAAGCTCGATTGCTGCTACCGTCGTAGTTGTTATATATGCGCACCTATAACTGTAATAGTGAGCGATGACGCGTTTGTCGGCTCGCGAGACGAGACGGTTGGCATTGCTCAATGATCGAGTTGTAGTCATAGAATGTACGTAACCAATAATCATAGGTGCACTTTTTTTTATTTAATTAAAATGCACTTAGTTTCACCACGTTTCATAATTACTGGACCGATACCATAAAATAAAGTAAATAGATACAGGAGGTAGGTCAAGTTATAGACTTTTTAATTACGTAAATAAGTACGTATTTTATTTTTATTCCAGGATATTGTCTCTAATTGGTAACTCCATAATGAATGAATTGTAAATCCATAATGAATTTTATTAGAAAAATAAAATAAGTATTTAAAAAGGGTAGATGGTCAATTTAATTATGGAGGTTTTGATCAAGTTTAAATTAATTCTATGTACAGGCACATTTTGTAGAGATAACCTACTCCTAACTGGAACATTATATTATTATGAGTAAAAAAGTAGGTAGCGAAAAATTTGAATTAGTATGAATGTAGCTACGTATAAATAGAGATTCCACTAGTCTGCTCCAGCTCAGGAGTCGGTTAACGCGGCATTAATGTTATAATATATATCCAGAGGGACCATTCAAGACCAACCATATAATGAGAAAAGTAAACTGTGAGGTAAAAGCATTCACTACCCAAGTAAGTAGCTACAAACCCCCTGAATTACAGACTCATTTAGAACCTGGTGCAGGTGCGGCGATTTTGATCAGACCATAAAGGAACCTTCAACATACGATGATCTAAAATTCTAAAGGATACCACTGCTGATGACGCCGCGCAACCGTGACCGGTGACCTACTCGTCTCAAAAACAATACACTTAAAGTAATTATAGAAGCTACTGTCAACTCGTAAAAAAGAAAAAATAGAAGTGTGTAAATACCCTAATATTTTTGTAATGAAAGTAATGTTATAATAGTAGATAACAGTGTGTATGCATAATGGTAAATATGACGACCGCGGCGTGGTCATACCCATGTGTAAGATAGTGATGACAACGACTCACGGGGTTGGCGGCGGCGGCTGCGGCGGCAGCGTGTCGGCGGCGCAGGTGCGGGCGGGCCAGCGCGCCCGCGGCCGCACACACCAGCACAGCGGCGCCAACGCATGCGCCCGCCCACCACCACTCTGAAAAAATACACGTTACACATTATGCAAAAGTTAAAACAGAATTTTTTATTTAATCTAATCGATATTCAGGTAAAAAAATGATTTGATGAATTTGGACATCACTACCTGCAAATGACAGTTGGTGATGATCTATTTTTTTTGTATTTTAATGATGATTTGTTCGGATACATGAATTTTAAAGTGACGTATTTATTTATTTTAAATCATATAAAAAATTTAGCACAGCTACCGGTGATTTGGGCTCCAGAGGAACCTTCTCACGATGCGAGTAGTCAATCCGGCGCGCCAACTTGTAATACGGCGTGTTAAACGATACGACTGAGACATCGATATGTTTGATTTGCTTCTCTTTCGAAGCTTTCACGTGGATCTTGTTATGTGGCATAGTGGCATCGATGTTTTAGATATGTTTTTCATTTACACATTAAGTACTACTTGTAACTTAGACAGCTTCTTCTCTGCTTCTTTCTGAGGCAGGTGCGACTCTGGGGATCTACTATTCTATCCCATATGGGTCACAGAATTAATGCATGAAAGTCTCTGTTTTATGTGCACACAAGATTTGGTGTTACCTAAGTAGATAACTAAAACTATTATAATACTGTGACAAGTAAGTAAGGTATAAGTTAGTAAGTTAATTACTCAGACAGATGGGCCGGCAGAAATTGTGAAAAATGACACGTCTGGGTCTAAGTAACATTGAAATTGGCCAATCTAGTATCGCCCCATTCGGAGACCAGTTTAAACGCTCAATCATTGCCTCACGAAGAGACTGGATCTAGGACCCACTGACTCACGTGTTATACGCATACCTCTAAGTAATGGCTTTGTCGTCTGCATACCTAATCATCGGGTAAATCATTGGATATGTCATCATCATCATCATTTCAGCCGATATAGGTACGTCCATTGTTGGACATAGCCTTCCCCAAGTTTCGCCACAATTAATGATCCTATGCGTCTCGCATCTATCGGTTTCCCGCAACCTTCACTAGGTCATCGGTCCACCTAGTAAGAGACCTTCCATTGGATATGAGCAGCAAGTAAAATGTTCGACACTACCAATTTCCCTACTCCTCATAAGCAATCGGATGGACCTATCACAGGAAGTCTGCTATCCAAACAGCGTGTAGACCGCACGAAAGAGGTTTACTGGTCTCTCTTGTTTCTTTTGCATGTTGAAGGCTTTCGAGATAAACGAGGATAAACGGCATTCCGGCTTTCTCTATGGCCTCACTCCAGTCGGGAATGGCATATGTTAGCAGGATTCCCATTTGGCCGGAATTGGCGGAAGCCATATTACCGATCAGAAAGGATGTCGTCCGCTTTGGACAAGGAGCTGATTGTTGAATAGGTAATCTCTACATATTCTGAGGGTAAATGAAACTGAGATTAGTCTGCAATTGGCCGGGTAAGTCCGACTGGCGTTTTTTGCCACAGGTTGTAGGTACCTTAGCTTGCTTCCAAGCTTTCTGCACTTTTCTATTCTCAAAGTTAAAGCGAATTTGGCTTATACTTGGAAACAGTTACAATTTGTACGTGCTTAATATTCCATTGGTCTTATTGTAGGTACATACCATGACACACACGTATTTTACCGATTGTCCAAGATACGAGTCCGTCCATTGCAAATGCTGCAACCTACAAGGTACGTGACTTCTCTGGGTTTGTCCACTCACTATACTACTCATATCATAATGTGACATAGCGTCTATTTCCTACGAGGGATTAGACAGAAGCAGAAAACACCTCGATTTGGCATAATAGTAGGCGGGACTATTGACATTTACGGGGCGCGAAACCAATTCCGGATTGCTACTGAAAATTCCTAACCCCAATAACAAAACACTTTGAGCAAATTGTCAAGGAAATCGCGCCGAAACTAAGCTGACTATGCAATAATTCTTGAAAAATGTTTTTGTGCCTTTAACGTCTACGTGACCAGGGTGTGATAAATTTTATTCCGTGAAAGTTAACCCGCGTATGTATTTTTTTAACATAATTTCAATTTGACAAGTAGATTGAAGTATAATTTGATACAAGTGGAGAAAGTTTGTCATTGTGACCCGAGGTCGAATTCGCTCGAGCCACGACGAAGACTTTCCACGTGTTTCAAACGACGTATTTCAATACACTTACAAAGAAATAAGTTAACTGTCGACTCGTCGGAGTCACAACCTGATATGATACCAACATGCAATAAATTGCGAAGGGGGCGAGCTAGCGCCCTTTTCCGCACTAGTATGTATAACAGTTAATAGCGTGCCTAAGTGTGGTAGTGGTGTGAGCAGTTTTTTTTTTAAATTAACGAACACGTTTGTTTGAAGCACGTCTAAATTGAATTTTACGTTTTTGTAAATATGTGTTTTATTTGAATAAAATTGTTTTTGGTCTGCGAAACTACTACCCTATATTTATTTAATAGTAGTTTATGTGACTAGCGGATAGAGCAGTGTCTTTAAGTCGCGGGTGGCAAGTTGAATTCAGAATGAAACAAAGGTCGCTCATTTTAATCCCGAACGATAGTGAGGGATTTATAAAATTAACTCCCGAGCATTGCGAGGAAATAAAGAAACCAGAGTGAAGTGAGGAAATTATGCCGCTCAAGACAAAGACAGCTTTATTCCCGTGTTGCATACTCTACTTTTTACACCATCTGTGAGATAATTAAAAGACAATTTCAACCAAATCATATATTAGAGAAATAAAAAAAAAGTTCATCAAACAAACAAAATTCACTTCTCCAAGATTCTATACTTTCAATTTTCTTTAATTCTCCCGTCATTAAGCACGTTTTATTCTATTTTTTTTTGTTAGTGGCCAGTTTAAATTTTGAGTCAACTTGTTCGATGCACATACATTTTAATTCACAATGTGACGATTTTTGATGTTCCAAATTCAAATCTCATTATTTCCTAGGGATCGGCCATACTGCATTATCTCCCTAGTGGATAGAATGACTTGCTTTAAGTGAGGTTTGTATGACGTATAAAACGACATTATCGAGCAGGTGGTGTAAAAAGAATATTATTATTTGACATTATTGATTGGATAGAAGGTATTCTCACTAAATGAGTTCTGCAGTGACTTTCCGCGTGTATGAACCGTCGTTTTTTAGTATACTTACGAAGATATAAATAAAAGGGGGTTGACGTGCGACTTATGAGTGTCATTTAGCGTTCAGCCCGATAAGATAAATGTAACAGTGCACTTTTCCGCACTGGTGTGAAAAACAGTAAATTGCCTAAAAATTTTAAGGATAAGAGCGGGTTTTCAAGTAAATTTATTAAAAATATCTTATCATTACTCAGACTCTGAAAGTAGGACTGAAGTTGCCTGAGGAGCGACAACTGACAGCTGTCAAATTATTAAAAAAAAACTAGTTCTATTTTCACATTTCTATTGAGCCATGTTCAAATTTTTCATACAGCCAGTCAATCACAGCGCGATATAAAATTGAAATAACTTAAAGATAAGTATTAAATAAATAATATTATATTTTTATGTGACTTATTTGTTTAATTATTTCTTTGAAAATACTTTATTTTTAAAAGATTACAATTATTTTTTAATTTTTCATTAATGAGGCTGCATAGCTAGCCACTGTGGCTAGCCACGAAAAAAAAAACAAAATGGCGGGAAAGTGGCAATCAGTCGTTGGTTTATTCGAGTTTTGTTTACATTTCCGTACAACAGAGATTTGTATTAACACGATAAGTTCATCAGATTAAAGTAGTGATTTAACGCCTAATTTCATAAGAGAAGAGGCTAAAGCAAAAAAAGATACCTAACTAAAATCATATACGTATGACGACTCAGGTTTTACAAACTTTTTATTTTATTTTGACTTTCCTTGTATTCGTAATGAAAAGCACAGTGCTTACCTCGGGGTGAAAATAACTTATTTAGTTCCTTGAATTAGCGACTCCGCTACGCTCGCCCGCCAACTTCATCTCGAGACGAAATAAGTTACTTTCACCCCTAGGGTAACAATGTACTATTTCAATACACTTCCTAGAAAACTGGTTCTTATCGCACTACAATTAGGTTCAACATGTAATGTTTATCACCCTCATGTTTTTTTTATTTATTAAAATAAGGGTTTTATTTTTTCTGTTTTTTTCACAGATTAGGTCATAATAAACAACGGTGATTTTTGTATCTAAAGCAATAGGCACTTATTTTTAAAACCTTAGATACCTAATATGTGTTTTTATGAAAATTTTAATTGTGTTTCTGAACAGAATAATATAAACAAACGTGATTATCTATACCATATTTTGTTTTTACTCGTATATTGGTTACTAACATATCTGTGTCCTAAATTAAAAAATATTGTAATTTCTATTTATCTAGCGGTCCTGACCGTCTGTCCTTACCTTACCGAAAACTGACTTTTAGTAAAAAATAAAATAAAACCTGATTGCAGCGCTACCTACTGTATTCTATTGTATTTTCAAACCATCAAGAGACCCGCTCAAATAAACAGAGACGCACAAGATTCCATCCAAATCGGTCAAGCTCGAGTTAGTTGACAAATACAAGTACAAAAGAATAATAATAAAGAATATAAAGATGTACCTATACCTACATTTGTTTCTCCTTCAACCTGCAAAAGTTAAGCGCAGGAAAAAAGCAAATGAAATCTTATTAACTTATTCATTTGTGAAAAAAGTCGCATTTATGTTTTGAACAGAATTCTTTAGATGTTACGCCATTGTGTTTGAGGCAGAAAATGTTTGCGATAGCCTGTTGCCATCTAAATCAAAACAAAAATGTGTCGCAACTTTGCAAAATTTTCTTCAGTTGAAATTAACAAAAATGCGTCGTCATTTTCAGATAAAATATGTTTTTAAGTATATTGAAAAACGTCGTTTGATTTAAGTGGAGTCACTAGCCTCCATAACTTTCGGCTCTGTCACAGTAGCATAGTTTCTCCAATTAACAAAATGCACTATTTTACGTAAAAACGGGCCTGGAATTGGTTTAACAATGGAAAATATACAGACTCGAACTAAGTTTCCAAAAATAAACAAAAAACAAGTTAAAAACATACATCTTATGTTTTTTTAATAATATATTCTTTTCTCACTACTATACTCGTATACAGTTAACATCAAACATTTTAATGAGTATAATTTATACAAAAAAAAACAAACACAGTTATAATATTTTGTAGGAGACTGGTGCCTAAACTAGGATCTAAGCTTTCTGGACACCAGGATTGGACCCAGGTTGGGATGAGCCCTTTTACTTAACGTAGATTGTGTCTAACACGCTCATACAACAACTTTGTATGAAGACATAAATATGTTTTTATTTTAAGTAAAAGATAGTGTATCTATATTATATGCGTAGTGTATGCGAATGTGTGTGATGGCGTGCATGTTGTGTATGTGCGTTAGTGTAGTTCTAGTTACCTAAGAATGATTAGTCTATATTAGTAAGCTCGGTATCATCATAGTTAGTTAGTTAGTTTAAAGCTAACTGCTTTCATGTTTTTTGAGATTAAAAATGTTTACCAGAAAATGTTTTATTATAAAGTGAAAATGTTTTATTATAAAGATAACCCAAATTACTAAAGAAGCATATAGCAAAAGTCATTTTTAGATGAGTTTTACTGGGTTATATAGCCTTTTGCGGGTCATACGTTAAAAGAGAGTGTTTTTTTGAGTTTCATTATGGTGTGTAGTATGAATAGTTGTCGGACTGTGAGAACTTTGCTTTGTATAACTGTTCAGTTGAGAATCGATATGGATAAATGGAAGCGACCTTCGGGATAGCCCTTTATGATCTTTCCAGTTCCAGTATGGTAGTTTCCGGTGCTCCACTCCAGGAGGTGATGCAGTAACTTATTATAGACCGAGCAAGGGCAAAGTACAAAGATTTCAAGACTTCTATAACGACTATACGTGTCTCAGTGTTTTAAATACATATATTAACTTACGCAATTTATTACTAAGGATGTTAATGTGATCTTGAAGTTACAGTTTATCATCGATTGTTATTCCAAGGTACTTTACTTTTTCTTTCTTAGACACAGTTACACAGTCACAACTACATTCCATCTATACTTTTTAAGCTTTAAGTTTATAGCAAGAAAGTTAGCACACATTTAAACAAAACAATTATACTGAACAGTTGTGTTTAAAGTTAAATAAGAATAATAAGAATTCCTAGTGGTGGATGCTGTATGTTATTTAAAGCGGTAAGCTCCGTCGAGTGCGATGTTTGGCCTTCAACGCTCTATTGTATTTTTATTGAGTTGACATACGTACTTTATGTAAAACAAAATAGAAGGAAACTGCCGTTCAATACGATACACGTGGCTGACTCTTGAGTCAGCAGTCTGAAAAGTGCGAATAAATTAATAATTGATAGGGAAATTATTTCGTTCCTATCTGATATAGAAAATGCGATTAAAACGTAAGTACCTAAATATAAATTCCTTGATTACTAAAATGGTTATCAGTAAACAAAGACTTTGTTTGATTTGAACTTAATAACACTTGAAGTAGAGATACTAAATCCTAAATGAAATCGGCAGCCTGCCCGAATTTTAAGTGTTTATGTCTGGGCTTGGATATTCGATCGAAAACACCCAAGAATCTGTCGATTTAAAATGTCAATGCGGTTATATCCTGATCAAAGGTGACTCTACGGAAAATAATGTCATGAACTCGTGCCCTTAAAGATTTTATAAATAAATAATATTTAGTTTTTGTATACATAAGCAGTTTCCTATATAGCATTTGTATCACAATATTTAATTAAAGTATTATATGACGTGAGTATTACTCGGTCACGCAATTTGCCGTTGATGACGTTTAATTGTGTAACGTAGAACTATTGGCGAGCCGTAGGTAGTACACAGTAGGGGTAATCTAACTTGTTAAGTTGCCAAGCTGTGCTATAAAATATGATAATGGCAAAATATGATAAATGCTCAGCAAGGTTGTAGTGTTATGAAACAGTGTTCGAGTACGTAAGAGTTATAAAACCCGTCATTATAAATAACGGGCTGACGAAATTGTGAACGCCTTCAAAGGAGGTAGTTTAAGTGGAAGGTTTCGTTTATGAATTGAATTTTAGCGAGTAAATAACACGGTTTCTCTATATACACCTGCTTGCTATATAGGCGTTGGCATACCTAAATATAGTTAGGTAGGTAATTGGTACATGAAGTGTCACCGATGGGCTGTAATTTTTGATATTTTAAAATGTATCTCGAAATCGTACATAGACACTTAATGTTTAATTAATTTGGTAGCAGTGCACCGCAGACTACCCTTTTTATTTTAAGTTCTTACAGTCCATCCCAAGGTTGTCCGGCAGATGGGTATCGCTATCAGCGATAAGACCGCCGACATTGTGCGCGTATATTTTTTGTATAAAAGTTTTGTTACCATTGTGATGTAAAATCAAGTTTATTATATTCTATTTTATCAATAAAGAAATTGCAATTTATTCATCGCTCTCAAATCCCTAAATCTCAGTAGCTATAATAAGAACAGGATGTGTCATGCTGACCGAAAATCATTCTTATTTTGGCAATTGATTGTTATCAATATACAGTGCGATTAAATATAAGCAAAAATCAACGATTAATATAACTAACTTATAAAACGAATACTGTTACATAGTGGAAGACACATGGCACCTTTTTTTTTACGAGAGAAATCAATAAACGGTTTCTTCCGCTTTGGGTGGAGTGGGAGGGTCTGTCAGACTTTTACTGACTAAAACTCACATGTTTCTTCAGTCGCCCTTTCTTGCGAGGGCTGCGGTAACTCTTTCGAACAATCCGCAGCCCAACACACATATCACAGACCTACGGTCATATCCAACCCAAGACATATTATTATGCTTATATTTGTACAAAATGGACTTTAATTGTTTAGTCTGAATAACTCTTATCGGAATTTGATAAGATTGATAGCATACCGTAATGCATGAAGTCTTAAGAGAATCATAATCGGTGCTGATGCTGACCTTAGACCATCATCACATGCGGCGAACGTGTTGAAAGCCATACTGTAACGCAGCTCAGCTCGTCGGTAGGCTCGTTTAAGGATACTTCTAAGAAATCAAACACTTCGGGCGGCGCACTCTTATATTTTTACTTATTTGAACAAATTCATGCTTTCCTTACAAAAATTACTTCAACACTGAAAAAACAACACACATTTTTAGGGTTCCGTAGTTTACTAGGAACCCTTATAGTTTCGCCATGTCTGTCTGTTCGTCTGTCCGTCCTCGCTTAATCTCTGTGACCGTTAGCACTAGAAAGCTGAAATTTGGTACCAATATGTATATCAATCACGCCGACAAAGTGGTAAAATAAAAATTGGAAAAATATGTTTTATTAGGGTAGCCCCCCTATATGTAAAGTGGGAAGTGATTTTTAATTTCAACCCTAACGTGTGATATATTGTTGGATAGGTATTTAAAAATGAATAGAGGTTTACTAAAATCATTTTTTGATAATGTCAATAATTTCGGAAATAATCGCTCCAAAAGTAAAAAACAATGTGCCCCCCCCCTTCTAACTTTTGAACCATAAGTTTAGAAAATATGAAAAAAAACTGAAAAGTAGAACTTTATAAGGAATTTCTAGGAAAATTATTTTGAACTTGATGGAAAGAACACTTTTTGTACAAAAAAGACAAAAGGGTTCTACAAAATAATTTCTGGACTAAGTTTGTAGTATAATCGTATATGCAAGCATTTTTTAAACTCATAAGTGGGTACACTTATTGTGACGGACGGGAAACTACGGAACCCTACACTGAGCGTGGCCCGACACGCTCTTGGCCGGTTTTTTTTTCTACCAACTTTCAAACCTATTCTAGAACAGCATAATCCTTTGAATTACATTTTACAAGCCAGTTCGTTGGTTACAGAAAAAAAGCAACTCATGCGATCTCCTTTCGATATCACAATACTAAATTAGGTTCACAATATTGTAAAAGCGTGCAATACGACGTATGAGCGATAAAATTTTTCAGCAATGACGTAGAACGGGACATCGTCCTGTATAATTAATATATTTAACAAAGACAAAGAATGCAACATTGTAAACTTCAACTTCATTTGTGAGGAATTGGCTCAAGTACCGAGAGGTATTTAGGAGGCTCGTTTACAATTAGGCCGGCCGGTTTGCGTCACTTTACATTTAGACGGATTATTCACCATTTCAAAAGAATACACCATTTGATTCACTCAGCCACTCATCTCAGCATTCTATGCTAATTTCCTCATCAAGTCAGTTGTATACATAGTGGGGATGGGCTCGCATTGATCTAGGTACTCTCGAAGAATAGGTTGCATTGTATTTTTTTAATTTCGAATTAATATTAAAAAAGGAAAGAATTAATATTAAAAAAAGGAGAAATTTGTTATTGGTCTACACCAATATTATAAAGAGATAAGATTTGCATTTTTGTTTGTTATGATTAAAGTTAAAAACTAGAGGCGCAATTTTAAAATTCTTTCACTAGTAGAATGCTACTTTATCACCGAGTGACATAAGCTATTATATTTTCTACTTCTACGCGGGTAAAGCTGCTAGAAGAATCTAGTCTTCCATAAATTATTTATGTGGACATCGTACTTGCCTCCTCATCAAGCATGAATTAATAATTTTATATCTATACTAAATTGATGAAAAATCCGCCAAACCAAGTCCTCGGTAACGTTAATCGTTCCAGCGCGGAGACAAAGTTGAAAGTACCCTGAATGGAGGTTCACGAGAGGCTTCTTTTTCAATGATTTTGGTATTTTAATAAAATCACACAGCCATGAGAAAAAAAAAACGAATAAAAAAAAAACGATGTTCAAAAACAGTTTTTGCGTTATCATTGTTTGCAAGAAACCACAAAAAAACAGCGTAAAGAATATAGCGAAAGTTACACATACACATAAAATGGTATCTGGGCAGTGCAAGTACTCGTAGTAGACGCGTTAAAAGTTGAAACTTTGTACTTTGATGCTTAATTTTTTCGTAGGCTCGTAGCTCGTTACGTAGCATGTGCGTAGACGTGTCGTAGCAACGTAGATCACGATATCGTCAGTGAACACTGCACTACGTAGTTATGTTTCAAGGCTCGGAAACGTAGTCAAACAAAAATGTATTATCCATTTTATGTGAATAACGATGCTTTATTTTCGTAATGAATGTCAAAACATTCGTTATAAATTCTTAGGTTAATGCAGTTTCGTATTATGTGCCATTCTATTTTTGCTGGAGAGTTTGTTTGCGTGGTTGGGCTAAATATAGTACAGCTTAATCAGAATATCTTCTCTTGACGGCCGACCGGAGTAAAACCGAGTACACGTTTTCATAACTTAACCGTATGGTGTGTACCAGCACTAGCATACTTTGTAGAAGCTATATTATATGATATGGTATTTGTAGGGTATGGTATTTATATGTTATACTCGTATTAGTATATAAAATCAAATCTGTTCAATTATATTAATATAAATGCAATTAACATTTTACTTTTTAAAATACCAAAAATTGATAGAACAAAGTACGTCGAGTGGTGATTGTAATTACCATAGTTCTGGTACTAAGCGGAACTTACCAACGAAATGTGTTTCATCCTAAACTCGGACTAACGTTGTATTAGTGTAATGTAACGTAGTCGTATCAATGATACTCGGATGCACCAGCCGCGTCACGACTCGCGCCGGCCCGCGAGGCGGAGCTCGAGCTGCAGGGGCTAGAGCGGGCGCGGGCCACCGTCGGCGCTCTGCGGTTGGGGCCAAAACAAACGGCATGTGGTCGCGCGTACTCGACAAAAATTCGACATCGTTCGCCCAAGAATGCACAGTGCGGTTATTTATAGAGGTTGGGAGGAGCGCGGGGGCGGCGGCGACGTCTGGTGTCGGTCTGCCGGGGCCTGCCGCCGATCACCGAAATAGCTTCTCCAGCTGGCGGTACCTGGCCACGTGGCGCGGACTCGCTCGCCGACTGCTGGCTTACCTGCCTCAGCCTTGTCAACGACCACTCCACGCCACGTCGGAGCTAGTCTCGTACACGCACCGCTCCACTAGCCCGACACTTCTAAAATACTACATCTTAACGAGGTTGAATTGAAACATAAACGCACAGGGCCCACGCTGACGATTGACTAGACACTATTGTAGTGCCAACTGTGTAATTTTAATTTGCAGACAGCCCGACGGAATCGCAGAGTCAATCATAAGCGTGGTCGACCGGTCGTTTCAGACCTGTTCGACCAGAACTCGGCCGGAGTCCTGAGTGTATGAGGAGAGGTGTGGCAGGTAGGCGTCATAGAAGACGAACTAAAAATAATCTATTTCGTACAAAAATTTACCGAGGTAATAGCAGAGTCTAGTCAGAAAAACTCTGTTAAAAACTTGAACGCAGTGGTAACCGCCTCGTAATCGCGATATAAAGCGTGAAACTAGTTTAAATTCAATGCAAGTGTAGCATTCGAATATCATAAATCATTATGTAGGTAGGTACATAAATACCTATATTTCTTATCAGTACCAGACGGTGACTGAAAACATGGCGGAGAAACGAAAACACATTTTAAAAAGTTTGACGCGTTTAGTGCCCTGACGGCTAGGCTGGGAGTACGGAGAGTGCCAATTATCACGTTGGGTTGGGTATCGACTATCTGTGCGTCGCAGACGACTTGTGCCCGTACCTATGTATGTGGCTCGTGTATTACGACGCACACTATATACCTGTCTTAAACCTCGCACAGGTACGGTATGCCGTAAGAAGATTAACATTATGATATAGGCTAGGTAGTCGTCTGTATTAGACGCCCTTAGATAGAGACAAGAGATTAAGAACAAAGACTTCATTTTGATATTAATCGACAAAGAACGCGCAATATTCACGAGACAATACAATTTTTCGTACAAGCGGCTCTCACCGAGGCCGCCTTGTGTACGGGAGCCTGTGCTAGATTAATTTTCTGACTTAGCTATCGGGCTCTGTTTCTCTATTATATTGTGCGTGTTTTACTATGTCTGACTAATGACTTATAATAAACTGTATTAATAGTGAGTGAGTTAATTGCGGCGGATAAAGGCGGATCAAGTAAGCCATTAGGTACCTTTAATCAAAGATGGTGGATCTATAATGCGTAATGGGTAATTAGATTCGAATAATTAAGATAATGTTTATATAACTGGTCTACAAAGTACCTATCATGCTATGAATATTCAGTAGTGTGTACATATAGTGTATAATTGTTGATACCCACTTAGGAGCACAGCAATCATGACAATTGCACGCGACGCACCCATTGTCTATTTCAGAATATCCAAATATTCATTAATAATAATGATCATACAGTTTAAATAATATTGTTAATATTGGTTATAATTTATGAGGAGTTTTAAATGACTTATCAGTATGTACGATAGCGCTCAATTAACCGATGAAATGTGCATGAATCAGCAAGCGCGTGGATTCGCACGTGTACAACTAATGTTATAATATCGAAGAAATCTGCAAGCATTCATAAAGGCGTATTAAAAATATAAATCCCTCGTGGATTTCGGGATTAGTCAGAACCAACAGACATTTGCTTACGTGAGCAATCTTTTACATTTTGTAGAAGACACATTTTTATCAGTCTCTTTCTTTTATCAAGAAAATGTACAATCTATCTTTAACATACTTTTCATTAGTGTTTGGTTTGTCTCCTAAAAGAAACATTGTTACCTACTACTACTGTAGTTACTAATGTGTAATTAATTAAATGCACATTAGTATAGTAGTAGGCAGTGTATTGCGCCAAATTATTTGTGGTCGGGTTACAAATATATCTCAGTTTTTTATTCAGAATAATATCGTCTCGACCGACTTCCCCTTTCCTAAAACATTTCATTCAGTATTCTGTTCTGTGTTAACTCACTGTGACTTCTTACTTATCTTACGACTCTCGGTCGTAACAGATACGTTACTATTTCCTTCTGTGCTACAAAAACTATGGGAACGCGTTCCGCTTCATTGACTCTACCAAGATTACACGATAACCAGCTGATGTACGTTTTTATTGTGCCTATTATCATGAATTCGGCTTATATTTATCTTGTTTTATCTTAATTAACAAACTCTAAATATAGAACAAGGATGACCTACATAAGCTTAAAAAAATGTATGTTTATTAAGCTTGTGTTTAATATATATCGCAGTTACCTACACAACGTTAAGTGCAATTGTTGCAAAATAATATTACAATAATGACGAAAAGAAAATTTTCAATCAAAAGTATGAATTATAAAGCAAGTATATTTACTGCTGTGTATAATGATATTTTCGTAGCGCCTCAGAAAAAGATCGTAAAGAGCGCGCCGAATAAGTACAAATATGTGCAAAATTCTAAGCCGTATTTGATAAGGGGGTGGCCCGGGGTGTGGGAGGACGCTGGCGGGCTGGCGGCTCGTCTAGACGCCGCGTAATTAGGAAGGTGAGCGTAGGCAGACGCGGCCAGCGCGGCTCGCCCCTAACCAAGCGTCACCTCTAATAATTATAACAGGTAAATTACGCATTCCGGGTGCCAGCAACACTGCTTTTAACATTCAAACAGATGCACAACCTAAACGACCCTAGGTCCTTTTGAAGCCTGGTTTTTCTTACTATAAAATTATTTTTTACCACGAGATAAGCAGTTGAGAATAGACTCAGACTGACTAAAATGTAGCAACATAAATGGATGAAAAACTTTGTAGTAAACTGTGGTAATGGAGTATCGACTGAATTCTAGAGCATCGTAGCGACATGAAGGAAATTTTATTTGTCTGTACTTGTTATATCGGTCTGTGTCCCCGAAACGGTTCAATGACGTTCTCGCAGATTTCGACTTGTTTATCTCACTATTTCTCAGATATTTCTATTGTACCTACTCAAGAGTAAATAAACTTTATGTAATGAATCTTTTTGTCGTTGCAACAGGATTGTAGAGCGGATGCATTAAAGTGGCCGTCTAAAGTTGTAAAACCCAAGTTGTTTGTGTATATGGTAAAAAGAAGTATGGCCCAGTGGCAAATTTATTTAATTTTGTTCGTAATCTAAAAATAAACAAAACACTAACTTCGTTTATACATTTTTTTTTCCACAGTAAAGGCTGTTTTTAGATTGAATACAAGACTTATCTGTATTTTTGTTATTTCCGTCTTGTTGAATGTTCTAGATCTGTAGGTACACGGCATTTTATCTGTTCATGAATGTTGTGCTGTGCCTCAGGTGACGTATAGCTAATTAAAAGATTATAAACGCGCAAAAAAGAGTTTGTATCTACATAATATACTACTTCTGTATGTTCTTTTGTTAGAAAAGAGAGATAGGTTGAATGTGGAGTTTGAATAGAAACTTAGTTTGTAATGAAGATATTAAATGTGTAATCTATGATCCATCAACACAGCTCAAACAACTGAATTGGTTGCGTTGAAACTTGGTGCACAGATAATTATGTAAACGTAGGCATGCGCTAAGAAAGGATTTTCCAAAATTTACCTCCTTAGAAGATGAACGGGGATCTAAAGTTTGTACGGAGCAACCTAGTTACAAGTGGGCGAAGCCACTGGGAGGAGCTAGTTAGAAGAACTAAGCGTACTGACAGTAACGTAGGTAGGAGTGGTCCAAGTGGTCCCTAGTCTACGGCCTCAAACCCTAAGGGGTCAAGGGCTCTTTAAGAACGAGTTTTTTATATTGTTATTGATTGATAAGATCGCCAGCATTTCAGCTGATGGTAAGCGAAGATGTGGTCGATCACTGGTTTGCGACAGACTGGGCCGTCTTCGAATTTTCACTCTTTTAAATTAGTTCACGCTCCGTCTCTGTATACTGAAGTAGAAATCAGCGGGCAATACAGCTATGGGGTAGAAGGATAACTGACGGCTCTTGTCTCTCGTTGTGATCATTAACTGTAAGAGCCAGGATTCGTTGATTAGATTTTGACGAAACTTCACAGCGATATCACTGTAAAGTTTAACATCTAAAAAGCGTACACATCAGAATAACATACAGGCTTTAAAATAGGGGGAAGTACTAATTCCTCGGGTGCAAAGCCACTGACAGAAGTTACTTTATGCGACGGAGTGTAGGTTTACTTCTGGTCAGGATTCAATTACGATTTTTGTTTATTTTGAAATCTGAAATTGTGACTTAATTTTCTGGCTTTATCCTTAAGATTACGTCAAAGATAATGACTGAGGATGTTAACACTGAATCAAGTTACGTTTTGATTTGTTGACTTTATCGTACGTTTACTTCGAGTTTATTGTTAAGGAGGGAGAGGAGAAGGGGGTCGTTTGGGCTTTAGTCAAATAATGATTGGTGGGGTAGGTCAGCTCTAGGAATTTACCTTCATTGTTTTGGCAACCTTGTTACGAAACAATAACCGCGGACTAACCAACAAGACCACGTAGCAACACGCTGAAAAACACGCTATGTAACGCGTAGCTCCAGCTATGTAGTGTATGTACCTACCTAATGTAGGACAAGACGACATAATGTTGTTGTCACACTGCCTACATAGATGATACACGCGCGTGTCATTGTCATTCGGGACGCTGCGAATGACACTATGTTGAAGGTCATTACAACTGAGGATGTGCGGAGTAATGGTCGTGTTCCTCCGCGGAGCGAGCGACGGCCGCGGCGAGATGCTGCTAATGTGAGTTGTTTGTCAACGTCGCCGTGGACTGGTGCCGCCGCTCGCCGCTCGCCGGTCGCTGGCTATAAATAAATAACATAAGCAGCGCGCCGCGTCATCGCCGTCACTTCGCGCGAAATACGGTCGCGCAAACAATTGCCATTGTCTATGTGAATGCAACGCCAGCCGATGTTATTCAGGGACGTAAATGCATTTAGGATGAATGGCGTGTGTCGTAACGTTTTGTTACGTTGTTGATACGTTTGTGTTGTCTGTCTGCCTTTGACGAAATAAGTGCGTCTTTATGAGTATTAGTTTGTTGTGTCTAATGTATTATAGGCAGATGACAAAGTTGCGCTAATGTTGTCTTAGTAGTCGTTAATTCGTTAATGCTTCTGTAGATTTAGTAGACGTTATTTAATCGCCCAACAACCAGACGTACGTTCACGGCATAATTTTGACGCACGTACAGAAATGACCATCTGGAAGACAGTATACCTATTTACAGGCAAGTAAGAATACAGTCGGTATAAGTCGGGAGTGAGTGTTGGCGGTAAATAGCAGGTTATTTCCATCGATCCCGCGGCCCTCCAACTAAATCCTTAGAGTACGACAACATTGTTGTGAGGAGTGACTCTTACTACGAACCCGCTTTGGTGATAAATTTATACACGGACATTAGCAAGATTGACAAATTTCTGCACTTAGGAACTGAAAAGTTAGCATGTCATTGTAATTGGTTCCGCTGTATTTACTGGGAAGATGTTTCTTCGTCACTACTGAAAAGATTTTAAGGAGGAGTTTTTTTTAATACATCTTCGTTTTCGGAGATTTCCACTCATCTCTACATATTTAACCACTTTCCTGAAGAGTCAAACAGTTCTTAATATTTCAGTCGATTGTATAACGTTCAGTTATAATATTCACATTGACATACACGTTAATGTGTCATTTACAGATTTCTGTTATAATCTCAGATTTGAGATTATAGATTTCAGAGGCTCTTCGTAACAAACGTGTTAGGTACATATTGTATGTTATCCATTTATAGAGGGGAAGGGTAATATATGTACGGTTGTACAAAATGTATGTCAAGGATTATTATTATTACAATAATAATAATAATTTCACGTACCGTACCGCAGTTAGAGAGAACTCGGGGGGAAATTATTTCAATTTGTCGAGTATTGTTGCGTGTCGTTACTTCCATACGGGCATGTGCGAACATACTTTTACAAAATCAATTTGAGGTCGAGTATGCAATATCGATTTAGTGGCGCGAGGTGGCACTTGGGCGGCGAGGCGGGTGGCGCGTGGCGGCCGCGTAGGGATGCAGCAGGAATGCGACACGGCCGGTACCTACGCCTCGCCGTTCTGGGACGATGCCCGCCAAACTTACTAGTATAACTGGAAACTGGAAAGCCGCATAGTTTAGCACAACACTACTAATTGCCACAACTGTTCTACGAAAAAGGCCTACGGACTATTATTGTGTTTGGAAGAAATCCTATATTTGGCGAGTGAGTCACGATGTTTCTATTTTGGATGCCATAGTATGATGAAGAGGTCGCTAGCTCTGAACGCAGCTCACTCATCGCGTGGACAGCGAGTTACGCAGCGCTGACAGTGCGGCTGGTCGTGCTGCGGGTGTGCGTGAGTGGTCGGTGCGTGTGGGTGCGCCACCCGGTGGCTCCGGTGGCACTTTCTCCGTGCGCCAGGGCCGGTAAGCTGGGCACTGCGTGCATATTTCCCCGTCATTTTTGCACGCGCATGAGGCCGCAAGCGCGGTCTCGATTGTTTTCGTCGTGTTTCGCGGGTTATTTCGGGCGCGTGCGCCGTGGCAGTGCAAGCCACTCGCGCACGTCCGACTGTCCACAACGCTACCACTACAACACTTGATGTTCGATCGGCGATGTAGTATATTTTGATAGAGCTCTAAATCAACAAGCATAGGTGTTGAAAAGTTTAGGAACAATCTTATCGCTTTAATTTATAGTTTTTAACTTCGGAGTTCTACCTATAATATGTTGTTGTTACGTTTCCCATTCGTTTTACATAGGAAATTTATATTTTTTATATAGAGAGATCGCATAGATTAAGTGAGATTTTTTATATGTACTACTTTTATTTTTAAACTTAAGAAATATGGGCCCGTTCATACAGCGGTGGTATACGAATACTAATATAATTTTGGATGAATAATCGATTATCACAACTTTTACCAACCAGTTGATCATTGATGGAAAGTTGGAAAATGAAAAGTAGGATATTATCAGAGCTGAGTATATAATATTCAGAACACATAACAACGGTGACTTAACCGATTTCTTTACCGTTTGTGGTTTCTCACCAAGGTGGGTTAAAAAAGGTTCCCGATCAAGAATACTGGGGCATCTAGATGTATTTCTATTAATCTAAAATGGTTGATAACTGGAACAGAGGATTACCTGAGCCCACTTTATATATCTGTTAACCGGATCCGACACATTTTGGAGCTGAATTTATTATAATATGAACATCTCTTAAGTCTGAGTGCGAAACGTTGAGCTCAGGGGTAGCGGCGGTCGTAGGTCGTCGGCAGAGGCCGGGCCCGGCCGTCGGCCCCACGACCCACTTCCTCCCTCACCCTCCCTGGCCCCGCAGCCCCGCGAGCGGCCCTCCCTGTCCCACACTCCTTTATCACAGTGATAACAAGAAGTCGTCAGTCGGCCTGCTCCTGCACTAGTCCGCATCCACTCGGTGCGCGAGCACAAATCATTATCAACTGTTACTTGTTACTGTTTACTATACACTTGCTTGCTTATTTACATAGTTAAACACAAAAACAGCAGCACGCGTACAAAAAGCTGATCCGATACTAAGAAGAGTTAGCACAGCATTCATATCGCGAATACAATGACGTCATCCGAAATATCTCGTGTATTGTTGCGATGACCCAGCTCAAAAGCGGGGTTACCAGATTTTTTACTCGTGTCTAACATAAGCCGAGATTTATCTAAGCTACTTTAAAACCTGTCTTGGACTTAATCGGATTCAAACTATATTCGCAATGCATAATTCACATATGAACGATGTAATAGTGCAACATGGCTGACCTTTCCGTGAATCTGAAATCGCGCGTCGCGACGTCGCAGGCGAATATTTAGAATCGATTGGATGCTATCGAATCGATCGATTTGAAGAGTGGCGGAGGCGATGGCGCGTGTGTTGTTGGTGTCAATATTGAGCTAGGTGTGGAGAGTCGCTGGCGGCCGGCGAGGGTGATGCGACACAGGCTATGGTGTCGCGGTTGGCCAGAGGGCGACAGGCGGCTGTGTCTGCCGGCGGCGGCGGCGCGGCGCGTTCGACGACCTACCGTCTCAAGGCCGCTCTTACACGTGCCAGTCGTGCCACCGGGCGCTTCCTGCCGCCGCCATAACAAATCTCTCCCCGCCCCACACCCTCGCGCCCATCCCGACCAGCTCCTACTACAGCGCACGCATCTACCAAATCTTTGATGTTCACGGGAGGTCTTTGCCTAATCCAATCATCCAATAGATTTAATACGATTTGAGATGCTTCAGAATGAGAGTTCAGTATAATAAACTTCAAATTTGCTGATTCCTGATAAATAAAAAAATACTTCGGAATAGGATATATCTATGCTTAATATATTATATAAAATGAAAGTTACACAGTGCAGGTGACAGTGGAGCGATGTTATAATTAAATTCATAACATATTTTGTTTTATGCGAATAATAAAACATAATCCACCTGTGCCTGAATGCAAAACAGTGGCCGCTGTGGTATGAATTACATAAGAATCGAATAGTTACATAGCTTTTTTTATTCAATCGAGTATCTTCGACAGACGACGGAGTTGGTGAACCTAATTATATTAAAACTTTATTCGTGTTACGTCGCGTAGGTTTGCGACATTAGATACTACGTATTGTATTACCTAGACTGTTAGAATACAAGATTTCATTTGAGAATCTATTATGTTATGAATTTACAACTAAGATACTTGACACTACATTGTGAATATTAGCAGCGGTACAGAACGTGGCGGTTAAAGTCTGTTCATAATTATGACTAAATCCAAAAAGTAATCTAGGTACAACTGAACTCAAACATGCTGGTTGATCATCCTATTTTATAGCCGAGCTTAATATTCTAGTGAAGCATATTTTCCTAAGAATCGTTAACTTAACCTGTCTAACACCGAGAAACTATCCTCATACGCGACGTTTATGTTTCGTTTTGCCAATTTTAGCACGAAAACATTAAAATGTCATTTAGGTAGGTAATGATAATAATGTTGTTACCTAATAATATACTGTGGAAGAAGGTTAAGCCCATAAACACCCCCGTACCACCCACACGTGGGCAGAATTCTTAGAACATGTCATTAAACAGGTGCACACCCAAACACTCAGCTAATGAGAATGACACCATGATGAGTTTTCACACCATAACTGCTATTGGCGGTGCTCCGTCCCTCAAGATGTGTACCATTGTTTAGCTATTTGCGTACTTACATTTAAAAAAATATGACCTTCGAAACATAAAATGAAAATGGTAAGAATTTCAAATATTCGAATTGGAATTCCTAGTTTAACTAGTGACGCATTGGGAATCTTTAAAGTCAGAAAAATATGCATCTGTTAAGTTGCTTCTGTGAAGGTGACAAAGGCTTACAGATAGCAATCTGCTAATTTTCACGAATAAATTAAATGTGATCCGAGTTATTTTCGAACACAAATGTTTGCAAACAAGAAATAAAATTATGACTGCACATTTTTGTTAATTCTTAAAAATTTTAGAGCCACACGGGACAATTAATGGGTTTATTTTAAAGAAGAGCAAAAAAGGCCACCATTTGACAAACCAAATTTGAAAAAACCATTTATACTTTGAGCACACTAAGCGAAGAAAGTTAATGTCGCTAAACAGGTTTAAATCGCTCTGCATGTAATAATAGTCAGGCTCTAAAGAACCTGTGATTAACCAATCAGAATAAACGATCGTAACTGGAATAGACCCGAGGAAAGTGAAGAAATATAGTCAGAGGTATGACAACTAAAAGATTAGCTTAGTGTAGAAGTATATTAGTGTATGACGTCATGTCTGTGTTGCGAACAAGAGGGAAGACTATTGCTAAAACAATGTGTGTCTAACTCGGCATTACAGCCACAACAATTACACTAGAATATCTACGTTTTAGAACACGGAGCCCCACCGCGTAGGCGTGGGCTTGCGGACGGTGAGCAATGCGTAGCTCACCGTCCGGCCGTCGGGTAACTGTCTGGCCCGAGCCCAGTCGTCTATAGCGCGTACATAGAGATCCACGCGCTTCTCGTAGAGATTTCAGCAAATCAAGTGGGTCCAGCTAGGCCGATGCCCGCTAGCTAGGACTGCGGGGAATTTCTGAAGGGGAAACTCGTAGTCCTAGAACGCAAAGGGCAATTGAAAGACACAGGTGTGGTTTTAGTCCATTAAATACTGACACGCCCTCCCACTCCACTCAGAGCGGGAGAAATCGTTGGATGATTTTCACTCTTGAAAGAACACTGGGACCAGTGACAATTTCAAAATCTAGGTTGAAATTAAGAATTTTATGTAGAATGCCTAAGGTTTACAAATGTTTAGGAAGGTTGAATGATTATAATTATTGATGGTACGGTTGGTGCAGTGGTTAAGCGATTGCTTGCTGCGCTGCGTGTCGTGGGTTCGATTCCCAGAAGAAACAAATATTTATTTGACTAGTTGTTCCAGATCTGGGTGTCTTGTGTATTTGAGTTTACATATTTACAACAGGAGGGAGTGCAGACATATTATGAGCGTCAAACGATGGAGAGTCGAGACATCAGAAAGGTAATGCAAGATGCGAGGTGGTGCAAGACGGAGTTGTCAGCAACAGCAGGGGCCCAGCCGGGTTGAAGCCTACTGGGGCCAGGGTTATCCGAAAGGGCGCTCGAGCCCCGGTATGAAGGCTTGTAGGAACGGAATGAGTTTTTTAGTCAGTAAGAGTCTGACACTATCTCCCGCTCCGCCCAAGAGCGGGGGTTGTCATAGGATGATTGTTCCCTTAGGAAAAGAAAAAAAGGTGGTGCAAGACAAGAGTGTCTGGAAATATATGAGAGAGGCCTTTGCCCAGAAGGGGGACTTAGCTAATATAATAAATACATACAAGCGGATCTCTTGTAGCTTTCGGACTATTATAATTATCTGGTATCGACGAGTAAGCATATACATAGTTATAACTACAACAGACGACTGTGATGGCCACGTGGCACGTCATAGTTAAAAAAATATGTGAATCGCTTTTAGCGATAAGACTGCTTATTGTGACAGTCTATTAATTTTATGTTCCTATTGTAATTTTAATGTTTGTTGTATGTACCTACAGTAAATAATATATCTATGTATCTATCTAGTTGCAAAGCTAGGCCAACGGGGGATTTATGAAAAGGAAACTCGTGGTCCTAGAAAGCAACGGCCAACTGAAGGACACAGGTTAGTCAGCTTTGACACTTTCTCCCGCAACACCCTGGATGAATTCCCAAATAAAAAAATAAATAGTGCCACTAGTTTATATTGTTAAAAAATATATATGCAAGGTGTAAGGGACAGCCCTCCGCAAACTTTAATTTATTTTTCAGGAAACGAAAAAAAAAGGTCAGCTTCACCATACAAAATGATAAACTTGATTGGACAATTTGTATGGCGAGGCCGATTCTTTTTTCGTTTCCTGAAAAAAGGTTGTTCAGTTTCGTCAACTGAGCAAGCCCTTACAATTTTGCGGAGGGCTGTCCCTTACACCTTGTATACATAGTTGCATGGCGCAATAGCTTGTCGTAGCAATGCGGTCTGCCACGGGTCATATACTCCTATGTATTGTGTATATATATTTGTATTAGCAACGTACTAGTAGTGTGCTACGTGCTACCTAACTGCATGGCGCAACGGACAACCGTAGCATCGTAGCGTGCTACGTGCTACGGCTACACGCTACGTGCTACGCGCTACGGCTAGATCGTATCAAATTGATTGTTTAAGCTTTTTAAGTATACTGCAATTGCAATTGTATTGGGACATTTTTTAGCAATCAGCATTGTATTTTACAACATTTGTAGTGAAAAAATTAGAACTAAAAACATATTTTGGAAAAATATTCTGAATGAAAAATGGAACCTTTATAAGATCTCTCGTGTGTCTGTCCGTCAGTCACAACATAACTACCCCAATTCTATAGAACCTAGTTTTTAATTTGGTACGCATATGAACTTTTGTGACTAATTGTTTCGGACATATTTAATAGGAAAATTATGAATGAAAAAAATAAGGATTTCTCTATAAACCGTGAGACATACTAGATGAAAGAGTTCATTTTGAGGATTGATAAAATATATACTCTATAAATTTATTATAGAGTATCCTCAGTCTAAAATTAGGAATATTAAAAATATATTTCTTTCCTAATAAATTTCCAGAAAAATATATATTATAAAAATATCGTACAATTACGGTTTTATATACCAAAAAGCTAAGTTGATATAAGTAATTTTAATTTTATGAAATAAAACGTTCGAATTCTTGGATATGATTCACTTGGTATACTTATTAACACTAAAAAGCAGGAAACATTCTTCCTTCACATCAAAACTGGGCATCGAATGCTTACGTTACAAGCGTATCGCTTTGTTGGTCGGCAGTAGGTAGTATGCAGTAGACACATCAATCAGGCGCATACGCATAACGTGAGTGAATACATTCGAAGAACATACTTCAAAGAGCAGTAGATACAGCTAATTTTGGGATCGTTTGAAACTTTGTGGTACACATGCGTTGAAGTGAAGTCGACGCAACACGCTAAGTGTTCTCGAGTTAAAAGAACGAACTCGTTCACTGTTTGTCTTTGTGTTATGGTTATGGTGCTCTACAGTGTAATTTCCTAGTGACTGTGAACAGAGCTGTTCTGCTGTTGATGTTGTTTGGTATTTGCGACATGCCATTGCAGGCGCTACGTTGTTTTTAAAACTTTGTAAAACAACGGCTTAGTAGTGTGACGAAAATGGATAAAAAAAAATCAGTGTTTTTGTCTAGATGAGCACTTTCGCGGCCCAGGGGCGCGACAGGTGACCGGCTATGATACAAAAAAGTACCGGTATTTTTTATGTTCTTATATATCTACTTGGAAAGAATTTTCCTGGTATTCAATACGAAATTAATGACAAATAGAAAGCAATTGGAATGTAAATAAACGAAGGTAGCAATTTTTCCTTATTTACCAAAAACAAAACATCGATTCTGGATATCCTCGTGTCGATGTTCTTTTTTTTTTTTAATGTGATTTGTTCGAATGTTTACACTGTTTTTGTGTGTTTTGTCCTCATAGATTCCCATTCCCATTCTCAACTAAACTAAACTAAACTAAACTATAACCCTCCCATCTCTCTAAGTGGAGGGTTCCGTCTGGGTAGAACGGGATGTATATTGGGCTTTAACCGATTAAAACCTTACTAACCAGCCATTGCTAACGGGCTCCATCACCTAGTGAGGCCGATCTAACGATCCGCACATATTTCCATAAAGGGACACATGGAACAATTGCGCGCCGCCTCTTTAGGCCTAACTAGTCTGACGTCAGCTCAGTCCCAAGTTCGCTAGACTCTACCATATGGACGGGCAATATGGTAGTCGGAGGTAGTTTGGTGCCCTAAGAAGCACGGCTGCTCTTTTGGGGCGGGTGGAGTGAGAGGTATGTTCTCTCTCCTTCTTCGCTGTCTCCTTTGCATGCATCACACCTGCTTGCAAAAAGAGGCGATGGCATCTTAGGCGTTCCGAGCATAAACAGAACCATGGCCAGCCAGTAACTTTGCTGCTTTGTAGGAGACTGTGCGAAAAACCCTTATCACCATAACAACCATCGCTATCTACGATCATCACAGTATCATAGTATTGCAGAATGCTGTATGTGAATAGTTATAAAGGCACCCATACAAGGCTATGCCGCAACGAAATTCTACATACAGCCTCTGACAGGAAGCATTGGGCCCTCCCTGATTTGTTAAAAGCCGCGAAAGAACAGCTGTAGCGTTATTCAGTCTGAGGATCACCAGCTCAATGTGCGACTCGAAGTCCCATTGGCAGTTGAATTCTAGGTATTTCTTCCTCGATTAGATACCGATTCGAACACCTTCATGTATGAATTCCGCGGACGCGAGTTCCTCGGCTTAGGAAAAACCAACATTTTACATCACATCATCATTTCATAGTGATGGCTAACAGTGTGCAACACCGCGTGACTTTTCTCGTCTTATCTTATCTTAATCCATCCTGTCCAATCTAAGTAAACTTGTGTTCTTTACGGAAAACAGATTGGCACAGGATGATAAACAAAAACCTCCCTTATGCAACTCCAGAGCAAGGTATTAAAACCCTCGTGATACTCACAGACACGGCCAATACAACCTTACCCCGGGAAGCTACTTCTTCCGGTAGCATCTTTACACGCATTGATGGCGTCTATGGAAGAGCGGCCCCGGCGAAAACCAAAATGGTGGTTTGACAGATCTGGCATTATGCTAGACAAGTGTCGGGTAAGGTGAAAGCACTTATTGTCTGAGTAGGTTGCTCGCCTCATCCAAAATAACAATGCGCCTCTATGGCGACGGGGAGTAAGCCCCGGGGAGCCCCGTTTTCTTCAACGGAATCATCTTCCCCGCCTTGGGGTCTGTAAACGAAATGTCCACTATCGGTCTTCGTTCACGACTGAGAATGAACTGCTTCTACTGCTCTAACACTAGATCCCACGCATCTGTTCTTGTGAACCCCAGGTCATAGATTTAGCGTTAGTCCCCGAAGATCAGCGCAGGAACAGAGTGGCGACGACTAAGCGCAGTGGCTAACTCTCCTATAGAACTTGCCTACTATTCTAGCTAGATTATTCAAATGGCCGTTACATTACTATTACATATCTGTAGATAAGCCGTTATCAGTGTCTATTCATACAGAATATTAAGTTATTAAGTAACTATGCGTGTTACACTCATGATATTACTTTACTTTGAAAGTAAAGCAATATCATGATTGTCTGTGAATCAGTGTGATAGACTTTATATGAAAACGAATAATAATAAATTAGGACATTTATAAAACTGTCTGATTATCATTAGGTTGATACTAGCCAAGAAAACGTGCTTTTGGTTCTTAAATTCTATTGGATTTAAATACGACGGTATAACTGTTGTTCTAGCTCAGATTACCTATTACAAATAGTTATTTCACGAGTTGTGACAATGATTTGGATTCTTATTCACGACACCTACACCACAAATTCTCAGACTACGAGATAGGTCTACATCATACGTCTCGACTACGCATTCTACTATGTAACTAAAGTTAGTCGTGCGGTCATATCTACAAAAAGCTCCAACAAAAAAAATTATGACACTGAAGAGCGTAAAATTTTGCACAAAGCATCCTTTTAAAGCGTAGAAGCATCATGAGACGATTTTCCAAAATTTAACCCATCAGGGGTCAGGCAGTCGAGTCCTGCGAAGCAGTAATGCCGCACACGCGAGGGAACTTCTCTCACACCCCAGCTGCTGGGATTCCGATCCCGATTTCCGGCCACAGTAGGCGCGGGCTTGCGGGCGGAGCAATGGGTAGCTTGCCGTCCGAATGTCCGGTAGCCGTCATAGGAGCTTAGCAGGGTAGAAGCCTACTGACGCTTTGAGTTCTCTTCAGAAAGGAAAACGACCCTGGAATGCAAGGCAACGAAAAAACATAGGAGTGGGTTTCAGTCAGTAAGTCTGATACGCTCTCCTACCCCGCCCAGGGCAGGAGATGTCATTGGATGATTTCCCACCTAAAGAAAACTCCCAAGGGACGAAACGGGATTCTAAATTTTGTATGGGGAACACTACGCAGGCGAAGCCGCTAGCAGGAGCTGAGCTAGTCTATATATATATAAAGAGTAACCGACTGACATTTTCAACGTACAATCGAAATTACTGGGACCAGGAACGTGAAATTTTGCACAAGGCTTCCTTTTATGACATAGCACTAAGAAAGAGTTTTTGGAAATTCAATCTTTAAGGTGGTAAAAAGGGGAAATTTCGTTTGTATGCAAAACTCTCATTCTCTGTGCCAATATAATTGAAATTTGGCTCAAATAGTAACCTAAGACAAAGGTTATCTTTATTTGGTTTCAGAACTACCTCCAATAGAACAACTTTGGGGGTTTTAAAGTTTGTTTGGATGATTCTTGTTTCTTGGGTTAATTAACTTGAAGCTTGACAATTCTAATCAAAATAAATAATATATTTTTGAGATTATTAGTGTTTCAAAACTAAACTCAAAATACGTTTTACACGAACGAAGTTGCTGGCAAAGTGCTAGTATGTCATATAAACCTAACTTACAGTAAGTCATTATTAGTCGGTCTAGCTCTACTCTTCATGCCTTTTTTTCAATAATCTTGCATTGTGAAAAGTAGAATATGATCGGGTAAAGGGAAATAGGATCGGGATAAAGGTGTTTTGGCCCGATCCAATTCTAGAATTAAGCTAAATTCTAGAATTGGATCGCTTCACTCGTGAACTTAAAACTCCCTCTCTACGTTCGAGAGTTAACTCTTCAATATGTTTGAGATTTTCAATATTAAGACTGTAAGGGACAGCCTTCCACAAACTTTAAGGGCTTGCTCAGTAGACGAAACTAAACAACCTTCCACAAAAATTTTTTTTAGGAAACGAAAAAAAAAATCGGCCTCTCCATACAAACTGTCCAATTAAGTTTATTATTTTTGTGAGGTGATGCGGATTTTTTTTTTCGCGGTCTGAAAAAAAGTATTGTTCATTTCGTCTTCTGAGCAAGCCCTTAAAGTTTGTAGAGGGCTGTCCCTTACACCTTGTATACCTAACAATAATTCTATTGCTACAGAATCAGGCATAATACAAACTTATATAAGTGTCTTTTAAACCAGAACATATACCTCGCATTTGTTATACAAACGAAGAGATAGCATCGGCCAAAATACTAGTCACATAATCCTCTAAACAAAGTCAATGCAAATGTCGTTCGTAGGTACATTATTATGTATTTGCTATACAAAGAGATAATCTTAATCGGTTTAGAGGTTATGACGAGGCATATATGAGTCAAGAGTATCTACTATTGTCATTACATATCCTGTTTGATTTAACGCACTTCAATAATATCTGTTGAAATACTTCCAATATGAAGTTTTGGATCCTATCCTTACTTTTCTTGTTGTTTGAAATAGAAAAGGCATTGTCATGCATCGGATTATTATTGTGTCAAGTTACATGTGGTTTATTCGTTTCCCAAAAGGGTAATTGAAGGACACAGGTGTGGTTTTAGTCACTAAAAGTCTAACACGTCCTAGCCCTAGGCCGGGAGAAGTCTTTAGACAATTTCCTGCAAAAGAAACCTAACGTTAAATTACAGCGTGAATTCACGTTTTACGCTTGCACGCATTTTGAGCAGTACCATCTAAATAACCTAACAATAATATTTTCTGTTTCTGGTACATAAAAACTGAAATGGAAAGTAGGCAGAGTTCCTGAAACAGTACATTACACTAGAAAGTGTATATTATTCAATCAAGCATAAAGTGCAATAGCTAAAGAGGAAACTGTCTGATTTGATTAGTATCTATTTGCGTACGTACTGACGATGAAGTTTAAATGATAATTTGATTATATTTGATCTTAATTTCAGAATATCGAATATAGTATTGTTGACATCGTTGCATACTGACGTACATGATTGCGTACATGGACATTAGTAATTCTAATTAAGTCATTTGCGTCTCATGTTTTGCCCTGATTGTACCTATAAATTATTAATTAATTTACTGGTATATTCGGCTGTACGGTCGGGACAGTAAACAGCAAACGTTACTAAAATATTACTAGTAGCATGGGGTGCTATATCATTTGCGTCGTCAGTAGAGATGAAAGCACTATGTGATCACTTCACATTAGTATTACACACACTCATCACGTCAATATAAATCACACATTAAAACAAAAAGAAGCGAAATGTTACTATTAGTATGTTTGTATGTTTGTTACTCCTGCTTGTTCAAACAGCTATAAGGATTTTTATCCCGGGTGTAGGTACGTTCCCTTGAGATAATTGTCTTATTTCAAGCGTGCGAAGTTGCTGGAAGAAACTAGTATCAAAATAAATATTATCATTATGTATACTCATGATAAATTAAAACAACGATTCATCGGCCACTTATACTTTTACCATTGTTTATTGTTCCTCATTATGTTAAATAGTAGTCAATTAAATTGATAAAATTATCGCAGTTACAAGACCTTAGACATGCTCTTATTGGTGAGCGTCCTAATTAGCAAATTGAATCACGCTTCAATATGCCTATCGGTACTATTTGCATGTGTGTTAACTTGTATGTACACTTATCGTCTCTTAATTGCCTCTGTGACCTGTCTGTTCGATATATCTTCATTTTATGGTTATGATTCCGAGAAACGCGTTTTAATTGTTTTGTCTCCGTTGATATCTTGTGTAGTTCAGTACCTACAGGAATAATAAGTGTTGTGTGGAGCCTAGAGGGGTCGGTTGCGCAGTGCGTGTGGCGAACTTGTGAGGCGTGCGAGACGAGGGGCCAGGGGGAGGAGGAGGGGGAGGGTGCGGGGGTTCGAGGGCGGCTGAGGGCGAGGTATGCAGACGGAACCTTCGCCCTGATGACCCACATCCGTGCCGCCGCCGCCACCGCCGCGCCCTCTCTAACGCATTTCTTTCTACATTCACCGTCTCAATGAAAACGGTCATTACCTTCACTTGTTGTTAAGGGTTGTTTAAGAAAATGAGAGATTTTATAATTATTGTTGTATAATAGTGAACCTAATAGAAAAGCTTCATAAATTGTAAAATTATATGGCATATATTGCAATGGAGTTGTAGTGCTGCGAGCTTCATTATAAGAATGAAAATAAAATTAGTAGATAAGTAATTGGTGTGATGTGAGGAGATGAAGAACTAAGAGTGGGTAAGAAAATGTTAACATAGTTGAATATTCCAGAATGGCGAAGAAACTTAGGCTTGGTTAATAATGTAACTTACGATAAAAAAAATTGAGTAGGACGGAATTCTTAATTTCAAAAGATTCTTAAATTAATTCGTTGCCTTTAACTAGCATTTACCTAATTAAAAATATCATTCGGTAAATATTTATGTTAGTCACATTCATAGCATTGTTTGTTTTCTACCAACTGATAATAATGTTATCACAGTTATCAGTTAAACACACCTACCAACCTACTTACTGAGTCCAGCTTCATGTCTGCTTGGTATGGTGTGTGCAATGCATTCCTTGTGTGGTTTGTGTCATCATTAATAATGGTACATTTGACTAATTCTAAATTTATGTTATTGTGAATTATATTATGTCATGTATAATTTCACCTTTATTTTAAACAGCAGGCAATAAGGGCAATCCCCGTTAAATTCGTTGAATTGAATGAAATGGATTTGTTTTTTGATGTGTTATGTTTCATTAGGCGTCACGCCACGTGCTTTATCGAAAGTCGAAATTGATAATACGTTAAGAGGTACCCGGAGCAAAACCATAGGCAAAACACCGGTGCGTTAGAGTGAGAGCGGGCGGCGGTGTGGCAGTGCGGCGGTGCGGCGGTGCGTCGGTGCGGCGGTGTGCGGGCAGGTGTACTGACCGGTGTGCGCGGGCGGAGGCGCGGGCGGCTCGGGCGGCGGCGATGGCTCGGTGGTGTTGGTCGGCGCGCTCGCGCAGGCGGCCGCCGACGGCACATCTTCCGCGGCGCGGGCGGGGGGCGGCGGCGACGGGCCGGGGGGAGGCGCGCAGAGCGCGACCAGCCGCAGCAGCGCCACGCACCACCACCAGAGCACGGCGGCCAGCGCGCGGGCAGCGCGCCCGACGCGGCCCGGGGCCCTCTCGCGACCGAAATACGCGCACCGTTAACTCGTGCACCGGCGAGCTCGCTCCCTCACCCGGGTATTCGTGCGGCGTCGGGACGGCTGGCGAGGCGACGCGGGTGCGCGCGCGCGGCCACACGGCGACTGGGGCGCCGCTCCCGAGAGCGTACGACCGCGCCCGAACACTATTTCGGGAGCGACGCTCCGCGCCGCTGCCGCCGCCCGCCCGCCGCACGCTGCCAATTTTACGCGAAATTGCGGGCGGGCGGTGATGCGATATGTACCACGCCGCGGCCACCTGCAACTGCGCCACCGGTGCGCTGCTCAATAACATTCTGCGAGGATTTGCCTTTTTCATTGAGAGGGTTTTTTTGCGAGGAGGTGGTGAGGGCGCGGACCCGCACTCGCCGCCGCCGCCGCTCGACACGTGCGCCACCCGTCTACTCAAAATAGTCGGCGGCGAACGTGCTGCTGGCCCGTGTCAATAGATACAATGTCGCAGCTATTGGCAAGGAAACAGAGACTCGCACTATCTCACTGTCTCGCGCTCTCTGTGTTGTGAATTCTTATGCACGGTTTATATTTAGATCTAAAATTATTTCTGATATAGATAGGTGTTTGACATTACGTTGAACTCTCATACGTCGGGAAGTTCCACCTGTATAAATATTCTATGCCACAGGAGCGTAATGTTTGAAATGTTATTTAGCGAATCTTTACAACCAAACCACGTAAAAACAATTATGAAATTGTTCTAAAGTAAATTAATGAAAATTATTTTTCTATAGTTCCACAGTCATGTCAAAATTGTAATAACTAGTAAATACTATGTTAGAAGCAAAACACGCATTTCAATTATAAGGACACGGATCTGAGCATTTTATAAGTTTTTTTTATTGGATTTTAATTAAAAAATACACTTTATTTTATTGTAATCTATTTCAAATATAAATATCGAATAATGATAAATTATGCAAAGATTTTTTTTTATGCAGTCTTCGAACCACAAACAGTGTCTCATCTCGTACCGTGTTCTTTGTACCATACCCCGCTCTATGTAAGGACCTTTACGCGGAAACCGCTGACGCTGTCACCACGACTGCATTCTGATGGAAACTAATTAAATATAGAATATCTAAAAGGGTGATGATTGACACGAAGAAGGAGAAAATAATACGTATAAAAAAATAATGGTAATGAAAAACTTATTCGATACAACAACACTGCCTCAGGCATTAAGTACGCTTTTGTACTTTGTGTTGCATGAAGAATAAATAAATAAACCGGATATGCTTGAAATTTGACTGGCCTGTTGGTCTAGTGGTTAGTGACGCTGACTGCTATGCCGGAGGTCGTGGGTTCGATTCCCACCCAGGACTAATGTTTGTGTGATTAGCATAATCAAGTTTTGTGTCTGCGTGTAATTTTTTATTTTTTTTATTTTTAAAGAAAGTTTACAGACTAATAACATAATTGGTTTTTGGTTATCTATAAATCAGAAAATCAGAAAATTCAAAAAAAAAAATTAAAAAAAAAAAAAATATTAAAAATTAATTGGAAATTAATTGGTCAGTAAATTTTGGAAGTCCACTGGAAGTTTGGATGCGAAGCCTGGCCTTTCTGCGAGTGTGGAGGGGGTAAGTGATAAGAAGGAAATTGCGAACGCCTTCAAAGATCATTTCCAAGTTCAATCCCCACTCGGCCCCTGTTCCTCGGTGAATGATGGTGCGCCCATTCGTCCTGGCGTGAATCCTCTGATACGTTTCTCAGCCAAGCAAATATGTGCTATCATTAACAACATGAAGCGAGGTAGGTCTCCAGGACATGATGGGCTCAGCATTGAGCACCTCAGGCATGCAGGTGTCCATCTGCCGCGAGTCCTGTCTTTGTTTTTCACAATGTGCATTAGTCACGCGTACCTACCGGCTAATCTGATGAAAACCATCGTGGTTCCCATTGTGAAGAATAGGACAGGTGATATCGCGGACAAGGGTAATTATCGTCCCATTTCGCTTGCGACTGTAATGGCAAAGGTGTTGGATGGTGTGCTTGATTCTTGCTTAAGTAAATATATATATCTTCATGATACACAGTTCGGGTTTCGTCCCGGACTGTCTACTGAAAGTGCTATTTTGAGCCTCAAGCACACCGTTCAATACTATAAAGATCGTGGTACACCGGTGTACGCCTGTTTCCTTGATCTCTCCAAGGCGTTCGACCTTGTCTCGTACGATGTGTTATGGAGAAAGATGGAAGACAGGGGTATACCCGCGGAAATATGTGGGCTATTCCAGTACTGGTACGGCAACCAAGTCAATCATGTGAAGTGGGATGATACAGTCTCTGAGCCGTATAGGTTGGAGTGCGGGGTGAGACAGGGTGGTCTGACGTCTCCCAGGCTCTTCAACCTCTACGTCGACGACCTGCTAGTCGCACTTAGCAGCATGCGTGTCGGATGCAGTGTTGATGGGGTTAGAATAAACAACATCAGCTATGCAGATGACATGGTTCTGCTGGGTCCGTCGGCGGGAGCAATCGGAGAACTGCTCAAAACGTGCGAGGCCTACGCTGCCGCACATGGATTAAGGTACAATGTCAAAAAATGTGAATACATGGTCTTTGAGGTCAGCGGCAAACGCCGTAGGGAAGGACCTGAGCTATTTTTGAACGGGTCATCTATTAATAGGGTGTCAACTTTTAAATATCTAGGGCATTTTCTTGCCGTTGATCTCAGAGATGATGTAGACATTGAGAGGGAGCGCAGGGCCCTAGCGGTCCGGAGTAACATGTTGGCCCGTAGATTTGCGCGGTGTACAGACGAAGTAAAAATAACACTCTTCAAGGCTTATTGCCAAAGTCTGTACACGGGCAGTCTATGGGTTGATTATACTAAGAGATCGTTGGATGTCCTGCGTGTCCAATACAATAATGCTTTCAGGATGTTGTTGAGACTGCCTCGTCACTGTAGCGCGTCGGGAATGTTTGCGCAAGCCCGTACCGACGGGTTCTATGCGATTATACGCAAAAAAACAGCGTCGCTGCTGAGGAGAGTGAGGGACAGTCAAAACAGCATCCTGAAAACCATAGCTGAGAGCTTCACCTCTCCAATAATTTATAAGTTTAAGCAAAGATTAATTTTTACTAACACTAGGCAATAAGATTTTATTTTTTTATGTTACTAACACTTTATGGATTTTTAAGTCTGAAATAAAAATATTATTATTATTATTTTTTATTTATAATATTATTATGTATGTTTTAGAAATATATAAGTATGTTTATCAGTTGTCTAGTAGCCAAAACACAAGCTCTGCTTAGCTTGGGACTAAACGGCGTTGTGTGATAGTTGTGGAACATTATATATAAATATTATATTATTTGTGAATCGATCCTTAGGGCGAGAATCTGACTTAAAAAAAACAGTTTCTCAACTAATACTACGCGTAAAAAAAGTTTTTAATGCGACTTCAAGAGTCTCATGGTCTATTTAATGTGTCACCAGAAATATGCTCTAACATAAATTATACAACAGGAAATTTTTTCATCTCCTAGGTTTTACTAGTGCTTGACTGCGACCCCACCTGATGGTGAGCAGTGATGCTATCGTTGACAGTGAAGCGCACTAGTTTAGCTCCTATTCACTCTAGCCTAGACGACACATCTACACTAATATAATAAAGAGGTAAAGTTTGTTTTTTACCACGCTTATATTAGCTTCATCTGTATGTTTGTAACCAACCCCTTTGAGCTCGATTTTGACCAACTTTGGGAGATCAGATTTTCTTCAAACTTTGCACACCCATCAAAGACTGATGACAATACAATAATCTGTTTTTTTTAGAGCAAAATAAAAAAAATAGTTCAAAAAAATTAAAAAAAAGACACTGGTGCTTGATTTACGAAAAATATGGCACAAAGCGCCCCACGCTTTTTTCACAATGATATTAATATTTATCGTTCATTATTATTATTTTCTACCTATATTGAAAATTATTTTACACTTTTTAGTTTGATATGCTATGAAAGCGTGTTTTTTAAACTATTTTTCTTTTGTTTGTAATAGGTAATCTCGGGAAGTACGGGTCGGATTGCTAAATTTTTTTCACCGATAGAAAGCTACCTTGTTCCTAAGTGACATAGGCTATATTTTATGTACGCGGACGAAGTCGCGGGCAAAAGCTAATAATTTATAATAAGACGGGAAGACCGCAGCATGTTTGATGGTCACTGGATGAACACTCTTATTTATGTTAAAAGGCAAGAGTTTGGTGCAGGTTATGGTCCGGAGTGAGGAGGACTGGCAGGCGGTCGCCGACTTCTGTGAAGCAGTAATGCTAGCGAAGGAGGAGGCCGACCGCATCAGGCAACCTCGGTGCTCACAGCGCCACAGCCGCCGCCGGGATTCCGATCCGGATTTCCGGCCACTGTAGGCGCGGGCTTGCGGACAGTGAGCAATGGGTAGCTCGCTGTCCGACCGTCTGGCAACTGACTGGAACAAGCCCAAGTCGTCGACAGCGCGTACTGTTCTCGCGCGCCTCAAGGAGCTGACAGCAACAGCACCACCAGGCCTAGCTGGGTCGAAGCCTACTGGGGCCAGGGTTATCCGAAAGGGAGCTCGAGCCCCGGTATGAAGGCTAGAAGAAACGGGATGGGTTTTTAGTCAGTAAGAGTCTGACAATATCTCCCGCTCCGCCCAAGAGCGGGGGTTGTCATTGGATGATTTTCCCCACCAAAAAAAAAGCTATAACAAGAGTCCAATATAGATTTGCGGGATTGTTTGAAACGGTTAATTCGTCTTGGAACACAAAGAGCAACTGAAAGAAGACGGTGGGTTTTTAGTCAATAAAAATCTGGGACAAATAATTTCTTATTTTAATTTTTTTTTATTTAATTCTATTAAAATATTTTTTTTTTTATTTTACATTATTTTTTAGAACTTTAATTTCAATTTCTTCTAATTCATCTCACTGGGACTCTCAACCCAGTGTGGGAGTTGTTTGATGAATTCTCAAATAAAAGAAAATTGTAGGGTTGTGAAAACAAGGGTTAACCAGCTATTAAGACTACTTGATGCCAGAAGCATATCTACATCTGTGACCCGGGCCGATAGCACAAGGGTGGCCTGTATAATTCAATTTTTTATTAAGTTCTTATTTATTTATTTATTTATTTATTCATTTATGTACACACACAAACACTTAAAAATGAAATAGACAAATACAGAAAAAAGAGTACAAAGGTTTCTGCTTATTTCAAATGAAATTTCTTCCAGCAGACCTGCGACAGGAGAGTTGGAAGAGAGATGTAGACACAGTGTATACAAACGAATCATTTACTAAATTATCTAAATTAACTTATATAATAATACATATATAAATACAACAAAACCAGTAATTAAAAACACTAAAATAGATACAGTACATAAAATACACATACACATACATATATATATATATATATTATAAATAAAAAAATAAAACATTACGAGATGGTTGAGAGGTAATGATCTTTGACTAGTTTTTTGAAGATAGATATATTTTTAGCGTCACGGATGTTAGCTGGAAGTGAGTTCCACAGTCGCACTGCATGAAAAGAGAAGGAGTTGGAATAAAAATGAGTATTATGGGATGGGAAATTAAGATGGAATTTAAGGTGGGATCTGCATGGGGCGTCGGCAGGTCGAGTGAACGAAAAACGATCACGCAGGTAGCCAGGGTACGCAGGGTTGAAAAGGATGTTGTACAGGAGACATAATACCCGAGTGTTCCTACGAAGACGGATAGGGAGCCACTTGAGATCCTTGCGGAATTGAGAGATGTGGTCGTATTTTCTTAGGCCAAAAACAAAACGAATGCATAGGTTTTGCAAGCGCTCAAGCTTGTTTAATAGCTCCTCAGTGGCATCCAGGTAGCAGGCATCCGCATAGTCGATGATCGGCTGAATCAAAGTTTGAGCTAAATATATTTTGGTTTTAAAGGGCAAGAACTTTTGAAGGGATTTAAGGCTGTGGAAGGAAAAGTGAACTTTACGGCTAACCTCATTTACTTGCGCTCGCCAAGAGAGATTGCTGTCAATAGTGACACCGAGATTCTTGGCTAAGTCAGAGTATGCAATAGTTGAGCCGTTGAAAGATAAAGGCGACAAAGAAGAAATATCAAGCGCATTGCGATAGTAACGAGTGCCTATGATCATGGCCTGGGACTTAGAGGGATTAACCTGTAAGCAGTGCTATGACCAGAGCGGAAGCCTGACTGGTAAGGGGAAATAATAGAGTATGTCGATAGGTACCTGGTGATTTGGCCATGAACAATGTGCAATGCAATGTGTTCTTTGCATTTTATCAGATTTAATGTTCATTAAAATATGATTGATTATTCGATTTGTTTTGTTCTTTATTTTTTATGTGATTTGGTTGATTTTTGTATTTCTGTATGTTTATTAAATGTATTTCTTTTTAATATTTTTATTTTTATTAAAAATATTTTTATTAAATGTATTTATTTATAAATAGTCATAAGGGTTCCGTTTTTTCCTTTTGAGGGACGGAACTCTAAAAAAGACAAAAAAGTGCAAATGAATTTTATTTTTAGTGTCGGTGTGCGGGGTGTTAAACGAAGAGACTAAACTATTTTTAGAAACTTTTTTATTTCGTACTTTTTAGGGTTCCGTACCTCAAAAGGAAAAAGCGGAACCCTTATAGGATCACTTTGTTGTCCGTCTGTCTGTCTGTCTGTCAAGACTCTCTACCTCGGGAACGCGTAGAGGTATCGAGTTGAAATTAAAATAATATACTCAGGTTTGCGGTCCCTTCAAGCTGTGAAAAAGTAAAACTTGTAAGTTAACGTTAAAGGTAACTTAAAAAAGAAACGGCCGTTTATGTCGTAAAAAACGTATATTTTGAAACTCTCAAAGATCAAAATTTATCGGGTATTTCCCGTTGACCCAGAATCCTGAAATTACGCATACAGCAAGGTCTTATAGCACAAGTATAGGAATAAATGTGAAAACAGTAAAGTTGTTACCTATTTTTGCAAATCGGAAAAATCTTCGAGACTCCATTCGGGAATTGTAACTTGAATATTTGTTTTTTTTTTTGGAAAAAGTTTTTAAAGTCAAACGCTTTTAGGCAAAGATTTTATATATCCTACTAGGATATATAAAATCTTTGCTTTTAGCATATTTAACTCTGAAAGTATCGGGCATCGTCGTTCTTTTTTCTTATTTTCAATTTCGAAAAAGTTTGTTCATGTAGTTTTGATACCATCAGGCAAAAAAATTACACAGGGATGTGACTGTTCTACATTAGGGAACACTAATTTAATTTTATTATCGCGTATTATTTTGATTTAAAAAGCCCTAAGTAATATCTTATTTTGCTTTGAGTATTATTTATTAAGAACGTCTTAAACTCTACTTGAGAACCAAGTGACGGGTTCAGTAGGCTAAGCTAAAACAAATATAGATAGACTGACTGACTGGGTTGACTAGTAGACAATGCCCTTAATGCAACATTAAGTCTGCCTATGTACCACTACCGTACATGAAGTTTAAATAAATAAGTAGGTATAGTTTGGGAAATACTTAACTCGAATCAGAAATCGGGGGTAGCTATGTCAATAAACCGGTTGCTTAGTAGAAGAAGGGCTACTTTTCAGCAAGCATGCTTAAGGACTTATTACACTGCGCTGAATATCGCGTGCGATATTCCGACTCGTACTATTTTTCATTCATAGAAAGACAGTCTAACCCTTATTACACTACGCGATACGTCGAACCATAGACTAGACTGTCTTTCGATGAATGAAAAATAGTACGATCGCACGCGATATTCAGCGCGGTGTAATAGGTCCTTTACTTTAGTTCACGACCTAGTTGCCTTACTTTCTGTCAATCTTCATCATTGATTTTAGATCCACAAGCAGTCAAGCATTTTAACCTAACCTAACCATTAATTTTGTTTTAAGATCACACAGCCTTAAAGGATAATGGCGAAGTCCCGAATACAATTTTGCTGGCATATTTTTTTGGCGTATTGTGATAAAAAATTTACAAAAGTACCTATTCATATTAAATTTCTGAACAATTTAATCTTAGACATTACTATTATATTAAAGATATTCCAGTTTAAAGTTGGTGATATTACGTTTATTATGTCAATAATACTTATGTACCCTCTTATGATTTTTTTTCAAGTGTGTACATGAATTGTTAAATAAATAAATGAATAAATAAAAACGCGTTTTTGAACGAACGGCAAGATGTCATGTCAAATGTTATTTTCTTTTTCTCTATGTCATTAGGCTGGATGGCTGTTAAAATATCTAATGCCATACTTTTTCTGGTGATTCAATGTGATTCTCGATATTGTATTTATTGTTGTGTATATATCAAAAAACAACATCATATATTGTGTAATTTTAGCCACTATATTCTAAACACAAACAGTTATTTTTATTTTTATGCTTATTATCTAATGCGGAAATGTATTTCCGAAGTATTTGTTATCAATACATAAAGCTTAGCATATTATGTTCCTTGACCAAGATTTATATTAGTGGCAACAATATAAATCAAATAATAGTTAAGCAAGTTTAGTTAAGCTAAAAGTCCATGTAGTCAAGAAAGCAAAACAAAAATAAGCCATGATTATTTACGATCGTAAAAAAAAAACTAGTCAATTCAGTACCTATATAGCCAGCTTTTCCGTATATTTTTTTAATGATTTTTTATTTTATTTCTGATATCATCGAATGATTTCTCCCTCTCTAGGGTGGGGCGGGAGGGTATGTCAGAGTTTTACTAACTAAAACCAACTCTTATCTTCCTTTTTTGCCTTGCGTTTCAGGATACCGGGTTCTCCTTTCAGAAGCGAACCCATGGCCCTAGTAGGCTTCGACCCTGCTGGTCCCCTATGATTTTGCTGACATTTTCTTGAATCGCGCGTGGAATACTACGCGACGGCAACGGCTTGAGCTCGTTGCAGACGGCCAGACAACGAGCTACCCATTGCTTGCCGTCCACAAGCCCACGCCAGCGGTGGCTGGAAATCGGGGTGGGGATTAAGGCGGTTGGGGTGTGAGGAAGTTCGGTCCGACAGCCTGCCATGTCTCCTCGCTCCGGACCATAGCCTGCACCACGGCCCGTCGCGAGAGGTCGTTGCTGCCATGGATTCCGGTCAAAAATGGTTATAATACAAAATTCAAAAAAACTTACGTACTTGAATGATTTTGAACGAGGAATAATACAATGCAATAACAACATTAGGTATATCAAGCCGAAGTTATGACAGCTTAAAGTTTCCCGTTCAAAAATACATATTACAATTTCAAAGGTCATTTTATATACATTTTACATATAGACGCAGGTTTGCGAGGCTTTGCAAGGTTGGCTCAGTGGTTGGGCGATCAGTTGTTCTGCTGCGTCAGCTGCGTCACGCAGGTTCGATTCCCACGAACAAATATTTGTATGGACTATACATTGTTTCGGCTTTAGGTGCCTTTTGTATGTGAATTTATATGTTTGTGAACGCACCCACGATACAGCATTTTTTTCTAGGAATTACTAAAAACGTTGCCATCGTGCTTATAAAAAAATATTGTCTTCCTTTTTGGTGGCGGTAGATACCTACCACAAGGGCTGGTTCGAGGTGGCTCAAGAGAAGAATTCCTTGAAAGAGATGAGGGAGGCCTTTGCCCAGCAGTGGGAAAGTAAAGGCTAAATAAAAATATTTACCTTTTTTATTTATGATATTAATAATATTGTTCAGGCAGGGTTTTAAAATAATTCTTGGTAACCAGTTTACGTAAGCCTCCGAAAACCGTAGATATCTGTGTTTACCATTATCTCAATAGTTTTCCACTAACCGGGGCTCGGTTGGTAAAAAAAGCATAATGCGTACAGGGGTAATCGTCATTTGTTCACATAAGTGACTATTTCCTTTAGGTAGTTCTATCAGGGAAACAACTAACCCATTTTTCGTCATGATAGTTCCTTTAAATGTACTACAAGAACTACTGAAACTATGTACCTGAACTACTGAATCAAAAAATCATATAAAAAATTCTATATGGGGTGGTGCATTTCAGTCGTACCCGTTACTTTCACATTGTACATAATTATAGGTGATTTAGGAAGTAATTCACACAAGGATATGAATATAATACTTCTGATTTATGTGGTTATGTACATTATATGTGTTATATAGATCGATCAAAACAAGCTTATAAAAAATTATTAGAATGAATTACTTCCCGAATACCAGGGTTGAAACCAAAAGAGATTTGAATTACTTTTGAAACGGATACTACAAAACCATTAAGTATGATGAAAGTAACAATTATAAGAGTTGTCTTAATAATTTTTTTAAAAACTTGCGGGGTAAAGAAAAACAGAAAGGCTGTTCAAAAATTAAGCTACAAAGAATGATCATACAACCACAGACGTACAGCTGTATTGTTCCTGACTATTTCAACCAGTACATGACGTTGAAAGCGGATTGGTGTTATATAATACTCTACAAAATCTAGCTTCTGCCAGCAGCTTCACCCGAGTGAAAGTAGGTTTTCTATACAAACTTAAGACCCTCGTTTCACCCTTTTAGGGGCTGAATTTTGGAAAGTCCTGTCTTACTGCTCACCTACATCATAAAAGTAAGTCTAGAGCAAAATTTCACGTGTCTAGACCCAGCAGTTTTGGCTGTGCGTTGGTACGTCACTCAGCCAGTTTCTCTTTTTTATGTTTATAGATCAAGACCAAAACATCAAGCACTGGTATTTAAAAAATGTTCTTATGGATGCAGCAACAACTCACCAACATTTGGAAATCAGCGCTAAGAATGTAGAAGGTTATTTTTTAGATGGGAAATTATTTGAAAAGCGAAAACTTTCCCAAAAGGCTTTTACATTGTAAACAACTATCTTGAGGACGAAAAGGCTTGGGATTAATCTGCTGCTTGGGATTACATTGTTTTGTTCTGAGTTCTTAAGTAGTTCCTCTTTTTATTTGTTATTCTGAAATAATAGAATTTAATCAAATATTTGTTAAATGAATTTCAATGTATAATATGTCTATGATCAGTGCGTGTTGCCAGTGATAACATATGGCACTGGAACGTGGTCGCTTACAATGGGTCTCATCAGAAGGCTTACAGTTACCCTAAGGCCAATGGAAAGAATAGAATAAACTTTATTGTACACCAAAAAGTACAATGTACTATGGTAAAAGGTACAATGGCGGTCATATCGCTGACAGCGATATCTACCAGATAGCCTTGGGATAAATAAGAATTTAAAATAATACAGGGGTTAGTCTGTGGTGTACTGCTATTAAATTGATCAATCTCTATATAAGACACAAAAAGAAAGGGCTATGCTCGGAGTTTCCTTACGTGATCGCATCAGGAATGAAGATGTCCGCAGAAGAGCCAAGGTCGCCGACATAGCACGAAGAATCGCCAAACTTAAGTGGCAGTAGGCAGGGCACATTGCTCTTAGAACGTATGGCCAATGGGGCCGAAAAGTTCTAGAGTGGCGACTGCGCACCGAAAAACGCAGCGTTGGTAGGCTTGGCACAAGGTGGACCGATGACCTGGTGAGAGTCGCGGGAATGCGATGGATGCGAGACGCAAAGGACCGTTCGTTGTGGCGACACTTGGGGGAGGCCTATGTCTAACAGTGGACGTCCTGTGGCTGAGATGATGACCTAAAGGGTTACTTGTTATTTTATTATTCGGCAGTCATAACAATGTCTTCATATATACATATAAAGTGCTATGTTCTGAATGGCTAACGGCGGGAGATAGTGCTGACATTTTTACTGACTAAGAAACCTTCCTCGTTCCTTCCTGCCTTTCATACAGGGGCCAAGCCTCCCTTTCGTAATTAGACCCTGGCCCCAGCAGGCTTCGACCCAGCTGGGCCCCTGTTGTTGCTGACAGCTCCTTGAGGCACGCGGGAACAGTGCGCGCCGTCAATGACTTGGGCTCGGTCCGGACAGTTACCCGGATAGCGAGCTACCCATTGCTCACCGTCCGCAAGCCCGCGATGGTGGCCGGAAATCAGGATTGGAATCCCGGCGGCGGCTGGGGCGCTGTGAGCGGCGTTGCCTGATGCGGTCGACCTCCTCCTTTGCTAGTATTACTGCTTCGCAGAAGAAAATGCCCACCTGCCACTTCTCCTCGCTACGGACCATGGCCTGTACCAAGACCCGGCGCGACAGATCGCCACTGCTGATCGCCCCCCCACAAGGACATGGCGATGGTTTGCCCAAGCGGGGCACACCTTCACCGTGTGCTCCTTCGGGCGTTCCGAACAGTGGCGACACTTGGGCGTCACATCCGCACGAATCCGGTGCAGGTATCTCCCGAACTTACAATGTCCGGTGATAAACTGCGTCATGCGGAAGGTGAGGACGCCGTGAGGTCTTTCCAGTCACGCCTATAAGAGGGGACTTATCGCCATAATTGTGGCGTGCCCACCCTTAAGGGGGTTAAAAAGGGGGCAAAAAAATTAGCAATTTGTAAGAGACGTGATTGTTTACAATCTTTAAAAGAATGAATGGAAGACGAGTTATGTATTTTATTGAAATACGTAATGGATTTTCATGAGATGCAATTCCATTATGTGAAATCGAACTGATCTGATGATGGAGCCGGAAGGTGGAAGGTAGATATCGAAGGTAGATATATACTCCGTAATAAAATAATGTATCTTAGCAGTGTTTAAGCTTATTAAAAGCTGCAATAAAAAATTTTTTAAGTGGGAAAATCATCCACTGAAATCCCCCGTTCTTGGGCGGAGCGGGAGGTAGTGTTGGACTTTTACTGACTAAAAATCCACTCCTGTTCCTTCGTTGCCTTTCGTATCGGGGTCGATCTTCCTATCAGAAACAAATCTTTGGCCTCAGAAGGCTTCGACCCTGCTGGGACTCTACGGTTTACCGACAACTCCTTGAGGTGCGCGTGGAACAATGCGCGCAGTCGACGTTCAAGGCTAGAGTGAATAGGCTGTTAATAAACTAGTGCGCCTCACCTTCGATGATTGCATCACTACTGACCATAAGGTGGTATCGCAGTCAAGCACTGGTTTATATGTTTTAAAAAATATATATAGTGACTGGTAATTAGTGACCGGTACTTATACACGTTATTATACTCGTGATTACAAACAACTTTCCCAAAGATTTTTTTTTATTGTCATTAGTTTTATCATCACGAAGGAGATGGCGGGATGACCTGGATGGCTTCTTTAAGAACTGGAATGAGAAAGCGAGGAACCGTGATCGTTGGAAGGAGTGGAGGGAGGCCTTTGCCCAGCAGTGGGACAGTGTAGGCTAAGTAAAAAAAATAGTTTTATTACAATAACAGCGGTTTTTGTGACGTAACTACAAAACAGTTTTCAGATTTTTCCTATACTTTGCTATGAGATCTTGCTTCATGCCTCAGGATTCTGGGAAACGGAAAGCCCTATGAATTTTGATTCCCTTGAGAGTGTCGAAATATACGTTTTTGCGACATAAACAACCGTGTTAGAAGTTTAATTTTTCACAGCTTCCAGAGACTGTAAACCTGAGTATCTGATTTTAGTTTCAACTCGATACCTCTACGCGTTCCCGAGATAAAGGGTCTTGTCAGACAGACAGACGGATGGACGGACACCGGTTCCATTTTTCCTTTTGACGTACGGAGCCCAAAAAATTAGCTGAAACTACAGTTTTCATCGCCGGAAGACGCGCTAGCAGTGTTCGAAAAGGCCGTGAAAGAAGTGTCTGGGCGGAATGGAATTTTTTTCAAAAATCGGTTCCGACGATGAAACATAGTGTAGAGGCTGCTGAGAGTTCTTTGAAAAGATTTAATAAAAATATTTTATCCATAGAAGTAAGTTTTTTACTTTCTCCAAAGTTTTTGAGTGTCCCACATATTTCACATAATTGGATTTTGAACTATACATTTAATAAGCAATATTTTAAAAATTACAAATATCTTCTTTTTTTGTTTTTTAAAACATTGCCCTACATTAGGAATCACTTCTTGTATCGTGTGTTTTTTCATAAACACGTTAATTCACATATACAAGTCACCTAGACAGGGAACAACTATATGTATGCCTTAAAATTATTTGTTTCGTTAGGGATTCGAACCTGTAACACACAGGGTAGCAGACAATTACTTAACCATTACGTCATTTGTGCTACCATATAAAATGTAGCTATCCCTACTTACCCTCTTTGGGGTGAAATTTTAATAAATCCTTTCTTATTCGATGGTTACATTGTAATAATGTATAGTATAAAAACCTTTTTTTAAGAAAAAAAAAATTATTAAGACAAACACAGTTTAATACAATTACATAAAAATCTCAAGAAATTACACTAAGAGATTAACAGGTTATCGATGGGTCCCAAACTAGGCAAAGCCTGTATTTTGGTGACCCAATAGTTATGCAGAATTAGCCAGGTGATCTAGCCTGCGCTACGTACAAATTTTCATGATAACAATTTATAAAAACAAGGAACTAGGAATTATATAAAAAGAATATAAAAAGAGAGAAAAAAAAAATGATTATATAGGTATTTAGTGTTTTTTTTAGTGAAAACGGTTTTTTTTTTTTGGAAAAAGTTTTTTATTTCACACTTACAGCCAGAGTATCTTTTTCTCATTACAATTCCAATTAACTCAAACCCTGCTAGGATTTTTATTATGAAGTTCCCGTGTCTACCTTCCGGCTCCATCATCATCATCATCAGATCAGTTCGGTAGTACCTTATAGCCAAAGTGCATCTCATGATAATTCTAATAAGCCCAAACACGGGTAGGATACACTGATTAATTACGGAGTTCCGGTGTTTATCTTCTAGCTTCATCATCAGCATTATCAGATCAGTTCGATAGTACCTTATAGCCAAAGTGCATCTCATGATAATTCTAATCAGCCCAAACACGGGTAGGATACACTGATTAATTATGGAGTTCCGTTGCCTATCTTCAAGCTTCATCATCACCATTATCAGATCAGTTCGATAGTACCTTATAGCCAAAGTGCATCTCATGACAATTCTAATAAGCCCAATCACGGCTAGGATACATTGATTAATTACGGAGTTCCGGTGCCTATCTTCCGGCTCCATCATCATCATCAGGCCACTTCGATGATACCATTTTCAACATAACCATTCATTTATTTGTATTATCGTAGTCGCATAACTATATTCATTGTGGTATTTCCGTTGGCCATTTCTGGTTTTCTTCACCAGTTCCACTTAATCAAATGTAATTTTTAGACTGTAAATGCTTAAATCTTTAACGAACATACCAAAAGAACTATATGATTGCTTATAATATTTGAGGAGTTCCCTCGATTTCGCCAAGATCCCGTCATCAGATCCCGACTTGGTGATTATGGGACCATTTGGGAAGTATTAATACCCTTTCCAACAAAAAAAGAATTTTTCAAATCGGTTGGTAAGCGACGAAGTTATGCGCGAACATACATAAAAAGAAATACAAACATCTGAATTGAGAACCTCCTCCTTTAAAAAAATACTTCAAACACGTTTCAACGACCAGTGGCAGTGGGTTTATGTTATCCGTTGATTCATCAGTCAGTCAAGAAAAGCCTTCAATATTATGTAAATTGAAGGTTTTTTAAGCTATTGCATAGCCTCTATCGCGGGCCTTGAGCGTGGAGACCGAATCCAGAAATTCCGTAACGAATATAACCTAACACCCCCTACTCATTTGTTTTTTGAGCGTGGTGACCGATAAGAAAACAAATGAGTGAATCAATCAAAATTCCATTCAATGTGTGAAAGTGTTACTTCAATTAATATCAAAGAAAAAAAAACAAAGGAATAAAAAATACTGCATAAATAAAATAAATAAATAATTCTAATTGCATAAGTTGATAAAAATGCTAAGCAATAGCTTTACCGCGGCAGTCCCCGAGTGCCACACGTCTTTTCTCTAATTAAATTACAAATTAAATACCAAATATTTGTTAGAGAAATTTTACCCTGTATAATAATCCTATTGATTAGTATAATAAAATGGCGAGTGTTTGTATTTCATAATTTTAGTAGGTTCGAGTCCCGGGCGAGGCAAGCAAGTTATAGAAAATCTTTGAATGCAGTTTTGTTTCTGTATACACATCTACACTATAATATTATAACGAGGTAAAGTTTGTTTTTCTGTTTGTCGAAGGTCATCTCTGAAACTTCTGAAAGTACTGGTCCGAATGCAAATTTTTTTTCACCGATAGTAAGCTGCTTTATTTGTGAGTGACATAGACTATATTTTAAGTATGACAGCGAATACGTACGACAAAGCTAGTCTTATATCTAGATACAATACCAGTAGAATTAAGAAAGAAAGATTGTCTAGGTTCCTTTAAGAGATCCTTGTTTAGGTTTCTTGTGGATAGATGTCATATTCTTTCGCAGATTTTATTGCTGATAAACACGGGAACAAAGATCCGACGTGCTAAATAATTTGTAATAATAATCATTTAGATATTAATGAATAAATCTATGACATAATTTGAATGATTCTGGTTATTAAGATTTGATTTACTTTTGGTGAATAACAATTGGTATGCTGGTATATTTTTATTAATATTTTTAATCTGATAATTTTTTTGTGTGTAGGCTTTTTTGCCTTAATTTTGTATGTAATTCTTTTAGCAAAACAATGCGCTAATTTTTTTATAAACTACCTATGTTTTACAAAATAAATAATTGACTGATTGAAAAATCTCGTGACACAGTGCTTATTATCAAATTTCTACAAAATGGCCTGACCTATTTTATGATTTTGTTTTTGTGTGCCCTATTTTATGATTTTGTTTTTGTGTGACCTATTTTATGATTTTGTTTTTGGGTGACCTATTTTATGATTTGTTTTTTGGTGACCTATTTTATGATTTTGTTTTTGGGTGACCTATTTTATGATTTTGTTTTTTGGTGACCTATTTTATGATTTTGTTTTTGTGTGACCTACTTTATGATTTTGTTTTTGGTTGACCTATTATATGATTTTGTTTTTTGGTGACCTATTTTATGATTTTGTATACTTGGTAGGTCTGAGAATAGGTCGAAGGTTATTTTTTATCTCCCTACCTCTATCCTCCATTTTTAGTGGCCGGCCGTTTGTGTCGAAAAAACCGGCCAAGTGCGAGTCGGACTCGCCCATGAAGGGTTCCGTAGCAGCAAGTAACATAATATAAAAGTTCTTGTAATGTGTTGTAACTTTGATCGATGTTTTAATAATAGTGTATTTTTTTCGATTTATGACGCATTAAAAAAAAACTACTTACTAGATTTCGTTCAAACCAATTTTCGTTGGTAGTTTTTATAGTAATGTACATCATATATTTTTTTTTAGTTTTATCATTCTCTTATCTTAGAAGTTAGAGGGGGGGGGGACACACATTTTACCACTTTGGAAGTGTCTCTCGCGCAAACTATTCAGTTTACAAAAAAATGATATTAGAAACCTCAGCATCATTTTTGAAGACCTATCCATAGATACCCCACACGCATAGGTTTGATGAAAAAAAAATTTTTGACTTTCAGTTCTATGTATGGGGACCCCCAAAATTTATTGATTTTTTTTCTATTTTTGTGTGAAAATCTTAATGCGGTTCACAGAATACATCTACTTACAAAGTTTCAACAGTATAGCTCTTATAGTTTCGGAAAAAAGTGGCTGTGACATACGGACGGACAGACAGACAGACAGACAGACAGACAGACAGACATGACGAATCTATAAGGGTTCCGTTTTTTGCCATTTGGCTACGGAACCCTAAAAACATATATTTCGATACACTCAAGGGAATCAAAATTCAAAAGGTATTTCTCGTTCACCTCGTACCTATCCTGAAATTTGGTATTAAGCAAGGTCTTATAGCAAAGGTATAGGAATTAATCTCAAAAGACACTTGTTATGTCATAAAAAATACTTTTTTTTTGGCATTTGAAAATCCATTCCACAATTGAACTCTTTACATGGGTAATTTTGTATGGAACCCCTCAGGGGGCGAGTCCGACTCGCAATTGCCAAAGATATTTCTTTAAAAATGTATAAGTGTAAAATTGAAAAATTAATAAAAATAATTTTCATGTATAAGTGTAAAAATAATTATTTAAATCATAATAATGATATAATAGAACTTATTTGCACGCTATGAAAAAACGGCAGACATGTCGTGAGCCATTTTATTTAAGATCTTGCATGCATGTGTTATTTTAATTCTGCATGTTGTCACATGAATGAGCAAATAAAATTCTAATTCTTATCTTATGTATAGCAGATCAACTTTTGTCAAGTTAGCTAGATTTTATCATCTATGGACGGCAGGTCAGTATTAAGGGGACAATACAAAGTTTTGTGAGTTTCAGGATTTGTAGAGGTTTCGTGTCATTGATGGGTACTCAGGTCGATGTTGTATGGGCGCGCCACAATCATGGCGGTAAGTCCCCTCTTTGAGTCGTGGCTGGAAAGACCTCACGGCGTCCTTACCTTCCGCATGACGCAGGTCCTCACCGGACATGGTTCGTTCGGGAGGTTCCTGCACCGGATTCGTGCGGAAGTGACGCCTGGGTGTCGCCACTGTACGGAATGCCCGGAGGACACGATGGAGCACAGTCAAGTCGAGGTGTGCCCCGCTTGGGCGGAGCATCGCCGTGCCCTCGTGGGGGCGATCGGCGGCGGAGACCCCTCGCTCCGGGCCTTGGTTGATGCCATGGTTCGGAGCGAGGAGGAGTGGCAGGCGGTCGCCGACTTCTGCGAAGCAGTAATGCTCACAAAGGAGGAGGCCGAACGCATCAAGCAACGGCGTTCTCGCCGTCACCGGGATTCTGATCCCGATTTCTCGCCACCGTAGGCGCGGGCTTGCGGACAGTGAGCAACGGGTAGCTCGCTTTCCGGCCGTCCGGTAACTGTCCGGACCAAGCCCAAGTCGTCGAAGGCGCGCACTGTTCCCACGCGCCTCAAGGAGTGGTCAGCAACAGCAGGGACCCAGCCGGGTCGAAGCCTACTGGGGCCAGGGTTATCCGAAAGGGTGCTCGAGCCCCGATATGAAGGCTAGAAGGAACGGGGTGGGTCTTTTAGTCAGTAAGAGTCTGACACTATCTCCCGCTCCACCCAAGAGCGGGGGATGTCATTGGATGATTATCACAGTTATTACCAACATAACTGTTATATTCAGGAGCTTATTTGTTTATAAACACTTATGTTTTCAATCAAATAAGCATTGTGTTTATGTCAAGTTGTTAGAATCGCACTTTACATACGTAATGTTATTATATCATTGCCTGCTACAGATTCTTCGTACGCGTTTCTAATTCATTAAACCCCAAGCGAACGTCGGCGTTCGTTCTCTCATTGTCTTTCTATTGTGTCTCTAATTCCGGTATTCGAAAGGTAAGTGTAAAATTGTCAAATAACTCCTTTGAGTAGCGTGAGAGTGTCAGACTTATACTGACTAAAATGGACTGTGTTTTATCAGTTAAAGAGTTAACGCGTCCCTGGAACGTTTTGGGAACACATTTATTGTACGTACAGCTGAGGAGTGGAATTCCCAGCCGGAGTCTGTGTTTCCTGATAACTACAACCCAGGGGTTTTTAAGTCAAGCGTGCTTCATCGTAGACCACATTATTGCGTTCCATCAGGTGAGATCGTGGTCGAGCCTATCAAACAATAAAAAAAAGTCTTCTACGTTCCGAGATCACGGTAACTCTTTCGTTCAATGCTCTAACCCTGGTAGGCGATTCTTTTGCGCTTATAAGATTTTTTTTAGAACTAAGCACTATTGGCTTGCACAGATTCAAAAGTAAAAAAGTGCGGTTTTCGTCCAGTTAAAACACTTAAAAACAAAATGGCTAATGGCAAGTCGTAATTTCATGTCGCATTATTTTATAAATACCTTTAGACTGGCTTTAGGTTTCTAGAGCTTAGGAGACCTATTAATTCTAATTTCCGTTTTCTTACCAATTTGTTACCCGTCGATATTTCACTAATGTAAATTATGATTCTATTTATATCTAAAGGGTGACTAAATCCAATATACAATTTTTTTTGCCACTATTTCAATTCCAGTTGGTCTTTTTAGGGTTCCGTACCTCGAACGGATAAAACGGAACCCTTATAGTATCTTTGCTGTCCGTCTATCTGTTAAGACCGTTTATCTCAGGGATGCGTCAATTTGAAATTAGAACCTCAGGTTTGCGATTCTTTGAAGGTGTGAACGCGTTTTTGAGATAATGGGTCTAGACAGAGAGACAGACAGACAGACAGACAGACGGACAGAAAACAAAATGATCCGATAAGGGTTCCGTTTTTTCCGTTTGAGGTACGGAACCCTAAAAACGAACCAACAAGATCGTCGGCAATAATGCATTTAACGTATCAAAGGCTCCAAGCATCGACGCTGAGTTGCTAGCCAGTCGTTTTGTGTCGGTTGCATTTTGGAGAGTGTGCATCGAAATTTAAATCAAGAGTAACTGTCCCCGCACACGAGCCTCAAAAAAACGCCGCCACAAAAAAACGCTAGAAGCGGCCACAAAAAAAAACTAGAAGCGGCCGCAAAAACAGCTGAAGCGCGCGACACCTTGTGTGTCCGGAGAAGCTTGAAGCCGCTTCAAGAGTTTCTTTGTGGCGGCATCACCGCACACGAACCACAAAAAAAGGCCGCCCCAAAAAGAAGCTTGAAGCGGCGTTTTTCTGTGGCCCGTGTGCGGGGCAGTAAATAATTATAATAATATTCCATAACTATCACACAACGCCGTCTAGTCCTAAGCTAAGCAGAGCTTGTGTTATGAGTACTAGACAACTGATTAACATACTTATATATTTCTAAATACATAGGTAAATATTATAGATAATTTAATTACACCCAGACACAGAACAAATGATCATGCTCATCACACAGACATTTGTCCTGGGTGGGAATCAAACCCACGACCTCCGGCATAGCGGTCAGGATTACTTACCACTAGACCAATAGGCCAGTCAAAAATTATGTAGCTAACTTCTAGGCAACCGTGCTGTATTGCTGACTAAATCATCTTCACCATGAGGTGAGTAGTGTTCAAGAGTAAGCGAATCAATAATTAAAAAAGAAAGGTAATTTAACTGGTGGAGACAGCGCAGGAGAAAAAAGTTTGGAAGGACTTGGGGAAGGCCTTTGCCTAGCAGTGGGACAGCAATCTAGTAAAAAAATGGCAATATGTTTTTTTTTTTATTATTACATATTTACACATTGGTATCATTTACTTTTGCAAAAGTAGTATTGGTTTTAATTTTGGGTCATTATGTTTTAAGAAGTTTTATGTTCAGAATTGGCTATTGAATCGATTTCAGTTATTTTTATATCGTATTTAATTAGAATAGAATAGACTTCATTGTACACAGCTTATACAAAAACTTAAATTTGTGGGTATAATTATGGCGGTCTTATCGCTAAAAGCGATATATTCCAGACAACCTTAGGTTGGATAAGAGCTTAAAATAATACACAGGGTAGTCTGTGGCGTACTGCTAACTATATAAAACACAATATTCAATTATAAATATATATATACATACATATTATAATATGTTACACAATTTAATTAGTAAAAAGGGTAAAAAAAAGAGTAAAGTAGGTTTTGTGGAAGAAATTAAATTACGTAGGACCAGTATAGTATTAGAGAGAAAGGAAATGGTTTTTAACTATATTTTTAAAAGAAACTAGTGAAACGCGTTGCCATTACCAATTAGGCAAGCCCAATGCTTGCCTAATTGGTAATGGCAACGCGCTCTACAAATGCAACGCCTGGATCGCAAACGACTTATCACAATTTTTTTTATAAAAAATTACATATGAATATTAATATATTAATAATTATTTTAGGATAAACATTACCTATTTTGAAATGTTGGAATAATTCTTGAATGTATCACTGCCGTGTTTGCGTGCACGTGGGTAAAACCAACACCGATGCGATACAAGTTGGTCGATGCTTATATTAATTACCAATAATTAGGATTTATATCAGATAAATAATTACTTAAATAACACAAAAAAAAGTCAATTTGGGGTGTATATGTTAAGGCTAATAGCCGGCTACATCGGCTGTACCTAGTTGTAGCCGGCTACAACTAAATGTAGCCGCACTTCGGCTATTAGCCGTAACATATATATGTATAACTTATATTGGACAACTTAGCTTTTGGACAACATGCATATTTCTACAAAAATGAAGAATGTCAGACCGAAAGTGACAACTTGGTAACCTGTCCAACCAAACTTCAGAATGTTCCCATTCTTCTTAGCATGTCGATGACCAAATTATTTATTTTGTAAATTAAATTCCGCCGCTGGCATCATTATTACGTGAACAGGTAAAAGAGTACGTGATGAAAACTGGAAGGTGGAATATAGTCTGTGGAGAGACGCTATACAAACACTGAGGTCATAACCGGGGACGGTTGGTTGTCAATCCAGTTCTAGGTCTAAGGTTACCTATCTTAGACCGCCGACCTATGCTGAAATTGCAAATCCCTGCACCAATGATATATCATATTAAATAATTTAATTTCTACCGATAGGATCTGGTTTGCACTTGTAGAGAATACAATTGAATGGAAAAGAGAGAGGTAGACCTTTGACCTGCAATGGGACACTATGTAAGCTAGTTAAATTAGATTAGGTAGTTTACTATTTTATGAGATTTGGAACTGAAGAAACCTGGTGTAGTAAGAATGCTCCTAAGCCTGCCCCTGTGGGGTATACAGTCAAGAACAATATGTTTTGTATATTTAGTGTGTGCTAAGGTAGGAAAGCTTTGGAGGTAGAAGGTGCAATGTGCTCATGTGACATCGCAGGCTGCGCTAGGAGCGGGCGGCGGTGCGGCGGCGGCTCGCGGTCACTGCACTGAGGTCGCGATGCACCGGAGCATGTGGCCACTTCGCGCCACCCCTCCACCGCCCCGCACCCCCCACACCCGCACCGCACAGCCTTGCGAACAAGACATGGGATGGCAGCGGATTTGGCAGAAGATTTACAAGCATCAAGGCAGAATGGTTTGATACACCTAGATTTCTTGTCTTATCCTTCTTCATCTTCTTCCTACCCTTATCCCACATTACTTGGGGTCAGTGTAACACGTTTATTTCTTCCATTGGAACCTGGATTTCACGTAAATGGCCCATTTTACAACATGAACAAAAAAAAAATGGTTTCTTTCAAAATCACGGATTCTTGGACGTGTACATTCGTATCGTGTTGTACATTTATGAGAAGTAAGTACAAATGTAAGAGTACTAAAGATAATAATTAAACGGCAGAGTACACCTTCCAGTTATAAGTACCTGCAAGCGTGATGTTAGATTATATTGTGAATTTATTTTAGGTGAAAGTAGTTTTGGTTCAATTCAGATTTTATGATTCTCTACGAATTATGTGTAAAACATTAATACATAAAATTATATTTTTTTGACTGGCCCGTTGGTCTAGTGGTTAGTGGTCCTGACTGCTACGCCGGAGTTCATGGGTTCAATTCCCACCCAAGACAAATGTTTGTGTGATGAGCACAATCATTTATTCTATAGGTGGGTGTAATTTATATTATATAATATTATATAATATATATCTATATTATATAATATTATAGATATTTATATATCTATAATACATAAATATTATAGATATATAAATATCTATAATATTTATGTATGTATTTAGAAAGATTAGTATGTTTATCCGTTGTCTAGCAATCATAACACAAGCTTTGCTTAGCTTGGGACTAGACGACGTTGTGTGACAGTTGTGAATTATATTATATTATTTTTTTTCAGGCATCCGCTGTGCTTATAATCTTCAGCCGCCTTGGTCCGCTCGCACCGGTTACTTTAAATTTTCATTAGCGCGCCGGATCGCCGCCCGCCTCTCGCCTCTCGCCGGAGCGCCCCGGCGCCGACGACGACTGCAATTACATCTCGCAATTTACAAATTGTCTTTTTATTTACGATGTATGCTTTCGTGAACACTTGCTTTATTTTCAACTTACTTTGATTGCGTCTTTGTTTTACCAAAAAATTATCAATTTTTTACACTTTTCATAAAAATGTATTTTAAAGTAATCAAAGCAATGCTTTTTTGATGTAAAAGTTTGAAATCTAAATTACGTACTTTTAAATCCAATTCAAATAAATAATACTACTAGAAATATCAGCTGTTTACAAAAAATCAAAATAAGTGAATTTCAAAATTTTTTCATCACAGCGACGCGTTGATGTCTTTTGTTCTATTGACAATTTTGCTAAGTTTGTCGATTGAAATTCTAATACGACAAAACATAATACTTTATGATTTTCGTACGACAGTTATGTTTTAAATTTTCTTTTTATTTTCTCATTCTTAAATGCAGTGGTATTATCAGAAATATTGCTTCAAATTCAACGAATTAACATTAATTGCGTTGTTGTTACACTAACAAAATACGTGACATTCTATTGGAAGGTTTTTCATGAACTGCAAGCTACGCCGGCAGAGTTCAAAGTAGTCGCTAAACTAGTCTACAATGTGTTGGATTCCTGCAAGACTCCACTGTTTTAAACCGCTGACACTGGGCTGCTTCACAAGTGAAGCAATTTAAGTGTTTATGTCATGAAATAAATTAATAAAATTACAATATAGTATCTATTAATGCTTTGTCTTATATTTATGACATCACTAGTTAAAATGGATGTTTGCATTCATCTTTATTTTATAATGCTCATTTTGGATTATTATTGTATACATATATATGCTTGCGTCTATCAGTGGCTTACGTGGAAGTCAGAAAATATTACCTACTTCAAGAAAACTTACTCCTGAGATAAAAAGCATGCTATGTCCTCATCCAAGGTAGATCTTGATAAAGGGTATGGGCAAGTTATCTATCTTGATGCAAAAAAAATGGTTTAGTGGTTAACAGACTAAGGAGTGCAATTCCCTGCCAGAATCTGTGTTTCTTGATAGCTGCAACCTAGGGTTTTTTAAGTCAAGAGCGAATAGATTACTTCTAGGCAATCGTGCTCCATCATCGGGTACATCATCGTTTACCATCAGATGAGATAGTGATCAAACGCGAGCTTACCCTTAATAAAAAAAATATTTCTTGAAAAAGTTCATAAGACTGAAAATAAAACACTTATACTAAAGCTTGACTTTTTATTTCAGATTACTTAACAGCTTGCCAATATACATGTTTCTTACATACGCACAACTTTTCAAGTGCGACAACTTTGCAAGTAATTGTATGAAGACTGTGCACCCGTAAGTTTCAGGCTTGGGTACAGCCGGGACCGCGGAACTTCCATGGTGCGGCTGTCGGTGGCAGGTTTGCTCTTACACAAAGCGGTGTCGAGCTTCTCGCCGCTCAACTAAGGCCATCTACGGTTTCAACCTTTGTTTGGGAGGAGAAACTAGAGCTTTTTTATGAAGTGTGCTTACGTCATAGAATTAACTGTAATAATCGCACGTCAAAAAATGTTTGCGTTTACATGGAAAAACGATATTTTTATTATGATTTTTTTATCTTACTACAAGTAAAATCATAACCCCAACTACAACGCCTCAACTCATCACCTATTAGGATGAAATTCATTTTATAAGTCCGTACCCGAAGCTGATGATATGATACGTATGATTATTTTTTTAACCTGTTTTTATTTAAGGGACTTTTATCAGTATCAATTTTGCCCTCTCAACACACCAAAAGGAATATACTCGTAGTTTCCTTTTTGTTTACTCTGCTTATTTTGTTATTTTTAGTACCATTTTTCTTTATTATCCTCGGTTTTTCTTTTTGTATCACAATTGTATGTATCTAAGTTAGTAACTAAGCGGTAATCTGGCGTCTGTGTTGTAAACATTGAGTATATATTAAAATATTACCTAATATATATGTATGTATACATATGTGCTGTGGGAACCTAAATAAAAAAAAATAAAAAATAGTGTCATTAAAATAAAAAATCGTAAATCCTATTTTGGTGCTTTTATAAGTACATACTAGTATGTCTATTGTCCAGGTATAGTTACAACGGGTTATTGGTTATCAACCTTGTGTTCTGCTCAGTATTCGATGTCGGGTGCTGCAGGCTTTTGAAAAGCCTTCCATCGATAGTAGAATGTTTCAGTCAACGACGATTGGCGTTTTCTCTACTACACACCTATCGAATGACGTCAACTAAAATCGTTGATGGAAAATAAATTAATTGGTGTGGTATCACTCTCAGTTTTATGACCAGGTGTTATTATTTCTTTACGTAAAGTGCTGTATTGAAATTTTGTTAACTGTGAGGTTTATTATGCTGATAGTTCAATGCATTACACCTGTATATATAGGGTGACTGGCAATTAGTGTACGATACTTAAACACGTGATGATAACCAATAACTTTTACTGGGAACAAACCTGAAATCGCGAAAAAAAAATCAGCTGTTCAGTACATTTATGTTTGCCTAATGTACTGAACAACAGATATTGTTTTCGCGATTTCGGCTTTGCTACCATAATAAAAACTGTTTGTTATCATAAGTACAATCACGTGTTTAAGTATCGTACACTAATTGCCAGTCACCCTGTATATAAGGGCAATATATTTAAAAGGTAAAGTTCTGACTCATCAACGATCGGCTCAAACTCTTGGACTTAAAACAGAGGTCCCTCTTGTGATTCCATGATCATGGAAAGATTTTCTAAAATTCACCTTCTGAGGGGATAAAATTGGAGTCTAAAGTTTGTATGGAAACCTATTTTCACGGAAGCAAAGCCGCTGGCAAAAGCAAGTTCCTGATAAGCAGCGACGACAGTGTTGTGGTAGACTACCATGCTGTCAGATTAGGCTTTCTTATTTTTCCACACCACATTGCATTGCTTGACGCTGGATGTTCTTACGTTCACGGCGTTTGGCGGGTGGCTGGAGCTGTACTTACCAACCCCTGCTTGTGGTCCCGGCGGTAGAGTTGATTTATTAATTAATTAATGTACATGCAAACGCTTAAAATACGAAAACAACAAAAACAGAAGACAAAAATGCCGCTTATTTTAGAATAAACTTTTTCCAGAAGATCAGCGACAGAAACCAAAACTATATGTACTCACATAAAATACATAAATTATATAGGTCGACTGGTAATTAGTGGCCGATAATTAAACATATGACTGTACTCATGATTACAGACAACTTTCCCGAAGAAACTTTTTTTTTATACTCATTATTTAACTTATATATTTGTGTGAGAAGTGATATGAAAGAAAAGGGAGTTAGTGAAAGCGTGACGAGTGACAGGACAAAATGGAAGAAACAAACGTGTTGCGCCGACCCCAAATAAAATGGGATAAGGGCAGGAAGAAGAAGAAGAAGATTTAACTTGTATATTTAACCGGAACATGTAGGTACACTGATTGCATACACCGATAGGTTTGCAAGCGGCCGAATGCACTATCACTATTGTAGGTAAGGTACATGAGACATCGGCGTTACGCGACTAACAGCTGTTTTGTTATTGTGATAAAACTAATGAGTATATAAAAAAAACCGGCCAAGTGCGAGTCGGACTCACCCATGAAGGGTTCCGTAGCAGCAAGTAACATAATATAAAAGTTCTTGTAATGTGTTGTAACTTTGATCGTTGTTTTAATAATAGTGTATTTTTTTTCGATTTATGATGCATTAAAAAAAACTGCTTACTAGATTTCGTTCAAACCAATTTTCGTTGGTAGTTTTTATAGTAATGTACATCATATATTTTTTTTTAGTTTTATCATTCTCTTATTTTAGAAGTTAGAGGGGGGGGGACACACATTTTACCACTTTGGAAGTGTCTCTCGCGCAAACTATTCAGTTTAGAAAAAAATGATTTTAGAAACCTCAGTATCATTTTTGAAGACCTATCCATAGATACCCCACACGTATGGGTTTGACGAAAAAAAAAATGTTGAGTTTCAGTTCTAAGTATGGGGACCCCCAAAATTTATTGCTTTTTTTTCTATTTTTGTGTAAAAATCTTAATGCGGTTCATAGAATACATCGACTTACAAAGTTTCAACAGTATAGCTCTTATAGTTTCGGAAAAAAGTGGCTGTGACATACAGACGGACAGACAGACATGACGAATCTATAAGGGTTCCGTTTTTTGCCATTTGGCTACGGAACCCTAAAAAGTATCTTCGGGAAAGTTGTTTGTAATCATGAGTACAATCAACTGTGTAAGTATCGGTCACTAATTACCCTATATATTATTATAAAAAATATATATCCATAATATATAGAAAAGAAAAAGATATAAGATGCTGCATGTTTTAATTTCTGCATGTCGTAATCTCTCTGGTATGTTGTATATACTTTCGAGTTTATCCGTATTATAGCGATAACAAGTTGAATGTACGTGTCTGCGATTGTTGGTATAAGTACTACACTCATCGCAACATGCAAATTCGGCAACCTTAAGGCAAGAATCAAGTGAAAGAAATCATGAGAGCATTACCAAAATGTATGCAACCTGGTTCTCTCGAATGTTCAAATTTTTAACGAATTGAGTAATACTGGCCCCAGACGACCACGTAAACCGCAAACAATTCTGTCTGAATATTCAGTCTTCAAATGTATAACTGGATTTATATAAAAATGCTCGAAGCTGATAGAATTAACTTAAAAGTTAAAGTTTATACCGGATCTTTTACAATAGTAGCTTTTCTATATCCATTCTTTGTCCGTTTATGCATAAACGTATTGGCTGCGTGAGAATCGCGCAGAACGAAAAGGAAGTGTAGCCTTTTGTTTGAGCTGTATCGAGCGAGTTGCATTAAAGAGTGGGCAGTGTCGTGTAATCAATCGGAGTTATCTGTTTACGTGTGGAGCGTCGACCTCGCGCCCCCTCCCTCCCCCCGGGTCCCAGCACCCCGCCCCCCCCGGCCCGGGCGCCACCGGGCTGCGCTTATCGCTCGCTGTGCACCCGGTGTTCCGCTTTGTTCTCAATTCCACGCTGACTTTGTATACACACACATATGTATACGCAATTAATTGTATGCTAATAACATACTCGTATTTTGCTATTGTCTGCGTGCCGTCTGAGTAGGGTGTAATATTCATAATTGGGGTTTTCATGTGTTGTGGTTAAGATACTAATTAACCCCTAATTAGTATTTTGGCTGCAATACATGAAAAGAAAGAGCGGCAAGGCAGTAGCTCAAGGAATATCTCTCTCTCTTTGAATGTTGTCTTCGTTAAAATGTTGGTGTATAAGAAAGCATGTCGTATCCATTTACTTTTTCAGTGAGAAAAAATTAGGTCTTATTTTGATTATAGTGTAAAATAAAGTTCTCGTTTGAATCCCTCTTCTCGTTCTCTATTTTGGGGGCGTCACCTACTCCTTCAGGTGAGTTACTGCCGTTGGTCCAGACAAGGGATATTGTTTTAATCAGCAGAATCTAAGTATGAACACAGGTTAAACTGCAATTTACATGTGTGCATTTACACTTTTAAGCATGCCATCATAATGATGTGTTAAATCCCTTCTGTGTGGAGTGGCTAAAGAGGCGTCCTACGATGCACGTCCTCACTGGGCAGAGTAAGTTTGGGAAGTTTCTGCCCTAGATTCAGGCGGAAGTAACGCTCGGGTGTAACCATTGTGCGGACCGCTCGGAGGATACGAGAGAGCACACGGTGAAGCTGTGATCAGCTTAAACGGAACACTGCTGTATGGTCGTGGAGGTGAAATGGCGGCGGCGGCCTCGCTAGCTCGACTCGTCGACGGCTGGTAATATTCTAATATTTGCACACCACATGTAATGGTAGAATGTAAAAAGGTCTTATTATTATTGTTATGATCATACTACTTTGTATACCTACATTCTGGCAAATATATTATTATTATTGTTATACGCGCGCCTCAAAGAAACATCAGCAAAACCGTAGAGGTCCAGCAGGGTCGATGCTAAGCATATTTGGAATTTCTGAAAAAGAAACCCGCAGTCCTAGAACGCAAGGGGCAACTGAAAGACACAGGACAGTAAAAGTCTGTCACGTCCTCCCACCCCGCCGTAGAGCGAAAGAAGTTATTGGATGATTTCCCACCACAAGTATAAAAAAAATATACACGCTCTAATAAGTACCACGAATGTTAAAACCTATGCCAATATAAAATCCATCCTACCCCGTGTTGTCATTACTAGTCACAGACGTGATGGCATATTGTATTTTTCCGAAAATGGCAACACAAGTCCGACCGCACCATTATCACTAGCAATAAAGTGAGCTCTGATCAAGATTTATATCTTGTAAATGACATCAGTCTCTCTCGTCTCGTCTTCTAGACGAAATTTATTATTATATGCATAATTTTACTTATATTATTATATCTTATCTATCTCGAAAGTTTACATGACATTCTTATGATATGATGTATTTCATCTCCGACTCTCTGTGGTGTTGAAATTTTATTAGTGTGTCTAGTTTGTCTAGTCTAGACTAGCTATTGCCCGCAACTTCATCCGTGTTAAACCGCACAAATGACAATTTCATGGTTTTAGTTTTTTGCGCGGAATCCTAATTAGATTTCATAAAATAAAAGTAACCAAAGTTAAACTCTTTGTAACATCAGTTATGTGTCATTGAAAATCCCGTCTAAATAAGACAGAAATGCAGATAAAAAGATGTAAAAACATATTTTTTTGTTGTTTTAAGTATCGTTTATACTTTCACATGCTTGGTAAACGTAAGTAGTAAGAAGAGTTGTTATTTTGATACAAACATTACAAATGTGGACACTTCAATTTTATTTATTGTGCTAGATTTATGAGTAATTTAGTTAATGACATTAATCGTTGCAGATAAATTACTTGAAAACTAGCGTTTACTCGCGGCTTCGCTTCCTTTATCTGTCCTACAGAACTGTAAAATTTTCGGCAAAAAATAATGCTATTAATAAGATATATAATATCCTTAATCTGATCGATAAAAGAGATTACGGTTTACAAACATACGTATATAAACCACTTAGCTGTAGATAAGTGTAAGAAAACATCTTGTTCGCAACACAAAACAGATACATTGACCGCGTGTTGTAATGGCTAATGGCTCACAATGTCTAGACTATATAAAATGTTAATAACAAAGTGATTGGAACGGCCAATTAAATTAATGTCGTGGTATTTGTTTCGTCACGGAGCTCCGGACTCGTCTGCCTACGATTTGCCAATCTTTGTTTCATTGTCGTCTTCGCTTTATAACCCCTTTTTGTAATCTATATATTTATACTATGGCTTGACTGGCCTGTTAATCTAGTGATTAGTGGTTTTGACTGCTAAGCCGGAGGTCGTGGGTTTGATTCTCACCCAGAAGAAATGCTTGTGTGATGAGTAGAGGTCGGAATTAGGTAGAGCTATTTAAGTACTACCGATTTCATACAGCGAAAGAATAGAGTGGATATGCCTCAAATCCTGAGATTGAGATTGAGACATAAAAAAATTCTTCCTACATTAATGACGAAGAGGAGAAAGTGTATTTTGTTAACCTCACCTCAGTTGACGTAAAGAGATCTTTTTTAATGAAAAATACTTGTAAAAATTAAATGTTAATTGTTTTTGTTTTACAAATAAAATATCAACATTTCGATGCAAGTTTATAAACTACTACCTAATTTTAAAAAACTCCACTTCAACTCTTCAAATTCCTGCGGCGTCATCGAGCTCCTGTTCAATAATAAACACATTGTTATAAATTAAGCGGAATAGTTTTTGCTGTATTTAAACGCATCGCGCGTTTTTTGTGCAAAAAAATGTTTCTGTACGACATAGTCAAATTCATAACAAATGTACAGGCCACCACGCTGCGATCCACGAAAGCGGAGCAGTAACCAGACGCTAACGAAACCGCGGGGGACAGCCACTTTTAAATATTTCCCAATTAATATTTCTTGTTATAACTTTTACATTTATATTATGCTTTCATGAAGATAATATATAAAATTCGTTTATGCACTTTCAAAACCAGTTTTAAATAGTTACAACTCGATTGTATTTAGCGGTTAAGTTATCGGTTTATCATTACCCCTGTAACTTGTACCTACACCGAACAAAACCAAAAGACAAGTCATGCATAAAATGGTGGAATTTACGAAAAAAAAGTAGTTCGTTTGGACTTTCGAGGATGTACAGCACAGCCGCTATATACATATGTACATGTACAGTGACGTACACCTTGCGGGTCGCATTGCACTGCAAGTTTAGCAACCCGACGCCTTCCCGCGGCGACCGCGGCCGGCGAGAAAAAAACCAACCGACTTCCTGCTCGACTCGACCATCCGACTTCGCAACTTGATACAATGTACATATGTAGTCTACACTCATGTACACATCTGTACATAAAGTTTTTGCGTTTTATTTTTTAAGATTACCGACCTTTACGGTGATTGTGTGTCGATTTGCTATGCCAAAACGTTTATTATAATTTTAACACATCGTACGTATGTTCGTTACTTTTAGCAATAGTAGTTCCAAGTAGACAGTAGACACTGGTGTATTCAATAAGGAACTTGAACTTCTCATCAACAGTTTAGTATAACGAAGGGTATCGACCCCACCCGCATGCAAGGGTACAAACAAGAATTTGCAAACCGAAAACAGCAGCACAACCTTTTTTTGTGAGCCGACCTTTAAGAACGTTGAGTCATTAAATGCATATTTCCAAAAAGATGCATTAGGATTTAGGAACACGTAGGTAATGCAATGTCCGTCTGAGAGGCAGAGGTCAGCTACAGTCGCTACAGACTGCAGTCCGTGCTGGTGTGTGTGTCGGTGAAATCGGGCGATGCACCGCGCGCCTGTGTGCGTGGCGAGCGCTGCGCAGCCTCCATGCGTCTGCGGCCTGTCTAGACACCCCCCCTCCCGGCCGCGCCGCTCGCGCCGCCCCGCGCTGCTGTGGTTAACACTACTTGCTAACAATTTCATTTGGTCAGGCTTTAATATAATCCTATGTGGTTTTGTCGTAATCACATCTGTAATAGTTATAATGTATTGATATAATAGCTATAAAGTACTGTTATGGAATCGTTGTGAATTTTCAGAAATTACTTTTCCATAAGTGAGAAAAACTCAGACCCATCACCCATAGTAATAAATAAGAGAATATAATATCTTAAGCAGTTCTAAAAATCAAATAATTTTCGAACTAAATGTAAGGTGTCAATCAGATTAACGATTTCGTGCAGTGCAGTTTGCACTAACTGCTTACAAAATTATATATTCCAGCTTTCACAAAAACACACTCAAAAAGCCGTAACGGACAACTAGTTCTTTATCATTCCAGATTTATATCTTATTCTTGTTACCGACTATAATTACCGAGATCAGAACATAAAATGCAAGAATTCTTTTCTTTGTGTTAATTTTCGATATAATTTATGATCACAATCGGTAATGAGCTCGCTGGTAATCTGTGTAAGAATCCGAGTACATACATGAACAAGTGTTGTTGTTATTAGCAATGGATCGTAAACACGTCATTATAAGCATTCCTGAAAGCTCTAAAGCTCACACATGCGTGATATGCTGCTTTATAGCGCGGGACTCGGCGGGAAGGAGGCGGCGATAACTAAATAAATTGTATACTCACTAATGTATGCAGTCAGAATTAAAATTTAGAAGACACGATTCTCAAACATTGTAGCTTATGCAAGAGAATTTAAATTATGTTTTTTCAGCACTTATGTTGAAAGTGAACATTTTTGTATATGAATAATTTATTTGTTGTTTGATATTCAAGTAGGTATAGATATCGCAGAGACGAAGAAAGCCTCAATTGATTTTGAGTAAAAAGCGCAGTATCTACGTAAGTTAATACTCAATTTTAAGTACACAGCTACCTTTGTGTGTTTAATCCTTTATTTGCAAGCTTGGCAGGGTGCAGACGGGCAAAAAGGTTGAAGTGAGCGTAGAATGAGATTAGTGCCGAGCCGGCTTTGCGAGTTGCAAGCTGCGCCGGCCGACGCGCCGCCGCCACCCGCTCCGAGCAACATAATAAATAAGAGGAGTCGATACAATGTTGCGGTGTACTCCGGGCCCGGTACCTATAACAATGTTGCGAGATAGCTATAAATAGACCTGGACGTACCTCCGTGTGCTGTGACCACCTGCCGTGGCTGCCGCGCCCTGCACACGGGATGTAACCGTCGATTCCATGTTTCACATTATTAGTTGCTACTCCAGGTGTTAGGGAACTAAGCTAAATTATTAATAAAAGAAATATGGTATTCTGCAGATGAAATATAGGTATTAGTAACTAACATAATTGACGGTTATGCATATGCATGATGTACGAGAATATGTTGCAGTCAAATCAGACAAAAGCATTTTTGACCGCAAGCGCTCGACAACAGTACTTTTGACTGATATTGCAGTTGAAACTAGTTTGGTACAAATGGAGCCGGTTAAAAGTAGTTTTGACAAATTTACAGTCAATGCTGTTAATTTAGTGAAGTTATTAGATATGTATTTTTATAATTTAATTTATACACCGTTAAATTTTGATCGTTTTAATCCCGTGGAGGGTTAATCCGGTACATGAAACACTATCAATTTGTAAATATAAAATGAATAAATAAAGTACCTTTTTTTAAAACTCGTATTAATTTACGCATGCACGAAATTAATTTCTTTAAGAAAACGTCAGCTGAGCTGAGTTCAATGACCTGTAGGTAGTAGTCGGCGTTGCGTATTAATTACCTATAGGTCATTGAATTAGCTCAGCTGACTTTTCGATTGACCTTACACGGGATTAAAACGATCAAAATTTAATGGGGCATATTATATTATTGGATTTTTTTTTTTTTTTTTTTTTTTTTTTTTTTTTTCGGCAGGAGTGGGAAATCCTCATGGACGGCCAGGCTGCCTCACAAACGAGCCAGTCTGGGCAGTGTCAGACTCCTACTGACTAAAACCACACTCCTGCCTTACATTTAAACCACAGACATGACGTCCGTGCCCTTGTTTAATAGTTTTACATTGTTTGCTGCTGGGCAACTCCACGTGCAAGTGGCGTCACTCCAGAGCACTTAAGCTATTACAGTAAATCCCGTCTAAATTTAATGGCTGAGAGGCCATCAGCCCGAAGCGATACCCAAGCAACAACGAGTCATAAGCGCATCAAAGATCAGGGTTCTCCCAACCTTCAACACATATACAACCCCCCGCCGCCCAAAATGCCATGCCAAGCAGACGGCCCCCCAGCTCCAGATACATAACTATAACTATAATTAACATTATACAATACAAATACACACATCAATAACCATATATAATATCTATAATAACTATAACTACTGCTGTAAATACAGTGTTTGTTTTGCCTTTCCTTTTTTTTTTTTTTTTTTTTTTTTTTTTTTTTTTTTTCTTTACTCTGTGGGTAGGACATTTTTTTTTTTTTTTTTTTTTTTTTTTTCCACCGATTTTCATAATACTGTCAACGTTATAGGTATATGTCTTCAACCGCTGTTTATCCTCCCCAAGACCGGTCGCTGTCTTACGTTAAAAACCAACCGCCCCGAGCAATACCCACGTCCGTCAAAAGCTACTTCAGCCCGTTATTGCCTAAGCAGGCGAATCAGTGCCTCGACGACTGTTTTGTCCCGATGCTGCATGGCGATCTTCAAGTTAGCGTTGATAATGTCTCTGGTCGACGCTTCCTGTGCCCTCCTCACAATATACATTATATTATTGGATTCAGTTAATATAGTATATTTTAACTTTTCAAACATATTTATATACACTGTCTACATCTCTCATCCAATTCTCCTGTCGCAGGTCTGCTGGATGAAAAATTTGAAATAAGCAGAACCTTTGTGCTCTTCTATCTGTATTTACTCATTAAATGTTTACATTAGTGTTTACTGAACACAAACAAATAAATAAGAGAAATGAGTTGCTTTTAGTATTGGACAATACCAATTATTTCACCAGCACAGCACCAGAAGGAGGGTCCGGAATTTTGGATTGAAATTGGGTTTCAAATATAATATTGCTAAACAAAAAGAAATTGCTGACCTGAAACTTTCCGTATTATTGTCTTTTTAATGTTTACTTTTTTATTTTTCTTTGTAACCATTGTAATATTAAACATTTTCAACAAACCAATTTTCATCATCATCATCATTTCAGCCCGAAGACGTCCACCACTAGACATTAATTCCTCTTCACAACAACCGGCTAAACGTCGCCACAACAACCAATCTTGTGCATTTCGCATCCACCGGATGACCGGATTCCGTGATCTTCACCAGGTCATCGGTTGTTGAAGGCCTTGCAACTTCCCTATATTTGGCTCAAAAGTGATTTTGATTAAAGTACTTGTGATTAAAGGTAGTTTTTACTAAAAGCGTAACTGGAAACCACTTTTGCAACTACTTTTGTTCGTTTTTTTTTCAGTTAAAAATACTTTTGACCTATTGAAGGGTTTGACTGCAACATGTTTAAGACGACTTGGAAGAGACTGCAACAGAGTCTATCACAACGTTTCCTGTACAGCCTTATTTGTAATTGCATGAAATGCAAGAAGGATTAGTAGTACAGATTATTATTTTTAATAAGTCCTATCAAATCTACTTATAGTAATGGAGATGGAACAGGTCCCACAATAAAGAATATGACGAACGAAAAATATAGTAAATAACATGTTCAATGATGATTTCACACGATCTGATGATGATTTTACGTACTTCATTTTCAAAAATACCTATGTGAATCACACTGTCTATTATAAACTCACTGTTGTGATTAATACAGCACTTTTGTCACTAAACAAATAATGCGATAATTAATAGTTGTCTGCTGTTAGTCACCAGACATGTTTGGAGGACTCACGTCAATCACTTTTATCGAACCGGACAGATAACATGCTCATTGCTCATGTTGGAGTCACCTTAAGGAAAATATTGCACTATATTATAACAGAAATTCGTAGTAGAAGGAAATTTTTTTTGCTGAATTTCGGCCTCCAATTCAAATTCTTTCTGGGAAAAGCGTACAGCTAGACAAATTTATAGCGCCCAAAAAAACAAGCCGAGCCGTCTGACATCAATTTCTGGGAAGTTTAAAATAAAAGACACATCAGCGTGGATCTAGACTAAACGTGAAATACCTGCGGCGCGGGTGATTCAGTGCAAATAGTCGCAGACGACTATTAATTCTAAATTACGTCACGTAATTGTCGATTGTGTCGGGAGCCCCGTTTCGGAGTGAAACAAATATGTGAAAGCGGTCGGTTAGCTCTCGACCTCCTGGATCAGTCGTCTAGACACATACTCACCGATACGTGCTGCTAAATAGGCGGGCTTTCCCCTCGCCGCACAAACGGTGATGATCGGCACGCGCGTCACTGTACTGCAACAACTCATAAAACAACCTAGTTGTAACCAAATCCAATTGAAGTGATTGCGTAATGGTGTCCGTGGACACTGCGGATTCCCGTCTAGACGGATCGCAACGCAACACCGTTGGAAAAAACAAAATGATACACTGAACAGACTAAAATTAAATAAGTGTTTTTATTACAAAAGTGTTTTGTAGTTCTTTGTGTAGCAGGCCCAAGCGGATCCTTGTTTGATTTGTCACGTTACCCTTGATGTTTGTGATTAAAAAAATCGCTCCTACAACAATGTTGCAGTTGGCGATTTTATATCTCATATAAATTAAACATTTAATGAACTTACATTCGCTAAAAGTCCGACTCGAGCTCATGAACCTGTTTACCTCGTCTACCTGAGCGTGAATGCTGACACATACGAATGACACTTCATATATTATGTATTTATACTTGTTGAGTTTCAGGTGACCCAAAACCCAGCCAAGAGCGACGCGAGTTGGTTTAATTTGTTTCGTAAAATTGTTTCACAGCATGAGAAAATTTCAGGCCGTAAGCTATTTCAGTAAAAAGTTTATTGTATTGCATATATAGACTTATTACATTTTTTCTTTATTCAAGTTTTTCGCTATAGCTCTACGTTTTATTCTTTTTCAGCTGACTTTTAATACCGCACACATGCATCGGGTGAAACAAATGACGTCGTTAATAACAGTCTGACGTTGCGTTGGTCTTGTCTGTTGGGGCATCAAACTTTGCAAACTGAAACTGCAAATAATATTTTACATTTTAAACGTCTAGGTATTGAACGTAGACACTACCTAAACTAACACAATCTAGCTAGCGTATTAGTTGGCGGATTCAACACAGGGAACAAATGTATTGGCTGACATACTTTTATTACGAATTTTCTTATTTTTTTTCCACATTGCTATCGTGTATAGCGGTGTAGGTGTACAATGTGCCCGCGTTAGCCTATTGTTTTGGATTAGTACAAAGTGGCGGACTAATGATTGTCCCCCAGCCGTGTCGTAATCACGACCTTGGCCTGACGCGCACTCCACCACTGTTACTAATTTGCGTACATTTATTTTTGTACTTATTCTTGAGCTTTTAACGACTGCGATATTTGAGAGGGCACGGTCAATGTCGTTTGTTGTAAATTATTCGAACTTCGGAATTAATTACAACACCTTGAAATAACTTTGAGCTTAAGGCAATTATATTTTTAAAACAATATGCATTACAATCCAAATGTGTTTTTTAATGCCACGATGGGTACGCAGGTTATTGCACTTAAAATAAATTATAAACGTTTTACTGATAGCGGGAACTTGTGTAATTGACTAAGCTTGATCTTATTTAATATTGTGCCACCGGATTTCAATTACAACTATATACGTTCCTGAAAAATTTTGCCTGCAAGAGACAGATCTAAACTTTGAAAAATACCGGATCTTTTACGATTTTGTATGTACTGTGTGTGGTACCTGTAGGTGATTTATAGAGCATGTAGGCTATGTATAGTTTCGTGTTGCATGTTATAGGTGGTGGCTGCAGCAGGCAGACGCGGCCGAGCCGAGCCCCGCTCGTGCCTGTATTAAAAATTCGTCTGCGGCTCGTCTAGACGCGCTCCGCTTACATTATGTCGTCACAACGTACCACAGCCCACAGCCCACCACAAACATCCACTCGACTTATGCATCTAGCTCGTGTAGAATTAAGGATTGATTTCGGCGTCTGAGCATAATAGATGTATTATGTATGTAATGTGTGTATTATGTATCATTTGTTATAATAAAGTCAGCTTAATGCATTCCGAGTGACCGGTGTCTAGACGAGTGTTTTGTGTACTATTGTAATTTTTGACTGGTGATGAAATACAGTTGGAACTTATATTTCTGTCAATAAATGGAATTGTAGTATCTAATCTTTTGTGGTCAGCTTGTCAGTTGGATTTCGTTTTACATCGTAAATAGTCTAGTGAACTAGGTACTGACTAAAAATTTACTGTTTTTTTCTGTCTGTACAATTTACAAACACGTGTAAAATTTGTGTGATTTATGTTCGTATATGCTCCGTGATAACAGTCATTAAATTAAGATCCCTAATTATCAGCTCCAGACAGGTGACACGTGCAAGTTAATGAGGAAAATTATTAGCAAGCATGAACCTTTTCGACAACAAAATAATTCAGCTTAACGTTACATGTACCTTTCCCATTAAAGTTTACTGAGTAGACCAACTGAATAAGACCGCAAGACTTTCGTATCTAAAATTTAAATGAACGTCAGACTGGCTGGTTAGAAGGGTAATAAACTAGTATTTTGATTTGAATTCACCAACAAAGCACTTCGCCTGTGTGATGAATATAGTTCTTGTATAAAATATAGTCATGTCTAGTTTACAAGTCGTGGTAAGTCGCTTGATAATTTAAACTCTCTAGACACCTCTCGTCTGCGAGTCGACGACACGGCGGCGCTCTCTCCGAGTGGATCCTGGCGAAGTCGCTGCACCTCTGTGAGCACAGCACACTGCTCTGTTTGCGAACACCGAGCTATCTTATTAGTGTTGTGTCTACAGACGGATCCCGTGTTGTACTCTTTGTGACCATTACGAATTTAAGTGCAATAAATAAGAAAATAAATTATGACGTTTATAATGCCTCGGTATTCAAAAACTTCGTAGGTAATGCCACCACAGACTAAACTACGTAATTGTGGAGCCTCGGGTGTAGAAGGAAACGAGACGACTTTTTATACGAAAATTATATAGCATCGAAAATAGCAAACCGTCTCATCTTACACCTAAAGTAATAGCAGTAACTAAAGTCGATTCTATCAATCTTGAAATTCTCAAACTACCTACCTGGGCACGGAATCCGAGATGTGCCTGAAGTGTCTTCATTTTAAATTCTATTATCGTCGAAACATTCGAATACATAAATATGTACCTACTGCTAACATTTCTTGTTTATATTATGACGTACATGTGTTCACAGACATGGATGCAGTGGGTCGTCTATTAAAATCTAATTTGAAATCGTTATGGCTTGTGTCTGATATGAATCTCCAGACATGATTACATTCATTTTTATTCATAGCATCGTGCAGATACAACGATTGTAAAAAGCCAATGGCATTTGGTGCAAAATATATGGTGTGTCAATCATTACAATATTCAATGCACATTTGGCTGTTCGCTTTTTGTGTTGTAGACAAATAACAAGAGCATATGCGACTTAGCCGGGGCGGATGGCTCGTCTAGACACACAATTCATATTCGTCTATCCCCAGACTGATCTTGATCGGCGTCCGTAAAAAATATTACAGTCTCGAGCTGCAGAAAACAGAGACGTCAATTAACAGCTGTAAACTGTTCGACAGTTTGCGCACAGACACAACTGTGCAACTTTACATGTTTGATTACGAGTCGAGCTCCACAGTCCACGGGCTCCACCATTGTGTTCATGACGCAGTGTGTTTACAAAATTTGATATTTTCCATAATATTTTGTCTTTGTCATAATTATGAAGAACCCATTGATGATGATACCTGTCAATGATTCACGCATGAAGTGACTCATTTAAGTTTAGCTTCACACTCAGACTAACTGCTCTGTAAATTGACCAGGAATACGAAATCCTTCTTTTATATGTCATTATATGTCATGTCTTCTTTTATATGTCATTGCATGAACTAAAATGAGCTAATTTATCGAACCACTCCAGTCAGCAAGGTGGTATAGGAAACAGGACATCCCAAATTGAGTTAGGCGTATATACTATATATATATTTCCTCACCGCTAAGTAAGGTTCCTGTAAGATAAAGTTTTGATTTCAAGAAAAAGAGAGACTCGGGGATATAATCCGACAGAATCCCCAATAAATTAAACTTTTTCTTTGAGAAATGTTTTGAGGGATTAATTTATTTTTTGCAAATATAAAGCTTCACAGGTCTCCATCACAAAGAAATTAGGTAAGTAAGGTTTTAAAATGTAATTTATAAATTGTTGTACATTTAGTACTTAGTATCTATCATCATTTTTTTTTAAGTCTCGGCTAGCAAGGTAAGGTTATGAATGAAAGTCAAAAGGCATTTGATTCTACAATGTCATCTCTAACTTTTGTTATAAAATTGCTATATTTATAAGTTTGAGATAAATCTCCGCACTGCTGCTATATTTTTACTATTTCTTGAAACACCTGTGTTTAATTATTAAATGACGAATTTTATTACTGCATCTTAAAAGGAGTTGTGTTGCATCGCGTCCAGTTTTCCAGTTGATCTCGAAAGTGGACGTACGTAGTGTTCAGGTTGGTTCATTATGTTATACTTGCTTAGTGTCTGGCAGGTGGTAGGTATGTAGGGTTGGTCGGTTGGTCGCAGCGGCCGCTGCACCTTGTGGTGGAACTGGTCGGTGGGGTGGCGGGGTGCGGGCGGCTCGGGGCGCATCGACCTCGGCGCGAGCGCTTCCACGGCGGCGCCCGCGTCGCGCAAAAAAGCGCCTAACCCAAATTTCGGTAGCCGTCTGGCACGAATGCACGATCTCTCCCGACGCTCGGCGCGCTGGGCGGGTTGGTCGCGTCGGGCGCACATTTCGGCTGTACGTAATCAGCCCGCGTGCGTGCGCCTGCTGCGGCTTTAATCAAGCGGTTAGTCACGCTCGTGTCACACTTTTCGTTATCAACATTTGTTTTGCTGACAATAAGAAGTGAAGCAGGTTATCTATTCCAGTTATTTACTAACCCAGCTTCTGTATTGAGTTTTTGCTCGCTACAGTTATAAATGAAAGTATGAAAATAGTCTGATTCAAGAAGATTATTAAATCACCAATCAGATTATTTTTTTCTTTAAGCATAGGCCCAATCTCTTCCATTATGTCATCAATTCATCATATTATGCGTTTGATTGAGCTTTTTAACTCGTTGCTATCTTGTTTTCAAAGAACTCATCAGAAAATATTGTAAATTACGGAAAAAATGGTAATCAAAATCGATCATCAGAAGATAATTTATATTAAATACATACCTAACGAAATTTATAGTTTCTTACGTATCGACGAAGTAGATTAAAAAAAAAAAACTTTTTCAGTGAGTTGCAATTTAGTGATACATGGAATATATATTTCTTTTTAGAGTTGGAGATATTACCCCTTTAAGAATTGTGGTACATTTTCAAAAACTACTGTAACAGTAATCGACGGTAGTGAAAAGTTCGAATCGACAGACACCATTCATCATACAAAATAAATAAGCAAACTGAAATTCTTAATTAAACAGTGCCAGCTGTTTTAAGAACTATAGGTAATTTGTTAGCACATAAGCTTCCGCGTCCTTCAACTCATGCATAACAGCTGATAACAATAGATACCTAATTGATAATAACCTTATCTCTACGAAATAACGTGATATTTGACAGCCAGATATATCGTGACACTCATACCCGTACCAGGCATTTCCTCAGTGATCCCTTGACTAACGACTGTACCGATTGATTTACTCGTCATACATGAACGGTACGAAGAAGCGTTATCATTTATCTCTAAGTGCCTATCTAGACGTTTGTGATTGATAATAGATATGGCATATCGTTTATTGATCAAGACTTGAGGCGAGACCATTTTTTGCTCCTTGATTTTGACAATAAGCGAAATTAATTGAGTTTTCTTTCAAGTCCATAAATTTAATGACTACAAATTACTATTTAGTAACGTTTAATTTTCTGTATCAATGGTAAATGTTTTATCAAGTTTCTTTGTCTGTCTGGTCCGGAGCGAGGAGGAGTGGCAGGCGGTCGCCGACTTCTGCGAAGCAGTAATGCTCGCAAAGGAGGAGGCCGACCGCATCAGGCATCGGCGTTCTCGCCGCCACCGCCGATTTTCGGCCACCGTAGGCGCGGGCTTGCGGACAGTGAGCAATGGGTAGCTCGCTGTCCGGCCGTCCGGTAACTGTCCGGACCAAGCCCAAGTCTTCAAAGGCGCGCACTCTTCCCGCGCGCCCCAAGAAGTTGTCAGCAACAGTAGGGACCCAGCCGGGTCGAAGCCTCCTGAGGCCAGGGTTATCCGAAAGGGAACTTGAGCCCCAGCATGAAGGCTAGAAGGAACAGGGTGGGTCTTTTAGTCAGCAAGAGTCTGACACTATCTCCCGCTCCGCCCAAGAGCGGGGGTTATCATTGGATGATTTTTCCCACCGTAAAAAAGGTACTTATTTGTCTTTTTATGCCTAGAAGGAATCAACTGTAACCACAGCAACGTTTTACAAAATACTGTTTACTTTCTTTCAAAATTTAATTACGCGTGATATTGAAATAAAGGTAATTTGGTTTAGTTAGGATTTGAATCATTTGTCAACGATGTCATATATATATATACATATTATTTTACGTGAACGAAGTGAGCAAACTGAACAGATGAATGTGGGTCAGTTTGATCGGTACGGAATTCCGGATGGTGGCGTCTGAATGGACTTCATCAAACGCCGAGACTGTGAACTAGGTATGTTAGGTGATTATACCGGAACCGAATTCGGAAATAGAGTTCTCAAACTTGGTTTACCGGAACTGGAATTGGAGGTATAAGAGAGATGTGTCAGTAGTTGTGTGTGAGGTCTAATAAAATAAAATTACACACATTATTTTCAGTTATATTCTTATTACTAGCTAAATAAATAATACAGGTTTAAGACCTGAAGAATTCAGAACATTAATAAAATCTTGGTAGAATATAGTATATAAAATTAAATGGAAGTGACTTCAGAAGACGCAAGCATGAACAAGGTTCCTCAAGTGAAAACTATAAACTTGTACCTACGCGCTACATCCACCTCCGATATAAGTTCCAATAAAAATTTATCGGAACCGGAATCGGTATCGAAGGTGAACAATCAATCGGAAGTTCCGGACTTTCGGAGTCGGAATCGAATATCCGTAACATCACTGATGTGTACAACGTAATCTTGAGACTGAAGCTGTGGTAAGAAGGGGTTTGTAGTTCAAACTAATTATGTAGAAGATTAGGTAATTGAATGTATAGTAGGTACAAAGCCCACATTTTACTATACATAAGCCCTATACACATTATATGGGCTAAGATATTTAGATAATACTACTATTACTGGAATATTCCGGTATATTCTGATAATGATAATATGAATCAGAGAATTATTCGACCTCTACTACGAAAAGCATCCTTTTCCTTTGGCATGTAGCGATTTTAGCCATTGTCCACGACTGGAAATACCCGAATAATGATTAATTACACCTTTGTTCCATGTTTATCATATAAAGAGTTCGCTATACCAACACAATTAATGTTACGCATTAGCGATACTATTATGTGGATTAGACAGGTACCTGTAGAAACTGATAACAATACCCGTAGTAGGTGCGAAGAGTAGACGATACCGATGTTGCTGATATGATAAAACACACACACACGCGCTCGCACCTGCATGTACATACGTGTATGTATATGAAATATGTGAACTTCACACATTTGCAGTGTAGTTGTGTAGACAGATACATTCCATCATATATGATTTGTGCGTTTTCTATCACAATTGTTATTGATTTATTGCAACACGATATTGTTATGGCTATCGATGTAATGAAGTCATCTTGTGTAATTTTTCAAGCCTGTTACCTCAGCCTAGTCCTTTGTAATCCATTTCAGCAGAAAATCGGTAACACGAATTACCTCTTATGTTTTCTATGAGCTGCTTGAAAATTGAATTCAAGTATATCCCGTTAATATTGGTTTAATTTGTGCCAGTTTTTATGTCTAAGGCTAAAGAAACGCCAGAGTCACTTGGTATAGTCACGTCATCACCATTACGACGTTCATAACTTTTCAATATACCCTTTTCCCGAAGATTCATAAAGTATTTTTTTTTTGATATGGGACATAATCAAACAATTTGTCGCTCTGGTAAGGGAGTGTCAGACTTTTACAGACTAGAACCCACCTATGTTCCTTAAGTACTCCAGCAGCCCTAGATGCATGCTGTGAACTCAATTAAAGCTCTATTAAAAGACACTTTTCTGACCATTTTTTATTTTTCTTATTGAGGTTCGCTTTTGACCCCTATCTCACCTAATCGACGATTCAGCACGCTTGCCTAAAAGTAGCCTATTCACTTAAATACTCCTAGGTTGTAGCCATCAAGAAACATAGACTCCGGCAAAGAATTTCACTCCTTAGATGTACGCACAATTAATGTTTTCCCAAAACGTTTTATGCATGTTGGTGTGGTGTGGTGTGCTGTCTACCATATACCGGCGGCACACCGCCGAATTGAAAACTAAGCTCAGAAGATTCTGCGACTTCTGTCACTGCAGCCAGAAGCACAAGCATTAGAGCTTAAGGCAGAAAGCAACTTGATCCTACAGCAGCCAGCAGGGAGCAGACAGCGAGGTGCTGACTTCACGTGGAAATTCAGAACCACTCGAATCTATTCTGAAAGTTCTTAAAAATCTCTCAGAGGCTCTACTCGGGTGATCGAAGATTACATTTTCAAAATATTCTTAGCGCCTCTATTATCTTTTTGATGTTTTACTAACTTGATGTGTTGATTACAGATAAGTCTGTCTTTCAGAACGAAGCGTAGAGATAACGCTATCACGTCGGTTGAAATTTTTATCTTTATGTAATGTTTTGGGTCTCGGTGTTATGAAATAAACGAAATCAAGCTAGACTTTTCGTCTATGATTTTCTTTGATAAATATAATCCTGCTGTAACCTATTATTGCTTCGTCTATGATTTGATTTGATAAATTTAATCGTACCGGTCTGGTGTTGTTGGTATGCGGAAATGTTCGAAAAATGTTTCGTGGTCCCAGAACACAAAGAACAACTGAAGGAACACAGGTGGAGTTTAGTCAGCAAATCACGCCCTCTTACTTCACCCAGAGTGGGGCCAGATATTTGAGGATTTTTCACCTCAAAAAAAGTGTTCTGGTTCTTTTGCTACTGTGTTCATTCATACGCACTTGATTCGAAAGAATCCCTAGAATCTTTATTTAATAAAAAAATCTTCTTGTTTGCTAACTGAAAATACAAAAAAAACAGGTTTAGCGCTATGCATCATTGTAGACCCAGTTTGGGCACAGCAACATATTATTTAATATTTAAGTTAATTAAACTTTAAATACTTTAGGAATTTACCATTATAGGTACGTGCGATTAAACTTAAAAATTGGAAAGAAATAAAAATAATTGAAATAATTAATTAAATAACGTTTTGTTACAGTAGGATCTCGGGATTACCTACTGCATGTCACGTCATGGTGTGTAGTCTGTAGAGCGCTGAACACTCTTGGTAGGTACGGTCTTCGAGTGTCATCAATCTTCTCCTGATACAGCCGTACCCTTCTTCTGAATTTAAAAAAAAAACACTTGTTTTTCATGGCGACAACAATATAATTATTATCATCACTTCAGCTGAAAGAAGTCTACTGCAATTGATAGATCTTCCCCATGTATCGTCATATCATACGATTGCTTTTTATAATCTTCTACACATAAATAAAACTGAAGTGTCCGTATCATTTTCTTACTAAATTCATAATCATTTATTCGATACCTATAACAAAAATGCAAAATATTGTAGCTCTCCCAGAGAGGAGGCCTTTTTTATGGTGTGAAAAATCATCCAATGACAACCCCCGCTTTTGGGCGGAGCGGGAGATAGTGTCAGACTCTTACTGACTGAAAGACCCACTCCGTTCCTTCTAGCCTTCATACCGGGGCTCGAGTCCTCTTTTGAATAACCCTGGCCCCACTAGACTTCGACCCGGCTGGGTCCCTGCTGGGTCCCTGCTGTTGCTGACAACTCCTTGAGGCGCGCGGGAACAGTGCGAGCCGTCAACGACTTGGGCTTGGTCCCGACAGTTACCGGACGGCCGGACAGCGAGCTACCCATTGCTCACTGTCCGCAAGCCCGAGAGAGGAGGCCTGAGTCCCAACAGTGGGAACATTATTAGGCCGAATATGCTATGCTATACTCTACTAATTGTAGCTACCCATTTGTGCAGTTTTAGGAACTTGTCGCGGCAGATGTCGCAGGCAACAGCAAGTTTTCTCTAAAAATATTAGCAGTTGAACCTGCTGTCAGAACGTATCTTTGCCTATATACCTTCATTATATTTCAATAAACATCCGTCCATAACTCTCCTATTTAGGGCTGTCCCTGCACTCGTTCGAGACAAAATCGATAATCCGGGCAGCGAGTGCAACGTATTCACAGGACTATCGTGACCGCACAATGTACCTATACGTCCTTATTGTCTGAAATGAATTGAATTGAAACTGTTGGTGCTGTTTGGATGTAACGATCTCACATGATTTTGTCTGCACTGCAAACTGCAGTGATAAGCGGCTGCATATCTTTTGATGTAAGATTAAAATCTGGCCAGGTGCGAGTTGGACACACGCAAGAAGGGTTCCGTAGCGTACTTAGGAAAATTTGGCAAAAAAAATCGCATTTCTGTTTATTTGGTTTTTAGTATTTGTTGTTATAGCAGCAACATAAATATCTACACAATTTGTGAAAATTTCAGCTGGCGGTTCTTGAGATACAGCTTGTGACAGACCGACGGACAGACAGCGAAGTCTTAGTAATAGGGTCCCGTTTTTACCCTCTGGGTGCGGAACCCTAAAAAGATACATCTGATTGTAAAGATATAAATGTGATACAATTTATGATATCCTAACTATAAATTCTACTTACATGTAGTTCAAAGTACAACATTGCACGTAACTCTCCGTACTATCGATTAGATCCAACTTTAATTTGGACACAGCTCGACTGTTCTATTAAATACAAGTATCTAACAATCACGTTATTGATTCAACGGAACGATTTGATCAATTGATGGGTTGATGGGTCGGGCCCATATGACATACATTTGAAATTGTTTTATAATAACAGTGAGTAATAATGGTTTCAAGAATTTGTTGGCTTATGAGTCAAATAATTTAGTTATATAATATCACTTCATTATTATTCTTTCCATTTTCATGAAATCTTGTTTCATGTCTGCATACTTTTAGCATGTGTCATGAAATATTCACATAGTTGGATTTTCCTTTTACATTTCATATAATAGGTATGTACATAAAGAGACGTATCATTATTTAAATTAACTCGAATTTGAAATTATGACATTTCATGTAGGTACTTTATAAAAACTGAAGTGTTGGAAATTCGTAACAATTAACGCTTAGCATCCAATTAACGTCATTTTTTACATTCCTTAGTGCAGACAATGAGCGTCCAAATTATAGGTTGCACATTGCTCACCTATAATTATATCTATTAAATAAAATACCTCGGAGTCTGTCTGTGCATTTTACATAACTTAATGAATGAATCGGAATTTCCCGCAGCGAGTAACGCCGCCTAGCGGCAGTTCCCGTAGTCAGCTCAAAATTAGCTAGGTACAGTTTCATAGACAGAGTTTAATTACATAGCAGACAATTATGCGCCAGACAGACGTGATAACTCTGTCTAGGTCATTTCGTTTGTACGATGAGAGCTAAAATAATTTGAGCATTGTACGTACATTACTACTTACCTACGTGAGAAATGTTTTACTGCACATACGCATTGTTGGCTACAGAGAAATCTTTAGAGAAAATCGTTGCTCACAAGATAATGATTTTACGACATATTGACGTTTATTGTATAGTGATGTAACAGCTATTGATTGAGTCTGTGTTGAAGAGGCTACAGCTGTGAGTGAGAAAGTGGAGGTATTTAATAGCTCTCAGTTCATTGATGCGCATGCGCAGCTGAAGGCCGTCTGTGTTAAATGCCCACGAGCTCCATAGATTACCTACCCCTTTTTTCAGTGGGAAATCATCAATTGACTCTTCCTGCTGTGGGCAGGAGTTCTCTTCAGTTACCCATTTCTATCGAACGATTTTGCAAACTTGGCAGACATTAGGCCTAGCGGGCTCCGTCACATATACTGACATGTCTTTAAGGTGTGAGTGAAGCACAACGTGCCATCGACATGAGCCTGGTCCTACTCATACGGTGAGCTACCCATTATTTGCCGTCCGCGATCACGCGCCTACAGTGGCCCGATTTTGGCGCACTTACAGAGGCGATTGGGGTGTAAGCATGTCCTCTTGCCCTCGCTTTCCACCACCTCCTTTGCTCGCATTACTGCTATGCAGAAGAAGGAGTTCTGCTTTCCATTCTTCTCACTCCGTACCATGGCTTTAACCAGGGTCTCAAGTAAGAGGTGGTGCTTTGCCCCAGTGGGGCCGACTCACACGGCCGAGCCTATGGAATTCAAATGGCGATGAGATAGCGTAATAGGGCTTTCTGAAGATGTAGAAAAGATGGCAGTCAGGAGAACTGTGACCTGAAGTTGGCTTAAAACCTCTGTGATAAAATGGTAAGAGATACTAAACTCCAATCTTTTTTTTTTCACCAGCATGGTGAAAAAAATGTTTGCCGAGTGTTTTGAGTCACTCGGCATAACAAAGTCCTCCTTACATATTTTGTATCTTGCTTAGTGTTTTGAACAACAATTTCATCATCAGCTATATTTGCAGTAACTCCTGTTAAAAATAATACTATTCTTGATGTACTTCCACGCCGATGTTATCTGTCGATTCTTTCTCTGTTTTCCTAGTGATCCACCTTAAGATTTTTAGTTGCTGCATTTAGAGACCTTAAATAGGATTTAAGTGCGTTGAATATATAGACCTTACTGTACGAAAACTGTCCCTATCGGTACTGAACGCCAGACGGGTCAAAGGGCTAAATAATCCTAGCTTCACTAGGTGATATCACGATAGAGGCTGTCACTCTTCATGAAATAACGAGCTTTTCGACGCGGGAGAGATAGGATGGGAGAGATATCAAAACTAAAGAGATCTGCATAGGTATTATGTAATGCGCAAATTGACCCATTATCTCAAGTAGGCCAAAAACTCACAAAATGATAATGTAAAGAATTTACTTATGATAACAAAAACATTTTTTGCGATTCATATGCTTCGGATGGGATTCTAGTGTGACTTGTAGACATCATCCTTATCGGTAGATATGTAGCTAACTGAATAGTCACCGATAAACCCAGGAGGCCTAAGAACTTGCAAAGAAAAAAAAAAGCAAGCTAAACTAAAATTTAGCCTAGCTAAGAGTGCAGTCTGACTTTGAACAGAGAGTCAGACTAGACTCGAGCAGTGCTCTGCGCGAGTCTGTCTGAGTGAAGCTGTGAAAAACTATGTAAATAAACGAAGGTATATTTATAGCTGACTTTGTCAGGAGAAAAATACTTCAACTACCTATGCGAAGTTTTCGTAGGCTAACTCATTTAGCTTAGCTAAGTGTGCAGATCGAAATACTATTTTTTTATTACATTGTTACTGTGTTTGTTTGTAATTTATCCATAATATGTTTGTATTTAGAAATAAGTATGTCTATCAGTTGTCTAGTACTCACAACATAAGCTCTGCTTAACTTGCGACTAGATGGCGTTGTGTGATAGTTATGGGAAAAAAAACCTACAGTCCTTTATCTACGAAACTCTTAATTACACATTATGTAATGAACCGATAATATTTTATCAATACATACTTGATATACTACAATACGTGGCCCCGTTCAGTGACCTAAATGGAGGGTAATAAGAGGAGTCACAATTTCATTAGTCTCTACAATTTATTACTTTGCTTGCGTAATGAAAATACATTTACTAGAACGTGTGTATGAAAATCGTTGGACATTGTGAATGTCTCGGTTTATATTATACAAGGCTATACTTATTATGAGGACTGCAATTGAGAACAGAGATATCTACTTTAATATTATAAAGAGGTAAAGTATGTTATTTTGTTTGTAGGAGGTAATCTCTGAAAGTACTGGTTCGACTGCTAAAATTTTTTCACCGATAGAAAGCTGCTCTGTTCCAGAGTGACTTTGGCTATATTTTATGTACGCGAGCGAACCCGGGGATAAAAGCGAGTCATAGATATCAATGTCGATTATATAATATGGTATAGCGAGGTGGTGAGCAAAGGATGAATGTTTTTTGACGGAGGCTACAACGTTTTAATTTTTTGACGTGGGATGTCCTCCAATGAAGAAGTGATTGGAGCACATCACCCGCTCTTAGGTGGGGGGAGCGGGCTCGTCAGGCTTTTGTGCTTTTACTACCTAGAATCACAACTGTGTCCTTCATTTGTCCTTTGCGTTTTAGGACCACGCGTTTCCTTTTCATGAATTCTCCATGGTCCTAGCCCTGCAAAACCCCCCTTCGGTTTTGCTAACATCTCTGAAGGCATGCATAGAACAATATTGGTCGACTGTGGGACGGTGGTCTACTTAGTGGTCGTTGTCCGCATAGAAAGAGGCTACAGCGTGACGTTTTCAGCTGAATATTGTTAAAAAAGTTAGCACAATTTTATTGTTTTCGAATGTTATGAAGCTTAAAAAAGTTTTCTTTTGCCTTTTTTGCGGTTATAAAGTAGGTAGTAAGGGCCTGTCCGCACAGCGGTATTTCACCGCGCAGTTTTTTTTTTCATTATTCTGTAATACATTGAATCTTATGAATATTTCCGCACAGGCGATAAAAAAAACGCGCGATAAAAAATTCTGTGATTTCTTGCAGATTTGACACGGTGCGGTGCGGAAATAAATCCGCGCGAATATTTTCCGTGCAGTGAAATATCGCTGTGCGGACAGGCCCTTAGACATTTCCACATTAAATAATTCACGTTCTTTTCACTTTGATCGTGTATTGTTTTTGTAAAAGTCTAGAAAGTTAGCAGAGAAATGTCAGATAAGCAAACTTTGACTCTGAATATCTTTTTGCGCAGAACGACTGAAAACTTTGGCCTCCGTAATTAACTTACTAAATTTATTGTAGTAGGCTAGTGCTGAAGAACACTGGATTGTTTTTTAGAGTTCCGTACTTCAAAAGGAAAAACGGAACAGTTATAAGATCACTTTGTTGTCCGTCCATTAATCTGTCTGTCAAGACATTTGATCTCGGGAACGCGTGGAAGTAACGAGTTGAAATTAAAACCAATATACTCAGGTCTATGGTCCTTTGAAGTTGTTAAAAATCAAATTTCTGAGTTAACGAAAAAAAAAAGATCAGGCCAGCCGTTTATGTCGCAAAAAACGTATATTTCTATCAAGGGATTAAAAATTCTTAGCAAGCAAGGTCTTATAGCACAAGTATAGGAAAAAATCTAGAAACTGTAAATTTGTAGATACGACACAAAAAAAAAATTTGCGATACGGATTCGGGAACTGAACTGTTTTCCCAGGTAAGGTTGCACGGAACCTTCAGTGTGCGTATCCCACTCGCACTTGCCGGTTTTTTAAATTATTCTTAGATCTAATTTTAACTTTTCGCTGGAATAAGACTGTTCCAAGTTAGCCAAGTTACACAATATTCCGAACCAATGCTACTCCTGAATATTTAGAATAATAATTATATTTCTGACGCAATTTTTAGTGATTATGACTTTATTCAACTTAGATTCAATCAAAAAGTTTGTGTTTTTCCCTATTCGGAAGTGGTAGCATACATAAGCTGAGTTTACGGTGATTTTGGCAATCACACACACTAATATTATAAAGGTGACAATTTGTGAGTTTGTTTAAACGTTTGTTATTGCTTCATGCTCGAACGGCTGAACTAATTTGAATTAAATTTGGCGTAGGGTAGACCATATCTTGGAATAGCCTGTAAGATACTTTTGGTTCTTGGTATGTATTCTCTTTTGACAAATTGCTAATTTCCAGCGGGCGAAACCGCTGACAGTAGCTAGTACAATTGCCAAAACGGATCTTGAGCGCTCGGCGTCAGAATGGGGATCGCTTTGCGCATTCAATACATTGGCGAGCCAATCGTCTTCGTTGTTAGATACATACGCAGAGAACGAATCAGAAGTGACTTCTATGAGCGATGGCGCGGCGAGCCAATCACTGACACTCCCCGCCCCCACGTCTCACTTTGCACTACTAAAGAGACCGAATATTTGACTTCTGCGCAACTTGAAGACAGCGCTCAAGATCCGTGACGGCAATTGTAACTATTCTATACTTATAATTGCTGTTACTTCTATTTGCAACAGATAGCAAAATGTTAACAAGTCGTTTATTATGTATTAAATATTCTATTCCTTACTATGAGAATATGATATAGGTCACACAGTAAACGTTATTTGAAATTCTAGACTACCCGCTAGCTAATACCATAATCTCTTTTTATTGTACATTGTTGACATTATCTATTGACGAAGTTCAAACCCAAAGCACACAGTCACTTTGTATTTATTCAATTACGTCGCTTGTCTATGTCCTAGACTTGGTAACGTGTCTAGACTTCACATAACATCTTGGCGTCATAAAATATAACAGATCAAAGACCTCGATTTAAAGACGTAAGAGAGACTACACACGTGTAACATAAAATAAACCATCGACATGAGAAAAATAAATGTACCCATATCGATGGCTAGACTAAATGTTGGATAATCTGTGAGTATTTCTCAAAGGGGTGGGTAGAGTTCCTGGTTACACGGGACTTTCTAAAGCCATACATTATTTGGTTGATGAACTAAAAATGCGGATGCAGATGAACTTCTAAAAGGAAAACTCGACCCTGGTATGAAAGGCAACAGAAATGGGTTTTTAATCAGTTAAAGTCTGACACACCCTCTCGTTCCACCCAAGAGCGCGAGATGTCAGCGGATGACTTTCCCACCTAAATAAAGGTTAATAATTAAATAGCAGGCTTCAAATCCAAATTCGTAACTGCAACCGAGAATTATCTAAATGGGAAACCCAACAGCGTTTTGCCTTGACACCGAACACGCTACGTTCGTCTGCCGCATTTCCGACTACAACAACGGTAATGCAATAAAATTCTCCTATTTTGACTGCTTCATGCGTATGCAATGTCAATAATCTTTTAGACAGGCCTGTTGGTCTAGTGGTTAGTGATCCTGACTGGTATGCCGGAGGTCGTGGGTTCGATTCCCACCCAGGACAAATGTTTGTGTGATGAGCCCGATCTTTTGTTTTGTGTCTGGGTGTAATTTATATAGAATATGTATGTATTTAGAAATATATAAGTATGTTTATCAGTTGCCTAGTACCCATAACACAAGCTCTGCTTAGCTTGGGACTAGACGGCAGCGGCGTTGTGTGATACTTGTGGAATATTATTATTTTAATCATGAACCCATATTACGAACTATTAATTCCTCATGGGTAATTTGCTTCATACGGATACTCCTACATCACAATCTATGAAACCGTCTGGCTTCATTGATTTCTATCTTCAATAATCACCTGTTTCCTCCCTATCTCGCCGTGAATCAGTTTTAACTATAGAGCAAGTCGTTGTTTTTTGCCCGTTTGAGTCGGATCCTAATCATATGACTTGTTAATTGCTATGTTATATGTTATTTATACTGTGTCCAACACATGATACTGCGTCCGCTACTGTTTTTAATAAAAAATCCGTCTGGTTTCGTTACTTATTTTTTATGGTGAATCTATAGCTTGGGTTTTTAAGGTTTACGTGTATTGGCAATACACCTGTAGGTTTTATTATAAGGTCGTTGTTGAATGTTGAATTAAATATTAAAATCTTCACGTTTTATATCACTGTATTTCACATGTTTATTCTATTAGGATGAAGAGGGCGTACCTGTACGGTGTCTGGTACGGCCTGATCTACGAAACAATAACGGATACGATGACTTGGGCTGGTATTCCCCGTAATATTTCTGCGTAAAATATCAATTGAGGATAAGGAAAAGTTGCTACCTCGTGATGTTAACGGCATGGAAACAAAATCGGATACTGGGCAGACAATTATTAAAGCTGCTACCTATATTGAATTTATAGAAGTAGGTAATATTTATACCAGCTGTTCGGGCACCCCTATCTCTACATTGACGTTAGGGTTAAAACTGTGTATTTATTCTTTACATTATTATTTGCTGTCGTTGCTTATGATTCCATTTTTTCTGACAATATATAGATACATATCCTAACTATGTTCAGTTACACATTAAGAAAACACACTCAGGCGAAGGTCTCCTCGTACATCGCGACATCTGGGCACGCCGTGCCCACAAGACTGGCTGCTATGCCAAGTTGAATGGCAATGCTAATTCTTTAGGTAAAGCACGAGCCTGCCTTCTAGTGACGGAGTGTTGGTGTTGATCAATCAGCGAGATATAGGCGTCTTTTGTTACGTTAGCGTAGCTTTTGGTTCCTAAACGTTATCCTTCTCCAGAACTGCTTGTGGCGATGATGATCTTCATTCGCCACAATAATATAAAATTATGAGTAAATATTCTGTCTGTATAGTTGTAGTTTACATAACAATTATAATATTTATAAATTTTTTGTTTGTAGTCCAATACTAATCTATCAAGTTCCAAAAAAGAATCGAAGAATTTTGGTCCACGGTTACTGTCCCTTTCCATTTTCTGAAATAATAATAAACACGCTTGCTTTTCCTATTCACTTTAGAAATTGGCAGAATAGTCGATATTGCCTATACTTGCCATTAAAAAAGAATAAATAGGCATCTTTGATGATGTTAGCGCAGCGTTTCGATCCCAAACGGCTCAAAATTATACCTAATTACTAATTAGGTAACACAGTAACATAGTATTTACGTTGCAGATCACCGTACTTTTTAAAATTATTAACCTAATGCTCTAGTTTCGATTCATAAATATCATAGCCTCTTCTCTTACTTTAGATGCCAAATGAAACTGAAACCGACAGAAGTACTTACATAGATGTGACATGATCTTGGCTGCGCGATCAACGTTGAAGTGTTCCAACTACGATATAATTATACTTTTAATTATAATTGATTGCGTTCTGATTTAGATTAAATATTGCTTCCTTACTAAACATAGTTGTGAATGCTAAGTTTATGCGTATTTCTCTAACTGAATAATTGTGTAAGTTGTGAACACCAAATGGTGTGTCATTACTGTAAGTGTCAGTGAAGAGGAGTATCTATTGTTATGGCTAATAGCAGATGTTAGTGCGAGTGATGGTAAACAGTAAAAGTAAATCTATTTTTGTGTCACTCTTGACCTTTCATGCAAGCTATCTATTTATAAATGATGTCTCATAGTCCCTCCGTGGCTCGTGACGTCACAAGCGACCGTGCCGTGGTACAGGGGTGTCATGTGTCGTCTATGGTCACCGTCGATCGTTATCGTCGAGTGCATCGGTACAGTGCAACAATACCGTTTGAAAAGATAAGCTGCTGATCGAAACAGTCAGTGCATAGCTGTCGGGTGGCAGACGCGGGGCGCGGGGGGACGGCGGCGACGAGGAGGGGGGGCGGTGCGGGCCGAGGGCGCGGGGCAGGCGCCCGTCTAGACGCTACGTCACGCGGCCTCGCGATACCGCGCCGGTAAACAACAATGTGCACTGACCGAATATGGCACCCGGCACGCCGGAGCGGTCACCGGTCACCCTGCGCCGGCCCACTGCCTGCGACGCTGCACTCCCAGGATGCACATGCACCACTTCACCAGCAGCCTGCACGTGCTGGTGACGCACGCACCACGCACATGTTACGTCGACCCACCCGCTCACACCATCACACATGTAGGCATATGGTACCTGTTGTAAACAGCTGTGGTTTGATAATTTCCCTCAGAGTAAAAAAAAACATTCATTCATTCAAAGCGGACATACATACCTACACGAACTCTTACTTTACAAACGAATGTAACTAGCGATAAGTATATTACGTGCACTTAACTTAAAACTAAGTTTCGAATTCCCTGTTACATTTTCTAGTAAAACAAATAGTTATATTTGTTAAAGCATTAATGAATGAACCCGTCTGGGCGCGAGTTGGTACTGGAAGTCATTGTCGTGTCAATAGACGACTCGCTAATGAGAGGAGTCGTCAGTTCGTCACACGCTTCGATAACCGTGGAGGTCGTCGAGATGACCATCTGTAATTCAGGTGACCGATTCAACAATACCTACTAATTTCGATTACGTTCAATAGCTATTGTACATAAGAATAGCCCACCTTTCAATTTCTATCGATCTTTTCAATAACGGCAAGTAAATTCTTTATTTTTAGGGTTCCTTTTGAGGTATCAAAAGGAAAATACGGAATCCTTGGATCACTTGTCATCTGTCTGTCTATCAAGACCCTTTATCTTGGGAACGCGTAGAGGTATCAAGTTGAAATTAAAACCACATACTTTAGTCTGCGGTCCCTTGACAATGTGAAAAAATCAAACTTCTGAGTTAACGACAAAAAAAGATACGGTCAAAAAACATGTATTTCGACACTCTCAAGGGAATCAAACTTCATAGTGTTCTTCCCGTTGACCTGGAATCCTGATATTTGGCATGAAGCAAGGTCTCATAGCACAAGTATAGGAAACTGTAAATTGGTAGTTACGTTACAAAAAAAAAAAATTTTTTTTGCATTTCGAAAAAATCTTCGTAACTCAATTCGTGAATTGAACTGTTTTCATAGGTATGTTTGTACGGAACCCTCATTGTCCGAGTCGCACTTGCCCGGTTTTTTTGAATAGGTAGTAAGTGGAAATCAATTTCAAGAGTTAATCATTTGGCAATAATTGCCATGCGACTGTACGTATCATCACCACATAGTGACGGCATCAAAGCGAGCAAAAACTACGTTAATAGGCTTGTGAAAGTCCACGCATGATACACTTTGTTGAGCATTAACCACGTAACACGGATGCATCGTATTAGTACGCAATTCCTTTCATAGAATGCTCAATGAATTTCAATTTACATTGAACAGGTAACGTGATGTAAATCCACTGAGCTGTTCACTTTGAACGGTTTGTAAACATCTAAGGACTGGCCGCTTCAGTCTGGCCCGCAGTGTAACATCGTTTTCAGTAAACATTCATCATATTGTTTTGGGTTCGTCTACAACTGTTTGTACAAAACGACGATAGCGTTCAGAAAATGTCTGCCGCTTATCTTGTTTATACGTTATCTCTGACACACCTAGTCACAGACATCGGGTACATAGACACACATACCACATACGCAGAAGAATGAAACAATGCGTGTCAATTTGCTATTTTTGGAGCGAATAAGGTTAGTCGAGTACGAGTGTTGAGGTTAATTTATATTTTTCCCTAACGGAAACGAAATTCAGGAACGTGTCGAGTTTATTTACGAGTACTTTTTGTTGGACTTGACGGGCAGCGGCCCGTAATCATGGGGTATTTGTAGGCGACTAGACAGCGTCCGCTTGTGCAGCACTATTGCTGGCCATAAATTCAGCGTTTTGTGTTCGTTAATAATTCACCATGTTGTAACACTGTACCCCTCCATCGCGCTACCCTGACGAATGCGTAATCACAGTCTTTAAGAATAATTTTATGAATTTTCCAGCACGTCCAGCGCTTAAGTTCGTCAGTTTTATGTAACAACGCAGAATTATTTAACAAATTAATCATGTGCCAGAATGTAGGCCGCACAGATACATTACTTATGTGTGACAATGGAGTCATTTTGCTCTTATAGCTTAGCCACCGCTCGTAAATTACTTCACAAATGCGGTGCTCGACATGCGACGTGCACCAGATTTGGTTTAGAATAGTCCCCTCTATGTTGTTGTCTGGTGTAATAGTCCCCTAGTCTCTATACAGAGATTTGAGCTAAATTAGTAATAGGTGTTAGTTCAAGGTTCGGATTCTTTGTATTTTTGCAATCGTGGAGTGCGCTATTGCTATGAACTGGAGATGTCGCCATAATGATCACGTCTGTATTGCATTGTTTGAGTCATCTATTTTCGCTAATTCTGAAGTCTAAGCTTAATCAATCATCTTCTTGACATTTGCATGTTAGACCTTTAAAAATGGCGTACAAATTATCCAAATATCCAACTCTCACAACTCTATAATTGTTTAATCTTGTTCAACAATTCGGCATTGGCTCCGCTTCAGCGTGTGCGGTATTAAAGTGATCCTTACGGATTTCTTTCAACTTTCACATTGTCTGACAATCAGTTATTCTAGTGTGTCTCACTGTCTGGTTCATGTCTGCCGTTAGCAGGAAGTACATCATAATATTCAGCATGATAGTGCAAAAATACGATGCGACTCTTTTTATACATGGTCTGTTTGTAATATTCGTAGTCCCCTTTGAATATATTATATTGTTTTGCTTGTCTATTCATGTGATCATGTTTGTTGCAAATTGCACTGCTCTTCAAAAAATTGCTTTAAAGTACAGCGCAGCGTAACAATCAAACATAATTTTAGAAAAAAGACAAGTAAAAAAAAATGTAGTTTCATGAGTTGAAGTTGAAAGAGTCTTACAGCTTTTTTGAACATGAGTGTATAAAGACTTTAAATATTGTTGTCATGACAATTTAACTACATAACAAATGTGCTATGCATGCTTCTTATTTATTGGTAAATAACCATCTTAATAATTTATGCAGATTTAAGTGACTTTGCGGAAAGTTACGATACAATTTGGTATATATTATTCATCACAAATAATAGGAGTATTGTTACCAACTTACCTATATTTAGTTATATCTCTCTAACTATCGACTTCGTTATTAATAAAAGGATACTAAATCAAATAAAGAAATCAAATAATGCAATCTAATCTAAGGATAACATCGGGGTTATAGATCTAAAAAAAGATCAAAAGACCCTCTTTACAGTAGCTTGGAAGTAAAAATGGGGCACGCGCTCATAAATTGGGACAATGTTAATTAAGAAGGGTGGCTCCCTTCGCTAGCGACCGGTTTGGCAGGCGACCGGCGAAAAAAATAAACGTAATGGAGGTGTCTGCTAACCCTGGAGACGTTGCCCCTGGAGCATGTTTCGACTCATAATACCTCACTAATGGGTAACTCAGCTGGGAACCTAATCATTTGTTACCTATAATGATGAGTCGCTGACCTAAAATCTGTAACCATCTATTTATGGAACGCAGGTACACAATTACATTAGCTTTCATCCAAGACCTCATTTGTAACACACAAACGGTAATTTATAATTTTTGTTCCAAATATTGGTCCCCCTAACATGGCAGAATGTGATAAGACCAATGATTTAAATTGAAAAACATAATGATGTACCATGTTCTGACCAATCAATGAGTTTGATTTTGAACTTCTACTGAGTACTTATTTTATCTTGCATTGTAGGTACTAATTTTCCGTTTGCGATTTAGGAAGGCGACCGCGATTGCAGCAACTTGGAATTGACATTTGAATGTCACACATCACAATATTGATATTGTGGTCCTGCGATCAGCGCGAAAGGAACCACACATAAAGGACACATGTGTGTCCTTTATGTGTGGTTCCTGTAAAGTATGTACTTACTAATTATTTGTATACTTAGAGTAGCTATAGCCTGCCCCCTTTTTCATCGTTCAAAAGGTGGTCTCGTGGCCGGGGGTGTGACTACCGGCCCATCTACGTACTTGTATTTCTCAAATAATGCTAGGGTACAATTTCTTTTGTTCGGCTGCTGATTAGTACGTACCGATTGAGTGGTATGATTAACGAAAAGCGAAAGCAATTAGCGATGGTGGGCCTGCGGTAATTACGGACATAAACGTTTACTGCACACATGAGAGACGGAAGTGTATTGTACGATTATTGTATCCGAATAACTTTTGTGTAACTAGGTGCGCTGCCTTGCTTACACGTGTTTCAAGTATATAGACATACATATTCAACCATAAATACCAGAAAATGTCAAATATTAATAAATTCACCTGCACATTACTTTTAGTCTAGCACAACGAGCTCCAACTGGGCAAATTTTCGGCTCTTCTTTACCAAAACATACATGTATTTTACACCTAAACTTTACTCATGTATTACTCAATCTATTGCTGAAAACTACATGAAAATTCGTAGGTGTTGAGTTCATTGCAAACAGACAGATAGACAAACGCGGTTATCCGAATTGCCGATATTTTGTATATATCTACTATCGTGTATAGAAATTATGGTTGACAGGATAGAAAAGAATAAAAAAAAGTGTTGCGTTGACCTCAAGTACCATCAAAGAAGGGCAGGTAGATGACGATGATATAGGTACTATCGCGTGAAAGTTGTTACCTTTACCTAATACTAAATTGTAATTGTACCCATGTCATCGCCTATTAGTCACGTAACAATAAACTCAATAGGTTATAATTTTCCACTGTGTCAGTGTTCTGTAAACATACTGCTGAGCTTAATCAAGGACCGATTGCTTCGTCAGATATTATGACAAATAAGAACCTACGTCATGTTTCAATTAAAATAACTAATATGTTTTGATTTCCTACATTATAACATTACTGACCTGTTTTGCATCGTTTGAAGTCATTTATATTTAGAACCTAATGTAAATTGGTAAATAGATGTCGAATGAAGGATTTCGTTTTAATTAAGTACCTAAGAATTAAAGTAAATAACTATTAAATAAAACTGTAATATAAACGTTAACATAAAAACGCTAGCCTGAAAACCAACACTTTGGCATTCAAGTAAGGATTCAGGATAAGCTTGTATCCGTCCCAATGACAATAGCTCTGCATTGCGTCTCTCTGAGACCACTTCTAATCACCTTTTTTTCGTAAATTTTAAAGGGTACGTTTGCAAAGCATTAGTGCAGTGCCTTGGCAGTAGGTATGGGCGATGTAGGCCTTAACCCACGGCCTCGCATCCAAAGGGGCCTCGCACAAGCGAGGGCTCTTTATGAACGAGGGTTTTTTTATATAATTGAAAGGCTCGTACTTAACCACTATTTTACCTGATGGTAAGCGACGATGTGATCGAACACTGAGTAGCGATAGTGTCTCATTTTAGAATTTATAAAAGAAAAAGGCCTCGCTGATGTCCCTTCGCCCATATCTAAATTAGTCCATGCTACGCCTCTGCGCCTTGGTATTATAAAAATCAGGTATTCAAAGTATCCGCAGCATCTTGTAAACAGTTGGACATAAACAATTTATACTTCCATGCAGTTTTGTCGGAGTTAAGTATTTGCTATCATTCCAAGTACCAGTGTTATGGCTCGCTGCTGATATGTGAAAACTGTTTATCCTCCCATCGGTTATAGATAGACTGTCTAGTAGACAAAGTTATACTAATAATTTGCTAATAATGTGACTACTTTTCCTGCTCTAGATTAAATGGAATGCGATTTTACAATTATAAATTACATGCTAAAACAATTAGCAAATCACGCTGTTATAAATTATCCTATTTCTGTAAAGATTTGTCAATTGAGACAAAAACACATAAGCAATTTCTTCAAAATGTTTCGGGAGGATGATGTAGACATGGAGAGCTATGACAAGTATATCTATATCAAGTAGATCTATGTTTGAATTCTAATATAGAGTCATAAACTAATCTTACCTCCTCCTAAGACTTAATTGAACTGCATTCTATAGGTCATTCATTAGTATTTCATCAATGTCCGGAACAGGATCTGCTCACGAGTCGCCACGTCTGCGCTATTGGTGTCGCCACTACGATCATCTAATTATGTATAATGAAATCATATATAATTAGAATCATATCTTGGCATAACGAGCAATTAATTTTATGACTTAATAGCATGGTTTATCTACAGCGATAACCATTAAACATTATAGCAATAATATTAACAGACCCCGTAATCTTGAAAACGATAGTAGACAATTTCAAGACTATTGCATCAGACTTGGAAAAAGAGGCAGTCTATAATGTAAGTATCGTGTAGGTACATTACCGTCGTTACGCTAACTTACTTTCATGTATGTACTTACCATAACACATTTGTAGGCAGTTAGAATAAATGATTGCACAATTAGAGGCAAACGAGGCGCTCTTCACATTAATAATGCGTTGCGGTCAATTTAACATTCACATTACCTTGCGATAGGACGCTGCCCGAAGAAACGGGCACACCTGTCTAGACGAGCACCGCGCACACTTCGACACGTCGCTAATGACACAAGGCCGAGGCTGAGCGGTACAGTGCATCTCCGCGCTGCAGCCACCAGAGTCGAGATAAACAACAACACTTTTAAATTAAATTATTCTGCATAAAAAATATCATCGGATCAGTTACTACGCTTAATATTTTTTATGTCTTAATATATCTCTAGGGTCATAGGATCCCAGACCTTTGAAAGGCATGTTAGGGCCAAAGACAACTAGCAGAGGCTCCGTTACACATGTTTAAATAAAATATAAGGACATTCGAGGATATAAAGGAAATATATAAGGCCTCTGCCTCGAATCTTGCGTGCAGCGGGCAGATCGCGCGCCATTATAGCGGCGTAGTGTTGTTGTGTTCGTGGTTGTGTCGTCGAGATATTTGTTTTAATTCGCGAACAAAATGTCTGAATAACGGTGACGACATCTTTTTGATTCAAATTTATTGCTAACGCTCGATTTATTGTAGGCAAAAGAAGTGAATGCCTACTTTAGAGCAAGGAAAAGGAAAGGCGATTTGTATAGAAATTATGAAGAACAGAGACAATGTCACAACACTCCAATGCAGAAGCAGACGCGCGAGCGGTCACCGCTTGACTAGAGCGCACCGCTCGTTGCCCGTCCCCGCGCCGCTACCGCCGCTGTTTCCGAGGACTGGTCCATTTGATTTTACGCTTTAGATCCGGCCGCTCCCGCGCCGCCGCCGCCGCCGCCCCGCTGCCCGCAAGATTCGAGGCAGAGGCCTAAGAGCTGTACAAGTGCAACCAAGGATAACCCCGGTTCCTGAAGCTATTGTAGGACAAGGAAAACTATTCTGGGTTTTGGGAATCTAAAGTGTAAAGATACGAAAAGATCGTTTATTAAATAAAGTTATATTTTGAGTCACTCTTCGCGCAGCGTCGCGTCGCGTCGCGTCTCGATGTGAACTGCAGCCCTAGCCAAGTTGATAATCTGCAATCGTTAACGCTAGTCGAAAAGTAATCAAATGTATAGGAATGACATCATTTTAACGTTAATTCACGTGGTCGGACCAAACGAATAGAAAATTCGTAGCCAAGTTCACTTCGTTCAAAATGAGAGAATGAATTTCTACAACGTTTAACGCTACATCCTTTGATAAACAAACGTTACATTGTAGAACGAGCGGTCGACTCAGCCGCGTCAACATGGCCACTCTCTTATCGTTTTCTACAATTGCTGACACCGAAGCGTTACCGATTGGAGAACGGAATTCGACACGATACGGTTGTAACTTGGCTAGGGGGGCTGACTCTAAGACTATGGTCCCTGTCAGAACAACGTTATTAAAATACATCGAAAATTGAGGCAGGGTGTAAATTACACTCTCAATAAATAGGCCTCCGAAAACAAGGAGACAACATATCTTGAGGTGTTTAAGTAGTAGAGCGGCTATCAGGAAGTACTGTTAAGATATCAGGATTTTAACGGATTATAGGTACCATCGCGGTTATTTCTGCCTGATCACTTAAATAATTTTTCGCTTGAATCCTGCGGCGCAGCGCCAAACCAACTCTTTAAAGTTTTCATTTCGAGTGGACAGGCCAATAAAGGAAAGCAAAAGAGGCGGAACTAGGAGGACAGTTCGTCACAAAACTGCCGTTTTTGGTGGTAGTGGTGATTTTAGGTGGTAGTGGTGTTTTTAGGTGGTAGTGGTGGTGTTAGGTGGTAGTAGTGTTTTTAGGTGGTAGTGGTGGTGTTAGGTGGTAGTAGTGTTTTTAGGTGGTAGTAGTGTTTTTAGGTGGTAGTGGTGTTTTTAGGTGGTAGTGGTAGTGTTAGGTGGTAGTGGTGTTTTTAGGTGGTAGTGGTAGTGTTAGGTGGTAGAAGTGGTGTTTTTAGGTGGTAGTGGTGGTGTTAGGTGGTAGTAGTGTTTTTAGGTGGTAGTGGTGTTTTTAGGTGGTAGTGGTGGTGTTAGGTGGTAATAGTGGTGTTAGGTGGTAGTGGTGGTGTTAGGTGGTAGTGGTGGTGTTAGGTGGTAGTAGTGTTTTTAGGTGGTAGTGGTGTTTTTAGGTGGTAGTGGTAGTGTTAGGTGGTAGTGGTGTTTTTAGGTGGTAGTGGTGTTTTTAGGTGGTAGTGGTGGTGTTAGGTGGTAGTAGTGGTTTTAGGTGGTAGGTGGTAGTCTTGGTTTTAGGTGGTAATGGTGGTTTTAGGCGGGACATCTGTGTTTCTTCAGTTGCCCTTTACGTTCCAGGGCCAAAATATTTCTTTCGTACTTCCCGCAGCCCTACAAAACTGCCCTGCGGATTTATTATTATTAGATATTATTTGGTAAGACAGACTAGCAGATTAGTTGATGTGTGTGATGTTAATTAACATTTTTGTGATTATTGTTCGTTTAACTTAACCAACAATAACCGCCAAAACGTTAATTCTCGTTTTTTTTTTCGACTGAGTATTGTATTTCTTACCCATCCCTTTTCTGCACTTGCCTGTTGTACTTGTGTCATCTAAAGGACTACTATCGTCGTATTTAATCGTTTGTGTGTGCGTAGAATGACTGTACTGTCCGCGCCGTGCTCTTCAGCTAAATCAAAATCGTGTAATTTCACAAGATTGATGTTTATGCTTCGAAAAACAGTCCCATCATGGGTGTTAAACTTTTTTTAGGTAATAAATCGTCTGATGACATCTGCCGCCCTAAGGTGGAACTTGTGTCAGACTTTTACTGAAAAAAAAAACGCCGCATCCAGCCTCTTTTTGAGGCGACTTTTTTTGAGGCTCGTGTGCGGCGGTGCCGCCACAAAAAAAACGCTTGAAGCGGCTTCAAGCTTCTCCGGACACAAATTGTCGCGCGCTTCAGCAATTTTTTTCTGCCGCTTCTAGCTTTTTTTTGTGGCCGCTTCTAGCGATTTTTTGTGGCGGTGTTTTTTTAAGACCCGTGTGCGGGGATTCAAAGCCATGGGTCCTTGAAGGTTGGTCCCAGAAGGCTTCGACCCTGCTGGGCCTCTACGATTTGCGTTAAGCTGTGTACTGTAGACTAATCAGTACCCCTAGGCAAGTTGCTAATCTGCAATAGTTAACGCTTGTAGAACGTTTCAAATGTACGGGAATGAAGTCGTCTTAACGCTCAGTCACGTGGTCAGAACAAAAGAATTGGCGGTAAGGTCAACTCGAAGCGTTCGGCGCAAGCGAAACGAATGTAACTTGGCTAGGGGGGCAGGTGTTGGAAAACCCTTCCTTTTAAGGGACGAGTCGTTCTAACATATTTTTTCTTACGGTTTGTCATCAATGCCACACTACAACGAACCAAAGGTCATTGCGTAAAACTGACACACCCACCAACAGATTTGAAACCGGTGTCATTTGAAGCGCGTACTTGAGTTTTTTTTATTGTGGCGACATACCTCAGAAGCAATGTGGTTTTGGTTTTATAAAATATTTTTATTTTAACACAACCTTAATAAATTTAGGGTGAGTTGCACCATTTAACTATAACGATAACCAAATCTTAACCAGCCGTGAATCTGCCGCCTATTGGTCAATTCGATGATTTGACAACAGTTAACGGCTTTGTTGTCGTTATTTAAATGTTGCAACTCACCCTTTGACGTTACAGTGACTTGTAAGTAATATGGTACTTAATTTTATCTAAGTACGTCAGCCCGGTACGACAGTACAAAAATATTTGACTTTCGAATAGTTCGCAATGTTTCACCTGAACTGCGCAAACATTATCTCGTCTAGCACGATTAATTAGGCACATATTAACTAGATATGTAAACGAAGTTCCTTTCCTCAGAACAAGATGAATATCAAAATGTAAACTTGTCAAAAGGTTTGAACAGTTAAACGTGCAGTAATTACACGCTTCCATGTTCTTACATAAAATTTAAAGCGTGAAGTCGTAACAATATTTTAGGTGACACATGTAATAAAACTTGCTCTGAAGTCTCGACAATCATTCGCTTATGCCACCGAATTTAAAGCGAGACATTATAAAGTTACCTACTTAATCTTAATTTTGATAACTTATATACCTTAGTAACTCACATGTTATGACTAAGTATTTTATAAAATTACGTCTCAGTAGGATTCTATGACAACAAGTACTCCAATAGAAAACAGTAAAAAAAATCTGCAGATCTACATACTCGTATATAACTTGTCGATTTTATACGGTCTATTCGCACAAGCATTACCTGAAATTACTTCATCATTCTGCAATGAAAAATAAAAAAAAAATATGAAAGACGCGTAAAATTAACAGGCATAACATTGTTCGTAACAATATTTTAAAAATAGAATAGTATACGCGCGAACGACTGCAGATTCACTCGAGTTAGTAACCGTTGTTTCATTGTTTAGTGTCATGGTCACACTGCTCAGTGTGACCAGTGAACAGTGTGAATAATCAAGGAAGCGGGAGCCGGCCCTGGCCGAGTTACACACGCGCCCATTCATTCACATTCACTCACCAAAAGAACAATCAATACGACGATACAGTGCGCCTACGAAACGTCTCACCCAAAAACCGCTAAACTGGAATTAATTTACCACAATTAACAATCGTGATCCAAATGACATAAATAGTAATCGAAATAAGTTTAGGAAATTAGTGTAAAATAACATAAAAAATATATAATTACATACTGCATTAAAAAGCTTTTTCTAATAATTTCATAGACATTCTTTTTGTAGCCAAAATTTTGGTAAGTTATTATGCTATGTTAATGGACTAAAATGGTAGTAAGTAATTAATAGTATAACATTATTATTTGCCGTTAAATTACGTGTACTAAATAAAGCTTCTTCATTATTGATTTCAACTTCAAACCAGCCAACATGGAAAGTCAAATTACGCTTTGGCGTGTGCCCTGAATTAGTAGCAGACTGCAATAAAACTGTAGTCTAGTCCCACCTTTGTCTAAATAATCCACTTCCTGTCGAGTGCTCGCGCGTCCGCTTTCGCCCTCAGTGTATGGAATCTAGCCAGACCAGACGCCACGCTCCGCTGCCTGAGAAAAATGTGTCTACCAACATAATAGTTTCAATAGTTCTAGAAATCACATTCAGCTAATAGCTTTATGACGAACTAAATTTGATAAATAATCACTTTGATTGATGTCTACATTTGTCATTATTATGTAGTAAGAGTCGTGCGTAACATGCACTTTTCTATAAATAATGTAGACTAATCAGTACCCCTAGGCAAGTTGCTAATCTGCAATAGTTAACGCTTGTAGAACGTTTCAAATGTACGGGAATGAAGTCGTCTTAACGCTCAGTCACGTGGTCAGAACAAAAGAATTGGCGGTAAGGTCAACTCGAAGCGTTCGGCGCAAGCGAAACGAATGTAACTTGGCTAGGGGGGCAGGTGTTGGAAAACCCTTCCTTTTAAGGGACGAGTCGTTCTAACATATTTTTTCTTACGGTTTGTCATCAATGCCACACTACAACGAACCAAAGGTCATTGCGTAAAACTGACACACCCACCAACAGATTTGAAACCGGTGTCATTTGAAGCGCGTACTTGAGTTTTTTTTATTGTGGCGACATACCTCAGAAGCAATGTGGTTTTGGTTTTATAAAATATTTTTATTTTAACACAACCTTAATAAATTTAGGGTGAGTTGCACCATTTAACTATAACGATAACCAAATCTTAACCAGCCGTGAATCTGCCGCCTATTGGTCAATTCGATGATTTGACAACAGTTAACGGCTTTGTTGTCGTTATTTAAATGTTGCAACTCACCCTTTGACGTTACAGTGACTTGTAAGTAATATGGTACTTAATTTTATCTAAGTACGTCAGCCCGGTACGACAGTACAAAAATATTTGACTTTCGAATAGTTCGCAATGTTTCACCTGAACTGCGCAAACATTATCTCGTCTAGCACGATTAATTAGGCACATATTAACTAGATATGTAAACGAAGTTCCTTTCCTCAGAACAAGATGAATATCAAAATGTAAACTTGTCAAAAGGTTTGAACAGTTAAACGTGCAGTAATTACACGCTTCCATGTTCTTACATAAAATTTAAAGCGTGAAGTCGTAACAATATTTTAGGTGACACATGTAATAAAACTTGCTCTGAAGTCTCGACAATCATTCGCTTATGCCACCGAATTTAAAGCGAGACATTATAAAGTTACCTACTTAATCTTAATTTTGATAACTTATATACCTTAGTAACTCACATGTTATGACTAAGTATTTTATAAAATTACGTCTCAGTAGGATTCTATGACAACAAGTACTCCAATAGAAAACAGTAAAAAAAATCTGCAGATCTACATACTCGTATATAACTTGTCGATTTTATACGGTCTATTCGCACAAGCATTACCTGAAATTACTTCATCATTCTGCAATGAAAAATAAAAAAAAAATATGAAAGACGCGTAAAATTAACAGGCATAACATTGTTCGTAACAATATTTTAAAAATAGAATAGTATACGCGCGAACGACTGCAGATTCACTCGAGTTAGTAACCGTTGTTTCATTGTTTAGTGTCATGGTCACACTGCTCAGTGTGACCAGTGAACAGTGTGAATAATCAAGGAAGCGGGAGCCGGCCCTGGCCGAGTTACACACGCGCCCATTCATTCACATTCACTCACCAAAAGAACAATCAATACGACGATACAGTGCGCCTACGAAACGTCTCACCCAAAAACCGCTAAACTGGAATTAATTTACCACAATTAACAATCGTGATCCAAATGACATAAATAGTAATCGAAATAAGTTTAGGAAATTAGTGTAAAATAACATAAAAAATATATAATTACATACTGCATTAAAAAGCTTTTTCTAATAATTTCATAGACATTCTTTTTGTAGCCAAAATTTTGGTAAGTTATTATGCTATGTTAATGGACTAAAATGGTAGTAAGTAATTAATAGTATAACATTATTATTTGCCGTTAAATTACGTGTACTAAATAAAGCTTCTTCATTATTGATTTCAACTTCAAACCAGCCAACATGGAAAGTCAAATTACGCTTTGGCGTGTGCCCTGAATTAGTAGCAGACTGCAATAAAACTGTAGTCTAGTCCCACCTTTGTCTAAATAATCCACTTCCTGTCGAGTGCTCGCGCGTCCGCTTTCGCCCTCAGTGTATGGAATCTAGCCAGACCAGACGCCACGCTCCGCTGCCTGAGAAAAATGTGTCTACCAACATAATAGTTTCAATAGTTCTAGAAATCACATTCAGCTAATAGCTTTATGACGAACTAAATTTGATAAATAATCACTTTGATTGATGTCTACATTTGTCATTATTATGTAGTAAGAGTCGTGCGTAACATGCACTTTTCTATAAATAATAATACGACCCGAGTAGAGTTTTTCTTTTGTGAACAGTGCTATTAAAATAATTGCGCTTTTGTCTACTTATATTTTGCTGAATGCATTGCATGGACGGCATGACAACGCATTTTTCAAAAGCACCTGCGTTTATTCTTGACATACTTTGGTACAAAATTAGATATAATAAATCACAATCCAAAAGATTTTAAACAGTTATACTTAAACGTTCTGCGGGCTTTATTGTCTATGATCCGTATTTAACACAAACAATAGTCAATAGATAGTGTTTAAATTTATGGAATACAATTTTCTTTCTTGACTAAATGCAAATCAAAAACCTGTCCCTTAGTAAAGCAACAGAATTGTGTCTGAATCATAGGCTGCCGTCAGACTTCACAGATGGTTCCACGGTAACTCCCCAAGACAATGTGGGCAAAGTATATAATAGTCTTCGAGATTTTAATTAATTTCATCGGATAGGTACGTAACCACGGATAATTGATATGATTACTTCAAGGTTCGCAATAAGAGTCTTGTATCTACAATTTGTATCATATCATATAATTTCCCCAACTCAGACGATTTCATTTTGTATTGTCATGGATAATATAACACTAGCGTAGTATACACAATGACTAATGATAGAACAAGATCAGAAAGAGTCACGTATGTAATAACGCATAAGTCAACATTAGTTTAGTCAGGTAAAACCAACCGCATAATCGACATATAGGTAATCAACGGATTTTAGAAAACCCGACCCCTTTTCGAACGTATTCACATCACGTAGACAATAGAGATTCGATTGTTTACATTCGACATCAAAGTGACGTGACAATGAAGTCACGTGAGGCTTGCGACACATGGTAGGCGCCAGACGTCTAGACGGCCCGGCGCGTCACCTGAAGGCTCTTCAGGAAGGCCGCCGAAATTCCTCTCCCCAGCGCCGTCGCCGCCGCCGCCCGCGCCTCGCCGACGGCAGGCGGCCTCTACTTACCTATATACGGTACAATTCACAAGTCAACTAGGTAGTAGGTACATACAACGTACTACACAAAAAAAAAAAAAAACATTACTATAATCCGTGACTTTAATGGTTTTGCCGTTGATTGCTCAGACCACTTTTAATCCTGAAAGCTATTCGTGATTCTTGTATTTAGGTCAAATGTTCGAGCTTGATACTCTTTTTGATAAAATAAACACAATTACGTATGTTTTTTTTAGGTGAGAAAATGAAATCCCCCGCCCTAGGCTGAAGCGCGACGGCGTGTCAGATTTTCACTGACTCATGTTCCTAATTGCCTAAAACCCACTCATGTTCCTTCATTGCCTTTCATACCAGACCCGAATCTTCCTTTCTGAAGCAGACCCTTGGGTCTTTTAGTCAGTAAGAGTATGACACTATCTCCCGCTCCGCCCAAAAGCGGGAGTTGTCATTTTTTGTTGGATGATTTTTTCCCACCATAAAAAAAAAGACCCTTGGCTCCAGTATCACCTATTATTATGTTGTATTTTACCTATGAATAGTTTCTTAAAACTAATCTAATATTTTTGGTTACGCAGTGGGAAAGTCTATCCTTACGTAAAATTCTTCTGTATGCGGTAATTTGTTATTATTGCCGCGTAATGCTACATGTTTACTGTAGATGTACTGAAGTAATTTTTCAGAAAATTAACTATTGCAATCTAAGTTTAATTTAGGCTGCCCGCCCACGAGACTTTTTGTAGGACAGCTAATCGGGCCGATTTTGTATATTTGTAACATTGTTCTATGTTTGACCGACTTTTTGTAGGATGTGTGTGTTGCACTATTGCTATCAGTGTGTTCTATTTTTCTCTTACAAAAAATCGGTCACCGATAATCGGACGTGGGCGGGCAGCCTTAGTCGGTCGTAAACGCTGCTACAATTTAAATTTCGAATTTCATTACAAGGCTTTCTTACGTGTAAAGGCCAAGGGTACATGAAGGGCCTTTTTAATTCAAGCTCGTTTACACATAAAAAGACTCGCACAGTTTAAAATTATTTGATAGCTACAATTAATTTGGTATAATATAATATTGCAAAATTTGAAACATGATAATAATTTATTGTCCAAAAATAAAATGGCTCGGTCTAATTAAATCTGTCCGCTGAGCTGACATTTTACAAAGTTGCGTCATTAAATCTGTGAGACTTGTATCAGCCTGTTTTATTAAAACGCAGGGTTTTATGATCCGGTATATGAACCACATATTGAAGCACTTATGTGTATTTTATGTCTCTCCGACTTATGACTACGGCTGCCCGTGGTTCTTAATACCCGAAAGTGGATCATTTAACAAACCAGTCACAGCCTTTTCTAGTGCCTTATTTAAGATAGTTTTACTTAACACTTCTTGATGGCAAGAGGGTATACTAATGTTGCTGCGGCATGACCTAGGCATACGTGGAACGGAAGTCAAGTCAGTAGGAATTAAGCATCGTTATGTAAATGAAGCAAAAATTGACTAACAAGTAACTGAATCTTTTGTAACTTTCCCCTTTAACCTCTCTGTAAATCTGTAACCTTTTTTGAGGTATACATAAAATAACTTGCTCTGGGCAGAGCTGGAGAGAGAGTCAGAGTTTCATTGATTAAATCAACCTGTCTTCCTTCAGTTGCCTTTTGCATGACAGGGCCGCGAACAACCCCGAAACCCTTTCTAATCCTGCAACCCTTTCCAGTGTATTTGTAAATGTGGCAATAAAAATGGCGACATAATTGGGCCCCAATGCCCAATAGTATATTTGATGGATCTTGGAATCCACGAAATAGACACTTCGAACCGAACGAAACGAAATAAGCAAAAAATAAGCAAAATATAATATATGTATACTCTCTTTCAATAACTACTCATTATATTGAAAGAGAGTCAGATTTCAGAACATAAGTTCTGAATTTGTGTGAACATTGATAGACAACTATTATAAGCATTATCTTCAATTATCATATATTTAAATCATATTATATAAAAAAATAATCCCATTATCCTCAGAAGGAATATAATAAAAAATAACTTGGATCTATAATTTTGCTCTTGACTTTTGATCTCCAGATAACCTCATTATTTTCTCTGGTCGTTAGCGTTACTGGATATTGAAGTAAATGTTATCTTGATCATTACTTATTTTATGAGTGGGTTATTGAAGTCTATTGAGAGAAATGCTTATTTTTGAATTTGATTTCTGATTGTTCTGAGAATCACAATATATTTATTAAGCGTCTTCAAGACTAGAGTAAATAGGCTCTTAATAAACTAATGCGGTTCACCATCAACGATTGCATAACTGCTTATTGCATTGCTGCTTGGGGTGGTCGCTGTCAACACCTAATTATGGGTCGAGGCCGTCGAGAAGTATGTGATAGCGGTTACTGTCTCCTTAGACGTCTCAAAGCCTTCAACAGGATAATTGGCACGCTAACCTTTTGAGTAAGTTTCTATCGTACGGCATTTATTCTGGTCTGATTGAATAAATGACTTCCTGAGTGAACTGTCTCTCTGGGCTAGTAAGAATATAATCCAGTCCAAAAGAAAGGCAGAGTGTACTAATGTTACATACGCACACTTCAGACAGTAGGTATCCAAGTGGGGCGAAGCCAATCTGATGGGATTCAACGCCACCAAAAGGAGTCCGTTCAACTTACCTCTTGCTTTTCAGAGTATATCCTTGTAGTGCACCGACAGCTTTCATCTCTTAGGGGTTAAAACTTCCTCAGACCTTAACTTTGGCCGTTTCAATGAGTCCAAAGCCAAAGTAGCTGCTAAGAAACTCGATGTTCTTGCAAAGGTCCGGCATTACTTTACACCGAGACAGCTTTTAATGTTATACAAAGCACAGAGCTGACTGTGTGGAGTATTGCAGCCATGTATGAGCTGGTGCTGCAAAATGCCATCTAGCAGCTATGGACTTAGTGGAAAAGCGTGCGATAAGAGGCTAATTGGTGATCCAGATTTGGTCAACTCCAATGTACAAAGCCTGGAAAACAGGCGTAGGGTATTACAAGCTACCTTTAGGAAAGTGTGCGCAGATATTAGGTACATGACTTGATTCCACCATCTCCTTTCTACCATCGGACAACCCGACGTACGGCGTGTCCGGGCTTAGCATTTCGCCTCGTCTTTTATACCGCGTATATCGAAGGACCGAAACAATTTAAGTGCTGCACGTCTTTTCGTTCGGTTAAAATTTTGGTGTCTTCAAGGCTAGAGTGAATATAGGCTATTAATAAACTAGTGCGCGTTACCATCAACGATCACTGCTTACCATCCGGTGGGATAGCAGTTGAGTGTTAGATTATATCAATTAAAAAATGGATACATCTCTACTTACCCGGACTTGATTAGTTAAATATGATACCCGTCATGTTGAGTAGTTAATTATAACGTTTTAGGTAACGGGTTTATTCAAAACTCTGATGAAAAACTGAAAAGCAAAGGTCAACCGAACGAAAACGGGTAGATTTTAGTCAGTAAAAGTCTGACACTTCTCACTCCGCCTAACGGTGCTCCCTAGTGGGCAGAGATGTTAGTTATTAGATGATTTCCCAATTTAAAACTGAAAGTGAAGTTTTAGATACGTAATTATTCAAAGTCCAACCGTTTTAGTGAAGCAATTTGATCTGATTTGAAAGTACGATTTTGAAATCCGCATTTTATTAAACGATTTTTTCATATAGATGACACACGTAGTGACATTCAAATTTACGTACGTACAACTAGGAACCCTTATAGTTTCGCCATCTCTGTCTGTCCGTCTGTCTGTCTGTCCGTCCTCGCTTAATCTCTGTGACCGTTAGCACTAGAAAGCTGAAATTTGGTATTAATATGTATATCAATCCCGCCGACAAAGTGGTAAAATAAAAATTGGAAAAAAATGTTTTATTAGGGTAGCCCCCCTATATGTAAAGTGGGAAGTGATTTTTTTTTAATTTCAACCCTAACGTGTGATATATTGTTGGATAGGTATTTAAAAATGAATAGGGGTTTACTAAAATATTTTTTTGATAATATCAATAATTTCGGAAATAATCCCTCTAAGTTTAGAAAATATGAAAAAAATCTGAAAAGTAGAACTTTATAAGGACTTTCTAGGAAAATTATTTTGAACTTGATGGAAAGAACAGTTTTTGTACAAAAAGACAAAAAGTTCTACAAAATAATTTCTGGACTAAGTTTGTAGTGTAGGTAATCGTATAAGCAAACATTTTTTAAACTCATAAGTGGGTACACTTAATGTGACGGAGGGGAAACTACGGAACCCTACACTGAGCGTGGCCCGACACGCTCTTGGCCGGTTTTTTTTGTATTTTGCAGGTAGATATTAAGGTTCTAAGTTCATTAAAATATGATTTGTGACCGTAACACGTTTTTAATTACGAAATTGTAATAATTAAAATTCATTAATATAACATTCTCAGTATCAAGCCCTAACTCAGTCAGGGTATGTAATTTGTTTTCCGCCGAAAGTTTAATTTCGTTCGCTATCTTGGTGCTTGAACAGTGTCGTGTTGGTCCAATGATTAAGGCCTCTCATCATGCATGGGGTAGCGGGTTCGAAATCAGGCAAGGTTCTAATGTGAATTTTTCATTTCTTATGTAGGTACTTGTCTGTTTTTCAAGTACATCTCTGACATCCTGTGCCTCAGAAAGCACGTAACGCATTTGGCCCTGATTGTGATTCGTAAATCTTTGACAGTCGTTACAGGTGGCCACAAATTCTGACCATTTGTCTATCAATGGAATTGCCCTGTAACTGGGTTGTGGTAGTCTGATAGGCAGTCGCTCCCTGTTTTTTTTTTAATGTTCAATTTTAAATTAATTACTTGTTAATTCATGAATCATGCAATGGCGTGGCCAATAAACTTGTTTTTCTTTCTTTCTTAAATTTTTAAACTACCAACCATCAGGTTCGATTGACTGGAAAACAACCCTAAGCTAGTTTCTACTGGGGTCAGGGTTAATTAGAAAGATAGCTCAAGCCCCGGTACGAAAGGCAACGAAGGAACAGGAGTGGGTTTTTAGTCAGTAAAGTCTGACACTATCTCCTGCTCCGCCCAAGAGCGGGGGCTGTCATTAAATGATTTTCGTACCGCAAAAAAAACCCTATGCTAGTTGGGAAGGGCCGGACCATGGGTGATGAGAAAGAGAACCCCGGGGCCTTGGAACGAAGGTAAAGAAGGAACAGGGGTTTTAGTCAGTAAAAGTTTGACACGCCCTTCAACTCCGCCCAAGAACGTGAGATGTCACTAGATGATGTCCCACCTAAAAAAAACTACTCGTGGTTGGGAAAAGTCCAAGGAGATGATGACCCTTGCCCTTAGACCTCATGTCAATCTGTTATTTGGTTTATATACACCCAGACTAGAAACGACTTACACAATAATGAAATTGTACAAGTATTATGGTAGACATACGGCTTGCTATTACTACTTGATACTCATACACTTGACAAAATAACACTTAAATACTGAGTAGCCTTGGTTAAATGATAACCGCCCACATTGACGACTAAACGGTAATCAGACTATAATGTAAACATTGACGATAAGTGTTCCCCAGTCGGATTTTTCCACAAGAGGTAATATTTACCTCATTCGTGGGTAGACAGAGCATAGCGTAGCGTAGCTAAGCAAACATTAGCGCAGACAAAACTAGTGCAAACGTAGTGTATCAGAGGTATCAGTGCTATCGGCAAGGATGCTGATAACGAATGGCCTGAAGATAATCGTCGGCTGACTACTAATATGATTAGTAGGTACTAATAATAGTACTAATAAATTAACATTATCTTTTTACGGAGCCTAAAATAAACAGCTATACATTTCTTCTGGGATAGGAGATTATTTCTGTCATTTTTAAAAGTTCCATGCGTAAATGTTTCACACATTCGATCATTAGGAAGCGTAAAAAGATAGCGAAGATTATATTAGCGACCCATGGGTATGGCCAATCAGTTAAATTCACGGTTTTTCCGTGTTATACATATTGTATTACACACTCAAAACTTTCTTATGACTCACTTTGTCTATTGGTAAAAACCGCATGAAAATCCAATCGGTAGTTTTTGAATTTATCACGAACAAACAGACAGAAGCAGTGGAGGAGTTTGGAACTTAGTTTTATAACATATAAGGGTTTTGTTTGCTAATAGACCTGCAGACCTCAGCGATTTGCAACACTGCTCTGCAGGCAGATTATTACCATCTACCTACTTCATCATGTTGCTTAGAATAGCAACTAAGTCGCAAATGTTTATACCGAAAACGGTGATAGTTGGGGAGTTTTGCTGCATAGTTACAGCGTAGGCCTTATCAGGCCAAATAATCCACCACAAGGGTTTAGGTACATGGGCTGCGGGCTTGTTCGAAAGAGTTACCGTGGCGTGGTCCTAGGCTAGAACGCAAAGCGCAACAGAAGTAATACAGATTGGTTTTGGTCAGTAAAAGTCTTAGACTCCCGCTTGCTCCAGAGCGGGAAATGTTATTTGATGAATTCCAACATTAAAAAAGGTACAATACTGGTTACAAATTATAAGTATCCACTCTTATGTTACCTACAGCACTATCAAGTAGTACAACTCATATATATTTGTTTTCTGTGTGCCTATATTTTTTTCAGTTATGAGCTATCATTTCATTTATGGTTTGTCTATTTTTGGACTACGAAAACCAGACGTAATTATTTGCATCGGTAATCTTCGCTCGACACGTTTTATTTGCCAAACACGACGCGACGGCTATTCGCAATACCACGTGAAACTAATTTTTAAGCTCTTCAAATGTTTTAAGTTTTTGCGGAACAGTAAATGTCAGCTTAGACAAACAAAAAGAGTCATAAATACTCTTAAATTATTACGAGACGTGTTTAAGGAAAGTCTCAACACGTCTAGACAAACAGATGATGAATTTAATCTTACAATTTCATCGAAGTTTTAAGAATTGTCTGAAGAAGTTATGAATCATTTTAAATCTCACTTACATTGATTAATGACATTGGTATAAGAATTTTGGTGAGGTCGGAAATGCAACCAGAAATGTTTTTTTTAACCCGATACATTAACAGAGCAGGGTTGTGGATTATTCAAAAGAATCACATACGGCTCTGGAATGCAAAGGGCACAGGAAGAACACAGGTGGCTTTTAGTCAATATAAGTCTTAACGCTTTTTCTCGCTCCACCTCGAGTAAGAGAAGTTATTAGATTGTTTCCCATCTCAAAAAAGAAGTTTATATGAGCGTAGCTAGGCGTGGGCTAAGGTGGGCCCTCGCTCACGCACTTATAGGGGTCTCGCTCAAGTAAAAGCTTTTTAAGAACGAGCGTATTTTTTATAATTGATAGGCTCGCGTTTGACCACTATTTCACCTGACGGTAAGCGACGATGTGATCGAACTCTGGGTTACGATAGTCATTGTCTCGTTTTCGAATTCATGAAAGAAAAAGGCCTCGCTGATGTGCCGTCGCCCACATCTAAATTAGTCTACGTTACGCCTCTGTATAGGAGGGTAGCTATAGTCTGCCTGCTCATAACAGAATAAAATGAAATATTTAACTTCTGACTTTTTCATGGCTTTATTTTTCCTAAGTTTACTGATTTGATTTTCATAATTACCCAAAAAAAAAATGAAACTAACAGACAATATGACATTCTACACACATACACACATCAAATAAAACCTTGCATAAAAATTGCAATAGTAAATATGCAGCACATTATGTATATGTTGTCACGCGCCAGACAACCTTACAATGCAATCTAAGCATCTCGGTATAGTTGCGTTACCTCGTATTCTATTCAGTCTCGGCGACTCGTATCACATCAGTGACAGCGGCATTACTGTCACGACTGACGCTGATAAGCATCCAGGTTACGTTCTTGATAGTCTGTATGAATTTTAGGTTCCCATTTATATCAGTAAAGTATGTCACGCTTGTGTTCCTCAAAGGTTTAGGTAGAGATAAAAAGAGAATAGATTTTTCATCACTTATAGGTACTAGAATAGCAGTGATGGCCCCCGACATTTAAAAGAGTGTCCATGGAGTTTCTTGTACATTCTTCTTCATAGAGTTACGCTTTAGAATGTGCATTTGGCATCACTTTTCTGACTTCTCGACAGTTCAAAAGTGCGTACAAATGTTTTAATTCTCAATTCGACAAAAAAATAAAAAAACATGTGACATCAACCAACTAGCACTGAACTCGCGTGGATATCGGCCAATTTCCTCCCATAGAGAGGAGGTCTGAGTCCCAACGTACAGTAGGCATAACGGATCTTGAGTGGTAGCGCAGAAATCAAATATTCGGTCTCTTTAGTGGTGCGAAGTGAGACGCGGGGGCTGGGAGTGTCAGTGATTGGCTCGCCGCGCCATCGCGTCATAGACGTCACTCCTCATTCGTTCCTTGCGTTGCTGCATGTATCTAACAACGAAGACGATTGGCTCGCCAATGTATGGAATGCGCAAAGCGATCCCCACTCTGACGAAGAGCGCTCAAGATTCGTTGTGCCTATTGTAGGAACATTGTAAGGTCAAATACGCTTTTTTATTTTTATACATATTTATGCTTCATGCAGCCTGTTGCCATCATCCAGACCCAAATATATAGTTCAGGCTCCTATTGAGAGACTCCAAATGCCCGACACGAGAATCGAACCCAGGACCCCAAACCATTTTTAAAGATTAATTATAAGGAAAAGCGATAAAATATTGGCACGAGCAAATGCAAGAAGACTCATAAAGAATTGCAACTTAAGTAAAACAGAAAGCTAAGGAACAAGGTTACCCATTAACGTCATCATGATTTGCATGGACGATTACTTGACTAGGTTTAACCTTGTTATGTTCACCATTGGTCGTTCTTTTTATTAAAAAAAATATTTTACTTTATGGTACATGCACGGGTCAAAAATGCTCCGACATCCGCAGACGCAGGCTTGCGGACGGCGAGCATTGGGTAGTTCGCCGGCCGACCGTCCGGTAACCGTCCGAACCAAGCCCGTAGTGCAGAGCAGCTCGTAGTGTTGCAAGCGCGCCTCAAGGAGATATCAGAAAACAGGAGGGGCCCAGCTGGGTCGAAGCTGGCTGGGGCCATGGATTCGCTTCTGAAAAGAAAACTCAGCTCTGGTATGAAAGGTCAGGAAGGAACAGGAGCGGATTTCTAGTCAGTAAAAGTCTGAACTCCAACGCCCAAGAGTGGGAGATGATACTGAATGATTTTTCCACCTAAAAAAAGGGGTCTACCGATACTAAAACATCTATGTAAAATTTCTTTGTAAAAGAGAGTCAATGGTTCATGACTGATTTAGTTTGTAGCATAGAATCTAAAGTAATAGATCACTGAACTTCTACTAAAAAGAAATTTAAACAAAATCAAAATCAAATCAAATCGTTTATTTGCCTTGAATGTAGGTATTATAAATAAATATGTTACCTAACCAACCTACCTACCTTACCTTTACCCCCCCCCAACCCCCTTCCCTTTTTTTCCTTTTTTGTACCTTATTTTTTTTTTACTAATTAAAAAACAGTGGTGTATAATATTAACCTTTCAATTGTGATAATGACAGACACAATTGAAAGACAATAGGTGCGCGAACGCCGGCGTTCGCTTGGGGTTTAATGAATTAATAAAGCATCAAGCTTTTCCTGCAGTATCATCGTTCTTTATTTATTATTTTTAGTAATTCTTTTCTTCTTCTTATCTTTGTTTTCTGGTTTCCGCACTTAGTCCTTATCAGACCATTGTGCGTGGGCCATGGCGGAATTTACTCCAACCAGCCCACTTCATGCCAGAAACAGATGAGTCTCTTCAGTTTGCTCAGGGCGTCCATCAGTGTATTCGGTGCTCCCAAGGTTCGTGTTCTTATCTCGCTGACGGCTGTGCACTCGAGGAGCACATGCGCGACAGTTTCTTCTTACTCCATGCATCCTCTGTACAGAGGGCTGTCTGTGATATTGATCGTGAGAAAATGTTTGTTCAGGGAGCAGTGTCATTCACTACAGTCTATACTATTGGGGCTAATCCCGCACTGAACTAGGCATTCTCTACCAGTCAACCTATGGACTAAAATTGGGTTAAAAAAACAGCAGGTTGTAGGGGGCAACAATAAACTATTAATATTTAAAAACTGATTGTCATTAAGATTGGGTACCTACATAAAATAAACAAAACCAAGAATCAGGGGTATTTCAGAGTATTTCTAGGACATGCGGTTTAATGTATTGTTTGCTAAGAAGCACTGCGATGAACTTGAAAATCATTATGATCTAAAAAATGATTTGGAATGTTCCTAATCAAGCAAGGTAGGTATGTAACAGATGGCACCAAACTTCTTAATTAAATTCACTAAGCCCAATCAGTTAATGGAACCATATGTTTTAAGTAATCAATTAGGCTTTAAGCTCAAACAATTTACTAACATGTTATGTTCGAGACTCTACTTACATAACATTTATAACATTCCAATTTGATAATACCCACCCAAATTTAAATTGGATCACATCAACGTAATACAATTAATTAATGTATACGATTTCACTTTCTTTGTTAATTAAAACTAGACTAATGAATACTAGTATGAATTATAATAAAATTGTTACAAAGACCAGCTTAAATATGCATAAACTTATAAAATTAAGTTTCGAACCGGTACTATCCGGTTTTGTATGTTCCGCCGATAATATATTAGGTTTAGATCGTTATAGATACTACAGGTACAACATAGCTTTGAGCTGCTTATTTATTTAGCTATTAATATTAATCTTGTTTAATTTTAGTTTGTTCATTCACAGACATGTTTTAAAAGTGTAGAAAGTTTTTGTTTTGTTCGACAACACAGCCATACACTGTTGTGGAACAGGAAAACATAGGATTAAATTGTTTCCAATTAAAGCATATCGGTTATCTAAATAATTTATGAAAGAGATATCATATATAGTCATTCTGGATTGTGTTTGCAATACGAGATGAGTCAGTAAATTGTCTGAGTTCTATACATTTCGGTCTGTGCGTCGCGTGTCGAGTCTAGCCAGACTTACGGGACTAATTTCCGGGCGATTAACGTATAAAAGAATCTAATAATAGACAAGTTTCTCGATGTTTGATAGTCTTCCGGTAAACTTAGACATCATTGTCTGCTTTTTCGGAGAGTTTCGATTCAAGTTGACGAGCTGAATCGGGGATAAGTGTAACTTATAACTAAAGAGACGTGAACGAACGACAAAGGTGAGCTTTGATCAAACTTTTTTGAATTTCTTCAGAAGTTCGTTATTTCCTCATCCGTTATTTCGTCCGATATATTTTTGTGCTTTTCCAAGTAGGAATTTATTATATATAAAAAAATATCGCAAGGACACATACTTCTGGTATATAAATTAGTATACTATGTGCTATGGACATGGTCTACCATAGTACCAAATTTCATCCAAATCCGTTGAGGCGTTTGAGCGTAAAGAAGTAACAAACACACACTGGCAAACTTTATGATATATTAAGTATTAAGTTTACATAATATATTATAAAGTTAATCACACTAATGTATATTAGTGTGATTATGCCTAAAGGTCATACCAAAGTCAGACATGTGCAGCGATATAATTGATACTTACTTTATTTTAACAAAATATCATCTATGGTATATCGATTATGAGATTTTGTCAGTGTTCTTCACTGATTATGTATAATTACTAACCTTCTGAGGTGCATGATGTACAACGTTATGTATTAATAAAATTGCACTAAAAATACTTTGTAACATCTTTTTCACCAGATTTGAAGATAAAAATTTATTACGACTTACTTTGTCTCAAGTGAACGCAGGTGTGTGTGTATTAATCGAAAATAAATATTTTGCAACGACAGAAGTTAAAATTAGAATTAAAATTAAAACACCCCTAGCCCAATTTTTAACAAAAAGTGCGGATCATTCACCCTCTGTAATTAAACAGTTTAACTGATTTTCGTTTATAATTTAACTGTAATGTGCTTTCGTTTGATATCCATTTGGCCACATTTAAAAACATATCGGTTGTTCATTCCTACTTCACCCCCCCTCCGGCTGAACCGTCTAAGAACTATACCTACTAGAAAGCCTTTCAATTACAAAAATCACATCCAAATCGGTTTACCAATTTAAGAGCTACGATGTCACAGACAAACAAACCAACACGTATAGCGGTCAAACTTATTACTAATTATCTCCCTTTGCGTCTCCTGTTTTCGTCAGAGCTTAAAAGTTTAGCACGAGACATAATTTTACCTATTATTCGTTTTTTTTAGGTTTCCGTACTTTAAAAGGAATAAACGGATCCGAAAGGGCGCTCGAGCCCCGGTATGAAGGCTTGAAGGAACGGGATGGGTTTTTTAGTCAGTAAGTCTGACACTATCTCCCGCTCCACCCAAGAGCGGGGTTGTCATTTAAGATGATTTCTCCTATCGAAAAAAAAAACACACTCGAGGAAATCCGAATTCATAGGGTCCCGTTGACCCCGAATCCTTACAGCACAGTTTAGTAATAAATCAGGAAACAGATAATTTATTGTTACGTCATAATTTTTTTTGCAGTTCAGATAAATCTTCCGAGACTCCATTTTTTTCATGGTGCGGAAAATCATCCAATGACAACGCCCGCTCTTGGGCGGAGCGGGAAATAGTGTCAGACTCTTACTGACTAAAAGCCCCGTTCCTCCGTGCCTTTGGTACCAGGACCGAGCTTCCCTTTCGGGTAACCCTGGCCCCAGTAGGCTTCGACCTGGCTGGGCCCCTACTGTTGCTGACAGCTCCTTGAGGCGCGCGGGAACAATGCGCGCCGTCGACGACTTGGGTTCGGTTCAGACAGTTACCGGACGGTCGGACAGCAAGCTACCCATTGTTCGCCGTCCGCAAGCCCGCGCCTAGGGTGGCCGGAAATCGGGATCGGAATCCCAGCAGCGCGGAGGTCCGAGATTATATTCCGGAATTGAATTATGGGTAAGTTTGTACAGAACCCTGCAGGGCGCGAGTCCGACTCTCACTTGCCAAGTATTTTTTCTCAGAAAAAGTTATTGCCTTAAAATATCCTGAAAATAGAAGCGTTACGACTTTTACACAATGACTACTACGTTTCCAACCGATGTTCGCAGCCAATGTATTTTAAGTATAACTGACATAAATTTCTCGCTTCGTGCGTTTTAATTATGTATATTAGATGTAGATCATCGTGCTTTGTAGTTACAGTCAGGTGATTACGAGGTGTCACAGGCCACGTAAACAGTGCAGCGATGGTCAGTGGAGTGGCAGACGATGGACGAGCGGCGCGGGCACGGCGAGCTGACTCACGCGCCCGCTGTCTGGCCGGCGTCGGCGCTGGCGGCGGCGCGCGGCGGCCGCGGCGCGAACTAGGCGCGCGCCCTCGCCCCGACCTTGCCTCGACACGGATTTATTGATGCGTCACCACGAGACACGACGCATGCCGCTTGACGGCTCGACGACTCAACTCGACCACAAAATAGATAAGTACAGAAGACAATCTCATGTATGTACTTCACTTTTTATACCTACGCTCGGTGGATGCACACTAATGAGCGTTTGAGCCGGAACTGTTCGACGAGTGGTCCGAGACGCTCCGAGATATCGTGTCCGTGAGCGGTGTCTAAGTCTGCGTTGCTCGAGCGCGCTTTGTATGTAGATTGACTTCTGTACCTATCTATTTTGTGACTCGACTTACGTGGCGAGTTACGTGCGAGTTTGCTCAGCGGAACCGATTCGAGTAGCGGTCCACCAATTTGTTTCACATAGGATTATAACATGAAACATTCGTGATTGTTTGAATTGCGCTATCTCGTTTCAGAAGACATAATTACGACGTTGACAATGGGCGACGCAATTCGTGAGACAATTTATATAATGACGGAGATTATTTCGTATAAATTGGCGTGGCCCACTTATAAATAAACTACGATTATATAAACATAGTACTGGTTTCAATACAAAAGTTTTGAATACTAAAATTTGTTTAACAATTGTTAGGTACATGCCATTTTCATACTTATAAAATAGTTAACATTTTTTATTTCAGTGCACAGGTATATTAATTATACACTTAAACAAAAAAAAATATAAAAATCCATTAACTGATTAAAACTTACTAAAAATAATCTAAAATCATCCAAAAACTCATTCGCACGCACCGCTGTCATGATTGTGCCCAAAAGACTGGCGGCATTGCCACTCTTTGGGGCAATGTTTATCCTCTATCCAAAATGAAAGACAGTGGACAGACAGAGCATACAGATAGGTCTTTGTAAAAATTTGTGAGCTCTTTCTGTAACATTTGGGATCACATGACTCGAGAGTTTCACCCCAGGCGGCTATATATCTGCCGCTTGAGCAGGGCACCATGAAGATGAAGATGGGACACCAAAGGCCCACCTGTCTTGGAAATAAAGACGAGCGTTTTCTTGTCTCCGCCGTTTTTCATACGTACCATGTAATCGCATTTATTGTAATACGTAATACATAAATAAAATTGCATCATTTTATATTGTGTGGTTTGCATTGTAATATTTATACGAAAATGGGCACATTTGACCTGTATAAATAAATAAAACAGATGATTTTTGTCATTTTATACATAGTTCGGTTAATTTAAGCTTGCTACGCTTTATGGTATGCATTCTCTGCATACAGCCTTGACCAAATTTATTACAAGCTTTGCATAATTATGCGCGATAAAGTAGATCTGTAAATAGAGCAGAAAATTAAAACCATAATAAGTAGTTTATAAAATCATTTTATAATTTCAAATTTCAGGATTTTAGGTCAACGGGAAACCCTACCCTATGAATTTTGACTCCTTTGATAGTATCGAAACGTTTTTTGCGACATAAAAAGCAGAATTTTTTGTTTTCGTAAACTCAGAAGTTTGATTTTTTCACAGCTTCTAGGAAAAACCTGAATGGTTTTAATTTCAACTCAATATCTCCACGCATTCCCTAGATGTCTTGATATACAGACCGACAGACGGACATAAAAGTAATCCTATAAGGGTTCCGATTTTTACCTTTTAAGGTACGGAACCCTAAAAAGGAGAAAACAACGTTTTCAAACTTCGCTGTCAGGAGTTTTAGGCAAATTTAAGAGACTTTTTTTATGGTGGGAAAAAATCATCCAATGACAACCCCCGCTCTTGGGTGGAGCGGGAGATAGTGTCGGACTCTTACTGACTAAAAGACCCAACCCGTTCCTTCTAGCCTCCGCCTCTGCTGTTGCTGACAACTCCTTGAGACGCGCGGGAACAGTGCGTGTCTTCGATGACTTGGGCTCGGTCCGGACAGTTACCAGACTTTCGGACAGCGAGCTACCCATTGCTCCTACGGTCTACAGTATGGGCTAACGGTGGTCAGAAATCGGAATCGGAATCCCGGCGGCGGCTGGGGCGCTGTGAGCGCCGTTGTCTGATGCGATCGGCCTCCTCCTTCGCTACCATTACTGCTCCCAAGCGGGGTACACCTCCACTGTGTGCTCCAATGTGTCCTCCGAGCGTTCCGCACAGTGGTGACACCCGGGCGGCTCTCCCGCAAAGTCCGGTGCAGGAACCTCTCGAACTTACCATCTCTGGTGAGCACCTGCGTCATGCGAAAGGTGAAGACGCCGTGAGGTCTTTCCAGGCACGCCTCAAAGAGGGGACTTACCGTCTTACCGCCGCGTGTCCAATATTTTTTTATAATCCAAAATACGGACTAAATAAAATGTAATTGTTTTGACCCTGGACACTACCCTATTGTGGCGTGCCTAGCAGTATAAATGTGCTTAAAAGTATTAAAATTTGACAGAGGAATCAAACCGTGAAGTAAATTGGTCAATTTGTTGCTCTAGCATAATAATTATTTTAATACTTTTTGAAAATAAATCTCGTAAAAAAATATTACCTGCAATATTGAACTTTATTTTTTGTTTTGTTGTATGTTTGTCGCTATGTAGTACGTGAAGAATTTAGTCTGGACTAGCGTGCGATTCCAACCACCACTCGTAATAGTGGCAGAGTAGTAGATGCTGCTGCACGAGTGCTTCGAGAGCTGGTGAAATGTTTGTGAATCTTTGTTTGGCAGATTTGTGGCACGCTGGCCAAAAATTTAGAGAAATGGGGGCAGTAGTTTAGATTCTGGTATGTTTTAGTATTTTGTAAAATCAATGCGACTCTTAAGCCGCCCGCTTTTCCCTACTCCACTTTATTATACCCTACTCTACCCTACTATACCCTAATCTACCCTTCTCTACCCTACTCTACCCTACTCTACACTACTCTGCTCTACACTACTCTACCCTACTATACTTTACTCTACCCTACCAAACTTCACATAAACCATCTGCTAAATAGTCCGAACAAAGCCTAAACTAATAATTTGGTTTGGGTAGCTGAGCCCGTTCTTGAGTTATAAAATTACAACGAAAAGTGGCATTGATTTTTATGTATATAGAATTATAGATGTTTCAAGAAAACATAATACAGGTTTAGTTTTTCAGTTATATTTGCAAATACATTAGAGCCTAAGTATCAAGTTTAAATTGTTATCTATAAATGGGACTAAATTAGTATTTCGAGTGGTTTGTATTGTTCTTTTTACAACCTACACAGCTAAAGGTCAAGATGAGATTTATATATCAGCCATTATTTCGTAGATAATAATTCGGAAAACTATTTGGAAATGTGTTAGCAAATGTCACAATGAAGATTATTTTGTTTATAAAACCTTTGAAATTGAAGTCCCTTTTTTTCAAAAATAAAGTACAAACAAGTTCAATTTATGCGTCAGTTAATGTAAAAGTTGAAAATGTCATAAATATCACAACGACATTACAAAAAACTGTTGCTTGGGGAAATAAATGTTGCTTTGGAACATTCGTAACCAGTTGGAAAGGCAGGTGAGTGACGCGATGATTGCAACACGGTGGGCCTGACGTCACGTCGGATGCCCGACGTCAAACGCCCGACGTCGACGTGCAATGCCCAACGTTGTATGCCCGGCGGCCTGAAGGCTATCAGGAAGGCCGCCGTCAACCGAGTTCTAAGCCCAAATTACTCGTCGATGCTTTAGTAAAATGTAAGTTCACTCAAATTACTTGCGTCTGAAGGGGATTCTGTACCTAGTAGCGGAATAGTTTTTAATCACAGTTTTGTGAAACTTTTATGGCGTATGTTTTCTCTTTAAATAAAACATGTTTGAAATTCAGATGATTTACATTTAATGACTTGCTAGATCTTATTTAATTCTACTTTCAGGATTATTTAATTTAATCATAATCTGTTATTACTAATAGGGACATGGTGTAGATCTAGATCAGAACTAAATAACAGCCTAGTACCAAATCTTTTTTGTATTTTTATATTAGGATTGATATTATTCTGAGTTTATTTATAAAAAAAATAATTCAAATCTTTCCTCTTCTTCCCTCTTTCCCTCTTTTGCTCTTTTTTTTCTTTTTCCTTTAATCTTTTCTTTCTATTAGTATAGTATCTAGTATTTCTATTAGTAGTAGTATTAGTACATAGGCTATATATATATATATTTTACTGGCGGCCAGCTTACGGTATTCCGGCCTGAAAACGCGAATTTGGTCAGAAAAAAAATATCTTGCCACCACCAACTACTTTACTGAGTCCAAATGTATTTTTAAACTATCCAGAAACCAACTCAAATATACACACAAAATTATATCCAAATCGGTGAAGCCGTTTAGGAGGAGTTTGGTGACAAACACACGTACAGATGAATTATAATATAATACAAGCACTCTACTGAAGCCTAGAGACAGATAAACAAAGCCAGACGTTACCGACGAACGAAATACGGCTTGTTGCTGAACATAATGATGTAGATAGTACAATAGTACTACTGCACAATATGATATAGGTATATAATATGTAGTACTGCAGTCTACCGACTTCGCAAACGGCTACTACTCGCGGATTTAATGGCCCATAACTATATTGTGTCAGCAGTCGACACTCGCTAGTGGCCTGGTGAAATAGTAGGAGCTATGTTAAGTTCTCTATTGTTTATGGAACGTCGTACGATAAAAATGGAAAAAGAGAAAATGCATTATCTTGAATTATTCATATCTGGAAAAATATTCCAATCGATAAACGCAATTGAGATGTAATTTTGTTACATAGTCTTCAGTCTCTTGTGGAAACAATAACATCGAGAATTCACTTTAATTTATCAACCGATTTAAAAAATGGATTACTCGAAGACGGCAGGGCCAATTTGGATATTTTTAAATAAATAAAACCAGAAACACCGATTTTCCAAATTAAAGTTACGCTAGTTTTAATTCTGTTGAATTTGGTATATTGACGATGAGTTGTGGCTAATATAACGTATAGTGCCAAAATATAACACGCTATCTGATCATAGCGTAGCGTTTGTTATATTGGCTCTGCCTTCGCGCTATAATATAACGACTAACTCAACAAAATGCCTACAGAAACGTTACCGAGTAAAATGATAACGTCTCCGCGTTCAGTTGATTGTCGAGTTTTATTATAACATGTTATAATGATAGCGTATAAAATAGCGCACTATAAAAAAAAATTCAATAGTCCATATCGCGTCTAGAGTTTATAGCGATAATTGAATATCACTATTGATGATATCGAGAAGTACTTACCTAGATTGATGATTAAATTGAAGATTGCGTTCGTTGAAAGTTTTTCCTGTTTAATTGCACGCTTACTACGTAGATTTATCTTATCTTATCTTGAGTCAATTGAGAAGCAAGCCAAGACAATCATTGGGAGAGTCGGTCTAAAAAGTCAAACGATTTGGGTGATCGAATGAAATAATCAAATTCATGAAATCTCAACACTGGTTGAACAATCAACGTTGCAAAGAGATGATCATTGTTTACTAATAGAAACTTTTAAAATGTATCGTATGTATAAGATTTTTTAATTCGTTTAAAAATCCCCAAGTCATTTGATTTTTTAGACAGACTATAATGATGCACTCGTCCAGTCGAAGCTTCAAAGTATTGACCATCGACGCCAAGTTGCTGCTGCTGGGTTGGAATTGCATAGCCAAATTCCGCCAAGGCTATTGCATCATCGGACCACCAAGCGTACGGCGATGCGCTCTCGGTACATAATGGACATCTCACCCATAAGTACAAAACATTTTGGAGACACATTCTTTTTCACACACAAATTTCATTGTGCGTACAACTGAACTAAGGAGTAGAATTCCCTGCCGGTGTCTGTGTTCCTAGCTACAACCTGGGGATCATTACGTCAAGAGTGAGTAGGTTACTTCTAGGCTAGTGCGCTTCTGGACTATGAGATAGATATCGAAAATACAAAAACCACGAGACCCATTTAAAAAAAATCTTTCACCAATAGAATGTTACTTTATCGCTGAGAACGTGGGCGAAACCGCTGGCAGAAGCCAGTATACAATTAAATAAACTTGATCAGTACCTTAGCGCATTATAAAAGTTTGTATGGCGCAAGGGTCGCCACACAAACCTTTACAAAGATAATTCTGACGGGTCAGTCTTTTATTGCCTTGATCGCAGTTAAACGTTGCAGCTGAATCAGCCTCGACTTGTATCAAAAGGTTGACGGCGATTCAGTTTGCAACCTCTTTGAACTTAACCCTATTTTTTTTTTAACTTAATCCTCCTCCTCCTCATCAACGTAAGTTGAAGATTAGGTTTAAAAAGAAAACCTAATCTTCAACTTAAGTTTATTCAAATAATATAAAAGTAGGGAAAGTAACTAAAAGTGGGCTAGTGCCTTAATATGGGCTAGTAATAATTCTCAAATAAAAATAATTGTAAGAAGCAACAAACGACTAACTTTTGTCGCATTCAGTCGTCCCAACATTGCAATCACTCTAGCTCGTCAATTCGCTGCAAAGTGCCGTGAGGACAACACATTGTCGCTTCGCCACTGCTAAAAAGTATCGTAAGGCACGTAAAAATATGTCGATTTCTTAATCAAAATTAGGGCTAAATAGTGTGATAATAATACATTTTTTGTAGGATATGAGATAAATTTTATGTTTTTATGGTTGATTTTTTTTACATTGTTGACTTGAAAAGTGCAAGGTCCAGTTCATTTTAATCAAGAATTTTAAATATGGGCTATGACTATGGGCCATGACAGATGCCGTAATAGGCAAAGTGGTCCCTGACTCTGCAAATGTAGAGTGTATGTTCTGCCAGCAACTTTCTTCGGACGACAAAGAGGAGAACTTTGGGTTAAATGCTTGATGTGGACTCTAGGCACATAATGACTGTGCAGGGCTTGACTTTGACCCATGGATTTGTGAATTTTTTAAGTTAATTTCTTATAATTACCAAAGTTATTTGATTTCTTACTAGATAAGCATTTTGAGAGTGCTATTTACTTAAAAGATACTTATGTTAATATTGATAGCCCATATTTGAGGGACTGTTCCATATTAAGCGCCTATTTTGTAATTTTGATTAATGTTCAATTTTGATAACATAGTTTATTATGAAGAATATAAAACTGTTAATGTGTTATCTAAAAATATATGACTGATAATTGTTACATTAATATAAAGTTGATTTTTGATAGATTTTTATTTTTGATCCAAAAACAAAATGGTAGCCCATATTTAGTTACTTTTCTCTAGCATAGACGTTATGTCAACTGGGCCATTGTTTACACAGAACATTAAATCATGTAAATTGGACTCACACTTGTCAGAGTCATCTGGTCTTTTATTTTTAGTAATTCATCTAGTTATGTCTCGTCGTTTCGTTTTAGAGCTCGTAAAATGTTTAAATGAGATGGTCAGCGTCGGTTAGCGCTCGGCGCTCGGCGTGCATATTGCGACGAGTGCAATTGCACGTCGATGTACAAACTTTGAGATTACGAGTGCGACGTCAATGCACGGATTATTCGAGAAGAGTGAATTGATGTGCTTAAGTGTGGGGTGAGGGATGCGGCGGGGCGAGAGGCGCGGGGGGGGGGCGATGCACGCTGCATTCGATGCACCTCGGTTACAATGCACCCGGACCCCGGGCGCCTGGCCCCGGGGCGTCGCCCGGCGCCCCCGCTGGCCATTGCCACCGATTTCACCAGCACTTATGAAGTCTTTACATTACGTTATCCGATGGACATGTGAAGAGAAATCTGTAAATGATCATTTTAAATGTCTGCATTGCAACATAGTGTTTGGAAGAGATTATTTGGACGGAGCGCTGGTTTTAAACCGTTATTGTAATTGTTTGATGTTATGGCGTGTGTTATCTGATACAGATATTCTATTTCACGAAGATGGACGTAAGTGTAGATTCAGGTAGATATACACAATGTTTCTGTGTGCCTAAGCTATTTACTGTGATATATAGTTTATTGAAAAAAAAGTGTGTATGAACCTACACACATACAAGACAAACCGCCTTGATGAGATAAAATAATATTAACAGTACCTAAGTAGCTATTTAGGGAAAAATTACAAAACTATACTGATACATTGGAAACTGACTGAGCAACATAAGCATACATTAAAATATATGCTTATGTTGCTCAGTCAGTTTATTTATATATACGAATATATGCCTATACTGCTTAGTGACCAAGTTGCATTTTACCTGGTGAAAGAAATTTTAAAATCAATAGGTATTGCTTTTATTTATATCTAACAAAACTACAAACTTTTTATATGTAGACAATTATCATTTTTTTCTGTATTCTGTGACTGCTTTAATTAAAAGTACCTCATCTATATTTTACAATCCGTAATGCATTTCTCTAACCTAACGGTCCAAAATATTATGGTTATTCGCTATCCGCTCTAGCTCGGAGTTTTTCGGCCATAGTTGGATATGCAAGTCACATGAGGACAGCATTTCTGAGCTCACGACCACTATGAGGAGATAAGGAATGCGGTCGCTGTGGCCGGAATTGCCAAGGAGGAATCATCATCTCCACATTAAAACTTGCATATCAACATAGACAAGCATTAAAGGTTTTTCCTTTCTCAAATAGAAAAACGTGTCTACTTTGTGTAAGGTACCTACGATTTACAGCACTTACAGTAATATATCTTAGCTGAAACGATCGGTGCCGGAGAACAATTTGCTAAACTAGAAGATAGACCAAATAAAATAAACCTGGTGCTCTCTAGTAGGTACCTGTAAGGTTCCTGTCCGGCTGATTTATAGACCGCTTCTAAATAGAGCGCCTAATGCTGCACTCCGCCGCTGGAAGCTTTAATTACGGTACTAGAATAATGTAAGGAAGCCTTAACTACCCACCTGCTTCCTTATTTTAGCATTATGTGAAAACAAAAAAACACTCTTATTATTAATAGAACACAAAGCCGAAACGAAAGGACAACAACGGAATTTTTCGACTTCAAAACGAAACTTCTAGGTACGCTTATAATATCATTTATTTCTGTATAAGGTAATATGACAAGCTTATTATAATAAGTTCCTTTCATGTCGGTGAATGGTATGGACAAATTGTGAAACTCGAGGTCAACGGCCTCGCGGCCAGGAACTCCTTTACAAAATTGTTAAGGCACTTTTTAAAATATTTTTGTGCATATTTGACAAAGCTTTGAGACGTTGCATTGCGCTCCATGCTCGAAAATGAGCAGCAATAAAAAGGCTCGATTTATCGTTATGGCCGACATATAAAATATTTGACGGTAAATAAATTAAGTGTTTGGTATCTCAGGCACACGTAACATTTTATACTGAATTTATTGGCAGATGAATTAAGCAATCTTGCAATGTATGGGACAGCATAATCCGATTTACTGGCATATATTTTCGTAAATAAAAACAGAGCTTGGAAATAAAGTTTGAGAAATGATTTAAAATAAAAGAAACAGCTAGGTAATAATTAATAGCTAATTTAGCTATTAATTATTGTTTTCAACTATCTTACTAGATATTCAACAAGTAAAATATGCATTAACAAAAGCCTTATCTTTATTTATCGATAGTGGATATTATGTCTTCAAACTGCAACTTGTTGCATTAATAATTGGGATAAAATTAAATTGATGAAAGTTATTTTCTAATTTACAAATTGGATCTATTCTCTTCTATTTGCGAGCATAATTACAAACGTAAAAAACCGGCCAAGTGCGAGTCGGACTCGCCCATGAAGGGTTCCGTAGCAGCAAGTAACATAATATAAAATTTCTTGTAATGTGTTGTAACTTTGATTGATGTTTTAATAAAACTGTATTTTTTCGATTTATGACGCATTAAAAAAAAAACTACTTACTAGATTTCGTTCAAACCAATTTTCGTTGGCAGTTTTTATAGTAATGTACATCATATATTTTTTTTAGTTTTATGATTCTCTTATTTTAGAAGTTAGAGGGAGAGGACACACATTTTACCACTTCGGAAGTGTCTGTCGCGCAAACTATTCAGTTTAGAAAAAAATGATATTAGAAACCTCGATATCATTTTTAAAGACCTATCTATAGATATCCCACACGTATTGGTTTGACGAAAAAAAATTTTTGAATTTCAGTTCTAAGTATGGGGACCCCCAAAATTTATTGCTTTTTTTTCTATTTTTTGTGTGAAAATCTTAATGCGGTTCACAGAACACATGTACCTACTAAGTTTCAACAGCATAGCTCTTATAGTTTCGGAAAAAAGTTTTGTGACCTACGGACGGACAGACAGACAGACAGACAGACAGAGACAGACAGACAGACATGACGAATCTATAAGGGTTCCGTTTTTTGCCATTTGGCTACGGAACCCTAAAAACTAATTCTAATAACTTGGCTCTCAAAGATTATTTCGAAACATCGTCAAATGCATTTTTGTGAATAATAAGAAACTAAATAATAGTCTGGTAATTAATGCAATATTATTGTGTTGTGGTTAGTACAGACTGTCTGATGTGCACTACGGATAATTTTATTTCATTTATGACAACTTTACTTGTTTATAAGCTCAGGGTACTGAAGATGCACTGTTCCCGCGCGCCTCAAGGAGTTGTCAGTAACAGCAGGGACCCAGCCGGGTCGAAGCCTACTGGGGCCAGGGTTATCCGAAAGGGAACTCGAGCCCCGGTATAAAGGCTAGAAGGAACAGGGTGGGTCGTTTAGTAAGTAAGAGTCTGAGCGGGGTTGTCATTGGATGATCTTTCCCACCATAAAAAAGGGTACTGAAGATAAATTAATTTTCTTGTAGTTGGGTATATTCTTTTCAAGCCTTTTGAGTTATGACTTTATGAAAAATGCATTCAAGAGTCACGGTAACACAGCCATACACCTGTGCATGTATCCCCGATTTCATTACCTTCACCCATAGTAAGTCAATATGGTTCTAGTCCAAAAGAATCCAAAATCGTGCATTTATCTTTTATCATTTACTATATCTATAAAACACAACCTCTCGTAAAATTTGCTTAAGAAGCGAGTTTTCATCTAGTCTTCGGCAAATAATTCCTTCTTGGATGCTGATTAAAAAGAAAAGAATGAGGCTATAATAAATGAGCAATAAGTACATGGCGCCGGAAATGTGTCGTCGGAGCGTTAAGATGGAAGTCCTGTTCGGGCAGCGCCGCGTGAAAATCCAAGCGCAGTGCCGGATGCGCGCTAAAACACCAACCATGTTCCATCGGTACGTAACAGGTACTCCCCCCACACCTGCATTCCACCTTTACCCCCCTCTGAACTCCTTGTTATTGCATTTTATTTTATAGTCGGTAAAACATTTTAAATATCTTTGAAGGATAACTAAGTTCGTCTTGCAATAAGTGCTTCTTTCAGAATCATTTTATTTTTTGAAAGTACTAAATTGCTTAGTCAATGTAGAATTTTCAGTATCAAATTCCGTAAGTAAGGATGTATGGCTTTGAGTGCTCGTACCAAGGAGGTCCCATCATTTCGTGAACATATTATTATAAAGAGAGATTCTTAGGAGCTAGTTAGAATATGCTTTTTTTACGTGGGGACGTATCATTATAGTCACGACTCCAACTGCTCTAGGTGGAGCAAGAGAAAGTGTTAGACTTTTACTGATTAAAATCTACCTGTGCTCCTTCAGTTGCCACTTTGTTGTCCAGGGGCACAGTAATTCTGCCGAATAATCTACATCAATACCTAGTTATGTAATTTTGGTCTTTAAACTTAAAAATAGCGTTATGGTTAAGATTGCATCGCTACTTACCATCAGGTGGGATCGCAGTCAAGCACTAGTTTATTTCAATTAAAAAAAAAAAAAATGGTAACTGTTAGCAGAAGTTGTTTCGATTGTTTGTTGATTGAAAATATTACTTTATGTTTAGCGATTAGCACTGTATGATGATCAGGCATGCGGTGCATACAAAAGTAATAACTATATGCTACAAGTAGTTTAATATTAAATTAATAAAACACTAACACACAGATGTTGCTAAGGTACAATTTAGAACAAACATGTTTTGTAGAATCATACAAAGTACGTACATTGACATTACCAGTCAATCAATAGTAAAGTACACAACAGCAATTGTAGCAAGTATACCTACAGTCCTGGCCAATGACTTCTCTTTGATAGCTGCATCGCAACGTCCTTCATGCATCCTCGGTGACTCTCAAGTTTACACCTCGAGCCATAACAGCAAGACTTAATTGTAACACAACACGCATAAAGAATGACAGACATTAAATTTAAAAGTATACCTATATGTCTTGAAAGAAAAAAAATATAGGGTATATATCTTCGTTTGTCAAAGTCACATTCACGTACCCTGTCTGTTGTATCTGATTGACAAAAGACTCCAATATAGCCAGCATTGGTACAGTCCTGTAAATTATTTAGTTATTACGTTTAAAAAGTTTTTAACACTGAAAACTTACAATTTTATTTCTCGGAATTGTTGATTTTGACTTCGAGACGCTTTATCATTCACAATCTTGTGATTTAACAAAGTGACTCACACAAATAAATATAGTAAATTTTAATTTATAAAAATAACGAACGACTTTGTTTCGTCCTACAGTGTGTCATTGAGGTTTAAAACCGAATATCACAATACTCTTTTGTCTGATACGTCTGAATGGCTTCGCCCGTAAAATAAATTTTATAGCTACCGATACTAAAATTCACTTAACATAAATTAAAAGTGAAAAATGATTAAACATTTATTTTTTTCCGTTGTTTTGACCAGAAACTTATTGTTCGTTAAACGGGACGTCTTACAATCTGAATATACAAACTTCCAGCACCTTAATATTTGTGCATTATTATGTCGGTGCACTTACGCATCGTCGTAGCCACGTCGTCTAGCTGCGTAGCCACACTATCGCGTCGGCGTAGCCTGTTCGTCGTAGCTGTGTCGTCGTAAACACGACGTCGTAGCCGCGTAGGCGCTCTAACGTATCGGTGTAGTGTAGCCCGTGCGTCGTAGCCACGTTGTGGTAGCCGCGTTGTCATAGCCGCGCGCATTACCGAATCGGCGGCGGCGTAGCACAGTCGTAGTTGTGGCGTTGTCGTAACCGGGTTGTCTTAACTACGCGTAGGTGCACTGACTTATCGGCGTAGCCCAGTCGTTGTAACTTGTAGCTGCGTAAGCGCACTTTAGGTGTAATACGTTTTAATGTAGATGTTTAGGAAAATCTAAATTAATACACTTCTGGACACATCTATTGGCCCACCTTGTATTTTCAGTTTCGTTTGGTCCTAGCTAAAATTTTATATTAGGTCGAGCAAAAAGTTTTTATGCAGTTTTGAACCTGGCACATTCACAATTTCATTCAATAGCCTTTTTTTGAATTTCGAACACAGAATTTAAAGAAACAAAAGACAATTGGGAGCCTGTTTGTTGATATCAAACAATCGAATACTAAGAAAACTTGGTTTTATTGGTTTACTTGGATTTAATTCTTGAAAAAGTGATTGATATCTTTGGTTTGGCAACAAACATTACTTATTCTTAACATTAAGGTGAGGTTCTATCAATAATCTATGGATACTTCACCTGAAGTCGCCGCCCAAGCTGTGGCACTTATTCAGGCCGGACACAGCCAAAGAAACGTGAGTGCTCAACTTAATTTAAGTCGATCTGCGGTCCGAAATGTTTATCGGAGGTACCTAGAGACTGGCGGCTTTGTTCGTCGCCAAGGAAGGCCACGATCTCGGGTCACAACTGAAAGGCAGGATCGATTCATCGTGACGACCAGCTTGAGAAATCGTCACCTTACCTCCATTGAGATACAAAACCAACTTCGCGACTTCCACGGAGTATCTGTGAACGCTCGAACTGTTCGGAGAAGGTTAAAAGAACGCGATATGGTACCACACAAACCAGCTAATGGGCCCAAACTAACGCGAGCCCACCGAACAGCGCGCCTTCATTTCGCACGCAGTCATTTAAATTGGACACAGCAAGATTAGAGCCATGTACTTTTTTCTGATGAGTCTAAAATTGTGTTACATGGCAATGATGAAAGGAAGAAGGTCTACCGACGTAAGGGAGAGCGTTTCGCACAATGCTGCTTTGAAGAGAGCGTTGCTTATGGCGGTGGCTCATGGACTGTCTGGGGCGGTATATCCGCGAGCGGCAAAACTCAACTTGAGGTTGTTACAGAACCACGGCTGCCAACATTTAATGCTAAAAGGTACATTCGTGAGTGCTTAGAACCTAACGTGATACCATACGCGAACTATGTGGGCCCAAATTTCCTTTTTGTGCATGATAATGCAAGAGCCCATGCGGCCGGCATCGTCAGGGAATATCTTCGGGATGTGAACATCACAGTTATGGACTGGCCAGCCAGAAGCCCAGACATGAACCCTATTGAGCACATGTGAGACGAGCCAAAAAGACGTGTTAGGGCTCGTCAGCCAGTTGCCCAGACGATACAGGAGTTGAAAACTGCCATAGAAGAGGAATGGGAGATGATCCCTCAAAATTTCATAGAGCGGTTGATAAACTCTATGCCTAATCGTACGAGAGCTGTGGTAGATGCCCATGGAGGCAACACGCGTTATTAAATTAAACCTTTATTTGATAAAACATGTTTTTTATTCAAAAATCAATTCCCTTTAAAAAGGCGCATATCTGACTTGTTAGGCGTAGCTCCATGTCGTATGGTATTCTGAATTCAAATTTAAAACAATACGATCGAAAAAGATGGTAAAATGTATCAGGTTTAAAACTGCATCAACAGTTTTTGTTCAATCTAGCAATCATATTTCGGTAGGGGCCATCGAAACCTAAACTCTAAGGTGGGCCAATAGATGTGTCCAGAAGTGTATTATTATTTAGATTTTCCTAATTGTATTATTAATACATAAATACTAACTAATTTTTACCGTGTACGAAAAAGTTTTCATAAGGAAACCCGTGGTCTCAGAACGCAAAGGTCAACTGAAGGATACAGGTGCAGTTTAAGTAAGGGACAGTCTGACACGCCCTCCCGTAACATCTTAGAGCTGGAGAAGTCATTGAATGATTTCCTACCTCAAAAAAAACAAAAACACAGTACTGTCTATAAACAAATGAATTCAGCGGCACATCTACAGTGGATGAAGCTGATCAATAAACATAATTAAATGTCGGCAGCAGTCTGCTTGAAAAAGTGGTGAATGTTATTGAGTGGCGGTGTCGTGTTCACGTAGGACGGCGACAACGAACAGCGCTGTCCTTGTGGTGACACGACGTACTTTAGATTGGCCAATAGAATTCTCAAAGCTTTTCGTACAAACCAAACAACACCATTTACTAATAGAAAGCATCACCCCGTATCAATTTTGACACCACAGGGAAGTTTAGGTTGGATCTGATTATGCTCTCATATCAGCCTTATAATGGCTGTATGCACAGTGGTTGAGCCACTGATTTCAGCACCGCGTGTTGCGGGTTCAATTCCCGCAATATGGTATTCCTAATAGTATGTGTATTACGACTTTATATGTTAGTGAAAGCACCCACGATGCAGGAGATATTCCTAATGTGCGGCAAAATTATAATAGAAAGTTTTTTATGCAAGGATTCAGGCCTTCTTTCTAGGAGATGTAATAGGCCGTAATCCACATGGGCCCGGATTGCTGGATGTCGCACGTTTGTGAATTGTCACGATGTTGTCCTTCGATGTTTAGCGAACAGAAGTGATGAAATTGTATTGTATCATTTAGATACAAAGAAAAGCGCTTGGCTGGGTTTGAACTCGCGACTTACAACTTGCAAGTCGGGGCCGCGCCGCTGCCTTTGGATCACCACTGCTCTTACCAAAGCGCAGGCATTAAGCTAGGTTATCATTACTGTGTCGAGATGTCTCGTGGTGCAAGATACACCAAGTTCTCTAGCCAAACAACTGCGCCAGAAGGTGCTCCGACACAATACAATAATGTGACCTAAGTTTTATTAGTAGGAAATGACGACTCCTGTCGCTGCCAATCAAAGCAATTTCGTGCTCTGTGGATTAATCCTAACTCGTCTCGAAACCTGCACTAACTACACAGATTACCGTGAAAGTCACATTCATGTTTCAGACATGAATATACCCAGTCTTGTATTTGAAAATGTAATATTCTTTCTTGCCAGACGACGTGAGAAACTATATACAGCTTAAGCATATAAAGAACATTAGTGTAAACCTTTTTTCTTTAAAAATATTATATTAAATCTCGTGAGTACTCTCAGGGTATTATAGGATCTCAAAGGTTTTAAGTCTCAAAGTGATAGACGGTCCTTTGGTCGATGATTTTCAGTCAGAGCATTTACTTTACCTACCTAAAAACTTGGTCTTGTCATTGTCCTCCTTTTGACACTATTGTCAAAAGTTTGAGTTACAAGATAATGTGCGTCGAATGAGAAGCACAGCCGATCAGACATATTTTTTAATATTTTTTTCTTTGGGAATTCAAATAAAGTGCCTAATATTAACTAAAGATTTATTCCAGAAATCCTCACCGACAAATCCCCAGCAGTGTGCATTGTTATTCTTTTTTCCAAAAATCCCCACTAGCTAAACAACAACAACACTACTTCCACGTGGGCAAAGTCGCTGGCAGCAGTTAGTATTGCCATAATTACATAAATAATTAAACGTATTAATTTAATCATTTAGGAACAACATCAGGTGGGCGATTGTTACTTATTTTCACCAAAATTCCCACAAGGCTGATATTGTTTACCTAGTGGGGATTTCTGGAACAAAAAATAGCAATCCTAGTGGGGATTTGTCGTTGGGGATTTTTGGAATAAACCCAACAAAATACCCGAATACTGCATACCTAGATGACTGGAATTTGTAAGTAACTAGTATTATATTGCGCTATAACTAGTTCTAACTGGTGTTGTAAAGCTACTTGCATACATTTGTGCAAGTTACAGGCACATTGTATTTTGACCTCAAGTGGGTTTTCGGTCGCTCTATTACCTATCACAAACAATGGCCACAAATGATCGTTGCTGTAGACACTAGAATAATCTAAGGACGTACCTACGCATTCTGTATTGTATACTAGATTTGAAGTCACTGCCTTTCCATATGTACAAAATGTTGCATGAGCAAAATAATGAAACCTACTATCGAATGCTCGTCTCAGCTCAACCGGTCTCAGTGAGATAATTGCTGAGTAACACGAGATTTAATTTTATCTACCTGTGAAAATGTATGCATGTGCGGAGCGTATGACTGGCTGGTTTTGAGCATCGGGTTGCAGACTTGCAGCAGTAGGGGGCGCGCAGGTCGACGGGTCGCTCGGCGAGGGCGCATCGCTTGCAGCGCCCTCTGTGCCCTTGCCGACGCACGGTGCATGCACCCTGTGTACTGCACAGCACAGCGACTAACAGTGGGTCAACTCCAATGTATGGTCTTTTATTATATGTGGTTTACTTATATAACGGCTAGGATAGACATACATAAAATGGTTTTGAATTTATGAATCAACATTATGATAATTGCCAATTTGCTATCATCGTTATCTTCCAGATAATGTCACATGTTACTTGCTGTTGGCACTAGTACAGATTTTCTCCTTCTATTTCGTCCTATCAACCGTCTCGATATATCGACTTTTTGCCGCTCCCAAGCAGTGTCATAAAAAAGTGAAAAATATATGTTGAATAAGAATTCTATCAAAGATATTTTACGATAGATATATTATCTGGTGTCCTCCCTTCCTCTCCTATCCACATTTATCTCCACCCCACATCGAAGCATATCCATACCAAGTCAAGCCGTTGCCACATTCAAACTTAATTTCATTATGATGATTATATATGTAAAAAGAATCTATAATGTAATGTTACATTCTATATATAATATTTGAATGCGAAAGTAACTCAGAGTCTGTCTGTCTGTTTGTTACCTCTTCAGGTTTGAATGGCATACAACCATATCCTGGCTTGAACCTAAGATATTTTTTCTATCCCGGAAGTATGTTCTCGTGGAATGATTTCGGACTTCAAGTTCAATTCAATTCAATGAATTAACTCGTAAACATAGGTAATATGAAAGTCTTAAGGGCCAAGCGCCCGAAAAGTGCCATAAAACAGTGATTTTCTGAGGCCTACTCCTCCGTAACGGTTAGGTCAATTGGTTTGAAAAAAATATATGTTTATTATAGATTCATGAACAATAATATCAACATTTGATTTTTTCGTGCAATTAATACTTTTGTCAAAAAAAAATATTTAGTAATTTCGCAACTTTTCGCAACTTTTGCCTACTCCTTCGAAACGGCTTGGACCTTTAGAAATATTTTTACACATAAAAATTGGTGGTTAAATATTCTTCAAAGTGAACATTGCATATGTAAATCAATCAATATCTCGCAGAGAAAATGGATTTAAAGCGCTTTCCGGGCGCTGCTGGCCGCAAATAAATGCACAGATTTGTGTACTGCCGCCTAGGCGAGTGCGAGAGTTGCGTTCACATAATTTCGGCCAGATGGTTCAAGGGACTATACGCCTTAATTATTACTTTTGAACGTTATGTTGCTAGTACCTACATATATTTATAACATAATTAAGTATGATTATTATTATTATAAAACGTCAATAAAATTATTAATTTAACAAAGAAACTATAATAATGTCATAAGATGATTACATACAATAAATATTTTCATGCTTTAATTTGAAAAGTTTCATGTTTTCAATCGTAATTCAATATTTTACACGGCTGCCCTAGGAGGCTATATTTTAGTATCTATTGAAGAGTAGTGCGTGTCCTTAGCTTGACTTAGGGTGAGTTGCACCATTTAACTACAACGATAACCAAACCATAACCAGCCGTGAAACGGTAGTCAATTCGACGATTTTAAAAACTGTTAACGGCTTTGTTATCGTTATAGTTAAATAGTGCAACTCACTCTTACACTTTAATTAAAGTTATTTTAAGAAACGCTATTAAACGAATATCTAGGTATTTTTTTAAGAATTCATCAAAAATTTTATTTTCATTCGACGTCCAGGTTTTTAGCACGGTAAACACAGTACGAATAATTTGGGATTTTGAACTCAACATTATACACCTGTTATGAGTAAAATTCAAGTTGAGTCACGTTCTTCGAGTATTTCCTCAATCAAGTATAGTTCAACTCCAATGTATGCAGCAATAACCTACTTAGCTTTCCTTTTGTTTTGCGTTTAAAGGCCATTTACCTTCATTCCCTCACGTAAAGATAAGGATGGTTAATGAAGAAATCGCGTAGTTGTCCTACTAGTTTTCCTTGTCTGTGGCCATGCATCGCACCCTCCCCTGCCCCTCAGCCCGCGTCTCCCCCGGCCCCGATGTGCTCGCTCGTCGTGATGCTGCATTTTAATAACGTTTTTGACTTACATGTCCAGCCGGGACGGGAAAACCTTTGTTTTTCTTATTTCATGTCATTCCCTTTACATAAAGCTGCACTGATATTATTGGGTGCAGCGCTTTGATTTGATTCTGAATAAAACACAAGATAACTATTTATTAGGCTGTGTCTGAAGATCGAACTTCCAGCATAATCACATATTTATAAGTTGTGCAGAACGGCTGAACTGGGCTGTAGCCGGCAGATCTGTTGAATCCATTATGTATCATGTATGTACAGAGATACTAGATAGTACTGGAAGACTGATTTGAGTGTCCGTCCTTATGTCATGGCAGTCTTTGTTGCAATTAAATGTACCCTTAAGCTTTAAAATAGTGTGTATGTAGATATGTGTGTGTATGCTTTGCAAGTCGTTCGCAGGTGTATTTGGATAGCAAGCCGTTTGCATTGTGCCCTATTATAAAGGGATATTGTCAGACAGTCTGACAGACGTAATTAATGTAGCTGTACACGTACGTTCACCTCAGTTCAAATACACAAGTCGTATAGTATCATTTCTTTAAGAATTGTGCGTTTTAATGACTATACAATAAAGTTTCAACCAACTTTATAGCTAAAGAGATACATAGGTAATCCTAACTTCAGGTTAAATACTAAAACCTCTGCAAGTGCGTACGAACAAATTAATCAGACATCCAAAATCTAACCTTCATCATACATATAATTCATATATATATAATTTTATGTCAAACTGTTATGGATTTCCTCCTTAACAGCTTGACTGATAGATATTTTATGACATTTTATGTGCATATGGGTCCATGTGGGGTCCCTGGATAGTTTGAAAATACAATTGGACCGGGTTAGTGGTCCTGTAATTGATTTTTTTAATAAAAAGCCTTTGTACAAGACAACGTCAGTCGGAACCGGTCGCAATATATAATATCCTTATGCAGATCATGGTGGATAGCTTCAATTGTCTTGTCCTGCATTTTCTTGCTATCTACTTACTAATTACAAGCAATAGTGCTAAGGATACAAGGAACTCAATCGAAAAGGTACCGATGTTATAGTGCAGTACGTACCTACGTATATGGTCGCGTGCGGTCGTCGGTACTGGGGCACACTTCGTCGTGTGGCAATCATAACACGTTCGCAAATTGATGTCAACGCCTCTTTGAACCCTCGCTTCACAAATTTAATTCAGCATAAGTACAACACTTTTGTATGCGTCTGAGCACAATACCTATTCAGATTATTGAAGAGCTGAATCGGTAATCGACTATCTGGCCGGCCTTTTTGTTATCAATGCGCTGCCAAGGATCGTATTATGAAATGAACAAAAAAGTCTTTGTTCTGTAATAAGTCTTTGTACCTACCTTAAAGCAAAACTTTTTGGAATTATTTAATGTTTATAAAAATAAATAGCTGGCATTCTATTTATGCTGAAGTAAAGATTCGAAGATTTAAATTTAAAGAAGTTAACACATTTGGTTACAACTACAAAGTGACAAAAGTTACGTAGCGTAGCTACCCTTTTGGTGTTTTACAAGATGCATTTTGGAGAGTATGCGCAGGAATTGCATGACTAGATTCCGCCATCTCATCGGTCAACCCGACGTACGACGAGCGTTCACCCATACGTTGTTGAAACATCCACGGTCCGGACTAAGCGTTTTGCCTCGTCGTTTATACCGCATACGTCAAAGTACTGGAAGAATCTGCCTGCTGCGGTATTCTCGTCCGAGTATAATTTGAATGTCTTCAAGGCAAGAGCGAATAGGCTCATAAACTAGTACGCCTCTTCATCAAAAATTGCATCACTACTTACCATCAAGTGGGATTGTAGTCAAGCCCTAGTTTATATCAATAAAAAAAATAGTTTGTCATTAATGCTGAGTCGGTATTAACAATGTTCACGCGTAAGTTATAGTAGAAGAGGGATGGCTGTTAAATTTGCAGTTAGTAAAGCGTCATGGGGACCTATTGGATTGAGAAAATTAGGTTCTAAAACGTAAAATAGTCTAGCAAGTTTCTATATTAGTGGGGGAGTGCGTGTAAGATAAACTTCACTTTGAAATATTCGAGTGCGATTGATTTTTATTTTTATTTTGAAGGTCATCAGGATTAATTCTACACAGTTGAATTAAATACTAAACTTTTAGATCTAAAGGAATGGGACTCACATTGGACTTATAGTAAATATGAAAATATGAGTGTAAATATAAAAAGAAAATATATACTGCAGTAGTACTAATACTACTATTTTTTTAAGTTGTGGTATACACACAAGTTAATACGAGAATAATTTGTTTTTATTGGACCATCGCATTGAAAACAAGTGTGTTGAGTAAGCCTAAGGTGAAGACATATTTTTCATTACTCTGAAAAGAGGTCTGAAGTTGCCTTAGGAGCTGGCTGAAAGTAGTACTTTTCATGCTTAAGGAGTTTTACTTTCAACTGACAGCTGTTAAATTATTTAAAAAAAATATCTTCACATTTCTATTGAATCTTGATTAAACCATGTTCCAATTTTCCATACAGCCAGTCAATCACAGCGCGACATAAAATTGAAATAACTTAAAGTTATGTATAAATAAAATAATATTATATTTTAAGTGACTTATTCGTTCAACAATTTCTCTAAAATACTTTATTTTTAAAAGATTACAATTATTTTCTATTCTTTTATTAATGAAGCAGGCCGTCCATAGAAAAAAAAAAAACAAATTGGCGGGAAAGTGGCAATCAGACTTTGGTTTTTAGAGTTTTGTTTACACAATAAATTCATCATATTAAAATAGTGATTTAACGCCTAATTTTATAAGAGAAGATGCTAAAGCAGTAGTGGAACCTTTTACCGCCTTAATCAGAAGAACGATACCTACCTAAAATCATAGGTACGACGACTCAGGTTTTAAAAACTTTTTACTTTATTTTTACTCTCCTTGCATTCGTAATAAAAAGCACAGTGCTTACCTCGGAGTGAAAGTAACTCATTTAGTCCCTCAAATTAGCGACCTCGCTACGCTCGACCACCAACTCCTTCTAGAGACGAAATGAGTTACTTTCACCCCTAGTGTAACAATGTACTATGACATAAACGATACGTTTAAGACTTTATTGCATGATCAATAAATTGTTTAGCAGACTCCAGGTTTTGTACCATTTGTTTGGACTCCTTGGATAAAACGAGTATCTTGTTTATTGACGCTTCTGGGATACGGTTTCTCAGTCTGAGCAAAGCTTCCTGTTCTTTTTTAATATAGTTCTCAATTACTATTTGTGCCGAATATAGGTCACTTACATAGTGGTCAATAACATCAGGATCGTTAAGTTTTTCATCCAAACCCGAAAACATGGTAACAAAATTACTTTCGATGCTTTTTTTGATTTCATCTACTTTAGATTGTATTAATTCAACTATCGCTGCATCTACAGTCAAACTATCTGTTTCAGTAACTTCTTCTCCGATTGGGGCTGCAGGCGACTCTTCGTGTTCTTCAAATACATCTGTAATATTTTTGTTGAGTTAATTATGGATATAATATTCTGTGCTTTTATGTTCTGGATCAGATCGTCAATAATGGACACAACCTATTACTTTTTCACATTATGTTAACATAACATCTGATATACTACCAAGCAGTTAGTCTGTGTCAGGTTTTTGATAAACAAAACATATCTATATAAAATTATATCTAATTTAAAAACAAGACTACTACTGAATATTTAGACTAACATGACCGCTCTGCAAGCAATTTCTCACCTGGACACAGAGTTGTTGCTTATTGCCCAAACAATTACAGTTTTCACAAAATGTTTAAAGTTACTCTAAGCAGCGGAACCAGCCGAATAGTGTCAAGTAATTACATCTATTAATCTTAAAGTCTTTTCTCAAAGTTTTCGTTGTGATTTCTATTATTTCTATTAATATATAATATATTATTATACATTATATTGACATAAGTCAAAATCAATTTAATAAGTCTTAGACAGAATAGTAATCGTCTCAGACTAGACTAGGTACTCCTACTGTTTTTTTAAGAGTAAACTAGACCAATTTTCTATCATAAAAACATACATCATTACTACATTTCAAGGTCTACTTACGGCGTTTCATCCTTACGTTACCGCACTTCATGCAATATTGTCGATATTTCTCTAAGTCACGTTTCAGTCCAATTAGTTTGTAACCAATTACAGCATTATTTTCCATTATATTAGAAATTTCCGAGGAAATGTTAACGTGTTCTAAATCAGTACTAAAATGATGATAATCATCGTGTAGACTTAAGATGTCGTACATCGTCATCCCGAACTGTTTTACAGCAGCGTCTTTTAAATTACTTTTTAATTCTAAAATTTTTTGTTCATACGTTTTATCTCTGATATCGAACGGTTGGGTTGAACCATCGTCATATTGCGCTTCTATCTCACTTAGTTTTTCATTAATGTAATCATTAAGATGTTTAAGTCTAATGCAATACATGCCATTAGGTTTTTCAACAATTGAAGGATCACTATTGATCTCGTTTCCAGCTCCTGAAAAGTTGTAATTATATATTATATATTGTTTTACATTGTTTCTTGTCATAAAGGCAAAAAAAATATATTTTACGTACTGAAATTAATTTCATCACAGTAAATGGGGCATATTTTTTTGTACTTTTCTAATTGATTTAACATGACCTCAGCGCCTTTTGCAGCACCGTTAAAGTTATCTTCAAGGGTTTCAAATTGCTCTATTTGAGCCGCGAGCTCCTCTACGTCAGGTTCTAGACGCTCACGCAATCTAGCCATACCGCGCAATACGTGTAGCAGATGTCCTGGACGCTCTTTAAATCGTTTCTGGAATTCTTCTAATTCTCCCATATGCTTTTTAAATACTTCTTCCGCGTCAGAGTAATAACTGTTTAATACTTTTTCTTTAATTTTTAATGATTCTGCCTTTTCTTCAATCAAATATTTTACGTCACTGTGACTTATCACACTGTAATCTTCTCCAGAACAGAAATCTTTATCTTTGTGTAAATTATTGTCTGAATTATTGTCCGTATTATTGTTTGAATTATTATCTGAATTATTGTCTGAATTATTCTCTGAATAATTGTCTGAATTATTGTCTGAATTATTGTCTGAATTATTATCTGAATTATTGTCTGAATTATTCTCTGAATAATTGTCTGAATTATTGTCTGAATTATTGTCTGAATTATTATCTGAATTATTCTCTGAATAATTGTCTGAATTATTCTCTGAATAATTGTCTGAATTATTGTCTGAATTATTGTCCGAATTATTGTCTGAATTATAGTCCGAATCATAATCCGAATTATAGTCCGAATTATTGTCTGAATCTAAATTTTCTACAACATTGTTCTCTGAATCCTCTTCTGTATCATAATCATGTTCTTCAATACTATCCTCAACATATTCAATAAAATAAATTTTTGTACTTGACATTCCTGATTCAGCAATTAAATTATTTTCAAAAGCATCATTTTCTCTTGAACAATTTAATAATTTATCGTTGCTTATGTTTTCTGAATCTCTAGAAAATAAGCCCAGCGGAAAAGGCTCACAAAACGTTGATATTATATTTTGCAGGATTAAAAAGACAACAACTTCTTTGCGAATAAACATGTTTACGAACTCTTGTAACACTTTAGACTGAACGTTAAAACTCAAATATTTTATATAAGGCCAATAGTCGTAAAAAATTGGGAATTTAAAAAATGCTTACATACTTAAGACTCATATCTAACCAGTTAAATTATTTCAATAAATTATTTTTTACGATTCTTGCAGCTATCTTATCTATATGCCTAAAGCAATAAAGACACGATGCAGTTCACTTTAAAAATTAAATAAACGGAATGTTAAGACATATGAAAATTAGAAGTATATACCTAGCAAAAGTATTTTGTACCTATTTCTAGTGTAGGTACACCAGGTGAAACAAGTTAATTGATACGCCTTTGAAAACAACAGTCTAAAGTCAGCTCTGAATTACCCTTGAAATCTTGAATAAAGGTTTGTAAGTCAAACGCGAATGCATTGCTGCGGGACGCGCTCAGGGCTGCCGCTCGAATGAAGCCGGACAGTTGCGCCTTTTTTATGTACAAGTCTGACCAAATCAGATATTGTGCAACCTGTTCAGCTCTTTTTGAACTTCTTACTAATTTAAGTTTTACAAATATTTTTTTGGTATATTTAAGTGTATATCACAGTAGGTATTTATTAAATATTTTATTTTTATTTTTGCTCTATCACCCAAAGGTATGAAAATCCAAACTCTTGGTTAAACTCGCCTTTGCCCAACTTTATTTTTATGTTTTCGTGTGAAAAAGAGAATAAATAAATATTTATTAATATAGATATAATTAAAGATGGACATAGTTTTATTATAAAATATCAAATAGTGCTGGATTGGATTCATCTACACTAATATAATAAAGAAGCAAAGTTTGTTTTTTTGTTTGTAGGAGGTTATCTCTGGAAGTACTGGTCCGATTATTATTATTATTATTACTTAGGTTGGCCGTCTATCTAGTTTTAGGAGATAGCAACCCTAACGGCGGTCACAGCACGTCATTACAGAACAGTACGGCGCGCGGCGGCGCGTCAGGTGCAGCCGACCTCGCATGGTCGCCATGCCGTCTGCTGTCTAGAGGACACGCGGTCAGCTCGACCATCAATTCACATTAAACGTCACTGAATTCGATACTGAAAACTACATGTCAAATGGCGTCGATAGATCTGAAATTGTTTGCAACGTTGTTAGTTAAATATGACCTCCACTTTTAACTATATTTTTCAGTTTTCAGGCACATGTTATACACAAAATACATGTAACGTCTTTTACAGCGTAAAATAGTAAATGCACAAAGTATGCAATTGACCACTGAATCGATTAGGTTAACTAATATCTTTTAAAAACACTACCCAAGTGCATTGAAGTAAAATTTCAGAGTTTCAATTATGATTCCGTCCCATTCGCTCTCCTAGATAGGAAGCCCCAGTCCCAGCAGTGCGAACGTTAAACGGCTGATGATACTTATGCTAGGAGCTTATAATAATAAAAATTCAATTCGGTCGAACAAAGAACCATTCGGCAGACAAATGAAACAACAAATGTTGCATGGAGATTGTAACATCTCATTGAGTTACTCTGTTTCAATGAACGGCTGAGAACCGCGGCTTGTAGACTAAATAAACATGAAAGCACGTAAATATTTCCCCGTCTGGACTGCCTGAAGAAATCGAGACGCAGACAGTAAACACTACATTATAAGTACTTACTTAATACTAGTTCTTTGCAGTTTGCATTCATTGGCGTAATTTCTTCTTTTTGATAACTTATAATCTTGATAATGTTTCTGAGTAATAAGATGACACTAACATTATAAAGAAAGGTCTGTATGTATGTGTTTGTTTGTTACTCCTTCACATTCAAACACCTGAATGGATTTGAATGAAATTTGTCATACGGGTAGAACATGTCCGGGGACACAGCACATAGGATACCAATTTTTTATCCCGGTAGTCTAGCGAAAATTTTCTACGAAATAATGACTACTTAGAGCAAAATCGTCATCATTTCAGCGGAAACTGTTGGACACAGGTGATTTATGTTAAGTTTTATTTTATTGTTATTATATAATAATGAATCTCTGCACGTGTTGGTTTCGACTGTTAGTGCAGAGAGTACCTGTCATAAAATAAATAAATTGGGAACCCCCAAGTGTCGTCACAACAAAGGATCCTATGCGTCTCGTATCAGAACAAAATTATTCAGGATATTAGGCTAAAGGAGAGTTTGGCAAATACTGAACATTATTCTAGCGCTCTCGGTTTTACCGGATTGGTGTTCATCTTACTACAAGTACATTCCATAGTGACGTTATCAAGTAGGTACTTATTCATTCAATTAAAACAACAACAATGTTTAGGATTATCTTCTTATAGTAGTAAACCCACTAGCTTTGCCCGCGTGAAGTCAGGCTTCTCCGTATAAACTTTGGACCCACGTTTCTCCCATTAGGGAATTAGTGATAGTTTGACGGGTGACAGGACAGAATGGAAGAAGAAAACGTGTTGCGCCGACCCCAAGTAATATGGGATAAGGGCAGGAAGAAGAAGAAGAAGAATAATAAAAATTAGATAATAAGATAAAATCTTCTCTTAGTGCTCGCCTACGTCATAAAATGAAGCCATGTGCAAAATTTCACGTTCCTAGGCCCAGTAGTTCTGCCTGTCCGTTGATACGAGTATATCAGTTAATCAGTTTATGCTTTTATATACGAGTATACAGTAGATTATATCGCCAGAAAAACAACCAAATAGCGTTAGTGCGACGATTTCGCAACATTTGCGCTGCTACACCGCTACGCTTACTAGGTACATAATACATGCACACTTGCACAAGGTCTACGCGGCTGCTACGCGGTTACAACGCCTACGGTGGCCACACGCTCAGTGTGAAGCTTAGGCTTAACTATTGGCAATATCAAAGATCTGTTTTGACTAGCCTGTTGGTCTAGTGGTTAGTGATACTGACTGCTATGCCGGAGATCGTGGGTTCGATTCCCACTCAGAACAACGGTTTGTGTGATGAACATGATCGTTTGTTCTGTATCTGGGTGTAATTTATCTACTTATGTAGGAATATATTTAGAAATATATAAGTATGTTTATCAGTTGTCTATTACTCATAACATAAGCTCTGCTTAGCTTGGGACTAGATGGCGTTGTGTGATAGTTGTGGAATATCATATTATCTATTCTTAATAATAAGCAATTTTATATAAATAATGTTACAAAAAAAATGGAACAAACTTAAAAAATACATTTTGATTTTTCACTAAAAAAAAAACGGATTATTGTATCGTCATCAGTCTTTGATGGGTGTACAAAGATTGAAGAAAATCTGATCGCCCAAAGTAGGTCAAAATCGAGCTCAAAGGCGTTGGTTACAAACATACAGAGGGCCTATTACGACCGTTTTAAAATCCAGTCAGTTTCCAGGCAAGTCAGTTTACGGCCGTAAACTGCCTTGTTCTTTTTCGTATTATGACGTACGTCATTCTGACTGGAATCATCCTGGACAGTTGTCTGTGGCTGGTTTGCACTGCTTTGAAAGATTGCGTTCGAAAACATAAAAACAAAGGTTACCGGTATTTACGGTTTTTAAATTTTTGTATGAAATATTGTTTATGATGAAATTAATATAATTTTATAACAGAAATCTAAATTAACAACGAGTTTAAAAACGAATTATGTGTTATTTCCGTAAATACAATGTCATAAAGTGGAAAATAGAGCATTGTCTCATATACTTCATTTCTGAACGTACTAGAATAAGTCAGGACCCGGCAAAAACAAAATTAACCCCGTGTTCCGAATTGCGTCAAAAGCGATTATATTGCGAATCTGACCAACGCGCAAAGTCACAAATAGTACTTGATAGTCTTTATATTTTGTGACTATTACATTTGGTCGGATTTGCGATATATTCGCTTTAGACGTAATTCGGAACTAAGGGTAAGCGTGTGTATGAACTTGAACAAAACTTTTTAACAAAAATATGTTAGCTTGGCGATCGCTGTGCTGTGTAAGGGTGATATCATCGGATTGGCATCCCGGTTAGCGATGGCGTTGGAGTGCTAGGTGACGTCACGGGATCGGCATGGTGGTCGCCGCGGTGACGGTGTTGAAGTGCTGCGCCACCCTGAGCCCAGACGTAAACATCCGATAACCTACGGTGTGGTGGACTGGCCCCTGTTAGGAGGCTGTGACGGTAGCGGGCAGTACCCTTTGGCTACCGAGCCCTCGGGACAGTTCAACCCGATTTTTGGCGTACGTTGCTCGTTGCGCTGGTCTCGTACGCCACCACGCACCCCTGAATGCGTACGTTTTCGACTAAGGGGGAACGTAGCAGCATCTCACAGCGGGTATCGAAGAGGATCAATAAAACACGTTTTCGACGAAAAGGTTCCTAGGGGTTCGGCTATATACCCCGAAACTTTACGTCCGCGGGAACTATGATTTTTAGACTTATTTTACTTTTAGTTTCGCTTCAGCCGAGCCCTTTCGGATGCCATATTTATTTATTCTTTCACATAATATATACAATATGCACATCAAAATACTCGTTATGATGTCTACATTCATATAAAACAATAATCTTTTGCATAACTTAACACATAAAAAAGTTTCTAGAACAAAAACTGCAAAAGATACAATGTTGGTCATATTCTGAAACACAAATCTTTCAATTTCTCACCCAATATTATACCAACTGTCAATCTAACTGCTATGTTATCATTTTTTAGGTAAGTTTTAACTAAAAATACAGTAATGGTGAGAATTGGACACAAAACAAAAAAGGTAAACATCAGTTTACAATTACGTAATCGGGATCGCGAACATTACAAACTTCGATCATTTCTAAAACTATAAATGCATCACTTTCGAGAAATTCGAAGATTATCAACTCATCACACATATCTAAAGTTTTATTTAACTATCAAATAGATTCAAATATAATAAAAAGTCAAAACAATTCACTATAAGTTACTAAAAACAGGCGTAAACTGACTGGCTAGTTTGTCACAATTTTTGACACTTTAGCAAGCTACAAAATGTCAGTTTGGTGCTCATAATACGGAATTCCCAGCCAATATCCGTGCAGAAGACGGTCAAGTGTCACGTGACTACTGACTGGCTGGCAATAAGATGTCATAATACGGATAAGCAAGTCAGTTCATTTTACGGCGTAAATTGACTGGAATTAAGAGGTCGTAATAGGCCCGCAGGTGAAGCTAATATAAGCGTGTTAATAAAGTCCAATAAATTGGAAATACAACAACTTTTATAATCAATCAATAAGAAAGTAGGCAAATGAAATTGTTGTTTCCATTAGTCAAAGATTTTTATTTTCGTTTTGGTAAAATAAAATAAAAATCTTATAAGAAGTTCCGGAACGAATAAATTTCAAGCAGAACGGTCGTAAATTGAACAGTGGGTAGCAGGAGTATGACACATTGTGTAACGAATTGAAAGCCTTAGAGAGAGCTTTATTTTTAAAAGTGCTATCTTAGATAAGTTACGAGATCAGGTAAAGTAGAAAAAAAGCCATTACTTACAGGACCTGTAAGATTGTTGCTAATATAAAATCGTACACCTAGGCAAAACACCTGCCTACTTAACAGAAAATGATATAAGAAAATAAAACAATACAACTTTTTCAAATCAATACAGTGTGACTAGACGTTATTGCGTGTATTTAACACGACTTTCAGCTTCATTTATCGAGTGTCGAGACGAGAAAGGAAGGGGTCGCGAGGGTGGCGAGGCGAGGGGGTCGCGATGACGCCGCCTGGGGTCAGACGGCGGCGTTCAAGGTTAAGGCCAGCCCCCCGACATCACCCCCCCTCTACCTACCCCCCCCTCCCCGCCATCCGCACGCACGCCCTTATGATACTTATACACAAGCCACTGACGCACCTGCACCCTGCACTGAACCCTCTGCGTCAACTAGACTTCAACCTAAAGCTATTTTTGCAGTGTCATCGTCATCGATAACTTCGTCTGTATCACAGGCGAATTAAACTTGTTTGCAGTATTTCTAAACTGTTTTGCTCATTAAATCTTATCACACTTTTGTGTCTTTTTGAGATTGGATATCGTTAAATAAGTTCTGGTGGGGCGAGAGTGTCTTTTACATGAACTTACATGGGTTCCTTCAGTTTCCCTTAACGTTTCAGGGCCACGGCAACTGTGTGAACATTTCTGACAGGTTTTTGACTTAAGCTTTAACCCCTTGAGTCCATAATTTACTAACATTTGTAACAAAGAGGTAATCAAACGCAGATAGTAGTAGATAGTAGCAGTAGATTTAGGGTTTCGTACTCAAGTTGGAACGAACGGAACCCTTCACCGGATCATTTTGTTATCCGTCCCTCAGGACCCTTTTTCTCAAGATCGCATGGAGGTATGAAGCTGAATAATAATATATAAAAATAATATAGATCTGCTACCTCAAGCAGCAGTGAAAAAATCAAATTTCTAAGTCAAAACATTCTAAGTTAAGGCCGTTTATATGCCCCTGGTTAGGTGCATATTCTGCCACTCGTTAAGAAATCAAAACCTGTAGGTACTTCCCGTTGACCTGGAATCCTGAAAGGCATAATCCTGTAAATTGGCATAGTCCCGTAGCACGAGTATAATAATAATAACTATATTTCGGACCAATTAATCCATATAGTGCTGGTAACATTAAAATTGCTTATAAACTAGTGTTTGTATTTAATACTCTCCGCACAAACTCCTTTAAAATCGGAGAGCTAAAGCTCTCTGCTACACTTTTTAGGATGCTGTTTCCACTGTCTCTCACTCTCTTTACCTTCGAGGCTGTTTTTTCCGTATTATCGTCGAATGTGCTTGCGTAAACATTTCTGACGCACAGAAACGGGTTGTAGTACTTATAGGAAGTCTGAAAACTGAGGTGCGTCACAAAACAAATACTTTTTTTGCGATTGGAATAAACCTTCGAGACTCGATTCGGGAATTAGACTATTTACATAGGTAAGTTTGTACAGAATCCTCGGTGCAAGAGTCCGACTCGCACTTGGCCGATTTTTTAACTTAAAACTACTTTGTTTGACAGTTTGGTAAATGCCACCCACATATTTTCCTAACTCTCTTACCGAAAATCTTATCGAAACGCAAGGCAAAGAAAGAACATAAGTGCGGTTTTAGTCAGTAAAAGTCTGATTCGCCGTCTTGATGAGCTCTAGAGCTGGAGAAGTCATTAAATGATGACCCAAGTTAAAAAAAAAACCGTCTTGCCTGGAATCTGGTTAAAACCATCTATATAAAATCAATGCCACTTTTCGTTGTAATTTTATAACTCAAGAACGGGCTCACCTATCCAAACCAAATGTTTAGGCTTTGTTCGGACTATTTAGTAGATGGTTTATGTGAAGTTTGGTAGGGTAGAGTAGTGTAGAGTAGAGTAGTACGTAGAGTAGTGTAGAGTAGGGTAGAGTAGGGTATAGTAGGGTGGAGTAGGGTGGAGTAGGGAAGAGCGGGAGCGAAGCCGCGCGAGCAAAAGCTAGTAGCTTTATATATGTGATATGCTACACGTCATCGGTAATACTAATTCACTCTATACCGTACCTAGATACAATCTAACCGGTGACATCATGTTGCCAAGTTAGAATTCGCTGGCATACCGTTTCATTTACAGGTATAGTTCATAGCTATTCCTAGGACATATTAGCGATAGCGCCATAATTTTGTTCCATGACGTTATGTTCTGAATTAGTAGTGAACTGTTTTGTCATTGTCACTAGTTGGGAATGACAATAGATTATAATGCATTTATATTATTATTTATTATTATATTTGGTTTCCATTAATATGTCGACGTGTGCTGGTTCACGTTAGGATTAGAATTACAATTTTATACTTAAAATGTAAAATAGAATTTATGTCTATAACTTTATACTGTACCCCTAGCCAAGTTTCTAATCTGCAATAGTTAACGCTTGTAGAAAGCTTCAAATGTACGAAAATGACGTCATCTCAACGCTCACTCACGTGGTCAGAACAAAAGAATTGGCGGCAAGGTCAACTCGAAGCGTTCGACGCAAGCGAAACGGTTGTAACTTGGCAAGGGGGGCTGGTCTCGACAGTTTCAGCTGAACTGATGAATGACTCACTGAGAGGCTGGCTTCGAAAGAGTTACCCAAATCCCTGGAATGCACCTAAAAGAAGACAGGAGAGTTTCAATCAGTAAATCCAATGCTAGATAATGACTTTTCCTACTCTGCTTGAAGTGAGAGGGACTCACTCCAGCCAGAGTAGGAAAAGTCATTCGATTTTTACCTACTCAAAAAAAAGCAGTCAGTGGCTTTCCTTTTTGCTTTACTTCCTCCTGGACTCGGCCAAGTGTGGACCAGTCCTGTCTGAAGGTATCGAGTGATAGATTTTTTTCCACAAAATATACTTAAATATTAGAAAATTATTCATTTCGTTATTGCATGTTCCTTAAAAAAATCTGCAAAAGTGGTGATAGATGCTAAACTTGCATTTGGCACCTCTTGCAAACTGTGTAATGTTTTTATTACGGCACTAGCTTTTGCCCACGGCTTCGCTTTCGCTCTACCCTACTCCACCCAACCATACCATTTTTTTTTTCGATGTGAAAAATCATCCAATGACAAACCCCGCTCTTGGGCGGAGCGGGAGATAGTGTCAAACTCTTACTGACTAAAAAACCCATCCCGTTCCTTGAAGTCTTCATACCGGGGCTCGAGCGCCCTTTTGGATAACCCAGCCCCCCTAGCCAAGTTACAACCGTTTCGCTTGCGCCGAACGCTTTGAGTTGACCTTGCCGCCAATTCTTTTGTTCTGACCACGTGACTGAGCGTTAAGACGACGTCATTCCCGTACATTTGAAGCTTTCTACAAGCGTTAACTATTGCAGATTAGCAACTTGGCTAGGGGTACTGGCCCCAGTAGGCTTCGACCCGGCTGGGCCCCTGCTGTTGCTGACAATTCTTTGAGGCGCGCGGGAACAGTGCGCGTCGTCGACGACTTGGGCTTGGTCCGGACAGTTACCGGACGGCCGAACAGCGAGCTACCCATTGCTCAACCCTACTATACTTCGTCTACCCTTTTCTACCCTACTATACCCTAATATACCCTACTATAACCTATTCTACCCTACTGTACCCCACTCAACCCTGCTCTAAACCTACTCTACTCTACCCTACCTACTCTACCTTACTCGACCTTACTCTCTACTCTACCCCACATAACCCTACACTATCATTCTCTACCCTACACTACCCTAATTTTCTTTTTTCCATAAGTACCTTCTCCTCACAGTAACAAACACAACAAAAAACAATTAGCGGAGTCGGTTCAGCTGTGCTCGAGATTTGCGCTTAGCAACACATATAACGATTCATTTTTATATTATTGATGAGCTCGCATGCCCATATCGATCGAGCTGATACCAAAGGATTGGTGAATTCAAGCAACATTTATTGGTTACGACGAAGTAAATATTGCAGAGAAATTGCAAACAAACCGTGATGAATAAATATTAAAACGTGAAGGGCGGGCGAAATCGACGTAGCGGCGCGGCCACGACGACGTTGGCATATTATCAACCGTCGATATCGAAACGTTCAGCTGTGTCGACTGCAAGTGCTACTCTCTCCCTCGCACCTGTACGCTCTCCTATTAGTGCGAGAAGGTATCAATATCGATTCCATTTGAGGATGTAGGAAGGTATGCCGTACCTACAGAGCGTGCACAACTTTACTCTGGCAGACTGTCCGACGTCGCAGACGAAATGCTATTAAGTGACGTCACAGGCTACCTTGTGTAAGGGGACGCGGCGTAATAGCGCACTGCCGCCCAACGACGCTCGCCGTGCGCCCTCCGAGCGGTGCGCGGCGCGCGGAGCGGTGCCACCACGCTCATTATGTAAGCACGCATTCCACAAATATACTAATTCATTTATCGCTAATATCTCTATTGTTCCAGATATTCAATTACAACGTCTACGTTTTTAAGGTTTGTGTGTTAATTGCTGCAGTTTATAACGTTTTTACTCACTTTTTCACATCAATACTTAGGAGGTCGAAAAGCTATCGAAAGACGTAAATTGGCAAAAAAAAATGGTTTAACTATTAATTTGACTACATAAGACACAAGTTTATGCTTCTATAATTGATATAATATCAGAGTTTCTAATGCAAGTTTTGGATATTCAAAACAGATTATGATTATGCATAATGGAAGTATCATAGTTCATTTTTCGCTAAGCAGCTTTATTGTATTTGAAAATAACTAATTATATACATTTTTATTGCAAAAAGAACACATCCTAAAAAAAGTCATAAGACATAAAACTAAACAACGGGCGCAATCATGGCGGATTTTGGTAAAGAGGAACTGTTCCATGATTTTAGAGAGTCATGAGTCAGTTGTGAACCGACGCCGCCGGTCGGCGGATATGAGTCCTTCCTCCACGCTATCGGCCGGCACTTTTGTTAAATTAAAATGGATGAGGTTTAAAGTGGAGCGGTCGTAACTAACGGTTGGCGCGGCGACGTCTGTGCGCGATTGCGACAATCTGCCACGCGGTAGGAAATAGGACGCGCCGCCGCCGCGCCGCCCGGCCGCCGCGACGGCCACGACGCGTGGGGTCGCGCTCCCTCGCCTCGTCACTCAACCTGACTCCACGCTAATAAGGACCATCTATCTACCAAACCAGACCTCCTGTGCTTCAGTTAACCGACACGGCTGCTTAAGATACGACCATGCTCCTGCTGAAGAAAAGGCTTAAAAAGGGATTTAAGTCCTGAGGTGTAAATATTGAAAACCTTTTAAACCATTATATAATTATGTCCTCGAGTAAACAAAATTGAAAAGAAAACTAGAAAGTCTTGCTAATTGGGTTCAGTCGAGCTTACAAAGAGTTCTTTGGAGATCATTGATTTTATATATTAGGGTTCCGTAGTCAACTAGGAACCCTTATATTTTCGCCATGTCTGTCTGTCTGTCTGTCCTCGCTTAATCTCTGTGACCGTTAGCACTAGAAAGCTGAAATTTGGTATCAATATGTATATCAATCACGACAAAGTGGCAATAAAAATTGGAAAAAAATGTTTTATTAGGGTAGCCCCCCCCCCCCTATATGTAAAGTGGCAAGTGATTTTTTTAAATTTCAACCCTAACGTGTGATATATTGTTGGATAGGTATTTAAAAATGAATAGGGGTTTACTAAAATCATTTTTTGATAATGTCAATAATTTCGGAAATAATCGCTCCAAAAGTTAAAAAAAAATGTGTGCGTGTCTCCCTCTAACTTTTGAACCATAAGTTTAGAAAATATGAAAAAAATCTGAAAAGTAGAACCTCCCGCTCTGGCTAGAGTGGGAGAAAGGGTCACAATTTGACTGACTAAAACCAACTTGAAAGTCTGACAGGTCCCTGCCCAAGGGCGGGATATGTCATTGTCCACCTAAAAAAAGAGCTACGGTGACTCTATGGAACATTTAACATTTAATCTATCAATAACATTAAGTAATGACTAATGATACATAGTTTACATTCAGTACACTTCTGAAATATAATAAAAACAATCGTAAAAAGTATCATTCCTAATGGAAAAAAATGCGGCAATAACAATTTTTATGAAAGCAAAACACGTGTAACAAGACAAAAGGTAGGTTAAATCGGCACGCACCTAGCCAGCCACCAGTCACCGGCCACTAAAAACATTAAGTAGTTAGCGAGTTATCAAATTATGGTCGTCTGGCACAACAGCCCGATTACCCAGTCAGTTTTTACGGTTGTTTTCGCCAAAAACGTATTGTAGGAATGAAATTAGCTTAGAGAGGTGAGGCACAAATTGTTACTGACTTATTCGATTTATAGCCAAAACATTGCTGATGCCTTTACGAAATTAAGCACTTTACTCCATATGTCAGATTTGTTCTGGAATTGCACAATTACCTTTCTCCTTTAAATAAAGACCCAGATGCAACTTACCTATTAGTTAGTTACTGAGATCGTAGAAACATAAACCAATAAGATTATAAGAACTTGGTTATTGTTTTTCCTTGAAAATATGGATAAAATATCTCTCTATCTTCTATCACTAAACAGATAGACAATTTATCCATATATCTTTACTATCCAATAAATTTCAACACCAATCAAAAGAAAATCTTCAAATCAAGACCATATCGACAAATATCGTGTTATAAGATATCAAATTCAGCAATTCACATGATCAAAAATGTACATCAAAGCTATTGTACAGTAAAAGCATAATCTTCAAGTCTTGAAAATAGGCGTCTAGGTATAAATTTACATAATGCAATTCGTCTAGACTAGACGAAGTGCGCTCGCCGCGCGTGCCGAAAGGAGAGCGTCTAGAGGTGAACCAAGTCGTAATGCAAGTGCACTTATTGAGAGAACGCAGCCGCGACCTACCACCGCCTAAGTACCGACTCACGCACCAATGTCTCACATCTAATACAATAATGTATATTTATACATACTTATTTGTATATTATATATTTGTTACTCCTTCACATTCAAAAAGTTGAACGGTTATAGATGAAAAGAGAATGGGCATTTTGAAACGAGAGCTGTATCAGCCTGTAGCAGGCCCAAACATTACAGCAGGCAAAGAATTGGGTACTTACTCATTTTATATTAGTAGGATATCGTCGAAGTATCGATGCCTAACTTTGATTTTTGACATTCTAGACAAAATAAATAACTACTGTCTATCTGAGACGACGTAGGTGATATCATGCAGTAAGTACTTGGTTCGGATACGAATAAACAGCAGCTAATGGAAAGTTGCTCGTACCTGCCGATTCGCTTTTGAAATTCTAACCCACCAAGTTACCAAAAGAAGGACCGAACGAAGACCGGATCTACTGATAAAGTTCGCGGCAATCAGCGCGGCGAAATACACGGTACCCAGTTGTTGCTACGAAGATCAAAAGAGGCCGTTGACTATTCAAAAAAAAACTTCCGATCTTTCAACTGAATTTATGGTACTTGGTCACAGACATCCTTGTACTCCTGGATACCATCAACGTCACAAGCCGAATTAGGATATACGGGCTATAGTCTGTCTAAAAAGTCAAACGTCTTGGGAGTCAAACGATTTGAATCAGTATTGACTAGATCATATTTTATTTTAACTTAATAATTACCCAAGTTGTTTGACTTTTTAGACAGACTATACCGTACTTACCTCAGTAACTCATCCATTCTTTAGATTAGTAGGAACCTGCATTTACTTTACGAGTATATAGCGTTTAACAGATAAACGAAGGATACGTTCGCCTTCAATTTTTTCCGATAACGACAAAAAATTAAGTTTGGTATATGCAATAGCAACGTACTTCTAAAATATGGATATCCTACTAAATAAAATGAGTCATAATCATATTCTTGCGAATGTGCACTTGTTGCTGCCATACAATTTAATGAAGCTATTATTTGACTTTTCAAAAGGTATATGCTACAACCCGACACAATACTGGGAGCAGAGTCCATCCAAAAGTGCCCATTGTCTTGGGGTAAATTTCTACTCTCATGCACGAGCGACATCTCTGGCAGATGCTAGTATGAAATAATTTATTGAAGTGATTTGTAAGTATTGTTTATTTTAAAGCTACGTTTAATCTGTCTAGTCTGTGACTATGGAGTTCATGTTTCTACCATTAACCTGTAGTCTCAAATGATAAGACATCTTGCTAAGCATTGGTAATCTCTTCCATAGTCTTAACTAAAAAGTAAGTCATCAAAAATCTAAAACATTTGGTCGTTTCTGTTCAATTATCTCCTCTAATCAACGATTAACCTAGTTGCCACTTAATTAAACTAGGTTTACGCCTACACTGGTTATAGTCCCACTTGTCGTGTAAGTAAACAAAGTCACAGATATTTTGTTATGACGTGCGTCAAGATAACGTATTGTTTTGCAGTGAAGGTGAAAACTGCACTAATACAATTAGTATTAATAGCGAATTGTTTGGCTGTACCTGTCTACAACAATATCCGTCAATGAACCTCTTTGTATTTTTAGCTTTAGATTACATGACGTCAAGTCGGTGGCGATAGCTGTTTGTCTAGTCTAGACAGCAGCGGCGTGGCGCGGCGGAGTGGAGGACACCAGACGAAGCGTGCCGAGCGTCTGGAGGTGAACCGAAGGCCTCTCCATTGCCTTTTACGACTAAATGCATTCTGGACCGTCTGGCCGCCTAGATCCTAGACGACTGACAATTCAACAGTGTTATTTTTGCCATTTGTACTTATCGATGTCTCGTTTTATCTACGTTAAATTGCACGATAGTATTTTTTCGCTATTTTTATAAAAATGCACCAATCTTTATTGTTATTTACCTACTGTTTCTTTTATTTCGACATTGACAGTACGTATAAGAAAACAACACCTAAAAACTATACAAAAATACTTTTTATGAAATCAAGAACCATCCTTAGTATTCTGCAATTTATATACAAACCTTGGCAGTACCTACCTACCGCTAATCCGCTCATTAACCAGTTCCCTGTCTGATAACTTAGAAGCGAAGCATCGTTTAAGTTAATCGAAGGCTTAAGGGCAATTAGTGAGCACAGTACACACTCGTGCAACAGACGGACGGTAATATTAATTAGTGGCGTGTACTGCGCACAGAGGGCGCGGGCAGCGCGGCAGCGCGGCAGCCAGGCAGCGTCTAGACAGCCTACGCCCGCCACCCACGCGCCGTGGGCCTTGCACTGCGGACGCACCCCTTTGTCACAGACTTCGCTTAGCGTACCTACACTCAAACCTAACTCAAATATTTAGCTTTGTTTAAAACATGACGAGCCATACTTTGTTCTAAAGATGCAAATTGGCTTAGTGACGTATGTTTTTCCTTGACGTCCTTTAGTATTCATGACTAACAATGACAATGACTTGGATAATATGACAGAGAATAATATAAAATAAGCAACAATTGTAAGCTAAACCTTCAGGCGACTGTTGATGTCTGGCCTAGGGTGTGTTTTACAAGTTACCTAAGTGCGTCATTAAATTGCCGTAACTTTCACCCCATCTATGACTACGACTATTTCCTGACAGGAATATGCAATAGCTATTATACGCATATGCAACGTTGTCGATATTTAACTTTATGAACTTAAATTGATGTGATAAAACATGTATGTGGGATTTAACGTGGAAATATCCGAACAGAATAAAATTATGATGCCTTCGTTCAATATCAATACACTACTTTTTATCGAATTACGTAGTTTAATGACCAGACAAGCTAACTGCATCATAGTTGAACATAGCAAATTGTCACAATCGGCTGCATTTAGCAACAACAGCACTTTGGCCTAGACGCCTCGCAAAAAACTGAGTGCAAACATTTATGAGCTTGTGACTGGCATGTAGGTATGACTCATAGTAACTATATCATTAGGAAAATACTCGTGCATTTGTAATCAAGATTATTTAACCTTGCTTCACTGTTATTTCTTAGATCTTACATATATAGGTAGGTACTCGTCAATTAAGAATTTAATTTTACGAAATCTTGATCCCAGATTTGCGTATAAAAACCCTTAGGTAATAACTTCATTTCAAGTCGAATTTTTTAATGTAAAGCAAGAAAATGAATAGTGAATGATTGCTACATATTATTATTCAGAGGTATCAGTGAATTGCGTGCAGTTACTATACAGCCTATGCTTGTATTGAAAGCGTCTAGACGCGGGGGCGGACGCTCCTAGAGGTTAGCTAGGTACGCTGCGGCCCTTTCCTCCACGACCCTTCAGTACCGCTGTATACGGAATTAGGTCACACACACAAACCTACATTTTTACCACAGAAATATTATAAGACGTAGAGAAAATGTAAAAAGGTCTTCATAAGACGCATTTAATATACGGTCCAATTTCATGAGAAGTACAATTTTCGTAACTGAACAGATTGAGTAGTTTTATTTTATTAAATTATATCTGTATAGTTAGCTATGAGTATTCAAAAATACGATATTCTATTTTATTTATTTATGATCTCCAACAAAGGATGTACCATCGCGGTCATTTCTGCCAGATCACTTAAAAAAATTTCGCTTGATTCCTGCGCCAAACCAAACCCATTGAAGTTTTCGTTTCGAGTGCAAGCAAAAATGAATTTAGCGGTGGTCAGGCGGAACTGTCTTAGATAATGCAGTGTGTATATTAGTAGGTCCGATATTTAGTTCATGAACCTACTGCTTCCCATAAAGGAGGCCGCAGTATGCTCAGAAACAATTTAAACAAATAAGCTAAAAAAAAATTACAAATAGAATAAAAACATAATATAAAAATAAGAAAGATAATAATATTAAAAATAAATAAGGTTAAAAATAACAACAATCTTAGTGAGTGAAGATAAGTAGTACAATGAACAGACATCGGCTGACGCGTCCGGAGCCTGGCCCGGCGCTCCGGCACTACGTCGGCGGCTCAGACGGTTGTTTCCGCTGACGGTTTTAATGACTTACAAAATAAAACCTGAACGATATTGCTTATAGGTCACTCTCATTGACTTGCTTTTGATATCAGTACAATAAAACTGTCATATAAACACAGTATAAATATGGAAATATAAACGTCTAACCTTTTACAGCCGCCTTATTCGAGCGTAAGGCTGGGCCACAAAATAGATAGGTACAGAAGACCATCTCATGTATGTACTTCACTTTTTATACCTACGCTCGGTGGACGCACACTAATGAGCGTTTGAGCCGGAATTGTTTGACGAGTGATCCGAGACGCGACCGAGACATCGTATCTGTGAGCGATGTCTTTGTGTGCGTTGCTCGAGCGCGCTTTGTATGTAGATTGACTTCTGTACCTATATATTTTGTGGCCCGGTACTCTACTACCCCTATTTTTCAGGTGAGCAATCGTGAAGTCATAGTTCCATGAAAACATAATTTTAGGTATCAAAATGCCCTATATATACACTTACAGCGTGCGGTCAAGTGCATCTTCTTGATGAGAATAATCCCACTATATATAAGTGAAAGTTTGTTTATATTTATTACTCCTTTACGCACAAACGGCTTTTTTTTCAATGGGAAAAATATTCTTATGACAACCCCCGCTCTTGGGCGGAGCGGGAGATAGTGTCAGACTCTTACTGACTAAAAAACCCATCCCGTTCCTTCAAGCCTTCATACCGAGGCTCGAGCGCCCTTTCGGATAACGCAGGCCCCAGTAGGCTTCGACCCGGCTGGGCCCCTGCTGTTGCTGACAACTCCATGAGACGCGCGGCAACAGCGCGCGCCGTCGACGACTTGGGCTTGGTCCGGACAGTTACCGGACGGCCGGACGCACAAACGGCTGGACAGCATTGGATGAAATTTGGTATGCGAGACGATCAAGTCTTGTTATAACACAAAGGGACACCTTTAATCCCGGGAGTAAATTTTTCTTTGCGACCATTTTCTACTTTCACAAGGGCGACGTGACTGGCCGAAGCTAGTATTATAATGAATACCTTATTTTAAATTCGTCAAGTTAAAGTCATGATTTACTAAAGATTTATAGACTGTACTGCGATATCTTTATGTATATAACTAGCGGCCCTGGCAGACGTTGTCCTACCCAAAAGCTGGCATTTCACCCACCCAAATATACACACAACATTTCAACCTCTAATTTAGTATATAAATACCTAACTATATATGCACAACTAACGCTCATACTCACTTTATGCTCACTGAAAAATATCTATGTGCAGATCTATCATGTACCTATTTGATGTGTGTGTATACTTGTATAGGTCTAATATGTGTTACTAATAGCGTCTAGACTTCGTTTAACACGAGCCTGATTCTGATAATATTAGCACAGCACCTACATATGTATACATAGTGTTAACTTTGGCAGAAGGTCGCACAGGTCAGGCCGCAAAATCTGTTTTCCAACCAATTCAGTACTTCACCTTGTAATATTAGGCAGAATATAGTAATTATCGGTATTAATTATCCTGTATACTAGGTTCTTCAAAGGTACCTAAGCAGTTAATTGTGAATTTTGATGAAAATCAAATTGATTAGACTCTTCTATTATTATGTACTTAGTTTAAAAATATCGGTTGTTTGTGAAATTCGAGTGACATCAACACCTCTTTAGACTAGCCACTTAGTTCCTATATTGACAGTAAAAGAGACTTTTGACCTCTGATTTCGTTTCGGTGTTTCTTCTTAAGGTAGGAAATACTGTACCGACCTCATCTAGTTTAAATCGAAGTGTAAAACTATTATTTGTAACCAGCCTGTGAATCGCCTTGACTTTGCACAAAATCTGTTTAAGTATATAAATAAAAATATAGTTTAAAAAAACTAAAAAAAAAAAACACGCTTTCATAGCATATGAAACTAAAAAGTGTAAAATAATTTTCAATATGGGTAGAAAACAATAATAATGAACGAAATGTAAATCGAGCACTCCACGCTTTTTTTACAATGACATTAATATTTTTCGTTCATTATTATTATTTTCTACCGATATTGAAAATTATTTTACACTTTTTAGTTTCATATGCTATGAAAGCGTGTTTTTTTTAGTTTTTTTAACTATATTTTTATTTTTCACTAAAAAAAACGGATTATTGTATTGTCATCAGTCTTTGATGGGTGTGCAAAGTTTGAAGAAAATCTGATCGCCCAAAGTAGGTCAAAATCGAGCTCAAAGGCGTTGGTTACAAACATAGAGGTGAAGCTAATATAAGCGTGTTAAAAAGAGAATCTGACTGACTGACATACCAACGCACAGCCGATACTACTACTGGGACTAGGAGCGTGAGATTTTATTTACCTAGATTTAATATTTGTGCTATATTTGATGTATAGCCCCGGTATAAAATTTTGCATATAAACGAATTTCCCCTATATCACCCGCTAAAATGCTGAATTTTCAAAAACCCCTTCATAATGCTAGCTTACGTCATAAAAGTAAACCTTGTCTAAAACTATTCCCAGTAGTTTCGGCTTATACCTTGATATATCAGTAAGTCATTTTCTCCTTTTATATAGAACTAGTTCCTACCAGCGGATTCGCCCGTGTGTAAATACGTTTCTCCGTAAGTACTCCGTACAAACTTGACCCATTTCATCGCTTTAGGAGACGAATTTTTAAGAAATCCTCTCTTAGTGCTCAGCGACGTCATAAAAGGAAACATTGTAAAAATTACACGCTCCTAATCCCAGTAATTTTTTAAGCTATTGCATAGCTTCTATCGCGGGCCTTGAGCGTGGAGACCGAATCCAGAAATTCCGTAACGAAAATAACCTAACACCCCCCACTCATTTGTTTTTTGAGCGTGGTGACCGATAAGAAAACAAATGAGTGAACAATCAATCAAAATTCAATACAATGTGTGAAAGTGTAACTTCAATTAATATCAAAGAAAAAAAAAACAATTGCATAAGTTGATAAAAATGCTATGCAATAGCTTTACCGCGGTAGTCCCCGAGTGCCACACGTCTTTTTTTTTTTGGCTGTGTGTGGATATATCAGTCAGTCAGTTTTGCTTTTTTTAAACATAGATTTGTGCAAAGTCGGGGCGCGTTACCTGTATGTATAGCACATAAAGAAATCACTGCATGTATCTACAGTTCAATAATTCTTTGTTAAAGAAATCTGCTACCATTACATGAACTAATTCAATATTATGAAGAAGAGAGATTAAATATTTGTGACTGATAATAACGTAAAGACTTTGAGAGCGGACGATAAGGTTATCATTGTGAGGAGTGTCTAGACTTCATGAAGTACATACTTATTGCTTACTATACGCAACAAGTCTACGGCATTTACTACATAACTGACATAACTATGGACTCTACCTACTTTGTGTACATGTATAGGACTTCGGCCTAAGTTTTCCAGTGTTGTAACAATGCAAACTTTGGGTAAACGATCTTCGATTTTAGTTCATACAGTTGCTGCACGGCTTTGTTTGTTTTATCTTAATGTCGGCTGTAGGTTACCTTGTCCATTTAGAGAGAGAAGGTTTAGGGCAACCTCTTTCGGACAAGTTTTTGGAAAATATATTTTCCTCCGTTGGGATACACTTAGTAGTTAAACGGAGGAAGTCTTTAGTGAGATCTGGTTACGATACGTACATAGGTACATAGGTACGTAAAGCTAAACCGTATATAACTATTTGACTTATGAAGATTAAAGAAATAATTATTATTTGCATTTCGCATTCTCGATACGTGAAGTGCAGACAAAACATAACATACGGTAAATCGGTCAACAGCAATGCGCTGTGGCCTGTGCCTCAGACATTGTTTACTTTTTGAAGCAAAACATTGCGAATAAAGTAAGTACGACTAAGTAGCTCGCAGTGCAAACTGTCTGCCCTTCCGTCGCCCTTTGTCTGTCTGTCTAGGCTATCACGATATTCTGGTATACTCACACTATTACACGGACCTTTTGAGCCCACAAACACACTGAACTAAATTAAGTTTTGAACACAGTTGCGAATCCATAACTAATGATAAAGTTACTAAACATGAAAAGCTTAATGCGTCACGTAATTTTCTTTCCATTATTAAACAAAATATCAAGGCAGCTACATGATCTGTATGCTAAACATGATTGATGAATTATGATCAAATAATGAGTTTTCTTTTTTTCATCAATAATTTTATAAATTGGTTTTCTAATAGAAAAAAACAGCTCATTTCTTAGTTTGCAACACTCCCACTCACTCTTTAGTTTTAAGATCCAATTTAGAAAACCTCTAACTTCATAATACGCAGACAAACAAGAGCTCACATAATTAATCAACGTGTAAATATTCACACCGCAAATAGAACTCACACATCGGGTCACCAATTTTAATAAATTAAAGGTGGAAAGGAAAGGACGTTTACATTAAAGTCGAACCAGCATAATAATGAGGTTACTATGCGTTAGTTTAGGGCGCCGTAGGTCACATCTTTTGACCTTTCAGAATAGAGCCAGCTTTTCCATTCGCGTAAATGCCGTAGGTAAATAAAAGTAATATGCTTGAGAAAGTTTATAGGCTGTCTGGTCTAGACGTCCCGCCGAACGTCGTCTCGCTTGACACAACACAGAACACGTCGCTGACAAAACTTTGAATTTGTAATTGACGTCGCTCTTGCGAAATAAGCCGAAATTTTATTTTCACGAAATGTAGACTGAGGATTTAAGAAGATATTCTGTGAGATTTAGGAACGAGCTATTCCTACCTATAATTTTATTCATATATTTAAAGGATAGACCTCTAAAAAATTGAAATTTACCATTTATTATAAATAAAACTAGATAGTTTATTTATAAAAGTTGGTAAATTTTCAGCTTACTTATTTATTAGATTATGAGTACCTTCTTATCTAAATCATTATTAATATTAAAAGTAATTAATGTAAGTCTTGTGTGCCTGTCTGCTAAGTTCACAGAACACGACAGACTTTTCCAACTAGTGGAAAATCAGAAGTTTCCATTGTTCCTTTGTTTTGTTATTTACTAGATCTATTTTCGTTAGTGGCTTTTATTATTCATTTGTTTAAGTAAGTGAAACTTGGTAGTATATCAAATTTCAGTTCACTAAAGAAGTCAGGGCCCGATCTAGAAGGGCGACTTTGATCTAAGGCTAAAAAGCGGTCCACCTCCAAATTTATGATGAAGCTAAAAAGTACCTGCCTATTAACTATTATTTTGATATTCCTAATTTTACCTCAAAAGTCACATATTAAATACCCTGCGGAAATCCAAGGTATTTAAAAAACGAGATTTAATGGAAAAAATACTTTACGATCAGAAATCGTAAAGTATTTTTTCCATTAAATCTCGTTATGCTACGCTTCATTTTTTTACAATTATAACAAAAATTGCTCCTTGTTTTAAGACATTTTTAATTGTTTTCAAGATAGAGTGAGAAAAGTTTTTAGTGTTTAAACTTATTAGAAATATGATCGATTGGCTGGCACAAAAACAAGTTTTTGTTTTAAATAACCAATTGTCTTGCAGACTGTATTTTTTTTTTCTAAATATGTATGGAAAGTCTCCTAAGGTAGCTCGCTGTCCGACCGTCCGGTAACTGTCTGGACCGAGCCCAAGTCGTCGCCGGCGCGCACTGTTCCTAGCACGCCTCAAGGAGTTGTCAGCAACGGCAGGGGCCCAACTAGGCCGAATCCTACTGGGGCCAGGGTTAGTTCCGAAAGGTAGCTCAGCCCCCGGTACGAAAAGCAACGAAGGAACTGGAGCGGGTTTTAAGTCAGTAAAAGTCTGACACTATCTCCCGCTCCGGCCAAGAGTGGGGGATGTCATTAGATGAATATCCCACCGAAAAGAAAAAATAGTTCAGGTAACTTCACTGCGCGCGCCGTCTCCACCACACATCCTCTTTTTTTGGTGCGGTTTTTCGTCAGTGTCTATCTTTTACTGACTAAAACCCACAAAGTTCTTTCATTCGCTCTCTTTGCGTGGGTTACGGTAACTCCTTCGAATAATTCGCAGCCCTAACCCGTCAATTTTGCAGACATCTCTTTGAGGCGTGCGTGGAAATAACGCGCTGTCCATGTGTGACAAAACCCAAAAACGACTTGATCTATTTAGATAATTTTGTTTGAAAGAAACAAAAATCCATTAAAGCTGTTTCACGGTGGAGCTACGAGCGGAACAGCTAGTTATAAAAAAAACCAACAAACATCTATAATATAAAAATGAATTGATAAATGTGTTGCTAAGCGCAAATTTCGAGAACAGCTGAACCGATTTCACTAGGTAATTCTTTTTTTGTTGCGTTTGTTATTATGAGAAGGTTCTTATGGGAAAAAAAAATGAAAATTACTATATGTTATTGTTATTATTTTGGGTAGTGTAGGGTAGAGTAGGGTAGTGTATGGTAGAGTAATGTAGAGTAAGGCAGATTAGGGTAGAGTAGGGTAAAATAGGTTAGAGTAGGATAGAGTATAATAGTATAGTAGGGTAGAGTAGGATAGAGTGGGGTAGAGTAGGTAGAGTAGGGTAGAGTAGGGTAGAGTAGCGTAGAGTAGGGCAGAGTAGGGTAGAGTTGGGTGGAGTAGGGTAGAGTAGGGTAGACTAGGGTATAGTAGGGTAGACTAGGGTAGAGTATGGTAGAGTAGGGTAAAGTAGGGTAGAGTATGGCTGAGTTTGTGTGCGAGTCCAACTCGCACTTAGCCAGGTTTTTTTTTGGATCGTTCTTGTCGGCAAAGATTTTGGACGACTTTGGACCGCGTTCCCAAATTTCACTTATAAAAATAATTAAAAAACCGGGCAAGAGCGTGTCGGGCCACGCTCAGTGTAGGGTTCCGTAGTTTCCCGTCCGTCACAATAAGTGTACCCACTTATGAGTTTAAAAAAATGCTTGCATATCCGATTAAACTACAAACTTAGTCCAGAAATTATTTTGTAGAACCCTTTTGTCTTTTTTGTACAAAAACTGTTCTTTCAACCAAGTTCAAAATAATTTTCCTTCCATATTTTCTATATACACAAATAAAATATATAGGTACTTACAGTTTTTTTTTTGTAAACTTCAATGCCTTTTTCCTTGTGGTCCCAAAATACAACACGAAAAAAAATACATATTTGGAAGTTTGGACTGCGGTCCTAGTCCAATGAGCCAAGAGCATTTAGGGTAACGCAGATAGCGTTTCTTCAGCGGCCATATAATGCGTTTTAGGGACGCAGTAACTCTTTCAAAACCTGAACTTAGATTGGGCCCTGCTAAAAATAAAATTTTACAATAAAACCAAGTTATTTCTTATTAAGACCCCATCAAATATAACAACGAACATTACATGCAGTATTCCCCTTCCTATTTACTAAACACACGAAATCCAGTAGTAAAATAGGGATACAGACAGGTACCAACAGTTGCTACTGCATGCCTATTAAATATAGCTACCTACAAACGTCAAAGCTCTATAAAACAGTTAGGTAATGAATGTTTCCGATAGCATGACATCGAAGGATTGAATAAACTTCCTTCACCGTGACTTGTGATTGTTATAATAACTAACTAGATACCTATTAATAATTCCTTTTTATTGCTTGATCGATTCCATTCATCACCCGAGCAACATTCTGCATAAGGAACCGAAGGGTCGCAAGCTTTATCTAGTACTTTGGAATACTGGCAAGAATACAGTTTAGTTTTGATAACGTTGGCTATTTTTGTATTGAATTAATAAATATAAAATGGAGGCACCAGCAGCACCTGCTCCGGTTAATATAGGTGGTCGTCGAGAGCTTTGCACCGATCCTGTCAAAGCTCAGGGAATATTGTAAGTGCGTTTGTTTCTCTTTTATTTAAAAATGCATTTTTATAAACAAAATACCTAATTACATTTTCTATAAAACTAGTCAAATTATTACTTACACTAATAAGAGGAAGAGTTTGTTTTTTTGTTTTTATCTTTTTTTTGTTTGTGAGAGGTAATCTCTGAAAGTACTGGTCGGATTGCTAAAATTTTTTCATCGATAAAGCTGCTATATTCCTGAGTGACATGGGCTGTTTTATGTACGCGAGCGAAGCCGCGGGCAAAAGCTAGTTGATAATATAGCGCTATCGGAAGACATAGGTATTTGAAAGCGTCTAAAGCGTCTCAAATAATTATCGAAAAATGTCTGATCTTTTAATATAAATTCATAGTTATTTTATGTGCCTATTTTAAATATCAATTAATATCACATCGCCTCGGACGCGTCTGTAAGGGGACGATGTTATAATATGATTTAATAAACACTGTGAAACCACCCCACCATGGGTTGACTGGTAGAGAATGCCTAAGGCATTAAGTCCACCTATGTACTTTGTGTTGCATGAACATAAAAAAAAGTTACATATAGAAATGGATAAGGGCGTCCCTCAAGTGGGAAATATCTTTATCTTATTTGAGAGAACATACCTAACTCATTAGTTTTCTTAGACGCCAAGCTGTTATCGCCTAGCCTTTTCCTCGAAATTGTGTATGTTGGAACTACTAAGGGTAATCTGGAAGTCGTTTAACTCATCATCAAATCTGATCTATTCTTAGGGCGCATACTTAATTTATAGTAGGTCCACGAGGCCAAACGACTCAGCCGCTACAGCAGACGCCCAGGGCGTCGGGGATCGCAGGAATATTCCCGGTCACCGTATACGTGAACTTCCAAATGACGAGCAATGTGTAGGTCGCCGTCCATTATTCAGTTCAAAATGATAGCTCGGCCAATGCCTGTCAGTGCTGCAATATTCGAAAGAGTTACCGCAGTCCTGGAACGTAAGGGGTAATTGAAGGAACACGTCTAGGTTTTAGTCAGTAAAATCCTGACATTCCCTCTTTTTTTTTTTTTTTATGGTGGGAAAAATCATGCATTGACATCCCCCGCCCTTGGGCGGAGCGGAAGATAGTGTCAGACTCTTACTGACTAAAAGACCCACCCCGTTCCTTCTAGCCTTCATACCGGGGCTCGAGCGCCCTTTCGAATAACCCTGGCCCCAGTAGGCTTCGACCCGGCTGGGTCCCTGCTGTTGCTGACAATTCCTTGAGGCGCATTCCCTCTGGATGCACACGGAGCGGGAAGAGTTATTTGATGAATACCCACCCAAAACAAAGATGTCATTTCAGCTTGGATAATAAGTATTATTTAGATTAAACGCCAAAAACAATTTGGATACGGAAAAACCTTATCAAACCTAACATGGTTCACCCGTGGTGTTCGCATTATATATATCACAAAATATTGAGCGTTTTTTTATAGGGCTAGCTTCTGCCCGCGGCTTCGCTCCCGCTCTTCCTTACTCCACCCTGCTATACCCTACTCTACCCCAAACTTATCCTACTCTACCCTACTCTACACTACTCTACACTACTCCACCCTACTCTACCCTACTATACCCTACTCTACCCTTCTATACCCTTTTATACCCTACTCTAGAAAGAAGAAAAAAGAAAGAAAAGAAACCACAAACAAACTATCCTAATTTTCATTTTTTTCCATAAGAATATTCTCCACACAATAACAAACACAACAAAAAAAGAATTAGTGAAATCTGTCCAGCCGTTCACGCATGATGGCATGATCAAGGGAAATAGGGATTCGTTGATTTATCCAAGAACGTAAATAAGAAGTTCTGCGTTTAGTAGCCTGTAAATTAATATCGAAAATAAGCAAATATTCTCGTTATTTCCTATTAATACTTATGGATCATTTCACTTTTCAGTGGGTAATTTTCGTAAAAAAACCGGGCAAGTGCGTGTCGGACTCGTGCATTGAGGGTCCATACAAACTTACCGTAAAAAACAGTTAAATTCCCGAGTTGAGTAACGAAGATTTTTCCAAAATGTTATTTTTATGACGTTACTACTCGGCTTTCTAGTGCTAACGGTCACTGATTTTATCCGCGGAGGGACGAACAGACAGACAGGCTTGACGAAACTACAAGGGTTCCTAGTTGACTACATAACAGAAACCTAAAAAGTTAAAAGAAACAACAAATTTAATAAAGATTCTGATTGACGACAATTTTTTTCAAAAACTTTTAAGGGTTTAAAAAAAAAACACGAATTTCCTGGAACAAGTTTTGTGAAATATTCGAATAAATCACGGAATTACCGAATGCCAACAGAGTTTTTAGGCGCCATCTCTCTTTTTTCGCGTTCCATATTCGTCAAACATTGCATTGGATTGCGTTAGATGAAGTAACAAGCTTTGAAACTATAGGTACTCGATGTTGACGATTGGCGAGTGCAAAAGGAGCCTAATAAGATGTTACGAATGCAAAAGGCAAAACAATTTGGATAAGACAAAAAAACATAATTTAATCAAGTTTTCAGTGAAAAACATTTTTTTTTTATATTTGCTTTTATAGCGCGGTATAAGCTTCTGCCAGTGACTCCAAGTCGAGGCATCATTTCCTTACTATATTCCATAGGCACAAAACATTTTGTAAAAAGAACAAGTTTTACTTATTTTTATCCTTTTTCAGGAATTCGGTTATGCGAAAATCTAAATCAGCAGCGAAACTTTGGCCGGAAAGGTGGTATTTTTATAGCAAAATTCGAGAAATACAAGAAGAAGAAGCACAGAAATGCGGTAGGTATCTCTATATATTAAAATTGATCCTGGAATGTTTTTTTTTTTTTTAATCTGCATTTCTTTTTTTTAATCTCAGGCATGACAGTGGAAGAATACCGCGCAGCATTGCAGTCCCACAGCAGCCAACTTGCGCCCAAGCAGTACCCAGTGACCGTGGACCCATCACCATTTCCTTTACCACCTACTTCTGCAGGTAAATTACACCATGGGCTCAGGAATTGTTCAAAAAAATTACCGCAGCCCTGAAACGCAAAGCGCAACTGAAGGACACAGGTGGGTTTTAGTCAGTAAAACGTGTAGAGCGGATGAAGTCATTTGACCATTTCCCACCTCAAAAAAAAAAGATAACTAGACCTACCTCCAAAATGTCGGTTTACACTAACAGTAGGCGACAATTAAATGTTATGGGTAAATATAATGCTAAGTGCACTACTGTGCTCACCATCCACCAGGCTAAGCCCTAGTACCTAACTAAATTACGACATCGGTTCACTGATGTTCAATGCTTTGTCAAGTGTTACAGGCGTAAGTGAAAACAGGCATTAGGCCGAACGGTAATTATAAAGGTTTAGGTTTACATAACAAAATTAAATTCGCTTTATTCATTGATGCCTGATGTACTTAAGTGCTCACAATATCGTTCTTGCTACTGTAATCTCGATTTAATATTAATTTTAGAATACTCATAAAAACAAATTAAGCCCGATCGACCACCAGATGAAACGTCGTAAGTAGAGATGGATTGGTCACATGCTTAGGAGGAATTTCGATCACATATCTAAACAGGCGCTGGACTGAAATCCCCAAGCGAAAAGGAAGCGTAGCCGTCCTCGGCAAACTTGGCAACGCCGACGTACCGTGTTGGCAGAAGCGACGGCCATAGAATTGACATGGAGCAAGGTGAAGCGTAAAGCTCAAGACCGGTTGCGACGGATGACTACTGTCGACGCGCTCTGGCCCAGCTAGGGGCCATAGGATCTTGAGTGTAACGGAAAGCGGAGTGCGCTACTTTAGCGTAGGCAGTATCTCGGAATAGGGCTTTGGATCTTTATTGTCAACTGCATAGATTTCTAGGGATAGGTTACTACTTCTACATCCTCAACTTAATACTTTAGCTGCCTTGAGGGTCACCGATGGTACCATACTACAGCATTGAGGCTGCGCCGGTCATCAGTGACTGGAAAGGTAGCCCAGTGTTTGACTCAGTACTGAGCTTAGCCGAACCTACCGGGCGGTGGCCAGGAACATTCCCGTCCGATTGATTCTCAATTATTCCTAGAATTTTTTCCAATGAACTTACAGATATAGATGAATATGCATCAGATTTTTTTTGTAATCGTTATTTTTTACTAAAACTGCTTATTTTAGTATCACAAATTAAGTTTTTTATCCTACTAAATATAAATAAAAAAAAGAAAGAAACAGCTGAAACCCTTAGAAAAATAACCTTAAGAAAGTAAACCTGATAACTTGAAAAGAATAGAGTACATAATTATACTCTTTGCATAAAGCAAAGCATAAAGCAATCGCAGAAATCATAAATTATGAAAGTTAATTAGCACTTTTAAAGTCCTTGTGTGTTAACGAGATCCAAAGTCCTTGAGCGCGAGCAAAGGTGACCGACTTGAGCTTGGCCGCAAAACGGTAAAAATCTTCAAGATATTTAAGAAGAAAAGAACTTTCCAATTGAAAATATTTTTACTTAGCCAAGTACAACAGTTTATGAAGTTTTTTTCAGCGATGATCGGGCGACGCGCGCAGTGCCCTCTGGAGCGGTTCGGACGTCTTGTGAAGACCGACCGAGATTATCCGCTCCGCCCACCATTAAGGCCCGGACAAATTTACGACCCTTACAAGCAGACCGTTGTATTCTTAGGGTGCGTATACCGTACCAACCAGTTTATTTTATGGCTTTAAACCTTACAACTCTGAACTGAATTATATAGACTCTAGCAGCTAGAATGTATAATTTTCTTTGGATATCGTGGTTATTTTTTACCCGACTGTAAGAAGGGTTATGTTTTCACTTTTTAAGTTCCAATCAATAATTTCTATGTTTTTTTTTTTCAAGTTGTTAGTATTTTTAAAACCATTCATCAACCCATTTAATGTAAAAGCTGCTCAACATTGTTGAAGCTTTATTTTTGAGATACCGAAAGCTGTCGTAAAAATGGACTTAGAAGTACCTACTGTAAGAGAGTTAAGCGTTTCCTATATCTCCTAACCCATACTCACAGCTACGGTTGGGTACTTAATAACTTAATAATCATAATATGAGCCTGGAATCTTCTTTTCGTGTTAATGGACTCAACAGGAAGGGTAGCATAGCAGGTGACGCATGTCTAGTGAAGCAGCTCCACACTGGCTAGTTAGTTAATGCAGTGGCTATCCTGGCGGACCTAGCCAACTGGCTGGCCTGATCCACATGCCTTCTTCCGTTTTTTTCATGTTTTCCGGTTCTATCCAAGCCTTACTTATACTTTTAGTTTAAAAAATGCAGATTACTCCCTCAGAAAAACCGACAAATTCAGTAGACTGACCCCGTACTGACTGAGTTTGTAAAGGAAATTCCCTACATTTTTTTTTAATGAACAAATAGATTAAATTGAATCATTGTTTTCTTTTTATAATTTTTCATAGGTTTGTTGGAATTCATTCAATTTAAAAATAAAAAGTAATAAAGGCCTATGTGAAATAAAAACTTTTGACTTTTTGACTTTTGCTTACTTAAACAGGCTACTTACCTATTATTAGTTACTATACAGTTCCCATTCCAACAAACCTTTCAAATTCGCATGATTTCAGTTTGAATATTTCCAGGAGCGTGGACGGTGACCCGATATCATACAAGTTGCCACCGGCGCGGTGTGAGATGACGGACGACATGTGGGCGCGACCGCAACAGCTGACTGTGTCGCCCCTCGGCTGGGACAACTTGGAACGAATCATGAACGAGACTGAATAATCATAATGTTGCGATGACCTTCGTAATTTGAAACACATAACTTTTTAAATTTTTTAACTTTATTATGCACTTTTTTTTCTAAAATACGTAACTTTTATGATAAATCTCCTACTTACCCACGTGAAACTCAGTCTAACATCTCTTTTGAAACTTCTTGCGCACAATTAAAACACGAAGCTTTATATTTCCTTGTTCTTATAATCGCATATGATGAACGAGATGATTGGTTCGGTTCTGGTAGGACCCTAGTTTAGAGTTTACTTCTATAGCCGAGTCCTACATGAACAATTTATAATAGGGGAGGTGATTTTAAAAGTAACACATAATCGATTTCGCCAATCATGATCAGCAAGAAAATATTTGCTGTCGAATTACCATTCCGTAATTATGTCCGAATCTGAAACTATTTGAATTCGAACGGACGGAGTTCGGATCTTGTGCTACATCCTACTTTAGAGGTATGTGGAACAGAAGTGTAAAGTCCCACTTCATCATCATCATCAGCCTTTTTAATGTTCGCACTGCTGGGATTCAGGCCTCCTCTCTAAGAGAGGCAATGGCCGTAATCCACCACGCGGGCCCAGTGCGGGTTGGTGAATGTCACTTGTCTTCGAATTTTTGGTTCTAGGATATGCCTGTTTCCTCAGGATGTTTTCCTTCACCGTTTTGAGAGCAGTGGTAATGAAATAAATTACCTACACAAAGTAATGCGCCTGGCAGGATTTGAACCCGCGACCTACAACTCGTAAGTCAGAGCCATTACCACTCGGCCACCACTGCTCTCTAAGGTCCCACTTACCTCCAATAAAAAGGAAAGATCCTCCGATTTGACAGGTATTATGCCTGATCCAGGCAACTGCCCGATAGAAGATTTCGGCCTGTTGTTTATGTTCAACTCGCGCGAAGAGTTCTAATTACGCGATGCAGGATTTCTTACTTTAGTTCTTATGTGACGCCACAGAGGTCGCTACAATACACCGACATTTTTAGGGATCGCATCGAATGCAGCGTGGGACAGCTCTTAAAGTTATCAGGATATAACCTATCTGTATATATTACCTGTTAAAGATTGAAATAAACGCAAAATAAAAAGTTATTTAAAATGTTATTTATTTACATCATATATGTCCATGTCTTTTCGTGGCGGCGATAGGCGGCAACTGTGAGACTATGTTTTCAGGCAGCACTTCTAGCGTTACAGCTTCATCCTTGTCCAGCCAGTGGAAATCAGCCAAATACTAGAAACATAAAAGAACAAGTTTTTACTACAGTGGTACTGGCAGATGTAGTCTGCCTACCAGGTAAGGACTGCGTAGTTTTCCAAATACACTCTCAGGCCGAAAATATGGCTCAGCAAGTTTGAGGCGTTGTAGAGCGTAGTCTTTGTCATATATTGATGTGACATATTATTATTTTTCCATTTGAACTATTTGTTTATTGTGCAAACCTACCACAGTGTTGTTTTTGTTTTTAACTTAAAGGTTGACTGGTAGAATGCCTTGTGGCATTAAGTCCGCCTATATACCACTATTGTACACGAAGTTTAAATAAATAAATAAAAATATTTACTACTAGCTGACCCAGCGAACTTCGTACCGCCTAAAGGTCAATAAATGTAGTATATCTTTCGATTTAGTCAACTAATTCCGATGAAAGAAAGCTTAAGCAATAACACAATTTCAACGTATAAAAGTTATCTACATCGATTTCGTACATTATACGTGATTGCGCGTTGCGTTCACTGATATGATTCATTAGTACGCTTAGCCTTATTTACCATAGTTATATAGTATCTACACCATTATTATAAAGTTGTAAAGTTTTTTATTTTTTTTTTTGTTGGAGGTAATCTCTAAAAGTACTGGCCCAATTGCGAAATTTTTTCACCGATAGATAGCTGCTTTATTCCTGAGTGACATAGGTTATAATTTTGTATGCGAGCGAAGCCGCGGGCAAAAGCTGGTTAAAGTATTGATAGTATCAACTCTATGGAACATGAACGAACACAGAAATAGATGTGTGCAATAAATTAAGTTTTTTCAAAATTGGGCTCACCTTGATTGGTACGATTTTTAGAGCGACGTTCTGACTGCCAGGTCTCGACTTTCGTTTAGCGGCCGGTTCAGCTACCTCCTGGAAATAAATGAATGCTTTAAATTAAAAATAACTAGTCGCCCACTATAAGCTTAACAGAAGATGACTTGATGATATAGAATTATAGTGAAGAATCAAGCTACACAAAAAATTACAAGGAAAAGGGTCGTTCGTTTAGGACACCTAAGAGGGCATAAAAATCCACATGGCCATATTTACAATTACTACGCTAGATTTAGCCTAAAGTACATTGACCTTTTCCTAATATCTCTGCGTAAAGGATCACGGTAGATGTCCATTCAAGACAGCTTTATGGTCCAAATACAAAACAGTGACGCGACGTCGCGTCGTATGAATCTGCGTACTCACATGACGCATCGCAAGAACTTGCGAATTGATTCGCATCGCACATTGCATGGTCACCTGAACCGATACTTTGCGCCACCAAATCGCATAGCGGCAATTCGCATCGCAAATTCCTACGATGCACGTAGCATCGTACCGCATTGCATGGCAGTTCTGTGTGGGAGCCCTAGAGCTTTAGTTTTATTTCCGTTTTTTTTTTTTTAAATTAAGAATTTCATTAAATGTAGAAAGGGTCCATGTACTTTATTCCTTTATCAGGCGCGTACCTTAGTTCCTTACTATTATTTACTACTACGCGACAGCTTATACCATGGTTCTGGGTTCCGAAACAAACTTAAGGGTCAAAGTCTCTTTTAAAGTCCATATAGTAAACATATAATTGTCAAATCATATGAGAACCATGCAGATGCTGCAGATTAGTGTAACAGATGGTGTTTTGAAAAAAAACCACACGGAATTGAGTGAATCTGTCCAGCCAGTGCAAGCTTTTGTCAGCATTCGTGTAGCTCAAACTTAACACTACTAAGTAGCTCAACGAGAATAAAGAGCGCAATAGTGTTTGTATACACACTTGTGCACTATAAATATCCTGCAGTCTTGGCTTGTGTTGTATGGCCTAAGTCCGCCTTTGTACCTATGTGTTGCATGAAGTTTTAATAAATAAATAAATAAACCTTGGACCTCTTGCCCACTTCAAAAAGTTATGTATAGAACCATTGGAAAGATTATAATTACCTGTTTAGCCGTTTTCTCCATGATCCACAGCGAGGTTTCATCCTGGAACAGCACGGCGTCGCGCGTGGGGTGCGCACAGACGGCCGACACGGCCGAGCGACGCGACAGCCACTCGGGCGGCAGCGCTGATCCCGGCCATTTTGTGAAGCGCTTCTCTTTCAGCTCGTATTCTATTATCTGAGAGGCGGACATAATTAGAGATGATTAAAAACAAAGCCAACAAGAGATACTGCGACTAATTTAAAGTAGGCGTCAGATAAACGTGGAATAAAGGTCGTTGACCCTCCTACATTTTGTTGACATTCTTAATTTCAAAAACGGAAATACAGACATAAAGCTGTCTTCAATTGACAGGTATCGTGATCCTTGACATTATCTAGTAATGAAAAGCAATTCATTGTTTGTTTTTCGGGTACCTACGCAGAGATATTAAGAAAAGGCCAATGTACGTCATTTCACGGTTATCTGTCGCCATCTTTATACTATTATAGTCTTTTATACCAGGTACTTTTTATTCAGATAAATAGGGATGATAGTCTGAATACAAAATTATTAATTTGGAGAATTTCTGAAAAGACAACCTGTGCTCTTTTTTATTATTATTATTGATAGGCTCGCGTTTGACCACTATCTCACCTTATGGCAACGGTGATGTGGTGTGAGCACGCTTGCCTAGACGTAACTTATTCACTCTTGACTTAAAAAAAAACTTTTTATAAAAAAAAATAACCGACTTCACTAAAAAAACACTAAAACGATCAAAATAATTTTAATTTCGGAAGTCAGTGTTTTTCGTTATTGTTTGTTCCTTATTTAACACCAACTTCAGAGGGGAGCGGGGTACTGCGTTCTGATTGGTACGGGGGAGCGGATCTGATTGGTACGGGGGAGCGGATCTGATGTCCGTCCAATCAGAAGAAGAAAATAATTTTAATTTCGGAAGTCAGTGTTTTTCGTTATTGTTTGTTCCTTATTTAACACCAACTTCAGAGGGGAGCGGGGTACTGCGTTCTGATTGGTACGGGGGAGCGGATCTGATTGGTACGGGGGAGCGGATCTGATGTCCGTCCAATCAGAAGGTCTTACTTCTGATTGGACGGACATCAGATCTAGTCATATGTGTTGACAGACATGCGTCACTTGTTGCTTGACGACTAGTCACTGTAAGGTTGTCGGGTTAGACATATAGATAAGTTTCAACTAGAACTTATATAACGTAATCTAATAGGTATACATAATATATACAAACTAAAATAATAATATATAGAAAAGGGTTTAAAACAAACAGAAACTTATAGGGCGTCAAAAAATCCGTCCACATCGATGTCAATGGGAAATGTTCCCAGAACGCTGGCAGCATTAGAACTTATATTGTAACTGATATTGAGTACTAAGATCTTGATGAATGAGGATTGATCACTTACCTTCTGATCAACATAAGTCACAATAAGATTTTCTCTTTGACTGTCAACAGTCAGTGCCGAAGGAACGCAGTGGTACTTTGGTAGACTGACGTAGAACTCGAACTTCTTATTGTTCTGCGTCCAAACTGCTATGGAGCCGAGCGTGTCTGCTACTACTAAGTATGTTACACCCTTCGGACTTCGCTTGGAAATGTAAAGGTGTAATATTGACTTGGCTTTTAGATCTGCAAGTAAAAATAAATTGTTGAGAACCCAGTCAGCAAAATAATCTATAAATAGACCGCTACATTTTGATCGTTTTTCTCCCGTGGAGGGTCGATCCGCTACATGAAACACTATCGATTTGTAAAGATAAAATTTAAAAAATAAAGTACCTTGTTTCAAAACTCGTATTAATTTACGCATGTACGAAATTAATTTCTTTAAGAAAACGTCAACTGAGTCCAATGTCCAGTAAGTAGTAGTCGGCGTTGCGTACAAACTACCTACAGGTAAAACGTACACACACACAAACTTTCGCTTTCATAATATTAGAATGATAACAACGCCCTCAGTGATGTCAGTTTTAAGCCTGTATTCCAAACCCAACCCCATCTTATAGCCGTTTTCTCCACACACAAAACACAAATAAAACAGTTCTTACATTTATCTAAAGAGATAGTCTGCACAGGCGTAGCTCCAGCTTCTGGGTCCACCTGTAGCACATGCAGAGTACCCGCGGTATGTGCCACCATCGTGCAAGAGTCGTCAGAGAACGCCACGCGGTCGCAGCCACCCTCAGGCAGGCCGCTGATCAGCACTTTAGATACGGATATGTTGGACTGCTCTTCGTCCTGCAATAACAAATAATATTATCATCAAAATTTGTGAAAAAAAAACACTGCTTGAAGGAAAACTATGAAAGTAAACTCACGAAAGTTCACTTTGGAACCAATGTAATATCATTATGGTAAGGGTAGGTGGATAGATGTAGTTAGAAAGAAAGAAAAAACCGGCCAAGTGCGAGTCGGACTCGCCCATGAAGGGTTCCATAGCAGCAAGTAGCATAATATAAAAGTTCTTGTAATGTGTTGTAACTTTGATCGATGTTTTAATAATAGTGTATTTTTTTCAGTTTATGACGCATTAAAAAAAATCTACTTACTGGATTTCGTTCAAACCAATTTTCGTTGGTAGTTTTTATAGTAATGTACATCATATATTTTTTTTAGTTTTATCATTCTCTTATCTTGGAAGTTAGAGGGGGGGGGACACACATTTTACCACTTTGGAAGTGTCTCTCGCGCAAACTATTCAGTTTAGAAAAAAATGATAATAGAAACCTCAGTATCATTTTTGAAGACCTATCCATAGATACCCCACACGTATGGGCTTGATGAAAAAAAAATTTTTGAGTTTCAGTTCTATGTATAGGGACCCCCAAAATTTATTGCTTTTTTTCTATTTTTGTGTGAAAATCTTAATGCGGTTCACAGAATACATCTACTTACAAAGTTTCAACAGTATAGCTCTTATAGTTTCGGAAAAAAGTGGCTGTGACATACGGACGGACGGACAGACAGACAGACAGACAGACAGACAGACAGACAGACAGACAGACATGACGAATCTATAAGGGTTCCGTTTTTTGCCATTTGGCTACGGAACCCTAAAAAGAAAGAAATAACTTTTATTCGTACCTCACACATACAGTAGAATTCGATAATAATAAAAAAAAAAAACTTTAAATTCTGTGCAAGGCTTTTGGCCTTGCACAGAATTTAAAAAGATATATTTAAAAAGACAAATAACGCAGCGCTGGTATTCTGTTAGGGCCCGCGGTGATGCCACGGTCACATTCACGGAGGTTCAATAAATTAATAGTTGTACCTCTCTCGCGTCTAACTCTAGTCCGATGCGAAAGGGAACAGGACGCAGGCGCTTCCTTCTGCGAAGCAGTAATGCGAGCGAAGGAGATGGCCGCAACCGTGAGGAAACGGACATCGTCACGCCCCCGCAGCCAACGAAGGAGAAGCCCCGGGCGTCGGGAGACGCAGGCTTGCGGACTTTTTTTTTTTTTTTATGGTGGGAAAAATCATGCATTGACATCCCCCGCCCTTGGGCGGAGCGGGAGATAGTGTCAGACTCTTACTGACTAAAAGACCCACCCCGTTCCTTCTAGCCTTCATACCGGGGCTCGAGCGCCCTTTCGGATAACCCTGGCCCCAGTAGGCTTCGACCCGGCTGGGGTCCCTGCTGTTGCTGACAACTCCTTGAGGCGCGCGGGAACAGTGCGCGCCGTCGACGACTTGGGCTTGGTCCGGACAGTTACCGGACGGCCGGACAGCGAGCTACCCATTGCTCACTGTCCGCAAGCCCGCGTCTACGTTGGCCGGAAATCGGGATCAGAATCCCGGCGACGGCGGCGGCGATAACGCCGTTGCCTGATGCGTTCGGCCTCCTCCTTTGCAAGCATTACTGCTTCGCAGAAGTCGGCGACCGCCTGCCACTCCTCCTCGCTCCGGACCATGGCCTCAACCAAGGCCCGGCGCGAGAGGTCTCCGCCGCCGATCGCCCCCACGAGGGCACGGCGATGCTCCGCCCAAGCAGGGCACACCTCGACTGTGTGCTCCACCGTGTCCTCCGGGCGTTCCGCACAGTGGCGACACCCGGGCGTCACTTCCGCATGAATCCGGTGCAAGAAACTCCCGAACGAACCATGTCCGGTGAGGACCTGCGTCATGCGGAAGGTAAGGACGCCGTGAGGCCTTTCCAGCCACGCCTCAAAGAGGGGACTTACCGCCATGATTGTGGCGTGCCCAGGCTTGCGGACTTCGAGCCCCGAAACCGAGTCGCATAGTGTTCTAAGTGCGCCGAAAAGAGATGTCAGAAAAACTGAAGGGGCCCAGCAGGGACAATGTTTGCTTCGGCTACGGGGACGAATAAAAAAGAAAAGGTCCCCTAAAACACAAAGGGCAGTAAGTATTCGTCGGTAAAATGTTTTTTTTAAAGACATTGTGAACTGCAAATAAGTCTATAGTCCTTCACAATAATTCCCTTTGCCTTCTTGGTTCTGAAGTTTTCTGGTACTAACTAAGTACCGGAAGACGCAGCATTGGAAGACGCAGCATTGGAAGACCTTTCACAATGTGGACCGATTACCTGGTGGGGGTCGCGGTAATCTAATAGATGCAAGATGAGCAGGACCGGCTTTTGTAGCGACACTTGGGAGGCCTATGTCCAACAGTGGACGTCTTCCGGTTGAAATAATGATGATGTATACTTACAGCATCCAATTTGAGCATCCTAACAACACTGGCAGTGGAATAAACAACCAGTTCTCCATTAGGCGCCAGCGCACAACAGCGTATCTGGTTCTTCTCTTTAGTCTGAATAGAGACTAACTTCACTGGCTTTTCTGTCAGTTTCAAACTCTGTTGGTGTCTGTTTTCTGCCTTAGCTTTGTTAATTATATCGATTGTTGAATCTTGTTCTAGTTCATTATTTTCTATCTGACTGCTATCTAGTTTAGTGTTAACGTTGGTCACCAACACATTGCCATTATTGGTTGCATATGAACCTAATTTCCATACTTCTAGATGACTGCTGTACCTGAAAATTGAATAAGTAAATAAAGATTACGTCGTAAAGTTTTTAGGGAGTGAGATGTGTCTATCCATATCAAGACAAGGTTTTGCTCAAAAAACGAAACTCGACGCGACGCATAACGCATGGCTTGAAGATTTATAGATTAATTTAATTAAAAAAATACACTAAAAAAGCTTTTTCTGAAAAAAGCAACAAAATTAGTTATTAAATGAAGCAGTAATTAGCATTAAAAATATGATATCTCCGAGAAAATGACGAGTAGCACGTAATAATTAAAACGCATTGCCGTTCGAAAGATCTAGAATGGTGGTACGTAGCCAGGCTTAGAAAAATCTTGAAACATTCACAAAGTACATACTACTAGTAAGTAGGTATGTATCTACCGGTAAGGAAAATGGTACTCTCCACAATTAACAATAGAGTCGAAATTCGCATGAAAGTGACTCTTAGTACATCATGCAATAAAAATAATTTATAACTCCGCAAAGCGACGCTATTGTTCTGGATCGATCTTGAGATGTCGGTATCTAGAATTTTCTTCGCTCCGCAAATAAATACGAACCCCCGACCGGAAACGAGTCAGTTGTGATTTCGACTGCGATCAAGAGCGGACTACCTAAGTGTGTGAAGTGATTTTATCTAACAAACTAAGCGATACTGTAACGGTACTCTAGTGTGAATTGCGATTCAGATTATTGTTGACTGGACTAATTTGTTATTGTTTGTGGTGAATAAAGTTCTCTGTTAGTAAATCGGCATTTAATTACCCACGTACGTAACAATATGAAGAAGAATATGTGGTCATTGATATATTATAAGGCGGGTGGAGACATCGTTATCTATTTTGTGTATGTGTACAAACACGTAACTCACAGTGACGTTATTAATGAATGGATTTGAACAATTCTTTCTATGTGATTTTTGGAAAATTAAAGTTACTTATTGACACAAATAATAATAAAAATTTCTTTACCCAGCAGTGGGACTAATAAAAATATAGGCTTATAAAAAATATTATATATTAGAGCAGCAACGGAAAGTATTATTATTATTAGCTCGTAGACTTAGCAGACATGAACAACTCGTCTACCGGTAAAGCATCGCTGTATCAAGCTATACAAACCGCCGCGAGGCGTATTCAAATGCTCTCATTAAAATATATACCTTTTCAGATAGTAAATAAGGTTCGATTTTGTATTAATGTATTGTAAGTGCTCCTCGCGTCACGTCTGGGTTGAGCTTTCTCTTATTCTGAATATTATGCTAGAACTACATTATGCACACGTCGGCACACATCTGCATCTGGGCGCTTCGGTCTTCATAAATTTTATATGGAAACTAGACTTGTAGAACTACATTAGATCCACGCCACGCGAAGTCGTTTTACGTACAAATCAGACGTGGTCCACGTGGGCATCGATCTAATTTAGTTCTAACTTTACTCTCCAAAAGAGCCTCTTGAAATGCATGCTCTATTAAATTGAAATGTTACCTTAAAAGTAGTAATTTCTTTCGACTGCAAACTGACGACCTAGGCGCTGGTATCATGGGCGGCAACCTCATCACCCACTTAGGAGGATAGCTTGAAAATGTTAGGTAGCCATCAACACCAGTTGAGATTAATTTCTCTCCATGTATTACCAGCCCTCTGAAAATACATAATTATACAATATTAGGAAAATTCCAAGCTGGATAATATTATTATTCATGGTTTTTCTTTACCATTGTCTGTAGTAAACTTATAATTTCGTCTAATTTAGATCCATCTAGATCGTTGGAAGGAGTGGAGGGAGGCCTTTGCCCAGCAGTGGGACAATATGGGCTAACTATAATCTATACATGTAAAAATCAATGCCATTTTTCGTTGTAATTTTATAACTCAAGAACCAAATGTTTAGGCTTTGTTCATACCATTTAATAGATGGTTTATGTGAAGTTTGGTAAGGTAGAGTAGGGTATAGTAGGGTACAGTAGGGTAGAGTAGTGTAGAGTAGTGTAGAGTAGTGTAGAGTAGAGTAGTGTAGAGTAGGGTAGAGTAGGATAGATTAGGGTAGAGTAGGGAAGAGTAGGTAGAGTAGAGTAGAGTAGAGTAGAGTAGGGTAGAGTAGGGTAGAGTAGGGTAGAGTAGGTTATAGTAGGGTAGAGTAGGGTGGAGTAGGGAAGAGCGGGAGCGAAGCCGCGCGGGCAAAAGCTAGTATATAATAATAGATCCAAGATGAAAAACGGGAATTCAGGAGGATTTTTTTATAAGCCTATATTTTTATTAGTCCCACTGCTGGGTAAAGGAAACCCTTTTCTCCTTCCAAACCTCGGTCTTGTGCGATCTAGGCAAGTTAGCCTCACAAACACAATCAGATTGTCACTCCGCCTTCGTCACGGACGACTTCGACGGCACCACGTTGTCATATTTCAAGTGTCCAGTAAGTGTCAATCCTTGCCAGGTGCATTCATGCAAAGTGGGCAACCATCCCTCAAAAACCGGAGCTGTCTTTTTCGCGTCTACTTCTCGAATTATGAAGTACAAGATAATAATCAAGATAAATAGAGAATGGTAATAATTATCCCACCTAACGTCATGTTCATGAATATTTCTTTGCACATTCTTCACCCACTGTGCCTCAGTCTGCTTCCCAATGCTCTTGTTGACTTTGATAAAGTTCATGATGACAGGATCCACTCCACTGCAGAACAGACTCTTTTCATCATCAGACACAGCTATTGACAGTATGTCTGCTTTGTGAGTGGAATATGATTCAAGCTGAAATTAATAAAGTAGTTATAGAATAGACAATAGTACAATTCAGTAACTTTGCTAACTAGGTACTAAAACTGGCTAAAACTGAACCTTTGGTCGGACAGTAATTATTTTAAAGCAAATAAAACAAACTGAGCAAAGTTCTATTTTAACACTTTCAGTGCCTAAAACCGACAAAAATGCTGTTTGTGTTAACAACCTACCTCCCGAGTCATTGTAAATAACTATTGTTGACTTGTGTTTAAGCCTAGTACCTGAATAATGAGTCGCAACTCTGAGTATGCTTAGTATACTATGACTTCTAAGATTTTGTGATTAATGATATTATTTATAGGTGGATATCCCACCCATACAGACAAACCGTCCTCCACAGGGAACACATTCACTATGTGAACAGCTGAAGAGTGCAATTCCCAGCCTGAGTCTGTGTTTCCTGATAGCTACAACCTTGGGGTCTTTAAGTCAAGAGTGAATATGTTACTTCTAGGCAAAAGTGCTCCACCGTCGGCAACATCTTCACTTAGGCAGAGCGTGCGGGTGGGTGGGTACGGTGCAATTCGGATGCAGTCGGTGTGCAATTCACACGACTGTAATCAAACTGCACGTTTGGTTTGCAGACGTCTATTCAACAGTTGTGTCAACTGCATTCAGACTACACAATACAACAACACAATTTGCGGTTAGATTGCAGTTGAAATGCGGTCCGTCTGTTGTAGACCCTTATCGCACAAGGCAATTTCTTACAGACAACCTTTGTATGGACTGAAAAAATTGAGATAGATTTAGGGCTGTCAGTCTACAACATCAAAAATATTATTACCTGATCACCAAGAGTACTGTCCCAAAATATAAGTCTGCCTAAACTGTCTCCAGACACAATAGTGTTATCTGATAGTACTCCTAGAGACCACACTATGACTTCTCTGCCTCTGCGGCTCACTGACATGCGAGTTATTGCATGCCCTGTCTGCACATTCCACACTCGTATTGTGTTAATTGAACCTGAAATATTTTATATATTTTTTATTTACACATTTATATATATATTTATGATTCACACAGACTTTATATTGTTACAAATACATAAATACTTTAATATAGATACCGGCAAGGATCTTGAACGCTCTTGGGTCCAAGTTACAGCGCAGAAATCAAATATTCGGTCTGTTTAGTAATGCGACGTGAGACGCGAGGGCGGGGATTGGTTCGCCGCGCCATCGTGTCATAGACGTCACTCGTGATTCGTTCCCTGCGCTTGCTGCATGTATCTAACAACAAAGTGGATTGGCTCGCCAATATAAGGAATACGCAAAGCGATCCACACTCTGACGCCAAGCGCTCAAGATCTGTGCCGGTCTTAAATAACTAATATTAGTTTTGTGAAATGTGAACAAAATCATACAATTTTGTCAAAATGTCCTATATGTTCATACCTGTAACAAGCACATTTCCTGTTTTGTTGAATTGGCAACACAATATTCTGCCTTCCTGTTTGTCAAATAACTTGTTATAAATAATCTCGTCACTATCCACACTGTATAGATTCACATATCCTTGTTCAGTTCCGACTGCTACAAGACTGTTATCTGGACTCACATCCAAGCACCAAGCTGCATAGCCTGTCAGCAGCACAGTAGTTTTGAGACATAGTTTATCTAGATCCCATTCAATCAAGGCACCTCCTAGACCTGTTGACAGCAGCCTGTCCTTAACCCAACCAAGTGCTTCTACTGATCCATTCTTCACACCAGGAATAAACTTAACGAGATACGGCACATAGTTTAAGTCCCATATCTCAATAGACGCATCTCCTCTGTAATTACACTCAAAATTAATATCTAAACTTAGTATCAAAATGAAAACATAAACAAAGTTATATTTAGTCGAAAACTTACCGTGCAACTGCGATGTGTTTACTTGTTTTGTTAAATGAAACACAGTTGATCGGTTGCGGTTTCGGGTTATAGTAACGAACTCTGTGCACTTTGCTAGCCATTTCAGAAACTTTTACATTTATATATTAATTAGAACTTTAAAATCACATGCCCAGTACACAACACATAACCTCTAATCAACTGAATCAACAGCATTGACTTGACAATTGACTGACATCATTTGTCATTTTTCAAGTGTCAGTGTCATGTGTCAAATCATCGCCAAAGTCACGGCGTTCCGACTCACGACAGCATCAGTTTTACGATCCTTGACATACATTATGCTAGATACGCATAAAAACACGTACGCATAGACACAGATTACTGAATAGTTACTAGAGTGCGTCTACTGAAAGCGTAACCTGAATTTTCTCTATGCTAAAAGGAATCGATTCCAACCCAACATTCCAACAATCTTGAAACACATTAATAGTGTTGGCGAGACGTGATGAAGTTGAAATCATGATGACTATTTTATTTGACTATCACGTTGTTGTGCACTTGGTATTCTTGCCAGAACGCCAAATGGAAAATAAAGAATATTTTTTAAATATTATATAGCGACATTTGAGAGATCAGATAAAATAAAATAATTTGGAATACTATCTAACATTTTGTGTGTTATTGACATTTACCATACACCCACCAAATAATTAAGTCTACACACATGTTTTTGACTAGGATTTAAGTTCTTGTACAACTATTCTAAAATTGTCATAAATACAAAAAATACTCTAGTATCAAAACTTTTTTCTCCTACTATTTCAATAATACCACATTCAAAATTTTTGGTTGTAACCTCCTTTTCTCAGGTCACGCTTTCATTAGACGGACTCTACGTAACAGATACTTCACTCAGTAGAAAATTTCCAATACCTATTACGATAATTGCCTACTCCCTCGCGTCAACAACCACTGTATGCTAAAATGCGCCTAAATGCTCAAGTGTACAGCAGTGATTGCTTCGCACCGCGCGATTCCACAGTAATCGCAGGGCTGCCTCTTCGATAAAATTAAATTAACATAACTTTTTATCTATGTTATTGAGAACTGTGAATATTTTCTGACTTTTATGTGGCAGTTAAAAATTTTATCATTTATAAAATATTTAACCAACTTAAAAAAAAGGAGGTGATCAGACATACAGGCCTTTACGTTTTAGTTAATACTTTTTAGTTTGATGATGATCTTCGGAGATGTTCACTAGAAATGAAAAAAAAGCCTTAAAAAAAGAGAACCAACTTCAAATAAAGCACTAAGCCGTAAGAAATAATTTGTTTTTTTTTTATGTTAGTGCTAACAGCTGGTAATTCCGAATCGAAAAAATCGTTAGGCGTTTATCCCTTCTTTTGCTTGATTTACACCCATCTACAGCACATAAGGCACCACACGGCATCGTAATACGCGTACGAACGCACAGCACTGAAATTGAAATTCTATTAAAATTGAACGGCGTGCGCGCGCTTCGCTTGCGAAAACCGCACTGAATTTGATCCGCCGGCGGACCGAGACCGCTCGGCTGGGTGGTAGGCACTTATAGCGCGCAAGTACATGGAGTGACGGAGGCCTGGTTGAGTCCAGTCTGACCAAAAAGTCGCTAGCATTATTCTGTGTGCCTAAGCTGCCCACCGAGTGTACAATTTTTTATATGATTTAATAGTATTAGAGAAGCTCACCAGTACATTCGGGGCCTATTCAACTTAGAATCTGTCTAAAAAGTCAAACGACTTGGGTAATTATTAGGACAAAATGAAATCTCATGTAGTCAAGACTGGTTCAATCAAAGTTGATTAAGATGGTACAAAAGCCAAAACGCCATGCCATAAAATTGAAAAAAAAAATTAAAAGAGATATAAGTTGTTAGAGATCTTGATTAAATTGTTTACCTAGGAACTAAATAATAGAAGAACCTTCCTAAAAGTGTCGAATCTAAGTATTTTTAAATGATTAAATATTATACAAAATTTCCAAGTCGTTTAACTTTTTAGAAAGACAGACTATATCTTTGAAGACACCTAAATTAAAATCGGATGGGAAGTCCGCAGCAGGCAAATTCTAATATTTATAAAATTATATTTTTTTTATAGATGTTCTTGGTATATCCTTAATCGGTGTACTTAAAAATAAAGTTTTTAAGTAAATATGGAGAACACGATGAAACACCTTTGCAAATCAACGAATGAGTGAGACTGAGTGAAAAATAATGGGGAAAACAAATTCGATTCATTTCTACTTACTTTTATTTTACACGTAGCTATGCTAGAAAAATGTTTTCCCTGTGCTTTTCCCTTGAGAAGTAGTAAAATAAATTTTATGCAAAGGCAACATTATTTTCAAAACAACTTGGCTTAATTTCTGGATATCCCAGTTCCGAATGTTCGGATTAAATTTTAAAAAAAAGTAAAAATCAAGTTTCGAGGATTGCAGTACGAGTACATTACTTGAAAAAATCGTGATTTAATTATTGGATACTTGCATACTACGCTATCTAAAGTTAATTTTTTCTATAATGGGAGACGGCCAAAGTGAAACTAAACCGTTACTAAGGGATGGTAAGTATTTAATTGGTTTTATTGTTTTGACAGCTGATGATTCAACTAATATTTCTTTGATTTTTGTTGCTAAACAATGGAGTAAGATGTTTAAACCAGCCGCTACGTTGTTCATCAAAATACCTACGTTGTGCAACAGATTTACCAGTTATTACATGATTGGTTACGTATTTCTAACACGCAAATGTAATGTTTTTGTCTGACAGAGGAGGTAAATGTCAGCACAATATCTCCTATTGGACCTGACGAGCTTCCTCCACCTTACCAGCAAGCAGGAATGCCGATGGTAACATGTCGTGTGTGCCAGGCTATGATCGACATATCAGGGAAGAGAGAACAGCATGTTGTCAAATGTTCAGAATGCAATGAAGCCACGGTAAGCAGTTGAAGCCAAACTTGTTAATTTTATTCTTATGGAAGTCTTCTAGCTTCCAATTAGACTTCCAATTAGTTTAGGTCAAAAAGCTTTACTTATTATGATAATCTTATTGATTATAATATTTTGAATTCTTTTCTTTGTTTGTTCTTGGTTTTAATCAGTTCAGTGACTCAACACTACAGATTATACTTAACTTAGTTCATAGATATATTATTTCAACTGTTTTGTTTTTTCAGCCTATAAGGAATGCTCCACCAGGCAAGAAATATGTGCGCTGCCCTTGCAACTGCTTGTTAATTTGCAAGTCGTCATCACAGCGCATTGCATGCCCCCGTGCAGACTGCAAGAGGATCATCAACTTGGCACCATCGCCCGTCACTCCACCAGTGCCAACCTTGCCTGGAATGTGCAGGGTCATCTGTGCTCACTGTCAGGACACATTTCTGGTATGATTTATAAAAATACTACTAACCTGTGTAAAAACATACTGTTGCAACTCAATTTTTACTTACAACATATAAAAAACTAGCTTTTGTCTGCGGCTTTACCTGCATTCATAAAATATAGCCTAAGGCACTCAGAAATGAAGAAGCTTTCTATTAATGAAAAAATTTTAGCAATCAAACCAGTACTTTCAGAGATTACCTCCTCCTAACAAAAAACATAAAAACAAGCTTTACCTTTTTATAATATTAGTGTAGATAAACATAACCATTTCACGAGGAGTTACACTTCAGGTATCATGTCAAACCAGGTATTGTATATTATATCAAAATGATTATAAAACAATAAAAAAAAAAAAAAAACAGTATTGTTGATCATACAATTATTTCACTTGACTGTTACCCTCATATTTGAAAACTAGCTTTCAGTGACAAGGGTATTCTATTCACAATATTTTTATTTGTTGCTTGCCATTGAAAAGGAAGTTAGTGATAGCATGACGAGTGACAGGGTAGAATGGAAGAAAAAAACGTATTGCGCCGACCCCAAATAAGATGGGACAAGGGCAGGAAGAAGAAGAAGCTTGCCATTGTTAGAAAACAAAATAACCACAATGTGTATCTAAAATTTAAATAAATAAAAATGTCACCTTGCAATATATTTTATGAAACCTTTACTAGATCAAAGGTAACAACTACAATGTTGCAGAAATGGCAATAAATTATTATTGTTTGTTGTATGTATAAAACATTCCCATAAAAATAATCATCCAAAGTTTATTACATATTAATTTTTGATAATAAAAAAATATATATTATAGTATTATTATTATATTCAATCAAATCTGTAGATTATTAAGTTTTTGCTGAAGCTATCCTAGCTAGTAACTAGTTTTACCTGTAGACTCGTATTGATGAGACAAACTTTACTCGTATTGATAACACATGATAGAAGCAACAAGTAATATGTAACCAAGCATTATATGTAACACATATATGATTTAAAAGAGTGTCCATGGAGTTTCTTGCACGTTCTTCTCCATAGAGACCTACTCTTTGGAACGTGCAATTTAGCTTCACTTTTCTTGGACTGACCGACATTTGACTATTCAAAAGTGCCTGTAAATGGTCTATTTGAAATAAATGCTTTGAATTTGAATTTGAATTTGAATTTATAATTATTTAACTTAATATGGGTAAAAAATTGAAGATAATTGGTTTCTGCAATAAGGGTATGACAATGTAGTAGTAAAAAAAATGTTTACTAATAACAACTACTATTCCGACGTCACAAATAATATTATACATATCAGTCATTGACACAAATGCAAAATACAACTGTTGTGAATTTATAATCTTTTGCAAATAGGCTCATTTTCATAACAGCTGTTTTACACATTACAGGCAAATGTTTAACAGTTTTGTTGCAATTATTTATTTATAATAAACATTTAGTGGATTTGGCATTTTAGTACACAATCAGTATAATTATGTTGATTTCATTATCTATTTACTCTCTATTAAGTGCAAATCAATTAACTTACTTATTGAGGAAATTCAACCACAAAATATCCTCAGCACTTCTATGGTATCATAAAATTGGTTTAGAAATGTAAAACCAACATCCTTACGATGTTTACAAAAAGATACAAGTACCTATTGTGATAGTTTTTGTTTATTAAAGTATCTTATTTTTCATTATTGTGAGTAAGAAAGTGACATAAATATGTTCCTAGTTTGATGTGGTAAAACATATTATCTCTGCTATGACACATATATTTTATTAGATATATAGATACTTATGTTATGAAGAGTTGATAAGGTCGTTGACCTAAGATAAATATTAATTAATTATGTAATTATGAATGTATTGTTTGGTGGTCTTCCAGTATCAGCTGCTGAAGAACGCGCCGGTGCGATGTCCGCACTGCCGCAAGGTGTCGTCGGTGGGCGCGCGCATGGCCCGCGTGCGCGGCGCCATCTTCGCGGTGCTGTCGCTGGTGTTCCTGGCCATCGCGCTGGGCGTCACGCTGGGCACGCTGTCAGCCGCTAAGAGTCACGGCGGCGGCATCTACGTCGCATACGTGGGCGGCTTCCTGCTCGCCTTCATCCTCGGCAGTCGAGCCGTCTACTACTTCGCCATGAAAGTGAGCACCATTGAGGGCCCAATGTAATAGTTGTTTAGTCACTCGACTTTGTGATAAAATTTGTATGACTAGAAAATATATTATATAGAAAATTCTCAATTCCATATAGCATTGTTATAAGAGCTTGGTTTGCAGAGTGTATTTAAACCATCTCAATATAGAGCCAAGTTTGTTCTATTTGATGATTAGTTGGCGTTGATATTGCGTTAAATGTACCTAAAAGAAACTTGGGAAGTAAATTATGTTATTAAATCGAATAATGTGTAAGTAAGTTATGCCCTATTCTTAACAATGGATGACGCCATTGTTAATGAATAATTTAGTCTTGTTGGATACATTTTGACAAACAGTGTTGTATCTGGGATTCTAACATTCATCTATTTCAATTATTGTGTTAAATAGTTTGTTGGTATGTATTTATACTGCAATGATAATCTTTATGGATAAAAACAAAAATAATATAAATGGGTAAGATCCATAAGGAATCTCATATCCTTGAAATACACTGATCCAGAAGTTGCGGTTATGCATATACTATCAACCAAACACAGTGTCTCTTACTCATCGTCGGCATTGCTCTTCAATTGCAATATTTAATATAAAACACAAATGTGAAGCTCTGAGATTATTATAATTTGTATTAAGCACTTTATGTGAAATGTTAAAAATTTAGAAAAGTGTATTATTTATACAGGGTGACATTATTTTGCCTTCTAGGTTATTTTTATGTAGATTTTTTTTATCATTGAAGTTATCGTGACATTCAGCTTGCAAGTCTATAAATATGTAGCAAATTGTAAATACTTGTATTTTCTAAAAACCTTGGACAAAACGGACTTGTAATAAGATGTATGTGCTACATCAGTTTTATTTGTTTATTGCGATATATTAAAAACGCGCGTAGATAATTTTAACATTATCTACAGATTTTGTTACAACAGGTTAAACTTTCGTTTGGCTTTTAATAAGTCTTCGTATTAACCTAATTTCAGATATATACCTATTAAAAATCATGTATCAAAGAAACTCGATATTTCCATATTTAAATGAGCCACATTTAGAGATTGTAAAGGCTTCCCAAGGCTAATACGTATGAAATCATATTAAAAAATGTCATTTATAATAAATGCAAACATATTATCTAACTTAGCATTGTAGACTGACTTCATTGATAAAATAAATTAACTCTGAATAGCTTCTATTAAACATTCGTCGTCACTCATTCATTGTTGTTTCTATCGCGTCATTCCAAGAACATAGGTAGTTTATGTAAAGCTAAATTGTTGTAGATCCGTAGTGCCCGCGCCAAGGGCGACAAGCATAAGACGTGAGCATCGAGCATGCTATGAAATAACAAACCAGCAATATTTAGCTATTATATAAATCACTCATCAAAAAATTAGATAAGATAAATGTTATGAATAAATAATTATAATCCACAACAAATAATTTGGTGCTGAATTTTATAAAGTTTAGATGAGTGACGGGGAAGACTTACATTTGCTGCAGCATTCCTCATGTCGGTAGTACATGGCGCGTGTTTTAAATACAGATAACCCTTCTTTGAAGTCGGGCAAAAACAAACAAAGATTTGTATTTTTTTTATTTACACTAACACCGCGACTTTATTCCTTATAGCGAGGCAATTGAATATTATAGCCACTACTAATGTAGAAGTAAAATACTTACGCGATTATTATAGCAATTTTATATTCACAGTAACAAATTATAACTTCTTCACCGACTTAGATCGTGTGAAAGTCTTGAATTATCCTACAGGAACGTACTACCGGGATCAAAAGTATCATAAGTCCGAATTCAAGTCCCCCTGTGTTCCAAATTTCATCTAAATCCGTTCAGCAAGCGTGTGATTTTATCAAATATTCAGTAGGATTTACAATATAATATTTAGTAGGATTTACTATCTTAATATTACCTACTCGGTCGTGAACACACCACACAGGCGTAGATAGGATTTCAATGGCGAGTGTGCAAGATATACCAATTTTTTATCACGTTCAATTGGCATCTAGGGCATGGGTAAAACCTCGAAATAGACATTTTGCTGCGCCTGACCATACATTTGGTTTGTGCTTGATGGTTATAATATTTGTTTACCCTAAACCGCGATGTATCGCGTTGTATAGTTATCGGCACAAATATTGAGCGCCCGGCGTCAGAGTGGGGATCGCTTTGCGTATTCCATACATTGGCGAGCCAATCGTCGTCGTTGTTAGATACATGCAGCAAGCGCAGTGAACGAATCACGAGTCACGTCTATGACAGGATGGCGTGGAGAGTCAATCACTGACATTCCCCGCGTCTCACGTCGCACCACTAAAGAGACCGAATATTTGACTTTTGCGCAACTTGAAGCTAGCGCTCAATATTCGTGCCGATAACTATAATTTGTGTATATGTAAATATCGAACACGACGAACAGGATGCCGGGTTCTTGTTAGCAGGCTGTATTATGACGTGCACAAGTATCTGTACCTATTATTTAAACTTTTGCATTCTATTCTTTGTTTTATTATTTTTTTACAATATATTATTATATCGGATGGTAGTAAGGGCTAGCAGTCAATGTTTGTGTTATTATAATTACATTGTATAGTTTAACTATAATAATCGAACAATATGTGGATTAAGTCTTAGATTTGCTTTCAGTAAATAAAATTAATAGTACCACCATATAATGATACTATGTATAATTGATTATTAATTATTTCATGAAATGTTAGTGCTTTACACATGTATTTGTAGTTATAAGTCAAATAAATTGTACCAATCGACATCTCATTTGATTTTCCTTTAATTTTATACCACCACCTATGAAGAAAACAACTACAGAATAATGTATGTATTTTATTAATAATGATAACAAAATAAATTTAAGGTAGATACATTACCGTAGGTATATTAAAAGTAGGCGTAATTACCAATATTAATATTGAGAAACAATAAAAGTCTAAGAACTTACAAATAACCGTGCACTTACGTTATAATTATGACACATTAATTCTTTTTTTAAAGTTGTAATAAAAGAAACCAAAGGTACCTTGAATAAAGGTACGTCACGTAGGCTAGTACTTGCTTTGTACATTAATAATATAGTAGATGTTTGTACTATTTATTGCAATACATTTTCAGTACACATACTTATGTACTTGAATAAATACGAGAGATACAATACAAAAAATACCATCATTTTATGACCTTTCAGTTTAAAAAATACATTGAAATTTTAAAATAGTTTGTAAAGAATCTAATTCTACACACGACTAGACGAACAGATTAGACAAAATAGTCGGTGATAAATATCGGGATAAGCGTTCCAACTTACTCTAATTATATTATTGTATAGGGACTTTCTAAGGAAGGAATGTCTTTCGCACAACATACAAAGCATTAGATTGTTAAATGCATTAAATCTAGTACCATGTACTTAAGAAAACATGTACAGTAATTTATTCGTACTTATAGCAAACAGTTTTAATAATGCCTAAAGCTTTCAAGTGGTTCTTCTGGACATAGTCCTTAGATGCCATCCAGAATAAAAGCTCGTTTACACGAGGGGAATTTAGCGACCGACAAGAAGCGAGAATGTTGATGCGAGACACATTACCGCACTCATGCGTTTAAATATGGACCTTATCGTTAATCATAAACGGTACACATTTCAGTAGGACCACATAACGATATCTATGTCTGCGCACATTGACGCAGACTCGATTCTGGGTCAGTGAGCCTTGACCCTAACCATAATGTATGTATGTTCTCGTCGCTTGATACTTGACAGTCGTAAATCGTAACTAGCTGTACTGGTGACCGAAGACTGGATTGAGGATTCAGGCTCCCGGGTATATTTAAACGTTATAACTGTTACCCCGTGTCCTAAAAAGCGATCGCTGCCCGAATATGCGATCGTCGCTTATTCCATCCCACTCAGTTGTTCGGAAAGCTGGATGGCGCCCTCTCTTGGCGCCACGAGGCGTTCGGTTTCGCCGAACATAATGAACGCGATTAACGCATACTCACGCGACGATCGCTTGCATTAGGACACGGCCTAAGCCGTGTGGACATGTTGGTGGTTAATGGGACTTGTTGAAGGTGTCCTTGTGCTGATATCCCGACACGTAGCCTGAGGCGTCGACGAGGTCCTTTCTGCCCGCGATGCCCTTACCCTTGCCCGTCTCGTCGAACCGTTGCTTGTGCGACCCTGTGTACTTGCTGGTATCAGTGAGACGGTCCACGGCAGCTGCAGCCGCAGGAGATTTGGTCACCTGAAATTGAATAACCGTAGTTAAGGGATCTGGTTTCATATTCTAAAACTGCCGCTGTATAAGATATGTTATCGATTTGTTGGGTTACATTGATCAAGACACCATTGGACCCTGGAATTATGAAAACTGGAAGGTATCGCTAAGAACAGAGTATCCCTCGTCTCTAATCTCTCCACCCATTCCAGCCTGATTTCTTCGTCGAACCGTCACATTATTACCTACCATTAAATGATAATTATTTGAATAAAGCTCAGTAGGTACCTGATGACGTAGAGGAAAAATATTTTACATCATAAGAATCTTAAACAGTAGGTACCTACTGTACGTCTACCTAAGCTTGTGTGTTATGTCTTTACATCGATAAAACTCAAGGGTTTTTTAAAGTTATGAAGATAAGAAATACGTCGGTTTAAACTTACGTGTGACGTCAAGCCTGGCTGTCCACAGCTTGTGAGCTTCTTCTTTATATCTTCCAGCTCTACCTTTTTACTTTTAGCAAGATCATCGAGGAATTTTTGGTAATCATCGAAGCCAAGTTTTAGTGTCTTCAGTTTCTTGAAGTGAATCGCTGTGTCTGTCGTTGTGATCTTCTTTCCATCGATCACCTTAGCCTGTTTCATCCATTTGTCGCTTTGTGACAGAGTAATCGTTTTGCCGTCTGATTTTAAATCTCCGAATTTGGAGAATGCTTTGAAGGCGTCCTGGAAATAAAATAAGTTCATCAGATCAGTGGTTGAATCTAAGTGTGTAAAGCGGCGCGAACCACCTACAACCTACGAGAACGAAGGTAGGTGCGTCTATGTAAGATTGCGTGCACTATGTGGCCAAGAAAAATAGGTTAATGTTGCATTGATATGGCTTTGGGTTACTAACCTAATAGTGGTAGGTACTATTACCCATTGTAAGATCTAGCTAGAGGTATATGCACTGGTTTAAAATTATGAAAACATCGTTAATACTGCTAACTGAGCAGAAAACCAGTGCCAGCAATCGCTGCTTCCAATCTTTTTTTTTTCTTTTTTTCGACAAACTCCCGCCACCAAACTCGGTGTCTTCTCTATTCGAATTTCTAAAGGCTCAAAATGTCAATATTACCTTCAGCGTGATCGCTTCAGCTTTGGCCGTTCCGTTGGTTGCGCCTGGCGCGGTCCCGTTCTCTAGCTTGACGTCCTTCACTTCCTGCGTCACCTGCTCCACCGCGGCGTCCGCCTGTGCTGCCTCTGACATCTTTCTTTATTTATACTGTAATTTAAAAAATGTATAAAATTAAATTAATTCTTGTAAGAGGTGGGCTAGGTACCACTACCGTTACTAACGGGAAACTGGGAAAGTTCCTCAATAGTTAAAAGTAGGTATGGTAAAAGACATTGCTCTAGATAGTCTAATTAGATTTTTAGAAAGATTTCCAAAAAATAAAAAAGCTAATTAACTTATTTCGAATAGAGAAAGCAGAGGGAACGTTTTTAGTTATGTTCTGCACAACATGATAGTGACTCAAGACTCCTGAACTGAATAGAGTTCTTTGCTGTTAGAATCATTCCTCTACATAATATGTATTTATATACAAAATCCCTCACTGCACTTGTATGTCTATTCGTGATAAACTCAAAAACTAATGAACGATTCATGAGGTTTTCATCAATTTATAGAATAATTCATGAGAGAGTTTATGGACATATGTACCTCCTATTATGTGCATAACAAACACACATTACCTACAGAAAAGCCGAGAATTTCAAAGATTTCTAGCACCTATGCGAAGCCAAAAAGGGTTGCTAGTAAATTTTAATAATTCTATAGCTCTACTTATTCAATTATTTTTAAAGCTATGTTGATATAACAGTCGTTAAAACTCTGCTAACTGTCCGTCAGTTGACTACATACCTACTTAGGTAGCAAGTCAGAAACGCATGACAGTACACTGCAAAGATATACACATCATTGTCAGGTCCTCAAGTTTCGAACAAATTACGCCAAATTTAACTAAATGGGTTTCGTAATGAAACGGAAAAAAACGTTCATTAAATCTTCGAATAATTATGACGGTCAATTTACACTATTGCAGTTGATGATTCGAGAGTCAAGGATGATGTCATACATAAACATACAGTTGTCTATATCTATTGCAACATATCGTAGGATAACGCGACCCGTAGTAGTGGCTCAGTTCGAGTGCTAAAAGCGGCAATTACATCACTGACCTTGCCGACAAAACGATCTGCCGGCAACTTGCTGTAAACATCAGCTGAGATTCCAAACTTGCATTAGGTACCTACATATATGTATACCTAAGTGCTTAAATAAACTGGTTGCCTCCTACGATTCTTCAGGTTTGTCAGTACATAACAAAAATAAAACTATATGACCTAGCCGTTCTGTTCAAATAAGGAAATTACTTAATGCCTGATTTGGCAGTCTGACCTCGGCAGCGGCTCTAATCCTGAAGACAATGTGGATATAAACACAAATTCATTAATCACTCCTTGACAAGCTTGTGGGGGCTCAAGAGGAACAATATGCTATTACACCTCCGCTGATTTGTCACTGTGGGTGCTCGACTATTATCTAAGTATATCTAGTCTAAATGATCTGACCTATACACGCTGGAGATCAAGGCTGATCATAAAATAGGACTTGATTTGTTCCAGGACGATGAATCATTCAAAATTGAAATAGATCTCCGAGATCTACGAAAATCAATCGTAATTAATGTCAGTTTGATCTATCAAACTGATATTATTACGATTGATTTTTCGACTTATGTAATAGATTTTTTGCATAATTGCTTCAAACGCAATTATTTATATTTCATAACTTGGATAGTTATCCAAGTCATGAAATTTAAATAACAGCGTTTACAATCAAACAAATTATAACTGTTTAGGGGTGGATGAAGTTCGCATATAACACAAAGGAGCGCCCTTGACTGATATTATTTGTGACGCCTTTGTTGATTTTATTGAAAGTTAAAAAGTCGCAGTGCGTATTTCATTACCCAGCACAAGGACAAGACGTGTCTATTCGTAGAAATAATCATTTTAATGTTACGATGAATTGTTAAACTAATGGCGAAGCAGCAAAGCAAGCTGTTTGAATAACAAAAGTGGTTTTGTCTAGGAGTAGAGCAGGTACTTAATTCTACAACTACCTACCTAAGTACAGAATATGTACATCAGCTTTATAGGCCCGGTACCCACTGCATTTATGTCAGCGTACTGACATACAATGGAGGTCGACGCCTTGGTGGCACCTCTCCGACCTACTTCTTGCTTTAACCCATATTTATACAATTCCGGTCGTAGCTCTCTGCATACGCGCGGTTTGTTTACACTGAGCTCATAGCTGCACCGCCATAGTCATATACAAAACAGCGCCGAGCCTTTTGAAACTGCAACTGCACACATTATCTAGGAAGTCCGTCATGTACCGTAATAAAATACTGATAAAATTACCTAACAACATTGGTACATAATGAGTAATCTAATCTTATCAATGCAAAAATAAAGGACATAAACAATGTTTTCAAGCATTTAGGTTTTTCAAGAAAACTATGTGTATACCAAACTACAGTACAACATTTTTAGAATACCGCATTACCGCCACCTATGCACATCATTACGACACAATTCAGGAACAGGAACTAGGCTTCACTTTATGTTAGTTACAGTAAAAACACAATATTATGTTCCCGCACAACTAGCATGTGACCCACCTAGTGACCGAGACTGACGTCACCCCCATCACCACTCGCAATAAATGCCCTCCAGCAATGAGTCATTCTTACAAAAATATAATATTAGCATACGGATACGCCCCTAATATTAACTCGCATTGTTTAACTTTCCCCTTAAACATATCTACGGTATCTGTGGGCTTCCTTCGCGTGACTAAAACAAATCAGAATACACGTTGGAAAATTGTAGAAACAGGTTTTAGAAACTTTGCTATTCACCTTACACAAGCCTGCCTAGGTTCCTATAGAAAGGTAGGCACTAATGGACTGCTGGAAATGCAATATCGTTCAAAGACAAACGTCCTTAACATAATTATGCTTTGGTCGAAAACGGCACAATAGGAGGTAACTCATTGCGCTACGTTCATCTTCGAACGTGATTTGTGTGTCTAATGAGTTAAGACTCGCACATAACATGATGGAGTTATATTTACTTGAAAATGATGTCATGTTTAAGATGACAGACGATTTAACTATTGGTTCAGTCGTAAGCAAGCAGCAAGCGATACATTTACAATAATTGTGAGACTCTGGGGATCCCCTGAAGCAAAAAGAGGACTTAGACTATTTTTACATAGATTACTTATTCAGTTATTACAATCCAGGATATAACTTAACTGCAAGAACGTTTAAAAGAGTTACTGTGGCTCTAGAACTTGAGTAAATAAAGGACAGAATATAACTAGAGTCTGTCTAATAAGTTAAACGACTTCGGTAATTATTAGGATTTAATGAAATCTGATGTAGTCAACACGGGTTCAATAATCAAGGTTGATTATGAGATAGAGATCATTGTTTACTAACAGAAGAACCTTATAAAAAGTACCGAATATAAGTATTTTTTAAATGATTAAATATTATACAAAATTCCCAAGTCGGTTGACCTAATAGACAGACTATTATAGGTGGATTTTAGTCAGCAGGTAAAAGTCACATATATTTTCATTTGATGACTTCCCACGTCAAAAAAGGGTTTAAGGTCTATATATTATATAATAAAGGATGTAGTTCAAATAGGAACCGGTCCTATACTTATGTTACGTAAAGGTTTAGCAGCTAGGTTTGCTGCAAACGAGTCCACAGTAGGCAGGTAGGTACATATCTATTTGAAAACTGTCACTTGCAACCACACCCTGACGGTAACGGACATTTGATACCTTGCTGTTATAGCCATGAACTTTGTTGTTTACTGTGTCAGGTTTTAAAACTAGATTATTTACTAAGTTAAAAGCTTCAAGGCTTTCTTTTGCTCCATATTATATATATAGTTTAGTAGTTAATTAAGTATTATAAACACCTAAGGCGATGGTGCAAGGGGCGGGTGGCACCGAAAGACAAGGCCAGGCGTTGCAGTAATTACGTATTTTTAAGTTTGGTTTAGTAGAACATTTTTTTTTCTTTTTGTCAAAATCATCCAAATGACATTCCCCACCCTTGGGCGGAGCGGCAGATAGTGTCAGACTCTTAATGACTGAAAAACCCACCCCGTTCCTCCTTGCCTTTCATACCGGGACCGAGCTACCTTTCGTAGCTAACCCTGGCCCCAGTAGGCTTAGACCCAGCTGAGCCTCCCTGCTTTTGCTGACAACTCCTTGAGGCGCGCGGGAACAGTGCGCGCCGTTGAAGACCTGGACTTCGTCAGGACAGTTACCGGACAGTCGGACAGCAAGCTACCTGTTACTCGCCGTCCGCAAACCCGCGCCTACGGTGGCTGGAAAACGGGATCGGAATCTCGGCGGTGGCTGGGGAGCTGTGAGCGCCGTTGGTTTAGTAGAACTTGAAATTAAAATAGAGTAGCTATAGCTAGGTTTCAAGGATCTCTAATCTCAAAATGCTAGAGAAAATAAGCTTGAAAGTTACTCAGTCTACAATAAACTGGAAAAGAAGGGTTCCATAAAGCGTGACTTGTCGTGACCTTTCTAAATTCCACTCGGAGTGCGGCAAATCAGATACCGCCCCCCTGTTAATAGCTAGGAAGCCCTTGTCTGGCGGTCTATAGCAATATGAAACGATCGAAATAAAGATTCTAAAGGGATTTAGTGTTTCAAAAGGCAGGTTAACACACGCAGCTTAGTTAGCAGATACTCAGAATTATTTGACAGTAGGTAGTTTTGATACAAAGGGAGGCTTAGAAATTAATAATTTCATAAATGACAAAAAAAAAAAAACAATAATAGGTACACCTACTAGATATATTTTGATGCAAATGGGCAAAGTTTCTAATTGCAGTCAAGGTGGGATGCCCACCGTGAATCCATCGACGTTTTTCAAAACATTTATTCGATAAAACAGTAACGTCATGCAGCCGTGCAGATTAGATTTTTGTACAGAACAAATATTTGTATGGCCTAGAGTACTGAGTACAGATAGGTGTTCCGGGTCTGGGTGTACCTATGTAAGTTATTCCTCTATTAGTGTGGAATAGTTTATTAAAAAAAAAAACTATGGCATTAGTAAAAACTAACGCTATGTAACGATGCCCTAGGTCATTTTAAGGAACTGAACCTGGTCTAAACTTACAGCTAAAAAAGAGTGGTACCTAATATTTAGTAATATAATAGTGTAAAAAATTGCTCGCAATTTTTATGTAATGTATATATTTTATATACTTAGAGAAAGATAGGCTGTTTGGTGTCCAGCTCTAGCGTAAATGAAATGTTTAATACCGAGGACTGACTCTAATTTTTTCAGCATGATTACAAAATATACTTCATTACTAGACTAAAGACTAAAAGCAGTGCAGCGGTGAGACCATTTACGAGCACCAAAGTCAGTTAAATAACTTTTAGTTCTGAAATAACTAAACATTTCAAATCTACCAACAAACAAGTGCAATTAATATGAAATTGATAAGAACTTGTTGAACGCTTAGTTTTGACAACTTTATAACGAACTACCTTCACATTAACTACAAATGGAGGGAAATCGGGAAAGTGAGGTAGCGTGCGAAAAACTAGACAGAATGTGAACGGCCTTGCAAGTTTCTATATTGGAGTTGATAGCTAAATGTTCTGCATAGACTTTCCCTGATGCCTACAACACTGAGCAAGCTTGTTTCATCGCCAATATCTCTACTTATATTTTCCATAATGTTAGAACTTTTGCAGGTGTTTTAATCAAAGTTTTGATTTAATATTGTATTATCCACACACATAGCTATAATTTATTTTGTACTCATAGTGAGCCATAACAGGGAGAACATCGCGACAGTTAGACCTTTCTGCAGGAAGGATTAGAAGGGTTAGTTATACCTACTTAAATATTTTCTTACCTATTTTTTTTCTCATTTTTGTTTTGTCGCTAGTAAGTAATAAATAATTTTATTTATTAATATTTATATTTAAGTTATTAATTTTAAATCATTATATTTCAAAATGATGTGTATCTAATAAAAAATTATAAGTAGGTAAGTTATAGAAGAGACAATATAAAAAAAACCTACTGCAAAAAAAAATAATTAAAATAATGAAAGCCTCATACCTACTGGAAAAAAAATTATTTATGATAATAGGTAGGTAAATATAATTTTTCCAAAAATGTTAGGAGTGGACTTGTACTTAATTTATAAAACTGCTGATCTAATTGAATAGGCATTAATGTCATGTTATTACACTTATTCTAAGTAGGTAGGTATCACAAATACTTTTTAATTATGAAAGAAAACCTTCTAAAATTGCTGTCGCTTATGATGTTCTTTCTGTGCGCCTCTGTGGTTTACGCTATCGAAACGTTTACCGGATTGATTTCTTTGATTGGTTATGAGCATGAGCTTGAAGCGGGTCATAAATGTACAAAGAGGTATTCCGAAAAGGGTCGATAGGTATGTCTATCTTCAATGACTCGACAAATTATTATAACCATTATAACTCCGAAGAAAAAGTAGCAAGGTACCTTATTCTACCAAGAGCACTTTCACTGTCAGCAAAGCAGACACAATAGATACTTAAGTTAAACAATCACAATGAAAATTAACACCATACTTAAGTACCTACCTAAGTGCATACATAGGTATGTAGTTCATTCATGGGCCGAGAAAGTGTTAGGCGTAGGTATCTCAAAAGAAAAATTTACGAACCTAATCAGACCCAGTAGCGTAACTAGCCTTTCATACGCCCGGTGCGAGCTTCTCTAACTGCGCCCCTAGAAAAAAGTATAATACGAACAAAAAGAACTATTAGATATTTTTACGCCCCTCCAGGAACTGCGCCCTGTGCCTGGGCACCGCTGGCACCGCCCGCGCGCCCTAGTTACGCGGCACTGATCAGACCGATCTTCTTGTGGTGATATAGGTACCTATTATCTTTTACAAGTAGGTACTATTACCTATTTATTTACAAAATTATAAATAAACATATCTACATACAAACAAACAATATTATGTTTGGTATCTCAAAAAATGGCTACTACCACAGATATCGATTGAAACGAAAGGCTTAGGTACTGAAGTACCTACTAAAAAATAAAAGTGATAGGTTTCTACTATATGTAGGTATTTAACACCGATAACTACTAAGACAAGCAAAATGGAATTTGAATGTACCTAGGTAAAGAACGATTTGTAGGTACTATTGTACTCATGGTGTTACAAAAAAAAGTTATATTTACTTACATAATGTCCAGCTGAACATACTTAAGACAAGACGTACCTTGTATTATCTTACTCTGCTATTCTATCTACCTAGCTAGTTACATCATTAAAATATGACTAAGCTTATTTACCTACTTGATTAACACTACGGCGTAATGCAGCTCTGTCTCAGTCTGAAGGTCTGAACTTCTGAAGCTCAGAGAATGCAATTCATTAATTAATAAACGTATTTGAAAATCGAATTATAGTACATTAAAAAAAGTTTTATTGTCATATCTATGATTTAAAGAAAAAGACGAGGCATCCAAAAAAGAAATGATTAATTCCGATTGCTACGATCATGTCTGCAGACAGATATGTAGGTAATAGTCATATAGTTCACTCTACACATATGGAGTAATAATGAGTAGTAAAAAAAAAACAAACTTACTTCCAAAATTAAAAATAGAAATTTAATTTCAGAAGTCGGTGTCAAAAAATGAAAAAAAAAACAAATCCAAAAATAAATTAAAATAATATAATTTTATGTACGTAGGTACCTACTTACATTTTTTACGATTTTCGTTATGTGGGAATTTAACCTGAAGTGGTAACCTTCGTTGGTGACTGTACATATAATTAATAACTGCTAGATACATTTTGTGATTAGTGAATCTCACTAGACTAGATTGTCTGGTAATCACTAAGGCATTTAACACAATAGCCACAATAGGCACTAAACGCTTCGATTAGCTATTGTTCCCCTATACGTAATATATTTAAATATACCTACTTTAAATGTTATGTATCAGTTTATGTACGTAACCATGTACTAACGTTAGCGTCTTTGTTAGCTTGGTTACCCTGAAACAAACTAAACACGGCATTTGAGACAAGAAATGTCAATATGTTACGTAGATGGTACAAAGAATTTAATCAAAAGTGTGCTGCCATTTAGATTGCTGCTATGTGCTCTAGACCCCAAAATATATTTAACTAGCACCACCTCTGCTTCGTACGCGTGCAAATTATACATTAACCTTATTCATTTATCTCTCTTTTTCGTAAAAACCGCATCAAAATCCGTTGCGTGGTTTAGAAGGAGTTAGCGGATAAACAGACAGATGCGGAAAGCGACTTAACTACTTACGAATTTTATAATGTAAAGCTAAAGAAAATATGTATAGAAGAGCTGAAACAGTTACATTGAGATCCGAGTCTGTTTTTTACTTCCATGTAGATGCGCCTAAAATAGGTACCTATATCATATTTATGTGATACCAAGGTTGGCGCATTGGTTGAGTGGTTTGACTGCTGCACAGCGTGTCGCGGGTTCGATTCCCGCATGGAACCTACTAACCTACAGACAGGAGTTCCGGGTCTGGTCATCTTGTGTATCTGAGTTTACATGTTTGTTACGCACGATACAGGGGTTATTCCTAGTGAGGTAACAAAACCTAGGCTATGTAACAATGCCCTAGACCATTTTATGTAACTGTAAATGTAAACTTGAGCCTTTACCTACATCTATACTAATATTATAAAGCGGAAGAGTTTGTTTGTTTGTTTGTTTGTTTGAACGCGCTAATCTCAGGAACTACTGGTCCGATTTGAAAATTTCTTTCACTGTTAGATAGCCCATTTAATGAGGAAGGTTATAGGCTATATAACATCACGCTACGACTAATAGGAGCGGAGCAGTAACCAATGATGCGGGTGAAACCGCAAGGTACAGCTAGTTTATTATAAATATAGAGGTAACCGACTCCCTAGTGCCCAACGATGCTAACTATATTGGGGTATTGGGGTCGAACTCCACTGCATACAATGAGATGCAACTGAATAGGTACTAGTAGTTTACAAGCGACTATCTATCTTACCTCTGCAACTCAGTAACTGGGTAATGCGATACCCCTTACATTTTTGTTTCTGAATATCTGTAATAACTGTCAAAGATGATAACTGACAGCCGGAACTAACGACTTATCGTGTTTTCGGAAGCACTGAGGAGCCTCGGTATGCCAAGGGATAGACATCTATTCCATGAATACCATCCCTTGGCATACCGAGATCACCTCAGAAAGTTTAGCAATCTCGAATTTCGAACCGTGTGGCTATTATCAGTGCCGTAACTAGGGCGGTTCCAGCGGCGGCGCCCAGGCACAGGGCGCAATCCCTGGAGGGGCGCAAAATTTTTATATCTCGTTCTTTTTGTTTATATTGTACTTTTTTCTAGGGATGCAATTATAGGAGTTCGTACCGGGCGTATAAAAGGTTAGTTACGGCACTGGCTATTACGATTTAATCGAGCTCCTCGTGATTTACAATTATTAGTGACTAGAGACCGGAACTTCGTATAGGTGTTAGAAATCTTTAAAATTCTCGGCTTTTCTTTAAACTAAACCTTCCTCATGAATTACCTACTCTGTCTATTGGTGTAAACCACACGAAAATTTGTCCAGTAGTTTTCGAGTTCATCGCGAATAGAAAGACAACTATGCTATATGGTAAATTGTACTTATGTAAGGATGAATTTACTGTACCTAATGACATCATTTAACAAAAAAAAAACGGTATTTACCTTTATTGTTTCGTGGAAAATAATTCGCTGACAAAAACTCAGAAAGATATATATGCGCATTTTCTACAAAACGTTAGTGGCGGCTATAGATGATATCATCTACTAACATAAACTTCAAACAGGCTTTCAATAACGGCTTGGCCGTGTTGAAAACTCAGCAATATACCCGTAGCAACAGTGTCTTGGTTTCGAGCTATTTGCATTTAGAAATCTTTTACCTAGTACCTATAGGTACTATAGTTTCGTACCCCAATACAATAATACTTAGGTATTTAAGTACCTACCATTATTGTGTGTTGATGATGTCATAAAAAGTAGCAGGTAATTCGATGTGGAATTATGTTTATCTGCGTTAATTTATCACCAACATAATATGTAAGTTTATTTATTACTGAAATAGATCGCAAATTAATGCAATCAATAAAGCATCGAAAATGTGAGCAGGCGGCAGTTAATCCACCAGACTATGGATAGGAGAGATACGATAATATGGTAACACGCATGACAGTGCTTGTTACCTACGGAACCACGCAGCTTATTGAGTAATTATTATCAAAATGTTGCGTCGTACTGTTGACAAAGGTTGTACCAACTACCGTGACTATTAGGTATTTGTTATCACATAATTGCACGATGAATTTTGAGTGCGCCGATACTACTCCAGATAAAGTGTTTATCGACAGGAAACTTTTCAGCTATTAATCACTTATTTACGATTATCGTAGCTGTATGAAATAAGTACATCCAAATATTTGATTGTGATGCAAGCTGTGGAATTATTTTTAGCTCTGATTGATAGGCATAGCCGAATACATTTCCGTAATAAATTGTGAAGCTAAAAATAGAGGCCTATGGAGAAAATTGTGTATGAAAGCTGGAACAAATTGATACAAAACATTTAAATATTATTCCTGAAACTGTGGATGGATTGGGGATTTAGATGCGCATTAATTATCACCCCTCAGTATAGCCGAAATATGTCACCCTAACGCTTTCTTTGTTTCCCTAAAACAATCGGGGCGAGACTGAGATGCGACTCTTGTTAATGCTCTGAACCATGTAAGTGTACAACCAGCGCCTATAAACATATTGGTAATCCGTAGGTAAATATTTATGATGCTATTAAAAAGGTCCATAAAAAAAACCGTAAAATTAGAAGGGATTCTTTTGGGTTTCCATTTTTCACGAGAGGAAATCTTCACGTAAGAGCCGTTCTCCGCTCGTAATCGCATCGATTACCTGCTATTATAATTTTAGAAGACATGACAATAATAAAATAAAAATAAATATAGACTCACATCAATGTTTCAGGATATGAGTGAAATAAATGAGATCACATGAACTAGCGTGTGCGAAGCGGACACTATTGGTGGCGGCGCGTATCTGTCGCGGTTGCACCGATACTGGCGGCGGTCGGCTGGCGCGAAACCGAGGGGACCGACGATGTTGACAAGCGGAGATGCGCGGCGAATTGCGATACTCTAGTACGCATGCGCAGCGCGACGTACCGCCACACCGTGTCTGCCGTACGATGCTGTCTCGATGGCTTTGGCCTAATATACACCCCATGAAATAAGCAACACAATCTTATAATCCGTTCGAGCAATGCGAGCATCATCTATCGCATCGATGGAGTTATCATGTCCCAAATTTATTTGTTTGTTGCTGGTATTCTAATTTAAGCCGGATATCTTATGTACCTACCGTTTGGAAATTCATATACCTACTTAACTATTTATTGATGGAACATTGTTACCTAGTCGGCAAAAAGAACGGTAAACATTTTAGTTTTTCTTTAATAGTTACCTATTTAGTCACAAACGTCTAATACCTATATATAAAAAAAAACAAAAGGAGGTAACATAATAACTGGCGCAGTTACCGAAGGGCTGGGTGAGGCAGTGCCCCAGGGCCCTCAAGCTCGGGAGGCCCCAAAACCTGATTAGTAAACCTCTTATTGAACTAGCGAAAAATTCTCCCACCTTCAAAATCTAGATAACATAAATTGCAACACTTATCATGTCGACTCATTTTAGTCAGTAAAAGTCTGAAACTCCTACTTACTCTATCCTGAGAACAATAAATTATTTGAAGATTTCTGTCGTAAAAATAAGTGACACCTGTTTTTTTTTCATTCACCCCAGAGCTTTTGGTCACCTAGTTACGCCACTGTATAATAACAAACTGTTGACATTACATGCTACTGTATGATGATTTAGATAAACAAGGCGCCAAATAAACTTAAAGTACATTGACTTTTTCCTAATATCCCCAATATATCGAAGATATCCGAGAAACCATCAATAAACAGTTTTTCAGAAAAGTAAAGGATTATGATAGATGTCGATTCAAGACAGCTTTATTTTCGGTTTAGAAATTAAATATGTCAATAAATGAAGGCGGGTCAATGACCGTTATTCTACGTTTATTTGGGCCTACATTAGTTATTTTGTAAAAACTTATTTCTGAATTGACTAACAACTTCAGTTCCTGCCTGTAGCTAAGCCAATCGGCACGAATAGCCTTACTATACCTAGTCACATGGTCAGCTCAATAAAACTTTCCTGAACGATGTAAATATTTTATTAAAAGCAACACTGTACATTATATATACCACAACTGTAATAAAATATTAATTTATCTGTATACGAATGAACACATACAGTGATGAGTTAACAAAGCCGTTTTAAATAATATAACACTTCTTATTAATAAATAAGATAAATTTCGTTATAGTCCGATACCATTAATACTTACTTTTTATTTTAATCCCTTTACATATTATTGTTCTACAGTTAGGCATTGAAGAATTCCTTCATATTCGATTTTATAAGTTCTCACAATCTTTCTTTTAAGGATAGGGAAAACTTAAGAATAGAAATGTACATGTATTATTTTTATAATGTCACTGGAAACATAAATAAGGTTGCAGTTAACTTCGTAAATAAATAGCAATAATTTATACACTTGTTAATATCTTATAGATAATTTATGATATATATATCGAGTACTAATATTGCAACAATAAACATATCTGAGGAAGTAATCCATATCAAGTTGATTGCTGGTTTCATAACGTGAAATAACAGCTACACAAGTATCAAAAACATAATATTTTTTTAAATTTAAATTTAATTTGGTAACCTTTTCAAAGACGATTCTGTAGTTTGAAATCCCGTACCCGCGGAAAAATGAAGTCAATCTAAGTTACTACTTGTAATATTAGCTATCCGTCAAAAGTCCCGTCAAAATCGGCCCAGCCGTTTCGGAGTTTAACCGGAACAAACAGACAGACATTTTTCATGGCAATTTTATTTTAGATATCGAATATTTTCATTCGAATTGAAAAAGCTAAAGAAACTTGAAGTTAATAATTAACTATGTAGGAGTTAGGAGAACATTCCGAATAAACGGTCAAGTAGTCAGAACTTTGATTACGCGCAGAGTGGCAATATTGCAATTGGTTTCAGTAATTTTGTTGTTGTTTCTATTTATTTTTACGAAGATCTACAATACAGTACTTATATGTTTACCCTTCTGGCAAGCTAGATCCACCTACTCACAGAGCATTTTGAAGCTAAAGGAATACGGTAAATCAGTCGAGTCTATGGTATGCAATAAGGGATTAGTGCGTTGGAAAAGCTAAGCGAATATAAAAAGAAAACAAAAATATTAAAACGAATTGTCAGTCACAGAATTTGAGTGCAATCAAAAGTGGGACGAACAAAATGAGAGAATTTGAGAAATCGTTATTTTAGTCTAGGATCTAAAGTGCCGCTAAAGTGGAGCTACATTTAGTAGTGAAGATTTCAGTGTACAGTACAATTCACGAATGATGGCGGCCGTGAAGTTAGCCTTTGCGAACGTTCGCGCATACTACACTCTTCTCGCACACGCACGTCGTCATTTGGTTCCTAAAACACGTACTGCGCAGCCTTCTGCGTAAACTTCACGGCCGCCATCATTCGTGAATTGTACTGTAGATAATGCTGATCTTCTATTATAACAAACGAACATAGATCAAGGTACTATGCATTCTAAATAAGAATAGGAAAGTCAATAACCTCGATCTGTCAAATAATGATTGAAAAGTACGATTTGCAAGGAAAACTTATTTGCTTATTGATATCGTTTTTTTATACTTTGTATTACCGAGTCTTTGTTGAATATTGGTGAAGAAAAAACGTTATGGTTTTTCTTTAAAAACAAAACTATTTTCCTTCTTATTTTCATTGTTGAGTAGTGGCAAATGGAAGAAAGCAGATGGTTCTTTGTACTCGGACACTTCACACAGTGACTCAGAGATTAGCAAAATTGAAGAATTGGATTCTGACTTATTTCGTTAAAGATTCGTAAAAAAAAAAAATTATAAAAGACTTGTTTTGCTCACCCTACCCAATTTTTCGATTTGACAGCTATGACGTCAAAACATGGAGTAAAAATCGATCCTATTCTAATTTGGAACGCATTGTAGGTGAGCCTCATAACATTGCTCTGCTTATTTACCTACAGCTATGTAAAAAAAATCACAGTTTAATAAAACACAGTAAGCACGCTGGTAACGACATGAGTTAAATTAGCTAAGCTATATAAAATATAAAACAAATCTCTTATCAGATTGTGCTGTACTTATCTAATGCATTTTCTATTTTGAATAGTATTTTGTAACTTAATAATACATGTGAGTACACTGCTTAACAATAACTACCCTTGCTTTAGAATTGACCTATGATTTGAACATTCTACTATATTTGTCTACGGCGTTGTCTATGGTGTACTATGTTTCTATAAGAGAAAGGAGGTCGCCTAGCTTGGGTAGGACGACGTCGGGTAGCGGCGGAGTCTGTTCAGTGCGCAATTTGTCCAACTCCCTAGTGTTGGTAACGCCCGACAAGACCAACAGCGTCTGGAAACCGCAGCGCACACCCAGCTCGATATCAGTGTTACATCTGAAAAAGCATAAAATGTATTTGTTATTCACAACCGTCCATAACGCTATAAATATGAGAAGTAGTGAAAAAAAAAATTAATTAAACTTTACTGTTACTACATAGTGTTCAAATTGGTTTGCAGTTTGATCGTAAATAATAACGAGTAAAGCTGTACGCAAAGTATAGCTAAGGCAAAGTGTTAGCGTAGCGTGTTCAATTAATTGCTTGAGAAATTGCGATTTATGGTAATAGCTCCATCATAAATGATTTAATTACGATTCTAACACCATGGTACACTTGTGGATTTTAATAAGTTTAACCTTGAGGGCAAGAAATATGCTACAGAGGGAAAACGTCATACCTGTCTCCAATCATCAGTGTCCTAGCAGGATTCAGTCCACAAGATTCAAGATACTTCCTCACATAGCTGTGAGGCTTCCCAAGAACCAGAGCTTTTCTCTCTGAACAAGTCTCAACGGCTCTGACGAGTGTTCCAGTACCAGGCACCACAATAGACCCAGCTTTAGGAAACCTTTCATCAGTATTTGTTGCAATAAACAGACACTCTTCTGATGCGAGGTAAGAGGCAGCCTTCATGAATTTTGGATAACTGACATGTTCGTCAAAGCCGACTACCACAGCTCCAACTTCAGGGTCTAATTCTGAGGGCTGCATTGATTTGAAGTCTGGTTTCACGTGGTCCGGCTGCAATAGAAAAACCCTTTAAGTTATTTGTAACAGGTTCGGTTGTTATTGCATTCTGAATATGAATAACATTTAGAGATTAATAGTAATTTTTTATGCAAAATTTTGTCATTGCAGCCACAGTGTAATAGACGCCGCAGAATAGAGATGTTACGGAGATCCGATTTCGATTCCGAAAGTTCGAAACTACATGACCTTGCACGTGAGTGTGTTGCTACGATGACCAAAGCGAAGCTGACGCGATTACATTTTATGTTAATGATACAAAATAGTGCTTGATTGCGATCTCACCTGAAGGTAAGCAGAGATGCAACCGATGATGGTGAATTGTACTACATAGTTTATTAAGGCCCTATTCACTCTAACCTTGAAGATACCAGAATTATTACCCATCCGATTAATTAAGACAGCGCAGGCAAATTGATCCAGTGTTTTTTTTATTTGATACACGCACGGAATCAACGACGAGGGGAAACGTTTAGTCTGGACCGTAGGTGTTAAGAATGTAAGGGTAGACGCTCGCTGTACGTCGGGTTGTCTGATGTAGAAAGGTGATGACGGAATCAAGTCACGTAATTTCCGTGCACACTCTCCAAAATGCATCTTGTAGAATACCGAAAGGCCGGCCTACGCCTGTGTTTCAGGGTTTGTAGATTGATCTTAACCAAATCTGGATCACCAATTCGTCTTCGCACGGCTTTCCACTGAGTCCAAAGCTGCTAGATGACATTTTGCAGCTCTAGCCTATATGGGACTGCAGCACTCTACATACGATCGGATCTGTGCCTTGTATAACATTAGAAGCTGTTCCGGCGTAAAGAACCGCCGGAGCTTTACAAGACTTTTGAGTTTCCTATGTAGAGCGTTCAACCATCCATTAATGGCCGCATCGCGAAACAGACCCTATGACTAACTAAATCTCAGTTGCGAAAAGTCGTACTGGCTACGGGATCTTTAATCACCATTCTGTCATAGGACTTACAGACTATCCACTCTATAGAACCTGTTGGAGAAGGACGAGTTCGCTCATCTGCTCATCACTGGATATTGGACAAAATATATCGTGAACCCTTCGCGGAAAAAAAGTAGCAGCAAGGTGTTGCTGCCTTCCTTGAGGAGCCGGGTGGTAAAAATTACACGTTTTTCCCACTCTTACGCAAAATACACGCTTTAAAAGTGGAGTTGCAGACAAGTAGGACGCCGTGCTAGGGTAGAAGCCAGGTTTTCAATAAAGTATGTTGAAAACAAAATAATGTTTTTACTGTGGTTTTTACCATTTATAACTCCAGTTTCGAATTTTATTTCGAAATAACCACCTCAAACTCTATAACATTTATTAACTCTTTGAATGTCGTAATTAGAAACACAATAGAAGACCTTATGTCGGACAGTGTAACTTAAGACATTCGAAAGGTTAATTTACAAATACTTTTACAACATTACAGACAAAAATTAAAATCTTGTTCAGGAGTAAACTTATATATAATTAGTATAGGACTGAGAACCGAAATCTGAGGCGAAAGCTATAACCTAATAAAAAAACTGTTCAAGTGCGATCACTTTGACCTCTAAATGAACAGGAAATTTATAACATTGTAATAATGAAATAAAACAGCAAGTGAAAGAGTAATCGGTAGAAGTCACGGGAGGGGGAGGTTGTAGTTGTAGCTTCAAATAAAATTTATTAGAATCAGAAGTGAAAAATCTGTCGTGATTTTTGAACTTTAGGAATTTAAATCAAACCTCCATAATATCTCTGATACAACCTGTAAGAGCTGGGCCACACGATGCGTTGCAGTATGGCGCCACAATGCATGGTGAGCCCGGCTCTAAGGCTGGCTGGTATGATTGATCTGAGTGATAGCTAGTTAGAATCTTTGTTAAATGAAACCTTTAAAACAATTCTTGTATTTTGTACAATATTAATTTGTTTTAAACTGTGTTTTACTATTAAATAACTATTAATAGATTGCAAGAGCATTGAGGATATATTTTACTTACCCCAACACCGTAATGCCTAATACCAACAGCTTTCAATTCTTCTCCAATGCCATTGGATCCCAGTAAATATACCTTTTTGGTAAACCCAATACCTTTTAAGTAATGAGCTACTAAATAAGCAGTTGAGAGGATTTCCTCCTGTAATAAAAAAAATGTTTTTAAAACAGAACTAGAAATATAATAATCATTAATTCATTAAACCCCAAGTGAACACGTCGTGTTCGTGCACCCATTGTTTTTCTATTGTGTCTGTAATTCTCACAATTGAAAGGTTAAACCCCAAGTGAACACCGATGTTCGCACTGTCATTGTCTTTTTATTGTGTCTCTAATTGACTCATTACTGCCACAGCACATTAAATTTTTTACATGTACCAATTCTGTCAACTTTTCATGCAAAGAAAAGATCTAATTTCCTTATAATATGAAATAAATTTGAAATGTTACCTGACTGGCAATAAAACCCAGCTGTGTTGCTTTGAGAGCAAACTCACTGCGGATTTTAGTAGAATTGTTTGTCACATAAAATATTTTCTTTCCTAACTTTCTGAAATAGTTCATAGCATCTGCTGCGCCGGCGATAGCATTATTATCGATCCATAGTACACCTAAAACAATTATGAGTGATAAAGAGATAAAGAAGTCATTATTACAGACTTACAGTGAAATGCTTTATGAGTAGATAGCAATAATGGTTGGTCTGTCGGCCCTAAACATTGCGTGCGATTGTTTGTTGCGAACATATTAATTAAAATGACAGATTTAGAGGGGTTACTAACAGGAAACTGTAACACTTGATAAGTACGTATTATTATGTCTGTTACAAATAGTTAAGATTTATCTTACCATCACAATCAGTTAAAACTGTATCAAAGGAGTCTAAGAACTCTTGAACTTGATCTTTCGATGCTTCTTGAAGATTGAATACCGCTGACTTAAACATGGTGCGACTTGTATAGTAATCTCTAATTTTATACGGCACTATAACTTTATCATATACTTTAGGACAATGCAAGCTGTTAATTTTAAGGATTTGACTAAGCAATTTATGCATTCCGCGTTCCCATAAGTTTTATAGAGGGCTATGTTAGGTCAAATATGTCATTGTCAGCCGAGTCAGCCCTTAACATTTTCATAATTTGACGTTTGTTTGAAATAATATAACTGTCACTGTCAATTATGACTCTACCGTTCCAGCGTTTCGAATTGCGATAAAAGTGATTTTTTTATGTCACGAGTTCGACCAAATTTTTTTTTTATATTGATTTTTTTAAAAGTTACAACACATTACAAGAACTTTTATATTATGTTACTATTATAAATTAATTAATTATCTACACTTATAAACAACTTAATAACTATAATTACCTACACTAAATTACAAAATAAATAAATAATAATAAAACCCTATGCTAAAATACACTATTTAAAATATAGCGTCAAAAAACTCTTCCACATCGCTGTCTACTGGTAATGTGCCCAAAAGGCTGGCGGCATTGCCACGTTGTATGGCAATGCTTATCCTCTGTCCAAAGTAAAAGCCAGCCTTTGGGTCACGCGAAGTGTCAACTAGACGTTTCGACAGATCTTTAAACAACTTGTGAGCACTCGGACCCCACGATCCAAGAGTTTCAACCCCAAACGGTTCGAAAATATAACTTCCAACAATTAAAATAATAAGTTCGACCAAATTAAAATAATAAGTCACAAAATGTAGGGGGCAGGTGCATTGAGTATTAATTGTGACGTCGGGTGTTGGTTGGATTCACAATATTATTACTTTTATAGCAATTCGGAACGCAGGGCAATACCCTGCGGCCTGCGTCCTACTTATAATAGTGGATATTCTAATGTAAAATTGATGTAGTTTTGTACCTCAAAATCTTCAAATGTCTGCGCAACTGTACATTAAGTGGAATCATTGAAACAGGCGCGATCTCGACCAAATAGAGCTGAGAATTTTATTATACTTTTGGCTACCTCCTCCTCCCTCTTTCCCACTGGCTCAGGGGCCCTGCGATCGATATATGCCCCCTACTCGATCACTAAACGATATTCTATTCTCGCATAAATTCAAACTTTCCGATTGCAGCATGTTTAATATGTTTGAATTAACTTAATTATTTTTTAAGTTTGATTATGTAAACACTTTGTCACTAATGTCAATTTTGCTCAAATATAACATAGAAGTATCTATTCATTACAATATCTAATAATCTGTAAAAGGCTGTGTGAGTTGCGTATTATTTGTGTGTTCTAACAAAATAGTACTGGAATCTGTTGGATAGATGCCGATGGATATAGGAGTGATAGGAGACCCATTATCCTAATGTGCCCAGGGCCGCTAATATGTGAAAGACCGCCCTGGCACTTCAACGAAGTTTGCTGGAAAGGTTTTTTTTTTTATCTGTTATAAACTAGTACTTGACTGCGATCCTGCCTGATAGTAAGCCACTGCTTACTGTTGCAGTCACGTTTGCATCACTATGCAACCGTTGATGGTGAGGCGCACTAGTTTGTGAAGACCGCAGCAGACAAATTGTTCCAGTCTTTCGATGTACGCAGTATAAATGACGAGGTGAAACGCTTAGTCCGGACCGTAAATGTTTCAACAACGTAAGGATGGATACTTGCCGTTGACTCCATACTTTTGCTATCAAATACTACAAAAACATTAGAATATGTTACACCCGCATTTTAATTGTAAGCTAGAATAATAAATCAGCAGATATCGATTAGAGAACTTGGTATCCAAAACAAAACATATTTTTTTTAAATTGACATTTTGACTATAGTGTAGTCTATGATTTTGAATTTTGACAGCTTTACCGTACTCTGTGGCTTTACCTCTGAAACCCGGTTTGTTTACAAATTTTTTAAAATTGTAAATTAAAAACAAGCATAATTTGGCAAAGTTATTTTCAAGAATAGTTTAGAATAGAGGATTCATTTACAAATTAAGATAAGGCTATTGAATTGTAAAAACCAGGAAGAGTAATTGCGCTTTTTAAAAAAAATCATTTTATGATAGCCTTGATAAGAAAACAATAATTTGATAAAAATGTTTGGACTTTGACCTACTAAACATCTAGATTGGAGTATAAAATTGTAATGAGAAAGTGAACATTTAAAATGTTAATGTCATCATGCTTGGTAGGAAATTAACAATTTGATAAAGACTGTTTGGATTCAGAACACAGAAGATTTTGGACCTACTAAATACCAAGATGGATATCAAAGAGACTATTCTTGAAACTCTCCAAGGAGGTATTAAAATTGTTCAATACAATAAGCCCAATAAGAAAAATGCCATTGATGCTGTAATGTACAAGCGCGTGAGTCGTATACTGAATGAAGCAGCAACTGATGACAGTATTTCTGTGATGGTACTCACAGGTACAGGAGATTTTTACAGCAGTGGGAATGATTTCTCGAGTCCAACAGACTCTAGTACAGGCAGCCACTTGAATATTCTTAAGGATTACATTAATGCCTTTATCATGTTTCCTAAAATACTGGTTGCGATTGTAAATGGACCAGCAATAGGCATTGCTGCCACTACATTAGCACTATGTGACCTGGTGTTTGCTTCTGAAAATGTAACTTGAATTTTCTATTTATTATATATTACCTTGTAGTGCATATATTTTAAATATATGAACTAATAGGTTCAAATTTTAATAACCATTCTGTTACAGTCATACTTCTACACTCCATTCACAAAGTTGGGCATTGTAGCTGAAGGGTGCTCAACATTTACATTTCCAAGAATCCTTGGGGAAAGAAAGGTAAATAGAAAATTATTTAATTATGCTTATTGCAGTATCATCTAATCGCTACTTAGATTTCTAAGTAACAAAGTATTTATTTTGTTAAAATTTCAGGCCCTTGAAATGTTACTATGTAACTATAGGATGCCTGCCACAGAAGCACTGGAGTATGGGTTTGTCAATTACATTTATAAACCAGAAGAACTTCAAAGTAAGGTTTGGGATAAAATAGTAGAGGTGTCAAAGATTCCAAATTACTGTGTGACAGCTACTAAAAAACTCATGAGGGATGCTGTTAGAAGAGATCTGCTGCAAGCCAATGACAAGGAGATAGATGAACTCAATACTATTTGGTTGAGAAATACAAACAAAAGTAAACTATGAATTCTAGTGATCATAGCTGTTGTCAAACTTTGGGTTGGCTTCTTTCAATTTAACTAGATGCAGCTGAATACATAAATCAATATTCAAGAATAATAAACAACAATATTTTACAAAAAATATCACAGGTTACTGATATGATAAATGGTGTATTCATTTACATTTTATGAGTATTCTCGAAGAATATGAAACACTTTAATGTTGATTTTTATACCTCTTTAATTGAGCATTTAACATTATCTCTACACAGATAAAGTAAGAAAGGTAAATATAAGAAAAAAAATGTATCATAGAGCTAAAAGTAAAAGTACAGAGATTACTATTCACGAACAAGCGGCAATTATTCCGATTTAAACCTTATTTCAATAAACTAAGATTTGGATTATGATGTGTGCTCGTGAATTACTTTATTTTCAGTATTTGATTGTAGGTAGGTACATCTAAAATACCTATTATTCATTTTATAATTTTTACAATTACTTCAAGCTATGGTCAATATTTTCATTTGAAACTTAAAAAAAATCCAGGATTATGTAATTAAATATTAAAGTAGTCAAGTAGGTATTTATAGTGCATTTATTATACTGACATATAATAACAACTAGCATACTACAGTTTCTGCCTTACTCCATCTCATGGAAAAAGGCGTGAATGTTTACTATAAGTAGGTATTTAGACAAATTACGTACAAGGGGTTTTTGGCTAAGTAATTAAAATAATAGAAATGAAATATTTTTGTTACTTATATTTTAGTTTTAAGGGTAAGTTCAATAATAAACAATGTTTTATCAATTTTGTGTATTTTTTTTTATTATTTCTTAGAAGTCAGTGGTTCACAACACACAACACACACACTTGTGAAGGGTGCCTGGAGGATACGGTGGATGTTTACCCCGCTTGGGTGGAGCACCCGTTTCCTCGTGGGGGCGATCGGCGGCAACGACCGCTCGCGCCGGGCCCTTGTGCAGACCATAGTCAAGGCCAAAACCAAGAGAACGGACGCCGCCAGGACCCCGTCCCCATTTTCAAGCCACCGTAGGTATAGACTTGCGACGGCGAACAATGGGTAGCTTGTCAGAGTGGTTAATGTAGGTAACTACCTAATTAAAATAGTGAGTTATGATAAATTCTGGCATTCATAGCAAGTAGATACCTACTATACGTGCATGCATACTATGCGTGCATGTGTATTATATAGCGCTATCGGTTTTCCGCCTGGTCTCCTGCGGCTCCTCACCGACTACCTCCGCGATCGCCAGCAGTTTGTCAGGCTAGGCATCTATAATTCCCAGCCCTATCATACGCGTTCCGGAGTCAGCCAAGGATAAATCCTAGGACCACTTTTGTCCTTAATAATGGTCAACGATCTTCCATCAATTATTCACCACGCCAAAAGTCAACTGTATGCAGATGATTTAAAACTTTTTTCCGAAATTCACTCTTGCTTAGCTACAGTGTAACTTGAATGCTATATTAGAATGAAGTAGGTATCAAAAACAAAATGGAATTTAACTCGAGCAAATGCTTCGTTGTGAGTTTCACTCGCACACGACACCCTATCAACTATGCATACAAAATGAACGAGAGCACCATTACCAGGACAAGTGGAATGAAGGATCTGGGTGTCACTTTTGACAACAAGCTAAAGTTTCATGATCATACAATTTTGGTAGCAAAAGATTCATTTAGGCGATTAGGATATACTGCGTAACGCTAAAGACTTTATTAACATTAACGCTATGTTCGCAGCAAGCTGGAGTCTGGAATCCCTATGAAAAGAAATACATATTACTTTTAGAAAAGGTTCAGAAAGCTTTTCTTAGGTACCTACTTGTATAAACGTTTTCATGGATACTACCCATTCTTGTATCCTTCTAACTTTCTCCTAGGGAGCTTAGGGTATAATTCTGTCGAGGTGAGAAGAAATAATGACCAAATCATTAATACCTATGTGTAAAATATTTCACGGGAAAATAGATGCTCCTGAAATACACGAGAAGCTTTGCCAGCTGTTTGCTCCCGTAATCGGAGGCACCGACTGTTTGCTGTTTCTGGGAGTCGTAGGTACCGTCGCCCAAGCTCAGTCTCATATCCCTCGTGCAATATCCGTGCTCAACGCTCTCTTGGATGCCAAACCTGATTGTGACGTGTTCGCAGATGAATGCAATAACATTTTGTCTGTCTGTTTGGAGCTCTGAGATGAGTGAGAATGAGAGTTATTAGATATTGTTTTTGAATTGTTACTTCGTAATTTTTCAACTAGGTATAGTATGTCTTGAACTAATGTAATTGGCCTTTGGTTGTGTTATTATTATTTATTATAATCTTTATTGTACACCAAATAAACAAAAATACAGGACAAACATTTAAAAGAATAAGTGCACAATGGGCGGTCTTATCGCACAGGGCGATCTCTCTCTCTCTCTATCTCTAGGGCGGTTATGTTAAAGTAAATAAAATAAATAAATAGTAGGCCTACAACCACCTACTTAATAAATTTAATATCTAATGACTTTAATAGATACGTACTAAATACATTTCTCAAAACAAAAATTGAAACCTATCCTAGCGAAGAGATTTATTCCTAACAAATATCGCCGCCGCGCTGCCCAAATCATGTCGTTTCTGCATTCAGGGCATGGGTTACCAGCTTGTTGGGGCTGCAGGAAAGCACGTTATAGCCTCACTGCTGTTAACCGAGTGTACTTTCCTATCTATCAGCGTTATCGGGAGACTGGTACTGGTTCGAGGATTGGATATGAAAGATCCTACCATAGGTCACGCGCGCCGCGCCTCGTCCCCCACTGCTCGCTGACTTCATATCCGTAACCTAAGATTGCCGTGAACGTGATCTAAAACCTCATAAAATAATAAGATAATGGCCTAAAATTTACGGTAGACTAATGAAGAGCGAAACAGCAACTGACGAGGCCAATCCATACCATAATCCATACTTGTAAAATGCTGTTTAAAGAAGCTGTTGGTTTTACCTTAATAAGTAAATTTAAAAAAATTTGCATCTGAGCATTAGCCTTAAATTCAGTTATGTAGGTAAGTAACTACCTGCCGCCACCGCGGCCGTTGGTAGGTAGGTACTAATTAGCTGAACCAACTAGACTTGAAGAAAAACATTTTATTAGACGTTTGACGTGTTAATCGTAAGTGCACGTTTAAACTGTTATCATAGCATACATATTATATTTCTAAAAATGTCTTCGGTAAGTTCGAGCACCGCTTCGTTGTCCGAATTCTTTCGTCCGATCAGACCGAAAGGTTTAAGGTCAAAGGATCTGAGCTACACGCGGCTAAATCTATTGAAGAGAGAAATACAAACAGATTTGCACATGATACCGTTGAGTAAGTTCTTCAAGAGTCGAGTTGAAATAGTAGATAATAATAAAATAAAAAGCCTTTTATTTCTTGCCAAATAATAACAATAATAAGGAGGCTCTCGTTAGGCGACTGGATCAAGGGCTTGATTCAGAGAGCAGTACTTCTGGACACGGCTCGTATTGTTAGGAAGTTCCTTTCTTTGGAGCCCTGACCGCCGGTAGCTTGGACCCTGTTCCCGATACCGGTGGTATACTGTTTTTTATATTTTTAAATGTTTTTTCTATTGTTTTTTATGGAATATTTAAAAATATATTGTAACGTGTATAAAAAAATAATAAAGGAAACAATAATAACAAAACAATAGTTTATATAATTGCATGCAATCGTAAATTTAATATTTAATTAATTTTGTCTTTAAGGGTGAGTTCCACCATTTAACTATAACGATAACTAAACCATAGCCAGCCGTGAAATGGCCGCCTATTGGTCAATTCGATGATTTGACAACTGGTAATGGCTTTGTTATCATAATAGTTAAATGGTAGGTACTCACCGTAAGATTCAAAATTAATATTTAAAGTAATTATTTTATTGCAAAAAATAAATTTAAAAATATCCAATTAAATTCATGAATCACACTATTATCATGTATTTATTTAAAAATGATTTCATTCATTTAAATATTCAAAATTATTTATGTTACTTGTTATGTTTGAAGCTTATATTTGTCCTAATAGCAAGAACCCCTCTTAGTAGGTGAAGGCCAAGGAGGTCTCCAAAAATTAATTTTCTAGATTCTTCTGCAAGATTTCCTGTTAGGTACGTACCTAATTCAGTGGGTAGGTAATATGCCTCATACATAGGTACTAACTATAAGAACGAGTAGGTAATTTAAGGACACTATGGCAAAGTTGAGGGGTTAGCTAACGCAGATCATGCCGTAATCCGTAGTACCTTTTTTATGGTAGGCAATGATGAAATAACTCGTCCCGCACTACGTGCCTTCAGTTACCGTTTGCGTTCTAGGACCATGATGCTCTTTCGAGCAATCCCGCTGACCTAGCAGGCATTTGCCTCGTCTACCTACCTAAATATTATAACATCAAAAACGAGAGATGGAATATAACTCAATGGGTGCATGCAAAACTATTGAAAATTGCTGCCTTAGTATTTTTCACGAAGTATCATTTAAATAGGTAGCATATCAACTGGTAATGGTATCAGGTATCACAAAACGTATCGGCAATAAACCAAAAGGACTACCGGTGGCTTCAGCTACACCAAACACATTGTATCTTAACCCAGTAGACCCCTATGAGGTAAATAGTATAATAAAAAATCTTAAAAATAAAAGAAGCCACGGGATTGACGAACTTCCACCTAGTCTATTAAGACAATGCGCCGACGAATTAACTTTACCATTTTACATACTAATTAACCAATCTTTCGAAGCAGGCATTTTTCCCGATTTGTTAAAAAAAGCTCTTATAAAACCGATCCATAAGAAAAATTCAAAAACCGACCCAAACAACTATCGTCCAATTGCTCTGTTACCAACAGCCTCAAAAATATTTGAGAAAGCTATGTGTGACCGCGTCTATGCATTTTGTGAAAAATATAATATATTCAACGACAGTCAAAATGGTTTTCGCAAAAATCGATCGACCACGTTGGCTGTTTACAAATATATCCAAGAAGCTCTCAACATAATTAATAATAAAAAATACGCTACAGGATTGTTATTGGATATGACGAAAGCGTATGATAAAGTTCAATTTGATATATTACTGAATAAGCTGTATAACATTGGCATCCGCGGGAAAAGTCATGATCTGTTCACCTCGTACCTAAAGAACAGAGAACAAGTCGTAGAAATTGAATATTACAATAGCAAAACACGAGAAATTAAATTAGTCCGATCTCAAAACATACCCGTAAACGCATCAATACCACAAGGAACTGTGATAGGATGTCTGCTGTTCCTTATTTATATCAACGATCTCCCTGACCACATCAATGAGCCAAGCGTGTTATTCGCTGACGATATTTCTATTTTAACACCATGTGACAACAATTTAGATTTAAATCAGAAACTGACTTCCATACTTGACAAAACAACACACTGGATGAACGAGCACAACCTTGAAATTAACTATAATAAGACAAAAATAATAACGTTCTACCCGCGACAAAAAACACCGATAAATATTAACTTTAATTACAACGGACAAAACTTAGAAGTTGTAAATAAATTCACCCTTTTAGGCCTAGATATAGATTCACATATAGATTGGAAATCCCACATTCAAAAAATAAGAGCTAAATTATCTAAGTTTACATACGCCCTCAGAGAAATTAAAAAAACAACAGATCTTAAAACAGCCTTAGTTACTTATACTCATATGCATTCGCATGGCTCAAGTATGGAATTATGTTATGGGGAAATAGCACAGATGCACCGACACTGTTCACTTTACAGAAAAAAATGATAAGAATATTAATGAATATAAAAGACACCGACTCCTGTAAACCCTACTTCAAAGAGCTAAAAATATTAACCGTACCATGTATTTATATATTGGAAATTTGCAAATTTGTTCGAAAATATCCACAATTCTATACCAAAAGAGAGGACATCCAAACTAAAATTACACTAAGACATAAAAATAGGCTTAACATACCCGCTTCACGATTGAAAATGCACTCTTCTAGCGCATTTGTTATGTCTATTAAAATGTATAATAAGTTGCCAGAATTCATCAAAAATGCAGATAGTAATAATATGTTTATCAATAAACTGAAACAGTTCCTAATAGACAAATGCTACTATACTATAGACGAATACTATAACGATAAACATCGCTTACAATAAAAGCTATTAATTATACTGTAATAAATGTAAGTACTTACAGAAGCGCAAAATAATTTAGGTACTATGGTGAATAAAAATTTAAATTAAATTTATACATAGTTAACTTAAATAAATATATGATTTAATAATGATGACGATAAAAATACCTGACATTTAATTTACTTATAAAGACATTACATACATAAATTAATCAATAATAACATAATTTAACAATTATAAATAAAATATCTGACATAATTTAAAAATAATAACGACAAAACTAAATTAAAATATTTGACATTTAATTTACTTATATTAAGACATTACATTCATAAATTAATCAATAATGACATAATTTCATAACAATTACAACAAAAATAAATAAAATATCTGACATAATTTAAAAATAATAACGACAAAACTAAATTAAAATATTTGACATTTAATTTACTTTTATTAAGACATTACATTCATAAATTAATCAATAATGACATAATTTCATAACAATTACAACAAAAATAAATAAAATATCTGACATAATTTAAAAATATTGACAACAAAAATAAATTAAAATACCTGACATTTAATTTACTTATATTATACATTACACACATAAATTAATCAATAATAATATTACCTATTTCATAATAATGACGAAAAATAAATAAAATTCCAACAAAATCTACCAATACTTATATTTACATAGTATATATAGCATAATAATAAACATGCTTAGACAATTAAATAATAACGATGACAAAAATAAACATAATTTATAACATTACACCATATACATAATTACATACATAACTACATCTATTAGATCTGTCAATAATAATAAATTCCATGCATTGTAATTTAGCCTTCATCCTCTCTCCTAACTTTACTGTGCCCGACAGGGTCCATATTGATCTTTAAAATATGTTATACCACCTATGTATACAATATGGAATGTAATAAAGTATTGAGTATTGAGTATTGAGGTATTAACTAAATATCACAGCCGGTTTGAATTTCGCAGACGAATTATACGAGCTCCTACAGACAGACCCTATAAATGGGTTAACGACGGCGAAGGCTCAAGATTTGCTAAACTACTATGGTCCAAACACACTCACACCTGCTACAGAAAATGGATGGCCTGTAATGTTATTTAAGTCGCTATGCACAGGTATGTTTGCTCCTGCGTTGGAACTCTAAACAAGTTAGTCTAATATTCGATGTTCTTAATTAGTTAGAAAAACCTGCTATGGTCTATTTCTAGCATAAACATGATGAATGAGTTCGAGCTTTTTAGGGAGGTACCTACTTACGACCAAACTCACGTCTTGAACAAAAATAAAAAACCAAACTTACTGCTACGGAAAAAAAGCGCTGTTTATGTCGACACGTGGTTACCTACTGTTTCTGAAAATTCCCCTAATTAGGTACTTGTATTTTCTTTTGTGCTCAGGGTTTTCAATTCTAATCTGGTTGGGCGCAGTGCTGTGTTTGTTGGCGTACGTCATTGAATCGTCAACAAAAGCGGATCCTACTGTTGATAACCTCTATCTCGGTACCGTGTTAATATTTGTCGACGTCATCTGTGGGCTCTTCAGTTTCTATCACAACTTTAAAAGTTGCAAGGTTAGATATTACTACTTTAGTATACCATTAACTACTTCATATAATTATGTAATTACTTAGTAGGTGTAATCAACTGTTGCATTGTTATGATTTGAATGTAGGTAGTAATAGAAATAGGTGAGCGTAGTTCCTAGAATGCGCATACATAATATATTACCGAACCAATGGCACGTTACCACACGGGTGACACAGGTGCATCCGCTCAACACGTTACAGAACCGTATATTCCAATGACGCGGTATACCCAGAAAGCAAGGCAGCGCGAGCAATAAACCTTTACTAACTGTCCTAAACTTTACTTTACTGGGACACCATGGCGGCGTAGCCAGGTCAAAGAATGTATGGTTGACAACGTGACCAACAGTGGCCAGATATAAGATAGGTACACATCATACAGCTGCATTCATTTTCTTGGTAGTACGAACTGGCCGCACCGCTATGATGTCCCATTGCAGTGAGGCATGGATCTTAAAAACAGTTCATTTATTTTTTAATAAAATCAACACCTATTCTTTTGCATAGTCTGTAAAAAGTATGATAGTCCGTAAGAATATAAGTTAGTTAAGTCCGTATATTTAGGAGCTACTTTTCATCTCTTACGATATCATAGTACCTACCTATACACTAACGATGTAGATACCTACTTACTCAACTACACTCGAGAAAAACAAATAAGTTACCGTCTTCCTATTGTCGTTACATTACAAGTATACCTATTTATAGTAACAGTCTAGATTACTTAGGTAATCTAAACTACCTACTAGTAGTTGGAATGTTGTTTGTAACTGGAGAAGACCAATTTTTACCGCCTACGTTAGTTTCTGGAAAATAATTGCGCGGTTAGTTTCATATCCTGTTACGTATCAAAAATCAACTGGTTCCATTATTGTACCATCCGTTTCAGATCATGAAGACGTTCAATAGTATGATACCGACTTACGCGAACTGCATCCGAGATGGAACACTTAACACTGATACACCAGTTTGTAGTATCGTCAAGGGTGATATTGTGCAAGTACGGGCGGGGGATATAGTGCCGGCAGACATACGCATTATCGACAGCAAGGGATTCAAAGTAACTACGCATCAATAAGTCCTATCTCTGCAACCGACACGTGCACATTCCGTGTGTGGATGCACGTGCCGATCTGGTTCAAAATATTGTAAAGGTTATCTCTCCGCAGGTTGATAATTCTTCATTGACCGGCGAGTCTGTAGCAGTCAGTCGAAATAATACAGAAGGACATCATAACATCCATGAATCGGGAAATGTTGCTTTCTTTTCCACCCAATGTGTAGAGGGATGGGCTCATGGTAAAGTTTTTGTAACTCCGATGATTACTGAATATATAACCATCGTTTTAGAAGTAGATATCTAATATCCATCACCGATAGGCACAAAATAGAATCTGCATTAAGATTCGAAATATATAATCCATGCTGGAGCAATTCACGCTTCCAGAATACATATTACCTACCTCTGTTGCGAGAGGACAGTAGTGGAGGAACTAGAGAATTTTTGTTGAAAGTAGTAGTTATTTTTGGGTGGATACTATCATATTATAAAACATCACTTGTAATGTAATGTGGTTCGATGTCGATACAGGTGTTGTGCTATGCTGTGGTGACCTAACAGCCCTAGGTCGTGTGGCCGGTTTGGCAGCGCGACTGACACCGGCCCCTTCACCACTGTCCCGAGAACTACGCCGCTTCATGCGTTACATGTCGATATGGGCTTTAGGACTCGGCTTCTTCATAGCTGCGGCATGCTTAACCCTCGGTTATCCTTTCATGCAGACTATCATATTCGTAATTGGAATGGTTGTCGCCAATATTCCTGAAGGTAAGACCTGAATTGATACGATTTTACCGATAAGGAAGACAGTAAGACGAATCTATCTCTAAGGATTTTCCTCTAAACGGAAATAATCTAGATCTCTCTTATCTTTTGATATTTTAGGTTTGCAACCAACAGTAACAGCGTCCCTTACAATAACTGCTCAGCGCATGGTAAGGAAGAACTGCCTGGTAAAGAACTTGGAGGCCATAGAAGCGTTGGGCGCCTGCACTATTATTTGCTCTGACAAGACCGGCACACTCACCGAGAACAAAATGATAGTGCAACACATATGGACATGGAACAGAATCTTTGATGTGCAAGATTCGGATTTTTATAGTAAAAAATAATTTTATCTACACTGTCGTCTGATGAGGTGCCTAGGTTTTTTGGAGAATTATTTTATCGTAGATATGCTGTAATTATGTAGATACATAGCTACTGCATTTTAAGCACCTATTTATAGGTAGGCGCATGACTATATTTTATTTAAAAACTGGCCAAGAGCGTGTCGGGCCACGCTCGGTGTAGGGTTCCGTAGTTTCCCGTCCGTCACAATAAGTGTATCCACTTAAGAGGTTAAAAAAATGCTTGCATATACGATTATACTACAAACTTAGTCCAGAAATTATTTTGTAGAATCTTTTTGTCTTTTGGTACAAAAACTGTTCTTTCCATCAAGTTCAAAATGATTTTCCTAGAAAGTCCTTATAAAGTTCTACTTTTCAGATTTTTTCATATTTTCTAAACTTATGGTTCAAAAGTTAGAGGACACATTGTTTTTTACTTTTGGAGCGATTATTTCCGAAATTATTGACATTATCAAAAAATGATTTTAGTAAACCCCTATTCATTTTTAAATACCTATCCAACAATAATCACACGTTAGGGTTGAAATTAAAAAAAAAATCACTTCCCACTTTACATATCGATGGGTCCTATGTATATGGGCCAAAATGCAAAATTACAACTTTACAGGAGAGGCTTCCAAAGTTTAAATTTACTATAACTTCAGATTGATAAAACTGAACTTTACGATTATTTGCTTGTTTGCTAAGACAACTATCGTCCTCATTTATACTATAGTATTTTATATATACATATATAGGTTTTTTTTTACGTCACATTGACCCTTCTACGTTACTTTTTGTTTAAATTATTTTTCTTTAAAAACACCCTAATAGGGCCAATGTGTCATATTGGCCATTATACGCGTATTACGCTAATTAGCATAAAGTATATAATTTTTACATTTTTTACCCATAAAATCAAGTAACAATTGAAGTAGTTGATAATTAATTAATAAGAATATAAGCTATTTAGATATTTAGTTATTTATGTCACATTGACACTTATACGTTTTACAATCTGCTAACCTACGAACTGAGATTTCATTTAGATCATTTGATTAATTAAAAAAAACGCAGTAGTTTTATTCATTTATTGAAATAAAAATTGAATTAGCCTTAAAACTTCACTCATGGACACGTATTCAGTCTTTTTGGTATTTTCATGATAAAAAATATAACAAAAAAAAAGTAATAAGGAAACTGTAACTGGAGATCTTAGTTTGATTAACAAAATAATGTACTTCACATTATTATTTTCTTAATAAAATTACAAAAAAATAACAAAATTAAAAACGTATCTGGTGTAAACAAAATAAAAAAAATCTCTGAAGTATAACCAAGTAATAAAATTACCAAAATCGACATTACTATAAATTGTTAATAAGTCTTCATTAATTTTCTTCATTATCGCTTTCATTAATTGACACAATGTCATTCGTTGCTACTAAATTTTCATAATAACTGTGGTATGCAGGTGGGATAATATTTTTTCGACATAAATCAAGCAAGTCTTTCTTTTTGGAAGGTTGTATTGGTAACAGCTGATTGTAACATAGTTGCAGAGGAATATCTGTAGGTCTATCGGCAATTTGCCTTCTTGTTCGTACTGGCTGATCTAAGATTTTAATATGATTTTCAATAGCATCTTCACTTAAATCATTTTTATAGTATAAAACGTATGGTTCATCTCGGCTTACACGAATTTGTTTTATTTTAGACCAAAAAATTTTTTGTCCTTCTGAGTTTTTAGTCCAGTTAAAGTGTATATTTGTCTGCATCTTGAAGTCATAAATTATATTTTGAGCTACGTCTATGACGTTATAAGGACTTCCTTTTGATTTTGCCCATCGAATCAATGAGCTCCATTCAGAGGGTGTGTAAATATTCTTTTATTTTGAAGCTCGTTCAATAGCGGCGTGTATGGAGTCGCCTTCATTTTGAGTGTGGCCTACTTCAAGAAAAGTATGCTTTATATTCAAATTAAACTGTTTAGCAGTGTACAGATACATAAAAAACATAATCCTGTTTCGGTTTTGGCCAGTACAATTGTCTGACCAAAATCTGAAGTCGTCACAACCTTCTTGACTTTTTAATTTATTAAATCATAGATACAGCTCGCTATTTCGTTCGAACCCTTCATTGCAATTTGTTCATTCCATAAGTAACAGGTACCAATTAACTTCCCAATATCAAAAATTGATAAGTTATGTACTTTCAACCTTTTACTGTAATAAAATAGACTAATTTCACCACTTGGGGACAACAACACTTTTTGCAAATCAAAAGTAGCGCAGAATATTTTCGTGTCATTTTGTGAATCACGTTTATCCTTTTCTTTTAAGGATCTAGCCTGATTTTTGCTGATTATATGATTATCAAAAAATATTTTATTATCAGGAGTCACAGAACCGTTTTTAAAAGAATGACAAACATGGCATTGGTCTTTTTTTGGCTGGTGAAATGATAAATTAATATTTTTGTTTACTTTATCCCTGTATTGCCTTAATGACTCACATTTATTACCATATTTAGATGGATCATACCATTCTTTGTATAACTTGAACATTCGGATAAAACTTAAAGAACCATCTAAATAAAGTTTATTACTGTCTTTGCGACAATAATGTGAATCAACCGGTTCAAAAGACTTGACGTGGTCCAGTACACTTTTGATCATTTCTGCATCAATAGATGTTTTATGGTGATCATGTCGACCTCTATTATCAACTAAAGTGTTACTAACGACGACGAATACGTAACTACTAAGTGTATGTTATTTTTTAAATGTTTTTTTGTTGCCAATTTTTTTTTCTACCGAACATTATTTACGCTTGGCTTTTTTAAGTTTCACAGTCCTCTTTTATTTTAAGGTTATTAATAAAAGAAAAGTACGTAGGTAGCTAACAATTTAACGGTTTTATATAGGATAATAGTAATTTTAATCCTCTTTAATTTTGCGTGTCAAAGTGATAAAACGGCTCTCTATGACACTTTTTTTAAATAGTCTAGTGTCTATAGAAAAAAGTATGTTTGTGAATCAGGATGTTTGTTACTAAATTACTACTCGTAGATCAAATCAATTTGCATAAAGCACTCCTTTTTTTGGGCAGTCGTGGAAAAACTGGTTTACTTGAGTCTGAATAGATTGTAACTAGATAAAATAAACTTTAACGTATAAGTGTCAAATCAGCTGATTGGTCCAAACTACGAAACAAACGCGCGGGAACTCCCCACGTATAAGTCTCTAACTACTCTTAGGACCTTGTACGTTTAAATTCATGTTACTTATGCCGTTATACTGTAATAAAAAATCGTGTTTCTAAGCAGTTTTTTTTTTTTAATAGCTTACCTAATTCATTACATCTATAAGATGCGTTTACCATAAAAAAGTCAAAATGCCCAAATTGTTAGTTTGGCCCATATACATAGGACCCATCGATATAGGGGGGCTACCCTAATAAAACATTTTTTACCAATTTTTATTTTACCACTTTGTCGGCGTGAATGATATACATATTGGTACCAAATTTCAGCTTTCTAGTGCTAACGGTCACAGAGATTAAGCTAGGACGGACAGACGGACAGACAGACATAGCGAAACTATAAGGGTTCCTAGTTGACTACGGAACCCTAAAAAGGAGTATTTTGACGCTTACATGTTTATTACAGTAAACTGTAAACATGGATGATGCGTAATTTCATTAGCGTGTACATCAGGAACCCGTTAATTAACCCTGTATAGTTAACAGATAAGGTACTTGTAAGGCTTAATTAAGCTACTGATAAAATGTAAATAAATATTCGCTTTGCTTGCAGGTGCTGTACACAATAATCACTGTAAGTCAAAATTGTTTAATTGATATAAACACCCAGCATAATCGAAGGTTATCTGACACAGCCAGAAGGTGGCATACCATGCCAGGGCAAGCTAATCGAAATAGATGGCGTTCATGGGGCAGGCTTTTACCTAGCAGTGGGATGATTTAGGCTTAGTAACCTACCTAATCCGTAGGGCACATAAATCTTCGTTGTCTTACCCTCGATCTGATCTCAGTGTCCATACAAAATGGTTTCTCGTTTCAGCATTCGACTATTTGAAAATATGTGGTGCATTGTGCAGTAACGCAGATATGAAAAATGATGGCGGCATACGTGGTGACGCCACGGAGACCGCCATTTTAAACTTCCTTGTCAAATACAACGACCCTATTGGCATCAGAAGAAATTTTCCCAAAGTAGCAGAAATACCTTTTAACTCGGTCAATAAGTTTCAAGTAAGACTATTATTAAGAGATATCGCTCTTGGGTGCCCTTATCCGAAGGTCTATTTAGAATCCTGTAGGTAGGTACTAACATTTTGCAATAATTCAAGATAAAATCACACACCCAGTCTCTCAATGATAATACCACGATGTGGATTGTTAAAAGGGACTTTACCCGTTGCAAAAACCCGGCAAGACTTTGACCTTCCAAACGAAGACCGAATATCTACCGCGGTTTTCCTTATTATTATTATCAACATTTTATTTTCATACTTCGATTAATGTCTGGTTGACGACAATCTAGATAAAAATACTTTTGATTTTGTATGACGCATTTAGATATTTTATTTCAAATCTAGGTCAGCGTGCATCTCGATATTTCATCTGAGAAATTTATAGTGGTGATGAAAGGGGCGCCGGAGATCATTTTCGCTCGCTGTCTCACCGTTGCTACTAATACAAAAGATATTAACTTCACAAACGATATGAAAAAGTCTGCTGATACAGTCATTGAACATTTAGCCAACACTGGTCAGTATCTGTCTAATTTTCGTATCTACTGTGAAAAGCAATCAGCATAATTTTATTCAATGCTGCTTGCCTCTCGTTATAAATATTGAATCCCGCTATTAATTTTACCTGTCGCTGTTTATTTGCTACAATTGCAATTTAGTGTGGTGTTATGGTCTCTCTCACATTGGAACGTATACACAAAATGGTCATAAGTATCTAGTAACTACCTACTTGGCTATAGCATCTTGGATAGATCAGATGCAATACCTATCTATGTTTATAACTTCTGTTCAACAGTGTGTTCACCTAGTTTACCTAACAAGTTACCGATTATATTCCATGCTCTTAATTTGAAGGTGAAAGAATTATGGCTTTTGCTGATTTTATCCTGAATTCAAAAGAATACCCAATGAACTTTGTATTTGATGCTGACAATGTTAATTTTCCCGTGACGGACTTACGTCTGCTTGGAGTAATGGGTCTCATGGATCCACCTCGCGAGGAGGTTAGTGGCGATTTATTAATTTATTAGTTTTTAGCGAGGGTGAATAGCCATGATGCCTTTAGGTACCTTATCCCGTTCTTTTATTTTAAAACTAGCTGTGCCCCGCGGTTTCACCCGCGTTTTTCTCGTTTCCGTGGAAATACCGAGATAAAATATTGCCTATAATTGCCTCCCTCAATAAATGGACTATTGAATATTTAAACAGTTTTCATATCAGATCAGTATTTCCCAAGATTACCGCGTTCATAAATGTATTTATTATACTCTTAAAAGATCTTATACTTACAATCATCACATATTTCGAAAAAGATTTTTATATTACAGGATTTCATGTTGATAAAAAACTCTATGGCCCATACCTCATTAATAGGTACCAACTCTTAACATCTTACACACGTGATAACTTTTAAACGAAATATCCGATTGAGATGAAACAAAAAGTATTTTACTTCTACATAAATATTCTTGATAACCTAATGCTTCATTTCGATAAAGATTAATATTACGATACATATTTAACGTAGTTTTTTTTCTTCAGACGATTTAATAATTATTTTGAACACAAAATCGGTAATTGTGATTAAACCATGATAGCTAGATATATGTTCTCGCGGACTTTTTTGTAGGTCTTAATGGGATCTACAAACCCGTAGTACATCATTTTGTTCTATTGTCAATAGTTTTTGCAGCGCACGCAAAAATAGGTTTTCGATTTTACACCTTGTGTTACAAAATAGCAATTTTATTACGGATCCCTAATTTTGAAATAAAAAAACATAGCCTATAGCCTTCCTCGATAAATGGACTACCCAACAATGAAAGAATCATTCAAATCGGACCAGTAGTTCCAGAGATTAGCGCGTTCAAACAAACAAACAAACAAACAAACAAACTCTTCCGCTTTATAATATTATTATATATTATATAGTATAGATAATAAAAAACAACTAGGATTTCAAAAATAAAGGACAAACTTGGTTCAGTTGGATTATCTTTGAATAGGTACCATACCGATGCTGATTTGCGACAGCAGCGACCCTGTCAATGTCCGGTAGTTACCTGACGTATTCTGACCAGCAGGCAATCCGAAAAAAATGTTTTTAAAGTGCCAAAGAATGTGAAGTTCTAACAGTTAGTACCTAGTTCTAATTATGTGGGTTGTCTATATCAGGTACACACATCAATAGGGCGTGTGCGCCAGGCTGGGGTGCGAGTGATGATGGTCACTGGCGACCACCCCGTCACCGCGCGCGCTGTAGCGCTAAAGGTTGGCATCGCTACGAGCGAAAAATGTCACGTTGTCACTGGCAACGAACTGAGAAGCATGACTCCAGAACTCTTACATTGGACGCTTGACAAACATTACGAAATTGGTAAGAAATCGGTACCCATATATAATACCTATGAATAGATAAACTTATTCAAATAAGTTGTTACTCACACTTAAAATCCTGTATGTTCAAATCAACTTTGCTGTAAAGTGTTTGCAAGAACTTCTCCAACCCAAAAGCTCCAAATAGTCGAGGCTTGCCAGCGTGAGGGCGGCGTGGTGGCGGTGACTGGGGACGGCGTCAACGACGCACCCGCGCTGAAGCGAGCCGATATCGGCATCTCCATGGGCATTACTGGATCACAGGTAACTAATAAACTGTTAAACACAGGTAATGTTAGAAATGTTACTAGTTAACTGTTTTTACAGGTGTCTAAACAAACTGCAGACATAATTTTGATGGACGATAATTTCGCGACTATCGTGACTGGTATCGAAGAAGGAAGGAGGATCTTCGACAACCTTAAAAAATCAGTTTGCTACATACTAATTTCTAATGTACCTGAAGTCGCCCCTGTGTTTTTGTTTATCTTGTTTTCGATTCCTTTGCCGTTGGGTAAGTGAGATATGTAGGCAAATGTCGTGTTGGTTTATTTCATCACTTGAAATAGTCTTTAAAATATTATTTTGTTGAAGGTGTAATGACCATATTGTGCATAGACTTGGGCACGGACATGTGGCCGGCTGTGGCGCTGGCATACGAACGAGCCGAATCTGACGTCATGGCGCGGCCTGTTCGCAACCCTGACCCTCTCGTCTCGGCTAAAATGTTACGATTAATATACGGACACTTGGGCCTCATAGAATTTGCTGCTGGTATGTACGCCTACTTCATTGTCATGGCTGAACACGGCTTCTATCCTGAAGACTTATTTGGTAAGATGTAGCAATGATTAGAACTCTTAGACTAAAATATAATTAGATATGGCTGCGAATAAACCCTACTTGCTGATCTAGGTATAAGACAAAGGTGGGACAACGAAGCAGTGAACGACTTGCCAGATTCTCATGGCCAGGAGTGGACTTACGCTGAACGTAAGGAGGTCGAGCGGGCTTCCCAAGCGGCGTACTTCGTAGCCGTGGTACTCACACAGATGATGAATGGCGTCATTTGCAAGACCAGATATAACTCTTTGTTTCATGTCGGTAAGAGTAATGGAATTTCTATAATTAAATGTTGGGCTCCTGCCAATGTTAAAGCTCAATAATTCTTAGATAACGCAATTAAAATGAATATTTGACTGTGATTTCCAGGAATGAAGAATAAAGTTTTGAATATTGGACTTGTATTTGAGTTATTACTTTCATGTGCTATCTGCTACATTCCTGGGATAAATGACTTTTTCCATACGTATCCTCTACGACTAAGATGGTACCAGCTGTTATTTTAACTTTTTCTTCTTCTATTTCGGCTTTATCATAATTGTGTTAAATTGTTAAAACAGAGTTTGATTACAGGTGGTTCCTGGCTTTACCATTTTGTTGTTTAATGTTTGCTTTTGAAGAATTTAGAAAATACTGCATCAGAAGAAGACTTTTCGGAGGCTGGTATAATAGATTAACGTATTATTAATTAATTAATGTTAACACAATATTAAATACCTAATGATAAAATGTCCTGTTCTATTTTAAGGAATAATAATACATGACTACGCTGCATCCGCCGATAACAGTTATATTTTTAGTTTAGAGCTGATATAACAATATATAGGTAGGTTGTATCAATAGCTTAATAACTGGATGTGTAGGGAGGTACAATATAAATCTTTATAGAAATTGTAAATAAAACAAAGGTATCCAGAAAATAGGAGTTTACTGGAATATTTAATTTACATAATTTGATCCCACACATACTCAGATCTCCAAATAATACAAATTAAACAGTTAAGTACCTAATTAATGAGCAAAATAATATGACATCAGGATCAGGTCACATTAACATCATCACAATAGTTCAAGGTCAGTGCGCGACGGACCTCGCTTTCAGGAAGTGAGCGGGCGCTACCTTATGCTCTTATTAAATTACATAAAATAACAAAATCAGCAAATTGTTCATCTTACACTTCACATAAAATATTTCAGAATTAAATTGTCTCGTTAAAACGCGCCTACAAAGTATTTGTACCGCATTTTCACTTCCCGAATAGGAATGTTGCTTTTAATTTCTCTAAAGCGATTGATTGGTGGAAACAGTAAGTAGGAATAACACTTTGCAATCGCTTTCAGAAACTTAAAAACTTTGTTTTTGTAGTCACAGCTATGGTAATTATCATCATTATTAAAAATAATTTTAGGTTTAACATTGGTATAATTTACCGTCGACATAAAATGCGCTTGTAAATATAGGAATGATTTGACTTTTCTTAAAATATGCAAGTACCCATTCTGATAAGGCACGAGTAAATAAAAACTATTTTAATCCCTTTATATATGTCATAATTCTAATCTAGTAAGCATGTTGTTTGATTCATAATAATATTATCTATAAATAAAGAGTAACAGATCAATAATAATTTTAAAATATTTTGTTCTAACACATCGTCAACCTTTGTGGCGATATTATACCTTCTACAATGTGATTATTTACTTCAAACAGTTGTTTCTTTGACATACAGTTTAAAAGATCTTTTAAATGTTTAAAGGTTTGTCAACTCGTCACATGACAAACTATAGCATGGAAAATTCTCGTTCAAAGCATTTTCAACTGCTCCAAATTGAAGTTTGAGTCTGAATGCTGTCTCAAGTTTCCATATACCGTATAGACCAAGCCCAGTAAGACCATTTCGCCAGCCAACCCTAATCTGCCTTATGAAAACTTTTAACAAACTACTATTTGAAGTAAGCTAATCATTACTGGGTACCTACTTACTAGTCTAATTTTATATACGAAACAATTGACAAAAGTGAAATTCAAAGAGATAAAATCCATCACAAAGGTTAAAAAAATGAACATATTATAATATAAACTTTACAGCAGACAAAATGCAGAGTCAATTAATTAAATTAATGCTCACACTTATTGTTAACAACTTATTGCACATAATAGATTTTTTGTTGTTATTTTGTGTCTTAATTAGAAACTGGAGAGAAGATTAACAATAAATATCAATATAATATGAAAATATAACAGCTATTTACATCACTATCATAATAACACTTTTAGATATACGGTTTGCTTTCTATTCTTAATGTCAGGCAAGTTTGATATGACCCATAAGTATCTAAGATATAAACAAGCAATATTATATTAGTAGTCTTTGAACTATTCATTATTTCAAACAATAAGTACATAGTCCACAATCACACTCTTGGGACACACAATTTGGCTCAATTTTAGTTATTCGCTAAAAGTTATAAGTTTAATATTTGTAGATTTCAAAATCGTTTACAATAAGCTCAGATAGTCATAGAAAAAATTTAAGTATAAGATTTATGAATCAAAGATCTCTAACATTTATAATTATCTTAGAAAATTTACTGCCTTTAGAGATTTTTACTGGTTATTATTAAACGGCACCCTTGTCATTAAATTGCCGTTTTGTAGCTAGGTATTTAAAATTTGTCAAAAATTATCATTTTTAACCCTAAATTACGAATTACAAGAAGTATAGCGAATCTCTGGCTATATTTATTTGAAAATCTCAAATCTTTTTGTTTTCTATTGATATTTTTCGTATTGTTCTAAAGATTTAACCACATTATGTACCTTATTATGGTGTCTTAAAATAATCATAATTTTAGTGTCACAGAGCGACGAATAAATAGTACCTACTATCCCCTTCTCACACCGGAATTATGATGATTTTAAAATATCATGACTGTGATTTAATTTTGTAATTAAAATTCTAACAATTACCTAATTGATCCATTTCATGTAGTATCATGTACATATTATAGTCTTTTATTGGTTTAATATTACAAAAAAAACCCTTCACCAATTACATTTGAGCGTAAAATTTTGAGCTAACTTGGAATTTACGTTCTTCAGCAACGAAATATATGAGGAATCATATTAACACCGTCTGCCAATTAATGAGCCTGTATTTCAGATTTGCTCACAAGTTCTGTTTACAATGATGAGGTCATATTTGTTAGTTGTTGCGCATACGCGCGGCGAGGATTGCATTAAGGTTAGGCTGAGTTCGCATGTCCGCTATAGAATGTCTGGCTTTTATGAATGCCTCTTCACGAACAACTTCATCTTGAAGAATGCATCCAATTATTTTAGCTACAATTGTCGACGGTGGAACATGAGGATTCCCTGAAAACGTATAAATAAACTGAACTAGATATCTTGAATCTTATGATAGTGTAATAATCAAAACAAATAAGGGGTACATCGGTATTGTGGTTCGTTGGGCTATGCGTTCATAATTCAGCGTCTAAATGTTTATTAACATTTCATTTCTAGGCGTAGCACAATGGTGACTTCCTCAGTGATTTAGGCGAGTAGGTTCAAAGGTGGATAGGTTTCAAGTATTGCTACTTTACTGGCAATAAATCATTTTGACACTGAGCTACTCCAACCAACTACACGCAGTTTCAGTCACCAATATATTATATGGTACCACTTAATTTTTTTAGCCCAACTGTTCATATTTTGGTTTATTAAATTAAGCTTTAGTTCCTATGTAGGTTAATAGATACAATCAATAACATTTTTATGATCATTTTAATAAAATGTGGTCAATGTCGTCGCGTCTTTTTTTCTTTTTTTTTTTGCGTTGGGAAATCATCAAATTATTTCTCCTGCTCTAGAGTGGAGAGTGGCTTTCAAAAATTCTCGCAGCCCTAGAAGGCACAGGCCTCACTGGGCCGCCATCGTTAAGAACGACGACGTCTTGACGCACCAAAAACCTTGTTAATCTATTGTTCTAAACTACCCACTAATATGACACAGACACCACAATAATGCTAGGTACTTACTGCACTGCAATCTCAGGAACTTGATATGACCTATGACAACTCGAAGAAACGGGTTTCATAAAGCGGCATACAGGCGTGCAGTGTTCTGTTAGTAATTGTATTAAAATTGTTACTATTGTTAGTATACACACCTCCACCAAATAAACAAGGAAAATTAATTATAAACAAGGTTAACAAAACAAGTATCTGTATTAGGTGAGCTATTTTAGGACGCAAATGTGTGATTTTTTTTTACTATCTTTGGATCTTTCAAGTTGGAGTTTTTTAGCAGTTTTTTTAAGATTAAACAGTTTTATTTAAGTGGTGATTTATTTATTGATTCGCAAGAATAAATATAGTCTAGACTAGACTACGAATTTGTTACCCAATCAATCGCCACCAAACGAATACAAAATGTACTTAAAATACAGAACACTACAGTTGATATTTGAACGAATTCAAAGTGTTATGTACCTACTTATTTTGAGTTGTTACTTTTTTTAGATAGCTATACGTAATTATCTCGGATTCTGAATTCAAATAAGTTACGATTTAGGAATAACGTATTTCAAAATATCTTACGTAAGCATCGGTTTATCGGTTCTTTTATCGGATTGGATTTTTAAATGCTAAATTATAATATCTATATCTACTAATATTATAAAGAAGTAAAATTTGTAAGTTTGTATGTAGGGGGTAATCTCTGGAAATACTGGTCCGATTGCTAAAATTTTCACCGTTTGAAAGCTGCTTTATTCCTGAATGACATAGGCTACCTATATTTTATGTACGCGGGCGAAGCCGCTGGCAAAAGCAAGTAACAAATATTAAAACTTCCGATTTGCGATCACCATAACTCATGGAAGTAGGTAGGTATGTACAAATAGCTCACATAGTTAGAATCACTGTTAATAATAGGTGTAGTTAATTTATAAATAAAATATGATAATGTTACGAAACACAATGTCCTGTATTCCAAAGTCAGTAAGGTTAAACAATATTTATCCCTGTGAATTACTGAAATCTAAAAATAGAGTTAAGCTGATTATAAATTATTAAAATGTGTTGTTAGTGTGCGTCATACAATGGAGAATTTTTACTAACAAAATTGTATGCTTAGAATAACAGTGTGTAGTCGGAAGCCATTACATCCATATGGTATTATGTTAGATGCGCGACAATCTACGACACTGCTTCACATAGAGTTATATTTTGAATATTTTTCAGTCATAGTAGCAATCACTGCAGTGGTGATCGTTGACTAGGAACTAATGTATTAGGAATAGTGATCAAAATATTAGTATTAATAAATTAGTAAAACAATTTATATCTAGGTACCTCAGTTTTACTTTATAATGTAATCAAAAGTTTTAGTTTAAAATAAAAACAAAGTAAAAATATCTCCATAAACAGACTTTACTCTAGTAGCATGTTACCCATTTACCCATAGCGTTGTCGAAATAGATACCACTTACCTGTAAGACCTCTGTATCCGAATATACCGCAGTCGTGCATACGCATTGAATGCTGCTCTTTTTTAATGAAATCTTCCGTGCTTATGCCTTTGAGCTAAAATAAAATAAAAATAATCAATACCAACTCAAATAGAAATCCTAGGTTATTATAAGAGGTTAAAAATATAGCATTTTAAAGAATGGTGTAAACTAGATATCACCCTAGGCCCTAGACAAAGAGGTTTGGAATTAAAATGGGATAGCCTTCACCCAGCAGTGGGTTACAGTAGAAGATTATAAAAAAAATGAACAGAGACAATACTAACTTTAGATGGAGCTAAAAATCTGTCAGGTATTCTTTGTAATTTCTGCTGCTTTTCACTTGGCCCAAAACCCAGAGCAAGCAAAACTGACTCGGCATCAACCTTTCGGGCTCCCAACACATTTAAAACTGAGCTGCCACTAGATCCACTGTTATCAGACTGAAAAAATAAACATTACATAATATAAATTGGAACACAAACACTCTCGAGGTCCAGTAGTTCAGTTGTGTTATGCATGTGCAAGTTACCTGGAGAGAATGATCTCTAAACAATGGGTTTTTAATCTTTGGAGATCCCTCTGATTGAATTGAGTGGTCCCGTTGCAACCTCTTAACATTAGTTCTCTGGGGAGTGCTAGTCAGTAGTGAACTGTCAAGTGATTTCCTCTTCCATGCTTCTTTTAAAGGAACTTCTAAGTTTTGGTCATCTTCTACACTTTCTTTGATAGTATTTGGTTCTATGACTGTGTTTTCAGTCACTGATTCCTCTGCCTTGCTCTCATCAGAAGTGGGCTCAGTGATCTTCACCTCTTCATTGGTGTTTTCTGTCTCGGCTGCTGCATCCGCTGGCAAAGAATCCAGCCACTGTTGCACCGGACTACTGCGCCTCATGTCGTCAATTACTCCACTTAACCAACCTCTAACTTTCCTTTCTATTATTGTTGAAACCGACTCATTAAATGTATCTACAAAAACAATTACTGTATTACAACTCAAAACTATATTTAAAATGTTATTGCTAGTGTTTGTTCAATCCTTCTCAAAGTAGTAAATTATGTCTACAAATAAATTTAATTGCTATTTAAAAATAAACCTCCTATAGACTGAGTAATAGACATTACAAAATATATTTTGTTACATAAAAATACCTGTTTTGGTAATATAATAAAGAAACCAAATAATATAGCAGGTTTAATAATAATGTAGTTTTTATAAATCCTTGCTCTTCTCATAAATAGGTAACATGATTTAAATACATTTTAGATATTCCCTTATAAAACTGGTAACTTTGAGAAAATATAAGATAATTTGCATTTATCACCTACCTTTAATACACATTACACAATGCTTAATTACTTAGCCATTACTAGCATTAATTACTTACACCAAAGTACACAAAATGGCAAAAAGCAGTGATTTGTATTACTTATAATAAATTGAAATTAATATTTGGAAATGGACATCAATATTTGTATATGATATCAAGAAAACACTACGGTAATGTAGCTGGTGAAACCAACCTTGTTTGGGATCCATCTCCACTCAAGGTAACGCTGCATGCAATACGAGGAAGTTCATGAATTAACGTGCAAGATGCGTTCGATGATCACAAATACTCTTATAATACCTACAATTTTCCAGAAACCAGGATACTACAGCAAATATAATAATGACTTACCTTGAATTAGGCAAATGTGTTTTTGAATCCTTCAACGAATTAAGCTTTGGTTACATAAATTTGATTTTCAATAAATAATTTTATAGATAGCACTTTTTCAGTCAATTTACGTCTGATTTAATCATTTACACAATTTATTAAAAAATACGTATTTACAGTCCACTGATACCAGCAGTGACATAAAACTGACTGACGTTCACGTTCACAGGCGTTTAGAAATTGACATTGACTTCACCATTGACATTTTTCTAACTCTGACAGTGACACATCGTCGAAAAGATTCTTGGGATACCATATTAAAATTTCAAAATGAATTAGGTATGGAACTACCATTTACTAAAAATCTAGCCGTTCCAAACCTTTATCTACAAGAGTTAACGCACAAAATCAACTTCGGTCTTCGCAAATCTTTTTTGTTTCTCACATCAAGTTACGTATTTGTATGAAAGTACGGCAAAGACAAAATTTGCTGAAGAAATAAGTAACTCATGGGTATATGCCCTTAGCAAAGCGGGGAGCATTGAAATTCATCTCATGATGAACAATAATATGAAGATTATTGATGAAGTTAAGATAGAACTAGTTAGGTAACTATAAAGCTAATTTTTTTTTTTAAATTTGATCCGCATCGACAGATCAAGTTTGTACCTAGCAGCTCCAATCTCAAATCCAAAAAATATATTTTCTGTTGCTGGAAACTCGGCATCTTCCGGCAAAAACTCTGGAATATTATAATACTGTCTGACTTTAGCCAGTATGTCTGGATGGCAGTTACCCTTGCAAAAATAATTCTTGTGAAATCATTTTTCTAATTTGGTATAGGTACATTTTCTGTAATAGTATCAAGAATTTTCAGCGAATTGATCGTTTTTAGTAGTTGTATGGTCTTAACGTGTTTTTATGGCTCCAGATTAGAATTTGAGCTTTTTTGTCAGTTTGTTTTATTATGCTCTTCTGGTATCATGCTAAAATGAACTCGCTCAAATGTTCAGATTTGCTAGCCCTTACGCAATGAAGAAATCAACTGTCTACTAATTGAACTTAAACTAATGATAAAGACGTTTAGGTACTTAAATATTTTCAGTTTAAGGTGCATATCGATATTATCTATAGATTAATGAAATTTGGCGAGAAGCAAAGGCATATACTTACAAGTAAAGAAAAATCTGAAAACCTAAACTAGTAACCACCCACATTCACAAAAAAATACCTACCCACTTTTTGCAATTCGTAAAATTCTAACATTCGATTCGGGAATCGAAATACCTAAGTATTTCAATAGGTAAGGTAGTAGGTTTGTACGGGACCCTCAAAGCACGATTCCGACTCGCACTTGACCGGTTTTACAAATATTTCATCTATCAACTATCTATATTAAAATTCCGAGGCCGCTAAGAACTGTCAAATGGGTGGCTCACTATCAGGTTTTAAGGACCCAGGCGCCGGTAGACGTTGCGTAGTAGGTATTCCACGCGCGCCTCAAAGCGACGTAGCAGTTTTATTGACGATGCCTGTTAGGACCGATGCCTGCCAGGGCTGCGGGATTGATTGAATGAGTTACCGCGGCCCTGTAACTGAAGGGACACAGGTTTTAGTCAGTAATAGTCTGACACTTCCTATTGCTCTACTCAGAGCGGGACAAGTTATTGGATGATTCTTCAAGCAAAAAAAGAGGTAGGTAAACATCTGGGCTATAATTATATTCCTTTGGTTACTCCTGAATTAATGAAGATTAAAATTCCAATAATTCCTTGAACGGCCTGAGGATCGAACCCATGGCAGTAACTCTCGGTATCGTATATATGCATGTCTAAAAACTTAACCTCTGGACCACCCTGCATCAAAAAAACCTGACGAGTAAAATAATAATAGGATCTAATAGGAACTGAATTTAAAACAGGTTTTTCTAATAAAAAATCTGATTTATTATAAATAAAGAATATTTATTTTTCTATAAACACATTATCCTTTTATATCATCAATTGCTGACATCATTATAAATCGCGGATCGCTTTGGGCTTTTGTCAACGAAGTCGAGTGCATGGATGGAGAAGAGTTCAGCGGACACACGGCGGCCGGTGCGCGACGCCGAGACGAAGCGCCCAGTGCGCGCGGCTCCTTAGCTAAACAATTTGTGCATCGAGGTTCAGGTAGAGATTACTTTAATCGCTAAATCACATTTGGACACTAATATACATGTATAACTACGTTCAACAAGTGTCAATATTGAGCAGTACGAGGGGGGCCGCGGGAGCGCGCGGCGCGGAGCCTGCGTCACGCCGGCCCGTACACGCAGTCGCCGCGGCGCGCGCCCGCGCTCTCCTCGCCCGGCAGCACGGCAGCGCGCCGCCACTGATCGCGCACGCGCTCCACGTGCTGCAGCACGCGCACCACGTTCATGCCGGCCAGCTTGCGCACGTCGTCCTCGCTCCAGTCGGGGTCGCGCAGCAGTTCGGCCAGCAGGTGCGGGTACCGCGACACGTCCTCGAGCCCGTCGGGCGGCGCGTCGATGCCGTCGTACCCGGCGCCCAGCCCCACGTGCTCCACGCCCGCTACCCGCCGCACGTGGTTGATGTGCGCCACCACGTCTTCCAGCGTGGCGCGCTCCCCACATGTTACTAGTTTGGCATAGAAATTTATCATGACAACGCCACCGTTCGCAGCAATCATACGAAGTAAGTCGTCAGGAACGTTTCTACTCGAGTTGCATAGGGCTGCAGCTCCTGAATGCGAAAATACTACAGGCGCTTGTGACATTTCTAAAGCATCGCGTGCTGTCTCTTCTCCCGCATGCGACAGATCTACAATCATGCCGAGCCGATTCATTTCACGGACGACAGCTCTTCCAAATTCACTGAGTCCTCCAGCGGTGCCCGCCGCTCGTGCCCATCTTGTATCACACGTGTGCGTTACTGTTAGATATCGAGCACCAAGTTGGTAGAACGCCCGAAGTACTGCAAGCGAATCTCCAAGAGCGTGTCCGCCCTCTACCCCGATAAGGGAAGCGATGCGCCCGTCACGATGAGCATCCAGAAGTTCCCCCGCATCCGTCACTAACGCCAAATGCGCTGCATTCAATTCTACAATACGCTTGATAACGTCCATCTGTTCGAGAGCCAACTGCACTGCATCACGATCTCTCGCACCACATGGCACGTACGCTGACCAAAATTGAGCACCGACCTGTCCGAGCCTCAGGCGCGGGATATCCGTGTGCGACCAGCGCGACCGCGCCCATGGCTCAATTCCATCGAGGCCCGCGCTCAAATTAAAGTCACCAATTTTATTATGTAAAAACTTTCGTACGTTCCACGCTAAGTCATTGTGACCGTCCACCAGTGGCGAGTCTCGTAGCATGCGGCGAATAGTGGTGAGACGTTGTTCCGGCGTGGCGCGGCCGCCGCCGCCGAGCGCGAGCGGCAGCGCCAGCGCGGCGCCCAGCGCGGCCAGCACGACCAGCGCCGCGAGCGCGATGCGCCAGCGCGGCCGGCGCGGCACCGTCTTCTCGTCCGAGCTGCCCGATGCCGACGCCGACAGAGAGTCAGGCGCCCAGCGCCCGCAACGCTCCGCCACGTCCGGCAACGGGCCGGGGAACGTCATACCTTCTGGCACTGCGGCCTGCAAACAGAAAAGCATTATGTTACAAAAAAATTGCTACATATGATGAGCACCACTTGAGTATAGCTCGACAGATTTGCATTTTTTAAACGATAACAAAAAAGGAGAAGGTTATTTAATCGGTTAATTTTTTTAAATTTTTGTACCTCAGTACTTTATGATTTATAAAACGATTTGCAAAATATATTTTTAAATTTCATAGGATTCAAAACGACATCTATCAAAGTCCAGTTCTGATGCTGTTGTTAAGTAATTAAGAGAACTCCTCAAATATTTCATTATAGGCACAACATTATGTCGCAGCCTTAGAGTATAAAATGCCAAATTATTGCAAGTAGTTGCGCCGGATTAAAAAACGTCGCTGTAATGTAATGCATCTATCTCTCGTTTAGCCAGATTTCAATTCAGGTGAAGTAAATTACGCAGCATTGTTTGTGCATTTCGCGTTCTTCAAAGCGGCTTAGAATCGGGGAGCCCTCATACAAACGGGCGCATCGTCGATACGACGGGCGGCGGCGGCTATTTAACGACATTTGTATGAAAGATTTTTTGAAAATCCACTTGAAATGAAATTGCAACCGTGCGAAAGCGGCGGGTCGCTAATCAACACTAATATAAAAAAAAATATTTTATAAAATAAAAATACCCGACTGCATAAAAAAATACTTTAAATAAAAACTGAAAAGAAAAATAAACAAGTTCAGTCCACAGTTCAGCAACAGTCGAGACCCACATTCGATAGAATGATTTTAGTCTAGATTATTTTAATGGGTCCCGACTGTTGCTGAACTGTGGACTGAACTTGTTTATTTTTCTTTTAAGTTTTTAATTGAAGTATTTTCTACGCAGTCGGGTTTTTTATTTTTTAAATTATTTTTTTTTATTTTACACTTTTTAGTTGCAATTATAATATCACTATTTATTCACTATATTTTAGACGTAAAATCACTATAAAGTTCAAAAACCGACCTAGGCATTCGCCTCAGTACAAAATAAATAACATAGATTTCCTGTTGTACTTTTTTTTAATATGGTCATGACATATCATTTTGAAATCCACATGAAAAATCCCTTTAATTTGATACCCATATTGCAGAATAAAAAATATTACTCTAACATATGTATATAGCATCTCACAACCGATGTGTTGTTTTTTTTCAACGTCACCTATCTAAGAACACTTGGGTTATCAAGACGAATCTAACGATATGTGAATTATAAAAATCTGTTCAGCGGTTTAAATGATATGAGGTAATAAAGAATATTACATACATACAAACATACAAGATACGCGCGAAAAACATAACCCTTCTTGCAGTTCCGGGCCTTGGTCGAGGCCATGGTCCGGAGCGAGGAGGAGTGGCAGGCGGTCGCCGACTTCTGCGAAGCAGTAATGCTCGCTAAGGAGGAAGCCGACCGCATCAGGCAACGGCGCTCTCGCCGCCGCCGCCGGGATTCCGATCCCGATTTCCAGCCACCGTAGGCGCGGGCTTGCGGACAGTGAGCAATGGGTAGCTCGCTGTCCGGCCGTCCGGTAACCGTCCGGACCAAGCCCAAGTCGTCGACGGCGCGCGCTGTTCCCGCGCGCCTCAAGGAGTTGTCAGCAACAGCAGGGGCCCAGCCGGGTCGAAGCCTACTGGGGCCAGGGTTATCCGAAAGGGCGCTCGAGCCCCGGTATGAAGGCTTGAAGGAACGGGATGGGTTTTTTAGTCAGTAAGAGTCTGACACTATCTCCCGCTCCGCCCAAGAGCGGGGGTTGTCATAAGATGATTTTTCCCATCGAAAAAAAAAAAAAAAAACCCTTCTTGCAGTCGGGTAAAAAGAGGTAAATTTTGTTTTTTGTTTGTAGGAGCTAATCTCTGGATATACTGGTCCGATTGCTTCTTTCACCGATAGAAAGCTGCTTTATTGCTGAGTGACATAGGCTACATTTTATGTACGCGAGCGAAGCTGCGGGCAAAAGCTAGTGTAGTATACAAAGGATTTTGGAAAAAAAAATAATGAACCGTTCACCTGTAGGTATATGGTGAATCTTTTCAGTTATACATTTTTATTTACTAAACCTAGGGGTACTGAATTCTATTAATCTAGGTACTGATATAGCCACGTCGAAACTGTGCCAACATTGGCCATTATGTACATAAGCATCTCATTTAACTTTGACCCACTTTGACCTAATTGCGGGATTGTGTCAGTACCAATTAGGTAATTGTATGTTAATTGTATTTTTCTTAACCGCTGCCAGAGACGCGTCGAGCGTCAATTGTCACTGGGTGATTTCCGGCGGCGCAGGCTTCCGGACGACAAGCAATAGGTAGCTCGCCGTCCGGCCGCCCTGGATGGATCCATCAAGTACGAGTCGAGATCTTACTTTCAATACAAATACATAAGCTTATACCAAAGCACAACCTAACAATGACAAAATGTTAAATTGTTACCATAATAGTAGTTTTTGTGACTATGGCATAAATCATGTCTTTAAGTCGCTGGCGATGTGTTGCATTCCGTACGAAACGAAGGTTGCCCGAACGATAGTGAGGGATTTATAAAATTAACTCCCGAGCATCGCGAGGGAGTTAATAAAGAAACCTGAGTGAAGTGAGGAATGCAAGACGCCCAAGACAAAGACAGCTTAATCCCCGTGTTGCATACTCTACTTTTTACACCATCTGTGAGATAATTAAAAATCAATTTGGTCGACTAAATCATATTATTAGAGAAATATAAGTATTATATTTACAAATTTATCAAAGAAATAAAATTCACTACTACAAGATTCTGTGGTTTAATTTTCTATAATGCTCCCGTCAGTAAGCAGGTTTTATTCTATTATCTTTTTTTGTTAATGGCCAGTTTGAATTTCGAGTCAACTTGTGCGATGCATGTACATTTTAATTCACAATGTTGACGATTTTTGATGTTCCAAATTCAAATCTCATTATTCCATAAGGATCGGCCATACTGCATTATCTCCCTAGGGAGAATGACTTGCTTTAAGCGCAGGCCACACCGCCAGCTAGCGGGCGGGCGGGCTAGGCGGGTGGGCGAAGCGAACGAAGGAAACTATACAAACTACGCGAAATATTGGCGAACTAAACTATGGGGTTCACACCGAAAACTACGGAAAGACAAGCGACGAGCGCAGCGGGCTAAGCGGGCGAAACGGGGGTAGTATTTTTTTAAGTCATCATCAGAACTTTCGTCGATATATGACATATTCATCGTTCCCAAACTAAACAGTACACTGCTATTCGAAAGACGAGCGTCGACTAGTCTACTCGAAACGGGGAGGACGGGCGAACGAACCGGCGAGCGGGCTGGCGGGCGAGCTAAGCTAGCGAAGCGCGGGCGCGCCAACGAGGTGAACGAGTAGCTTCGCTGGAATCGTCGGATATTTCGTTAGCTTAGCTCGTTAGGTTCGTCGGTAGCTCGCGGTGTGAACCGAAGTATGTAAAGAGGTGAAACGATGTTCGCCCGCCTAGCCCGCCCGCCCGCTAGCTGCCGGTGTGGCCTGCGCTTTAGGTGAGGTTTGTATGACTTATAAAACGACATTATCGGAAACGATATTAACGGATACTCCGCGTGTGTACGATACCAAAAAAAAGTAAATTTTGATTATTTATTGGGAAAAAAGGAATATACATTTATTTATTTTAATTAATTATTACATAATATATAATCTTCTAAAATCATATTTTTTTCTGACAAATTGGTTGGATAGTTTCAAAGGCTATAACGGACATAGGTACCAAGGTAGATTTTTTTGTATTTTATATACCTGTATAAATTTTATTTATTATTATTTATTTATTTAATAAGACATCAATATTGGTCCATTCACATTACAAGAAAATTGTTAGTATGATCTTAAAAACCATGTTGGCAACTAATAACTAAAAGCGACTTAGTCTTCTGGGTAAGGTTCCACACCAAATGCTGTCAAACTTACTAGTTATCATTAACCGACATCGAAAAGGAGGAGGTTCTATGTTCCGCTGAATGTATGTTTTTTTTTTTAGAATGCTGTTGCTGCTGCCACGCTGTCTGCTTAGTAGTGATGCTGTCTGCTTGCGCCACGTGGAATCAAAGCCAACTGTGCGCGATTATATGCACAGGTCTACACTAAACAAATCTAGGCAAATTCAACAAGTAGGTAAATCCAGTCGGGTATGCAAGAAAAGACCTACCATGGTGACTTATTACGACGCCGCCCGTCTACTTTATCCCACATCATGTTTCCTGATTAAATATAATCTTGCAGACGCGAGGCGGTTAAAGTACAATGGATTTAAATGACTGACACATTTACGTTGCTACGGCATGCGTATTAACTAAGCGGTAACATATACATGCTGTATATTCATGAACGCCGTAATTAATCTATAGCTAGCTGCTGAAAGAGACGTTACTCGCATTTACGTGATTGTTTGTTTTATATAATTCGTTTACCGCAATAGTGGACAACGGACGTACACCATAAACATTAAAAGGAAATCCGACCCGCAATGTTCCCACGAATTTTTCAGCGAAATTTCAAAAGAGAATATTGTAAGCGCTCATATCAGTCGATTCAGGCGTGACAATAATTTGCCGCGTGTTCAATTATGCAAGGGGCACACACAGTTAGGGGACGAGACTGTGGGAAGGGGCGCAGGGTGAGCCTGAATAGCTTCTGACCCATTTACAGAGAGAACTGGCGCGAAGGCCCCAGTCGCCTGGATTTCAGTCTTAACTGAAAACCTCCTTTCTAATTACGATGCTCATATTTTGCATTCTATCGTGTTCTCGTAATTTGGGTTAGTTTATTTCGTGCTGACAGATAAACTGCTAGGAACCAATAAACTTTTATTTTAAGTTTTAGTTCATAGCTACCGATTGAATAATAAAATCAAATTAATGTTTTTTAAATAGAATTAATGTTCTGTCTGACTGACTGATTCGACTCAGTAAAAAAATAACTTGAAAAATTGAAAATTGATATCTTTTATGCTGTAACATTAGGCATCTAATAAAAAGGCATTTTTCTGAAACTTTCTCATCTAGGAGGATAAAATAAAACGGAAGGTTGTATGGAAGTCCGTCATCTTCACAGTAGCATGAAATCTAATACGCATTTTTCTAGTTAATTCAATATTAAAGCATCTTATAATTATAATGTTTGAGAAATGTATACCTACATGTACAAATAAGTTTACACGGTTACACTCAATAGATGGCGCTATAGTAGGTACCTACCGTCAAAAAACTTGATTTTTTTATAGAAGTTGTAACTTACAACGGTTGACGGTGTGCGCTAAGAAAGGATTTCGCGAAAGTCAACGTATAGGGGGAAATGGTGGAAATTGTCTGTATGAAACCTCTTACGGTTTGGGCTCATAAACTTGAAACTTGGTATAAACGTACAATGCAAAAAAAAAAAATGTTAAGGCCGAAGATGTTAAGTTAAAGTTTGTATGGAAGAATCTTGTCGCTTATTAGTCCGTTGAAGTTGAAACTCGACACGCACGAATAAGCTTTAATATAAATGAAGAAATACGTACTTTTGGATTTTTAGAAAGTCATTTGCAAAAGGGGTGGAAATAGACGTTTAACATTTTTTACTTCTTTCATTAAATAAATTAACTCAAAAGTTGAGTCAAAATAAATAATCTGAAATAAAACGATTGAAAGGGGGTTTTCATAAAGAAAAAATTGTTTAATCCTACAAACCAACAATTTTGTTTTAACGATTAAACAATATTTTTTTAATTGTTTCAATTATTTGTTCTGCGATTTGTATGAAAAACTTATTCCGAATGTCATACTTAGAAATAATACTTAGTCATCTAGATAAATAATAAAGATTGTAACCATTATAGCAAGACTATGCATTAATAGCGAACGAGTGTTGGAAATCAAATGGCTGTTAGTTATGATACACACCTATGGAAATCACCCTAGATTCTAATTAAATAAGCCTTCAATTAAAAATAAACTGCTTTGGAATCGAACCATGCGTTTAGGAGGTACGAGTAAGACATTTACACAGAACGATATCGTCGTTAAACTTAGAATCTCCCTCTTTAAACTTCCAGGACTCGACATGGTTGTAATATATTATAGTCCCTTTCTCAATTTCGGTTATGGCGGCCGAAGTGAAAAACATACCAAGGGCTCAGCAATCCGGCACGACAAGGAAGATTAGGTGCAGGAACAACTGCTTAAGTACTTTCCATGGCTTGAGGGTATTACGCCGTGAACTTTCAAACTCCGGGTTACCACGGAGAAATTTCTAAGGGAAAAACAAGTACTCTGCCTGATCTAGGAATCGAACGGCGGATGCCGAATAAAAATACTCAAAAACTCAAAATAAAAAATAGTTAAATAGTTATTAAAACTACTATTTAAACGTGGTGTCGAAGTTTATATTTGTACGGGAAAGTTCAAAAACTACGCGGACGAAGTCGCGAATACTATCTACCTACTAAGTATTCATATACATATGTAAGTATTTTAATTATATCTAGTTAACAGTTATGTATTGATTATGTTGGAATAATATCGTAAAACTTCCCTATGCCTAGCCTATGTGTATTGTACACAAATAATAACTTTTACTAAGCCTGAGCTCAATTGAGCTACAAATTGGAATTGAATTTATGGATTGGATGCAATCGACATACTAATTAAGTTCCTTTTTCACCAAATTTATAAGCGCTATTACCATTCCTTTTGCTACGTAAACAAGTCGTCAGCCTAGTGATCTACCGTCGTTCGTAAGATGTGCCAATTTCGGGCATTATTCCCAACATACACATTACTCTATTGCACTATGCCAAGTGCTATTGCTACATCAAAGTACATTGCTCTAAATATGTCTTCACGATGCTAGGTCAATGAAATTGGGTATCTGTAGGTACCTACGTACATTTACTGTAGGAATCTATATATTTACTTATATAGACTAGGGGGGATGGAAAATAAAGTCTAAAACCAATAATTTGTGTAACTGTCCCAGTACCATAATATATCTACAGTGATTATTTAGCAAATTAACGATTGTTCAAATTATCGGATAGTACTTAGTGGGCGGGGATACTATCGGAGTTCATAATTGATTAGCTTTATTTGTAAACACAAAGTTATGCGAGTCAATTTCAAGTGGAATATTACAGCTCTGGGGTCGCGGCGTTCCCGACTGTCGCCGACGCTCAAAGTGAGACTTAACTTTTAGTTTCGCTTTCCTCCAAGGATTAGACGTTTACTTGCAGTTAATGAATACGTGAATACACAAATTGGACTAATTCATTGAATGTCTTTAGTCAGACGTTCTCATTCCTGAAACAGACTATCGATGAATAGGGTTTCCAATAATTATGTTGACTAAATCACTAGATTTCAAAATTAATATCAAATCTTGAGAAAAATACAGAGCTCAGACAACAATGAGTAGGTACTAAAATGTAGAGATTCAAAGTCAATGACCGGCTTCATGAGAACCGAAGTTAGACGAGAGGCGAAGGTCATCCGAGTAGATTAGCGTTCGAAGGGCCAAATAAAATCGTCATTACACATGAAATTGTGCTGCATAATTAATGATCATGTAATTTAGATGTGATAAGACTGATGTTTACAGAGAAATTGCGTGGAAAATCGCGAAAACATAGTCGGCGGGCGAGGCAGGTGCGGGGGCGGAGCTGCATCGATTCGCTGCATGGCAGACAGCGGGATCGCGGGCCCCGGAGCGTGGCCCGGCCGGGGCCACGGCTCGCAGGCCACGGCCCGCGGTTGCTGTAGCCCCCACTGGCCCCCGCAACGACATAATGTTGCGTGAAATTTGCGCCCCCATTGTAACCTTACCTACAACTAGCCGGCCGTCCGTAACGCCTTTATGGAGCGCGGACCTGGATGCTACATGGACCGAGTGTGAATCACACACGTGACGTTCCCCGATACAATACATTTTATTGTGGTTTTATTGTTTCCTATCACCACCTTTCTAGTAAATGAATATAAACATTTTTCATCCTGATCTACTTATTTGCCTACAACTTTAATTTGGAAACATTCGGTTATAATTAGAGGATTAATGGGAGCAGTGCAGTTAATTTTCGTAATTTATTCATGTTCATGAGAATGATCGTGAGTGATGAATTCTGAAACAAAACAAATTGCGTAATAGTGAAATACCATATGAATAATACTCAATAATAATGACTTCGCCTATTTTTCTTGTTGGCGAGTCACGCGAGCTCACAACAGATGAATTTTGATTCTCTACGTAGTTTTATTTGACAAACAAATCAGGGGCCTGTACAAATGGTTTGAGGAAAATTTTCTATGATGCACCTTGGATCTTGATAAAGTAGTTATGACCGTCAGATACAAGGCAAAGTTCGTAATAGACTTGTTGTTTCACAGACGAAGCCGCGGGCCGTACTAATGCGATTGAAGTGAAACTGCATTATTGTGGAGAGGTATAGATTGCGATAGGCATACTTGTGTATAATTAGCAGAATTGACCCGGAGAACTTCGTACCGCCTTACAATCAATGAATGTATCTTTCGATATAGGCAGCCAATTGCGATGAAAAAAAGCCTAAGTAATACATCAAATTACATACAATTTTAATGTATAAAACTTATCTACATCGATTTCGTACATTTTACGGGATGCGCGTACAACAAAAATTTACTACAGATTTATCTAATTATATACCTACCTTTTATTTAACACAAAAGATTAAAGCAGGAATTTAAAATTTATAGGGTGTAACAATGGGCGGTCTTATCGATAAAAACGATTTTTTACGATTTAAGTAAACACTTTGAAAAGGTTTTATGCTTATTGATGTTTATATCTATAATATCTAAGTATATTCTAAATTCACCATGACAATGAAAAAAATGATTCCATCACTTAAACCCAAAGCGAACGTCAGTGTTCGCGATCGTGCCGTTCGGTTAAACACCAAGCGAACGCTGGCGTGGTTATATAAGCAAGAACGTAAATAAGAAATTCTTCAAAAAGTAGTTTGTAAATATCAAAAATAAGCAAACATTTCCGTCATTGATCCCTATATACCAACCTATAATACAAGCTTGAATTGAGCTATTTGATTGAGAAGTCGACTGGAGGAAATGATTTAGAATACTTATGGGACTAGACTCTAATGGTCTATTACTATAGCTTCTGACATTTTATAAGTGCCCATGTAGGCAAGTGTGAAGTAAAAAAAAATGTAACCTACAGAGTAACAAATTGTTTTTTCCTAATGACTGCTTCTCTTCCTTGATTGTAATTTAGAACGGTTTCACCCGCCATGACTATCTATATCTCAGTCAAGTTGCACAACGAACATGGTCTTAGCATTCTGCTAGCGGATGTTTGATTAGTAGTCTCGCTCGCATCTACATAGTCAATTTCAATTAAGTCCATTAATTGTTGAATCGTTTCAAACTAAGTGCTTTGTGGCTTGCGCTAAATCTACGTATGGGTGTAAGCGGCTTGTTCTTACTCGGGTATTATGTTATGGATTAACTGTAACGATATTAAAATAATAATAATAACTTCCAAAAAAGCTTGTGTGTTACAGGTACAGTTAGGCAAGACAGTTTTATGATGTAGCTTCTGTAACCAAGCTAGGCAATGCCTGTTACGGCTATCAGTATATGCCTATAATAATGTGCCAACAAAGTGAATGTTCTATATAGTACAATTTATCAATTTATGTAGATAATAATTATTACATTGTTGAATCAAAAAAAATAATGAATAAAAAACTAGAGTGAAAAGTGCTCTTACAAACTTACTTGAGCTTCCGGGTCCATGGCTGATTAGGTTACTAGAAAACTACTTCTTCTTTTTTAAATTTGAAAATCATCAAATGACTTCTCCCACTCTATGTTGGAGCGAGACGGTTTGTCAGACTTTTACTGAATAAAACGCACCCTTTCAAACATTCCCGCAGAATGGAAACCTGCTTTATCTAAAAAAAAAATAATACAGCATGCTTTTATTAAATTATTATGATGGGCTCGCGCCTGACCACTATCTTACCTGATGGATCAGCGATGATATGATGGACGGTGGAGCACGCTTGCCCAGAAGTAACCTATTCACCCTTGACTTAAATATCTCCAGCAGACATTATGCTGTGATAGAAACTACTAGGTATTTATACCAGCTCCAAAATTCAAAAAGTTTGTTCAGAAAAATCAATTAATTTAATGCATGGAAATGGGTTCGTTTAAGCAATGAGGTGATGGTACAAAAACCAAAAAAGAAAGAAAGAAAAGGATTCTTTAAAAATAAACATCACCTCTGTAAATATTTTTCTTTTAGCATAATTTAAATTGGATGAATGAATATTATATAAAGACATTGAAACAATCAACAAAATTATTCGTAAATCTTCAACAGCAACCACTAACGGTTTTTTTTTTGAGTTGGGAAGTCATCAAATAAGTTTTCCCGCTCACGGAACAGCTAGTCCGTGTGAGTGTCAGACTTTTACTGACTAAAATCCACCTGTATTCCTTCATTTGCTGTTTGCGTTCCAGCCGTTCTGCTGTTATTCTTTCAGACAATGCCGCAGTTCAACCATAAACAGCTCAGATTCATCCGGTAACCGTCCGGACCGAACCCGCGAGTCGCCGACGGCGCGCAGTAAAGAGAATTCAGCAAAACCGTTGGAGCCCGGCAGGGCTTAAGCCTACTGGCGTCTGAAAAGGAAACAACCGTCCTGGAACGCAAAGGGTAGGTAACTGAAAGACCATAGGAGTTGTCAGTGAAAATCTGACACGCCCTCCTGCTCCACACAACACCAGGAGAAGTCATTAGATAATTTTCCACCACAAAAAAAAACAACTCAGATTAGGTTAAATCAACGTACAATTCAAGACGATATAAAGCTATTTGATTATCCGACATCTTCCCGCTTTCTGCGACTTGTGTTTTGTACAGATAAACTGGAATAACACCACAACATGTAATGACGATCGGTTCCCAGGAAGAGACAATCAAGATCGCTTCAACAAACCCACATAGATACAAATCTCATTTCCGAACAAAATCCGCCACATTTCTTTCAGGAACGCGAGTGAGAAGAGTCGAGCGTCGAAATGTCTGCATTACTTATAGGAAGAATAAACCCTACATTCTACTCGTATATTTATTTGAGTCTGTGTTTCCTGATAGCTACAACCTGGGGATCTTTATGTCAAGAGTGAATAGGTTACTTCTAGGTAAGCGCGCTTGGGGAGGCCTATGTCCAACAGTGGACGTCTTTCGGCTGATATGATGATGATGATGATGAAGCGCGCTCCATCGTCCACCATATCGTCACTTTCCATCAGGCGAGATAGTGGTCAAGCGCGAGCCTATCTACACTAATATTATAAATTATAAAGTTTGTTTTTTTTTTGTTTGAAGGAGGTAACCTCTGGAAATACGGAATAATATATTATGATCAGATTGTTAAAAATTTTTTCACCGATAGAAAGCTGCTTTATTCCTGAGTGATGATAAGTTATATTTTATGTACGTGGGTGAAGCCGCGGGCAAAAGGTAATCAACAATAAAAAAAACCTTGAATAAAAATGTACAATAATTAATAATAGAAACAAGCTGAGAGAAGTGGAATGAATGCATTGGTCACGACGGGGCCAAAGCCTCCAGATTTAGCTCAAAAGTGGAACAGTATAGGCTGGCATAATTATAATACTGTAGATGTAAAATAGACTATTGATATTAATGTATCTGCTCTAGAGCTAGCACCTGAGCACCAGGTTCTAAGTTTAAAACCTATTTTTTAGTGTTTGAATATACTTTGGACTACTTTTTTTAAAAGTAAATCTTAGAATTACTTTTTTCCGAGAAATACGGGATCATGTTAGAATACATCAAAATGGTAGTTTTTAATAAAACTTTATAAATGTTTTCCCAATTTTTGGACAGGGATTTAAATGTTAATAAAATAAAATTTTAATTACAAACCAATCCTACTGCTCAGCTTCCATGACAGTGCTTTAAATAGCATCACGATGACCGTTTAATAAGCTTATTTAATGGATGAACATAAACGGCTAATAAATTATTAAAACAGCTCTTGATGTTGAATGGTGGTCGGCGCAAAACTTATTGACATCAGTATTGTGGTTCACACCAATTTACACGCTCATCCGCCGCAAACACTATCAATAATACGCGCGGTCGGCATAATAATGTAATTATGACGTTTTACTATTATTTAGCACTTTGGTATAAACTTTTCAAAATCGTTGCACTGTCATAGGCACGCTTTGAAACATATTTAGAGTCGCTACGATTATCGTAGCACTGTCTTAGACGGTGTCGTAGCTCATTTGTAGCTATGTAACAAATTCACGATAGTTTTATAGACGCAGTATGAAGTTGTATCATTTTAGTAGACGCACTCTGTAAAGAAAGTTTTTACGCAGCGTTTTCGCAGTATTGTTTACGATAGCGTAGCACTTCGTAGGCTTGCTACGAAAGCGTAGCACTTTCGTAGTCGCGCTACAAAAAAGTAGCATCTTCGTAGATTGCGCTACAAAGACGTAGCACTTTCGTAGGCGCGCTACAAAAATGTAGCATTTTCGTAGGCGCGCTGCAAAGACGTAGCACTTTCGTAGTCGCGCTACAAAGACGTAGCACTTTCGTAGTCGCGCTACAAAAACGTAGCACTATCACTGACGCGCTACGAATCCCGTTGCGTTTTCATAAACGTACTGTATACTGACAGGATATTACTATAATTTTTTTTTCTATAGCGTGTTCATAGTTTACTAGAAATCCACTAATATTACAATGATTAAAAATTTACTCAACGATTTGTTCTAGATGTTAATGGTTACACGCATGGGTCAGTGAAGGTTAAGCTACTCTTGCTGATAGGTTATAAAGTCCGCAAATCGTAGGTCCTGGCAATTATTCATAGATCTTTGTCGCTCGTTGCGGGGTATTCAACCGACGGCGCGACGTAGTCTTACAAAAGGGAACCGTATTATCAAGTAATTGGAGCACTTTTGTAGTTCAAATGCGCACTTGTTCCGTGTAAAATAATAGTACCTATTGCACGGTTGGTGAAGTGGTTCGGCGTTTGGCTGTTGAACTGCATGTTGTAGGTTCGATTCCCGCACGGAGCAACTATTAGAAAGGTTTGCAAATAATTGTTCCGCTTCTGGGTGTATTGTGACTGTGATAAGAGTATTTCCTATTGTAAGACAATGTTTAAAAAAAAAAACTGATCAGGCTGCGAGCCTACTTCATCACAGTAAGGAAAAAACTAGGCATATGAGCTCATAAAACGAAGAAGTAAGAAAATTATTTTTGGTCAATAAACCGACACGACGCATCTTTACATCGCATGCCAACATTATCCTTCATTGTAGAAATGTACACTACATCAAAAAAGGAGACAATTCATTTCTAAATAGAAAATATTTCCACGAAAATGTGTATCACGCGCGCCATAACATTTACCTAAAGTAACATACTTGAGGACAAAGTAGCTGCTTATTGTCCGACGCACATTGTCGCCTTCCGCACAGATCTCAAGCGGCGTTAAATTTAATACATCCCCGGCGCGTGCTACACGTGTATAATAAGGTACAAGTATACAGCGCGTGCTGTACGTTAATAAGGTATAAGTATTACATCACATTCTTGTATAAATATCCGCCGTCGGCGTCATTGTTTTAAGTAAATTCTCTTTTGGATGACCGGATTTTTCAACTAGGTCATCCCTTAAAATTAGATGGTGGACGCGAGTGACGGTCCCTCATGAGCACACGGCTGCTCTAATGCTCACAAAGATAGCTCAGATCGATATCTCAATATGGGCCGTCTGCTCGGAACAGTGCAAATAGCGAGTTGACAAGGGAAAAGATAAAACTTCCAAGTAAACGGCGGAGCACTTTGATGTCGGCTATACATAAACAGCGATGCGTGAACAAGGCGATATTTCCAACGTCAAGTTTCCCCTAATACCGAAGTACACCGAAAGGAACTCATAAAAAGGTTCCAGGAAAATATTTGTTAAAAACGGCGAGCGCGGCGCGCCGCTTACCCGCCGTGATTAAGGAACAGGTATCTGATGTTTTCCTTCCTGTGGCCCACCTCTTACCTGTACTACCACATAAACGTTTCTCCCCACTAACATCATTTATTAGAAACGGGTAACAAACTATAGCTAGCTACTTTTACGAAAACTAAGTCTGAGCAATAGCTGAAGTACATTTTAGTAAATTATTATTATTACGCCAATGTTATAGAGACAAAAGCTTGCTTGTATGTTTGTTACTCGTTCTCACGGATTTGGATGAAATTTGGGGTAAACGGCAAACGGTTAGACCATAGCGCATAGGCATTTCTATCCCTGGAGTATATAGTATTCCTTGGAGAAAATTTTCTATTTTCACGTTGGCAATAAATGTGTAGTTATACTCGTAGTTATATTTTAACTTTTCAGCATGGAGAATTACATTACACACACACTGTTTTATCACACTAAATTAATGTAATAACAACTGCAAAAATACTACACTATGCGATGCACCAGCCGTCCAACCTTCAAATGTATGAAAGAACTTAATTTTGCGATAACATCCTTAACATCTTTGGGCACGCCATAATTATGGCGGTACGGGACTTCGTTTGAGGAATAGCTGGAAAGACCACGCGGCGTCCTCACCTTCCGCATGACGAGGTTCTCACGTCCTAGTCAGTAAGTTCGGGAGGTGCATGTACCGGTTAGGTGCGGAAGAAACGCCCAGACCATTATGTGGACCACCTGGAGGACACGGAAGAGCATACGGTAGAGTTGTGCCCCGCTTGGGCAGAGCACCGCCGTGTCCTCGTGGGAGCGATCGCTGGCAACGACCTCTAGCGCAGGGCCCTGGTACAGGCCATGGTCCGGAGCGAGGTCGTTCTTCTGCGAAGCAATACTGCTAGTGAAGGGCGGCCGCACGCGCGAGAGAACTCTCCTCACGCCCCGGCTGCCGGGATTCCGATCCCTAATTCCAGCCACCGTAGGTAAAGATAAAGATATATTTATTGCGTAACTGTGTACATTAAGATCGTATTTATAAAAATTACATTTTTAGTTTCAACAGTCTACCCAAGTCGGATATGCAATAGTATAGAAGGAAATTAGGCATTCACAAATTTAATTTTTATCAAAAAAGTAGATACACATTAAATATTATTTTTTGTCAAAAAACCTCATGCAGGTTATAAAATAAATTGGCAATCAAAAATTTTTTCAATTTATTTTGAAACATATTTCCATTTAATTGCCGATTAATAGCCGGCTGTAACTGGCATAGGTTTGCAGACGGCGACCAATTGGTACTACGCCGTCCGGTCGTCCGTTAACCATCTGTACCGACCCCAAGTCATCGAGTTCACGTAGTGTTTATGCGTGTCTCAAGGAGATTTTAGTAAATCGAAGGGGCCCATCAGGGTCGAAGCCCACCGGTGCCATGCTCTTTGACAAAAAAAACAGGAAATAAAAGGAACATAGTGTGTGGTGTTTGTGTGAGTGGGTTTTATTCAATATAAGTCTGACACGCCCTCCCGCACGGCCCAAGGGCGGGAGGAGTCATTGGATGATTTCCCACCTAAAAATAACCTTTTTGCTATCAAATAAACAATTAAGTTTACGTGTATGTGTGCGGCTATTTCGCGCGACCACTTAGCAGGTTTAGACAACTGACTTGCTTCACTAGTGGAGAAGTCACGTGACTGGTAATGTCATCGCCGACTGTTCCGTGGTCAGCGCCATATCTTTTTTACTTGCCGTTTGGCGGGAAAGCTAATGGAAAAGTTATCCATCTAATCCCATAAAAAAACAATTGTCTAAAATGTATAGCAATGAAATCACATGCGAAAAAGTCACGTGACAGGTAACGTCATTGCCATATATTTTTACTAAACGTTTGGCGGCAATGCTAACAGAAAAGTCATTTGTCTAAGCCGCTAAAAATAATATACGTCTATAATGTACCGCAATGACATTACCTGCTGAAGTCACGAGGCAAGTGACGAGACAGTAATGTCATTGCCTCACATTTTGTACTTAGCATTTGGCGGGAACGCTAACAATGAATTTGTCTAAACCTGCGGTTCTATTCATGGCGTTATCATCGAGTGACGTTATCAGGCCAAATACAACGTCAACGTCAGTTTAGTTAATGAAATCATTGGGATAGTTAGAAAGATTAAATGTTTATTTGTGACTAGCACAAGGAGCACGCCACAAAAAAAAAGGGTTTTTTAGGTGTGTATTCATCCAATGACTTCTTCCACTCTAGGATGGAGAATGTGTCAAACTGACTAAAACCCACTCCCATGTTCCCTCTTTCACCGGGGTTCCCTCTCGCACTACCCATGGCTCCACAGACTTCGCACTATCCATGGCTCCAGTAGGCTTCGCACTACCCATGGCTCCAGTAGGCTTCGGTCATGCTAAACCCCTATGGATTTTGCTGACATCTATTTAAGATAAGAGTGGAACATTACGTACCGTAAAATAAAGTAATTAACAGTAACATGATACGACCGATACGAAGCAAAAAAGATAAACCCTAGATTCCTAATCTCTGCGTACAGTTCGGAAGCATAATCGAGAAAATCACAAAGATACTTAATAATGATTAATGTATTTACACACTATACTAATGAATGGGAGAAGTGAACAGAAGCCTCGAAGTAAATAAATCCATTGTACCGTTTAACCATGCTCGGGACTCAAGTGTCGTGCATGGCCTCTCGTGGCCAGGTGACGAGCGCGCTCGAGCGACACAAGTCTCAGGGAACTCGCTCGTTAACTATTAGCCAACATATTAAACTTGTCAAGTTATTCTATTATTCTGTGCGTTATGACACAAACTGTTGTGGTAGTGGCCAATTATGATTTAGGAGTGTTAAGTAGAAGATGAGCGATGACTAAGTTGTTTGTATTTAAACCGAAGATATGAAATAAATGCTGATAAAATTACACGTGTAATAAGTTTACTATACTACTAGCTTCGGCAAGTAGATTCACCCGCGTGAAAGTAGTTCAAATTACATGAATTTTCAAAATTGGTCCAGTATTAGGTACCTTAAAATGGGGTGAATAGAGACAAAACTGGCTTGTTTTTCAATAACTGAATATTTTTTGCAGAATTTAACTAACTATTTCAGTTTATTCAATCTAAAAAATCGATGCTTTGTTAGAGGCCGATATTATGGTATCAAGGTGAAAAACCAAACCAAAGTTTTGTCTATTCACCCCTAAGTCTCTATTCTCCCCTATGTCTCTACCATTTTACCCGGTATATAAAAACTAGCGGACCCGGCAAACGTCGTTCAGCGATATAAATTATCAATGAAAATATTGGAGTGACCAAATATACACAAAATAATTCATAAAAGTCGTTCAAGCCTTTTCGGAGGAGTTAGATGACAAACAAAGTGACAGTACATTGATTTTTATATATCAGATATAAAACTTTCCATTATTAGTACAGATTTCTAGATGTTACAATCTTTGACATTTTTCTTCACTTTATCAGAATAATGTGCCAAATGAATAAGTTTCATTGAGTTATAGGCTTCTATTAATCTATAAAATAAACCTCGTTGTGTTTATTCGAAGCTCAGTTAATCTGTCCACATTGGAATACAGTATTTCCAAATATCCGTGACCAATTTAATCAGATGTTTCGATACCCGCTCACCGGAAATGAGACCGGGTAACAGATAAAAATAAAGCTGCCGAGTTTAAATGGAAAATACCAAACTGTATCTGTTCGAAGTTTTACGCTGTTATCTCAAACAATTGTTACTACACTGCATTAAGTTCGTACAACACAGAAGTAAGTTCGATCGATCTAAGTACAGTTCATAACTAAAGTGCTGCTAGCTAGTCGCAAATATTTACATGATTGTATGTTACAGGAACATAAACATCAAATCGCGACGTACTTGTTTTACAAACTCTATATTACGCCCTCAAATCTATTCAATTTTATGCTTATGCTCCGACTCGCAAGTATTTCGTAGGAATAAAATAGGGGAACTTGAAAAGAATTGTGGCGGTAAATCTTTTTAGTGCAATAAAATTGAATGCTGACTGAATTGAGATGTAAAGTAGAGAAGTGTCCTGGCGATGGCGCGGCGGGCCGAACTCACACGTGTGCGAGTTTATGAGCTCACGACCTAATGTGTTGCAATAAAATGTACAAATAGGCCATTGTTTTTATACTGCTTTGCTTATTTTTATGTAAGTCTGTTGCACAATGTAGTGAAATGAGAAGTAACGATCCGTTTGCAGGGTTATTTTTTTTTTTTAATGTATATTGCTAAGCCTTCATATCGTTACGCGTTCTACTGACATATTCCCTACGTAAGCCGTGCCGCGTTAACGCGATGTTGATTTTGATACAATCTACCCTAATACCATAAAGAGGTAAAGTTTGTTTTTTTTAGTTGTAGGAGGTAATCTCTGTAAGTACTGGTCCGATTGCGAAAATTTTGTCACCGATAGCAAGCTGCTTTCTTCCTGAATGACATAGGGTTATATTTGATGTATGAGAGCTATAATATAATATATATGACTTATAATAGTGAGGTACTACTCGATCTTGCCGCTTATGTATTTAGTACAGTAGTATCTATTACTACTGTAGTAAATACATAAGTGGCACCATTTTGTTAAAAAAATCTTTAAACAGGACATGTAATATTTGGATTTAGAAAATATTTGGAGCTATGTACGTTTTATGTAACAGAATAAATACAGAGAGCGGATTATATTTTGTTTGGTGTATAAGACGACGGATTTGATAATTAATGAACATAATGAAACCAATTTAGGTTAATCGCTTTGAGGAAGCGCGACTGAAAACAACGCATAACCGTAGACAGATTGCGGTGAAGAATGTTGGCTCTGCCGTCACGCCGAGCCTGCGACGCATTGCTGAGGCGAGTTTGTGTTACCTTTACACAGTCCTATTTATACTCAGCTATTTACGGTATATCTATATCATCTACATGATGCTCCTACTTTATGTCAACGTATAATTAGCCCTACTATAAATGAACATGGACCTTTCGTGCGTTAGGCGTGAATATCACGTATAAAAAGACACAAAATTAAGGCTGAAAATATTCTACACAGGCTTCGTAACTTCATTAACAGTTTCGTTCATAATATACACGATTGAAAACAACGGTTCAAATTGACAATCTGAAATACACAGATGGGAAAACAAACCACAACTGGCGTGAACAATAACTCGGTCTGAATCACAATGTATCATGCGGTTATCTTTTATATGCCGCGAAAATAAATAAACAAAGTCCCCTACGGTGGCAGCCCTGATGCTAATTTATGTATTCACCACGCGCCGTCCAATTTAGTAATTTAAGCAAATTAGATAAAAAGCAAGCCTTTTTCCATCTAAACCGGTTACTTACGCACTCTTTGTTCGTGCCTGGCTGAGCTCAATATAAACGTCAAGTGCACCGCTTCGAGCCTTATTACAAAGTTATATAATTCTGAGATCAAAGTGACCAAATAAATCCTTTGATGGCCCGCGTATCGCATGCAGACCTTTACTTTGTAATTTAACTTTCTAGCTTATGATGTTTTACAATACCTTTATTTGATGGTTTGGAATAACAGCGAAAAAGTAAAACCTTTTTAAAAAGCAATTATTTTCATCGTACGTACTCCAGGTACCAACATAAATAAGTCAGCAACAGCAGGGGCCCAGCCGGGTCGAAGCCTACTGGGGCCAGGGTTATCCGAAAGCCCCTCGAGCCCCGGTATGAAGGCTAGAAGGAACGGGGTGTGCTTTTAGTCAGTAAGAGTCTGACACTATCTCCCGCTCCGCCCAAGAGCGGAGGTTGTCATTGGATGATTTTACCCACCATGAAAAAAGCTACCAACATAAATGTTCCTTAAACTTTAATACATATTTACCTAACATAATATAAACATCATTTTCTAAAAGACAGACGCGGAAGATCCGCTTGATACTATAATGAAATTTCTACAAACAGGAAGTTGAAGATCCGGTTAGAATGCGACTTACTGCGGAAGTAAACATCAGCTCCGGGGGAAATTAAGAAACCATCCAATGTGAGCGATGCCGCGGGGAAAAATAATATTGTCAGAGGAAAGAAGCCCGTAGGTATGTTGTGACAATGTGTTCGCGTTACTTCATCGAAGGAGTAGGTATGTATGGCTAGAGCAATCATTGATATACCTAGTTGAATAAGATTATTGGTTTCGTTGTTCATTTATATTATTACTGGCCTTTGCCACCGGCTTTACCCGCAAATCTTATGCTTTTAAGAAAATAATTTTCTGAATCGATACAGTAGTTTCAGATATTATAAACTTATAAATTTTAACCCTTTATAATTTTAGGATAGACAATGTTATTTGTATAATAATGTGAATGTCAAATATGTACGGCCGCTAATTAGGTATTTTTCTATCTACCGTCTATGACAAGGTTTCCCAACCATTAGGCTTCGAGCGTGTCCCAGGGGATCCCCGGATCCTCCGCATAAAAAAATATTTATTCTACAATCCTTGTCCTTTCTATAAATCTTAATATTTCTAAATCATTATCAAGGGGTCCGTGATGGTGGTCGTTAATCTACTGAAGGGGCCGCGGTTAAAGAAAGGTTGGGAAAGACAGGTCTATGGGAAAAATCGTTTTTCGCAGGTTTAGGCTGTGCCTAAACCTGCGAAAAACCACCAGAATCACCATAACTATATGATGAAAACATTGTCAGAAGAATTTAATTTGAGTAAAACTACATACAAACAAACATGCACGCACACAGATTGCAAAAAGTTTTCACTACTTATGTTGTAAAGGTATTAGAGCCAACCAACGTGAAGTGTGGCCGTGGATGACACAGACATGAACATGATGGCAAAATAATGATGCGACTTGAGCGAAGTAAAAAAAGTAGTGGTAAACAACAATCAAAGTTCTGTGTTAACCTTGTTTTCTTACGTCCTCTTTGATTCTCATTGGATACTAGTTCAATTTAGGTGTTGTGCTCTGCTAGTGATCATTGCAGAGGATCTAGTTAGTTGGCTACAGTACTAATGTTGACATCACTCTTGTATGTAATAAAACCTATATAAAACAATCACTAAAGCTTGAAATCTAAACAAAAATAAAACGAGATGAATGAGAAAACTATATTATGATAACTTCACTTTAACATACATCAATGTTACATAAATCACAGGTACAAACCGAACACTACGTTATGCAGTTGAAATGACATAATACGAGCACTACAAACAAATCAGCGTGAAGACGGTCCCTAGCGGACCGCGGCGAGATCATGCGGGAGAGGGCCGGAGGATGCAAGCGGGCGAGAGCGCGAGCAGCGGCACGCCGCCGGCGCGAGCGGACAACACGTACGTGGGCGTGCGGCGAGGTGATCGCGCGGCACAGGCAGGCGTGCGCCGCCGGCGCCACCTGGTAGTCCATGTAGTTCCCGTAGCCCATGTGGTCGCACGTGCACTGACAGGTCTCGATGTGCCGACGCAACTCTAGCTCCAGCTCCCACGGCGGCTCCATGAGCGCGTCGAGGCGGGCGGGCGCGCGCCGCGGCGTGCCCGCGCCTCCGCGCGCTGCGAATGCGGCCCCGGGCCGGGCGCGGGCCGCACCTGCGCGACGCCACCTGCCTCCCCGCCCCCCGCCTGGCGCGCTCCACCATACACTGGCTAGCGCGCGGAGGCGCCGGCGACGCGGCCCTCGCAGCAAGCTCGGGGCCCTACCCCCGGAGAGCGGCGAACCGCGGCTCGCGCGGACTGTCTCGTGTCGGCGCGCATAGCGTGGCGGCCGCCTGCCGGCTGGGGAATGCCGCGCCGCGAGCTCGGCCGGGCGCGAGACCCGGGCGGCCGGGCCGCGCCGGCGCCCCGAGCTCCACGTGACGGCCCCCCCCGGCCCGGCCGCGCGCCCGTAAGCCCGAGCGCTGCGACTCCCACCGCCGGACACGTCTTTCAGATGCACAATCGTCAACCATCAATTAACTCTGCGACGTAGGTACATTTCACGGAAATTGAATTGCAGATTAAAAGGAAAACCGACTCGCAGTCTCAAACATCGGAAACCTGATTCACTGAATTAGCGGAATATAGTTTACAAAAGCGTTAGCGAGCTGAAAACATTGTAATACCTATAACTGTTGGAAATCACTTGGAATATTGACGGTGACCGAATTTATCGGGGTCGAGCAGATATTGAAGGGGTTTAGTTGGAAGCATTAAGATATACCTAGCTTTTGGGCTGTAAGCAACTTTTGTGAGCTTTGTAAGGTAGGGCCAACTCAGCTGAATATATGAGAACCAGGATGGGTCGAGGGAGACGGTCTAGGACCAGCATTTTGTCAGCTGCCCTACCCTGTCCCTTCGATTCGTCATTGGAATCAACAGTAGAACTTCAGTTCTAGCAAAGAAATCGTCCTATTGTTATTACTCTACTCTTAGGGAAGCATGACTCAAAAGGGAGGACGCCTATATTCAGTAGTGAGTGGTCGTCGCTAATCATGCTTGTGATAATTTTCGCATGACATTTGAATCATTATCTGCTATACCTCTCGATTTTGTTGATTGGTCCGTAGCACTCGTATGTAATAAGCTATAATATAAAATAACATAAATCTATGTAACACGATTTTACGAAGAGCAAGAATAATTCAACTTATTTGAGTAATGCGTAGACTATATGTACCTTGTTTATAATACGTTAAAATGAAGTGTTATCTGGCAGTTTACGTTTGAATGCGGTTCGAAAGTTAAATGTGAATCTCGTGTTGCGGTTTAGTTTCCAACCGTTTGAAGCACGCAACTCATCGCTCCCACAAATCATGTTACAATTTCATAACTGAATTTAGTTTTATAGTGGAACGCGTTTACGTCTGTTTTTATTGTTTTTTGACTGATATTGCAGCTCTCTGATAATCACCTAGTGTAAGAGAGTAGATAAGTGAATCGTTAGTGCCGACTAATGAATAAAAATCGGATTTACAGCTTGTAAACATTTTCGCAATCGAAATAGTACATTACCACCTACAAAAAAAAAAAAAAAACTTTATCTCTTAGTGTAGATAAGACCGTATCAAAAACCTAATCTAAATTAAATTATATTTAAATGGTAATATGGCAATAAGTGAGTAAGTAACTAACTTTGGGTTATTTTCTAACGAGATACCGACCTCCGCTAGATTTGCCTTTGAAGGTTTCCTGCAATCATCGTAATTTTGCAGTATTCATTGTTGAAATAGTACTTGCAATACGCATTGCTAAAATAGTCATAGATACATGTTACATAGACAAACGTAGTCAATCACATACATATATTATGTACTATACTAATTTATAAGTGAAGCTTAATTAGTAGCTGGTTTTGACACCAGAGCATGTGCGAGTGACGATTCCTTATTGTACACGTTATGTGCCAAACATATCGAGTAACTGTTCTGTCAAGTTATAACGGTACAATACCGCAACTATTAATACGGTGTACCTATTCTACAAGAACCTCAGGTACAGTCTCGACTGCATGTGTAAAACTATCAGTAAGCTCGCTGATTTTAAGTAAATTGCTGTGGTAAGTAAATTAACTTATTTTAAGTACGTCTAGTAGGTACTTAAATGTACCTACTAGAGGTTTAATGCGAACAAAATGTATTTTTTGCCTAACGATCGTTGACTGAATATATTACTACTTATAAATAAAAAACATAAACTTTTTATCAAGATCCCTTCAGCAATTGTTAAGTTTTAATTATAAATTCAATACATTACTCACTCACAATCTAGCTACAGTCGTCATTTCGTTAATCATTAATCATTCGTCTCTGCGAACCCCGTTCGACTGAAGCATCATCTGTACAATTCTCAAGCATCGTAATTTTTATTAACGGAATTAGGACGCAGGTGGACTGGAGCTGAGAGGCTGTATGCGTGCGCAGCGGCCGCTGGCGGGGCCGCCGCCGCCGCGGCCCGCGCCGCGCGCCAGTCGGCATGAGGCGCGCGCGGAGCGTCACCGGCCCGCTGCGCCGGGCCCACCCGGCCTCGGGCGCCACCTGGAACGTCCAGGTACCTCCACGCATCATTACTCGACCTACCCCATCACCTACTAACAGACTACGTCCCGTGATGCGTCCGTGTAACGTCAGGGGTCTGGGGCCCCTGGGACTGCTAGGTTCTCAATCAGTGTACTGTAATCACCTCGTGAAATGATTGCTGGAAGCTGGAACTCAACAGTTGGCAGAGGACTTGTTGCACGATGAACTCTGATCTTTGAATACATTAAAATGATTACCATCTACTTAAATATCGTTTAGAATAAGAATAACATATCTTTTTGCAGAACATTAAAATATAAATAAACATCGATATAATAATCAGTCTAAAATTATTCTTTATTAGTTTATATATAAGCTTATAAAATGAATTATGCAAATATGGTCATAGAGATAAACATTACATACTCAGTCATATATTTATGTTTGGATCATAAAGCTGGTTGATTTGCTCGTTTACGACTATGTCCACTGATTACAACGGCACAATAGCTCCAATCTACATTTGGTTAATATTCTAATATGAATACATATTTATTGTAGTGAGTCGTGAGACGACGTCGACGTTGAATTTGTGTCGAGTACGTGACAGCCGCGCGAGAAATCCGCGCGCTCTCACATATTGTTTTCAGTTTCAGTACGCCAATATATTTACGCGAAGTGAAACCGAATATATTGTGTCATATAACTAGAATAAGTCACTGAAAACATAATACTCCTTACTCATAATAAATTAATTGAAATAAATGATGTACTTGAAATGTTATTAAATAAAAATAAAGTTGGATCCTAAAATCTGTACTCCTCTGCTCTCTTAAACCTATTTGCATACATTGTTTTGTTATGGTACGATAATTTAAAATGAGATTGTCGACTTTGCAGCTCGTGGTTATGAGGCGTTCATGTGTTATGTTTATGTGTCATTTACGTGTTTAGGTGGTGAAGGGCAAGATGAGTTCCACGTGTCTATGGCACGCCTGTCGCGCGCTGTCAGCTGGCTTGCTGCTGATGCTGCTGGGGGCCGCGATGGCGGTCATAGGTAACAATATTTTCCCTCATTGCTCTAAGTTAATCTAAAGGTCAGTCACCATTCATAACATACCGGAATTCTTCCGACCTTCAGATAGCACCGATGATCCTGGCTGCTATTTAAAGATCGTTTATAATGATTACAGGTGTCAAGGGCTATCCCATTGTCAAGTTACTATATTGAATGAGCTAGGCAGTCGTTCCATGTAAACTGCTAGTATTCAGCTGCAGCCGGTTTTAGGCTTGTCTGGCTCTAAATCCACAGTTCCTAACCTAGGGGTAAAACTGGTATACTGCGGGGGTTAACTGTAAAAAACCAATACAACAGATTCTGTTGTATTGAATTTTTTAGGTTTTTAGCTGACCAGTGCATTTTATGCCCTACAGGGTAATTGAATGATAAATCGGTGCCTCACTTTAAAACCACCGCACAAAAAAAAATTAATGATCTAGTAAATATTATAGTTTAAAAGGTATATTATATATAAAAACTGAAAATAATAATATAGAATAATTTCTTTAATGTCTATATATAGCCTTTTCAGGAAAAACATCGTAAGCGACAGTTTGCATTTTTTGCGGGAATGATTTTTCCCTACATCCATAATTAAAAAGTATTTACGAAAATACCTATGTTAGTAGCGACAATTCTACTAAATCGGTAGTTATATGAAGAAATATTTTTTTATAAAATGTAGTTATAATAAATACTTTTTAATTATGGAAGAGAAAATCTAGTCCTGCAAAAACGCTCACTGTCGCTTACGATGTTCTTCCTCAAAAGGCTCGATATGTACAATACAAACGGAATGTCCAGTTTATATGACAAGATGAAAGATAGAAAGAAGACAGGTGGTAATGTGATTGTAAGAAGTTACTCAATACTTTTGTGCATATTTTTTTTAATTGTTGATAGGTTTGCGGTTGACCGCTATCTCACCTGACACATTGATAGGAATCATGAGGGAGAGGGAAGGGGGGGAGGTAAATCAGTTTCCCAAGCTTTCAAGCAATCATAGGGGTGACAAGATCGAAAAAGTTAAGACCACTGCTCTAAATAAATTATAGAAAGTTGAATGCCGCGCAAAAGTTCAAAAATTAAACATTCGTATGATCACTTTGAACTTATTTATTAACATACCGGCGATGTTTTGAGTTAAAGTGTGCGAAAACAAACAAGCAGCTCGGCTAACGGAGCGGGAAAGTTAAGGAATTGATTGAAATCAATAGTTCTACTCCGACTGAACTTATTATGCAAACGATGTCAACAAAGCACGTTGTTTTTCCTTCTTATTTACATAGTATAAAAGAAAATTGCATTTAGAACAACTGCTTTTATTGAAATTAAAACTGCGCTATTATAATTTGTATTGCAGAACGGTATAGTTGCGACATTTATTGCGCCTTTCACTTAACTGAAGGAATATGATTGACGTAAACCTATGGAAAAAAAAACCGCCTAAGAACGAGTCGGACTTGCACACGAAGGGTTATTATGTACGTTCACAGAGTCCGTAGCAATAAATGGCAAAATAAAATCGTTTGGCACAGTCGTTGAGCGTTGGGCTGATGCTGTCACGGGTTCGTTTCCCGCACCTAACAAATATTTCTATGACTTACAGAGAGTTGTTCCGGCTGTGGGTGTCTTGCGTATGTTTTGAATGTTTGTTAACGCACCAACAATAAAAGAGTAATTCCAAGTTGGCGGCACACATAATTAAAAAAAAAACTGTATTTTAATAATGGATTAGCATGATACACCATGGCGAGAATGCCAAATTGTCTGGCATCTATCGATAGTAAATAATTTCCAGATAACCATCAAGACAATTTGTCAAGGAGCTCTCTCTGGTACTAAGGGTCACCAATAGATGTATGGTCTCACATCCACGTATCAAATCGAAGATCAAAGTTATTTTTTGTCTTTCTACTTCCTCCAAAGATCTTTAACGTGTAGTGATGTGTGATTCGAGATGAATGATATAATAATAGCAATCATAATTTTAACAAGCACTGATTTGCATTTGTCTTCTTCCTGCCCATGTCCCAATTATTACTTGAGGGCAATGTAACATGTTTTTTTCTTCCATTCTGTCCTGTCACCCATCCCATTATCACCAACTCTCTTTTCTTTCACATCACTCCTCACACAATCCATCCATTTTTTCTTTGACCTCCCTCTCAATTCATCTACGTGTACTCAGAACTCTTTTAACCTCCTCTTCACATGTCCATACCAAGACAAACGATTTCCTTTCAAATTTTCAGTCACTGGATTTGCGTTTAATAAGCTTTGATGTTATCATTGAACTCGCTTCACAAACCTAAAGTATTGAAGAGCGAGTGCCCGAGTAGGTCACGTTACTTTCAACTGTTAACTGTTGTTCTTCTCAGGATGTAATTTTATATTTATGGCTAAAGCGAGTCTATCACATCATGAATAAATAATTTAAAATTATCCCTAATAGTATTACATATTTTCTATACAAAACATCGTCAATTTTCGATAATATATTTTGATTACCCATCGAGATTTATAGAAACAGTTATAATGAAGAAACAATCTAATTGAACACTTCAACACCTCTAAACATTTCGAACCTTCTAAAATATAAGTTTATATAAAGTACCATCGTCGACCGCATAGTCGTGAGATAGCGGTCAAGCGCGAACCTATCTACAATAAAAAAAAACAGGCGGTGATGTAGCAGTTATTAAAACAGTTGAATTATACTAAAAAATAAACGATTTTATTCAGCTTTTTACACACATATTTCAGATTGATATATATATATAGATTATATATATTATAATCAGTTTCATATTCTGTCTACAAAAACTTCTCAATGTAAAACATCAGCGCATCTCGCCCTCTATAAGCAGCCTAGTGCGCAATCATGTTACAGGATTTATCACCCCATGTTCGTAAGAGTAATATGTATACTAAAAAAAGATGTATTACATATTTCCCACGTGAAGGTTTCAATAGATCCGTGTCTTTTTACCGCTCCAGGCGACGCGACGTAACCCGTCAATAACAAAGCGGCATCGGCACTCGGCAGGGGTTGCAAACATACAAGTGTCGTATACGTGCTGCAATGTATGTGTTGCGGTAGAGAGCGCTTCCTGCCGCACGTGACGGTTTCCGGCTGGAGCCCCGGCTGCGGCGACGGCCCTGCTCATTGATGGAGCTTCATACAACCGTCCCTGCTATTGTTGTTGCTGCGATCCATTTTGTGATTGCTGTACGCTTGCTGTGTTTGTAACTCTTTGACTTTAATATGGAAAAATTGGCATTTAATTCATTTATAATGATAAAGAAAAACCTATTGTAAATAATATTACCTCTTTCATATATCATTTTGATTTTTTTTGTACTACCAGGTACTTATAAATGATTTAATTAAAATATGCTCTCGAATATTAATAACTCTATAATACAAAAGCTTGCTCTAAAATATCAAAACTCGAAAATACAAAAGTTGACTTTCGAATATCAAAAACCTCGAAGTAAAAAAGTAATTCGAACTAAAGTAACATTATACTAGCTGGTGAAAGTATTTAAGGCATTGTCTGACAGTTGATGAAATTAATGTTCTATCAAGAAGATGATAAAGTTCGTTATCGACTGTTCCAGGGTACTACGCGGACACGTTGTCGGTGGCGCAGGAGGTGCGCGGCAACGCCACGGTGTCGGTGAAGGACGAGGCGCGCGGCTTCCACCTCAACAACCTGTCCTACGCCGGACCCATCGTCATGGGCTTCGGAGGTAACCATCCTCATACTTGAACACAATAAGAATTTTTCCTAAATAAAAAGATATTTACCAATAATACACCAGGATAATTACCAGGTATACTTACCCCAGTCGGTACGGACATCGTGAGGAAACCAGCATGTCCTAGAACCAAAAATTCGAAGACATGTGTCATCTACCAACCCGCACTGGGCCCGCGTGGTGGATTAAAGCCTATTCCCTCTCCTAGAAAGTAGGCCTAAGTCCCAACAGTGAGAACATTATAAGGCCGACTATGTACTATGCTATGTTATTAGGTACTGTGCCCCAATTGTAAAACTAAAACAAGCATGTAAAATGTGGTGCTTATTTGAGCCAATCTGCTTAGTCGAATTCATTAAACCTCAACGTCCGCTCTCTCATTGTCTTTCTATTGTGTCTCTAATTGTGGTATTCGAAAAGTTAAAACGTATAAACTAAGCAGATCGGCTATGTTAACTATACCACACAAGTTTAACTTGCGAGATATTTAAGTTTAGCAGTTATATATATATATATATATATATATTATATAACTATATATATTTTAAACCCAAAAAAGTTGGAATTTCAGCGAAAAAGTAAAATCCGTCCGTTGATTGCGCTATGCAGGATTTCTAATTTTTCCGTAAGGTTCATGCATTTATATAATATAATAAAAGAACATTCACGACCTTTAAAGGGATGCATTTTCAATAATCCAGGGTTCAAGTTCACCTTTTTTTTATATATTTATTAGCTTCTACCAGTGACTTCGCCCGCGTGAATATAGAAAATATATACCTATGTCATTCAGGGATAAAGTAGCAATCTACGGGTAAAAGATTTTTTTAAATCGGTTCAGTAATTTTTAGTTTATTCATTACAAAAAGCATACAATAATAAAAACATTTTCCTTTTTTATTATTACATTAAAAAACAAAATGTCGCTGGCCCATAATGTAGTCGCTACGGTACACTGTTCTACGGCGTAGCAGTGCATATTGCTACGGCGTAGCAGTGCCGACGCTACGCTGACTACGCTTCGTAGCGACTACGCGATTTTCGTTGCTACACATCGGACGGCATTCCATGCTCTTTCAAATTAAACAAAGATTTCAAAAGGGACACCATGAATGTTTCAATTTTATTACATAATTTTAATCAAGATTAACCATTATTTATCAGCAACGAAATCGAAAAATAATAATAATTGAGTATTTAACGCTTCCTAAGTGTGAATCCCCATAAACAATACTTGTTTTTTTCTAACATATTATTATCTTATGATATTGTATAAAACCAAAGGCATTGAGTATCTCTTTAAATCTCTTTATATAAAACATGTTAGCTGTTTTATTATAAATTTAACTAATTTATTAAGGATAATAAAGACAGTAACATGTTAAAGTGATGCAATAGAATTCTTCAAATAAATAGACACACATACGAGTATAAACCCTTACTAGACCAGTGTCGATAATTTTTAAAACAAAAACTACGAATAGTAGGATGAAACCCATCACAAAAGGAGGAGAATATTATAAAAATGAAAGGAAAAATAATTTACGGGCGATCTGAGGTCGGGAAGGGGGTGGGGGTGACTTTTTAAGGGGAAAAAACGGTTTTTCTCGATTTCCGGCAAAACTAAAAGTCCTATGGAAAAAAGTCAAATGGCAAAGTTGTAGGTAATAAAAAGATCTAAAACTTTTGTATTAACACTTTTTTCACATAACCTCAAAATTTATGTGAAAAATTCAAAAAACCATGTTTTTGGTTTTTTATTTTTATCTCTTTCAAAAAACAATATTTTATCACGAAATTTGGTGAAAACTTACCTTTTTATGTCCCAAATACGCTGTAATTTATTTGATTAGAAATATTTATTTTTACACCTTATTTTGAATAAATATCGAAAAATCACCCTAATTTTCAATCGAAAAATCACCCGTCAAAATATCTTTTTTTTTCAAAAAGTTTATATGGTGTCTGTTCGGTGAAATCTCTACTTTCCGATGGTGAAAAAAAATATATATGTTACCATAGTAAATCTTCTCAGCAAATGCAAAAAACCGAAAAAAACTCGAATTCGAAATTTTTTTTCAATTATTATATTGAATGTAGAGCTATTTATTAAAATTAACACTTTAATTACTCGAAAAACGTAAAATTACATGTTACATAGATAACAAAAAAAAATTGCAAATCAAAATATAGTACTATAATTAACAAACAAATAAGTTGATAAAATTAATACTTAATAAGACGTCTACAATATTTGGAGAAAGGAGTCGAATCTTCTTTAAGTTATATGCGTAGATGCCTATTTATAACTATTTTTAGATAACTTATATTTATCTGAGTGACCTACGAAAAATTTTAGCCCATCAAAAGGTATTTCATAGAGGAGTGAGGAAGGGGCTAGGCGGGTCCGGGTCTTACTACATACATACCTAATATATTATTTCGTAGCAGCTGTAACAACCGTTAGCCTAGCCAGTATTCGAAATACAGTATAGTATACAACATCGTTTAAAAAAATACACGTGCACGTTGAGTTTCTTGAAGATAATTGTGACAAGTTTACAAAAAAACTAAGAAGGTTAAAAAAATAATAATCTCCTTTATTTTGCACAAACAAACTTAGTTACTCCCATAAGAAATATAAAATACACATCGTAAATATATTTTTACTAACTAACTTATGGCCTATTTTCATATATATTACATATATTTTAAATATATTTTAGATACATTCAAAATATATCCTAAAAGACATAAAAAACATAGCTAAAAATAAAATAAAAAAATTGAATATATTTGAAATGTATAATATATATATGAAAATCGGCCAAAAGTTAGTTAGTAAAAATATATTTACGATGTGTATTTTATATATCATATGGGAGTAACTAAGTTTGTTTGTGCAAAATAAAGGAGATTATTATTTTTTTAACCTTCTTAGTTTTTTTGTAAACTTGTCACAATTATCTTCAAGAAACTCAACGTGCACGTGTATTTTTTTAAACGATGTTGTATACTATACTGTATTTCGAATACTGGCTAGGCTAACGGTTGTAACAGCTGCTACGAAATAATATATTAGGTATGTATGTAGTAAGACCCGGACCCGCCTAGCCCCTTCCCCACTCCTCTATGAAATACCTTTTGATGGGCTAAAATTTTTCGTAGGTCACTCAGATAAATATAAGTTATCTAAAAATAGTTATAAATAGGCATCTACGCATATAACTTAAAGAAGATTCGACTCCTTTCTCCAAATATTGTAGACGTCTTATTAAGTATTAATTTTATCAACTTATTTGTTTGCTAATTATAGTACTATATTTTGATTTGCAATTTTTTTTTGTTATCTATGTAACATGTAATTTTACGTTTTTCGAGTAATTAAAGTGTTAATTTTAATAAATAGCTCTACATTCAATATAATAATTGAAAAAAAATTTCGTATTCGAGTTTTTTTCGGTTTTTTGCATTTGCTGAGAAGATTTACTATGGTAACATATATATTTTTTTTCACCATCGGAAAGTAGAGATTTCACCGAACAGACACCATATAAACTTTTTGAAAAAAAAAGATATTTTGACGGGTGATTTTTCGATTGAAAATTAGGGTGATTTTTCGATATTTATTCAAAATAAGGTGAAAAAATAAATATTTCTAATCAAATAAATTACAGCGTATTTGGGACATAAAAAGGTAAGTTTTCACCAAATTTCGTGATAAAATATTGTTTTTTGAAAGAGATAAAAATAAAAAACCAAAAACATGGTTTTTTGAATTTTTCACATAAATTTTGAGGTTATGTGAAAAAAGTGTTAATACAAAAGTTTTAGATCTTTTTATTACCTACAACTTTGCCATTTGACTTTTTTCCATAGGACTTTTAGTTTTGCCGGAAATCGAGAAAAACCGTTTTTTCCCCTTAAAAAGTCACCCCCACCCCCTTCCCGACCTCAGATCGCCCGTAAATTATTTTTCCTTTCATTTTTATAATATTCTCCTCCTTTTGTGATGGGTTTCATCCTACTATTATTATTTTTCACTTTTTATTATTTTTGAAGGCATCTACCCTGGTCTATACGTCCAAGGACAATTTAATAAGTAATAATAATAATTAGTGAGTTTTGATCTAAATCTGAGTTTGCTTTCCTAGTTTGCTTTTTTATAAGATTTAACCATGACATCGTAATGATACTGTGATCGAGACGAGACTATCGATGTTCGTTCTCAGAATACTCAGTTATCACCAAACTAATGAAGTTTTAATTAACAAAATATTGTCGTGTAGATATTTTTTATTTAATTTACAAAATAAATATAATTTAACGTTTAAAGGTTTCATCGTGGTGGCAGCGTGCGTGATGACGTTCGAGGCTCGCGACAGTGCTGCCAAAGTGACGCCGGCGCGGCCGCAGGTACGTACCAGCACGAGTTCTAGATAAAATAACTGTAAAATGTTTTCCAATCGGTGTATTTGTAATACCACAATTTTATACATCTTTGGTGGTAAGCGGAACAGAGAGTAAAGTCCCACATACTACCTTTGAAAAGGGAGTATCCTCCGGCCAGATGGGCGTTGGTCTGGTGGGCAACTGCTCGATAGTTGATTTCGGGCTGTCGTATATAAGTATTCAAATCGCGTGGAGAACTTTGATTGCATGATACAGGATTTCATATTTTTGTAATTCTTATGCCATAGATGTCACTTCTCATTATTGGGTACATTGGGAAAACTATATCGCCCATTGTCCTTTAAAATTATAGACGGTATCCGAAATAAATAAATTTGGTGCATAGCACAACATAGTCAGCCTCACAATCTTCCCAGAGCTGGTACTCCTGCTTCCTCTCTAGAGGAGGGAAAGAATGAACCAAGAGTTATATTGACCCTATTGACTATAGCAAAACCATCACAGACGGCAGCATATACATTAAGATTAGGTTAGCTCCGAAGCAGCTTAAACAACAAGGCATCAGGTTGAGCTGAAATTACGGCTGAACTTCCGAAGGTGGGTTAAGAACTGATTCTTAAGACTCTTCAGAAGCTGTTTTGTCCAGTCATAGTCATATATCAATGCCACCGAAATGAAGCAAAGTTGTGGTGGTAATCTATTTATAAACCACACATAATATATCTAGGGTACGGTAGGATATAGTATAGCACATTAAAGAAACCGATCTCACTGCTTAGTGTGGTAAACAGCGAGAAATCTTTCGATTCGATCGAGGCTTGAGCTATACAGAGGGCCTATAATCATCAGCCTTTTTAATGTTCACACTGCAGGGACTCAGGCCTCCTTTCTAGGAGAGGCGTGGGCCGTAGTTTACCACGCGGGCCCAGTGCGGGTTGGTGAATGTCACATGTCTTCGAATTTTTGGTTCTAGGACATGCCGATTTCCTCACGACATTTTTCTTCACCGTTTTGAGAGCAGTGGTAATGAAATAAATTACACAAAGTAATGCGCCTGGCATGGTTTGATTGAAACCGCGACCTGTCTCACTCGGCCCCCCCGAGTTAGAGGGGTCGCGCTGGTCTCATACAGAGAGCCTAGCCAAGTTGATAGTCTATATTCTTTAACGCAAGCAGAAAACTTCAAATGTATGAGAATGACGTCGTCTCAACGCTCTGTCAAGTGGAAGAAAAAAAGGAATCGGAGGCGTTGCCGACTCGAGGCTACTAGATGAAAGAACATCGAAATGAAATAGTCATAACCTGGCTAGACCTGCAGCAATCTTTCCAAAGGTTCTAGTCTGGATATTGACACATAGAGAAATTTAAATTTAGGTAGAAAAAATAACTCAATTCATTGTATACTATTTGAAAGTTCAAACGGGATGGTGAACAACAAAATGTATTTAATCTTTTCATCGAAATCTTTGGCCTTTTTTGACCCCTGTGACTTTACTGCGCAGGCACTGCCGCGTCCGATGGCGCGTCGCGGGCCAGCATGCGCGGCGGCGCGGCTGGACACGCTGGGCGTGTACCGGCTGCCGCACGCGCTGCCGCTGCCACACGCGCTGCCGCTCGCACCGCACCCGCACCGCCACCACCGACCCAGTCACCACAGGTACATAGCTCACACAACTCAAGTTGGTGCCGAGTATGACGACAATAGCGGTTTTTACCCGTCCTTTACACTTCTTGCAAACCGTATAATAATAAAACTGAAGTCCGTCTTACGTTTGAAGCCTCGCAGACGCCGCTCTAGCGATTATACGATTGACTACTAATACTAACCTCTCACAAATCTAGTAAGTTCTATATAATTTCCCTGGGACTTCAGACGTGAGATATATGAATGTCAACGGATTATTGCAAACACCGTAATATCGTAAACAATCTAGCAAGATTGTTAACTCTCAATATGAATAGTATTTATTATAAATTTAACAATAAATTTCATAATTTAAAAATAAATATTGAAGGGACAAGAACCACTATTGCCACGTTAGAATGCACCAATATTGTGTCTAGTTTGCCAAATGCAGTACTCCCGCCTAATTTATTTTTTTAATTAATAGGATATTGTACACGCTCACTAAATAGAAAGTGTGCTTATTTATTAATAATTAAACATTATGTATTCGCTAGTCTGAGCGAACAATCAATTTATTATTGTTATTAATAAACAATCGTGAAAAGTAAGCACGCTCCGTTTGTAAGAGCAACAATAAGACACAGTGTAGACTCCCAGCCCCGTAGCTAGGCTCTTTGTCGCTTCAACGCCTCAGCCTCGTTCACTAAACTATTCATGTCATTGCTTACCGTTCGGCGACAACGCTGCAACGCGACGGTGCGAGAACCAACACTCGTCTGACACCCATACCAACACTGCAGAACTACAACAACATCGTGTACACAGTAGCGCGCGATTTGTGAATATATAGACTAACATACGAGTAGCTACTGAAACTAGAAATCACGTGGTGCACCTCGCGATATACAGCTGCCACTGACTACTCAAACACACTTACAAAAGACTAGGACGATGATGAGGGCAGTCAGTGTATGTGACACAGAGTTGCTGGAGAGAGAGTGAAGATTCGCGCTCGGTTTGGGTCGGCGCCCGACCTGCATAGCGCGAGCGCGCGCGCCGCGCTGCCGGTGAGCGCGCTGCGCCGGCCGCTGCGCCGCTACGCGCTCTCCGTAGACGAGCCCCCGCAGTCAGCCGTTAGGTAAAGTCACATACATCACCAACACTATTGTTCATAAGCTTCATTTATTTTATCATTTCTGCTTAACCTTACCCTTTAAAACCTAAGCTTGTATTATGTCTTTCCTATCCTTTAATTGCAGTTTTAAATTATCTACTTCCTTAAAATACTTACCTATTTATCATCATCCGTATAATAAAGAAGATGTCAAGGTGAACCGTCCAAGAGCGACGGGATGCGGGACCAAGAACTGCGCGACTAATGCGTAAAGCGAATGAGGAGTTTCACACGTATAACAACCGAGATCAACACGGGGTTATTGCTAACGTCGTAAGTTTATAATTCATTTAAAAGTTATAAACTATGACAGACAATTTCACTTTGCGATTGAATGGCCTACATTATGCATTTTCTTATGTTACATCATGAGTAAACAAACTCGTGAATACTTTCAAAAGCTTACGTAAATTACAATAATCCAGTGGAATAACCTAAACTAATGACCGCAGCGTCTACCATATTTTTTTTTAAATGTTACGTACGTTGTACGTCATGCATATTCCTTAGTTTGTTGACTTGTTAGCGCCAGCGCGGCCGAGTCGGAGTGTGGGTCGCAGTCGTCGCTGGCGCTGGACCTGCACGGAAGCGGCGCGTGCGCGGGCATCACGCTGCGCGTGCGCGACAACACGCGCCGCCGCCCGCTCGCGCGGCAGCAGCGCCTCAGGGACGACACCGTGCATCGTTAGTAATGTCCACGATATTTAAATGGAACTTGATTTTAAAATAGTACCCATGGAGTTTCTTACACGTTCTTCTCCATAGGGATCTACGCTTTGGAACGTGCAATTTAGCTTCACTTTTTTTGGACTGACCGACATTTGACTATTCAACAGTGCCTGCAAATGGTCTATTTGAAAAAAAATATTTTTGATTTTGATTTTGAAGGAAACGAAAATTACTAACCACCAACTTGAAAACTGATCGCGCACAGCGCAGTCTAAGACGCCATACACCTACAATAATATTGCACAATAATATTGAATACCCCGTTTAATTCCAAACGTTCAATAAATTCACTCAATAAATTTACAAACTAGAGACGGATCAATATATTCGCGCGGGCGCCATGTCTGACGACGAAGTTTTGGTAGCAGCCAAGCTGGTTTTTATTATTTTTTGTTAAATAAAAAAAAATCAGGAAAGGCTTTTATAGCATTTGGCGAGAAAAACAATTTTAAAAATTATATGAAAATGGACATTGCTAAGTTCGAATTAGTATTTAGAATTGTTACTATTAGTAAACCCTTTTATAGAAATCAGTGGGATCACGACTACTCCATACACTGAAATGACAAATAATGTGCAATATGAAGCCTACACCGTTCAAGAAAATAGTACATAATTTGAATACAAGTGCTGAAAGATTGTCATTACGACCGAGGCGGAATTTGCACGAGCCGTAGACGAGTGTGTTATGGAGCCGAGGGCTGCAGCGACTTTACTGATAAAGACAATCTTGGTTCTGTTTCTTGTACTTTTTTATAATTTAATACTTCTCTTTTTTTCAGCAACTCCTGTGCCAAGTTTAAACAACATAAATAACATAGAGGAACCCACGTTCAGGTGATTATTATTCATATTATTGCACTGTTCCTTGAGGCCAAGTCACTTTACTGACGGGGTATTGCCACACACGCAAGGCCTACTCCATAATTCTCGCGAAGTAGATTGCTGCGTCCGCGCGTGATTTGTTTTTTTTTTGTAGCCAGTGTTTAACGGCTTGATGTATGCTTTTTATAGAGCGGAAGAGGAAGAAGTAAGTAAAAACAATATAGAAGAGATGCATTTGTGCGTGCAGCAAGAGGAGCGCGCGAGCAGCGCCCCGCCCGCGCCCCCCACCCAGCCGTCGCCGCCGCCCTCGCCGCGCCTTCTGGTGACGTCACCTGGCCCGACGTCACCAGGCTTAACGTCACCCAGCCTTACCTCTCCCGCCACTCCACCGGAGACCTGTATCACTATCGAGTCCTCGCAACCATCCCCAGAAGATCCTCCTCCCACCGACCAATGAGAACTAGCTCAGTCTCGCTCCAACGAGACGCTCCAAAATGATATGAGACCAGTTGACTCTTGTTGATACAATTTTGTATGAATTATACAATTTTTTCAGTTACTTTGAAAAACAATGTATTGTACAAATACATATAGTACATACATTACGTACCGAGTTTTCGATGTGTCTTCATAAAATTGTCGACAGTTAGTATCTATTTTTTAGACCCACTGTTGTATAGTAATATATTGGTGTACCTAATATAAGATGATAAGAAAATTTACATGAACTAATAAGGCAGAAAGATGTAGGCCTACAAATTGGCGAAACTATAAGTATATCTTTCAATCTAAATATAATGGTGCCGTAGAAAAAGAACGATAAATAGAATGTTTTAAGATGGTGTATTGTAGATGTATTAATTTGTTCAAGTGAACTAGTAACCAATAAGAGTGTGATAAATGGCCGGAGTATAGTGAAACAATATATTACACCACAACATAATTAAACACAGTTATTATATTCTTAAAGGATTTTCTCGAACACAAGACTTAAACCGTACTCAATAACCAATCGTAGCACCTCGTAGCATTGCATCGAGTAGCATCGCGTTGCATCGAGTAGCATCGCGTTGCATCGCATAGAGTCATTTATCCAGGTATCAGTGTTGGTGTAGTTTTTGAATGAGGTAAAGTGTTATGAATTTGTAATGTTGATGAGAGCCTTGTACACGGTGTCTTCTCCGTACACAAACGACACGCAATATTTAATGACGCATTCCACAAAATCTGATTCCACTACCTGCGCGGTGTCGCATTAATAACTAGGCTTTAAATGAATAAAACAAACAACTAATAATTAACTATAATAAGTAAATAAATAAAAAATAGCAAATAAAAATAAACCACCGAAATACTAAAACTGGTTTTATATTAAAAATATCAAGAGCTTAAATATCAAAAGTCAATCAAACATTTTAACCCAAACAGGGGTTTAATTTTTTTAAATGTTATTGGAGTCCACTGTAAAGAAAAAAAACATTGGTAAATTGGACGACGTCTCTCTCCTCATGGTTTTTTCGTCGGTTGTGCCCGTGTCACCTCCGCGCCTGTGTGCAAGAGAAGACATCATTTAAAATGTGAACTACCTTGAATCCATTTGATTCAATAAGTGTTTCGAACATAATAGGTGCACATGCCATCTTGTTTTAATTTATTAAAATATGACAAAATAGATTCACCTGTAAGTTCAACACTAGTCGATCTAATAATTAAATAAGATTGTAAAACAATAATGAATTAAATAACTAAATCCATTTTAATTTATCATCCGTTGTTAAATTAAAAGACTGATAAAAGCGAATTTTATAAAAAAAAAAACACATAACTTTACAATAAATATGCCATTCAAAAGTATATTCGTATATTCTCATTGCATCTCATACATAATATTCAGTTTTTAATATTGTAATAAAAACATTATTTTTAACTGGTTAAATAAAAGCGTTTTAACAAACCTACTAACTTAAACACACGTTACTAATATTAGCCCACTTTGTAGTTTTTTTTTTTTTATATTTGAATTGTAAAATTATCTGGTTTAAAAATTAATAGTGTTAAGCTTTTTACTTTTGGAACATTAACAACAGCGGAGTGGGAATACGTGGACATAAATCGAGACTATTTAGAAACTAATAGGACTTACTCTAGACTTACTGATAAAAAATATCTGCACATTTAGCATATATCAGGTACGACATCGGATTAGATATTAAACTAACTCGGAACCTACCTGCTCCGCTATTCGTATTCCTACAATACAGTGCACAGAATCGATATAATGGTAACGAACAAAAAAAAAATGTAAATGGTACATAAACCCATGTAAATTATCATCACCCATAATGTAAAACTGTATAAGAATTGCGAGCTACGAAGTACATAAGTACTTCACTAGATGTTATTATAAACTGACATACACATACGTGTACATAGTGTACTTTGTAGTTTATTTTGTGTAGGTACATAGACAATTACTATTTAAAAAGCAAAAAATATATACATTACATATAAACTTATGAAACAATCGTAAATCTATATAAAAGTAAATTTACATCACGTCTAACGAATGTCTGCACCGATACTTTGAATGATTTATATTTTGGAAAACTGACCTTGCTCTCAGACCACAGTATATCATACTTTACGGTTTTGAGCACAATTGTTTACTATATTGACTTAATTCATTCGAATTCGACTTTATGTATGTAGATACATATTTTTAGTAAAGTGATTGATTAGGTTGGAACAAAACATCTTTACCGGTAAAACTACAGGAAAGATAGAGAGGGAGTTGGGTGGAGATGTCTCTTGACGAAGTAGACACATTGAATATTAATTGTTACGTCCAAAGTCTATACCTAAATTATTCATACAGGTATTTTACGTAATCACATATGTTTGACGAAAATTATTTTCTTTTACAATTAAATTAATTGTGAAAAAATATGTATTGTGAAGATAATAATTATTATGTAAACTCGCTGAAGGCCTAACCTGAAGAAACATTTACTTTTATTATTAACTTATGGAGCGTGGCGGAAGGAATGAGTAGTATTAGTGTTATAGATGTGATGTTAGTGTGTGTATAAAATGCGGCATAAGATTACGCACCTCTGCGAGATTGGCTCCATAAAAAAAATCCAATTCAGTGTATGTTAACTTTAAAAACGTTTTATTTAAGCAGAATAATAGTTCAGCTATCTGAATTATTATTCTGCTTACCTACGAGCTTCTCTGCCGCACGATGAAAAATAACAAAACAAACAAGTATGAGTATCATAGTTTAAACACTACTGAAATCAATTTTAAAACTGGTTCCAAGCAAAATCTAGACGTTAACACTGTAAAGTATGTACGTTAGAGCCCGTTCACATGGATAACATTCCCACTGACCATCCTAATCTCTAAGAGATTTCAATACAAATAAATGAACTGACTTGCGATCCCAAAATACAACAGATCAATGACGGAATAGTATTTAAAGTTAGTTATAATATCTAGTGTCCGAACAAAATTTCGATTTCGGCCAATTTCAGGTAAAATGTGGCTAAAGGACCCGCTGACAATGGTTTGTAACATGGATCCTATACTTAGTCAGCAGTAAGATGTAAACTTGATTTGTGCTCGGTTAATAACTATAGATCTATTGTGTGGACACACATCACTGGCAAAATATGGGTTCACGAAATATCTTAATAAATTTATAGCCGACTGTTCGTTCTAGTCTGGTAATTAAAACACATTTTTGAGTAGAAATGTTTGCAGTAAAGAAAGTTTCTACTCCTGTTTTGACATAAATGTAATAAGAGTAGCGCGAAATATTTAAAATTTCGGTTACGGCTGAAAATCGTAATTTGGTTTGACACTAATATTTTTGGACGGCTGAAATAGCTTTATTTAAAAGGTACACAAAAAACCAGCAGTTAGTAGGCGTACCGTGTAATAATTGACTACCCTGACTAATGCTACAGAATTTATACTAAACAATTCTACAAGGGAGATATAAATGTGCTTCTGTCTAAAACTACTTTTTGTCAAATCTGGTGGGTATCTTATGAGAACGAATGATGCAGTCGTGTTCTGACTGATCCGTGGAATAATTGTACTTTTGTATTATAATAAAAACTTAAAAAGCGTTTTGTACGGTCAGTAATTGTATAGAATCCTTGTATATAGGTATGTAAGTCATTTTATAAAATTAGCAATGTGTACTCAATCCAAATGGTTGTTGTGATGTCTATTAAAATTGTTGATTATTTACTTCGCTTTATTTAAATCCTATTAACTTGCCTAACTCATCATCTCTCCTATTTTTGTTCAATTATGAATGCTGGGATCGGCTTCCAGTCTAAGGTGGCCTGATCAACGGTGGGTAGTGAGCGCAAATGATCGATTGATTGCACCGGTCAATCTGTGTTGAGGGCCCATATTACATGTCATTTCCAAGCAGGTACTTCCACCCGATTCAGTTGCCACAACAACGAAAGAACCCTCGATAAAAAAATAACTATCAGGGTGAATATAGATATTTTTCAATTTTGATTTTGAAAAAAGAAAAAAAAAATGATTTTAAAAATTAGGGACCCAATTAATTCTCGTGAAAATCGAGGAGAAAAAACTGAAGAGGCGAAACTTTTACCTCAGTTTTTGTGAAAATACGGACACAGATTTCTAATTTTTAGGAAAGGTGAAGTTCGTTACTTTCGCCACCAAAAGTGAAAAAACTGATATTCACCCATCAAATAAATTCGTGTTAGAGGTAATATCCTCTAAACAACCAAAACAAAAGTTATTTCATTAAACTGGTTGCTAGAACTTCTTGAACATCAAAGTTCTACATAGACAGTACCTACCACAAAATCGCCCGTCACCGCTTCCTATTGTTTTAGCTGGAAAAAAAAGTGCGACAATAAACTCCCTAGAGTCCCCAGCAACACATATATCTGTTTAATTTAAAGAACTTGAATTTATACAATGGTGTGCATAGGCATAGGTATACATTATATTTGAACAGAACAAAAACACAAAAAAATATTAATTATATGATTTTACAACTAAATACCGTAAGTACCGTAGTAAGAGTGTATCTCATAATCATCAATTTCAATATACCCAAACATGACTAAAACTTTTAGGCTTTATTCGGACTATTTATATTACTTTATTATTTTATTTACACTTATAAACAACTTAATAACTATAATTACAGTAAATTACAAAATAAATAAATAATAAAACCCTACGCCAAAATACACTATCTAAAATATGGCGTCAAAAAACTCTTCCACATATAATATAATGACTAAAATATATTTATCACCTGCTGGCTACATTATCAGATGTTCTTCTCCATCAGCACAATGTTTCGTCGTAGTCGCTTGTTTCGAATATCAATGTGTTTAGAAGTTGGCCATCAGTGGTCTTCTTCATCAGTCCCACTTCAAGTGATTTTTTTCAGAATGAATATGCTTGACTTCTGGATGAAATTTTCAAAATTGCTATGCTATAAGAATAAACGGTTCTTACAATGATAACCTTACAAATAAAAATATAATTTTTGAAATCGGATTTTTGGATTCAGGATTTCGATCGAGCGTACCACTCAATACCAGGAATGGGGGCAATCACGATCAGCCCCTAAGTTGTAGCCCTTGCAAATCATCCGTTACTTAATTGGTTTCCAGGGTCACCCGCGCCTCGAGCGCTAGAGGTTCACTGACCCGGAAAATTGCCGTGTTTACGTAAATCACCAAAAAAATAAAAAAATAAACTTTGTTTTGGTTTTTCTAGGAAAAACAAATAATATTATAATACATAATTTTCTGTCAAATAACTTTCGTACAAACTTGGGGAAAACACGAAAATTAAATATTTTTTAAAGACATCCAAGTTCTACAGACGTATGTACAATCGGCGCTCGAGGGGTTAAAATTACAGACTCATCACATGTTTACCGACGGCCTATAAAGTTCTTTCATCCACCGATCGCCTCCATGATAGATAAAAAAGTACATTTTTACACTAGGGGTGAAAGTAACTCATTTCGTCCCGAGAAGGAGTTGGCGGGCGAGCGCAGCGAGGTCGCTAATTCGAGGGGTTAAATGGGTTACTTTCACCCCGAAGTAAACACTGTGCTTTTCATTACGAATACGAGGAAATAAAAAATAAAAATAAAAGTTTGTTAAACCTGAGTCGTCGTACCTATAATTTTAAGTTGGTATCTTTCTTCTGATTTAGGCGGTAAAAGGTATTTCACTACTGCTTTAGCCTCTTCTCTTATGAAATTAGGCGTTAAATCACTATTTTAATCTGATAAACATAACGTGTTAATACAAATCTCGGTACACGTTGTACGGAAATGTAGACGAAACTCGAAAAAACCAACGACTGATTACCACTTTCCCGCCATTTTGTTTTTTTTTCTGCGGCCGGCCTCATTAATGAAAAATTAGATATTAATTGTAATCTTTTAAAAATAATAGTAGTTTATGTGACTAGGGGATAAAGCAGTGTCTTTAAGTCGCGGGCGGCATGTTGAATTCCGAACGAAACGAAGGTTGCTGATATTAATCCCGAACGATAGTGAGGGATTTATAAAGTTAATAAAGAAACCTGAGTGAAGTGAGGAATTCAAACCGCCCAAGACAAAGACAGCTTTATCCCCGTTTTGCATACTCTACTTTTTACACCATCTGTGAGATAATTAAAAGACAATTTGGTCGACCAAATCATTTATTAGAGAAATATAAGTATTAAAGTCTGTCTAATAATTTAAACGACTTGGGTAATTATCAGGATTTAATTAAATCTGATGTTGTCAACACGGGTTCAATAATCAAGGTTAATTAAGAGATAGAGATAATTGTTTACTAACAGAAGAACCTTATGAAAAGTATCGAATATAAGTATTTTTTAAATGATTAAATATTATACAAAATTCCCAAGTCGGTTGACTTATTAGACAGACTTTATACGAGTATTTTCAAGTTCATCAAACAAACAAAATTCACTACTCCAAGATTCTATAGTTTCAATTTTTTATAACGCTGATAACGCTCCCGTCAGTACGCACGTTTTATTCTATTTTCTTTTTTTTTGTTAGTGGCCAGTTTGAATCATAGTGATTGCATACTCTTTGGTTTGAATTTCAAGTCAACTAGTTCGATGCGCCTACATTTTAATTCACAATGTTGACGATTTTTAATGTTCCAAATTCAAATCTCATTATTCCCTAGGGATCGGCCATACTGCATTATGTCCCTAGGGATAGAATGACTTGCTTTAAGTGAGGTTTGTATGACGTATAAAACGACATTATCGAGCAGGTGGTGTAAAAAGTATTTTAAAGAAAAAGTTGAACAAATAAATCACTTAAAATATAACATTATTTAATTAATACTTGTCTTTAAGTTATTTCAATTTTATATCGCGCTGTGATTGACTAGCTGTATGGAAAATTGGAACATAGTTCAGTAGAAATGTGAAGATAGAACCAGTTTTTTTTTATAATTTGACAGCTGTCAGTTGTAAAGTAAAACTCCCTAGGGATGAAAAGTATCACTTTCAGCCCGCTCCTCAGGCAACTTTAGACCTACTTTCAGAGTATGAGTAATGAAAAATATTTGTTACAACACAAAAGCACAACTACATTATAAAAAACCAAAATACACCAACACCGATCTAAACAACAAAAAACATATCTAGAAGATCCTACATTCTTACTTACTAGTTAAATTATTACTTATAATTTGTACCTACTGAGGGGCTTCCTATAAATACATTCCATCCGTATTAAAGCTTTAAACACATTACGAACTACATCAACAGGAATCTCTGCCCGTGTGTGAGCCAAATCTCTACTAATCCTATCAAAGGTGTCATGGCGGATAATCCAGTGAATCTGGTTAGCAAGGTGTGATATAAAAGCAAAGGGCGAGCTGGGACGGACAGCAGTCAGTCAGTGCAGTGGGCAGTCAGGCACACTACCGAGGACTGCTCACTCCTTCCCAACATTCATTCAACATGTATAATCAAACAGAAAATTCTTACTATGATGCACACTTCGCACCTTTCAAGTAAGTAAAAAATTTTTGATTAATAATAAATTAAGCTTTTTTTCTACTCAGAACAATCGATTGTTTTTGATGATTGTTGTTCAGGTCGGGAGGACCAAGTGGCGTGGAGATGCTGGGTGATGGACTGACGGGGGACGACCTGGCCGCGGTGCCAGAGCACTGGCTGTCATTTCCGGCGCCTCCAGCCAGCGCACACACTGCGCTTGCGCTGCTTTACATATTTTTTACTGCGGCCGCTTTAGTGGGCAATGGACTAGTTATTTTTATATTTTCCACGTTAGTTTCATCAAAAGATCTAATTTATTGTCTTTTTATAAGTGCCCAAATACCTAAGTATCCACTGATTTCTATATTCGTGCCAATATCTTCAAAGTAGCATATTGGGCCAACTAAATTTATCAGTTACTCTATAATCCATGTCAAGAAAATGACTAGGCACTAAATTCCCTTTTTTTCAGAACAAAAAGCTTAAGAACGTCGAGCAACCTTCTAATTCTACAGCTAGCTATTTTAGACTTCATAATGATGGCGAAAGCTCCAATATTTATATACAATAGTGCGATGCGAGGCTTCGCCAGCGGAACCTTCGGCTGCCAGCTGTTCGCGTTGATGGGCGCGTATAGTGGCATTGGAGCAGGCATGACCAATGCCTGCATCGCTTATGACAGGTACCTCCCATTAGGTGCAATTCAGACATTTCTTAACTAAGGGCCGAACACACATGGACACGATGTATCATCACACATGTACATGTGTTTTAGGCCCTAAACCGATTTCGTGTAAAAATGTAGATACCTAGGCACAGTTCTCTTGATTGATAATATAATACTTAAGCATGATATAATTGTACTATCATAATGTTTGTAGAAAAATTTGTCTATGGTGGGGAGGGCTTCCAATATTATTGCCAGATAAACTATAACCCATATTCAGACAATTTTTATTTTGCAGAAAAGGGCTATTCGTTATATTACGGATACACACACGTACAAATACTCCCTTAGAGAGAAATTTCAAGATGACTACCATCTCAGTATATTTACAGGAATATTTTGTACGCCCATAATTGTTTTTTACATTTTATTTGCACATTTTTACATTTATTGTCTCCAAATATCATTATAAGTAAATACCTAATGTATCGCATTAGGTATTTACTTGTAGCAGCCTTAAAATAAACTTATTTACAATCCTACGTATAACTAATATTATAAATGTCAAAGTGTGGATGTTTGTTACTTAATTTTTTTTTTTTAATAGCCATTACTGTCCCACTGCTGGGCAAAGGCCTCCCCCAAGTCCTTCCAGACATTCTTCTCTCGCGCCGTTTTAATAATTAAATTGTTACTTAATTTTTAAATAACAAATTTATAAAATTTACAAACCTGATATAGAATTTCATTTTCAGGCATTCCACAATCACTCGTCCTTTGGACGGACGACTGTCCCGCGGCAAAGTTCTACTGATGATTGCATTTGTCTGGATCTACAGTACGCCATGGGCTCTACTACCGCTCTTCAAAATCTGGGGAAGATATGTTCCTGGTATGTTTGTCTTATACTTTTCTAATCATTTCTTTAAATATATTTTCTCACGCTAATATCTTTTGTTATTGTTATTTCAGAGGGTTATTTGACGTCTTGCACTTTTGATTACTTGACGAATACTTTCGACACAAAATTATTCGTCGCGTGCATTTTCGCCTGCAGTTACGTCTTCCCCATGTCAATGATCATATACTTTTACAGTGGAATCGTGAAACAGGTGTTTGCACATGAAGCTGCTTTGAGGTACTGTTTCGAAAGCCCTATTTCATTAATGAAGTTCCATAGCGCGTAAAACCAAACTGGCCGACGATTTTAATTGGTTAGCTTTATATTTTTTAAGTGAAGTACGCGAACTTTCCCAATCGAATAACATTCTTGTTCAAACTGCTAATAGCATCAATCTTCTAACTACCTATCTAAAATAACTTGCGCACAGCCAGAATTTCACTGCCGATTTGTTATTAAATGTGAAACAAATAACTAAAAAATGGGAACATATTGTACAATGAATTTTATTTTTTATTTCACACAAACACACCAAAACGAAAAGAACAAATACAGATATAAGAGCACAAAAGAGCTGTTTGTTTCAAATGAAATTTCTTCTAGCAAACCTGCGACTTTTTAAATTTATTTATATACACTCTCCGTGTATATAAATAAATTTAAAAAGTTAAAATATAACAAATCATCAAAATTATATCAAATATTTTATTTTTAGAGAACAAGCCAAAAAGATGAACGTGGAATCACTTCGAGCTAACCAAAATGCGAGCGCAGAGTCAGCCGAAATCCGGATAGCTAAAGCCGCTCTCACCGTCTGCTTCTTATTCGTAGCGTCATGGACTCCTTACGGGGTCATGGCGCTTATAGGCGCTTTTGGAGACCAACAACTGCTTACGCCTGGGGTAAATATTTTAAAATACCCACTTCTAACTGGCAGGTAGTACCATAGCTCGCCGTCCAATAAGGGCCAAGCCCAGGTCCACGGCGCTTTTTTTTTTAATTTAATTAAAGGGCTTTGTCGCTTAGCGACCACATCGCCCAGTCCAAAAACAAAAACTTACAAACTACCTTAGGGCTAATTCAAACAATTGTTTGGCTTTATCGGACATTGGGGAAGAGAGGATTGCATTACAAATACCAATATTATAAGTTTTACTGAGTCCAGAAACATTCCTTCATGTATTTTCGTTCCGGACACACTCCATCAATATGTGGAAAACATCATCAACCACACCACAGTCATCCACGGCGCTTCGTATTCCAAAAATATTGACGGAGCCCGCCAGAGTCCGTGTCTGCCGAGGTTGTAGGATTGTTCGAAATAGTTATCCTAGAGCAATGTTCAACTGAAAGAACAGAAATGGGTTTTAATCAGTAAACACTAAATCTTTTGTACCCCGAGCGGGGGAAGCCTTTGAAGACTTCCCATAAAAAAAGTGTTACCTACCTACTTATTAAATTTTTTCTGCTCAACTACTAGACCTCCATGAAGATGGTGAATGGTTTGAATGATGACGATGAAAGCCTAGAAGGACTAGACAAAGCATGTTGGTCTGGTCCAGGGTTGTTGCTGATGCAGAATTTTGTCACATCAGCGGATGCTGACGCAGATGCTGATTTTTTTGTAATTTACATCAGCTGATGTTGATGCGGATGCCGATTTTAACTTTTTTGTTATAAATACTAAATTTTATAGATTTTTAGGTATATATTATTTATTTTCTTCGATCAATTTTTAATAAAAGATGTATTTTAATAATTTTATAACTTTTTAATGAAGAAATACATACAATTGGGTGTAATTTATCTATAACTAGCTTTTGCCCGCGGCTTCGCTCCCGCTCTTCCCTACTTCAGCCTACTATACCCTACTCTACCCTACTATACCCTACTCTACCCTACCCTACTCTACCCTACCCTACTCTACCCTACCCTACTCTACCCTACCCTACTCTACTCTACTCTACCCTACTCTACCCTACTCTATCCTACTCTACCCTACTTTACACTACTCTACCCTACTCTTCCCAACCACACTACTCTACTCTACCCTACTCTACCCTACTCTACCTTACCCTACTCTACTCTACTCTACCCTACTATACCCTACTCTACCCTACCCTACTCTACCCTACTCTACCCTACCCTACTCTACTCTACTCTACCCTAAAAAAAAAAAAAAAAAAAAAAGTATCCTATGTCCGTCTCCTGGTTTTAAGCTACCTCCCCACCAATTTTCAGCCAAAACGGTTCAGCCGTTCTTGAGTTATAAATAGTGTAACTAACACGACTTTCTTTTATATATATAGATACATATTATTGTATATGTATTTAGAAATATATAAGTATGTTTATCAGTTGTCTAGTACCCAAAACACAAGCTCTGCTTAGCTTGGGACTAGACGGCGTTGTGTGATAGTTGTGGAATATTATTATTATTTCCTTTATTCATTTCTTTACACGTTACAATATATTTTTAAATATTTCTTAAAAAACAATTAACCTTTCAATTGTGATAATTGCAGACACAATTGAAAGACAATAGGTGCGCGAACGCCGGCGTTCGCTTGGGGTTTAATGAATTAAAAAAAAACATTTAAAAATATAAAAAAACAGTATCCCACCGGTATCAGGAACAGGGTCCAAGCTACCGGCCGTCAGGGCTCCAGAGAAAGGAACCTCCTAACTATACGAGCCGTGTCCAGGAGTACCGCTTTCTGAATCAAGCCCTTGATCCAGCCGCTTAACGAGAGCCTCCTAAGGTGTTGGTCGAGGCTCTTGGCTATTAAGCCATTGGCTGACACGACTCGGTACAATGATCGCCGAGTCCACATCCCACATGTCGACAACCTCGCGAGCCAAGTCGATATTATACTTAATTTGTTTATCTTTCTCGGCTCTCACGAGGTTCTCGTCATGCGGAACGGATATGTCAACAATCATTGCACGCCTCTCCCTTCGGTCCATCACCACTATATCAGGCTTATTGGCAACAATAGTCCTGTCAGTGATGATGGACCGATCCCAGTACAACGTGATATCGCCACTATCGTGAACTGGGTCGGGCACATACCTGTAGTATGGCACCTCGGATTCCACAAGAGAGTACTTCAGAGCAAGTTGCTGATGGATTATCTTGGCTACAAGATTGTGTCTATGCAAGTATTCCCCGTTAGCTAGACGAGAACCACCAGAGATAATGTGGCGGATTGATTCACCCGGTCGGTGACATGCCCGACAGATGTCAACCGTGCCGTCCTTCACAATAAATCTCCGGTAGTTATTCGTCATGATAACTTCGTCCATAATTGCACAGACAAAACCTTCGGTTTCCCCAAAGAGGTCACCGACGCGTAGCCAGGCTACGGACGCTAGTTGATCTATATCGGGCCCATGAAGGGCCCGGAAAAAGCGTCCGTGAAGTTCCTTACTCTGCCATACTTCCTTGCGTACGTTAGTGTTAAGCACTACAGGTTTGCGCCAGTTCTCGTTAGACAAGGAGAGCGGGGTGAGTCCCTTGTCCACTGCTACTACATCACGATGCATACCCCCGTCGGCGGCTAGGAAGTATTCCCTGAGACTGCAAACCTCGTGAATGTGCAGGGTCTTAGCATTTAAAAAGCCTCGACCTCCACACTTCCGCGGGATATACAGTCTCATTACCGACGACCGAGGGTGATGCATTCGGTATGCAGTCAGCAGTGTACGAACCAAAGGTACGAACCCTCCTATCCAGGACGTCAAGTTCTGTTTGAGTCCATTTGAGTACACCGAAAGCGTACATCAATACCGGCATGACCCAACCGTTGAAGGCACGCACCTTGTTTCCGCCTGACAGAAGGCTGTTAAGTACCTTCTTCAGGCGGCCATTATTATTATTACTATTAATTAACACGTACACTAGCTAATTAAATTATTATTAATACTGGAAATCTATTAACGGCATGTTGAATTTTAAAAACAGCAACTGTGCTGCTTTTTCAGCTTGCAGTCTGTTGCGAGAAGGTTTGTAATCTTGCAATATGGAATAAATCACTGAGAAGAAATTGACAATTTGTACGTATTTTGATTGGCCAAAACTCGGAAGCAACAGCGGCACGTGCCATTAACCGCCCTCCGCCGGTCATGTCGCGACACGAACTTTGAACATATGCATCTAACATCAGCAAAAATTATGCGGATGCTGATGCTGATATTCGCAACAACCCTGGTCTGGTCACTAAAATCCTGCCAAGAAAGCAAGCGTTATTATTATACTGAGTATGAGGTCCTGAGTTCGTTTCCCGAGCCATCCGGGAAAGTCTTCGGGGTCTTTATTTGACCCCATCGTATTATTTGAATCTACCGATGGCAATACGCTTGCCACATGAGACACTCATCTTGGAATGACGGACGAGGCCCCGAATGTTCGAGTAGGTAGGTATGAATTAAAATCTCGACCCGCATGAACTGAAACCCTTGATTTTTTTCTTACTTTGAGCTAATGGTCCAGGCTTCACTTGTCGGGCTTGCGGACAGTGAGCAATGGGTAGCTCGCTGTCCAGCCGTCCGGTAACTGTCCGGACCAAGCCCAAAACGTCGATGGCGCGCACTGTTCCCGCACGCCTCAAGGAGTTGTCAGCAAAAGCAGGAACCCAGTCGGGTCGAAGCCTACTGGGGCCAGGGTTATCCGAAAGGGAACTCGAGCCCCGGTATGAAGGCTAGAAGGAACGGGGTGGGCTTTTAGTCAGTAAGAGTCTGACACTATCTCCCGCTCCGCCCAAGAGCGGGAGTTGTCATTGGATGATTTTTTCCCCACCATAAAAAAAGGCTTCACTTGTACTTTCAGCCTGTCACATCGTATTGCTATTCCACACAGACCTCGTGATAGAAGGCCGTTACCATCTGCATGAAGTGTTTCGAAATTACCTTAACTACCTACTATCTACTAAAAATGTACTGAATTATTAAAAAATGTATCATTTTATTCACAGGTTACAATGATTCCGGCCGTGGCATGCAAAGCTGTGGCCTGTGTAGATCCCTGGGTTTATGCAATCAGTCATCCGAAATACAGGTACCTGGAACTAGATACTTAATACAAAATATTGTTATATTATAAATATTAATGTTTTGTCGAATTCGTTCTAACCAAATGCCTATTTCCATGTTAACAGACAAGAGCTGCAACGTCGCATGCCGTGGTTGCAGATCCAAGAGCCGGATGATAGCGCGTCGACTGCTACCAGCAACACCGTGTCCAGCGCTCCGCCCGCAGCACCTGCCTGAACACTGCCTATCATCCTCTTCAATTTTAATTTAAGCTCAAAATGAGAAACATACCTACCCACTGCTAGGCAAAAGGAAAGAACAACAGAAGTATAAAAACAAATACCTATATTATTGCCCTTTTTTTTATTAAAATCAAGACATGACTGTGTAAATACAAAGAGATTTCATGCTTTCTAAATGTTACGAGGACATAATAATACTTAGTCGAAAGTTGTTGAAGCCCTTTTGCTCAGCTGTCTATTCTATATTAAACGTGGATAGGACCTTCAATACGACGACAACGGCTTGTTTAACGGACTGGAATATTATTTATTACTAACTTTGTATTATTATAAAAGTGTAACTTGATTGACTTGCAATACAAATGATGAAGTCAAAGATATTAAATTGTTTATTTTATTTTGAAAGTTTTGGCGCGAACAGTAAGTATAACTTGAAAATAGTGGGTACAGTAGCCATTTCTTTTGATATACCCGAGGTGGGCCTTCTCAAATATTTACCTCTTTAGAGTAGGTAATTATTTCTATTTGAGAATACGGGTAAAAGATTAACGTTAGTTTTTTAAAGTAGATATCGACTGTTTATTATTTTCACGCCATACTGAGTGGCTTCCCGTTCGCGTCCAGGCCGCTCACGAAAAAGGCTTCGCTCCCACAGGGAGTCGCGCGTGAAACACATCGCTCCTTGTAGTTGATGGTCGGATGGCAAACCTGCCTTACGGTAACCGAGAGAGAATTTGTGTTATTTACCTTTTATTTTAAAAGGTGAATAGTAAAAGTCTGATCGTATTGGATTTTTTCCATAATTTTAATAGTAATCATTGCCCCAAAATCTATTCATCGAATTTCAGTAGAGAAAATCATCACAAGCCTGTTATTAATTATTAATATCATATTTACTAAAACCCTAAATCAAACAACAGTGCTAGGCCATTGAGCTTCTTCCCGTTGAACTCCTTTCCTTCCTGCCACTTGGGCTAATTTTGTTCCGTCTCCTGCTTGATATGGAGAGAAGTGGAAACTATATTCTTTTTCTCCTCCGTTATTCTTTTCTGATTAACTTTCGTTATGGGATCAAAGACAGTTAAATCTATTGTTTTGGAACTTCATAACCTCTGCGCTTTTGTGGTGGTCGCCTCTTTTGATGCTGATTGTCAAGAGTTTCAGCAGTTACGCGGGATAATGTGGCCTTAAATGAATGACATAAAAATTAATGTTTGTTGTGAGTTTGTCATTGAAACTCACAGTCTAGCTGATGGTGGCATCTTTCAGGCGATATTTTCAGAGATTGTTAACCGCGCGTGCGGAAGATGATGCTAGCCGGCCGGCGCATTGGATTCGAATCGTAGTTTTTTTCTTACACCGTTAGAGGCGGTGCTATGCGGTTTGGATATTATATTTTTGGGAAGGAATGGGATAAGGGAGTTCATCCTAAAGCCTGTTCAGGGTGGAACTTGGGTCATTCAGTATTCAGTACCCTTCAAATTGATTGAGCTGAGATGGGGCCGAGGCACGCGTCATGCTATTATATTATATTTTTTTTATATATATAATTTTGAGTATTACTTGGTTTGGCAGAGAGTAGCTGACGCCTCTGTTACCCCGGCATAGTCCGTTCAATTGTCTGGGACGAACTCTTAGCGAGGACTTGACTTGCGTACAGATTTCTGGTCCGAGTTAAAGGAATAAATCCCACATAATGATACTCGCTGTTCAGCAAGGTATGGGTTATATGGTGATCACCAGACTGTAGGTAGTCTAACTGGAGTGCAACATATAACTTTTTTTTGCGTGTTTATCGGATGTTTCGGTCACCACTTGCGACGTTGAGCACAGAAACGAATCAGTTGCGCAACAGACGCATGCGAGTGTGAATATTAGATGTAAGGCCGGTTTAAAACCAACTATATCAATCTGTTTTAAACGAAAAAAACCGTTTAAAACCATAGCAAACCATTTTTTATTTTTGTTTAAAATGTATGTTTTTTAAAATGAGTCTGTGCGGAAAGTAAACCATCGTAGGATTTGAGGGCGCTGCTGTAGATAAATATCGTTTTTGTTATGTAAGCAACATTGTGACGTCATTATAGTGCGACTGTTAAATCTAGATATTTTGAAACTATGTTAGACTAGCTCCTTCTAGCGGCTTCACCCTATAATCAAAATTATCCAATTGGCTGAATTTGCTCACCTAATGAAACTGCAAAGTTATAGCTTATGTGCTATATTATTGGAATGTTTATGATTATGTTCATCTGTTTAGTAGTTTTTAAGCGACACATCCATACATACGAGTACCTCCATCCATCTTCACAAATTTTCGCATTTATAATATTAGTAGCCTATTTATTGAACTTGCTCACGTGATGAAACTTAGGAAAAATTTAGTTATAAGCTATATTAATGCAACGTTTATCATTAAATTCATCCGTTAATTGTGGCGACACCTGGGGGAGGCCTATGTCGAACAGTAAACGTCTTTCGATTGTAATGATGATGAACATTTATTTATTCATTAAACCCCAAGCGAACGCCGGCGTACATCACTTACCCAGTTCCAACGAAAATGGTTCTATCACTTTGACTGGGATCGGTCTATTATCACTGACTGGAATATTGTAGCTAGCAGCAAGTTTATGTTTACCCTAGTTAAATATAAATGTAAAATGGGACACATTACTACTTTCTCGATGTCTTCCTCATTACATTTTTCCCTTTTGCTAATCAATGAAAAATAGGAATTCAATGACTATGAAAATAAAATACACTTCAGAATTTGTAATGTTGCTTCGTAAAAATTCTATTTAGCCTATAAGGGACCATCTTGTATATAAGATCCTTGGGATCACTTGGTTGTCCGTCTGTTTATCTGTTAAGACCCTTTAACTCGAGAACGCTTGGAGGTATCGAGTTAAAATTAAAACCATACACTCAAGTCTATGGTCTTTTGAAGTTGTGAAAAAATCAGACTTCCGAGTTAACGAAAAAAAAGATACGGCCGTTTATGTCGTAAAAAAACGTATATTTCGATACTCAAGGGAATCAAAGTTCATAGGGTGATTCCCGTTGACCTAGAATCCTGAAATTTGGCATAAATCAAGGTCTCATAGAACAAGTACAGGGAAAAATCTGAAAATTGTAGATTTGTAGATCCGCCACAAAAAAAAAATTGTTTGCTATTCAGAAAAATCTTCGTAATTGAATTCGGTAATTGATTTCATAGGTAAATTTGTACAGAATCCTCAGTGCGCGAGACTGACTCGCACTTGCCCTTTTTTATTTTAGTTACTGTATCCTTACTCAAGCCTTAAAAAAAATTTTCTAAGTTAGTCGAAAAGTATCAATACTCTTTATACTAGCCATCGAAAATATTGACCAAAACAAAATACAATAAATATCGTCATGTTTAAATGAATTTCCGTTTAATTTATACATATTTAGAGATAAAAGGGACAGGTTTACCTAAGAAGTCTAAAAATGGTTGCCTGTAAAGTCGGTTTTACGGGCGAAAATTTTACGTGACAACGTCTTTTTTTTTCCAACGCCAAGAACGTTCGAGAAAGACAAAGACAGAGACACAAGCATGCGCCGATTCAATGCGCCTAATTCTCTAGTGCTGCGCGCGCGGCAGACCGATCATAGTTGAGTGGGAGAGAGACGCAAGGCATTCGGCGGGCCTCTCTCTCGTTCGGTGACTCATCGTAACGTTACCGAGCGTTACACTTTTTCATAAGTGACTCCCAGCCGCAACCTAATTTAAGACGTTGTCACGTCAAAAACATTAAAATAAAAGTGTTACGTACCAAAGTTTCCCAATTTTGTAACTTTGTTTTGATCAATAATGGTGTGATTTGCCATTTGTTATCTTTAGCAAAACTGTAATATATTAAATATGCAAATTCCTTGCAGCTCAGTGAAATTTTTATCACATTTCTGAAGATTTCAATTAAAAATCACTATAAAATAATGTTACGTACGTGGGCAATCAAATGCCGATTTACTGACGAGAGAACTTTATTCGCCACAAACAATAACAAATTAGTCCAGTCAACAATAATCCGAATCGCAATTAACACTAGAGTACCGTTACACTATCGCTTTAGTCGTTAAGTAAAATCACTTCAAGTACTAGGGTAGTTCGCTCTTGATCGCAGTCGAAATCACAACTGACTCGCTTCCGGCCGGGGGCTCGTATTTATATGCGGAGCCAAGAAAATTCTAGATACCGACGTCCCCGGATCTATCCAGAATTCCAGAACAATTGAATCGCTTCTCGAAGTCATAAATCATTTTTATTGCTCGTGGTAATAACGAGTCACTTTCATGCGAATTTCGACTCTATTGTTAAAGACGGAAAGTACCATTTCCCTTATCGCTTAGATGATATCTATTACTACATGTACCTTGGTAGGTAGGTACCTTGTGGATGTTTCGAGATTTTTCTAAGTCTGACTACGCACAACTATTCTAGATCTTTCGAACAGCAATGCGTTTTAATTATTACGTGCTACTCGTTATTTTCTCGGAGATATGGCGTGTTCACGTTTAATGGCGTAACAATAACATAATAAACAAACCGGTGTCAACTTGATATTACTTTTGGCATTTGACGGATGGCTGGTTTGGGTTGCTACTTAAAATCTTTAATCTTGTTTTTACTTTACGCCACGACGGTTCTTTTATCGCACAGACAATATAACTAAATTTTCTTGATTTGACCGAGCTAGTAATCTATATACCTAAACTACTGTATAAGGATTTTTGTAATGTGTGATACACTGATATTAAGTACACAATTTAATTCGGTTTAAAACCAAACTCACACACTGACACACACCCGCTGACTTCGTCATTCATGAACGTGACTCGCGATCGCGATGCGACGTTGCCAGCTCGCTACCACCAAGAATTCTCTGCGCCGTAATGTTGGCAATACAGAAAAGCGTTGTTTTTTAGGCGAGTTTCAACCATTTAAAAAGAGTTTATTTGGGGTTTAAAACCGCAAGATTTTGGTTTAAAACGTTTTAAACCGGTTGATTTACATCTATAAGTGTGAACACGTTGTACATTTGTTTATAAACATGGCTGTAGTGTGAGTGGGACGACGAAACTGTTTTCTACTTCTTCAGGCGACTTGACCTAAGCAACTGAACTGTGTGGACGGCAGAGTTTCCGAAACATTATTTCTGAAAACATCTACGTGATGTTTCAGAAACTATGTATCCGAAGCACTGTTGCTCAATAAATAGATGGCAAAGTGAACACACTCAATGTGTACCTGGCTTAAACCTTACCTACTTTTTTCCCGTAACGGAAGGTTTATAGTCTTTCAACCATATTGCCTAGTCTTACGTTTTTAGCTTCATCCACTTGTCATTGTCAATGTCAACAAGTGTCAGCCGTGATCTGTCATTTCTCATTATCACAAGCGAGTCAACATTGAGAAAGAAATCGAATAATAAATAATATACGACGTAAATTCCAGTGTTACTGTTTGTAATTGTTAAAGATTTAAGGATAGCTAATCACAAAATACAAAATAAGTTTCCAACCAACCAACCTATTTACTATTACAGATCACCACTCAATATGTTTAACAGTGAATAATAGTGGTAAATAATATTAAATTCGTTTAATCTCCGTCATGGATAAACTAACTGTAATATCAGGAACATTATTTATGGCAGCTGATGTTTTTGCCATTGTAAGTCTTGCTATGCCTGACTGGATAATTACTGAAGTTGGAGGTATGTACCAAATGTGTTTTATACAATAAATGCTTGCATTGACATTACGACCTTGGTCATTAGTAAGTTGTTAACTAACTAGTTGTTTGTTGTTGGCTATGGTACCTATTCATTGAGATTTTTAGTGTTAAGCACCGGAGTAACTTATTGGGATACTCTAATGTTGTAATTTTTACTAAATGCTGAAATTTAATTTTTAAAATAGTTGAACGTGGTGACTTGCAAGTGGCTTACTCGCTTTGAAAATGATTTTTGATTACGGCGCTTATGTAATGTCAGCACAATTGATAATGTAGAATAAACAGAATTATTGATCAACTGGAAATATTTAATTTTGTCAATGTCTGTACAGCCAGTATTTTATTGTACCAATGCAATGGTTTTTTGTAAGTCTTTAATATTGCTTTGCTTTATGTTCAGGTGACACAAGACTTGGTTTGATGTGGTCCTGCATCACTCTCTACAACCGGCCGCAAGTCTGTTATACTCCAGATCTGCAACCTGAATGGCTGCTCGCTCTAATTTGCATATTCATTGGATGCATATGCATAACCACTACTGTGATACTCTTAGCATCCAGCCATTTTGATAGAAATGTGATACCATATGCAAGATGGGTCGGATTTGCAGCAAGTATGATAACTAGTTTCCTTTTTTTTTTTAAATGATCATTAAAATAGTGATGTAATGAACTAATTTTTATTGTTTTGCTTTTTCAGTGGTAGTTTTTTGTCTAGCAGCAGTCATATTCCCAATGGGATTCCATGTGGATGAAATAGGAGGACAGCCTTACCAGCTACCAAACAGCCACCAAGTTGGCATATCATATATCTTGTTTGTTCTCTCTCTCTGGATTACTGTGATATCAGAATTATTTGCGGGAAAAGTGTGCCTGCCTCATTTTTAGGATAGACCATATTGTTATGTAACTTAAGTTTTATTTTATTTTAAGGTATCTAGATCTGTACATTCCATATATTGATTTTTGTGTAAAATAAAATAAGTTATGGTTATATATATCCTCATTGATTTATTACTAGTGACTGGAATTATTAACGCATTAGATATCATCACACGATCTGCTGTTGACAGGCTGAAAACAATCTGGTGCAACCATAATATCACTAAAGCCACTAAAGTTCGCCCCATGAGAAGCTTAGTCTTCCCAATATTTCTTTATGGCGCGAAAATGTACTCGCCTCAAAGATCGGCGCAAAATCGATGAACTTGAGATGTGGTTCTGGCGGCGACTGCTGCGGATCCCTTGGACACCCCTTAGGACTTACGTTTCAATTCTGGAGTTGCTAATCATCAAACAGAGGTTTTCGTCGACAGTGCAAGTACGAATCTTCAAATATTTTGGTCACGTTGTTCGCAACGAACACTCCATGGAGCAACTCGTTGTCTAGGCAAAGGAACAAGTGGAAGGGCAGCGGTCACGCGGGCGCTCACCTGCGCGCTGGACAGACCTCATCAGAGCTGCAACACAAACCTCCATAGTCCAGAGTTCTCGAGACACCGTAAACCGTGACAACCTTAATTGCCAACGAAAATGCATTATTGTCAACCACGACCACTCTATCAAGAGTGAACGGCTAAGGAGGGATATCGTCATCGTCCGACTTTTTCCCAATAAGGTCAGTCAGGGCATCCAGCCTTCCCAAATACAATTATAAACTATTTGTAGTTTGGACGGAATACCTACTCGAGTGCCAAAGCCGTTTTATCGAATTTTGTTTCTTCCAAAACCTTTTGATCGACATCTCTATAGTGCGACGCCTTTTTTACTACAGCGATGTTTCGTTATAACGTTGTTATATTGAAAAACTGTACAACAATATGTAATATTTTCAATTTTTAATATGAAGTCATTTTCGTTTTCGCCCGAAAATGAGACAAGGCAAAGCCTCGTTTTCGGCTAAAACTCCATTTTCGGTCAGACAATAAAACATTCTATTTATCGGTCGCCTCCTTCTGCGAAGCAGTAATGCTAGCAAAGGAGGAGGCCGCACGCGTGAGGCTACGGCGCTCACAACTCACCCGCCGCCGGGATTCCGATTCCGATTTCTGGCCAACGTAACCGCGGGCTTGCGGACGGCGAGCAATGGGTAGCTCGTAGTCCGACCGTCCGGTAATTATCCGGACCGATCCTAAGTCGCCGACGGCGAGCAGTGTTCCCGCAAGCCTCAAAGAGTTGAGCTACAGCAGGAGCTCAGCTGGGTCGAAGCCTACTGGGGCCAGGGTTAGTTTCGAAAGATAGCTCAGCCTCGGTATGAAGGCACGGAGGAACGGGTTGGGTTTTTAGGCAGTAAGAGTTTGACACTATCTCCCGCTCCGCCCAAGAGCACAGAGCAGAGCGTGTAAACCCCAAGAGTGGGGGATGTCATTGATGATTATCCCACAGAGAAAAAAGTTTGTGATACAAAACTGCTTCACTTTTACACCACATCACTTGAGTTATATGAAGCTTTAATAAAATGGCAAGTCTGACCGCCACAGGCTCTCTCCTCTCTGACTTTCCAGACCTAATCACGATACCTACTTTCCATATACACCGTTAAATTTTAATCGTTTTAATCCCGTGGAGGGTCGATCCGGTACATGAAACACTATCGATTTGTATACTACACTATAGAATTAAAAAATAAAGTACATTTTTTTCAAAACTCTTATTAATTTACACATGTACGAAATTAATTTCTTTAAGAAAAAGTGAGCGAGTTCAATGACCTGTAGGTACTTTGTACGCAACGCTGACTATTAACTACAGGTCATTGAACTCGCTTTGCTGAAGTTTTCTTAAAGATACTAATTTCGTACATGCGTGAATTAATACGAGTTTTGAAAAAGGGGGTGCTTTATTTTTTAATTTTATCTTTGCAAATCGATAGTGTTTCATGTACCGGATCAACCCTCCACGGGATTAAAACGATTAAAATTTAGCGGTGTATATCTCAGCCCTTTATGGTAGATGTCCTCAATTCAAACGAACATACCTAGTTACCTATTTATTACGATAAAAAACACAAATACTTCGTATAAAAGAACGGTGGCCTTTATCATCTCTGTTTTTATTCATTGTCTAGTAAAAATGAAACAAAAAGTAAAAACCAGAATCATTTATTGTTTAACCCTAAAATATATTATTTCGCGTGCTTTTAAAACCTTTACCGGTATCATCGGTATTTGCGTGCTTTTAAAAATATTTCATAATTATCATTACAGTTGAAACTTGAAATACTTAAAATTACAATATTTACAAAAACCGTATGGCATTAACGTTAACACTTAGGTCCATTCAGTAGTTAATCTATAAATAGTTTTTTGAAAGTTCTTTTCACTTTATCACTCTAAAAAATGTTTGTTAATAAAATCCCACTTCATTTCACGCATTATGTTGCATTTACTTCCTGTAGATCTTCTCCCTGGCGATAAATCTTCAGTGTTCAATCCATTTCAGCTGTGCAACTGAATATGCGGCTTGGCTTATCATTGAGCCTCCTCATCCTAGCAAAGCGCTTAAAAAGTAAGATGTTAATTATGTTGAGCGATGACAACGACTGGCACGCAGCAAGCAGCTTGCAGCTTATTACATCATCACGCAACAATACGCTAATAAACTAGGACGGACATCAAATACGGAATATTAAATGCCCGGAACAGCTGGAAGACTGGCCTTGCAATCTAATATCGATTGATCGCTGTCAGTATAACAAAGTGGGTATTGGTTTAAGAATTCAATTGCCTTAGAGCTTGAATCGAACGCCAACTCTCGAATGATGAAGTCCACGGGAACACTTTGTCTGTAGCTGCACATATAAAGTAAAAGTTAATATATCACGACCAGCAATGCTGGCAATGTAATAGCTCAAGTATAACGCGACAGAACACCAAGCTTCTACGCCTGGCTACTGGATGTAAGGGATGGTGCACAAAAATATAGTTCTGCAATTCTACCACGAGCTCTTAACGAGATTAATTTTACGACCCAAGCTAAACTGTTAAGGGACGGAGCATACAGGATGTATAACTTTCTCGCTCGTACAACTGACACTTAAACGTCATTGTAAGTCCCCTATTCAGGTACCACAATATGAGCTACTAATCAGCCAATGTGACAGCGACAACGAGCACGTGAGGGAGAGACATCCCTCACATGCTCGTTCGCCTGATAAAAATGCGTTTCACTCCTGTTAGTAGTTAGTGTCTTACCAAACCTAAGGTAACTTCTTTGAATAACTGCAATTTGGTTTCAGAATTATGTAAATTCTGAAGGTACAAAACCTAGTAACTCCGATTGACTTCAGAAGATGCAGTCGTGCGGCACAGTTGTACTGAATAGGCCAGTTCGGACTTTAAACTAGCTTTTACACTTGAGTTTATAATTCCCGTTACTTTTATCACTTTAGCAAAAACAGAAAATTTTAGCACACCATCGTTTACACCAAGTATAGCGCGAAATTGTTGTCTTAAACATAATAATTAGTAATGTAAAATAGAATTTCTAAATACCGAACTTCTAAAAATTTCGGCAGTTAAAAATTTATTTCTTCGTGCGTCAACTTCATACTGAGGAAAAAAACTAAGTTAAGACTAAGATCTCATGAAGCGAAATAATTTATTAATTGCGTCCGAAGATGGGATACACAAACCATTGTTTAATCCTGCGTTTTTTTTAAACTACGAACGATAACATCTTGGATCTTCTTTAGATCGAGAATTGTATAACAAAATAATCCTATTTTATTATGTATCGCTTCATGAGTTCTTTACCTTAAAAACTGAAATTTGCATGCAAGGTGAAACGCCCCAAAGGGGAAGTACCGTAAGTATTATTGCAAACATAATAATAAATACGTATAATAGCAGGTTTGAGTTTTTGGAAAACTCGAGCTCATGATTTTTAGAATTTTGCCACAATGGTCTCGTTCATACGAGACTACATGTCGGCCTTGCACATTTTAACTAGCTGAACACAAGTTGTAATATACTTGTGACAAGTATTCAGCATTCAAAATGGAAACATTATAAATTTCATTAGCTATTAATGATTTATATATAGGGTGGCCCAGAGAGAAATGCACTTTTGATTTTGCGCGCATTTTTAAACAATAAAATGGCGGCGCGAGGGAGTTGTGTCAGTGCAAAGCGCAGACTTTATACTTTTTGCTACCATGAGCTGTTACACTGGAGAGCTGCGCGCGTTTTGTATTCTTCTGATTCTCGATCTTATATGACTGTTCGACGGCTCTACAGTACTTAATTCGAATTGCAGCGAATCAGTGAGTGTCCAAGCACTAATTTAACTAAGCAATGGATTTAAAATAGATAAAAAACGGAAAGGACAAGATCGACGCAAAAAATGCATCCTCTCGGTCGTCAAAGAGTATCACGGACCAACGAAAACATTTAGCGACTTCGTGAATCTGTACGCGCGAATGTCGGAGCGCAAAGTTCATCAACTTTGGGATTGTCTAGAACGAAATTGCTACGAATTTGACGGCTTGATTTCAAATAACATCCTTATACGAAACAGTTGGTACAGGAACTAAAGGCATCAGACTTCGATTCGAGATTGAGATTTGCAAATGAAATGCGCAAGAATCCACAAAACATAATTTTTGGCAGGGGTGACATATCTCCTGGCCACAAAAAAGCCCCGACCTCACTCCAGCAGTCTTCTTTTTGCGGGGTTCCCTTAGAAAAGAGTACACTCTGATAACCCAACAACACTGCAGCAACTGAAGTTGAATATTTGAAAGTTTTCCAAAATTTTGATACCAGATTGGAAGAATGTTGTAACCGCCAAGAAAATCACTTGGACGATGTAATTTTTAAAAAGTAAATTTAAAAACAAAATTTCATTTCATTTTCTTTAGATTGTAATTAATAAAGTTCTTCAAAATTATACAGATTTTTTTTTTCCTTGTATTTTCAAAAGTGCATTTCTTTCTGGGCCACCCACCCTGTAGAACCCTTGCTGAAATTAAAATATTTTAAAATCGGTTTGGACCCAACTGTAATCCTCAGTACTATTAACACGTTCAATGCCACCGACACGCCTAGTCTGTTCTTGCTAATTTCTATAACGAACACGCCGGGCGTTTTAGGACACGCCTGTTTCAGTGATATTTAGAAAACTAGCCATAATTTTCTTTTGGAATTTTCAGTACATAATCCTCTAGCAATAACCTAAGGATTTTTAAGGTGGCACCCGGAAAAATCTCTTAATATGTATTTTTTTTTTTAAGTGATTATGTAATGAAGAGAACCCGCCAGGCATGTCCACCTAAACAAGTTAATCATAGATTGTCAACTTTGTACTAAAACGTCAAATATAGCTAAAATAATGTACATATATACAAAAATCAATAAAATATGAAAATAATTTATCGAATGTCAAGTAGCTACCTACTGGACATTCAAATTCATATTTAGTGAAATAAAAGTATAACCTAGGTGATAAAAATATATTCTAGGTGAGAAAGTTATGGCAAACATAAGTACTTTTATGAAACATTTTGTTTTTGTAGTAAATAAATACGCTATCTTCAAAAATAGGTATCGTTCCGTAAATTTGCAATAATTGACTTTTCTAAGTTTATGAAATAGTTATGAAATAGATATAAATAGGTATGATATGAAATAGTTTATGAAATATTTCAAAATAACCACAAAATGTTTATGATCTCTTACAAAATTACGATAATTACTTACTTAAAAAAATATTTCCATAATTCCAAGTTAAATCTCACTACCATATTTGAATCACCTTTAATTCTTGTTCAGCGAATGGTAAACTAACTAATACTCATTGCTAAACCGAAAAAAAGAGATTTAGAATTTAATTCTATTGAGGTGCCACTGGTGTCCAGTGTCCATGTTTAACAAGATGCAGTGCCGCCTGGCGTGTCCGCGTGGCTTTATAGGGCGGCATCGCTATGAACTTCAAAAGAATTGTGGTGGCAGTGAATGTGTTAATCAAATGCCTCTTTTCTTGCAAACCCCATTTCGTATCTATTTAACGCACTGTTAATAGTATTTATAGTGCGTCTAATTTATTAAACGCGCACTCCACGTATTTACAGACGCGCTATAATGACTCGCAACTTTAAACCCGCGCAACAGATCAAAATTTAAATAAAATGTTTTAAAAAAATAACGGACGTACGACTTTATGATGTATCTCAGGTATTGTTTGCGTTCTCGATCAACAAACCAGTCCATGAGATATCCTGCCATCAATGGAGCTGTTTTATATAGCAAGAAAAATTTATGGAGATTTCCTGTGGCCCAAGCACATCTTGTTTGGAGTGCATGTTTGATACACTCGTTTTCTCTGTCTTCTTTTGAAAGAAACTGAAATATTGTGGTTAAATCTGAAAAAAAAATCGTTAATTAATATTTGCTCCCTTAATTAATATTTATATTTCCAACAGGTACTTAAATACTATTTTAATATTGAGTCAGAAGAAGAGTGAGGTCGCTCATTACGACTTTTTGTGATTCAGTAGTGATTCATAAGCCTACCTATTTTGAAAACCCGTTATTACACTGCATTCTTGATTCTGTCAACCAACTAAACCCTGATTTTGATAAAAATAGAATAGCAGCAACAGAACAATTTAAGATTTATTTTTCAAAACTCACTACAAAAACCAATATAACATACCTAGGGTATTTTTAGTGAAAATATAATACAGTATCCTGTATGCTGTAAATTCCGGAGCATTGGATTTGCTATCGGGCAATTCACTGTATAGCATTTTAAGCTGTGTCTGGCACTGATTGAACTCTTCATGATCACCCTTCTCTAAAGCAATTCGCGCATGCGTCTCGTACACTTCAACAGTGAAATTGTCGCGTATTCCTTGTACCTAAGAGAAAAAAAGATAATGGTTACACAACTTGCAAAATGGGAACTATACATTTTTATTAATGTTAACTTCCCTGTTTTATCAGCTTTTAAAAAGGTATTAGGGTGTAATTTTTCTAAAATCACACCAAAGTCAGGCGTCTAAGCAAAAAGGATAGAGGTTATTGAGTTTCTGACATATACGTTACGTTACGTGTTTTGTGAAGTTCCATTTTATCGATTCTGTGTTTCAATCTCAGAAAATTACTTTCAATTTTTCCTGCAGAATGCGACCATATTGTTACTAAAAATGTTCGAAGCCTCTATATTCCTCAAGCTAATATTTTTTATAGGGATTTGGTATACCTGATTACTAACTCCATGTAACGACATTCGATTTAACGAAATTATCCCTAAAGTGTACAATGATACATTCCATATAACATTACACCCACTCTCAATAACGACAACAATTAATTCATAAAAGTACCTTAAGTTGCCAAAATTAGTGGAAACCACGCAGCTGTGTACGTTCTTTTGTCTCTTTATTATCCTAGCCCGTAATAAACTCAACTGTCGGCATCATGCAAACTGAACTTTCTTTTGCTTAATTCGTTCTTATGTTTACAAATTGGGATTGCACATGTAGACTGTTGTTGACCATGACTAATAAGTAGGAGTCATGGACTTAATACGTTATCATATTCTTAGTTACTCGCAAACTTTCAAACAGTAAACATGGCTAGTAAAAGAAAATCACTGTGTATTGACGAGAAAGTTTTACTGATACACGCAATAGAAACGGGAGAGAATATACGCAATAGCGTTCAAATAAGATTATTTTTGTATGTACATAACTACTAGCATGAAATAAACTTTATTTTATAATTCTGATTTTACTTCTTTCCATTCAAGGACAGTTCTCTATTAGGCCATAAAATGTACAGTCCCTTTAGTGTCGTTATATAGAGTTTACACAGTAGTCATGACACCACTACCATTCTTTTTAGGACTCAGTACCTGCACTGTAACCAAGGAGTTGATCTTTAAAAAATATTTCAAAAATCGTTGGCCTGGCCAAACCAACCACACGCTCGATCGCTCCGTACTATTTTGGTACAGAGCGAGCCATATCCGTAGCGGAGCTAGACGGGCTCGAATAATAATAACTATGGTCAGACTACTCCATACATAGATTGGTACAGAAGCAAACCAAATCCGTTGTCCGTCCGTACGAAATTCGAGCGTGTGTTAACTCTATAAAGGACATGCAACTTTATTTCCTACAGATTTTTTTGCAGCTGCCGGTCAATATTGAATTCAACAATGATAGCTGTTCTGACTGCTGATGAAAAAGGAAAATCTTTTAAACATACGACTGGGCGCTTTTAACCTGATTCTGTAAGCATTCAACTCTTTCAACGCAATGAATTTTCATTAAAAAAAAACACTCACCAAACACCACAACTCAAAACAGACAATGTTTTTATCATTGACTATGTCCATTATGTGTCTCATATATCAAGACTATAGCGGCGCGAGCACGAAATTCGTTTGTCACATTTAACAGATTGGGATCCTTTCAACAAAGGATTAACCAAATTCCACATTTGTCTTATTTTAAAAATGAATGCAAACGTATTGAATAAAGTAGTTTTCCTTCAGAAAAATACACCACAATTATTTTTAAATCCCTATTATCAATTGACTTCATCTTCTAGATATCGAATCTAGCCATCTCAATACCCCATGACCCTTTTTGCTTAGATGCCAACATAATAAGTTGGCGAAAGGCGAAAGTTTGTATGTAGATTGTAGGCGTTAAGGTTTGCATTTGTTAAAAGTAAATAATATTGTAATATAAAGTAACTTACTGTTAAATCCTGCCTGATTGATTTTAATTGATCACAAGCATATCTGTAATCTTGTTTATCTATCCATCTCTCTTTGACATTTTTAAGGGAATTTCTCAATACAGCCACAGGCCGCACTTCACATGGCTCTGGTGCTTTAGTTAGCCGAAGGAATGACTTTTCAATGTCTGAGCAAATCCCTACTATGTGCATATTATTAACTTCATAATCGCCTTCACAATCCTGGATAATGGACCTTCTAGCTGTTGGTTCCTGTTTCTTGATTCCACCCTGCAAAGAGCTTGCTATGGAAGGAACATTACCTACATTATTACCAAATCTTTCAGCTCGTTTGAGCAGTTTCTCAGCATTACCATGAAAGTCTTCTACAACAAATGGGTCAAAAGACTGTTTCTTTTTGTTTCCATTTTTTTGATAACCTTTATCTATTTTCTTTTGATCTAAAGACAGTCTATCTTTAACTTTCTGACGTCCTTTGCCCTTAGTATTTTTTTTATCTTCAACCTCATCACCAGAAGCAGAAGAAGCACTAGAAATAAAAATAATATTACAAACAATTAAACTTTAAACAGAAAATTATTCTAATTTTTTTTTTTTTTTTGGAAATGTATTTTAAAAATGTTATAAAAATGTTTTTTTTACATAGAAAATAAAATAGTATGTGATATTTAAATAATCTGTTATTTAAATATGAAATCATACTTTTATTATGCATTAATTAAAATATTTATTTTTTAATGCATTGAATCATACATTAAAACAAAATTAAAAGAGCATAAATAACTTAAAATAACTTCACTAGTCTGCAGTCAAACTGCAACAGAGTGGATTTTGGAATTTTTATTTTTAATAATGCATACTTTGATTTCACATTTCAATAATCCGTATCATGTAGCTACTATTTTCAATTTTTCTATACATAGCATACCTCAGCCTCTTTCTAGGAGGGCTCCTAGACCTTGATCTGCTCCTAGAGCTAGCACGTCTTCTTCTCTGTGGAGAGTTCTTATGGTTGTTAAAGCCTCGAGCACTTAACAGACCTCTATTTTTAGGAAGTTCCACAGCATTTTCTAACTTTTGGTACAAACTTAAAGTACCATGAACAGGTTTGACGGCCAAATTATTTCGTTCACTATGAACACTTGGAATAGGTTCTTCATCCCAATTCCTAGTCCATATTTCATCTTTATTGGCTGCAGCTGTTATTCGGCCTTTAAGACATATATCAATTTGATCACGATCAAAACCAGATTTACATTTCTCATAGCAACGTTTGATGTATCTCTCCAAGCTTTCAGGCCAAGATCCTGTTGATGTTGATTTGAAAAAGTTTGAAGAATTATTATTTTGAATAGTTTCTTCATTCTCAACATTCTCATTTTTACTCAAGTTGAGGTCTTCTGGTTCTGGTGGTTGAGGTATATCTTCAGTCGCCAACGGAGGTGGCAATGGCACATCAAGTGGTGGAGGGGGAGGCTTAGGAATGTCCGGAGGAGGGAGTGGTGGAAGTGGAGGAGGATGATCTGGCAACGGTGGTTGAACATCACTTGTGTCTTCCATCCTATCTTCATTAAATCTGTTGTTGTTAGGCTTCTTGCGTTTCTTTTTATTAGGACCATTGTTGTTTGAAAGTAGTGGATTTTCATTGAGAGTTATGGGTGCAGGTTTCCTGATGTTGTTAAGATTAAACCTGATAGGAGGTTGATTAAAGAAGGGACGACTGGTATCAAGGGGGGACATTCCGAGCAAAGGAGTAGATGGTGGTGGCTTGGAGAATTGAGGATGGTTAAGATCCATCTTCTGATCCTTATTTTGATGAAATTGATTAGGATTATTAGAAAAACCTCCGTTGTTGGACATTTGGTTGAAATACTGGTTATAATACGGTGAGTATATCCCACCGTGATATCCATTGTACTGGTGGTACATATTGTATAGCCAAGGATTATGATTGGGTGGTAGACCACTTACAGTTTGTATCGGAGGTTCTTTTGAACTATTATCAGCCATGCTGATTTACTATAATCACTTTTTAATTACGATACACGATTTTGACTATAATTACTGTTACTTTATATTCTGGTGGACCTTTTACAAAATGGCGTTAGGATCGTCAGTCATACGTATACGTACAGTATACGTACGTATACGTATACCCTTTATGACACATTAATCAAGATGTGTGAAACGGCGGTTTAATCCCCTCAAAAGGAGTCAAAATTACACTTTATTCTCCGGATACAATAAATATTCTGAATATCAGCCACGCACGTGAACAATCCTCAAAGTTAAAAATGCGCAAAACAAGTACTTAGATGATACAATAGACAGGACAGCAGACAAGCAGTGTTGCCAACAACGCAGAGCCTAATCACCTAATGTCGCCATTTTTCACAGCATGAGTAGAGCTCTAAACCTAAACCCAAAGGACGCAGCACCAAAGATTTTATATAGAAAATCTTTGCGCAGCACACATTCTTCTTGCCATATATAAAATCTTTGCGCAGCACTGACAGTGACCAAAGTGACGAACAGTGACAGATCTCGTGTCAGTGTCAGTGTCAATTTAATCATGATTGAGGTGACGATTGTGATGTCATAATTTTATTTTGTTTGAATACGTAAATTAATGCAAAAAAATACAAGTAAGTTTGAATTAATTAAGTACCAGTGATTAAGAAAAATTCCAACTAAATCTATCAGCTCTTAGTGGTTTTAATGCTCTTGGGATCCCGTGAACAAGGATTTGTTATCCTTTTCATAATACGATTAATTTCGGAAGCAAGAATTTTTTTTTTCTAATTAACTACTAAAAACTAATACAGAACATTTCTTGCAGATATTTTATTATCACATTACGTAAAGGCCAGCCAATGGATTTATTAAAAACACCATCTGTTCAGTCTTTGTTAGACTCTGACTTGGAATCAGTTGAAAGTCTTCAGTATTTGGATTTGGATATTGAAGAGGTAACGATAACTATTTTCATTGCATTTATTACTTTCTTTCAGTGATCTGCATAATGGTCATAATATAGCCTGGATCACATACTTAATTTGCATTTCACAGTTTACAGTATTATACCTACTTTATGAAATTATCGCCTGTTACGCCCACCTCTTGCTTTCATGGCACTCTATATTAGTATGATCTTTAGTTTCACAAAACCCTTACTAAATTGACAATTATTACAGTAAAATTGTATGCATACAAATTTTATTGTGCAATGATTGTCCAGCTATTTATTAATTATATGTTTTTCTTTGTTTATATGATACTAGCTTTTGCCAACAGTCGTTTTTTTAATTGACATTTTCTATCTTTTCCCGGAATCATTGTACTCAGTTATTACTGCATTTTCAGCATTACTGACAGCATGGACTAATTTGATTAATTATAAAAGGTGTCGATTGGTTAAAAGCGTAACTTAAGTACTTACACCATGGTCTTTTGATAGGGTTCAAAAGACTACTGGCATAAAAAGGATAGGTAGGCATAAAAGCATTATTTTCCAAAATCTGTGAATGTTGTTCAGAATATCTTAATAAGTAATGGTTAGTTTTTCCATTAGTATAATGGTTAAGGTACCTACCCTTAATGTCCTGTCCCTAAAATCCACTCTATAATACTGTTTTCTTTGTCTTAATTAATAACTTGTGTAAAAAATGTTTTAATATATAAAAAACCAATAAATGCATTCAAATTGGGTGATTATATAAGATCAAACGAACTTCTTAAGTGAAGTTCGATCGATATAATATGAATGGTTTCATTTGAAGATATAAATAAACAGGTAGTCCTTTGACCTACAAGCCAACACTCGCACGCTTTTAAAAGTTATTTATAATTAGAATAACAAATCGATTTCTTTTTCGAATAATCGATTAAAGTATTGATTCGCCTATGCT